>OX465493.1:7500-10007500 GCA_950022335.1 Eurois occulta
AAGCCTGGAAAGAGCGATTACAGCACCCCAAAGGCGTACAGACCGATCGGCCTATTACCTGTATTGGGTAAAATCTACGAGAAGATGTTGGTGGCCCGCCTCAAGTTCCATCTGATCCCGAGGATGAGTACTCGCCAGTACGGATTCATGCCCCAAAGGAGCACCGAAGACTCTCTCTATGCACTAATGCAACACATACGTGGCAAGCTTGAACTCAAGAAAATAGTGGTCCTTGTATCATTAGACATAGAGGGAGCCTTCGACAGCGCCTGGTGGCCAGCCATACGGGTCCGTCTGGCTGAGGAAAAGTGTCCAATCGGCTTGAGGAGGGTCATCGACAGCTATCTCAAAGATCGGAGGGTCAGGGTCAGGTACGCAGGTGAAGAGTGCTGCAAGGCCACAAGTAAGGGATGTGTCCAGGGTTCCATTGGGGGCCCGATATTCTGGAACCTTTTGCTGGACCCTCTTTTAAAGAGTCTGGAGGCTGCGGAGACCTATTGCCAGGCGTTTGCAGACGACGTGGTGCTGGTTTTCGATGGTGACACATCGCTGGAGATCGAGGGACGTGCCAATGCCGCTCTCGAACATGTTCGGGCGTGGGGAGTACAAAACAAATTAAAATTTGCCCCGCATAAAACCAACGCGATGGTAATAACGCGCAAGTTGAAGTACGACACCCCACGTCTTAGCATGGGCGGGGTCGACATTGCCATGTCTAGCGAGATCAAAATCCTGGGTGTCACCATCGATAAACAGCTGACCTTCAACGCACACGTCGCAAACGTTTGCAGAAAGGCAGTAGGAATCTACAAGCAGCTGACCAGGGCCGCAAAGACCAGCTGGGGACTCAATCCCGAAGTGATAAGGATAATATATGTGGCCACCGTTGAACCAGTCATCCTGTACGCCGCCAGCGTATGGGCCCCGGCCGTCGGGAAGCAGGGCGTTATTAAGCAGCTGGGAGCAGTCCAGCGTGGTATTGCACAAAAGCTGTGCAAGGCATACCGGACGGTCTCCTTGAACTCCGCGCTGGTGCTGGCTGGGATATTACCTCTCGACCTCCGTGTCCGCGAAGCGGCATCTCTATACGAGGCTAAGAGGGGGGTGCCCCAGCCAGCCCTGGGCGACAGGAGGGTTGAGCAGACCGCCTCGGCAATGGAAGCCCCACACCCTGCGGAGCGCGCTGAGCTGGAGCTCGTAAGCCTGGTAAACCAAGAGCAACTTAATCTCCAGAGCGAACTTGAAGTTCGCATCTTTACGGACGGGAGCAAGATTGGGGGCAAGGTTGGTGCGGCACTATCCATGTGGAGTGGTAACGTAGAAACCAAAACCCTCAAGCTTGCCCTCCCACACTACTCCACCGTTTACCAGGCTGAGCTTCTGGCGATATGCGTCGCAACCAGGGAAATCCTGAAGCACAGTGCGCAATCGTTTGGAATTTTCAGTGACTCCATGGCAGCTCTCCAAACGATTAAAAACTATGACCGGCACCACCCCCTAGCAGTGGAGACAAGGGCTAATCTCAGGTCCCTGTCTATCCAAAACAAGGTCGTCACCTTGTTTTGGATCAAGGCTCATGCGGGGTTGGAGGGAAATGAGAGGGCCGATGAACTCGCCAAAAGAGCCGCTGAAAATTCCAAACGGAAGCCTGATTATGATCTGTGTCCGGTTTCATACGTCAAGAGATGCATTCGTATGGCAACTCTTGACGTGTGGAATCACAGATACAGCTCTGGAGACACTGCTTCAGTAACGAAACTGTTTTTCCCGGACGCGGTGGCGGCCTACAGGATAGTCAGGAAATGCAATTTGAACAACGTCGTAACCCAAATTATGACGGGGCACGGTGGGTTCTCTGAATACTTGAATCGCTTCAAGTGCAAGGAGAGCCCATCGTGCATCTGCGACCCTGAAATTGCGGAGACGGTGCCACATATATTGTTCAATTGTCCAGTCTTTGCCAGAGAAAGACTTGAGGCCGAGCACGCACTCGACACCAAACTCGATGCCGAAAATCTATGGCAAATAATGGCTGGGAAAAGTAGAGAGCGTTTTTTAGATTACTGCGTGAAGATATGTAAGAAGGTTATAGAAAGGAATAAAAGTGTAAAGTAAAAAATGTTTACATAATATTATACAAAATATTAATGTTAAGCATTGGACACAGAGATAGTTAAACGTTAAAGAACAAGAAAAACAAATGACAAATATTTAAGTTGCCCATAGATAAAAGTAATGTTTAGTAATCGTAAGGAATATGTTTAGAAATAAGAATAGATATTAAGATGGCTTTGAAAACTGTAGTCCCACAAATGTAGTTAGCATTAAGGTAAATGATAGTAAAAAAATATGTATAGAAATAAGAATAGATATATAAGATGGCTTTATAAAATTGTAATCCCACAAATGTTAGCGTTAAGATATAGAAATAAGTCCCTAGGAATTAATGTTACCAAAATTAAGAATAATAGGTATAAGATGCTGTGTAATTATAAGAACCACATGTAGTAGATAAGAAAATATATGTAAATAGATTAAGAATTACTGTAAAAGATTAATAAAACCCTAAGTTGTTGAGTTATCCCCAAATAAAGAAAAACCAAGATAAGAGAATAGGTAATAACTCGTAGAAGGGCGTCCTACCCTTAAAGATAAAAAAGATGATTGAATGAAAGAAAGAAACAGTATGCAGAATGCAAGTGCGAGAGGAATAAAAGAGAGAACTGGAATGAATGAGAAGAATAGCCTAGCACAGGCTCCGATCATGTTGGAGGTAGTAGTATAAAAAAAAAAAAAAAAAAAAAAAAAAAAAAAAAAAAAAAAAAAAAAAAAAAAAAAAAAAAAAAAAAAAACCTAACCTAACCTAACCTAACCTAACCTAACCTAACCTAACCTAACCTAACCTAACCTAACCTAACCTAACCTAACCTAACCTAACCTAACCTAACCTAACCTAACCTAACCTAACCTAACCTAACCTAACCTAACCTAACCTAACCTAACCTAACCTAACCTAACCTAACCTAACCTAACCTAACCTAACCTAACCTAACCTAACCTAACCTAACCTAACCTAACCTAACCTAACCTAACCTAACCTAACCTAACCTAACCTAACCTAACCTAACCTAACCTAACCTAACCTAACCTAACCTAACCTAACCTAACCTAACCTAACCTAACCTAACCTAACCTAACCTAACCTAACCTAACCTAACCTAACCCAAAGTGAATATATTCGGTTCTAGACGTGCGATTTTGAAGCTGTTTTCAGCATTTTTAGACAAAACTAGGCGTCCGCCGACGTCCTGACGATATTGCACTCACCGAACTACCCCTACAAAAAACTTCCCTTACCACCCTTAGAAATTTTTCGAATTTTTTACAAAAACTCATCAAAATTTAGTGTTTTTCCAAATTTTATTTCAAATTGTAGTTGCAATAGTACTCACCCTTCATCCCTGTGTTCTGGTCCGCGTTCCGTGCATCAGCGCCCGGGTTGGAGGTTGAAACCCTAAATTTTTTGGTTCAAAAACTGGTTTTTTGACCAAAACTCAAAAATTTTATTCGGCACCCACCCTGTTTTATTTCGTAATTAGCTAGCCCGCGACGAGCCGCTTCATTTGGGACCTCGCTCGCCCGCCTAGCTCAAATAAAACTTGTAAATTTTCAAAAAACAGTTTTTCTCATAGTTTCTGTATAGTACCTAAATCCACCTAAGGGAGATAGTTTTTAATAAAAAAGTGAATATATTCGGTTCTAGACGTGCGATTTTGAAGCTGTTTTCAGCATTTTTAGACAAAACTAGGCGTCCGCCGACGTCCTGACGATATTGCACTCACCGAACTACCCCTACAAAAAACTTCCCTTACCACCCTTAGAAATTTTTCGAATTTTTTACAAAAACTCATCAAAATTTAGTGTTTTTCCAAATTTTATTTCAAATTGTAGTTGCAATAGTACTCACCCTTCATCCCTGTGTTCTGGTCCGCGTTCCGTGCATCAGCGCCCGGGTTGGAGGTTGAAACCCTAAATTTTTTGGTTCAAAAACTGGTTTTTTGACCAAAACTCAAAAATTTTATTCGGCACCCACCCTGTTTTATTTCGTAATTAGCTAGCCCGCGACGAGCCGCTTCATTTGAGACCTCGCTCGCCCGCCTAGCTCAAATAAAACTTGTACTTTTTCAAAAAACAGTTTTTCTCATAGTTTCTGTATAGTACCTAAATCCACCTAAGGGAGATAGTTTTTAATAAAAAAGTGAATATATTCGGTTCTAGACGTGCGATTTTGAAGCTGTTTTCAGCATTTTTAGACAAAACTAGGCGTCCGCCGACGTCCTGACGATATTGCACTCACCGAACTACCCCTACAAAAAACTTCCCTTACCACCCTTAGAAATTTTTCGAATTTTTTACAAAAACTCATCAAAATTTAGTGTTTTTCCAAATTTTATTTCAAATTGTAGTTGCAATAGTACTCACCCTTCATCCCTGTGTTCTGGTCCGCGTTCCGTGCATCAGCGCCCGGGTTGGAGGTTGAAACCCTAAATTTTTTGGTTCAAAAACTGGTTTTTTGACCAAAACTCAAAAATTTTATTCGGCACCCACCCTGTTTTATTTCGTAATTAGCTAGCCCGCGACGAGCCGCTTCATTTGAGACCTCGCTCGCCCGCCTAGCTCAAATAAAACTTGTACTTTTTCAAAAAACAGTTTTTCTCATAGTTTCTGTATAGTACCTAAATCCACCTAAGGGAGATAGTTTTTAATAAAAAAGTGAATATATTCGGTTCTAGACGTGCGATTTTGAAGCTGTTTTCAGCATTTTTAGACAAAACTAGGCGTCCGCCGACGTCCTGACGATATTGCACTCACCGAACTACCCCTACAAAAAACTTCCCTTACCACCCTTAGAAATTTTTCGAATTTTTTACAAAAACTCATCAAAATTTAGTGTTTTTCCAAATTTTATTTCAAATTGTAGTTGCAATAGTACTCACCCTTCATCCCTGTGTTCTGGTCCGCGTTCCGTGCATCAGCGCCCGGGTTGGAGGTTGAAACCCTAAATTTTTTGGTTCAAAAACTGGTTTTTTGACCAAAACTCAAAAATTTTATTCGGCACCCACCCTGTTTTATTTCGTAATTAGCTAGCCCGCGACGAGCCGCTTCTTTTGAGACCTCGCTCGCCCGCCTAGCTCAAATAAAATTTTGCCCACCCACCCGCCCTCTGGTCTATAGGAAGGTAGACGTGGGGTTTTGGCAAAATTTTTTCACATCATTTTATTTTTATATCTTTTACTAATTTGAATTTTGATGAGGGGTCTGTAGGGAATACTCGTTTTTAACCATTCTGACCAAGACTAAAAATTTTTTAAATTTTTAATTTATACACAATTTATTTATAAGCATTAGTAATTTTATTTTGACAGTCGTTATTTTGCGACTATAATTATTTGACGAATTGTATTTATATTTTAATTGATTTATTTATTGTATATAACTTACTGTGTCCCCTCTTTACAGGGACACAGAAGTATCCAGTGACCCCTTCTCTTCTCCCGAGCAGAAAGTTTGATCCGACCCCCTCTTTACAGGGGTCCGTTCGATCACACCCAGAAATGTTCCGCACCCCATCCAGCACCGTGAGGTCCCAAGGCTCCAGTGGCTCGCCGCGATCGGCGGAGAAGGCGGGGCCTTCGTCTGCTATCGCAAGAAGGAGAATCTCCTTTGGAGACGACACTCCTTCTGCCTCCCAGATAGGCCCTGCCACTCCGGGGACGCGGCGAGTTGCTGCTGATGCCCCAAGACCGCTCAAAAAGCCTGAGGCCGGGTACCCCAGTCGCACCGCGGAGGCGAGAGCTTGCCTAAACAAAGCCAAGCTTAATTTAGGCAACTCTCGCAACCTTAAGACGGACATAAAGACTGCGGTGCTCGAGGCCATAAACAGGCTTTTTGAGCTGGTGAAGGAGGCCGAGCGGGACAGGGCTCCTCTCGCACCCGCAGCCGTACCAGTAGTCGCGTCCGCTGCTGACTGCTTCCCCCTGTCCGATCCTGAGAGTCTTGTTGACCAGACTGAACTCGTAAAGACAATGAAGGAGCACATTTCCCTAATAAAGGAAAACTCCGAAGAATTGGTCAAACTGCGAGACAGTCTGGTCAACAGAGAAAGTGTTGGGGAGACAACTTATGCGAGTGTTGCAGCTGTGGCTAAGAGCCAAACCAGGGCACAGGTCCCGGAGCGAACCACGCTGCATTCGGTAGTTGTCTCCTCAACACAGGAGATGGACACGGGGGACGAGATTCTGGAAAGAGTCAGGAAGGCAGTGGACGCGAAGGAGGGCTGGGTGCGAGTGGAAAAGGTGCGGAAAGCGAAGGACCGCAAGATAATAATGGGTTGTGCCACCAAGGAGGAGAGGAGAAAAATTAAGGAGAGACTGGAAGCTGCCGGAGGAAACCTTGTCGTCGAGGAAGTGACGAACCGGGACCCGCTTCTGGTTCTTAAGGACGTGTTGTCAGTACACAGCGACGACGAAGTGCTGAGGGCCTTTAAGAACCAGAACCGGGAGATTTTTCACGACCTCGGCGACAGGGAAATACGAATGGCGGTGAAGTTCAGGAGGAGGTCGAAAAACCCGCATGTGAACAGCATTGTGTTGAGTGTGTCCCCCACGATCTGGAGGCGTGCACTCGAAGGAGTCAAAGTGCGTATTGATCTCCAGAGAGTGCGCGTCGAGGACCAGACGCCTCTGGTGCAGTGTACCCGCTGCCTTGCATATGGTCACGGAAAACGTATTTGCACGGAGCCAGCTGACCTGTGCAGCCACTGCGGCGGTCCACATTTAAGGGTGGACTGCCCAGTCATAGGCGAGGCAGCGGTGTGCGTGAACTGCACCAGAGCCAAGCTGGGGGATCACCAACACAATGCGTTCAGCAGCGAATGCCCGGTACGCAGGAAGTGGGACGCATTCGCCAGATCGTCAATAGCGTATTGCTAAAGTGGTCGGTGCGCCCACTTCCAAGTACTCCGAGATTACCATCATTTTGGCACAACCAGATGGCAGACGCATTAAGCGGACCACTGGGGTTGGCAATAGCAGAAACCGAAACCTGAGTCAGTTTCATGAGAAACTGGCCCAGGTTATACGAGACCCGGAGTTAGCCCCAGTGGCACCGTTAAGTTGTGTCAAAATTGGTGCTAAAGTTAGCCGTAATTTAATCGTATCGGAAATTAGAATATATGGTAAATTAAGTTATAAATTAATATCATTATACCTAAATATATATAACCTTATAAATATTTGATATTTAAATATATATTAAGTATATAGTATAGATATCAAAAAACTAAACCAAAGAGAAATAAAGTAAAAAACCGAAATAGAATAAAAGTAAAAGTAAAATTAATACATATTATACGGTTAAACAAACTCGGATAAAACTTTGAAATATATAGGCTAAATCATAATAAATCTTTTAAAGACGTAGGTATAAAAATTGATTGTAGTTAAAATAATAGTAGTTAAAATAATATACCTATATAATAAAGATAAATAAATATATGTACATAAATAGTAATAATATAATAAAAGTCTTAGCAGAGAAAATAGAGCGTGGTCTATTCGGCCTCCTGAGCTTCAGAGACATAAGACAAACCTCCGCAACAAAGGTCTCTGATCATGTTAGAGGGACACTGGCGGGGCAGGAGTGTGGTTTTAGCCGGTTCGAGTCCGGCACTACCTCGACTGTCGCACAACCTGTGAGGCAGTCGAGGTGTCCGTGGGGATTTCCCACTCCTGCCAAAACAAAAAAAAAAAAAAAAAAAAAAAAAACCTAACCTAACCTAACCTAACCTAACCTAACCTAACCTAACCTAACCTAACCTAACCTAACCTAACCTAACCTAACCTAACCTAACCTAACCTAACCTAACCTAACCTAACCTAACCTAACCTAACCTAACCTAACCTAACCTAACCTAACCTAACCTAACCTAACCTAACCTAACCTAACCTAACCTAACCTAACCTAACCTAACCTAACCTAACCTAACCTAACCTAACCTAACCTAACCTAACCTAACCTAACCTAACCTAACCTAACCTAACCTAACCTAACCTAACCTAACCTAACCTAACCTAACCTAACCTAACCTAACCTAACCTAACCTAACCTAACCTAACCTAACCTAACCTAACCTAACCTAACCAGCTGATCAAGGAGTCGGAGCAGGACAGGGCCCCTGCCGCGCCCGTGCCCGCACCCATCGCCGTACCGGAACCCGCGCCCACCGCCGACCGTAGTCTCGGACCCGTATCCGTCGAGGTTCTTGCTGGCCAGACTGAGCTCCTTAAAAGTCTGAAGGAGCACATCTCGGAGTTGAGAGACAACTCCGAGAAGCTCGACAGACTGCGAGACAGTCTGGCTAGCGGGGAGAGTGTGGGGGAGAGAACCTACGCGAGTGTAGCGGCCGTCAGTAAACGCCACACCGGGGCACAGGCCCCGGAGCGTACGACGCTGCACTCCGTGGTTGTCTCCTCAACACAGGAGATGGATACGGGTGCCGAGATACTCGAAAGAGTGCGGAAAGCGGTGGACGCGAAGGAGGGCTGGGTGCGCGTAGAGCGAGTTAGAAAGGCAAAAGACCAGAGGGTTATTATGGGGTGCGAATCAAAAGAGGAGAGGCGTAAATTAAAGGCACGACTCGAGGCGGCCGGAGAGAACCTCGTCGTCGAGGAAGTCAAAAACCGAAACCCGCTTCTGATTCTCAGGGACGTGTTGCTGATCCACAGCGACGAGGACGTGTTGCGAGCCCTGAAGAATCAGAACCGGGAGTTATTTGACGGCCTCGGCGACGAGGAACAAAAAGTTCTAATTAAATTCAGGAAGAAGACACGGAACCCTCATGTGAACAGCATTGTGTTGAGTGTTTCCCCTGCAATCTGGAGACGCGCACTCGAAGGAGGCAAGCTTCGCATTGACCTCCAGAGAGTGCGCGTCGAAGACCAGACGCCTCTGGTGCAGTGCACCCGTTGCCTAGCATACGGTCATGGCAAGCGTCTCTGCACGGAGCCCGCTGACCTATGCAGCCACTGCGGCGGTCCACACCTTAGGTTGGACTGCCCAGTCAGTGGTGAGGCAGCGGTGTGCGTTAACTGCACCAGAGCCAAGCTCGGGGAACACTCGCACAATGCGTTCAGTAAGGAATGCCCGGTACACAAGAAGTGGGACGCATTCGCGCGAGCGACCATAGCATATTGCTAAAGTGGTCGATGCGCCCACTTCTGTGTACACGGAGATGACCAGTTTGGCACAACCAGATTGCAGCCGCATTAAGCGAACCGCTAGGGTTGGCTTAATGGAGGATGGGAATGGGAGTCACTTTCCTTGGAAAGTGGCTCAAATTACACTGGACCGTAAGCCAACTCTAGTGGAATCGTCAAGTTGTGTCAAACTGGTGGAAAATTCTGCGTATGATGATATCGACTTATATAATAAGTATATACTGCGAATATCAATCAAGGCAAAATTGGAAAACAATTCGTAAGGGCAAATACAAGGGTTTACCTGATGTAAAAATAAGAGTAAAATGTTATGTTGGATGTTAATTAGTTATAATTTATGTCAATTTTATTTATTTTGTTTTAAATTTAGTTTAGAAATAATGAAAATAGGTACTTAGTATTAGTTAATTTTAGACAAATGGAAAATAGAAAAATTTAATTGTGAAACAGGTTTTAATATTAAAAAAGCACAAACAATTGTGTAAAAACTAAATTTGGCATTTCTCTTCGGCCTCCAAAAGACAAGTCGCTGCAAAATCAATAAAAAACATGAATAATAAGGTCTCTGATCATGTCAGAGGGACACTGGCGCGGCAGGAGTGGGTTTTAGTCGGTTCGAGTCCGACACTACCTCCACTGTCTCACACCCTGTGAGATAGTGGAGGTGTCCGTGGGGATTTCCCACTCCTGCCAAAACAAAAAAAAAAAAAAAAAAAAAAAAACCTAACCTAACCTAACCTAACCTAACCTAACCTAACCTAACCTAACCTAACCTAACCTAACCTAACCTAACCTAACCTAACCTAACCTAACCTAACCTAACCTAACCTAACCTAACCTAACCTAACCTAACCTAACCTAACCTAACCTAACCTAACCTAACCTAACCTAACCTAACCTAACCTAACCTAACCTAACCTAACCTAACCTAACCTAACCTAACCTAACCTAACCTAACCTAACCTAACCTAACCTAACCTAACCTAACCTAACCTAACCTAACCTAACCTAACCTAACCTAACCTAACCTAACCTAACCTTTTTTTTTTTTTTTTGTTAACGCTGGGAAAAAATGCAATTACGCATACCCTCCCATCGGGGGACAGGAGGGGTATGTGGGACTCCCCGGGCGAAACCCGGTATACCCACTAAAACGACCCAGCGCATTCCCGCTTCGTCATAGTGGCGGGGGACTGGGAAACCGGCATAGCCTTAACGACCAGTCCTCCGCCGACGATTGCCCCGCAAGGCGACCCCTCACACCCTCGCGGGTGTGGGGGGCCGGAATGACCCGCTAAGGTGACGTGTGCAATGCGGGCGAAGGCACCCCCGTGCCTGCCGCCCGCCGTCACCATGAGGAGGGAGGGCACGAAGCCTTCTCCCCCTTCCGCTGCGGAGCGGCGCAGCGAGAGGGTCGCCCCCCCCGCGCGCGCTCCGCCTCCTCCCTTTGCGAGCGAACTCGCAAAAGGAGGCTACCGCTGACCAGGCCTCCCCGCCCCCCAGCATGGCATCGACCACGCCGGGAAGCGAGGGCCCGGTCCGACCACCGGCGGGCTCGGTGCGCCACCGGAAGCCGGACGCGCCCGGCCCGGCCCCGTAAGACCGGACCGAGCGCGCCCAACGCCCGGCGGCACACCGAGCCCGCCCCGGCTCCTCCGCTGCGGAGCGGCGCAACGAGAGGATCGCCCCCCCGCGCGCGCTCCGCCTCCTCCCTTTGCGAGCGAACTCGCAAAAGGAGGCGACCGCTGACCAGTCCTCCCCGAACCCCAGCATGGCGCTCAACCACGCCGGGAAGCGAGAGGTCCGGTCCTACCACCGGCGGGCCCAGTGCGCCGCCGGACGCCGGGCGCGCCCGAGCCAGCCCTCCACAAGACCGGACCGAGCGCGCCCAACGCCCGGCGGCACACCGAGCCCGCCCTGGCTCCTCCACTGCGCCCTCTGCGACCCAGAGGGCCGCGCGGAGTCGCCCCACCGTGTCAGAATATCGGCCACGACAGTAACGTTCCCCGAGGAATAAGAATCTCTTCCCATTCATCGGGGACGGATACTGCCGCGCCCAGGGTGCACCGTCCACAGCAGCTGCTGTTCCCTCCAGACGTATCGAGAAGGACCGGCAGCCACTGGGCCCCCTAGGAGGTTTTCTGACCTAGCACCCCAACCTAACCTAACCTAACCTAACCTTTTTTTTTTTTTTTTTTTTTTTTTTTTTTTTTTTTTTTTTTTTTTTTTTGTTGACGCTGGGAAAAAATGCATTAGGGGTATGTGGGACTCCCCGGGCGGACCCGGTATACCCACTAAAACAACCCAGCGCATTCCCGCTTCGTCAGAGTGGCGGGGGACTGGGAAACCGGCACAGCCTTTACTTCCAGTCCTCCGCCGACGATTGAAAGGCAGACCCCTCACACCCTCACGGGTGCGGGGGGTCGGGAATGACCGACGAAGGTGACGGGTGCAATGCGGGCGAAGGCACCCCCGCGCCTGTCGCCCGCCCGTCACCATGAGGAGGGAGGGCACGACGCCTTCTCCCCCTTCTTCGTCTGCGGAGCGGCGCAGCGAGAGGATCGTCCTCCCGCGCCCGCTCCGCCTCCTCCTTCTGCGAGATTACGTCCTCGCAAAAGGAGGCTACCGCTGACCAGGCCTCCTCGCTCCCCAGCATGGCGTCGACCACGCCGGGAAGCGAGAGGTCCGGTCCGACCACCGCGGTCAGACCGCGGCGCAGCTCGGACCACGCCGGGCACACCTCGAGGGTGTGCTGCGCCGTGTCCTCCGCCGCGCCGCAGTCGTGGCACGCCGGGGTTTCCTCCCTCCCGATCCGGTGCAGGTACGATCCGAAGCAACCATGCCCGGATAACACCTGCACCAGACGGAAGGAGAGGAAACCGTGGGACCGCTCGAGCCAGCCCCGCAGGGCCGGACCGAGCGCGTCCAGCGTCCGGCGGCCAAAGGCGGCGTTGGCGAGGTCCTCCGACCAATGGAGGACGATGGCGTCCCTCGCCTCCTGCCGCACGGCCTCCCGCTCCTCGGCGACGGGGCGCTCCCCGAGCGCCTTCCTGTGCGCCGTCCACTCGTACACTCTGGCGAGCACCCAAGCCTCCAACTCCCATGGCGGGGTGCCCGCCAGAGCGCACGCCGCCGAGAAGCCCACCGAGCGGTAGGCCCTCGCCACCCGCTGTGCAATGGCCCGCTGGGGCCTGCGGATGGCGGTGGCATTCTCCCTCCTGTGGAGGGAGTCCGCCCAAATGGGGGCCCCATATAGGGCCATGCTCCGCAAAATGCCGGCATAGAGGCGCCGGCATTTCGCCTTGGGCCCCCCCAGGTTTGGGAGGAGCCACGAGAGGGCGTCCGCGGCCTTCAACAGGCGCGTCGACAGCCCGCTGAAATGCGGGCCGAAGCGCCACCTGTCGTCCAGCACCAGCCCCAGATATTTCATCTGAGGCTGGACCTCTATGCGGACGCCCTCCACGACGATGTGGGCGTCGGCAGGGCAGCGCTGCCGGGGACCGCGAAAGAACACGGCCTCCGTTTTGTGCAGCGCCACCCTCAATCCCAGGCGGCGGATCCTTTCTGCCACCAAGGATCCGCCAGCCGAGGCCAGAATGGCCGCGTCGGCAAAGTTCCTCCCCCGGGCAGTGAGCAGAGTGTCATCCGCGTAGCAGATTACACTCGTGCCCGGGAGGAGGACTCCCCGCAGGAGCCAGTCGAATCCGATGTTCCACAAGGGGGGCCCCAGGACCGACCCCTGTGGAACACCAGACTCTGCGCCGTACCGCCGCACGGTGGCCGATTTGTCCACGAGGAGGACCTCGCGGTCCTCCAAGTAGTCGGCCAGGAGGCTCCGCAGATATTGGGGCACTCCGTGATACCGGAGCGCCTCCAATATCGTCGAGTGGGGGACGGAGTTGAAGGCGTTGGCAATGTCGAACGACACCGCCAGCACCCCGTCCCCCGCCTCCACCGCCTCCTTCACCTGGCCCTTGAGAAGGGCCAGCGCGTCGATCGTCGAACGCCCACGACGGAAACCAAACTGGGCGTCCGACAGATCCGGGCCTATCCCCCGCAAGTGGCTATCCAGCCTCCCGGCGACAATCCCCTCGAACAATTTACCGACCTCATCGAGCAGAACGATGGGCCGGTATGCCGAGGGGGAGTCCACCGGGCGTCCCTCCTTCCGGAGGAGGCACAATTGCCCCTCCTTCCAGAGTTTCGGGAACCTCCCAGCCGTAAAACACGCGCTGAAGAGGTCCCGAAACCTGTCCTCCATTTGGGTGGCGGCGATCGCCACCACCCGTGCAGGGACGCCGTCCGGACCGGGGGCGGTCTTCTTTGCGCGGAGGCTGAGAACCCCCGCGTAGAATTCCGCCTCCGTCACCGGGGGGACCTCCGCCTCCGGTGGAGCCGCCCCTTGCGGGGGATCCATTGTTGGTGGGGCGAAGTCGGTCCTGCGTGGAAACAGGGACCGGACCACCCCATCCAACAATGCCGGCTCGAGGGTCTCCGACAGTGGGGGACCATAGGGGCGGAGCTGATTCCGCGCCGCCTTATATGGTCTCCCATAGGGGTCCCTGTCGAGACCCTCCAGCATCTCGGCCCTCGCCGAGTCCTGCGCAGCGCCCATTGCAGACTTGAGGGCCGCCGTAGCCTCTCGGTAAGAGGCGTACAGGCGGTCCTCCTCTGCCCGGACTCGGTTCTGGGCGCTGCGCCGTCGACTACGCGCGTAGGCCCTTCTGGCCGCCACGCAGGTGGCCCGGAGCCCCGCCAGCTCCTCCGTCCACCAGTACACGGCACGACGGGGAGGCGGACGGCGAGACCGAGGCATGCTAGAGTTGCACACCTCGGTCAAAGACCGCCGTAGCCGGACCGCTGCGGCGTCAACGTCCGGGACCTCCTCGACAGGGGGAGGCGACAGCCAGTCCTGGAGGAAGGCGGCCTCCTTGGCTGCCTCCCGGTCCAGGCGGGTGAGTGCCCACCGCGGGAAGGGAGATTGCCCAGCGCGGGCCGTCCCCCCTCCCCGCTGTGTGGAGATGTCGAACCGCACATAACGGTGGTCCGACAAGGTCTCCACCAGCTCCACCCGCCAGTTCACGACGCGGGCGGCTAGCGCAGGGGTGGCAAACGACACGTCCACCACCGACCCGCCCTGTTGCCGCACACACGTGTGGACCGCCCCCCTGTTGAGGAGGGACACACCGCTCGAGGCCGCCCAAAACTCGACGGCACGTCCCCGGACGTTGCAGCCTGCGGCCGGGTTGCCCCAGGCCACCGACTTGGCGTTTAGGTCGCCGAGCACCACGACCTGGCGTGGCGCCGCCCTCCCTACGACAGCAGTGAGGATCTCGAGGAAATCCTCAAAGTCCGAGAGAGGGCGGTTTGGGGAGAAATACACCCCCACCATCGCTATCTCTCCCCACGCGGCGGCCACGTATCCCGGTCCCCTCTCTAAGAGCGAGAGGGGAGGGGAGTCCGTGAAAGACCGCGCCACCAACGCCACTAAGCCGTCCCGGTCGCCCAGCCAACGGCCAGGGACCGAGTAGGGTTCGGCGACCACCGCCAAGTCCACCAACCACTCAGCCATGGTCTGCATCAGCAGATCCTGGGCTGTCCTGCAGTGGTTGGCGTTCGCCTGAAGGATGCGATGTTCGACCCTGGCCATCAGTCGGACATCGCACCCTCCTCCGCAGCCGCCGCAGGAACGGCGGCGTTAGCGGCAGCAGCAGGTGCAGGCCCGGTCGGCGCCTGCGCTTTGCCACGCTTAGGGGGGGGATTGCACTTCCCCCCCTTCATGACGTGGCCTGCCCGGCGGCCACTGGCGGCACACACCGCGCAGTGCGGTGTGGCGGCCTGGCAGGAGGCGGCTTTGTGGCCCTCCTTGCCGCAGCGGTAGCACGCGTCCGACCGGTCGACTTTGGACGGACACAGGGGCCGGGTGTGTCCGATGCCGAAGCACCGGAAACACCGCAGAGGACCAGCCTCGAGTGCCCTGACTGTACCCGCGCTGAAGCCGACTTGAAGCCGTCCTTTCGCAAGGACGGCTTTGGCAGCTGCGATTGGGCATTCGAGGCGGATCATGCCCATTCCGCCGCGGCCGGGCCTTATATCCCGGCCTTGGACCGCCGCGGCGCCACAGCCCCCTACCGCTGCGACCGCCGCCACCACCTCCTCCTTGGTGACGGAGTCATCCAGCTCCGTCACCTCAATGGCCGCCGTCTTGACCGGCCGGGCCACCTTGGCAGAGTCCGCGATGACCTCCTGCAGCTTGGCTGCAAAGAGGTCAGCGCGGGCGCTGCCCTCGGCCCCCGGGAACTCGAAGATTCGAGCCCCGGCCTGCGTCCGCCGGCACGACACACTGCCGATCCCCAGCTGGGTGGGATCGGCATTGCCGCGCGCCCGCACCAAAATGGAGGCGTAGGTCTCCCCTCGCCCCGCAGCCTCCGCGGTGAGCGTCACCACGACGGCCGCGGTTTTCGGGGGGACCAACTGCCCCCTTCCCCCGCCCTTCCCTTTGCCGTTCCCCTTACCTCCCCCCTTGCCGGTCGGCTGCGACTGGCTGGAAGCGGGGGTAGCGGGGACGGCAGGGACAGCTGGGACGGCCGCTGCCGACCTCTTGCCCTTCCCTTTGCCCTTCCCCTTACGCACCTCCGTCCACTCGTTGGACGGGGTGGTTGAGGGAAGAAGGGCATCTTCCGCTTGGGAGGAGGACGGCCCCGGCTCAGACCGCCTCTCATGCGCCTGGGTTGAGGACGGCCCCGGCTCAGACCGCCTCTTATCCGCCGCAAGCGGCGGTCGGAGGCGTTTCTCCGGCAGGAGCCGGTCCTCAATCCCTGCGAAGCAGGCTCTTGTGAAGGCCCTCTCCTCCATTACTACCTTGCGGATGATATCCTCAAGGTTGGAGGAGGGGCCCTCTGCTGCAGGCCTCGCCTTGGTCTGTTGTGGCCGGGCCGAGGCAGCGCCCTCTGCCACAGGGCTCGCCTTGGCCTGTTGTGGCCGGGCCGAGGCAGCGCCCTCTGCCACAGGGCTCGCCTCGACCTGTTGTGGCCGGGCCGTGGCTTCAGCCAGCTTCAGATGAAGCTGGCTGACCTCCGACTGCAGGCGATCCACCCTCGCCTGCAGCTGCCGCGTCTCGTCGGAGGCCGTCCGCTGGACCAGCTCAGCGACGACCCCGCGCATGCTCGCGGCCCGGCACTTGAGGGCCTTCTGCAAGGTCCCCTTAATGTTGGAGGACTTAGAGGCGACCTGCACTATCTCCTCCTTGTCCTCCTCCGCCATTCTCTCCAGCTCGGCCAGGGAGTAGTCCGCGTACAGGATGCGGGACGCACCGTACCCGGACTTGGCCCGGGCGATGTGCGCCCGTTCCTCCTTGGCGGCAACCCGCTCCTCCAGCTCTTGCTGGAGCTGCACCCGCCGAGCCAGATCCAGCTGGCGTTGGGCGTCCGCAAGCCCAACGACGTGGGTGTCCGCGGCCGTCGTCGTCGGCTTTTTAGCCTTCGACAACGGTTTGGACCCCGAAGCCGAAGAACTCCCGGACCCCCTAACGCGCTTCCGCGACCGAGCGCCACTCGCGTCCGACACTCCAACAACCGAGTCGCTGTCAGACGACTCGGCCCCTCCGAAGTAGCTAGCCGCAGACGGCGCGCGGCTAGCATCTGACGCTGAAGCGTCGTGGTGGCCCTGAGAAGGGCCTTTTGGTTGGCCCTGAGAAGGGCCTTTGGGTTGGCCCTGAGAAGGGCCTTTGGGTTGGCCCTGAGAAGGGCCTTTGGGTTGGCCCTGAGAAGGGCCTTTTGTTTTTAAAAACCGCCCGCAGGCGTCCCGCGAGGGTGTATTCGGCATAGAAGACGAGACAAGGCAGTTAAAATGAGTTAAAATTCGCTTCGAGATCACAGAGCACTTTAGCCAGACCCAGTCTGCCACTCCGTTACGGTGGTCAGAACTGGGCTGTTTCCAGGGGACACGACGTGGACGTATGCTCTGTGGGGGGTCCCCCAACCTAACCTAACCTAACCTTTTTTTTTTTTTTTTTTTTTTTGTTGACGCTGGGAAAAAATGCAATTACGCATACCCTCCCATCGGGGGACAGGAGGGGTATGTGGGACTCCCCGGGCGAACCAAACCCGGTATACCCACTAAAACGACCCAGCGCATTCCCGCTTCGTCATAGTGGCGGGGGACTGGGAAACCGGCATAGCCTTAACGACCAGTCCTCCGCCGACGATTGCCCCGCAAGGCGACCCCTCACACCCGCACGGGTGTGGGGGGCCGGAATGACCCGCTAAGGTGACGGGTGCAATGCGGGCGAAGGCACCCCCGTGCCTGCCGCCCGCCGTCACCATGAGGAGGGAGGGCACGAAGCCTTCTCCCCCTTCCGCTGCGGAGCGGCGCAGCGAGAGGGTCGCCCCCCCCGCGCGCGCTCCGCCTCCTCCCTTTGCGAGCGAACTCGCAAAAGGAGGCTACCGCTGACCAGGCCTCCCCGCCCCCCAGCACGGCGTCGACCACACCGGGAAGCGAGGGCCCGGTCCGACCACCGGCGGGCTCGGTGCGCCACCGGAAGCCGGACGCGCCCGGACTGGCCCCGTAAGACCGGACCGAGCGCGCCCAACGCCCGGCGGCACACCGAGCCCGCCCCGGCTCCTCCGCTGCGGAGCGGCGCAACGAGAGGGTCGCCCCCCCTGCGCGCGCTCCGCCTCCTCCCTTTGCGAGCGAACTCGCAAAAGGAGGCGACCGCTGACCAGGCCTCCCCGCCCCCCAGCATGGCATCGACCACGCCGGGAAGCGAGGGCCCGGTCCGACCACCGGCGGGCTTGGTGCGCCGCCGCACGCCGGACGCTCCCAACGCCCGGCGGCACACCGAGCCCGCCCTGGCTCCTCCACTGCGCCCTCTGCGTCCCAGAGGGCCGCGTGGAGTCGCCCCACCGTGTCAGAATATCGGCCACGACAGTAACGTTCCCCGAGGAATAAGAATCTCTTCCCATTCATCGGGGACGGATACTGCCGCGCCCAGGGTGCACCGTCCACAGCAGCTGCTGTTCCCTCCAGACGTATCGAGAAGGACCGGCAGCCACTGGGCCCCCTAGGAGGTTTTCTGACCTAGCACCCCTAACCTAACCTAACCTTTTTTTTTTTTTTTTTTTTTTTTGACGCTGGGAAAAAATGCATTACGCATACCCTCCCGTCGGGGGACAGGAGGGGTATGTGGGACTCCCCGGGCGGACCCGGTATACCCACTAAAACGACCCAGCGCATTCCCGCTTCGTCATAGTGGCGGGGGACTGGGAAACCGGCAAAGCTTTTACTTCCAGTCCTCCGCCGACGATTGAAAGGCAGACCCCTCACACCCTCACGGGTGCGGGGGGTCGGGAATGACCGACGAAGGTGACGGGTGCAATGCGGGCGAAGGCACCCCCGCGCCTGTCGCCCGCCCGTCACCATGAGGAGGGAGGGCACGACGCCTTCTCCCCCTTCTTCGTCTGCGGAGCGGTGCAGCGAGAGGATCGTCCTCCCGCGCACGCTCCGCCTCCTCCTTTTGCGAGATGACTTCCTCGCAAAAGGAGGCTACCGCTGACCAGGCCTCCTCGCTCCCCAGCATGGCGTCGACCACGCCGGGAAGCGAGAGGTCCGGTCCGACCACCGCGGTCAGACCGCGGCGCAGCTCGGACCACGCCGGGCACACCTCGAGGGTGTGCTGCGCCGTGTCCTCCGCCGCGCCGCAGTCGTGGCACGCCGGGGTTTCCTCCCTCCCGATCCGGTGCAGGTACGATCCGAAACAACCATGCCCGGATAACACCTGCACCAGACGGAAAGAGAAGAAACCGTGGGACCGCTCGAGCCAGCCCCGCAGGACCGGACCGAGCGCGTCCAACGTCCGGCGGCCAAAGGCGGCGTTGGCGAGGTCCTCCGACCAATGGAGGACGATGGCGTCCCTCGCCTCTCGCCGCACCGCCTCCCGCTCTTCGCCCATGGGGCGCTCCCCGAGCGCCTTTCGGCGCGCCGTCCACTCGTACACTCTGGCGAGCACCCATGCCTCCAACTCCCAAGGCGGGGTGCCGGCCAGAGCGCACGCCGCCGAAAAGCCCACCGAGCGGTAAGCCCTCGCCACCCGCTGTGCAATGGCCCGCTGGGGCCTGCGGATGGCGGTAGCATTCTCCCTCCTGTGGAGGGAGTCCGCCCAGATGGGGGCCCCGTAAAGGGCCATGCTCCGCAAAATGCCGGCATAGAGGCGCCGGCACTTTGCCTTGGGCCCCCCCAGGTTTGGGAGGAGCCATGAGAGGGCGTCCGCGGCCTTCAACAGGCGCGTCGACAGCCCGCTGAAATGCGGGCCGAAGCGCCACCTGTCGTCCAGCACCAGCCCCAGATATTTCATCTGAGGCTGGACCTCTATGCGGACGCCCTCCACGACGATGTGGGCGTCGGCAGGGCAGCGCTGCCGGGGACCGCGAAAGAACACGGCCTCCGTTTTGTGCAGCGCCACCCTCAATCCCAGGCGGCGGATCCTTTCTGCCACCAAGGATCCGCCAGCCGAGGCCAGAATGGCCGCGTCGGCAAAGTTCCTCCCCCGTGCAGTGAGCAGAGTGTCATCCGCGTAGCAGATGACACTCGTGCCCGGGAGGAGGACTCCCCGCAGGAGCCAGTCGAATCCGATGTTCCACAAGGGGGGCCCCAAAACCGACCCCTGTGGAACACCGGACTCTGCGCCGTACCGCCTCACGGTGGCCGACTTGTCCACGAGGAGAACCTCGCGGTCCTCCAAGTAGTCGGCCAGGAGGCTCCGCAGATATTGGGGCACTCCGTGATACCGGAGCGCCTCCAATATCGTCGAGTGGGGGACGGAGTTGAAGGCGTTGGCAATGTCGAATGACACCGCCAGCACCCCGTCCCCCGCCTCCACCGCCTCCTTCACCTGGCCCTTCAGAAGGGCCAGCGCGTCGATCGTCGAACGCCCACGACGGAAACCGTACTGGGCGTCCGACAGATCCGGGCCGATCCCCCGCAAATGGCTATCCAGCCTCCCGGCGACAATCCCCTCGAACAATTTACCGACCTCATCGAGCAAAACGATGGGCCGGTATGCCGAGGGGGAGTCCACCGGGCGTCCCTCCTTCCGGAGGAGGCACAATTGCCCCTCCTTCCAGAGTTTCGGGAACCTCCCAGCCGTAAAACACGCGCTGAAGAGGTCCCGAAACCTGTCCTCCATTTGGGAGGCGGCAATCGCCACCACCCGTGCAGGGACGCCGTCCGGGCCGGGGGCGGTCTTCTTCGCGCGGAGGCTCAATACCCCCGCGTAGAATTCCGCCGCCGTGACCGGGGGCACCTCCACCTCCGGTGGAGTCGCCCCTTGCGGGGGATCCATTGTTGGAGGGGCGAAGTCGGTCCTGCGTGGAAACAGGGACCGGACCACCCCATCCAACAATGCCGGCTCGAGGGTCTCCGACAGAACCTAACCTTTTTTTTTTTTTTTTTTTTTTTTTTTTTTTTTTTTTTTTTTTTTTTGACGCTGGGAAAAAATGCATTACGCATACCCTCCCGTCGGGGGACAGGAGGGGTATGTGGGACTCCCCGGGCGGACCCGGTATACCCACTAAAACGACCCAGCGCATTCCCGCTTCGTCAGAGTGGCGGGGGACTGGGAAACCGGCACAGCCTTTACTTCCAGTCCTCCGCCGACGATTGAAAGGCAGACCCCTCACACCCTCACGGGTGTGGGGGGTCGGGAATGACCGACGAAGGTGACGGGTGCAATGCGGGCGAAGGCACCCCCGTGCCTGCCGCCCGCCCGTCACCATTAGGAGGGAGGGCACGACGCCTTCTCCCCCGTCTTCGTCTGCGGAGCGCCGCAGCGAGAGGATCGTCCTCCCGCGCGCGCTCCGCTGCCTCCTTTTGCGAGATTACGTCCTCGCAAAAGGAGGCCACCGCTGACCAGGCCTCCTCGCTCCCCAGCACGGCGTCCACCACGCCAGGAAGCGAGAGGTCCGGTCCGACCACCGCGGTCAGACCGCGGCGCAGCTCGGACCACGCGGGGCACACCTCAAGGGTGTGCTGCGCCGTGTCCTCCGCCGCGCCGCAGTCGTGGCACGCCGGGGTTTCCTCCCTCCCGATCCGGTGCAGGTACGATCCGAAGCAACCATGCCCGGATAACACCTGCACCAGACGGAAAGAGAGGAAACCGTGGGACCGCTCGAGCCAGCCCCGCAGGACCGGACCGAGCGCGTCCAACGTCCGGCGGCCAAAGGCGGCGCTGGCGAGGTCCTCCGACCAATGGAGGACGATGGCGTCCCTCGCCTCTCGCCGCACCGCCTCCCGCTCTTCGCCCATGGGGCGCTCCCCGAGCGCCTTTCGGCGCGCCGTCCACTCGTACACCCTGGCGAGCACCCATGCCTCCAACTCCCAAGGCGGGGTGCCGGCCAGAGCGCACGCCGCCGAAAAGCCCACTGAGCGGTAAGCCCTCGCCACCCGCTGTGCAATGGCCCGCTGGGGCCTGCGGATGGCGGTAGCATTCTCCCTCCTATGGAGGGAGTCCGCCCAGATGGGAGCCCCGTAAAGGGCCATGCTCCGCAAAATGCCGGCATAGAGGCGCCGGCATTTCGCCTTGGGCCCCCCCAGGTTCGGGAGGAGCCACGAGAGGGCGCCCGCGGCCTTCAACAGGCGCGTCGACAGCCCGCTGAAGTGCGGGCCGAAACGCCACCTGTCGTCCAGCACCAGCCCCAGATATTTCATTTGAGGCTGGACCCCTATACGGACGCCCTCCACGATGATGTGGGCGTCGGCAGGGCAGCGCTGCCGGGGACCGCGGAAGAACACGGCCTCCGTTTTATGCAGCGCCACCCTCAATCCCAGGCGGCGGATCCTTTCTGCCACCAAGGACCCGCCAGCCGAGGCCAGAATGGCCGCGTCGGCAAAGTTCCTCCCCCGGGCAGTGAGCAGAGTGTCATCCGCGTAGCAGATGACACTCGTGCCCGGGAGGAGGACTCCCCGCAGGAGCCAGTCGAATCCGATGTTCCACAAGGGGGGCCCCAGGACCGACCCCTGCGGAACACCGGACTCTGCGCCGTACCGCCTCACGGTGGCCGTCTTGTCCACTAGGAGGACCTCTCGGCCCTCCAAGTAGCTGGCCAGGAGGCTCCGCAGGTATTGGGGCACTCCGTGGTACCGGAGCGCCTCCAATATCGTCGAGTGGGGGACGGAGTTGAAGGCGTTGGCAATGTCGAACGACACCGCCAGCACTCCGTCCCCCGCCTCCACCGCCTCCTTCACCTGGCCCTTGAGGAGGGCCAGCGCGTCGATCGTCGAACGCCCACGACGGAAACCGAACTGGGCGTCCGACAGATCCGGGCCTATCCCCCGCAAATGGCTATCCAGCCGGGAGGCGACAATCCCCTCGAACAATTTACCGACCTCATCGAGCAGAACGATGGGCCGGTATGCCGAGGGGGAGTCCACCGGGCGTCCCTCCTTCCGGAGGAGGCACAATTGCCCCTCCTTCCAGAGTTTCGGGAACCTCCCAGCCGTAAAACACGCGCTGAAGAGGTCCCGAAACCTGTCCTCCATTTGGGAGGCGGCAATCGCCACCACCCGTGCAGGGACGCCGTCCGGACCGGGGGCGGTCTTCTTCGCGCGGAGGCTCAACACCCCCGCGTAGAATTCCGCCGCCGTCACCGGGGGGACCTCCGCCTCCGGTGGAGCCGCCCCTTGCGGGGGATCCATTGTTGGTGGGGCGAAGTCGGTCCTGCGTGGAAACAGGGACCGGACCACCCCATCCAACAATGCCGGCTCGAGGGTCTCCGACAGTGGGGGACCATAGGGGCGGAGCTGATTCCGCGCCGCCTTATATGGTCTCCCATAGGGGTCCCTGTCGAGACCCTCCAGCATCTCGGCCCTCGCCGAGTCCTGCGCAGCGCCCATTGCAGACTTGAGGGCCGCCGTAGCCTCTCGGTAAGAGGCGTACAGGCGGTCCTCCTCTGCCCGGACTCGGTTCTGGGCGCTGCGCCGTCGGCTACGCGCGTAGGCCCTTCTGGCCGCCACGCAGGTGGCCCGGAGCCCCGCCAGCTCCTCCGTCCACCAGTACACGGCACGACGTGGAGGCGGACGGCGAGACCGAGGCATGCTGGAGTTGCACACCTCGGTCAAGGACCCTCGTAGCCGGACCGCTGCGGCGTCAACGTCCGGGACCTCCTCGACAGGGGGAGGCGACAGCCAGTCCTGGAGGAAGGCGGCCTCCCTGGCTGCCTCCCGGTCCAGGCGGGTGAGTGCCCACCGCGGGAAGGGAGATTGCCCAGCGCGGGCCGTCCCCCCTCCCCGCTGTGTGGAGATGTCGAACCGCACATAACGGTGGTCCGACAAGGTCTCCACCAGCTCCACCCGACAGAACCTAACCTAACCTTTTTTTTTTTTTTTTTTTTTTTTTTTTGTTAACGCTGGGAAAAAATGCATTACGCATACCCTCCCGTCGGGGGACAGGAGGGGTATGTGGGACTCCCCGGGCGGACCCGGTATACCCACTAAAACGACCCAGCGCATTCCCGCTTCGTCACAGTGGCGGGGGACTGGGAAACCGGCAAAGCCTTTACTTCCAGTCCTCCGCCGACGATTGAAAGGCAGACCCCTCACACCCTCACGGGTGCGGGGGGTCGGGAATGACCGACGAAGGTGACGGGTGCAATGCGGGCGAAGGCACCCCCGCGCCTGTCGCCCGCCCGTCACCATGAGGAGGGAGGGCACGACGCCTTCTCCCCCTTCTTCGTCTGCGGAGCGCCGCAGCGAGAGGATCGTCCTCCCGCGCGCGCTCCGCTGCCTCCTTTTGCGAGATTACGTCCTCGCAAAAGGAGGCCACCGCTGACCAGGCCTCCTCGCTCCCCAGCATGGCGACCACCACGCCAGGAAGCGAGAGGTCCGGTCCGACCACCGCGGTCAGACCGCGGCGCAGCTCGGACCACGCCGGGCACACCTCGAGGGTGTGCTGCGCCGTGTCCTCCGCCGCGCCGCAGTCGTGGCACGCCGGGGTTTCCTCCCTCCCGATCCGGTGCAGGTACGATCCGAAGCAACCATGCCCGGATAACACCTGCACCAGACGGAAAGAGAGGAAACCGTGGGACCGCTCGAGCCAGCCCCGCAGGACCGGACCGAGCGCGTCCAACGTCTGGCGGCCAAAGGCGGCGCTGGCGAGGTCCTCCGACCAATGGAGGACGATGGCGTCCCTCGCCTCTCGCCGCACCGCCTCCCGCTCTTCGCCCATGGGGCGCTCCCCGAGCACCCTTCGGCGCGCCGTCCACTCGTACACTCTGGCGAGCACCCATGCCTCCAACTCCCAAGGCGGGGTCCCCGCCAGAGCGCACGCCGCCGAGAAGCCCACCGAGCGGTAAGCCCTCGCCACCCGCTGTGCAATGGCCCGCTGGGGCCTGCGGATGGCGGTAGCATTCTCCCTCCTGTGGAGGGAGTCCGCCCAGATGGGGGCCCCGTAAAGGGCCATGCTCCGCAAAATGCCGGCATAGAGGCGCCGGCATTTTGCCTTGGGCCCCCCCAGGTTTGGGAGGAGCCATGAGAGGGCGTCCGCGGCCTTCAACAGGCGCGTCGACAGCCTGCTGAAATGCGGGCCGAAGCGCCACCTGTCGTCCAGCACCAGCCCCAGATATTTCATCTGAGGCTGGACCTCTATGCGGACGCCCTCCACGACGATGTGGGCGTCGGCAGGGCAGCGCTGCCGGGGACCGCGAAAGAACACGGCCTCCGTTTTGTGCAGCGCCACCCTCAATCCCAGGCGGCGGATCCTTTCTGCCACCAAGGATCCGCCAGCCGAGGCCAGAATGGCCGCGTCGGCAAAGTTCCTCCCCCGTGCAGTGAGCAGAGTGTCATCCGCGTAGCAGATGACACTCGTGCCCGGGAGGAGGACTCCCCGCAGGAGCCAGTCGAATCCGATGTTCCACAAGGGGGGCCCCAAAACCGACCCCTGTGGAACACCGGACTCTGCGCCGTACCGCCTCACGGTGGCCGACTTGTCCACGAGGAGGACCTCGCGGTCCTCCAAGTAGTCGGCCAGGAGGCTCCGCAGATATTGGGGCACTCCGTGATACCGGAGCGCCTCCAATATCGTCGAGTGGGGGACGGAGTTGAAGGCGTTGGCAATGTCGAATGACACCGCCAGCACCCCGTCCCCCGCCTCCACCGCCTCCTTCACCTGGCCCTTCAGAAGGGCCAGCGCGTCGATCGTCGAACGCCCACGACGGAAACCGTACTGGGCGTCCGACAGATCCGGGCCTATCCCCCGCAAGTGGCTATCCAGCCGGGAGGCGACAATCCCCTCGAACAATTTACCGACCTCATCGAGCAAAACGATGGGCCGGTATGCCGAGGGGGAGTCCACCGGGCGTCCCTCTTCCCGGAGGAGGCACAATTGCCCCTCCTTCCAGAGTTTCGGGAACCTCCCAGCCGTAAAACACGCGCTGAAGAGGTCCCGAAATCTGTCCTCCATTTGGGTGGCGGCGATCGCCACCACCCGTGCAGGGACGCCGTCCGGACCGGGGGCGGTTTTCTTCGCGCGGAGGCTCAAAACCCCCGCGTAGAATTCCGCCGCCGTGACCGGGGGTACCTCCGCCTCCGGTGGAGTCGCCCCTTGCGGGGGATCCATTGTTGGAGGGGCGAAGTCGGTCCTGCGTGGAAACAGGGACCGGACCACCCCATCCAACAATGCCGGCTCGAGGGTCTCCGACAGTGGGGGACCATAGGGGCGGAGCTGATTCCGCGCCGCCTTATATGGTCTCCCATAGGGGTCCCTGTCGAGACCCTCCAGCATCTCGGCCCTCGCCGAGTCCTGCGCAGCGCCCATTGCAGACTTGAGGGCCGCCGTAGCCTCTCGGTAAGAGGCGTACAGGCGGTCCTCCTCTGCCCGGACTCGGTTCTGGGCGCTGCGCCGTCGGCTACGCGCGTAGGCCCTTCTGGCCGCCACGCAGGTGGCCCGGAGCCCCGCCAGCTCCTCCGTCCACCAATAAACGGCACGACGGGGAGGCGGACGGCGAGACCGAGGCATGCTGGAGTTGCATACCTCGGTCAAGGACCTCCGTAGCCGGACCGCTGCGGCGTCAACGTCCGGGACCTCCTCGACAGGGGGAGGCGACAGCCAGTCCTGGAGGAAGGCGGCCTCCTTGGCTGCCTCCCGGTCCAGGCGGGTGAGCGCCCACCGCGGGAAGGGAGATTGCCCAGCGCGGGCCGTCCCCCCTCCCCGCTGTGTGGAGATGTCGAACCGCACATAACGGTGGTCCGACAAGGTCTCCACCAGCTCCACCCGCCAGTTCACGACGCGGGCGGCTAGCGCGGGGGTGGCAAACGACACGTCCACCACCGACCCGCCCTGTTGCCGCACACACGTGTGGACCGCCCCCCTGTTGAGGAGGGACACACCGCTCGAGGCCGCCCAAAACTCGACGGCACGTCCCCGGACGTTGCAGCCTGCGGCCGGGTTGCCCCAGGCCACCGACTTGGCGTTTAGGTCGCCGAGCACCACGACCTGGCGTGGCGCCGCCCTCCCTACGACAGCAGTGAGGATCTCGAGGAAATCCTCAAAGTCCGAGAGAGGGCGGTTTGGGGAGAAATACACCCCCACCATCGCTATCTCTCCCCACGCGGCGGCCACGTATCCCGGTCCCCTCTCTAAGAGCGAGAGGGGAGGGGAGTCCGTGGAAGACCGCGCCACCAACGCCACTAAGCCGTCCCGGTCGCCCAGCCAACGGCCAGGGACCGAGTAGGGTTCGGCGACCACCGCCAAGTCCACCAACCACTCAGCCATGGTCTGCATCAGCAGATCCTGGGCTGTCCTGCAGTGGTTGGCGTTCGCTTGAAGGATGCGATGCTCGACTCTGGCCATCAGTCGGACATCGCACCCTCCTCCGCAGCCGCCGCAGGAACGGCGGTATTTGCGGCAGCAGCAGGCGCAGGCCCGATCGGCGCCTGCGCTTTGCCACGCTTAGGGGGGGGATTGCACTTTCCCCCCTTCATGACGTGGCCTGCCCGGCGGCCACTGGCGGCACACACCGCGCAGTGCGGCGTGGCGGCCTGGCAGGAGGCGGCTTTGTGGCCCTCCTTGCCGCAGCGGTAGCATGTGTCCGTCCTGTCAACCTTGGACGGACACAGGGGCCGGGTGTGGCCGATGCCGAAGCACCGGAAACACCGCAGAGGCCGGTCCTCGAGTGCCCGGACTGCGCCCGAGCTGAACCCGACTTGAAGCCGTCCTTTCGCAAGGACGGCTTTGGCAGCTGCGATTGGGCACTCGAGGCGGATTGTGCCCATTCCGCCGCGGCCGGGCCTTATGTCCCGGCCTTGGACCGCCGCCGCGCCACAGCCCCCTACCGCTGCGACCGCCGCCACCACCTCCTCCTTGGTGACGGAGTCATCCAGCTCCGTCACCTCTATGGCCGCCAACTTGACCGGCCGGGCCACCTTGGCAGAGTCCGCGATGACCTCCTGCAGCTTGGCTGCAAAGAGGTCAGCGCGGGCGCTGCCCTCGGCCCCCGGGAACTCAAAAATTCGAGCCCCGGCCTGCGTCCGCCGGCAGGACACACTGCCGATCCCCAGCTGTGTGGGATCGGCATTGCCGCGCGCTCGCACCAAAATGGAGGCGTAGGTCTCCCCTCGCTCCGCAGCCTCCGCGGTGAGCGTCACCACGACGGCTGCGGTTTTAGGGGGGACCAACTGCCCCCTTCCTCCGCCCTTCCCTTTGCCGCTCTCCCTACCCCTTCCCCCGCCGGTCAGCTGCGACCGGCTGGGAGCGGGGGCAGCGAGGACGGCAGGGACGGCAGGGAGGGCCGCTGCCGACCTCTTGCCCTTCCCTTTGCCCTTCCCCTTCCGGCCCACTTTCGTCCACTCGTTGGACGGAGTGGTCGACGGGAGAAGGGCATCTTCCGCCTGGGCTGAGGACGGCCCCGGCTCAGACCGCCTCTCATCTGCCTGGCTTGAGGACGGCCCCGGCTCAGACCGCCTCTTATCCGCCGCAAGCGGCGGTCGGAGGCGTTTCTCCGGCAGGAGCCGGTCCTCAATTCCCGCTAAGCAGGCTCTTGTGAAGGCCCTCTCCTCCATTACTACCTTGCGGATAATATCCTCAAGGTTGGAGGAGGGGCCCTCTGCTGCAGGCCTCGCCTTGGCCTGTTGTGGTCGGGCCGAGGCAGCGCCCTCTGCCACAGGGCTCGCCCTGGCCTGTTGTGGCCGGGCCGAGGCAGCGCCCTCTGCCACAGGGCTCGCCTCGACCTGTTGTGGCCGGGCCGTGGCTTCAGCCAGCTTCAGATGAAGCTGGCTGACCTCCGACTGCAGGCGATCAATCTTCGCCTGCAGTTGCCGCGTCTCGTCGGTGGCCTTGCGCTGTACCAGCTCCGCGACGACACCGCGCATGCTCGCGGCCCTGCACTTAAGGGCCTTCTGCAAGGTCCCCTTAATGTTGGAGGACTTGGAGGCGACCTCCACTATCTCCTCCTTGTCCTCCTCCGCCATTCTCTCCAGCTCGGCCAGAGAATAGTCCGCGTACAGGATGCGAGACGCACCGTACCCGGACTTGGCCCGGGCGATGTGCGCCCGCTCCTCCTTAGCGGCAACCCGCTCCTCCAGCTCTCGCTGGAGCTGCACCCGCCGAGCCAGGTCCAACTGGCGTTGGGCGTCCGCCAGCCCAACAACATGGGTCGACGCGGCCGTCGTTGGCTCTTTAGCCTTCGACGGCCCCGAGGCCGAGGAGCCCTCGGACCCACCGTTCTGCGATCGTGGCCGCTTCCGCAGCTGCGACCGCTTCCGCGACCGAGGGTCGACGGCGTCCGACACACATGAGTCGTTATCGGACGACTCGTCCGCCCCTCCAGAGAAGCTAGCCGCAGACGGCGCGCGGCTGGCCTCTGACGCCGAAGCGTCGGATTGGCCCTGAGAAGGGCCTTTTGGATGGCCCTGAAAAGGGCCTTTGGGTTGGCCCTGAGAAGGGCCTTTGGGTTGGCCCTGAGAAGGGCCTTTGGGTTGGCCCTGAGAAGGGCCTTTTGTTTTTAAAAAGCGCCCGCAGGCGTCCCGCGAGGGAGTACAAGGCATAGAAGACGAGACAAGGCAGTTAAAAATAGTTAAAATTCGCTTCGAGATCACAGAGCACTTTAGCCAGACCCAGTCTGCCACTCCGTTACGGTGGTCAGAACTGGGCTGTTTCCAGGGGACACGACGTGGACGTATGCTCTGTGGGGGGTCCCCCACCTAACCTAACCTAACCTAACCTTTTTTTTTTTTTTTTTTTTTTTTTGTTCTCGATGTGGAAATCCTCGATGGATGTCCTCCGCCCTGGGGAGGGCGGAGGGGTCTGTCAGACTCCTACTGACTAAAACCACACCGGTGTTCCCTCGCACACTTGCGTCGGGGGGCAACGGGATCTGATGCGACTTCCGCTGCCCCGGACTAGTGCCGGCCCGCTCGACCTGCGGGCCTCGTCTCGGGGGGGAGTGAGGTGTGAGACTCCCCCCGTTACGTCTAAGAGAGGCGCGCGTGGAACACTACGCGCCGCCGTCTCGGGTCCATTGCGATGGGGGGCGACGGATGTCCCCAAATCCGTCGCCCTTGGACCAATTTAGGGGGGCCGGAAGAGGGCGTTATCCGCCCTCTGCCGACGCCCGGTGCGTCTGCTGCGGGATGGGCGGGAGCTAGTCATCTCCCTCTCCCTCTCCGCAGCTTCCTTCTGCGACATGACGGCTTCGCAGAAGGAAATCACTGCGTCCCAGGACTCTGCGCTGCCAACCATAGAGCGAACGACGGTCGGCAGCGACAGGTCTCCTCCTACCTCTGCGACGAGGGCACGGCGCGGCTCATCCCACGCGGCGCACTCGGCCAGCGTATGCCGCGCCGTGTCCTCCGGACAGTGGACGCAGTGATGGCACCGGGCGTCCGGCTCCCTGCTCAGGCGACACAGGTACTTCCCGAAGCAGCCGTGCCCCGAGAGCACCTGCGTCGCCCGAAACGTCAGGGAGCCGTGCTTCCTCCCGACCCAGTCGTCGAGTACTGGCCGGATCGCCTCGATTGTGTCGAGGCCGGCGGTAGGGAGCTCTAGCCTCCCCCGCCATTCCGCCACCATGACCTGTCGGAGCTGAGACCGGTACTGCGTTATCTGTCGCTCTACCAGCCTCTCGCCCCGACGCTTGGCCCCCTCGCGCCACTGGTACAGCGTCGCGAGGGTCTTCGCCTCCAGGTCCCACGGTGGGGATCCGGCCAGTACGCAAGCCGCCTCGTAGGAGATCGTGCGATATCCCCGTACGACCCTGACGGCCATCGCTCTCTGCGGTCTGCGCAGAACGGCGATAGTGCGGGCCGTCAGGTCCGTCGCCCATATCGGGGCCCCATAGAGGGCCATCGATCGCACGATCCCTACGTACAACCGCCTACAGGCGGTGCTCGGGCCCCCCAGATTGGGAAGCAGCGTTGACAGCGCGCCCGCCGCGCCCATCAACTTGGGCACCAGCCGCTGAAAGTGGGGGCCGAAGTCCCAACGGCTGTCGAGCACCAATCCCAGATATTTCATGGTTGACTCGACAGCGATCCGGACCCCCCCGACCACAATGTGCGATCCCAGCGGCGGTGCCCGTCGGGGGCCATGAAAGGCAATGGCCTCCGACTTGTTGAGGGCCACCTCCAGGCCCAGGCGTCGTATGCGGCTCACCACCTGCGAGACCGCAGCCGTAGCCAGCAACGCTGCTTCCCTGTACGAGCTCCCCCGAGCCGTGACCAGCGTGTCGTCCGCATAACACGTCAGGTTCACTCCCGGCGGGAGCTCGCACCGCAAAACCCAGTCGTATCCGATGTTCCACAGGGGTGGGCCCAGAACCGACCCCTGCGGAACACCGCACGACATCTCGCGACGGCCCGCGCCGTCGCGTCCCATGTAGGTGACACACCTTCCGGACAGATAAGCCCCCACAATGTTGCGGAGGTAGGGAGGCACCCGATGGTATCGCAGGGCCTCCCTGATGCAACTCCAGGGCAGGGTGTTGAACGCGTTGGAGATGTCCAAGGACACCGCCAGCACCACCCCACCCCGGGACACCGCTTCCTCCGCCAGGACTCTAACTCTCATTATGGCGTCGATGGTAGAGCGCCCACGCCGGAAGCCAAACTGGCTGTCGTCCAGGTTCGGCCCCTCTGTACACAAGTGGCTGACGAGGCGATCTGCGATTACTCGCTCGAGCAACTTGCCCGCCTCGTCCAGCAGCACTATGGGCCGATAAGCGGACGACGAATCCGCCGGGCGCCCCGCCTTCTTGAGCAGGACCAGTCGACCAGCCTTCCACCTCGTAGGGAACTGACCCTGCTCAAGGCACGCCGAGAAGAGTCCCCTCAGTGGGGGCTCCAGCTCCTTCAGGGCGAGTACTAGAGCGCGGCCAGGCACTCCGTCGGGCCCCGGAGCAGTGTTTTTTGCCCGGAGCCGCATCACGACCGCGCTCATCTCCGCCTGTGTCACCTCTGGGACGGTTTCGCTCTCCTCTTCTTCTTCCGGCTCTGCAGCTGTGGGCATAGCCATCGGCGGTGGCTCGTGCTCGGCCCTGTCAGGGAAGAGAGCCGAGACCACTCGCTCCAGAAACTGCGGCTCGAGACCTTCCGTTAGCGGGGGCGCCCACGGCCGAAGTTTCCCTCGGACCGTGCGGTAAGGGCGCCCCCACGGATCCCCGTCTAGGGTCGCCAGCAGCTCCTCTCTGGAGCGCTTCTTCGACTCGCCGATGGCCAGCCACAGAGCCTCCTTCGCCGCGCTGTACACCTCATACAGCGCGGCTTCTTCGTCGGGATCCCGCAGACGTCTTCTCCGACACCGCGTGTACGGGCGTCTGGCGGCTGCGCACTCGACGCGCAACCGCTCGACCTCGACGCACCACCAGTACACGCGGCGCCTTGCGGACAGAGAGGAGACGCGTGGCATGGACGCGTCGCAGATTTGCGTCATCGCGTCGTTAAACCACTGCGCCTCCTGTTCGACGTCGACGGGACCGACGGTAGCCGACTCCCGGATCCAGGCTTGGACAATGGTGGCTTCCTCGAGAGCTTCCTTGTCGAGGCGTTTCAACGCCCAACGCGGGCCGTCTCTTCGGGGGGCCGATTGGCTACGACCTCCAGCGGTCTGGGTGGAGACGTCGAAGCGTATGTATCGGTGGTCCGATAGCGTCTCCACCTCCTCTTCCACGTGCCAATCGTGAACGCGGTGCGCGACAGCGGGACTGGCGAACGAGACGTCCACTATGGACCCACCACGCTGCCGCACACACGTGTAGGCCGATCCCCGATTCAAGACGGCCAGGCCCGTCGTAACGGCCCACTCCTCTAGCACGTCGCCTCTCGGGTCTGTGACCGGGGATCCCCACGCCGCGGATTTGGCGTTCAGATCACCGAGAAGCAAAACGGGCCGAGGATGAGACCGGCCGACGACGGCTCCCAACTCGACAAGGAAACTCTCGAAGTCGGCGAGACTCCTGTTGGGCGAAAAGTATGCCCCGATCGTGACGATCCCGTTCACAAGGGCGGCAACCCAACCGTGACCCCGGGATACGTCGACAAGAGTCGCGCCGATGATGGCCACCAGGCCGTCCAGATCCCCCGCCCAGTTATCCCGGGGGGGGACGAAATACGGCTCAGCGACCACCGCCACATTTATCAACCACTCCGCCATGCTCAGGACCAAAAGATCCTGAGCTCTGGTGCAGTGGTTGATATTCGCCTGGAGGAAACGGAGGGCCATCACTGGCACTCCATTTCCTCGGCGTTTCCAGCCACAGGCCGGGAGTCGGCCAAAGAGATGCTAGGGGGTGCGGCCCCCGCAGGTCTCGTCCACCGCTTGCTGCGCTTTCTGGGCGCGCCGCAAGCGTTGCCACCTATGCTGTGCCCCGCGGACTTTCCTGCAGCTGTACAGAGGCTGCAGTTTGGTTCCGCGGAGCACTGGGACGCCTTATGCCCAGGCTGACCGCAGCGATAGCACAAATCGCTGCGGTCTGTTTCGGCAGTGCACAGTGCCCGGACGTGGCCTTTCTCCAGGCACCGATAGCACTGCAAGGCCCTGGGTGTCAGGAGTTTAACCCTTTATAGGACGGCTCATACAAAGTGGCCAGTAAATTGGCCAGTCACTTCAAGGTCGTTATCTCATAGATTTTTATTTATAAATTGAACCATATGAACATTTACGACCCGCGTAAGAGCACACTGGCCCATCAACTAGCCAGCGTTCAAGTTCGCCGCGCGACATTTTAAATTCGCGCCTTTTTTCAAGATGGCCTGTAAACTGGCCACCGTGCGCCCGCGCAGTAACATTTGCTGTCATCGCGTGTGTACATTACGTGTTTACAAATTTTATTGTAATAAAAAATTATGTCTTCTTGGAAAAGGTAAGTGAAACTACTCTTTTATATTATATACTTCGATGTTATGTGCAAATCTAATCGTGGATAATAAGAAAAACATATATTATTGGAGATTGAATTCAAACCGGTTTGTTGAAAAATGATGACCAAAAACTTGACTACCTAACTTTGAGATGTTGCATTGAGTATTTACTTTCGAGTAATCCCTATGAAACAGATTGTTTTACAATAAGTATATAAGCATGTGTTATAATATAATAATACATTTGCGATAAACAATCTTGTTCGGTAGTTATAACCAATAATTATAAAAGTTTGGGGTTCTTTTTCGCCGTTTTTTTGCAGATGTGTGGGTACTTATGAAAATCGTAATGTAATAGTTTTGCATTGTAATTTTCTCATTGTTTTAGACACACATACACTTATCGGGAGTTGGAGTCACTAGACGAGGACCAATGGAATGACTTCGTGGGTATTACTGATGACCAGGCCACATAATCAGACATCGGTGGTGATTCCGATGCCGATGATTGCTTCGATGAAAGTTTCAGTACCAGCACCCTGAGCACACGTAGTCGAAACCAAGGATCATTTTCTGGAGCATCGTCTTCGTCACAACCACCACAGGAGTTTGTGTTTTTACCGCCATCGCCACCTCTGCAGCCGCCGCCATCTCCACCGCCACAGCCGCTATCACCAAATCCGACCAGGTATCACGAGACAATTTCTCAGCCGCAAGACGCAGCTCCTCGAGAGGATATCATGAAGATCTTAGTAAGTGGAGTAATAAAAGATTTCGAGAACCACCAGTGTACAAGATAATCTGGTTTTATTCGATAGAAGCTGCAATCGTCAATTCCTACATTATTTATAAGGATACCTGGGCGAAGGCTCATCCTGGTGGTACAAAACCAATGACTCACCTGATGTTTAGGAGTAAACTGGCTGATGAGCTTATAGAAGACACGATAGAACCTTTGCTTCCTTTTCGAGAAAATAAAGAGAGCGGTCATAAGCTCATGAAATCATCTAAGAAAAAATTGCGTAGATGTAGATAGATACCGCAGTACCGCGTCTAAGCCAAAGAGAAGTGTCTATGAATGCGTTCAATGTGATGTAGCCCTATGTGTAGAATGTTTTGTACCATTCCATAATGAAGGACAAATTAAAAAACGTAGGTCTGTGATCATTCAATTGATAAAAAATGTCTGATTGTGATAAGAAAAATAAAAAATTGAGAAGTTTTGTTTTAGAAGAAATATATTATGTTAATTCTATGTGTAATTAAAACTGATTGTCCATTATAGGTTCTATTATTAAAGGATGATTAGGAAATACAGTTATTTTTTTTATTATTATCGTCTTTTCCCAAAAATAAAATAGATTTCATTAGTGTCCATTTTACTGGCCAGTGATATTGCTGTGATGGTTAGTGGCGCAGAACGTTCAGTGGCCAGTTTACTGGCCATATGATTTTCATGATTTTCTCGAAAAATAAAGATTTTCAGGTTTTTTTTCAAAAAGATGTCGTTATGGTTTACGGCACAGAATAGGTATATAACACAAAATATTAAGAATTCAAAAAAAAGTTAGGGTGTGCGTTAAAGGGTTAACTCTCGCTGACACCCAGCCCACCAGCAGACGTCCCGCGTCGGCGACCTGCTTCGCCGCAGCCACCGGACACCGCACCCAGATGGTGCCAAGCCCGCCAGCATTGACGCGGATGTCGCCCGCCCGCACATTTTCTGGCGGGCATCCGCCGCTCCGGGCTATGGCCGCCACCACCTCCTCTGGGGTCACGGAGTCGTCCAGCCCATCGACCCGCACCTCAGCCGTTTTAATGGGCCTGGACACCCGGGCCTCCTCGGGGTTGAGGACGTCCCTCAGCTTTGCAGCTAGAGAGTCCGCCCTCTCGGCACTGCTGGCCCCCGCCAACTCAAACATTTTGGCCCCCGTGGCTGCCGTCCTGAAACGGAAACCGTCTGGGGTGCCAAAATCGGCGAAGACCAGCTTGCCCCTCGCCTCCGCAAGCACCTTCTGGTACGTCACCCCCCGCTCTTTGGCTTCGGGCTGCAGCGTGACCACTACAGCCTCGGAGCGAGGGATGCGGATCCTTGGGGTCTGCCCCTTTGATCCCGGCACGTTCTTGGTCTTGCGACCCCTCTTCCGCCTCTTCTTGCGGCCTTCGGCCGTCTTCCAAAGACCCTCGTTGGGAGCCGGGTCATGCTCCTGTATTTCAGGATTTATGACCCCTTCTCTGGGCCTTGTGGCAACCTGCGAGGGCCTTTTGGCCACCTCTGAGGTCCTCTTGGCTACCTGCGAAGGACCCTTGGCCGCCTGCGAAGGTTTCTTGGCCACCTGCGAGGGCTTTTTGGCCGCCTGCGTGCTCTTCTTTGGCGCAGGTGACGCTTTTGCCACCTGTGCCCACGTTGGCCCAGCTGTTGCTGGAGCGGGCTCCACCTCCTTCCTCCGCTTATCTGCTGCCAGCGGCGGACGAAGGCTAATAGGGGGGTTAAGCCTTGGCTCTATGCTGTCCAGGCGGGCAGTCATAATTCTCAACAGCCGGTCAAATTGGTCTTCCCCCAAAGACCCGTTCTGTGGCAGGGCACGACTATCTGTAGTCGTCGCACCCTGCTGCCGGCTGAAGTCCGCCCTCAGGGCGCTCACCTCCCGTTGAAGCTCCTCCAGCCTCGTGTGGAGACGGTTATTTTCCTCTTGGAGTTTTACCGTCTCCTCCGAGGTTGTTCGGTCAAGGAGGACTTCAACCGCCTCCCTGATGCCGTCTGCCGCCTCCTTCAGAGCCCGCGTGAACGTGCCCTTCAGGTTGCCCGATTTCGTAGCAACCTTTAGGACAACGTCCACGCCGTCTAACACTTGTCGGCTGAGCGCCTCTGCGGTCAGGCCTTCAAGGGCAACGGCGGTCTGCAACCTCCTCTCCCTTGCTTGCCGGGCCATTTCAGCGACCTCGTCGGTCGCGATAGCCTTCCGGCCCTCCCGCCTCGCAGCATTGAGCTCTGCCTTGGTGCTCACCAATGCGGTGGAGGTTTCAGCCTGCTCCACCTGCATTGCCCCGTCGGAGTCGCTGGCTCCACTGGCTACCGGCATATCGGGCCGCTTCAGAAAGCGGCTCAGGGAGTCGCGGGACGCTGCCGGAGAGCTCGGTCCGGAAGGTATCCCGCGTCGTCCGCCCCTCCTGGCTGTCGGCACCTTGGGGGCCGGCAGGTCCTCCTCGCTAGACGACAAACCCGCCGAACCCGCTTCCGACTCACAGGCACGCGGCCGTTTCCCCCAAAACTTGGAGGGAGAGGCCGTAACTGCTTGCGGTGTGTTGTCGACCTCCGACAACACACTCACCCTCTCCAGAACCACACGTGGCTCCGCTGGGGAACATAAACTTCTCAGTGACGCAGCGCCAGAGTCCGACACTGCGTCTGTTCTAAAATTAAAGGAGATGAGGTCTTCAAAAGACCTCGATCTCGAGGAGCCTCCTCGGCTCTTGTTGCCATCGGCAAGTGGAAGACGGTTGCTGCCCTCCCCAGAATACGGTGGGCATGACGACCCGGAAGGGGTCGTGGCGGATTCTCCAGCTGCTGAGCAGCTGGTACCGCCCTGGGGTACTTTATTGCAATTCGTCTTGTTCATTTTGGTTTGTTTCCTTTGAAGGGTGTGGTCCCTGTCTCCTACTACATCATTCCCCCCCCCCCCCCTTTTTACCCTATGGCTGTCCCATCACCCTCACAGTCACGTCTGATGGGCAGACGCGTACCAGAGGGCGATGAATGCCATGATCACGTACCGTCCGATGAGCCCACTCCGTGAGCCATCGCACGGTACACGACGATACATCCCAGCCCTTTTTTCTTCATTCACTCCCCGAGAACTTCGAGGAATGAACGAGGGTCGCACTAACGACTGATTGATCCATGAGATCTCCCGTCAGCCATACATCCCTTCGCGGTGCGCCGCCGCTTGGGATTCGGGGTAACTTTTTATAGAGGTTTTCTACCTCGCGGTCCGGGCGGTTAAGCCAAGACCCTCGGTCCCTATCGAAGCCGCGAGACGTCGACGATGGGATTACGAGATCGGCGGAGACAGTGAAGGATGGAATCCTTCTCTGTCTGCTCGGAGGCAGGGTGAGTGCACACCGAGCCCGCCCTTGCTCCTCCGCTGTGCCCTCTGCTTTTCAGAGGGTCACGCGGAACAGCGCAGTCCCAATAGGACCCCCTCCCGTGTCAGAATATTGGCCACGACAGTAACGTTCCCCGAGGAATAAGAATCTCTTCCCATTCATCGGGGACGGATACTGCCGCGCCCAGGGTGCACCGTCCACAGCAGCTGCTGTTCCTTCCAGACGTATCGAGAAGGACCGGCAGCCACTGGGCCCCCTAGGAGGTTTTCTGACCTAGCACCCCAACCTAACCTAACCTAACCTAACCTAACCTTTTTTTTTTTTTTTTTTTTTTTTTTTTTTTTTGTTGACGCTGGGAAAAAATGCATTACGCATACCCTCCCGTCGGGGGACAGGAGGGGTATGTGGGACTCCCCGGGCGCCAAACCCGGTATACCCACTAAAACGACCCAGCGCATTCCCGCTTCGTCATAGTGGCGGGGGACTGGGAAACCGGCAAAGCCTTTACGTCCAGTCCTCCGCCGACGATTGCCCCGCAAGACACCCCTCACACCCTGACGGATGTGGGGGGGTCGAGAATGACCGCAAAGGTGACGAGTGCAATGCGGGCGAAGGCACCCCCGTGCCTGCCGCCTCCTTGTGCGTGGCTCCTTGACTCGATGGCCGCCGTCTTGACCGGTCGGGCCACCTTGGCAGAGTCCGCGATGACCTCCTGCAGCTTGGCTGCAAAGAGGTCAGCGCGGGCGCTGCCCTCGGCCCCTGGGAACTCGAAAATTCGAGCCCCGGCCTGCGTCCGTCGGCACGACACACTGCCGATCCCCAGCTGAGTGGGATCGGCATTGCCGCGCGCCCGCACCAAAATGGAGGCGTAGGTCTCCCCTCGCCCCGCAGCCTCCGCGGTGAGCGTCACCACGACGGCCGCGGTTTTCGGGGGGACCAACTGCCCCCTTCCCCCGCCCTTCCCTTTGCCGTTCCCCTTACCCCTTCCCTTGCCGGTCGGCTGCGACTGGCTGGGAGCGGGGGTAGCGGGGACGGCAGGGACAGCTGGGACGGCCGCTGCCGACCTCTTGCCCTTCCCTTTGCCCTTCCCCTTACGCACCTCCGTCCACTCGTTGGACGGGGTGGTTGAGGGAAGAAGGGCATCTTCCGCTTGGGAGGAGGACGGCCCCGGCTCAGACCGCCTCTCATGCGCCTGGGTTGAGGACGGCCCCGGCTCAGACCGCCTCTCATCCGCCGCAAGCGGCGGTCGGAGGCGCTTCTCCGGCAGGAGCCGGTCCTCAATCCCTGCGAAGCAGGCTCTTGTGAAGGCCCTCTCCTCCATTACTACCTTGCGGATGATATCCTCAAGGTTGGAGGAGGGGCCCTCTGCTGCAGGCCTCGCCTTGGCCTGTTGTGGCCGGGCCGAGGCAGCGCCCTCTGCCACAGGGCTCGCCTCGGCCTGTTGTGGCCGGGCCGAGGTAGCGCCCTCCGCCACAGGGCTCGCCTCGACCTGTTGTGGTCGGGCCGTGGCTTCAGCCAGCTTCAGATGAAGCTGGCTGACCTCCGACTGCAGGCGATCCACCCTCGCCTGCAGCTGCCGCGTCTCGTCGGAGGCCGTCCGCTGGACCAGCTCAGCGACGACCCCGCGCATGCTCGCGGCCCGGCACTTGAGGGCCTTCTGCAAGGTCCCCTTAATGTTGGAGGACTTAGAGGCGACCTGCACTATCTCCTCCTTGTCCTCCTCCGCCATTCTCTCCAGCTCAGCCAAGGAGTAGTCCGCGTACAGGATGCGGGACGCACCGTACCCGGACTTGGCCCGGGCGATGTGCGCCCGTTCCTCCTTGGCGGCAACCCGCTCCTCCAGCTCTTGCTGGAGCTGCACCCGCCGAGCCAGATCCAGCTGGCGTTGGGCGTCCGCGAGCCCAACGACGTGGGTGTCCGCGGCCGTCGTCGTCGGCTTTGTAGCCTTCGACTTCGGTTTGGACCCCGAAGCCGAGGAACTCCCGGACCCTCTAACGCGCTTCCGCGACCGAGCGCCACTCGCGTCCGACATTTCAACAACCGAGTCGCTGTCAGACGACTCGGCCCCTCCGAAGTAGCTAGCCGCAGACGGCGCGCGGCTAGCTTCCGACGCTGAAACGTCGTGGTGGCCCTGAGAAGGGCCTTTTGGTTGGCCCTGAGAAGGGCCTTTGGGTTGGCCCTGAGAAGGGCCTTTGGGTTGGCCCTGAGAAGGGCCTTTGGGTTGGCCCTGAGAAGGGCCTTTGGGTTGGCCCTGAGAAGGGCCTTTTGTTTTTAAAAACCGCCCGCAGGCGTCCCGCGAGGGTGTATTCGGCATAGAAGACGAGACAAGGCAGTTAAAATGAGTTAAAATTCGCTTCGAGATCACAGAGCACTTTAGCCAGACCCAGTCTGCCACTCCGTTACGGTGGTCAGAACTGGGCTGTTTCCAGGGGACACGACGTGGACGTATGCTCTGTGGGGGGTCCCCCAACCTAACCTAACCTTTTTTTTTTTTTTTTTTTTTTTTGTTGACGCTGGGAAAAAATGCATTACGCATACCCTCCCGTCGGGGGACGGAAGGGGTATGTGGGACTCCCCGGGCGAACCACACCCGGTATACCCACTAAAACGACCCAGCGCATTCCCGCTTCGTCATAGTGGCGGGGGACTGGGAAACCAGCAAAGCCTTTACGTCCAGTCCTCCGCCGACGATTGCCCCGCAAGACAACCCCTCACACCCTCACGGGTGTGGGGGGCCGGAATGACCGCAAAGGTGACGAATGCAATGCGGGCGAAGGCACCCCCGTGCCTGCCGCCCGCCGTCACCATGAGGAGGGAGGGCACGACGCCCTCTCCCCCCTCCGCTGCGGAGCGGCGCAGCGAGGGGATCACCCCCCCGCGCGCGCTCCGCCTCCTCCCTTTGCGAGACGAACTCGCAAAAGGAGGCAACCGCTGACCAGGCCTCCCCGCCCCCCAGCATGGCCGCCACCACGCCGGGTAGCGAGAAGTCCGGTCCGACCACCGGCGGGCTTGGTGCGCCGCCGAAAGCCGGACGCGCCCGGCCCGGCCCCGCAGGGCCAGCCCGAGCGGCGCCACGGCCCCCCCCCCCCCCCCAAACCCGGCACAGGCGCCGTCCAGACACGGCCGTCCCGGCCCGCACGCGTGCCAGACCGGGAGAGGGGAAGCCCCCCCCCCCCCCCATCAAGCACGGGTGCGGTCCGGGACGGCCGCGTGGGAGTTTCCAGACAACACCCGCACCAGACGGAAAGAGAGGAGACCGCGGGACCGCCCGAGCCAGCCCCACAAGACCGAACCGAGCGCGCCCAACGCCCGGCGGCACACCGAGCCCGCCCTGGCTCCTCCACTGCGCCCTCTGCGTCCCAGAGGGCCGCGTGGAGTCGCCCCACCGTGTCAGAATATCGGCCACGACAGTAACGTTCCCCGAGGAATAAGAATCTCTTCCCATTCATCGGGGACAGATACTGCCGCGCCCAGGGTGCACCGTCCACAGCAGCTGCTGTTCCCTCCCGACGTATCGAGAAGGACCGGCAGCCACTGGGCCCCCTAGGAGGTTTTCTGACCTAGCACCCCAACCTAACCTTTTTTTTTTTTTTTTTTTTTTTGTTGACGCTGGGAAAAAATGCATTACGCATACCCTCCCGTCGGGGGACAGGAGGGGTATGTGGGACTCCCCGGGCGGACCCGGTATACCCACTAAAACGACCCAGCGCATTCCCGCTTCGTCACAGTGGCGGGGGACTGGGAAACCGGCACAGCCTTTACTTCCAGTCCTCCGCCGACGATTGAAAGGCACAGACCCCTCACACCCTCACGGGTATGGGGGGTCGGGAATGACCGACGAAGGTGACGGGTGCAATGCGGGCGAAGGCACCCCCGTGCCTGCCGCCCGCCCGTCACCATTAGGAAGGAGGGCACGACGCCTTCTCCCCCGTCTTCGTCTGCGGAGCGCCGCAGCGAGAGGATCGTCCTCCCGCGCGCGCTCCGCTGCCTCCTTTTGCGAGATTACGTCCTCGCAAAAGGAGGCCACCGCTGACCAGGCCTCCTCGCTCCCCAGCATGGCGTCCACCACGCCAGGAAGCGAGAGGTCCGGTCCGACCACCGCGGTCAGACCGCGGCGCAGCTCGGACCACGCCGGGCACACCTCGAGGGTGTGCTGCGCCGTGTCCTCCGCCGCGCCGCAGTCGTGGCACGCCGGGGTTTCCTCCCTCCCAATCCGGTGCAGGTACGATCCGAAGCAACCATGCCCGGATAACACCTGCACCAGACGGAAAGAGAGGAAACCGTGGGACCGCTCGAGCCAGCCCCGCAGGACCGGACCGAGCGCGTCCAACGTCCGGCGGCCAAAGGCGGCGCTGGCGAGGTCCTCCGACCAATGGAGGACGATGGCGTCCCTCGCCTCTCGCCGCACCGCCTCCCGCTCTTCGCCCATGGGGCGCTCCCCGAGCGCCCTTCGGCGCGCCGTCCACTCGTACACTCTGGCGAGCACCCATGCCTCTAACTCCCAAGGCGGGGTGCCCGCCAGAGCGCACGCCGCCGAGAAGCCCACCGAGCGGTAAGCCCTCGCCACCCGCTGTGCAATGGCCCGCTGGGGCCTGCGGATGGCGGTAGCATTCTCCCTCCTGTGGAGGGAGTCCGCCCAGATGGGGGCCCCGTAAAGGGCCATGCTCCGCAAAATGCCGGCATAGAGGCGCCGGCATTTTGCCTTGGGCCCCCCCAGGTTTGGGAGGAGCCATGAGAGGGCGTCCGCGGCCTTCAACAGGCGCGTCGACAGCCCGCTGAAATGCGGGCCGAAGCGCCACCTGTCGTCCAGCACCAGCCCCAGATATTTCATCTGAGGCTGGACCTCTATGCGGACGCCCTCCACGACGATGTGGGCGTCGGCAGGGCAGCGCTGCCGGGGACCGCGAAAGAACACCGGCTGGAAGCGGGGGCAGCGGGGACGGCAGGGACGGCAGGGACGGCCGCTGCTGACCTCTTGCCCTTCCCTTTGCCCTTCCCCTTACGCACCTCCGTCCACTCGTTGGACGGGGTGGTTGAGGGAAGAAGGGCGTCTTCCACCTGGGAGGAGGACGGCTCCGGCTCAGACCGCCTCTCATTCGCCTGGATTGAGGACGGCCCCGGCTCAGACCGCCTCTTATCCGCCGCAAGCGGTGGTCGGAGGCGCGTCTCCGGCAGGAGCCGGTCCTCAATCCCTGCAAAGCAGGCTCTCGTGAAGGCCCTCTCCTCCAGTACCACCTTGCGGATGATATCCTCAAGGTTGGAGGAGGAGCCCTCTGCTGCAGGCCTCGCATTGGCCTGTTGTGGCCGGGTTGAGGCAGCGCCCTCTGCCACAGGGCTCGCCTTGGCCTGTTGTGGCCGGGCCGAGGCAGCGCCCTCTGCCACAGGGCTCGCCTCGGCGCGTTGTGGCCGGGCCGTGGCTTCAGCCAGCTTCAGATGAAGCTGGCTGACCTCCGACTGCAGGCGATCCACCCTCGCCTGCAGTTGCCGCGTCTCGTCGGTGGCCGTCCGCTGAATCAATTCAGCGACGACACCGCGCATGCTCGCGGCCCGACACTTCAGGGCCTTCTGGAAAGTGCCCTTCAGGTTGGAGGACTTAGAGGCGACCTCAACGATCTCCTCCTCGTCCTCCTCCGCCATCCTCTCTAGCTCCGCCAAGGAGTGGTTCGCGTAGAGAACCCGGGACGCACCGTACCCGGACTTGGCCCGGGCGACGCACGCACGCTTCTCCTTGGCGGCAACCCGCTCCTCCAGCTCTTGCTGGAGCTGCACTTTCCGGGCCAGGTCTACCTGGCGTTGGGCGTCCGCCAGCCCAACGACATGGGTCGACGCGGCCGTCGTTGGCTCTTTAGCCTTCGACGGCCCCGAGGCCGAGGAGCCCTCGGACCCACCGTTCTGCGATCGTGGCCGCTTCCGCAGCTGCGACCGCTTCCGCGACCGAGGGTCGACGGCGTCCGACACACATGAGTCGTTATCGGACGACTCGTCCGCCCCTCCAGAGAAGCTAGCCGCAGACGGCGCGCGGCTGGCCTCTGACGCCGAAGCGTCGGAGTGGCCCTGAGAAGGGCCTTTTGGATGGCCCTGAAAAGGGCCTTTGGGTTGGCCCTGAGAAGGGCCTTTGGGTTGGCCCTGAGAAGGGCCTTTGGGTTGGCCCTGAGAAGGGCCTTTGGGTTGGCCCTGAGAAGGGCCTTTTGTTTTTAAAAATCGCCCGCAGGCGTCCCGCGAGGGCGTCACAGGCATTTCGAAACGAAACAAGGCAGTTAAAATCGCAATCAAGGCAGTTAAAATCACAATCAATTCGCTTCGAGATCACAGAGCACTTTGGCCAGTCCCAGTCTGCCACTCCGTTACGGTGGTCAGAACTGGGCTGTTTCCAGGGGACACGACGTGGACGTATGCTCTGTGGGGGGTCCCCCAACCTAACCTAACCTAACCTAACCTAACCTAACTTTTTTTTTTTTTTTTTTTTTTTTTTTTTTTTTTTTTTTTTTTTTTTTTTTTTTTTTTTACGGCTGTGGGGGGTCGGGAATGACCGACGAAGGTGACGGGTGCAATGCGGGCGAAGGCACCCCCGTGCCTGCCGCCCGCCCGTCACCATTAGGAGGGAGGGCACGACGCCTTCTCCCCCGTCTTCGTCTGCGGAGCGCCGCAGCGAGAGGATCGTCCTCCCGCGCGCGCTCCGCTGCCTCCTTTTGCGAGATTACGTCCTCGCAAAAGGAGGCCACCGCTGACCAGGCCTCCTCGCTCCCCAGCATGGCGTCCACCACGCCAGGAAGCGAGAGGTCCGGTCCGACCACCGCGGTCAGACCGCGGCGCAGCTCGGACCACGCCGGGCACACCTCGAGGGTGTGCTGCGCCGTGTCCTCCGCCGCGCCGCAGTCGTGGCACGCCGGGGTTTCCTCCCTCCCGATCCGGTGCAGGTACGATCCGAAACAACCATGCCCGGATAACACCTGCACCAGACGGAAAGAGAGGAAACCGTGGGACCGCTCGAGCCAGCCCCGCAGGACCGGACCGAGCGCGTCCAACGTCCGGCGGCCAAAGGCGGCGTTGGCGAGGTCCTCCGACCAATGGTGGACGATGGCGTCCCTCGCCTCTCGCCGCACCGCCTCCCGCTCCTCGCCCATGGGGCGCTCCCCGAGCGCCCGTCGGCGCGCCGTCCATTCGTACACTCTGGCGAGCACCCACGCCTCCAACTCCCATGGCGGGGTGCCCGCAAGAGCGCACGCCGCCGAGAAGCCCACCGAGCGGTAAGCCCTCGCCACCCGCTGTGCAATGGCCCGCTGGGGCCTGCGGATGGCGGTAGCATTCTCCCTCCTGTGGAGGGAGTCCGCCCAGATGGGGGCCCCGTAAAGGGCCATGCTCCGCAAAATGCCGGCATAGAGGCGCCGGCATTTTGCCTTGGGCCCCCCCAGGTTTGGGAGGAGCCATGAGAGGGCGTCCGCGGCCTTCAACAGGCGCGTCGACAGCCCGCTGAAATGCGGGCCGAAGCGCCACCTGTCGTCCAGCACCAGCCCCAGATATTTCATCTGAGGCTGGACCTCTATGCGGACGCCCTCCACGACGATGTGGGCGTCGGCAGGGCAGCGCTGCCGGGGACCGCGAAAGAACACGGCCTCCGTTTTGTGCAGCGCCACCCTCAATCCCAGGCGGCGGATCCTCTCTGCCACCAAGGATCCGCCAGCCGAGGCCAGAATGGCCGCGTCGGCAAAGTTCCTCCCCCGTGCAGTGAGCAGAGTGTCATCCGCGTAGCAGATGACACTCGTGCCCGGGAGGAGGACTCCCCGCAGGAGCCAGTCGAATCCGATGTTCCACAAGGGGGGCCCCAAAACCGACCCCTGTGGAACACCGGACTCTGCGCCGTACCGCCTCACGGTGGCCGACTTGTCCACGAGGAGGACCTCGCGGTCCTCCAAGTAGTCGGCCAGGAGGCTCCGCAGATATTGGGGCACTCCGTGATACCGGAGCGCCTCCAATATCGTCGAGTGGGGGACGGAGTTGAAGGCGTTGGCAATGTCGAATGACACCGCCAGCACCCCGTCCCCCGCCTCCACCGCCTCCTTCACCTGGCCCTTGAGAAGGGCCAGCGCGTCGATCGTCGAACGCCCACGACGGAAACCGTACTGGGCGTCCGACAGATCCGGGCCTATCCCCCGCAAGTGGCTATCCAGCCGGGAGGCGACAATCCCCTCGAACAATTTACCGACCTCATCGAGCAAAACGATGGGCCGGTATGCCGAGGGGGAGTCCACCGGGCGTCCCTCTTTCCGGAGGAGGCACAATTGCCCCTCCTTCCAGAGTTTCGGGAACCTCCCAGCCGTAAAACACGCGCTGAAGAGGTCCCGAAACCTGTCCTCCATTTGGGTGGCGGCGATCGCCACCACCCGTGCAGGGACGCCGTCCGGACCGGGGGCGGTTTTCTTCGCGCGGAGGCTCAAAACCCCCGCGTAGAATTCCGCCGCCGTGACCGGGGGTACCTCCGCCTCCGGTGGAGTCGCCCCTTGCGGGGGATCCATTGTTGGAGGGGCGAAGTCGGTCCTGCGTGGAAACAGGGACCGGACCACCCCATCCAACAATGCCGGCTCGAGGGTCTCCGACAGTGGGGGACCATAGGGGCGGAGCTGATTCCGCGCCGCCTTATATGGTCTCCCATAGGGGTCCCTGTCGAGACCCTCCAGCATCTCGGCCCTCGCCGAGTCCTGCGCAGCGCCCATTGCAGACTTGAGGGCCGCCGTAGCCTCTCGGTAAGAGGCGTACAGGCGGTCCTCTTCTGCCCGGACTCGGTTTTGGGCGCTGCGCCGTCGGCTACGCGCGTAGGCCCTTCTGGCCGCCACGCAGGTAACCTAACCTAACCTTTTTTTTTTTTTTTTTTTTTTGTTGACGCTGGGAAAAAATGCATTACGCATACCCTCCCGTCGGGGGACAGGAGGGGTATGTGGGACTCCCCGGGCGGAACCGGTATACCCACTAAAACGACCCAGCGCATTCCCGCTTCGTCACAGTGGCGGGGGACTGGGAAACCGGCACAGCCTTTACTTCCAGTCCTCCGCCGACGATTGAAAGGCACAGACCCCTCACACCCTCACGGGTGTGGGGGGTCGGGAATGACCGACGAAGGTGACGGGTGCAATGCGGGCGAAGGCACCCCCGTGCCTGCCGCCCGCCCGTCACCATTAGGAGGGAGGGCACGACGCCTTCTCCCCCGTCTTCGTCTGCGGAGCGCCGCAGCGAGAGGATCGTCCTCCCGCGCGCGCTCCGCTGCCTCCTTTTGCGAGATTACGTCCTCGCAAAAGGAGGCCACCGCTGACCAGGCCTCCTCGCTCCCCAGCATGGCGTCCACCACGCCAGGAAGCGAGAGGTCCGGTCCGACCACCGCGGTCAGACCGCGGCGCAGCTCGGACCACGCCGGGCACACCTCGAGGGTGTGCTGCGCCGTGTCCTCCGCTGCGCCGCAGTCGTGGCACGCCGGGGTTTCCTCCCTCCCGATCCGGTGCAGGTACGATCCGAAGCAACCATGCCCGGATAACACCTGCACCAGACGGAAAGAGAGGAAACCGTGGGACCGCTCGAGCCAGCCCCGCAGGACCGGACCGAGCGCGTCCAACGTCCGGCGGCCAAAGGCAGCGTTGGCGAGGTCGTCCGTCCAATGGAGGACGATGGCGTCCCTCGCCTCCTGCCGCACGGCCTCCCGCTCCTCGGCGACGGGGCGCTCCCCGAGCACCTTCCGGTGCGCCGTCCACTCGTACACTCTGGCGAGCACCCAAGCCTCCAGTTCCCATGGAGGGGTGCCCGCCAGAGCGCACGCCGCCGAGAAGCCCACCGAGCGGTAGGCCCTCGCCACCCGCTGTGCAATGGCCCGCTGGGGCCTGCGGATGGCGGTGGCATTCTCCCTCCTGTGGAGGGAGTCCGCCCAAATGGGGGCCCCGTAAAGGGCCATGCTCCGCAAAATGCCGGCATAGAGGCGCCGGCATTTCGCCTTGGGCCCCCCCAGGTTTGGGAGGAGCCACGAGAGGGCGTCCGCGGCCTTCAACAGGCGCGTCGACAGCCCGCTGAAATGCGGGCCGAAGCGCCACCTGTCGTCCAGCACCAGCCCCAGATATTTCATCTGAGGCTGGACCTCTATGCGGACGCCCTCCACGACGATGTGGGCGTCGGCAGGGCAGCGCTGCCGGGGACCGCGAAAGAACACGGCCTCCGTTTTGTGCAGCGCCACCCTCAATCCCAGGCGGCGGATCCTTTCTGCCACCAAGGATCCGCCAGCCGAGGCCAGAATGGCCGCGTCGGCAAAGTTCCTCCCCCGTGCAGTGAGCAGAGTGTCATCCGCGTAGCAGATGACACTCGTGTCCGGGAGGAGGACTCCCCGCAGGAGCCAGTCGAATCCGATGTTCCACAAGGGGGGCCCCAAAACCGAGCCCTGTGGAACACCGGACTCTGCGCCGTACCGCCTCACGGTGGCCGATTTGTCCACGAGGAGGACCTCGCGGTCCTCCAAGTAGTCGGCCAGGAGGCTCCGCAGATATTGGGGCACTCCGTGATACCGGAGCGCCTCCAATATCGTCGAGTGGGGGACGGAGTTGAAGGCGTTGGCAATGTCGAATGACACCGCCAGCACCCCGTCCCCCGCCTCCACCGCCTCCTTCACCTGGCCCTTGAGAAGGGCCAGCGCGTCGATCGTCGAACGCCCACGACGGAAACCGTATTGGGCGTCCGACAGATCCGGGCCTATCCCCCGCAGATGGCTATCCAGCCGGGAGGCGACAATCCCCTCGAACAATTTACCGACCTCATCGAGCAGAACGATGGGCCGGTATGCCGAGGGGGAGTCCACCGGGCGTCCCTCCTTCCGGAGGAGGCACAACTGCCCCTCCTTCCAGAGTTTCGGGAACCTCCCAGCCGTAAAACACGCGCTGAAGAGGTCCCGAAACCTGTCCTCCATTTGGGAGGCGGCAATCGCCACCACCCGTGCAGGGACGCCGTCCGGACCGGGGGCGGTCTTCTTCGCGCGGAGGCTCAATACCCCCGCGTAGAATTCCGCCGCCGTGACCGGGGGCACCTCCACCTCCGGTGGAGTCGCCCCTTGCGGGGGATCCATTGTTGGAGGGGCGAAGTCGGTCCTGCGTGGAAACAGGGACCGGACCACCCCATCCAACAATGCCGGCTCGAGGGTCTCCGACAGTGGGGGACCATAGGGGCGGAGCTGATTCCGCGCCGCCTTATATGGTCTCCCATAGGGGTCCCTGTCGAGACCCTCCAGCATCTCGGCCCTCGCCGAGTCCTGCGCAGCGCCCATTGCAGACTTGAGGGCCGCCGTAGCCTCTCGGTAAGAGGCGTACAGGCGGTCCTCCTCTGCCCGGACTCGGTTCTGGGCGCTGCGCCGTCGGCTACGCGCGTAGGCCCTTCTGGCTGCCACGCAGGTGGCCCGGAGCCCCGCCAGCTCCTCCGTCCACCAGTACACGGCACGACGGGGAGGCGGACGGCGAGACCGAGGCATGCTGGAGTTGCACACCTCGGTCAAAGACCGCCGCAGCCGGACCGCTGCGGCGTCAACGTCCGGGACCTCCTCGACAGGGGGAGGCGACAGCCAGTCCTGGAGGAAGGCGGCCTCCTTGGCTGCCTCCCGGTCCAGGCGGGTGAGCGCCCACCGCGGGAAGGGAGATTGCCCAGCGCGGGCCGTCCCCCCTTCCCGCTGTGTGGAGATGTCGAACCGCACATAACGGTGGTCCGACAAGGTCTCCACCAGCTCCACCCGCCAGTTCACGACGCGGGCGGCTAGCGCGGGGGTGGCAAACGACACGTCCACCACCGACCCGCCCTGTTGCCGCACACACGTGTGGACCGCCCCCCTGTTGAGGAGGGACACACCGCACGAGGCCGCCCAAAACTCGACGGCACGTCCCCGGACGTTGCACCCGACGGCCGGGTTGCCCCAGGCCACCGACTTGGCGTTTAGGTCGCCGAGCACCACGACCTGGCGTGGTGCCGCCCTCCCTACGACAGCAGTGAGGATCTCGAGGAAATCCTCAAAGTCCGAGAGAGGGCGGTTTGGGGAGAAATACACCCCCACTATCCCTATCTCTCCCCACGCGGCGGCCACGTATCCCGGTCCCCTCTCTAAGAGCGAGAGGGGAGGGGAGTCTGTGGAAGACCGCGCCACCAACGCCACCAGGCCGTCCCGGTCGCCCAGCCAACGGCCAGGGACCGAGTAGGGTTCGGCGACCACCGCCAAGTCCACCAACCACTCAGCCATGGTCTGCATTAGCAGATCCTGGGCTGTCCTGCAGTGGTTGGCGTTCGCCTGAAGGATGCGATGCTCGACTCTGGCCATCAGTCGGACATCGCACCCTCCTCCGCAGCCGCCGCAGGAACGGCGGCGTTAGCGGCAGCAGCAGGTGCAGGCCCGGTCGGCGCCTGCGCTTTGCCACGCTTAGGGGGGGGGTTACACTTCCCCCCCTTCATGACGTGGCCTGCCCGGCGGCCACTGGCGGCACACACCGCGCAGTGCGGCGTGGCGGCCTGGCAGGAGGCGGCTTTGTGGCCCTCCTTGCCGCAGCGGTAGCATGTGTCCGTCCTGTCAATCTTGGACGGACACAGGGGCCGGGTGTGGCCGATGCCGAAGCACCGGAAACACCGCAGAGGACCAGCCTCGAGTGCCCTGACTGCACCCGCGCTGAAGCCAACTTGAAGCCGTCCTTTCGCAAGGACGGCTTTGGCAGCTGCGATTGGGCATTCGAGGCGGATCGTGCCCATTCCGCCGCGGCGGGGCCCTATATCCCGGCCTTGGACCGCCGCGGCGCCACAGCCCCCTACCGCTGCGACCGCCGCTACCACCTCCTCCTTGGTGACGGAGTCATCCAGCTCCGTCACCTCGATGGCCGCCGTCTTGACCGGCCGGGCCACCTTGGCAGAGTCCGCGATGACCTCCTGCAGCTTGGCTGCAAAGAGATCAGCGCGGGCGCTGCCCTCGGACCCCGGGAACTCGAAAATTCGAGCCCCGGCCTGCGTCCGTCGGCACGACACACTGCCGATCCCCAGCTGAGTGGGATCGGCATTGCCGCGCGCCCGCACCAAAATGGAGGCGTAGGTCTCCCCTCGCCCCGCAGCCTCCGCGGTGAGCGTCACCACGACGGCCGCGGTTTTCGGGGGGACCAACTGCCCCCTTCCCCCGCCCTTCCCTTTGCCGTTCCCCTTACCTCTTCCCTTGCCGGTCGGCTGCGACTGGCTGGGAGCGGGGGTAGCGGGGACGGCAGGGACAGCTGGGACGGTCGCTGCCGACCTCTTGCCCTTCCCTTTGCCCTTCCCCTTACGCACCTCCGTCCACTCGTTGGACGGGGTGGTTGAGGGAAGAAGGGCATCTTCCGCTTGGGAGGAGGACGGCCCCGGCTCAGACCGCCTCTTATCCGCCGCAAGCGGCGGTCGGAGGCGCTTCTCCGGCAGGAGCCGGTCCTCAATCCCTGCGAAGCAGGCTCTTGTGAAGGCCCTCTCCTCCATTACTACCTTGCGGATGATATCCTCAAGGTTGGAGGAGGGGCCCTCTGCTGCAGGCCTCGCCTTGGCCTGTTGTGGCCGGGCCGAGGCAGCGCCCTCTGCCACAGGGCCCGCCTTGGCCTGTTGTGGCCGGGCCGAGGTAGCGCCCTCTGCCACAGGGCTCGCCTCGACCTGTTGTGGTCGGGCCGTGGCTTCAGCCAGCTTCAGATGAAGCTGGCTGACCTCCGACTGCAGGCGATCCACCCTCGCCTGCAGCTGCCGCGTCTCGTCGGAGGCCGTCCGCTGGACCAGCTCAGCGACGACCCCGCGCATGCTCGCGGCCCGGCACTTGAGGGCCTTCTGCAAGGTCCCCTTAATGTTGGAGGACTTAGAGGCGACCTGCACTATCTCCTCCTTGTCCTCCTCCGCCATTCTCTCCAGCTCGGCCAGGGAGTAGTCCGCGTACAGGATGCGGGACGCACCGTACCCGGACTTGGCCCGGGCGATGTGCGCCCGTTCCTCCTTGGCGGCAACCCGCTCCTCCAGCTCTTGCTGGAGCTGCACCCGCCGAGCCAGATCCAGCTGGCGTTGGGCGTCCGCGAGCCCAACGACGTGGGTGTCCGCGGCCGTCGTCGTCGGCTTTTTAGCCTTCGACAACGGTTTGGACCCCGAAGCCGAGGAACTCCCGGACCCCCTAACGCGCTTCCGCGACCGAGCGCCACTCGCGTCCGACACTCCAACAACCGAGTCGCTGTCAGACGACTCGGCCCCTCCGAAGTAGCTAGCCGCAGACGGCGCGCGGCTAGCTTCCGACGCTGAAGCGTCGTGGTGGCCCTGAGAAGGGCCTTTTGGTTGGCCCTGAGAAGGGCCTTTTGGTTGGCCCTGAGAAGGGCCTTTGGGTTGGCCCTGAGAAGGGCCTTTGGGTTGGCCCTGAGAAGGGCCTTTTGTTTTTAAAAAGCGCCCGCAGGCGTCCCGCGAGGGCGTATTCGGCATATCGCATTCGACACAAGGCATACAAGATTAAAATTCGCTGCGATGCACAGAGCACTTTAGCCAGACCCAGTCTGCCACTCCGTTACGGTGGTCAGAACTGGGCTGTTTCCAGGGGACACGACGTGGACGTATGCTCTGTGGGGGGTCCCCCAACCTAACCTAACCTAACCTAACCTTTTTTTTTTTTTTTTTTTTTTTTTTTTTTTTTTTTGTTGACGCTGGGAAAAAATGCATTACGCATACCCTCCCGTCGGGGGACAGGAGGGGTATGTGGGACTCCCCGGGCGCCAAACCCGGTATACCCACTAAAACGACCCAGCGCATTCCCGCTTCGTCATAGTGGCGGGGGACTGGGAAACCGGCAAAGCCTTTACGTCCAGTCCTCCGCCGACGATTGCCCCGCAAGACACCCCTCACACCCTGACGGATGTGGGGGGGTCGAGAATGACCGCAAAGGTGACGAGTGCAATGCGGGCGAAGGCACCCCCGTGCCTGCCGCCCGCCGTCACCATGAGGAGGGAGGGCACGACGCCCTCTCCCCCCTCCGCTGCGGAGCGGCGCAGCGAGAGGATCGCCCACCCGCGCGCGCTCCGCCTCCTCCCTTTGCGAGTTGACCTCGCAAAAGGAGGCGACCGCTGACCAGACCTCCCCGAGCCCCAGCGTGGCGCTCAACCACGCCGGGAAGCGAGAGGTCCGGTCCTACCACCGGCGGGCCCAGTGCGCCGCCGGACGCCAGGCGCGCCCGAGCCAGCCCTCCACAAGACCGGACCGAGCGCGCCCAACGCCCGGCGGCACACCGAGCCCGCCCTGGCTCCTCCACTGCGCCCTCTGCGACCCAGAGGGCCGCGTGGAGTCGCCCCACCGTGTCAGAATATTGGCCACGACAGTAACATTCCCCGAGGAATAAGAATCTCTTCCCATTCATCGGGGAAGGATACTGCCGCGCCCAGGGTGCACCGTCCACAGCAGCTGCTGTCCCCTCCAGACGTATCGAGAAGGACCGGCAGCCACTGGGCCCCCTAGGAGGTTTTCTGACCTAGCACCCCAACCTAACCTTTTTTTTTTTTTTTTTTTTTGTTAACGCTGGGAAAAAATGCAATTACGCATACCCTCCCATCGGGGGACAGGAGGGGTATGTGGGACTCCCCGGGCGAACCAAACCCGGTATACCCACTAAAACGACCCAGCGCATTCCCGCTTCGTCATAGTGGCGGGGGACTGGGAAACCGGCATAGCCTTAACGACCAGTCCTCCGCCGACGATTGGCCCGCAAGGCGACCCCTCACACCCTCGCGGGTGTGGGGGGCCGGAATGACCCGCTAAGGTGACGGGTGCAATGCGGGCGAAGGCACCCCCGTGCCTGCCGCCCGCCGTCACCATGAGGAGGGAGGGCACGAAGCCTTCTCCCCCTTCCACTGCGGAGCGGCGCAGCGAGAGGGTCGCCCCCCCCGCGCGCGCTCCGCCTCCTCCCTTTGCGAGCGAACTCGCAAAAGGAGGCTACCGCTGACCAGGCCTCCCCGCCCCCCAGCACGGCGTCGACCACGCCGGGAAGCGAGGGCCCGGTCCGACCACCGGCGGGCTCGGTGCGCCACCGGAAGCCGGACGCGCCCAGACCGGCCCCGTAAGACCGGACCGAGCGCGCCCAACGCCCGGCGGCACACCGAGCCCGCCCCGGCTCCTCCGCTGCGGAGCGGCGCAACGAGAGGGTCGCCTCCCCCGCGCGCGCTCCGCCTCCTCCCTTTGCGAGCGAACTCGCAAAAGGAGGCTACCGCTGACCAGGCCTCCCCGCCCCCCAGCATGGCCGCCACCACGCCGGGAAGCGAGGGCCCGGTCCACCCACCGGCGGGCTAGGTGCGCCGCCGGAAGCCGGACGCGCCCGATCCAGCCCTCCACAAGACCGGACCGAGCGCGCCCAACGCCCGGCGGCACACCGAGCCCGCCCTGGCTCCTCCACTGCGCCCTCTGCGGCTCAGAGGGTCGCGTGGAGTCACCCCACCGTGTCAGAATATCGGCCACGACAGTAACTTTCCCCGAGGAATAAGAATCTCTTCCCATTCATCGGGGACAGATACTGCCGCGCCCAGGGTGCACCGTCCACAGCAGCTGCTGTTCCCTCCCGACGTATCGAGAAGGATCGGCAGCCACTGGGCCCCCTAGGAGGTTTTCTGACCTAGCACCCCACCCCAACCTAACCTTTTTTTTTTTTTTTTTTTTTTTTTGTTGACGCTGGGAAAAAATGCATTACGCATACCCTCCCGTCGGGGGACAGGAGGGGTATGTGGGACTCCCCGGGCGAACCAAACCCGGTATACCCACTAAAACGACCCAGCGCATTCCCGCTTCGTCATAGTGGCGGGGGACTGGGAAACCGGCATAGCCTTAACGACCAGTCCTCCGCCGACGATTGCCCCGCAAGGCGACCCCTCACACCCTCGCGGGTGTGGGGGGCCGGAATGACCCGCTAAGGTGACGGGTGCAATGCGGGCGAAGGCACCCCCGTGCCTGCCGCCCGCCGTCACCATGAGGAGGGAGGGCACGAAGCCTTCTCCCCCTTCCGCTGCGGAGCGGCGCAGCGAGAGGGTCGCCCCCCCCGCGCACGCTCCGCCTCCTCCCTTTGCGAGCGAACTCGCAAAAGGAGGCTACCGCTGACCATTGCCTCCCCGCCCCCCAGCACGGCGTCAACCACACCGGGAAGCGAGGGCCCGGTCCGACCACCGGCGGGCTCGGTGCGCCACCGGAAGCCGGACGCGCCCGGACCGGCCCCGCAAGACCGGACCGAGCGCGCCCAACGCCCGGCGGCACACCGAGCCCGCCCCGGCTCCTCCGCTGCGGAGCGGCGCAACGAGAGGGTCGCCCCCCCCGCGCGCGCTCCGCCTCCTCCCTTTGCGAGCGAACTCGCAAAAGGAGGCGACCGCTGACCAGACCTCCCCGAACCCCAGCATGGCGCTCAACCACGCCGGGAAGCGAGAGGTCCGGTCCTACCACCGGCGGGCCCAGTGCGCCGCCGGACGCCGGGCGCGCCCGAGCCAGCCCTCCACAAGACTGGACCGAGCGCGCCCAACGCCCGGCGGCACACCGAGCCCGCCCTGGCTCCTCCACTGCGCCCTCTGCGTCCCAGAGGGCCGCGTGGAGTCGCCCCACCGTGTCAGAATATCGGCCACGACAGTAACGTTCCCCGAGGAATAAGAATCTCTTCCCATTCATCGGGGACGGATACTGCCGCGCCCAGGGTGCACCGTCCTCAGCAGCTGCTGTTCCCTCCAGACGTATCGAGAAGGACCGGCAGCCACTGGGCCCACGAGGAGGTTTTCTGACCTAGCACCCCACCCCAACCTAACCTAACCTAACCTTTTTTTTTTTTTTTTTTTTTTTTTTTTTTTTTTTTTTTTGACGCTGGGAAAAAATGCATTACGCATACCCTCCCGTCGGGGGACAGGAGGGGTATGTGGGACTCCCCGGGCAGACCCGGTATACCCACTAAAACGACCCAGCGCATTCCCGCTTCGTCACAGTGGCGGGGGACTGGGAAACCGGCACAGCCTTTACTTCCAGTCCTCCGCCGACGATTGAAAGGCACAGACCCCTCACACCCTCACGGGTGTGGGGGGTCGGGAATGACCGACGAAGGTGACGGGTGCAATGCGGGCGAAGGCACCCCCGTGCCTGCCGCCCGCCCGTCACCATTAGGAGGGAGGGCACGACGCCTTCTCCCCCGTCTTCGTCTGCGGAGCGCCGCAGCGAGAGGATCGTCCTCCCGCGCGCGCTCCGCTGCCTCCTTTTGCGAGATTACGTCCTCGCAGAAGGAGGCTACCGCTGACCAGGCCTCCTCGCTCCCCAGCATGGCGTCCACCACGCCAGGAAGCGAGAGGTCCGGTCCGACCACCCGCACCGCGGTCAGACCGCGGCGCAGCTCGGACCACGCCGGGCACACCTCGAGGGTGTGCTGCGCCGTGTCCTCCGCCGCGCCGCAGTTGTGGCACGCCGGGGTTTCCTCCCTCCCGATCCGGTGCAGGTACGATCCGAAGCAACCATGCCCGGATAACACCTGCACCAGACGGAAAGAGAGGAAACCGTGGGACCGCTCGAGCCAGCCCCGCAGGACCGGACCGAGCGCGTCCAACGTCCGGCGGCCAAAGGCGGCGCTGGCGAGGTCCTCCGACCAATGGAGGATGATGGCGTCTCTCGCCTCTCGCCGCACCGCCTCCCGCTCTTCGCCCATGGGGCGCTCCCCGAGCGCCTTTCGGCGCGCCGTCCACTCGTACACTCTGGCGAGCACCCATGCCTCCAACTCCCAAGGCGGGGTGCCGGCCAGAGCGCACGCCGCCGAAAAGCCCACTGAGCGGTAAGCCCTCGCCACCCGCTGTGCAATGGCCCGCTGGGGCCTGCGGATGGCGGTAGCATTCTCCCTCCTATGGAGGGAGTCCGCCCAGATGGGAGCCCCGTAAAGGGCCATGCTCCGCAAAATGCCGGCATAGAGGCGCCGGCATTTCGCCTTGGGCCCCCCCAGGTTCGGGAGGAGCCACGAGAGGGCGCCCGCGGCCTTCAACAGGCGCGTCGACAGCCCGCTGAAGTGCGGGCCGAAACGCCACCTGTCGTCCAGCACCAGCCCCAGATATTTCATCTGAGGCTGGACCCCTATACGGACGCCCTCCACGATGATGTGGGCGTCGGCAGGGCAGCGCTGCCGGGGACCGCGGAAGAACACGGCCTCCGTTTTATGCAGCGCCACCCTCAATCCCAGGCGGCGGATCCTTTCTGCCACCAAGGACCCGCCCGCCGAGGCCAGAATGGCCGCGTCGGCAAAGTTCCTCCCCCGGGCAGTGAGCAGAGTGTCATCCGCGTAGCAGATGACACTCGTGCCCGGGAGGAGGACTCCCCGCAGGAGCCAGTCGAATCCGATGTTCCACAAGGGGGGCCCCAGGACCGACCCCTGTGGAACACCGGACTCAGCGCCGTACCGCCTCACGGTGGCCGTCTTGTCCACTAGGAGGACCTCTCGGCCCTCCAAGTAGCTGGCCAGGAGGCTCCGCAGGTATTGGGGCACTCCGTGGTACCGGAGCGCCTCCAATATCGTCGAGTGGGGGACGGAGTTGAAGGCGTTGGCAATGTCGAACGACACCGCCAGCACTCCGTCCCCCGCCTCCACCGCCTCCTTCACCTGGCCCTTGAGGAGGGCCAGCGCGTCGATCGTCGAACGAACCTAACCTAACCTAACCTAACCCCTGTGTGAATTTATTCGGTTCTAGACGTGCGATTTTTGAAGCTGTTTTCAGCATTTTTAGACAAAACTAGGCGTCCGCCGACGTCCTGACGATATTGCACTCACCGAACCACCCCTATAAAAAACTTCCCTAACCACCCTTAGAAATTTTTCGAATTTTTTACAAAAACTCATCAAAATTTAGTGTTTTTCCAAATTTTCTTTCAAATTATAGTTTCAATAGTACTCACCCTTCATCCCTGTGTTCTGGTCCGCGTTCCGTGCGCCGGCGCCCAGGTTGGAGGTTGAAACCCTAAATTTTTTGGTACAAAAACTGGTTTTTTGACCAAAAGTCCAAAATTTTGTTCGGCACCTACCTCGTTTTATTTCGTAATTAGCTAGCCCGCGACGAGCCGCTTCTTATGAGACCTCGCTCGCCCGCCTAGCTCAAATAAAATTTTGCCCACCCACCCGCCCTCTGGTCTATAGGAAGGTGGACGGGAATTGATCGGTGGGAAAATATTTTTAATTTTATATTCGGAAATTGTGTGGATAGGGAAATAAGCATTTTTTACTTTATTTTTAACGGATTGACTGAGTCTGAAGGCCCACATTTTAATTATTAAATATTAATTGAGTTTTAATTTTAATTTGTAATTCTTATTATTATTGTCTATTTTAATTTAATTATTTTCATTCCTTCTGTGTACCCCCCTTTACAGGGACACAGGAGAATCCTCTCCTTTAAACATCTTGACTTAGTAAGTAAGAAATTTTAACTAAATTTTAATTTTTAATTAATTTTGTTATTTTATTGTGACAGTCGCTTGTGTCGACTATAATTATATAACATATTGTATTTGTATTCTGACTGATTTTATTATTTTTATTACTTTTTGTGTTCCCCCCTTTACAGGGCAACACAATCACCAGTGTCCAAAACCTCTCCTCGAGCAGATATTGTAGTCCTGACCTCCTCTTTACAGGGGTCCGTTCTTGCATTATCTGCTCTTAGGCTGACATGTTCCGCACCCCAGAAAGCGCAAAGAACTATCAAAGCCCCATGAGCCCGAGGACCAAGGCCCTCTGGCACCCGCCGGGCTCGGCGGGGACCCCTCCCTTTCCCGACTGCTCGGAGCCCCCCGACGCGGTGAGGAAAATCGTTTTCAGAGACGATACTCCCGCGGCCCGGGAGGGCCCGGTGACTCCGGCGACGCGCCCTGCTCCTGTAAAAGCTCCGAGGTCGCTCATGAAGACTGAGGCTAGGCACCGCAGCCGCATTGCGGAGGCGAGAGCTTGCCTAAACAAGGCAAAGCACAATTTGGGCAGCTCTCGCAACCTCAAGGCGGAGATAAAGGCTGCGGTGCTCGAAGCCGTTAACAGACTTTATGAGCTGATCAAGGAGTCGGAGCAGGACAGGGCCCCTGCCGCGCCCGCGCCCGCACCCATCGCCGTACCGGAACCCGCGCCCACCGCTGACCGTAGTCTCGGACCCGTGTCCGTCGAAGTTCTTGCTGGCCAGACCGAGCTCCTTAAAAGTCTAAAGGAGCACATCTCGGAGTTGAGAGACAACTCCGAGAAGCTCGACAGACTACGAGACAGTCTGGCTAGCGGAGAGAGTGTGGGGGAGAGAACCTACGCGAGTGTAGCGGCCGTCAGTAAACGCCACACCGGGGCACAGGCCCCGGAGCGTACGACGCTGCACTCCGTGGTTGTCTCCTCAACACAGGAGATGGATACGGGTGCCGAGATACTCGAAAGAGTGCGGAGAGCGGTGGACGCGAAGGAGGGCTGGGTGCGCGTAGAGCGAGTTAGGAAGGCCAAGGACCAGAGGGTAATCATGGGGTGCGCGACAAAGGAGGAGAGGCGCAAACTTAAGGCGCGATTGGAGGCGGCCGGAGAGAACCTCGTCGTCGAGGAAGTCAAAAACCGAGACCCGCTTCTGATTCTCAGGGACGTATTGCTGGTCCACAGTGACGAGGACGTGCTGCGAGCCCTGAGGAATCAGAACCGGGAGTTATTTGACGGCCTCGGCGACGAGGAACAAAGAGTTTCCATTAAATATCGGAAAAAATCACGTAACCCCCACGTGAACAGCATTGTGATGAGTGTTTCCCCAGCAATCTGGAGACGCGCACTCGAAGGAGGCAAGCTCCGCATTGACCTCCAGAGAGTGCGCGTCGAAGACCAGACGCCTCTGGTGCAGTGCACCCGCTGCCTAGCATACGGTCACGGCAAGCGTCTCTGCGCGGAGCCGGTTGACCTATGCAGCCACTGCGGCGGTCCACACCTTAGGTTGGACTGCCCAGTCAGTGGCGTGCGTGAACTGTACCAGAGCCAAGCTCGGGGAACACTCACACAATGCGTTCAGCAAAGAATGCCCGGTACACAAGAAGTGGGACGCATTCGCGCGAGCGACCATAGCGTATTGCTAAAGTGGTCGATGCGCCCACTTCTGTGTACACGGAGATGACCAGTTTGGCACAACCAGATTGCAGCCGCATTAAGCGATCCGCTAGGGTTGGCTTAATGGAGGATGGGAATGGGAGTCACTTTCCTTGGAAAGTGGCTCAATTTACACTGAACCGTAAGCCAACTCTAGTGGAATCGTCAAGTTGTGTCAAACTGGTGGAAGATTCTGCAATTGCTTTACTTTGTTCTGGAAATTGGCAGCAAACTATGATACTGACTTGTATATTAAGTATACCTAGCGAGTATCATAAAAGCAAAATTAAGAATCAGGGAAAGCAAGTGCAGAAAATATCAAGGGCAAAATACGGGGATGAACGATATTTAAGCACGGGTAAATTGGTAAATATATAGTTTAGGAAAATATAGTATTTTAATATTATAACAGTAAATATATTTAAAAATTAGAATTATTTTAGATTAAATCAAAATTAAATAGTCAATAGGAAAAACAGCATCAATAGTAAAGTTAAATGAAAGATAGTAAATTATAGTATGTAAATATGTAGAAGTAAAATAAAAAGTTTAAACAGAAACGTAGTGTGGTCTTTTCGGCCTCCTAAACAACCAGTCGCTAATTAAGTCACAAAAAAACACAAAAAAGGTCTCTGATCATGTCAGAGGGACACTGGCGGGGCAGGAGTGGGTTTTAGTCGGTTCGAGTCCGACACTACCTCCACTGTCTCACACCCTGTGAGATAGTGGAGGTGTCCGTGGGGATTTCCCACTCCTGCCAATTAAAAAAAAAAAAAAAAAAAAAAACCTAACCCCTGTCCCCCACGGTCTGGAGGCGTGCACTCGAAGGAGTCAAAGTACGCATTGACCTCCAGAGAGTGCGCGTCGAGGACCAGACGCCTCTGGTGCAGTGTACCCGCTGCCTAGCATATGGTCACGGCGGAAAACGGCTCTGCACGGAGCCGGTTGACCTGTGCAGCCACTGCGGCGGTCCACACTTAAGGGTGGACTGCCCAGTCATAGGCGAGGCAGCGGTGTGCGTGAACTGCACCAGAGCCAAGCTGGGGGAACACCGACACAATGCGTTCAGTAGTGAATACCCGGTACGCAGGAAGTGGGACGCATTCGCCAGATCATCAATAGCTTATTGCTAAGGAGGTCGGTGCGCCCACTTCCAAGTACGCTGAGGGTACCAACATTTTGGCACAACCAGATGGCAGACGCATTAAACGGCCCACTGGGGTTGGCAAAAGTAAAAACTATAACCTGAGTCAGTCTCATGAGAAACTGGCCCAGGTTGTACGAGACCCGACGTTAGCCCCAATGGGACCGTTAAGTTGTGCCAAAATTGGTGCTAAAGATAGCCGTAAATCGACTGTTTGGGAAATAATATATATATATACAATAAAAATAGTTGATATTTAACTATAGACTGAGTATATGGTATTAGATATTGAAAAATAAAACAAACAGAAATAAAATGAAAACCAAAATAAAACAAAAGTTAAAATTATACGGTTATACTAGCAAGGGTAAAGTTTGGAAAATAAAGGTTAAATCATAATATATAGTTTAAAGACACTTAGAAAATAGATTTTAGTATGGGATAATAGTAGTTAAAATAATATATACAGTAAAGATAAATAAATATATGTACTTGAATAGTTATTAAATATAAAAGTCTAACACAGTAGATTAAATAGAGCGTGGTCTATTCGGCCTCCTAAACTTCAGTTTTATAAGAAAAACTCTCCGCAACAAAGGTCTCTGATCATGTTAGAGGGACACTGGCGGGGCAGGAGTGGGTTTTAGTCGGTTCGAGTCCGACACTACCTCCACTTTCTCACATCCTGTGAGATAGTGGAGGTGTCCGTGGGGATTTCCCACTCCTGCCAACAAAAAAAAAAAAAAAAAACCTAACCTACAGCGTAAGCGGCTGAACTTAGCCGCCCTGCAAGTGCTGTTAAGTGAGGACTCCATTGCAGTTTCGAGTCAAGCGTAATCCCCAAGAAAACCGTCTTATCGACGAATTCTAGTATTTCCTTGTTAAATACAACGTTACATTCGTTACTTTTTTTATTCGGTAACGCGAATCTTATACATTTAGTTTTCTTCTCATTTAACACCAAATTATTTACAGTAAACCAGTTATGAATCTTAAGCATAGCGTTATTTACGTCGTCAATCTCTTGTGCACGTCTGTCTACCTTAAAAATTTGAGGTCCATTTGAGGTCGACTTTTCAGCAACTGAGGTAAATTATTTATCGCGGGCCTGTGGACGGTGAGTAATGGGCTAGCTCGCCGTCCGTCCGTCGTATGACGACGGGCAGGCCGTGTCGACGGCGCGTTCGTGTTCCACGCGCGCCTCAGAGTTGTCAGCAAACGGGAGGGGCCCGCAAGGGCCGATGCCTGCCAGGGCTGCGGGACTGTTCGAAAGGTAAATCATTTATGTATACTAGAAAAAGGAAAGGACCCAATATTGAGCCTTGCGGTACCCCCATTTTTTACTTTTAATCCTAATGACTTTACGCCATTTATTTGTACATGCTGCATTCGATCATTTAAATACGATTTTACTAAGGTAAGTGCTTGTTTTCTCAGTCCGTAATGCACAAGTTTTAGCAACAGTGTGTCGTGATTCACGCAATCAAATGCCTTGGATAGATCGCAAAAGATGCCTATTGCATCTTTTGCCTCTTCCCATGCATTAAAGATGTGCTTTAGTAAGGTGACACCGGCGTCAGTAGTGCAACGACCTTTGGTGAAACATTATTGTTGATCATGTAGGATGTCATTCCGATTAAAATGATAGAGTATTTGATTTAGCATTACTTTTTCAAATACACTCGAGAGCAATGAATCCGGGTCACTTAAAGAATCCTAAAAAGCTCGGAAACTAATAATGCTAGGTTAATGCAATAAATTGTATTTAATAGACAATGTAATACTCCTTAAATGAAGGTATTAAAACTTCTTAGTTATTGTAAAGTTATATCATTAAAAAATCAAATTTGAAAAAGGGCCACTTTCGAAGATGGAACTACGAAATTACAGCATTTGGTTTTGCTTTTGTTTGTAATCTGTCATTTATGTGGGTACATAAACCATGTTGATAGTGCTCTATATTCATTATTCAAGCTGAAATTATGTCGCTTACGCCTGAAGAATGCACCAGAATACTTACAATGCTGGAAACCGGCCGGAGTCAGCGCGATACAGCCAGGACTGTCGGTGTGTCGCTGTCAACAGTACAAAGAGTTCTCCGACGTTACGAAGAAACTGGTTCTAACCTACGCAGACCAGGAACGGGCAGAACCAGGTGTACCACAGCACGAGAAGACCGATACTTGGTGAACACCATGCTTCGAAATCGCTTTCTCACAGGAACTGAACTCACAAATCAGTTTCGACGCCTCGGAGGAAGTAACCCAAGTGCATGGACAGTAAGACGTCGGCTTGCTGAATCTAACTTAAAACCCCTTAGACCTGCAAACGGCCCTAAACTGGAGCGTGGGCATCGTATTTCAAGACTAAGATATGCCCAGAGCCACGTAAATTGGAGTATTGAAGATTGGTCAAAAGTTATGTTCTCCGACGAATCAAAATTTATGCTCTACAAGCACGATGGAAGACACAGAGTGTATCGAAGACCAGGGGAAAGATTCAAGCAAGCATGCATCGAAGAAAAAGTAGCCTACGGTGGTGGGTCTGTACTTGTGAGCGAGAGCTGGTGATCATAGAAAACGGCTCTTTAACTAGCGTAAGATATGTGGAAGAAATCCTCAATGATCACGTTGGTCCATTTATGGTCAATTTAGGTGAGGATGCTATATTTATGCATGACAATGCCCGACCTCATACAGGTAGGATTGTGAATGACTACCTTCAAGAGATGAACATTACTCGTATGGAGTGGCCAGCGCGCAGCCCGGATATTAACCCGATCGAGCATGCTTGGGACGAGCTAGGCAGATGCGTAAAACAACGAAACCCTCCCCCAATCACGCTTCGTGAGCTCAAAATTGCTCTCACAGAGGAATGGGAGAATATTCCCCAAAATCGTATAAGGAACTTGGTGTACAGCATGCCAAACCGCGTAAACGCAGTAATGGAAGCACGAGGAGGCAATACGAAGTATTAAAATTCAAGAAAATCGTAATAAAGTTCAAAAATTTCATGTTTCCTATTTTTGTTTTAAGGAGAGATCAGCAGTTTTTTTCTTTATGTAATTTTGTGTTAATAAAATGTATGGCGACTCATATTTTTTTTACTTTCATTTAAGGAGTATTACATTGTCTATTAAATACAATTTATAGCATTAACCTATCATATTTAGTTTCCGAGATTTTTAACATTCTTTAAGTGACCCGGATTCATTGCTCTCGAGTGTATCTTGCTGAAAACCGGCAAAATAGATACGGGTCTATAATTATTTGTGTCTTTGCCGTCTCCAGATTTAAAAAGTGGTATAACTTTACTATACTTCATTAAATCCGGAAATACCCCTTGGTCTACACATAAATTAAATATTAAGGCTAAATAGGGAGCTACTGTCTCAACAATTGATTGACAGACTTTAGTAGACATACCCCAAAGGTCTTCAGTACTTTTTATTTTAAGTTGACTAAAAGCCTTCATAACGACCACAGGGTTTATGTTTAAATTTAAATTCAACATTACAGGTTGAAACATTCTCTCTTAATTGATTGTCATCAACACGCTAAGAAGAAGATTAGACACACAAGTCTTAGTAGCTAACTACTTAGTTTACTAATGCTTTTTATTTTTTTATTTTTGTATGGTAACAAATAACCACCAACATTTTAAAATTAAAACTAAATTTACATTGTACTTCTAATGACTACACAAAATAAATTCAATCAAATCACTCACCTTATTTTACAGCAAATGTCTGTAATTTCTTAGTTGGATAGACACTGTCTGAAGTGAATTGTCAAATAATATAATCATACCAATAAAAGAATAAATAGGTTACCAATAATTCATACAGTCCAAGTTATTACAACTGATTAAAGGAACTAGTACAAATTATATTTTAAAAGTAAATATGACTTATTTTGGACTGGTCTTGTTAAAGCGAAGCACTTGATGATTGTTATACAAATACTTACTAGTTAGTTCAACATGTTCACAAGCAATTGTAGTTCAACACTGTTGCCATCTATCTGGTAATAACGGTGAAGTGAAATTCAAAACCATTTCATATAGAATTATTTTAGTGAAAATGTAGAGCTTTTTGTGCCTTGATAAGTTATATTTTCATTTATAAAAGATAAATGAGAATCAAGAAGAATCTTTGAGGTTTTGAGAAGATTTTGTGATTTTTTCCTCATCAGGGGCCCTTGTTGCTTGGGGGCCCCGTATCATTGATACGGCGGTAGCTACGCCCCTGGTTCTAATGCAACCCATAGTTTACAATGCAACAATTAGGTACAATGCATGATAAAACAAAAACAGAATTGTTCCTTCAGCTTGAAATACTTAATACCAGTAGGTATATAATAATTTACATGAATTATGTTTCAGCATAGTCCGCTATCTGTACTTACAACATTTTTTTTCATTGTCGACTACTTGTGAACTTCCACTAAGTATAATTATTTGAATTTCTGACCTTTATCCTCGTCGCCACTTGTAGTATTCACTTGTAACTGAGCTAATAGGTTGATAACACAATTTACCACTATATCACAGGCTCACCAACTCCACCAAGCTAGTCCAGGGTCCGCTTCACCTCCTGACTTTCCCGCCATTCGTGGTGACTGACTGTTGTCCTACGTGACAGCTACCCGACTACTTGTGGCAGTGAGACAGTGTTGCCATATCTATTAAATAGATACACTACAGTTTCCATATCTGAGTCTGAGGGCAACAACAATCAGTTGTCTACTAACATACCTATTCATGAACGAGGGCACACGAAGAGGTAATTGCATACATTGTTTAATGTTAAGTGTAAGAGCGGATCTTCTTGCTTAAAAGGTGATCTCCAAATCATCTGAACGGCTCGAGTTCATACGGTGCCGATCCCTTTCCGAATTGATATGTGTGCTGTGATCATCACCGGGGATTCATAAATTGAAACAGGTCAGCGTAACGAGCGATATTTTATTTTGTAACTCGTATTATCACATCGGAACTTAAGCTTAATGTCTATGTTAGGGCGGCGTAGTAGAGCAGAGCGGGCTACCCAGACAGGTCGCCGTGGTCGAACAGGTCCTGGTCGTAGAGCTGCGCGCGCACCGTGCGCCCGCCGAAGTAGCGCCCCCCGAGTGCCGCCGCTGCCGCCGCTGCCTCTGTGGACCACACGAGTTTCAATTGATAGATAGAAGTGATTTGCCTGCTGAAGAGTATTTTCGCACAACGCACCAGTGGCGGAACTATCATACAAGCCGAAAAGCCCGGCTTGCCTTACAATCAAACTAAATACAACAAATAAAAAATAAATAAAAAAATCTAACACAAACTAAAAACGTCAAACAATAATATAATAAGTTAATTCATCTGATTTTGCGCGAAACGAGCGCGCGAAACTAATCGTACCTACGGCCTACAGCCAGTGCTATTGCTATCTCTTTCACACGCACTGGCTTGCATTTGGCTTCTGACCTCTCGCTTGCTCCTAGCAAGTTGTCTGTTTTCGTCACTTTTCGTAGGTACTTATTTGGACATTTTGTATTGAATTTAAAGCGGGGCTTTTTTTTTAATGTGTGCGTGTAAGTCAGTGTAGTTTGAGAGAGAATGTGTGTTCGCGGTTCGATGTTCGTTGTGTTTTGAGTGATTAGTGAATACTAGTGCATTTTCTTTTTATTATTATAGTTTTTTAACAATAAAATGAATTCGGAAACGCATGCAACTGTTCCTTGTAAAGGATTAGTGTGTGAAATTGATACCGGGCAAGGTAAATACTTTGAGTTTTACAGAAAAATATAATCTCGTTCGTTACTTCACCTAAACCTACCCCTGATCACATTTAATTGTGACAATTCTCGCGACAAGTTATATATATTCATAACTTACGACAACAATATTGCTATGAAGAACAGCTGTTGGTAGAATTAAAACCTTCACCAACATTTTATGCTGATGTAATAAAATTAATTTTACAGAAAGATAGTGTTTTTGATTTAGAATACAGAAAGTAATTAAAGTAATTTTATTATACATTTAAGTGTCATTTACTCAAACGAATTGTCATTGTTGATATTAATAAGTATGTAAGCAATGATGTTATATAGTACTAGATCAGCAGTGCTCGCCGCCAAAGCGTTGCCGGGTCGTAGATGGCCACAGCCTTATCTGACTTCAGTTGTCAAGTTGACGTCAAGGGAGCGATTGCTTATAACTAAAAAAATTACAAAATGGGGAAATGTGCGGTTAAAATTTGCATGTCACGGTCTCAAAAGATGAATAAAACATGTGGTGTTACATTTCACAGGTAAGTTAGCTAAATTTTCTTCAGATTCACCATAAAAACATGACGAAACGAAGTCAAATTTTTAAACATTTTTATTGTCATCAGTGTTACCAGTAAAACCGATTTTTATTTTGCCAGAGACTTGGGAGTTTAGTGAATGACGAAAGTATGTTCCTGTAAGTCTTAATTATTATTATAGTCTGTTTGGATTAAACAAAGGTATTTTAATATAATTATTCTTATTAATATTTTAATATAATTATTCTTATTAATATTTTAATATAATAATTCGTTACAGATGCATGAACTGGTCACTAGACAGGCATTCCGCGTTGTCAGTTCCTAACAAAATCCTGCTCTACAAAACAGACCTTATCTATTTATATGGACACAAGAACAAAGTGACAAGTAAACGCAATGGACGTTCTCTTTGATATAATTTTACTTTTAGCAAATTAAGTTAGATTAAAATTGCTTATTAGCCTTATTAGGCTAGATTGTAATATAATAAACAAGATAAAAAAAAACCATTTTGAACAATAGTTATTTTACACAATCTTAATAGTCTTGAAATAAAATATTTACGTTTACGCATTTTTTTCTTCCTTTGAGTACCTACATAATCCATCCATTTATCCATTTCTTTAATTCTCAATTGAAAGATACATAATACAACCTTTCATAGTAATTGATTCAATAAATACCTTCAGTCATTCTGGGGAAATTATGTTGATCATTGGCAACTCTGCCCGTTCGTCCGATAACAATGTCTTGGCTCTTTCCAATGTCATAGTTTGACGGTAGAAGAAATGAGACAAACATATTATTTTGACAGATGACATAATTTATGTATCCGTTTCAAAGCTACGACTTTAAATTCGTAAGTGGCTACGTTTTTCTAAGAGTTGTTAGTAGGACACTGCTCCTCTAGTATTATATAACCTCATTGTATGTAAGTATCTGTAAATCTATCTAGTAATACCATGCATTACTGTGTGCTTTGTTCTTTGTCATCTGTCCGTGTTAAAGAAGCGAAGATTGAAGAGTTATGGGTGTTCACACTGTGAGTAATAAGAATAACACATTCATACATTTTCAAAAATTTGCAGTCTTAGAAACCAATTCTTTATTTGAGCGCCATCTCTCGCGAAAATAATTACGAATTGATTTGAAGAGTTCTGTTGTTACATTTATGTCAGTAGATGGCTCTTTTATCATTTACTTCTTTTGTGAAGGGATATAAAATACGAAATGTTAATCACCACTATTTGTATTTTTATATCTAGGCATATTTAAATGATAGGAAAAATAAAACCGGCGTTATTAAAAACCAATGTCAGAACTCAGAACAGAGAGTGAAACTTTATTTTTTCCCCAAATGTCGTCAGTTGGTTAATTGAGCTTTGCCTCTATTTCATTGCGGGCACGCCACTGCGACGCACGTGCACTTACAATAGAGCATAACGCTTTACTAAGCATGTGTGCAGCTACTCACCGTCGGGCTCGTTGAACTGTACGAAGATCTTGACGTCGGCGTGCGCGGGGTCGTCGTCCTCCGTCTGGCGCTCGTTGTAGATGACGAGCCGCTCCACCTTGCCCCACTTGCTGCACTCCTCCTGGATCTCGTGGTGCAGCGCCTCGTCCACCTCGGCCGCCGACACCATGTTGCACAGCAGCACCGTGCGCGACGCGCGCCGCCGCATGAGGCGCTGCATCACCAGGTGGCGCGCCGACTGCCCCGAGATGGACAGCGACTCCTGCTGCTGCAGCGTGTCGGGCGACGTGTCCAGCAGCTTGCGCTGCAGCGCCGCCTGCTGGCCCTCGGGCGCCGCCGGGCTGGCGGGCCGCGGCGCGGGCGGGATCACCACGCCGGGCGGCGGCAGCGCGGCCGGCGCGGCCAGCGGCAGCGCGGGCGGCAGCGCGGGCAGCGCCGGCAGCGCGGCCAGCGCCGGCAGCGCGGCGGGCAGCTGCGGCAGCGCGGCCGCCAGCGACGGCAGCGCGGCGGCCGGCGACACGCCCAGCGCGTTGAGCTTGGTGAGGCCGAGCGCGACGGCGTTGCTGGCCACGGCGTCCATGGCCTGGATCTTGGCGGTGGCGGCGGCCGCGGCCACGGCGGCGGCGGTGGGCATGGCGGAGGGCTGCGGCGGGCCGGCCAGCGCGTTGGGCGGCGTGATGGCGCGGCCCACGCGCAGGTACTGGCCGCCGAGGTCGAACAGGTTCATGGACGCGATGGCCTCGAGCGCGGCCGCCAGCGTGGCGTATTCGATGAAGCCGTAGCCCTTGTGCTTGTGGGCCGACGCGCCGTACGCCAGCTTGCAGTATGTGATGGGTCCGAACGCCTCGAACACGCTGCGGGCAGGTTGAGAGGGTCAGGGGACGAGAGTAATGTCGCCGAGATATCGAAACCTGCAGTCAAATATACTCACTTTTTAATGTCATCTTCAGTGAGCTCCGGGTGGATGGAGGCGACGTAGATGCGGTTGTACTGCTTGGCTTCCTCCTGGATCTCGTCGATGACGGCCTGCGCCTGTGGCATGTTGGAGGGCCGCCCGACCACCTTGATGTTTCGGCCACCGAGCATGACGCCGTTCATCTGTTCCAGGCTGAGCTGCGCCGCTTCGGGGATCTCGTACTCCACGAACGCGAATCCTTTGTGCTTCTGCGTGACGGGGTCCCACGACATGTTGATGGACTTGATCGGCCCGAACGGGAGGAATGCCTGCCGTATCGTGTCCTCCTTCAACTCAAATGATATGGAGCCCACATATACTCTGATGAAAAACACACGACATTAAAATGACGTAGGAAAGTGTTTGAATCTAAATATGTCAACCTCGGAAGTCAGATCTTTTCAGCTAGAGATCACAGGCTCGACCTGCTCGTGGCGGGAGCCTCCAGTGTATCGCTGTCATCACGCGAGCGACGCGTGTGTGTGTGTGTGTGTGTGTGCGCGTGCAGTGTCGTACCTGCACATGAGCGCGAGCGCCTGCTGGCGCTGCACCTGCGTGCGCTGCGACGCCATCTGCTGCTGCTGGTGCGCGAGCGTCTGCTTCATGAGCACCATCTTGATGCTCTGCTCCATGGCGTACTTCTTGGCGCGCGCCACCGCCTCCGCCTGCTCCGAGCTCAGGCGCGGCAGCGAGCCGCCGAGGATGGCCGGCAGCGTGGAGCACTTGGCGCCCGGACCTGCGCAGCGGGGTGTCACGCAAGGCCGACCAGGACGTCCGACCCGCAACTAATCCGATTCGTAGAATGTCCGATATTCACACAGGGGCCGATTTCCTTTTAGCAATAAAAGGGCCTATGACAATGTGCCTTTTATTTTTTTGGTGTTCACTAACGAAACTGGATACATGTAGGAGAAAATAACATATCGAACGAAACTGTATGGCGGTCAACCACAAAACTCAGTCCAATCTGAATTAAATCATCGAATTTAAGAAAATTACATGCACATCGCTCTTGCCTCCGCTGAGTACCTTCCTAAGCAATTCGTTTATGGGTCAAATGGAAACCAAACAACTTTCCATTGACATTCGAAACGCCCATGAAATTTATTTGTATCAAAATCAAACTGTATTTAAGATAAGATACTGTAACACTTTTTGAACTGCGCTTTTGACTAATCGGACATTCTAGGAATGGGACTTTCTGTTTCAGACATTTGAACCTGAACCTGACCTACCCTAGCCTAGCCGGGTCTCACCTGTGAACACATCTCCGACCTGCTGCAAGTCGTAGATCGGCGCCGAGAGGAAACCACCTGTAAGACCAAAGCTGTATCAGTCAGTGCCGGTAGCGCACAGATGCCAAACAGTAGTGGACGCAGGCACTCGCGCTCGCACACATCGCTGTCACTCCGCGCGCGCGCCCGCCCGGCCGCGCGTGTGTGTGCGCCCGCCGCGCCTCGCACTCTGCGCTCGCGCACTCTCTCCGACCGTCACCTGTCGCTCGCGGCGGGCGCCGCGCCGCCGGACGGGCGCGCGCGCTACGCGCGGGCACGCGGGGTACAATGCGGTATAATGAAGTAGGTACATTGTGAGACCGGCGAGGAGCAGCCGGCGCCGCAGCCGCAGCCGACGCGTCACCGGCACGCCTAAGCGTATAGCAAAAACCTAACTTATATCTAGCCTGAAACAGAAAGCAGAAACACTGATCACTGAGGACGGTTTCGAAACGAGACAACGAATGTGAGAGACGGGTTTGGCGGCGAGGGGCGGGCCGGCGCGGCGGAGCGGCGCGCGGCGACGCGTCGAGCCGCGCAGCCCGCCCGCGCCGGCCTCGCGCTGCGTTGTGGGCTACTCACCGGGCAGACCGCCGGGCAAACTCCCGGGCAGGCCGCCGGGCAGGCCGCCGGGCAGGCCGGGCATGGCCGCGGGCAGGCCGGGCATGGCTACGGGTAGGCCGGGCATGCCGGGCAGGCCCACCAGGCCGGCGGGCAGACCGGACAGCGGCGCGGCGGGCGGCGCCATGACGCCCGGCGGCAGCGGCGGCTGCAGCGCTCCCGGCGAGCCGCCCTGCAACTGTCGACACAACACCTCACTAACATCACTACTCCACAGAATCATAATACTTACATAATAATGTTCAATTTCCTAAATTATGTCAATACAGAACATAGCAAATGAAGAGCGCGAATTACAGAAAAAAAGAAATAACAGGTAAGTATCCAATTAATTGTGTTCTAACTTTTTGATCTTCCGTAGCTTCCCCAACTTAATGAAGTTGGATGTTAGGGAAGCTACTGTCCTTGCGGAGCAGGACTAGCATTGAGCCAAGCATTTTTATCAGAGATATAATCGTCCAACTTGTAATATGCTTACATAGTGTGCGTTTAATGCATGTTTTAAATTGCGTCTCATTCAGTTCAAGAATACTTTGTGGAATTTTATTATGGCATCTCAAACAGTACCCCATGAAAGATGAGTCTATTTTACTTTAGCGAGTCTGAAGCCTGGCTGAACTAATGGCCGACTTGGAACACAAAGAGAAAGTCCGCCACTTCGTCTGTCTCTATCTGTTTGCGATAAACTCAAAAACTACTACACCAATGCATGCTTCATGCATTTTCACCAATGGATAGAGTGGTTCTCAAGGAAGGTTTTAGTATATAATTTGTCAGGTTTTTGAATAAATTGGCTAAAATATAATGATATCTGTTGGAGGTGTCAGAAAAAATAAGCTGTCTGGGAGCTTTCAACGAAAACGCAGCCAAAACCCTTCAGAATTCAGAATTCCGAGTTCATTTATTTGTTAGAAACATGAGATATAACAATTAACTATGGTGGAATTGTGTATGTTATATAGGTCAGGTAGGCAGAAAGGAATCAAACCATTAACAGATAAAGTTAAAACAATAACAGACTATCCGAGACCAGACACAGTAGGACAGCTACGTCGTTTTTTGGGAATGGTTAATTTCTATAGGTCACATTTACCACACACGATAGAGCATCAAGCAGTACTTAATAAATTTTTACACAATGCAAAGAAAAAAGACAAGACAAAAATACCGTGGGATAGCAACAGTATAGAGGCTTCCGAACAATGTAAAGTCAGGATTAAAGAGGCGACTACATTGTACCACCCAAGTGCAGACACTCCTTTATCAATTATGATGGACGCATCGGATACACACATACTATATCCATTTTAATACTTATAAAAAGCCAAAAACGGCTGAAGTTTGGTACAGGGATAGATTATAGCCTGGAATAAGACATCAGCTACTTTTTATTCCAGGAATAGGTTCATATAGGTTAGGTCATGGGTTCCCATGGGTTGCGGGAACGGGATCAAAATTTCATGATTACTTTTGGTTGCGATAACTGACATACACGCGGGCGAACCCATGGGCATCAGCTAGTATTGTTAATAATTAAATCATTTGTAAAAGTATTGTCAAGACACACAGTAAGTATGGCTTGTTTAAGAATGTCTATACATGATACCGTCTACTCAATACTGCAAAGCATACCATACGAATGCTTAATTTTATTTCAGATTCAGATCAGCCCCAGCCTGATGCACACACCCATGGGTAGGCATTTGAATGTGAATGTGAGTCTATTTGCACCAAGTAAAGTGTAGGTTAAATGAATTCATTTGCATGTTATTAAACTCTATTTTATTTTTTTTAGCCATAAACCATCATTATGGAAAACTCACATGGACACTTACACAAGATAAGGAAAGAAAAACCACAGAATGACAGTAGAACAGGGTCAGGGTCTGTGTATTTCACTTGTGAGGAATTTTATTTTTAAGATAAAACTTGTTGCTCGATAAGAGTGGCATGGAGACCACGTTAGACAGACAGTACACAGAAACGTCTACATTGGCAGAGAGATGGCGGGTGCTCGATCTTGCTTTGGTGATATTCTTCTCTGTTAAGATCATTAGAGAATTTGTACTTCAGTAAGCGACGGGGCAGTAGAAGTAGGTAACGCATATTCCTATATATATTTCAGGTTAAGTAGTGATTTCCAGAATTTGCGGCGAATGCTTGTCGGGTAGATATGTCAAACAGAATATTAATTGAGATAAAATGTTTTCTTACCAATTCCATATTTGTTTTAAAAACTGCTATGAGTGACGTAAGCCACAATAAACACTAATTTAGAAATAAACAACATTAATTAACCCTAACACAAGTAGTTGTATTATTTCTCTTCAATTATCACGCAACGACACCGTACAGCTTGCCTAAAATGACGCTTACTTGACTGACAGTGACACATGTATGACAGACAGACCGCTGCGACCATAGAGGTATTCCTTATTCATAGGCTGCGACTATAGAAGGAACTATTTTTTTTTACTAATCTTTATTCGTGACCATAGATACAAAGTCTTTCAGTCGTATGACATAAATAAACTATAATGTGGCTATTTTAAAACAATAAGGTTTACCTACTTTCATGCAATACACACATTTTACAAGAGTACACCACAACAATTGTACACCTGTCTATTAGTAAGCATATTACCTTTTTCTACCGTGTTCCAAATATAGAACGCGTTAACGTTATAATATTTCTTATTTATTAATAAGTCAAACGCCCGACGCAAAATATCATCGGTTGTTGCAAGAACCACGCGTGTCTCTGGCGTATTAGTTGACTATTCCTTGCTAGGCGATTATTTTGGATACTGATTCAAGAATTCTGAAGGATATAAGAGAAGTAAGAAGACATTTATTTAATATGTTTTAATAAATTTCTGTAACTGTGAAAAAAACTAAAAAACCCGACTGAAAAAACTGAAAAGAAAGAAACAAGCACAAACAGTTGGAAGCAGGCGGGGCCGATACCATTTTTAAACCGACTTCAAAAAAGGAGGAGGTTTCTCAATTCGACCGTATATATATTTTTTTTTTTTTATGTGTGTTCGCGGATAACTTCGTCGTTTATGAACCGATTTTGATAATTTTTTTTTTGTTGGAAAGGAGATACTTCAAGGGTGGTACCATGATAAGGAAACCGGGATCTGATGATGGCATCCTAGAGAAATTGAGGGGAGCTTTCAAAAATTGTAGTGGCGACTAGTGCTTTTGTAAATTTTTTGATTAAATATTTTAAAGCACTATAATTTAAAGAAGGTCTGGAGTCGATCTGATGATGGAACCGAAAGACAGTCGAGGGAACTCCTCAACGGTTTACAGCAGTCACCTTGTGTTTGGGTTTGATTAATTTGTATTGATGAGAAATTTACACCTAGATGGGTTGTGACTGTCATAAGGGGTCTGATGATGAAGACGAAGGACAGTTAAGGGAACTCCTCAACTGTTTACAGTAGCTAGCTTGCGTTTGGACTTAATTCATGTATATTGATCAAAACTTTGCACCCATCTGGGTTACAAGTGCCATTACAGATCTGATGGTGAAAAATATTTCTATGGAATTTTGCAACTAAAAATAAATAAAATAAAAAAACGTTTTTGCAAAAAAATAAAACCGACTCCAAAAACACAAAAAAAGTGAAAAATAATTTTAGCTTCAGAAGTCGGTGACAAAAAACTGAATCAAATAAACAAAAGTCACCGACTTCTGAAGCTAAAATTATTTTTCACTTTTTTTGTGTTTTTGGAGTCGGTTTTATTTTTTTGCAAAAACGTTTTTTCATAATTTCATATTCAAATGGTTTTTGCTTTTTAGTTTTTTTGTCGGGTAGGTATTTTTAGTTTTGTCAACATCTTTTTTATTTTGAAGTTTTTAGTTTGTAAACGTGAAGAAAGGTTTCGCAGACGATTTAATTTTTTTTTACGATTTATCACTTCGAAATCGAATTACTTTTAAACATAAAAGTTGCTAATAATATTTATGTAATCTTCTTTTAATTTCCTTTATTTTGATACCCAACTCGATAGGTTTGGGTTGTTTTTCATTAATGTATTACTAAGTATTTCGCGCCAAAAACCTGTATTTGAAAAAAATTCAACAATGACGAATATTATAATTTATAAACCCAAACCTATCGAGTTGGGTATCAAAATAAAGGAAATTAAAAGGGGATTACTATCTAAGGACACTTGGGTTTTTAAGACCATTAACCATTCAGCCGTTTGATGATTAAAAAAACGAAGTAATAAAGAAATGCACATACAAACATACACAAGATATGCGCCAAAAACAAAGCTGGTCCATGGCAGTCGGGTAAAAACTGACATATAGAAATATATTCGACACATGGATTTGTTTTGAGATTCGAATTAATACCTATATCCTGCCACCGCCTTGTTTCTAAAACCTTAGAGCTATTTTATCGCTCAAAACGCGTACACTTCAACCAAGTTACTCGTAGATAACTTGGTTGAAGTTGGTGCGGGCGGGAACACACAGAACTAAAATAAAGTTTGACATACTGATGCATTTTCTTCTTTTGCTTTTGCAGCGAAGATGGCGCTGCTTGTCAAGAAAAAAGTGGTCGAACTGTAGGTAGTTATGGAGGAAGCGCCAGGGTGGCCCGCGAAATTTAAATCCAATCAAAAACATAAATGTGGAAATGGGAGACAAGTTATAGTGATACTGTAGATAATCCTGAAATTTATTAAGATCATACAACATTCTTATATGTATAAAAAACACAATTTCTTGTTTTTTCAGCTATAACAATATTTGCTATTTCAAAATATAACTTGTTAAAATTTGAAGTTTGAACAGTCGAATTATTTACACAAAGCAGATAACTTAGGATAAATTGAAACTCAAGATTTAACTTAGCTAGTTTTCACAATTATGCCACCCATGGGCCTCTAACTTGACTTTCATGCCTTCCAAAAATATCTCTGAGGCAGGCTGATTTGGTTTCCTTCACCGAAGTAAGTGATAATTTATCCAATACGCACATGATACATAGCTGAAAGGTCTCTGGCATGTAGCTGAAATTATAAAGCTCGCCGTCCGTCCGTCGTATGACGACGGGCAGGCCGTGTCGACGGCGCGATCGTGTTCCACGCGCGAGGAGTAACTTGGGCTACTTTTATAAAAAGAAGAAGTACCTAGGGTTCCGTGCAAAAAAACTTAAAACCCTTGAAATTGTTAACAAAATCCGATTCAAATAGGACATCAAGAAGGACGCGGGGCACAGGTAATAAAACCATATGTTACGGTTTTTATCGAAAGTGCTTATAATATTGTGATTGTCTCAATTGTCTGCTGTTTGAAAACATTCGAGAAAGCGTGGCTCCCATTCTGTTCACAGAATAATCCAATATATAAATCAAGTTTTTTTTTTGTTTTCTTATTGTTACCGCAATCAGAATTCACTTTAAGCGGATTTGTGGACTTACTTAAAAGTCGGGTCAAGTGTGCTCTCCAGTGAAGACATCTACTTCTATAAGTCACTTCATTATTTTACATGAAGATGGAGTATGTCTTTTCGTTTCAGCCGTTTGACATAGCTTTGTTGGGTCAGTTCGGCTACAAGTGTATTTGGGTGGTTTGCCAGACGTGTTTGGTACTTTACATCAGCCTCCTGAATTTCTTCCTTCACGGTGTTCATTTATAGGTGTTTATGAATCTCGTTGTTGGTGATTAGCCACGGTGTCATGGATATTGTTCTGAGTATCATGTTTTGCATCCTTTGCAGAATCATGATGTTAGAGTTACTGGTGCTTCCCCAAAGTTGGATTCCATACCTACATACATACCGGTTTGAGAATTGATTGTAAATCAAGAGTTTATTATCAGTGGAGAGCACTACTATTGCATCCCATTAGCCAATGTAGGTCTCTGCATCGGATCTTGAGTTCCTCTCTTTTTGTCTTAATGTGTTGTTTCCAAGTCAATCTACGGTCAAGGTGTAAGCCAAGGTATTTCACACTTTCTTGTATGGCAGTGTTACATTTTCCAGTTTTACAGGTGCGCAGTCTGTCTTTTTCAGGGTAAAGGTAATTTGTACTGATATGTTTGCACTTGCTTTGATTTTCCATTCGTGTGGCCATTCAGTTACCACATCAAGACATTTTTGAAGTGTGGCTGTAGCTATTATTGGATTTTTGTTGCTAGCAAGGATAGCTGTGTCATCTGCAAATGTAGCAGTGGTGACATATTCTATTTGTGAAGGGTCTGTGGTAAATAAAGTATATAAAATTGGTCCTAATACTGAACGCTGAGGACCCGGTTAAGCAGAAGCCACCCTCCTAGGTTGAACTGCGAGATGCCCTATCAAAAACACGCTGAGGCACTCCTGCTTTAAATTCGTAGAATGCCGACGTCACATCAGCCTCCTTAATCTGAAATAACCTATCTGTCAGATAGGAATGTAGGAGCAGGTAGTAGCAATGTGGTGGGTTAGTCTTCCGTACAAAAAAATTAAAAACCTTGAAATTTTTGGTAATAAAATCCGATTTTTTAATCGGATTATTTCGGGGAGTTATATTTTTTATACAATAACTTCACGCGAACGAAGGTCGCGGGCAACAGTTAGTTTATTTATAAAACGAACAGCTGCTGCCATCGAGATATAAGTACTAACGTACGCTGCTGCGGTGATTTTCAAAAAAGGCCATGCAGATTCAAATTGCAGCCTGATTGTCGCCAATACATATAATAAATCTGTAGACGTGGCGTTTCTGTACATCTGTAGACGAGGCGTTTCTGTACATTGAAAATATTTAGAAGAACAATAGTAGGGGTGAACCACAGAACCCCTTCTACCATTTTTAGAATTTTTGTCTGTTTGTCTGTTTGTTTGTGCGCGCATCACGTGAAAACCCCTCATTGTATTCAAAATCGAAATATTGAAATATAAGAAGCATTGTTCTGAGTAACATTTAGCGTTTATTTTTATCAAAATCGACCAACAGACTCAAAAGATATTAATTTCTTGTTAGGAACCTCATACGCGATTTCTATAATAAAATTAATTATTTACGTAAATAGGTTTTAGTCGAAGTGTAGTTGGAATAGATGAAAATGAATTTGGTTTTATTTTTCCTTTTGTGTTTACTCTTTGCATGGAAGTAATACGTACTACGTACAACAGCAACTCTTATTGCACCGAAAAAGAGGATTTTTGCGAATTTAGTCCCATTCTATAATAATAAGGTCACAGTTAATTTTAAATGTAAAAAGAAGGACGTGATAGAAAGCCTGAGAAATATAAATGCGAAAGTTTGGATGGATGTATGGGTGGATGTTTGTTACTCAAACACGCCAGCACGGCTGAACGGATCTGGATGAAATTTGGCACAGAGATAGGTTATAATCTGAAATAGCTCATAGGCTATATATTATTGCACTAATAACTTTGAGCAATAGTGCATTATGTCCATATTCCAACATGCAACATTACCAATAACGGGGAGTCCTTTTGCAGCAGTGGAAGTTATGTAATAGTATGGGACGAGTGCACAATGTCGCAAAAGCATGCATTAGCGGCGTTGAACCGCAGCTTGCAGGACATCCGCGGCAACCAGGCGCTGATGGATGGCGTCATCGTTTTGCTCGCAGGCGATCTCTGACCCTGTGGACAGTGAGTAATGGGCTAGCTCGCCGTCCAACCGTCTTATGACGATAGGCCGTGCCGACGGCCCTTTCGTGTTCCACGCGCGCCTCAAAAAGATGTCAGCAAACTGAAAGTGGTCCGCAAGAGCTGATGCCCACCGGGGCTGCGGGACTGTTGGAAAGAGATACCGCGGCCCTGGAACACAAAGGGCTAAGAAGAAACATGGATGGGTTTTAGTCAGTACAAGTCTGACACTTCCTTCTGCACCGCCCAGAGCGGGAAGGGTCATTTAATGATTTCCCATCCGAAAAAACAGACACTGCCAGATATTGAGAGGGGCACACCGGAGGATGAAATAATCGCATGTCTCATGACGTCACCACTGTGAAAACCTCCTGGATCGAAAGGCTCCATATTAAGTGCAACATGCGCGTCCTACAGTACAACGATCACAAAGCAGGTCTCTTTGCGAATAAGCTGCTGCGAATGGGAGAGGGTCGTCTGGAATCGGACGCAGATGGGGAAATTCCGAAGAATTTTCTCATCCAGTGGCTACATAGGATGAACTTATCGTGCACGTTTTTCTCAATTTGGAGGTTAATATAAAAAATAAGAGTGGTTGTGTGAGTGGGCAGTGCTGTTGCCAAAGAACGAGTGGGTCAGAAAAACAAAACAAAAAAAAAATTACGTGATCGTCGGTGATTCAAAAGTATACACATCCATAGACACTGATGGCTAATGACGATAGTACTGCCTACCCTGTTGAATTTCTCAACACCCTGGAGCTAACGGGCGTGCCCATCAGCTGAAGCTTAAAGTTGGCGTACCAGTTCTGGTGATGCGAAACCTTGATGCAACCAGACTGTGCAACGACATTAGGCTTCGTATCACAGAGCTGGGCAGTAACATTATAAAAACGGAGCTGCTAAAGGAGAGAGCGTTTTAATTCCCCGCATACCCATTATTTCAAATAACTTGCCATTTCAATTTCAGAGATTACAATTTCCCTTACAATTGGCATTAACAACGACGATCAACAGATCCCTGCTCAGGGCCATACCATAAAAGTAACTGGCATTTGATTGGGCACTCCGTGCTTCTCACTAGCATACATAGGATTGCATACATTGTTTAATGTTAAGTGGAAGAGCGAAGTCACCTAACACAAGCATCTCCTTGCCTAAAAGGTGATCTTCAAATAATGTGCGTCATAACTTTATGTAATTAAAAATAACATTTTTTTTAACACTGCCCGAACCGGGAATCGATACCAGGACCTCATGCTTAGTAGTCGCACTTGCGACCACTCGACCAACGAGGCAGTCTCACACATACACACCAAAAGGACATGGACAAAAAAGTACATTCCATATACACTTACATAGTCAATATATTATATTAAGAAAAATCGAGAAGTGAATTTGTGTTTGTTGTAGAATTCGCAAAGGTTTGTCTAAAGCTAAACAATTTGCTCTTAATCCTATAGATAAAATTGAAATCCCCTATCACACTGTACATGCTGATATAACTAGACGTATGAACGGTAAACATAATAACGCTGAATATGCGTTCGTATTTATTGATGCCTTTACCAAATATTTATACTCATTAAATTTATACCAATAATAGAACATCTGATACAGCCATATCCTGTTTCCAAGATGTAGTTTCTATTTTCGGCACTCCAAATAGACTCGTAACAGATCAGGACAAAAGTATGATTTCATCCGATTTCAAAAGTTTTTGCCAACGTTTCGGTACTGAACATCACGTAGTAGCTAAAGGCGCTAATCTGGCAAACGGTCAGGTAGAACGTATTATGAAAATCATAAGATAATGTCTGTTGTGGAGCTTAATAAACATTGGCACACTGCTATGCGAGATTCACAGTTGGCTATTAATTCGACTGTTTTTTAAAAGTACCTACGGGTAAATCTCCTAAGGAGTTATTGTTTGGAAATCAATGTTCACCGCCCGGTATTAAGCTCTTTCTTAATACTGTTAGATCATTATGTAAATTAAGAATGGACGAGCGATCATTTCGGGACAAATTTAGATGTGACAAAGGCAAATCTCAAATCAAACCCTTTGTAAAGGGGGATTTTGTCCTAAAGCATGAAAGACATACGACTTAAACTTGGTCCTAAATATGAAGGTCCTATGAAAGTTCTTGAAGTTTTGTCTAATAATCGCTACAAAGTTAAGCATGGTTGTTCCGAAAGAATCGCTTGTCATGATTTTTCTGAGAGCAGCACCAGCACCTCTGGCTCAAAATGATCCATTTATGGATGACAATGAAAGTGAACCGGCCCGACGTGGGTGGATGATTTATCATCATAAAATGTTTGTAGTAACTGTTCCACCTTCCTCCCTATTACGCTGGCTGGCCACCATGCTTATCCATTTTCCCGGTCTTAGACGGCTAGATCCAAGGCGGGTGATGCCGTGTTAGGGGGCTAAATCCCAGGCGGGTGATGCCATTAAGTATGGCTAGATCCAAGGCGGGTGATGCCGTGTGTTATTTAGGCTAAGCCCTAGGTGGTTGTTGCCGTGTGTTATTTAGGCTAAGCACTAGGTGGTTGATGCCGTGTGTTATTTAGGCTAAGTCCTAGGTGGTTGATGCCGTTTTTTATGTAAAATATTTTTAACGCAGCACGCAAAACCATTATTTGATTTCAATTTTGAGTTAGTTTATAATTTAAGGGTAGTTACGTTTTTATTTTGACTTATGTAGGTTTATTGAATTAATAGTTTTATTTTAGGGTAGTTGAGCTTTTTATTTGACATGTGTTGATTTGCTGAACTAAATTTGTTTTTCCGTTTATTTAATTTAAAAATAATTTTATTTCCGTTTGTTTCATAATTAGGATTTATGTTTGATTTATGTAAAATATGATTACTTCTGTTTGCTTTATTAGTAGGAATTTACTTTGATATGTCTAGAATTATTTAAAAGTCTAGTCTAAAGCGATGATTATTAAGTAGTTATTTTGATGTCTCCCGCCTTGCGAAATTAAATATTGTTATTTTTATTCTACCTCTCGCTGCCAACCTCAGTTTGAATTTGTGTATATGAGCTGTTGTATTGTGAAAGAGAGAACATTCTTGGTTCGCTTATCCTGGAATAAACACCCTGAACTGGAGTAAGGTATTTTTTTTTAAACTTGTGCTCATATTTCCTGCCTCTTTTCTATTTACTGTGTAAATGTGTGTATAATTATATTGGTGCAAACCAATATGTTGTGCGACTCTGACGACGACGGCCATGAAGCGCCGACATACACTACATTTGATAACTATGCAAACGCCCATACAGAAATTGGCCATGTCCTTTACAGGCGAACGAAGTCGCGGGCAACAGCTAGTAAATAAATATATAAACAACTATAAAGAGCATTACCTTTCCTCTCAAATAAAGAATAGAATAGAATAGAATTTTATTTTGCAAACATGGCAAAATGACATGACATGAGCATGACATGAACATGACATGGCATGATTTATTATTTACAAATATATTTTTACTAGTTTATAAATCTTAGCAATATGTAGGTTTTTATATAAGTGTATATTAATATTTACTCATAATGTGTATATGTTACGGCTAAAGATGGGTGTCAACATAAACTTAAGATTAGCCGGCTAAACTCCGAACTAACCGAACCTCAGGGGCACCCCGAGGTTCGGTTAGTTAGGTTCCTGTAAACCTTGCAAACAGAAATAGGAGCCCCGCGCAGCGGGGATCCGTCGACCTGCTGATGGAAACGCTAACCCTAGACGGTCGACGACAGGGGCACCCCGAGGTTCGGTTAGTTCGGAGTTTAGCCGGCTAATCTTAAGTTTATGTTGACACCCATCTTTAGCCGTAACATATATATACTTAATGTTTTAGGATAAGTTAGGGAAGGGACATAAACTTATTATTCTCTTCCTTTTCTGACACACTTTTGCTTACATTTCTTTTTCATTTCTCCTTTTGCACGTCTGCTGGCAGAAATTTCTTGAGAAATAAGCAGTAAGTACCCATGATCTACTCATATTATTATAATGTTATTTTCCTGTGTTGTCTACTGTATGTACATAAATAATAAATAAATAAACATTATTTGGACATGAAATAACAAATATTATTGCTTTTTAATTTATTATTGTGGTCAAACTCGACTGGACCTCGACTAAGTGACCCCTTCGTGACGTGAAGGCTGGATCCGCCCTTGATAATAGTAGGAACATATCTATTTGATTTAATACGCTTTTGTTAAAAGTACGAAGGTACTAAACGGTTGTGTTACGTTTTGAACCAGTGGCTCTCATAAAGTTTGTCGTTTCTCGCTCCACCGCCACCGTGGTTTGCGGTGTCCTTCGATAAGATGGATTTCGACCTAAAAAGTTTAGAATTGGAAGCAAAAAATAAACGACGTTACATTAGCATAACATTCATAGCCGTGGGAAGCGAGCAACTTTGTCTCACGACTCCCAACTTTTGTGATCCAAGGCAAATGTGAACCACTGCCACTGGTCGTTTGATAATTTTGATATACACTTCTGGACACATCTATTGGCCCACCTTAGAGTTTAGGTTTCGATGGCCCCTACCGAAATATGATTGCTAGATTGAACAAAATGATGATGATGCAGTTTTAAACCTGATACATTTTACCATCTTTTTCGATCGTATTGTTTTAAATTTGAATTCAGAATACCATACGACATGGAGCTACGCCTAACAAGTCGGATATGCGCCTTGTTAAAGGCAATTGATTTTTGAATAAAAAACATGTTTTATCAAATAAAGGTTTAATGTAATAACGCGTGTTGCCTCCATGGGTATCTACCAGCTCTCATACGATTAGGCATAGAGTTTATCAACCGCTCTATGAAATTTTGAGGGATCATCTCCCATTCCTCTTCTATGGCAGTTTCCAACTCCTGCATCGTCTGGGCAACTGGCTGACGAGCCCTAACACGTCCTAAGGCTACCCACTGACCGTCTTTTTAGCTCGTCCCACATGTGCTCAATGGGGTTCATGTCTGGGCTTCTGGCTGGCCAATCCATAACTGTGATGTTCACATCCCGAAGATATTCCCTGACGATGCCGGCCGCATGGGCTCTTGCATTATCATGCATAAAAAGGAAATTTGGACCCACATAGTCCGCGTATGGTATCACGTGAGGTTCTAAGCACTCACGAATGTACCTTTCAGCATTTAATGTTGGCAGCCGTGGTCCTGTAACAACCTCAAGTTGAGTTTTGCCGCTCGCGGATATACCGCCCCAGACAGTCCATGAGCCACCGCCATAAGCAACCCTCTCTTCAAAGCAGCATTGTACGAAACGCTCTCCCTTACGTCGGTAGACCTTCTTCCTTCCATCATTGCCATGTAACACAATTTTAGACTCATCAGAAAGGAGTACACGGCTCCAATCTTGCTGTGTCCAATTTAAATGACTGCGTGCGAAATGAAGGCGCGCTGTTCGGTGGGCTCGCTTTAGTTTGGGCCCATTAGCTGGCTTGTGTGGTACCATATCGCGTTCTTTTAACCTTCTCCGAACAGTTCGAGCGCTCACAGATACTCCGTGGAAGTCGCGAAGTTGGTTTTGTATCTCAATGGAGGTAAGGTGACGATTTCTCAAGCTGGTCGTCACGATGAATCGATCCTGCCTTTCAGTTGTGACCCGAGATCGGGGCCTTCCTTGGCGACGAACAAAGCCGCCAGTCTCTAGGTACCTCCGATAAACATTTCGGACCGCAGATCGACTTAAATTAAGTTGAGCACTCACGTTTCTTTGGCTGTGTCCGGCCTGAATAAGTGCCACAGTTTGGGCGGTGACTTCAGGTGAAGTATCCATAGATTATTGATAGAACCTCACCTTAATGTTAAGAATAAGTAATGTTTGTTGCAAAACCAAAGATATCAATCACTTTTTCAAGAATTAAATCCAAGTAAACCAATAAAACCAAGTTTTCTTAGTATTCGATTGTTTGATATCAACAAACAGACTCCAAATTGTCTTTTGTTTCTTTAAATTCTGTGTTCGAAATTCAAAAAAAGACTATTGAATGAAATTGTGAATGTGCCAGGTTCAAAACTGCATAAAAACTTTTTGCTCGACCTAACATAAAATTTTAGCTAGGACCAAACGAAACTGAAAATACACGGTGGGCCCATAGATGTGTCCAGAAGTGTAGCTATCTTCTACACGGCCTGCCGATGCCGCTACGCTTCTGGCTGTGTCGGCGTTCCACATAATATAACCTTTTTTGCCTGTAGCTACTTGTATCAAGTCTATTTCCTTTATTCATTTTTTTTAACATATTATTTACATTTCTAAATATTTTTATTCACTAAAATGTTATAAAAGAAACATTAAAAAATATAGAAAATAGTAGCCCACCGGCCGGCATCGGGAACAGGGTTTGAGCTACCGGTGGTCAGGGCTCTTGAGAGGAACCTCCTAACAATACGCGCCGTGTCCAGAAGAACTGCCTTCTGAATCAAGCCCTTGATCCAGGTGCCCAGCGAAAGCCTCCTCAGATGTTGGTGGAGGCTATTAGCTATTAAGCCATTGGCCGACACGACTATCGACACAATGACTGCTGTAGTCACATCCCACATGTCGACAACCTCGCGAGCCAGAACGAGATATTTGAATTGTTTATCTTTCTCTGCTTTCACGAGGTTCTCGTCATGCGGGACCGTTATATCAACAATCATTGCGCGACGCTCCAATCGATCTATCACCACAATTTCAGGCTTATTGGCAACAATAGTCCTGTCAGTGACGATACCAATACAACGTGACATTACCATTATCGAGAACTGGGTCGGCGGCATACTTATAGTGTGGCACTTCTGATCCCACAAGGTTTCAAAGCAAGTTGGAAATGGATAATCCTGGCAACGAGGTTGTGTATATGCAAGTACTCAATGTCAACCGTGCCATCCTTCACAATGTATTTCCGGTAATTATTCGTCGTCATAACTTCGTCCACTATTGCACAGATAAAACCTTCGGTTTCCCCGAATAGGTCACCGAAGCGCAGTCTATTGGCTGCGCTTCGGTGACCTATTCGGACGCTAAGAAGTCTACATCGGGCCCATGTAATGTAGTTCTCGGTAAAAGCGTCCGTGAAGCTCCTTGCCCTGCCATACATTCTTGCGGTCATTAATGTTTAATACTCTAGGCTTGCGCCAGTTCTCGTTAGCCAGGGAGAGCGGGGTGAGGCCCTTGTCCACTGAGACCACATCTCGGTGCATCCCCACATCGGCTTTTAGGAAGTATTCCTTGAGACTGCATACCTCACGGTTGTGTAGGGTCTTCGCATTTAACAAGCCACGACCTCCGCACTTCCGCGGGATATACAGATAACAAACAAGAGTTATTATTATTAGGTAGGTACCTAAGTAGCTCAATTACCTAATTCATTTTGAATGTGGGAATAACCAGGGACTACCTCTGTTGCCCTTCCTGCCTTCTCCCCCGTTTTGTGACCTTCGTCACAGACTTCGTGGTCGGAATCGGAAGTTCAAGCCAAGAAGACAAGTCTAAGTTTGTTTTATTATGAGTGCATGTCACGTTATGTGGGAGCGAGCAGGAGCGTGGAGCGCGGCGCTCGTTCCCGCTCGGAGCCGCTCGGTATCGCTGCCGCGCCGCGCGCCGTCAGGTCGGTAGTGTAGCGCGCGAAGCATGCGCGGGCGCGCGTCTCTGTTGATGCAAGTAAGTGCGGCTGGTGTGATGATCGATACGCGGCTTCGAAGTGGATTGCCTACTATTTTGATTAGGCGAAATATTTATTGTGAACCAGTTAGTGTGCGAACAAGCTGTGAATAGATGTTGGTTGGTGGTTATCTGTGACAATTAATACCTACGTAATATCTACGTACATACAAATACAACTAAGGTAAAGTAGCTTTGTGAATTTCAGAAAGTGTTTACAATGATGTAGACGTAACCAATAAGTGACCACGAACATAGTAATGGTATAACATCACGTCTATAATCCCCAAGGTTTAGGCAGAGATTTATCTCCCTAATTCTAAATCCTCATTTATTGAGTTATGTATAAGTCTCATGTACTAGTGGGCGAGCCCATTGCCTATTTAATATCCTTATCAATCACATAATAATGATATTATTGTATTACCTATAAATCCAAAACATCACATTTACTTTCAGTTATGTTTTTAAATCCCAAAAACAAGGAGACCTATTACCATTAACCGGGCACAAATCCAGATTCCGTGGCAGCTACTAAGAAACCGAATAAAATTTCCCGACCAGGGAATAGAACCCAGGATCTCATGTTCAGCAGTCGCGCCTGAGACCACTAGACCAACGAGGCAGTCCATCAGTTTAGATATTTGTATAAAAATTATAAAATACTTACCAAATGCGCCCAATTATGGCATAGGTAGGTACGCCTGTGTCGTATTCGCCCATTCTTAGGAATGGGTGAATACGACACACACACACACTCGGTTTTGCAGGGTCCCTGCAAAACCGAGTTCTCCGTAAAATCACCGGAGCCCCCTTCTATGTCCGAAACGACAGTCACTTTAACCTCAGAATGCCTATTACCGTCCTTCAGTTTATGAAATGCCTTTCCAAACGTTTCTTCGACTCTACCATAAGGCATCGAAACCATCTGATCGCATCGGCAGCCCGATACGAACCATCGCGTAGTAACAAGATTCGCTGACCACGGCATACCCTAATCACTCCCGGCGACCCCATCACCCTCCTCCAGGAAAGCAGTAGGGAAACCAGTAAGATCCGTAAACACAGACACAAACCGCCGCCTTCGAGGCCCGTCGCGACGCCCCGGCAGCCCTGTTCCCAGCCCGCGATGCTGAGCCTGTAGTTTTAAATCAGCTCCTAAATAATGATGTCATTCAGATCCAGCCTGACCCTTTGCTGTCCTCCCCCAGCGACGCCCTAAGCCGAGGCTCGTACCCCACAGGGGGTGCCCTTAACGCGCAGTCACTTAGTTTATAAGTTACTAGCTTTTGTCCGCGGGTTCGCTCGCGTATTTATAATTTGACAGTCAATTCGGGCTGTACTCTGCTTGAATAATAATATAATTCAATCATGATTCAAAACATACGTGGCGCCATCTATTATCGAAGAAAGAACGCTGTTGTTGTTTTCCTCAGGAACAGTACTTTTTATCGGTTACCCTATTTCCGTTTCTGTACACCTGACAACGTATTAAGCAAAATTTAAGAATGATCGGTTGGGTGCCTTAGTCGTGAAAAGGTAACAAACAAACTTACTTTCTCATTTATTATATGACATACTAAGGATTGCCCCTGACTTGAGGCCGACCACTCCAGGCATCCATCCATAGGATAGTCCGTTTAAGCAGCAGCCAGCTCATAGGTTGACCTGGGAGATGCCATTCAAAAACAAAAAAAAAACCAAATGCCCAGAGACGAAATCTCAGACAGTTAAGTTTACTGTATCATAAGTATCGTTGTGATAGTAAGCCAAAATCAGTGAACCGATCGTTATTAAATGAAGAATGGGTAGACGCCCTGGGACCTGGAAAAAGACAACTTATGGTGTTTCATCCACAAAAACTCAACTTCAACTCCTCTTTAATATGTGGAGTTGAAGTTGAACTTTGGCATCTTCTATCTACATAGTAACGTAGGCGCAGCCGCACCCGTGCCGATGCCGATAGTGGGCGCCGGGCGTTACAGTACAGGCTTACAGTAACAAATGAACTAAGTACCGCCCCTTGTACCAGCTATTACTATCCCAGATCCCTACCATACGGTCTCTGTCATCTTCAGACACTAACGGAACGATGGTTTAAATTTGTTTAGTGATTTGTGGTGCAAGCGGGCAATATTAGCGGTCAAATATTAGCTATCAAATATGTTGGCATAACAATGTAGACAGAATCCCATATTTTTGTATTCTACCAAATACAAAAATTTGGGATTCTACATCATGTTATCGTTTTCTCCTGCTCCAGTGTCACCCAAAAATCGACCAATCAATAACTCACTAAGAGTTCCGTACAAACAAAACTTATCCTTATACTTTACATTTCTTTTATACATATACATAAATATTTGCCCTTTGGCTTTACAGTCGCAAGAAACCTATAAAATAATAATGCGGGTATCTAACATACAGAGCACCTGAAGTGTAAGTGGACTGGACCCATTAGTACCAAAAATGACGGAAGGTAGACACGGTATAATAGGTAAGTAAAAGTTCCGGCCCACCCGCCTAAGCGCCCAAGCATCAAGTAGGTAGTCTACAAGTCCTAAGGGGATACTGGACCGGAGTGGGCCACCGCCCAGCGATAAGGGCTCCAGCTTACGAGTGATCGTGGGATGGAACCCAATCAATTAAATACACAGGTAATTTATTTCAACAACACCACTGCACTGCTTCCAAAATGTTGAATGGAAACTGGCAACCGGGTTGGAAATAGAAATTGACATCCCGCACTGTAGGGTCCTGATGCGGGCGCGCACATTGTTGCATCGCTGATAGCTCCGCTGCACTCTCCGTGTATCGCTGGAGCCGTCACAGTCAGTGCTGGACGTGTGTGATGGATGTCTAAAGGCTCTTCGCGTGATGCCCCGCAGATAGTGCTACTGTTGATGCTGGGGATGGTCCATCGTGCAGCAGGCGCGGCTGGGCGGGTCGGGGAGGTAGCGGGGTGCCGATAGCCAAATGAAGTTATTTGCGTAGCGCGAGCGTAACGCGTGACGCGTACCACGTGCCGTTCTGTTGCCATCTCATTTCCTTGTTATTATCCGGTTTTTCGCGTTTTCTCGCATTACCTGAGATAGGAAATCGTCATCAGAAATGCTTCGCGCTGCGCTGGTTCAGTGCTGTAAATCGGCACAGCCAAACAAAATGAAAGTGTTATTTTAGTCCGTATCTTGTTACACTGCTAGTCATCTCCATTACTTAAACCAGAATCTAAATTGAGCAAACTGCTTAGGAATCAGCCCGTCTTGATAGCTACTTGCTCTATCCATTGGGTGCATCACAGCAAAGCCAAAGGGCGTCAAGTTCAATTTATGATATTTTGTTGTAAAGGAAACTTTCAAATCAGTCTCGCTACAGTCGCAACCATTCGCAGGTACGCTTTTACAATGGATTGCTTTATGGATGCGTACGTGTTGGCATGTGACGGACTTTTGCTTGTTCTGTTTAATACAACAGGACACAAACGAAAGCGACCAACACGACGAGAACAAACCGACTTGCTGAACTGTTGACGAAAATAGTGACTTCTTAGTTCTTACTGAGTCGACTGCGTGTGTACTTGTGTAGTAGTTCCACATCTACGCCCGTAAGAGAGTGTATCCAAGCGGGAGACAAAGAGTCGCGGCACTCCTCAGTGCAGGTCAGAGAGTAAGATGACGACACTACTCTGCTTCGCCTGTGAAGGAGGCAATTAGTTTATTCATCTGCAGCCATCGCCATTCCTTTTGAAAGACAACTGACCCCACATTGCGTAACACATATCTGCTTTCTGACAGAGCATCACTGAATTACTGAACATACTCCATTATCATTTTGATGAAAATTGTTCATCTCCGATTTTGACAATTCAACGAAATCAGTTGCGGTATTTCTGCGAGCATCGAGCAGATAAATGTAAAAACATAAAGTTCATACTTAGATCAGCGCACAGTTATAAGCACTGCATGGGTTGGGTTATGACGTTCAGCATTGCCTCAACCGAAGTCGTTCATTCCCATATTCTTTCTACGAAACTCCATACTGCAACACACTACTTACACCCATGCATCGTGTAGGCAGCTCGGTTCAGGGATCGGGATCATCTTTAATCTATATAGTACCTAAACAAAACACAGTCGTCGAGTTTTCGGCGGGGCGACAGTCTCGTGTGGTCCGAGCGGACCAACCCAGCCCAGCCGTATGCGCAGCGTCCACCCAGCCATGTTTAGCCGATACGGTTTAGTGCTTACGTTGGTTGGTCGCCTGGATGACGACGACCCCGGGAGCCGAGATGCTGATCCTGTGCAGTGCTTAAAAGTGTTCGTTGACCTTAATCATTTTGTATTCTTCGCTGTGGTGGCTGAGTTGATTGAGATATTTTGTATATTTTTTAATTATTAATTGCAGCAATCTCACTGAAACCGTCATTAATAGAAAGGTGTATGGCAGAAGTTGTTCCTGCAGTTTGGTCCTTCGGTCGCATATCCGTGAGCCTGCGGAATGGAGGATCCCTCCCCCGCAACATTCAACTCTTTATGGCTTTGACTTGGGCAGCGCTAAGCAGTCGGTGGAGGTATTTTTAAGTTGATAGGAGACACATCGACAATGTGTGTAGACTATCAGCGGGCTATCATGTTTTAATTTTACAACATTTATAAAAATACACCCTCTTGTTTTTTCTCTCTAGTATTACTAAACTGCAGTCGTCTCAAAGTCGGTATAATTTTACAAATAACTTGATGGTCACCTTCGACTGATATATCGTAGATCAGAATACGCATATTTCTGTAATACATACAAACATTGGTACTTAAATCTAAAATTAGGGATGGGTATTAATTAGGTACACCTGTAGAGTACTACTTACTAGGTATGTCTTGTGGAGAGATTGTTAATTTCTGAAACAATATTGTGTTTAGCACTCATGAGTGCAGTCCATCAGAGTCGTAGTAAATACGTAGTGTCGTTGTTAGCGGAAGCAGGTCGCAGCGGCACTCGGCACATGGTGCGCGCGCGGGCCGGGCCGGGGCAGTGCCTGAGGGGGGGGGGGGAGGTCACGCTGCCGGAGTGCGATATTTAGCTAACCTTTGCGCGATATTCTGGTCGCGCTATTTGCAGGCCCTCCGATAGCGTCGCCGAAATAGCCGGCACGCGTGCCCGCGTTTCCCTCTCCCTCCTCCGCCCCCGCGCGCACTCCTGGCACTCCTGCCTACTGTGCACCAGTGTGTCGACAGTCGACACTACATGCTATGGCGCATAAACCAGCAATCTGTCATTATCACAATCACACACACACACACACACACATGTCTGAACCAATTTTCTTAAATTTTATCCTGCATGCACTTTTTAATATTGTATGTGTACACATGTTTGGAGCAAATAAATTATCTTATCTTAAGTTATCACCATCACATCGCAAAGTGTATTCCTACGCTCTGTTTAGTTATCTACCTATGAGGGAATTAGATATTTTAGATAAGATAATTGGTTATTCTGTAATTATGTTTTAGAATAAAATTGGCAGTATATTTTCCCACTCTCACCTGATTTGGTCTGATCGTCCACTTCCTCAGAAGTGTTTGTACCAAAGTGCGTGTATTAGGAAGTGACTCTGCGGTTTTAATAGTGTCGTAAACGGGGCACGCCAGAAGAAGAGCAAAAACAAGGCAATTCGAAACTCAATCTGATCTTAAGGATTTCCAGATTACTTACTTACTTCCAATCCTACACAAGATAAGATTTCCGCTGAACATGGGCAAACTGAAGCGTAATACTCAAAAGTCTCGTGTGGTGGTAACGATCACTTACGAGTCACCGAATGCTGTTCACTCATTCAGTCTGAACAACTAACTCGTGTAGCACCATCAATCCGCAGCCGCTGACCGATGATACTTAATGAATATTAGTTTTGTTGAAGGGAATCGTCCCTCGTAGTCGGTCCAGCTGTCGTCGTGTCAAGCTTATCGGAGCATCGGAGTCGCGTGAAGCGAGCGGGGTGCGCACGCGACGCTCGCTCCCTTCAGCTGGCCGCGGGCACGGCGCGGCGGGCGACCGCGTGGCCGACTATGTAAACAAACAATTTATTGACACACATAAGTTGGGTAACAATAACATAAAAGCATAGAAAAACAAAATACAATGAGCAAAGTTAAAATAATACAAAAGAAGAAGTAGCCGTGGTCCCTAAACTAGGTTATGTATGACGCAGTTATGAACTTATGAGGTGACAAACATTAAAAAAAAATACAACCGAATTGAGAACGATTTTAAGAAAGTTGGTTAAAAACATCAGTAAACATGTAGACCAGGGTCGATAATTTTTAAAACCAAAAAAAATAATAGTAGGATGAAACCCATTAGAAAAGGAGGGGAATATTATAAAAATGAAAGGAAAAATAATTTACGGGCGATCTGAGGTCGGGAAGGGGATGGGGGTGAGTTTTTAAGGGTAAAAAACGGTTTTTCTCGATTTCCGGCAAAACTAAAAGTCCTATCGAAAAAAGTCAAATGGCAAAGTTGTAGGTAATAAAAAGATCTAAAACTTTTGTATTTACAATTTTTTCACATAACCTCAAAAGCTATGTGAAAAATTCAAAAAACCAAGTTTTTGGTTTTTTATTTTTATCTTTTACAAAAATTTGTTTTTTTTAACGACATTTGGTGAAAACTTTCCTTTTTATGTCCCAAATACGCTGTAATTTATTTGATTAAAAATATTTATTTTTTCACCTCATTTTGAATTAATATCGAAAAAGCAGCCTAATTTTCAATCGAAAATTCACCCGTCAAAATATCGGCTTTTTTCAAAAAGTTGGTATGTTTTCTGTTCGTTGAAATCTCTACTTTCCGATGGTGAAAAAAAATATATATGTTACCATAGTAAATCTTCTCAGAAAATGCAAAAAATCGAAAAAAACTCGAATTCGATTTTTTTTTATTATTATAAATAATTTTGAGCTATTTATTAAAATTTACACTTTAATTACTCGAAAAACGTTAGATTACATGCTACATTAATAAAAAAAAATTGCAAATCAAAATATACTACTATAATTAACAAACAAATAAGTTAATAAAATTAATATTTACTAAGACATCTACAATATTTAGAGAAAGTTGTCGAATCTTATTTAAGTTATATGCGTAGATGCCTATTTATAACTATTTTAAGATAAATTATATACCTGAGTGACCTACGAAAAATTGTAGCCCATCAAAAGGTATTTCATGGAGAAGTGGGGAAGGAGCTAGGCGGGTCTGGGTCTTACTACATACATACCTACTATTTCGTAACAGCTGTTACAACCGTTAGCCTAGCCAGTATTCGAAATACAGTACAGTATACAACATCGTTTATAAAAATACACGTGCACGCTGAGTTTCTTGAAGATAATTGTGACAAATTTACTTTAAAAAATCATGTATATTTCATATATTTTAAATACGTTTTAGATACATTCAAAATATATCCTAAAAGACATAAAAAACATAGCTAAAAATATAAAAAAATATATATTTCGTATATTTTTATAGATTTTTAATATATTTTTTATGTATTTTGAAATATATATTTTTTTCATGGGATTAACTAAATTTGTTTGTGCAACATTAAAATTATTATTTTTTAATCTTGTACTAAAATATCATTTAATTTTAATCTTTAGGTTATGTTATGTTAAGCATACTATTTTTTAAAGAAAATATTACTATTTTAATGTTTGAGTTGATTGATACAGATAAAAATAGAGATAGTATTTACCTTCCTATGCAGATTCGAAAAGTTTTTTTTTTTTAAGTAAACTTGTCACAATTATCTTCATAAACTCAGCGTGCACGTGTATTTTTATAAACGATGTTGTATACTGTACTGTATTTCGAATACTGGCTAGGCTAACGGTTGTAACAGCTGTTACGAAATAGTAGGTATGTATGTAGTAAGACCCAGACCCGCCTAGCTCCTTCCCCACTTCTCCATGAAATACCTTTTGATGGGCTACAATTTTTCGTAGGTCACTCAGGTATATAATTTATCTTAAAATAGTTATAAATAGGCATCTACGCATATAACTTAAATAAGATTCGACAACTTTCTCTAAATATTGTAGATGTCTTAGTAAATATTAATTTTATTAACTTATTTGTTTGTTAATTATAGTAGTATATTTTGATTTGCAATTTTTTTTTATTAATGTAGCATGTAATCTAACGTTTTTCGAGTAATTAAAGTGTAAATTTTAATAAATAGCTCAAAATTATTTATAATAATAAAAAAAAATCGAATTCGAGTTTTTTTCGATTTTTTGCATTTTCTGAGAAGATTTACTATGGTAACATATATATTTTTTTTCACCATCGGAAAGTAGAGATTTCAACGAACAGAAAACATACCAACTTTTTGAAAAAAGCCGATATTTTGACGGGTGAATTTTCGATTGAAAATTAGGCTGCTTTTTCGATATTAATTCAAAATGAGGTGAAAAAATAAATATTTTTAATCAAATAAATTACAGCGTATTTGGGACATAAAAAGGAAAGTTTTCACCAAATGTCGTTAAAAAAAACAAATTTTTGTAAAAGATAAAAATAAAAAACCAAAAACTTGGTTTTTTGAATTTTTCACATAGCTTTTGAGGTTATGTGAAAAAATTGTAAATACAAAAGTTTTAGATCTTTTTATAACCTACAACTTTGCCATTTGACTTTTTTCGATAGGACTTTTAGTTTTGCCGGAAATCGAGAAAAACCGTTTTTTACCCTTAAAAACTCACCCCCATCCCCTTCCCGACCTCAGATCGCCCGTAAATTATTTTTCCTTTCATTTTTATAATATCCCCCTCCTTTTCTAATGGGTTGCATCCTACTATTATTTTTTTTCACTTTTTATTATTTTTAAAGGCTTCTACCCTGGTCTAATGATGACGTGGAAGGGTAAAAGAGTGCAGTGTTTGTGCAAGTGTGTGTGTAGGTGTGTGTGTGTTCAAGAGAAGGTCTTGACTATCTTGTTTGCGTTTAAGTGCTAGTCACTTCAAGGGACACAAGATATTTTCTGTTTCATAAAAGGTCAGGTCCTGAAGCCATTTCTAACCTTAGCTTCGAGTATATTTCTAGGGTTTCCTAGGTTGGAGTTATTGATTGAGTTAAAGACTCGAATAGGGAGAAAGAGTGAAAACCGGGTACCAGATACCGTTCTAATTCTTGGGATTGGTAGTCTATCAGCTCCTACCTTGCCTCTTTGGGTATATGTATATATGTAAATCGTCGCCCCGACGCAGTAATAAGTTTAAGAAGAGATTTCAGGATATAAAGCTGTCGGACACGCAAGATTCGACGCCTGCTTCTTAGGAGCCATCTCCACGAGCGAGAGAATCGCGGCGATATTACGTATTTGTATGGGATAATATCGCCGCGATTCTCTCGCTCGTGGAGACGGCCCCTTAGATAAGTTCGTCTGTAGACTAACGTCGCGGTTTTGCGAGGGATTGGGATTTCATTATGTAAATGAAATTACTGATTTTTGGAGATTGTCGAGATAATAATGTTCCATAAAAGACAAATTCTGGTCAATTGTAACACCTAAATACCTATTTGGTTGATTCCACTCTGCCTAATATCATTATAGCAGCAATTTGTGGTATGGCAGTGGATGTTGTAAATTTTGATAAGATCAATGACAGCAGGAATGACTCATGTGAAATGTTATAAAATTTGTTTTTTCGATATTTAGGGTTAAAAGATTTCTATCTACCCAGTCAGATATAGTAAGCATGCCATTTTCTGCGCGCATGCCGCGTCTCTCGCAGCTAGCTACCGGGTGCTGCGGTACGTGCGGTCGTACGCGTTGCAGTCGGTCATGCATGACGTAACAATCAGTAGGTATCTTTACTAGCGATTACTAGCCAGTAGCTGCTCTATCCGAAGCCACTGGGTTCGCGTCGTCAGTACGCTTTACAAATGAGCATCAGTGGCCTGTGTCGCCGCCATGCTCAACCCTGCACTTACTAACACGGATAAATAAGAGATTATTGACTGAGAGTCGGCTGGGAGTGATCCGCGTTTATGATGATGTTGTAATAGGCGACATGCGCCTGAGTGTCGGATGTTTCAAATTACCGATGTAAATCATGTAGACAGTATCTAGAGTGGCGAGTTTATCGTTGTCAACTTGTCACACGCTGCAGCGCTGGTCGTCAAGTGGTCGTCCGCGCCGAGTACCGACTGCGGGTTATAGTAACCACATGTCGCGTCGCGCACTCGCGCCTGCTAAAAAAAACCTTTATATCGTATTTGAACGCGCAATCTCGACTCGCATGCGTTAATATATTATCTTTCTTTACTTAATATTATTTCCTTTGTTCATTTTCACACGTATTAATTACATTTTGAAATACCTATTCCAATATAAAAAACATTTAAAATGAAAAAAATAGTAGTCCACCAGCATCGGGCACAGGGACCGAGCTGCCGGTGGTCAGGGCTCTTAAGAGAGAAACTTCCGTGCCGCGTCCAGAAGTAGGTACTGCTTTCTGAATCAAGCCCTTGGTCCAGCTGCCAAAAAAAATAGTTAAAAAATTGAAAGCCATTGGGCGACACCACTATCGGCACTATGACTGCTGTACCTACCTACCTAGGTAGGTAGGTACTTACTTATTTATTAGTAAGTCTTTCCTTTGGTTCAACAAGACTAACAACATTGTAACATTTCCAGGTGCGCGTAATTGACGTTTTGTTTACTTTCGTATTACTATGTAGAGGTACCTACCTACTAAGCTGTCAGTAAGTACGTAGTACCTAGGTATTCACAATTATTAAGTTTGTAATGGGAACAAATCAGCCGTTGCATACATCTTGATCATATTTAGTTAGAGCAACTCTGACTATGCCTAGCCAAGCTCACTTGGTAAATTCACCTGTAGCTCTATATACGAGTACATAGGTATATTGGCTAGGCAGAACCTACCAATTTGTGTTGTATTGCAGGTGTGCGCCGGTGCCGGTGAGGAGCGCGGGGTGCGGGGCGGGCGACATGTCCGCCGCCACGCTGCTGCTGCTGGCCGCGCTGCCTGCGCTCGCAGGTAACTCCAGTTTCACACGCCACCATGCCACATGCTACACGCCACACTGCCCACTACCCTCTCTTCAATACACACACGCCATACGCCCCACACCCCACACTACAGTATACGCCACTTGCCACATGACACTCCACACGCCCGCGCCCTACCAAGTAATATTATTTATTCTGTGACACTACCTACATTACTCGCCACACGCCACACAACATTAGGTACTCCGAATGGCGTGCGAGAGTCCTGTATTTCGACCATGGCGCTTGGTATTAGAATATGATGAATGAATGAACAGTGCGTTTAGGGCGTAGGGTCCAATATTATTAAAAGTCTAAAGATTCTCATAACAAAGCTGGGACTGTTTAGCGCGTTCAGTATGAACAGACGCCAGCACATCAAGCTACTACAATGTGTCAAATTGCTTTAATAGATTTTCAACTTTATTACTAAGGCATTAGAACTCTTTCGGGTAGGTTAAGCTCAGCTGCATATGCAGTAAGGAAAATAAGGCAGTTAACTGATGCAGCTACAGCTAGGTTTAATATACTATGCTTATTTCCACAGTATTATGTCTTATGGCATTCTGCTGTGGGGATCGGCGGCAGAGTTGACTCAATTTTCATTTTACAAAAGCGGGCAGTCCGCGCGATCTATAAAATGGGTCCTCGCGAGTCCCTCAGAGAAAAATTTAAAGAGATCGATGTACTGACTCTGCCTTCCCTTTATATCCTAGAATGTATTTTATATGTCCGCAAAAACCGAGGGCTTTTCAAAATTAGAAGCGATTTCCATAATATTAATACACGCAGTAAACACGAAATTGTAATACCCAAATTCAGTTTAACAAAAACTAGCAAGTCTTTTCTTATAAACAGTATACGTTTTTACAACAAATTACCTAAGTCAGTTATAGAACTGACCGTAGGAACGTTCAAAAACTACATTAAACGGGTCCTTATTAAAAAGCATATTACAAAATCAAGGACTACGTTGAAGAGAAAGAGGTTTGGCTTTAGTTCCTTCTGCGCATGCGGCTTCCCTGGTAGCTCATAAACGGCACAAATAAGTGGATGTCTCTAACTATTCTCAATCTCATTCTTTATTTTTTTTCTTTTTTCCTTTTAATTTACAATGGTTCTCACATCATTTAAACACCTTTTTAACCGACTTCAAAAAAAAGGAGGAGGTTCTCAATTCGGCCGGTTTTTTTTTTTTTTTTTTATGTATGTACACCGATTACGCCGAAGTTTCTGAACCGATTTACGTAATTCTTTTTTTGTTTGATGCGGAATAGTTTCGAATTGGTCCCATAAAAATTTGATTCAGGTAGGCCCATTAGTTTTTATTTTATGAGCATTTGACTCTGAAGTCTGTTACTTGTTTGTTGTTGTGGAGTTACTTTCGCATTTATAATATTAGTAAGGAAGTAAGAATAAGCCTATTACCATGAAATATATGGTTTACAATGTAAAATGAACGCATAGAAAATATTTGTATAGGATATTGCAACTAAAAATGAAAAAATAAAAAAAAACTTTTTTGCAAAAAATAAAACCGACTTCAAAATCACAAAAAAGTGAAAAATAATTTTAGCTTCAGAAGTCGGTGCCAAAAAACTGAATCAAACAAACTAAAGTCACCGACTTCTGAAGCTAAAATTATTTTTGACTTTTTTGTGATTTTGAAGTCGGTTTTATTTTTTGCAAAAAAGTTATTGCTCAGAATAGTTGCAGCACTGGTGACAATATATTTGTCACATGTTTAATTTAGTATTTTATAATATTTTCTTGCCTTTGTATAGATTCTTTTTAACGATTGTTTGTGAATGTGTGAACAGTGTAAGGCCTTGTAGATTCCTAAAGGTGTTTTAACTTTTGTTAACCTCTTATCTTGTTTTTCGTTGTTTTGTGTAGTAAGCAACGACTTATTGTCGGGCCTATGCTGTCCCCCCATACTTGAGTACTATTGCTGTAACATGATAATATTGTAAAATCTAATCATTTTAAAAGAGTAACCATGGAGTTTCTTGCCGGTTCTTCTCCATAGGAATCGACCAACCCGAACCGTGCACCTTTTTGTCGACGTTTCATAAGTGCCCATGTAGGCCTATGTGAAATAAAAAATATTTTGATTTTGATTAGATTCAAGGTTGATTGGGAAAATTTGACAGTTTGGGGTAGCTTGATGTGCTGGCGTCTGTACATGGTTACAAGTTGAATTGGTTGCGGAGGCGCTCCAGGTCTGCGAGGGCGGGCGCTGTTGCGTTACCCGTTGCGCTGGTTCGATGATCCCGATACAAAAATAACACAACCTCAACAACATTATGAATTGGCAAACATCCATAAGTTGAAACGTTCGACTAGGAGCTCCCAACATTATCTTGTAGAGATGGTAACACGCTCTCTCGGCGGTGTGCCGGTGACGCGGTGCATGTCATAATGTGACGCACACACGTGGCGTCACACCGACTCATACACTGTACATCGAATTAAACTCTTACATTTACCCGATTACGTCAGATGAAGGGTGAGAGATAAATTTATTAATACTTACCGATAATTTTCAATTAACCGGAATGATGTGGCCGACACAGGTTGGACGATTGGACGATAGACGAGTCCAATCTTGAGTTCAAATATGGTGAGGTTCTACAAACTACGGGATTCTTCATATCGTATTCTGTGTCCTGATTGATATCTGTATATGTACCTACCTACACTAAATGGAGTTGAGGCTAGTCCAAATAAAGGCAAAATTAGTATTCCTGTAAGTATTTTCCAATTTAAGCAGGTATCGACAACGTTTAATAGTTTAGTCAAATACATAACATGGAGATCGACATAACACAGTGAGTGACTGTTACAATAAAAATAACCGGCTTCCAAAATAGAAACACTAAAAGTGTACTTTCGGAAGTCGGTGGCAAAAAAGTCAATGAGACAAACAAAAGTCACCGACTAACGAAAGTTAAATATATAAATAAAAATTCTTATATAATAAAAAAAAAAACTTAGATCGTCTGCGAAATCTTTAACGTTACTAAACCAAAACGCTGGAAATAAAAAAGTTGTTGAAATGAAATAAATAAATACCTAAAAAAAAGTCGGTTTACGGACGATAGATTTACGTGATAACGTCATAATCATTATTTTATGTAATACAAAAAAGGAGTTAATTGAAAATTACAATTTTTTAGATAAATTAACATTAAATTAACCTTACTATTGTAAGACTAGCCAGAGCAAAAGAGAAATAAAAACCTTGCATTAGAACAGATAAGCATGATTTATTTACTGGGTATCAGACCATCAAAAATAAGCACAAAATAATGAACTACAACATTACATTTATAATTATATTATTACAATTCACTGTACTTACACACGTATTACAGAGCTCATTACACTTCCACAGTTCAACCACTACTGCCTTGCTAAAATGGCGCTGCCTCGAACTTCTAAAATCCCCCTCTACCAGACAAATAGTCAAGCGACATCGCAATATCCGTTAGCGCCATTTTAGCATTTTAAACAAGTCAAATAACTTACTAATTTTACCTAATACATTTGTGTAATTTAAAAAAAATACTGTAAATAAAAATACATAAACTTATAGTATTTAGAGTTTAAATAGCTAACATTCGGCCATCCAAAACCTCGTACGTCCTCGTACGGTAGACAAATACTCAAAATCAAAATATTTTTATTTCACATAGGCCTACATGGGCACTTATGAAACGTCGACAAAAAGGTGCACGGTTCGGGTTGGTCGTTTCCTATGGAGAAGAACCGGCAAGAAACTCCATGGTTACTCTTTTAAAATGATTAGTTTTACAATATTATCATGTTACAGCATTAGTACTCAAGTATGGGGGGACAGCATAGGCCCGACAATAAGTCGTTGCTTACTACACAAGAAAAACGGAAAACAAGATAAGAGGTTAACAAAAGTTAACACACATCTAGGAATCTACAAGGCCTACACTGTTCAGACATTCACAAACAATCGTTAAAAAGAATCTATACAAAGGTAAGAAAATATTATAAAAGACTAAATTAAACAAGTGACAAAAATATTGTCATCAGTGCTGCAACTATTACTATTCAATAATGAAATAGTAACCATACAATAGTTGTTATAACAGTTTAAAGTTTATTTACAATTTAAAGTTTATCATTTATTTTACTTTATGTTTAAACATTGAATTATACACATAAAATTAGTATTCCAACTTACGTACGTATTCACTTATTCATTCATTCATTATTTGCCTTAACATTTCTTTTATTACAATTCATTTAACATTACATACCTTACATTTTATTTTCACTAAACATTACATGTAGCAATACACTTAACATTTCACCTCATTTAACTATATACGTACGTACACGTTACATTAATGTTGAAAAGTTTGTCACATTTTCTTTTTTTTTTATAAAATATCATCTCATTATATTATACAATACATTTTTATAAAATAATGTCCTGAATACCATTAGTAACAGGCCCCAATATGTCCTGAATACCAGTGGCAACAGGCTACAATTGCCCTGAATACCCCTGGCAACAGGCCCCATACGTCCTGAATACCAGTGGCAACAGGCCACAATTGCCCCGAATACCCCCGGCAACAGGCCCCACTACGTCCTGAATACCAGTGGCAACAGGCTACAATTGCCCTGAATACCCCTGGTAACCTTAATACCAGTGGCAACAGGCCACAATTGCCCCGAATACCCCCGGCAACAGGCCCCACTACGTCCTGAATACCAGTGGCAACAGGCTACAATTGCCCTGAATACCCCTGGCAACAGGCCCCATACGTCCTGAATACCAGTGGCAACAGGCCACAATTGCCCCGAATACCCCCGGCAACAGGCCCCAATTATTGTCCTGAATACCCCTGGCAACAGGCTACAATTGCCCTGAATACCCCTGGCAACAGGCCCCTTACGTCCTGAATACCAGTGGCAACAGGCCACAATTGCCCCGAATACCAGTGGCAACAGGCCCCAATTATTGTCCTGAATACCCCTGGCAACAGGCTACAATTGCCCTGAATACCCCTGGCAACAGGCCCCATACGTCCTGAATACCAGTGGCAACAGGCCACAATTGCCCCGAATACCAGTGGCAACAGGCCCCAATTATTGTCCTGAATACCCCTGGCAACAGGCTACAATTGCCCTGAATACCCCTGGCAACAGGCCCCATACGTCCTGAATACCAGTGGCAACAGGCCACAATTGCCCCGAATACCAGTGGCAACAGGCCCCAATTATTGTCCTGAATACCCCTGGCAACAGGCTACAATTGCCCTGAATACCCCTGGCAACAGGCCCCATACGTCCTGAATACCAGTGGCAACAGGCCACAATTGCCCCGAATACCAGCGGCAACAGGCCCCACAAAATTTTTCGTTACGTAGCCATAATCAACTACAGATAAATCACCTGTAAAACCAAATCAGTTAATAAACATATCTTTTCAATAATTAGTTTCAGTTACCATCGTTCTATAACCAACAAATATTATCAGTTTACCATTTACTATGCAAAAATCAATCAACATAACTTTTATTTATTTATTTAATCACAACGGTTGGTTACAAACCAATTGCAGTAACTAAAATTATAAAAATAAAAGAGACAATTATAACACATTACTCTCTCAGTACTTCTGACATGCCACTAAAATCTTCATCCATCTATCAGCAGACAGATCGTCTGTTGGATTAGAATCAAAGAGATCATGGGTGTTTACAGACTATTTCGGCACGTTATCAAACAATTGGAAATTATGTGTTCATGTTTTATGCTTTACAGAACACAATATGAAGTAGAATGACTAGGTATAACGTACTGAATATACCAAATTACTGTTTAGCTGCATGCTTCATTCATTAGACATTTATGTAAGAATAGTTTTTTTTTTTTTTTTTTTTTTTTATGCATACATAAAATAATAATTTGCGGAGACTTTAAATGTTCTTCAGGAAACCAAACATGCGATACTATTTAAGCTATTAAAGGAGTTTAATCTCAAATTAGAAATTTCATTTAAGCAGTGGTACGTTTTTAGATAATATTCTCCACAACATGCGAGGGTACAAATTTGAGATTATAGAACTAGGTGTATCTAACCACATAGCCCAACTTATGACGTTCCCGATACAACGAATGTGTTCTTTGAAATATTACTATGTAAAATAAAACGAGATTACGGCAAAGAAAATATTGATCTTTTAGGAAATGTATATGTGTAGTCTTAGTTTCTCCGATGTTTACGAAGCGGATGTCGTAAACAAGTTTTAATATAATTATATATTTATTCTTGATTTGTTTAAACTTTTTTTTTATGATCTATGTTTTCCAATAGTCAAACGTAAACTGTATACAACAACTAGACCACAGTGGATTCCACGGGGAGTAAAACGCAGAACTAGGCGATCGTTATTGTGGAAATAAAGGCTAACACGAGACAATGTTTGAAAAACCGCTATTAAAAATTTCTCGAAAAGATACCAAAAAGTGATTAAATTAACATAGAAAACAAAACAGCAAAACAGTTACTTTATTGGAACGAGTACCAACAAATCTAAGGCTATTTGGAAGGTTATTAATTCAATAAAACCTAACTTTCCGGAAACGGATGTAAATGTTATTAATGACAATAATAAGTGTTTTAAAAACCCCAAAAAGATAGCGTAACTAATTTCATAGACTCTGTTCAATCGAATAGTAGTACTCGTCCAACAAATAATAAGTTTAGCACGTCTGGTTCGGACTAATCTATGTTTATGGCGCCTGAAAAACACCAACAGCACAGGCTATGACGACATTGGTACCAGAGTGGTAAAAGCAGTTTCTTTTCATTAAGCCCCCATATTAAGTAACATAAATAGTATTCAATTTGGTATTTTTTTTTGAAAAGTTAAAAAGTTTCTATAGTCAAGCCAGTAGGTACATAAAAAGGAAGATAAAACTGATATTTCTAATTACAGGCCTGTAGCGCTAATACGAATATTTTCTAAAATTTTGAGAAAGTCTTCTATCATAGTATTTATAATTATTTGTAAAAGAATAATATATTTTGTAAGGAACAAATAGGCTTTAGAAAAACTAAAACCATTAATATGGCTGTATTCAACTTCCTTGAAAAAGTATACCATAACATGGACAGTAGAAAACCAGTGATGGCTATGTATATAGATATGACCAGGGCATTTGACTATGTGGCTCAAAAAATACTATTAGCTAAGCTCTATAAATATGACAGAGGTAACGTGCTCCTGCTAAGTAAACTTTGACCCAACAATAACGGAACTTGTAATAAGTGATCAGAGACTAAGCATTGGTACTGCCTTCACGGAATCTATTTCGATGTTTACGTCATATTTTCCTGAACAACTAACCATGGAATCGCGAAACCTCTCAAAACTGGCAAGTCATTCTTCGACCATATAGTTGTTAAGTTACGGGCAACCGACTCTCTCAGCATGGAGCATTGACTTCCGAAATCAATAAAGCAATCTAGTGCTGTACCATTAACTAAAGCTAGTTTAAAATATTTGCAGTCATTTTCATGTTCTACGGATATACCTAAAACCGCTTTGTATCCGCCGAGTTGTATCCTTTTTACCGGGACAGTCGTTATTTAAATGTCCCACTTTATTACAAGCACGGTGTAGGTACACCGTTTGATTGTTTGTTTACACTCATAGTACGTGTGGCCTTCTTCACCACAATTGTAGTATTTAGGTGTGAATTCTGTCATATTGGTTTTAGTTCTATAGGTTTTATTACGTTTATTGTCAATTACGCCTGCCTGCCGCACCGTTTTGTCGATTCTCTTGTTAATTTAAACTCCCTTCAAATACAATAATAATTTATCGAGATCAGAATACTGGGCTGCTTCCGCACTTGTGTTTATGGAACAATCTTCAACACCAAAAAGTATACAGTCAATGGAATTCTTGCCGATAATGTTACATCTATTTAGTAACACTGTTTTGTCATAAAAATGTTCCTCTAATGACTCTCCAAAACGCGCTTTACAAGCAAGCATATCTGACAATAACTATAGTGTACACTGTACTTGGAAAAGTGGAATGTAATTTGTCTTGCCATTCAGACCAGGAAAACATAACACTGGGAAGTCCTTGGTACCATTTTTGTGCAAAACCTACAAGCTTTGGCAGTGCGTAATGACTTGTTTGCCTGTCCGACCAGTTATAAATTTGTGCACACTCATTTACTTTGTTTATCCATATTTCTATCGTTTGATTTCGTTTCGATGGATCAAATTCGGGTATAACATTAAAACAGGGAAACGTTCATTGTTTCCATCAGTTTCCATGGTCTGAACAACTTCTTTTAACATTTGTGCCAATAAAATTTTACCACTGACCTGTTCGGCAACATTAGTGTTACCCTGAAAAAGCCTCGTGTTGATGCGGACGCTCCTAGTTCCGCTATTCCTGTGGCCGACGTCAACGTGGCTGCGCCTCGTGCCGCTGCGGCTGCGCCTCGCATCGCTCCGGCTGCGCTTCGCACCGCTCCGGCTGCGCTCCGCACCGCTCCGGCTGCGCTTCGCACCGCTCCGGCTGCGCTTCGCACCGCCCCGGCTGCGCTTCGCACCGCTCCGGCTGCGCTCCGCACCGCTCCGGCTACGCTTCGCACCGCTCCGGCTGCGCTTTGCACCGCCCCGGCTACGCTTCGCACCGCTCCGGCTGCGCCTCGCACCGCTCCGGCTGCGCCTCGCACCGCTCCGGCTGCGCCTCGCACCGCTCCGGCTGCGCCTCGCACCGCTCCGGCTGCGCCTCGCACCGCTCCGGCTGCACCTCGAACCACTCCGGCTGCAGCTCGCACCGCTCCGGTTGCCACGTCGGGCATGACAACGGATGCCACAGACACTGCTGACATTACGCTGCTTGATGCTGCGACTGCGAGAGTTTAGCTGGAACAGTAATTTTGTAAACGAGTAAACCGTTATCTGGACTACTGATTTTCAATTGTGAAATAAAATAACAAAGTATGTGTGTTTCATTGGTTAAAACCAAACCTTACGAGTATTAATTATAAAGGTGAACCATCAGTATAAAATTACCAATTTTAAGTAAGCTCACTAACTATTAAAGCACCAACTTGTTTAAAAACATTTTCATTTAAAATATCAATCCATTTCATTAGGTACAAAAACAATAATAGCGAAAGTTAAGTTTAAATTTATCTAGATTACTAATGATTAAATTCATGAAAAGACAAAAAGGAACTGTACCTTATTACTGCACTTTTACCAGGGCGTTCGGGTACACTGAGATACCAAAGTATTCTAGAAACTGACATCGTTCGGCTGCTGATCGTTGTTCTTGACGTGATCTATGGCTGCATTCGGTCTCGAGTTGCGTCTTTTATTCCGGGGCTGGCTGAGTGATCGGCTCCTGGACCGACAACTGCGCCTATCGTGGACGTGGACCCGCAACGCGTGCCTCTCCACGACCACGGGACGTTGGCGGCACTCATGCCACGATACAGCGTGAGATTGCCCAAGAGGCGACAACTGATGCACGTTATCCATGATTTACTGAAATAAGAAATCAACGGACAAAAAATGTTGCAAAATGCCTACACTAAAACTACACCTATGTTTTGGAGAACAAACTAAACAAGCTAAATCAAAGACAGGATCAAATAACCCTTTATTTGGATTACTTCAAACCGTTTTGTAGGTTAATCAAAGATTTCATGCAATAGAATAAAATAAGAAAGAGAAAAAAAATGTTTCAAAAACAATTTACAGTAGTTAGGGCATAAGTTATCTATCCCACTTCTGAAATGTAAGACTAGCCAGAGCAAAAGAGAAATAAAAACCTTGCATTAGAACAGATAAGCATGATTTATTTACTGGGTATCAGACCATCAAAAATAAGCACAAAATAATGAACTACAACATTACATTTATAATTATATTATTACAATTCACTGTACTTACACACGTATTACAGAGCTCATTACACTTCCACAGTTCAACCACTACTGCCTTGCTAAAATGGCGCTGCCTCGAACTTCTAAAATCCCCCTCTACCAGACAAATAGTCAAGCGACATCGCAATATCCGTTAGCGCCATTTTAGCATTTTAAACAAGTCAAATAACTTACTAATTTTACCTAATACATTTGTGTAATTTAAAAAAAATACTGTAAATAAAAATACATAAACTTATAGTATTTAGAGTTTAAATAGCTAACACTATTTCACGCGAGAAGAGAGATACATGTGTCACAAGCCAACGCTTTGACTCTGGCCTCACTGCTTGGGCCTCTTTATCGCTTGTTGCGCGCTCTCGCTTGCACGCACAGGCTCAGGTGGAACGTTACTATGGAACGTTACTATTTTTCATGAGTGTTGCTGGTATTATCAATTTATAAGACGTTATCACGTCAAAAACTTAAATCTAAACAAAAAAAAGTATGTAGATGAAAAAACCTGACTAAAAAACTGAAAACCAAAATACAATCATCAGTTGCATTGCATCCATTTATTTTCAGTCGGGTTTTATAGATTTTTCAACTACTTTTTGTTTAGATTAAAGGTTTTTTTTAGAAGTCTGATCAAAGCAATGGTATGTGCTGTAAGGTTACAGTAACTAATGATTATTACTTCAGGTCAAGTCGGTCTCGGTCCTACAGATAACAATGGAAATACTTCAACGGAAGCATTCATACTTCTTCAGATCTTAACGTTAAGTCAGGTCCGCATCCGGTCAACCCTCCACCGCAATACCTAACATGAAAAAAAATAAAAAGCGTTTATTCGTGGTGACATCCTAAGTATTACAAAAAATGTTATTTCTGCGCCAAACTGTAATGCAGTTTGTTGGCACATGTATGTAAATTATATGTACAATATTATCTATCTTTTCATGTAAGTAACTACTCGTAGGTATACTTTTCCATCAATAACAAGGTTATATTCCATTCCGTCCATTTCAAGTATTTGGAAACTGTTCGGCATGCTGTGTGTCACACGAAGAACATTAGCAGCGGTGGGATGGGCTGAAAGTATTTCGGCACGCATGTGCGCATTTTACTGAAAATTCCAGCGAAGTTGAGTCACGCGCACGTGGCGTGCGGCGTGCTCGTGTGGCGTCACGTCACTTGCACACGCTGTAGCCTGTAGCCCAGCGGACCAGCGGCCTCTGATCTACAACCCGCAAGCAACGTGTCAGTAAAGTAGCTGCGGGGGTCAATGATTTACTTAACCACTCTGATTCACATTACTCCAAGCTAACATCATTCATTCAGCAGCTACAATTGTTTATCAAGTATGACCATATTCAGCAGCATGTCTTATAGAAAGCGCAGCAAGTGGTATACAGTGCGCACAACGCCGCCGTCGCCAACGCGCCTGCCCGCCTGCAGGCGCAGTGCAATTCCAGTCACATGCCACATCGCAACGTGTTTCCATCGAGTTGTGTCATTGTCCACATTAACCCGCCAGTGCGGCCAATAGCAGTGTAGGCGCCGCGCGGTCGGCCGGACAACGTGTAAACATTTTAACCAGCTCCCCTTTCATCTTGACCGTGTCGTCGTATATTGCCCGAAGAACTAAAAGAGAAGAAACAATATTGTACTCATTCGTTTGCCAATCGTTTGTAGGTCGAGGCAGAACTCCGTCCTATAACGGTACTTAAAGGTATTTTATGTGCAGTAGCGAGTAACTGATTGTCTTTATCCCTCGCGCACTGCGTGACAACGCGGGTGCATTGTTCAACCCCGGTGCAAGTGTGCACTTGCCTTGGGGTAGATTATTGTAAAGCAAATTATAAGCAACCAGGTGTCACCCTAATTTCCGGCTTAAAATTCATAAAATCCAACACTTCAAACAACATCTCCACTTGTGTGTACATTCTATGTATTTAAATTCGTGCGAATAGGCGTCTACATGCGCGCCTAGATAGTAAAACCGACTGATATGCTGATTGCCGAGTGTTGATTCTTCTAAGCCACGTAAACTCAGCCTTTTCCCATTAAAGTAAAGTTTATTTTGGAACGATTGTTGATCTACATTTTCCGTTTTCGAAAGTTTCACGCTACACTATTAGTGATGTAGTTAGATCGTGTACAGATTTGATCGGTAGATATCGTTAAAAGAAAATACTTTAATGAAATATTGATTCCTTATTTTACTCCCAATTTCGTTATAGCGTTGCGTTGCGTTGTTAGGTATTTCTTTTTTTTGTATGCACGTCATGTCCCTGTGGCAAATAAATATTTTTTCTTTCTTTGACTATGAATTATATTATTAACACAGACGTTTCACATGTGCCGGGCGTCCGGGACGGCCACACTTAATACTTATTTATTTTGAAAAATCGTAAAATTCGTAAATTTTTACTTGTTCACAAATTAGCGATGCGTTTTTTTTTAAGGCAAAGGCACAAAAACAGCTTGTTTTACTAATAAAGTAAATTAATATTTTTGTGTTTTTGTTACAGATAAATGGAAGTAATTTATTGTCAAGATTAATTAAATTAAAGACTTATATGTTATTTTTAGTATATTTTATCTCCCAAAGTTAATTTTATTCATAAAATTTTGACCACTTTTCTGACATAAAAACGCTTTGCTAAGATTTAAAAAATTACCGTTCGTTTTAGACGGAGCATTTTGATAAACCGTGCGTTTTACCTTATTATTTTACGTTACAATAACGCACAAGTACGTAATGATGAGATACAATACGATATTGAAATAGGTGAAATAAGAGACCCTTTACGAGCAAATGTGATAGAATATAAATATTGTAAACAAACAAAGAAAAAAATATAACATTCTGAAATACATTCCCTAGAGTTACGTCAAACAACACAAGTCACTTACGGGATATCTTCCGTGATGTTCATTATTTCAAGCTCCCGATATTTCGACGCTGTTGCAAGCGCCATGATCGCGGCCATCGCGGGTCGTCGAAATATCAGGACCTCGAAATCATGAACAATCACGGAAGATATCCCGTAAGTGACAGTATAAGCACAGTATAAATATTATGTACAGTATTGTGACTCGGCCCTGTCCTTCAAATAATTCGTACAGCCGGGCGGTACGTACGCACGCGATAGGGCTGCCGGGCCTACACAGGTGTAGGCCCGGCAGCCCTATCGCGTGCCTACTTTACGGCCTGGCCACGGGAACGGGCGACGCGAACGGCGCGGTGCGTATGGCCGTTCGCGTCGCCCGTTCCCGTGGCCAGGCCGTAAAACAGTGTTTGAAACAACACTTATTAATAAAATTTCTCTGTTGATTCGTAGTCCATATTTTTGAGATATTTATCTACAATATGTGTACACAAACTTGCTGCATTTTGATATAGATACAGACTGATTAATTCTATTTTAAACAAAGGTCTTGGGTAACGGAAGAATGTCTGCGCAAATCTTGTTCTACAGAAGGGAACAGTGTAAACCATAAATTGTCGTCTTTTATTTTATATTTGCAATAGTTTCGTGTGTTGTTTTAGTAATATTGTCTTAATTAATATTTGCCATATGGTAACTACTGAGTATTCTTTATATAAATTGACGGTAGGATAGCTGAAATTTTTAAAATTAATTATCTATATAATATTGCTCGTTGCGCTCTTGCTACTTTAATTAAAGGATTTTCAAGTATGGTCTAGAACAAAAAAAATATCGCACTGACGGGGAAAACAAGTGCCTTTCAGCCTCGTTAAAGGTACTTTTACACTCATTCATTATAGCTTGGTGGCAGGGCGCGAGGTGTGACTGGTGTGAGCCGTGTGATGTCAGTAGGTAATTCAGTAGCTCGCGCCGTTATTTCGGGAGGTTGCTCCACAAACAGAAGCGGCAATGTCACAATGCGGTTAATTGCTTCTATTTTGACGCCACTTGTTAGTCGTAGAGTCGTAGCTCGCAAAGTCGTAACGTGTTTGAGTTCGGGAGTAACGTCACGGGTCAGCGCTACAAGGATTTGTTGAACGAAGACCGTCACTTACCTACATCATCGCTACCAGTTGCTACACTATCTCAAATTGTATGAAAGTTTTTATTTTACCCGAATGCGCGACGCAAAGCAGGGTAATGTGTTTATCAGTCTATGTATGTATGTATGTAAGTTTGTTCATATGTGGCGTTGTAGAGACCAAACGTGTAGGCTGATTTTGATGATTCTTACGTCAATCGATTCGTTTTAACCTTGCAAGTGTCACTAAAGACATGACAATAATAAAAAATCACCACAGCGACAACCAGACGCCATATTGTCAAAATGAAAAAATAAAAACTCGACGAACTACGTCAAGTGGGGTATCGTTGAATAGACCGTATTTAAATACACTTCTCATCAAAAAAATCGAAACACCTCGCAGTTTATGATTTGATAAGGATTATCAGAAAAATGTGTATATTTAGGAATAAATGTAAAATGTCATTTAATAGTGAGTAGTATGAGGTTTTTAAATCCTAATGTTATTGTTCTAAATTCAAATTAAGTCTTCATAGGTTTCGTATTTTGTATAATGAGTAATTTTTACCCTGTATGGAATATGAAGGAAATGGGTAAAACAACACGCGTAAATGAAAAAAAAATGTAAGAAACGTTTATTTAATAACTTGTATTCCCTCCGCGAGCTCTTATTACTGCTTCCATACGGTTCTTCATCGATCGGATGAGAGTCACGATCACATGTTGTGGTATATTATCCCATTCCTCTTGGATTGCATTTTGCAGCTGGCTAAGTGTTTCTGGGGCTGGATCTCTTGCTCGAATTCGTCTCTTTAATTCATCCCATAGATGTTCAATGGGATTCATGTCCGGGCTTCTTGCTGGCCATACCATAATGGAGATACCGACTTCGGTAAGATAATCTCCTACGACGCCCGCGGTGTGAGCTCTAGCATTGTCGTGCATGAATATGAAGTCGTTGCCAATAAAATGTGCATAGGGCATCACATGAGGTTCAAGACACTGTTCGATGTACCGATGAGAGTTTAGTGCAGGCAGCCGTGGCCCAGACACAAAGGCAAGTTCTGTCTTACCGTCGGCGCTGATTCCTCCCCAAACCGTCCACGAACCGCCACCATAGCTGACCTTTTCTTCAATGCAGCATTGTGCAAAGCGTTCTCCATCTCTTCTGTAGACCTTGTTCCTTCCGTCGTTACCATACAGCATAATTTTACACTCATCAGAAAACAGTACTTTGCTCCACTGAAGGTATGACCAAGTTAGGTGCTCGCGTGCAAAGTTAAGGCGCGCTCTTCGATGGTCTGCAGTTAATTTCGGCCCATTCGCTGGCTTATGCGGTGCCAATCCGCGTTCCTTCAACCTTCTTCTTATTGTAGAGTCACTTACAGCTACTCTTCGTACAACGCGAAGCTGCTGCTGCAGTTGAAAAGCGTTAAGGCGTCGATTTCGTAAAGAAGTTGTTACAATAAATCGATCATCTCGCTCAGAAGTGACCCGATTCTTGCCAGATCCTGAACGGCGCGTGAACGAACCAGTCTCCCGATAGCGTTTGTAGACTCTATGAACAGATGATAAGCTTAGATGCAATCTTGCAGCCACAACACGCTGACTAAGTCCAGAATCCAGCAATGCCACCACTTGGGCGGCTTCTGCGGGCGAAGTATCCATATGTTTTAGAAAAAAAAGTTTTTTTCAGACGTCCCAAAGTCACAGTAAATGAAATAAGAAACAAAAAGTTTAAAGACAAGCGCTAATTTTTAGTTTTTAAACGAGAAACGTACTCCAACCCTAAATACACATTTGTCTCAAAACAGTGATTAATTTCATTTATAGGATAAACAAATGAAATTCTAATTTCGAATTTTGATTTTTTTCTTCTTACTGTAATGACCAAACTGCCAGCTACACAATAATGTTTTTTTTTTCATGGAATTAATTCTCTTTTGTAAAAAATTAGGACAAAAACAATAAAAACGAAAGTGTTTCGATTTTTTTGATGAGAAGTGTATGATTTCAGGTTTCTTTCATCATTTTTAATTTTAAATAACAGTTTAGGACATCTAACGCTTTAAATTTGTGAAAACTGTCGATCCTGTTCAACAGATCACTCGACATTGGTGTGGCACCCTCGGTCTGGAAGTCGGCATACATAACACCGATACACAAAAAAGGACCTAAAACTTCTGTTGACAATTATAGACTGATCTCTAAATTGTGCGTGTTTGCAAAGATTCTGGAGAAACTAGTCCATAAACAAGTTTATTCGGCTCTTCAACATAGTTTTTACCACGTCCAATTTGATCCTCTGCAGTGAATTTCTGTTGGAGTCTATGTTACAACGGTCCCAGGTCGATGTTATTTATACCGATTACAGTAAATGTTTTGACAGAATAGATCATGTAATCTTAATGCGTAAACTTTTCTCGATGGGTAATTAGGGGTAATCTCAACAGGTGGTCCATGTCGTATGTGGAGGGTAGATGCCAGACCGTGGTGCTGAATGGTTATTGTCAGCAAAGCGTCGAAAGCTCTAGGTTTCATCTGCAGGGTCTCATCAGAGTTCAGAAGCATCAAGACTATCAAAATTTTATATTGCTCATTCGTTCGTAGTCACCTCGAGTATCCCTCTCAAGTCTGGAACCCTAAATACAACACCTCTATCGCTCGATTGGAGGGCATACAGAGAAAGTTCTTAAGGTACATTCAATTTCGTTCCAAAATATATCTACCAAATTATTTTAAACGATGCAAAAAGTTTCATATTCTTCCTTTATTTGAACGAAGAAAATTGGCCTTTCTAATTAAAACTGCAAACGGATCCAATGATGTCCCCGAGTTGCTGAGCAAGATTGGGCTGCGTGTACCTTGTTCGTTTCTGCGTATTTCTCGTTTATTGAACATACCAACGACAAGGACTAAATTATAGACAAAACTCGTACATGATTAGGGCGAGCCGTGTGTACAATGCGACTTGCCGGGAGGTTGAGATCGACATCTTTAATCTTTAAGCGGGTCTAAAGTGAAGAAGACCCTTTGCAATCACTTCTTCGACAGCACATAACCATTGTATTGCGTCAATTTGTGTTCTTTTTTCTTTATTGCTTTTGTGTGTAGCTAATCCTTACCACTGTCTTTAAGTTTAATTCTTTTTGTTTTATTAAAGTATTGTATAGCTATTTGTGAAAACCTGTAATTGGCCATATTGTTGTTATTAACGAAACTATCGTGTCTGCCTAGCTGTAAGTTTTCCGAAAATAATAAAATAAAATAAAACAACTAACACCTGGGAATGCACTTCAGAGCGAACTACAATCCAAAAGTGCGGAGCGAATATAAAAGTAGATGGTAATGGTAAAATAACATCTACGAACCTGGACCAATGCCATCCACCACCTGAATAAATTGCTAATCAGAGATGAAGAGTGCCTTTATCAGAATTAAAATTGAAAACGCTTGATGCCTCTGCTGTCTCTATCTCGGAAATGTGTCAAATCTATTTGCATTTCATTGAACATACCCTAGATCAGCCGAATAAAAAAACAAGAAGGCTGTTATTCGCAGGGTGTTGGGTTAGGAGTATAAACATGTATTTTTCGTTAGAAATGAGTATTATGCCCTTAAAGTATCAGAAATCGTTAAGGAAACACACTATACCTATAATAAAATGAATTCTTTTATTTTACTAAACTAAAAACTTTTTATTTTTTATGGGATGGGAAATCATCAAATGACTCCTCCCGCTCTGGGCGGAGCGGAAGGGAGTGTCAGACTTTTACTGACTAAAAACCATCCATGTTCCATCTTTTGCCCTTTGTGTTCCAGGGCCGCGGGATTTCTTTCGAACAGTCCCGCAGCCCAAATGGGCCCCGCCTGCTTCCAAATTTTGTGTGAGTGATGGCGGCCGTGACTCGACTTGACTGTTTTTCGTATTTATAGCGATGAGTTTCACTCGTACCGGCAGCCCCGTGCCGCAGGGCCCGCCAACACCCGTCGTCGCCCACTGCGACAATGAGCACAGAACTAGGGGTCTAAAATGGCCGCTTTAGCAGAATCATATTAGGATAATAATATGAATTACGTATAAATTCGTAAAATGGTCATAAGGTGACAATTCACAATAGTAAGTACCTACTACTATGACCATTCAACGCAATTCATATTATTATCCTATTAAGATTCTACTAAAGCGGCCATTTTAGACCCCCTGTTCCAGTCAGCTGAAAGTCAACCTAATGGCTAAAGCGTAGTATTGGTACATACCTGAGTGGATCCTTATAATAAGCAGTGTTAGCTGCGAACTCCCCGCAAGGCGCGCGGCGGGCACACACGTGCGCGGCGGTGCGCGGGCGCGGGCCCGCATGCTACGCGCTGCGCATCCGCCTGATTCATCTCGCGGTGATGACGGCGCGGCGCGGCGGCGGCAGGAAGCTCCCCGACGTCGATCGACACCGCCTACGTTACACATACTCCACATTTTGAGCTCTACATTATATTACTGTCACTTTGGTGTCGACCGCATCCGTCGCATTTTACCTCACCGCGGCAATTTCTTGATCGCTAAGGTTTCTGAAGCTTTTGTTTTTGGAACGTAGTTCCTTATCGCGCGTTGCGGGGCTAGACGGAAAAAATTCAGACGAAAAGTGTGTACGACACTGCAAAGGAGGGTAATGTGTTTTTGCTATAGTAAGCTATTGTAACCCGTGCGGCGTGCGCATGTTATAGAAAGCAAGCCAGATATTTTCGTTTCATCTTTGGTCTGTGGATAGGTGATCAAGGTTAAGCAACGACTGCCCAGGTCTGCCTGTGGATGGGTGATCCAAGTTAAGCAACGGTTGCCGAGGTCTGTCTGTGGATGGGTGATCAAGGTTAAGCAACGACTGGCAAAGTCTGTCTGTGGATGGGTGATCCAAGTTAAGCAACGGTTGCCAAGGTTGGTCTGTGGATGGGTGATCAAGGTTAAGCAACGACTGCCAAGGTCTGTCTGTCGATGGGTGATCCAAGCTAAGCAACGGTTGCCAAGGTTGGTCTGTGGATGGGTGATCAAGGTTAAGCAACGACTGCCAAAGTCTGTCTGTGGATGGGTGATCCAAGTTAAGCAACGGTTGCCAAGGTTGGTCTGTGGATGGGTGATCAAGGTTAAGCAACGACTGCCAAGGTCTGTCTGTGGATGGGTGATCCAAGTTAAGCAACGGTTGCCAAGGTTGGTCTGTGGATGGGTGATCAAGGTTAAGCAACGACTGCCAAGGTCTGTCTGTGGGTGGATGGGTGATCCAAGTTAAGCAACGGTTGCCGAGGTCTGTCTGTGGATGGGTGATCAAGGTGGTGGTGGTGGTGGTTTTTTTTTGTGCCAATTTTTTTTTACAATTCCTTCACTACTTAATCGAAAGGAACTTCGTTCCATCCGGGTGTCCCTTGACACCTCTCTAGTTTTTTTTTACAGTTTCGGTATTAGGCTAAGGTTGCTAAGGTTAACTTAAACATACATCCCAACACCAACATGGTCAAAAAATTACCTATACTATTACTATAAATATTAAGTAACATAGTATAGAAAGTCATCGTGAGGACTTCGTGACTAAGTAAAAACAGCCTCACGTCTCGACCTTCGAGATTAAGTAGTCTTGCCGAGGTCATTCCGTGGAGCGGTGACCATCTATTACGTACCGAGTTCCCTCCGTGCCTCGGAAAGCACGTTTATTTGTAGATCTTGGACAGTCGCTAGTCGTTCCGACTTAACGAGTAGTCAGAAGCCCGAAAGTCCGCCGGCAATCAGTCTTACCAAGGGGTACGGTATTACCAGGTGGATTGGGGCGGTCAGGTATAAAAAAATACTGGTATTCGGCTGCATCCGGTTAACCGGGAAACCATCCTCAACATAGTCGGAAAATGATGAACATAGGCAGATGATGAGTGAAGAAAATCATCGAAAGAAACTTTAAAGGAAGTGTCTGAAACTCTGAAGTAGACTGAGCCCTGAGCAAGCGTGGTGATCGCGACTGACGCGACGAAGTGACTTTTGCCCTGTAGTGTGACAAAATAATAGGCCGTAACTGCATGTAATACCGGCGTTGCAGCAAACAGGAAGTTCTGTGGATTGTAGGTTCTGGCTGCGTCAGCACTTAGGTGGAGGTGTGTTTCGATTCAACTTGATCCAGAAAGTCCTAGAGTATATGACGTCACAGAATTTTTTAAGCGAATACTGGACTAATGTGGATCCGAATACCGGGCGTTGTTTCGTTAATAGATAGTACCTAGGTAGAATCATTCATGTTTGAGGCTTCTACGTTCGTACAAATGTACGATTTGTTAGCCTGTATGTTGAATTTTTGTTTTGTGAGTTCACGTTCTGAAAATTAGTTCAATGTCCATGACGTTGAATCACAGCGGTCGCTAAAGTGAACACCGATGTGGCGTGGATCTGTGTGTGAATTCCAAGAATTGCATAGTTTACATTGTCGATGGCGTGCAGTGCAGTGATTCAGCGCGCCGGCCGGACGTGCCTGCTGCAGTATGCAGCGGCGCAGGAGTACGTGCGTGACGTCACGCCCCATTCACGGGCCGCGGCCTTGCGCGCGTCGTTCTTCAGTTCCTCACCCCGTGAGGCCGTGAACTTGCGTGTGTCATTCATGCTATAACCATTTCACATTTGAGCTACTTTATGACTCAGGTTTATCTAAGTACAGTCAAAGGCCATAAGTCCAGTAGCGTCTCAATGTTCATATTCGCCCGCACGGTTCTGCGAAAATCTTTGTGTGTGATGTTTCAGCACAAACAATAATAGGTACGTCATACAGTATAACTATGAGAAGACGATGTTAATCAGATGCATGTGGTCAACACAAGACAAAGATACTCGTAACAATATTAAGTACTCGTTTCTTCATAAAGAGTTGTTAGATATTATTGATTCAAAAGTGGTGATATACTGACCTTCAAAACTTAGTAAGTACCACACTTTAAAAATTGGCATGTTTCCATTGATGTATTAAAAGCGGCATGTTTCCGTTTTTTTTGCAAATTTCATCAACTTTCTTTCACATCATATCATCCTTTAAAGTGCTTTCCGAGGCACGGAGGAAACTTGGTATGTAATGGATGGTCACCCATCCACGGACCGACCTCGGCAAGCCTGGCTTAACCTTGAAGATCGACCCGTGCGTCTGTTATTATTTAACCACGAATAATATTCTTAAAAAAATGGTAGCCCATCGTTATCGGGAACTTGTTCAAGCTACCGGTGGTCAGGGCTCTTGAAAGAGGAACCTTCTAATAATGCGCGCCATATCCAGGAGAATCGCATTCTGAAGCAGCTGATTAGCTGCCGAAAGAGCACCCTAAGGATTTAAATGACCATCCTCAGAGATGTGCCAAAACAGGCGTAGCACAGAGAGGGATCCAGACACGTCTTTTAATATTTGAATGCCAGAGCGTAAGCGCACGCGCTTGCCCTCCTCAGCTACATACATTAGTAACGTCTTTAACTTAAAAAAAAGATAAAAACCAATAATAGCATTTTTAACTTAGGTACTGGCAAAAAGCTCAAACAGCATTTACGACTATAAGAATGTCTTACGCCTTTTTACATTCAAATAACTGGTATTGCCTCCGCGGGCATTCATATTCATCTTACAGTGGGCCTTCGACCGGTTTGTCATACTGAAGACTACCATTCTCCCATCAGGGCCTGTTTTAGGGCCCTGAGGGTGATAGGAGGTGGTCTGCGGATTCTGACCAGCATCCCGAGCTCATCCTAGGCGTGCTCGATCGGGTTGAGATCAGGACTCCTTGATGACCAAGTCATCGTGTATCAACATAATGGCTAGGCCAGTGTATAATTCATTAATGTTGATACAGTGAGTGATGGCAATATCGAAAGTGAGCCGATCTGAAGAACTATAGGGGTTAAGTGTGGTGGGTTCAAATCCTAGTTCTAATCTTATTCATATTGTTTTAATTTTTTAATTTGTGCTTTTAGGATCCGGGGGCATGGCTGTGTCCTCGCCAGGTCTAACAAAAACAGTCGGTCAAATGCGAGTCGGACTCGCACACACCGGGGTTCCGTAGCGCCAAACAATATAATAACAATATTTTGACACTCAACTGCAAAACTAAATTTGTTTTTCATAGTATGCTAATGAAAAACAAGGGCGTCGCCGGCTTTTGGGCTAGGAGGGGGAGGGTGGTGCAGAAGGGTGCGAGTAAAAACAGATTTGTAAGCGTTACTATTTACGGATGCAGCTGAAGTTCTTCTAAGAGTCGAAAATGCAATAGCTACTTCAAAAATGTTGTGCCTCGGTTATCTCGGATTGCTTAGATAAAATAAAAAAAAATAAAAAAAAATCTTTATTTCCAGCTTACAATTCCAATATCACTACATGCTTCAAGAATATATTGTTTAAGTAGAGAATTGCATTTAACACAGACTTCTACAACTTTGACACCCAAGCTAAGATTGAACTTGATGAGTGTCAGGGCTCTCTAAGTTCACTAGGACAGTAAATACATAAAAAATCGGAGTTTGGTACACGTCAAACGGGAAACAAAGACATAAGGTATATATAAAAAAAATGTTTCATTAATTTATTTTTAATGATTTGCGATACTGTTTATAATAGAAGTTACTAATTTTGAAGAGTTATTTGAAAAGTCTAGGCACTAAAAGAAAATTACTTTGGGCGAAAATTTAAAGAACAATATGAATCAATCTTCCAAGAGCAAGCGAAGCGAGCTCAAAAATTTTAACACCCTACCTTGGCCCGGTTAGAATTGTTTCGACCCTTCATATAGGAGTTACTTGATCGACTTACAGACAAAGTCAACACTCAAAACGAAGTAGGCTGCAAGAGCGAGCGAAGCGAACTTGAAATTTTTAAGAAATGTTGCCTTGGTCAGGTTACAATTGTTTCGATCCTTCATACAGGAGTTACTTGGTTAAGTTTTAGACAAATTCAAGACAAAGTAGTCTGAAAAGCGAGCGCAGCGCGCTCGAAAATTTTAACTCAGTACCTACTTTGGACAGGTTAGAATAGTATTGTTTCGACCTACTGGAGTTACCTGGGCGACTTATAAACAAAGTTAAAATTCAAGAGAAACTAGGCTGCAAGAGCGAGCGAAGCGAGCTTGAACATTTTTACATCATTGCCTCGAATTAATTCAGATAATTATTATGCAATTTGAGATCAAAATATCCACATGCTCCATTTTTTGCAACCTTGTGTATGTTTAATAACCGAACTTATTGTTGGTAGTAGGCGTACCCTCACCGATCCTTATAAAGTTCCCATCACACTTAAAACAGGTTTTGGACTGTCAAGTTAGTGTAAGAATCGCAATTTTTTTCTTATTATTTTTAAACAATAGGTAGGTACTTAGATTAGTATCAAATAACGATAAATTACAGTAACTTGGCGTGTTTAAAAGTTAATCATCTTATTTTCAACAATTATTGCACCGTATTTACAGTTATTTATACACTGCCTACCTACTTATCTACAAAACTGTTGCACAAATCCGCCTTCGCGTTGCACACAAATGTAGGCACGCTTACGTACATGTCTCTTCACTTTATTAAGTGTGTTTGTTTACTTTTTACTTGCGTAAATGCGCGTTTGATACGTCTATTTAGTTCTTCTTCTTCACTTCTTATGTCATGTCCGGTTTGGCCGTACACAAGGTCCTTTACACGACCCCACAAAGACTTTTTGTGAGGGGTTAAATCCGGCGAGCGAGGAGGCCACGGCACTGGCCCTCCTCGGCCTATCCACCTATCACCGCCGTACCACACACCGTTTAAAAATTCCGATACGCTGATGGCGAAATGAGGTGGTGCTCCATCATGTTGAAAGTGCAGCCCTCTTATCTCTTCAAGAGGAATACGTTCCAACATTCTTCTCACACGGGTTCGTTTGTCGCTCACGATATGATGACTCACTCGCACACCAAACCTCTGCTGGTATAAGTTAACTGCATGCGCAGTTATGGAGTTACACTCGCGGTAGCACAATACCATTTCAAGGTATTCTTGATTGGAATACCGTCGTCTGGGAGGCATTTTTAACTTCCGAGCGGGCGGGGGGGGGGGGGGTGACTGGCGAGCGGGCGGTCGGCCGGCGTGTGCGACGAACGGGGTAGTGCGGGTGAGGGAGGGGGCGCGCGGGGCTGCGCTTTGACGACCGAGTGGCCGCCGCGCACATTGTTTTATAAGAATGCAACAGTGAATGAACGTCGTTTTTTAATTGAATTCGGTGCGGTGCGGCAACAGCTTATTAAGTCTACGGGATTGTTATATACTAATAAACCAATTCAAATTTATACGTAGGTACTTCTTTTTGTACGAAAAAAAATATGACAAATAATCAATAATTTATCTTTACTATTGTAATCTATAAACGCAATACTGTCTCCCATTGCAGCCGTGGCAGATATTTTTATAGCACCTTTATTATTCCGTTTATTCATTTTTCTTATATACATACATATTTAAAAATGTTAATAGTATGTAACAAAAATTATATAAAAAATAAATAAATAAAACTCACTTCTGCCCGCGGCTTCGCCCGCGTGGCCTAAATGAAACAGAGACACTTTTTTTCTGAAACAAACATTACAAGCGCTCTCACTCCCTCTCATTGAATATACGAACTGAAAATATCCCAAACAAAGCAATAAGGACGACGTTCTCCGTAAAACTAAACTAATCTCTGGAATGAGAGTAACTGTATGGTTTTAACAGACCTCAAAGCCTATTTACCTCTGATGGGGGATGATTTTGGAACAACTGTGATACACGTATCTCATAAATTTAAATGTAGAGTGTTTATACCAATATTCGAGTCAATCGATCCAGATAATATAAAATTTCACACAAAATTCAACCCCCCATTTCACCCTTTTAGGGGTGGAATTTCCAAAAACCCTTTCTTAGTGGATATCTACTCTTCACAAAGAATACACCCTCCAAATTTCATGTCTCTAGAACCAGCAGGTTTGGGCTGTGCTTTGATATATCAGTCAGTCAGTCAGTCAGGACTTTGAATTTTATATGTATAGATAGATAGTAGCCCACCGGGCATCGGGAACAGGGTCCGAGTCACCGGTGGTCAGTTCTTGAGAGTAGAACCTCCTAACAATAAGCGCCGTGTCCAGAAGTACTGCTTACTAAATATAGCCCTTAATCCAGATGCCAAGCGAGAACCTCTTCAGATGTTGGTCGAGGCTCACGACTATCGGCACAATGCTGTACTCACATCCCATGTTATATTTATTGTTGGATTTTTTTTTGCTCATTTCTAGTGCTAATGTTGTGAATATGGTTGTGAATATCACTGTTTTTACTGTACGCACGACGACTATTCAAGCTATATAAAACGAGTTTATGCGGATCTCCCATTGTACGGAATATCAATACAAAGCGAGGCCATGTTATACTGAAATAGCTTTGCTTGTGTCGCCGTATGTACAGATCGATATTTTGCCTAATGTAATGAAATGTTTGCGAAGATGAATTGTGAAGCCTGAGACTATTGGCTATTAAGCTATTGGCCGACACGTCTATCGGCACAATGACTGCTGTACCAAGTCCCACATAATGTCGTCAACCTCACGAGCCAGATCTAACTTGAATTGCTTATTATTATCTTTTTTTGCGGGACCGCTACTATATCAACAATCATTATCATTCCAATGGCACAAAACATAAACATATTATTATGTTTATCGCTTATCTAAAGTAAAGAGCAGGTGTGATGTGTTGTGCAGGGCGCGCGGGCTGGTGCGCGGACGGCGAGGTGGTGTCTGTGGCGGAGGGTGCCGGGGGCGCGGGGGGCGCGGGGGGCGCCGGGCCAGCGTTCGCGGCGCGCCAGCACACCAGCGTGCTGGCGCCCGCGGGCCACGCCGCCACGCTGGACTGCCGCGTGCTGCGCCTGCGCGACAAGTCGGTCAGTACTAGACTGCATCATAAACATTATTTATAGAACATTAAAGAACATTTATCACGTACCGTATTGGGGTTTTAATCCGGTTAAATTTTAGGGTCAGGAGAAAAAACTTAGCTAGAGTAAAGGTCAACCTAACCACACCGCCAGCTGGGGAGCGAGCGAGCGAGTGACCCATGCGAGCCTCTTTTCATACTTCAGTTCGCGGTGTGAACCAGAGTATGAAAAAACCGGCCAATTGCGAGTCGGACTAGCTCACGAAGGATTCCGTAGCACCAAACGATGATAATAAAAATATTTTGAAGCCTCATTCATATGTTGATTACATTTAACAGCAAAACTAAATTTGTTTTTCATAGTATGTTAATAAAAACAAAGCTACTGCTGCAGTTTGATGAAAAAGTCCTATATCTCCAAAACTAAACATCAAATCTTACTCAAACTAATTTTCATTGAAAGTTTTTTTACGTTCTACAATACTACATTTTTTCAGAATTTTCCTCCTCTTACTTTAGAAATTAGAGGGGGGACACATTTTACCACTTTGTAAGTGTTTATCTTTCAAACGATTGACTTTGAGAATGAAATGGTTTCAGAAATGGTTTTAGGAACCTCAATGTCATTTTTATACAATACAATACATCAAAATATTTTTATTATATTGTTTGGTGCTACGGAACCCTGTGTGCGTATGAGTACGACTCGCACTTGGCCGGTTTTTTTGTATGTAAAAAATATGCAAGAAAGTGACTGAGTTAGCCCGCGCTCGGTGCTTTGTTTCGAACTTTCATTCTGATTATTCAGCAATATTTAAATGGTTAAATCATTTAGATGAGAATTAACTCGTATAATGGTTATTCAAACATGTGGGTTATAGGTCTAACCGGTTAACCTTTTAACAAGACTAATCGGTCCCTGGATAAAAATAATATACCTACAGGGTGGCCATCATGATTTAATTTTATTATTATTAGCTCCTTTGCCATTGGCCGTGACGACAATCGACACAATGTTAAGCGAGTTCACAATCCACATACAACCGACAGCCTCGCGGGCCAACTCAGATGTTTTCTTTGTTTCTCTTTCTCAGTTTTCACTAGGTTCTCGTCATGCGGGATGGTAACATCGATTTTATCACTACGCGGCGCGCTGATCGGTCTATCTCCACCATGTCGGGCTTAATGGCAACAATAGTCCTATTATTAACTGGGTTGTGGAGGTCAAATAGGCAGTTCCTTCACGTAAAATAATGGTATTCAACTGTAAGACTGTAAGCTGACCACGACATAGTAAAAACATGTTATGAGGAAGCTTTTTAGGCATGAATGTGATGGTTTTACAAAAAAAGCGGCCATTCTAAAAACATAATGGTTTGATTGTGTGAGGTATGGTGTAGGTCCCTCTACCTTACAAAGGTCAAAAGTTAGCACTAAGACGATAGAGGCAGTACCTAAGTAAACACAGATTGGGAACTTGTTACAGCACGAACTCGGCGAACTGGCACTGGACTGCACGTATGTACACAAACATCAGATGATTGTCCAAGTGCCGAACACATGTGGCGCTGAAGGAGAGCGGCTCAGCCCCACAGCTGCGCGTTGATACACATCCTCAATATAATAATACATACTGAAATCGTAAAATGACGGATTACTCACTCAAATCTAAATTGAAATGAACTATAAAGCCAAAGCCCCGAAATGAGTATCGTAAACAATTCTATCGCGATCCAAAAATATCATCGAAATGAATCGACGACCAGTGTGTAATGTGAAACGCATTACAACATTATACGATGTGAGGATTGTGGACGCGGGCACACGGGCGCGTGGGCACGTGGGCACGCGGGCACGCGGGCACGCGGACACGACGCGCGCGTGGCCCACAGCGCGGTTCCTCGGGATCCTCGCGCGACGTCACCATCGCGCCGCTAAAAACAAACACCTGACACTGATCGTGAGCGATTTGAAAAATGCCGGTCAACGACTCCTCCGAGCTCCCCCCCGTAGCTCGCCACATATAGCTAGCGGCACGCGCCGGCCGGCCGCGCACGCGCCGCGCGCCCACTGCGCACGCTCCCGGAAGCGCCCGCTGCCAACACTACGCTTTCGCGAAATGTTTGCACCGCGACGTAATCACATTTGTGTATTTACTCATCCCGCCCACAGATGCGTGTGCGATGCGAGCCGGATTTGATCGGGTTACGATTGTTTTTGATTTTGAATGGAAACTGGCCAAGTGTATTCGATCCTCTACAAATATACTATAACGTTCGCGATTCAGATTCCAAGCCTGAAAACATTTTTGTTTTTAACTACACGTAAAGTTCGGTTTGCGCTAAAACTTAAACCTTTTAATAACTCTTTCAAGTACTAGCAATTCTGAAATCAGCTTAATTTCACATACATAAAATTGATGAATTATATATTATAATTGATTGAATTGTTTCAGTGGAGGTAGAATCAATTGGGAACAAGGATTTAAACAGACTATGTGAGGATAGCGACTAGCAGGCAGTTACGTTGTAGTATGATCCCTGGTGCGCAGTAGGTGGCTCGACAGATGATCTGCGATAACAAGCAACACCTAGTCGTACTGTTGTTTAGATTCGAACATAAGTATATTATAGAGTGGTATCCGCGTATCTGAGATGCCGCTAGCTACTCGTAGATGCTCAATGACGATAGCGGGTTCCGATTGCAAGTGGAAGGACAGGTCTATGTCCAGTGCGGACTTGATCGGTTGAACAAATTGAGTGCAATTAAAGGTGGAATGATATTGATATCGCCTAAAATAAATACACGCGTAAACGATGCGCAGTAGGAATGGAGACCAAGTGAAAACTCTCAGCTCCATACTAAAAATAAAGCTTTGTAGCGAAGCCAGTTTAGTTGCTTGTGGTTATAAAAAAACCGGAATCCGTGGTCAATGTCGAGGATACAGAAATAAACCTGCAGATAATCTATTTTCCCAATGGCGTGCTTGTTTCTACCTATTTTGGTGGTCTGTTGCTATTATAGTCGCTGCATACCTCACGCAACAGACGATACTCTTGAATGTATTTTGTCGTGTAATGATTTTATATTATGTTATTCAAGAGATCGTGTTCGATTTTCACGTTCACACGTTCGTTGGATGCAGTTATAAAAAGGGGAGGTAACGAGTGCACTTAATGTGTTCAGGTGTCGTGGGTGCGCTCTCGCGACCTGCAGATCCTGTCGCACGCGGGCGCCGTGTTCACGGCAGACGCGCGCGTGTCGGCCGGGTCGGGCACGCCGGCCGGTTCTTCGGGCGGGGCCGCCAGCCGACACACGCTGCACATCGAGCGCCTGCGCACCAGCGACGCCGGTCGCTACGAGTGTCAGGTCAACACCGAGCCCAAAATGAGCCTCTTCTTTAACCTCACCGTTGTGGGTGAGTATAACACCGGCTCCCATATTCTCACTCTTTCTTAAACTAATCTTTGCCCGCGGCCTCGCTTGCCTTATGGTCGGAAATTATTCCACAGGAACGTTCTAAATAGTCTCGACTCTCGAGGATAATGTCGCTTCCCATTAATGAAAGAATTCCGGAGTCAGATTAGTAATTCCGAAGGTTACCCCCGACATCCAAACTTACAAACTTTATCTATCTATATATAAATGGTAAACTGACTGACTGACTGACTGGGTGATATTATATCAACACACAGCCCAAACCGAACCTGGTCCTAGAGACATGAAACTTGATGGGTGTGTTTTTTGTGAAGAGTAAGCATCCACTAAGAAAGGATTTTTGGAAATTCCACCCCTAAAGGGGTAAAATTGGGGATGGAAGTTTATATGAAAGTCCGTCAGTTTTGAACAACTGAAAATTAATGCTGACAATTGAAAATTAATTGATACGTGTCTCAGCGTTTTTGATAATTCTACCGCCGAAGGGTTAAAAAGGGGGATGAAGGTATGTAACTATTTTTGTTCCGGTGGAATCTTGCAACTCAATTTTGAAGTAGATATAGGTATTCAATTCCGATTAGATTAAATTTTGCACACACTTTTGGTTCTGGTGACTATACATTTTTATGACTTTTACCTTAATCCTGCAGCCAGGATCGTCTCCTCAACTCTCAGAGAACTTTTCAACGGTTAGTAACACGGACACGAAACTTTGTAGACGCCTTGAAGTTTGATAGATAAAGATGATTTCCATCATGCTCTCATCCTGCAACCAGGATCGTCTTCTCACGATTTAAATATACGGTATACGGACGTTCAATATAAGGTGGTCTTCGGTGTCACAGACTTATGTTGCGTGTAGGTGCTCCGAAATATATGGCCTCCAAAATTGTGCAATGGAACTAGACTCCAAGTAACAGCTCTCCGCCGCAATGTTATTGAGGCCAAAATACTAACTGGATCTGCCAGAGGAGAAACAGTCATCGTGCCACGTATACCACTGATACTTAATGACCTTCCGTTTGAATTTAAAAGATTTCAGTTCCCAATCAAGGTTTGTTTCGCGATGACTATTAATAAGTCACAGGGACAAACTCTGAAATTTGCTGGAATTGATTTGCGGCAAGACTGTTTCTTCCACGGCCGGTTTTATGTGGCTTGCTCACGTGTAAGCTCTCCAACTGGCCTGGTTGTTTTAGTGCCCACTTCCGAATTAGTGAAAAACATTTTATTTAAAGAAATACTGTGAAGGACGGTATTTAGGTAGATACCGGTCCTTTACAGTAGTTATTTCTTTACAGTATTAATCAAATATCACACTTAGTGGAGGACAAGCCATGAACAAAGCTCTATATTGTTATTGTTATAATAATTCATAATTATCTAGAAAACAGAATTTAAACTCTACACGGACGAAGTAAAATAAAATAGTAACGATGTCAAACCTTACATTGAATATTCGAGTCTGATGCCAAAAATATAGTTTTTAGAATTTCGGTCACTTTGTTTGGATGTATTCTTATTCTTTATTGCACACAAAATTAAAAGATGTACACACAACATTACAATATATAGCTTATGTACAACGGCGAGCTTAACCCAAAATTGGGTTTTCTTAGGGCAAATCTTACTTCGATTGCGAGATTAACAGTAGAGGATAACCCACGTGCACAATCAGTACATTTAAAAACTTTAACTTATTTTATAAACTAAACTAATACATACAACATAATATGTAGATAAACATACATACTACACTATTACACTATATATATATATGTATACTACTACTATTACATATACTCTATAAATACTATCATCATGTTGACAGGAAATGTTCTCTTATTCCCTTCTTGAACACATCTAACGAAGGGCTATCCCGCAAGGAGTGTGGAAGCGAATTCTATAGGCGCACTGCACCAAAACAACCATCATACCGACTTGAGGAGTGGGGAGGGAAACGAAGGAGAAGATGATGCTGAGCGACAAGGTTTACCTCTAGGAACCAGATACTCGAAGCGTTCCTTAAGATACGAATGAGATTTAGGATTATGGAGAACAGAAAAGAGAGAGTGTGAATCTCGACGCTGCCGAATAGGTAGCCACTTCAGCTGTTTCCGAAATTCCGACACATGGTTGTACTTACGAAGCCCGAAAATGAAGCGGATACACCAGTTCTGCAGACGTTCGAGCTTATCAAGAAGTTCCTCAGCCGCATCAAGAAAACAGACATCAGCATAGTCTAGATGAGGAAGAAGAAGAGACTGAGCACGAGTTATTTTAGTCTGAAATGGCAGGAACTTCTGAAGACGCTTAAGTGACCGATACGAGCAAAACACCCTCCTGCTTACTTCAGCAATGTGATGTATGCTCCGGTTTGCACAAAACAGCTGAACGGATTTGGATGATATTTGGCACACATATCGTTTATAACCTGGATTAGCCTTAAGGTTACTTTTTAATCCCGGTAGTACCTTCTCGGCGGATATTTTTCGACATCCAGGCGGGCGAAGCCGCGGGCAAAACCTAGTCTCTGTATAATATTAGGTTTGGCGCGTTGTATACAAAAAGTGAAAGTACGTTATTTTTATATCTGTTAGTCAAAGTATGCACCACTTCTATCGATGCCTCTCTGCCTGTACGAGCTACGCAGTACATTGACCTTTGTGTAGTTTGTACGTCATACAAAAAATAAATCCATCAAGGGAATCACTCGTCTACTCATTTACATAACATAACATACCTTACAAGTCTACATAAGTCAAAGTCAAAGTCAAAGTCAAAGCATTTATTTCAATTAGACCATTACAGGCACTTTTGAAAGTCAAAAATAAAAAAGGCTAGGCTACAGTCACAGACACAAGGCATAATAATTTGCGAAAGTACTGTAGTTGCACATTCCAAATCGTAGATCTCTATGGAGAAGAATGGGCAAGAAACTCCATGGACACTCTTTTAAATCAAAATATTGTTACAAAATCTTGGTTACATCATTCATGTTGAGATTATACATATATGTGAGAACGATGTACAAAGACGTGCACATTAAGAGCGTCCAGAGTAAAAGATTAAGCCAAAAATTTAAAAATAAAGTAATTAAAATAAATCGTGGCAGGTAAGAGATGACCAGTCCCAACTGACAGCGCCCGTTCACGAACATGACGCATGGATCAGCGCCATTCAACTCAACCATATTGAAGGGAACTAAATGACCCGACACACCCGCCACCATCAGCGAGACATTTGAGTGAGCATGACATTCTCTCAGCCACCAGGACACATTCCAGTCAATGAAAGATAACAAAATATAAATGGAAGCTTTACAGTACATAGTACTCACACATGTGCTATGCAATTATATAATACTAAGAGATGGAATCTATACAATGCAAAGATATTTTACAATCTTCTGCAGCTTCCACAATAACTTCACACTTCATAATCAATTCGTTTGCACTCACAATGTTGATATAAAATATACAATTCACACCCTAAGTTTCCAAAAGAGAAACGAGAAAGAGAAAAAAAAAAAGAAAAGTATAATTAAAGAATTAAAGGGGGAGCATCTCTTCCAAACAATAAAATCTTAGTTCGTGAGCCCAAGTGGCTGTGGAGCAGGACCAGCATTGAGCCATGCATTTTTATCTACGAGATAGTCTTCCAACTTATAATATGCTCGTTTACATAGTGTGCGTTTTATGCATGTTTTAAATTTCTTCTCATTAAGTTGTAGAATGTCAAGTGGTATTTTATTGTAAAATTTTTACACAGTACCCCATAAAAGAAGTGCGTACTTTTGACAATCTGAAACGTGGCTGATCTAATTTGTCCTTATTTCTAGTATTGAAATTATGCCTGTCGCTTATTTTACTAAAAAGATGTCTATTTTTCCGAACATACATAATGTTTTCATAAATATATTGACAAGGTACCGTCATGATGTTAATTTTTTTAAACAATTCTCTTAGAGACTCGCGTCTGCGTAGGTTATAGATGGCTCTTACAGCCCTTTTCTGCAGAATAAATATTGAGTCAATATCTGCAGCCCGTCCCCACAGCAGAATACCGTAAGACATGATGCTATGGAAGTAACTAAAATAGACCAGTCTCGCGGTATCCACGTCTGTTAATTGCCGTATTTTAAGGACAGCGTAAGCGGCTGAACTTAGCCGCCCTGCAAGTGCTGTTAAGTGAGGACTCCATTGCAGTTTCGAGTCAAGCGTAATCCCCAAGAAAACCGTCTTATCGACGAATTCTAGTATTTCCTTGTTCAATACAACGTTACATTCGTTACTTTTTACATTCGGTAACGCGAATCTTATACATTTAGTTTTCTTCTCATTTAACACCAAATTATTTACAGTAAACCAGTTATGAATCTTAAGCATAGCGTTATTTACGTCGTAATTTTCTTGTGCACGTCTGTCTACCTTAAAAATCAGTGATGTGTCGTCAGCAAATAACACCATTTGAGGTTGACTTTTCAGCAACTGAGGTAAATCATTTATGTATACTAGAAAAAGGAAAGGACCCAAAATTGAGCCTTGCGGTACCCCCATTTTTACTTTTAATCCTAATGAATTTACGCCATTTATTTGTACATGCTGCATTCGATCATTTAAATACGATTTTACTAAACTAAGTGCTTGTTTTCCCAGTCCGTAATGCTCAAGTTTTAGCAACAGTGTGTCGTGATTCACGCAATCAAATGCCTTGGATAGATCGCAAAAGATGCCTATTGCATCTTTTGCCTCTTCCCATGCATTAAAGATGTGCTTTAGTAAGGTGACACCGGCGTCAGTAGTGCAACGACCTTTGGTGAAACCATATTGTTGATCATGTAGGATGTTATTCCAATTAAAATGATAGAGCATTTGATTTAACATTACTTTTTCAAATATCTTGCTGAAAACCGGCAAAATAGATACAGGTCTATAATTATTTGTGTCTTTGCCGTCTCCAGATTTAAAAAGTGGTATAACTTTACTATACTTCATTAAATCCGGAAATACCCCTTGGTCTACACATAAATTAAATATTAAGGCTAAATAGGGAGCTACTGTCTCAACAATTGATTGACAGACTTTAGTAGACATACCCCAAAGGTCTTCAGTACTTTTTATTTTAAATTGCTTAAAAGCCTTCATAACGACCACAGGGTTTATATGTTTAAATTTAAATTCAACATTACAGGCTGAAACATTCTCTCTTAATAAATTAATGGCAAGGGATGGCGAAGAATTTAGCGTTTCTGTGGTTTTAATTGGAATACTGGTAAAGAACGTTGCGAATTCCTGAGCAACATCGACATTTGCGCTAATGAGCCCTCGGGAAGAGTCCAGTGTGTAATCAGTGTTGTGTCTTTTGTTTCTATTTGTTTCATTATTTATAATTTTCCAAACAGTCTTAATCTTGTTTTCTGCAGATTTCAGCTTGTTGCTAATGAATAAGGCTTTAGCTGTCTTGCAGGTATTTTTGAAAATTTTAGAATAAGTAGCAACATACTTATTAAAAGTTTCCGTATTAATATAAGGCTTAAGGCCATACAACTCAAAAAGTCTTTCCCGACTTTTCCTGATGCCTTTAGTTGCCCAGTCACTGAATAAAAACTTCGGGCAGATAGTTTTAGTTTTCTTCTTAAAAGTATTATTGAACTCAGTTTGCACTAATGAAAAGAATTCTTCATATATAGTATTAACATTCATAATATTTAGGCCCTGCACAGCTAACTTGTCAATTAAAGTGCTATTAAATTTGATCAAGGCACTAGAGGTTATTGGTCTAGTTTGTATCTGTACTTTTTGCAGTGGTGTGTTAAATTCAAAAGACACAGTTTGACCACAGTGATCAGAGGGGAGGTAATTTACAATAGCTTTCTCCAAATAGTCGCAGCCACAGAAAACGTTATCAATACAAGTAGAAGTAGTTGTAGTTATTCTGGTTGGTTCTAAAAACACATTCGACAGATTGAAAGATTTAAAAAGGCTTAATAGTCTACTGCTGTTAGAGTTATTTTCTAAAATATTAATATTAAAGTCACCGCAGATAATTACTGATTTATTACCACTTGAAAGTTTACCCAAAACATCTTCCATAACTGACTCAAAAATAGAGTAGTTTTGATAATTAGGGGGTCTGTATACGCACACTATGACATGCTTATCCAGCTCAACACATGACAATTCAATGCTATGCTCAACTGAGAGTTCAACTATGTCGTTACGTGGTTTTGATTTAAAACAATTTTTAATTAAAATTAATGAACCTCCACGCGGCATTGATTTTCGGTTAAAGCAACTGCCCACGCTATAATTCTCATAATTAATTTGCATTTCATAATCTTTCATCCAATGTTCAGTAATACAAATAATATCAAATTTGGTTTTTTCTAAAAATAATTCTATTTCTAATTGTTTGGAAGAAAAACCTTGAATATTCTGATGAAGCAATTTCAAGGAATTCTGCTCAACCCCTCTTTTAGAATTAATTGATTGAGAGCTAGAAGATACCTTAAAGTTGCTCAGTTTAACTAAGTTGTCATTCGTACCTTCTATTGTCTTATTGACTAGTTTAAATCTAAGTTAATATTTGTATAATTGCAATTAGTAAAATTACTAATTTTAGTAGACCTATTTACAAAAAACTGCGACATACCACTTATGTCTGAGTATAAATTAAAAGCTAATAGCCGTGCTATTTGACGTCTAAAACTAAGAGGCAGATACGCATTATTTCTCTTTGACTTCAATTTCTGAACGAAACTGTTGGTGTTGAAAAATACGAACTTGTCACTATAGTGACTTGTTAATAAATGCATGCGATCGTTAAGGTTATGTATAAAATGATTTTGTCTGCTTGACAACTTCTCAAAATATGGAAAGGCACACAGAATAATTTTCTTACAATTAAGTTTTAACAATTGAGTGACATTGTCAGTGATATCATCAATTTTGACGTTCGAACTATTACCAACAAATACAGTTATGATGGCATTAGGATTTAATTCTTTCCGAATTATGTATGACATTACCTGGTTGTAAGAAGCGTGAGGTGTACAGTAATTTTGAGAAGAATGACTCAGATTGTTGCTAATTAATTTTCCTAACCCTTTTCCTAAACTATCCGAAAACATAATTGAGCAGCAACCATTTGTACTACAACAACGGGCAGAACTACTTTCTGTTTGTCCTACCTGTGATGAACCTTGTATAATGTCTGGCGAATCTTGAATGGGGATACAGCCCCGAGCACTCTCCAACCGGGTTGGGTTCTCCGTTTCCACAGGCAGGAGAGTGTTAGGGCTGGATTCCCTTTGTGAAACACACTGAGTGTCATTAAAGGACATCATGTCTACACAGTCTGCATTACTGTTACACCTATTGACTAACTCGTTTGCAGCAAGGATATGTTCCTTAATTTGTTTTTGAGAGTTCACATACTTAGAATAACATGTTTTTAGTTGACACTCTAATACTTGAATTTCAGACTGTAAGTTTTGAGTATCTATTTCATAAAATTTCTTACTGTCCTCTAATTTAATTTGATAATTATTTAACTTTTTTATAAGAAAAACACGTTCTTTTCTTAGTTGAATATTATTGGAACTATGTTTTTTTTGTTTCTTAAATTGATTGCATTTTTTTATAATTCTATTTAGTTTAGCATATTTTTTAATTTTATTTTGGCTTACTTTATAACTGCTACAATTATATTTCAGAATAGAATCTTCGGTAAGATCCATTGTTGTGAAAGAATGTGGGTTGCAATTTGTATTTAATAATTGATTATATAGGTGATCTGTTTCCCTAACCTGAGTACATTCTCTTTCTTTTTGAAACTTAATAATTTGCTTATTAGCATGAAGTAGTTCATCTAAGATCAGATCATCATAAGAAGAATAACAAGTACACAACATTTTCACTGTTGGGTATCATACCCCAGCACTGCCAGCACAGTTGTAATTGTTCAATGCCCTTCTAGAAGAAGTCAGGTGGAAAGGCAATTAAACTTCAATATAGGATATACATAGTTATATTGTTATGACTGCAAGACTGCTCACTGAAAATTCAGGCTTCTATCTTTATACATAGGTATACAACGCAAATTTAGTATTGCTGTAGAATATAATACAATACAACATATGAATGAGCCTTCCAATGTCGTGCTCGTTTCAGACGAGCCGGTGCCGGCGGTGGTGGTGTCCGTGCTGGGGGAGGCGGCCGTGCAGGGGCGCGCGGGGGGCGCCGCCACGCTGGCGTGCGAGGCGCGCTACGAGCCGCCGCCGCGCGACCTGCCGCTGCCGCCGCTCGAAATCCGCTGGCAGAAGGGCGAGCAGCCCATCAGCCTGCAGGTAGTGCTCGCCCTCGTAGTGCAGTTAGTGAGGCTGAAGCGCAGCGTGTGACCTCACCGTGTGTCGCAGGGCTCTCGCGGGGGCGTGGCGCTGGACACGGCGCGCTGGGCGGCGCGCGTGGAGTCGCGCCTGACGCTGGCGGAGCTGAGTGCGCGCGACATCGGCGCCTACTCGTGCAGCGCCGCCGGCCGCGCCGCCGCGCTCACGCTCGCTCTCGACGACGAGGACGACGGTGAGTCACCCACTCATCGACCCACGAGCCACTTCTCGACCATTGCACTGCGACGCTTACACACATCTGCTACACATTATATCCAACTATGCCACGGATCATTAAAACATTTTAATCGACGACGCTCAACTAAAACGATTCTAGGAAATTCCAAGTAGATTATTGGTGAGTGATTCCAAGTATTGTCCAGATGACTGTGGGATTTATTTCATATTCATAAGGCCAATCGTCCACTTACGTATCTACAATGGTCCACTTTAAGGACTAAGTGCGGAAACCAAAACCTACACTACTACTACTACTACTTCAATAGCTTATACTTCTAGCTAGCAATATATACTTCTTAGCGTTCGTATCTTGGCTGCTTTTCGGGACTTCTTCGGTGACTTCTTCTTGTCTGTGCAATAATGGACGAAGTTATGATGACGAATAACTACCGGAAATACATTGTGAAGGATGGCACGGTTGACATATTTGGCGCATGCCACCGTCCAGGAGAATCAATTCGACACATTATTTCTGGGTGTTCTCGTCTAGCTAACGGAGAGTACTTGCATAGACACAACCTCGTTGCCAGGGTTATTCACCAGCAACTTGCTTTGAAGTACAACCTTGTGGAATCAGAAGTGCCATACTATAAGTATGCGCCCGACCCAGTTCTCGATGATGGTAATATCACGTTGTACTGGGATCGACCTTTCGTCACTGACAGGACTATTGTTGCCAATAAGCCTGACATTGTGGTGATAGATCCATTGGAGCGTCGCGCAATGATTGTTGATATAACGGTCCCGCATGACGAGAACCTCGTGAAAGCAGAGAAAGATAAACAATTCAAATATCTCGATCTGGCTCGCGAGGTTGTCGACATGCGGGACGTGAATACAGCAGTCATTGTGCCGATAGTCGTGTCGGCCAATGGCTTAATTGCGAATAGCCTCGACCAACATCTGAAGAGGCTCTCGCTTGGCAGCTGGATCAAGGGCTTGATTCAGAAAGCAGTACTCCTGGACACGGCGCGTATTGTTAGGAGTTTCCTCTCTCGAGAGCCCTGACCACTAGCTCGGACCCTGTTCCCGATGCTGGTGGGCTACTATTTTCTATATTTTTTAATGTTTCTTTTATATTTGAATATTTAAAAATGTAAATAATATGTTAAGAAATGAATAAACGAAATAATTTAACTTATTCAAAAAACAATATAAATTCAATTCAAAGAAATGTATGTCAATAAAATTCATTAAGATGTTTAAACAAGTTATATGATGTTAGTGTTGAATGGAAACATGGTAGGTACTAAAAATAATATAATATTTGTGCCATTAAAACGCATACTTACATTAAAATCGGTTAAACCGTTTAGAAGTTATGATTGAATAAAGAAACTCACAAACATACATACATACATGACCACTGAAAACAGAACACTTCTTTTTTTGGACAGTCGAGTAAAAATATTTTGAAAGCTCATTCATAATTATATTGTATTGGATTTAGAGGCTTTTTTTGATTGATTTCAATGATAAAGATATTAACATCACGGGACAATACTTCGCCCAAATTACTACAAAAATTAAAAGAAGCAATTAAAGAAAAAACCGGCCAAGTACGAGTCGTATTCACACGGAACCCCGTAGCACTAAATAATATAATAACAATATTTTGACGGCTCATTCATAAATGTTGTATTGTATTAGGTACATTCAATAGCAAAACTAAATTAGTTTTTCATAGTATGTTAATGAAAAACAAAGTTACTGCTGCAATGAAAAAGTCTCATATCTCATGTCTATAATAAATAAATAAATCTCAAAAACTAAACATCAAATAATCTCATTCAGACCAATTTTCGTTGCAAGTTTTTTTTACGTTCTACAATCCCACATTTTTTCAGATTTTCCACCTCTTACTTTAGAAATTAGAGGGGGGGAAATTTCAATAAAATTTTACCACTTTGGAAGTGTTCATCTTTCAAACGATTGTTTTTTTTCTTAAGCAGGTGTAAAGGGGCTCTTAAACGGGCAATGTTTAATAAATCTTGTTTAATGCAATATGTATCTACAATATTGTCAACTATAATCCGGCCATCAATAAAACATTTTGATGACGATTATGTCTGAAAATGTGAAAAATTTATATTCCGGCAATATGTCGGATGGCTCCTATGAACTCCTATCATTATAATTATAATATAATATCTTGGGACAACCAACACACCGCCATCTGATCCCAAACTAGGCAGAGCCTGTACTATGGCAACCAGACAACTGATAAACATACTTATATATTTCTAAATACATACATATTATAGATAAATTACACCCAGATACAGAACAAATAATCGTACTCATCGCACAAAGATTTGTCCTGTGTGGGAATCGAACCCACGACCTCCGTCCTAGCAGTCAGGGCACAGGTCAGGGTCACTAACCACTAGACCAACAGGCCAATTATGTTTGTCTTGTACACGGGGTATAAAATCCGTCAACAATGGCTATCGAAATCGTATAATTGTCGCAGCGAAAGACACGACAGAATATAGCTGCGGCGTCCCACTCACGCCAACCTTCAAAGTCAAAGTCAAAGTCAAAGTCAAAGATTTATTTGCCACTTAACGAAACAATAATAGAACTGGCCGGGCAATATCGCCGTATTCCATATACCTACGCCCATTCGATCGTCCTGCAACCTGCCGGCAACTCATATGCTTTGGCAAAAATACCGCGGATAATAATATGTGGCTATAAAGGATTGTCCGAAATTGTATAGACTGACTCTAATTGATGTCAACTTTGGCGGCAACGGTATTGCAGCCTTAAGTAAATAATTGCTGTAAAAACATTGCCCAATAAGAAGCATCTTAACAAAGTGAAAATGTCTAGCTTGGTGTTGAGTAGTACGTTAGAGTGGTGAGCGAGTACGTTAGATATGGTTGAGTCGTGCGTGCTGCATGCTCAGTGCTCAGCGCTGGTGTTGTTGCAGAGGATCGCGCGGAGGCGATGCAGCGCGACCAGGCGGCGGGCGCGGCCGGCGCCGTCCGCGGGCGTCTGCTCTCCCTCGCCGCGCTGCTCGCGCCGGCGCTTCTGGCGAGGCGGTGAAGCTCGGCTGATGGCTCCTCTACATTCTAAGCACATTCTGTATATTTTGAATTTTGTAAATAATGTAAATACATAATATTATGGAGAGTTGAGGGCGTTTTTTACTTTGATATACTTAATGATCACTACATACATAATTATAGTAAAGGAGTCACGCCATTGCCTCTTGAACGTGGTTGCGAAGACGTCCAATGTGCGGCGCGCGGCGCAGCGAACACGAGGGCGACCACGGAAGGGCGACGCATACTGGATCGAAAATCGCGTTTCGAAGACTTAGAGATTCTACGTTTTATGCGGCGTATTTTGGGCTCGATTTGGGAGTGTACGACGAAACGCCGACAAGACTTTACTTCGACGGGACTTACTTTGGAAATCGATTATGCTTTTCTTGTAATTATACAATTCATAAAAAAAAAATATCTTGCATTGGTTATTAGTATAAGTACATCTTTATCTAATATATAAAATTCTCGTGTCACCGTGTTAGTTACCATACTCCTCTGAAACGGCCTGACCGATTTTTATAAAATTTTATATGCTTATTTAGTAGGTCTGAGAATCGGCTACTATCTATTTTTCATACCTCTAAGTGATAAGGGTTATCCACCACCAACATTTTTTTTTAATTTTTTGGACGAAAACAGAAATAATGTATATGGCAAAACAACGTTTGATGGGTCAACTAGTTATATATGAAATTCTCATTTCATAATGTTAGTTACCCTACTCCTCCGAAACGGCTTGACCGATTTTTATGAAATTTAACATGCATATTCAGTAGGTCTGAGAATCGGCTGCTATTTATTTTTCATACCCCTAAGTGATAAGGGGATAGGTAGGTAGGTAGGGTAGGGTAAAAAAAGGTGCATTGCAGCGCATGCCGGGCACAACTAGTATTATGTATAATATCATTATGTAATATAAAAATGCATAGAAAAAAAATCAAAAAATGCATAGAAAAAAAACAAACAAAAATATATTTTTTAAACCAAACGTCTTAGTAACAATAAACATAATTTTTTATCACAAAAATCACAAATCATTCTAATAACAACTCCTTTTTAATTAAATATTACTTTATGTTTTTAAATTAATAATATAGGATAAACCTTTTAAAACACTCATTAAGTTTAAATACTAATAACCAATGCAAGATATTTATTTTTTATGAATTGTATAATTATAAGAAAAGCATAATCGATTTCCAAAGTAAGTTTCTGATTATCGGAGATAAATTGCGTCGCTGATGAGCTCTGTCGGCGAAGTGTCCTGCCGGCGAAGTGTCCTGTCGGCGAAGAGTCCCGTCGAAGTAAAGTCTTGTCGGTGTTCAGTCATTCGGCGTAGTGTCTGTCGGCGTTTCGTCGTACACTCCGAAATAGCTTCTGTTTCATAATCATAATCATTTATTTTATTTGCAAGATTATTTTTATTACTATTCTTGTGTTTATTAAATATTATTCATCTATAACAATAACTACAAAACTACACTTGGGAGCAAATAAATCGAGCCACTTCCTTTTTCACGCATTATGGTAATTATTTTTGGTATTAAGGAACGCATCGATTCGAAACATATATCGCCTAAAAGGGTATTTAATAACCTTTACAATGAGGGTAGTTAGTTGTCAAAATTTCATTTTTATTAAAGTTTAAAGGGTAGAATAAAATTATCGCATTTAATTTGCTTATGACATTTTTATTGTACTCTGTTAAGAAAAGATTAAATTTGAGGTTTTTGTTAATCATACCCATATTACTTGTTATTGTTGTCTTTATCTGTGTCTGTGTAATCAAAATAACCTGATAAAATGGATACTACACCGACGGAAGCTGCCCAAGTTGTAGCTTTACTTGAGGTTGGACACGGACAACGTGAAGTGGCACGCAGACTTCATTTGAGTCGTTCAAAGGTACAGCGTGTATACCGCAGGTATCTGGAGACTGGTGCTTTTGTTCGGCGACCTGGAACTGGCCGACCACGGGCAACAACAGAACGTGACGACCGCTTTATTGCAACCAATTCGTTGCGCGACCGTGGACTTAATGCTGTTCAGCTACAGCAAGCGTTACGTGACGTTCGAGGAGTCGCAATCAGTAGGTGGACAGTGAGACGAAGACTAAAAGAACGAAATTTAACATCACACAAACCAGCAACTGGCCCAAAATTGACTGTAGCTCATCGCCGATCTCGCTTGGAGTTTGCTCGAGAACACATTAATTGGACGTTAGAAGACTGGAGGTCAGTTTTGTTTTCTGACGAGTCAAGAATCTGTCTTTTTAGCAATGACGGGAGAAACCGAGTGTATAGACGTCCTGGTGAAAGATTTGCCCAATGTTGCATTCGAGAAACGGTGAGTTTTGGTGGTGGTTCTTGTATGGTGTGGGGAGGAATTTCTCTAGACGGAAAAACGGAACTTGTCTTCGTCGACCCCGCCAACGATGGCAGTGGTAGACGTGGATTAACAGCTGACCGATACATAACTGACATTCTTGAAAACCACGTAATGCCGTATGCTGGTTTTGTCGGAGAAAATTTCTTGTTTATGCATGACAATGCGAGACCTCATACCGCGCAGATCGTTACGGAATACTTGTCTGCGATCGGGATTCAACAAATGGTATGGCCAGCACGAAGTCCCGATTTGAACCCGATCGAACACCTATGGGACGAGCTAAAACGGAGAGTCCGAGCCAGGGTTCCCGCTGTTTCATCTATTCCCGAGCTTAAAGTCGCTGTGCTTGAAGAGTGGGAGAACATACCACAATATGTCATCGTAACGCTGATCAGATCGATGACTAATAGGCTACAAGAATGTATCAGGGCCCGGGGGGGTAATACCAGTTATTAAGAATATTTTTTTTGCAATAATTTTGTTTTTTTATTGTTTTTATGGACTGTTTTAGCCCTACTAAATTTTCTATCAAAATTACCATTTTTCTTGCAGAGCCAATAATTTATCATTCAATAAGGTTATTATTCAATAATTTACCCTCATTGTAAAGGTTATTAACTAAACTTTTAGGCGATATATAGTTCGAATTGATACGTTCCATATTACCAAAAATATTTACCATTTTACGTGAAAAAAGGTAGTGGCTCGATTTATTTGCTCCCAAGTGTATAATAGAAATAAATATGTACAAGTATATAAGGGTTACAGGGCGTCCAAAAATTCGTCCGCATCGCTGTCAACAGGAAAAGTGCTCAGAAGGCTGGTAGCATTACCACGTTGGATGGCAATGCTGATTCTTTGGCCAAAAAATAGGCCGGCCCTCTGGTCACGTGAAGAGTCGACCAACCGCTTGGCGATTTCCCGAAAAACTAGGTGGGCACTCGGGCCCCATGGCCCTAGTGTTTCAACCCCAAACGGCTCAAACACATAACTACCAATTAAATTATTGTATTTGCGCCGTTTGAGGTTTTCAGCACCTGCAGCAGCCGCCCCAGCGCAGCCCACTGTGCTAGGAAGATGGGATGGCGCAAGGGTGTCGACGCAAGTTGCGTCTCACACCAAAGGCCTACCCAACTTCCATGGCATTATGGTCATACCATCTGGTCTCTTACCATCGACACGTACCAAGCCATTGGGTTCTAAGACAGCTGGCACCCCGGCGGTGGCAAAAGCACGACGGATGAGATCATTAATGCTAGCGTGCCGCGCAATCCGACCTGCACTCTTACTGCATGAAAGGCCATGGTGTCCGAGGCAGTCGACTGCTTCACCACATTGACAGCGATGTGGAGCCCCACAAGGAGCGCCTAATCGCAAACACGTAGCGAGCCGGAAGGTTGTGTCACCTAGCATAGTGCCTATATTAGGTGACGATAGTGCCTGAAGCCAGAGACCCGACTCCCACTCACCCACAGCCAGTAGCGGGCACGTTCAGCAGTATTGGAACCCGTTTTCCCAGAGACAGTGGGATGAGCCGCTCTGCAGGTTGCCTGCAGAAACCTGCAGAGCGGCTCATCCCACTGTCTCTGGGAAAACGGGTTCTCGGGCCGATCCGTATCCGGGCAAGCCACTTTCCAGGCGACCTCTGCGTCGGTCAAGCACGGCACTTCTGAGTCAACCAGGGAGAGAGCTAAAATTTTCCTGGTTAGCTTTTCAGTACTGTGGACAGAGGACAGGAACGCCGGTAAGCACACTAGAAATTTTGCGGACGCAGAGGCCACCAAAACGAATTGGTAGGGTGGCTTGCAGCCACGCTCGGTCGTCCAGGGCCACATTAAGAATGGATGATTAACATCCGTCCGTGTTGCGAATAATTTTGTCAGTTTTGTCCAAAAGTTGTGGTTTCTTCCAAAGAGGAGAACAACGGAGAAAATACATAAAATTTGGACAAAAAGAGCAATATCTGATCAGGGTGAATGCCGAATGTAAATTAATTTTGGAGAGTCTATCCGTAATATCATTAAAATGATTGATTTTGTCATCGATGAAAAACTTTCTTCTAAAATAAACCTAGGAGGTGCAGGGAACTTTTTTCTAAAATTTTTATTTGAGGGGCTTATTGCATTAAATTTATCTATAGTCGATTGTCTGTCGGTAATGTCAGAGAGGTAAATTTCGCACTTTGATGGGTTAAGGTCTAGGTCAATAGATTTAAATTGATGTTTGAGGAGTTGTAGGTCATCCAAAACGGTGTCAACATCACCTCCTAGAGTTCCATCATCTAAATACCACACGTTAAATGTTAAGTATGGTTACATTTTGATCGATAAGTTAGTTAAGCCTCCTAATACATAGTCTTAATCTTATATATTACATTACATACATTGAAACATAAGGAGCATTGTTCCGAGTAACATTTAGTGTTTATTTCATCAAAATCGACCAACAGACGCAAAAAATATTAATGTTTAAAATTTAGTTAGTAACCTCATGCGCAATTTCTATGATAAATTTAATTATTTACGTAAATAGGTTTTAATCGAAGTGTAGTCGGAATGACTGAAAATGAATTTGGTTTTATTTTTCCTTTTGTGTTTACTCTTTGCATGGAAGTAATAAGTACTACGTGTACCCCATTACGAAAAAGAATCGAAATTAAAATTTAATAAAATCCACGACGTTGCGTGTGTGCAGTGCCGCAGTCAATTGCTCAGCCACTGCGCAAACCGTGCCGTCACATAGCTGTGGTTGTGACTTCGTCGGGCATTGATGCAACTTTGCTTAAGGGTGGCCAGACTGCACATTCAATTTTCAAATTGCCGCTGAATCTTGCAAGCGAAGATACCCCAACATGCAACATCACCAAAAACGGGGGAGTCCTTTTGCAGCAGTGGAAGTTAAGCCTATAGGACGAGTGCACAATGTCGCAGAAGCATGCATTAGAGGCGTTGAACCACAGCTTGCAGGACATTCGCGGCAACCAGGCGCTGATGGGAGGCGTCGTTCGGCCGCTTTAGACCCTGTGGACGGTGCTCGCCGTCCGACCGTCTTATGGCGACAGAACACTGACACACTAGACACTGTGATGGCTTATGACGATGGTACTGCCTACCCCGTTGAATTTCTCAACTCCGTGGAGTTAAAAGGCGAGGCGTCCCATCAGCTGGAGCTTAAAGTTGGCGTTCCAGTTCTGGTGATGCGAAACCTTGATGCAACCAGACTGTGCAACGGCACCAGGCTTCGTATCACAGAGCTGGGCCGTAACATTATAAAAACGAAGCTGCTAAAGGACAGAGCGTTTTAATTCCCCGCATACACATTCACATTCAAATTTCCGCACATTCAAATAACTTGCCATTTCAATTTAAGAGGTTACAATTTCCCTTAAAATTGGTTTTTACAATGACGATCAACAGATCCCAGGGCCAAACCATAAAAGTGACCGGCATTCAATTGTGCACTCTATGCTTTTCAGACGGTCAATTATGTGTTGGTTGTTCAGTGCCCAAAATTTGCACGTGCTTGCGGAAAATAATAAGTCATTTAATGTTGTATACAAAACGGTATTAGAATAAATAGTGCCCAACAAGGCGTGTGATGGTTCACTGAAAATAAAGTTGTATAGCGCTAAAATAAACGGTTTTTAATATTGTTTGGGACTTCTTTTTGTAGTCATCATTGAGCAACAAGAGTAGTTTTATTTTAGTTCTAATTATAGAAATTCCATTGTTTTAGATGATTAAAACAAAGCGAGCGAGAAGAAAGAAAAGTAATAAAAAAGGTGACAACACAAGTAAGGATCCATCACAACAGTCATAGCGTAGAAGAAAATGCCCAAGTACAGGAAAATCAGCCAGAGTTGAGTACAGAACAACCAATGTCGACAGATCAAAACAATGTTGAACTTTCTGAAGTTCCACAGGAAACTGAGAATGAGGCACCCCAGCAAAGTAATGAGAATCAAGGTGAAGCAGTTTCAGATACTGCTAATGCAGAAACTGAAGAAGCGAAAGAAAAAGAGACTAAAAAAGAACCAGATGAACAACAGAAAGAGGAGGAAGCTACATAAAATGCTGATGAAGGGCATTTCCTGTTTGACTGAGTATAGGAATTGATAGAGCAACGCGAATGATGTATACAAGTAGAGATTGATCTGTAGTTTAGGTTAAAATATCTAGATTTAGGAAGGAAAAGCACTGGTAGTCGGTATGAAAAGCCAGCTTGTTATATTTATTTATTAATCTTTAATTCAGACAGTTGACTCATAAAATTGTTAGAATTGCTGGAATATTTCTTGTCTTGGTTAAATTGACTATTAATGTAGTAGTTATGATCAAAGAGTTGCTTTTTTAAATTTTGATCAAATGCGAGTTATTAGACGATTTTAAATATTGTTATACTTTTTTGATAAAATTACATGCAAACAATATTAATATGATTAATATAACAAAAATTTTGATATTACTTTTAAATAGTAAGTACAAAAGAGCAGTTGCTTTGTATTTTTTTTAATCTCTTTCTTTATTTCAATAACAATAAATACATACCTACGTAAGACAGTGTTTGTTTTAATGTATTACAGTCAACGTTGCGTGTAATATAAATTAGATGTGACAAAATGAAGCAAAACGTATCCATGCATCGACGTAATGACACGTTGCGAATAATACATATCAAGAAAGGTAAAATAAAATGAAGCGGGACGTTTCTTTACGTCGACGTAATCAGAAGTTGCGCGAGACATAGTAGGTAAAAAAAAAATTAAGGGGTACAACGTATCCATACGTTGGCGTAGTAAGACGTTGCGTGTAGTGTGATAGATTAGGAGCTATATAATGTTACAGAACGTATATGTACGTCGACGTACAGATACGTTTTGTATAATCTAATACGTTTTTAAGGATAAAATATGGCAGAACGTAACTGCACGTCGACGTATCGAGACGTTGTGTTTAATTAAAAAAAATGAAAAATGATTATATGTTGCGGAACGTCACCATACGTCGACGTATAATGTCGTTCTATTTATAGCTAATTACTCAAATAAATAGAGGTACCAATGAACGTTTATAAACGTCAAAAAAAATGTATGGGGGAAAACAGTGCTCCATCACAAGTTTCGAAAAAGTGAGCACCGCGCGCGAATGTGTTAATAGATAAAACACAAACATATTCACAGCAGAAAGATTTTTTTTAAAATTCTATGGGGATTAGGAAGAAAATAAGTTTTTGGGTCACTAGGTTAGGTTATGCGGCAGATGGTAAGAATTGTACCTATATAACGCCAAAATGTATTGTAAATACCATAATCAAATAAACACATTGATTTAATTGTTTGAAAACATATTTGTATGTTATTATTAGCATATTATTGCATAGCACAAAAAGGAATTAGGTAGGTAAAATAAAAACAAGTTATTTTTTCAATATTTTATTCATCTTCATTTTCATACTCAATTAATATATCATACAGGAATGGTGCAGGAGGTGTGATGGTATTTTGGTACCTTGCCACTGTTTGACGATAGTCCTTGCCCTTATTATGGAAAGAACTGCTTCATCATGTAAAGGCACACTTCCAGTAGCGTTGCTACGATCAGTAGCGATACCACAACTCACGCAATTCACCATTATCCAGTCGATAAGCAATCGTTGTCCAAGTCCGTAAAATCAATCCAAAGTCGTCAGAAAAATAGTAGAAATCGAATAAGCACATCCGCACGAGTACGAAAACGAATGACGTGACTTGACGGGAGTGACGTGACACTGACATTTTGACAAACATCAATATTTTTTCGTTTTGAAACAGTCAACCGATACACGATTTTGAACGATGTTATTGTTAAATAAATAAATAACTATTACTAAAACAACAATAATTTAATCAAATCTCCTTTTTTCTTTTATAAATGATTATAATGTTCATGACCAATGCTAAAACAAAACAGATATCGTTTTTTTAGTAACTTCTTTAGAACTACTAGTTTTAGAACGAACTCGTAGTGACCTGACAGCTTGTTTACGGAGTTAGTTTTAGAACTACATTCAATTTAAAACCACATTTCAAATTATAATTTTTAGCTCATTCCCGTAGAAAGTTATTATTGTTACATGTTATTTTTAATCAGTAAAAATCTAGTCTTTTTTAATATACATATCGTTTCTGTACATACTTTGGCCCAAAACTGGCCATCTCCTTTAAATAATTATATAATATTTGTTTAGGTTTTAATGGTAATCTTAATAGTTTTTCGTACATTGTAGGTCCTATAACCGACCCAACAATAAACAGCACAGACTGATCTATGGCTAAATTAATATTAATAGTAAAATGGCGCCGATTTTTTTTTCTATTTCAAAATTTAAATTAGGAATGCACTCGCTGTTCAAAGGACAATGACCAAAGTTGGTACCAAAAAGTCTCGCGCCTCAAAACCAAAATATTATAGTAATTAGTTTCATATTTTTTTACGGCATTACGCGTCGGGGATTTGATTTTTGAACTGGAAATATACTTTTCGAGTTTAAAAGTACGAATATTGTTTTACTCCCTTTATATGACGTTCCGTTTCAACTGAATAAAAATGACGTTCCGTTTCAATTGAACAAACCCTTGTCTGTCGAGCGGACTCTAAAATTAATTACAATTAAGTAAGATCAGTACACCAAATCGATTTAGTTTGGTTTATTGCTATTTGCAACAAAATAGATTTTCTCAGCCTAAAGATTTTGATTTATCGATTACATCCCTAAATCCCGACTAGTTTATAGCACTTACTATACTCTATGGTTTATAGTTATCTTATCTGTGGCATCTGACATTTGTACTGTACTAACTGACTATTGGCAATGTAAAGGTCTAAAATAAAATCGAGTTTCAGTCAAGCATACTGTGGATGTTACTTTAACTCGTAATTCTTACTAATATTAGTGTATTACGCTGTTTTTAGAGCAATAATGTAATGTATGTGTGATACGTCGTTGGTAGCGTCGAAAAAATAGACCTACTTTTTAGGTTAGTTTCGATTTTATAAAATAACTCTGAAACGCGGGTTTTTTTTTCAAAAATAATTTTTGTAGGAGTTAATACGATCAGTGTAGTCTATAAAAAACAAGGTTTGATTTTGATGCAGCATGGTACGGGATTCCATACTTCCATGAGCATTCTCTTTTACATTGTATTTAAATTTCCTAGATAATAATTAAGGTTGTTGTGTTTTTAAAGACTTATAAAAGCATTAAGTACCTTATAATAATATACTTAACCGTTTTACTTGTTTTGTTAGTTTGTTAGTAGGTATAATGTATTGGTCAAATCTTGCAACTGAATTTCAAACCAGTTCCCCCCAACGGATTGAACTGAAATTTTCACACATCTTTGTTTCAGATGACTATACATTTTTATGATGACATTACTTAATCCTTTTTTTTTTTTTTTTTTTTGGTGGGTGGGAAATCGTCAAATGGCCCCCCCCGCCCTGGGCGGAGCGGAAGGGAGTGTCAGACTCTTACTGACTAAAAACCACCCATGTTCCTTCATTGGCCCTTTAGGTTCCAGGGCCGCGATATCTCTTTCGAACAGTCCCGCAGCCCTGGCAGGCACCGGCCCTTGCGGGCCCCTCCCGTTTGCTGACAACTCTTTGAGGCGCGCGTGGAACACGAACGCGCCACATTACTTAATCCTGCAGCCAGGATCTTTGTCGAGAGTTTTCTCGTGAGGGTCTCCTCACGAGAAAACTCTTCAACGGTTAATAGCGCGCACACGAAACTTTGTGTTCGTGTTCAATTTTGATAGATAAACATGATTTCTATCATGCCCTCATCCTGCAACCACGATTGTCTCCTCACGAGGGGAACTCCTCAACAGACAATAGCATGGTTATGAAAATTTGTAGACACGATCATGTTTGATGGATAAACATGATTTCTATCATGACCTCACCCTGCAACCAGGATCGTCTCCGCAAGAGGGAAGTCATTGATGACTTCCCTCTTATTAATAGCACGGATACGAAAAAAGAGTTAAGATTATAATGCGAGACTCTTGCCCTGGAGGATCTGTCTCACAGCTGTTCACGGCTTCACATATCACATAAGTGACGGCACACGGCCTATGATGGATAACCTGAACTTTGCAGCCGTAAAAAGAATTTGCAGAGTGGACAGTGAACCGCTTTGAAAGAATTAGATACGGCTTATGAATTGCCGATTGCGAAATAAAGAACAACAAATTTGTTCGTTGTCGTCACCGAGGCAGGTCCAAAGAATGCTGGGAGGCCTTGGCCCAAAAGTAGGAAAAAATAGGCTAAGCAAAAAAAAGTTTGTCTCAAACTAACATAATAAAAAATTGTGTTGTTTGGTTTATCACTACATAGTATAAAACAAAGTCGCTTTCTCTGTCCCTATATCCCTATGTATGCTTAAATCTTTAAAACTACGCAACGGATTTTGATGCGGTTTTTTTTTAATAGATAGAGTGATTGAAGAGGAAGGTTTATAATATGTATAATACATGCACCCGTGCGAAGCCGGGGCGGGTCGCTAGTTGGTTAATAAACCAAACAACACATTTTTTTTGGAATAAATTTAATTTATCTTTATCGTATCAAACTAATTTTTTACTATGTCTACCAAGATCATGGACATTCTATATCCGACCTTCAGATATTACAAAAAAAATTACATTATATTATATACTTAGTAAATTAAAATACTTTCTAAATGCGAATTGCGAGCACATTCCTAATTTAAATTTTGAAACAAAAAATCAACGCGAATTTCAGCCATAGGTTCTTTCTGTCCGTGCATACAGTTAAAAATCAATCCATTTTCAAAGGACATGATGTTATGAAATGGGCTTTAAATATTTTTTTTTTTAATATCTGTCATGTGTGGTTTTTCTGATAGGGAATAAATAATGCGAGACTCTTGCCCTGGAGGATCTGTCTCACAGCTGTTCACGGCTTCACATATCACTTAGGTGACGGCACACGGCCTATGATGGATAACCTGAACTTTGCAGCCGTAAAAATAATTTTCAGACGACGTTATTACAGAAAATAAAGTAACAAGTACGAATATGCGTCAGTTTGCTCACATATTTTAACAGGCGCAGGGGTTTTCAAACTCGTGGCTAGCGTAAAAAGAGAATAAACAGGGTCTTTGCTTACAAATTATGAAATAAGCAATTGATAAGCAATCTTTCGCCCATGAACATTTCAGTAATTCCTCATAGTTACTACTCTACAGAGATTGACCAGCCATTCTGATATCAGAATGGCTGGTCAACCTTAAATGTTTTAATTCTTTTTATTTATGAAATAAGCAATTCTCTAATCATGGTTAGCAAATATAAGTAATTGATAAGTAAATTTCTGCGGCGGTGGCACGGTGTCGCACGAGTCTGGTGGTCTCATGCGACGCGTATCACGTGATTAGTTACTAGTGTGATGTAATCAAACACTCCAGTATTCAAAAGTAATATTTTTAATCAATTAAGCATGTGACAATCACTAATATTTACCTAAAAGTAGTACAACAGAAGTACGGATTCACAAGGTATGATTACTGTTCAACACCTCAAGAATAGAATAGAATAGAATAGAATAGTCATTTATTTCCTCGGAATGTAAGTATTACAATAAGGTGGTTACAACATTAAAGAATCCTTGTACATTCTACCATTTTAGCATGCAAACATTGATGCAGTTCATCATCAAACATTAACACAACTAAAATGGGATCCTGCCGTTTTGCCGAAAAGATTTTGCCAAATTTTCATTACCCAAACAAATTTTAGCAACCTTTTTTATACCAATGTAATATTTGGAATAATTTTAGTACGCACATTTTCATTTGGTCAAATGTTTACTTGGCAGATTATTACCAAGGATAATGTCATTGCGTTTGGTCTTTAATCAAATGATTTATTACAGCAAACAAAATTAAGACAATAAACGTTTAGTCAAATGATTTGTTATGACAAAAAAATAAAGGCAAAAATTTTGGAATGAAGACATAACACAAATTGATTTAATATAACGTAATTGAAATTTAACAGATGCTGACAGAAACCCTAACCCTAGACGGTCGACGTCAGGGGCACCCCGAGGTTCGGTTAGTTAGGTTCCTGTAAACCTTGCAGACAGAAATAGGAGCCCCGCGCAGCGGGGATCCGTCGACCTGCTGACGGAAACGCTAACCCTAGACGGTCGACGTCACGGGCACCCCGAGGTTCGGTTAGTTAGGTGCCTGTAAACCCTGCAGACAGAAATAGGAGCCCCAACCGAATCCAAATAAGAGATTCCAACTAGTTAATAGTGCTTTTGACTGAAATGGTAAGTTTAAAATTGACGACACTAAATATTTGGCTTATTTAATTTTGCGTAAAATATGTTATACCAACTGCAATATTTGACTAGATAAAAAATGGTAAAAGTACTAGTTGGTGAACAAGTTATTGTTCAAACGTTCACTTGCCAAACATAGGTTTTCGTAACAATTATTTGTAAAGAGATTTTTTGGTAAGTAATAATTTGGCAAATGAAATTATGCGAAAATTTGTTTGGGAAGTGATAATTTGGCAATTTCTTTTCGGTAAAACAAGGGAGACCCAACTAAAATATATCATTTAAAAAATCGGATACGGAGTAATAACATTTATTACCGTCTAGGGTTAGCGTTTCCGTCAGCAGGTCGACGGATCCCCGCTGCGCGGGGCTCCTATTTCTGTCTGCAAGGTTTACAGGAACCTAACTAACCGAACCTCGGGGTGCCCGTGACGTCGACCGTCTAGGGTTAGGGTTTCTGTCAGCATCTGTTAAATTTCAATTACGTTATATTAAATCAATTTGTGTTATGTCTTCATTCCAAAATATTTGCCTTTATATTTTTTGTCATAACAAATCATTTGACTAAACGTTTATTGTCTTAATTTTGTTTGCTGTAATAAATCATTTGATTAAAGACCAAAAGCCTTAATTAATGAAATTATCCTTGGTAATAATCTGCCAAGTAAACATTTGACTAAATGAAAATGTACGTACTAAAATTATTCCAAATATTACATTGGTGTAAAAAAAGGTTGCTAAAATTTGTTTGGGTAATGAAAATTTGGCAAAATCTTTTCGGCAAAACGGCAGGATCCCGGGACAAATTATATACAGGTAGTTATTGTTATTCAATTGTTTTTTTTTAATCATTAATGTAGCCTAACCTAACTGTTTCCTTTTACAAAAGCGATTCGCTTCTCTTTCTTTCTCGTTGTTTGTCATACTCTAACCTAACCTATCGTTACCTAAGATTTCTGTTGCTATACTTATTTAAAAAAAATTATTTGTTTTAGTTCAAGACCAGGTTTTCGCTAAAAGATACGCAAGATATCAATGTATGAAAAGGGAACTGTTACGCTGACAAAACGTCATTCGTCTAATAGTTGTGTTGGCCTAGTGAAATGTTTGACAAATGATAAATGTCCCAAACGTTTTGTGTCATTATAATAATCAGCTTAACAGTAATTCTACCAAATGAAACGTTGTTATACATAAATTTGCTAATTGTTAGTTGTCAAAGTGAAACATTGGCGAAACGTTGGTTGGCAAGTGACAATCTGCCAAACAATTTTCGGCGAAAAGGCAGGATACCCTAGAGTGTTGCCGATGGCTACCTTGCTTTGTACCTACTTGTATCTAGACGACGCTTAATAACAATTAACGTGTTTTCTTAGGAAACATAATGCCGTCTCGAGCCGCTTGGATAGATATGCCAAGAGATGATAAACCTTATGTGAGTATTTATTTATAAAGTATTTGCTATTCACACTTTTGTTTTTATAAAAGGACGTTTTTCAAATGTAATTTAAACTTTGTTTTGCTTTTAGGGATCTTATGGGAGGTGGCAGATCGTTCCAGCAACGAGTGGCGGCATACTTGAAACATCCCCTGAAAGGTTGTGGTCTTATGTCGAGGCATCGAGAGTGGATTGGCCGTGGAACGAGCAGAGTAGCTGTAGTGCTCATGCCTCCAGCTAATTTTTCTGAGCAGATATTCCGGTTTGTGTGTTTTTATGATACCGAACATCAAAACTGCCAAGTGTAGTTTCCGCCGTGCAGCCATTTTTAGAATTTTGTTTTCATATAAATATGGTGTGATAAAATAAAATAAATAAATATAAATATCTTGGGACAACCAACACACCGCCCTGATCCCAAACCAGGCAGAGCCTGTACTATGGCAACCAGACAACTGATAAACATACATATAAAAAAAAAATGATACGACGGTGACGACGGTGATGTGATGCCTTTGGGGTATGCTTAGGCAGTAATGAGCACATGCATTTTGTAGTCGCTGTATTAAACGTTCAGTACGTGAAAGAAGACATGGCCCGTAAACAGTGTCGAAATAATTCAGTTTGGATAGTACTAGGCTATCCACCAATCTCTTCCTCACTGCGACACTAAGGAAATCCCTCACTCTGTACAGAACCCTCAGTCTATAAAAACAGTTTTTTACTACGCCATTTATATGCTCCTCAAAACGTAGTTCCGGATCAGTAATTAACCCAAGGTTACAAACGATTTCTACTTTTTGAATACTTTCTCCCATTATTTTGAGATCAGGTTTAGCAGAAAGAATTGATTTAATTTGATTTCGGTTCCCCATGATCATAAACTTAGATTTTTGAGGGTTCGGTACTAAAGAATTGTCCTTAGACCATATAGCAATTTTATCAAGCTCCTCATTAAGGGTACATACGGCGGCTGCTGTTACTAGCATTAAATGAAAAATACAGCTGAGTGTCATCCGCGTCTACATGATACTTGCAGATCTTTATGCATGTCGTTATGTCAGCACTATATACTATGTAGAGAAGCGGACCGAGCAAGGATCCCTGGGGAACTCCCCTTGATATTATTTGTGGGGAGGAAGATATCGTGGAACCGTCTTTCTTGCGCAATTCAACCCGTTGCGACCTCCCAGTCAGGTAGCTTTCAAACCAACCGGTCGCCCGCCTGTCAAAGCCGTAATACGACAGTTTGGACAGTAATAAGGGAATATTAGTTGAGGCGAACGCACGCGAATAGTCGAGCAATACCAGGATAGATCCCTCAACACGGTCCCGAGCTTCTAGGATGTTACCCAACACATCTGCCAAGGCAGTTGCGGTTCTGCGCCCCTTTTTAAAACCCGATTGCAGTTCAGGCAGCATTTCATGCGCCTCGAGGAAATCGGTGTCCTGCTAAATACACCACCCTGCTTTCTGCTACAAAGTGCGTAGGCGTGAGTACTATTAGTTCCATGTTATAATAATTTAGAAATTCAGTGAGCTTTTTTGTTTTTGAATTATTGGTGTCAAGCATATTTACATTGAGATCGCCTTATAAAATAATATTGTCGTAGGGAGCCAGTGCACAGATACGGTCCGTAATCGCATCTAGAAATATATTTAAATCTAACCAAGGGGGCCGGTATGCAGTTCCTATCAGTAAGTTTTTTTTTTAGTGGTTATATTCAGCCACATTTGCTCCACCTGTGGATGATGCGGGTGAGCTCTGATTCGAGCACTGGTTCCGGTTTTGACAAAAAACGCGACCCCTCCCCCGCGCCCCGCACAGATTGACTCCGGGCGTGGCCTATGACGCAACTGATACCCAGGAACCACTGGCGCCCGGCCTTCCTCCTCCTCGCGCATTTCCTTGTAGACATCTACATTTGTGGGCTTGTGGGCTTTAATAGATACAGGAAGTGACTTATTGAATAGGTAATAAAGTTAGTTTTTGAGGTGTTGAGTGCTATTGAGTGAGAATAGAGCCAATTTAGGGTTTTGTTGACTGTGCAATGTGCTCAAGTTCCGAACAGGTATCAGCAAAAAAGGTTATAGTAGTGTCATCTACAAAAGTTACTATCCTAGCATTTGTAATGTTCAGGTTGCACAGGTCGTTTATAAAAAATAGAAAAATCGTCGCACCCAATATGCTTCCTTGGGGTACTCCGTACTAGATGGGAAACTCTTCGCTTTTATGAGTTTCAATACTAACCATTTGAGCGCGATCCGAGAGATAGTTTCGGAAAAGATCTAATTGCAAGCCCCTGACACCAACCCTTCCCAGTTTTAGTAAGTATAGAAATTGAAACGGTGAACATTACTTTCGCGGAACTCGGATAAATAAAAGACCGGATACCTTGATAGTATGTACTCAGTTCAAACTCAAAAAAAATCATACATTCGAATCCTTATACGTTGTCGACAGAAAATCTTAACACCGCGATTCAGGATTGATGTCTAAATGAACAACGCCATCTAGTTACATAAATGGAACTAAATTTCGTCAAACGTACTTTCGTTGCACAAATTCAATGCGAACATACCGCCCACCAAGGACATAATGATATGTCCTTCATTACAAAAAACCGCCCACCATGAGGTCAGGGGCTCAAACTGGACTTCCAATAAATTACGTGTGCAACGACAAGTGATGACGTGAAATAATAATAAAAAAAAAAAAAAAAACTACAATATTTTATGGAAAGTACATATTCCTTGACACAAAAAAAACTAAAAATACTTTGTGGACTGTATAAACTTATCTAAACTTACACTACTTTGTGGACAGTATAAACTTATCCAAACTTACAATAACTTGTGGACTGTATAAACTTATCTAACTTACAATTAACAAAAAAAATAGCTTTAAACTTAACGTTACTTTGCAATTGGTAAAATGCACAATTTTGACGTAGGTCGTTTGATTGAGGATCCATTACACTTAAGGGTCACCACTCGTGTAACCTTGTCCAAACCAGGATGCTTGTCTACGACTTTGCCCAAAAGCCAACGGGCAGGAGGTAAATTATCCTCCTTGACTAAAACGACATCTCCGATACTTGGTTCTGGAATATTTTTAGTCCATTTGTAACGCTGCAACAAATGAACCAAGTACTCATCTGACCAACGCCTCCAAAAGTCTTGCAACATACGTTGTGTTAGCTGCCAACGTCTCAGGTTGCTGATGTTGGAACTCTCATAGTTGCGTTCAGGCACTGCTATCAGAGGCTCACCTATCAAAAAATGACCTGGTGTTAAAGGGGTGGGATCTTTGGAACTGTCAGGCAACATTGATAACGGCCTGGAATTAAGGCACGCTTCTACCTGGGACAAAAGTGTCGATATTTCTTCAAACGTGAGCGTAGCATTACCTATAACGCGTTTGAGGTGGAATTTGGTTGATTTCACCCCGGCCTCCCACAAGCCACCGAAATTAGGGGAATGAGGCGGAATGAAATGCCATGAAGTGCTGTTGTTGCCTAACCATTCTTTTATCTCCACAGCCACTGAAGATTTTTCAGCGGCGACTAAATGCCGAAGCTCCTTGGAAGCGCCAACAAAATTAGTTCCGTTGTCGCTCCAAATGTCGCTAACAAAACCTCGCCGAGCCACAAATCTTTTAAAGCCAGCAATGAAACCTTGCGACGTTAAATCACTGATGGCTTCTAAATGAATAGCCTTGGTCACCATGCATACAAAGACACAAATGTACCCTTTGTATGATCGGTGGCCTCGACCCTTTGATGTTCGGATGCTGATGGGACCAGCAAAATCCACGCCACTATTTAGGAATGGTCTTGCTGGAGTGACTCGACTAGACGGTAACTGACCCATAAGTGGGGTTTGAATAGATGCCGAGTACCGCCTGCACTTTACACATTTGTGTACATGAGCTTTTATCTTTGTTTTGGCGGAGAGTATCCAATACCTCGTACGCAGCTGGCTCAACATTAATGTTGGTCCTCCATGTAAAGTCTTCTTATGGGCTTCATCAATCACAAGATTTGTGAAGTGACTGTTAGGTGGTAGGATGATGGGATGTTTGACAGCCTCATCTAAACTAGCATTCTGAATGCGTCCACTGACACGGAGGATGCCATCGTCATCGATGACTGGACAAAGACTTTTAAGCTTGCTTTTCGCTTTCACGCTTCCTGTTCTTCTTATATCCTTCATTTCTTCGGAAAACTCTTGATTCTGAACAACCTTTATACATGTTTTTGTAGCTTCTTGTATTTCTTCCTTAGTTAGGTACGTTTCAAATCTCCTTTCACCATGTAATTGTTTCCTCCAACTCAACACTCTTCTACAGTACGCTATAACCCGAACTAACCTTGATAATGATGAATACCTTGCGCAGAAAAGATCCTCCTGTGGTGGTTCAGTTGCAACATGAACCTTGATTGATCTTTGCTCCGTATTGGTGACAATTGACTTTGGTCTTGTGTATTCTATTGTTTCATCTTGAAGCCATGAGGGTCCTTGACTCCACAGTGAGCAGCTTACAAGTTCTTGAGGTGTTACACCTCTGGATGCCAAATCAGCAGGGTTATGGGTAGATTGGACGTGCGCCCAGTGTGAGTTGTCGACGTGCGAGAGAATAGCAGACACTCTGTTTCCAACGAACGTAGTCCAGTGACTGGGGTGTTTGCTGAGCCATGCCAAAACCACTGACGAGTCAGTCCAGGCATGTATTTGAGGGTGTGCGATTTTCATTACTTCAGCGACTTCAGCAATGAGTTCGGAAAGCAACACTGCCCCCATTAGCTCCAAACGTGGAATCGACTGCTGCTTGACTGGTGCAACCTTAGTTCGAGAGGTGATTAAACTGACATGAATGGTTTTGTGAGCATCGATGACTCGAATGTACACTACAGCGGCATAAGCAGCAATCGACGCGTCACAGAATCCATGTAACTCTACCAATAGATCGTCGGATTTTGTGTTAACCCATCTGGGGATGCTGAATTTGTTCGTCTCTACAAGGCTTAAACGGTAAGTTTCCCATTCTGACAGAAGTTCCGGAGTTAATTCTTCATCCCATTCCAGGCCAGCAAGCCAAAGCTTTTGAATGAAGATCTTGGAGGTGACAATACAAGGTGACAGCCAGCCTAGCGGATCGAACAGTCGTGCGATGTCGGATATTACCTTTCTCTTGGTGACTGGAGTCTGCTGTGGATCAAGTTGCACTGAATATTTAAATTCATCACTCTTACGATCCCACGAAATTCCTAAAATTTTTATAACTGAGTCCAACTTAATATCCTTTCCCTTTTCCTCTTCCTCATTCTGTCTTACCTTTGTTACAGTATAGTCGTGAATTCTCTTGTCTAATTCATCGCAGCTGCTAACCCATTTTTGTAGTTGAAATTGACCTTTGGTGAGTATCTCTGTTATTTTTCTATGTATCTGTAAACCTTCTTCAACTGTTTCACATCCTGTCATTAAATCGTCAACATAAAACTCATTTTTTATGATATCACATATTTCAGGATGGCCTCTCCCTGCATCAACTGCCACCTGCTGTAAGGATTTCACTGCAAGGTAAGGAGCCGCTGCTGTACCAAATGTAACTCGTACTAATTTATACTCTTTTATTTCAGATCCTGGATCATCGCGCCACACTACTCGCTGAAACTCTGCATGTTCAGGAGAAACCTTCACCTGTCTGTACATTTTTATGATGTCAGCACAGAGACTTATGGGATGCATTCTCCATTTCATAATGATGTGACGTAACGGAGGTTGCAATATAGGACCAACCATGAGATCGTCGTTCAGAGACACTCCGTTTAACCCTTTCATTGAAGCGTCGAACACTATTCGAACCTTGGTTGTAGTTTTATCTTCACGTACTACGGCGTGATGTGGCAGATAAACAGCTGTACTCATATTACGCTCATCATCGTGTACCGGCTCCATATGACCAAGGTCGATGTATTCTTGGAACACCTCTGAGTATCGAGCTTTAATTGACGGATTCCTCTTGAATTTATTTTCAAGAAGATGAAATCTTTTTATTGCGAGTTCTCTCGAATTCCCATATTGACATTGCGGATCTTGATCGCGAAAGGGAAGATTAACTACATAGCGACCTTCCTCATCACGGCACGTGGTTTGTGCATAAATATCCTCACATCGTTGATCTTCCTCTGATAGGATCTTCTTATCAGGGATAATAGACTCTATTTCCCAGAACCGTCGCAAAAGTGCGTTGTCATCAGCCTGATCTGAGCTGCTGTGAATGATATGATGACAATGAATAGAGTCACGGCTAGACGATATCTGTCCAGAAAGGATCCAACCCAGCGCAGTATTCTGAGCTACCGGTAAGTTTGGTGGACCTTGAATTAAACCATCTCTAAGAACTTGACCATATATTTCCGCACCAAGTAAGACATCTATCATGCTTGGCGTATGGAACTCTGGATCAGCTAAAGTTAACCCCTTTAGCTCGGGCCAATAGGACTGCTCTAATTTTTCTGAGGGTAAAAGCGATGTAATAGTACCTAATACAAAAGCATGGACTTGGACACTAAAATTTGGATCTAAGCGTGAGTGAATAGTCATCGTGACTGTAAACTTGGAAGCAAAAGCACTTCCCTCACCGCCTATTCCAGATATAACCGACTTGTTCGGTTTCTTCTTTAGTCCAAGCAGCTGCACTGCTGATTCTGCTATGAATGATGCCTGAGATCCCTGATCCAATAGCACTCTCAGCAGTTGTGTAGAGCCACTACTTGTCTGTGCTTCGACAAGCGCAGTAGCCAACAAAACTTGAGTGGGCACTGATCCCTTAGAAAAATGTGAAACTATACTTGAAGTTGATGGTTCCCCTGCTGATAACGATGCCTGAACATTAGATACCGCTGATTTAACTTCAGCTGCTGTATTAGAGCTTTCATTAACTACTGTGGAGTTTGAGACCGAGGTTGGATGTAGTAGTGAATGATGCCTTCGTTTACATATACGACACGACGCAGTTTGCCGACAAAACTTAATGGAGTGATTGGCGTTTAAACAATTATAACACAAGCGCCTGGTTTGTGCAAAGCTATGACGAGATTCGTAACTCTCTTGGGCAAATTTCTTACAATTAGAAATTTTGTGCGTTTCTTTACAGAATGGACAAGTTGTTGAATTGGCCTTATTATCGACACTAACTATATGGTGAACATTTGCTTTAGGTTTACTTGACTTAGTGTCTAAAAACTCAAGTGCACGAAATCTGGCTTCCAAAAAATCTCTGAACTCCGAGAGCGCGGGAAATTCATCATTGGGGCTAATTTTAGTCTCCCATTGCTTTCGTGATTCAGTATCAAGTTTGGAACTAATTATGAAGACGATTATGAGGTCCCACGTGCTGACGTCAACTCCGAGATTTTTCAGACCATTAAGACATTCTATTGTGGTATCTAGTAAACCCTTAAGGCTATTTGAGCATTCTGTTACATTGGACTGACTCAATAAGCGCTTTAATAAACAATTCGACAGAAATCGCTTATTGTTATATCTACTATGAAGCAATGACCAACATTCTTTGTAGTTATCTGAAGTAACCGCAATATGTCTAACGAGTTGATCTGCTTCTCCCGACAATAAACCCTTTAAATAATGCAATTTTTGCACGTCTTCTAAACCATTATTATTGTGTATCAAAGAAGTAAATAAATCTTTGAATGTTGTCCACTCTGTATAGCTGCCCGAAAACTTTGGAATATTTATTTTTGGTAATCTAACACTATTTGGTGTTGTGTGGTCGACATTAATTGACCTTGAACTTCGATCTGAATTACTATCGCAAAACTTGTTTAAAACTTCTTTTAACTGAGTTTTGTGAAAAATGTAAGTTTCTTCAGTGGTATCATAAACATTGTTTACAAAATACTTATCAGATTCTTGCTGAGCGTCTGTGACGTTCTGTATTATATTTCTGTGAGTTGACGAAAATTCTTTCCACAAACTTTCAAATGCTTCTAATCTAGTTTCAACGTACGTTTTAGTTAATCTGTCTTTAGGTGATTTTTTAAAGTTAATCGGAGCCTTTTCAATAAGAAGCTTTGTGTTATTTTGCAATTTATACATAGCCTCCATGTTTATTAAGGCCGTATGAATTACTAATATGAAAAAAATACAATTTCTACTAAAACTTCTAAAAACAAAATGTTAACTTAAATTTACTACTTCAAATATTTACCACCAGAATATACCACAGCAAAGAAAATTCAATTATTGAAACCCATAGACAATTCAATCCTTACAATAAGGTTCAATATTGCAAAACAATGCGCAGATTGGTACATAAAAATATCACAAGTTCAAGTAGGTACACTTTTATAACTTATGAATAAAGTCTAATAAACACCAATTAAATAATATTCACTAAAGTCCAATTAAAATCTCTTCAGACGAGACAGACGAATTTTTCTATCTTCAGAAAATCCGACTTGCAAATATGTAACAATAAATGTACTCACGATTTTGCCTTCAACAAACCGCACTTCACTAGCACTGAATCACTCCAATGGTAACTGCGTCACCCAGATGTTGAAACCCAGGTGTAATCCTGGCGCCGCCGCCCTGCGCCTTACTCAGCTGGTGCTGATGATGTCCAGTCCGCCCTGCTCCAGCGTCACTGTGCTGGTGTCCAACTCCGCCTGGCGCCCTGCGCCACCTCCTAGTGCTGGTCCACGCCAACTCTGCTGCAGCACTTGTCACTTCACTGTGCACACCAGCTTGGGTGTGCGGCGCTTCAGGGCGATCCACCCTGGTTTCTACGCCAAGACTCACAAAACAAACACTATCTGGATCTCACTTATCCGACTCGATAAGGACCATGAACATTACTTTCGCGGAACTCGGATAAATAAAAGACCGGATACCTTGATAGTATGTACTCAGTTCAAACTCAAAAAAAATCATACATTCGAATCCTTATACGTTGTCGACAGAAAATCTTAACACCGCGATTCAGGATTGATGTCTAAATGAACAACGCCATCTAGTTACATAAATGGAACTAAATTTCGTCAAACGTACTTTCGTTGCACAAATTCAATGCGAACAAACGGTGTCAAAGGCTTTCGCAAGATCTATAAACATAGTCAACACCCTTTTGTTTTTGTCTAAGTTATGCACTAAATTGTTAAGCAAATCTTGCTCTGTGTCTCTGGTGGATTTACCTTTGCGAAATTTGCTGCGAAAATATTAGATGAAATGTTCAAGGTAATTAACCAGTCTTTTATTGATGAGCCGTTCGAGTACCTTTGACATGGCACTCAGAACAGCTATTGGGCGATAATTACTGGGCACCTTCCCGTCCCCTCCCTTAAAAACTGGGTGAATTATTGCCCTTTTAAGGGATGTAGGAAAGATCCCAGTATCGAAGCATAGCTTAAAAATATGGTTTAGGATAGGTGGCAGGGTATTTTCGTATTTTTTGAGAAAGTAAGGCTGTTTTAATAACCAATGAAAAATTTTTATGAAGGGGGGCTCAGAATGATACAGTACTGAATACGTGGGAACCGTTTTCGCGTCGGTGTCCCTTCCACCCCGTATTGTATTGTCATCAGATCTTCATAATTATGTGTGGCAAATTGAAACAGAATGGATTCACAATTCATATTCACGTAAAAAAAAAGGTGTCGAATTGAGAACCTCCTCCTTTTTGTCCTTCGGTTAAAACCGGCCTAGTGCGAGTCGCAATACGCACAGTGAAGGGTTCAAACGAGCGTATACGGAACGAAGTTAAAAATAATTTTGATCAATGTTATCTTGATTAGTACCTACATCAAATAGATAATTATCTTATTATGACTTGTGAGTCAAAGTCCAACTAAATACGCATGATGACAAGTCTATTTCTTTGTACAAATTCTGTTATCAACGTTATCAACGCATGTGGTAGTGTTGTGAGTCAGTGAGTCCCACACAATTCATGAGTACCTGGTGAAACATTATTTTGCCGCATGTGAGCACTAATTTACATTTGTTTGTGGAGGAATGCTGAATAGGAATAATGACTGAGTTTATTAAATGGCAGACTATGATATGTGTAGCGACAGTGTGTACGCGGCAGTCGCGGACTGTTTAACAGTTCTGTGTTACTGCACTCACCCCAACATGTCATTGCTGCATAATGTTTTAAGTTAATAATTTTTTGTTAACAAAAATGTAACCGACGAAAACACGAACTGTAAAGTGAAAAATAAAAACCTTTTAGTCTAGCAAAGCTCAGTTAAAGTAAGTAATTAATTTCGAGTCGGCGCCAACCAAACACGATATAGCTACTTTACAGACAACAGCACAACACAACAGTCAACAACAGACAACAGTTGATCAATTTTAAATAGGACCAACTTTGATTTTGACGCTCTCCAATAAAAAAAGAATCATTCAAATCGGACTTCTCTGCGTTACTAGTCCGATGAGACGCAAATCGAGTACGACCGATGCGGAGCGATGTGAGTTAAGCGTGGTCATAAAAACTGATTTTATATTGATATCTAGTTATGTGTTCCTTGCAAATGGCAAAGGCGAGCGCGCTGTCCACGGCCTAGTGAGCTGTTGTCTGTGCGGCGCGCTCTGCCAGCTCACGTGGGTGGTTCAGCGGCACTCGTGTAGGTCCCCGGTGAGCCCCGCTCGTCATCGTGATACAGAACATTATTTTATTTAGATTGAGTAGTACAAAGTACAAGCCGTAATATACCTAAATATTTGATAAGCTCACAAAAATACATCGAATCATTCGTATTTTGTTCGTTTAAAAATATAGACTTTGATCTTTTATAAACAGGTGTTTACGTTTAATTGTAATATGTTATCATTTCGTGTTGTTATTTTATGATAATTTTTTGATAATCTCGTGAAGTATTTTTTTTGATAACCGTTTTAGGGTTCCACTTGATGATGCAACTCTTACATTGTAAATGCATAATAGTTGACGCGGCGTGGAACACTATTAGAGACGCTAGTGTGCTGTACGACGTGTCTTGGTCGGACCATTTACCTCTAATTGTAATGTGTGATCTCAATTTATTAAGGTCAAAAGTTGCACCTGGACTACCTATATGTAATAAAGTAACATGGGGTGACAGAGACTTGCAGCAGACTGAGTTATATAGCAATTATTGTAATGATCTCTTGAAAAATTTAGACTTTCCCTTAGAATTTACTGAATGTAGTAAAAGTAGATGTAGAATTAAGGAACATGAAACCATTTTAGATAATATGTATGCGGAAATTGTGCGTATTCTCTGTGAAGGTGCAATCATCAGTAACTGTGAGAACGGAATACAGCGCAAAAAGCGTTACATAACGGGCTGGAATAAGCATGTGAAGGACGCACACGGACAGGCTCGGCTTGATTTTCAAACCTGGACGTTGTTTGGTAGGCCGAAACATGGTGATTTGTATGAAAAAATGGTGGAAAGTAGAAGAATTTTTAAAAATAAATTAAAATGGTGTCAAAATAATAAGGACCAAATAAAAATGAACATCATTGCAAGTCATCATGACGCAAAGAATTTTGGTAGGTTTTGGAAAGCCACAAACAGGTTAAATCCCAGGTCGGGTCTGCCTGTGAGTGTTGAGGGCCTTAGTGATCGTAATGATATCGCCAACATTGACTCTCCCCTAGGTACGTCGTCGGACGGGCCGGAGGTGGTGGGGGGGTCCGAAGACATGCCTATTAGGTTTGCAGCCAGGGAGGTAGCTACTGTCATACGCAACTTAAAGAGAGGCAAGTCACCGGGTCATGACAGCCTAAGTATAGAGCATTTGCTATATGCTGGTAAGCACTTACCGCGAGTGCTAGCAATGTTTTTTAGCTTGTGCCTGAGTCACTCGTACCTTCCTGCTGATTTACTTAAAACTATTGTTGTCCCCATTGTTAAAAATAAGACTGGAGTTGCGAGTGACAAGAGCAACTACAGGCCTATATCCCTGACTACCATCATTGCAAAGGTGTTGGACAGTCTGATTGATCAGCAGCTGGATAAGCACTTAATACTCCACGATGCCCAGTTTGGTTTTAAGCCACATTTATCCACGGAAACAGATATACTATGCCTCAAACAGACTGTTCAATACTATGCAAGTAGGAAAACACCTGTATATGCATGTTTTCTGGACCTCTCCAAGGCCTTCGACCTCGTATCTTATGGCTGCCTATGGAGGAAACTGTCAAATGTTAAGAACCTCCCAAGCGATATCATTGGGACGCTAAAGTATTGGTATAAAAACCAATACAATTATGTTAAGTGGGCGGGTGTCCTGTCGGATGCATACGGGTTGGAGTGCGGTGTGAGGCACGGGGGAATCAGCTCACCCAAGCTATTCAACCATTATGTAAACGAGCTGATCTGTGAGCTCAGCAATGCCAATATCGGGTGCTCCATTGACGAGCACTGCGTCAATAACATCAGCTACGCCGATGATATGGTATTGCTGAGCCCATCGATCAGTGCACTTAGGAGGCTTCTTCGCATCTGTGAGGACTATGCGGTGGCTCACGGCCTCAGGTAAAATGTGACCAAGAGCGAGCTACTGGTTTTCAAAGCGGGTAACAAATGCAAAGCGGGTAATACAGTACCACCAGTCACCTTGGGGGGCGCTCAGCTTTCCAGGGTCACGAAGTTCATGTACCTGGGGCATTGGGTCACCGATAGTCTGTCCGACGATGTGGACGTGGAGAGGGAACGCAGAGCATTGGGAGTTCGATGTAACATGCTGGCTCGTAGGTTTGCACGTTGTACTAGGGAGGTGAAAATTACACTCTTTAGAGCGTATTGCCAATCCATGTACACGTGTGCCCTTTGGGTCAGCTATACAAAAAGCTCGTACAATGCTCTGCGAGTCCAATACAATAACGCCTTCAGAGTTATATTGGGGCTGACGCGCTTTTGCAGTGCGTCGGGGATGTTCGCGGAGAATGGCGTGCCAGATTTTTACGCACTGATGTGGACAAATATAGCATCCCTGATGCGGCGAGTGCAGTGAAGGTATGCATGTGCACACATAAATAAACTTAATTAATTAATAAAAGGGTTAATCGTACTCCCTAATACGAATTTGGAACAGTATGTAGGTATTCGATTTTTAAACAAGAACAAAAATGATAATAAAACCAAAAATAATAATAGAAAAAAGAAAAAGAAGAAAATTAAGAAAAAATATTTATTTTTCGCAGGGACATGACATGCATACAAAAAAAAAAAAAATAGCTCTTTCGATTTTTGTAAATTGTAAAATAACAATATTATATAGTACTTATTTGAATTTAATGATACATTTTGACACTTGTTGCATATTTCGAACATTTATCATGAACATTTCGCCCGTTTTCAGTAGTAGGATATCAATCAATAATTTATTTCGTTAAATATAGGGATGGTTGCAGATAGTATATTTTCTAAAATATGTGCACTATATTTTGCCAATATATGGCGGACAAAATTAACTTAAACAAGTAAACAAGCAATTACAATTAATGAAGCATGTCAATAGATTACATTAAGAAAAATAAAAATTCAGTTTAAAATACATAGGACATCCGCACCGGTTTGCTTCTAATATTATATTTATATTATGTACGTAGCGTACTCGTACTTGTGAGATTTACCCCATATAGTCATATACACTTTAGTATGTATGTAGGTCTGTATTGCTCTAGTATCGGCGAGTCTGGTTGCACCACAGAATTTCCCAGGAGCCCAGGCGTAGTGTAGGCCCTGTCTAAATTAGTGTGTGAGCTCTAATTGTAGCAGATGAAATGAAATAGTAAGCTATTATCGTGATCTGCGAGTTTTTCTCCATTTTTTCAGTCACTGACAAGTTATTTACTAAATAATAAGGAGACATGAAAAAGAGGGTTTTATCCTGGTGTGTCAGGAAAGCTGTTTAAAACATCAGTGTAAGATGATCATTATTTGTCTTCACAATAGTACCTAATTGAGTCGTGTTTGAATTAGATCGCACAGGGTGATAGCGCGCGGCTCGATAACGTATCGCACCGCGCTCCTACGAGTATATACACGGCGCGTCCGCAGTACCCGGCACACTCCGCCGCCAGTCGGCCCCGCGTACTCGACGCTCTGTCTCAGCAGTCACCAGCAACACATCAACATGATCACCGCCGCCATCGTGCTCGTCGCCATCGTGGCGCTGTATCTATACGGCACACGCACCTTCAGATACTGGGAGAAGAAAGGAGTCAAACATGACAAGCCGATTGTGCTGGTCGGCAATAATTCGCAAGTCTACCTCATGCAGAAGAGCATCACGCAGAAGGCGGCCGAAATGTACTGGAAGTATCCGAATGAGAAAGTGGTAGGATTCTACCGATCCACGCATCCGGAGCTCGTGATCAGAGATCCCGAGATCGTGAAGCGCATCCTGTTAACCGATTTTCAATACTTTTACCCTCGCGGCCTGAATCCACACAAGACAGTGATCGAACCGATGATGCGCAACCTGTTTTTCGCGGACGGCGACCTGTGGCGGATGCTGCGGCAGCGCATCACGCCCGCCTTCACCAGCGGCAAGCTGAAGGCGATGTTCCCGCTTATCGTGGAGCGCGCCGAAAAGCTGCAGACGCGCGCGCTGGCTGCCGCCGCCGCCGGCCGCCCGCTCGACGCACGAGACCTCATGGCGCGTTATACCACCGACTTCATCGGCGCCTGCGGCTTCGGCCTCGACGCCGACTCGCTCAACGACGAAGAATCTGCCTTCAGGAAGTTAGGAGCCTCAATATTTCAAATGGGACCGAAGGAGGTTTTCATAGCTATGTTGAAAGAGATGTTCACAGAATGGTGTAAGCATTTAAAGTATATGGAAAGAGTGGAACAACCTATGATTGATCTAGTGTCAGCTATACTAAAACAGAGGAATTATGAACCTTCGGGCAGGAATGACTTCATTGACTTGTTGCTCGAGTGTAAGAAAAAGGGAAAGATGATGGTAGAATCGGTGGAAAACCTTAAATCGGACGGCACTCCTGAGATCGCTACGTTGGAGCTGACGGACGAGCTGATCGCAGCGCAGGTATTCGTGTTCTTCGCGGCAGGCTTCGAGACGTCGTCATCGGCCACCAGCTTCACGCTGCACCAGCTCGCCTACCATCCGGAAGTACAGCGCAAGGTGCAGGAGGAGATCGACCGCGTGCTGGCCAAGTATGGCGGCCGGCTCAGCTACGACGCCGTCAAGGAGATGACGTACCTAGAGTGCGCGTTCAACGAGGGCATGCGCATGTTCCCGTCGCTGGGTTTCCTGATTCGCACGTGCGCGCGCACTTACACCATCCCCGAGCTGGACCTCACCATCGACCCCGACGTGAGCGTGATCATCCCGCTGCAGGCGCTGCACAACGACCCGCAATACTTCGCGGAGCCGCACGAGTTTCGTCCGGAGCGCTTCCTACCCGACCAGCAAGACGAGAAGACCAAGTTCGTGTACCTGCCCTTCGGGGACGGGCCCCGCGCCTGCATAGGTAAATACTTCTCATTTCTTAAGTACACACCGTGTGCCCGATGGGACTACCCATAGGCAATCATTACCAACTTACATACAAACTGTCAGCCTATATTTAACCCCCTTTAAGGATTCACTCATAGATTCATTCTAAAAACCTATCACTAGTGCTCACCTTCGTTAATATTATAATTATATTTTTCTAGACGGCAAGGTTCTGCTAATTTTTTGTTTTCATTCTCAAGTATTAGTCGCAGGACATGGTAGTTTGTGTAATATCAGAGAAGTACTAAATTGTGTGTTGTGTGGTTGCAGGTCTGCGACTGGGGCTGATGCAGTCGCTGGCGGGGCTGGCGGCCGTGCTGTCGCGCTTCACGGTGGCGCCCGCAGCGACCACGCTGCGCCACCCTGTCGTCGACCCCAAGTCCGGCATCGTGCAGAGTATCAAGGACGGACTGCCACTCTCCTTCATCGAGCGTTGAGCGGACACCCACGGTGGTAGCGAACGGACAACCTGACAAGCCTCTTGTGATGTGAAATAATCCAAATGTTATATACATTAGTTAGTTACAGTGACCTCGATAAAAACATTGCGCAGTGAGAGACGTTTATTTATTGTAGTGAATTATGGGTGAAAAATATGAAAGACGAATGAGACCCAGACAACAGATAAGAGATGGACTCTCATCTGTTGTCTGGGTCTCATTCGTCTTTTACTTGTTGTGTTAAGAGAGAGTGTGTCAAGACGTGTTTTATTTGTTGTGTTAGTTTTGTATGTGATGACCACTTGTTTTGTACAGTATTATATAATAAAAATAACAAACGTATTTTAAGCTACACTGTATGATGTGATTAATAAATAAGTTACTATTTTAAACCTGAAAGTAACGTGTTTATTTTTTGCTGTCTACTTATTTTCGACAAGACATGCCTGAATTGGCACCCCTCACATTTTAATGAGACTTGCATTTACATACGTATACATACATTTACCTACGATTAATATTCTTCATACAAAATAATACAACCCATAATAAAAAAATATTTAATTAAATAGCCGCTTACTTATAGTCTGTTCGCGCACAACATGAATGGATTTCGAATTGTCAACGAGAAGGTGAGCTGAAGCAGGCAAACAGACTTAGAGAGCTGCAATGTTAAAAAAAATTAGTTATACTTAGAATTAGGTTGTGCGATGTGGGGACATAGGGTCATTATTCCAAACTCGTGCAGAGATAAAATAATTATAGAGCTTCATGAGGGTCATATGGGGGTAGTGAAAACAAAGGCGTTAGCCCGGAGCTATATGCGGTGGCCGGGCATAGACGAGGCGAAGCAGTGTGTCGGGCCTGCACCATATGCGCCGCAGTAGCTGACGCCCCTCCGGCGCACGCACCGCGAGCCTGGCCATGGCCGGACCGCCCATGATTGATTTAATACACATTGATTTTTGGGGCCGATAACGGGACAAACTTATCTTATAGCAGTGGACTCTCATTCGAAGTGGATAGACGCAATTAAAATGAGTAGCACTGCAGCGAAAGCTGTAATAAAAGAATTACGGGAAATGTGGGCGAGATTCGGCTTGCCTTTCCCCAAGTGGTTAGTGACAATGGTCCACCATTTTTCAGTACTGAGTTCAAACAATTTTTAAGCACCAATGGGATTGAACATTTTTTTTCAGCCCCTTATCATCCGGCTTCAAATGGGGCGGTGGAAAACGCGGTTAAAATATGTAAACGAACAGACAAACACGCTTCCTTGTGTAGATTCTTACTGGCTTATAGAAATACACCACACTATACAACCGGCCAAAGTCCAGCAAAGATGTGCATAGTCTAGATTGCTTAAAACCTGATCAGAAAGAATTAGTAAAGGCTCGCCAGAATGTAACGTTGTAAATTAAATGGGCAAGAAAATCAAATCAACAAGTCATTGTAATAATATATAATTCCTACATACATTATCCTCCTTACGCTTCTGCTTACGCTGCCGTGGTCACCGTCAGGAGAGGATTAGCAGAGGGCTTAGATATTTATTTCCTGGACATAAATTCCAGGGTTTCAAGCTCCGGGTTTATTCGCCCGAAGAAACCGATGCCGTGACATCTGGTGGTCAACGCAGAAGACACCTGGCACCACTTCCATCAACCTTGCGCGGCCTGTAGGACCCAGGGTTAGCCTCGGCTCCAGTGACGACACCTGCAGCTACGCGTAACGCGGCTTACGGCAGGATATTTATTTATTTATTTATTTATTTATTATAACCAACTTATACTGACAGATTACACTACACATACAAGTTATTGGTTGAACATATAAATCAAGTAAAATCATATATGACTAATTAGAATTAAAGATAAAATAAAAAATAGTAATAATATTAGGAAGTTAACAATATGGTAGATGTAAGAATAAAAGTAAACAAAACATTTTTAATAACTAGACAGAAATTAGAATAAACACAAGATATTACAGTAAAATGAACAAAACTAGTATTATCATAATCATATAATAACATTATCTTATAGGGATACACTATGTTTACCCCGAGATAGTACTACGCGCCTACCTCCTTAGGGCAGATAATTATGACGGGCTTCATTTACCTACGACCTATATTAAATTTTTAATTGAAAGTGTTCAGTAGTTGTTTTAATTAATTCCGTTTTCATAACTCCAACGCTTCAAGAAGCAGGCGGAAAAGTCAGCTGGGGGAACGGCTGGAAAATTTACATCGGGTACGAGGTCTGGTTTAGGGACTAAGTGGATGGCGGGGACAGTTATAGAGAGGACAGGTAGTACGGATTACGAAGTTAGATCTATCAATGGAACCGAAGAACACAGACATGTCGACCAACTAAAGCTAAGAGTGTCAAGAGATGTAACCAAGATAGTAAAATTAACACGTAATAATGGTGACAGTCACCCTGTACGCGAAAGTCCTGTAAAACGATTCTGCCCTTCGCTAATTTTTCCAGTAGACAACGACCAACCGTCCAGTCCGCCGTTTGCGGGCCCGAACCCGCCTGCCTGCGCCGTTGGTAGCCGAGGGCGCACCACTAAAACCAACCTACGATACGGACATTGTGTTAACAGCAACCCATCCGATTTACAGCCGCGCGCGCCCAGTGCCGTATGCGCTGTTCCCGCGAGTGGATACGGAGTTAGACGCAATGTTGCGTGCCGGCGTCATCGAGCCCGTTGACCGGTCCGACTGGGCCACGCCGTTGGTCATAGCGAGGAAGGCGGACGGAGGAATACGACTGTGCGCGGATTGTAAGGTGACACTTAACAAAGCTTTGTTGGTTGATAGCATAGAGAATGGTTTTATAGTCTTTGGTTGATAGGTACCCGGTTCCAAAGGTAGAAGATTTATTTAGTGGCCTAAGTGGTAATCATTATTTTACCAAGCTAGACCTATCACACGCTTATAATCAGTTAGTTTTAAATGAAACGTCTAGAAACTACACTGTCATTAACACACATAGAGGATTATTAAATACAACCGATTAGTGTATGGTCTCTCTTCTAGTCCTGGAATTTTTCAAAAATTAATGACAAATCTCTTTAAAAATATCCCCGATGTAGTAGTATTTTATGATGATATTTTAATAAAAAGTAAATCATCATCAATTCATATTTAAAAAGTCTAGAACAAGTATTTCGTATTTTGGAAACGAACGGCTTAAAAATAAAAAAATTAAAATGTGAGTTTATAACTGGCCAAGTGCAGTATTTAGGGTTCATAATACTTAAATAAAAAGGGAGTTCAAGAAAACCCGGAAAAGTTAAAGCCAATATTAGACAATCCAACTAATATATCGGAATTAAAATCGTTTTTGGGCATGGTTAATTTCTATGGGAAATTTATAAAAAGTTTAAACACACATATTAACCCTCTTTATGACTTGCTCAAAAAGGGAAGTCACTGGCAATGGACAATGTCACATACAAAGGTTTTTAACGTTTTTAATACAATTAAAAACTTCTGTGTAGTGCTGAAGTTTAGACACATTTCGATATGTCGTTAGAGAGCATAGTAACATGCGACGCGAGCTCGCGCGGGTTTGGCGCGGTGCTGGCGCAGCGCGCGCCCGTCGAAAACATTGCATTGCACACTACGTACGCACATTACACAGTACGTACGTAGTACGTAACCAGTAGCTCTTGTCAGACATGTTTCTTTGTACGATAGTACTAACAATACTTTTACTTTGCTTTCAGTTGTCCTAGCGCATTTATTTGCGAATTTTGCGATGCATAAGTGCGTTTTTTCAGTACAAATTTATCTTATTCGGTTTGCCTACCCTAGCTGCTCCCAGGCACGTTGCGGGTTCTCTTAGGTCGCGAGACGGACACAGCGCGCTAAACTCACTGCAACAGAGTGTCTCGCGCCCCGGGGAACTCTTTTTAGGATAGGGATTTATTTTTTTTTGTGGAATTTTTGAGTTTGGACAATGATTTCCACAAAGTTGGTTCAAAAGGTGTTGATGTCGGGGATGTGGCTGGGGGCACAAATGTACACTATGAGGATTGTGGACCTTGCCATAGCGTATCTTAAGCCCCCGTTCACCTTTAAAAAAAACGAGCCTGGAAGCAGTGAGAGCATCTTACCAGTTGTACATTCAGTGATGTGACAGGTTGACTGGCACTAATCATTCCGGCGGCGCTACAACCGGAGCTGGACATAAAGTAATTAACTTACCATTTACACCTAAAATAAACTATAAAATACACTCAAAGACACATTCAAACAATTATTGTCAAATGAGCACTGACAGGAGATGCGCGTAGTCACGCTGCCGGCCTAGGGCGCCTGCGTCGCCGCGCCGACCACGCTGGCATTCTGCGCAGCCCCGGCAACCGTTGCCGGTAGAATAACCCAACCCAATAAACGCCAATAGATTCCAGCAGGGACACTTCATAATTTGGTAATATTTCAATTTTTTGACGTTTCAACGCAGTCCGATGAATACACACCAATGAATTTACGAAACAAAGACAGCTATGGAAAGTTTCGCACAAAATTTATCACTATACGAATACAGTGAATTTATATCATTTCATAAATTTATTATAATAATAATTGTCATGCGTCATATTCCCTGCAAGATTAAAGTGACAAGAAATTGTAAGTGTGTGCGTGGACAATCGGTTATTGTGGAGCAATCACTAATAAATAGGCGAAGTCAGACAGACGTGTTGATCGAGTTTGAGCCGCTATGTTGGCGTGCCTGCTGATCTGATTTTGCAGTGTGCACCAAATTTCAGCTTGTTAAGACACATTTCACATCTTTGGCCATCTTTTATATAAAAATCCTGGACTATTAGCTTAGTACCTGGTCAGATTGAAAAGCAACTAATCAATCAGGAGAGAACGCGTGTGACCATACTTTTTTTTTGCAAAACATGTGCCTAGTACTTACCTCTCTTTAATTATAATACCTGATTACAAAATAAATATGTAGTTATATCTTAATCTTATTTACTATAACTTAAATTCACAGATTGCATCATAATCATAAAGCAATCAGTTTTATACCTACTCGTCTGTGAATCTGGTCGAATTACTAAATAAGGTAGGTACATGGTTCACGTTCCAAAGGTTAATACTTGTTTTTGATAATAATTTGCTCACTCATCGTTACAGAATAATTTGTTTTCGCTGGGGTTCACCAACGTGTACCGCGGATCAGACATTATATTTATACCAACGCTCTAGGATTTTTCGCTAAAGTAGATAACAAATAGGTATTGTTAAGAATGATAACATTGATAACACTTGTAAAAATATCTTAGGGTTTATTATCCATCATTTATTATACATCACACGCGTGTGCTAGGTAGGTATATTACATTTGAAGTGCAGTCGATGAGTTACGTCAATGCAAGTGGCATCCTTGTCCTTGTGCAGGTGCTCGTTGCACTCTGCAAGTTACAACTTAAAATAGTTTAGTACAAGAATCCTTAATAATAAGAAACCTATGTACACTTAAAACTATACTATTTACACACAACTTTAAAAAAAACCGGCCAAGTGCAAGTCGGATTCGCGCACCGAGGGTTCCTTACAAACTTGTACCTAGGTATTTTGTCATTAAACTACATATTTTACGGTTTTAAGATTTTTTCCTTTACATGTGCTCGGAAATGCATACAATTTCATTATGCCCCACACACATTCTGATTTTATCAGAAATGAAATTGTATGCATTTCCGGGCTTTCTTAATTAAGAATATGAATTCCGACTCTGAATTCAGAGAACAATTCAGAATGTGTGAGTCCAGCCTAAGACATTGCTTCTTGTCAAATTTCATGATTCTAGGATAACGGGAATGGTCGATCGTTTTACGTACTTTAGTTGCCTCAATACAGAGCTACGAAATAGTCGTGTCATTTTATTGAAAAATACCAAAAAATACCCCAAAACTTACAATCAAACTTACGTCGTCACCTATGATCGCAAATCGAGCCGCATAATTAGTACCCGGCACACCTGTGGCTCATTAGTGAATCGGTAGCCGAGCGAGTTGAGAACAAAAGGCCGCATTCCAGAGATAAGAAGACGACTTGTTTACGCAAAATTGTGAAGTTTTTATATGAACTTAGATTTATACACAAGTGTAGTTGACTATTCATATCACAAGTTTAGTGACATTACGTACATCATAATGGCAATGTTATAATGGCTACGTCAACTTGGGCACAACAAAAATATTTGAATACACTAGAAGACGTGGCTATTATATTATATATTGAACTCGAAGAGCATTGATGGCTTTCTGCGTACAGCTTGTCCAGAGGTTACACGTGTACAGTGTCTGACAATATGCTTTAAAAAGCGTTAATTTCACTTCACACGTACAGCGAGCAAACCTACGGACAAGCATGTTGCATCGAACCGCCAATGCTCTTCGCTCCCTTTCTACATCTAGGTCATCTTTGATGTCTGCAGTAACAATATGTCCGAGGTATTTAAATTGTTGAACACGATTCAAGACACTACCTGCTAGTTTTATAGAAGGAAACCTATCTGAGGACTTTGCTCCAAAAAATAGAACCTCACTCTTCTTGGCATTGTATCTTAAACCGTGCTCCTCAACATACCTCTCACAAACATCCAACAGCTTTCTCAAGCCTGACATTTAAGTTTATAAACTTTCTCTTCCTTATTTTTAACAACAAAACCGTCTGGTTGTTCCATGAAAACTGTTTCTGTTAAATTACCATTAAGAAACGCGGTTTTTACATCCATATGCTCAACTTGCATGTCGTATTGTACAGACAGGGCTAATAATATCCTTATGGTTGAATACCTCACTACAGGTGCAAATGTTTCATTAAAATCTATCCCATATTTTTGAGTATAGCCTTTTGCGACAAGGCGCGCTTTATATTTAAGCAATTCACCATTCAACCCTCTCTTTTTGCTAAAAACCCATTACATTTTACTGCCTTATGCCCTTCTGGTAAATTGACTAAAGTCCAGCATTTATTAGTGATAAAAGATTGATACTCATCAGTTATGGCTTCTCTCCATTGTTCAGCCTCATTACTGTCTAATGCTTCGTGCACAGTGCTCGGTATATCCTCTTCATTCACAATTCTAGTCAGCCCAGCAAACTCCAAGACTTCGCCGTCTGCATCCTCAAAGGAGATTGTGTTGGAGTCTTCAGAGTTCATGCTGGAGTTCCCTGGAATGTATGTATGATCGAGTGGATCATCCGTGCTTTCAATACCATCCATGTAATTTAGACTGAATGTTGTTAGTCTACGGGAGTTTATTGAAGTGCCATCAGATTGCAGGTCAAAAGATGAATCTGACCTTGGTGAGGTTAAGTCTACAATTTCTGGATTAGTTTCATTAGAAACTAACTTGCCATTCTCACTGGATAAGTTACCTAGCAAAAGTGTAGTATTTTCACTTTCCTTTTCATCATGTGACACTCTTTTATTCACAAATTCATTTTCCAAGAAAGTAACATGGCGTGCTTTGACACATTTCTTAGGAAAATCAGGATCTATTAATCTGTAACCCTTTGAATGCTCGCAATATCCTACAAATACTTGTTTCTTACTTCTTGTATCAAGTTTTCGACAATTTTCTATTAATGCATATGCAGTGCCAACAAACTGCATGGGCTAATACACCCGAGAAAAAAAGAACTTTGAAGGTTAATAGTTATCCAAAAGAAATAACAGATCTGATCAGAGAAAAAAGAACCCTGAGAAAAAAGTGGCAGCAAAGCAGGTTTCCCCAAGATAAGACACTGTTAAATAGAATAACTAAACAAATAAGGAAGGCAATCAAGAAAGTTCGGGACGAAAATTTGACAAGGCATCTTCTTCAACTGACTAGTGATCGAACGACTGATTATTCACTATGGAAAGCCACAAGGAACCAAAAACAACCTATTGCTCACATACCGCCAATAAAAGAACTAAATGGCCAATGGGCAATAAGTAACGAGCAAAAAGCATCAAGGTTTGCCCAGCACTTAGAAGAAACCTTTACGCAAACCGAGAGCGCTGACCAAGACCTAAACTGGGAACAGCTACAACAAGTAGACCAAGAGATAAAACTTGTAACACCAAAAGAAGTATCTAAAGAAATCAGAGTTAACATCAGCCCAAAAAATTCTCCTGGTTATGAGCTTATCACAGGGGAAATCCTAAAGAACCTACCAAGAAAAGCCTTGGTAAAACTTACCAAGATAATCAATGCTTCTTTTAGACTGAAGCATGTTCCAGACCAATGGAAGGTTGCAGAAGTGATCATGATCCCTAAACCAGGGAAACCACCACAAGAGGCATCATCATACAGGCCCATCTCCTTGCTGCCAGTGATATCAAAGCTTTTCGAGAAATTACTTCTAAAACGACTGAAACCTATTTTAGAAAATAACAATATTATACCAGACTATCAATTTGGATTCAGAGAAAAACATTCAACGATAGATCAGGGTGCATAGAATAACAACAGTAATTGAAAAAGCTCTTGAAGATAAGAAAGTGTGTACCATTGTATTTTTAGATGTAGCCCAGGCTTTTGACAAAGTTTGGCACAAGGGATTGATCTTTAAACTAAGAACTATGTTGCCAAAACAGTTCGCAGATATATTAGAATCATATGTAACTGGTAGAGTCTTTAGAGTAAGGCAAGAAAATGCCTACTCTGAACTAAAAGACATAAAAGCTGGTGTACCACAAGGAAGTGTTCTAGGCCCGGTCCTGTGCCTGTTGTACACATGTGATATACCAGAACTAGAAAATGCAACTATTGCTACTTTTGCTGATGATACCGCAATAATGGCCACAGGATCAAGTCACAAAGAAGCTGTGGCAAAAGTACAAAAAGCAATAAGTCAATTCTATGATTGGACCAACAAGTGGAGGATCAAGTTGAATGAAACAAAATCCATTCACATTGACTTCACTAATAAGAAATCTGAATACCACCCTGTGTACATAAACAACAAAAGTGTACCGTACGAAAACACTGCCAAATATCTTGGTGTGACTGATGAAATAAGGCGAAAGGCGATTTGAAAGAAATAACTATTTAATTTATAATTAAATAATTTTACAAATGTAACTGTCAGTGCAAAAGTATGGACGAGAGCACGCCTATATAAAAAACATAATAGACATGCACTTCACTTCTTGCTATTAAATTTAGCGCAGGCGTCCATACTCTCAACATCCTCTCCTGGACGCAGACGCTTTAAATTTAAACCCATTGATGAGGTGAACTTTTCATGCAACGGTCGATGGAGTGCCTTTGTCAAAATATCAGCGACCATGTCTCTAGTGCATCTATATTGAACCATGACTTGTTTGGCAGCAATCTTCTCTCGCACGAAGTGGTAACGGACGTCTATGTGTTTACTGCGTGCGTGGTAGACAGCATTTCCTGAAAGACTAATCGCACTCTGATTATCGCAGTAAAGGATCATAGGTGTACCTTTAAGTTCTGGTTGCAACTCATCTGCCAGCTGTTTCAACCAAAGAGCTTCCTGAATGGCAGACGCTAGAGCCATATATTCAGCCTCAGTTGTAGAAAGAGCTATAGTCTGCTGTTTCTTGGAATTCCAGCTTATTGCTGCACCCTGGAACAAAAATATGTAGCCTGTGCAAGATCTTCTATCTTCAATATCAGTTGCCCAGTCTGAATCGCAATAGCCTGAAATTTTTCCCTCAACATTCCTTTTATAAACCAGTTTCATATCCATTGTAGCTCTCAGATACCTCAAGACTCGTTTCAGAGCCACCCAATGTTCATTAGTAGGTTGACTATTGTACCTACTCAGAGAATTTACTACATAAGTAATGTCTGGTCGAGTCCCCTGTGATAAGTACAATAAGCAGCCAATTATTTCTTGATATGGAATGTTCCTTAAAATTTCTTGTTGACTTTCACCCTTCTTCAGTTTGACGTTAGCATCAGCAGGTGTCCACATCGGCTTACTATTGTTCATTCCAAATCGAGTAAGTATCTTTTTTTATGTAAATAGATTGATCGATAGAAATCTCATCTACATTTTTATCTTGAGAAATTCTAAAACCGATGCAGTGTCTGGCTGTTCCTAAATCCTTCATATAGAATTTTTGTTTTAATTGCCCTTTTATCATTTGTGAGGTTTCTTCATTATTAAAGAAACAAAGTATATCGTCTACATATACTGCTATAAAAAGCATATCATTTTCATTTAAAATTCGATAGTAAACGCATGGATCTATGTTTGAACGAGTCATTCCAATTTCTAATAAGGCAGTATTTAATTTTTTGTTCCATTGTCTGCTGGCTTGTTTAAGCCCGTATATTGACTTGTTTAGTCTACATACTTTATTTTCATCTTCATAGCCAGGTGGTAAGGACATGTAAATTTCTTCGTCGATTTCACCTTGTAAGAATGCTGACACTGCGTCCATTTGGTGTATTTTAAGTCCATATTTAGCAGCAAGACCAATGAGGTATCTTATGGATGTATAACGGACCACTGGAGCGTATACCTCATTGTAATCAATGCCCTTTACTTGTTTATAACCTTTAATTACCAGTCTAGCTTTATAGCGGGTAACAGATCCATTTGCCATCCATCTTAGTTTTATAAACCCATCTGCTGGGAATTACTGATTTTCCTTCTGGTAAGTTAACCGGTGTCCACGTATTATTTTTAATCAACGACTGATATTCTTCAAACATAGCCCTCTTCCATTCATCAGCCTTTTCACTGTTTAGAGCTTCTTGAAGACTTTGTGGATCATTGTTCAGTAAATTCATTGTTGATTCAACATTAAGACACATTAGTGATGAGGGACTTTGATGAACATCATTCATTCTCATTCTCCCTTGCAGCGGTCTCAAAGTTATGTTAAATTCCGATGGAGACTCAAGTGTCCTATCAGGTAAATACGTGTCATCATTAACATCTTCAAATTGATCATAATCATCGGAACTTTGAGATTCATCCTGTGTTTCTCTTCTTTCATTATCAATGTTGTTTTCCACAGATTCTTCAGTTACTGGTAAGTAAACAGTTTTCTTTTCTTTTACTTCATTACATCTTTCCTTCATGTTTTTATTTTTATTTTCCTCTATCTCTATGTCATTTTTAATAATTTCTTTTTCTTTTTTAGGTACATCATCCACTTTATTTCTTTTAATTGAAGCTTCTAGAAATACAACATCTCTACTTATGACTCCTTTTTTTGTTTCTGGATCTATGAATCGGTAGCCTTTTGTACTGTCACTGTAGCCAACAAATATTAACTTACGTGACTTCACATCAAGCTTAGTTCTATTTTCTTTAGGAACAAGCACCATTGCAGGACATCCAAAAATTCTCATGTGACTCAGATTTGGTTTCTTTCCAGTCCAAACTTCATGAGGCGTCGCGTCAGATAAGGTGCAGGTGGGAGATCGGTTCACAATATATGCAGCTGTAGCAACCGCTTCTGCCCAGAATGTGACCTGCAATTCAGCATTTAAAATCATGCATTTAGCGCGCTCTATTAAAGTTCTATTCATTCTCTCACTGAGACCGTTCTGCTCAGGAGTATAAGGATTAGATGTCTGGTGCAGTATTCCATGAGTCTTCAAGTAGGCGTCAAAATTATTATTTTTGTATTCAGTTCCATTATCGCTTCTCAGAATTTTTATTTTTGTACGTAATTCATTTTCTACTCTATTCTTAAATTCCACAAATTTTTGAAATACTTCGCTTTTATTTCTAATAAAATATACATGTACTCGTCGAGAAAAGTCATCAATGAAGGTTACAAAATACCTTGCCCCTCCAATAGAAGTATTCTTCATCGGTCCACAAACATCACTGTGGATTAGCTCTAGCAAACTGGTTGCACGGGAGCCTTCAGTGGGGAACGGTTTTCTCGTTTGCTTACCTTCAAGACATGTTACACAAATGGAATTTTCTTTTCTTGGTGCCAGCTTTACGCCTTCTGTACAGTTAGGTATTTTATTAAGATAAGTGAAATTTAAGTGACCCATCCTTTGGTGCCACAGATAAGTATCATCATCAGTTTCGGCCATCATGACTTGCACGTCTTGATTTTTACAAGTATTTAGCAGATATGTCTCATTGACTAAGTCAGCCTTTGCAACTAACTTGTTGCTGGGATTGTAAATTTGACAACCATGTTCGTTGAATATTACATTACATCCACCTTTAATTATTTTGCTGACTGATAACAAATTTGCTTTTATTTCTGGTACATATAAAACATTCCTCACCTGTATTGAATTGATGCTACCATCTTTTGCTTTTACCTTGATACATACATTACCGCAGCATTCAACTTTTAATACTTGGTTGTTAGCAATTCTTATGCTCGGTACAGATGAAGGAGTAATATCAGTGAGCCAGTTTCTGTTTCTAGTAATATGCATAGATGCCCCTGAGTCAACATACCAAAAATTGGAATCATTTGCTGTGGATGCTGAAAAAGCTGCAAAATATCCTGTTTCTTTATCTGTTTTTTGATTATTACTTGTCTTCTTATGCCAACAATTCTTACTGAGATGTCCGTACTTATTACAATGAAAGCACCTAGGGCCTTTCTTATTTTTTAATAGATCACTTTTGGGCTGATTTTTCGAGTTTGTATAAAGTGCGGTAGTGTCTGATATCTTTACTTCCTGCAGTAATTTATTTTTCACTAAATCAGCACTAATCTTCATACCGGAACTCTCTAAGCCCATGATCATGGGCTTGTACATTTCTGGCAACCCTGCCAGCATTAGTGTGCCCAACCACTCGTCGTCCACATTGAATTTTATAATCCTTAACTTGTGCGCGGCTGACATTACTTTGTTTACATAGTCTTCGACTGAAGAACTGTCTTCCAAATTGGTATTAATGAGGTCTTTTAATAAGCCTACTTTACGAGTTAAACCACTATCTTCAAATGCCCTTGCCAAATTTTCCCATACCTGTTTCGCATTTTGTGCTTCATGAATATGTACGTATAAAATCGGGTCAACTAATAGTATTAACTTTGACTTGGCTTTGGTGTCTTGCTTAACGGAGTCAGGGTTAGTAACCACTGGTTCTTTTAAAACGCAGTTATACAAATCTTCATGTTGTAGGTATGCCTTGACTGCAAAACTCCAACTTGCCCAATTCTCACGACCAGTTAGCTTTTCAATTGACATCATTGAATTACTTCCAGCCATATTTATACCGTAAATATTAAATCTGTAAATATAATAGCTGAAAAGAAAAAAAATGACTCGCGAGCCCGGTAACCAAAAGTGAGGTTATACTCGTGGTTTTTCTTTTACTACTAACAGTATTTTAATACTGTTCAAAACACAAAGATAACTTTAAACGGCAGGCTTGGGACGGCCCATAACCTGATGAAATAAGGCGAAAGGCGATTTGAAAGAAATAACTATTTAATTTATAATTAAATAATTTTACAAATGTAACTGTCAGTGCAAAAGTATGGACGAGAGCACGCCTATATAAAAAACATAATAGACATGCACTTCACTTCTTGCTATTAAATTTAGCGCAGGCGTCCATACTCTCAACAGTGACCTTAGATGCAAAGCTACAGAAATTCGTTACAGAAGTATGAACTTTATTTATTTATTAATCACCAACTCGCACTAACAGTGGTAAGACACCAAACATACAAGTTATAGGCTAATAGAAGACATAAAATTAAAATAAAACAAAACTAAACAAAGACACACTAATACAAAATTAAATAGAATTATACAAAATTAAATAGGATTATTCAAATAAAAAATAATTTTACAAAATTAAATTAAATAGAATTTAGATGGAATTATTAATAGTGTTCAATTAAAATTGAAAATTAGTATAAAAATATCAATATATAGCAGTTATGGTTAATATAATGTGATGGTACTAGGTGCGGCTATGGACTCCAGGTACCGCGCAGCAGTGGTCAGGAATCTCAGCTCAGTACTAGCGAAAACATCTAAGGACTCGTCATATAGTAAAATGTTGTTTATATGCGTGAGGGCTACATACAATGAACTTGTTTTAAAGGTCGCGGACCTGGTTTGAGGTATTGAAAAAAGTGGACGTTGTCGAGGGCGAAGTGCATGTCGAATGGGTAAAGGGACGTTAAAGGAAATGAATTCCAATAGAGAAGAATTGAAGTGGGAACCACGGACTAGACGCAAGAAATATTTGACGGTAGCAACATTTCTCCTTACTTCTAAGCTCTGATAATTCACCATACCCAGTATGAATGGTGTTGGATACATATACGGGTAATAGCCATACATTTTGAAGTAAAGGTAGCGGACAAACGACTTTTGTACCCTTTCAAGGACCAAAGTATGTTTTTTTCGTGAGGGTTCCAGATTATATTGTTGGTTTCTAGTAAACTGCGGATGTACGAGTTGTATAATAAGATGATGGTCTGTCGATTATTAAAAATTTTAGCCTGACGAAGAACAAAACCTAAGTTTTTGCGGGACTTGTTGCAGGTTTGTATTATATGTTGATTAAATGTGAGGTGAGAATCAAAATTTGTACCCAAATCGCGTATGGTGGAAACTCGCTTCAATGGCTCGTTGTTCAAAGTGTAGGTATTGTTTATGGGCTGTGCGGCTTTTGAGAAGGTCATAATTGCACATTTACCAACATTGAGGCTGAGGTTATTAGCCATAATAGGCTAGATTGTAATATAATAAACAAGATAAAAAAAAGCAGCTATAAGCTATCTTTATTCATGGTTTAGTGTAAATAAGTTAAAAATTAATAGTACAAAGACCAAGGTAATGTTATTCAAAACAACTGCTAGAAATAAAGACACCATGGTAATTATACTAAATGACGACAATATTGAACTCGTGAGAGAAGCTAAATTCTTGGGAGTACACATAGATGACTCATTAAATTGTAAAAAGGAACTAGCCGCCACTGATGCATCTATATCATCCGCGTGTTATGCGTTGAGAACCCTTGGAGACGAAATTGATATTAAACATTTAAAAATCGTATACCACGCGCTAATTGAGTCTAAATTAAGATACAGCATACAATTTTAATATAATAATAATATATAATATATCATTTATTTCAGGTAACAAAGACCCATAACATATATACCTTATAAACTAACATACATATAAAATATAATTATATAATTAATAATAATTATTATTATTATTTATAATTAATTATTATTTTTTATTAATTATATTTATATATAATTTTGGGGGAACAGCTATAATTATAACTGCCAACGAGCTTTTGTCCTTCAGAAAAGAGCTATGCACCATTGTCCGTGTTTCACAAAGAGAGAGTGTTCGTCCACATAGATTTAAACATCCTTACAGTACCCAGTCTCTACGTTCTAGTCCTTCTAAATAATCTCAAAAAGTACATACACTGAAACGGGTGAGGAAAGACTGGTCAGGGAGAGTACACGTAGGTAAGATTTGAGAAATAAGATAAGTCCTCATTTCAACATTGTGAAGCATAGTTCACAATATCAAGCAGTGCAATTATTCAATAAGTTACCATTACAATTAAAAAGCTTAATTTATACATCTTCATTTAAAACAAAGCTTCAAGCATTTCTACTGGATAAGTGTCTCTACTCCGTTGACGACCTGTGGTATTGTGACCATACGCTTTTTCCCCAGTCTACTTAAGTAAGGTCCTATGTTACTGAACCGACTGATATTGTTGTCCTTTTGTATGTTATAGACATTAATTTATTTTGACTAATGTGCTATTATTTATATTAAGCTGACATTGAAATATTTTTTTACAATTTTAGTTGACATTGAATAATTTTTATTTTATTTTTTTTATCGTGACATTAGTTGTAATTTGGATTTGATGTGAGATAATAATTATGTTGTTAATTTTTAATTGTGTTAAATGCAGAATATCTTTTTTACCGTGTTATTTATGTCATTTTCAAACACAATGTAAATTGTTTGTGAATAGAATTGAATTGACTTGAATTGAATTGAAATCGCTGCACGACTTGCAGCAGATGCTGGACGGCTTAGTTGATTTTTCAATACGCATTGTCTCAGGGTGAACTTGGACAAAACCCAGAGTGTGTTCAACGAATACTCCACCCCAGGACCTATTGTTGTCAATGGCGGTACTCTCGAGGTTGTTCGAGAATATAGCTACCTCGGGCAAACTCTGCTTTGGTAAGAACAACTTTGAGCAGGAGACTGACAGAAGAATTCAGCTGGGCTAGGCAGCATTTGGGGAACTTCGTCGGGTCTTCTCGTCGCGTATTCCACAGAGCCTAAAGACTAGGGTGTTCAACCAGTGCGTCCTGCCTGTTATGACTTACGGGGCCAAAACGTAGACACTCACGGGTCGGCTGTCGGCCCATAAATTCAAGATGGGTGTTTTGGTATAGGTACCTACTAATCATTTTCAGTTTATGTTAATTTTAATGTTTTATTTATTTATATTTAAGGGCCAACGCTTCGATAAAATCGAATAATAATACAAATCTATTGACAGAGACTACGTATGAATTTTTAGAGCAAAAACCGAGAAATTTGACGATATTATCATAATCACAATGAAAATAAAAGATTTTTTACAAAAAGTAACGAGCGAACTTTGAAGAAAAGGATATTATAAAAGAGATTGCCCATCCTTCTATGAACCGCCGTTGCGCATAAAAATATGTTGTATGATAGCATAAATTGGACATAAAAGAGGGGAGATGTCATATTTTCCAAGGAAATAAAAATGAACTATTTACTTTGTGGGGTTTTTATTGTTTTTTGATTTTCTGTTCAAGTTTTGAGGTTAGTTTTGTAACACCTTCTACCAAAAAAAGCAGTCCTTACAACATTTGAATACAGATTTACAGATTTGAATTCTCACAAGACACCAGAAAATAGTTCCATCAAACCAGTGAATAATCCTGAGTAAATAATATTAGCTACAATGGTAGGTAGGTTACACCTACTTGTATTGTATTGTATAACGGGCTGGTGTCCGCAACTCCACGTCAAATGCGCGTATTTGCAAATTGAAATTCATTCGATCCACCCCAGCTCCCCGAGAAAAGCCAGCAGCGCCTTGATGTCGCTGACCATCTCGCGGAGAGTACCTGGGTTACTGAAGTACTTTACCCTGTATGATGCAACCTCTGGGCAGTGCAGAAGCACGTGGGCTGCTGTCTCATCTTCCTCCATGCAGGCTCGGCACAGGGGGCTGTCTGTGACTCTTATGACAAAGAGTTGTTTGTTGAAAGAGCCGTGTCCAGTGATGGCGGCTGTAATTGTGCGCAGCTGTATTTTAGTCAGCCGAGGCGCCTTTTTCGTGAAGCGGCCGTCGATGGTAGGAAGTGCATCCTTGGCCTGCCTACACTCACCATGGTTTAGCCACAGTTTGTGGTGTTGTTCACTGGTTCGTTTCCTCACCAGTGTGCGTAGGTACCCGAAGGGGAGTGGCACTATGGGTTCAGGTCCCATTGCTGCCATGCTCGATCCCCTTCTAGCGAGTTCGTCCGCTGCATCGTTGCCTCGGGACTCGCTGTGTCCTTTTATCCATTGAATGGTTATGTTATTGAGATTACCAACCTGGTTCAGACGTTGATGACACTCGTGTATTAACCCAGAGTTGACTGTGTGGTTGTTTAATGCTAGTAGTACAGCCATGCTGTCTGAAAGTATTCGAATTGAGTGGTCCACAACTTCCCTTGCTAAGATGGCTGATTGGCTCGATAGATTTTGCGATTTAGTATCCGCTGCTCGGAAAGAGTGCGGAAACAGAACTCGAACTCGCGTTGGGCGCGAGAGACCTCTTTTCAATGCCAGATTTACGCAACAAGAGCGGGTTTTAAGAGCTTAAAAAATACGTATATATTAATATCTATCTAAAACTCAAAGGTGACTGACTGACATAGTGATCTATCAGCGCACAGCCCAAACCACTGGACGGATCGGGCTGAAATTTGGCACGCAGGTAGATGTTATAACGTAGGCATCCGCTAAGAAAGGATTTTGATCAATTCTACCCCCAAGGGGATAAAATAGGGGATGAAAGTTTTAATAAATCTTCTTATTGAACTGAAATTAAAGATTGGAGCTACTATGATGAAGACGTCCGCTTAAATAGGATTTTGATAAATTCAACCCTCATGGGGATAAAAGAAGGGATGATGGAGGATGTAAATGAATTAGTTTGAACCTATCAATACCTAATGGAATAAATAAATTAAGACGAACAAAATAATTTTTAGTTCTAAATGTTGACAATAGATATTCTTCTTAGACGCTCCAGGTGGAACTGGTAAAACCTTCCTTATTAATTTACTTTTGGCGAAAGTAAGAAGTACTCACGGCATTGCCCTGGCTGTGGCGTCGTCCGGCATAGCTGCTACATTACTCGAAGGTGGTCGAACTGCTCATGCTACTTTTAAGTTACCACTCAATTTAATCACTGCCGAGACTCCCATTTGCAACATCTCCAAACAAAGTAATTTTGCTGAAGTTTTAAAGAGTACAAAAATAATCGTGTGGGACGAAATAACGATGGCTCATAAAGGTGGTATTGAAGCCTTAAACAGATCACTAAGGGATATAAGGGGTAATAGAAAATTAATGGGTGGCTTAACAGTTTTGCTGGCCGGAGACTTTCGGCAGACTCTACCAGTGGTGCCAAAAGGAACCAGAGCTGACGAAGTAAGGTCGTGCATTAAGAAATCTAATTTGTGGCCCCAAGTTAATATTCTTAAGCTCTCTAAAAATATGAGAGCACATTTGGGCGGGGATGAGTCTGCTGGTAGATTTTCAGATCTCGATGGAATGATAACCATCCCGGAAGAATTGTGCACAGTTGTTACAACGGTTTAAGAATTGCTGTCTAAAGTTTATCCAGACATTATTCATATACATGACAAGCCTATTGAATGGTTATGTGAGCGTGCCATACTTACTCCAAAGAACGATCAAGCAGCAGCTATCAACGATATCCTGCTCATGTCGTTTGAGGGCGAAGAAAAGGTCTATACTTCGATTGATACAGTGGTTAATACAGATGACGCTACTAATTACCCTGTAGAATTTTTTAAATTCATTGAAACCGCCAGGTTTGCCTTATCATAAGCTTATTCTGCGTGTGGGCACTCCAATTATGTTGTTGCGAATTTTAAAACCACCAAAACTTTGTAACGGTACGAGACTACAAGTGAAAGCGTTACATCGCAATATAGTGGAAGCCACTATATTAACTGGGTGTGCGAAAGGGGAAACTGTATTTATACCACGAATCCCATTAATACCTAATGATATCCCGTTCGAATTTAAACGATTACAGTTTCCCCTAAAAGTCTGCTTTGCCATGACAATATACAAGTCTCAGGGGCAAACTCTCAAATTTGCGGGTATTGACTTGAGAGAACATTGCTTCTCTCATGGACAGTTTTATGTTGGTTGCTCACGAGTAAGTTCACCTAATAGCTTGATAGTTTTAGCGCCTACTGACAGATTAGTTAAGAATATTGTGTACAAAGAAGTTTTGTAGGCCCTAGTTTTTTACACACGCTAAACAAAAGTAAAGCCGCAAAAACTATACCTAATTAATAATAATAATTCTTCACGCGAGCGAAGCCGCGGGAAAAAGCTAGTTTATATATATGTCGTGGATTGATGGCGCGATAGTGCAACAAGCAGCGCCATCTAACAATCAGTTTTGTGAACTAACAATATCGTTACCGGAAACGCAAGCGCGCCCCACCGCTTGGACACGATCGTCGGTAGAAGGGATACAGCGAAGGTTGGAGAAGGGACCGAGGGTCCCGACAGTCGAGCTCCGACAGCCCTGGCAGACGCTCAGTACCAACGCACGTGTTTGTTTCTTGTGTAAAACCGTTAGTTTAAATAAAGTTATTTTGATTTAAATTATCTTTCGTTCGAGTGCCCACGACAGTGCCCACATTTATTTGAAATTATGTCGGATCGTGAAGAAGACCCGATGCTTCGCATCTCGGCCACCCATGATGCGACATCAGAACTGGGATTCACTCGAGCTGAAGAAAACACGGAGACTGGAGCGATGACGTCACGGTGCGAAGAGAATTTACTTCGGACGCTGTTGGCTGCTCAAAACCAGAATATGATGTCCCTGATAGAAGCCATCAAGGGCCCGACAGGTACCAAGCATATTTCTTTGCCTGAATTTGACCCGGATAAGCCGGATATAGACGCACGTGCCTGGTGTACTACAGCGGATCTGTGCTTATCGGAGGTACCGCTTCACGGAAGTGCTCTAATCATCACCTTAAGTAAGGCTTTGAAAGGAAGTGCTTCACGTTGGCTTGCGCAAGTGTCGTTTGCGGGTATGATATGGGATGATTTCAAAAGCCTGTTTTTATCCCGGTACGATTGCGTGGACACACCAGCCGCAACTCTTGTGAAAATTATGAGTAGCAAGCCTAGGGAAGGTGAATGTTATGCTGCGTACTCCGCCCGATTGTTGTCTACGCTCACATCACGCTGGCAAAACATGAGCGCTGAGCAGATAGCCATATCTACGGTGCTTGCTCATATGGCACAATTTGATGGGCGTATTCAGAGGTTGGCGTTCACTACCGAAGTCAACAATAGAAACAAGCTGCAGTGTGAACTTCAAGCGTTCTCGTTTTTGAAAAGGAAAGCTTCAACGGCTAACTCGACCGACGCCGTTCCAGAGTCTAAGCGATCCAAGTTTCAGTCGACAACGCTGAAGTGCCACCACTGCGGTAAACCAGGTCACCGAGCATCTGAATGCCGATCAAGAAGCGAGGTGAAAAGCAAGGCAGCCAATGCTACCACCTCGGCGTCAAGTTCTGCAGGACCAAAGCAGCGTTCGGACATCATCTGTTTCCGATGCGGCAACGTCGGACATTTTGCAACAAAATGTCCACGAAGCAATGGTGGAGGCACCGGCGCGGCAGGTGGACCAAGCAGTTCCGGCGCAGCGCCTGCAGCAGCGGCGAGCAGTGAGCGACGCGTTGACGTTTGCTATGTCAGCAATCCCAGCGGTGTGCTGATGAATACTGGTGAGTCATACCCATTTTATTATGATTCTGGTGCCGAATGCTCTCTCATCAAAGATTGTGTTGCCTCAAAGTTTAGTGGCAAGCGTGTAAATAATATTGTAAATTTAACCGGGATTGGTCATGGTAGTGTGCAAAGTACCCTACAAATTTTATCTGAGGTTATGATTGATGATTTACGATTAGAGGTATTATTTCATGTTGTACCGGATAGTTGTCTTAAAAATGATATTTTAATTGGTCGTGAGATTTTAGATCAGGGATTTAACGTCAGTATGACTTCTGATAGTATTGTTTTGTGCCGTGATAAGGTTGTTAGGTTATGTAACGTTTCAAATAAGCTCAAGAATGGTTTTAATTATCAAATTGATTTCGATAAAGTTGACACAGATGTCCAGCCAGAATTTCGTTCCCAGTTAATTGACCTTTTGTCAGAATATTCATCTTCGTTTTCTAGTGGTGTTTCTAGATCCCGTGTTACGACAGGACAGTTGCAAATTAGGCTGGTAGATCCTAGTCGAACGGTTAACCGTCGCCCTTATAGGCTTAGTGCTAGTGAACGCGAAGTTGTTACTGCTAAAGTTCGTGAATTAGAGGAAGCAGGTATTATTAGGCCCAGTTGTTCGCCTTTTTCTAGTCCAGTGTTGCTTGTTAAGAAGAAGGATGGTTCAGATCGTATGTGTGTTGACTACAGGGAACTGAACGACAACACTGTGTCGGATAGGTTTCCATTGCCTTTGATAGAGGACCTTGTATCCAGGTTAGGTGGTGCTACATGGTTCACGTGTCTTGACATGCTATCAGGCTATCATCAGATTCCAGTGCATCCTGAATCAATAGAGCGCACTGCATTCGTCACACCTGACGGTCAATGGGAATATTTGACCATGCCGTTCGGTTTGAAGAATGCAAGCTCAGTTTATCAGCGTGCAGTGATGAAAGCATTGGGTGATCTTGCTTATAGCTATGCTGTGACATACGTCGACGACATTTTAGTGATAGGATCATCTGTGGAGGAGAGTTTAGTTCGTCTTCGCACTGTACTCGATAAATTAACAAAAGCTGGTTTTTCTCTTAATTTTGCTAAGTGTTCGTTTCTCAAGCGACGGGTTGAATATTTAGGCTTTGTTGTTGAGAACGGCCAAATCAGACCCAACCCAAATAAAATTGTTGCTTTGTCCAGACTTCCCCCACCTAAAACGATCACTCAGCTGAGACAGTTCATAGGGCTGGCCACTTATTTCAGACAATTTGTGCCGCATTTCTCAAAAACGATGGCTCCTCTGTTTCGTTTAACGAGTGGCAAGAGCAGGTCCATTGGTTGGGAACCGAGCCATGAGGCTATTCGTCAGAAAATAATTTCTTACTTAACCAGTGAGCCTGTTCTGACAATATTTGACCCTGCGCAATCAATCGAGTTACATACCGATGCCAGTGCTGAAGGATATGGTGCCATTTTTATTCAAAAGATTAACGGGAAACAACATGTGGTTGCTTATTATAGTCGTCGTACGTCCCCAGCAGAATCAAAGTTTCATTCATTTGAACTAGAAACATTAGCTGTCTTTAACGCCATAAAACATTTTCGACATTATTTGTTAGGTCGGAAGTTTACCGTGGTGACAGACTGCAGTTCTGTTAAAGCTTCTAAAAGCAAAACTGACTTGTCGCCACGAGTTCATCGTTGGTGGGCCTACATGCAGTCATTTGAGTTTGACATTGTTTATCGTGAAGGCAGTAGGATGAGCCATGTAGACTTTTTGTCTAGAAATCCCCTCCTTACACCTAAAGTAGCTTTCACTCGTGTAGAACAAAAGCGTGTCGATTTAGCTGAGCTTACTAGTAACTGGTTGCAAGCTGAACAGGAAAAGGACGAAGAGATCAGTAAGATTGTTTCTGATCTTCGTAACGAAGTTTTTCCTGAGGAAACTCGCAAAACTTACGAAATTCGTAAAAACATCCTGTATCGCAAAATACAGCGTAGCGGTCGCACTCGATGTTTACCTATTGTACCTAGGTCGCTTAGGTGGTCTGTAATAAATAACGTCCATGAGTCCGTCATGCATTTGGGATGGGAGAAAACTCTCGAAAAGATTTACGAGCACTATTGGTTCGAAGGTATGTCGAAATACGTGAGAAAATTTGTTGACAATTGCATCACTTGTAAAGTAGCGAAGCCCCACTCGGGTAAAGTTCAGGCAGAACTTCACCCAATTCCCAAGGTCAATATTCCATGGCACACAATTCATATTGACGCTTCTGGTAAATTATCTGGTAAGAACGACATCAAGGAGTACGTGTTTGTCATCATAGATGCGTTTACCAAATTTGTACTTCTTCGTCATTCTCTTAACATCGACACTAACAGTAGCATTTGTGCTATTAAGTTCTGTATAGCTTTGTTTGGTGCACCGAAACGCATAATAGCAGATCAAGGTCGTTGTTTCGCTAGCAAAGATTTTTCTAGTTTCTGTACTTCTAACAACATAGAGTTACACTTGATAGCTACTGGAGGCAGTCGCGCAAATGGTCAGGTCGAAAGGGTAATGAGTACCCTCAAGAGTATGTTGACAGCTGTAGAGACTAGTCGTGACCGCTCTTGGCAGGACGCATTAGGAGAGGTTCAGCTGGCTATGAACTCTACTATTAATAGGGTGACTAAATCTAGCCCTCTAGAGCTGATGATAGGAAGGGTAGCACGACCGCTTAGTTTAATTACCGCTGATGATGATGTGATTGACGTTAATTTGGATGAGATTAGAGAACACGCGACACAGAATACTGAAAAAAATGCCAATTATGATAAAAATCGATTTGACCAAAATAAGGCTCAGGTTTCTAAATTGGCTATTAATGATTATGTTTTGATTGAAAATGAGGAAAGGAATCAGACGAAATTAGATCCTAAGTTCAAAGGCCCTTTTAAGATTATTGATGTGTTAGACGGGGATAGATACCTACTAAAGGCGCTTGATTCTAAGCGAACCTACAAATACCCCCATGATCGTGTGAGGAAGATCCCCGATCACCAAGTTCCTCGAGAATTAGATGTCATAGTTGATGACAGTGGTAGTGAGACCAAATCTGACTAAGAATGGCTTGTACACTCATACTCGAAACTTTAGACCGCACCTCATGAGTAACATGTGGCGATGGGTCTGTAAGGAATCGTTGGTGCGATTTCCGTCTGTGTTGGTGCACAGAGCGCTTCATGTGTTGTAGCACATATTGCGCTAGATTTTTGAGAATCGTTGGTGCGATTCTTATCTGTGTTGGTGCACAGAGCCTCTCATATGTTGTAGCATATGTGACGGCAGATTTGTGAAGAATCGTTGGTGCGATTCTGGCCTGTGTTGGTGCACAGATTACAATGAAAGTTTCATGAGTTGAGTATGCATTGCTTATGAAAAATGGTAAAGAGTAACAGAATTGTTAGAATTACCGTGTTGTAACTTGTTGATCGGACCTTTTCCAATGAATCATGTTGTGCAGGAAGCACTGTGTACGAAGCCTTAATAACAGGGCATTGTCAATCATGACAGTTGATTATTGTACTTAGATTTAGGAGAAATAAAGTACCATTAGGAATCAACCTTTACTTTTATTGGCAGGATAGCCGAGCTAAATTACTCTCTGAGCACATTTTGTCCACAGGTACTACACCCGAGGACGGGTGCTAGTCAGGGATGGCCGTGTCGTGGATTGATGGCGCGATAGTGCAACAAGCAGCGCCATCTAACAATCAGTTTTGTGAACTAACAATATCGTTACCGGAAACGCAAGCGCGCCCCACCGCTTGGACACGATCGTCGGTAGAAGGGATACAGCGAAGGTTGGAGAAGGGACCGAGGGTCCCGACAGTCGAGCTCCGACAGCCCTGGCAGACGCTCAGTACCAACGCACGTGTTTGTTTCTTGTGTAAAACCGTTAGTTTAAATAAAGTTATTTTGATTTAAATTATCTTTCGTTCGAGTGCCCACGACAGTGCCCACATTTATTTGAAATTATGTCGGATCGTGAAGAAGACCCGATGCTTCGCATCTCGGCCACCCATGATGCGACATATATAACCAATAATAAGGTGCACAAAAAATAATTGCAATTCATTTACAACTTAAGTCAAAACACATTGTAAGCCTGCGCAAATATTTCGACGGGGCACGGGCTGTCAATGTTACTGGACTGGGCCCTTAATTGCTCTGTCAGTCTCTTGTTGGTGCTGCGACGGCAGTCACACGGGTAGTCCGCAGGGTGGCGATAGTCATAGTGTTTAGGAGCTACCTTAGTATAATGATGAAGTAATTACAATCAATGTTCTTAATAGATAGCTACTATACTGGTACTCGTAGCTTAGCTGTAAGAAGGCCGGTTATGAACTCATGAAGGAACAGCGTTCAAACTGTCTTGAAAGGAAAGATCGAGTTTTTTGAAAACTGTTTGAATTTATGCGAGTCAGTTGTTTGAGAAAATAATAGTGGAGCGAAGAGAGGCGAGGCGCGAGGAGGCACCGGGAGGGGTCGTAGCGCCGGCGCCGACCTGTGCCGAAGCGATGCCGCCGTGTACTTGCGAGGGTTTCACGGCTCTTATGGTTCAAGCGGAATCGCGCTTCCACGTGTAAATGAAGCATTATAAATATGTCATCATAAATTATAGATCACAAGGAACTTTGCCAACAAACAAAGGTTTTCAAGTTACATTTGTTAGTTTGCTCCATGTTTTCTGTGATCACAGAAATTCAGCACTGAGCCCGCGGTGTCCCCGCCAGTGCGGCCGCACCTTACTGACCCCCACGCCACGTCTTGGCTCCCGGCGGCGGATCGGCCGCTACTCCGTTTATTGCCCAATTATATAAACTGCACTTCGCAGCGTTCTCTCTAAGTTTTCTGAATTAATCTCCTCTTATATTTGAAAGTTATAGCTGCGGGAGTGCATTAAACTTGGCGACTAGCGATAGTTACCCACTTGCCGAATAGCTATCGGTGCGCGGAGGGGTGGGGTGTTTGTGGGGGTGAGCACTAAGTGGCAGCACCCTGTTCTGCGCTCACCTGCGTGGCGGCTCTGTCGACTGCAGCGCTGCTGGGTCCAAAGAGTATAATAATAACTAGCTTATGCCCGCGGCTCCGCCCGCGTGCAGTTCGGGAATTGCCCACGGGATATGACCTACTTCTGGGATGATAATTAATCTATGTGCTTTAACAGCCTGGCCACGGGACATTCGCTGCAGCAAAAATTCGCGCGGTGCGAACGGCGAAGCGTCTGGCGACTGAAAAAAATGTATAGAAATGTACTAAGCATGCCACGCGTAGCGGCGACCGGCGTCGCGACTGGCGAATTTTGCCGAGCGAATTGCAAGAGCGACTGGCAGCGCGGCGGGCGGCATGCCACGGTGTCGCGCGGTAGACGCGGCGGTAGACGCGGCGAAGTGCAGGAACCAAAAAAGTTTAGGTAGTCGTATTCGCCGCGAATAATGAACACATGAAGAACATAATCGAAGGTTTCGACACTCATTCTGGTATACTCGAAAATTTTTTCTGGATACATTCTGTATTTCTCGGACTTTTTATGAAATTCTCCATCTATACCTCGATTCCTATTCAAATCATGTACTCCACAATCTCTTACAAATAATATGTCTTGAACCAAAAATCTGTTACTTTCTAAGCAATATTGAGATAACTTTGAAAAAGACATTTCGCTCTCGGACTTCCTTACTGGTCGCGGCGGCGAACGCTACTGCCCGGGGCCTGCGAACTGTGCCGCAAGAATTGCCGCTCCGCCAGACGCACCGCCGTTCGCGTCGCCCGTTCCCGTGGCCAGGCCGTAACAGACTATAATCTATCTCTGTGCCAAGTTTCATCCAAATCTGTTCATCCATCCATACTTTCGCATTTATAATGGAGTTTACATAAGATATATTCACCCTGATCAGATATTGCTCTTTTGGTCCAAATTGTATGTATTTTCTCCGTTGTTCTCCTCTTTGGAAGAAACCACAACTTTTGGACAAAATTTACCAAATTATTCGCAACACATTAACATCCATTCTTAATGTGGCCCTGGGCGTGGCTGCAAGCCACCCTACCAATTCGTTTTGGTGGCCTCGGCGTCCGCAAAATTTCTATTGTGTGGTTATCGGCGTTCCTGTCCTCTGTCTACAGCACTGAAAAGCTAACCAGGAAATATTAGTTTTCTCCCTGGTTGACTCGGAAGTGCCGTGCTTGACCGGATACGGATCGGCCCGAGAACCCGTTTGCCCAGAGACAGTGGGATGAGCCGCTCTCCAGATTGGCACGGAATAAACTTATTAATACGTCTACCAATACTGCTGAGCGTGCCCGCCTACTGGCTGTGAGTGAGTGGGAGTCGGGCCTCTGGCTTCAGGCACTACCGCCACCTAATATAGGCACTATTTTAGTTGACACAACCTTCCGGCTCGCTACGTGTTTGCGATTGGGCGCTCCTTGTGGGGCTCCACATCGCTATCAATGTGGTCAAGCAGTCGACTGCCTCGGACATCATGGCCTTTCTTGCAATAAGAGTGCAGGTCAGATTGCGCGGCACGCTAGCATTAATGATCTCTTCCGTCGTGCTCTAGCCACTGCCGGGGTGCCAGCTGTCTTAGAGCCGTTTTGGGTTGAAACACTAGGGCCATGGGGTCTGAGTGCCCACCTAGTAGGTATTCCGGGAAATCACCCAGCGGTTGGTTGACTCTTTCTCTATTTTTTGGCCAAAGAATCAGCATTGCCATTCAACGTGGCAATGCTGCCAGCTTTGAATTTTCTTTTTGGGTTGAATTTTTAAGCCCCCATTTTACCCTCTAAGGGGTGGAACTTCGAAAAACCCTTTCTTAGTGGATACTTACTCTTCGCAAAGTATCTTCGATGTCTTTAAGACCAGCGGATTAGGCTGTGCGTTGATATATCAGTCAATCAGCCAGGACTTTGAATTTTATATTGGGGAATGATTTTGGAAAAACTGTGATACACGGTTCTCACAATTTTAACTGAAGAGTATGTAGACGTTCAATTCAATCGACCCCGAGAATAAAAAGTTTCACAGAAAATTCAACACTCCATTTTACCCTCTTAGGGGTGGAATTTCGAAAAACCCTTTCGTAGTGGATACATACTCTTCACGAAAAATACACCCTTCATATGTCATGTCTTTAAGACCAGTGGCTTAGGCTATGCGTTGATATATCAGTCAGTCAGTCAGAACTTTGAATTTTATATTGGGGGATAATTTTAGAATAAATGTGATACACGTTTCTCGTAATTCACAGAAAATTCAACACACCATTTCACCCTCTTAGGGGTGGAATTTTGAAAAACCCTTTCTTAGTGGATACTTACTACGCAAGCTTGAGATCATTGGTGTAAGAGGCACCCAGCTAAAAATATTCAAAAGTTATTTAGAAGATCGTTCCCAGTGCGTAAAGATCGGCAATGTTCTTAGCGCTGTTCAAAAAAACACATTTTTTGGTGTTCCTCAAGGAAGTATTCTAGGGCCCACTCTGTTTTTGATCTACATAAATGACCTTTGCAATTTAAAACTAGAGCATGGTACTATCGTAACTTACGCTGACGACACTGCTTTACTTTTTTCGGCTGACTCAGAAAATGAAGTCTACAATCTTGCGCAACACGGATTTAATATTGTAAATAAGTGGCTTAAAAATCACTCACTAACTCTAAATGCAGAGAAGACAAATTACATTAAGTTTTCGATGCGTAAGCAAATATCGACTATCTCAGCGCTGCATGCTCATTGTTGCCCAGTCCCTACAGATAGCCAGTGTAAGTGTCCCAATATTAAGAAGACTGATAAAATAAAATATCTAGGTATTATAATAGATGACACCCTTTCCTTCAAACCACATATGGAAGCTCTAAATAATAGAATTCGGAAGCTGATATTCGTATTCAAAAAACTACGATTTATTACAGATCCAAAAATACTTAGGCAAGTATATTTTGCTCTTTGTCAGTCACTTCTGACTTACTGTATTACTTCGTGGGGTGGGGCAAGTAAAACTCTGTTATTGCCCATTGAAAGAGCTCAAAGAGCTATTCTCAAGGTGGCTACTTGCCGCCCTTTCCTTTTCCCCACTAACCTCCTGTATAAATCTTGTGAAGTACTAACAGTCCGACAGTTATTTATTATGAGCACGGTACTAAAACAACACGCGGCACTTCCATACAGCACTGAATTTACTAAAAAAAGACGGAAAGATATAGTTTGCCCTCAAAAAAGTACAAAACATGCTTTCATAGCCAAATTTTATATATAACTTGGACCGCTACTCTATAACAGGCTAAATGAAAAAGGAAACATCTACTCCTTAAATCATAGTAAATGCAAGAAAATCCTTAGAGAAGCCCTTCAGAATATGTCCTATGAAGATACAGAGAAGTTATTACTTGTGCTAAAGTAAATATTGATCGTATTAGAGATATTTTTTAAATTAGTAAGCTAAGTTAAGATAATATATTTTTTATATAACTTTTTACCTATGTACCAATAAGATTAGTATGATATGTGATTATTTAATCAATTAATGTTACTTACAATCGCCTGAAACACAGGATTACCTAGTTCAGGCACAAATCATGAGTGAACTTGATATAGATTTAAGATAAACTGTTAAAGTTGTACTTTAGATTTTTGAATAAATTTTATTATTTTATTATTATTATTCCGTTTATTCATTTTTAAACATATTCTTTACATTTTTAAATATTTAAATATAAAACAATATAAAAAAACATTTAAAAATACAAAAATAGGAGTCCGCCGGTGTCGGGAGCAGGGTCCAAGCTACCGGTGGTTAGGGCTCCAGAGACAGGAACCTCCTCACAATGCGAGCCGTATCGAGGAGTACTGCCTTCTGAATCAGGCCCTTGATCCAACCGCCTAAGGAGAGCCTCGATAGATGGTCATCGAGGCTCTTGGCCATAAGGCCATTGACCGTCACGACAATCGGCACAATGGTAGCCGAGTTCACATTCCACATGTCGACAACCTCGTGTGCCAAGTCGAGATATTTTATTTGTTTCTCTTTCTCAGCTTTCACGAGGTTCTCGTCATGCGGGATGGTAACATCGACTATCATTACGCGGCGCGCTGATCGGTCTATCACCACTATGTCAGGCTTATTCGCGACAATAGTCCTGTCAGTAATGATAGACTGATCCCAGTACAGCGTGACATGGTCTTTCTCGAGAACTGGGTCGGGCACATACTTGTAGTACGGTACCTCAGATTCCACAAGTTTATATTTATTATTATTATTTCCTTTATTCATATTTTTTCAAACTTTATACATTTTTAAATATTAATTTAAAAAATACATAAAAAAACATTTAAAAATATAAAAAATTGTAACCCACCGGTATCGGGAACAGGGTCCAAGCTACCGGCAGTCAGGGCTCCAGAGAGAGGAACCTCCTAACAATACGAGCCGTGTCCAGAAGTACCGCTTTCTGAATCAAGCCCTTGATCCAGCTGCCTAACGAGAGCCTCCTGAGATGTTGGTCGAGGCTCTTGGCAATTAAGCCATGGGCTGACACGACTATCGGCACAATGATCGCTGAGTCCACATCCCACATGTCGACAACCTCGCGAGCCAAGTCAAGATACTTGATTTGCTTATCTTTCTCGGCTTTCACGAGGTTCTCGTCATGCGGGACCGTAATGTCAACAATCATTGCGCGCCGCTCTGATCGATCCATCACCACTATATCAGGCTTATTGGCTACAATAGTCCTGTCAGTGATGATGGATTGATCCCAGTACAGTGTGATATTGCCATTTTCGAGAACTGGGTCGGGCACATACCTATAGTACGGAACTTCCGATTCAACAAGATTGTATTTTAGAGCAAGTTGCTGATGAATAATCCTGGCTACAAGGTTGTGTCTATGCAAGTACTCTCCGTTAGCCAGACGAGAACACCCGGAGATAATGTGACGGATTGATTCGCCTGGACGGTGGCATGCCCGACATATGTCAACCGTGCCGTCCTTCACAATAAATCTCCGGTAGTTATTCGTCATCATAACTTCATCCATAATTGCACAGACAAAACCTTCAGTTTCCCCGAAGAGGTCCCCGGAACGTAGCCAGGCTACGGACGCTGATAGGTCTACATCAGGCCCATGCAGGGCCCGGAAAAAGCGTCCGTGAAGCTCCTTACTCTGCCATACCTCCCTGCGGTCGTTGGTATCAAGTACTACAGGTTTGCGCCAGTTCTCTTTAGCCAAGGAGAGCGGGGTAAGGCCCTTGTCCACCGCGACCACATCTCGATGCATCCCCACGTCGGCTACTAGGAAATATTCCCTGAGACTGCATATCTCGCGATTGTGGAGAGTCTTAGCGTTTAAAAAGCCTCGACCCCCACACCTCCGCGGGATATACAGTCTCATAACCGAAGAGCGCGGGTGATGCATTCGAAATGCCGTCAATAGTGTACGGACCCTCCTATCCAGGGCGTCTAGTTCTGTTTGAGTCCATTTGAGTATGCCGAAAGAGTACATCAAAACCGGCATGACCCAACCGTTGAAGGCACGCACCTTATTTCCGCCTGATAAAAGACTATTAAATACTTTTTTCAGGCGGCCAAAGAAGCGCTCCTTCAACGATTGCTTCATCTCAGCAACATTGATGCCCAGCGCTTCCGACATACCCAAATACTTATAGGTTTCGGTTGCTGAAAGGGATCTAAGATTTGTGGAATCCGAGAGCTGGGTTCCTACAGATTCCACAATCTCCCCTCGCTTTACATGCATGACCGCACATTTGTCCACACCGAATTTCATCCTGATGGCGCTACTGAAAGTTTCAGTTACCTTCAGTAGTTCCATCAGTTGCAAATCGTTGGGGGCAAAGAGTTTCAGGTCATCCATGTAAAGGAGGTGAGATATAACTTGACCACCTCTCCTCAACCGATAGCCTAGACCTGAATCCTCCAGCAGCGTGCTAAGGGGATTCAAGGCCAAGCAGAACCAAAGTGGACTCAAACTATCGCCCTGAAATATACCTCGCTCGATCCTTATCGGCTCGCTATTCCTCTGGATTTGCCGACATCCTGGATAGCGAAGGACTGTCCTCCATTGCCCCATACATGACATCAGGAAGGTGCGTAGAGTTGCATCAACTTTATACAACTCTAGCACCCTCATGAGCCATGTATGAGGCACCGAATCATAGGCCTTCTTATAGTCTATCCAACATGTCGACAGATCCTTTCGGGAGCGGCGAACCTGTTGGCTAATGGCCATATCAATGAGGAGCAGCTCCTTAGTACCGCGGGACCCGTTCCTACATCCATTCTGAGAGGCAGACATGATAGAATTAGTCTCAATATGTTGGTTGATTTTAGCTCTCAAAATGGATGTAAGAACTTTATAGACCGTTGGTAGACAAGTGATTGGTCTATAATTTTTGGGCTCCGCAGTACTACCTGATTTATGGAGCAGGTGGGTAATTCCTGTCGTCAAGAACTGGGGCAGCGACCCTGACTCTAAGGCTGATTGAAACTGGGAAGCCAAGCAAGCGTGCGATCTTGTGAACCATTTGATCCAGAAGTTGTGCAGTCCGTCCGGCCCTGGAGATTTCCAGTTAGGTAACAGACGGACTGCACGAGCTACGTCTTGGGGGCTGATGATGATTGCCCCCATTTCTGGTATTGGATCACACGCTTGTTCAACCTCCCGGATCCAATCGCCCTCAGTGTGTCTGACAGGCACCGACCAGATGCTGCGCCAGAACGAACACATAGCATCATCATCCGGCAGGTGTGCGTCAGCCACACCTTGGTCCGGTCGCTCCCAAGCCCTATAAACCCACCTTTCATCTCTTTGGAATGTGCGATTCTGAGTGTATCGATCCACCCGCCGCTTATACCTACGAATACGGTTTGCCCATGCATACACTTTCTGCTTCAGGAAGTCGATGCGCTCTGTGACACGGGACATGTAGTCTCGAGGACTGATATCAGTCCCCGAGAACGCCCGCCTCACAAAACGCATCACTCTAGGGCGAGTATTGCCCTCCCTGAAGCAGATCAGTTTGCCGATGAGTGCTCTGGCCCCATCAATACGTCGTTCAATCCTGTACTGCCATGCCGGTACGGCTGGTTTAGGTCGTGTAGCTCTGTCATCAGAAAATTTAACATGAGCTACACGACATGCCGCTACAGCCGCACAATACAGGATTGAGTGAGCATCGTTGAGGTCTTCGCAGTTTTCAAAATAGTTTGACAACTGCGAATCCAGAACAGCCACCAGCACCCTATTTTTGTTATGCATGGGCAAACGAGGTAAGCGTGGTCTGAGGTCGGGTTGCATGAACCGATATTCCCGAATCGCACCCTCCAAAGCACTCCTCATATCCTCACTGCACTGGGTACTTACATTAGTAACCCTGTCATTACTCACGTCGTTATCGCGATTTGGTATTGCGGTAAATTGTGGTGGAACCACAACCTGCGACGGCGTGGCAATGACATGGCTACTCTGCATTTCAGTCCGCAAGCGATCAAGTGCGGTATCATCCAACATACGATTACGCTGAATGACTCGCACCTGATCCGATAGTCGTTGTGCCGACACGTTGACAGCTGGCTCAAGCACCTGGAACAGAGAGAGCATCCGAACACGGTACGCGGTCAGGTTGTTTCCCCCCTCTGTAGCCCCATAGTATGCGCGCATGACATTTTCATTGATGGATTGCGTCCATCGCATGCGCTGCACACTCCCGCCGGGAGCTGGGACCCATCAGAGACCGGTGGGCCTCGAGGTCCTAAACCGTCCGGTGGCCGGCGTCCTCCCCGTCGACGAGCAGGTGGTGGCGTCGTGGGCGGAGAGAAATACTCGTCACTCGAGCTCGACGCAACTGCCACGGCCGGTGTCACAGCACTCACGACGGGGCTGGAGTCCGGCGGCGGCGAGGCGGAGCTGAGCGACGGGTCCGGAGGCAGTAGGCGTGCGCGTTGTGCAGCTGCACGAGTCAACATTATTGTTTATAACTTGATTCGCATTATCTAAAATTGAGTTTTCACTATTTCGTATATGACATATGTCATTTGGAGTAACGGTTTTTTTCTTTTATATTTATGGAGAATACATGGGTTCATCTTTCTGTTTGTTATTATTTAAAAACGATTATATTTAAAGAAATGGATACGTGGTGGTGACACACTGTTTAAAAATATGGATATATTATTTAAATTTCAGAAAATTTGATGATAAAATTTGAGCGACGTGTTGACTCTAGTGTTGCCAGCTGATTTATTATTATTATTATTACTTTCACAAAGAATACACTCTCAAAATTTCTTTTTTTCTAGGACCAGCGGTTTGGGCTGTGCGTTGATATATCAGTCAGTCAGTCAGTCAGTCAGGTCTTTGAATTTTATATGTATAGATAAGGGAGAAGAGAGCCCTCTTATGCCATTTCGAAGCATCTAACTTCAAAACGTCATCTGGATTTCTTGACGGGAACTAAGGCTCTATAGGTAGCTATAGCTAGATATGAATGTATGTATACCTTCTTCTTGTTTTTTTCAAATAGCAGCTGTTTACGTCGTATATGTTGATCATAATGCGACTTTTTTTATTTTTATTTTTTTTTATTACAAAATGGGCCTGCTCTTGACCTCGATCACGCCTGGTGGAAAGCGATGGATGAGGTCTATGATGAAAACGAGCGTGCCCAGAAGGTGCCTGTTCACTCTTGCTTTGAAGGCAGACGGGTTATATGTGGGAGGGAACACAGAAGCCGGCAGAGAGTTCCACACCTTGGCTGTGCGCATGATGAACGTGGAGGAGAAGCGCCGAGTACGACTTGTCGGGATATCAACCAAGTGTGGATGGTACGCCGCAGTACGCCTGCTAGTCCGGTGGTAAAAGGGTGATGGTGGAATCAGATCGTGGAGCTCCTGTGCACACTCTCCGAAGTACAGTCTGTAGAAGACCGACAAGCAGGTGACATTACGCCGATGAGCTAGGCTGTGAAGCGAAGCTATCAAAGTCTCGTCGCCTATGAGTCTTTTAGCTCTGCGTTCCACCGAATCAAGTGCAGCGAGCTGGTATTTTGCTGAACCATCCCACAAGTGACTGCAATACTCCATACAGGAACGGACCTGTGCTTTATATAAACTTAAAAGCTGTCCAGATGTGAAGTATCGCCTCACCTTATTCAGGATGCCCAGCTTCTTAGCTGCGGTCTGAGCTTTCGACTCGATGGTTGAGCCGAAGTTGAGATCCGATGTCAACTCCATGCCCAAAAGCTGTAGGCGGTCGGTGACTGGTACAACTGTACCTCGGAAAGCTGGAGACAACTGGAACTGGCTCTTTTTAGCCGTGAAAAGACATGCCTGTGTTTTCAGAGCATTGAATCTGACCAGATTGTCGTCGCCCCACTTGGAAACGAGATTTAGGGTCAGATTCATTCGCTCCACCATGGCCTCTCTATGAGTAGCAGTTTCCTCTCTGCTGGATTTGCGAATTTAATGAATTACGATCATTAAATTTTAACAATTGAAGGAGCTACTATCCGCGCACTACCTGAACGCGCCCCAAAAGGTGGTAGCCGTAAGGCTGATCCGTGGGTACCGCACAATCTCCCGTGAGGCGGCGAGCCTCCTTGCCGGATTGCCGCCATTGGATCTGAAGGCCATAGTCCTTGCGCACCTGCACGAGTGGCGCGCGGAGGCACTACGCCGGGGGGAAACTCCGCTGCCGCGGCAAATTGTCGCTCAGAGGACAGACCTCCGGCGCGATCTCATGGCGACATCGAGAGAGCGACTGTCGCAACCCCGTGCAGGGCACGACACGATAAGTCCCCTCTTTGAGGAGTGGCTAGAGAGGCGCCACGGCGCCCTCACCTTCCGCCTGACGCAGGTCCTCACCGGACACGGATGTTTCGGGAGGTACCTGCACCGAATCGGGCGGGAGGAAACGCCCGGGTGCTATCATTGTGAGGATCGCCCGGAGGACACGGTGGAGCACACAGTGGAGATCTGCTCCGCTTGGGTGGCGACCTCACGCGTCCGGCCCTGGTTCAAGCCATGGTCCGGGGCGAGAGGGAATGGGAAGCCATCACCTCCTTCTGCAAAGCAGTCATGCTAGCGAAGGAGGTGGCGGAACGTGAGAGGGAGAGAACCTCACGTCCCAGCCGCCGCGGGAGAAGCACCGGGCGTCGGGGGCCACGTCGTGATGGCTCACGGCCACCGTAGGCGCGGGCCTGTGGACGGTGAATAATGGGCTAGCTCACCGTCCGTCCGTCTTATGACGACACGCCGTGTCGACGGCGCTCGTGTTCCACGCGCGCCTCAAAGAGATGTCAGCAAACAGGAGGGGCCTGCAAGGGCCGATGCCTGCCAGGGCTGCGGGACTGTTCGAAAGAGATACCGCGGCCCTGGAACAAAGGGCAAAAGACGGAACATGGATGGTTTTTAGTCAGTAAAAGTCTGACAATCAGCCCAGAGCGGGAGGAGTCATTTGCTGATTTCCCATCCGAAAAAAAAGGAGCTACTATTATAGATATTTTTAAGATCGTGATTCAGTAAGTAAACGAGCCATCATTATATTCGCGAATTGCATTTTGATCAACATACGATGTAAACACAGCTTCTATTTGCAAAAAACAAGAAAGAATTTCGCCGGCTACATTTATATTTGAATAGATTTGGCTGTTACACAGTAATGAACTATATTGTAGTAGTAGTAGTATTTAGTAATTCATTGTAATTTTTAACTATTATGTTTTATTTTATATCAAGTTCATCTGTATCAAACTCAACTCGACGTCTGATGTAGATAGAACACCCAAATACCAATAATTAAACACAAAATGGACACACGAAACACAAGCAAGCGCAGGCGCAAGTTGCGGCGACCATTATGTGATGTTGCCAAAATTGTGTTAGTATTTCCGTGACAAGGTTGCCATAATTGAAAATATGGGACCGCTATAAAATATAAAAATGTTGAATTTTGATGAAAAACATAACAATTATTATTTAGAAAAATACCTAGTATTAATTAATTTAGAGAACAACATTATTTGATTTTCTCTTTTGCATTAAAGTTGGGATCATAGACACATCTATCGATAATATGAACTAATAGTTTCTCGGTTAAATAATGTAGATGGCGACTCTTTCTTCAATGAAGTTGTGCCTGTTCTAACTGTATCCCCCCTGGCTGGGCCGCTCACTTTAGTGTAATCTCATCATGTTATTAATGTAATAGTGCTCCACAAACAATTTGAATACGCAACACCTTCAGGTCGCGGGCTGCGGGCGGGAGGCGTGCAACCGCTTGGGACTGCTGAGTTCGGTCAAAAGTCAACATAAAACTCAAAGCATTTATTTCAATTAGACCACTACAGGCACTTTCGAAAGTAAAAAAAGCGAAGCTACAGTCACAGTCACAAGGCATAATAACTTGAGAAAGTACTGTAGTTGCACATTCCAAAGGGTAGATCTCTATGGAGAAGAATGGGCAAGAAACTCCATGGACACTCTTTTGAAATCAAAATATTGTTACAAAATCTTGGTTACATCATTCATGTTGTTGAGATACATATGTAAGAACGATGTAGAAAGATATGCACATTAAGATTAAAATATTAAACCAAGAACTTAAAAATAAAGTAGGTAGTTAAAATCAACCGTGGCAGTTAAGAGATGACAACGCCCGTTCACGAACATGACGCATATGGATGAGCGTCATTCAACTCAACCATATTGAAGGGAATTAAATGACCCGACACACCCGCCACCATCAGCGAGACATTTGAGTGAGCATGACATTCTCTCAACCACCAGGGCACATTCAAGGCAATGAAAGAACAAAATGTAAATGGTAGCTTTACAGTACATAGAACTCACACATCACTTGCTATGTGTGATATAATACTAAGAGATGGAATCTATACAATGCAAGGATATTTTTACAATCTTCTGCAGCTTCCACAATAATTTAAAATGGTAACCAATTAGTTTGTACACACAATGTAGAGATAGAAAAGAAAAACAAACACAATTAAAACCATAAAGATTAGGATGAGGCCTACTAATCAAAGCAACTTAGTTTCCAAAAGAGAAAAAAAATGAAAAAACTAGAGGAGGAACATCTCTTCCAAACATTAAAATCTTAGTCGGACCCACATTGAGCCAAGCATTTTTATCTACGAAATAGTCTTCCAACTTATAATATGCTCGCTTACATAGTGTGCGTTTTATGCATGTTTTAAACTTAGAATGATAAGTGGTATTTTATTGTAACATTTTACACAGTACCCCATAAAAGAAGTGCGTACTTTTGACAATCTGAAACATCACCGTATGAAGTGCACTGTAACACTACCAGCGTTGCCAATAATATTGTCAATAGTTGAGTGTGGGCACTTCTCTGTTCCGACACTTCAAGAGTCCAGGGAGCTCTTGCACCACACCTTCAGCCCGGCGTTACAAACCCTCCTTAGTTAAAAATTAGTATGTGTCTCATGGCCGAGTACCCCGCCCCGGATGTTGCCATTGCCATTAGCTTACTTTATGTCAGCTGTCAAACTGGCAGTGAATTACACTTGTTATTAGCAGGAGGAGCTCGTGGCTAAATAATAACTGCCGCTCGGGTCGATCTTTAGGTCAAGCTGCGCTTGCCTAGGTTGGTCTGTTGATGGGTGATCACCCATTGCATACAGAGTTTGCTCCGTGCCTCGGAAAGCACGTTAAGCCGTTGGTCCTGGCTGTCATTTGTAGATCTTTGACAGTCGTTACAGGTAGTCAGTGGCCCGAAAGTCTGACAACCAGTCTTACCAAGGATATCGTATTACCCAGTACTAACTGGGTTGTGGAGGTCAGATAGGCAGTCGCTCCATGTAAAATACTGGTATTCAGCTGCATCCGGTTAGACTGGGAGCCGACCCCAAGATAGTTGGGAAAAGGCTAGGCAGATGATGATTAGAAATACAAGTACTACGTACTCAACTGTAGTTCTAAGTATTCAAGTGAGCGGGCAGCCTGGCACACAGTACACTAACTTGATACACTTTGGCACGCGGGCGCCGGGCGATATGACCGGGGTCACCGGTTGGGGTCACGAACAATACAAACGAGATCATTACACTCGTAGCGTAGGTACTCGTAAGCGTCGCATTGTTAAACAATCACACATTACATAATATATCCTTAACTCTTTATATAATGAATAGATATATTTGGTAAGCAGGTTTAATTAGGTCATATCATATTTATGTCTTCAAAATATCTAGAAATTCAGTTGAAAAGCATCAATAACCACTTCCAGATGAAACACTTCAATTGGAATTCGAAAAAATACTGTTGAACAACTTGAAACCCCATTACTTGTTATTGCAGAGCAGTTCAGCACAGACTTAATAGGTACAGGATCACAGAAATATTAAAAACAGGAGAAGTGGCAAGGGGGCGTGTCGGCGACCACGCGGTGCTGAGCTTTACGCTCAGCTATTGAAAAAATGGCCGTCACCGCGAGTTAGTGTGTTGTCAACCGCGTTCGTAAAAACAACGATTATGCCGTCTTGTTCGGTGGTTTCGAGCAAAAATAGAAGCCAAGACAAACATTTTAGAAGTCATGGCATCAGTTTCCACAGGAAAGTACAAGTATTTTACAATATTTGTCTTAAAAATCACGAAAAACAACAATCCCTAAAATATATCTTTCTTGTACTACTTTATTTTTGTTTTCTTGTATTACTCCGACTGTATTATGTTTGCATTAAATACATTGCTCTTTTACAACCACCTCAGTCTGTCACTGAGTGACTGAACAAGCAATGTAAAGCTGACATAACGAAATATCAATAAGCCGTAATGTCGCATGGTGCGTCCGCTGCTCCGGTCCGCCGTATTTGAGCGCGAGCTAGTGATGTGCTCATGGAGGTTTGACAAAGTCTATCGACAAGAAAGTCGACTGCGAGTTAGTATATTATTATTTCAGATTTTTCTTCAATTTGTTAACTCTTGTAATCCAGTTGGAAGGCAGATGTGGTTCTATGCATTTTTACCCATTTTTATTATTTTACAGCGTAGTAGTGCGTAACCAAAGATCGTAAAGTAAGTTCATTAATGTTTAGTTAAGTAATCTATGGAATGTCCTTGGGTTTGAATTATAAGCTACTTCGTCACTTGTTATGGTTATGGTATTTAACTGAAGTCTTCTTAAATGCACCATTAACTTCGTATGCATTATAATAATCAGCATCATATACTTAGTCTTAATTATGTACTATGCCGCAGAATTTCTAAAGAGGGTTTGAAGACGCTATATTGTGACGTCATGCTAATTTTGGCAATGGGTCAAAATTTATGCTATTTATTTATTATGCATGCGTGTGTCTTTTTGTCACATAAACCCCTAGTTGCTAAAGAAAGAAGAATTTAATTTCTTAAAAATATTGCTTGCTTAGGGATTTTTTAAGAGCCTGCTTAACTTACAAGTTTATGATTAGCTTCGTTTATAATTCAGTATGTCACTAACAAATTGTAATTGTACCGTTTCAGTTTCCCAAAATATTTTTATTAATTGAATAATGTTTTGTTGGTTTCAAATTGTTTTTATATTCTTTATTTCCAAAACCTTCTAAAAAAATTATCGATATATTTATCGATAACTCTTCGATTTAGTCAAGCACTGTGTCGTATCCGCCCCCATGTCCCGACGACACACAATGATAATTGTTTTAGTGTGAGTAAATTATACGGAAAAAGTACGCTGTGGTTTAAAGAATAAGGTTTATATTTAAATGACAGAGTTATCGATGGCGCGTGTGTGCACTTGTTCGTAGTATTGTTTTGAAAGAACTGTGTGTGCAATATTATCGTTATGGTGGGGCAACTGTGGCTTCACCGGTTTTGTATACATTTTGAACTCCACGCCATATCTCCTTCTTTATTATATCTATGTACAGGATACAGGCTCCTACCAAAAATATAATAGCAATCAGCTAGACTACAATAACATCAACGATTTGAAGCACCAGGAACAGAGAGCGCGCTGCTTTCAGGTGCTACTTTTAGTTTGTGATTTAAAACATCATCATCATTCTCTTGCCCTTATCTCAATTCATTTGGGCTCGCGCAGCATGTCTACTTCTTCCATATTTCTCTATAACTCGTCATCTTAATTTATAGTAATCTTGTTTATTGCTTTAACATCGTTCAGATCTATTCTAATACCTACTCAAAACTTTCGTTACCGCATTGTCCTCATCACATGACAACCGATACACAACTCTTCAGTCACCACTTCAGTGGCACTTTATGTGTTCCATTTACTTATGTACTCATTTTTAGGGTTCCGTACCTCAAAAGGAAAAAACGGAACTCTTCTAGGATCACTTTGCTGTCAGTCTGTCTGTACGTCCGTCTGTCTGTCTGTCAAGACCCTTTATCTCTGGAACGCGTGGAGATATCGAGTTGAAATTACTCAAGTCTACAGTCCCTTGAAGCTGTGAAAAAATCAAACTTCTAAGATAACGTAAAAAAAAGATACGGCTGTGTTTATGCCGTAAAAAACGTATATTTCGACACTCTCAAAGGAATCAAAATCCTACTTCCCGTTGACCTAGAATCATGGCCAAGAAGCATTGTCCTATAGCACAAGTAAAGGGAAAATCAACACACAAGTTTATACAAGTTTATACGGAACCCTCGGTGCGCGAGTCCAACTCGCACTCGGCCGGTTTTTAGGGTTCCGTACCTCGAAAGGAAAAAATGGAACCCTTATAGGATCACTTTGTTGTCCGTCCGTCTGTCTGTCTGTCAAGACCTTTTTCTCAGGAACGTGTGGAGGTATCAAGCTGAAAATACTCAAATTTACTGTCCCTTGGTGCTGTGAAAAAATGAAACTACTAAGCCAACGCTATCAAAAGATACAGCCGTTTATGCCTCAAATGTCCGCAAATTTTCGATACTCGCAAGGGAATCAAAACCTTCCCGGGACTACCCGTGACCTTAGAATCTTGAAATTTGATACGAAGCAACGTCTTATAGCACAGATAAAGAAAAAATTGCGAAAACCGTAAATTAGATACATCATTTAAAAAAATATATTTTTAATAATTTTAAACTTACTACCCCTTTCCTCATGAATGCGTAGAGGTATTAAATTGAAAATCAAATCAAATACTCAGGTCTATAATACCTTTAAGCTGTAACAAAATCAAACTTCTATGTCAACGAAATCAAAAGTAACAGCAATTTAAACCGCATATTTTCAAACTCGCAACTACTCGCAAGGTAATCAAAACCTAAAGGGTACTTCCAGTCGACCTAGAATCTTAAAATTTGGTATGAAGCAATAATAATAATAAATATTTATTTCAGACCAGGTCCCTTTCGTGTTAGTAACAATGTACTTAAAAAACTAATGTTAGTATCGGCAAACATAACTTAAATTACGACATGAAGCCGCAACCACCTTTGCAGCATGGGGGACTCCCACCGATCAGCGAAAACACCCAGTATAGTGTTGGTACTACCACGAACGCGAGCGAGTAAGGAGGCGCATCTTTTCCTGACCCACAGGCTGCAGGAGTAGAAAGATTGGCAATATGCTTTAAAAAGCGTGATTTTAACCAAATTCGTACACCGTGCAAACCTGCGGGCCAGCATGTTACAACGGACAGCCAGCGACCTGCGTTCCGTTTCTATATCTAAATTATCACTTAAATCATCGGTGACCCAGTGACCCAAATATTTAAATTTAGATACCCTACACAGAGGAGTGCCACACAGTGATACATTGGGAAATGCTGGGCAAGAAAAACCACGGGCTTTAAAGAGCATTAGTTCACTCTTCCCAACATTATATTTGAGCCCATGAGCCACCGCATATGATTCACATAGAGACACTAACTTCCTCATAGCACTGATTGATGGACTCAGCAACATCATGTCGTCTGCGTAACTAAGATTATTGGTACACACTCCGTCAACATGACATCCGACCTTGGTGCTGCTGAGGTCAACAAACAGCTGGTTAATGTACAGGTTGAACAAGCGAGGGGAGCTTAATCCACCCTGCCTCACCCCGCATTCCAGCCGGTACTTACTTGATAAGGAACCGTTCCACCTTACACAATTGCGTTGATTGCTATACCAATACTTGAATATTGATATAACTTCAACTGGTACAGAAGTTTCAGAGAGCAATTTCTTCCACATCACGTCATAACTGACAAAGATAGGCGTTTTTCTATTCTTGTAGTACTGCACAGTCTGCTTAAGACACAATATAGCACTTTCAGTGGGCAGCCCTGGCATAAAGCCAAACTGAGCGTCATGCAGTATTAGATGCTGCACCTGCAGACTAGTGTCATTTGAGGTATCAGATGCATTCCCAGTTTTATTTTTAATAACAGGCATCACAACTGTAAACATGAAGCTATTTGGTAAATAACAGTGACTGATACATAAATTAAAAAACATGGCAAGTACACGTGGCAAGTGCACCCCGGTGTATTCCAGATGTTCGATACTGAGGCCATCGTGACCTGGTGACTTACCTCTTTTCATTGATTTTACCACCGATGCAACCTCCTTAGGAGTAAAACGAACGTCAATGTCATCAGAAATGGGCTCAGCATCGACTACCCGTGTCGTTCTAACAAGTGGTCACTCAACCTTAAAGTGCTGCTTAAATAAATGTGCTATTTCTGTTGGCTCATGCACGCCCGCCTTGCGCACAGGAAAACTCGACCGCGGATTCAATTTATTTGTTGCCTTCCAAAATGCACCAAATTGCTTGTCCATTTTTATTTGCTGCTTATTATCCTGGCAATATTTAAGCTTATCTTTAAAAACCTTCCTAGATTTACAATATTTGTGTAAATGCACCCCGATGTGGGTTTGTTATGCAACAACCACGTCTGATAATGCATGCGAGCCTCCCTGTGAGCGCCACGTACATGCACATTCCAACTAGTCACATATTTCCTATTACAACGCTGGTTATCAGAACCTATATAATTATGAAATATCAGCGCCTCTTTAAAAATACTTTTATCTGTGTCGTACATTTCATCTAACAGTCTGCGGTGACCAGTATCAGAGCACATTCCATGCGAACAATACCGAAATTCCGTAGGAAAATCCACTAATCTTAATTTTGAATGACAAAAGTTTGTATAATCATCAATTTGTTTAGCATTTCTTTCACCCCAAATGACCTTGTTACAAGAGTGGGTTTTGCTTACTGACTTAGGTATTATTAAATTTATGTTACACTCAATAACCAAAGGAATGTGGTCTGACGAGTAAACATCATAAAAAATAGCTGCTTTCATTACTAATTGTCTCGCTGCACTACTCACCACACTATGATCGAACCAGCGCAGTGCACCGTTAGCTGTGCTTTTAAATGTATAAGTATCATTCGGTAACAATTCCATGTCCAAACACGACCACGATTGCTCCGTACACACTGTTAACAGTTCACTTGCAAAACGATCACCCGGGTGCGCGTTAAAGTCTCCTAATATGCACACTGTCTCCGTATCACTATTCTCAGTAATCGCAATATATTTTGGAAACTTTACATAACACAAATTATATTAAAAAAAACATAAGTCTCTTTCCTATGATGCTGGTATACTGTCAAAAAGAAGGAAGGACTTTATTTGCCAGTATGCAATTTAGCTAACGATCTGCAGCGCTATAAAATAAAATCAATAAATACATCTACATTTATCCAAAAAACTACTACGGCAGTAAAAAAATAATAATGGAATGGATACAAACTCTCACCTATAATGATGCCGAAACACTTCTGAAACCTTGACATATACACATACACACACTCACACTCTCTCACTCTCTCACTCTCTGTGTCTAAGAGTGGGTGTAAGTCTGTGGGTACAGACTTACACCCACTCTTAGACACATGTGATTTAATGTAAGTTAACCCTTAATCTATGTAGTATTAGTATAATAATTATTATACTAATACTACATAGATTATGAGTGTGAGTGTGTGTATGTGTATATGTCAAGGTTTCAGAAGTGTTTCGGCATCATTGTAGGTGAGAGTTTGTATCCATTCCATTATTTTTTTTTTACTGCCGTATATTACGTTTTGCTTTTGTATAACACGACTTGCTATGGAAGAGCGGACTCTCCTAACACAGGCACTATCTGCCTAAAAGGAGGATCCAATCACAAAAAATTGTTAAAACCTAAACTTGTTTTACCAATAAACAATTTTTATTTTTTTATTTATAATAAGCTCACTCTTGTCAAACATGTAGTAAATTCTATTTAAGTTATCACTCGAGTCAGTAGGCATATAAACCGAGAACATTAACATGGAACGATCCGTGTGATCAATTCTAATAGCAACTAAACGATCGCTATTACACGACACTACCGACACCTTTGAGAAAGCCGACTTTCTCCACAGTAGGGCAACTCCTCCGTAGGGTCTGCCAATGAGTACTCCGGCAGACGTATCGACAGCAGATTTTCCCGTATACGCGAAGTCAAGCACTGTGCCTAAGTAGGCTAGATCATGAGGTAACAGCCAGGTTTCCTGCAGCGCGATGACGTCAGCCACTCCGCATAGTCTTCTCACACAATCAGCTGATCGAGTGATATTTTTGCAATTAAACGTCGCTAGGTATGTGTTTTTTATTTCCTTATCCATTACTCTGAGATGAATTTATATTCAAAATCCTGTTGTCTATCCTATTCTTAAAATGTATAAATCTGCTGAAAGCCACAAGTTGTCGACTAAAAACGTATTTATTTTGTGCTTAGGAACAAACAACTTGAATGCATTATATTGCCTATCAACCTTCATATTAATTCTTTCCAAAGTCACCACTTTGTTAACTTTAATTAGTATACATATAGTCACATATATCCTTCTGTGTAGTTTCTTTAATTACATATGATATAAACGAAGGTATTTTCATATCTGCAGCGCGAAACTTCTTTAAATTTGACACAGCCTTCCCTGTCAAACCAGTAAAACGATTTCTATGTTTTGATTTCTGCACCAGTGTCCAACCATCCTCACACACATTCAAACTTGGTAACGGCGCCGGCGTCGAACTGCGTGTATTCAATTTCATGTTTTCCAGCTGATCTTTAGTCACATAGTCACTTTTGATTGCGTTAAGATTTGACCGTAGAACCAATAAATCTTTCAACAACTTCGTCACTCTACGTGATCAAAGCAAACTGGAGGCAATTTGTGAAGGTCATATGCCACAATAACCGGGATCCGTGGTTTTAAACACGGTAATCATGTCCTCCAGGTCTTTCTGCTTTTTGTTCTTACGCCTCGACACGAGTTTTTGGCTTGTCTTCGTAGAAACAAACAATGACTTTTTTGCCTCATCAATATCTTCCTCGGAAAAAGCCGATGAGCATATTTTTATTTTCGTATGAAGGCAAGGACCTCCGAGATAACAACATTACAACTGGTACACTTGACCGTATTTACATTGTTCACACTGTTCAACGCAAAAGTCGGCGATCGATCATCGCGCAAAATGTTTTATAGCACATAATATAAAAGAAAAATTCCGAAAACCCTAAATTTTTAGTTACATCACATATTTTTATACGAGTAGATAATGGTACGGAACCTCGTCTGGCCAAGGTAAAAACCGGCCCTTGGGTCACGGGAAGCGTCAACTAGGCGTTTTGAAATTTCCTTTAAGAGGCTGTGAGCACTTGGATCGCACGGCCCCAGTGTTTCAACCCCAAACGGATCGAAAAAAATTGAGAGGTGTCAAGGGACACCCGGATGGAACGAAGTTCATTTCGATTAATTAGTGAAAAAAAAAACCTTGGCAGTCGTTGCTTAACCTTGATCACCCATCCACAGACCAACCTTGGCTACCGTTGCTTAACTTGGATCACCCATCCACAGACAGACCTTGGCAGTCGCTGCTTAACCTTGATCACCCATCCACAGACAGACCTCGACAACCGTTGCTTAACTTGGATCCCCATCCACAGACAGACCTTGGCAGTCGTTGCTTAACCTTGATCACCCATCCTCAGACAGACCTCGGCAACCGTTGCTTAACCTTGATCACCCATCCACAGACAGACCTTGGCAGTCGTTGCTTAACCTTTATCACCCATCCACAGACCAACCTTGGCTACCGTTGCTTAACTTGGATCACCCATCCACAGACAGACCTTGGCAGTCGTTGCTTAATCTTGATCACCCATCCACAGACAGACCTCGGCAACCGTTGCTTAACTTAGATCACCCATCCACAGACAGACCTTGGCAGTCGTTGCTTAACCTTGATCACCCATCCACAGACAGACCTCGGCAACCGTTGCTTAACTTGGATCACCCATCCACAGACAGACCTTGGCAGTCGTTGCTTAACATTGATCACCCATCCACAGACCATAGACGAAACGAAAATATCTGGCTTGCTTTCTATAACATGCGCACGCCGCACGGCTTACTATAGCAAAAACAAAAAAAGTGTCGTTACAACTTTTCGTCTGAATTTTTACCGTCTAGCCCCCTTTCGCAACGCGCGATAAGGAACTTCGTTCCAATATAGTTTTCACAAGGTTACCATATTTACGTTGTTTCAGGTTCTCCGCAGCTGAAGCGGCAGCGCCAGCACAGCACGATTACCTTGGAAAATTTGATGGCGCTACAGTATCGACACTTGTTGCGTCCCACACTAAAGGCTTCCCCATGTTCCAAGGAAACAAAGACATGCCGTCCGGTATTTTGCCATCGTCGCGTGCCAATGCATTGGTTTCTAAAACAGCTGGAACGCCGTCGGTAACAAGAGCTTGTCGCATGATGTCGTTTATATTCGCGTGCCGTGCAAAAAGGCCCGCACTTCGACTGCAAGACAGGCCGTAGTGTCCGAGGCTGTGGATAGCTTCACCACAGTGACAGCGATGAGGAGAATAGCAGGCGGTTCCTATGCGTAAAGTAGCAGCGTGGTGGAAGGTCCACAAAGTGCCTATGCATGGCTACGGCAGCGCGTGAAGCCAAAGACCCGACTCCCACTTACCCACAGCTAGAAGATGCACACGTTCAGAAAAAGTAGCTGACGTGATTAGTAAATCTGCATGTAATAACCGGTTTACGCACAGAATTCATTTTTGTAAATAAAAAGAAGAAAGTGACGGAGTCAGCCCGCGCAATATTTAAATGGTTAACCCACGTATTATAAGGGTTTAACCTTGCAATGGTATGTTTGATACATACGGGTTATAGGTTTAACCGGTTAACCTTTTAACCCAATTAATTAATCGGCCCCTGTATTATTATGTTTGTACTTTTATTCACAGTAGACAGTTGCTATTAAATTTGTCAAGGCGTTTCTTTTATTTTGAAAACTCGAGTTGAATATGGAGAAAAACCGGCCAAGTGCGAGTCGGACTCGCGCACGAAGGGTTCCGTACCATTATCTATAAAAACGGCAAAAAAATCATATCTGCTGTATGGGAGCCCCCCTTAATATATAATATTTTTTTAATTTTTAGTATTTGTTGTTATAGCGGCAATAGTAATACATCATTTGTGAAAATTTCAGCTTTCTAGCTATCACTGTTTATGAGATACAGCCTGGAGACAGACTGACAGACAGCGGAGTCTTAGGCCCGTATTACAGAACGTCACTCAATACTCAAGCATCATTTAAAACTAGTTTCAACCAATCAAATGGCTTGAATCTAGTTTTAAATGATGCTTGAGTACACTTGAGTATTGAGTGACGTTCTGTAATACGGGCCTTAGTAATAGGGTCCCGTTTTACCCTTTGGGTACGGAACCCTAAAAACAATTGTATCGTTCTTTACATTTGACAACTGCGTAGTAACTCAGTCTGTGGACTAACACCAACTGACATATTGTATGGGTGTGAGTTTATATACATTCACCACACAAACACATAAAGAACGAGTTGGACCAAACATACGAATACTCATTCTGTCCCCAATCTGCTGGTTTATGTTTTATATTGGCTTGGTCTCAAACCACTATAGCTCAGTCATTAATCACACACCCATGCCTAACTATCCTCACTTACACACCAGTCACCACACACATGCACACGACACACATACAATTAAAATATTGACCTTAATGGACCGGATTTTGATTTTGATAGTGTTTTCCTATTTTCAAGAAGTCTGTATCACACACATGGAGTGGCCAGTCCACAGCCCCGACTTAAACCCCATTGAGCCTACATGGGACGAACTGGGACGACGTGTACGCCAGCGGAATCCGCCGCCAATCACGCTACGTGAAATGAAAGAAGCTGTAATAGGAATGGAATAGCAGAATATTCCGCAACACCGCCTACAGCAGTATTGCGAGCTCGCGGGGGTAACACATAGTACTAAAATGCGTGAAAACGGCACATCTGTAACCAACTTACATTTACGAAAATACTGGAGAAATTACGCATTTTTATTTACTTTACTAAAAAACAACACACTTGAATTCTATTTTTTTTTATTAAGATCATTAAAATATTCTTTAATTTAATCTTTATTTCATAAAGCTAGGTACCTACTTTGGAAGATATTGAAGATTTTCTAACCGACCCATTTCTTTGCTGTCTAGTGTAGAAAAAGGCATTTCAGTTTAACAATTTCGTGAGGCACGTTGATTGGTGCCAAGCAGCTTAGACAAAATAGATAGCTAGAGCTACCGGATGAGAAGACAGCACGGTTGGCGCAGTGGCTGAGCGATTGGTTGCTGCGCTACGTGTCGCGGATTCGTTCCTACAGAGAACAAATATTTGTATAACTGATCCGGGTCTAGCTGCTTGTGTATGTAAGATTAAAGTTAGTAAACGCACGCACCATCCAGGAGAATTCCTAATAATTGATACTGATAGCTGTCCTCGAATGCTGCCTTTGTGATTCTTGAATGACCGTGCTTGCTTGCGATCCTCACCTAAGATCTGCATTGCGTAGGTAATCATTTAAATCTTAATACTTACTTGTCTCAAAAAAATGCTAAACTGTATTTGTTTGTGACTATTTTTCGTCACAACAATCGACGTGATTTTTAACAGGCGTGTTGAAATCCGAGGAAAATATTTCTTTTCACTAATATTTGAAATTTTTATTTAACAAAGGGTCCGTATCCACCAACCGGAAAAATTTTCGTCCACTTTTTTGATGTCACTGAATAAAATACTATGTATCTATCTGTAATTGCCTTTAATTGAGTATATTTACCGCGCATGCATCCTTGAGCACGTGCGAAGAGACGCGTGGAATTCCTTTATTCAGTGACATCTAAAAAGTGCGCGAGGATTGTTCAGATTGGTTCACATTCATAGAAAAACTACTGAACCTAATTTGAACCCTTAAATATCGTTAAATGTCGAGCTTAATGTGCTGGCGTGTGTACCTTTATAGAAATGCATGTTATATACATTGTAACAAACATAATTAAATAGAAATTAGAGATATTTAAAGATATCGATTTCGATTTAAAGACAGATTTATTTAAGGGTATGGAAACACGGTGTACAGTTCCTCAATACTCCATTGAAGACGGGGATATATACCTAATTTTAATATCATATACCTATCGTGGATAATTTTAATATTACGTACAGGTTTTTCATGTTAGTTCTTCATTTGCGTCCTTTGTCGACTTGATTATGTCCACTACACTTTGTTTTCAAATGATACGAGTAGCTTTTGTTCTTTCATCTGATATTTTCAACAAATTTGAAATCTGTATACGCTTTTCTGTTCGATCTTGGTAATGTCAACTACCACACACACAACACCACTACTGGTATTTGTCAGAAGGATTTGTTACCTCCGCAGTAGCTCTCGCTTGGGCGCGTCGCTCGCGCTCGAGCGTTAGGGATGATTCTCATTAGAGCGGGCCGTGCCCGGGGCGGGCCGAGGCCGGGCGGGGACTAGCCGGTGCCCGTCGGTGCTGCACGATTTATTTTACACCGTGTGTTGAACGGGTTAGGGATGATTCTCATTAGAGCGGGCCTACAACCGTGGCGTCGTGCGGGCCCGGACGGGACTCGGAACATGCACTGTGTAATATGAATTGCTTCATACAAAATGTATGTAACGTTTCAAATCCGTGCCCCGTCCGGGCCACGTACACGGCCCGCCCCGGGCACGGCCCGCTCTAATGAGAATCATCCCTTATGGTGAGTCATTGTGTGTTTCTGTATGAGAGATGAGAATGTAGGCAAAACAATTGATATTTTCCATAAGTTTTATTTTAACACTTAAAAGTAGAGCTATAATCATCTTTATCTTAATTATTAAATACATGACAACTATAATCATTCATTGCATTTTAATACCATACTTCACTTTTATACAACAGAGATTAACATTGAGAAAAATAATTTAGTAAACCTATACAAACAAAACATTCAGTTGCACAACAATCCTCAGATCACAGCTTCGCGAGACGCTCATCACTCCGTATCAATACAAATTAACATAAATACTTTTTACAATGAACTTGAGTCGGTATTTCCGTGAACGTTCGTAATGCTTCGGTGAAGACAACGGTCAGGCTACGACCACAGTAATTTGTTCAAAATATCACAATTTAATCGTTCCAGAACACAGGGAGTGTTCTGGTTCCCTACGATACAGTTAAGATCTTCAGCTGTGGTTACAGCGAGCGACTGGTGTCGTGGTCGAGGGTGACGGGGTTGTCCCGCGCGGTGAAGATGAGCGGGATGCCGCCCACGATGTTCTGCACGATGCTGGACTTGGGGTCGGACACCAGCTCGCGCTTGGTCTCGGGCGCCGGCGACACGTTGAACTTGGCCAGCACGGCCGCCAGCCCCGCTAGCGACTGCATCTGACCCAGCCGACCACCTGCACAACACAAACATTTTGTTAATTAATAACCAGTTAACAGTACAACACACTTTCACTTGTAACGGAGAGCGCTAAACGCTTTTGATACATTAGAGATTCGATGTTATTGTAAACTGCTGTAAACATCGTTACCTACACTATTCGCGGCTATGTAATAGTGAGTATTCTGTCTTGTCAATAATTTTAATAACTAGTGTTAACTGTATCGCTACAGCTAACAACATCTGTACTTTTTAAATTGAGTTGACAGTAGCGAGTAAGGTCGTATACTTGCTAGCGCTCAGGGACATAGGTAGCTTTCTGTACAGTTTCCGCCAGTTTTCAATAGATGGCTCTGTTTGTACATTACAGCAATAGTTTTGAATATGAATTAAAACAACTTGTGCAAGAATTTTAAACAATAAAATAATGGTACTCACCGATACAAGAGCGGGGTCCGTCTCCGAAGGGCAGGTACACGAACTTGTGTCTCTTGGCGACCTCCTCGGGGGCGAAGCGCTCGGGGCGGAACTCCTTTGGGTTGTCAAAGTACTGCGGGTCGTTGTGCAGTGCCACTAGGGGTATGTTGATCTTGACGCCGGGGTCGATGGTTAGGTCGGTGCCCGGGATGGTGTAGGCGCGCACGCACTGGCGCAACAGCATGCCGGATGACGGGAAGATGCGCATGCCCTCCAGCAGCACCCAATCCAGGTACGTCATCTCCTTGACGGCGTCGTAGCTGAGCCGGCCGCCGTGCCGCGCCAGCACGCGGTCGATGTCGGCCTGCGCGCGCGCCTGCACCTCGGGGTTGAAGGCGAGCTGGTGCAGCGTGAAGCTGGTCGCAGACGACGACGTCTCGAAGCCGGCCGCAAAGAAGATGAAGGCTTGTGCCGCCACCAGCACGTCGTTCATCTCGAGCTCTACGGCCTTGGGGCTGCCGTCCGGCTTCGTCTCCTCCAGAGACTCCACTAAGATCTTTCCTCTCTGTTGCCATTCCATTAGAAAATCTATGAAGTCATTACGGCCAGAAGGTTTGTAGTTTCTTTGATTTTGGATCTGATTTACAAGCATTAAAATGTCATCTTCGAGGTCCTGCCCGAGAAACTTCATGCTTTTGAAAATGTTGGGGAATATGGTTTTGCAGAAAATTACGATGGTGCGTTTGAAGGTAATGTTGAAAATTTTCATGCCGAGCTTTCTGAAGGGCGAGTTCTCATCGTTGAGCGAGTCGGCATCGAGACCGAACCCGCATGCGCCGATGAAGTCAGTGGTGTAGCGCGACATGAGGTCTCGCGCACAGACGGGGCGGCCGGCGGTGGCGGCGGCGAGCGTGCGCGTCTGTAGCTTCTCAGCACGCTCCACGATGAGCGGGAACATCGCCTTCAGCTTGCCGCTGGTGAAGGCGGGCGTCATGCGCTGGCGGAGGAGACGCCACAGGTCACCATCTGCAAAGAACAGGTTGCGCAGCAGCGGTTCGATGACCTTGTGCGCTGGCGACAGGCCGCGTGAGTAGAAGTACGCAAAGTCCGTGGTGATGATGCGCTTTACAAGCTCAGGGTCGCGGATCACCAGCTCGGGGATGGAGCCGCGATAGTAGCCCACAAATCGCTCGCCGGGGTACTTCCAGTACGTCTCGGCGGACATCTGAGCTATACTACGTTGCAGGAAGTACCGTTTCGCGTCCGTCCCGAAAATTGGTATGGGCTTGTCATGCTTGACTCCTCTGTCTTTCCAGTAGTTATGGTTTCTTGTCCCGTACAGATACAGCGCCACCGCGCCGACGATCAACAGTGCTAGGACGATCATGTTGTTGTGTTACTGTTCACTGTTCACGAACTAATGCATCAATTGGAAGAAGTCCGTTGATTAAATACTACACTGTATCCGGCAAGATAATATTTCGCCCGCTTACCACGCACGATTACGATACAAAATTGGAGGAAAACATTTGGAATAGGTTTTCTAATAACGGACATACACGTAAAAAAAGCCACGGCTGCTTTAGCAAAATCATCATTAAAACAACTGTGTTAAGAACTAATGGCTTAAAACAATATTTGCTAATGAGTGATTACTGATCCGATATGTGGCGACAATCAACGAGATGTAATACAAAGATAGTATTATAGAATTAGTCACAGATATCACTACGCTGATAAAGATAATCGTAGGTATCGGTTGTTTATGTCGCTTGACGGAATTTTGGAGGAAAGCACACTACAAGAGTGGAGCAGAGTAAGAGCAGTGGCTGCAGTGTAAGTGTACCCACCAGTGTTCGTCCGACCGATATGTGGCGTCTCCTGTGGATTTTCGTCATCGAACTTTGACAGTCTGCCATTTTCAACTCAATTGCAACAATAATACATGAATGGAGATGAGCTCGTTATCACTGACGTCTCTCAAGCTTTCCAGCCTCTTAATCGACTTCTACACTACACAACGTTAGAACAAACTTTGACTAGTGAGTGGCGAGTAGTGTTGTGCAGTGTATACGCTACACAATGTTATATAGAACAAACTGTGACCAGTGAGTGGCGAGTAGTGTTGTGCAGTGTATAGAACAAACTGTGACCAGTGAGTGGCGAGTAGTGTTGTGCAGTGTATACGCTACACAATGTTATATAGAACAAACTGTGACCAGTGAGTGGCGAGTAGTGTTGTGCAGTGTTTACGCTACACAATGTTATATAGAACAAACTGTGACCAGTGAGTGGCGAGTAGTGTTGTGCAGTGTATACGCTACACAATGTTATATAGAACAAACTGTGACCAGTGAGTGGCGAGTAGTGTTGTGCAGTGTATACGCTACACAATGTTATATAGAACAAACTGTGACCAGTGAGTGGCGAGTAGTGTTGTGCAGTGTATAGAACAAACTGTGACCAGTGAGTGGCGAGTAGTGTTGTGCAGTGTATACGCTACACAATGTTATACAGAACAAACTGTGACCAGTGAGTGGCGAGTAGTGTTGTGCAGTGTATACGCTACACAATGTTATAATTATAGAACCAAATGTGACCAGTGAGTGGCGAGTAGTGTTGTGCAGTGTATACGCTACACAATGTTATATAGAACAAACTGTGACCAGTGAGTGGCGAGTAGTGTTGTGCAGTGTATACGCTACACAATGTTATATAGAACAAACTGTGACCAGTGAGTGGCGAGTAGTGTTGAGCAGTGTATACGCTACACAATGTTATATAGAACAAACTGTGACCAGTGAGTGGCGAGTAGTGTTGTGCAGTGTATACGCTACACAATGTTATAATTATAGAACCAAATGTGACCAGTGAGTGGCGAGTAGTGTTGAGCAGTGTATACGCTACACAATGTTATATAGAACAAACTGTGACCAGTGAGTGGCGAGTAGTGTTGTGCAGTGTATACGCTACACAATGTTATATAGAACAAACTGTGACCAGTGAGTGGCGAGTAGTGTTGAGCAGTGTATACGCTACACAATGTTATATAGAACAAACTGTGACCAGTGAGTGGCGAGTAGTGTTGTGCAGTGTATACGCTACACAATGTTATAATTATAGAACCAAATGTGACCAGTGAGTGGCGAGTAGTGTTGAGCAGTGTATACACTACACAATGTTATATAGAACAAACTGTGACCAGTGAGTGGCGAGTAGTGTTGTGCAGTGTATACGCTACACAATGTTATATAGAACAAACTGTGACCAGTGAGTGGCGAGTAGTGTTGAGCAGTGTATACGCTACACAATGTTATATAGAACAAACTGTGACCAGTGAGTGGCGAGTAGTGTTGTGCAGTGTATACGCTACACAATGTTATATAGAACAAACTGTGAGCAGTGAGTGGCGAGTAGTGTTGTGCAGTGTATAGAACAAACTGTGACCAGTGAGTGGCGAGTAGTGTTGTGCAGTATACACTGAAACCACGTGTCGTTTCCTCAACAGAAGCTGCCTAGAAGGAATGTGATCGTTTTCAAGCTCAAATGATATTCACAAACTACTTTTGAAATGAGTAAAGAGACAGTAAAAGTATGTGGTTTCACAGTGATTTCTCGACTAGCTTTATATAAATTGATTAAGTATAGCTAATATTTGTGGATACCGTAAAGAGCCCTGGAGCCCTGGGTGGAGCCCTAAGTGGAATCCTATAGTTATACAGTACCGGCGATGCAGGCACATGCATCTACATATACTCAGAAGAACATTGTTACATGGGGCCTGAGAAGACTGTTGCCTGGTGGTCATAAAATGTTTTGAAATCTTTTAACTTGGGATTTTTATGTTTTTATCTTGCGGGTTTACTGAGTAAAAATAACTTAATTAGATCACACGTTGATCGCCTACTGCTTAGAAAGAAGGAAGGAAAACTAGGATTACCTATCTATGACTAAAATTTAAGGTGACGCATATTTACAGCTAAAAATAAATACAAAAATAACAACTATTAATAGCAACAAGAGATACAAAATATAAGATAATGTTGATAAGAGCTATTACTCAGAATCAATTAGATAATTATTGTTAGTTTTATAGACTTTGACACCTGCGCAGATACCAAATCAGTACTTTATCTAGTGATACCCATCTACCCATGATACACAATTTTTAGTTAGTGTTAGGACATAACTGGCAAACAGTGAGTATATACAGGGTGGACGGGATATCGACGCGAATACGTAGTCAATGGAGAGAATTGGAACACTGCCTGAGTGACGTGGCAAATTTTTGTTCCGTATTTTTTAAATTAAATAATATTAATAATTAAATTAAAATAAGGTGTTATCTTGTGTGTAATCGTATTTTGAATGCATAAATACTTTGCAAAAGTAAAAGTACTGATTATAACTGAACAAGTAGATTAAATAATATCATAGTATATATCAAGAATATGTGGGTAGGGACTAAAATGTGGCCGAGCGCTCGGGCTTATCGTATGTGTCTGTCGGAATATACTTGTAACCGTGATCAGCTGTTTTATTTCCTGGACTCTGTATCCCGACATCCCGGTGTGCTCCAAACACTTCAGATCCACATAGATTGAAATCGGTTAAGCCGTTTAGAAGTTATGGTGGAATAAAGAAACTCACAAACATACATACATATATGAACCCTGAAAACATAATTACTCCTTTTTTTGGGCTGTCGTGTAAAAAAGAAACCCTTATAGATTCGTGATTACATTCAATAGCAAAACTAAATTTGTTTTTCATAGCATGTTAATGAAAAACAAAGTTACTGCTGCAGTTTGATGAAAAAGTGTAATAGAATCACTACAATGAACACCGAGTAAATGCCAATATTTATTTAATTAAGTATTATAGAACACTAATATCACAATATTTAAACTTCACTTTAATCGAAATACACACATGCACAATTATTACTCTATTTTATAGGCATGTATTTAAATCGATATCTGTATATTCCCTTTTTTCGATCAAAATATTTCAAAGTTAAACCAAAAATACTGACTTGCACTCAAATAATGCACACTAAATAAATCAAATTCGATATACTGTTTAATGGTATTTGCAGAACTGTTTTACTGAACGAATAACTATTATCAAAATAGTATATCTAACAATTCTATAATTCAACAAACATATTAAACCTTTTTTAAGGAAAACCATCACCTAATTTACTTTTAGGAACATCGTTTATTCTAAATAAAACCCAATTTAATCAGTCATCTTTATATAATTAGGTACACAAAAAAATAATCAAGTGCTCACTTAACATGCACCAAACATTGGCACACTGAGTGGTAACTCAGTTTAGAAAAAACACTTTAGAAACAATACTGAGGTAGTAATAATTTTTATTCAATTATTAGGGCTGGTCTTGCTTTACCAGGACGGCCGCGTTTACGCTTGATGCCGAATTGCCGATAGGAATGTTTTTAGCCTCTACAGGCGGTGTGGCATATATTAGGAAAGGCGTCGTCGACGGAGCCCCGCTTCGCGGGGCTCCTACTTCTGGGTGGTTTTCAAAAAAAATAACCACGAAGGGTATGGCGGGGTCTTTGACCCCGCCATACCCTTCTAACCTAACCTGTCCGAGTCGGGGTGCCCCAAGTCCCGAGCTCGCTTCGCTCGCTCTTGCAGGTTTAATTCCATATTAATTGACCGTAGAAACAGCCACTAGTAAAAGTTCAAGTTTCACTAATTAAATTACCTAATTTGCAATTAAACACGAGCGAGATCACTCCGAGCGCATCCGACGTCATAGATAAACAATAACAAATGCATGCGCTGCCGCCAGCCCCCACCCGCCACCGCACCGTCTGCTTACTTCGCATCGCTCGGTCTCCCTCGCACTCGCGTTAGATGCTAAAGAGCGAGCGCGAAGGACCGAGCGCGGCGCTAGATGTGCAGGCGCCAACATGTTTTTCAGTAAAACAGAGAAACAAAAAGCAAATAAAGTTAGGTATAATGTATTTTAGTTGCACGACTAGTCGATTTGTAGAGCTTTTTTGATAATGGAAACTTACTTTAATGTGGTGCACCTTTAGATATCAGTTTTAGAAATTCCGTAGTAAGAAAGTACAATTTAGAGTGCAAGTTAGTATTTTTGATAAGCAATTCGTATTTTTGTTTTATAAATCATATATCCGACGTACGAACCACATTTTTGGTGTGAATTGGATAAAAAAGGTCATCTCGTTTTGTGTTATTTTTTAGTTTTTTTTGCAGTACTTGTTTAGTTAATCAATTGGTTTTTTTGCACAGCATTCATTTTTCTGGTATGCATTCAGTTAATTAGTGGAGTTACCTAGTGTGCTGAAAAAATATACAGATGTGCATTTAAAAATATCCCTATTTTATATTCTAAGACTAGCTGTTGCCCGCGAACATATTATTTCCCTTTTTGAATCAGATTTCGTGACCAATTTCAAAGGTTATAATTTTCTTACACGGAACTTTAATTATTTTTCTAAAATCAAAGTAGCCTATGTTAGACATTATAACATCAGCTATCTGCCAGTAAAAATCCCGTCAAAATCGGCCCAGCCGTTTCGGTGATTAGCTGGAGCTAAAACCAAATTCATTTTCAGCCATTCCGACTACACTTCCACTAAAACCTATTTACGTAAATAATTAAATTTATCATAAAAATCGCGTATACATGAGGTTACTCACTAAATTTTAAACAATATCTTTTGCGTCTGTTGGTCGATTTTGATGAAATAAACGCTAAATGTTACTCAGAACAATGCTTCTTATGTTTCATTATTTCGATTTTGAATACGATGAGGGGTTTTTACGTGATGTACGCACAAACGAACAGACAAACCGACAAACAGACAAACCGACAAACCGACAAACCGACAAACCGACAAACAGACAAACCCACAAACAGACAAACCCACAAACAGACAAACAAACAAACCGACAAACAGACAAAAAATCTAAAAATGGTAGAAATGGATTCTGTATGTGATCCTTTAACACCCCTACTATTTTTTTTCTAAATATTTTCAATGTACAGAAATGCCACGTCTACAGATTTATTATAATGTATAGATAGATAGATATAACCATACTATTTTAGAAACACTAAGGAGATTTTACTCGTTCTGAATGGCCAACCAACTGCCAGTTTTGCTTTTATTCACTATACATATAAATGGTCAGTGTCGCCCCACCATTGGCCGGAAATTCACAATGGACCTATAACAGCGTGACGCTAGTGCTACCAACCTTCATATTTATTAAATAATGTTTTGAATTTAAATAGTCAAACGAATATCTTTTAAGTAGTGCTAAAAACAGTAATAACATAGCATGATTGACTAAATAAATCAACTAATAATTAAACCATTAATCAAAATAACGAATCTAGTGCGTAAAAATGTATGGCCGCCTGCGACAGCAAAAGTCCCATATATCTATAAAACTAAACGTCTAATCTTATTCAAACCAATTTTGGTTGAGTTTTTTTTACGTTCTACAATGCTAAATTTTTTCAGAATTGTCCTCTTACCTTTGAAATTAGAGGGGGCACATTTTATCACTTAGAAATTGTCTATCTTTCAAACGATTGACATTGAGAAAAAATGGTTTTAGGAACCACAATGTCATTTTTAAAGACCTATCTACAATCACCCCGCACGTATAGGTTTTTTTTTTTTTTTTTAAGATTCAATTATGTAAGTATGGGGAACCCCCCCTCCTCTTAACCTTTTATCTTTTTAGTTTTGTATAATAAAATTATCGTAAAGCGGTTTACAGAATACATCTACCTACCAAGTTTCAACTGTGTAATCCTAATAGTATAGGAATAAAGTGGCTGTGACATACTGCTGAGACAGACAGAAACAGACAGACACGACGAATCCGGTTCCGTTTTTTGCCACTTGACTACGGAACCCTAAAAACGAAACTTAGTAAAAATAAATTCCAAAATTCATTTGTTTCATTCGATACAGGAGCTCGTGGCTATAATAATAATCGCCACTCGGGTCGTTCTTCGGGTTCTAGATTAAGCCGTGCTTGCCTAGGTTAGTACATGGATGGTTGAGCACCGATTACATGTCGAGTATCCTCCGTGCTTCGGAAAGCACGCTAAGCCGTTGTTCTGGGCTATCATTTGTAGATCTCTGACAGTCGTTAGAGATAGTCAGTGGCCCGAAATTCTGACAACCCGTCTTACCAAGCGGTATCGTATTCCCAGTCAATCAATTTTAGCTAGCTTATATAGCAGCCTTTTTTTTTATTGAGCTATCGTTTTAGTTCTAACCGTTTCATTATTTCTAATTTTCAGTAATCAATCCGGAAATCATGCCTGTTATGACCCGTAATAAGGCTACTGCCCAGGATATGGCGCTAAACATAATCAGCATAAAAAATCTGCTGTATCCTACAATAGTGCAATACACACACGGGCAAAATGTATGGAACAGCTAATTAAAAAAAAAAAACACCGTTGAATAATGTCTGTGTGGGGTGGTTCGGACATACGCGCTACTAACAAGACGTGGAAAAGCGGTGTCATGCTTGTCTTTACTACAGTTTATGTACGTACTGAATGTAATAAAATAAAGCCAAAACTTGTTGGAGTTTAAAAGTGCGATGTTCCGCCGGAGGGTGTGCCTATAACGGGTGACTGTTATTCGTGTTCGAGCGCAGTTGTAATTTACGAGCAGGCGTGGTTGGCACCGTGCACCGGTGCGCGGCGCCTCTGTTGACGCTCAGTCAAAACTTCGCACATCAGCTCCCCGGGTAGCTTGGCTGAGCGAAGCTGAGCCGGTCACCACCAACACCAGGGTCGTGCGAATGTCATAATACGCATCCTAGCACATAGTGAAAGTCTGTTCTGCAGCAAGAGAAACATATCTAATAGGTATATCCTGGTAGATTTCTGCCTAACCCTTTGGGGATAACAGGGTAATGTTAGATGCAAAAGGAAAAAAAACATTGGTGCCAGTGACTGGCAATTTGGTGCTTACATCTTCTTTATGCATCAACATTCTTGCACAAACCCCCCAAACAAACACAGATGCTGACAGAAACCCTAACCCAAGACGGTCAACGTCAGGGGCACCCCGAGGTTCGGTTAGTTAAGTTCCTGTAAACCCTGCAGACAGAAATAGGAGCCCCGCGCAGCGGGGCTTCGTCGACCTGCTGACGAAAACGCTAACCCTAGACGGTCGACATTGTAATTTTACATTGATATTTTTCGTCATTTCGCTTTTCACAGGCCCAGTAAAAAGATTTATTCTTTGAATTTACTATGTTATAAGTATACCCATCAATGTAAACTTTAATTCCACTTCTATTCCATTTAAACACTTCACTAATTAAATTACTGTTCATTTTTCATTACTACACTTGTTTACTGTTTATTGGATAAAATACTGTACGCGTTGATAACAGAATGATTCACATCTACTTCGAATGTCAGTGTATTGCACTACACAATAGTTTAAGGGCGGTAGTTAAATAAAGTTATGCAAAAGAATACCGTCATGATCACTTTGTTTCGAAATGTATTGAAATTAAATGATATTTAGTAGAAACGTGATTTATCCTAATGAATCTAAATCAGAAATGAAAAATGAATAAATGATTAAATATCATCTGATGCATTTGTAAAAAGAATTGTTGGCCAAATGAATGTTTGTAAAACGAGTGTTTATAAAATAATACATTTGCGGATAAAGTTGTTTTCGAAATAAATAGTATACGAAACGTTGTTTGTAAAATGGTCAATGGAGTTTTGGTGAAACTTTAGTGAACCCACCCTGGGGTTACAGTTCCATATGGGTCACACGTATTGCATCACCTCGGAGATCATCATGATACTCGTAGTACCTACCGCGTGCGGCTGGGGAGACCAGCAACGTCATCCTTACTGATTTACTTTGTTCGTGTTGTAATACTAGGTGTGGCTGCTGTGTTCAGCTTTATCATTACGATTATAATGATTGAACAGTACGCGTACAGATTGCGTGTGACTGTGAGTGGTGACTCAGGCAATGCACTGATTGCAACATAAATTACAACTTATCTAATCTTTAGCTGAAACATCTGTAAGATTGAGTTTTTATCAAATGGATTAGGTAGGTAGTTGATATTCATGTAACGATAAATATTAATACTGCCCGTCTTGCTGGACACGATACTTGAGCATATGTCTCATATTTTTTAGGGTTCCGAACCCAAAGGGTAAAACGGGACCCTATTACTAAGACTTCGCTGTCTTTCTGTCTGTCTGTCTGTCTCCAGGCTGTATCTCATAAACCGTGATAGCTAGAAAGCTGAAATTTTCACAAATGATATATTGCCGCTATAACAACAAATACTAAAAAAAATTTAAAAAAATATTAAGGGGGTCTCCCATACAACAGATATGATTTTTTTTGCCGTTTTTATAGATAATGGTACGGAACCCTTCGGGCGCGAGTCCGACTCGCACTTGGCCGGTTTTTTATGTTTAGTTGTTGTAACTCATTTGTTATTGCTTGCGGCGTGTGAAGGCGGCACGCACCGGTCACGCCTCGCGGTCATCGCCACCGAACTCTGGATCATAAGATATTCACAGTTCTTACTAAATACAATAGTATTCACAAAATTTTACATGCTGTAGCTATAGGTGGTTAGGTATCCAGATTGAAGAACTTCATCACAACGCGTGAAGATAATAGGCACGTCGTATCCTCTTGGGTATGCCTCCTTACCCAGATGCTCGGCGATAGGGTCTCCAGGTGCTGGTCGAAACTCTAGCGCTAGCTATCAAATCATTTTCTAACACGGTTGTCGACACAATAATGTTAAATTAAAATTCCATCTGACAAACTTTCGAGTTTAATCAAAACACTTTAAGATCTCTACTTTTTCTGCTTATGCTATAACACTAGTTGTTGGAGGTACAATGTACCAAGTGATCCATACTGATGAAGACCGTAAGCTTGGAGCTGCGTCGCGCGTCGTATGCAGTCGCGATTCTCAGCTTTGAGAGAACGACGAAGAAGAAAGACATGGTTTCAAAATCAAAATCAATCAAAATCAAAGCATTTATTTCAAGTAGGCCAGTTACAGGCACTTTTGAATTGTCGAAACAAAGACAACAATGAAATGTAGCTACAGTCCCAGTCACAAGGCATAAAAACTGTGAAAGTACTGTAGTTGCCCATTCCCTAACGTAGATCTCTATGGAGAAGAACGGGCAAGAAACTCCATGGACACTCTTTTAAATCAGAATATTTTACAAAACCTTGGTTACATCATTCAAGTTGAGATGATACATTATGTGAGAGCGATGTAGCAAGATGTGCACGTTAAAAGTGTCCATAGTAAAAACAAAGAAAAGAACAATTCAAAAATAAAGTAATTAATTCAAATAAGCCGTGGCAACCAAGAGATGACCAGTCACAACTGACAGCGCCCGTTCACGAACATGACGCATGTATCAGCACCATCCAACTCAACCATTTTGAAGGGAACTAAATGATCCGACACACGCGCCACCATCAGCGAGACATTTGAGTGAGCATGACATACACTTAACCGCCAGGGCATATTCAAGTCAAAAAAAAAAAAAAGACGTAGGTTTCCAGCGAATGATAGCTTTCTAGTACATAGTACTCACATAATATGGGCTATGCGGTTATATAATGCCAAAAGAAATTGAATTTATACAATGCAAAGATAGTTGTACAATCTTCAGCAGCTCCAACAATACTATTTAATGCTATCCATTAATCCATTTATGCGCCCCTGTCCATGTGGAGCAGGACTAGCATTGAGCCAAGCATTTTTATCAGAGATATATATAATCGTCCAACTTGTAATATGCTTGCTTACATAGTGTGCGTTTAATGCATGTTTTAAATTTTGTCTCATTCAGTTCAAGAATACTTTGTGGAATTTTATTATAGCATCTCAAACAGTATCCCATGAAAGATGAGTCAACTTTAGCGAGTCTGAAGCCCGGCTGAACTAATTGATCTCTAGTTCTAGTACTGTAATTGTGTCTGTCACCTCTTGTATTAAAAAGATGTAGATTTTTTCTAACGTACATTATGTTTTCGTAGATGTATTGACAATGTACCGTCATGATGTTGATTTCCTTAAACAGTCCCCTTAGAGAATCGCGCCTACGAAGATTATATATGGCTCTGATGGCTCTTTTTTGCAGAATAAATATAGACTCAATGTCTGCAGCCCGTCCCCATAACAGAATGCCATAAGACATTATACTATGAAAGTAACTAAAATAGACCAGTCTAGCGGTATCCACATCAGTAAATTGACGGATTTTTCTAACAGCATATGCTGCTGAACTTAAGCGCCCCGCAAGAGATGTCAAATGAGAACCCCATTGTAGCCTTGAATCAAGCGTCAGCCCCAGGAAAACGGTTTTATCTACGAATTCAAGTTTCTCTTTATTCAATACTACATCACACTCGTTACTTTTAACATTTGGTAAAGCAAATCTTATGCATTTCGTTTTTTTTTTCATTTAATACTAAATTGTTTGCTGTGAACCAATTATGGACCTGAAGTAGGGCATTATTTACGTCATCTAGATTTTGGGCCCGTCTATTTATCTTGAAAATTAGGGAAGTGTCATCAGCAAATAACACCATATTTTGAGGTTGGTTTTTCAATAAATAGGGTAGATCATTTATATATACTAGAAAGAGGAAAGGACCCAATATTGACCCTTGCGGAACCCCCATTTTTACTTTTAAACCCTGTGAATTAACACCATTTATTTGAAAATGTTGATGTCTATCACTCAAATAAGATTTAACCAAACTACGTGCAAGTTTACCTAGTCCGTAATGCTCAAGTTTCAAAAGCAATGTGTCGTGATTTACGCAATCAAATGCTTTGGAGAGGTCACAAAAAATTCCTATTGCGTCTTGGGATGCTTCCCACGCAGAAAATATGTGCTTCAGTAAGGTTACACCGGCGTCAGTTGTACAACGTCCCTTAGTGATTACATTTACATCAGAGAGTTCGCGTGCCTTCCTATTCCTATTGCCTATTGCGAAACAACTTTTGGCAGAATGGGTAGTCGTACCTATGTCCGGCGCGCGGCGGTCATACTTCCAAATACAAGTGGTCTGAAATAAACCAACCGTATGACATAAGTAGGTAACACGGCTGCTCTGGGAGTTGAATCACTACAATGAAGTTTGGGTTTTTCAGAAGTTCTCTTTGATGTTTGACAAAATAAATGTAAGTACCTGCCTAGGTAGATTTATTTTTAGTAATGATAATTGAAATCCGCAATTACCTTATCGGACAACAAATATCGTCTGGGTTTTTTTTTTGTATTGAAGACGACTTAGCTTGATTAATCTATTGTTTTGATGAAATATTGATAATTTATTTTGGAGTACCTAAGAGTGTTTAACTACTACAAAAGCTGCAGTTGTTGAAATTACCCTATCATATGACGAACCATCAGTGCTGTCCATGTTCAATGCACGAAGGAGACCTTAACTGCACATACCATGATAGCTGGCGTGAACTTTTATTTTTCCTAGACCTCCGAAAAGATATTATCAGATAGAGGTTGATAGTTGACGTCTGGATGTAGTTACATTATTTAACCGTTGAACTACGAACGCACGTAGCTCGCGATGCTCGAGCAGCTCGTAGCAGTGCTTGGACGGCGCGTAGAGACGCTATGAACACGTGGTTTGTGCGACTCTATCTATACTCTGTGCATTACGCGTTACTACCTCAATAACTATTAAATTAATATTGCATTAGTAGATAAACAAAATTATCTTTATGTATAGATAATGGCTTTTGTAAAACTATCATCTTTACAATATGCACTTGTGACAGTTACCACACAAATATTTGTTTCGGGATTGCCTCTGCAATCATTTTATAATATTTTAGCCTTATTCCTAGCGATTGCTAAAAACACATTAAATAAAAACTAACCGTGTGACTCATTGCTCACTCACTACATTAACATTTTATGGACTCTTACCACTCTCTTTGGGCGATTGCTGGTACCTGATAGCACTTCGCCGAACTTTATCTGCCAATTAGGTGACGAAGGCTTACTCTTATCTTTCAATCACTGCTCTCGTTATCAGTAATACTAGACCAAATTATAGATTTAACTATAAATTAAACATTACATCATTTGAATGTTTGATTAATTTTTATTAAAATATTTCCTTGAGTTGCGTCATGTTTGGCATAGGTAGTAATTTATTATTAAAAAAAAAACTAGTTTCCGCTCGCTGCTTCGTCCACGTAAATTCATTTTTACACAATATCATTGTTCAGAAGTTTTTACGTGAAGGAGAGTAACAAACATCTATCCATCCTCAAACAAACTTTCGTATTTACAATACTAGCGAACCGCCCCTGCTTCGCACGGAGGCACCATCAGGTCCAAAACCATCATCTATGTTTGAAGCTGGAACTAGCCATACACAATCAGAAATTTTCATTGAATTCTTAATATAACGCCTGTGGCCTCTGAGGGTGTACGCAGATGTGTACACTACACCCAGATTTCGACAGTTAAGAATGCTAAGTTCCATTTTATTGAAGACTAGCTTCGACTTCGTTCGCGTGGAAATTTTGGTGTGTATGTGAGAGACTGCCTCGTTGGTCGAGTGGTCGCAAGTTCGACTACTAAGCGTGAGGTCCTGGGATCGATACCCGGGTCGGGCAGTGTTAAATAAAAATATTTATTTGAATTACATAAAGTTATAACGCACATGATTTAGAGATCAGCAAGGAGATGCTTGTGTGACTCCGCTCTTCCATTTAACATTAAACAATGTAGGCAATTGAAAAAATACTATACTTAATAGTGTTATTGGGTTATTCCATCAGAAATTTCTCAATAGCAGCCGCAGAATCTGGATTTGTACCCAGTTGGTGGAAATAGGCTCGTCCCTTATCACATGGTACTTTATCATAACTGGCAAAATGTGGGTGTACGATTAGGTACATTAAATGGCGACGATATGGCTTAAGAACCGTTTATTTTGGCGCTATACAACTTTCTTTTCAAAGTGAACCATCACGCGCCTTGTTGGGCACTATTTATTCTAATACTGTTCTAAATACAACATTAAATGACTTATTATTTTCCGCAAGTACGTGCAAGTTTTGGGCACTGAACAACCAACATTATTATAATTGACCGTGTGAAAAGCACGGAGTGCACAATTGAACGCCTGTCACTTTTATGTTTTGGCCCTGAGATCTGTTGATCGTCATTGTAAAAGCCAATTTTAAGGGAAATTATAACCTCTTAAATTGAAATGGCATGTTATTGGGAATAGTGGACACGCGGGGAATTAAAACGCTCTCTCCCTTAGCAGCTCCGCTTTTATATTGTTACTATCCAGCTCTGTGATACGAAGCCTAGTGCCGTTGCACAGTCTGGTTGCATCAAGGTTTCTCATCACCAGAACTGGAAGGCCAACTTTAAGCTCCAGCTGATGGAAAAGCACGCCTGTTAACTCCAGGGAGTTGAGAAATTTAACGGGGTAGGCAGTACTATCGTCATTAGCCATCACAGTGTCTATGGATGTATACTTTTGAATCGCCGACGATCATGTAAATTTTTTTTTTCGTATCTTTTACTGACTCACAAGGAGCACAGCACTGCCCACTCACACAACCACTCTTTATTTTTAATATTAACTCTAAATTGAGAAAAACGTGCATGTCATTCTTTGCCCTTTGTGTTCCAGGGCCGTGGTATCTCTTTCTAACCGTGCGGCAGCCCCGGCAGGCATCGGCCCTTGCGGACCCCTTCCGGTTTGCTGAGTTTGATCTCTTTGAGGCGCGCGTCGAACACTAACGCGCCGTCGACACAGCCTGTCGTTATAAGATGGTCCGACGGTGAGCTAGCCCATTACTCACCGTCCACAGGGTCTAAAGTCGCCGAACGACGCCACCGATCAGCGCCTGGTTGCCGTGGATGTCCTGCAAGCTGCGGTTCAATGCCTCTAATCATCATCATCCTCAAATTATCGTTCACTCGTCCTATACTATTAATGTCCACTGCTGCAAAAGGACTCCCCCGTTTTTGGTGATGTTGTATGTTGGTATCTTCGCTTGTAAGATTCAGCGGCAATTTAAAAATGGAATGTGCAGTGGGGCCACCCTTAAGCAAAGTTGCAGCAATTTCCGAGGCAGCCACAACCACAGATATATGACGGCACGGTTGGCGCAGTGGCTGAGCAATTGACTGCGGTGCTGCGTGTCGCGGGTTCGATTCCCGCACAGAACAAATTTACAACGTCGTGGATTTTATCAAATTTTATTTCGTTTTTTGTTTTGTGTTTTTTTTGTAGAATTTATTTCGTAATGGGTTGTACGTAGTACTTATTAATTCTCTGCAAAGAGTAAACACAAAAATAAAATAAAACCAAATTCATTTTCAGCCATTCCGACTACACTTCGACTAAAACTTATTTACGTAAATAATTACATTTTTCATAGAAATCACGTATGAGGTTACTGACTAAATTTTAAACATTAATATCTTTTGCGTCTGTTAGTCGATTTTGATGAAATAAACGCTAAATGTTACTCAGAATAACGCTTCTTATGGGTCAATATTTCGATTTTTAATACAATGAGAGGTTTTTACGTGATACGCGCACAAACGAACAGACAAGCAGACAAAAATTCTAAAAATGGTAGAAATGAGTTCTGTGTGTGATCCTTTAACACCCCTACTATTTTTTTTCTAAATATTTTCAATGTACAGAAATGCCACGTCTACAGATTTATTATATGTATAGATAAATAGATAAGCCTATTACCATGAGATGTATTGTTATCAATGTAAAGTAAACGCATAGAAAATATTTGTACACGATAATGCAAATGAAAAAATAAAAAATATTAAAAAAAAACCGACTTCAAAAACATAAAAAAGTGAAAAATAATTTTAGTTTCAGAAGTCAGTGACAAAAACCTGAATAAAACAAACAAAATACAAAAAAAAAAGTTTTTTTTTTACGTTCTACACCTACATTTTTCAGAATTTTCCTCTTACTTTAGAAATGATGTAATAGTAGTAGTATATGAATATATATATGATGTAATAGTGTATAGTATTATATGTAGGTATTGTATGCGTTACGTATATTATATTGTATGTATTAGTTTAGTTTATAAAATAAGTTAGTATAAGTTTTTTTTTAAATGTACCTGTTGTGCACGTAGGTTATCCTCTACTGTTAATCTCGCAGTCGAAGTAAGATTTGCCCTAAGAAAACCCAATTTTGGGTTAAGCTCGCCGTTGTACATAAGCTATATATTGTAATGTTGTGTATATCTTTTAATTTTGTGTGCAATAAAGAATAAGAAATTATTAGATACAACTTTTTTGGCTTTAGAAGCAAATATTTCACTATTTTTTGGTGGAATAGTTCTCTAGTGCCCATCTTCAAGAATAAAGTTGATGTGCAGGACTGTAACAACTATCGAGGGATTTGCCTTTTTTTTTTCGGGTGGGAAATCATCAAATGACTCCTCCCGCTCTGGGCGGAGCGGAAGGGCCTTATGAAGTGTTTTTAGGAAACTCGATAAAATATTTCAAGAGTTGTCGTTAGACACCCTACATTGTTACATGCCTTGAAACATTTTTTTCTACCCTCTTTACATCTATAGAGCTACCCTCAATTTTAATTTTTTCACATATTCACCTCACTTTAAAAAAATCTGCTGTTCCATACATTTTGACTGTGTAGATATTACATTTTTGTAAAAAAACAGTAGATTAAAAATAAAGTAACTAATGACAAATTTCTATGTGGGGGTTCAGAATGACGTACGGAATACGTGGTAAACGTTTATGCGTCGGTGTCCCTACCACCCTGTATAACTGTATCTCAAATAAATGTTTTGATTGTTGTTTGTGATCTAAGTCCAGCCTGCCGAGCGGGCGTGCACTACTGTAGTGTCTGGTCGCATGGCACCAGCCTGTCGTGCGGGTATGCTCCACTATACTGTTAGGTCGCGTGGCGCCAGCCTGTCGCGCGGGTGTGCACTATCTGCGACATCATCTTGAGATTGACTGTGGTTGACCAGAACGTTAACTCAGTCGTGACGTGTGGCTCGCTATTGGTGTAGACATGATGCTCATTAGTGTTGACTGATTATACTACCCTGTCAAGAAAGTGCCGGGAAACGATCAATAATACACAAAATGTTAGTTATTCCTCCAAAGTTATTTTATTGCCTTTAAAGTATGCTCCTTCAAAAACGATACACTTATGCCAACGAATAAATCCAATCATCTAAACATTTTTTAATCGCTTTTTCCGGAGTTGAGTTCAGTTCTCACCGCGAATTCTCCTTTATGTCTTCTACCGAATGAAAACGGGTGCCACGAAGTGGTAATTTGAGTTTAGGAAAAATAAAGAAGTCGGCTGGAGCTATATCTGGTGAATGAGGTGGTTGCTCGATGGTATTTATTGAGTTTTTGGTCAAAAACTCGTTCACTATGATGGCCTTGTGCGAAGGCGCATTTTTGCGGTGCAAAATTCAAGAATTTTCTATTCACAAATCTGGTCTGTTTCGTCGAATTTGCTCTCGCCGCATAACGCTTAGATAATATTCTTTATTTACTGTTTGATCTTCCGGCAAGAATTCCGAGTGCACAACACCGTGATAGTCAAAGAAAACGGTCAACATGACTTTGACTTGTGATCGACTTTGGCGTGATTTTTTCGGTTTCGGTTCAGTTGGAAGGCGCCACTCCGAAGCTTGTTGACTAGTTTGCATGTTAAACTCGTAAACCCACATCTCGTCACCAGTAACAATGCGTTTCGTGAATGTTGGGTCGGAATTGACTCGTTCTAGCATGTCCTCAGCGACTCTTATGCGATTGAGTTTTTGGAGAAAATTCTGGTCTTTTGGGACTAGCCAAGCGGCAACATGGTTCATACCCAAGTGATTATTTAAAATGGTACGGATGGACACGTGAGACACAGAAAGTTCAGCGGCTATCTCTCTCAAACTTGAATGAGGATTTTCAGTCAATATTATAACTTCACTGCGGAGTTTGAATGGCAATCTAACAACAAAAAAATAAAAATATAATTGGGAACCATAAACCAATCATTTATTCCCGATACTTTTTTGGCTGAATGTAATACTCTCTTAAACTATTAAATGACGGTTATGCATGTCATGGTCGGAATGAAGTCGTTCGTTCAAGTGAGCGCTGCGCTGCTGCGAGTACTGTGACTGCACTATTACTGACACTGAAAACTACTCGCGCTGCTGGGCTGCATTCCTCCGCTCGACATCGGTATTACATTTGCGGCAGTTTCTGTTAGTGCTGAAACTCTTACAATAGTAACACTTGCACTAAACATGATTTATTAGATTAGGGGGTTATCTAAAAATGCCAATTATCGTCTTTGGTCTTAGTTTTGTGATATTTTAAGGGAACAATTTTTTTGAGCTGTTATTTAAATATTCGAGATGTTATTATGATCAGGTGAAAAACATATTGAGCAGTTATTTAATTTAATGGCGGTTGATTAATTATTCCGACAATAAAACATGGACAGTAATAAAAAATCAATTAGTCGGTTATTTTATCATCCATGTCAATTCTAAAAATAATTGAGCAGTCCAATAACTGAATGAGCGGTAAAAATGATGGAATGAGCGGTTTGATAAATAGTTCGGCAGTTCATAGGGTGCGGAGACACCCGGACTTGGCGTACCCCGACTCGGACAGGTTAGGTTCGAAGGGGATGGCGGGGTCTAGTGAGCGAGCGGAATGAGCGAACTTAGACCCCGACATTCCCTTCGTGTTAGGTTACTGTAAACCCTGCAGGCAGAAATAGGAGCCCCGCGTAGCAGGGCTACGCTCACTACGCTTTTTAGGCGAATAACTGCGCACTCGTAACTGCCCATTTAGTTATTTTAATGCTCAGTATAATAAAATTATTAAATGATCCATTTCATTATTTTTTACGACTCATTTTTGTTTTCTTTGCTGCTAAATTTTAACTGCCGAAATTGTTAATAAATACGCATTTTGTAATTTTTAACTTACCAAAATTACTATATACAACTGCCGCTTTAAATCAGTGTCATATTATAACCAGTTTCTATATATGCTTTAAAAATAAAGTAATTGATTGATCATTTTATCGTGAATATTATTGCCGTCGGATTCGGGCGATAAATGTAATTTTTCTCACAAGTACGTAGTAAATAGTGTATAGGTACAGCTAGGGTGGGTCACTCTAGTATGGAAAAAAAATAAAGTTGATGAATCAGATTCTAATAGTAATATTATGTTGTAGTGTACTATAAAAAGTAGTTTTAGCTAAAAAACGGATAATTAAACAAATATCTACAGCCCGCGCATGCGCTTCAAAACTATACGTTTTTGAAAAAAAACACTTATTACTATAAGGCATAGTTCTTTATTAGAAATTACTTTAAAAATATTTTACGAAAGACATATTAACGTGTAAAATAAAAAACTTAAACAAATAATAATAATAGATTATTAAAAAAAATTGTTATTTTTATACCAAAAATTGCGCCTACTTTCGAATTTTGGCATAACTTTCCTCGAAGCAAGTTTGGCATGAATCATGCCATCCCTTGCTTTTTTATCACAAGCTGCCATTGCAGCTTCTGCTACTATCTTTACACTGCGTTCGACCGCTTGTGTATGGCAAGGCAGCCTAATAAACAGCATCCTTTCGTCACCTTTTTTCTCTATTATCTGTAGAAATTCTTCAATCGTTTGGTTTTTTAGAATAGGTGGATCAAAGTTGGTTTCTTGCCAGTTTATAAGCTAAATCTTACATTGAGCTACAATGTAAGATTTAGCTTCAAAATTAAGTTTAGGCACTTGAAAAGTACGTGGTTCTCCGGTTGTAGGTGAATTACGCGCTTTTAGAATTCTTCTAGCTGCAAGTTCTACGGGTAGTGGTAAGGGCTCTTTATTTTTTTGTAGCTTTTCCGAAAATAAAACACTAGTATCAGAATCACTACTTGTTGATAACATTAATTCTTTTTCTGGCAATTTCGATGGGTTGTTATCGCTCTTCAGACAGATTTTTGTTGAAGCTTGCTTTCGAACAAACTTTTTTTTGTAAACTTTTTGTTCGATTGCGATCAATGCCACCGATTCTCATTTTTCTCTCACCCCGTTGATCAATCAATAAGTCTTGTTCTTCTTTAGGAACTTTGACTTCTCTGGGACATTTGCACTGACTTATTATCTTGCATTTGCATGAACAAATATCGAACAAAATTTCGCTTTTTTGCAAGAAATCCGCTTTTTTCTCAGTTTTCCTTTTCAATGATTTGATGATATTTTTGCATTTGGAATGATTAGCTTTTAGGAGCTGAATGCCTCTTATATGCGAGACCACAGGGATTGATGCCTTTTGCCACACTCCTTCAACTTTTTGGGTTACAATTTCTGCAATTTCGGAAAATGAGGGCTCTTTGTTACTGCCATTTTTAATTTTCACCTGTAGTCTATTCCACTCGTAACATTTCATTACATCCTCGTATATTGGTAATACGTTTGGTCTTATATCCTCTATAGTTCCAAATATAGGGCACTTGTATGACTGTCTATTTGACATGATGAAAAAAATTAATTCCAATCCCAATTACAATTTCACAAGATTTCACAAGAAACTAGCCTCATGGATACATGAACTATCTGAATGTACTTACTTCAAAAGTCTTCTTTTAATAAACAACACAGCTTATTTAACCAAAGTAACGTGTATTTCATTGGATACTCTTTAAAATATTAAACTATACCCAACATCAAACATGTAAGTCAAGGTGTAAAAGTGGGTACTCGAACGTTTATTTATCAAAACTTCAAGTGCGTTGCGCGGGCTGTTCCACTTAAAATAATTTAAAAAAAAATTAAAGGGTTCATAACGATACCTTACTTCAACATATTATCGCTATTAGAAATCGATAACTTAGAAAAAAAATTTTTGACCCACGTACACGTAGGAGGAGGCAACGCGTGTAGAGCGATGTTTGCAGTAGTGCATCGTACAAATGCAGACGGTTGCATGCTGTGAAGACAAAAGTGGTGACATAAAGCGACCGCGGTGACCTTCGTGTAAGCAAGAGTATTTCCCTTACATGAGGGTAGTGCCCTAGTGTGAGGGAAATACTCTTGCTTACACTACACTGTGGATGATAATATTGCTCGGAATTGGCATCCTCATTGCGGGCGCCTACTCGTCGTGTCATATGAAACGGTAATCTTCTATCCCAAATCAGGTGTGGAAAATTATCGTTTACCGTAACAGTCAGTATTTTATCAAAGCGACTATCAGTCAGCACCTAAGTAGACAAACATGTAGAGTTTTATGTAGATTAGGTACTCGACAGTGTTTAATTGGCGTAAAGAGACGTTTAATAATTTATTACATCTAGACTTACAAACATAATATGACTATGCAACTGCATTTGATTCTAATTTATATCTTTTTTATGACTTTACTATGTTCTCACGGAGGAGCTCGTGGTTTAATAATAACAGGCACTCAGGTCGATCTTTAGGTTAAGCCGTGCTTGCCTAGGTTGGTCTGTGGATGGGTACCATATTACATACCGAGCTTACTCCATGCCTTGGAAAGCGCGTTAAGCCGTTGGTCCCGGCTGTCATTTGTAGATCTTTGACAGTCGTTACAGGTGGTCAGTGGCCCGAAAGTCAGACAACCAGCCTTACCAAGGATATCCAATTACCCAGTGGACCAACTGGGTTGTGGAGGTCAGATAAGCAGTCGCTCCATGTAAAATACTGGTACTCAGCTGGATCCGGTTAGACAGGGAGCCGACCCCAAGATAGTTGGGAAAAGGCTAGGCAGATGATGACTATGTTCTCTAAATTCAATAGAAAAATTAATGACTGCAGTATTGTATTGTATTGTATGGTATAACGGGCTGGTGTCCGCAACTCCACGTCCAATGCGCGTATTTTGACTGCAGTATGCGTAATATCTTTCAAAATTTATTGTTAACCATAACAGAGATATCATAAATGTAAATCTTCTGCAGACGAAAAACTTTGTGAATAAGAAAACTTTTTTCTTGTTTATAATATTAATATTCTGCATCAAAATATAAACGGTCTCTTGAACAAATCTCATATGATTTCAGTCGCACTTTACGAACTATTCAATTCAGGAAAAATAATTGATATACAGTGTTTTTCGGAGCACAATATGATATCATCTAATGTTAACTTATTACATATTCCTAATTTTACATTTGCCACACATTTCACACGGAAATCCATGGTAGTACATGTATGTACAAAACGGAATTAAGTACAGAGCTTTGGAGTCAGTGGAAAAGTACTGTTTCCAATATAATTGAATTTGGCGCAGTAGAACTCACTGACCGCAACATCATTGTGATGTGTGCCTATAGGAGTCCTCTTAGTAGGGACATAAAAGTAAACTTGAGATATTTTTCAATAACCTGAATATTCTCTTTTTCACTACACACTAACAAAAAACTTATTCCATGCGGTGATTTCAACATTGATCTTTTAACAAACACTACATGTTTAGAGCAATTCAAATATCTTGTTACGAGTTACAATCTCAGATTTGGAATAAAAGTTCCAACAAGATTAGGCAGCGGATAACATAATTCACAATGTACGGGGATCAAAAGGAGAAGTCTTAGAAATCAAAATCAAAATATTATTATTTCACATAGGCCTACATGGGCACTTATAAAACGTCGACAAAAAGGTGCACGGTAGAGCTAGCAATATCCGATCATACGGCACAACTTTTACTATGTCCAGTTAGATGAACATGCATCTTAAATTACTGATTCTCAACTAAACGAGATTACTCAAAAGAAAATGTTCAGAAATTCATTGACAACATCAAAGTTATCACTTTTGCTGACGGATACGAGGAAACGGATCCCGCTAAAGCATTCAAATCATTCTATGACCTTGTAGCGGCACTACAAAAAGTACTACAGCAACATAGAACAAAAAGTACTACAGCGCCATCTATGACGCAGAGGATAAACTAAACATCGAAGTACATCTAAATCCTGCATCACGCAAGTAAAGTTATTCGCGACTTAAGACTATATAGAAGAACCCGACAACAACTGTCGGGCAGTAGCCCACCAGACAATAACACCCATCTGGACTCGGAGGATCCTCCCTTTTCTATGGCGTTTGAAGAACTTTACACCCGGTTCTTCATACTCCCAAAACCTGTTTAAGTTGCTATATGATTTATGCTTTCCAAATATAAAAACACGGATTCGGACCTAAAGAGAAAGCAAAATGGATTAGTCATTAGGATTTGCAGTAAGAGAAAAAGAGAATTGCTGTGGAAATACCGCTTTTAACGATTACTTTGTAGATCAAGTGAAACCAGCAACTAATTCAGACAGACATTAATAAAAATAAACAAAAAATAAGCAGTAGAATTACATCCATTTTTATTGCCTACAATATGTACCACAAGAAATTCACCAAATTGTAATGTTGCTAAAGAATACGTCTACCACTGGATATGACGATATAAGTACAATTATTGTTAAACGGGTATCCACAATAATTGCTCCTGTGTTGAGTCATCTTATCAATATGTGCATTTGCCATGTTTCTTTCCAAAAGAATTAAAAATTACAATTATAAAACCTCTCTTCAAGAAAGACAACAGAGAAGATATGTCCTGATACAGACCTATACCGTTAGCACCGATTTTTTCAAACATATTCGAGAAAGTAACATATTATCAACTTACTTCATACTTTGAGAAAAATTGCCTATTCGTTGAAAAACAGAAAGGTTTTAGGAAAAACAGATCTACTAACATGGCCATCTACGATTTCTTACATACGGTTAGCAGCAGAGTGGATAAGAGGCTACAAACTCTGGCTTAATATGGACATGTCAAAAGCATTTGATCGCGTAGACAATAAAATACTGATAAATAAACTTACGGTTTATGAGGAAATATATCTTTAATAGAATCTTATCTTTGTGATAGGCAACAAATAACGGCAATTAGTAGAATTCGTAAAAAACACGAAATAACATATAGGTGCTTATGAGTTATATATAATTTGCAGACAACAGACAGCTGCAAACCGTTTTTTTTTAAGTGCGAAAATATTAAATATGCGTCGTTGTACATCTATGAAACGTATATGTTCGTCAAAAATATTTTACATGCTCGAGTAACTAGTCAGCGCTGTTGTGATCTGTTACAAAAAGTCAGATCTATTTTGTAATGGCTCCAAAGGTCTATAATCAATTACCAAAAAGTATAAGGCCTGAAGATAATGTCCGCAAATTCAAAAGAAAATTGTATTTATTTCTAATAGATAAGACATATTATTCTATCGAAGGATTTTTAAATGACAAAATATGATAGCCTTTTAATATAATTGAACATAGACATGCATATAAAAATAAATTGTTATAGATTAATTATTTATTAATATTAATTGAAATTATTTACAAAATTATAAAATATGACATTACGAGCCTTTTATAATTTACCATTGAAATGCGTGTTAAAATAAATTCTAATTGATAAATTATTTATTAATAACTAGCGAGCGACCCGCCCCGGGTTCGCACGGGTGCAATGCTGATACTAACTATACTACTCGTTCCCCCGGTCGGTACCGCCGCAACCGCTATGTCCCTGCATTTGAAATATGTAATATAGACCTTTATAACACCTGTGTTCACAAATAAAGATTGATTTGATGAAATTTGATTTAGAGTTATAGACTATCATCTGCCCTGCTCGCAGTCGGATGTCATCCCCCTCTAGCATGTTATATTCGTTTTTTAGGGTTCCATAGCCAAATGGCAAAAAGCGGAACCCTTACGGATTCGTCATGTCTGTCAGTCCGTCCGAAACTTTTTTCCGAAACTATAAGAACTATACTGTTGAAACTTGGTAATTAGATGTATTCTGTGAACCGCATTAAGATTTTTACACATAAATAGAAAAAAAAAACAATAAATTTTGGGGATTCCCCATACTTAGAACTGAAGCTCAAAATGTCTTTTTCATCAAACCTATACGTGTGGGGTATCTATGGATAGGTCTTCACAAATGATATTGAGGTTTCTAATATAATTTTTGTCTAAACTGAATAGTTTGCGCGAGAGACTTCCAAAGTGGGAAAATGTTTGTCTCCCCCCCTCCCCTGTAACTTCTAAAATAAGAGAATGATAATACAAAAAAAATATATGATGTACATTACCATGCAAACTTCTACCGAAAATTGGTTTGATCAAGTAAGTAGTTTTTTTTTAAATACGATTTCTATTATTAAAAAATTGATCAAAGTAAAAACGAACTACAAGAACTTTTATATTATGTTACTTGCTGCTACGGAACCCTTCATGGGTGAGTCCGACTCGCACTTGGCCGCTTTTTATTCATTAGCTACATTAGAATTCCCGTGCATCGCCGACGGAGGGGGACGCATGCTGCAGGTATTTTAATTACTCATGGCAAAAATTAAAGTGAATAGTTCTAGAACGTTTTTGGTTTATTTTTAAGAGCTAAACTAGGTACTAACACAAAGCATAAAAGTGCTTTATCTTAGCCCATTTAATTTATAAGTTTAGATTTCATGGTTTTCCTTTCAATTAATTTATCAAGTTTGATAAAGAGATTTGCTTCTGATGATTGACCCTATCAATTGATGCCATAAAAGTACAGGGCGTTATTTCTTCGAATTTTAGTCTGTTCGATTCCCGAGTGTAGCAAGCGAATTTACGAAAATCTTTGAATGTAGATTTGTTTGTTTTTAAAAATAAAGGAAATTTTCCTTTGAGTAAAAGCTTTCTCTACACTTTTATTTAGAGTAGTTTCCCTCCAGGTGACGTTGAAAATTCCACCCTGTGTATAAAGGCTTTGACTACTTTAAAAACCCAATGGACTTTTACTACAAATAAATTACATCAATGAATTGAACCTACTTATAGAATAATTAAACCTAAACATTTACGAAAAAAATGTCTAATTTATATAAAATAAACTAACTAAATAACAAACAGGACTCTTAGGCGTCGAAGTACTCCTCCACATCGCTGTCACCCAGTAACGTGCCCAGAAGATTTTTTTTAAGAAGTCGAATGGCAATGCTAATTCTTTACCGTGGACCGCGGAGAGGAAGGTCGGTAAACTTAGTACTTGAAGTGTTGCGGACGGCAAGACCACCCAGGCAGATGGGAAGCGTGGCTTGCGGCCGCGCGCGGTCGTTTGGGACGAGGCTTTGACCAAACAGTAAAATACTTATACGAAGCTTTAACACAGGTGTGTAGTGAGACTAAAAGTGCTCTTGCCATAGACAAATAATTAGTCATCTTTAGACTATCGACTAATTATGCTGATTGTTGAGCAGTAAGTAAAGCAGTGAAGTGTTTGACTGAGTAGCAAGTGGTCGGCAGCTATTCGCACACACCGCCGCTGCGCGCCGCACGCGCTGTTTGCAACATACCGCCATCGCCAGTCCGCCACCGGTGCCCGACAGCCCGACAGAACAGCAAACCAGTTATATAAGTAAGCGAAGTTAAACGAAGCACTGAGAATACAGTTTGACTAAATAAGTACTATTTCGCCAATCGTAAAATAATAAAAGTAAAAGTAAAATAACTAAAGTATTAGCGAGTTCACGAATCCCAGATTATAATTTTAATTTGATAAACAGTAATCTATCACTTAAATCTGTGTTTGTGAAAACACGACAGATAAGGAACACCTAAGTGTATGGCTAATCTGTGTGATTACAGTTTATGATATTCAGTTCCGATGTACGACGATACACAAATATTTCCATCGGGTAAATCCGAACCTAAAAAGTGAACGACTCACAGTGAGGCCAGCTCGCGAGTCAGTTCAGTTGACAACTCAGTCCCTGGCCCATCGCTGGCGTCGTGCATGAATGCACTTGCCGACACTTTAGCGCCAACCGGCTTCGCGTCAGGTATGTTAATATTATACCAATGGTTACGTATTATTGTGTACGTCGTAGAGATCATTATGTGACTTCCACAAATGTATGGAAAACACTTTAAAGCTCTACTTTATGGCTTGACAATTAATAGCGAGGCGTTCTTTCTTCCATTGAATTGTAAAACAATATTGGATTTCTTAGGAGCGCATAAATTGTTTACTTAATGGGAAACCTACTTGGGACAAAAACTTATTGACAGGCGAAAGGTAATAATTCAATAAATTCTTAGGAATAGATAAAAATATCCGATTTCTAAACGCATTTTTGAATACGAGCGCCACATGTGGTTGCAATATACCCTGGCCATGGGAGCCCAAGCTTAAAACAATTGAGACGGTTGGATAAAAAACAGGAACGGTGTTGGTTTTGGAGGAGGCTGAAGCCGGAAAAAGAATGAGCGAGTGTTCAGACGCTCAGGGTAGTCAAGCTAAGTCAGAGAGATCGGTCTAAAACGTTGAGTGCTAGGACGTCCTAGGTTAGTCTCGTGAAGTTAGCGTAGTCTTGGTACCAAGATGCACATGTCCCAGTGGACTATCGTAATAGAGCGATTAATATTTTATAAATTAAATATAAGTGGTAGTAATAAGTCTAGCTGAAACAAGTGTCGTGACGTGCAACCAGACGAGCAGTGACGGAGACGAAACTGATGGGGTGAGCAGTACTCTGTAAGTTAGTTTTAGAGTAATCATCTTCAGTGAACGTGATAATTGTTAACTATAATTAAATCTTAGCTTAAGTAGCAGTTTGGCGGTAGCGTAGAGGAACTGTTAATATAAAGCCCAAACGTAATCCATTTATTTCTGTATGACGGAGCAGCCACCTTTATATCATCACAATGTCTAACTGTTAATATAATGCACCAGCGTAATTCATTTATTTCAGCATGCGAAGCAGTGCGGCCTAGCAGCCACCATGTATTATCACGATGTATATTATTATCTTATGTGTCCAACTCCTATTCCGTACCTTGGCGAATATCTACCGTCTGCGCTTGATTCTAGGGACGGTTCGCTTTTCATAACGACATGTACAATTTTGACTAATACGAACGACTAATGTATATAGACAAATGTTGACTTATATTCTGACGCACCACAAATGGAAGGCAGAACCGTTATATTCACATTTCAATTAGAACAATCTATATTGATCTGTCAGTGGTGAAGGCAACACCATAATCACAGTTTGATTAAAAAAAATGATATTAAACATTAATTCATAATGCCGACTTGTACTTGTGGTACAAAGAAACCAAGCTCTGATGGTGAATATTGCTTCCTATAAAGGTCTAGCTCAGAAACGTTGCGTAGAGATTGTTGGCACACATATCCGGGAGCGTGGGGTAGGCTTCACTAAGTATTCTAAACTGAATTGATAGCTACGTTCTAAGGAACGCTAGGGACTGTGTCTCGTTAAAATAAAACCTGGCTAATGGTATGCCTATTACTGAATTGACACTATTTAGCGAGACACGGAACCACGACATGGGGCAGATTAAAGAAATGTGAAGTGACGACAGTTACCACTTCGGCGTCCACCAATAACAATCGCAATATGTTCTGCTACAGACTAAGTCTACGATACGCTTGTGCAAATTGTATTATGAAATAGTAAATGGGATGGACGGCCGTAGGGGTGTTATTAACGTGAGTACACGTACCTATAAGTAGAAATAGGTACTGAAAACCTGCCTTCCTCAATGGCAGCTGGCCTCACTGCCACTACTGCCTTAGGATTGGGAAAGACATGTAGATAGTGCTTAGGGAACGTGATCTGTTAGAGTTCGTAGCAGTGTCCTCAGTAGAACTATGCACTTAGTTCTAACAGTAAGCGTACGCCGCCCGGGCAAACGTTGTAAAACGGTTTCATGTTGTAACATGGAATCGTTTGCGATTGCGAAACGGCATCTTATATTTTGGAATCAAATAAGTTAACGTAACGAATAAATAATGGATTTCTAAGCGCAAGCGTAAAGTTTCCCTTACATCAAACTTTTCAAAATATTTTATATCATAATATATTTGCGTACTTTTGTCTTATTGTCTTAATACTTTATTGTTGTATTGTTTTATATGATGTATTATTATTCATGTATATGTCCTAACTGTGAACTCCCAATACTAACTTCACCTTGTATACCCTATTCCTGCTTCCTAGCTTCTAAAGTCGGGGCAGGACTGGATCCAAATTCCTTATTTCGGTGGGGAGACGTTCTGTCTGAAGGGTGCGACTCACAAGAGCCGTGCAAATGTAGGAGCACGGCCTCTTCCCTTAGTGGGGGAGTCGATATAAATACTAGCATTTACATGATTTAGGAAAAACGAAAATTTTATCAGCCTAGGGTACCACCCTAGGCTGATAAAACCCCCCTGGACCCCAAAACCCCCCTAAACCCCCCTGGTGGGGGGTAGGGGGGGGGGGTAGGGTGACCGTTTGTGAGGATGGATGGATGGATGTTTGTTACTCTTTCACACAAAAACTGCTGAACGGATTTGGATGAAATATTGCACACAGATAGTTTATAACCTGGATTAACACATAGGATACTTTTTATCCCGGTAGTATGATCCCGCAGGACAATTACCGAACTTCACGCGGGCGAAGCCGAGGGCATAAGCTAGTTGCCAATATAATACTATTACTATGATGATAGGAGACATATATGTATAATAAGAGTAAAAACGTAATGCCTGGTGTAAAATGTACTTTTACTGAGCCTATTGGTTGTATTTAGTGTCCAACTAGACGCTTCATTCAACTGTAATTTGAACACACAGTAAATGTTTCATGGTTCGTTGTTTGTATTTAGTTAGTGAATTTATTCGAATTCACGAAATAAATGTAGGATAATATTAGCTAGTACTGTACCAGGATGCACGCGTCTGCACGCATAGCAAGACAGACTTGTTCACGCCACAGTTCTTGGCCAGCAAAACAGCTCATCACAGAAGGCTAATATCGGAGGAACGCAACGGGGACACGGATCGTCAGTCTAATGGGCTATACTTATTAAATTGGAACTGGTGATATGCGAGGTTTGTGACTGTACCTCATCACTGTAGTCTAGATCCATATAAAGTGAGCCTTCTCCACCCTCGTGTCGGGTGGTTGCAGGGCGCGGGTGCAGGTCCGCGGCTCCCCGTCCGGCGGCTTGTTAGCGGTCGCTGATACAATTGACTGCGCGGAACCATCCAATCACGAAACTTAATAAAGAGCGCCATGCACTCGCCGACTGCGCGATTTAGATGCTGCACTTATACCGCGCGTAACATGGACACGTACCAAATTGGATTCTGAAATACAGGTACTTACGTATAAATTCGCTTCTTTCTTTTTCACGGAGGATATTTGAGGAGAATATGGGTTGCATGTTTTAAGGATAATTATCTAGTGTGGGTTTTACAATATTATTGCTATGTTCTTACACTACCGTGCTCGTGAACATACAATACCAAACATTTAACCTTAGTACATTATTATGTAAATGTTATTAAAAAACCGACTGAATGAGTCTTGTTGTAGTGGAGTGTATACGCAGCTTTAGTAGTTTGAATGCCAGGGGAAGCAGTAGCTTCGTGTAACTACACAAGTTTGTGATACTTACCTGTTTCTGTAGCAGCTTAGTTGTTGTTGGAGTGTGCCGCGGCCGAGTCAACAGGCTTTACTATAGCGGCCTAGGTGGGTACTTACCAGCTGAAGCCCACTGTCGGTAATTAACGTTAATAACGCTTTCGGACTTGATAATTATTTGTATAAATTCTTATATACAAGAATTTATTGGAATCTCAGACAGATTAGCTGTACTTAACATAAAACTGCCGGGCTATAAGAAACAATGGTCAATTATACAAGTTTATGCTCCCACTGAGCAAGCCGAATCGTCAGTGTTAGAGTCGTTCTATGAAGAGATGTCACTAGCAGTAAAAAACAATTCAGATAAATTTATTATCCTAATGGGGGATTTTAATGCACAAGTAGGAACGAGAAAAAATACTGAAGAATATGTTCTTGGAAGATTTGGTTACGGTAAGAGAAGCTGCAACGGCCAGAAACTTGTTGAATTTCTTATGGAACACAATTTAACTCTACTGAACTCAATTTTCAAGAAAAATAACAAAACCAAATGGACATGGATTTCCCCTGATGGGTCATACAAAAACGAAATTGACTATATAATAAGCAACCACCCTAGAGCATTCACAGATACTGCCGTTATATGCAAGCTGAACTTTAACACAAACCACCGCATGATACGCAGCTCCTTAAGAAAGTGCCCCACGAAAACTTCTCGAAATCACATACACAATAACCGATTAGTCCAACCAGGAGATCTACACGAAACAGAAAATATTACAACAAAGGATTCAATTGTGGCACAGAAATATGAGATACTAGAGAAACAAATTCAAAACCATTTGATCACAAACAAGAAAGAAAAAAGTAACAAATACCAACTTAGCGACCAAACTTTGCAACTGATTAAAGAAAGGAAAGAACTGATAAAGAACCATGTAAAAAAAGAAAACATAAAATTGATAACAGAAACAAGTAAGAAACTAAAAGCAAGCATCAGAAGGGATCGTAAAATCAAAAGACTGCAAACCCTGGAATATCATATACAGAGAACCGGCGGTGTCAAAAAAGCTTTAAAGGAACTACGAGAATCAGGAAAAGAATGGATACCAAAACTTAAAAGAAGGTCAAAGACCACTACACAGAGGAAGAACATCAAAGAACTGGCAACAGACTTCTACCGTAGTCTATACGCAAAACAAACATCAAACACAGAAAAGAAAAAACATACCGAATCAATACTTAATGCCATTCTGGAACCCGTCCCTTCAATCTTACCAGAAGAAGTAGAAAAAGCAATCAGGAGTCAAAAAGCGGGAAAATCCCCAGGACCAGACAAAATCACAAATGAGCTGCTGCAGGGTTCAATGGAAGAACTGGTACCCATTCTAACTCAAATATTTAACGAGATTCTGAGGAGCGGTGATATCCCGGAGAAATGGGCAAAGTCTCACATCATCTTAATACACAAGAAAGGCGACAAAGAGGATATTGAAAATTACAGACCAATAAGCCTGATGTCGAATGTGTATAAGATATTTTCAAAGGTCATACTGGTTAGAATAAGCCCAATATTGGACGAACAACAGCCGGTTGAACAGGCAGGCTTCAGAAAAGGCTTTTCGACAATTGACCATATCTACACAGTCAAACAGGTAATGGAAAAATATAAAGAATATAATAAAATTATATACATTGCCTTCATTGACTACGCAAAAGCCTTCGACAGCTTAAGCCATGAATTCATATGGGAAACTCTAAAGCAACAAGGAATACCAGCAGCATACATCAACATTATCCAAACCATTTATTCCAACAGTACGGCTAGAATTCAATTGGAATCTCTGGGAAACGAATTCCACGTAGAAAGAGGGGTGAGGCAAGGTGACCCACTTTCTCCAAAATTGTTCTCTGCCGTGCTAGAAAACATCTTTCGCAACTTGAACTGGGAAAAGTTTGGTCTGAATTTAAATGGATTGAAAATGAACCACCTCAGATTTGCCGACGACTTAGTATTATTCGAAGAAACCCCAAAAAACTTGCAAATCATGATACGAAGTCTGAGCGAAGAAAGCGAAAAAATTGGTCTGAAAATAAATTACAGCAAGACAAAACTGATGACTAACTCTAAAAAGGTAGATATAACAATAAAAGAGGAAGTTTTGGCCTATGTAGAGGACTACATATACCTTGGTCAAGTCATCTCTACCAAAGACCAAGCTAGTAAGGAAATTAGTATGAGGATTGCAATTGGTTGGAAAAAATACTGGTCCCTCAAGGAGATCATGAAGTCAAAAGACCTAGGCATGACTTTGAAAAGAAAGACCTTCAACTCATGTATACTCCCATGTCTAACCTATGGGTGTGAGACATGGGCACTCACCAAATCGCTCAGAGAAAAGCTTGCAAAGTGCCAAAGAGCAATGGAGAGAAGCATGGTAGGTTCAAAGAGACAGGACAGAATAAGGAACACAGATCTCCGATCGAAAACAAAACTGAGCGATGTTTTAATAAGGATAGACCAACAAAAGTGGAGGTGGACAGGCCACATGATGCGAGACACTAAAGGAAAGTGGAGCAAGGTAGTGACCGAATGGTATCCAAGGAACGGCAAAAGAAATCAGGGAAGGCAGCATACCCGCTGGGAAGATGAAATAAAGCTGACAGCAGGTCCAAACTGGAGGAGGGTACCTCGCGACAGACGACAATGGAAATTGTTAGAGGAGGCCTATGCCACGAGGCACACCGAAATTCGAGACATTTTGTGATTTTTGTCTTAACCATTATTGTAAGTGTAATTGTCTGGTTTCGGAATAAAAGGCTTTATTATTATTATTATTATTATAATTATTTGTATGCATGTTACACGCAGCTGCATAAGGGGAATCGCCAATTCAGCACCCAATACTTTTATTATAGAAACATACGCTGCAATTAATCGAACGACGGAAACGACGAGCTGAGATAGCACTTTGTGACGCACGGACCTAGATTACCCAATTATTGTAACTCCGTAAAATTATATTCCATATTCATACTTCGAATAGGCACCTAGGCTAATTTAAGATATAATTAATGTAATTCTTTCATTTTAAATTAAATTAAGTAAAATCATTTTTGGTTTTTTTAAATCCTCCGCTTGCAGCTAACGTAATTGGCGCAGTCGGTAGGATATTCGCGGGCCGGTTCGCGAGCTTAGGGATCTCTAATATCGATATCCGCGTACGCGAATCGCCTGGGTGGCTATCGAGCCCCGGCGCCGAATATCCGAATCTACGGTCCAGCTGCAGTTCCGGAAGGAGAATCCAGACTTCGATTCACGAGAGAACCAGAGATGAAAAATTTGTAAGTACACTTGAATTGTTCCTGTGTTGCTTCCTTTTTAGTCCTAGTACCACCCAAGTTCCAAGATTTTCCACCCGAAGAACTCCAATTCCCAGGAGCCCGCATCTCGTACGGCTCGCTGGAGTGCTATAGATAACCGTAGGGATTTGAATAGTGATAGTGAAAATAGCATAACTAATAGTATAAATAGCATAGATATGGCCCATGACCCAGATACAATTTTCAAGACCCTTCGTATGGTCCCGGAGTTCGACGGGAACCCAAATGTTTTGACTAGGTTTATTAAAATATGCGATCAAATAGTAACTCAATATGTTAGTAATGCCCCAGGTAGCGAGCTAAATAACTTATGCCTATTAAATGGCATCTTAAATAAAATAAAAGGCTCTGCTGCTTGTACCATCAACTCCAACGGCATACCTGACAGTTGGCTAGGGATTAGAACAGCCTTAATCAATAACTTTTCGGATCAACGGGATGAAACAGCTTTGTATAGAGACCTTTCTTTAGCTACGCAGGGAAATAAGACACCTCAGGAATTCTATGAGGAATGCCAAACCTTGTTCAGTACGATGATGACGTATGTAACATTACATGAGCAAATTCCTACTACAGTGGAAGCGAAACGTACACTGTACAAGAAAGTTACTATGCAGGCTTTTGTAAAAGGATTAAAGGAACCATTGGGATCCCGCATAAGATGCATGCGTCCTGATACTATTGAAAAGGCCCTTGAATATGTACAGGAAGAACTTAACGTTATGTACTTACAGGAACGTAGTGAGGTTTCAAAATCCACTACACAAAAAAATTCTAACCCTGTAACACCCCACGCAAATACCAACCCAGGTCCTCAACGTAGTAATAATTTTGCAGTACCAATTCCCAACTGGCCCAATCCCATAGCAATCAGGCCCAGCCAACTACCACCACCACAACCATTTAGGTTCAACCCTAACTTCATTAATCAGCAGCCCCAAAATCGCGTGCCTAATCGGACACAGCAAATATTCCGTGCGGTACCTCAAAATTATAACGCTCAAAGTAACATGTTCCGTTTGCCACCTAGAAACATTCCGGCGCAAAATCAGATTCAAGGCCCTAAACCTATGAGTGGGGTACAGCATTTTACACCTAGACCCATGTTATCCGGTCATAATTGGCAGAACTCAGGCAATCCACCACCAACTAATTATTTTAAAAATCGTGAAATGAACATGAATGAGTGCGCGTCATACGACGACTCATATTACCCGACGGAGTACTATTACGACCCGACCTGTTTTAATCACGAAAACATTTATTACGATTACAGCCCGTTCGCTATAGTAGAGTGCAACCATGATCCGACCTTAAGCGATGTAAGTGCTCAAGGGAAGATTACAGATTCAACTGATCCTCAGGCAGGTCCAAGTCAAATAAGTCAGGATTTTCAGGAGGCACAGAAATCAAAAAAGCAAAAATAGAATTGAATCTCCAAACTCAGCGTCAGTTGCCGTACATATTAATATCAGAACCACCCTTGAAATTACTAATTGACACCGGCGCGAATCAGTCTTTTATAAGTCCAGAAGCTGTAGAGAAACATTTTTCGAATTTTCCCTTAAATTACGACCCGTTTGAAGTTACCAATGTACACGCGGTCAGTAGAAATAATTATTCTATAAGTTTACCTTGCTTCGCGGAATTTAACGATCCAGAGTTCATCAAATTATTTGTATATCGTTTTCATGAATATTTCGATGGTTTAATTGGTTTAGATCTGCTAACTAAATGGGAGTCCAAGATAGACTTAAAAGATCAGAGATTAATAACGCGCACATCATCAAACCCAATCCGTATGTATAATTCCTGCAATGTTAACTTGTATGAGGACATAATACCTGCTCAATCTTCGAAGTTAGTCAGAGTACCGATCGACACTCCAAACGGTGCAGCATTAGTTAGCGAACAGACTATATGCAATTGCACCGTACGCGAATGCCTTACCATTGTAGACAATAATCGCGGCTACTTAGAGATAGAAAATACGAGCCCGAATGATATTATAATATCACTTGACCGACCAGTGCATGCAAGCTTATTTAATATCGAGTGCACGCGTACCGAACATTGTACCAAGCGAGTTCACGAAGTGACAACGCGATTACGAACAGATCATTTAAACGAGGAGGAGAAAGTTAACCTTATAGCTCTTTGCTCAAAATATGCTGACGTGTTTTACATTGAAGGCGAAGCGTTAACCTTTACCAACCAAATAAAACATCGCATTAAGACTACAGATGAGGTTCCGGTTTACACAAAAAGTTACAGATACCCATTCATTCATCGTCAGGAGGTTAGGGATCAGATTTCAAAAATGTTAGATCAGGGAATAATAAAGCCTTCAGATTCAGCATGGAGCTCACCCATTTGGGTAGTGCCCAAGAAAATGGACGCCTCGGGCAAGCAAAAATGGCGTTTAGTAGTTGACTTTAGGAAGCTCAATGAAAAAACTATCAACGACAAATACCCTATTCCGAACATTAGCGATGTTCTTGACAAACTGGGTAGGTGCCAGTACTTCACCACCCTAGACCTGGCCAGCGGCTTCTACCAGGTCGAAATGGACCCTCAGGACATTCAGAAAACAGCTTTCAATGTCGAACATGGACATTTCGAGTTTCTTCGAATGCCCATGGGACTTAAGAACTCACCCTCCACATTTCAAAGGGTTATGGACAATGTCCTCAGAGGTCTCCAGAATGACATATGCCTTGTCTACCTCGATGACATCATAGTTTTTTCCACGTCACTACAAGAGCACATGACCAATCTCGAGAAAGTTTTCAATAGGCTTCGCGAATCGAACTTTAAGATCCAAATGGATAAATCCGAATTCTTAAGGCATGAAACTAGTTATCTCGGACACATAATAAGTAGCGAAGGAATAAAACCTAATCCGGATAAAATTCACGCAATAGAAAAATACCCCATTCCAAGGACTCCAAAAGAAATTAAGCAATTTTTAGGCCTTGTAGGTTATTATCGTAAATTCATCCCGGACTTCGCAAAAATTTCGAAACCTCTCACAGCATGTTTAAAAAAGGGTAGAAAAGTTGTATTAGACTCCGAGTACATTAACAGCTTTGAAAAGTGCAAGACTCTCTTAACGAATGACCCCATATTGCAGTATCCCGATTTTGATAAGGAATTCTTATTGACGACAGACGCTTCGAACGTCGCTATTGGTGCAGTTCTATCTCAAGGACCTGTAGGTTCCGACAAACCTGTGTGTTTTGCATCCCGAACCTTGAATGAAAGTGAGCTTAACTATAGCACCATAGAAAAGGAACTTCTTGCCATAGTTTGGGCCACCAAATACTTTAGACCGTACTTGTTTGGTCGTAAATTTAGAGTACTGACAGATCATAAACCTTTACAGTGGATGATGAATCTTAAGGAACCGAATTCGCGATTGACTAGATGGAGGCTGAAACTCAGTGAATACGATTTCACCGTTATCTATAAGAAAGGCAAATCCAATACAAACGCCGATGCCTTATCTCGGGTGGAGATTCATAATGAAGATACTAGCGCTCTAATAGACGAATTATGTTCTTTGATTCCTAACCCATCAGAAAACCCGCCACCTGCGAACTCATCCACTGCAACCGTACACACCAGTCACGAACATCCCATATTAGAAGTCCCGATTACAGACGAGCCCCTTAACAGATTCCATAGACAACTATGCTTTACGATAGTGGAAGATGTCAAACGCAAACCAGTAGTTACTAAACCATTCGAAACCCACACGCGCATAGCAATCCAGATATCATCGTCCAAATTAGAACAAGATGTAGTCAATGCCCTCAAAGAGTATGTTAACCCAAAAGTAAAAACCGGTATCCTAATAAATCCACCCCTTGCCATGTATTCCATCATACCAGTCATACAAGACAAGTTTAAGAGCTCATCTATGAACTTAGTACTAGCTAAGATAGAATTAGAAAACGTTAAAGATTATCTACGTCAGCAAGAGATAATTCAACACTACCATGACGGCAAAACTAATCACCGGGGAATTACCGAATGTTATTTAGCCCTCTCAAGAAAGTATTACTGGCCCAAAATGAAAGACCAAATAACCAAATTCATTAACGAATGCATTATTTGCGGGCAAGCTAAATATGACCGGAGACCTATTAAACCCCAGTTTAATATTGTACCCCCGGCAACAAAACCATTCGAAATAGTTCATATGGATTTATTCACCGTTCACAACGAAAAGTATGTTACATTTATAGATGTTTTTACCAAATATGGACAAGCATACCATCTCCGAGATGGCACGGGCATTAGTATACTTCAATCACTATTACAATATTGCACCCACCATGGAGTTCCCTTAACTTTAGTGACTGACAACGGAACTGAATTCACTAATCAACTGTTCCTAGAATTCACACGCCTTCACAAGATAAACCATCATAAAGTTTTACCGCATTCGCCTAACGATAACGGTAATATAGAACGCTTCCACTCAACTCTCCTTGAACACATAAGAATATTAAAGTTGCAACACAAAGAGGAGCCTATCGTAAATCTTATGCCCTATGCTATAATCGGTTATAATTCCTCAATACATAGCTTCACTAGATGCAGACCATTCGATTTATTAACTGGACACTTTGATCCACGCGATATTCTAGACATGGATTTCACTCAACAATCGTTACAACAGTACGTTCATAATCATAGGGCTCAAATGAAACAAGTCTACGATATCATTAACGAAACTTCTCTATCAAATCGTACTGCGTTGATAGAAACTAGAAATAAGAACCGTGAACCCGGAATAGAATACGTTCCTCAACAACAGGTATTCATTAAGAACCCTTCTGCAAGCCGCCAGAAAACGGCACCGCGGTATACCCAAGATACCATTTTGGCCGATTTACCCATACACGTTTATACGTCCAAGAAACGCGGGCCTGTAGCCAAAAATAGGTTAAAAAGAGGCCCTAAGGAACCTAACTTGTTGCAGGATTCTACTGTTGCTGGTACTTCGCGAGACCCGGTCATCGGAGATAAAACTTGAAAGCTTGGCCAATGGACCCGGCCTATTACCGTATAAACTTGGATCTACGAGAATGACCACTCATCATCATACATTTCTTCAATACGTGAACCTAAGGGACATTGAAAATCAAATTACAACACTACAGTATCAAATATCAGAATACAAAAGCCGGCTTAGTAATGACACTTATGCTCTATTTGAATTTCAAATTAATTATCTTACTAACAAAATTGGCAAAGTATCTAATCAGCTTAAATCTTTAGAGCCTGGTCGTGTAAAGAGAGGTCTAGTAGACAGTCTTGGATCGGTAGTTAAGAGCATAACCGGAAATCTAGATTACACAGATGCCTTAAAATACGAAAATGCTATCAAAATTCTACAGATGAATAACAATAAGTTAGTTAACGAATTTAACGATCACATCAGTCTCAGCAAGGAATGGATGTCTAAGCACAATAACGTTCTACTACAGTTAGTCGAAAATCAAAGTAAAATCAATAGCACCTTAGAGCTACTGTTAAATGACACTCTTAAAACAGGAAATTTAATAACCTATGCAAAGTTTGGTCAACTCATGTCTATTATAAGTGAAAATGTAGAAGACTTAAGATTAGAATTAGTTAGAATAGAAAATATGTTAGCGTTCATTCACGCATCAAGCACTGTTCATTCGATGATAGATGTAGAAACACTTAGGTCTATGATAAATAAGTTAGAAAAAATATACAGTAAGGATGAGATACTAAGTCTAGAGCTCAGAGAATACTACGACGTTATCAGGCCCGGATCATATTTCAATGAAAAACAGATAGTTATAGCTTTCAGATTTCCCATAATTTCCAAAATTGTTTATGATTTATATAAGTTATCCATAGTACCCAACAAAAACCGTCAAGCCCTTATCCCTACCTATCCCTTTATAGCAACTAACGGGGACTCTTTCGTGTATATAGAAGCAGAATGCTCGAAGTATAGTAACTGGTATCTCTGTGAAAAGCAAATAACCCATCAAATACGAACAAAAACTGACTGCATACAAGAACTTATCATGAACCAAGCCCTCAAGAGTTCCTGCCAATTCACCACAGTATTTCTGGAAAAAGAAGCAATGGAAAAACTAGATGACCAGCATTACGTCCTATCGTTTCCAAATCCAACGAAAGTACAATCAGTCTGTGGGAGAGAAGACTTCAATTCGCTACAAGGAAGCTACCTCGCTACTATACCTATCAACTGTTATCTCCGCACAAAGGAACTAACTATAATCAATGACAACGATGTAATACAAGGGCAGCCTTTGAAATTAATGAACATTCCCTACGACGCAGAGACACCGGGTGCCGCATTAACCCAAGTTCATCTTAGTTCAATCGACTTAGGAGGACTACACAGCATCCAGAACCAAGTCATGACGAGCCAGCCGATACAACTTGATCAGCTACAATCAGATGTCATATACCATACGACCATACCCTTCTACATTGTATTATTAAGTGCAGGCGCACTTATCATAGCCATACTGGGCTATCGCAACAAGTGGTTTTGCAAACGATCCGAAACGCCCAACACCAAGGGACATACTTACGAAGAACCCGGAAAAAAGGAAGAGGCTCGCGCTCCCAGAGGACAAGTTCCAGAAACATTTTCTCTCAAAGTTCTAAAATAGTTCCTGATCTGCGGGTGGAGATGTTACACGCAGCTGCATAAGGGGAATCGCCAATTCAGCACCCAATACTTTTATTATAGAAACATACGCTGCAATTAATCGAACGACGGAAACGACGAGCTGAGATAGCACTTTGTGACGCACGGACCTAGATTACCCAATTATTGTAACTCCGTAAAATTATATTCCATATTCATACTTCGAATAGGCACCTAGGCTAATTTAAGATATAATTAATGTAATTCTTTCATTTTAAATTAAATTAAGTAAAATCATTTTTGGTTTTTTTAAATCCTCCGCTTGCAGCTAACGTAATTTGCATTACCCTATTGTTTGGGTCAATTACCGAACAATAATAGACATGTCAGCTCATAATTGCGACACCGCGCTCTATGCCTTCAATATTTTATGTATTACCTAAGTAAACCAGTACGTCTCGGACGGCAAATCGGGGGCGACTCATTCTCATCTCATTCACCTCATTCGTTTTAATAGTTATCCCATTTGTGTTGCTGAAATATCTTTATATATATTCTTTAAATCTTTGTTTATCTTAATCTCACCTCTACCCCGAACACCGATGCTACATTATTATGTAAAACAAACAACGGTCGACATTGACGCTGACCATACTCAAAACTACAAGATACAAGTACAAGTTATCCATGGGATTGCCACATGACATAAATATAAACATTCACAAAACAGTACACAAAGAAAAGCATGCAGTGTAACGTAATACAAATGAGCGCAGCAAGCGACGAGCGCGGCACGCGAGCCGTCTTGCCGCTGTAATTGTGTTACTATAAATAACGATCAAAATTCAAACCGGGACGTATCGTTGCGCTTATTGTTGTAAATTATTACAACAATAAGCGCCAACTATAATAGTCATAGTCATAGTCATTTATTTCAAAACAATATACATTGTGTAGAAATTCCATAAAATAAAATGTAAAATAAAACAAAACAGCAGCACTAACATTAAGAAATTAATCACATTCATCATCATCATTTTGTTTTTTTATTTTTAATTATTGATATTGGCACAGTTCGCCCTGCAGGAAGTGATCTAAGCAGTAGTTCGTCACACATCGGGGATGTTCGTGACCTCTCGCGTGAAGCGGTAGCTACACAAAGGTTACGCTCGCTCGCTGTGCTGTGCAGGGCTCGAGCTCGGCACATAGAGAGGTGATGATCCGGCGCGGCGCACCCGGGACAAGATAGCGGCGGATTGTCGCACCGAGACGCAGGAAATTAACCGACACGTCGGCGACACGACGGCGACACGACGCGGGCGACACCCGAGGCCCAAGGTCGCGCGCCTGCACTTCCGAACACGTCTTGCACGTAGCTGTTGTAAGTCACACTCACCATGTGTCATCGATACCAACCGGTGTGCCATCTTTATCACATTCACAAATGTGGTGAGTTTGTGACCAGGGCCGGCAGTCTCGACATAGATACCGACAATGTCGCAAACTTTCGATCGCTTAATAATAACAGAAAAAAACAACGTACATAACGTTGCTTGCGAGAAATGCAAGTCTCAACATCCAAGATGCGTTTCTCGCAAGCAACGTTAATGCAACCGTTTTTTTCTGTTATTATTAAGCGATCGAAAGTTTGCGACAATGTCGGTATCTATGTCGAGACTGCCGGCCCAGGATTGACTACGCGTGAGATAGTTCGACACAATATTTAACAACAGCAACATTTTGTTTTGAGTTGAGTTTATTAAACTTAGAAACATACTTTGTTATGTTATCGAAATTAACATTTTCTTTAATAATGTTTTCATGCCATTTTAATGGTGAAATGTGTCATTGCACTACATATTAGTTTTACTTACTTAATTGTACCATATTTACCTTCCTTAAATAAATAATTCAGACTTTTTTATTGTTGTCATTTCTTAAAAAAATATGAAAACAAACAATCGTAATCGTTATTAGAACTAATCTACAGTTAGAAATGCAGTGAACAGTTTTATGCATTCTTATGGCATTATAATGTGTGTTAAGTTCCGATAGAGGAGTAGGTGTTAGTACTAGGATAGCAGTAAGGCAGTCGGCGGGCGGCGGCGGGAGCACGCCACCTTGCAGTCGCAAAGCAAGCACCCACTCACACCGCAGCGAAGTAGTGGCACATTCATGTTACGTTCGCGCTAAGAATGCTAACTGTCGTGGCTGTATATATTTACACTACTACAGCGAGGAGCGCGTCTATCAGATTACTCACTGTTTTGTAATCTGAATAAATGTGTGATGAACAGAAAACGGTTTAGTATCACAATACGGTGTGATGGGATCCTAAGAGTCGCCACGTCGCGGCCGGTGCTGTGCGCAGATTTACGCGAGCAACTAAGTTCAGGGTCCGAGTGCACTCGCACTGTCGGATACGGCACGATATCTTGTGTGTCTTGAAACTAGAATATCAGCAACTCTCATCATGACAAGCTGCTCGGCGTTCTAACAACCTAATGCAAAGATAATTAAAGCAAATAGGTAACGATAGGTCATTAATATTCCATATCAGGCCATAAAGGAGCACAACACGACGATCATGGGGAACATTGCCATAAGCACCGAACGTACTTACATAAATTTATGGTTCATTCAATGTAGGTAACTACTACTTATAGGAGGACTGCCTCGTTGGTCTTCGTTTTTCAGGTTGGACATTAATGGCCGGTTCTCGTCCTCGTACGCTAGTACATGTTAGTAGTTAGTATAAGCCTGCATTGTCCCACTGCAGGGCAAAGGCCTCCCTTCCCTCTTTCCACATTTCGCGATCTAGAGCGATTGTAGGCCAATCCCTTGCGTAAGAGTCCAGCTCATCCCGCCATCTCCTTCTGGGCCTGCCGCGTTGTCGTTTCCTGCTATTGGGTATCCACTGAGTGGTAATTTTTGCCCATTGCTCCTCCGACATGCGGCAATGTGACCAGCCCAGTTCCACTTCAACTTAGCAGCTGTAAGGCCAGCATCAGCTATTTGGGTTTTGGAGCGAAGTATGGAGTTTCTGATGCGGTCCGTAAGTTTGACACCCAGTATACTTCGCTCCATAGCTCGTTGGCAGACCCCAAGTGCGGACTTCTGACGTTTTGTAAGCGCCCACGTTTGCGCTCCATAGGTGAGGGTGGGTAGAATGCACATGTCCATGAGCTTTCGCTTAAGTGACAGGGGAAGAGATCCCTTCATTAAATGTTTCATCGACCAGTAGCTCTTCCAGGCATTCTCGGTGCGTCGAGCAACTTCTTTATCTTGTCTTGCATGGAAAGAGACTATCTGGCCGAGGTATATGTAGTATGCTAGTACATGGGACTCAAATATAACTAGCGATATGTATGTACTATAAATAAATAAATAAATAATATCTTGGGACAACCAACACACCGCCATCTGATCCCAAACTAGGCAGAGCCTGTACTATGGCAACCAGACAACTGATAAACATACTTATATATTTCTAAATACATACACATTATAGATAAATTATACACCCAGATACAGAACAAATAATCGTACTCATCGCACAAAGATTTGCCCTGTGTGGGAATCGAACCCACGACCTCCGTCCTAGTAGTCAGGGTCACTAACCACTAGACCAACAGGCCAATCAGCTATACCTATAGAAACACCTTCGCTTGCGTGATGCTAGGTATGTGACAGTATGTGACACTGTCCCGCCCGGTGTCATGTCGTGGCCACTTGCGCAGTGGAGGCGCGCGCGGCGAGTGTATATTGCGTTCAGTATTTATTGCGCTCACCTGTCACTCGTTCACTGCTGACCCCCCCCCCCTCCGCGCACCACACCGCAGCAAGCAGTGCAACGAAACGCGCTCCCGCTGCGACTCAACCAACTTTGTATTATTGGCTGTAAACTTCGTCTGAAATTTTGGAAACATACACGTGTGACAACCCCTGTATTTTTTTCTGAACCAACTGACGATTCTTTAATGCGAATATAAGATCTCTTGTGAAAAGTACTAAGATGCTACTGAGCTAGCTATTCGATATCGCTGCTCTAGAAAATAAGTAATATTTGCACTACATTGTCTGTATTTTGTAATCACATCTGACCACTTCAAACTGTACCGTGCAACTAACTAAGTTTTAATTGGCCAACTATTGATAAAACGTATTTACTAAATTAGGGTTGCCATCACCTATATTGACAATACCCGAAAAAAACTTTAAAACCTTCAAAAAAGAAAGTAACAATAAGTCGACGAATGAAATCCATTCGTTGACTTATTGTTACTTACTTTTGACCACTCAGGTAGAATTATACATAAAAAATTGACTTATGCAATTCGGAAAGTTTAGAGGACGTAGTATGCAAGCGCGAGCGTAACGAGTCCGAAAAAAATTCAGCTCTTTTACGCACTCTGATGGTGGCTGCGCCACACGCCTTTCAACACACGGTTTCGAGAGGCCTGGATTTCCCCTGACACCTAAAGTGTCCGGGTTTTCACCGGACTCTTTTTGAAACCCGCCCCGACGGACCCCGGACGTCTTCCAAACTAGGACAAGTCCGGGGAAACCCGGACGGATGGCAGCCGTAACAGAATGGACGCCCATCCTCGTAGACGGCCGCTACGAAGCGTAGCGCTCGTAGCACTCGTAGCTCTGTCTGGAAATACTAGTCTGGAAGGTCCAAGGAACCAACAGACTCCGATAATGCTTCTTCAACTGGATTGTGTTATATGGTTGCCGACGTTATAATACCTAATATGAAAGTAATTAAATGACGTGATATGTAGATAGGTGTTTAACATAAAGTAAACGTTGGAGGTCGTTAGCGGACACTGGGCAGTGATCCTGTGCTAACACATAGTGCGTGGTTATGTCCCGCTCAGCATCTCTTGAGTTATCTTATAGCGCCTGTTTATTGCTCGTAACTTATTAATTAGCGAAGGTGTAATGATGCGGCCCATAACTAGTTATCTCGCCATGGCGGAGGTCAGCCACAGACACATACCTTATTGACCTTATGTTCAAGACACAGTAAAATTGTTATTATTCGCAAGGCAGGTAGTACGGGTACGTTTGCTTCATCACCAGCCTACAGAAGTCCACTGTTGGTCACAGGCCTCTACAATACATTAATGTGATGGTGGGTACTAAGTGACGGAAAAATATCAAACTAATGGGAACCTCAATTTGTAGGCTCGCTACGTCCGCGACCAGAACATCAACGACGCTTTATTATGAAGACACAGCTGATGACGTCACACATCTTGATCGTTTGTTGTTTGTCATAATAACTGATGTTCTGCTCCCCCCCCCACGCCCCACCAAATTCACGAGCGCAACATAATGAGCGGCTGCTCACCATAGCAATAGAAGACTGAAAATTTCCTCAATAGATAAATAAGAATCCGGCGGAGTTTGAGAACAGTAGATATATGTTATCTGTGGTGTTTGTGAGTTACTTCCTCAATCTACACGGTTCATCGACTCTGATGGGACGCCGGCGTAAATAACTGCTGCATAATGTATGGAGGGACACTAGTTAGGTAACCAGGCGTCACTCGTGTGTTGCTTGCCAAGAAATTCAAGTTTTTTGGATAACTCGCATTATAGTTACAAGTTTATGATCTGGTTTACGGAAGTTTGCGTTAAGTCATCTAATACAGTTTACCTTTACAGTACGTGAAGGGTTGAAGAAAACGAGCATCAGTAAGTGAACTCTGAATTTTGAGTCGAACATGTTTTATCTTTTTGCCATTGATACGCTAAGAAGCAGAAGAACACGAGCGGACCTACGTGGCATATACCTACATAAAGACAGCTCTCTGTGTTAACTTATTACAAAAACATGTAACGATGACCATGCAACTTGTCACTTTGAACACTTCGCTAGTGAGAGTAGTGCTATGTGATGCGCCGTATGTATAGCGAATAGCGAGTGGGTTCAAAGTCACGCTCACGGATCCTGTGCCGCGCTGCTCTGTAGTCAGTTGAGTGCGACTGTGCGACACGAGACGGAGGTTATTGAGGGCTCATGAATAAATCCGGCTGTTTACCCGCGCCGTACATCACGCGTGTCGCCACTGTGTAGCGGCTGAGGAGCCACCAGACAGATTTACTGCCGCAACTGAAGGTACCATTAACATGGACCACAATTACCACTTCTCCAAATACATAAGGTCAGGAGATGGCCCGGCTTTCCGTCTGTGGAATATTCTAGTCCCTTCACGGAGTTGAACAGTGATGAAATATGAGGACTTCTCAATGGCGGAATGCGGCAGCGGCTGCTAGGAGAGTAGGTTCGATTCCTAGTAGGTGCGGCTGGTAGAGAGATGTTCAATACAGAGTGGACTTAGTTAGAATACGTACTAGGTAGCAGTATGCCACGAGCCTCCTCACCACTTGAATCATACTCTCGTGTATTAATGTTAATACCGTGTAAGCTGTTATTTTCGACGTTGACTCACAATTACTTCAACTCATAATACCAAAATAACCAGATAGCATTATATATTGATAAACGATTAAGTACTGACGGATTTTATATAATTCAAGATAATTATAACATTAAATAGACATTTTCCTTAATCGGTGAATCATCGCGGATCATCAGCGAAGAACTTGAATGAATGCTCTAGGAATTTTATCTTTAAACTATAAATCTATGATTCAAACACAATCTAACAATAGTAATTAGGAAACACCGCTCTTTGTACATATTTATCAATGAATCTACTCAACTAACGCGTTTATCAATAAGTGATCCGATAAATGAGTACCTCTATTAATTTTATTAATTTATCTATTTACTAAGTGCGTAATAAGTTGGTAAACAGGGAAGGAATACTGAGCATAATGCTCCTTCAACTGAAACCCCTTTGCTGGATTGGTTTGTTTATACAATCACTGCCAGTGCCCGGTGCTATGTACTATGATTTGTACCCGCTGGACGGGCCACACTGCGCGCCGCACAATGCAGCTGACCGCAGGTATGAAGTGTATCTGTGGATTGTTACTTATATGGACTTGTTTAAGCTGGAGCCGCCGAGTGCAGCGAGCGGGCTGCTGTGTCGCGTCAGTGCTGCGCTGACACACATTCCAGCACACAAAAATGGCAAAAACTGGAAAGAATTTACGTCTCATTGGTAAAAATAACATTGGTAGTAGGTATTCAGTCGTTATGCTAAAAATAAATACATTCATACATAGTTATTGCTTGACATTTGTTAGATACCGGCCACAACTAAACACAGATCTATCTATTGAGTAAACTGTAGTCATTTAAAGTCAGTGATACTGATGGATTAGGAAATTGACTGTCAACTTGATGTTACACTTAACTTGACACAATATGTTAATAGTAAAATGTCGGATTGAAGTGCCATGATCACAGCAACGGTCCACAAAGCGAGCGGCTAAGTAACGTGCTGATGCCGTAATGATCGGAAATAATCGTGTAACAGAACAGTAGCCTGCACGTAATGTAATCATGTATGACCGTGCTCATGGGACAACCTGCACAGATGACGAGTTAATATCAACTGTATGTCTTGACTGTTAGTGCTGGGATTTGATCGTGAGCTGATAAGACATCTTACTGTAAATGAAAGGAAAGATAGTTATGTATAAAATGAGTCAATGCACTGAATGTAAGAGAATATTAGTACGATAGTATGTGTTACAGTGCAATCTTGATCGCCGTATGTCGGTGCGGTGCGTGGAAGCCGGATCACGATCATCGATCGAACATCGATTATGTTTTGAGACCATTAATATCGACTGATGAACGGCAATCATCCGCAATCTAGTTGTACCTCTATGGATTTAAAGCAATCGTATTGAAAGAGTTAATAGTTAACTAACTAGGCAACAGACTCGACATTGAAAGTATGCCTTTCATGTGGAGCCTCTATGTGTAAAATGTAATTCCTTTTTTTAGTGTGCTTAGTGTCTCACCTGGTGTCAGAGATGCCCTGACTGGGTTTTACAGGCCGTCGAGAAATATCTCTCAGGCACGTTGGTTTGTTTCCTCACGATTTTTTCCTTCACCGAAGCAAGTGATAAATTATACAATACGCACATGAACCCGAAAAATCAGACGTGAGTATTTTGAATTCCTGTCCAATCGGGCGAAACAAGGTCGGTTGAAAACCCATTGAATGACTAATCGTCAGTGTTTATGTAATGAAGTTCAGTACAATGTCTCGAGTGTATTGTATTGTGTGCACACTAACGCACAGCGCTCCGCCGCAATAACTCACCGCCAACGACTTCATGTTCTATCTTAAACAATTTATTTAGAGCCCGTCCCCCTCACACAACCCCGCACTCCCCCGCTTGCGCCCCGCACATGCCCGGCTCACTCAAATTTTAAATTATCATTTGATTTCACGCGGCCATTGTTCACGAAAAATAACAGAGCAAAGATACGGCGCGGAAGACAAATGCGAAGTGGCTTTGTTTGTGGCGAAATATCATAAAAATATAAGACGATAAAGTGGCGTGATTTATAGGCGCCGGGGCCACGCTCCCGCACCGCTCCCGCCGCGCACCCGCACCGCTCCCGCACCGCTCCCGCCGCGCACCCGCGTGGTCGCCGCACCGCAGCCGCGTGTACTCCTGTCCTTTATTGCGCTGCGCTTTGTTTTGAAGGAAACTATTTTGTATAAGTTTATGTAAAGAAATATGAACGGGTTGGCGGGCGCTGGCACACGCTGGCAGTAAGCTCAAGTAGCGGCGCCGACTGACGCGCACTCGTGCCTGACTTATGTGGAGGGTAGCACTACGACTTCCACTAAGAAAATAATAGAAATTATGTGAATTTCAAATCGAATCTGTTATACCCATTCTAAAACTACAGTTTACACTGACGGCAGACTTTGTACCTTTGAATCAAACAGTGCAAACAGTACGAATAACATATTTTTTATTTTTAAGTTGTACGTATCATAATATCACAAAGAGATAATAATTATGCTTTATAGTACGTACGGTAAAACAGGGAGATAGTTAATGAAGCTATTATCAAGATGTTGAAATAAGTACTTTAACAATAGAAGTACCTATTCACACAAGACATTTTTAGCTAAACACTCACTGTTCTCTGAAGTGACCGCAGTGTCGTTTATGATAATGTTTCACTAAAATTATAGTGATCTCCTGTACTGCATAGTAGCTGTTAGTAAAGGTATATTGCCCATCGATTTTTGAATAAAGTTAAGTTATGCAGAGCGATATCTCTGTCACTCACACATGTCGAATAGTATATGACTAAAGCTCAGTATGCCATACAAGCAGCCAATCGTATTGTGTCAGTGGTACGTATTAGTGCACAACAATCTGTTCACAGTTACTCGTATTGTTTTCCTTTGATTTTGCGTCACTGTCTAAATCACAGTAAGGTTGCTATTACGCTGTTGCTTTCACAATTAAAATAACTGTAATAGGATCGCAGTGCGACAAGACAGAGGCGCGGCGCGGCGTGTGCGCCATAGTACCGGAATGTTTATAACATTAGAGGGCACTGCTGTGTACTAACGGCGCGCGTCTGCGGCGGGAGAGTGGCCCCCGACAATTAGCCGCCAATTACACACCGTGACATACGTCGTCTGCCGCATCCACATAGAGCGCACCCTGTCTGACTACCTGTCTCCACAGGGAAGATCACGCACACACTTTATGTGCACACGAGTAACATGACCGTGTGGAGCCCAGCGGGGAAGTGAGGGGTTATCGTAATAGGCGCTTAGAGAATGCGAATAATGAGCAGCTATCTGTGTGCAGCTTTCTATGTGTGCGTGCACAGTGAAGCTTTGTAGGAAGATGATTTCTAGTAGAGTACGTAGACACAGTGTAGTCTGCGCCACACGCCCTAACATATTATAATAACTTCGCAAAACGGGGATAAAACAATTTCCCCCGGCGAAATTCATTTCGCGGACATTTCATTATGTGCCGAGATTGGATTAAGTTTTTGATGAAATTAAAGCGGGTGTGCGATGCAATTTCGCGAACTACGATCGTGTACAGTTTTTAATATTAATAAAGAAAATTGTTTATTGAACATATTCACTTCCCGTGTTCAGTGTTACGATGAACGTCGGGAACAGTTGCAGTAGACGAGCGAACACTTGAGAGTTGTTCTGTTACTCGTATTGTGTGTAATTATCAAACAATATAACTATTAGCTTCACTAAGCGATTATATTGTTGACTGGACATCATTGCCGTTAATAGATACAAAGCATAACACCTGAATTCCTCGAAGGGCTAGGCAGGAGTGTGCCTCAATAGCTACATCCGCATTTTGCCAGATGATGAAGTCATCAACCGGGCACAAATCCAGACTGAGCTGCTAATAAGAAACAATGTGATGGAAAAACCAAATAACATTTTGCACGGCCTGGGAATCGAACCCAAGACCTCATGCTCTAGTAATAGCGCTTGTAAACACTAGACCAATGATGCACTCAAATAATAAAAAAGAGTTGCAATATGGAATAATAACCATCGAGCAACTGTAATCATGTCCACCGTCACCAACATTACGTTAATTATCTTGTCTTACGTCAGCCGGCGAGTAGACGTGACCTGTGTGTCGGTGGCCTTTCGTGACAACTGTTAGTCGAAGTTCATCACCGTATGTGAGTAATGATAATTGTGATGATGACTATGCTCCTGAGGCCGCGAGGCTGAGGCAGATACGGCAAGTAACTGCCCGCGGCCTCAGGAGCCTCCCCCCGCACCCCACACTACGCACCCCGCCCTGTGATTCGTATGCATGGGAATATCCACGTAATTTGCGAACTCATTGCGTGGATCAAGGTGAGATTTAAAAAAGTCGGTCGGGAAAATAAGAAAAATTCTTGGTTTGGCGCGAGAGCCGACACCCGAGCGCCGAGCGCCGAGAGCCGAGAGCCGAGGCGGCAAGGCCGGGCCTTTATAATGCAAATGATACTGATTGTTCCCATCGCTTCGGATTCCACTAATTTACGACACCTCCACGTGGAACTCCAATTTCCGAAGACGTTTCGTTCGACTATTCCCGAGAGCGAAGATATTTAGAGTGCTTCTCCGCCGAGCAAATTATCGTAATGTTCCGATCACACTTCAGTATCGTGAGGAATATTGCAGGCGGTTATGTATCGGATTAAGTAGATAGTGTTTGTATCAATTATAAAAGATTTTAATATTAAACTAAAATAAAACCTACATTACATACTTTCGGAACTTCACAATAATAAGCCTGAAATTAATAGACCAAGTATGAATATGCTCCGACATTTATAAAGATAGAATGAGAAATGATACGTACTTATTATAGTGCCTGATGTTTACCCTGCAGGAAGTGGTGGCGGCTGCAGGCGCTGTGGGGACTGTCTTTTGTAAATGTTGACGCTCAATTAGTGCTGATTATTATCAGCCTCATTTGAAATGCAGAACCATGTGCTTCGAATCTGTCTCCAGCTAGTCCTGCCTGTGAAGGTGATATCAATAGCTCTTTATCTACTCAATTATAAAGTTAAAATTAATAATATAAGATGGGAATGAAGCGAATGAATAAGTCAGCGTATAATTTAGTATAATAAGGATGCCGCTAGAGCCAATTTTCAGATCGCGCTAACTTTAAAGCTGGCTCAGAACTTTCTTATAGATAATCTGTTTCCGACTATAGGTCCTGTACAACTTTAGACTTTTAGCCGTTTTACAAGATCAAAACTTTAAAGAATTACAAACAAAACACCATAATTGTTTCTTATAATCACATGTGAAAAAGTGTTACGTGTGTGGAAATGTGTTAAGGGAAAACTGTTTTGTACTAAGCGGACTATCATTGCTGCTAAATAAAATAATATGTAGCCGACGCAATTATGTATTTAAATGAAATTACATGGATTACAGCGAGATTGGAATAACCGTTCATTAGTGACAAACTGACAAATAGGTGTGTGTGAACGGTGCGTGGTGAACACGCGGCTCATTTATCCGCTGAGCGCGTAATGCGCGTATGAATTAGCGGTGACGCATCACGCGAGCAGGGACACTACTGTAACATTGTATAGTACTTCAAGGGATGTTGCGGACTTGTCCCACCTCAGGGATAAGTATTGGGAAAATAAATTAAATATGTATGTCAGCCACAACTTCAAAACCAACGCAAATAATAATAAATAGTTTAATTTTGCAACGCAACGGTTTATTTTGTTAGAATATAGCAAATATTTTCTTTTGTACATAATTTATAAGAACCTAACTTTTATAGTATCTCTGTCAGACTTTTAAGAATACTATATTCACATGTATTTAGTAGAAGTATCAACAAACTATCTATGATTCAGCAGACATAGATTTAAATTGATGGGCCTCCAGGCATAGTTCGGTAATAAGTGGCGCAGCACGCGAATACGCACACCGACAACTTGTCGCGAGATTACCGGGATTGACGCCATTTATTATAAGTAGTTGATGCGTAAAGTAGTCAAGTGTGTACTGGTCACAAAGCTCCACGAGATCATTCCACCATCTCCCTTCCTCCATCAGGGGTCCAGACGTACTGCTGTGCTTGTCGATGTTCCACACATTCGCATGACGCGCTTTGCCACATCGTTTATTATGCAAACAGCCAAGGAGTGGAATTCCCTGCCTGCGTCGGTGTTACCAAGTTCGTATGACCCCAATCTATTTAACAAATAAAGCAGCGCAAATTTAACAATAATTTTATTTTGTACATTATCATAACCGTCTTTTGCGAACAGTCGAACACCAACGAAAGTAGAAAAATGTTATCAGTTTATAATTTTTCAACTGCCGGGTAAAACATCTCACACACCTCATTACACTGGTAAGGCTTGATCACCTCGTTGACTTACTTGAAGTGGAATGAAAGTAGAATCAAAATTAAAATGACAGCGTTTACTAGTTTTCCAAAAAGCAATAGTTATCATACCACTAGAAACGAGATATTTACCATGTTAACTGTTTGTTTTATAAGCAATAGTTAGTCTCAATGAGTCCTATATTACCAGTGTGAATTATAGTAACTTGTATGAGTAGTAGTTAAGCACATCGTTAACTGTTTTAGTAGTTTACAGAAATCACCCACTAAATGTCCTAATATTAACACAATTATGTACGAGCGAACGTAGGCGGAGGTCCTAAAGCATAACTCTTTACGAAACTAACATGACAGTTCTAAACCGCAAACACATGTAGTGCGACATATTTCTTCAGGCCTGCAATCAAAATCGCGTAACTGCCTACAGCACACTGTACCATGAAACTCTCTCGCGACACGAATAGCCGTCGGTGGATGCGTGGTGCCTGTGGAATATACGACAGTGTATATCGCTGGAGTACTGTGGTCGCAGGTTGTACTGCGCTGTAGCTCGACTCCTCGACGTTGTCGCGAGGGCACGCACACACGCGTGACGCTCATTACCCTGACCTTGTGACTCGTCTACAGAGAACAGCGCCTGAAACCGCGGTGACTTGCCTGTGAGCGGAGGATGAGTGTGTGTGAGTGCGCTCTTGATGACTAGGCAGTCAGTTCGTATGAGTGTTGTTGGTAATGTGTTCCGCGGCGGGGGGTGATGACGCCGCGTGCGCAATTATATGTAAATCTGATAGGTGCGGGGCATAGGCGGGCCAGGGGGGAAGGGGGGAGGGATGACATTAGCGGATTGTTCGCGTTATGTGTGATAATCGCAGTTTAAGTGTCGCTCACGTGTTTCTACGTTGTCGTAATGACGCTAGACGACTTGTGGCGGCGCGTGGACCCGCCCACGGGCCACCCAACCGGCAAAAGTCAGGGAAACTACTTGTCACCATTTAGAAGATACAGTACAGTTACAGGTTTTAATTCACCGTATTGCAGCCATTTTATAGGATTGTGAAACACTTAATAATAAATAAATTTCTTTTATCAGGCTTCCTTTATCAGACAAAACGAAGTTAAAACGAAAATAGGTAGGAATATGCTTAACTTTATCTATATTTCAAAATGTGTGTTTAATTGGTTTTTCTTTTAATCATTGTATTTTCAGCTGTTAATCTCGTAATTATAATTAATCGGATTAATATCGCAGTCGGAAGTATAGCTCCGATACGTCATACTTCTGATAAATCAAAAACGCATTATTTGGTCTCAACTTAATTTGGGGTTCCATATATATCAAAAAGTGTTCCGGACAAAAAAAACTCCGGACGTATGGCAACCCTAACGTATGTACACAAACATCTAGTTTGGTCTCGACCACAGTGCAATCCTTTAGACAATATTGTGTAACAATTAGTTATGACAGTGTGAAAAAAACGTTTAGTATTGAATAACGAGAAGATTGACGACCCTGGCGTGTCCGAATGAAGTGCGATGCGGTGTAATTAGGCATAGCACATTGGGAGGCAACATTGGAATAGCCGCCGTAACCAGTCGACAGTCCTCAGAATGACAAATAATGAGTTTTTGCTAAGAGTTTTTTCCTTAACATGTTAAAACTGGATCCCGTCAAGACGTAAGCTTTCCCGTTTCATTATTATCACTAGATCAGTCCTAATTAGCAAGAGGTAATTAAGAGTCAAAGTAAATTAGGATTATATTGTTATTGTTGTCTAGACTCGTATCTGTGACACACTTAGATTCGTGTCGATGGATTAATTTACATTCATATTTATTGTTCATGTTCGAAACATTGTTTATTTTAGTGTAAAGTGGGTCATATCAGAAGCAATTGTACTGATTGTGTTACTAGAACTAGTTATTCGTGTTAATCTCCCTTCATGTACTTAATAATTTTCCTCATTACGAACAAGCATAGCAGTTTATTTACATATTTTTTACAAAGTTATGTATGATATAAATATCACACAACATAAAACAGCCTGTAGCACAGTAACGGCCCTGTACTCTGTGCCTGTACCTTCGTAGCCCGTCGGCGTCGGCTTACTTCACGCTATAAATACAAGCGCGTGCAGTTCGTCCAGAGCACGATGAGCGAACAGTCGGACAAGCCATTTGAAGCCATATTGAAGGCCGGATACGCCTCTACTATTCACACGTCTGTCTAGTACCGATATAATTTAAAACCATCATCATCATTCTCCTGTCTAAATCCCAATTTATTTAAGGCAGCATGTATTCTTCCATACTTCTCTATTACTCGTCATTTCCTTCCTAGCCATAATTATCATCCTTCATACAGTCCGTCCATCGTTTTTTGGTTGAACTATAATTAATTCCTCCTGAAAAATAATTTTGTGTTTCAACAGAACGTAGGTACATGTACATTGTCTTCGTCTTCGCTCTTTTGCAATATCTAATACCTTAACCTTAAGTTACCAGTGCTGATACGATAAATTTAGTTACGTCATCTTACTACCTGTTGGCAGGCCTCCCACTTGGTGGACCGATGTCCCGGTGAAGGTTGCGGGGATCCGCTGGATGCGAGACGCACGGGACCGGTCAATGTGGCGACACTTGGGGGAGGCCTATGTCCAGCAGTGGACGTCTTTCGGCTGAAATGATGATGAATGATGATTCATCATCATTTCAGCCGCACGTAACACAAGCATTTTTAATTACAGTAAGGACGTTAATTGCTCCCCGATGCGTTCAGTCATTCACACAAGCCGAGCTTATGTGCAGGCTCCACGTAAGAATACAAAGAGTGATAACATTTGATGTGTGGCGCGGTCGCAGTGATGACAAGTGTGTGCTCACCTCTAGTTACTTCTTGTACCTACGTGTGTGTCTGCACACCTGTCAAAATGTTGCGCAGACACGTGAACGGACGAGGGCGGTGAATTATCATTCAGTAAAAGAAACGCCGCCACTAGTGAAGTAGCGACGTGTACAACTGTACAGTACACTCCCCCGCAATGCTCCTCGCATTCCTATCAGCGGAATACTTATTTATACGAGCTTGTATAGTTACTCAGAACTCGAAATTGTTGAAATAATAAAATCGAAATAGTATCTGAACAACTACCTACTGAAGCGGACGGAGGTTACGGATAATTGTGTTTATTATTTTTAAACTTCCAAAAAAGGAGGAGGGTATGAATTTGGTTGTCTTTTTTAAATTGTATTTACATACATTTTTCCGTGATTCTAGCGACTCAATCAGCGACCTTCGAAGATGTAGAGCACTAAATTGACAGAGGCACTGGACGTACTCGGGAAATATTATGACAGTAATGCTCTACGGTCAAATCCGTCCAAAACACAGTCGTGTGCATTCCACCTCCGCAATAGGAACTCAAACCAGACACTCAACATCTCGTGGCGAGGAACTAATCTAGAACACTTCCCGAATCCAAAGTACCTAGGTGTCACGTTGGACTGGGCCTTAACGTATCACACTGCCATAGAACGAAACAGAAGGTCGTGACCTGAAACAATATGTTACGTCGCCTAGTTCCCACTAGCTGGGGAGCAGCACCCGATGTTCTTCGAACAACCTCGCGAATTTGCGTACCCGTGAAATTGTGGCACCGCGACCGATCCGCTCACGAAAATCAAGTCTATACTGATCTATGCGAGACGTGTCGGATAATATCGGGCTGCCTACAACCGACTCCTCTCAATAAGCTGTACCCGCTAGCAGGTATCGCACCACCTGCTGTACGAAGGGATGTGTATATGCACATGCGCGCTGTAAAAAATGAACCAAGAATCCGATTCCCGACATCCCCTCTACAACCACGCAACTACCTAGGACAGACTACAAAACTTCCTACACCCTACTCAGGCAATCCAAGACAGGCCACCTAAAGTACAAAGCAAGTTATGGCAAGAGACGTGTCCACCACCGACTACCACGACTTCTTGAAGCCCCAAGAACACCGGGCGCCCGGTAGTGAACTACACTGGCCTATTTGGAAAGCTCTGAATCGATTGCGTACCCAAGTAGGATGCTGCAAACATAATCTGGAAAAATGGGGTATTATTGGTTCCTCCAACACCTAGTGTGAGTGAGGTGCTCCGGGTCAGACTATGCCCCACCTGCTGGAGTGTCCCAGATGTCCATTTATCTCTTGACCACCTGAATAGCGTCGCCTCTGTCGCTGCAATAAACGTGGCCACCTACTGGACTCAAACTGTGTAACATGGAAGTAACATCGATAAAACAATAAGGAGAAGAATTGGACCGAACGACGCGAATCTTCAATTTTATTTTGTAAAAGAAGTCTGCGCGGTTTTCATTTAAATGTTATCAACTTTGGTTGAGCATTTTATGGGTTAGCTCCTTGACTCCTTTAAAACGTATTTTTTCTTCTTGGTTCATGTGGATGATAATGATGATCTCATAATAACTTCTGGAAACAATGTCAAATTTATAAATGACAAAAGTTTAGATATGACAACATGAGTGTGGGATATGACAACTAAAACGTAGCAAAACAAACACTAAAAGTGGAAAATAATTGTACTTGGAAGTCGGTGTCAAAAAAGTTAATGACGCAAATAAAAGTCTCGTAAAAGTAAAATAAATTATTTTCCACTTTTTTGAAGTCGGGCTTTTCAAAAACAGTTTTTATTTCTACTTTTTCTTATAAGAATAATTGTGAAGTTACTTGATATACTAAGTACAAAAATACTGTTTTTATACATGGCGGGCAGTTAGTAGAGAGCTAGGGATACATTTCGTATTCAGTAAGATACATTACTGACTTGCCCCTCCCCCTGCCGCGCTGCGGTCTGCATACTCGATGTGTATTACATTGTTTCAACTAACTTATACGTACTTCCGACTCCTCACATTCTATCAAATTGTATTGAAGTTATTACGAGTTGGCTCTGTGTTGCACTGTAGGAAGGCGAAAACGACTTGCTAACCCTTAATATAATAATAATAATAATAAATAATTTTTTTTATATTTTTAAATGTTTTTTTATATTGTTTCATAGTTAAATATTTAAAAATGTAATGAATGTGTAAAAAAATGAATAAAGGAAATAATAATAATAATAATAAGCAGCCCATGGCTTAATTGCCAAGAGCCTCGACCAACATCTCAGGAGGCTCTCGTTAGGCAGCTGGATCAAGGGCTTGATTCAGAAAGCGGTACTCCTGGACACGGCTCGTATTGTTAGGAGGTTCCTCTCTCTGGAGCCCTGACTGCCGGTAGCTTGGACTCTGTTCCCGATACCGGTGGGCTACTATTTTTTATATTTTTAAATGTTTTTGTTATATTGTTTTATATTAAAATATTTAAAAATGTAATTGATATGTAAGAAAATAAATAAAGGAAATAATAATAATATGGCAACCCCGTATGTCAAGCATCATCATTCTAATTTTTTAATGTAAATATTGGTTTTTATCCATAAATCTCTATAATAGTTCTTTTAAAACGACTGGAAACAACGTAAATATTGGAAATTCTAAAAATTCTTCATTTTATAAACCAAAAAGTGAAAAAATATGAAAAAAACTTACCATGGCAAAGAACAATGACGTCTGTCAGCACCGTCAAGACAAAATTCAATTTATGAGAATGAGATGTGACGAGTTTATCTACATGATACTTTAATGATTACGAGGGCTGCATCCCGACGCGCACGCCTACCAACTCCGGACTCGTCGCTCAGCTCCGCCTCGCCGCCACCGGACCCCGGATCACCTGTGTTACCGGCAGCGGCAGTTGCGTCGAGCTCGAGCGACGAATATTTCTCTCCGCCGACGTCGCCAACACCTGTGCGTCGGCAGGGGAGAGGCCGGCCACCGAGGAGCTTGGGACTTAGGGGCCATCCGGCCCCGAGCCGGGTCCCCGCTGCCGGTGGTTGTGTGCAGCGCATGAGATGGACTCAGTCCATAAACGAAAACGTCATGCGCGCATATTACGGGTCTACAGAGGGGGGAACTAACCTCACTGCGTACCGTGTTAGGATGCTGTCTCTGTTCCAGGAACTTGAACCAACCGTCAACGTCTCGGCCCAACGACTGTCGGATCAGGTGCGGGTCATCCAACGCAATCACATGTTGGACGAAGCCGCACTTGATAGGCTGCGCTCAGAGGTACTGAGCAACCTTATCGTCTTGACTCCGCCACAAACCGTGATGCGAGCGTCATCTATTGACGCAACCCCACCGCGGTCCGACCCTGCTGTTGTAGAGGAAGATGATAGGGTTGTCACGGTAAGTAGCCAGTGCAACGACCGATTGAGGAGCGCACTGGAGGATGCGCTTCGTGAGTATCGATCCACTCCTACCGAACTTAAGCCCCGATTACCACGGTTACCCATGCATAAGAAAAATAGAGCGCTGGTGTGTGCCTTGGACTCGCAACTCAAGAATATATTCGAGAGTAGCGAGGACCTCGTTGATACGCACTCGATCCTGTACTGTGGGGCTGTTGCGGCATGTCGCCTAGCTAATGTAAAATTCCCAAATTGTAACTTAGCTAGTCGACCAAAACAAGCCGTACCAGCCTGGCAGCGCAGGATTGAACATCGTATCGACGGGGCCAGGGTACTCATCGGCAAACTATACTGCTTCAGGGAGGGCAATACACGACCACGTGTGATGCGCTTTGTGAGGCGGGCCTTCTCGGGGACTGAAATCAGTCCTCAAGAATACATGTCCCGTGTCACAGAGCGCATCGACTTCCTGAAGCAGAAAGTTTATGCATGGGCGAACCGTATTCGGCGGTATAAGCGGAGGGTTGATCGATACTCGCAGAATCGCATGTTCCAGAGCGATGAGAGGTGGGTATACAGAGCATGGGAGCGACCCGAGCAAAATATGACAGACGTGTGCCGCCCAGATGATGCCGTCACGAGTTCTTTTTGGCGCAGCATCTGGTCGGTGCCCGTCTGTCATACTGAGGCTGACTGGATGCGTGATGTCGAGCGAGTGTGTGAACCTATCACAGAAATGGAGCCAATTTTAATAACAGCAATAGATGTAGCCAGAGCAGTTCGTCCGTTACCGAATTGGAAGTCACCGGGACCGGACGGACTGCACAACTTCTGGCTCAAATGGCTTAGCAGTTCACACACTTGCCTGGCATCCCAATTCCAGTCATCCTTAGAGTCTGGGTCGCTACCGCAATTTCTAACAACAGGCATAACCCACCTGCTCTATAAGTCAGGTAGTCCCGCGGAACCCAAGAATTATAGACCGATCACGTGTTTGTCGACGGTCTATAAGCTTCTTACATCCATTTTGAGAGTGAAAATTAATACACACATTGACAAAAACTCCATTATGTCTGCCTCTCAAAATGGATGTAAGAACGGGTCCCGCGGTACTAAGGAGCTACTCCTCATCGACATGGCCATTAGCCAACAGGTTCGTCGATCCCGCAAGGATCTTTCGACATGTTGGATAGATTATAAGAAGGCCTACGACTCAGTGCCACATACATGGCTCATGAGGGTGCTAGAGTTGTACAAGATAGATGCAACTCTACGCGCCTTCCTTGAGTCGTGTATGGGGCAATGGAGGACGGTCCTTCGATATCCAGGATGTCGACAGATCCAGGGGAACGATGAGCCTGTATGGATTAAACGGGGAATATTCCAGGGCGACAGTCTGAGTCCACTTTGGTTCTGTCTAGCCCTGAATCCTCTAAGCACATTGTTGGAGGATTCAGGTCTAGGCTACCGGTTGAGGAGAGGTGGTCAGGTCATATCTCACCTTCTTTACATGGATGATCTGAAACTCTTTGCCCCCAACAAATTGCAACTGATGGAGCTACTGAAAGTAACTGAAACTTTTAGTAGCGCCATCAGGATGCAATTTGGTGTGGACAAATGTGCAGTCATGCATGTAAAGCGAGGGGAGATTATGGAATCCGAGGGAATTCAGCTCTCGGATTCCATACACCTCAGATCCCTCTCCTCATCCGGAAGTTATAAGTATTTGGGTATGTCGGAAGCGTTAGGCATTAACGTTACTGACATGAAGCAATCGTTGAGGGAGCGCTTCTTTGGACGCCTGAAGAAGGTATTAAATAGCCTTCTTTCAGGTGGAAACAAGGTGCGTGCCTTCAACGGTTGGGTCATGCCGGTTTTAATGTACTCTTTCGGCATACTCAAATGGACTCAGACCGAACTCGATGCCCTGGATAGGAGAGTTCGTACACTGCTGACCGCAAACCGGATGCATCACCCACGATCATCGGTGATGAGGCTGTACATCTCGCGGAAGTGTGGGGGTCGTGGCTTTTTAAACGCGAAGACCCTCCACAACCGCGAGGTGTGCAGTCTCAGAGAATATTTTTTAAAAGCCGAAGTGGGTATGCACCGAGATGTGGTCGCAGTGGACAAGGGACTCACCCCGCTGTCCATGGCTAAAGAGAACTGGCGCAAACCTATGGTACTTACTAATGATGACCGCAAGGAAGTATGGCAAGGCAAGGAGCTTCACGGGCGCTTCTATCGGGCTCTTCATGGCCCGGATGTAGATTTCCTAGCGTCCGTGTCCTGGCTACGTTTCGGCGACCTCTTTGGGGAAACTGAGGGTTTTGTCTGTGCGATTATGGACGAAGTTATGTTAACGAACAACTACCGGAAACATATTATGAGGGACGGGACGGTTGACGTGTGTCGGGCATGCCACCGTCCGGGTCGGTCCATCAGACATATTATTTCTGGTTGTTCTCGTCTAGCTAACGGCGAGTACTTGCACAGGCACAACCAAGTAGCCAGGATTATTCACCAGCAACTTGCCTTGAAATATAAACTTGTGGAATCTGAGGTACCGTACTACAAGTATGTGCCCGACCCAGTTCTCGAGAAAGACCATGTCACGCTGTACTGGGATCAGTCTATCATTACTGACAGGACTATTGTGGCCAATAAGCCTGACATTGTGGTGATAGACCGATCAGCGCGCCGCGTAATGATAGTCGATGTTACCATCCCGCATGACGAGAACCTCGTGAAAGCTGAGAAAGAGAAACAAATAAAATATCTCGACTTGGCACACGAGGTTGTCGACATGTGGAATGTGAACTCGGCTATCATTGTGCCGATTGTCGTGACGGCCAATGGCCTTATGGCCAAGAGTCTCGATGACCATCTATCGAGGCTCTCCTTAGGCGGTTGGATCAAGGGCCTGATTCAGAAGGCAGTACTCCTCGATACGGCTCGCATTGTGAGGAGGTTCCTGTCTCTGGAGCCCTAACCACCGGTAGCTTGGACCCTGCTCCCGACACCGGCGGACTACTATTTTTTATATTTTTAAATGTTTTTTATATATTTTTTGTTAATAAAAATATTTAAAAATGTAATTAGTATGTAAGGATAATGAATAAAGGAAATAATAATAGATAGATAGAGAATAGATAGATGGATAGAGCGCGGTATATTCCAGGGTGATAGTCTGAGTCCATTGTGGTTTTGTCTAGCCTTGAACCCTCTCAGTACACTGCTGGAAGGTTCAGGCCTAGGCTATCGGTTGAGGAGAGGTGGTCAGGTCATATCTCACCTTCTTTACATGGATGATCTGAAACTCTTTGCCCCCAACAATTTGCAACTGATGAAGCTACTGAAGGTAACAGAAACTTTCAGTAGCGCCATCAGGATGGAATTTGGTGTGGACAAATGTGCAGTCATGCATGTGAAGCGAGGGGAGATTATGGAATCCGTGGGAACTCAACTCTCGGATTCCATACACCTTAGATCCCTCTCCTCAACAGAAACCTACAAGTATTTGGGTATGTCGGAAGCATTAGGTATCAACACTGCCGACATGAAACAATCGTTGAGGGAGCGCTTTTTTGGTCGCCTGAATAAGGTTCTAAACAGTCTTTTGTCAGGCGGAAACAAGGTGCGCGCCTTCAACGGTTGGGTCATGCCGGTTTTGATGTATTCTTTCGGCATACTCAAATGGACTCAGACGGAACTCGATGCCCTGGATAGGAGGGTCCGCTCACTGCTGACCGCAAATCGGATGCATCACCCACGGTCGTCGGTGATGAGACTGTATATCCCGCGGAAGTGCGGGGGTCGTGGCTTCTTAAATGCTAAGACCCTGCACAACCGTGAGGTATGCAGTCTCAGGGAATACTTCCTAGAAGCCGACGTGGGTATGCACCGAGATGTGGTCTCAGTGGATAAGGGCCTTACCCCGCTCTCCCTGGCTAACGAGAACTGGCGCAAGCCTAGAGTATTAGACACTAATGACCGCATGGAGGTATGGCAGAGCAAGGAGCTGCACGGGCGCTTTTACCGGGCCCTACATGGGCCCGATGTAGACTTCTTAGCGTCCGTATCTTGGCTGCGTTTCGGTGACCTCTTCGGGGAAACCGAAGGTTTTGTCTGTGCAATAATGGACGAAGTTATGATGACGAATAACTACCGGAAATACATTGTGAAGGATGGTACGGTTGACATATGTCGGGCATGCCACCGTCCAGGAGAATCGATTCGACACATTATTTCTGGGTGTTCTCGTCTAGCTAACGGAGAGTACTTGCATAGACACAACCTCGTTGCCAGGATTATCCACCAGCAACTTGCTTTGAAGTACAACCTTGTGGAATCAGAAGTGCCATACTATAAGTATGCGCCCGACCCAGTTCTCGATGATGGTAATATCACGTTGTACTGGGATCGACCTATCGTCACTGACAGGACTATTGTTGCCAATAAGCCTGACATTGTGGTGATAGATCGATTGGAGCGTCGCGCAATGATTGTTGATATAACGGTCCCGCATGACGAGAACCTCGTGAAAGCAGAGAAAGATAAACAATTCAAATATCTGGATCTGGCTCGCGAGGTTGTCGACATGTGGGACGTGACTACAGCAGTCATTGTGCCGATAGTCGTGTCAGCCAATGGCTTAATAGCCAATAGCCTCGACCAACACCTGAGGAGGCTCTCGCTGGGCAGCTGGATCAAGCGCTTGATTCAGAAGGCAGTTCTTCTGGACACGGCGCGTATTGTTATTGTTGTATAGCTGACGTTCTAACTACGGCTATATACGGATTATTCAGGGGAAGTATTGTTTACTTTTATTTAATAACAGCACACAAACTTCACTTTAACTCTAAAACACATCCATGCTAATTGCTAGTGTATTTTTTTTTTTTTGCCGATTTATTACGTTGTACCGGTTCTAAATCGCTTTGTTGACAAATCCATAAGTCTGTAGATTCCCTTTTTTTTTTAATTCATCTTTTCAATATTAATTCATACATCTTTAATGATCATTATTGTGCATCATTGTCTTGTAGTGATATCTTAATAAACTAAGTTTAATTTTTATCTCATAAGCAAGCTACCCTCTTATGAAAAAGTAAAACCCTAAGACAATAAAACCAGTAAAATTTAATATTCAATTAGATACATTCAATATAAAGATAATCTTTTAAAGTTAATATAGCAGCCTACCTCACTTAATTTCATAACTGAAGGCTTTTCTCTGTTTTATATATTATTATTTTTTATTTTTTTCCTTTCACCGCTAACTTTTCTTTAATAGTCTATTCTATTAGTTCTCACCGTTTCTTTACTTCTAATTTTCAGTTACCAATCCTGAAACCATGCCTGTGATGACCCGTAAGGCTACTGCTCAAGATATGGAGCTAAAATTAAGAACGGCTCTCAATGAACTTAAAGAATCAAACCTCCAAGTCCAACAACTGTTACAGGAGAGAGAAGAGAGTGAAGTGGAAGTCTATAAAGTAAATAGCAAAATCTGTAGCTTGAAACGAGAGCTAGTAGACCTACATCAGCAATACTTGGACATTGTTGATGAACGGGATCAACTGAAGGTTGTCACAGCTGGTTTTACAAATTGTAGTAACTTGTATGAGGAGGCTTTAAATAAAATTAGGGACCTAGAAGATAAGTTAATTCAAGCCAATAATTGTATATTGAACTTACAAAAAGAAAAAGAAGTTACTCAGGTTAAAGAAACCAACCTCTTATATAATGAATTATTAAATAGTAATTGTATCCCACCTTCCTTAATAACAATTGATCTGACTGAAGATTCCTTTCATAAACAGAAGTATTCAGTAAGCAATAATAAAATTAAAAAATATGCAAAACTGAATAGAATAATTAAAAAATGTAATCAAATTAGGAAACAGCATAAACGCTTTTCTAAATATATTCCAATGAGGAAAGAGCGTGTTGATTTAGTTAATAAGTTAGATAATTACCAAATAAAATTAGAAGACAGTATAAAAATTTATGAAATTGATACTCAGCATTTGCAGTCTGAAATACAGGTACTTCAAGACTCACTTAGTTCCCTTTCTAGTAGGTATGCGAGTTCTCAGAACCAAATAAGGGAACATATTCTTGCGGCAAATGATTTGGTACTGTGTCGGTGTAGTTGTCAGACAGTTACCAACCATGATACTGTCCAGCCTGAGGTAATGGAGGACCCGTCCGAGGCTGAAAATTTATCTCAGGACTGTATACTCAACCAAGAAACAAATAATATTACACAAGATTATTTACATGTGGTACAGCCTGAGTTACATGATAGTCATGACTGTTCTAACTCAATAATGTTTTCAGATAGTATAGGAAGAGGTGTAGGTAAATTAGTAAGTAATAACCTGAGTTTTTCCAACCAAAATCATTGTATGCCAGGGTCAACATACCAACAGATAATGGCATCTGTAACTAGAAATGTTTATAATGTTAATACCGATATAACAATATTTATAGGAAACAGTTCAAAACTTACAAAACAAGATATCACAGACAGTGTAACGGAGTTGTTAAAGTTGAATTGTCGTAAAATAATATTGTGTGCTTTCCCATATTTTGAAAAGTTGTCAAGCAGGAAAAACAATTATATTCACATGCTGAATAAGCATGTTCATTTTCTAGTAGGTCACTATAGTGACAGGCTTATATATCTAGATATCAACAGTTTTGTTGGTAAACTTAAGTCGACACGGGGTAAAGTGTATCTACCTATCAGTTGTAGACACAAAATAGCTAGGCTATTAGTATATAATATTCACTCAGACATAAGTAGTATGTCAATGTTTACTTCAATTATTAACACTGCGACTATTAGTAATCATACTAATCATTCTTTTTTCAATTGTGTAACTATAGGAGATCCTGGAGTGGGGTCCACTAGTAGTAGGATCTCATTGCCTTGTGATGGCATAGGAGTCTTGGGGCTCACTCCGGATACTCATTTAAACTAGTTAGTAAGACAACAGAGGGTACCGGTAACATTGATGTTGCACCGATCAACAACAATATACTTGTATCTTCTTGCTCTCAAATAGCTAAATGTAAAAAAGGGGCTAAGCAGAATTCCATGCAATTATTTCATCAAAACATTCAAGGTTTCTCTTCAAAGCAACTAGAAATTGAATTGTTTTTAGAAAAAACAAAGATTGAAATTGTTTGTTTCACTGAGCATTGGTTAAAAGATTATGAAATGCTAATTAATTACGCAAATTACAGTGTGGGCAGTTGCTTTAACCGGAAAGCTAAGATTCGTGGGGGTTCATTAATCTTAGTTAAAAATTGTATTAAATTTAAGCCTCGTAGTGATATTGTTGATCTATCGGTTGAACATAATATTGAGCTGTCTTGTGTTGAGCTGGATAGGCATGTTATAGTGTGCGTTTACAGACCCCCAAATTATCAAAACTACTCTATTTTTGAATCGGTAATGGAAGATACTTTAGCAAAGCTTGCAACTGGTAATAAATCACTGGTAATCTGTGGTGACTTTAATGTTAATATTTTAGATCAAAATTCAAATAGCAGTAGATTATTACATCTTTTTAAATCATTTAATTTGTTAAACGTGTTTTCGGAACCAACCCGAATTACTACAAATACTGCAACATGTATTGATAATGTTTTTTGTTGCTGCGACTACTTGGATAAATCAATTGTAAATTACCTTCCTTCTGATCATAGCGGTCAAACCGTTGTTTTCGAGTCCTACACACCATTACAAAAAATTCAGATAAAGTCCAGACAAATGACACCCAGTAATTTAAATAAATTTAATAATAACTTAATTAGTAATTTAGGTATTCCGGACCATATTATTGAAAATGTAAATCACTTTTATGAGGAATTCTTTTCGGTAGTTTACACCGAGTTTAATAATACATTAAAAATGAAAACTAAATCTATTTGCCCAAAGTTTATGTTCAGTGACTGGGCAACTAAGGGTATTAGGAAAAGTAGGGAGCGATTGTTTGAACTGTACGGCCTTAAGCCTTACATCAACTCAGAAACTTTTAATAAATATGTTGCAACTTACTCTAAAATTTTTAAAAACACTTGTAAGGTAGCTAAAGCCTTATTCATTAGCAACAAGATTAAATCCGCCGATAATAAAATAAAGACGGTTTGGAAAATTATCAATAGTGAAACTAATAGACATAAAAAATATAATAATGATATCACACTAAATACTTCACGTGGTCTTATAAGCTCTAAAAACGAAGTTGCTCAAGAATTTGTAGATTTCTTCACTAGTATCCCACTTAAAACTACTGAAACCTTAAATTCCTCACCCTTGGTTTCTATTGATTTGTTGAGAGCGAACGTTACAGCCTGTCCGGTTGAGTTTCAATTTAAGCATATAAACCCCATCACAGTCATTAAAGCTTTTAAGGAAATCAAAATCAAATTAACTGAAGATCTATGGGGAATGTCCATTAAAGTTTGTCAAGCTATTATTGACACTATAGCACCGTTCTTAGCCTTAATATTTAATTTATGTGTGGACCAAGGAGTCTTCCCGGACCTTATGAAATACAGCAAGGTAATACCACTTTTCAAATCCGGGGACAGTAAAGACACCAATAACTATAGACCCGTATCCGTGTTGCCGGTTTTCAGCAAGGTGTTTGAAAAGGTAATGCTTAATCAAATGCTCACACACTTTAACACCAATAAAATCTTACATGAGAAACAATATGGTTTCACCAAAGGACGTTGCACGACTGACGCCGGTGTCACCTTATTAAAACACATATTTACGGCGTGGGAAGAGGCACAAGATGCCATAGGAATCTTCTGTGACCTCTCGAAAGCATTTGATTGCGTAAACCACGAAACCCTACTCTTGAAACTTGAACATTACGGTTTAGGGAAACTTGCGCTCAGTTTAGTTAAATCGTATTTAAACGATAGACATCAGCAAGTACAAATAAATGGTGTCAATTCAATGGGTTTAAAAGTAAGTATGGGTGTACCGCAAGGTTCGATATTAGGTCCTTTCCTCTTTTTAGTCTATATAAATGATCTACCCCATTTATTTAAAAACCAACCACAAATGGTGTTGTTTGCTGACGATACCTCTTTAATATTTAAGACAAACAGACGTGCCACAAATCTTGACGACGTAAATAACGCCCTATTGCTGGTCCATAATTGGTTCACCGCGAATAATTTAGTATTAAATGGGAAAAAAACGAAGTGTATAAGATTTGCTCTACCGAATGTCAAAAGTAGTGATAGTGACATAGTATTGAATCAAGAGAAACTAGAATTCGTCGAAAAAACTGTTTTCTTGGGGATCACGCTCGATTCAAGGCTTCAATGGGGTCCGCATTTAACTTCTCTTGCAGGACGGCTGAGTTCAGCAGCATATGCTGTTAGAAAAATCCGTCAATTTACTGATGTAGATACCGCGAGGCTAGTCTATTTTAGTTATTTTCATAGTATTATGTCATACGGTATTTTACTATGGGGACGGGCTGCAGACATTGAGTCTATATTTATTCTGCAGAAAAGAGCTATCAGAGCCTTATATGATCTACGTAGACGCGATTCTCTAAGAGAACTGTTTAAGGAAATTAACATCATGACAGTACCTTGTCAATACATCTATGAAAACATCATGTACGTTAGGAAAAATTTGCATTTATTTAGTAAAAGAGGTGACCGACACCACTATCATACTAGAAATAGGGACCAACTAACTCAACCAGGTTTCAGGCTAGCTAAAGTAGACTCATCTTTCATGGGGTACTGTTTAAAATGTTACAATAAAATACCTCCCCACATTCTACAACTGAATGAGACGAAATTTAAATCTTGTATAAAACGCACACTATGTAGGCAAGCATATTATAAGTTGGGGGATTACATTGATGATAAAAATGCTTGGCTCAATGCTGGTCCTGCTCCACAACCATAGGGGCAAATACCATGTGAAGTTATTGTGGAAGCTGCAGAAGATTGTAAAACTATCTTTGAATTGTATAGATTCAATCTCTTAGTATTATATAATCGCATAGCACATGTGTGAGTACTATGTACTGTAAAGCTACCATTTACATTTAGTTATCTTCATTGACTTGAATGTGCCCTGGTGGCTGAGAGAATGTCATGCTCACACAAATGTCTCGCTGATGGTGGCGGGTGTGTCGGGTCATTTAGTTCCCTTCAATGTGGTTGAGTTGAATGGCGCTGATCCATGCGTCATGTTCGTGAACGGGCGCTGTCAGTTGGGACTGGTCATCTCTTAGCTGTCACGGTTTATTTTAATTACTTTATTTTTAAATTGTTAGTTTAATCTTTTACTCTGGACGCTCTTAATGTGCACGTCTTTGTACATCGTTCTCACATATATGTATAATCTCAACATGAATGATGTAACCAAGATTTTGTAACAATATTTTGATTAAAAAGAGTGTCCATGGAGTTTCTTGCCCATTCTTCTCCATAGAGATCTACGATTTGGAATGTGCAACTACAGTACTTTCGCAAGTTATTATGCCTTGTGAATGTGACTGTAGCTTAGCTTTTTTGTTTTTGACTTTCAAAAGTGCCTGTAATGGTCTAATTGAAATAAATGCTTTGAGTTTGAGTTAGGAGGTTCCTCTCTCAAGAGCCCTGACCACCGGTAGTTCGGACCCTGTTCCCGATACCGGTGGGCTACTATTTTTTATATTTTTGAATGTTTTTATATTATTTTATATTCCAATATTTAAAAATGTAACTAATGTGTAAAAAAAAAAATGAATAATAATAATAATAATCTTTATTTGCGTGAAATATGGTACATTGAGGTGTTAAAGGTGAATAGGTTCTACATATTCCGCTTACTAAAAATTCAGCATGCAAATATTGGTATCTAAAATATAAGTTAACAATTAAAGTTTAGATGACAAACAGTGTTAAAAGTTACAAATTCAGCTTAAAATTATTACTAAAGAGTACCTATCAAAATATTTATATTATGTAGTATTTTTACACATAGTTAGGTTGGTACGTACAGTGAAACCATTAGGTACAGTTGGGCTTGAAAGTTAAAAATTCACTTATTGTGTAAAAAACATTATTAAACAGCCATCTTTTTAGTTTTTTTTTTAAATAAGTAAAAGGAAGTTCTCTTATTTGTTTAGGTATTTTGTTGTAGACTTTGCAGGACCTTGACCTTGACCAGACCTTGCAGGACATGTATGTAATATGACATGGCAATGAAATCGAATTGGTACTTCACATAGTTTTTCTTCACACTTTGAGCTGAGCTTGCCTCTTCTCCTACCACAACGAGAACAGATACGTGGAACTTAAAGTATGTTGTACAATCAAAGGTAGCCGTATTCATTACTTGAATATTTGTCGATAGTTAGAGTTAGAGTTCCAGTATTGAAGTTGAGGCGTATGATCAGACACACTGCATCTTCCCATTGGCGCAGCTGCTAAAGTGGTTGAAGCCGTCCTGTCCGCAGCGCAACGTGGGCGCCGCGGTAGCTCGCGCCCAGAACGGTGCTAGCGATCATCAGCAGGACGAGGGTCGTCTCCATAGCACGTTATGTTAAAAGAATGTCGAACAGACTGATGAGGAACAGTTCTATTAAGGCAGTTTTTTGTGGGAATGTATATTCCAAATTCAAACTGATAATTATATCCATTTTCTACCATGGGTAATTAAAAAACGAATCATAATATTTATTTAGTAGCGACGCAACGAGAAAGGAGAATGGCGACTTTGCAGTCTGGCCCGAGAAATTCTGTCCTTGATGGTGTTCTATTATAAAATAAGCTTGTGAGACTATTGTTTACTGCAGTCAGTTTTTGGACGGACCTTGTCCAAGGAAAGTTATATCGACAAGATCGATCAGCTCGATTGACAATAATTATTTATAATAACATGGTATAACTATTGACCTATAACAAGTCCATTGTCTCCCTATGATGACGAGCTAAATAATAACAGCCGCTAGTATCGATCTTCAGAGAAACTTAAAAATCATTTTTAAACACCTGTTCAACGATATCCCACTTGACGTAGTTTGTCGAGTTTTTCTTTTTTCATTTTGACAATATGGCGTCTGGTTGTCGCAGTGGAGAATTTGATTATTGTGATAGCTTTAGTGACACTCGCAAGGTTAAGACGAATTGATTGACGTAAAAATCATCAAACTCGGCCTACACGTTTGGTCTCTACAACGCCACATAGGATCAATCATACATACATACACAGACTGATAAACACATTACCCTCCTTTGCGTCGTGCAGTCGGGTAAAAATAAAGTACACAAGGTATCTCTGTCAAGTTTAGTGATTAGGGACAAGATCTTCTTCTTCATTCGCTTTTTGAAGTCAAAAAGTTTCGGCACCAGACCTGGTGGTCAAGACGTTGAGATGTCAATGTGCACCTACTACATCGTCTTTATCTACAAGTTCAGGAGAGGATTACATTAAGATTAATGGTGCTGTTAGTGAAGTGCAACATGTGGTAAAAGGAACAGATGAATTACTCACAAAATTAAAGAGGTATAGAGATATGCTTCTAAAATCGTAGCTCTATACAAAGGTCAAATCTTAACCGTATCAAAGTGTGTCTCCTGCACTTCTCGCGCCGTGCGCCGATGTGGTGGTGCCTGCCTCATACGTCGAGGAATAAAGCTTAAAGGCTTATGGGTTATTTTTTGTTGAGTTCGAGACAATTAGGTGAACAGAGGCTCCTACCCTCGAACGTTAGGTATTATGAAGGTTTTGGTTCATTCAAATTAAGAAACTAATTCAGTAAAATTAGTTTCGAAGGACAGTCTTGCGACAGGTTGGCCACAAACATTTGTTGAACGTGACCAATATCTGGATTATTCTGGATGTAAACAGGCGACCCGAAGATAAATGAGAATAGTACAAAATGCAAATAGTTACCGAACTGCAATTCTAAACTAGAAATCGGAGACTTTAAGTGGCGACCGGCTCTCAGTGGGAACTTTAATTAAACCTAACTTCTGAGATGACGTCCCACTCAAGATAATCCTTACTAACTATCTTCGCTATTCACACAGAGAACTTTAAACTCTATTCACAAGTATTAAGGTTTTGCACGATTGTAGAGTTAGTTTGGAAAGCTATTAAGTTGTTGCGTCCTGCGGCTGGAGGAGACTAATTCAGAAACAAGATCGTGGAAGTGTTGTAGTTCGTTTAATGTGGCCGGACCTGGCCTTGCGTGGCCGGGCGTTAGCACCACGCGAGAGTACCGCGAGTACCGCGTCCGACGTGCATATAAGTCGAGCATAATATCATTTGAAGTAATTAGATTATCTAGAACTAGCTTTTGTCCGCGGCTTCGCTCATGTTTATTTAGAATTTTACAATCAATTTGGGTTGTACTCTGCTTGTAAAATATAATTCAATCATGATTCGAAAGGCATGTGGCGCCATCTATTACCATAAGAACGTTATTATTGTTTTCCTCGGGAACAGTACTTTTTTCAGGATGAAAAAGGTATGTCCCTATGTCCGTTTCTGTACACCTGACAACGTATGTACAAAATTTCAGGATGATCGGTTCAGTGGTTTAGGCGTGAAAAGGTAACAAACAAACTTACTTTCGCATTTATAATATTAGTTACGATATTAGTTAGGATTCAAAATTACTGTTGGTTATCTGCACTCAAACATAAATGTTGCAACACGGATAGTTTCCTAGTTTCACATTTGCGTGTGTTGTAATTAGGACCAATTCACGTTCAGTATGTACCGCGGCGAAAGGGACGCGACACCGCGCGGTGTAATCGCAGCGGATTCATTATTAGTACCCCGCGCCGCCGCGCCGCCCGCCGTCAGAACGTCGCCCGCACCGCACCGCCGGTTGTCGGTGAAACAATTACCAGCCTGATTTACATATCGCGCCACGCCGCACCGCACCGCAACGCATCGGTCTGCTGTGCGCACTGCGAACAGTTGATGAACTTTTTCTCGTCCCTAATGATTGTTGCGTGTGATTAATTACAGTTGATAAATGCACCGGTGAGCTGATAGAGAGTGGATGTTGTAAACGATGCAATCTTTGTTAAAATACAGACTTCTGAACTTGAGCAATGAACATATTGAGGAATAATTAATACACAAAGAGCCGTGCCTCCTCCGTTAAGAAGAATATTCTACTAACAAGAACAGGCAGCAGTAAAGGTTACAAGGCGAGGTGACGCAGATTGTCTGTCTGATCTCCACATAATTATCACTTGCGTGAAAAGATAAGGAATGAATAGGTTCCACGCTGTCCTTCATTACCCGATCACTATGCAAACGAGCCACCGATGCTAAGGTATGATAATAAATACGAGAAGCTCACCAAAGGCATAGAAAGAGCTACATTGAGCGGAATCAACAGATGAGGGGATCGCACGTGTTCGGACGAATCAGTCCGACACGATACTATTCATCTGCATAATGTCGGACTGGCTGTCCCTCCCTGCCATTACATTAATTGCTTTTTTCCACCTCTCGGCCCGACGTCCCAATAACCCTTCTCTTTTAAACGGCTTCATTAAAAATAGCAATAAAAGTTCGTTCCGAAGTGACCAACTCCACCCCGCCGCCACCGGCCCGGTGCGGACTAAGCAGACTCTCTAAGTAACCAACTTGTGTGAAATGTGTGCTGTCGGGAGTTTCATTGAAACTTAAATAGTTCGACAGTTGTTGATGTCTATGTCTGTCTAGTCTAGGACTGACTGACTTACACTACCTAGACTGTATACTTAACCCCAATTGTTAAGTAGCGAACGATCCTGGAAATATTATAGAGGTTTTTACAAATAAAACTTTAAGAAGCGAGTATCAAATGACACTGAGTACATCAAAGTGAAAACGTATCGAATGAGCGAACGAATGGAGGCGTACGCACGACGCACGACGCGCGGCGACACCTGCCTACTAATTAGTTTAATGAGATCCGTCACGTGACACATTCAATTAACTCGTATTCACCGCGTCGCCAATTAAACGGCCGTATCAATAAGTTCATTAAATAGAGAGGACACCCCGAAGCTGCCGGGGATCCCGGGCTCATATCGCGAGATTAAGCGCTGACCCGCGTCCCGGACTGGCGCCTCTTACAATTAGTTCGTCCACTTAACCCTCTGCCGATATTCTTCTATATCTTTAAATCTCTGTTTGGAAAGATTCGGCGGCTGCCGATGGCGGTGCCTACGCGTAAAATATCTGTTTTGTAGTGAAGTGTGGGGTCAAACACAGGTTAGAGCTGTCTCATATAGAGGCACCGACCAAAGAATCAGTATTGCCATCCAACGTGGCAATGCTGCCAACCTTCTGGGTACTTTTTCTATTGACAGCGATGTGGACGAATTTTTAACGCACCGCCTATTTTTATTATTATTTTAGATCTATTTCTAGTTTGTAAATAATGTACATACTGAATTCAAATAAAAACTATAGACAAAAAAAGTAATATGCTACTATTTTTAGTTCAGACATATTTCAGTTAAGTTTAGTACTATTGGTATTTACAGTTTCTGTAGAGTATCAGACAGATTATGAACACATCATGAACAACTTACTGCCACCTGTTCTGTTCTCAATATTACCTTCAAGCTACATCTAAAAAAAGCTGCTTAGACGGTATAATTATATACACCAATACATTGGTTTAGTTTAGTTTCAAATATTAATAAAAAGTATAGTAATAGAAGTAGTAGTTTCAAGGCGTGAAACGATAGATTGTAAGCAATAATAAAGCTATCTTATGTTAGAATTTTTATTGAACCAGTATTTGAGATAGTACTTTGTGAGTTTTGAGATACTAATTTGGTAGATAATTTGAAGAAACTAATTTGCTAGTTGACTAGCTTTTAGGGTTCCGTTGCCAAATGGCAAAAATGGAACCCTTATATATAGATTCGTCCTGTCCTTTTGTCTATCTGTCTGTCCATCCGTATGTTACAGCCATTTTACTCTGAGAATGTTGACACCATACTGTTGAAATTTTATTGCATAATATATAGTATCAACCTGTGCTTTCCAGTCTGAATGTTCGTATGACTAAGAGTGTTTCTATGAATGGCGACACAAAACTGAAATGAAATTATGAAAAAAAAAAGACGGGTTGCACTCCGGGAGTGCCGGCAGAAGTGAAAACTTGATTACTAACGTTAAGCATGTTTGATATTTTGGAATGGTTAGGGAATAATTTTGCACCAATTGCTTTATCAGTATAAAGAACAGGGTGTACTATTCGGTGCACCCCTGCCTGAGCCTTCGGGGATTACAGGATGTCATGTTATCATTGAATCCTGCCTAAAGAATTTGTAATTAAAAGTGTGGAAGTAATCTGTCGCACATAAAAATGTGTGCGATACATCTTTTCACAGGCGCTTAGTAAGCACGTAAGCAGGAACGTCACATTCGATCTTACTACAGAATTAGCTGAGAATTTATCGGTTTCCTATACCAATAACACTCGTGCTTTTTAACTTACTTGTAAATACTTGTAATCAAATCATTTTTAAAGCAGGTTTTTAAATAAACTGAACTTTATTTTACCAAACAACAAACGCCTTAGTGAAAATGTTTAGCAATTTAATACTCGGAAGGTACTTATTGCGATTGAACGATTTCCTTTTTTATTTTATTATCATGATTGTGCTTGCATCTTAAAAGCCTTCACAAGTACTTTTAATAGCTACTAGATACTAAGAAAGCTGCAAACTCAAAGACAACACTGTCTTATTGATTTTAGAATCTCTTGTCATTATGCGTCAATCAATAAAATTGCAAGGAAATACGGAATTTTAGCTACACTAACATACCTACAGGTACGTAACGTTTGTAAATAGCACGTAAATTGCCTTCGTAGTTAGCACGGTGCGAATGCCCCAAAGACCACGGTTCTATCACAATCTTAAGGACGATGAAGATAGCCAGAGGACTAGGTTTCGCGGCGCTGCGCCGGCGCGCGGCGGGTGGCAATTTATTTAATAGATTTGTCAGCTTTATCCCTAAAGCATTAGGTTCAAAGTTGATTGGAAACATTTAAAAATTTCTTTAAATGATTTTAAACCATAAAATGTTGAAGGTTAAGTTCAAAATCGAATGAGAAAATTTGTCTTACGCTTTTTCGATCAGGGTCACGTGTCCTGGCGCGAGTTTAAGATTTTATACCCATTACAGAAAAAGTGCTCAACGCCGCTAAAGAAGTTTTCACTTCAAAAATATGGGAGGCCCACCATACACATGTAAGTGAGGGTTGAAAAAATAACTTTCTACGTATATGTCGCATCATGGGTGGCCGAGATGCGAAGCATTGAGTCTTCTTCACGATTTGATCTAGTTTTACGTAAATGTGGGCACTCGAACGAAAGATAATTTAAATCAAAATAACTAACGGTTTCACAATACAAGAAACAAACACGTGCGTGCACGACTGTCGCTGTCGCAACACTCGGTCCCTTCTCCAGTCCTCGCTGCATCCCCTCTACCGACGATCGTGTCCAAGTCCATTATTAGTTCATAAAACTTATTGTTAGATGGCTCTGCCTGTTGCACCTTGGTACCATCAATCCACGACATATATGTATAGGGTGACTGGTAATTAGTGACCGATACTTATACACGTGATTGTAGTCAAGATAGCCAACAACTTTCCCAAAGTATTTTTCTTTTATACTCATTAATTTTTATTACAATATAATGGGACTTTTACGTGAAACGGCAGCTGAAAAAAGATTTCGTTTTGCTGACCGGTTTTGGATAATAGTTTGACTTTCAGATCAGAGCCATTTATGAACTACGTAGACGCGTTTCACTAAGAGAACTATTTAAGGAAATTAACATCATGACAGTAAAGAGTCAATACATCTATGAAAACATCATGTGCGTAAGGAAAAATCTGCATTTATTTAGTAAAAGAGGTGACTGACACCACTATAATACTAGAAATAGAGACCAACTAGTTCAGCCAGGTTTCAGGCTAGCTAAAGTATACTCATCTTTCACGGTTAAAATGTTACAGTAAAATACCTTCACACATTCTACAATTGAATGAGACGAAATTTAAATTTTGTATAAAATGCACCCTATGTAGGCTTAATATGCTTGCATATTATAAGTGGAGGGATTACATTGATGATAAAAATGCCCAAGCTCAATGCTGGCCAAACTAATTGATTACCATGTTAATTTATTATGGAAACTGCAAAAGATTGTAAAAGTATCCTTGCATTGTATAGATTCCATCTCTTTGTATTATATAATTGCATAGCACATGTGTGAATACTATGTACTGTAAAATTACCATTCATATTTACTTATCTTAAATTGATTGGAATGTGCCCTGGTGGCTGAAAGAATGTCATGCTCACACAAATGTCTCGGTGATGGTGGCGGGTGTGTCGGGTCATTTAGTTCCCTTCAATATGGTTGAGTCGAATGGCGCTGATCCATGCGTCATGTTCGTGAACGGGCGCTGTCAGTTGTGACTGGTCATCTCTCAGCTGCCACGGTTTATTTTAATGACTTTATTTTTAAATTGTTGATTTAAAAATAAAGTTATTTCTTTTACTCTGGACGGTCTTAATATGCACGTCTTTCTACATCATTCTCACATATATGTATAATCGCAACATGAATGATGTAACCAAAATTTTGTAACAATATTTTATTTTAAAAGAGTGTCCATGGAGTTTCTTGCCTATTCTTCTCCATAGAGATCTACACTTTGGTATGTGCAGCTACAGTACTTTCTCTAGTTATTATGCCTTGTGACTGGGATTGCAGCTTCGCTTTATTTTGTTTTTTTGACATTCAAAAGTGCCTGTAATGGTCTACGTGAAATAAATGCTTTGAGTTTGAGTTTGTGTTTACACAATTATTTACCTACTTATTTAAAATTTTAATACAGTTAAACAATAAGAAGAAAAAGGATAGAGCGATGTCTGACAGGGAAGAATGGAAGATAATACGTGTTGCGCCGACCCAAGCAATGTCGGACAAGAGCAGGACGATAATGATGATGGATGAAAATTATACAATAATAATTAAATACTAGCTAAGCCCTGAACAACATTATCATATTATATTATAGCTAGCCCATATTGTCCCACTGCTGGGCAAAGGCCTTCCTCCATTCCTTCCAACAGTCACGATTCTGTGCTACTAATTTCCAATTCTCAAGGAAGACACCCTGTTCGTCCCGCAATCTCCTTTGTGGTCTGAACAACATGTATTAGATTAAATCCAGACAAGACTCCAAGCGGTGCACTAGTTAAAGCGATACATTTTTTTAGCACAAAATGTTATTTGCTGGGAGCTCGGTTACATTAGCGAGTTTCCTCCCCAGCCGCCGCGCCGCTGCCGGAACCGCGCGGCGTGAGTACCCACGTACATTACGTGTGCGAGTGATTCATGTTCGCGCGCCGCCGCCGCGCGGACCAAGCCTTGCGCTTACAACAATGCCTGCATAATGCATAGTGGCCGGCAGCGGCTGCAGCGCTGTGCAGCGGTGCCAGACACGTGCTCCACACGTGTGCCCGAGCTACTACGATAACTAAATTAAAGGTCTAGAGAATAGAATCCATAATTATCTGTCATTAGGTAAACAAGGTCCGTCGATGACAAAGACTTTATATTCTCTATGGTCGATGACGATGAAAATCGAATGTATGCCACCGGGGACACATAAAAAATTGTAATGAAATTATTTGTACCGATGATTATTGCTAACTACACTTCTCATCAAAAAAATCGAAACACTTTCGTTTTTATTGTTTTTGTCCTAATTTTTGACAAAAGAGAATTAATTCCATGAAAAAAAAAAACATTATTGTGTAGCTGGCAGTTTGGTCATTACAGTAAGAAGAAAAAAATCAAAATTCGAAATTAGAATTTCATTTGTTTATCCTATAAATGAAATTAATCACTGTTTTGAGACAAATGTGTATTTAGGGTTGGAGTACGTTTCTCGTTTAAAAACTAAAAATTAGCGCTTGTCTTTAAACTTTTTGTATCTTATTTCATTTACTGTGACTTTGGGACGTCTGAAAAAACTTTTTTTTCTAAAACATATGGATACTTCGCCCGCAGAAGCCGCCCAAGTGGTGGCATTGCTGGATTCTGGACTTAGTCAGCGTGTTGTGGCTGCAAGATTGCATCTAAGCTTATCATCTGTTCATAGAGTCTACAAACGCTATCGGGAGACTGGTTCGTTCACGCGCCGTTCAGGATCTGGCAGGAATCGGGTCACTTCTGAGCGAGATGATCGATTTATTGTAACAACTTCTTTACGAAATCGACGCCTTAACGCTTTTCAACTGCAGCAGCAGCTTCGCGTTGTACGAAGAGTAGCTGTAAGTGACTCTACAATAAGAAGAAGGTTGAAGGAACGCGGATTGGCACCGCATAAGCCAGCGAATGGGCCGAAATTAACTGCAGACCATCGAAGAGCGCGCCTTAACTTTGCACGCGAGCACCTAACTTGGTCATACCTTCAGTGGAGCAAAGTACTGTTTTCTGATGAGTGTAAAATTATGCTGTATGGTAACGATGGAAGGAACAAGGTCTACAGAAGAGATGGAGAACGCTTTGCACAATGCTGCATTGAAGAAAAGGTCAGCTATGGTGGCGGTTCGTGGACGGTTTGGGGAGGAATCAGCGCCGAACGGTAAGACAGAACTTGCCTTTGTGTCTGGGCCACGGCTGCCTGCACTAAACTCTCATCGGTACATCGAACAGTTTCTTGAACCTCATGTGATGCCCTATGCACATTTTATTGGCAACGACTTCATATTCATGCACGACAATGCTAGAGCTCACACCGCGGGCGTCGTACGAGATTATCTTACCGAAGTCGGTATCTCCATTATGGTATGGCCAGCAAGAAGCCCGGACATGAATCCCATTGAACATCTATGGGATGAATTAAAGAGACGAATTCGAGCAAGAGATCCAGCCCCAGAAACACTTAGCCAGCTGCAAAATGCAATCCAAGAGGAATGGGATAATATACCACAACATGTGATCGTGACTCTCATCCGATCGATGAAGAACCGTATGGAAGCAGTAATAAGAGCTCGCGGAGGGAATACAAGTTATTAAATAAACGTTTCTTACATTTTTTTTTCATTTACGCGTGTTGTTTTACCCATTTCCTTCATATTCCATACAGGGTAAAAATTACTCATTATACAAAATACGAAACCTATGAAGACTTAATTTGAATTTAGAACAATAAAATTAGGATTTAAAAACCTCATACTACTCACTATTAAATGACATTTTACATTTATTCCTAAATATACACATTTTTCTGATAATCCTTATCAAATCATAAACTGCGAGGTGTTTCGATTTTTTTGATGAGAAGTGTATTTTCGTTTAATTTTCTAGAACCACAAAATTGTGGTTTCACTCACGTGGACGTTTTCCTATCCTGTACTACCTACCTATTAAATTAGCAATATTTGGATATGTACTATAATATATTATTTGTAATCACGTTCTCGAAAGTGTCGGTAACGATTTCGATGACAGTTGCACTGGGGTTCACGGGGGGCGAAAAATCGATTTAGCTGGGTCTCAATCTGGGAAAATCCGTTTTCTCTATTTTCACTCGAGCAGAGTTCGGTCGCCCCGGTACTAACGTAACGGTAAACGATTATTGAATTAATTCATTATGTCGGATTGTTACCATTTATTCCGTTTTCGGTTTCGTGCAATGAAAACACACTGGGTGCGATACACTGTTTCTATTACACAAATTACTTGACATTAGGTACAATTTAACACAATAACACGGGGCACAATGAATCGGGTTCAGTTCCAGGACGTCTCAACTCCGCTGCGATCTGACACTCAATGTCGTTCTCGCTTAGAGTTGTAAACGTCATGCTGGTGGGGAGACTTGTCAGTAGGTCGCGTGATGTCCGCCTCCCGCCGGAGGCTCTACGCGGGGTCGTGCGGTCCATGGCCCATTACGGGGCCCCGGTGTGGGCGCGTTCCTTGAGGCAGCGAGCCGCCCACTATCTGAACGCGCCCCAAAAGGTGGTAGCCGTAAGGCTGATCTGTGTGTACCGCACGATCCGGGCTCCGGTCACAGACGGACAAACAGAACCCCAATAGTCGCGATAACAGGGCATTCGCTTCGGAAGACGCACTAATGTCGTTCTCAGCTTTATCGCGACAAATTGATTGACTGCTGCGCTGCGTATCGCGGGTCCGATCCCCGCACGGAACAAATATTTGTATTTCCTACAGATAGTTGTTCCGGGTCTGGCTGTTTGTTTATGTGAGTTTAAAACTTTGTAAACGCACCCACGATACAGGAGACATTCCAAGTGGGGGCAACGTTTCTTTTTTTTAAACACACATTTTTGCAACTCCTCAAGCACACTCCTACACACTTATCCACGCTGTACACTTAGCAATGTATTGTATAGCTATTAAATTGTAAATCCGTAATTGGCTGAAAGATTAGTTATATATTTTAAGATATAATTTCAAAGAGCTGTGGATTTTGTGATTAATAAATAAATAAAATACATTATATGATACTTGCTTATCTCGCAAATAATAAGAAAAATGTTCTGAAGAAGGTACCTGCTGTAAGTTGCATTAGATTAAAGCAGAATGTGTTAGGTAGGTACTGAACATCTCAAAATACTGGATAGCCATAAAACAGTTTTGTATATAAAGGATCATGAAATATCCTGCCACTTCTAGCTGAAACATCATTTGCCATACTTTGTTATTTTTCATTTCAGGTGCTTCTATACAAATAAAAAGATTTACCTATTAAAATATAATCCGTTACAAAGTCATTGACCTCTATGTACGGGAACACTATTTGTGATAGCCGTCGATATAATGTATGTACGGCGAGCACAGGAGGCCTGCGCAAACAAATATTTTCAGATAATGTCAACTTGTACAAGGTCAACGAACTCTCTACTTTAAGGAGTCGGTGAGTTGTATATTAGTCGATCCGGGTGAAAGCTTTACGAATGGGTACGCAGAGCTCATCATCGGGTACGCAGAGCTCATCATCGGGTACGCAGAGCTCATCATCGGGTACTCAGTACTTGGCAACAAAGCTTCTACTTACCTGTTCTTTATTGCATAGTTGACACTTGTGGCCAATGTTGGTAGGAAATAGGAATACAATTACAATCTGAACTAATTAGTCAATAATTATCACATAAATTTAACTTGAATGTCCTTTCTTCAGTAGTAGCAGTAGATCCCCTCGAGCGAAACAAAGGATTAACGCTACTCGCTACCAAGTAAGTGTATTATGACTGAGATCGTGAGCTAACCGTGTTAGGCTTCTCTTACACGTATAAATTACCTTCGATTACGATTAGGAGTTTCGCAGAATCATTCGAGTGTAACATAATATTCGTGTAATAAAATATCTCGTCATTAATCAAACGGGTTTATGAGCCAACTTATAAATCATGTTCACCTTCAAACCGTTGGCGGTGGCGGTGGCGGGTAGTCAGCTAATTTAATAGCAGTCGTCTATTGTAACAACACTGAATAATCGCGGGCTCACAATAAATCCATACTGAGCAACACAATTGTTTACCAATTAACCCCCTAATGACTAAAACTGTGAATAATTTGTAGTAAATCGGTTGGCGTCGCACGGCTTAGCATGATGCATGGCGAGCGCAGGGGTGAGGGCGGGCGAGTGGGGGCTTGGGCGCGGGGGAGGAGTATGATAGTTGTACGTACACGTGCTAATTGCCTTGTGATTGTTTTAGGACGACACACGCGAGCACCGCGCGGGCGCGCTCAGAAGCTCCACGTCGCACTGACTCTCGAGTATGCCCGGGTCGTGCCGCCTCCTGTGCCGGTGGGTACACCGCCGGCACAATGTGTAGAAGGCGTGGAACATCATTTTTGACTCCTTTTTGAGCCTTTTCCCAGTCAAACCGGATGCCGCTGAATATCAGTATTTTACGTAGAGCTGAGACTGCCTATAGGACCTCCCCAACCCAATAACAGGGTAATTTCCGAGGTACGGAGGAAACTCAGTATGTAATGGATGGTCACCATTCCCGGACCGACCTTGGAAAGTGCTTCTTAATCTTGAAAAAAGACCCGTACGGATGCCATTATTTAGCCTTGAGCTTCTCCCACAGTTTCATTATTGAGCGGAGTAAGATATTTTCTTAAGTGGTCAAAAGCCTGCTAACACATTTGCATATTTATGCATTGTGTGTTTGCAGGCTTTTATTTCTTGGCGTTATTACAGGTTCATAAAAAAAACAATGAAAGTTGTGAACTACGCGGTGGATTTAGTATTAACATAGGTTTATCTCACTAAGACTAGGTCATAATAAGCCTATGTTCCCACAGCTGGGGCCGTGGGACGCAGGCCTCCTCCTGTGAGAGAGGGTGGACCATAATCCACCCCGTGGGCCTTATTCTGGTTGATGATTGTCATAATAATATCTTTAAATTTATCTAAACATGTTTCCTCACGATGTTCTCCTTTACCGTTTTTAGAGCTGTAGTCATGAAAATAAGTAAAGTGTCTGCCATAAGACTCAGAGGTCGGGGTCGCTAATGCGGGAGGCTCGGCTACTGCTGCGTCCGGACGAGAGGATATAAAGTAATAATGAAAGTACTGAACTACACAGTGGGTACAGTGGGCCTACAGATGTCAACAACTATTTGGTTTAAACTTGTTTGCCCTTCTGTCCCTGCCCGGGTTGCTCCACCTATCCTCCCCTGCCCCCCGCACCCCGCAACCCGCACCCCGCACCCGAAGTCCGTCCGCGCGGTCCCGCGCTGAAATTGCACTCATTATTAAATTAACGTGACTTTCCATTTGTCTGCCTTTCATGTATTATGCTCATTTGGCCACGGATGATTGTGCCTAATTGTGGCGACACTGAGCCCGCGGTGATTACGTCTCAGAAAGGAGGTCGTAAGACAAGCCTCTGTGAATATTATAGCAGGCTTTATATTATAGGAATTATCTAAGTAGAAAGAAAACCGTTTTTTTTATATTTGAACAATTTCAAGCACAACACTTTTTGTGCCAGATTCTATACTGGCCATTCTACTTTCTCGCTGATATCAATTAATATAAATCGCTTTTTAGGTGCCCAATTTACCTACAAAGAAATCAAAGTCAAAGTCAAAGTCAAAGCATTTATTTCAATTAGACCATTACAGGCACTTTTGAAAGTCAAAAATAAAAAAGCTAAGCTACAGTCACAGACACAAGGCATAATAACTTGCGAAAGTACTGTAGTTGCACATTCCAAATCGTAGATCTCTATGGAGAAGAATGGGCAAGAAACTCCATGGACACTCTTTTAAATCAAAATATTGTTACAAAATCTTGGTTACATCATTCATGTTGAGATTATACATATATGTGAGAACGATGTACAAAGACGTGCACATTAAGAGCGTCCAGAGTAAAAGATTAAACCAACAATTTAAAAATAAAGTAATTAAAATAAACCGTGGCAGGTAAGAGATGACCAGTCCCAACTGACAGCGCCCGTTCACGAACATGACGCATGGATCAGCGCCATTCAACTCAACCATATTGAAGGGAACTAAATGACCCGACACACCCGCCACCATCAGCGAGACATTTGAGTGAGCATGACATTCTCTCAGCCACCAGGGCACATTCAAGTCAATGAAAGATAACTAAATATAAATGGTAGCTTTACAGTACATAGTACTCACACATGTGCTATGCAATTATATAATACTAAGAGATGGAATCTATACAATGCAAAGATAATTATTTTACAATCTTCTGCTTCTATATATATAAATTTGAATTAGCAGCCAAGTATTGCTACAAAACAACAACTCTAAACCCGTTTGTAAACCCGTTTGTACTTATCTTACAAAATCGTACAATTTCCAGCGTATAAATACGAAGAGATAAGTGTTGGGCTCATTGTAAGATCTTCAAACATTATGGAATGCAAATAAAGATATTAATAAACTAACGTGAGTATTCGTGTGCTTTTTACTCTGGATGCTCTTAATTTGCACGTCTTTCTACATCGTTCTCACAATCATATACAGGGTGGCGCCGACAGTACGACAGTAAATTAAACTGCGTATACCTCATGACGTTTCCACTCTGCATACAAAAAATCAAGGGGACTATATTTCTTGTCACCAAAATTTTCATTTGTCATCAAGTTGTATCACCTAATAAATAGATCTATCGCCACGAAATAATTTTCGTTCTCAGATAAAAAAAAAAGTGTTCCCAGGTATGAATTATCAATGTTAATATATGTGTAAAATAAGAGATGGATTACCAATAAAATTGTAGTGCATTAGATGATTATAAACTTCTTTCTTATAATAATAGTTGTTTTACTCAAATAATAGCTTTGTGCTCAGAATGGTAGATCTGTCACCAAATAAATCGATTATCGATCCCTGACTGCGACTCCTTTTTATTTATTATTTTGTCACCAATACAGTAGTTACATTTTATTTCATTCGGTTATTAAAATATATATTATTCGTTGTATTCGTTACCAATTTAATACATCAATTTATAATTTTAATGAAAATATGCTCAAAGAGAGAGACAAATTGGCAAAAATTGAAAATTAAGTGTTTTATTTACTATTCTGCTAGAAATTTTATTTAAATATATTTATAGTACGTTTTCCTAGAACAGTAAAATATGGAAAAAAGAACTTTCTTTATGAAGGGGTTCAATTATATAATAAATTGCCAAATGAAATCAAAGAGTGGAAAAGTATTAATATTTACAAAAGAAAACTAAAGGACAGTCGACGTCAGGGGCACCCTGAGGTTCGGTTAGTTAGGTTCATGTAAACCCTGCAGACAGAAATAGGAGCCCCGCGCTACGGGGATCCGTCGACCTGCTGACGGAAACGCTAACCCTAGACAGTCGACGTCAGGGGCACCCCGAGGTTCGGATACTCCGAAACGTCCGAAAACTGTTAAGTAGTAGACAGACAGACTTTTGGTTGAAACGATGATGACGACAACCGTAATTTTTTTTTGGAACTTTATGAAATTTGCTAGTGACCTAATATATGATTTATTGGTGATCTCTTTAAATAAGTTTGCTTAAATACTTATTAGGACAAACATATTATAATTTATTGGTATACATTTATTTGGTACTAGACCCTATATCACCATGATTTTAGGTGATTTATTGTGGAATTTATTTTATATTGTTTGGTGACTACATTTTGGTGACAAATCTACTATTTTGCGGACAAACCCTATTATTTAAGAAACACAAAACTAATTAAATTGGCGATAGCTTAAATGATACCCAAAAATCAATCAAATATTATATCCAGTAGTTTAGTCACAGGACACTATTTTTCATTTACATCATTTTCTACATGATGTAGTTTAATAGGATAGCATCGTCAGGTTAACGACACGGTATAAACACTAAACACATGTAGGGAGCTTCTATTGAACATAGTACATACATGTAGTAAAAAGTCATCATTATTTATACTCCGTGCGTTATAACATGGTGCGTATGACAGGTGCCTGTATGACGATGACGTCTGTCAGTACCACATGACTAGGGATGTGACATTATGCAATTCATTTTTTCGATAACGATACTCGCAGCTTAGATATAGTTCTCTTTAATATTGTTACGAAAATTAGTGTGTTATTCAGTTGTGCAGTGTAACTACGTGTATAAACTTGTCAAGATAAATGTATTATGGCTACATAAGTATCTTTGTACCTTTATAAAATAATCAAAATCGGGTTTATGTTTTTTTTGTGACAACATTTTTGCTCTATGGCGCATTCATCTAAACTCATATCTGGAAGGTATATAGCTTTTAACAGTAAAAAATTGACCTACACACAATATACGTTTTTTATTATATAAAATATCGACTTTCCATCGTAGCAGTACATCCCATCACTAAATACGTCTATGGCGTTACGTTATACGAATAACACTTTGCTTAATTTTTCATTCAATTTGATTTTATTTGTGGACTAGAACATTCTGGTTGGGTTTAAATTAATTTACTACAGTTATTAATGATTTAATATATTACGAATGTGGTACAGCTGAAATACTAAGTCATAATTTGTAAATCGCGGCAACTTTCAAGAGTGAAATGAAATGTTACTGAAACTGTCATACGAACCATGTTACAGCGTACGGAGTATAGGAGCCATGTGAGTCCGTTTTGCGATTAATAACAAAACGATTCACTTTGTGTGAACTGTTTAGTTAGATGGATATGCACGTCCTTTTAGAGATCAACCTGCTGGAGATCCCTTTAAATGCCAATTAAACTTGTATGACACGTAAAGCGAATTAATTGGCAGTCACACCGCGCTCAGCGGGACGGCGCACCCGCGCGCCGCGCGCTGCTGTCAAGCGACGCTTCACTACGCCTCCTTTACCTTTTTTTTTTTTTTTTTTTTTTTTGGGGGGTGAGAAATCATCAAATGACTCCTCCCGCTCTGGGCGGAGCGGAAGGGAGTGTCAGACTCTTACTGACTAAAAAACACCCATGTTCCTTCATTGGCCCTTTATGTTCCAGGGCCGCGGTATCTCTTTCGAACAGTCCCGCAGCCCTGGCAGGCACCGGCCCTTGCGGGCCCAACGCCTCCTTTACCTTGTGCTAATTAAAGTGGATCTATGTGTGACGCACAAAGCCCCGCACACTCCGGTACGGCACTTGCTCGGCACACGGCAGCGGCAGCACAACGGCAATTAATTGATTGGAGCGCCGGCAGTTGTTTGTCCGAGCCTTCGTTCCGCTACACGTCGTCATTACCATAATAGAGAGTCGCGTACGGCTAATGTACGCCGATGCGCCGGGAGTTCGGTTAGACGAGCGTCCACGTGACATACCTATACTATCGGTGTACTGTGATATCGAAACTAAATAAAGAGAGACAGTCGAGTCGACCCTGAAAATATCTAAACTTGTAACTAACAGTTACACACAGATTTCCAGGAATATTGATTGATACGACAATCTCAATCATATCAAGATACTTCTAGTTAAAATAAAGTCTTACAAGATTCAAAAAGTACTCGGCGATCAAGTGAGATATTTCATAAGGTACTAAAGACGAGTTGTATGTTCTCAGAGTTCAATACATCATTAATACAAGAAAGTACGTATTTCTTCTAGACACGGGACTTACAATAATTTGCACGTTTTTAATAGTCAATAAACTGAACTAAAAACGGTTGCTCGTTAGTCGGCGCGGCCGGTGGGAGCGGTGCCTTTTTTTTTTTTTTTTTTTTTTTTGGGGGGTGAGAAATCATCAAATTACTCCTCCCGCTCTGGGCGGAGCGGAAGGGAGTGTTAGACTCTTACTGACTAAAAAACACCCATGTTCCTTCATTGGCCCTTTATGTTCCAGGGCCGCGGTATCTCTTTCGAACAGTCCCGCAGCCCTGGCAGGTGGGAGCGGTGCCTCACAAAGATAACTCAGCAATGACTACAAGACACAGTTCACTGACTCCTTGACTCATAACTCTCTCAGTACCTACCTACACTCATTTTATACTTGAGTTAATTTGGTTCAAACACGGACCTTGAAGTGTCGAGTGAGGCATGTACGAGCCAATCTCGTGGTGGCGGCGAAAAGATCATATAAGAACATAACGTGTATATTAGCTGATAATTTGCGCCAAGTTTGGCGCCCCACCGGGTTCAGTCTGTACCTTTACGGAGTCTGTATGAGAATCTAGGAATAATATAACGAATAATATGCTCATAGTAGTTTTAGGGGAGAATAAATCAGCTCTGTGTGAACTAATTAAGTGCTTGGCTACAATTAGCTTTTGAAAGTCAGTTCAAAATTATGATATTAAGTACCAAGTTATAAGCTCCATCAAGTTTCAAGTTATTTTATTTCATAACAAAAATAGATTTTGTGTCGAAATATTTGCGCAGTAGGTACACAAAAAAAGCGACATAAACAATTATAATAGATAAGTAACCTCGTTCCTCACCCATCCGAAGTTAGAACGTCTATCCAAAATTAAAACTAACTTTACAAACATTAATAGTTATACTGATACAGATCAAAATGGCTAGTCATAGCACTAGCAAAATGCTACAAAAATACATTTAATGTCAAAATATTAAGTATAAAAAAAAAACAATATTTATAACAAGTCAAAGAAGAATGGATACAGTTATTTAATTTACATTTTAGTTCACATTCTGGATATTCTTTAATTCTGCTGGTAATTTGTTAAACAGATTGACAGATTCACGCGTCACGAGTTTTTGACAACATTAAGCTTTGCCTGCAGAATAGTAGGAAGATCTTTTCTGTGCGTATCTAGTCTATTTCTTCTTTCATCGTCTGTTTCAAACTCGTTTAAATTTTTGTTTAAATGAGTAAGGAGAACTAAAACATAAAGACATGGTAGCTTTAAAATTCTAAGCTTAATAAAAAACTCCTTACATGATTCTGTCTGGTTTAAACGAAGCATCATAGCATATATGTTACTATATCAGTATACAAAAATGGTTATAGACTTAATATGTAGTATTATTTACATTTTGACGACACGGTTGCCGCAGTGGCTGAGCGATTGACTGCTGTGCTTCGGGTTGCGGGTTCGATTCCCGCACGGAACAAATATTTGTATAGCCTACAGATAGTTGTTCCGGGTGTGGCTGTTTGTGTATGTAAACGCACCCACGATACAGGAGAAATTCCAACGTTATTCTAAGATAAAAAAAAAATAACTCTCTTGGGCTGGTATTTCTTTTGTGTACATGTACACAAAGCAAACTTAATCGGTTTGCAGGGCACACCACAAAGATGTTGGTGTGCGTAAAATCAACTGGTGTATTACTTCGCCTATTTGTTAGTGTTTGCTTCACTATAGTATATGTATAATATGAGGTAAAGAATATGAAGCATCAATTTAACCCTATGACTAACCGGTGTCGTGGCATAGATGTGTAATCATTCGGCTGGTAAATCAAGTGTCGTAGGATCGAATCTGCGCCGCTGGCGTCAACTTTTTGCATTATTAAAAAACTTTTATTTTCATTTTGTTGAATTTTTATTGTAATTTACCTGATAATAAGAACATTATTCGAAAAAAAATATGGAAGTAAAAATTAAACAATTTGTATTAAGAAATCAACAACATTTATTGACTAGGTTTTTTTTTATATTATAATCACAAATTAAAAAGTTTTGTGCATGACAAATATTCTAAGTCGGACAAGAAATAACGTTACTTTTCTTATTCAAGTGGGTAATTTATTTATTAGTGAAATGAATAAACATGTTAATAAGATAGATATTAAGATACAGGTATCCTAAATTGTTATCTCACTAACAATAACATCACTCACATAAAACAAATCGAATTACCCCCTGATATTTTTATTAATATCCTATTGGTGCGCCTTCGCTATCTATGACTTATTCATGCACGAAGTAAATGTCTCCACTAGACCTGCATGGAAGAATATTTTTTTTTATGATAGCGCTCACCATCTTTTCGCCACAATATTTTGCGACCGTCCTTGTCTGATTTAAAACATTTTTCATCTCTAAATATAACTATATTATTGCACCAATCAAAATCTAAATATTCTCTTGCGAAGCGTACCCGGTTTTGCCTGTGAATATCTGACATTCAAATTTTCTTGGCTGGCCTACAACATTTCACACCAGCTGCTCGCAAGTGGTTTCGTACAGTTTGTAATGTCACGTCATGTTTAGTTGCCGTGGAACGAGTAGTGAGGAAGGGCTCAGCGGTATGCGTAGCAACTATATCAGATGCCAATCTGTGAATGCAAATCCAGCCTTTGGTCCCGGTCGGCAAGGATCAATGCTTCCCGAATCTGCATAACGATGGACCCACAATTGCACAGTCCTTCTCTGTGAACAATAATAAAATATTGTTACAAAAAACAACAATCAATAACATGTGGATTATTTAAACATATTAAACTTCTAAACATCATAATAACATTTTGTTACTCACCGATATCTTTAAACGTCTCGCAATTTCACTAATTGAAACATTTTGCTCATGCAAAAGAATTATTTCAGCTCATAAAAGTGTGGTTCAATGATTCATATTGATTCACAAATAAAAGCACTTCTCAAAAAACGCAGGGTATAATGTCTAAAAACGTAACGAAACCCCAATAGTCAATAGCATTATGACGATGAACTTAAACTACTAACTTAAACATGATTTGTCATTTTTAGAGGGTAGACAACTAATACATTCTAACCCAAATATAAAGAGACTTGCTAATAGTTAAGCAATAAATTGAACAAACAAATGTAAAATATTTTATTAAAACATACAAAAACATTATGCTGTTGGCAGTCGGATTCGATCCTACGGCGCCGGCGCAGTAAGTAATTATTTATCGCACGCTCGACTAATGCGCCACGGAGACGATTGTATGATAAGCTAAATTTATGCGTCATATTCCCTGCAACATTAGTGACAAGAAATTTTATTGTGTGTGCGTGGACAACGGGTAGCAAACACTAATAAATAGGCGAAGTAATACACCAGTTGATTTTACGCACACCAACATCTTTGTGGTGTGCCCTGCAAACCGATTAAGTTTGCCCCGTGTACATACGTGCCGTAGTCTTGGTTATTCGCACAATTATCGCAATCTTATGGCATGATGATTCTGAGACAGGTGTCGAACAGATGCAACACGCTGTATGTGTGTCTACCGAGCTGTGGACACGGGACCTACCATAACAGGATTCCTAATGCCCATGATTGAGCTCGACACGTAGCGCGTAATACTGACCAGTTGCTACGAAGCGTAGCTGTAGCGCGTAGCACCGCGCCGCTACGCCGCGTAGCTGTACCGGGTAGATTGTATCAGCTACGCCACTTCCTACATTATGTTCATGCACTACCTACATTTTTTATTGTTAATGCTCTGTAACAATGTCATAACATTTTGTAAGTGCCCAACTAAAGTTATAAATAAGTTGTTGTACGAGGCGGACGTCACTCGAGTTAGTTCAGCGCCGACAATAGCTCGCATCCATATCAACTGAAACAAAGTTGGGAACGTTACTCGTGTTTTACTAACATGCTAATGTGCTCCGAATTAATTATATCACTGTTACTACATTGTCATACGTACTGTTATAGGAGTGTTTATTGAGTTACAAAGCAATAAAAGGAAGGAGGGAGATCCGAGTGCTGCGCGGTCGATAGCATTCAGCATGACAAAAGTAAAACGAAAGTGCGTTTTACTTTTGTTTGTGAAACTATAGGTTGGAGAATATTGTGCTACTGCATATTTGACAGCTAGTAATGAATTTACAACGTTGCCTTAAATGAAAACAAGTATGTTACACAAGACAGTCCTCTCACCAGTCAGCGATACCCTTCGACACACCGACCTCCTCGTGCCGGCTCCTGTTCACACTCTCCAACAGATCACACTCCTCCGGAAATAGACTTGTCAATGTTGATGACGATCCTGTACCCCTCCTCCTGCCTCCTCCCCCCCGGGTGTCACGTCACGGGGACCGGAAGTGCGTAAATTAAGCCGTCAGTAATGTCAGCTCACTTGGTATTAAGTAAATTGTCGCGATGTAAACGTGGGAATTGTTTATTTGTTGGTGAAACTGGTTTGGAGCTGAGTGAAGCACTGTGATGCTAAGTAAATTTTTAACGAGCGAAGTTACAGTGACTGTACTTTAGTGGTATCACCGTGACCTTGAGCTAGCGTAGGTAGTTCATAGTTGGGATCCCTTCTTTTCGCATAATGTTCTTTGTCCTAATATACTTCGGCATAACGATTTTGGCACAATTTGTTTTGGCATAGTAATACTTCGGCATAATTTTTTTAGGCATACATTTTATGTTGGCATAATCATCATAAAGACTAATTTGTTTTGGCATAAATTTGATTCGCATAACGTTAGTAGGCCTAATGACTATTAGCATAATAATATTTAGGCATACAATTAATATAAATAACGTCAGGGGCACCCCGAGGTTCGGTTAGTTAGGTTCCTGTAAACCCTGCAGCCAGAAATAGGAGCCCCGCGCAGCTGGGCTCCGTCGACCTGCTTACGGAAACCCTAACCCTAGACGGTTGACGTCAGGGGCACCCCGAGGTTCGGTAAGTTAGGTTCCTGTAAACCCTGTTATTTTTGAATATTGTGCTTAAAAAAGTTATGCTTTAGAACTTTATGCTTAATAAATTTATGCTTTAGAATACTATGCTTCATCATTATTATGCTTAGAGAAATTATGCTTAAAAAATTATGCGTAAGCTGTTATGCGTAATTATATTATGCGAAAATATAATTATGCCAAACAAAATTATGCTAAGTTATATTAGGTCTTAAAATTTTATGCAAATGGATAGTGAACCTTCATAGTTACATCAGAATATGAGATCACCTTGTTCTTGTGTTCCTACCACTGTATGCCGTCGACTTCGTTGATTAACTGAATGAGCAGCGTAGTCATAACAACACGAAAATAAACCTCTTAATTAAAAAAATAAAAACTAAACTCGGCTGCACCTTGCCGTGTATGTATGTATGTACTAAGGCACATAAAAAAAGAAAGAAGGTAAACAATATTTATATGTCGCAAGGACACGTCGTGAAAACACACATAAATGATATCTACATAGATAACTAGTTCTTTCTACGGATGTACTACCGGGATATAAAGTATCCTATCCAGGTTTTAAACTTTCTCATATATATATATGATAGATTCGTCCATATTCCATTTTAATAGTAGTATGTGTCTGTCCTACATTCAGCTAATGATCGCTCCGTGCGTCTGACACGAGTCGTGACTAGATATCGCTTAAAGCGCATCGGAGCGCAGACACAAGGTGGCAACAGCCCAAGTCCGTACACTCGGCCGGGCTAGAGCACTGCTGACCCAATACCCTACTTATGTACCTATGTAATACGTCTCGCCTAGATAAACTGATATATCAGACGTATCCAACTCTTTAGTTTTAAATTCAAATTAATTTATTGTTTGTCACAGGTGAAATATCAGTTTTTATGTTATTATAAAGGATTGCTGTAACATACTAGTACCTAGAAGGTGTACAATATTTATTCTGGTTCAAATAAAGAATAATTCATCCTAAGTCAACGTCCATCATTCATCATACATTAATATGTATATTATGTAGTTGTTAATTCACAAGCTTAATGAAAATTAAGCAATAGGTACATTGATTTCATGCTAATTAAATTATTCATTGATTTTATTAGAACTAAATTACTCCTTGATGTCATACAAAATTAAATTACTCATTGAGACACGTAATAGGCTTTACTTATCAAGAATTCCTTTAGGTTTTTTCTAAAACTATGTAAGGTTACACTGCTGTTTACATAATTTGGAAGTTTGTTATAAATTTGCTGTCCCAAATATACTCGTTTTAAACTTAACTGTCCACTTAATCCAACACTTAATTCCGCTTAATACATTTTTATTCCGTGTACTTCTCAATGTGTCATAGTTATTTAAATCGCGTTTTATCATAACTGCTGCTTCATAAATGTATAGTGAAGGTAAAGTCAAAATGTGTAATCTTGTAAACAGACCAATCAAGTTTACCGTACGTACATGTAGGCACAATTAATTTTTAATTTTAAGAAGGTCAACATGTTGTTATAATTGCGTGCTTGTTATTGTGCTCTGCGCTTCTAAATCACCAAACTCTCTAAATTCAGAGTTCCTGCTATGAAAACAGAAGAACACTTTAAAATCCCGGAATTGGAGCAGGATCACGAGCTCTACGATAACTTGCTAAACACGGAGGATAAAGAAACCCTGTTGTCTATACATAGTTGTATGAACGTAGGTATAGCGAGAGAGCGGGCGGGACTCATTACGTCCGAACTTAGCTCGCATATTCGGCCAGATTAACAGATTAAGCAACTTTATGGAATCTCCCTCGCTATTGGACGATTGAATTTTTTCCTCAGTTTAAGTTCTATAGGCAATTAGGTGCACGTGGACTTAAGAGGATGACTCGCCTTCTCAAATGCACTCGTATTCAAGTGGATATTCAAGAAATAAAATTGTTTTTGTTACTTAGATTAAGAGCTCTCCCATTAGCTTATTATCGCTGCTAGTTTACGTAGTTATCATTATTTTAAAAAATGTAGGTACTGCTGGGCACTTTTTTTTTACACAATCTAATCCTGTGGACAGAGATGAGGTCGATGATGGAACGAGCTAACCCAAAAGAAACCTATTAACTCGCAACTTAAATTGACATTAATTACATTGACTGTAATGAACATCACTGTAGCTAGGTACAGTCACATCAGCTTAGGACCGGTCGTGGAGGTGTAGTATGTGTCCACTATTACGTATATTAATCATGTTTATCATAAATATAGTCGGTGTATCTCAACTCGTCTTTCATTCCACTCGTCTCACAATACATGGCGACCCTGCCAGGATCTAAATAGGAGGGGAGGGGAGGGGTTTTAAATGTGAGTTAAGTAAATTCGTAGAAGCTTACCCGCTACGTAATAAGGATACGGTAAGTGTAGCAAAATCATTTGTTAGCAATTTTGTTTTACGCTACGGCGTTCCACGAGAAATTGGCACAGACAGAGGAACAGAGTTCGTGTCCTCCACGATGAAAGAGGTATGTAAGCTTTTAAATATAAACCACCTAATATCCACGGCATACCATCATGAAAGTTTGGGGGCGTTGGAAAACTCTCATAAGCACCTGATGGCTTACTTACGGATTAACTGCTTAAACCATACTAGCTCATGGAGTGAATGGTTACAATTTTGGTGTTTTTCTTATAACAACACCGTGCACTCAGAAACTAAATATACGCCTCATGAGCTAGTATTCGGTAAGTTATGTAATATCCCGAGTAATTTGCGTAGCGGCGTTGATCCTTTATACAACCTCAATAGTTACCCACTAGAATTAAAATATAGGCTCCAAGTAGCACAAAATGATGCTAAAAACAATTTGATTTTAAGTAAATTGAACAGAAAGGATCGTTACGACAACTGTGTTAACCCAGTAAATTATAGTAAAGGTAGTCATATATTATTGAAAAACCCATCAGGAAATAAAATGGAAAATATCTATTTAGGGCCATTTAAGGTGTTAGAGGATTTAGGTTGTAATGTCAAAATATTGCGTAATAAAAAGGAAGATATTGTACACAAAAATCGTACAAAGATTTATAAGTCGTAAGACGTAAATATTAAGAATGATGCCATTGAAGTAAAAAAAAAAAAGGATTGTGATTGTTATAATTATCTCATGTAGTGTTTACTGTGTATTCTACTTACCTTTGTACCTAGTATACAGCGTAATGCAATCATTGATGTGATGTGTATCTGTTTAAGGCACGTACCTAAGTGTGGAATGTAAACAAATTCAGATTGAATGAATTTTGTTGGATGAAGTACTCTATAGTTTTATAAGTAACTAGATTTTGCCCGCGGCTTCGCTTCGCCCGCGTGCAGTTCGGGAATTGCCCACGAGATCGAGATGAATACTTCTGGGATAATAAGTAATCTATATCTATCTATACCAGACTATAATCTATTTCTGTGCCAAGTTTCATTCAGATCTGTTCAGCCGTTCTGGCGTGATTGAGTTCAAACATCCATTCATTTTCTAATTCTTCATACGTAAGGGTATGAAGCCATTTATCCGTGATGATAATTCGACAGTCACGTAAAGTCAGTGGATTATATTGAGCTGTTTATTTACTCGATTTTACAAAGTGGAGCTGAGAAAGTGATATTGCCGCCGTACAACTTGAACTGTGGCAGATTTCACCTGGCAGACTCTGTCAGATCTACGGTTTTGGCTAACGATAACAGGATCAAATGGAAGGCCCGAGTTTTCACGCAGCACCACAGTAAGAAGACAATGCGTGTGTAACTGGTTGGCAAATCGCAAAGAGCGTACAGTTCAGTAGTTGGAAATCGAACCGGTTTGTGAGTCATGACTTTAAGTACTGCCCTCTGTGCCCTTTCCAGACGGAGCTTTAAGCATTTCCCAGCCCCACCCCAAGCTGCAATACAATATTTTAGGATACAATGTTCCAGAGCGAAGTATAGTATTCGTAGTGTGACAAAATCAGCAGATGTTCGCAGGTTTTTAAAACCAAAGATTAATTTTCTGACCCTGGCTACCAGAGCCTCAATTTGCTCTTTCCATGTCAGCGTACTATCTATTATAACACCCAAGTATTTATTACTATGGGTGCGCGTAACTTAAGCACAAACGCTGCAATCATTCGATATTAAACCGCATTTATGGGCCGACAGGGTATAGAGAGAAGGAGGTTTGGAATCTTTACTTGGAGCAAATGTAATAAATTTTGTTTTTGACTACATTGAGGGTAAGAAGGTTTTTATTCAGCCATTTCATTGCAACAACCAGAGCGGACTCTGCATATGAGCTGGTTTTCAACCAATCTTTGCCATGAATGAGCATGACGGTATCGTCCGCGTAGGTTATAATTTTAGTGTTAGTTAGGGCCAGATTGCATAGGTCATTTATGTATATAAGAAGCAGGGTAGGTTCAAGGACACTACCCGCCGGGATTCCGTAGGTTAGGAATTGGTGTTTGCTAACGTGGTTTCCTAGCTTTACGATTTCAGAACGCTCACTTAGACTCCTGTAACACCAATCCGTTACAACTTTTCAAGCAAAGAGGGGGGAACAGAGACTGTGTCAAAGGCTTTTGATTGGTGTAGGAAAATTGCAAATGTTTTGAGTTTACTCTTTATATTTTTTTTCTATGGTTCCGGTTACTTCTAGGATTGAGAGATATAAATGTAATATTAGTATTTAGGGTTCCGTACCTCAAAAGGAAAAACGGAACCCCTTATAGGATCACTCGCGTGTCTGTCAGTCTGTCCGTCTGTCTCAGCCAATTTACTCCGAAATTACCAGACCGATTGAATTGAAATTTGGTATACATTATGTAAGTCAGTGACCCAAAGACGGACGTGTAACGTAAATTAATGAATTCTAAACATGGCAGCCTCTTTTGGGTGGTAAATTAGAAAATGAAAAAAAGTTTTGTAAACTATATCGTGTAATATCAAAAACTGTGATACACGTGTCTCATAATTTTAATTGAAGAGTGAGTGTGTACACACATTTTTGAGAAATTTCATGTCATTAAGACCAGCGGTTTAGGCTGCTCGTTGTTATATCAGTCAGTCAGCCAGAACTTTGAATTTTATATTGGGGGATGATTTTGGAAAAACTGTGATACACACCGAAGACTTTTAAGTCTATTGACACCGAGAATAAAAAGTTTCACAGAAAACTCAACACCCCATTTTAACCTCTTAGGGATGGAATTTCGAAAAACCCATTGGCGGATTAGTGGCGAAGGGTGAAAATTGAGTCAGGGGAAGCCGAAGAAAAAAATTAAAATTGGCATAGGTTTTTTCTTTCTTTTTTTTTCCTATGTTTATTTGGACCTCATGTTCGTTAAATCAGTATCCTCGAAAACCATGAAAATGATAACCCTGAAAAAAAACGAAAAAAAAATGGTTGGCCATTTCACATTCATTTTTTTTTTTCATTTTTTGGTTGGACAACACTAACATAGCATATAAGCTCAATCTGTTACTAACCACTAACAACTTATGGACTGATGTAGGTCTGAAATAAAGATATATATATATATTTTTATTTCTAATTTTCATTTTGACCTAATTTTCGTTATCAGTGACCTTGAAAACCATGAAAATGACATCCATGACGAAAAAACCGAATATTTTCGTCGGCGCCATCTTAGATTTTCAATTTGACCACATTTTCGTTATCAGCGACCCCTAAAACCACGAAAATGACACCCACGAAGAAAAAACCGAAAAGTCAGCGCCATCATGAATTTTCATTTTGACCACATTTTCGTTATCAGCGACCGCAAAATCCATGAAAATGACATTCATGACGAAAAAACCGAATATTTTCATCGGCGCCATCTTGGATTTTCAATTTGACCACATCTTCGTTATCAGCGACCCCTTTTTTTTTTTTTTTTTTTTTTTTGGGGGGGGGGAAATCATCAAATGACTCCTCCCGCTCTGGGCGGAGCGGAAGGGAGTGTCAGACTCTTACTGACTAAAAACCACCCATGTTCCTTCATTGGCCCTTTATGTTCCAGGGCCGCGGTATCTCTTTCGAACAGTCCCGCAGCCCTGGCAGGCACCGGCCCTTGCGGGCCCCTCCCGTTTGCTGACAACTCTTTGAGGTGCGCGTGGAACACGAACGCGCCGTCGACACGGCCGAAAAGTCAGCGCCATCATGGATTTTCATTTTGACCACATTTTCGTTATCAGCGACCGCAAAATCCATGAAAATGACATCCATGACGAAAACACCGAATATTTTCGTCGGCGCCATCTTGGATTTTCAATTTGACCACATTTTCGTTATCAGCGACCCCTTAAACCACGAAAATGACACCCACGAAGAAAAAACCGAAAAGTCAGCGCCAACATGGATTTTCATTTTGACCACATTTTCGTTATCAGCGACCCCAAAATCCATGAAAATGACACCCATGGCGAAAAATCCGAAAATCTTCATCGGCGTCGTCTTGAATTTTCATTTTGACCACATTTTCGTCATTAGCAACCCCAAAAACCAGGAAAATGACACCCATGACGAAAAAAACCGAAAAAAAAGTAAAAAATAAAAGTGATAGTATCTCATTTAAATAAGTCAATAAAATAAAAAATCGAGTTGGTACAATATACGATATCGACCATTACTCATTCCATCTCGTTCTCCCCTACATGCTTTCTTTTTCTACCCCTGTTGTAACTCGATAATCTTCGGCTTACCGAGCTCCCTACAAAACAGTACTGCCAGCCACGAAGTCACGTGTGCGCGTCCATACGATTTTGGTTCTTAATTCTGACACAAGAGTACCGGCTTATTTGGCGCCACCTGTTGCTTTATTTGTTGACATAAAAAATGTTTTAATTTTTTTCAATCCTATGATGTATTAAATGGCTGTACTGTGATGTGATACCCACAGATGTATTTGTAATAGACTACTTGACTACAGCAGACACTTAGACACTACGTTTGAGTGCCTTGTACCCGAAGGGAAGCCGGCAGAAATCGGCTTCTTAGGTGCCTTCGGCCCTGATACCTACACTTCACAAAGAATTCACCCTTCAAATTACATGTCTTTAAGACCAGCGGTTTGGGCTGTGCGTTGATATATCAGTCAGCCAGGACTGAATTTTATATTGGGGGCTGATTTTGGAATATCTGTGATACACCCTTCTCATAATTTGAACTGAAGAGTATGAACACAAATTTTCAAGTCAACCGACACCGAGAATAAAAAGTTTCACAGAAAACTCAACACCCCATTTTACCCTTAGGGGTGGAACTTCGAAAAACCCTTTCTTAGTGGATATTTACTTTTCACAAAGAATACGACCTTCAAATTTCAGTTTTCTAGGACCAGTGGTTTGGGCTGTGCGTTGATATATCAGTCAGCCAGGACTTTGAATTTTATATTGGGGGATGATTTTGGAAAAACTGTAATACATGTTTCTCATAATTTTAACTGAAGAGTATGTAGACTTTCAAGTCAATCGACCCCGAGAATAATTAGTTTCACAGAAAATTAAAAACTCCATTTCACCCTCTTAGGGGTTGAATTTCGAAAAACGTTTTCTTAGTGGATATCTACTATTCACAAAGAATACACCCTTCAAATTTCAAGTCTATCGACACCGAGACTAAAAAGTTTCACAGAAAACTCAACACCCCATTTTATCCTCTTAGGGATGGAATTTCGAAAAACCCTTTCTAAGTGGAAACTTGCTCTTCACAAAGAATACGCCCTCTAAATTTAATTTCTCTAGCACCAGCGGTTTGGGCTGTGCGTTGATATATCAACCAGCCAGGACTTTGAATTTTATATTGGGGGATAATTTTGGAAAAACTGTAATACATGTTTTTCATAATTTTAACTGAAGAGTATGTAGACTTTCAAGTCAATCGACCCCGAGAATAATTAGTTTCACAGAAAATTAAAAACTCCATTTCACCCTCTTAGGGGTTGAATTTCGAAAAACGTTTTCTTAGTGGATATCTACTATTCACAAAGAATACACCCTTCAAATTTCAAGTCTATCAACACCGAGACTAAAAAGTTTCACAGAAAACTCAACACCCCATTTTACCCTCTTAGGGGTGGAATTTCGAAAAACCCTTTCTTAGTGAATATCTACTCTTCACAAAGAATACGACCTCCAAATTTCATTTCTCTAGGACCAGCGGTTTGGGCTGTGCGTTGAATGTCAGTCAGGACTTTGAATTTTAAATTGGGGATGATTTTGGAAAAACTGTGATACACATTTATCATAATTGTAACTGAAGAGTATGTAGACTATCAAGTCAATGGACCCCGAGAATAAAAGGTTTACCGAAAATTCAACACCCCATTTCGCCCCTTTAGGGGTGGAATTTCGAAAAACCCTTTCTTAGTGGATATCTACTCTTCACAAAGAATACACCCTTTAAAAGAGAATGACCAAAGTTGGTACCAAAAAGTCTCGCGCCTCAAAACCAAAATATTATAGTAATTAGTTTCATATTTTTTTACGGCATTACGCGTCGGGGATTTGATTTTTGAACTGGAAATATACTTTTCGAGTTTAAAAGTATGAATATTGTTTTACTCCCTTTATATGACGTTCCGTTTCAACTGAATATAAATGACGTTCCGTTTCAATTGAACAAACCCTTGTCTGTCGAGCGGACTCTAAAATTAATTACAATTAAGTAAGATCAGTACACCAAATCGATTTAGTTTGGTTTATTGCTATTTGCAACAAAATAGATTTTCTCAGCCTAAAGATTTTGATTTATCGATTACATCCCTAAATCCCGACTAGTTTATAGCACTTACTATACTCTATGGTTTATAGTTATCTTATCTGTGGCATCTGACATTTGTACTGTACTGACTGACTATTGGCAATATAAAGGTCTAAAATAAAATCGAGTTTCAGTCAAGCATACTGTGGATGTTACTTTAACTCGTAATTCTTACTAATATTAGTGTATTACGCTGTTTTTAGAGCAATAATGTAATGTATGTGTGTTAAAATACGTCGTTGGTAGCGTCGAAAAAATAGACCTACTTTTTAGGTTAGTTTCGATTTTATAAAATAACTCTGAAACGCGGGTTTTTTTTTCAAAAATAATTTTTGTAGGAGTTAATACGATCAGTGTAGTCTATAAAAAACAAAGTTTGATTTTGATGCAGCATGGTACGGGATTCCATATATCCATGAGCATTCTCCTTTCATGTCTTTAACACCAGCAGCTTAGGCTGTAAGTTGATATATCAGTCAGTCAGTCAGGACTTTGAATTTCATATTGGGGGATGATTTTGGAAAAACTTTGATAAGTACACGTTTCTCATAATTGTAACTGCAGGGTAGGTACACAAATTTTCAAGTACATCGACCGCGAGAATAAAAAGTTTCATAGAAAACTCAACACCCCATTTTACCCTCTTAGGGGTAGAATTTCGAAAAACCCTTTCTTAGTGGATACCTACTCTTCACAAAAAATACACCCTCCAAATTTCATTGCTCTAGAAGCAGCGGTTTGGGCTGTGCGTTGATATCTCAGTCAGTCAGTCAGGACTTTGAATTTTATATATATAGATTAAGAAATGTTTAGCGCTGTAGAATAAAAGTATTGTCTATAAAATGCAAATAAGTAAAGATGCTTTATTTGGTCCATTAAGTATGTAAAATCATAAAAAAAAACACATTTAAAACTAGTTGTAAGTACAAATGTATTTTTTTTTTCTCAGGGTGGAAGGTGTAGTATGTGTCCACTATTACGTATATTAATCATGTTTATCATAAATATAGTCGGTGTATCTCAACTCGTCTTTCATTCCACTCGTCTCACAATACAGAGGCGACGTGCGGAGAAGGCATAACCAGTAGTCTTTCATCTTTCGCTCGAACGATAGTGCTGAACCTTCAGGTACCTCTCTCGGGCCGCGCAGGTGGGCTCTTGCTTCCACAATGAGTCACGTAGTTACAATATAACAAAAACAGTTGGTCATTATCAGTTAGGCGCTTCATTATACAGCTCTGAATGTTTACAACTAACGAGCTCCGCTACAATTAATTATAACTACCCATAATTATTCGTATCAATTCGCGAAGTTCTGAATACTGCACTATTCCCTTATAATTAGGAAATGGTCGGATATTTCTGTTGCACCGTAAATACGAGTATAATTATCGAGTCAGTGATCGAACTGAACTACAGTACTTTTGGGTATGTGTGAATAGCTAAACGCGCTGGCATAGGTTCGTTTAAATGGTAACGGTACAGCATGAACTTGCCAATTAAATTCGAAGTATTTCTGTCGAAAACTCATTAATTTGTAATATCAAACATTGTCAGTTTTTGGACCAGGGGACCACTGGGGGAAAACCTGGTCCGATCCGGTCCGCGTTGTATAGCTGCTGAACCCACTTTCAATTACAGGCATGCGAAGGTTTAGTTGCTCACTAATATTAGTTCTTGATTAAAACTTAGCACTGTGGGTCGAGAGCTTCGATCAACAATAGCAACATTTATTTCTTAAGTCTATCCCTACTAAGTTGAAAGTTTGGCTTTGGGACTTATTAATTGTTAGAGCGAATGATGTTGTCACAGGAAATTGAAGGCGTTTGAATGCTGTTGGCATATCAGTAGGGATCAACCAGACAACTGATAAACATACTTATATATTTCTAAATACATACATATTATAGATAAATTACACACCCAGATACAGAACAAATAATCGTACTCATCGCACAAAGATTTGTCCTGTGTGGGAATCGAACCCACGACCTCCGTCCTAGCAGTCAGGGTCACTAACCACTAGACCAACAGGCCAATCATCCGGGGTAAGTGCGCTAACTGACCGTCTGCAGAAGTCTGAAATTACGCGCCTACGCCCCTTCCGCAACAGCAAGCAACGCTGAAGTAGATAACTTTTATATGACAATAAATAAGGCTTAGGAACTGGCATATAAAGTCTACATACTGATGGGTGACTTAAATGCGAAAATTAGGACACCAAACAAAGATGAACACAACACGGATACGGAATCAGAAACCAGAGAGGACAAAGATCGACTGTGCTAGGGAAAACAATCTATCAATAATGAATACTTTCTTTAAAAAAAAAAACAAATGGAACGAAATTGACTTTCTACTGTCAAACCATCCGCTTGTTTTTCAAAATATAGAAGTACTGAACATAAACTACCCTTCAGATCACAGGCCAGTAAGAGCTACAATATCATATGATACTCAACTAAAGAAAAACAGAACAAAATACACTAACTGTCTAAATACCACAGTAAAAAGCGAAAAAGAAATTTCGAAGTTCAAAGCATAACTAAACTCCTACATATCGAAAGATCAAAATATATTATGCGCACAAGATATCACTTCAATCCAAAAATATTACGATAACTTAATCAGACTCATCACCTTAAGCTTGCAAAACGCCCGAAAATCACAAAACTCTAAGAAAAACCATAACATATTGCCAGAACGCACACTAAAACTTTTAAAAAGAAGACAAGAACTGCAAAAAGTGATAATAAAACTAGAGCAACGAGAAACGAAATTTCGGCCCTTTATAAGCTTGTTAGCAAATATATATAAAAAGACTACACTAACAATAGATATAAAATTATTGAAACACACCTGAGCCAAACTGGCAGCACGAAAAAGATATACAAAGAGCTGAAACCAAATAAAACTTGGATCGAAGGACTAAAACGAGGCGAAATAACAAAAAACAATCGCAGTGACGTCATCAGCATTGCAACCGAGTTTTACAAGAAATTATACAGCACAAAGGAGCCTGAAGACACCAGCCAGGAAAACCATGGCACCAATGAAGGCAACAAACTAAATAGATCCTAAATGGAAGAAAGCAAAGTCATAGAGGCATTAAATAAACTTAAACCAGACAAAAGCCCGGGCTCGGACAACATAGCAAATGAAACTCTAAAAATAGCTGCCCCAATACCAGCCGTACCATTTACGAATCTATTTAATTACATCCATGAATCTGGAATCTGGCGAGACGCCCTCCCAATGGTCCGAATTTTGTTATATAAAAAAGAGGAACCAAATGATATTGGAAACTATATACCAATTAGCCTACTACCGAGCACATTATCTATTTTCCACAATCCTCAACAAAAAAATTAGCTCTAAATTAGAAAACAGAAATTAACCCATTGAGCAAGCAGGATTTAGAAAAGGCTTCTCAACAATCGATCATATTTACACACTCAAACTCCTTCTCATGAAATACCAGGAGAAAAGTAGACCGCTGTCCTTGGCATATATAGAGTACAAAAAGCATCCGACTCAGTGTCACATAATTTATATTTGGGAAACTATAATAAAACAGAGAGTGAATAACGAATACATATGATTAATCAAAGCATATATAACGACGGCAAAAGTAAAGTTAAACTAGAAACATCCGGCTCTTGGTTCCCTGTTACAAAAGGCGTTAGACAAGGGGACCCATTGTCACCAATATTATTTATAGCCACATTAGAGTCAATAATAAATAAGCTGGACTGGAAGGAACGCGGCATAAAAGTAAATAAGGAATACTTAAACCACCTACGTTTCGCCGATGATCTGGTGCTGATATCAGAGAAAAGAGAGGAACTACAATACATGGTAGAGTCATTAAACAAAGCCAGCAAGTTGGCTGGCTTAGAACTGAACCTTTCTAAAACTATGCTAATGACCAACAGCACCAAGGTACAAATATGTGTCGACAACGAACCTCTTCAACATACCGATAAATACATCTACCTTGGCAAACAAATTAGCTTCGACAGCCAAAACAACTACCAGGAGGTCGAACGCAGGGCTCAGCTAACATGGAATAAATACTGGAGTTTAAAGGAAATATTTAAGAGTAGCATGCCGACTAACCTGAAGACCAAGGTTATGAACTCTTGCCTCTTACGCCTCGTTCGTTCGTGGGTTCGTGTTCGTTGTTCGTTCGTTCGTTGTTCGTGTGCTTCGTTCTTTGCGGTCTTTACCTGACCTACGCTTGCCAGACGTGGAAGTATAACAATAACTTATGAAACAAAATTAAAACGTGCCACCGCGGCATGGAGCGCAGTATGTAAGAGTAAGGGAGACCCTGCAATAGATGGGAGGACGAAATAAAACATACAGCGGGCCCAAACTGGATGCAAGTAGCAAAACCCAGAGAAGACTGGTTCACATTGGAGGAGGCCTTTACCTGCAGAGAGGTTCTTGTGGAATAATTACTGATTATTATATATACTAAAACACTATGTAAACCTGAACTTAATTCCATAAGAAATAAAAAGGCTTTTTATTTTTATTTATTTTATTTTTTATATAGTGTATTTATTTAAATGAATTATTTACAAACTACAAAACTATAATAGAAATAAATATGTACAAGTATATAAGGGCTGCATAGGCTAGGCTTTTATTTTATTAATTAACTTAAATACGTAAATTAGTATTTGTAAATAGACTAAACATAGGACAGTTTATTCAAATCGTGACATTTTTCTTACTTAGAGAATTTTCCTATACATCATAACTTCTAAACGAAAAGTTCGATCCGAATAATTTAAAGTGGAATTTACACGTACATACTCAGCCTTAATAATCAAATCATTTAAATGGATAAGGATTAATATCATGATACCAATATCACCACTATTCGATTCCACCCGTATTTGAACTTAATAATTTGAACAAAAACTATGTTATTGTGGTTTAACTATAATAGTTAGGCATATACATATACATGAGTACTATTAATAGAACACTATTTTATATATCGTCAATAGTTTTCGCAGCGAACGTAAAATAATGTGTTTTTAGGCAACATTTTGATACCTTGGGTTACATTGCTCCATTTTAGGTAGGGATCTCTAATTTTTTTGAAAATATATTATCGTCTATATTACTCGGTAAAAATGTAGCATCCTAATGGTGAAAGAGTTTTTAAAATCGGTTTAGGACATTTTGAGTTAAATCATAACAAATAAACAAAAAATCAAATCTTTCCTCTTTATAATATTAGTTTAGAAAATCCTGTTATAATTGAATTTTGGGTCAAATATATTGAATGAATATTTGCCACCGACACGCTGACAAGAAGAAGCTACAAGCTGCAGAAGTCGGTGGCAAAAAAACTGCACCACACAAACAAAAATCACTAACTTCTGAAACTAAAGTTATCTTTCACTTTTTGGTGGTTTTTAGGGTTCCGTACCTTAAATGGAAAAACGGAACCCTTCTAAGATCACTCGCGTGTCTGTCTGACTGTCCGTCTGTCACAGCCAATTTACTCCGAAACTACTGGAACGCTTGAGTTGAAATTTGGTGCACATATTATGTAAGTTGATGACCCTAATACGGACGTGTTACATAAGAAATGAAAGGGCTCATTGTGAGCATCTCAAATACATTTTTTATAATTTTAAGATAAATAGTTTTGAATTTATTTAAGAAAATAGGCGAAAATTGACCATTAACCTAATACCCCTTAATTCCAAACGTACAGGACCGAAAATTTAGAAAAAAAAAACTAGAGAGGTGTCAAGGGACACCCGGATGGAACGAAGTTCCTTTCGATTAAGTAGTGAAGGAATTGTAAAAAAAAAATTGGCACAAAATAAAACCACAACCACCACCACCACCACCACCTTGATCACCCATCCACAGACAGACCTCGGAAACCGTTGCTTAACTTGGATCACCCATCCACAGACAGACCTTGGCAGTCATTGCTTAACCTTGATCACCCACCACCACCACCACCGTCTAGCCCCGCAACGCGCGATAAGGAACTACGTTCCAAAAATACAAAAAAATGTTCTTTGCCTATACATTACAGGAAAACCTATAAGAAATCATAGATATAAAGCAACTTACGGAGTTAAAATAATTAACGTACGGAAGCAGAGGCTTCCGTACGTTAATTATTTTAATTCCGTGCGGAGAGCCGCACGAGTCGAACTCGGACTTGTTCGGTTTTATTTTTTGCAATTTTTTTCCTGTCTGCTATCAGTGATCCCATATACCAAACTACCTCAGCTGCATATTTCTAATAAAGTATAGATATAACTGTCCTATTTTAGCAAAGTCCTAAATTAAATTGTAGCGGGTAGCATTCAACAGGCTCGCCTGTGGCGCGAGGTGCGAGTCGGTGTGAGTCTGTGAGTCGGTGCGAGGCGTCAAAGAGCTGCGCATCAAACTCGCGCTAAGTCGAACAACTTAGATTACTTACCTTACCCCCATTACCCCCCGCCGCGCCCCTCACACCCCTGCAGACCGGAAGTATCGCTCAAAGTTGTGTAGTTATGTGGTCTGACGTGATGCTGCATAAGGGATCAAATGCAACACTACTTGAGAGCTGGCGTACTTAATAGACATATCGGTAACTAGGTCCTCAATACACAGAGTGCGGTTGGTATATTAACTAACGGGCTTTATTAGGATACTGCTTCCCAGCAAGGACCAATCGGAACCTATCGGTGAAGGTAAAACAGTCCAACACTCTCTGTATGCACTCGCACATATAGAAACAGGCGGATACCTTAAGACAAGCAAGTACCTTAAGACGATTACTAAACTCGTGAGCATCAAAATGTGCCTATTACGCGAACCTGTTAACGGTGCGTCAGAGACTTCGCTCAACTTCAAGTAACCGCTATCTTCAGCTCGGTTTGCTTCAGCGAATATGCAATCACGACAAAACACTTCACCATCTACAAAACATAAACATGCAACACAGATCATTTATAATGAATTGCGAACAAATTGTACATAAGTACTTGTGTTGCCAACTCTTGAAAAACTTGCCCACTGCAGTGTGTTGCAGTTACAAAACTACACGTTCAGCTAATAACATAACATGAGCGCAAACTTGCAACACTGCTGTCTCTCAACTTTTCTGTACATTCCAGCAGTAACGGCTTATTCCTGATTATTACAAGTTTAGTTACCAAGTGGTGTTGTTGCTCACAGATTTACTGGAATGCATGGATGGTTGATGTTTTACTGTGTTACAATACTCTGGGGCTTGAGATTTGGTCTAATACAGATAAAGGGAATAATAATGTATTGAAAATTTGGAGCCTCACAGATTAAGTTCTTTTAGTTTCTTACGTTCCCAATAAGTAAACTCTGTTACCAGAATGTATAGAATAGAAAAGTTGATTAGCATTAAATGACACACCGCCAAAGGCTAGCCGAATGGTACAGCTTCAGGTTTAAAGGCATTTTCGTGGTTCGACACAAAGCACAGCACCCAATTAGTGACTTGGCACAGCGTAGTGCTGCGAACTTAAGCAGACGATTTTCGATAACATGAGAATTGTACTTCATATCATAATGTTGTTCCAATGTGTGTACTAAGTTACTCCAATTAATATGTACTTACCCACTGTACATAACTCTTCTGGGTAGAGTTTAAGATTGAATGACAATCTGAAGAAGTGCCGATGGCCATTTAGGCCAATAAGTCAATAATATACTGGACGATAACAGAATTCTGACAATTTGGGATTCCGTGTGACCCAGTTCCTTTGTGCAATATCATGTCATGCGGCTGGGGCTTTGTGAATGTAAATGAGTAGAAAAAACACGTGTCTAACTCGTAATGCTCACTTCTATAACAAAAGCAATAACAGTGACGACGCACAGGACGACAGGACAACACAGTGCTGAGCGGGACAGTTTACAAGCGTCCATACAAAGTAATGAGCATGTCTTCCCAAACAGTCGCCCGTTAACGCACTAACTGCGTGGAGCAGAGTCGAACTGTCCGACATTATGCGCTCGTAACGACGCCGACGTACCGCGATGTGCCGAACGCCGCCGAGGCCGACAGCCAAAGGCCGAGGCCGACAACTAAAGGCCGAGGCGGGCGCGGCGCCAGCCGACTACTGCCAACTCAACTTTTTACCTCGCCGATTAGTTACTCAAAGTGTTACACAAAAACGGCTCACTCACTAACTTGCGCGCTTTATTTTTGTGAGACATTTGTGACGTCATTTGACACACGTTACACTTACGAACTTCACACACATAATTTCGTAGTTGTTGTACATGAGAATGAAGCTCACAAAAAGCTGATTTATAGTATAGTGAGGATATCCGCGCAGACTCGCCGACAGTATTGTGCAGTAGAGCTGCGCTGCGATACAGACTCAGTGAACTCATCAGTTATGTGCGTTTACTGTTGTACTGTACTATTGTGTTCCTAGTAGTTCAGAGTCATATCATAATATCGGTATGTTCCATCGTTCGAGAAAAATAAAATATGTATACACAGAAAACCTTCAACTTTCCCCTATTAGCACGGAACACAATGTTGAGACGACTTTTGACTTTAGCCAATTGCGAGATCAGAAAGTGTTATCCGCTTGAAGGTGTCCAATTCTGGCAGCACACCAGTAAAGCTGAAACAAAAGATATTTAGCGATAATATTATTACAATAAGTATGGCTTGGGCACCCGCAGTGCTGTGGCTGACAGACTTTATCAGTCGCAGCGGGGATGCGGCGAGGAGCGTGCAGGTGGTGGCAAGTAGTGCTAATAGTGACACACGGCGGCTAGGTAGTGCCCGGTGAGTTTATCGAGAAAAAGAATCACTGATGTCATTGGTTTCTGTTTCGAAAGTCTAACAATATAAATAAAAAACGCTTCGTTTATAATAATGGCATACTGACAATGATAATTATGACACATGTTTGTGTGGTTAGCTTAGCGTTACTTGAAAAGGAGATAGGCATCAGAATAGCACAGCTAGTTCTATGAATAGTATCAGAAATGCCTGAGGTCGGTCTAAAGAAGTGGTCAGATGGAAGCTGCGAGCCGGTCGCTCTAATAAGAGGGTTGAAACAATCAAGTGGCATCTCGCCACCGCAACCGCACCGCAGCAAGCGCATGTATGCAGTACAGCCGTATGTACCTACTGACAACTTTATCAATGTGCCAACGACGAGGAAGTGTATCGACGGCACTGCACAGCACGATACGGTACGGCAACGGGACGGCACGACGCCGAGCGCTGCGCCCGCCGGACACCCGTTCAACATAATACACAGGGAGATAGTCACACTACTCACGCCACTTAGCAATGGAGTTGCTTGTTGAAATAATTTTAACCTTACTTACTTCCGATAAGGGTGGTAGTGAAAGCATATACAAAGTTGTAAAGTGTTAATCCGCGAGCACGGACTAACTGCTTAATTATGCGGCCGCGGTCCCCGGGGTTATGTTTTTATTTTGGGACTAAAGCATTATAAATTCCTTAGAATATTCTCTTAATGCCGGCTTTATCTGGCCGCCATTACTTACTCTCTGCGCCGCCGTCGGTACAAGTCGCCGGCGACTGAACAACACACAGATGTACGTCACAATACGCTATCGGACCACTAGTTCGCACCGTTTGTTATTTTGAGTTTTGGTTGAAATATAAAATGTTTTCTATTTGACTGCGTGGAGTAAATATTGTGAAAAACCTGAATTGATTTTTATAAATGACTAGTGTTGTGCCCGGCATGCGTTGCAATGCACCTGAAGACACTGCAAATATAACCGGCCAAGTGCGAGTTGGACTCGCGCACTGAGAGTTCCGTATAAACTTGTAGGTATTTTGTTATTAAACTACATATTTACGGTTTTCAGATGTTTCCTTTTACTTGTGCTATTCGACAATGCTTCTTGCCAAATTTCATGATTCTAGGTCAACGGGAACTACCATATAGGTTTTCGACCCAAAACCTATAGGGTACTTCCGGTTGACCTAGAATTGTCAATTTTGATTAAAAGTAAGGTCTTACAGAACAAGTAAAGGGACAATTCCGAAAAATAAAAAGATGAAAATTAAAGTAAATGGTACTTGCAAGTTTTCGCGAAAATCTAAATTTGCCCATATCTTTTTATCGTGTTGGCTCAGTACCTTGATTTTTATAACCTAATAGGGACTATAGACCTCAGTATCTGGTATAAATTTCAACTTGCTAGGTCCACCAGGTCCTGAGAAAATTGGTGGTGACAGACGGACAGACGGACAAGAGAGTGATCTTATAAGGGTTCCTTTTGTACATTTTGAGGTACGGAACCCTATATATATACATTATAGATAACGGTCTGTTGAAAGAATAATTGCTTAGACTACAAATGTTCACTAGACACATTCACATGTAACATGTGAGTGTTGGTCGTCGCAGCTCGCAGGCCACAGAGTGTCAGTAGGTCGGAGTGTAATAGACGCGCGCGTCGCCGATTTCCATTCGAACGGCATTACGTTGAATGCGCTGCGATCTGCATTTCCTTAGCTAGTTAAGTCAGGACCGAAGTGGATGAAGCTCCATAAATCATGTAGGTAAATGCGAGGTTTTTCCCAACACCCGCGTTGCCTGGCAACCGTCCAACTGCATACCATCGGAAACTTTACGAAGCTCTTCGATTCGATATTATTTTCTTATTCGTTTTAATAGTTTTCTTTAGTTGGCGTCATACAATTTATGTTATAAGAATGGAGACAGAGTGACGCATTTCGCGTTAGTGCGTGCTCATTGTGATAGATGGCGCTACTTAACATGATTTTCATAGCGTGGGTTTTTAGCGTTAGTATATTTTTAATGACTAGGGACATTCATCATGCTCATAATCCGTGTAGGATTACAAACATGGGGTAATGTCCAGTCATTACGTCTAATTGACCGCTCTGTACAACTCCATTCTTTACACACTCGAGACTCGCTGTGTGGAGGCTGTCCGAGCTAGCGTGTGTAGCGCTGCTTGCTCCCATATCCACAATACCTGCGTCTTTCACGCGGTCTCATTTTGGTCTTAAGGGTCGGAGGGATGCAGACATATACGCCAACACAAAAGGCCCGCTCTATGATTAATTTATCTAAACACATGAACTGGTTTTTTCAAGGAAATATGCAAATTACGATATACCTACATTTTATTTACTTAGACACACCTATCACATTATTCATCTGTAAACATTCTTGTAGCCATATTATGTATGAATTTTCTTTGTTGTTTTTAGGAAGAACAACATCACTTACATTATTTGTGCAGGAAATAAGAACTATTGCGTTTTCTTAAAATTGGAACCATGATTTACTCTATCATCAGTATTTTATTTTATAGTATATCTATAACGTAATTGATTACTATTTAGCATTGCCTTAACTGGCTCATTGTCTTATACAGGTAAGGTCAAGGCTGCTTGTCGAACTGTCGACACTCAATGCATGAACCAGTAGCCAGGTGGCAAACTCGGACTTAGCGACTGTCCGACAGATTAGCATACAGTCAGTGTGCGGAGAAGCCTCACGCGTCGCTTGTTAGCGTGGCGTGTGCGTGGCGTGTGCATGGCGTGTACGTGGCGGTTGCGTGGCGTGTGCGGGGTGACTGCCTGTGTTTGTCCATCCAGTGAGTTACGCGTGTGCGTAGGCCGCATGTTGGTGTATACGATTGAGGCGACCTCTGTTTGTGAACCGTAAACTATTATGTTATTGCATATTCCAAGATTTAGACGTGTGAGCAGCTGAGACTAGCTGTGTGCTGCGTTACACAGCACACATTTGTTAACACTTCTATAGTCTATTTCAAGATTTGAGAAATTTTGAGGGTGTGCTTGCGAGGTGTTGAGAAATATTTACATAATCGTTAATTCACATACAATGACCTCATGCTCAAAACTTCTCGTGCTTAAGTTTTTAAATTTTACGAAAATCAAAATTACTTGAATGCCTGTTACATGATATTGCATTTAGTTATTGGTGATTAATTGTTCACATGAACTTGGATTTGACTTGTTCTTTAAAACAATAAACTAGTTAAACTTGAACCTATCATTGAGTAATTGATCAAACATTTTATTTGAAGATTTTGGCAGCAGTTTTGCTAAGCAAAACAATTATATTCGAATTTCAGCACTTTGGATGAATCATAAAATAATTGCACACATTTAGAAAACAAATGTCTTGACAACTTTTATTAGTAATATTTAAAAATTATTCAACAACGGTTGGAGAGTATTTTATAATTTAAAGTTTAGCACGCTATTTCACACAAAGGCGTTTGAATCATTAGCCTGCGTAACTTCCGCCACTTTATTTTATTTTCAAAATAGCAGTCACGCACACACCCTGTATTAATCAATAGCCGGTATCAATATGTACCACTATTGTACATAAAGTTTAAATAAATATGCAAACAGGTATTTTATGAGACAAAACAGTAATCTTCTAAAGCGTCACGTTTCCGAAATATAAGCTAGCGTTTATACAAAAATCTTCATGTCTTTAGTAAGTACGAAGCAAATTCTCTGCTTATTGCCCCTTATTGACATAATTATGTAATCAACAGCCGTCATGGTACTTTCTGGAGTTCGGAACCTCAAAAAGAAAAAACGCAACCCTTATAGGATCACTTGCGTGTCTGTCTGTCTGTCCGTCTGTCACAGACAATTTACTCCGAAACTACTGTACCGATTGAGTTGATATTTGGTACATATGTGTAAGTCGGTGACCCTAATACGGAAGTGTAACGTAAATTACGGATTATAAACATGAGGGCCACTTTTGTGGGGTAAATTAGAAAATAAAAATATAAGTTTTAACTATATCGTGTGACATACCAAATGAAAGGGCTCATTGTGAAAATCTCAAATATATGTTTTCTTAGAATTTTAAGATAACTAGTTTTGAAGTTATTTAGGAAAATAGGCGAAAATTGACCGGTCCCCCTTAACTGCGAAACAACAGGGCCAGGGAAAATTTAAAAAAAAATACAAAAAATAGTTCTTTGCCCATTGATTGACAGAAAAACTTTTAAGAAAGCTTAGATTTAAAACAACTTACGGAATTTACATAATTAATGTACGGAATCCTCTCCACACGAGTCGAACTCGCACTTGTCCGGTTTTTATGACATGCTTCCGGTCTTTAGTTAAATTTAATAAACACTTAGGTACTCAGTTATTTGTTTTGTTTGGCTGATCGCACTGCGACCATTTCATCCGATAGACCAACAATGGAAAAGTTGTGTTTCTAATAAACGAACAAAAGTTGATTTGATCATTTTACTTCACAATCCATTACCCGGATTACACTACATCTCAGAATTTTTTTTTTAATGAAGGCCGTCTATATGGACCGGGTCGGATTCGATGTGCTGATTCATGTTGCATGTATGATCGTATTACGGTATCCTTAAGACAGCGGCTGTGAGTTTTACTGCAAACTGAGGTGAATATTGCGCATCATTATCGAAACGTCTTGAAAATTTGCAAAACATTATAACCAACAAAGAACTCACGTGATGGAGAAATTAAATGTCGCTAAAAAGAGCACTATAGCATTTCTGAAAACAAACAAAAACTGTACGAAAACCTGAAAAAATATAAAAGCGAACATTTTTATCCGTAACTGCAACACACTTGTTAAAAGCACACCGTGATCGTAACGGATATAACTCTGTTTGAATACAAAGTAAATCTAACGTGCGAGTTAGCGCGATCCGTCGCGTCGCTCGCACTGGTCGCAGCGGGCGGATTGTCGCGTCGCATCGCACTACACACGGCGCAATTTATCGCCGCACTTAATTACCTTGCCGACGCGCGACAACCTGCCCGTACGTGCTATATCGCGCGCTTTGTTTCGCGCGCTTTTGTTTTGACTCGCACTTCACTAGCGATGTATTGTGCCGGCGCACAATACACGACGGACGATCGCTTTGTTCGCGCTTCGAAATGTGGCGCAAATAAGTGACATCAGTCTTTGAAACACATGTAGGTCAGTGACCGCGTGCTGTCGCACAGAACAAACTTTTTATGAGTTTTGTTTATGGCACTTGTTGGCAGAATGTTTTGTATCGGCGATACGTGTCGCTCGGGGAAGTTTACCGTTTATTGACTGCACTCGATATTTGTGGCTGATGCCACTTCATTTGAACACTCAGTTCAGTTTGTTCTAATTTTTAGACACATTTATTTAACAACACATTCATTTTCTAATAATAGTATGGAGAGGATCCTAAAGCGAATTTTGAAGTCAAATTTTATTACAGTTTAATACTATTAACTCACAGTGTCTAAACCTATTATAAGCCACAAACTTGTGTGCCCTTAGCAAGGTTCGTAGCTCGTAGCAAGGTTCGTAGCTCGTAGCAATGTTCGTAGCTCACAGCAAGGTTCGTAGCTCGTAGCAAGGTTCGTAGCTCGTAGCAATGTTCGTAGCTCACAGCAAAGTTCGTAGCTCGTAGCAAGGTTCGTAGCTCGAAGCAAGTGGGTACGTAACGCTTCGTAGCGTCAGTAATCAATCATTTCCACATGATTAAACTAGGTGAAATCATTTAAGATAAATTAAACCGATTTTTTTAATTAAACATTTCAGGGCTTGTCCCACTTTAGATCTTTTTACACATTTTTATTCGTCTCGCCACACACTTAAACGCTTCTCTTTTTGTGTTTTCGTTACTTAAATTAAATCCTGTTTTCTTTTACACTATTTGCTTATTGTTGTAACGTCCCGTTTTAGTATACTTTGGCTTTGTTTGTTACGGAGAATCACTGACTCCTAAGACACAGGCACATACACCTAGTTTAGGAGTCAGAGTATTAACATTATTGTGACCTAGTTATAAGCCTTATATGCTCTTAGTCTGTGTATCCTGTACTGTTATGGCTTTGAGTGAAATAAATAATTTAATTATTTATTTTATTTATCTGCACAGGTCTGCTACTGTTCATAAATCAAACTATTTATGTTGTCTATGTAGCGAGTTACACAGTCGCGAGGCGCGGCCTAACTTTGTCTATGACGAAATTAACTCGCGCTCGCGATGGCATCGGGACGGGGAACTTTTCGGCGAGTCATTTGGTCGCCGGCGTCCGGTCCGTGTGTCCGGAGTGTCCGGCTGTGCAGACCAGACACACGCGCGGTGCAACAGACTGTACGCGCATACATGTTGCATGTCTTTTATGTGTTGTAAATTGTACATCGATTCAGATAGACAGCTTTTTTAAATATATTATTTTTGTTTAATTTGTTATTCGTTGTTCAATTTCTTTATTATGCTGTCAAACTGAGTGGACTGGACTGCAAGCTGGCGACACCAGACGTTGGACAGTGATTGTATCAGTACATTATCCGTCAATGTATGGGATTCGCTTTCCGGTCCGGAGTCCAGTCTTCTTGGCCTTAAAATACCTTAAAAGTAAGTAACTTTATAAAATATGTATTACTAAAAACCCGTAAGAAGATTTGTTTTAAACGCTACATAAAACTTCTTTAAAATACTTGTAGTAACATCGAGTAGCACAAGTCCGTCCGTAACACAGCGAGGTTGAGCCGACACGCGAAAGGATCGCTATCGGATTGACTCGTTCGTGTGTGTTACTCTGTGACCACGTCACCTTAGCTTGGGTGTTCTATTATGTGGACTTCGAATTGAGCTAGTTTTGTAGGGCAAGAAAATGCTGCTCTGTTGTTAACACTAAGCAGGTACACATTTGAAAGCAGGCAGTACTAAGCCACACAATTAATATTCGTTTCTCTTCTTCAAATTATTTATTAGTGAATTCAAATTCTAAATGCTCATTTTCTTCAGGATTCTGTCAGTCCGTAGCGCGTCACATCGACACATGCACTTATTTAACTTCTGTATAGTACTCAGCCGCAGGTAGCCTCAGTAAGACGTCGATACAAGTCCACTCGGCGTTGGGCCCCCGGCCTCAGGTGTAGAATCCCGTGGGCCTCTGGGGCGGGGCCCGGGGCCTGTCGCCTGTCGGCTCGGCCGCTGTCAGCCGCGACCTGTGTCACGCCGGTTATTGGAACATGTCATAACGACCTCCCGACCGATCTGCTGGACGTAACTGCATGGACAGAAGGTCCACTCAACGAAATAGATTCATGCAACTATTAACCTGATGGGTTACTGACAATTCACTATCAGAAGCCATGTATCTGGTCCCTCACCTCACCAGTTACAACCTATCAAGCTATAGGCAGCCATTTCAGTTTGCTCCTTCACTCAGTGGCGGCCATTACCCAACATGTGAGAACCTTCTCGTGGTGTGTACAGTCTAGAGCTTCTGTTCCTGCTCGTCATACGACGGCGTCACCGGCAACAACCGACGCGCGGATTAATCAAATGTGCCGATGTTTTATACGCGGCTCTGCGGGTCTACGGCGCGTGGCACGCGGCGTGTGGTGAAACCTCAATACTAAATGTTCCCGACACATAACTCCATGACGATGGGTCTGTTGGGCGAGGGACCGAACTGCTTCAATTTAAAATGACTTTGTTGGCTAGCAGTGTACCAGTATGATCAAGAATGAATGTATAAATAGATCATGCCATAATTACTGAACTACATGTCTCGTTTCTCACTGTGAGAACGAGTCAACAGTGAGTGTTCACTGGCGCCGCGCCGGTGACATCATTGACGAATGTTTACGACATACGAGTAAATCTTTCTACGAAACTAATTACATAGCTGTTTTTGTACTGTCCGAGGTATTAAAATCTTCATCATAATTTTATTTACTTAAACATCAAGTATCATTACGCTAATTACAGCCGACGGGTAGCACAATACATACAAGTGCTGATTTATATTTTCGATACCAAGTGAAGAGATTGATCCGTCGCGGTTGCTATGCACCACCGCCCCCCTCCTCCCTTTAGCCAGGCGACGCAGGGGTGATGGCGGTGTGAAGGGGTTGTATAATTAATTAATTGGCTGAGTGTAAGAAGCCGATGGAGAGCAATCCGAGCCGCCTGTAATGCGATAATATGCTTCACGCGGGTCTATTGCAGATGATTTGTTATTGTAAGTAAATAAACAAATACTTTATAAGTAGGACACTGTTGTTTGATTAGTATGCTAACCGGATGTACTCGCTTACACCCACGTGTCGTGCTTAGTGTCTATCGCTAAGTATATGTCGAACTCAATCGTTTAAGTTTCGTTTGTTCAAGTTTTTCAGTTTGATCACTAACAAAACTAATCTTGGAAATGTGTAAATAAATACCAGGAGAGTTCAACAGATTTGGAGAATATTCGACAATACGAGTACAAAATATTTTAACTCATCAATAAAGGCTGTTTGCCTTCTCAAACATTATCGACTTTCGATCGCGTCTTTTAAAATGCGTTCCTTTTTTAGATAACGAAAAAACCGTTCAAAAGGGTGAGTAACTCCGCCGAGGATCATTGTACCATTTGTCATGGCGCGGGAGAGGCCCCCAGAGGACGCCAGGCCTCCAATCATCAATTTTCCAGTACGCGAGGACTCAGCCGCGATCGTTGCGAACCGCATCGGATCGCTGCGGATCGGTGCGGTGCGCCGCGGCGCGATATAAATTAGAAGCGAGTTATGCGACATTTTGTACGATCAGCGTCATGGACCACCTGCGCGACTTGTAAACGATACGAGATTTTTCGAAACAATAAAATGTATGAAATAATTTTGCAACTAATCAAAATCGTACGTGAGTTATTAAGTTGTCTCGATAAAGCCAGAATCAAACCTGTATAATTTAATCACTGAAACACTGCAGAGAAGTTCTCGAAAAACCTACCTGAAGTAGAAGCAAAACACATAGATTTAGATTTACAATGATTGGGTAGGTATTGGAAGTACGTCTCTTCATTATTAAGCGACACCTCCGACGTTCAATAACTGTATTCAGCGTCAAAGTGCGCAATAAAGTTGTCCTCAATATTGAGACAAGTTCGTATCTGTCGGAGCCGGGAGCCAACAGAATGAACGGAGCCAGCGGAGCTCCTAACTCACGGTTTCCACTCCCAAATTAATTAAAAGTCGTTTAATAAAAACAGTAAATTTGCTGTGTATCGTTTTTCCGGCAGCGCACCGGCGCGCCCCAATTATTGGAGAACACGTTTCGATTTAATAAAGCAATTTAGAAAAAGGGCAATTTGCATCGGAATGAGGGAAGGGTTGTCTGGGAGGAAAGAATCGGGAACAAGTATAACGGACAAGTTAGCGTCCGCCGGGGACGCACCGGGGACGCACCGGGGACGCACCGGGGACGCACCGGGGACGCGGGCAGTGAGCGGGCGGCGAGCGCTCTTACTACCTTAGACATTGAAAGTGAAGTCTATATTTGTCAGGGCGCGCGGAAGTCGACAGAACCATTACCGTTACATTGAATATCAAGTCTAGCTTTATATCAACCTCACTCTGTGTAAACCCGCTTTAGGGCGAATTTTACCAATGAAACTGAACACGATCTACGCACCTAAACTAGTTCAAGAGCGGTCAGTGTCATCTTCGATATAGACACTGACAACTCATAGGCGATGTTTACATGATTGTATTCTTGTTCAGTCTTACTGGTAAAATTCATCCTAAACTTTGTAAATCAATTAATTAATCGCTTTGTTTTACCTGTTCTTTACTCAGTCCAGTACAATGTTTCCTATGTTCCAGAAGTTCTACTGAGGGAATAATATACTCTAAGTACTTTGTTTTAAAAAAGTCTGCTACTTGAATTTAAAAGTTATTCATCCCACGTAATTGTAATATTCCGGTAATTTTAAACAAATCCATGATTGTCTTCTAGGTTGTGAAGGATAGCAGGGATTGTAGTTGGGCGCCAAGATTTAGAAGTAGATCCAAAAACAAATATATTTTTCCAAAATACGCGCAGTGTCGCCTATGAACCCGTCCCTCGCAGCTAAAGGCGGCTCCACACTATCGGCTGTGTCGCGCGTCGGTAATGCGGTGCTTCGCATGCCGCCCCGCCCCGCACTATCATAGCCGATGGAAAAATCGCTCGATTCCGTATACAATAATCGTTGGCATTGAATAACAATCGCCGTCGCCGTCGCTGGGTTGCAGCGCCTTTATTAATAAATTCTATTACGTATTACAGAGTGACACGGCCGCGGGTGGGACAGGGCCGGACGAAGGGGGCAGTGAGGGGGAACTGGTGCTCCTTCGTCTATGATTTTAGTTTTCGTTTGTCGTGATATTGTGGACGTTTAGCTGCGCATTTTATTTGCTGCTGATATCTTAAGGTCCCATCTGTTGTGACGTAAATGCTGGAGGATAGCCCGGGCTTGTAATAAAAATATATTAGTACTAACATAACCGTTTAGGTTTTCAAGCGAATGGACGGAGATAGCTTCACAACAAGAGGTGTCCGTATCAAAAACAAATTCTTTTAAATACCTTCTCTCAAAAAAGGTTTCAGTTCAAGCTGTACTGTATCTGCTATGACAATGGCAGTCATTAAACTGGAACAATCTCTGTCTGACCAGTCGAGCAATGTTCAGACAGAGGTTCAAGAAAGCGATGATTTTGGACAGAGTTGGTTGCGATCTACCATTTTTTTTTTGTGTGATACGTACTCTTTTGTGATGGTAAGCATAATAATTATGTTTGTCATTATCATATTGTCCATTTACACAAATTGGTAGACCAACTTGTATCTATCTGCTACAAATATTGATTACTATCTGTTTCCCGCGATCTTCGTTCTCGTGAAATTATTATAAAAAATATTACCAACTTCCATTTTTGAATCGAATTTTGTTAGGTACCATTTTAAGGGTTTTAATTTTTTTGCACGGAACCTTACATTTGATTCTAAAATAATAGTAGCTTTAGTTACTCCTTATGACATCAGCTATCTGCCAGTAAAAGTCCCGTCAAAATCGGTTGAGCCGTTTCGGAGATTAGCCGTTTGAATCGGATTTTGTTAATATTTTCAAGGGTTTTAATTTTTATTTTGCACGGAATCCTAATAATTTTTCTAAAATAAAAGTAGCCTATGTTAGACCTAATAACATCAGCTATCTGCCAGTAAAAGTCCCGTCAGACAAAAATGGAAAAGATGTGTTTTTGTTATAAGTACCGTATATGTATACTTTCATATGTATTTAGTAAACAGCTGTTACTTTGATGTAACAAACAGACACTTCAATTTTATTTATTTGTATAGATGATCTTACATCAGTAGTAGGCTAGTAGTGGTTACTTCATGCTCATCTTCGGGCTTTTCGACGTTTGGCGTGAGCGGGGGAGCCCGTAGCGAGCTGGTAGCGCCAGGACCTCGAACTTCACATACATTGTATACCACGTATTTACTTCTGTAAAAACAAAAGAACTGCTTTTGTCTTCTTTTCTGAATAATTGTCGGACTGGGGATAAAACGGTCAGTTTGTTGATGGTTCTATGTATCATTGAAGTTTCATACAGACATGAATTCTCGCCTTGATCCTATGATACTGTATTGATACAGTTAGCCTGCGTCATCGCACTGCTGAGCAAAGGCCTCTTCCCATGACTTCCAGTTACTTCAATCCAGAGCCAATGTGGACCACTGGTCGCTGGACTTGTCCAGCTCGTCCCGTCATTTTCTACGAGGTCTGGCGCAACACCTTATGGATTTATCGGGGTAGGCAACTGTGATGTATGTGTTATTAATTAGTTTATAGTGGGTAGGAGCATAAAATATAATATTGTTATGTATTGTCAAGGCGCGCCAGTCTGCGATTATACGCTGTGCTACTACCAAGTTAATGTCGTTTGCTTCCACTCCGCTACCCACGTACCTCCATATTCTTCAGTGGCGACGAGTATTGAACATTTCGCGTGATTTTTGTTTAAAAAAAAGTTAACGATGTCCATCGGAAAAATTGCGGAGTTTAACGTGCACAAGGACGATTGGAAATTATATGTCGAGCGGTTAGAGCAATACTTTGTGGTGAACAAGATACCAGACGATTTACATGTGCCGACGTTAATAACCGTTATGGGGGCGGAGAGTTATGAGTTGCTAGTTAACCTGTGTACACCAAATAAACCAAAAACCAAAACGTTTGAGCAGTTATCGGAAACAATGTGTAAACATCTACAACCAAAACCCAGCGAACTAGCCGAGAGGTATAAATTCAGGCATAGGAAGCAGAAGGAAGGCGAAACTATATCCGACTACGTGGCGGTACTTAAAAAGATGTCGAAAACCTGCGAGTTCGGAAGTTGGCTCGAAGAAAGTTTACGAGATCAATTGGTGTGTGGAATAGCAAGTGAAAATATTAGACAACGGTTATTCGCAGAACTCAAACTGGATTTCGCCAAGGCGTATAAGCTTGCCGCCAGCATGGAATCGGCGGAGAAAGACGCCGCCGTCGTCGAAGGGCCTAAGTCCTCAGTGGAAAGGGGTGCATCGACGGTGACGTGTCAAGCAATGGCTGTGAGGCGACAACCAACGGGCGTGGCGGTGAGCGGCGGGCCGGCGAGCGTCGCGCGGCGGTACGTGCGCGAGCGTCAAGACGTGCGGGAGAGGCCCGCGGGCCGCGAGTCGACGCAGCCGGTGCCGGGTGAGCGGGCTCGGCCGGACGAGCGAGTTCGGCCACAGCGGCAGTGTCGGGTGTGTGGCGCTAACCACAACGAGTCGTCGTGCAAGTTCACGCGTTACGTGTGTAGGGTATGCAATCGTCAAGGTCACTTACGACGTGTGTGCCCTAATTTAGTGGCGCAACATCAAGTGGCCGTACAAACCGCGGGCAGTGATGAAGAGGCGGACAGTGACGAGGTAATTTTTGTTGACGTTTGTCGATTGTCAATATCCAGTTGCAAACCTATTTATATTACGTTGAACGTGCATAACAAGGAAATAGCTATGGAATGTGACACGGGTAGTGCAGTGTCTTGCATTAGTCGAGAGTGTTACAATAAACTATTTAACGATCTTGCCCTACAACCTTGTAAATTAATCTTAAGATATTATACAGGTGAGACTGTAAAACCCTTAGGTACAATAAGGCCTCTGGTTCGGTATAAGGATAGAAGTGAATTTTTAGAATTGCTCGTTATTGAGAAGGGTAAAACTGTTCTTTTAGGGCGACATTGGATAGCGGCATTAAAAATCCAACTACCTGATTTGAGCTATTATAATGTAAATAATATGTTGGAAAATAATGATTTCGATGTATCCTCTTTCAGTTCCAAATACTGTAACGTGTTCGCGGAGGGTCTCGGGCGCTTCACGGGCGGCGCAGTGAGCATACACGTGCGCGAAGGCGCCCGGCCGGTGTTCATGCGTGCGCGCCCGCTGGCGTACGCGCTGCGCGAGCCCGTGGAGCGCACGCTGGACCAGCTGGTGCGCGACGGAGTTCTCACCCCTGTCGAGCGTTCCGACTGGGCTACGCCAATAGTACCAGTGGTAAAGAAAGATGGTAGCATTCGTATCTGCGCCGATTATAAACTTACTTTAAACAAAGTTATAGAAATTGATCGTTATCCTTTGCCAAGGGTAGAAGATTTATTATTTCGTCTCCGAGGGGGTGAACACTACAGTAAAATTGATTTGTCACAAGCGTACGCGCAATTCGAACTCGATGACACAAAAAAATACACGGTGATAAATACCCACAAGGGTTTGTATATGTACAACAGATTAGTGTATGGTTTAGCGTCTAGCCCGGGTATTTTTCAAAGGCGAATCGAACAGTTATTCGCGGACATGCCACGTGTAGGTGTTTTTCTCGACGACATAATTGTGACGGGAAGTACGAAAACAGACCATGTTAACAATTTACATAAAGTCTTGCAACGGTTGGAAGACTACGGACTCAAAGTGAAGAAGGAAAAATGCGTTTTTTTTTCAAAGTCGGTTTCATATTTAGGTCATATTATTAGTAAGGATGGAGTGCATACATGCCCAGAGAAGGTTAAAGCAGTGATGGAAACGCCGGCGCCTACAAATGTCACCGAGTTAAGAGCGTTTATAGGTCTAGTAATGTATTATGCTAAATTTATCAAAAATATCAGTACTGTTCTCGCCCCATTGTATAATCTTCTTAGGTCGGGTGTTAAATATACTTGGAGTGAGGATTGTGAGAGTGCCTTCGTACGAGTGAAGCGGCTTTTGGCGTGTGGCGAAGTACTAACTTATTACAACCCAGACCTACCGCTAGTTTTGACGACGGATGCGAGTAGTGTGGGCGTCGGCGCGGTGATATCACACGTTACGGCGGACGGCGAACGCCCGGTGGCGTATGCGTCGCGGTCGCTCTCACCGACCGAGCGAGCGTATGCACAAATAGACAGGGAAGCTCTCGGAATTGTATTCGGTATTCGTAAATTTCATCAGTACTTGTATGGGCGTCACTTTATACTACGGACAGATCATAAACCTCTAACTTATATTTTCGGTAATAAAACGGGTATTCCAGTGATGGCTGCTTCGCGACTACAGCGATGGGCGGTACTGCTATCGGGTTACAATTACAATATTGAGTACATCGCGTCTAGTAAGAACAGTGCAGATGCATTATCACGCCTTCCACATAGGGATTACAACCCTGGCAGGCTAAAAACAGAAAATACGTATGTTAACTTTGTAGAAAATTTTTTACCCATCACTAGCAGTGATATCAAAAGAATAATACACAAGGATACGGTACTTGGTAGGGTGATGTTATATATACAATCAGGTTGGCCATCAGTTTGTCCTAATAATGATGAAATTAAGCCATTCTATGCTAGGCGCAATGAATTAAATATTGAATGTGGGTGTATAATGTGGGGCTATCGTATGGTGATTCCACAATTATTACGAGGGCAAATACTAAATCAACTGCATAGCAGTCACATGGGTATCGTAAAGATGAAAAGTCTGGCTAGGAGTTATGTGTGGTGGCCCAACATCGATACAGACATTGAGGGATTATGCAAAAGCTGTGAGACTTGTGCCGCGGAAGCGAGCGCGCCTCCGCGGGCTGCTATTCAACCCTGGCCGTACCATACCCAACCGTGGACTAGGCTTCACATTGATTTTTTGGGCCCGTATCGAGGTATGACATTCCTAGTATTAATTGATTCAACCTCCAAATGGTTAGAAATATTCGAAATGCCACGTACAAACGCGTATCATGTTATAAAAGTTTTACGTTCCACTTTCGCTAGGTTCGGTTTACCGGAACAGTTAGTATCTGATCAAGGACCACCTTTTACAAGCATTGAATTCAAAAAATTTCTCGCTAATAACGGCATTAGACAGAATTTTTCACCAGCTTATCATCCGTCTTCAAACGGAGCCGCAGAAAATGCAGTTAACATTTGTAAGCGCACTATTAAAAAGGCAATTCGGGATCGCGTAGATGTAGACACAGCTTTACAAACATTTCTGCTGGCATACAGAAATACAGTGCACAGCACTACTGGTGAAACACCTGCTATGCTGTTGCAGAAACGAACACTACGTTCCAGATTGGATCTGTTACGGACAGAACGATCAGTAGGTGCACGAGTGCAGGATGCGCAGCAAAGACAAATCGACTCTTCTGGTGGGGTCACGCGTATCTTCGACGAGGGTGATCCTGTTTGGATGAGGGAGTACGGTTCCTCAGATAAATGGGTAAAAGGTACGACCTCTGACGTAGATAGTACTCGTAGGTATCTGATAGCAAAGGATAACGGTCAATTTATTAAAAGACACGTAGACCAGATACGGCGCAGATCCCGTGCATCTGTTGGTGGGCCAAACACTGAAGAAGAGGAAACGATAGAGGATGGGAACTCGGTGGCGCACGCTGGGGGCAATTTATTAAAGTCAGGGAAGAAAGAGATGGACTGTAGCGATAGTGTGTGTGAAAGTGAGAGGGTGTGTGAAAGAAGTAAATTAGAACAATCAATAAACAGTGGAGTTGGTGGTGTTGATCAGGATCAGCTATCTAACCAGTCATGTGGTTCGTCAGATGAGCAGCAAGAAGAGTACCCAAAGCGAACCCGAAAACCGGTTGTCAGATTTCAGTGTACTTAAAAATGTATTGCTAAATGATGATTCTTAAAGGATTTATATAATGTTAGAATTTGTTGTAAAATTATTAACCCTTCATGAACATATTGTAATTTAAGAAGGGAGGTGTGATGTATGTGTTATTAATTAGTTTATAGTGGGTAGGAGCATAAAATATAATATTGTTATGTATTGTCAAGGCGCGCCAGTCTGCGATTATACGCTGTGCTACTACCAAGTTAATGTCGTTTGCTTCCACTCCGCTACCCACGTACCTCCATATTCTTCAAATACAGAATGCCACGTCTTGCTGCGATCCTTAATGACATACTCCCTTTGTTTCGTCCACGTGCATCTGGTACATCTGGTCGCCTGTTGAAGTAATGGGTAATATCTCCATTGAGACTCTTTACGTTTTGCAGCGCGTCCGCCATGCTCATGGAGGCACGCACAGCGGATGGTCTCGCGGTAGTTTTACGCACGAAAGCGGCGTCACTGCTCCACAGAGTGCGTATCAAAAGCATTCCGAGTGTAATAGCGGACAGGTATGACTGTCCGTTTTTTTAGCAGTGAATGCGTGTGTTTTTAAATATTATTATGAATATTATGGACCAAAGTTATTTAATATTATAAAAAACCGGCCAAGTGCGAGTCGGACTCGCGCACGAAGGGTTCCGTACCATTATCTATAAAAACGGCAAAAAAAACATATCTGTTGTATGGGAGCCCCCCTTAATATTTTTTTTTTAATTTTTAGTATTTGTTGTTATAGCGGCAATAGTAATACATCATTTGTGAAAATTTCAGCTTTCTAGCTATCACGGTTTATGAGATACAGCCTGGAGACAGACAGACAGACAGCGGAGTCTTAGTAATAGGGTCCCGTTTTACCCTTTAGGTACGGAACCCTAAAAAGAAACATTTGTATGTTTAGACATACGGGTAATAGGAACTAGATTGTCACTGAGTGTATGTGTGTGTGTGTCCCAAGTGTGTGTGTGTTTTGGCTATATTCATGACGTTCCCCTGGGATAATTACCGCCTATAACGCGAACGAAGCCGCGGGTAAAAGCTATTGTTAAACTAAGAATTAAGGACTTCAACTTTATGTGAGAGATCATAGTCTTTGTAGATGCTAGCTCGATAAAACACATTATCGCTATTAACTAAGCGCACGTAGAACCTTTTGTTTTTATATCAGATTTCAAACATTTTTTTCCTTATGAATAGTCGATGAGCAAAAAGGTTTCAATTGTCTTAAGCGATTATAATCAAAGCATATTTTAATATCACTAGACGTCAATGTAAATACCTACCATACTAAGTAAACAATTTACAAAAGAGCAATTAAATTGATTTCATTTTGTAATAAAAATCAAGCAAATATAACTTTTGTGTACCCTTTATTTATTTTAGTAGAAACAATGAAGTTGTAATGAAACGAAACAATTTGTAATTCATTAAATGTACGCAACTTGATCATAGTCCGAAAACTCCAGAAGTGTCTGGATTACTAAAATCAATTTACATGAAAACTATTTAATTACAAATAACTTCGTATCATTAATCTTATTCATCGAGTTTGACGCAACGTTAATTTTGGAAGCAATTCGATAATTTTTGACTCCATTCAGATGGAAATCTTTAATTTGTGTTTATTTATTTGTTTAAATGGATGAACTTGCTGCACTTGAAAAAACTATCTCCTTTGACTGCAGTCAGTTTAGTTCGGCGCCAATCGAAGACATCGACTGAAGTTTGTGTGAAAAAGTGCGTCGAGATGGCGCGGTGTCGGCTTTCAGTCTTAGCTCTAACTAACGGGACACCGGCGGTTTAGCGCCTCTCACCCCCGCCCCGCCTGCACCGCTCCCCGCACGGTACCCGAGATATGGACGATTCGGCGGTGGGCCTGCATTACATAAGTTCCATGGATCCACCTATAGTGCCCGATCCCTTCGAGTGGGGCTATGAGGCACGTAGCCCCGACCCCCACATGGTGCGAGCTGCGCTACTTGGCGAGTTTGTAATCGTTTGTTATAAGGAACAGTTACGAGCTATTCAGCGATATATTACAAGTGGGCAAGTATTCACCCCTCCCCCTCCCTCCTGCACCCAGCACTCCGCTGCGATACGAGAACAGCCCAGATATTAATGTTATTATAATTATGGAACAACTATTTCAAGAAATGTTAATGTTGTTAGGATCGAATTGCAGTGTATATCTTTAAGGGTAAATTTTACCGATGAACTGAAACTGACGACTCTTGAACGCGGTTTGGACGTGCTAATCGCGTTTAGTTTTATTGGTGAAAGACACTCTTAAGTAGTATTTGTGCTTGGTAAAATTAAGTTTAAGGAAAATTTTGAACAGACACGGCGGCAGTCGGTTTGTTAACGGTTTGTTTGTCTACGTGAAATACGAAATCAAAATAAAGATTAAATATTTTCATGTATTCTTTATGCAAAGAATTTAAGAAATCTTATTACTGGACTAGCTTTTGCCCGCGGCTTCGCCCGCGTGGATGTCGAAAAATATCCGTACCGCCGCGCACCGGGATTAAAATGTAACTTATAGGTTAATCCAGGTTACGGTAACAAACATAGTTACATACCTTCATCCCCATTTTTAACCCTTCGGGGGTAGAATTATCAAAAACGCTGTGAGATATGTATAAGTTAATTTTCAATCGTCAGCCTTAACACAAAATTTGAAGATCCTAACTTCAAAACTGACAAACTTTCATATAAACTTCCATCCCCCATTTTACCCCTTTAGGGGTGGAATTCCCAAAAATCCTTTCTTAGTGGATACTTAATCTTCACAAAGAATACATCTTCCAAGTTTCATTTCTCTAGGACCAGCGGTTTGGGTTGTCTGTTGATATATCACCTAGTCAGTCAGTTAGTCAGTTTACGATTTTATATACAGGACTAGGTTTTGCCCGCGGCTTCGCCTGCGGTTTCGCCCGCGGTTACGCCCGCGGTTTCGCCCGCGTGCAGTTCGGGAATTGCCCACGGGATCTTGCCTACTTCAGGGATAATAAGTAATCTATATCTCTCTGTATCAGACTATAATCTATTACTGTGCCAAGTTTCATCCAGATCTGTTCAGCCGTTCTGGCGTGATTAAGTAACAAAAAATCTATTCATCCAAACATTCGCATTTATAAATAGTTTATGTAAGATAAATATGTAATTTTAGTATTTAAGTTTCCGTACCTCAAAGGGAAAAATGGAACCCCTAAAGGAACAGTCGCGTGTCTGTCTGTCTGTCTGTCCGTCTGTCACAGCTAATTTACTCCGAAACTACCGGACCGATGGAGTTGAAATTTGGTACACATATGTAAGTCAGTGACCCAAAGACGGACGTTAAAGATGGGAGCCAGTTTTGGGTCGTAAATTAGAAAATGAAAAAAAAAAGTTTTGTAAACTATAATAATATGGTGTTATATCAAAAACTGTGATAAATGTGTCTCATAATTTTAATTGAAGAGTGATGTGTACACTAATTTATGAGTCAACCGACCCAGACAATACTAAGTTTCACAGAAAATTCAACCCTCATTTCACTCTCTTAGGAGTGGAACTTCGAAAAACCCTTCAAATTTTTTTGGGCTGTGCGTTGATATATCAGTCAGGACTTTGAATTTTATATTGGGTGATGATTTTGGAAAAACTGTGATAGACGTTTCTCATAATTTTAACTGAAGAGTACTAAGTTAGAGTTACTTACGAGTAAAAACATTAGGGTTAAAAGTTTCACAGAAAATTCAACACCCCATTTTACCCTCTTAGGGGTAGAATTTCAAAAAACCATTTCTTTGTGGATATTTACTTTTCACAAAGAATTCACCCTTTAAATTTCATGTCTTTAAGACCAGTGGTTTAGGCTGTGCGTTGATATATCAGTCAGTCAGGACTTTGAATTTAAAAGAAAAGATGATTTTTTCAAGTGGGTGTGGTTAGTTGTGTATGATGTTTGTGTCAATGTATTTTAAGGTATTATGTTCTTTGACCATCATGCACAACACAAAGCATAAAACAAGGTTAAACATGTAGTAACTACGTAAGGATATTTTCCTGAAACACCAGATTACTAAAGCTGATACAAAGTTATAGTCATGCAGAATAATACGAATTTCTAGAATTAATTGGTTCATTCCTGAACAATTTTACATTACCGATGGAATCCTTAAGTATATTTTCGATAGAGTTTTATATGATACGAAGTTAAACCTGTTATTTTTCGCACCTATAATTGGAAGTGCAACTGAGTTTAATTTCTGGCGCCCCTTTGTCGGCCGCCTGCGGTTTCAACAAGAACTCATTACGAGCTCAACGCTCCCCCACATTGCCACGAAACGAGCACTGAACAACTAATTATTGTAAAATTATTTACGATATTAAAAATGAATTCTATTCCCACTGCTAAAGAGGTCTTTTACCCGTCGCAATAACAGGCGCATTCAAACTACTCAAGTCCTAAAAGTTACAGATTGTAATGTAAGTCCTGATGACAACTCATCATCTGTCCAGCTAGCCTTTTCCCAAATATGCTTGGGTCGGCTTCCAGACTAACCGGATGCAGCTTAATACCAGCATTTTACATGGAATGATTGGCTATCTGACCTCCTTAACCCAGTTAATACTGGGTAATACGATATACCGTGGTAAGACTGGTTTTCAGACTTGCTGGCCACTGACTACCTGTAACGCCTGTCAGAGATCGAGCAATGACTGCCGGGACTAACGGCTAACGTACTTGCTGAGACTCAGAGCAAGTTCGATATGTAAAGAATGGTCTCCACCCAACCACGGGCCGCCCTTGAAAAGCGATGCCTTACCTTGAAGATCGACTGTTATTATCTAGCCACGAGCTTCTCATTCTGATGACAACAGGAGATGGCAATCAAAAAAAAATAAACCGTGACTTTAGTTTGTTTGATTCAGTTTTTTAGCACCGACTTCTGAAGCTAAAATTATTTTTCACTTTTTTGTGATTTTGAAGTCGGTTTAATTTTTTGCAAAAAAGTTTTTTTAATTTTTTTTTATTAATTTTTAGTTGCAATATCCTATACAAATATTTTCTATGCGTTCATTTTACATTGTAAACCATACATTTCATGGTAATAGGTTTATTCTTACTTCCTTACTAATATTATAAATGCGAAAGTAACTCCACAACAACAAAGAAGTCGGTTAACAAGTAACAGACTTCAGAGTCAAATGCTCATAAAATAAAAACTAATGGGCCTACCTGAATCAAATTTATATGGGACCAATTCGAAACTATTCCGCATCAAACAAAAAAAGATTTACGTAAATCAGTTCAGAAACTTCGGCGTAATCGGTGTACATACCTACATAAAAAAAAAAATATATACCGGCCGAATTGAGAACCTCCTCCTTTTTTTTGAAGTCGGTTAAATAGTTCAGTGTAGAGGTACAGGCAGCGCCCACAATTGGAATGGTCGTTCCCTAGTAGAGTTCTGTATTAAAACCACTTTGGGTAATTTGTGACAGTATGTACTAGAGGTTCATCGTCAGCAAAGGCTTATAACTCATTCTATCACTTCCTGTCAGACACTACTACGGCTAGAGATGTTCCTAGAATAAAAAGATAGAATCGCTCGGAACATTCAAAGTTGCGTCTAGCGGGAGTTGAAGTCAAATAGTATATAAGTCCTCGAGTGCGAAGTAGTGCGAACTGCGACCTCGCAGTTCAGAGTCGCAAGTTCACATGTCTGACAACTTATACAGGTGTACCGCTAGGAGCAGCACCTAGTGTGTTTATTTAGTGAAAGTTTATTTATTCGATTGAACGACGGAAAAGGAGATTTACCGCTATCCACTCTAAACTAGCATCGAAAGAGTTCCTCATGGACTTAAGCGTGAATTAAATAACTAGTCAAAAAAAATGTTTTAAATTTGCTAATTAAATATATAATTAAATAAAAGGAGTAACTGCTAATTTTCCTTTCATAGGCTGCGATGAGACACGTTCCTGCGGTGGAGCGCTACACCGTGCGGCCATCTGCGGCGGTACGCTCTGCTGCGAGTGACGCCGACATGGCGCGCGTGTCACCACGGTGTTCATATGTGGCACCATGAGGTGAGATCAATTAATAAAGCTAGTTATTTTCATTATTTCCTGTTGTTGTTGTAGTAACAATATGGCACGTCACGTCCGCCCGCAAGCGGTGAGGTGCGGTGCACGGTCGTCTGCGGTCGCGCGCTCTGCTACACATGACGCGAACTTGACGCGCGATATTGTGCTGTCTGTAACATCGGACACTCTGAGGTGAGCTCCATCAATTAACTGAAGTTTATCGGTGTCATGGACCAGGATATTGTCGACACTACTCCGGCTCTCAGAAGCCTGTTCTGATATTGTGATATTAATCGCATGGGTTAGTTAGGTACATTCTAGACTAGGTCGTTCGATATTCGAGAAATATAAAAGTTTAAATGGCAGTCAGTCGATACAGTCGGTATTTAATCAAAGCGACATCAACTAAATATTTTTTAAATGAAAAATAAACTGTCTGCTACAAACAATATTACAATTGGGAGCAGCATCGATGCGTGATTGCTAACACATTAATTGTCCGCGTGCGTCCGGGTTGGTCCGGCGCGGTCCGGTCATTACGGCGACAATTTGCGCCCATTGAGCCGCGCGGACCGCGCTCGATTGCATCTATTTTATACGACATACTCGCGCCGCGGCAGCTGTTAATGACGTGTTAAATAGCAATTGACAGCCATAGGGTTTTTTTTAATTATCAGGTAATTTACACAATCTTTTAGATTTACTGTGTAGATTACAGAGACGATGATAATTGAGTAAGTCCCCTTTATGGGCAGTGTCATCGCTTGTTTATTTCGGAATTACTTAATGATTATATGAAACACAGGAGGTATCCGTAGGTGAGTGTGCACTTGTCTTAATTTTCGATGTAGCGATTCTTTATATCACTCATTGTGGGTATTTTTGTGATGTCATTGTACTTTATACCTTTCACTGAACATGTTTCATTTTGTTCAAAGGGATTGAAGGTAATGAGAGTCTTAGGGCGAATTACACCTAAACGCAATTCCATAGAAATGGTGTTGATAGCTCTTGAACGCAGTTTCGATGTGCGGATCGCATTCAGATTCACTGGTGAAATTGACCCTATTTAGAGCCATGAATGGAAATTGTTCAAACAGTAACTTGGGAAGGTATTTCACACTTACACTTTTAAAATATTTCACGATGTATTCAGTGGAAAAGTGACACAGCGTTCTATTTCCCCATCTTAAAAAGACCATAAGGTACTAGTTAGCGCTCAGGTCACTTATCCGGTTCTGAGTAGCCTGTCCGACACCGGATAACGTTTGTCGAGGTCTAGTATAAATGCGTAATGTTGGGGTATGATGCCCAACAGTAAACAATATCGATATGCGTTGATGAGTATGACGTACAAACTACACAAAGGTCAATGTACAGCGTAGCTTGTACACATCATAACGACAGAATTAAGCTAGAATCTCTTGGGTCATGAATTGAGAACAAAATAGCAACCAGCCCGAGCGGTGCAATAAATTATAATGGTTTAAACGGGAAAAGATTCTCAGCCAAAACACAAAGACGGTAAATTAATGACCCACCTTTGTTTTGTAAGACAACAGTCTTTTTGCCGAGCTTGTAAGTCAGACAGAGATGGCAAACTAAATAAAATTATATGAAATAAGTAGGCACTCATGTTGTCATGTTAATAACGTCTCCAAACAAATTATTCTGAAATACACTTTTTATTTCGTAAATTCGTACGCTGTATTATCTCAAGATGTAAGATGTTTTATCTCAAGTATCATTATGAAAATACTCAAAAAAAAAATAAACAATCTGGTAATGATGTACGAGCCTCTGAATGCTAAGATACTAGGTAATTTATCGAGAATTCTCGTACAACAATAATAATTACTGCAATTAACTAATATTTTGTCTTCGATAGTCACCTTCACCTTTATAAAATAACTAAGCAATCAATCATCGTACAACTTTGTATTGCTTAAGAAAAACAGTTTAATTACAAACGAATTTGAAAACATAATAAAATTGATTGATCTTGTAGCATTCAGTTTTCAATTAGGATCACACAATTTAATTTAATCTTACATAATTTGTAGTAGTTTGAAAACAAAGAATTGAAATCAAAATTACATTATTTTCTGAATGTCACTCTCATTACATGCATTCGATGATTTGACAAACTCACGTTTAGGATTGAGTGTTAGGAAAATTATTGCCGTTTGATGAACAAGTAGATAATGTACCACGATTGGTCATTACGAGTACCTAAACAATATTTTAAACAGAAATAATTACTTCTGTGTCGCGTTGTTTATTACGAATACCATGTGGGTTCTATGTTGTATGTACAGTTTACCTTCACCGATAGTAAGAAAGTCAGTGTTGTCAAAGAAATCAACCTTATCTAATCACAAACACTCGTCAGAGTATTTCAACAAAACCATAAAACCTTCGTCCGTTGGGATCCGTTTCGCTGTAGGCACATTTGTGTTTGTGCTTTGTTGCGGGGCTGTAACAGCCATTCGGTGCCATTCTGATAGCGGTGCCTAATGTTCCGTCCGTCTGAGCGATACGTGCGTCTGATCGTTACTGTTCAGGAAAGCAGCTGCGTTTGATCAGCGTGATCATGTTGATTGTGGAAATTGCCATAAACAAACAAAGACCCAGCACTGGCCGAAATCAGGCTACAATAATGATTCTAAACAAACACTAACAAAATAATAGCTGTCTGCCTAACTATAATAGACATCAAACTTTCATTTGAACTCCGGCACAAAAAGGCGCACACAAAACTCAGACTGCACGAAACAAATGCTCTCGGCTCGGAGTTGAGAACAAGTGTAGTAGTGGCTACAAATCCAATAGAGGCGCGGAGAAAACATCTTAGAGGCGCGCTCTAGGAACGTGTTACGGGCACGTGGTAGGGAACAAAACATTAATTCAGTGGCGAGTCAACACTCGGCTCCGGTGGCGCGAGGCCTGGCAGCAGTGACAGCGCCCAGGACTGCACAGAAGGATCAGTCGGGCTGCGGTCACTTCATCGTGCAATTGACGGGAAAATGAAAAAAAGGACATTAGCAGACTTATGTCTGCAAAGCTTGGATCATGGCAATTCAGATCGCCAAGCTAGAAATCATTAGGACACCATGTTCACTCACATGTTTTGTTATAGGAATTTGTGACATGACTTGCAAGGTCTCCACCTCAGGGCTTTGAGCTACATCACTATAAAACAGTGTCACTGTGTTTTGAGAGAAACCTTTCCAAGAGAAGTCAAAAATAACTAGGTTGAGGTGCTAAACCGTCACGTAGTCGGCACAAAGCAGAGCTTCTGAATCCGTATAAGATATGTTGCGGAGGGGGCGCTAATCGAACGGGATTGGTTTCATCGGCGCTCACGCTGATTTACAGCCCACCAGACCCGCGGGCTGCGGGGTGCGGGCTGTGGGACGCGGCATGCGGGGCGGCAGTGGGCGGGGTGTCAGACGTAATGCTCTCCGCTGCCATCCGAGCTGACAGAAAGCTGTTTCTTTAAGTCAGATTGCCAATTGTAATGTGGAGCTGTCTTTTTAGTTCGAGTGGGGGTTTAATCCATTTTGTTGCTCTTGATGGTGCGCTTTTATACACGTGATTATTTAAATTGAATCTTTGTGGGCTGATTGTAATGGCAAGCGTATAATGTGCCTTTATCTAATATCAGTAGGTTCCAACGTTTCTGACGTTAGTACGAGGGCGGCACTGAAAATTTCGGGAATCAAGGAAGTGACACAACATTACTATTTAAAAATGTATTTATTGCTTTTCGAAGTATTCTCCGCGAAATTTGACACATTTTTCCATGCGATGGAACCAATCATTGAAGCAACCATTCTATTCGGAAGTTGGGGTCTCCAAAATGGCCGTTTTGTAGGCGTCTACAGCTTCTTCAGGTGATGAAAATCTCTGACCACGCAATTTATTCTTTATTTTAAGGAAAGTATAGAAATCATTAGGGCTTAGGTCGGGACTGTACGGCGGATGGTCTAATAATTCTATGTTTTCTTGCTCTAAAAACTCTTTTGTTCTGTGCGCGGTGTGAGAACTCGCATTGTCGTGATGGAGGATGATGCGGCGGTTGCAGTTCTCTTTACGGAGTTCAGAAACGACCTGTGGCAAACAAATGCTAGCATACCATTCTGCATTAACCGTTCTTTGTCCCTTAAGAGGAATAGTTGCAACATGGCCGGTTTTGGAGACAAACGTGGCCAGCATTTTTTTTGCAACACTCCGTGAACGAACAATTTTTGTTGGCTTTAACTCATTTTCGAACACCGAAACTCGTGACTGGTTTTTTGTTTCGGGTTCGTACGCGTATATCCAGGATTCGTCTCCTGATACGATGTTGTATACAGCATTTGAGGATCCTGCGTGGAATCTTTTGAGAGTTCTGACGCACCAAGTAACGCGAGCCGCTTTTTGCTCTTCACTGAGCGAATGCGGTATCCATCGGGAAAACAACTTTTTTCATGCAAGATTATTTGTATTTGACTCATGCCAATGTCTAAAGTTGCCTGAATTTCGCGGTATGTCACATGTCGATCTTCCTCAATCAGCTTTCGCACAGCATCAACGTTTTCTTGGGTGACTGCAGTTTTTGGACGACCTTGACGGGGATCATCACTGAGCTTGACACGTCCACGTTGAGATTCAGCAAACCAGCGATAAATTGTGGTTTTGGATGGGGCTTTATCACCAAATGCAGAAATCATCCGGTCAACACACTGTTTTTGTGTTAAACCACTTCGAAAGTCATAATAAATGATCGCTCTTGAATTTTCTCGAGTCAATTTCATTTTCTCAACGACTAAACAAGTTTGAAAAAACCTTGTGACAAGACCGAGAATCTTTTTTTAAATAAATAAATGGTATTCGATTTTTAAAACCAAAGAGTTTTCAATTAAAAAGATTTTAATGTGACAGGAACAGTGGAAATATTCCATTCATTTCTTTTAGTGCAGACTGCGTAATAAAGGCACACTCCTATACCTAGATCAAATCTTAGCGGTTTACGAATAGTAACAACCTGTATTGTTGGTAACATCTTACCTACAGATTGTATGTAACTGAAAGTTAGTAAAGTTCAATGCACTTTTAATTCAAAAGATATTTTCATTTACATGTAACGTGAGCATACTTGTTCATATCATGTAAATCGATTTCGTCAATGCAGCTCTAACGTATTTGCGAGAGATATTTGTCCAGACGCAAATTGAATTCGTTTCCAATCACACGCCGCCTAGAGAAATCATTTCGCTTACCTACTAGATTGATCGCTGACTCACTTATGTGTAGGATCACAAATGTTCATCTCACAGGCTAACGTGCTGTTGGCTCGGGGAGGATGTTTCTGGGCCTTACTTAGTCAAGAGCGAGATTTGAGAAAGAGTTTAGTTTTCTCTATTTTTTATTAAAAGGTTACAAAGCACCATATTTTGTTAACCCACTCTTTAATACGCATATCATTATCAACTCCTCCCCCTCTCCTTTGCCTATGTTGAATTGATAATAATTATGATATATTTTAGCGGTTTATTTCCCCATCATCATTGAAATAACCGTAAACCGTAACCGTATATATTGCAATAAATATTGCCCAATTTGAGACGTTTAAACTGAAATAAAATTCATTTAGTTCAGGCAAGATTAATTGACGAAACATACGAAAGATAAATTTTTAAAATTACAAGTTTCAAAATAAAAATTACGTAAATAAAATGAAAGTAAATAATATTACATTATTGTTTTATTTAAAATGATTAAAAAAAAGTATTAATTAAAATTGTTAGCAGGAATATTGACAGCCTTATTTATACAAAGAAATAATTAGCTTCATATTATAGCTCTCAATATTCCATTGTCAGAATCATGTACTCGTCTCATAAAAGAGGTCCTCGCTTTTCTTAATAAAGCATGGAAATCATCTACTCTGTTCTCCGCAATCATGCCGCACGCACTACACCTCCACGGTAGCTCAAATATACACCTACATACGTTGTTATATTGAACACGTAAGGTGTTTTAAGGTGTTATAAATATAAATATCTATATTTACAGTAGATGTTTCAGACAAATATTTAAATTTACCGGTCATTACACAACTCCGACGGGAAAAGAAATGCAAGTTTCGTCAAATGTAAATGAGGGGGCTAGGGTTGGCACCGGCGACCAACTAAATGAGTTATTTTCCGTGTAGGGTTGCGCCATGAAGTAGCGACGATCGAAGGCTCACTGACAACATTAACACATTCTGACTGCAATGTTAAGAGACCCAACTGAACAGCCAGCATTCAAATCACCGACATTATTATCGTAGAACAGTTACTGTCACCATTCATATTTTGTTCAACATACAGCCTGAAGCCTGACCTGCCAATTGCAAAAAACGTAAGAAAATTTGAATTCCGCGGGCTACCCTCGCACTTCCCCCGTTATGGTCAACCGCACGTTGCTGGTTAGTAGTAACACTCTAAAACCCACCCTTAGGAAGATCTCACTCGTACCACCACTACACTACAACAACAACACGCGGGTGGGCTTTAATTTTAATGAAAATTAATATTTTAATTCACACGTACCACTTTTTGGTGCCAAATTCGGCCGTGTTGTCGATATCTTACAGCTACGAAGCAAAGTCACTGTCGCAAATTGATATCATAGACGTGTATTTCACGGCATGGTAACAACACATTGTTTTTGTTTAGAACACTATATCCAGCTTCATTATCTACATTTCACATCAAGCTGGATTTAGTGTTGTTCCCAATGCACCTTTTGAATATTCCTACGTCGCGTTGAGGCTTTTTGCTTGCGGCGCTATCAGGATTTACGTCCCCGGCCGGGGCCTATTATACCCGCTATCATAATTACGGGGCTGATCGCACACCCGCACACTCGCACACCAGCACACTCGTACTATTACGGGTACACCCACAGTACACCTGTTCCAGCGTCTGTCGCACTCGTCGTAAATGTTTTACAGCAATTACATGGCGTCGTAACAGGCTGTAGTCTAAATGTGAACGCCTTCTTATGGCACGAAGAAGTGGCTCTTTGGACATACATAATTATGTGGCATTACAATTATTACCTACCTATTGTTTCACAATCATTTTTAGTTACAGGACGAATCCGGAGAGTCTATTTGTCTGATGAAAGGTCAATATTTCACATTTATGTAATGTAATTGTTATTACGAGTACTATAAATTAATATTTGCAAGTTTTACGTAAGTGTGTACATGCAAAAAAACGCGAGTGTGTGTGTTTTGTGTGTCTGTATTACTCAAATAAAATTAAATAATTACACTAACTATTATTTATTACCTATTCAACTTTAAAAGTAAAAACCGTACAAGTGCGCGTTCGACTCGCGTGGAGAGGGTTCCGTACGTTAATTATCTAAATTCCGTAAGTTGTTTTAAATCTAAGATTTCTTATAGGTTTTTCGGTAATCTATAGGCAAAGAGCTATTTTTTTTAATGTTAGGCCCTGTAGTTTCGGAGTTAAGGGGAGGGGCATGGTCAATTTTGGCCTATTTTTAACCGACTTCAAAAAGGAGGAGGTTCTCAATTCGATTGGTATTTTTTTTAATGTAAGTATGTACACCGATTACGATTATTCATTTACGTGATTCTTCTTTTGCGGAATAATTGCCATTTGGTCCCATAAAAATTTAACATAGCCTAAGTAGTTTTAATTTTATGTTTTTTTTTTTATTTATTTTTTATTATAAAAATTTTATGTAAATTTATACCTATGTATGTTCACCGATTTCTCGGTCAATTGTGGACCGATTTTGAAAACGGTATCTTTGTTTGAAAGAGTATACATCCAAATTGGACCCATAGAAATATTGACATCATCTGATCATGGACTTCTGAGATATGAAACGAAATAATTCATTAATAGACAGCAAATCTGTCGTGATTGCTGAAGTCGCTTGAATCTTTATTGTTTTCACAATACCATAACAAAAGATCACACCTGGATGCTCTGAGCGGGTACGCAGATGTGTACTGTACACCCACATTTCGACAGAGAAGTATGATATATTTCATTTCATTGGGGATAAGCCTATTACCAATGACATGGTATTGTTAACAATGCAAAATAAATGCATAAAAAATATTTGTATAGGATAATAATTATAACTAAAAATGAAAAAATAAACATTTTGCAAAAAAATAAAACGAACTTCGATTTTTTTGTCACCGATTGATTCATTTTTTTGTCACCAACTTCTGAAGCTAAAGTTATTTTTCACATATCTTACATAAACTATTATAAATGAGAAAGTTTGGAGGAATGGATGTTTGTCTCACGCCAGAACGGCTGACCAGATCTGGATGAAATTTGGCACAGAGATAGATTATAGTCTGGTATAGCACAAGTTTTACTTATTATCCCAGAAGTATGCAAGATCCTATGGGCAAGTCCCGAACTGCACGCGGCCGAAACCGCGGGCAAAAGCTAGTCTGATATAATAAGATGAACCTGTTACTTCATGCTTGAAGTACACACTATGTAAAAAATTCGGTAGATGAGTATGCACACTGTACAACAGACAGACCCATGTGACTTGCTAGGGACGGCACCCTTCTTATTTCGTACCTAATATAAGTGCAAATGCTCAGGGGGTCTAAAATGACCGCTTTAGCAGAATCATAATAGGATAATAATATGAATTACGATTAAATTCGTAAAATGGTCACAAGGTGACAATTCATATAGAAGAATTTAAACGTAATTCATACTATTATCCTATTATGATTCTGCTAAAGCGGCCATTTTAGACCCCCAGATCAGAGAAGCATTACCTGCATTCATCTAATAGGAACTACTAAAGAAGGTCGGATAAGAGTGACACTGGCTGACGACTGTTGGACTCTAGCAGAACGTCGACGTAACGTGTTGGCTGACGCGGCAGCTGCCATCGGATGACAGATCATGAACGGGAGCCGCTGTCGTTACCACGTCCCACGAGGAACTGCTACATTGGCCCAATCCTGGTGGTATTGAAGTATCCACTTTATGATGACTACTTCTAGTAGAGGCCATCCTGTGACAATATATTTATAATATAATACTGCACCCATTACGGGCTATCAGATTAGCTATTAAGATTCATTTACTGAAGTGGTACGACGAAATTAGATATTAATCATAGTTAGTACCTAATACTAACACTAATGATTCAGTAATTACTTGCGCTGCAGTCGAGCGGAGGTCAGCAGCCATCACTACAGTGACAGAAATGTGACAGCTGTTGACTTAAATGGAGAACCGAGATTGATGAAACCACTTGAACTGAGTACTTGCTTCTGGCCAAGAGGCTAAGAGACAAATACTTCTAATTTCAAATTCTTTATTGCGAACTAAGTGTACAGTATTTTGAAGATGTTAATAATAGGTAGGTTAGAACTTATCTTATAGTACCAGATCTAGTTCGTATTACTTTGAAAATAAAACAGGTAGCTAGCAAAACAAGCATCTTCTCCATGAACTCAAACATAACGTAAGTACACCACAAGACCTGTTCCTCGGATGTCTGCTGCTTGTAACAGTAACCGCGGCCTCCACTCCACGCATTGTTTCGTGCAGGCGTCTGAAGGTTTCTTGCGCTCGGGGAACTACTTCCATTCACGCCAATTTAACCAACATTACTCCTCTTATTAGGTACAAAATATGACATGGATAGAACTATGTAAAATCGTAAGCACATACACAATCCATTAATTAATTAAATAGGTGAGGTGCGCTCAATGAATTGTTCGTCAAACTAATAGCATCACATACTCTTGTGTAACATCTAAGTGCTCTATTATGTTCTGTTCGACAACACTCTGTGACACTGCTCGCTGTGCGGGCTCACTACAGCGTTCCCGTGTCACAATAATTTTATTACTAAAATCGAAAACCAAATTATACAGAGCTAATTTGCCGTAGATCTCATTATCAGATATGTGGATTTATGGAAACGGCCCGAATGAGCGCGCTTGCTAATTGCTTTACAATGTTTGCGATATTCCAGTTTTGTCATAACAGTGGTTCGGTATTTATCGGCGGGTTTGTGGCGCATCTAGATAATAGTTTGTATCCTGGACATATTCGTAGATAGTAGATACGGTGGGATTCAAACTCCGGTTTGCTCCTGCAGGTAATTTGAATGTGGCATTGTACCAAATAATAATGAGTTATTTGACGTAGTTATGTAACTATTTGAAAAACTGGAAAGGAGCTCGTGGCTAAAAAATATCAGAAGCTCAGGTCAATCTTCAAGTTAAGCCACGCTTGCCTGGGTTGGTCCGTGAATGGGTGACCACCCATTAGATACAGAGTTTCCTCCGTGCCTCAGAAAGCAGGCTAAACCGTTGGTCCCGGCTGTCATTTACAGATCTTTGACAGACGTAAGAGGTAGTCAGTGGTCCAAAAGTCTGACATCCAGTCTTACCAAGGGGTATCGTACTACCCAGTACTAACTGGGATGTGGAGGTCAGATAGGCAGTCGCTCCATGTGATATACTGTTATGCAGCTGCATCCGATTAAACTGGTAGCCAACAAGATGATGATGATGATGTAACTACTTGACAAACAATCTTACTCCAGACTTGTTTCTAGAATATATTCTAATTTTATAAACATTCACTATGCCGCGAAGGAATAAAACCGTAGTTATAGTCCAAGATCCCAGAGCAATCAGACATAACTTATTTTCACACGGATGAAACCTGATGTTTTCAGTAGCGTCTCGTGTGCCTTGAATACCTACGCGCTTTGTGGAACTTGCCGAGTGACACCTGGGCAGGTACCAGGTGACAAAGGTTACTAAAAATAAGAACTATCTAACTTACATTCACATGGCTGATTTTTATATATGTCATGTAGAATATTATTTTAAAGTAATATCATAAGTTTCAGACACTTTTGATGGACCAGAGCTTTTGTCAGACGCTTTAAAGCTACCCAAAAAATATATGAACTTTACTTATTTTTACATGTCTGATTTTTTAATATGTTATTGAAGTATTTATTTAAAACTTATATTCAATCAGTCAGACAAATTAGAGTGACCAAACATCTCCTAAGACAAAAATTATTCAGCCAGAAGTATGAGGGCGAGAGCACTATGTACTAAGAATACTTACTGTTTTCAGAGGATAACAAAGTTGTATCAGAGGAAGATGACAGTTTATCGTGTCCAGAGCATGAAGAAGCTGACACTAAAATTGTTTTTCATGTTTGTAATGTTGATGCTCAAGCAAATTTTGTTATAAGATGTTCTGATACTGATATAGCAATAATTATGTTAGGACATATGCATAATTTGAAAAATGATGCTTCTAATGTATGGTTAAACACAGGCACCGGAAATAATCAAAGATACATTAATTTGACAAAGGTTTACGAGCACTTGGGACCATCTTTGTGTAGGAGTTTGCCAGGATTTCACGCATTGACTGGATGTGACTTTAATCCTGCCTTTTTTAAGAAAGGTAAACAAAGACCTTTTAATATACTAATGAAAAAACATGAATATCAGAGATCTTTTATGCAGTTTGGTCATCCAGCATTGTTTACCGATGAGCACACACAACAAGATATTTTCAAAAACATCCAAAAATTTATCTGTGAAATTTATAGTATTCCTGGTATACTCGACGTTGATACTGCCCGGCTTCAGTTGTTTTTAAATAACTACAGCGTATCAAATGTCAATGAAGATTTTAATCCCAAATCTTTGAAAAATTTTGATGCAAGTAATTTACCACCATGTAAAACTGAGTTATTTCCACAATTTCTGCGAGCTAATTACATCTCAAGCATATGGAATCATGCTAATGAAAAAAAACCAACCATTTTTACTCCTGAACACAATGGTTGGAGAATTGAAGAAAACCAGTTCAAGTTTCATTAGTTTGATGGTGACCAATTACCAGGAGAAGTTTGTGAATCTCTTCAAAGATTAGGTACTTTACAAATTTTAAACTGCAAGTTTTAAATTTAATATATTTGTAATTTTATATTTGTAATACTTAAAACTGTTTTTTGTAGATGAAGCTGCCAGTAACAACATATCTGACGACGATGAAGATGATGACTTGGATGGACAGTACCGTGATTGGATGAACAATGAAATCTCAAATGATTGTCTCGATAATTATGATGAATAAAAAATGATAACCCCAAATATATGCTATAAACTTATTTACTTTAATATTTATTAATTATTTACTTGTTAAAGTTAATTTTGTTGAAATAAAGATGCAAAAATCTCAGATGGAAAACAGTAAGTATTCTTAGTACATAGTGCTCTCGCCCTCATACTTCTGGCTGAATAATTTTTGTCTTAGGGGATGTTTGGTCACTCTAATTTGTCTGACTGATTGAATATAAGTTTTAAATAAATACTTCAATAACATATTAAAAAATCAGACATGTAAAAATAAGTAAACTTCATATATTTTTTGGGTAGCTTTAAAGCGTCTGACAAAAGCTCTGGTCCATCAAAAGTGTCTGATACTTATGATATTACTTTAAAATAATATTCTACATGACATATATAAAAATCAGCCATGTGAATGTAAGTTAGATAGTTCTTATTTTTAGTTACCTTTGTCACCTGGTACCTGCCCAGGTGTCACTCGGCAAGTTCCACAAAGCGCGTAGGTATTCAAGGCACACGAGACGCTACTGAAAACATCAGGTTTCATCCGTGTGAAAATAAGTTATGTCTGATTGCTCTGGGATCTTACTCTATTAGGTACATCGGACTGTGCCCGACTCGTCACTATTCCATCTCGTCATCGAAAACAAAAGTTCACGATTCACAACTGTTTCAAATAATATCTCAAACAAAAACTTATTCCAAAATCTTGAGAAAAAGCTACACAATAAAATGTATTCGTAATGAAACCAAAGTCCATTAATTTCTTAGAAGTTGTTAATCTATACAAAGTGCAAAATACCACAAATACATATAAGAAACTCTAACGATATTAGTACGGTTGGTTGCAGACTGCTGACGTCACGTGGTTTTGGCGTCATCGCCCGCCCTTTACGCAATAAAATAATGCGTTCAAATCAAACGCACACAGCGGGCAGCGGGCAGCGGGCAGCGGGCAGCGGGCAGCGGGCAGCGGGCAGCGGGCAGCGGGCAGCGGGGGGGCATCCCACCGCGATCACTCACAGTCAACTGATGTAGCTTGCTGTTCTGTACGAAACTAAACTAATCTGTATTGAATGATAACTTAAACTAAGTACGTATTTGAAGTCTTATTTCAGATGCATTTTTAGACTGCCTTAATTACAGAAGAACATGTCCAATGTCGGTAAAAAGATTGTACAGAAGATACCTACTGTGAGTGTTCGTATAAGAGAATGTCGCCATAATCAAGCCCTTGACAAAACCATAACATAATAAACATAATAATATAACTTTATAATTGTCATTAACGATGAAAAAATGGTAGCCTATTGTTTGAAGTTAAAGTATGTAATTACCATGCACCATGAAACTACGATTAGTTTCTCGTAAATCCTGTTATTTCAAAAATAAGGAGCATAAGTTCAAAAATCATCCCCAACATACCTATCTCTCTCTCGATGCAGCCCATTAGTAGCTGCCATTATTTGAATATGTCAAATAAATCCGAGCACATTATTTAACTGGAAATTAATTAATGTACGCTTACCTGTTACACGTGCGTTTAATTACTGTACAAAATTGATGACAAAATGAGAAAGTGCAGCAATGAAACACAAGTCATTGAAACATTTCGATTAACCCTGTGTGCCCGCTCCTGCGGTAATCAATTAGTGCGCACTAAACAAAAAAGTTACTTACACGTGAAAGTTACAGTACTTAAATGGTGAATTATTATATAATTGAATATGATTATTACCTACTTTCAAGCATTACATGAGTACTATGATCTAAATTAATGTGGCTATATTTTAAACCATCCCTTTTTTTTAAATAAGGGCATTACATAGGTCATATTATCGCGCTTGTTTGGAAAAGCAGTACATTTTGATAAAACGTCTAAAAAGTTTCCCTGAATGTAGAAAGGCAGTTGAGCTGATACGATTACTGGCGATTATTCCCAATCGTCGCCTGACGTCGTCCTGCTAAACAACAACCCGACCGCTGCCAAATGGCTGAACAATAACAATTTCCACTTATCTATTCATTCTCCGCAAGCTTTACACCCTAAAAAAATCCGCTCTCATATAAGAAATATCATTTTCCTTCACGTCAGAGGGGATTCCGATGACAGCGACATACTATATACGGATAATGTCACATGAAAATGACGAAAACGACACTTGAACGAAACCAAAATATCTGCACACTTCGGCTAAGCTCTGTGGCTGTTTGGATAAAGTTTATAATTGCTTGTGGGAGTTTAAAATGTGTGTTGGTAGTTTGAGTAATGTCAGGGCAAATGTAGCGAGCGTAGTTTTCGGTCAAGTCCGTTGATCCTATTACGATAGCGGAGAGGCTCACGAGACAATGGTGGCGACGTGTTGAGTTATGTACACGACTATAGGATGTGTTCATTTTGGGAAAAATGTTCAGGTGGGGCGTGAGGAAGTACGGCGTAGAGTGACGTGTCTACTGCATCCAGACGGATAGGTGAAAGTTTCACCATCTACCAGATGATTAAAATCTGATATGAAGGCGAGACATTGTCTGTAAAACTTCCACCTGGAGTCACTTCCGTACAGCCACTGTAGTCGATGTCAAAATCCTGTGCCAGACTGGGAAATCGAACCACTGACTTGCTCAGCAATCGCACTAGCAACCACCAGCCCAACGAGTGAGCCACTCCTATGTGGGAGAAATTATACCAAACCTTGGTTAAACAGTTCATTTTTATAGCCACTAACCTAGCAAAAAAAAAAAAAAATCAAAATCTATTTATTTGCCAGAATGTAGGTTTACAATGTATGATCTTAAAACTATAATGGGCCCTTTACATTCTACCATTACATATGGTGTGCAAATATTTAATTTTAATCTGCACCAGGTTATTGTTCTAATTATGTGCAATTGGAACAAAAATAAAAAATAACAGGAAATAGCAGGAAATTCCAAACTAATTAATGGAAAAATAAAAGGAAACGACATTAAAGCGGACTTGGAAACATTTTTATGAGTTGCTACCAGCTCGGCGTGACGGACTTTATCCGTTAATTTGTTCAATTAACTCTGCAATTCAGTTATAAGTTGTTGCGAGTGTTGCGACACTTCCAGAGGAGACTTTAACAATACTGTTTCTAATCGATAAGGAACAAGTAGGCCTTCATCCCTCACTGCGTTATGTGTAAGAGCAGTGTTAGGAGGTTATTATTTTTTGTCGAGTTTATAAGACTTTTGGCTACACTGCCTTTTTAGAAACGGACTTGATCACTAACAGGACCGACTTGAAATAAGGCCATGTGGTTACACACTTCCAAACATCAGGCAACTAAAATAACGAAAACGAAACAGTAACGATCGAATTAATCTCTCAGTTAATAATTCCAGCTCATTTCGGTAACAGCTCAACAGTTATCTGCTTCATTAGCTCCCCATTAGAAGAACACGACTTCGGTCTCCGCCACACAATGAACCCATCTCTACAATCGACACACCGACTTAATGCTCGTGTGTGTACAACAAAAACATTAATCATGGCCGGGAATCGAACGCGGGCCGTCGCGCCCGCCGCCAGCACAAAGGAACCCTTCTTGAGTTATCTTTACCAGAGAGCTACGAATACTGATCATCGGAGCTACTAGGATGGAATTGACAAACAGATTTTGCGTATCTATTGGAATATTCACTTGGCTAATATTACGGAGTACCTAATTATTTTATGATCATGTTCGAGTATATTGCGAAGTTTTTCGAAATTTTTGAAAAGGATTCGAGGCGTGGTAGCCGCTATGAGGAAGTTTATGATTGTAACCATTAGCCTTTACTGAAACGTTGAAATATCATGACATTTTTCATTAGTTTGGAAATACTGAAAGTCCAATGTGCAAGTTTTCATGTTTACCGATATTAGGTATGTTCCTATTTCGTGACTCCTCGTTCAGGACGCGTGGGCAAAAAATAAATGATCGCGCGCGTTCGCTCGGTCTTGATTTACGTGTGACGATGCCACTCCGCACTGCACCGCGTTTTTTGTCGGACTTCCTATGAGAGACTTACATTACAATTTGATAACCCTTAAATTCAGTTTGTTCTACAGGAATAAAATTTAAATGCACGAGATAAAATATTATTATAATTTAATTACGGACGTATCGCAGTAAATTTATTTCTTAATGCAAAGCTTTTGTTAGACATTATTACGGTAATATTTATTCAGGGTAAGGATTAAGTGAAACAAAAACAAAGGAAAATCTTGTCATTTGCTGAAAGAAAGTAACTATTACTTTATAACAAGTTTATAACAACACGACTAGGGTATTAACAGAGAATTAAACGAACACAGGTGGAAAATACTTTATCCACTTTGTTTAAAATTAAAAAAAACGTCATCAATTTTATATGAACAGCGAAGTAGAAATTTTGAAGAGGAAATCGATAGAACTCATCAACACTTGAAGTGTTCTAAGTAAAAAGACTTGAATATTGGAGAATTTTACAACGCGTGGAGCAAAGCCCGATGCGAGGAAAAAATCAACGATGAAACAAAAGTTAATATCGAGAGAGAATGCAGAGAATATCGGGCGCGAGCGAGGAGGCGAGTATTTGGCAGGTATTTCACATAACCGGTATTATTGGGCGTTACGCCGTAATCTCTTTATGCAGAGCGCGGCGCCGGCCTTTTTACATTTTAATCCAGAGCTCGACGGGCACCGCGGCACCGGCACCGGCCCGCCTGGTGGACCAAATGAACTCATTACTTAAAAGGAACACACCTAATTAAAATTCAACGGATTCTTCCTACTTATTTAAAGTGTGATAGGAATTTATTGTTATTAGGGATTGCGGTAAGTCGGGGATAAGTAACCATGGAGATCGACTTGGCCTCATCCGAATTCTAATTAGTATGGATCACTATATGAGGGGATGGACGGAGGACGGAGGACCGACTCTCGCTAAACAAATGAGTGTTATCTGTGCGGTGACGTGTAGACAAAGTGCGTGACGTCACGTGTCGTTAGCAGGCGTCGAGTGCGCGCCGGTAACCGAACCCGGACTTATGAAGAGTAATGACCGACTCGCCATCACGTTCTTTGCAAAAATTACGTACTTAAGTACATACCTACGTCTTTATTTTAGGAATCTTGTAAGGTAAACCCGTCGAAATTTAGCTTGTAAATTAAATTCAAACACCTAAGTTATAACAGTGACGCAAATAGTCGTTAATACAATTAACGCTCAACGTTGCGAACTATCAGCAAAGTGGTCACATACATACGTAAGGCGAATGTTTAGAGAGTCGTGCGGCGTCAAAGTTTGCGAGTACCTGCGCGTATTATGAACGTTCCGCGAAACTTGTCCGTGCCACCGCGGCGACGCAGCGGACACAGACGAGGCGGAAGCGTTAGCGGCCATGAGCTCCCATCATGTGGCAGATTCCAACTGTTCCAAGTGTCTCACTAATCTTATAACTCAATGTCCTAAAGGTCACCTAACAGTGCCTGAAAATGTTGGTTCTGCTTCGCCCGTGCCAAAGAAGTTTGTATTAATTGTTCTCATACTGGAGAAGACTTTACCTAAGTGTTAAGTAATTTTTAATTTATTTGACTAGCAACTAATTCTTAATTTGCAACGTCGCGCGTCGGTTTCCGCATCTGCTGCCGCTCAAAACGCCATGTATGAACTATTCAGTACGGAACAGTATAAGTTACGGAAGAGTGGAGTGTCCTAATACAGACATTTACTTGCTTAAAAGGATACTCCTATCACACCTTGTGAAAGAAAATAAACTATTTTTATTTTGTATTTGTATTCGCGCGGCATTGACCACGCACGGTGGCTTCACACGTCGCGAACCAACAGTGGGATACCACACCACATGTCATTGTTGCAGAAAACCCACCTATATCAAAGGTTTCCAGCCATTCCTAAATATATTCCCAAATATATACAAACAGTTTGGTTTATTTTTGAACTGCACAGTCACAATTTCCAAATGGTAAATAGAACTTACAATTCTTTTCCCGCCTGCTTGCACATGCCGTACACAGGGCCTAGACAAAATGAAATTCTATCAGCGATAGCTCGTCTGGAAGTCGTAGTCAAAACACGAAACGCTGTGAAAGCGATGGCCACTGGTCTGGGCCTTTAAGTCAGACCTTCTGTTTCCATTCCTCCTCCGTGGCTGTCACGGCCGAGTCACGGAGATGAGCAACACTTCTTCTGCGACTTGAATGTTTTAATTGTCGTAATTGGAAGCGTTCCTCTTTGTGTTGTGAGAACACTGTCAAGTTTTTCACCGGCTTCCTATTGCATTCCGCAAGTGTATGGAAGTCTGAGGCGCCATTAGTTTTTGTCTTCGTTGGATAATGACTTTGAAGTATCAGAGACCAATAGGTAACATTTTATTTTAAAATTATCTTCAAGGTTTTTAAATAAATGATCGTCCATGAAAATGGACTTTCCTGACTCAGTTTTCCATTGGTGTCTACCCTATACTATACACCTAGTTAGGAAGCAGACAAGTGATAACGATGCTCACTTACTGTAACTATTTCGTCGCGATCGAAGTGGATCCGTCCCTCTGAATTCCCCTTTGATGGGTGTTAAAGTGCCGCCGAGGAAATTTAATCGTTGCTCACAGTTACAAGACATGACGCCATTACGGCACAGATTGCCGCCAGTAATGCCGTTACTGATTGAATATCCTCCCCGCCTCCCCTCGCCCCTCCCCCACTCAGCTATGCACTAACTTCAATTCATTTTATTAACGAGTAATCTGATTGCTGATCCGAACGGTATTTATGTAAAAGTAAACAAAAGTAAAGTTTATTTTAAAGGTTTTTTAAAAGCGTTTAGATGGCTTTTATCGCTGAAGTATTTTGAGAAAATAAAACAAAGTACAATGTGTTGGTACTATAAATATTGCAGTGTAGCAGAAAGATTAAATACATTGGAAATTAAATACGCATCTCCTCAAAACGCCTAAAAATCATAACATGCGTGAACCGGACGGCGCGGCGGACAGACGAACAGGCGGACAGGCGCACAATGAGAGCGGTTGTGTCGTCACATCACGTGCGGGCTTGCACATAAAACCAAATGACTAATCCAATTACCGGGCGAAAGGCCAATCTGCTTTCTCATGACCATAATTATACTAACCTTAGCTTTTTGAGCGGCTAATAAAGGCCCCCGTATTCTGTGTGTAAAATAAAACCGGTGGGCCTTTATTAGTGATTCCTCGTGTGTTCTCATTTTTGTCCTCGTAAGTAGGTTCAGAGGTTCGGCTATTTTCGGAAGTTGCTCCGAGTTTAATTAGAAAGAGGATTTAACTGAATTTTGCGACATGTTGGTTGCAAATTAGTACTTTTGTCGTCGTCTGTCTCATCACATTAGTCTTGCGGCGGCGATGGCGGCTGTGCCAGACTGTGGCAAACATCTTCTAGTTTTAAAACATAGATGTTCATTTTTCACAGTTAACTTTTTTGTCTAAAGGGATCTGTTCTCACAGTTAATGCAAACTCGGTTCGTGAGATGTTCTCATTTATCGACCACTTGCATTGAAAAGGACATAAAAGTGAAGGCGGTATTCTTGTGCAACATCGTTGTGGCTTCGCGTAGATATTAAACGTAAGAGTTCCTTTATTAATCAAGCTTAAGCTTATTTCTAACAATAAGAAGCTTAGCTGATGTTGGTTGAACTTAAACACTTTGATGTTTTTCCCAGAAGCTACGAGTATGAAGGAATGATTTGTTGTCACCGCTCAAAATAATTTTAACATCGACATTTCCTTGAGTTTCAGCACAAGCACAAATTAACAAAATGTTATTATGAACTGACTATTAATTGTTACTATACCAAATGTAAATATCGAACAACAATATTTAACCATATTTTGATTGAAAAGAGTATCCATGGAGTTTCTTGCCCATTCTTCTCCATAGAGATCTACGCTTTGGAATTGTGCAACTACAGTACTCTCTCTAGTTATTATGCCTTGTGACTGGGACTAGCTTCGCTTCTTTTTGTATTTTTTTGACATTCAAAATTGCCTGTAATGGTCTAATTGAAATAAATGCTTTGAGTTTGAGTTTGAGTTTGACATATTGATCACGTTGACAGAAAATGTTTATTAATTCCTTTCTTGAACACTTCTAACGAAGGGCTGTCCCGCAACGAGTGTGGAAGTGAACTCCAAAAGCGCACAACACGAACAGTAAATGAACTTACACAGAGCCAGGACTTAAATTGACTGCCTAGAAATTGAAGCCACGTAATTGACCGCGATACATTGTTAATTCATCAGCTAGAAGTTTTAGCTGTAAGTAGTAAGTCAATGAGACGAATAATTGGATGAAATTATTAACATTACAATTTGGCCGCATTTCAAAGCGGGATTATCATTAAGATCCACAGCAAGTAGGCACACAATCCACCGTCGAGTAGCCAGCACACGACACCTCCAGTCGGGCCAACTATGCGAGGTTCACTGTCGCAGGCACTCCGCGTTAATCCACGATTCAATGCATTACCCGCTAATAGGACTGTTCTTTCCGAATGAATTAAGTCCCTCCGAATTTCTCTTTGATGATGTCTTGAGGGTTGCGAGCGCACTTTAATGGCTGCTCACCCGCTTATTATTAGAGGGACGATGTTATGCTCCGGCGCGGCGCGCCTCCACTAATAAGTTTAGTGATTTAATTTCCTATTCCCATACAAAGTTACGATAAACAAAACAAGCTAGATTCAACTCTGTGTCTTAGCGTTAAAGGCTATACAGTCAAAGTGAAGAAGGCTTATGATGAAAACATATTGAATCGCTATTGACGGCGTTCTATTCGGGAAGTCGTAGTACTGTAGGAATGTTACTTGACATTAAGATGTAACTCGGATCTCAAACAATTTTGTTGAATGTTCAGCCGGAAGTAAAATGTTACAGTTTCACATAAAAACTTGTGACTACTGTTGTAAACTTCCTGAAGTTTTAACGCCAGCAGTTACATAATCCTCACGCTTACATGCTCGTAAGGTTGAGCAGAGGTAAAGGTGAGATAGTGGTATACAGACCTTATCATGGTTTATTGTGAAATGATACTTCGCATTCTACGTTACTAGAAAGCTTTTGAGGATTTGTATTAGAGTTTCAAAAGCTTTTATGTAAATGTCCGAAAGTTGTATATTCGCAAAACTGTGCAACAAACAAAGCTGTACATTGAATGGTCCCAGTCTGGTCGACTATAGCTTGCAAACAAAAATGAATCAATATTGATATGAATTGTGCAATCCGTCGCGATCGTGCCATCGAATCAACCCCGCCACGCACGACTGTCAACCACAAATTCTCTCACTGTGTTAGTGCCCATTAAAAAGCTATTCTGACAAGTGCTGTCAATCTATTGCAGAGTAAGTGCTCGTTCGATTGTTTCAGGAGAAGTTCAACTTTATAGTGTGTAGTCAGTCTTAGTGTCAGTCAAAATGACTTCCATGAGAACGATATATTGCCGTTTCTTTTTAATTATTGCGAATCTGGCGTCGTGCATTTCAGACATCTCATACGCCGCTGGGAGCTGGCGAGGGGCGATCGCGTCATTGAGGTAAGTGCCGCCCATTTTGAGATACGGTAGTCACAGGAGTCAAAATTATGTACTTACGTATGATTATCTTTTACGTGACTTTTACGATATTTGGTTAAATGGTTATTTGCGTTGTTTTATTTATTGTATTAGTTACTTTTATTTATTTCTAATATTGTTTTTTTTTTAATTATCTTGATACTATTACGGCATACTGAGGACTAATGATTTGGATGAAGACCACATCCTGGCCGCTCTTTTAGAGAGTGAAGAGGAACCGCCCTGTGCTGACTGCGACAGTGAAATTGAAGATCACGAGAGCGAGGATGACGTCCAGAGCGATGAGGAAGGTGTTGTGGATGAGTTGAGAGAAGAAGCGGCACACACTCCCTGTGAAATTGACCCCATGGAGGAAGAAAGCTCTAAACAAGCGACTATTTGCCGACAGCATAACGTAGATATGTGACTAAACTATTTTAACTGTTTTTTTCATTCAATTTTCATGTTATTGTTCAATTAGAATATAATATAAAAATACTGATTTATAATACTGTATAAGTTAATGAAAAAGCTTTAGAAAAAACAAGAAGAACCCAAGTTTTGTTTGTTATTAAAAAGTTTGTAAATTTCTGTTTTTTATTATAAAACGAATAAATAAAAATAAGTAAATTTTAGTATTTTTAATTGATTACGGTAGTAGAAAACTAATAACTTTTGTTTAACTCAAATCAGTTAAAAACTCTTTATTTAACAGCCAATCAAAACTGAGGAGTAAATTTTACGTGTGATTATCTTTAACGTATAACTCAATATGATTAATTATCTTTCTATGGTTAAAATGTACTGTAAATGCCCAAGTCTGTGCAGGGCCGGCAGTCTCGACATAGATACCGACATTGTCGCAAACTTTCGATCGCTTAATAAGAACGAAAAAATTCGGTTGCAATAACGTTGCTAGCGAGAAATGCAACTCTAAACATCCAAGATGAGTTTCTCGCAAGCATCGCTATTGCAACCGAATTTTTTCGTTCTTATTAAGCGATCGAAAGTTTGCGACAATGTCGGTATCTATGTCGAGACTGCCGGCCCTGGTATACACTGTACTCGTATTGTTCAGATAGTAATGAGGCGTTGACGAGAACGTATTGTAGACCGATTCATCAGACAATGGGTTACCACTAACCAGCCCTATTTGCTAGCATAATCCTTTGATTTTGATTTCACCCTATGGGCAAGATTGATTGTTCTATGTTTGGCGCACAACATTATATCACCAGAAATACATATCTAGGTTTTTGTCGTTCTCCTGCTATCCTAATTTGTCCATTTCCTTTCAATTTGTCTAGCTCATGTATCAGCTATCATAATCTTTCATACAATCCATCCATCCAGTCTTGAGTTTTCTCCTACCTTAGTTTGGTCATCAAATATCCCTAATCCCTAATATCCCTGGACATTTCACACAGCACCATCTAGTCCCAAGCTAAGCAACCTAATGCTTGTGTTAACTCTTGATAGCTAAATGACTGAAGCCAGCGCGATCAAACGAGTGTTGTCATGTGCCTGCACCGGTGATGAGCGACTGTTTACCGGCGGCGGCGGCGGACGGCACGGCGCGTGTTGTGGCAACATTGTGACGCTGCTCGCTCATTCGGACACTTCTCTGCCGCCGTGCTACCAGGGAAGTGCTATAGTTAATCAATTATAATTGATTTGATTTTGCTATTTCAAATAGTAATGTAATTGTTTGTATCAATTGAATCTAGTAGTCTATACTGACTCTAGCTTGATCTGCATATCAGGTAAAAAAGTAAAGTAAGTTTTCCCGTCAAAAATATCCATTTAACAATAATATCACTTTCGAATAACTACGTCACTACATCACCTGTACCGGACCACAGCGGGGGTGAGGTCTCTGTACTCGAGGGAGGCTGGGCGGCAGAGAGGAAAGCGGCGAAAACCCACCGCTCTGAAATGCGTATTCATAGTGGATTAACGACCGACGATAGTGGGCCTTTCACGCCATTAAAAGTGTTAAAAAGCGACCGGTTCGATACTGGAGCGCGGTGCCACTGGTGGCGGGCGCGGCCGTGACGCGCCACCTTCAGGGACTACTACTAGTTTTTGTTTTTATCTGCAAAATTATATTTTTGGGTAATACGCGTGTAACTATTTAGAATAGGTAGGTACTAATATTAATTTGTGGACCCTTTGGGAAATGACTCACATAATTTGGACACTATATTTATGACGCTATAGAGATATCATACTGATAATATGGTACAAGACTGATAGATAATTTCTCAAGTATGATTCAATTACCTGGTAACATTAGGTTACCGTATGTATTTCTGTAGCAATGTCTTGTTGGACATAACTTTATAGGAAGTTAAAAATCACACTGGTCGTAATGAAACTAGCAATCGCCGCTACCAGCGGAGCTCCACAAAACAAGCCACTATATATTTTCCATAGGCACAATATATTACACGAGCACTATGTATAAAGGCTTTGAAAATGTGCCGGTTACCGCTCGGAGGTACACATCGTCTCTCGGTACCTCCCGCACTCCCGCACTCCCGAGGTACCTCCCTGCTGCAATAACAATGTAATAGCTTTAGTTCCGTGTCGACTTCTAACTTACAGCTTTGACTTCCTGCTTTTATGGCTTTTTGAAGTTTTTGTCGAGAGCAGTCATGACAGCCTAACATTCAAATGAATTCTGAAGTCTGTATTTCTTGGCTCAACGTACGCGGTTGGAATATTGTAGTCTTTAAAGGGACTCTCGACTTTGACCATATCCGGCTGCTTTTGGGCCGTGTTTTGATACACCAACGCATAGTCGGCCGTCAACTGTGAACGTCCACTTCACAATGTATAGAAAAACAACCTCAACCGCCGGCTGACTCATCTTTGTTTTTCCTAAATGTTTTTTTTAAAACTAAACGAAGTTACTTCATGGGGAGAGATGGGAGTTTGTGTTTATGTGTATAATTGTAATAACGTGAGATGGTTGCATCATTTTAATTCCGCCAATGGGGCGGCCGGACGAGTCGCGGCGCTTGGCGGCCGCGGTGTCTCTCTGAAACAGTGTTGTGTGCACAGCGCGGTATCTATCATCATCTATCAGCGCCGTTTGTTTTGTACGTTCGCCGTCCCGGCCGGCCAGCGAGCGGGCTAGCGAACAGAGACGGGCAGAAGGCTCACATAATATTATTTAGTTAGCTATCTTTATCGCACTGCACCGCAAAATCCCTTCTACCTCCTTTGCTATCATAGGTAAAGCTTACGGTTTAGTTATAGAATAATATGAATTTATTTGATCGTTTCACAAGATTTTATCAGTCATGATGAAGATACCTACAATGTCACCAAACCATTTCTAACTGTATTCTTGGTATTTATAGTCTAATTTATGATCCATCATTATAGGTGGTGATCTATAAATTCAATAATCTTTTTTTTCAGTCAAATACTTCACACTCGTCACTTGGGTCGACATTTTTGGGTTTATCGTAAGCGTTTTTTAAATTTAAAAGTAAAGTAGCGTGTTATTCTACTTTTGCATTCTTTTATCGTGCGTCATTTGGAATGGAACTAGTGTTCAGTTAGTGTAGTGGTATCCAACCACTCGCCACTTTTTGAAGCGATACTAAGTGACGACTGTTTTGTGAGAGTCGGCCATTATGGCGTGATCATAATCCTTTGGAAATAAACTGGTGATTTAAAAGGTTCAGTATACTCTCCCAAACGAATCAGAAAAGTGTAGGGAATATCAACTTAAAGAAGCGTGACCAAATAACATGGTGATATTAGGCCAAGATTCCAAGAACTACTTATAGTCATTTTGGTCATCGATACAGAAGAAAACATGATCGATGTTGTTAAACATCATCGATCCCATTGGTAACTAGTCATCGACTCATATCTCGAAGACCCTAAGGTACGTACTTTCAACTAACGGTATCATCGGGTAACCTTAAACACAAAACTTCTTTCTAACAATTTCAAACTAGCAACACACTTTTCCTACCTCCTAGATTGTGCAAGTGGGGGTGTCAGCGATTACCCTAAATACTTGAAATACGTTTAGTATTATGTGTGTGTAAAGTGAGCCGCGCCGGTGTAGCGACACTACGTCTGTACTCTGTAGCGAATGCGACCTCGCACAGATTCGTTTCATATAATATGCATTCAAATCCGGGGGGCGCCGCGCGGCCCGCTACTGCCTCGTCTGCAGGAAACATTGGAATAACAATACTGTTCACTTGTTCAGCTGGGAGATAGCTACCGGTGGTGTCACGTGGAACATATGTAACGGAACGTTACACGAATAATCATGTTTTGTTTTACACTACAATCAAATAGGTATACATCGGTCAGTGGATACAAAACGGGGCACTATGAAAAAGTCAACGTTGCCCCGCTAAGGGGGCTCCTATTTCTGTCTGCAGGGTTTAAATTAACCTAACCTAACGTCGAGGTGCCCCAAGTCCCGAGCTCGCTCTTGCATCTAACACTTTTTTGACTAAAAATATCTGTCTTTTTTCCTCAGTGCCCTGTTTCCAGGTTTCATGTTTTTTTAGCTTTCTACGGCCCGAAGACCATTTCGACGCTTCGCCACTGGTGTTCTGCGCAAGTCTGACGGCCACGCCGAAGTGACATCACCGTACAGTACCTCACAGAACTTTGGCCAACTTCCATCTCCGACCAGCAGCGACTTCGCCTGCAACTACAGGGGAGTACCTATCCCTGCAGAAGTGACAACAGTCATCTGTAACCCACGACCTACAAATCTTTGTGTGCCTCCGGCTTAACCAGCTTGGTTTTATGGATTAAGAGGCTACAATACCGTGAGGTGATGGCCTTGATTCTGAGGAGATGTGTCGAACTAGACCGTTACCAACCAGGTTTAAAGACTGCTCTACAATATTAGCATTTTTCATCATCATCATCTTCCTGCCCTTATCCCATGTTATTTGGGGTCGGCGCAACACGTTTTTTTCTTCCATTCGCCTCTGTCAACCGTCATGCTATCATTTACTTCTTAGCATATATTAATATTAGCACCTCCTATGTTAGTATTATATTTAATTTTAGTAATTAGCCTGTAAATCCGGTATTGTGTTGGTATAAGGTACGTTGAATGTATTGAATCAGGACCGCACAAACCAGCGGCAACAAAGAAAGGGGAATTAATTATCTGAGGTCAATATTTGTTCTGTTGAATCTACATACTATTCGTAATCTGGTATAGTTTGTTGAATTTTTATAATACACTTCTCATCAAAAAAATCGAAACACCTCGCAGTTTATGATTTGATAAGGATTATCAGAAAAATGTGTATATTTAGGAATAAATGTAAAATGTCATTTAATAGTGAGTAGTATGAGGTTTTTAAATCCTAATGTTATTGTTCTAAATTCAAATTAAGTCTTCATAGGTTTCGTATTTTGTATAATGAGTAATTTTTACCCTGTATGGAATATGAAGGAAATGGGTAAAACAACACGCGTAAATGAAAAAAAAATGTAAGAAACGTTTATTTAATAACTTGTATTCCCTCCACGAGCTCTTATTACTGCTTCCATACGGTTCTTCATCGATCGGATGAGAGTCACGATCACATGTTGTGGTATATTATCCCATTCCTCTTGGATTGCATTTTGCAGCTGGCTAAGTGTTTCTGGGGCTGGATCTCTTGCTCGAATTCGTCTCTTTAATTCATCCCATAGATGTTCTATGGGATTCATGTCCGGGCTTCTTGCTGGCCATACCATAATGGAGATACCGACTTCGGTAAGATAATCTCGTACGACGCCCGCGGTGTGAGCTCTAGCATTGTCGTGCATGAATATGAAGTCGTTGCCAATAAAATGTGCATAGGGCATCACATGAGGTTCAAGACACTGTTCGATGTACTGATGAGAGTTTAGTGCAGGCAGCCGTGGCCCAGACACAAAGGCAAGTTCTGTCTTACCGTCGGCGCTGATTCCTCCCCAAACCGTCCACGAACCGCCACCATAGCTGACCTTTTCTTCAATGCAGCATTGTGCAAAGCGTTCTCCATCTCTTCTGTAGACCTTGTTCCTTCCGTCGTTACCATACAGCATAATTTTACACTCATCAGAAAACAGTACTTTGCTCCACTGAAGGTATGACCAAGTTAGGTGCTCGCGTGCAAAGTTAAGGCGCGCTCTTCGATGGTCTGCAGTTAATTTCGGCCCATTCGCTGGCTTATGCGGTGCCAATCCGCGTTCCTTCAACCTTCTTCTTATTGTAGAGTCACTTACAGCTACTCTTCGTACAACGCGAAGCTGCTGCTGCAGTTGAAAAGCGTTAAGGCGTCGATTTCGTAAAGAAGTTGTTACAATAAATCGATCATCTCGCTCAGAAGTGACCCGATTCCTGCCAGATCCTGAACGGCGCGTGAACGAACCAGTCTCCCGATAGCGTTTGTAGACTCTATGAACAGATGATAAGCTTAGATGCAATCTTGCAGCCACAACACGCTGACTAAGTCCAGAATCCAGCAATGCCACCACTTGGGCGGCTTCTGCGGGCGAAGTATCCATATGTTTTAGAAAAAAAAGTTTTTTCAGACGTCCCAAAGTCACAGTAAATGAAATAAGAAACAAAAAGTTTAAAGACAAGCGCAAATTTTTAGTTTTTAAACGAGAAACGTACTCCAACCCTAAATACACATTTGTCTCAAAACAGTGATTAATTTCATTTATAGGATAAACAAATGAAATTCTAATTTCGAATTTTGATTTTTTTCTTCTTACTGTAATGACCAAACTGCCAGCTACACAATAATGTTTTTTTTTTTCATGCATTAATTCTCTTTTGTAAAAAATTAGGACAAAAACAATAAAAACGAAAGTGTTTCGATTTTTTTGATGAGAAGTGTAGAAGTTTTACGTTGTTTGACTCTGAGAACGAATAATTTCAGGAAGTATTTCAAAATCTTGCGCTGGTTAGTAAACATGGAGTGGTTATAATTATAGAGAATTGCGTCTACCTGAAGTTCAGAATGCCTTGAAGAAGACTTGTCTTGTTGAGTGGTGTTTCTCAAAAGATCAAGATTCTTAAATAATGCTCTTGAGCTCAAAGCGCGCTTTCGAAGTAAGGTATCCAAACTTTATTCTTTACTTATATAAATATATAAAGGTTGAACATCTTTACTTACATTATAAATTATCGCCGAAAGCGTCGAGTTCAATAAGCCCAATGTTAATAAATAAAAGCGACCTATGATTAGAACGAATGAATGATAATTGTTTATTTTGTTCTGGAATACATTTGACATTTGTAGGAGGCAGTTTGTTAACGAAGCGGAATCAAAGTACCTCCACATTCTACTTATTGCGAACTTTGACATTTATGAACATTTCTTTGTAAAACTTTCAAATATCACGTTGTATTTATACACACCGAAATGTTACACTAAACTCGAGCTTTCTACGAATGCCTCGGAAAGAATTCTAAACAAAACACATTCAATTTCGTAGACATTCAAATTGTAATTGGTATTTGTATATAGTTGTTGTATTTGTTTCCGCGAGTGTTGGGGGAGGCTCGCGAACTTCGTAACTAAAAAGAAACTTGAATTAAACAATGAATATTACAACAAATCACGGCGCGTTAACAACCGTACCTTTACTTAACAAAATATGTTTATTTGTGTTTGTAGACAAGTCGGAGGTGCGCGCCTCGAGAACTTACTAACACCACTTACAACCTTTCGCACACACCCGGGCAAAGCTAATTGCTATCCTCCTCCACTTGTAATAAGATCGTCGATAAGTGTAGAGGAGAAAGTTGTTGTTCGTAAGTCGTAAAGCCCACTAGCACAATAAATAAATAGTTGTAGGTCTAAAGTTGTGAACAAACTTGGGCACGTCTTCTCGATTTTTCCCTCAGCTCGTGAATTATTTACCTTTTCCCTTGTTCAATAGTTGGCAACTCGCGCTTTGGAAACAATATCATTGGGAATTATTTTCATAAATATTTATGTATTTTATGGGCGCAAACGACCCTGACCTTTGAGCATGTATACTGTATATCCTTATAGCCGGCGCCTAGTTTTGAATGGTCGGTTCTGAATCTGTTTAGATGAAGGGTTTTTATAGCTTCTTATGTAACGATGAGAATCGAAAGACTCAATGGAATTTTAAATAAACGGACCATCACAATGACGACTATATGTGTAACATAATTTAAATGGGTGCAGTGATACAAACATCGTACACACGCCATGTCACGTCTTGTTCCATGCGGCAGGCAGGAACCATAAAACGGCACTTGCAGTAATGCCACTTTTAATATTAATACAAGACGAATTGAAATGTCAACGATTTCAGCAACTCAATGAAAATGTAAACAACTGCAAATCCTCTAAACTGCATCCTTTGGGGTCCACATCCACTGTATGTCCGGGTGTGTGTGTGTCAGTTGACATTGTGCACACATAAATAACTGGGACAAACATCCAGACGCAGCACTAATATTTGTATAGCACACAGTTTTTGTGCCGATGCGGGAATCGAATCCACGACCTGCATAAAAAGAAGACTCGAAGCTGCGTCATGACGCTAGGTAAACGTGAAGTGTAGCGCAAAATATCACTCTTATTTGTAGAGTTTTTTTATGGACTAAAATTAATTATTACCTGAACCTGAGACAAAAGTATACGCACTGTAGTTGTGAAAGGATTAATACAAAATATAAAGGAGATTGTCGAACGAAAACATCAAAAAATACAATACAATACAAAAAATAATAACTTCTGAAAGGCTGATATTGACAATAATAACTTCTTTGCATATCTTACTCAATTTCTCCAAAAATACTCCGACTGTCAAGAGTCTAATACAGTTTCTACTTTACTTCAAATTGGTGGATTATCTTCCAAATAAGCTAGTTATCGATGTTGGAATTCAACGCGTTTGCTCTTACACCTCGACCGAAGCTGATTCGCTTGGATCGAACTAATCGGATATTAGCCGGTTGTTCTTTAAGTTCCCCGATAAGAGGAGGTATTTTAATGAAACTGCTAGTTTATTACCTACTTAGTTCTTTTTGTAACTGTGCTCCTTTGTTTGTTGTATAGTCAGACGATAGTATCAGGCTACCTGAACAAACAAATAATGCTCTTTAAAAAAACTTAGCAATGGCTTATATTCTAAAGAATACGAAATACTTCAGACTTCTTCAAATATACTTAGATGGGTTATACAATAACGCCTACACTTCAATTGTTTGTGTACTGCCATAGTGTATTCAAAAAATAAATAGTTTTAGTGAGTAAGACCAAATAAACAAACAAATGATGAGCGGATGTGTTTACTTGTTTGGAACAAATCTCTATTTATTTTGTTAGTTAATAGTTCCATATGATTCGTTAACGGATTTCCCGCAGATTTTCGATTACCGTAGTATTTTAGGTAACACACGATCAGATGTTGATGTTATTAATAGCAATCTTCTCTCTCCCCACACGCCGCCACAATCAGCCGCCGCCCGCCGGGAGAATAAATATCCAAAACATGTTTACGGCCAGTCCTCAAGGCGTTCACAATGTAATTTTCTTCAGCAATCTGTTCGGGAATATTACTGCGTATTTATTCCCGAGCTCATTACAGGCTCGGGATCCAATCGTGGGATATGATTCCCGACGCCGGGATCGCATTGGTCGTGCACTCCCTAGAGTCAAGTTGAGATTTGAGTTACCAGCCCAGCTCGACCTGTTCTTGTAGCACTATGTAAGAAGCTTTTTTCTTGGCTGGAGGGTCTTGTTCAACTGGTCGTGGGGTTATGATTCGATATAGCGGTTATTGGGGGCGTCGAGGATACTCCCGTGTGATCGAGGTGTCGCAAAATAGTTTTTCCGGTTCGTTTTGCAGTCTCGTCGTATTTGCGTCGATATATGTCTCGAGCCTGTCCTGTGCGTGCTACGTGCCGTAACTTGCGTGAGCGATAAGTAGATTACATATATTCGTAGACGTTCACGAGGAAATTGACAAACAAATAATTATTATATTGAGTTAGAAAAAAGGTTGAAGGAGTTCATTCCGATAATTGGCTCATGATACTATCTGAAGAGCTCGTGGCTAAACAATTACAGCCGCTCGGGTCGATCTTCAGTTTAAGCCGCGCTTCCTTAGATTGGTCTGTGAATATGTGACCATCCATTACATACCGAGTGTCCTCCGTGCCTCGAAAAGCACGCTAAGCCCTTGGTCCTGGCGGTCATTTGGAACGCACTGCAACACTCAAAGGTGGATCAAAAATATATTAACATACTGAATGTTGCTGTTAAGTGAATGGAATGCAATTTTTTATGTTTCTTTGTTTATCTTGTTGTTTACTGAATATTTTATGTCAAATACTTTGGCATGCCGTACGGCAAAATGTATCGGGACTCTCATAAAAATTACCATGATATCTGTTTACCTACATTATTCGCAAATAAATGATTTATATTTCTGAAATATATTTATAGAAACAGTACGAGCAAGGTTAAGATAGAGGTCAGAGGAAGCGAAATAAACATCGAACTAGGACTCAGGCAAGGAGACCCTTTGTCGCCAAAGCTCTTTATTGCAGTGCTTGAAAGCATATTTCGAAAATTAGATTGGTGTAAGAAAGGAGTGCAAATCAATGAACCATCCGAGATTCACAGACGACATAGTCATAATAGCCGAAACTTCGAGGGATCTGGAGGAAATGGTGAGGTCACTGGATCATGAAAGCTCAGTAATTGGTTTAGAAATTAACGCGAGTAAAACGAATACCCATTGTGATAAAAGGAAAAAATATAGAATATGTCAACAGCTATATATATCTGGGTAAGCAGATATCATTCAATAAGTACAGTAATGAAGAAGAAACAACACGAAGAATCAATAATATGGAAAAAAATCTGGTCATTAAAAGAAATTTAAAAGGTTATTACATATTACAATTAAAATAACACAGTATTCATATACATGTCTCTTACCATGCTTACTGCACGGCTGCCAGACTTGGGTTCATACCAATAAAATCAATAAAAAAATTAAATATACCCAAACGGCAGGCTATGGAAAGGAGCATGTTGAAGCTCAAGACATTAGACAAAGTTAAGAATATAATACAAAAGACAAAAATAGATGATGTTCTCATATATGGACTCAGATTAAAATGGAGACGGGCTGGAAACACGTTACACGGACAAAAGATGGACCATAGAAACCACACGATGGAAAGGTCTACAGGGAAATCTCAAATAAACAAGCCTAGACTAACCATACTAACAATATGCAATGAGTAAATTTATTACTAGTAACAACAGTTGATTTGTTTAGAAAAGAGATGGCTAAACGACTGCCCCCAACATGACTAGCACAAATAGGAACCTCACACTAACCAGTAATATTTAAATATTAATTCATGAATTATTTAGTGTTTAATAATTTCTTATAACTTTCGTGAACTAATAAACATAAAAAAGTTTCTTAATTGTATTTTTATGCTTTGTTTTGGTTTGACATGACAAGGTCAAGGAATACTGACAGCCAGGGAAGAGACATATTGTATTACCAAAATGTATCAAGTTTTTTTTTGCTGCAATTACCCCTATGTAGATATTTACTTCAAGTACCTTAGTGCAAAATCGCCAGTCAAAAACACAATTATCAATAAAAATCGTCGCAGACACATTAAAACGCCTAGATAAAAGTTTATAGCAATGTCATTGTTTGAAGTTTTTGTACCTTTGTCGTAGGAGTTGCGCGATTTTGTTTTTAGGATTGTGCAAATATTAAAAGTTCCTGAACCTTTTTAAATTACAAAATACTAATTTCAGCTATTTAGCATTACATATTGCTAGGTACCATGTTTATACATGCGTTTTCATTGCGGGGGCAGTCGTCCATACTTCAATTTAGCCATGTCCTTTATATACAACTAGCTTCTGCCCGCGACTTCGTACGCGGATCCCGTTGCTTATGCCAGCGACAACGGGGTCGTCAAAATCGAAAATTTGAAAACGTCTGATGTAGAATTTTAAGGCCCGGGGACGGGAAAACAACGGGATGAGCGAGACGATTGGAGTCATTCCAGATCATTCATTTTTGTATGTCAACAGGAAATGCCCATCAGACTAAATAACTTTTGCTAAGATGTCATTCCTTAATATGTTATAGCGCTGCCATGGGCTTTCGAGTTCTACAGCAGGTGTTCCAGATCTTCAAATTTATTCTCACAGCAGAAAATGCTCTTCACGTGGAATATTTTTAGCTATGGCACCATTTTTATATCTCTTTACTGTAGCTGGTCTGTTGCGGTTCTGCATCAGGTGTTAATTTTCCAAAATAAATTATAGCATTTATGTTGCCCAGACTATACAACAAAAAACTTTTCTTCCCGTTACTCCGCAGCAGATCCCAAGGGTACACTGAATTAACTTCTGTCTCTTCATGCCGTACTCCAGCAATCCTTTCTCTCTCACTTTCTAACTGATTATGAATATTTTGTTGTGTGCGTGTTCGGGACAATGTATGATAATCTCGATCAGCAGTTAGTCGCGCATCACGTTCATCACTCGTTTCAAAAGACCTGTTAGTAGATGTGCGAATTCGCTGAGAACTCAAGCGTGATTCTGTTTCGGTAAACGTTTCTGACTCGCGAGACAATGCATGTCGCTCACGATCAGCAGAAAGTCGCGCATCACGTACTACTGCACTTGTCTCTAGAGACCTAGCAGCAGATGCGTAGATACGCTGAGAACTCAAGCGCAATTCTCTATCCGTGAACGTCTCCAACTCGCGAGACAATGCGTGACGTTCACGATCAGCGGACAGTCGCGCATCATGTTCCGCACTTGTCTCTAGAGACCTATAAGCAGATGCGTAGATACGCTGAGAACTCAAGCGCAATTCTCTATCCGTGAACGTCTCCGAATCGCGAGACAATGCGTGACGTTCACGATCAGCGGACAGTCGCGCATCATATTCCTCACTTGTCTCTAGAGACCTAGCAGCAGATGCGTAGATATGCTGAGAGCTCAAGCGCAATTCTCTATCCGTGAACGTCTCCGACTTGCGAGACAATGCATGACATTCACGATCAGCGGAGAGTCGCGCATCATGTTCCGCACTTGTTTCTAGAGACCTAGCAGCAGATGCGTAGATACGCTGAGAACTCAAGCGCAATTCTCTATCCGTGAACGTCTCCGACTCGCGAGACAGTGCATGACATTCACGATCAGCGGAGAGTCGCGCATCATATTCTTCACTGGTCTCTAGAGACCTGGATGTAGATGCATAAATACGCTGAGAACGCAAGCGAGCTTCGCGATCCAAAGAGGTTTCTACAGAGCGAGTTGCAGCCTGATGTTCTCGAACAGCATCAAGTCTATCCTGACGCTCTTATTTAGATTCTTGGGATCTTATGATCCTCAATCTTTTAGCTCCTTTGGAACGTTGGGAAAGATTTGACCTCTTTTTAGGCATGGTTATAGTTTTATTCTGAAAATACATGATCAATTAAAATCTAAGTGACTGCTCCCCTGCGTTACCGGGTAGGCTACCGTGTCACGAAGATAAATGGAAAAGGAAATAAATAGGAGTTTTAGCCAGTAGAGTCAAATTTTCAATGATTCATAGAATTTTCATCGAAAATCAGTCCTAAACTGTTACCGCCTTCACCGCGTGGAGGTACTCCCAGCTTATGTTATTTTATAATTATACACTCTTGGAGTTCCACATAAGCTCTTCCAGATCTTCAAATTTTATACGACAACAGAGAGTACTCATCAGGCTGAACAACTCTTGCTAAGACGTCATTCCTATATATGTTATAGTGTAGCTGGGCTCTTGGAGTTCCACATCAGGTGTTCCAGATCTTCAAATTTATTCTCTTAGCAGAAAATGCTCATCACGCGAAACAATTTTCGTTAAGGTACCATTTTTGTATCTCTTATAGTTTAGCTGGTCTGTTGCGGTTCTGCATCAGGTGTTCAAGTTTCCAAGATAAATTATAGCCTATATGTTGCTCAGACTTTATACCTATACAGCAAAACAAAAATCATTCAAATCCGTCAAGTAGTTCCTAAGATTAGCGTGTACAAACAAACAGACAAACAGACAGAATTTTTTTTTTGGTTTCGTGCTCTATTACTGTTTCTAAACCCACCTCAATTTTTATTTTTTTAATATATTCGATGTACAGACACAGTCTTTTTACTGTTTTATTATATGTATATATTTGTATACAATTATCTCAAAGTAAGACTAACTGTACTAAAATAATTATGATGAATGAGATTTCTATTGAACAAATTTATTGAAAAATAGTTTATTACTCGCTTGTTGAGTCAAAGCTTAGGTACAGTATTGCTCTATGGGGAAGTAGTTATGGGTACAATCTAAATACGGCTTTTGTTATACAAAAACGAGCTTTAAGAACTATGGATTACTTTAAAGAACTACAGATTTTAACGGTCCCTTGCTTGTACATTTTAGTTCTACTAACAGACCTTGCAAAAACTACGGGATTATGAGACACTTGAGGACAGAACTAAGCAAGAAGCTACAAGACGCGTGTAAGGACTTACATTAAAAGATACAACCGCATTTGAAAGTAGTCAGTCATGCTGCATGCTATCAATCAATTAAACTCGTAAAATTAAAGTCAATATATAATATAAATCAGTTTATGCACCAGCTGAAGTCACTTCTGATAGAAAAATGCTATTATACACTTGCTAAGTTTCTCAGTGATGTGAAACTATATGATAATTAACAATTTTTTGACATGATCTATATTTTATTTTTTATTGATATATTTATTTTAATTGACGTAATTTAAATTTTATTAACATTTTTATTTACTTTTTTTTTTCTTTGCTAATGTCCCGAATTTTAATTATATATGTTAATTTTATTTTATTTTTGAACTGTAAGGTTTATAGGCCTTGTTGTGTTAGTTTTTAATGAGTTTTCGGTACAATGTAAAAATTGTTTATGAAATAAATGAAATGAACAATACAATAAGACAATAAGCAAAATTACTAACACACTACTAACAAAATTTGTAATTGTTTTAAGAGATATGGAATAAACGGCTTTTTTATTTTTATTTATTTATATATTCCGTTGCATCCGGTTAGACAGGAAGTCGACCCAAACGTATTTGGGAAAAGGCAGATGATATAATATTATCTGGAGATACGGAGTTGTTTAATCCTAACGGAAAAATAAAATCGTTAGTGGAAATTACGATCACTTTTCTTTGACCATTGAATGTTGGACAGACATCCAAGTTTCTATAAAACCTTCATTTTTATACGAACCGACCGACGGATCCTTTACAAGTACTTTCAAAAACTAATTTGAATACGTTGCATGTCTGAAGGGAACCTCACAACCAAACTTTTGCAGTTTGCATTATCTTACATACTTTCGTCGACTTTTTATATAAACTTTGATTTTTCACCTTTCTGTCAGGGATGGAAGTTTCACGGCGATCTATAAAAATAAATTGCTCCGGGCAGGCGAAGTTGGTAAAGTCACGAGCTTACCGCTTCGGCGGCGCTCGGCTACACTCGGGGAGACTCGGCGCGTCTCGGGCGCGGCGCGGATGCGGACCGTATTCCCCGCGCCCGTGACCGGCATGTCGGATGCCTCGCTCCAGGATTCCCTAATGTTGCACCTGACGACATTATTCGTTTAATTTTAATTTAAACGTTGTGTTTTGTATAATAAATGAACTGTTTACGTTATAAGACACGTATTCGAGAAGTTTTGGGTAAAGTTTCGGCTTCATGCCTCCGGACGTTGAGGGAGAAGTTTCCGTAATATACAGAAATAAGTTATATGGGAAGTTTTATACATATTGTTCAAGTCATAAGAACGATGGCGGGTAGTGAATCGATTGACCGGATAAGTATTAATTTCCCAAAGAGGCTGAGGGCCAAACCAAAGTATGTAAAGTCACTTCCACCTATTTTCTATAAACGTAGAGCCTAACTAAACCCTATCAAACATAATTAATCAGGATCATAGAGGCAATGATCTTCATAGTATTGCCGTAAGGACCCACACTGTTTTTTTGGCCCATCGTAGTCGATGCATAAACAAAACGAATATAAAAGACTATCAAAATAAACTAGTCGTTTGAGAGAAAATAGTCCAGAAATACTTTTATGAGGTACTGTAGAGGCGGGCCAGGTCTGGCCGAATAATGCTTTCACGGTCCATGAGGTAATCTCCAGCAAAAGTATGGAAACGGCCGTCTGTACTGTTGTGGAGCCTACACCGCGCCGCGCCGCGCACTGCTCGGGGGAAACGCCGCGATTTCTTTTTTGTCATTAGACCTTGACGACCTTGACGTGTAGTTATGGTCTGGTGGTTCTGCACATATTTGGCAGGGTAGTCATAGGTGGTGGATGCGGCGGTACGAGGTGGTGTAAACGGGGATCCCGTGGATCTTGTTACCCATTCCACAGAATCTTCTCTTCCTCTTCTTTTTTGGGTTCCTGACACCTAATGCGGTCGAGTAAGGTTAAACCAAAAACGCGATTCCAGTGAACATACTAGCTGCACAAAGGACATGGCCATTTGGATTTACTGGGAAAAATCATCTAGTCATGTCAAATCATGCAGTGATCTAGTGTAATATATAAAAGGAGTTTAGACGATTGAATTCACATAATTATTGAAAAAAATATGTTTTTACATTGTCCAATTTAGACGCCGCCTAAGCTGTCTAAACATTTCTTATTCCAATTTCAATCTTAATGTTTTTCTTTACAACATACCAGAGTTTATTCCTAAATGACCACACAGGTTCAGCTGTCTACAGTAACAGTCAGTATTCTTTGTTTTGAAATGTTATCTCATCTGAAGACTCTTTCATTTTTTTATGCATGTCTATAATTCGTAATAGATAATGTTTTTTTTTTATTTTATTTATTAATTTCACACTTGCAGTTCAAGCACAAAATGCAGAGGCGGACTTAATGTCATTATGCATTTTTTCTACCAGTCAACCTTTGGGTGATGCACAGACAAGCAGTGGTAGGTGTTTATCAGAAAATCAATGTTATTTTATCCTAAGATGAATATATAAACAAATATACACGGATAATGCCAAACAAAAAATGGGACAAAATTAGTAGTAGTTGTTAGTGGTACTTTGAGTTGACAACCAAGATTGAGGATTGGGAGTAACAATATGGTAACCAACACCAAGTCAACTTTTATTAGAAGAACACGCGATAGTTGAATAATTCAACAAAAAAAAAAATCGCAGCGTGTTGGGGACCTAGTGCGTCCCATTGACCGCAACTCTAAACTTGTGTTGTGTGTACGTGAGCGGCATGCCTTAGCGATAAATATAACCGTTTCAAACGCCACCGCGCAGCGCCAGGGCTCCAGGGCTCCACCCACTTCTTAATTTGTTTGCTGGTCACCTCCGACATCATTTCACTAATTGTACAGGTAAATCTTTTCCTCTTCCTTGTTTTGTCTCGGTCTTTAAGCGTTCTTTGTGAAGAATTGGTAATTATTTAAAAGCTTGCTCCAGCTGCTTATATTCAGTTACTAAAATCAAATGGTTTGATTTTAGTAACGTGAAGGTCAAAGATGATCAAGTAAAAGCGCAGTAATCAGTTGGAAGCATAAGACGGGCTGATGCAATGATGCTTTGCTACGTCCAGCAGTGTACGTTTTTTTTTTTTTTTTTTTTTTTTTATTACAAAATGGGCCTGCTCTTGACCTCGATCACGCCTGGTGGAAAGCGATGGATGAGGTCTATGATGAAACGAGCGTGCCCAGAAGATGCCTGTTCACTCTTGCTTTGAAGGCAGACGGGTTATATGTGGGAGGGAACACAGAAGCCGGCAGAGAGTTCCACACCTTGGCTGTGCGCATGATAAACGTGGAGGAGAAGCGCCGAGTACGACTAGTCGGGATATCAACCAAGTGTGGATGGTACGCCGCAGTACGTCTGCTAGTCCGGTGGTAAAAGGGTGATGGTGGAATCAAATCGTGGAGCTCTTGTGCACACTCTCCGAAGTACAGTCTGTAGAAGACCGACAAGCAGGCGACATTACGCCTATGAGCATTACGTGATTCGACTCAATCAAGATAATGGTGAATATCAAACATGGTTTAATATTGCACTTTGTGTTGCGAAAAAAACGAGATGACATTGATGAATTGATTGATCCTACATAATTATTTACTTCTACATGAGATCGTTTACTAAATTCAAAATTTAGATCTGTACTTCTCATTTCAGTGATCGTTTATCTTTGTACTAAATATAGTAAAATAATGCTAGTATGTGGTCGCGAGGTCGGAATATGAGCGAATGTTAGTGAACCCTATGAAACCTTCAGCGAAGGTCGCGATTTATCTTTCAGCACTTCTTGAATATTTCGCCGCGTTTCGCCTGAATTTATAAAGTGCTGAAATCCCCGACATACTGGAATTTAACACGGTTTAACACCGTTACTGAACTACTTATCTTACTTTACACGTTTATTATAACTTTGAACGTCAATAATATTATAGTTAATGGAATAGGTTCTTTGCGGTTTAGATTTTAGATTTTTTTACTGATTGCCAAACTGATTGATAATCTGTCTAAATTCTCATACTGCTGGGCAAGGGTTTCCCTTGACTCTCCATCAAGCGACGTTGACGACGATTGACGAGGAGTCGCCAAGTCTTAGTGACTTAGAGGAGTTTGTGGTAGATTGCTGCTGAGATTGCAGGTGTAGAGAGCCACAGACAGGTAGAAGTGGATGCCCTTATAGACACACAATTAATCTGTAACAATAAATTGCACCTCCAAAATAAACAACGTCACAACATTGAGCTCACTACTGCTCGAGCGGACGGTTTATGTTCGTCACCGTATACTTTTAAACACAGTGACACGTAGAACAAAGAAGTAGCTCATAACTACGTCATCAGCAGTCGCGGCGACCTGTCGTGTCGCTGTGTGCACTTTATGTCGCATGTCATGTCGTGTGATGCCACCCGCATCTGGTTTGTATGTCAACTGTCGGCACAATGACATCTTTTATGTTATTTTGTGATGTACGCTCTTTATAAGCATTTTGTGTAAACGTAATTGAAGGTAGTTGCTTTCTGCTTTCAAGCGGCTCCTGCCCAACCTGAGGGGGCCAAACGCCTTCTGCCTAGTCCTCGCGCGCCTGCACGAGTGGCGCGCGGAGGTACAGAGCCGGGGGGTAACTCCGCTGCCGCGGCATATTGTCGCGCGGCGGACAGACCTCCGCCGTGATCTCATGGCGACATGGAGAGAGCGACTATCGCAACCCCGTTCATTGCACGCCACGATAGTGGCGGTAAGTCCCCTCTTTGAGGAGTGGCTAGGGAGGCGCCACGGTGCCCTCACCTTCCGCCTGACGCAGGTCCTCACCGGACACGGGTGCTTCGGGAGGTACCTGCACCGAATCGGGGGGGAGGAAACGCCCGGGTGCTTTCATTGCGAGGATCGCCCGGAGGACACGGTGGAGCACACCGTGGAGGTATGCTCCGCTTGGGCGGAGCACCGCCGTGTCCTCGTAGCGGCGATTGGTGGCGGCGACCTCTCGCGTCCGGCCCTGGTTCAAGCCATGGTCCGGGGCGAGAGGGAATGGGAAGCCGTCGCCTCCTTCTGCGAAGCAGTCATGCTAGCGAAGGAGGCGGCGGAACGTGAGAGGGAGATAGCCTCTGCCTCACGTCCCGGCCGCCGCGGGAGGAGAAGCACCGGGCGTCGGGGGCCACGCCGTGATGACTCTCGGCCACCGTAGGCGCGGGCCTGTGGACGGCGAGTAATGGGCTAGCTCGCCGTCCGTCCGTCGTATGACGACGGGCAGGCCGTGTCGACGGCGCGTTCGTGTTCCACGCGCGCCTCAAAGAGTTGTCAGCAAACGGGAGGGGCCCGCAAGGGCCGGTGCCTGCCAGGGCTGCGGGACTGTTCGAAAGAGATACCGCGGCCCTGGAACATAAAGGGCCAATGAAGGAACATGGGTGGTTTTTAGTCAGTAAGAGTCTGACACTCCCTTCCGCTCCGCCCAGAGCGGGAGGAGTCATTTGATGACTTCCCACCCTCCAAAAAAAAAAAGAAAAAAAAAGGTTGTTGCTTTGAGGATAATTACCACATACCAATTTAATTCATGAATAACAAAAACGGGCATGCAACATAACATGCTGCACTCACCGAAGGGGTTGGAAGAGGTAGAGTACCGACACCAAATTACGACAGTAGTCTTAAATTATAATTATGTCTCAATCGGGCATAAATCTACAGCCACCACATTAGACAAAGATGTTGGCAATAGAAAAACTCAATAGCAGTTGGCATTACCTGGGAATCAAAATTCAGTACTCACTCTTGCGACCACTAGTCAGAAATTACAGAATAAGTCAATAACATGTTTATTACGTATAGAGGTGGATATATCCGACCCTGTGGCAAGGGTGGCCAATCTCTTTGACTCAGTGGTGCCATCTAGTGACGATCCGCGAGCCGGGTGTATCACCGCGAAGAGGATAGCTCGGGAAATATTCAGATTGATTTGACACCGATATAACGGGCACAGGTTACTTTACATCTGCTTAGCTGTTTTCGAAACTATTAGACAATCTTCTTGATAATTCTACAATGACTTACAGAAAGATTGACATAAACTTTTCGGTAAGTTATGTCTATTCAAGTCACGTTAGATTTTTCCATCGTAGATAGTAATAGAATGTCACTTTATCCAGAGCCCACCACTTTCCGCAAACAGCAAATGAACGACTAGCTATTGCCGAAAATATCCGATGAGAACGTACTACCGGGATTAAAAAGTAACCTATAGGTTAATCCAGGTTACGGTAACAAACCTAATTACATTCTCTGTAATTCTTCTATATTTTTAATTTCTGGGCCGTAAGCTTTTTTGCCGACGTCATCGCACAAAAACTCCCTTATCCTTATTCCCTATTTTACCCCCTTTAGAGTAAAATTTTTACAAACTTTGAATGTCGTATTTACTTATATCTAATCAAAAGCCAAAAAAAATAAGATTCAAGCTTTAAAAATGACGTAATTTCCATACAAACTTTCATTCCATAAATTACCGGCCCTTACAGCCTTTTTTTCGCATTTAAAAGTAGCCTATGTCCATGTTTAGGCTTTAGACTATCTCTGTACCAAATTTTCATTGAAATCGGTTCAGTAACTTAGGCGTGATTGCGTAACACACAGACAGAGTTACTTTCGCATTTATAATATTAGTAAAGTTAGTAAAGTAATTAGTAAGGATTAGAGAATATTTTATTTCGTTTTCTGAAAATGTAGCGTCAGTTCAGTCTAAAACACGTAGTGAAGATCCAAATATTTATTATCCGTTTCCCAGTAGATAATATTGGTAATTTATATGATTATAATTATCAGTAGAACATGAGCACCCGATTGCGGCACTATCGAGAGATAGGGTAATATCTGTCACTTGTTATAGTGGGCGCAGAGCGGTAGAGCGCGTGGTCTCGCCGATAAGTCATGCTGTACGATAACATTGTTTTGATCGCAGTAATTAATGATTGTGAAACTTTAGATCTAATTATTTCAAGCTGTTTACTTTCCACTAAATTGCAGTTTTAAAACAGTAGACTAAAGTAGTAATGTCCGTGCCATCAAACAATCTACTTCAGTATGTACCTACAGGGTACTGAGTAAGGGACATCGACACACCACCATGAATTCAGTACTTGATTCTTGACCCCCGAGTTCTATTTCCGACAATGAGCTGACAACCACATGACACACCTGTCTGACACAGCCGGATAGCGTCGGGGCAACACAGAAGATGGTGAAACGAGCTATACATAATTAATAGCCACACCCTTGGAGCGAAACAGCCGGAAGTGGTGCAGTCTGACAGTAACCAGTTACATGAAATTGTCATAACCTCTGAAATATGCCAAGTGAAGAAGAAGAAACAAGAATGACGCAAGTTAACGACTTGCTAGACAAACTAGAGCTGTAAGTTACCTATACGAGAACAGTTCCTTAAGTCCCTCTCACCTTATACGTCATCACGACGCCTGGGCTGGCGAACTCGCGGGCTGCAGCGCTGCAGCGTTATCGTGTGTCGCGTCCGCCAGTCCACGGCTCCCGTCAGTCGGAGCGGATTAATCTAAACAATCTTAACTAAGTTCAGAGCGCCTCTGGGGAGCATGCCGACAAGCACACGAACAAGTGAATAACGGCAGCGATAAATAAAGGATTCATCGAGCGAAAATATTTTCGACCTACGAGTATATTTCCTACTCTATCATAGTTTAATTAGTTGTATCTGATGTCTCTTAGCTTAGCCTTTCGCGTTGAATAATAGTGCAGATAGCATATTCAGCCACCTGTATGCAGCCCTGTTAGCCTTAGTTTGCATCAGACAATAGATGATAAAATATACTTTTCTGTACACTAAAATAGATACACCACTATTTTACAATATTGCTAATAAAAAACTAATCAAATCATTTATTAAAAAGATAATACAATCCTATTTGTTAGTAATAATACATGCACATACTAAACACTAGTGTTAGTACATATATTTGGAAAATTTTGGTAATAGTTACTAATAATGTAAAAATCACCATTAATCGCGTCAAAATTATTAATAATACAACAATCAGAAAAAAGAAGAAATAAATAAAGTACAATAATCAAATAAGCAATAATTAAAAGAAACATTATTATTTTCAAGACACGATTTGAAGGTAATAAAACTTGTCTTGAGGTCCAGTGCCTGAGTATTAGACCTTCCGCCCTGTCGGCCACAGTGACCAAGAGGCTGCGCACCCGCTGCATCAAGGAGGCGACACGCGCACGCATGAGTGCGTAATAGTCGTCTACACGTACCTCTGCGAACATCCCTGATGCGCGACAGTGAGCAGTGCGGTACGCTAATTCTTTGGGTACATCATCTTATCACTGATAGCGATATCTATAATACAACCTTTGGATTGACTAAACGAACTTTAAATAAAAAGTATAACTCATTTTAAATATTCCAGTTTTAACCCTTTCTACAATCTAAAATGAAACAATTAACCTCACATTTGAGCTACCCGCTTGCACCCGTGACTCAGATCGCACGTGGAGCCGTTGTTGCGGCCAACGGTTGAGCGCACCTGACCGGCATGAGCAGTCGGGAACTAGTGTTAAACAACTATTAAGGGGCTACTGGCGCGCCACGCTCTGCCACGCTAACAAACGTGACGATACAAAAAATATGCATTTCTTCAGTTATAGAAACATTTACCGAATAATGTGGGAAAAATGAAATCAGAGCAAAAAGGTTTGGGAAAACCAACCAATTAAAAAAAAGTTCTCATGCAGTTCCTAATGAATCTTAAAAAGTAATGGGTAAAATAATAATTAAAAGTGTAATAAGTATATAGACATTTATTTATAACATACTTTTCAATATCTACCCTCGTTTTCATAAAACAACATAATTAAATATTCTCCAAAAAATCAGGGTAATAGAAACATAAATAAACTATAAATAAATAAATAGTTAGAGGAAATATAACGATGAGTGACGTGGCGCAACAGGGCATAAATCTAATAACGCAGCCGTCTAGACGCGGCCTCGCTGCCTCGATGCCTTGCGTCCTCGCTGCCTCGCTGCCTCGCCGTGCCGCCGCCCGCCGCCCGCCGCCGGGACGTGAGATCGCGTCCCGCTGCGCGTATGCAACAAAGATAACGTATTAGTCAGAGACTCGACTAACGATAACGGTGGCTGTACGTACACTCCCGCACTCAACCTGCCTCGGAGCGTACAGTCACCATAACAGGCGTTGTTAAACACACGCACACATTCACCATGTAGATAGCTTCGTTCGGAAAATAGTCGAGAAAAGGGGGTTTAATCAGATACTAGCTGTACCCGCGACTTCGTCCGCGTAGAGTTAGATCTCTCTCAGCCTGCTACTTGTACAGGCACTTGTCACTGGTGTATTTGAAATAAATGCTTTGAGTTTGAATCAAGTCTAACCTGCCCAATAAATAAACACCAAAACAATGATGTAAATTGTGTAACTAACGAACAGACAAACAGGCTAGTGAGGCAGAAAAAGCGTCTATAAAAGTTATAAATTAAAATATTTCTTGATATACTGCATTAATGACTTCTTTATGATAAGAACCAAATAAGAACCTAATTATTAAGTTTCGATATTATAGGTGCCAGACACACTGACCTCGGACCATTACGTGGTACAAATATCAAACATTCGTACTGTTATTAGTTATCAATTATTGTTCCATTCCTGTTTTCATTAAAAAATCTGCATTTTTGTAATGATGAATATTTGTAGTGTATAATATACGAGGTCAACAATAATAACATTTTATTTACATGATTCATAAAAAATATAACTTTAGGTTTTTAAAAGCATATTCAATTATTAATAAATCGTAGCTTCCTCGTCGCCAGTTCTACGAAACCCGTAGCACGATGCTACGCGTATATGCATAACTTTAATTCCATACTTCGTATTATTTTATTCTGTGTTTATTTGAACTGAATTTATTTTCATACCGTGAATTAATATTTTCAATCATAATAAATAAGGTGCTAAGATAGAATTAAAATGAATGACTTTATTATAAAATAATGTATGTTTTTACATAGGTACTTGTTTAATGGAATTGTCTGAATTGTAAAATTTAAATATAAGTTGGCACATAGTGCCCTCCATATCATTCAATGCTATTTCAATTTCTTACAACTACGAGTCTAATACTAAACTAAAGTCTAAACGCTCACCCACAGATACTATCCCCGAAGGATAGGGCAGATGTATACCTTAATGCACCTCTATTGCGCCAGTTATGTTTTAAGTCCCATGTTAAAGCTAGCCTATTGCCATTCACAGGACACAAATTACTTCCTGGCTGTTACTGAGAAATTCCTGATGTGGAAAACCCAATTACACTTTGCCCGACCTGGGAATCTACCTCAGGACTTGAAGCTTCAAGCAGTGACTACAAGACCAACGAGGTGGGTCACTCATATTGAAGTTAATAAAGCTACTGTGTACGTGTAGACCGGTGCGGGCCGGTGCGGGCCGCTGCCGGGCGCCGGCCGCCGCAATGAGACGCGCTCTATATCACGCCGGCAATTTAAACGTCGGCTCGCCTACTCGCCGGAATAAATTCAGCAAAGTGTCAAACAAGCGGACAACTTTCGCACCTGGGCTCATGGCCGCGCACCGGTCGAGGCGGCACAACGCAAGAGCGGGAGCGGGTGCGGGGCATGGACGTGGATACAGAAACAGTTGAAGTGTGTCTTCGGGTGAAAAACAGTAAACAAAGAACACGTTAAAAGTAACAATATTCTTTGCGAGCGTGGCGCTTTTGTATATACGAGTATACGTTAAGGTCATGCTACACTTATTTAAAACAATCAAACTTTATTGTCTCACTTTATTATTAGTTTAGATGTGCTACACAAACTCGTACGAGAGTGTATCATTCACGTCATTTTCTTATATAACAGGCAGATACTACTTCTCTTTTATTGCTTGTTCATTCTTATGTCTATTAAGGACAGGGTCTCGTTTCGTCTAAAGATTCGCTTCATCTTGTGACTTGCAGCGGCGGTCAGCCTTTCAAAAACACCTTAGTTGTAAGCCATCTACAAAAAATAGCTCCCGAGCGACACACCGACTGTTTGAAGATAACTAACTCCAAATTACAGGCAGGACTCCGGAGCAGCCGTGTCTGAAATACATTAATGTACTTTAATTACATTCTGGACTCCAAATAAAAAAGCAACCCCATGTCGTGATAAAGTCGTTATAAGTTTAAAAACTTAACAGTTTCATTTCTCTGCAGTTTTTTTCGGCTGTTATTGGTAGTTTTTTTTGACAGTTTTTTCGCATAGGCCCAGGCCCGAAACTCTAACAACTGATCTTCCCAATCATGGTTAACGTGCTACACAGACCGACGCGACGCCGTTCGATATTCAAATAATTCATTTTTCTGTTTCGAACAATAACGCAGGGTAACATAAAAATAAGCAAAAAAGCAATGCAAAAAAAAATGCAATGGAGCCATAGGCAAAAAATACCACTCAGTGGATACCAAATAGCAGGAAACGACAACGCGGGCCCAGAAGGAGATGGCGGGATGAGCTGGACTCTTACACAAAGGATTGGCCTACAATCGCATTACATCGCGAAATGTGGAAGGAGGGAAGGGAGGCCTTTGCCCTGCAGTGGGACAATATACAGGGTTATTTGTAAAACACCAGTAACCTCTTAAGAGGTCATTGTACTCATCATTATGAACAACTTTTACTATGGGACCAAACCTGAAATCGCGAAAAAAAAATCAGCTGTTCCCTACATTTATGATCGACTAGCTTCTGCCCGCGACTTCGTACGCGGATCCCGTTGCTTATGCCAGCGACAACGGGGTCGTCAAAATCGAAAATTTGAAACGTCTGATGTAGAATTCTAAGGCCCGGGGACGGGAAAACAACGGGATGAGCGAGACGATTGGAGTCGTTCCAGATCATTCATTTTTGTATGTCAACAGGAAATGCCCATCAGACTAAATAACTTTTGCTAAGACGTCATTCCTTGATACGTTATAGCGCTGCCATGGGCTTTGGAGTTCCACAGTAGGTGTTCCAGATCTTCAAATTTATTCTCACAGCAGAAAATGCTCTTCACGTGGAATATTTTTAGCTATGGCACCATTTTTATATCTCTTATACTGTAGCTGGTCTGTTGCGGTTCTGCATCAGGTGTTAATTTTCCAAAATAAATTATAGCCTTTATGTTGCCCAGACTATACAACAAAAAACTTTTCTTCCCGTTACTCCGCAGCAGATGCTAAGGGTACACTGAATTAACTTCTGTCTCTTCATGCCGTACTCCAGCAATCCTTTCTCTCTCACTTTCTAACTGATTATGAATATTTTGTTGTGTGCGTGTTCGGGACAATGTATGATAATCTCGATCAGCAGTTAGTCGCGCATCACGTTCATCACTCGTTTCAAAAGACCTGTTAGTAGATGGGCGAATTCGCTGAGAACTCAAGCGTGATTCTGTATCGGTAAACGTTTCTGACTCGCGAGACAATGCATGTCGCTCACGATCAGCAGACAGTCGCGCATCACGTACTGCACTTGTCTCTAGAGACCTAGCAGCAGATGCGTAGATACGCTGAGAACTCAAGCGCAATTCTCAATCCGTGAACGTCTCCGACTCGCGAGACAATGCGTGACGTTCACGATCAGCGGACAGTCGCGCATCATATTCCGCACTTGTTTCTAGAGACCTAGCAGTAGATGCATAGATACGCTGAGAACTCAAGCGCAATTCTCTATCCGTGAACGTCTCCGACTCGCGAGACAATGCGTGACGTTCACGATCAGCGGACAGTCGCGCATCATATTCCGCACTTGTTTCTAGAGACCTAGCAGTAGATGCGTAGATACGCTGAGAACTCAAGCGCAATTCTCTATCCGTGAACGTCTCCGACTCGCGAGACAATGCGTGACGTTCACGATCAGCGGACAGCCGCGCATCACGTACTACTGCACTTGTCTCTAGAGACCTAGCAGCAGATGCGTAGATACGCTGAGGACTCAAGCGCAATTCTCTATCCGTGAACGTCTCCGACTCGCGAGACAATGCGTGACGTTCACGATTAGCGGACAGTCGCGCATCATGTTCCTCACTTGTCTCTAGAGACCTATAAGCAGATGCGTAGATACGCTGAGAACTCAAGCGCAATTCTCTATCCGTGAACGTCTCCGACTCGCGAGACAATGCGTGACGTTTACGATCAGCGGACAGTCGCGCATCATGTTCCTCACTTGTCTCTAGAGACCTAACAGCAGATGCGTAGATACGCTGAGAACTCAAGCGCAATTATCTATCCGTGAACGTCTCCGACTCGCGAGACAATGCGTGACGTTCACGATCAGCGGACAGTCGCGCATCATGTTCCTCACTTGTCTCTAGAGACCTTGAAGCAGATGCGTAGATACGCTGAGAACTCAAGCGCAATTCTCTATCCGTGAACGTCTCCGACTCGCGAGACAATGCATGACGTTCACGATCAGCGGAGAGTCGCGCATCATATTCTTCACTGGTCTCTAGAGACCTGGATGTAGATGCATAAATACGCTGAGAACGCAAGCGAGCTTCGCGATCCGAAGAGGTTTGTACAGAGCGAGTTGCAGCCTGATGTTCTCGAACAGCATCAAGTCTATCCTGACGCTCTTCGTTAGATTCTTGGTATCTTATGATCCTCAATCTTTTAGCTCCTTTGGTACGTTGGGAAAGATTTGACCTCTTTCTAGGTATGGTTATAGTTTTATTCTGAAAATACCTGATCAATTAAAATCTAAGTGACTGCTCCCCTGCGTTACCGGGTAGGCTACCGTGTCACGAAGATAAATGGAAAAGGTAATAAATGGGAGTTTTAGCCAGTAGAGTCAAATTTTCAATGATTCATAGAATTTTCATCGAAGATCAGTCCTAAACTGTTACCGCCTTAACCGCGTGGAGGTACTCCCAGCTTATGTTATTTTATAATTATACAGTGAACTCTTGGAGTTCCACAATAGGTGTTCCTGATCTACAATCTTTATACGTCAACAGAGAGTGCTCATCAGGCTGAACAACTCTTGCTAAGACGTCATTCCTATATATGTTATAGTGTAGCTAGGCTCTTGGAGTTCCACATAAGCTGTTCCAGATCTTCAAATTTTATACGACAACAGAGAGTGTTCATCAGGCTGAGCAACTCTTGCTAAGACGTCATTCCTATATATGGTATAGTGTAGCTAGGCTCTTGGAGTTCCACATAAGCTGTTCCAGATCTTCAAATTTTATACGACAACAGAGAGTACTCATCAGGTTGAACAACTCTTACTAAGACGTCATTCCTATATATGTTATAGTGTAGCTGGGCTCTTGGAGTTCCAAATCAGGTGTTCCAGATCTTCAAATTTATTCTCTTAGCAGAAAATGCTCATCACTTGAAACAATTTTTGCTAAGATACCATTTTTGTGTCTCTTATAGTTTAGCTGGTCTGTTGCGGTTCTGCATCAAGTGTTCAAGTTTCCAAGATAAATTAAAGCCTATATGCTGCTCAGACTTTATACCTATACAACAAAACAAAAATCATTCAAATCCGTCAAGTAGTTCCGAAGATTAGCGTGTACAAACAAACAGACAAACAGACAGAATTTTTTTTTTGGTTTCGTGCTCTATTACTGTTTCTAAACCCCCCTCAATTATTATTTTTTTAATATATTCAATGTACAGACACACTTTTTTTACTGTTTTATTATATGTATATATATATATGTAGGATCAGGAGTGCCGAGAGGTATATCTTCAGGGTTTGGAGTTCCCATTTTATTGGGATAAACAAGAATGTATATGCAATTACAGTATTTTTATTACAGTAGGTACACAACACACAATACAAAATGGTACACAACACAAAAATGGTAAATAGTAAAAAAAGATAAATCAGATAAAAAGGTACACACAGTTAGGCGAACAGACCTTTTAAGGTCACAGTTCGTACAGTGGACAAGCCACCCAAACACAAAGTGTATCGCTATCAGAAAGCTAAATACAGCTATGTGCAATATACAGCAGCGCTGTACCAGGTAAACCGACAGTTTTGTCGGGAGCAGGGGAGCTCTGTAATGAGTCGAATCCGAAGACCGACTGACGAGCTTACTGAGAGCACGCTCTTTTATAGTACGATGCCCCCACTGTAATCCCTCCACAACAATTCTGTCCGTTGACGCACGGAGGTGCGTCACGCGTTTACAAGATACAAAATGTGCGCGAAATCTAATAAGATTTACAATAAAGTAATCAAATAATACAAGAATAATTGTCGTAAATAAACAATGGTGAATTCACAAAGTAAATCATTTAAAAATTAAAATAACATGTCGTTAATTGTTTTGAACAAAACTTATCGGTCACACTTATCGAAATAAGTTGCCAAAAATCAATTACTAGCACGTAATAAATTATGTTTCGATTTATAAGACAATAATTGACCATAATTGATAGTAAAAATCACTTAAATTAATAATCAGAAAACAAAACAACTCATAATAAAATTTGGTGACTACCCACAATTGTAATAATTGACAACCAACTCCGACACGGCCAGAACTGACGTTCTACACGACCTCGTGTGATTCTGAAAAAGAAAATCTCTTGTGAATATCGATCGGCCTTTCTGACAAACAAAAGCCTTAACAAAAGGTATGTCGTAAAGAAAAATCCTGAGTTAGTCAATTATAGCAGTTGTATCGCAACCGTTCAAAATTACCATACTGCTACTGACAATACATAGTTCAACTAAAGTAGAGACACAGTCTCCCAGCCGAAATCACACCATGGGATTCGACAAGTAATTTGGAGTCAAATAGACAACCCGCATAGGCGTCAACATAGACAACCCGCATAAGCGTCAAGTTCAACATCCAAATCCAGGAGTCAACATAGACATCCGATTAAGCGTCAAGCTAAACAAGAGTCATCATAGACATCTTATCAATTCAGCTATACTATGTCAGCAGCAGATGAATCATCATCAGTGTCAGTATTGACATCATCACTAACAGTAACTGGACATTCAGGCATTTTTCGTACACGATCATGGGCATATTTGTAAATTCTATTGCTACTCAAAGCTTTTAACAAATATCTATCACCATCTAATAGTTCTAAAATTCTATAGGGACCTTTAAATTTAGGATCTAATTTAGTTTGATTTCGTTCCTCATTAGCAATAAGTACAAAGTCTCCAACTTGAAACTTTTTCAAAATAGCTTTAGTCTTATCGAAACGAACTTTATCGTATTCGGCACTTTTAGTTATACCCAGGGCTGCTTGTTCCCTTACACGGGACAAATTTACTTCTATCTCATCACTGTCAACAGTCATCAAACCTAAAGGTCGAGCAACTCGTCCAATCAACAAGTCTAAAGGACTAGATTTAGTAACCCGATTAATTGTGCAATTTAGAGCAATTTGAACGTCTTCAATGGCATCTTGCCAAGAGCGCTCACTGGTCTCAACGGCGGTAAGCATACTTTTTAATGTTTTCATTATGCGTTCAACCTGCCCATTAGCCCTACATGCACCGGTAGCTATTAAATGCAATGCAATATTATGGGAATCACAAAATTCTTTGAAGTTTTTGCTAGCAAAACAGCGACCTTGGTCAGCTATAACCCGAGAAGGTGCTCCAAATAAAAAGACACTAGACTTAAGGGCTTTAATGCAATTTGATGCGTCAATCTGGGTAGTATGGTACAGTAGAACATACTTTGTAAAAGAATCAATTATAACAATGATGTATTCCTTGAGATCACTCTTTCCACTAAGTTTTCCGGTAACATCTATATGCACTGTGTGCCAAGGTATACTGACTTTAGGTATAGGGTGTAACTCTGCTTGAATTTTACCCGAATTAGATTTAGAGATTTTACACGTGATACAGTTATCTACGAATTTTCTAACATATCTAGCCATTTTATCAAACCAGTAATGCTCATAGACCTTTTCAAGCGTTTTATCCCAACCTAAATGCATGATTGCTTCATGAATGTGGTTTATAACAGACCATCTATAAGCTCTTGGGACAATAGGTAAACAACGTGTTTGTCCATTGCGTTGTACTTTACGGTACAAGGTTCCTGATCGCAATTCATAACTTTGGGCAATATCAGGGGGTAGAGCATTACTTTTTAGATTAGAAACGATAGCTAAAATCTCAGAATCACGCTGTTGTTCAGCTAAAAGCCAACTATTAGACAGAGTTGTAATATCAACACGTTTCTGTTCTATTTTGTTGATTGATTGTGGAAGGGGGTTTCTAGAAAGAAAGTCTACGTGGTTCATATATCTGCCTTCTCTATACATAATGTCAAAATCATAGGCCTGTAGAAAAGCCCACCATCTATGTACTCGGGGAGTTAAATCAGCCTTATTGCGCGAGGCTTTAAGGGAATTACAGTCAGTTACGACAGTAAATTTATGTCCCTGCAGATAATGGTGAAAATGCTTAACTGCGTTAACAACGGCTAAAGTTTCCAATTCATAGGAATGATATTTACTTTCAGTTGTAGTCGTTCTTTTACTATAATATTCTACAACATGCATTTTTTTATCAACTTTTTGAAAAAGAATAGCACCATAACCATCAGCACTAGCGTCAGTATGTAATTCGATGGGATATTCAGGATTATAAATCATTAAAACTGGCTCATTTGTAAGAATTGAAATTACTTTTTGCCTAATTTTCTCATGTTCATCAGTCCACTTAAAAGTCTGTTTACTAGTAGTTAAGAAGAACAAAGGTTTCATAATCTGTGAAAAGTTCTCTACAAATTTTCTAAAATACGATGCAAGACCAATGAACTGTCTCAATTGGTGAATTGTTTTGGGAGACTTTAAATTAATTAATGCCTTTATTTTTCGAGGATTCGGGCGAAGTTCCCCGGAGGTGATTTCATACCCAAGATATTCTACTCTGCGTTTTAGGAAAGAGCACTTGCTAAGATTTAAAGAAAACCCTGCTGTGGTCAATGATTCAAGGACTTCTTCTAGTCGATGTAAACCTTCACAGGGGTCTTTACTGGGAACCATGATGTCATCAATGTAAATAATCACATAAGAATGGACTAATTTGCCTAATGCATTAGTTACAGCACGTTGGAAAACACTAGGAGCATTTCGTAAACCGAATGGCATAGCCAAATATTCAAATTGGCCATCGGGTGTCACAAAGGCAGTGGCCTCAATACTATCAGGATGAATAGGTATCTGATGAAACCCAGAAGTACAATCAAGGCAAGTGTAAAAGTTAGCACCGCATAACCTTGCGATTTGGTCAGCTATAAGAGGCAGTGGAAACCTATCTGCTATTGTATTACTATTTAGCTCACGGTAGTCTACGCACATTCGATCTGACCCGTCGCGCTTCTTTATCAATAAAATAGGACTTGCAAATGGAGAACAACTAGGTCTAACTATTTGAGCATCAATCAGATCATTAATTTTGGATCGAACTAACTGTCTTTCATCAGGAGTAAGTCTGTACGGTCGGCGATGGACCGTCTTATGTGGATCAATGAGGCGTATTTTAAGTTCACCTGATGTGACTCGAGTACATGGTAGACCCTTTGCAAAAGCATGAGAATATTTTTGAAGAAGTTCAATCAACTGTGGTTTATATTCAGATGGAATATCTGTATCAATATCATGAAAATTAGAGGTCTCAGGAATAGAGCACTGATCAATAAACTTAACTTTTGTAATAGTAAGACTTGTTTCGGTCATGTTAACCGCGAAACCTAATTTTAATATCTCACGGCCTATCATGATACTATGACTAATTAAGGCATCCGGTACCACATGAAACAGTATCTCTAAATGATAACCATCTATCTCTACTTCACTCAGAATTTGTTCGGTACATATTATGTTAGAATTTCCTATTCCCATTATATTGACGATACAAGAAATACGTTTGCCAGACAACTTTTTAGCACATGTTTCAGTAATAAGAGAACATTCAGCCCCAGAGTCATAACAAAATGCAAGCGACTCACCAGATTGCTGTAGAACACCAGTGATAGGTCGTACATCACAAGCTTCAACTCGCTTCACGGATGGTTGGCTGCTCGAAGGTCGACTCCCGGTGTCTTCACTTGAACCACCCGGTCGCCTTCCGGTCGCCTTAGGGCAACGAGGAGCAACGTGTCCCGCTTCCCCACAGCGGTAACAGACTATCTTCTTAGTTGTTGCCTTATGTGACGAGCTGGCTGGTCCAGGATATTTGCTGGTTTTCTCGGCCTTCTTGCGACAGTTTGTAGACTTATGCCCCAATATACCACAAAAGTGACATACTATTTTAGCTGGTTTGAACTGTTTCGGTTGAGAAGAATCTTGCTGGTCAGAGGAAGTCTGAGACTTTCTCTTAAGGTGGGACAATACACTCAATTCTTGTTGAAGTTTATGTCTAGTATGTACTTCAGTAGTAAATGCTAGTCGATGAGCACGGGAATCAAATTTGGAGACATGGGCCAGTACAGTAGAAACAGCAATGTGTTCGACACTCAGGCTATTCCATTTAGATGTCAGTGAAGTGACCTGTCGACTGGCATATGCGGCTAAAGATTCTCCTTCTTTTGGTTGACTACTATGAAGGTTAATGAGGGTAGCGGCAACAGTTTCCGAAACGGCGTATCGAGAAAGAAAGAGACTCTTAAAGTCTGTCCAGGTCATACCTGCATATGATACTTGGGAAAGCCATACGTTAGCACTACCTTTTAAGGCTTTAGTAAGGGCAATAATGAGAGTGCTACCTTGAAGAGGCTTTTCCGAAAAACAAATATCAACAGTTGTACTCCAAGATTGAGCATCGGAATCGGGTAGGTCTGGGTCAAAATCGGGCAAAGGAATTACAGTAGACGAAGCGGAGTGCGTCTTAATCGCTTCAATTAACTGAGTCATATTTTGATTCTGAAGCTCTAACATTACTCGCCATGGATCACCAACACCTTCCGATTCCTGGGCTCTCCCTAATCCCACTTCTGATGTAGGATCAGGAGTGCCGAGAGGTATATCTTCAGAGTTTGGAGTTCCCATTTTATTGGGATAAACAAGACTGTATATGCAATTACAGTATTTTTATTACAGTAGGTACACAACACACAATACAAAATGGTACACAACACAAAAATGGTAAATAGTAAAAAAAGATAAATCAGATAAAAAGGTACACACAGTTAGGCGAACAGACCTTTTAAGGTCACAGTTCGTACAGTGGACAAGCCACCCAAACACAAAGTGTATCGCTATCAGAAAGCTAAATACAGCTATGTGCAATATACAGCAGCGCTGTACCAGGTAAACCGACAGTTTTGTCGGGAGCAGGGGAGCTCTGTAATGAGTCGAATCCGAAGACCGACTGACGAGCTTACTGAGAGCACGCTCTTTTATAGTACGATGCCCCCACTGTAATCCCTCCACAACAATTCTGTCCGTTGACGCACGGAGGTGCGTCACGCGTTTACAAGATACAAAATGTGCGCGAAATCTAATAAGATTTACAATAAAGTAATCAAATAATACAAGAATAATTGTCGTAAATAAACAATGGTGAATTCACAAAGTAAATCATTTAAAAATTAAAATAACATGTCGTTAATTGTTTTGAACAAAACTTATCGGTCACACTTATCGAAATAAGTTGCCAAAAATCAATTACTAGCACGTAATAAATTATGTTTCGATTTATAAGACAATAATTGACCATAATTGATAGTAAAAATCACTTAAATTAATAATCAGAAAACAAAACAACTCATAATAAAATTTGGTGACTACCCACAATTGTAATAATTGACAACCAACTCCGACATATAGATTAACTCGTCAAAATGTAGGGAACAGCTGATTTTTTTTTTAAAAATCAGCTGTTCCCTACATTTATGATCGATTAACTCGTCAAAATGTAGGGAACAGCTGATTTTTTTTTCGCGATTTCAGGTTTGGTCCCATAGTAAAAGTTGTTCATAATGATGAGTACAATGACCTCTTAAGAAGTTACTGGTGTTTTACAAATAACCCTGTATAATTTTTCCGGGCTCTGCCTGATGTAGATCTCTTGTCGTCCGTATCCTGGCTACGATTCGGTGACCTCTTTGGGGAAACCGAAGGTTTCGTCTGTGAGTTATGGATGAAGTTATCATGACGAACAATTATCGGAAATACATAGTCAAGGACGGTACGGTTGACATCTGTCGGGCATGCCACCGTCCCGGTGAATCGATCCGACATATTGTTTCTGGTTGTTCTCGTCTGGCTAACGGTGAGTAGTTGCACAGACACAATCTAGTAGCTAGGATTATCCACCAGCAAATTGCCCTGCAATACAACCTTGAGGGTTCTGAAGTCCCATACTACAAGTATGTGCCCGACCCAGTTCTCAAGAACGGTCATGCCACATTGTATTGGGATCAATCTATCATCACGGACAGGACTATTTTAGCAAATAAACCTGATATTGTGGTGATAGATCGCCGAAAGAGCCGTGCAATGATTGTTGACATCACTGTCTCTCATGACGAGAATCTTATGAGAGCTGAGAGTGATAAAAAAAATCAAATATCTTGATTTAGCACACGAGGTTGTCGTACATGTGGGACGTGGACTCTGCGCTCATTGTACCGATAGTCGTTACAGTTACCGGACTAATAGCAAAGGTTTCGTTAGGCAGCAGAATCAAGGGCTTGACTTAGAAACCGGTACTCCTGGACGCTATTATTAGGAGGTTCCTCTCTCTGGAGCCCTGACCGCCGCCGCGCCGGTAGCTTGGACCCTGTTCCCGATACCGGTGGGCTACAAATTTTTACATTTCTAAATGTTTTTTTTTTATATTGTTTTATATTGGAATATTTAAAAATGTAATTAATTTGTTTAAAAACAAATAAAGGAAATAATAATCGTAACATAAAAATAAACCACATGAAAGATCTTAATTTACTATTTGAAAGATAAATATGTTACCAAATAAAATAGTTTATGTAACTGTGTAACGAGTTATACATGAATGTGAGTTTGTGAAAGTGGTATACACTATTCTGACTAAACGCTTGTATTGAATCAAAACAAAATAAATGGAATTGTAAATATGGGACCCAAATCAAACGTTCGACACGACATTGGACCCGATCAGCTGAGTTATACCACACTGCCATTACCGACGCAGACAATGTAGAAACAGCGAGTCTAATCTATACGGAAGTAATCGGACTATCGTTTTATTTTCATTATTCATTTCAGAATTCAACCAATCATTACACAGGATACCCGGTCTATTGATTCACGAACCAGTAGCAGCACCTAATCATAATCCGAATTCTCAACTAATTACCATCGCAACTGTTGGCAATTAAACTACGTCGGAAGAGTTGTTCTTTGCTTTATTAATGATTTATCGCCGCGGCCTGCGCGCGCCCGATAGCGATACCCGACCAATTCATAACTAAATACTTGTGTCTCGCTCGCCTGACCGGGAAGCTGGGAGCTGGGGACCGGGGAACTGGGGCCTGGGAACTTAGTGACAACCAACGACGTGCAAGAGTTCGTGCTTTGTGTTTGAGTTCGACGGGTATTTTAGATTGCCGAAGAGATTGTGGAAACTGAAAATTTGTTTAATTTAATGACAATAATTATGCTACCAAAACAAAATATTGGAATAAGAAATTCCTCAAACCTGCAAATGAACTGTTTGCCTCTTCATAACAATTTAGGTACATAGTTTTCATCGTTTGTGGAATTATTGTTCTTCAGATATCATAAAAGTTTCTGAATAAAGTCATGATATGACGCAGTGATGTTCTCAGTAAAATAAGATAGTTCAAATACATTTAGCTTCAATATAATTCTTGTTGTACGAACGAGCTACAGTAATGAATATCCTAATTTTAAGTCAGCGGCATCATTGATTTAGTTATCACATTTTATCCTCACGGTAAACTTGTAAAACACATCTTATCAAGTGTGTCCTCTTTGAAGTAGGTTAAATCTCCATGAAATTAATTTCGCTCCCCTGTATATAGCTCCGGGCTATTTTGGAATTGTTACACCCCGCGCAGCGCTTAATCGGGCATTATTTAAATTTGTATATACTTTGGGGCTATTTCTAACAGATATTGCCTGTGGACACGCATACTGCGTTGCGATGGGGCCCTGATAGAGTTATGGGTTTGTTTACGTTGTTTGGTGTGGAAACGTTGTTTTACAGCGGGGGCAATCATACCCCAGTTATTTTGATCGCTGAATAAGTGAAGGAATGATTGTTGTTTTAGTTCAGCCAGTAAATAAACCTTCTAAGTAGTATAAGTTATAGCTTAGGTAATGACTTATCTGTGATATTGATGATTATACGAGTTGATTACTCGTTTAGGTTTTTTTTAATGTTGAGTAGCAGTTGACGGTTTCAGTAAAATATTATAAAATGCGAGCCAACATTCTCTCTATTGATGTCCAACATCCGTTTGAAGGCTCGTCTACTATTAATAACTTGGCAATAATATTCGTAATTTTAGTTCTAAACCTAGCTGTCAGAATATATTCATTAACCCTTCAGTGCCACCCCTCTATCAGCCTGCATCACAGAGGGTGGCAGATAGGCCGACAGGAGGAGCCCCTCAAATGTGTAACACCCTGAAGAATTTGAACACTTCGCTACGAGCAGCGACGAAAAAATTAATCTGTGGGAGGCCATGTGTGAGCTGTGAGGGATTCCACCACGATATTAAATTGTGAGGTAAATATTGAAAAGTGCATGTTTTGCGAAGCGCTCAAATTGGATAGACTTGTATGTATATTTTGTTCAATAAAAAAGGCTTTGGGTTTTGGGTTTTCAGAAAATTTATTAATTTTCAGAAAGCGAAGTTAAGTCAATATCCAGTGGGAAGCCTTGCTTTGGAACGAGCCCTACTTTGCTAGTTAATGCAACAACCAGTTACTGCACCATAAGAACAAGTGAACCAACACCCCGACTTGCAGGGAACTCACTGGTCACAGTTCCAACCGGCAAGCATCACCTTCGGTCCCAGAGGCGAGTGGTGTAGGTAGTGACATCTATTGCGCTACAAGGACAACTACAGAACCATGATGTCATACATGTAAATAAAGGTAAGACGGCCTCTAACTAAAGAACATTCGTAGTTACGAACGTTATGTACCACGAGTAATGGATCTTCAATAATCTTCTTGTATGAGCAGAGCTATTACATAGTTGTCAACAGGCTCATCACAGTCGCCACTACGTACGACTTAGAACTGTTAAAATGTGGGCGTACTTAGTACACCTCTGCCTTATCCTTCAGGGAAATACAGGCGTGAGTTTCTTAGTTCTTCTTGGAAATGATGTAACGACAGCCGCGCAAACTGCTACCATCAGAAATAACTAAATATATTGACAAACTTGTTACTCCTAACTTCACAGGCAACAAAAAGGCAGCGTGGTCTATATACAAGCAGCTGATACAACAGGAATGGCGTTCGTTTATAAATAATTCCACAAGTATTATCGATTCAGTGCTAATTAATAAACGTATCTTAGTAAGTCGGAACCGGCCCGGACTCCCGGAGCCGGGAATAAAACCGGGATTAGCGAGGAAGCGACGGCGCGGGATTAAGCAGTAGTTATTAAATAAGTTGGGCAGGTTCGCTGCCGGCCAGACGGACTATACGTGCATACACACTAGGTATTAGGTTTATATCCGAATAGAATTCCTGCAATGTTGTCTAGGATATTTTCAGCTTAAATAATATATTCTCGGTAACAGGAGGTCTACTCTCTAAGTCCGTCAACGACGGACGGACGGACGGACGGGCTCGTCCGACCGTAGTCCGTTACTACGGACAAACCCTACTCCCTATTGATTACGGATTCATGATTTTCGAACGGAGTCATAGACAATATTCGTGAACGAATGACGCATGGCGATAGAGTTGCGCTATTTTACTGGTCGATTACCGGTTTACTAACTTTATGATTTTAAAGTTTTTAAACAAAAAATATTATAGTTATTCTTAAAAAATTACCTCATTTTAACAATATCCATTTTATTATTATAGAATTGAACTATTTTTGCTATTTTTGCCCGACTTGTGGCTTTATCCTGTTAATACCTTTGTTTTTCTTTCTTTTGACGGCAAGTCTCAAATGAAATGTCAGTTTTTTATTTACAATTTTATTAAATACATTCAAATATTAGGAGCTACAATGTACGTAATTCGCATTATTAATACGACGCGGGAACTCCGTAATAAATGGTAAAATGGCCTCAACTGTTCTAGCAGCAACTCACGGGCGCAAATAGACACACTCCTCAACATTTTATGAGTGAGAACGAGTTCCAAAACACCAGCGGCAACCACAATACCGTGGTGCCCAGGCGAGTTCGAAGCTCGTTGCCACCAGTAACAAGCCGAGGACCAGCTGATGAAGAAGGCATTCGTGTGGAAAAGAAGAAGCCTAAACGCAATCAGTGCGGTTCCGAATTGACAGGTCCGAACATATTGCTGCATCCCGCTATTCCATCGACGCAGCTGTACATACACATCTACATCACATCACGACGCCAGAGGAGGTCGTGGAGTATATAAGAAACAAGACCAAGTTCACCGTTAGAATGGACAGGTTAGGTTGTTCGCGCCACAAGATTATCTTTTGTGATGCGGGTCTCAACACCATCTCGAGACTTTTATGACGGAATTTTGGCTGCAGGGTCTCGTGTATTCGCGGAAGTCTACATGACACCTCGAACTCAGTGCAATAATTATATGGCCGACCAAACATAGTTAATAGTTTTTCGTAAAAGTGTTCAATATGTTTTAGTTTATTGTACTTCTAAGAGTATTTTGTGTAGTGTATCTTCGATGCCTGAAAATAAAAGTGATTGATCTATTGAAAGTTACTTATTACTACGAACTTAGTTTAATATAAAACGACTATAGATAAATAAAAGGAAGTATGTGTTTTATTTTATTTAACAGTTTATTTAAGTATAGGAAGAAGAAAGGAACAGAAAAAATAGGTACAAAGGTGATGCTTATTTCTAAAGAAATCTCTTCCAGCATACCTGCGAAAGGAGAGTAGAAAAAGGAGATGTAGACGTAGTATGTAAAAGAAGAAGAGGAAATAGAATACATAAAAACATAAAGGAAATGACAAGTTTAAATATAACATACAATATGTATAAGAATCATCATCATCTGCCTAGCCTTTTCCCAACTATGTTGGGGTCGGCTTCCAGTCTAAGCGGATGCAGCTGAATACCAGTATTTTACTGGGAGCGACTGCCTATCTGATCTCCAGAAATCAGTTAGTTCTGGGTAATCCCTTTCGTAAGACTGGTTGTCAGACTTTCGGGCCACTGACTACCTGTAACGACTGTCTAAGATCTACAAATGACAGCCGGGACCAACGGCTTAACGTGCTTTCCGAGGCAAGGAGGAAACTCGGTATGTAATGGGTGGTCACCCATCCACGGACCAACCTAGGCAAGCGCAGTTTAACCTAAAGATCGGGCCGAGCAGCAGTTATTATGTAGCCACGAGCTCCTCTCCAATATATTACGTATCATATATGTATAAATACTTATGCAACTATGGCAAGTTGGAAATATATAGTTCTTTCACTCTTCTTTTGAAAACTGCAACAGTTTGGCAGTCCCTTATATCAGGCGGAAGAGAATAAATACCACAACAGCAAAGCGTGTACTGTAAAGGAGTAGGAGTAGAAGTCAGTAGCGTGGGGAGGGGATTTAAGGTGGTTCCTAAGATGCGACCTGCAAGGTGCATCAGAGAAACGGGTGTAAGAAAAGCGTTCCCGCAGATAGGCTGGTGTTTTAGGGTTATGAAGGATGTTAAAAAGCAGACACAATATTCGAGAGTTCCTGCGAAGTCGGATTGGGAGCCATCTGAGTATATTGCGAAAGTTGGAAACGGTCATACTTTTTGAGGTTAAAAACAAAACGAATAAAGATATTTTATAAACGCTCAAGTTTATTTAAAAGCTTCTCGGTGGCATCCAAATAACACGCATCGGCGTAGTCTTTGATGGGCTGGCTGACAGTTTGCGCGAGGGAGGTTTTGGTCTTCAAAGGCAAGTAGCTCTGGAGTGCACTTTGCGACTTACTTCAGCTACCTGGGAAGTCTACGATAAGTAAGAGTCCATTATCACCCCCAGGTTTTTGGCCTTATTTGCGAATTCTATCGGAACTCCTCATATGTTTTGATTGTAATAATGTATTGTTGAATGTATTTATATTTTTTTCAAATCGATTGGTGCCAAATAAACGAAAAAATACTCTGTTAAAAAAAAATGCTTTTATTGTGCTTTGTTCTTTACTTTATCACAATCTTCCGCCTGTCCCAACACCCATTATGTCCTGTCACTGCTAAGGCCCACTGCACCTTGATGGATCCCCCGGGCATAAAAATTGAGAGCATCAAGTATCTGAAAGTATACAAATACAACAGTAACAATAGATAAGATCGATTAGTAGTAATACAACTCAATAATTTTCAGAATCTTCAAAATGTATATCGTTAGCCTAAGTCCTTAAATTTTGGATCAAACTATTACCTACCTTAATTCTTGGATCAAAACCATTTCGTCGCTTGTTGAGGCAAAAGAGGCAAGACATATCTTCAGATAATTCCCGTGTGAGCCCTTGCAACCCCATGTCAGGAATAAGCGCCAAGCGGAAGTTTTGGCGCGAGTAGAATGGGCGTCGCCTCCGCTCTTCTTGTAGAGCTTCTTCAAGCATTAAAAAAGCAGCCATTGTATTGATTTTCTAAAAAACTTAAACTTTCGTCGACAGCACGATAACTATTTTGATGTCGTATCAACTGACATAACGATCCGTCCTAAGAAGTGCCAAACTCAACTTTTCGGACGGGCAAAAACACATCGGGAGTAGGGACAACTGTCAAATCGAGTTGTCATTCATTCTTCGTTCGGGCTCGAACTAATCGTCCGTCCGTCGGTGCTAGGGAGTAGGAAACGCCCGTAATTTCGGCCGAAACTACGGGTTTCGTGCTTAGAGAGTAGACCCCCAGTTTAGAGAATTTCTTTGCTAATATAACTACTTGTAGTCGTTTATAGGAATTGAAGATAATTATCATCTTCTAAGAATTATACTGGCAGTGTTCTGATAGATATTGTATATTTCGTAAAAATTCTCGTTTTCATGAAAAATCTGAAACTTAGTGATCTGCTTCAGTACATCAGTCAACTTGTTATTAATTTATGTTGCATTGTGTGAGTAAAAATTACTTAATTATTTTATATGCTAATGTTCGGCTTTTATCAGAGTTGATAGATGCTTTAGGTTTTTATTTAGCAGCTCTACGATTTTAAAACATCAGAACAGTCTGTTGTCCCAGATAAGTCACCACAATTTATTGCAGACTTTTGTCCGTTTATACTGATACTAGGTGGCCTATTATAAAAGAGCTTAGTTAGATTTTCTGCGTTCAGTGTCGCGCCGAGGGTTGAAATTTCAACAGTGCAAATAATATTTAGGCATTAATTTATATGTCGCTAAGTTTTTTGTGAAAACGGACGTTAGTTCATAAGCTAGATACAACTCGGTGCTGTTTTATTATTCATTTACAAGAGCCAGCGGCTAAACAAATCTAAAGTGCTCGGTATAATTTATATCTGTGTTTACATCTTAATATTATCATTTTGTATTCAGGGCTAAAAGATAATTACCACTTGTAATGTATTTATCTTACTTAAAAGCGAGTAATGTTAGTAATTTCTTTATTTAAATACGCCCGCGGGAGGAATTACGATATGCCTACTACGAAATAAGGCTCGGTACAGATGGGACAGTGCCTACTGTTACCAACTAGAAAGATATCTACTTGTCAGATTGTCAGGATTAATTCTGTTAGGCTCGTATATCATATGGGCAGCAGATGGGATTCGTGCAATGAAAACTCACTGCGTGCGATACACTGTTTCTATTAAACTAACAAATTACTTGAAATTAGAATTTAACATAATAACACGGGGCACATTGAATCGGGTACGGTTCCGGGACGTCGCAACTCCACCGCGATCAGATTTTGAATGTCATCTTCACCGCGAGCTGTAAATATCACGACTCTGTAGAAGCACGCTGTGGTGTGGGTAGACTGGTAAGTAGGATGCGTGATGTCACCACTGGCGCGATTCATTCCAAGTCCGTATTAATAACCGAATCTGACATACTCATTGTCTGTGTATTGATCATCGATGCGCTGCAGTCAAAAATAATAACTACGATAAACTTATTCAACTGCCATTTTCTATTAAACTAAAGGCACACACTGTATTTTTCCAAACCAAAAAACCGTTGTGTTTATCATATTGGTTATTAAATAGCTCTTCTGAGCACAGCTTAATAGATAATCATAAGGCAAAATTTTTTCTTCTCTTTGACTTAACATTAAAAGGAACTCAGTTCTTTGTTAATGAAATGAAAAAGAAGTAATAAGTATTTTTGTTCCATTTTCAACTTTTTAGCCATGTTTAGCCTCAATTATCGTTCACCTGTACGTAGTTTAAGCCCACTTGCACCACGGTAGGTATTTTCAAGGCAGATGTGAGAGGCAACGCGGTAGGGGATGCCTAGTAGGATATATTCAGCCGGTATTGATGAGGTTCTACAGAAAGGTCAAGTGCGTAGTACTCGCTTGAGTAAACGTAATGTAAATACGTCGATTTTTTTATCGAAAATTCAACTATCCGATAGCGTTTTAGTTAAATCGTTTCAAACAAGCACAATTATTATCATTCATAGATATGAATAAATTCTTAAAATTATAAAAATATTGTATGTGAAACGAGTATTTTTAATTTTAAAATCGACGTTACGAAAAACGTCAAAACTCGTGCCAGGGCCTCTGATGTATGAAACTATGAACGTGGACGAGGCGAAAGTAGTATGTAATGATTGTGCAGGTGGCATTCTGTGGTTTCTGTATGTGTGTTTGTTGCAGGACGCCCACTGTTGTGTTTATTATTAATTTGAAGATGACTAGGACAGAATGCCTTATTATCCTATTCTAACTTCAAATAATTTCGTATCGTTGTATCCTAGCTTAAGCCTAGTGCTCACACGCGGTGCTTCCTCGAGAAGCAATACGAACAAAGTATAAAGCCGATTATTATTAATTCGGCACCACTCGGCGGACAGCGCGGCTTACAGTCGCAGACAGTGCTTTAAAGCGATGCACTGAAAGTAAATAAATTCTTGCCGAAGGAGAATGTAAAAATGATCAAAGCTGTATGACTAATGAGCTTTTGGTAAAGCCGCTATGTGGAGCCCTGACTCGTCTTCTGAAACCAATGATCAGTGGTTCACACTCTGGGTCGAGAGAACTCATGAGATCATTCAGCTAAGTTGGACTGTATTTCTAATGAAAAAGTTTCGTTCCTCGTGAAAAATGCACGAAAATTAAATTTTCATCAAAAACAATTACACTGGATGTCTGTCGTAACTGGACCTACTGAATCACTCTTTATTGTGTCTCTACAATACACAGTTTTACGAGGTGACAATTGCGCTTTAATTTGATCGAATCGCTTGAGAGTCGCCCCTTGTTTATTGGGCACGACGGACGCAAGTTCGCCAATCGCACAGTTCTGTTGTACTCCAAGGCTTATCACTACTGAGAACGGTTCGTGATTTTTTTTAATCCTTCGTTACTGCTGCGTCCTTTTGTTTATTTTTATTTTAAAGGCAGAGGGCGAATATAATGTTGTTTTGGTAGCAATCAATTGTCTGTTATGTTTGTACATCCAATTAATTGTGTTGGGTTCGACGACCGAGGTACGGTGTTTTGATTCTGAAATGGAAATAAATATGATACTAGCGTTAAATAAATGACAAAAGAGCATGTATACATTATTTTTCAATTTAATATCAGTTTAGCAGAGTCGCAATGATTGCAAAGCAAAGAAACGTAAATACACTTTTATAAACAGCTACACAATTACTCTTCTAACAGTGTACACAATTACTCTTCTATTTACCCAAAGAAATAAGCCTGTAAGAAATTCCTGCCGCACCTTAACACAACTCTTTGGAGAATAAAAGGCAACCATCATCTGGTGAAATTGACCAATTTGATAACAAGATGAAAGCCTCGTAATGCTCGGTGAATGACTCGGCTACAAGTGCTCTCGATGACCTTACCGGCTCGATATCGTGTAGTTATGTCACAATCACGGCGGCCCCTCTCTGACGTAATGGACTCCCGAACAGCAACTCTGTTTGGAAGTCCATTCTATTGATTTGAGCACCTTGATTTTAAATTAAATAACTAGTTTTTATTCACGGTGCTATAATAATTTATAGTTGTTTTAGAAGAAAAAAATTGTTTACGAATTGAGTAGGAAAGCATAGGGGAGGCTTTTGCCCTGCGGTTGGAAACTACAGGCTGATAGGGAATAATCATGACGGAATCGAATAATTGTCTTGTAAAGTGATCACAAACACAACTGTAAGGATGGGACCCTGCGTTAGATCTTGAGGTGAACCAAAATATTAATAGAAATTTCTCAGCAGCCGCCCTAATTATCTTGTTAATAGCGATATGTTCGCCCTTTTTACACGGGATATTACAAAGATAACTTTCAAAACATGTCTGAGAAACACCTCGAGGAATACATGCGTGATGTTTCGTTGTAGCTATAAATCGATAACATAGGTAAACCAGGAAGAACACCACGTCATCGTCCGTGCTCGCCTCGCCTACTAGAGGTTCATAATTGAGTGACGAACACACATGCAAACATACTTCCACTCTCTTATTGTAATCTACAAAAGAACTAATCATAAACATTGTGTCCACCTCAGAGGTCTTCAGTGAGTGTTATAATAATAAAATCTAGTGATAAATAACTAACAGATAAGAAGTTCTGAGGTGACATTAATTGTGACGACGGGTTAGTTCTCTTACATTGCCCAGCTAATAAAAGCTTTCTCTCTTTTCTTTCTGAGGGCATTGACAAAACTAAAAATGTATTAGGTTGACATCTACCGAAAAGAATTTATCTCAATCTATACATATAAAATTCAAAGTCCTGACTGACTGATATATCAACGGACAACCCAAACCGCTGGTCCCAGAGAAATGAAATTTGCAGCGTATTTTCTTTGTAAAGAGTCTACTAAGAAAAGGTTTTTCGAAATTCCACCCCTAAGAGGAAAGCTTCAGCAAGACGTTCGATACGCTTAGACACGACACGGTGCTGAAAAAATTAGATAATTCTGGAGTTCGAGGACCAATACTCAAATGTTGTGAGGACTACCTTAATAACCGTAAATACAATGTCAAGATCTGTAGTGAAACCAGTGACACCATTGAAGTCACTGAAGGAACAGCCCACGGTTCAGTGCTGGGACCCTTGCACTATCTGACATATGTTAACGACATGGAATATGTGGTCAATCGTTGTTCTGTTTATTAATAACCAATAAATAAATAAACAAAAGACACAACACTGATTACACACTGGACCCGTCCCGAGGGCTCATTAGCGCAAATGTCGATGTTGCTCAGGAATTCGTAACATTCTTTACCAATATTCCAATTAAAACCACAGAAACGCTAAATTCTTCGCCATCCTTTGCCATTAATTTATTAAGAGAGAATTTCAGTCTGTAATGTTGAATTTAAATTTAAACATATAAACCCTGTGGTCGTTATGTAGGTTTTTAAGCAACTTAAAATAAAAAGTACTGAAGATCTTTGGGGCATGTCTAATAAAGTTTGTCAATCAATTATTGTTGAGACAGTAGCTCCCTATTTAGCCTTAATATTTAATTTATGTGTAGACCAAGGGGTATTTCCAGATTTAATGAAGTATAGTAAAGTTATACCACTTTTTAAATCTGGAGACAGCAAAGATACAAATAATTATAGACCCGTATCTATTTTGCCAGTTTTCAGCAAGGTATTTGAAAAAGTAATGCTAAATCAAATGCTCAATCATTTTAATCGGAATGACATCCTACATGATCAACAATATGGTTTCACCAAAGGTCGTTCCACTACTGACGCCGGTGTCACTTTACTAAAGCACATCTTTAATGCATGGGAAGAGGCAAAAGATGCAATAGGCATCTTTTGCGACCTATCCAAGGTATTTGATTGCGTGAATCACGACACACTGCTGCTAAAACTTGAGCATTACGGACTGGGTAAACAAGCACTTAGCTTAGTAAAATCATGTTTAAATGACCGAATGCAGCAAGTAAAAATAAATGGCGTAAATTCATTAGGATTAAAAGTAAAAATGGGGGTACCGCAAGGCTCAATATTGGGCCCTTTCCTTTTTCTAGTATATATAAATGATTTACCTCAGTTACAGGCTAGACTCGACATGGCACTCTTAATTGAGCAATTTAATAACCAAAACATTCAAATACCCAAATCACATACAATATTAACAAGAAGTATCAAAAAAAATAAAGTAATAGAACCTCAGGCTAGAAATTACTATGGTAGGCGAACAGTAAAATTTTTAATTCCCACAATAATCAATGAAATACCAAAATCCATAAATGACGAAATAAACGCGAAACACTATAAACAAAAATACAAAAAATACTATTACAACTGCATAAACAACTTGGTCTAAGAAAATACTTAGTAAAGCACTAATACAAAAATATAAAAACGGAGCAACCTGTCTGACTAGAACCGGCTTTCTACTGATAGATGTTTACGGCTAAAATAGTTACGTGCGAAATATTTATCATGTAATTGTTTTTAATGAAAATTTAATTTTCAGACCAACGCTGAAAACTGAAACAGATTACTTACATTAGACGACGCATCATGTGCATATTTCACGAGGAACGAAACTTTTCTTTAGATCTGGATGAAACATGGCATAGAGATAGATTATAGTCTGGTATAGCAAATAGATTAATTATTATCCCCGAACTAGGCAAGATCCCGTGATCAATTCCCGAACTGCACGCGGGCGAAGCCGCGGGCATAAGCTAGTCTTCTATAAAATGTAACTTGAAAGTTAGAAATAGTAATGAAGATCACATTATAAGGTACTTACCTATTTGGATGTGATGATGATCATCACTATACTATGGCTTGGTATAACCTGAAAGGGCAGTGTGGGTCTTCTACAATCGTCTTCGTGCGGTCAAAAACTAACACAGCTCATAAATACAAGACACCTAGGGATGCAATACGCAAGATTCATTGTTTCATCCAGTATCGATCTTATTATACTTGATTCAAACATAACGGGGAACAGACTGCAATGGCCAACCAACTTAATTGTTTCATTGTTCAACGGGAAACAATATAGCGAATAAAAACTTTTCCGACCTGTTTATAAATTGTTTGTTAAACAATTTAATTAAGTATGAATGATGTCGTCGCTATGGCGACCGGTGTTCAATGGTCAGAGAGTTATTAAATAAGTTTCGAGAAGTTTCCCCGGCAAGCGAGAACTTTACAAGTTTTCATTTATTTATTGCCGATTTATACAGCAGCGAGACGTAATGTGAGATTTAGATGTAGTCGTATATACCTGGGGACTTCATGTACACGGGATCAGGGCGATGTTTGTGTTGTTACTCGTATAATATGGAAGAGGTGAAACTTTGAGACGCTTTTGGATTAGTTGATACTTCGGGTGGTTTTTAAAATTGATTGATTTTTAAGCTTAGTTTTTTTTGTCAGTCAAGCCAGTGTTACATTATGCAAAAATATATAAACGATACTAACTAGTATCGTTTTAGATATTTTAGACCTGAAACGATTACATACTTACTACGCATCGGGTTAGTTCGACTATTACGTCGAAATAAATCGGAACTAAACGTTCCCAGTCGAAAACAGGCACGGCTAGTTGCGAAACTAGTTTATACTAAATCGCGCCTACATGCTTGTTTTTCTGATAAATTGTTTGTCTATTCACACGTACATCTATTAGAAAAGTATCAGTTCAACGACTAGAGTGGATTTTTCACAATTAGCATGTGGCTTTTGAACAAGAGTTGGAAAAGGGGTTTGAATATTTTTTTATGAAGGGGCGGGGCCAAATATTCTAAGACCTTTCCAAAAAAAAAAGTAATAAGTTCGATTATCAAGTTATCAGAGTCAAAGTTGTATAAAAGTAAATAGTATCACCTATTTCAGGAAATGCAGCTATCATTCTTGTATAATAATTTACGGGTTGTTATCATATAATTAATGGGTTATTCCCTGAGTACCCCGATCCACCAGAAACCCCCCCACCCCCCCCGAGAACCCCGAATACGATAAATATGACATTTCTTTTTTTCTATTGTTTTCGACTTGTACGGTCGACATAAAACTTGCTTAAATGTATGTGTTTGAAATGCATAAGACGAAAGTAGTTTATTTGAATATTTTTGTACAATGTCGAATCATAGTTTTAATAGGGGTAGTTACAGTTTGAATAAAAATATATCAAAAATGTAAAATAAATAAAAAAATAAATAAATAAATATCCCTGGACATTTCACACAGCACCATCTAGTCCCAAGCTAAGCAACCTAATGCTTGTGTTATGGTAACTAGATGGCTGATAAACTACATATATACATTTTTTTTTTTGTAAATACATACATATTATAGATAGAAAAACACCCAGACCCGGAACAACTACTTGTAGGTCATACAAATATTTGTTCCGTACGGGAATCGAACCCGCGACATGCAGCGCAGCAGTCAATCGCTTGACCACTGCGCCAACCGTGCCGTCAAATGTTACAATATTACCAAATTAGGGGTATCTTCAAAGCGCAACTATTTTTAAGCGCAACCAACTAAGCGCAACTAAATTATTCCTCGACGCGCAATAATTAGTTACGCTCACAAATTCAAAATAAACATATTATATGTTTATTGCTCAAAGCGCAACCATGATTAAAAATAGAGAGAGGTACTCGTATGATGGACTCATTAATGATATCCATAGACAGTTTTAAATCAACAGTCCTAATTGTTTACTTATTAAAACGGACTACCAGGAAAACAGAAATTAACTGGAACTATGTGTCTAAGCAACTTTTGGTAAATTATGTTAAAAATACATACAGGTTCATTAAATTGAATTATGACAGTTGTTTTGAAAAGTACTAGGGCAACAGAAAATAGACGCCTAAGTATAAACAATCTGGTTATAAAGTTTTCAATCAGCAATAAGACACTACAGGGCATGAGTAAAAAACCGGCCAAGTGCGAGTCGGACTCGCGCACGAAGGGTTCCGTACCATTATCTATAAAAACGGCAAAAAAATCATATCTGTTGTAGCGGCAATAGTAATACATCATTTGTGAAAATTTCAGGTTTCTAGCTATCACGGTTTATGAGATACAGCCTGGAGACAGACAGACAGACAGACAGCGAAGTCTTAGTAATAGGGTCCCGTTTTACCCTTTGGGTACGGAACCCTAAAAAAAGGTGTATTAAATCATACAATACCATACTAAAGTAAATTATAAACAGATGAATTCGTTTTCTCACTTAGTATTTGTTCAATGTTACCTTTGGACATTGACTCAGCAAGTCAGCACTAAGCCTGGCTTACGCGCGGCCCAGTTAAGATAATGATTGGGTTGCATCTTACACGCATAGGACACAAAGATTTTGTATAATAGTGTGTGTTAAGAAAAAGTAGTATATAAGCGGTAACATTTGTAAATAAATCAGATTTGAATTTTATATTCTTGTCTCATTACCCCTCACTGTGGCCAAGACACCTTTAGCCATCTCTGATCTGTCTCGTGAGTCTGCAGGACTGGTAGTGAGTGTACCCTTCCCATACCTGGAAATCCTGTCTCCAATCCGTCTGTAACCTTAGGTCGCATGGTGCAGACATCCCGCACTTATTTATATATTTATCTATTACATACTAGGTATATGATAGGTTAGGGCTGTAGGGCTTAGGGCTTAGGGTCGTAGGGACTGTTAGCCTTGTAGGTCTAGTAGGCTCCTTCAACTTATCATTTACTTTCATGTACCGTCACACCCTTGGCAGTATTGCGGCCTTACGTGACCTTTGTTAAGGGTGGATGTACAGTATTGTTTAAACATCACGTATAACAGTCTGATTCATAATCATAATTAAAAATCATAACACTATTAGTGTGCAGTAAATATTACAGGACCTTACGGCCAGTAACACTAGCGGCTGGCTGGACAATATGTCTGTGTTTTTAATCTTGCGACATACTTGTGATTCTTTTCTTTTACGTTTACTAAATAATTTCGAATGTTATTTGCTAGTCTTATATAGCCTTTGTACAGCGCGAGCGCAATTACGAATTTACGAAAAACAAATTGGGGGGAAAGTGGTTATTACATGCATTTATGTCTTACTTTAACAAAATAAAAATTCGAGTGTTTGTACCTGCAGTAATAAAATAAAAATGCAATGTGGTGGCGCACTGAAATTGAACACTGATGGTGACTTAGTAAATATTTTTGATCTAATCATGTACCACAAGGTGTACCTACTAGATTTTTTCAAAAATGAAATGTGTGTCGCAGTCAGCCAATTAAGTGAAGAAGTGGGCATCAATATTATGATAAGGAAGAAACACAAAGGGCCCAGTGCTGTAATACCAGCATACCCATCTCTGAAAAACTCACTATATGGATCAAGAAACAAGAAATTGAAAGTGCAAAAAACATTATTCAGAAAACTTGCTGATGTCGTCATACCTTAAAAATTCAGAACTAATCTCTTGGTAGATTACGCCGAAGACAACAACTGAATTATTATGTTTTTGTTTAACATCATCATCATCTTCTGCCTAACCTTTCCCAACTATGTTGGGGTCGGCTTCCAGTCTAACCGGATGCAGTTGAATACTAGTATTTTACATGGAGCGACTGCTTAACTGAACTCTATAACCCAGTTAGTACTGGGCAATACGATATCCTTGGTAAGACTGGTTGTCAGACTTTCGGGCCACTGACTACCTGTAACGACTGTTAAAGATCTACAAATGATAGCCAGGACCAACGGCTTAACGTTCTTTCCAAGGCATGGAGAAAACTCGGTATGTAATGGGTGGTCGCCCATCCTCAGACCAACCTAGGCAAGCACGGCTTAACCTAAAGATCGACCCGAGCGGCTGTTATTATTTAACCACGAACTTGTTTTTTTTTAGTTTTATTCAACATTATCATCTGTTAACGGTACTTTTAAGCTAAACTGACTTTTAATTGAGTTTATCAAGAAAAAATAAATCGGGGTCCTACGGGAGGTGGTTTCGGTGGATCGGGGTACTCAGGAAATAACCCTAATTAGTTATGTGTGATGTCTTTGTTTCATATGACACTCATAACTTATTTACGTTTATAACAGAGTCGATTACAAACTACGTAAATAATATGACGAACTCGACTTATAATTAGCGCTGAACGTCGTGAACTATGCAAGTGGCGCCATCTGTGGGCCGCCATCAAACTGCAGCTTATTGAAGTTTCCAACAAATATGTAGATTGGATCCGACGGACGGCAAAAAAGACAAAGACAGTTAATATAATTTGAATACTTGGAAGTTGATCCTCCGCGTGGGGAGGTGGGGCAATAGTTACTGGCAGGTAGGGACCGGTGGCGGGACGAGTTCGGCACTTGGAAAGGTTGAAGGAACAGGTTGGAAAGTTAGGAGCGTATGTTTAGGTAAAGGGAGGGAGATTTGTATTCATTGCTATTCTATTCTTTTGCTTTACATTTAGAAACCTGGGTAGGCACTTTCAGTTTCTTACTCAAAAAATCCACAGCTACATTTTTAAACTGGTTTTTTATTTCTTATTATTTCCGTGTTTCTACGATTTTTATTTTGACTAGTATACGTTGGTCTAATGTCCACATAAAAAGAAAAATAATAAAGATCTTGTGACATCCGGCACATTGATTTCATAAAGTAGACACGCGCAATGTACAGTTCATACCCTACTCGCATGGCTTGTGTACTTTCTGTGACGTGCCATACATGGGTGTGTGTCCCGCAACACGGTGTCCCGTACATATTGATAACCGTATCTTTTCCATTTCACGCCTCATAAAGCTTCGATCCTTTCCGGAAGTTTGCAAACTCTGCCATTTAAATGTATAATACATACAATTAAGAAGAAGTCCAAGATTGTAGCAGAACTGGATAGGCTTGTATAGAGAAGTCAAAAGATAAATAGAAACATTAAGCGGAGCTCAATAAAAATCATGATCATTAATTAAATTGTTATAAAGTCATTGTTAGAAACGCACTTGGTTATCTGTATTGTAATTGCAAACCTCTACCTACAGACACTCGACACAGTATTTCAGTAGAGACAGTCTATTTTACTCAGAAGATTTACGAACAAAAAACATCAACATTCTTAGTATAAATACACCTGTAACCCCCGAAGTGTTAGGCAGAGGTACCTACCTAATAGGGGGCGAGCCTATTGCCATTAACCGGGCACAAATCCTGATACCGTGGCTGCTACTGAGAAATTCCTGATGGAAAAACCCAATAAAATTTGGCCCTTCCTGGAAATCGAACCCAGGACCTTATGCTCAGCCGTCACGCTTGCAACCACTAGACCAACGAAGCAGTCCATACTTTCTAAACATATGTTCGGTATATTCATCTCATTGCAATCTAAGCGTGCCGACCCCATAAGTAATGCATCATGGGTATCCCATGCCTCCGTACGGGAGTCCCTTACGACCATGTCCTCCAACAAGTGCGAGTATAATATTATTATGTGTACTCATAGTCTAATTCATAACAATTATCAGACATAACAGTGTTAAGACATATTTGCCTAGCTTCGCCATAGAAGTTGTTGGAGCGACGAAATTGTAGCCATAAAATTGTTAAACATACGCAGTCCGTAGTAAACTTGTACAATGGAAGTTCTTGTTGCCAAATGTGAAACTAACTCTGCCATTTTGTTATCTTAATACAATTTTATGAAACACTTACAAATGGTTACCGACTACGTCAGTCATCAAGCGTCAAAAGATCTTTGCAGCACTGATGCACAGATAATAATATACATTGTGAAGCTCTTTATGCCTTAACCCACAAATCGCCACATTACGGCGATATAATCCCTCCCGGCAATATTGCCCCACGTGGCGATATTCCCCTCACCTGGCGATATTCCCCACGTGGTCGTTGACGGAAGTTATTCAATTAAGGCGCCGCGCGCCGCGCCGTCACACTGCATCGCCGCACGCCGTACCTTTTTACACTCACGCTCTTAACCGACTTAGTGCTAATTAATTGCTTGCCTATTGTGGGCTCGGCCGGAAGGGATGGGGCGAGTATTGTGCACTTGATAAAGGAAAAAATCATTTGTACAATATCGTGTTAGCTTGAGCCAGTGCAGTGGTTTGTATTATTGCTGTGTGTTTCATTTGTGAATATGAGATAAAAAAGTCACGTTTTACGTTCAAAGTGATCGTTTATCTAGGATTTTTTCATGTCAAGTTTAGGTCTGGAAACGTGCCTAGGCTCGGTGGAAAAACATAAAATCACACGTCATTATTGTGGTTTGTTGTTCATTTTATATTTTACTTGTTATCAAGAAAAAGAAAATGTTATTAAAATTTGTATAAGTACCTTGACCCCTCAGTATGGCCGCGGCCACGAAGAATTGAAATATATTTATGAACGTACTAAACTGAGTGTACTAGTAGGAGACTATAATAGTCACCATTAACAAGCTAAACAGATAACACAAACAAGGGTTACACAGACTTATATAGCATCCAGTTCGGTCTAGTTACAACTACATTAATCCGGCTATAACTGGTTCAAACTAGATCTGACAGTTAATCACAACTCCAACTAGTATTCGGCTGTATCTAGGGGTACAGACAGATGAACCTACTTAATTGCATAATGTTGCCATGATCGCAGAGAGGCCGCGGCACAACTTTTAATTGGCATCGAGGAGACCTACGGAATGAAACAATACTGTATACACAACATTCATTTCTCATTGCATCCGAGTAGTATAAAAATAAGCAATTATTTATTATCTGCTTGCGGATTTGTTTAAATTCTTGTTGGCGTTGTATAAGCAAGTAGAAGAAAATGCTGGAAAGGCGTGCTGCACACTTGTTCGGTCGGTACATTTGATTCGGCAATATTTGTCGAACAACAAAGATGATCCGAATCAGGTACTCACATATTCGATTTTGCCGCCCGGCTGTTCCAATTCACAGAAGTAGTGTGTGACACAATATATGTGTCATAGCCTAAGTACAGTGATTAGAAGTTTCAGTGTTACTTGAAAGAATGCACAACAATAAATTAATAACCTGAAAACTTATATGCTATAATTTGTAATTTTACTAAAATGTGTACAAAGATACTAACCATACTGTCGCCTTAAGATATCTTGTAATTATGGTTAGTGTTGTTCAATAAATAAGTAGATTACACTTGACACCTAGTTTTTGTTTCCCAGAATCAGTTCGTGTGCAAACTAAATATTGCTGGAAACCACACTGAATATCTCGACAATTCGTAAACTAGCGGTCCTTTATATAATGTATTACATACACATATGTGTCTGGTCTATTGTGAGCAGTGTTCGAGTATAAGACGAAGGTTCGTGTCAATGCCGTCGAGGGGAATCATTTAATTTGGGCTTCACAAATACTTGGAGGCACCTATTATCTACGACTAGTACCTACTGGAGATACACTCGTTTAATTAAAGGTATAGACGATTTGATCTGTACTGGTATCAGGCAGTGAAAGGGTTGGTTTGCCCTGCATCCAATCGTGGTTTAGTTTCGACTTCAAAAGAGACCATGACCTCTGAGTTTGTTTCAGCATATCTTTTCAAGGATCAAACCATTTCTGAATAACAAAACATAAAAAGTAGTTGAAAAAATTGTCTACAAATTCTTTCACTTTACTAAACTAAAAAGCTGGACGATTTAACCTTATAATATATGTGTTTCCTTAACGATTACTGATACTTTAAGGGCATATTATGTACTCATTTCTATCGAAAAATACATGTTTATACTCCTAACCCAACACCCTGCGAATAACAGCCTTCTTGTTTTTTCATTCGGCTGATCTAGGGTATGTTCAATGAAAATATGCAAATAGATTTGACACATTTCCGAGATAGAGACAGCAGAGACATCAAGCGTTTTCAATTTTAATTCTGATAAAGGCACTCTTCATCTCTGATTAGCAATTCAGGTGGTGGATGGCATTGGTCCAGGTTCGCAGATGTTATTTTACCATTACCATCTACTTTTATATTCGCTCCGCACTTTTGGGTTGTAGTTCGCTCTGAAGTGCATTCCCAGGAGTTAGTGCTAGCAGTAGGTGAGTATGAGGAGTAACTGAGGTTGTACTCATTAGGAACAAATAACGAAACACTTAAGTATATTTAAAATTAGCGAGAATAGTAGTTTTAACAAATTTAAATCGTTAGATATCCTAAACTGTTATTTAAAATTAAAAATGATGATAAAAACCTAGTCATTTTTAAATACCTATTCAACAATACCCCACTTGACGTAGTTCGTCAAGTTTTTATTTTTTCATTTTGACAATATGGCGTCTGGTTGTCGCTGTGGTGATTTTTGATTATTGTCATGTCTTTAGTGACACTTGCAAGGTTAAGACGAATCGATTGACGTAAGAATCCACTCGCCTCTACTTATTTCCTCCTTTGCGTCGCGCAGTCGGGTAAAAATGCAACCTATTGGGCCCAAATGCAATAACACAGGGTGGGAACTTTCAGCGGGGCAGTAAGGGGAACTACCTTAACCATTGCAGCTTCACGAAAATAACCTTAAGAGAATATTCATAATGTTTCGTGAAATTTTGAAACCTTTTCTTTAAAAAAAAATGAACAATTGGGCATTTTGAAAACATTTTATTGATGCCGATCGATCCTATTTCTAATACCGATATACTAATACAAAAGCGTCAAAGGTTGGAGTACTATAAAAGTCAGAAATTGCAAAAAACTTTACTAACACTCTCGTTACTAACTCGTAACAGAAGGTATGTCGCCGGCTCCTTCGTCCATGAACGGGTTTATTCAATCTCCTCATCTCATCAATCTGCACAACTTTCAAGATGAAGCAGGATATAATGTGTAGGTAGCTCTGGTATAATACATCGCAGGCATCCTCGCTTATTCAAGTTCTAAGAATCTCAGATCCTGAACTCGCAATCTGTTACCACGTTTACTAAAATAACTTTTATAAAATAGCGCAGTTCAAACTTACGTTGAGAGAGTTTCTCAACTTTTAAAGTAAGGTTATCAGCATCTTTTTACATTCTTGTATCTTCTGCAAATAAACACGCGACCCACAATATTTTCTCATTAAAAAAATCTATACGACTTTCCAATTCGTGTACGTGACAATTTCTTTTCATACGCGCTTCTAATATTACTCACATAATAAACATTGACTGAGTGGGGCCGTAGTCCCGCCCGGTTTCCATGGCGACGACGACTACACGCGTAAAAATTATAAGTCGCACATGAATGGAGATCGCTAGGTAACGAGGCCCCAAACAGGCACATTCAGGCCCCGAACAGGCACACACCCAGGCAAACACAAGCAAATAGAAAGCATCAATATCGTTTCTTATGAGGTACCCACACGAGCGCGAATAAGTCGTCGATTTGTAAAGAAATGTGCCGCTTCGAGCGACAAATTGCAACGTTATTAAGTTAGTTTTATTACGACTGATATTGAAATGTGTTTTTCTATAATAGAACGGCGCTTACGTCCTTCGATATTTATAAGACCATTGAGAAAAATTTTACTTTTAAAAAGTTCAAAACAAGAAAAATGCCTATCTATACACTCACAACTAACTTGACTTTCATTGTATGACTAGTCCTAATATTCTATGCATGACACACATTAGTAATGAACAAATTAATATCTACAGCTCTACATTTTTGATTTCAGTACGACGGCAAGATTATCTCTTACGCTCTTATAAGATCGAGATATAAGGTGAGAAGCCATGCTTAGTAAAGTGATAGTCGTCGTAGTAGCAAGTCAGAGGTGCGGGTAATATCTGCGAGACTTACCCACACTGATTATGTGCGACCACGACCCCATAGGTGATAAACTTATTATAGCCATATTTTTTAATTGTAACCGTAGAGGAACCAAGACGGCACGGTTGGGGCAGTGGCGATGCTGCCGCGAATCTTCTGCATGTAGGAAGCACAAGACAGTTGACAAGGCGATTCGGGCGAGTAATGTCCAGCCTTGGACTTCTTCTGACTGAATGATGATAATGATAACCGTGGAGGTTCTTCAAGATAATAATTCTAATCGAATCAGTTCAATAAAAACCGTTCTGAATGTCAAGAATACTCAGAGCAAAATCTATCACAATACATCTTGTCTTTGAAATTTTAAACTGTTGAGTCTTTTAAGATTTCTTGAATATTTCTAAAACTTGTAAAAGTTAACGTTTATTAAGAGCTATGACTATTTACATTAATAGGGCTTATGCAGATTTAGTAACGATATTTGTATCAAGTTACAAGTGTAAAACTTTCTGAATTGAAATTAAAATATTAATAATTGCCCAGCAAAGTAAAGTAAAATTTATTTGCATAGATTGTAGGTACATGAAATAAGATGTAGCTCTAAGATGGATGAGCCTTGTACAATCTACCTTATATTCGGCATGCAAACATTAGTAAAATTGTTAAACGCATTGAAAATAGAATTAAAAAATGGTTTGTAGTTAAAAACAATAGTCTGCATAGTACACAGAGTATAAAAATAAAATCTTCATAATACAATTGGAATAAAATCGGAAACCTCAGGTATGTCAATATTAATTAAATTACATTAAATTATTCAATCATAATTCCTAAGTCAGTGTCATTGTATACACTATTACATTAGGTAACCCTGTAAAGATACACGTAAGATGGAGAAAGTAAAATGAAACAAATCATTCCATCATGATTTGAAAGACACGTGGCGCCATCTATTACCATAAGAACGTTATTGTTTTTCTTGGGAACAGTACTTTTTTTCGGGATGAACGGTACCCTACGTCCGTTTCTGTACACCTGACAACGTATATGCAAAATTTCAGGATGATCGGTTCAGTGGTTTAGGCGTGAAAAGGTAACAAACAAACTTACTTTTGCATTTATAATATTTTAAAGTAAGGAAGTAAGGTCGATGGTGCGACAGATAAACACTAAGTAATTTGGTATTAACTTATCTATTTAAGCTTTTTCAATACTAATAATATTAACTATTTTAATAATAGGTATTGAGGAGGCTTTCGTTAGCTGGCTCCAGGGAGTACAGAAAGGTTAATTATGCTGGAGTCCTGACTGCCGGTAGCTGAGCTTGTTCCCGATACCAGTTGGCTACTATTCTTTTTTGTTTTTAAAGTTAAGTTTTAAAAGCTTTATCTTTCTGTATTTGCTATGCCTGCCAGGGTCCACAATGATCTCTATATTTTGAAAGTTAAATGATTGAAAATTGCTTCAGTACGGTCACATCCCTCTCCCCACGAAATAAAAATTCCAAAACTACATTCCCAAACCGCTGTTCCTCTGGCCCGCTGTCCCAGACGACCAAGTATCGAGTTGCAATCCTCCCCCCCCCCATCTGGCCGCTAACACTTCTAGCCTTGTCTGAACTTAACCTGTACAGTCATGAGCAGAAATACATTTGCGCAATATTGGAAAGTCATTTTCTTTTAGAGATTAATTTAAATTTTGTGGTGTTACGAACATAGTACCTACTTTTGAAACACACTATTATAAAATAGATATATTCTTCAAGTTACAATCGTCATTTTAAGAGAAAATCGCTTTTGAACTTAGCATAAGTGTAAGGTATTTATGCTCGTGCCTGTACCCAAGAACTAACAGGTTACATGCACATGAAGTGAGTCGAGCGACTACTGAGTTTCTGACCTACTGGAAATGTAGTCATGATATTTGGTGCGGCTGTCGGTAATACCTGACTAGCTACTCAAGTTATTTGACTTGAGGAGAAAGGAAGTCATACTGCTAAACTAGTAAGTTTTGACTATTTCTTGATAAGAATACCTAAAACTAGTGTACACTAGTATAGGTACACACCACACATAGGTGGGCACATAGGCTGCATGTTGTCTAAGTTTTGTTTTTTGACTAACATAGTTTTAAGATAGTGTTACTAACAAGTTATGGACATTTTACTAGTCTGAATTAAACGAATTTTATTTTTTATTTTATAAGGTGTCTTCTTCTTTTCGAGTCGATAGCCAAATGTTTGATGAGTGGCGCGGGCGGTAGCCACTTTAATATCAGTGTCAGTGGCAGTGTATGGACACTGAAATATAAAGTGTGACTTCATCATCTTCATCATCAGCCTAATAGCGGTCCACTGCTGGACATAGGCCTCCTCAATCGCACGCCATTCGACTCGAAAGTGTGACTTAAAAATGATTAATAAGAATATTGAACGCCTTATAAATCATATCAGCTGAGGAGCTCGTGGCTAAATAATAACAGCCGCTCGGGTCGATCTTCAGGTTAAGCCGTGCTTGCCTAGGTTGGTCCGTGGATGGGTGACCACCCATTACATACCGAGTTTCTTCCGTGCCTCAGAAATCACGTTAAGCCGTTGGTCCCGGCTGTCATTTGTAGATCTTTAACAGTCGTTAAGGTAGTCAGTGTCTCGAAAGTCTGACAACCAGTCTTACCAAAGGGTATCGTGTTACCCAGTGCTAGCTGGGTTGTGGAGGTCAGATAGGCAGTCGCTCCATGTAAAATACTGGTATTCAGCTGCATCCGGTTAGACTGGAAGCCAACCCCAACATAGTTGAGAAAAGGCTAGGCAGATGATGATCAGCTATTTTTAGAGGATGAATTTATTATCATTTTCATTGTGCAATTTAGAAACTACCTTCCCAGAGCAGGTAGTATCCCTGCTAACAAACGCTCCTAATATGACAACGGCAAAGTCTGTGTCGGAAGGCAGGCTTCCACAATGCTTGGCACTAAGAAGAACTAAGCATAACAAGCATAACATAACATTATGGTGACGTACCTAACAAGCTTTCCTAATTATAAAACCAGAACATTTACAGAACTAAAGCTTGGAAACATAAATCTGAAGCCTTTTAGTTCTGCACCACGGTCAGAGTACAGAGTCGCCATCTTTATCATACTCCTCATAATGATTAGCCGACTACGGATATTAGCTGAAAAGAAAGGCAGAAAGAAAGTTCCGCGTGTATTATGAAAAAGATAAGTTTCTTTGTTTCAAAATGCTAGGAAAATAATGTACATTCTACGTCAGAACGCTCCCGAACAACGTCCTAGATATAAGTTGATCTTATTTTATTATTTTAGTACAACCGGGAGAACAAGAGTACAACCAGAGAATGGACTGTACTCCTTTTGCTTGTCGACTGAGAAATTCCTCTCAGAAACATAAGTTATTCTTAATATTAGCTGTAGAATTCTACTGTGTCAAAGGACTAATATAAGTTTTTAAACTGTCATGGTCACTAACATTATAATTAACACTAGAAACGGGATATTTACCATGTCCACTGCCACTGCTGCTGTCTGCTGTTGCTGTCTGTATCTCAGCTGCGTAAAAACCGAAAAAGTGTCGAAAAAAGTTCGCGAGCAAACAAGTGAGTTTGGTGTGTCGCGAACAGAATCGAGTTGCGAGTGACAGTGGTAGCGGTACTGAGTGCAAAAAACGAACAAGAAAGAGGGTAGACCGATTTGTCTGCTCGTAAACATAACGCAATAACTTCAGTTTATCCGTGATCATGGTGCTTGCAAAAGCGCCGAAATATCAAGAAATCAAAACAAACAGTGGACATGATAAATATCCCATTTCTAATGTTAATTATAAAGAACTGATAATCTTAATCTGTGTGTCGATTATATCAAACTTAAATCATTCATTGTGTCAATGTCAAAAATGAAATAGGTTATATTTGACTCTCTTTGCCCGAAAAGGTTCCTTCGTAGGCTATCCTCATTTTTAGGCCAAATCTTTTATCCCAAACCAAACATATGTCGATGATGATGACTTACTACATATCTATTTATATAAAACAAAGTATAAGAGTAGAGGTTAAGAGAGAGTAGAGTTTCTAGACCAAAGAAACGATGGATGGACTGTGTGAAGAATGATATGGCACGAAAAGGCGTCTGATGAGATGACGAGTAATAGAGAAGTGTGGAAGAAGAAGACATGCTGCGCCGACCGCAAATGAAATTGGGACAGGGGCAAGAGAATCATGATGAAAGTCGGGTTAGTTAGAACATTTATAACTCAAGTACGGCTGGACCGATTTGAATGATCTCTGAATTTTTGAATTTGTCTCTGCCCCGAATAGCAGAATAACCATTAAAATATCTGAAAATTTCATGGAAAAAAATTGTTTTCAAACAAATTAGGTTTGGGATCTTCCGCAATTGACAGCTCATGTCACGCAGATAGAGTAGGTAGGGTAGGGTAGGAAAAGGTGCATCGCAACGCATGACTGGCACAGCTATTATTTATAAATTAATTATATTTTATTTGTAGGCTACAAAGTTTCAATTGCAAACTTGCGAGAAAACCCATTTACATTTATTCACGTTTAGATAAAACTAAAACCAACCATAAAAGCGCTACCGATCATCACAACCATCCACCATCTATCTATTCAAACGACAAAAAAGCCGTTAAAACGAACGACACAACTCGACCAGAGACAATTAAAAATAATTGAATGAAACCATTCCTAGTTCACATAACCGCACGAGCCGAATAGAAACTCCTATTCACAATTTCGGATTTCGTCCCATCGGATGCAAAGTACTGTGTCAGTGGCACACTGGCAGGACTGGCACACCAAAGTCCATTTAGAAGTTTAACTAAGCCTAAACTTGTCTCTCAAAGTTCTCTCTTAAGATAGGAGAGACAGTAAATTTTATGTTGTTAGTTGATATTGGATCGCTCCCAAAATATACTGTTTTAGTTTCAACTTCGATTATGAAGTGTTGTAAATTTTCAGTTTCATGACTTCCTGTTTGGAAGTTTGAATTGTTTTGTTGAAGGTCGTAGACGTAGTAAACAAGGATATTATAGTAAGTGGTTCACTTAGAGACACAAGTCATGACTTCAATGCTACTTATTTCAAATTAAAGTAAGATTTATGTCTGTGTGTCTTGGTTTTAAATACCACGTCAAATTTTGTAAACATTTTAAAATAAAAAGACACGTGTTCCTTTTATTGTAAAATGTTTATCCACAGTTTTATAGTTTTACAAAAGTCATCGTCATATTTAAATCACATATTTACGTCTAATCTGAATCCATGGTAAAAGTTTCTTAAGAACAAGATTATATGAACACTGTTTTAAATAATAAATAAAAATAATAAATAATATCTTGGGACAACCAACACACCGCCATCTGATCCCAAACTAGGCAGAGCCTGTACTATAGCAACCAGACAACTGATAAACATACTTATATATTTCTAAATACATACATATTATAGATAAATTACACACCCAGATACAGAACAAATAATCGTACTCATCGCACAAAGATTTGTCCTGTGTGGGAATCGAACCCACGACCTCCGTCCTAGCAGTCAGGGTCACTAACCACTAGACCAACAGGCCAATTAAGCTTTCACGGTTTAAAACTAAACTTATACTGTCACTTACGGTACATCATGAACACTCACGGAAGATATCCCCTAAGTGACAGTATAAGTTAAGATTATAAGAATGTTAATAAACAAGTCTTCGTACTAACTTCACATACAAAGGTTCGTTCTGAGATCGTATCAGTCGCGAGTTCGTAAAATAAACTAAATGAACAATTTACTTTCAATAGGCCACGCGTGGCGATAAAACGAACTGCGTCGATGAGACGTAATGGTCGCGACGACGACGCACCGATTATACCGAGTCTTTATACTGATCGTAGATAGTCTGTAAAAAAGAATTGACTGAAAATACGAACATAGAAGGAAGTACATTTTTTCACTCGAAATGAGACACTATGCCCACCCTATAATGCATTTTGATAATGCTGCTTGCAATAGTGCCTTATTATATTTGGCTGTCAAAAAAGTGCATCTAAAACATATCAAGAAGGCCTCATCATTGGGAGTGTGTTTGACAAATAAAATTCAGCTTACTTACGCCCCGTTCACGCCCTCCAGTGCTGCGACGTGTGACGCGAGTTGCGTCAAACGACACCGCGATTGACTTGTAACATTCACTGATAATAATTTATTTTCAACTTCTTTTATTGTAACCGACTTCAAAAAAGGAGGAGGGGTTCTCAATTCGTCGGAATCTTTTTTTTTATGTATATTAACCGATTACTCGAAGACGCTTGAATTGATTTGGAAAATTCTTTTTATGTTTGAAAGAGTATACTTTCAAATTGGTCCCATAGAAATATTATCATGATCTAATCATAAACTTCGGAGATATGGAACGGAACTCTTCAATAATAGACAGCAAATCTGTCGTGATTGCTGCAATCGCTTGGATGTTTATTATTTACATAACATCACGCCTATATGCTCTGAGGGGATAGGCAGATGTACACAGTACACGCGCATTTCACAGTTAGGTATGTTAAGTTCCATTTTATTGGGGATAAGCCTAGTATCATGAAATGTATTATTAACAATGTAAAATAAATGCATAGCAAATGTTTGTCTATGCAATGGAAGGTTACGGCACAATCGATTCGACAGTATTTGAGGTACAATAAAGCTAACCCGAAATCATTACTATATTTTATTCGGGGTTCATTGGATTTTTGTCAACCGACAAACTTCGTTCGGCATTTGTAATTGCTGAAATAAATATGTTCGGCTCGACTCGGTATCATTCGAAAAACAAGAAGCTTTTTCCCGAACGTATGTGTATGTACGTAATTATATTCAATTTTGACGCCCGACTGTGATACATGATGTTGACCCATACAAGAATTGTATATCACCCCTTATTAGGAAAGCGCTTCGAAAGAGACTATTTAATGGAAAAGCTTTATTAAGGTTATTTTTCTGTGCCTGAATAGGATTTGTCAAGTGTTTAGCTAAAAAAAAGTATCGTGATAAATAACTCTATGGTCAAAATAAATTGTGTTTTTGGCTAGACCTTATCTAGAAAGAAAACGTTTGTCTGACCCACTGTAGGTAGATAGCACCACACTAATAAGACCATTATACATTTCGACAACATAATAGTTCCCGCTAGACGAAATACGTCTAAATTAGGCACACAGAGCGAAATAGAGGAGCTGCTATTTTAAGTAGAAAATTATCAATTTCCAAAGAAGTTTTGCCGTTTGTTGTTTTTAGTCCAATAACTTTACAAAATGTTTTAGTCGCGTTTATCAAAACAAATAGCCAATCAAGGCGTTTAACAAAATATATTTGGAAAGCAGATATGAGGTGAAACGCCAGGAGGGAAAAAAAGAAATAGTCTGACCTTATTCATTCTTCTCGGTTTCTTCACAAAAGTCAGGTGAGTAGTACTCGCAACCGCTTGTATGACCATAAATGTATGAATGTAGCAAAAAGGGTATGTAAGGATCGTTTCATCTGGTGTTCTATAGTTCCTGCCTACCCCCGTAGATAGGAGGCGTGAGTACCTATTTGTGTATCAGTCAATCTTCTAACAATGTTTACATTTTCTGGTTCCCATAAGATACACATCACATAAAAATGAAGGGTGTCCCAATAAACTGGTAATGGGGTGTTTGTTCCTGGGGAAGTGTTGCGGCGCGGTTCAAAGGGCTTATGGCGATAATTAGTAGCCGGGTTATGTTAATAGATACCAGTGGTTATTGTTAATTATTAGCACCACTGTTCTCATTGAAATTAAGTGGATTATATTGATATTGATTCTTGCCGCGGCCTGTTCTTTATTGTATCGTAAATATAAAATTTTAAAAGATAAATTGCGTTGTTTTTTAATTCATGTGGGGCTGGGAAGTCTTCACCCTAATAGAATAGATGCAAGAGTAACTCTGTCTACCTGTACGTAGAGCTAAACCGACATTAATATTGATATTTACATGAATTAGAGAAAAACTAAAATGTTACCAGCCTAGGGTAATTTGAGAACAGTGTACATGTGGTGGCATACTTCGCGACCGACTTTCGAACAGACGAAGCCGCGGACCAAATCATGTTTTATCTTTTCAACTTAGAAATATTTCATTAATCCCATTGCGAAACAAAAACAAAATTTTAGAATATCATTCTCCCATTTTTTCGAGCTCATCGAATTATTTGCTCACCATTTCGAACAGTAAATATTGTATGAAAATCCAAATGAAATTTGTCAAAGTACTCGCAGCTTGGTCCCGTAACAACAAAGCGGTTGTCAGTGAGTCGTGCAAATCAATTCGACTCGTCTAAGCCTTCGCTCAAATCGCTCGCGAAAACGTAAACACAGTATAAAGTATTCATTCTGTTGAGCCTCTGTACTTAACGCGACGGAGCCGAAAAACAAATCCCTTCGCACAATAGACACGACCCCACAATAAAACCTATAAAATTTATATCTAACCTCGATATCAGTAGAGAGAATACGTAATGAACATTAGGAACAAAGGCGTGTGAAAAGAGCCGATACCGAATTGTGTAGGTGAGAAATTGATACCATTTGCACGACACACAAAATGTTACGCTAAACACTTAGCAATAAAGTTCAGTTTTAATCATCTGAATAAGCGTTAGAATCAAACAATGTTGCCAACAAAATATATTGGACTTAAGTAAACAAGAAAATAGAGTCTATTTTGGTGTACGGCAGTGTCAATGTAGAAAAAGCAAGAATCGAAGATAAGTGAGGTGGCGCGGCTCTCGCTCTGAAATATTAGTGTTCTGAAGGTTTTCTTTGAAATCCCGTGTTGGTGCAGCGGACTCTTTTCTAGCTTCCCGTTTGAACATTTATATCAGCTAGCCGTAACCCGTAGCGCTACGCCGTAGCTGGCTACGAGAGCGCTACGATCTGTGGCTACGATACATAGTTTTCATAGTGGGCGGTTATTTCCCAATAAATCTATCTATGTATATCAGAGCAAATTTTCGCAGGTAATAAGTACCTTATCCGTTGTATGGTGTCACTTCTTTGGGCATGAGTGGATGTGCGATGATTATTTATGATAATTGGGTTTGTAAGGCTTGCGTGATAAATGTAGTTACACAATAAAGGTACATCTTTGTTTAATTTTGTTTTGTCAATTTTCCTCATACATTTATCGTGGTATACATTCTCAGAACGAACAAATATTTATATGATCTACAGATATTTATCCGTGTATATTTATGTGTGTGCATGTGATTTGTGTGTGTAATGGCAGCACATTACAAGCAGTACTAGGAGCCCATGAATTTCAAGCGTTTATGTATTTGTGACTCGCATTGTACGGTATTCCCCGAATCAATTTCGATATTGCTTACACACATTTTTATGGATCTGAAGATTGCTTGTATATAGGTCTTTACGTACCTACCTTCTGTGGGTACTTTCATAGAATTCTAGTAAATTAACAAATAAATGGAAACATTTCAAGTTATTCATAAATATGAGAAAATAGAATATCCCCCTTTTACGTTTCTTTAACACAACATAACATAATTTAATAATTACATTTCATTCATTCTCATTACACATTTTTGTTTTTGTTGTAACAGTAATGTGACATTTCACTTTTCACATAACAAACACTTTTCATTCCTTTGAGAAATTATTTATACGGAACTTACAGAGCTGAACTAGCGGGGGGGGGGGCTGGGAATTTCTGTTAGAGCAGAAGAGTGCTCGAGTGGAGGCTGTGCCTCTGTCAGTGTAGCGCGGAGTCTCACAGTCACAGGAGCCAAGGAGCCAAAAGGCGACTAGGAGAAAATTAAGACGAAAGATTGTCGTTGAAAGAAGCGTATAGCGGTTGGTAGACCACGGACCCTTAAATCTTTGTACAAATATTAAGTTATCTATCCATTACTGCACATGATGTGAAAAAGTGTAAGAACATACAACTAATTAGAAACGGAGAATAATATAATACCAATACGTGCAATACCGTATGCACTGGATTATCACATTTTTATTCTACATTCCATATTACATTTTCCGAACGCCAATTCGCTCAATAAAATAACAATATTTTAATATGCATAACATATCACACCAGTATTGTTGTATTTCCCCGGGGTTAGGCAGAGCTGTGCCTGCACCATCATTTCGTCAATTATGTTCAAGTCCTACGTAATAAGCGAGCCTATTGCCATCTGGCCGCTGGGCACAAACCGAGACAGTCAACTAGCAGCTACTAAGAATCCCTGATTAAACTCAATAATAGTTTGCGCGACATGGGGATCGAATCTATGATCTCTCAGTCAGCAGTAGCGGTTTACTGGACCAACGAGGAAGCACAAAATAGCACAACACCCGTTGGTATTACTATATTGTGCTTTAAATAAACACAATATAGTAATACCTCCCAGAATTATCGAATGGTTCCGTAGCACTCACAGATTTAGGGGATATTAAATATTTATCCGTCCTGCATCAACAAAGTTCTAAGAATGTCGAAGGAATGGATTTGTCAATGTTTCCGATCGAGAGTGTTCCAGAGTCACGTGTTTGATTTGTTAATCGGGGAGAGCGAGACGGGCCGGCTCACGGCTCACGGCTCCCCTATACCATTATTTTGAAAACCTCCACGAAGTAACGCTTGATTCAATAAATTATTAGTAGTAGCCCATTCTTTTCTTAGTCGGCTTTAACGGCCCGCGCAGTAATAATCTCTTAAGTTATTTTTTGTTTCAAGATCAAAGGGATATAACTGTCCGGCGGATAATTATGTGGATCGCCACTCCCAGTTATGGGATTGCGGCGAATGTTTGTGGAGATAAGTTTTAGACGTTTTTTTGTCAAAGTCAATGAACCCGTGAACTATGTAAACTCTTTTACGTGTTGTAGATGTACAAGATAAGTAAAAGATTATGCCCATATGATGGCAGTATGGATACCCAGCATCCTACTTTCACCTATAAAACATAACGTCACGACTTTAATGTCCGAAGTGTTAGGCAGAGGTGTACTTAATAGTACATCTACATTTCGCCAGTTTTTTTTTAAGTAGGTACTATGTAATAGCGGGCGAGCCTATGGCCATTAACCGGGCATAGATCAAATTCAAATTCCTGATCGGAAAAACCAGAAACACTTTGCCTGTCCTGGCAATCGAACCCAAGTTCTCATGCTCAGTAGTTACGGTTGCGATCACTAAACCAAAGAAACAGTCAATATATTTATAATGTAGTTATTTTGTATTATGTTCTATAACTACAACAAGAAGTTCTACTTGACCAAGAAGAACAAACGATAATAAAGCATTCATACGTAGCGATCCATTACTATTTAGAATATGAATTGTGATGCTCTTTTCCTAGCGGCTGCGAATCCCCCGCGGCGCGGCTGAGCTGCGCTCCGCCGTACCTATTCGTATCGATACATGCCTGCTATTGGCTATATCATAGGATTATGTTATCGGGCTACCGGCTCGCTACACCCGCTGTTCCCGCTATTTTATTCACTACACAATATAACATTTCGTTCGTAAGTTCACGCTGGGTTATCTCTTTAATTGTACGCCGATGAGGTCCATGTTTCATGCCAGTTTCTACAGATCACTCCTGTTTAAGTATAATGGCACATTACATTTCTACCTGTTTTGTATAGTAACTGGTGAAATGAGTGTGTGTTTAAAGGTACACCTCTGCCTAACCCTTCAGAGATATTCAGGCGTGATGTTATGTTATAATTACACTGGACTTCAGTCACTAAATAAGTCTTTTCCATTTAGTTCAGTTAAAAATTCATAATGTAAACGAAATATAGTAAAATTAAATTAGTAATTGATTTCAATAATTCCAATACCTATCTGACTGATAAATTCTAGAGATTTGTAAGTAATTGCGAAGGTCAGAACAAATAGTTGGATAGGTACAAAAAACAAACTTAATCGGTTTGCAGGGCACACCACAAAGATGTTGGTGTGCGTAAAATCAACTGGTGTATTACTTCGCCTATTTATTAGTGTTTGCTACCCGTTGTCCACGCACACACAATAAAATTTCTTGTCACTAATGTTGCAGGGAATATGACGCATAAATTTAGCTTATCATACAATCGTCTCCGTGGCGCATTAGTCGAGCGTGCGATAAATAATTACTTACTGCGCCGGCGCCGTAGGATCGAATCCGACTGCCAACAGTATAATGTTTTTGTATGTTTTAATAAAATATTTTACATTTGTTTGTTCAATTCATTGCTTAACTATTAGCAAGTCTCTTTATATTTGGGTTAGAATGTATTAGTTGTCTACCCTCTAAAAATGACAAATCATGTTTAAGTTAGTAGTTTAAGTTCATCGTCATAATGCTATTGACTATTGGGGTTTCGTTACGTTTTTAGACATTATACCCTGCGTTTTTTGAGAAGTGCTTTTATTTGTGAATCAATATGAATCATTGAACCACACTTTTATGAGCTGAAATAATTCTTTTGCATGAGCAAAATGTTTCAATTAGTGAAATTGCGAGACGTTTAAAGATATCGGTGAGTAACAAAATGTTATTATGATGTTTAGAAGTTTAATATGTTTAAATAATCCACATGTTATTGATTGTTGTTTTTTGTAACAATATTTTATTATTGTTCACAGAGAAGGACTGTGCAATTGTGGGTCCATCGTTATGCAGATTCGGGAAGCATTGATCCTTGCCGACCGGGACCAAAGGCTGGATTTGCATTCACAGATTGGCATCTGATATAGTTGCTACGCATACCGCTGAGCCCTTCCTCACTACTCGTTCCACGGCAACTAAACATGACGTGACATTACAAACTGTACGAAACCACTTGCGAGCAGCTGGTGTGAAATGTTGTAGGCCAGCCAAGAAAATTTGAATGTCAGATATTCACAGGCAAAACCGGGTACGCTTCGCAAGAGAATATTTAGATTTTGATTGGTGCAATAATATAGTTATATTTAGAGATGAAAAATGTTTTAAATCAGACAAGGACGGTCGCAAAATATTGTGGCGAAAAGATGGTGAGCGCTATCATAAAAAAAAATATTCTTCCATGCAGGTCTAGTGGAGACATTTACTTCGTGCATGAATAAGTCATAGATAGCGAAGGCGCACCAATAGGATATTAATAAAAATATCAGGGGGTAATTCGATTTGTTTTATGTGAGTGATGTTATTGTTAGTGAGATAACAATTTAGGATACCTGTATCTTAATATCTATCTTATTAACATGTTTATTCATTTCACTAATAAATAAATTACCCACTTGAATAAGAAAAGTAACGTTATTTCTTGTCCGACTTAGAATATTTGTCATGCACAAAACTTTTTAATTTGTGATTATAATATAAAAAAAAAACCTAGTCAATAAATGTTGTTGATTTCTTAATACAAATTGTTTAATTTTTACTTCCATATTTTTTTTCGAATAAAGTTCTTATTATCAGGTAAATTACAATAAAAATTCAACAAAATGAAAATAAAAGTTTTTTAATAATGCAAAAAGTTGACGCCAGCGGCGCAGATTCGATCCTACGACACTTGAAAAAAACCTAGTCAATAAATGTTGTTGATTTCTTAATACAAATTGTTTAATTTTTACTTCCATATTTTTTTTCGAATAATGTTCTTATTATCAGGTAAATTACAATAAAAATTCAACAAAATGAAAATAAAAGTTTTTTAATAATGCAAAAAGTTGACGCCAGCGGCGCAGATTCGATCCTACGACACTTGATTTACCAGCCGAATGATTACACATCTATGCCACGACACCGGTTAGTCATAGGGTTAAATTGATGCTTCATATTCTTTACCTCATATTATACATATACAGTGAAGCAAACACTAACAAATAGGCGAAGTAATACACCAGTTGATTTTACGCACACCAACATCTTTGTGGTGTGCCCTGCAAACCGATTAAGTTTGCTTTGTGTACATACCCCGATCAATCAATTAACTCAATGTATTGCAGTCTGCTTTCCAAATTATTGTTTATAGATCGACCAGAACAGTTCTCACAACATTGACCTAGCTGACTTTTGACCTTGACGAACTACTAACGTTGTGATGATCTTAATATTGCTGATGCTGGTGACTGATTATGTAACCTCATACTGACTATGTATATCAATTATGTTATTACGGTCATTATTATACGGTATTACGGTTTTCTGCAACACTGAGGAGCTCAAGAACCTCCTCTCTGCTTCGGGAAGCACAAGCCGGAGGTCCCGGCTGTTATTTAAACATCTTTGACAGTCGGATAGTCAGAATCCCGACAGTCTGACTGCCAGTATTATCAAATGGTATCGTGATAAGCAGTAACTGGGTTGTGTAGGTCAGATAGGCAGACACTCAGGTAAAATACTGATATTCAGTTGCAACCGACTGAAATGAATAGCTGGTAAAAGAATGGGCAGATATTTATGTTTTCAGACAGACTTGGAACAGTAACGGGATTGAGAATTCAAGAGGCTATCAACATAACATACACTATGTCGGCAAAGCGATTTTTGACGAATTTCTACTGTAAATCTTTATTGTCACAGTATTGGGGTTTACTTTGAAACTGGGCAATAAACAACTAAACAGTCCTTTTGATAAACGTAAACAAAGTGTTATAATTATATTTTGAAAGTCCTATAATACCACAATAGTCATAAAGGCACATCGCACGTATGCATCACTAGCTCACTGCACACAATAGTTGAGCGGCGATGTCCCTCGAGTGCCCGAACTGAGCGCGACGCACAACTTCTAACTATGCGACTGAGCGCCAGAGCGTCTTGCCGCACGACTTTCGTTCGAGCTTCGAGCACAAAACTAGCACCCTAGAATATTCGACAACTCACAGAAGTCACTTGTTCAGAGTTCGTCCAAAAAGGCGTTTTGAAATTTTTAAAAACAGGATATTTGAATTTGCAATAGTGAAAAGTACCATTGCAGTGTACTCAACAAAAAAAAATGTAGGTACTGAAATCTTTATTATTTTTGTTTAGATCACAAGTAACGGAGTACGTAAATAAAAGAATACCTACATGGTAATAAGTTCCATGAACGGCGGGAGGAGAAAAATAATGTATGAAAATAAGCAAAAACGCTTTGAGCCCGCTTCGTTTGATGTGCGAGTGTACTGAAACGTGGCAAAAAAGCAAATTTTTCATATACCCTCAAGTTGGGAACAGAATCTACATAAGCGTTTATATCTAAAAAATAAATGAACAGCCTTGCACGCGTTCATCATAAATTATTGCAAAGGAGTCATTAGAGGCCGATAAAAGTAAGATAACTAATAACTGAACGAGCAGCACTTAAGTCCTGAGGGGTGAGAGAACGACCATTGAAGCTCACTGACAGAGAAAGGTTTCTTTTCTGATGTGATTTTTTTTGTGTGCCGAATTGCAGCGGGGTGTGTAAGGGGTGTGGGCGCGCGCAGGGAGGGGGGATGGCCGGGCTCAGGCGTGCGCACCCGGCAGTGTCTAGCCGGTCGGCGGAGCGCACGCACGTCTGCGCTGTGCCTCATTCGGCTCGGTCCCACGTTGGGCGCCATCAATCTATACCGCGATGTTGGCGTGTTATCGCCGGGTGTCTAATTGATAAGCATTACCACGTGTAGCACTGTGAGGTTAGTGCTCAGTGACGGATCTACTGTAAGTCAAAGTTCAAGTGATTTGTGTTTACATAACAAAGATTTAAGAGAAAAAGTTCAAACGAAAATTTTGAAGACCGTTAATTGATTAAAACAAACAAAATAGTGAAACAAAATTAACATAGTGGTAAAGTTATTATAGTAAGTAACAATACAAGTGAAGTGGCACGTGATATTTTCCCTCTATAACGGAGCTTCACAGAATAGGTAAGTACTCAGTAAGTAAGTTTACGATACATTGCGGATGATTGATAGAGCAAACTTACCGGGCCATTGGGCCGAACAAATGTTTATTATCAATAAACAAACTTCTGGCTATTTCTGTAAAAGGATCGCGCGGCGGCTGAAAGGAAATAAATACAAACATGTCGTCAGTAACAGATGACAGACGTTTCATGTGATCAACGTTTAATGAACCGTTGCGCAACTGGCATCAGTCTCCGTAAAGTAAATAGGTCAAGTCTTATGTCCAAATTCTCTCTCTTGGATTTGCGAGACTCCGCGAGGATCTTGAAATTGTTTTTGGAGCATTGTGTTCAAATGAAAAGGGGCCAGCCACTGAGGAAATTATGTGAACAGAAAACTTGGGAACAAATTATAAGTAGAGTCGAGTGTCCCCGAGCGCAGCCAGCATTATTTGCTTCCGAACTTAACTAACTTTTTTTTTCATATTCCCCAAGGAATTAATTAAGTAAGGATCACTTTGCGAACAAAGAGATTCGTATTTCTTCGGTTCATTATCTCCATTTTGGAAAATATCTTGTAATTTAATATTCTTTTTTCCGACAATACTTAAGGGACCTTCGTTAAAATGACATTGCTTTAAAAAGATTTTCAAATTACGAGGTTAACGGTACTGATTCCTTATTTTTTCAATTTTTACGACATCAGGGCCCGGAGCTCTTCCGAGCACACTTGTTACGTTACTAATTATACCTACCCCAGCTTTGTCTGCAACCTCTTCATTCAAGTCAATTTTAAACAATCGTTGTCTATTTCCCCTCTCAGAAGTGCACAATCAGCGTCAATTCATCAAAATCTCTTGAAATATACTTGTCATGAGTATTATTAAAGAAACAAAAAGCAATTTTGGGCGTTACGCGGAGCAATCTGTCACCGCGCGCAAAGAGGAATAAGTCAACAAAACAAAAAGTTGTCACTCCGGGATCCGGAGCACCGGAGCACCGATACAATATTCCGTATTAATATTAAATACCGTTTGTGTGCGGGATTGACGCTTCGAGAACCACGCTTTGTTTATACACGCACATGATTGGTGGATGGGTCATTTCAGTTCATATTATTGCCAGGAAAAATATCATATGAAAGGGTACGGAAAACATTGACATACTCATTCGTGAGGCCCTTGATGAGATTGACGAAGCAGATAAGGGTCTGTTATGCGTTTGTGGGTTTATTATGCTCGTTTAATAGGCCAAACAAGGACGCTGTGAACGACTCCGGAGCAGTATTTATTGAATGGGCTTCATACTTTGGTAGTACCGAAACGTAAAATATTTGGATATTGTAGGAACTATCTGAATAGTATTACTATGTTGTCGGTACGTCATGCCGCTCATTCGACGATAACTGTTCATTACTGAGTATCAGCTTACACTGAGTGCTAACAGGGACGCTTCACGAGGGATTTGCCAAAGCGGATTGAGAGTTGAAATAATACTGCGCTTGTTTATGCGTTACCGCGGGAACTGCGTTGAGGTGTAATGATCTTAGGCGAGACTTACCTCATTAGTAGTGCAACGCTGACGTTAATAAATGCACTTAATTGCCCCCGTCAATTGATATAAAATAAATTAAGTATCGAAGATAACTCTAATTTTAATATCAGAGAAATTATAATATCAGTCCCTGTAAGCGTACAGGGACTGATGTTATAATTTATTTGAATGGCTAAGAAATATCTGACGGTTAATGTTAATAATAAGGTGGACTTTTTTTTGACAAATGCCAATGATTGCTGCGTTTACAGAAGCTTGATGATTTTTATGATGGAATAAATCATGCAGGTATGTTTTAATGAGTTCCAACAACCAGTCGCTCTTAACGAAAGATAAACAACTTATAAGAAAACATGATAAGCCGGAAATAAGGAAGAAAGTTCGAATACTGCACATCCTCCAGACACGCACTCAATCGTTCTTCCATTTTCAATAGAAAGCGATGAGAATACATCATAAGAAGACACACACACATCAATCTTTCTCGAATAATGTCAAACAAAACAGCTCACAGCACTGACACAAAATAAATTGTTTCGCGAGTCGAGAGCGAATGTGATCAACATAAACACGATTGTGACAACGCCGGGAACAATTAACAATCGAATCTTTTATCTTATCTTAAAGGGGAACAAAACACCCTCGATACAGTCGTTGGGATATAAGGAAACTCATACATCAATATTCGAGCGACGCTCAAAGACAAAGGATCAATAAGTAAAGAGCAACATGTTCGCAGCTCGGAGCTGATTTCTATGGATTCTGTGGAAAGGGAGCACAACAAAGGCTGCCTTAATTCTATCTTTCATCTCAGCTAGAAACTGAAGAATATATATTTTTTTTTTTTTTTTTTTATTACAAAATGGGCCTGCTCTTGACCTCGATCACGCCTGGTGGAAAGCGATGGATGAGGTCTATGATGAAACGAGCGTGCCCAGAAGATGCCTGTTCACTCTTGCTTTGAAGGCAGACGGGTTATATGTGGGAGGGAACACAGAAGCCGGCAGAGAGTTCCACACCTTGGCTGTGCGCATGATAAACGTGGAGGAGAAGCGCCGAGTACGACTAGTCGGGATATCAACCAAGTGTGGATGGTACGCCGCAGTACGTCTGCTAGTCCGGTGGTAAAAGGGTGATGGTGGAATCAAATCGTGGAGCTCCTGTGCACACTCTCCGAAGTACAGCCTGTAGAAGACCGACAAGCAGGCGACATTACGCCTATGAGCTAGGCTGTGAAGCGAAGCTATCAAAGTTTCGTCGCCTATGAGTCTTTTAGCTCTGCGTTCCACCGAATCAAGTGCAGCGAGCTGGTATTTTGCTGAACCATCCCACAAGTGACTGCAATACTCCATACAGGAACGGACCTGTGCTTTATATAAACTTAAAAGCTGTCCAGATGTGAAGTATCGCCTCACCTTATTCAGGATGCCCAGCTTCTTAGCTGCGGTCTGAGCTTTCGACTCGATGGTTGAGCCGAAGTTGAGATCCGATGTCAACTCCATGCCCAAAAGCTGTAGGCGGTCGGTGACTGGTACAACTGTACCTCGGAAAGCTGGAGACAACTGGAACTGGCTCTTTTTAGCCGTAAAAAGACATGCCTGTGTTTTCAGAGCATTGAATCTGACCAGATTGTCGTCGCCCCACTTGGAAACGAGATTTAGGGTCAGATTCATTCGCTCCACCATGGCCTCTCTATGAGTAGCAGTTTCCTCTCTGCTAGCTCTTGCACTGGACAGGTATCTTTCCGCGACTGTGCTGTCATCAGCGTACCCGATTGCACCAAGCTGTAGCAGGTCGTTGATGTGTAGCAGAAATAAAGTTGCGGAAAGAACAGACCCCTGAGGAACACCGGCATCAATGGCCTTATGATCCGAAGAGCAGCCATCCATGACCACTCTGATCGAACGGCCACTCAGGAAGTCGGAAATCCAGTTGCAAAAGTCAGCAGAGATGCCAAATGCAGGAAGCTTAGCCAACAGACTAGCGTGCCAGACCCTGTCAAAGGCCTTTGAGATATCAAGCGATACAGCAAGGGCTTCGCCGTGTTTCTCAATGGCCTCGCCCCAGTAATGCGTAACATACACAAGAAGATCCCCAGTTGAACGACCACGACGGAAGCCGTACTGGTGGTCACTGAGGAGCTCATTGTCTTCGAGGTATGTTAGCAGCTTATTGTTCAGTACCCTTTCCATCACTTTGCACAGTATGGAGGTTATGGCGATTGGTCTATAGTCAGCAGGATCGGCACGGTTACCCTTTTTGGGCACTGGCTGCACATTAGCAAGCTTCCAGGACTCCGGCACCACTCCGGTTTTTAGAGAAAGGCGAAACAAGCGCGTCAAGACAGGAGATAACTCAGGAGCACAGCTCTTCAGGACTCTTGCAGGTATTCCGTCAGGTCCGCTGGCTTTATTCACGTCTAGATTGCATAGGGCCTTACGGACCTCTTTTATGTGGATTGAGATATTGAAATAAAGAAAAGGATGAAACCGAACTCCTTTGAAGTGGCGAACAGAACGACGGCTGCACAACGATCCAGATTCAAAACTTTGCGGCGAGAATTTCGACAACTAATTTCAAGAAGAACCCTTATAAGGATGAGTCTGGTTGTAAAGCAGATCTTCGTTCTCTCGCATTTCATTGTGTACCCACCGCAGAGTCGAAGTGTATGTGCACGTTTACAGTCCGGTGAGCTATATCGAAGCCGATGCGGTCCACGTCGGGCCCTCGCATCATAAACAAGCGTATCTCAGGCAGCTCGGCAAGGACCCTTTTCAATACGAGTAGGCTTTCTGTAACTGCGAGAGATTATTTGACGTTTTATATAAATGAGCAAATGCCCAAGATAAAGTATCTATTGTGAAATCTAACCGGGAGCGGAGCGGAGCTGATTTGGAAAAAAGTAATTTATCTCAGCTCAGGTTTTACAATTCGCTGCGTGGAGGTCAATATCTGGAGAGAGAATAGAATTTAAACAATGGCCGCCGCATATTGTGATGCAAAACTGGTTTTATTTGTTGAACTCGATGCGATTGTATGCAAACCGTTGTACTGGTCAATATTTATTTCGGTATAGACGATAAAATAATAAATCTAAAACCTGGAATCGTTGGTTGTTTATGCACTGTATGAGACATGTTTGGTTTTAATTTTTTTAAGAATTTAATCGATTTTAGGACAAAAAACCGAGAGCGACGCAATAAATAATGAACAGTGGAGCAAAGTTAGTATGAAATAAATATGAACCACTATGGAGCAGAGGAATGTGCGGACAGTGAGGCAATAGAGCGTCGATATATTGAGAGACGAATTGCGGGATATATCGGGAGCGCGTCATTAGATACGAGGAAAGGGATGACGAGGACTGGTTTAATTGATCTGTCTTGTGTGTGGCTGCGTAATGTAATATGTTTTGATATTTAGTTTTGTTTTACAAAAACAAAAAATGTCAATTCAAATGGAATGTCAATAAAAGTCTGATTTAAAATTGTTAAGTTTAAGCACTGGTTTTCTTAAAAATTGTACTTCGAACAAGAATATACTTGATCATTTTACCAATGAAGTAAGTACTCGTGATAATTTTGTCGAAAAAGTTACTATCTAAAGACTTTCTATAGATTATTCCTCGGGGGCGTAGAAACAACAAATAGCTCCAGTAAGATTTTTACCCTTCATATGATAAGACGCAAGTCTAGCGTAATTTATCAGACACACGGTTCTTATCCCAGGCCACAACGTTTACTTTCGGGTACATTTAGCTAAATCTGAAGAGACGATGAACTATCAAAGTGATTCTTTTGTTTCTCGAGTGATAAGAAAAAATGGTCATAGAAAACGAATGTCTAAACGTTACAGTACTGTAAATACACAACTAACGAATTTCAAGTTCTGTCCTGAGCCTCGAAATTCTTTAATTGACTATGATGAAAACTTCTCGATATATAGGCTATCAATATAATACATCTAATTCAAGATAATAAAAAAAAATAACTAGTTTATAAATTAGATCCTAGAAATAGATTTAAGATCAGAACTGATAAAATCGTATAAAATTAAACTAAATGGAATATAATGAAGTCATCTGCTAGCGGTGAGGGCGTGTCTCGGCGTGGCTCGACGGCTCATGGCTGGGTGTCTCGTGGCTCGTGGCTGGTGTCCATGACGGCTTAGATTTAGGCGAGCAGCAATCACGCCGCCCGCACTACCCGCCGCAATTTATTGGATCGCTTGAGAATTGACCGGCTATGAAATATGGCGGCCGTGTGCGTACTGATTTATCACTACCGACACTATGAAAAATGACACGCTCCCATTGAAAACGAACCATTGAAACTATCGAGAGTATTCAAGTTGCAAGTCCCGACTTCCTTTTGAGACGTTTTAATTATCCCCGCAGCGAATTTTATAACTACATCTTTCTTTATGCTAAGCGTATCTTTTTTGTTCGTTAGTAGTGCTTTTGTCGTTTCTTTTAGAAATGAAACGAGATTGTTATCGTAGTTTGTTTTGTAATTACTTAAAACTTAACCTGAAAAATGAGATCAAGAGACTTAAGTTTCTTTCGGAATTATCTTTTTGGAAGTTGTTAAACAAAGCGTCTATTGCTCTAGAACTCTACAACTATTTTGAGGTCTTTGCAAATTTACTCAACAAAGCATTGTATTCTGTTCTTATTGAATTATATTTCAATCAAATCTAACCATAATTATGAACAATTCACATTTCCTGAAACTATACCAAAATTCATTAGGATTTTAACTTTAAAATACCTTTTCCTAAGCAATAAATGAATGAGACCCTTGTCAGCTGGATATAGATCAGTTGGTCGAGAAGGCATACTGCAGTGTGGTCACGTGGCCCTGTCGATATTCTATCGAGCGGCCCTCGGCTAATTTATTGAGCCGAGCATGCCTTTATGAGTTATGGCCTCCAGCGGCCTCGCCCTCCCGCCCTCCCGCCCTCCGGCTATGTTTATAGAGAGGAAAAATTAAAAAGTCTCAATTGAGCGGTCAAGTGGCCAACCGTATTGAATAGCTTTATAAACTTTAGTCAATCGAGGTTAGGCAGCTATAGGAAGTAGAAGTAGAGTTATTAATGAGACATAAGTACCATCGTCTCACCATCTCATCTTTTAATAACGCCATCAACAAGGCTCCTAATTGTTGTTTTGGGAGCAAGATTTTGTCGAATAACATTATGGTTTAGCACCTAATTGGATAAGATCTTTATAATCCTTATAACAACGAAATAATCGTCTTAACGCTCTCTAATAAACAACTAAGCTTCAGAACACGATTAAAAGGTTTCAAGTGTTTTCTTTTTTGCACGAAAATAGAAATGAAAATTTGCCGTGCGCCACAGGCCTATACGGGAAGGTATACACATTGTTGAGAACAAACTTGTGTTTTGAAGCGAGAATTCTTGGAACTATTCCACCTAGCATATAATGAGAAGTACTAAGCTGCTATTCAGATTTACAGAATGGTTAGCGAAACTAACCGAGTACCTCAGCAGCAGAATACCTCCACATCCAAACTGGCCGTTAATGATTTCGCTGTTCTGCAGTAACGTTATCCACAATATAACTAACGAGACTGTTAAACATCAAAGAGCAGCGAGTTGACCTCTAGACATTAATTAAGGCCCACCGGCCCACTGCGGCCCGCTACGGCCCGGGCCGGCCCACTCCAGTCCTGGTCGGACCGAATCGAATTAGTGGTCAGCCCAGTTATAATATCGAAAATCAGTTAGCAAGAAAGTTTTGCTAGTTATACCTGTTTACACATGCGGGGAGATGAGATACGTTTATCTTGCCTAATTCGTGGTGTGAGCTTGTAATTGCTAATGAAGTAACATCATTATCATATTGTTGGTGCTGTCAGTAACGAGATGTTTTAATGCAAATTAGTCCATTAGGACCCGTGTTGGTTTCTGCGAATCGGTAAATAACAGACGTGGGAACCTACATAATGTCCTCATGTTATTTACTGTAGTCGCGCTAATGCCAACGGCCACAAGAGTCGTCATTAATATTGTCTCTAATCTGTAACATAATAACATAACCTGTCTGGTTGTTGCTGTTATATAAAAGTAGAGTTAGTTTACACACAGATCATATCTAAATATATTAGACTAATCGAATACACATATATAGATATAATCTGTATGGTACTCTAACTCTACCTTTACAAAAAAAAAACACAAAATCCCTTTCTTTCGAATTTTTTTTTGTAATTTTCCCCGGTTTGCGTCAATCTTGTTCAATTATTTCTGTCTTTATCATGGGTAACTAGCTAGAAATTACTATACGAGAATGTTTTAAGTATAGCACTCTGACAACAACAATGGGCAACTGTGACACTCGAGGATAATGTAGATAATGTACTCATAAGTGCAACAATTTTCGAGATAGAATCAATAGTTCCGAAGATTACACCCTACATGTAAACTTTACACACTTCACCTTTCCATCAATAAATGCAAATGTTACTCTGTTCGTTTTACCTTTTGACGTCGTCACACCTGAACGGTTTTCAATTAAACTTGACTCACTGTGTCACTGAACCTGATTAGGGACAAATTATGTTTTTTATCCCTTGGACTAAATTGTGTACGCCATATATTGGCAAAACATAGTGCACATATTTTAGACATAAAAAATAACTTACTATCTGTAACCATACCTTTAATACCTATGTTTAACAAAATAAATGATTGATTGATTGATTGAATAGTTTCCGAAAATCACGTGGATGAAGCCGTGGCCGTGGGTGAAAGCTATATCACAATAAATAAAATCTTTTACATTCGAGCTGATCAGAACCAAATCAGAAAAGTGTTTGCGTATTCGTAACAGAATCGAATAGAACCGCACAAATCAAGTCGTTGAATCGATCATCGAATCGTTTGCTTTGCTCTACCGATTTAAATTCTCACACTCAAACACAAACAAACACTCCAAATATATAAAAGGACATAGAATTGCGTTTAGCTTATGAATACCTCAATATATTGATTTTATTTCGATTAAATTGTTGTTATTCTAGTGTATAACTCTTCAATGCTTGAAAGAAACTGAAATTTGTTTTTTTTCATCGTGTAATTACTTACGTGATGAAAAAACCGAATTTCAGCGAAAGTTAACAATTTAAACTTTGTAGAAATCAAAATATTACAATACTCTGGCTGGCTTTTTCCCAGCAATGTTGGCCGTCTTTCAGTGTAACCGAACGCAGCTAAATACTAGTAGTATTTTACATAGAGCAAGTACCCATCTTACTTCCACATCCCAGTAATACGACACCCCTTGGTAAGACTGGTGTTGGACTTTCGCGCTTCGGACATGACTCACGAGGGGCTTTTCGATATTAACGGATGGTCACCCCCCCACGTGCCGACCTCGGCAAGCATAGCTTAACCTTCGATCGACTAGGAATCTCTTGAAAAAATATATAAAAGCACAATATATTTCAATGTACTTTCAATGTTATCATTACATTATTTTTAATCCCTGTTCAAATCAAATCAAATCAAATCAAAATATTTTTATTTCACATAGGCCTACATGGGCACTTATGAAACGTCGACAAAAAGGTGCACGGTTCGGGTTGGTCGTTTCCTATGGAGAAGAACCGGCAAGAAACTCCATGGTTACTCTTTTAAAATGATTAGTTTTACAATATTATCATGTTACAGCATTAGTACTCAAGTATGGGGGGACAGCATAGGCCCGACAATAAGTCGTTGCTTACTACAAAAGAAAAACGGAAAACAAGATAAGAGGTTAACAAAAGTTAACACACATCTAGGAATCTACAAGGCCTACACTGTTCACACATTCACAAACAATCGTTAAAAAGAATCTATACAAAGGCAAGAAAATATTATAAAAGACTAAATTAAACAAGTGACAAAAATATTGTCATCAGTGCTGCAACTATTCTGAACAAAGGGTGTTTAAGTGATGTGATAACCATTGTAAAAAAAGAAAAAAAAAAAAACCATTGTAAATTAAAATGAAAAGAAAAAAAAAATGATTGAGAATAGTTAGAGACATCCACATATTTGTGCTGTTTATGAGCTACCAGGGAAGCCGCATGCGCAGAAGGAACTAAAGCCAAACCTCTTTATCTTCAACGTAGTCCTTGATTTTGTAATATGCTTTTTTAATAAGGACACGTTTAATGTAATTTTTGAACTTTCCATCGGTCAGTTCTATAACTGACTTAGGTAATTTGTTATAAAAACGTATACTGTTAATAAGAAAAGACTTACTAGTTTTTGTTAACCTGAATTTGGGTATTACAATTTCGTGTTTACTGCGTGTATTAATATTGTGGAAGTCGCTTCTAATTTTGAAAAGCCCTCGGTTTTTGCGGACATATAAAATACATTCTAGGATATAAAGGGAAGGCAGAGTCAGTACATCGATCAATTCAACATCAATCAAATTTGTTAAAAGTGTTATCCATTAAGCTTTTACAAGGTATTTTTTTACAACACCTACTAGTATGTTTATACATAATATATATTATTAAATTATTTAAAACTATAATAGGAATACATATGTACAAGTAGAAAAGGATTACAGGGCGTCCAAAAATTCGTCCGCATCGCTGTCAACAGGAAACGTGCCCAGATGGCTGGCAGCATTGCCACGTTGGATGGCAATGCTGATTCTTTGGCCAAAAAATAGGCCCGCCCTCTGGTCACTTGAAGAGTCGACCAACCGCTTGGCGATTTCCCAAAATACTAGGTGGGCACTCGGATCCCATGACCCTAGTGTTTCAACCCCAAACGGCGCAAACACATAATAACCAATTAAATTATTGTATTTACGCCGTTTGAGATTTTCAGTTTTAAATAATTGAAACCCCCACTTAAATCATTAGTGTGTTTCAATTATTTAGCTTATAAAAATACAAACTTTCTTAAAGTAGGACAATATTTCAAGCGTCACATTATACATTTAAATTGCAACCATGTACCCAGCCTGCTATAAAACCGCTACATTCTCTTAACCCATATACCGTAATTCGAATAAATCTCGCAACAAAATACTAAAGCTCTGAAATACTTCTTGAAGAACATTAATTCAAAAATTAATATATTATAGTAAGGTGGCGCAAGTAGTGGAGGGTGCAGTGGTGGAGTGCGCTCGTAATCCGGTGTTATCGTTAGTTCCACTTCGAGCCGGTCGTTTGTAACCAGCGATTTGCTTTCATACTGCATTAGTGGGATAACAGCTATGTTTCAATGGCGCATACTGGAATAAACTAGCGTTCAGCTAATCTGAGCTGGTTTATGTCAAGTTTGTAACCGATGGAAGTACTGATATTTTATTTAATGTTGGATTTTGATTAAAAATAAAAAAATCCACTATCGCTGGACTGAGTTATATTAACGGTAAAGCGCCTTTGAATTGATGGTTCCTCCCCTAATTGTAAGCGCGAAGTAAAAGTTACTACGAGTGTAACGTGTTATTTATGAAAAAAATCAACCCTCAAAGCCAAATCTCTTTATTCCACAATAGTTTCAGGATCAAACTTACTTTCGGGTCTCATAAATCAAACACAGAACAGCACTCCGTGACGGAGACCGTTTCCAAAAGGTGGCAACACAGCCCTCTATGAAATCGAATCGGACACAGAACAATAGCTCGGAATAAAATGGAAGCGCCAACCGACAGGTAACTCCATAAATTCCTACTCGCAAAATTGGATTTAAAAGTGCTGAAAAGTTTAAAATTCGACGCCCAGCGGGCACCGGGCAGCGGGCAAAGAGCAGCGGGTAGAGGGAACTGGGCACTGGAAAGTGGGCATGGAGTCGTTTATTGGAAATTTGTTAGCACTTCCATTACGAAACTGCCTGTATTGTTTTCTTTGATGTTCGGGTGACCGTCATGACTTCACCTGAGTACAAACACTGTTTGTAGCTTTCACGGTTTATAACTGTACTTACGAGATATCTTCCGTGATTGTCCATGATTTTGAGCTCCCGATATTTCGACACTGTTGCAAGCGCCATGATCGCGGGTTGACTGTAGTATGCGGGTGGATGGAATTTTTTTAAAAACAATACCTAGGTGTTTTTTTTTTTTAATTCGACTAAAGTAAACACTTTATTTTCTGTATCCGGTCTTTTGTTTATCCGAGTTCCGCGAAGTTCGCGGAACTCGGATAAATAAAAGACTGGATACTTAGATAGTATGTATAATCATATTAGACCTTGACGTGATCTCAATACTCAGTTTCAAACTCAAAAAAAAAATCATACATTCAAATCCTTAAAGGTTGTCGACCAAAAATCTTAACACCGCGATCTAGGATTGATGTCTAAACGAACAATGCCATCTAGTTACGTAAATGGAACTAAAGTTCGTCAAACATATTATGTACTTTCCTTGCACAAATTGAACGCGAACATAAAGTTTAAACTTAAATATAATTAAGTAATAGCATTTTGGTGTTACCTAATTATTAACCCCCAACGTAAGCCTCTTTTTTAATTTCACTCTGACAATACCTGTATAAAATAATTTTACGCTATTATTGGCGAGTGCATTCTCTGCGAAATTTCAGATTTTATTAATTTTAAATTAGCAGACGTAAAATAATGTACGTTGGACGTTCCATCAGAGCTGTTAAAATTAATTTATCGGTGATAAAAAGCATAAGTGTGAAATAAAAAGTACGTATAGCATAGTAACATGCTTTATTGTATGAAGATAATATGATATAACATTAAAGTGGAAATGAGAAAATATTGCACGGATAAACGGTACGACCACTAATTATATAACCTCATATCGAATGCGCGGTGTGTGTAGGTTACAGATAGATTAGTAGGTCTCTTTAGTTCACCATTTCTCTTTCCTAGCAAAAAACACCAGGAAATGAGTAGTGTAGAGCGGGCGTCTTGGTGACGGCCGTATGGAATATTGACATTCACGAAATGTTGATTCTTTGCCTAATTTAGTAAACGACTTTTGATTTTGATTTGTAATTATCTTCTTGTTGCGTTTTCCTTGTAGAAGTTTTGTCGTCTTGCCATTCGCTATATCTAATTAATTTAATTTTGTCTATTTAAAAGATTCTCATTTTGAAACGAGTCCAACACAAGTTAAAACTTGATACGTCACATTGCTCACATTAAGCCAACTTTAGAAACAATAATTAAGTAGGTAAATATACGCAATGCGACATGTGAGTTGTTTGGGAAAACTTGAACAAAACGAAAATCAACAAGATCTGAAGAGTTTGGAAGAAGGAGCAGATCGCACCGGGCCGAAAGCTTTCGAGTTTCAAACACTCTAATATTAACATTATGATTAGCAACTCTTTACATTGAGGTAAAGTAAGTACTTAAGGCTGATTTTATAGTCACGCGTTTCAGCAGCGCCGTCGGGCCTGCGCGCGCTCGGATATGTATTGGGGTAGTAGTAGCGTTTCAAATTCGCGCGCTTGAGCAGCGCCGTTCGGTGTTCCTGTTCAACAGCGCGCTGCCCAACGGCGCGTCTAGCGGCGTGACTATAAGGCTGGTTTTATAGTCACGCCGCTAGACGCGCCGTTGGGCAGCGCGCTGTTGAACAGGAACACCGAACGGCGCTGCTCAAGCGCGCGAATTTGAAACGCTACTACTACCCCAATACATATCCGAGCGCGCGCACTCCGACGGCGCTGCTGAAGCGCGTGACTATAAAATCAGCCTAAAACCAGCCTTACATGAGTAAAGTATGTGAATAGATTTTTGATAAGAATATACGTATAACAAACTGTCACAGTTGAAAATGGCAAGGATGAACCATTCCGAATAATATGGTAACATTCCATCAAAACCATATCAGCAATGGTCACAATACACGTGTGGCCATTAAAAAGAAGAAAAATAACCACATTAACAACACTACCGCTTAACCCTCGGCAGTGAGGCACATATCAAATAGCAATCACATGTATAGTTCCGAAAATTGGTAACCACACCTAACATTATACCTGTATTATGTCCAAGCATAATTTGGGGTGTAACCAGAAGTAGGCTCACCATAAAATATTGAAAGAAAAATCGCGCAAGATCATTCATCATCATATTTATAAGCCGGAAAACATCCATTATTGGCCGTTAGCTTTGGCTATAGGATGTCGGAACTAATGAGGAAAAACGGTTTTTATGTCGCGTGTGATATTGTGCCAAATATTAAAGTATTGGACTCGCAGCGTACGTGCGACCGCTGCCGTCATACAATCTAAATAGGTAGTTATAATAATGCAATATTCAAATAGTTTTCTTTGTCGATAAGTGAAGTCATAAGTTTAACAAAACAATTTCACACTCATCATCTGCCTAGCCTTTTCCCAACTATGTTGGGGTCGGCTTCCAGTCTAACCGGATGCAGCTGAATACCAGTATTTTACATGGAGCGACTGCCTGTCGGACCTCCACAACCCAGTTAGTGCTAGGTAATACGATACCCCTTGGTAAGACTGGTTGTCAGACTTTCGGGCCACTGACTACCTGTAACGACTGTCAAAGATCTACAAATGACAGCCGGGACCAACGGCTTAACGTGCTTTCCGAGGCACGGAGGAAACTCGGTATGTAATGGGTGGTCACCCATCCACGGACCAACCTAGGTCAACCTAGGTCAACAATTTCACACTGTTATAGATAAAACTAAATAGTCTTGATTTACCAGTGCGTCGTTTTAAACAAGCAGTACGATTTCTTTTTATTTCTCATCAAAAGTTTATCTTTTTAAACGAATGCAGATTCGAGTTCGGGTTCGAGTAGTGTATTTTCAGTAAAACGTTGAAAATCCCCGCTGTACCATTCTGTTATTGTTTGTGTTGTTCTGTTTTAAAATGTTTGGAGTGACAGCACGACAAGTACGTATGTTGGTTCAATCAGCGCGTGTGTACCTCTCGCCACTCGCCACACGGCGCGCCGCTTATTACAAGCCTTTTACTTTTACTATGAAACTCGTTACATAAACGTTTCCAACTCAACGATAAAAAACTCGCACCAAATGTTAATAAACTTGTGTTTTCTTGCAAAACTCATACATGCGGTAATAAAGTGTATGATAATTTTGTTTATATAGCACTGAAAAAATATTCCCCCAAGTCAACAGTTACGGGTGAATTCGGCAATGGCGGGCTTGCGCACTCTAGCATATATTTCCTTTTTATTATATATTTATACAAGTGTGTGCGGTTTATTGTGTAATATGCTAGCTTCTGTTTGCAGCAGTGAATCAATTTCACAAGTATTTGGAGCTCATCTGTCTTGTACAGTGCTCGGCCGGTGTAGTAATGCTTTCGTTGTTACATAATAGTAAGTACCTATATTTATAATAAGGTTTCCATAATGTAATGACAATGCTTATAAAATTATCACGGCGCTGTTATTTACGGGGTGTGATAATTTCTCCGTTTGGTATGTTTTTATCGATATTCGATCACATGAACGTGAACATGGGACTTGAACAAGACTGGCGAAATGTGGGTGTATTATTAGGTAGGTAAGTACTCTGCCTAACCCTTCGCTGGGTAAAGGCGTTACGTTATTTGAAGGGTCATTTAAAACCATATTTGATTCGTTCATAAATAGTAGGTAAGCGTGCTAATGCAGTTTAGTGGAAATGTTGCGGTTTGGCAGTGAAGCGCGCTTTAATCCAACACACAACTAGAACATTTACGTTTAGTGTGGACGGACAGCAAATACTCGTACTTACAGATAAAAATCATTGGATAGATTCAAAAGCGATAAATGAATGGAAACCGGTCAAGTTTGATGTGTCAATTTGAATATGATGTCCATCATACTTCAAATGTTAAAAAAAAAACTCTAAAAACCAACTCATTTGATTAATTCGGGATTTAATGTTATTATAAATTTTGTTTCCTGTTAAGTAACTCGTTTAGTCGTAAACCACTGAAACATAACAAAATTTTCACAATGTTTGACAACCAAACTGTGCCAGAGATATTAGTAAAACTAGAATTATCAGCATTATTGAAACTATTGGCAATTACTGATAAAATTATTAATTACGTTGTATTTTGAACATTCGAATTAAAAAAGTACGAAAAAAACACAATTACAACGTCGTAATTTAGCATCTATAAAATGACCTTCTGTTTATACTCACAACACTTTAGCATATTAGTAAAGTTACTAACAGTGCAACCTCTCCCAAAGTATTTATTTTCCAAATTATTACTGAAACATCTTAAGAAGCTCCTAATAGATAAACAAGCGAGTAAGCACATTTAATAACAAACCTCCGGTGCTTTACCTCAGGACTCGGCAGGCCTTTGAGCACTCGCCTCCGTGTGACATGTGACGGACAAGCAATTTGATTAGGAGCGAGCTCCTGTCTCTTCTGGTGCCCTAGTACCCTAGACAACGCTTCACACTGATTTGATACTTGTTTGCTATGATGAGTAAGGATTACGTTGGGCTATTCTGTGTTTTAAATTATATGAAGAGTCTGACTGGAAATGAGGGCAAAGAATTTTAAGAAAAGTAAAGATCGTATCTCTTCTGGTACTCTAGTAACTAAGGAAAAGGCTTCACAGTGAATTGTAGATTATTTAGGAGCGCCGTTCACAGATGCGTGTTTTTTGATGTCTCACTCCCCGGAGCGTGATCAACAGGCAAGAGGGAGGTTTCTTGGATTTCTGTCATGAGAAGGCCTGTAGATCACAATGTGCAGGAAAGTGCTTGATGACTTACGTGGAGAAAATAAAGAAAACCGGAATAATAGACCAAAAATTCCGTACTCTTCTTGTTATATGCCACGATAACATTATTCCGTTTTTATAAATATTGTGAGAAAAATGGGAGGAGGTTCACTTACTCAAAGCTATTTCTAAAATAAATAAACCCCATCGAATTCTGTCATTGTTGCCGAGTGCGGTTGTCAAATGTTAAATTATTATATTTCCTCGTCTCCGAGTGGATTTCCTTCGACGTTTCGTACAGGAAAATCGAGTTATTGCTGTTTTTCGATACCCAGTGTTGAGCAGGAATATTATCGTCATGATTGTATTTCCGTAGGGCGAAAATGAAACAGTACAAAATATTTTAAATTAAAAAAATAAACAGCCTTTCTGAAGGAAGTCAGTTGATTTTTCTGGATTTTAATCAGGACGTGACTAGAAATCTCTTGGTTCATTGTACTATAAGAGATTAACGGATAAAAAACAGAGAAATAATTTTATTATTCCATTCATTGTCGATGTTCCACAAATTCGCACGAAGCGCTTCGCGACATCGTTTATTATGCGCACAACCAAGGAGTGGAATTCCCTGCCTTCGTCAGTGTTCCCAAGTTCATATTTTTTTTTTTTTTTTTTTTTCCTTGTTAATAAGAACAATGTTCTTAATAATTAATTACGATCTAGCCTATAAGACTAATAAGCAATTTAACTCTAACTTAATATGTTACGTGATAAATATGTTACAACTAAGAATAGTGTCCATATTCACTTTAAACAGCCCGCAGCACTTTCTTAGAGTCTGATAAGTTTTATAATAAAAACACTATGTTCATGTGTTATAAATACAGCAAAACATTGTTACTATTATTCATTCACTTCATACACTACACTAATTCAAAGGGTTTGGTTCTTTTTAGCCTACGCACTAAGTCTGTGTTGTCTAGTAGCTGAATCGCCTCAACATTCACGTGTCGATGAAGTCTATGTTCGTGGGCTTCAGCATATTTTTGTATGATGGTGGTGACGAATTCCATTTTAAGGTCACGGTGAAGGTCGTCATTTCTTATGTACCAGGGTGCATTCACAGCATCCCTGAGTACTTTATTTTGAAATTGCTGTATTATTTTGATGTTGCTTTGTTTAGCACAGCCCCAGAGTTGGATACCGTACGTCCAAATTGGCATCAATATATGCTTGTATAGGGTTATTTTATTATGTATTGATAAACAGGATTTCTTTCCAAGTAACCAATACATACTTTTGTAACGTATGTCGAGTTCCTGTCTTTTCTTTTTAATATGAGCTTTCCAACGCAACTTAGCGTCAAGAGTTATGCCAAGATATTTGGCTGTGTTAGCATAAGGCACTTGCATGCCATTTATGTAGATTGGGTGATAGTCCAGGTGTTTGTTTGTGAAGTCAATGTGAATTGATTTTGACTCATTCAGTTTGATCTTCCATTTTTGTGTCCAGTCATAAACTTTGTTCACAGCTTGTTGAACTTTTTGTACTGCTTCTCTGTGGCTTGAACCGGTAGCCATAATTGCTGTATCATCTGCAAAGGTCGCAATGGTGTTGTTTTCTAGTTTTGGGATGTCGCATGTGTATAACAAGTACAAAATTGGGCCAAGCACACTTCCTTGAGGTACCCCGGCTTTTATAGCTTTAAGCTCAGAATATGTGTCCTCTTGTCGTATTCTAAACATTCTATTGCTTATATATGACTCTAATATATCTGAAAATTCTGGTAGCATGCGTCTGAGCTTGAATATTAGTCCTGTATGCCAAACTTTATCAAAAGCTTGCGCGACATCTAAGAACACAGTGGCGCAGACTTCCTTATTTTCAAGTGTTTTTTCTATGATGTTAGTTATTCTATGTACCTGGTCTATTGTTGAGTGTTTTTCCCTAAAGCCAAATTGGTGATTTGGAATAAGGTCTTTATCTTCTATTATTGGTTTCAACCGTTTCAATAACAGTTTTTCAAATAGTTTTGACAACACGGGCAACAAGGAAATAGGTCTATATGACGATGCTTCATGGGGTGGTTTCCCAGGCTTTGCAATCATAATGACTTCAGCAATCTTCCATGGCGCAGGCACATGTTTTAAAATAAATGCAGCATTGATAAGTTTGGTCAGCTTTACTATGGCTTTGCGAGGGAGGTGTTTTAAAATTTCCCCTGTTATGAGGTCGTAACCCGGAGATTTTTTAGAGCTGATGTTATTTTGAATTTCTCGTGTTACTTCCTTAGGAGTCACAAGCTTAATTCTATGGTTTTGTGATATTTCTTCACTCTCAAGTACTTCTGTCGAGCTTTCATTTGGTTGGAAAGTTTGTTCTAGGTGCTGTGCAAACCTTGATGCTTCCCAAGTTCATATGACCCCAATCTATTTAAGTCGCGAGTTAATAGGCTTCTTCTGGGTAAGCTCGTTCCATCGTCGACCTCATCTCTGTCCTCAGGACTAGATTGAGGTCATAGAGTAGACCCATTTAATATATAAAAAAAATTATATGAGTACTTACACACGAATTTGGAATAAGATTGAACAGTGAAGGAAGGAATTCTGCTGCTAGGTGATATTAATCCCAGCTGTTACCAGGTCTATCTTGAAAGGTTAATGATGAACTGAAGTACAGTTTTAATTTAAAAAAATATTTCAGTTCATTTATTCTATAGCTGAAGAGTTTGTATGAACGCGCTAAACTTTTAACATTCGATAGCCCTATTCTTGAGGAAGGTTCTAGACTATTAAACATCACGCGACGACTCTTAGGAGCCGAGTGGCTGGTGGAACCGCGGCTTCCATCGGCTAGTCTTAGATAATTTGAAGCATAAGAAGTAGGGTCAAAATGTACTAGTAACGTTGTGCGAGCTAAAGTTACTGGTTCTATTTCCAACTCACACAGTGGTTACATAGTGTTCTTCAGTTTGCTTTTCATGAAAACTAGTTAATATAGCTTTTTATTCATTTTTATAATACTGCCAGTTACCTTATTATTTTATTTAAAGATTTATTTCCAGCAGAAAATATTCCCAACCTTTTCAAATCTTATAATAGTAAAAATCAAAGAAAATCTCATTCAGTTAGTTGCTAATTTAGCGACAAGTTGCAAGATTCTACTGAGGAAATAGGTCAGCGAGGAGTTATGCGATTGCCTGCGACCGCGCGCGGTATTGATGGCGAGTCTTTACAAGCGCTGTCTATTAGTGCCCGCAGTTGGCAACGCTTACCATTTGGCGCAGAAAACCTGCTCATATTAAGTCAAGGAATGACTTTTGGGTAGATAATTATTTATCGAACTTCTAAGTGATTTCTTGACCAATTCATTTTTTTGTTACTTATGATCAAAGATGACACAAAGATCAAAAAGGTCATAAAACATCACAGAGATCAAAAATAGTGATCCCTTATCTATTATACAATTATTTCATATCACCCCGTACCTACATATCGATTACGATGAGAATTCGATCCGAGCGAGTGTTTGATTACTCGCTACTCATCAGCCGACCAGTGTAACTCCACTCATAACCGGAATGCGCGTCAATCGACTCGTCTCCGATGTCAAACGAAACCCAAGCCATCGACACGAGTGCGGGCTTATATGTAATATAGTGGAGGTTACAGCTCTGAAATACTGAACCCTAAATAATTTAAATTAAATAAAGGTCGTAGATACAAGCCAATAAGAATGTTTTAATTACAATACGAAGGACCATCTCAGTCATGACTGATTTCAGCTGACGAAAACATTACAAGAATATCTTGTCTTTCTGAAATTACTAACTGATCTGCGAACGTAGGTGACAAGTGAAACAACGGGTGGCTGGAATCCCACTGACTATTATATTTGTCGAGTAACACTACTTATAATAAGAGTGTATGCAACCACCCTCATATTTGCACAACATTTTTAACCAAAACTGAAAGTATCAAGTATTCAAAGTTTATTCTATCTATGTTTGAGAAGAAACCTCGGACAGTTAGTAATTATTTCAATATTTAAAATTATTTTATCAGAAAGAATAGAAGGAGGGAGAGGACGCCCTTGAAGGACATACATTCCCGCTTATTGGTGAGGTTCTTCAGGAAGGTCCGGTGCGTAGGTCTCGCAACCGGCGCGGCGAGCGAGCGTATGAACGTGGACGAGGCGAAAGGAGTATGTGAGGATTGTAGCAGGTGGCGTTCTATGGTTTCTGCCTACCCCTTGGAAAAATGGCGTGGGTTTATATATATGTGTAAGAGTTGCAGTTTTACAAATCAATTTAACTAAAATAAAATAACAATAAAAAAAACCCGACTGCTTAAAAAATAACTAATTTATTAAGTAACCATATTGGATGGAATGATTTTAGTCTAGATTATTTAATGGGTCCCGACTGTTCCAGTCAATCTGTTCCGTGTTTAATGAAATAAATCCGTGCAGCGGTTTGGAAGATAATAAAGTACAGTAAGTTACATTCATACAAGATACGCTCGAAAAACCCCCTTCCTTGGCAGTCGGGTAAAAACCAATGAATCTTTTTAATTTTTTCTCCACATTTATTTATATACACGGCATTCCACTTCTCGCACATTACAGTACAAGGCATTTCACTTTACTTTATCGACTGATACTCGCTTTTTTCTTTAGAGAGTCGTCGCGAACCTTCGGGAATTGGGTCGCACACAGAAGCGCGGCCGCTCGTCCGCCGTGAGATTATGAGGGATGACCGCGACTTAGTGTGGACGCACCCATGACCCTAATGTATCCCTGTACTACATGCTACAGATTTAGTGAATAGTTTTTCTATGGAATATAGAAACTATATTTGTAGTATTTTGTGTGACCGCTGTTCCATGTTACCATACTACGTTTTGTCCGCGGCTTCACCCGTGCGAGGCTGAAAATTGTCTCACGGGTACGCACTACGAGAATAAAAAGTATTCTAGTCCCAACCCAACTCATGGTGTTGCCTTTAATGCCATATTTGTCAAATAGGTTGGAAGTGTCGAAGAACAACAAAATTCCAGCCCCTTGTTTGCGAAAAATTACTTTCAATTTTGCAGTGTATTATAATTATGAAAGCCCGTGTTCCGTTTTGCTAGTGAAAAATAAAAGGAATACGTTTTACTCAAAAAAAAAAAACAATTTCACACTGTAGTCCTTACGGAAAGATCAATAAAAACCATTTTCGTCACGTTTTCATTCCAATTTTCAGTTTCAGTTTTCATTCAAATTATAAGCCTTGGAAAATACATGTTTTCATTTGCTGTCACTAGGTATTTTTGGGGAAAATGTTCAGGTAACAGACAAACACTCCTAGATGTTTTCAGAGTAGTAATTAATTAATTAATTACGCAAATTACAGTGTGGGCAATTGCTTTAACCGGAATGCTAAGATTATTACTATTTATTAGAAATTAACTATGGTTTGACATATTATCAGTTATCGCTTTTATATACTTACAGAAATAATAGATCAAAATCAAATTATTTTACAAAAAAAATGAATTTCCAAAAACTTGATTTGTGAGTATATTTTGAGGTAATTGTGAGTGTTGTGTTGTGTTGTAAGTATGGGTGTTGTGGGTATGTGTGTTGTGTTGTGTTGTGTGTGTAGTGTTGTATGGACGGGAGTTGAGTTTTTATTTTATCTTAAAGTTTTAAGAAGATCCTCAGTGGTTTGGTAATCGCATGTAAGCAGAAAATCTAATACTTTGGTTTTGCATTCTTGTTTAATTAGTGTGTAGATGTTGAGTATGGAATTGAGTTTGATGTAAAGGAAAGGACCGCAGAAACAGAAGAACCTATGTGTAAATATGTGTTTAAATTGATTGGATTTTGGGACTACGGCATTGCGACGTCGTTTAAGCACAATACTCCTGTCTAAGGGTGTGAGAGTGTGTTGTTTGAGGGTCGCAGTTATAGTGAAGTGTTGGCGGATGGTAGGTAATTTCCAGGATTGATATAATAGATATGTAGGATAATACATGGGTCGAAAGGAGCTAACTTTATGGATTGCCAGTTGTGCTATTTCTAGCGAAAGAAGAGTGGTTTTCGAAGCTCCACTCATACATGTAATGCAATAGGTTAGTACCGATTAGCATAGTGCACTTTTAGTAAACTTTAAGATGCTTTAGCAATGCTTGCAACTGGTAATAAATCACTGGTTATTTGTGGTGACTTTAATTATAGTATTTTAGATCAAAATTCATATAGCAGTAGATTATTACATCTTTTTAAATCATTCAATTTGTTAAACGTGTTTTCGGAACCAACCCGAATGACTACACATACTGCTACATGTATTGATAATGTTTTTGTTGCTGCGACTACTTGGATAAATCCATTGTAAATTACTTCCCTTCTGATCATAGCGGTCGACCGACATCAGCAAGTACAAATAAAGGGTGTCCATTCAATGGGTTTAAAAGTAAGTATGGGTGTACCGCAAGGTTCGATATTAGGTCTTTTCCTCTTTTTAGTCTATATAAATGATCTACCAAATTTATTTAAAAACCGACCACAAATGGTGTTGTTTGCTGACGATACCTCTTTAACATTTAAGATAAACAGATGTGCCACAAATCTTGACGACGTAAATAACACCCTACTGCTGGTCCAAAATTGGTTCACCGCGAATAATTTAGTATTAAATGGGAAAAAAACGAAGTGCATAAGATTTGCTCTACCGAATGTCAAAAGTAGTGATAGTGACATAGTATTGGATTGAATCAAGAGGAATTAGAATTCGTCGAAAAAACTGTTTTCCTGGGGATCAAGCTCGATTCAAGGCTACATTGGGGTCCGCATATAACTTTTCTTGCGAGACGGCTGAGTTCAGCAGCATATGTTGTTAGAAAAATCCGTCAATTTACTGATGTAGATACCGCGAGGCTAGTCTATTTTAGTTATTTTCATAGTGTTATGTCATACGGTATTTAACTATGGGGACGGGCTGCAGACTCGAGTCTATATTTATTCTGCAGAAAAGAGCTATCAGAGCCTTATATGATCTAGGTAGGCGCGATTCTCTAAGATAACTGTTTAAGGAAATTAACATCATGACAGTACCTTGTTAATACATCTATGAAAACATCATGTACGTTAGGAAAAATCTGCATTTATTTAGTAAACGAAGTGACAGACACCACTATAATATAGGAAACAGGGACCAACTACTACAGCCAGGTTTCAGGCTAGCTAAAGTAGACTCATCTTTCATGGGGTACTGTTTACAATGTTACAATAAAATACCTCCCCACATTCTACAACTGAGTGAGACAAAATTTAAATCTTGTATTAAACCCACACTATGTAGGCAAGCGTATTATAAGTTGGGGGATTACATTGATGATAAAAATCCTTGGCTCAATGCTGTTCCTGCTCCACAACCATAGGGGCAAACTAATTGATTACCAAGTGAAGTTATTGTGTAAGCAGCAGAAGATTGTAAAAATATCTTTGTATTGTATAGATTTTCAATCTATTAATATTATATAATTGCATAGCACATATGTGAGTACTATGTACTATAAAGCTACCATTTAAATTTAGTTATCTTTCATTGACTCGAATTTGTCCTGGTGGCTGGGAGAATGTCATGCTCAATCAAATGTCTCGCTGATGGTCGTGGTTGTGTCGGGTAATTTAGTTCCCTTCAATATGGTTGAGCTGAATATTGCGCTGATCCATACGTCATGTTCGTGAACGGGCACTGTCAGTTGGGACTGGTCATCTCTTAGCTGCTACGGTTTATTTTAACTACTTTGATTTTAATATAATCTTTTACTCTGGACGCTCTAAATGTGCATGTCTTTCTACATCGTTCTCGCATATGTATAATCTCAACATGAATGATGTAACCAAGATCTTGTAACAACGTTTTGATTGAACAGAGTGTCAATGGAGTTTCTTGCCCATTCTTCTCCATAGAGATCTACGCTTTGGAATGGGCAACTACAGTACTTTCACAAATTATTATGCCTTGTGTTTGTGACTGTAGCTTCGCTTTCTTTGTTTTTATGACATTCAAAAGTGCCTGGTATTGTCTAACTAACATAGCGCTAGCGGGCCAAATTTATTTAATGTGTACACAAACATAACCAAAACGCTTATGTATGTAGATTCTATTGCCCCTAGCGATTGCCAAGTCATCCTTTTTATTAAAGAAATAAAAATGTTTCTTAATGATACGGTCCCTAAAAAAATTTGTTAGTTACTAATTAGGTAACAATTTATGACAAAGTTGTGTGATAGATGCTCACATAGGCAGGTACTGAATAAATGATCCGACTTGGTTTTACATTAAATCTCACAACTTTTTACGGTAGAAGAACTGCGTTGCGAGACTTGGATTTTTGTACATGTTATGTTTTTGATGGGATATATAATACTCAACCCAACTTTATCTCCTATCGCAACGGACCAAGCGTTCGCTAGAGAATGGCTATGATTTAGCTTTCAGCAATATTCAGCATCTCCAAGGAAGTGTAAAAGTAACTTTGTAATTGCTTGTAATTTATATGGGACTACCAAGTTCTCTAGATGTAAAAACTGCATAACAGTTTTTATATCTAGAGATCTGGACTGAAATTGCAGTATGTTGGAGTTTTCCCTCGGTTTGTGTTCAAAATTTGAAGCTTGTGTGTCTGCTACAAGTACCTTTTTTTTCTGATGAGAAATCATCAAATGACTCCTCCCGCTCTGGGCGGAGCGGAAGGGTGTGTTTACTGACTAAAAACCATCCATGTTCCTTCTTTTGCCCTTTATGTTCCAGGGCCGTGGTATCTCTTTCGAACAGTCCGGCAGCCCTGGCAGGCAACGCCCCTTGCGGGCCCCTCCTTTTTGCGGACATCTCTTTGAGGCGCGTGTAGAACACGAACGCGCCGTCGACACGGCCTGTCGTCACAAGACGGACGGACGGCGAGCTAGCCCATTACTCACCGTCCACAGGTGCGCCTACGGTGGCCGAGAGCCACCACGTGGCCCCCGACGCCCGGTGCTTCTCCCGCGGCGGCTGGGACGTGAGGTTCTCTCCCTCTCACGTTCCGCCACCTCCTTCGCTAGCATAACTGCTTCGCAGAAGGAGGTGACGGCTTCCCATTCCCTCTCGCCCCGAACCATGGCTTGAACCAGGGCCCCGGCCCTGGTTCAAGCCATGCCTCGCGAGCCAGCCAGAGAGGTCGCCGCCGCCAATCGCCGCTACGAGGACACGGGCGGTGCTCCGCCCAAGCGGAGCAGACCTCCACAGTGTGGTCCACCGTGTCCTCCGGGTGATCCTCACAATGGTAACACCCGGGCGTTTCCTCCTGTCCGATTCGGTGCAGGTACCTCCCAAAACAACCGTGACCGGTGAGGACCTGCGTCAGGCGGAATGTGAGGGCGCCGTGGCGCCTCTCTAACCACTCCTCAAATAGGGGACTTACCACCACTATCGTGGCGCGCCCTTGGTACAAGTACCTTAGAATTATGATGATCGGTGACTGAGTCAGTGACAAAAGTAAGGTAAAGTGCAATAGTTCATAAACCACAGGTTCAAAGTGAATGTAATTCAGGAATATACCTAGGTATAATATGGCCTCTTAGTCACTGAAATTTCACGCTTCTGACTTTATCCACAATTAAGTTACAGGGGGGTTGGAAATGTCGTGAATCGCTTCGAGAAAAGGATGGTACTGCCGTGTCTTTTTTTTTTTTGCTCGACTTGGCGGGGGCACGGCCGTGCCCCCAGATAGGCCGGAATACGCGCCGCTGAACTTTGTATTCACGATCAAAATAAAAATTAAATTCCAAATTCACAAGTATCAACATTCAGTGATTACAGGCGTGTTGTTGTGTTATGGTCACGATTTTGGTATCTGAAGTAAAAGAAGTCTTAAGTCTCCGGAACGGCCTTACCTACGTCTTTAAATACCTTACCCTAAATTCATTGTATCCCTGACTAACAATTCCTTAAAACATAAGTACCCATTATTTCCACTGTTAAGACCTCTATTGGCCATTTCACTGAATTCGGCTTCCACTACGGAAGATATAAGGATACTTTGTACCTCCGCGTTTACTTAATATCATACTTATTGTTATCATCGTCGGCTTACGTCTTAAAGGTAAGCAGTATCACCGCACACATACTTGTGTAAGCGCCCGAAATTGCTCAGTAATCCAGCAAAGAGTTAACTCGTTGAACTAATTCTCGACCTTATTGAACACTGGAACAGAGTCTGCATTACAAAGGAGATGTTAAAGCATGCACGACAACACTACTGCCCTCCATTAAAACTAAACTTCGCACTAATAAAGTTATCCGTAACAAAGTCCATTTCCGAGTAAACAAGACACATCTATTCCGGCGGCGGTACATAGCTAGCGATGTATAGTGCGAGGATCAGAGTAGCCGAATGGAGTGCGAGTCGTTGTAGTTTCAGAATAGGGGGCACCAGTAAGATTATCTTTGAAATCACCCCACAAGTGCTGACCCTTTGTTTAATTAATGCCATTTAAGTTTAATTTGAAATCACTAGTGTTGATTTGTATATTTTCAATATAAATTACTGTTCATATTTCGGTAATGGCTACGCAGACATCGTTAATATTCAAATATTTCCTCTCAAATATTAGAATACTGGCAAGAATAAAGTATGTCATTATGATAAAAGAGGTCGTTCGGTAAAGTATATCAAGTCCAGGGATACAAGGTTAAACATACTAAGTTGCTTAGATAAATATACCGAAGAAAACGGTCTCGGGGAAAAATCTCGATTGCTTACATAACTAAAACATTTTTGTACATACAATTTCGGGATCGAGGGCATTTTTACAAAATGAAATTGGGAATAGGTACACTATTCAAATACAAATAACGAAAAACTGTAATTTACCTTTATGATTAGAACATCTCACATTGGGAGCAAAAATAAAATGTCATCTGTCTTACACGTGTAAAGCTTAACTTATACAGACTGTGTTTTTTTTTTATACAAATCTAAAACAAGATTAATGTTATGATAATATTACGGAAGAGGACTTTAATACTCGATAATATTTTTTTACGAAATCACTAAATGTTTTACTTTCTCTAAGTATTACAAAACGATTCAACCGCTTTTCTTCGTAACCCGTAGTTTGATGGTATGGGAACCTTTAGATCTCAACTTGTATAATGTGAAATTAACGGGTAACACCACGTCCGCTGAGCCAGATGATTAATACTTTTAATGGAAAGCTCTCCGATTACACCATTGTGAACCATAAGGATGCCGTGTTTTTATATACTAACAAGAACATTAAAATGTAATTTTTTAATTCGCGTGGAAATTTTGATGTGTATGTGTGAGACTGCCTCGTTGGCCGAGTGGTCGCAAGTCCGAGTACTAAGCATGATTCCCGGGTCGGGCGTGTTAAAAAAATTGTTTATTTTAATTACATAAAGTTAAGACACACATGATTTGGAGATGGCCTTTTAAGCAAGGAGATGCTTGTGTTAGGTGACTCCTCTCTTCCACTTAACATTAAACAATGTATGCAATTGGAAAAACTACTATAAATAATAGTGCTAAATGTGTTATTCCCTCAGGAATTTCTCAATAGCAGCCACGGAATCTGGATTTGTGCCCGGTTGGTGGAAATAGGCTAGCCCCCTATCAAAAATCAAAATATTTTTATTTCACATAGGCCTACATGGGCACTTATGAAACGTTGACAAAAAGGTGCACGGTTCGGGTTGGTCGTTTCCTATGGAGAAGAACCGGCAAGAAACTCCATGGTTACTCTTTTAAAATGATTAGATTTTACAATATTATCATGTTACAGCATTAGTACTAAGTATGGGGGACAGCATAGGCCCAACAATAAGTCGTTGCTTACTACACAAAAAAAACGGAAAACAAGATAAGAGGTTAACAAAAGTTAACACACCTCTAGGATTGGATTCTATTACATTGGACTTCAACGTAACTGGCCAAATGTGGGTGTACGATTAGGTACACTTCTGCCTAAACCTTCGGGGATTACATGGCGTGATATGTGAGAACTGACTGGCTGATCAAAATGTGATAATGTGGGTGATGACTACAAAAAGAAGTCCCAAACAAAATTACATGGCGACGATATGGCTTAAAAACCGTTTATTTTGGCGCTATACAACTTTTTTTTCAAAGTGATCTCCAGCACACGCCTTGTTGGGCACTATTTATTCTAATACCGTTCTGTATAGAACATTAAATGAGTTATTATTTTACGCAAGTACGTGCAAGTTTTGGGCACTGAATCACCAATATATTTTATAATTGAGCGTGTGAGAAGCATGGAGTGCACAATTTATGCCGGTCACTTTTCTGGATTGGTCCTGTGATATTTTTTTTAATTGGCTACTGGCTGCAATTTGAACTTGCGAACCCCGGTTCACCGGCGGTTGCTGAATCGATAAGCTACTTATTACTGTTCCAAATGGTCTAAAATAACCGTTCTATTCTTATGCATATCATGACAGTTATCAGTTGTCAAACAGTTGCAGAATATGAACATAATGCACTATTGATTATCCCCTTTTTTTTTTTTTTTTTTTTTGGGGGGTGAGAAATCTTCAAGTGACTCCTCCCGCTCTGGGCGGAGCGGAAGGGAGTGTCAGACTCTTACTGACTAAAAAACACCCATGTTCCTTCATTGGCCCTTTATGTTCCAGGGCCGCGGTATCTCTTTCGAACAGTCCCGCAGCCCATTGATTATCCCCTTAAGTTACTAGCGCGATAATATATAGACTTTTTTTTTGGGATAGGAAATCATCAAATGACTCCTCCCGCTCTGGGCGGAGCGACGGGAGTGTCAGACTTTTACTGACTAAAAACCATCCATGTTCCTTCTTTTGCCCTTTATGTTTCAGGGCCGCGGTATCTCTTTTGAACAGTTACCTGGCAGGCATCGGCCCTTGCGGGCCCCTCATCATCGCTGACATCTCTTTGAGGCGCGCGTGGAACATGAACGCGCCGTCGACACGGCCTGTCGTCATAAGACGGACGGATTACGAGCTAGCCCATTACTCACCGTCCACAGGCCCGCGCCTACGGTGGCCGAGAGCCACCACGTGGCCCCCGACGCCCGGTGCTTCTCCCGCGGCGGCTGGGACGTGAGGTTCTCTCCCTTTCACGTTCCGCCACCTCCTTCGCTAGCATGACTGCTTCGCAGACGGAGGTGACGGCTTCCCATTCCCTCTCGCCCCAGACCATGGCTTGAACCAGGGCATAATATATAGCCTATTTGCTATTTCAGACTATAATCTATAGCGGCGATTGGCGGCGGCGACCTCTCGCGCCCGGCCCTGGTTCAAGCCATGGTCCGGGGCGAGAGGGAATGGGAAGCCGTCGCCTCCTTCTGCGAAGCAGTCATGCTAGCGAAGGAGGTGGCGGAACGTGAGAGGGAGAGAGCCTCACGTCCCAGCCGCCGCGGGAGGAGAAGCACCGGACGTCGGGGGCCATGCCGTGATGGCTCTCGGCCACCGTAGGCACGGGCCTGTGGACGTTGAGTAATGGGCTAGCTCGCCGTCCGTCCGTCGTATGACGACAGGCCGTATCGACGGCGCGTTCGTGTTCCACGCGCGCCACAAAGAGATGTCAGCAAACGGGAGGGGCCCGCAAGGGCCGATGCCTGCCAGGGCTGCGGGACTGTTCGAAAGAGATACCGCAGCCCTGGAACATAAAGGGCCAATGAAGGAACATGGGTAGTTTTTAGTCAGTAAGAGTCTGACACTCCCTTCCGCTCCGCCCAGGGCGGGGGGGGGGTCATTTGATCATTTCCAACCCACCAAAAAAAAAAAAAAAGACTATAATCTATCGCTATGCCAAATTTCATCCAGATCCGTTCAGCCGTTCTGGGGTGATTGAGTAACAAACATCCATCAATCCATTCATCCATCCATCCATACATACATCCAAACTTTCGCATTTATAATAGTTTATATATATATAAATAATGATTAGGTAAGATAATGGTAACAGTAACTATAGAAATTTAGACGAAAACAGGAATAGTAACTGATTTCACTATGATACTAGTAGTAATTAAATCTGGAAATTACGTTAGCAAATTTTAGCTTCAATTCCTTAAAAAAAAAAAATTACTTAAGTATATAAGATTGTGGTGACATCTACTACGTCACACACGTCACAATAAACTGGTATCGTTCAAACAGAGTTATCCACACTATTAAAATAACATTTGTACACAGGACAACAACCATGGGGCAGTAGCTCACCAGACTCCTCCGGTGAGATACACGCGAGCACCTTACACGGCGGCGGTGGCACGTGTAAAGTTATACACGTGTTTTTGGCTTTAATATTGAGATTTTCACCTTGTAATTAATAATGCCTTCTTAAAAATAGCTTAGAACAATTTTCTTGTTTGATCAGACACAATTTATTAATATTATTCTAGATTATGTTTTGTTTTTATCCTCATAAAGCTGAAAAGAAATCCTCAGCTGCGTATTAATATTGTGCTGGAATACTTCTTTGATCAATGTAAATAATAAAAGTCTGACGTCTTAAGGGTAGTACATACATGTACGGGTCGCCGGTCGGTAGGATTCAACAAAAGCAAAGTGAAAGCCGAATGTGTAATGTGTGCTGAATCAAATCTGCCGAACTAATAAATTAATAAAACTATTTCTTCATAAATGTCTTAACGGGTAAGTAGTACATTTTCTTCATTTTCTTACCATATTTACCATGCCCCCTCCCTCCTCATTCAACCCCTTTACCCCACCCTCCTCTCTAACGACAGCATGTGTCGCTCCCCGCTCATCTACGTAATCCGATGTCCGTTGAACTGACAGTATGCCAATAATGCAACATCTTAAGTATGGAGCGCTTTTTGTGCACAGCTGTAAACAGCTTATGGGGTACATAAGAAAATTTTTTATAAGGTAAACTTTGATACATGACATGTTAAAATGATTTGGAATAAAGGTCGCTTAGTACGGATAATGTTAAACTCGTAGCCAACACCCATACATACTTACACAATTTAGATAGTCATCGACACTCTTAAGATTTTGTTGAACGGGTACGGACAGTTTGCGGACACCGGACACAGATACTTCAGTACGTTAGATGTCAGAGTCCTACGCCGCCGCGCCGCGTCCGCAATTTGTTCGTACTAGTTTGAACCTTAAGAAGAGGATACAGAAATAATTAATGACCAATGGCTCGATGAATTCAGTCTGGGTGTCTATTCCTATCCAATCAGTAGAAAGATACGAATAGAACACCTGGACCTAAAAGCAGTGACGACGAGACACTAAAATTGCCCCAATATAACGTATCTTTTAAAAGATAAAACTGTGTCAAAGTCGAGTGTGTATCCCGGATGTTTTTACCAAAGCAACGGAGGACAATTTAATTTCCTGAGGATGCACAATAGAGGATGTTGGGATTCTCGCGCTGTTGAATACGGTGGAGCGAGGTAGATGTGTGGTAGATAAGACTTGCATCTGCAATGTAAAGGTGGCAGTATGTTGACTTTAATGCCATAGTAAAATATGGCGAATACGTAGCACCACTTACTCAAAAGCTGCGGTTGTTATAAATTTATAAGAATCACCGAGCGAGTAACATTGTGGCTATCGCGGCACGTGGGTGGCACATGAACTTTAGCATAGCAGTGCTTGAACTTTAGAGAGCATTAATTGCAGATCACCACAAGGAAGAGGAGGTTTATGTCCAGCAGTGATGTGAGACTGCGTATAATAATGATGATGAAAAGAAGCGTATAACCAGGATTTCGATTTTAATTATTCATGCTTGTATTTTTAGCAGTTCATTTTTCATGACGATGGGCAATTGTCGCCATATTAGCCGCTTTTTTAGGGTTCCGTAGCCGAATGGCAAAAAACAGAACCGTCATATAGATTCGTCATGTCTGTCTGTCTGTCCGTCCGTCCAAAACTATTAGGACTACACAGTTGAAACTTGGTAGATGTGATGTATTCTGTAAACCGCTTTACGATTTTTACAAAAAAATAAAAATAAATAAGATTATGTGGGGCTCCGCATACATGGAACTGAAACTAAAAAAAAGTCATCGAACCTATACGTGCGAGGTGTCTTTAGATAGGTCTTTAAAAATGACATACAGGTTTTTAAAACAATTTTTTCTCAAAGTCAATCGTTTGAAAGAAAGACACTTCCAAAGTGGTACATTGTAACGTATGCTAATGAATGTACTTATCTTAAGTATTTTAATGAAAAACAAATTTAGTTTTGCCGTTGAATTTAATACAATACAACTTATGAATGAGCTTACTTGTGTTCAAAATAATTTTATTATATTGATTGGTACTACGGAACAGTGTGTGAGTGTGCGTATGACTCGCTTGGCCGGTTGTTATCCTGTGCCAGGTGTGCACCATGAATTTATCTTTGCAACAAAACTTCCTTTTGTCAAGGATGATGTTACGCATAGTTACAAAAGTAGATCTCCACTACCGCGTCCACTGTTCGCTGCTCCTCGTCACGTCAACTTCGCTCACAAAGTCCTGTTACTTTAATTTCCGTTCTATCGTACTCAATTTGCTCGCTCTTTGAAGCACGCGTATGCAAAGACGATATACCCTACGATATTAAGCAGCCTTTTTTATTCAACTTTGTTGTTTGAAAGTTTGTTCAGCAATCATTTGACGGGAACAAGTTACTAGGTTCTGTTATTAGGTATCCGGGTTATCCGGGATAAGTTCTGGAGCGAGAGAAAATTAGGTTTAATCAATTTCTGATTTATGTTTGACATGTTGTTTAATTAGTTGATTTTGTATTAGTAACACGTGTTAGAGGTTCCTTTGATTAAGGTTCGCTTGCTCCAGAAAACACTACATTCGATTAGGGCTAAATTTAAATAATTGGGCGCTGAAATATTCGTACAGCCTCTGACATGTGTTGTTTCATCTTGCTACCCCGTACACACATACTACAAGGAGTTCTGAAACCATATCACGGTCATTTTCATCGCATTCTATTAAAAAAAAACACACACACAAAATCTTAGACTAAGTACGTATTTTCTTACAAAATACAACAAACAACCAAACAAAACTATCAGCCAAACAGATCTAGTTCATAATTGAAAAGATAATTCAGCGCAGATCAGTGGCAGCACACTCGACTCAAATGAGATGGGATCCCGTCGACCGTCACTGAACAATGGTTGTCAGGCGCAGCCGCCAGGGGGCGCGTCGCTAACGTGTTGCGACAGGCTCGGGCGCTTGTTGGCACTCGCCTCATGATTGTGCCGGTTCAAGTTTTGTATGTGGATTGATTGATGGGAACTGTGAGGAATTCATCGAATGTTTTGGGAACATGCGTGAAAAGTTTTCTAGTATAGATATTTCTCAAATTGGGTAGCAATAACATCAATCGAGTGCTCGAAAATGTCTGCAACATTGCGTCTTTAAAATTGCATTTTTTTTAATTGTCATCGTGACTCCTCCTCCTCATATTATGTTACAAAACACGCTTATGCTGTCATGTTCATGTCCTCATCGTTAAAATGAGAGAAAATCCATACATCTGCCAAATGTAGCTATGACTCCACGAAGTGCTATCGCAATAGCCAAACACCAACCCAAGAAAAATAAATAACATTCTTCACGTAAAACTAGCAAACTGGGCTATACTTTCGTCCACTAAATTATGCTCAGCGTCGCATGAATCACACCGGCCCTTGCAGTACCCCTACTACTCCCTTGCAGTACCCCTACCACGGCTAAACGATTGGCTCTCCGTGAGTTATCGCCTTCCAACGGTAATCGCTCGCATGATTGATGATCGCAGGCGCCGGCGAATTGTTAAATAGCCATTTTAGTTAAATACGGGAAGATGGCGGAGCGGTGGAGCGGCTGTGCGATTCCAATTAGATACGACACTGTGTCTGCGACTTGATTTGAGGATAAGTAGTGAGCTAATTTGAAGACGGTTGTAAATTATTCGACTTCTTCTGGATAAGTCAGAAAGGGATTACGTCAGGTCACTGGACTGGAGTGCCGTGAGGCTCATTGTGCGTTGATTTTCAAAAGTGACGAGTGAAGAAGTTGTCGGTTTCTAATAAAAAGCTCTGGCCATCAAGTAACCAAACCGTGTTTTACAATTATGGCGTATGACTATATTTTGGACTTTTATATGCACAAGCAAAAGTGACAACTGGGCCAGATTAAGTTTTAAAAGTCCAAATCTAAGAAGTGATATTTCAAAATACAGGCTGTTAGCTTGAGTCCTCCCACTGCTGATTAAACATTTTATTTAAAGATGTACTAAAATCTTGTTCGGAGTTTAATGCAGTTTACATTTGTCTCTAATTCAAAGCAGTTTACTGAAACATCTCCACAAGTGAACGCTTTACGATACGTTTGAATACAAACTGTTCTGAACAAAGTTATTTAACGATGCTAATAAAACAAGGCTATCCGCGCGTCTCCCTTACTACCCAATACAAGTGATTGGTTGCGGATTAAGTGCCTCTAACAACGAATACACTATTACAGTCCACTGCTATATCCAAGGCGATAATTTCCAGTAACTTAGCGTTATCTTGCAATATTTTCAACATTTTGGCAAGATTCCTGAATATTCTACTCGCAAAATCTGGGCCAAATTTACAAGAAGACTAAGTTATTGAAACAGTTACAAAAGCCACAATCAGGAACAGAAACGGTTTCTTTGAATTCTTCAGCAGAAAGACTTGCAGTAACAGCGATTAAGGAGTTAGAAACTTGTATAATATCAGACAGTTCATCCTATATAGTACAAGAGCTCGGGCAGTCGATTCTTCTATACAGAGTGGAACTTTGCTGATAGGACAATGGATCTCAAAGTTCACTTCACGAGAAATTTTCAGAACTTAATCAAGTTAAACTGGGCGCTGTTAAAAATGTTTCAATTAGTTCGTTAATTAACAAGTATGCGGAAACTGAGACGTTGTTTGAAGTTCAAGAATTACGGGATAACGGCGACTACAAAAGGGTAATAGAACCTCCTCAGGAGTTATTCAAGTCGAAGGTAATGGGATTGATAATGCGGCTCCTTAGTAAATAGCGGTTGGCTCACTCGAGTATTGTACTGCTGACTGAATAGCTCGTTTACGTAAATCGATACAAAGCGATTGTGGGTTGGCTTAACACTATGCGATCAGTCCCACTTGCGGCCCGATTATGTTCCCTACAGCTGTATCGTAAGTCAACTGGAAGATTTGTACAATTTCAGACGAATTAATATGGGCCTGTTCAGTACATTATTATTGTTACTACAATACGAATAATACACTTTAAATCTATAAATTATTTTAATTTTCTATTGCGAGCTAAATTAAAGCCCATTCGTTTATTCAAACGATCGAACTTGTTGAAATAAATAAATAAATTTACCGTTACGCAGTTTGTTTAGTGTGTCGCTGAAGTTTGGACAGATGACCGTAAAGCCGATGATGTGGAACAATTGGCTGATTTTCAATAACTCTCGCCAAACTTATGAGTACGTCACTGTATGCTCGTGTGCGCAAACAACTAGTTCACGCTCGGCCTGATTTCATTCCGTAACCGTCTGTAACTTATAAACTAGTTGGCCTAAATGCTGCCTAAAAAACATCCGCCATGTTTACGCCGGCGGGACCCTCATGCGCCAATAAGTCAAAAACTTTTTTGTTATTTCGGTAGCGCGGAGCTGGGGGTGTCGAAATCGGCACATTTGCTAAAGTGTTCTACTAACTTTCTCCATATGAAGTCGAGTGTCGTCGAGTTAACTTTTTATAACCCGCGCTTTTGTATTTCCAGATTTGACAACTTTCCCTGCGACCCTCTGCGATATATTTTAGGGCCACATTCTCTGTCCTCTCTACATGCAATCTTTTCTGATTCGTTTCAATCATCCTTTGTTTTATGGCGGTATTTTTTGTGTTTGCATGTTGTCCTTTTCTTTCGATGGGCTTTCCTTTTCATTCACGCGAGAAGGATTATAACAAGGAACACGCGATAACAGGCACGAAGGTCTAAAACGAGTATAAATCTGTCAATCAGCGCTGACTTACTGGGCTAGAGGGTACAAAGCCAGCTGAACGTAAAAGAAAATAGTAAATAATCTAGCAGCGATCTCCGTGATTACACGTCAACTTTCTGAATTTAAATTAATATGTATGAAACAGCGGGCGTCATTTCCCTCATTACAATAATTTACGCTTTAACTTCGGAAGGAAAATTAGCTGAGTTATTCACCAAAATTCCTTCCGATTTATCGCTAAACAATCAAAGCAGTTGTCGAAGCAGGCGAGCTCGACGTCGGCGAGAGTTTCACAAATTTTCCACTTCTTACTAAACTCCAATGAACTTTACAAAAGACAGACGTTAATGAACCTTGTACTTGTTAATTTTTCGTTTAACTTTGAGTTTACGGGCTTCTAATCGATGAGTTGAAAATTGAATGTTTCGCCCACTGACAGTTGCGGTAAGAAATTTGTTATTGAATTTAAATAACAATAAAGTGGAGAGCACTTAGTGAACAAACCAGGGGTTGTATTTAGAACATTTGAACAGTGAGTGACGTCACAGCGTGTCGGAAGTGAGTCGTGTACAGGATGCGTCCTCACGAGCTCGCTCGTGTTCCGAATGTGACACTACACTTGTAACCGGGTCATGAACATTACACAATGAGAACACCTACAACGAAATTAAGTTTAAATTACTTCTCAAACAATTTCGGTTTTCGGTAATATTATTTTGTAACACTGTTCTGGCTTTAATCCCTATAGGCTAAGATTTTGCTCATTAATGTTATATTCAAAGGTATGTCAAACTGATTTGAATAAATCTTCTACATTTCTAGATTTGGTCACTAAATATTACAGCGACGGAAAAATACTTTAAAACATTTTCTGCACTCAACAATTTTTTTCCACGAAGCTTACTTTAAATCGCGGCCAATAGGTCAAAAGTTTCCAATATTTGAGGAAGACTGAACTTCAACTGCGACGTCAATAGTTTACCAATACGTAGTGTAGATACGTATACCTTTGTATCTGTACTTTGTAGATCCTCAAACATGTCTGTACCTTTAGGGCCTGCGATTTTATTTACAAAGCTATAGCAATCGTATTCAATGAACATAACATACTATCACACTGTACTTTTTGAATGATTAGGCAGAAGTGTTACTATATGACACCGCACTTTGCCAGTAAAGTTAGTCCCATGTAATAAACAGGAGGCGAGCCTGTTTCCGTCGTTCGGGCACAAATCCCAAATCGGGCTGCTATAGAGAAATTAGTGATAGTAGAAATATGGTCACTTCCTTTCCTCTGATGCTGCTTGTTGTTTTTACCAAAAGAACTAGTATTCAAGATGACCAATAAGTCAGATCTCGCCAATCGCCAATTTTGTGCAAAACTTGAATACCGTCAATGACATCACCACGTCACGCGTCAGTTCTGACTGTTATCCTGTTCGTTTATCGTCGGCTTTCTAGTCCTTGGAATTTGAATTAGATTTTGTTTGTGTCTTGTTTGTTACTTAAAGTTTTGTCTTTTATTTAGTGAAGTGGTAGTTTGGGGAGGCGACGGAAATTCTACGACGAATACTTTGTGTGTCTATTTCGGAAACACGCCCACTACTGAGATCTGTTACAAACACAAAGAGAAAAAATCTTAGGAAAGCGAATAAGTCATAAATCAATATTTGCGTCGACAACTTTACAAGTACTTTGTAAATTAATAAAGTGGGTGGCTCAGCAGCGACGGTTTCTTCGCGCAATGTTATAAAAATAGCATCTACTTAACTTTTGTGTTTTACTTTCTTTATTTATATTTTAAACATTCGCATGGCGTTATTAAAAAACTTGGAGGTATTTCTCATTCTTTTCAGAAAGTTATGGCATTTTTTTATTATGACCTGCGAAACAAGAAGTCATTTTCTGATGTAATGTATTGTAGACATGTACTGAAACATATTTCATATAATCACCGGTACATCTCTATTCTATAAGAGACGCTCTGTTCGCCAGATTGCGAGGAACGTATCACATTTTAAACTCGCTTAATAAACGTAAATCCTGTACAAAGTGAACTGTATTTCGACTGCGGCTCACCAAAGATTTGTAACCGACTGTTGATATAAATCCACCGAATCGCGGAGTCGGGCCCCGCCCCACCACGCCCTCAGAACACCGACTATTTAACTCAGCAACATTATATTACACAGCTTTGCAGTTACTCAGACCTTAAAAAGTTTAAAGTTATTTTGCCACGAAGTGGGACGCAAGTGTAATAGAGTATCAGCTTATCTTGACTTGTAGGAAAGAAAGATGGAAAGGAATGGGGGAAGTACTGGCTGAGATTTGGCACTGCTACATCAGATTCTAGGCTATGTGTTCCAAATGGTGAAGTGTAATATCTTCAACTAAACTAAGTTTTGTTTCTTGTTATGTAATGTTCAGACGTAGGTGTCTCAATGTTTATTTCCATAACCACTTAATCGATAACATCATAACCAAATGTGAGTTCAATTATCCTGTACCTTAATATGGCTTCTATATTAGTTTCACCAAATCTATGATATTTATTAGATTTCTCACAGAGGCACAAATCTTTAAACGAAAATCTATGGTATACTTTTTGTAATTCGACATAAAAGCAGGAATGGTCTTCCCTTTGTCACATTGTCCTTCGTAATTGGCCTAATCGCATTGCAATTAACCTAATCACGAATTTTTACATTTGCCTCATTATGCCGAAAATTAATTTCGTAAAAAAGAGAAGGACTTTGATATAATTAAAATGACGGAGGTATCGCACGGGGCAGGTAGCTAATACGACATAGGAATGATTAATTTGAGTCGAGCACGTGTTACAAGAGGGCTCTCCTCACTACCAGACCTCCCTCCCCCCCTCGCCCGCACCGAACCTCCCAAGCTGATGTATGGACCTCACGTGGTTCGCTTACACTGGCCGAATTAGTGAGTGTAGCTGAAATTTGCTAAATACTATGTTGAAACATTGAGAAAACGGATTTGAGGAATGTTTAATTAGAACAGGTATTGGAATTAAGTAGAGTGGAGCTGATGGCGCGTGATTGTACGCGACCTCGAGAAGTAATCTTGAGTGATTATAATCATTACAACTCAAAGGCAGGTTATACTAGTAGATACAAACCTACCCAGCATCTTAAAGTTTAATTGTTGTGTTTTCTTAAGAAAGGACAATCTTATGTATGAAAATTTCTTTTGTAATGCGCATTGATTACTCGGGAATGATCTACTCTGTAGAAATCGTCAAAAAGGTGAATCTGTATGTGTAAGCGATGCTCTGTCCTTTCCCGCGTATTGATCGTGCTGTACCGAAAAGATCCGACGGCAAGCTTCGTATCGGAAATGATTGCTGGGAGCTCCTTAGAAATTCCTACTTAAGCTACATCTGAGAAGCTCCTTTGTCTCACTAATACGTAGTGGAAAATAGTATCTTTACAGTTCAAGAGCTGAAGAATAATATCAATTTGTTATTACCTTATCCTATAAGTTAAGTGTTTGCTTAACAAATAGAATAATATGTAAGTAGGTATTGTACACTGGCGGATCAAATGCCTTACCTTGAGGCCACGAGCTACACGCTTTAGCGAGACACGTCTTGCTATTTCATGAGTTCATGACTCACTGAAACGCGATTTATTTTAATTTTATTTTATTTGGAACAACAAACAATTACATAATAAAGCATAGAGACATAAAACTTAAAATTAACAATTATGTAATCAGCAGCGTTATTCACAGAATACAAGCAGAATATTAATAACACGCTTCAAAGAGAAGATAAAAGTAACAAAGACATTTATGAAAAAAAAACAGTGATCTTAAACTTTTAAATGATAATAAGCGTTTTGCTATCTCATGAGTCACCGAGACGAGACTTGCGGAAACAGGTGTCATGCAAGTCGCATCGCCTGAGGGCGGGCCTTAGCTTTAAGATACAACTATTCTGTGGTGCATACTTTGAATACAAAGTTGGTGATTAGGCGGAACAGCAAGGCATTAAATCCACCTATGCACCTCTTTGTAGCATCATAAACAAATAAATGATTTACTTATTTTAAACGAACCAAAACCCAACAACATTCACAGAAAAATCGGTCACTGCCGTCCAATTTAGTTCATACTACAACGTGATACAGTACAGTACGCCCCACAATTGTGCGTAATTATTTGAATATGGCGGCCGGCGGACTCTGACGAGCGTGCGCCTGACGCATCAGTTAGCCAACAGCGCGGAAAATGACCTGACATCAGTGCCATCGGCCCATTGTCAGCCCAACGGCGTATGAGTGCTGTCATTAAAACTTATTGCGATGAAATTAGGAGGGTGTGCGCAAGAAGTGGGGCTTGGAGAAGAATTAATGTTACGATTTGTCTTTAAATTGGCATTGGTCAGGTTTCATGAAATTCGTAAAACCTGGATCAGGTTTTCAAAATTGAGACTGAACAGAGAACAAAATGTTGTATTTTAATTTTTTTTTTTAGTAGTGTATATAATATGCTATGATTCCACATTAGATCTAGAACAGTATAGAATAGATTCTTAGATTTTTGAAGATTTAAAGGTAATAGTCGATAATTCATTTTTTGCTTGTGTAGTTAAACAGACTTTTAGTTATTAAAAACCTTACATATTTCACAACGTAAAAACCTCCCTCTAGGTATGTTTTTTTTCTGTTATCTCTAGTAATAAACCCCTAAATTATTCAAACATCCTCGTACCTTATGTGTTCACACGTTCTAAGAAATTTTGCGTAGCGAGAGGTCTGATATAAATAGGTTAGTCAATCAATATAGACCCTCTCTCTTCCCGCTGACTTGAGAGCACGAACATTAATGAAACATTAGTTTTTGCCTAAAGCTTCGCAGTTAATGATTTTTTGTCCCTACCTACATAATGATTTCCGCGACGAGACCCCGACGCCGCGCAGACTAATGATTTTTTGTCGGACACCCTCGGTCAGCACAGATAACTCAGCAGCTCCATTAATCATTGCTGACGCCGACACTAGTTCCCACTTGTACTCCTAAACTCCCGAGAAAAAGTATCTATTGGGAATTCTCGGTATTCAGCCGGCTTCCTACCTTTCATAATAAAGAATCTCGGTCGAGGAAATTTTAAGTCCTCTTTTGATGTTTCCAAAGTTACGATCCACTCTTTGACTTACGAAAGTACGCCCAAGAAACTAGGTTAATCCTTCGTAATCCCTTGTTTTAGTACACCTCTTTATTTCATGCCTCGTTTAGTGTGGTGTAGTTTAAAAATTTAGCATGAAACCAGTGGAGCGGTGTTTCGGCGGAGTCCTAACATAAATTGCGATGTCAGCGCGTGGAGCGGTGTATTATTAAAGGCAACAAACTACTCTAACCTATCCGATTCATCAAAAATTAACAAAGCGGCTCTCACCGCGCGCTATACGCTGACTGTACATGACTGTACACTGAACGGACACGGGTGGTCTGAGGCGGAGGATGTAGCGGGTTAAGTCAATAAAAAAACTGACATAGCAGGTTTTGAGTGTTTGTCTTGATTGATACAACGATGATTGTAAAAATATTTCACGACCATCTTCAATTGACTTTTAGAATCAAATCTTCAAGTTTTCAGTCTGAGGATATCATTACATAAGAGACAAGCTACTATTACAAACACATGCCTCTAACAGACATCACAATCAGATATTCTAAGAGCCCACAAACTGCCCCATAATTCGTGGCCCCGCTACATCACCCTACTTGGGTTATCACCACATCCGCTAAGGGCTTAATTGACCTGAAGACGAGTTGCGTATGACCTCAATTTTCCGACCCCTGCGTCCGTGATGTACCTACCTTCCTACAATGTACCAGTTTTTAACGTTACATGGAGGGAGATCTCGAACACAAGGAATCTGGTAATTGGAGAGAAGCTCGCATGATAAAAGAGTCACTATGTAATGATGAGCAGTTCACTGAGCTGAGGATACGTGGAAAAAAGAAGCGGCGGAGGGCTTTATTTGATAATTATTGAGTATTTGTAGGGCTTCTTTCTGGTTACATCATACTTACGAATTTTACTTTTAACTATATTGGATGAATTGCTCGTCCTGAAACAAAGTCTAATTCTTAATTCACTTTCCTCGTTTCTCTGATATCTTACACCAGCGATCTCAATCTGCTGAGTAATCTAAGTTTTTTCCTCATCCCGATTTGTCAAGTAATTGACCACGTGGCGAACGTCACGTCATGGTCGCGAAGGCGGATAACACTATTAGTCAACCACAGACAGTCAAGAAAAAGATGGAGGAGGATGACCCAGTATTTTGTGTCCAGCATACGATCACCTATTTGTGCAGGTACGATGATCTTTGAATCCAGCAAACTTGGAAAAATTGCATCCAATTATTGTCAAAGCGCACTATAAGCATTATGCTCAAGCAATTAGAACTTACAAATCTATACGTTACGAAGAACGAACGAAGTTAAGTTACGTTAGTTGTGTTACGTGAGTTAGTGTGCCTAACTAGGCATACTAACTCGGAGCCAAACTTCGTTCTCTAAGCGACAAATTACTAATATTTCACCCTACAACTCCCCGGGAACAGCTACTCTAAAAATATTACCAACTAGCTGTTGCCCGCGACTTCGTTCGCGTGGAAATTTTGTACGTATGTGAGAGACTACCTCGTTGGTCGAGTGGTCGCAAGTGCGACTATTAAGCATGAGGTCCTGTGTTAAAAAAAAAAAAAAATAAAATTACATAAAGCTATATCGCACATGACTTAGAGATCACCTTTTGAGCAAGGCGATGCTTGTGTGACTCCGCTCTTCCACTTAACATTAAACAATGTATGCAATTGAAAAAATACTATAAATAATAGTGTTATTGGGTTATTCTATCAGGAATTTCGCAATAGCAGCCACGGAATCTGGATTTGTACCCAGTTGGTGGAAATAGGCTCGGCCCCTATCACATGAGAGTTCAACATAACTGGCGAAATGTGGGTGTACGATTAGGTACACTTCTGCCTAAACCTCTGGGGATTACATGGCGTGATGTGTGAGAACTGACTGGCTGATCAAAATGTGATAATGTGGGTGATGACTACAAAAAGAAGTCCCAAACAAAATTAAAAACCGTTATTTTAGCGCTATATAACTTTATTCTAATACCGTTTTATATACAACATTAAATGACTTATTATTTTCCGCAAGCACGTGCAAATTTTGGGCACTGAACAACCAACACATAATTGACCGTCTGAAAAGCATGGAGTGCACAATTGAATGCCGGTCACTTTTATGGTTTGGCCCTGGGATCTGTTGATCGTCATTGTAAAAACCAATTTTAAGGAAAATTGTAACCTCTTAAATTGAAATGGCAAGTTATTTGAAATGTGGGCATGCGGGGAATTAAAACGCTCTGTCCTTTAGCAGCTCCGTTTTTATAATGTTACTGCCCAGCTCTGTGATACGAAGCCTGGTGCCGTTGCACAGTCTGGTTGCATCAAGGTTTCGCATCACCAGAACTGGAACGCCAACTTTAAGCTCCAGCTGATGGGACGCCTCGCCTTTTAACTCCACGGAGTTGAGAAAGTCAACGGGGTAGACAGTACTATCGTCATTAGCCATCATTTTCTAGTGTGTCAGTGTTCTGTCCTCATAAGACGGTCGGACGGCGAGCTAGCCCATTACTCACCGTCCACAGGGTCTGGAGCGGCCGAACGACGCCACCCATCAGCGCCTGGTTGCCGCGGATGTCCTGCAAGCTGCGGTTCAACGCCTCTAATGCATGCTTCTGCGACATTGTGCACTCGTCCTATAGGCTTAACTTCCACTGCTGCAAAAGGACCCCCGTTTTTGGTGATGTTGCATGTTGGGGTATCTTCGCTTGCAAGATTCAGCGGCAATTTGAAAATTGAATGTGCAGTCCGGCCACCCTTAAGCAAAGTTGCATCAATGCCCGACGAAGTCACAACCACAGTTATGTGACGGCACGGTTTGCGCAGTGGCTGAGCACTTGACTGTGGCGCTGCACACACACAACGTCGTGGATTTTATCAATTTTTTTTTTTTTTTAATTTTTATAGATTTTTTTTCGTAATGGGTTGTACGTAGTACTTATTACTTCCATGCAAAGAGTAAACACAAAAGGAAAAATAAAACCAAATTCATTATCAGCCATTCCGACTACACTTCGACTAAAACCTATTTACATAAATAATTAAATTTATCATCGAAATCGCGTATGAGGTTACTAACTAAATTTTAAACATTAATATCCTTTGTGTCTGTTGGTCAATTTTGATGAAATAAACACTAAATGTTACTCGGAACAATGCTTCTTATGTTTCAATATTTCGATTTTGAATATAATGAGGGGTTTTTACGTGATGCGCGCACAAACATACAGACAAACCGACAAACAGACAAACCGACAAACAGACAAAAATTCTAAATATGGTAGAAATGGGTTCTGTTAGTGCTCCTTTAACACCCCTACTACTTTTTTTCTAAATATTTTCAATGTACAGAAACGCCACGTCTACAGATTTATTATATGTATAGATATATAACGTAAACTTAATTAAAACAAGAGCAAAGTTCAAAAAGTCAAAGTTACGCAAACAAAATCAGTTGGATCAGTTGTTGAGTAGCTGAGGAGTGGAGCGGGGGGAGTGGGGAGCGAGGAGTGTAAATATGTTGGTGTAAAGTTAACGTGGAGGTAATGACGGGTCGCCGTGCGCCCGGGCCGTATCGGCACATAGTTAAAACTCACAGATCATTTGGCAATGGAGCGGTCGCAAACTATCCTAATTGCCAGACTCGGTTTTAGATATCGCTGGGCAAACCGAACTGATTTAGAGGCGTGGGAGCGGAGCGAGAAGCGGTGGATCAGGAAACGATTTCATTAAATACATTTGAAACTTTAAAAAAAATGTATCCCCTGATATTACAATAGTGGGCCATCACGGCGATTGCCAGCAGCTGAGAATAACATTTACCGAAATATAGTGGAACAGAACGGAAGAGTTACCTATAAGTAGGAATATTACGTTAGTATTAGTTACGTAGCTATTAGAAAATTCGATACTTTATCCGTTTATCAAGAAATAAACTACAAAAACTTTTCTTTATCCGCAAAACCACACAACATTCAACTTCTTATCACCTGTTTAAAACTTCTCCATTGGACACAGCAAAACTTCCCGCCTCCGCGCTGCCTGTCACTGTGGCCGCTACCTTAGCTTATCGGGCCACATTTTCACCACGGGCCGCACCTATATCACTAACGACTGAAACGCCCATTGTGCGATAACCACCTACTTTATATACTTGTTAACTACCGTTATTTAGTTCCTATCTACCGACCAACTTATTTCGTAATGTACGGTATTGGCTGAAACTTTGTGTCATTTGTTATGTATTCATCTGTTTGGGTACGCAGGGTTGTTTTGGTGAATTGACGATTTGTTCTGTCTATTAATAAGGGTTTGTTTTGTTTCAGGGTAAGCAGTGAAGTCGAGTGGTGACATTTTACTTGGCTCGAATTGCAGGTACCATATTGGTTGATTTCAGTTTTCTGTCAACGCTTTTTACTCAAAAATAAATAAAATGGTTATTTCTATTTTTACGACATTCTGAAGCTCTGTCCATCGTACAAGTAGAAACCAGCGCAAAGATCAGAAACTAGGTCAAATATTCCATTCTCAAAAAATCTGAGAGAAAAGGAATGTAAATCGGAATGCATCTCACTCAATACTTCACATTTCCGACTTGGAGAGCTCGTAATCTTATTCCGTGAGTTTGGCGAATATCTTCAGAAACAATCCCAAGTACAAGTTGCTTTTGTAAATCATTATTAATCTTATTTGAGAAGCTTGGGATTGCTCAAAAGATTATGATTTCGGTAAATAATAGGTAATTAATGTTTACCTTCTTTATTAGGATACGGCTGCTTCCTCGTTTTTGTATAAAATGGAGGACGTTATCCTTAATGTAATCTGGGGTATTATCAAATAGCCGTACCATGTCGTGTTTACTAATCTTATAGATACTTCGAATACATCCCTGCTTTTAATACAGTATTAAATGGTATATATTTATCAAAATAGGTATTTTTTATCCCCAACATTATCATATTATTATTTATTTTGCTGCTCATTGCCAAATAATCCCCAATTCAAGACCTTTCAAAAGTATATACGACTTTTATACTAACTCCATATTGTTGGTATACCTTGTATCCATACTCAGGCCACGTTTATAATAGGGTTTGTTTTATTTATGGCGCAAGTCGTGGGTAATGCGCCACGTACGCGACGTGCCTGGGACCAACCACGCGTCACACAGCGCTGCGATTTACTGTCTCATTTCACTTATTATTACAATTTTTGGGTTGTTTGTAGAAGTTTAATTATGTCCTTTGGTGAGTTTGGTGACGAACAAAGAATACTAAAGTAGGTTTAATGCTACTCGTGCGGTGACAATTCAAGATATAAGTCTCTCTATCAGTATAAAAAAGTTGGGTATGGTAAAGTTGGAAACTGAAATAAAATTGACAGATAGTTCGGGCTATTCTGGTTACAGACAAAATTATTTGTTCCCTATAAATAGTCTCCAACTTTTAATTATACAAAACTGTAGGCAGATTAAAAAACTTCTTCAAAATGTTGATACTCTACTCGCGTGAAAAAGTTAAACGTTTTTTATTGGAAATTATACTAGAACTGTTGTGCGTTGTTCCACAATGTTCTGTTTGTTTTACTTTTATTTGTTTCGGAATAGTTAGTGCGGCAACAACTAAATATTCGCGAACAAATATGCAAAAAATCATTTCCATACTGATGTGTCGTTTGAATATTAATAGATATAGAAAAAAGCACACAGAGTAAAAATCACAGAAGGTATGAAGCACTGGAAGTTGGAACATTACGAAGTATCCCTTTAAAATAAACGCATTTGTAGTCTACAGTTTAGTAATAACAAGTTTACCAGCGTTGGGTTGTTGTCATGGTTGTAATCCGTTTTTGTAATGCTTGTTTGTAACGACGTACTAATATTTGCTTCATGTAAGTTAGTGCAGTTCAAACTGTAATTGCAATTTCTTGCGGGTTTAAGTCTCACACGACGTGTTACGTCTTTAGTATTTGCCAATAAGTCAGTTCCTATTATTGCCTATAATGAAATGGTCACGGACATTTAACATCAATACGAGCCCGTCTACACATTGCAGACGTAACTAGATAACGCGGACTATTTATTTTTTTAATAATTTTTACAAACTTCACTTTCTGTAATCAATTTTGCATTGGTAGTAAAACCTACAGCCGCACGCATCGCCTGTGACTTTCCAATCAAACGAGTTATTGTTGGCACGGTGTGCAGCCATCTTTTATTATAACAGGTTACCCTCTATAACAGCCATATTTTTATAAATATTACCTGGGTATTGATCGATGACATAAGTGTGAACGATCGACCTGTTGAGTATGATTCCAGTAATGTATGGCTTCGGTACTTAATCATTTTTATATAATTTGATGAAAATGTTTTGTGATCGGTATTTGGTGATACTATGAAATAAACTATTTTCGTTCGCATCATTTGAAGTGTTTTGATCAAACAAAATAGATCATGTTTGAATGCTTTTGACGTAAAAGGTGGTAAGTAGTACTTGGTATGGTATATTTGTAGCCTGTGTAAACTTCAGTCTGAGTGTTTAATAAACAGGGCCCAAGACAGGACTTATACGCTAAATTAATCACCGAGGACAATTTACAAACAAAAAGTGTAATTGACAAAAAACTTGAGCAATCAAATCATTACGACGTTTTCATTTAAAAACTTAGTCAAGTCCAGTACAATAAATCTCTCGTTCCTAAAATCTTAGCTGAACAAACTGAAACAAAAGAGCAATGTTGCCAAGTTAAAACAAATGCAACATTAAGGCCGGTCGGGCCATAAGCTAAGCGATTAGCGACGCTCGCTTACGAAACGCTTTTCATTTCCTCTTATATTCGTGTTTATTTTTATTGTATACTTTTGAGCTCACAATGTATGTTTAATTTGGCTGAGTGTTCGTAACATATAACGTCGAGTGCGGGAATTATTGTGTGCACCTATTTAGTTAGTGGACGTGTTGCTATTTCGTTGAAAAGATTTATAACTGGGGTGGGTTTTATGAGTAATGACTTCTTTAACGTATGGAACTGAACGTGGCTACTGAAAAAGTATCTATTGCCTTGTGAGACTTGTGATCCTCAACAGTGTGACGTGGTGTTGACTACAGCGGTTGAGTGAAAGTACTGGGGAAAGTTTACAAACGTAATTATATACTCAATACATCTTAACTTTTTCATCATCGTTATAGCTGATAGAAAATCACTTTGTCTAGATCTTCTTAACTCACATGGACGTATAAGTTCAGTCTAAATATTATGTAGTTCTTAACATTTCAGAACAACAACAGCCCAGAACAGGAGCGTAGTATTTGCTATAATATTTCATGATACTAATAACTCTCATTCGTAACAGAGTGCACTAACTAATAATAGCTACAGGAATAGCTAATTATAATAGCCGGGTATTGTTGCTTTGAATTATTTATTTAGTTACAAAACAATTTGGTTAATGATAGTTTATGTACGTAATTAGTAATCGATATCTATGCGGTTTAGAACTGAAGCTTGTTATTTTATTAATGTATGAAAATTTGTGTAATTATCCAAAATATAGAACATAAAATGTTTGATTAAAATAAATAATTATAGTCCTTCATAACCAGCTAGTTCCGGCAGCATTAATTGACCCCTATGACCACAAAAGGCAAAATAATTTTCAATTATTTTGGTAAGTAGGTACTTAAAATAAAAATTATGGTTTATAGTCGAAAATTAAACAATAAGATGGAACGAAGTTTATAGTGGGCGGATTTTCATGGAACTTTTCACTGGGGCAACTTTTTACGCTGCAATATAAATTTGTCAAATTTCAAGTAATTCTTAAACGAAAAAAAAAATATTTCAAAAAAAGTCGCGGACAGCGTATTGTTTTATAAGTGTCTGCGCTACACATCTGTCTTAAGCTTTCACGGTTTACAACTAACTTATACTGTCACTTAGGGGATATCTTCCGTGATTGTACATGATTTTGAGCTCAAAATCATGTACAATCACGGAAGATATCCCGTAAGTTTCAGTTTTGACTACAAACTTCGTTCCACCTATTGAGTATTAATGTCTAATTGCACTCGGCTATTAAGTGCATTCTACAAATTCGTTTTCTTAAACACTTTCACACGACAAAAAACAATACACTTTAGAAACTATGTGGATCAGGTCACAGTTCCTTATTCGACTACTCTAAGAAGAAAGACCGAAACAAGCTCAGAGGTCTCTTATAAAGTCAAGGCGTAATCTTGGTCGAGTCATGTGAGTGTCACACAGATTAGTGTATCAAACACTAATCTGCGTGCGCGGTATTTTGAGGTTATAACCACACAGATTTGAGTGAACGTGTTCTGTGCAATATGATAATATCTTCTGCTCCCGGTTGGCATTCAAAGAAAAGCTTTAAATATTTAACAAACACGTTTTCGAAACAAGCTCAAGTGCTCCAGTTGTCTTGTCCAGTGACTGCGTTGTGGGTGTTGGGTTCCGCAGCGCGACGCATACAACCGTGACGGGGATGATCGCGGATTACTTCGCCGTCCGTTGGCGGTCGCGCGTGAACTCTTATAGCGCGCTCGGATTCTGTACTGCAATATTTAATTACTTCCGTTCTGCTCTAAGTGGGTTTTTGGTGAAAATATTTTGAGGTTTGGTTAGTATACCTACTGAGTATTTAATATCATACACATAACATTGTATGATGAATATAAATAAGTTAGTAGAAAGGGCGTTTATCGCAGACTCAACTCCCAATAACTAAACAAAACTTTAAAACCAATCTTAACCTTTTAATATCAAATTCCTTGTTTCTTCACGTTTTGGGTGAAAATGAGAGCTATTACTTATAGCTCAAATTTTCACTCAAAACGTACGTATCTTCAAGAAAAGTTTACAACCACTAGAAAACTCTTACAGGCTGGTAATTAAATAAAGTGGGCAGTGTAGCGCGACTGCCCACTATGCCCAGGTGGTCACCGTGCCCGCCATGCCCAGCAGAGCGTGCCCGGTGCGGTCTTATTACACGCCACATTAGGCGGCCGTGCAGTTGCCAGCGTCACGCGTCGGTGTGAACCTGTCCTTAGCTCTATTAGTTTGATAGGAATAGTGAAATTTTAATTATTTTTATTTCATTTAAAATATCCAGTAGATCTTCAAGGGTGTAATTTATTAAGGAGACTTGCTACAAGATCTCATCATATCTCGCAAAGGGGTACTGTGTGTAACTAGTTTTTGAAGGTCAGATGAAAGGTCGCTCCATGTTAACGGTATTTACCTGAAGCCGATTGGATTCGAAGCCATGATGTGTAGATACATTATCGATATATTTGGGTCTAGTTTTTATTTATCAAAATAATAAACATAACAAGCGTACTTCAGGGATGCTACCTGCAGACTTTATCAAAAGTTTGAACATGTAGACAGCCTGCGGGGTGGCAAGGTCGAGCCAGTTATAAAAATAACTGTCTGGGCACGAAATACCTAGTAAAAATAGCCGAAAAGTAAGATGGAGATACAACTATGTATATTCAAATAGACGTTTCCAAGTAGTGGTTGTACTAAAATATCTACTAAAAGTACTAAAATGCCCTTTCAAAATAAATATATTTCGAGGTACGGATATAGGCAAGAGACACAAAAGAAGCAAAATTTATTTTGGTAACAGTAATAGATATAAATTGATGATTACAGTAAAAGCCCATTCAAATTGGGCTATCATTTGCTTAATAACTAGTCGTATAACTTCATTCTCCTCTTCTTATTTTGTATCTTATTAATAGTTAGGCGTATTATATATATAACCTACATTTTACAGGTAAAAAAACCGTTATTTAATAACGATGTAAATTGTTTTTCGTTGTGTTGCTGTGTTCACTTTTACAACGCTTCGGTTATGTAAGTAGCTTTTTTCTAGGGAATAGAAAGACTTGTTAGGTTATTTGATGCCTTTATTGCAACCATGGTAAGACCTAACTGGTTCTTTGTGTTTTATTTAAAGGTATACATATATCTGTCCTCATTTGCTATTATATCTCCAAAAAATATGCGTTTCTCTGACGATCATTTTATCTGAAACTACTACATATACTATACAGAATAAAATATTACAGCTATTATAGATATAACGGGTATTCCCGTGATTTAACGTTTTGTTCGGTAATGTACGGTGACAGTCGCCCAAAGAAACGGAGCCGGAAACTTGTACAGAACCTTGCTATGATACCGTGCCAAGTCGCGTTATGAAGATATTTTGCTTTGAAAAAATAAAATGTAGCTTACTTTTCAAATAGAATATAAAGTACCTATTCTCATTTGTTTGATACATGGATTAATTATTTAATTTACAATCGAAATAAAAATATTTCTAGGAGTGTTTTCAAGTAACTACTTAATAGACTACAATTTTTGATGAGGTGTCAACTTAAAGTGTTTATTGACAGCATGTTTTTATTTTCTATTCAAGCATCATCTTTATTCTGCCCTCATCCCAATTCATTGTGGTCGGCGCAGCATGTCTTCTTCTTCCATACTTCTCAATTAGTTCTCATTGATAAGTCACCCTGTCTAGTAATGTTGACCTGCACAAGCATAATCGGTCTTAAAATATTCCTACAGCAGGGACGCAAGCTGCCAGAGATGGATTGGTGGACATACTCATAACCTTGACAAGACATAACGACCGAAGGCATCAAAATCAGCATCCCTAACAAACATCAGTTACCGCTAATATCTTAACTCCTATAACGTCATCAGTGAAGCGCACATGAACCGCACATAAATTCATACACCGCGAACAAGCCGTAACGTTATCTTACCCGGCATTACCGGCTTAATGAAATACCGGACCTCTTGTTAATGATTTTGATATGTTTAATTTGGTCCGGTCATCCGGGTGAGAATTTTAGCGTGTAGTGAAGTTTTAGATGGTATCAGCTGTTTTATGGGAGTGATGTTTGAAATAGTCGGTTATAGGTATGAATAGAATTATATCAATTGTTGTCTCTAACACTTCGTAACATGTCGGTTAATGAAATGCTTACAAATTCTGTTGCTACACAGCGCAAAAATATTTTTTCCAAAAAAGAAGTTTATTGATTTTTTTACCACCGCACCGATGCTTTCGTTGCATACTGAATAAACCGAAAAAATAAATTTCTGAAACGGGAGTTGTTACCTACGGATCTGCTTACAGGTAACGGCGGTGTGTCGGGAAATATATAATTTTTAGGCCCCAAAACTTCCATCGTCACAAAATTACAAGAAGTCTTCACTTTCAATCTTTCAAAAAAACTTACCTACTTGTGATTCTCCAAAAATTGTAAGCAACCAATACTAAATTGTTTTGATTGCTCAGTAAAGTAAGTGGTCGCTGAGAAAATAATAACGTGAACAGTTATCCTCTGAAATATATCACGGAGTTTGTTTGGTTTCACTGAATAGAAAATAATAAAGACTGCTGGTAATCGTGCATCTTTGTCAAGAAAGAGTTCGAAGATTTCAGTGCTAAACAAGAATAAAGTGAAAAGATTTCAAATGATAAAATTCGGTTGCTGACTATGCAAACTAATGATATTATTGATGGATCAAAATTTAAGTTTAAATCTGAAAAGAGTTAAAAATATAAAAGAATATTTTTCTTTCTTGCAAAGTAATTAAAATGAATACGCTCCGATTTTCAAGCATCGAAGTGATTACAACATTCTACGAGTACTTAAAAGTTTACACCATTTACAGGCTCCAGGCTGGACTACTTAGAGATTCCAAATTGCTTTACTTTATTTTATCCATCCTTGAACTACAGGGACCTTCCCTGAGGTTTCTCAAATGGAAAATAGAAGTAAGGAATAAATGTTATCCCTCGCCAATATTACAATTATTTGTATAGCGTATTTCTACTTCTTGCCGAAACCCCCATCGGGTGGACCCTTCAAGTATTCCTTTTGTTGGGATTATTGAGTGAAAGCGAAAAGGGAAAATCCTACAGAACCTTACGTACTCTATGCGTGACCACTGTAATGTTATCTACCGCTACCCTCGGAAAGTGTGGTCGCGGGGGGGAGCGGAGGGTCTCACAATGTAAACCAAGGGGTCTGCGTAAAGTAGTCATGTTTTAATGTGGGTAGGTATAAATCGGGAGTGTAGCAGTGAGTCAAGTGCGGTCAGCGGTCGGTCTTATGACATGGAGATGATTGTTCGTTCTTTGTTGTATTACTTGTAAATAGACGCCGAACGAGCGGGATGCTGTCAACGTAATTGGCTTGTACTTAATTCGTGTTATTCATTGTTGTTCGGCTATTTTTGAATTAAGTGGCACAAGGTTGTATCGCCGGCTTCGGTTACCACTCGCAAAGGGTAGAAAATTGAAACCAAAGTGCCTATCCAGTTACTACGTGTTTGAGCCAAGAGAGAAGTAGCTACTACTCGATGAATACCTACGACTACATACATTTGTGATCGTACATAAAACGTATAAATAGACATAGAATACTACGCATGAGATATGAAAGTAATTCGCAAAAGAATGCGGGTCACCGGTTATGGGGACCCATGGTGTTAGGATCGAGCCGATGGCATTTATTTATCATCAACGTACATTGTTTAAGTATGTGCATAGCAAAGATAAGGAATCTTATTCTATTTCATAGGGAGAGCGCGCGAAATATTAAGATTAACGTACTTGTGTTATCTATCCAGTGAAGGCGCAAACCCACCGCGGCGCATGCTGTGCACGGGCACGCGGCGCATGCGTGTCCGTGCGCAGCATGCGCCGCGGTGGGTTTGCGCCTTTAATGATTGATTTACCCAAAAGCTATACTCAGCGCGACGCGCTGTAAGAAAGTTTGCATCGTACTTAGGCCCACTTGTACCAGAAATCATTAAAGGCGATTAACGATGCGATTATTGTTGTGAATCGTCTGAAGATGGTAGAGGCAGAGTAACGTTTCGGATTTAGTTTAGTTTTATGTTTCAACAATGTGCTGAAGTATCTGTATTCATCAGCACATTATATGTCAAAATTCGGTGTTAGAAGTCTGATCCGCAGTCTAAGCCGTATAAGCCCAAAATAAGTAATACCTAACGTCCCCTATTCTATAAATACCTCACTGCGTCAGATTTAATCGACGTAATAGACTATTTCACGACATTAACTACTTTCTTAACTACACACCGCGCCATACTATGCCCAGGTACGACGTCCTAATATTTTTATAATATCGTAAAATACGTTTATCTTTCAGCAATTTTGCTAAGAGCTCCCATCCCGCGCGTTAGTTCGCGTAGTTAGCGTTAAGTAAAGCTAGCGTATGTGCAACAACTCCAGCTCATACTTTAAACCTAATTAGTTATTGCAAAACACGCCTTGAAGTGATCTTACTAAAACTTACTTTAGCTTAAACTATTGTTACTAGCTTTATTGGGTTAGTGGGGAAGCTAGGCTGCCCGTTGAATCTTTTAAAGTTACGGCTTGATCTTAAGCTAGAACAACTTTTAGAAGAATTGTTTACCTTTTCCTTGTTTTATACTTGGGTTGGTATTTGTTTGTTTGATCTGAATAAGAATTAAGTTATCTGTAAACAATTAAGACTCTCAGGTCGGCTGATTGAATCATTGAATTGATCACGTTATTTTGTACTTGAAATTATAATTATGAAGAACTCTTCTTTTATTTAGTTTTAGTACAATCCCAAATCGCTTTATTGTAATTACCTAGTTTACAAAAGTTGAAACAAAGCGCGAAGACGCTGCACGCAATTTGCTGTGCTATGCGGTGAGCTACGGCGTAGACCTCACTGAGCTACGGCGTAGCACACAGCGCTACGACCGCGAGATTCGCGTTCACTGTTACGTTTATGAAGTTACAGATATTCTTTTTAGAAACTAAGTTTCAGCTACGTTTTTTCATTTATTTTAACTGTATAAAGACGGTTTTTCCATATTTGTGTTCGTACCCTACAGCGTGAACAGCTCATGTTTATGTCCTCCGATTAGGCCACCCCAATGGAACCCACGTTAAAAAACCTTCCATTCTCATAAACACAGTGGTGTATATTTACTGGTTACCGAAAGTTGCTCACGCTCGTATAGTAACCTGCGAACAGTAGCGGCCGCCGCGACCTCGCCGCGATTGATTCGGCCGGTCGCACAAAATGCGCACATTTATAACAAACCTCCCACGTACCCTTGACAACGTAGTAGGTAGAGAAGGTTGAGTAGGCATTCAGTGTATGTTATACTGCAGCACCATACATTACACAACGAACAAGTTCTATGAGTTGCAATATTTAATGATGACATGATAAAAAAAAAACATTTTTATATTTCAAAATGAAATTATATCGCAGACTAGTAATGTCTTGATATCCTTGCAACTGGTGAGTACTTGCAAGGATATCAATATAAATGGGCAATAATGTAATGAAAAATGCACGTGGTCTATTTAGAAATTAACACCGTTATCTCGTCTTGTTTATTCACAAAAATGTCTACCAACAATGCCGTCTGTCAGTATCATATAAGATTCAAATAGCATTGCTTTTAGTAGTTACTTACAGTAAAAACTATATTAGATACAGAATCTGAAAGGAATCTTTTTGTTTGCTATGCGAACCGTTCCTTGTGGGCATAAAATCCTACATCAGTTACCTAATGATGCATTACAAGTTTGACTTCTGCAGTGTGTTGTATTACGTCGTGTACGCACCTGTAGCTCAACCCCTTTGTTTTAACACCCCCCACCCCCCGCCAGTTAATATCTTTGGGTGAAGCAGGAGGATATAATCAAATAATTCGGATGGAACAATTGTTTGGCCGCTCATAGGTGAAATATTAATATGGGTGCTTTTTATCACGTGTTTGTGTTGTGAAGAAAAATTTTACGTCGGTCAGTGAGGGGTATTTTTTGTTTCGAACCGTACATCCGTGCAGACGGTCGCACGCCTGTGATACCACTTTCAATCCATCACCATAGCATCCTACGGAGTGTCAATGGATGGCGAGGCCGTCTTTCGGGTTTTGTAACCAATGACGTGTGGCCTTCTGTACAGACTTACATATATATAAGACGATATATTATGAAGGAAAAAACATGTTTCGTCGACCCCAAGTAACATGGGACAAGGACAGGACGATCTAGGTATGAGGTAGAAATCGAATGTTTGTTTCAGAAGAATTGTACTGAATAATCAAGGCAATACGTTTCCTATAAAATATGGATTTTCATTAAACAACAATTTATTGATTTAATTTATCATGTGAAATCGTGCGCCGAATCGTGGCGCTTGCTATGACTTGCTATAGGTAACTTGTCCATTTTTTATATTCTAATAGCATTTTGAAAGCGATGCGGATGATTTTTTGGACGCCCTGTAACCCTTTTCTACTTGTACATATTTATTACTATTATAGTTTTTTAGTTTGTAAATAATTTAATTATCTTTGAAATAGATATAGTACTGTGTTACGAGATCAAAAAGAACCCCACACAACATAACGCCACGCCAGACACACAGCAACAACAGAAGTGTATAATATTTATTTATTTAATTACAACGGCTGTGTTACAATCCAATTACAGTAACTAAAATTATAAAAATAAAAGAGACAATTATAACACATTAAAAAATAATAAAGTAAAGCAAAATAATTAAACTGAAAACATAAATAAAAGAAGGTTTACAACACTTTCATAAATTCCTCTCACAATACTTCTGACATACCAATAAAATCTTCGTCCATTAATCAGCTAGCAGATCATCTGTTGGAATAGAATCCAAGAGATCATTAAGCGTGAGGAATTGGCGACTTAGCACATGCAACAGTACGACATGCAGGCACGGCAAACAGCCTGTGCTTTCTGCCCCGGCAGCAGTTCTCTGGAACAAAGAAGCACGCCAGCACATCAAGCAGATCAGGAGCGTCGTCGTAGGGTCGTAGCACCACGGAGCATCTCACAGACTATTATATAGTGAGCTGATCTCGAGCTCGCCTTACCTCTAGCGAGTTGTATCCGAGGCAACCCAGTAAGAATTTTGTCAGATAGAGGTAAGGATAGTAGCCGTGTTGCTGTTTATGTACCTAAGGAACGCTTTTTGAACCTTTTCTGATAAAGGTGCGTAGGGACTTTCATGTGGATTCCACACGCAAGAGCTGGTTTCCAGCTTGCTATGTACGAGTGCATAAAATATTATTTTGACGACATGGGTGGTGCGAAGATAACGGCAATTACGCAGAACAAAATCTAACCTTTGGTAGGATTGTTTAGCTATCATGGCCATTTGGTCGTGGAAGGTGAGCTTTCTGTCGAATGGGACTCCCAGGTCTTTCATGTACAATATGTACACACCTATATTTTGTCAGTGGTAAGGACCTACGTCTGGGTGCGGGCCTATCGTCATCAATCGGCCACAAACACATGACAACGTATCAAGATAAGAAAAGTTACGTGACCTTGCCCTTATAATGAAAACGGAGATGAATCTCATATCAATTGGAAACACAGAGCTAACAACTATTGTGCTCCGAACAAGCTCCAACATTAGCTACATCCTGTAAAACTACCCACAGTTTAACAACTCCACGTTTGTCAAATTAAACCGGCGACACTTGCATACACCGGTTGACATAACGCGCCAACTTTCGACTCAACCCGACATAAATCATCCCCGCCCCCCTCTCGTCACCCTCCCGTCACCCGCTGTCACCCGGGGATGACGGGAGGGTGACGGGGATGGCGTTATCTTACCAAATTAATTCTACTTACAAATCTTTGTGCCTGCTCCCTTTCATGAATGGAAGTTCGAGAGGCTGAACTTTATGTGACTTGCTATCAGTCGGAGTTATGCCTTTGGTTTGTGTGATTAATTGCCGGTGATGTGTGTCAACGGGTTCGAGGTTGATTACTGAAAAACTCCTGTACATGGATCAATTTCGTTTCAGTTTATTGTAAGATTTTTGTCTGTGTCCCTGTTGTTCACGTTTTGTCTCCCTACCAGAAAGCGAGCCTAGTGTCCTAAAACAGGCACAAATCCAGAACTCAGGCTGCTGCTGAGAAATCCTTGATGGAAAATCCCCAATAGCACTTTGAACGAACAGGGACTCAAAACTAGGATCTCAACTTGTTTTACGTTGTATTTTTTCAAAACAGAACAATTCCTTGAGTATAACGGTTCTGTAGATAAATGCTAGAAGGTTTTATTATTCATTTAATACATCATGCACATAAATATACAAAGGTGGACTTTTGTATTTTATTTCGGATGGCAAATCATCTAATGATCCTTCCGAGTGTCAGACTTGTACCGACTAAAACCCATCCATGTTCTTTCTTAGCACTTTGTGTTCCAGAGCCGCGGTATCTCTTTCGAACAGTCCCACAGCCCCGGCAGGCATCGGCCCTTGCGGACCCCTTCCTGTTTGCTGATATCTCTTCGAGGCGCGCGTGGAACAGGAACGCGCCGTCGACACGGCCTGTCATCATAAGATGGAAGGACAGTGAGCTAGCCCATTACTCACCGTCTACAGGCCCACACCTATGGTAGCCCGCGACGCCCGGGGCGTCTCCCGTGGCGGCTGGGACGTGAGGTTCTCTCCCTCTCACGTTCCGCCATCTCCTTCGCTAGCATGACTGCTTCGCAGAAGGAGGTGACGGCTTCCCATTCCCTCTCGCTCCAGCCCATGGATTGAACCAGGGTCAGACGCGAGAAGTCGCCGTCGCCAATCACCGCTACGAGGACACGGCGGTGCTTCGCCGAAGCGGACCAGACCTCCACGGTGTACTCCACCGTGTCCTCCGTACGATCCTCATAATGGTAACACCCGGGCGTTTCCTCCCGCCCGATTCGGTGCAGGTACCTCCCGAAACTGTCCGGCGAAGATCTGCCTCAGGTGGAAGGTGAGGGCGCCGTGGCGCCTCTGCAAAGGTGGACTTCCACACGCGTTTTACAAGAATCAACTTTTGGGTGATGCAGATACAAAAAACAAAAACATTGTTTTGTTCTGTTATACCTACAACCTTGAAATTTGTTTTAATATTCTGTGTTAAATATTCCTGGTATTGGTACATAAGCTCCAAGTCGAACAATGTAACACGCAATAGTGTTCGCACATGTGGATGTATATATATGTACGTGTTTGTGTATATACCCAGCTCAGCACTGAAATCGTTTTACATCGTGTCTTCCAATTTAGCATTTTACCGCTCGCTCGTAGCTCTCTCATTGCAAGTAATATAATTTGATGTCGGCCTGTAATGTGTTCCTTTTCTTTATACATTGTTTCCGTTCGCATTTGTTACGCAAATCAATCCCAAAATACCGCTGAGGATCAAGTCAACAAAAAGATTCGTAAAAACGTATCGGAGAGAATCACGTAATTTATAAAAGCGGGCTCTGTCTGACGGTGATGTATTGAAAAGATGGCCGAGCATCAGATCAGCCGCGGTGACACGATGTGGGCGGCATGCGCACAGACCTGCGCCCGTAGCTTGTCGGCCTCACAATACGCAGCCTACAAAAAGACCTACACAGTACACACGCAAAGCTCGTCTTAATCCCTTTCAAGAATTGTTGTTCAAATATCAGAGAATGGACCCTTTCAATTACAATCAGGCGCTTAATTAGAAGGGAGCGGGGGAGTGTTTATTAAGGTCTGCCGGGTCCGAATCAATGGGCCACTATTTAGGGCTATGTAAGGTTTTGTCGCCGGAGCATAATCTGCCAGCTTTGGTTATTGGACGCGATTTTATTTAGTTAACGTTGTTATATCGACTGGCGCCATTGTGTCCCACTTTGTAGTGTTTGATGTTTTAATAGATATTGATTGATGTTAGTTGTCAAGGCTGACTTCATAATTATTCACAATCAGAATTGAAATAATAAGCAACATAACATATCATCACGCCTGTTTACTCCGAAGAGGTAGGCAGAGGTAACTCACACACACACTACCTGAAGCACACGAGTTCACATTTTCCTTGTTGCTCGTCTTAAAGTCGTATGTAGGTAATATGGGTCGAGCCACCTACTGCCACCAACCGGGCACAAATTTAGACTCCGGATTGAAACTGAAAAAATCAACAAGCTGCACTTATTGTTAACGGTTCATCAAAGTCTCTAACACAAATTGGTAATAGGAATTGCTTCCGTTTGATTGAGTTACCCATGTAACATACTGTATATAGAACCGGACTGTGTAACTGAAGTTGCGCTGCTCTTGAAACGGTAAACGAAAACATCATGTGGAAACCGGTATGTCCTGAAATCGAAAATTGTAAGACATGTGACCACCAGACATGTGACCATCTCCCTTCTTCCATCGGGAGTCCAGACGTACTGCATGAGGAATGGGTGATAACCCATCACCCATTCCTTGTCGATGTTCCACACATTCGCACGAAGCGCTTTGCTACATCGTTTATTATGCGCACAGCCAAGGAGTGGAATTCCCTGCCTTCGTCAGTGTTCCCAAGTTCATATGACCCTAATCTATTTAAGTCGAGAGTTAATAGGCTTCTTCTGGGTAAGCTCGTTCCATCGTCGACCTCATCTCTGTCTTCAGGACTAAATTGAGGTCAAAAGTAGGCCCATTTAGTATAAAAAAAACACCAACCCCGCACCAGGCCCACCTGGTGGGTAGCGGCCTGCCCTCTTTCACAGAGAGGAGGTCTGTGTCGCATCAGTGGGAACAATATAGACAGATTGTTAATATCTGCCTGTCTTAGTTGAAACTTAAATAGCATTAGTTCTTTATGGTCATTGACCTGCCAAAAAACGAGATTAGATTTAATTAATCAGTCGAGCTCTGTGGTAAGCAGATCGCTTGACCTAGTCTCGGCAGCTCCACGCCGGTAACCGGTACCTAACCCTCAACAGGCGGCGGGTGACAGCTGCGCTCTTAACGTCGCTCGCAGCGCTCATACGATAAGCACTCCAGCGGGATTCCTTACGATGGCTTTAAATCAACACGAGAATATCCTACTTTCAAAACTGAAAAATGTTTTTTAAGGAACACGGATTTTCAATTGGTCGCGTTTGTTTTCAATTTGAAGGCGTAATGTTTGATGCAGCTGTGACAATATGTTAGACTACATGTACTTACTTCGGTACTAGTCTTTTTATTTGTACCAGGAACAATCGGGAGGCCAGAATAATGGATAGATAGAGCGAACGACGAGACATGCTATTAAGTATTATGACTTAAAATACAGACAAATTAAAATAATAACATATCTTTATCTTTATCTTTATTTTAACCAAAAAGTTTTAAGTTAGTTGGTGATTGGAGCCTCCTTTTAAGCAAGTAATGCCTGTGTTAGGAGACTCCGCTCTTCCACAGCAATATAGAATTAATTCAGTACCTTAGAAATAAACAGTATGTTTGTGTGTGTGGGTGTTTGTGTGGGTGTGGGTGTTTGTGTGTGTGTACTGTGTGTGGGTGTTTGTGTGTCTGTGTGAGTATGTGTGTGTTTCATGTTGTGTGTTGCAATAGTGCCTCAGTGTCTGCGTAATTTAGTTTCATTATCCAATTAGTTAGAATTTTTTTACACTCTTTTAATTGTTTATTGTGTACATATATCTTTTTATTTATCCTATTATAAAGTTGACATGATAGTTTATTGTACTGAATGGCAGCAAATTTTGTTTTAGTTTGTGGAACCTGTGCTATGAGATCTTTCCGTCTTCTTGTTATTGTGGTTTGATCATATGGTAGATTCTTATGTTTTTTAAGAACGGTATATACGATGTATAACTTTCTAACAGAAAGCAGTCCACTATCCTGATAGAGACTTTCAGTAGGGTATGTAATCCTTCTGAAGTACATTATTTTTATTACGGCACGTTGTCCCCGTTCAACATGTATAAACTTTGATTTGGCTGCGCCGCCCCATATTGTGATACAGTAGGCTATAACTGATTGTGCTAGAGAGATATATATTTCATTCAATAAATTTCTGTGAGAACCTGATTTCTTTTTTATGTTTATAGGCGCTATATGCCTTAGTGTTTTAAAAATCCACCCTAATTTCCTAATCCTTCCAGTAACATGTTCAATATGAGAGTACCATGACAATCTGTGGTCAATAATTATACCTAAATATTTTGTTTCCATAACTTTATTAATTACGGGACAAGCGCAATTATTATTTTTAGCTCTATCACATGAGTGTACTTTAATGTTGAACACTTCATCTGGTTGTGAACTTTTATAGATGGAGAAGCATATGTAGTTAGTTTTCGCAGTATTTAACGTGAGTAGGTTGTTATCGAGCCAAGTCGCAATTTGGAGCATACCTGTCTCTGTCTTCATTTTAATATCGGACCAACTGTGCCCATGGAAGACAACAGCAGTGTCGTCGGCGTAGGAAAATATTTTTGCGTTTAAACATACCACACAACATAATTATTATATTTTATGTTCGTTTTTAAATTAATTCAAATGTGTTCTTCTGAAAGGGTGCCAAATAAACATTTTTCTTTCATATCTTTCTTTGAAAACCAGCATTAACTTTTTTTCATTTAAAAAGACTTATATAATCATATTATATAGTACGTAACACCACAGGAGCTAGCGACTAGCGTATTGTACCAGCTTACTGAACTTATAATGAGATGATGAAGGCGTTGCGCAACTTGCGACGTGTGAGTTACGTAATTAGCAGCTCCTAATGAGCTGAATGCCGATGTAACACAATACAGCGAGTATTAAGAAGGCATGAGTAATGATGTAGACATTAGCTGTGAACAGACATTTTGTGTCATACCAACTTCTGCACACTGCTCAGGATGCCAAAGATTCCGCTGCTAGGCCCACTTGCGCTATAAATTATTTGAGAGGATACTAATTCATAATTATATCTAACGACGGTACAGTAACGATTACTGCTGAAGCATTTGGTGATGTGTAGTGCAAACGGGTCTTAGTGCCTTTCTAAGCGTTTAAATTGAGTTTCATAATAATCATTACCCACCCTTATCCCATGCTATATGGAGTCGGAGCAACACGGTTTTTTCTTCCATTCTCCCCTGTCCATTGTCATGCTATCATCTACTCTATTTTCCGTCATATCATTCCACACACAATCCATCCACCTTTTCTTTGGTCTTCCTCTCTCCATCCATCAACATTTATATTCATCGCTCTTTCAGTCACATGCGTTCATAATGATTATAAAGGTAATAACAAGACTCATAAATCATACAAATGGTGGCATCATAAATTAATACGATCATAATGTTCAAGATATTGATAAAGGTCTCTGTGAACGCTTCTACTGAATATTTTTAAATATCCCGTTGAACCGTTCACAGAAACACAGTATTCCGCTTTCCGTACAACTTATACAAATGGCCGCTCGGTACATATCTAATCCTACTCTATCCCGTACGCGCGCCTGTCCCTCACCTACGGAACGACCGCTGTATCCACACAATGAACTTTCATACCCATTTTTCTACGCCTAGTATTTCAGCAAATAACAACACTTTTATGTATGAATAAACTTCCAACAGTACGGAATAGGGTACACTTCACATCTAATGCTTTCGCTCTTGAATGGTACACTTAAATAAAATTCATGTGCCGGATAAATTATTCCGCAAACTTTATCTTGTTTTTGTATTAGGCAACGGGCAATCACTTCGGGCATTCAGCTAAAATATTGCGCATTGTAACTTACCCGAGCAGACATTTTATACGGACATCATAAAAAGGCTGTTGCTCCTTTATATTTTTTAATAACTTGTACCTGAAAGTATCTCCGCGCAAGTAAAACGTTTACTGCAATCAATAAACAGAAAACATTCCATTAGAATATCGATGCGGGAATAAAAACGGATAAAAATAAAGGGTGTTGGTATAAACAGGCGAACGCACGTAAATTCGGCGATGCGATAAACCGCGGTCCAATATCGTGGAGAATGAATCCCGAAGACAAATTGTGTGGGATCGCGCGATAAAACGCGCTCGTCGGCGCAATATCGCGCGCCGGCAAATAAACTCGCGCCGCGCCGCGACTGTTTGTACGACAGAATTAAACACCACCAAGTGATCGCCTGCTTTATGTACACACTGCTATATATTGGGTTAACATACAACATACAGTTTCAGGTTGTTACTGAAAATTCATATTAGGAATATAAAAAACAGGGTTATGTATAAATATAACGCAAAAGCGACCAACCAGCTAGTGAACCAACTTTAACCCTTAATCAGACACATTAAACAAACTACGAGTATTTCCCCAAACATAACTCTTCCTCTTCCATTCTCTGCTAATAGGTTGGCACTACAAATCACGCAGCCTGTAAGAGTGTGTGATTACACGCCTAAAGCGCCACGGCCGCCAGCGCGTTTGGCAGCGGCCGGTGCGCGAGGTATCAATCATTCGTAATTTGACGCGCCTTAAACGCGTCTTAATGCAGCTAAGTGTAGTGCAAGTGCATGAGAGGAGCGTGTGGAGTATTTCCTCCAGTAAAAAAAAATATTTTCATTAATGTCAAATATTTTCTTGTATTTTGTAAATATAGTTTTAACTCCTTATCTACGAAACGGAAACGTTACAAGGACATTATACGATCAACAGTAATAATACCAATACATAATGCATGTATATTAACTCACTCCTTTTAGTTTTATGAATTGAAAGCAGCGTAAAAATATCAAACAAAAAAATGCGTCTCCAGAAAATCGGTGCAGTTCATGACTCTCGTAAACCAAAGAAATTGAATATACAAGATGTTCATATTGTTTTAAATGTTGTTTTATTATCTGTGCGAAATAAAGCAATTATTGTTGCGCGAAGAGCGGAACAATTTGTTGGCGACAATAGCTGTGCACGCGTTTAAAGAGATTGCCAATCAATCCCGTTAACCCGGGATTATGAACCGTGACGATTTAACGAGAAATGTTCGCCCGCACGGGCACCGGGACGTGGGACGCGGGACGCGGGACTTCGCATTGTTTTTATTTAATTTAATTGTAGGTGAGCCTTTGCTGATCGTTACGATTTGTTTCTTATTGCACGCTCCGCGGCACTTCAAAGAAGTATCGACAAATTACAATTTAATAATAAAAATCTTGGTCGCATCTCAATCCAATTTCTTTTGTAAAAAAGATTACAGCTATTGAGTTTACAATAAAATTGTAATAAAGTTGTAAGAGTTGGACCAAAAACACTACCCACTCCTAGTTATTTAGGCGTCGCTAACAAAGTCGCCAGAGAAGAATTCTGTCTGACCTATGTAGCTATTTCTGCCTCAGATTTATTACAGTGGTATTCTTGCAAAAGGACAGCGATTATTACTTATTTTCGTTATAGTACAGACAATAAAGTCCGGTCATCCCGGGCTCAGGGGTGACATAAAACAAACCCCATTAGAATCCCGTAAAGTTACGACCCTATAAAGAGTTCTCCGTCATTAAAACCAAAAGTTAATAATCATATGATAATTTATACGGAACAGTGTAGCATGCATTTTAATTAGGACAGTAAGTCAAGTCTGAAGTTGGACCGCTCGGAGCTGGCGGGTATCCGGCGCTGGAGTTGAGGTGATAAATAGTGCTCCCGGCCACTAAATCACACCTTTATATGAAAGCATCCGAATTAAGGCGCTTCCACAAACGCTATTCTTATCCGGGATTGTAGTGTCACCTTTGTGTTGAATTAGAAAAATATACGAGCGCTTGTAATAAATATTAGGAGCGACGCCCTTACAAAGCTACGCCGTGATGAATTACAGACGTAATATTTATGGGTGAATTTCAACAGGTCCTATAAAATCTTCATTTCCGTGTTTTTTTTCATCTGAAGGTTTTTTTAAAAAAAAAAACGCTTTTATTAAAGTTTTTGATAATGTATATATTCTTGCTTAATGTCTAGCAGATAACTTAAAAAACTAACGAGATATCAGGATTAAAAATTTCGTGACACGGCGATGAAACATGCGTGCACGGCAATGAAACAAGCGTCCACGGCAATGAAAGAACTGTGCCATGGCAATGAAAGAATCAATCCACGGAAATTAAAAAATATTTTATCTATTGAGATAGACAAACAGATAGAATAAAAATGACTGTTCATAAGAGGTCTTGATTCCAACACTTGTATGGGAGTAAAATTTGGGTAAGGAGATAAATTTACAAAAAAAGAATGAGAGTACAATAAGTAAACAAAGACTGTTGAATTACACTCGCAACACTACTTAGAGACTTTAATTCGAGGAACAACTACTCCTGCAGCCTTCTTTTTTTAAGATATCGTTGTCTTTCTTTTCTTAGATACTCCTCTTTTAATACAGGGTCGCTTCTTAATTTTTGACGTCGCTTTTGTTCAGCCAATCTTTTCCTCTCCTTTCTCTCATCTTCAGATAATTTTGATTTAGGCATCTTGGCATCCTAAAAATAAACAATCCATTATTAAAATCAGACTGTAGTATGTGAGGGTGCTTGCGTGTGTGTGAGTGTATATACGTGTGGTAGAGTACCAAATGTTACATCATTTTGTAAGGGTAACATGAAAACATCTTTTTGTAGTTGACTGTACAGTAAAAAACTCATCAAGTCTAAAGAGAGACCAGAGACAGAGAGAGTCTAGAGTTAACTTGACGAGTTTTGTACTGTCAGTAATCGGTATTACCTGTATTACAGGTGATAAGATGTTTTCCTTGCCTAATCATACCATGGCGATGAAAACACAAGTCACGGAAATGAAATTCCTGGCCACGGCAATGAGACTTAATTGTTTTTCAAGGCATGGCAATGAAATTTTTTTCATTGCCGTGTCTTTTTTTTCATTGCCATAGCAAATTTCGGCCACGAAAACCACGGCAATGAAAGCACGGCGATGAAAATCAAGGCAAAAAATATAAATAACAAAAAATCTATTAACTATTCGAAGAAATAAATACTTCACAAATTAACATATGAGAAATGGTGTTCTATCGATTGCTTACTCATGAAGACAAACTTATTCAAATATAAGTTATACCTATCCACGGCGATGAAAGAAAAAATGTCCAGTAACATAAAAATTGAATACTTACATTTATGGCGTGTAAATGCAGGCACGTGTGTACGTCCTACCACGTCGAGCACTTAGGCGGCACTAATATGCAACGTTTAGCATACCGGGAGCAGGGACGCAAGTCGTAGGTAAAACAATATCCTTGAACATGATTAAGACACGGCGATGAACGGTAGTCCTGGGACAAATGATTTTTTATTAACCATTCGTTGTATTGTTTAAATATTTGAATAAATGTATTCCGTAACAATACTTTAACTATTCATGTATCAAATAAAACTAGGTTTTAATATAAATAACCAATAGATTTTTATCAATGAGGAATAATACACAACAAGGTGAAGTGTGGACAAACACGGCAATGAAAGATTTCGAGGTTTAATATTTTTTTTTGGAGTATCCATTAATCCAATGAATAAAATATTTAGTGCTACATATAGATTACTATTTCACCTAACTGGAAAAAAATGTGAGAACATTATAACTATGTTTTTTAGTACCGATTTCATTGATGCCACGCAATTTTCTCATACCCGCGCGAAGCGTAAGGTGACGGACGTGTCGTGTTGGTGTCAGAGACCATATCATTTAATAAAACTAGTGCAACGTTCTCAGTGGAAAGTAAACCCTGTTTTAGTTCGCGGACGGTCTACTATCGTGTGCAGTGCATTGTTTCTCGGTAGTCACCGAAAACGTAAGCAAAATCTGGAATTATGCTTTCCCCTAATAAAGCTAACTCCACTCCTGATTTGTCGTGTGCTGGTGAATCGAAAGAATCCTGTATTACGCTACGAAAAAGAAAGCAGAGACCTGAGTGCGACTGCGTTATGGCTGTGGCTCGTGGAATCGCTGACGCGCTAAAGGATTTTCGCTATGAGCTGGACGACAAGCTATCTCAATTCAATAAGGACATCATAAACACCATCAAAGCTGAACTTAATGATCTCAGAACCACATCGCTCGAGATCAAACAAGACATAAATGCATTGCGCGTAGAACACTCGTCCTTCAAGGCACAAATATCCCAATTCGAACATTCACTCCAATTTCACACCAGTGAAGTCGATGATCTGAAGAAGCAAGTCACAGAGATTGCCACTCGGACGTCTTCGTGTCACAGCATGAACGATAAGCTTTTCAGTCTTGAGCAGAAAATTGAATCGCTGGAACAACAAGCCCGTCTCAACAACATCGAAATTTGTAACCTGCCTGAGAAACGGGATGAAGACCTGTCTGGGCTCATACAAAGTATCAGTGCTGCCATTAAGTGCTCAATCCCACGCCAGGATGTCCTAGCCATCCACCGTGTACCCCATGCGCGTACCCAGGAAAGTAATCGACCAAGGAATGTAATTGTTAAGTTGGCTTCACGTGATCTCCGTAATAACGTATTAAGTGCTTATCGTCTGGCAAAAAATGTGTCATCTAACCAAATCGGTATATCAGGTACATCCCATAAAATTTATATTAATGAGCATCTCACTTTATATAACAAAAACTTATTTCGTGAATGCCGTGAGATGGCTAGTAAGTGTAATTTCAAATATGTGTGGATTAAAAATGCCACTATTCTTATTAAAGCGACTGATACATCTAAAACATTTGCTGTACGTTGCCAAAATGATATCAGTAAAATTGTCCAATGTAAACAGAATGAATAGTCTATTTTTTTGTTATGCATGTTTTTACCTAGGTAGATTATCATTTTCCAATAGAAAAAATTATGTACAATTGATTACGTTTAACAGTAATTATACCTCACGTCATATTTACTTAATACCTGTCAATGTCGCAAGAATATCTCATAAACCATTGTATTTTAAAAGTCATCACTGTTATCTTTATTATAGTACTACTGTTAGACTGCTTATTGAAGAAGTATCCTATATTTTTCTGTCACACCATTCCGTACTTTGCTCAATCTGTTTGTTGTCAAAATCACGCATACCTCCTGTTGTAATTAGTAATAACAATGTTTTTAACTATATTCCATACCACAAGCCGTTGCGATCTGTCTCCACGCTTTCAAATACAACTGTAACCAATATTGCTTACTTTATTTATTGTTTACTCTTTTGTAACCCGACTAGACACAATGCATAAGAACAGTTTATCCTTTTTCTATCAGAACTGCAGAGGAATTCGTACCAAATTACACACTCTTTATACTAATATTCTTTCCTTGTCGTTTGACGTAATTATATTAACTGAGACATGGCTAACACCCAATATAATGGACAGTGAATTTATAGATGACCGCTACTTAGTTTTTAGAGACGACCGGGACCGGGCCGCTTCAAACAAGCGGGAGGGCGGAGGGGTTCTGATAGCCGTACTGCGCGAGCTCCGGCCCATACGAATGTTGACACGTCCTCTCACTAGCATCGAACATGTTGTTATAAAACTGCCTGCGTCGTGCTCCGATAAACACCATATAATTAGCGCTGCCTATATACCTCCTCGCACGCAGGAAGACGTATACTTGTCTCATTTTTGCGTATTGGAAAATGTTCTCACTGATCCATACACTAAATCGTTTTACTTAGCGGGTGATTATAATCTACCCGAAATTGAATGGCCTGTCGACGGTAAATATTTGTCTACTCGGCCGCAAAACAACGTTACCCGGTGTTTATTTGATTTGATTTCTATTACGAATGCTTCCCAATATAACAATATTAAGAATAACTTGGGTCGTGTCTTAGACTTATTCATTAGTAATATAGAATGTCAAATACAGGCTGACGTCACACTGCTCCCGCCTGATAGTCACCATCCCCCATTTTCGGTTTTGACTTTACTTGAAATAAATTTTGCACCAATGAGACGTCAGTCCACTAAAAAATATAATTATTATAAAGCTAACTATCAAGAAATTAATGGTGAACTAGACAAGACGAACTGGGATGAACTTTTTTTAAATCTCAACAGTGAACAAGCAGTGGATGTTTTTTATGAGTACTTATATGGCATAATTCGAGCACACGTCCCACTCAAACGTCCTAAAAAATCTAGCTTTCCCGCTTGGTTTAACACTTCACTTATTAAAATCTTTAAAAATAAAGAACGAGCATGGATAAGGTGGAAAAAGCAGCAGAACCTTTCAGATTATGAAAGGTTTTCTTTATATCGTAAACAGTTTAAACTGTTATCGGATCAGTATTACAAAAAGTACATGAAGTCGGTCGAAGACAGCATTCCTCTTAATGTCAGTCACTTTTGGTCGTACATATCGAACCACAGGAGAAGCTCCGGTTTTCCAGCAAACATGTACTACAAAAATATATCATCTAATTGCCCTGGAGAGATATGTTTATTGTTTTCTACGTTCTTTAACTCTGTGTACGAGCCTTCAACCTTCGACCCTAACAAATGGGTACCTCCCGATATCCTTGATGAGAAATCAGCCTGTATTCCCCATATCTTTCTCAAAAAGTGTGACGTGCTCAAGTCATTGTTGTCCTTGGATGTAAGTAAAGGGCCTGGTCCAGACGGTCTCCCACCTACATTCTTTAAGCATACAGCACAACAAATCTGCATTCCGCTCCATATCCTATTCAACAAATGTTTAAGTGAAGGGGTATTTCCGTGCATATGGAAAAGAGCCTTTATCACTCCCATTTATAAAAGTGGAGATAAAGCCAATATCGAAAATTATCGACCTATTTCTATTCTATCCACCTTGTCGAAGCTTTTCGAGAAATTAGTACACAGTAATTTGTTTCCACTCCTGAGACATCTCATTATTCCCGAACAGCATGGCTTTGTTCAGTCGTGTTCTACCAGTACAAACTTACTGATTTTTACACAATTTTTATTTGAAAATATGGACAAAGGCACGCAGGTCGATGCTGTGTACACTGATTTTCGTAAGGCCTTCGACAAGGTGGACCACAAACTGCTTTTAGACAAAATTGCCTTCAACGGCATTAGAGGGAATCTGCTCAGATGGTTTGTGTCAAATATATTCCATAGAACACAGAAAATTGTCATCAATGGATACGAGTCTGATTACACAGTGGTCGAATCCGGTGTGCCCCAAGGCTCAGTCCTGGGTCCTTTATTGTTTATTTTGTTCATAAACGACATAAAGTCCTGCATAGTTAACTCTAGATTCCTTATGTACGCCGATGACATCAAAGTGTTTAAATCCTGCACAAGTATGCAGGACTGCTTGCTATTACAAGAGGATCTACGTAGACTTTCGCAATATTGTCTTGAGAATAAACTTCATCTCAATTTACCAAAATGTCATTATATTTCTTTTACCAAAAATAGAACAACTATTAACTTTTCCTACACACTAAATGATATAAACTTGAATAAAACTGATTGCACGCGGGATCTTGGCGTACTACTTGATAGCAAGTTACATTTTGACATCCATATTGACAACATTATTAATAGAGCTTTTCAGATGTATGGTTTCATAATGCGGTCTTGCAAAGAATTCAAAAAGGCTTCTACTTTCCTTTTCCTGTATAAAACTTTAGTGCGTTCCCAGTTGGAATACGCGGTGCCCATTTGGAGCCCATTTTACGAAAAATATAAGCACAGACTTGAAATGGTACAGAAAAAATTTCTTCGCACTACACATTATAAATGCTACCATACCAAGAGTTCTTATGCGGATCTGTTGAAACAGTACAACATATTAAGCTTGGAGCACAGACGTACACTGCTGTTGGTTATGATGTTGTATGGCATATGTAACAATAGGTTTAATTGTATGGAAATTTCAAACAGATTATGTTATATAGTACCTAGGACTGTTAATCGGCGGGAAGCACGAGCACCCCGCTTGTTCTATACAGAAAAGTGTAGAACAAATGCTGGGGAGAGAGCTCCTCTCCGGCGATTGTTAGAAACGTATAACACACATTTTATAAATTTAGATATTTTCGCTCATAATCAGAACAAATTTAGAAATATGGCTATTGAATTACTTAATGTTAAGTTGTGATTTGATTGATGACCATAGACTAAATCTGGACGGGAAGCGCTGTCCAGAGTTGGTTAGTGAGACTTTCTGGTTTCCTTTTTATTTTTCCTTACTGTCTCTTTCTGTATACGTCCGTTTCCTTATTTCTCTTAAAATCGATATGATTCCGTGGACAATAGTGTGGGTTATGCGTTTGTTTACTATTATACCTAAGCTAAATATTAATATTGTAACGTATAACTGTTTTTTGTCCCAAATAAATAAAATAAAATAAAAATAAAATTTTCGGTCCCGGGAAATTCACTCTTATACGTTCACATAAAAAGTAAGTTGTAAAGAAATTGTAGACGGCGTAGATTAAGATTTTACTCTTGGGGTTCTTAGGCCCGAGTTTTTAATCTTAATACACTTTTCACAACTATTACTCTTTGTTTACGTAAGCAATGATAAAGCTTTTCAACGTACTTAAGTATTTTTAATTTTTTTAGCGCTATTGCTGAGCATGAGGGGTTCGATTTTAAGGTCTTTTTTTATTCTTAAACATAACTGGCAAAACGTGGGTGTACTTTAGGTTCTATCTAACACATCGGAGAGGCTTGATGTTTAGTTATGTTTGCTTGCAAATATTCCTCACTGCCCCGCACACCCGACGACGTATGGTTGTCGCGGCGTGCAGCGTGTAGTGTGACTGTGCCACTATTCCTACCACGTGGCTGCAGCTGAGTTATGACACGCCCGTGAGCTAAGATATTGTTTATGCGGTGTGAGTAGACACCGCCATGCGTATTGTGTGTCGAGGAAATGATGAGTTATTTTGTGAAGGTGCGCAAAATAGCAAATTTCTAAAATAAATCATTATTGTCATTTAATTAACATAAACTGACTTATTTTACTGTATCCCAACGGCTTTGTCATTTTAATAACTATTACCGTGAACAACACGGACGTGGTCAGTCACGGTACGGTTGGTCACTAAATTCATGGTCACTCAGCGAGCTATGGAGCGGGCTATGCTTGGAGTCTCTCTGAGGGATCGCATCCGGAAGGGGGTGATCTGGCAGAGAACCAAAGTTGTCGACATAGCTCATAGAATAGGTAAGCTGCAGTGGCAATGGGCCGGCCAAATTAGTCGTAGAACCGATGACCGTTGGGGTAGGCGTGTAGCTCAGTGGAGACCGCGAATCGGCAAGCGTAAGGTTCCCGACGCCTCATGCAGGCTCGGTGGAGCGCTGATCTTCGCAGGGTGTTAGAAATTGAATGAGAGTTGCCGAGAATTGAGTTAACTGGCGTACAATTGAAAAGGCCTATGTCCGGCAGTGGACTGTTGTAATCTGATGTGGATCACCGTGATCAACCTACACACGTACACACGTTACCCCAGCAGGAAAGTGGCTCCTAGAGTGGTTGAGTGGAACGTATAATTAGTGTATAATCTGCTGTGAATGTGCACCAGATAAAAAATTGGTGCGCTTTATCGTTTGGGAAACAAACAGAAAAAAACGATTCCTCCTGGAGCAACGTTTTTCCAGCAGGAAATTTCTAAACGAATGATCGGAGAGTGCACAAAAAAGTGCACCGAAAATATAGTTTGTGCGTCTTCAGGTTTTAAAGATATTGCATTTCCTGCTGGAGTAACGTTTTGCAGAATCGTGTACCTCTAAAACCATTTATTGTGCGTATTTGTGACAGAATTAGATTTAAGAAAATATTGATAATTATCAAGTAATCAATCACCGCTTTTCGGCCACGCACAATATTTCTCTCTCCGAACATTCGTTTAGAATTTTCCTGCAGGAAAAATGTTACTCCAGCAGGAATCGTTTTTTCCAAAACGACAAAGTGCACCAATTTTTTATGTGGTGCACATGCACAGCAGACGGTGGTAGGAGCCACTTTCCTGCTGGGGTAACGTACACGATCAACCTGACAATTTTCATGGTACCATGTTACTTTTCATTGATAAATCATGGCAGTTTAAAATCAACTAGCGAAACCAAACAACACTTACGACCTCGCCCAGTGACCAGTTTATTAAGTTATGATTATTTAAGCTTTCAGTTACCTAACTTTAAAACTATGAATTCCGGTAATCCCAGGAAAATTCCCATAACTGAAACTGGCTGAAATCATACATTATGACTATTTTCGAACATAAAATTGATTAATATTCGTCGATTTAATACTCGTTCACTAACTAGTAACTGAACGATATTATTATAACCAACACATACCTATTATACCTATATATGAATGTGGAAATATTTCCATATTCCAAGGAAATTATGTAAAGCAGTCTGCTACAAATAGATACCAATGTTTTGTTAATAATTAAAGTTTCATGTAATCTGCTCACTCGATGGATACGCAAGAAAATGTCTCGGGGCAACCCTAGCCGTAAGCTCCTGGCCACGAGCTACACGCTCAAGCGACAAGCGTCTTCTCTTACGACAGTGAGAGCGGAACAGACAAAAGAAGTTGTCCAGAGCATGCCACGTGACACCGCGACGCGCGATTCGAGTTGTGAAGCGACGAATTTGTTTCCTCTAAAGTCGTGAACGGGGCCTGCAGTCAGGCACATTACCGACCGACTTAGCGCAGCAGATTGTGCGGCGTCTCACCACAACACCGCGACTCAGTACTGGAGAGGCTGCGTCTCGATCGCGTTAACTATCGGGTTCACGTAACTGGCATAACTTCAGTCGTAAGATGCTTTATCTTTGTAGGCCATACGGTGTAGCGCAGGTAGGGTTACAATCACGTGTACGAGTAGTTAGGAGATGCTCTACATCTGATACGGCTTCAGTAATAACACGTTGCTAACTATCGCTTGCCGGGGCTTGCGAACTGCGTGACCTGATATACGGGCTTTGTAAAGTTACGAGATTGATCTTTTAGAGTAAAATGAATTATAAAGACGGATATACATACAAACGCAATTTTATGTAATGTTGCATGGTTTGAAATAGGTATGTGTTGTGAAGTTTAAAAGAAGAGTTTTTACTAACAATATCAGTCAATTAATTAACTCAGATTTTCACAGTGCACCCTCCAGACATAGGCTTCTCCCAATACATCCTGTCCTCCACTTTCCACATCCAGTATCTCCCAGCCACCTTTATAATATCATCAGCCCATCCAGCTGGTGGGCTAATGACATGTGATCTCTACGCTAGGACTCGTTAGCTGCTTGCCATCGGTCCTTCGACAAACGTGGCCGGTCCATTTCGTCTTCAGCCAGCAAGCTATGTCAGTAATTCCAGGTCTCTCATAGACATGTAAGTTTTTCAAATAAAGTAGGTACTCCTTGTGTTAGGGTATGATGCCTAACAGTGAAGATGTTATGAAGACTTATAAGGTATATTATGTTATGTAAATGAGTAGTCGAGAGATTCCCATGATACATTTATTGCTACTGAATTATAATTACACGATTACATGCTAAGTTACAGAGTGTGACGTACAAACTACACAAAGGTCAATGTACAGCGTAGCTCGTACACCTTGCTTCACAAAACACATTTGAAAATTAGTACCAACACTTGAGTAAATAACAAATAGCTACACACATTTAATCTGCAGCCTACAATGCCACTAAACACTATCATCCAGCACTGCCATGTACTCTCGGTAGCGTTTACATAAGTACAGCCGAGCAACCGCAGCGCCACCGCGCCATGCGGCGGCCGCTGGCACTCATCCTACGTCGCACTGTCAGGGATGCCACAAGGAATTACTGAACTGTGGAGTAATACCTATGATAGGTAATAATTATTATTATCATTTTCCTGTCGTTAACTTAGCTAATATTTGTTTAGAATTTTGACATTCTCAGGGCCGGTAGTCTCGACATAGATATCGACACTTTCGCAAACTTTTGATCGCTTAATAAGAACGAAACAATTCAGTTGCAATATCGATGCTTACGAGAAACGCATCTTGGATGTTCAGACTAGCATTTCTCGCAAGCAACGTTATTGCAACCGATTTTTTATGTTATTATTAAGCGATCGAAAGTTTGCGACAGCGTCGGTATCTATGTCGAGACTACCGGCCCTGAACACTTCCCGTGAACTAACGATACAGATTTCTAAGAAGCCAATTTATAGATTTTCCAACTCGATAACATTAAAGTTGAGAAGTCATTATCAGTTGATAGCTGTTTACTCTACGAATGAAACCGGTTATTTTTTAATAATACCTGAGGAGCAATCAAGCGCACCTTATGGTGGCCAACGCCTCCTAGGGACATCTGTACAATAGCGGCAGCGCACTGCGTTGTTTAGTTGTTCACCCGAGGGACAAAGCTGAAATGTTTTATATGTCTGTAATTATACCGGCGCCTGCAATATCCTACAAACTGAAACAGCAGTGCAGCAAAAAAGGTATATTGTTAGTAGTTCCTCTTTCACAAAACTCTTACTACTAATGCTACTTAGCACTAGCATAAAATGACCTCCCTTCTCGTCTTCTGCTTTGTAAGAGCGCTCAGGTAATGTAGGGCACTGACACACAATGGCACCGGCTGCGCCCCTTCTTAGTGAAATAAACCAAATTAAATGGATTCTAACAACTAATAACATTTAATTGAAAACCCGCAAATGCAAATACAACCGTTGTCTTTTCAAAACTCAAACATTTGTGCCACAGCCCACAATAGATTTCAGTACATTGTGTCATAAACTCGTAATACAAAATGAGCCATTACTTCTCCTTTGATGGGTAGCGTTAAGCCGAAAAATTAAATTCAAAATCACCGCCCAAACGTTGAAAAGGCTCTAAAGTTTATTTAACAGGGGGCTTTAAGAAAACGCCGAGACTCACTGACTTGTTTATCCGAGATGAAAGATATGATGGCGCAAGTGGTAAGCGATAGGATTTGAGATAAGTATCGCACTAAATATGTTTGGCGATGCCTAAGAGCTGTTCGAAACGTTATGTGCGAGAATGGATTTTATTGGGAGCTTTGTTCAGCAAGCATTAATTTATCTCTAAAAAGAAAATAACTGATAAGGTTACTTTCTTCAGTTCTATTTAATACCGTCTCAAATAAATACGATTATGAGTACGTAACCTCATAAAGTAAAAGTCTTCTCACGCGAAATATCTACCTCTGAAATCAAATCTAACAAATTGCTGGCGTGCTTACTATCTTATTAGACAGATAAACATTTTATAAGTGTTCGTCGTTCACGGGCCGAGACAGTTTTCATGATTCATAAGCTACAATAGCCCACCGCTGGGCTGGGCTTGTCCCGATGTACCGCGGTGCGTCTCACACTTCCACCGCGGCCGCACAAAGCACCGTTGTATTAAGTCATAAATTAATTTCACCTTCATTCCGCGGAGGCAGCTCGCAGTAATGAGGTGCACCTACACCTATACTACCTACTACTATTTACACACATTTCTTTACAAAATTCGGTCCTATAAAAACGTAAAGGAAAATGGTTTCAGCAAAATTTAGCTGAAGCTCTTTAATCCTATTTTACAACGGGCCTTACTTCATTTACAAACGGAGCAGATAAGCCCCAGTTCACATTCCAAATATTCGTTTTGTTGATCTTTTTTGAGATAAAACATGCCCTGATATCTGTGCAGTTCACTTGAATCTCCTCTCCCGCTATAAAAATGCGGTGAATTATCTGCTTCAGAAAATGTTCTGCGATCCAAATCACGTTTTATTTTCTAATTCTGTTTTCGTTTAGATTGCCTTGCGATATTTTTCTCCTAACTTCATCAAACAAATTCCATTTTGTGCAAAATGAAGCTAAGAGCGCTCGTAACAGCATCGATGAAAATTCAATTTAGAAAAATCACAAACTTTACGACTAGTGAATGAGCTTCGAGATAAAATTATTATGTAATTTAACTGAATAGACACATAAAATCATCGTTATAATAAAAGGCATTCATTTCGTTTTAAGCCCAAAAGCGATAATAATTTGTTACATAATTTTATGATTTGAAAAGGAATTCTATTGAACGAATATCATTGAACGAAACGCGTAGGAATGTAATTGTCCGTACAGCATACTACAATTGATACAAGCTAATGACTTGCGAAATTAAATCAAACGAACGGGTTAAAAGGACTGAAATCGCATTAAAATCCAAAACGACACCAACAAAAAAGGTTTTAACTCCAATTATTACCCATTCCGTATCTGTCTTACACGGGACCGTGAGCAAAAAAGGGACGAGGGGACAAAAAGAGCCAGCGATAATGGTCCCACGCACTACCGACAGCCTCGGGCCATTTTAGGGTTTAGCACAATGGGAGCGCTTGAACGGTAATCGACGTTTTATAAGAAGCACTACAGAGCGGTTACGTCACCGCGACCTTTCAACTGTACTACTTGATAGCCTTTGTGTTGCTCTCATTAGAGCCACTTTGGATTCTCTTACAGTGACTGAGCTTCTATCAGATAATGCAGTTACGACAGATATAGGCCTTTTGAGTGGCTTGGACAAATTTCTCACTTATAAACCTTTTCTTAAACCTTTCTAGAGTCAAAGAGTTCTGCAAGTAATACAGTTTTATTTAAAACGGGCTTTGAACGCGGTCCAAAAAGTCAATCGTAAAGCCTTTTCTTGCTGATTCTCACAAATGCGACGCACGATGTTGGCGCAAGAATTTTACAACTCGTTGGAGCTGTTTTGCCAGTGTGGTTTCAAAATATGAAAAAAAAAGGTGAGAAAAGTGAGAAAATGACTACACTCATCATCATTACTCACGACAGCGACAAAAGAAAGACTTCAACACTTGGAAGCGTTAATTTGATATCCGATCAAACATACATTTATCTTCGCCATTTGCGGGCAGACAGAGAATTTGATAAGCGGCACGCAAAAAGCCCGATTTACTTAATGCAAGATAAAATTTAGACATCCTCACGGTAAAGGTGAGGTTGTTCTAGAAAATTCCCTTTAGTAGCGGAATATTCCAGCAGCGGAGAGGGGAGCACTCAACGGAACGCTAATGGCATCGTTTTAAAAGGAAACGAAAATAATAAATTATTGACATCATCTTTTCTATCGCGCCTTGGAAATTATTTATTTTATCTTTACAGTGTTAATGGCCGCCTGTGTCGGTTGGAAATAATGCTCTTTGCACCGGTCAATGAAATGGAAACAGATGTTAAATGTATGAAATCCTGATGGAATTTGCGATAGCGGTGAAATTTATTCCGTGTTTTATGTGATCGGATTAATACTGGGCCGGTCACGATGATGGCGGGATCAGATGAATATTGAAACAAAATTAAAACCAGAGTAATTGTTTACCACTCATTTCTAAATGAACGTATACTCGTAATTCTCTGAATACTTTGAAATAGTGATCTTAATTAATTGATTTCATAATGTCTTTTTGATTTAACATTTTCATACCAAAATATTTGGTAGTAATAACCAACTTGAAATTTTGCAAATAAGTCACACAATCAGCAAACATAATCACAACGAAATCTGTAAGAGAAACAGACGAAGTACCACTAAACATACAAACTCAAAATAGTTCAGTTAAACTAATAGTACAATACAAACAATGCGGTAACAGTGTGGCCCTAACGATCGCTGCAGGTGGAGCCGTGGAGCTCGGAACTAACAGGACAGATACAAGTAACAGTGTATACAATACGGTCGCACAAAGGAGGCATCGTATGAGATAACAAGGGGGTGAAGTACCGGCCCCATTACGCTGCCTTGAGGTACTCCACCCTTTAATGAACGCTAGGACACCGCTAAAGTGAAGTGTTCTTGTTGCTTTAATGGTTTTATTCACACGTTTGGTGTGGTTTTTAATTACTTTATAATAATAAACTGTGACATTAATGTTTTTGTGTTTCTTTCGATGGTTTTAGGACTCTAAGGCTTAGCTAGAGAAGCAATTACAACGTTTTATTATATCTTTTTTTTTAAGTACTGATAAAAATATATTTATTTGGTGACATAATATACAGATGAAATATGGTTTCATTATTGTAGTTATGAACTTTATAAATTGGTGTTGACAGATGAAAATAAAGAACAGTGGTGTGTACGGGGTTGGTGCCAAGTGGCGATTGGTGCAAAGACCCACTGGCGACTAACAATAATCTGGCTTTGGCACGCGTCCGACTCCGCGCTACCGTGTTGGGATATTAAGCTTCGCAATGTGATTTGACTCGCCACATTGGTCTAGTGGCTCCAGCACAGCTGCAAAACATGTGGACCTATGTTTAGTGCTTACGTCAGCGAAAAGTCTTTTTAATTTAGCGGAATAATGTGTTCTAACTCAAAAAGCCGTGTGTCTGTTAAATGTTCTAAAGAATTTACACTCCATCACTGAAGTGAAATTATCATAAAAGAATCTTATCACTGTATACCATCCTTAACTGAAAGTATGAGAACCGATCACTTCTTCTAATGGAAGCTGGGCAATTATTATTACCAGAGTAAGCATTTTTATTACCATGAAAACTGCTGTTATTTATGTCCATCGTGCTCTACCATACGAAAATTAATTCAAGCAAACGATGTCCCCAAACATACCACTTGAACAATTTATACATGTTTGCAACAAGTTTGTGAGCAAAATAAATTTATCGTCAGATTAGTGTCAAACTCACTCACGGATCGATTTAATCACGAGCCTCTTCAAACTAATGGGTGAGGCCCACTTAATGTACAAATAGGCCGGTCGGATTGTAATCTGGATAGAGATTAGGCAGGGATTGAGGAGGTCATCGCACAATCCTCCCGTCGGTCATCATGTAGCCGCTGTACAATTATGGTATTAGCTTCAGGCGCGATGCCGTGTTCACTTCAGTGTCAGCTGATTGCTGTATTGTTTCGATTACCATTCCAGCCATTTGACGATTGATTGAAAGATTTGCCTTCAAAAGATTTGATATTATTAGAAACCCTTAATAACTATGTATAATGTAAATTAGATTAAACTCTACTAGCATAAAACTAATTTGATGTTCATAAAATAATTTAATCTAATTTTTAGAGCACGTTTACGTAACTTTCTGAGGGTAGACCTCATAAATATCATCCAAAATTTAAGGTCACATTGCGAAGGTAGATTTCATTAAAAACTTTCTTCTTGTGAGAATCTTTTTCATGATATTTTAAGGTAAGTTTAACGAAATACAAGTAATATTCATGAGTTACGTGTAAGTACGAAATAGTTTTGTACGCTATACGGAGAAGGTCTTAACAAAGTTAGTTTTCCATTATCTTATAGAGAATGTTCGACGTAAACAGACACAGTGTTCAGTTGGAAAACGATTCGATGTCTGTGCGTTATGGATGAATTTGAAATTGATCGTAAACTATGTTAATTATTCGCTGCGACAAAGGAGTGCGGCGCTGCCGGCTTTGAAGTTTGACATATTAATGCCCTCATACTAAGTCAACGCGAACTCAGCTGAGCTCATAAAAGCTTTTAAGACGTGTATCCTCTCGATAATCGACTTAGTCGGGCGGATACTGATATAGAATTACTTTGTGAGAAAAAAGAAGCTGGAATACTGTTAATGAATTTCCGTTTAATTTAAGTTTAAATAAAATATGGCAGAAATAAAAGTCAGTTCTCAATAATTTGAGTACTAAATAAAAATTATATTGAGCAGTACTTACTTTGCGCTGAAATGAGTATTACTTATAGCTTCAAGGCTGTTTTTCTGAAGTTTAGTAATTTATAGATAAATTATAAAATTATAAACTTTATTTGTATTTGTTCGTTCGGGTAATATTTGAGCAATTTCTAAAATTACAGATCCACGAATTTGAGTGTACAGATAAAATTCAAAGTAACAAAACCATAAGAAGTTACAAGTAGCAACTAATTGACTTAGATGAAGGTCAACAGCTTTTAATTATACTTGTAATAATGAAAGTTAACATAAGAAGACTTACGAGTTCAAACTCTTTCCACTAAAACATTCATTTACTAATTAGACGGAAACAAACTGTTCTAAGGCGAAACTGTATAGTTTGTGCTTGCTGAACTTTCTAGAAGTAATGTCAGTGTTTTTAAATTCCGCAAGGGAGCACTCGTACTTCTAAGCTTTGCTGGAAATATTCTGTTTATAAAACGCTGCGCGTATTTTGACGTTAACATTATAATTGACGTGTTTTTGTGATTTGAGAAGCAATAAAATGTTTCTGAAGTTCATATTTATAATTTCATTCTATACAAAATGGTTAATCTTTCTTTTTTTGAATTGATGCCCCGAACGAAGTAGGCATGTATAAAATCTTGGTATTACATATATATGAAAGCTTTTTTATCCAAAGACACAACTTATCTCATTGTAAAAGGTTGACACAGTGAGAGTTTAACCGAGAAGTATCTAAGGTAGTGCTAAAATCCAACTTAAAACCAGCTCAGAAAATTAAGCGGACGATATAATGTTATTACGCGTAACATCGCCAAAATTTATGGTAACGTCAGAGCATCGCACAGTTCTCGTTTACATGGCACGATGGCGACAGTCGCGGCACTGCGCGCCCCGCGGGACTTGTTTGACAAATAGAGATCTCGTGCACCGAATTTGGCTTGAAAAAAATTGTCGCGGAATGAGCTCACGAAACCTATATCTACGACCAAATTATATTGACCTTCCCCGCCTCCTTGAACCCGGATTACTTGGAAAAGAAACGGGTAAAGCCACCCGCGCTGACAGGTCACGGAACCCTGGCCGTGATACGTACACTGCAATAAAGTAAATTGCGAGCATTTGCTATACGTATTTGGTACAACGAGGATCTTTATGGCGCCGATAATGTTATGGGCAGGTAATGTTCTGTTGCGAATGTACGAATGGACGTTTCATTGTTTTACGGTCGTCTTTGTGTTCTTGATATTCCGCGGCGTGACGTAACCTCGCTAAGGTTTAGCGGTTTACGAGCACATTAAAGATCTTGCCTTTGAAAGTACTCTAATTATTCTGATATTAGGTATTTTATTATTCCTATATTAATAGTATCTAGATATCGTTTAGACTTTTGTTTTTAGCCTGATGATATTTTAGGGTTTCGTCATTATTCTTTATTACTTTCTTACGTATACACACAAGAAACACAGAAAAAAATTGGATTACCCACATCTAAAACACTCAATCTTTTCGGCCACTACAAAGATTCCGAAGCCATCTATCTTGAAGCCCATTACCTACCTATTAGAACTGCTAATTAATTGATCTCCTTACTTTGTTTCTCTAAATTGGAGGTACCACGCGGAAGGTCGAAGTTCCCACCATTGTTAAGGCTCCCTATTATTCTAGTTAGTAATTGGTAATTCCTGGAATGATATCGAATTATTAAGCCAGCTGAAACTGTTGGTGCGTGAGATCCCATATTAGTTCTATTATAATTATGTACAATTTATAGCTCACAGTAGTTAAACCCACACAGCTCTTGTTACCTAATGTTAATTTATGTTTTCATCTTCAATCATAATGTATTGCTAAAATTAATTTGAGTTGCCACGGAGCTGAGATCTGTAGCACTGTGCCATAGAATAGTACGAAACCAATTACGTAAATCTTCCTAGTTGAACGGTAAATAAGCAATGTTACCTGAGTCGCCCACTTTAACATGTCACGATGGTAAATTTACTTAAATATTATAAAAAATTCACATGCCATATCTATCAATCTTGTATATCTCCTGAAAAATGGCTCGCAACGTTATATTTCTTTAGTCCGGTCGTTGAGCCCCAGCAGGAGTGTCGGTAACCGTAGCCAACTACCCACCACTCGTGTTTCTGAACTTATCTTCTAAAAACTTTTGGCATGGGTTTATCCAGTGCCAAATCAGTGCTCATTTAATTATATAACTCTGCACGAACTCTGCAGCATTTATTTTTCACACTACATGTCCTAGTTCAGAAAACGTAGATTTTTCCAGTTCTTTTCAAGTCTAGGCTGATATAAAATTTTATCTCGTATTGATAGGTGCTAGCAGTGTAATGCCGCGAGCCGAACAAAAAGATGGTAAGAAGTTAGAGTTCCTATAGACCGAGTGAGGCCAATCGAGGTTTATTTTAGTTTGCTCTTCGGGGATAAGCGCTCTGTATAGGAGGCAGGCGCGATAACATTGGGAAGTGTTCACGTTCCTCCGGGAACTGAATAGAGATGAATTATTTTAATAAAACTTGTCTTACCTTTGCATGTAAATAAGTAATTGCTTTGCCGAACGGTCAATATTACATACGAGTATCCCTTTACAGGTGTATGAATAACAAATAAGGTGAGCGTATCTGCTGCTAGCTGTTTTCGTATCTGTAATAACGATATCTGTGATGAATAGATGACCTCATTTTGTGCAGCGCTTGTCATGCAGCTAATTCGTCACACGGTTTGCAAATTAACCACTAATTTACACATTTTGGTAAGAAGATAATGTTTCTGAATGCTTCTTAATATATTATAAACTAGCCTTTGCTCGCGGCTTCGCTCCCGTTATGTACTAAATGTACTCACAGGAACGTTTTAAATGTAGCCTGTAATACTCAGGGATAATGTAGGTTTCCGTTAGGGTGTTAACATACTAATCCCCGATCACCAATCGACCGATGGTAGAAATGACGACGATCGATCAATTGGTGTAGTAGAAACTGTATGTAGTGAAAGAATTTTCGGAGTCGAATCAGTAGTTCCGAAGATAACAAACTAATTTAACAAACTTACAAACAGATTTTACCTTCGTCCGCGTGAAGTTATTACAAAAATATTACTTCCCTGTTGGATCGGATTTTGTAATATTTTTTTGTACGGAACCCTAATGCTTTTTCTAAAATAAAAGTATTCTAAGTTACTCCTTATAAGATCAGCTATCTGCAATACAAGTCCCGTCAAATTCTGTCCAGCCGTTTCGGAGATTAGCCGGAACAAACAGATAGTCAGACAAACAAACAGACCAGACCAGAGACAAAAATAAAAAATAATAAGTACCGTATGGTCATTTATAGGCAGTGATAGGAATAGGTAGTGCCTATTTGCCTAAACTTCGAAGAACAGAGACAAGAAACGGAGACTTCCTTAGGACTAATTTTTTTCCGATACATCTGTCCCGGAATTTCGATACAACACTTAAATACATTTTAAAAAATGTGTTATTTGGAATAAGTAATTCGTCTATATTTACCTAAAGTTTGCGACTAGATATATCATAATAAATAACATACACAGTCGTTACAACCATAAAACTTTCTGAATTTTTTTGTTGGAGAACTTTTTGTAAATGACTTGTTGATACACAATGAATCACAATATTTGTATAAGAAGCCGTACACGTTTCGAAGTAAATGTCTTCTTTCTAGCTCACTCTAGGCGTCGCTACGTTTAATGAGATTTGTAAAGTTCAAGTATAATAAAAGGCATTTTGTCTTTAAAATAATAAAACGGTATTTTTTTAACATTTTAGCATTCTCTATAGTAGAAAGAATTTATCATTTAAAAAAAAGTATTTAAAATAAATAAATAATTCATTTATTTGCCAGAATGTATGTATACAAAGTGTCTTAATATCAAAAATCTTAATATTAATGAGGTCCCTTTACATTCTACCATTATATATGATGTACAAATATTTGGTCACAAATGAAAATACAAATACCTTTTTTTCTTTCATCTTAATGAAATATATTTCTAAAGTAAGTATGTTTAATTGAAGAAGAAAGAAAGAATTACTTGTTCCAAATAACACATTTTTTAAATGTATTTAAGTGTTGTATCGAAATTCCGGGACAGATGTATCGGAAAAAAATTAGTCCTAAGGAAGTCTCCGTTTCTTGTCTCTGTTCTTCGAAGTTTAGGCAAATAGGCACTACCTATTCCTATCACTGTTTATAGGTATGCATTTAGTGAAAAGGTGTTATTTTGAAATTACAAACAGATACTTCAGTTTTATTTTGTTTAGATTAGATTAGATGTTTTAAAACCCGTGACACTGTACTACAGGGACAAAAACAAATCAAGGATGAGAAATACTCGTAACATAACAATTAGACGCCGTCATCTAATCTGTAGTGAAACCAAACATGTCTTAATCCCAATATCGGCTGGACAAACACAAGCCACGCATAACCGAGTACCTACCACGTGTAACATCAAAGGAATGCCACGTATGCCTCATCAATTATCTCCGGTTAGCATCGAGTTTGTCAAAACGGTCTGCGGTTAACGGTGGCACGCTAGACTATGGGATGGCTCGTAATACTGATTATTATTGTTAGCTGCAGCTCTGCAAGTAATACTCTTTGTTAATAGAATTAGTGGGAGATTGTAACAGAGCGGTAGGCGGAATTGTTTTTGGTCCAAGGTTTAATGTTCTTTTGTGTGATGATTTATAATATTGCTTTGCGCGATGTTCTACTAATAACTACAATTTCGGCAACATTGTCTTTTCATGCATTGATTTAGTTAATGTCATTTTAAAAATTCCTCCACTTTTATCCCTTTCAAGAAATGAGTCTTGTAGAAATCTAAGACAATTGCGTGTCTTTGTTGCAGACCTAATTTCGCCCCAGTGATGTAACTGCCACCGTTCACAATGAAGGTGAAAGTGAAGTGAGCGGCCAGCCTGGGCTCCGGACTCAGCCACGATGAGGCGAACATGAGCTCGATCTGCGTTACCATGACAACCAAGATGCTGCTCTCATTGCTACTGCACTGCTTCTGTGTCGCCACCACAGCTTCAATACCCAGTGGAGGTAAGTGATACGATATAAGAGTTATCTCCTAGCTAACCCACATTAGGGAACATTGGTGAAATTGATCTCGATACGTCGTATTGTCGATCATTAGAAATCGTGGCTAACAATGACATGACCTATTAACGTTATAAAACACGATTACGTAAATTTACAGCAATTTACTTATCATCACAGGTGGATTAAAAATATCGTGAGCTTGTCTCTGCTAGAGGTGTTTGAGCGCACTCTAGTAATCAATAAGTTTATATAGATGACGTTTTTTATTTTCACATATTTCACTTCTGTTGAAGTATTTTAGAACTTGTTTAGAACTAGATTTTTAATGATGTTGTAATAACCTGTTAAATTTTTTTATACAAAATTATTATCATTTGTAATTAGTATAGTGTCTAGTTGAAGCTGTAGCAAAATGTATTACTTCAAAACTAATTTATATTTCAAGATAAGAAAACTGAATAATAACTTTGAACTCGGGTATAATAAATATTTCAACTCTTGTTGGAAGTTTTTACAAAAATAGCTGCAAGTTTAACAGATAAAGAAACTTGCTATATTCGCGAAGAATCTCGCTAAAATATTCCCTTAAAGCCCGGCCATAACTTATTCTATTCGGGAAATAAAACAAAGACCCCACTATCCAGAATGGAAATATCTCAAAAAACACGTTCTATTGCGCGTTCTGAATGAGATGGAAAAAAGAGGATTCGTACTGGAGCAGAGGTTTAACATAAAATTCTAGTAAACGGGAGCATGTTATAAAGTTTGTAGTGAAGGGGTGCGAGGATTCGCGAGTTTTAGTGTATTAATATAAAGTATGACTACAGCGAGGTGCGACTATGAGACACAGTTAATTATGCAGCTTTACAAAGCATACCTGTGAAAGCCGGTATGAAAAATTTAATTTTACATGAGCTGCGACTTTTATTGTGAGACACAGTAATAAACATAAAAGAGAAATTAGCCCTAAGGTGAATGGATAAGGAAGATAACCATGATGATGACGACCTGGACGCGTACCGCGAGGGCGGGTTCGAGGAGGCACGGGAAAAGAGCACATGGAAGGGATTGGGGAGGCCTTTGCCAGCAGTGGGACAGTACAGACTACTAAAAAAAACCATGATGATGAAAGCACGTTAAGCCATTGGTCCCGGCTGTCATTTGTAGACCTTTGACAGTCTTTACAGGTAATCAGTGCCCCGAAAGTCTGAGAACCAGTCTTACCAAGTGGTATCGTATTAGCTAGTTAGAACTGGGTCGCTCGTCGCTACATTAAAAATAAGAGTATTCAGCTGCATCCGGTTAGACTGAAAGCCGACCCCAACTTGTTGGGAAAAAGCTAGGCAGACGATGATGCCTACTATATGAAATGCTGAAAAATACTTTAATTAAAATTCTTAGCAAAACTACGGCTATGCAATCAGGAAACCAAAACTAAAACTTCCTGCATCGCGATCCAAATCAAAATAACCTTCATTCGGCGAATCTTTGATTTACGTCACGCAACAAATCATGTGCGATACATATCAATCATAAACGATGAACAGGACGAGCAGAAAATATTCCTTGACACAGAGTAATATCAATCGGAGCGGATCAATCCGACAGCCGAGTGTGTCCCGCGGAATCCCGCACGAGTGAATGGATGCGAGCTAGATACCGTTCGTTCTTCATTCGACGCCAATCGAATGGAATGAATCGTGTAAAACCTGTTCAGAGTGATTTTTTACTGAGAATATGGTAAGTATGCGAGGTACAGCGATTTCGGGTTGCAGGAAACATTTTTTATTCGGAACTGCGGAATTGGAAACAAAGGAATAAAAGCGAGGACGCAGCGATACAAAAAAGGAAGCTTTTTATTGTCATACAATGGCTCGTACACTACATTTATGGTCCTGTGCCGTTCAGTCAGCACCTCTTGCGACGCGAATAAGCCCTGCTATGTTAGAGATAACATTGCTCTCTAAAACATTATGTATAGAAACAAATCCTTCTAACTTACCAGACGGTGTGTTGCTAGGGAGTTTTTTAAGCCGCTTCTTCTCCCCGACTACAACATTAGCAAGTGGTAAAGGTTGGGTGTTTTAACGTTCAAAAAGCGGTATTTGAACACCTACTTTTGATTTAATTTAATTGGTTCCTCAAAGTTATTGTCTACATTGTGTTTGAAATAATGTTATTCCACAAAAATAGGAAGCAAAATCTACGTCAACACTAATTAAAACCGATGAAAACAAAATGGTTTCCATTCCAGTAACGTGATATTTTGCACGAGGATTAGATAGCATGAAATTAAATCTTTGGGGGGATTACAATAATAAGGAAAAATACGTAGATATGGGATTCCTCGAGGTCGTGGATTCGTTTCTATATAATCAGTGGAGGGCTTTGCGAATTCCAACAAAATTAGTGTTGACGATGATTCAAATGTTCAAATGTCTGGTTGCATGATTCAAATTATAGCAGATTGTTTTTAAATAATGGTGTTGAAATAATGGTACCAAAAAAATTAAGTTAAGATTTTATTACTTTCCCAAGACTTCCGTATATTCCCAGAGGAACAAAATAACCGAATACTTGGATGTTTTTGTGAGCAAAATTGCACAACTGTTTTTAGTTTATTCTCGAAATGTTCCAACTTGGATATTCCTCTAAAGCGAATGTTATTTGGACTTAACAACTTTGAGAGATTCTAGTCAGATAAAATCATGTTACTGCGATCTAAATAACTACTATACAGTGTAAATACCGTTTGTGTCTAGCAATATTGTTTCGGTAGAATCTGTCTATATGTTTATTGCGGGAGATATTTTGAATTACTTGTTCTAAACTAGAACATTTCGATTTAAAGGATTGTTCCTATTTCATACGATAGAAATAGTTTTGCTAGTAAGCTAAAGCTTCGTTAGCGTGTCTAATGTTTTATTCTTCTAAATATTATGTTAAGGAAACCAAACAGTGAAAAAACTTGGCAAGCAAATAGATTTGACAAAAAAGTTTGGGTGTAAAAACCTAAAAGCTCAATCACATGCAAATATCAAAAGGGAGAACTGGAAAAAAGAACAACACTATTTTTCTAAATTCCAGCCGCGGCGAATGAAATGGACGATTGCCCGAACGCAGTCGTGTTCTCGCACTTTACAGTACATGGCGCAGGTAAACAACCTATGAATATCGGTAAAACAAAAGGTAAGAAAAAAGCGAGCGAGATTAGCTTTTTTGCTTAGAAAATTATTTGGCGAAGCAACGTTCCGCCGGTAAACGTTTAGCAAGTCCGGAGAACCGCACGCAGATCGATATGAATACAATTTGAATTGAGGTTAAAGTTATCTGAAGATGAATACTGGGAAGTGTTCGTTAGTGGAGTATGTGTTGGAGAATGTAGCATGAGTTAAATCACGTTAAATTTCTAAGGTATTTTAAAATGACACTTTCCTTATAAAATAAACTTTTTAAATAATCGAGGAACACGAGACTTGTATACTCGGTATTATCTTTAACGACGCAGTAACTGGATAAACTGTTCAAGATATTCATACAAGAAGAAAAAAATTGCCGAGAATTTTTAGTATTCATTTGCGTCGTAAATCGTCGTCGGGATAAAAAACAAGACAATATCGTTGAAGTGAGCTGCTGAGAGGAGGGTCAGCGAGATCAAAGGGTCTGTCCCGCGCACGGCGGAACCTTTGAGTTCATCTCAGCCTCCGTGTGTGCAGTTATCAGTCTATTTATAAAATTCCTCTCTAAGAGGGTTCCAAGGAAATTGTTCTGTCGAAATCATGGGATCCTTTTCACGAAAATGAACGTGTATAGAAAATATTTTGGGCGGAATTAATTCGGGAAAATGTTCAGCAGTTAAGTGTTGGCAAATGTTTAAAATAAGGAAAATGTACGGAGTATACTCTTTCCGACATTGGTACAACTGGAAATGAGTTAATGGAAAACAGTATTTACTTGAAACAAAGTAATATAATCTTACTGAAAAAATCTTTTAAGATTCTTTAGGCGTTTAATTGAAATTGTGTACTTAACAATTATTTTTCATTCAATTAACCCTTAAGTGCTTCAATTTAATTGAACGAATAAACGCGAAACAAAAATTTCACACACGAATGAAAAGGGTATGTCTATCTACATCAAAAGGTGAAAAATAATTAACAAATTGATGTTTCACAGTTGAATTGAGCTGATATTAAAGATTGTTTTCATTTTAATTAATAAATGGTGTTCTTTGAAAGTCAAGCTGTCTGGAAAATTCAATAAGAAACCGAAAGAACCTGAGATCAACGACCTGCTTGATGACAATTAAGTCGGCGATAGTAATATCAGCCGACTGATTTTATCTTTTTACAACTTTTGTGAATAAACGAACTATAAATAAACATCTTCATAAAAACGCCTCTGAAATATTTAAGATCATTATTTATTAGAATAACGAAAATAAAACGCGTATATACTTATAATCTACTAACTAATGAACTTACGATAAACACTCGCTTTGGGAATCCATGTCAAGATCAGACATTTATAATTGTAATTATTAGCTTTTATTGTTATTTTTAATGTTTAATATACCGTGTAGTGACATTAGTTACCGAAAAGCATATACATTATATACAGACTACAAATAGAACTAAAATAAATATAAAAAGAAGACTAAAATAAAGTACCTATATATATACAACGATGACAATATGACACGTCTTAGGCGTCAAAGTACTCCTCCGCATCGCTATCATCTGGAAACGTGCCTAGAAGACTGGCAGCATTGCCACGTTGAATGGCAATGCTAATTCTTTGCCCAAAGAAAGACCCAGCCCTCTGGTCACGCGAAGTGTCGACTAGTCGGCGAGAGATTTCCTTGAAAAGGAGACGCGCACTCGGGCCCCATGACCCGAGCGTTTCGACCCCAAACGGCTCAAAACTGTAGTTACCAATAAGGTTACAGTATTTGCGCCGCTTGAGGATCTCAGCAGCCGCAGCAGCAGCGCCCGCACAGCCCGCCGTGCTTGAAACGTGGGATGGCGCAAGGGTGTCGACACAAGTTGCGTCCCACACCAAAGGCCTACCCACCTTCCAAGGCACCAACGTCATGCCGTCTGGTCTCTTCCCATCGTCACGTACCAAGCCGTTTGGTTCTAAAACCGCTGGTACGCCGGCGCTGGCAAGAGCTCGACGAATCAAGTCGTTAATGCTGGCGTGCCGTGCAATGCGACCTGCGCTCCTGTAGCAGGACAGGCCATGGTGTCCGAGGCTGTCGACAGCTTCACCGCAATGACACCGATGCGGAGCAACACAAGGTGCGCCTAAGCGTAGAGTAAGAGTAAGTCGTAGCGACCCGGAACGATGCGTCATCCATCATAGTGCCAATGGTGAAAGATGGAAGTGCCTGAAGCCACAAGCCCGACTCCCATTCCCCCACGGCCAGCAGACGGGCACGCTCCACAGTATTGATTGACGTGTTTAAAAGGTTATTCCGTACAATACTGCAGAGCGGCACGTCCCACTGTCTCTGGGAGGACAGGTTGTCGGGCACATCCGTATTGGGACAAGCCATTTTCCAGGCGTTCAACGCATCAGTCAAATACGGCACCTCAAAATCGACCAGTGAGGACGTCAGAATATCCCTGGTTAATTTTTCGGTACCGTAGACCGAGGAGAGGAAAGCTGGTAAACTTATACTTGAAATTTTGCGGACGCCGAGACCACCCAAACGAATGGGAAGTGCGGCTTGCTGCCAAGCTCGGTCGTCCAGGGCCACATTAAGTATTGAAGTTAGAGTTTTCCTAATTATTTGGTCCACTTTTTCTAAAAGCTGTGGATGCTTCCAAAGATGAGTATTATTAGTATTTAACTTATACTGTCACTTACGGAATATTTTCCGTGATTGTTCATGATTTTGAGCTCCCGATATTTCAACTTGTTATTAATTAGTAATTGTTAGGAATTATTCGGAGCAGACAAATCTGTCGACCCTCTTTCTTTGAGGGTAGACAGAATTGTCTGCACCTAACAATTTATTTTCCATCCACCCGCATTCTTCAGTGAACCCGCGATCATGGCGTTTGCAACAGCGTCGAAATATCGGGAGCTCAAAATCATTCAACAATCACGGAAGATATCTCGTAAGTGACAGAATAAGTTTAAAGAAAGCTTCAAACAGTGATCATTCTTCTAGTGACATAAATTCTCATAAAGGATGTATTAGTTCGAGTAGGTCCCCACTAAACCATTGCGCGCTATATTATAGCCCGCGTTCCGCACCATTAGTTGCCGGCGGTGTGGTGACTCAGCTAGGTTTGGGCTATTTGTACACTGTATCGTAACATGTGTGCGTTGGTGTTGTTAAACCAACGTCAGCTAACGCGAATGAAATTCTTCGCTTGTTATAAACATATTATGATTTAAAGTAGATCCGTTTAAAGTAGAAGTATGTGTTTTGTTGACAAATCAGTCGATACTTATTTAAAACGCCCGCGATCTTTGACACCAGTTGGCAATAGTAAGTTTAATTTCAATACATACTGAAGTATTCATTAACGCAATCGCATAGGTATAAAACTTTTAAGAGACCCTCTAGAGATGGCAAAATTGTATTCAAAACTCTTGTTAATTATGTACTGATTCAATTCAAAGAGTTTTTTTTAGTGGGAAAACCTATTCAGAGAGAAAGTTGGACCAAACTAGATGACCCAAGTCCGGGACAGACATATGTGGAGCATAATGGGGGAGGCCCACGCCGAGGAAGCGACTATTACCTACTCAGATGTAAACAAACAGTTAATGTATACCTGTTCATTAGTGTTCATATTATTATGTAAGTTATATTTAGAAATAGTGTAATAGAATAAAAGGCTTTTTTATTTTATTTTATAGTTACCACAATCTAATAATAATCTGTAAGTAGGCGTTCATACAAATATGTGTGTTCAAGTCTGTAGCACAATATTACACCACAGCGTGCCTAAACCCCACAAGTAGTGCCAGTGCCACATTAGGCGCTCAGCCATCGATCGGCCACCTGCTTGTTTGTTTGGGGCATACGGAGCTGACTCATGTTTTTAATCCTGCTTAGCGACCTGTGAGAGTCTCCCCTCTACCAGTCTAGGTACTCTAGGTGAGTATACTCGTATATCTACTTGATATTACCATATGTATGCCTGAATGTAAAGACATCGTGAGGAAACTGACATTTTCTAGGACCAACAGTAAATTCGAAGACGTGTGTCATCTGCCAGCCCGCACTATGCCCGCATTGAGTAGTATGAGCACTTCTCAATACAGATGAGACCTGTGTCCTAGTTATGAGAACGATATATACTGATTTTCTTAGGGCTGTTAAGGAATGTTTTGGTCTATTAAAGATCAATGGCATATTATTCTGCAGTCAGCTCGGGATATCCCAAAACGCGCTAAAACAATACTTTGCAGCCTATCCATAAAAAATATCTGTTAGATACGTTGGGGACTTCAGAACATAGCTATAATACCGTAAGCCTAGATTCTCGTTACATAGCTGTTAAAATATCTATTTATAATCGTCTGTCTACACCACAGACACAATTAACGATGCTCCCTAACAAAATTCAATCTATTTACTCTACGATTTAGCTTTTAATCACATTAAAATCTTTTTCTAGAAAACCTCTTCTGATCTTCATGGACCCAACATTCCAACTATCAGCTGAATCTAAAAATATAACCTTTAACTTCAAAGGTGGGTTCATTCAATTGAAGGTGGAAAGACTCAAGTCGCCACCACAGAGTACCAAGATACAGAAGGTCAGAGGACCAATGGGCATTCACTTCCAAAGAGTGATAGAGATGAACTTTCTAGGAAAACGTCTTCACATGAATAATATAGTTAATCCTAAGGCAAAGTCTATTAAGCTAACAAACACGAGAAGCAGTTAATTAATATGATAGAACTCGTACGGGTATGTACTGTACGTGGAATTTTAAACACACTTTTACCAGTTGGTTATACGATCATTCGTCGTGGTGAAACTACGAGTATGAAGACGATAGAAGTTCCATCTTCTACACACGGCTTTTTATACATTTTAATGTCATAACTTTACATCAGAACATTTAGCGCTACCGAAAAACCTTAAAACTTTTTTGTACACCAAAAAAAAAAAACGTTTCCCAGCAATAATTATTGAGCAGTATTATTTAGTTTGATGTACAGAAAGCTCGGTTAACGGCTTTGTGGTTCTTTTACACCCTGTATGCCTTGTCGTAATATCAACCTTCTTTACTTACCTAGGTCTTAGCAAGCCTATCTGGCGTCAGTGGCGTGCCCGCAATGAAAGAGAGGCAAAGCCCAACCACCAACTGACGACATTTGGGGAAAAAATAAAGTTTCACTCTCTGTTCTGAGTTCTGACATTGGTTTTTAATAACGCCAGTTTAATTTTTCTTATTATTTAAATATGCCTAAATATAAAAATACAAATAGTCGTATTTTATATCCCTTCACAAAAGAAGTAAATGATATAAGAGCCATCTACTGACATAAACGTAACAACAGAACTCTTCAAATCAATTCGTAATTATTTTCGCGAGAGATGGCGCTCAAATAAAAAATTGGTTTCTACGACTGCAAATTGTTGAAAATGTATGAATGTGTTATTCTTATTACTCACAGTGTGAACACCCATAACTCTTCAATCTTCGCTTCTTTACCACGGACAGATGACAAAGAGCAAAGCACACAGTAATGCATGGTATTACCTACTAGATAGATTTACAAATACTAACATACTTATTAATATCAACAATGACAATTCGTTTGAGTAAATGACACTTAAATGTATAATAAAATTACTTTAATTACTTTCTGTATTCTAAATCAAAAACACTATCTTTCTGTAAAAATAATTTTATTACATCAGCATAAAATGTTGGTGAAGGTTTTAATTCTACCAACAGCTGTTTTTCTATAGCAATATTATTGTCGTAAGTTATGAATATATATAACTTGTCGCGAGAATTGTCACAATTACGAACGAGATTATATTTTTCTGTAAAACGTATAAGTATTTACCTTGCCCAGTATCAATTTCACACACTAATCCTTCACAAGGAACAGATGCATGCGTATCCGAATTCATTTTAGTGTTAATAAACTATAATAATAAAAAGAAAATGCACTAGTATTCACTAATCACTCAAAACAAAACGAACATCGAACCGCGAACACACATTCTCTCTCAAACTACACTGACTTACACGCACACATTCAAAAAAAAGCCCCGCTTTACATTCAATACAAATTGTCCAAATAAGTACCTACGAAAAGTGACGAAAACAGACACAACTTGCTAGGAGTAAGCGAGAGGTCAGAAGCCAGATGTATCTGGCTTCCAGCCAGTACGTGTGAAAAAGATAGCAATAGCACTGACTGTAGGCCGTAGGTACGATTAGTTTCGCGCGCTCGTTTCGCGCAAAATCAGATGAATTAACATAATTATTATATTATTGTTTGACGTAAATTTTAGTTTGTGTTAGATTTATTTATTTATTTTTTATTTGTTGTATTTAGTTTGATTGTAAGGCAAGCCGGGCTTTTCGGCTTGTATGATATCTGGCGTGCCTACCTTAATGAAGTAGATCGAGCTAACTCCCTGTTCGCACACATTTGTGAACACAGACTACATTAGCCCCCCACAGTCACACGTGGTTTTATGAGCTAAGTGCTCTTACAACACGATCGTGGGAGTTACTTCGTGTTGTATTAATTTCTTGGCCGTTCGTGAATAAAATAAAATGTTTATGGGTACCATGTACAATGTGAAGATAATGGTTTCACTGTTTATGGGTACACTGTGTAGTTGATTTTGCGGAATTGGCGTCAATTGGACTGAAATAAATAGTAGTATTTGAAAAATCATGAATATTTTCAATGGGTAGCAATTTGACTCAAAAACAAGAAAACTGATAGATTGAACGATGAAAATGATTCATCATCAGCCGAGTTTTTTTCCAATATTAAAAAGGACAGCCGGGACCAACGGGTTAGCGATCGATGAAAATGACCGTCAGTGAAATATGGAAAAAATTAATCATAGTTGCCTAAAGGCTTAGCATACTTGTATGCTATGGAAAAACTTATACTTCTACATGAAAATACAACGTCATCTGCGTAGCCTTTTCCCAACTATGTTGGGGTCGGCTTCCAGCCTAACCGGGTGCAGCTGAATACCAGTATTTTACATGGAGCGTCTGACATGAAAATACAACATTTGGTGAAATTGAATAGCAAAGTACTTTCTACAGAATGTTTAAAACCATGCCAACTTTGTACTTATCTATCACAATATTGAACTTATCTTACGATTATTCGCGTATAATAACTGTGTATCGAAATGTCAGCGATGACGTAAGCGATCCTAATGTACAGCTTAGCACAAATCCCATTACATAATGTATCGTAACGCAGCTTACTGTGACAATATTGCCGGCCGGCTGACAGCGCGGACGGCCCCCTAATAACGCCGCCATTATGAAACATGTGCTTACAATACTAGTATTCTATTTACACTTTGTAGGATAAATAATAAAATGTCAGTCTTCGTCAGTAAAGAATATTTTTAATTATAGTAGTAGTCTTTCTTAAAGATATTTCAGTTACAGTCATTATATCTGATCGTTTGTCAGTTTTTATGAGAGGAGAACTTATAATTTTCATTCGATGTTTATAAACAAACATAATAACTATGGGAGAATATGAAAAAAGAGGACGATACTATCACTGAGAGCACTCGGTGTACTTACCTATATGTGGTTGAACCGGCTATGTGGCTGTTTTTGCCTCGTCTGCCATTTGTTGCATGACGCAAAAACTCCCAAATGGATTTTGATGGGGCTTTCATTGCTCCGAAGCGGAAACCGCAATTCAAATTTTTTGAGTACTGCATTAAAATAGTGTGTCTGAGCGAACGAATAAAAATTGAAGACCAACATTCCACAAAATAAAGCACTACTAAATAAAGTAGAGAGACAGCGTTCTGTACAACTTTAGCGCACTTCACAATCTCCGCATATTTATCACAAATAAGTTTTCTCCGTGCTTCTGCCATCTCGCTAACAAAAAACATGTTCCCATTTTTGTTTTAAAAATATATTTAGGACGCTCGGAATATTGAAACTGTAAAATCTGTATTTACGAACACCGCGCGAAATTGACAAAGCAAAAAAATATACTTGTTTACCCAGTCATTTATACCAAGTAAAAGTAATTTAATAAATGGAATACGGAGCGCCGTAGTAGGATGAACGTACCAACATAATGTAATAATATACGGAGTTTTTGAACAACAGACACAGATGCGCACAGTGTTTCACTTTGTGTTTTTGTAGAGCTCGATTTAATCAAAATTCCAAATTATGTTTTCATACAATGCGTTCGAATGAAAGGAAAATATAGAGTGGACGCCAGATGTGTGTGTTCTCACTAAAGTGGTTTTGTTGTGCGAGGATACTTCGATGCTTACGATTGCCCCTTATTTCCGAACTATTAACTCTGAGCTGCGCCTACTGGAGGTACGTGAAAGCTTGAAATCACGTACTAGAATAAGGTCGTGGTAGGCAATAGTGGCTGAGTAATGACATGTTCTGGGGCCATCACTCGCGAACAACTTAATAGGCCGTAACCTTCAGTTCTGCGTAAGAAAGTGCGCGGAATGTTAAGCAAGCTCTAAACAGATTATACAGCGAGACGCGTACATTGCGAACAAGGGATGTTCTTATTTTGATGACTGAACCAAATAGAAAATGTATTCAGAAAAGACGTTTTGTGAGAGAAGTACTTTAACCGAACAATTTGTATGATTAGGATATATCCTAATCATACAAATTGTTCGGTTCGGTTTCTTAAACGACTAGTAACACATATATGTGTTACTAGTCGTTTAAGATAGTGATTTTAATAGTTCGTTTGTGCGCGCATCACGTAAAAACCCCTCATTGTATTCAAAATCGAAATACTGAAAGATAAGAAGCATTGTTCTGAATAACATTTAGCGTTTATTTCATGAAAATCGACCAACAGACTCAAAAAACATTGATTTTTAAAATGTAGTCACCTCGTACGCGATTTTCTATGATAAATTTAATTCTCTTCTAATCTAATCTTTACGTTAATAGGTGTTAGTCGAAGTGTAGTCGGAATACTAGCTGAAAATGGTTTATTTTTCCTTTTGTGTTTACTCTTTGCATGGAAGTAATAAATACTACGTACAACAGCAGTTCTTATTGCACCGAAACAGATGATCTTTGCGAATTTAGTCCCATTGTACATTCTAATAAGGTCACCCTTCATTTTATGTAAGACTAGCTCATGCCCGCGGCTTCACCCGCGTAAGTTCGGTAATTGTCCCACGGGATCGCACTACCGGGATAAAAAGTATTCTATGTATTAATCCAGGTTATAAACTATTTGTGTGCCAAATTTTATCCAAATCTGGACAGTGGTTTTTGCGTGAAAGAGTAACAAACATCCATCCTTTATACTCACAAACTTTCGCATTTATAATATTAGTAGGACATGATGGACTATTGCGATAGTAAAACATGGACCGTAATAAAAAATCAATTAGTCGGTTAGATTTCCAAAAATAATAAACATGGTCCCCAAGCGGTTTTCACTTTTTGCATATTACAGTTGCATGAGAATTAAACAAAATAGACTTTGTTTTGTTTTCATGCTTTATGATTTTCAAATCATTACAAAACAGATTAATGTATACTTTTAGTTTTTTTTTAACCATTCAAAAGACAGGTAATCATCTATTAATGAAGGAAAATGAACAAATTAACCCAGTACGAAATAAAATCTTTAAAAAGTTTAAAAATGAAAACAAAATTAAAATTTGATAAAATCTACGACATTGTAAATTTGTTCCGTGCAGAAATCGAACCCGCGACACGCAGTGCCACAGTCAATTGCTCAGCCACTGCGACCACCGTGCCGTCATAAAACTGTGGTTGTGGCTTCCTCAGGCATTGCTGCAACTTTGCTTAATGGTGACCGGACTGCGCATTCCATTTTCAAATTGCCGCTGAATCTTGTAAGCGAAGATACCCCAACATGCAACATCACCAAAACCAGAGGAGTCCTTTTGCAGCAGTGGAAGTTAATAGTATGGGTCGTGTGAACAATGTCACACAAGCATACATTAGAGGGGTTGAACCGCAGCTTGCAGGACGGGAGTCGAGGGCCACGTGGTGGCTCTCGGCCACCGTAGGCGCGGGCCTGTGGACGGTGAGTAATGGGTTAGCTCGCCGTCCGTCTGTCTTATGACGACAGGCCATGTCAACGGCGCGTTCGAGTTCTACGCGCGCCTCAAAGTCAGCAAACATGAGGGGCCCGCAAGGGCCGATGCCTGCCAGGGCTGCGGGACTGTTCGAAAGAGATACCGCGGCCCTGGAACATAAAGGGCAAAAGAAGGAACATGGATGATTTTTAGTCAGTAAAAGTCTGACACTCCCTTCCGCTCCGCCCAGAGCGGGAGGAGTCATTTGATGATTTCCCATCCGAAAAAAAAAGGCGTGTGATGGTTCACTTTGAAAAATGAAAATGTAATCCCCGAAGGGTTAGGCAGACGTGTTTCTAATCGTACACCCATATTTCACCAGTTATGTTGAAGTCCCATGTGATAGGGGCGAGCCTATTTCCACCAACGGGGCAAACATCCAGATTCCGTGGCTGCTATTGAGAAATTCCTGATGGAATAACCCAATAACACTATTTTATTATATTACATTGTTTTTTTTTCAATTGCATACATTGTTTAATGTTAAGTGGAACAGCGGAGTCACCTAACACAAGCATCGTCTTGCTCAAAAGGTGATCTACAAATCATGTGCGTTTAACCTTATGTAATTAATGTAAACATTTTTTTTAACATTGCCCGACCCGCACTTGCGACCTCTCGACCAACGAGGCAGTCTCTCACATACGCACCAAAATTTCCACGCGAACGAAGTCGCGGGCAACAGCTAGTCTCAACTAAGACATCACTAGCGCGAGCCAAAATAGGGATGTCACTTAACGTTTCTATATCAACATAATTATTACAAGGTTGTCGACAAAAACACGTAAAATTATGCGCATACACGATGCCTTGAAATATTTGGCACAACACTATAGGCCAGGAGATGGAGCGTGATATTTGCCAAAACGTTATTTAATATGTAAACACGTCGAACGTTTACACACATAAACAGATTTCTGTTGTTTACTTTGCTTACTGTGTACTTACATAGATGAGAGTTTAAACTATTTTGTGAGGTTGGTAGAACGCGTGTTTTAATGTGAAACGTTTGCAATCCGTTGGCATTCGGGATGTAATGATGATTTCAGATTGATTGAGTGCAAACACTGTGTTTAATGCATTGATAATCATTATTATGACGAACTTTGTTGTTTATTCAAAAGTAAATGTGTGGTCTTATATTAGTAGTATAAAATCATTGAGTGATCAGATGTAACTACTAAATATCAGCATACAATTAAATAGATAGAAAAAAGTTACTGGGCCCTCAAATATTGTTTTGCAAATAAATAAAATATATAACATAATTATGTATTTCAAAAACGGAAATATATTGCTAACACTAACTCAATACTACATTAAGTAACGAGTCTAAAGTATTATATTAATTCAAGTAAACATAGTGATGATGAGTTAATAAATAAATAAATATTTTCTCCGAAACATCGACGCCGACCTACTCAAAAAATAATATTTTTTTGAGTTAGGAAAAAAACACTTTCAGCTTTGTAGACGTAAAATAATTTGTGAAAAACATATACGATTTATAACAACGCTTGATCCGTTATAAAAATTAGTCGGTCTCCGGGCCTAGGCTGTTAAAACAAAAGGGTTTTTTTCATTTGTTTTTTGTCTGAGAACATTCGTCCAGAGGTCGCCGGAGCCAGCGTCCATTAGGGCACTCTTAAAACAAATAAAAATAAAAGTGAGCGATTAAGATAAAAACGTTTCAAAATGGTATCGTCGTAGGTACTTGTGTAATAGTTTCGCTAATTACTTACTCAGATTCTCTCTATTATTCACGTAGAAAGAATTTGAAGGAGACATTTTTGTGCTTTAAGTGGTTATTAAGTTTTCATGTTTCATTAATGAGACAGAATCACTAGCTTCTTTACTAAATATGACTTGAGTTGCTTCAGGGCAATAAATAAGTTGGTAAAGTTGTTTAAAATCAAATCGTTACCCCAAAAAAAAAACTTCACAAAAACTTTAGTACTTAAATAATGAGGTACCTGTACATAGCAGAGTAGATATTGAATTTCTGATATTTTTTAAACTAAATTTAGAATAATAAAAGACGAAAAAACCGTCTGCGAAAAAAACACGTATGCTGTCTCCCTTTAAAATCGAGCAAGACATTAGATTTATGAATTTCAGCAATGCATTTCACCATTTCCTTTGCATACAATTTCGGGTACATATTCGTGTTTCGAGCTGTCTCCGCTCCGTGCGGTCTGTTAGGCATTTGTGTATTAAGACGGGTAGTTCCGTGGCGCGAACTGTGGGGTACGGCCTGGCAGACCACTGACCTCGTTCTGACAATCTACCGAATGTATTTCAATGCATCGAAACTTGAGGGCGAGGGTGAGGAATGTTCTTGCCGGGGCAATGTGAAGCTAACATTGTAAGGGACTTCGTCCATTGAACCAAATACTGATACTACAGAAACGTAAGTTCAGAAAAAATATGTATTTCTCGAATAGTTTGTTCACGATGTACGTTCTTTGCGACCATGCAGACATTTAATTATTATTGTGTGAAAGACATGTTATGTTGGGCCCTATGGTTAAGGCATCGCTGCACGAGGTTGTGGGTTCAAAGACAGGGCAAAACCAGTGTGATTTTTCCAATTAATAATTATGTAGAAGCTTTTTAAGGTTACCGATCTTGTAAGTGTATGGTTGTTTTTAATGTCAGCAATGACATTAAAAAACGTTAATTCTTTTTAAAACTCTATATAAAATAAATGATTTTAATTCTTGGTCATATCTGACACCGTTAGACGAGAATATCGTAATGAAGTCTTTACTAAAAATGATTATACCTAAAAATCGACAGCCCGCCTTCGCAGGCTCATGATCAATGCTCATGTCTTCTGTATATCAAAAGAGGTCTTTGCTCTGTAGTATAGGTGCCCATTATTTTATATCTGCGCATCTCATCACCATCAAACCACTTTTACATGTTCCTCGTTTATATTGTCCTGACCTCATACTATAAAGCATTTTATAATTCGCCATTAAACGTGCTTAATTATCGTATTAATAATTTCTTTTTCATTACCGCGGGTGCTAAGCAGCCAGTACTTAGTCGGTAATATTTTGTGAAACATTTGTGTGAAAAATTCAGCGCTTTTAAAAACTCGTTTCCTGTAGCTGTAAGCACATAAGGGGACGTTGTGAGGGTTGTACTTGTGCCACTAAGAAAGTAAACGCAGAAATTCCATTTCGCGTCACCTAGATTTTGATAAAAGCAAGGGTTTCTTAGAATAAATTGTGAGATATAAATTGAAAATTGATAAACATTTATCTGTCATTTTTGATTTATAATATTAATCGATAGGTAAACAAGTAAGGCAATTGGAGTAACATTTTTTTGAGCAACATGCGTGTAGGACCAGATGTATAATCGTAGACGAAACAAAATGAGCAAAGAGATTTAGAATAGAAAGTGGTATTCTGTAGTTTCTGCCTACCCCCATAGGAAAACGGTTTGAGTTTATAAAAAAATGAAATAAAATAAAAATATCTTATTTCAGACCTTGATCCATATAATATTAATAGGGAATACACGCTTCTTCTATGCTATGTTAGTAACAAACGTAGGGCAAGATTTCAATTCATTTATCTGCTGCACTGACATGGCGCTCCGGGTACATGTTCATGTACCCAATGCGCCATAATGGTGCAACACGGCTTTTCACTGATGACCGTTGTCTTTGACGCTCCCACGTACTCTGCGCATCATGGAAGCAATCTTTTTACACAAGATGGTATTGAAACCATCAGTAAGTGTTTAGGCAAAAATTCCTGATGCACTACAGTAACCAAGAATATCCGAAAAGTATTGTTGTACTGAACTCTGAGGTCGTTATAATTATGCCCTCTGCGTTTATCGAACTCACAGAGTGCATGTGTTCAAACATTGGCCAAAAGCCTTAAAAAGAGTTATTATTAGTTCTGCTGTACAACGTGCAAACCTGTGGGCCAACATATTGCATCAGACATCCAACGCCCGTAGTTCTCTTTCCATTTATCAGCATCATCCTTTAATCTCATCATCCTTTCATCATCCTTTAAGTCAAAGTAATTACATAAATACTTAAAATGCATTACTATTTTGAATTAATTTCAATACTGAACATTGCTGTAGTTCAATAACTTTTTCTGTAGTCGGCTACTAGAATAAAATTATAATATTTAGCTTCATAACACAAGTTGGTAACAAATGGCATTTCTGCTAACACGTTGTTAGTTTCAGTATTACACGACGTAAAATCTGGCTTAAAGGATGACACCATGTCTCATAACGTAAGTCGACAAATGCGGGTATACGTGATGCAACAAGCGCACAATATAAGATTTTATGAAATACATGCGTTGTGCAAAATGGTTTTGTGCTATTTATATGGTTCCAGGAACGACTTGTTGATTTCGTTGTTTTGAGGTTGTTCAAGTTATTTTGACCGCTAAACCATAAAATTTTGTGCGATAAATTATGTTTTGGCTTGTGACGAATTTGGAATATTTTACGAATGTGTACCACTATCAAGCATTTTATTGGTTTATTGGCATTCATGTAGCCCAGAAACAAAGGCAGAAAATATATTGGTGACACAAAATTCATTTTAATAGTACGAGTTGTTTGTCATTTGTAACTAAAGTAGAGATAATTTCTGTGTTGTAAATGGAAGTCATCAAGTAATCACTAGTGTGAGGAAGTGGCGAACCTATTTGAGTTATATAAATCTATTTTTAAGTGACATTTGCACCAACATACGACGAGGTCTAAATTACCATTAGACACAGTTATGTCCAGAGCCAAAATATCGAAGACATAATATGACTTTGACTTCCACTCACCCGCAATAAGCCTATGACCGAGCCCTCTCACGGGGACGAGGTGGGTGTCCTGTAGCACTGGGAACGAACCTTAAGCTCTTTTTGCTAACAAACTGCTACATAAAAGTACCATCTCACATACTAACTCCCAGCTCCAATGTTACAAACACCGTCACCGACTCACAAAGAACACCACATAATATAACACTGGTTTAACAAACTCCGCACTGAACTTTGAAATGTATTTTATAAAAAATTCAATAACACAAGTCACCAAGTTGCTGAGAAACACTAAAGGAAATCACGCGTGTTTGTGTTGTGCGGACACAGTGCAGGTGTGGGCAGAAGATGTAGTTGACAATGACAGGAATTTCGTACAATATATAAACTTAGCTACTGTGAGCAGGCCATCGAAGGTTGCTATTAAGATGATAAAGACAATGAAGAAGAAGTATATGTGGTCTTGCGAGTGCGTCCGCGAGTGCGGCGGTCTCGTCACCTACTATAAGACAGGAGGTGATATCGGCATCTCTGTTGCCATTGAAAGCAAGGTTTAGAGGTAGTTAGATAGTTCGTGCCTTTTGATAATACTAGGTGTTCAGGAAATAATTGAAACTCAAAAGTATCACTCATCACTTATCACACCTTTTATTGGGGAACCAACCCTGAAATAGCAAAATATTGGTCCCATAAATATACTACAATGATTTCGGGCTTTCAGTTGGTACTTAAACTTTGTATTTTAGTACTGCAACAGTTATAACTTCGCCTATCAAACTTGTTTTCCATATGCTAGTGTCGTCATCCACCCATTCATGTCTATGTACTAGCGAAAGTGACAGTTCATTCGGCTCAGTTCGTAGGTGCATGTTCGCTATCCATCAAATATTTTATGAACTGCACCTTCTGACCATTATGTTCTTATAGTAAGAAGGCTGGGTTCACGAGGACCGGGTGTGCTAAAGCAATTTAATAAAAAGCCGAGGCGGGAACCTGGCCGTATCTCGTCTGTTACCGCCTTTACTTCGCTACAAGCTATTACGTAGAAATGATGCAAAGTTCCACCATATGGAGATTGTTTACTAAGTGCCAACAATTGTGTTAAACATTTTTATTAAAAATTCTTATTTTCATGAAAGTATGTATAATTTAGACGTAATGTATTGTGTAACGAAATATTTTTGTAATTTTCTTCTTGTTAGGAGTTTGGAATTTGTTACACGCGCCGTGATCGAGGCTTGCAAATGAAAAAAGGTCCACTTTATTTTGCCAGGCTTTCATATGTTACATGTTGAGTATTGTTACAAACTGAAAAATAATCGAATTAAAAACCATTAAAAATAAATAAATGGCCCTTTTTTTTTTTTGGTGGTTGGGAAATCATCAAATGACCCCCCCCCCCCCCCCGCTCCGGGCGGAGCGGAAGGGAGTGTCAGACTCTTACTGACTAAAAACCACCCATGTTCCTTCTTTGGCCCTTTATGTTCCAGGGCCGCGGTATCTCTTTCGAACAGTCCCGCAGCCCTGGCAGGCATCGGCCCGTGCGGGCCCCTCCCGTTTGCTGACAACTCTTTGAGGCGCGCGTGGAACACGAACGCGCCGTCGACACGGCCTGCCCGTCGTCATACGACGGACGGACGGTGAGCTAGCCCATTACTCACCGTCCACAGGCCCGCGCCTACGGTGGCCGAGAGCCATCACGGCGTGGCCCCCGACGCCCGGTGCTTCTCCTCCCGCGGCGGCTGGGACGTGAGGCTCTCTCCCTCTCACGTTCCGCCGCCTCCTTCGCTAGCATGACTGCTTCGCAGAAGGAGGCGACGGCTTCCCATTCCCTCTCGCCCCGGACCATGGCTTGAACCAGGGCCGGGCGCGAGAGGTCGCTGCCGCCAATCGCCACTACGAGGACACGGCGGTGCTCCTCCCAAGCGGAGCAGACCTCGACGGTGTGCTCCACCGTGTCCTCCGGGCGATCCTCGCAATAGTAGCACCTGGGCGTTTCCTCCCGCCCGATTCGGTGCAGGTACCTCCCGAAACATTCGTGTCCGGTGAGGACCTGCGTCAGGCGGAAGGTGAGGGCGCCGTGGCGCCTCTCAAGCCACTCCTCAAGGGGACTTAGGTTACGATAGTCGCTCTCTCCATGTCGCCATGAGATCACGGCGGAGGTCTGTCCGCTGCGCGACAATTTGCCGCGGCAGTGGAGTTACCCCCCGGCTCTGTACCTCCGCGTGCCACTCGTGCAGGCGCGCGAGGACTATGGCCTCTAGATCCCATGGCGGCAAACCGGCAAGGAGGCTCGCCGCCTCGCGGGAGATCGTGCGGTACCCACGGCTCAGCCTTACGGCTACCACCTTTTGGGGCGCGTTCAGGTAGTGCTTGGCACGGAGCCTCAACGAACGCGCCCACACCGGGGCCCCGTAAAGGGCCATGGACCGCAAGATCCCCGCATAGAGCCTCCGGTAGGAGGCGTTTGGCCCCCTCAGGTTGGGCAGGAGCCGCTTGAAGGCAGCCCCTGCCTTTTCCAGTCTGGGAGCCAAACGTCGGAAATGCAAATAAATGGCCCTTTGGACAAGGATGTAATGTAGAAACTCGTACCCTCGTACAAGCCGCATTTAGGAACATACCTTCTACTGAAAAAAGCTCAGTATGTAAGCTATATATCTATCTATATCACACACACCTGGTCTTGTCCGAACTATGTCAGGGCAGACCCTAACTCGATAAGTTGGTATTTTATTTAAACCTTTTTTTTTTTTTTTTTTTTGGAGGGTGAGAAATCATCAAATGACTCCTCCCGCTCTGGGCGGAGCGGAAGGGAGTGTCAGACTCTTACTGACTAAAAAACACCCATGTTCCTTCATTGGCCCTTTATGTTCCAGGGCCGCGGTATCTCTTTCGAACAGTCCCGCAGCCCTATTTTATTTAAACCTCCATCTGCAAACCACCGCTCGTCCCATAAAACAAATGCAAATTCAGCTACTAATATCTAGTTAGTTCCACCGTTCCAGCTTCTTTAACAAACAACAAGCCGACAGCATAAGTTAACTCCGAGCGGAACATGTCCTCACAAATACCACTTATACTGAATTTATTTAGTGCACAACACATAAATACAAGTCTCAGCAATTGAAAGTAAGTGTAGGCTCCGCCCCCTGCCGCCTCTACAACTCGCAACTTTAACGTGAGCGCCTTTGTCGCGAGTTCCGACGGCTGAATGATGGCGATGGCGGAAATGGGGGATAAACTAATGAGGATAATGTTTGGGGGAAATCGGGCTATAACCGGTTTTGAATGGTATTAGGGTTGTAATTTATAGCGTTTCGTTTGTAGGTCATGGTGATATTTAAGGATGTTTTTTTTGGTAAGAAATAAAACATGTACGGACTCGTTGGCTCAGTTATATATTTCAAGCTTTTTTAGGAATTCAAATTGATTTCTGTAAAGTAACGCCCGATTTCAAAACTTGTTTAGTCGCTGTGATAACGTAGTATTAAAATTGAAGACACTCATCAATTCCAAACCAAAAGAATTTCAAAGCATTTTCTTTCTCACATGTTTTCGCTAAACTAAACCATTTGCAATTGTGCATAATAGATATATATAATGAACTCGTTTCATTAACCTCAATCATAATAACGTTGCTCCATTATCGTGGACGCCCGCTCCGATGCACAAACTGGAAAGCACAATGGAAATACATAATTAACAAACAAACGAATACAATTCTATCATCGAATTAACAACAAAACAAACTTTATTACACTAAGCTCATGTTATTAATTAAACTCACATAATTCATTTCAATTAGCAATGTAAGTGCATTGGTTACTAGCAAAACTAATTTTAGCACTTTGTTGGTTTTAATTCTCTTGTTGAAGTATGGCCGCCATAATTGGTGGCACGATAAATTAAGGGGTGGTTGGATGGCGCGTTATTTGATTAAAGTGCGAGTTGTGCCAAGTGCTATGAACGAGTTAAATGGTGCAAGTATACGCTCTTAAGCTGTAGCGTTACGTGGTCATGTATTTTGCTGGATGCTGTGTCCAGGAGGTGTTTTCAGATGTAGGTATATGATTTTGGAAACATATTCTTCTTAGCTTATTCAATATTAATAATAAATCTCTAATATCATGTTTCAAAGCCTAAGTAGAAATATTTTAAATTAAAATTGACATAGGTAATTATTAACTGCAGTAATGGGAAGCAGAAAATTACTTAGTACAATTTGAAACGATAATTTCGATGGCAAAAGATCGGACGACATGTCTTTCTCTCCATGAAAGACATGGCCATGACAAAGGCCCCCCTATAGTGTGGGACGTAATATAATGTCGATACTCTTGCACCATCCCATCTACCTACGTCAGCGTGTTTTGCTAGCGCTGCGGTGGCGGCTGTGGAGAACATAAATAGTAAAAATAGTAGTAAATATAGTAGGGTGAAACACGCGGGCCTGGGGTCTGAGTGCTCACAGCCTGTTCAACGAAATATCCAAACGATTAGTTGACGCTATCCGTGACCCAAGCGCTGGCTTTAACCTTGGGCAAAGGCTAAGCATTGCCATAAGCGTGGTAATGCTGCCAGTCTCTTGTGCATATTACCGCTTGATAGCGTTGAGTCTGACAGTGATTGTAAGTAAGAATAAGAGACAGTGTTTGTAAGTTTTGGATATTTTATTGTTTTAATTTTTGATGTAGGTAGATAGTTATTTGCAGAAATAAATATTATAATAATACTCGACTATAAAACATTTACGATGTCAATTTAACGTTAAAGAAAACCATCTTAAAGTGCACACAAGTTGCGGCCCGCAGGTAAAGCAAAGCTGACTTCGTCCGACCTCGGTCAACTTCGCCAAAGTTCGGGTGTAGTGAAAACACTCCCTTTTTAACTACCCAACAAGTTAGGGGAGGTAATTCTTGACTTAGTGTCGGGGTGCGTTGCTGATGGAAGTTGTCTGCGTGATCGAGTTAAAGTTTGTAAGTTTCATGAAGTTATAAAATATTTATGTAACACTATGTGATAATAGGTATAATAGGGGAATTAGGAGCAAACTAAGATTTAAACTGTAAAATGTGTCCACACCTTACTTATAATATCGCGCGAAATAGTGCAGTTCTGGCTAGACTTTCATTTAAGTGTCGCTTAGAATAACTAAAAACAGGGTACGATAGATATAACTTTCAGCGAGATGAAACCATTCTGAAGTCACTTAGCCAACGAAACGATCAGAAATATGACCATTTATTGTTTGATAGCATATTAATTTTATTTGTAAACGAACAACGTCGTCCTATGTCTTGAGTAACAAGTATGTTTTATACCGGACTTTCGCGACCCCAGTAACCGAACAGGCACCTTAGTGTAATGAGATGATAGAAAGTTTGAGAGCTTCTCGTTGGCAGCATCCCCAACAATAGACTTGCTATTGTTGTTATTGAAGATCACTGTGATTATCATAGTGACGAAGAATCAGAGGTGAAATAACTGCAACAGAACCGTAAACACTGTAATTAATAAACTTCCTGCCACACAATATTAATTCACACTGAACCTTAAACAAATAAAAAACACAGTACATACTTCGTGTGCTAATTTAGTACTCTTTTTGTGCGAAACCGCAGGGTTTTGTCGTAATTAAAGCTATGTCGTTTTGTGTTTATTTTGTCCGAATTAACGCGAGGAATTTCCTGTGGGAGCTCTCCACTATATTTTAGAGTTCGCCGTGAAGGCAGAGAGAGATATTCTACTGCATTCATTACTCAAAGTATTTATTAACGTGATGTATAGAGTACGGAGTAATAAAGATGTTTTACGCGTTTTATTGAATATTTTAATTTATCCAAAGTCATAAATTATGTCATGTTTAAAATGGGGTAACATCTGTGATAAAGCGTTACAGTCAGAACACAACAAACCATAGTTTAGTCAAGAAACAAAAAAGTATTGCAATCTTATGCGTCCGTCGTAATAATGAAATACTGATGACGAATCGGGAAAGATAAAGATAAATCATGGGTGACATGATACATAGATATGCACATATGGATGGAAACGAGTTTAGATTGCTGGGAACATCAGTATTAAATTAAAATTCATTTTGTTTTCATAACTCGTCGTAGTCAGGAAAATATTGTGTCTAACTTAAGTTTATGTAGGTATACATTTTATTGTTGTGCCCTAATGTGTCTATAACTATCCGTAGTTAGAAGCCATTTTGTGACATTTTTTTTATACATGATGGAATGCATTAAATCAACAAAACGCTTAAAATCCTTGATTACCACAAATCTAAACACCTAACACCTTCCAGAGCGCCGTGTCTAATTCCCATCGGTTTCACAACACATCATCGTTATTACGACCGCATTAGCAGATACCCGCTAAACACCACATATACAGGGCGCTCAATAGACCATGTACTACAACCCCTCCCCCTCACCCCTTCCACACCCACATTGGACAATAAATCCTCAGTTATGGGCGTCGAAATAATTAGTGGGTTCATTAGCGAGCGTACTGAGTCATTATCTCGTGCGGGATATGGGTCACTGCCTGGTAGGTGGCGCCACCTGGCTTCTAAGATGTTGGAGACAAGAAGTGTCAATTGTTGAAGCAAGAAGTCGTAAATCCCTGACGGGTTAAGCAGAGGTGTACCGAGAGTACACCCATATCATATTTGACGCTTGTGTTTAAGTCCCATTTAAGGTGGGTGAGTCTATTGCCAACTACTAGGCATAAAATCATACTTTGGGATATCAGAATTTCAGAAATTCCGTATAAAAAAAAGCAATAACCCTTTGCCCGACCGAGGGAGTCCAACTCAAGGTCTCGTTCTCAGTAGTGACTCTTTCGACCACTAAATCAACGAGGCAGTCTTTCGAGAATTATTTACCATCTATATATTTATGTCTGTACAAATAAATAAAATTGAAGTGTCTGTTTGTAATATAAAAATAAGAGCTTATTACTGAATGCATATGCGGCACTTCGAACAAAAACAACTTTTTTTTAAATTTTTGTCTGTCTGTCGGTCTGTCTGTCTGAATGTCTGTCTGTTTGTTCTGGCTAATCTCCAAAACTGTTGAATCGACTTCTACCGGCATATAGCTGATGTTATAAGGTCTAATCAATGCTACTTTTATTTTATAAAAAATATTAGGGTTCCGTGCAAAAAAATTAAAACCCTTGAAATTATTAACAAAATTTGATTTAAACGGCTTATCTCCGAAACGGCTGGATCGATTTTGACAGGACTTTTATTGGCAGATAGCGGATGTAATCAGGAGTAACTAAGGTAACTTTTATTTTAGAATAAGAATTAGGATTCCGTGTAAAAAAAAACCCTTGAAATTGGTAACAAAATTCTATTCAAAAAGGAAAGTAATTTTTTTTATCATAATTTCTATAACAAAGGTCGTGGGCAACAGCTAGTTGTTTATAAAATTGTTAGAATAAATAATAGTTAAACGTACGTAACAAAGACTTTAGAGGGAATTTCAGGTTTCCACGAATAGAAATAGACCTATTTATCTTAGAGATTTAGTTTGTTTTGTATGTCGTCATAGAAGGTCTTACAGTAGAACAAAGAGTACCTTTCCGAGCTAATAATAACACAGATTACTAGACCCTTCCCTTGCTTTCCGTGTTTGGGTGATACATTGAATGTCCGGTAAGTTCTTTAGAGAGACACTTGGTGGTTTATGAAACTTATATTCAAGCAAGTAAATGCTATTTCAAATAAAATAGCTCAATTTGAATCGTAAAGTAAAAATGTATTACTGAAAATAAATAATTTGCGAAACAAGAGAATTTAAATGATTGATTTATTAAAAAAGATAAAATATAATTATGGATTATTATGGTTTGTAAAGTGCATGCTATCAGGCGGTATAATAAAATTTATTATCAATTGATCATATTAAAAGCTTGTACAAACATAGGTCAGATATGAGATAAGACTTTAAGTATCACACTAATTTAATTCACGGAAAACAAATAAATACCCAATTATCTGACGGCACGGTTGGCGCAGTGGCTGAGCGATTGACTGCTGTGCTTCGTGTTGCGGGTTCGATTCCCGCACGGAACAAATATTTGTATGGCCTACAGGTAGGTGTTCCGGGTCTGGCTGTTAGTGTATGTGAGTTTAAATGTTTGTAAACGCACCCCCGATACAGAAGAAATTCTTAGTGCGGGGAATCGTTTTTTTTTCTAAAATAAAAAAATCAATCGCCTATAAATGAAACAATTAATTAAATAATTACTAAAAAAGGGACGGAGCCAAGACAAAGAGTTACCAGAAATAAAATAATATTGATAATCTGATGAGATAGAGAAGTGTTAATTTCAATAAAAATAACAGTTAAACTCGTTACGATTCACATTAACTGTTATTATAGCAGTTACAGTAACTATGGCGTTATAACCGCGTTATTCCTGCCATCGGGCAGTTAAACGTGGAATAAATTGTATCTAGCGCGGTCCGACGCCAATTATCATCAAAAACAGAACGATAATTATAACGTTTCGATGTATTTAATGATTTAATTGATGGATAACAGAAAATAGCTCGTTACCGTTTATTTACGAACATACGCGATGTTTAAATTATGGAAATGCTATTGTTTTTTTTGCAGTACATCGTGACAATAATTTTGAAAAAGAAATAACTGCCAACGTTTTTATTAATAAACGCCGAAATGGCATTTTTCCCGGATGATTCGATATCAGTATATACGAAAAGGTAGAAAAACTTCGGCAATATATAAAAATATATTCCTCTCGACGTCTGCCAGCCAATGCCAACGAATTACTTAAATGCCAACTACTTTGATGGACCTCTACTATAAAATTGGAGCGATGGACGCAATTCTCTCAACTTTGGCTCCGTTAGTTAAAAACTCAGTTGGTTTGGTCAATTGAGTTTCAAGTTAAAATATATATTTAGTTTTTATATTATTTAGGCAATGTTATAATGGATGTAGGTACCAAACTGAATTATTTGTATTTTAACTTTTGCGAACTATAGAAGTTAAACGACTAATTTATTTCAAAGTTTAGGAAAAAAGATGGATTGATTGCACACGAATATGCGTATTAGTGTTTTTATTGGCAATTAAAAACACCTCTCCAGTGGCACCTTCAAGCGGTATTTGTAATAACGATGTCATCAACAGACCGCTTCAGCCATAGAAATACCAAAAGTAAAACAATAATACCGATAAACCGATTAAACCGACTTTAAACTACCACCTACCTACTACTAGGTACTGTAGAGTAACTGCAACATCTATGACGGTCCATCCCGCACACCTGGCAACAGCCCCTAATTATTATAATTAATAATAAATAATAATAAATAAATAAATATCCCTGGACATTTCACACAGCACCATCTAGTCCCAAGCTTAGCAACCTAATGCTTGTGTTATGGTAACTAGATGGCTGATAAACTACATATATACATTTTTTTTTTGTAAATACATACATATTATAGATAGAAAAACACCCAGACCCGAACAACTACTTGTAGGTCATACAAATATTTGTTCCGTACGGGAATCGAACCCGCGACATGCAGCGCAGCAGTCAATCGCTTGACCACTGCGCCAACCGTGCCGTCGAATCGAATTGAATCTTTCTTATCCTTTTCTCTTGTAATCTTTTACGCCGAGATGCTTGCGCTGAAAATTGTATAAGATTTTTATGTTCCGGATGAAGTTGGGGTGCCGCCGGGTTCCAGATTATTTTTTATGTTTTTAAGCAAGAAGTAGTTTGCTTGTAAATGTGAACTTTTGTTTCGTTTTAACACTTCGAATAAATGACACGAGGGTCGAGGGAGTTTTATGCCTAACAATAGAAAATTTGTCTTATTTCTTTATCGTGTGGTTAGTGCCTCACCTGATGTCAGGTTTTTTTATTTGTGCCAGTCAAGAAAACAGTGTAGGTTAAAGAAAGGCAAATTGTCTGAGATCCATCCGAGAATGAATTGGTTTTGACTCAGTTAAATAGATTTTTCATGTCTAGAAATTGATTAAAGTCCCACATCTTTATGGACATACTTTTTAAATGTCACACAAGACGGAAGAATAATTTAATACAATAAAAAAAACGAAAATAACGAAATACAATAATTTAATTGGTAGTTATGTGTTTGAGCCGTTTGGGGTTGAAACACTAGGGCCATGGGATCTAAGTGCCCACCTAGTATTTCGGGAAATCGCCAAGCGGTTGGTCGACTCTTCACGTGACCAGAGGGCGGGCCTATTTTTTGGCCAAAGAATCAGCATTGCCATCCAACGTGGCAATGCTGTCAGCCTTCTGGTCACTTTTCCTGTTGACAGCGATGCGGACGAATTTTTGGACGCCCTGTAACCCTTTTCTACTTGTACATATTTTTATTTATTCCTATTACAGTTTTGTAGTTTGTAAATAATTTAATTATCTTTTAAATAAATACTTTTTAGACGGAAGATATTAGAAAAAATAAACTTATACTGTCACTTACGGGACATCTTCCGTGATTGTTCATAATCGTGATCGTGTTGTTCATGATTTGTCTGCTCCTAACAATTTATTTTCCATCCACCCTCATTCTTCAGTCAACCCGCGATCATGGCGCTCGCAACAGCGTCGATATCTCGGGAGCTCAAAATTATGAACAATCACGGAAGATATCCCGTAAGCGACAGTATAAGTATAGTTTTATCCGTGATAAGCTTTCACAGTTTAAACGTGTTATTAGAAAAAATATATGACACTGTGACAATGAGAAGGAGTGACAGATAAGGGACAGTGGGAGACTAAGATGGACGATATTTCAAAGACGTTAACGTGTGGAGTTCTTGATAAATAAATTTGAATAAAGAAAGTTGTTTTTGTTTATATCTAGAGCTGTCAAAAGCATTCAAAAGTGAATACATTTACCAGTACCGTTTTATTTACATTACTTTAGATCATTAACCAAAATCACAATATTAACCAACAATCAACATTGATTTACCTAAACAAATTGTCGATACAACGACAGCCCCTGAAGGAATACAGACAGAAGTGTGACATTGATACTAGACCCAAAAGTTTGCAACAACCTACATTTGGGACTACAGCGATAGAGCAAATAATTTGGACGATCAAACCAGTTCATAAACTTACTAACTTGTGTCTTAGGGACAGTTTCTCAAGTCTTGTTTTAGTACTTTACATGTTCCGATCAAACTTGAATTAAGCTTGGGATATAGTTATTTCTTAGCCAAAGTACTCTTAATATAGCTAGTCTTCGATTTCAAAGGACCTTACTTCCAAAATCTATGTTTAAATGTCAATATGTTTCCACAACGCAGAAACAAATTGTATTAATTTTGCATCAGAAAATTATAAAGAGTCATAAAAATAAATTATACTCTTTGCCATAACTCTAATAAATAACAATTTAATATTTTTCCCGCCTGCCTGAATGCTTCGTTGGTCTAGTCGTCGCAAGCACGACTGCTGAGCAAGAGATCCTGGGTTCGGTTCCCAGGTCGGGTAAAATATTATTGGATTTTTCCATCAGGAATTTTTCAGCAGCCACGGAGTCTAGATTTGTGCCCGACTGATGGCAATAAGCTCATCGCCTATTATATGGGACTTAAACATAACTGACCAAATGTGGGGTGTACCATTACGTACACCTCTGCCTAGCCCTTCGGGGATTACAGGTATTACACTAACTCTTTCAGTCTTCTGGAATCTCCGCATTTTCGTAAAATTTCATACATAAATGTACGAAAAAGGCAGAAGAACTATATTCATACATATTTATACGGAAAGACAGATAATGTATCATTTTATATTAATATTCATGCGCAACGGATTGTAGCTGTCCAACAGTTTAATGTATTGGATTCGCGATAAAAACGTTCTGCTTCATTAAAACCGAAACATTAAAATATTTTATATGAGAAATTCAATTTGACTTTTATATCGGCAGACTTTGATTTTAAAAATGGTATTTAATGAACAGAAGAATTAAAATTTCACGAAGTATTAAAAGGTTGCATCCTGAAAGTTGGCAACGTTGCAAATACCTAGCTGTCAAATATTTCGCTGCTTCGGTATATTTGCCAATAATTATTTTAATGTGCTTGGGATATTTTGTTATAATTACTTGACTATTTTAGTCACAAAGAGTGTTCCATAAGTTCGCTAAGTATGCCCAATCAAAAAAAGTAGGTATAGTACAAATGGCTTATAGCTACATCAACATCATTATCAACTGATGAAGTTAAGTATATGCAGCACTCCCAAACAACCATTCATAAAAACTTAATTAAACAATTCTTCACCTACACACCTCACCAAAAACCTCCTCAATAAAGTAGGAAATTAACAACAAAAGTAATTTCAAACCGACAAAAGCCCCGTACAAACGAAAAGCAATTATTGAAAGGTATTTGCCGACGCGCCACGGTACAAAAATCAGCATGAATTTGCAACTATTCCCTCTGACTGCCTCTTATATCTGTCCTCTTTGGAACACTCCCACTGAGGGTCATTGAGTGTTGATTTCCTCTTTGTTTGTCACAACAAAATGTATTTATTGTATCGAGTCTGTCGGGGACAATCCAATTGTATTTGTAACAAATAAAGGGCTAACACGATTGGGGCATGTTTGGATTCAGGATTTTTTAAACCATCTCGTTCAAAGAATGGCGGATTGTTTTCGTTAGTTGGCTATTCTATTGTTGGGATTTCAGACATTTTAAGCCGGTTACCATTCTGTATCATGTGGTTCTAGCTCTAGCTGTAATTTGTTTTCCTTTTCTGTGTATGGTAACATTTTACATTACTCTTTAAAATGTGAGAACAAAATCTATTTCCTCTTCTATCGACTACAAAACAAGAGTCTATTCTCCAAACATTTACAGTAATGATTCGAATCAATCAACTATAATCCCACTTTACTTTCTATTTGGACTGGCGTAGCACAGCTGCTACGCGCTACGAGCTACGAGACTACGAGTGCTACGGCGTAGAGGACATGCAAACAGTTGGACAGTGATGTTAAACAAACTCAATTACTGCTGTACGCTAGTATCTGGCCTCAATTTTAGTACTGCGGGAATTTCGTAGGGAATTTTAAGGCAAATCGAAATGATGTAGGAATTTAAACTACATCGGGTACTTTGTTATTAGTGAAGTGATTTGTTTGCTCAAAATTAATCATGTATTTTAATAGAGTTATTTCGATGTATTTTCACGTTTTATTGATGTTTTCTCAATTTCCTCTTATTTTTCTCGAGTATTTCTTAAAAATGCCACAAAAAATTATAAGTTTAAAATATGTACATATTTCATTAAAATATTTACAGCATCCAATCGAGAATATCGGTTCACTTCTTAACTGCTGCAATCATTATTTGAGTCTTTCTTTTGGCACATACCGCGCGCGTTCATATAAGTTGACGTTTGAAGAAGCAGTACAAAGTTAAAAGTAAAAAAGGTATTCCTCATTTCGTACAAAAGTCTACAGTATCACCATCCAAAATAGAACCAGTGCCTTCCTCACTTAAATATAATCCTTACAAATTGCCAAATGGCAATCAGAGTCTAGGCCAATTAGTGCTAGCTTCTGTTGCTCTTATGCAACAAAACCAATTCCACTTTTAACGAGAAATCTCTTCAGCACACTCAGAGCAGTTCTACTCAACATCTGTCAACTTACGTATGACATACCTACAAGGCCTCGAGAACATAAGTTTGGGCATAACCAAATAAGCGATTTTCAGCTTTATAACAACGTGATACTGGTTGTTTTCTCGTGGCATATAAGTGTGAATGTGAGTAATTTGTATGCAGATCGGTACATGTCAACAGTGAGTTGGGACCGGATTCCGAAGGAGCCTTTTAGTGACGTTTAGTACTTGAGCAAATTTTATACCCTTCCCGTTGATTGTCGCCGAATTAATGTATGTGGGCTTGTACTTACAGGCTTGAGTACTGAGTACAGGCGCTACTCATGTATAGGTATTTAGCTACGAACAATAGGGTGTTTTATTGTTGGTTTTATCAGGCAGCAAGGAGGAGTTTGTTTGTTCACTGATATTGATCACCACTCAAAAATTAATGGATTTGCTAGTTGCGTGTTAATGTCATTCAGATAATTAAGTATTGAAATAGTTATGTCTGGTCATAATTCATTAAATAATCAATCATTATATGATTGATTGGAATCTGATAATTACTCAATTATTATTAATTGAATCTTATCTTTATTTCAGCTTAAGGATATAAAGAGCGTACATAGACTTGCAGTCGCGAAGGTTCCATACAACTCGATCCCTACCGGGTTTCCCTTTGAAAAATGGCACAGTCAGTATCCTTCAGACAAATGATATAATCACATTAAAAATATTTAGTCATACACCCCTTACAAAAATTGACCCTTCGCTACTGTAGACTGTCTCAATAAATTAGTAGTGCCATTAGACAAAATTGTGTAGAGGAGATTATTACATAAAGTTTTTAAGGTCACAGTTTCAGAAAACCTAGATGGGGTAGCAGAAGCTATACAACGCCACGTTCTATAATAATTAAGGTAAACTAGCTTAGCAATATGTTATGTAAGTACTGAACTGATTACGGTTAATTGGATTAATTAATATTATCTGATAGGGTGTTATATGATTAACATTAACTAATAACAGGTAATCAGTTTGCAGTGTAGTCTTGTGCTAACATTAGTCTCCACATTACATAGGACATAGACGATTTTCTAAAAGTTTTTGTTCCTGTAATTCAAAAAATAAATTTACACAGGTTACAAAGGAAAATAAAATAATGTTATAAATTATAGGCGCTGCTATGACTTCACTTTTTTGTAGCGGTTCATACAAGACACCTACTGCCAACAATCTCGGAGTAAACTGGCTGTGACTTACGGATGGATAGACAGACAGATAGGACAAATCTATAAGGGTTCCGGAAGCCTAAAAAAGGAAGTGATTATTGTGGCACAACTTAAAAACTGAAGAAGTGAAAATCACGATTATAACCGTGTTGCCAGTATTCTTCTAAGAAGGTTTTGACCCAAAAAAGTATAACACTGAACATTATTTAAATAAAGAACAGCCATTAGCTAAGTATCCAAGCCACCTCCACCACGCATTCAGAATAACTAACCGATTAAACTCCAGTTTAAAAGCAGTCGTTTAAACATTAACCATAGAATAGAGATCGCACTGGAAACGTTTGTAGCAAAATTACGAGTGGCATTATTTCACTCGCTAGTTATTCCGTTACGTGTAAAATTTACTAGTGGACTCATTAAAACTTGGCCCTTGTCCAAGGCCTCGATATTGTGTGGCCTGGCCTAAGCACATTTCGACTCGTTACGTGTGTCCGAATCAATTTCGTGAATAGTTTTGCGTTGGGTTCATTTAAACTTGGTTCATCTTGTGTGCGTTGCTGTGTCATCGGGCTATGCCTATGTGTTGAATATTTGTTTAGGGAAAGAGTTTCAAGATTGCGAATTTTATAAATTGTGTAATACAGGGTGTAAGAGACCGCCCTCCACAGACTTATGGGGTGAATTCAGTATAACATACTAAGTTGGCCGGTGCAAGGAATTATGTCAACATCGTTACGGGAATCTAATAAATTTGATTTGTTTATTCCTCATACGCAATGTGTGGTTACCGTGGCAAAATGCACGTAGCAAACGGCATTCGCGACGATGAGTTCGATGAACTCTGGAGCTAGGCAGGAAGTGAACAGCTGGTTTAACGTGTCGTGCGTTGGGTTATTTATTTATTTATTAGACACACCAACAGCAGTACATACTAAGAATTAATGTAAACAATAAACATAACATAAAAGTGCTGGTATGAGTATTTAAACCTCCATTGTTAGTTTTTAGGGTTCCGTACCTAAAGGGTAAAACAGGACCCCATTACCAAGACTCCGCTGTCTGTCTGTCCATCTGTAAATCTGCTCATGAGATACAGCCTGTATCTCATGAACAGATAACTAGACAGTTTAACTTTTCACAGATGATGTATTTCTGTTGCCGCTAAAACAACAAATACTAAAAAACTGAATGAAAAATATTTAAGTTGGGCTCCCATACTACAGATGTTATTTTTTTTCCGTTTTTATAGCTACTGGTACGGGACCCTTCGTGCGCGATTCCGACTCGCACTTCGTCGGTTTTATTTTATTTTAGCTGTATTATTATATAAATGAAGTATAAATGAAGTACTGCATACAGATAATGTTATTTTACATTGAAATAACTAACAAAACTGAAACAACCACTGACTGACAACTGATAAAACTGAAAAAAAAAACGATAAAAAAATAAAAAATTTCGTGAGAAAAATTCCGGTGGAATATGATTCAAAATAAGGAGCTGAATGCACCCGTCTTATAATTTAAAAAACTCAAAATAGCAAAATAAGGTTTAGATCTACTCGGTATCATCTTAAAATGGTTTCGGAATCAACGTCGGTTAATTTTTACTTGACATACTGATTGCATAAAGATAGTAATTCTACGTCGCACTCATTATGTCTTTTTACGTTTTAGCCACTGTTAAATAATATTGGTTTGATTTTAATCTTGAAAACACACCAAACAAACAAGCAGCATTTATTATATAAGGAAAGGTTGTTTAGGTTAATAGATGTTAACAAAAGTAAAGTAAAATGTATATTGTATACGTAGGAAGTATACAATACACATAATGCTAATTTATAGGTAAAATTCCCAACGGCAAAAACTTTTACACCTAAGTACAAAAATTGTTAGCCACATTAAATCCCGTCCATATTCGTAACATATTCCGACTTTCTCGTCAGCAGTCAAAGTATGTAGGTATAGGAATTTTTACATACATTTACATAATGCATATGCAGAGTAGAGCCTTACCTGGCATAATTACTAATACATATGTATGCATATTAGAAGGATATTTGCAAAATGAGCGGAAGGTATTAAGGTGCCTGTAATCCCCGTCTTATGTTAGGTATGCGGCGTTTCTTATGTTTCACTAATTAGTTATTGGGTCGGTAGTGTGGCTCTATGGGATTTATTTTTAAGCCTTTTTAACTACTTAATTTAAATGGAAAAACTGTTTTATCATGTTATCAACACTGTTTAAGCACCGTACTGTGTACTCAAAAGCACCGACGTAGGTTCCACTGAACCAGCTTGAGGTCGAAATGTTAATTGAAGTCTTAGCATACCAGTGGGCATGTACAATAAACTGCATTTACAGACTTTTTTAAATAAAACCATAACCCTTCTCAGAACTACCCACTGGCTACCCACTTAATATTGCGTCCCGCCATGTCGTAGGGGGTGAGTTTAACGCTATTTACACACTTCCTTCCTTGGATATTTCCTGTGCGAGGTTGTACGTTATGCAAAGTAACATGAAACTCGCAGCAAATAACATAAATGCAGCTGCATTTCATAAACGCATGTTGCAAAAGTTTCACCGGCTCATGATCAGATTAAATTCCATTCTACTAAGTTTTTCTTTTAAAATGTATTTTTAGCAATTTCTTGGGTGCCTAATAATTATTAAAAATAGCATCTGAGATATTAATAGACTAAACAACAAGAGATCCTTCTAAACATTAAAAAAAATGTTATATCTGTAAGAGATTAACACAAGAAAACAAACCGTACTAGTAGGAATGAGAAAACCTACGCAGTCACCAAATTAACCAAAAAATCTCCACTTCGCATCTAAAATTCGGCATATAACGTGAAATGATATTACGCCTCGATCGCTAACATATCGCCTTGTACAAGCTGGTGCACAAACACTGGTGCACAAACACACTGGTGCACAAACACTATCTGCACAAATTTAGTGGGCAGCGTGGCGGGGCACACTGCACAGACGAGACTCAATGCGGGCGGTGACAATCACTGCGATATTACCGGGTGGCAGGTAAACACTGATATTTTAACGCATATTGCCGGAGCCATGTGTGACCTAAATTTGTTCTCTATGTTACGTTTTGGCTGCAAAATAGTGACTCAAACCTTAGAAAGTTTTCTACATTGAATAAGGAACTGGAATAGGTTGTACATGAACTGCTTCGTTTACTCTAGGTGTATGTCTGGCTAATTTGCTGTAATCTTACCGTATTACAAAGTATAGTAAAACAACAAGAAATATGTAAATAACTCATGTCTTTTCCCCATAGAGGTAGGCAGAAACGTCAGAACGATCCGTAAGATACCTTTTGCTTCGTCTACGTTTATACACGCACGCCGTGTGCGAGTACCACGCACCTGGTCCTCTTACTAGGGCGTCTCTTCTCGATTTTTTCCTAATATAATTCGGATACACTAAAACAAACCACTTTAGTAACAATTTCAGTTCCGTTTATGAAATAAACATATAAGATGAACAGGTGAACATCTCAGTGTTAAACGGTTAATGCATGAAACTGTCAGTTTCGTAAGCACGGCTATCGGTCCGATGCTGTCGGTAGTGACATGCTGGGCTTATGTCAGTCAGCGGCTGTCCAATGACGTCACACGCGGGTCGTGTCTTGTGAGAGATGGTCCTTCAATATTTGAGGAGGCTTCTTAATGCTATGGTGAAGTACACTATGGTATATTGGAAACCGCGTTGCCTTACTGTTATTACAAATGTGACAGTGATAATTTCAAAAACTGCGTGTAAAGGCGGTAGTGTTCATATAAATAGAAATTTTGATTTTCCATAATCAATTTTAAAGTCAGAAACATAAGAAGGTACTTGTAGATTGTTGCTCGTTAAGGAAGATAATGCCCACGATGTTCACAATATGCATTAGGTAGTTGTTGATTCAGTCAATACCAGCAAAAACACGGTTTAAAGAATAACTTCACTATTATTGAGCAGGTGAAGTTTTAACTGGGTATTTTGTGATAACCGTTCCAATGTCCGAGTTGTCTTGCAAAGTTACATCCTTTACATTATCAAACCAATTAGATCCGCATCTCTTTGAAATTCTAGCACCATAATTTCTACACCTTAACGTAACGTTGATACAATTGGATCCACAGAAACCAGAGCAAAACGTAACAAAATGTGCGCCAAATGAAGGCAACTCTTTGAGGGAAACGTTTCAAGTTCCAGTCCTGGCAATCCGAACTACACCGCCCTTTATTTGATGACGTTTACGACAAACTGACAGCTGTACCACATTCAATCAAAAAACTTTGGACCGTGCCGTGGTGATATAAGGGTGGTTATAGCTTGGCGGGGTGTGTGAAGTATGAACTGATTTAACCAATAGTGCAAGTCAGGGATATGACGGCGTGTATTGGAAGTGCCGGGTTTCCATGTGTCATGAGTCAGAACATACGAGTGACGACTGATGGTTTTGTTAGTTGGCTGAGATATAAATTATTGTTGTCTTTTAAGCTGTTTGTAATAGGCATGAGTATGTACCTACCATTGAATGAAATCTATACTATTGTTATAAAGAGGTAAAATTTGTAAGTTTGAATGTGTTTGGAGATAATCTTCGGAACTTATACTGATCCGATTCGGAAAATTATTTCACTAATGGGAAGCTACATTATTCCCGCGAGCGAAGCCTAAGGCTAAAGCTAGTATTTTACTTCGACGTTGAAATCTTTGTGAAGGTCCAATTTAAGTTACTTGATGATCGTTAGGGGTTTATAATAGATATAGATATTTATTTATCTGTTTATTTGTGTTTGAGGGATACTTTCAGAATATCAGAAAATAAACTTTTAAGTTTATTAGTGTTTTGTCCGGAAGTGATGGAGCGTTCCACATTTAATTACTGTAATGTTCTAGAAGTTGAGAGCTCTTATCTATAAACTGCAAGCGTCGCAAATGGCTCGAAAACAAATAAAAACAAGCAGTTTTAGCAAAGTCTGGCCTTTAGTTTAGTTTAATAGCACTTGGATGGAAACCCAAAACGACTAAGAATCTGATTTAATACCATTCATTATTCTGCACTATAAAATACACATGTACATAATAAGATTTTGGTCATTTGTTTCCAACATCATCATCTGTCTAGCCTTTTCCAAACTATGTTGGGGTCGGATTTCAGTCTTACCGGATACAGCTGAATACTAGTAATTTACATGGAGTTGACAGTTGACTATGTAACTTTCTATCCACGTACCGACCTCGGCAACTTGCTTACCCATTCTCCTTAACCTCGGAGACCGACACGTGTGTCTATTATTACTTAGCCACGACTCCCTCCAATCATTTGTTTTCAACACAAACAATGTAAATACGCACAGATACACAGCACATTCAAAGTAACAACACATCACGCCCGTAATCTCCAATAATTGTCAGGTAACCAGATGAAACTCATAACTGTACCGCCACGAGTACATCACTGGCACACAGACAATCAATTCGAAACTCCTCCATCCATTGACATCCATCAGAAACTATCGCGGACGTTTCTATAGAGAACTAGCGGGAAAGCATCACTCGCGAGTAGAGCGAGCACAAAGCGATGACGTCGCGTCACAAAGCGCCAATGACGACACAAAGGTGGCTCGATGACGCACGGCACAAGCCCGGCACGGCACGGCACAGGCTCGGCACGGCTCAGATGCTGCATTGATACTGCGCCGTGATTAGTGGGCGTTGCTTTCAGTAATGTGGTGCGGTGATACTTGTTTCGTGATGTTCAGTTGTGTAGGCTGTAAGCTCTGTTACATGGAACTGGGTAATGATGTTGTGTAATTGTCCAGTTCGTGTGGTTTTAATTGTGATGGTCTAGCTGTTTCTAAGGGCATCTATACAACATGGAACCTTATTCGGGGAGCTTCCAAACTTGAGACTAAAAATCCATTTCCAACTCATTGACAACTCAAGTCGAGTTTCAGTCATAAAATGCGTTTGAAATCGACTTTGAATATAGGTATTCAAAGTCGATTTCAAACGCATTTCATCACTTTATATATGTCAATAAATTGAGAAGGAGCAACCTCTTTCGAGATTTTATTTAAATGCGCTAAAAATAATAAAATAAACTTTAAATTAAATCAAACCAATCAATTTAGTACATATATTACACAATTTATTAAATGATATAAAAGCTTTTCGCGAGATTTACCTGTATAATAAGAAAGAAAAAAGAAAAATTGTCGCAGTGACATGAAAAAACTAGTCTTGCTTGACATGCTTATTGTAAGTAATTCTACGACCCACTCTTCGAAAGAAAATGTTTCCTATAAAATATGCAAATCTCTAGAAATCCTCTTCATCCATCAAATATGAACGCGTCTACAAATATTCGAATCTATGCTATTAACCGTTGAGGAGTTCCCTCGTGAGAAAACGATCCTGGTTACATGATGAGGGCATGATAGACACCATCTTGATCTATCAAAATTGAACGCGTTTACAAGATTTCGTGTCCGCGCTACTAACCGTTGAAGAGTACCTTCGTGAGAAGACAATTTTGGCTGCAGGTTGAGGTCATGATTGAAATCATCTTTATCAATCAATATTGAACACGTATACAAAATTTCGTGTCCGCGCTATTAACCGTTGACGAGTTCTCTCGTGAGGAGACGACCCTGGTTGCAGAATGATGTAATGTTTGTCATAAAAGTGTATTGTCACCAGAACCAAAGGTGTGTGCAAAATTTCAGCTCAATCAGTGGAAGATAACCGATTTAAAATTGAGTTGCAAAATTCCACCCGGACAAACATACAAACATTGCAAGTTAAATAAAAGCTTGTAATAATATCAATGAAATGAATGAAATTCAATAAGTTGAGAACTTATTGAATTTCATAAAAAGATATTTTCAATAACAGTCAGTTATATGATATATCAAGCTCACTAGGTACATAAAGTTGTGTACCTGATATTTCATAAGACTCCAGATAAATCGCTCCGTAAGCTAGAACACTACTCTAGCAATATTTCCAACTATTCGTATGCAGTTTCCATCCCCGGTTTTGTTTCGTGTAGCCATTTCACGATACTGTTGTCTCTAGATTGGACAGGATAGAGTTATGTTGACTTGATTCAATACGTAGGCAGATTTATTGGGGCTCCAATATCTAGAACAGTTACTGCTAAGAGTATGACTAAAATAACCGAACAATTTATTTTTTTAATAAGTGAGAAAAGTACATGGCCCTAAAATAGTAACTTGAAAAGGCTAAAAACAAAATAAAATTAAACAACATTTGTTTTTGTTTATTTAGTTTTGCCTTTTGTTTAAATTGAGTTTAAACATAATGGGTTTTTACTGTAAAACTGATTGGATTACCCCTTTTATTAATATGGCTCTCAAAATTACGTGCACAATAAAAAACGCGTTAATATTATTCTGTACAAAATTTTTTGAAGTTTCGGCAACGATCAGGTAATTCAGCCCTAAGCAAGGATTTTAGCTAGTCGATCATAAGCCAAGAAAACTCAGCATATACCTCCAGAGGACCTAGATAATGTGTCTGGTAGAGACCAGCAATAACGAAGACGGAACTTGTGTATTGGATTGATAAAAGTCACCGAAAAATTTATGTCAATCCTATTGAAGATCGCTGTAGAAAATATTAAAGCATTTGCAGAGCTATTTCTACTCATGTAAGACTGAGAACTGTCTTCTGTGCCATAGATTTCCCAATATCATTATCGACAAACTGCATCACAAAGCTTTCCTCACCTACACACATGAGACGTAATTAAAACGATTTCGACGCAAACAAAATCTAGCTAATTCCACCTTCGTAGAGTGAATGGAAGTGACCTGATTGCGGGGCGCAGCCGGCACACAGACGCGCACAGCGCCTTATTGTGTCGGGCGCAGTCGGCGCGGCTTTGTTCGAACTACTGGGAAGCAGTCGCGACGCATTCAGTACTCGCGAACGGCTTTGAATTTAGAGCTGTGTATTATACCTGCTATGCATTACGTGTTTCGGATGCGTGTCAAATTTTGGATTTGTATGAAAAGTTTTACTTATGATTTAGGGTAGATGTTTGCTTAATTATGATATGAATACAATACATCATTATTTATGTCTAAAGAAAATGAGGTTATCTATTTGACCGTCAATATTGTTTTCATTGTTTCAGGTAACGATTTCTCTATGGTGCCAGTCGTGGTGATAAGTGAGTCCAGATTTTCTTAAACACTAATAAATTATAAAACAGACGAAACCTCAACGCTATACTGGGACATGGATATTTGTATGGTTTCAAAGCCATTTCGTTTCTGTCGACTCTACAGATTTCACTGAATTTGCTTCTTACAATGCAACCATGATCGGATTCAGCTCAACTTAGTCTAGATTTATACGCAAACGGCAATAAACTATCTTTCAGCTTACGGTACTATTGAGAAACGTATAAGTAGAACAAAACCTTATCGAAATAGATAGCGTATTCCCAGTAAGGCTACTTTGTCTGTAGAACTATTAACATTCGGTACGTACTCAGCAACGGAATCAGTTCTTAGTAACAGCCATAGGGATAACAGCATTGGCATAATTCCCTGCGCCCCGGGTAAGACCGTAGTACCGGGCACAGCTGGGTAGTGAGTCGTAGTCGGTGGTAAATAAGGCCGCTTACAAACAAAGATCGCATAGATTGCAGCTAATCGCTCTGTAGCGTCATGTTCACGCGGCAAATACTACGTAATTAAATAAAATGAGAAGCTCAAGTTAGAGATGAAATTCTGCGGAATTTTAAAGCATAACAAAAACATTTTACTGCTGCTGACTTCTGAGCATTAGGTCCTGGGTTCGATTCCCAGATCGAGCAAAATGTTGTTGTGTTTTTCCAGTAGGAATTTTTCAGTAGGAGCCATGGAGTCTAAAGGAGATGGCCAGTTTTGGGCCAAAGTATGTACAGAAACGATATGTATATTAAAAAAGACTAGATTTTTTACTGATTAAAAATAACATGTAACAATAATAACTTTCTACCGGAATGAGCTAAAAATTATAATTTGAAATATGGTTTTAAATTGAATGTTGTTCTAAAACTAGCTCCGTAAACAAGCTGTCAGGTCATTAAGAGTTCGTTCTAAAACTGGTAGTTCTAAAGAAGTTACTAAAAAAACGATATCTATTTTGTTTTAGCATTGGTCATGAACATTATAATCATTTATAAAAGAAAAAAGGACATTTGATGAAATTATTGTTGTTTTAGTTAATAGTTATTTATTTATTTAACAATAACATAGTTCAAAATCGTGTATCGGTTGACTGTTTCAAAACGAAAAAATATCGATGTTTGTCAAAATGTCAATGTCACGTCACTCCCGTCAAGTCCCGTCATTCGTTTTCGTACTCGTACGGATGTGCTTATTATTCGATTTCTGCTATTTTTCTGACGACTTTGGATTGATTTTACGGACTTGGACACCGATTGCTTATCGACTGGATAATGATGAATTACGTGAGTTGTGGTATCCCTACTGATCGTAGCAACGCTACTGGAAGTGTGCTTTTACATGATGAAGCAGTTCTTTCCATAATAAGGGCAAGGACTGTCGTCAAACAGTGGCAAGGTACCAAAATACCATCACACCTCCAGCACCATTCCTGTATGATATATTAATTGAGTTTGAAAATGAAGACGAATAAAATATTGAAAAAATAACTTGTTTTTATTTTACCTACCTAATTCCTTTTTTGTGCTATGCAATAATATGCTAATAGTAACATACAAATATGTTTACAAACAATTAAATCAATGTGTTTATTTGATTATGGTATTTACAATACATTTTGGCGTTTTATAGGTACAATTCTTACCATCTGCCGCATAACCTAACCTAGTGACCCAAAAACTTATTTTCTTCCTAATTCCCATAGAATTTAAAAAAAAATCTTTCTGATATGAATATGTTTGTGTTTTATCTATTAAATAATACATAAATGATTACTGTTCATATTTGGCCCAACGATGTATGGATTTCTGGCGATCTCCTTTATGCCCGGTTGATGGCAATAGGCTCGGCCCCTATTACATGGGACTGGATACCTCTGCTTAACTCTTCGGGAAAAACAGGCTTGACGCTATATGATGTTATGTAAATACATGTTATCAACAAAAAATATTTAATTAGGAACGCCCATGCGACATGTTTTCAGAGTTACCGTTTAATTTCTGAGAAATACGTTGCCTACCTTGAGCTGAAAGCTCGAATTTATCAAACGTGTCATGTCTATTTCTTCTGTTTTGACTGAGTACCTGTAATTGGCTCTGTGTTACATATACAATGGTGATCCATGTGTTATATCTGTTTGTTCTCCTATTAATAAATAATTATTATCATTAAGCTAAGTGGATGCAACATTAGAGAGTTAATTATCCTCCTAGAAGCGCAAAATGATTACACTATAGTAACATCTTTAACTGAAGAGTGAAGACACTTCATTTGTTCTCTTTTTTCCCCTTTTCTTTATACGGTGCGGTTTCTGTGGTGTTTAGTGGTATTTCTGTGCTATTGTAGCATAGTGGTGGTCTCTAGGCGCCGGGAGCCATATCGTCGGACAATAGTGCGGGGACAATGCGAAACCTGCCACCTTTTGTGCAATCGATGCTTTTGGTTTAGAAAAACAACGCTTTTTGTGACTGTGTCGTCAGAGTGTCTGTTTTTACTGCTGCCGTTTTTTCCAAACACGGCGAAATTTGTCACTTTATTTTATTTTTTCGATTTCAGTGACTGAAAACGGTAACATTATAATTTACTCGTATTTTTGTTCCTTATGATACCAGATTCAGTTATTTTTCGTATGTTTAATCAGGAAAACCCTTCTGTTTGAAAATGGAGTTTCTTGTTCAATCGTTTCTAACTAACAGCAATTTTGTTAAAGCACTCTATAACAATTAATCTAATTAAATTTTAACTTCAAGAACCATTATAAGGCTTCCTCATCAGTTATTATTCGTAACGACCTTCTGAAGGTCATGTTTCAACAACTCATTAAAAACTAAACAACATTGTTATAACGCCTCAATTAATCATGAATCAAATCGCGAGACACGGCGACAGCGACAGTGACGCGACGGCGCGCGGCGACAAAACGCCTTGACGCCGCAACAATAACCCGTCAGCTCCGATACTACGAATACAATTAATATCCTGCCACCACCCAACCAAACGACCCTCGCCCCCTAATTACCAATACATTTTCAACCTTATTCTAATAACAATAAAGCCCTAATTCCCCTCGTAAATTGTATTTAGATAAGGTTAAGTTAAGCGTGTAACGATGAATGGACATATTAAAGATTAATTACGATAACTTGTTGTCGTATTACTGAATAGATGTTTGTTTCAGTAATTTAATTAGGCGGAGAATTGTGTTTCCTTGTTTTGTACGGTATCACTGATGACTTGATATATTTTGGCCATAATCATGAAAGATCAAAATAATTATTTTTATTTAATTTAATATTTCAATTTAATATTACTTTCCACTACATCTGTCTGATTAAATCCTTTTTTTGAAAGCACTCTAAAAAACCACAAATCAAATAAAACTCCCAAATCAAACAAGTGTCAACCTCGTTTCTCAATTAAACGATAACCCTACAACCGCTACGTTAATTGTCAGGCAAGTATTCGCTATAAGGGAGTGACAGGCACAATTTGGTCGCGTCTGACCCTGCGGCCGCGGCGGCGGCGTTGCGATGACATCTGACGGCCGATGGGACGACGGGAGCCGGATCTGCTGACAAGCAGTTTTGTTTAGCTAAAAGTTAGGAACGCGATTATTTGAGGGTTCCGTCCGCGTGATTCGATTAATGTCGGGACGAAGTTTCAAGGACTTGTTTAGTCGATTTTTGGAGATGATATTTTCCTACTGAGTTTCACTAAGTTGGGATGATACTTTATACATATTATTACCTTTTATTTATTTATTCTTGAAGTTCTAGTATTGATATTCTATTGGCATTTAGACACTGACAGTGAAATTTGAAATAGGTAACCTGAAATGTTTTTAATTTCTGATTATTTGTTCAGGTATTAGAAACGAGACGCCATCACGTCTGAACGATACACAAAAAGGAACAATAATTTATCACTGGTCACAACCCTTCTCTCCATTATCAAGCTTGACGTCCAATCAAATGTTACAGTTATTACGTGTCGAATGATTCAACAAAACGATTTCATGTCGGACATAAAACATATTCAACCCTTTGAATAGACAAAAAATGTGGAGTGACAATACAATTCGCGAACGGGGTCGCGCGGACCGGGCGTCGGCATCGGAGGTTATGAGTGACGTGAAATACATCGAGTAACGCGCCATCGAGTGTCCTATCGATTCGATTCGATGTCGAACGTTATAGTACGTCTTGCGGACCGTGATGAATTCGAATGGGTTTTCATTTGGTTAAGTCAGTAGTGGAGTGAAGTGTTTGAGGGTTAGGGATGGCCATGATGGTGGATTGAACATAAAACTCATTAGTATGATACAAATAACAGATGACTGAAATAACTATCGTATGTTTGCAGTGTGATATATTCTATCATTATAATATGTGGAAAAGATCAAAAAGAAAATAAAGGCTATAAGTTTTCGTTCAGTTGCGAGCGAGTTGAGTGCAAACTAAAGAAATGCCACTTGCATTTCTTTAGTTTGCAACTTAAAAAGTGACAGCGACCGATATTCTGACCATTTTATTTAAAAATCTGCTCTTCTATTCAAAACAAAGCTTCAACAAACTCGAAGTTCAGTCGAGGCATTATAAAACTTTTAATTTAATCCAATATTCCGATGAGGTCCTAGGGTCACTTTTATCTAGACTAGAAAATAGATTTAATTTCTCAAGCAATCCTCTTCAAATTCAATATTGTACTAAACCAAGTTTAATAACGTAAAAATACTCTGAATCGAATCTACCTATTAAAGTCGTCACTCGTTTATATTGCCAGCGGAAATTAAACCATACGTCTTCTGCATAAATTCCAGTTTAGTGTAAAAGGATGGGGTTATAACTCTCGGTATTTTCGATATTTTTATTTGCAGCGGAGGCGCGTCGCGTCGGTCCGGTTGGAAATGCTAATAATGGGTTCTGCAACCTTTTGTTAGCAACCAAATAGAAAGAGAAGATTTGCTACCCTGATTACTTTGACCTTTTGCACGAGATCTAGAGGAGTTTCTAGGAAGGAGTTTTTACAATTCTACGCCCCTCAAGCAACCTATTAATTATAAATAGAAATCAGCAGTGGGTACACTGTCACAACACTTGTATTTCAGTTCATTCACAACGAGACTTCCTCGCACTGTCATTAAATTTATCTAGTTTGTGTGATGGGTTGTATCGTGTTATTTTTGAGTGGCGCCATATGGATGATGGGCCTAAATGATTAAATTTCTTTCAACAACACAGTATTTTCGAGCGCTGTAAGCAAACCAAAACCCTTCAATTTTCTCATTATGCCAGTCATGCACCGTAAAAGCTAACTACCATAACCGTAGTACGAAAACCCGGCTAAAACAAAACACAATTCTTCCTACCGTATACGAAGGAGAAACTTTCTCACATTTCCGAAGAAATATCTCAACTTAATGCAATCCCATAACGCTGGCTTAAAACAATCAATTGCTAGCAGGCGAGAACATTTTTAGGGTTCCGTAGCCGAATTGCAAAAAACGGAACCCTTATAGATTCGTCATGTCCGTCTGTCTTTCTGTCTGTCCATATGTCACAGCCACTTGATTCTAAAACAATTAGGACTATACAGTTGAAACTTGGTGATGTATTCTCTTAACCGCTTTACGTTAGTTATACAAAAATAAAAGATTAAGGGGGGCTCTCTACTAGTCCCCATACATGGAACTGAAACTAATAAGATTGTAGAACGAAAAAAACTTTCAACAAAATTGGTTTGAATAAGATTTGATGTTTAGTTTTTGAGATATGGGACCTTTTTCATCAAAGTGCAACAATAACTTTGTTTTTTTTATTAACATACTATGAAAAACAAATTTAGTTTTGCTGTCTATGTAATACAATATAACATAATATGAATGAGCCTTCAAAATATTTCTATTATATTGTTTTGTGCTACGGAACCCTGCGTGCGTGTGATGAGTCGCACTTAGCCGGTTATTTAGCTTAAACAAGCGTCCATTCCATTGCTACGGTAGTAACTATAATCGTTAGTGTAGTCGGCAGCTTTAAAGTAAAGCATGCAATGGACAACGATGTATAGTTTAGCTGGATGTTGTCGCCTTTGTTTACGGGGTGATGAATACGATATGTAATATGCATGTAAAGACTTCGTGTTTTAAATGTTAAAGAGGTCCCTTCATGCAGTGCCTTAATTTGACATCAGTGACTTATTTTGACATCAGTGACTTATTTTGACATCAGTGACAATACTGGCGTAAAATTCTATATTATCTATCATGTTATTGTTATTAAAAGCTCATCTTCAAATGATTTATAAATTATTCGGCCGCTAAGTAAACACTACTTAGCGGTAAAATGGTGCTAGTAATTTTGGATGAAGATTTAATTTAAGTGACATCTGTGCCCGTTTAATTACTTGCTTATTTGATCAAATGTGATGGCTTTGGTATTGCAAATATCCATAGGCAGCTGTGACCAATGACTATTCCACAGGTCGTCTGCTTGTATGAAAACAATGTCTGTTCCATTCTCTCTAGCTCCACGTAAGCAAGGGGCCAGGCAGAGCGCTTATTTGTGCGAAACATGGCCGGCCGGTGTTATGGCCGCCGTCGCGAATTGCCATACAACGGCCTAACTTCACGACCATCCTGTAAGCATTTTGTAAGAGCTTGTGTGCGATGCTGCAGGCAGTGTTACCTATAGGTATACAGCTGAATTGTTGTTACACTATAAAAAATAGTGGGAGTCTCTTTTAGTAAAATTTTGTTCTGGCCAAACATTATTACGAATTCGCTTTCAGGCGTAGGCAATAATAAAAAAAGTATTTGAATAGTGACCAGGTGGATTATTAGTTTTACAAAAGTAGACTAATACCTGTCTCAGTTACTCATCCCGACTAGGCATCCCTTCACTGATACTGTAGTATGAATCGCACTTGGTCAATGTTTTCCTTAGATGCGCTCCTTTTGCTATATCTCTACGAAAGAAAGACTGGAACTCAGACTGAACTGGAAATCATGGAGGCTCATTCGAGTCTCCTTCAGTTGTGAAGGTCTAAATTCTCATTACTTAACAGCAATTACTTTCTCCTTGACTTGCACGTTTCCAAGGCAATGTTGTTGCCTATAATATTATGATAATAACACATAAGTAAAACAATCTCGAATGTAATTCCCGTATGTTCAAACCTTGAAAACAACAAACTTGTGATTTGAATTTCAAATTTATCTTTAAACGGTGAAGGCAATGTCTTGAATGATTACAATTTCTGCGTAGAATTTTGAAACGTGTAAATATAACATGTTTACATGAATTTTCTTCATCCTTTATATAAAACATGCCTACATCTAATATATACCATTACTATATGTGTTGGAAATAGTTCAAATATTAAAAAGGAAGACATCACCGACTATGTATCAGAGTTGTTAAAGTTAAGCTGTAGTAAGATCATATTGTGTGCTTTTCCATATTTTAAAAATTTAAGTAGTAGAAAAAACAATTATATACATATGTTAAATAAGCATGTACATTTCTTAGTAGGTCACTATAGTGACAGACTTATATATCTGGATATCAACACTATTGTTGATAAACTTAAGTCGACACGGGGTAAGGTGTATCTACCTATTAGATGTAGACACAAAATAGCTAGGCTATTAGCTTATAATATTCACACAGACATAAATAGTATGTCTAAGTTTAGTTATATTATTAACACCGCGACTATTAGTAATCATATTAATAAACATTTTTATAATAACTGTAAATCGGAGGATCCATGCGTAATTATAGATGATTCTCAAGTAGAATCCACTGGTAGTGGAGTCTCGGGGCTCACTCCAGATATTAATATTAATTTAAACTAGGTAGTGAGACAAAAGAAGGTACCTTTAACAATATTGTTAAACCTATCAACAACAAGGTATCTTCTTGCACTCAATTAGTTAGTAAAAAAGGGCCTCAGCAGAACACCTTAAAATTATTCCACCAAAATATCCAAGGCATTTCTTCCAAATTATTAGAAATTGAATTGATTTTAGAAAAAAATATGTTTGACATTATTTGTTTTACCGAACATTGGCTAAAAGATTACCAAATGCTGATTAATTATGAAAACTATACGGTTGGTAGCTGCTTTAACCGTAAATCTATGCTGCGTGGAGGTTCCCTAATACTTTTGAAAAATTTTGTTAAATATAAACAACGTATTGACATAGTAGGTCTCTCGGATGAACATTGCGTCGAACTGTCCTGTGTTGAGCTAGATAAGCATGTAATTGTGTGTGTGTACAGACCCCCAAACTATCAAAACTTTTCCTTATTTGAATCAATAATGGAAGATGTCCTGGCAAAACTTGCAGCCAGTAATAAATCTACAATTATTTGTGGTGATTTCAATATCAATATTTTAGAAGACAATTCAAATAGCAGTCGGTTATTAAATCTTTTTAAGTCATTTGACTTGACCAACATTTTTATAGAACCTACTAGAGTCACTCCATCTTCTGCTACTTGTATAGATAAAGTTTTCTGCGATTGCGATTACTTAGATAAAGCCATAGTAAATTGCCTGCCGTCTGACCACAGCGGACAAACTGTAACTTTTAGGTGTAACACACCATTGCAAAATGTTCAGATTAAATTTAGACCTATAACTACTAGCAAATTAAATAGGTATAATATTTCCCTGCAGAACAAGTTAAGTGTTATGAGCCATCATATGGACGATATTAATATAAATCAATTGTATGATCATTTCTTTTCAATAGTTCACACTGAATACAACAAAACTTTTGAAAAGAAGACAAAAAGTATTTGCCCTAAATTTATATTTAGTGATTGGGCAACTAGAGGTATCAGAAAAAGTAGGGAAAGACTATTTGAGCTTTATGACCTTAAATCTTATATAAACACTGAAACTTTTAATAAGTATGTTGCTAAGTATTCAAACATTTTTAGAAATACATGTGTTGAGAAGCACAGCCCCCTAAAAACTGTTATGATAAGTAGAAATTATGAATAATGACTTGGATAACGTAGGTGTATATAGTTTGATATCACTAGTAGGCATAATACATCTCTTTTGATATAAATCCGTTTGTAACTTCTTAAAGTTGTAGAAGTTACCAGTAAATTTAAAAATCCTTGGTGAGACAAGGTTCCATCTATGGGTAAACAGACCCAGTGATTGGCCGAGGGAAGCCCATTGTTGTCTACATCCGGGTTCCCACGGTCTATCTAGGTCACAGGGGTGAAGAGCGGGGAGCGAGGGGCAGGGTGATACCGGCTCCCCCGCTAACAATAGGATAGTGGGCGGCCATGAGAGTGGGGCCGACCGCAACTTGCGCCTACGTGGGAGTAAATAAAACATGCGCCCACAGGTGCAAAAAGTAGTCTTCCAGTAATCTTCGTCGAGTCCTTATTCTGCGCGATAGCTCTGTCATAAGTTACGGATAGAGTTCGGTATCCAAGTCGTTGTGTTTATATTGTATTGTGTGTAAAATCAAGTTGTAAAAGTATCCGGCAAAATCAAAGTGTTCTTAAGTTAATATAGTGTTTAAATAGTGTTAAAATCTAAGTCAAATATAAATATTTAGTCACACTCATCTTATCGTGTTTCCATTTCAACCCTTGCGCCTGAATCGTGTATAATTTTTGGTCCTTCGAGTGCCGGATCGTACGGAAATAAGATGAGTGTTAGAAGCACAATTACGACGCGAAGTAAATTGCGCAAAATAGAGGCCGACATGAACAAGCGGCGCGAGTTGGAGGCTGACTCTGGCGTGCCGTCTGAAAAGGCACCAGGCTCAGTTTCAGTTGCACCGATTACATCGTCGGTTCCTGTACCTATAATCCCACTGGCGGGAGGTCGTGTTATCGACCACAGAGATATGTTCACGCCTGTGAGATCGGAGACAATCCAGAGGGCAGGTTCCGGGACAAGCCACGTCTCCTCGAGGAGCGGCCAGAGAAGTGCCGATTATCTTCGACGGAGGGTTGAGTACGAGGCTGAACGAGAATTGGTGCGCATGAAGGAGCAACTCGTCAAGAAGAAGCTTGAAGCCGATCTCGCTGAGATTGATGCCGCCGTTGAGGAAGACTCAGAATCGGAAGGAGAAGGGACAACGCGGCGAGTGGAAGAATGGGTCGACGACTCGGCTCCCGTTGTTAGGGAAACACACACGCCCGCTGTGAGTCGCGATCCGCCGCCGCGTCAAGTGTCCGCGCCCTCTCGTGAGGTGTTAGCGCCAGTGCCGCCGCCCAGTAATATACCTGCGCTCCAACAGTGTGCGCCCGCGTCGGTACAGTTTCGCGAACCCCCGTACCTAGGGAGTGCTACGCCCTTAGCTACGGCCAGTGTTCCACAGGCTAGAAGAGAGCCTGATTGGGAAAACGCGTTCGCGGACGACAGGGACAGGAGCAGGTCGCGGGACAGAAAAATAGACCAGTTGGCAGACGCTATCACAAACCTAGCGCGTCCGCGGCCGGTACCAAGACAGGCCTATGAGTTGCCATTTTTCAAAGGCGACCCAGCGGAATGGCTGTCGTACAAGAACATGTACCACGACACGACTGTCATGTACGAGTTCAAGCCGCATGAGAACTTAGCGCGCTTGAAAACATCGCTGCAGGGAGACGCAAAGAAGGCCATGGAAGAATCATGCACGTTATGTGGGGACAAACACAAGTTACCCAAGTGCGTCAAGTTCACCGAGTTGAGTGTCGACGAGAGGTGGCAACATGTCAAGAAACATAGATTGTGTTTTAAGTGCATAATAAAGAAGCACGGGAAGAACTTTTGTCGTGCAAGTAGGTGCGCGTCGTGTGATTACGCGCACCACACATTGTTACATGCCGACAAGAGGAGCGAGAGCGTCACGAACGTTAGTGACTACACTGGGAAGGCGTTATTAAAGATAATGCCAGTGTGTGTAACAGTGAACGGTGTTGATAAACAGTGTTATGCCCTACTGGATGACGGGGCAACCGTATCACTGATAGACGATTCGTTAGCTGAAAACGCCAGTGGAAAGCAAGTTCCGCTAACTCTGCACAGTGCGCGCGGTCAAGAGATTGTTGACAACACATCAAAAGTGATCAGTGTATCAGTGCGTGGACCGAACGGGTTAACACATAAAGTGAAGTGTCGTACGTTAAAAAGCCTGGACTTGCCCGCGCAAACAGTGTCCGCCGCAGTGTTAACAGAACACGCCCACATTCGCGACTTGGGTTGCGAGGAAATGAGAGGAGCCAGACCACTGCTGTTGTTGGGCCAAGACAACTGGGAGCTGTTGGTCAGCCAGGAGACTCGCCGAGGAAAATCCGGTAAGCCAGTTGCCTCTTTGACCAGTTTAGGGTGGGTTGTGCACGGACCTGTAGGCACTCATCAGAGTGTTAATGTTCATTCTTTAAATTGTGTAGTAGAATCAACTATCGACTTGCACGAGTTAGTTAAAAAACAGTTTGAGCTAGAAGCGATAGGAATTTCAGAGGTGCCTCGAAAGCACAGGGATGTGGAGAGAGCTAAGGCTATTCTAGACTCCACTAGCCGTCAGACAGAGAGCGGCCAGTGGGAGTTAGGGCTACTGTGGCGTCGCGACGACCCACAGTTACCTAATAATTATAGGTACGCGCGCCAGCGTCTAGCCGGTATTGAGCGTCGGCTACATAAGGACGCTGTGTACGCCGCAGCCTACACAGCACAGATAGATAGGTTGTTGGCAGAAGGGTACGCGAGTAGGGTAGAGGGCGGTGTCAAGTCCGATTCGGTATGGTATTTACCCCACTTTGGGGTAACGAATCCAAACAAACCGGGAAAATTGAGATTGGTTTTTGACGCCGCGGCTAGTTACAATGGGACGTCTTTAAATGACAATTTGTTGACTGGACCTGACTTGCTTAATTCCCTGTTAGGCGTGTTATTTAAATTTAGATTGGGGCCTGTAGCTTTTACTGGGGACATAGCCGATATGTTCTTGCGAGTTTTTATAAGAGAACAGGATCGAGGGGCACAGCTGTTTCTTTGGACGACTGACGGCAATAAGGAGCCTGACGTGTACGTCATGAACTCCATGATATTCGGGGCCGTGTCGTCGCCAACGTCGGCAATTTATATTTTAAATAAAAACGCGGAACAGTTTAAAGAAACGTGCCCCGAAGCGGTAGCCGCCATACACGAAAAACATTATATGGACGATTACCTGGATAGTGCTTGGTCTGCCTCACAGGCCAATAGTTTAATTGAGGAAGTGACTCACATTCACGCCAGAGGCGGGTTTAATATACGGGGGTGGGTCACTAACTCTCAAGAGCTGCGCGATAAGCTCAGAGTGGAAATGCCTGACCGGGTTTCCTTAGATAAAGGCGAAGGTGCAACGGAACGCACGTTAGGCATGATATGGTCACCGAGTTCGGACCAATTAGCTTTTGACCTGTCATTTAAGAAGTTGCCTAAAGCCATAGTAGAGGGACACGTGGTTCCAACCAAACGGGAATTCCTTCGATTTATCATGTCAATCTTTGACCCACTAGGTTTCTTGTATCCATGTGTCATACAGTCGCGCATCCTTATGAAACGGATATGGCACACGGGGATTCAATGGGATGAGAAATTAAAAGAGTCAGAGGCCAAGTTGTGGTTTGAGTGGTTGCAAAACCTGTATCACCTTAACAACATATTCATACCTAGGTGGTACGGCCTCCAGTTAGAGCAACTAGAGTTGCACGTATTCGGTGACGCGAGCGAGTCCGCTTACGCGGCAGTAGCCTATATAGCGGGGTTAAACACAGAAGGGGATAGGGATGTCGCGATAGTAATAGGTAAGGCGAGAGTAGCGCCACAAAAGGTGACATCCATTCCACGTCTGGAATTACAAGCGGCTGTGTTAGCCTGTAGACTAGCTGATACAGTAGTCAAAGAATTAGGAGCAGTTATTAGTAGCATTCATTTATGGACTGATAGCAAAACTGTCCTCAAGTGGATAAATTCAGACGCGTTAGAGTTTCAAAGGTTCGTGTCACACCGTCTAGCCGAGATAGACAAAAGGTCAGAGAGGGGCAGCTGGCGCTGGGTTCCGTCGGCGATGAACCCCGCAGACAAGGCTACCCGAATGGACTGGCCTAACAACAGTAATGAGTGGTTGTCGGGTCCCTCTTTTCTTCGCTGTCCACAGGAGCAGTGGCCGGCCGACACCGAGCTCGACGCGGTGGCAGAGCAGGACCTAGAGAGAGTACAGCGAGTGCACACCGTTGCAGCACAGGTTACATCGCTGCTACAGTATGAGCGGCTACCTACGTGGACGCGCGCCGCTAACGTCATGGCGCGTGTACATATTTTTATAGATCGTTGTCGCAAGCGGCGTCAGACATCCCTAGTGTCGACAGATGACCTGCATGAGGCCGAGATGCGCCTCCTGCGTCTGATACAGGGGGACAGTTACGCGGAAGACATCGCTGCGCTACGAGAGGCACGCCCATTGCCTCGCAACAGCAAGTTGCGGGCACTAGATCCCATGTTTTATGAGGATGGGCTGGTGAGAGTACGCGGCAGGCTGGGCGCCTGCAGCGAGCTCAACTTCGGGGAGCGCCACCCTATCATCCTGGATGGGAAGCACGCGCTCACGCGGCGCCTCCTACTCAAGTACCACGTGGAGGCGCTGCACGCCAATCAGGAAGCTGTGGTGAACAGAGTCCGCGAGAGGTTCTGGGTAACCAACTTGCGGTCTGCAGTAAAGACCGTCACTGCAAGCTGCCAACGGTGTCGACTGGAGAGGGCCAAGCCGGTGACACCCAAGATGGGTGACCTCCCGGTGGCCAGACTAGAGGTGACGAGAAGAGCTTTCGTCCACTGTGGGGTCGATTATTTTGGCCCCATGGAAGTCGCTATCGGACGACGCAGAGAGAAGAGGTGGGGCGTGCTATTCACGTGCCTCACCACACGCGCCGTCCACCTGGAGCTGGCGGCATCGCTGAGTGCTGACTCGGCGATACTGGCCCTGAGGCGCTTGATTGCGCGCCGCGGGCGTCCGTCGGACATGTATTCCGACCGCGGCACGAATTTCGTCGGGGCGCACGCCGAGCTACGCGCGGCGCTGCGCGACATGGACCAGGACACGCTAAGAAGCGAAGTGTCGGGACGCGGAGTTGCCTGGCACTTTAACCCCCCGGCATCTCCACATATGGGCGGGTGCTGGGAGCGACTAGTGCGCTCCATCAAGAACGCACTAAAGGCGACGCTACGAGAGCGTGCCCCCCGCGAGGAGGTTCTTTATACCCTCCTTGCTGAAGCCGAGCTGATAGTGAACAGCCGGCCTCTCACATATGTGAGCAGCGACGTCGAGCAACCAGTGGTGCTGACCCCCAACCATCTCCTGCTGGGCACAGCCGCGGGAGATGCACCGTGCACGCGTCGGCATGCCGCCGACTTGGATTCCCGCCGCATGTGGCGACGGGTGAACGCGCTGGCCGACCTCTTCTGGAGGCGCTGGCTGCGCGAGTACCTGCCGACGCTCCAACGTCGTAATAAGTGGTCCAGTGACGTGCCAAATGTGAAAGTGGGTGACGTGGTAGTGATCACAGACGCTAATAAGCCACGGAACCAGTGGACCAAAGGGGTCATCCAAAGTGTTTTTCCTGGTGCGGACGCTATTATAAGAGTGGTAGACGTAAGAACAAACCATGGGGTCCTGCGTCGGCCTGTTGTAAAGGTGGTTGTGCTTCCGACAGACGGAAATGTAGTCGGATGAACCGTTCTACAGGGGGTGGAAATGTTGAGAAGCACAGCCCCCTAAAAACTGTTATGATAAGTAGAAATTATGAATAATGACTTGGATAACGTAGGTGTATATAGTTTGATATCACTAGTAGGCATAATACATCTCTTTTGATATAAATCCGTTTGTAACTTCTTAAAGTTGTAGAAGTTACCAGTAAATTTAAAAATCCTTGGTGAGACAAGGTTCCATCTATGGGTAAACAGACCCAGTGATTGGCCGAGGGAAGCCCATTGTTGTCTACATCCGGGTTCCCACGGTCTATCTAGGTCACAGGGGTGAAGAGCGGGGAGCGAGGGGCAGGGTGATACCGGCTCCCCCGCTAACAATAGGATAGTGGGCGGCCATGAGAGTGGGGCCGACCGCAACTTGCGCCTACGTGGGAGTAAATAAAACATGCGCCCACAGGTGCAAAAAGTAGTCTTCCAGTAATCTTCGTCGAGTCCTTATTCTGCGCGATAGCTCTGTCATAAGTTACGGATAGAGTTCGGTATCCAAGTCGTTGTGTTTATATTGTATTGTGTGTAAAATCAAGTTGTAAAAGTATCCGGCAAAATCAAAGTGTTCTTAAGTTAATATAGTGTTTAAATAGTGTTAAAATCTAAGTCAAATATAAATATTTAGTCACACTCATCTTATCGTGTTTCCATTTCAACCCTTGCGCCTGAATCGTGTATAACATGCAAGGTTGCCAAAGCCCTGCACATTAGCAACAAGATCAAATCAGCAGAAAATAAAATAAAGACAGTTTGGAAAGTCATAAATAACGAGACTAACAGGAAGAAAATACGTAACACTAGCTACACCTTAGATACAGCATGTGGTCCTAAAAGCTCTAATCAGGAAGTAGCTCAAGAATTTGTGAATTTTTTTACCGATATACCGTTAAAAACTACGGAGTCTCTTAATTCCTCTCCTGAAGTAGCAATTGGTTTATTAAAGGTGAATGTGTCTGGCTGCCCGGCTGAATTTAAATTTAAACACATAAACCCTATGATAGTTATTAAAGCTTTCCGGCAAATAAAAGTCAAACTGACCGAAGATCTTTGGGGAATGTCTATCAAAGTTTGTACATCCGTAGTTGAGACTGTAGCACCATACTTAGCTTTAATTTTTAATTTGTGTGTAGACCAAGGAGTTTTCCCTGATTTAATGAAATACAGTAAAGTCATACCTCTTTTCAAATCCGGGGATAGTAAAGATACTAATAATTATAGACCTGTATCCGTGTTGCCAGTTTTTAGCAAGGTGTTTGAAAAAGTAATGCTTAATCAAATGCTCAATCATTTTAACACCAACAGAATCTTACACGACCAACAGTTTGGTTTCACTAAGGGACGTTGTACAACTGACGCCGGTGTAACCTTATTAAAGCACATATTTTCTGCGTGGGAAGCATCCCAAGACGCAATAGGAATATTTTGTGACCTCTCCAAAGCATTTGATTGCGTAAATCACGACACATTGCTTTTGAAACTTGAGCATTACGGACTAGGTAAACTTGCACTTGGTTTGGTAAAATCTTATTTAAGTGATAGACAACAATATGTTCAAATAAATGGTGTTAATTCACAGGGTTTAAAAGTAAAAATGGGGGTTCCGCAAGGCTCAATATTGGGTCCTTTCCTCTTTCTAGTATATATAAACGATCTACCCTATTTATTGAAAAACCAACCTCAAAATATGGTGTTATTTGCTGATGACACTTCTCTAATTTTTAAGATAAATAGACGGGCCCAAAATCTAGATGACGTAAATAATGCCCTACTTCAGGTCCATAATTGGTTCACAGCAAACAATTTAGTATTAAATGAAAAAAAAACGAAATGCATAAGATTTGCTTTACCAAATGTTAAAAGTAACGAGTGTGATATAGTATTGAATAAAGAGAAACTTGAATTCGTAGATAAAACCGTTTTCCTGGGGCTTACGCTTGATTCAAGGCTACAATGGGGTTCTCATTTGAAATCTCTTGCGGGGCGCCTAAGTTCAGCAGCATATGCTGTTAGAAAAATCCGTCAATTTTCTGATGTAGATACCGCTAGACTGGTCTATTTTAGTTACTTTCATAGTATAATGTCTTATGGCATTCTGTTATGGGGACGGGCTGCAGACATTGAGTCTATATTTATTCTGCAAAAAAGAGCCATCAGAGCCATATATAATCTTCGTAGGCGCGATTCTCTAAGGGAACTGTTTAAGGAAATCAAAATCATGACGGTACATTGTCAATACATCTACGAAAACATAATGTACGTTAGAAAAAATCTACATCTTTTTAATAAAAGAGGTGACAGACACAATTACAGTACGAGAACTAGAGACCAATTAGTTCAGCCGGGCTTCAGACTCGCTAAAGTAGACTCATCTTTCATGGGGTACTGTTTAAGATGCTATAATAAAATTCCACAAAGTATTCTTGAACTGAATGAGACGAAATTTAAATCATGCATTAAACGCACACTATGTAAGCAAGCATATTACAAGTTGGACGATTATATCTCTGATAAAAATGCTTGGCTCAATGCCGGTCCTGCTCCACATGGACAGGGGCGCATAAACTGATTAATGGATAGCATTAAATAGTATTGTTGGAGCTGCTGAAGATTGTACAACTATCTTTGCATTGTATAGATTCAATTTCTTTTGGTATTATATAACCGCATAGCCCATATTATGTGAGTACTATGTAATAGAAAGCTATCCTTCGTTGGAAACCTACGTCATTTTTTTTTTTGACTTGAATTTGCCCTGGCGGTTAAGTGTGTGTCATGCTCACTCAAATGTCTCGCTGATGGTGGCGCGTGTGTCGGATCAGTTAGTTCCCTTCAAAATGGTTGAGTTGAATGGTGCTGATACATGCGTCATGTTCGTGAACGGGCGCTGTCAGTTGTGACTGGTCATCTCTTGGTTGCCACGGCTTATTTGAATTAATTATTTTATTTTTTGAATTGTTCTTTTCCTTGTTTTTACTATGGACACTTTTAACGTGCACATCTTGCTACATCGCTCTCACATAATGTACCATCTAAACATGAATGATGTAACCAAGGTTTTGTAAAAATATTCTGATTTAAAAGAGTGTCCATGGAGTTTCTTGCCCGTTCTTCTCCATAGAGATCTACGTTAGGGAATGGGCAACTACAGTACTTTCACAGTTTTTATGCCTTGTGACTGGGACTGTAGCTAAATTTCATTGTTGTCTTTGTTTCAACAGTTCAAAAGTGCCTGTAACGGGCCTACTTGAAATAAATGCTTTGATTGATTGATATCTCTAAATAACTATACCAACCTATATTCCTAGATTTTAAATTATAATTAGGTTAGGTAGGCTGTTCAAATTGCTAGCACATTTTATAACTCGTATTATGTATATAAAGCTGCATATTTTCTAGGTCTAAGTTCAAAAGGCGTTAGTTATTTGCAATATTGAGTTGTGATTGAGATTACTGCATACTAACTAAGTAGGTACCTAGGTCCGTGAAAGAGTTGTGAACTAAGTACTCTGTTCTGTTTTAAAGAGCCAGTAAACTTTGAAGTACACTTGTCCACCACTGAAGAAAACTGGCTTTCAAGATACATTATTTCATTATACAGGGGCGTACCCAAATTATTATCTACATTCAGATGAAAAAGTGGTCCAAACAGTCATATCACATAACATCAAAAAGTGTCCGAATTGAACAGTAAAATCAACAAAACAAAGTTTCAAAATATAATAAGTCAATAATTATAAGGAAAAAGCCATTGCTTTTCAATTTCTAATTAACGAAACATTTGTAATTAACCTTACTTTATAATCCGAAGTTGTAACAGAAATCCTTGGCAAGTTATTTTCATAAATTAACGAATTTATCTCCTGATTTACATTTTGTATTGGAATTTGGCGTCAGAAAGTACACTGTGATTATCTTTATAAGTTGATGTAAAATAAGTCACTAAAGGTGTTTTACGCAATTACCCTACAGGTCACAAAAATAACAAAATGTACCTACTTATTTACTGAACCATCAAGCAACCATGTAACCATCAGCTACTCAAATCACACCCTCATACTTAGAACAAATAACATCACTCAAGTGCAATCCTAACAAATAGCTGAGTAAACGTCGCGCGTCGCATAATAGTGCACATTAGAGATAAAGGCGGGCCCACACACACCGGCGCGGCGCGGCGCGAGATAATGTCGCGCGACAAATGGCCGCCGCGCTGCCGTTACGGCATAATGGTGTGCGTCTCTGCGGTTACTGCCTATGATAGAATATCGGGGCTATTGTGATACTCTCGTGGGGGCGGCAGATAGGCACGGATAGATTATTATGTGTGTGGATACTTACCGGGGAAATTTTGATTCTGTGTCCGAGTTTAGTTGAGGTTTTATTGCGTCGTTTACTCGTTATAGCGTTTTCTTTCTTAGTTACTTACATTTTGTACTGTATGGATATGACACGAGATACATAAGAAAAACGAAATGCCTTTTTAGAATTACTTTTTTGTGAATAAAATGTTTTATTGTCTACTGTGTGTGATACTGTAAAGTAGTTACTGTCAGCTTAGTTTGTATTTAGTTTTACTGAGTTTGAAATTATTTGTACAAACATCATTATTTACTGCCCACAGTTTTCTCAACTAATTTAACTTAGACGTTCAATTGAAACACAAATATTGGAAAGCCGTATTTTTTTTACATGAAGTTATTTTATTGGCAGTTTTAGATTGTATTGAAAATGTTTAGTGAAACAAAACATTTCGTACCTAAATTATTGTGAAAAGAAGGTATTTGTTGCACACATTCAATTAAAAAAATTCAATTCAATTCAAATTATACACTATACAGTTTCGTTTAATACTATATTTCGAGTACAAAGTTTCCATAAAATAATATGTTGGCATCCTTGATTAATTTCGTGCAATGAACAGAAATTGCAACACACTTTATGTTGAACATGATAACTTATTCTACAGTTATATGGCGCAATTTCCCTTCTTCACCACCAATTTTGCATAAAAATGACACACATTATTCTTGCCAATGTATACTCATGAAGAGAAAACGTCTCACTACCAAGTTAGCCATACGAATTACGACCTGGCCCAGCTGGTTAGATTTCACTTTACATTTGCGCCCGTCCATAAAAGTCCGCAATATAAAACGTTGCAGACGCAGTAATGTATTCAGATCCAATTGTGAACAGTGCACCAATACTATGTAGTGGTCGTTACACGAAGCGACAGAGGATTTACAATTCAAGATTGTGTTTAAGTGGGGACTTGCTGCCTGTCTAATGGTTCTTATACTTCGCAACGATTTTGCAGAATATTCTGTGAGAAAAATCATATATATTTTATTAATAACATAAGATAAGTGTTAATGTTATCATTTATTGAGACTGTTGAATTTAGAAAGAGTGTTCAACGTTTGGGGTGGTTATACTTTAAAATAAATTATCTTAAAAGAAACAGGAGGCTGTATTTTATGGCTCTTCTCTTCTTAGCTGTTTTGCAACATTAAAAACTGTTCTTCTTATACAGGAAGACTTTATATCACATTCCAAATTTTTTCAACGAATTAGGTATCTTTCAAAGACACCATTTTTGAAAAAAGTAGGTATGTAATATTTTCAAAATAAAATATAAATATTTTATCCGGAATTTCAATTTTGCATGGTGACAGGAAGGGAAAATTTGCAACATTATGTTTTAATTGTTATCAATGTTTGGGGATGGGTCCAGGCGCGCGAGTCCAGCGGTCAGTGTTCGACGCGGCGGCGCATGATGTTCACAAAAAATTACTTTTTTGGACAACTATGTGATGCTATATCTTAATATTTTAGTACTGAGTGATACTAAAAGAAAAAACATGTATTTTATTATTTTCAATAAAGATCATAATAATTATTAAAATTTGGAACGTGATAAAAAAAATCTTCCTGTTTATATTATATTCATTAGAAAATTATAATCTATTAATTTTCTAATGAATATATTTAAGTTTTGCGCAAAAAATATATTGTACGGAATCTTTCGGTAGGTACAATATATGTTGTCGTTATTGCCAGAAATCTTGTTGACCTTTATCCTTAAAGAGTATTCACAAGAAATAAATTATGCCTAATCGCCCAGACTGTCCGCGTCTCTCGACCAACAAATTTCCTTTATTGAAAAACGTTTTGATGATATTTTCTGGAAATTCAGGCCACTTTCGTTTCCTTTGACAAAAATATAACGAGCTTATGCAAAATTTGTTTATCTCTCGGAATTTTATTTCGGATTTGGCTATCAGTCTGAATCTAATCTGAGGAATGTTATTTTTTTCTTGGATAAGTTCGTGGACGTTATGTAACTTTTCTTATTATATTAAAACACGATCCCTTTAACGCCAACCCCGCGTCCTAATTAAACCGAAAGGTTGCGCGAATACTCGTGATCGTCGCGTTCGGATGTCATTTTTGATCGCAAAATTGAAAGGCGCTTTCTCTCGGCGCGACTACGTATTCGGGTTTACCGAACGAAGTGAACGCGACGGTCGCGTGTTCGCGAGACGGTTGCTTTTGTTAGGATGCGGCCTTATCATTGAACACACCACTTCAGTCACTCCAACTTTGACAGTGATAAAATCTCCGCCACAGCGTTGAAATAGTGTTGAAACGCTTCTATCATAAACAAAGCTCATCCATGTTCCGGTCTGAAACAAGAACGAAACAAGATAGCTCATCAGTTTCAAACCCTTTTATAAAACAGATGGAGTTATGAAAACCGTTCCGAATCACAATATCAGATCAACGTTGATGGAATTTATATCTGTTGCCGCTATCGTTGTCCCAACTTTGATGGAGTCGCCAATGAATCGCGATGTGAAGAACGGATAACTGGATAAAACTGGGTTTTGCCAACTTGGCATATTTAGCATAGATGACAGATAAGTCTGAGGAATATTCTAGAACAAGCTACCTCAAAAGGTAGAAGGATTTTCAAAATTGAACGAGCAAGTTTCAAGGGGGACCGATGACTTTGGTGTATTTGCTTGAAAGGTTGAGCAGGCAAAGGTCCAATCATTTAAGAGGGAGCACAGAGCGTAAGCTAGAGGTTACTATCAGGCAAACTGTTTGATATAAACTGAGCAAGGAGCGTTTATGTACACGTGCAGTGACAGTTGAGTGAGTCTTACAGACTATGTTTGCATTTTGAACCAATAGTATGTGTTTGGAAATAACCACACTTCAAAGTTAGTGTTTTCGGTTCAAATTATAGACTTGCCTGTGGTTACACTTTATCCATCCCCCATCCCCATACACAATCACGTGAATAATGTGAAAATCTTTTATATGTATTGCAAAATTATCTAGCTATGAAAGAGCGTAGTCTCCTAATACAGGCTTTTCTTTGCTTAAAAGGAGGCATCAACTTGTTGTTTGGATTTGGTTAAGAAATAAACAATTTTTTTTATCTATTTTAATTATTTATATATAAAACTTCTAAATTAACATTTATATATAAAACTTTTCTGTAATTTTTATTTCAAAGATAATTAAATTATTTACAAACTACAAAACTATAATAGTAATAAATACTCGTATGTACAAGTAGAAAAGGGTTACAGGGCGTCCAAAAATTCGTCCGAATCGCTAAAACTTTTAAATGTAATTAAACATAAATCCAGTAGAAAAAGTAGAACTGCAGCAATTTCATTTAGTGAATTTTGAACTTACAAACACGTCCCATTTTATAGTAACCTTATCGTTGAGTTCTTTTTTTATTTTTTCATGCATTCCTTTAGCACGTTACCTTCATTATACAGGCATTTTCGCTTTTATTAAAACACTTAAATGCCTAGCCATTATTCGTATTTTACGAAGAGCGAGAGATGCGCTCCGAGTGCTCGCAGCGCTCAAATAATTACGCTAAATATTTTTTGCGAGCTCACAAAGCGATACTCGATATCGCCAGCAGCTTCTGTTTGAGTTTCAGCTCTTAATTTATTATACGATGGCGAAATTTTCGCTAATTTCGTGAGAAACTTGAGAAAACCGCCAACTTTACCAATTAAACTGAATTCGATTTATTTTAGTAAACGCCTCTGAAAAGGTTCACAGCGTGTTCTTGTGGGATTTACAAAAATGACTTTCGAGATCCGATCAAGTTTTCGAATTACATTTTACGGCTTCTGCCGACTTCGGGAACTGTATAATACGTAATATCAATTGGATTTCAAATTCGTATGTACTGAAGGGGCAGTGGATGTCATAGGAAACCTTGGAATACTTACTATACATAAGACCTCGCTAGATTTAGATTTGAAGGAGAGAAATCAAGGTATTACTAAATGAACCTGCTTTCAGTTTTGTGTATCTCTAAACTGAAATGGAACCAACTTCTCGTGATAAAAATTGCGACATTCGGATAATAAATATTTTCTTTGAAATAGGTAGCCTCCAGCCATGAACTGTTGCTTCCTGTTTTGTATCAAGCAATTAAAAGATTTAAAATTTACATAACACAGCATCACGCCTGTAATCCCCGTAAGGGTTAGGCAGAAGTGGACCTAATGTTAGAGCCGGTTTTCGCCAGTTATTTTTAAGTCCCATGTAATAAGGAGAGAGTCTATTGCCATCAACCGGGCAGAAATCTAGACTCCGTGACTTCTACTGCAAAATTTCTGATGGAAAAACCCAATAACACTGACAACCCAAAAACACCCGCGAATCGAATCCAAGACCTCTTGCTCAGCACTCGCGCTTGTGACCACTATACCAACGAGGCAGTTTAAATTTTAATCACGAATGAGATTGTTTATATGTATTCTACTATCAAACACTGTTTTTCATATACAATAAGGTAAATTACTTTTTTTCCCTTTTTATCTACTCTAAAACTCAATGCACCTCAACTGTATTCCCGATCTCAGTGCAGCCGCAATCAGTATTGTTATAGCATCGGATATTGTTTATCTGCATAATGCCCTAGTATTGAGTTCGCTTACCAAGTAGCTAGCTCTCTTCATTTTATTGCTCACGGTTAACTTTGTTTACTTCTCTTTGCTCTTGTGACCCTGGTACTGTTCAAGTTCTTATTGCTGATTTTTATAATCTGGAATGCAACTTGATTCTTAAAATTATGTTAATTCTCCTCATAATATTTTATATTCCATAATTTGAAAATAATCACAGGGGTTTTTTATAAATAAAATAATGTAGTTTTTGGAGTATCATAATTAAAACTTAGTTTAGAGTGGTTTAATTAGTTTTGTTGCGTAACTAAGCTTATGTCCTAGTGCTGCATTTTAATCAATTTTGGTGCAAAAATGGTCGCTAACAGTTTTAATGAATTAAACGCACTACCCACTGTTTCATAATACTAATATAAGTATTTTCTATTAAAATGACACCAAAACTCAACTTGAAACATGTTCTATAAGTTAAAGTGAACTCGAAAGTTGTCTGCGTTCATTAAACGAAGGGCACTCAAACAAGAGACGTGGATGAAAAACTTCCAGACAGAACCAACCACTCCAGAACGAAGACGACTCGTTAAATGTGCACGAATGGGACGAGACGAGGGCAAATGCAACAATGAAAAGTAATTTGAAAGTTTTTCAAATAATTTTAATGTTGAATTGGAGGTTTTTCATAATATGTGCCTTGATAAACTGAAATTAGTGGGTGTAGGTCCTATTAAGTACACCTTTGTGTAACTCTTCCAGGATTAAAGGCGTAATGTTATGTTATAAACTGAAATTATACGAGACTCAGTCACAATACAAGTTTAACATATAAAGATAATTTGGTTCTAAAATGCAAATGAGAATTTCTCAAAAAGTAATAAAACCGATAATAGTATTGGAGACATTATAGAACCCTGGGGTACTCCAAAATTATTACTTTTATGTGTCATTAGATAAGGCTATTAGACATAATAGACAGCTTTTATAATTGCGTTGAAGATTGGGTTTTTCAAATAAAATAATATTTCTATGGACACGCTACTGTGTTAAAAGAGCTATTAGTGGAATTAATGTGTCAGTGAAGTATGGCAGACACTTTCAATGGCTCTCGATGTCTATATCGAGAATAGAATATGAGCTCTTTCAAAATAAAAACATAATACTACAAGCGCAATATAAAACTAAGCAAACTTCGCTTGAACTATAACTCATCGCAGTTTTTGCTAAAACTGTAGGAACTCAAACATGACTAGAGTTTGACGGTCGCAATTAATGTTGACCTATGGCTCTCGAGATGTGTCACGTCACATAGCTTAGCAACGGTACCGTCCGAACACGGAAATACGCAGAGATTTACAACCGATTTGAAAAATACCCTTAGTGACCCTTTTAGTCCTCATTAAGTGAAATAAAAACAATCAGAGTAAAACACTTTTAATTATACGAACCGACCCTTTTTCGTTCCATTCGCCAATTTGTTTTAAACTTATTTTGTTACAAATTGATTTACAAGGATCAACACAATCACGTAGCTATAGTTGAACTCGTAATAAATTGTTTTACTTTGATTATTGTTACTGTTTTCACTGGTAGAATGTCACTTTGTCTAGGGCCTATTTCTCTATGCAACAGTTATCTGTTAAAAAGAGAAAGGATATAAATACTCGTAATTTCAAGCTTAGCGAAATTAGTTTTTTTTTTATTAAATGGGCTTGCTCTTGACCTCAATCACGCCTGGTGGAAAGCGATGGATGAGGTCTATGATGAAACGAGCGTGACCAGAAGATGCCTGTTCACTTTGCTTTGAAGGCAGACGGGTTATATGTGGGAGGGAACACAGATGCCGGCAGAGAGTTCCACACAGTACGTCTGCTAGTCCGATTTTTTTAACATTTGTCATCAAAGGATATTTAGGTCACTATAATCGAAAATGGTGATAGAAAAACATAGATGCCATAGTACAGAGAAAATGTAACCAGACCCTTTTGATTGACGGTCAATACCTAACCATATCGCAAAAGTGTTGAAAGGAATCTGCCACATCAGCACAAGGTAAATGTACGTAGCTGTTAGCGGTAATACTTATTGCTGAAAGTCACGCAGCAGCAGTGAAAGGCTTCTAAATCCTAATGCTCGGCTGAACTCGCTCGGTCATCTTTCACGAGAACCGTTATAACTCGTTTTCCATTAACAATTGAGATCCGCGATGAAAGCGGTTGCCTTTTCTTAGCCTTGAACTTGAATATATTTTACTTTGTAAATGTCAATCTCTGAAAATGAGAGTCTCCCTGGGTTTTAACTTGTTATGCCACTAATGACTCGTCTATTTCCAATATTAAATTAAACTTTCAGTGTAAATGGCTTAATTTAGTTCGTGTCCACGACTTCATCCGCTTCGGAGAAACATAATATCATGTTATGGCACTCGGTAACAGCCTAGCATTCCATCAGTGAAAGTATTTTGAAATCGGATGAGTACTGGAGATCACCTCCTACATCCAAACTTACAAACATTATCTTTTTAAAATATTAACATAGAAAAGCTTGTAATACAAACACAGACAAGGTGAATGCAGAGGTTGTTAGCACTCTGCTTATATAAATCCTATTGAATTGAAACCTATCTCAGGAAATGATGAGGTGCGGTCTGACACAGCAGCATTTTTTCGCACTCGTGCAAATATATTATCTCTTTCTAAAATGTTAATATTGCTGAGACAGGGCAACTTATTGAGGTCGCAGTGTCCACACGTTCGCACAACGCCGGCCAAAGCCACGTTCATTAAAAATATTTCACTTTGACATTATAACAGTAGCCACGCGTTGCGGATATCTGGGATGTTTGATCTCTGCGAGGAAATCATGCAGTATATTTAATTTTGCGTGCCGACAGTTTCGTCCCAAAGGTTATTGGATAGTTGTGTATTTTTATTGTGTTTTTCTTTACTTTGTTTGCTTTTCTTGTTTACGTGTGTATTTTCCTTGTTAGTTTTCATTGTTAATGTCTTTGTTTTATGTTCATTATGTTTCACAACACTTGTTTTTATCACGAGTACAGTATATTATGTATCATGAGATAGTGTTAATTTCTTCTTCGATGTTACTTATTTTATTTAACCTAACTTTAGCACTCATGCATAATTGATTGCAAACCTATTCAATCCTAAAATGTGTTTGCCATTTCACTCAGCTCAGTCTTCTGAGCCTTTAATTCGAGGTCTTAAAGGTCATTGGTCAGTCATAAAACACTACTCAAAATAATCGCAGAGCACACAAGCGCTTTAGCTGTCAAGCCGAGCAGACGAGTATTTCAAACCACAAACACTTATAATACATCTCATAAGTAAACATAATCTCCAAACTAAATGCAAATTACGACAAACGTACACAAGCTGAAACATTCACAGCATAACGCTGACACGCGTCTGGACATAGCGCTCAGCTTAGGACACAAAACAGACCCAAACATTGAGTACTTCATAAAGGGCGAATTAGACGGATTCGTACAGCCCCAAGCCTTTGTAAAGCTTTGAGTGATTTAGGTCTCAGAGCTCTCAGTTGACGTTTGATAAGACGGAATTGTGTGGCCGATGTTGATGATCCTTGACAACAGAATGAATTGTGTTGTGGACGTCTGGCCCTGTTCCCTTAACAAAACAAAAAAATAGATGTAAGGGCTATGTTTTTAGCAACACAAGATAAGATACTCATGGTGAAGATGAATAGGTAATGATTTAAGTAAGAGGCTACACTCCTCAATCACTTTCCACTCTATCATTTAGCTGGAAGGTAACATTATACAAAAAAACAAATGACTGCACACTTAACCTCGCCCAAATCCACTACAGCTAACATGGTTTGCCACATTAAGCCCATCAGCTTCAATAAGCGGTCCATCACAGCACCATTAAGGATTCGCCCGAGGCAGTCTCTCGACGTCCGTAACGCGTGGCTCCCCTACACTCGGTATCATCTCGCTCAATTTATGTCAATTACGCGCACAAAGTCGCAGCAAAAAATGAAAATATCGAATAAAAGTGGCCGCACACGTCCCAGCATTCCTTACGTTTGAACCTTTCAAATATTCATCCTTACCTTTTGACGTCTTTGTATTACCTTTTATATATTCATATCGATTCGTACGGGATCGCTTTTAAGTCTTTATGTCTGTTTGCGTTTATTTGAGACGTTGAAATGTTGACATTTTCGCGCTTTACGAGTTTTTTTTTAGGAGGAATCAAAGGTTTTGACAAATTATTTGTTGAGTTTTTGTTTCTGTTTGGTATTTCGTAGTTGTTTCTTTATGTTCCTATAGGTATGTGAGTCTTATATTACTCCAAGTTTGAATTGGATTGGGAATTATTTATATCCATCCGTTTTTAGGAATAAACATGTTTTAACTCAACGTGTGACGCATAAAGGTATGGCGAAAAATAATTGTTATAGTAGGTCTGCTTTGTCACCCTGAAATTCGATTATATTTTAACTGTCCACATAATTCGGATACCTCAAAATAAGGGACAGATAAGTTATGAAATGACTTTATTTGCGAAAATAACATGATTATAAACATTTATTTTAAACTTGAACAATATTACTTGTGTTAATTATTTTGACACAGTTATATTTGTGCATTTAATTCAGAGTCGGAACTGAGCACCAACTTTTCAAACGCATTTATAACAGAATTCGTCTCTCGTTTAGTTATAATATCTGTATGACGTAGTTTCAAATTAAATGTTTTACACAGCCGGGCTCCCAAACGGGTTGGCTTTAACTTGGTCTACCGTTTTCTCACGACACTCTAATATGTAAAGTTTGTACTACATAAATAGAGATTAAAATATAGCGTCGCTTAGCTTTAGGTGTGTGTGCCTTTGACGGCGATGTCCATGGGAGGTGGGTGTTCCGAGAACCGACAAGATCTTCCAACCTTTCATGATGTGGAGCAGATTTACCTCGCATTAACAAAATACCGGCTATCGACAAAGAAAAAACTCCCTTTTCACCTTTTCTCTATAGTAAGTAAAGTTAATTGGTGACTGGAGCACTAGATGTCTGCCTCATTCATAAAGTGTTCGTAAGTCCATTCCTTCAGGAATTTCTTAGTAGAACCCCGGAGTTTATGTCTGTTGGATAGAAGTAGGCTCACCCCTTTACATGGGAGTTATACATAACTGGCAGCATGTGGTACGCTTAACTAATCCTTCGGGGAACCCTGGCCTGGCCTGGTTATGTTTTCGTTCCGTTGAAGTGGTCGTCATCCCTCGAAAAAACCTTTGTTCATTGTGTAGATAAAACTGTTTCTATGTGTAGTGCCCAGTAATCCTTTGATTATAATGTTTTTCATATTGTCACAATAATTTTAATTGATTTTCCATTAAATGTTGTATCCATATAATAATACAACATTTAATGGAAAATCAATTAAAATTATTGTGACCAAATAATGAAACTGAATACCTAAGTAAATGGTAGATATCAGAGGGATGGTGTTCTTAAAATACTGGTTTTCAGCTACATCCGGTTGTACTGGAATCAAGGGTACCATCCATGTAAAACACAAAGGATGCTCGAAGGGATCAACATAATTCAACTTCAGTTTCTTGACTTCTAAGCATCATAATCGGCCTCTTTACGTCTCCACTTAGCTTTCAATACAAGAAATCTTAACCCAAAAGAAACTTCGCAACATTCCGTCCAAAATAAAGAGAAACAAAATAAGCCAGTAATATTTTATTGATGGCTCAACTATGTCCCAGTTTTTGTCCCGGCAATCCCGCCTAGATCGCCCCCCGCGGGGTTGTAGCACTACAACTATCAACTACCCTCGTTATGACGTCACAACGCCCCTCTTCACCAACTACTCGCGACTTCTATTTACTTGTTTGCTGAATTTTCGTGAATATTCATAAGTTGCGGATTTTAGTAATATTATGAGAGTGTTTAATTAAATTGTATGTTCGTGCTTAGAAGTGTGTTAAAGTTTTGCTCATAAGCAACTTGGTCCATTTTGGTTTAATAAGTTCTGAGGCTGATAACACTATCTATTAAAGAAATCATTGCGGTTCAAGCAGTGATCGATTTCTGTATGGATGGCGCGATAAAACCCCACGCTATGAAACAGTTCTATACCCGCAATCTTACCTGCTATAATGAGAAAAAACGTGCTAGAAATTTATTTAGGTGGTGGGAATTCAAATGAAATGCAAAAAAAAGAATATGAATTAAAAACCGAAGCTTTTAAGTTTCACAACTGGAAGGTACCTCTTTATTCTACAAAAGTATAAAAAAACATAATTATTGATTAAAAACGGTGCCTATTTCACAAGCAATCACAATTCACAACTCCACTCTTTTTTATTACTTTTCCCAAGCCATCGTGATAGGAACAGCACGGTATGATAAGTACAGCTATTAGTTTAAACCGCAGCGCACACTGGCACACTGGCAGTAATTCAGCCGTAATTGAATTCCTATCGGGCTCAGCGCGTGATATGTAGGGTCGGCGCTCACTTGCCATCAATTATGGCGGCGGCTTTTTTGGTGGCAATATTAACGTTGTCTCTTGTGTGTACATGGCATACTGTATCGGTGTGTACAGGTTGATGTAATTATGTAGCCTTGTAGGGTTGCGCAAGGGAAAAGTTCGTCATTTTCTGAGGTGGAAATTATTATGTTACGTTATGTTACCGAATACATTGTGTAGCCGGTGACACTGAAGAGCGTAGCTACATTAAAGGTATTTGAAACATTAAATTAAATTTGTTTTAATACAAAGGTTCGTGTTTCTGTTCCTATATTACAGTTGCAATATTTTTGTTTTACAATAATTATAACGATTAGAATATGTTTTGCAGTGACTAATCTAGCTTTTTACAGTTACTAAGTCCCGGAACAATAAAAAGGTTGACAGAAAATCATCAGAGTTGGAAATTTTCGAAAGATCTGTATTGCACTTGGCGCCCCATATACAGAGATAACTCTTTCTATCAATGTATTACAGGACATCGAAACTTTGGAACGAAACAATAAATATTAATGTTATGCTCAGTATTATGAATATTGACGTAGTTACTAACTCTAGTACAGTGATAAACTTGCTTAACTGTGGGGAAAAATATGTTGGCATAATGCTAATTTGATGGGCAATGTCATCTTCTTTTGGATTTTTTTGTAGAGAAAACTGAATGTGTGGCGAAATGTGGGTGTAATTAGGTACACCTCTGCCTAACCTTCCGGGATTACAAGCATGATGTTATGTTATGTTAAAACTGAACGTCAGTACACAAGTAAATGCAAATAGTGTTTTGCATCAGCAATCTACGGTCTATCCGCTTGACCACGAGCGACATGCTGTCGCATGCGTGGAGCAAACGAATGAAACAAGTGCTAAGAGCATGCCATGAAGGCGTGATTCCATTAGGGAAGTTACTTGTATGCATGTTACTTGTATGCAAGTTGCAAATTGCATACAACTTGAACAAACCTGTGTACAAGCTACAACTTGTATGACGTGAACTTATACATTTTTAATCAAGTGACGTGCAAATTAAACGCACAAACGTTAGTTGCACGTTTCTAATTACGAACGAGTGACGTGTCCTACTCAATTGTTGAATATCTCCACTTATAAGCAAGTAAATCCTGGATGCAATTTGCACACTCTTGAAAACATGTTTCCAATGCAAGCAACTTGTACGCAAATGTGACGTCATACTTGCATGCAAGACTTACCTAATGGAATTTTAGCATCCGCGACCACGACACGACTGCGACACGACAGTACTAACTTTAAAGAAACAAGTGAAGAAAAGTATAAATTCAGTCTTAAATATTTAAATATTGAATTGTAAGACCGAATTCATACTTTTCTACTCTATCACCAAACCATAACGTTTCTAACCCATAATTAAAACGCTGACTAACTAAACAAACGCCTTACTAAGCTCCTTACACTTAATTCCTATTCAAAGCAAGTAAACCAGTAGTTAACGCCTAACGCCTAGTCGGCTATCAACGAAAGTGATATTTATTCAGCGAGTGACCTCCGAAATTTACAGGGTGTGGTGATTACGGCTCGTTCGCTGATAACATCGATCGAGGCATTTGCAAGCCAATGGGACATTAATAGCCCATTGCTTACTAAAAGCCTATTTATATTGGTACATAAAGATGCCGCTTGCGAGCCCAGCCAGAATAACAAACGGGAGAATATCGTTATCCCTGTCTTTAAAGGTAGTTAGTTTATAATTTGAGTTTGTGATGAAGAGGAAATGACTTTCGTAATTCGTACTAAGATATTATCGTCAGTATTGTTTTAATGTTAAATGTAAATGTACGTAACAGTGTCAGCATCAAAAAACCGTATTCAATTACTGTTTAGCGAAAAAAGCAAATAAACTTTTAGAACACACAATATAAATTAAAAATAAAATAAAAATGTGAAAGTAATTCAGTAAAAAATGAACAATGAAAATTGTAATATTTAAAAAAAAAGATGAATGAGCTTCAAAACAATAGCGACATAATGGAGTCCATGAACGTGTGAAAAGAGGGATTTTTATCCTTCATTGGCATCGTTCAATGGGTTTTTTAAGGGGCAATAAACTTGTCATAGGTCATTTAATGTTATAACGCTCTCAGGTCGAGTTACGAGCTTAAAGTCGTTCGCAATATGTTCCATCTTATTTTCCAATAAAAAACTGAGGAGAAAAACAATCCCTGAGTCAATTTTATTATTTTTTAATAAATTGGTTCAGAGTTCAGACAGTTATTGTGATTAATTTTAGAAATAACTCAGTTTTTGGATGTTATTTATATCTTGGAGAATTTAATTTTCTCGATTCGTTACACAAAACAACGCTGAAAATCAAAACTGTAAAGTTCGGTTAGCAGTAGATAGTGATTTTGAAGTATGCCCTTTTGTCTGGCAGAAAATTATTTACAATGACGTTGTGAATACATATTATTTAGGCGAAGCTAACAACTATACTCCATTTGTTTAGGTAGTTAACTAAATGTAAACAATCTTAGCATGTCTTTTATCTAAAAAAATGACTAAAAATTGTATCTAAAAATGTTTACAATTAGGTATTTACTTAAATAGATGTTAGGTAATTAACTTCATTTAAATAATCTTTGTATGTCTTTTATACGATTTATTTTACATAAAAAGACATATCAAGATTGTTTACCTTTAGTTAACTACCTAAACAAATGGAGTATAGTTGGAAAGCCGTCCGGCAGACAGACATAGACTTTTGGCTCTTTTGTCAGATTTAAAGATATTTTAGCAATAAACATTAACAAGTTCACGTCTCTATTCAGTATATTTAGGTACTCTTATTAAACTTCGATTCAAGTTTTACCTCATTTTTACTTTCCAATATATTTTAAAACATACATTAAATTCTGGCTGCTTACATTGTTCCCTGAAATTAATTTCAAAATTCAATCAAAACTTTTGTTTAACAAACAGTAAGTGTGTTCGGGAACTGGGGTTAAATAAAAACGGTGGAGGTGTGAATAACAATGCAAGAGGTAAAACAGAGTAGTAAAAGCAGCCATTTTGAAACGATTTGATTGGGCACCGACAGAGTAGCTTTTATTTCGTCACTAGTGCGACAAACTACGCTGACATAAAACGCTCAAGTGAGCCCATCCGATTGACAGTGGACACGCAAAATGCGCAGTTTCCATTGGTGACGTAAAATGTGTTGTTTCAACAGATTGCTTGTAAAAAGTGACACCATGTTCTTGAGCATGGTTTCCTGGAGTTTTTACGAGCTACAGTTTTTTTGGCATCATAAAATTGATAGTTTGAGTTAATACGCGTCCTGTAGGGGAGACTGGGTACGGTTGCAGCAGGGTACGGTTAAACCATCGCTAATAACTCGTAAACTATTAGCGGTGTGGTAAGGGGTACAAGGGGAGAGAGACGCGGCCGGCGAGTCCGGACATGAATCACAGTGACGCGTTGCACTTCGCGCGCTCTGTACGTTTCCAGGGGACCCTATTATATTTTTTCGACAAAAAGTAAGTATTTTGTATTGTTTTCTTTTTCAAATTACTTTGTTGATATTAGCATTTGCATTTTGAGTGATTTTCTGTTTTATCGTTAGATTTTGAAGGTTCGAAAACCGTGATTCGTTTTTGTTTATGTTGTTTTGTTTCGACGCTATGTTTGTTTTATTAGCGGTTGAGGGTATGGGGACGGATGAAGCAATTATTGTGGGTACGATTGAAACAATGATAACCGTTGCTTTTTTCGTTCTAGATGCCCAGACAACGTATCAAAAAAACTTCAAGAGGCGAGTGTGATATAACTCAGTACGAAAATGCGTATGAAGAAGTCAAAAAAGGGACTTCTTTACGAAAAGCTGCAGAGATGTACGGAGTTCACCATTCTTCTCTTACACGAATACAAGAAAATTTTATTTTTATTTTAGACAGCAGCTGCTGTTCAGCTTATTTTTGTTCCTACAGATAATTTGAGATATGGAAATCTTATATTATTAATTATTGAGACTGATTGTTGATTTTTTAGTTATTTTTGTTTATTCGTGTTAGTTTGTTAGTTTAAACCGGAGCAGAAGAGCTCTTTTTATGTTCGAAACAATTATTAAGACTGATAGAAATGGTGCCATATTAGAATTTAACCATTTCTTGTTGATTATGAATAAAGAAACTGATTTTTATTACTTATTTGTTTATGTTTCAACTGACACCCATCGCTGTTTCAACCGCCCCTGGTATGGGTACGGTTGAAACAGTGGCACATCATTTTATTAAACTCTTCCTAACTAGTAAATATGGCAGTTGAGCCTCTAATTCTGAGATGTATTTGAAGACAAAAGTCTATTCTCTCATTTTATGTGTTTTGTTGTTTGTTATGTTTCAAAATGGCCGTGCTACGAGCGTTCAAAGCAAAATTGTTTCAACTGTACCCAGTCTCCCCTACTTGCATGATGTAGATTTTTATAGCAGTATATCAACAGGTTACATCTCTCTTTAACAATAAGTAACTCTTAATATATTAGAGGTATGGAAACTAAAAAATGAAGGTAAAGCTTACGTTCCATTTTCCGTCTCAAATTACAAAAATGATGAAAATCGCCGTAAACGCACGAATTTAATCTTCCGTCATCTAACACAACAATTTTCTCAATTCTACAATCATATTATTCGATACAAACTAATCATTATTAGTAACCCATTAAATTACAATTATTACCTCATACGTACCTGAGCCCATTACACACCGGGACACAATAACGTACGCAATTCGAATCACGTTGGTATTCACAAATCACAGCAGCGAAGACCTATGTATGTATTTATAAATGTATAATGTACGTGAGACCAATGTCGATATTGAGGTACATAAGCAGGAGCAGAAGGTTTACTGAATACAATGTTTATGATGAAACATGAGTGTAACATAACACCGCAGGCGTTTCTATGCAAGATAATCAAGATTTAAATGACTACAATATCTTTTTCATGGCTGAAGATTTCATAGTGCGTTGTAAAGTGTAGATTTTCTGTTACTTTTATTTTGTGAGACGTTAAAATTCAGCTTTCCGACAATATTGGACTGGGCGTTGCGCCTTTTTTGTGGTCCGAAGTGTTTTGTGGAAAACATTGTTTTTTCATCAACTAGACGATGTCATCAAGGCTTTATTTGTTACCTAGAATTCTTTTCAAGGGACTAAAAATTGTGTGTAAATTTTGGAATTCTTTAAAATATTCTTACAAACTTTTAGTTACGTTGAATATAATAATCATTTAAGTTATCCGCTAATTTAAAACTTGAACGCGTGTTTATGTAGGTAAACTAATGAACTCACATTTCCATTAATACAAAGGTGTCACAAACCACAACAAACAATAAAACATATCCAAGAAATTAAGCCCTGGAATGACGGCTCAGCTAACTTGGTACACGCCATTACATTCACGGCTCCCTTCGTCACGCTGTTAATTTTAATAAGCGCCGCGCTGTAGGACACCTGTGTCATAATGTGGGCATTTATCTCACAGCACAGGTATGCTTTTATAGGGATGCAAATCTCAGAAGCTTCATGTATAACCAGCCTACAGTTTCTCACGGCAGGGGAATAGGTCTCTTCGCTATAAGAGAGAGTGGGGCTGTAATCCACTCAATATGGTTCCGTATCTTGGTTGTTACCTCATCATTTTTTATTTTCACCGGTTTTAGAGCAGTGGTAATAAAATAAATTACCGCAACTGCTTAAATTCAAACTCACGTCCTAGAACTCGTAAGTCAGGACCATTCCCACTGGGACACTGCTCTAAGAAGAATGCTCTAGTACACATAAAAACCATTGTTCTATATTAGGTAGAAATCGTGCTACATAATTATGTAGACACGGTAGCAGTATAAGGGTGTACTAATGGTACACTTTGTACCCTTGGGTGCGAAGCCCTATAAAATAGCAACGTGACATTTATGTGGGTTTGTAATTTTCCTCGCAAGTTGAGCAATAATGTTCTCGCAGTAGAACCTGTTCAGAGTCCGCTCTTTGTAGATTTATTAATCAGATGTCACAAAATATTTTCAATGTATCACCATTCTGTCTTCTGTCACCACTTCATTCTACGTCATAGTGTAACATAACATAACGTCACCCCTGTATTTTTCGAAGGGTAAGGTAAATGTGTGAATAATTGTTTGCCCGACCTGAGAATCGAACCGAGGACCTCATGGTCAGCAGCAATACTTGTGACTATCTTCATCAACGAGGAAGTCTATACCATAGTATTCGTTACATAAAGTCACACTATGCTATCTTCAATTCTTCAAATCTTAATAATATTATAATGACAAAATATGTTTGTAACAAATAAACTATCACCAGTACACTTAATTCAGTGAAACTAGACTGGAGCCCCGAGCTCGCATTAACGGCTCTTTGGACTGAAACTAATTCTCACCTAGATGGGGCGTGAAATTGATTCCTCCTCCTATTATCCGTTAAATTAAGTGGACTTTTAATGTCATCTTTAATCGCTTTGGACACGATTTAGTTGGATACCTCTGAGATATTTCATATTGATTTTAAGAAAACGGAGAAGAGTTTAATCTTTAAAAGCCATTGTTGTAGGACAAGGTTCAAGCATTATTATCTCTTTTTCTATTTAAATTTAAGTTTTTTATTGTGTAGGCACCCAGAGGGCCCAGTGCGACTTGCTAGATGTCATATGTCTTCGAAGTTTTGGCAGCAGAACGTGCCGGTTTCCTCTCGTTGTTCAGAGAGCAAGTGTTTCGATGAATATGGTTTGAAACAACGTTAGCCTTTATTATTATATCTACGAGTGGGTAACGATGCATAATGCAACAACAACTGGTGCATATGACCTAAAGCATAGTACTTTTGCAGAGAGTAACTTATGAAGCCTTCTGCCAGTTCCATAACTCACTCAACTAAAAAACAAGGCTCAAATAGGTAGTTACGTGATGATAAAGGGTTATGGCAAAAGTTGGCAGACACACAAGTTGGTAAGTAGCTCAAAGTATGCCGAACTTTAGTTGGGGCATTTAGGTCCAAATATACGTATGGAGTCCGTTTCATGCCTGACATAGCTTAGGAATAGTTTTGGGTAAAATTTACATGGAACGGCTACTGTGACTGAAACCAGAGTCGGTTAGAGATGTTGGAGGCGTCAAAGGTGATCGATATTTTCTATATCGATATTTTTTTCGCATAAGTAAAAAATAACGGTTTTTGTAAGAATGGTGGCGTCTTTACTGATTTCTAATTCGATGCTGTTTTCTATGAAGGTCAACTATGATGCAACGCATGGGGCGTGGATACCTACTGTGTTTTTTCCACCGATTTGAATACCCACTTAGGTTGACTTTAAAAAAAAGACGCTGGCACGTACAGGTTAAAAATCCCAGCATCGGAACAAACATTAAAAACATGTTACCAACTTGCTACATCAAATGCCTTCGCCAAATTCGTTTTTTTTTAACCAGTGTATTATCAGTGTTCTCATTAATTGTCGTAACTTATCTTGTTTATTTGTTTAAATCGAATAAAAAATATCGATAGGTCGATATTTTTAGGCAAACCTATAAACTCTTTGGCAAAGAGAGTGAAGCGAGAGACGCGCGTAATTCCTAAACAACGGCACGGTTCGGCAAATTCTAATTATTGATTCGTAGAATTTCGGCACCTTGGTACGCTGAGGTCTCAGTAATATCTAAGTGTTATGTAGATGATCAGTCTGTAGAATTCTACATAATATTATTAGTCCTCGTTGGCCCTGTAGGCTTGCAAATATAAGTATTTAGATTAACGTAAGTTTCATCCGGGGAATATATGCTGAAAGGTAATCACCACTGTTCTTATTATTATAGGAAGCACACATGTTAACATTAATCTATTACTCGAAAGTACTAGAAGGAAGTCGTTTTCAGGTTTGAAAACGACTACACGGTGTTTCGAACGCTAATACACATTTCTACTAGATGAAGCCTAAATGAAAGTTAACTGGTCAATTGTCAGTGCTCGGTTTTAAACCGAGAGTTAAAATTTAAACAGGAATTATATTTAAGCAATAAGTTAGCTATCGCTTGAGGTTGGCGAAAACGAGCTAGGTCACATCGTTGGCGTCAGTGCAGGGGGGTTATGGTAGGCCACCCTGAACTTGAATCTAATTTTTTTGGCGAAATATTTTTTTTCATCAAACTGGATAAATTAAGTAGTCTGTCAAATAGCGGCAAAACATTGAGATAGTTAGTCAGCACGCACGGTCGGTATAACAGACGACATCTAGGACCTTCTACATACTTGTTGGCTGATGTTTAAAACAGTTTTTAGCTTCTCCTGTAAAAAGGGTGTTATGCATTTACAAGGTCATTTTCTCTTCTTCTTTTACACACTATGTCTACATCTCTTTTTTTTCTACTCTCCTTTCGCAGGTATGCTGGAAGAGATTTCTTTAGAAATAAGCATCACCTTTGTACCAATTTTTTCTGTTCCTTTCTTGTTTTTTGTATTTAGTGTGTATATAAACTAAATAAATAAATAAGGTCCTGCACTGACGACTACGATATGCTACTATCGTCTTACCTTCATGTTTATCTAATACATACGCGTTTATAAAAACAGAAGTCTACTTCGTCCAGCGTCCTAAATTCCACCGTCCTCGACAAGTGATCGTCCTATGGTCGCCTCCACAATGTCAACTCGTGTTTCTATTATGTATGCCCCCTTTATTTCGAGTAGGAAGCCATTTATCAATCGACCTGCTCGACTCCTCGCCCAGTTACGGTGGGACCACTGACCTATATTCAAAATAGCTTTTTATTATTGTGATAGTTCTGGCGTAAATAAGAACGATTGTAATGGTGTTTTGCAGATCAATGGCAATGCTTTTCATTTTGACAGCATTATTTACGTTGACGAGCAGACTAATTTTTCAAATATATGAAGCAATGGATCAGGAATGTCTTTCAAATGTCCTTTCCATTATCATATAAAGTAGCACGTAGTATATTGTTAGTCTAGCTAGACTGGTAGCCTAGTTTAATTTATCTCGTACAGCCTATTTTAGGTTTTTGAAGTTGTTTTGATTTTGATATTGTTTGTTCTATATTTACGTTTTTCAGGTAATAAAATAAAGGAGATAATAATATTCATTTACCTAACAACAGTTTGCTATACTCCAATCAATACATTTTTAATTGTTTATTAATTATAGACACAATTGTAGGATACATTTCTTCAAAAATACTAGGCCGATGATGAATAGGTGTTTGAAGCTGTTGGTCGATTATAGGTGCCCGAGGTATTCTCCATCTACAATAGATTGACCAAAAGAAACCTCACTGTGAGAACACCGATCTTTTATTCAAGAATAGAGTTCAATTGATTTCAAGATTCCCAAAGCTTATTTATATTAAATCGTAGAATAATCTATTTGTTGTTTAGCTAAGACTCCTCAGTAAATTGAATACACAATATTTTTCATTCGTTTTTAAAAAGGTTAGTCTCGACTCGATCAAAATGTTATTTTATCTGAACCATTCGAAGCAGCTGAGCTAAACAACTAGGTCTTTGATGCTCCGATCTAGTTTTATTGTTTTAGGATACGAAAAAAATGGAAATGTCCGTGTAATGAAACGTCTATCTTTTAGTTTGTTTGTTGAGTAAGAATTCCAAGTAGGTGCTACTTTATTTAACTTTTCAAGTCTCTTTTTTTCATTATTTACAAGTTAGAGTTTACATCAAAAACTTCTGACCTTTATTATCGTGTTTAGGTCTACCTGTCAATCCGAATGACAGTTAATTCAATATCTACAATTTCGTAAAGATTTTACCAACGAAGTACTCATGTATGATAATTTAAGCACTCTTATTAATGTTGAAATGGTGTAGGTAGTAAATAGAAACCGTACATAAATCAGAACAGACTTGTTCAATCTAAATCCTAAATAGGTCATGATCTTTTCTTAGCAACTTGTTAGTGATTTACTCGCTTAATAAGAATTTGTGACTTTCAAAACATAGTATATCAAAATAAGTATGATTGTATATTATGTTAAAACATGTTTCTATACATTTGAAAACATTCCTCTTTGGCGCACAAGGGGCTCAAACACTCAACATAATTCGAATGAAATAAACTTTCACAGATGGCGGGACACCCCTGAGTATATTTCTTGAATAACGGCCGTCAAATTCGGGACTGTCCTATTAAAAGTTGCCAAGATTATGGACATTAGCTCCGGGGGAGAAATTCCAAGTTTTCCATAATACCTACCCACTGTACAGACTCCGTGAGGGATATTTTTTTGATGTTCTGCCCTTTGGGGATCTGTCGGGCAGAAGGAAACGTTAGTTTATGAGTCGCTGTGAACAAGCGTAACAAGGTTAAAAGTGAAGATTAAATTAATTCCTTCCGTCTTTTAAAATTATTTTGGTTTTTTTCTTCTTTTGGTTTTTTTTAAGTACTGACTACGATGATTCAGTTATTTTAAAATTACATCCGGATTGTCTGTTAAAATTCTCGTGTCGTTTTTTGTGTACCTTAAACTTTTGTCTACCTATATTATTATACCCGTCTATCTATTGGCAAATACTAAAATTGATGCTTTTGACTTGAAATTCCTCCCCTCTCATAAATATATTTCACACGGAACCCAGTAGAACTCTTTGAAACAAACTTCCCTCACCTTTCACCCAGGGACCCCCAAGCCGAGTTCCCGCGTTTTAATATTTGAAATGAGCTGTGTTTTTCTTTGAATTTATACAGACAGCCTGTAACTTTACAATATATACCGTTTTTAAAGGTTTATGAGCCTCCGAAGAACATTTCTTTATGTTTCAACTTGCCGAGAACTGGTATAAAGAATTTTTACTTGAAATAAATTTCTTTTTGAGATGGATATTATTTTTATATTTGGTTTAACGTGAGATTGAGTTGTGATTTGATTGATATTAGATTAAGCTTTCTGTTTTTATTTAAAAGGCTTAACTGTATTACACCTACATACTTAATATTATAAAGGCGAAATTCTGTCTTTCTTTTATCTTTTCAAGCCTTAAAAGCTAAATGGATTTTAATCAAATTCGGTACTGGGATAGACCATTGCGTGAAAATTAAACTCAGCTATAACATTTAGGATCCTTTTTAATACAGATAGTATGTTCCTAGCATATTTTTGATCACCACGCATATGAAGATTAGGGTAATAACCGATATAAAGTTTGAAAGTCATTGACGAATATTCTAGAATATGTCATCTCCGCTCTAGTGACCACACTTGACACTTTAAGCATTACTTATTTTCCCAAAGTAAATACGTAAAGTACATCGTATTATTTGCTGTCTGTCTCTATTTACAATCTCAAGTATATATTTAAAGGTTAAGAGAAGGTCAGAGGACAATAGACGGCAGGACGGGAGACATGGTCATCGTATTGTTGGCAAAGAGTTGCTACTAAATGTTTTAAGATTGTTTGATGTTAGAAAAGTAATATAGAGAGCCGTCACGTCAAGATCACTTTATTTTTTTAAGTACTACGTTAGTTGAGTAAAATTCGGCTGTCAGCTTAGCCACGTGCTACACACGAACAGATAAAAGATAGTTGTTGCATGCAACGAGTCAACGGGGCTTTAAACTTGAATGAAACCATAAACAGTAACAAACAATGATCACAGAATATTTTCGTCAAGCAATAACTTTAGATCGAAACAATAAATCCAACTACGCAGCCCTATAACATTAGCCCCAATTTCCATCGAAAGCGAAAGATAGAAATCCAAAAATGCTATAAACAACAATGTATAAAGCGACACTAACGTCGAGCAAATAAAATAAATCAGCGCGTAAATAACGTTGTTAACTATATATTCCCCAAAAACGTGGGGAACGAGCGTCGATGTTAGCAACACTTAAATAATTTTGGGCAAGCGATGCTATAGAGTGCTTAATTTATGGTGGACGACCGGCCTTATTTATGTGTTTGAGCGTAAAAGTGGAGTTAGCTGTTGTAGCTACAACGAGTAATGGCTAAATAATAGTTGTTCGTAAAACTATCGTAATCGCTTTGTAAGGGAGGGGGGGGTTAGCTTTCAACACGCACTCTCGAAAGTAATTGTGTTTTAAATTGCTAATACTTTCTGTCGTTGTAGAAGTCATTTTGTAACAAAAATTATGTATAATTTCAAAAGTATTTTGGTGAAAAACTTTATTTTAATCTTTGTCAGCTCACTGATTTCAATTCGATTACTTTATGACAGGCGTAAAAAAAGAATGATAAAATAGTAAACAAAATGGTGAAAAAAGTTACACAAGAAATATATTTTTATTTGTATCACTGATTCTCTACTCTCTTGTAAAAAAAAACAATAAATTTCCATAAATTGTAGACTTACTGACGGCCAGGCGAGTCGATCAACAAAATTATTGTCATGTTTTCCCAATAGAACAAACAAATTATTAAGTACAGCAATACAAAACTACGGTGACAATAATTTACGCTAAACACGCCTATAAAACGGGAATAATAAAATTATAATATCGAAACTTCGTCAATAATTTTGTGATGGGCGAAGAACAAAGAGCTCAAAGTGGCCATTGTCCCTCGAACGCATCAAATTATGGCCACATTATCCGTGATGGCGGGATATTTCCCCTGTTATTGCGACACCCTATTTATTTGGTACCAGGGTTCATTATATAAGTTTTTTATTGCAAGGTCAGGAGGAAGTGCTGATAGTTAGTTTACCATAAAATATTAGATTTATTTAATGGCCAAATATGAGGGGAGCGAGTGACCGGAACGTTATTTTCAATGATTTCGGTGAGTGGTTCTCTATCAAGTTATGGCTTATTGGATATTTTATATATCAGCCACTGGTACGGTTAATGTGCGATGATATCACATTTTTATAAGAAATATGTTGGTAACAATTTTGGAGATTTTTCAGCCCCATCTTGTTAACCTAACTTAGAATCCGTTTTATGCTGAAAACTAGTTAAGGTACAGATTTTCATCAAAATATAATCTGAAAAGTTGGAAAAAACAACGAATCTTTCAATATTGTAATGTCAACAACGCTTTTAACTCTCCAAAAAGAGCGTCTGAATTAATATGATTCCTAATTAAAAACTTTTCACGCTCTCTTATTCAAACACGATCTACTAGGTAAACATGAGCACGCAGAACATACATTATATTAATATGGGATTTTAATGAGTTGTGAGCAAACAAGCCAAGTAGGCGCGTGGGCGAGCAGCAATCACTGTTCGATTAACTGTTGGCGAACAAAAAGTTGTTGAGTCGACTCTGACTAATGACTGTTTCATTGCATTAGCACAACAAGTGTATTAGCTGGGGTTGCCAGCTTTTCTAACTCACTTGAGGCAGTTTCTTTGAGGGAAAGGAAAGAATTGCTGTTAATTAAGAAAGTAAGGTTTGCTTACTGATTGATTGTTGGCAATTTTGGAATTAACTTAAAAAATATTTATTTTTGGGAAGTGTTTAAAGATTTGTCTTTAATCACTTAACCCAATAACGATTCGTTATAGAGCATATGCCATGGATTTTTTGACTTTACAACTTTGAACTTATAAATATACTCACTGAAAAGATATTTACGGTCACTTATCTAGACAAATAAATGAAATTGAAGTGTCTGTTGTTGAAATAACATGCGACAAGGGCAGGAAGATGATGATGAAGTGTCCGTTTGTAATATCAAAATAACAGCTTTTTAATGAATGCATATGAAAAAATATACGGCACTTATAACAAAAACACATTTTTTTCAGTTTTTGTCTGTATGTCTGTCTCTCTGTGTGTTTGTTCCGGCTATTCTCCGAAACGGACCGGTTTTGACGGGACTTTTACTGGCAGAGAGCTGATGTTGTAAGGTCAAACATGGCCACTTTTATTTTAGAAAAATAAACAGGGTTCCGTGAAAAAAAATTAAAACCCACTAAACCGGTAAAAAAGGGAAGTAATTTTATAATAATTTCACGCGAACAAAGGTCGCGGGCAACAGCTAGTATTCCATAAATCAAAATAAATGTTACCATTAAACAAAAAACAGAAACTCAGCTCCAATTAGCGCAACACAAGCGTGACTGTTCTTTTTTATATTCAGCACTAAAACCAGCCTTGAAACAATATTTCTTCCATTTATAATACTCATTCGGTCCACTCAACAAAATATTGTACCCGTTAATAGCACTTAAAGTGTGCGTGACAGGAGAATATTATACCTTCTGAAATACGTCACGACTACGAGGAGTAGTGTTACTGACGCCTCTGCGGTTGTGACGACATAGGGACCAAGATTTTTTTCTCAGAAAGTGGTTAGTAGGATGTAGTCTCACCACTCGCGTTGTGAACAGCAACTTGATATATAAACCGTAATTTTAAATAGCTGTTTCCTCAAAAAGTCACGAACTTTGGTAAAAGTGACTAAATTCGTTTCATTTCACAAAAGAAGACATACATTAGAGATGATTCCTGAGTAAAAAAATAAAATTCTATTTAGTCCGTCAGATAGATTTCCAAACAATATTGGACTCGTATTTTTTCTTTTCTCACGTAAACAAAAAATGAAGACGATATAGTGCGTCGAATACTCGTGTGACGTCAATTTTCGATACACTTTTAACGGAAAGTGACGTCACACGCCACCACTCATGATCTTTGATGCGTTTTATCTTCGCCAATTTTTATTGATTTGATAAAACAAAAAATAGGTATCTAATATTGAGATTTTTATGGTCATCTACCCTATTGAACGTACAGAAAAAATATTTCATAACCGATAACACTGTAAATATATTTCCGAAATAGGTTCCTGAAAGTTTCAAAAGTATCCTCCGCGGCAAATCCTGTCCTGTCCGCAGCAAATCATGGTCACCCGACAGCTGCGTCATCACTGTAACTGAGGGTGTAACTCGGTACTAATTACAAGCCAGTAAGAAGCATGCTCGTGATTGATGGCCACGCTTTCTTAATATCTAGTATGGCCAAGTTCGGACGTAAATTATTTAATTACTAGTTGCTCGTGGTTTTCTTATCTACAATTATTATTTACACAACACCACGTCTGTTTTTCTGCAAAGGTTTGGGCTGACGTGTACTTACCTACAGTATTCACAATATTTTTCACCAGTTACGTTTACATAACTTAAAAAATATTAAGTATACTATAGCAGTAGTAGTCCCATGTAATAGGGGCGAGCCTATCAGGCTATTGCCATCAGCAGGGCACAAATTCAGGCTTCGGGGTGCTACAGAGAAATCAGCAAAGATAATTACAAAAAAAAAAGTGTGGGAATCGAAAGCAAGACCTCATGCTCAACAGTAATGCTTACGATAACTAGTCCAACGAAGCACTCAGCAACTGTACAAAATAGGAATAGTAGATTGAAATTATTATGTAACCAAAAATACACTGTCCGACAAAAATATCATGAAATCACGCTTGCAACCAAAGACAGCTTGGGTGAGCTACTTTGTAACTTGCCTTACTTGCCTAGCCATAAAACCGTGGGTCCGACTGTGTCATAAAAGTAGATCGATTGCTAGTTTCTTACGGCACTCGAGGGATCACCCTTGTGAGTAGTATCATAGTGTCACTGAGTGAGGAAAAAGTATCGTTGAAACCCCGTCTAATCGGTCGATCTGTTCAGCCATATAAGAATTATATTTACAAGCGATATATATATCAATGTAGTATCACTGAAAGAGACCTAGAGACCTACGAATATTACATCTGTGTCAAAAATATAACATTTCATCTATTTCAAAATAATTTTATTTATGTTAGGTGTCACAGAGATTTCGACGTTCAATCTTGTCATCAATTCGCTGATCGTCAACAATCAAACAACCAACTTTATTTTCTCACCACAATATACATAAATTATTTTACATTGGTCAGATTCGACAATGACACACAATTCAGGTATATATTGTGGGAGACTGGTGCCTAGCTAGGCTCGTGGCTCGTCAACGCTTAGAATGAGTGTTGCTTAACTCAATGGAGCTACGTTTAACAGTACTAATGGTAATTTCATCCAGGTTTCTGGAGGAATACTCTGTTACTCACTTTCTTAAACATAAGGACTTTACACTCACGGATAAAATATTACACAAATATTGATGGCGTTTACTTCTTTTTGCACGACATAGCACATGACACTTCACTATCATGAGATGTTACTGCAGTGCACCAACACTACGACTACATACCGCTCCCCTCCTGCCCAATCACAGCTATTTACACAAAAACTCGCGAGCTTATCGCCTTCAGTAAGTGCCACCCTATCCGCAATAATGGCCTCAAAATTAAGTTACACTCAAACGTTACGGCTAAAAACAGGAGGGCGATTTATTTCGGTGCTAAGCGCTGTTTCATTGAGCTGATGCGATTTGACACTTGAGTAGTTGATGGGAAGACTCTTGAGTGCCGAGGCGATGGCTGATGGCTTTCAAACTGATTTTTATTATGAACGAGGAAGAGACAAACAGTTTGGTTAGATTTTCTTGAATATTGTTTTTTTCTTCGTTAACCGGGAGGTGTTAATTAATTTGGTTTACTCATTGATATCGACTTCAAGTGGTCAAATGGTGACTAACTACAATGAACTTCTAAGTGGCAAAGATCCCTAATTATTATATCAGCCGGAACGATAAAAAGGTATTAATAATCTACCGAATAGCTTTGGTATATCTTGATGTAAGTCGATATCAGTAAAGATAACGCTTTAAAGCGATTGCTTCGAGGCCATCTGTACATCTTGATCAAGCAAAGAACTTTTTCTTACAATGGTACAAACATATAGATACGAGATATCTCGTACCTCACGCCTGTAATCTCCGAAGGGTCAGGCAGAGGTGGACCTAATAGTACACCCATATTTCGCCAGTTATGTTTAAGTCCCATGTAATAGGGGGCGAGCCTATTGCCATCAACTGGGTGCAAATCCAGACTCCGTAGCTGCTACTGAGAAATTCCTGATGGAAAAATCCAAAAACACTTTGCCCGACCTGGGAATCGAACTCAGGACCTCATGCTCAGCAGTCGCGCTTGCGAACACTAGACCAGCGAGGCAGTCATATAGATACTGTAGGCCCAGTATTACCAACCAAACTCTCAATTAAAACCAGCCGTGGCCTTCTCCCCAAAAAAACCTTCGCCCATTAATCTGTTGGCAGGCGACGGGGCGCGAGACAAATGACGTCACAAATCGATGTAAAACTATTTAGCTGTTTTATTGGCTATAAGGCTATAAAGATAGCCGTGGCCGTATACCCGTAGCCGTTGTTTATGTCCGGGATAAGCATCCGAGGTGTTGATTAAAGCTGTGTTTTGTTTACGGGCCGATTTAAATGGGCTGTAAATATGGCGGACTTTTATGGGGACGGAGTGAAGTTCTTCTGTGTTGGGTAGGTGTGATGGAATGTGGGGAAGATGTAGACTACATAAAATTATCGATTTAACAAAAAACCGGCCAAGTGCGAATCGGTTTTTTAGTATTTGTTGCTATAGCAGCCACAAAAATACATCATCTGTGAAAATTTAAACTGTCTAACTATGACGGTTCATGAGATACAGCCTGGTGCCAGACGGATGGACAGACAGCGGAGTCTTAGTAATTGGATCATTTTTGTTACAATTTCTTTGTGTTCCACAATAAAGTTCTATTCATTTATTTAATACAATACTTATTTCAAAGTCTAGACGTAAAAGGGCGAGACAAAATGATATTATTTACCTAACAAAAAATGTTTATTTAGCCAATTCTTAGTTTGTATTATAAAAGTTTCCAAATATTATCATCAAAAGCTCACGTGAAGAACTCCCCATGTTTCTGTTTACCTTTACGGTAAACATTGCAAAACAGGTTATTCCTTGCATGGCAGCCTTTCTATAGACTTAAATACCAGTAGGCAACGTAACAAAATACAGACAAAAAGTTCTCATCACAAGGGAGAAGCTTATACATCGACACGTGCTGATGTATTGTTCGCACACGTGTTCTACATAAGGGGTATATAAGGGCTACATAGAAGGCCACGTAAGAATTAACGTGCGCCCCAAATAGAAGGTGTCGGCCCACATTGACAGACTGTCATTAACGGGAAATGTGACGCGGTACAGTAGAAGAGGGTACACACGGGGCTCGGAGGAACAGAGATTTTCTTTATATTAGGAACATAACATGTGACTTAAATAAAACGGGTGAAATGTTGACATACTCCAATGTGCTAAGGATGAAATAATTATGTATTTAATATGGAGAAACCCGTAAAATATTATCAACTTCAATTGTATACTATATTAATTGTATTTAAAATACATACAGGATGTGTTAAAGTATGTAATATGCGTAGATAAAATAACAAAATTGGACTATTTTTTAGAACAATTGAAGTTGTAAAATCTGGAGAAGTTAATATGTTAACCTTATGACACTTTCTAAACTGGATGTTACAAGACACAAATGATTAGAAAGTACCTAAACTTCCGTACCACGTAACACTGAATAGGGCGCTCCATGAAAAATGATCGGTCGGCATCGCAGCGCCCTCTGCCGACGTACGGCACACGTGAATAATTTCACGAGCTTATTCGGGTTTAACTCCATCGCTGCCATTTTTGAAGTTTCGCCTTTATAACCTTTTGGAAATTCTCTTTTCAGAACAAACTAAAAGTGTTTATAAAAAGTAAGCATGATAGATTTATTTTCTTTAAGACAAACGAAAGAAAATAGCAGTAATTGGTAAGACACTTAACATTCACAAATTCATTGCTTTATTATATTGCTGAGCAGAAAAAAATTAAAACATATCAATCTATTTCAATCTTATTTCCTTTAGAATCCTCGGATTGTGATTTAAACTGTGTTACGCACTAAGGGCACTGTATTAAGTTGCTCATCTGACGCTCACCTCCTGCTCTACCTGCGGTACACAACAATCGTACTTTTAAAGATCTTCCCGAAGCTTCTTACACCATTCACGTAGCAAACTTATGATCAACACGAGAATGGAAAAGAAAAACTACTTCTTTCCAAAGAAAACTGACGCTAAGACAAGAGATCCATTCTTCAATATTTCAGCGTTTTTGTATACAGCTGAGCAGTATCTGGCGTAGTCCCGGTAAGTTTCAAGTCTCGAGCTGTAACTTGATGTCATTCGCGGAACGACAGCGTTTTCATTTCACTTGCACTGTTACAATTTATAACCTCTACTGTTGTTCGAACAATATCTAAGATTTGTCAACGGCTTATGATAATAATTATAAATGGCTCTTTAATAAAATTATTAAACCCCGAGAATGAACTTATAAAGAAAGTAGTATTTACCTACAATCAAACGACAAACTAATTAAAATTATAATTCAGTATGTAGAGAAATGAATAATTATGTCTTATAGAACAGAAGCTCATTTAATTTTTTAAAAAGAATAAGCAATACAACCTAGAACTATTTATTTTTAACAAATCACAAAATCAACACAATCACAAAAACCGTTAGATACAGAAATAATAACAACTATAGTTCACGACAACGTCCATCACTTCCGAGCTCCCGAGCAAAAGTGTCCGCGCTCTGAGAGTGCACCGCTTATATGTTGCCCCCTCCACTCGCTGTGTCACCACGATCGCACGATGTCTCCGCCCTTTCGGCTGACGAATCCTCTAAGACGGCCGTTCCTGACAGCTGAACGACCTCGTCAGCTTGGCTCTCTGGCATTGCCTGCTGCACTGTTTCATCATCTACAAATAATGTTTTGCGCCTGGTCTTCACTGGCTTGGACCTCATTGGTAGACTCGTCATCTAAAACATAACAAAGCAAAGACTTGTATGAGGTATTCTGAAAGTTTGAACAATTAACTGCCCATTGTAATGAAATTACTAGCAATTGCACCAAAATAGGCAGCAGTTTGTAAATTGTATCACCAATGAAAGAGTTCCGGACCTCAATCATTACTGAAACAACCACAACATCGCCTGGCAACCACCATGGGGGTTCCAGATGGCCATAATGTCGGGGCAATCAGATAGCCATAATGTCGAGGCTATAAAAACAAAATTGCCACAATGTCGGGGCAAGCAGCCACAATGTCGGGGCTATACGAAATAAAATTGCCACAATGTCGGGGCAAGCAGCCACAATGTCGGGGCTTATACGAAATAAAATTGCCACAATGTCGGGGCAAGCAGCCACAATGTCGGGGCTTATACGAAATAAAATTGCCACAATGTCGGGGCAAGCAGCCACAATGTCGGGGCTTGTACGAAATAAAATTGCCACAATGTCGGGGCAAGCAGCCACAATGTCGGGGCTTGTACGAAATAAAATTGCCACAATGTCGGGGCAAGCAGCCACAATGTCGGGGCTTATACGAAATAAAATTGCCACAATGTCGGGGCAAGCAGTTCCAGGACGTCTCAACTCAGCTGCGATCTGACACTCCACTGTCCACTGTCGCCTCGAGCTGAAGCAACAGGGCTCTGTCAAAGCACGCAGGGGCCCACCACTCGCACCGCAGGTTTGTAACTCGGTCGCGTGATGTCACCACTGGCGTACTTGCGATTCATTTTAAGCCCGTACCAATGACAGTCTCAGACACGGCCACACGTCCTGGTGTGATGGTTACTCTGCGAACAAACAAGTCTACGACAGAATTTTGTTCCACTCGGTCACTCCTGACCAAACTTTACATACATCGGGTCAGTGAAGGTAAAGAACTCTACTAACTCTTTTTAACCAAATTCTACTCTTTGATTAAATCAAACACAGTCAAATTGGGAATAATCGAGAATGGGTCAACCCTTGGGCCATGTACCATAGTCGTTCGAATCAACCTTTTAAACTCTACTGCAACCAAAACTGCCAAGCTTTTAGAAACTTTCGAGTAAAACCTCTAACGCCACGACTCTCCAGCCGACCAGCAATCTCATTGCTCTCACACATCCAGCGCATGGATCAAAAACTCGCACATCCATCAAATGGATCGCCCGTGTGCATGTGCAATGGGTCACCCACTGACTACACAGTACGGTCTTTCTAGATCCCAACCTCCGTCAGAGTCAAACGCCTATCGCGTGCCCACGGACTATTGAGTTGCCTCAAGAGCTACCGATTTCTACCGGGCTACGACTACGAACGTCGAACACACAACGGCCGATAGACTGCTTTACTCGACCTTCCACTACAACACTTAAGCTTGCTCATCATCATCAAAATCCTTGTCAACATCGACTGGTACGTGACCCGCTGGCATCTTCTTTAGCCTACCGTGTACATGTTTGTAGGCATACTTCAGATCTAACAAACAATTAGGTCAATTAAAATGCTAGAGCAACCAAGTACCTCTTCATCCATCTAATCAACACATATGGCATATGGGAAACATTTATGCCCTCCAACAAACCCCTGTTTGTTATACTACGTTCCTCAAGAACGCAGAGTCCCACACGTCTCCATGGTCTCTACCAGACCTTTTGACTGTAGTTTAGCGTTGGTTGTCGCGGCTTTAACTTGGTGATCAGAAATGTCACAAATCAGTATGGCGGCTTTCAGTTCATCGGAAAGCCCCTTGACCAATAAGCCTGACATCATTCCTCGAGAGACTCTGTGACCGACACATCCGGGACGGACCTCTCCGGGAGCTACCACTACACAAGAACCAACACGCCTACTCCACAGGAAAATCAACAGAATCCGCACTACACAGTGTGATCTCCAAGATCGAATGTGCAGTAGACCACAAGTGCTCCTCACTAGCTGTTTTTATTGACATAGAAGGGGCTTTTGACAAAACTATTTTCCATAGCATCAACGCAGCCCTCGAGAATCACGGTGTGGACTCGACCCTGCGAGGATGGATCACAAATATGCTAAGACTCAGGGCCGTACAGGTTACGGTGAACGATACCACTAGAGCCATCGTGGCGAAAGGCTGCCCTCAAGGGGGCGTCCTCTCACCACTCCTATGGAACCTCGTGGTGGACAGCCTTATCAAACGTCTGAATGACAGAGGCTACTACACGGTGGGCTACGCAGATGACATAACCATAATAATAAATGGCACACATGAAAACACACTATGTAACCTTATGCGCCAAGCCTTGAAGGTGGTGGAAGACTGGTGCAAGGAGTACAAACTAGCAGTGAACCCCACCAAAACCGAACTCGTCCTTTTCACAAAGAAAAGGAAGTTGGCAAACCTACAATTGCCACGTTTCTTTGAGACCACCCTAAGCCTGTCGACTGAAACCAAATACCTGGGTATTTATTTGGACAAACAGCTGAACTGGGCAAAACATACTGATTACATCACAACAAAAGCCAGCATAGCCCTATGGCAATGCAAAAGATTGCTTGGCAGGAATTGGGACCTAAGCCCCAAAATCACCTACTGGCTATACACCACCGTCATCCGACCAATCATTACATATGGCTCCATAGTTTGGTGGCCCAGGACCAATCTGAGCACAGCCCAGAAGGACCTCGAGAAGGTACAAAGATTTGCCTGTGTAGCAATCACCGGCAGCATGAGAACATCACCCACTGCCGCGTTACAGGTAATGCTGGGGTTACCACCTCTACACCTCGTCGTAAGAGAGGAGGCGGCCCTAGCGACCTTCAGGCTCGAAATATTCGGCACCCTAAGTAAGGATTCCAGAATCAAACATACGCGCATAAAAGACGACGCAATCAAACAACAGCCCATGATGGCATCACCCTGCGACAGAACCCTGAAGACCCATTGCTTCCAAAAGCACTACAACATAGAGCTCACAGCGGAGATGTGTGACTACTCAGGCCCAAAAGAGCTAAGGATCTACACTGATGGATCGAAAACCGACGATGGAACAGGTGTTGGAGTTTTCTCCGACGATCTAAACATCAAAATATCCAGACCCCTGGGAATGCTCAACTCTGTATATCAAGCAGAGTGCGTAGGCATTATCCAAGCGGCACACGCCATAGAGGCCAGGGAAGTTACGGATACTCACATCCGTATACTTTCAGACAGTGCCTCAGTCCTCCAATCCTTAAAGAGAAATCAGATCACGTCGAGACTAATATTAGAATGCCATAATGCCCTAGAACGAGTTACGGTACTAAACCGCAACACGGTGACATTACAATGGATCAAAGGACACAGTGGATCGCTTGGAAACGATGCAGCTGACGAACTCGCCAGAAGTGGATCCAGCACAAAAGCTTTCGGACCCGAACCCATTGTCCCCATACCCTTCAAGCAGCTCAGAAGTTGGCTAAAGGATCACACTCAAACACAAGCGGAGAAGTGGTGGACCTTGAGGAAACGATAGCGCACGTACTCCTTTAGTGTACTGGCGTCACCCAGATACGCGAGGAGACCCTTGGAACGCCAGGATCTCTTGCGGATGCCCTGAGAAGACCGGGAAGTCTGATCTGCTTCTGGAGGAAGGTGGGCTGGTTGGAGTAACGGCCACCAAGGCTCACGCACAATGGTCCACTTTAAGGACTAAGTGCGGAAACCAAAATCCCTAACATAGAACATAGAAGCCCCTTGACGATAATCAACCGCAACAAGGACTTTTGGGCATATTCTGCATACGTGGTGAATTTGTTTGAATTCGTACTCATCACGTCGTACAACACAGTGGCCATATCAACTTCACGCGGACACGTCATCTGCCTAGCCTTTTCCCAACTATGTTGGGGTCGGCTTCCAGTCTAACCGGATGCAGCTGAATACAAGTATTTTACATGGAGCGACTGCCTATTTGACCTCCACAACCCAGTTAGCGCTAGGTAATACGATACCCCTTGGTAAGACTGGTTGTCAGACTTTCGGGTCACTGACTACCTGTAACGACTGTCAAACATCTACAAATGACAGCCGGGACCAATGGCTTAACCTTTTCCTTTCCGGGGCACGGAGGAAACTCGGTATGTAATGGGTGGTCACCCATCCACGGACCAACCTAGGTAAGCACGGCTTAACCTAAAGATCGACCCAAGCGGCTGTTCTTATTTAGCCACGAGCTCCTCTTTAGCCACGGGCTCCTCTTTAGCCACGAGCTCCTCACTAACTTCACGCGGACACAATGACCGAAATTAAGTTTTAAAATTATAACAACTTTAAAATTCTACCTTCGGGCATTGGTCACCCAATCGTTGAGCCACGTTATAGCAACACCACGTAAACAGCCATCAATGCGTCCCAGGCATTCCCAATCGCCCCAGTGGCTTAATTCGCACCCCTTATCTACTTCAGCGCACCATACGTCAAAGTCGTGTACACTGGGACCAAAATTCGAAATATAATAATGGTTCGATCTTACTTGAATCAGGGATGAAAGTGCACCCACAATCCTGTCCGCAGCGTCAACCTCACGCGATGCCTCGAAGGCGACGGTCCCCGTAGCACGTGTTTCCATATTGGCAACAGGTTCCTCGGTTGCCGCTGATACTGGCACCAGCGTGTAGCTTCTCGTGCACGGGTGCGCCGACATTGGAGACGCCTGTATCGCGCTTGGAACCAACCGCGTTCAAGCGATCAAGCACTTCATTTAAAGGGTTGCGGCGAGGGCTGTCCCGACGCCCATAAGAACAATCACGGCGCCTACGCTGACTTTCGATACTCGCTGATCTATCGCGACGACGCCTAGAGGATCTGCTACGTATTTCACGACAACGGTCTCGACATGATTAAATAGCAGTTAGCACACTACGTTGATTAACTAAAAACGTAAACCAAAACAAACACGTGGGCGTTAACCTAAAAACGCACAAGCACTAAAAACCGATAAAATAATTAACACGAGGCGAGTTACTTTTAAATTGTTTTTAAACTAATCAACACACGGCTTCAAACACAACACGTGGTTGGAATCACTTTAAAACGAAACTACAAATTTATTTTTAAAACTTCCACAGTAAAACAAAAAATAAAAAATAGATGGCGAACGATCAAAGTCGCGTGTATTGTTAAACTTATCCCAACTTCTGATCTTATAGAACAGAAGCTCATTTAATTTTTTAAAAAGAATAAGCAATACAACCTAGAACTATTTATTTTTAACAAATCACAAAATCAACACAATCACAAAAACCGTTAGATACAGAAATAATAACAACTATAGTTCACGACAACGTCCATCACTTCCGAGCTCCCGAGCAAAAGTGTCCGCGCTCTGAGAGTGCACCGCTTATATGTTGCCCCCTCCACTCGCTGTGTCACCACGATCGCACGATGTCTCCGCCCTTTCGGCTGACGAATCCTCTAAGATATGTGATATTATATGAAACTGTAAATTTTTTATCAAAGAACGAGTTAGCTTTAGGACTCGATGATTTTTACAGCCTTTCATAATAACGATTACGAAATGTAGCCGGAGCGATTGATGTACGCTTGGCACTTGATTAATCTTACACTCACCAAACACGATTACCACTTAAATAACTGCTGCATCGTCACAAAATAAAAATATGGAAATCAATACCTCGCCATCAAATTCAATTTCCAACACCGTGATGCAGAGGCTCCAAGTGGTCATCAGTATACCATCCTTGAGTGCGGCCATCCTTGGGGCGGCCATTTGTGTGGATTTACGGCCTTCTGCCGCGGGCCGCGATTGTTCGAGACGACACCGGACGCAGCCTGGCGCCGTCAATACACGCCATGATTTAAGGAAGTTAGAGGAGGGGAGGGTTCTCAGATTTGGATGGAGTGGTCTTGGGTAACTAGGACTATGTTATAAGAAACGGTTAGGTGTGCAGTATTGTTTAATGATAGAATAACAGTGTTAGGATTGCAACAAGGAGTAAGATATGAACACAATCCGTCTGACGTAGGTCCTCACCGGACATGGTTGTTTCGGGAGGTACCTGCACCGAATCAGACTGGAGGAAACGCTCAGGTGTCACCACTGCGAGGATTGCCCGGAGGACATGGTGGAGCACACCGTGGAGGTCTGCTTCGCTTGGGGGGAGCACCGTCGTATCCCCATAGTGGCCCTGGTTCATGCCAAGGTCCGGAGTGAGAGGGAATGGGAAGCCGTTACCTCCTTCTGCGAAACAGTCATGCAAAGGAGGTGGCAGAACGTGAGAGGGAGAGAACCTCACGTCTCAGCCGTCGCGGGAGACGCCCCGGGCGTCGGGGGCAACGTGGCTCCCGGCCACGGTAGGCGCGGGCCTGTGAACGATGAGTGATGGGCTAGCTCGCCGTCTGTCCGTCTTATGACGACAGGCCGTGTCGATGGCGCGATTGTATTCCACGCGCGCCTCAAAGAGATGTCAGCAAACCGGAGGGGCCTGCAAGAGCCGATGCCTGCGGGGCTACGGGACTGTTCGAAAGAGATACCATGGCCCTGGAACACAAAGGACAAAGAGGAGCATGGATGGGTTTTAGTCAGTACAAGTCTGACACTCCCTCTCCACAAAGAGTGGGAGAGGTCATTTGATGATTTTCCATCCGAAAAAAAAAGTTTAAAAAAATAATGTTCATGACAGTTGTAACCAATGTAGTGTCGATATTCATTTTTGTTGTTTAAAACTAAAACATTACCAAAAGCACGATGGCACATACTTTATTAGTTAACAGTTCCGGTCACACAACATGAATTGACTACATATGGTGCTTTTCTGATCAGTCTTGAGAATAATATAGCTTTGTTTTTTTTTTAATCAATAGTATAGTTTTTAGGGTTCCGTATCCAAATGGTAAAACGGGACCCCCGTTTTACCCTTACTAAGACTCCACTGTCTTCTGTCCGTCTGTCACAAGTCTGTATCTCATGAACCGTGATAGTTAGAAAGTTGAAATTCTCACAGATGATGTATATCAGTTGCCGCTATAACAACAAATAAATACTAAAAGACAGAATAGAAAAAATATTTAAGTGGGGCTCCCATACAACAGACATGATTGTTTTGCCGTTTTTATAGATTAATGGTACGAAAACCTTTATGCGCGAGTCTGACTCGCATTTGGTCGGTTTTTATATATATATATATATTCAACAAGCTTCTTATACTTAAACTTTAGTACACAGCAAAAATAATAAATATTTAACTAACCTTTGAGCATCATCCTTAGAAGTCGAAAACCAGTTACCTAAAATCATTCACAACTTCAGTTAAGTACATTTATACGTACAAGTCATATTTAACTAAGCTAACTTACTTTGTTTCAGTTCCTAAAGTAAATAATCAATGTTAAGTAAACAACATTACCCTTTAATAACGACGAACGATCAAATAATACTTGACGTTTACGAGGAAACTCGGTGCTACGCGCTCGTAGCCACGCGCTACGAGCTACGACGCTACGGCGTAGCAGGCACTAAGTTACTATGTTAGCTTGATATCAAAACTTATTACGTCCTCGTCAGTTTATGACCATTATATATAAACTATTATATAGGTTTGTGTGAAATGTGCTCGTAGAACAGGCTACGACGTAGCAACGTCTTGGCCAAGAACGGCTTCGAGATTTATAAAATTTTAGATCTTCAAATTTGAAATGGATTGGCACTTTGTGAATCGATATCTCATCAAGTAAAAGAACATTTAATTAAAATACTGTAGATGTCGTTTAAATGAAAACAATTAAGAGTTACTGGAATTTCGAATCGGCAATTCCTCGAATTGCAAAATAAAAAAGCAATAATAATTAATGATTTGTTTCTCTAAAATACTCTAAATAATATTAAGGAAAGGTATTTGGGAAAGACACATACCGAGACACACCGAGTTTCCTTCATGCCTTGGAAAGCACGTTAAGCTGTTGGTCCCGGTTGTCATTTGTAGATCTTTGACAGTCGTTACAGGTGGTCAGTGACCCGAAAGTCTGACAACCAGTCTTACGAAGGGGTATCGTATTACCTAGCGCTAACTGGGTTGTAGAGGTCAGATAGGCAGTCGCTCTATGGAAAATACTGGTATTCAGCTGCATCCGGTTAGACTGGAAGCCGACCCCAACATAGTTGGGAAAAGGCTAGGCAGATGATGATGATGAATTGGGAAAGGTTTAATTTGGAATTATTCTAATATAATAATTTGAACTTTTTTGAACAATTAAAGCTCAAACCGAATGCTTTTCAGATTGTTGTATTATTACATGCTGAACATATGGAGAACTCGGATGTATCGGAAATGAGAAATAATTAAATAGACTGCCAGGTACAGAATTAGCAGCGGCGGCCCTGGTTTAAGCCATGGTCCGGGGCGAGAGGGAATGGGAAGCCGTCGCCTCCTTCTGCGAAGCAGTCATGCTAGCGAAGGAGGTGGCGGAACGTGAGAGGGAGATAGCCTCACGTCCCAGCCGCCGCGGGAGGAGAAGCACCAGGAGAAGCACCGGGCGTCGGGGGCCACGCCGTGATGGCTCTCGGCTACCGTAGGCGCGGGCCTGTAGACGGTGAGTAATGGGCTAGCTCGCTGTCCGTCCGTCGTATGACGACGGGTAGGCCGTGTCGACGGCGCGTTCGTGTTCCACGCGAAAAGATGTCAGCAAACGGGAGGGGCCCGTAAGGGCCGATGCCTGCCAGGGCTGCGGGACTGTTAAAAAGAGATACCGCGGCCCTGAAACATAAAGGGCCAAAGAAGGAACATGGGTGGTTTTTAGTCAGTAAGAGTCTGACACTCCCTTCCGCTCCGCCCAGAGCGGGGGGGGGGGGGGGTCATATGATGATTTCCCACCCAGCAAAAAAAAAAGGTACAGAATTAGCTGGTTAATAATTAATAAGAGTAATTGGAAATATTTTAATAACCCTGCGTGATTAATCACAATATTTATACAAAAGTCGAGCTCGGTCGCTGCCCATACTCACTTCTAAATACAGATTCATTATAAAACGTGTCCGTAATTTTAACTATTTGGCTGCATCCCACCCCAACATAGTTGGGAAAAGGTTTGGCAGATGTTCATAATGGACGCATTCTGTCGACGATGACTGACTGTCACGAACAAACTATGAGAATTAAAATGTCCTGAGTACTTAGGCAAGTGGTTACCGTTCTTGAATCATTAATTTGATGACTTTCAACAAGATTGACCTATGCTTATATTACATGTGAGTCCCATATATTTTAGACATTTTTATCATCTATGGCTGATGGAATGTCACTATATGCCACACGCCTTCAAAGCTATCGCTATTTGCTATTTGACATAGTAAAATGATTATTATTATTTTTTACGCTTTTGTAAAAAAAACTGTTAGCTTAGAATGTATTTCTGAATAAATAAAGATGAAATATGATTGTCAGAAAATACCAAACAATATTCTTGTTCGTTATTGTTGATAATGCTGCCAGTTTTTATATAGTTTTGGCAATATTCTCTTCGCATTCTGTTAAATTCAGACCTGACTGATGTACAGAATTTTATAGATAACTGTTTAAAATATGCTAATTAAGTAATAAACGAATGCTGGTATTCAGCTGCATCCGGTTGGACTGGTAGCCGACGTGCTCACGGTTAGGGAAGGGCTGGGTGGTATATGACGATACAATTATAAATCAAATTATATTTCCAAGTAATTCGAATGCCTCGTTGGTTTAGTTGTCATGAGCGCGACTGCTGAGAATGAGGTCCCGAGCTCGACTCCCAGATGGGACCAAAGTGTTATTAGGTTTTTCCATCAGGAACTTCTCAGTAGCCGCCACGAAGTCTGGATTTTTATTACATGGGACTTAAAAACATAACTGAGTATACTAATGTGTGTGTAATTTGAAAACAACTTCATTGATTAATTGATAGCTTTGTATTATGTTCACTCATACATTATGCACATACCTACATACTGCAAACAATTAATACAGACAGTCCAGTACACATCAGCGTCTGCTATCACTATTGATTAATTTGAATATTATAGGGAAATAATCAATTTCTAGAAAATGATAGTACAATAATATTCTACTATGTGATTCTACTTACAATGTATTGCTGTGTTTCAATTTCATTTAACTTTTCCTGCTATTGCGCGATCGTTTTATTATTAACTTTAAAAAAGGAAGTTCTTGAAAAAAGTATTGCTTTATTGGCCATTAGTGTCTAATATGCCTGCGCTAGTTCTCGTTAGCCAGGGAGTGCGGTGTAAGGCCCTTGTCCACTGAGACCACATCTCGGTGCATCCCCACGTCGGCTTCTAGGAAGTATTCCTTGAGACTGCATACCTCACGGTTGTGCAGGGTCGTAGCATTTAAGAAGCCACGACCACCGCACTTCCGTAGGATATACAAACTCATCTCCGGCGAACTTGGGTGATGCTTCCGATATACGATCAACAGTGCGCGGACGTTCATTTCCAGGCCATCAAGTTCCGTCGGAGTCGATTTGAGTATGACGAAAGAATATTACTAAAAAGTATGACTAATTACCTGGAAACACATTATGAACGAAGCAAGTCAATCAAATGCATGTGAAATTAATAGTCCCTACTATGTATTCACATTCCCTCCCTCCCCTGCCCCTTTCCTTCCCTGGGTTTTGTTTTTGCCGATTGAGATACGGAACCCTAAAAAGACTTCGGAGTTTGTTTCCGCTTTTCTTCTCAGAGTCGTTGGATAGGGAACACAGGCATCATCCAGACTATAACTAATTACAAATTAAAAATTTGGTGTGAAAAAAGTTAAAAAAAAAATTATCATTAACACTAGAAACGGGTTATTAACAGTGGACATGGTAAATATCGCGTTTCTAGTGTTAATTATAATGTTAGTGACCATGACAGTTTAAAAACTAACAATATGAAAGTTGTACGAATATTATATTATTATTTATAGTTTTGTATTATTATTATGCCTTGTAGCATTAAGTCCGCATAAGTACCACTCTTGTACATGAAGTTTAAATAAATAAATATAGTGTATCTACAACGTAGATATAATTTATCACCATCAATGGGTGAAAATCCAGTTTCTAGATCTTCCCTTAATATTAGGAACCTTGTATGCCACTACAATATCCGACGCAAATAAATACAACATCTTAATATAACAGCTTCCATCTTCCTAATGTCGTTGAAAGGAGCTCACAGGAGCTAAACCTTTATATGAAGTTGAAGACGTTATAAGTCTCCATATAAAGTAGGTTCTCTTTGACCCGAAGCCAGGTTGATGCAATAATCGTCGCCATGGCAACCTTTGAGAGCCTTCGTATAATATATGCGCTAAGAAATTGATACTGATATGTTTTGAAATATTTTTCTCAAGAGACGCGTCTGTTGTTGTATGGAAATGTGGATAGGTATTATGGAGGAATCAGGAATTTATTTTTATAATTGGAAGTATTGGAACGTGAGTTCATACGGGTATTTCATTTGTAATGTCGTTTCAATTTATTGGTATTTTTGTACCTATTTGATAACATCGCGATAAGGAACTTACTATAATTTGATGATGATTATTTTTTTTGTCAATTATAACATAACATCAAGCCCGTATTCCCCGAAGAGTTAGGCAGAGGTGTACCTTTGTAAATTATATAACGCCAAAATGCCAATAATATCTTTAATTGTCACGTACATTAATTAGTCAATATTTTTTTATTCTAATTCTTTTCTTCAAGTAATTTGCTGAAAAAAAACACAAATGAAAACAATTACTCATAAAAAATAATAATATAACTTTTCATAAATTATAATCATCAAGAAAAGTATGTAACTACGAGCTTAATCATCACACTTTAAAATCATACCAAATCTAGAAATATCTAAAATCCATAATCTTTTCACCGCAATAAAAAATACTGGCAACAAAACGAGAAATACAATAAAAATGTCCCCTAAAGAAACGTATCCGTCCAGCAATTAACCGTTTTCCAAACTATCGTATAAAAATGAGCCGTAACGCGTCCTATAAAAGGGTATCGACGGATTACGTGCCGCGCATGTTTAGGGGCCCGCGTATCGACAATAAAACCCCAACGTCCCGCGGTCCCGTACTTTGTTGCACGTTTTATTACTTTTATTTACTTTTAGGGTTCAAAGATTGAAACTTGATGTTATTTTTTTAAGAGTACAGTGATATACGGTTTGTCGTAAAGGTCATCTGAACGGGGAAACTTGTTATTTTCTCTTGGTAAGGCTTGGAGAAGAATTATAACATCATTAAAAAACCGGCACACCGCACACAGGGTTCCGGAGCATTCGCTCATTCATATGTAACACTCAACAGCAAAACTTACTCGTAATTTGTCGCACAAAGTTACTGCTGCAGTTCGACAAAAAAGTCGCATGTTTCAAAAACTAAATATCAAATCTTATTGAAATAAATTTTTCTTGTATTTCTTTTACGTTCTAAAAACCTATTTTTTTTTCAGAATATTCCTCCTTTTACTTTAGAAATTAGAGGGGGTGGGACGCAATTTTTACGGCTTTAGAAGCAAAAGTGTTTTAGAAAACCTCGATATCATTTGTCAAGAGCTGTTGACAGACACTCGACACAGTTATATAAATTGAATTTTTTTTCAACACTCATCATAATTTCCCACCACTTTTGTGTAGAGGTTTAAAGGAGACATCTGCTCTCCAAACTTCCAAACAACTATTTAATTTGAAAAACGACCTTGCCAACAGTCTCGGAGTAAAATGGCTGTGACATACGGAAGGACCGACAGATCATGGACAACTATATATACAGACAGACGAACGGACAGGACGAATCTATAAGGGTTCCGTTTTAGCCATTTGGCTTCGGAACTCTATAAAGCGGTGCGCTTTATCTTGAATTAAAAACACGCTTTTGATTTAAAAGGGAAGCGAACTACGATTCGCTGAGCCGATAGACTGAAATGACTGAATTCATTCAAAGGTTAGCAATTACCAAATATATTATTATTTATTTCACAAGTCCACAGAAATTATATCAGAATGGTAAATAATTCTAACTGTAAAATATCCATCAATTTAATCAAATTACGACTCTCATAACTCATAATTACCACAAAACAATGCTACAAATTCCAGCTAAAATAGTAACTAAATGAAATTAAACCATCAAACATAATAGTAGAAATAATTACAACAAGCGGTCGAGAATGGCGCTACAGTGTGATTAGTGGCCATTTCGCACCATTGTGTGAAGAGCCATGCTTTATGAAAATTAATACTGGCTTCAGCGTTCAGCTGCAAGTAATTTTGACCAGTTTTGAATAATTCACAGTATGCAGTTTGCCACAAGCGAGTTAGGTTGGTTTGCGAAAATCCGTGAGTAGTTTTAGTGAAGTGATTTTGGAAAATCTGAGAGGTTGTTCGTTTTCTTTTTGAAATAAAAGTGAAATGAATTTCAGAGCAGTTTTACGTCTTGAAATGATGTTGCTGATCATCATTTCTGTTTCTGTCCAACGCTGTCAGTGCCAAGTTTAGTATTGCAGGAGCAAACCGAGCTGTTATTAAAAGTTATCGGGCTTCTGGGTACTAAAAATAATATGCATATAAAATTTAGGTCATCAAATGTGGTCGCCAAGTTTGATGTCCAGTGTTGATTGATAAGCTAATGAGAATAATAAAAATATAGAAGTGAGCCAATAATAACAAAAATAATAAACTAAAAGAACAACCAAGTTTACTTATTCTAACAAAGTGACATGAAACACTAACGTCTATTTTCATCCTTCTTCTCGAAACCACGATAAAATTCTGTAGGGAATAATGCCATAACCATTTCGCTAAGCGCTTAAAAATACTTCACAATGTTACATAAACATTTAGGTCAACATTTAGCTGAATGAGTTCTAGCATTTTCTACGCAAGATTTTGTTTAGAGATTTTCTTTTCTCCGCAAGCAAAATTAATTTACGAAAGTGCCACTGCCATTTTTATAATGGAAAGGATCACTTTTTATCTTATTTCATTAGATTCAGTACACCACTACAGTATCCTGTTAATATTCATTAGTGTAATTACTCCCTCCGTCCCCCCGCCCGCCTCGTGCCTGCCCCCTCTATCGTCCCATCCCCGGCTCTTTGTCACCGAAGCTCTGAAATTCAGCCACTTTACAGAGTCAAGTGACTTATTATTTATGAAGTGCCCGATATGAATTTTTCCTAAATAAAATTCATGATCTTTTTGAAAACGGTGAAAATATAACATTTGTGTTTCATTTGGGGCTTATTAAGTATTTTTTTGTTATTTTCTTTATTTGATTATCTTTTTGCTAGTTCTTTGACTAGTTTAGGTTGTTTAGTTATTAGGAAAGAATACTAAACTTTCAACTAACGAGCTGATTGGACAGTCATGCCAGCATACTTTGGTTGGTTTTATCTTAAGAAGGTTTTATTTTAAGAAACATGCCTGAATGTTGAATAATTTAAAAAAAAAATTTAAAGATCGGCGAAAGATTTCTACGTAACCCAACTTACAGGTATAAGTGTAACTATTACAATAACATCTTTATTTTCAACAACCAACTACTTCATCACTCAATGTGGTGTTTATTCATCTATGATATCTATATCGAACCACACAACTACCAGATCAAGCAAATTCCATATTTATTTAAGTCGCATTAACGTTCGGGTTAATATGAATAAAGCAGTACTTTACCGAACAAAAATGTTGGTTAAAACATCAATTAGAAAAGTATTTACATATGTAAATGCGAACTACGCCAGTCCAACAAATGGATTCGCGTGTCGTGGTAGGAAACAAATGCAAGCAACACTTGTTAACGACTTTACTTTTGACTCTACCTTTTCAGCGTAAATTAAGAAGGTGGATCGTGGTTTATTAGAAGTAGATTACGGAGTAATTTATGCAGTACTCCAGGCCCGAAGACACCTAAGAAGTCGGTTCCTGTCGGCTTCCCTTCAGGAACAAAGCAGACAGACTGATAGTTGTCATAAAGCCCATTCATCGCCGTCGTCGATGCAAGTAGATAGTGACAACTGAGGGTCTAGAAAAGTGAAAATCTCTTTCAAAGCGTTTCGAAACTGTACTGTCGCCTTTCAACAGGATTGATATAAACTTTGCGGTGGCTTGGGTTCAGCATTATATTGTATTTGTGTCATCTTACCGCTGATAAAATGTCACATAGTCTAGGCCTTCTGGGTTATCTATGTCTACAAGGTGAATTTTTCAAGTGGACGTAGATTTAACATTTTCCTTAAGTTTGCCGTATGCCATTACTTCCCAGAATTAGATCCTAATTAGACACACTATCGAATGGTTTAATAATACAGTGTGTTTTTTATTCAAAAACCGAATGATGCAGTTTTAGTGTTCATCAAAATGGGGCATGATACTACGCATTGAGCATTTTTTGCTATTCCTCATGGTTTCGGATTTTGCCATCCACATCCACTTAAAAATTCACCGGTATATATAACTTTTATAGACTTTCATTAAAATTCTCCTAAAGGACAGTGGTCGTCATCAATGCCTGTATAGATTCTACGTCTGGATTTGCCAATCCGTTGCCAATCTGTCAACGTGCAAATCGAGACAAAGAAATGTCTCACGCATCTGTAATTTCACCGGTGGCAATTTCTAACATACCTGAACACAATACCTATATTCTAGTGAGAAACCGAAATAGATACGACGAAGATCTGTTCCTAATCTGATCTGTTACTTGCATATTTCACAATAAATGAAATTGGAACTGAAGCATAAATGCTGTTAGAAAAATCCGTCAATTTGCTGATGTGGATACCGCTAGACTGGTCTATTTTATTTACTTTCATAGTATAATGTCTTATGGCATTCTGTTATGGGGACGGGCTGCAGACATTGAGTCTATATTTATTCTGCAAAAAAGAGCCATCAGAGCCATATATAATCTTCGTAGGCGCGATTCTCTAAGGGAACTGTTTAAGGAAATCAACATCATGACGGTACATTGTCAATACATCTACAAAAACATAATGTACGTTAGAAAAAATCTACATATTTTTAATAAAAGAGGTGACAGACACAATTACAGTACTAGAACTAGAGATCAATTAGTTCAGCCGGGTTTCAGACTCGCTAAAGTTGACTCATCTTTCATGGGGTACTGTTTGAGATGCTATAATAAAATTCCACAAAGTATTCTTGAACTGAATGAGACACAATTTAAAACATGCATTAAACGCACACTATGTAAGCAAGCATATTACAAGTTGAACGATTATATCTCTGATAAAAATGCTTGGCTCAATGCTAGTCCTGCTCCACATGGACAGGGGCGCATAAATGGATTAATGGATAGCATTAAATAGTATTGTTGGAGCTGCTGAAGATTGTACAACTATCTTTGCATTGTATAAATTCAATTTCTTTTGGCATTATATAAGCGCATAGCCCATATTATGTGAGTACTATGTACTAGAAAGCTATCATTCGCTGGAAACCTGCGTCTCTTTTTTTTTTTTTGACTTGAGTGTGCCCTGGCGGTTAAGTGTATGTCATGCTCACTCAAATGTCTCGCTGATGGTGGCGCGTGTGTCGGATCATTTAGTTCCCTTCAAAATGGTTGAGTTGGATGGTGCTGATACATGCGTCATGTTCGTGAACGGGCGCTGTCAGTTGTGACTGGTCATCTCTTGGTTGCCACGGCTTATTTGAATTAATTACTTTATTTTTGAATTGTTCTTTTCCTTGTTTTTACTATGGACACTTTTAACGTGCACATCTTGCTACATCGCTCTCACATAATGTACCATCTCAACATGAATGATGTAACCAAGGTTTTGTAAAATATTCTGATTTAAAAGAGTGTCCATGGAGTTTCTTGCCCGTTCTTCTCCATAGAGATCTACGTTAGGGAATGGGCAACTACAGTACTTTCACAGTTTTTATGCCTTGTGACTGGGACTTTAGCTACATTTCATTGTTGTCTTTGTTTCGACAATTCAAAAGTGCCTGTAACTGGCCTACTTGAAATAAATGCTTTGATTTTGATTGATTTTGATTTTGAAAACCCAGGCTTTAACTTCTTACACTTAGTAAGATATTATATAGATACTATAATGTTCTACTGTGGTTCGGGGACGTTACTAATGACCCGCCCTTCTCCGCACGGGTGCTATATAGGACAGAACGCTTACCACGTATTCTGTACGTTATTTCAAAACCTAGAAATTTTACAAAAGGGTTACCTACACAGTCAAAATGTATTGAACGGCTATTTTTTGGTTTAAATTACCTATGAATAATTTCTATGTTTATAATGTACTGAATACGTGGTAAGTGTTGGCGCGTCGATGTCCCTTCCACCCTGTAAATATGTACAAATGTGGCGACTCACAAAACAACGACATTTTTGTGCTTTGTCTAAGTTAAATATTACTGTGGGATACCAATAAACCTTAAATGCGAAAAACATTTTATAAATCCATTGTGTAGGTAGTCTAAAATGAGTTAGCTGTCACACAGAAACACCTGAAAAGCGATTTTACGATGCTACGAATAGATTTAGGTCGTCCGGCGTTATATTTACATAATAGCAATGTCGGCCTCCTCAGATGATTAGTATCGAGTTAGTAGCACATTAGACATGCAGCCGTATTAGTTCAGTTATATAATCTAGAATAATTATGCAGCGACGAGTTACTGCGTAATAACGGAGGCAGCTCGCTTGCGATACCATTAGTGATATTAGCGCGGCTGACTTACCGGGTTATAGGCTCAAGATTTGAGGTACATAACAGATTAAATAATGGGAAATAGTACATATTTGCCTTATCCTATTCCTTTGTCATGAAAATATATAGTTCGAAGTGCAACAGGAATCGTATAATTGAATTTAGCAGTAAACTGTAAATCTGGTTATCAAAGATCGGGCTAAGTCGTATGGGATTGTATATTCCACAGTACACATACACTTTACTGCCGTAGGTGGGTCCTGTAATAGATTTGAGGGGACTCCCTGGGATTGCCGTGCTTCCTTCCCTTCCCTTCTAGAATCATTCACCGATACATTTCACAGATTATTATTTATTCTGGATTCCCCCATTTAGTATTTAACAGTTTTATAATAAAATACATCGCTGTCTACCGTCTGACCTTTGTTCCTATTGTAAATAATTATAGTGTTTATACCAAAATAACCTATTCACATATAAAATATTCATAGAAGTTTGAAGAATTGCTTTGAATTTTACAATGTTGCCAAGTAAAAGAAAAAGTTTCCAACAAAGACTATTTAATCTTTCCATTAGTTAACAGACACGACAGCTACATAGATTCTCCACAAATTCGCTGTAAATACGTTCAAAGCAATACCAACTACAGTTGAAACGTGCCCGTCGTCGCGTGCCGCACTTTTTACCCAATCGCGTGCCACTGACACTAGGTACCCGCGTTCTGCGACCGCCTGCGAGCATTCTAAATATGCACTGTACCTATTGCACTGGAAATGCACTGTGAACACACTCTGTTGTAGGCACTAGGTCGGATCGTTGCTGGCTGAAATATGGGCTACTAAATGAATGGTGATTAAATGTTTTTGATAGTGTTGTTGTTTATATGCCATCAGCACATAATTAACAACAATTGTTGATGGCGCGATTAGAGGAAGTTTTTGTATCCAGTTTTGATTTCCAAATCTTGTGTTCTAATATATACAAGAATAAAATAGTGAAAACGGTTTTTTGAAACTTGTTTTATAAACTTATAGAGATTACTTCAACAAGAAAATAAAACGTGATTCCGACGAAAGTTTGATTTGTTTTTGAAATCGAAATAGTAATGAAGCTGTATGCTGAATTAAAGAAAACAAAACTACAGCTCACCTTTCCATAACGTTACAACAATAATTTCCCAACTTCCCCATAAAAATAATTTCATCCATTGCCTTGCCAACACCCAGTTCAAATCGGACCGCTAAGCAATAACTCCTCCATGCAATATCAGAAAACGGTTAGTATCACGAAAATTGTTCAGCTTTCAGCGATATAAAGAGTTGCTTCTACCTCGGTTTAAATCCATTTAGAATATATCTTTTCAGGTACCGGTAGTTTTGAAGCGAAGCGCAGTGAAGCGAAGCGGGGGGCAACGAAGCATGCTTCTATAAATGTAGTGCAGTGTGGTTTATTTCTTTTGCCACCTGAGTACATGCCCTGTACGGTATTGTTACGGATGAAGGAGAATTTTTTGTCTTTATAACAGTACTAACTTTTGAAGAGGAGCTCGTGATTAAGCCTTGCCAAGATTGGTCCGCGGATGGGTGACCACCCAGTATATACCGACTTTCCTACATGCCTCAGAAAGCTCCTAAAATCGTTGGTCCCGGCTGTCATTTGTAGATCTTTGACAGTCGTTACAGGTAGTCAGTGGCCCGAAAGTCTGACAAAATCTTACCAAGGTTGTGGAGGTTAGATAGACAGTCGCTTTATGTGAAATGCTAGTATTCAGCTGCATCCGGTTAGACTGGAAGCTGACCCCAACCTATTTTTGCCCACGGTTACGCTCGCGTGGACGTCAGACATTATCCCAGGGACATGTGCTACAAGTTAAAAGTTTCCTCTCTCCTAACTCAGGTCACGATCTACCTGTGTGCCAACACCACAACCCGTGCAACCGGTAACGTGTGAAATGTTAACAGCCAGACAGAGTTACTTCCGCATTTATAATATGAATAGTGTGGAGTCGTCTTTGACTGCCTCGTTGAGTATTACAGGCGTGAAGTTAAGATAAGACCTTCTTGGGAGTTTTTTTTTCAGCTGTCTTTGTGTAATGTTAGTTTGTGGATTTATTTTTACCTTTTAAAGTGGAAATAAACTCGTCAAGGTTTCGGATTTGTGAGGTTTTTCTACTCTAATTGTCAGTGTTGTCAGTCAAACCGAAGGTAACCATTTTGAGATAGTGGTCGTTCATCATGTTGTGCGATTCTCATCGTTAACTGTTGATATCAATAATGGGTATTTATCTTTAGAAATAACCCTTTTTTTGGGTTTCGCCGCAGTCGGGTAGTTACCCATCATAATAAAATAAAAAGGTTATTCTTTCAGATGTACTATTTAAATGGTTTGATGCCATGAAACGGGAAGAAAAAACGTTCCTACCTATCTCATTAAAACTAAATAATTATTCCAGCAAATATCCGAGTACCGCGTTTATAAGTTTTCTCAATGGAGTTTAATGGCAATGCTTTCATTAACGCAAATTACCTACATATTAACAAGTTATATGTAATATTGATGGTTTCTTACCAAAAATCACGGGTTTATCTTACTGAGCTATTACACATATAGAACATTAATTATCTCACATTAGCGTTGATTATGCTCACGATGCAATTTCAATTTTCATGGAATTGTGTTACTGATCAATTAACTTTTTGATTACCCATAGATTTTGGCGTGATATTAGGTGGTAGTTAATAAGGTAAAAATATGCGTATAATTATGTTTGTTAAGCCCTATGTATTTTTTTTACCTAACAAGTACAAATAAAAGTTTAATACTTAATAATCTGATGATTTTTAATGAAAACATCTTCTAACCAGCATTTATAAACCCAAATAAAGCTATGAACAAGTGACAGGGACATTAAGAGCTTGAGCTTGTTTGACCAAAAACTGATAATTTTAAAATATAAGGCTGGACTCATAATTTAAAAATTCATGCTATTTATATAAGTTACGAAATCTTTTTAACAAAAACAGTCCAGACACACAGACATCAAACTAATAAGGGTTCTGTTATTTTATTTTAAGGTACGGAGCCCTAAAAACGAAGAAGTACACCTATTTATTTACAAAAACATCTGCATACGTATGTTTAGAGACAGCTTGCCGTACCTGTGTGCAACACTACTAGCTACCACGGAAGAGACACGTTACGAGACAAAAGACTCAACCTTGGTACTCGCGACTTGCGGACTGAACTCACAAAAGAACTTCATCGCTGTCATTCCCATTTTCTTGCTGCACCACAGACTTATCGTGTGGAGTTAGGAAAACAGCGGGTTTAGGATGATTTTGTTAATGTTGCTTTGCATGGTTGCTATGAGTTTAGATTTGTTGTTTTTTTTGGAATCTCATCCCCTCGTATAGTGGTGACGAAGAGACATCCGATTAAATAACACTGTTAATTTATTGATTTATTTAAACTTCATGTACAATTAAATAGTGGTACATAGGTGGACTTAATGTCACAAGGCATTCTCTACCAGTCAACCTTTGGGTTAAATAAGAAAACATGTAAAAAGTGAATATTATATCTCACCACAAAATAATAAAATACATTACAGCCCTACTTTACTTTCATTTCGGTTTCCGATTTACTATCACAAACAAAAAAAAAAGAAAAAGTGGAACAATTTCACAAAAATAACCACTCAGCCTACAATAAATGACCGTCTCTACGTTTGTTTTCGAATAAAAAATAGTTTGGAACACTTTTTTCCTCATGAAATGGCGTCTAACAATTCCCACCTAGGTTCTCGTGGCCCGACCGCAACTTTATGTGCTCTGCCGTGTTTCCTTTATAAGAGGGCGGGCAAAGGCTCCGTTCTTATTTCCGGTTCGGTGGTGTGACGGCACGTAGCCGGCACGGAACCGGCGCGGAACCGGGAACGAACGCCGCTCACCGACACATTCCAATAATAGTATGTTGTGTTTTCCTTTTCTTAAGATTTGAATTTGAATGGAAGGTGAAGTTGGCTTCGTTAAAGCTGAAATTTTCGTCGTAGGTAGGTCGTGTGCAAAAGTACTTCAGTGCACAATTTCACTGGTTAAAGTTGACACCGATTGCAAAATGTAGATAAAATACCATGTGTAAATAACGTACCACGGTTTTTACTTACAAATAAATGGAGTGAAATGTTATTTTTGGATTGGCAAATGGCAAAGACAACTTTCTTAGTTTAATTCTTCAACATTTTTGTAGTTTTTAAGATGTGGAAACCACCTTAAGCAAAACAATACGTTATCTCATTTTTCTCACCACCAGTTTATCCAAAAAATGTGTTTATTTTTTCCTGTAAAGAAAAATAAAAGGTTTGTGGTGTTTTTATACCTAGACCTTATGTTTGACACAAATTGAATTCATTTTCTTTCATTATAAGTATAACATCGTAGGTATAACTTGAACTTTCAAGGAAAAGAGGCACGTTTCATATTTTCATTACTGTAAGCCTACACTGTAAAACAGTTTAGAGCCTATAATATAATTCTCACAAAATAAGACCTTTCTTACAGAAAAGAAAACATCTTATTATATTTTTAGATTGAAGTTGTTTGTATTTTCATTAAATTTGTTCAATGTAAGGTTAAAACACTCATGAATATTAATGACTTTTTCTTCCTGTTTTTGAAGGGTAAACCAATTAGAGTTAAGATTTTAATTAGTAAATATCTCTTCGATCCAACGTTGGTAAATTGAGTTCCTAAAGAAACTTTTATTTAGTAGGTACATATTGTACATAGATAGACAAACTCATGCCATGTTCTACTAGAGGTTGGCAGAAACTATAGACCGCTATCTGTTACATCCTACATACTCGTTTTGCTCCGTCTACGTTCATACAACATTTCTATAGTATTTTCTTAATCCTTGTCTACAAAAGTAAGCTCGTGTCGGCCTACGTACTAGAATGTCAATTTCTTGTACAATAATTATCTCAGCCTGTTTGCATACGAAATCTCCGTACGATCGAACGCAATAAATGTTGCTAACTTAAATAATCAAGTTATGTTTGTGTTGTCAGATATATCTCGGGACATGTCTTAGTTGGGTAAACACCGCTGCGGCATATTACGTTGGCTGGCGGCTCCACGCTGGCGCCAATGTTTGGCCAATATCGCACGTACGATAGTCGCTCAACCAATGTTTTGTTAGTCAAATTGAGTTCGCTAGGGATGCCTAAATTGAAAACTCGTACGTGAACATTTTAAACTTTTGAGATGGTATTTTTAAACCATTTTAGTAAAATGTGTGTTCATTGGATGAGGTGACTTTATCCTTTTTGCCTCTAAATGATTCAGAATCGAATATTATCTGTAGTTTGAGACCCATGTCGACCGCAATTAATATGTATGTAATATTCTTCGGTGGACGGGTCTTTTTCTATTGTGTGTGACCACCCGTTGGTCTAATAATCTACGCAAAGGGTTTTGATGTCGGTGTCACCAAGACATCATTTGAAGACTGAATTGCATCCGGAATATAGATTGATGTTCAAATAATATGTTTATATTAAACTAATTGTCAAGTGGTGCTGGTGGGTAGTGCGTCCGTCTTCAGTAAGGTTAGATAATTTCACCAATAAATACAGCCCAGTCCCAACATTGGCCCCAACAAATACAGTGAACACAAACAGTATGCAAATCACGTTTGTCTCAGGTGGCGACCTGTCACCCCTATTTGTTAATTTCCAGATTTCATTCAACTTGTCGTAAGGGATAATTGCTTGTAGCCCAACATTCCTAACTAATCATACGACTGTACTAGTGGAAGGATAAAATTTATTTGTTCTGAAGGATTTTAGAATAAAATTCTAGCTTGTCTTGTTTTACTTATGTAGGGGTGGTAAATGCCTACCTACGGTCAATTTAGATAATATGGCATTGAACTGATTGAAGAAAAATGATGGACCATTGTTATCGGTTCCGACTTATCTGTCGGTCTTAGGTGTGAATGTGGTTCCACCACATGAGGCACTTTACGTTGTGAAAGTTATTCACATTATCTTAAAAAAACCTCGTAAGGTATTCTGGTATTTTGTGGTACCTGGCATGTCCCAGTACCACAAAATACCAGACTTGCGATGATGGCCCAATCCGTATCACAGAGAGAAGGCCTGTGTCAAAACAGTAATCTAAGAACGTAATAGGCAGGTTGATTATGCTTATGCTTGAACTGATTGAGCATATTTTTTTGATCAGTTTTATTACCTACACATTGATATACCTATACCTATTATATTTTATTATTGTTGGTAAACGGATTTAATTACAAAAACATAAAATAACTCGTAATTCTTCTATTCGAGTAATGAAAAAGCCATTAAAACAAACACAGAATGCTGTTCTTGAAAGTTTTTAATTATTTGTGACGTGAAGTTTGCAGTCACTTAAATACGTTAATTAATTATATCTGGGAGTTTATTATGAGTGGCAGAACTGGGTTATCAAGAAACATGCAACCTAATGTATATAATTGGTATTGTCCTTTTAAAGAAGGGCCTTTAAAGGGACATTATATAGGAATGTGGACCGGATACAGTTTAACTTAAATTAAGTCCAATAGTTTACATTTTTAACGAAAAATGTACACACAAACAAACAAAATATACGGATCGAAAACCTCCTTTGAAGTAGGTTGCCATTCGGGACAGGGGCAAAAAAAAATCGTACAGAAAGACGACGATTACGAAAACCTAGAATTTATTTTTAACCCTTACTTTTGTTTTGTCACAGGTGGGTTACCGGGCGTGAGCGGCGGAGACGGCACGCGCCCCGAGCGGCCGTACTTCGACGACGTGTCACCACGCAACGTGTCAGCAGTGGTCGGCCAGGCCGCCGTGCTGCGCTGCCGGGCCAAGCACATAGGGAATAGAACCGTAAGTACTTATGTGGAAGCTTCCTCTTTTGCTTTGTGCAAACTTTCACGAGAAAAGACCTTGGAGTGTGGGATTCTTACTGATATAAACAGCCCTGGTTACCTAAATTGATGGGGCACAGGGTCCTCGTTTAGACCAAGTCAAAAAAGAAAAAATTGAAGCCCACACCCCCCCCCCCCACATCTAGCACTTCAGTGTATCTCTTACACCCAACAACCACGTACGTTTACATAGGTTGCTACTTAACCAAGACGAATAGAATTGCAAGAGAATTGCATCAAAATCTTGGCAGTACCAAACCTCATACCTTGATGACTTTACCATCTGCAACGTACGATGGATGCTGCTACAAACCCCTATGACAAAGCAGTCACTCTAGTGTAAGCTTTAACTAACGATCACGTCCACAAATCGACGTAAAATTTGACTTAACTTTTTCCAACCGTTTGCGCCATAAATCAATTACAAAGTGCACTTCGGGATTACATGCAGTAAACTAGTTACCTAAAATAAATATCAGTTCATTGAGTGACAACAAACCAGTACTCAACGCCCACCGCCTCCCGATTCCCTCCCGTCCACTTCAAATAACAAAGTTCTACAGAATCAATTTACAAACTGAACCTTAGAACATTTACTACTATAATATCAATTACAATTTCCTCCCACTATTTCTACTCCTAAATCAAAACTTGGAATCCCTTAATCAAGATTTACAACTATCGTTTAAGACATGTTGGTGGTCCAGGGTATTCCATCAACATAATCCGAAACATAAATTACTGTTATTAGAGCAATGATTGCGCGATTGCGTCCATCCCCTTCGGCCAGCCGAGCGAGATATTAACCCGGCGGTTATTATCTTAGTCATTAATACCATGATTACTATGCTCTATACATACGCTTTGTAACTGAGGCGTGCTATACACTTGTTGTTAGCATTTATAAGCACAGCCGGGTGGTAAAATTGAATGCTATATTTAGATAATTATATTTAAATGTAAAGACCGCTCGGCCAAACCATTGAAGGTGATGATGCCTGCACTGTGCCGACCGGCACAAGTCAAATGAAAGCCGAACATAATTATTATTAGTCATAATTACTGATATGATAGCTACTCTGCACTCACTCACTCTGTACTCTGCTCTGCTACTCTGGTACTATCTACTCTGCTACCGTTTAAGCGGTCTTACGAATACGTTAAGATGAGGTTCACAATAGTTCCGTGCAGACAGCAGTAAAGATATGTGCAGCGTACGTACCTTAGACTGCGACCTGCACTCGTTGATCTCCCAGCTGCCGTTCCTGATGATGATGATGACGATGAATCTAATGGCTTAATCAAAGTTCACTCAAGATGCGCGTTGATTGGAGGTAGGACACGAAGTGATAGAACAATGTTCTCACGATGGCGGATATGATAGCTATACGGGTCGATCTTTAGGTTAACCCGCGCTTGCCAAGATCGGTGACCATCCATTACATATTGAGTCTCTAACATATCGAGAATCTTTGACAGTCGTTATAAGTCGTCAGGTGCCCGAAAGTCTGACAACCAGTCTTACCAAGGGATCTCGTAATACACAGTAGTTACTGAGTAGTGGAGTTCAGCTTGGCAGTCGCTCCACGTAAAATACTGGTATTCTGCAACATTCAGTTAGACTAGAAGCCGACCCAGATACAATTGGGAGAAGGCTAGGCAGAGATGATGACCGCTAAATCGAATGTGCCTACCCGAACACACATTTAGGATGCCCAAGTCAAAGTCTGCAATGCCTATTATCGTGACGTAATAAGTTAGACGGACGAGTGACGGATCAGGAAGATGTTTCTGTAATTATTGAGTGAAGAAGAAGATTGAGTTATGTACTCTTGCTAATGGAATTTGAAATCTATGTCCAGAGCGATAACCACTAAATGGATTTTCTTGTTCAAAGTTTACATCTGCTTTAGATTGTTTTATTATCTTTCTAAGTGATCACTGTGAACAGGTCTCATCTGTTGTTTTCCTACAACCTTTCGCAGTCAGAGGTCGGGATTCATAAATGTTACTTAACACGTAGGTACCTTGGCTAAGCGTTATTAGTAACTAAGCCAAAGCACGTGCTAAGTAGCGTTTATAAATCTTGGCCTTAGTTTTCGTACATAGTAACGCGCTCATAACACAAATAACCGAACTCAGCGTCCCAACCACAGAGACAGATTGAATCATACAAATCAAAATCCACATGACCTTTGCCCCATGAGCCTAACACCTGGCAACCTCTCGAAATATCATTTTTCAATGTCGATGTCCTCATTGGTTCGATATCCCTCCTCAGGTCCGGTCCACTGGCCGCCATATTAATGGTGTAGGGATCCCAACCATCCCTAACCCATTCGAGAAAATAAATAGCCATCTGACATGTCCTACGATGCATTATAATATATTGTTCGGCATGGATTATCTGCCGTCATTTTCTTGTAAAAAGGCCGCGAGGATTACGAACCCTTTTTTGGAGTTTTTTTTCTGTTTTCATCCCGTTTTGATGGGGTTCCTGTGTAGGGTTGAAGTGTGTGCTGAGTGGTAGAGGGTTAACTTATTGCTGTTTCTTGAGCTGTTATGGTTTTGGATTACTGCTGCATTGCGGAGATAAAATGGGAATGTCTTTTTAGAACACGTAGTATGTTGAGTTAGATATTGAGATACCTAACTCAATTATACTACGTGTCCTAAAGTGAACAGAAGAGATTGAATTGACTCAATATCCGATACATCAATGGATTTGAGCCCGGATGATGGCAATAGGCTCACTCCTTATTACATGAGACTTAGACATAAACTACTGGAAAAATGTGAGTAATACACACACACAAATATCTCTGCTTACCCCTTCTGAAAAAATAATCGTGAAGCTGAGTTACATACACTTTACGGTCGTTTAAAGGCAACAAGAGCCGAAAACTGAAATTTTTAGTATTTACCGAAATGGTTCCTCCTTTCCATATAAACATTCTTTCAATCGTAAAATTACTGAAAATCAGCGCTGAAATTGCCGTGTAATGTACTGATACTGTCATAATGATCGTACTCGTTAAAATAGCAATTTGGCACAAATGTAGCATTTGGGTCACCGCAGGCGATACCATCGCACCTTTATGTATATAGTTGTATTGTCCACGTTTGCTCTTACAAAAGCCACGGACATGTTTCGGGCAATATTGCGCCATTTAAAAGTACAGCATTGACCCAGGATAACTCTTTCTCGTTGAAATAGCTCCAGCTCTAAACTATCTTGTTTCAATTCATCTTAAGCATCCTACTCAATTAGTACAAGAAATTCTAGATCAGATTCCACAACATTCCACAGACTTAATTAAATTCTAAGATGAACTGAGACATTTCTTGAAAACAAACATTTAGCGCCGTCCTCCGTCATAAACCGGCGGACGATCATAGTAAATCCTACACATTTCCTCTTCAGACAATAACGTGAGCAGGACAGAATAAATCTTCCTTAGCCCTTGACGAGGATAATAAAATAAACAAATATCCTACACACTTTTGCGGAAATATAAAACGACGTCGGCTGACCCATTTCAATGCTGAGGTTAATTCATCAAATTTGTGCGAGCGCTCAAGACTCGAGAGGAATTGAGAAAAAACCTCTCGGTCGCTTAGCCGTTACTTAATTTTATTATTTTAAAGGCTGTAAACAGTCTGAGGACGTTCCATCTTGCTTAATTACAGGGCGGGCTTACGGGCTCACCCCCAGCTTACTCTAATTACGTAGAAAAACAAAAACCCAACAAAAGGGAGGGGAATTTATTTTCTAATTTCTCAGTCTGGAGAGCTCTCGAATTAAAAATATAATTCAAACGTTTATTGTCGGTGTAATTTTAATCAAAGGGCACCGGCCTATCTCTTTGTGACGTAGGCGCGTTACGGAAAAATAAGTCGGCCAGAGCCTGCCGAGGTAACCCGCTTGGATCTTCGTATGGTTTATCTTCAAGTTGTTACGAAAGCGTTGTGGCGGACTAACTGAATTTATTGAAGCGAAATACAGTGTGGCATTGTTTTAGTTGATATATTTTTTGTGCTCACATTTACTTGATAAACTTTCAAATAACGTTTACACCAGAAATATCAAAACGTTGCAAAAATCACAATACGATTTACCAAAACGTAGCCCAACTTACTCGCAAAGGTCTTTACTTGGAGATTTGTCTATAACTATTTCGAAGCACGTCTGTAGGAGTCCCTACAGAATCCGTGGCCGAGACAATTCCGTCTCGCAGGAATATCTACGAATAAAAGGATAATACAATAGTGAGAACAGTTCCATATTCCATTAATATTAACAGGCACAAATCAATATCTGAGGACTTAATCAAAAAGGGAGCTGATCAACCTTGCTATATTGAATATTGGTGAGAACGACTTTCATCCTAATTTAAATAGACACGAGAAAGGCTCAGAGCAATATGGAGTGGTTTCTAATTGATATTCGTCAGGTAACAGGACTCAAACTTAAGGCCAGCCCACTCGAAAATTCTGGAGTTTGAGTCAAGTTGGCCGGTTTTTGAGACCCTCGGGACTTAAGTTCGTAATTCATGTTATTAGTAAGCTTGACGTTTCGAATTACATTTGACGTTTGATAATTGAGTTATTATTGACGTTTGGAATGTTGTGTTATTTTATTGAGTGGATGTTAGGCCATCTTCATTATTTTGTATAACAGTTCTATTAGGATATTTTGGCTCTCGAATGTTATTGATAGAGGGGCGCTGTTATTAAATATTTTGTTTTTTTTTTTTGCGAAATGTACTAAAACAAATACAAAATGGCGACGTTTGTTGCTATTTTGGCCACACGCCGAGAAATCCATGTGTTACTGTAAATGTCACGTCATCATGCTAATAGCAACTTATTCTGAAAACTCACCTGTTTACTAATAACATAGGTACCATTTATTAAAGGAAAGTTTTCACCAGTCTTCAACTTCAGAAAGTTGTACCAAAAACTACAACCTCCTTTTCTCTCCCCAGGTATCGTGGATGAGAAAACGGGACCTGCATATCCTGACCTCCCACATATTCACATACACAGGAGATGCCAGGTTTAGCGTCTTACATCCAGAACCCTCAGACGACTGGGACCTGAAGATAGACTACGTGCAACCACGGGACGCGGGGGTCTACGAGTGCCAGATCAACACGGAACCCAAAATCAATATGGCCGTCATTCTAACGGTGGAAGGTGACTTTTTATCAATATTTTTAAAGAGGTCAGGTTAAATTGGTGGTTTTTAGGCTTCTGTACGTCAAAAGGAAAAAAAAAACGGAACTCCTAATAGGATCACTCGCGTGTCTATTTGTCTGTCTGTCCGTCTGTCAGAGCCAATTTACTCCGAAACTACTGGACCGATGGAGTAGAAATTTGGTACACATAATGTAAATCGGTGACCCAAAGACGGAGGAATTTAAAACATGGGGGCCACTTTTGGGGGGTAAATTAGAAAATGAAAGAATGAAAGGGTCTTATTGTGAGCATCTCATTTTTTATTTTAAGAAAATTAGTTTTGAAGTTATTTTAGAAAATAGGCGAAACATGCACATTCCTCCTGCTTAACTCCGAAACTGCAGGGCCGAACATTTTGAAAAAAATACAAATATAGTTCTTTGCCTATACATTACAGGAAAACCTATAAGAAATCTTAGCATTAAAACATCTTACGGAATTTAGATAATTAACATACGGAACCCTCTCCACGCGAGTCGAACTCGCTCTTGTCCGGTTTTATAATTTGTGGACTAGACCAGTTTAAGTTGGCCTCAGATTTTTTAGCTCATTTAACTGTTCATAATGAAATGTTGCTTATTAGAAGATTTTATATTACGTTGCTCTATGTTACATTAATTCACTATGATGTTTCCATCTGCCTAAATATTTTTTAATGTTTTTTCTCGTTACTTAGCTAATTATTTTGTTAATATCCAGCAACTCAGAAACTAAACAATAATTTGAAGCTAATTGAAAAAAAATATGAAACGTTAATTTGAAGAAATAACTTAAAGTAAGAAGTTGAAAATAAATTAAAATATGAGATAGGAATGGTAATACCGACCAACTCAAAATTAAATAAGAAACACTAACAACTTGAAACTAATTATTGTTATTGTTTGAATTATCTTAAAGAAAACAAAGCAAAAATAATAACCAAGTGCTCGAGAAACCTTTTAAATTATTTAATAAGATTAGAAGGAAAGGTATTTTTCCATATCTTGTTTCACGGAAATTAAAATAATTTCACTTTACTGGCAGCAAACGTTAATTAATAAATTGTTTTGTACGAATTATTAATTCTAATTCATAATGAGAAACAGTCACGAGCTCTAATATGTATGTATACATTCACGAAACAACTTTTAAAAACGATTTTATACCACAATATTGCTAAATTGTTTTACATAGAATTTTGGAAGCATTACGTAATAGATCTTACCTCAAAGTAGAAACAGTTATCAAAATCCCTTTTGTTGTTTGCTGTGTGTATATATACATATTAGTGATCGTGACTGTACACAGTTTGAAAATAATTTAATTCATTTCATTATTCTTTAAGATTAAACCAATTTAATATACACGTATAAGCCCACATTAAATGATAATCAAAGTTCAGCTTATTAAACAGATAATAGATTACTTCTTGGGATATCTCGTTGTAAGCCATTTTCACAAAATTAAATAAATTTGCTAAAAGAATGAGATTCTTAGGGCCCTAAGTCTTTACCAAATGTTGATACCCTTGGCATTACATTTCTTGTGCTATAACATAACATGACAGTATGATATAACATCATGATCAGACGCATCATCATGTTCGCACGGAGTTTTTCTCTGTAAAGATTGGGACAACCCGTCATGGACAAAATATGGACGCAGCTGCCGAAAACGGACACTAACAGATAATTATTACCGATGAAGTATATGTCAGTGTCCGCCGGTGTCCTTTGTCAGACACGGTTTAACGGAGCCTTTTCTGTGAGTGATAAATAAAAGACGGTAAATAAAATATTAAAACATCATTCAAATGACCCTGTCGTTAAAAAAATATACTTTTAATTTTAATAAACCGTATTTTGTAACAAAAACACACGGCATACTCAAACAGAATTTATAATGACACATTGAAATGGTTCCTACATATTTTAGGAAGGGGTCAGGACGGCCCTCGAATTACAAGCGGGGTAATCATATCCGGCAATGGAAACCTAAATAAAATGAGCGAAAATAGTAAAGGGGTAAAATTGACGGTACTTAGGTGAAATTACATGTGCCTTTATGGGCTTGAGAGTTTCCCTTATTTACCTGCAATCGTAATAAAAATATAAAAGCCTTGTCTCAGCGATAAGCTTGTGTAGAGTGCATAATTTTCTTCACTGTAACACTAGTGTACGCTAGAATTTTTTTGAGGCACCTTTATGTCATTCATTATGTTTTAATTGCACTCGTCCACTGAAAACCAGTTAGAGTGGATTTCACCAATGACAGTGTTAATATTTCTTAACAGTTATGACGCTGACAGCTCTTGAACGCGGTTTAGATGTGCTCGTCCCATTTATTTTCATTGAAGAATTTCACTTATCCTAAATTCTATCAAATAATGAGTATAAGACTGTTACTATCCTGTCCTGTGATTCAAAGGACCAAACAAGTAAAGAAAATACATCAAACCGAGGTTTAAAAAGAAACATTTCAGGCCATTACCCACAACGTCCTCGTGTAACAAGGATAAACAATACAAAAAGCCTTGGACCTTCAGTCCGGGCCCCGGGTATACGCATGAAAAGTGACGATGGCGTAATCCGGCATTCATCTCTCGTCATATTAGTAGTGGGGCTAATGCCGCGGTACAAAGTGGAACACATCTGTCTGCGTCATACGAGACGCCCGCGTCTTTGTATCGCGCTACTACAGTTATTTTATTCTGTTTAAGTTTTAGCGGATTTAATGGACCTTTTTAGGGTTCCATTGACAAATGGCAAAAAACTGAACCTTATAGATTCGTCCTGTTCGTCTGTCTGTCCGTCCGTATGTCACAGCCATTTTACTCTGAGACTGTTGGCACTACACAGTTGTTTGCACAGAAGGTGTTCTCTATGAACCGCTGTACAAAAGTGAATATACAAATATTATTTACGCATATAACTGTGTCTGCTGTTTATCAACAGCTCTTATAAAATGGTATAGAGGTTCATATATAATCATTAATCTTGTTTTCTGCAAGTGTATGATTCATTCAAACCATGCATATTTTTTTTTGTAGTTTCCACATTTCTTTATTGTTAATTTTTCAGCATAAAATGATCTTAAATCTTAAAAAAAACGAACTAGAAACGTTCGTAGACGTTCTAAACAGCCGATAATAAGTTATTTATAAACGGTTCAGATTTTAAGCCGAGCAATCGCAGTACGTTATTGTCGAACGTGACTGAGAGGATATTACTTGTGTTATGGAGGCTTTACTTTCTATAATAAATGTGAAAGTTTGCGACGTCCTCCGACCAGACGACATCTTAAGGACCAACAGGTACCGAATACTTCAATATGATAGGATACAAGTAATAATAATATGTAATACTAGCTGGTGCTTACACTTATGTAACATAAACATGACGTCATGAGCGCATTTTGTATTTCAACATTTTTTTAATATCTATGAAAAAAGGAGTCTGTGTCCTCTTCTAGATCCGCGGTCTATCTGTCAATTCAATCATACGATCGGTTTAGTGGTTTAGCCGTGAAAGTTTAGTTGCTATTTCATTTATAATACTGGTGGTACTGGGGATTCCAAATTCATTATTAACTTAAGGGGTCGTTTGTCACAAGGTATGTATTTGTCCTCAACAAAGGACGACGCAGGGGTTAACAATCTAATTAATAAAGTATAGACATCTAATAAATGCTATGTTAATATTAAAGTGACCGTAATATCTGTCGTATAAGATTCTGTTTAATTAACTGGGAGCTGATGAAAGCCCTCAAGATTACGAAGACATAAAATATAGAGACACATTCTTATTCATTAGAATTACTTTCCAAATTATTGTCGTTCTATCGTGGGTTGTATTTATGATCAAAACAAAATTGAATCTTCAGAAAAATTTCATTTGATTATAAAAATTATAACAAGTACCACATGTTACAAATAATGGTTTCAAATCTTTCTAATCCATAATTATAAACTTTCCAAGTTAATCCTGAAAATCACTGATGTCGGTGACAGAAAACACAGACTTTTAGTTAATATAAGTCTCGAATCACCTTTCCACCTTGAGCTAGCGTGGTGATCAATGCCATGTATTCTTTGTATGAAAAGAGACAGTTGCCCAGCAATGAGATAGTAATAGGTTGATATTATAGATAAAACTTACACAAAACATCAACAAAAATCAAAGAAAATAATACAATATTACCATCATCTCGATAGCATTTCAAAAGAAATTGATCTAGTTCCTATCAGATCTGTATCCTGCCTTAACGAACGATCAAAGGGAGGCATCCAATATAAATGGAGTCGAGGCCTTTAGTGAATAATTTAAAGTAATCTAAGTAGGGTTGCCATTAATTTATTGTAGGTTATTTTTTCGGTTTTACAATGTTTTGTTTTCGTGTATATGAGTGATTTCCTTGTGTATTTTGTTTTTTTTTTGTTTGCTCTTATCTCTATGACAAATGAAAAAAGAACTATTTACTTTCTATTTCGAATCTAAATAAATCCTGACGTAAAGCCGAACTTTATAAAAGAACTATTTTTAAGCTTCTCTTTTCAATATTCATTTACATACTTTTTTAATTTCCATACAAATATTTTTAAGTCGAAAATTCCGTATAAATGACAAGACCGAATAAACTCTGAACGGGGAGTTCAGACACGTCCGGAAAAATGTAGACGCTTGATAACCCTATATTTAAAGGAGAATCCCGTCATTAATTCTTTAGGAATTATTTATAAAATCAGTGTACGTGAATTAGATATGATAGCTTGGTCCAGTGGTCCTTTGGTTCTAAATAAGGATTGTGCAATGTTTTCATTATTTAACAGGTAGATACAGATATTTTGAATATTCATAAGTTGTTATTTATTCTGGTTTGACGTGGTCCTGCTTGATCGTAAATAAATTAAGTCCGTGCCTCGGTACAAGTTTAATGTAAACGTGAATTAGGTTATTTGTTCAATAAGTATGTAGGTAATTGGAAGTGTATTTAAAGCTACTAAAACACTCAGCCTCAGAACATTTAAATGTAAATTATTTAACTTTCTTTTAAGCAAATGTTATTACTTACTTCTTTACTAAAGATTTTATGACTGAAAAATTTACCTGAATATTGGACATTATTGCGTATAATTATAATTTATCTCCTTGACTTCACTGAATTCTGACTTATATAATATCGTTTACTACCATTATTCAATTTATTTAAATTATTAGGAATTGTAATTCTCATCCTAATGATTAATAACTTAATTTAAATGTAATGATGACCCATAATTAAAAAAAAAACAAATTTGTACGCAGGAAACGGCAGGATATTATGATCATAATATGTATAACGCACTTATCAACTTTGTACAATATTCTGACAAATAAATGATTCTATTCTATTCTATTCTAACATTATAAAGCTGACTGACTGCAGTTTCAAGCATAATTTTGTTACTATCACTAGATGACATGATTTCCTTAGGAATGGCAAGAAGTGTTGCAAAGCTGGGACTGATGGAAGGAACGAGGGACCTGAGCCTTTGCCTAATGGTGGGGCATTAGAGACTTGCTATATAGAAAAGAGAAACCACTTCGGAGATAAAAGCCAATAATAAGTAGCGAGTTTAACTCCCATAACCTAAATCCATAACTTCAATTAAAAAAATTAAATTGTTCTTACAAAACTGAATATGTAATTAAAATTAAAAGCACGGTAATTACTAACACTCACCGAAATATCTCAGCAAAACCATTAGGGACAAAAACGCTGGTATTTTTTGAACCGATTATGAATCTTTAGAATTAAACCGGCCACTGGGTTCTTTACAAAAACTTTGTGACAAAGCGGGTCAGGGCCAAACAATTGAGTGGGTTAATTAAACAAATTGTGACGTTAAAAAAAGTATGTTATTTTTTGTTGTTTTCACAAAATTTAATTTTGCACAACAGGTCAAGGTTTTTAGAACAAAATGTGTCAGGTTTTATTAATTGCTGAACATTAATTCTTATGAAAATCACGAAGGGGGTATTTAAAATTGTTATCTTTACGGAACAAAAATTTACTGTTGCCGTTTTCCACTTTGTAAAAGAAACTAATTGCACATTTTTTTAATAGCCCATAGCATAATGTTTAGCCTTAATATATGTAGTTCGGTTTAGGGAGATATGGTTTGGTTTTCATCCCTTGCAAAAATGCCTCGCAGAAACAAAAGTATCTATAATGAGCCTTCGGAGATTTTAGTCACCTCATGTGTACAGCTTCTAGCTATACTAGTAAGTTTCTCATCCTTTTCAGATTTAGAAAGAAGAAAAAGAAAAGAAAAGAAGTGAAGTAGTAGTAGTGGAGTAGTAGTAGTATAGTTTTCTTTATTTAAAAAAATATTAACCTTATAAAAGACCGTGAAGGACGCCAATTAAATTCATACTCAACTCACGTGACTCGTCAAAGTAAAAATCATAGATGCGTTCAAACCAACCGCACGGAACATCGGGCTGGAAGTACCACCTACTGGGACAGATTATTCACGAAAAAATATATAGTTCGGAAAAATTCTATTGCTGTTTTGTTTCAATGGACTGAGAAATTCCTCTGTCCTTGTTCATGTAGCAGGAAAATGCTTTTATCTTGCAAATATGTGCGATATTTATTATGTCCTACAAACTGATGTGAGAGGAATTTTCTGTATTATCGTTTTTGTTTTGGTTTCGTCTGTTATTTGTATAATTTTTTTTTTGAAAATCTTCTTTTTATCATAATTTTAGCCCTCTCTTGGGCTAAAATTATGTAACTAAGTACATTTATGTATTTATTTGACATGTATAAAAGTGGCACATAGGCGGTGAATAGTAATAACATCACTGTAATCAACCCTAAACCACGTCAGATGATTTCCGTGATAATGTATAAAGTGACTCAAGTGCGGTAGCATTAAGCAAAATAACCTCACTGTGTCTTACCGCATTAATACCGACAGGTCACTTTTTCCCATTTATCAAAGGAGCTAGTTTTAAAGTCAAATACTACATTAAAAATTCGTGTATAAAAAATAGATTAGTTGTGAGGGAAGCCAATTAATGTCAAAATTGACAATAATTAAGTAAGAGTTAATAATTATAACTTTGGCAAAGGTGAATGTGAAGATGAATATTATATTATAAAAACATGATTTCCTTTACCGATGTTAGCGATGTCCAAGACACACGGATATCACTAACATCGATAAAGGAAAACATCGACAAGAAATAAATACAATCAATATTCAATCCGCCTTGAGCAATGCTGAGTCCTTCCCAGATGATGAGAAGTCATTCCTCTGCAGTAAAGCAGTAATAATCTGGTAGTAAATTATTATGATAACAACTAACGATACAGTGACGGGCAAACCGTTTACAATTGTTTGAGTACAACAGCTATAATAATGAACAAAAACTACACTAAATTGACTGGGGAAAAGTACCATAAGCTGTTATTTTTAAAGCAGATAAAATACCACCTCACTCCATACCTTTTAGACATATTTAACCGTTTTATCAGAGCGTCCCTCACCCGGATTATATAAAATAAAAAAAGCATAACCCTTTTAAGTTAACCGCAACCCGGAAAGTTTAGAGCATGTTGCTGTCACTTAAATTTTATTCCATCGTTATGAAACATTACGAACTCGCCCCTACAAACTCGCCCCTACGAACTCATCTCTACAAAATAACTCTATTTCTGAGTGTTTTGCATCGCTCGACGCTTCGCACCTTGTGTTTTTAATTATAAAACGTGGATTATGACCGTTAATATTTTTTTGGATGGATTTCTTTAAGTGCAAGTCTGGCGATGTTTAAATACAATATCTTGGCTTCAACTCCATGGAGAATTATACGGGTATTGTGCATTTTTGCCATTGAAAGTATTCTGTGTCACTCAGGAATCAAGCAGCTTTCAGTTCTACATTTATTTGAAATAGAAACGCTGGGCTTTTGTTCCGCCATTTCTTCTCATTTCAAACACTAGGAAGTGGTGAAGGGCGGGCGTTTAAGGGGAATGTCTTATTTAATATTTTGTCGTTCAAAGATGCAATAAATACTGAGTCTCAGCCTTCTGAATAAATAACTTTGATTTTAATTTGAATCGGCGAGAGAAGAAGTCGAAGTATAACAAAAACGAACGAACAAGAAGTTTATCACAATACATGTACTTGCATAGTTATGTTTATGAAAACACAAATGATGTTACTGAGTCGTTCTAACTCGATTTTACTAGATTTTTTTCTTTGTTAACCTTCACGGATTTTGTTGTTTTATCAATTTTTGTTTCGAAAATCTGCCTGTTCATTTTTTTTTTGTATTTTGAACATTAACATTAAGACAATTATAGTTTATGTGATTGAAGAAGCTCAACCTCTTTGCATTAGAAAACAAGAGGTTTAAAAATAATTAAAATCATCATTTGTCTGTAATAAATCTACAAAAATGCTTTAGGGATTTTATTGCTGAATAAATTCTTAGAAATATTTTATAAAACGGTGAAACTTTCTAAATCTGGACACCTTAACAATAAAAAGGATTCGTGAAATCTGAAATGAAAATTTATTTAAAGTCATAAGTTTGCGAGCTAGTCTGGATCACAATTACCATTTCGAAGGAATTCCCGACGACACAGATAAATACTGAGGAAGACATAAAAGTAAATAAATCAAATAATTAATTCAAATTTCATAGTAAAGAAGAAGCTGAACGAATCTAAAGCGTCTACTGTCACGGTTTTATCTAGACGACATACTTATACCAGCAGCATTTGTTGAAGAGAAAAATTCAGTCGATCTATTCTAGAAAATCCAGAGTCCTAGGAGTCCAAGTCCATTATCGACTACGTGAGTGATGTGCCGGAACAAATCCGTTTCGTTACCGAAACCGCTGTTGCCTAAATGAGCACAATTTTTTACCCGACTCGTTTTCATAGTAGCCAATTTGTTAGTGCACGCTCCGTCGGTAGATACATCATGCGAGCCTCTCAAATTCACCTCACAGCCAATTACACCGCTTGTTATTGTTGAAAAATGTCCAACCATGCCTCACTGAGATTGTTTCGTATAGTTTTATAGATAGTTGATTGTCCGGGATTTAAAATTGGTCAAGTGTTCTCAGATAGCCAAGCTAGCTGATTGTGTTTCTGAATTACAGTTTTTGAATACGATGTTATTTTTCTCTTCATTCTAAGACCGCGGCCATTTTGTTAAATGATCAAGCTGTGGGGTATGATAATTTATTACGGAACGGAATTTCAGTTGAATTTATAAAGTGACAAGTGGCCAACTGTTTACCAATTAACGTTTTTAGCATAATAGGTATTAACGTGTTTACTTGAAGGAGTGAAGGAGAAATCGAAAGATAAGACGCCCACGCTGACGTTGTCATGGTTGTGATAGAGTTTAGGGTTGCAACGGGTATCGAACTTAGTAGTCCAAGCTTTTTTTTTTTGTTTTAGCCTAAATGTTGAATGTTGTTGTACGGTCCTTGTGAAGATAATAATATTATACAATAAAAATCATTAGATCAACTCATGTCTTAAGGTTAATTTTTTTTTGTAAGAGTGCCTGTATTACCTGTTATACTTAAATAAAAGAATAACCTTGTAGTTTCTGCAATCTAGGTATTCAGAGACACTGGTAAGTGCACATGTAGTAATATCAATCTATTACTATTCTCTAAAATATTATTATTCACGGCGGGGTCTTAACTACTCTAATTGATAAGTTCTCACAAAACTCCCAAGTTTAACTCATCTGAGACACAGTTTTAATTCTATCACGTCATCTCCCATTTTCTAGTCCCCAGACTTCGTACAGCCTGTGATTTGAATAATAAACTCCGCATCAAGGTCGCCCGCTACATCAGCTTGCTAGTCCGTCCCTAGGTCACTAATTTTCATTCCATTGCCATCTCTATCGCTAATTCTACCAAATCTAATACTATGTTCAACTCTTTCGATGCATCTCTGGTAGGGTCACATGCTGTTTTGTATTCCTCGCCCTCTCCTAAGCTGTTGTCTTGTGAATTCCAGATGAGTCCCTCATCCCCGCGACCTCGGCCCCGCCCCGCTCCTCAGGTACCGGTTTCGTATCCTTCTCTTCATTTTTAATTACATTTTTCATTTGTTTATTCATTAGTACTTCATTATACTTTCATCTGTTCGTAGCGGCTTAATTTTCGTGTTTTCGTTGACAGCACGAGATGTTTTGTTGGATATTATTAGATGGAGTTTGGTTGGCGTGCGGTGTAGCGCTTTTTGAATTTGCATGAACTCGACGCGAGATGTCCATGCAGTAGAGTACAGTTTGTGTAGTTCATGTTGGTTGACCTCCATCGGGTAGCGTTAAGTATAAACAGATGCATGGTTGTCACTGAAGACACAAAGTTACAAAAGTGTAACTTTTAGTTCAACGAAGGAGAAAACAAAATTTGCCGTAACAAAATTAACGTGAAACTTGGCCGACGAGCTATTACTGTCAAAAACTGTGCCGCAGAAAGTAGAATAAAATTTTATTGCCAACATCCAAATCGGTGGGTTGCCATAATAAAAATAAACGTTTTAGTCGTTACGTCAACCAGTGTTTGGAATTGAGTAAGTTAGAGAAAGCCATAATGCTAAGTTAAACACTTTTTAAAGTCAAATTAGGTTTAGTCGAAGTGGGATTGGCTCGACTTGGCTTTTAAAGTTGCATCATCATTATTGTCTTGTTCGAGTAGGCTCTTAAAAGAGTTATAAAGGATTTCAGCTGAGCTTGGGTACCAGTGATTTATTTACGTTCAAACTTCAATTTATCTTCATACGAGTGTAACTGTCTGGAAAATTCCATAAGTAGAAAGCTAAACTTTACGTCTTAAAATATTATGCTCAAGTGATTACACGTGACCTTAGGCATCAAAACTCATTGATCGCGAACTTTTGTTGACGTTTAACAACATGAATACCGTCGTGATTAACCTCCCAAACCTGCGTTGCTCCTAAATGTTACTAGTTTCATTACCCGAGATTTGAGAACCTTACCTATCAGCCCTGAACTTCCATTTGCATACGATTTGTAAATATGCAAGCATCTTCTTGTGCTTGTACCGTCACCGTCATCGGGTTGTGTACTTTAATGTTATGTAGTGAAGGTTCTGTTTGGTTTGTTGCAGCGGCTGCGGCGACCATATGGGGTTCCCAAGATGTGTACGTGAAGAAAGGTAGCACAATATCGCTGACATGTTCAGTGAATGTGCACTCGTCGCCGCCTTCCACCGCCTCCATTTTATGGTAAATCTTATTGTTCGTAATATTTACGTGGATTCTGCAAATATCTATGTTTCTGTTTGGCTGAATTTTACTTCTAGTCTTTAAAAATCCTATTTGGGGACTTATCTTGGGTTTGTCCTTGAGTTTCTGACGAATACTTGAAGCAATGTTATTGAAAATGGTATTATTGATCTAAACCCTCTACCTTTAGTGGGAACTAGTATTTGCTTAAAGGAGATACTGTACCTTCATAAAGGCCTTGTGGGTTAACGATTTCTTATGACACTGAATTCCTACTTTAAGATTTTTTTTTCCTCCAGGTTTCATGGCAACTCAGTGGTAGACTTTGATAGCCCCCGCGGGGGGATCAGTCTGGAGACGGAGAAGACGGAAGGTGGCACCACCAGCAAACTGCTGGTGACCAAGGCTGCTCTCACCGACTCCGGAAACTACACCTGTGTGCCCAACAATGCTCATCCTGCGTCTGTTTCTGTGCATGTGCTCAATGGTGAGTCAGAAACTATAGATATTTTCACAATAACAAATCGACACCTAAATGATATAATGCCAAAATAAAAGCGCATTATTGAAGTTTCAACGTTCGTCTCAGCACCAAGTTTTGAAATTCATTCCCACAGTGCATTAATGTTCAGACATTCATCAAGGGAAGTGTATATGTAAACAGGCAACAGTATAATGGTAATTGATCCTAGTTGTGACTGTAACAGTCTGCGTGGTTCGACTTCCTTTCGCACGGTGGACCGATTGACAACCAAATTCATCGGAATGTCTATATGAGGAAAACACAGAATTGGTCGTTGTGGTGATGAATGGAGGAGGCTTCTGTCCAACTGCACTGAACATCTTTAGGGTGATTGATGTTGGTGATATTAAATATCAGTTTTGTTCAAAGTATATAAGATATTGAAAGTCTTTTGTATATCATGGTTTTTAATATTTTCAACCCCAAAAAGCACAACAGCTATTAGTTTGACTTATCTAAATGTTGTGCTAAATTCCAGCTTACTTTTACACACTTACAGGAAACAATCGATTTGCCATACATGTTTCTATACTCAAACGTATCTCTTTCGCCTAGGTGAGCACCCAGCAGCGATGCAGACGAGCAACCGAGCGTCATCCTACCTCACATCACAGCTGAGCTGTGCCATCGTCACTTACCTGTTGTCGTCGGCCGTCTGCAGATGATCGGTTTAACCGCAGCCGGTCGCGGGGTCGGAGCGATCTTTATTTACACACGGGCAACTGAAGTTGCTCAACTCTAGGCAACTACTGCACAAACTTGGCGTTGCTGTAAATTGATCAGTGTTGCTGAGACGTTATAATTGCCACGAGTTGTGTCATTGAGTTGCCCGTATAAGCGCACTTTAGTCATTTTATTGAAATACGACATTCCATTCATGGAAATGTATTATTATTCCTTCTTCGTTATTTTTGCAATGTTTGCTTTATAAAGTCGTAAATCTAATTTTCTAACTGAAGTTATTTGATTAGTATAATTAACGTAGAAATCCTTTTGGCATGTAATACAGTTTCAATATTGAAACAGGACTGGGATGTTGCTCTCACTTCTCTTTTACTGTTAGAACAAATATCAGTTTATGTAGCCGGACCAATTGAGTTACTTCATTAACTTACAAGCCAAAATACTCTCTTGGACGATAATACAGTGGAATAAATTGTGATAATGTTTTTTTGATGTTTACATTTATATTAGAAATATCAACAAAGCTCCACCCCCTAATGTTGTAGAGTTAATAGTAAATTTAATAATAGTCTTAATTTTAGGAATTGTTATAAAAATAATTGTCATTTTTTCAAAATTTCAATTCGTGATTGTAATGTTACTCGGCAGTATTATTCTATAATTTAAATTAAATAAATGAAATATGATTTCGCTAAACTCGTTTAAAAGTGCTCATTTTCAAATGTTATTATTTTCGAAAAATAATAGGTAGTTTCGTTGACGAATTATTATTTAGGAAACAAGTGAATGTAAAACATTTTTTGTACATAAAGTAAACTATACGTAATAATGTAGAATAAATAAAGTTTATATCAGATCGCATTGTAAATATTTCGTATTGTTGTAAATACAAGATAAACGAGTTTAATATATAAGATTGGATATTATAGTACCTAGTCGTTCTACCATTCGAGTGGTGAAAAACTGTTTCCCTTATTTTGTTCTTAGAACAACCTACTTAAAATTAACTTGAGTCTCTTTTCGTCGGAAATGAGAAGTCTTGATGAAAGTGTTCATTTCTCTTTTTTACCGAGAATTTCTGAAAAATAGTATTTGAATACAAATTATTTTGAGTACTTAATTTTGAGTTTACCAATTCATCAATCATTTTAATTAATGTTTAACAAAAACTAATGAGCGATTGGTAAATATATGTCACATTAAAATAATTATTATAATTGCTGCACATTCACAAAAATCTACCTGTTTTCCAGCACAACATAATTAAAAATACTTTTTACTTCGAACTTTTAACATCAGAAATAATTAAAATTCAGAAAACACGAACATAAATTATTGGAGTGTTTATTCTTAAGCAGAATGTACACTGATTGTTCAAATTACGCAGAATGTTCCGTAAAGTAAAGACTGTGCTTAACGCAAACACAGCCGCGCAAACTTCGCCCCCACCCCGACTAATACGTGATTCACCTGTGGGTGTTGCAGTGTCAAATAAGTTTGTGTTGAGAATTCCAAGCAGGCAACTTGGCCTACGGCGAAACTTCGCCTTCACACGCCTACGCAAGCACCAACTCACCTTTGTATCAAACTTTTCCTTTGTAATGAAAAGATACCGGACTCCATATTTCCGATGGCTAGAGGCTTCAAACTGTAATTACTAGGGAATAACGACAAATAATTATTAAGAATCTATTGACTGTTTTCCACTAAAACTTTTATGTATAAACTGAATTTTCATGGCAGGTACTAGAATTTAATTTCCATGTTAATCTAGATCCGTACAGAGTCAATTTACGCTGCGTAACGCGAGACTTATTGGGTTTACGGCGCGGAGTAAATTTGGGGTTATTAAAGCGGAGTGTCTAATTGATTCCCCGCGCAGCTCGTTACTTACGCGCGTACATTGGGCTCCGTACCGCTACACTCGACGCCACCAACTGTTGACTTTTTCCATCTTCTTGTATACTTGTAAAGTAGTTTAATACTGAAATATTGCGATAGTACGGTAGCAGAAATATACCTAGCTATGTTCCTTTAAATAAAGCGTAGTATGATGTTATTAAATGTAATTCGACGACTTATTTGTACGGTTGAAAGGAAAGGTCGTTTTTAACAGTGGGTACCCATGTGGAGACGTGGGTACCCATGTGGAGACGTGGGTACCTGGGTACCCGACAACTGATTGCTGAAGGGGTTGATTTCGTTTCTTTTTTGTATCTTGTACATAAATTGTAATAAGAAAAAAGGGAGTATTAATAAATATTATTAAAAATTCCGTATTTTATTTCATCAATTCACGAGGCCCTTAGTAATGGGATACCAATCTGAATAAATACAATTGATGTTTCAAAATGCAAAATAATTAAATATGTGTTGCCATATTGGTTTTATTATATCAAATTTTGTTATTATTATTTTAGCATTCAAACGAAAATGTCTAAAGATGAAAACGCAGAGCAAATCAAATACGCCACGATATGAAGCACTCACGTGAACATCGTATTTGCCTTCTCATAATAAAATCGCATTAAAACCATCTCAAGAAAACCGATTTAGTACGAGAATAAGCAAAAATATATCTTTACTCTTTTGAAGTCGAGTGCCAATCTCGGAAATTATATTTTTTTCCTTTCATAATCTTGCTAAGTACAATATTTTCTTTAGGAGGAATAAATTCGTGGGGAGTATCAACTGGTTGGTACCTCTGTAAGCCGTCGTCCCGATGTGATGACACACGCGCGCGTATATTTAGGTCGGCGGATTACTCGCGAATCTGCACCATGCTTTATTTCACTTTGTTGAAATTTTTATAGGAGTCTCGTAATCTCGTAGCACGGAATTTTTGTATCGGGATTTAGATTGACGATTTATGGTGTTCTGTTTTGTAGAGCTAGCTGTTATTGAGAGCCACATATCTTACCTAATAATTATCTACGCAGATGAATAGCACCTGTCTAATTTTAACTGTTATTGTTCTTCTTATTTAACTCACTTCAACTTGTCAAGCTACTGATGGCCGGCAATGTCTGTGAGATAGACTCACCTCCAATTACATGAACCTTAAAGATAACAGGTTTATTTACACTAAAAACCTATTTTCAAGAACGACACATTTTCCCTAAGTAATTCCTATTGAATACTTTCTAAACCGCACCCAGTATCGTGAGCGGTAACTCCACATTGATTTATCTCCCCGAGTGGACAGCAATAGACAAACGTACAAATAATTCCGGCCGCTATCGGAATGTTCGACCGAATAAACATGGCTTGTTCGTGTAAGATTGCACGAGACTCCGACCGGTGCACAAAGACTAGACACCGCAGTATGAATAAGACATACTGCACATAGAAGTACGTAGACATACAATTATTCAGCTAGCAAAAAGAAAAACAAGTTGACGATAACGTTATTAGGGCTTTGGATTGTTTTGAGACATAAATAAATGATCTCTTATGGATGTCTCTGAAAATACAATGGACAATGTTATTCGGGCACTGTCTGTTACCAATAATACCGATAGAGTAGTCGAGCTCTGCAGCGCGTATTCATACCCTGAGTGCAGAACTGTGCAAGCTCGGAACTGCAGAAGTGCGGACGCTGCGATTGATGAAACGTTCGGCCATTGTGCTTAGCAGGTATTTAGTAGTTGGACGGAGTCGTGCAGTTCGGTGGTGGTGGTGGTGGTGGTGGATACTTTGTACCCCACAATAGATAACTAATGTTGTACACACTAAAAGGTACATTGTAGTTTCGGGATGACTCTCTAGTTAAAACTTTACGAGTGAAGGTGAAGGTTTGAATCCATTTTTATTTTACCATGGTGAAAGAACACATCGTAAAGCAAGCAGCAGGTCTCAAAAGCAACATTTCGAACGCAATATTCACCAATCCGCACTGGGTCCTTGAAAACGCCGACAGAAAGGTGTTCCTCATCACAAATGTGTGAACGAAAAGGTCGATGAGGCCTGTAATGTTTAAGTGAGGTTTGCTAAAATTGTAACAATTTTTGACAACTTACTAGAAATTACTCTCAAAGCGGTGAAGGAAAACATCGTCAGGAAACCGGCATGTCCTAGAACCAAAAATTCGAAGACATGTGACATCTACCAACCCGCAATGGGCCCGCGTGGTGGATTATCCCAATTCCTCTCATAGAGAGGAGGCCGTGTGTCCCAGCAGTGGGAACATTATAGGCTGATTATGATTATGACTGGATCAGTAAATTATATTCTTCAAAATTAACATCGCAATCAGTATTTTCCGCTTCTTCTACAACTAAATCACCGTTATCACAGCATCATATTTCCGCATCGCCACACGACTGAAGTTGATACATTTCAGCAGATATTTCACAGTGAAAAATACCCGCGCAACCTGATCCTAACTTTAGTTGCAAACTGCGGCGGTTTAGTGCAGCGCCTGCTAGACTTGCCGTTACAATATCATAACTTTACCTCCCACGGCTATGTTATAACATTTACCATTTCCACGTAAAACGTGGCTTATTTAGGTTTAACTTTGTTCTTAAGCATAGTTGCTCCTTGAATAAAATTATATATGGTTATAGGAACTTGATTTCCAGAGATCCGCATGAGGACTATTTTACTCTCCAACCGTTTTCGACGAGTAATTTGAAAAGAAATACCTTACACAATGTCAATCTAGTCATGTACAATTTTAAGAAAGAAGCATTTCTGTACAAATACGTAAAGAAAGGATTTGTTTTTAACTGTTATTCAATTGCTAGCATAAACAACAATTTTATCGAGATATTCAGTAAATTCCTGTCTAGACATTTAATCGGCAAGAATATATGACCTTTCAATCGCAAAAATCGCCTAAAGGTTTAGCTAAAAAGATTTCCTTCGGGAACACGCTTACTGCTTAGTCATTTCTAAAGAATAGAACTACGTCACAATCTCCGATTATTTACTACCCGATATGATCGGTGAACAAACAGGAAAATATAACCGCGGACAAGCCGGCATTATAAGCGAGTATTACAACAATCCCTAAAGGCCTGCGCAGGAAAGGGAATGTATTCAGTCTTAAAGCGTGCGTGCTGTGCTAGCGCTGCCGCTGCAAAAAAAAACTCAAAAAAAAACTCTGGGGCCGCGGGGTCCGATTGCCTTTTTCAATGAAATTTCAAAACGCTTAGTTGACACTTTCTATGGCCTTGTTGTGGACTGTCTTTTTCCTTGGTCAGATGCTAAGCGTTGCCATACAACGTGACAACGCTACCAGTCTCTTGGGGACATTGCCAGTTGATAGAGTTACGGAGGAGTTAAGTTAGTAACTTTAGGTTACTTTAATAATGTGTTATGAAATAAATTATTTTCACCATCTCGTATATCTTGACTAGATGGGCACCATACATAGCCATAAAACTTAATGAGTGAGGGAAAATGTATGCAGGGGGCTTTTCACGATGATCATTATGTTTAATGGTTGTAATACGATAGGTACCTAAATAACTCATTTTACCTTTTAAGTATTTTAACTCTCTATCAGGTTTATGAGTGCTAATGTACGTTCAATAAAGAATAATCATTCAATTAAAAAAATCTAAACGTTAAATTATGAAATCTATGCTTTCAACGCCAAAAATAATTCGCTCCCATTTTAACCACAAAACCCCTTTGACAATACCACACAAGAACTTAAAGACTAATGTTTACTTCCTCCACCGCTAATAAAGCTGGGTTCAATTGACCACAGACTGCAAGGAGTCGTCCGAACAAACAGATTAGCGGACATAAACACCCACTAACTCAGTGGACACACCGGGATGGAGATACACTGTGCTACTATTGGGCTTGTTCACAGTCGATTGGATGCACTTCAAAGGGTCTAAGAAGATGTTACATGCACTAAACAAAACAATAGCCTGTGTGTGTCAGTGTCAATGTCTGTGAATGGCGTAGCTCCCCAGCACGAACGCGCAGAGTAACCGTCAACCGGTATGGTCAGGTTGCTTACCAGCTGCGGACACTGACAGAGACCTACTACCACGTCCGGAATATGTCCACACCGGTTTCACCAAACCTTAAAGTTTTTACTACTTTATTAAAATTTGAATAAAGTAGTAAAATTCCTTCATAATTATATAGTTTAATATCGCTGGCCGCAAAAAATAAAACAAAATGTATGTAGTAAAAACAAAATTACTTATTGTGTTTTGTTTCTGTTTTCGATTCTAAAACCGTCCGAATTTACGTTTACGACAAGCTTTTGTGCAATGGTCTATTGGCAACCAAGGTAAAAGAGGCAACATAATATCTTCCACATCATTAAGTGTATTTGTATACAAAATGTTTAGACCACTACATTTAATGAGATAACTTCTGTTAGTTTCTCCAAGTCAAACCTCCAAAAGTGGACTTTGCAGAAGTGTTTAAAAAAATTCGTCGAAAGCGTTAAGTTCCCGTCAGCTGATCGATTGAACAACTTAAAATAAACGTCATCAATCAACTCCTCAGAGTTTCCATTTCCTTTCACAGACGTCCCTAACGAGGTTTCGAGAATTTTTCCAACAAATATACGAATTTGCGAGGATTTCGCCAATGTCAGCGCTTTAGGCGCCACTCCGGGACGACTCAGATCGAAGACAATCTGATTTCTAGGCATTGAAGTAGGTAACCTTTTTCTTTATTAAATAAATACAAGGAGCGGCTTATTTTTTTCTATCCACATTTGAGACGATATAGGATGAATCGATTTATGTCACCGTTCCTCGTAGGTAGTTATGAGGTATAACTAGTTAAGGTACTCTTAACTACACCACAATACGGAGTAAAGATACTAAGATCAAACAACTTTAACTCAACTTAAAGCTAGCTACAGGAACACGTGCTCATGTTATACTAGCCCGTTTGTCTTGTCTACGTTTAAACGAGCTCAACATTATGAAGACATACATCCATAATTCGATGAAGGCTCTACGTACAACCCACGAGGACACACGAGGGGGAAACAAAAAGCACAAAAGCACCCCGGATGCCGCGGCTTTCTGCTCGCGACTGTGCCCAACTGGCCAACTCTCTAAATTGTGCCCGTTACACTACCGGACTCAGCAGAATGCCAAACGAAAAAGTTTTTCCTTTTTTCAACAGTCCACACACAAATATAATCATTGCGAAAAAGGGCGATTTAATTTTCTACATAGCGAGTTAAATTTTAATAAATCTGCGTGTGGTTGTGGGGCTGATTTTTTTATTTTTGCGGTGTTGCCAGTGTGGAAATCGTTTTTGATGGCAAATGTGTCGCTGAGCCACGACACTCAAGCTGAAAGCGACACGGAAAACAATGTGTTGTGGAAATTGTTTAAATTATGAACAGCAAAAATGGGGTTAAAAGTCGCACCGCGTACCATCATAAGCTAATTATGTAACTGTTCGACTTGCTCGTTGGGGAATAAATGAAAGTGGACTGTATATCAAATTAATAGGCTTCGGTTTATTGCTGTTTTTAAATTTCCAACATTATAACAGTCCCGGACAAACGTAAAATTTATTGAAGGTTCGAGAGTATCGTCCGTCGCGGAGGGTTCTGAAAAGGCGAGTGTCCGCCGTTCCGACCGGCTCCCTACGCCACACCTCCGCTCGCTCGGCGATGCCGATGACGCGTAGGTCGATCACGTCGCCTGCGCATGCCGTCTGCGTGTATGTTAGGTGCGATTCCCAACAGTAACCATTACAGTGTTTGTAGACCAGTGGAAACACACCAAATTCTAGTTCAAGACTAAAATTTTTCGTGTATACTCCAGGCTGTTGCTAGCATTATATTATTTTACGATAGGTAAAAGTAGTTCGGTCCTCCACATGTAATGACCGCGAACAAAAAGTGGACAGCCAATTATTTTCCAAAAAATAATAAGCTCGCTACATACCTATTTCTTTTTCTTTGCTAAACCAAAAGGTTAACTAAGAAATAAAGAGCCCTCACTAACACGCACAGGCCTTGTTCTTATAAAAATAAAAATAAAATAATATTACAGTGCTTGGTCAGTAAATAAGGAGTATTAGGTTGGATAAAAGTGAGGTCGCCATTAGCACTGAAAATCACAGAACAGTAGGTTCATTCACATTATCCTTATACTTCATGTAGTAATTTCAGGAATTACACAAAATACCCGTTATTATAGTGCCGACACTACTGTTAGAGGCTCTACACACGGTAGCGATACGCTGCGACTGAAGCTATTCTTTATGTAGCATCATCATCTTCTGCCTAGCCCTTTCCCAACTATTTTGGGGTCGGCTTCCAATCTAACCGGATGCAGCTGAATACCAGTATTTTACGTGGACCGACTGCCTATCTAACCTCCACAACCCAGTTAGTGCTAGGTAATACGATATCCTTGGTAATACTGGTTGTCAGACTTTCGGTCCACTGACTACCTGTAACGACTGTCAAAGATCTACAAATGACAGCCGGGACCAACGGCTTAACGTCTTTCCGAGGCACGGAGGAAGCTCGGTATGTAATGGGTGGTCACCCATCCACAGACCAACCTAGGCAAGCACGGCTTAACCTAAAGATCGACCCGAACGGCTGTTATTATTTAACCACGAGCTATGTAGCATAATATCATGAAAAAAAATTGTAGTATTTGTAAGCACTGCAAATAAAAAAAACGTGCGCGCCACGTTAAAAATATACTCGTTACAAGATTAATGTCAAACGGTAGGCATGTTTGTAGTTTGTTTGGGATATATTGGCAGAAGTTTTTCAGCGTGGACGCTTGACGGATTAGTGTCCGAGCTGTCCGACGCTGCGTCGGGTTTCCGATCGCATCGATAACGCGTGCTGCTTTGATCGACTTGCTTGAAAACAAATCGAAAACGATTGCAGGCATCGTAAGGGATGGTCGTAAAATGAAACTCTTTATTCAGGAACGTTTTGGAAGAAAGAGAGTCTGAAAGAGTTGGAGAGTCTTCCAAAAGGCTGAATTTAACATCCTAACCAATCTCAGGAACGTGAAAGTGATTTCGTATATTTGATTGTCATGCCTTCAGTAGACTGTGACTTGACCTGGGATAGTACAGACGACGACCTACACGCAGCCGAATACCTTCTCTAATTGGAACACTAGTCTAAAAAATCACATTTAATAAGTTATGTTCATAGGACCGATAAAATTATACAACAAAAATAACAAAATCATTTCGATAACACATACAAGCATCTTCCTTCCTAATTCCCAAAGATATTCGATTACCCTACATAGTACAGACCCGTATCGAAGAGTCCGTTACGGAAATGTAATCAAGCTGACCATGGGCGGACCCGGGTGAGGACAAAAAGGTCACTTAGCCAAGATCAGAGCCAAGGTCGACAGCGGTAAGTGGGTGGATACTTTTTGCTTCAACGGAATATGGCTGATCTTTTATTTTTTTGCTTAAATATTGATACAAATATACAACACAATACTGCAACATAATATTAGCAAATAGATGCGTTTCGTGCTACTATTCAGTAGTAGAATCTGGGCATTGATGTTTCAAAAATTGTCACGGTAAATGTTGATATTTTATGGCATCCTCTTAGACTAGAAATCGACCCAAAATTAGTTAGGAAAAAAATTAGCAGACTAAAGCCTTATGCTGTAGGGTTTTTTGTAAGTTAAAATACTAATTAGAAACTGGCCCTTGGACGAGTTTTCCCTTACAGTCAGTCAGACGAGACTTACAGTTTTCAGTAAAAAAAAAATTGTTTGTCATATTTTTGACAGTTTCTTTGTAAATATTTAGTTGGATCCCCTACTAAATAGAATATTTGTAGCTTAGGGTATGATTAACTAAGTTTTCGTAAAAAGAAAAGCAGATGGCTCTATCAAGAACCACTCGTCAAAATATCGCACGTCACGGTCCGTCTGGAGCGCCTTAACTTGCGATCGCATTTGTCGGCTCCTGAGTCACGCGATCCGACAATCTCATCCAGCCATTGTTCTGCTGCCTAATTATAACCGACGGCTGACGACTAGCGTTTCTGACACCGCCACTTACGATTATTTGGGACTACAGTACCTACAGTAGTATTTGCACGAATTTAGAGCAAATGCTCTCGTATTCGGGGATGTTTCAGCTTCTATTATATCTGAACTGTTCTACCATGCAAAGGATAGAAAGAAGTATTTGAAGTTGATGACAAACTAGTATGTTTAGTAGTATGTTTCTGGTATAAATAACCTGATGCATATTTTATCATGTCGTCATAGTGACCGTTTATTGTTTTTTGATACTAACAATTTTGTTAGAGATTTTGTTTTGATTCGGGAACATATGTTTCTTCCCAAAAAAAGTCAACATTTGCTGGCTACATTGTTAGCTTATAATATACACGCAGTTATTGATAATTTAACTGAGAGTAGGTTAAGTGATGACACAGTATTATCTCGTATTGCTGATAATACTGTAGTAGATTCTTTAAACTATTAGAGCCGACAAAAGAGAAGATGAATAGTAATATTTTACTTTATCATCAGAATATAAATCGCTTCTCCGGCAAAATTTTAGACGTGGAAATGTTAGTAGACAAATACCACATGGATATTTTATGTTTTTGTGAAACTTGGCTTAAACCAGATAAGATGTTGTTTAATGTGAATAATTTTTCAGTTGCCAGTGCGTACAACAGATCCACCGTGGGTGGTGGTACCCTAATACTTTGTAATAGCTGTCTTAGATATAAGGAAAGGAAGGATATCACTGCTTACTCTGTTGATCGCTTATGTGAGGTAGCATGTGCAGAGGTTGAAGGGCATACTTTCTTATGTGTCTATAGACCACCAGCATCAAACTTGTCATTGTTTTTAATCACAATGGAAGAAATATTAAGTAAACTTTTCAGAGATAATAAATTAGTTTTTGTTTGTGGAGACTTAAATATTGATCTATTGGTCAATTCACCAGAAAGATGTAAGCTCATCTCATTGTTCAAATCATTCAATTTAAAATATTTAGTTAATGAAGCAACCAGAATAACAGCAACTTCAGCTTCATGCATAGATAATGTATTTACTAATTGTAAAGTAAAAGATTCGTCCTTAATTAGTGGTGTTAGGTCAGACCATACTGGTCAACTTGTATCTTTTGAGTTAGACAAAAAGTTAACCTTAGCCAAAACAATTCGATTAAGACCTCTTACTAAAAATAAATTAAAATCGTTTAAAAATAATGTTCTTTGCAATCTATCTAACGCTAGTTTTGATTCAAAAGACCCCAATATAAATTACGGTACATTATTTTCTACAGTTTGTCAAGAATTTAATAAAACGTGTCCTGTAAAAACAGTTAAAGTTAATTCCAAATCTAAATTTAGTGAATGGGCCACTACGGGAATAAGGATAAGCAGAGATATTCTATATAATTTATACCACGAAAAATCTCTGACTTCAGATCAAGCTTTTCACACTTATGTTAGAAGCTATTCAAAAATATTCAAAAGTGTCTGCGCTCAAGCAAAATCTCAATTAATAGTCAACAAAATTGGTACCTCTAATAATAAAATAAAAACCGTGTGGCAGGTGATTAATAGAGAAACCGGAAAGACACAACAACGAGATCAGAATGAATTGTCTTTGAAAATAAATAATCAAACTATTTCTGATAAGCTAGAAGTCGCTGAGACTCTAGAAAATTTCTTTACCAATATTCCGTTAGAGGTTACGAAATCTCTCCCCTCTTCATCTAAATTAGCTGAAGCACTTCTTAAAGAAAACTTTACTAAGGACATTCCAAACTTTAAATTTAAACCAATATGTATTGATACAATTATAAATGCATTCAAAAGTCTAAACATAAAAAATACTGAAGACTTATGGGGGATATCCGTCAAAGTTCTTGGGGATATTATTGACTCTATTGCTCCTCTCCTAACTGGCATATTCAATCAATGTTTGGATAGCGGCAAGTTTCCTGACTTAATGAAACATAGTAAAGTAATACCAATATTCAAATCGGGTTGTAAGGGTGACCCCTCTAATTATAGACCTATATCTGTGCTTCCAGCATTGAGTAAAATCTATGAAAAAATAATGCTGGACCAGATGCTGTCTCACTTCAACTCAAATGGGATTCTGCATAGTCAACAGTTTGGTTTCACGAAGGGTAGGTCGACAACAGACGCGGGAGTAAAACTCATCAGTCACATTCTGGAATCCTGGGAGAAGTCCCAGGATGCCATTGGTATTTTCTGTGACCTCTCAAAAGCGTTTGACTGCGTCGACCACAACACACTGATCTGTAAATTACACCACTACGGAATTCGTGGACAAGCTGCTGATCTTGTTCTCTCATATTTATCAAACAGGCAGCAAAAAGTAAATGTAAATGGGGCGACGTCCTCCGGGTCTCTAGTAAAGATGGGCGTGCCCCAAGGTTCAATTCTCGGGCCTTTCCTATTTCTTGTTTACATTAATGATCTCCCTTACATGATGGCCAAATTATCGGATATAATTCTATTTGCTGATGACACTTCGCTAATTTTTAAAATAGATAGAAAGGATACGGATGTCTTACATGCCAACGAAAGTCTAACTGTTCTCTCGAAATGGTTCGCAGCTAACAATCTTTTACTGAATGCGAACAAAACAAAATGTCTAAAATTCTCTTTACCAAATGTACCTCAACGGGATATAAATTTAAATCTTGACGGCAAAAAACTTGATGTTATAGCGGAATCTGTATTCCTAGGGATTACTATCGATTCGAAATTGCAGTGGGGACCGCACATTAGAACTCTTTCGGGTAGGTTAAGCTCAGCTGCATATGCAGTAAGGAAAATAAGGCAGTTAACTGATGCAGCTACAGCTAGGTTAATATACTATGCTTATTTCCACAGTATTATGTCTTATGGCATTCTGCTGTGGGGATCGGCGGCAGACGTTGACTCAATTTTCATTTTACAAAAGCGGGCAGTCCGCGCGATCTATAAAATGGGTCCTCGCGAGTCCCTCAGAAAAAAATTTAAAGAGATCGATGTACTGACTCTGCCTTCCCTTTATATCCTAGAATGTATTTTATATGTCCGCAAAAACCGAGGGCTTTTCAAAATTAGAAGCGACTTCCACAATATTAATACACGCAGTAAACACGAAATTGTAATACCCAAATTCAGGTTAACAAAAACTAGTAAGTCTTTTCTTATTAACAGTATACGTTTTTATAACAAATTACCTAAGTCAGTTATAGAACTGACCGATGGAAAGTTCAAAAATTACATTAAACGTGTCCTTATTAAAAAAGCATATTACAAAATCAAGGACTACGTTGAAGATAAAGAGGTTTGGCTTTAGTTCCTTCTGCGCATGCGGCTTCCCTGGTAGCTCATAAACAGCACAAATATGTGGATGTCTCTAACTATTCTCAATCAATTTTTTTTCTTTTCATTTTAATTTACAATGGTTTTTTTTCTTTTTTTACAATGGTTATCACATCACTTAAACACCCTTTGTTCAGAATAGTTGCAGCACTGATGACAATATTTTTGTCACTTGTTTAATTTAGTCTTTTATAATATTTTCCTGCCTTTGTATAGATTCTTTTTAACGATTATTTGTGAATGTGTGAACAGTGTAGGCCTTGTAGATTCCTAGATGTGTGTTAACTTTTGTTAACCTCTTATCTTGCTTTCCGTTTTTCTTGTGTAGTAAGCAACGACTTATTGTCGGGCCTATGCTGTCCCCCCATACTTGAGTACTAATGCTGTAACATGATAATATTGTAAAACTAATCATTTTAAAAGAGTAACCATGGAGTTTCTTGCCGGTTCTTCTCCATAGGAAACGACCAACCCGAACCGTGCACGACGTTTTGTCGACGTTTCATAAGTGCCCATGTAGGCCTATGTGAAATAAAAATATTTTGATTTGATTTGATTTGTAAGTAGAAAGGCACTAGATGAAGAAGAATTTCGGATTTAGCCAAGTAATCTGGTGGTTTATGTTAGAATGGGACATGAAAGGTGATAATGAAGCTTGGTTGGCGTTATTTTTCTATTTTGTTTGATTTTGTATCGAGTTGTAAGTTCGATTGGGTGCAATTTTGTTAATTATTTTATTGTTTTGGTATGAGAAGTTTAAGTAGAGTTATAATATACTTTTTTATTCTTCATCCACTTGATCGCCCCCTATCATAACCAAAATTGGTTCATGGGTGTCCCATTATTTACCCCGAACAACACGGTACTAAATTATCATTTTCGTCATGAAAATGCGCCATAAAAAGCAATCTAAATAATCTTTTGACAGCTTAATTTAACACCTCCATTCACATTACTACCCTTCGAACATAAAATCATCTTTTATAAACAAAAATTGATTCGTCATAAACACCACGCGATGCTTTTAAAACCAAATAAAAACCATCGTATACACCCCCGAACACATAATCACGACCAAGGCAATAACACTAAATCACATAAGCGCCCTTAAAGGTATATAACATAAAGATGATTATGGCATATCAAATGTAATGCACCAATCATAATTTCTTTATCGGCCGATCTGAATAACAAGTGATGGTGTTAAATATTTATGTAGTGTTCGTTTACAGGGTGATGTTAAAAGTGATTTATAACAAACAGGGGGTGCTGACGGTAGATTTACAGGAAATCACAAAATATATTTTATGCAAGTAGGTGTGTCGGTAAACAACTGTTTCTCATAGTTTTTATTCTTCCTTCCTTAAGAGAAAGTTTTCCTCGGTCATTGCCAAGGTCACCGGAGCGAAGAGAAATATGTTATCTTTTATCTCTCTCTCTATAAAAACAGTCGAATCTCGTGATCGATATATTACCCATTTTCCGAAATTCAATTGAGTTGACCTTTTCAGAAACAAGTCGTTCTGATAGCTAGCAGTACCGTTATAATGTTATGGTTTCACACAGATTAAAATGACTCAACAGTAAAAAGTCGTTTGACCTTAACTCGGCCTAACGTACCCTACGGCGTTCCATAGAATAAGAGGCCAGTTGGGGGACCAACTGGCCTCTTATTCTATGGAACGCCGTGTCATTCGTGGCGAATGACAGCCGGGAGGCTGTCATTCGTAAAACTGTTACCGTTGGTCTTCATATTAAGCCCGTGTGTCTGACAACCAGTCTTGCCAAAGGGTATCGTGCACTACATTAATTTGGTTGTGGAGGTCAGATAGGCAGTCGCTCCATGTTAATACTGATATTCAGATGCATCAGGTTGGACTGGAAGTTGAATAAAGCCTAGGTGACCCGCACTGCATCGCACTGATGGTGGGACTTGACAAAACATCGAGTTTCTAAATTAAAATTAAAGTCCGTAAAAATCCCTTGCGTGGTTGAGAAAACCACCCCGGGCCGCGGCCCAACAGACTGGCCATGAAAATACTTTAATTTGTAATATATAATGTTTATGTATGTAGATGCTTCATCTAGGTATTTAAATCTGAGGATGATATTATCTTAAATTCCCCGTATTTTCCCTGTGTTTTCCTTAGCGCTACTATACTATTACTAATAACACTTCCCGCGTCCACTATAAACGTGTCCCTGATGTCCATTGTCGCTTGTTCTCACTTATGTGGACATTGTGGGCGTACCATGAACTTACTACTACGTTTATGGAGGTTTTACACGCATGTTATTTGCGACGGTTTGCTTTGATATTGTGTGCGCTTAGCTTTGTGGTTGGTGGTTAGGTTTGGATCATTTTATCACATCTGATCTATATTTTAATGTTATAAAGCTGAAGAGTTTGGTTTTTTTGTTTGGTTGAACGTGCTAATCTCAGGAACTACTGGTTCGAATTGAAAAATTCGTTTAGTGTTTGATAGCATATTTATCGAGAAAGGCTACTGGCTATAATAGCTATAATATCGTAGCGTAATCAATATTAGCAGAGCATCACTACAAAATGTTGCGATAACGGGAAAAATAGAATTTTAGGGTTCCGTAGTCAACAAACAAGGAACCCTTATAGTTTCGCCATGTCCGTCTGTCTGTCCGTAGTGTTCAAGCTTATGAACGCACCTGTCACCACATCTTCATTAACCAATGATGACCACCTGTCAATGCTGTCACGTCATGAAGAGCCAATCGCGTTGCTCCATTGTATTTAGTACCTAAGCTCCATGTATTCGTTTAAATTCAAATAATTGTAACTACCACATAGCACTTCTCTTTACGCATTGTTCAAGAATAGATCATTCCTTTGATATCTTATGCATTTTCATTGAAATAAAGAAGAAGAAGTCACCCAGATTCCTATTATAGCTAGAAATAGCATACAAAGACAAACAAAAAAAGCTCAAAGACTCTTAGTACTAGAAAGCTGTAATTTGGCATGAATATATATATACTTATTAGTTACGCCGACAAAGTGGTAAAATAAAATCTCGAAAAGCATTTTTTTTTTTTAAATATTGTATAATTTTTCGACTAATGGATTCGTTTGTGAAATATTAAGCTATAAAGTGCAAATTTTTGTTAGAGTCGACAACATATAAAATGTACTTGGATAACATATTTTCCTAAACTTAATGTATGGGAGTACAGGTTTTTCAACTGCAAATGTAAGTTTGTTTTTTATTATCACAATATAAATCATATTCGGAGGCATATCGGACGGTACCGGAAGTGGATGAAATTAAAGTTGTAAGACTACGGAACCCTACATTGTGCGTGGCCCGATACGCACTTGGCCGGTTTTTTTTTTAATTTCACGAGGACGAAGGTAGTGGGCAACAGCTCGTGTTAAATAAAGCTGTTCTCTCTCCTCTACGCTGTAGTTTGTATTGCTATGGGTTAACTATGGCTCAGACAGTTGACTCGTGAGTCACTTGAATTGGATGGATTTTTTCTAAGAAAGTGTTTCCAAAAAAATCTGTTCTCTAAAGCACTATAAAAATGATAGCATACTCAGTATAATTAGTAATATTTGAGTAAGAGAGCAGGCCATTATCCACCATGCGAGCCCAGTGCAGCCTGCAAGTTGACAGTACATTACTTCGATATTTTGGTTCCAGACAAGTTGGTTTCGACACGATTTGAAAAAATAAATGGTGCTATTAAAATTACACCTTATTACACCTAAAACAGACAAACCTGAAATTTGCCTACACCTGTGCCAGGTAAAAGTAAACACGTAACCAACCCTGCACTTACGACATGGTATAGAATGTCGGTAATGTACCACTTGGCAGGTGCGGGGTGCGCCGGCGCGGTACCGGCACGGCAAGATTTACCGCGAGACAGCGATTGTTCAGCAAATAGCCGCCTTGATGTATGACCAATATCTAGACTTTAACGTTGAGAGAATTTGTTTGTTACATACTATGTCCAGCAAAAGACAACTTACGCCTGAGAATCCGAAGTCTGAAACACATTTTTAGCAACATGAAACACGTCAAATATCAGCTATTCTATGCTAAACCGAATCGAAACGAATTCGAAGTCCATTGAAGAGTCTTTAAACGTTTATTTAAAAAAAAAAGCGAATATAGCAACGAACATGCAGGATTTCTGCACAGGACAATAGCGGTTATTGTGAAATAACCGCTATTGTCCTGTGCAGAAATCCTGCATGTTCGTATTTTAAATAATAAGTGACTGAAGGAAGAGAGAGACACCTGTGTTTACACATACACTATTGTGCTATATAATATTTTCTGCCTCGAAGTCTCCCCTGAGATTGGCAGTTACGGTTGGAAGCGATCAAGAGGACTATCGAGAATAGTAACTGATTAATAGTTCAGAGCTGAGCTGACGAATCAAATAACTTTATTTGTCTCTCGCCTACAGACGTGTAGGAAGAAATAAAAAAGAAAATCTACTATTCTAAGTACCCATCATTCCCACTATGATGAAAGCGCTAGACAGCGTTTATTTTACAGCCCTGTCGCTGGCCATCAAATAAGTAGGCAGCGGCTGAGAGATAAACAAAAGCGCTTGACTAACACATAGAGATGACGTATCACTGGTATGATGGCGTAGTGACGTCATGAGAACTTTTTATTGGCAGCCGGGAGCTTTATAGGGCTATCTAAAGATTGACTAGGGGAACTTTGGACTGGTTGTACATATAATTTTACTTTTTCTAGTTTTATTTCTGTTTTAAACTACCAACCAGGTTCGTGTGGTGGATTACATGGCCATACCCACTCATAGAGAGGAGGCTTATCGCAGCATAAACACTACAGGCTGATTATGTTATGCCTATTTCAAAAGAAAAAAGAAAACTCAATTTAATTCAGCAGTAAACTGTGATTTACCTTAAAACCTTTGCAAAATATATGCAATAATCTTAAGTGCAGATATTTCCACATTTTCTAAAGCATGAAAATGTGGCAGAAAATTCTTACATTAGAAGTTACGGTGCTGCTTATCTAAAATTACATTTTTAGAACATAAAAAGAATCATATTTTCGTGGATAACCGTAAGTACGTGAATAAGTATCAAAAATATTTGAGCGACAAGCGTTTATCTTTCGATCAAAATTATGTGTCTTTACGCATGAGATAGGTTTGAGGAATAATTTATAACTTTTTTTATGGTGACACAAGTTATCTTTGACTGCTGACTTGGCGATGAAAATATAAGGGTTCAAACAGAGCTTATTATCTCAAAAGCTAAAATAAACTCTAAGTTATTTGAGTTTGAAGTTTTGAGTAAGATAAAGTAAATAAAAATGTAAGGTTTATGTTAAAAAATTGTTTTGGTTGCGGCAACAGAAACTTGGAAATCAGGCTTCTTCTTATTTTGTTATGTTGTAGCCACTAATACACCTGAATCAAAGGTAAAGGTCTTTGATTAATTAATAAAAATTGATCTTCAAGATGCACGAATCTCATGAAAGACATCACTTTTCAAATCCTCGGCATAACCAAACAATCCCTACATATTATTATCATGCTACACCACTCTGTTCACAACATGTCCCAACCTCCCCACTTCACTCAACTCCACAGTTTCGGTAGCTCACGAACAATTTTTGTCTCTCGCCGACAATACGAAGTTATCTTTCGATTTCACTCACTCAGCTCTGTTTGTCTCTGGTCCCGATAAACGCGAGATGTATCGGAAACTTTCTCGCTTGTTATAAACACAGAATTGCTATCACTTTGCGAATACGTTGTTATTCTGGAAAGGTACCGATAATTACCTACCTGGTGGTACAACTTTTGATTGACAATGTAAAGTTTGGAATGTGTTGTTTTGTTTAAGGTTCGAGGTAGGTTTAATGTTAGAAATGTAAGTTTATTGTTTTGATTCGACTTTGAGAAAAGTAATAACAGGAATTTAATTTATTGTTTTTAAGGTACAGAAATATTCGTTACCGTTAATTACTGTTTTAGGGTTTGTATTGGTAGTTTAACCTGCTTTCACTACACCAAGTTACGTTATGAATGCCGGAATAAGACACTCGACTCAATGTGATAAGAGTAGAACTTTCAACAGTGTGCTTTTAATTAGGCCATAATTCGGGTGCTTGCTAGTGAAATGTGCCATAAATAGCCCTCAAAATTGTATTTAAAAATATTTAGGTGACACGTTTCCCCAATTCATCCTGACAACATCACACAATTCTAAAATTCCCCTCCCCCCACACAAACGTAGAACCTCATTAGGAAAATGTAAAGATCAACAATAGAGCCATCGAGAGATAACAGGTTTTTATCTCACATCAAATAGCAATCACGGACATAAAGCGCCCTTTATCCTTTGATTCAGGCTGCTTTGTGCTAACGGCTGACTTTTTGCCTGCCATCTAATGGACGCCATTTTTAAATGGTTTTTTGGAGCTAAGAGGAGTATTAGTCATTTTTCTGGGTTGCCAATAAGGACTTTGAAGCTTGGTGTAGTGTGACGTGTAGGTAAACTACTTATCTCTGTTTTTTGCAAGCTTTATTTCGATTTTCCTGTCTTTTCTCCATAGATTCGATTTTTAATACACATTAGTGTGATCTTTTGCGTTTATAATACACATTACTATTTAATAACATAACATTACGCTTGTAATTCTCGAAGGGTTAGGCAAAGGTATACCTAATTATACCTATTATGGGGCGAGGGCTTATTGTCGTAGAGCCGGCTCAAATCCTTCACACATCCAGGCTCCGAGGCTGCTACTGCAAACCCGCGACACGCAGCCTAGCAGACTATCGCTCAGCCACTACGCCAACCGCGCCGTCAGTTTATGTCAGCTCCCATCGGAAGAAGGCGTCAGTTTGTATAAGTAGGTATGTATGCAGTACGTAGACATCCTATGGCTATACGGATATACAGACATATTACAATTTTTCACGAAAATCTTAAAATGCTTCATCTCTCAAATAGAAAATTAATAAGCATCGAGCAACTTTCCATTTCTAACAAATGAAAAAAAACTCCGCAATACAGAGCACGAATAATGTATAAACAATAGAAAGAAGGGAAATAACGCAGTATTATGTTAATATAAACAGGCACCTCGTCACGGGGTGAATGACGGGACGAATATTTTGATTAAAACTTATGAAAAAACTCTTTGGGCGCCCGGCCTAAGAGACGGGCGCGAGCGGGGGCGGGAGCGGGCGCCGGGGGGGAGGGGGATAGGATATGAAAATATTATCAAAGTTATTGAAGGGTTACACTCGTTGGGAGCCGGACGTGCGATTATTGTAATTGGATGGAGCTGTTTATAGAGTATGAGGGTTTCCAGTCTGTGAAAGTGGGTCAACTTTTGGCTTAAAATTCGGTGAACTATTTAGGGAATTTCGGTTTTATGGTGTCAGTATAATATGTACAAAAATAATTTGTTTAGTTAAATATTTAGTTGAACTATAGCTTGTAGGCAGGTTGCTCCAAATACCTACCACTGCCATCTGTGTTCCCCGACCGGGGATATGAAACTTACTAGCTTGTACTTGTAATAAATCGATTCCCTTTCGCAAACCAAAAGTCTGTCAAAAAAAAGTGAAGTCTACAACAAGTAGAAAGTCCGCCATACAAATCTGTGACTTAAACCGTCCCCACGGGACATGCCGAGGGAACTTGTTAAAAATGTATCAATTTAACTTTCCACGATAACATCGCAGACTTTGCCTTCGCCCTTTGACAGACCGCCCTTCTAATTTCATATCGAAAAGTTCAATGATTAATCTTTTATGAAACAATTCATGATATTTTGGGGATTTTCGGCAATCTTTTGCTTGTTATAATCTGAGGAGAGGGTAATATTAAACTTGAGGCCATCATACATTGTTGTTTATCGGCACCGTACCGTTGTCTGGTACTTTGCGATCCATTTCAAGCAAATGGGCATTTTTTTTTTCATAGAACAGCGTCAGTGTCCTCCTAAGTTAAGTCATTTGATAACGATTTTGGCGCACTTGTGGCTAAATAAGAACAGCCGTAAGGGTCAACACGATCATCAAGGACAAAAGACGTTTGCCGAAATTGTTCTGAGGACAGGTGATCATTCATTGCATACCAAGGACCTTCTGTGCCTTGGAAAGCCCGACAAAAACAAGTTCATAGAACTTGCAGTCGCTCTATGTAAAATACTGGTGAATACCAGTATTTTACATAGAGCGACTGCAAAAAAAGAAGGGCAAGAAGGGTTGGCTTCCAGTCTAACTGGATGCAGCTGAATAGCTGCATCCAGTTAGACTGGAAGCCAACCCTTACATAGTTAGAAAAAACCTAGACAGATGTCCTTGTAACGATTTTGTTTAGTTAAGTAGAATGCATTTATCCTGTACCTGTACACAGGCAACAAAGGAAAATACACCAGTTTGTAACAACATCACCTATAAAGCAAAATTAACTTGTTACATACACTGTCGTACTTGTCTCCGTAGTGCATAATAAGCCGATTACCTTTATCAGCTGAAGCTAAGCTCATTACGTGAAAATATCAACACGCGCATCTCTAATCCTTGAGCGAAATCTATAATGTACGATACTAAGTACATATTGGTACAGATAGATAGATACTTCTGTATCTATGCGCCGGATTCATACTAGTGAGAACAGGGGTACATTGAACTAACTTGTGAAACTCCAAAGACAATATGGGTGTAGATAACTAAAGATGATAAAAAGATACAACATCCCTCCTGTGGGTATACGTAATTGAACACTTACATTTCGTCAGTGATGTTTAAGTCCCATGTAATAGGGGGCGGGCCGATAGCCATCAACCGAGCACAAATCCAGATCTCGTGGCTACTAATAACACTTTACCCGCCCTGGAAATCGAACCCAGGACTTCATCATCATGTTTATATACCTCACTTGTCTGACAACTTCAACCTGTTAATTTACGTGCATACGCCAGTCACGAGAGCGCTGGCACTCACTGCACGCGAATCTTGGTTACATGTGCTTACGTTTTTGCTCATTGTGTGGATCCAACCTATTATAACTGTTTACTTTGTACTTGCTTTATAATTATGTATAATGCAGTTCATCAATACATTCGCATACTGAGAGACAGGTACTGACAGGACAATCAGCTTTGACCCAAATGATCGATACAACATTCCCAAGCGATTAACGTCCTTACCTGACGCTAATAATGGCTACAATTGAATACACATATGGAGCAGCTTGAGCGTGTTGACAATGAAGCCAAATTGTCCTGAAGTCGTAAATATTTTACGGGCGACGATACACTAAGTCTTGTATATGAAATTACAGAACATCAACGGAGTCTTGATGACGTAACGAACGGTTGTCGTAAAAACTGGCTCAGTGCGAGTCGGAATCGCGCAGTCAGGGTTCCGCATCACCAACACAATTATAATTAACTCTCATTTTTAGTAATGTCCTTCTTAAATAGAATTTGTACTATACAAACACTTAACACTTGAAAAAATAACCGTTTTTGAGACGGAATAGGAAAACAGAAAGGTGGAAAATGATTTTCCTTAATGATGAATTTTTTAGTATGCAATTTACTAGATAATTTCCAGCCATACCTTCGATTATTCTGAGAAAGTGACGGCTGGTTAGCTATAATTGGTCTCTAATGGGATAGCCCTGTGTCAGACAGACAGACGACTTACTAACAGTGTCCCGTTGGCGCCTTTTGGGTAGAGAACCCTAAAAAGATGTAGTTTTATTGGCACTAGATGGCGCTAGTGTGCTCTGGCGCGCCAGTCCGTGCCAGTTTCTGGCACCGTGGCACTGTCGCGTAATATGAGAGAGCGTTTCCGTGAACTTATCGACACTACTTTTAAATATTCTTACGGAAATGTTGGCGCGAGGTCTCTTTGCTTGTAAGGGGCGCGATATTTTCTTTTCTTGGGTATTGTGGGGAGATAAGAGATGATAAATGTAAGAACAATGTACGTCTGGTTTCTGGTACCATTATCTTGATGATTTCACATTTGTGTGGTTTTATTTATTCACCAGTCACCCGCCCCTGCTTTGCGAGGTTTTTACGACATGATGAAACATCGAGATTTCTTTAAAAATGTAAGTTTAATATCAATGCATTACACGAATCAAATGTTCCAGAATAATTTATCTACATGATGGTGAAACCTGCAACAAGATCTGTTGAGAAGGTAAGAAGAACCACGCGGTTTCGCAGACAGACACGAAAACAGAGTTTCTTTTACAATATGTATATATGTACCATTTCTCTGAGCGTACCGGAGTACCTTCAGAGAAATGGTAAAGTAATAAAACTTTACAATAGATGTATACTTGTTTCCTAGAAAATCACCGTGTATCCAGTATCCAGACTGCTGGTACAGAAGATCATTGCTGCAACCCAACACGGCACAGTTCCGGCTGTAGCCTGAGATTAGAACGTTCTTGATTAACGACGATAAGCTCGTCCCTTATCCAGTCAGGGCTTAATTCCGGCATCGGTGTACTGTTGCTTTATTTTACTAAAAAAACAAGCAGTTTAGGGATGATTACCGATAGATTTCACAAATTCCACTGTTATTGATTTAACTACATATGTTTTTATGAAGGAGGTTTGCTGTTTTCATACTAACTTTCACCCACGTGAGCGCACTTTCAGGACAAAATTGTATCCTTTGTTCTTACCCAGACCATGGTCTACACCTGCACCTGACTTCATTCATGAGATATAGGGTAGGCAGGCAAGTAGGTCCTTTTCTTTTAGTAATTGATTTGATCGACATAGGTCTCGAGACGGTGAAAAGAAATCGTGAGGAATCCGGCATGGTCTAGAACTAAAAATTTGAAAACATTAAACCGCATCGAACGCTCGTTGTGGATGGACTACTTTTTCTCAAAGTGAGCTGGTTTGTGGTCCAGCAGTGGGGACGCTGGAAGCTGATTATCCTACTAATATTATAAATGTGAAAGTTTGTGAGAATGGATGTGTGGATGTTTGTTACTCTTTCACGCATAAACGGCTGGACCGATTTGGTTGAAATTTGGTATGTAGATAGGTTATACCCTGGATTGATTTGGATTGAAAAAGCAGCCTATATGTTAGGCTGCTTTGTATCAACATACAACGCGGGCGAAGCCGCGGCCGGAAGCTAGTACTATTATATGCTTATACATAAGTGCATTAGTATGAAAGTAGGTTATTATTAATATGATTAAGAAGGAAGAACAAGACAACACCCTCGCAAGAAAGTTTATACAGGACAATAACAGCGTAGAAGATTCCTTTGTCTTACTTTAAGACAAAGGAACCCATAATTACTATAATGTTACAATTACACCAAAACAGCTAAACACGCTAATAGCTCCGCGAACAATGATTTAATTAAGGCAAGTCTCAAATGAGCTTATTATCGAGCGACGTATTAACAGCATGGCGTAGATTAATGCCGTAATCATTACTGTCCCTCCGCCATATTGAGAGACGATGTGGTGCAAGCTAGTGGATAATGTTACCCGTGGTGGATATATTACATTACAACAAGATTTTATAAAATTATGATGCAATTGCTGCTAGAGTTTTCGAATAAAAAACAAAAAGAGTGTTCGGCCATTAAACAAGAAATATTGCTAATAGCTGTACATACACTATACTAATTATCCATTTAATCAGTATAAATTGACCCCGGAACTCTGCCTACTTACTTACTTCCTAATATCTGCCATGAGTGGTTTCAATCCTCAGAGTCCGAGAAAGTATTACTGATGTATTAATACTTAGACGGTGCAAGGTTCTCTTTTATTTTAACATGTTGTCTTTCGATAACGTATTAATTAATTTAATTATTAGACAAAACGTGCACAAAATTACAGATAAAACCTAAGCTACTGCACAGTTTACTTTAAAACAATAACATAAAACATAATTACGATAACGACGGACACTACCACTAGGATATTTAACAATACACGCATAATAATCGCTGACCTATCTATCTGCTTCGCGCCACAAACCACTAGCGCAGCATCGCACAAGGCATTGTCAATGACTAAGATCACTAAGTATCACTAAATGAGTTAGTGGTCTGATGATTTGTTATTAGATTTTGTGTGCGGAAGTGTGTGAAAATCTTATTTATATATATTAGCTTATGCCCGCGGCTTCGCCCGCGTGGAGTTCGATTATTGTCCTACGGGATCATACTTTCGGGATCAAAATGTCCTATGTGTTAATACAGGTTATATATTATCTGTGTGCTAAATTTCATCCAAATCCATCCATCCTCACAAACTTTCACATTTATAATATTATATATATTAGTAGGATTTTTTAATCTTTATTGTACGGCGGTGGTACATATGCGGCCTTAATGCCAATAGGCATTCTCTGTCAGTCATCCTTTACGTTTTAATAAGGACAACATTGTTAGCTTGTCTTGTAACCTTTAACAAGTATACAATATTTTACATACCACTGATGCTATTATCATAATTGATTGCGTTCGAGACGCATCAGTGCCTTGATTGTACATTGGGTTGTACAAGGATATGGCACAGTTTAGATAAATTATTCGCAAAACTATTACTTTTAACTTAGGGCCATGTTAAAAATACGTGCTTACTTCTCTCTTTCTATAAAACATCTCAAAAGACAGTCGACACGTTCAACTGCGTCCGGTAAGTACCAGGACAGCAGCAATCCTTGAGAGCCATACAACAAAACGCTCCCATGTCCAGTGGCACATAAATCAGGCGCGCCATACATCACCCGCTCAAAAGAAGCGCCTCGCTAATGGTCCGGTGATACGGGCTGTGGACGTTGAAGTCTTATTCTGTGTGTTAGGTACCTATGTTCTTATTGAGTGATTAGGTATGAATTAGTATTAGTAGAAAATGCAGGTAGCTTGCAATGCGTGGAGATAGGAAGGAGCTAGGATAAAATGTTTTCTATGTCTCCAACTACGTCATGGTTTCGTCCAAATCCATTCAGCCGTTAAATAGAAACAGACAGATGGCGCATACGCATTTATAATATTTTTAAGTGAGTGAGTGATGGAGAGGCCACAACGCTTATTTTTGTTTTGTGTACGCTTCTAAAGTAAATGTTTACTTGAGTTTGAAAATACGAGATGATTAAAAAAATGCGATCCAAAAGTTATTTAATTAGGTCATACTTTCCCTAATCAGCCTACAACAGCACACAGCGGAACACAGGTCGCTTATCGGTAAGCGAAGGGAAAGGAAGATACCTAGGCCATGCATAGTTTTAGACCACAAGACATTGTCCTCATCAGTGTTTTAACGAAAACTTACTCGAGCAAAAAAAATACTTTTACAGCCTTTCAAGAAAAAATCCTGCATCCGCAGTAAAACTGCAACATAACAAACAATGTATAAAATTATCAAAACTTACAGCACTTACCAGGCGCACATACCCGGCTGGAGCTCGCTTGCCCCGCGGCAGTGGCCGTTCTAAGTTGAGAATGGCCTATTAAAACCTGCATACCTTTCATATGGTAGAGGCGATACCCGGAGGATAAAATTTAACTATGACGTTAACTTCGAGTGCTAAATAAAATGTACATTTGAGTTGATCGTCTGTGCATTTTCTGGACTTTAGTGGCGAGTTTTGTGGGGAGTCGGGATGCGTCAATAGATAAATAATAGAGAATGCTAGGTGGTATGGGTAATAATTATGACTTATATATTGGGGTATTGAATTTGAAACCTTGTTATTGGGTTTTACCCTCAGTTCTTTCAGTAGACTAACGAAGTCTGGATCTTTGCCTGTTTGATGGCAAGAAGCTTGTCCCTTATTACATGGGACTTAAACATAAGTAGACCTAATCCTTAGGGGATTAACTGAGTAACGTTGTTATGGTATGCGAGTGGCAAACTAAAGATACCCACTGATCAATAAGTTGAAGTAATCTCATAGCCGTAGGGCAGGCGTTTAGCCAGCAGGATAAAAAAATCTTAGTTATATTGGCTCCGTATCGAATCTATGAGTAAATGGTCCTATAAGCAAAACGACCTATTATAAAAACGAAACTTTAGGGAAATGTCCTTTTAACTAATCGGACATTTTCAAAACAAAATGCTTTATAAACAGTATACATAGTACAGAAATAAATATAATTTATCATCTGACCCGAAAGTACAGACGAACTAATTCCAATTAACAACGACCATCAAATGAATAATATAATACCTCGCAACTAAAAATAACATCTGTTCTAAAAACAAAACGTGGCCTCGGTACTACACGAAGCACTAGTTTATTAAATTTAATATACAAGGCAACTGGAACAAACAGACGGAGCCAAGCCTCTCTAATGCGAACATTTTGCAAAACAAGTCCACTTCAAAAACTCAATTTACAAAGTTGCCATACAAAATATAAGGAAATCAAAGGAATGCGGGAAACCTCACTACTTTAACCAATTCTTGACAATAAACAACTTGACTATAAGACATGTTCTGCCAGCCGACTCCCTCTGGGAGCTGACAGGCGCAGTCGGGCGGAGCGCGAGGCTACCGAAAATATACATTCTGCGTTTTGTATAAAGTTGGGATTTCTTTACGTATATCATATGAAGTACAAGAATACTCGTTAAACAAAATTAGACTCTATTTTTGATATGATAAAGTACAATTTAGGTAATTTAGCGTTGTATATCTCAAAGGAGCGATTTAAACCATGTTCAGAAATGCTTGCGGTGAAAGCTTTCTTGGCAGAGTTCTGCTAGCTGTTTTATTTTTTTAAATCGCGATTTATGTTCGTGGAGATGTTAAGGTATTCTAAAGGGTCTCGGTTTTCTTGCTTCTATAAAATTATGCGTTACGAGACGTTGAAAAATGAAATAAGTTTATGAGACGGAAATAAATAGCCTTGGCTCTGAAAGTGTGGCTTTCTTGATTCAAATAGATTTATTAGTTGGTAGCATTTGTATCGTTGGTAGGTATGTATGTTTAAAATCTTCTTAGCTCATATTGCAGTTTATCTTTTTCTAGTCAAAAGAAAGGTATAAATGGCATGTAATCTAACATACTCATATTGTATTGTTGACATTGTCTGTTAGAATACATTAACAAACACAACAAAACTATATGTATACTTTTTCATGTCTTGTCTACTTTCTTACTTTAAACATAAAGTTGAAATAAATATGAATATCTTGTTTTCATCTTGACGTTCAACTACATTTCTCAAAAATGTATTCTAAGTAGCTGCGAATTCTAGGAACTGTATACATTCTAGAATGTAGACACGATCGGTACCGATCCGTTTCACAATAAATCTGAATGTGATTCGTTCACTCCGTTTCATAATATAGTGGTAAAACACATTGACAAAGACTGAAGAACTTAACTTCAAAAATTATGTTAACACACCCACAAATTCGTCGTCATTCGCCCACTCCCTCTACCATAAAAGCCAATCCAACAAACGGATTTTATTCGTATTTCAATTTTTGTCCAAAACCTAAGAAAGTCCCGAGACTCGTCTATCTTTAAGCGAACAAATCTTCTGTCGTCCATAAAATCGTTTACTGCCGACTTTCAGTAATCTTTTCGCAATGTAAGCATTTCAATCAAATCAAAATCATTGTAGTAAAGCTTCTGTAAGGCAGTGCAGGCTCATAATTGGGGTAAGAAGGAATAAAACTGTCCGTCTTGGATCGTAAAAATGAGGAGAGGTGGGCTTAAGGAGGTGTTATGAGCCCCTGGAGGAACGAAGTGCTGTGAGAATCACTTTATGTGGCTTGAGGTCTGGGCTTGATGTCTAGAAAAACTGGACAAGTGAAAATGTGATGGTGTAGTCGGTTTCAATTTCATTTTCAGGTTATGTAAACATGTTCAAATTGATTGGAAACCTTATTTCCTTAAAAAGATTTGTTTTTGGACACGTTCCCAGCGTATTACTCAAAAGATTTTTGAGATTTGTTTAAGGAAACTGTCGGTAGGTACTATCCAGCAAAAAAGAAAAAAAAATGACTATTCTAAGGTTTTTAGTGGCTTTTTTTTTAATTTTTAGTTTGTAAGTAATAATCGTTCGTGTTATTTTGTAAATGTCCTTCAAATTCGTATTATTTAAGAACATTGTTTATATTAGCTGTAACTTTCCCGAATAGTACAAAATAAAATAAATTCAAATTCAAATTCAAATATTTTATTTCAGAATTACATCCATATAGAGAATATCTCAGTAGAAGCCCACAGTCAGGATTTGTGCTCGATTGCTAGCAAAATATTCACCCCTATTTAATTAAACTTAAACATAATTGACTGGCAAAACGTGAGTGTACTTTACGATTACTGTCAGCAAAATAGTCGACCAATCCGATAGCTACGCTTGATGATAACACTTACGTACATATATCTAAGTTATTAATCTACTCCACACAAAATAGCCAATAAATAGCGGGAACTTGCAAACTAATCGCCTCCGAGTACCGCACTAATTCATGTCCCTACGTATGTTGGGCTAGTGGCTGGTACTTAATAATGCCTAGACCGGTACCTGCCCGGAGGTACCATTAGCTAACTAATTTAGGAACCTAGCCGAATCAACAACTTTCTCTCAAGCACTTTATTTATTAAATCGGTAAATGTGTGTGTTTTTTTTTATGTGGTATTAAAGTTTTCCGTTGATTTCACTATTTAAAATATGTAGTTTAATTTAAAGCCTTTAAATTAATCAGCCTTGATAGCCTATTGGTGTGACCGTTGGACTGCCAAGTCATAGGTCTCAAATTCGAATCCAAGGCCCCTGATTTTTCGAATTCATGTGCGTATTTTATAATTTTCAATTTCTTTGGTGAAGGAAAACATCGTTTGGAAACCAAACCAGCATGCTTGAGAGATATTTTTCGACGGTGTGTAAAGCGAAGTTCGAGGCCCATGGAGGGCATAAAAACTTAACACCAGGTTAGGCACTAACCACACGAAAAAGAAGAAAGAAAGCAAGAGCTTGACATACAAAATCAATCAGACCAGATGACTTGCTGCGACCGTAGCTGGCGTAGCGATCTGCTACGTCGTAGCAATCGCTACAATCCCAATCTACTCAGTACTCACAATACCAAAATGCAACATACCATTTTTGGGAAAGTGGGTTGACCGGAACAAAACCGAAAGTTCAAAGCGAATCCTTACTTTTATTTATTTATTTATATTTATTTATTCATTTATTTAGTTATTTATTATATCATAAATGAGAAAGTAAGTTTGTTTGTTTGTTTGTTACCTTTACACGCTTAAACCACTAAACCGATCTCCCTGAAAATTTGCGTGTACGTTGTCAGGTGTACAGAAACGGATATAGGGTACCTTTCATCCCGCAAAAAGTACTGTTTCCGAGGAAAACAACAATAACGTTCTTATGATAATAGATAGCGCCACGTGTCTTTCGAATCGTGATTGAATTATATTATTACAAGCAGAGTACAACCCGAATTCATTGTCAAATTCTAAATTAACGCGAGCGAAGCCGCGGGCAAAAGCTAGTTATCAATCATTTCAAAAGTGAGCTGCTAACACAATTTTGCGGTCCATACCTACAATAATTGCTCCAACAGCAAAACTAGTTATCATTTGATAAACATTGAGGAATGTGTTTGAACTTGTCGCTCGTTCGCAACAGTTCCTATTTACTTGTTTTTACGACATGTTGTTATTCAAATATCTTGGCAGAGCCAGTACATACACTTGAATGGCAGAATAACTTTGACAACAAATGATTGCTCGTAAACTTTATGCTAATACTATTTTACTTGCGTTCTTGATGTACTGTTGATAGCAGAAAAAAGACGTCTCGTTTTTCTAAGAATACTTTTGAGATTCGATCAAGTTGTGTATGGTCAAGAGAAGGGTATGCTTTGGTCACGCTGAGAGGATGGATAATAGGTAACTTACAAAAGATTTTAAGGCAGATACCTCGCATTATCATCTAAAATCCTAGTTTCAAATGCTTCAACTGTGCAATAAAACGTTTATGGACTAATCAAACTATCCATAATAAGGGATGTCCCGACATTTCGTTTTTTTATTTTTATTTTGATAATCCGTTTTAGTTGCCAAACATAATGTCCGGTTTAAAGACACGCCTCTTTTTGCACGAGACTTAAATACAAGCGCTGAATTGTGGGTGAAATACACTCGTGTTGTACATTATGAGAATGATATATTTTTGAGCCAGAATCAAACCTACTACTAAAGCACTATATACATAGATACATAGTTCCCTCTCTACTAGGTACTTTATAAAATCCAATACGACCTCTTTAACTGAAAGTTTATTTCTTGACTGTTTCCAAAGTACTTCTACTTAAAGTTTTACTTACCATCCAGTAAACTGTTGAGTCAGACCAAAAAACTGGTTCATGTTTATTTACTTTTAAACTTGAAAAGTAAGTAAAGGAAGTTTTACTTAACTGTTCGTTATATTCATGACTGTAGTTTTTAAAGGCCTTAACAGAGGTAATAATAGATAATTTACCTTAATTGAGAATGGTGTGTTGTATGCAGCGGTCAGACTGTGGGTTTGATACACAAACTGGCTGGGTCAGTTTGTGTATTTAATTTTATCCCCTCTGATCCAAAAACGGTAAGAGAAAAATTGTGAAGAAACCCACACAGGTTACCCCAAAAATCCGAAGACCATTCTGTACTCAACATTTACATAAGAAGTTACAATTAAACCAGAGTGTCCTGTTGGTAATACAGAGGACACCTACTTTCGGCTCTTAAACCGATTAAGTGATCAGCAAACATGAACTTATTATTATTAAGCCTTTATTGCCAACACAATATACATAATTTCATTTTCATTATATACCATGCAATTAAATGGATTTACATAACATATAACATTAAATTGACATTAACATTAAATTCAATATTATCTTCACAATTACAATTATTATTAAATAGTATTACTATTATTAATTTTAGTTAATATTAAATTAAGTATTAGATAATATATTATGTCGTAGTTATTGGGCGTCGGCGTGTCTTTGCGACACGAAGGCCTCCTCCAGCTCTTTCCATTCTGCTCTTGTTTGAGTTATTCTGTGCCATCTTGGGCCCGCATGCTTTTTTATCTCATCAGACCAACGTTTTCTTTGCCTTCCTCGTTTCCTCTTTGTTTGGAATCTAGGGGTCCATTCTGTTATGTCTTTCGTCCATTTATTTCTATTCTCTCTCATCATGTGGCCTACCCACGTCCATTTGAGTTTTTTGGTTTTAACTACAACATCTTCAATTTTTGTAATTTGTCTTAACTCTATAGCTCTCTTTCTGTCTCTTTTTGTGTAACCCAGTATACTCCTCTCCATGGCTCTATGGCATGTAATTAGTTTTTGGTTTTGTTTTTGGGTGTTTGCCCAGGTCTGGCACCCGTAGGTAAGAATTGGTAATATGCATGTATTGTATACTTTCCTTTTCATTGCAATATTATATTGATTGCCTTTTAGCACCTTTAGCAAAAGGCAAAAAACATGAACTAACTAGACATTAAACTCGATGCCTCAACACCAGGTAACGTAGTTCCATAGAGTTATGGGGCTACTTCCCTATATAGAACAAAGGGCAAAGAGATTATTTATTAACGAGCCTCGCAGCTTCGCTCGCCTGTACACCCCTGCACCCAACATCTCCCTGGTTGACTATCGCATTCTTACCTCTTGGCCACGACCTGAATGGCGTGTCTAGAGGCCAACAATACGGCAAGCCCCTAGGGCAAGCACGAGCAGACTGTTCAGAAATCCTGACATCATGAACAGTAGTAGGTTATAAGGGCAAGCCAGGCTTATAGACTTAGGGCACGCCACGATAGTGGCAATAAGTTCCCTCTTTGAGAAGTGGCTAGAGAGGCGCCACGGCGCCCTCACCTTCCGCCTGACGCAGGTCCTCACCGGACACGGATGTTTCGGGAGGTACCTGCACCGAATCGGGGGGAGGAAACGCCCGGGTGCTATCATTGCGAGGATCGCCCGGAGGACACGGTGGATCACACCGTCGAGGTCTGCTCCGCTTGGGCGGAGCACCGCCGTGTCCTCGTAGCGGCGATTGGCGGCGGCGACCTCTCGCGTCCGACCCTGGTTCAAGCCATGGTCCGGGGCGAGAGGGAATGGGAAGCCGTCGCCTCCTTCTGCGAAGCAGTCATGCTAGCGAAGGAGGCGGCGGAACTTGAGAGGGAGAGAGCCTCACGTCCCAGCCGCCGCGGGAGGAGAAGCACCGGGCGTCGGGGGCCACGCCGTGATGGCTCTCGGCCACCGTAAGCGCGGGCCTGTGGACGGTGAGTAATGGGCTAGCTCGCCGTCCGTCGTATGACGACAGGCCGTATCGACGGCACGTTCGTGTTCCACGCGCGCCTCAAAGAGATGTCAGCAAACTGGAGGGGTCCGCAAGGGCCGATTCCTGCCAGGGCTGCGGGACTGTTCGAAAGAGATACCGCGGCCCTGGAACATAAAGGGCCAAAGAAGGAACATGGGTGGTTTTAGTCAGTAAAAGTCTGACACTCCCTTCCGCTCCGCCCAGAGCGGGAGGGGTCATTTGATGATTTCCCGAATTTTTTTATTTGAAAAAAGCTTATAGACTTGTATGAAAGTACCGCCACTCATAGTACAATGTTCTAGCGACTGTAGAGAAACCAACCAAAAAAACTTGTTTAAAGCATGCCACAAGTCACGGTGCCACGATTAGCGGGACGACGGCGACGGTGACGGTACTCACACGAACGAAGCAAACATCACGCGCTTGTCGCTTGACGCAAGTCGCCGTCGCATTGAATGAGGTCGTAAACAGAGTGGTAGCATTCACAGGCAAACTGCTGTAACTCGTTATTGCTATTTTCCTATACACTATGGCAACAATGTATGCGAAACCTAGCTAAAAATGTGGATTTTTTAGCACGGTTTAAAACTGAACTTAGTTTGTGTTTTACGTTTCCGGCACTTTGTAATTTACGTGCCATTTGTGTGGGTTGAAATATCCACAATGTCAAAAGATTTTGGAGTGTGTTAATGGTAGCCTAGGTTGAACAATACTGTGCTTATTTGAGTACAGGACTTTTTCTGTCATGTGTGTTTATACACACCCTTTATGTATTTGAGCTGGTAGAAATCCTCCAGCAACGTGAATATTCAGCAAATTGCGTTAGTAAGTTATTATCTTTTCGCAATCCTATTACGGACATACCATAACAATAAGTACCTACTACCGACCTGGCATAGTCCATGATACTGCATGTATCATACACAAACTAGTTAATAAAACAAAAGGAGGCTTCAAAGAGTTATAAAATATGATAGAAGTGTCCCTCGGAGCAGTTCCCGAAGGTTCTCTCTGCAGGGTGATGTGGCGAGCGAGTGGCGGTCTGCATTCAGTTTTATGGGCGGCTAATAAAGTTTGCGCCACGGAAATGTTATTAAATTCGAGACGCTGCGACGTTGACGGAACGCTCCTGTCTGCGTAGTGGAGAATATAGGCTGGGAGCGTGGATGAGAATGATGGTGGGGGAATATTTTGACGAAAGTCAAATCAATGTTTTGCTTTGCTACAATAATAAATTGTTCGTGAGACTGCCTTAAGAGTATCAAAGGAAATAACTTTATTTCAAGAGGCGCTATACACTGTAAACGGGACTGTCGTTTCACCTAACCCCATACTTCCTTATTTGATGATGACGGTCATAAGTGATCCATGTTTCAATTTTGCCATGACCCATTTTTTTCCCATGTGATATGGTGTATTTGAGGATTACAGGTGTGATGATTTCATGATATGTTATGTTCATTGACAACAGATCATGCGGCTACATCTCCGGTCCCTACTCCCGCGCTGCGACCCCTGGCGGCTGGCTAGCATCCAGGCGGCGCGCGATGTAAAGCTGCATTAGGAGCGAGGAGCCGTCACGCCATCGCTACGTTTGAGTTGTTTGAAGTCACATCTAACACGCCAGGGCCACGTTTTTCCCACTTGCCACTACGTATTTCGTTTTGACTTTGACTTGACTTTCGAATTCCTGGAAGGGTTCTAGAATTTTAAAAGATCTTAATGCAGATTTCATAAAATAATAACACCATCAGCCATTAAAAAGGCTAACCTAAAATACTTTGTTGTTCAAATAGAGTTTATACAGTTTCCAATAAATGTATTTCCTTTATTTTCAATCGCATCTGGATGCATAATCCTTTTATTATTATTTCAGGCTAAGCCCAGCTCTCAATCCTCAAACAAAAATATAGTTTTTCAACCATAAAAATATTTTTTGTGTAACCACATAAAAACTATAAAATTATTTGAGTGCACGCGCTAACGGTCAGCATGTGCCAATGGCGGCCGGCGTCGCACATTTTATAAAAACAATTTTTCACTGCACCACTACTCGTATCGAGGGAAACAGTCAACGCGTACGCGTCGAATTTTAAACCGAATTATCTCGCAAAAAGTTCGTCTAAACCGTTTCGTAAAAAATTTCGTTCGAAAACCCATCCGTTCACGTTTCGCTCCTCCGGCCACGTTTCCGCGCGGTTTCTGTTCAAAAAGTTTGTTTGGACTGTGCGAAATTCGTTTGCCGAACAAATATTCATTTTTTTCGCCGTGCTCTGTATACAGCACTTTGCATTGTTTTTTAAACGGATGTCCTGTTTACTTTTGTCGGGGCCACGGTCGCGGTTTTATAGCCGTGTTTATTATGTGTCGTGTATGGGGCGCTTTATTTCGACTTTGGGCCGCTCGTCTCTGTTACAGTTTGAAAGATTTATTACATTTTTAATTGTAGCGGAAGCGCGCGCTGTAAACAGTTTCGTTTGATAATGTTTGCGCAAGTTTGCGGGATACATTGCTAGATTACTGTGTTACCAACGTTTCCAGCTGAATGTACGTTTTAAATGTTGTTTATTCACTCTAATAATTTAGTGCGGTAAACAGCTCCTATACCTCGCGGTTAGGGGAGCGATGTTGAAGTTTCTCAGGGTTTCAACCATAGATAAACAGCTAGCCATGACGTACCCTCGTACTGAGTGAGTGATCTGTGTATCAACTGTATACTGCTGAACTTAAAAAGACTAAGATTAAAATAATTGCAATGAATTAATAAAGAACGATAAACTCAAAGCAGATCTACCCAACAAAGTACCAACAAAATAACCAAGCAGATCCTTTAGAACATTGTGTGAGCAATAATATTCAAATAAAATTCAAAGCAGCAAATAATAGAGTATGCGATCTAAACCGCTCACAACTATTTGTTACAAAGAAGAGCGGGCGCCATTCCGATCACGTACTCAGAGAGGAATAATATATCCCACGGGAATTGTTATCACTAGCTAATATTAATAAACGCACTCTTTGTGGGCTGTGGCTGAAGTTTAGTAAGGTTTCGTAAGATGAAGAGAGAACGCGGAATCTGAACTATCTTAGAAAAACGAAACAATGTCAGACTTTTCGACGTTTTTTTGCCAATAAATTTTAAAATGCTATAACTGTTTACTTGGCACTTGTATTTTTTTTGTATTTTGCCATTTTTATACCAGGCTTTAATGCAAATTAATATTATTCTATTTATATAATGCATACTTATGCGTTTTATGTTTCGTATACTTATAACAGTAATTTGAGAGATACCTGCGAGCTGCGGTCCAATAACATAGCTTCTAAGTGTGTTGGTGAATAGACGGTCAACCGTACATCTGTGGTAACACTACGAAAACCAGTCGTACTGCTACGACGGACGGAAGAAGGCTGTCAGTTATTTGTGTTGTCTAACGTTCACCGTGAGGGTATTGGATCTTTTTAATCACTTTTGTAAGGTAGACCGGCTGTGGCACTTTGACCTTGACCTGACCTTAAGGCGTAAGCAGTTTTAATGGAATAGAAGGCCGGCTTAAACTGTTTTTGTTGCCAGTACATACATAAATATAAATAATCACACGAACACAAAATGCTCCAAAAATAACGACAAAATACGCTTTCAAGTATCACTTCAAAAACCTAAACAGTACCATCCGCACTATTTATCAACAACACCTAAACAAATAATATTATCGTAAAAACACTCCTCTAAGCCGAACTAAACCCGTACCTTTCACAGTCCTCTATATTTCAGCGCGCTCCCTATGCAAAGCTTACTATTTAAATAAATAGTGGAAAACGTGAGCAAATCTTGGACAAACACTAGTACTTGGCAAACAAAATCTGTATCGACTAGGAACGGATAGACATGAATAAAATATTCACCATGAAAATTTGAAATGTCATAAGCGACATTAAAGGTGCAGTTGGATTTACAATCCTCATATCTCCGCTGAAAGTTGAAAACCCAGCGTCATGCCCAATGTCCCCCTAGCTAAGCTATTTCAAGTTTCCATCGCCAATATGCGCGGGTCTTCATTGAAACAGGTTATTGATGATAGTCATGTCTAGATGTTCGTGAGTCTGTGTCGGTAAATAGAGATGGTGTTATGTTTTTATTGTTAGCCTGTGGTAAAAGTGGGTCATTGAAATTGCTAACCGATGCTTTTCTAAAAAGAGCCAATTAGATATTGTTTTATTCGGCTGTATTCGGTTAGACTGGAAAAAAATAAACAAAAATAATTTTTATCACACGTTATGATACCGTATATCGCACGGTCATAATTATGTGCCATACTATAAAAACAAAAAATTCACACCTAAATACTGTTTTTTTTTTTTAATCTCATTATTCACTAACTTTCAATTATAGCTCAAACCTGCCAGGTATAATAGGACATTAATAGGCCGTTTGCACAATATACTCAGGGGCAGTCGTAAACCACATCAGTGTTGCCAGCCTTCCATTATCCCGTACGTATTTATTGCTCGCTGCCCATAATTTCACCTTACTTTAACATTTACGATGTGCCGAGTTAAAATAAAGCCACACTCAATCTGGGAGCGAAATACGAAGGGATCTCAGGCACTCTCCAATATTCAATTTATTTTCTAACAACTACACTGAGAACACGTTCAGTATACGTGGACCTAAGACCACAGAGTAGAAAAGTTCTTTTAACTTCGCAGTGAAAAAGTCAGTTGGAGAATTTTCTGTGCTGTATTTTTTTAGGCTGTTGTTGGGGATGCGGCTTGCATTACAAATGTACGCACGAATTCTCAAAGGACGTCCACTGATTGAAAAAGAAAACAGCTTCGCCGCTGTCCGATTGATTCTTTGTGCCCTCGTCGTGTATATCTTGTCTTAGATAGACCAGGAGCCCGGAGGTGAACGGAAATCGATTTCATTTTTAATTTGTTGGAACTATTGGTTTTATAGTGACCTGTATTTTGTAAAGGAGGTATTTTGTAACGAAAAGGCATCATGTTTTTAAATGGTACTAAGAAGTGGAAGTTTAGAACAAAAACTCTTGTTATGTAATCAGACAATGGTTAGTCGGAGCGGACATTTCCTGTCAGTAGTATTCCATACAAGAAAAAATCGATAACTTTAGAATAATTATCATTATTTAGGTATATCACATCTTCATCTAGAACTTTCTACTCTAATTTGATTAAAACTTCAAAGGTAGTGATGGCGTCATTTAAAGCTACTTACCGTCTTAATGTGCTGTGTTTAACGACCCCAGTGATGTCTATAAAGGGTCATCCCTACGCACGCCATAAAACCCCTGTTCCATCAATTAACTTTTACAACTTACATGACATGATTACCTACCCCGATAACCCTATTTCAATTATACCGTTAAATCAGGATAAAAGTGCGTGAACGTGTTCTTAAAGTCGCTTAAGCAGTGACATGTATCTATTTCAGTTGAGACTTCAAAACTCGAACTCAAAGCATTTATTTCATATGGCCGGGGATCAATAGGTCAACAATTAAAAAAATTAGCAAAAGAAAATATTTATGCTCATTACACACTGTCAAAGTAGTATTTTTGATACTTTGAAAGGGGTAATCCTCTTGGATACCTTCCGTGTCGGCAGAACGGGGGGTTATGTCGAACTCCAACCGACTAAAATCCCACTGTCCCTAGTGCTAGTATTAGTTGGGTGTGTAGAAGACACTTCGCGCACATTCCTGAGTGGAATCAACCCCCATGCCTAGCGAGCCCAATCACTAAGAGCGGCCAATTCCTCAACCTCACCTTCTTATAAACGTTGGTCTAAATAACGATAATATTTACCTCGGTACTGAATCCGAGAACCATTCTACTAAAAATGCTAACCAAAATAAATAAAATAGTCATGATTCATCTCGGCTCCTGGGCTGCCTGAACGGCTCGTACAAACAGTGTCCGTTCCGGTCCGTTCGTTCCGTACCACTTCTGCACGTCACTCGTTAGTTGTATGCAAAAATACTGAGAATCCTCCGCGACCGCCGCGTTTTACTGTAGCTGAAACATATGGTAGTTTGTTGAGGTGGAATCTTGCTTATTTTGTAGAGGTAGATGTGGAAATACTAACGATACGGAATACGTACATACGGATTATTGTAACCAAAACAGATCAGTATAAAAGGCTTTATTATTAAAAAACCGGTCAAGTGCGAGCCGTAGTCACACACACACAGGGTTCAGTAGCACCAAACAATATAATAAAAATACAACATTCAACAGCAAAGGACATTGTTCGGCGTCCATACATCGTTCGCCTAAGAACCAACAGAGACGTGAATTTACTTTTTATGTTCTAAATAATGCATTAATACGATTTAATCTAAATTAAAATCACAGACACCTTTGAGAATTGTGAAAAAAACCCAAAACAGTTTCGGTATTTGATGTTATAATTAGGCCAATAGAACCGTAATAATTGCGAAAGAGAAACTTACGAGACTGTCATTCTATCATTACTATCAAACGTCAAAGTGTCATCTGTCAATTTAACGACTGTCAGTGTCGATGTTGTTTTCACATAGCGCTTTCAATCGTTTTATTCCGTTTTATTCTGTTTGTAACTAAAAACCTTATTTAATTCAAAAAAATAATGGCACCCGCACCGGGGAATAAGACAAAAGGAAGTGAATTACTTTTTAAAATGTTTTCGAAATTATGAAGTGTCCGTTCCATTGTAATAATTTAAATGTAAATTATAAAAAGAAATAGTAATTATTGTAGATTTTACAAAGGCCATTTTTTACAATGTCCTTTGTAAAATTTGTTTTGTAAATTTATTTTTCATAGTCAGTTAATGAAAAAAGAAGTTACTGCTGCAGTTTGATGAAAAAGACCCTTTTTTTTTTTTTTTTTTTGGGGGTTGGGAAATCATCAAATGACTTCTCCCGCTCTGGGCGGAGCGGAAGGGAGTGTCAGACTCTTACTGACTAAAAACCACCCATGTTCCTTCATTGGCCCTTTATGTTCCAGGGCCGCGGTATCTCTTTCGAACAGTCCCGCAGCCCTGGCAGGCACCGGCCCTTGCGGGCCCCTCCCGTTTGCTGACATCTCTTTGAGGCGCGCGTGGAACACGAACGCGCCGTCGACACGGCCTGCCCGTCGTCATACGACGGACGGACGGCGAGCTAGCCCATTACTCGCCGTCCACAGGCCCGCGCCTACGGTGGCCGAGAGCCATCACGGCGTGGCCCCCGACGCCCGGTGCTTCTCCCGCGGCGGCTGGGACGTGAGGAGGTTCTCTCCCTCTCACGTTCCGCCGCCTCCTTCGCTAGCATGACTGCTTCGCAGAAGGAGGCGACGGCTTCCCATTCCCTCTCGCCCCGGACCATGGCTTGAACCAGGGCCGGACGCGAGAGGTCGCCGCCGCCAATCGCCGCTACGAGGACACGGCGGTGCTCCGCCCAAGCAGAGCAGACCTCCACGGTGTGCTCCACCGTGTCCTCCGGTCGATCCTCGCAATTGTAGCACCCGGGCGTTTCCTCCCGCCCGATTCGGTGCAGGTACCTCCCGAAGCAATGAAAAAGACCCTTAACTCAAAAACTAAACATCAAATCTTATTCAAACCAATTTTTGTTGAATTTTTTTTTTACGTTTTACAATCCAAAGTAAGAGGGGGGGGGGACACATTTTACCACTTTGGAAATGTCTATCTTTCAAACGATTGACTATGAGAAAAAATGGTTTTAGAAGCCTCAATGTCATTTTTAAAGACTTATCTATAAAGACCCCGCAAGTTTGATAATGTTTTATTTTAGTTTCAGTTCCATGTATGGGGAGCCCCTTAATCTTTTATTTTTTTATTTTTGTATATAAATCGTAAAGCACTTCACAGAAAACATGTAACAATTTAGTTTCAACTGTGTAGTCTTAATAGTTTCGGAATAAAGTGGCTATGCCATACGGACGGACAGACATGACGAATCTATAAGGGTTCCGTTTTTTGCCATTCGGCTACGAAACCCTAAAAGCGATACGCAATCGTATCGCCTGTTGTTCAAACTATTGACAGTTTTTTTAGTTAGGTAAGTAATGCATTTAAGCGGATTACTCCTTAGCGATAACTTTTTGACGAAATCATCATTCTCCTGCCCGTATCCCAATTTGTTTGAAGTCTGCGCTGCATGTCTCTGCCATGCCTCTCTATTTAGTCGTCATTTCAATAGTCACCTCCTTTTTAGCCAGATATTCACGTCGTCCGCCATCGTAATTTGGTCGTTTTGCCGTCTATAAACCAACGCAAGACTATTTAATACACACATTTTGATATATTTTAAAAGTCGTTTCAAAATACCGGAAATAGAAACGGTCACTGAAGTCATCATTTCATCAAAACCCCTCAATAGTTAATTTGAGTGCTTTAAATACACAGTTTTCAGCACCAAAATTGTGTCTAATAAATCAGTATGGATTTAGTCGTAACTGACTAGTATAATTTATAACATTTAACATTAAACCAACAAAGCTCAACATTTCAAATGCTCAGTAAACACAACATTAAATAATAGTCAACTATTCTGGAAACTAAATGTGTATGTTAATATCAGCACCCCACTGACACACGCGAACGTCCATGCGTCATGTTCGTGAACGGGCGCTGTCAGTTGGGACTGGTCATCTCTTAGCTGTCACGGTTTATTTTAATTACTTCATTTTTAAATTGTTAGTTTAATCTTTTACTCTGGACGCTCTTAATGTGCACGTCTTTGTACATCGTTCTCACATACTTATATGTATAATCTCAACATGAATGATGTAACCAAGATTTTGTAACAATATTTTGATTAAAAAGAGTGTCCATGGAGTTTCTTGCCCATTCTTCTCCATAGAGATCTACGATTTGGAATGTGCAACTACAGTACTTTCGCAAGTTATTATGCCTTGTGAATGTGACTGTAGCTTAGCTTTTTTGTTTTTGACTTTCAAAAGTGCCTGTAATGGTCTAATTGAAATAAATGCTTTGAGTTTGAGTTTGAGTTTGAACGTTTCGAATTCCAACAAAGTAAATAAAGTTTAATGAAAAGTCGACACGATCGTATCGCCCTGACAGTTTCCAGTCATTCACTCATTCATTCGGTAATAGGTTTAGCATTTCTACGAATCATGGGCCATCACAATTTAAATCATTCCTCATTTGTGTGGGATACCACAACTTAAAAAAGATTTATTTCAAAGATAATTAAATTCAGTTTGCCGCGGCAGCCCCGGCCCGTTCCAGTTTGGGAGCCAAACGTCGGAAGTGCTCCACGAAGTTCCATCGGCTGTCGAGGACGAGTCAACGTCGACTCGACGCCGACGGGAACCCCTCCTACCGTCAGTATGGATCCCGATGGTGACGCATTCTGAGGTCCATGAAAGCACATGGCCTCGGACTTGTGCAATGCCACCTCGAGACCCAATTGCCGGATCCTCTCCACGACTATTGCAACCCCGGGTGTCATTAGTTCGGCCGCCGCCTTGTGCGACCTCCCCTGCGCCAGCACCAGTGTGTCGTCAGCGTAACAAATGACGCTGACGCCGCTAGGGAGGTCGGCGCGCAGCACCCAGTCGTAACCGATGTTCCACAAGGGCAGCCCCAGAACCGAGCCCTGTGGAACACCGCACGACATCTCTCGCCGGTTCCATTCTCCGCTGTGACCAGGGTAGATAACGGCCCTGTCCGTCAGGTAGTCTCCGACCACACGACGAAGGTAGGTCGGCACCCGGTGATACCGGAGTGCCTCCCTAATGCAGCTCCAGGGCATGGAGTTGAAGGCGTTGGCGATGTCAAGAGACACCGCCAAGACGGACCCACCCCGGGACCTACCCCTGTATCCACCGTCGAGCGCCCCTTGCGGAAACCAAACTGGTTGTCCGCAAGATCCGGCCCCATCCCTGCAAGGTGCTCGGCGAGGCTGTTTGCAATTACTCTTTCAAAGAGCTTGCCCACCTCGTCGAGCAACACAATGGGCCGGTATGCGGACGGAGAGTCCGCAGGGCGCCCCGGCTTCCGGATGAGGACCAGCTTCCCTGTCTTCCAACGAAGCGGGAACTGGCCTCTCTCCAAGCATACGCTTAGGAGCCCCTCCAGTTGGGGCCCGAGAGCCTCCAAGGCCAGGACCCAGGCTTTGCCAGGTCCGCGGGCCTGTGGACGGTGAGTAATGGGCTAGCTCGCCGTCCGTCCGTCGTATGACGACGGGCAGGCCGTGTCGACGGCGCGTTCTTGTTCCACGCGCGCCTCAAAGAGATGTCAGCAAACGGGAGGGGCCCGCCAGGGCCGATGCCTGCCAGGGCTGCGGGACTGTTCGAAAGAGATACCGCGGCCCTGGAACATAAAGGGCCAAAGAACATGGGTGGTTTTTAGTCAGTAAGAGTCTGACACTCCCTTCCGCTCCGCCAAGAGCGGGGGGGGTCATTTGATGATTTCCCACCCACCAAAAAAAAAAAAAAAAGGCTTTGCCAGGTAAGCCATCGGGTCCCGGGCGGTATTTTTGGCCTTAAGCCTGCCTACCGCCACTCTCAGGTCTACCCCGGTCGCCTCCGGAGTGTCGTCATCGTCTTGTGAGTGGTCCGGTTCCGGTACCGCAAGTGGTGGAGCCATAGGCGGGGGAAGATGTTCCCCTCGCGAAGGGAACAGAGCACTCACCACATCCTCCACAAGCTGAGGCCGGAGACTCTGCGTCAGCGGGGGGGGCTCAGGTGCGGAGTTTGTCCCGCACCATCTTGTAAGGGCGCCCCCACGGATCTCCGTCGAGAGTCCCCAGCATCTCCTCGCGGGCCAGATCCTTGGCCCGCTGGACAGCCTCTCGGAGGGCGGTCTTCGCCGCTCTGTATCCCTCGTACAGCTCCGCCTCAATGGCTGCCGCATCCGGAGGACGGATGCGGAGCCTGCGATGCCTGGCGTACAGGTGCCGCGCGGCGACACACGCCTCACACAGAGACGTCAGCTCTCGCGACCACCAGTACACCTGACGCCGAGCGCTTGCTGGCCGAACTCGGGACCACGTCGCATATCTCTGACATGATGTGGAGCCCCCCTCATTTGTTGACCAATTCATATGAACGATTTGTGTTCATTTATTTGCAGTATTTCGGTTGCAGGTTTAATTACGCTAGCTTTAAGAATTAAGCTGTTTTGAATTTAGTATATTAGTTGTTGCAATACATAGTCTTTATTGTTATTGCCGTACTCGTTCGGTTATGCCAGCAAGTATAACTGTACAGTTTTCTCCTGTCCTGAAATCCTGGTCATGCATGCCTGTAGAGTCTGACTGTACAGGTAAAACTGCATAATTTATCGTTTAAGGCGGGCTTTCTATAGTAGGTACTTTATGTTATGAAACTCATTTGTTCACAATTATTGACTTCAAGTGTCTATTTTACAGAAGTGGTCTCAATCTTTCTGACTTCTTGGAAAATATCATGGAAATAAACCAACATTGTGCACGTATCTCAGTGAGAAAGCGATCCTCAATAACGTCGGCTCTGCAATGAAGACTAATGTTCTTGGTATAGAGGGCCTTTAGATCGAGAGCTCAGGCCTGGCCGGAGACGACTAACAACGTCTTTGTTATGTTAACCATTTATCTTGACTTTGTGCTGTTTAGATGGCGTTTGGTTCACTTTTATTGTTGCAACTAGCATTTAGGTTTAAAGACAGATTTGATTTTGGTGTAGTTTTTGTAAACTCTACTGTTTGTTGCTTAAGCTGGCCACTTATCATAATTATACACAACACGTCATATTATCCCGAGAACCCTCTCGGCAACATTATAGAATGTCAGCTGCGACGATCAATCATACTCTTCTTGATCTTCCATACGCATTCGTTCGGACAGCGTGGACGAAACAAAATTAGTAGAATACGCCCCTGACCTTCCTGAAGAACTTCACTAATAAGGTATGTACTTCTAGGGAGTCCATACGTCGTTTTCACTTACCTTATGTTTGTCGCTTTTCAATTATTGTCTCAACATAACAAACCATTTAAGTGGACTTCTATAAATTGTCTGTAAACACCGACTTTACGTCATGTCAAGTACAAATAATACGTTTGTATGAGAACTCAGACAGAACTTATACTATAACAGATTGTAGAATTTTGTGTGCCCAATATACATTCGTTTCCATCGCATTGCTGTTCAACTACTATATCTATCTATATACATTACATTCATATAATACATAAATATATATTATGTGTTTATTGCAAAAATGAACCTACCACGGCGATGCTTAGGACTGTCCAATGTCCATTCTGTCAATTTTTGGGGACAAAAGTGACGCACACAACATAACACCATGCATGTTATCCCCGATTATAAAAATATTCGTGCCTGCCTGAGTCAAACCATGATAAAAAGATTTGAATCCACAAAACACTTACCAAAGTACACATACAACAACAGATAAGTATAATCCTGTATAATCAGCAAAAATAATACGAAATTAATCTAAACATGTGCTTCTGAAAGCTTCCCCTGTTATGGTTAGCGAACCCCGTGAGGAAAAGGCGTAAGGGTTACATTCCAGGCAGATTTGGAAATAAAAGAAAAACAGAATTTATTATCACAGCTTTTATCCTCGTAAAGTCATAACGTTTGACTGAGGGAAACGTTTCTACTCGTGCAGATAGGAAATTGGTTGAGAACTCTCCGCTATGAACTTATTTCGAACTGTAAATGTTCCATTATTATTTTAAGCACTTCTATTTTTGTTTTATGTACGAACTGTTTCAGCTCTTACTTTTGTAAACGCTTTGTTAACCAATTTGAGCTCTAGAAAACATAACAGAAACATTGTGGCTGATCCTATCAAAGATGGCTGGGAATGCTTGTCTCCACTGATGGCATTAGTCCGCACTAGCTTAAGATTGAGATGATTGGAAACAAGGGAGGCGTATAGCCTGCAGTGAGACAACATATAGAACAAACAAACTAAATCGAGTGCTGGTTATTGAATATGTTCAGTAAGAAAACATTTCTAAGAAAAATAGTATATCTTTATCATTAAATGAAGCCAGATTATCATCATCATCACTATCTCGTCTAGCCTTTTCCCAACTATGTTGGAGTCGGCTTCCAGTCTTACCGGATACAGCTGAATACCAATATTTTACATGGATCGACTGCCTATCTGACCCCCACAACCCAATTAGTACTCTGTAATACGATACCCCTTGGTAAGACTAGTTGTCAGACTTTCCGGCCACTGATTACCTGTTACGAGTGACAAAGATCTACAAATGACAGTCGCTACCAACGGCTTAACGTGTTTTCCCTGGCACGGAGGCAAGCACGGCATAACCTAAAGATAGACAAAGTACCAACTTTTTCACATTTTTTTTATAAATTCAAGTTTTTAATGTTATGTCTTTACTTCAAATACCTCGATGACCCCTGCACCATTCAATGCAGCCATGTGCATAATGTTTTGAGTGCATTACATTCTACCCTAAACATGATTTTTCGTTGTTTCTCAGCAGTAATTTTTGCGTACAGTTACTTGGTTTGATGCACCGAATGCTTGGTTGACGTGTCGTGATCGGCGTCTGTTTCCACCTTGTATAGTCGTAGTTGTAGCCATGAGCTTTGCCGAGATTGTATGGAGAAAAATGAAAATGCATTATTATTTTCACGGACGTTTTATCCCACGCGACATCCATGCCTTTCCAGTTTCACTAACGTGACCCAAATTCAGATGATAGTATGAATTCAGTGAAAAACCATATTGAAATTAAATTCCACACGAAAGGTATGGCATAATGTCAGTCAGTAGGAAAAGTTTTTGTCGTTCCGTTGTCACTAGTGAACACGGGTATTGGGTTTTAGACTAAAACGAATTGTTTCTTTGGAAATTAAAATATGTAAAGGAATTTTTTAGTGTTCGTTTTTGATATGACATTTAATTTTAGTTTTTAAAAGTGCATACGAAGCTTTCGTTTTGAGATTATGCTTAAGTTTGTGACAAGTTAAATACTGCCATATCCTTCAGGGCTTACGGGCGCTTGTTTCAAATTTTCCACAACACATTCAAAATTTAACAGTTTAATTTGAAAACCAGAAAATTGGCACCCCTTAAAAAAATGACAAGGACAAGCCAATCATACTAAACCACCCCTCCAAAATTCACATCATGGGACAGCGCCAATCCCCTAGCTCGACATCCTCACAACATTACCACCAGTGAATAGATCTCCAAATTAACAGGCTAAGGAAGGAGCACGAAACAAGGGGAAGAAAACGAAAACAAAAAAAACTGTAAACGTTTCATTGAAATACATAAAGGCCCACATCAAAATTCACTTTGCTCGCGGGGAGGCGCAATAAAAGTCGTGGAGCGGGAACTGACGCGCGCTGAGCCTGTGATAAATAAAATAAATGCCCGTCAATCTGATCAGGGAGATCTTTACCAAGACCCCAGGATCGATACTACACACTGTACCGACACCATTGCTGGTTACACACTAAATTATAAAAGCAACGTTGAAGAAGATCAGCAGTGGAACAAAGAAGTACGTTTTGCTGCAGCTATTGTCAGTTCTGTTGGAGATTTTTTAGATGGGACGGCTTCAAGGGTTTTGAAGCAGTATCTTGAGGATCCTGAGTAAGCTATTGTTGTACTAGAGTTTGTAAACGATATTTGTTCGTAGACTAATGCAAACAATGTGATAAAGCCGGAGTTGTTTGAGAGATCAAAAGATTTAAAATTTTATTCTTAACAATGAAAGTTGTGGAAACTTTTTAAATAATTCATCAGAGTAATGAAATAAGACTTATGATAGCGAACTTTATGTTGTTTGTTTATTCGTAGTTTATTATTTCGGTTTTGCTTTTGCGTTTTGATGTGCTATGAGTGCTATGATTGTTTCGTGAAATAAATTACGAGTATGGATGTAATTTACAAGTCTGGTTAACAACAGGACGCGTAGGTAACACACCTAATAATAAAACAGAATACCTTTTTTATATTTGAAGTCCATTTTGTTAAAAAACATATAGAATGGACTATGAAAAATCAAATTGAATATTCCAATGATTTATATAGCTTGGAAGAATTATTTTAAAATTATTTTCACAAGCCAGTAGTTTTGTGGATGACAAAAAAGCAAACGTTTTATTTATCAAAACGGTACTTCAAGTAAATCGAAGGAGAAGTTCCAACTCTTCAGTTTTATTAAATTGAAGCATGTTTGATCAACAAAGTAGCAACCTCGTATAGGAAAATTTATCGCTCCGAACTTTATGTTGATAAAGCCAGAAGTTCTATCAAAACCAAAGATAAATAGACAAACTTTTAATATACTTCAATATTTACATGTAAAATATAAAGAGTTTCAACATAATTTCAATCCGTGTAAGATATTGTACATCAAATTTAAACAAACACCAATTCGGGCCATGAATAATACATAGAGGAGGTCCGTCGATCCTTTCACTGCCTATCGATATACGCAGGCTGGGAACTACCAACTTAGCTGCTGCACTTGTACTAAACCTTAAGCTTTTGCTCTAGAGTTGAAAATTGAAAATATTTGATGCAGCATTATCGAGTTTACATTTTCAAAGGCAAAATTCTTGCTGCATTCATACTAGATCCTATGCCTTTAAGTTAAGATTGACAGCAATGGTTTACAAGCGCATAGCTATCGCGGTTCATATTTTCCCTAAGGACGACTTCAGTGTTAGGTTTATGATAATTTTTAGACCTCATCCGGTTATTATTGCTGGCTATTAAATTCCCGACTGAGATGTTTCTATAAAGATCTTTTTGCTTTCACTTTGAGATCAATTTCAATAAAAAATGAGTGTGGATTATTCTGTGGGAGATTTATTTTCTAATTTTCAACATGAATTGGATCTATTATGATTGTAATTGATTCTAAATTAGTGTTCTAATAAAATTTGACTGTCAAATATTCGGTTCCATAGTTGTCAATAGCTTGATAATGCTCAGGGTTCTCGCCCATTGCCCGGCGTGCCACCTGAGCAGTATTGCCTTAAGTGATGCGGTCATCGCGTGACCGCCCGTCGTAATTGCTCGGCAGACAACGCTATAACGTCCTGCTGCCGACAGGCAATTTTACTGCACTCATGTTTGATTGTTTTAGTTCCTAAATTACCGTGATTTGACCGCCATGCCAGGAATATGTAGTTATTCTAGAGGTAAAGTTATGTTACCGGATGTGTTTGTCGCATTTTGTTAAGTTAATGTGACTATTTACTTATGTTACCGGGTGTGTTTGTCGATTTTGTTAAGTTAATGTGACTATTTACTTATGTTACCGGGTGTGTTTGTCGATTTTGTTAAGTTAATGTGACTATTTACTTATGTTACCGGGTGTGTTTGTCGCATTTTGTTAAGTTAATGTGACTACTTACTTATATATGTTACAGGGTGTGTTTGTCAATTTTGTTAAGTTAATGTGACCATTTACTTATGTTACCGGGTGTGTTTGTCGCATTTTGTTAAGTTAATGTGACTACTTACTTATACATATATGTTACCGGGTGTGTTTTTCGATTTTGTTAAGTTATTGTGACTATTTACTTATGTTACCGGGTGTGTTTGTCGATTTTGTTAAGTTAATGTGACTACTTACTTATGTTACTGGGTGTGTTTGTCGCATTTTGGTAACTTTCCTAAATATGTTTTGAGCTTGTTTTCAGTAATTCAGTGTTACGAATAGTACATCAATTAAATATTGCCGTAATTTTGACTAGGAATTATAAAAAGATTATCTTTTGACACAAGATTTTTATTTATAATTACAACTTCTGTTGCAGTTCAAAATCATTCTGATTAGATTAAAAAAAAGGTGTAGGCAGCTAGAAATAACAGTATAATATTATACAGCTCGGACATAGGCATCCTCTTAGTGACAGTAAGTGAGCTGGCGGATTTTATACAACATGGAATTTTACCGTTTTTTAAGCAGCTAGGAACGCAAATACTCACTTTTAAAAGCCCGTTTCACGAGCCAAAAACAAAGCCATTAAAGTCCTCAGATATTGCAGCAAAACATAATCCCAGCAATAAAGGGGAAACGTGTTTAGTAGTTCAAAAGATGAGATTCCGTTTGATAGCGCCAGGGTAGCGTGTTCGGTGCCCATTGTCCAACTGATAACTATCTCACACTAAGTAGTTCAGTTGCTAGTCTAACTTAGTCTGGGTCTGTCTTTTAACGTTTAGAAGTATTGCTGGGGCTCGTAATTTCTTCGTTCGTGTTGTTGGCTGTAAAATGGTATATTTCGTCTTCTTCTACGGGTTAAATAGGTCACCTGATTGTATAATGATAAAATACGATAAGACCAGTCGGTGGTAGCCAGATTTCAGTTACGTATGGGAATATGATGGCTTTTTGTCCATTTAGTGACAGAATAAATAAGTGATTATCTTTCATAAGGAATAAGCTGTTTAGGTGGCTAAACAAGAAGGTTCTGCTCATGATGCCGAAGAAATAGTGACTTTTATTATTTGTTAGATTAAAAAATATTACATTAGTGCACAGCACTTACAGTAGATACAGTAGTAAGAAACAAGAAGTAAAATCTAAAAATAACTTTAAGCTGAAAACAAAACTGCCTTAAAATTAATTACACCACAGCCCACTAAAAAGATAACACCCACTAAAAATCACCTACTATTTTTAACACTCACCACCTCACAGGATGCACCCAGCAGTTCAGCAGTAATGATAAGACGTGTTGATAACATCAGCAGCGAACGATGCTCTGACGGGGACTAAACTGAGGAGGTTTGGGTAAATAGCTAGATGATGGTAGTCACGTGATAGTCAAACGAACTATAATTAGAACAAGCTGTGCGACAGACGAACTGTCATCCTCAATTTCCTTCCCCCTTTAGGGGATGAATTTAGTAGAAAATCATTCCCTACGTTACATGACAGGGTTGGGCCCAAATAGCCAAAGACAGAGATAAATGGAAAGAGGGAAGGGACGCCTTTGCCCTGCAGTGGGACACATCAGGCTCATAATAAAAAAGTAGGCCTGTCGAGTGTCCCACTGCTGGGGCAAAGGCGGGGGTCTTTGCCCCAGCAGTGGTACTTTCTCCTTCCAAACCTTTCTATTTTGTGCGATCACTGGCCATATACGCTCCGCAAACGAAATTAGATCGTCACCAACTTCGCCGCGGTACCTCCGCGGCCATTTTTATTAAGTAATCAATTTCGGCACGCATTCAACCCTGTATATAGGCTAGATGCCATTGACATTTATTCAAAACACACTCCTAAAGTGATATGAGCACTTCGACACACTTAATTTAGACACAGTATTAAGTAAACACGACCACAACCTTCCTAGGAAGCCCCGCTCACCGCCACGTTCTCACCTGCGAAAGGTATTGATTTCTAATAAGGAAGTTTTGCGAGCTGGCCTACTTATCGGAAACGTCTCATTAACCTCCAAGATCGAGTCACTTTAATGTCAACAAGGCTTCAAATACTCGTAAAAAGATAATATTAAGGCTATTACTTATAATAAACTAGTAAATATGTTGAGATGCCAATTACTGTGATAGACTCATCAGCTGTCTAGCCTTTTCCCAACTATGTTAGGGTCGGCATCCACTCTAACCGAAAGCAGCTGAATACCAGTACTTTTCATAAAGCTACTGCTTATCTATGCTCCAGTTAGAACTGGAAGACTGATACGAAACCCCTTGGTAAGACAGGTAGTCAGACTTTTGAGCCACTGAATATACTATAAAGATCTACAAGTGACAGGTCGAACTAACGGCTCAACGTGCTTTCGAGGTACGTAGAAAACTCGGTATTTAATGGATGGTCTGGTCACCCATCCACGGTCCGACCTCGAAAAGTGCTACTTATCCTTGAAGATCGAACCGTGCGGCTGTTATTATTTAGCCACGAGTTACTCCACTACTTTGATAGAATAATTTTTCATAATTTTTTCACACTTGTGGATCACGTTTCTGACATGTACCTATTGTGGCTGAACGAACACGACCTCTTCTTCCCACAGCTGGGACACCGGTCTCCTCTATAATAGAGGGAGTGTTGCCCTAATCTACCACGAGGGACCTTGTGTTGGAGAATGCCACAATTCTTCGATTTTTTGCTCAAGTCATACCGATACCATGCCATGCGATGCGATGCCTCATGATATTTACTTTCTCCATTTTAACGTTTGAAACCATTTTTAGGGTTCCGTAGTCAACAAACAAGGAACCCTTATAGTTTCGTGTCTATGTCCATGTCCGTCTATCTTTCTGTCTGTCCGCAGCTTAACTCAAAGATTCTTAGTACTAGAAAGCTGTAATTTGGCATGAATATACAGATTAGTTACGCCGACAAATTTGTAAAATAAAATCTCGAAAAGTATTTTTTTAGGGTATCTTCAGTACCTACACGTAAAGTGGGGATGGGTCTTAAAAAAATATTACAAGTTTTTTCAAATAATTTTCGATTAGGTATGGGATTCTTTTGTGAAATACATATTAAGCTTTAAAGTGCAAATTTTTGTTCGACTCAACCAGCTACACGGTTTTGTTTGGGTACGTGAAAAAAATCACGGTGATAGAATAATAATAATAATAATAATAATAATATCTTGGGACAACCAACACACCGCCATCTGATCCCAAACTAGGCAGAGCCTGTACTATGGCAACCAGACAACTGATAAACATACTTATATATTTCTAAATACATACATATTATAGATAAATACACACCCAGATACAGAACTAATAATCGTACTCATCGCACAAAGATTTGTCCTGTGTGGGAATCGAACCCACGACCTCCGTCCTAGCAGTCAGGGTCACTAACCACTAGACCAACAGGCCAATCGAATATACCTATAACGAAGTTAAAAGGAAAACTATCACAGCTAAGTAGGCTGTACAAGTTTACGAGTAATAGTCGACTAACTTATAAAATGTACTTGGGTTTTTCAGCTGCAACTGTAATTTTGTTTTTTGTTATTACTATAAAAATCATCGTTCGGAGGCAAATCGAACCGTAGGAAGTGTCTGCATATTTTGATAGGCAACTACGGAACCCTACATAGTGCTGGCTCGACACGCACTTGGCCGGTTTTTTATATACGAGTATAACTTAAGCATTACCTACATGTTTCATTATCATCCAGCTAATTATAAACCATATGCGCGATTCCTTGAAGACCCAACGTTTAGGAGGTAAATAATTGAATAGGAGCTCCTCGTATGAATGCGAGCCGCTCAACGACCCTCGGGTTAATTTGTGGGAGGAGAGCTCAACAACTAAACTCTGAGCGTTTTCTCGCGAGTTGTGGGGGAACTGGAAAATCTTCAAAGTTCTTTGAAAGCAAAACGATAAAACAAGATTGTCAATAGTTAAGTTTAAAAGAATAAATAATAGGTTATTATTACACCTTTGCCTTACCCTCCTGGGATTAGCGGCGTTGTCAAAACAAATCAAATTTTTTAACACATTAATCCAGGGTGTTCGTAGATACTTATACTTTTAGTATTAAGCAGTTTTTTTTTACTATTTACAATCTCCAATATTTTATTTAAGTTTGCGTGCATGACAAACCAGTAATTTCAAAGATTCATCACCCACACAAAATGTTTCAAAAGAGGAGAGTAAATAATCTTCGCAACTGTTTTCAGATGCTGTTATAACTGACCCGCAGTCTTATCATGGGAGAGTTGTGCTTGCAATTTTCAAACAAAGATTTTTTCATGATGACAGTCATCAACCTACGAATAACAGGTTTTACTAATCACCAATCAGTATAACACAAAAAAAAACAATTATAAACTCACAGGTAGAACATAATCTCCACAAAAAAATACAACCAACATTGTTCACTAACTACCTTCTCCCTGTACACCGGGCGGTGCTCAATCCCTAACTTCGGAATACCATTGAATAATTCCCATCAGCAAGAGAGTACTGCCAACATTACAGCGCTTTCATATTTTTCTGCGGTTGGCCTGCCTGCCCGCTGCTTGTTAGTATGAAGCCTGCATAAGTTCATTGTTGAGAAAAGTTGTACAGAATACGTGAAATGTTTTCTGTATTTGCTGTGTAGGAATATGCGAAGCATTCAAATTATGGAGAGAGATGGAAATATTAATGTGAGTATTCATTGATAGGCCTTATTTTTGTGAGCAACTTGTCAAAAATGGCACTTTGAAATGTGTGACCTCCCCCCCCCCCCGGGCTTCGCGCGTCGCCGCATTCGTGTAATTTCGGAGCTTGCTAGAAACCTTTGGTTTCGGCCAAAACAGAAAGCGGCCCAAGCCGAAGTTTTTAGTCGGACACTAGTAAATTATCAGTCAAAACCCGGTGTGGTAGTGTCCTCAATGTGTCCGTAGTTTCACCGAACATTTAAGGTGTTTTTACTGTAAAGCAGCACTATATTGCTACTAACATTCATTTTGTACCTTTAATTAGCTGGCAGTTCTTCGAACGTCCTTCCTATCCACCTAACAGTAGTTAACATGCAAACTAGCCATCATCCAACTTAACTGCGTCGCACAGGACATACAGGACAGATCGGTAAAGCCGAAAGTTAATAATAGTCCAGTGTTTGTGCGAACTATAAACTGTTACAGTTTGTGATTGTTTGTTTAACGACTATAAAATATGGGATTAGTCTATGGCCGCTTTTGGGCCGTGTTTAAGGATATTTTTGTGCAGCCTCTGAGAGGAAAAGGTCCTTCAAGTGGTGGCAGGTCTAAATCGATCATCGATAAAATGGCCCGTGTAATGCAGATTAGTTTGATGTGAGAATATAAAGCTGGTGTAGATAGAACTGAAATTAACAAAGTTTTAAGAACTTGCATGATCTTACTTTCTTAATTATTTTAAATGAAGTCATCGTTATTATTGATAACTTGATAAGACTGCCCTTGTGGCCGTGACTGTACTTTATTAATATTTTATACTCCTATTTTTAATCTTTGACAGTCGTTGCAGATAGTCAGAAGCCTTAAAAGACAGCCAGTCTAACCAGGGGGTATCGTATTACCCACTACTAACTAGGCTGTGGAGGTCAGATAGGCGGTCGGTCCATGTAAAATACCTTTAGTCAGCGGTATTCGTTTAGACTGGAAACCGACCCCAACATTGTTGGGAAAAAGCTAGGCAGTTGATGATTCTATCAACCTACCTATTTGTTTCTTTACTCTAAAATAATCTTTACCGAAATTACTTCAAATACTAACTTAGATTCGTTTTCGTTTTCCTATACAAAAACGAAAAAAAACACACGAAAAACAACCTAAAACGAATCTAAGTTAGTATTTGAAGTAATTTCGGAACGCACTATAATTTCACATCACTTCTGCATTCACAGTCCAAATAATAATCTGTGGCCACTTAAAGCTATGTCCACACGCGCCGACGTCACGAGTCGCGAGCAAACACCGCGGCCACCGCAGCGGTATTACATACATTTATACGTGTGCAGCGATCCTAACGGACACTGTCACCGCAAATCAGTGCGCCATGGACGTAACGCGATTTTTGTGGGCGTCGTTGTGTGTGGCCCATCTGTCGGGTACTACCTCCAATTTATAGTTGGAAACTGGGATTTTTATATTGGTGTTGGAGGAATGAAAATGTATCTTTGTAAGAATTTTGTGTTCTTACGAAACTAGCTTGTTCCTAAATTCTAGTGTTTGTAGATTAAAAACTGTGGACGGTAAAACACATTATTATGGTTAACTAATGAGCTGTGCGCCAAAATAGTCACTATATGGGAACCTGACACAGCCAGAAGGCGTTGCAGCAGACCTCGAAGAAATTGGCGGGAGGAGCTGGTCTACCAACGACCAGTGGTCCACATTGGCCCTGGACCGATAGAAGTCATGGGGAGAGGCGTTTGCCCGGAGTGGGATAATACGCTATGTGCGCTTAGCATAATCGCTTTCACATTAGTGAATTGTTTTAAATTACACAAGAGAGCCAAAACGACATTTCAATTATGTTTGTACCCACTTTTATAAAACAAACTGTGCGTGCCTTTGCATCCAGTTTAACAATCGTTTAAATTCCTTTGGCCTCTAAAAAATATCTTTTATTTTCAAGTAGCCGACAACTTAAGCAACAAAGTTATTTTTAATAGTCTGAAAAATTATTTGCTATCATTTTCTCGCCTCCGTAGACAATACATGTACGTACTTAATACATCTTTTATTATTTTTTATATAAATGCATGTTATGGCAAAGAAATCATAATTTATCTAGCTGTAACTCTCAAATCAAATTCCATTACCATTTACTGTAAAACACTGCCACACGCCTCAACGTACCATTTTTAGTTTAAAAGTGACGTAACCAGCTCAATATATCCATATACTTATAAAAATGTGTGCACACACGGTTGGTTCGCACATAAATCGCGGCAATCTGAAGTGTGCCGTACAAAGCGCGCGATGAGTAATGTGCCCTGCGCCTTATCGAGCCACCGCAAGCTTCAAGTAACGACTGCAATTAATACACGAGTGAAAAATTGGCAAATTATAATGTTATAAGTGTAGGCACTAAACCGTGTGTCTTTTGACCTTTGGTCCTTACTGGAGCTTTGGCCAGCTTTGTTTGGATTTTAGTCATGAAAAGCGACAGTAAGAATAATGTTTTTAAAAAAAATATTACAAATGTGTATATTTAGGCGGTAGTATAATTTATCGCACAATTATATAATTACTGCTTAAAAGTAAACTATTATGCTTAACCGCTGCAAGTAATGATAATGAGGAATCCAAATGCTCGGCAGCGACCTACCTGTACCTTGTCTAGGTTTATTCAAACTTGTGTTTCAGGCCATCACAATAAACATCATTAGCAACTCGACTACCATTTAAACTGTTTGGATATTCAAATAACGGACAGTCAATCTTTGACAGTCATGGTAGCGAGATGCAATGGTAAGAATACGGTAAACTGATGTTTTATCCTTTAGTGTAATAATTAACACTATTTTAAGTTTTACAAAAACATTAACATTGTAATGCTTAAAATGTTCGCCTTACATCATTACTAAGTAACGAACTAAAAAATATTGCGTCTTCAGTCTTCACACAGGTAAAGGAGATTAAATAATACTTTAGGGAGTGAAAGCACCTATGAATATAAATAGCTTTTAGTGTGGGAGCAAATCTAAATTCGTGATATAAGGCTGTTTCATAAAGTTCGGTTTAAAAGAGACTGATATTCCTATCAAAGAGGTTCTTTTTTTCTAGACTTTTTCTTCAAAACGGGTAATTTAATAATATTACCCAGTTTCTATCTAAATATATGGCAAAGGATGTGTGTGCCTTTAAATTACAGCAACTGTTGTCAACCAAACATTTCATCAACTCAGTCCATTTGTATTTGACACATAGTGAAATCAATTTCCAAATCGCCGTGGTGGCATCATTAGTGACTGCCATTATTTAAAACAGTGCTGAGTGAGGCATCATCACATTGTCATGTTAATTCTCCCGTCGGATATTTTGATCGTAATTTTAATTTTAGCAATTGCCATAGCGTTGCTTTGATCTATAAAATGATGTGTCGAACTACCATCAATTTTCATGAACCTTTTGCGGCCCATTATTCTCTCAAAATGTAAAAGGTATAATACAAGTACATAATATTTTCATCTAGGTATGCTGAATCAACATAAGTGAACCATTTAACCATGTTTTTATAATGTTTACGTTAAACAATTTCCAATTATTGACTTCCCATATCATCATCAGTACCATTATATTTCACCTGAATGCAGTAGGCAAGAAATGACGAAGTTCTGTTGTTAGTGTTACGTCCATTTTAAATTAAAAACCTTTGTACTTTTTTTTCTGTTTAACTACCCAGTAAAATCAAAAGCAGCAATATTATTCATACGTAAGTCAATTAAAACGAAATACGTGTTCAAAATATACAAATCCAAAAATAATGTCCACAAAAGGTTGAAAGTCAAATAACTTTGTTAGTATGTGCCCTTCGTTCAACGAACACGGGCCGGTATATAATTGACTCCAAAAGCCGATTTGATCTTTTGGGAAAATTGGTTTTCCATAAAGAAGGCGCTATCTGACCTGTTAATATCAGCTAAGGAAATTACATTGACTTAATGAAATACAGTGTAATGTACGAGTGTTGGGTACTTAGTGCTGATGAGTTTGACTTCAATGGAGGTATAAAGTAGGAAATGTGTCAGTTCGATGGAATCTCTTTTACTTAAGATCTATTTTAATTATAACGGATTGTATGTGTGCCTTGAGGCCATTAATTTGAACCTTGTTTAAACTCTACCAGTTGCTATTGCTGTATCCTTTTTGTGCCTCGGGGGGTGTTTAGAGGATTGTTTGCTCAAAGAGTAAATAACGTAATACGTTCAGATTTCACACATGTGTCGCACACAAACATTTAAATATAATATAAATCACTTCAGTGGAAATAAAATTATAAATGAGCGCCTTAGACATAGGTAAATCAGCTTTTCACTTAACGAGAACAAACTGACATCTAGATCATTGTACTATGCAAATATTTATCACAGCTCATCTTCTACTTAATTCCTTGGAGACAAACCTGAGACATATAACTCTAAACTAATTTAATTTCGTCAGCAAATATCAAAAGTTAGTCTCCTAATAAAATCTAAATGATAAAGTAAGGAGCAAACACGAGCTATTTCGCAATCAACTAAAACACTAACTTAAATGGAAACTTATTAAAAAACGTCTGTCACAAAAGTTCAGAAACACGTCTTATTCATGAACTGTTCAACAACAAAACATTTCTAAGACAGTATTTCAGAGCGAGCACATTTTACTGGAACTCTTTTATACTTAAAGTCAAAAAGTCAGAGTAAAGTAGAGGGCGATGGGATGTTTATTTTATATCTCAATTAATTAGCGCGGCTCGGAGCGAGTTTAATCCTGTATTCATGACGCAGACTTAATAAGTGAGTTGATTCAAATTGCAAAACTGCTAACTCAACAGGCGACTGTGTCGGACGGTGCGCGACACTGCAACGCTACGACTTTTTTGTGCCACGATTTCAAATATTATTTATTCCCAAGGGTTGTTTAAGAGAAATGCATTTGCATTAATTTACTTCTATATTTGAAGTCTCCGAAATACGTTTTTATTTATCGTAATTAGCTAGGTTTAGCACACAGTTGCTACTTTATTAGATTTATTTTTTTACTCTGAAGTCAATGTCTTGTTCATGGGTGTCGAATACCTGACAACAAAACAAATAAAATACAGACAGATGCCTCTAGTGTGGTACCGACGTTGTATCTCACACCACAAAGGATGTTGAAGGTAAAACAAACTAGTAGCAATGTCCTCTACTTTTTGCTAACAAAGGCTCACAGAGCGGGCTTAATTTCCGAATTTGCGACATATTTGTATGTATGACAGTGTTTGTATTCTGTGCACGACGTATTTTGGTTTTGTGAATTCAATCCCTGTACGGAGGTGCAAATGACTGTGTTGTCCTCAAATTCAGGTCATGTCAGAAACAGAAAACCTGCTGTTTCTAGCTGCTAAAGTTGTGATATTTCTTTAACTACTTGTTTCCTATTTGGATGGAATTAATTTGGTTAAGTTTTAAAACATGCTCAGAGACATTCGCAGCGAGCGGTATCACTAATATAACTATTTTTGGAGGATGCAACCCCACACAGAAAAACCTATAAGCCGAAGATTGCATAGATTGATGCAAAATGAATCTATAATTTCTAAATTACTCTATAATTTCGTAAACTTTCCAAGAAAATGTCAACATAAATCTACATAAACACATCTCAAATTCAAATTCAGGAATACCCAAAAATGTAAAGAGCCTAAATAAAATTGTCTCTAACCTAATAGTGTGGACCTCCTTCGGAACCGCGGCGATGCGTGACGACACCGAATTGTGCGCACCTTCCGTTAAATTTGCTCCGACAATAAGGCCCAGGGAATCGACCCTGCGAACACCGTATGATATTATCCCGGAGTGACCACGGGCCCCTCAATCTACCAAAACATTGGCGTAAGACAAGAGAGGATCGAGATTTATTGTGGTTGTGTATGACCAGCGGTTTTGATCTTTCTTTTGCATAAGTAACTGTCCAATGTTGAAAACTCGAACTACTGAAGATTGTACAACTATCTTTGCATTGTATAGATTTAATTTCTTTTGGTATTATATAACCGCATAGCCCATATTGTGTGAGTGCTATGTACTGGAAAGCTGTCATTCGCTGGAAACCTACGTCTTTTCTTGACTTGAATGTTCCCTGGCGGTTAAGAGTATATCATGCTCACTCAAATGTCTCGCTGTTGGTGGCGCGTGTGTGGGATCATTTAGTTCCCTTCAAAATGGTTGAGTTGAATGGTGCTGATACATGCGTCATGTTCATGAACGGGCGCTGTCATTTTTTGAATCATGAATCATTTGAATTAATTATTTTATTTTTCAATTGTTTTTTTTACTATGGACACTTTTAACGTGCACATCTTGCTACATCGCTCTCACATAATGTACCACATGAATGATATAACCAAGGTTTTGTAAAAATATTCTGATTTAAAAGAGTGTCCATGGAGTTTCTTGCCCGTTCTTCTCCATTGAGATCTACGTTAGGGAATGGGCAACTACAGTATTTTCACAGTTTTTATGCCTTAGGACTGGGACTGTAGCTACATTTCATTGTTATCTTTGTTTCGACATATCTAAAGTGCCTGTAACTGGCCTACTTGAAATAAATGCTTTGATTTTGATTTTTTGACAAGAATGAGTGCTGAGCATAAAGCTGAACACAATCTTATTAGCAACATAAGTGGCGACAATGATCCAAGCAATTATACAGAGGGCTACCATGTATTCATTTGTATAACAATCGCATCAATAGCTATTACTGACGGAGGTGATTATGTAGATATCACTACCGGACATAGCCTACTAGTCACAGCACTAGTTTATGGTATCGACATCCTAAATTGGCGTGTTTATAGGGATGTCCTTTATTCAACGATGTATGTCTTCCGACGTACAATGTATGCAGATACAGATCGAGTTAGATTAAGTACACCTGGCGCATTGTTCTTGCTGTGTTTGACTTCCGGCCACCGAGTCGAATGTGCTCGTAACAGCTGCTTTATAGATAGTATCGAACATAGATTTTGGGTAAATATTTCCACTGTTACCAGTTTTTTTTGTGATGATTTTTGTGCTTGCCATAATTTAAAAAACCACTTTATTCTGCAGTCATTACTAATTTCACCTTTTTTACCGTAGATACCTATGTATGAATGTTGTAAATAATTATAAAGATCAACATAACGCAGATTTTAATGCCAATTAATTCGAGTCACTCTCGGTTTTCTTATATTTATTGGTGTACTTCGTAATTGGCGTAATATTTGAAATAATAATTGTATGTTATTGTACTGTCAGCTGTGAAGCTACCTTTCATTCATTTATCTTATGAAAGATAAATGAATAAATAATAAATAACAGGACGAACAGTAATATCAGCATAGGAAATGGTGCACTTGCACTTGCTCTATTAACATAACTCCATAGTTACCCTGCCCGCTTCAGCGTGAACAGTGAGAAGCTGTTTTTATAAAACCACCTCGTTATTCTAGCATTTTTCCCGGATCCGAAGTAAATGAAATATTCAGTGCAAAATTAAAACTTTTTGGATCGACTCATCAAATGACCCGTATGGTGGTATTGCAGGTGTTGTTTCGCAAAAGTAAATTCCGCCAGCACGTGGTGTGCCGTTCGGACAAACGAATTGTTTTCGTTTTACTTCCTGTCCATCGTCAAAGGATGTTTTTGTATTGTTGGACCAGTTCGGGAGAATTCGAAATGGGGAGGATTCGAATTTGGGTTGATTTCGGGGAGAACCTGGTGTTGTTTCTGAAAGTAATGGCAGTATTATGAAAGTGATAAATGTTTATTTATCACTTTCATAATACTGCCATTATTTTATTAATTTAGCTGTTTTGTACGAAGATGATAATTTTGCTACCGTGTTCATAACAAGTCCACAGTTACTATGGAGACTCTTCAATTTTAGATCTTTCATTGCTTTTATATGTAAACATAGTTTTATCGTAAACAAGCTTTTGCCCGCGGCTTCGCTCGCCTTAATTTAGAATTTGACAATCAATTCGGGCTGTACTCTGCTTGTAATAATATATTTCAATCATGATTCGAAAGACACGTGGCGCTTGACGTTTTCGGGATAAAAGGTACCCTATGTCCGTTTCTGTACCCCTGACAACGTATATGCAAAATTTCAGGATGATCGGTTCAGTGGTTTCGGCGTGAAAAGGTAAGAAACAAACAAACTTACTTTCGTATTTATAATATTCTAAGTAAGTAAGTACCTACTACATAGTTAGTAAGTAAGTATGGAGTATGGATGACCGTAAGCTAAAATTTAGTTTTGGTAACTCTTGTTGTCAATCTACGATCCGAATCGGGCCAATGTTTGACGAGCTCGTTTTCCCCCTCATTTAAGGACTTCAACATCATCATCATTTTCTTGTCAATACTAGTACTCTTACCAATATCTATCATATGTATCTCAGTGAATCGCTTCTATCTTGGCCCGCAGGCCAGTTTTCTGATTAGCATCAGACGCTGCCCTTTGGCTTACCTTTTGACGTTCCATCATTTTGACCGTTTGTGCGTACCTTTTTCGACATCTATTGCAAATAGACATATCTGTTATATTGTATTTTATATTAACTTTGCGATGGAACATTTGGCAGCTTCTTTGCATTACGAGGGATGGGGTTGACATTTCAGATAAGAATATAATTTTATTTCAGTTGGTCCTACGATCATCAAAATTTTACATAAAACTTATCTCTTCAAGTCGTGATAAAAACATTCATAGTGGTATTTCTTATAAACGCGTCTAAACCACGATAAAGAGTAACTACGATTAATTAATCGTCTGCATTTAATTTTATTTTCAACTAATTTTAAGAAGTTTCTTGTTATCTATTACACTATTAAAATTCAGTCTCCCAATGCTACATTCACACCTGTTTTAAATTATTCTCATATCATAAAGCACCTCGGAAGAACAAGTTTAACATAGCGAGCAAAATTACTAACAAAAAGTTAAAAGTGTAGACCGAAAAAAAAGAACAATTTAGCAAAAAAGTGAATTTCCTCACTGGACCTGCATCAAAAATGCGGTCAAAGCTGTGGAGTGAGGCGGAGCTGGCCCGGTGACACGGGCTATGCAAATGTTCCACGCGGCACAAAGGGGCGAGTGGGCCGAGTGGGGCGAGTGGGCCGAGTGGGGCCAGTGGGACGACTTCTTTCGCCTTATGCATAACAATTTTGGCTAATTCCCTACACCAGCTCTTAATTGTAGGTGGACACACTAATATTCTTTTTATTTCTCTGCACTTTATTCCGGATTTTAAGCCATGAGACGCACGAAATGATTTACGCTATTGTTTTACATCGTTGAATACCTCGTCGGTCACTCGGTCTAATGATCATCAACGCGATTTTTAATTACAGAGTCCGGTTCGATTCCCAGGTGAGGCAAGAAAACTTGTTATTAAGTTTTGCATCTTGTTATTGTGATTTCTCAGTAACTGAATTTGTGCGACAGGTTTGTGCGTAATAGGCTCCGGCAAAAAGCTTGCTTTCTATGGCAAAGAACTTTAGTTTCAACTAAAAGTTTTAAAAGCAAAAAGTTGGTGCACCTCTGCCACTTATTCAGGGAATACAAAAATACTTGTATCAGTTCTATTAAAGCGCTTCTAAGGAGCGGTCAGGTTCGATTCCCGAGTCGAGCGGAGTGTTACTGGGTTTTCTCATAAGGAATTTCTGGTTAGCAGCCCAAATTCAAGAATTCTGCTCGCGCCATGGCATCGGCCGTTTGCCTGCTCCATATTACTCACATGGAACACTGACTGGCGAAAAGTGATCCACATACAGCTCTGCCTATCATTCGGTGTTGTACCAGCCTAACGTTATGTTTTGATAAACAGTTCCACTAAATCACTTAGCGATAGGTACTAAAGTGTGTATCACTGCGGTTGTTCTGTCGTACATATTGTAGCAGCTACATGAAAACTTAAGGAACTAGAGGGAAACATCTTGTTCAATGCCAATGCTAATGCATTAGTAATGAGTTTAAGCGCGGAGGAACCATTTCATTAGCTACCCTAATAAAGCTGGCTGGAAGATTATCTGCTATTTATTGTGCGTTAGTTACACTTTAACTGCTACTATAGCTTGTAAAGTAAGCTTCTATTTGCAAGTCCTTACAAGTATTCTTCCCGTTATGAGTTTAAAATCAAACCGAGCATTTTGAGACATTGTTTAGTGCCGGCTGGTGCCAGTGATGGGTCTTGTGTCCCAGTAGTGGGAACATTAGAAGCTTGTGCTAGAGTTAGCGAAAATGGCTATTAAATACAGACTTAATAGGAACGAACTTACCTCCAAAACAAGACATTATATATTTGAAACGTGTTCAGGATTAAAAGGTAAAGCTCCCATGATCAATTTCCATAAAACAACAAACAAGCCATCCATGTTTACATTTTCACATGATCCAGAACTCACGGAGGGGGTTTGTACTCCTACGGGTACATCAACATCTGGCATAAATATTACCCGACGAAAGTTGCTGAACGTACCTTAATAATATCGTCAGCCTGCAGATATCCGATATGCGATAGTTGTGCAGACCAATATAAAGGGGTATGTGTCACACAAGACTGAATTCAACTGTCTGAATTAAGTCGTCGTTCCAGAATGCTTGTGTGCACACTACACTGAATTGGTTTTCAAATCCGTAAGCTGCTAATCTACTATTTCACGAGCTAGGTATCTTATTATGGTACTACCTTCTACAACATGCAGTCACAGTAACCTCTACGCTACCCGTGTAGAGGCGAACGAAATTTTCGAGCCAACAAAACCTGAAGTAAGCCGCTCCAGCGACACGAAGAAGGAAGAAAGAAAAGATTATGTTACCCACTTTTATGGAGGTCAACTTACTGAATGCGAAAACACTTGTCTAAATTCAATAACTGAGACATTTAGACGCCAATTACCGAGTGGCATGGCAGGGTTCCCACCTGCCTCAGTATCTAAAAACAAAATTAAAAGAGCTCCGGTTCGGTCCCGGCTCGGTCCTGACTCGGTCCCGGCGCGAGCGTGCATTATTCATGACATCGGCACGCACGCCCGCGTATGAATTGAAACGAACCGGCGCGACGTTCGCCTTTTATAGCCCCAATGTAAATACGCTCGAGGAGCGATCCGTCGGGGATGGATTTGAGTTTTCAATAATCAAATTTTAAAATGGCATTATTTTGGATGGGGAGTTTTCAGGCTATTTGCAGTTGAAATTTTAAGTTGTTTGTTGCTTAAATATTTAAATAAACTAAAGCTAACTTAATTTAATGTCACTTCTTTCCTGTAGTAAAAATTTTAAAGCAAACAAATGATAATAAAATGCAACGTTTTTCGTTCCACAAAAAAACAGCCTAAATATTTGAGCGTTAAAAACGGCATGGTTGAATTTACAGTTTAGTTAGATGTAACTTCTCTACACTCGAAAAAATCCCCACTGCAATGCTGACGTTATTTTAGTACTTTATATTTTTATTCGTTAACCAAACAAATGCCAAGCGGGAGAGGGCCACCCGCGTCAAAGGGTACAACTACAACTCTGTACCTACCGTCCATACTACACAGTAATAAAATTATATAATTTTTTTATTATCAGAAGATTCTACAGACTAACCTCGCATCTTTAGTGGTCACAAGTGCTCTTGGTGAGCATGAGATGTTGTGTTCGTATTCGAGGTCGGGTGTTATTGTGTTTTACACGAGATTTTTTTGAGCAGCAGCCTAGAGTCAGGATTTGTGCCCCGTTGTAGACCTCTTTTGCGTGGAACTTTAAACATAACTGGTGAAATGTGTGTGCACTAAAGGCACATCTCTGCTTAATCTGTTGGAGATTACAGGAGTGCTATTATGTTGCTAAAGTTACAACAGACAAAAGTTTCGAAAGTAGTGTGCGAGAAAACGTATGACGAAACACAACTGTCATTAAAATTGTATTAGATGCGCAAATATTCTTCACATTTCTGTACTTGATGTTATGTAGACGTAAATAAAGTGGTTTGTCTGTTTGAAACTGAATAAATTCTGTTAGAAAAATAACTTGCTTCGAAAAATGCATATTTTTCTTATTTCGTGGTACTGACATTGTTTCTCTTCAGTCTGTTAAAGGAATAATAGAAAAAAAATCCTAAAAAGTTGTTTCTTTTTTATCAAACCTTACAAGGTAAGTAGAACTTGCTATTTTTGCCAACCATTCCTACTAAATTGAAGCTTTACTAAGGATGATGATGATTAGCTAACTGCCACGTGGAGAAATAGTGACATTTAATCTTTGGTTGACAACGCAATAATTACGAAATCAACCTCAGGCCTAGGGATGTTGGAGGACACGGTGGAGCACACCGTGGAGGTCTGCTCCGCTTGGGCGGAGCACCGCCGTGTCCTCGTAACGTCGATTGGCGGCGGCGACCTCTCGCGTCCGGCCCTGGTTCAAGCCATGGTCCGGGGCGAGAGGGAGGGGGGGCCACGTGGTGGCTCACGGCCACCGTAGGCGCGGGCCTTTGGACGATGAGTGATGGGCTAGCTCGCCGTCCGTCCGTCTTATGACGACAGGCCGTGTCGACGGCGCGTTCGTGTTTCACGCGCGCCTCAAAGAGATGTGAGCAAACATGAGGGGCCCGCAAGGGCCGATGCCTGCCAGGGCTGCGGCCCTGGAACATAAAGGGCAAAAGAAGGAACATAAATGGTTTTTAGTCAGTAAAAGTCTGACACTCCCCTCCGCCCAGAGCGGGAGGAGTCATTTGATGATTTCCCATCCGAAAAAAAAAGGCCTAGGGATGTCCGGGTAATATTAACGTTTTACAATTACCACCACCCGCACTGGGCCCGCGGGTGGCTTATAGCCCATTCCCTCTCATTGAGAGGAGGCCGTGTGTCCCAGCAGTGGGAACATTATAGTCTGATTAGGCTTATGCTTTGCAATTATAAAAGGTTTAACCTTTTAAACGCCACTGTCACATATAAGTGACAAGCAAGCGCGTGCCCTGTACGCCAAACGACACAAATATGTGACAAAATGTTAGGTGGATGTTGGTGGTGGTGGTAAGTGGTGGTGGGCTTTGCGTGGAGGGTACGCGCGTGCGTTCATGCTCTGACGTTCAAAAGGTTTAAAAACTATAGCCGTTTAACAGAACAAAATCATTGGTTTCGACTAAATTACAATTAGCCCCAAAATTAAAATATTTTTAGGAGCTATATAAAACCTTTGCTTCGACCAGAAACGAATTAACCTAATCCCTGTCGAAAAGGTACAAAAAGGTACCTATAAAAAGTCAACTGAAAAAAAAATTGCTTCATAAATTATCACCTATGTATTTAAACACGTCAACAAAAACTCTTCGCACGCTGCGGCCATGTTAAAAAATTCAATTAAAAACCTCATTTGTGTTTTTCATCAAGTTAAAAACTCTAGTCGTGTCGTGTCTGTTCCTCGCCGAAATATTAACACACGGTGTGAGGGGGAAGAGAGAAGCGAGGAGAGATTACTATTGATAAAGAAAGTAATTAGATAAGTCAATTTTGACTTTAATCAAAATACAGGTACTTATCTACCTACTTGAGTTTTCTGTTACATTTTGCGAGCTGCCAGTGTTGTGTAAAAATTAAATTAGATTTTTGCCAATATTTATTAACAATTAAGTTTTGGAATCTAATAAAAAAAATCTTCTGCTATTAATTTATAATTGGATTATTATTCAATTGGATGCCAAAAATAAAATTCTATGTCAAACTATCTTCCGAGGGACCACACTGATTACAATTAAACAAACCAACGAGTACTCGCAAAACTTTCAATTAAAACAGATAATTAACAAATTCTCACTAAAAACAAACACACGCACACGTATCAGATAGCTCCCCAAACCAACTAAATCCTCCTGTAACTCGCGCCGTGGAAACGAAGCAAAACTCTACTCTTTGACTTGGAAACAAATAGTTAATTACGTAGAGAGCTCGTTAGGCATGGATTGTGCCAAAGTTGCCTCTACTTTTTACAGTGCAGCCTTAAGTTCGCGGGATTTTAAACGAAGCAAGAAACGTTTCGTTGTACTTACGACGTTTTTCTAGACGAGTGTTCTAGTGAAGAATGCTTGAGAAATGGAGGTGACTCGCTGTTAATAGAGTTTTTGTTTCGTTTAAAAGACTGGTTAAAAAGGGATTTTGGTTAGTAACGTGAACTAATTTTGGTGCCGCTGATTACACCCTAATTTTTAAGGGGACAGTCGACTTTGAGTTCGGTCAAAAGAGTACGGACTAATTGCGAATTGCTTACTAACATCTCTATCTTTGTTCGGTGTCTGTGGGCAGTTCGCGGTATGTGCTTACAGTTTGACTAAAACACGAAGGTGGAAGAGCCAGGGTAGTCCGCGAAATTAAAATTTTCTTTCGTTTTAGTGTAATTTGCAGGTCATTTTCAGGTTGTATGTTGGTGAAAAATGAGTCGCGCTAGTAAAACTCATGTATTTACAGAATTATAATCATTAAAATCGTTAACTATTTCATGAAAAAGTCATTCAATGGGGTTAAATGTACTTGGAGGGGAATTTAGCGGGCTATCCTGACGCTTCTCCCTTAAGCGGTTAAGTCAGAACGTTTGTAACAAAACGTCAAGAACCTTGTTTTCTTGTATCAAAAGCGTAATTAAATACTGACACAGTTAGAGGAGACAAACAACATGACACAAATAGAACAGAAAATGAATGCCGAGCCATTTTAAAGAGGTCAAGGAATTGGCCCTCAACGTAAGAGCTGCAAAATCTGCACCGTCAAGGACGACAGCGTAACCTTCTTGTTTATAAAGGATTGAAAATGTCATATTCTGTGTCTGCTCAGCAACATTTCTCTTTTATTACGAGAGCATTTACTGGAACAAAAATAAGTAGAAAAAAATTAAACAAAAAATTAACATGCACCATTCAAAAAAAACTTCTACTGACTGACTTGAAAAAACTATAATATAATATATTTCACTAAACGAAGTAACGATGGAGTTTCTTGCCCATTCTTCTACATACGAAACTATCCTTGCAAATCCCTGAATGTACACCCAATAGGGTGTACATTCAATCAAAAAAGTATCGGGCATGAATGATTTGTTTATGGTTCCAATTTTTTTTTTTTTAGATTGGCTGTACTGTTTTCCATCTTGGCGCGGAGTTTGAGTTCCATCTGTTATTTAGATTAAATACAGAGTTGTTTTTAGTTCATATCTAGTGTGTAGATTGCGAATTTCATAATGGACAAAAACATCGAACAGTTTGTCTTAAATTTTGCATCAACAATGGAATTGCATATTTGGAGTCCGTAAAAATGTTACAGAAGGCCTACGGTAAATCGACTTTAGCAAAAACGCGTGCTATGAGTGGTACAAAGCGGTCAAGATGTAATGAAAGATTTGCCTTGCTCTGGTAGGCCATCAACGTCTTCAACTGAAGTTAACATCGCGAAAGTGAAGGAAATAGTCACTGAAAATCCTCATTCAAGTTTGAGAGAAATAGCAGTTGAACTTTCTGTGTCTCACGAGTCGATTCCTACCATTTTAAATAATCACTTGGGTATGAAACATGTGGCTAGTCCCAAAATACCTGATTCAAAAACTCAATCGCATAAGAGTCGCCGAGGACATGCTAGACCGAGTCAATTCCGACCCAAAATTCATGAAACGCATTGTTACTGGTGACAAGACGTGGGTTTACGTGTTTGACATGCAAACTAGTCAACAAATTTCAGAGTGGCGTCCTCCACCTGAACTGAAATCGAAAAAAACACGCCAAAGTCGATCAAAAGTCAAAGTCATTTTGACCGTTTTCTTTGACTATCGCGGTGTTGTGCACTCGAAATTCTTACTGGAAGGTGAAACAGTAAATAAAGAATATTATTTGAGCGTAATGCGGCGTTTAAGAGAGCAAATTCGATGAAAAAGGCCAGATTTGTGGAAAGAAAATTTATTGGCCTTCCCACAAGACACACTTTCCATACTCGTAGTGAACGAATTTTTGACCAAAAACTCAACAAATAACATCGAGCAACCACCTCATTCACCAGATATGGCTCCAGCCGACTTCTTTCTTTTTCCTAAACTCAAATTACCACTTCGTGGCACCAGTTTTCATTCGGTAGAAGAGATAAAGGAGTGAAACTGAACTCAATTCCGGAAAAAAACGTTTAAAAATATTTAGATGATTGGATTATTCGTTGGCATAAGTGTATCGTTTCTGAAGGAGCATACTTTGAAGGCGATAAAATAACTTTGGATGAATAACTAAAACTTTGTGTATTATTGATCGTTTCCCGGTGCTTGCATTTGCTTGACAGAATAGATCAAATCTATTTCTTATGTTTTAAAGTTTTATTTGTACCTAATTGGAACACATGGTTTGACTTTGACATACATACTTGAAAGTCAAACAGCCGAATACTAAACCATCACTTCCAATACAGTATCTCTGTCTCTACTCGTAGCTATCTCTCTACCGGAATCTCACCTCGTAAAAAGAAAATCGAATATCTGGAACAGAGAACCTTTATGGTAATAAAAAAATGAATTGTTTCTAACATATCATTGAATATGAACATCCCAAATTATACAGCGGAGTTTCACAAAGAGAACACCTACAATGCTTCAATGCAGTCTGTACCTTTGAGCCAAAAGGGAGTATGTTCATGTTTTAAATCGCATTTAACGAAACAAAGGGACCCGCGGCCCGAGCATATGTTATAGTGCTTTTATTACACCGCATATGGGCTAAATGTGCTCCCATATTGTTTTATTTATCTTTTTCGCTCTGTCGCATTGTGATATGTCGCATTTTCCTTGGAATTTGTGCTTTTTCCGTCTAAACAGATTTTGTGAAAGTTTCATGAACTGTGTTAGTCATTTATCACGATTCGGAGAAATTTTAATTCAGTTAGTACGTTTAAACGAGCCGGGAGAAATTTGGGCTTGTTTATTGAGCGCGAGTGAGTTTAATCAGAACTCCAAAGTGATAATATATGTTTGCTATTGTGAGAATAGGTAAGAGAGTCTTGCAGAATTTCATTGATTTGTTAGTTTGAATATTTTACTGTTGCCTTATCGTCATCTGCTTTGAGATCAGCTTCTACAAAAATTTTACATGCAGAGACTTTCTATCTGATATTCACAAAATTCCTAAATAAAACTGATTGGCAGACTGTCCCGTTACTGACTACCCGTTACAATGTTGTCCTGTGCCAATATTTTTCCAATGACTTTATAATCTTATGACAGAACATTCTGAAACCGGTGTTGGTACTTGGTAGGCTAATATATGCTACGTAAGATTCACTATATTATTCATAGAGGCGCACGCACGCTTGCTTCGTCTGAATACATCGACGTTCGCCTTTATTGCCGCAACCCAAATGTGTTTATACTCGCTCTGTCTCTGCGAAACTCTTTTATAGTCTGTTTATGGGATTCTGGATTTTGATTCTCTGCTTGTTTTAAATGTTAGTCTTCCTTGTTATTTCCATTGTTTGGTGTTTAATATTGCGACATTGTATTCTGTTGCTTATTATGCTTGTCTTTAAGATATGTGTTTAAAGATATTGATAACTTATCCAGAGTTCAGAATAGCAAAAAGTAAATGTCAATTCAAGTCGTATCTTCGTTAATATGTTGTAGGTAAATGTTTATTTTCCAAAGAAGAGACTTAGCGAAGAGGCATATCACAGTTATTTTATTTACTCGTTTTCTTGACGAAACAATTTACTACAGTCTAGATATTCTTCGACCCAATCACAGAAAGAAATATTGTATAAAAAGTTTTCCAACAAACACGACACAAGTTTGGTTTTTCATGAATACTTAAATACGCCTGCGGCTGATAAAAAATATAACAAAAATAAAAGGCAATAGAAACTGTATACCAACGATAGATGGAAATAGAAACAATCAATCCTCTGCAAAGGCTTTCAAAAGAACAAATAGTGTAGGTACAATAAAAACCAGTGATTGCCCACTTAAAATTCATCAGCGAAGTTCGATTTTAGAAACATTTTCTGGGGCAAATAATAACAAAAAGGCTTTGCCCTGGATTTTAATGCTAGAGATGTGCAGAAATAAATTCGCGAAGATTTTTCAGTGGACGCGAGGCGACTGCGTAATTTGTATGCTGCGTAGTATCAGGGTTCCGTGTGTTTTGTGGCGCTGCTGGTGAATTAAATGGTGATGTTTTAATGGTGACATTTGGTCCTTCGAGCAATTTTGTGTTGTGTGATTTACATCTTTTACGGTCGCGAATCGGTTGGACTGGTCTCTCACAAGCGAGTCGCCCCAGTTACCAATTGAGAAGGCGCATATCGTAGAAGGGAAGGTTACACAATACAAAGAACCAGGAGTGTGGAGCAACAGCCTACTACTCAAAACAAGAACAAGAGTTCGTCGTGAATTCGTCGAGAAGTTTGACAACATGACGTCAGCAGATACTTACGAGAATCAGCGCGAACTTTACGAAAACATCAAGAAAGTCGGCATCAACATCAAGAAGGATGGCTGGGACAGGAAGAACACGGACTACTTTAAACGGCGTTTGCAGATGCTGGAAAACTTATGGGGTGAATTCCAGTTCAACCATGACCGTCTGTCTACAGAAGTGGGTGTGAGTCATCTTTATTTTACAAGTAATTTATATAACACAGCGTTGCAGTGTTATAAAGAAGTGAAGGAGTTAATCCTCTTACAACATGAGCAAGTGTCGACGCAAAAACGGTCCGTTGTACCCTCGGTACAACCATCAACGCTCGGAGCTACCTCTCAACAAGAGAAAGCAGGTACAACGAGCAAACAAGAACAAAAACAAGAGCAACATGAGAGCGAGGAGGGAGAACAAATAAGTAACACAGAGGAGAAGAGCGGGAACAACAACATGGATCAACCGCCTCCTCGTCAACAACAAAGCCCTAGCAAGAGGGACACAGGGTCCAATAGTAAGCTGGACGATTTTTTACGCAAACAATCGGCCAACTTCAAAGCCTTCATGAGAGCTGTCGCCATCATTCAAGTGGAATTCATCTCTGAAAAATGGGAATTTCAAGATGCGCTGCAAACATTACAGTCACGTTGGTCGGCTATTGACAGTCTTCATTGGGAGATAGAGTGCGAACTTAACGGAGACAAGAATACAATATATGAAGAGCGCTATACAAGATTTGAAAGCCAATATCTTGATCTGAAGAAGGCGTTAAATACAAAGATGTGGTCCGGAGCTCATCGAGAAAAAACAACACCAAAATTAGAGATACCGGTCTTTCACGGCAAATTTAATCAGTGGACACCATTCAAAGACCTTTTCACGGAAGCCATCCATATCAACTCATCCTTGTCAAATGCGCAGAAAATGCAATTTTTGAAAAGCAAGGTCCAAGGAGAAGCTGAAAGACTGATACAACACTTACAGATAAGCTCGGATAACTACCTAGTGTGTTGGGACATTCTCAACAACCGCTATAACAATAAAAAACTTATATTTACATCGCACATCAACATGCTCTTCAATCTGCCAACAATGCAACAACAGTCATTAGCACCAATCAAGAAAATACATGACGTCACAATAGAATGTTTGCACGCCATCAAGAACTTAGGAGTGGATGTCAGAACCTGGGATCCGCTACTAGTACACATTTTGGCGCAAAAGCTGGACGCTGAGACATATTCAGATTACATTGAATCACTGAAGAACTCGCGGGAATTACCTACATTGAAGGATTTTCTAGACTACCTAGAGGCGAAGTTTACTTCAATGGAATCGTCGCAGCGTAAACAAGACAGCTATCAGAAATCAAGTTCTGGAACAAATCAGCATCAAGAAGCAACCCATTTCAAGAAACATAACAATCACAACAAGAACCAAGCGGCTAGTAACAACAAGGTTACGAAATCCTACCATGCGTCAACATTTATTTGTCCACTCTGCAACGACGAGCATGGCCTCTATTTTTGTGCAAAGTTTTTAGAAATGTCGAATGACGAAAAACTTAACACAATAAACAAATTGCAAGTATGCATTAACTGCCTGTACAGCCACAAAGGGAAAAAATGCACATCAAGCAACCGATGTCGCAAGTGCAAAGCCAAGCACAACACGTTAATGCACGAAGCCACTGCAAAAAACAACGAACAAACCAACTCTTCATCTCACGTCTCTCAAAATAATGAAGCTTCGGAGATTCTATTAGCAACCGCCATTGTTAAGGTAGAGGGAGCTGATGGAACTCAGTACAACATGCGAGCTCTTGTCGATCAAGGGTCTCAGATATCATTGATAACAGAACGCGCTGCTCAACTTCTTGGGAACAAACGCCAAAAATGCAAAGGAGTTGTCTCCGGAATTGGGGAAAAGGAGAGCAATTGTAAGGGCATGATAACAATTTCATGCAGCTCTGCCTTCAGCGACTTTACGTTCAGGAAAACAGTATACATTATGAAAAACTTAATCAAGAATCTACCAAACAAAACTTTCGCTAAACCATCATGGCCTCAGATACAAAATATCAGCTTGGCGGATCCGGATTTCAATAGCAGCCGTCCAGTAGATCTGCTATTTGGAGCAGACATTTACTCCCAGATCATGCTAGGAGGAATGATCAGAAGCGATGACGTCAATCAGCCTATCGCACAACAAACCAAACTAGGATGGCTACTATGCGGAAACGTCAGAACATTTCATTGCAATGTAGTATTGAACAATCTGGAGGATATGATACAGTTTTGGGATTCCGAAGATATCAAGGATCAAGCCCATTTTTCGGAGGAAGACCAGAAATGCATTGAGTACTACTCTAAAACAACACAACGTTTAGAAAATGGGAGATACGAAGTGAGACTACCAATGAAACATGACTGGGAGTGCAAGCTGGGCTCTTCCAAACAAATGGCAATTGCGCAATTCAAAACGTTAGAACGAAGATTGGGAAAACAACAAGATTTAGCAAAAGCCTATAAAGAATTTATAGCAGAGTACATTGACTTAGGTCATATGCAACAATCAACATGTAACAAGACACTCGACTGCTATTTGCCGCACCACGGAGTCGAACGCGCCGAGTCAACAACAACCAAGTACAGGGTGGTGTTTAATGCGTCCGCCAAAACATCTACAGGATGGAGTTTGAACGACCTTATGTACAAAGGTCCAAACCTACAGCAAGATTTACAAACAACATTGATGCAGTGGAGGCAATATAAATACGCCTATACAGCTGACATTGAAAAAATGTACAGACAAATCTTAGTGGCCCACTGCGATCAAAACCTACAACAGATTGTATGGCGAGAATCGCCGGAACAACCTCTACGTTCCTATCAACTCGCTACAGTAACTTATGGCACCAAGGCAGCACCGTTCTTGGCCATAATGACATTACGAAGATTGGCAGAGGACGAGCGTGAACAGTTTCCGGAAGCTTCAAAGGTAGTGGAGGAGTCATTTTACGTCGATGATCTCGTTCACGGATCCCATACCATTGAACAAGCACAAGAGCTTATTTCGGACCTAAAACTACTACTGAAGAGTGGTGGGTTTAACCTCAGAAAATGGTCATCAAACGAACCTGCACTCTTGGAAAACGCTACAATACAACATAACAATGAAAACACGGTTTTCAATTTCAAAACGGATCAAACATCAAAAACATTGGGCTTATGCTGGAATCCGACAGAAGACAAATTCACATTCCAATGTTCGATTTCAAGCGTCAACAAAAAACATACAAAACGCAGCTTATTAGCTGAAATATCAAAACTGTTTGACCCACTTGGCTGGCTGGCTCCCGTATCCACGAAATTAAAATTGTTATTTCAAAAACTGTGGGAGGTCAAATTACAATGGGATGACGAAGTGTCGGATAGTATAAACAAGGAATGGTGCAAAGTACAAGCAGACATAGTGGCGATAAACTTGTGTGAAGTACCAAGATGGCTCAGATGTGATGGGAAACAAGCAATAGAACTACATGGCTTCAGTGACGCCTCCCTGGATGCCTATGCGTGTGTTATTTACGCACGAGTTCACCCGTCAACGATCGTCACACTAGTCGCTGCAAAATCTAAAATCGTGCCATACAGAAAAGTAACAACATTGCCTAGACTGGAACTTAATGGAGCACATCTACTATCCAAATTAATGCAGAAAGTTAAGGAATCCTTACATCAACATGATGTTCGAGTCTATGGCTGGACTGATTCTATGGTAGTCCTGGGTTGGATACAAGGTGACCCATCACGATGGAAAACATACGTAGAGAATCGAGTTCTAAAAATAAACTCTGTAATACCGCGCTCATGTTGGGATTATGTCAAATCAAACGAAAATCCCGCTGACGCTGCAAGCCGAGGCCAGTACGCCGGTCAACTGAAAGAAAACAAACTATGGTGGCAAGGTCCTATGTGGTTATCATCGTTTCAAATGAAAAACCAAGTCAAAAAGGTCTATACGTCAGATCAAGATGTAAAAACAGCGGTAAAGAAACAAGTCAATGCTGCCCAAATCAAAACAGAAACAATCAACATAATCGAACAACTATTACAAAAACATAGCTCAATTAATCATGTCATTCGAATAGTCGCATGGATACAAAGAGCATTGAACTTAAAACTTGGAACATTGGACTCGAAACATCGACAATTACCAAGTTACCTTACGTTACAAGAATTAAATCGAGCAACTAAGGCAATTGTGAAACAAACGCAACAGAAGGTATTTGAAACGGACATGAGTCATTTACGTAAACACGGCAGAGTGGCATCGAATAGCAAGTTACTACCTCTCAATCCTTACATTGATCAAGAAGGCTTGCTAAGAGTTGGGGGAAGATTGAACAACGCAACGCTAACGGAAGAAATGAAACATCCAATGATCATTCCCTACGACAGCCATCTAACGCATTTGCTCATCGATCAAGCGCATCAAATGACGTATCACGGAGGACCGCGACTCACATTATCACACCTTCGTCAAAAATACTGGATCATCGGTGGCGTACGAGTAACGAAGATGCAAGTCAGAAAATGCGTAACGTGCCGCAAAATAAATCCAACAAAACAACAACAAATCATGGGTGAGCTGCCGAGCGCAAGAATAAACCCTGCCCCGCCATTCTACCATACAGGAGTGGACTACACGGGATTCGTCGACGTCAAGATGAATAAAGGAAGAGGGGCTAAAACAACAAAAGGTTACATAGCCATATTTATTTGTATGGTGACAAAGGCAGTACACATAGAATTGGTGTCTGATCTTACAAGCTCGGCATTTTTGGCAGCCCTAAACAGTATGGCAGCAAGGAGAGGAGCCCCCCGCCATTTATACAGCGATAACGGCACGAATTTTGTCGGCGCTAATCGACTGCTAATGGAACAATACGGAGAAATAGAAAACAGCTACAGGAACAACCTATTACAGAAAAACGTCACCGAGATGGCCATACAGTGGCATTTCAACGCCCCGGCATGGCCATCGGCGGGTGGATTATGGGAACGAGCCGTAAGAAGCTTGAAACACCATTTGAAAAGGGTGGTGGGTGAGCAAAAGTTAACATTCGAGGAGTTCACCACCATCTTAACAAAACTAGAAGCTTGTCTAAACTCTAGACCTCTGTGTGCGCTGAGTGAAAATGTAGAAGATCTCGACTGTCTGACGCCAGCACACTTTCTAACAGGAAGGTCAGGGTTGACCGTCATCGAAACAAGAGAAGACGCCCGAACAAGATGGGAGCTTACCAGAAAAATGTACTCAGAAATTTGGAAGAAATGGAAAAATGAGTACCTGTGCCAATTGTTAGCAAGAACAAAGTGGCAGAAGCCGCAGAGCAACCTGAAAGTTGGTGACTTGGTTGTTGTAAATGATGACCAGCGGCCCGCAGGAAAATGGTTGATGGGTCGAGTAACAGACCTTCACCCGGGAGACGACGGATATGTTCGTGTCGTAACCCTGAAAACAAGAAACGGCCTCATAAAGAGACCCATAACAAAGCTATCTATTTTACCAATAGACAGCGAAGAAAACTCCAAACCACAAAACATTGAAAAAGAACATAAAAAACAAGCAACAAACGAGGAAACAACAAAATGTCAACAATCTGCAAGAACAAGCAAAATCAACTTCATCGGATTAGTGATGACCCTGCTATACCTACTGAGTCCAGCAACCGCGACAACAAACACAACAAACTTTATCGAATTGCATCAAGGCCTATATTTCGATAAATCAACCAACATGAAATTGATTCGCGACGAATGGAAGATAGTTGTCTACTACGACGTCAAACCCTATTGGCATGGTACAGCAGTGTTCACAAAATTCAATGATCATCTCGAAAACATATGTTCAAAGCTAAATCAGAAGACCCAGTGTGACATCATTGCATTACAATTACGTCACGCGTCCGCTGAACTTGAACACTACAACCGCTTATTGCTGAATCCGCAAGGTCGGGTGAATATGAGAAGCAAACGCGGCCTTATCAACGGTGTCGGGTCAATCGCACGTTCCCTGTTCGGAGTATTAGATGACCAATTCGCCGAACAATATCAACGAGACATTGAACTCATCCAAGAAAATGAGAAACATCTGGCTCTATTAGCTAAAAATCAGACAAGTATAATAGAAGCCGAATACAACATACTTAGGAGATCGGAAGAAACAATCAAAAAACAATACAAATTATTCAACCAACATCTGCTAAATCTAGACAAACTAACGAGTAACCTTCAGAAAGAGATTGAGTCTCAAGAATTATCAATCGAATTTGTGATGTCGGCAATCTCGGCAAACAGCTTTATAGAACATCTAAGAAACGTACAAGAGATTCTATTGGATACCGTAACAAACATTTACAATGGCAAGATGAACTTACACCTCATCGCGCCAGAACAGCTACGAGATGAATTAAACGTCATATCAGGGCAACTGTCAAAGGATGTGGCACTTCCCATCAGGAACATTCAAGAAGATTTTCTCCGCCTGTATCATCTTCTACAAGTGAAGGCTAGGATGTCAGAAAGATATCTTATCATTGAGATACGGGTGCCGTTAATCAGCAGAGAAAATTACGAAGTTTACCACATCATACCTGTCCCAAAAAGGAACGGCGGCGAAATGGTTACCCTACTACCTATAGCGGAACTATTAGCCATTAACATACAAAAGGATTCTTACCTCCCGATGACTATAACTGACCTACATCGATGCATGGATCACGACAGTACAACTCTGTTGTGCCCCATGAGGACACCATCATACCACATGAAATCCGACGAGAGCCTCTGCAAGAGAAGCAAAAACTCACCTGACTGCAAAACAAAACAAGACAGCTGTCGAGACACATTGTTGGAACTTAACAGCATAAATAGTTACCTATACTTTTGCTGTGACGCTTGCAAAATACGCGTCATATGCGAAAATCAAGTTTCAACAGAAGTACTTAGCAACGCAGGGGTAATGACACTCGGTAGCGACTGCACTATCAATAGTGAGACGTTCACTGTTCATTCCCAAAGGCAATTTATGGATACGATTCATACCCAGGTCGAAGAAGTCACGATGGAAATTCCCCCTATCAATCGGATCATCAACCTATCTGTACCGGTTTTGATGCAAGAACCCAAAAATGAGACGGAAATGGAGCAGAGCTCATTACTGCGAGATCTGGGAAAACAAATAGAACAGATGAAAGCCGCAACAGCAAAAGGCATAATATCAGATCGGGCAACATATCACGATGTCCACCAATACGTTGTCATATACATATTGGCAGCAGTAGCAGCGATAGCAGGCGCAATATATGTATACCACCGAATCCGAAAACATTGCAGGAATCAACAGAAACCTATATCACCACCTGTTCCGAATCCAGCGCCACGAAGGAGGTCGACTGCAAGCATCGTAGACAACGCGATATCTGACGTCACAGACGACAACAGTGTAATGCACTTATCGAGTGCACACACACTCAACAAAGCAACGTCGCCTATTGCGCGTTGTAATTTAATAGTTTAAGGCTTGGATTATATCATTTATTTTTAGATTTTATCCCCCTTTTACATTTTGTATTTTAACATAACATTTTTTCATTTTTATAATCTGTTACATTTTGTGAGTGGGCAATATGTACGAGCTACGCTGTACATTGACCTTTGTGTAGTTTGTACGTCATACTCATCAATGCATATCGATATTGTTTAGGTGTGCATTTCTGTAACTTAGCATGTAATCGTGTAATTATAATTCAGTAGCAATAAATCCATCAAGGGAATCATTCGTCTACTCATTTACATAACATAACATACCTTACAAGTCTACATAACAAGAATAACAAGTACATAACATTTTCACTGTTGGGCATCATACCCCAACAGTTGGGTAAGGTTGCTCCAATCTTTTTTGTATATGAAGAGGTCTTTGCCTGCGGTGGAATAGCAACGGGCTGGTTTTATTAAAGTTAACAAAATAATATGGTATTTTTCGGGCTCCATTTTTGAAGATCATTAAGAATTATTAAACTTGAGACGGGATTTGTAATTGTCAAATATATTTCGAAAGAGTGTGCTATAATGAAAACTGTCAAAATATCAACATTATTGAGACGATTTTGATATGCTTTTACGGTTGTAAAATATTCACACTTTACTTTATAAACATCCAAATGTCAGTCACTAAGCTATTTGTGTCACGATTTTAATAACATTTTTCGAATGATAAATCGAGAACATATTATTTGCAAGTAATATTAAATTGCAATACGGCATAACAATGACCTCTATATTCTTCGAAAGATTAGGTTAGTTATTCTGAACTTTACTGGCAACCCAATACTGTCGATTACACCAATTTCAAAATAAAACAGCCAATCGACTACAGAATTTTGTCGTATACTTGTCGCAGGAAAATTGCGATTTGTGAAAATAGGTAATAGGATGTTTGCAAAAATTAGTCTGTTTATGATGATTGTAAGCTAGTCTAGAGTCAATATTCATAACATCTTTAGTTATTCTGGTTGATCAGAACACGGTTCGGGTGAAACTGTCAGCCAATGAGCGCGGAGAATAGCGTTCATATCAGCCAATCAGCGTTCGTACTTATCGTTCACCTACGAGCAGCTGTTTATTAAAGGTTTTAACTAATTAGCCAGCACTATACTAGTGGGTGCGGCTTCATGTCGTAATTTAAGTTTTGTTGGCCGATACTAACATTAGTTTTTTTAAGTACATTGTTACTAACACGAAATGGACCTGGTCTGAAATAAATGTTTATTATTATTACTATACGGAACCTCTCCTCCGGCCACCGCTTCAGTCATCCCCAAACTATGGAGCGTCCGTCACCCGCGGGTTGGACCGTCAAATCCTGCTATAAATATACTCAGGAGCTCATTTATATCCAGCCCTCTTATTTTTTGTTATAGTGCTTTAATTTATAATGAGACTAGCTTTTGCCCGCGGCTTCGCTCGCGTTAATTTAGAATTTGAAAATCAGTTCGGGTGAGTAAAACCTGAGCTTAGCTTATATAATAACATAATTAAATCATGATTCCAAAGACACGTGGTGCCATCTATTATTATAAGAACGTTTTTGTTGTTTTCCTCGGGAAATGTACTTTTTTTTGGGATGATAGGGTACCCTATGTCCATTTCTGTACACCTGACAACGTGAAAAGGTAACAAGCAAACTTACTATATATTAGTAAGTAATAATAAATATAATAAATAAATATCCCTGGACATTTCACACAGCACCATTTAGTCCCAAGCTAAGCAACCTAATGCTTGTGTTATGGTAACTAGATGGCTGATAAACTACATATATACATTTTTTTTTTTGTAAATACATACATAATTATTATAGATAGAAAAACACCCAGACCCGGAACAATTACTTGTAGGTCATACAAATATTTGTTCCGTACGGGAATCGAACCCGCGACATGCAGCGCAGCAGTCAATCGCTTGACCACTGCGCCAACCGTGTCGTCGTGTCGTGTCGTGTCGTGTCGTGTCGTGTCGTAATAGTATATTAGTATTAGTATAAGGATATTACAATGGTTTATGTGCATGTATGTGTATGTGTCCCTACTTAGTGATTCATGTGTGTATAACTCTTGATAGCGAGGTTAATTGGTTACTAAAGGATTATAATATTGTAGTAACACTTGCGATGCGCCGCTGCCGTCACACTGCTTTTACAACTTGACAATACAACGAGATTTTTATTGTGTTAGTTTAATACTAATGGATTGTAATACTGTCAAAATCCGTGCCTCAGAAAACCCGTTAAGCCGTTGGTCCTGGCTGTCATCTGTAGATCTTTGACAGTCTTTAGAGATGGTAAGTGGCCCGAAAGTCTCACAACCAGTCTTACCAAGGGGTATCGTATTACCCACTAATAGATGCAGCTGAATACCAGTATTTTACATCCACAACTAGGGTTTGGGTCCCGGAACTTTTCGTAGTTTTAGTAATCTCGAGTCCCGGGACTTTGAAATTGTCGGGAATTCCCAAACCCTATCCACAACCCAGTTAGTAGTGGGTAATACGATACCCCTTGGTAAGACTGGTTGTGATTACCGACCACAATATAGTTGGGAAAAGGCTAGGCAGATTATGATGAATACCGTCAAAATCTGTTGCGAAGTTTCGAAAAAGAACACAAACACAGACGCGAAAGGCGACTTCGATTTGTTATATGCATAGGATAGGTCTGTATAGATTACAAAAACAAACAAAAGAAAACAAGTGTAGGACGTATAATAAAGCCTTGCACCTTGTTAGTAGTACCAATTTCCATAGAACAAATCTAACACAACCCGCTGTCTCCGAAACGAAAACAAACTCCCGTCTCCCAGGACTGCACACATGTTTTACTTTCACTAAACAAACCTCGCCCCACAAGCACCAGCACCCGGCTGTCCAATAACAGCAATATAAATCCCAACTACTTCACTTAAATTGTCCGTTAAAATCAAGCCGGCACAACAATTGTTCACACCACTACTATAAAAGTTAAATAAAGGCCTGGTCGGGCCACTTGCCTCCGGAAATCCATTCGTTGAGGCCGCAGGCTCTAATTTCCTGTTCACGGCCGGGCCGCATAGAAAACGTGATTCTTTGCGAGGTACCCTGTACTGTGTAGTAGAGGGTACAGACGTACGAGTTAATGGTGTTGAGAATATGCAGTTTTGTGGATTTAAAGGGTTTACAAAGTGAGATTCTCTTTATTAGAGGAAGCATTGAGGTTGTTTTTTTTTTCTTGAAATAATAACTGTTTGTGTGACTTTATGTTTTATAGTGTGTCTGAGTGGGTAGCTTCTTAGAGATTTTAATAAAATTGCCTTTATTCATTCCAATGATCAGCTCAAACATGGTTATATAATATACACATGGAATATTTAAAGAGTATTCACAGACTACGTGGTATGCGCTACACTACGTCGTATGCGTTACGATACGTCATAGCAATGTCGGATGTCGATTTATCCGTGAGCAATACATAATTTTTCGAATAAATGTATTGTTATGAGCTAACAAGTCTTAATATTATCTTTTAAACCCCTACGAGTATACAAACACCCTACAAAATCTGAATTTACATATTAAATCTCTTCGTTGTCATAACACCAAAAAAATAGATAGAAAAATATATATTTAAGTAACAAAAACCTTCCCGTAGGCTTTTCACGAACCGGAAATTAGTATCTTCAGGCGTTTCTCATGAAAAGCCAGGAGCGGTCCCGGAAGTGAGGAATTTCCCGCGGCTCGAGTGGCCAATGGTAATGTGCCGAATTAAATGGCGCCATATTATCAAATGTTCTACTACCTGTACTTACTTTGAACTATGAATACTGTATTATTTGTTTTAGGTACTGCTTTAGCTGTGTGAATAGTTTTATACCAATATGATCGGTTAGAATTGAATGGACGTTTAGTTTCTTTAAGGAGGAAATTTTATTATGAAAGGGGAAAATCATGAGGTCAACTTAGGGAAACCATGAGGCAACATGATCTTTGTCATGGAGAGATCATAAAAGCAGTGTGTTAGTTAATATCAGTTGAGCTCCCAAGAACCAGTATTGAAAATACACATAAAAACAAACGTGCCAGTAATAAAAATCTTCCAGTCTTTGCTACTCTTTTTGAAAATACATAAAAATCTTTTTTAAGCAATCCTTTAGACACTAAACTTCAGTCGTCTTATAAAAGGCGCCTGTGACAAACTAAAACAAAGGAAGACGGTAGTTCTGCAGGAATTCTTCACAATAGGGTGTCTTGGGTCAAGTAATTAATATTACAGAACTGAATAATTTGAGCTCGAGGCGCGGAATTAAGTTAAGAGTTTTATCCAAGTAAATGGTGCAAAAAATGGAGTAAAATATGTTTTTTTCGTCCTAGAAGGGCATTCACTGACCTTATTGATGATGTTCTTCAAGAAAATTCAGATGTACGAACGTGGACGAAACAAAAGGGGTATGAAATGATCGCAGCAGGTGGCGCTCTGTAGTTGCTGCGTACCTCGTGTAAAACCGCCGATTTTCTATGATTAACCGGCGTGAGTTTATGTATGTTTGATGATTACTATCATATCATCATACTGGCATTCCCCGAAAGGACACAGAGGTGAAGAGCCCAGCCATATTCTTAGCCAGATAAGTTATAAGATTGTGAATGAAGGAGTGATGCTATTAACCAGGCCAAAAGCCTGTTTTTGGGCTGCTAATTACCAGAACTGAAAATTTCAAGATAAAAACCCACAGTATAACTTTCCTTGACAAGAAATTCTAAACCTACCACAATGTCAAAACTAATTATAATAACTACACTAACTATTTATAGGTTCACAAAACCATTTTTAGATTAGTTACTAAAACAGGCACCTGTATACCACTACAGCAAAACACACTTTTACCTAGAACTAGTAGTAATTCCTACAAAACTCCAAGTATTCATCTGAGCCACTAAATCCCAAGAATCTCGACTCCAACGCACAGGAGGGCCATTGATCAATACAAGCCATTTCACCGGCGTTTGCAAGCCAGGCACATACCCGTACAATTTACAGAGCTACAACACCACACAACATGGCCACACTACATAAATCACTCTTATTTTTGTCGTTTAATACTTATGGAACATGAATAGTGCTAAGTCATGAATAGATTTATGTTTTCCCTACATTTTTAAGTGAAAATTGAGAGAAATTCTTGGTATTTTTATCCGCAACACATCACAGATTGATTCGTATGCATTTGTTTTATATTATTGTCCTCGGAGTGTTCCTGGGATTCTTTTAGGGTACCGCATGGAAATAGGTACCGATCCTAAGCTTAAGTCATAAACCCTAAGCTAGGAAATAAATATAAAATGCAAATCTCAGTAGTTAGTTAGTTTCACATTTCATGAAATAAGTTCTCCTAATTTCAAAAGATTGTGTTAAAACACAACTAAATAAACTTGGCATGCACATATTTTGAAAATACTTTATTTCGAACAAAACTGTAAGTAGACTGAAGTATTCAAGACAATTTTATCTCTAAAGCCAGTTCCAGACATTAAAGTCGCGAGCATTCATCAAACGGCTGCGACAAGGTTCCACTTAGATATTGTGAATTCCTTCAGTTTCAATATTCATTGCGACTACACTACATCTTTGGAAGTTCATCCTGTTTCTTTGTTACAGATTTTTGTTTCAAAGTCTTTGAAAGCTTTCGTTCAAAGAGTATAATTAATTCGTACTATGATGGTTTTACGGTATTGTTCAAGCTGGAACAGTTTTGGCTTGGTTTCCAAGAATCTTCTTAGTTACACTACACTACTTTCAAATTACCCAACATTAACAAGTATTTGTACTAGTAAGTAAACTCCCAATCAAGCTCACACACATGAGTTTGCCCGTATTTTCGGGGTATTCTTGGAAAAGAGGATTTATTTTTGGTATAAGCTCTAGTGTGTAGTACGTACTCTTTCAATAACAAAGTGATAGGTATCTCTTCTATTCTTCTTTTATTTATTATTTTCTTACTAACACTAGTTTGTAAGCTCGCAATTTCTACTAACAAATATGGATGTAATGGACTAATTACTCTGAATTAAATGATTATTATCGGAAAGTGTTTTTCTTCTCAGCCCTTAGACTGGACTTAATCTACATTTACGGGCCGAAACCAGAGCAAATGTAGAGTGTGGTGTGTAAATTTGTGAATGTTTATGTGTTGTGATGAGGTCCTATTTCGTTTTCTTCTATCTGCATGAATTTCCTAACAATTCTGCACGTATTTAAAATCGCAGCTTTTTGTAGTATGATGTAAATGGATTCTTTTAGATCGAGTAATTTTAAACTATTTAGAAGATGATTTGGTATAACGCCTGTTGTAGAAAGTACTATAGGGACTACATATACTTTTTCTTGTCGCCAGATTCTAGTCACTTCGTCTTTCAACTCTGCGTACTTACTAATTTTTTCTGTGAGTGTCTTCTGTATGTTGTGTGTATTGGGAACAGCAATGTCTATGAGGTAAGTTACTTTGTTTATTTTATCCTGTAGGATTATATCCGGCCTATTGTAATGAATAGTTTTATCAGTGAGAATAGCGCGATCGTAATAGAGTTTATGTGTTGTATTTTCTAGGGTAGGTTCTGGTTTATAATTATAGTAAGGAGTGCTGGTATTTTCAATAAGTGTGTGTTTTAGTGCTAGTTTCTGGTGAATGACATTGGCCACCTGATTGTGCCTGTGAGTGTAGTCGGTTTGCGTGAGAGTTGTGCATGCTCCTGTTATGTGTTGAATGGTTTCTGGTTGGCTGTGACATTTGCGACATTTATCATTTGTAACTGTAGGATCTTTGATAATGTATTTTCTGTAGTTTTTTGTGTTGATGATCTGATCTTGAATAGCTATTATAAATCCTTCAGTTTCCGGGAATAAGTTGCCTATTTTGAGCCATTTATTTGAAGCTAATTTATTTATGTGGGATTGCTCTAAGTCGTGAGGGTGCCGACCGTGGAGTACTTTCCTCTTCCAGTCTTCCATCTTATGTTGCTGCGGGTCATCATTAGTTGTGTTTAGTGTTTCTGTCTGATGACTTAGATTAAGTGGAGTGTAGTTGAGATCATTTATCACTATAAATAAATAAATAAATATCCCTGGACATTTTCACACAGCACCATCTAGCCCCAAGCTAAGCAACTTAATGCTTGTGTTATGGTAGCTAGATGGCTGATAAACTACATATATACATTTTTTTTTTGTAAATACATACATATTATAGATAGAAAAACACCCAGACCCGGAACAACTACTTGTAGGTCATACAAATATTTGTCCCGTACGGGAATCGAACCCGCGACATGCAGCGCAGCAGTCAAACGCTTGACCACTGCGCCAACCGTGTCGTCAAACTATGGCTTTGTGTATGTTACTAATGCGGGATTTTGAATGAAAGAATGATTTTAATCGACTAACTTGTTTCCGCCATAGGTGCTGGATGTCTATTAGGCCTCTTATTATTATTATTATTCGTAGATCTCAATCGAGGTTTTCAACATCAGAATCTGAAAAACTATAAAGTATCTCCGTACTATTACATCCTTCGTAATACTATTATAAAATCGAGCCGGTTACCGCAAACGGTTACGCAAAGCTATAAAAAACAACCATATTTACTACCTAATGAAGATTTTTAATAACAAGTGCAAGCAGCTTGGTAAATTCATTCTCTTCTTTTAAAAACTATTTTTTATACATCGTACTCATACCTTTAACTCGCCATACACAAAAATAAATCTAATAAGTTAAACTTGTCTACGTATCATTACATCTAGTGGCCGTTTGTCTCTCGTGACGAGTAGGCGACTCAGTAATTGCTAACTATAAATCTTTGACTAACTTCCCGCGATGACGGGCGGGTGGAATATGATTATAGTTAAAGTAATGTACAGCCATTAAAGTACGACGTTTTCTTTGATTTATCTCCCGTGACAATACTGTATTATTTAAACATTAGAAGTATATTTCCCCAAATACCTTTTAAGAATCAGGCTTTTAATTTTTTTTATAAAACGTTACCCCACACCAGGCATTTCTTCTGTGTCGAGGGTGCTTTTACTAACATTTAATCTTACATACACAAACAGCCAGATCCGGAACAACTACCTGTTAGGTCATATAGACATTTTGTTCCGTGCGGAAATCGAACCCGCAGCGCAGCAGCCAGTCGTTGAGCCACTGCGCCAACCATGCCAATTTATAGTTATTTTCAAACATTATACAATGTTTGCCTTGTCTTTACTTAGTAATGTATATTATTATAGGTTTAGTAAAATGTATCATTACATGCAACCCTTTTGCTAAAATGTTACTAGTAAATATAAAATCAAAAAAATACCTTCACAAAAAGAGCAACATTAAAATCATAAAACAAAAGTTTCATTCAACAATTATGCGGAACCCAGCGCGGGGCGAGCTCGTCGCTTTCGTCGTTTTTATTTATTTCCAATCGCGAAGTAATCTTGCTATCTGCAGCTGCGCTATAATGTTGTAAGAGGACACGCCATTAAAATATATTTACAGTAGTTGGTAGTCGTGGCTAATAACAAGTGCATGAATCGATCTTCAGCGTTGAGGAACGCTTGCCGAGGTCAGTCCGTGGATGGATGGCCATTCCTGACACACCGAGTCCCTTTTGTGCCTTGGAAAGCAGAAAGCACACGCTGTTGGTAATGGTGATACCCATTAACTGGGTTGTGGAAGTCAAATTCAATCTCCATGTAAAATACTGGTTCAGTTACACCGTCCAAGACCCATCAAGAATAACAGTCGGGTATATCGTTTTGTGATACGCGGATGTAAAGGATATTTGTATTATACCTATAAAAAGTTTTGTTTTATTTGCGTTTGTAAATTTAGTTTTAATTGTTTGAATTCATATGAATTTCGGATTCAGTCCACGAATAAATGTTTTTGTTTTCCTTTATAAATCAAATCCCGTGTTAGATTTTCATTATTTTACTCGGTTATTGACATTCAATGACGTCATCAAAGGGCCAGCAAATAACGAAATTGTATCCATTATATTTGGTACAGACTTTTACGAAGGGTTTACATTAAGAAAATATCAGACCATTTTAGATAAGTACTTAACACTACTCAGTACAGTACTGTAGTACTTAGTTTTGTGTTTTTTTCACACTGGATGACTTCGCGGAAGATAAACATGGAGGCACAAACTTGTCTGTTACCGAAGGGACTAACTCTCAACGACAGAAGACAGACGTGTGCGAAAAAGTGTAAGGGCGGCCTTTGTGCAAGCAGAAGGAGATTAAAGGCTAGATAGAAAATTGTTTTGGATATGCATAGATAGACAAAAAAACTTTTTTGCAAAAAATAAAACCGACTTCAAATACACAAAAAAGTGATAAATAACTTTAGCAGCTTGCTTCAGAAGTCTGTGACTTTTGTTGGTTTGATTCCGTTTTTTTGTCACCGACTTCTGAAGCTAAACTTATTTATCACTTTTTTGTGGTTTTGAAGTCGGTTTTAATTTTGCGAAATGATATTTTAAAAATAACAATATATTATGCTAAACATTTGCACGCCATAGTATGTGGCAAACATGTCTGAACGAATTTTCTTCAATGTTATCCTGCATGCACTTTTTAATATTGTACCTATGTGTACACATGTTTGGAGCATATTTAATATATCTTATCTTATCTTAGAAAAAGTTTATTTTTCCTTTTTTTTGTAATATCCTATACAAATATTTGCAATGCATTTATTTTAAATTGTTAATAATACATGTACTGTACACATCTGCATACCCTCTCTGAGCACACAGGCGTGATGTTATGTTATGGTGTTGTTTAAACAATAAACATCCAAGCGCTTGCAGCAATCACGATAGATTTGCTGTCTATTATTGAAGAGTTCCGTTCCATATCTCGGAAGTCCGTAATCAGATCATGACAATATTTCTATGAGACCAACTTGGGACTATAGTCTATCAAAGAAAGAAACAGTTATGAAAATCGATCTACAATAATTAACCGAGAAAACGGTGACAAACAAAAAAAAATATACAGCCGAACATTATAATAAACTCATCATAATATTCCAACAACTTGAATAAGCACTGATAGTGCAGTGACCCTGGACTGACAAGTCTGATACCAGATTAGGCACTAACCACACGATATCGAAAAAAGGACAACTTCAATGGACCCTTTTTTTTTTTGGGGGGTGAGAAATCATCAAATGACTCCTCCCGCTCTGGGCGGAGCGGAAGGGAGTGTCAGACTCTTACTGACTAAAAAACACCCATGTTCCTTCATTGGCCCTTTATGTTCCAGGGCCGCGGTATCTCTTTCGAACAGTCCCGCAGCCCTGGCAGGCACCGGCCCTTGCGGGCCTCTCCCGTTTGCTGACATCTCTTTGAGGCGCGCGTGGAATACGAACGCGCCGTCGACACGGCCTGCCCGTCGTCATACGACGGACGTACGGCGAGCTAGCCCATTACTCGCCGTCCACAGGCCCGCGCCTACGGTGGCCGAGAGCCATCACGGCGTGGCCCCCGACGCCCGGTGCTTCTCCCGCGGCGGCTGGGACGTGAGGAGGTTCTCTCCCTCTCACGTTCCGCCGCCTCCTTCGCTAGCATGACTGCTTCGCAGAAGGAGGCGACGGCTTCCCATTCCCTCTCGCCCCGGACCATGGCTTGAACCAGGGCCGGGCGCGAGAGGTCACCGCCGCCAATCGCCGCTACGAGGACACGGCGGTGCTCCTCCCAAGCGGAGCAGACCTCGACGGTGTGCTCCACCGTGTCCTCCGGTCGATCCTCGCAATTGTAGCACCAGGGCGTTTCCTCCCGCCCGATTCGGTGCAGGTACCTCCCGAAGCACCCGTGTCCGGTGAGGACCTGCGTCAGGCGGAAGGTGAGGGCGCCGTGGCGCCTCCCTAGCCACTCCTCAAAGAGGGGACTTACCGCCACTATCGTGGCGTGCCCTACTTCAATGGACCCTGAAGTCAATACTGAGAGCCATCTCATCTGATAACAAGGAGATAGATCTATTTACAGACTAAACGATTTGAGACATCATCCTGTATGATCCACCGATGTTGAACTGTTAAAATGGAAACCTGGTGCTATAGAATAACGTCTTACTTTCCAAGACTTAGCAATTTCCTCCCTGACTACAACATAAGCAAGTATACCATCTCCGTCGGACTATCGCCTTGGGAATCTCGTTTATAGGCAAAACACGTGTCGAATTACATTTTAATTAATTTGCATTTGTTCGCAGAAGATTGCAAATTACTACGATCTCTTGCGTAACGGTCAGGCTCTAGCAAAACGATTGAAAATGGGAAAGTTTTTCTTCTTAACTATTGAGTTGGAGGTTTTATTAATTAGGTTGTTAAGCACTAATCAAGGACCATGGAAAGTGATATTTATATACCTAGTTGATAAATTTCAAAGTGATTGATTGTACTAAACACAAAAAGTAAGAAGAACATAATCATAATCATTTATTTATTAGCACAAACATGAGTACAATACACACAACAACAAATTGTCAGCATGCAAGAGATGTTAAAGCAAGTATAAAAGCAGATCATCACGTTTGCCTTAGACAATAGCATGCAAATATTAAACACAATAATTTGAACACATAAACATACTTCCGAAGTACATTATGTCTGTATGTATGTACTTGGAACATGTATTACTTAGTTGAACTACGGCGTTATTTCTTTATCGTGTAGTTAGTGCCTAACCTAGTGTCAGAGTGTTTATGCTACCCGTGGACCTCTGGCTTGGCTTTACATACCGTCGAGAAATATCTATCAGGCATGCTGGTTTCCTCACGATGTTTAAGGCATTGATTACTAGGCATACTGGCGAAATGTGGCCAGAGGTATACCTCTACCTAACCCATCCGGAATTACAGGCGTGATTCTATGTGATACTTACGCAATTCATTTTATTTTTGGTCCTTCTATCCTTAAAAGGACCAAAAATAAAATGAATTGGTCAGTTAGGAAACTGTCCTGATAATAGCAAACGAGCTAACAAACTTTAGTGAACAACTAAAACACAAACGTAGTGAGTTTATCCCAGCAGCACGCGGCATTAACTTCAGCTCGTATCGATCGAACCAGAGCAGTTACACCGTCACACTTACCTGAACACCGGAATTTTCAGCCTCGACTCCTAAAAATGGACTAGGAATATAAAAAATAATGCTTTTATTTTTATTAACAATGCCAGCTTTACTGATATTCAAATGACAACGATTCTAAAAATAAAATCATTGTTCTAGAACTGTGAAACGTACCATGATATTATCATACCTGTTATCCCCGAAGAATTAGGGCGAATGTGGTAGTCTAGTACCTCACATAATGCAAATCATGTTTAAGTCCCATGTAATAAGGTGTGAGCCTATTGCTATCAAATGGACACAAATCTCGGCTACAGGTTGCTACTGAGAAATTCTTGATGGATAACCAACAACATTTACATACGAGTATGGGATCATAATCACTATTCATTGGGTTGTGCCTGTAAAAACTGTTGTAAGTGATGATTAAATAAATAAATAATTATGTTATCTCGTACTCAGGACCTTCTGTTCAGCAGTAGTGACCAAGAGTGTAACGTTACAAAGATAACTATCAAAATTACTGACTAGGTTGGTTAAAAGGCTATGAATGAACATTGACAGTTCTAGCTATTTGATCTAAATGTTACTGGAAAAGAAGTTTCACGAAATTACACCATTATTAATTGCAAACGTAATTATATGCTTTTGTATACAATCTAGGTAGAACCAGTCTTTGGTTTTGTATTTCTTCTACCAGTCTTCGTTGTTTGAACTTTTTTTTTATTCTTTCCATGTGTTGAACACGAAACATTAGGCATTGTGTCTATCGATCGTAACACGGTCACAGCTACCTGCACAGAGAAATTTCGACAAACAGTGTTTCGCAAATTTCTACGGGAGCGCCTCCCCGCCGCAGCCGCTTCTAGCATTTGCATCTCATTGGAATGCAACCGCTGGATGTAGCGAAGGAAGCGATGCAGCGGGGATGCGGTAATATCGCGATATGTTTTGTTAGGTGGCTCTGGTTCAATTTTGCAGTGATATAGGAAAGTCGTCCACTATTTGGACTATTCCTAAATGCAACGATAAGATTGTGGACTTACATTTACGGTTAGCTCAGAAAAAAAACGGCAGTATTTATATCTGGCAATATATTGAGTAAATCTGTTTTGTTTGTGTAAAAAAGAGAAAACGTTTACTTGGCACAGTAATTCCAAGTAAACATTTTCTTTCTCTCTTTTTTATCATAAATCACACACCATATCGCTTGCAATTAATTTAAAGCTCTACGAGTATGCACAAATAAAACACCCTCAAACTCCTAAATGAAGTACCACATCCACCGAAACGGAAGCTCGTTAATGCCATTATACGTCGAGGTCGAGATTTTGCAAGCAATTTCCGCCTTAGCGACGAATGCAAATACGAATGAAATGTGTTATTTATCGCGTGAATTACAACTCTTGGTGTTAACTACTGCTGGTGTGCTAGTGCTGGATGCCTTCGCAGGGCATTTGCATAGCCCCGAATAATTATAGATTCGACATTGCCCCGTAATGTTAAGATAATAGCGGTGCTTTTGGATATGCTCAAAATATCCGCGAATTTCATAGAAGAAATTCGAAGAATATATGTGTGACGCTTTTGGAGTTTTCTAGTTTTAGGACCGAATCTGGGTGTTTTTTAGCAATTCAACATGTAAGTTCGTCTGTTGATTTCCATGTTAAGCAACACGATTCCTGACACATGCCTGCACTGACCGGACCGATCCATACTGAGTTGAGCTACACGATTATTGACACATACGTGCACTGACTGGACCGGCCCATTCTGAATTGAGCTATGCGATTACTGACACATGCGTGCACTGACCGGACCGACCCATACTGAGTTGAGCTACATGATTACTGACACATGCGTGCACTGACTGGACCGGCCCATTCTGAGTTGAGCTACAGGATTACTGACACATGCGTGCACTGACTGGACCGGCCCATTCTGAGTTGAGCTACACGATTACTGACACATGCGTGCACTGACTGGACCGGCCCATTCTGAGTTGAGCTACACGATTACTGACACATACGTGCACTGTTTGAACGGTTCCATTCAAATCTGAGTGATTCTTTAGTTGAAACACCATCTAAGACCAGTCTATATGCGTCTTCACATGAAATGTCCAAGAAGATGTGACTTCAAAACAGACTGTAACCTCCGACACTGTTTTAAGCTTTCCGTTCCGTCCGTTCGTTCTTTTTCTATTTTGTTTTTTTTTTTGTTCGTTATGAACAATCACGGAAGATATCCCGTAACCGACAGTGTAAGTGTAACCTCCGAATTGGTTTTGGTGTTACTTCCCAGACTAGTCAGTTAAGAAACAAAGGCCTCACCAAGTTTTTATCTGGGGACACGGTAGTGCCACCGCTAAGGCGAGCCGAGCGAAGCGAAAGGGCACTACTACCTTTTCTCGAAGGGCTTCGTTGTTTTTTGGTCTCTCATAACTTGGGCTTGGATGATACCAGATAAACAAAATTCTTGGAATATGATGTCAATAGTAGACTTATTAAATAAATAAAGTTTCGATTGCATAGCTCTTATACTTTAGATTTTGTTGATATATAAAAAACCCCGGATTCGTCACTGACTCACTCACTGGTGATCTTCTTGAAGTCCTAGAAAGCGGAAATTTGGTATGTAAGCTAGTATTAGTACATACACAACAACAAAAATATCTAAAACTTGGAACTTTTTCCCCCAACCCCTTAAACTAAGGGATGGAAGTTTGTATGATACTTCCGCAAATTTTGATGCTAGAAGTGAAAATTAATAGAGAGCCTCCTTGTTATAAATAATACATATTTCAAGATTTTTAGTAAATCACCCCCCACCCTTTAAAATATATAACAAACAGATACATAATATTTTGAATAGCAATACTTATGACCGTACCTCCGAACTGGCTACGGAAGCTATTTGTCCATTCACTTTTGAGGTCTCTGTCAAGATGCTAACTCTACACGCCCTAACTCTTCAAGCCCTAGAAAAAACTTAACGGCCAAGTCACATGTTTTGACAAAAGTGTAGAGTTTGTGAAGTTAGGGCTTGTAGAGGTAGATCGTGTCTGAACCCTAGACCAGTGTGGATAATTGTTGCCAAATTTTTGGTCTTAGGCTGGACGCCTTTATACGACATTTGCATAGTTCTAATATTGAATCATTATGTTACGATAATGAAGTTTTAACTGTACTCAAGTGATTAAATTGATTTACTTTCATTTAATCGTTGTTTTAACCCTTTTATTCCAACCATTTAGAAATGGTCCCCTGGGTGATGGCCGCCCTGACCCGTGACTTTTTACTCCGTAAAATAATCCATTAAATCAGTTTTTAGACAAAGCATTTATAAACAGACTTATTTTCAAATGGGCTTGTAAATTTTTTGTTCCTCAAGTAGGTTCAGGCACTTTATAAAAAGAACCGAAAAAAAATATCCGGATTTTATTTTAAAGCAAGTAATTGGTCTAGGCTTTTTTTCCAATTAATTGTAATTCTCTGAAAGAATAAAATCTCAAACTAATCCCCTTATATTAATCTCGAAAGCCTTTATCAAAACAAGGCATTTGTTGATGTAAGACGATTTAAGGACCAGTTTAAACTCTGGGCGTCTTAAACTGTGTCCGAGAGTCCCTTGGGACGGACGGTTGACCTAATTAAGCCAAGTGGTGTGGAAAATTACAGTCTGATGGGGCCTGTTCGACCGTAATTGCTGAAGGGTGGCCGATTGACGTCGCGGCCGGGGGTTAAGGTGTCCGCCTATCTTGGAAAATCTTCGGAGGTAATCTTTTTAGGGTTACAAGTTATTTAGTTTGGCTAGTGAGGTGGTTTCGTGTTTGGAAATGTTTTAAATATAAATAAAATCAAATAAAATATCTTTATTTCAGACCTGCATCAGTCCATAAGTTGTTAGTGGTTAGTAACAGATTGAGCTTATATGCTATGTTAGTGTTGTTAGTGCTTAATTCAATTTAACTTAAACCTATGCCTATTTTAACCCAGTGTCTTTGGATGGGGCAATCCACTCTGCCAGCAATCATTTTCAGAATGCTGTTCCGAGTGCCACGCAAGCGTTGCAGTAAGGAAGCCGCTTTCTTACGCAACCAAAAAATGATAAAAAATAAAATAATAAAATAATATAATGATATGTTTTAATGTGATATTATTTTTTCACACACATGTCTTCATCAATATTTATATGTCGGATCCGGTCATTGGTACGGGCTTAACATGAATCGCAAGTACGCCAGTGGTGACATCACGCGGCCTACTTATAAGTCTACCCACACCACAGCGTGCTTTTACAGAGCCCTGATGTTGACAGCTCAAGGCAAACATTCAATGTTGGATCGCAGCGGAGGTGAGTCGTCTTGGAACTGGACCCGATTCATTGTGCCCCGTGTTATTGTGTTAAATTGTAATGTCAAGTAATTTGTTAGTTTAATAAAACAGTGTATCGCACGCAGTGTGTTTTCATTGCACCAAACCCATCTGCTGCCCACATGATGTACGAGCCTAACGGAATAAATCCTGACAATCCGACATAATATATACACCGTGACTGTTTAGTCGTCTTACAACGGTAGCCTACTTCATGTATCCAATGACTACTAAACATTCATTAAAAAAATTGATATTTATGAGATTTGAATGATTTCAAAATAAAAATGTTATTCATTATTATGACGCATGACGTCGTTGAAAAACCCTGTTGCGACCGAAGATCTACTCGACTCGTGAGATAGGTAGGTATGTCCTATCATAGGACACGTAAACATGATTAAAGGATGTTTCATAATTCTAATGAATTATTTATTTTTCTTTGTACCTAATATGTTAATTGATGCTAATAAAAAGAATCGTGCCTAGAGATATTACATATTATTAGGTATTGTATATTACCTTTGTAAGACAACTAAAAAGTCTCTACTTGGTTTTGTAAAAATAGTAGTTAATTAGTGTACAGAAAGACTATTGGTCAAAGCAAGAATAGATAATTAAATCCAGATTTTCATAGTAAACAACTAAAAATAAATAAAAGTACTAAAATAAAACGTTACGAAGCAAAATTAAGAATAAATAAAAAGCAACATATCTTTGTTTAGTTCATTAGCTCCGTCAGTGGAGCTAGTGCTTGAGACAGCTTGATTCAGTCGTTTAATTAAAAACGAGTAATTACTGTAATGCCGAGCTCCCCGACTACGCTACAGTTAGTTTAGGAGTAGTGATGTGCGACATATTACTGACGTATGGACATTCGTCTTGTCTGTCAAATAATTTGCTTGGTAGTTGGCCTCCTACTATGTGCGAACTATGTAACAAAACATATAAATTATCAGCTTCTCTGTCGAAATAGACTAATGAACGACATAGTTTTACTTCAGAAATCATATATGCAAGCAATTTAAGAAACGCTGGCTCTTATAATTCGTCGTGCGAAATTCCGCAGTAAGCACAGTCAGCACGTCAATCTGACATTGTGAAAACTCCCCAAAATCCAGCAATATTAATTCCATTGGTGGAACTGGAATAAAAGCCAGCAGTAAAACACAATTAAAAGTAGCGACGCGCACGGATAATGCGGCGGTCCCCAATAACGGTGCGAAGCAGAAGGGCCGACATTATCGTATAATTATCGAAAACCTATAGTAATATCCGACGCAATAACCTAAAAATCAATCAGTCGTCGCCTCCCCGGAGCCACGGGCTAGGGGAAAAAATTGGAAATCAATCTATTTCTATAACCAGGCGTCTCCCAAGTATCCATTATCATAATGTGATGGGGACCCAATACTATAATCAGATATCTGAAACCTTCAGTGTTATGTATTATATATGTATATTTTTATGAGGCCGGAATATGGGACGCGTTCCGTTTCGCAAATGCTGCGTATTTTCCGAATTATTGTACGACGCCTGATCGCTTTATGAATTTGATTGTGTTGTTGCGGCTAAGAAAAATAGATTAGATTTTGTGTATGAGGTGAGTGTTTTGGAAGAATCCTTTAAGATACATACATAGTTTTGTGATTCACAAACATGCTCGTACTAAGCAATTAAAATCAATATAATATACGCAATGACGAAACTCATCATAGTCAACATTTCGGTCAAATTCGAAACAGTTTATTATTAATATCTTTTGAAATAATTGTAATTACTATCAGTAATGTAATATAATTATGTAGCAGCACAGCAATAGTTAGTATATTACTCACAATAAGTTAACCATAATTAATTCAATCTCGATACGGATTGAATTGAATTGGAAACGTAATCAATAAACCGAGAATGTAATTACATCACATAATTTAGTATATGAGGTACCTGAACAGTATTATGTGGTAATACTATTAATGTCTGGCGAAATACCTGAGACATAGGCCATGTAATTATTATTTTGTTACTAGCGACCCGCCGCGGCTTCGCACGGGTAGTAGAGCATATTATTCCTACATGTTTTGTCTGTCGAGGTAGTGTTTTCGATGAAAGCTCCCAGGCGGCTTAACTTTTTCAGAAACTTCCATCAAATTATCGACCATATTACAACCAATTTACACAAAACGTTGACAAAATATACATGTAACCTAAACCTGGCTCATAAATTCACACTCTATTGGTGAAAACCGCTTGAAAATCCGTCCTGTCATTTCTCAGTTTATCGCGAACAGACAGACAGACAGAGGCGGCGGAGGACTTTGTTTTATAATACGTAATGATTGTACAGCAAGTCCAAAGTAACAATTTTATATTGACAGCGCCTTAGTTACGTAGCATTAAGGATGCTTTTCGCTGTTCTGTGTTACCATTGACGTACGTCTAAAAAGCTTTTTTAATAGTTCTTTTCAGTCATAATATTAACAGTGTGTTTTAAAGATTACTTTTCTAACAAGCATTTGTCCCCAAAGATCTAAGAAACTTCTCCCAGTCATATACCTAAACATTGAAGATATCAGCATCACTCTCACAGATACAATGCGCAATGTTTGTAGGTACGGCTACACGTCACAAAGGGCTTTTAATCAAGTCGATCCCGTCCGAATTGATTGTAGCCCGGGCACAGTGTGGGCGCATAGTGGGCACACAGTGGGCACGCTCGGGCACAGTCGGGCACGGCTAGGGGTATATTGGTGCGATTACTTAATGAAATTGTAATTGTGATTTGGGTGCAGGTGTTGTTGGTGGGGTTGAGCTATGGGGGTGATATAAAGGGGAAGGTTTTTGTCTCGATTTAGAAAAACAAATAAAAGGATTGATAGGAAGAAGACAGAGAATTGCGTTCACTGACAGAACTTCAAATAAAACAAAATATTTCCCAAAATGACGTAAATTATGATTATGACAAAAGGGCAGATCATAATAATGTCTGACTTTTAGCTTCACTCCACGGGTGCCTCAGCCTTGTGATACTAAATGTAGCATAATCATAGGTATCGATACATAATTATCTTCAAACATTACATTTCAAGTTCCATGTACAAAAAGGTCGGTCAGGGAAATTATCCTAATTAACCGTTTGAACGTAAATAACCAGTGTTACTTACGTTAAAATCTCAAAGTTCACATCTGAGGGCATGCAAAAATAAATACTAAAGTCAAAGGTCAACGCCTCAAGATCACGATATTTGCTAAATATTATTTAAGATACCTTACTCTTGTATCCTAAAATGTTATTCAATTCGATCTTCTTTAGTGAAACCACGTGTCATCTTAAATGATTGATTGGTTTTATTTTGGTCAACACATAAAAATGATGTTTCTTATAAAACTCTTACGCAAAAAAAATATTGAAGAATTTTGAATTTCACAAATGAGAACCAAGATGGATTAGGATCTTGTTCTGTTGGAGCAACTGACTAGTTTTCCGACAACTTTATTGAAGACGGAATTTTCTTAAGTTATGCTAAAGTAGTTTGAAAAGTTCTTGATTTCTAATTATCAATTCAGAAACAAGTTGTTAAACGCTAGATCCAAACTTTCATTCAGTTGATACTAATTACTAAGACATGATTTTATTTCGTTTAATTTAAAATGAGGACAAAACAAATAAATCCGGGATACAGTGACATGATGGATAACACAAAGAATGACGTAAAAACTAATTACATTTTGAAGCAAAATGCCTAAATTATGTATTTTGTATTAAAATTACGCTTTCCAACCGCGAAAGACAATGTTCAGTCAAACCTTCATCCAGGAGACTGATGGATATCCCACGAGTACAGCTAAGCATTCCAAAATTCAGAAGGTATTTATTATGGATATAGAGTACTGTTCTCTATTAATGTCAGTTAAATTACGTGCTGTTTCTTTCGCAATATGAAATGTCAAGGGAAAGTTATTCAGTTTCCTGAAAGTATGATCTCTCTGTGTGATGGAATGACTTAAAATAATGAATATAATTTATTTGACATTTTTCGCAATGTGAATGTTTCGTAGAAGAGAGCTCTCTCAATTTTTCTTTACGTATTATGTCTAATAAATATTACGTATGTATCTACTGGATAAATGGAGAGAAAATCAACTGTTCTTCATCGATACCATACGAGATGTCTAAAAACACGACCAAGGAAACATCGTGGTCTCTAACAGCACTTGTTAGAAAGCCAAGGCACATGCGGCAGTGCGCTAATGAACATTATACAATGAAATATACCACACATAACCAGAACAGAACTGTTACAATGATGCAGTTGCCAGCCAAAAACAATAACACTAGGAATTCACTTGGATAAGCTAGTTTTGTAGGTACAATTGCACATCTGGAAAATGAAGAAAAAAGCAATATTGAATTGACAATTTTAAATCAGAAGTCACCATAGTGTTTTTTAAAGTTTTCAGAATTGATATTTCGAAATGAAGATCTTGTTAAACTCTACTTTTGCACAATTTGCAGAGATTCTGTGTAATTCGAGCTGTATTCAAAGATACGAGATACATCCAATAGAGTCACAGACAAATGTATCAACCTCTTACAGGTAAGCACATCATGCACTACTTATTTGTCGTTGGGTGCCTACTTAAAATCAGATGAGTACCGAACTACTCACCGCACACAACTATGGTTTTTAAATGCTTAATTAAAATGAAATCAAATGCTTTACAGCTTTACATACCGTCGAGAAATATCTCTCAGGCATGCTGGTTTCCTCACGATGTTTTTCTTTCAACGAAGCAAGTGATAATTATACAATTCGCACATGAATCAGAGGTGCGTGTATATATAAACTTGCAGATGATATTGGTAGATAGGTTTTTGTTGAAAATTGAAGTATTTAAAAATAGAATAATGAGACGTGCAGAAACTATTAATTAAATCTTTCAAAAGTTTTTAAATTATGCATCCATGCTTGAAATTTTAGTCGGCTCCTGGAGAGCTAACACCTTTTAAATAGGCATTTAAGTCTAAAAGATTCTAGATAGGTTCTATAAGTGAGACATCAATCAGATAAATGGCGAAGTAAAGCCGCTATTTTCTCACGACTCATTATTATTCGATCAGAAGCCTCAGAATTTTTATTAAAACTCCAACGACCGAATACTATTAGGTGCTCTTATAAAAAATATGCTATAAGTTTTAGAACACAAAAATTGTAAAATTTAAGATAAACAAGCAAGGTTAACTTTGTAGGATAAAAGTAATTATGAGCAAACACCGGTTGGCATATACCTAGTTGAAAACCGGTTTATATAGAAAGGACCGTGGGCATTTTTCTAAGAACTCTGGGCGTAGAGGATCAACAGAATAGAAATACATAATAAATATTATATCTTAAATAAATCTATAATAAGGAGTTCACTTCGTTCTAAAACAACAAGTACCAAAGTAACGGAGAACAGAAATGAGCGACTAGAAATATTAAACCTGTTTTTATATTTTGCCAAAGTTTTGACCTATTATCCAGACTAGTATTTAAACCTAGTTCAACAAGTTTTTCTCTATATCACAGCCTCTACAGTATTCAGTATATTCTAGGACCTCGAGAGCCTAGCGCGGATTAATATCTGCTTGCTTAGCTTTATCAAAATGTTTTCAACGTGATCTACTTTAAAAACAAATGAAGTTGTAGTGTCTGTTGTAGTCAAATCTTCGAAAAAATACAAGAAATTGAAACATTTTCAGTAGGGCGATTTTGGTACTTGTAGATAATAGATTTAATTGGATACGTTATTGAAAAAAAATAAAAAATCGGGAAATATCGGGAGCTCAAAATCATGGACAATCACGGAAGATATACCGTAAGTGACAGTATAAGTATAGTTTTAAACTTTGAGAGCTTTAAACAGTGTTTGAAGTTATCGAGAGCTAAGTTGACTTACTTCCATTCTGTTGGACTTACGCCCATTTTGATCCCTTTGATGTCTACTTACCCAAAATATCTTTAGTGGTGGTTTATATATAATGCTCCTTCATTTGATGACAAACTGCATTCTGATTGGCACGACGCTGAGCATTTTGTCCTTGGCGTTTTTAATACTCTGTAACTATAACATCATACCTGTAATCCTTGAACGGCTAGGCACAGGTGGACTTTGTACCACAAATATTTCGCTGGATATGTTTTAGTCGCATGTTACAGGGGGGCGACCTATGTTGCCAACCGGGCACAAAGGACATGGCCAAAAAAGTACATTCCATATACACTTACATAGTAAATATATTATATTAAGAAAAATAGAGAAGTGAATTGTTGCGTAGTTTTTAACCTCTCTGCACTTATCAGTATTGATTACAATATAATAAGTAATGCAAGTTGAATTCAAAGTCTCATTTGTCAACTTTCGCCACTATGGACCATTCGTAGACGAACACGTTCTACACCACGCATACTACTTGTAGATATGTATGTGAAATGAACGACAAATGCTCTTATCTGAAACATTTGATTTAAACAAAACTGTTTTCATTGGTATTTCTTACATGTAATTAAATTATATTTTGAAGTGTTGATACGTAAGATATATTTATTTCACACAATTATAGTAATAACGTAACCGTAACATAAAACGGAACGCGTTTTACAATGTCATTGTTTATGTCAAAATGGCGGTACTGCGATTGCACAGATCCTCCGTTGCGTACGAACTGTTTGTTTTTTTTGCGATTATCTTCTAATATTTTTGACTCCTGCTTATCTCTACGGAAAAAAATATTTTTACTTATTTTTACCAAGAAATGAATAATTATTTATAATCTTTTGTTTTATTTCGTATTTCCCTTGTTAATTAGTAGTTAAACTGTTGAAGAAAAACGTCACTTTCGGGAGTCTCAATAAATGTGACAATAATAACATATACTTTGTCTCAGTTTTCTATCAGACTTTAGTAAAAAACCTTAGTTCAGGTAGAATGACCACCTGAAATAAGGATTTTGGATCTTGTTGAAATGCCTAATAATTCACAGCACTTCGTTATTTTAAAACGCCTTGAGGTTTTTAATAGCAAAATCATTATATCATACGCTTTGCCAGCAATCTGATAGAAGGTAACATGAAACTGTTTACGTCTAGTTATTTGTAATGAGAAGTTCTTTTAGCTTTTTATTTTTTGCAATTTAATATGGCAATATTCACGAATATGAAACACCAAAAATTATCGTTGTACATTAAATTTGATAACTATGCAAACGCCCATACAGAAATTGGCCATGTCCTTTAGTCTTTGATCTGCTACTAATAAATTTTTGATTGAAAAACCAAATAACCCTTTCTCGAACTGAACTGGGAATCGAAACCAGGATCTCGTATTGCTTGCTAGCACTAGACCAAAGAAATGGTCGCACTCTCCATTCCAGATCCTGTTCCTATTCAAACTCATTCGCCAATGAAAACTTTAACATGTACCCTTGAATTGAATACAAAACTATATTCAATTCGACTAAGCCTACCTTTACAACGGAGCTAGAACCCAATTCCATTATAAAATCCACTAGTCGTTCATTCCCCTATTTCGGCCGTAATCCGTAGTTAAAATACGAAATTCTACGATTATGAGGCATTGTTGAGACTGACTGAAATGGAATTAAACTGTCAGTGAAGACGGTGAACGGAATGAGTCTGGAATACTGCTGTTGTAATTCTAAGGAATTTTCGCTGTGCTGTGTGTGAATTGTGCTGTGCTGTGTCTGTGTGTGTGATTACAATATTTTATTTTTGGAATATTTTTAGGGGGCTGGATTGAGTAGTGTTTCCTGGATCCTGGTATAGGGACCGTAAGTATCGTTTTTGTAGATCATTCTTCTTGAACAACTATTCAATGAGACACGATTGCCTAAGTCTGTCGAGGGCTTAATTTTTTAATTTCACTGACATTAAGTGACACCTAAATTTGATTGCCTAAATAAAAGCCCGCTCTTGGATTTCCAACGTTCGGATGAGTGATGGCACTGATGAAATTTGAAACTCAACCCTCGGTGTTGAGGTTCAAATTCTATCAGTGCCATAATATTTAAGATATCATTGAAGAATAATTTGACTTGCAATAATCTAGTCCATTTCATCAATGAAAACCCCACCCCCTTTTTAGTTGTCTACGTTTTAATTTACAACTTGAAGACGGTTCTGAAAGATGAGTGCGAATAAAACAAGGCACTAAAGTTGATACCGTCTCTAAAACGTATTACCCAAATGTACTGTAACCCGGTTGTTCCGGCGTTTTAAACGATGCCTTCTAAAAATAAAGGCTTTCCCGTTATTATTCGGATAACAACGTAAATAGGTTAACTGACAACGGCTGGATAAGGCTCCGCCATACTGAACTTTTACAAGAACCTAACGGTCACATAGATAGCGACACCAGCAGAGAATAACATTGTAAATCATATTTCGTAACTTTACAGGCGAGGTCGGGTGCGTAGTACTCACAATCGGCGTACGTGTGTGATAATTATATGCACGTAGACGAGGCGCAAGGAGTATGTAAGGATCTTAGTAGGTGGTGTTCTGGGGTTTCTGCCTACCCCCATGCGAAAAAGGTGTGAAATAACAATGTTTTGCACCAGAGATTGTAATAAGTATAACTACATAAATAGATCAACCCTTGATAAAAGAGTGGAAACCTTTATGACTATTGCCGATTGTGTATTTCTTTCTGAAATGAATGCCCTGAATTATTCAACTGAGGCATGTCTAGTAGTACCAATCCATACTATTATTTCGTTTGAAATATTTATAAATAATTAATATTCTGTCACTCGAACTAACAAACTTCAATCCGAACTTTTTCTTACTTGAACAAGGGGCAGTGAAGTTTTTCCTTGTTTTGTTAGCCGGCTTGTTGCTACAGATTTTGTATTTTTTGATTAAGTTTTCTTAACTGGAGTTGGAAATCATAAAAGCGCGGAAATTAAATATAATTTTTGTAGCTAAGTTACAATTCGAGTTTAAAATTAGTCGAAAGCGTTTCGTCTTTAAAAAAGTGAGATATCAAAACTTTGACATTGGAATTATTCACGATAATCGCTGAAATTCAAAAGACAAGACATTCTAAGGTCATTTATTTAACTTTTCCTTCTGTAACAGTGGGGCCTCGTCTTTACAATACCCCAGAGGATTTCATTTGGGCAATTACGGGGGCCCACTAATTGCCAACCATCTCAGAAATGGCGTTCGCCAGAGAAATTGTTTTTAATGAAAAATTCACGTAAAGCCTGCGTTGAAGTTTTACTTTTTTCCGCTCCGTGTAATAACATTAATGTAACGATAATTTCTGAAGTTGCTCCGCCTGATGGATGGGAGGATGCATTTTATTGGAGTAGTGGCAGCTTGCGACTTGCTCCTCCAAGGATCTATTACTGTTTTTGTTCTTGGAATTTTGAGTTTATTTCTAGTGAACAAGAGGCTTTCTTGCCTTAAAGTAGGAAAACTGCAAACTCACGGGAGTTTTCAGTTTTCCTACTTCGTGTAAGGTATAGCTTTTAGGAACTTGTATATTTTGTGAAATTTAATTATTTTAAACTGAGGATAAATAAATGTTTACCGCCATATTACAATGGCATTTAGGTAAATTAAAAATATTAAACATAATATTGCCATTTCGAATATTAAATTGATTCATCGTCATCTGCCTAGCCTTTGTCCAACTGTGCCGGGGTCGGCTTTTAGTTATACCTAGCAGTTTTGACATGGAGCGACTGCCTATTTTGACAATAAAATTGATAACATTATTGTTTCTCTCGTGGATAAAAGGCGTGAGTTTAGTATGTTAATTAACGGAATCAAAAAAAAAACCATTAACATACTTGCTTTAAAACTTTATTGTCTGCGCCATACTTGTGCCTGATGGTTTTTTGATACCACCAACTTGGACATTCAAGTGGTGCTATAACTATTACAAGTTTTTTACTTACGGGCCGCACACTTAGAACATTTTTTAGTCCAGAATATGTACACGGGTACGTCGCCACGTAACCTTGCAAATTCTAGTGTAATAATTCTAAAGTTGAGGTTAAAGCTGTTTTGTGAAGAAACTGAGGTTTTCCCTATTAAACTTCCAAATGTCCACTATCAGACATTTATAAATAAACAAATAATCCTGTTAGAGCCACAAACATTAAACATAATAAATAATCTGAAGCTTTAGGAAACGTGAATAAAAATTCTAATATTCCGCTGCAGAATCCTACGTCTGACGTCACCCCTCACGTGAGTTACAATGCAACCTTCGGGCGACGTCGACGTGACGTGACGTCGATCCGTTATTACCTGACAGCGGCAGATTAGAATATAGGTAACATTTGCACAGATTTAAGCTACTGGAGAAAATATGAATGAAGAAAAATTCTAAAAAGCTAATCAATCTAAATCTTATTCTTCCATTTTATCAAACTTATAGATAAAAGTTACCTGAGGGCCTATAAAAGTGGCAATCGCTATCAAAGCGATTTCTATTTCTAAGCTGCATTTCAACATGATCGATGTTTTGACTCACGAGATGACGACTTAGAGAAGTATGGAAGAAGAAGACGTGCTGCGCCGACCGCAAATCAATTGGAATAAGAACAGGGGGAATGAATGCATTTTTATGGTTTCATTATTGTTTTCGCTGATAAAACGTCAATTTTTCTAGACTCTCTTAGAGACGTAAAATTATATCATCAATCTGTTGTCAATTATGATTATGATTGGCTGTTGTTATATCCACTAACTAATCACGTTAGATTTGGCCTTCTAATAACTATTCAGAGACTTCATCGACCTTCCTATAACCGTGAGAGTGATGATTATGTAAATGAATTTATGGAACCCATCAGATGACGCGAGATCGGCAGTGGAAGATTGATTTAATGAAAAGTTATGTAACTCATCTCAAATATTAGAGCAGTGGTGTTGGCGACAACTTACAACTGGGCCGTGGGATCGAACCGAAGCAGGTGTTTCTTTGAGTAAATTATCTCGTCACCACTGCTCTCAAAACGATGAAGGGAAAACATGAGGAAACAGGCATATCCTTGAATCAAAAATCGAAGACATGTGATATCAACCAACACGCACTGGGCCCGCATGGTTGATTATGTTCAACTTCCCCTCATAGAGAGCAACCCTGTGATCTAGCAGTGGGTACAATTCCAATAATGCTTATAATAATTATTATGTTAATGCATGACTGACAGGGTGTAGTTCCAACTGAGTTCATAAAAATACCGTCCAAATTAAATCATGTTATACCTACGTAACATTATCACCAGTTAACCAAATTACTTTCCAGTAGAAAAGAAGACCAAAAATAAACACATACGTACAACTTCCCCGTGGGAGAAATGCACTTCATCCAACTCCCAAGTTCCAGTGCTTAAAGCCATTTAGGTGCGTTGGAAGTGCGAGTCAAACCGCGGCACGGCGCGATTTTAGATTCAAATCAGCACATTAGATGCTATCAGCCATTGTAAGCATTGTGAGGGTTATATTTTATAAGGTTATCTTCTGATTCATGGACTGATTTTGGAGTGTTAAGAAGATGTAGTGGGTTGTGTGTGGCTGTATGTTTTGTTGTAATGTTTTACAGTGATTTTGCGTTATTTGCATGGGTAAGAATGTACGGCAATAAAATTAAAAGGACTATCTATTTCAATATTTATAAATGATAAAAAAAAACAATTGACTTTCGTTTTTCCGCAAATACGTAAAGCTTTTGTCTAAAAATGAACTAAAGTATACTGTTTATACGCACAGTCAACCGCACAACAAGTAAAGCAAAATCAGACCTGACCAGATGATGAGTTAACTGCACATAAGTAGTGGTATTATTACCATGAAACTGGTCATTAGTCCTCCGACGTCAAAGTATTGCCAATAACAAGTTATTATCACTGACGTGAGGATAACTATAGCTGCGTGTCAAAAACAAAACAGCTGCTCAATAAAAATTCCTTCCATAAGCCATAACACAGAATCACTTGAACGCGCACATAAACCCAGAACATTATTGCACCTGTTTCCAAGCAACACCTCACTATAAGAATTCCAGTACAACACGTATTTCACCCCCCCCCCCCTTTCCCCTTCATCCGACCCCCAGAACATGCAAGCCTAGCACATTTATCTCTCGCTCAAATCCATGTGGCGATATTAAATATTTCGCATCGCAGCTCTTCGCAGTGTTAGAATATCTTCGTGTTACCACATTACCGCACTAGTGTGTGTCTACGATGCTTAATGGTTTTAAAATGAGGTCACGAATATATTCCGAAGATTCCTTCAGATGTGATTCGTTGAGATCTTTATTCGCGGTTAGAGTTTTATCGATTTTGCTATCAAAGGGATACGTGTTTTAAATGTTTGTTTGTAGTTCTTGACGGGCATCACACTCAAACAGGTAAAATGTTTTATCTGTCTCAAAGGATTTTGTTTTCGTTTCCTTGTTGAATTTCAAAGGAAATATGTTTTATTTTTCTAAGTTCTGTCTGGTTTGGAATAAAATTGATAGCATTCGTGTGGGTGTTGTCAGAAATCATTATTGTAATAACGTGTGGGTTGGCGGTAAGATATTCTGTAATTAATTTTGTCGTGCGGGTCATTAGCCTGAAAGCCTGACAACCAGTCTTACCAAGAGTTATCGTATTACCCTGTAACTGGGTTGTGAAGGTCAGAGAGGCAGTCGTCCCAAGTCAGATAATGGTATAGAACTGTGTCTGGTGGGACGGGAAGATGACTCCAGCACAGTTTTGAAAAGGCAACACAGATAGATGCTACTGATATTGTTGACATCCTGCCCCGAAATAAGATTTTTGTATGAAAAAATAGGAGATAAAGTTGATTGAACAGGAGACCAGTAGATACCTATCACTATCAACCTAACCTTACAGTGACTTAAAAGTGTTACCACACAAACTTCATTCCACACCGACCAGTCTCAAGTCTGGAACTTACACGAATTGCCAAGCAATTACACACACCGCCAATGTTTGTAAACTCCCGTCCGCGCTGTTTAAAATTCGGTGCAAGTTGGGCTCTCGGTGTAAACTGTAAATTGACATAAATCAGTTTTGACAACATTATAACTGCTCTTGATGTCTCCAAGTATTTAGTCGACGTCTTCAGTTAGCTTTTGGATTTCATCACTACTTATGTATGTACATTAAGGTAAGGATTATCTCTCTCCGATCGTGTCGGATTGCCGCCTCATCGGTGTGTGAGAGTGAGGAAAGGAGAGAGATCACCCATGGCTGCGCACATATTTGTGCACTGTAATATCTCACGCGCCGATAGCTCATCTCCACTAAGATTGGCCGCCGTGACCGAAAACGGTCTGGAGAACTACCATTAAGTGGTTGGTACTCGTACTTTCAAAGAAATCAATGATCAATTCGTAGCTTAGTTCGAGGTCTACTCTCTAAGTCCGTCAACGACGGACGGACGGACGGACGGGCTCGTCCGACCGTAGTCCGTTACTACGGACAAACCCTACTCCCTATTGATTACGGATTCATGAGTTTCGAACGGAGTCATAGACAATATTCGTGAACGAATGACGCATGGCGATAGAGTTGCGCTATTTTACTGGTCGATTACCGGTTTACTAACTTTATGATTTTAAAGTTTTTAAACAAAAAATATTATAGTTATTCTTAAAAAAATTACCTCATTTTAACAATATACATTTTATTATTATAGAATTGAACTATTTTTGCTATTTTTGCCAGACTTGTGGCTTTATCCTGTTATTACCTTTGCTTTTCTTTCTTTTGACGGCAAGTCTCAAATGAAATGTCAGTTTTTTATTTACAATTTTATTATGACGGAATTTTGGCTGCAGGGTCTCGTGTATTCGCGGAAGTCTACATGACACCTCGACTCAGTGCAATAATTATATGGCCGACCAAACACAGTTAATAGTTTTTCGTAAAAGTGTTCAATATGTTTTAGTTTATTGTACTTCTAAGAGTATTTTGTGTAATGTATCTTCGATGCCTGAAAATAAAAGTGATTGATCTATTGAAAGTTACTTATTACTACGAACTTAGTTTAATATAAAACGACTATAGATAAATAAAAGGAAGTATGTGTTTTATTTTATTTAACAGTTTATTTAAGTATAGGAAGAAGAAAGGAACAGAAAAAATAGGTACAAAGGTGATGCTTATTTCTAAAGAAATCTCTTCCAGCATACCTGCGAAAGGAGAGTAGAAAAAGGAGATGTAGACGTAGTGTGTAAAAGAAGAAGAGGAAATAGAATACATAAAAACATAAAGGAAATGACAAGTTTAAATATAACATACAATATGTATAAGAATCATCATCATCTGCCTAGCCTTTTCCCAACTATGTTGGGGTCGGCTTCCAGTCTAAGCGGATGCAGCTGAATACCAGTACTTTACTGGGAGCGACTGCCTATCTGATCTCCAGAAATCAGTTAGTTCTGGGTAATCCCTTTCGTAAGACTGGTTGTCAGACTTTCGGGCCACTGACTACCTGTAACGACTGTCAAAGATCTACAAATGACAGCCGGGACCAACGGCTTAACGTGCTTTCCGAGGTAAGGAGGAAACTCGGTATCTAATGGGTGGTCACCCATCCACGGACCAACCTAGGCAAGCGCAGTTTAACCTAAAGATCGGGCCGAGCAGCAGTTATTATGTAGCCACGAGCTCCTCTCCAATATATTACGTATCATATATGTATAAATACTTATGCAACTATGGCAAGTTGGAACTATATAGTTCTTTCACTCTTCTTTTGAAAACTGCAATAGTTTGGCAGTCCCTTATATTAGGCGGAAGAGAATAAATAACACAACAGCAAAGCGTGTACAGTAAAGGAGTAGGAGTAGAAGTCAGTAGCGTGGGGAGGGGATTTAAGGAGGTTCCTAAGATGTGACCTGCAAGGTGCATCAGAGGAACGGGTGTAAGAAAAGCGTTCCCGCAGATAGGCTGGTGTTTTAGGGTTATGAAGGATGTTAAAAAGCAGACACAATACTCGAGAGTTCTTGCGAAGTCGGATTGGGAGCCATCTGAGTATATTGCGAAAGTTGGAAACGGTCATACTTTTTGAGGTTAAAAACAAAACGAATAAAGATATTTTATAAACGCTCAAGTTTATTTAAAAGCTTCTCGGTGGCATCCAAATAACACGCATCGGCGTAGTCTTTGATGGGCTGGATGAGAGTTTGCGCGAGGGAGGTTTTGGTCTTCAAAGGCAAGTAGCTCTGGAGTGCACTTTGCGACTTACTTCAGCTACCTGGGAAGTCTACGATAAGTAAGAGTCCATTATCACCCCCAGGTTTTTGGCCTTATTTGCGAATTCTATCTGAACTCCTCATATGTTTTGATTGTAATAATGTATTGTTGAATGTATTTATATTTTTTTCAAATCGATTGGTGCCAAATAAATGAAAAAATACTCTGTTAAAAAAAATGCTTTTATTGTGAAAATTTGTTCTTTACTTTATCACAATCTTCCGCCTGTCCCAACACCCATTATGTCCTGTCACTGCTAAGGCCCACTGCACCTTGATGGATCCCCCGGGCATAAAAATTGAGAGCATCAAGTATCTGAAAGTATACAAAAACAACAGTAACAATAGATAAGATCGATTAGTAATAATAATAATATATACAATATATAGATATAGATAATAATACAACTCAATAATTTTCAGAATCTTCAAAATGTATATCGTTAGCCTAAGTCCTTAAATTTTGGATCAAACTATTACCTACCTTAATTCTTGGATCAACACCATTTCTTCGCTTGTTGAGGCAAAAGAGGCAAGACATATCTTCAGATAATTCCCGTGTGAGCCCTTGCAACCCCATGTCAGGAATAAGCGCCAAGCGGAAGTTTTGGCGCGAGTAGAATGGGCGTCGCCTCCGCTCTTCTTGTAGAGCTTCTTCAAGCATTAAAAAAGCAGCCATTGTATTGATTTTCTAAAAAACTTAAACTTTCGTCGACAGCACGATAACTATTTTGATGTCGTATCAAATGACATAACGATCCGTCCTAAGAAGTGCCAAACTCAACTTTTCGGACGGGCAAAAACACATCGGGAGTAGGGGGTCTACTCTCTAAGCACGAAACCCGTAGTTTCGGCCGAAATTACGGGCGTTTCCTACTCCCTAGCACCGACGGACGGACGATTAGTTCGAGCCCGAACGAAGAATGAATGACAACTCGATTTGACAGTTGTCCCTACTCCCGATGTGTTTTTGCCCGTCCGAAAAGTTGAGTTTGGCACTTCTTAGGACGGATCGTTATGTCAGTTGATACGACATCAAAATAGTTATCGTGCTGTCGACGAAAGTTTAAGTTTTTTAGAAAATCAATACAATGGCTGCTTTTTTAATGCTTGAAGAAGCTCTACAAGAAGAGCGGAGGCGACGCCCATTCTACTCGCGCCAAAACTTCCGCTTGGCGCTTATTCCTGACATGGGGTTGCAAGGGCTCACACGGGAATTATCTGAAGATATGTCTTGCCTCTTTTGCCTCAACAAGCGACGAAATGGTGTTGATCCAAGAATTAAGGTAGGTAATAGATTGATCCAAAATTTAAGGACTTAGGCTAACGATATACATTTTGAAGATTCTGAAAATGATTGAGTTGTATTACTACTAATCGATCTTATCTATTGTTACTGTTGTATTTGTATACTTTCAGATACTTGATGCTCTCAATTTTTATGCCCGGGGGATCCATCAAGGTGCAGTGGGCCTTAGCAGTGACAGGACATAATGGGTGTTGGGACAGGCGGAAGATTGTGATAAAGTAAAGAACAAATTTGCGCAATAAAAGCATTTTTTTAACAGAGTATTTTTTCATTTATTTGGCACCAATCGATTTGAAAAAAATATAAATACATTCAACAATACGTTATTACAATCAAAACATATGAGGAGTTCAGATAGAATTCGCAAATAAGGCCAAAAACCTGGGGGTGATAATGGACTCTTACTTATCGTAGACTTCCCAGGTAGCTGAAGTAAGTCGCCAAGTGCACTCCAGAGCTACTTGCCTTTGAAGACCAAAACCTCCCTCGCGCAAACTCTCATCCAGCCCATCAAAGACTACGCCGATGCGTGTTATTTGGATGCCACCGAGAAGCTTTTAAATAAACTTGAGCGTTTATAAAATATCTTTATTCGTTTTGTTTTTAACCTCAAAAAGTATGACCGTTTCCAACTTTCGCAATATACTCAGATGGCTCCCAATCCGACTTCGCAGGAACTCTCGAGTATTGTGTCTGCTTTTTAACATCCTTCATAACCCTAAAACACCAGCCTATCTGCGGGAACGCTTTTCTTACACCCGTTCCTCTGATGCACCTTGCAGGTCGCATCTTAGGAACCTCCTTAAATCCCCTCCCCACGATACTGACTTCTACTCCTACTCCTTTACTGTACACGCTTTGCGGTTGTGGTATTTATTCTCTTCCGCCTGATATAAGGGACTGCCAAACTGTTGCAGTTTTCAAAAGAAGAGTGAAAGAACTATATATTTCCTTAACTTGCCATAGTTGCATAAGTAGTTATACATATATGATACGTAATATATTGGAGAGGAGCTCGTGGCTACATAATAACTGCTGCTCGGCCCGATCTTTAGGTTAAACTGCGCTTGCCTAGGTTGGTCCGTGGATGGGTGACCACCCATTACATACCGAGTTTCCTCCTTGCCTCGGAAAGCACGTTAAGCCGTTGGTCCCGGCTGTCATTTGTAGATCTTTGACAGTCGTTACAGGTAGTCAGTGGCCCGAAAGTCTGACAACCAGTCTTACGAAAGGGATTACCCAGAACTAACTGATTTCTGGAGATCAGATAGGCAGTCGCTCCCAGTAAAATACTGGTATTCAGCTGCATCCGCTTAGACTGGAAGCCGACCCCAACATAGTTGGGAAAAGGCTAGGCAGATGATGATGATTCTTATACATATTGTATGTTATATTTAAACTTGTCATTTCCTTTATGTTTTTATGTATTCTATTTCCTCTTCTTCTTTTACACACTACGTCTACATCTCCTTTTTCTACTCTCCTTTCGCGGGTATGCTGGAAGAGATTTCTTTAGAAATAAGCATCACCTTTGTACCTATTTTTTCTGTTCCTTTCTTCTTCCTATACTTAAATAAACTGTTAAATAAAATAAAACACATACTTCCTTTTATTTATCTATAGTCGTTTTATATTAAACTAAGTTCGTAGTAATAAGTAACTTTCAATAGATCAATCACTTTTATTTTCAGGCATCGAAGATACACTACACAAAATACTCTTAGAAGTACAATAAACTAAAACATATTGAACACTTTTACGAAAAACTATTAACTATGTTTGGTCGGCCATATAATTATTGCACTGAGTCGAGGTGTCATGTAGACTTCCGCGAATACACGAGACCCTGCAGCCAAAATTCCGTCATAAAAGTCTCGAGATGGTGTTGGGACCCGCATCACAAAAGATAATCTTGTGGCGCGAACAACCTAACCTGTCCATTCTAAGGGTGAACTTGGTCTTGTTTCTTATATACTCCACGACCTCCTCTGGCGTCGTGATGTGATGTAGATGTGTATGTACAGCTGCGTCGATGGAATAGCGGGATGCAGCAATATGTTCGGACCTGTCAATTCGGAACCGCACTGATTGCGTTTAGGCTTCTTCTTTTCCACACGAATGCCTTCTTCATCAGCTTGTCCTCGGCTTGTTACTGGTGGCAACGAGCTTCGAACTCGCCTGGGCACCACGGTATTGTGGTTGCCGCTGGTGTTTTGCAACTCGTTCTCACTCATAAAATGTTGAGGAGTGTGTCTATTTGCGCCCGTGAGTTGCTGCTAGAACGGTTGAGGCCATTTTACCATTTATTACGGAGTTCCCGCGTCGTATTAATAATGTGAATTACGTATATTGTAGCTCCTAATATTTGAATGTATTCAATAAAATTGTAAATAAAAAACTGACATTTCATTTGAGACTTGCCGTCAAAAGAAAGAAAAGCAAAGGTATTAACAGGATAAAGCCACAAGTCGGGCAAAAATAGCAAAAATAGTTCAATTCTATAATAATAAAATGTATATTATTAAAATGAGGTAATTTTTTTAAGAATAACTATAATATTTTTTGTTTAAAAACTTTAAAATCCTAAAGTTAGTAAACCGGTAATCGACCAGTAAAATAGCGCAACTCTATCGCCATGCGTCATTCGTTCACGAATATTGTCTATGACTCCGTTCGAAAATCATGAATCCGTAATCAATAGGGAGTAGGGTTTGTCCGTAGTAACGGACTACGGTCGGACGAGCCCGTCCGTTCGTCCGTCCGTCGTTGACGGACTTAGAGAGTAGACCTCTAGGGACAACTGTCAAATCGAGTTGTCATTCATTCTTCGTTCGGGCTCGAACTAATCGTCCGTCCGTCGGTGCTAGGGAGTAGGAAACACCCGTTATTTCGGCCGAAACTACGGGTTTCGTGCTTAGAGAGTAGACCCCCTGGGCCGACTCAAAATCGATTACTTTTGACATGCTCAGAAGATTGGCAATAACACACATTAAGTTATTATTATAGCTATAGGAATCTTACAGATTCAAAATGGGGCCGAAAAAATACATTCTTAATTCTTAAAAAAAACTATGCGTTGAAAGTGAACAAAACTAAAACACTAGCTGAATAGTAACAAAATGCGACGTGAAAAATAAAAACAATTATTACAACGCCCCCAACACTTAGTCACACCATAAAATCTACATATTATAAGGGCTATCGTACCTAAAACTAATACAATCCGATAGCTACCCTATCAACACCATGATCTGCCATAAAAAGCAACAAACATACAATTTGTAACACCACAGTACTGCCACAGTAAGCCAAAAAGCGGTATGACGAAGAAAAGAAAAATCTGTTTTTATCTTATTACTGCTTGAAACGTCTCGCATCAACTACTATTTCGCTATCCAACGATATCTTAAATTGGAAAATTAAAGAAAAACTGTATGAAAAATATTATTAATATTGTGTTTTTCTATCAGGAATGTATCTGCCCGGAGTCAACTTGTACCCGCTGATAGCAATAGGCTCGCCTCCTACATGGGACTTAAACGTAACTGGCGTAATGTGGAGGCGTACAACAGGTAAGGTTCTGCCTAACCTTTCATGGATTAAATGCGTGATGTTACCTATTTCAAAAATATCCAAAATCTGTCATTAGTGTATTGACTATCAGATATGTACATGCCCGTATGTCCCAGTTTTCTAAAAACAGATTGGTTGGGTTACCTATTTTTGCCTATTGGCAGACTAGACGCCACGAATATGAATAGGAGTCGGATTAGCAATGCAAATGTCAGCGTATGCCAGGGTCCCAGTGCGGGCCAAGTTCACTAAGTGTCGCCGTTACATCGGCTGACAGTTTCGGCTTTTGATTGCCTTTGTGAATTATGTTAGGTATTTCGTGACTGGCGATGTGTTTACATCGGTTTATGGATGTAAGGAGGGGCCTGTGACGTCTGGTAGGTTGGTTTAAGTTGGGCTGAGTAGTGTTTGATGTTTCTCAATAATGTCTATCTTTACTTATTTACAGGTAAAACGTGCCTACTTAGTCATGTGAAAATTAAATTAAAGATTCAGTAAAAGATCGGTCAAACCAAACACATTTTTACTTACTGAAGTATTTGTCCGTGTCCGTGACCAGGTCTAGGGTCACGTATACAATTTTTCATAAAAGTTTGACTGATCAAAAAAATGCTTTACAAAAACGACCTCGTTTTAACCCAGTTTTATTCAAAGAGGAAAATGTTTTTAGAGACCCCATTAAGTTTTTTGTTTCCGAAAATAAAACATCAGTATTAAACAAAGAAATGTAATTCCAATGGCCACATTTAAAATAAATCGTTCCTGAAGTTTAGAGAAAACAAACAAAGAGTTCCACTAAAATAATCAATTGACATGAACCTTCAAGAATCCCAAACGTGCTGTCAACAACAGGTACTCCTACCAACTTGGACAAACAGTTAAGAACATTGAGTTGTTTAAAGTCGTCTTTTGAAACACTCGCCGACTTCATTATCCTTCCTTTGCGGCTATCTTTTGAAGAGTAGTTTAGCCTCAGGAAAGGCATGTGGAGGTTCTGTGCTCCCAGTCTACAATTTCACTGGTTGCGGTCGCGAAGCTTCGTTTTCTACATTTCCTGGCGACATTTCGCTGAGTGAATTTGCAAAGTGATTTATAACGGTCACCTTATTTCGTATATTACGTATGTACACGGTCGTAGCACGACATTTCAAATGTTATTGCTGGATGGTGAAAGGAGATTACGATGTTCAACATGTATTTTGGTTTATTTCTCTGTAAGAGAATTTCGTCCTTATTTTAAAGAAGATACGAAACAAAATGATACCCAGATAGCTTGAAACTGTTTAGACTTTTAGAAAACTTGGATGCGAATGATCATTTTTTTATTGCAGTAGACTTTTGGAATCTTATTTAACTTATATAAATAAACTTAAACGACCCTTACATGTTCCTTATTTATATAATCATGATAAAGCTTACAAATTCAAATACCTTTCCTTCAACTAATCTAAAACTGAATGGAAACAAAATTATCATTTCGTGCTGCTCGTAAAACTCCATCGTAAAAGTCGATCGAGGAGAAGGGTTACTCTTATTTACTAGTACATGGGTACTACATGGGTGAGGCTCTTACAACCTGCCACAGTATATTTCAGTTATACATTCAAAAGTATCGGGAGTGGATGATTTGTAAAAGTGAAAAGTGTAAAAGTGAAAAAAAAAAACAAAAAATAATAATTTGGAGCCATAAATGGTTCCAAATTATTATTTTTTGTTAGATTGGAGCAACTGTTTTCCAGGTTGGCGCGGAGTTTGAGTTACATCTGATATTTAGATGAAATACAGAGCTGTTTATTTAGATCATATCTAGTGTGTATTGCGAATTTCATAATGGACAAAAACATCGTTATTGTTAATGATTTTGACATTATTAGTAACTATTACCAAATTTTCCAAATATAATGTACTAACACTAGTATTTAAAATGTGTATGTTTTATTACTAACAAATTGGATTGTATTATCTGTTTAATAAATGATTTGATTTTTGATAAGAGTCGCTGAGGATATGCTAGAACGAGTCAATTCCGACCCAACGTTCATGAAACGCATTGTTACTGGTGACGAGACGTGGGTTTACGAATTAGACATGCAGACTAGTCAACAAGTTTCGGAGTGCGCCTTCCAACTGAACCGAAACCGAAAAAAACACGCCAAAGTCGATCAAAATTCAAAATCATGGTGACCGTTTTCTTTGACCGTCGCGGTGTATTGCACTCGGAATTCTTGCCGGAAGGTCAAACAGGAAATAAAGAAGATTATTTCAGCGTTATGCGGTTTGAGAGAGCAAATTCATCATAGTGAACGAATTTTTGACCTAAAACTTAACAAATCGAGCAACTACCTTATTCACCAGATATGGCTCCAGCCGACTTCTTTCTTTTCCTAAACTCAAATTACCACTTCGTGGCACCCGTTTTCATGCGGTAGAAGACATAAAGGAGAATTCGCGGCGAGAACTGAATTCAATTCCGGAAAAAGCGTTTAAAAAATGTTTAGATGATTTGATTATTCCTTGGCGTTAGTGTATCGTTTCTGAAGGAGCATACTTTGACGGCGATAAAATAATTTCGGATGAATAACTAACATTGTGTGTATTATTGATCGTCTCCCGGTACTTTCTTGACAGAGTAGTATTCACTTTTACTTGATCTACTCCAGTGCAGCTTCAAGTACCTAATACCTACTTACCTACCTGAAGATTATTTTTGATATTCTTACTAACCAGTACAGATACATAACGAAATTCTTCACACAATATGTAGGTACATACTAAGATACACTCTATCCAGAAAAAAACCACATTTCAACATTACCATAATAAAATCTACGAAAGGAATATTCCTAGGCTCCTTTGTGCGTACATTCGGACGTGTACACGATAGCAAAACATCCCTAACCCTGCTAGATCTAGACCCGGATACCCGTCCAAAATAAAATACGCCGCGATTTATCACCGGCGCACCACTCAAAGCGGGTGGTTAATAAAAATTCCACACTAGAAGTTATTTTGCAGAGGCCTCGAGGGAGTCTCGTATCAGAATCTAGCGTAAAACGCCCGCCGTTTGGCGCGAACATCTCGGGCGAGGGTACAAGGGATGAACTGAATGAGAGCTAGCTTTGTGCAACATTATAGCAGGGTATCTTGTGGTGACGTATACACTACGAGACCCTCAAAATTTCACTCGGAAGTGGTGATCATAGAGGCAAAATATTTTTTTGTATAAGCGTAAAAATAATGCTAGACGGAGGCTGCGATTAGGCAGATAAAACATACAAACATAACAACATAACGTTAAACGAAATATAGCCGTTAAACTTTAAGTTTCTAAAAATCAGGTAGTTATGAAGTTTCAAGCCATTGGCTATTAAATCAAAGAATAATACGACGTAGGTACAGCATCGTTTGACGACGATGACGCTTACACGCTTTGTCAACATATCAGAGATTTACTGACGCATAAAACCCTCACTCCAACCCACTGAATAGCACACAAGAAGCCAAAATGAAAGGAAGGAAACCCAACCAACTAAAACAAGACAAACAAATCAAAGCAGGCACATTAGCATCATATCAAAGTTGTTAAAATGCTAATGTTGCGCCAGTAGGGCAGAGAATGGCTCCCTGAGGCACGCCTAACTATCGCCGTAATTAATGCGTTGCCATTATTTAGAGCAGTGCTTACATCTAACATTTGTGATTGTGTGAATATGGATATGGTTGTAGGTGTGGTGAAGGTAGAAAGGGTTAAATATTATGGATTTATTACATATAATATAATTTGGATTTATTTTGTTTTTTGGATATTTAGATACCTAGTGCGATTGTGGTATGTTAACACATGGTAGAACTTTTCTTTCTTTTTCGTCGTGACGATGGTTCCCATTGTAAGCAAGCAACGACAAGGAACCAAAGCAACGACTTATTATTGCCGGGCCTATGCTGTCCCCCCATACTTGAGTAGGTACTAATGCTGTAACATGATAATCATGTTATCATGAAATCATTTTAAAAGAGTAACCATGGAGTTTCTTGCCGGTTCTTCTCCATAGGAAACGACCAACCCGAACCGTGCACCTTTTTGTCGACGTTTCATAAGTGCCCATGTAGGCCAATGTGAAATGAAAATATTTTGGTTTGATTTGATTGAATTAGTATATATATTTGGTAATCTAATTAAATCAGTTTCGACCAGAACTCAGCCACATTGACGGCATTGGTTCGGACATTTTTCTTTAAAAGTTTATTTTATTTTCCATTTAACTAACTGAAACAAAAGGAAACAATATGATAGTGTGACGGTTGACAGAGGCGAATGGAAGAAAAAACTGCGCCGAACTCAAATAAACAGAAATGGGCAAGAAGATGATGACGAACTGACTATTTTTTATGTATGATAAAAATTATGGTTTATTCAGCACAGTAACTATGTCATTTAGAATTATAATAGCCCTTAAAACTTCAAATTCCGACAGATGAATTCCTACAAATTGTGAAAAACGCTTACTTAGCATAATATAATCAGAATACGTGAATATTGCCATTACTCAACAAAACCATGAAACGATGTCGTAATATTTGAAAATGATAATATTAATTTACAATGTCTTCTACAAACGCAAGTGTAGGTATGTATTATCTAAATTAAACATGATTAGATTATATGCTAACCCAAACACACACAGATATAATGTGTTGCTAATTAGCAGTTTCCTGACCGTGGCCGTAATCACGCGATAATGATGTAATGGTTCGCCTCCACTGTACTTGTGAAACTGTTACCAACACACTTGTACTTGCGGTACATTACATGAAAATGAGACTTGAAATTACTTGTAATTATTTAGGTGCTTATGTTCCATTGTGGTGTTATATTCGTAACAAGTGAAAATATCTTGTATTCAAATTAGTGTTTAAATTTTAGAGAAAGCTTGTAACTATTTTTATTACATAGACGGCGTTTCGTCGAAATTCCTTGTGGTATTTTACATATTGCGAAAACGTTCTACATTCTGGGAAAAATCTACAACAATAAAAATTATGCCAAAAAGATGTCAGATTGTGGAAGAATCTTTTGGTGCATGGCCAAAATTGGAACTAATTACGCAATAACGTTTTTAGGGTTCCATACCCAAAGGGTAAAACGGGACCCTTTTACTAAGACTTCCTGTCTGTCTGTCCGTCTGTCACCAGGCTGTAAGGTCCCTTACCAATAACTGCTCCTGCCAATGTCATTCCAGATCCTTGCAGAACTGTATTAACCTGCCACTACAATTTTAGCGATCCTTTCGTGAAGTAAGTAGTAACTTTTACAGACTTTCTATTTCAAACCAAGCGTTTTTATTTCCCCGCTCCCGCTGTCGCCTATACCTCAGCCCAGGCCCCGCTAGGTATCCCTCTATGAAATACCATTGCTCCTCCTAGGTGAGAATATGTTGTAGAGTGTAAAATTTCCCAAGGTGACAACCGTTAGGAGCATTTTTCTGTATAACTATGTATGTCCGTGTTATATTAAGCCCGGGGGACTTTAAAGAGTACAAAATGCACCGTTTTTTCTCTAGAAATTTTCAGTAAGAGATAACAAAGGCTGTCTTTTTATCGGTTGAGTGTTGAGAGTGTTTTAATGTAAGTATAGTAGTACCTCTCGATGTTTCTTCTCCGATTTAAGTTGATTATGCTTCTTGTTTTATTTCTTTACAAGGCCCATGAGTGGCAATACCAGAAGGGGATGCTCACAGTGAGCTTATAGGAGATGTTCTTCAGAAAGATCAGGTGCGTTGTGTTCGCAGTCGGCGTGCGTGTATGAACGTGGACCACGCGGAAGGAGGAGTAAAGGATAGTAGCAGGCCTTGGGGTAGTTTCTGCCTACCCCAATGGGAAGAAGGCGTGAGTGTATGAAGTATTTACGTATACACTATTAAAAAAAAATTGCAAAAAATAAAACCGAATTTAATAACACAAAAAAAATGAAAAATTACTTTAGCTTCCGAGGTCGGTGGCAAAAAAAACTGAATCAAACAAACAAAAGTCACCGGTAAACCGCTAAAGTTTTTTTCACTTTTTTTTTTTTGTTTTTGTAGTCGGTTTTATTATTTGCAAAAAGTTTTTTTATATTTAGATTTTTTGTTGTGATATCCTATACAAATATTTGCGCACTGCTCCAATGAGACAGTGAGATGTTTGTTGATTTTTTTAAAACTGCTCGACCGATTTCGAAATTCGAACCCTTCCCTTTGAAACAAAAAATAAATTTCCAAATTGGTTCAGGCGTCTTTGAGTAATCGGTGAACATACATAAAAAAAAGATTCCGAAGAATTGAGAACCTCCTCCTTTTTTGAAGTCGGTTAAGAAGTGTCATATCAATTAGCCCTACCTAAAGTTTTTGATACAAAGGTAAAGAATATCCCACTAAAATTCTTAAAAACTAAGGGCGATGACTGCAATTAGTCACTATGGCAGGCCAGACGTCTAGAAGCGTTTTGGACAAATACTCCTGTACGAGCGTGGAGAGAAAGAATCAGTTTTGTTCGGGCGACCGGCCAAAACATGATTATGTTGGCAGCACCGAGCTGGTACCGCCGAGTCTAGTGGGTAACTGGCGACTCATATTTATGTGTTGGTACGCCTGTAATGTGATTTGAGTGTAAATAAAAGAACTGAAATTTTGAATGCGATGGATTTTATTTTTTAATCGACTTCCAAACAAAAGAATAAAATTCAGTTCACCTGAATGGCTAGATGACGATAATAGAGAAGTGTGGAAGAAGGAGACATGCTGCGCCAAATCCAAATAAATTCGGATTAGGGCCGACCAATGATGATATGACACAAAGGACAAATGAACCAATGAATAAACGAAACCATTGAAAATTTTAGTAACTCGAAAACAGGCTGAAATCAAAATTAATAACAGGCGATTGGTTGAAGCCATTTGCAACAAAAAAAAACTCGAACCGAAATCAGATTTCATAAGACCATTTTAATTTCCAATTCATCAATGCAACACTGCAGTATTAATCTGTGCTGTTGTTTGCAAAAACACAGTGTAGTGTATAATACAGAGGCCGCTGCCAATGCAATCACCGGCTGGCGTGGTTCCCACTCTAAAAGGATTGTATTTGATGCCGTGTGACGCTATATCATGTGCTTGCTGGGGGTGTGGGGGTGTTGGGGCACGAATTTTGTCAAATTCGAGCTGTTTTGAATTTAAAAGAGTGGCTGTGGACATTGCGAATGTTTTGGGTAACCTTATGTCTTCTTCAGTCTGAGAAAGCTCTTTAAATCAAGTCTTCTCTATAAAGTCTTTGTACCTATATGTATAAAATGTTGTTACTAAGGCCACTTCCATATTTAAATAAAGAAAAATACGACGATCACACCACGGGCCTCCTAACTGGGATCCCTCCCTTATTCATCCAGTACTGCCGTAATTCACTGAGTGCGATGTGAAAATAAGGTGTGCCTACGTACCTTCACCTTTTCTTATATTATTTTAACACAACATTACGCAGAAATCTTATCATCAAAAATTAATATTTACTGTAAATAAATAATTTTGAGTTTGACTTTAATAGAAATATTGCTTCAGAGTTCAGACAACAACAGTTCAGCAAGAAATTGTGTTTTAATTTTTCCTCAAATCATTTTTGTAGTACCTATCTTAGTAGGAAAACACTTGCTTTGACCGAACGATGTTAGACTCTGTTTGACGAATCCTTCGTAGAATTTCGTCAAACATTTTATACAATAAAATTCTAACCCGGATCACTTAACCGGTCGACACATCAAAGGCTTTCTAAGAGAAACAGTTACCCAGACGAGTTTATGTTAGATTAAAATAATTCAAATAAAAACTGAGTATTTAATAATAATCAGTTTTCTCTGAATCGTTGAGTTTTCATCCACTTGGTTATATTCGCTTCAATTTCCCCCGAGTGTGGAATAATGAAATTCTGAGTCTACTTTTAGTACTTCAATATAACATAAATGAATAAAATAAATACTTAGGTATTTGTGGTTTTTACACCTTGCCCTTCAGATGTCTGCTCAGTTTATATAACACCCACATCATGTCATACGGTTACTTTTGATGAGACGAGAATGATACATCGATTACCTTATTGGTACAAATATCGATATGAAGTAGCCATATCGAATGTTTTACCCGAACAAAATATTTTTAGTATTGGTATTTTTTTTCCTGAGAGCAATATTTGGTAAACTAACTATTATAATGATAATAGATCATGGTATGCCTTGACAAAGTGATAGTGACGTCAAAATCAAATTGTAGTGTAAGATATACTAAGCTACCGAGAATGTTATAGAAACGCTTAGAATTTTTTTTCTTTTTTAAAGATTCACGACATTGAACTTTTCGAATCAATCTAATCAAAATCTAAGTATTTCATTAATTTTTTTTATTTCGAAATGGTCCTGCTCTTGTCCTCGTACACGCCTGATGGAAAGCGATGGATGAGGTCTGATGGAACGAGGGTGCCCGGAAGGGTCTCTTGCTTTGAAGGCAGACGGGCTTAATGTGTGTGGGAACACAGATGGCGAGAGAGTTCCACACTTTGGCTGTGCGCATAATAAACGTGGAGGAGAAGCGCTGAGTACGACTCGTCGGGATATCAACCAAGTGTGGATGGTACGCCGCAGTACGTCTGCTAGTCCAGTAATAAAAGGGTGATGGTGGGATCAGCAGGGATATTGGCTATCTTTTTGATCGGTGGTGACTATCAAGCTTCAGTTGTACATCGAACTTTCAGGGGAGCTGAGAATGTCATAACATTGGTATTGCGTATCACATTGAGTGTATATCACGTTACGGTGACTACAAACCGGGTATGGTGTTCTTCGTCTCAGTACTTGACGCCTCTATTCCTCACTGAACTTGAAAAACACCACCTATGAGTAGTGTCTTTCACGAAAGCCACTTCAAACTAAGTGATCATCAATTTGATATCCATTATGTTTACACAATCACAATAATACATAAATATCGACACAAACGCGTCTGTCAAAATGAGTTACGGTGGCTACCAGCGATGATGGGCACCAATGACGTCATACTTGATGGTCACTGGTCTTAACCAATACGAAATTAACCTTTTGACAGTTAGTTGATGAACACTCAGCCAAGTGATCATCACTATGAACTGTCAACAGAGATACGCAATAGCTCTGCAGGTCGTGGAACTCCTGCGCACACGCTCCGAAGTACATTTGCCAATATTTACTACTTTTTTCAGTTCCAATGAACTAAAATCATGGCTGCCATTGAAATATGTGTCAATAAAGGCTTCAATTGTTTTACTCCGCACCGAAGCACCGACCGGCGCGGCGGCGACCACAATTTAGGAGAGATTTGCATCACAATCGAATGCGATTGCGCTCCGACGCTACACTGTCATTTTTAAAATCAGTACTTTTAGTGGATTTCATTGACGCTTTCTGCAATATTTTTTAGTTCATTGAATTGGATTTTCAATACAAACGATCAAGTTGAAATCATGATTAACTGTGCTTTCGTGAATGGAGCGTCGAGCAATTCCTGACGATTTTTAAAATTACTTTTGCATCTTAACTTTGACATTTAATTACATTATTTAGTCACATAAATGTTTATGAACTCACGACTAGCGTTCTAAGTATTTTCGTACAATATAATAATGGACATTGAAGTGAGAGCAGAAAATAGATTCCAAAATGTTTCCGTTCGTTCATGAAATTTTGTTTTCAAGTCAACTGATCAAAATGAATAATACCGTATCAAACTTCAAAAACAGTTCGAAGTAGGTAATAATTAAATTAACTTCGTAGACCTTTACGGGAAGTTTTCAGAATTTGGTAAATTATTTTCAAATTGGGTTGAAAAACAAAATATTTCCAACAAGAACCGTACCGTATTAGCGGGACCACAAACGGAGAAATTATGAGAAACCAGAAACCATTTTGTTTGTGAACTCAACATTCTTGTTCTGGCTTAGTAATTTTCTTTAGATACCACTTAAAGCCTAGAAAGACCACAAAACGACCAATTGGAGTTGAAGTACTTTTTTACAAAGCATTCTATTATTTTTACGGAAAGTAATCTCTTTAAAAAATGCAGCACGAACGCAGTAACCGGCACTCCCATCATTTGATAACATAGATGCAGATTATTTTTTTAAAGAGTTAGGCACAGGTGTACCTCGCCTATCTGTGCATAGTACTCGTACACTTCGCCAGTTATGTTTTAGTTCCATGTGATAGGATAGAGGGTGAGGCTCAGTAGGTAGCCTTCAATTACACATCTAGACTACGGAGTGCTACTGAGAAATTCCTGATGGAAAAACCCAACAACCCATTGGTAATAGACCTCATACTCAGCAGAAGCACTTGCGGCCACTACTACAACGAAGCCTACAAAATTCAAAAAGACTCAAAACACAGTTTTCCTATAAAGTTTTATAGGCACAGTTCAACTAAAATCTTCCAACAATGAACACGACATTCAAATTGGCTCAAAAACCTAAAACCCTCGAAAATCTACGAACCCTTGATTAAGAGCATTAAACGGAATGGCTCCAAGATTCATAGTGGATGGTGATTGTCAGTGCCACAGAATATATGGGTTGGCGTGAAAGCCATCGAAGTCGGCCGTAGGTATCATCGGCTTGTTTTAAAGGGAACGCCGTAAAAAGGACAGAGGCGCTCCCGTGGGGCCTTCGATCCGAATGTTAGGATGTGTCCACAGTGCGACTGGAGTTGATGCGATTGGAAAATAGTAGGAAAGCTAAAACAAAATACAGCAATCAGAAGTGATGAGACAGTTTGTTATTATTAGACAAGAGTTTTGCACTACTTAGTCTTTTGGTACTTCTGCAAACAAAATCTTTTATTTCATCATAACGTGGCCTGTCTACCCTAAAGGATAGGCAGAAGAGTACCTTAGTACAACCACATTATGTTAGTTATGTGTAAGTGGTAGCGAAAGATCCTGTCTAGTTGCCACGAAAATCACCGAAACTTACCTATTAAAATAGTTCCACACGTGACACTAACAAAACAATAAACCGTTCAGTTCTTCCTGTCCCATGTTAAAACATCCTCCCAGTCTCATCTCTCGCGACAACAAGTCGCGCTGTCCGTGTCCCACGTAGAACGGCCCAATGCGGCCAATACGGCCAACTGCCTAATAAATTCGCAGAAAGGACCTCGCAAAAATGGATGCTTATCACGAACTGGCTCGGTTTCGCACTCCTCCCCTCCCTCACCACCCCTCTAAATAGCTCTGTTTTTGTCTCCGCCTGAGAACACTGTGTCACACGACGCAGATTTTGATAAATAAAACGCGTCAACAGATAAATTGTTTGGGCATAGAATTTACAAAGTTCAGTGAATTGGTAAGTAATTTAATTTTGGTTTTGAATTTCAATAAACGCCGAAAATACTTCAACTGTTGATTGAAGTTCAACAACCAAAATAGCAAGTTTTTAAATAAATCGCTCGTCTAACAAGTAAGTCCTAAAAAATCCTAAAACAATCTACGAAATCCGAGCAATTAACCCTTTAGTAATCCATGTCTGATTAGCAATTAGCCGTTCACTTTCCAATTTGTAGGTCGAAACAAGTCGTACCCCACAGGTTATTGACACAAGAATCGTGACCACGGCTAGGTGACACAGCTTTACCACAAAATCCATTTCAAAAGCTCTCAAACAAATCAAGATTCTATTGTCACAAAAATCTTTTATTTACAACAGCAGTAGGACAAAACAGAAATTGTGACCAGCAAGAAATCGCGAGGTTTAATGAAGTCTCCCTAATTAATGTTACCAGTGAAATGGACCAACATCAAACACAAAGAGAAAGAAGATATAACGAGACTAACGAAATGAAAACTCAAATATAATTCAGCGAGTTTATTCCATTATTAAATTGTTCGTGAAAGCAAGATAACCTCAGTTTAACTCCGTAAGAAAGTTTCGTTTAACTTCGGTTTAACGAGGTGAGGAGAGCTGCCACTTTCCGACTTCCTAGGAGCCAGCCGGTGTTTTTGTTTCCAAACTAACTTACGTGCATTGTTACCGACGATGCTATCGCCACCGACAAGTATTAGAATATCCTCTTCAACACGTATCTTCTTTTGAAGCTCTATTCTATAATTATTCCATTAGCCCCGGTGCGATGCTGAGCGAAAATTATTCCAAGCTAACAGACTGCTAAAATGTATTCTTTATTCAATTTCTTAAAAAAGATGGCGGATTATACGTCAGAATAAGCCGCAGTTCCGTGCGAAAATTCTTGAACGTGGAATGTATTGTCGGTATTTCTTAACCGAGATCAAGGTGAGCCGTGTTCGCTCGCAGCAAGCCAAACGCCCAACTAGTAGCACAAAGTCAATCGATACTTCTTGAAGATAAGTAGCACTAGTTTATAGGGTCACGAGCTACAATAATTCTCGGGTTTAGTGGAAGATTTATTAAAGGCTTCAAAACAAAGCCTTAACTTAAAGCTTTGTTACAGGATCTCGAGCTTTTTAATTCCGCATCGCCCGCCGTTGGAGAAAAAATACTGCGTTATTAAAATAACTCCATATTAGATGCATATTTCTTAAGCAGATAACAGTAATTTACGGCGCGTAAACATCCTAAACCCGTAAGAGGCAGGATTTTTTCATTTCATTACGGGTCCCTATAAAGTAGATAACACAACGCTCCGTTCCCAACGGTATATAATTACAGAGTAAAGAAAAATGTACGAAGCCAGCGACTTTGACGGCGCACCTCGTTTTTCGGAACAATTTTATTTTTTACGTGTACTCAAAAGACGTGTGATTAAAAGGCAAAGAACAAGTTTTGGAAGCTTCGCGAAATTGAATTTGTATTTTATGATTAGAGAATATTAGCTATGCGTAGTGCGTTACGTACTTGTTTTGTAGCATATAAATAAAGTAATTTGCGCCCAGTTGCTACATAAGAATACGAGTATCTATTTCATAGTAGGCAGGATTCTATTGTAGGAACTGTAGAGGATAGAGCTGCTATTGACATTAGTAACAGAGTTTGACTTCCGATTCAAAGCGAACTAGAGGTTAAGCTGTAATCTTGGAATTCCTTCAGTCAAATTGAGCTATAAGTGTTGTTTGTATCAGAAAAAAAAGAATAAAGTCAGAAATCTGCAAATCTGCGGGCACTTCCAACGACCTAATTCACAGCAGACAACAATAAATGGTGTTAAAAATAGTACTATAATAAAAATCATACAATAGTCGGTCCGCCAATAAAACGGCAATGTGCAGCCATAATCGAAGTCCTATAAATAGTTTTACCGAAGACGAAGTGTTCGGGGCGAGGCGTGAGGGGGGGGGGGGTTAAAACATTTCATCTCGTCTGGCCACCTTCCAAGGGACACTGAACCAAGATTTACACCAGCCAGATTTAAAATCAGATTCCCATAAGTGCCCTGGACTACTCTACAATATGAATACCGTTATTTAGAACCTGAATAAGAACATGATTGAGTCTTAAATTTCCCTGTGGGTCGTAAGAGGTCGTAATTATTCAAAAGAATGACAATAATCTTCAAGAAATTGAACACGATCAATATCCCCAAACAGCGCTCAAGAGTTGTTAGTGTCAATATCCTATAGCATTTAGGACACTTACAGCTCTTAAACGCGGTAGATGTGCTAATCGCGTTCAGTTTGATTGGCTAAATTTGCCCTAAATCATTGCGATGTTACATAACTACTACGAGTATTTTCAATCACCCTTCACTAAACTATCTAATAACCATTTATCAAGTCACAAAACCGATTGATTGAAAAGCATAATTATTTTAAACAAAGAGGTGATCAGTATTCAAATCACCGCATTTATTATTATGCTAATAAACGTTAAAGGCTGTTTTGCAACACTAATCGAAGTCTTGCTTAACCTTTAGACGAGATAAACCTTGGTTTACGAGGATCATGGAATTTTGATGATCGGCCCACGCCAGTCTAGCTAGCCAATAAGGGCTAAATTGTATCGATGTCTGAAGTTTCAAGATGTATCTCTAAGCACCCACGTGTAAGGTCTCTCAATACAAGGCTTTCAATTATCAGAATTCTCATAAGTGCCTACGTTTTCAATAAAAATACTTGTCATTTTGACAACAAACAGAAAAGTATAGCTGGGACTAAACTTGTAATTGACATTGGATCGCGACAATAAACACGACGAACGCCAATAAATTGGTAAATCCTCTCAACACGCAGAGATATTAAATTTTATTGTTGTACAGCGATCGTAAAAATTCGACAATGTTCAGCCGGGCGTCGCGGTATGGTGCGAAACTCGGAACTTGTCAAATAATCTAAATTTTTCTATTCGCGGATATTGTTCGTTCGTGTTTTGTTTCTTTTTGATTTGGTCATGTCAATGTGGGAGTATTTTGTGTGAAATGGTGATAGCTTTTCCTAAAATGGAAAACTATTTTGAAAAGACTAAAACAAAGTTATGTTATAAGAACTTTATTTCTCAAAAGAATTACATTCACTTATTTGAGAAAAAACTTATTTCTACTTAGAATACATTAGCGACGCGACGGTTACACAACAAAAATAAGTTAGATTAGTACACTACCCGAAGATAGCTTAAGATTTGAAATCCGCTAAAATGAGTTTCTTTAGAGATTTTAAAAGTATACATGGATTTTTTATCTTTTACATGCCAGTCAATTTTGTGCACAGCTGTACTCCTTCATACAGAATAGTACTCCTGCCGTAGTAAAACAAAGTTATCTTCTTACATACTCTTAAACACATACTTTAATCACAATAAACCTACTACTATTGCCACGCTAGACAAGATCGCTTAGAACGCAGATTCAACAGATTTAATCAAAAGTTTGAATGTATGTACCGATATGAACGTCATCGATCCACGTTTAAATGCGTCCTATGAACCCAACTCAAATGGAAACACGATGGACCTAATGTACAAACGTCTAAAACATCGGTCTGAGCTTATAAAGAGAAGTAAGAACCACAATTTACCAGAAAAACTGCGACAAATCTTTACCGAGTCATTCAACCTAGGATCCTGCCAAGATGTGTGACATATCCTACGTGTTGTATTGTATAACGGGCTGGTGTCCGCAACTCCACGTACTTGTTATCATACTTGTTAATATTTCTCACAAGATTATTCAAACACGGCGACATCGTTCGGCCGTTTACAACGTTCCCCTATTTCCCATATTTCTGCTACAAATACCTTGAAGGCGGCGACCAAAAAGTCTATTTTACGAGGGTGCTTGCATTAAGTCCGATTTATAAGAATAAATACATGGTAAGTAACGGCTGCGACAAGCCTCCACGTCGCTCTCATTTATTTGAATTTACGTATGTAGCGGGCACAGGTTTATTGGGCGAAGCCACCTTAACAGTGTTCACTACGTTTATATGAGAAGTGGTTTGTTAAATAATTTTGTTTATAACGTTATATGGTTTTGGAGATATTTTCGGAGCTGAGTAGAGTTTACTACTACTATACGAAAAAAATATATACAAAATTTGGTAAACATGCCATTTCCCTGACAGACCTTAAACATGCAAGTTCTAGAAGATGGCAAGATGGCTTCCTCAATCGGTGAGAAGAATTTACCCAAAATACCTTCTCAAATGAAAACATTTTAAGAAAATAAAGATTATGGCGCACTAATCCAGAGTTGTAACAATCGCCTGCTCAATTCAGTTTAGGGGATTTGGACACGAACCAAACTCTTATTGTGGGCTAAGATATTACGATCGCCATTATACATTCTAGTGCAGTGGGACTATCCACTTTATTATTATTATATTACTTCTACAGAATAAGAGGTACCTGACTTAAATTGTAAATGAACTGTTTTTTTTTCAAGTGCTTTTTTCTTCTCTCATTACATTCTTTATTTTCAATGTTGGTACTTCCGTGTTTTCAATTATTTTGGTGTTATATGAGGTGGAGGATACTATGGCGCAAACCCCAGCGGTGGTATGTTAGATTTTTGAGACACTAGCCAGTATCTCAAAAATCCCTCCACCACCATTTTTATTAGCTTGGCTTAGGCACAAGCCTCATGTGGCTGGCGTAGCTAGTAACCAATTGAATCATTTTACTCTACGAACCTAGTGACTACTATGTAAATGTTTTAAAATGTCTTAACAGATGACATATACCAAGCCATGATATTAAATTACTTGTTTGATATCCTCTCTTAATATCTAGCCTCGTGTAACCCGGGCATCATAAACCACGGATAGGATCTAGAAAAAACTATTTAGCAAAATTCAACAACATCTGAAAGGCCAAGGGGCATTTTGAAAGCCATTTTACAGAATGATCAGTAAAGCGTAAACACGCCATCCTTTTAAAAGCGAGTCCCGTACATCATAACGAGCGGACACGGTCATTAATATTTGATTACGTCGCGATCAGTCCAGCCGGTAGTCGATTACTGACAGGAAATGGTCCGCTAACACACTGAGTAGGAAAGTACCGAAGGATCACTAGTTATGCTGGTCTAGAGGAAAAATGTTACTGACGTATAAAGGCCTCGAACTGCATGCGTAGCTTCCATGCAGCCAGCATAGCATTACCACTTCCACTTTTATAACTTTTTCCTAAAACTATTCAGTACTACAGCTTGACACTATACAAAGACAAAGTGACATCGCGACATAAAAAAAGAAGTGAAAAAGATTTCTTTTCGATATCAATGAACCAACCAAATATCTTTGCATCCATCCTATGCAAATAACTATTAAAAAAGTAAAGTTAAACGCTCTGTAGTTCTCGTAACCAACTAAGCATAACCACAATAGGTTATCTGAATCTTCAGCAGAACATTTACTTAAAGCTAAAGTTTCAGTTCAATTGACGTCACTATAACGTCTCATTCAGAATGGTCCTACTTCACTCATCTTCCTCTTAGTTGTGAGTCGCGACGTGTCCTCTGCCGTCAGATTAACGCAGACCGGTTTACGTGCCGGCGTCAATTTGACGCCTGATGATGCGGTGTCTCCTTATTTGATCGGTTAGGTTTAGTTGCAAATGGCCCGGACATGGGCGTAATATTAATGTAAGGAGGAAACTTTCCGGAAAATCGAAATCGCACAACTTTCCGTGTGCGTCGGTTTGGTACAAAAAGGTTGGCGATCCCGTTTCATTAGGAGGTGGCAATGGAATTTAATTTGTGGGAGCGCGATTTCTTTGAAGAGGAAGAATGAGAGGATTTTCTATTTTTACACTCGGTAACGTAATAAATAATGTTTATTAAAAAAGTCGTACTCGTGCTATATAAAAAAAACTTCGTGACATAACATAAAACCTGAATTTAAGAATAAACAATGAGTTACAGAGATACGAGGACATAATAATGTAGGTAACAAGTCAAATTTTCATAATGTAAAGCATTTATTTTAAGTAGACTAGTTACAGGCACTGTTGAGTAATTGTCGAAATCAAGATAAAAATTTATTAAAGCTACAGTCCCAGTCACAAGGCATAATAAATGTCAAAGTACTGTAGTTGCCCATTCCAAAGCGTAGATCTCTATGAAGAAGAACGGGCAAGACACTCCATAGACACTCTTTTTTAAACAGAATATTGTTACAAAACCTTGCTTACATCATTCATGTTGAGATTGTACATTATGTGAGAACGATATTCAATAAACGAGCCCGTTAAAAGCGTCCGTGGAAAACACAATTCAATATAAATATAAAGAAACCAACAAAATGAGACGTCTAGTCAGAGATTTAATTTTAAAATACACAATAACATCACTATTAGCTATTTAAAATGTGATTTACATTTCACTTTAAAGGCTTGTAACAAAAATCTAAAATACTTTTAGTACCTTAATTTGTTCTAACTCCATTCTAGTTTAGAAACATTAATTGTCTAAATAACTCCCTAAAATTAGCTAAGTTAGAATTAAGTTGTTTACCTGGCTCCTAAGGAGGGCTTATCGATTGAGGGCCTCCTTAAGTAGGTGCTCACTTAGAGAGCCTATTTACGTGTACCTACATAAACATACTTGTGATTTAAGCACAAAATTAGACTGTTATTCTTGTCTCTGCTGTTTTCTGATCGATATGGCGAAGTTCTATTTATCTGTTAAGTTCTGTGTAAACGATGATATGGCTAGAAAGGAGTTCTACTGATGATGATCACGACTAATGGATAAGTGCAAAAGAAGAAAACAATGCTGCACCGACCACTAATAGATTGGGATCTGGGCAGAAGAATGATGATAGGAATTTCTATTTCTAAAGCTAACCCTTTCTATGCATATAGCGCGGTAGGAAAGTAAGGCAGACGAAGTAAATGGAGATTAATGTCAAAAAGATGAGCTGCTGATGACAAGCTATTGGTAAAATCAATTGTCCAGTGCACACCTCGCGACTGACCACTGCTGAAAAGCGATTGATAAAACCAATTGTCACTATGGCATCGCTAAGAGCACAATTTTCGTGTGTGTACAGATACATACTAAGACCAATGGGACAATAAATAAAATAATAACATAAAATGGACGATTGAGTAAAGTTACAAGACTTAAAACTGCTGGTAAATGACTACTAGCTTTCACTTATAAAATTTTAATTTTTTTTTTTTGAAGTGAAAACTTCTTTAGCGGCGTTGAGCACTTTAAAAAAATTGTTCTGTAATGGGTATAAAATCTTAAACTCGCGTCAGGACACTCGCGTCAGGCAGGACACGTGACCTTATCGTAAGACGGATGGAGAGTAGACGATTTTGAACTTAACCTTCAACATTTTATGGTTTAAAATCATTTAAAGAAATTTGGAAAAAGCGTAAGACGGATGGAGGGTAGACGATTTTGAACTTAACCTTGAACATTTTATGGTTTAAAATCATTTAAAGAAATTTGGAAAAAGCGTAAGACGGATGGAGGGTAGACGATTTTGAACTTAACCTTGAACATTTTATGGTTTAAAATCATTTAAAGAAATTTGGAAAAAGCGTAAGACGGATGGAGGGTAGACGATTTTGAACTTAACCTTGAACATTTTATGGTTTAAAATCATTTAAAGAAATTTTTAAATGTTTCCAATCAACTTTGAACCTAATGCTTTAGGGATAAACACGGAATAGAAAAAACCGTAGACAGAGTATTCTATAGACTGCTGGATATCTTCCTTTGCATTCGCACAAGAAAAAGAAGAACATATAAACGTCACTAGCAAAGAAAAGAGACAGAGTATAAATATTTCTGTCCCTTATCGCGTGTCGGCTGAGCACATCATTGTCAGTGCACAACAAGTTTGACGTTTGTGGCGGTGCCAGATTGACATCCAATTTGTTTATTAACAATTGCATCGAAATTATACACATTATATGATCTTTTCGAGCTTAATTCGACAACAGTACATTTGTGCAACTGTGCAAAATGGTAAGGTGCAGTGTAATAAACTGTAAAAGTGATAGTTTGATGAAGATTGCTGGACTGTCCTTTCACTCGTAAGTATTAGATCTTTTTAAGTATTCAATCGCTTTGTGTCCTATTATTTCTCATAAAATAGTCGCAGTAATGTACCAACTAATTCGTTTAATGGATAAATCTCGTATAATCGTGATTTTTGCAATAATTTTATTATCTTACCTCAAAATTCAGTGTTGCCACTTTTTGACGGGGAATTTACCCTTTAATATGGGTAATACCGAATAATGCAATGTCTATAAAAAAATACTCTTCCGACCTTGATTCATATGATATTAGTAATACGCACTACTTAAAATCTATGTTAGTAACACACGTATTATACGATTTTAATTCGTATAACTGCACTCACCTGACGCAAAAAATGAAAGATAATAAAAAATCTTATTAAATTTTCAGATTTCCGAATAAACCCGAAATAAGAAACTTGTGGATTGCTGCTACCGCATGAATCTTTAGGATGTGATCCTATGATCAACATAGATCATGATTATTTAACAGATCCTTCTAGGCTTACTCTTTATTCTAAAGAAATAATAACCTATATTGCTGGTTTTATTGCAAGAAAGTTGAGGAAAGTTATTAAATGTGAGGATTGTCTTTTGGCGTTGATCACAGATAAGTATCACGGAATCATTACGACTGAAGGACATGTATCCATGGCCATGAATAAATTAAAAAAAAAATCACGGAATCATTGCTAGAAGAGACAAAGGAGGCCTTATTTATCCTTCTACTGACTTAAATAAAGTCTGTGAATTGGCAGAAAAGATATTTCGAGCGCGTTCACATAAAGGAAATTCATTTTTTAATGAGAAAAATGTGATGTCAACACTTATATTATCGTGTTACAAGGAATGCACACGTACCAATATTAATATATTTATTAATGACCATTTCGACAGTCAGCCTTTTATAGGGAATCACAGAACTCTCCTCATTAAATCAATCGCAATGCATTACTTCGAAACCCGTATTCACCATAGTACCAAACAATGTTTTGAACCACAATCGAAAATAAGAATTATACATAATAAGTTAGTGCTTTTTCAAGGACAGTAATTTGTTTATAAATAAAATATTACAGTTGCATCATTGCTATGTTTTATCGTTTTCTGTGTATTGGAATGTTCATTTTAATTTGCAAGTGTATGAGTTTGGCGACACTGGTTCCCGTACTAAGGCAGTCTAAGGGCACTTCCATAAATGATAGTACTTTTATACTGATAAAGCAATTGGTGCAAAATTATTCCCTAACCATTCCAAAATATCAAACATGCTCAACGTTAATAATCAAGTTTTCACTTCTGCCGGCACTCCCGGAGTGCTAGTTTTTTTTTTACTTGAATTCGTATTTCAAGAATATCGTTCGACCCAGATTTTTGAAAATTACATTTTGGAAACCCAGCCAGTTTCGAAATAACAAAATGAGCAAATAATTAACTAAACTGGACAATTCATTCATTTACAACAAAAACTCTAAACATCAGAAAATCTAATCAACTTCTAATCCAAATCTATGGGCAGAGTTTCCAAACAGGATATAATAAACAAGCCTGATCAGCATTAAACAAAGCGTGCACCTCAGAGAAATCAGGCGATCCGGTCACTTCCGGCGGCCGCCCGCTGCCTGAATATTTGACGCGCAGGGAAATGAGCGCGCGCGGTCAAGCGCGAGCCGGCGCTAATGTAATAGTAACAACGATGGCGGACGGGACAAGGTCACGTCGTGGCGATGGTACGAGAGGTTTGGTGGATAAGCCAGGGCTGCGGGACTGTTCGAAAGAGATACCGCGGCCCTGGAACATAGAGGGCAAAAGAAGGAACATGGATGGTTTTTAGTCAGTAAGAGTCTGACACTCCCTTCCGCTCCGCCCAGAATGGGAGGAGTCATTTGATGATTTCCCATCCGAAAAAAAAAAGGTTTGGTGGATATCAGTCTGAAATAACTGTTTCAGATTTTTAGAAGATTAAGCCGGAGAATCCTGAGGCAATCGCTTTTAAAGCGTTTTGTTTTTCTAAAGCACTTTTTAAAAGTATGTCAAATCGACCGGTCCGACCTGCGGGCGAGTTGCAGAAATCGAACTTTCAGAGTATTTCAGTACAAGTCTGGTTTTCCTCCAGTCTTCTCGGTTTGACCGCACTTAATCGGGGTTGACATATTATTAAATTTCTCGATAATTTATCTGAGACCCATAGGTACCTAGCTATGTTTTTGTTTTTCCATCATCGCTATCGTTGACAGATGTCACATTTTCTAGGCCTCATGATGTCACTATGTCTAGACAACTTGTCTGCAAAAAAAATGATGTGAACAAACCGTTTTCTAAATAACACCTATTAATATGAATTATTATGAATATTAAATTTTTAAATAATTATGTAGCTATTGTTACAGATATTATAACTGCAATGGGCTCACAAAGAAGCCTAAAAAACTCAAGCACAACTCTGTCACCTAACTGCTAGTTGGTGAAACACCTTCATTCATAACTCAAGGCTCCAACGATTCCGAAAAGTGAATTTCACTGTAGAATTCTCACATTCTTCCTCTAATAAGCTAATAATCTCACCGAAAAATCACGAATGACCATTATTAGTTGAGAATTAGCGCGTCCGCAAAGTAAACGAGAAAAAACATTTCACTTTAATGTAATCAAACGAAGATAAATACTGAAAAAAGATAAGAAGTGTTCGGCAAATTAAATTGGAAACTTGCCTTTGTTTTCCAATTATTTCCACATAAGTACCATGACACCACAATGAAAACCTAACTTTCTGCTCCAACTATAGGGTTGAAAATTCATTGAAGTGACAACAATATAAGGATAGTTTCAGACGGGAATAAAAAGAGGAAATTTTGTGTCGTATCGGATTTTAATTTCTTCTACGTAGAATTAACGACTTTGCTTTCGATTCGATCGCCTTTGTCGATTCATACGTTAGAAAGTCGATTGGTTTAAGTACTGTTTCAAGACTTTATAACACAATTCCTGGAACAACTTCTGCACTTTGGAACCGGGTTTTAATTTTATGTGGCGCAGAGAGGGTTTTAAAATAATTAAAAATTCTACTTACCCGGGTTATTTTGTTACCGAATGCTCGCGTAAGTATCGATTTGTGAGTAATATTAATCAAACTCCGATTAACCTATTGGGTATAGGAGGAGGAGGGACCATTGCCTTTTTGACCATCCTCTTTTAATACGTTAATCAAACCTTGTTGTTTTTAAAAGCTGATGTTGTTTAAATGTTGGCATCGTAATCAACCTATCGCGTACGGTCCCACTGCTGGACACAAAACTCGCTCTGTGTAATAGATAATCCACCACGTGAACCTAGTGTGAATTGGGAAGACAACCGACTAGGCGGGCAGACGATCACATTAAAGTGGCCGGTGGAAACTGGATAGCTATAACATAAAATTTCCAAAAGTGGAGAGATTTGGCAGAGACCTACACTCCGGCCAAACTGAGTCGCCAAAGGAGGAAGAAGAAGAAGATTCAAAAGTCGTAAAACACAAAATCTTGTATATAATCGATTCACAAAGCATTGTAATCTACTTATGCACTAGTGCTATCCAATACCCCGTGTCATATGAATGAGTAGCACTAACTCACTTTAGGTCATGTCCGTGTCCATATATCAAAACTTAAACGGTCCAATGTCTTTCAAAACTCCACTGAAACTAAATAATACAGGAAGCACACACCCCCTTTTGGAAACTACCAAACAACATCTTCGCAATGCAATTTGTTTAAAAGAATTGTAAATAACCCCTCTTCCGAAGTCTTAGCGCATGAAATTGAACCTTAAATCTTGGTTACTAAAATTTAAATTAGATTTGTTGTCGGTATAATGTATCTTATAATAGTGCTTCTCGCACACACTTATGCACTTAAAAGCCAATGCTTTTAAACTAAGTTTTTTGAAAATATGTAACGGCTAATGTTCTATTATTTACAACTTAGGCGCTTTCCTGGCGGTTGGGAACCGGAAAATTTTAAGAATGCTATGCACAGCGACTCAAAATTTTGTAACCCAGAATTTTATGAAATCATGCTTAGGTCTTCTTTTCTTTTTCGTGTGGTTAGTGCCTAACCTAGTGTCAGAGTTTTTATGCCGCCCATGGGCCTCTGACTTGGCTTTACATACCGTCAAGAGATATCTCTCAGGCATGTCATAAACATCGTGAGGAAACCATCACGATGTTCACCATCACTGACGCAAGTGATAATTATACAATACGCACATGAATCCGAAAAATCGGAGCTGCGTGCCTTTGGGTTCGAACTCCAGACCTATGACTTGGCGTCTTGACGTCCGACGGTCACACCACTAGGCTATCATGGCTATCAATGCTTAGGTATGTTTGGCTTTAAAAGTACATTAGCCCGTTTTCACTAACCGTTCCGTAAAAAACCAACGAAACACACCCACATCGAAAGTTGTAAATCCAACGTCCAATATTTTTAACTCTAGTATTTAGTAATTACTAGTGTTAAAAGGATCAAAAATAAAATTAAAATTGGTTCTTTTAAAAGATGAACTAAGGAACGCTTCCCTACATGAATGTGGATTCTTGCACTTTGTTATGGTGCACTAGGGAAGGGAAAGATAGAGATAGAAAGTCATCTGAAAATTAAATTGATTTAAAAGTGGTTGTGTTGTACAGACGCCAGCTGCACATCAAGCTACCCGAAACTGTCAAATTTTCCCAATCAACCTTGAACCTAATGCTTTGGCGATAAAGTTGACAATCTATTAAAGAAATTTGACAGATTGTAGTAGCTTGATGTGCTGGCGTCTGTACAATGATCGCGGGAAGCGCGAGGTTAAAGGTATTTAAATAAATTGAGACCAATACAGGCTTGATACGTATGACTATTCTATCCTGCTTCCTACTAATATTATAAATCCGAAAGTTTGTAAGGATGGATGGACGTATGTTTGTTACTTTTTCATGCAAAAACTACTAACCGGATTTGGATGAAATTGCCACACAGATAGTACCTGGAACCTGGATTAACACATAGGATACTTATTATCCCGTTTTTATGATCCCGTGGGACAATAACGGAACTACACGCGAGCGAAGCCGCGGGCATAAGCTAATATATAATAAAACTAAATTCCGCCTCTGTAAACTTAACTAGTCGAACAGGAAAATTTTAACAATTTAGCAATATATAAAAAACCCATGAGTCTATAGAACGCCACAAAATCTCTTAATCAATTTTATTACAGCATCACTAGGTACCCAAGTAATTGCCGTCATTTAATATAAATAAAGAATACATCATTTACTCGCTAATTGAGATTAAATAAAACTAAAACTGTCAAGACGAGGTAACCTCGAGAAGTCGAGACGTACATACTCGTACATAGCTAGCTAGAACATTAGCATTCGTCTTCCTATGATAAAGAGTTCGTCGCAACAACAATTATTTTTTCATAAAATCTAATTTACCAAGAGAGTACCTAGTGTTGCTCCAAGACGGTAAGATCCCTTAAGAAAAATAAGAAATACTGCTGCTGTGTTGAGTCTTGTAGCTGCTGCTGAGGCTGTTTTCAATTCTATTTTATTAAATAAGTACACTTGAAAATCTATTTTATTAAGGAAGATTACTCCCAGCTGAAACTGCAAGTATTCTTATGAAAAGTAAAGTAAAAACAAAGTTAAATAACTAAATTATAAATAAATTAGTTTTTAACCGATGGATTATGGTCGTATGTCGGTTAAAAGTAATACAAATCTAGAACAATAAAAGGAAAACTTCAATACCTTTCTGATTCTGTCCGTACAAATTGTAGCATCGGCCCTTGCGGACGGACGGCGAGCTAGCCCATTACTCACCGTCCACCCCGCGCCTACGGTGGCCGAGAGCCACCACGTGGCCCCCGACGCCCGGGGCGTCTCCCGCGGCGGTGGGACGTGAGGTTATTTCCCTTTCCGCCACCTCCTTCGCTAGCATGACTGCTTCGCAGAAGGAGATGCCCGCTTCCTATTCCCTCTCGCCTCGGACCATGGCTTGAACCAGGGCCGGACGCGAGAGGTCGCCGCCGCCAATCGCCGCTACGAGGACACGGCGGTGTGCTCCATGTTGAAATAATTAAAATTGCCACCTTCTCTACTGTCAAAATCGTGTGACAGATGTCACTTACTTACTCTGTGGTAATAACTTGTTCTCTATGGCTTGATGTCTTCCATATTAATTCTGTGTTGTATCCGTGTATCAAATTAATAAAAGTTTGCAAAGATTAAGTAATCCGTTTTAATCACAACAGGTTATGGGCCCAGAATGCTCTAATCTGCTGATTAGTATTGTGCAATTAGAAAGTCAATCGAAATAATCAGTATTAGCAGTAAAACCGGGATTAAGAATAAATCGTGTGCATAACCTAAGTTACCGGCACGCGACTTTTTCATTTTGCAGCTATTTCAGGTATTAAACATAAAATATGAATAACAATAACTCAATAATGTCAATTCCCAAACTTACGGGTCGAGAAAACTGGTCTAGTTGGAGTTTTGCGGTCAAAGCCTATCTGCAACACGAAGACTTGTATGACTGCATAATAACAGAACCAGAACCCGATGATCCAAAATCAATGAAGAGCGATGTAAAAGCTAAGTCAAAGCTCATATTATTGGTAGATCCGATTCTATATATACACATTCAAGATGCAGAAACTGCTAAACAAGTTTGGAATAATCTAACCAAAGCTTTTGAAGACAGTGGATTGACACGAAAAGTAGGATTGTTAAAAGATTTGATAAATACAACATTGGAGACGAGTGAAAGTGTAGAAGCATACATAAATAAGATAATGTCATCTGCCCACAAATTAAGAAATATCCATTTTAATGTAGATGACGAGTGGTTAGGAACATTGATGCTAGCTGGCTTACCAGATACTTACAAACCCATGATTATGGGTATTGAAAGCTCCGGTGTGAAGATAAGTGCTGATTTGATAAAAACAAAATTGCTTCAAGAAATAAAATCAACCGATTCAGACACTACCGCACTTTACACAAAGCATAATAAGTCTAATAAGCCTAATCATCAAAATCAGAAGAAAGGCCCAAGGTGTTTCAACTGCAACCGCTATGGTCATCAAAGTAAAAATTGCTGGTTCAAGAAAAATAAAAAGGAACACAATAATACTAACTCTGGATATGTAGCTGTGTTTTCAGCAACGTCAAATAATGATGAAGGGTGGTATATTGATTCAGGAGCATCTATGCACATGACGATGAGGCAAGACTGGCTTTATGATGATGTAACCCCTCCAATCACAAGTATTAAAATAGCAAATGACAAAATGCTTTCAGTTAAAAGGTGTGGCAAGATAGATTTAAAAGTTGTGACAAAAGAAGGTGAAGAACACACCATTCAAATAAAAAATGTCATGTATGTTCCAGAATTAGCAACTAATTTATTGTCTGTGAGCCAAATAATTAAAAATGGATGTTCCGTACAGTTTACTAATAATGGCTGTAAAATATTTAATAACAAGAAGACTGAAGTTGCAGCTGCACATCTTGTCAATAATATGTACCGGCTGAATACTAACATTATTCCAGCATACAGTTGTAAAGCTGATGAATCAGATTTTTTATTATGGCATCAAAGGATGGCACATTTAAATTTCAAGGACTTGAACAAAATAACAGACAGTACTGATGGAGTGAAATTTGTTAAAAATAAAAACAAAATAATATGTGAACTGTGTCAACAAGGAAAACAGTCAAGACTGCCGTTTCCAGCTGAAGGTTGCCGAGCCAGGAAACCTCTGGAGTTAATACACTCTGACATTTGTGGACCTTTGGAGGTAAAATCACTAGGAGGGGCTAGATACTTCCTCACATTTACGGACGATTATACTAGGAAAGTATTTGTATATTTTTTAACTAACAAATCAGATGTTTTTGTAAGGTTTAAAGAATACAAAGCATTGGTAGAGAATCAGCTTAGTTTAAATATAAAATGTCTCCGTACTGATAATGGACGAGAATATTTGAGTAAAGAGTTCTCAGATTATTTAAAGAAATCTGGTATAATTCATCAAACTTCCAATACATATACTCCTCAACAGAATGGGTTATCAGAGCGCATGAATCGCACACTCATGGAGCACGGTGTATGCTAATTAATTCAAATTTACAGAAACCATACTGGGCAGAAGCGGTAGCAACTGCCGCCTATATTACTAACCGATGTCCAACACGTGCACTCTCTTATGCTACACCTGAGGAGATGTGGTCTGGGAAGAAACCTGATGTAAGTAATTTAAAAATATTTGGATGTGAAGCCATGGTTAAAGTACCTAAAGAAAAACTAAGAAAACTGGATCCAAAGGCAATAAAAATGACCTTCATTGGTTATTGCGAAACTACAAAAGGTTATAAGTTGATAAATCCAAAAACTCTACAAATAACCATAAGTAGAGATGTAGTATTTATGGAAAACTCAATAAAACAAAATCATGTAGAAATACCCATAAATTCAGTAGAAATTAATAATGAAAATAGCCAAGCAGAGCCTATGAGAAGTACAGAGATACATGAAGATTCATTGGATAGTTCTCAATCACAACAGGATATAACTACACTGACAAGCAGTGATGATTCTTTTCATTCTGATGAAGGCTCTGTGTATATTCCTGAAAGAAAAATTGAATTAAATCAACACAGTAATATTACAACTAGATCTATGAAAACTAAACAAGAAAATAATACTTACCTATGTGAAGGTGGTGCTCCAGATGATGACAATGTACCGCAGACATATGCTGAAGCTATATCATCAAGAAATAGAGATAAATGGAAACAGTCAATAGAAGAGGAACTAAAAGCACATGAGAAAAATGAGACTTGGACATTGGTAGAGAAACCACCACATTCAAAGACAATTGGCTGTAAGTGGGTCTTTCGTCTAAAAGACGAGCCATCTGGTGTGGTTTACAAATCTAGACTCTGCGCAAAAGGGTGTTCACAGAATTATCTTATTGATTACACAGAATTATCTTATTGATTACACAGAAACATTTTCTCCGACTGTGAGATATGACTCTTTGAGAATTCTACTTTCAGAAGTATGTCAACATGATCTAGAAATGATACAGTTTGATGTCAAAACTGCTTTTCTTTATGGAGACATCACAGAAGATATATATATGCATCCACCTGAAGGAATAGATGCCCCCTTGAACTATGTATGTAAATTGAAAAGATCTCTATATGGTTTAAAACAGTCGCCACGTTGCTGGAATAATAAATTTAAAACTGTTCTAAACAAATTTGGTTTTTCCAATAGTCACTCTGATCAATGTGTCTATACAGGTTGTATTGAAAACACGAAAGTGTATCTCTTGCTCTATGTTGATGATGGATTAATAATATCTAAGAAGAAAGAAGTTATAAATAAGGTGGTGAATGACCTTACTGAAAATTTTGAAATAAGAACCATGGAGCCAAAGAATTTTGTAGGTCTGCAAATAGAACAGTCTGACAAGCAAATATTTATTCACCAAAAGAAGTATATTGAGAAAATACTTAAAAAGTTCAATATGATTGATGCTAATGGAAACTGTATACCTGTAGATCCTCATACAATCTTGGAAAAGGTAGAAACAGCAGCTGAAGAAATGATACCATACAGAGAGGCAGTAGGGTCTCTCATGCACCTTGCAATTGTTAGTAGACCAGATATCATGTTTGGAGTAAGCTTAGTAAGTCGTTTTATGAGCTGCTATAATAATACTCACTGGGCTGCTGTAAAAAGGATATTTCGATATTTAAAGGAAACCAAAGAATATGGGTTACTTTATTCTTCAATGAAGAACAATATAATAGAAGGCTATAGTGATTCCGACTATGCTACCGATGGTGACACAAGGAGATCAACTACTGGGTATGTGTTTATTAAAAATGGTGGAGCTGTCACATGGTCAAGTCAACGACAACAATGCATAGCCCTGTCTACTACAGAAGCAGAATTCATGGCTGCATGTTCTGCTACAAAAGAAGCCTTATGGATCAAAAGACTACTCCTTGATATAAGTGCCTATAATCAGGACACAATTTGTTTGTGTGTGGACAATCAAAGTGCAATATCAGTGATTAAAAACATAGACTTTCACAAAAGATGCAAACACATAGATGTTAAATATAAGTTTATTAAAGAGAAGTTTCAAGAAAAAGAAATTGATGTAAAATACTTATGTACAAGCGAGCAGAGTGCTGACATATTTACAAAAGCTCTTCCTCGAGTAAGATTTCAATATCTTAGAGACAAGTTAGGCATAACATTGTGCCAATAATTATTTTCTATTATTTGTTAAAGCATTATAAAGTAAAGTATTATTGTAATAATTTAGTAGTACAATTAATAATATTGTTTAAACATTGTGAAACTTTGTAAAGGAAACTGCGCTATGTTATTTTAGTGTTTTCTCTAAAGTTAGATATGAGAAGGTTGTAATTTGGTGGGTGTGTTGAAATAATTAAAATTGCCACCTTCTCTACTGTCAAAATCGTGTGACAGATGTCACTTACTTACTCTGTGGTAATAACTTGTTCTCTATGGCTTGATGTCTTCCATATTAATTCTGTGTTGTATCCGTGTATCAAATTAATAAAAGTTTAAGTTTAAGTCCACCCGCCCGATTCGATGCAGGTACCTCCCGAAACAACCGTGTCCGGAAAGGACCCGCGTCAGGTGGAAGGTGAGGGTGCCGTGGCGCCTCTCTAGCCACTCCTCAAAGAGGGGACTAATCGCCACTATTGTGGAGTGCCCTGCACGAGGTTACGACAGTCGCTCTCTCCATGTCGCCATGAGATCGCGCCGGAGGTCTGTCCGCTGAGCGGCAATTTGTCGCGGCAGCGGAGTTTCCCCCGGCGTAGTGCCACCGCGCGCCACTCGTGCAGGCGCGCGAGGACTAACGCCTCCAGATCCCATGGCGGCTCAAGTATACCACATAACCTTACCCTGGCTTTGGCGTAGTCGGGTAAAAGCAGCTAGATTTGAACTCGAATAAGTCACCTTCAGACAGGTTATAGCTACTTAGAAAATATTAATTTAGAAATTACTTTGACAGGTCAAATTGGATTCTTAATTGAATAAGTACTAATCTAAAGACAAAAGAAAATGTCAGGCGCTTGACATTTAAAGCTGAAAAATATCTCGTTAGCGTTACGTAGAAAATGTAAAATCCGAAAGATACCTACTTACTTACCTAAGATCAAAAGGTAACTTTCTAAGGTTGTCGGAAAAAGGATTGACTAGTTGAAAATAGAATACGAAACATCACTTTGAACACTTTCAGTAAGCGCCAGAAGGTATTTATAAAACCTTTTACATCGATAACATTTCCGCCTTTGTGGAGCCGCTGTCCATCCCTCACGTTGGGTTCCGCATAAAAATCATATTTGTAGAGGCTGCCAGTCAGCGGGACGTTGGCTAAATGCAAATATGGGGACCGTCATGTGTTTGCTTAGATGTTCTGATGCTCAGATGTTCCGATAGCAATGGTAGTGTTACTGTTGCCACTATTTGCTCGAAAACCGCTGATTTTTGTATGTATTGTACTAACAGTTTGGTTTGAATGTTTGGTTCATGCAAATCTGTTTGCGGATAAACAAAGGCGTTCTTGGTAGCGAAACATGAGCATATTTATTGAATGCTGCGGTTTGGAAATGCTAAAATAATTCGAACCAAATTAATAAAAAAATGGTTTGGAATATGTGTTGTGTGAATTGCTTATTGAGGTGTAAAAATCCGAAGCATTCATTTATGTCATGTTAACACTCATACTTTATGTTGTGTGTGCATACTGCATAGTAAATATAAATAAATTCTAAAATAACTTGGTTATTTATTTGATATTTTATGACACGTACTTACTCGTAGCAAAAATATGTTTTTTTTAAATAAAGTTAAAAAGAGCTCGTGTGAGCAAAAGCTATGTTTTTCTTACCACGACGTTAATGACCCAGACATAATCGGTAAACTATTCCATCAAAGATGAGCTTTTCTAAAACAAAGCATATTTATTTAATATTTTAAAAGTAAATAAAAAGTTTTATATGCAGTAAATGGCAAAAAGGCGTGCAACTCATATTTGCACGTCGGCAGTGAACTTCGTAGCTCTTCACCTCTTTGGCTCGCGACCGACCACTGAGCCCTTTGTCGTGGGCTACACAAAAAAGGGTCCGATGTTCCCGCGCGAACAAAAAAATCATCGACTCCTACGTTCCCCGTGACGTCGACCTAACTCAATTTTTAGAGATTTTTTTGGTTTAATCCTGAACCAAAGGCTTTAATGTTCGTTGCGAAAAATCACTCTATCTTTAATGGTAATTTCATAAAATTTTGTGCAAGGCTTTCTTCACATTTTCGTCTGGTTAACGAAATGCTACTTACTTTTTATCGATACACGATTTATAAAAATGTAAACGTGATTTTGTTTGTCTGTTTTCTTTTTACACCTAAACCACTGACTATCGACGGACAGATAATTAACCTGGAACCTGACAAGAAGGACTATAAGTTACTTTCCATCTTAAATTGTAGACAAAGTCACGGGCAACAGCTACTTTTAAATAAACTGAACACGCGCCGCAAAATAAAATAAGAATCTAACAAAATCTGCTCCCTCAACAGGATTGAAAAGCCAAATGAAACGAATGTAACACGGCAGGCTTTCACTGGTCCTGCAATATTAATGTATGCGATATACACGTGCTGCACTTCTGCCGGATTTCTGAGAGCCTCGTACTGCAAGCGGATACACGGCTGGCTAGAGAGTTTACAAGTTTTAAGTGTAAGCTCTTTGATTTAATTGTTTTAGGTTATGTGTTGAAATTAAATTCTTAGTGGGCATGATGATTGTGAAATTAATCGTTCTAACGTTGCTAGTTCCAAGCATGTCATGTTGCAAATCTTTTAGTGGCATTTTATAATCAAAATAGTTCGACCTCATTGGTCGGATTCGGACTTGGCTAAGGTTGTGTCATCTATAATGAGTTTTGACCAGGCCTTCCGCATTATGCTACAGTTAAACCCATGGTATAAGTATTCTACTCTTTTGTTAAACCAGTATGTTTTCTTCTTAAAGGTTTTAATTCGTCTCGCCTCAACTCAACATTGAGTGATTCAAAGAACAGAGGCTGTTATTGAAAACTTATTTTGAACGAATGACGTTAAGTAAAGACAAAGACGCTTTGAAAATATCAAAATACCTACCTAAGTATAATATTCATACAATAAGTCACTGTTGTCTCGATCCAGTGCAAAACTGAATAAAAACCAACGCTCATTTATACATTGTTTAGAATAAAATTCAACCACGCTGCGGCCAATTTCTTACAAATTATTTCAAGCTTTAATAATTTACCAGTTTATTTTGTCAACAAATGGGTCTGTTGTTTGAATAAAAACGCTTAAGAGCTACAATGACATAACGTATCATCATCTGCCTAGCCTTTTCCCAGCTATTTTGGGGTCGGCTTCCAGTCTAACCGGATGTAGCTGAATACCAGTATTTTACATGGAGCGACTGCCTATCTGACCTCCACAACCCAGATAGCGCTAGGTAATACGATACCCCTTGGTAAGACTGGTTGTCAATGACATAACGTATATGCTTTCAAAAACCGTTTTTCATTTCTGTTGCACTGTTAAGTTCCATCAGGAATTTCTCAGTAGCAGCAGGATTTGTGCCCGGTTGATGATAGCCTCGCTCCTAAGTGGGATTTAAACATAACTGGCGAAATGTGAGTGTATTATAAGCACCTTTTCTGCCATTCCCGCACGAAATTCAAGCGTGATATAGAATGTTTCAGTTTCGCTTTTACCCATAGCTTTACCCTTTGGAAATTCTGTGAAATATGAAATATCAAACGATACAAGTCTAGACCGGATACGTAGCAGCAAATTACACCCATCACAGTTCATCTGTATTTTACTGTGCCAGACAGTTTCATCGCACGAAAGCCAACAGATAAGCCTCAGACAAAAGGTCAAAACACCACATTACTAATGAAATGACCAACCACTACAGCCACTGAGGAGTCGGGACCACTGGAATATTCCAAAGTAGCCGAGCGAGACTCCAAATCGCCCATTTGGAGTCAAAATCTCGCTATGCAAAAGTTTTTGCAATAATCCCCAACATCGAGTCCTAGTCACTCCAGTTTAACTACAAAGGAATCTAGACTTAACTGAGAATTTTATTAGGTTCACTTTCAGTTGGGTGCCAAGGAGAATCTAATAAATTTAGTCTAGCATGCAACATTTGCTTCGTCACCCCTCAAGGGATATTGCAGTGTGCTTAGCACGAGAGTTCGACTTTTAAAAAAGTCCTGATTTAGTTTCTATTTGTGTTTGGAAGTTCGATGGATTCGGTATGCAGTGGCTTGCTTCAGCGGTTTCATCACGATAAGAATTTCCCCTTGAATAGGAAAAAGTTCAAGAAGTTTGTGTAATTTAAAAAGTTTACATGCAACATATTTTGCTTTACTACTTCGTTTCTTTAAATGTAGATAAGTGTAAGTCGAATCTACATTTTTACGCCTTGCAATAACAGGATGTTAGGTTTTAACTATAATTTCAATACATCCTACTCAGACACTTCATTTAATTATCGTTTTTTATAACAAAAGCAGCAATGCAACTTCAGCAATTTATCAAATCACTGGCTTCCTGCGGCATGTGACAAAAACCATCTAAACAACCATATTCAAGTCTCTATCAACCCCTAAAACAAGGCCCTAAAGTCATCAGCTCCCCACACGCGAGGTGTCACGTCACCAACACGTCGTAGTGCATCTGCACCGAGGCAGCGAGGCGGTCACGTCGAAACGCTATACGTGACGCGTGTCGCCCGCGCCATGCAACTCATTTGCAAAGTTTTGGATATTGGGAATGGAACTACACTTCACGCTTTGTAAGTGGATGTGAGGTAGCTTTCAGGTACCTGGTGAAAGGTACCTAAAGAAAAAAATTAAATCAACTTGGGTAGTCAGCCCCGCCACCAGTGTGGTGTGTGGCTAACTAGTGATTCATATTTTTGACTAAGTCATGCTGCACATAACATAACGCCTGTAATCCCTGAGTAGTTAGGCAGATATTTCCATAGCAGAGTATAGAATTGGGTATACATACATATAATAGAATAAACCCTACAGTATTTTCATAATATTCATAGATGTCAATTCATAGACAAGTTGACAGATGCGAGAGATGAAAAAGAAGTATCAGATTGAATAAAAGTCCTTGAATTTTCTGTCTAGTTAAGTTTATTGCTACTCACGTGTTCAATGAACTAGACTTAAAGAGACTCTTTATTAAATTGATAGCCAATTGGATGACCGCCTACATAGTTCAGTCTTATAACTCACTTTATTACTTTGCAGAACTAGTATTAAAAGAGTTGGAAGAGGTCTCAAGCATAAATAATGTATTGACACAAAGAGTCAGTATGACTGAATGGAAAGAAAAGAAGAGAAATCTAACATTCACTTAGCACACGATTCTAATAAACAGCCGTACTATGCGATGCATTTGTAAATAATCTTCATCATAACATCACGCCTGTAATCCGCGAAGGGTTAGGCAGAGGTGTACCTAATAGTAGGTACACCCACATTTCGCCAGTTAGATATACACTTCTCATCAAAAAAATCGAAACACTTTCGTTTTTATTGTTTTTGTCCTAATTTTTTACAAAAGAGAATTAATTCCATGAAAAAAAAAACATTATTGTGTAGCTGGCAGTTTGGTCATTACAGTCAGAAGAAAAAAATCAAAATTCGAAATTAGAATTTCATTTGTTTATCCTATAAATGAAATTAATCACTGTTTTGAGACAAATGTGTATTTAGGGTTGGAGTACGTTTCTCGTTTAAAAACTAAAAATTAGCGCTTGTCTTTAAACTTTTTGTTTCTTATTTCATTTACTGTGACTTTGGGACGTCTGAAAAAACTTTTTTTTCTAAAACATATGGATACTTCGCCCGCAGAAGCCGCCCAAGTGGTGGCATTGCTGGATTCTGGACTTAGTCAGCGTGTTGTGGCTGCAAGATTGCATCTAAGCTTATCATCTGTTCATAGAGTCTACAAACGCTATCGGGAGACTGGTTCGTTCACGCGCCGTTCAGGATCTGGCAGGAATCGGGTCACTTCTGAGCGAGATGATCGATTTATTGTAACAACTTCTTTACGAAATCGACGCCTTAACGCTTTTCAACTGCAGCAGCAGCTTCGCGTTGTACGAAGAGTAGCTGTAAGTGACTCTACAATAAGAAGAAGGTTGAAGGAACGCGGATTGGCACCGCATAAGCCAGCGAATGGGCCGAAATTAACTGCAGACCATCGAAGAGCGCGCCTTAACTTTGCACGCGAGCACCTAACTTGGTCATACCTTCAGTGGAGCAAAGTACTGTTTTCTGATGAGTGTAAAATTATGCTGTATGGTAACGACGGAAGGAACAAGGTCTACAGAAGAGATGGAGAACGCTTTGCACAATGCTGCATTGAAGAAAAGGTCAGCTATGGTGGCGGTTCGTGGACGGTTTGGGGAGGAATCAGCGCCGACGGTAAGACAGAACTTGCCTTTGTGTCTGGGCCACGGCTGCCTGCACTAAACTCTCATCGGTACATCGAACAGTGTCTTGAACCTCATGTGATGCCCTATGCACATTTTATTGGCAACGACTTCATATTCATGCACGACAATGCTAGAGCTCACACCGCGGGCGTCGTACGAGATTATCTTACCGAAGTCGGTATCTCCATTATGGTATGGCCAGCAAGAAGCCCGGACATGAATCCCATTGAACATCTATGGGATGAATTAAAGAGACGAATTCGAGCAAGAGATCCAGCCCCAGAAACACTTAGCCAGCTGCAAAATGCAATCCAAGAGGAATGGGATAATATACCACAACATGTGATCGTGACTCTCATCCGATCGATGAAGAATCGTATGGAAGCAGTAATAAGAGCTCGCGGAGGGAATACAAGTTATTAAATAAACGTTTCTTACATTTTTTTTTCATTTACGCGTGTTGTTTTACCCATTTCCTTCATATTCCATACAGGGTAAAAATTACTCATTATACAAAATACGAAACCTATGAAGACTTAATTTGAATTTAGAACAATAACATTAGGATTTAAAAACCTCATACTACTCACTATTAAATGACATTTTACATTTATTCCTAAATATACACATTTTTCTGATAATCCTTATCAAATCATAAACTGCGAGGTGTTTCGATTTTTTTGATGAGAAGTGTATTATAAGTCCCATGTGGAGGCGATCGTATTGCTATCAATCAGGCACAAATCTAGACTCCGTTGCTGCTACTGAGAAATTCCTGATGGAAAAACACAATAACACTAAGCCCGACTCGGGAATCGAACCCAAAACCTCATACTCGGCAGTCGCGCTTGCGACCACTCGACCAACAAAGCAGTCGAATCGAACGAGAAAGTTAAATACTTATACATTTGCATATAATCCGGTCTCTAGTTATTAAAACACGGTAACCAACCAGGAAATTAATAATAACCAGCTATTTACAGCTACCTAAGCCAGCGTGACTCCTCGGGAGGTGTCACAGCGTGTTGTGTTTACAAACACACGCGACGACAACCGGCGCGACGAACCGACGTTTGTCGGCGATTACGCGACCGTGCTGCCACTCTGTTGCTTACACCTGTGTGGACTAGATTAAGATTTTGACGGAGTTAATCGATGAAGGTCATCGACGAAAACAAAAGAAGTGTAGGTCGGTCAGATGTACTATTCTTGGAGTATTAATATTGGATATAGTTAATAGTATGTTATAGACGAAGTGTAGGTATACACTTTCATCGTAATAAAGCGTTCAAAAAAGCAGTCACAACAACAGTATCGAAAGTCCACAAGAGTGTACCTATGTCTAGATAGTATCATGATGAAGACTTCTTAGAACTTCGTAAACTCTATTGTACACTACCAGACAAATACAACTAGGTATTTCTATTATTATTTATAAGATCTGTGATGTGTAGGTATGTGAAATAAAGCAAGCAATATGAATGCACTGAGATGTTCTTAAATTCCCAGACCAACATCGTATTACTAATTCCCATTAACACTCACATCCCCCAGGGCTACAATGGGGAGCAATAATTGCATTAGACTACTCCAATCTTGGGCAATTTTACAACATGTCTGGGAGCAACTGGAATAATTCCGCTGTAACGTTATTGTGTGACAGAATCCTAATAATTTTAGTAATAAACTTGCCTCTAGGGAGTGCGATCTTGGTAGCGTCGTGTTGTGCACACTGGGTACGACATTATGTTGGAAATGAACTCATAAAGGGTGTAATGTGTCAGTTTTTATGTTAGAAAGGATTTTTGTATATTATAACAGTCATGGATATTCCAATATTATGAAGAAATGGGAATAAAGGGCAAGATGATGGCACACTAAAATAGCATATTCACGGTTATTTGGTTATATCAAACCATGTAGAAAAACTTTATGAATACGACGAAAATCTTTGGTGACACGTAAAACAACGAAACTGCCGAAAACGTAAAACTGTAATATGCATATATAATATGTATTAGAAAATATTCTTTTGCAAGAACTATAAAGAAACTATTGTCAAAATGAAAAATTTCAGTGATTTTCAGCATCCATAAATAATTTAAAACTTACTCTTCAACCACCACGGGTACCACAGACATACGTACCAGTACGACCGGAAAATTAAATGATATTCCCGAACTAAAATACGGAAGGAAGGTAAAATTTTGTGGAGAGTGCTTCAGTTCAGCTATCTACAGCGATGCGAGAAGCGCTAGAAAACCACAAATGATACGAGCCGAGCTCCACTTCTACTTACCCACCTAGCTACTGCCGCCACACTGACATCAATAAATTCAGAACTATCTTTGCACTGAGGTAAACTGCACAAACTTGGACTAGCGCTTTTGGTAAAACTGGGAACTGATTTATTTAAACTTATAACGGTAATATGTGGTAGCAAGTTTTTAGTTTGGGATGTTTATTACGTCTCAATTAGTTTGAACAATGTTAAGTTCTTATGAGGTAAACATTCTAAGTAGTCAACCCTGGTAATTGAATTCTACTTTACACTTGGCAAGTGAGTGCGTAGGTGCCGCTTATATTTTCCAAGGGTGTGGGTGCCGTCATTCAAGAGCCAAGGTTGAAATCTTCTATAAATATCTTTAGTCGTAAGCTATGAACAAGATTTTCAGAACTTTACTGACAAAGACGGATCGTCACAATCAAAGTTGATAAAGATAGAATATGGAATACTGTAGTAGTTGAGAACGCTGCTGCCTACCCTCTCATAGCTAACCCTTAGCTAGTTGTGCGAGGAACAAGGGAACAAGAAACACAAAACGGAAACATGGCAACTGTGAGCGGTTTCCAGGAAAACTTGCTCAGTTTCATCTATTATAAATGACTACACAGGAATACATTCGTATCCATAGCCTAAATGTGACGTTGGTAATTTAGTTAAGTAAGCTGTAAATGTGTTCAATTAAATTCAGGAAACGGCATAGATTGTACATAACATGTAACCTATGTACCGAATGGGTATAGAATAGCTTGTTATACATAGTTGACTGACACCGCATGTTTATCCAATAAATAACGATATCTAAAAACTCCCTAAACTAAAAGTAAGTACCTACTGTTGTCGCACTTGCGATTTCCATACCGGAGTTTTGTCGCACTTGCGATTTCCATACCGGAGGAGGTTAGGAGGGGCGCGCCATGGCAGCTCATTTCTTGAAGACCGCTGCGGAGCCCTCTTTACCACGCGCCATCGTCGAGACAACACCTCTCCGTAACCAAAATATTCTGTGCACGAGGGTATATAGGTATCAACCAGAAATAATGTTGGTGAAACATTATTTCCAGACATTTCATCATTGTTTAAAATTCTAGTATTTCGTTGCATTTAAAAAAAGACCATGTATATAGTGTATCTGTAATAATTATCATTTCAATATTAACTGTGATTGTTTATAATAAAAATACTATCTAGCAATTAAACTGATTAACTTCATTATACTTAATTTATATGTGTGTAGGATCTACCTTATTTTTAATAAACGCTTCTTGTGATTTACTGACCGTTATTTTCCTTATATCAGAAGTGACAACTGTACCTACATCGCTCACAAACATGCCGCGCAGCCGCAAACGAAGATCGAGAAGGGAGCCATCGACAAATTCAAGTACGTCGACCTCCAGTTCGAGTAGCAGCAGCAGCAGTGCATATGAACGGAGGCGCAAAAAGCGACGTCGCCAAAAGAATTCGCAAACCGTGAGTCAGAATGTTTTATTATCGTCAGTGATCCCCGAATTCGACCCTCTTGTAGACAATGTAGATATGTGGATTAATGTTGTTGAGGCAAATTCTCGTGCGTTTGGATGGTCCGATAATATGATTAAGTATCAGGCGCTTCAAAAATTACGTAATACCGCGAAAACCTGGCTAGACGCTTTGCAAAAAAATGAAACCAGGTGGACTACGTGGAAGTGGAAGCAATGGCGCGAAACAATGTCTGATACATTTCAAGTAAGAAGTGATATGTTCAGATCTCTTAAAGAACTAATTGATACGAAACCTTCAGCAAATCAGTCTTTATACGATTTCTTTTTTAAACAAAAGTCGAAAATAGATCGATTGCAGTTAGGTTTTCGTGATCGAGATATAATATCCATAATAGTAGGTTCAATAGGTGATAAAAACATAAGTGTAGCTGCCGAAGCAGGCAATTTTAGGTACTGTGACGACTTAGCTTCCTTTTTACACGGCAAAATTCAGTTACCTGCGGTTAATGAAATCCCTTCGAGAAACTCATTGCCACCGAAACATTCTTCTCGACCGTTACAACCCGGGTACCAAAATAATTTAAGTAAGTCTGACATCAAAGTTGAACCTTCTGTCAATAATAATAATAGTGTGCCAAATCATACCTGCTACCGATGTGGAGAAGTAGGTCACAGAAGAAATAATTGTACTGTCAAAGATGATGTGAGGTGTACTTTCTGCAAGAAGCTAGGACATTTAGAGGCAGCCTGTCACGCCAAATCAAAGTCGAAGGTCGAGAAAAATGTTGAAGTGAAAATGATTTCTGATCCAAAAATGAAACAAAAGTTTTACAAACCGGTTTTAATAAACAACCAGGAATGTAGTGCGTTTTTTGATATGGGCAGCGACTGCTCCTTAATTACGTCTGCGTTCGTAAACCAATTTAAGTTGCAACCTTTCTGTTTGAATAATCCTATTAATTTGGTGGGGTTTACTACTGATTTATCCGCTACAGTAACAAAGGCTGTCTCGGTTAAACTTAGAGTCGATTCTGTAGAACTAATTATTATATTATACGTTATTGATGCTCTATCTAGCTGTGACATTTTGATAGGAAGAAATTTTACTGAAGATAAAAATATAATGTATGTTCGTGTCGGAGAAACTTTAACTTTTCAATCGGCTCGAGCATTGGATGTTTGCAGTATTAAGATTACTAGTAACGTAACACGTGAATACGAAATAGCATTAAATAACATATTATTAAAATACCCTCAATCTTTTGCCCGAGATTTATCGAATTTAGGAAAAACTACGTGTGTCGAATTAGAGATACAACTAACATCTAATAAACCTATTTACCAACGACCGTATAGGATGTCAGAATCAGAAAGAGCTATCACGCGTGAATTGGTAGATGATCTTTTAAAAAATGGGATTATTCAAAACAGTAGATCTGCATATGCTAGCCCAGCTCTTTTGGTTGACAAAGCATCTGGGGCCAAAAGGTTATGCGTAGATTATAGGCAGCTAAATAAAATCACGGTTAAGGAGAAATACCCAATGCCCATGATAGAGGACCTCATTGACAGACTGCAGGGATGTAAATTCTTTACTTCTTTGGACCTTAAAAGTGGCTATCATCATATAAGCATCAAATCTGAAGATGTGCACAAAACTGCGTTCATAACAAGTGATGGCCATTTTGAATTTTTGAGGATGCCTTTTGGTGTATGTAATGGGCCAGCTGTTTTCCAAAGGCTAATGAATACAGTTTTGGGCAATCTTCGTTTTGGAAGGGTAATATGTTACATGGACGACACCCTAATCGCGACAAAAACTATAGAAGAAAATATGGTTTGCTTAGAAGAAGTACTAGATATTTTTGTTAAAAATGGGTTAACCATCAATTTAGACAAATGTTCCTTTTTCAAAGATCAAGTTACGTTTTTAGGCTATAATATCTCCGAAAAAGGCATCACTCCGAGTTCCCGTAAGCTAGACGCTATTTCAAAATACCCAATTCCGAAGTCGGTTCATCAACTAAGACAATTTTTAGGTTTAATCAATTATTTTAGAAAATTCATTAAGAATTGTGCGCTTCTCTGCAAACCATTGACTAGTTTATTAAAAAAGGATGCAATTTGGCAATGGGGGCCCCAACAAGATCAGGCTGTAGCATGGGTAAAAGATGCGTTGATTAAAAATGCGGTACTCTGCGTATTTGACCCCAAATTACCCATTAATTTGTATACGGACGCTAGTCGTGATGGCATAGGATGTATTTTGTCACAGCTAACTAATAACGGTGAAAAACCGGTTTATTTTTATAGTCGTCAAACAAGTGATGATGAAAAGAAGTACCATTCTTTCGAATTGGAGCTTCTAGCAATTGTTTCCGCTTTACAAAAATTTAGGCATTATTTATTAGGGACGAGTTTTAAAATTACAACCGATTGCAATGCAGTACGGCATGCCTTAAGTAAAAAGGAGATAATTCCGCGAATAAGTAGATGGGTATTATATACACAGGATTTTACATTCGAAGTAGTTCACAGGGCCGGGTCACAGATGCAACACGTTGACGCATTAAGTAGAAACCCTATTTGTAATCTCAATAATGTACCTGATGTAGAAATTATTAACACAATTACCGAAGGAGATTGGTTACTAGCGGTTCAATTGCAAGACCCTAGCATATGTAGTATTAGGGACATATTACAGTCAGGTGAGGCCGATACTAATAAAAATGTATTTAACGAATACGAATTGTTAGGAAACAAAGTTTATCGTAGAACTGAATTTGGCAGGCGTTGGTTAGTACCAAAGAAATGTATTTGGTATGTAATTCGTGCTAACCATGATGACGTAGGACATTTCGCGTTAGACAAAACTATTGAGAGAATTAAGTCTAAATATTGGTTCCCTCGTTTAAAGAAAACCGTTTCCAAATATATTAAAAATTGCTTGAATTGTATCTATCACAAAAATGTTCACGGGAAAAAACCAGGCAAGTTGTACCCAATTCCAAAATTTGCTAGACCATTCCACACACTTCACGTTGATCACCTAGGTCCATTTGTTAAAACTACGCAGCAAAATAGTTACCTCTTAGTGATAGTTGACTCATTTACTAAATTCGTTTTTATTTCGGCTGTGAAAAATACTAAAAGTAAAGTGGTAATTAATGAATTAAATAAAATATTTAAAGTATTCGGAAGTTCAAAACGCCTAATTTGTGATGCTGGTAGTGCTTTTACATCCAAATTGTTCACCAATTTTTGCAAAGAAAATAGCATTAGGCTTCATATAATTGCTACCGCTGTTCCGCGCTCAAATGGCCAAGTCGAGCGCTATAATCAGACAATTTTAGAAGCATTGCGTAGTTTGAGTGCTGATACTGATGATAACAAGTGGGACCAGCATATAACTAGCATACAACAAGGTATTAACAGCACAATTAATAAAACCACGTCTGCTGTGCCGAGTGAGGTATTTTTTGGGTTTAGAATTCGAATGAATAATGACGCGATCACTGACGATAATAACGAGCATTCTATTGACGTCACTGCGTTAAGAAATAAAGTCGATGCAAATATAAAGTCTAATGCTGAACGACAAAAGGCATCCTTCGACTCTAAAAGAAAAGAGGCTCCTATTTACAAGGTTGGAGACTTGGTAGTACTCAAAATTCCGAGTCACACAAATGATGGTCAAAGCACCAAACTCTTGCCTCTGTACAAGGGGCCCTTTCAAGTGACGAACATCCTGGGGCACGATAGATATCAAGTGGCGGACCTGAGGGGAGCTGAAAGATCTTCCAAAAGGTACGATGGTATTGCCTGCGTGGAGAATATGAAGCCCTGGATCCGCGTTGATGAAATACCGGATGTTGTCGAAGATGCATAGGTACCTAAAAGTGGCAATAAGGTAAATTTTATATTAATAACAAGCCTACTCAGTTGTTTTGTCTATTTAGATTTTTTTTTTGTTTTACTTTTCTATTTTTACATACTTGTTGATACTGATATTTCGCCGAATAGCGGTTATCATTTATGGTGTCCAATGCATTCGCTTTAAACATTCTGGATGTTTATAGGGTGTTCGGTCTTGGATCGGTAAGCAACAGGCATCCGTAGTGAACGCTGTTGCATTACTAGTGGTGATACACGACTAGATTAATAATAGTGAACATTGATCTAGTTCAAGCCACAGACGGTGGGAGCATGTTAACCATCGATGGAATAACATGCTCTTTTCTGTCCGAACACCTTGTCTACAGTCGGATGTTAAAGCAGTTCACATATGTACTAAGTTAAAATACGGCTTAAACTAAGTAATAATTTTATGTTTTCAGCTTCTACATTGGACCAAAACGCTGTTCGAGGACGAACGCGTGAGCAGGACGGCCGGATGTTGTCGCACTTGCGATTTCCATACCGGAGTTTTGTCGCACTTGCGATTTCCATACCGGAGGAGGTTAGGAGGGGCGCGCCATGGCAGCTCATTTCTTGAAGACCGCGGCGGAGCCCTCTTTACCACGCGCCATCGTCGAGACAACACCTCTCCGTAACCAAAATATTCTGTGCACGAGGGTATATAGGTATCAACCAGAAATAATGTTGGTGAAACATTATTTCCAGACATTTCATCATTGTTTAAAATTCTAGTATTTCGTTGCATTTAAAAAAAGAACATGTATATAGTGTATCTGTAATAATTATCATTTCAATATTAACTGTGATTGTTTATAATAAAAATACTATCTAGCAATTAAACTGATTAACTTCATTATACTTAATTTATATGTGTGTAGGATCTACCTTATTTTTAATAAACGCTTCTTGTGATTTACTGACCGTTATTTTCCTTATACTACCAACATATAAATGCAACGACGACAATAGAACCCCTAGGCGTCTCACATTTGGACTTAAATTGCTGAATACCTACGAACGATGCAAGTAGTACATTGCAAAATAAGCTTTAAGTAACCAGGCAAAAACACCCACAATATATTAAAACATATCAACAATAACCCTTTTTGCCCTACCCTACATGTTTATGTATTTATTTCATATCAATCAGCACACAGGCTCAGACAGCCTTATTTCGCTACTCCACGACATTCATAAATATTTTAATAACAAAACTTCTTCCACCAAAATATAATAACATGCAAATATCCAGAAAAATGGCTGTTATAATTTTTCAAATCACTGATATTCAAAGCAGTGATCCATACAGAATGTTTGTAAGATGGTGCTCAATGGCCCATGGCATATAACCAATGGTACGGATGTGTGGCTAGATGGGCCACGACTTGCCATGAATTTTATTGGATTTTGATTATACGAAGGCTGACTCTGATGGCGTGATTATGTATGTAATGAGATTTCGAACGTGCGTATCTTTACATGATATTGCTGAATAATTGTACCGTACTAAAAATGTACATGAGTGTCTTATGGATCTATTATTTACTTTTGATTTGATTGTGATTATTAGGTTGACATTTAAAAAAAAATAATACTTTTCTTGCTTTCATTAGGTAACAAATAACTACTCCCGACAAAGTCGGAAAAAGGAAAAGATTAAATTAATGTGAAATTGAAGCACTAAAACAAACAACGCCTAAAATAAACTGACTTTATAACTGACACCAAGAAAAAAGATTAATAAGTCTCACGATTTTCTAAATTCATACGCTTAAGTAAAGGTATGTTTTGTAGTAAAGTACATAGTACATAAGTACCCGCACAAACTATTTTATAAGGAACCCTACCAAACATAATGTCCAAGTATGTTGTTGAAACATGTCGATACCTAATAACACAAAGTAACTATGTGTAGAAACACGAGAATATCCACATAAAATTGGTGAGAGCATCTTCAGGATGGAGTGTAAAAGAGGAGCTGACATTGAATAATATGTTCACAGCATATTTCCATGAAAATACTACGAATTTTTAAACATTACTTATAGAAAATGTTGCACTTAACGTACCTATAAATTTTAATATCCATCGCTGAAATATATACGATTTAGAGTTGGAGAATTGATCAATGATATTTCAGGCTGACGCAGATTAGGGTAGGCTGGGTTGCATCGCAACGCATTGCAAATATCCTACATCACTTTCGTACATTTATGAACCATGGTATACCTACTGCAGGCGGGACGCATGTCGTCCCACCGCACTTTTTTGTAATGAAATGCGATGCGCTGCGGTCCAGCGCGGCTGTAATGTGCGCTTCGTTCTCTCAGTGCGGTCGAATATAGTTTCACAGCTGACATATCAAAGCGGCCCTATATCTGTATTGAGTTACGTGGGCGACTGTACGTACATTCACATTTCACACTAATGTCGGAACTGTTTTGTAAAACTACTATCGGTTTTGTAAAACAGCTAATTAAGCAATCCATCTGCTACCTAATTATGTCCCAACTAGCAAAAAAGTTTGGCGGGGTTTGTTGTTTGAGTTGTAAAGTACTATTCAGTTCGACGCATAAGTTATATACAATTTAAGTCAAATTTATGTGTCTGGTAAACGTCATCTCAATAATTTATATGACGGGACCATGATGTCCCTGTAAAAAGTAAAGAAGTACCTATTCCCATGACTATACACAGAAGTTTTTCTATTTTCCATCAGAACTCTAATTGCAACCGTCATGGTGGACGCCATAAATCGTATATAAAACATGTATAAGACCAATAGTTATACACATGTCTTAATGTAGTAGCCCAATATCTACTGGCAAAATGGCGGAAACTATTGATGACAATTAATGTATTTTATTTTTATAAACAACATTGAAACACTAATATTATTAAAATATTAACAAAGATAACCATACATATCATCTAAAATTTTAAATTCCCATGCTTCCAGCATTGCATGCATTCCATCCAGATGAAGAACGTTGACTTATTCACCGTTCTTCATCTTCTACCACGATAAGTTTTCTTTACATTAAATTAATAAATAATAATGATTATTAAAACATTTTACTTAAATACCTTTTTGTAAGTTTTATCACAGCATAATAAATTGTCACATAAATTGTCTAGCTTGCACCACTGACCGACCACCACCCTAACAATACGATGATATAGTTATGTTAGAGTAGAGTATTACGATTATATGGCTGAAAGTTAAATATGTTATTGCACCATTTATATGAAATTATTTTGCTACTTAGGGTATTATATCTCTCCTAACACCACTTACCAATGCAGCAATGATGGCTACTGAGGGCGCCAAACGCGTGGCTCAGTTCTGGGCTGACACAATTTAGATTGCCATCTAGACTCTAAGGAGAATAGCAATTTTGAGATAAACCCTATTTCATAATAAAATATTGGTAAAATATAGGTTCCGAAATACTACTTTTGTTACAATATGAAATTTCAATCAAAGCAATGCGAGAAAATCACTTTAAAAGTTGCGTAGGTACGTATTGGTGGTTGTGACTGTACTACCTGCTACTAGCATCAATGAGTATTCATTCGACGAGACACTTGAGCAGAACTTCGTTGTAACGCGTTTAGAGATAATTGTTTTAAGCGGGTGAGAGTTCTAGGAAAGCAATTGTAATTTACCGATTTCAGGTGGGCTAATATTTGCCTAAATTATTAAATCAATATATCATTGTATAATGTTTTGAAAGGCCTTTAACAAAGGACGTTTCATAAAATAAAGCTAAGATATCTACAAAAAAGACACACTATTAGTAGCCAAAGAAAAATGTAGGCCATTTTGAAAAAAAAACAAGTAATTTTCCGTTGTACCTATAATTAAAAATAATTAATGCTGTAATTCATAGAACTTTATATTAATATTCACGCCTATCAAGAATAATTTTCATTTATGTATTTTTATTCCTTTGAATTTCTATTGCGCACTAATTACTGTGTAGTGGTATTAGTCTAGATTTTTTTCGAGTAGTCTGTTAAGTTTTAGGTACATGATCTCCAGTTTTAAAGGTGGTTCACCTTAAACCTTTTGTGTGAATTTTAAAGGCAATTAGGTGACATCTTGATAATCACCAGCATTGCCGAAAATTAATTTTAGATTTAGATGTAATTTTTACATAAATCTTTTAGTCTAGTTTTTAGGGTTCCGTACCCAAAAGGTAAAACGGAACCCTATTACTAAGACTCCGCTCTGTCCGTCCGTCTGTTACCAGGCTATATCTCATGAACCGTGATAGTTACACAGTTGAAATTTTCACATATAATGTATTTCTGTTGCCGCTATAACAACAAATACTAAAAAAACAGAATAAAAAAATATTTAAGTGGGGCTCCCATACAACAGACATGTTTTTTTTTTGCGTTTTTATAGATAATGGTACGGAACCCTTCGTACGCAGAGTCCGTCTCGCACTTGGCTGGTTTTTATTTTTTAAACATAAGATTTAAATTAAGAGAACAACACAGCATGTTAAAGAGGAAATCTGAAAATAGTACAGGTGACTGAAAAGTTGTCCGGGAATCGTCATGGTTGTCATGACATGATATTTACGTAATTATAAATAAATAAATAAAAAATGAGTACAAAACATATAATGAGGAAAATGTCGTGAAGAACGTTTTGAGTATAAGTGGGAATGGCTAAAAAGTAGGGCCAAAGAAACGATGACAGGGTAGTGCGGATGTATAGAAAGGGGGCGGGGGGGTGAGTAATGAGATGACGACAAATAGAGAAGTAACAAAGAAAAAGTCTACCACAAATCAATTTGGATAAAGGCAAGAGAATGATGTTAAGATGTTTGACAGTAAGCACGAGAATTAGCTTCAAAATCTAAAAATAATCCTCAAAATACTGAAATAGAGACCTTTTTGTTTTATTTTAAAATAATATCATCGGACACTATTTAATAAAACGTTGCCCGTCAAGTTGGATTACTGGCTGTCTAGCTTAATATTAATGGATTTTGTGATGATGTAAAATAAATAAACATTGTTTATTTATTCATTTTTATCTATGTGTAAATAACTCAAATACATTCTGACATCAGCGCTGTAAAATCTGTTACAAAAATACTGGCTCTAGAATAGTAACTGAAAGGAATCAATATTTTTAAAACAACAGGATGTAAAGAGGACGGTTACATTTTTAATCGACTTAATTAATTAAATAGATATTGTTCATATTTTAACCTTATTGTATCAAAAAATACTCAAAGTTGGAGTCGTTCTTCCTTAATATTTTGTCTTTACTGTTTATGATTAATTAAATATCCTCATTTTACCTACAACCAAATGTTAACAAAATAAGATCAGGTAGAGCAAGTAAAGTAAAGACGAGGAAGTGCTTCAGAAACAGTTAGGTGTAAACCTACATTTATAATAAGTTACTCAAAATAATAAAGAATTTAAATAAATATAACATCTTTATCAATTAATTGAAGCTTTTCCTTTTAAGCACTGCTACTATAATTTAAGCGAATACTTAAATGGTAAATTATGAGTAACTACCTACAAACCAACTATCTACAAATAGACGCGCATACCGGCTCAGAATACGAAAAATAAATTATTAAATAAATATAAAGCATCCAGCGCGCAATGATTGTTGACATAATATAACGGTCCCGCATGACGAGAACCTCGTGAAAGCCGAGAAAGATGAGCAAATCAAGTATCTTGACTTGGCTCGCGAGGTTTTAGACATGTGGAATGTGAGTTCAGCGATCATTGTGCCGACAGTCGTTGCAGCCAATAGCGTAATTGCCAAGAGCCTTGACCAATACCTGAGGAGGCTCTCGTTAGGCAGCTGGGTCAAGGGCTTGATTCAGAAAGCGGTACTCCTGGACACGGCGCTATTGTTAGGTGTTTCCTCTCTCTGGAGCCCTCACCGCCGGTAGCTTGGACCCTGTTCCCGATACCGGTAGGCTGTTATTTTTTTATATATTTAAATGTTTTTATATTATTTTAGATTGAAATATTTAAAAATATAATTAATCTGTACAAAAATAAATAAAGGAAGTAATAAGTAAATAATTACAATGGTTTTACAATGTTACTTAATAATTTATAAAACAATAGTTATAACTCTGAAATTCAATTCTGTATTAAAATAACAGTACAACCTACTAACTACCAACTAAACAATAAGAATATTTATCACAATAAACAGCCAGTGCTCTTCCTCCTACCTCCTTTCATAATTGTGACTAGTATAAATTTATTTCCCTACCAACTATATACAAGGTGTGCAATAAATTTAAAAATATGGTAATCAAAGTAACGCTTGATTTGTATTCGGGTTTGGTGTGCTTAAAAGCTTTAAAAACCCTTAAAATACTGTTATTGTAATAATAATTAACACACTAGCACGTAAACGTAAAGTGCAAACATGTGTTTTAGTGAGATATCATCATAGTCGCGACGGCGGCCATTACTCGCGGGTAACAATCGCGTCAACACGCGACCCGCGACTCGCTGTAATGTAAACAAGTGTTACTTTATTAGTGGTAAGGACTTTTAACAAAAGCTATTTTTAATGAGCTGCAACGCAAACATACAGTCATAGTGGAGCATGGAGCTACAAAACTTATAAATTAATCTTTGTCTACATACTTTTCTAATTCTGTGTGTGTGTGTGTGTGTAATTGTGTACTTTTCTAATTGTGTGTGTGTGTGTGTTTGCTTCACAGAGTGTAGAGAGGCTGTATCGTGGAGATGAAATAAAAAATGGAAGGTATTTACCAGATAGCAAAGCAAGAGTGAACAGGCATCTTCTAGGCACGCTCGTTTCATCATAGACCTCATCCATCGCTTTCCACCAGGCGTGATCGAGGTCAAGAGCAGGCCCATTTTGTAATAAAAAATAAAAAAAAAGATATGGACCAAATACCCAGGCCGAATCAAACCACAAAGTTACTTTTCTAATTTGTGAGAAGACCACCTGTAATCATTCTAGGATTGACTATGAACTCCGGCTGGCATTTGTAGATCTTTGATTGTCGTTACGAGTAGTCAGTCTCTCGAAAGCCTGACCACCAAAGGATGCCTTTCAATAAGGGTATTACTGTGTTCCCCAGTTACTGGTTGTAGATCATAATAATCGTATTCAGCTACTCCGGTCAGACTGCAAGCTGATGCAGCAGTAGCAGGTGATGATGAGGCTACAATATAATCTCCCACATTCAAATCATTCACTGAACATCTTTGGTTTCAAAACTCGCGAATAAAGTCCATCAGATAACATACCATTAATATCATGTACCAGCACACATTGTAAACCTATTCAAAGTATTTCAAGGGGAAATCCGAAAAAAAGTCCGAATCCCGAACCTTACCGAAACACGTCCAATAAAATACGATATTAACCCTTGCCGTAACATTTACACGGTCATAAGTTTCGGATTAAAAAAGGAGGGTTGTGGGGGACGCAATGAATAGGAAGGAATCGCCGCTGGATGAGTAGGGTCCCTATTGTCGAGCGGGCTTACGTATTAACTTGGTGAGTGTACATACTCGTACGTGTAACGTGGTTTTTTGACTTCTTCATTTTTAAATGCGAAAAATCTTTGTTTTGCTTGCAAGTTCACCTTGGTAATTTTATTATGGCTTTAGTCAAAACATTACAAATTCATTATGAAAATTTCCTTTAGTTATTTCTTTACATCTGAGAGCAGCGGTGGCCCAGTGGTGGCGGCCCCGACGAGTAAGTCGTGATTTCGAATCCAGGCAGGCGCATTACTTTGTGTAATTTATTATTACCACTGCTCTCAAAAACATCGTGAGCAAATTTGCATGTCCTAGAACCAAACATTCGAAGACATGTGACATCTACCAACCCGCACTGGGCCCGCGTGGTGGATTATAGCCCATTCCTTCTCATAGAGAGGAGGCCGTATGTCCCAGCAGTGAGAACATTATAGGTTTATGCTATGCTATTTCTATACAAATGTAATACATTTTTTAAATATTGAAACTTGAAATAAAAACAACATAAAAAAAATGTTATCAATTCATCCAGAGGCAAGCCATGTACGTCAGTATTCCCTGAAGGCAGAAATATCCATTCCCTTTTCATAGTTTTCCACAAGTCTGTGTGGCAGTTTTTCGGCACCCATGGTTCTAGGATGATGAAATCTTACTTCTTTTTCTTAAAACAACAAAATACGATCAGTGACCACAATCATGACCTTGGAACACTAATCTGTCTTGTCTTGTCTCTGTATTTCAAACCGTTAGACCTATTCTTAACAAATAACGTTAATGGACGCTAATGATAAAAAAATATCGGTACTTATCATATCATAAATTTGTCGTCTTAGTCGTCATAAAGAAAAATAGATGTTTCCAGTCTTGGCAAAGAGTACTTTGCTAACAAGTGCCTGGATTGTGGATGTCAGATAAGTAGGAGCTTCATGGAAAACACTGTATTCAGCTGCGTCAGTTTGGACTAGAAGCCGAACCATAGAGGCGGGGAAGATGATGAGAATCACAGTTCCTTAGACATTTTAAAACACAAAACTACTTTAGGGTAGTCGTAGTACGAACGCTCACGGTGCTATAATAATATAACCCATGTCGGTGACGTGTCATCCAAATGTTATTACTTAAAGTGACGCTAACATGGAACTAGCACGATATCCTCGCATTTTATATCTGATACAACATTACATAGAATTAAATTTTGGTGCGTAGAGCTATGCTAGAGTATATCTGGCGCGCCCAGGACCTAGCTTATATTTTCACAGTTAAAAACTTTAGCTTGTGCTGAAATAAGAGCAGCTAGAATCTTATTATTTCTTCCTTCCAGACTATGGCCCACTTGCTGGAGTCCCAAAGTGTCCCTACACCTGCACTTTAGAGGTCATCAACGCCACTGTGGCCGCGTTCAACTTGGCTACCTAGTGGACCCACGTATTATAATAATAATATCATAAGACATACCATCAGTACATGAGAAAAGAAACACCAACTCTGGGAAACGCCAGTTCTGAATAGATCTAGTCATCTGACTAGATTAGATCTAGTAAAACAGATCTATTTTCCTCAGTTCTTAACAGTGGTCCTTCGTGCCGGATACGTTTGGTAAGCGGCGCTTCAGATTATCCTCTACATGCAGCGTTTTCATCCTTATTTCACTTGTAATAATTACCTTAGTATGTTCAAAGACAAAGAATCAATCTCATCGGGATTTGATGAATGAATGTCTAAAAAGATTTTTTTTAACAAAAATCATGATCCATTTCAACTTCCTAATAATTCACATACTTGTATTAGCCCATCCATCATGTGGCGGCTAAACTAAAAATATTCATAGCTAGACGTTTCGCGTTTGGCGGAGTAATGCCGTCACTAATTGATATGGAGTACGCACTCCGCTCAAGAAAATGGCGGCGACGTGAAAGCTTTTTGAATATTCATCGGCGACGCGAAATGTGCGGTCGTGTTGCTAGCTTTGTGCCGCGGGTTTGCTTGCTTCTCGTACTTGTAGAGAAAATAAAAGGGAAGAAGTTGGTCTTAACTTGATAAAAGTTGAAATATTTAAGATAAGTGGAGCCTCAAAAATAGATTATCCTTGGAAGATCATACATAAATGGTTGGTAAATGGAAGCTGTTTCTATTAGTCTAGCTATTTCTGTTTAAAATTATGATCCCTAAGAAAATAGTCTACGGAGTAGACCCTTTTGTCAAGGTTAATGACAGTTAGTTCCAGTTCCAATTAATTTGGAAACTCTAAACTGTTCATTTACTGAAAGTTGGAAGTTCCTAAATAAATATAAAACAGAAACCTAACACTGAGTAATAAATTAACTATATCAGGAATCAAAGGCTCGTACTAAATAGGTGCCACCCTAAATCATGAAACCCTTTGAATTGAATCAAATTTAATAGCTTCAGAATCAAGATAAATCGATGTAATACAGACTGGAACGAGCCCCGGTATTTATTTATGTTAGGCAGTGAAAATGTAAATATCTATTTGTCAAGACGTTAAATAAAACGGGGACGTATTTGTGAATTGGGATACGCTCCGTGAATGGTAGGGACCTTACAGGACCTAATTCTTTAGAAAGTAGTAAGAAAACTTCTTTTGAAAGAGATTGTCTGAGAAAGTTCTAGCGTCATTAAGTAGGATAATTCCTGGTTCTTCTTCTTTGTAACGATGATGCTATTAAATTTTGGTATTTGTCCAATACTTCTTCGGCATCGTCGGCGGCTGCACAGAGGTGGTTTTTGTCTGCAACTTTTTCTTTTAAATTAAAGGAGCAGGAAAGGTGCTGAGATATCCTCTGTGATGCACTTCCACATCAGGATCCTTCAGCTCCTTTCGAAGTATCCTTACGATATAATCTTCTTACTTACTATTATAATTCTAAAGTTTATAAGAATGGATCGATGTTTGTTACAAGAGTTACTCTTGTTAATCTAAGTTTATTATTTGTTCGAATAGTAGGTCAAATCTTTGGCAAACTACAGAAAAAAGGCAACTTTCTAGTGGCTCTATTTATGTTCTGTGGCAACTTATATACCTGCTGTTTTAGAATGAAGTGACGTCTTAAATATAAGCTACTATTAGAGATATATTATTTTAATTCGCCCAGAGTTCATAGAAAAATGCCCATGGTCATTTGGCGCACAGATAGTTTATAACCTGGATTAACACATAGGCCTGTACTTCCTCAGAACTCAGCACACACAACTTAGGATACCGAGAAATAAGTTCATATTAAAAATTATAACACTACTATTTGAACACTATTTGGACATTGCGAATGCAGGACCTACACAAGATGGACGCCCTGGAGATGTGATGTTGGACACATACTCAGGGTAAGCTGGACCGCTCATCGGACTAACGTGTCAATATTCAAAGAACTCAGTACCAAACAAAGACTGACGTCGCTTGTGGATTTTGAAATTAGGGATCCTCAGATTCTTTGGACCGTGGACACGTTCCCCGCAACAATGATTTCATGGAGCTTTTGGTGATTCAAGGTAGAGCCGCAAGCATGAGACCACGTGGTCGGTCATCAACACGATGGACAGACTCCATCAAATCTGTCACCAAGATCCCAGCGGCAGAAAGAGCTCGCCATGCGGCCAATAGAGACCGGTGGAAAAGGATCACGAAGGCAGTGACCGCAGTTGTGGGCGGCCCTCCACAACAAGTCTGTCAAGACTGAGCGACCTAGAAAAAGAAGATAACACTACCAAGAACTTACAGCTAATATTGTTACCTACTTAAGTACATTACCTCCAAATTAATCATTTTACTGATAGTTATCAAACTTCAAAATTCACCTTACTTGCACCATTCGCCTTTCTGTAATGTTCGGTATCACCACACCTCTAGCATATAAGTCCCACGACAAACATTCGTAGGTGCAGCTAAACGCAACAAAAACCGCGGGAACGTACCATCGTCGTTCACGTTCATTAATCTCGAGTATCTCAAAGCCAAAGCCGCAATGCTCCAATACTCAGGCACAGGCAACATCTGGCAGCCGACGCATGCTTCGGTATTTCCTAGACACTCGAAATCTTGCCTGAATTTTTCAGCAAACACGAGCTCGACTCAAAGCGGTGGATTCGTGGGCAAACATGGAACATTCCGCGGTAAGCTCGGGATACGCCCGGGTACGTAAGAGAGGGGTAAACCCCGGTACGTAAGAGCGGGGTAAGCCCGGATAGGTAAGCCCTATCTAGACACTATACATGCTTTGTTGATCTAGAACATGCCATCGGCAAATACTTTGCCTTGTTCCAATGTATGGGAAACAAATCTGTTGGCGTTTGTTTTATTCATGGTTGATTCGTGAGTCGCGGGAATAAAATGGTGGCGCATGCACCTGTACGGAATTGTATTGCATTTTTGATTAATTTAAACATACATGTTGATACCGTTGCAGTGTCTTAGTTTGTTTTGGTTAGGACATGAAGGTATGATCCTTTAGTAGTTGATGTCCATGACGCGAAGCACTATACCATCAATTTAAACAACGGCGAAAACAAGACTGAAGCTTCACTCCAAATTAGTATTTACGTAAAACAGAAACGCTAATTCAGACATTACGAACTAAGAACAAATCAACGTCACATTTCGTAAACCACCTGCATTTACGCTACCCGCCAAGCATATCTCTTCTTGACAACTACGAGTCACATACCAATCAAACAAACGAATTCGAACGCTATACGTCACTATCGCGAAACAATAACAGGCCAATTTGTAAATAGCAGAATATCGCTCGTAATACATGATCGGATCGACACGGGCATCGAACCGAAACTACGGTACGTCAAAAAGCAATCACTGTACTAACACGGAATCATTCGGCGGGGCCGTCAGCCGGAACAAAAGCGAATCACTTTGATCCGAGGGTAGGGTGACCACGAGTGGGCGTGTAATGAGACTGTCCGGGTACAAGTAGTGATTGGTTTTTACGAGTGAACAGGTGTGAGGAATTTTGTCAACCTATCGCCCTGGACACTGTTACATAGGACAAAGGTTATTATTAAACTCTACAGGTGCAATCTTTTGTAGCTCATGTATGCAGTAACAACGATCTTACAAACTAAATATGGCTGATAAGTATCTAATGCAACATCTTACTCGCTGTGTAAAAAAATAGGTTGATTTAAAAAAATATTCATGACCTAGACTCGGAATACGTAGAGTTTATTTGCCTAAAACACAAGAAAGTAAGTAACATATTCTATGCATAATGGCTCCCTCTAATTTCACATCTTTATTTAGGAACTTAAAAATCATTTCGGGATTTTAGCGGGACATAGTCATATTATAATCTATACATATAAAATTCAAAATCTTGACTGACAGACTGACTAATATTTCAACGCACAGCCTAAACTGCTGGTTCTAGAGACATGACATTAGGAGGGTGTGTTCTTTGTAAATAGAATTTATCCACTAGGAAAGGGTTTTTCGAAATTCCACCCCTAAGAGGATGACATGGGCAGTTGAATTTTCTGTGAAACTTTTTATTTTCAGGGTCGATTGACTTAAAAATTTGTACGTACACAAATTTTCAAGTCAATAGATAGATAGATAGACCATTTCACACACATTTTGCACATCCTCGTGTACACGTCGCGTCGCATACGCGGGCGAAGCCGCGGGCATAAGCTAGTCTTAATTATATTCTTTCTAGGAAAATCTACGAATGGTAATAATAATATCTACTCTTTATGAAAAAGCAGATTTTCGCAGGATTTGTACTTTAGTTTCATTTATCATAAAATCATATGTCAATTTCGCAAACGACAATAACTGTATAAAAAAACAACATTTTTTCGACCAGTATTTATAATATACTGCTGTGCTGATTCACAAGAATTAATAAATTAATAAAACGTTTTAAACTTTCAAATCGTAAAAATATGTGAAATTTCTGAAAACTAATTAATATGGCATGGCGTATAACAATTTCACAAATAAACGAATTAAAATACTCAAACACAAAATATTCATAAACTTACTTAGAATTTTGAAAAGCTTTAAAAACGTTCAAGTTTTATTAAATATATAATTACATGGAAGTTGATTCACTCTTTTAACTTTAGTTATATTGAGTTTGCTTGCCGCTCAGCTTTCTTATGCAAGTTAATTCAATTTCTCACATTTCTTGAGCCAACCAATTTGAATATAAAGGTCAAAAGCAGCTCAGAAATTATTGATTACGATTAGCATATTGCAGAAATCAGATACAATTGGCAATAAAAAATGTTACCAAGTTAGAATCAATTTAATACTATTTAATAACTGCATGCATAATTCAAATTATTTTTCTATCTTTTGATAATAAATAGTTATGTAAAATTTGCACCCCGAAATTAATGGCAGAATAAGAGATTTTAGTGAAATAAATGATTTTGATTTTTAATAATTACTCAATACTATTCATATTATAAAGTCTGACAACCAGCTTTCCCAAGAGATTATCATATGACCCACTACTAACTGGGTTGTGGAGGTCAGATAGGCAGTCGCTCTGTGTAAAATACCGGTGTTCAGGTGCAGGTTAGACTGGAAGCCGGCCCCAACATAGTTGGGAAAAGGCTAGGCAGGTGATGACGACTCATTGCATAACATACCATCACGGCATCATGTATTTCCCTGAAAGATATTGGCGAAATTTATCTACCTATACCCCACATTGCGCCAGTTATATTTAAGTTCGAATGTTGACATGCGTTTAGTTCAAGTCGAGAAATATTTAAAAATACTTTATTTTAAAATAATAACCCTATGTTTACGTAACGTCCTGCACAACCCCACTGCCTCATAGCTCCCCTACTGGCGATAGAACATAGGCGGCTGCAGATAGCTTCAAACAATGAAATGAAAGCCCGCGCGATATTTCAATGCAAAGCAAAGCCAAGCGCGCCGCGCGGGCCCGCCTACCTGCACACAGATTATTATCCTACCCACCTGCACGAAAAGTTGACTTGTGATATGTGGCTTTACTAGGAAAATAAAGTTTTCTGTAATGGCTTTATTTTTTTTTGTCGCTTTAGATTTTTCGAACTTTGTTACCCAGTTTGACTGAATATGTCTGTCGTACGCAAGTATCGCCACTTGCAAATGAGGAAGAATACGATAGCTAATTAAAAGTCGAAATTTTGTGTGGAATAGAAAGTGTTGGGTACCTTTTCCTGAAATGTGAACATGCATTAGAAAATCTCACAAATTTTCCGTGTCCCGGAACACGTCAAGCCTTTGCTCCTGAACTGACTGCAAATCTTTGACCGCCGTTACGGGTAGTCAGAAGCCCGAAATCTGACAACCAGTCAAACAACCGACATAATAGCTAAGCCGTGGAGCTCAGAAAGGTTCAGTCGTTCCTAGTAAAATAATGGCTATCAACTTCATCGAGTTAGACTGGAATGAAAGCTGACCCTAACATTGTTCGAGATGGGTTCGGCAGCTGTTATGTCACTCTGTCAAAACCTCACAAATCAGTCGGACCAGTTCCAAATCAGTTCCCAAAAAGACAATGGTTTTTGTTTGAAAGCTCACCAAGTATATGGTAACACAGCTATTGAAACCACTCTACAACAACTCTACAGAACTTTCCAGGAACAGTCAAGGTGCAAATTACGAACATTTCTGCAACTCGTTTATGGCTATTGACTATTGAGCACACAAGTGTAGCTGGAATGAGCTATTAACACGTATAGCGGGGGGGAGGTGCAGTGAGAAGGGGGAGGGGTGGTTCGGTTCGGTTTACTTAGCGGACTTAGAAGCAACTTAGTCGCCAACTATTCACTTAGTGCCGACCGATGAACTACTTTACTTTGGACCGCGCGGTCGGCCGAGAAGTGGAAAAATGTCGATGTGGTGGTTGGGATAGGTCACAGCGTAGTCTTTGATGAAAGTGTCTGAATGAATGATGATAATAGGCCTAATGTTTCGAACATTAGGTCTATTATTGTAAAACTTGTTGGGACCTACGGAGTACCTAGGTTATTACGGACGGAATAACTCGTAATATTAAGTATATCAGCCTATTTTACACGGCTTTAATGACAGTGGATTTTATTGTGAACCCAAATTACCACATCCACGCTGTCCTAGTCCTTGTATAACTGTAAGTGAAGTTAGCCGGCGTGCGATGCAATGCCTGTAACGAGAAGTCTTGATATGCTAACATGATTACAGCCGCACCTAAGGCGCGGACATACTTTCAATATTGTTACTGAGAACTTTACTACGTGGCCACGAACTACACGCTCAAGCGTTGTGCGTCTTGCGAAAAAAGAAAGAAGTTATTTAGAACACGACACGAGTCCCCGAGCCGCAACTTGTGGAATATAGACTGACGAAAACAGAGGCCGCGCTTGTATGTCGCTTGACGCAACTCGCATCGTCCAAAGGTGTGAACGGGTCCTAAGACCGCAGATCTAATTGATCAACATTGTATGAATATTTTGCACAACTTTAATGTCAACCTAATTCTGTATTTAGAGCCTCATCAGTCACTCAAAAATATATAATTTCCTGTACACAGCTAGATTTGATTACAGATTCGCGAATTATACTTTAGACTCATCATCATCTGCCTAGCCTTTTCCCAACTGTATTGGGGTCGGCTTCCAGTCATGCCGGATTTAGCTGAATACCAGTATTTTACGCAGAGCGGCTGGCTACCAGACCTCCACAACCCATTAACTGGGTAACACGGTATTTCATGGCAAGACTGGAGTCAGATTTACTGGCTTCTGACTATCCGTAACGACTGCCAAAGATCAACCAATGACAGCCGGGACCAACGGCTTAACGTGCTTTCCGAGGCACGGAATCATCTTTTTATCAGACAATCAGGTGATTCAAGCCTGCAATGTCCTAACCAAACTGGAAACAACTTCACAAAGTATGCTTCCCGTAGGAATCGAACCCACGACCACCGGGTCACAAGGCAAACGCCTAAACCACTCGACCACGGAGGCAGTTTATACTTTAGACTCATCATTACATAGTAAATAAAAAGTAGGTGGTACGGTCGGCAAATATACGTTTACTGTGGGCTGCTGGTTACATACCAATAGATTAGCAACTTTGAGGAGCTTGTGGTTAAATAATAACAGCCGCTCGGGTCGATCTTTGGGTAAGCCGTGCTTGCCTAGGTTGGTCTGTGGATGGGTGACCGTTTTTCATACCGAGTTTGCTCCGTGCCTCGGAAAGCACGTCAAGCCGTTGGTCCCGGCTGTCATTTGTAGATCTTTGACAGTCGTTACAGGTAGTAAGTGCCCGAAAGTCTGACAACCAGTCTTACCAAGGATATCGTATTACTCAGTACTAACTGGGTTGTGGAAGTCAGATAGGCCGTCACTCCATGTAAAATACTGGTATTCAGCTGCATCCGATTAGATTGGGAGCCGACCCCAAGATAGTTGGGAAAAGGCTAGGCAGATGATGGAGATTAGCAATTTTGTAGCACGCACTGAAATCTTTAAATGAAATCCGAGTGCCCTCGAACGTGGCTTTAAACTAAGTAACAATATTGGTTGTTTCATATACAATTTGTATCGAAGCAAATACATAGAATCGATGACTACTCTAGACTACTAGACTAAGTAAACCTTAATAGTACACCCATATTTATATATGGGTGTACTATAGATACACCTCTGCCTAACCTTCCTAGGATTATAGGCGCTATGTTATGTTATTTATTTAGAAAAGTTCAGCCATTTTACAGACATTATGTTAGAAACAATCATTTACCTCTACTTAAGGTAGAAGAGAAAGCTCAATGCATGGCCACAGTCCAGAACTTAACAACGGTCAAGCTTTCTGTTACAATAACACACCGCATTTTATTAGACTCCAGAAATGCAACATTAATAGAGACCGATTGAAATGCAAACCAGACAACAAAAGCAACCAATCAGCATGTGTTATTTAAACCATTTGAAAATATTCGAGAGATGCAAAATTAGCGCAATTGTGTTGAAAGCCGACCACCAGACAATGGCCAGCATGGCCGCTCAGTTCGTACGCTCGTTATTTAAGTCGCAGCGGATCGGGGCTTAATTCCGACCAATTGTCGTACACTGCTGGCTCGATTGCTTTGTTTGACCGGCCTGGACCCACATGACGCGCAATGGACTGAATGTAAAACTTGATTAGGCTGTCGTTTCGCCGTTTGCACGTGCTAATGACTGTGTTAGCGGTATTGGGTCTGTAAAGGATGTTGTGGTTTTGGGATAATCAAGAGATTTTGTGTGATAAACAAAAATGCATTTTGGTGGTTTTGTTTTAGAACATAGCATCATACCATCACGCCTGTAATATACCCGAAGGGTGAGGGTTAGGCAGAGGTGTACCCAATAGTAGATACTCCTACATTTCGCCAGTTATGTTTAATTCCCATGTAATAGGAAGCGAGCCTATTGCCATCAACCACAAATCCAGACATAGAAATTTCTGATGGATAAACTCAATAACAATTTGCGCGGCCCGGAAATCGAACCTAGGACCACATCCTCAGCAGTCGCGATTTCGGCCACTAGACCAACGAGGCAGTCCCAGTCCAGTTTTGTTTTAGAAGTCTTAGAAGCCAAAATAGAAAATTAGCTAGATTGGCGAACTATGCAGATCGCGTGAAAACTAGAATCTGATGAAATTACAGGTATGATGTAACATATAGCTTCCTACATGTTCTACTGATCTCGTTTAGTGTTCTGGTCACCTCATAGTAACTGAATAACTTCCTGTAGTCAATCTAGGAACTCTGCTTATGTCTGACAAAAGACAAATAGTACAAATCGCATCCACAGTAACAGCAACATTAACAATTCACGAACCGGACGCCATACAACTGCGTATTACGGCACAACATTAAAGGCACTAACTAGCCTACATAAGGCGTAGTTCGCACGAGACCGTTACATGCGACTTGCAACGAGCATCTTAATTTGAATAACAAAGGTGACTGCATGCGGCTGAATAATTAACTGCGTACAAAATAATTACAACGGCGTCGCTTTTGACGGTGTGACGGTTGTACTGCTGCCGTGGAAAACGCCTAATGTTGGGTAATTACTGAAATACTACGAGGCCTTAGATATTATGTGCATAAAGCCTTACATTATGTACATTGGTATTGTGGGAGCAAGGTTTGTGGGGAATTGTAACATTTTGTGTAAAAGGTTTTATGGAAATCGTGACTGGTTTTTTATGTCATTCAAATAATGATGACTTTTTAGTTTCTCCATCCGAATTACGTAACACACACTTCTATCACAATCTGAAGGATTTTGAAGAACATTTTATGTTTATAATGTTTTAAAAACTCGTGCTCGACTACGTAAATCACACAATGGATATTGAGGAATTGTCAAAATGAAAATAAGTACCATTGGGAATGCGAATACATTAAGCAATAACCCCGCTGGTTCTAGAGTAAAAGATTAGTCATAAATTATTGTTTGTTTGTAGATTTTCTTTGTCTCTGTTTTATTGCCAGGAGCTTTAATTCTGTTCCAAATGACTGCGGGTTCAGTACTATTTGTTAAAACTTTTTTACTACTTACTATAAAAATCACACACCGAAATCTTATATGCTTGTTTGTATTACTTACATATATGCAAACAACCCTGCAAGTTTTTGTACCGCAGCCATCTACGACCGAATTAAGTAAACACTCAAAACAGAAACGGATAAAGTACTAAAGGAGTGCCGTAAAATATTATTTTATGTTCAATAAAAACTTATTAGAGTTAAACAGAGATACTTGAACGAAAAACAGGTGTAAGAAATATATTCCGATTTGTCTAAATGGTTTTCTTCCAACAACAGGTATGAATTTTGATTTCTTCGGTAGATACAGGCTTGTTTTTATTTTTCTGGCATAATTTTTCTTTCAAATGTCTTTTTTTCTGACATCAATACCCTTGCGATGTGTTTAGTGTATTGACACACTCCTACGCTTTGTATGGAGACGATACACGTGGCAAAGAAATTAAGTTCAATTGATTTCCCGCGAAGCGTAGAGGGTTTTAACATTGGTAGAAGACGAGAGAAAGGTTTATCAAGTTTAAAAAAAAATGACACAGGTATTATTAAATTAGGTTAACTTCGACGACACACTTAAAAAGTCAAAAGGACTGTTTGTTTCTTCAAATGTCTATGAGGTCACGGCGGTGCTCCGCCGAAGCGGAGCCGACCTCCACGGTGTGCTCCACCATGATCACCTCTTGGCGATCCTCACAATGATAGCACCCGGGCGTTTCCTCCCGCCCGATTCGGTGCAGGTACCTCCCGAAACATCCGTGTCCCGTGAGGACCTGCGTCAGGCGGAAGGTGAGGGCGCCGTGGCGCCTCTCAAGCCACTCCTCAAAGAGGGGACTTATCGCCACTATCGTGGCGTGCCCTGCACGGGGTTGCGACAGTCGCTCTCTCGTGTCAAGGTTTACCTAAGACAGGCTCCAAAAGGCCCATTCTTCACCACAGTGTTGTGCTGGGGCGAGGAAGTTGCGGCACAAAGACCCTAGCAACACGCTTCTGTATGTTTAGTTTTAGAGAATAGAAAACCCTGATTATTTGAAGCTTATAGGTACTTGTACACTTCAATCACCATTCTACGATATTTTAACAGCACATTGTTCTTCGTCATCTACGAGTATATAACTATCATTTACTGCCACGCCTCATAAAACAAGGTATTAAGATGGGCTTTCGTTTAAAATGGCTCGGAATATCTTCGCTTAATGCCCTGAAGCCGACATTATTTATTTGAAAACTTTCAATCTATGTTAAGTACTGTCCTTATTACTTCATCAAAATGAAATTAAACTGAGTTTTGCGATATAATTTTAGAATTTGACGTCTTAGAATATGTTTATACTTAGAATCCGTATTTTTATAGGCTTTAGGGAGCCTAGGCCAACAGAACTGTGGGTTAGGTTATGAAGGACAGAAAAGAGTGGAACACGAAAGGTACCTATATTATAAAACTACTGAAGTCGGTTTTAGATAAACACTTTCAAATACACAGGTGCATAAACATATGTACGTATGGACATATTGTAACTGCATTTAAAAGCTCGCCTTTTTCATGCCAGGTAGTCAGAAACTATGCAGCAGCTTCACAATTATACGCGCTTCATAATTATTATGATTTAGAGTTTACCAAGTCTGTAGAAGCTAAATAGCGTTGTATTAACGGTGTATGTATGTAGGTAAGTAACTGTATCAAGCTCAAATAACAAAGTCATGTACTATTATTAAAAGTCGCTTTCAATATCAGTAAACACATTAAAAGTAAACAACGCTCACACAATATTATAATTTTAAAGTTGACATTTTCATTTACATTTCATGTTGAAAATCAAGCATCTTCTGAAGTTACAGATTTTCAAGGTAACGCGACAATCAGTTACAAGATTATTGTTTCAATTCAGAAATTTTGGGGGAAAGTGTACAACTTCAAATCTCTCATAATCCAAATAAAATGTAAATGAATTCAGAATCTCGGCGTCCGCCGAAACGGATCAATTTATCTTTCCTTTTAAAGACTCAATCACAATTATACGGCATTGCAGGATCCATTCATCAAATTCTTATTCACAAAAGTCGATAAGTTAACGGTTTTCATTTTGTAAATTCAATTTCAGAACTGTGACACTCGCACTAGTGATGTGCCAGCGCGATATCGATATTTCACGCCGCTCTATCTTTTTAACGCTTTTGCAATCTGTGCGAAAAAATATAATGGTCTATCAGCCGCATATTGTTGGGTGCGAACTAAAATGCAGAGAATTTATAAAAATGCAAAATCCTGCAGTAGAAGCTTACGGGGTTGCTTTACAAAAGCAAAAAATATGAACATGTGTATGGAGTTTTGTCACTAAAAACTTTTGTGAAGCTATAAAAGAAAAACTGATGAACTGTTCAGGTATAGGATATTCTACATAATATTTTCAGTTAACTGTAAAGATTTAATGTAGATAGCGCTGACTTGTACGCTAACTAGATGTTATCGGTTTTGGGTTTAATGTTCAGACAGCGTGCAAAAACAATGTCAGGCTGATATTTATTCTTTGACAGATTTTAACAGTTATAAAACCGACCACTATTACTAAAGTACAACGAGTGAAACAGTATTTCCCCTGAGAAATAAAAAGTAAGTTTTTTTATTTGAAAATTAAATTGAATTAGGTATAAAGTGGATAGTTTGTCGACTGCCGTCACACAGCACTACCGGCAGCAATGCGGCATCGTTAATCAGAGTCTCTGTTGTTAATATCACAAATATTTATCTTTGGCCGACAACGTAAATGAAAATGTCCATTGGTTGCTCACCTGGCCGTTATTAATTATAATGAAACGTCTAAAGTATCAAGATTGTTCCGTGTTTAATTTTATTTTAAATTAATGATGGCAGCTTTTGATTATGGGTTAAGTTTTGTCTTTACGTAGCGATTTACTGTTAAATGCAAATTTAAGTTAAAATACTGAAATTCTCACGAAAAAATTGCCCTGTAACTACGTTGCGGAGATCAGAAGTGCAGTCGCTCCATGTAAAATGCTGGTATTCTAACCTCGACATAGTTGCGGATGGCTAAGCTAATTATGAAAATGACAGTCTATTTCAAAGTAAATTAAGGTTAAAGTGTGCCAATTTAATCTAAAATTCACTTCAAAGCCGTTTACGTAGGTAGACAGAAGCGAAATAAGCCTACAGTAATTACTCATTAGTAACTAGACGTAACCTAGTATGTACCTTATTAATAAGTTACTCTGTAATAATACCTTCCACTAATACCTATGTCAGTCCGTCAAAAGAGCTAATAATTTGATTAAGACAATATGTTCCACTAATTAACACAAGCAATACAAGAAAAATAGAAGCCTAGCTACTTTATCTTATTATAATGACGGCGAACAACATAGTCAGGCATTAATATCAGGCATTGTTCATTAAATCAACATATCATAATATATCTACTATCACTTCTAGCACTCCATACTTCTTAAGTTGATAGAAGACTTAATGTTATAGCAATAATTACAATAACAGTAATGAAAACTCAGGACCATTGAGCCCAGTGGGTACAATCAGAGGATTATAGCCATATAAACGGACCGCGAGGTACTGGTAATGATAACCTGAGTATTTGGGTTCGGTTCCCAGTTTAAGTATAGGTAGTATTCTTGTGTTTTTCGATTAGGATTTTTCAGTAGTGGCCCGGAGGCTGTATTTTTATGCCCGGTTGATGCGAATAGGTGCCTATTACAAGATACTAAACCTATTAAAAAAACATAACTAGCGAAATGTGGTCCTCCGTCTCGTTAAATCTTCAGATTACAGTCGTTAAAATATCATGTTAAAGTTGAAATCTACATTCAAACGTCAAATTCAAAGTCAAACATTCATAAGTTTACCATAAATCTTGATCATTTGATTAAAAATCCCTTTTCCAATCAAATTCCAACTTCAAAGCAAGAAAAAATCAATTACGCAAATTGCGAGTATCAAGAAGGTAAGAACTCCAAACTCGATTGACATTCAAATAACAGAAAAAGAAAAGCCTGTGTTTCACGGACAAGTTTCGCCGATAAATCATTGAAACAGTTATAATTTCAGTGAAATCTGATTATGGTGGAAAGTCTGAAAGAAACATCCGAGGTGAGGTCGCATAGAGTAACATTCTAGTGGACGAATGTAGAACGGACTATCCCTTGATTTTTACGCGGCTAAGGCAAAGCCAAAAAGAAGAGTTTTGATTTTAGCAGTCTATGTATGTTTGTATGTATGAATGTTTGTTGGAAACGTTTTTATGTTCCACCACGCCTAAACCACTTATCCGATATTGTTTATGGTCCGGACGGTACGGTTGGCGCAGTGGCTGAGCGATTGACTACTGTGCTTCGTGTTGCGGGTTCGATTCCCGCACGGAACAAATATTTGTATGGCTATCAGATAGTTGTTCCGGGTCTGGCTGTTTGTGTATGTGAGTTTAAATGTTTGTAAACGCACCCAAGATACAGGAGAAATTCCTAGTGTGGGGAAACGTTTTTTTTTAAATAAAAAATAGGCCACATTTTATGCGTATCAAATCAATATTGCGGATGCTAGCTACATCCAAAAAAGTGGGGGTCGTTGAAAAATTTGTTTGGTAGGTACCTGACTTTTGATACGGTCTTAGTTAATCATGACCCTCGACTTTCGTCAAGTGATAAATACGTCCGTGACTTGTTTCTTTGCCTTTATTTGAGCTCCACGATTTGAATCGCAGTAACTCGTGCATGTTCTAAACTTCTTTCATTGCTTTCTCCGTAATCGTTGTCGCAAGTCGCGTGTCGCATGAGCCGGTAGCGTGGCTAAGAGGTAAACATTTTTCTATTCATTTTTAACTAAATCTAGCTCTTTAAATTTTAAATGAACCCTTCTTTTTGATTGCCTCTGCTATAGTTCATTTAAAATCTTCATAAACTTAATGAAATAACACAGAACTCATTGCTGTATAAAGTAGTTTTAAAAAGGTTTTCTTTGGTTCCCTCATTCCAATGTTTCCTATGTCCGAGACAGTTATAACAACAATTCTTAAATGATTATGTCTCCCATCAAAACTAAGTTAAACTGTTACCCAAAAAAATGCGACAATTCAACTAAATCCGTCATGAAATTGTTTGGAAACTATAAAGAAAACTCCCCAAAAACGCTCAGTCATTTACCAAGAATTTCCTTCAGGTTCAAGTAATATCATTCAAAAATATGCTCCAGGCGAGGCTCGAACTCGCAACCCCGGCATCGCTCACGACATACTGCTTATAAGTACCGTGCGCTAACCAATTGCGCCACTGGAGCTGTGAACATCCACATCGATTATCGCAGCTCTTTCTATGATACTATTGTCTGTAGTATTACAGATCACGCGATTATTATCATAACTTAGCTATCGCAACGACGATTCAGGCATATTTTGTTTGATCGGAATCCAGTGCCCAGAACGGTTGACAACAGGGTGGGTAGGTATTTTGTTTCTAGGTCACCGAATTTCCGTTAGCTTGAAAATAATTGTAAGTGAAAACTTCTACAAAGGAATTAATTTGTGAAGAAGCTTACAAATATGATATGGTATATTATCAAAACAGTTTTGCAGAAGAAGTACCTACCCGCAGCTATCTTAGGGAGGTCTATTTTTGCAGAGAAACTGAAATGAAAGGCACATCATGAGACTTTCAACTTTATTTCTAAGAGTTGTAACTCGTCAGCAATCCTCTGAGCTACTGCAGCTTCAGCTGTCTCAGACTAAGAAGGTGGTTTTTCTCTGTACTTTGGACTTAAAGTTTGTGGAAATTTCACATATTTCGTATGACTTTTTGTGAATTCCGAATGGTTGGGTTAGTGAAATTTCGTCTGGGTGATAGAAATTTTTAAGCATATTTCAGAAGGCATATTGCTCTATAACTACAGCTAGATACACACTTAGGCCCACAAACCAGTTTGGTAAGCTGACGCCAAGCTTCCAATCATCCTTGACTGAAAATCTAGATGGTGCAGAGCTCAGTAGCCCTCCATGGCGAATGGTCTACGAGTCTAACTTTTGATTATACCTATTGCGTATTAAGCGCTATTTATGAAACACTCGGTCATAAATTGTCACAGGACAACCCATCTACATGCCACTTAATCTATGACATAACCTGAAATTAAATTTGCAAATGGCCCGAAAGTTAACTACGGAATTGTACTAGAAATTGATTAATGCCCTGAACGAGATCAAACAATTATTGAATTGAATTATAACAGATATTAGCGGAGTTTCCTGATGTTTTTCAACGAGTTCTGTTGAAACTTGTTCACGAAGTCGCCGCTGACATTTGTCTTTATTTAGGAGACAGCCTGACGTTGATTGAGACTGGCGACGGCTCAACAATGATAAATATATAATTTGTACCTGAGAGTGACTTAATGTTGGCTGGCGTTTTTAGAACTTACTGATCGTTAAGTTCAGTGAAATATCTTAAGATAACATACCGCCTATCACTGCTAACACTAAATACTTTTTAGTATTAGGTGTGTGCTCAAATCATCGTTTGGTATTGTGAAACTGCATCTGTAATAAGCATACATTCCAGCATGTTTATAATATATTGTTCTTTTCTATTTGTGGGTGTTGGTGTACTAATAAATAAGTGAGCGCCTTGAGAAAATTACCAACCATAGGCACCAAGACAATATAATTATCAACAAGACAGAATACAAAGAGAAGTGTAAAAATAGCTACCAAGTAGAAATCCCAATGCAAAGATAACCGTAAAAGCTGAACACGTAAAAATATTATAAGGGTTGTCTTTTTATCAGACAAATTCAATGATGGACGGCTAGGAGCGACTGTTTGAAATTTCGAGATAAACAATATGGCGACGGCCTATCTTCAACACTCAGGAAAAACTGAAAAGGGCAGATAATCTTGTGTTAAGGTCCCAGGACTAGACAATTTTGTTATTTTTCGTCGTTATGGTTACTTTTTGTGATTTGTTAACAAAGGACTTGTAAACAATAACATTGAGAAATAATCGCCTTTCATCCTCTTGTTGACAGTTTATTTGGTACAGGATCACATAGGTATTTTAAATTCTTATCTCTCTAGGTACCTATTTGAAACTGTTGATAAACATAAGCGATTTGACTCGGCTCTTAACAGTTGGTTGTAAAAGTGAAGGTACTCGTCATAATATTTAAAAACTTAGCGTAACCGTAAATGTGTTTTTCCCCAACTATGTTAATAACACTCTTTTAATCTTACTCTTACCATGTGATACAAGCGTTGCCTACGAATCAATCTCTATTGAAGTTTACTATGTGTGCTCTTGTCTGAACTTCTTCGACTTATTTTTAAGACCTACATTCATGACTTTAAAATGTTCAAAAATAATAAGGATTTTTCCGAGTTATAAATTCACGATTTCTTTCACTACAGTATGGTTGTATGCTGCTGCTTATTTCCCACAGCTACTCATTACAGTCAAAGGAAAATAGGTTATTGTGCCATTCGCTAGCATGTCTTGCACTGTGTACTTACACGTTTATTTATGGTTGAGCAAACGGGTCTCTGCTTTGAGATATTAACTAGCAAATAAGCACAGAATATGAATATTTTGTACGAAAATCAACTTTCGTTCCAGAACCTCAATAAAGTGGTATTTTGAAGACCCAAAGTCCGATAGCAGACGATTCAAATGCGATAAAATGACGATATTACAATCTGGATATATTTAAATGTGACATTTTCTCCTCCAGCAGAATACAGAATCACAAGCCCTGCTCCAACTATGCGACAAACGTACATCAATCGTTCCCTCGTCGTAGCTCGTAATAACCTCGCTGTCCCAACCTTTAGCACTGGTCCTTTCGGACATAAATCAAGTCAGCCAGGTTTCCGACGGTCCTGTAATCCGCACGAAATTGAAGACATCACGTCAACAAAGCCTGTGTGAGTCCTCTAGAACAGAAGACAATCAAATGCTACGTGACAACGGTACTGAAGAACAACTTAATTTTTACTTTACGATGACGATTGAATTCTCAAAATCCATTATCACCATTTGCGATTCAAAATGTATATTGGCAAAATCCCTTTAGTAAATGACTGCTGCTTATTTTATCAATTATCTTTGTTTTTTCTCGATTCGAAACGATTTGAATATCGTCTTACCTTTAAACAAAGGCCGAATCCACTTTAGACGTTTTATGTAACGATTTTGGACAACGCTTTCGTAATTCTATCTGCCTCTCAAATAAATATCTACATAGTTGGCTTCTTTGATCTTTTAAAAAGAACTTGATATTATAATAGCAGCATAATGTTACAGCTATTTATGGAAATAAGAAGATTTGATTCCAATTATAATATTTCTGATGCCATGTTTCAAACGAGCAGAAAATTGGAGATTTTAAAAAGGTGAAAGATCTTTTATTTATGCAGGGTAGTTGAATATTTTCACATCAAACGAAGTATGTGTACAAACAACTTAAGGCTTAGTTCATAATTTTGTTGTGTGAAGCATGTTTAGTGGCGGTACTTTCATACAAGCTTAAAAGCTTGGCTTGCCCTTATAACTTACTACCTTTCATGATGTTAGGGCTTCTGAACAGTCTACTTGCGGGCTTGCCGTATTGTTGGGCACGTGCCACTACATTTTATAGGGGATGAGTGTATTGCCAGTAAACAGGCTCAGATTCAAACTACTAGACCAACGAGGCTGTACACCTCGCATCTCTCATTTCATGTTTTTTTAAGTTCTGGAACTCGCCAATCTCCTGCCTGTCACCCTCGGCCCCGCATTCTCCCAAACTGCGCCACTGCACCCTTTCCCCGCCTTCAGCATCCAGTCTCTCCCAGCTACCTTTTTAAGATCTTCGTTCCATCGAGCCCCCAGTCATCATCATCATTATCCACAGCCTATCTTCACCCACTGCTGTGTTTAGGCCTGTTTTTGATTGCGCCCACGTTCCTCTGCCAGCCTCATCCAGGCTTTCCCCCGATGGCAACAATATCGTCTGCCCATGTAGCCTCAAGTAGAAACTAAACCCATAACCCCTGCGGATCGATGCACTAACTTACATAAAGCCGGTACCAGTTCGGCGACTAAGACAGGCGCTATGCGGTCGCGCCCCGACACTTAATATTAGATCGCGTGGTCCGCATAGTTTAGCTCGAACGTGCGACACGCCGAACTAGTATTGCATTTTATACTGTAAGCTATTGAAATTTAAATTATCTTCCAGAACGGAAAAAATGGCATGAAATTTAGTTTAATATGTGGTCAATGAACGGCGATTGCAATGACACTGCACGACCTGAAGCAATGGGTAAAAGAAACTTACTGAGGGGTTATAAGACAATTAATGCATTTATGTTATATTTCAAACGCCGTCCTCTTTGTATATCTAATCTGTTGCCTAAGGATCCATACAAAATCACCAATATTGCGCCGAAAACTTCTTCAAAAAACAGGTTTTGATGCTTCTTTTTCCTATCGAGTAGATTAACTTCTTCTCTTTGCTGCTAAGAAATTATTACTATACACCCTAAGAGTATGTTGTAAAGATATTTAAAAAAAAATACCTAAGAGTATGTTGTAAAGATATTTAATATAAAATATTCCTTCATTTGTGAGAGAATCACAAATATTGTAAAGTTGCAATGTTCCGTACCGAAACATTTTCAATTTACAGACAATTGCCAGTCTGTTAATAAAAATGCACTTTATCATTTATCTTCTGTAACAAAGGCAAAACAATTCTATTTGTTTTTCATTACTGGCGTTCAAAGTGAAGCGGGCTATGTAATAAAACCGTCGATGGCACTCAGATACCCATCGTTGTATTCTAGTGGCTGTGATTTATTTATGAATATTCATATTTCCTTGCATGACATGTATGTGGGGAATCAAAATACTATAAATTTAAATAACTATTTTATTTAGTTTAAAATCGTTTTCACTGTCTTAACGTACACTCCGCCATCTTTTAATTTATTTTTATTTATTTTTATAATGTTTTTGTAGTATGTAGCATATTGTATTTGTTTACTCAAATGGAGTTAAGTAGGACACCTAGCAAGCAAGCAGTGCGGTGATGATAGGAGGAAAGCTGTACCCGAGTGGCGTCCTACGGGAGATGAAGAGCTGGTCGTCCCGTGGCGAGATGGGCAGACGAGATTGTTGCTATCGAAGGTAACAACCTGGATGTGGCTTGCACAGAATCGTGGAAATGAGCAAATGCAAGAGAGGCCTATACCATAGATAATACACTGGATGGGATAACGACTGAGCTCCTGAAAGCGGGAAGACGTCCTGTATTAAGAGAGCTTCGGGTGTTTTTTAATTCGGTCCTGTTCTCTGGGTGAACTCGAGAAGCGTGGTGAAGGAGCGTGGTCGTTCTTTTTTTTAATAAGGGGAACAAGATTCAAGATTCTTTAATAGTTTAAAGAATTACAGACCCATTTCGCTCCTTAGCCACGTGTGTAAGCTGTTTTCAAGAGTCGGTACGATTCGTCTAGCGCGAAGACTCGACGACTTCCAGCCACCGGAGCAGGCCGGGATTTGTGGAGGATACAGCACTGTAGACCACATCCACATAGTGCCGCAGATCATACAAAAGTACGAAGAGTATAATCAGCCGCTGTGTCTTGCATTCGTGGACTATGAGAAGGCTTTTGACTTTATAGCAGTGTTTCAGCCTGTTCGGGACTTCATTATTCATGGTTTTCATATTCTCTCTGCCATTCTCTTTTTAAGCAGCCTCTCTTCGCTGGTCTGTTTTGGAATTCTAAAAAGCAACAAAATAAAAATATAATTACTAAGAATAAAATATATGAATAAGAAACTTGATCATTTGTGTGCCCACCTTCATAATAATAGGTCTTACTTACTGCCAAGTACATAACATTTATTTGTTTGCTAATCAAATTGTCTTTAAACGTAAAAACTGGCTATATACAAATACAAACAATACATAAACAGTACATACTTAAAATGTGGCGGATTGTTTCAATTTTGGTGACATGAAAACGCTACCAAAGCCAGCAAAATTGAGCCACCAAAATTGGAACCAGGCATAAAAAAATCTTTAAAAATAGGGGTTTTATGTAACAATTAAATTAATATCACTGATTTATGTGTAACCCAAATCACTAGCTATAACGTGTACCTTACTATTAAAACACTTTAAAATCAACAGCAAATCGATCCACCAAAACTTGAACAATTCTTGTCCTCAGTGCCACCCAAGATGAAAACTTAAGTTTTTGGGGGGTAATCACAGCACTAATCACTCACCTGTTACGTGGAACTTTAATTGCCGGCGCACGATTGAGAGTTACGAAATAATAAAACGCGATCGATCGCACACGCACCAAACTTAATGATAAAGTAAGTTGAAAAAGTGCCCCCATAATTTTGATTTTTGCTTGGGCAAATTTTGACCGAGTGTGCTAAAAGAACACTCGGATTAGATTTTCTAATGCGGTTTAATTGTTTTTAGATAATGTGTCATAGGCATATACTAAGGAAATTGATTATGTTTTATTTTAAATGGTTTATGTTAAATTGTTACTTTGTTGACTGCAATTATAGGTATAATAAAATGGAGCTGGGACAAAAAAAATTAAAAAGCCTTAAAATTCAATTCACCCAACTTGAATTTTAAGGCTTTTAATTTTTTCCCTGATTGTTTATACAGGGCTATTTGTAAAACACCAGCAGTCATTGTACTCATCATTATGAACAACCAACTTTTACTATGGTAAAAGTTGTTCATGATGAGTACAATGACCTCTTAAGAGGTTGCTGGTGTTTTACAAATAACCCTGTAGGTATACAGATACACTTATAAAAAAAAATTAAGTTACGTAGATCACTTTAAAAAAAAAAAAACATCCTATCATTTATTTTACACCTCGATTCACAACGTGGACAAGTAAAATTTACTGTTGTTTTTATTTTTTTATTTATTCACCCACATTCTAATATTAGAAATTGATTAAACAGTTAAGCTCAATTTATCTCTCTCAGAGAACTATTTCGGTCGCAAAGCTTAGAGTGACTTACAGTGTGAGTACTTTTTAATAAGCAGGTGTCGTTCGAGTTCCATTAATCATACTAAATTCTGAGAACTAAATTCTGAGATATTCTAGTTAAAGCGTCACCTTGCCATCTGACCTATGGCAGGTTTCGCAGACCTCTGATGGGTCACTAACCAAATCGCATTTAGTAGTAGTTTCACGAAAGAAAGTTGATGTGACTTTGTTTCATACAAACTTAAATATCGTTCGATTCGCCCTACCCAGCCAAAACTTGATCTCGTTTCTGTTTCGTTGATATCATCATCATCATCACCATCATCTGAATGATTTTGTCTGTATCACTCATGCTACAAATCGTATCTGTTGTTCCTTGCGGGATGCAGTAAACACGACTTCGTGCGATCATCACTGAGGGCACACATCTGATGATTTAAATCTTTGTTTCTAACATCATGACACGAGTACTGTATTAATTCGTGACCTTCTCCGACTAAACCACTTACATATATCACTTCAAAATGATTACTCGCTTAATAGCACTTCCCACAAATCCTGGGCAACATAAAATGCAATGTAGGCAAACAAATGGAGCCCATATTAAAGGGCAAGTTTCAGGTGTAGTAGTAACAGCTAGGGACCGACTACCCGGGTACTACCCGCGTACTACCCGGGTACCCGAGTCAGACAAGTGAAGGGCCGCGCTTAAGAGCTCATTCCGCGAAATTAAGCAAGGGAGTACGTCTAAGTCGTACGGCTTAAGGTTTGATATGTGGAGCAAGGTCGGAGGTGGAGCGGTGGCCGTCTGATTGTGTTTATTGTAATGTACTTACTGGGAACTAAATGGCATTGTATCTGCGAAATTAAATAATAAATTGGTCCTACTGTTGAAAGAGGATTTGTTAGATAGTTCAATGGTTAACTTGTAAAAAAAAACTAGCGTTAAAAAACAGAATGTAGGTACTGTATTGTATCATAATGTATGTATGTTTGTGTGAAATATCTATTCGTGGTCAATTATTTATTATGACGTGGGCAACTTAAGTTTCGGCAGGATTTTGTGCACTTTCAAAGCATTTAAGATTGATTATTATTAATGTATGTGTGAAAATGAAAAAATATATAGGTACGTTCATCCTTCTATCAATGACGTCATCATACACCCGCTTCTGTCTATATCCTACACCACATGTGAAGGCAACAGGACAGAAGCCTTAAATCGCGTTAGTGTCGAGCGAGTGTTTATAATGCCCGCCCCGCACCCCCGCGCCCCTTGCTACCGGAATAATCGAGAATAATCGGGATTGAACCGGATTTGGGCAGTTCCGTCTAGTTAGGGACGGAACAAAAACCTTGTAATTACTAAGAGGTACCTACTTTATGTGTGTTAGGTAAATACGTCAAAGGAAACTTGGGTTGGTAAAACGTGTATTTTTTCAATAGGTACAAGTAAACATAAAAACTTAGACGAAAACTAAGTTTTATTTAGTGTTGTTCTTTGCCCGGAACAGTCTTAAAATTTTCCACTCATGCTCCATAGGTTTTTCATGGAATGGATTCAAGGAGCTGTTATAACAGCTGGCAGTTAATACGCTTCACTATCTGCCTTTTTCATTTTATTAGTGCGGGCTATACCAAGTTACTTAATAGCTCTTGCTATATTATCGATATTAACCCTTTAAAAAGTTATTTTTAGGGTGCGCGATTGCTGAGCCAGAGGTCCTGGGTTCGATTCCCGGATTGGGCAAAGTGTTATAGGGTTTTTTTTATGAGGAACTTCTCAGTAGAAGCTCCATGGAGCGTGGAGTTGTGCCCGGTTGATGGCAATAGGCTCGCCCCCTATTACATGGGATTAAACATTACTGTCTAAATGTGGGTGGACCGTTAGGTACACCTCTGGCTAACCCTACGGAGATTTCAGGCGGGAAGTTATGATTATGGCTGATCGCCCTTGGTAAACCAGACGTATCAAGTGTCTATCATGGATACCATTTTACATAATAAGTAATAACCTACTGCTTTAAGGGCAAGGTCACTAATTTCACCTTCTTTTTTTTCCACGATTTTCTGATTATCGTAAGGTAAGTATCGTTTAATCCGAGATCGACGCGAAAAGACCAATTTCTCGTTGGTATTTTAATCTTCGTCTCGTATCGACTTTGTCCTTTATTTTGTTCATTATTTTTATTTACCCTCGCCTTGAGCTTTCTCATTCCTTAAGCGCTCTCTAAATATTAGATTGCTTGCTGTGATTTTAATTTTTTTAAGTCTTTGCAACTTGGTCCCCTAGACATTGCTTTGGAATTTAAAATAAAAAAGAGAGTTGACATCTTTTCGTGTAGAATAATAATTTACTTTAAAGCTGTGATATTTTTAAGGACTTTTCTCGCGCACCATGTTTTTATAATGGCGTTCGATCAACTGAAATGAAGATACTTATTAAATTTAATTCCATTATTGTAACTTTTTAAGACCTAACTGGTCGTTCCAACTTTTTCAATTAGGTTTCCATCTATATTGACATAGCTATGTAGAAACGTACAACAACATACATCTCGCTTGTAATCCGCGAAGAATTAGACAGAGTTGTGCACTTTAGTACACCGACATTTCGCCAGATTTCTTTAAATGTACTTTATTTATGTTCTTTATGTGTACTCATAGTACAGAGCGAGCCTATTACCATCAACCGGACACCAAATCCAGCCTCCAGACTGCTGGTGGAAAAACCTAATTTCTTATCTTCTATTTCCAATCCAGGAATCGAACTGAAAACCTCCACTCCAGCGACCACTACTTAAATCAACGGAGTAGAAAAATACAAAAATGTAAACAAAAAACTTTAAACCAAAAATCGCACGTACTGATTTATATGTGGTGTCCCTGTTGGCTCGTGGTCATAGCTAATTAAATCGCGTCAGTATTACCGGCTCATTGATATTGATTGGCGATCGCTTTAATAAATATACCCATACATATATTACACAAAGGTTTATGATGGCCGCAGCCGGGATTTGAGATTTACTGTGTTTTATAAATTAGTTGATGGGTAAGCCGCTTAGCGGTTTCATGCAACCGTCACTGGCACCAAATGGTTTATAATTATAATCTCATCAATAGATTGATTGGCAGGGGAGTGGTATACCACTAATAACTTAAATTAATCTATTTTTTTTTTCGAATTACTCCTACTATTGTTTGTCTCTGAACCACCCAAAGGTTGACTGGTAGAAATTGCCCACTACGACTTTGTGAATTTGCGAGTGAATTAATTGGACGTGTAGTTAAACATACTAATAATTAATCAAAAATAGCAGTCTTTGCCGCTTAGGTTTTTAAAGTTCAAATGATGTGTAATCAAGATATTAAACCTCTTGTGTTTTACAATCAGAGTTCTTGATGAGTCAAGAATATAATGCAACAAACCAGCGTTTAATCCGCATTCCATTGCTGCCAAACACATAAAACAGCTGTTACAAATACAATCCAATTTTCACGTAACAAAACCATTTCATACACGTACACCCTTGATCAATGTAAAATTAATCACATTTTCAAGTTAAATAAACATATTTTTAGAGTTTATTTGCGGACAGGTGCACCCGCTTCAGCGAGCTGTCAGCGAAACGAATGAATTGCCTCATATTTGTGCATATTGTGTAATTACATGGCATGGACGACACTAAATAATGTAGCATTCCTGGCTAAATTAATTTTAATTACTTTACATCATTTAAATTGTTTTATAATGATGAGGATCAAATCTGTCTGCATTTATGCTGCGTTCGTAAATAGTGGATTTGAGTTTATCAAATAGCAACATGATTTGGATTTTTTACCCATAAATTTCTCAGTAGTAGCCTGCAGTCTGGAGTTGTCCGGTTGGTGGCAAGATGCTTGTCCTCTACTGCTTGGGACATACGTGGTAAAATGTGGGTTTTCTATAGAAACACCTCTGCCTAATCCAGCGCCGACAACAGTCGTGACATTGTGTTATATAACAAGATTTTATTATGATTTCTTCTCTACTCTATCCATTTTTTCGTTAATCATATTCTGGTCTATCGGTCCTTTTTGTTTCATCCTAAATCTAATCCGCGAAACAAAATGAATTCCGCCTAAAAACCACTGACACAAACAGCCGATAGAGAAAGTATGGAACTTATAAAATTATATTATTCTCGGTACACAAGCACTGAATACTAATTCAGTGGGGATGGTCGGGAGCCTGCCCGATCACGTTGCTCTGTCGTGATTGTAAATCAAGTTAAAATAAATAAATAAATCTTATATTTTTATGCTGATCGAAGAATGGATAGAAATCTGAGGACACGACTTGAATTTCTTTGTAGTTGCTGGTTTCGAGCGTCAACGGTTAACAAAATAGGTTACCTATTTTCAGTTTTTCTTTTACCTTTGGTTTATTATTCTTTTGTGTCACTAAACTAGACATCATCTGACTGTAAAAAGAAAAGTTTACACTTAAAGTTGCAGTAGTATCTGATTCATTCACATTCGCGTTGCTAAAAATAGTTTTATGCCTCAAACGTTGGATACGTTTGAAAAAAAAATAACATAATAATCTTTGTGGAGATTGGAAGTGGATATATTATTATCTGCTGCTCATTTTTCGGACCTTATAATCATTAAAAATGACAGGAAAACAAAGAAACTTGGCTTAATAATTAAGAAACAACTACTACGACAGTAAACCGTAAACTCTAAGCCACGTATGTGCTGGGGCAATGGATCGCTGTAGTTTGTCGACAAAGTTGGTGTCGCACCGGTCTGTGCACTTGCACGATAATTCCATGTACGAGTATGTCTGCGAAAAGTCACCTAAACTTGAAATATATTAATGCATTTGTGGTAGCTACAAGAAAGTTCCCAAGTAAGCAAATAACATATACACGGTGGATTTTTTACTTTGAGACGATTAGTTTAACCGTTGTAAATACTGGAAAAAGATAAAAAAATATATTAATTGAGTACTAATTACAACCTGCATTCACAGAATCAGGATTTATTTTCAGTTTTCTTGAAAAACATAAACGAGTGCGACAGTAAGACTCTTCTGGACCAACTAAGAAAAGTACAAGAAAAGACACAAATCGCACAATAACTTGTCCCAACTATTTAGGTAGACCCGTGCTGTCCAGTCTCAAAGAATCTCCATGTATAGTATCCAAGAATAGTTATTTAGAAGTGAACGACCGGGTAGGTTAACCTTTACCGACATGTTTGACATGAACTCGTGCGTAGGATGTAGGTTTTCTAGGAAGCTGTAAGGAGTGGGCGTTTTAGGATACCTTTTGTTACTTCTGACCTTTAAAAGTTTCTATTCTCAGCTTTGCCTGATGATGTTCTTGTCATTGCCCTTTTATCACTGAATAATCCAACTGATAGACACTGCTCTTATTGATGGTGTTCTTCAGAAAGGTCAAGTGTGTAGGACTCACCCTCAACCGGCTGTCCAGCATGAACGTAGACGACGAGAAAGGAGTAAAATAAGGATCGTAGCTGGTGGCGTTTTGCAGTTTCTGCTTACCCCCACGGGCAGGGCTCGGAAACCGGTTGAAATTCTTAACCGGTTACGGTCAGTGACCCCAAACCGAAATCGATTTAGGTTAAAGGTTGCACTTTACCGGTTTATGCAGATAACCGGTTTTTATTAATTTTGGTTTTGGTAGTGAAAATTAACCGGTTAAAATTAAGTTGATAGGGTCTAGGCACAACTAAGCATGTCAAACTCCGGTTGTATTTGACTGCCTCAGATGAAACATTTTTTTTCATAATATTTTCTGGGGTAATGTCAATGGAAGTGTTAAAATAGACGAAAATAATTTACGAATTACGAAATTTACCGGTTAATTTCGGTGTCAAAATCGTTGTGCTTATGTAACCGGTAACCTTAATCATTTGGGTTACATAAAAAAAGTTCACTTATTTAACCGGTAAATGAAGGAACGATATATTTACCGGTATTTAATCGAAATTAACCGCTCTTTTTAAACCGGTTCAGAGCCCTGCCCACGGGTGTATTAACAACTTTATTCTACCATTTATCAAACAGGAAGGGAAACGAATGTTTGGAATAGTTCGGCCCCCAAAATAAAACCCCACCGGCCACCGCCACGTGACAACAGTTCCTTTTCCGACATAAATAATACCGTGACAACAAAGCACACTAACAGTTCCAAGGACACGGAAGAAATATTAAGTGGCAACAAAAAGAAAAATACATCGACAACTTGCTACTTAAAGTGGTACAAACTTATCCCTTTGTTTCAGAACTTTCGGGGACGCTAATTCATTCAATTTTTATGTATATTTTGTTTACTAAAATCGTAGATTAGGAGTTAGGATATGTCACTTATCCTTAATTTGGGGAGTAATAGCAAAATGTTTCTTTGATTGTTTGGATACATTAGTGTCCATTAGATAAAGTAAAAGTCGATGAAGTGTTGCCTGAACACAATAAGGATATATAGAAAATATAAATAAACTAATAAAGTGTTACTCTAATCAATCGAGTAAATTGTAACGTACTAATGGTTTATGGCTGAATAATCGTTTACTAGTATAACCGACTTGAATAAAGCTCGTGACAGATATCCGCGTTTCTTGGACTGAAACCTAATTCAGATCGCATACGGCATAACAGTCGAGGAGACCGATATTAAAGACCATAACTGATCTACCTACTATGTTTCAGTGCTTGAACTTATCAAACGAGGTACTGACAAATGATGGAAGACGTTTTTTGATCAGATCAGATATTGTTTCAGATTGCTTGTGTACAGTCGCATTGCGTTTGCGCATTAAGTAGACACATTAGTAAAGGAAACGAGGCATCTATCTATTAAGCCAAAACCAGTCTCTATCTAATCTAGATTTTAAAGAGCACATCACAAGTTGTCTCTAAACACAATATTCCCACGAGTGGATCGCGACAATACTGGCGGGAGTGAGCAGGAGTGCAAGGGACTCAACAAAAAGGCCGGGAGTACCGCAAAAAAAGTTAAATTAATCGAGCGCTCCCCTCTTTATAAAGTTTTAATCAAAATTGGATTTTTGTTCGAGCTGCGCAACATTGTGAGGTGTCAAATGGGTTCCTGTTTGGATGGCACCGAGATTTTCGGTAAAAAAACAAGCACTTCTATTTGTTTTGTTGAGGAAATAACTGGTTCCATTCTGTGAATTGCTTCTGGGAATTGAAGGAATAATTCCGTTAATTGTGTTATTTTGAATATCTAGTGAAATTGTTTTTCGTGGACGCTAAGTATCTGAGGTAGGCAGTTCTTGCCTAGCTATTACTTAAACTTCCCATGAGGGTAGGCAGTCACAGTACTTGCGATCCTTACAAACTCATTTTGCTTCGTCCACTTTCACACACGACAATAAGGCTAGGATATATCAGCAATACTGTAAGGTCCTTTAGAAATGTTCAGATTGACGGTAAAACCAAGTAACGTGCGTAAACGCTTACAAAAGCCATTGATCACCACAACCAATTCAAACAAACAATGCAGCCAACCTGAGCCATACACTACCCATAATACACAAGATTCACCCGTGACTCGACGCGTCAATACGCTCTGGCTGCCAAAAGGCTTTTCCACGAAACCGGAGATGATATGGGCCAGTACAGTGAAACAAAAGCAGTTACAACATTTATGCAAACCGTATCACAATTTGCGGAAATTTGCGCCGTGTCAGTGGAACTCGAACTGATGGATATTAATAACGTTGCAAATGAGTGGCATCGGACCGACCGCCGTGTTAATTGATGCAGTTATACTAAGTGTAACGATGTGGGCTATTTCATTATGGCTGTGCGATACAGAAAACTGAAAGTCGAATTATAGTTATTGATACTTATTTGTTTTGATTGATTACCTCGTTGGTGTATTGCGACTGCTGAGTGTGACTCTGTCGAGAGGTCTTAGGTTCAATGGCCAAGTAAGACAGTGTTGATGGCAATAAGCTCGTATCCAATTAAAATGAAATAAAAACTCGCTGATACCCAATAATGTCCCAATTTACGTCCTCTAATGCTAATTCTATAACTCATGCAATCCTCCGTTCTAAGAGTTCTTGTGTTAAGGGGAGCTATGTTTACAATATAACCGTTTCTTTCGGGCTTCATTTTTTTGTTGTTTAGACTAAATTCGCTTTCGCTACTCTGTTCCAATCGGTTAGCTACTAGAGGGGCTGGATCTACTGCTCCCGCGATGACCCGTACTGGGAGAGCGCATCCTGGGATTATTTATAACAAGGAACTTATTCATAAGTGGTGAAAACATTTTTTCAGGATCTACTATATTGTTACACCTTTGCATGGACCTTAGCTTGAGAGAAGACCTTCTAACGGTAACTAAGTACACGAAAACCCAAACAATTTTATTACTTCTCTGCAGGTAGCTCCTTATTTTTAGTAAATCCTAAAAATCATAAGGCTTAAATACTTCTGCATTTAAGACCCAAACCATTTTTTTTTTTAAAAAGCTATTAAACAATATGTCCAATATAAGAACCTTAACGAAAATGTTTGTCTCAAAAGACATACTTACCTAATTACGCTTAAATACTTAACAACATTAAGCACACAATAGCTACGCGCAATTTAATTTACCAAACGCACCCCTAAACACAATTCCTGATACATTAAACGTAGAGACAGCGAATAAAGCGAAGATTTAACATGCTACGAATTACTTCACCCGTAAGCGGTTGAAGCGATGTATTGCTAAAAGCTAATTAGCAATGCTAATTCCATTCATATGTCGTAGAGCGGGAACGGAGCGGAATTGTAGTGATGTGCTTCACTGCGGAATTACTTATAGTGATGTGCTCCTGACTGGAATTGATGGGGAATGGAGTGGATGAGGGTTTATGCTTCGGTGGAGCTTTGCCATACCAGATAACTGAAATGATACATGCGTAATACTTTTCAAAAGAACACACAGCAATAATGCAATAATAATCTCTGACTACTTTTTTTCAAAAAATATTTAATTACAATCATCGGTAATGTTATCATCGTTCTAATTTTTTTAATAAAATTTGACTAAAGGAATACAATGCAAAAAAGGAATAAAATTCCAAAAAGCAGAGAAAAACTGGACCCTTTTTATAATTCAAATTTAATTAATCTTATAATTTTAAAAGGAAGCGGAAAATGTGTATTTTGCTCAACCTTTTCCTTCTATTTTAATAAGTAAGAAATTAATACCATCGGAACATCTAATAAGTATTTTTGTAAGATTTTTATTCGATGGTTTTTCTTTATCTTTATAATACGATACCTTTAAACGGAAATAAGTGAAGCCTCTTAGTTCTAAATACTGAAAGTCGGCTTTCAATGGGAATATCAATTTCATGACTTTTTTTTACGTTTGTAAGATTTCAAAGCGCCAGATTTTTATCTAATGGAACCGGAATATGATCCTTTCCTTAGGAATAATTTCCGTTACGTATAATACTCTATACCTTTGGTTGGCCAAAGGTAGAAGAAGAAAAATAACAAATATATCGCACGTCCTCTAAAAAACAAAATAGCAGTTTTGAGATATACGCATTTAGAGTTTTTTGTGTTCTTAATTATGATACTTAGCGTAAACACCTTTACTTGTGTCATTCGGTGCCTTATTTTTGTAAGCTTATGGCGTTTCTTTTTTCAATCATTGAGCAAGGACAGTTGAAGTTGAGTGGGGTATTATCTAAAAACCTACATATTTTGTGTTATGACAGTTTTTTAGAGGACATGCGATATATTAAAGGTGAAATAATTAACGCATAATGCACATGCCTTCTCTATACAAAAAGAGGCCTTGTGAGTGGGACAGTTCATCATCTGAAAGCCTTTTCCCAACTATTTTGGGGTCGGCTTCCAGTCTAACCGGATGCAGCAGAAAAACAGTATTTTACGTGAAGCGACTGCCTATCTGACCTCCACAACCCAGTTAGTTCTGGGTAATACGATAACCTACCCTACAGTTATGGATTAGTTTTATTATTATTTTTCAATTTTCAATCAGTTAAGAGATAACCAGAAAAAAACAAGTACCTACCATTCACTTGTCTAAGGTATTTTAATTACTAATAGATAGACAGACACGTTTTCTACCTTAATTACTTCAACTACAGTACATAACAGTCCCTTATGCCATTTAAACCCACTCTCCCCACCACACTACTACACCAACTCATTAAAACCTGCAAGAGCAAGAAACTATTCGCACCTGTAACTACAACAACTAGCAACTAGTTATAGTTAACGAATAAAATATGAAATCGCTTCAGAACAGCGCTGTGCAGCGCAGTTAGCGCTATTTTAAAACTTTATAAATCGAAAATCATTGGCGAACTCTCGCGACCAACTTCCCAGCACAGTTTATTATTTAATTTTGATTTTTATTTATTCGCTCGCGATTTTCTACGGCACCACGACGACTAGTGAATTTCAAATTCATTTGGTACAGTTACAAAACATTTGGAATTTTTATTTGCTGTACGAAATAAGTTTCTGTTTTCAGTGGCTTATTTTAAAGTTTTAAGTTTAATGCGAACTGAATTTTGCGCTTCTCTATCTGTCGACATGTTATTTTCTGTGAACATATAACTTTGCTTTTTTAAGGAAGTTTAAAATTCAATTATAAATGATACGGTTTCACAAAACCCTTATCTCATCTTAAATAAATTAAATTAGGTGAGATCAGTGTTTCCTATCAGACTACGCGAAATAAAATCCAGACATTATCTTGCCCAAGTAATAAAATCATCATTCGTGTTAATTTTAAATAATAAATTCATGATTAGCAGGATTCCACTTTAAATATTATGCATTATGCACTACTACCAAATCTCAAACAAAGCATCTTTAAACAAATGCAAGCAGAACATTACAACACAATATTCACAAATTCGAATTTCAAATAAGTTACCTCCAATAAGAAAACGAACGTGTTTGCGGATAACACACATTGTATCGCTGTAACAACAATGGCTGCCGTTGCTGTAACCGATACGCGAACAATGTGCCTCATAACTTGACTGGTATTGCCGCCTTTGTAATGTTTCTAAAGGTGTATTTGTTCAGGTAATTTCTTAGTTAACTCCGGATGTGTTATTAGGTTAATCTGAAGATAAACTTATACTGTCACTTATAGGATATCTTCCGTAAGTCACGGTATAAGTTTAGTTTTAAACCGTGAAAGCTTAAAGCAGTGTTTAATTTGAAGACGTATGTGTTCTAAAATCTTTTCTTTTTTTCATGTTGTCACACATCATCATCACCAGGTGGATAACTTCTTAGCAAAGAAAACCCATCGAGAAAACCCAACACACTCGCACAACAGAATTTATTTCTCGCAAATACGTTTCAACAAAAAGACAGTTTCACCATATTGCAGCTCTTTCACGAGAATTTGCTCCGTACAGAAATAATTGAGTCGCCACCCTTTTCTATGCCTTCTTTGTGTTTCATCCAATCGTTACAGACACGTATGACATTGTGTAAAAGGTCAACTCCGTTGTAATTATTGCCAACGCCATATTGAGGGTCGAGGCTTTTTCATTTCGGGCCGGGAGCGAGCCCGGCACGCCCCGGACCATTCATATCGCAGATTAGATATCGCCGGTATATTGTGTGTACATAACTCGTATATTTTTCAGTTTGACCCGTTCACACGATGAGAGGTTAGCTGATAATCCTGTCTTTTTGATGTTTTTTTTTCGGGGTTTATATTGATTTACGAGCCTTTCCGGGTGTAAATGAGATTTGAGTTTAGCAAAAGAGCTTAATTTAATAAATTTTCTGAAAGAAAAATGCGGTTTTTCTTTTCGTAGATATTCAGAGTATTTTTTTTTATTTTGGAACTTTTACGGTAGTCTGGACTCTTTTTTAAGCGCAGTTCATACGGACTTAAGACTCTTAGCTACTGTGGTAAACCGAAAATAAGCGAGTATTCTTTTACTAAAATTATTCCAAACCGAATTAAAAACCGCAAGCAACATAAATAAAAGCCAACCTCACACGAAACATATCAGTTAAGGCTAAGTACAAACAGTATAAAACGTCGGAATCAAGTCTCGGTAGGGATGCGCTTGATTTATGCGCGCGGTACAGGCGGCAACACATGTGCCTCGCAAGATAGGATTACACGTTATGTGCCTCGCTTTGAAGGTAACCGCGTTGCACACTGAGTGTAGGACTGTCTACAAAAGAACTTACCTATTATTAAAAATTAGACTGTTAATAAGTGTTTACAAAGAGTGGTACAGATGGCAGCACATGTGCATCGCAAGATAGGATTACACGTTACGTGCCTCTGTTTGTAGGTGTTCTGTGACACTGATCGTAAGTGCACTTAGTTAAAAGTTTGATTCCAAAAAACTCGGTATATGCGAGGTAGTATGCCCTATTAGGTGGCTTCTAACTGTGGTAACATAATGTTTTCATTTTCTAACTTATTTTATTTGAATTTAAAACGATTTAAAACCCTAATCAAACCGAAACTTTAAATATTTCCGCTATGAAGAACACAACTAATTACAATATTCCGCAAATGGCAACCGCCCCGACATTTTGCCAATATTAATTTCGTACATTATGAGAATATAACAAGCAAAATATGTGAAAACATGGTTGTACAAACAAAGGGTGTGCTAATCACCTCGCATTGTGTTGTTCACAAGTAGGCGGCAGTCGGCGGGTGGGCCGTGACTTGGAGGTACTGCTGCGTCATGTTACACCGAGCCAAATAATCGAGAAGAGTCGACTTTCTGTCGAGGCATCCAAGTCATCGTTATAGACCCGTAGTCTGTACATTGACTCGAGAAGTACACATAGACATAACATCACGTTTGTCATCCCCGAATGGTTAGGTGGAAGAGTACCCTAAAGTTGGGAACTATTTCTATTTATATTACTTGAAAGTTTGAAAATTATATTACTGACTACCCACAATATATTTCTGCTTAATAATAACCTTTTCATGCCGACCCGCCTTTTAAATAAGTCAAAGGAAAAAGTGACAGTACACAGTGATATAACTTTGAATTCCTTGTATCGTCAAACCCCTCTCCACTCATTTTTTAGGGTTCCGTACCCAAAGGGTAAAACGGGACCCTATTACTAAGACTTCGCTGTCTGTCTGTCTGTCTCCAGGCTGTATCACATAAACCGTGATAGCTAGAAAGCTGAAATTTTCACAAATGATGTATTACTATTGCCGCTATAACAACAAATACTAAAACATAAAAAAAAAATATTAAGGGGGGCTCCCATACAGCAGATATGATTTTTTTGCCGTTGTTATAGATAATGGTACGAAACCCTTCGTGCGCGAGTCCGACTCGCACTTGGCCGGTTTTTTTTTATATTGCGTGTGTCTTGAAGAATTGAGAGCGCACTCTCAATTCTTCAAGAAGTTCCAGCATCTCCGAAATCTACAATTTTGATTTCAGTGCTTCAAATATCTTCTTTAAAATCCCTTGCTTCAGCAGCGTCTAAAAATATATTGTTCTTTTATTATTTGCAGTTACTAGACGACAAAAAGACGATCTTGTGTGATTTACATTTATAACTAATCAAAATGTATGTTATCTGGGGATCAATGAAATACAAGCCCTATTATGATTCCCAAACATCCCCGTCCACGACTCGTCTCAAGGTCACTGCGGTTTACCACTTAGCCTCACCATAGCCAGTATAGCCACCCTACTCGTCTTGTGGCGGAAGCTGTAAAATGTAACGTGACGCAAATTACTTTGTCTATTTTATAACTTAACATCGGCGGGGGGCTTTGTTAGCGATTCAGATAACTCATCGCAGCCTCCCGGAGCGGTGGCGTTTCACCTAATTACTGTCCTAGGAGACTATTTGTATTTATTAGTGCTGTTGGGAGGTGAAGAAAATAGGTGCTCGGTGTCTTGTGGTTTTGGTGTTGAGGCCGGGGTTTAGAGATTTAGAGGTGATAGGTAAAAGGTATGGTAGGTCAGAGATAGCTGCTCAATTTGTGACCTAGAAGTATGAGAAATTGACGACCTTTTCAGCTCTTACAAATCTCACTAGTTGAATCTTTGAATTCGAAATGCCACAATTTGCATAAATCCTTACTACTTAATTGATTTCATGAAATTCTCCAAACGGGTATAATGCATGAAGCTCAAAAAATGTACTACGCAGACACTTGGATTGTACGACTTAGGTCTTATAGCTTATGTCAATACCATGGATATGTCAAATATGCCTGTAGGACATAAAACCTTCTAGTTTAAACCAAAAACGATATGCAAACATAAAAACAATCCTACTATTTCTAGCATTGCAACATTATTCCATAACTCTAAAAGTCGAACCGTAGACAACTGTCGAAACTATACTTACAAGAATGTTCAAGCCGCTCTCCGAATACTTCACATTCAGCCGTAAATATCAGGAAGACGTTTCAATATCGTCGCGCGCATATTTTGTCATTCCATTTCTGCGCGTGCATAGTGCGCGAGTGTGGGAGGCGTAGCGAGCCAGCAATGTAGGCTGTGCTGTGGGGAGCATGGCGGTATGCGCTTGTCGAGAATGTGACATATGGCAAGGCATGGCAGGCTTTGATTCTGAAAATGTAACTGTTTTTGAGTTTTATCGTGTTGAGATGAAGAGAGATTTTAGAATAATAAATATATATATATAAATATATAAACGATAAGTATCATGTATTTACACCGATTTCGGTGTAAATACATGATACTTTTCGTTTGGTGATACTTTTTTCATTTGGTAAAGGAAACTCGCGCAAACCAGTTTTGTATAAATTTCTCATTCCGATTTACATTTTCGGCAAACCACTGTTTGTAAAACCAAGAGCATTCATTACACTTAAAATTCAAACAAACCGAAAAGCAAATCCAAAATTATTCCTCCCCCAACTTAATTTTAATAAAACCATCACAAAATAATTATCACCGCAGCCGAATCCGCGTTAATGAGATAAAGACGCGTAATGATTGACGCGATTCGGTTCAGTATTTGAGTGTTAATGAAGTCGTTTGAATACTGTTTAAATCGGCGTTGCTGATCAATCAGCACGGTATTGTCCGGGATCCGCGCTGCAGGGGTGGATGGGCGCAATAATCACGATCACGCACAACATACGTTTAATTTTGTCGATGTAGGTTTTTATATGGTGATGTTTCAATAATCGGTTGTGATTTATATGAGTGAGTTTGAGTGAAAATAATATAAATGTTAATTTTGTCGTGACTAAATAATACCAGCCGCACTGGATCGCCAACAAGAAGCAACGTTTGCCAGGGTCCATCCGTGAATGGGTGACCATATACCTAGTACATATCGGAACTTCTCTCTACCTCAGAAAGCACGTTTAGCAGTTGGTCCCGGTTATTATTCGTAGATGGTTGTCAGTCGTTACGGATGGCCAGAAGTCCTAAAATGTAACAATCAGTTTTGCCAAGCGATGTCAAGTTATTCTGTAAGTCCTGTAACTGGGGAAGCCGGATAGATAGTCACTCCATGTAAAATAATGGTCTCCAGCTAATGACATTGCCAGTCAGCCCTCAACATAGTTGGAAAAAGGCTTTTCAGACTTTTCACATCTATATTATATGTTTATGAAAATATGTAAAAGAAGAGATAGGTACATTAAATGGGTAGCTGACTATGTACCTATTTTCCACAAAATATTTTAGGATGACAATTCAAGGGCCTATAAACAGAATCGTAAATAGCAACCTTATACGTCTAGACAGACTATTCTCGTAACAGTTCAGCACCTAAGGTAAATGTAATTTAAAAGTAGTTCATACAAAATGTAAGGTAGGTGTATCATAATAATCATTGAGACAACAATGACATATTATAACAAACTTTTAGAAGCCCCTGTAAGAGCCGCATCAGTTTAAATAAAATATTTCCATCATTGTTATAAAACAGTTAAGCAATAATAGACTTGACTACCTCGTTGAGTGGTCGCAATCGCGACTGCTGAGCATAATGTCCTGGGTTCGATTTCCGAGCTGGGCAAATTGTTTTTGTGTTTTTCCATCAGGAATTTTTCAGTAGCAGATACGGAGTCTGCATTTGTGCCCGGCTGATGGCAACAGGCTCGCCTTCTATTACATGGGACTTAAACATAACTGGTGAAATGTGAGTGTACTATTAGGTACACCTCTGCCTAACCCTTCGAGGATTACAGGCGTGATGTTATGTATGTAATAATAGCTGCACAGATAGCTGTTAACTTACGTTTGTTGAAACCAAACACGACCAATATCGTCCGTGAAAGTTTGATTGAAAGATCGTTGGTGACCATCCTGTTCATATCGAGACTCCTCCGCGCCTCAGAGAGCACGTTAAGCACGGCTGTCGTACACCATAGCCAGACCTTGTGGGTAGTCATAAGCCCAAAGGTCTCACAACATTTCGTATCAAAGGGTTTTGGGTTATGGAAGTCAGATACGTGTAATCAGTGCATGTCAAATACTCGTGGAAGGAAAAGGCTGGGTAGATCATCATCTGCCTGCCTTTTCCCAACTATGTTTAGGTCGGCTTCCAGTCTAACTGGATGCAGCATACCTGTAGTTTACATGGAGCGCCTGCCTATCTGACCTCCACAACCCAGTTTGTACTGGATAATACGATACCCCCCTTGTTAAGACTGGTTGTCAGACTTTCGGGCCACTATTTGAAACGACTGTCAAAGATCTACAACTGACAGCCGGGACCAACGACTTAATGTATTTTCCGAGGCACGGAGGAAACTCGGTATGTAATGGGTGATCATCGATCCACGGACCAACCTGGGCAAGCGTGGCTTAACCTAAAGATCTGTTATTATTTAGCCACTAGCTCCTCAAAAACCTTGATACAAGATGATGATATAACACATCAATACCGTATAAATGTTTTCAACCCCAAAACGACACCCCCAAGCACACATCGTAACTCAAGTTAAACTGTCACAACTTAAATTATCATTTCATAATAATCCTATTTAAGTGAAAGTCGAATTTATTTAATTCTCGTTCATCCGGACGAGCGCTAATAAATTACGTAAAAGATTAATCTAATGCACTGAGTCCGCCATGATTTATTATGGAGCAACAGGTGGGCTAATAAGGGTTAATATTGGAAAAATATAACTGTTTCTATTTGAAAGTTATTGTATGAAACACCTGCCTGCTGGTGACACATTGCGAATGCGATGTAGTTATATAAAGAAGATTTAAATACTCGTTTTTTTTTTTTGTGGATGTTACTTTTGTACTGGTAGGTATAGTTATATGCACTCGCACGTTACTGGCAGTTACGTGAATTTCAATAAAAATAATGTCTTACACAATTGTCTGACTGTTGCACCACTATAACCTTTGTTGAATTATTTTAAACGTTTGTGATGCTATTCGCAGCTACCATTTCATGCAATATTGTAGCTCGTATCGACAGATGACGTTAGGACTTATGATGATCGGTAGGTTTGGTCCATAAAAAATATTATTTTCCGGTCATTACAATGACATCTAAATCAAACTCCTGGAGGCGTCATAAATAATCTGGGTTTTTTCTCTTGGCTTTTCATGACATATGGTTTGTTAATGCTAAAAATTTTAGATCAACTTGCTCATAAAGCAGACACATATATAACACTCAACTAAATAAAAATTAACCAATGCATGCACACAAAGAAAACTTACTTAAACAAACCTAAATTAACACCAATCCTAAATCCCCCAAAGCCAAAATCCTCTTGCATATCCTAACCCAACATCTGCAAACAGCGACAGCTTCTAAATCGATCAGCTAGCAGCCAGCAGTCCCAGGGTACGCCACGCTCAATATTGTGTCAACCCGAGCTCTGGCTCCACATTACCGTGTCGTGTTATGCATTTAATAAAGCCGTAATACCTATGCTAATATCGTGTCACTTGTGCCACTAGAAAGATGATGCAGAATGTTCACACCAAGAGACTTCCGAACCGGAGCCATATCCCAACAAAATACGCGTTAGAACCCATTCAAACGCGTATATTGTTGCGGTATGGCTCGGTGGCTCAAAGGTTTTCCTCACGATCATTCAGCCAAATGATGTAGACGGCTGGATATGAGCCTCCCATGGCTATAGGCTCAAGTGACAGCGACATCATACCACCAGTCACTGTGACGGCGCTTGCGTCGCGATGTGATATGGTATAGGAAAGAAACAAGTGAAGGCCGCGCGCTTCGTTCGACGCAAGTCGCGTTGCAAACTTAAAATACAACTAATACGGACACAAATACTGTTCAGCATTTATGAGTCTTATGACCAATACAGACTTTCAGCTCGTTCGCCTACCTTTCATGTACTCTCACAACAGATTAGGTTTACTCGGCATTCTTAACTCTACACTCCACACTAGTCGTACTGCGTTTGCCCACACATGGTGTACTTCATCGCGAGCTCGCAATATCGCAACGTGCCTATTTGTGTTCACGTGCGACGGCTCACGTGGCTACTTCCTAACACACACACAACTTTGATAAGCTACGGCTTTCACCAAACTCAGGTGGAACGGCTACATCTTCATGTATTAGGTTGGGGACTACGTCATAACTGTGGTATATTTCCTGTTGACAACTCTAAAGTTATAATAAAAACTTGACACAAATTAAAAGGATTCTTTCAAGCCGCTAGAATGAACGGGCTTCTTTTTCATCTCCGCTCTATGTCTTATGTTTTTTTCCAACCAGTACCTACATAGTAAACTGGGCAGCTCTGTATTTTGCCTCATTCAAGGCCCGGAGGCTGAAGGTAGATGTACAGTGCACGACGGGGTGGGTGGAAGACGCATTTATCGACTATTTTCCATAAAGTCAATGACAACAGTCAACGCCCTAACCTCATTAAATCCAAGTTCAAAAACATCGCTTATTACAAATCACAATAAAGCCATCCACACTCCGGTGATTATTATTTTTCAACACAAAACAACAAGAACTGAGCGTCAAACATTCCCATAAAACTCAGCCCGGGGCCTAAACACGAAACTTGAACACAATTCTCTAAACAAGAAACACCAACTTTCTGTTATTACTCTTCTTTATTTTATTATCAAAAATGTTTACGAGTCATTATACGAACTCCCGTCGTTTCGGGGCCTTGATAAAGATAAATTTGCTCAGCAATTGCTCCAATGATTAATGATCATGAACAACAGGTGATGCTTTTTATATTCCCGTCTCTAATCCTGCCTAACTAGGTAGCTACGTACCTACCTACCTACCTGTCCGTATTGTTTTAAAATTCGCCGGGGAGCGCGCCGTCACTCAGGATGACGCGTCTGTACACTATGACATTTTTTTAATCTTTTCGGAAGTGAGGTTGATTAAAAAATCGTGTATTTCAGTATTTGTTACTGTTTTGGCGGCGGATTGGGATGAAAGGAATATCCGTTGTGTTTGGACTGGTTGGACTGGCTTCCGGGGAATTGTTCGGTGGTGAGGGATTTTAGTTACGTTTGCTGTCAGAGACGTGGCGTACGTCATGCGAGGATGTAAGCTTCTAAATTACTGATGACTGAGGCGTGCTTTTCGGCAAGTTTCTGGATGGCTTCATCAAAACTTTCTTGAGTCTCTATTGTATAACAGAATACCATGTTAATTCCTGATAAATTCATCTATTAAAAATAATTAAAAATATGTTTATTGGCACAAAAAGCCATTATATACAATACCAATACATTCCACATAGGTACATTGAATTTTAAAAAAAGCTGTACAAATAGTTTAAACTATTTGTACAGCTTTTTTTAAAACCCTGCCTCCTAAACTAGGGGGACCCTGTGACCTAGGAGTCAGTGTACTACTGTAACTTCGTGTACAAAATAAACCTTTATTTGTGTGTTAATACTGTAACTTCGTGTACAAAATAAACCTTTATTTGTGTGTTAATAAGCCTATAATGACCTGGAAAGCAATGCTTATCCAGGGATAAGCATGGCTAATCCAAAAAACCGGCCAAGTGCGAGTCGGACTCGCGCACGAAGGGTTCCGTACCATTATCTATAAAAACGGCAAAAAAATCATATCTGTTGTATGGGAGCCCCCCTTAATATTTTTTTATTTTTTAGTATTTGTTGTTATAGCGGCAATAGTAATAAATCATTTGTGAAAATTTCAGTTTTCTAGCTATCACGGTTTATGAGGTACAGCCTGGAGACAGACAGACAGACAGACAGCGAAGTCTTAGTAATAGGGTCCCGTTTTACCCTTTGGGTAGGGAACCCTAAAAAATTGTTATTTAAAAAATAAAAATATTTTTTTTTGAGATTACTTCCTTATTCATTTCTTCATCACTAGTGTATAAATCGATCTTGAGACGGAGTTTCCTGTTCTAGAGGTAGCTCTTGAAAAGCTTATGCGGTGTTCCCCGAATGCCTATGGCTTCCAATTTCGATAGGAGAGTAGGAACAGAGACTGTGTCAAAAAAGCCTTTGGGCTTTCTGCAGGTCCAAGAATATTGAAAGGCTTTTACGATGATCATCTAAATTCTTAGCAACAGTTTCCGTTAAGTCGGCAATTGCACCTTCCGTAGATACGTATCTTTTTTAAAGCCATATTGGTTGCGCTCTATGACTTGATTTTTGTATAGAAAGTTAAGTAGGCGACCATTTATCAACCTTTCCATAACCTTAGATATTGCCGAGAGAACCGAAATCGGTCTGTAATTATTCACACAGTCTCTGCTCCCGCCCTTATGCACTGGATGGACCAAGGCCTTCTTAAAGGGTTCTGGAAAAATTCCTGTCGCAATTGATATATTTATTGTATGTGTTATAATGGGAACAAGAGGTTGGCGACATATTTTGAGAAGAATATATTATATAACTTAATCATATTGACTGTCTTGTTGGTGTTGACCGCCTCGTTTGTCTAGTGGTCGCAAGCGCAACTGTTGAGCATGAGGTTCATGAGCCTGGGCTCGATTCCCAGGTCGAGCAAGTGAATTGAGTCTGTATTTGTGCCCAGCTGATGGCAACAGGCTCGCTTTCTATTACATGGGACTTCAACATAACTGGCGAAATGTGGGTATACTATTAGGTACACCTCTGCCTAACCCCTCGGGGATTACAGCCTTTATAGGCGTGATTTATGTTATGTAGATTCATCTATCGAGTTTTCAAAATACTCGTATGACCCATAACATACCTCTCCAAGTCAAAATCTCTATAAAAAACACGATAAGACGAGTCGTGATAGTGCACATCCCATACAAAGTTAACGCAAGTGTGATGTGCCAATGAATAAACGATTCCGGTCGGTTTATGCGAGGCCCTGCATTACGACCCCCATGGCCCCCATGGCTTACAAACATGCGCGTTATTTTGTTGTTACGGGTTCTACAGCAGAATTATGGGGTATTAAGGGGGCCTTTATTGAAATTATTTAGCCTAATGTTATTGGAGATAGGAAAAATTGAATGGCTGTTGGTTTTAATCATGAATGAGTGATCAGAGGTAACCCTGTTGAAGGGTTTTTGTTGATAAAGTGTAGTTTAACGAACTTAGTACAGTCAGAACAATCTAGCGAATCATTAAATCACGGATAGACAACCCAAAAAATTATTCGGAGCAAAAAGATTTTCGTCTTAATGATGCCAATGTTAGAAGAAGACACACTGAAAGAAACTAGATCGGCGCAAAAAAAAATCTAAACAAAGTATCCCTTAGAACGACTTATGGCCGACTCGTCACTATTTCGATTCGTCATCGAAAAATAATAGATCATAACTCACAACTGGAAGAATCAAGCTTGGTGAACGGTCGGTCTGGAAAATGGTGATCCTAGTTACCACATGCATACCAAATCACGTCTTTTTTCTAAAAAAGTAGGCAGAAATCAAGAATAGGTACCACTAGCTACAACCTACATACTTATTTTGACTATAAATTGCACATATTTTCAACATTCTTAGCTGACTTACAAGTTATTCTAGCTTGCAATAGTCATAAGTTTCTATCTCATTTTGATCTAAACAATAGTATTTTGCACAAAGTGAACGTCTAGAGGACGCGAGTCTCGCTGAAATAGGTTATGTAAATGCAAAGAATATAAGTTCATATCAACATCGGCGATGCAAGCCGCCAGGTTGCGGTGGAAACATACTGGTGGCTATTGTGCTGAGGAACGCAGGAGCGATTAGGGGCACGGTTGACAGGGGAGAAAAGAAGAAAACTTTCCCGATAATGAATGTGCACTGGTATTTTCGACAAATTTTCTATTAAGATTGGAACTGTGAACACATGCTCCGCTGACTCCAAGTAACTGGGATATGAGATGGGGAATGTTGACGATGAATGCGGATACCGTTGTGATGTGTTCAGCTGCATCTGATTAGACTCGAAGCTGACCCCAACATGTTGGGAAAGAGCTAGCGAGATGATATAACTGATTATGCCATAGTCTTAGCTCAGTGTTGAGCTGACTCTGTCAATATTTGAATCGAAACGCTTAAAACAGAACAGTATTTTAAATAAGCCTTTTGCATATCTTTGTGTGAGATGAGCCAGGCATTAAAATCGGCCAGTGGCTAACCAACCCACTAAAACAAACATATCACTAACAAAAACCCCAATTACACTTTACTCTACCTGGGAATCAAACCCAGGTTTATTAGTCCGGCGGTAACGCGACGACCTCTATAAAACACACGCGTTAAAACATAATTTATATGAAGCTAGTACAAAGGGCCGAACCTGCCTGTTCCTACATATTTGAATAAACCGACCTCTTAAATTATACATATGTAGTATTAGGTAGTACGAGTACCTTCGTGAACGCAAATTAATGACAAATGTTACTTGTGTACCTTTGGCATTATCCTGAATTGTGATTATAAATAACTTCTTCGCATAAATTGTATTCGGAATTTGGTATGTTTCTTTGTCAACATTATTCTATAAATACATCATTTCAACAACGCTACTATTTTATTATTAAAATAATTAAAGGAAAGTTCGCTTAGGTACTTAAAGCGTTCTTCAATTCGTAACATTTGACTTGCCAATAAAAGAAAATCTCTTAAAACATTTGAGATTTTTTATCACGTCGTTGTTAAATTAAGTACAAAGAACCTTACCGACTTACATTCAACAATAGACTCAACTTGACACTACAGAGGTCTATACTAGTGTACATCATTCTCGACTCCCAAGCGTTGTATGCATAGTAAAAGTTTGCGCCTGATGTCAATCATCAGGATAAAAAGCGCCTGGAGATTGGAAAAGTTAGCATTGGAGCCACAACAGGCATCAAGCATGGTGAAATATTCATATTCCTGAAATTATGCCGGTGTTGGAGATCCTGGAGAAATCGTCTCCGCCTCAACTTTCGTCCAGTACATGCCTGTCCTTCAGCCCCGGCACTTGTGCCGCGGCGTCTCTTGGCAAAGCACCACTATAGTTCTTCTCAAATTGTGATTTATTCGCGACAAATGTCGAAATAAACCGTCGCCGCCGTTTTATATTGCAGCCCCGTGTGCGCCTTTTATTTACATCGCACTTATAAAGATTCGGGCCGTTTGTAGGTAACCGAGAGATGTAGATACTCGTATATCTACGGCCTGTATGTGAAGAGTGACTGCAAAACGTAACTAAATAAATATGTTTTAAGAAATCTGAAGGGGAGCAAGCCCTTTTCAAAACAATTATATTAAAGAGAAGTTTAAAATACCTAATAAAAAATTTGCATCGGACGGACATAATGTAAGTTAGTGTCCTCATGTACAGTCACGAGCACCAATATGTGAACACTTTCCTAAATTTAAAAGCAATATTTGCGAGAAATAACGATTGTAACTTGGGAGAGAGGATCTTTTTCATAAAAATATGAGTTCCAGAATACTATGTTCGTAAAAACATGAATTTTTAATCAGAACAATAGGAGAAAAACACTTTTAAAAGTTGTTAAGTGTTTAGATATTGGTGCTCGTGACTGTACACGTCTCTTTACGTGAGGTAGACATCTGTTTGCGATAACCGTGGAGAGGATCCGGCAATTGGGTCTCGAGGTGGCATTGCACAAGTCCGAGGCCATGTGCTTTCATGGGCCTCGGAATGCGCCACTGTCGGTATCCATGCTGACGGTAGGAGGGGTTCCCATCGGCGTCGAGTCGACGTTGAAGTACCTAGGACTTGACCTCGACAGCCGGTGGAACTTCAAAACTGGAACGGGCCGGGGCTGCCTTCAAGCGGCTTCTGCCCAACCTGAGGGGTGCAAAGGCCTCCTGCCGGAGGCTCTACGCGGGGTTCGTGCGGTCCATGGCCCTTTACGGGGCCCCGGTGTGGGCGCGTTCCTTGAGGCGGCGAGCCGCCCACTACCTGAACGCGCCCCAAAAGGTGGTAGCCGTAAGGCTAGTCCATGGGTACCGCACGATCTCCGGCGAGGCGGCGAGCCTCGTTGCCGGATTACCACCATGGGATCTGGAGGCCGCCTGCCTGTCTGGTCTTCGCGCGCCTGCACGAGTAGCGCACGGAGGCACTACGCCGGGGAAACAACTCAGACAGACCTCCGGCGCGATCTCATGGCGACATGGTGAGACTGACTGTCGCAACCTCGTGCAGAGCACGCCACAATAGTGGCGATAAGTCCCCTCTTTGAGGAGTGGCTAGAGAGGCGCCACGGTGCCCTCACCTTTCGCCTGACGCAGGTCCTGACCGGACACGTTTGTTTCGGGAGGTACCTGCACCGAATCGGGCGGGAGGAAACGCACGGGTGTTATCATTGCGAGGATCGCCCGGAGGCCACGGTGGAGCACACCGTGGAGGTCTGCTCCGCTTGGGCGGAGCACCGCCGTGTCCTCGTAGCGGCGATTGGCGGCGGCGACCTCTCGCGTCCGGCCCTGGTTCAATCCATGGTCCGGAGCGAGAGGGATTGGGAAACCGTCACCTCCTTCTGCGAAGCAGTCATACTAGCGAAGGAGGTGGCGGAACGTGAGAGGGAGAGAACCTCACGTTCCAGCCGCCGCGGGAGACGCCCCGGGCGTCGGGAGCCACGTGGTAGCTCTCGGTCACCGTAGGCCCGGGCTTGTGGAGTAATGGGCTAGCTCGCCGTCCGTTCGTCTTATGATCCAGGCCGTGTCGACGGCGCGTTCGTGTTCCACGCGCGCCTCAAAGAGAGCAAACTGGAGGGGTCCGCAAGGGCCGATGCCTGCCAGGGCTGCGGGACTGTTCGAAAGAGATACCGCGGCCCTGGAACATAAAGGGCAAAAGAAGGAACATGGATAGGTTTTAGTCAGTAAAAGTCTGACACTGCCTTCTGCTCCGCCCAGAGCGGGAGGGGGGGTCATTTGATGATTTCCCATCCCAAAAAAAAGGTAGACATCTCGATATAGACGTTGTTAGAAAACTCAAATCTGAGTTAAGTTCGTTTTTCTAGGTAAGTACATATATAAACAGCCCTTTTTATTGCAACATTGTTTATAGTAGGTATAATGTAGAAAAATAACTATTTGCGTTTGTTTCTTTATTATATTACTAGCCAAAGCAAATTAAAAAACCGGCCAAGTACAAGTCGGACTCGCACACAAAGTGTTCCGTAGCAACAACCAATATAATATCAATAGTTTTAACGATCATTCGTAATTAAGTCAATTTAAACTCAACAGCAAAAATTGACTTTTGGTGTTATTACCGAACAATGAAATTACAAGCTGGATTGGGTCCATTTTTGTTGTAAATTGGTAAAACACAAAAATCCTTTTTGAAACCTTTCACTGTTCATTACATAAATTATGCTAAAATAATCGGAAGCAGACCAAGTTGCAGTACATTATATGTTTTTCCACGCAGGAAACGATCCAGAGGTATCTATCATCCCTTATTTATAATGGTGTTTTTTTTTTTAGGCGGTGAACTTTTTACTTTGGAATTATACACAGAAAAACGTTTTAATATCAATGAAATTGGGTTTATTTGACTGATATTTTATGCTATTTATGTTTGAATATGATTTCTAGCATATGGCCACCGGGGACACAGCTGGGTCAGAGGGTATGAACTCTCTTTCAGAGAGGACTCTAAAAGAGGGAGTGGGTTGAGCCACCACGCGAGCTCAGTGCTGCCATACTATTCAGCATACCCGGATCTCGGATAGTAATTCCCAAGACGAGCTCCTCCACAAGAAACTCTTCTACTAAATACACCTTTCTACAAGCACTATTCCACATCTAGTCCCTGTCAACCAACTCCAGCTCCGAATGACCCGTTGATAGTACAAACCGTTAATATCACAAACATTGTGTGCCGTTTCCCCAATTATGGGCAGCATCGCGCTCATATATATTTCAGTATTTACTCGCGGGGAAACAAAGCGGATTTCCCTCGAATAAAGCTAATAATACCGAAGTATCGGGCGAGATGCGGGAGCCGAGAGGTGAGCGGATTGCACGACTGAAAGAATTTTGGTGTTTTTGCTATCTGATTTTTACTTATAACAGGAGCTAAGTTTGAAGGAGCTTAGTTAAATATTAAACCATATATAAGAAACATTTTTCATAGTGCATCGATGAAAACCTCAGATTTTGAAGAACCACTGACATGATTACTAATTTATTTATTTATTTATTTATTTGGTTCACCAACGACTGTTTACACTAATAATAAACTTAATACTACTTTTAAACAAAGATAACAGTGTAACACTCACTTATAGGTAAACACCACAAGCGCAACAGTAATATATTTTTAGTAATCTAACCATTATAATAACTTATCTAATGTTAGTGACAGAATAACATATTAACTATATTAGGTTAACAAAATTAAAAGAAAAAAAAAAAAACAACTAAAAACGAGAAAACTGGTAAGTTTAGTATCTTATTACAGATCAAACAAGGATTTCATGAACTTAGACTTTAGCTTTGCTAGGGAGTCATGATGTAAGTCAACCAAATCACTACTACTGTTTATGACCTTGCAAAATCGGGCGTAGGGTGAGTTAGATCCCAAAACAGTTCGTCTAAGTGGAGGACAGAGTGGAGTGATGGAGTTGCGTGGGATTCTTGAAGGAGCACGTAAGTTACAAAGTCCTAGCAGCCTAGGGCACTGAATATTATTTTTCAAAATTTTGCACATGAATAAAGCGTCATTAAATTGCCTCCGCTTATCTAAACTGCACATGGCGAAGTGTTTCAGTCTCTCTCTGTAAGATGGCTTTTTTCTAGCTATACCGACCGAAAATGCTAAATGCCAAAGGAAGCGCTTTTGGACACGTTCAACGCGCAAGCTATGTATCGCGTTGGGCGCGTTCGCTGAGGTTGCGTGCCAAGCACTACCTGAACGCGCCCCAAAAGGTGGTAGCCGTAAGGCTCATCCGTGGATACCGCACGATCTCCCGCGAGGCGGCGAGCCTCCTTGCCGGATTGCCGCCATGGGATCTGGAGGCCATAGTCCTCGCGCGCCTGCACGAGTGGCGCGCGGAGGTACAGAGCCGGGGGGTAACTCCGCTGCCGCGGCATATTGTCGCGCGGCGGACAGACCTCCGCCGTGATCTCATGGCGACATGGAGGGAGCGACTATCGCAACCCCGTTCAGGGCACGCCACGATAGTGGCGATAAGTCCCCTCTTTGAGGAGTGGCTTGAGAGGCGCCACGGCGCCCTCACCTTCCGCCTGACGCAGGTCCTCACCGGACACGGTTGTTTCGGGAGGTACCTGTACCGAATTGGGCGGGAGGAAACGCCCGGGTGCTACTATTGCGAGGATCGACCGGAGGACACGGTGGAGCACACCGTCGAGGTCTGCTCCGCTTGGGAGGAGCACCGCCGTGTCCTCGTAGCGGCGATTGGCGGCGGCGACCTCTCGCGCCCGGCCCTGGTTCAAGCCATGGTCCGGGGCGAGAGGGAATGGGAAGCCGTCGCCTCCTTCTGCGAAGCAGTCATGCTAGCGAAGGAGGCGGCGGAACGTGAGAGGGAGAGAACCTCCTCACGTCCCAGCCGCCGCGGGAGAAGCACCGGGCGTCGGGGGCCACGCCGTGATGGCTCTCGGCCACCGTAGGCGCGGGCCTGTGGACGGCGAGTAATGGGCTAGCTCGCCGTCCGTCCGTCGTATGACGACGGGCAGGCCGTGTCGACGGCGCGTTCGTGTTCCACGCGCGCCTCAAAGAGATGTCAGCAAACGGGAGGGGCCCGCAAGGGCCGGTGCCTGCCAGGGCTGCGGGACTGTTCGAAAGAGATACCGCGGCCCTGGAACATAAAGGGCCAATGAAGGAACATGGGTGTTTTTTAGTCAGTAAGAGTCTGACACTCCCTTCCGCTCCGCCCAGAGCGGGAGGAGTCATTTGATGATTTCTCACCCCCCAAAAAAAAAAAAAAAAAAAAAGCTATGTATCGCGTAGTGTGGTCGCCAAACCACACTACAGTACTCTAATCTGCTCCTAACTAAACTGTTATATAAAATTATTTTTGTTTTAAGTTTGCGGAATGTTCTACAATTTCTTATTACAAAGCCTAGCATTTTGGACGATGATTTTATAATGTTGTCCAAATGAGGAAGGAAAGTTAATTTTCTATCGAACAGGACTCCAAGATCTCGTATAGTATCCACTTCCTGTATTATTTCTTCATTGATTTGATAGTTAGAATGTATTATGCTACTTTTTCTTGTGTATTTGACATGGTAACATTTCCCAGAATTTAAACACATTTCATTATTATTACACCATTGAATTAGCCTATTAAGATCCATCTGTAGGTACATTGCGTCTTGTTCACATTTCACTACTCTGACAAATTTTAAGTCATCCGCATAGATAAAAATCTCGGAGTTCTGAAAGCACACAGGTATGTCATTTATAAAATAAATAAATAAAATAGGCCCAAGGTGCGAACCCTGGGGAACAACTGAAGAGATTTTATAAACAGAAGATTGAAAACCGTTAACCACTACGAAAAAAGTTCTATCAGTTAAGTACGAACTCAACCAATTCAGCAAAGTGCCAGTAAAGCCGTAAGCGCTCAACTTTTGTATTAATATTTTGTGACAAATTTTATCGAACGCTTTGCTAAAGTCGGTGTAAATAACGTCTGCTTGGTGACCTGAATCGATAGCTTTGATTAATACTTCAGTAAACGGCACTAGGTTTGTGCTCGTGGAGCGTGCGCCCACAAATCCGTGTTGATCATCGCTTAAATATAACTTTAGATGGTTTTGAATGTGTGGGCAGACAAGGGCCTCGAATACTTTGGAATAATAATAAGTAAAAATAATAGAGAAGTATGGAAGAGAAAGACTTGCTGCGTCAACCACAAATAAATAAAGAAGAGCAATGGGATAAAGCACTGCTATATCAAGCGTGAACCCTGATACAAGTGGCAGATTATTCTGTTTGCAATGATAAGTCTTTAGCCAAGAATACGTTTTCTTTTTCATGTAACACTATTCCGCTACCTCCAGTCCCTTGATCCTCGCGAAGCTCCCAGTCGTCAATCCCGAGCGCCCGAGGCGAGGACTCGTTGTTAACTATGACAAACACAATTACCCACTACACACAACACAGCTCACCAATATAGGCAACACACACAGGACATCACTACGCGAGCTACAAGTGATTACGGGCACTAGCAATCACTTGATGAGACCCTAGGTTTTAGTTAGACCTAATTGGGATGACATATATTATATACAGGGTTATTTGTAAAACACCAGAAACCTCTTAAGAGGTCATTGTACTCATCACTATGAACAACTTTTACTATGAGGTTTCTGGTGTTTTACAAATAACCCTGTATATGTCCCTTTGGAGATATCTGGTAGTTGGTTTTTGAAGGTTAAAACCCTAAAGGTTAACTTTTATAATTGAAGTTATTGTAAAAAGTATTTGGTAAGAAAACAATAGCAACAATGGATTTTTCTTTATCTACATCAGCCTGGAAACTCACATCAGGAAACTTTTAAGTATTTGGTCAGTACTGGAAGACCTAATTTTACAATTAACTTTAAAAACATCTACGTAAAGCTGTGTAATTTGATAAACAATTTTAGTGTAGAATCAAATATGTTTACGATAGATAGGACAATATAAACAAAATGCGACTAACCGTAGTCTGTTTGCAAGCCAGTTCTCGCTCTCGCTCCTCTAGTTTTAGTGTAACGTGACAGAATTGGTAACAAAACATTTTTTTACAAGGCGTCACAGAAACATTACAATTTATCTATAGCATATTGTATTAGCCTTTGTATAGCAGCTCAAATCTCATTGTGCACAATAAAGTACATTCTATCTTCCAACAACTCCTTCACAACACATCTACCTACAAGCTCACTAATAATATTACCCGAAAACGTTCCATATCACAACTATATGAGGAGTACACCGGCGGAATGCCGAGCAGCTGAATGATGCGGGGAAGAAAATAATGTATACGCTCAATTAGTCTAACGTACGGTTATCCGGCTCCATTCGGTACATAGCAATGAGCTATCCGTTACTTTATTTGCTAACTCCTGATGAATATGTTTGGGAAAGATTTAGGGAATTGTGATGGTTGAAGAGTAAATAGAAATGGTTATGTTATCAAATAGTAAAGTGGCTGATTATAATAGACTCTATTTCTTAAGCATAACGACAATTTTTAAAGCCATTAATCCGCCTATAACGTGTCCAGTGCTGGGACACAGGCCTCCCTGTAGTAAGAGCGACTGGGCTGTCCTCCACGCGGGCCCACTGCGGATTATTAGATGTCACATTCGAATATTTCGTTCCAGGATATGCCGGGTTTCCTCACTATGTTTTGCTATACAGTTTTGTTAGCTCTTTTTTGTTAACACTGTCTTTCACTTAGGGTCTTCTTAGAACGCAATCTCAAAATCGGAGGGGCCCAAATACTTTATTGGGAGGTTTTCAAACAACTGATTGGGCGGAGAATTCAACCAAACATACTTTTTAAGACTCCAAAATTAATTTCGACGCAAATATCCAAACAATTCTAAAGAAGGAGCAGCCTTTCCATCAAAACTAAATCCTAACCGAAGCATTAGCGACACAACAAGCCCAGCTAAGTCAGCAGAACGTCCAAACACACGTAATCCGCTAACCCCCAAATAAATAAGGCATAAAGGTGGGATCGTGACGGCTGGCCACATTCCTCATAATCCGGGCTATCTTTATGAAAACTATCCGCTGGGCCATCAGTATGCTGCGGTCGACGCCAACCAATCCGTCAGCGGAGCCGCACGTGAGGCGAATCGCTTCGGGGGACAACGAGGTACGTACGATGGAATGGCTACTTTCTTATGTTCTGAAAATTATGAATATGCATTTAAGCAATTGGTTACACTGCATTACCTGCTATCTAGTTTAGTTTTTTACTGCCTGTGTCAATGTTCTCATAATATAACTTGTGCCAAAAAGAAAGAAGATAATAACAGTAAATAATAAAATGGAAGTGTAAATGGAACAGTAAAATCTATAAATCGATGGTAGGTGATACTGCAAAAATAATATATAACATTAATTAGATCTATTGCAAATCCTTAGCTGGTCTAACCAGCTACGTAACACAAACACAGCTCAAGCATTTCAAAGAGCATTTACTGTTAACAGTCCGTATTCATAGGCCGTTTTGAAGGACCAATTGATTATGGGCAATGGGTCAAGATGGGTCTATGGGAAGCCTGTCAGAAGAATCGAATGCTTCCACCACCCTTTTTTCGGCCATAGCAGAATGTTTGGTGTTTCATATGTGGATACGATGGCTGGATTGTGTGAGGAATGATATGAAAGAAAAAGGTAAATGATAGCGTGACGGTTAGCATAGGTGAATGGAAGAAACAAACGTGTTGTGCCGACCCCAAATGAAATGGGACAAGGGCAGGACGATGTTGATGTGAATAATTGTGGATCGTCGCCATCACTTGCAAAAATATAAAAATAGTTCTAAGAGTTTAATAATTTAAACTCTGAAAGATTTGGATTTATTTACAAAAAGTTCAGACAAGAAACAAGTCAACTAAATCCAGACACAAGACCCCTTCCAGTAAAATATTCAGGTAGTACATCCGCGCTGTTATGAAATGTTACGAACACACAATCGTTATGCTCCGCTATTGACTTAGATTCAATGACGTCATTGGCTGGACATACCAGCCCTTCGCTACATCTACCAATGTACACTTTTTAGGGGTCTGTGCTAAAAATAAGATAAATTTTTTGGTTGATAAATGTGTCGTTATCTTTCAGTTCTTTTGAAAGTAAGGTGAGTAATTAAGTCTATTAATATCAAAAATACTAAGAAGCGCTGTTACTATGTCAAACTTTTAGAAGAAATTGTAGACACGAGTAAGAAAACAATAGGTCGCTATTTTTTTGTTTTGTTCCACAATTTCTACGATGGCTTCCTAGTATTGTACACGAGGCAGAAGTTCCTTTGTCCATATACCTTAGGCCGTTTACACGACCTAGGATGTTTGGTCAGACCAAGCTCGCGGTCTCACTCACTCAGAACTCGTGGCCTGTTTTCAGTTTTTTTACCTGTGACATAATTTTTATTTTTATTTGTACACAAGGAAGAAAATAAAACTTACATAACACACAGTAAATAAAGTTGTACAGTGAAGACATATTAAAGAGCGAAAAGTTCAAAAAAAAGCGAAACGTTCTGTCTCCAAAACTAGGCCAGAAGCCTGTGTTTTAGGAGCTGATGTTCCTTCAAAATATGATTGGCACACTAATTGAATTGTCAGTCATGCAAGTAGTTACACAATAGCTTTTAATATAATATGTAAAATACAGTATTAGTTAGTTATGAATTTAGAATACAATTTTAATCAGATTTTCAGTTTCGTCATACGTTAACTTCTGCAATCAATTGGGGAGTTTCATTTTGACTTCATATTTAGTCAGAGGGTAGATGGAGATGCTTTTATTTATTTTCGTATACAGTCGGGAGCTGGTTGCCGTGAACTGTCGGCTGGCAATATACAAACAATTTATAATAATATATAAAACCTTATGTCAAAAATAATAAAGGTACTGCAAAATCACAGCTCAAATGGCAACGAAAGGATAGTAGTACGTTTGATTCATTCGCGGCTCAAATCGCTCGTCACCTGTGTTCATCGTGCAAGTAATACATACCAATTGTCATGATCAGGTGACTAGTGGCATGCTCTTCTTTCAACTGTTTTCCGTTTGCCCGTAGTTTGTCGCAAGATGTGTGTCGTCTGACCATGAGCATGTAGGCCATGCCCAAAAGGTTAATGCCCACAATCGGTGGTGGCCATCGCTGTCTGCAAATCCACGTTCTACATACCATAAAAACAACCTACCATAAAAACCTATACCACACACACAGCCACATGTATGTATGCCCGTTTACTTTAACTCAAGTAATTGATAGTTGCTTGCAGGGTAACATTTTGCCTGACTCGTTCAACTTGAACACAGGATAGCCCTTTACATGATCCTGTTAGTTATTCATCCTTCGTCCCAGCTGCTCACTTTGATCTATGTATTGGAGCCAATCTAGGATTAGATTTTGTTTGTACTGAATTAAGTAGGCAGAATGCATAAGGTAGACCTTGTTTGTGAAGGTATGTATTAGTTGTAGATTGGTAAACAGGATGATTACCTATTCTTATTAGGAGGGGATACTATCGTACACTAGAAACGACTAATCTCACAATATTTTACGAGAGCAGGTACATGGGTATCCTATGGTAACACTCAAAATCTCAATAAAACAAAGAACACTCAATTTAAACTTTTAAGTTTGCAGAATTGATATATCAATCAATGAAATAGCTTTTCGGCTAAAACAAAATAAATGCCTTGCCTAACAAAAGTTCATATCACTTTTGAACTTTAAATTTGTTCTTTATTTACCAAATAATAAATTTAGAAAACTTATTAACGTCTCAAACGATAAGAACAAAACAAGTGCGTAACATAAACTTGAAGCTTGAAAGATTGAATCTTTTCTTGAAGAAATGGCTTCTTTTATACAACTTACACGTCAAATACGACCCTTAGGAGCACTAGACGTAACCTAGCGAGTCCTGGGGACTAGTAACGACACATACAACACGTGTATATATACTATATGTATGTATACGCGGTATTATGGTACTATTAAAGTGTCTCGACGGATTAAGGAAACATAATTGTCGACAAGAGTTGGAACAGCTTTTGAAAACGGGAATATAAAGTTTTGTCGCAGTCAAGAATGAAGCGTATCTATACATATAATAAAACTGTAGAAAAGTCGTTTTTGTACATCGAAAAAAATTCAAAAAAAAATAGCCAGGGTGTTAAAGGACAACCAATAGAACCCATTTCCAGCATTTTTCGAATTTTTGTCTGTTTGTCTGTTTGTCTGTTTATCTGTTTGTCTGTTTGTCTGTGTATTTGTTCGGGCATCACGTAAAATGTACAAAAGCAATGTAGATAACTTTTGTACACAACGATTGAGCGTAACTTGGAGTAACATTTAGTTTTTGTTGCATTGCAATCGGTTCAGTCTATCAAAAGATATTTGAATTTAAAGTGTTACAGAAGTAAAATTAGGGTTATGTGCAGTTGGTCTCACAACTTCCCGTAACTTTTGTACACAACAATATGTGCGTAAATTGAAGTAATTGAACATTAAGTTTTTTGTTTCATCGTAATCAGTTCACACCTTATAAATGGAAAGAAAGAAAAATGTAAATTAATAAAATTATAATAGTGTTTCCGAAGTAAAATATTAAAACAGCGCCATCTATCGAACTCAGACTGGACTATATCTAGACATCAACTGCGTGCAGCATTGAATATAGATATTCGATAGATGGCATTGTGCGTGTGACGTTATTTTCTGATTGAGGCATGTTTAACTAAATACTGATGGAGAAATTCCTGACCTATAGGGTACGTGAAATTTGTCACAACAGGTGCTTATTGGCTATTAAAGAGATAGTTATAAGTATACCAGGGAACCCGATCAGTCAATACGGTTTGCCCACACCGACAGTCGATGGGGAACGTATTAACAGAGAGTACGTATCAGAAATTAGTTATCATCCCGTGGAACTCGCAGAAATTTTACAAAATGGCTGCGCAAAGACAGAGAATCAGCGCCAGACGTTTGATAGGGTATGCTGCAGTGTAGAAAACGCCTCGGGTGAAATCCTGTTTTTAGACGCACCGGGCGAAACAGGTAAAACTTTCCTAACCAAAGTTATTTTAGCTCGAATAAGGAACTTTGGGAGTATGAAGAACAGAGTGTAAAGCTCTTCAAGCCCCATTAAAAAGGGAGGATCCTCCGACCAGACGGGTGTTATATCTGGTGGGCTACTGCCCTACAGTTGTTGTCGGGTTCTTCTATATAGTCTTAAGTCGCGAATAACTTTACTTGCGCGATGCAGAATTTAGATATATTTAGATTTTTAGTTTATCCTCTGCGTCATAGATGGCGCTGTAGTACTTTTTGTAGTGCCGCTACATCACTCCCCCGCGGAGACTAGGGTCGGTAGTAGAATGAGTCGTTACAGCTCTCAACCGGCCGAAAGTGCAGTGCCAAGGTAGCTTTATGAGGCTGAGGGTGCTGACCAGGAATGTGCTTCCGCTGCATGCTGGTGGTCAGGAATACCCATTTTGAAGCTGGCTGGCTATATGATTCGCTGCTCGAAAACTTGAGGAAGTTTGAGGAAGCTTGAGGAAGTGATGTTGATGACGTCACGTTGCTCGAAAGCTGCGCTGACGTCCATTTCGGGGTCACCAATTTGGGGGTATGGAGAACAGGGTGTAAAGCTCTTCAACCACCATTGAAAAGGGAGGATCCTCGGACCAGACGGGTGTTATGTCTCGTGGGCTACTGCCCAACAGTTGTTGTCGGATTCTTCTGTATAGTCTTAAGTCGCGAATAACTTTACTTGCGCGATGCAGAATTTAGATATATTTCGATTTTTAGTTTATCCTCTGCGTCATAGATGGCGCTGTAGTACTTTTTGTTCTATGTTGCTGAAGTACTTTTTGTAGTGCCGCTACAGAACCAAAATAAAATTTCCCTTGCTGTCGCCTCTTCAGGGATAGCAGCCACATTATTGCCTGGAGGAAAAACGGCACACACAACATTTATAATTCCTATCGACTTAGACCGCACGGAAAGCCCGGTTTGCAACATATCGCGAAACAGCGATAAAGCAAGGGTTTTATGCGATTGTGTTTTAATTTTTTGGGACGAGTGCACTATGGCAAACCGCAAAGCTGTAGAAGCAGTGAATAGAACTTTACAGGACATAAGGCAAAATGACCGGCCGATGGGAGCCGAAGAAATTGCTGCCTGTCTGAAGAGTTCTATTCTAAGGCGCAATATTTCATCTACACACCTGAGCGCATGTACATATGTGTGCACAGTTGCGAGGCTGCGAAAATGCACAGGAGTTTCCCAATTTATTGTTACAAATAGGCGATGGCACATACCCCGTACAAGAAGATGGAAAAGTTATTTTGGTTGATAATCTCTGCTCTTGCGTTACATCACAACAGGAGCTAATTTCTTCTGTGTACGGAGATTCCACAAACATGGGAAATCAAGCCGGTTCTTGGCTATGTCAGCGAGCTATTTTGACTCCTCGCAATTGCGGCAAATTGCGGCAATTAATTTAGAAATATTGATTCATGTGTCCGGGAATAGTAGAGAATACACCTCTATAAATACAGTTATGGAAGAAGATGACGCCACACACTACCCGGTAGAATTTTTGGATTCCCTCAACACACCCGGACTTCCAGCCCACAAAATAGTTTAAAAAATCGGTGTACCAATAATTCTCCTCAGAAATTTATGTCCTCCAAACTTTGTAACGGCACTCGGCTCAAAGTTACAAATCTGCAGCAAAACATAATCGAAGCTGAAATATTAACCGCTTGCGGCGCTGGTGATATTGTTTTTATTCCAAGAATACCTATAATTCCTAACAACTTTCCTTTCTCTTTCAAACGAACGCGATTCCCAGTCAGTCTCTGTTATGCCATGACGATTACTAAAGCTCAGGGCCAGACATTTTCCGTTGCGGGGGTGGACCTAAGTATTAGATGCTTTTCCCATGGTCTAGCACTAGCATAAATAAAAAAAAATGATTTGTATCAGAATCCTCCAACAGCTCTTCGCAATAAAAAATACATTGTTAAGTTCCGACATCCACGCGAACGAAGTCGCGGGTACAGCTAGTCTTGAATATAATAGGTATCTTGCTTTCTTAACATCTTTAGGAAGAGACCTGAAGGTAGCTTTGAGTAGAATCGTTCTCGTAAGTTTCGACTCTCTAGCACCACATTTATCATAAAAACATTCTGACTGTCATTTTATTACGACTGACATAAGATAAAAAATAAGAAAATCTTTATTTGACGGATCAGAACGATGTTTTTGATTTAACGCCTTATAATGCAGGCAGATATAGTATTGCAATTCTTAATTGATATATCAAGCGCGGCTACACAAAAGTTCCCAAGAGAACATAAGTACATTCGCAGAACATAGAAGACTGAACCCGCGTTTTCCTGATGCCGTACATCTGCGTAAAGTTAAACTAAAACAATTGCCAACACAACGCTCTCTCAGCAAACCACAGATCCATCACAACAAGGGCTTAGGCTATAAAAACCGACTGGAACCATCTATATTTTGAAGACATAAAACTCATATTTGAGCATCTGGCTGCTGCTGCTTCAATATCTCAGCGGCAGGACCGAATACTTGGTGTTTTTCTCCTTTTTTCCAATTTCCCGGGGCGTGCTCGCAGTACCGTATTTATTATTATTTGTTTTCAATTGCAAAGTAATCTGCGGACTGCAGATGGCGTAAGATGAGAGTCGCGTGCTCAGTGCCGGCTGGGGCGGGAATGCGAAGCGCCATTTTGTCGCTGAGTCTTGATCGAGATTTGCGGAATGAACTCCTGGCAGTGTTAGGTAGCGGTCATGTGTGGTAGCGGTTGATTGGTTGAGATTACTATGTCGGCGGTATATGTGTGGTGGCATTGTTGGTCTACATAACCCATTCAAGTTCTCTGTTACAATTAGAAGGCCTATCGATGTCCTCGCTACTTGCATGCGTCCGTTAGGTTACAAACCATGCTGACTAGCCACACTTTATATCCTGACATGCTCTTGACAGCATTTGGTGTTTTTATTGATGGCAAGCGATGGATAAGGTGTATGATGGGACGAGGTGACCAGACGATGCCTGTTCACTATTATTTGGAAGGCTGACAGGTGACATGAGGAAGGAAACACAGACGCTAGCAGAGATTCAATAGTTTGGCAGTGGGCATAGTAAAAGTGAAGGATAAAAATGTTAATTTGAATATAAGTTCAAAAGCAAGTTCTAAGAAGATTTACTAAATTGCATTGTGTCACGTCTTCGTGAACAAATAGCTTATTATGTCAGACGCGATTACAGAACTATTCGGAGCAATTTTGAGGAAACTCGCAACTATTTTGTAAGGCGGTGTCATGTCATTTGCGTGAACTGTAATCAATCTATTCGTTGAGCAAGAAAATTGTATTCCCTTGTAGTTTTGAAGTCGCTTGAAAAATGAGATACTTGTTTCAGTCGATCCCTAAGTTCAGGCGACCTCGGTATGAGTTTTCCACATTTAACAAGAATTTTTAACCTTGTTGCTTTATGACGTGCAATTAACCTTCAACCTTAGGTGGCAAGGTAACTACGAGGTCAACGATATTTACCGAGATATTGAACTACATTGACTGAGCATAGGCGACTAAACAATTATTAAAGTAGAAGTCATTATTTTCACAATAAAATGAGCTACGTACCACCTGAAAGTTCAAGCTAATGTAATTTTGAAGTCTCAAAACTTTCATAAACGAGTATGTGCAAAGTTTTGGTTTCATAACTCATTCTTTGCAAAAATATTGACATTTGTGAGTCTTTTTCATGTGCAAAAACTTAAATTTTCGCCTAATTGCGAATCTTAGGTTTCAATAGAACTAATATTGTAAGAAACATTCTAAGTTAGGCGTAAGTTAAAGATTTCAGTGTAGCTAAGGGTTATTTTCGCCGGACAAATGGTTGTACATCGTACAGTCAACCACCCATGGTTGCATCCAGCCCCTTAATAACTTCCGAAATGTGATGAAGCATAACGAAAACACTCAATACAAAACACTCGATACTACTAGAATGTTGTTGACAGTATACTCACAAAAACCCAATTTATTTGATGGGAACTTCTATAGCAGACATTAAAATGGCACAATCTGTTAATTCCTTTGATTTTAAACGTAGCATGTATTTTAAAACGAATAAATATTTGCTTTGTTCAGAGAATGCTGTCCATTCATATTTAAAACATGGTTCACTGCAAAACAACCAATAAATAAACGTTGTCAATGCCTATCGGATATATGCACAAATTGACAACATTAATGTAACAGTCATTATTGCGCAGATTTTCATTTAATAAATTACAAAAACTATGTGGTTGGTCTGCATTTTTTGTAGAATCAAATATTTAAAATGAAAAGAGTCATTATTATTTTACGAGTTTTCCAATATTTGGTGGTGGCCCAGTATGGAGCAGTGGTGAATAAAGCTAACAGCCTCGACCTCATACAGGTCATCATCTGCCTGCCTTTTCCCAACAATTTTGAGGTCGGCTTCCAGTCTAACCGGATGCAGCTGAACCAGTATTTTACGAGCGACTGCCTATCTGACCTCCACAACCCAGTTAGTCCTGGGTAATACGATACCCTTTGGTAAGACTGATTGTCAGAATTTCGGGCCCCTGACTACCTGTACACCAGGACCAACGGCTTAACGTTCTTTCCGAGGCACGGAGGAAACTCGGTATGTTATGGGTGGTCCCCCATCTACGGACCAACCTAGACAAACGAGCTTAACCTAAAGATCGACTCGCGCGGCAGTTATTATACATACAGGTGCTTTATATAATTTTATTTCATCACCACTGTTCTCAAAACAGTGAAGGAAGACATCGTGAGGAACTTGGCACTTCCTAGAACTAGAGAATTTGAAGACACGTGACGTCCACCAACCTGCACAGTGCCAGCGTTGTGGATTACGGTCCAGTCTCGCTCACGGAGAGATGACCTGTATCCCAGCTGTGGGAACGTTATAGGCCTCGAACACAAGACCTACGGCACGTAAGTTTGAGAATGATGGTCACCGATGACTCCTTGAAAAGTTTAGTACTGGTTTTAAAACGTAAAACGCATTACGAATTCCCGCACACGCTTCCGCTTATCACCAAGTCCGTTACCTTCCAGACAGACTCGTTCGAATACGCCAAAATTGAGCCGTCAATAGAAGCGAGAAGCAAGTGATTAAAATGTGACTCACCGACGAAGCTTTTTATTTGCGGCTCAGGTCAAACCTAGATACACTGCCGTCTTACTGCCGTCCTGCTGGTATTGTTTGCGAACAGGGGTTTAGCAAATAAGCTGACAAGAATATTTATTTTTTAAGAATATTTTCATTTAGAAGTACGGAGTTCCTTGTATTAAGATTTGTTTGTTGGCTTTGTTGATTGTTAAGATTCAATGTAATTTGTATAGAGCATACAATAGTGTACGCTAGCTTATGCCCGCGACTTCATCCACGTCTAACTATCTCGTGAAACATGTCCTGTGGCGCGCGATTAGTGTAGCTTTCCATCAGTTAAATATTTTTTATTCTGAAGTTGTATGAGTAGGTACTTTCGGAGATTACGATTAGAGATTTAGATTAGAGGTTTTTCTATGTTTGTATGTAGACGATACAAGCATAGAAAACCTTTTAATAAAATTTGTGAAGATAGATAGTTTAGAAGGACCACTCTAGAAAGCCATCGAATGATAATGAATCGGCTAGATGGCATCATCACCATCACCGTCATCATCGTTATCAAAGATATTAAAGATCGAAAGACTAGAAAACTTGTAGAGGTACTTTCTATCTATGACTATCAATATTTTGTTAGTGGGACATACAATTTTGCTCTAACTCGTACAAAGTGCTTAGCAGCGATGGTGATTGATTGATATCCAGATAGAGTGCCTCCATACTAGCTGCTTTACGAGTTGTAAGCTTAATGAGTTCCTGCGGCAAGGATCCGATTTGACACTTCAGATTGTAGTATTTTTCTTATTGTAGATATAATAATAATATCTATATTATAATATCTTGGGACAACCAACATACCGCCATCTGATCCCAAACTAGGCAGAGCCTGTACTATGGCAACCAGACAACTGATAAACATACTTATATATTTCTAAATAAATACATATTATAGATAAATTACACACCCAGATACAGAACAAATAATCGTACTCATCGCACAAACATTTGTCCTGTGTGGGAATCGAACCCACGACCTCCGTCCTAGCAGTCAGGGTACCACTAGACCAACAGGCCAATCAAAGATAGAAATAAAGCAGAAAACGTTGGAGCAACCCTGTTCACAAAGTCACAATAATACTCATGCATGACTCAATAATAAACGTTGCAATGCTAATTCACTTCCACCCCAACGGTTCACACTATACAGGAAAAGATAACGCAGATTATTTCTGTTAGATAGCCACTAGGTACATTAACACCAGCAGATTATAGCGAGCAACTTTCGGCGCAGCATCCCCTGAATGTTGTCGCCCAACTCGCGTTATTATCCGCACAACTATGCTGAAATTTGCACCAGCAACGTGAAAATTAGTGTTACAGGGAATTTAGAGTGCCTAGAGTATTATCATGTTTGTGCAATTGTGCCTAGTTTCGTTCCTTTGAGAGTATTTGTAGTTTTATTTGTCTTTGTAATTCGGGTATTGATGGGGGTATTTCTACGATAGTTTAGTTATGGAGGCTGTATGCGAACTACGCAATACCTGACGTTACACACCGTAAACCGTGAGATTATGATGTATGCATCAACCCGACTATAACCTATGGGCTTAGCAGAAATAATACCCATCGAAGATCGCTCGTTCCTCATACTTCCACACGATTATTTATAGATTTTGAAGGTTTATAATATTCTTTTCTTAGTTAAATACGATGTCACCTGATCACACAGCTATTTGTTAAATGTTAAACTTAAACCGTGCCTAGTATAGGATTTGGAATTTATTGTTTAATAGGAAGTCAGAAGGACGCTGCAGTCTGGCATCGTCACCTTTACAGCAACCTCGGCTAGTAACTAACTATGTTAGGTACCTAATTTTTTCCTGTTCTTCTCAAAACTTAGTTCATTCCTTTTATCAACTCTAAAACAGTCGTAACTTTACCTTATTAATTTCCGACACACCCGTCAGCTTGTACCGCGATAGTTTCACGTCTAAACTATTTACTCCAAGCTTACCTGCAGCCGCCATCTTTAAAGCCAGTACATGAGCTCCGAATATGAGTGAGCACGGGGCTCATTGGCCGCAGTTTTACGGCGAGCCATAAATCGTGGAGGGAAGTGTTGTACGACATCGATCGTGTCGCTGCGACATGCTGTAATGATGTATTGGTGGCTGGCTTGTGGGTGATACAGGTAAATGTAATCCATGCAAAATGGGTAATGGAGATGGGCTTCATAACAAGGGAAGGGGTGTTCGAGAGACTAATTCCACGTACTTATATAAATGCGTCGAATTTATCTAATGTCAGACGGTTATCTTAGAACAGACTGTCTTATGTATAGTAAGTATAAAGGTACAAGGTCACATGGAGATAATCTGCTTAGCTTTATCTCCGAGTTCACTAGCTGTACAGTCACGAACACCAATATGTAAACACTTAACAACTTTTAAAAGTGTCTCCTACCGTTCTGATTAAAAATTCATGTTGTTACGAACATAGAATTCTGAAACTCATAATTTTATGAAAAAGATCCAAGTTGTAATCGTTTTTTTCACGAAAATTGCTTTTAAATTTAGGAAAGTGTAAACACATTGGTGCTCGTAACTGTACACAGAACTCTATTCTATATGGTTTTTTTACCTGGTTTCAGGTTATTTCAATTGAAGCTATTTCCAAATGTCGTGTCAACTTATACCGATGATAAACTAAAAAAATATACAGAATAATAACCGACAGTTCATGTACGTATCTTTTTTAACCTAAAAAAATTGACTTCAAGTAACCAATCTATTTACCATAGAACCTTCACAAAAGCTTTACGAAGTCCCCCACACCTAGGCATAAAAGTCTTTATTCGGCACATCTCAGAAATAAACCTGAAATACGTACTTAAGTGAGATATCTCTCAGAAGGTACCTACTTACATGATAGAGCAGAAAATAGTGGAAATATAGTAAATATTCCCTGCGGTCTATTACACTGGTTATCATAATGTTGAGGTGCTTCTGAGGCCTTGAGATGAGTATCTCGTACGTAACGAGAATCAATTATATTATGGTAGCTCTAAGGTTTCTAGGTATGTGGGACGTAGGTACGTGCTGATGGAGGGCAGGATTAAGACGTCGAAGATAGATGTTTGTCGCAGAATTTTGTCGCATTATTGTAGGAGTTTTGCACGTTTTCTTGCTTTCAATTAGAATAAGTGTCACGGATTGCTAGTCCGCTGGATGTCAAAAAAATAATGCACAAACAAGACAGGAAGTTATTGGTGCCAATATGCTCGCCCTCTATTACATGGCACCTAAACACTATTGGCATAATGTGGATGTACTAAAGTTACACATCTGCCTAACTAGATTACAGATGTGATGTTGTATTATGTAAAACAACTGTGGGGACCTACAATATTTAGGTAGGTACTTAATGAAGTTGTCTTGTCCGACCAATTCTAGGTAATGCTCTCTCCTTTACAAAATAACATGCTCCTAGGAAACTGAAGCTGTACTAGTTATACTTGTAAGTTGTTTCGTTTCCACTTTCAGTTATTTCTGTGAATACTAATGCGAGTATTATTGTTGAACAGTTCTGTTGTAAGTCTGCTATATGTATTGTAGGAATCATTTATGATAAAAATAGACACAGAAACTCTTAGAAAAAAATACCAATTGTGGCTGAAATAATATACTGCGGTGATTTGAGGACTCTGAATGTTATCTAGCTACCTAGATACTTTATTCGTTAGTAGAACATTATCAGAACATGAACAACTTTGCCATCATAATCATCTGTCTAGACTTTTCCCAACTATGTTGGGGTCGGCTTGCAGTCTGACCGGACCCAGCTGATTATACGAGTATTTTACATGTAGCGCCTGTCTATCTGACGCCCTCGACTCTGTTATTGAGTAACACGATACCGGTAGTCGTTTCCTATAGGAATCTAATATAACTTTACATTGAATTTACAAAGCCAGATAAGCAGCTCCTACTTTTCTTCGAAGTACGAGTTAAAAATACACATAACCTATCGTATCTCAGCGCTGGGCATCATGTAATACCCCTGGGCACTTCACACTGGGCCTAGCTACAATATAATCCTGTGTTTTACGCGAAATCAATAGGTCACGTTCGTAAAGATAAGACTGGGCGGCAATATCGCCGGACCCATGTCAGCTACTCGATATTACAGCTGCGGAGCCGGTCCGGCGGGTTTATTCCCGTACCGCGACGGACCACGGCCCGTGACGGTAGGATGTGTTTCGCCCTTTTCCATGGTTGTGGATTGAAATAGGCTGTAGGATATCGCCAATGTTATGTGGGGTTTAAGGTAGGTAGTGTTGGTTTATTAGGTTTTTGTTGGTTCGTCTTGTATTTGCAGCTTTTTGGCCGACTAGATAAAATGACAATAATTGTAAAAGTGTGGAATCTTGCTTTTGTATGTTTGTTATTGTTTATAATAATAAACATTTATTTCAGAATCACTTCCATTAGTAACAATGAAAAATTATACACTAGTGTTAGTTACATTTAATTCTTAGCTGCGTGAGGCACGCCGATCCCGGGGAATGTCTACTTGACTGCGTGCAGTCGTATCGGAGAGTCCCACATATTAGCCAACGTTCTAAGGGTGGTGTAGGGGCTGGCGCGAACACGGCGTAGCAGAATGCGCATCGATGCGATGTCTATGGTTTTGATGTTTAGGAATCGAACGCCTACCTTCCTTACTTAAACCTACCTTCTTTACAATGTAAGATAATTCCAGACATCCAAAGTAATCGTAGCAATTTTAAGAATTTAATATTAAAGCGGTTTCGTTGTTATTCCGAGAAACCTTCAGATTCCGATTGAGGTGAAGGCCGTAATCTGTTTCATTTTGTAACAAAAGATTTAATTCTTCCTAAATTGTTGACTTAGTAGGCAGATTTCGTGGCTGAAAGTCTCGAACTAGAATAACGTCGTGAGATTCTGCGAATTGACGCCGTTTCAGTGAGCTGAAGTGGCGCCCAGGGATGATGTTTTAATAAAATTACCGTCCCTGTGAAATTCTCGAGAACTTAGCAGAAACATGGCTACCTTAGAATTTTGATGCGAATTCTTTATCTTACTTTGAAAAAAAACTGGGTTAGTTGATTTAAACCTAGTCTGTTGTAGTTCGAAAGTACCTAGTCGTGACTTTTTTTTTATTTATCTAAAATAATGGTAAGTAAATAACTTCTAAGCTAAGCCTAACTGCGGAACTGTTCGAAAGAGATACCGCGGCCCTGGAACACAAAGGGCAAAAGAAGGAACATGGATGGGTTTTAGTCAGTAAAAGTCTGACACTCCCTTCCGCTCCGCCCAGAGCGGGAGGAGTCATTTGATGATTTCCCATCCCAAAAAAAAAACATTAAAAGCCCCACAAAACCGTAGTGATGGTTTTACTGTGGTCGGTGAGTCTCTATACACTCATTCTTAGATTTCGTAATTAAAAAACCTAATAATAATTAGTTGTAATTCAAATATCAGGCTCGCGATGTGGTCGACATGTGGGACGTGAGTACAGCATTCATTGTGCCGTAATAATTAATTTATTATTAATATAAGTCGTGTCGGCCAATGGCTAAATAGCCAATAGCCTCGACCTACATCTGAAGAGGCTTTCGCTTGGTAGCTGGATCAAGGGCTTGATTCAGAAGGCAGTTCTTCTGGACACGGTGCGTATTGTTAGGAGGTTCCTCTCATAAGAGCCCTGACCACCGGTAGCTCAGACCCTGTTCCCGATGCCGGTGGGCTTATTTTTAGGGTTCCGTACCCAAAGGGTAAAACGGGACCCTATTACTATGACTTCGCTGTCTGTCTGTCTGTCTGTCTCCAGGTGTATCTCATAAACCGTGATAGCTAGAAAGCTGAAATTTTCACAAATGATGTATTACTATTGCCGCTATAACAACAAATACTAAAAATTAAAAAAATATATATATTAAGGGGGGCTTCCATACAACAGATATGATTTTTTTGCCGTTTTTTATAGATAATGGTACGGAACCCTTCGTGCGCGAGTCCGACTCGCACTTGGCCGGTTTTTGAAGTGAAAACTTCTTTAGCGGCGTTGAGCACTCTAAAAAAATTGTTCTGTAATGGGTATAAAATCTTAAACTCGCGTCAGGACACTCGCGTCAGGACACGTGACCTAATCGTAAGACGGATGGAGAGTAGACGATTTTGAACTTAACCTTCAACATTTTATGGTTTAAAATCATTTAAAGAAATTTGGAAAAAGCGTAAGACGGATGGAGAGTAGACGATTTTGAACTTAACCTTCAACATTTTATGGTTTAAAATTATTTAAAGAAATTTGGAAAAAGCGTAAGACGGATGAAGAGTAGACGATTTTGAACTTAACCTTCAACATTTTATGGTTTAAAATTATTTAAAGAAATTTTTAAATGTTTTGGAACATGATCGTAGTTTTATAACTCCTAGCGACATCTTGTAGAATGTAGTAGAAAGTACATTAGCAAATGCAATGAGTAACTGTTGTGAGAGACCGCTGGTAGATGGCGCTAGCACAAAGCGCCATCTATCTTTGATATTGAAAACTAAAATGATGCATTGATACAGAGAACACTGTTACTGGTAGGCGCGACAGTTTTTTTAGCTGCTACTAGAGGGCGTTGTTATAAAAAACGTTGTTATAATCAAGTTTTCACTTCTGCCGGCACTCCCGGAGTGCAACCCGTCTTTTTTTTTTTCTATATTTTTGTTTTTGTTTTATAAAAATATTTGAAAATGTGAATAATAGAAAAATTAATAAAGGAAATAATAATTAGTTATTATTCATAGGTAGCGACTGTTTTTACTTGACCGGACCTAATCATAATTAGTGCGAGACCTACCTAACACCAGTTGCTAGTATTTTTTCTGTTTTAGTTTTTTAGTCTAGTATTGTTAGAATACCAATTCTATTGCTTTATTTTTTTCTATATATAAACAAAAACAAGTCATAATGTTTATACCCAGGCAACAGTATTCATTTTCTCATGAGTAGGTGGTACATCCCACAAGGTGACCTTTGCCAAACAGTGAAAAGTTTTGGGGAAAAACCAGCAAAATAATGAATACGTTATAAACATCGTTGTTTACAATTATGTAGAAAGGCATGGTTAGCAACAAAAATGGATTATCATTGAAATTTTAGCTTATACTTAAGAGATTATTATTTGTTATTTTACAGTAATCTCTTAGTGATCCCAATTGCGTAAGACACTTAAAATCACAATCCGCAGGATTTTGAAGGGGATTACTAACCTATTGTTTCATAATTATCTTTGAAAAATTGGTCTGGTAAACATGATGTTGGCTTACCCTTAGTCAGAAAGGGAAGACCCTAACTAGGTCACACAAAAAACTAGCCATTTAGTACCAGGTGCACATCAAACCTAAGGAGGAACCAAATTGTGAGTGGGTACTCCCATTCTCTTTTCATCAATCAATTGCTAAGCATTTATTTAATTTGCGAACACTCTAGCCTAATACTATTACGGTCATGATGGATGGAGTCCGTTGGCCGTCATGTGGAGTTTAGTAAACAAAGCATAGACGTGACCAGAAATACAACGCTATTTTGCCATGAACATTTTTTGACAATTTTGCATGCCTAGTTTGTTGGTAGGCAATTTGTGTGTGTGTCATGTATTTTTGGAGGAAAATTCTAAGCTGTTTGTTATGAATTGCTACGTGATGTAAGGCTTGTCACTATCATTAGCATACAAGGTTTGGTTTTGCACACGTAAGGACTACTTAGCGTTTGAAACTCGTGTGAAATTAATATGAGGTATCCCCCAACGCGCACGTGGAATATGGCCCATTCCCTCTCACCGAGAAGCGTCTGTGCCACAACAGTGGGAACATTACATGCTGATTATGCTAAACAAATAATATAAGGGTATATTCATCGATAACCCGGTACAATACAATGAACCCTATCTATAGTTTCAATAACACTAACATAAAAGCGCATCGGGTTGTAATCAAAAAAGTTCGTGTGAGGGTTTCATTAAACAAAACGAGTTTCACGGTAACGGAAACTGATAACATCTGCCTTTGAAATCACATCAAAATTATTTTAGTTAATAATTTGATTTCAATCAAACAATTGTAAAACTTTCGCTTCGTTACCGCCGAGTTGTTGTAACTTTTGATTTATTCACAATTCATTTGTTGAATTTGAATTTTTGATTTATATAAAACACAATCCGTTTATTTTTTTTTAATGAACGAAAGTTTCGTTCGGAAATAATAGGGACGTTGTTTAGTTTTTTTTATCCGTCCATAACCTGAATATCTGCCATATTAACTAAAACAAACTAAAGAACAGTTCATTTATTATTTACCAACAGCAATAAATCTTACATCTATGTCATGATAATTTTCTCAATACCTGTCAAGATGTACTCACAAATAACCCTTAAACTTCCTTTCCTGCAAATCATAAGCCACGCCATCTTTGAAAGCCACAAACAAAAGAACTAGGTTTAGTCTCCGGTGGCGCCCCTAGCGGCGGCGACAAAGACTAACAAGTTAATTTGCGCGCCGCTGCATCGCCATCAGATTACACCGCTGTTATTAAATTAACTGAACATTATACCGGCAAGAATCCTTAAAATACCGATAAATTAATTTCCTATTCTTGTACGGGTTTGCAGATAGTAGTGATTTATTGCTCGCCTTTGTAGTGTGTGCGTTTAATGGTATTAAAGATTTAATCTTCCTTTTAATGTCGATATTGGGCGCTGCTTAAAAAGTAATAAAATATACTTATTTTATTACTTTTCGTTGCACTTCCATGCTATATAGTGCCGGCTTCGGAACACTGGAAAAAAGGTACTTATACCAGTGCCACACTGAAACTTAAGCCAGAAAGAGAAATTTCACAATCACCAATGTCTGTGCTGGTTGAAAGTTGACCGCGAATCCTTAAGGAGTAACACAGGTAGGTGCCACTGCCTATCAATCAAATATCTTAACTCAGATCAAACTCAACAACAATAGAATTGAATACCTTGAACAACAACCGCAAATTTGAAAAAGCATTCGTATTTATTTGTTTGCTATCGTCTTCGGGTTAGTCTAATCTATAGCCGTGAATTTCCTTAGTACGTCGTATGTATAGTCAGTCCTCAGGTGCCAGGCTATCGCCTACATCCACTACTATAAATCGTACGGACATTGTTACGCCCCTATAGATAAGGCGCAAAACACAGATAACGCCGCCTGGATTGATCTTCAATGAGTGGAAATTCATTTATCTCGACTAAACCTTAAGTGAAGTGGTTGGCTAAAGGGATTTAGGCTATGTGTGTTCAGGATAAAGTTGAAATTGGATTACGAGCTGAGTGCCAAGGGAAAGGTTAACGGGACGTTTTCCTAGAGCGGATTTTTAGCAGCTCTTAAGAATGATTTCGTCAAATTCGATTTCTGATTTGTTTTCGTAAGCGCTGGATTTTCTCTTTTTTATTAGTTTCGTTTTAGGTACTTTGGCTTTTTATTAGATTCAAGTCAGCCAATGCCAGACAAAATGACTCAATTTTATTTTCCAGATTGCATAAATGTCATTACTCAAGCAGCGAAATTGACATATCAATAAGAATACCTTCGTATTACCGACATAGTCGCATTAACAGAACCACCCCCTAACCCAAGGAAGCACATAATTTGTGACCGCTATCGACACGAAGATAAAACCGTTCGATTCGGCACGACTTTAATTTCTTTCCCGACGATAAATGCTCTCCCGAGCACCTCTCTTTCACAACACATATGTGTGAGGGAGAGGGAACACGCTTTGTAGACAAAGAAGTTTAGTTATTGGATCACGGCTAAGAGGTTGAATTGTGTTGTGTTTTTTGGGATAACTGTTGACTGAATCGTGGGAAGGAGTGTTGTGTGTGGGAGGATAACGCGATTATACTTCGACGAGTTTCCGACGAATTTTGTCGTAGCTGTAGAAATATTACCGAAGAAAATTTGGGTTGTATTGTTGTGTTTGTGGTTGAGAAAACTGGTGTTTTACCTACAAAATTTTACTACAAGACGCACACGATATGCCTCGCTCTTTACCTGAGTTTAAAATTACTAGAAATTTTCATACTTTAGTCATTTCTCAGAAACATCTCTTGTAGTAGACTACGAGCTTTGTTACTAGAGTACCCGAGCTCGCAGAAGGGTCTAAAATAGTTTCAAAGACGAAATTTCTCCGAGAATTAAAGAGAAGCATGTAACGTTCCACCGCTCGTAAATTATAGGATTAGAGCCGTGGTTGTACAGGATCTGGGACTTTATGCAATAGTAATACGTCTTGTATGTACGGTTTAAAGTTGTTAATGTGGACTTAGGTTTTGTACGTTTAAAATAATGGGCTGATTGTGGGATGAAGCGATACAACATGGAAAGAAAATACTTTTATAGTGTGTCTCACTACGCGTTCTTATTCATATGTTTAAGATCTAACAATGGGCTTAAAGCTAAGGTGTTCTTTGCTAAATAAGCATGAAATAGATCTTAACAGGTTGACATAAATCAAAGCATTTTACCACTATTTACGACATCTCGTACTAGAAACCTGTCTAAAATTAACGTTGGAATCCATCACCTTCGGATAAACTCCAGTTAAATTATCTAGCAGAAGTACTCTCATTCTTATCCGTTTTCAAATTGATCTGGCAGTGATAGTGGCTAAAGACAAGTCCTGAAGGTATATAATTCGTTCTTTTCAAGAGGAAGTTTCTCTCACTTCTTATACAATTGCCCAAGAACTTTTACTGAAACAAAATGAATCCAAAAAATCCAAAGTAAGTTAAATGATGTCTATTATTGGAGCACATACCACACTCCCACATGCAGATATGCAGTGTGCACTTGCTGTAAGGAAGTGAGCAGTAAACAAATAGGCTAGCGGCCACTCGGGGCTGATTAAATCTGAAGTGACGCGGAGGAATGACGGGCCCAGTGCCGAGGAGCACAGGATTTAGGTGGCGCGCTGTCACACCGAACTGTAATGTGGGAATGTCCGTAGTTACGCTGATTCATTTAAATAGGCTTTATCTGTCTTATACAAGAGTCTCCTTTTTCTTCCCGAAGGTTCAAGTCAAATCAAAACATTGACCATCAACTCCAATATTTTTTCATGTCCTTTGCTTTTTCAGGTGGAAAATATGTGATTTTTTAGACAAAGATCATGAAATCTTCAATTTAAACCAATTTAAAAAAACAATGAAGAAAGATAGACGCGCTTACGTGGCTGAAGGAGGGTGAAAAAATACTTAATAAAACACGTGACCAAAATGCTTGCACGACAAAAAAATATTTTCTTTATGTTGCTTCCTGAATAGTCTCACCATATTTTCTTGTCAGGTAAAAAAATAACGTATTCACCCCGAAAAACACATTATTCACCCACTTAAAATTCTTATCAGGAACAATAACAGCCTTCCAAAATGACACATTACATCTTCAATTTCCAAATTAACATAACATTACGCCTGGAATCCCCCAAGGGTTATGCAGAAGTGTAGCGTGGTACACCCACAGTTCGTCGTCCATACTACGTATGTAATATGAGGAGCTCGTGGCTAAATATTAACAAAATCAAACAAAAACAGCCACTCGGGTCGATCTTACCCAGAACCATCCACGAATCATCATATACGATCATATACCCATCAGATACCGAGTTTCCTCCGTGCCTAGGAAAATTCAAGGCATTCGTAGATCTTTGACAGTCGTTACAGGTAGTCAGTGGCCCGAACGTCTGACAACCAGTCTTACCAAGGGTTGTCTTATAAAAATTAGTTTTAGGAGTGTCATTAAGCCCAAAAAAAGAATAATTAAAAAAGGAATAATTATTAGAATTTCATAAGGAAAATTACTTTTTTTTTGTGTCCCACCTCTATGTGGTGTACATAATAAAAGGTATTCTATCTATCTACTGATTACTAGACTAACGAGGAAAATTACTGTCCTAATAAAAAAAAGAAAGGAAGGAAGGAAAAGTTAGTTTTAGTTTTTATCCATATCATTTTCATTAATTTAAATAATGTAGATCTCAAATGACCTTGTTTTTATTTTATTTTTATTGTGGAAATTTTATTAAACATGAAAATTGATTGTGTTAATTTAATTTTTACATATTATTGTGATGGTAAATTTAGTTATAATCGTATTGTGTGGTGTGTATTATTTTATTTTTGTTTTTTTAATTACTAACATTATTTTTAAGTGTACCTACTAACAAAACTATGGACTAATTTTGTGTCTGAAATAATTGAATTGAATAAGTGTTACTCCGGTGTAACAGCATCCCACGTCCATGTTTAATCTGGGCCTGGTACCTGCCGGTGTTTAATCTAGGCTACCTGCGGTCGGCGGAGATATGGCCTGCCACGCACCAGACCGGCCGGGCGGCCATCTTAATGTCATCGTTGAGACTAACCGCCGCACGACGGACGGATGGAGGAGCTACAAATTTTAATCTATTTGGGAATTAAAACGTTTAGAGTTTTGGGATGATTACGTAGAATAGATTTGAAATGCAGTTACGTACACAAAAGAAACAATGAAGAGAGTGGGAAAGATGATAATTACGGCTAGAAACGGGATGTCTACTGAAGTATAGAGAAGTATGGAAAAAAAGACGTGCTGCGCCTATCGATCCTAAATAAATAAGAGTGAACAGGCATCTTCTGGGCACGCTCGTTTCATCATAGACCTCATCCATCGCTTTCCACCAGGCGTGATCGAGGTCAAGAGCAGGCCAATTATGTAATAAAAAAAAATTGGAGAGTGATGATGATAATCTCAAGATTGTAAAGAGAGTCATGTTTCTAAGATAAAGATGTGTTTATTTTGGATTAAACGATATATTATAATTATAACTTCCTAGGTTTTTAACATCAAATGGAATGACATGACATCGGTAGATATAATTTTACAGATGATTATTTGTGATGTCACTGTTTGTGATGTGCCTGTGAAACTTACTATGCCAAAAATTAAAACTGATATCAACACAATATACCAACAAAGTTGTATGCCTTATAACTTGGTTGTTTCGATTCAGAGTTCGGCAGTGTTATTGGGTTTTCCATCAGGAATCTCTCAGTAGCAGCCACGGAGCTTGGATGTATGCCTGATTGATGGCAATAGACTCACCCCCTATTATATGGGACGTAATTGTAGGCGTACAATTAGGCATACCTCAGTCGAACCCTTCGGTTAATACAGACGTGATGTTATGTCATAAATAACCTTTACAAGTAAAAAAAACTGATATAGTTCTACGCTGAAATCCAAACATGTTAACTTAACTCTAGCGATAGAACATGTATGTTAAAATATGCAGGGCGTTATGCCGTAAGTTATAATAGTCGACTTAGGATAGCTCAGCAGCCAGGAGCCAGGAGCCAGGACAGCCGATAAGCTAACGACCCATCATTTCTTGCGCATCTGGTGGTCTTGCCGATACCTGCGGAATATCGAACGTATTTCAATACATGTTTCTTGTACCCTGTGTGTTTCAGATATACCCTTTTCTATTAGAGGTTCTTCTTTAGTTAACATCAAAGTATTTTGAGCACGTTTTGATCTTGATTTCTGATTTTGTTTTGGGTTGTGAATATCTTTGATCCAAACAGATTGTTGGTGACCTTTCTGAAGTTAAGTTTTCATGAGTCATCAAGAACGGTAACTGTATGCCATAGGTATTACGCCACCGATTCAATAAATCTGTCCCCCTGATGTGCAAAGATATCCCCCAAAGCTTTTCACTCTTCACTACGTGTATTATAGACGCCTCTAAGTCCTCACGCCAGCGTTTGTTTGGCGTCCGTCGCTGACGACGCCCGTGTTCTGGTACCCACTACGTGATGACACTGACCCATCTGTCCAGATTCTTAAACACACATAAAACAGTACCTATTTTCACGTTTGCTAGTAACAAAGTTACATTCGTAGTCAGATACCTTACAATATCTTCACAGCTTCATTTCCTCTACTTACGAACTAAACAGTCTGCATTGACATAGAGACGTAAATCCATTCATCTAAACTAAACCAACATCACTTAGTCGCGGAGCCTTCAAACTCCTCGCCGAACTATCTTCACAAGCTAAGTACTAAGATAACGCAGTACTGAGTACACAATTAGTACTCGACTGCACCAGAAGTGACATCACCAACAAATACTTCCACCATTCGTGCTATCATAAATCTGCACACCTAAGACTAGGTGTTAGTTTAAATTGTCCTGTTTAAGACGCTCTATATCACTAACTTAAGTACTGTCTATGACACAGACGAAATTAGACTCTACCTTATATGGTCTTAAGTTGATTTTGCCTTGAGGGATGTTATGACTGGGTAACTTGAAGTACTTTAATGGATTCCAAATACATTAGTCTCTGTGCCTGCCTAGACGTACAAACGAAGTGAAAATAATTTATTAATACAACGCGATCATTAATCAGTATAAATGTTGGCAATGCAACTGCTTTCCATTCGGAATTTTAATAACTTGTTTAAAATTTATTATTGTTGCCATTCCGATCCGCTGGAAGAAAAATGTGTATGCTAGTAGTATTAGCTGTTTAAGATTCCGCGCGAGCTGCTGCGAACAGTAAAGTACGTTATTCTGCTGTTTGCGGGACGTCCTGCAAAATGAACAAAAATAAAGAAAATGGTAAAGAATAACAAACTGTATTGGAGGAGAATGTTTGAGATTAAAATGCAAAGATGGGATAAGACTTTCGTGCTAGTAAATCGAATTGATAGGACACGGAAAGGAAAACTCTGATATACAAACGTTTTACTTAATTCACCAGTCGTAGGGTGATTAAATTATTACTTAATACACAGCATTTTTTACATACTTGTTCGGACAATGCTGCTATAAAGTAAACAAAAACCGGCCAAGGGTTCCGTAGCACCAAACAATATAATGGCTGTGACACATGAACGGACCGACAGACAGACGGACAGGACGAATCTATAAGGGTTCCGTTTTTGCCATTTGGCAACGGAATCCTAAAACAAAAATCATTACCTACATAACGGCTATATATGTTTTGATATCAAAGCAACGAAGAATTTTAATAATATAGCCGCTATACCACCAATTATACGTATATCTTCACATAATTCATAAGATGTGGGTTCAAGGATGGCGGCACCAGTTCCCAGAAACGAGAACCCTCGTCGGGTTCTGCACTCGTCACTTGTTTATAAGAAATAGGGATTTATTTTATCAAAGTACAAAATATCAATAAAAAGACTTTATATTAAATGGAGAAGGAAATGAGTTGGGGTTACGTATTTTTGAATCGTCAAAATCTTTAAAATATGATACGTAAAATTCTCACAAAATAATGGTTAATATGTACTGTCATTTGACTATTTTGACATAATAGGTCCAAAATCACCATCAATTTTGGTAATTAAGTTGTTATTGACTTAAAAAGGTACTTTAGAGAGGTTGTGGACGTGATCCCATGTCTCAGTGACACTTTAGAACATTATGACATAGTTGCATAGTTTGTCAAGTTACACGTGTACACACGGCGCGGCGACACATCAAGCTATGATTCCAGTATAACATGGCCTCGCTTTGTATAAATTTCTCGTACAGTAAGAGATCCGCTTATACTGGTTTTAAAGCTTGCTTGGTCGCCGTGCGTATCGACAGCCGGCTCATGCAAGTAGATAGACAACGATTTTGTTCGCGCCGCGGTCGCCGTCTATCTTAAGATAATCTCTTTGACTTAAAGATCAATGCTGCTTACAATCACAGCATGATTAAGTTACCATTGTTAGTTTTTGGAACAACTGTTTAGTTAAAGTAGTAGTAGTAATTATGCTTTCATCAGGAAACCAACAAAGGCTTATACTTCGTTCAAATAGACAGTCGAAACTTGTACAGTTAAAACTCGAGTTAATGTAGCCACCTAGCCACTTGCCCCCAAGTATTCCAGAGCCGGTCATTTGTGGCTACAAGCAATCCGAAAGGTGTTTGTTTCAAGGGTTGGACGCTGAGAAGCTCGGGGCAGTAAGTCAAGTCACTGTTGTTTCTGAAAGTTATTGCATGTTTTGCTCCTCGAAATAAGTTATCAGTAGACAATATAGTAGCCTCGTTGGTGTAGTGATAGCTCCATACAACTCGATTCCTACCGGCTTCCCTTTGAAAAATGGCACTGTCAGTATTCTATAGACAAATAATCTAATCACATTAAAAAAACACAATTCATTTTGGTTCAAGACTTGTTGTCTTGAACCAAAATGAACAACAAATGCAGCTCAAGCTACACCTCCCACTCGTAATATTTAACGCTTCAGTAACTCACCAATCGCGAAAGGTATTTCTAAACAAGTAAATTATTTGCTCAAACCGTTGAAATTCTGTCGAGTTTATTTCGCACGAACAATTCCTTGCAAAATGTAAACTAGCGTAATTTGTTACCCTGGACTCGAGATCTGGACGCGTTGATTGCGAAACACCAATTTATTTATTGTCGTTGGCTTTATCCCCTGGATATATATTGCTTCGGACGAATCAAGTCCTTGGGACAAGACACTCGAACCTTCTATCGAATACCGACTTGGAATTATGGGTTTCATTGGAAATTGTTCGTTGGAGCGTGTGCGAGCTTCGTGGTAATCTTTGGATGAATTAATTGTGTTCGTTTCAGTCTATAAATACATTTGTTTGAAAACATATTGAGAAGTTGTTACGTTATACATGAGTAGTTGACGAAGAAACTTTGCCTCATGAAGCTGTAACATTTCCCTAAAACATAAATTGCGATTAGTAATCAATTTTCCAAGCATAGCCTTGTCATGATATGGTATGAGGTTCCTATGTTAAGAAAATTGCGAGATTGACTTCAATTATCAAAGTAAATTTTAAAACAGAACACAAGAATCCTACTCGTTAAAACCCAAAAACCTACGTTTTCAGCTACGTGCCGAAGGCACAAATAATAAAACCATGACATACTACCTCATGTTGACGATTAGTGAAAAGATTCAAAGGCTTCATTCAAAGCAATTGAATCGAAACATGAAGCCACCCACCCTGTTGGGATTTCGACAGTATCTAAAGAACATAGAATTTTCCAAATGAATGTCACATTTTCAGCGTGGTTAGTGAAAGAAGGCGGATTATTATCAATGGACCATGAACCTAAGCCGCTTACCTATACATCCAACTTAAGGACGCTCGTATTTGTAAGTATTTGATTTGTTTCCAGATTGTTACATACGTCGCTTTACTTCTGCGTAATAAATGCTTAGAGCGGATTCCACCAATCAACACGAGCACATCGAAATCGCGTTCAAAAGCTGTCAAAGTCATACTTGCTATGGAATATTGTCACAGACAGCTATTTAGATGTGCCTTTTGAGTTCAGTTTTATTGGTTAAATCCGCCCTCAGTCTTGTTAATCTGAAAGCATTTATTAAGCAATATTCCCAGATACGGAGAATGCCGATCAGTACCCGTCCAAAAGTACACACGCATCAGAGCAGACAGCGGCCATGCACCGCCTACAAACAACCCTGTTAATTAACTAATTAAATTCCCTGGTCCACCAAAACGCCGTCTATCAAACGTTGCCAAACCTTTCAATATACACCAAAATACCTAGCTATTACACGACACGAAAATAAAACGAGCTCACTTCAATTTAGTCAGATGTCCCCGTGCGGTGTACTGCAGCAATAAAATAAAAATTTCAAATGAAACGGAGTACGTTTCAGTGTTGCCAACGAAAATGTTTCAATTTGAACGCACTCCTCTATCCTGCATTTAATGCACCCAAACTCTTCGCAGTTCCAGAGTGATGAATAGCTGCAACAAATTATTAAGTTTGCACGTTGATGCACTGCTTTTCGCTTTGTTTCCAACGCGATTGTTTTATGCTGTGGCGTTGTTTAAATTTGTTTATCGTATAATTGGGTGCGGATAAAGTATTTAGTTCTGCTGACTGGTAAGAGTACGCGGCCCCGAATCTTTACTGTTTTTCATTGTGTTGGAACAGACAGGCTTTTCTTTTTTTCTGAAATTGCTGTAATTTTAAAATTAATAATAGACTATGAGAAAATAATGAAAGATTTAATGAATGAAACAAATCAAAATAATGTTTTTATTTCCATTTTATCTATTCTCAAAATAACCGTGGAAAAAATCTTACAAAATTAGATTTCAAATAAACAGCACATAATCATTTAAAACCCAGTTCACACACACACACACATTTATACAAAATAAGCTCAATTATAAGTGTAAAATAGATGAAAAGCGTCGTATTATGATTGCTCCGTTCGAATTTCAAATACCATTTTAAAATCCTCCCACTTTTGAAGTATAACCCTGCAGAGTTTAAACGTAACTGTTATGTACGTGCTTATTTGGTTGAGTGAGCTCTTTAATTTGGCAGAGTTGGAGGGAGAAATCTGTGCTAATGAGTTGGGCCAGTAATTAGTCATTTATTCCGAGTCAGTCAGTTACCTTCGACTCGAGGGTAGGGAATATTTGCCACTGTTTAAGTTATGCTCCCTCTTTACATACGATTTTCTCTGGCTGGAATAACATTGTGGAACATAATGGCAGACGTATGTATGTGTATCTACATGTCAGGTTTGTTGATCAAAGATTTAGTTTGTTTAACTATGAGTGATTTGAATGTAACGTTATTTGAGCACATATTCTGACGAGGCGCTATGTCGGCAACTATTCAGAAATGCTTAGGTTTCGTGTCTCGTGCTCTTCACGGTCTAGTCTAGAGCCTGCGTGAGAGGTGCGCGAGTTTGAGTATAAGAATAGAATATAATAATATTTACTTGCTTAAAAACATGGTTTACAAGATGAATAAAAAACTTAAAAAGAAAAAAATAATTATAAATAAAAACTTCAAAAAAAGAATCAAAATAAAAAAAAAAACTCTTTCTTTGATAAATAAGATTTTCAAACATATCACCAACGCAGAGGTGTAACTAAGATGAATTATATGAAAAAACATTTTAAATCATATTCGTTCATGTTCCTAAGGTGCCGATGGCAATTTAAATTGAGTTGCCCTAGTATTCGGCTCCAAGTTAGGCGTCAACAGTAGCGTCCATCAGTTCCAGTAACGGACATACAACAGGATACGCAGGACACGATATTAAGTGCCCCATCGTTTCTGGAACAGAATCACATTTACTATCTAGGGAGGAGTCATCTATAAATCTCTACCTTACCAGGTTTTTCGTTTTTCCTAAGCAGGTAAAAGACTCCCGAGAACTGAAAATTCATATTATTTACTTGATATACACATTTTTATAAGTAGAGACATAGATTATCATCGACATAATATTTTGTACCATCCTAAAATTTTCCCATTTCTATTTTCACACATCATTTACATACAGTCTATTCAATTTCTCAACTCATTCACTAGTAGGTAGTGTAGGTACACACAAAATAAGCCCTTTTCCCAGAAAAACCTAGCAACTTGTGCTAATTTTATACTCCGACAAATGCCAAGAATAAACTACCAAAATAAAACTCTGAAACTAGTTCTCCCTGGAGGCTTACGTCGAGCCTACAATAAGATCAGGACATACTCGACACGGTACATTGACGTTAGTAGTCTAAGCGTCAGGGGTGAAATGTTGTCTTCAATGGATGACGGGGTCTGGTTAGTTTGTATTGTTCCCGTAGTTGTGATAACTGATGTGAAACTTCGGCTTTCTTGTATAAGAACGGCACTGCTTGCTTTCAAATATGTACATACCCAATTTATAGTCACGTTTTTGCTGTAGATTTTTAACGTTTTGTTTGATGAATAACACTACCTTCTGAGTTACAATGAGGTTCATCTTTTCATTGGGCTTGGAACCCACTGGTGACTTTCCATTCTAAGGAAAGGAAATTTTCGAAGGCACTCAGGCTTGCAGCGAAAGCCTATAACACTGCTGAGATACATGCATCCCATCTGTGAGGAGTGGGCAATAACCTAACACGGCCCAGTGCGTGTTGGTGAAGCAAATTAAATCACTAAAGGCTTCTAACTCGTTTTGGATTACATCTACATGAATAGCAAGCGGATACGAGACCACTCGGAAACGGATAAATATTACCCACAAAGAGAATATCTGTAAGCTAGATAACAGCCATTAAAACAATGCACATTCTGTCGATCGGGGAGCTGGTGGCGCGGATGGACCTTTTAACCGAAGTTAAAAGTACACGGAAAAACTGATCTTCCCTCTAGGGCTGCAGCGACAAGGCTGACAAAATTTTTCATATTATTCCTCATCGTTTCAAAAAACTACACAATATCTTACCCTAAGAGAGGTGTACAGTGGCTATGAGCACTAATAGCTAAACAATTAGAAACATTCTAAAGCAGTTTTCTCGGAGAAAACTGCTTTAGAACTTGTATATCAGACGTATTTCGTAACAGTTTGACTTCCAAAATACCATAATTTGTAACATAATGAAATTAAAATGCACACGGTCAGTAAAGTTGCTACGTCTACATATTACTGCCATTACTGTACCGGCCAATTCGAGCTCCGGACTGCTAATGGGAAACGCTTATTTGGAAAATCTTAAGCGCTAGAACCACAAGGCAATAAAATTATAATCATCAGTAGACGAGAATAGAAATGTTTGATACAAGTAGTCAGCCCTGGAGCATCAGACATGCTCTTAAGGACAAGTTGAACGTCTTCGGTAGAAGAATGTTCGCGTATGGATTTGTCTTCCGACACATCCTTTGTCGCCACATTTATTCATTTTCAAGACGTTCCTGAATATTTTAAAGGAAAATTATTTAAAATACCTAAGGGATTCAAGTGCCCTTTACATTTTCTTACACTTTTATACTTGTCCCTTCGCTACAGTAAACGGTCAACAAAAAACTGCCACCCGTACTCGGCAAATGGATTACATACAAGAATTATCTGTCTGCTAAATCAAAAATAAACTGTTTATTTTTGATTTAGCAGACAGATAATTGCGGTTTTTCATATGTACGTATTGCAGTGTTTCCCTGCATTTAAGCCTCTTTGCTTAAAACCTCAAAGCCATATTTTCTTTTTCATTGATATGTTGAAATTCGAAAGATCAATATGAAAAATATTTTAGACACATTTTTTTCATTGACATCATTCGTGTACCGATTTTAGAAAAATAATGTTTAAATCCGTTTAAGGCAAAAAACATCAAAATTTTCGTTTAGCCGCGCCGAATGACCATTGTTAAAACAAATTTCTACAAGAGTGTTTTTCGTAATATAATCTTGCATTTAAAAAAAAAAAAAAAAGTTGTGTTTTATTTCAGGCAAAATACCCATAAACAACGAAAAAAAAAACACAAACACCAAAAATCATTTTTTCCTGGTTTAGAATCAGTAGAAATAGTCATATCTGTTTAGGCCCTTTTAGCTTACCCCAATTTAGACCGACAACAACAACAAAACTGACATTAAATGGCATAGAAACTGTTCGGGTCACCGACAGCGAGGTTGGCCACGCGTTCCACTCTTTAGACGCAGCCATTAAAAGAAGACACATGGAAGTGCCGAGGCGTCACGACTTGTTTTGCAGTATTGTTACCTACCTTTAAACATCTCACTCTCTTCAATATTGAGGTAACACAAATTACTATACTTTAGTGTCCAGCGGCGAATTACAGAAGTATAGTCTAGTTAAGGCAGCAACCTTGGACCCTGAAGAGACCCTGATAGGCGTATATCTTGTATTCGCATGTTTTTAAAATAACTAATCTGATACAGGCTAGCCTTTTTCCCAACTATCTTGGGATCGGCTCCCAGTCTAACCTGATGCAGCTGAATACCAGTATTTTACAAGGAGCGTCACACATAACTGTACATTTCTTAAAATTCTAATTTATAAAAGTCATTTTATGCCAAGAAGCTTTTTCTAAAAAAACTTAATATTTTTTTAATATTTCAAATTATAGAACAGTTCCCATAGATATTAATTTTATTATAAAAGTGGTGGAATTTCTTTAATTCACACTAAACTATGTACTTAAAATTATAAATAGGTAAACTTTGTAAATTTGGATGTAGGAGGTAATCTCCGAAACTGTTTTTACTAAAGGGTAGCTTAAAAAGCCCTTACATAATTCTATCTCGTTCCTAAGTACGTCGGGGTCGGCTACAACTCTAAGCAGATGTGGCTAAATACCTCGGCTTTGAGTACTAAAAATATAACCAGCACCTGTAACTGTAACAAAATTAAATACGCTATACAAGTGTAAAGTCACATCGGCAGTCACGTTCGGGCGGCGATCGTCCGAATGGCACCGAATGGCCGGCCAGCTGTCAAACACAGACACATCACCGTCGAAGAGGCTTTAATAATAATGAATTACTGTCAAACTAAAGGACGGTACTCGACCCAGTTTTCCATACCACCCGCACACAAAAACCCACTCTGGTTCACAAGTTATAAGGATGTTTTTTGACTGTGTGGCGATTATTTTTAACCAATTGTCTTGGCTTGGAAGTTTTACTTGTTCCAGTTGTGCGTGAGCCTGACAGCGGTGTCACGATCTATGAAAGATGACTTGTACCTACTACGGATTCCGTGGGCGGTTTTGTCTAGAAGATCCCTTAACACTGAACGTAAGGACTAAAATGTTAGAAAGACCAGCGTACCCTGACCTGTTTTCCTTCGAGAATTTGGGAATTAGGTATGTACGAAAATATCTTGGAGTTGGTAAAAGTATCGTTTTGGTTCCATTGTCACGTTAGTAGGTGAGATAAGTGCGGAATAACAAGTAAGTATGATCTTACGACTTCTTATAATAACGTAGAATGATTTTACTAAGCTTTCACGTTTCAGAAATGGAGTTTACAAAGTTTTGAAAATCAAGCATTTCTGCTGTTAGGACTAAGTTACAAACTTGAGATTGAGGCTATTTTCATATGTTAGGTAACATATGAAAATAGCCTCAATCTCAAGTGACCAGATCCAATTATTACTAATGGCGACACTTGGGGGAGACCTATGTCCAGCAGTGGACGTCTTTTGGTTGAAATAATGGTGATGATGATGACATTACCAATAAAATTCGAATTTTCATGACAACGTTTATTTTTTAGTTAGGTAGCAGGTAGATAATTGCGGTTCTTCATCTGTACCTATTGCAGTGTTTTTCCCTGCATTAAAACCTCAAAGCCATATTTTCTTTTTGATTGACAATTCGAAATTCGAAAGGTTATGAAAAATATTTTAGACATATCGGATTTTTTTCATTGTGTTGTTTTTCAATGGATCTCATTCAGTTCAGACCCATTCATTTTCGTCACCGAACATTGAACCCTAAACCTTCTGTAATATATTTATTTTGCTATTTAACAAATAAGACACGATACTATCTTGTACCTAGGCTTGAGTCTATAATAGCATCTGGAACGAAGATCACGTCTCCCAAATTAGAAATTCAGGACTGAAACACTAATTGTACCTAACTGTTATTTCCAAGCAATATAAATAATTGAGACAATATTTTTAACTTATAAGTAGTTCTCAAAGCGGCGGCTAAGTACGGTATAATGAGAAAATCGGAATCGTGTTACTTAACTAAGTACATTAAGCTGGATTAGATTAACTTACCTTTACTTAGATTAGTTTGCTTAGGATAGCTTGAGGGAACTACTTTATCAAATTTTGAGAATATTTCTTGCGTATTTCTATTCGTTTTTAGGTCAACGTATATGTGTAGGCCGATATCTATCATCTTTTATAATGAATTTGCCTGGAATCTTTACAAGTATTTTTGTGAAAGCGGTGGCAACAACAAATAAATCAATACTTCTTTTTCTTGTCGCTAAGGTCAGAACCTGGTTATAAAATCGAATATCGGTAAAGTTAATGATGTCAATAATATTGCTGATATATGTATAGTACATAATATTTCGATCATATAAAATATCACGAAAACAACCTTAAAGATCAAAGGACCAATTAAAGTAAGTCTATAAACAAATCAACCATGCAAACATATGTCAGAATGCTCAAATCACGCTGGTTTTCTTGGCAAAGAGTAAAATACTAAATTGACATCTCATGTGTTTCCTAGATAACGTTCAACATACGAAATTCCACCGCATCGTTTTGTACAGACGCCAGCACATCAAGCTACCACTATGTGTCACATTTCTTTAATAGATTTTCAACTTTATCACTGAAGTTTTAGGTTCAAGTTTGATTGGGAAAATTTGATAGTTTCGGGTAGCTTCATGTGCTGGCGCCTGTACAATAGTAGTCTTATATTTTAACTAGCTCTAGCCCTCGGTTTCGCCCTCATGGCGATCGGAAATTATCCCATGGGCACGTGCTACTGGAATAAAAAGGAAATCTTTGATTATGGTCTACCTGTGTACCAAACTAAGTCACAATCGTCTTGAAAAGGTAACAGACAGGTTTAAGTTCGCTATAATATTATTAATAAAATTCCCACTGTTGGGTAAAGAGCTCCTTTCATTCAGAGACGGCACGAGCATTGATCACCACGCTTGCGCAAGACGGGTTGGCGACTTCAGGCTTATACTAATTATAAAAAAGTCCTTGTTTCCTCGCGATGTTTTCCTTCACCGATGTCAGGTGATGTTCAAGATAAACTTAGAAAGTATATAATTATGCTTTGAAAAAGTCATATTGGTACTTGCTCACAATAGAACCCACAACCTCGTGTATCTGAGATGAGACCTCTGCTCCATCACGACGTTAATATTATTAAGAATCGACTATTTAAAAAAATATTTAGCAGTCATCTTCGAATCTATAGCCAGAATATAGTCAAATTTCATAACATGGCTTTTACAAGCTCCCAATAAGAACGTATTTGCAAAATTGACACATAATAATCAGCTTTTATGCTCTGATACAAAGACAATATCAAATAACGTGACTCGGGATGGTCCACGATGGCTCGAGTTGGCCCGAGATGGCCTGTATTGGCTCGTGTTGTGTTACAAATACTCGTGTCTTGTTGAGGTCGACCTGTAGTGACGTAACTAATGAGATTACAGTCCTCTTTGATGAACATTTACAGGGAAATAAATAGGGCAGGAATATCAAATATACCTGCCAAGAGGAATTAAGTATGTACTCTTTGTTGTTAATTTCATTTCTAAGAATGAAATGGAAAAGCAAAGAAAAAACAGGTTTCATATAATAAATCATCTCGCGTTTAAAAAGCCACGTTAAATATAAAAGAATTATTTCCGCACGAGTTCACACAAAAAATTATAATTTTGAGCATACCACCACCGATATTTCAACTAAACCCACACGTTGAGAAGATTGTGTTAAAATTATCATATTTTCACCCCACGAATGAATTTTAAAAGGGGAATTCAGCCAAGACAATTTTAATTAAGTCCCCGAGAGCTCATTATCTTTAGCGTCACCGCGCGGATGCGAGGACCAAGTTTTTTTTTTCAACAAAAATCTTTTATGTTAAGATAGCGTTATCTGGAGCAAATGTACCAACTTATATATAGTCGCGTTAAGTTTCTTGAATTCAATTCGAGTTTTGTAACAAGTTGTAAGTGTTTTCAACTGTGGTGTGCGCCGTTCAAATTATTTACTGTGCTGAGGATTGGGTTTCCGGGTCGATGGGAATATTGGAACTGTGTTTTTAATAGACAATCCTAGAGCCGGTAGCTTAATTATTACATATAGCCTTTATTTCATTGTAGTTATGAAACATTTTAAAAGGCCAGGAAACAGCCACTAGCTTGATTCTGTTAGCATCATCATCACCATTATCTGCCATTATTTTGATAATCCAATATCTTTAACAGGTTTGATAGGACCTTCATCTGTCATTTAACATTCACAAATTCATTCATCTACATCGGTAAATTAATATATACAGACCCATATTGCTTCTTATTTAGATAGCCATTTGAGGAATGTAATATCATTGGTAGGGGTATTTAATATACAGTATTCAAATATTAAGTATGGTTTTTCTTGGCTGAAGAGATATGCCAGATATTGAACCATTATTTTATAAAACTACTTATTCAGTTTTTTTTAATTACCTTTTCGTGCAAATATTGGTACCGATTTTTGCAATGATAATTTGCAGTTCGTTTCCCTAATTCAGAAATATCAACGGAATCTTCACCCTATAATAATTGAAAAACCTAATTTCTATCACAATCCGAAAAAAAATTTTGGAACTTCGTAATCCTCTGCATTGCATCTCAAGTTTGACAAAATCTTTTTCTCGACCATGTCAATGAGGCAATGAATTAAATTGAATGAACTGTCTAAATAAATAGTATTGGGATTATGAGTCTATTTCGCAATAACTGTGTATAATAAAAAATAAACAAAATTGGACCAAAAAATAACCACTTCGTTCGTAATGGGAACAAATAATTGATACCACTCTGAAAAAACTGCAACAGTTCGGCTTATCCCTGAAGCTTAACCCGGACAAGCGATTTAAGCAGTGATTTATTTTATAAATAGAGAGCGGATTATTTAAACGTGTATTTTTTTTTAATGAAAAAGCCGTTGTCGACGAAGTTATTTTATCCTCCTTGATTAAATTCCGTTAAACCGCGTTTGAGGGGTTAAAAGTATAACGTTTTGAGTTTAAATTAGGGCTATCACTTTAAAACAGAGTGTCTGCCTGACACTCTGACACTCTGACTCTGCTGAATATGACTTTTAGTGGGTCCTGAAATTATAATGATGTTTTCTTTGGACATTTTCTACTTATTTTTGTTATTGGCTTTGCTTTCTTTAGATAACACCTCACTAGTAAGCTCAACCCATAGGTACATTATTCCAAAGTTTTTTTTTTTACTTTCAAAACAGAATTCATTAGTTAAATTACATAAGAAGCAAAAAGAGCAGATAACACATTTAGCTACCATTTAGTAATTAAAAGCTAGTTATGAAATTAATTTAGTTCTATTCTAGAGCACATATTAGTTCAACAAAATTAGTGTCTACTAATAGACAAATGAAACTCTATTATTATTTGAATGAGTATGTTAAATTAAAACCGTCGTATAAATTCGGGCTGGGTGGGTTTCACTCTATCTATTCACGGACGCGCGACCTTGCACGGTTCACCACTACTATTGGTAGTACTCAAACACACTTTTAAAAAGTTACGCTAGATGAATCAAACTGACTATCACCATCCACCATCTTGCAATAGAACAACCAACACGTTGCAATCGGTAAAAATGTAACGCGTAACTTTGCAAAATTATATCATTTTACTATACGACTTTACGGAGCTGAGACACGCGATCACAGTTTATTTATGGTATTTCTTCTGATAGTCTTTCTCATCATTTGCCTAGCCTTTTCCCAAATATGTTGCGGAAGGCTCCCTGTCTAACCGAATGCAGCTAATACCTGTTTTTTACATGGAGCCACTGCCTATCTGACCTCCAAAGCCCAGTTAGTAATGGGTAATACGATACCCTTTGGTAAGACTGGTTGTCAGACTTTCGGGCCACTACCTGTACACCAGGACCAACGGCTTAACGTGTTTTCCGTGACACGGAGGAAACTCGGTATGTTATGGGTGGTCACCCATCCACTGACCAACCTAGGCAAGCGCGGCTTAACCAAAAGATCGACCTGAGCGTCTGTTATTAGCTCATCGCTAAACCACGAGCTTCTCTCTATAGAAGAAAAGATTTTACTGAACCCTGCAAGTGTGACTTTGAAGGCATGCTTACACTTAACTACTAGACTAAGTCTTAATAAGCTTTAGGAAAGGTCTCGGTTGCTTCATGTCCAATACAGGTATGCAGCAGCATCCAGTTAGACTGAAAGCAGATCGAACATAGTTGGGAAAAGACTGAGCAGATGGTGATAGAGTTTTCAATGTTTTTTTTTTAACTATTTTATAATAACAATTTTTGCAATCGCAGTCTTTGGGCCATATTTTGCTTCGAGCTAGGAAAATGTGTGACTTGGTAACGACACGTAAAGCAGAATTTCAAAAGAAGTACCGCGTAAGTTATGTCATTTGATTGACTCGTGTCTGTGCAAGTTCTAAGACTTTATCTCCCTACTAAACTGGAGATGTAGAAATCGCATTAAAAACTCCCCTCGAGTTTAAAAAACTCACTTTGTGACTGATGTCCCTCTGGTAGTTCCCCTAGGGCTCGGTAACTAAGTGCTCCTTTACGCACGAAGTGACACAATTAGGGTCAGTGTTCGTAACTCTCGTCGCGTAATGAGTCCTCCCTGATACACGGGGATCACTTGAATTTGTAACTGACCGCGGACGGGAGGACCAGGAGCTAAGTTGCTGGAACGACAGCTGTTGATAAAATACAAAGGTACTATTGATTATAAGGACCTGATTAACTACCGGGTGTCTTAACTAAAATAAAAGAAAAAACGTAGGTCATGCGGAGAGGATGAATGAAAGGAAACTAACACATGGCAGATAGAAGGGGCATGTACATTTACCTTCTTGGCGAGGTTCTTCAGAAAGGTCAGGAGCGTAGTACTCGTACGTGTATGACCAGATTTAGAACGTAGACGAAGCAAAAGGACTGTCCGAATCCTAGCAGGTGGCGTTCTTTAGTTTCTGCCTGACCCATGTTAAAGGGCGTGAGCTTATGTGTGTCTGAGTATATTTTGTAAACATTAAGAAAAGAAAATGAAATAACCTAAAGCTCAATACTAAGCACATTTAGAAAGCCTTGATTATTTTTCGTTATATTATGCCATGCCATTTTTTTCATGATTATCTCGATTCACAATACGAAAGTCATATTTCATTGTTCTTTATATGAATCACAGATATGTACTCACTGAATAAAATTAAACATTCAATGAAATAAAATCTTTATTGTGCAATCCATATTGGATACAAATCCACATACAACTTTCAATAAATACATACATAGATAACATAGTAAATAAATACTCAATACACGCGGCCGAGAGGCAACGGATTAGGCCACTAGCAGCAACTAAAGAATTGACCGATCGATGTTTGGCGGTGTGTGCGATGGCCGAGCGGCTCGGGATCCCTTCTTTTCGCATAATGTTCTTTGTCCTAATATACTTCGGCATAACGATTTTGGCACAACTTTTTTTGGCATAATAATACTTCGGCATAATTTTTTTAGGCATACATTTTATGTTGGCATAATCATCTTAAAAACTAATTTGTTTTGGCATAAATTTGATTCGCATAACGTTAGTAGGCCTAATGACTATTGGCATAATAATATTTAGGCATACAAAATATTGTTGGTTAAAAATTTAATATGCTGTGCAACAAAAGTTAGTGACAGAACCGAATTGCGGCAAAACCGACTCCACGTAGTCTTGTTTGTCCTACCCCTAGAGTGTAATTTAAAATCGCGTAGGCGCGTAGGGGTGAGCGTAAGCCGTCTGCGCCGATTAGCACGCGTGGGGCCGCCGGAGGCCCGCAGCGCCGGAGCCGTGACAGAAACCGTGCCTGCTGCATGTTGCATGCTCGCTTGAATGCTGTATGCTGCATGCTTGCTTGTTTGCTGCATGCTTGCTTGCATGCTGGCTTGCATGCTGTATGCTTGCTTGCATGCTGTATGCTTGCTTGCTTCATGCTTCCTACAGCGAAAAAAAAACCCACAGAATTGTTCAATACGGTATATTATATTAATATGTTATTCATTACCTGATTCAGGAGATATGGCTTTTTTCCAATCGTCGAAATAAATTGGATCGCCCTAGCTTTTTTTCCCGAAGAGGATAATTATCCTCTTCGGGCAAAAAAGCTAGGGCGTATAAAAAAGTTATGCTTTAGAATTTTATGCTTAATAAATTTATGCTTTAGAATATTATGCTTCATCATTATTATGGTTAGAGAAATTATGCTTAAAAAATTATGCGTAAGCTGTTATGCGTAATTATATTATGCGAAAATATAATTATGCCAAACAAAATTATGCTAAGTTATATTAGGTCTTAACATTTTATGCAAATGGATAGTGAACCGAGCGGCTCCTTAGCAACACTTACCAGTAGGACACATGGCCCGCGGCGAACATGGGTTCGTTCTGTACCACCGAGGCAGTAGATACATAGCATATGCCAAAGCTCACCTTCTTAAAAACCACAATACTTTTCCGAAAACTACCACCTGTCACATAAAAAAGCCACAACTTTTATAACGTTCAAATAAAGAACACCACAGCACTAACCTCTTCACTGGACCTCTTTCGTCCATTGCTGATGACACAATAACTATCGTGAAGAGCATCTGAAAGGAGCCTCGCTTTACGGCCAGCTAGTGTGCAGTCGCCTTTATGTCCGGAGGAGATAAATATTCATGACGCTTTATAGCCGCCTTTATTAGGTTTCCATGCTGTTAGGTTTAACTTCGTATGTTGTGGTTGTTATTATTGGTGATGTTTTATTGTGGCATCTGCCCACGACAAACTGAGTGATTTGTTCTCGTCTGTTATCTTATATTTGGGTGCACTATAGGGTATTCCTCTTCCTAAGCCTTCGCCACTTTTGTTTTAGACCCATATAATTTCTAAGTAGCCCGGAGTTTGGCAACCGGGTTGATGGCAATATAGATGAATAGAGTTTTAATATAGATAAATCTATCCATGATGATACACATGTCAAATATCTACTTCACATCGATGATGAAACGATTCTAGCTAGTTTGTTAAACATTGCTCAACAACTTTTATCATAATAAAGAAAACTTTAAATCCAGTCAGTTCTCTTTACAAAACTAACAAAAGATTTTAAAACACAATGCACCAAGAAAACCAATCCTTCCATTTTCAAATTAATCAAAAAATCCTTTCGTTACCATCAATACTGGTAGGTTTTACAACTAAAATCCGTCTGTCAATTACTCTGAGTGAACTCAAAGAGTATCACAAAAGAGGTTTGTTGGAAACTTTTTAAAAAAGAAATGGAAAAAGTTCGCTCATTATAACAGGTTTAAGAGCGGCCATTGAAAGGGGGGAGCGGCTTGTAGTCCGAACTCTTCTGATTTACGAATGTTGAAGACAGATGTTTGTACAGCCTAAAAATATTCGGCCTTTCAAAATAATGTTCTGGAGAAATTAACCCATTTTCTTTTAAACAGATTTTTAATGAGGCAAGTTTCATTTATTATATCAGCTTATAAGTCATCATGAGTGTCGATTTAACATCCAATTTAGTCTATAGTATTTTCGTCTGGATTAACTCGAGCTTAACATTGTCTACGATAAAGTTATTAGAAATAGCGAACACACGACTTTCAAAAACTTAATGAGCTGAAATAATTGCTATTGTAAAGACACGTAAAGCTGCTTAACAATGTTTGTTATTTGGTTCAAGATATTGTTTTCTAAAGCAATCATTTTCTTCTGCTTACTATGCCACTCTAGGTATCGTCTATTTGGAGTAATTATTCTTTTTAAGGTCTAAGAGACATCGACGCGGATACATTCAGTACTTGGAGAAAATGCAAACAAATAACAAACTGTTTAATACACAGTACCTATGAGTGGGTACTGTTAAATGTATAGAATACGCATAACTCTGGTGAGGTTAGAATCATATGCTGAATTCATGGTAAAAGTTTGAACGTTGAAGTCACTTTACACCCAATACAGGGTGTAAGGAGACGGGGTAGTAGTAAAAGTATGCAACCTGCGTCGAAAGCCTTGCGCCATCTCATGTTGCAAGCACTGCGGGCTGTGGTAGCGCTGCTGCTGCGGCTACTGAGACCCTCAAACAGCGCATATACCTAATTGGTAGTTACAGTTTTGAGCCGGGTCGGGTCATGGGGTCCAAGTGCGCGTCTCTTTTTTAAGGAAGTTTAGTCTAGCCAACTGGTCGACTTCGCGTGACCAGAGGACTGGCTCTTTCTTTGGCCAAAGAATACGCATTTCCATGTAACGAGGCAATGATGCGAGGAGTACTTTGATGCCTAAGCATCCTGTTGTTTACACTTATATTTAGTTAGTTAGTTTATTTCATATACAAAAATAGGTACCTTTTAATACAGATACATATTTTGTCACACTGGAAAACTAATGAAATTATAACACAGTTAAACCATTTACAGTAGTAGAGCAAATCCTTAAAATATCTCCACCCAATAAGTCAGGCTTCCATTGTAAATCTAAACACTTCGCCGGGCTAGTCTTGGGGACTATCCGCCATCCCCCCGTCCCGCCATCCCGCGATCCCGCCAGCCGTCAGGGGCATGCCCACTAATCCCCACTCGCTATCTCAGTCTAGAAAAATAAGTTTTATTCCTTGATTAAGGCGACACATTCGTCTACTAATGTTGGACCAGTGAGTTAGGATGTTTTAACTAAAAATAAAAGTTTTAGAAACCTTTTTAAGGCTAGATTTAGAACAAACGACCTTGTAAGTTTTCTATATTTTAGTTTCTTTTTACAGAATTGCAGCAGAGAATTATAAATTATATTTATTTCTGTAAATAGGGTTTCAAAAACACTTTTACGCAACAACTAGATGAGTTCAGTGTTTTCAAATCGAGAAGAAACTTCAAAACAAACTCAGAGGATATGATATTACAGTCTCACATGGACTACGAAACAACATGGATTTGAGTGGACCAGTCCAGTCTATTCAGAAGTTAAGGAGCTCAATTACTCGACGAACAATACCAATTCTAACTTCTGCGTTCAATTCTGCATTAGCCTTTTTCAGTTTTATTGAACTTATTTTAATATTCCGGGATAGTTAAAACATTTAACCAAAATGATAGAGTAGATTGAATAATGTGAACCTACTTTAAAATATCGTTGATAATTTCTTGGTCTTTGTTTTATGAGCAACTTATTTTGATAGCTTTCAAAATAAATTGTTCAAAAGCAAGATTCAATCCGCATCCATTTTTCATTGCCACCTGGTCCTTCGGTCCGAGTCAACAGTTAAATGCCAGGAGTTTCATATGAAGCTAATAAATTTGCCGCTCTCCGCTCAGCCGTTCTGGTTAATTAGATTAGTTTAGACTATGAGATCAAACTTACTAAATTATTGGGAGTACCTAGTTTAAATGTGGATCAAAGCAATGTCCTGTAGACAGTTAGCATTTTGTGTATGTGTCTTTGTTACCGTTTGAGAAAAATACGTGCGGTCCTTTGACCCTTCGCTTACTTCTGAATAAACGATATTCAAGAATCGACATTTTCTCAGAGCAGTTAACGACAGCTGAGACCAAAAGCTTAACGTGTTTTCCAGGACGCGGAGAAAACTGAGAGAAAACTTCGGAGTGTAATGAACTGTCACTGCTTAACGTTGAAGATCGACCTGTGCGGCTGTTATTATTTAGCGTCGACCTCCGCCCGAGATTGGTGCATGTAATAGGAACAAAAAGTTGTCAATTAGATGGAATGTTAACACTCGCCCGGGGCGTGGCTAGCGTGACGTATGCGGTGATTAGCACCGACTGCGCTGGTCACTGAGATATGGCGCTGTAGCGCTGTGCGCCGCTTTTTGTGAGCACTGGAGCCGATGGAAGGTTACTTGGAGTGTGCTTTATTGTTAGCATTTATAGTAATGTTCATTTTCTAGTTTTGTAATTGGAGGTGGTGGACGTTGAATTTGGTCGACCACACAATATAACATTACGCCTCTTTTTTCTGAGGGCCTAGGCAGGGCCTTAACCTTCAGTTCATCTTCGTTGCCAGTTATTGTTAAGTACCATGAAAGAAGAAAGAAGACGAAGAATGTAAGAAGATAAAGTTCAGTACTTAAGTGTAACTGGGTCCAAAGCAAATGTCAGATCTGTATATGGTGACTTGTCACCTAAGTCTTTTGCTATTGTGATTATGAAAATCTAGGTTGGAATAATAGGTACTAGTGAACTGCATTGTCCGCAATAATGTTGTTAAATCCCTGGCTGTCAGCAATACTTCACGTACATGCAAGTGCAACCAAATCCAAAACGATATCTGAAAACACAACAACACTGCAGAGAAAATACTCGCTACACCATTTTTACTAGAAATGATCACAGTGTTACAAGCAGTACACTTCTATACCTAGGTATGTAGATATCTACTGTACAGGATGAATTTTTCAAGTGGGCTTGGATGTCCCATTCCGAAACTATACGGAATAGCGAAAAATGCTCAATGTCAATATCCCTTTACTTCTCCGAACTTGATGCCTATTAGCGACACTATCGAATGGTGTAAAAACACCGTTTTTTTTTCCAAAATCCCCGGATTCGGTTCCTGGTTAGAAATGTAGATTGCAAATACACAATGATACAGTTTAGTTTTTATCAAATCGGGCCCGAGACTCCTTTGAGTCTTTTTCGCTATGCCTCATAGCTTCGGATTTGGCCATCCACGCCCACTTGAAGAATTCACCCCGTATACTTTCCTCTAGCGGTAGGAAACAGAACGATTTGGCTTGGAACACCTGGTGAAATCAATTTTCTGGTATGTGCACATGCGGGCCTGTCTCCCGTATAGTTTTCGACATACTGTTTTACGAACAAAATATAAAATCTAATTGTTTTTCACGCTTTAATTATTTCTAGTTAATTGAAAATGAACTGTTCGGAAAAATGTTTGATATGTTTTTGAAATTGTTTGTTTAAAATTCGGATTGGACACGGATTTTTTTGCAATTAAATTGACCTAGCTAATAAAATATTGTTTTATCATGTATGAATTTTCATGCTGTTGTGAATGGAAATTCATATATTTGTATTAAAAAATTGATTGATGACAGACAAAATATTCATTTGTGTGTCATCATCATCAATCATCATTTTTAACCGACTTCAAAAAGGAGGAGGTTGTCAATTCGGATGTTTAGCTATATATATATATAGATTTTTTTTTAATGTATGTTCGGGCATAACTCCGTCATATATGGACGGATTTGCAAAATTCCTTTTTGTTCGAAAGGGGTTTATTACGAATGGTCCCATTTAAATTTGGTGAAGATCTGATGCTGATCTTCGTAGATATACAATGGAACTCTTCAATAATAGACAGCAAATCTGCCGTGATTGCTGCAATCGCGGATGTTTGTTGTTTACACAATATCGTAACCTAATATAACGCCTGTATGCACTGAGGGTGTACGCAGATGTGTACAGTACACCCAGACTTCGTCAGTTAGGTAGTAGTGTTAAGTTCCATTTTATTGAAGACTAGCTTTTGCTTGCGGTTCGCCCGCGTGGAAGGCGAAAAATATCCGATGGGAACGTACTACCGGCATTAAAAAGTAACCTATAGGTTAATCCAGGTTACGGTAACAAACATAGTTACATACCTTCATCCCCCTGTTTAACCCTTCTGGGGTAGAATTATCAAAACTACTGTCGCATTTAACAGTTCCTTAACGGACATGTGGTACAATAGCCGTACAATAGTAAATATAATCCCAATGAAGATATAAAGGCATGTTATAGAGTTATTGTACGAGCATTTGATATAAAGCAGAGTTATAAATACCTTTTAAAACACCGCTAAGTTATAGGAAAAAGTGTAAGAACGATTAACAGGGGTTTTAAGATTCAGACAATTGACCCCTAAATAACTAACCTTCAACGGACTATCAATATAGTCCGTTGTACAACCCTAGACTCTTAAAAAATATATTAATTACCGACGTACACCTAAAAAAGTACAATAGATCGTCAATACCACAATCATAGAACCGAAAGGTCTACAATGGTGGATACTAGCGGTAGTTAAATCGATAGAATGGCTCTAGTAAACTCTGGAGGCTGCTTTGTAACCGAGACGCCATTATAGTTTTAAAAACAAGCAATTCTCATGATTTTTTTAAATTTATTTATATCATAAAAACCGAATTCACGGGACTCTTTCTCACCCAGGATTCTAAAGGAACCACCTAAAAAGGCGCCAGGCGCGTGAAAATTTTAGCTAAAATATATATATATATATATTCACAATACACTGTTACTCGCACTGGAACTTTGCATGCATAAAAGGAAAAATCAACATTGTTTATTTTTCAATTATTTTAAGTTACTCCATCAATCACTTTTTAGTAGACGTCTTTGTTAAAATATCAATTATGTTTTGTTCATTTCCCTAGAATATCGTTACTGTATATCTAATACAGATCTGTAAACTCTAATTCAGAGATACAGACGCGTCTAAATAAGATGGGAGCACTACAGTCGCGCGTATTTTATATAATGAGGCGCACACTACCGCTCGCATAGCACCTTTGTATCTCCATACTAACACATAATTTACGAACATTGTAGAGACATTGTAGAACCATAGGCCGTATTAACCGGTGCCTCTTTCGGGGGTACAGCGGCGCTGTAGCCGCTTGTACATCTAATATAGAACTTATTTATGGAGGCTATGCCATTATTAAAAACTTCTAAACAGCCGGTGTACGGCTTGTTATAGAGCTTTTGTCACGAGTTACGACAGGTTGTAGAGATGACGTTTACATAACCTAGAAATTCTTGTCTTGACTGACACTGATGGGTTTCGTCAGAACAAAATGTCATTTTTCATTCAAAATTACACTCCATAAAAGTAGTACACTTGCATATAATTAGTTGAAAATGATGTACAAGAGAATAATAATAATAATTAAATACAAGAACACAAGCTTTTCATATTTAACGCCGACGTGGTATTATGCTTTTATGTGACATGATTTCAGAACGAAAGCAGACTATGCAAACTGTAAGACGCCATGTTGAATAGAATATGGCAATAATTGAAAAACTATTACTTTTTGCGAACAGCAAATCAGGCTTAAAGTCACGAGAGAATAGGTTTCCTAAGTTGGTGGTATTTTTTCCTCTTTTTCAATAAATGTACATTTTATGGCCGAAAATGGAACATCTCCTTTCTTCAAAAAGATATAACATCCATTTCATGAGTACTTTCCTCCGGTCATCGACCTTTTCTTCTTAGCACTTTTCACTAGTCACTACACATCAAAAATATGAAATAGACGAGAAATAATTTCCTTTGCGCATTCCTTATTGACACCCTTTTAGTCCTTTATCGGTCGAGTGAACGCTAGAGACGGCTCAAGGGCGACTATTGTTATAATAAATGTATGGAAATGTTCCACGGCATTGTTCCTGAATGTTTCTGGATGACTGGAGGCTGTTCGGTTTGCTTCTAGAAATATAAGTAAGGAATATGATACTTTTGTTATATTTTCCTAGTAGCTACAGGGACTTCCTGGTCGGATACTAGTGTGAGAAGTTGTTTTTCTGATGACTCAAATGTATTAGTGCCTTTATTCGGGAAAATACGAAAATAGATAAAAGAGGATCGGTGTCTATCAACAACACTCTGCGGGGTTATTCTGTAACACACTCACCATCCCAATGCCATTTGATATCTATTCTACATTATTCATTGTGTAAGCTACGTTGAGCAGCGGATTTTTTCAAACTTATGGAGCATCAAATCGGCCACATTTAAGAATGTCCTTCAAATCCGTTGAATTGTGAAAAAATAAAGAATAATTACACTTCTGGACACATCTATTGGCCCACCTTGTATTTTCAGTTTCGTTTGGTCCTAGCTAAAATTTTATATTAGGTCGAGCAAAAAGTTTTTATGTGTTTGAACCTGGCACATTCACAATTTCATTCAATAGTCTTTTTTTGAATTTCGAACACAGAATTTAAAGAAACAAAAGACAATTTGGAGCCTGTTTGTTGATATCAAACAATCGAATACTAAGAAAACTTGGTTTTATTGGTTTACTTGGATTTAATTCTTGAAAAAGTGATTGATATCTTTGGTTTTGCAACAAACATTACTTATTCTTAACATTAAGGTGAGGTTCTATCAATAATCTATGGATACTTCACCTGAAGTCACCGCCCAGGCTATGGCACTTATTCAGGCCGGACACAGCCAAAGAAACGTGAGTGCTCAATTTAATTTAAGTCGATCTGCGGTCCGAAATGTTTATCGGAGGTACCTAGAGACTGGCGGCTTTGTTCGTCGCCAAGAAAGGCCACGATCTCGGGTCACAACTGAAAGGCAGGATCGATTCACCGTGACGACCAGCTTGAAAAATCGTCACCTTAGCTCCATTGAGATACAAAACCAACTTCGCGACTTCCACGGAGTATCTGTGAGCGCTCGAACTGTTTGGAGAAGGTTAAAAGAACGCGATATGGTACCACACAAGCCAGGTAATGGGCCCAAACTAACGCGAGCCCACCGAACAGCGCGCCTTCATTTCGCACGCAGTCATTTAAATTGAACACAGCAAGATTGGAGCCGTGTACTCTTTTCTGATGAGTCTAAAATTGTGTTACATGGCAATGATGGAAGGAAGAAGGTCTACCGACGTAAGGGAGAGCGTTTCGCTCAATGCTGCTTTGAAGAGAGGGTTGCTTATGGCGGTGGCTCATGGACTGTCTGGGGCGGTATATCCGCGAGCGGCAAAACTCAACTTGAGGTTGTTACAGGACCACGGCTGCCAACAATAACTGTGAAAGGTACATTCGTGAGTGCTTAGAACCTCACGTGATACCATACGCGGACTATGTGGGCCCAAATTTCCTTTTTATGCATGATAATGCAAGAGCCCATGCGGCCGGCATCGTCAGGGAATATCTTCGGGATGTGAACATCACAGTTATGGACTGGCCAGCCAGAAGCCCAGACATGAACCCCATTGAGCACATGTGGGACGAGCTAAAAAGACGTGTTAGGGCTCGTCAGCCAGTTGCCCAGACGATGCAGGAGTTGAAAACTGCCATAGAAGAGGAATGGGAGATGATCCCTCAAAATTTCATAGAGCGGTTGATAAACTCTATGCCTAATCGTATGAGAGCTGTGGTAGATGCCCATGGAGGCAACACGCGTTATTAAATTAAACCTTTATTTGATAAAACATGTTTTTTATTCAAAACTCAATTGCCTTTAACAAGGCGCATATTCGACTTGTTAGGCGTAGCTCCATGTCGTATGATATTCTGAATTCAAATTTAAAACAATACGATCGAAAAAGATGGTAAAATGTATCAGGTTTAAAACTGCATCAACAGTTTTGTTGAATCTAGCAATCATATTTCGGTAGGGGCCATCGAAACCTAAACTCTAAGGTGGGCCAAAAGATGTGTCCAGAAGTGTATAATACAACTGAGGTGAAGATATAAAGCAAGTCTGAAGCTGATATTGATTGCTTTTGCGGTAAAAAAATGACGTATTGCAGACTGACAAAGCCCATTCGATGTCCCACGTGGGCGCCATTACTCGAACATTTTTATTTATTTCACGGTCAATCTACTTATTGTATCAAAGAAAATCGTAATCCTTTACCACATTTTTACGTGTAAATCACATTCATCGCGTTAAAATTCAATATTTACACCCATTGGTTAATGACCCAGAATATTTTTATCTGTTGTGCATTAATAACAGCGTGGCTCACTGGGCAAACAGTCACAGAGTAGACAGGTACAGAAGCTCCAAACAGCATGTACACAAACTGTTCACGTACAGTTAGTGCAATGTTCTCGACCTTTGCTTGAGATCGCTTTACGTACGCCTCTGAGCGGGACCTAGAGATCAAGTCTGCAATGATTGGTCACTATCATTCACTCCAAAGCCAGACCTTTGAGTTGCAACTGGCACACCGTTGGAAAACCATAGTGATGCTTGTCAATTTCGAGATTACCAAATATGTCAAGATCAATTGCTTAGAAACGTACGGCGTCAATGATCGGCCATTCTATCACGATTTCATCAGCAGACTTGGACCCCTGTTGTCGCTCGTTGCATGTAGCCGATCTTTAGTATCTATCTCTTTGTTTCACAGTGTTACCATCTCGAGCATCCAAGATCAAAAGGTTAGCAGAATTGAGCGTAAATAAGTAATTTGTACAGGCAGACACATTGGGCATTATGTGCTCATCAATAATGATGACGTGAGTATAAATTGAATAGTAAATCGTGTGGGATGAGATCTGTGACTGACTCGAACGCTAAGTCGATTTTCTGTCGAGAAGCTCAATCCGATTAACGAATACTGGTCGTAAATATTAAGACGTGTGAGCGACATTCATCTAGATATCTATATCTGTGCATATTATAGATCATGATCGCTTTTCGTGCCCGTCTGTGTGACCGTGTTGGTCTACTAAAGTTCGCAAAGGACTTTGATGCGGCTACATCCATAATGTGGAGAATTTATTCGGGTACTTTTATGTAATTACTTGTAACATACAAATTGGTCGATATTTTGTAAAGTCGTTGAAAGGCAGAATCGAAGCAACGTCTCATGCGGAGGCTATTTGTTTCATAGTTACAGCACAATGCATTCTCTAGCCGACTCATCTTTTACTATCCTTGTGAACCGGTAATTTAAAATCACAAGATTCCAGATATCGTTTTCCTTTCAAAGTCTATTCTATAATGTAGATACCTATTACTAGGAATTTATTTCAGCTGGAAACATTTAGAATTTCCCTGTTATATTTCCCAAGATATTCTTGTGTTGTATTTTGTAGCGTAGTAAATATCTTGTTGCTACGAATAGTAACATTTTCCAGTGAATACGTCCTGAAATCCGCTAAAATACAGTTAACCGGCCCTCTGTGCTCGTCTCACGATGCTAAGGCTGAGGACACAACGGATTATGGTTTTCACGTATTGATTAGTGAAAGGATTTTGAATTTTAGATGAGTACCTGTGTGCGATAAATTTCTAGGAAATCCCACACAGGATTGTTGTCACAGGAATTACGCTTTGAACAGTGGTTTCGTGGTTAAGTACCGTGCTGTTAGAATTATTCTAAGCCCACCTAAGGCCTTTATAAAATAGATTCGGAATTTCCTATCATCGCAGCCGGCTGCAGACTATAGTAATACGATGTTCCGCTGCAGCCATACAAAGCGTAGGTATTTCAGTATAAATTATAATAACTATACCTTTATTAATTTAATTAGAACCCCATATAGCCGGTTATTCAGATTAAACACTAATTCTTTCTTTGACAATTTCCTAAAGGTACGCTACTTCTTCTCTGAACAAAGAAACTAGATAGCCTTTCTGATCTTCTCTTATCCAGAAGAACATTTCTACTAAAATTTCAGGTCTTAAAACCCGTTTCCACACTTGTGTACACAGCCTTAAATCCGGTTCGCATGCTTTTAACTGATTGCCGTCGTTTCGGACCGATAGCTTAGACTGCACGTACTTAGCTGTCCGTGTAACTTTTCAATTTAACCGGTTAAGCAGCATCTTTGACTTGCTTTGCTAACTTGAAATGTTAGCTACCGGATTACGGAGATGTGTATTTGGTTTTATATCGTCTACCTTTGTGTTTGTAGGACCGAGGGTCCGTGTTTGAGTTCTGTATTACTTATTAGCTTCATAGCTTGTGGGTTCATTTGCCATAGGAACTTCAACATTTTGATTTGAAGTTAGGTTAGGTAAGTTCTAAAAAGAAAACTAAAAAAATACAATGTCCTAAATCCATGTTCCCAACAATATTAACCATTATACGTACGTGAAAAAATGAAATGGCTCGATTTATTTGCACCCAAGTCTATTTCGTGTAGGTAGGTACTCCTGAAGCCCTGACAAATGATAACTACCTAACAAATTCCATTAGTGTTTGCGACAAACATCAATAATTCCAAGTGATCCGGGACACTCGTACGACTGAGCTATCGCACAATATCTTAATACCACGTCAAATAATACAATAGTGTCACTCGTTCCACTTGCCTTCCTTTTGACGTCCATTCGACCCAGCCATTCGTTCATTGTTTCTTTTCATTCACTCACTCTTGGCCGTTGAATGAACGAGTCTGTTGAACGGGTCGGCTCAAAGACAACTCTTTTGTCGTTCGAGATGAAAAAGCTACGATTGGAAATGTCATTTTATGTTCTGTCCGTGTTAAAATGGAGTTTCTGCACTTTTTGTGAATGAAAGAAAGAATGCAATTGGCGTAAGAATGGGACGTTTAAGAAAGTCTTTAAATGCCAGCAAGTTTGTTACAGGAATTTGTTTTAATTATGTTACGGAAAAATCATTTGTTTTCATTCCGGAAATCGTGAGTTACGTAGGTATTTATTTACGAGATTGCTGAATACCGGGCGATAACGTTAACTATAATAACGTTAGCGTATATTTATAGAATCTTTCACAGGTAGGTAAATACTGTTTTCAGCTGCGGAGCTGCGTCCGGTTAGACTGGAAGCCAACCACTACATATTTGGGGAAAGGCTACGGAGACGATCTATGAAATCATTTTTAGGTACCTATTCCCATATGGTCCTTATAGCCGCTCTCGAGTGCAACGTTCCGCATTCGATTCATAGGCCTATGAAAAAGACACCTGTGCCATCGAATTGATTACTGCTCGTGAGCTATCACCTACATACCTACAATTCGGCCAAATTCTGTCTTTGAGACCTGTCTCTCATTTGCAGAAAATCGTTTCTGTTAATGTACACTATCACTGCAATAAAATAACTTTCAGATTTTTCCACCCTAGTTGAAGGCTATAAAGTATAAAATTCGTTACAAAATCGTGGGGAAGCTCCTGGCTTTTGATTTTCGCCCGTTTTGGAGGATTAGGTGTCCGCGCAAAGTAAGCGATAGAACCGTTCAGTCGGTACGTGCCAGCGCCCATATCCCTCGGCTGTAGATTTTTAAATCTTTTACACTTATCTGGGAGCTGGGTAAAATAATACCCGGGTTTTATTATTTTTTCAGGGGCGAAATTAAATGGTGTGTGCTAGGTTAGAAGCCGTAGAAAATGTTGCATAATAGGAATACTATTTTGCTTTTTGTCGCAACGAAAAGTTACCAATCGAGTATATGACAAGCGTTCTGTATATCAAACTAATTGTAAAGATAATTGTAAGACTCAATTTGACGCAATCAAAAAATTGTGCTGATGGGTGCATTGGATAGTACGGGGGCCGTGGAGGTATTTCAAGTAAAGTTATAACATTAAAAACTTGTATTTGAAAAAAAAAGTTCTGAAAAAGTTGGAGCTTTGACCCCCAATATCTCTGTAACTAGATGGTTCTCAAGTATGGTCTAGAACAAAAAAATGATCACAATGACGGGTAGAATAAGTGACTTTTGCCTTCGTTAAGGGTACTTTTACACCCATTATATCATTCGATTCTAGGAATTTAAATCACGGCCATATCACACGAAGGGATGGGTAGGAAGCGTATACCTTACCAGTACCCAGTGTAACAGATATCTACCAATTTAACTGATCTTTTTTTATTTTTTATTACAAAATGGGTCTGCTCTTGACCTCGATCACGCCTGATGGAAAGCGATGAATGAGGTCTGTGATGAAACAAGCGTGCCCAGAAGATGCATGTTCACTCTTGCTTTGAAGGCAGACGAGTTAAATGTGGGAGGGAGGGAACACAGATGCCGGCAGAGAGTTCCACACTTTGACTGTGCGCAAATCTACAGATTATCACATCTGCTAAGCCTAGACTGGTGTCCAACCGGATTCTGCTGAGTTCCGATATTTCACATGGAGCGATAGCTTAGGTGACGTCCAGTTACTGGGTAACCGATACCTCTTGATAACATTAGTAGCCCATCCACAGACCTTCCTCGGTGCACTTTACTTAATCTTGAAGATCCTAAGCGGCTTTTATTATACAGGCACGAGCCCCCACATTTGTTGATCACTACTTTTTTTTATGCGTAAGATGTAAGCAATTCATCCACATTAACAACTGGGTATTTTATGCATGCATAATGTGTACGTTGTATCAATTTTGTTTGAACAAAGAAACCATGATATTTTCACATCACCCATTAAAATAATTCTCGTGAAATTCAAATTCCCCAGGGCGATGTTACTGTTGCTGATAAAAGTGAAAAATATTCTGGCCTACCCTTAAAGTTCAAAACGGAGAATCAACTGCAATGATGTTGGGTGATAGTAATAGATCCTACCTACCTATACTATACTGCTAACACTGACAAGCTCTTTATCAACGAGTTTTTCTCAGAAACTGAGAGCAACATGATCTAAGACTAATGCCCTCTGAATTTTTTAATACCTAAGTTGAGGTAACACCTGGTGGAGACTCGCACAGATCAGGGAAGAATGACGAAAAAGGAAGCAGCTGGTAACACTTGACTGCAAATGAATGAATGAACATTTGATTTAAAAAAATGTCCATGGAGTTTAGAGATCCACGTTTAGGAACGTGCAACTATGTTCCACTTTCTGTCTACCCGACCGACTTCTAGACAATTCAAAGGTGCCTGTTAATTTAAATTGAAATAAATGCTTCGAGTTTAATTCTACTTCTCCTGCATGATTCACATCAAAACTCAGCTCAACTGTAACTGTTTGGTGCTAACAGTCTCGGAGTAAAATGTGCTGTGACATGCGGACGGACAGACAGACAGACGGACAGAACGAATCTATAAGGGTTGCGTTTTTGTTGTTAGGTAACGGAACCCTCAAAAGAAAACACGTATTAAATATCGCACATTTATACATTTTTAAGAATTTACGAGCATAAGTCAATTTCAATTTGTGAGTACCATAACCAAAATTGCGAGTGCAACTCTTTAGCAAAAGTGCAGTTAAAACCCAAATGAATGGGCCCGTTAATTTAATTAAATCGCTTTATTCAATTAATTGCTCACGGTAGCGCAAAAATACAATTTTACCTTTATTTTTACAGGCGCTGGTGACTCTTGATGAGTCATTTATCTGCGGAATGAGCCACAAGTGAAGTAAATCGAGTATAATGTCAAAGGATTGAAACTTAAATGGGTGTTTATTGATTTAAATAGATGGTTATTAGGGAAATGTTTTTGAAAACTGATACAGCGTGGAACTTAACTTCTCGTTTGTCCTTTTTATGATCGTTCACCAATGCAACGGCAGTAACAATGAGTTCAGTTTAAGTCTATTTATATGTTGTCAAGACACATAATAATCTACACTCCCTCAGGCCTTTACAACCTACATAACATATAGACAAACTGAACATTCGAGTTGAAAGGACAGTGCTTCTGGGTGTCACCGAAGTCGAGTGTAAAAAGAGTCCTAAGCCGTCTTTCAAATAGTCGACCGTTCTATTCCGGAACCCACACGCAAAATCATTATAATATTTCCTTTTTCAAATAATAAGCAAAATAATTCTATAAACGTCCTCTTTTCCTTTGGAATACCAATACCAACTCATTGGGAATTCCCACAAAATTCTGTATTTCTTAATTATTTCCGCATAGACGACAAAAATGTTGGCGTTTGATCCACAAAATAGATAGGTAAGAAACAGAAGTTCCAATCCATACAACGCACGCACACCACACATCTCGAGTGCGAGCGTAGGTGGCTTTTGTTTGATCATAGTCAGCGATTGCCATACGGACGTTTGTTCGAGAGCAGTGAAACCAATACTTAAGATAATATGTTGCACACAGAAGCTGTTGGTGAACCTATTTTGATAAATAAATAAGCAGTGACGGCCCAGTGGTGAGCGGCCAGACAAGCTTAGGAGTTGTAGCTCGTGACTTCGAACCCAAGCAAAACAAAACAGGTGAAATGTGCCTAAACACTCTGGGTCCGCGTAGGGTCTCAGAGGGCACCTGTGTCCTAGCAGTGGGAACATTATACGCTGGTTATGCCCTACGTCTGTTTTGTATGAATCTAACCTTCTGTACCAATCTATTTAGTGTGTTCAGCGTTCAGCCCGAACGGGTGGGGCCATAAAACGGGCCTTGACTGACTGATGGCAGCTACGAAGCTTTACGAGTGCACGAACGAGGCCGATCCAAATACTCCACTCTTGAATTTCTAGTTTGGCCATCAAGTGTGCGATGATTTGTAAGGGCTTTGCAAATTCATGAATATTTGCATTTTCAAAACTCTGTTCTTTGAAACTCTATTTTATTCAGGAATTCGCTTGCCTACGTTTGACTACCAATACAAATAAGTAAAAATAAGAACAATTATCTTAGATTCACATGCAATGTATGTACATTATATCTAAGATAATTATGATAATCAAAATTATCGTGCCTGTTGTAATCCCCGAAGGCTTAGTCAGAGGTATACCTAATGCTACATCCACATTTCGCCAGTTATAATTAGGTTGCATTTAATAGGGGCGAGCCTAGATATCTTAAAGCTTAGATATCCAAGAAGAAAGTATCATATTACAGGGTTACTCATGAAAGGAAGATTAATAGAGAAGTATGGAATAAATTGAGATTAGGAGAGTGTAATTAAGAAAATATCAGTTAGTAACACTACAAGACTTATATTTCATGCAATTTGAAAAAGTATTTATCTTACTACACAGCAATGTTAGTGGCAGAGTTCAGTAAGAACAAAAGCGAGTATCGCTTGTTGTACAGCCCTCCGCTATAACTCACTTACAAAGCTTATACCCAGGATTTGATTGACGTTAAAGCTCATAGGCCACGTGCAGGGCTTGTCAAACGCGTCCTCACAGGTACACAGCTCACGGGAATATGGCCCACGGCAGACTACCACGATGGCTTGTAAACTTTACTTGATTGCCCTTTTATTATGTCTATAAAGGCCAAATCTTGGGCTTTGATTATCGTAGTAAGATAGAATAACAACACCAGCATCACGCTAGCTATCCTCGAAAGGTTAGGAAGAGGTGTACCTTATCGTTTAGTCACATTTCGCCAGTAATGCTTAAGCCCCGTGTAATGGGGCGAGCCTATTGTCACCAACAGGACACATCGGCCGAGAAATGTTTTCTGAGAAAATCCTGGTTGTAAAATCCAATAACCTGGGAATCGAACGCAGGACCTCATGCTCAGCAGTAGTGTTTGCGACCACATATCCAATAAGACAGCTAGGGAATTTAAAGGTCAAATCTAGAGCTTTGAATGCTGTAGTAGGACAGGTGAAATAATTTTACTATTATCCTCTATTTCGCCAGCAGGTGGATACGTACCTTTAAAATAACCTATACGTACTCTTGAACACGAACCTTTCAGCAAAAAAATCAAGCAATGATCACAGAGACACTGCCTTCGTCACGACACGGTGGCAGACGGATTGATTGATCCTTTTCACGTGATCCGTTTGCTACCTTCACGACACGAGGTGACTTAATCTTAGTAGAACACCCGGAAAGTGTAACTCGGGAAGTATCAACTAGGTGTATTAAACTGCTTTGCCTATTCTCATTCATAATATGTATCATTCATTCTATCTATAATATGTATGTATTTACAAAAAAAAAAATGTATATGTATATGTAGTTTATCAGCCATCTAGCTACCATAACACAAGCATTAAGTTGCTTAGCTTGGGACTAGATGGTGCTGTGTGAAAATGTCCAGGGATATTTATTTATTTATTCACATTCAGCAGCTGAATCAATAACCAAGCTCGTGCCTAAAAGCAGCCTGATCCACCTTGATGTGTCTAATTCAATGAGCGACAGCCCCGCAGACCCGGCCACGCTGCCACGCTGCCACACTCGGTGTCGGTGTCTTACAAAATTCCATTTCAAATAAAGTCATTACGCACGCCCGAAATCCCTTGGAAAACTGTGAATAATGACTGGGAATTATACTGTGTTTTATGCCTCCGCTCCACCGGGCCACGGGGGGGGGGAACCGGCGAACAGAGGGCGGCGGGGGGAACAGGCAAATTTTAACGAATTACTGGAAAGATTGGAGCTTTTGCCTGAAAGAATTGGTGTGTGAAATTAGATTGTTGGTTTGGGAAGCTTCACATCAGTTTATTATAACAAAGAAACGGTGAGATGGGCCCGTGTCTTTGTAGAAAAGGGCACCACCTAAGTATTTACCTATACAGGGTGTTTGGCGCATGGACCGACACAATTTTTCCAGGGATTTGGGAGGTCATTAGCTAGGTTCTACCCATACACCCTTTGTCCCAAATGTCACGGTTGGTTAGATATGTTTTTTTTTGTTTAAATGAAAAAAATGCCCAAAATGTTTCCTTTAATTCGAAATAACTTTTTTGTTTGTGGGCGTAGTGGCACAAAACAAATTTTGTTGCATTCTCCAAAGTCTTTTAAATCTAAAAACATCTTTGTTTTATACAACTGGTTCCAAGAAAATTCCTTACAAGCTTCCAAAGTAAATTTTTTTATTTAATGAATGAAATTTTACAACTTCTAAATTAATTATAAAAAAAAATAAAAGTCATTTTGAACTTAGCTTTATTTTAAAAAGTTCTTTAGTTGATACCCTTTCTAAAGGTATGCTACATGTCATAGAAATTATTCATTATGTAGTCAAAATACTAGTTAGGAGAGTCAGGGTTAAGAAAAGACTTTTTAAGGTTATTTTGTTTTTAATAAACTAAAGTTATAAAAAGGAGGCAAAACACCGGGAGAGGTGGAAAGTAATGGGGGAGGCCTTTGCCCAGCAGTGGGACAGAATAGGCTAGTTAAAAAAAAAGTTATAAATCTTGTTCAAATTGACCTCCTTCATTTCGTATGCATGCACGATATCTGTTTCTTATTTCAACTGTCGTTGTACGTAGTCGCATTTCTTCTTTCATAGTTTGAAACGCGTCGGTTATTCGTTGAATTAGAACTTCCCTAGTGGGCACTTCCGTCTGGTAAACCAATACTTTTGCACGTCCCCAGACGTAAAAATCCAAAGGCGTCAGGTCTGGGGACCGTGCGGGCCACGGAATAGGGCCGCCTCTACCAATCCATGCGTTTGGAAAGGCATTATTTAAATGCTCTCGCACGTCCAGTTGGTAGTGTGCTGGACAGCCGTCATTTTGGAAAACTATCGGCACACCTTCTTCCAAAACAGGCACAACAAGTTCGGGCACTACGTACAACGACAGTTGAAATAAGAAACAGATGTCGTGCATGCATACGAAATGGAGGAGGTCAATTTGAACAAGATTTATAACTTTTTTTTTAACTAGCCTATTCTGTCCCACTGCTGGGCAAAGGCCTCCCCCATTACTTTCCACCTCTCCCGGTGTTTTGCCTCCTTTTTATAACTTTAGTTTATTAAAAACAAAATAACCTTAAAAAGTCTTTTCTTAACCCTGACTCTCCTAACTAGTATTTTGACTACATAATGAATAATTTCTATGACATGTAGCATACCTTTAGAAAGGGTATCAACTAAAGAACTTTTTAAAATAAAGCTAAGTTCAAAATGACTTTTATTTTTTTTTATAATTAATTTAGAAGTTGTAAAATTTCATTCATTAAATAAAAAAATTTACTTTGGAAGCTTGTAAGGAATTTTCTTGGAACCAGTTGTATAAAACAAAGATGTTTTTAGATTTAAAAGACTTTGGAGAATGCAACAAAATTTGTTTTGTGCCACTACGCCCACAAACAAAAAAGTTATTTCGAATTAAAGGAAACATTTTGGGCATTTTTTTCATTTAAACAAAAAAAAACATATCTAACCAACCGTGACATTTGGGACAAAGGGTGTATGGGTAGAACCTAGCTAATGACCTCCAAAATCCCTGGAAAAATTGTGTCGGTCCATGCGCCAAACACCCTGTATAAGTACGTTATCAGGTTGAAATAAAACCGATCCTTAGGACGTATTACTCCTGTTGCAGGTGCATAAATACTTGCAAGAAAAAGAAAATATCTAATTAAAAAACCTTTATTACCGAACAAATTACATTGCAACTATGTATAAGATTTTAAGTGTTTTTAAGAGCATGCGTAGTTCACTATATTCTGCGAAAAAATATTTCATAAATAAACTACAAGACTAGATAGCTATTTATAACCGGCCAAGTGAGTGTCGGGCCACGCACAATGTAGGGTTCCGTAGTTGCCCGTCAAAATATTCAGACCGATTTGCCTCCGAACGATGATTTTTATTGTAATCATGAAAAACAAACTTACATTTGCAGTTGAAAAACCAGTGCTCCCATACATATGTTTGGGAAAATATGTGATCCAAGTACATTTTATAAGTTGGTCGACTATCACTCGTAAACTTGTAAAGCCTACTAAACTGTGGGTTTTTTTTCTTTTAACTTCGTTATATTATTATACATTACCGTGAAACTACTATTACCGTGAATTTTTTTACGCACCCGAACACAACCGTTTAGCTGGTAGAGGGGGGGACACTCGAGTCTATCAAAAAAACAATTTTTTACTAACTTTAAATCTTAATATTTCACAAACGAATCCCATAATCGAAAAATTATTTTAAAAACTCGCAGTATTTTTACAGACCTATCCAACGACATCCCACACTATGGGGTACGCGAGAAAAAAATCGCCGCTTTACGTGTAGGTACTGGAGATACCCTAAAAAAAAGTACTTTTCGAGATTTTATTTTACCACTTTGTCGGCGTAACTTATCTGCATATTCATGCCAAATTACAGCTTTCTAGTACTAAGAGTCTTTGAGCTTTGAGCTAAGCTGCAGACAGACAGACAGATAGACGGACATGGTGACTATAAAGTTTCACCATGTCCGTCTGTTGACTACGAAACCCTAAAAATCATCTCTGTCGCATTCTACATACAATTCCAAAACTGCATTTGCCTCACAAACCTCTCCCGACGCGACGGTAGCCAAACAAAACACTCAAAAATCATAATCAACAAAATGCTCCACTCACTAACGAAGCAGCATTAAAAATATATCCTTAATTACTTAATTTTTCCAACGTGGTTATATTTGGGCTCAAAGTTATCAAGAAGGGACGAGCTACCATCAGGGGGAGCTGTGTAATTATCAAATGAGATTTTTATCTCCCTGTTAATATCTTTAATTTAATCACGTTGAATTCATGCTGTCCTGGTAATGTGAGATGGTAATCAGATGCAGTTTGTATGATGTGTGACGTAGGAAGGGGAAATAAATTTACTATGTGTTTGTTTATTTAGTTTCTGGGCTTGGGAAATTCGTTAGGTGTCTAACCTAATTAGGGTTCGGTTGCCATATGGAAGGAACCCTTAATAGATTCGTTCTGCCCGTCTGTCTGTCTGTCCGTCTGTATGTCTGTCCGTCTGTATGTCACAACAATTTTACTCCGCGATTGTTGGCGCCACACAGTTGAAATTTGGAGAGAAGATGTCTTCTATGAACGGCTATCCTAATGTGACAGTGCAGTGAAAGTGAAAAGTGAAATTACGGTAACTGAAGGGGTAATACCGGTAACTGAAGGGTGAAAAAACTGTTGAGTGTAACGTATGAATGAGCGTTAAAAATATTATTATTATACTGTGTGATACTACGAAACCCTTGTGTGCGAGTACGACACGCGCTTGGCAGGTATTTTTTTCAACACGTGTTGTTGACTTACATTTTGTGCGACAAGAACGTCCGCCTACCCTAGAAACAGAATATTTACTTTGTCCACATCTTGTACGTGTCCAAACAGAAGTACCTTAAGTAAGAAGAAGTAGCTTTAGATCCTCATCATAGTCATCATCTGCTTATTCTTTCCCCAAGTATGTTGCGGTCAGCTTCCAGTCTAACCACACACAGCTGAATAACAGTGTTTTACATGGAACGACTACCTCTCTGATGTCCACTACTTAGCAGTTACCTTTGCTAAAGAGCTACAACACCAACCCACCAAACTGAGTAGGCCACAAAACAAAAATAACAAAAATCTTATCAAACACAATAAAAATAGAAGACACCCAATCCGAAAGCTATAAATAAAAGCAATGCCTGTGAATACAACGCGTTACACAAATAGTTGAATCCTCCTGGTAACAACAAATTCTTTGCAGAATCCAATATATGAGGCGCCGATATATCATGCAAAACATTATACATCACTTCGACTATTTTATCCATTCCTATTCCGGACATCATATGCAGAATAGTATTTGAGAAACTTTGTTCTGGAAACATACGAGATGGTACAGGATAATGGAAGCAAGACAGGTGGTAGGCAACACTCCAGGCTGAGGGCTTCTTCCACGTTAGATCAACATAATGATGTCTCTGTCGCTTTCAAACGAAAGACAAAAAACAGAAAGATTTGTAAATACGTATAACGTTAATCATTTAGTGAAATATGGTGTAAGCAGGTATAATACTTCAGAAATAATTCAACGGCCAGTAGAAATCATTCTTAAGGTGGCTAGTTGGCTCTGCTTGGTCAACCTCCTTGACTTTTACGATTTTATTCCTGTCTTTAGCAATCTTTTCTAACTTCTAACAATCCATTTTGTCTTTAACCGATGCATTAGCTTTCGAAGCTTTGCTGGCCACTTACTGGACACTTTCTCACCTAATGGTTTAAGTAAAGAACTGGTTAAAAGAAAGTCATTTAAACTAGTGGCCGCATCAAAGAAACTTTTAGAACCTAACCCAGCAGTTATAGTATGTAGAAATTCAAGCACAGAAAAACCCTGTGCCTACAAGAAAAATCAATCGTCCCAAAAACCTCAGGAGCAATAAGTCCCGTATATTACCTCCCAGCGTACCCTTCTCAACTGCCTCTTATCAGTATATTTTCACCCGGCTACCGTGCAAGTCGCGGACACTGCCTACCACACATACCTTACTCCTGGCAGGCAAAAACAACCTCATTCACAACTACAGAAGGTTCAGGTGAACTGTAGAGGTAAGTTGGTAGATGCATAACAAGTCGGACCGAGGTTGCCAACAATTTACAGAGTCCATTCGTGGCGATCGCTGGTATTATGTTTCTGTTAGATATTTGCAAAATTTTCACCGTTTTTATTGTTGTTTATTGTATGAAGTTTGTGATACCTTTGTTAGCTAACAGTTCAGCAGGATTGTTTATTCTTTTTGTCAACTGAATACAGAATGGACAATGGTGGATGTTCAAGTGTCAGATTTTGTTCACAACCTATGCATATATAATAATTAGGTACACTTATTCTCACCAATTAACTACAATCATCGCGCATGCGTAACGCCATGGGCGTAGAAATTAAAACGATCTCGAAATATAAATTTTTAACGCTCCATCCCTATTTAAGAAAAACACATTATTACATAATCGTTTCATCTGAAATGATCTCTGTATATTTCGTGCCTACAGAGATTTGACAAGAAGACGCTTTTAGCATGGACTTAGGCAGACATCTCGAGCAACCTTCAACTCTTTAAGTCAATCATCTCAGTCTACCGCAGTTGCTGTTGGTCATGGGCTTACCCGAGCTATTCCACAACACTCTGCACTCCGTTTTCTGCATCCAGTCCTAACCAGCCAGCTTTTTAAGGATGCTCGTTCCATCTAGTTCAAGACGTCTAGAGCGACCTCCACCATGTTTGCTATACCTATACAAATATGCAATCTGCACTCCAAGACTCGTTACCTATCAACAAATAAAAAGACTAACTCGAAATGCTCCAAATTAAGCTTTAATAAAGTTAAAACTTAACAATTCGCAACACAATTGGTTCAGTTAAAACTACTGAGTTAATCTTTGGTTAAAGGCGCTGCTGGCAGCGAGCCAGGTGCCAGGCAGACCAAGGTAACCATTACTACACTTTGTTTTGTTACGAATAACATTTCAAGAATTTGGTCGTATTTTAGTAGGAATCAAGAAACGCGTTATTAACTAGGTTTTTAAAAGAAATCTCTAGTTAAACGAGTAAGTACTGAGCATGTACTACCAGCCACCTAACCTAAGTATTCACACCGTATATTGGTGCCGTCTTCTAAAAAGTCGTACCACAACTTACAAACGATCATCTTGTTTTGGCAAATCTCGGAAAGGGTACGAAGAGTATACCTACAGGTAGTTGCTGTACCTTTGCACCTTCATAATACCTTAATCACCACAAGTGACATCAACAGGGCAAGATCACCAACCCAACCCTTTAAACCTTTAAGTCGGCGCCCCACACATCTTATAATCATCTCAAACGCCACCAACCGGGACGGGTTGAGTATTTACATGTAAAGAGAAACACACTAATTACTCCATCGGGGCAAAGTAAAACATCTTCCAAATAAAACCTATTAAAATTAGCATATGCCGCGTCCTCGACAGTAATTACATCATAGCTTTTAATTACTTCCCAACCGTTTGCCGGCTTACTAATTAAATACAGACAATTTTACGGGAAAATTGTGAGGAATACGAGATCCTGTCGGAATTGTCAGTCAGATGTAGCTTCTAGTAAATTGTGTACAACGTCAGGAATGTCAGGAGACTGCTTGTGAAATTATTTATTACTTGTTTTAAAGGACTGTTCTGCTGCGTGTTGCTGACTAGGGATTTAGGAAATTGATGTGATTAAATCTAAAGGTGGTATATTAACTTATGATTAAATCTTTTGACAAAGGAACACAACTGACATGATAAAAGAAACCAGAGGCTCAATCTACTGTTGCTATTAGTCCAAAAACCTTTGTCTTGACGATGAGTAGCTTCATAAAGTTTCACAATATTTCATAGGATTTTCAGTAATGGAAATTAATAGGCTCGCCCCTTATTAGAAGAGAGTTAGTTAACATAACTAGCGAAGTGTGGCCACCCACACCCACACCCACACACAATTTCACCCACCCAGGTGAAATTAAACCTTCGGAGATGTCAGATGTGTGATTTTCCATACTGGAAAAATACAGCAGCTCTAGATTTCCACGTCACTTTTAATATAATAACTTTTGCTGTTTACTTCCCAATCATTAAAACTGATTAGGTGCATCACATTCCTCCCGACTCCTGACATATCAGTAGGCCAATGATTATATTCGACGCAACAGACCAGGGTGGACCGTTTACCTCGGGCGTGTATTGTGCACAGTCGAAGCGACTGACAAAGGAAACTTACCCCGGACAAGTTGCCGACACCGATGTATGGACGCTGGATGTACTGGACATTGAGCATTATTATTTATTTTTATGTTTGTTTTATAAACTTTTATAGTTTTATAGTTTATTTAACGGAACAAATCTGAAAGAAAAAAGATTATGCCGCAACGATGAGATTCCGAAAGGTAGTGGAGAAATAAGCCTCATGAGAAACCGTACTACACTTGAACTGATACAATCGAACCCACACCGTATACAATGATAGGTATCTACTGCGCCCAAAACAAGATGACCCGTTTAATGTCAGTTTTCATATAAATATCTTCATTTAATAGTTTGTTACTAAGCTCGTGTATGATTATATAAAGCGTGTCGCTATCTACCCGCAACTATCACTTCAGGATACAATTTTCTTCAGCAAAATGAGATTTTCTATCTGGAAAGTCATTACGCGCTATAATGAGTTATTACATTAGTGGTGTCGTTGAACGCAGCTCTAGATCGGGGTCAACTAGTTACTAACTTGCTTCTGTCTAGCTGTCTCAATTCAGTTCTGCTGTCGCAGCCGACCGCTGCGGCAACGCTGCGATTTGCTGACGATAAACTTGCGTTAAACTGTTGTTCAGTAGAGTGGGACCGTTTAAAACGGAACTTTTTCAATTATTCCTCTTGTAGTTTATTGGATTCGATTCCAAGCTAGCAAGTTATTTGATTTGCAAGTTCCTGCAATGCCGTTGAAAACTTGTACAACTAGTTATGAAGAGAGATTGAGGAACATTTCTAGAGATGCTGAGATTGTCCACTAACAAAGACTTCGTAACAAAAGTCACTTACTGTTGGGAAAAAGTGTTATATACTTGAAAAGCTGATACGAACCGAGTCGTGTTGAAATCGAATATGTTTGAGATTGATGCGTTATCACAGCAGTATTTAGCAAATTATAAACAGGTAGTCTGATTAGTGTGTGAGTGAGAGCTAATGTGTTTTTAAATATTAAATAGGCAGCATTACTTCATTAGAATAAGATAACGATGGACATCACTTCAGAGCTGTAGCTTCGGCAGCTATTATGAGTCAATCAAGCAAGAAAAACAGATAATTTTATTTCTTTCGACTTTTACCAACACAAGTAAGGTACGTCACTCCGTTTACTTTTCTCCGGATTCTCGTCAATAATGTGGAGGATAATCCGTACAAGGAAACTTTCAGACAGTCTAGTTTCTTCAACTTGGCCGCAGAACGTCTAGCTGCCTCTGAAAGTGTATGAAACAATATTTTCTGATATTAAAACTGTATTTCGAATCGAGTCTCAACAAAAATTCGATTTAGTAACTTTTGTAAAACGTGCCAAAGTTTAGCGAAGTTCCCAACTTGTCGTCATATCGTGGGCAGAATACATGCTCCACGAGTTTGCAGCTATTATAGACTATATTCAAATGTGATAAAGGCTATTTTCGATTGCCCCATACGCATCAACCCGTTATTATTAAGAAAGATGTGATGAGCATCAATGTAAATATTTATTCAGTCGCTTATCTGACGTTCATTATTTACGGTTTTGTTGCTTTGACATTACCTATATGTATAAAATCTATACGATCATGCAGCATAATTATATTGTATGTACTTAGGTATATGTACCTACTTTGTTGATGAGAAACTCGTAAGATGACACTGTAATAAATAAATGTAGGTATCCGCGGATTTGACTTTGAACTTCTTCGAGTAGCTACTTCCTTAATCAGGTCATCATCATCATCAGCTTAGCCTTTTACCAACTACGTTGGGGTCGGCTTCCAGTCTAACCGGATGCAGCTGAATACCAGTATTTTACATGGAGCGACTGCCTATCTGACCTCCACAACCCAGTTAGTGCTAGGTAATACGATACCCCTTGGTAAGACTGGTTGTCAGACTTTCGGGCCACTGACTACCTGTAACGACTGTCAAAGATCTACAAATGACAGCCGGGACCAACGGCGTAACGTGCTTCCCGAGGCATGGAGGAAACTCGATATGTAATGGGTGGTCTCCCATCCACGGACCAGCCTAGGTAAGCACGGCTTAACCTAAAGATCGACCCGAGCGGCTGTTCTTATTTAGCCACGAGCTCCTCTCAGCTTCACGAGCTTCCTTAATCAGGTATAAATGCCTTTTAAGTTATGGGTAAAGGTGTCACAAAATTCTCCATTTTGTTGTTATATTACTTTACAAACTGTCAACCATCTTAAATAAATATGTAATACTTAAATAGGTAAATAAGCTGCGTGGCTAGGGGAGAGGTTAGTCGCTAGTGTGCCAACTCTGGATAATAGGGGACCTCCAGTTTTATTCACCCTTGCCGCAGTGAACGCAGGGCTCTGCTATGCTACTCGTGGGCGATACACCCTCCAAATTTCATTGCTCTAGGACAAGCGGTTTGGAATGTGCTTTTTTTTGTTTTTTTGGTTTGTGTGTGGTTTTTTTTATCAGTCAGCTAGGACTTTGAATTTCATATTGAGGGATGATTTTGGAAAAACTGTGATACACGTTTCTCATAATTTTAACTAAAGAGTATACGTACACAAATTTTCAAGTCCATCGACTTCGAGAATAAAAGTTTCACAGAAACTTCAACACCCCATTTTACCCTATTAGGGGTGTAATTTCGAAAAACCCGTTCTTAGTGGATACCTACTCTTCACCAAAAATACACCCTCCAAATTTCATTGCTCTATGACCAGCGGTTATACCAACGCACAGCCCAAAGGCTGTGCGTTGATATATCAGTCAGTCAGTCAAGCAGTCAGAACTTTGAATTTTATATGTAAAATATAGATCATCAACATTCTCCATTTAAACTACCCCTACAAACATGGCTCCGGCCCGTGGGTAGGGTTTTTGTACTCTCTTACGAGAGAAGAAAATTAATGAACAAGAAATAATAATAATAATATCTTGGGACAAGCAACACACCGCCATCTGATCCCAAACTAGGCAGAGCCTGTACTATGGCAACCAGACAACTATACTTATATATTTCTAAATACATACATATTATAGATAAATTACACACCCAGATACAGAACAAATAATCATACTCATCGCACAAAGATTTGTCCTGTGTGGGAATCGAACCCACGTCCGCCGTCCTAGCAGTCAGGGTCACTAAATGAATTAAATATTTACAAAAAATACTAGATTAAAACTATGTACAGACGCCAACACATCAAGCTATGCTAAACTGTCATTTTTTGACAGTTTAAACCTAACGCTTCAGTAGCGATGAGATTTGACAGATTTTAGACTTGATGTGCTGGCGTCTGTACATTTAAACAACGACGACAATATTATTATTGCTTCGTTCATACACCTAAAATCCCCTTTCTCTTCTATGAAACGGCAACAAAATATCTTGAAAAGTTATTGTTATAAACAGGAACACTCGAAAGACCTTTTCTCTGTATCCAAATCCTGTCAGATTTATGTTGAATGCTCTCACAACACACTCGAAGAATAACTCCAAATAAAAACAAAATAGGCTGTTTCGGAGAACCGTTTAAATCATAAAACAAATAGTAATATCTGGTGTATAGGGCCGTGTATCTGCTAGATTATGTTAAATGGGTCGGCCAGTGTTTGAGATCATGATCCGACCACTTATAAAACATAGTTCGGCTGCGAGCTCCATTTACCCGCTGCCCGCTGGCCGCTGGTCACTCTAACCGGATCGGGCCGGTTAAATCCGGTAAGTGGGCCTCCGTGCTCGAATAAATCCCCATATTATTGTTATTGCCGGAGAGGATCCCTCCTTTGTATACTATCGTCGCGTGATGACTAACCTGCTTTCTGATACATATTTTTTTCCAATATAGTTCCATAAGTTAGGATATTTTACAGAGTGGAAATTAATCAAATTTGTAAAAACCTCGGTGTTACTTCGTAACCTCTCGTAACCCTGCATGTAACGGGGTAACACCCGTCATTAAATTACTGACGGGCATCCAAAATAATACACCCTCCTATGCCAACAATTCACGACAGACAGACAGACAAAAATGTGTTTTTGTGATAAGTCCCAGCTTTTTGCTGGATGCATATTTTCATATGCATCCAGTTATAAAGCTGTTATTTTGATATGACACACACTTCAAAAACAGACACTTCAATTTTATTTATTTTAGTTTACATCTATTGGTACATGAAAATTTACAGTACATTCAAATTACGATAAATTCCGTACTTCAAATTACGATAAATTCCGTACTTAGATGCTTCATGCACTATTCTCAACCTAGACAAATAACAGGATCACAAAATGTTCGACTTAACAAGCGCATACATCATTTCTTCTTTTTAGCCTCCTCTTCCAATTTCTTTTTAAGTGACAATGGCATCTCTGGAGGAGGAGGACGAGGCATCCTGGTATACACCTTGAAACCATCGTAGATGAACCACTGCAGTCCCGTGAGAGTACCAATCATGAAGATACGCAGGACCAAGCCGCGCCAGATGCCCGCGAAGCCCACTTCCTTTATTATGCTGCCGACAGTGGAGCCCGGTTCCTTGTTCAACTTGGACACGAGGGTATCCGCGGGATGCGATACTATCGCACATAGTACACCCGCCATGTAGCCCGCTGTGAACGTGATCACCAACTGCTCCTGCTTCGTGCACTGAGCTCTAGGCTTTGGCGCCACTGTTTCGTACAGCAGCTCGACAATCTTCTCGAACGAAGCGAACTTCATCATGGTATAAGGGATCTGTCGGCACCATAGTGCCGGTAATCCTTTGTAGAAGGTCCCGAACCCTTCCGTGCTGAGCATGTGCGGCATGGCCTTCGACATCTGCGACGTGTAGCCCGGCGTGGTCTGAATCCGCACTTTGACGGCTTCCCACGGCGACAGTAAGATATCGGCGCAAAACTCAGCGGACGCCGCCGCGGCTAGGTACAGAGCTGTTCTGTACACGTAAGCAGTTTCCTCGTTGACCATTTTGGCGTATCTATACTTGAAGTATTCATAACCACAGAACTTGGTAGCGCCTTGAAATGAATACCCGATAAATGTAGGCGCCCATCCTTTAACACAGTTCGGGAGACCGCCTTCCTGATAAGAGACGCGAAACCCTGTAAAGATGGACTTGTACTTCAAGGGGTCCACCTGTATGCGGCACTTGACGAGATCGAGTGGCGTCACGCCGGTGTGTGTGGGGCCACACGCCGTCATGCCTCCCGCCGCGCACAGTATGAAGAACTTGTTGCTGTGGATCTTACACGAGAACTCTTCTGGTTGCTTAGCCATTGTGTTTGCCTAGCCTTTGTCTTTGTAAGGCGGAATTTTTATGCAATTTCAATAATAAATATCCATATTAGTAAAATTGTAAAACTGTCAAAGAATCAAACACAGAGCATCATATAGTATGAAGTCAAATCAAAGAGGGATATCATGGTATAGAATACTTATATCATGTATACAACCATCGAGTTTAAAATCTTGTCATTTTATTAAGGTGGAGGTTAGTTTAGAAGTTCCTTGGGTGGAAGCGACAGGGTAAGTTCATTTAACCCCACTGAATGACTTTTTCGTGAAATAGTTATTGAATGGGGTTAAATGAACTTACCCTGTCGCTTCCATGGTTCTATTGACTCTTGAATGATTGTGTCAGGGTTGCGCAGTTGGTAAGCATTTGTAAAAAAAACTGGTGGCAGCGTTAGTTCAGACTATGGGCACACGCCAAAATAACCATGCAGAACTTTACCACATATTCCTTTACTTTTACCTTTAGCTTGAATACTGTATCACCACATGGGGTGGCACATGTAAAACTCATCTTTTAAAAGTTGAGAGAGCACAAAGAGCACTCCTAAAGGTTAGTCTGTTTCTTCCTTTTTATCATCCAACTACTGACCTCTACTCGAAATGGGAGGTACTTACTGTGAGGCAGCTATTCATCTTAAGAACAGTTATGAAACAACATGCTCTAACAACTTTTGAACCAGAAAGAATCAGAAACAAGCGTCGCAAACATGTAGTCTGTTCTTCATCGTCATTCAAAACTAAGTTTGCACATCGGTTTTTCTGCTACCAGGGTTCAAATCTATACAATAAGGTAAATCGAGCCTTAACGCTATATCCCTTGCCAAAAACCAAATGTAAGTCTTTGGTTTCGGACTGGTTAAAAAAATTGGATTATAATTTTACAGAAAGTCTACTTCACTCAAATTAAATTAGTACGATATAAGTTTATAACTTGCACCAAAACCCTCTCACGTACACACATCGGCACAATACACTACAACTGACACTCAACACTACACACTAACATTACACACATATACACACATATACAGGCGCCCAGATTAATTTTTGTTGATAGTTTCTATTTCACTTCTACCCTCGAAATTGTAATAAGTTTTTGTTATTAAATCTCCTTATCTATAACATTGGATTGTTATATCATATATAATTTTAAGTAAAACTTTCTGTTCTTCCGCGGGGTGGGGACCTGGTGATTTGTAATACAGGCATTTTACGCCTAACTCAGACACCAGCTCCTCACATTGCTAAAAAAACAAATAACATTATGTGAAACCTAGAATAAGCTTGTCATTGTGAGGAGAAATAAAGAACTTATTATTATTATTATTATTATTATTATTCCCACGTCATTCTGAACCAGCTGATAAAAAAAGACAGTGTTTCCTACAAAAGTGTAACATACACTGTCAAAATCACAGAGCATCATAAATAATATTGGTATAGAGTGGCATCTCGAGAGCTTAGACTTGTCGCGAGTAGCGCCATCTGGAGATCTTATTCCATAACTAATCATACTATTATACCTTTTTTTTTGGAGGGTGGGAAATCATCAAATGACCCCTCCCGCTCTGGGCGGAGCGAAAGGGAGTGTCAGACTCTTACTGACCAAAAACCACCCATGTTCCTTCTTAGGCCCTTTATGTTCCAGGGCCGCGGTATCTCTTTCGAAAAGTGCAACCCTGGCAGCCAACCCTGACATCTCTTTGAGGTGCGCGTGGAACACGAACGCGCCGTCGACACGGCATACTATTATACCGACTCTATTCTTCATTTTCATTTCGTTGTTTTTGCTTAAGTACTTTGTATTATAACACAGTATAAATATTAATACAGTAGGACGACGCCTTTGATCTCTGGAAAAATGCCGACAACGTCTAGACAATCTCGCAACGGCGTATGGATGGACAAGTAAACAATATTTATGAAATTATTTATTTATTGCAGATCAATATGGTTAGCAATATTATAATTAAAACAATATTACATGAATGTAAACAATTTTAAACCCGCTCTTTACTGCATATATTATTAAGAAGTTGAGTATGACAATAAAAAATGCAGTGAGACGTATACAAAGAGATTTATGAACTGCAGATATGGATTGAAGAATTCGACACTTGTAGGTAAGAACCTCGGTAGCTCTGTTGGTAAGAGCGTCGGGTGTACTGAAAAAAAAATCAGCTGTTCCCTACATTTATGATCGATTAACTCGTCAAAATGTAGGGAACAGTTGATTTTTTTTTCGCGATTTTAGGTTCGGTCCCATAGTAAAAGTTGTTCATAACATGATGAGTACAATGACCTCTTAAGAGGTTACTGGTGTTTTACAAATAACCCTGTATAGACACGTCGTGTCTCTACAGGTTTCATGCGAATAGAGTTAATTGACCCAAATAAAACTGTTCAGCGGCGTCCTTAAATGTTGTCACCGGCACAAAAAGAGATAGTTAGGTTAGTAAAGTAACACATCTTTTAGAAGCGGGAGTTATTCGCGAAAGCACATCACCCTTTGCCAGTCCGATACTACTCGTTAAAAAGAACGACAAATCTGATAGAATGTATGTAGACTATCGCGAACTTAAGGCTAATACCGGCCAGAACATTACCCGTTACCGTTAATTGATGAGCAGATAGATCGTCTTCATGGTGCTTGTTTGCCTTTTTCGTCATTGGACATGGCATCAGGCTACCACCAAATTTTGATAGATCCCGAGGGCGACAGCATAGCTCGTACATCTTTCGTGACCCCGGAGAGGCAATACGAGTTCCTTGCCATGCCCTTTGGCTTACGAAATGCAGCGTCGGTCTATCAAAGGTGTATTAACAAGGCTCTAGGTACGCTTAAGGATACGGTGGCATTGGCTTATATGGATGACGTCCTCTGTTATTCTGATGACGTCACGCTGGGCCTTGAGCGTTTAGACCTTACACTTAAAGCTCTATCTGATGCGGGTTTTTCTCAAAATGTTCATAAATGTAAATTAATGAAAAATGAAGTAATTTCCTCGGTTATGTCGTTAAATCAGGTCAAGTAACTCGAAGAGGCACCTGCTCCGCGAGTAGCCAGTCAAGTTCGTCAATTTTTAGGTCTTGCATCTTATTTTCGACGTTTTATTCCAAATTATACCCACTTAGTAGGTCCTTTATACTCCCTAGCAAAACTAAAAGGTCCGATAACCTGGACGAGCCAACATTGTGAGATCCACAAAACAATAGTTAGCATACTGACATCAGAACCGGTCTTGACGATCTTTGATCCCAAATCCCCAGTAGAGCTTCATACAGACACAAGCTCAGAAGGGTATGGTGCATTCTTATTCAGCGACGCAATAATCTACCACATTTGATATCCAACTCTAGCCGTCGGACAGCCAAGACCGAATCTCGTTACCATTCCTACGAACTTGAAACCTTGGCGGTGGTCCGAGCGGTCGAGCATTTCAGACATTGTCTGTATGGACACTTCACAGTTTTCACAGACTGTAATTCTCTTAAGGCGTGAAAGTCTAAAACCGATCTTACACCCCTAGTCCACTGGTGGTGGGCCTTTCTCCAGGCTTATGACTTCGACATTGTCCACAAGCAAGGGAGTAGCATGGAACATGCCGATTTCCTCTTCAGAAATCCACTCGACGAACCTACTGCACACCATCCCGATACCAATCTGTCCAAGAGAAACAAGTCTGTCCAATTCGTTGAACTTTATCGAAAGATAGATAGTGAAATACAGTACCTAATTATCAAGCACAACAACAAAGAACTCCCTGAAGCCGTTTCCCATACCTACGATGTTCGGAAAGGAATACTTTATAGGAAAATTAGCGTAACAAAACTAGCTATTGGCTCCCCGTTGTACCGCGCTCCCTCACTTGGACTTTAATCAACCACGTCCATACAGAGATTAAGCACCTCGGCGCTGAAAAGACGCTAGATAAACTTTACGAGCAGTATTGGTTCCCACAAATGTCAAAGCTAGTGCGCAAATTCGTTGATTCTTGTATAGTGTGCAAAGCTTCGAAGGGCCTGTCGGGTGCTACCCAAACAAGACTTCATCCTATTCCTACTAATTGGCATACCATACACATTGATATCACGGGTAAACTTAGTGGAAAAAGCGATCGCAAAGAATATTCAGCGGTAATTATCGATTCCTTCACCAAATATGTTCTCCTTGAATATACCCCCTCGTTAGATTCAGCAAGTGCTAGGGCAGGTAGGTAGGGCAGGTAGGTAGGGCAGGTGGGTAGGGCAGGTGGGTAGGGCAGGTGGGTAGGGCAGGTGGGTAGGGCAGGTGGGTAGGGCAGGTGGGTAGGGCAGGTAGGTAGGGCAGGTGGGAAGGGCAGGTGGGAAGGGCAGGTGGGTAGGGCAGGTGGGTAGGGCAGGTAGGTAGGGCAGGTGGGTAGGGCAGGTGAGTAGGGCAGGTGTGTAGGGCAGGTGGGTAGGGCAGGTGGGTAGGGCAGGTGGGTAGGGCAGGTGGGTAGGGCAGGTGGGTAGGGCAGGTGGGTAGGGCAGGTGGGAAGGGCAGGTGGGAAGGGCAGGTGGGTAGGGCAGGTGGGTAGGGCAGGTAGGTAGGGCAGGTGGGTAGGGCAGGTGGGTAGGGCAGGTGTGTAGGGCAGGTGGGTAGGGCAGGTGGGTAGGGCAGGTGGGTAGGGCAGGTGGGTAGGGCAGGTGGGTAGGGCAGGTAGGTAGGGCAGGTGGGTAGGGCAGGTGGGAAGGGCAGGTGGGAAGGGCAGGTGGGAAGGGCAGGTGGGTAGGGCAGGTGGGTAGGGCAGGTAGGTAGGGCAGGTGGGTAAGGCAGGTGGGTAGGGCAGGTGTGTAGGGCAGGTGGGTAGGGCAGGTGGGTAGGGCAGGTGGGTAGGGCAGGTAGGTAGGGCAGGTGGGTAGGGCAGGTGGGAAGGGCAGGTGGGTAGGGCAGGTGGGTAGGGCAGGTAGGTAGGGCAGGTAGGTAGGCAGGTACGTAGGCAGGTAGGTAGGGCAGGTAGGTAGGGCACCTGCCCTATAGGGTAGGTGGGGTAGAGAAGTGACAGTAGTAGGTAGGAAAACATGCATTGCAACGCATGCCGGCTCAGCTAGTACTAGTATGAAATATAAATCAATAGCCGCGTACATTTCAATTCATCTCAATTTGAAAAAAAAATGCAAGTAATCGAATTAAAAATTTATTAATTTCATTTTGATCCACTTCGCCTTACAACTAAGTTAAAATAGTTCTTAAAATATTCTTCACTAAAATAACTAAATATTTTATATTAATTTTAGTATTTGTATACACATATTTACAAACAAAACTATTGCATTGCCTTTTGTACTTTTTAGAGAACGATTATTAAGTGCCAAATAATGGTAAAAATGTATCAAAATATCTCACAAAAACGGGCAATTCAAAATAATCACTCAGTTCAAGAACTTAAAAACTGAAATATAAAAATAAATAAATTGATTATTTAAAGTCCTTTCCCTTATTATTATTACTAGGGCCGGCAGCTCGGCAGCGCCGCGCCCGCAAGCTGCGTGCAGCAGTACGCTTTGTCAGAACAACATGGCGGCGTTGGTCGCCACTAGGCCACGCACCGTGACACCACGTACTGTGATTTCATGTAAATAAATCTATCGATGAAATCAGTCAATACTACAAGCAAACTTTTTTAACACGTTTAAATACATGTCGATCTTTACAGCAATTAGTAGATTTCAAAATTGTTTAACATAAGGATTTTTGTATGGGTCCGTGAATGTAGAAAAAAGGAAAAATGACCATAAATGAATTCCCATAATCATAATGAGAACAAAGTTATTCACTGGCGTTTCATATCAATGGCAAATTAACTAGTGGTTTATCGTTAATATTATAAAATTATCGATTCTATTTTCATAACAAACATCGATATTACGTCGATCAGTATAATCAACTAACTACGTATTATGCATTCAATCTCACACAAATGATGTAATACTGCCGACGAGGCCGGCCCGGGCGCACGGATCCGAACCAGCCCGATGGAAACATGCGGCAAATATTTTGTGGGGACGGCCATTTTGGTAATATTATGAATAAAAACCTGATCAAAATAATCGCAGTCTTTGAATCGATTCTCGCATGAACATTAAAATACAACAATTCCGTCGACACATAATATTTAGTCACACATTATACAGAACCAGTCTATCATTTCAATGACACATCAATTTTAATAACGTAGTGAGACTTCATCGATACATTCCAATCGGTAATCCTTCGCGATTATTGGACGAATCGATATAGAAAATGTTACTTCCATAATTTACATACGAATTGGCAGTCGTTGCATGTTCTGGCAGTGTTATAAATAAGGAGTATATTATACAAGTCTCACTACTGGACACTAAAATAAGCAGTTACAGAAAGCGCTTTGTCACCTACGAATCGATAAACATCGAAATAGCAAGCGACATCGATATTCTTCTTTGATATAATTGTCTATGCGTGCTTTGTTGCGCCATTATCACTGTCCATATTTGTGACATTTTAGCGGACAAGACACCGTGACCGCGACTCTCGCTAGGTAAAAACGAATCAGCAGATTCATTACCTCATACTCGCTCGCACGTAGTAGGTGAAGTCAGCGTTCTGCGTTACTCGAGCCCCGTAAAGAAAAGGGGTCAGGTAACCCAGGACATCGACTGTACAGCGGTGAGTGGCGTCGTCACGAAGTATTGTCCGCTGAAACGTTACAAATGCGGCAGCAGTGTTTACAGCGCTCTCTGTAGCTCGTGATCAGGCGACGCGTCAGCGCTTGAGCGGCGCGATGCGCACGGACACGTACAGGCGCAGCGGCGCCGGCACGTCGGCCTGGCGCCGCCCCCTGCCGCCCCGCCCCGCGCGCCCCGCCCGCCCCGCGCGCCCCGGCGGCGCCACGAAGCGCGCCTCCAGCTCCAGTTGCCGCGTCATCACCACCTGTATAGTATCACCACTTTAAGTGTGCAGTTCAAGGTGTCGTTGCTGGTCTAGAAATTTTGCATCGATATGTTAAACTTGGTACATTTATTTTAGTTCTGTGCTTTCCCGCCTGCACAGATAAGTTGGTTGAAGTGTACAATGTGTAGTGAGCACATCACTATACGTTTTCAGTTGAGACGCCAGCTCGTTCGCCCGTTATTTAAATTTAGGCGACGCTGATGACATTGAAACCCAACTCCGCTGTTTTAGAACGATAGCATAATCTTAGTTGAGTAATTAGGTTCAAAAGAAATTTTGATCTGTCATGTCATTACGAGAGAGCCACTGGTGAAGAAAATTACACAAGTAGGCATCAAGTGGGCTGCCAGACTGGATGTAGAAGGCGGGGGACAATCTGTTGTGTGACTTGAGAGAGGCTGTGCAAGAAAGTCAATGCCCAAAACACTTTCAATTTGGGCTTCAATACGGTTCATGAATGATGTCTTTGAACATACCTGGCTCTTCAAATGCCTCCTGAGCCGGAGCGCCCAGGCGCCGTCCCGCTTGCTGAGCAGGAAGTCCTGGTCGCGGTCCCCGTAGGCCACGCGGTAGTGCGCGCGCAGGCCGCCCGCGGCCGGCAGCAGGCGCAGCAGCGGCGCGCGGCCCCACGTCTGCGCCGGCGTGGCCGTCACCAGCACCAGCTCGGCCGCCGGCTCCAGCAGCGAGCGCCGGCCTGAGGACCGCCACGGGGGACTGAGATACAACTTGCGCAAGGAGGGCTTTCAAAAGATACCCGACGTAATGGAGTCCCGAGTCACCACATTTCTCAAAGAAAAGTAAACGAATACAACATCGCTTCGTATTGGACGACGCGACTCGACACGGGAGGCCCTTACACGAGCGCGCGGTTGTAACTGTTATTGTTTTATCTATTTAATTAATTTTTATTATTGTTTCTTATTATTTCACATAATTATTACTATCAAATTGCGTAGTTTAATTACATATTTTGTTCATCAACGGGAACTAAAATCTACGAAGCGAAAACTCTTTGGTAAAAGTTTTCATGCTATTTTTTATTAAAGGTTCCAAATTCAAATCACATTATTGACTAGAGTGCAGTAATGTAATTCAATACAATATTACCGCCCGACTGAAGCCTAGAGCATTAATGACTTACTTTAGGTTTGCATGAGATATAATTTGACATTTACGAGCTGGTGATGTGAAATTATCGTAACAGGGTGAATTTCAACAAATGCTATTTTTTTATCATATCGGTGAACTTTTTCATTTATGTATTTTTTGTATATTTTTAGGTTTTATGTAATCTTTAGGATATCAAATATTCCCAAATTTAATATCATCAATGTATCATTTAAGACTAAGGAGAAAATTCAGTTTGAATTCTGGTTTCCACCGATATGACAAACCGGCACCGATTACTTTTTCTGTACACCGATATGATAAGTTTATCCACCGAAATGATGTACATATCCAGCGAATCTATCCACCTTTGAACATCAAAAAGAAAATAGTAGGTACCTATATATTTTTACAAGGGTGACTTAGAACTGAAGACCTGAACTGAGGGTCTTATGTAAGTAGATCACATCCAAAGAGAACCGAGTTCTTAGAAATCCAAATGTATTTTTTATTTTTGAAATTATGTACCTATTTTATTATATTTACTTTCTTTTTTATTGTATTTACTATAGGTACTCAGAATAAAAAAAAGAATGTTTATTTTTCCCCTAATGATACATTTATACATCTTCTACTACCCAGTGGTATCGTGGTAATGATTTTGGCAGTCTATGTAGGTAAGTATGTATGTATGTATGAATGAATGTTTGTATGTATGTATATAATGTATGTGTTTGTATATTCCATTGTTTCTTTGTATACTTAACCAAATGACACGGGATCTACTGATATGATAAAACGACTCACCGAGATGATAAAATGATCCACCGATATGATAAAGCAATCCACCGATGTGACAAAACTGTGCATTGATCATGAATCAAAACACCGATATTAGATATAATAAGACACCGATTGATTGAACAGTCAATGAAGGTAATTCACTTACTACCTCTGTTAGAACCAAACAACAATAATAAAACTACACATTACACTAGAAAAATGCAACCACCGATAATATAAAATAATTGTCCGGGAGCAACTGAAATGGCGTACTTACATTAAGAGCGGGAATATGCAGCGATTTGACACATGCCCGTCCTGACTGCACACTAGCACACACTAAGTTAACGAGGGAAATAAAATTGGGGTGGGGACGCTGTCGGACTCATTGATGTAAAGTTAGGTTTAAATTACTTTTGTCCAGCGATATGAGAACATTTTGCAGGACAAAAACGTTTGTGCCTCTCAGTAATAATAATCGTTAATTATGTAATAAAATATGCTATTTAATAATAACAAAACTAACATTCTATGAAATAGAATAAGTTATATACTTAACTTACTTATTTTTATTAGTGTATAAGGTTATTTGCTTGTAAAAAAGTAGAGCGACAGCACCGATTTGAAAAAAATAGAGGTTTATGTATTTATTTCTACCTTTGTAATAGTCCTGGGCAATTATATTTTTGCCACAACCCAATAACTACCTATTGAATACTAAAAAAAATTATTCAGGACAATATTCCTTTTTTCAAATACTAATTTCACCGAAGACAAAAAAATAAGTCATTTGGGAAATTCACCCAACAGTTTGTCGTAATTCTTGCTAAACTCCGAGTGAGTAATTGCATAATAATAAAATGAGAAATACTCACGGCGACTACGCCTCTTGCGCTTCCTGACGATCATTGTGCCATTAGCGAATACTATCGCCTCATCCGGAGCCCTTCGTCTTCGACCGTTCACCTGGGAAGAATATGTTCTATGTTATATGTACTCAATACTCAAGACTTGAGTATTGAATATTTGTTGATAGTAGTAACACCCTGTTATAATGGTTTGAGGATAGTAAGAACTGTAATTCATCATAATCAGCCTTCCGCGTTCCCAGTGCTGGGATCCAGGCCCCTTCTCCGTGAAAGGGTGTACGCCATAATCGATGATGGTAGAATAATGAGGATGTGCAGCAACCCGCTTTGATAGTCCAAGTGAAGAATCTCATCACCTTACAACTGAAGCAACCCTCAGTAGATATCAAGTCCTTGTCCCCGCCGATCTTGTACTGGTCCCTGACGGGGAAGACGGGCGCGTCGCCGATGTCGTCGGGCGGCAGCGCGCCGTCCAGCGCCGTGAGGCAGTGGCCGGCGCCCACCAGCTGGTAGCCGGCCGGGCAGCCGCACTGGTAGCCCGCGCCGAACGAGTTGCAGCCGTACAGGCAGCTCGCGGTCGCGCAACCACCTGCCAGCTGACGGAACATAGCTTTTAATACGAGATATCGACAATACTTTATAGAAAATAGTTTATTATCTTGGTATGATAAGGTAATTATGCGATTCGCATAATTTCATGCTCCTATCCTTTCTGTCGCTCAGAACTATCACTTAGTAGAGCGCGAATAATTCAATCCCTGTTGCAACGTAAGATCAGATGGCGAAACCTCTCCTCGGTCAGGAATGGTTGAGTACACGTTTCTCCCCAGTCCCGCGAATCCCGTGGGATTCTGCACCCGTAATCCCGCAATATGCGGAACTGAAAAATGTCGTGGTTTCACGGAATACCGGGATATCGGTATTGCGGGATTGGAAGCCTTATTACAAACAATCAAGTTGAACCTTTGACCCCAAATAAATCAACTAAGATGTGTTTTTTTTTAGTCATACAACAACGTTTATAAACTCAGAACATTTATAATCTATTCAAATCCTTGTCATTTGATGTTCATCATCATCATCAGCATTCTCCTGCCCTTGTCCCAATTCATTCGGCGCAGCATGTCTTCTTCGTCCATACTTCTCTATTGCTCCTCATCTCAGCAATCACCTCTACTATTAGATGATATGTTCATTTATACAAATAATTATAAACTTTATTACAAAATCAATTATGTTGGATTGAGAATTCAAAAAACATAAAATGTTGCGTGTGAAAACTGAACTTGTTTTGGAAACAAAATTGCAAAAGCAAAATAGTTGTTTATTCCTGCAACAATTTCCTTTCGTCTTCCACCTGTTCACTGCTTACCTGAAGACACACAGAATGTCCGGCGTCCCAGCCGTACCCAGACGGACATCCGCAGCGGTAGGCGCCCGCCACGGCGAAGCACGGCGCTGTGCCGCACGGGCCGGCCGCGCACGCGTCTTGTGGGACACACACGCCGCTGGAAGACCGGCTTGTACCTAACAGACGAAGTATTGACGTTAGGAATATTTATGGTTTTTATTCTGTACAAATTAAGAAGTCCACTGCTGGCTTCTAGTATTCAGCAGATTCCGGTAGCCTTTACTAGGCCATCGGTCCACTTTGTAACTGCTGCATTACATTTCTGAACTTTAAACTTTAATATTTAGAAAAAAAACGCTTTTTTTTAATATGTAACTTTTCCTCTCGCAGGTCTGCTGGAAGAAATTTCTTATGAAATAAGCAGTACCTTTGTGCTCTTCTATGTTGATATATTTCCCTGTTAAGTATTTGTGTGTACATAAATAAATAAATAAACTTTTATAAAAAATATTTTTGATTATTATGTAGGCTATAGCTACCTACACTACTTACGTTCGGCTACTCCGAACATTGCCGAGGTTTACCGAACCGCGCGACTTGCGGCTCGACGCGCCGCCGCCTCCTCCCCGCACGGAGATGCGCCCCTCGGTCGCCCTCGCCAGTCCACGCAAGTCCACGCTAACCAACGTATCGGGCTACCCGAACTTAAATCGCGCAGTGTTAAACTTATGTTTTTATTATATTGTTTTAAGCCAATAAACTTTTATAAATTGTTAGAGCTGTGTTTATTGTGAAGAGTTCCCGAAACCTCCAATACACACATACACTCTACAGTGGTGACCCCGAGAAGTTAACACGTGCAACAAGTGCTACCTAAACCTAATTCAGTGTAAAATACGTGGACTCATAAACTCTTACAGTGAAAAATAACTGACTAACAAAATGTATGATACCGAGCAAGTGAAAGTGGATGATCCAGAAAAATCTCACGATGTTTTTCGAGTAGGTGTGCGCGTTCCGCCATTTTGGCCGGAGAAACCTGCGATTTGGTTCGCACAAATAGAAGGCCAGTTCGCGATCTCCAATATTACGGCGGACACAACCAAATTTTATTATGTCGTCAGTCACCTCGATCCGCGGTACGCAGCAGAGGTCGAAGATATCATCGTAAATCCTCCAGCGACCGATAAATACGTAATATTGAAGGCGGAGCTCATAAAGCGACTCTCAGAATCCCGCGAGAAAAAAGTGCACCAACTGCTGACACATGAAGAGCTTGGCGACAGGAAGCCGTCGCAGTTCCTCCGACACCTGCAGCACCTGGCTGGTCCAAAAGTACCTGAAGAATTTTTAAGAACGATATGGTCGAGTCGCCTGCCGAGCAACATACAATCCATAATCGCGTCTCAAGCATCCGCGCGTCTCGATGTGCTAGCTGATCTCGCCGACAGAATACACGATGTCGTGCCGAGAGGTCATCAAGTTGCGGCGACATCAACACATGGGGTGAGTGAAATGGAAGTTATGTGTAAACAAATGACCGAGCTAACGAGGCAAGTCCAAACACTTACGCAAAAGGTCAATGAACTTTCCCGCCCAAGCCGATCAAATAGACGGGAAGATCGCTCGAAATCGCGTCAAAATCGATCTCAGTCACGTACTAAACATTCAACATGTTGGTATCACTACAAGTTTGGTGCAAAGGCCACCAAATGTGTTCAGCCATGTGATTTTCAGCCGGAAAACTGCACAAGCAGTCAGTAATGGCGGCTGACGACTGCTCTACGTGTAAAGGCCGCTTATTTATCACGGATAAACGTACTGGCATACAGTTTCTCGTTGACACAGGTTCAGACGTGTGTGCCTACCCAAAATCATATTTACGTAATCAGCTGCAATATAGTAACAAATGTACCTACGAACTTGTCGCTGCGAATGGCACTCCGATACCTACATACGGTACATATCAACTAAATCTTAACCTCGGATTACGTCGTGAGTTTTCTTGGAAGTTTATTATTGCTGATGTTTCAAGGCCTATCATAGGCGTCGATTTTTTAAGTTTTTATAACTTATTAGTCGACTGCAGGCAACAAAAATTGATCGATTCAATAACAAACATGACCGTTGGCGCGCCTTCATCTCACGGAATAACACACGAACTGTTGTCGTTGAAAATGTTTACAGGTCATTCAACTTATCTCGACTTATTACGATGTTATCCGGAAATAACAAGACCAGCTGGATCACAAAATGTACCAATTCATAATACAAAACACCACATTAGAACGACGTCTGGCCCGCCGGTAACATCACGACCGCGTCGTTTGGCACCGGACCGTCTGAAAATCGCGAAAAAAGAATTTGAGGAAATGTTACAAAATGGAACAGCTCGTCGCTCTGAAAGTCCTTGGTCGTCCCCATTACATCTCGTGCCCAAAAAAGACGACGGCTGGAGGCCATGTGGCGATTATAGGCAATTAAATGCACGAACAATACCTGATCGATATCCAGTGAGACACATCCACGACTTCGCATATCAGCTGTCAGGTTCCACCATATTTTCCAAAATTGACCTCGTAAAAGCATTTAATCAGATACCCGTTTTTGAAGACGACATTAAGAAAACAGCGATCACAACACCATTCGGACTTTTTGAATTTACTGCCATGACCTTCGGTTTGAGGAACGCTGCGCAGACGTTCCAAAGATTTTTAGATGAAATCCTTCAGGGATTAGACTTCACGTTTGGATACCTAGACGATATCCTCGTGTTTTCAAAAGGGGAGACAGAGCACATTGGACACCTAACAAAAATATTCAACCAATTAAAAAAATATGGAGTAGTAATTAATACCAACAAATGCGTCTTGGGTGCTAGTGAAGTTACCTTCTTGGGTTATCACGTATCTGCAGCTGGTATACGTCCCCTCCCAGAAAAAGTAAAGGCGATTCAAGAATACCCCCTCCCTAAAAATGCAAAAGAGTTGCGAAGATTTCTAGGGATGATTAACTTTTACAGAAAATTTCTCCCTGGCGCCGCTCAAATCCAAGGCCCTCTCAATCAAGCTTTAAGTGGCCCAAAAATCAAAGGAACGACGCCCATCACCATAACACCTGAAATACAAAAAGCGTTTGACGCATGCAAAACTAACTTGCTAGAAGCCACTCTCATCTCGCATCCTGATCCACAAGCTGAGTTAGCACTATTTACCGACGCTTCAGATGTGGCCATCGGAGCTGTCTTACAACAACAAATAAATGACAGCTGGCAACCATTAGGATTCTTTTCTCGCAAGTTATCTCCTGCTCAGACGAAACATAGCACTTACGACCGTGAATTGCTCGCAATACATGAAGGAATAAAATACTTTAGGTATATGGTCGAAGCGAGAACATTTAAAGTGTTCACCGATCATAAACCCATTACATTCGCCTTCACTACAAGAAGAGACAACTGTTCACCTCGTCAACACCGCTATCTCGATTATATCTCTCAATTCACAACAGACATCAACCATATCTCAGGAAATGACAACGTAGTCGCCGACGCATTTTCACGACTGGAAAGCATCGACACTACAATCAACTACAAAGAACTGGAAAACGAACAGGAAACCGATCAAGAGTTACAGAGTTTGCTACAGAATAACACGGCGTTACAGCTAGAGAGAGTGAAAACTATGGATGCCTACATTTACTGTGACCAGTCTACTTCACGTCCTAGGCCATTCATCACACCAACTTTCCGAAAAGCAATCTTCAACAACCTACACAATCTCAGTCATCCAGGCCCCAACGCTACAGCCAAACTAGTGTCAGAACGATTTGTGTGGCCTAAGATTCGTCGTGACTGCAAAACATGGGCTCAACAATGCACTGATTGCCAACGCAACAAAGTTACCCGCCATACCCACTCTCCTCTTACCTCATTCCCTGTTCCTTCCAACCGTTTTTCCCACGTCCACCTTGACATAATAGGCCCTATGCCACTTTCTTCTGGTTTCAGGTACTGCCTTACAGCTGTAGACAGGTATACTCGATGGCCAGAAGCCTACCCTCTAGCAGACATCACAGCGGAGACCTGCGCTAGCGCTTTCATTTCTGGCTGGGTCGCTCGCTTCGGATGTCCAGAGAAGATAACTACTGACAGAGGAAAACAATTTGACTCGCAGCTGTTCCAATGTATGTCATCGATTATAGGCGCCTATCATTGTCCCACGACAGCTTATCACCCTCAGTGCAACGGCCTAGTAGAGAGAATGCACAGACAGCTTAAAGCCGCCATAATGTGCCACAACAACGCGCAATGGTCGGAGGTACTTCCACTTGTTCTCCTGGGTATGAGAAGCGCCTGGAAGGATGATCTACAAACATCTTCAGCTGAATTGGTGTACGGCGAGCCACTCCGGTTACCTGGTGAATTCATGAAACCGGTAACACACAACATCGTAGATGAAGCAGACTTCGCAGCACGTCTACGAAAACACATTTCGAGACTGTCACCTGCAGCAACATCCGGCCATGGTGAGAAAACTTTTTACGTACCTAAAGACCTTCATACAGCCAGTCACGTTTTCCTGCGGAAAGGACCTTTAAAGAAGTCATTAGAATCACCTTATTCCGGTCCACACAAAGTCATAGAAAGAGGGTCAAAAACCTTTACAATAGATGTCCAAGGGAAACACACAACTGTAACCATTGATAGGCTAAAACCAGCCTACATGAACAACAATGACGGCTCGATATTACCACGTTTACCGCAAGAGCTGGATAGGCATGTTATAGTGTGCGTTTACAGACCCCCAAATTATCAAAACTACTCTATTTTTGAATCGGTAATGGAAGATACTTTAGCAAAGCTTGCAACTGGTAATAAATCACTGGTAATCTGTGGTGACTTTAATGTTAATATTTTAGATCAAAATTCAAATAGCAGTAGATTATTACATCTTTTTAAATCATTTAATTTGTTAAACGTGTTTTCGGAACCAACCCGAATTACTACAAATACTGCAACATGTATTGATAATGTTTTTTGTTGCTGCGACTACTTGGATAAATCAATTGTAAATTACCTTCCTTCTGATCATAGCGGTCAAACCGTTGTTTTCGAGTCCTACACACCATTACAAAAAATTCAGATAAAGTCCAGACAAATGACACCCAGTAATTTAAATAAATTTAATAGTAACTTAATCAGTAATTTAGGTATTCCGGACCATATTATTGAAAATGTAAATCACTTTTATGAGGAATTCTTTTCGGTAGTTTACACCGAGTTTAATAATACATTAAAAATGAAAACTAAATCTATTTGCCCAAAGTTTATGTTCAGTGACTGGGCAACTAAGGGTATTAGGAAAAGTAGGGAGCGATTGTTTGAACTGTACGGCCTTAAGCCTTACATCAACTCAGAAACTTTTAATAAATATGTTGCAACTTACTCTAAAATTTTTAAAAACACTTGTAAGGTAGCTAAAGCCTTATTCATTAGCAACAAGATTAAATCCGCCGATAATAAAATAAAGACGGTTTGGAAAATTATCAATAGTGAAACTAATAGACATAAAAAATATAATAATGATATCACACTAGATACTTCACGTGGTCTTATAAGCTCTAAAAACGAAGTTGCTCAAGAATTTGTAGATTTCTTCACTAGTATCCCACTTAAAACTACTGAAACCTTAAATTCCTCACCCTTGGTTTCTATTGATTTGTTGAGAGCGAACGTTTCAGCCTGTCCGGTTGAGTTTCAATTTAAGCATATAAACCCCATCACAGTCATTAAAGCTTTTAAGGAAATCAAAATCAAATTAACTGAAGACCTTTGGGGAATGTCCATTAAAGTATGTCAAGCTATTATTGAGACTATAGCACCGTTCTTAGCCTTAATATTTAATTTATGTGTGGACCAAGGAGTCTTCCCGGACCTTATGAAATACAGCAAGGTAATACCACTTTTCAAATCCGGGGATAGTAAAGACACCAATAACTATAGACCCGTATCCGTGTTGCCGGTTTTCAGCAAGGTGTTTGAAAAGGTAATGCTTAATCAAATGCTCACACACTTTAACACCAATAAAATCTTACATGAGAAACAATATGGTTTCACCAAAGGACGTTGCACGACTGACGCCGGTGTCACCTTATTAAAACACATATTTACGGCGTGGGAAGAGGCACAAGATGCCATAGGAATCTTCTGTGACCTCTCGAAAGCATTTGATTGCGTAAACCACGAAACCCTACTCTTGAAACTTGAACATTACGGTTTAGGGAAACTTGCGCTCAGTTTAGTTAAATCGTATTTAAACGATAGACATCAGCAAGTACAAATAAATGGTGTCAATTCAATGGGTTTAAAAGTAAGTATGGGTGTACCGCAAGGTTCGATATTAGGTCCTTTCCTCTTTTTAGTCTATATAAATGATCTACCCCATTTATTTAAAAACCAACCACAAATGGTGTTGTTTGCTGACGATACCTCTTTAATATTTAAGACAAATAGACGTGCCACAAATCTTGACGACGTAAATAACGCCCTATTGCTGGTCCATAATTGGTTCACCGCGAATAATTTAATATTAAATGGGAAAAAAACGAAGTGTATAAGATTTGCTCTACCGAATGTCAAAAGTAGTGATAGTGACATAGTATTGAATCAAGAGAAACTAGAATTCGTCGATAAAACTGTTTTCTTGGGGATCACGCTCGATTCAAGGCTTCAATGGGGTCCGCATATAACTTCTCTTGCAGGACGGCTGAGTTCAGCAGCATATGCTGTTAGAAAAATCCGTCAATTTACTGATATAGATACCGCGAGGCTAGTCTATTTTAGTTATTTTCATAGTATTATGTCATACGGTATTTTACTATGGGGACGGGCTGCAGACATTGAGTCTATATTTATTCTGCAGAAAAGAGCTATCAGAGCCTTATATGATCTACGTAGACGCGATTCTCTAAGAGAACTGTTTAAGGAAATTAACATCATGACAGTACCTTGTCAATACATCTATGAAAACATCATGTACGTTAGGAAAAATTTGCATTTATTTAGTAAAAGAGGTGACCGACACCACTATCATACTAGAAATAGAGACCAACTAACTCAACCAGGTTTCAGGCTAGCTAAAGTAGACTCATCTTTCATGGGGTACTGTTTAAAATGTTACAATAAAATACCTCCCCACATTCTACAACTGAATGAGACGAAATTTAAATCTTGTATAAAACGCACACTATGTAGGCAAGCATATTATAAGTTGGGGGATTACATTGATGATAAAAATGCTTGGCTCAATGCTGGTCCTGCTCCACAACCATAGGGGCAAACTAATTGATTACCATGTGAAGTTATTGTGGAAGCTGCAGAAGATTGTAAAAATATCTTTGAATTGTATAGATTCAATCTCTTAGTATTATATAATCGCATAGCACATGTGTGAGTACTATGTACGGTAAAGCTACCATTTACATTTGGTTATCTTCATTGACTTGAATGTGCCCTGGTGGCTGAGAGAATGTCATGCTCACACAAATGTCTCGCTGATGGTGGCGGGTGTGTCGGGTCATTTAGTTCCCTTCAATGTGGTTGAGTTGAATGGCGCTGATCCATGCGTCATGTTCGTGAACGGGCGCTGTCAGTTGGGACTGGTCATCTCTTAGCTGTCACGGTTTATTTTAATTACTTTATTTTTAAATTGTTAGTTTAATCTTTTACTCTGGACGCTCTTAATGTGCACGTCTTTGTACATCGTTCTCACATACTTATATGTATAATCTCAACATGAATGATGTAACCAAGATTTTGTAACAATATTTTGATTAAAAAGAGTGTCCATGGAGTTTCTTGCCCATTCTTCTCCATAGAGATCTACGATTTGGAATGTGCAACTACAGTACTTTCGCAAGTTATTATGCCTTGTGAATGTGACTGTAGCTTAGCTTTTTTGTTTTTGACTTTCAAAAGTGCCTGTAATGGTCTAATTGAAATAAATGCTTTGAGTTTGAGTTTGAGTTTGAATCACCATCACCAGTGCCATCAGCTTCATCGCCAGCATCGCCACTAACGCAGCCGGAAACCACCACAAGAAGCGGGAGGACTGTTAGATTCCCGCGACACCTTTCTCACTATCGACCGTGAACCGGTCTCAGCGGGGGAGTGATGTAGGCTATAGCTACCTACACTACTTACGTTCGGCTACTCCGAACATTGCCGAGGTTTACCGAACCGCGCGACTTGCGGCTCGACGCGCCGCCGCCTCCTCCCCGCACGGAGATGCGCCCCTCGGTCGCCCTCGCCAGTCCACGCAAGTCCACGCTAACCAACGTATCGGGCTACCCGAACTTAAATCGCGCAGTGTTAAACTTATGTTTTTATTATATTGTTTTAAGCCAATAAACTTTTATAAATTGTTAGAGCTGTGTTTATTGTGAAGAGTTCCCGAAACCTCCAATACACACATACACTCTACAATTAATTATGTCGACGGTTTTGCGCTGTTTCTTTTATAAACCGACTTCCAAAAAGAAAGAGATTCTATGTTCAACTGCATGTATTTTTTTAAAGTATTTTCATCGATATCTTAGTCAATTGTAGACCTATTTTCAAAATTCTTTTTTTATTCATTCCATTGTCACCATGTCAGGATCTGATGATGGGATCCCAGGGAAATCAAGGGCAACCCTCAAATTTTAAAGACACGTATTACGTGTTTCATGTTTTTTCTAAAGCTATTCAAGTATACGCATCTGGGAGTCATCGCCTCATGTTGATGAGCTGATGATGCAAGGTATAACTCGTTAACGGTTAGGAGTTGGAGGATAATTCTTTAGTAAAATATTAACTGGGGACCGATTTTCAAAATTCTTTTTTTCATTCGAAAAAGTATACTCCCAAGTTGGTCCCATAGAAATATTGTCATGATCTAATCATGGACTTCAGAGATATGAAACGGAACTCTTCAATAATAGACAACAAATCTGTCGTTATTGCTGCAATCGCTTGGATATTTACTGTTTACATAACATCATAACTAACGTAACATAACCCCTCAGAGCATACAGCACTGAGGGGTTACGCAAATGTGTACAGTACACCCACATTTCGACAGTTAGGTATGTTAAGTTCCATTTTATTGAAGATAAGCCTATCACCATGAAATGCATGTAAAACATTGTAAAATAAATGCATAGCAAATATTTGTATTGGATATTATAATTAAAAATAGGAAAAATAAAAAAAAACATTTTTGCAAAAAATAAAACCGACCAAAAAGTGAAAAATAACTTTAGCTTCTGAAGTCGGTGCCTGTTGTTTGTTTGATTTAGTTTGTTTATCACCGACTGTGCGGTGCATGAACGAAATCAGTACCAAATGTCCAAGCATTTATCACAGCCTGCCTAGCCTTATATATAGCATTAGAGATATAATTAGTCAAAACACCAGAAAATCTACTATCAGAACAGCTGCTCTATGATAAAAAGGTACAGAGAGCTCAAGTAATCCAAATCCACGTACCAGCAGGACAGTCACAGCGGTACCCTCCCGCGTAGTTCCTGCAGGGCGATTGGCAGCGGCCGTCGTCGCACTCGTCGCGGTCCAGGCAGCGCGCGCCCGCCAGGTCCAGGCGGAACCCGCGCGGGCACACGCAGCGGAACGACCCCAGCAGGTTCACGCACTTGCCGGGCGGCGGGCACAGGCCTTCCTCGTGGCACTCGTTCACGTCTGGGGAGGGGGAAGCGGATATCATCCAAAGTGATCAAACAAAAATGGGAACAAGCAAAACAAAATCAGAATGATCCTGAGGCCAAAAGACCGCTTAATCAATACAATGCTGCAACATTTAACAATAAATGTCAGAGCGCTGCTATTTTGACGGGGCCCGAAGTAATGCCACGGGCTGATAAAATATAACATTTAAATAAAACATGTGGGATCGGCCGCACTTGGTGCTGGACCTGTCAGCTATGGGCTGATGCCAGAAGAGGCTGCGCGCGAATGTACAATATCTCCCGGACCCCGGCTCATGGTAACAGTGAGAATAGGCAGTAGGAATCCGACATAAAGCACTTTCGTTTTGCTAAAATTAAGTTTTTTTGCAAAGTGTACGCCGAAAAAATTTTAAAGCTAGTTCTCAAAAGCTTAAAACACTGAAAACTGTTCAAACGAAACTCACCAACACACGCATCACCCCTCTTCTCATACCCATCTTGACACGAGCACTCATAGGACCCCTCAGTGTTGCTACAGATCTGCTGGCAAGTATGCGTGCCTCGTTCACACTCGTCCACATCGCGACAGTTGGCGCCATCCTCGTCCACCTCGTAGCCAGTCCTGCAGAGGCACTCGTACGAGCCCTCCGTGTTCTTGCACAGTTGTTCGCAAGGTGGAGGGCGAACGCTGCACTCGTCTATGTCTGCGCATACGTCCCCTGCTGCCTTGTAACCACGGCCGCATACACAGCGGAAACTGAAAAAATAAAACCCATTTTGGTGATAATATTGGCTCTCAATCAACTCAGCCTATGGCAGTCGAAGTCCACTGCTGGACAGCAATGTTAGATATGCTTAGAGCAAATAGGTTTGCCCTCTACAACATCAGACTTTAACATAACTGGTATTTGTGGGTTTATAGGTACACCTCTACCGAACCCCTTCAGGGGCGTGATGATGTTTGTTATGCTTAGGGTAAGAAAGATTGAACGGTGGTATTTTTTTTTAATTTGTCTCCGTGGTTATAACGGTACGGGATTGGTTTTAAGGAACTGATAGGTTCCTGCCTCGCCCGTTTCCTTTTACATTAGACTTGTATTAGGGGCGCCACTATTACCCGAACTATGCCTATGGAACTACCGTACGCCGAAGACAGACATAACGCCATCACGCAACATTCCAGAGACTTCTTCTCTTTGTTCTTCTATCAAACCAAGAAAACAACTGACCTGCCAATAGTGTTAACACATCTGCCTGGAGCACAGAGCCCCGGCATAGCGGCACACTCGTCCACATCGAACATATCTATTCCGTTCCCTCCGATGCCGTGGTTCTCGCCCGTCAACCCAGGGATGATCCCATTGCCCCCCGGGCCCATGCCGCCGCCGCCGCCCAGGTTGATGGGAGAGCACAGTTCCAGTCGCTCCGGAGTGCCGGGTTGTGGGCACAGCTCGCATTCCGGACCCCAAGCGACGCCGAGCGTGCAGCAACATTGAGCTCTAGATATTGGGAATTAATCAGTTTTGTAAATGCACTGATATTCCTAAGTAAAGACTTACTTGAAAGTAAACACTTTATGAAGTTTTCGAAACTGCTGTGTCTACACACAGCAGTTTCGAAAACTTCATAAAGTGTTATCCTAGACAATCTGAAAGGTAATCATAAGACATAACTGGGGTTTGCTTGCTTTGCGTTCGTTCAACTGGCCAAATATTCAGTTAAAAACATGTTGTTCGACGAGATAAATCATTTTAACTAAGAAAAGAGACAGAGTGATAGGGATTCCAACATCGTTTATGTGGATTTTTCGCTAGTGGAAACGTACAGTCAGCAGCAACAGTTTTATGTGATAGTACCGTATATTGATTTCCAATAAAGCCGAAATAGCTACTTACTTAGTAACATGAGCAGGCGGGACGGGCGTGGAAGCGATGGCTCTTGGCCAGGGCTCCGGCATACAGCGGCCCGACACCAGCGACCGGTGGCACATGCCCGTGCGGTGATCTGAAACATTACAGTTAAGAATAAGATTAGAAAAATTCTAGATCCCAATGTAAAATATATACATGTAACATAGCCAAAACCGGGCTTTTGTATCATGAATATTGAGAGGCAGCTCCCTCCGTGTTGATGCAGACGCCGGGCGCGCAGCGGTCCGCGTCCTCGTACTCACCAATACAAGCCATGCCGTCGTCGCTGGGCTGATACCCCGCGTCGCAGTCGCACGCGAACCCTCCCTCCGTGTTGATGCAGACGCCGGGCGCGCAGCGGTCCGCGTCCTCGTACTCACCAATACAAGCCATGCCGTCGTCGCTGGGCTGATACCCCGCGTCGCAGTCGCACGCGAACCCTCCCTCCGTGTTGATGCAGACGCCGGGCGCGCAGCGGTCCGCGTCCTCGTACTCACCAATACAAGCCATGCCGTCGTCGCTGGGCTGATACCCCGCGTCGCAGTCGCACGCGAACCCTCCCTCCGTGTTGATGCAGACGCCGGGCGCGCAGCGGTCCGCGTCCTCGTACTCACCAATACAAGCCATGCCGTCGTCGCTGGGCTGATACCCCGCGTCGCAGTCGCACGCGAACCCTCCCTCCGTGTTGATGCAGACGCCGGGCGCGCAGCGGTCCGCGTCCTCGTACTCACCAATACAAGCCATGCCGTCGTCGCTGGGCTGATACCCCGCGTCGCAGTCGCACGCGAACCCTCCCTCCGTGTTGATGCAGACGCCGGGCGCGCAGCGGTCCGCGTCCTCGTACTCACCAATACAAGCCATGCCGTCGTCGCTGGGCTGATACCCCGCGTCGCAGTCGCACGCGAACCCTCCCTCCGTGTTGATGCAGACGCCGGGCGCGCAGCGGTCCGCGTCCTCGTACTCACCAATACAAGCCATGCCGTCGTCGCTGGGCTGATACCCCGCGTCGCAGTCGCACGCGAACCCTCCCTCCGTGTTGATGCAGACGCCGGGCGAGCAGCGGTCCGCGTCCTCGTACTCACCAATACAAGCCATGCCGTCGTTGCTGGGCTGATACCCCGCGTCGCAGTCGCACGCGAACCCTCCCTCCGTGTTGATGCAGACGCCGGGCGCGCAGCGGTCCGCGTCCTCGTACTCACCAATACAAGCCATGCCGTCGTCGCTGGGCTGATACCCCGCGTCGCAGTCGCACGCGAACCCTCCCTCCGTGTTGATGCAGACGCCGGGCGCGCAGCGGTCCGCGTCCTCGTACTCACCAATACAAGCCATGCCGTCGTCGCTGGGCTGATACCCCGCGTCGCAGTCGCACGCGAACCCTCCCTCCGTGTTGATGCAGACGCCGGGCGCGCAGCGGTCCGCGTCCTCGTACTCACCAATACAAGCCATGCCGTCGTCGCTGGGCTGATACCCCGCGTCGCAGTCGCACGCGAACCCTCCCTCCGTGTTGATGCAGACGCCGGGCGCGCAGCGGTCCGCGTCCTCGTACTCACCAATACAAGCCATGCCGTCGTCGCTGGGCTGATACCCCGCGTCGCAGTCGCACGCGAACCCTCCCTCCGTGTTGATGCAGACGCCGGGCGCGCAGCGGTCCGCGTCCTCGTACTCACCAATACAAGCCATGCCGTCGTCGCTGGGCTGATACCCCGCGTCGCAGTCGCACGCGAACCCTCCCTCCGTGTTGATGCAGACGCCGGGCGCGCAGCGGTCCGCGTCCTCGTACTCACCAATACAAGCCATGCCATCGTCGCTGGGCTGATACCCCGCGTCGCAGTCGCACGCGAACCCTCCCTCCGTGTTGATGCAGACGCCGGGCGCGCAGCGGTCCGCGTCCTCGTACTCACCAATACAAGCCATGCCGTCGTCGCTGGGCTGATACCCCGCGTCGCAGTCGCACGCGAACCCTCCCTCCGTGTTGATGCAGACGCCGGGCGCGCAGCGGTCCGCGTCCTCGTACTCACCAATACAAGCCATGCCGTCGTCGCTGGGCTGATACCCCGCGTCGCAGTCGCACGCGAACCCTCCCTCCGTGTTGATGCAGACGCCGGGCGCGCAGCGGTCCGCGTCCTCGTACTCACCAATACAAGCCATGCCGTCGTCGCTGGGCTGATACCCCGCGTCGCAGTCGCACGCGAACCCTCCCTCCGTGTTGATGCAGACGCCGGGCGCGCAGCGATCCGCGTCCTCGTACTCACCAATACAAGCCATGCCATCGTCGCTGGGCTGATACCCCGCGTCGCAGTCGCACGCGAACCCTCCCTCCGTGTTGATGCAGACGCCGGGCGCGCAGCGGTCCGCGTCCTCGGAACACTCGTCGATGTCCTCGCACGCGTCCGGCGCGTCGTGCGCTGATGATGTTCTTCTGTAACCTGGTTGGAGGAGAAGCTTGTTGCAGCAACTTTGATGAATTTATAGTTTAAAGAAAAAGTGGCGAATAGTTCAGACCACGACTTGGCAAGATACCAACTTAGTCTTTAAAATGTTATAGTCGAAAGTTTGTAGAGAAAGAAGTTGAAGCAACATATTTTATATACATAAATTTCTCACGATTATTTTGGAAAGTCGACATTTTCAAGGATAAGCGGAATTTGATACCCATCGTATCTATCAGTCTACAGAAGTCCATTGCAGTACCACGAAGTCTACAACGTCCTCTCTAATATCATGCCATGCAGCTTTATTCTCCTCCACTCTCATCCAGCTGCTATCATCCACCTGCAAAGATTGTTACTCCACCACGTCTAAACGCATTTTCCTTTACGTTTGCCGATTCGCGGTCTCCACACAAGAACACGTTTACGCCAATTGTCATCGGATTGCAACTACCGCACCCTAAAACGAAGAGACCACCTTTGGGTGGAAATAAGTTGAAGAAGAACAACGTTTTTAGAATCTTACCTTCAGGACACTTGCAGATGTAAGAGCCGACGACGTTCTCGCACGCATGTGGACACACTTTGTTGTCCTGCGCGCACTCGTCGATGTCCTTGCAGTGCACGCCGTCGGGCGCGACCGCGTAACCGTACGGACATGTACAGCGGAACGAACCCGCCGTGTTGTGGCAACGGAACGTGCACATCGCCCGCCCTTCTGCGCACTCGTCTATGTCCACACATGTCTGTAACAAGGTTATGAAGAAGTGATATATTAATATCGGCTGGTTAATGACGATATATCGGAACCTAGTTGCACATTCAGGAAAGTGTTCGCATTGCTACTTCTATGAAGTATCGACTGCAAATCGTCATCATTTCGTCAAAGTTTGCATATCGCTACTTTTAGTTCTTCCAGCCAGAGTTCATTATTTGAATGATGATTCCACTAGAACTTTTCGTGGAATTGAGTAGATTACCAAAAGGTTTTAAATTCATTTGGCGAAGATCTTGCCAAGCCTTACCTGCTCAGGTCCTTGCGTAAATCCAAAGTTACATCTACACTCGTATCCTCCGGGGGTGTTGGTGCAGGTGCCGTTCCCACAGATCCTGGGGTCTGCGGCGCACTCGTCCGCGTCCACACACGTGAGGCCGCTGGGGTCCAGCGTGTAGCCGGGAGGACACTCGCAGCGGAAGGAACCGTCCGTGTTGATGCACCGACCTCCCTTGCACACGTCTGGACGGACCTTGCATTCGTCTAAGTCCTGGGGAAACAGAAAAACATTTGAAATACTGAGATAAAAGAAAGGCTCGGAGATTTGGTACATGCCTTTTTAAACTGAACTAAAGGCTGAAACCTGTTGTGAGCTGATTTTGTTATTGAAGGACAAATCTCATGTTCAATTTACCTGGGTAAGATTCGGCCGGCCCATTCCACCTTGACAAATTCGAAGGAATTCAGGAGAATCAGGAGCCGGGCAGCGTTCACAGTATCTGCCCCAAGCAGCACCTAGTGAGGAAAAATACTTTTGATATTTTCTATGAAACTTGTCGGTTCTTGGAGTCCCCTGGTATTTATAGAATTATTGTGGTATCGCCAACAGTAAGCTTGTGAATAAGGGTCATACTTACATATTCACTTGCTAGGAAACCTAGGCCGAGTCAGAGGCCCATGGGCGGCATAAAAACTTAGACAACAGGTTAGGCACTAACCACACGAAAAATAAGAAACGAACTTGCTAGGACATTACTTGTGACATATTTTATTCATCCCGAAAACAAAAAACTAACGCACTTTACCCATAAGTGTGGTGTGGAATCGATTTGAGCTGAATCGTCCGACATGACGTCGTTCTGACCTGCCCAAACCGATTCCGATTCAATCCCTATCACTATAATCACTCCCAACATGAGCATTAATATGAGTTACCTTCAGAGCAGCAACACTCGGGTCTCCCGAGCTGCAGAGGCCGGGCGCGGTGGCAGCGCCCTTGTTCCCACTCGTCGTAACAGAGCTCTTTACGTTCGTCCACACAGATAGCGGCTGCCTTGTCGAACCGCCAGCCCGGAGGACAGTCGCAAACGTACCTGGAAATCATTTACATCTCCGACTATGATAACATACAAATGATAAAAATATTGCTTTTCTGCCATCGTGTTATCCACTAAATGGGTTGTGGAGGTCAGAAAGGCAATCGCTCCATGTAAAATACCGGTATTCAGCTGCATCTAGTTATACGGGAAGCCGACTCCAATGTAGTTGGGGATGGAAGACAGATAATGAATTAATTATGAGTCGTCATGGATTCATGACTTCTATTGTCATAGCTTTTTGACATATCAACTCAATACTACTTTTTGTTAATTGGTTTATTTAGCTCACACAGGTAGTGAACCTTCTTCTAAGTTTACGAGTCATTTAAATACTTTTTAGCAGTCTAGACTGTAAATTTTATTCTTGGTCTTTACAACCGCATACAACAAGATGTTAGGAACCTACCCTCCGTTGAAGTTCCTGCACTCGCCGCCCGCACACACGTACTGTATCTCTTTGCACTCGTCGCGGTCCACGCACCGCCTGCCCACCAGCCTCCAGCCAGCGCCGCATGAACACTCGTACCTGAAGGTAACAAAGTAGATCATTTAGATAAAATCAGCTACTCTAGCTGGTCAAAAGCAGCTTTCTCAATACTGGTGGCTTTGTTTTGCCGTTATTTTTTTTTTGAAAAAAAATAATTAAAACTCTTCATCTAGAATCAAACAGAATTGGCTAGTGATAAAAACATGTTATTCTCGCTGTTCGGTTGATTCATCATTTAAAAGTAATATGCAAACTGGCAGCATGTAATGTTTTTGAGTGGTCGGGCCAGCCGCTAGCGCTGAGTGTCTCACCCTCCGTTGGTGTTGGTGCAGGCGGGCGCGCCGTCGCGGCCGCACGCGTGCGCGAGCTCGGCGCACTCGTCCACGTCGCGGCAGTGGCGCGCGTCCGGCGACAGCGCGTAGCCCGGCGCGCACTCGCAGCGGAACGAGCCCAGCGTGTTGCGGCAGCGCCCGTTGCGGCACACCATGCCGCCTTCGCGACACTCGTTTATATCTGTGGACCAACAACGCTCAACATCACCACGCTCACAACCCGATCCCTTCCTCGCGATGTGCTTGCAGACGAGTCTTAATTTAGTAGTGACCTCCATAGCCCTATTATCTTTCACATAATTTATCCACCGTTTCGTTGTTTTCCTCTTCTTCCACTCCTATAGTTTATCCAAGACTTTCCTCACCTCACATTTTTGAAAGTTATCATAGCGTAGCACATACAATAAAGGTTCCAGAACCATTGAAAGTACAGTATCTGTGGCACAAGCCATCGGTGACAAAGTCACCAATCAGACATTAGACACCAGCCCGATATACAATACAAACATGCAGCCAAAGTGACCTCTGCTGCCACCGATGACGCCATGGAAATAACCGAGCTTTGGCCCAACAAAATATAAAATTCTGTCGTGCCATCGACACGGAGGAGAAGAAGAATCGAATACGTATACAACTCACCGATACAATCATTGTTGGCGCCCGGCTTGAACCCTTCGTCACAGTGACACATGTAGGAGCCGGGCAGGTTCTCGCACGTGCCGTTGCGACACATCGGTCGCGGTCGCGAGCACTCGTCCACGTCTCGGCAGACGTTGTCGCGGAGAGTGTAGCCTGGCTTGCAGTCGCATCTAGAGAGAAAGTATTGTGATGTAATAGACAATCGCATAAAGGCCGACTTCAAAATTAGCTGGGGTAATTAATGGATGGACCTAAGTCTAGAAATATCAGTTATCAATATGATTATCTTCGACCAAGGCTCAGCAACATGCAACCTGCAAATTACTGAAATGGACTGACTTTTGTCATCCGCCAATCTATCATCGGCCGTCGCTATTGGCGGCGGGAACTTATACGACAAATAGGTACTTTATAAGAAATAAGTTCAGTCGTTTCACGACAAATAATTTTACCCATTACAGCAGCAACGCAACTGCAACCATATTGTAATGAGAACAAAGATCGTCGAATCAAAACTGTGGAGGAACTGTATGCTGTCATATCTACTAGCAAATCAAATGAACTGTCATAACAAGTGTCGCCACCTATATGATCCAATAGTGTTCCTGCACTCGCCGTGCTCGCACAGCCTCTCGTCGGCGCACTCGTCCACGTCCTCGCACTCGTCCAGCGCGGCGCTGAGGCGGTAGCCGGGCGGACAGCGGCACTCGTAGGCGCCCGGCAGGTTGACGCACTGCGCCAGGCCGCGGCACGGCGTGCGGTGCAACAAGCACTCGTCGATGTCGCGGCACAGGTGCGACGTGTTGTCGTGCTCGTAGCTGACGACGGACAAATATAATCAAATAAGGAATTAAAGTAAACCACAAGGGGGATGTTCCAGTAATGTTTGGAGCCTGGGCTAGCTATTAAAAACTTTTAAAAGTTTAAAAAAGTTTACCCCAAAACTAGGGTTTTCTTATAAAAACTTTTCAAGTGATCATTTTTGTATGCCTATTAAATTGTTAGTATTTTTATGAAATTCCCTATATTTTCCTATTTATCTATGTAGTGTACAGAATACGGACACCCAACTGTAACAGATGATGTACTGAAATATCTGTCAAAGATATCTGCAGTCAGTTGGCAGTCCGGTCTACTCGGTTTGTTAAATGATGTTTATTTTGCAGATAGTTTTTTACAAACACTTTTACATGCCATTTTTTTAAACTAGACTGTTTGGTACCTGACTACTTAATAATTATGCACATCGTTGGCTTCGTAGAACGTCGTCACAGTCATCAGTGTGAAAGTCTTTTCAAAACTCGATTTGTAATATTAACGCTTAGACACTAATGTTATAAAAACCCCCTCCCTTACCCATGATCACATCCACACTGGAAGCCAGTCGGCGTATCGTGACAAGTACCAGGCTTGCAGAGCTGCGGCATGATGTCGCACTCGTTGATCGGCTTGGTCTCGTTGGTCATGGGGTTGATGTACTCGCCGGGCTTCTCCCCGCAGAGCGCCATGTGGTCGTGCGAGCCCTTGTCGGGGCACGGCTCGCACGGCGCGCCCCACGCCTTGCCCACGGAGCAGCAGCACAGGTAGCGCGTCTGCGGCACGCCCGCCGCGCCCGCGCAGCGCCCCGACGCCGGCTCCCAGTCCATGTAGCACTGGCGCTGTCGGACGTCCACGCACTCCTCTGCAACACATTAAATAGTGGCTATGAATAAAAGTAAAAAGGTTTGTTGGCTTGGCTGCAGTAAATGTAAAGCAAAAATCTAAATCAAAATAAGAAATCCAGTCCAATGTAAAAATCTCTTTTTTATTGATGCAAAACAATAGACATGGATTGGCATACCTATTTTAAAAAGACATCTAAAATCAACTTACAAGTAAATTCATACTCACTTCCGTTAGGCATGGCCACATAGCCCTCCGGACACAGGCATACGTAGGAGCCCTGCATGTTCCTACAGATGCCGGGGCCGCAGATGTCGGCGCGCGCGCACTCGTCGATGTCCTCGCAGCGCTGCTCGTCGGCGCTGAGCTGCCAGCCGTCGCCGCACGTGCACACGAACGAGCCGAACGTGTTCGTGCACGTGCCGTGCTCGCACAGCGCCGGGTGCTGCGCGCACTCGTCGATGTCGGCCAGAGTTACCACGTAGGATGGCTGGAAGGAGAGAATAAAGATTTGTTGAAAATCAATGAAAGAGGTGTGCAAGTGAATAAAATCTAAGTGAAATGAACACGTAAAGAAGAAGCTAAAATTTATCACACTAATATTATAAAGGCGAAAGTTTTTATGTGTGTATTTATGTATGTTTGTTACTCCTTCACGCTCAAACGGCTAAATGGATTTCGATGAAATTTGGTATCAAGACAGCTTATATTCTGGATAACACATAGGCTACAGGCAACTGATGATTGATCCCGGAAAAATGCGATGTTCCCGTGCGATGACCAAATAACTCAAATATGGTTTTCCCGAATTTTAACTAAAATCATCTTTTTTTCAAACGATGTAGATGTAGATCGGAAGTTAGGTAGGTAGGGCAGGATAGGTAGGTAGGGTAGGTAGGTAGGGTAGGTAGGTAGGGTAAGCTAGGTATGTAGGAGGTAGATAGGATAGGGTAGGTAGGTAGGTAGGGTAGGTAGCGTAGAGTAGTAAAAAGTATAAGGGGTAGTAGGTAGGAAAAGTGCGTTAGAAAGGTGCATTGCACAGATTACTTTTATTAGTTTTTCATCAAATTATCAAGAACATGAAAAAAATGTTCTTGAAAATTTCATGTCATTCTTTTTTCCAAGTTTCAGCGTGTACAGACGCCAGCACCTCAATCTACCCGAAATTGTAAAATTTTCCCAATCAACCTGGAACCTAATGCTATAACGATAAAGTTGAAAATCTATTAAAGAAAAGAGATGTTTCATTTTCGGCCATAAGATGTACATTTATTGAAAAAGAGGAAAAAAATACCACGAACTTAGGAAAAATATTCTTTCGTGAGTTTAAGCCTGATTTGCTGTGCGCAAAAAGTTAAAGTTTTTCAATGATTGCCATATTCTATTCAACATGGTGTCTTACAGTTTGAAGTCTGCTTTCGTTCTGAAATCATGTCACATATAAACATAATATCACGTCGACGTTAAATTTGAAAATTATTTATTCTTGAAATTAATTATCATTATTATTCTCATAAACATCATTTTCAACTAAGTATATGCAAGTATGATGTTAAAAAATAAAATGGCTACTACTTTTATGGAGTATACTTCGGAACGAAAAATTCAAAATGACATTTTGTTCTGACAAAACCCATCAGTGTCAGTCATGATAACAATTTCTAGGTTATGTAAACGTCATCTCTATAATCTGTCGTAACTGTCTTAACTCTCACGACAAACGTCAAACATTTTTAATTTTTAATGTGTGCATAAAAACCATATAATAGTATGTAAAAAAATGTTACTTTATTCTATTCAGGGGTTTGTTTCCCAGCTTTTCTGAAAGGTACAGGTTAATGCCGGGGTCGCATACAAAAATGAAACATCTCCTTTTACTGTAGAGTGGCTTGATGTGCTGGCGTCTGTACGTGTGCAAACTTTTTCACCGCGGGTAACACCGCGGGCGCAGCTAGTTTATGAATAAATTAATAAGGTAGTAGACAATTCTGGACTCTCTAGATTTCAGTTTTAAAGTCTAATCAAAAATGTCGATTTAAACACACTGCACCGCCAGATCAATCGATGGTAAGAGCAGAGCCACATTGTATTCTACATTCTATGATTCTCTAGATTTTCAGTATAAGTCAACAGTTACTTATAAAGGGTGTTTTTTAGAGACGGAGAACTTTCGCATTATTGCCGTACGGCCTGATTTACTGCAACGAGTGTGTGCAAATTGGACCTCCAGATTTCGTCATGTACGCGCCAATCGGGATGGCCACATGCCCGAAATCATATTCAAATTAAAAAAATTAACGGTATATTTACAGGTTCAAGGACAGGTTGATATCCAGGACCGCCGGGACAAAGTTGCCTGTAGGCTTCTGAACCAGGCTCAGGACAGAGGTCACAGTAGTTGCCCCAAGCAGCACCTGTAATCAACCAAAGTATCATGATCATCAGCAAGCACAACTATAAACTTTTCTAGTTTAATTCTTCAAACTATTGTAAGTTTCGTTTTGCGACAAGACTGCCACAATACTCCGAACCACCGCAACTCCTGAAAGCCAGAATCAACAGTGACCAGTAAAGCGCCGAGGCAATGAAGCTCGAGGAGTCCCGGAGAACCCTTCACCTATCTTGGATCCCGCACCACGACATTAATCAGAAAGAACAGCCGAGGATTAAGATACTTTTAACTTACCAACAGAACAGCAACAAGCAGCCATGGTGCCGTCTTCTGACAGTTCGTCACTGTCGCGACAATGTTCAGCTCCAGACTTCAGATCCACCTTGCCGTAACAGCGTGCCTTTCTCGAATCTAAACCGACATACATTATTAGTTTCTCGCAACGTGATTGTATGTTGATTTTTCAAATCTTGTGATATGAATGACGAAACTACATGGTCGAGGTTTTTCTTTCCGTATAAGAAGAGAAATACTTTCGTAACCAAGAAGAATTGTCCATTTTTCTTCTTTTTTGTCGAAATTGCTGAGGATTTTGACTACATATAACGCTTCTCCAAGGTATACATACATCAACGCGTCTCCAAGTCATCTGCAGTGTAAACCACTTGGTACATACTGCCTCCACTCCACAGGCTACATAATCGCGTCTGACAATCTTGCCGTTCTGCGGTCCATAGAAAACCAATAAAGAAAGTAAAGCTTACCGAAACAAGCGGTGCCGTCCGACACCAGCTCGTAGTTGGGCGGGCACCGGCAGAGGTAGGAGCCCTGCGTGTTGATGCACTGTCCGTACTGGCACGACTGCGGCGACTTGCACTCGTCCACGTCCGTGCAGTTGAAGCCAGGCATCACTGGGAACAATGCGAAGTTATATTAGCCAATCATCGGGATTCAAATTTTACGTCAGATATTAAAAATGCTGTTCCGTACATTTTAACCATATGGATACTGCACGATGAAGCATTTGTTTTTATAATATTCAAATATTAAAAGTGATACCCTTGTTCCTTACACCGTATTATAGAATCATTTTTTTATTTAAAACCATCGCAAGTATTAGTCCATGGTTGATAGCTATCAAGCTAGCTAAACAAAACCTTAATATTATCTAGTCATAAGGTAAAGAATGCGACACAGAAGAAGCTAGTGCTGATATACTTACGATCATCAATGCTGTCAGACTGGTATCCCTTGTCACAGATGCACTTGAACATGCCGTACGTGTTCACGCAGCGACCGAATACGCACACGTTGTCGAACGTCGCACACTCGTCCATGTCTGTAAAAGACGAAGTTCCGTATAAATAAAAGTACAATTTATACAATGGCTCGTTGTCATTGATGGCCAAACTTATTAATTTTGTATTAAAAGTGGTCATTTCTCATCATTGTCATCTTCATAAGCGTATGATACAAGTCCACAGCTTGACACAGCTACGCCATTTCTCTCATTACTTTGCTGCCAATCCAGCTGAATCCAGCTCCCCGAATATCGTCGTCCCCTAACCCACCTCCACTCGATAGATTGGAAGATTTAAGCACCCGAGGATTATCTTTGGCCTGCTGCTGTTATTGTGTCACGTTTCTCTTTTTGTGTTTTCGTTATTTAAATTATATCCTGTTTTCTTTTACACCATTTGCTCATCGTTGTAACGTCCCGTTTTAGTATACTTTGGCTTTGTTTGTTAGGGAGAATCACTAACTCCTAAGCACTAGGTCACATTATCGTGACCTAGTTATCAGCCTTATATTCTCTTAGTCTGTGTATCCTGTACTGTAACGGCTTTATTTATTATTATTTATTGATTCATAAAAATTCGAGGCACTTACCAAGACATGACCTGCCATCAGGTGACTTGGTGAAGCCGACGTCACAGTCGCACTCGTACCCGCCGGGCGTGTTCGTGCAGTGACCGTTCTCACACAGGGTGGGGTCGTTCGCGCACTCGTCGATGTCCACGCAGGAGTAACTGCACGGAACCGAAGATTATAAATTACGGTAATCATTTTATAAAGAGGGACGACATAAATTGAAAGGCATGGATAAGAAGATCACTATGTGCAGTAAGTTATAAAGTGCGTTTTGAGAAGAATGAGGGAGAGTGAGAAAGCAAGCAAACATTAAATTTGCAGTGGCTGGATGAATCTAAGATAGTCACTTTAAAAAGCTTTAGAGAATAGCCTCTATTGACCACACCTACATAAGACGCCGTTGAAAAGGATTGGTGCCAAACTTGGCAATTGAAGATCAAAAGTGTTGAGTGAAACCGAGAAGTGCAAAGTTCATGTTACCCATCTCCCTTGTAGCCGGTGTCGCACAGGCAGGCGAAGGAGCCGTCCGTGTTGCTGCACGTGGCGCGCGGGTGGCAGCCGCCGTTGTTGGTGAGGCACTCGTCCACGTCCTCGCACTCCGTGCCGTCGCCGCGCCAGCCGTCGCGGCAGCGGCATTGGAACGAACCCTGGTTTAACATTATCAATGTTAGTTGCTGTTCTTAAATGATGGATAGATGGAACGTACTTAAAACTTATTTCACTAATACTAGGCGATATCTAAATACATAGCCTAAATATTAATGGACTATTAGAATTTCAACTCTCTGAGTAAGGCTTCAGAGCGTTGAAAATGTAACGCATGCTTAAATTATTAAATTGATTTAGTTGTGGACCAATTCATGGGTGGTAACACCACTTAATCCTGGGTTAACATCAAACTAGGCACTGCCTAGTTTGATTTCTTTGTCTTAACCCAGGCTCGAAGCCACCTAAGAAGTCAATTCCTGCCAGCTTCCCTTCGGGAACAAGGCACTTTACGTAGTGTCTACTGTAGTCAAATAGTTAGATACTCATCTGTGGGTATCACATCACAGTACAGAAATGTAATACATCATAGGATTGAAAACATTACAAAAATGCTTACATTTTTCATGTCCACAAAAAAAAGCAACAGTCGCTGATAATGAAAATGAGGTCAAATACAATAATGCAGTGACAAAAAAAATACAATTCTCCTTTTGTTCTCCGGCTTAGACAATTTGACCCTTGGCCACTGCTAGGCACCCACATATCAAATCAATAAGACTAGATCGAAAGACCATTCTACTTACAGGGAGGTTGATACAGTCTGCAGCAGGATGGCAGTCGCAGGTGCCGAGCTCGCACTCGTCATCGTCAGTACACGCCGGACCCTGCTCAGGCTTCACGCTGTAGCCGTCAGGGCAGCGGCAGACGAAGCTACCGATAGTGTTGTGACATTCACCAGCGCCGCAGAGGTCTGGTACCTGGAGAGAAGAATATTTTATATAGTAGAAAAATGTTGATGCTATATCGTCTTTCAATAGCAACTTTAAGGACTAAAAGACAAAAAGAGCCCTTTCATCCAAATGTTACTTGTTTGTACTCCAGTACGTAACGAATGTACGCATATTGTTGTGAGGCCAATTAAATGTTTTCTTCCTTTCATTATTTCTTTCACATCATCATTCTAACGTCTATGTTAAAACATTTGTTTTTTTGATGACCAAAAGTCCATCATGATTAAAGATAACATTAACTGTGTATGTTTCAATCGAAGAAATATTTGCAAAGAATCTATGAATGACCTCTACAAAGGGGGTGATTCTAACGCTAACCCGACAGCCGAAAAAATGGAGTAAGGGCAGAAGGATGGTGATGACTTACATCGGCGCACTCATCAATATCCTGACACGTCGGTTTGACCCCATCAGGCGAAGGCAGCAGCCCATCGGCGCACGTGCAGACGTACGACCCGGGAGTGTTCCGGCACTCTCCTCCGCCGCAGGGCCGCGCTCCCCGCCCGCACTCGTCGATGTCGCGACACGTTCGCCCGTCTGCCCGCAGGTGCCAGCCGTCCCTGATGTATAACAGACCACAATCAATTAACTCAACTGTTTTCTTAATTAAAGATAGAAAGAAAAAGTTTAAATCTGGAGAAGCAATCAATCAAGCAAGCAATCATTAAACTAACTTCTTGAATCATTATGTGAGGATTCCAAAAGGATTAATATTTCCGGAAAAAAAGTATATGAATTGACACTCAAAAGCATTTCATTCAAGTTAACTATGTATTTACAGGAGCTTTTGAATTGTTTAAGATTCGGTCAGGCAAAGTTGAAATTCTGTAATAGCCCATTGTAAAACACAGTTCGTTATGAGCATAATAAAAAGGTTTACAGCTGTGATAAGCAACTGTCTGCTTAACAGGTACTGAATAGATCAGCCCAAGGTCACAAAAGATGATACTTACTATTTGAACACCTAAACGCTATAGTCTTTTCTCACTCACCTACAAGTGCAGTGATAAGACCCGGGCGTGTTGACGCACTCGTGCTGACACCTGGTGGGGTCCTCGGTGCACTCATCGATGTCCTCGCAGTGAGACTTCACGGTAGACTGCGCGTAACCCTCGTCACACACGCACTGGTATGTGCCCATCAGGTTCTCGCAAGCACCGTTACTGCAGATACCTGGGGAGTTCATTTCTCAAATGAATATGGAGTTCTCTTAATCATTTCCCGTTTAGTATGTCTGAAAATCCATTGGCAACAAATAAAACTTTGCTCAAAGAGCAAGAGAAGGATAATATCTTCATTAAAAGGAATAAAAGTAGTCACAAAGCAATTAAATATTTGAACAGCCTTTCAAATATCTGCATATTTGCGTACCCTAGGACGCATATGATCATTATCATCTGCCTAACCTTTCCCTAACTATGTTTGTGTCGGCTTCCAGTCTAGCGAACGCCGATGCATACCACTATTTTACAAAAAGTGACTGCCTATGTGGCCTCAAGACTACCAAGAGAAATAAATTCACAGTTTTGGAATGCGAAAATAAACCACAAAGTTCTTACCAGAAGTAATGGAGCATTCATCTACATCCTTGCAGGACAGTCTGTCGGGTGACAGTTCCATGCCAGGACCACACTCGCAGCGGAAGGATCCTGGAGTGTTGATGCAGCGGCCACCACGACACAACCCTCGGGTTTCAGCACACTCGTCAATATCTGCATTAAAATTTTCATCATCATACTCATATATATCGGGATCGGCATCCAGTCTACCGGCTGCAGCTGAATACCAGTATTTTAAATGGAGCAACTAACAAAAATGAGAGCAAATATGGTCCTTTTGTTCAACTTACCAACACATACTTTAGTGAAGTCATCAGCCTTGTGTCCAGGATGACAGTGGCAGGTGAAGCTGCCTTCAGTGTTGCGGCACTCTCCAGAGCCGCACACACCGTCCACAATCTCGCACTCGTTCACATCTACACATGTGTGGTTCTTTGAGTCCTGAGATAAACAATTAAAGATGGTATTATTCCCAACCAGATAAGTAAATAAAACTATTTCAACATCAGGAATTCTTAAGTAATGCCATTTTATTGCACTGCACTGTTAGAATTTCTACACTCAGCGCAGAACCGAGCGTTGCAAATAAAGTTAATAAAAAATAAAAAAACTTTTTGCAAAAAATAAAACCGACTTCAAAAACACAAAAAAAAAGTGAAAAATAATTTTAGCTTCAGAAGTCGGTGATTTGTTTCATTCAGTTTTTTGTCACCGACTTCTGAAGCTAAAATTATTTTTCACTTTTTTTTTGTGTTTTTGAAGTCGGTTTTATTTTTTGCAAAAAGTTTTTTTATTTTTTCATTTTTAGTTGCAATATCTTATACAAATATATTCTATGCTTTTATTTTACATTGTTAACAATACATTTCATGGCACCAATCACGGCAGATTTGCTGTCTATTATTGAAGAGTTCCATTGTATCCGAAGATCAGCATCAGATCTTCACCAAATTTAAATGGGACCACTTCGTAATAAACCCCTTTCGAACAAAAAAAGAATTTTGCAGATCCGTCCATATATGACGGAGTTATGCCCGAACATACATAAAAAAAAAAAAAAAAAAAAATATAAACATCCGAATTGATCTTTGACCTCCTCCTTTTTGAAGTCGGTTAAAAAACAAGCATCAGGCATAATTATGGAAAGATAAACCTCTAAGATAATATATACAAACCTTCTCATAGCCAGGGAAACAGTCACAAGTGAAGGTGCCGACCAGATTCCTGCACCTTCCATGTCCACACAACCCTGGGAAGGCCGCACACTCATTGACCTCCATCTGTCCGGGCACTACTCCAGGTCCAGGAACCTTGTGCCAGTTGTCTCCAGTGATGTTCCCCCAGTTATCACCTCCGCCTCCCTGTTCCCACTCGTAGTCACCACCACCGCCGTCACCACCACCACTACCACCGCCGGTACCACCGCCCTGGCCATCACCTCCCCAAATGACGGTTCCATTGTCTAATACGATTCCAGGACGGTCCCAGACGGTAGGGCCGTGAGGACCGCTGCCCTCAGCGATGCAGAGGTTGCGGTATGAGTCGGTTCCTGAACAGACAGGAGAGTTTTTATAATTGAGAAACCGTATTACATAGTGGAGGCAGTGGAAAAGAAAGGTATTGAAGATTGAAGAGAAAAGTAAATGTCCTGAGGTAAGACGTTATTTAAAAATATTTAACAATTAGAGCCCCCAATTAAGAACTGAGTGACTAAGTCGAACTTACCCTTCTTTGGACAAGGCTCGCATCTGTGATCGCCCCAGGCTTTCCCAAGAGAGGAGCAGCAGCACACGGCCCTCAGGACTTCGATCTGCAGCGGGCTGGAGCAACGGCCTCCGATGAAGTCTGTGTAGCAGTACTCCCGACGAGTGTCCACGCAACGGTTTCCTGTTGTCATGATTAACAGACATTAGTTTATAGTTTTTTTTTTTTTATAATTAAGCCTTTTTTCATCTTTATCTCGCTTGTATCGTATTTTTAACCGACTTCAAAAAAGGAGGAGGTTTCTCAATTCGACCGTATATATTTTGTGACCATTTTTAGCAGATTATTATATTATTCGCAAGATTGTGTTATGATTCATGCCGGGGATAACAGTTGGCTTACAATCCTGTTTTATCTAGTACATGAAGTGTAAAGCCGTCATTGTTCCACATGGAAAAGGAAAATTGTTATTCTTCTTCATCCATTTCTCTTTCTCTCACACACTGGAACAATGATCGGTCTAACACGACATAGCCCTGAGCACTTGTAGTGGTACTTTTTAATCCTGCATGGATTAATCGAATAATATTTGTATCAGTACGTACCAGTAGTATCAAGAGCAAGTCCTGGTGGACACTCGCATCTGTAGGAGCCGTCCGTGTTGACGCACGTGCCGCCGATGCAGAGCTCGGAGTCCAGCTGGCATTCGTCCACGTCACGACATGTCGCGCCGTCCAACTGTGATCAACGTCAAATTGAAATTATATTTGTTACTTGGCTGTGTAGAGCGTCCATCTTGCCTTAGTGGAACCTTGGTAAGGACAAATTACAGACGAGTCTCCAGACACTGGACTTTGAAAAATAATATACTGAAGTATCTTTTAGTGTCCAGCTTACACAACCGGTCTGAAATCTGTCCGTACCGATGTAACTGCACCTTAACGCCAATGCGTATTAATCGTCAAATAAATACAACCAAATTTTCAAGCAATCATATTCAGATTCATACCTTAGCGAATCCTTTGGGGCAAGGGCAGTGTTCAATCTCGCAGGGTTCACAGGGAGATCCCCAGGCCAGCCCCACGCTGCAGCAGCACTCCTGGCGCAGCAGCGGCCTCAGAGCGGCTGCCTCGCACTGACCGTCCACAACGCGGCGCCAACATGAGCCACGACGATTGTCTGTGAGGATGAATGTAGTCATGACGAGAACGATACATATAGTAAAATTAATAATTTTATATTACTTTCTGGAAACAGAGTAAATTACTCATGTAGACAATACTGCAGATACTCGAATCAAACCTGAATATATTGAAAACAAATAAAGAAACCTTAAACTAAAATGATACAATGAGCTCAAAAACCAATAATGGTCGACACATTTTCAAGATAAGGCATAAGAGGTTGAGACTGTCTTGTGCTGGCGAAATCTTTGATGATCTTACCGATACAATGTTGTGCGGTGGCGTCGAGGACAAATCCGTTTTCACATTCGCATTCGTAGCTGCCGTGCGAGTTGATGCAGCGGCCGTTGTCGCAAGGGTTCGATTGTTCTACAAAACCAAGAGAAATGTTAAACAACGGGTTACGGATAGAATCGACTGGGCCGAAAGAAAGATTTGCTTTAAAAAAGACTGTAACAACAATTTAATTTAACGGTTTTACATATGGAAAACCCTAACTTTTTTTTAAACCAATCGTACCGTAAAAGGTGCAGGCATATTAGAAATGATTGCAAATTCCGATAATTATTTTAAATAACCTCCGTGGAATTTTACAGATCCTCAGTTACAAAAATTAATAATATGATATAATTAAGCAGTGCAATGAAATCGAATTGCGTGAAATTAATGTCCAATTATAATCGGTATCCATACAACGGGTGGTTGGTGACCAAGCTCGGATGTTGGTCAAATGATGCTAGTCCAGGGTTAGGATGCCCAATGGATGGAACATTATGATGTGTTGGCTTGTCACACAAAGGTTGGTAACCTGTTCCGACGGGGATCCTAGGGGGAATGTCTCCCCGATCGTATTCCTTGACGATGAAAAGAGTCTCACCCTCGCATTCGTCTATGTCTCGGCAGATTTGTTCGTCGGGTTCGTATCTAGTCCCTGGTGGGCATACGCACGTGAAGCTTCCCAGAGTATTGCGGCACTGACCGCCCGTACAGTACTGGAAAAAAATATTATATGTATATCTTTGCAGTGTTAGCCTATTTTCATCGTCTATCACTTTATCAAGCTTGGTAATGTACCACGATTATAGAACAATACTATAGGTACTTACGGATTGGTGCATATCACACTCATCGATATCCCTGCAAATACCATCATCGTCAGGATGGAACCCAGGGTCGCAGATGCACTTGTACCCAGGCTCTAAGTTCTCACAAGTGCCGTGAGGACAGATGCCGGGGATCATGGTACACTCGTTGATATCAGTGCCTCCGTTGTCTTTACTCGAACCCTCGGGGCAGAGAACGTCGTACTCCGTACTGCCACGTTCAGGGCAGGGCTTGCAGGCAACACCCCAACCTAAGTGGAGACCTGAAATAAGAAACAGTTTCAGTAACAATTAGTTCCCATTAGCTTGCTCGAATTCATTGTCTACTTCCTTCTAAGTTTACAACAGATAAATTCATTTTATAATGATGAAACTACCTTTACTAGAACTACAGCAGCATTGAGATCTGGTGACAGGATTCTGTCCAGGCAAAGTACAGTGCCCTTCTTCGTATTTTTCGTAACACAAGTCTTGAACCTCATCTGTAAGGAAACATTAGACAGGTATCATTTTTTATTCCATATAATATCACAACAGACCATAGAATTAGTTCATTCGCTTACCAAGACAAGTCCTTCCATCATTGCTAAGTGAGAACCCAGGCAAGCACTCGCATCTGAACGACCCCGGCGTGTTGTGACAGCGGCCATTCCTGCAGACGCGTTGTTCGGAACATTCGTTAACGTCGATACATGCCCCGCGGTCTGGGGTAGGACGGTAACCAGCCTCGCAAACACACTGGAAGGATCCCTCACTGTTCACGCAGCGACCTCCCTGAAAATTAAATAGCATAAACTCTTTCAATATTTGTGGTCCTAATACGTTACCTTGTGGAACACTGTGAATTATTTTGTTTAAATGTAATTATTTCACATCTTCTACTTCGTGTCGATGGCATGACAGGTTTTATAATTAGTTAGCCCAGAACTTCGCCACTTCCACCGCGTCGTCGGTGGCAGAATTTCACGTGTTTGAGTTACATCCCTTCTGTTTATAGAGTGTCTTCATTTAAAATCCATAGGATACACAGAGCTAAACTGTATCAAAAGCCTATCTCAAAACTTACCTGGCAAACGCTTTTGTCAGCACATTCGTCGATATCTGTACAGTAGCCACCAGCGGTGATAGAGAAGCCGGGTTCACACTCGCATTCGTAGGAGCCAGGTGTGTTGCGACATCGACCGCGGCGACAAACACGAGGGTTGTCGCGACATTCGTCTACGTCGCGACATGCATGGCCCGTTTCTGTTGACTCGTAGCCGGGGTTGCAGACGCATTCGTATCTGATGATCGAAAGGAAATTCAAATTCATTTATTGGTGTGAACTTCGCCACTTCCACCGCGTCGTCGGTCAACGTTTCAACAAGATTTCTCTTAAAAAGAAAAAAAGTACACGTTGTACGTTGTACTCACCCTCCATCACTGTTTCTACAAACTCCGTTCGTGCACATGCCTCCGTGCGTCGATTCACATTCGTTTTTATCACTGCACCTCAATCCTCCTTCTATCGGATCGAAACCTGGTGGACACCTGAGAAAACGATATTTGTATTAATTTTATATTCCTTATCCCGAATAAATAATCACAGAACAATTTAACGTAATCGAGTTTTCATTTTCTCACCTGCAGTCAAATCCACCTGGTCTGTTTATACAAGAACCTCCTTTACAATATTCGAGAGCACATTCATCGATGTCGATACAGGTCGGGTTACCATCCTGCACTACTGATTCAGCGCCATCCCAGCAGTCACACTGGTACCTGTATGGAAGAATAGTAGATTACACAACAAGTGAAAAAAAGGGAATAGGGACTAGGGACCGAGAGCAGCGAAGGATTATAAAGTAGAATCCGTATCAAAGGATTCTAAAGTAGAATCCTGAGCGGAGCGAGGGACACCACAACCGAATGAATTTTTAAATTTATTTTTGATGAATTATTGATGATTTTTTTTTCATGAGTGTTGTCCTCTACTTTTTACCATTGACTGCGAGAAAATAAATTAAAGTATAGTATTTATATTTCTCGTGTGTTAATTATACCAGCCACTCGGGTCGATCTTCAAGGTTAAGCCGCGCTTACCAAGGGCGGTCTCTGGATGGATGACCACTAATTCAATACATACCGAGTGTTCTTCGTGCCTCGGAAATTACATAAATCCGTTGGGCCCGGCTGTTATTTGTAGTTCTTTGACAGTTGTTACAGGAAGTCAGTGGCCCAAAAGCCTGACAACCAGTCTTACCAAGGGGTATCGTATTACCCACCCAATACTAACTGGGTTGTGAAGGTCAGATAGGTAATCGCTCCATGTAAAATACTGATATTCAGCTGCATCCGATTAGACTGGAAGCCGACCCAATAAAGTTGGGAAAAGTCTAGGCAGATTTGATTTGATTTATCACCGGTAAATAATCGGTAATAAGAGAACAAAGGATTAAATATAAACATTCATTTATAGTTAAATTAGAACAATTTTCGAAATGCAGTGGTTCTTGTCGGAACGTTTTATTTATTTTTTATTCATAATTCGTGCTTGTTCCAAATTCAAATTGTTTTTATTCACTCAGTGAGTTAAAGAAAGTTTTATTCACTGTTATCGATGAATCAAATGCCCATTTTCGAATGGCAATGGTAAAAAAAAATGTGTTAATATCAACTACCGGAATTGAATTAAGTTTATCAAAGACTGGATAAGCCTCGGTTGGTGATAGATACTTAACAGGACACAAAGGTTACTATACAGGTTACTTTTATCTTAGTTTTGACGATGAGCTCACCCTTTATCCTTGTCCACACAGGTACCAAGTCCACAGATGCCGTTCCGGAGCATGCACTCGTTGATCTTGGCTATGGCGGGCGGCTCGTAGTCCCCCCCTCCGCCCCCCTCCTCCCCCGCGCCGCCCGTGACGTTGCGGCGCCAGTTCGGTGGGATCACGCCTCCTCCACAGAGATGCGTCCATTCAGCTGGAAAAGACATTCAATGTTAATCAACTTGGATTGAATAAATGGATACTTAACCAAAACATGACTTTTCTTGGCAACTCACGCATTTGGGAGTCCACTAACGTTATTTCGTATTTTAGTGAAGCCACGAAGACATTCGAGTTCTTACTTCTTTCATCGATTCTTACTTCTATCTAATACTTATACTCACTGGATCCTCTAGGCGGGCAGGGTGTACACATGTCTCCCCAAGCTCGTCCCATGTTGTATCCACAACAACAGTCGCGGTTCGACAGCGGCATCGGAAGCCGGTCGGCACATTCGCCAGTCTCGCTCATATAGGTGAAACAACTGCCCACTCGGCCATCTGTATCAAATAGTTTTGCACATAAAATAACGTTTAAAATGTCCCCCAAAACCCTCGTTCTTCAACACTTCCGAGTGTTTTAGCGGGGAGCAGAGGCACAAAAAAAACGTAGACTTAATAAAATTATTTTAAAAATAAGTGAAGAAAATTACCTATACAGAATTTCTTGTCTGGACTGGGAATAAAGTGAGGGTTGCAGAGACAGTAGTAATCGCCTTCTGTGTTTACACATTTGCCGTTCTGTAAAAGGAAAAATATCAATCTAATAGTCGCCTGACTTCCTAAATATTGAAACAATCGACGCGGCCAGTTGAATTAATATTTGTTGTTGTTTCTATATATCTCTGAAAACTGTTACTTACAGGACAAATATCAGGGTCCTCGCACTCGTCGATATCCTCACAGTTGTTGGTCACTCTGTGCCGCCTCTGACCGGGAGGACACTCGCAAGAGAATGAACCGATGGAGTTGATACACCGACCTCCTTGACAGAGACCGGGGACGGCTGCACATTCGTCTATATCCTGGAGAAGGAAGGAATTATCTTAATACAACAATAACAGAAATAAATGCTGCTGCAGCGTGAGATTCAGTAATAGAGTGAAACTGAGATGGCAACAAGAGAAGACAGAAAGGTGTGAGTATGTTCCAAACGCTAACTTACTTGTATGCCATTGAGGTTCTCAACCAGCAGAAAAAGAAAGAAAGAAAAAGTGTTTATTGAAACTTGCACGGAAAGATAATTCACACAAAGATAGAGCATACAAATTAAATCAGTGTGAAAAGTCTTGTATGAAGCCAAATACGTGAAGCACTTATCTCCACCCAATTAGATCTATTATTACGTTTACTCAAAGTTGTTCCCTAGTTACCTGACACTCTTTAGTAGCCAAGTTCCTTAGATGTCCCTGAGGACAGTCGAGGTCCCCACAACGTTCGCAGGGATGTCCCCAGGCGACGCCCACGGTGGCACAGCACAGCTGCTTCGTACACACCACGCCATCCAGAGCTCCCGTGCAAAGGGCTCCTCTGGTGTCCGTGTAACAAGGGCCTGAAACGAACACCGCGGAATGTAGTAGCAATTACAGTTCTGGACTTAAAGCTGCACATATTACGGAAGTTATTAATTACGAATATCGTGTAAAGACTAGTTTTATTTATTAATATTACAATCAATGCGCACAAATTGCGCTAAAATATTTTATGTCATCTCAAACTCAAACTCAAAAGTCAACTCAAAGCATTTATTTCAATTAGACCATACCAGGCACTTTTAAATGTCAGAAAAACAAAGACGGCGAAGCTACAGTCACAGATACAAGGAATAATAACTTTTAAAAGTACTGTAGTTGCCCATTCCAAAGCGTAGATCTCTATGGAGAAGAATGGGCAAGAAACTCCATGGACACTATTTTCAATCAAAATATTGTTACTAGATCTTGGTTACATCATTCATGTTGAGATTATACATATAATTATGTGAGAACGATGTAGAAAGACGTGCACATTTAGAGCTTCTAGAGTAAAAAATTAAATCAACAATTTAAAAACAAAGTAGTTAAAATAAACCGCAGATATGAGATGACCAGTACTGACAGCGCCCGTTCACGAACATGACGCATGGATCAGCGCCATTCAGCTCAACCATATTGAAGGGAACTAATGCACCTTTTTGTCGACGTTTTATAAGTGCCCATGTAGGCCTATGTGAAATAAAATATTTTGATTTGATTGATTTGATTTGATATAATACTAAGAGATCGAATCTATACAATGCAAATATATTTTTTACAATCTTCTGCAGCTTCCACAATAACTTCAATTAGGTAGCCAACCAAGCATTTTTATCATCAATGTAATCCCCAAACTTATAATATGCTTGCCTACATAGTGTGCGTTTTATCTATATTGACATTAACTGTAACGCATTGTTTTTACAGGCTTTAAAAGAGTTTTTACTTTATGGCCGGGGAGATAGAACCTTCATGCTTCTAAGTAAACTTTTAGTTAGTAACCGTACCAACAAAACTAGACTTTCTGATTGCCCTTATGACGTCATTATCCTATAGATATTATGTCATTTGATTTTTAAACTTATAAAAACTTACCAGTTCGTCTGTCGATCTCGCACCTAGTGCCGGACAGTCCGTGGAAACAGACGCACCTGTCCGGGGCTATACATCGGCCGCCGTGTAAACAGGGCTCCCGACATATTGCTGAAAATTAATAAAATATTTTGGTATTTGGACTTAACAAAACAACTAAGATATCAAGGAAATTCTGCAGGTTCTCTCAATCTCTTCTTGAATCTTCACTTATTTAGATTATACAAACAACCAAACGGCCGTCGGTACCCGTAAAGGCTCTTTCAGTAGCTCAAGTGTGAAAAAGCACTATTTCTAAGGTTTTACTTACGTTCAGTACAAAATTCCCCGCTCCAGCCGGGTGCGCAGGAGCAAGTGCCGTTTGAACAAGTACCACCGTTCATACAGATTCGTCGACAGCCACCCGGCGTTCGTACTGTAATCAAATTAAACAAAATATCAATTAACGAATATCCCATTATTAAATTGTGAGTTATGTTATAAAATAAATAAATCCAGGCGTACATAACATAGCATCAGGGATGTCATCCCCGAAGGGTTAGGCAGAGGCGTACTTATCCAATAATAGTACACCCAGATTTCGCCAGCTATGTTTAAGTCCCATGAACTGGGAGCAAAGCGAACCTAGGAGCCTGGGAGCGAAACTCCGTGGCTGTTACTGAGAAATTCCTGGTGGAAAAACCCAATAACACTTGGCCCGACGGAGAATCGAACCCAAATCCTCATGCTCAGAAATGAGATATGAAGGTGTGTATGGATGGCGTACTATATAGTCCCCAAATAAATTGGGATACGGGCAAGATGATGATGATGTGACGATCTAGAATCACTTTATTTGATAGTTCATACCTGGATAGGGATAAATACCGCCACCACCACATGATGGCGCTTCTACTCCACCAGCACATCGACACATGTTGGGAGCCACGCATGCGCCCGGGGAGCCGCAGTCAGGGCGGCATAAAGCTGGAAATTATAACATATTCTCACGTCTCACTCTGGCGAAATATCACAAAAAGTTGGCAAAATCTATTTTGCAGTTTTTGAACTGATTTATAGTACTTTATTACTAAATCATATAGACAAAATAAAACTACTATTAGGGTTATTAATTGAAACAAAATGAAAATCAATAAAAAATAAAATCAAATAGTTTATTCATCGTCATGGATTAAAGATATTTTAGTCTTTTCTAGAAGTAGACTCTCTATAGTCTATAATACTAATAAGACTTCTACTAATATAAATCTCTTTAGAGTTTGATCCTGAAAAAAATAAATTATGAATTAATAACGAAATTCTACCTTAGGACTAAAATTGTCAAAGTTTGTTCAAGATGCGCAAAAACGAGCCTCTTTCGCTAGGTGTTTCTAGAAGAAGAATGTGTAATGCTCATTGTAAGGTACATTTGAGGGCTTCAGTCCACTTGAGTTAGTACTTTTACTCTATGAGAAGTTTGATTACTCTTTAAATAGCGACTACTTTTAGAAGAAATACGAAATAACATAGAAATACAATTCAAAAGTAATTTTTTAATATTTATAATAATAGTTCCATACCGCTAGGAGAGAATCCATCACTAAAACACTTAATTCCACCGAAGAACGCAATAATATTATCAGTTGAATTTAAAGTTTTAATAAAAGAAAACGCATACGCTGCTTAACAAGTCAAACTTTAGACTGGGATACTACGTAAGTGGGGATCCGGGGGAGCGCGGCGCTTGCACAGGGGTCTATTCAAACTTTATGGCGGCTCAGGGGGTCTAAATGGCCGCTTTAGCAGAATCATAAATGGTTCTGCTAAAGCGGCCATTTTAGACCCACAGAAGTTAGCTGCGAGTGAAGGTTTGCGCAATATACAGTCAAGACGATGCATCCTCTGCACCCCGCTGATACCTAAAATTGTGTTCTGCGTAGCTTTACGTTAGATGTTCTGAGCCGACATTAAGTTTGAACAGAACTTATAGCTAGACCATTGTACTGAGGATGTCGCCTAAACAATAGAAACCAGATTACGTGTAATTTGTAAATTTGATTATTTGCCAACTTATAGCGATATTTCGCCAATGTGCGTCTGTTTGTTACTAACAAAGCTTATGCGTAGTGTGTAGGTATTATTAATATCATATGGAATAAGGTCTGAAATAAAGTTTTTTTTTATTCCCGTAAGGGTTGAGCAGAGGTATACAGTACACCCACATTACGTCAGTCCCGTATAATCGAGCCTGTTGCGTCTTACCGGGCACCAGTCTAAACTTTAGGCCGCTACTAAGACATCACAATGGAATAACAGTTTGACGGAAAATCTAACCCAGGTCCAATGTACAGTACTTTATAATCAAGCTTGCGACTAGGAGACCAATATTTACCATGTTTCAATGCAAATAAAAATATTATTATTCTTTACAAGGCATTACTTAATAGTAATCCATGTTATACTTCTTGCCTCACGTAAGGTTAAATGAATAAGTATCAGTTTCAATAAAACAAATATGGAGATAAATACTTACGGACTATACAAAGTAAGGAATTCGGCCGGGACGTCCACCCTGGACAGCAATGCGTGCTGTTGCGCGACCGGCATACGTGAGGGCTGCAACAAACACAATATTTTACAACCTCATGTTCATTCATACAAAATATAACTTTCTTGTAAGATTTGTAACTATTAGAACCACTAGTATTTCCAGTATTTCCTGTGAAGTATTGTTTCTCCACCAGCAACCTCTGCTAATCTCTATATCAACGACTTTTGGTGACACGTTTGCGTCAGGCTTTTTTGTTAGTTTTCATTAAGAAAGGCAAGGTTTTGTTCATAGACTTTCCTTTCGACAGTTCCCATAGTAATCATGAAGCTAGAATAGTTGACCTATATTTTAGATTCTATAACACCATTTGCTTTTATGAGCTTCTGCGCAAAAACTACAAAATACTATTCTGTAGCACGAAGGCCACCAAGAAGCTCATAAAATGTTACCTTCGGATCAACAATGCAGATTTCAGCTGCTTTTGTATGACAACTAACGAAGCGCTCATTAAAGTCACACAGGTGTTGTTTAAGTAAGATTTATTGTCTAAGTCATTGTAAACACGTTCACAGCTTCGACATTTTATGGTAAGTCACAAGTTTTTCTAATGCCACTGTTTGAATATAATAGTGTTTAGAATTTGTTATTTGTTTACGAACTTTGTATCTTATAAACAAGCTTTTTCTCTTCGCTAGATTATTATTTCCTACACACTCACGGATTTTCTCTATAACCAATTTTAAGCAACCGGGGAAAACAAAAACCAGTTCAAAATAGAAACCAACCCGCCAAAAACGCCTTTCAAACGACTTGCAGTGTTCCTTTTATCCACAACCTGATAATTAAAGCTATAACCAATTATAATTACAACAAAACACAGAAACAACAATTTAGAAGAAACAGTAGCTCTATTGAATGTCAAACTCATCGTCATCATCAATTAACACTTGAGAACGAAAATGTCTTGGTAGCAAATTACGCAACACTTGCAAGAGGAGCTTATGAGCGCTGATCCCAATAGCCTTGCTCCTACGACCGTATCTAAGTTGTACCGAATAGATTCTCCACGCTTGGTTAAACTAGACTAATTTGTTCTAGGGTCAGAGAGTATCGCGAGTCCTTACACTGAAAACCTTGGATCGAAATCGAGATTTAGTGCAGTACTGCACTTAATTATTTATTATCACTGTTTTGCTAAATATTAGCTTATCTTTCAAGAGCATTGCGGTCATTTAAACAATTATTTTTTAGTAAAAATTTAATTTATATTTCACCTATATTTTTATATTAAGTAATATTAATAAAGTGTGATAAAATCGTTCCGGATTTAAGTATAATAACAGTTTGTTCTTAAATAAGAATAGTGTCTTAACTACGCTACAGTCATATCAAACAGGAATAACAATTCCTGATTTGCATGTTCGCCATAGTAAGTGATAGTTACCTCATCGTTATGTCAGAATATTATCACAGCAATACTAATATGAGCGGTGATATCCATTGATTAGTAATTTATAATCTTAGCAGCGATAGTGTTGTTTATCCATTGATCATCTTTAACTGCGTTATTAACCTCTGCTAATGTCATTAGCTGTTTCTTTAACAACATTTCCATATGTGTTAATTATAGTTGATGCTCTGTTATTACTTAGTGGGGAAAAGGCTAGGTAGATGATGGCTGTGTTATTACTGTAACTATTTTCTTCAATAATTTTAGATTAGACAATAAACTTATTTCATGTACCTTTACCGTAGTTATTAACTTTACTTCCATCACTTTCCTTTGCATCTTCTAAAGCTTGCTACCATTGACCAAATTCGTCTCTATCACTATCATCCTTGCATTCGTTGATTGCATTAACGACCTTGGGATCTAAACTCGCTTCGTCACAGCCTGCCCCAGTGAACTCGACGTTGGTTCCGCTATTGTCCTCTGCCCGACTCCCGAAATTATAAGCGTGAAAATCACCTACGCGCCGCCGCCCACGGCAGAGTACTACACATCATGTATTATGTTACTGGGCTCTATGTAGCAATTTGTGAAAGAAAAAAAAATCTGGTAGGTAGTTTTTATTTGCACCATATTTTTATAATTCTAACTACAATATTGACTTCCGAAAATTGAGGAAACGAAAGCTTGACTGTAACTTTTTGTGAAAATTTATTGCACTCTTCTGTTTCTTGTACACTTTGATTGTTGTGGATTTCAGTATACAATCTTACAAGGGCTTACGCAATACTGACTGTAATAAAGTTGAACATTTAGTGCAGTGCAAACTTATAATACTCGAGAGAGAAATCATAGACAGGACCTCACACCTGCTCAGCCAATAACCAAGCTTACAACAACGGACGGAAAATAATAAATGTATGTAAAACGTGTACCGCTTAAAGATGGGAATAGCGCATACGATTATAAAACCGTACAGCAGTGTGAAGTACCGAGATTTGTATCAACACGATCGCCGCATGCGGTTCACGTACGGTTCCAAGGACCGGACGATGCACCTCCGATTAACTTGCATTTACATCACATTCTTTTACTTTGATGGTTAGCGCGATTGATTTTTCTGTTTACAATATTTTATGGTGATTCAGATGTGTTAAAAAATGGGTAACAATAAATAGTGTGACCGGAATTTGGATCAGAAAATTCTAAATGCTTTGTTTAGAAAATTCCAACTAGTAGGTAGTAGTAATAAGTACTTACTTTGTCTCAGGCTTTACGTGTTTAGACTAATGTTTAATTTTGCGTCTTAGTCGCCAAAACTTCCACCTCCGCTGGCGACAAACAGAGTTGATTTGTCCCAATCGTTACCAGTATGACACCATAGGTTCTTGTTGTTGCTATTTCAACTTACCCTACGAACTGGTTAGGCTTGCGCTCCGAAAGCGTCCTGGAGGCGCGCGGCCAAAGGCGCGGCGAGCGCGTCGGCTGCGGAGCGCGCGCGTCGCCCGCAGCGACGTGCACGCACGCGCACAGCACGGCCACTGCCGCCACGAGCCGCCACATTGTCATCTTGGAACCATCACCCTGGAATAACGAAAAATAGGGCTTGTTTGTACATTTGGGACGAAGGACCAATATCATCAGAACTACTTACTGTGCGTTTCCAGCGGCGAAAAATTTACGTAAAAACATCTTGTCTGTTGAGATAAAATATTTGAACTAAGAGAAAAGAGATTATAGAGAGAGACATAGAGATTATAATACTTTTAAATGAGTTTTTCGCCGGCGCAAACGCACAGGTGTTGTTGAATTCTTTGGTGGCGTACTAAGAGACTTTTGTAAACGAGCATACGTTTATGAATATACAACATAGAAGTAGAAATCACTTTGAATCATTTACAAAAATAAATAGTATAATTATAAAGTCCGAATCCTGGGATCAATTAAGCCGCTTATATGCATTCAAATTAAACTACTGTTATTACATAGTTTAAAAGAAGTAAGAAGTTATGAATGGGCATCGTTATCAGTATCACACTTAAGTAAGTAATTAATAATAAAAATAGTGACGGATGACTTTACAAAGTTATTCTACCGCCACGTAATACGGCACAAGTTTAAAAATAAGATAACTCCTAACACTGGATAACATATCTACCAAACATTACCGATTGCTTATTAACAACATTTAAAAATAAATTAAATTATATAACGTATTTTATAAAGCGAGCGGAGTGTCAAGCCTTCAATACGGTAACCTTATAAAATCTTAATAAACAAACAGTAATTGGGACAAAGATTACGCGGTACATTCTTATCTGTAACTGCATTGATAATTGAGTGTTTACAGAATAAAACGCACATTCTGATGTCAGTGCCAAAAACATTTTCAGATACACTTGTGCTATCTGAAAGCTTTGTGATAAAAATATTTAAATTAAATTCGGTGGATGGTTATCACGGAACCTAATATCGCTTTCAGAATATCTACGTAGCATCAGCCTCCACCTCGCGGGTCCAGCGCGGTTTGACGGATGTCACATGTGTACAAATTTTTGGTTCTTAAGCATGCAAATTATTTTAAAAATAATGATTTGAATGCTCACGTCTGTGGCTGCTCAATACATAACATAATAGGTATTTCTGAATGTGATATTAATTGATTAATCACTAATATTTTATTCCCAATAATGTAGGTTAACTTCGTTATCTAGAAACATGTACTTACTTGAAATAATAAATTATTGTACTTTAAATTCATTTTAACGAATTTCAACAAATTTCGGCCGCAAATTGGTTTAATTTTTATCACTATAACAACCCGTATTGTTTCAAGTTTTTAACTATTTTAATCCAATTAAGTAATAATCAAGTTAATGTTACGGTTAAAATAAATAATATTGTAGATATTTATCAGATTGTAGCGTTTTGGACCAAAACGTATGTAAAAGGGTAACATAAATCATAATAATGAAACACACTAAAATTAATTAGAAAGAAATGTCCGATTTCATTTGAAAGCCTAACTTGTTGAAGACTTCACTTACAAAAAACAGAAAATACATGATACGTTAAGTAACATTGCGTAAGATTCTAAAATATCACTTCATCATCATAGTATAAAACAAAGTCGCTTCCCGCTGTCTGTCTGCCCCTATCTATGCTTAGATGCGGTTTTTTAATAGATAAAGTGATTCAAGAGGAAGGTTATATGTATAATACATGCATAATATAGTAGAGAAACACTAATAATTTTAGAGGTTTCTAATGTGATGACCTAAATAAACACAATTTTTTTGCGCTTACATTGCAAACGCTGGCTGAACCCTACGAGATAGATCGAAATAATGTACTACAGTATTGTACACCTTAAACAGAACTACAAAAGAGTCTGTGATGGTATATGTCTATATACAGGGTGTTTGGCAGAACGTTGAACATACGAAAATGGTGGATAGTTGGGGTCATCTGCTACTTACTCAGCCCTAATTTATTTGGCCCTGGCCCACTGGATATTTTTAATTAATTTTTTTTATCTTTTTTCTTGTTTCACCACTTTCTTAACTTTAAAGTGTAATTTTTATTAAAAGTGAGTGAAACAGGCAATATTTAGTTTTTTTTTTTCATACTTTTATGTTGGCAGATTCTTATAAAATTATTGCTTTATTCAGATGTTAGCTAGAAAAAAAGTTATGAGTCCTCAAACTTACAGAAAAATGTAAAAAAATACTTAAATCTTAATTTCAACTTGCATTTAAAAAAAAACAAAAAATGATTGAGGAGTTCCAATTCTAGCAAAACATCCCTAGTGTGTGAGCTTTCTAATGGTATGTAATTTGCTTTTATAAAAAAAAAAAACTTTAAGAGTTATTTCATAATTTTATCAAGTAGGACATTTTTGAAGAAACTCTACCTTTACGGAAAGTGAAATGTTTTGCGATTTTTTTTTTTTCCAGAGGAGATTCAGTGTAAATGTCTGGGCAGGAGTGATTGGCGATAAGCTAATAGGGCCTCATTATTTGCCCGACAACATCAATGGGAACAACTACTTGAATTTTTTGATCAATGATTTACCTACCACCATTAGTGGAAGAAGTGTTCCAAGTAGACATAAACAGGCCTCTTGTCTTTCAACACGATGGATGTCCAGCTCACTTTAGTCTGATTGTACGTGAGCATTTGGATAATTGTTTCCCAAATTCGTGGATTGGCAGGGGAGGACCAATCCCCTGGCCTCCGCGATCGCCCGACCTCACTCCGCTCGATTTTCACGTGTGGGGAAGGGCAAAGGAACTAGTTTACACTACAGAAGTAGAAAGTACAGAAGATTTGATAAATCGAATTAATACTGCTTTCGAAGTTATGCGACAGGAGATGCTGCTGCGCACAACGACTGTAGAAATCAGACGTAGATGCCGCGCCTGTATTGTAAATGAAGGGCGTCAATTCGAACATTTGTGATTTATTATTTAAATAAATTATTTAACATTTTTTAATTGTTTCCTTAACACACCTAACTGGTACAGCATAATTTGAATCGACCATTTAATTTTTACCAACCTTGCAGTATTAAATTTCGCAAAACATTTCACTTTCCGTAAAGGTAGAGTTTCGTCAAAAATGTCCTACTTGATAAAATTATGAAATAACTCTTAAAGTTTTTTTTTTATAAAAGCAAATTACATACCATTAGAAAGCTCACACACTAGGGATGTTTTGCTAGAATTGGAACTCCTCAATCATTTTTTGTTTTTTTTTAAATGCAAGTTGAAATTAAGACTTAAGTATTTTTTTACATCTTTCTGTAAGTTTGAGGACTCATAACTTTTTTTCTAGCTAACATCTGAATAAAGCAATAATTTTATAAGAATCTGCCAACATAAAAGTATGAAAAAAAAACTAAACATTGCCTGTTTCACCCACTTTTAATAAAAATTACACTTTAAAGTTAAGAAAGTGGTGAAAAAAGAAAAAAGATTAAAAAAAATTAATTAAAAATATCCAGTGGGCCAGGGCCAAATAAATTAGGGCTGAGTAAGTAGCAGATGACCCCAACTATCCACCATTTTCGTATGTTCAACGTTCTGCCAAACACCCTGTATAACCCACAAGAACCATTTTTTAACCTTTACTTTTCACGAGAAATATAGGATTATTGACGAGGCGTTTTTAAGCAATATAGCACTAATCCTTATCCCATTAACTACCTTAAATACATTGTGCATTTAATATAGATCAATATTGCCCTTTACAGCATGTAATTTAAATAAATGTTTTCGAAGATATTACAGATTTCAAATGCAGGGACATAGCGGTTGCGGCTGTACCGGCCGGGGGTAGTATATTTAGTATCAGCATTGCAGCCGTGCGAAGCCGGGGCGGGTCGCTAGTATATATATAAAAACCAAAACTAGTCTAAAAACAATTTCCAAACTATTGAAACAAGACCAAAAAGATTACAAGTTACAATACTAAAAACCTTTTTGGATAGAAAAAGACAACACACGCAACGAAAGAGGAGCAAGCACACCGCACATAGATGGCGGGAGGAGCGGGAGAAGAGGGCCGGGGAGGGATCAAGCAATCTGTGCCGAAATGATAACGAGGGCCGTCGACCGGGCACGCATCACAATCACAATCTGTTGCTATAATTAGTAAAAATTCTTCACCAGCTTTGTTCTACAAATGACGTCATTTGTTAGTAAAAGCAATAACCTTACATTAGTTGTGGACTGAATTGTAAAGTTGTGCTGTCGATGAATGAATCGGTGGCATGCTACTCAGTGTCTGCATTGTCCGATGTTCTACATCTATTGATGCTTACAGAAGAGCCTTTTGTGGACAAAGTGCCGGTTTTAACTACCAACACTATTTCTTTACTATCATAATTTGCTTTGACAGTTACACCATTTTTTTTAAGAATCTGGTCCTTAAGAACAACAAAATCCAGAAAGATTCTAGAAAATTGCTAGACACTGTGTCAGTTTTCTTCCCAGACTGGCTCGTATCTACATTTAGCAGATAACATCATTAGCTTATTTGGCTAGACTTTAACAATTGTACACCACGTGATTAGAACGTGAACTTTTACACACCTTATTTTTTCCAAATTACGAAACGATTTGATTTTGAAAATCAACGTCAGACAGCATCTGTCTAACATTATTGTTGAAATTAACCTTTTGTTAGTGTATGTTAGTTTTTTACAAATTATTAATTCAATCATTAATTTCTTCTGTCTGCGCTAAATAGACGTTTCTCTCTGTCTAAGTGTCGTGTACCTATCATAGTTGTCTGTCATCGGTATAGATCCTAGTTAGATTTTAGGTGGCACTGTACTGAGCGGACAGGAACGAGTCAAAGTTGGGCGCCCATCAATGGCATGAGTCACGCGGTGTGAATGCCGCCGCCCACGGCACCGTCTTCCTTACTTACTACATGACCAACGCCGGCCACACACTGGACATCATACTAATCAAATGTGACGAATTTGACGCGGCATTCGGATGCTGTTTATTAAAAAAGAATTCAATAGGCACGAGGCAGAAATAGAAAAAAGCGGATTTAGCTGTAAGCCCCAATATAGGTCCTTAGTTCCCGAGCAGTTCAAAATTGGTCCTTCAGAAACTTCACCGTCATGAATTACTATTAGTAATACAGTTTCAGAAAAAGTATCAAATGTTGCCTTTATTTCCTTAGTTACCCTGAAAATGCTTGATGAATTTACAAGAATGCCATTTGGAACCAACACAATCAACTAATAAGAACCAAATTATATAGCTTAATTATATCAAGAGTTACTTCTATAGGATCTAATTACGTACTATTTCAATTAAGCCCACCGTATCAAATTACTCTCCGATTCGAACGCTCGTGATTTACCGATCCTTGATCAGTACCGTTAGATGCTGACCCACATACACTCCCATCAAATCAATCGTGTCCTAAGCAAACATGACTCCTCCTGAATGAACACAAATGAACTTTCACATTACATTGTGATTTAAATAAATAAAACTTCGATAAGTGTGTGGATAGGGCTGATCGAAAACTATTTTTGGTTGATTAAGAGTCTTTAATACAGTGTTGGTGGATTCAACTGACACTTCTGTTACATAGAATTCAGGTAGAGATACATAAAGAGAGACAAATTTAATGAAAACTCGGGTGATAGTCCAAGAAGAGAAACTTGAAAATTAGTTCAAAATTAGTAATCTGTTCATCAAAACGGTGCAAGTATTTTGAGTCAGTTCACTTCATTCGAGTGACGAGCTGTCCATTAGCAACTTACTAGTTGGTCATACTCGTAACTACGAGTATTTAATAGTCAATCAACACGAAACGATGGAGAAGATCACAGCGATCTCAAAAAGTTTCAGGTGCTTTTGCATTCGGTCTTTAGCACAACCATGTGTGTTTGTGAATCTATTGTGCAATTTTCAACTTACATGTTCGCACAATTTCTCAGAATTCTTATTGGTACGGCCGATTTATGCTGATTCTGTGCACAATTGGCTGTTAGCACCAATGTAGGGGAAGCCGGGGCATTACGGGCTCCCGGGGTAAGACGGACACCCCCTCTCCCCCGCAGGATAATAAACCGAGACGGTTGGAAGTAGTCAGATCGCGTTCTAGTCGACCTCGCGATAGCTAGAAAAGTAGTTCTGTGTGTGTAGATGCGCGTCGTTCGTCGACAAAAACGAAAATACGTAAGTTGATGCATTTGATATTATTTTTCATTTTTAAGTCTGCGTTGTAGTTAATTCGTGTTTGTGTTAAATGCTCAGTTATTAAGTAAATTGGGACGTTCAATTATGTGACTATATAACTAGAAAGAGTTGTTAATTAACTACCATAAATTCGTTTGATTAGGGTAACATTTATTTTATTTGACCTCGGGGGCATTTTGAGCGGGGCAAAACGGGTAGGATGCCCGTTTTGCCTCGGGTAGGGTATAGGTATTAAGTTGATTTTTTTTCTCCAGATACAAGTATGGTTCGCCACTACCAAAGGAACATGCCAAATGGAGCTTGGAGGAAATGGAAACAGGCATATGCAATTTGACCAGCCAAAGCTCTAAACTGATGGAGCTCCTCCCAATTTTTGGGCAGAATGTGATGAGAAAGGTTGGATAACAATGGACAGAATGGATGGATTGGTGGATGGATGAAAGGTTGGATAGGAATGGATGGACGAAGAAAAATGAAAAAAATAAGGAAAACGAATCGGAGGAAGAAGATGTAGAGTGTTTGCACCGTGGATATTGGTACTCTGAATCTACTGAGGGTAGGGTCACCTGCCGTACATGCCACAGATGGGCCCGCTGTTCTTGCAACGGCGAAGAGAATAATGATGACGAGTTCTTTCACATTTGTTCCTTTTGTGCTCGAATTAAAACTTATTCGAGTGAATATACCTGTGTATGCCTATTATGCCCCGCATATGACCATTTTACCCCGGACACGGGGCAAAACAGGCAGTTTCTTCTTTTTTTTTTAAGTTCGATTAGCGCCAAAGACTGGTGGACTAAGATAATTATTTTACGTTAAGTTTAGAGAACATTAATGACACTAATAAATGGTTGTTGATTTTTTTCATTATCTTGTTTTTCTAAGATTTTATTCAAGATTTCCCTTAAGGGGCCCCCATTGCCCCGGTTTCCCCTACGACAATGCCCAGCCGCACCTTGATATGCTAAATGGCGTCTAAAGTTATGACCATCATTAATATCAATGGAGACTGAACTTATTTTGACCGATGACCGGGTTAAATACATGTTTTACTACGGTTTAATTTAGCAGTGCAGTTTCTGGACCTTTTCCAGTTTTGAAATTGTACTTAGCCAAATTGTTTTGTGAGCGCGATACCAAGGAACACCTTGTGGATCTCCACTGCAACTTCAACTTCTTCATCGTATTGCTGGCACAACAGTATTTTAATATTGTGTTATATATTTTTTTGGCCCAAAACATGGCCATCGGTGCCAGCCCAAAGGTCACTTGCCATTGCAATGACAACGGTGGAAGAAAAGGTGATTTATAAGGCCAGGTGTAAAACGACCCTTCACGAAGCTGTCAACCAAGCATTATGTACACATCAAACTCAGTAACCCTACGCAAAAATTATTGCCGGGAATCGCCTTTTTTTTTCGGATAACGTCACGTTTTACGGTAATACTCAATGTAACGCACTCAAAACATTGTGCTGATGGACGGATGGATAGTACGGGGGTCGTGAAGGTGTTTAAAGTAAATTCCTTACATTAAAAACATGTATTTAAATAAAAACTTGTGAAAAAGTTGGAACTTTGACCCCCAATATCTCCAAAACTAGAAGGTTCTCAGGTATGATCTAGAACAAAAAAATAATCGCAATGACGGGGAAAACAAGTGCCTTTCTTCATTGAGGGTCTTGTCCCTTTGTAGTATCTCTGCCACCTAACCTCTGCCAGTTAAAGAATAAATTATTAGTAATAACCAAGATTATGATATTTCCTCATTCTCGCTGCAATAGGCTCAAGTGTTTACTAAAGCCTTTGATGTGTTAACACAATAGGCATTATCCTTTACGAAATAATTAATCAACTTTACCTTACCCATCATCAACCTTTGCCCTTGACCAGGTTGGAATCAAAGCATCGCCCAATCAGTGTCAAGTGTCACGCAAATAGTGTGTACGGTCAACAAACGCAATGATCAACGATGATGCGTCTAACGCTACGGTCGGGAGGAAACGTCGGCACGCGCTTAGATCAATATAGTGGGGAGGGAGGACCAATGTGTGAGTGACAGCGATTTTGATGAAGTGCAGTCTACACCAGTGGATAACTGAGATTTTCTAGATTTTAGATTTCGGGTGAAAAATCTCATGGATTTAAAAAAAACACAGGAGAATAAGAATAGAGATTTTTTGGAACATTGCAATTCACAAAAAAAATGTGATGCCACAAGATAAAGATTCCAAAATCTTGTGATCCAAAAAAACTCATACTTCTTACCGGACATTATAACGTTACATTATTTTTTTAAATTCGCTACCGCCCCTGCCTTCCAGCTGTTCCTTAAAGGCGAGCGAGTGCCCCCAATTGAGGGGTTATTAACGCACGCCACTGACTGCGCCCGCGCCGACTTCTAACGATCCGATGCAACAAACATACTCTACTGACGGCGATGCAGTTAGATTGTTTAACTAAACTTACTTGTATGAGGTTTAAAGTGTTGCTGGAATGGAACAGTTATTGATAGTTGGGAGTTTGTTAAAACATCCCTTTTATTATGGGTAAATTGAAAAAAACATAAACAGTGCATGGGAGCCAACACGCTTCCCTGAAGAACACCTAATTGTACATTAGGTGTTCCACAGGGAAGCGTGTGCATGGTTGGTCACTGCAATATTCTCCTAGCATACATACTTATGAATAGAAAATATATTGTGCATATGCGTGTCTGCTTCCATGCAAACTACATAGATATCACAACCTGATACATTAACTATGGTGATATACAGTGGTATCTTAAGAGTAGTTGACTGTTGTCGACCAGAATATTAAATGATTTTGGTTAAGTCAAAGCCTAAAAAGGGGACTCTAGCAAGAAGGCTTAAGAGTATGTGCGATTTTTTCAGATGCAAGCAAATAAAACACATTTGCGTGACTTAAAATCAGTCTTAGCTAGAGAAATAATATGCTTGTCTGTTTAATTATGCAATAAACCATAAAGTACGCTTTTCTATAAGCCATTTATGTCGCGTTCTACTGAAGCCTACGGTACGTTCCCTTTTCAAAAACTCGAAGTCATTGATTGAATTGATTGAAACAAAATAACTATTGTAAACAAACGTCAAGTCCAATAATAATGATGATAATAAAGGACCAAATTGAGATTTTTATAGTATTGTTGTTTTCGGTCTCATTATATTTCTACATTCTCTACAAAGAACAAACCATCCTCACGCCTGTAATCATCGAAGGATTAGGCAGAGGCATACCCGTAGTACACAAAAGTCTCTATTCAATCATACAAGAAGAAAACTTGTATTTTTGACCTGTTCTTTATCTTCACCATGTTCTCATTCTTATTCAAAACTACAATGTTATGTAACAGCTTATTCGTCGGCATTTTTCCGTCAAAAGGGTGGTCCCCAGCGGGTACAGAGCTTGGCTATTAATTAAAATATTTAATTATACCAGCTTCGAGAGAACAATCATTAATTATAACCCGTATATACTGTAATGGTAAGTTTAGTTAATTGATTGTACTAAATAATTTATTGGTTGGTTATGGAATGCGATAATGGTCCTAAGTATCCTTTTATACTCGTTATTGTTCAAAATTATAATCCATGGATTTTAAACTGTACTTGGAGGCTCGCGCACATATATTTTGATCCTACGTTCCGCAAAAGGCGCAACTTTTTTTTTATAGTCTTGTTGACACTACTAACATTTCAGCGACCCAGTTGGAAAAACAAAATAGATCGAACGACACTCAGATAGATATATAGATTTATTTATTTCTGAGTATATGGTATAAAGATCTTAATATTAAACAGTTTCAAATACACTACCGTTGCCGGTGTAGAAATATTAAAATTAACTTACTAATGCACTTTTCACATAGGCCGCAAAAATATATTTTTTAAATTAGTTGAGATGAAAATAGGTAACTTTTATACAATGTCAACTTTATAAGCACAATTTATTTATATTTATTATTTATGACTGAAATGTCAAAATTTACTAATTATCTAATGTCAAATGCTTATAAAAATAATTAAAAAACAATAAATGTCAATAGGTATACATACACACAAATTATTCATAAAATATAATGTCAAAATTTATAATTTAAAAATTCATTAACTGAATAGAAACAGTTGTCTAAAAGCCAGGCAAATATTGTTTTTCTGAATTTATTAGTTGGCAACACTGATGCGTGGGGGTAAATTATTAAAGATTGCCATGCAATTCCTGCTATACAAATGTTGTCTCTGGCTAGGTGCAAGTAATTTATTTGGACTTCTGCTTTTCACTATTTTAGAAATGTGTTCATATAATGGGAGCATGTGCGAATATCTTTTTATAAACATACAAATTTCAAAAATATATGTACTTATAAGCAAGGAAGTGGAAGAATTTTTATTACTTTAAATAATGGCTTAGAATGCTCTAAATATTCTCCTCCATTCACATCTCCGACACATTTTTTTTGTGCAATGAATGCTCTGATCACATCTTCGGAATTTCCCCATATCACGAAGCCGTAACGCAGAACAGCTGCAACATAGCCATGATAAGCATTGTGGGCTGTTTCTTTGCTGGCTATTCGTTTCAGTTTTCGAAGAGCAAACACAAATTAGTCGAGTAGAGTGCAGACTCTTTTTACATGTTCTTTCTCAACTTGCCTTCCTTTAACACTGTTTTAGGTACCATAACTGAACGTCACCATAAAATTGACAGTAAAATCATCAACACTGACGTACCATGTCCAAAACTATCAATAATTCAGAATGTTCACAATAAAGTGTAATCGTTAGTCTACCAGCCATGGAGTGGGGTCAACGACCTCGCCTGCATGCAGACAGCTAGGCGCCAAAACATTTGACATTGAATCGAATGATTGATCGATCCATAATCGATGATCAATCGAATCACTCGATGTTACGCACTACGATTGCGTATGCGCAGCTTTAAGTAACTGTTTCTGTGCTTTGCTTAAGTAGCTGTGATGTAACGCATTTAGTTTTTAAGCTTATTATTTAAGTACCTACTTAATGCAATAGAACATCAGAGCCTTTTTATTTAATTGTATTAAACTAAAAATACAAAGTTTTTCAAATTTTATAAACCAAATTATCTTCTAATTTAATATTATTGAATTTTTTTTTGCTTATTTCGAATCATACAAGTAGGTAAGTAGGTGCAATATTTTGGAAGTATATTCAATTAATTTAAAAATAAGCAGGTAAATTATTTACATACATACGACCATGTCTGTAGATAATGACAGCTGTTGCAAACATTAAAAATTATACATTCGGTAATAAATTAATTAATAAAACTGTTTACCCTGCCTGTCTGTCTTGTCTGCCTATGTTGTACGATGCCTATGATTTCCGTCTGGAAAATGTTAATCCTTGTAGAACAAAATGGTGCAGGAGGACCATGTTGCTTTAACTTCTTGGGCACTGTTCAAATTGATGTGTAAAATCACTAAAAAAATACCAAAAAATCGAAGACGTGACATCAACCAATCCGCATTGGGCCCGCGGTCCCTCTTACAGAGAGGAGGCCCGTATGCAAGAAGTGGAAACACTATACCCTGTTTACGAAGATCACAAAAACGATGACGAAAGGTAACACAACAAAGAAAATAATCAGCATGTCGCAACTAACCTTAAAGAAAACACTTTAGCACCAAAACTAACACAAACTTGATAAGATTAACCTCATTATGTTGCAAAATAAAAGTTTAAACCACGAGAATTATCAATCACGTTGATTGATTGTCTCACAGCCAGGTAAACAGTGCGAGCGACGGCGGCGGCACAGCACTATTGGAACAAGAATGCGTGACACTAATCTTAATTAGAGCGCGTGGACTAATTAATTTAAGGTGTCTGAATTGTGCTGATGGAGCAGTGCGGTATGCCATGGGCTTTAGTGGCTTTGACCTGGATGATTGCAAATGCAGGTTGAACGTAGTTATAGAAAAAGTTAACTCAAAAGCATAATTATAAATGGTTTAATTATAATAATGGTTATGTTAAACATATACTATAATTACATACAGAAACTCTTTTTTTCTATGACTTTGTCCCATGGGAGTATGCAGAAACTAGAGAATTGAACTTAACATAATATTGAAACAGAATACTTAAATCAAGGTAATTAGATACAATCAATGAAGTTATTAATTAATGGCAATGTGGGTGGTAATAAATTGTGAATGAAAAAGACGAAATCACAACCCTCAATCAAGCTCTTGATAAATTTTCTTAAAACTCAATCAGAAGTTTAACTGAATTGCAGCAATTATCTCTAATTTACTTTTATCACTGACACAGAACGACACTCCATTATAAACTCAAAAACAATGCACAAAACGGTATTCTATTTTGGGATAACCAGTGATGTGATTTTTACACAAAAAAAGTTTTTTTCTTCTGACCGATAGGGAGGTCCCTCGGGTCATGTTCGGATAAACAAACTATCAGCCCCATGTCCGTACCACGAATATGACGAAACTGACCCAATAGGGTTAGCTTCGGCGATAAACAATTGGGTCAAGGCCATTTCTTTTTGTGATTCATTGTAATCTCCAATTTTATTGTAAAGTACAAGTAATGTCTAGCAAATATGAAAGGTGGTACCTGATATTTTTAACCGACTTCAAATAGGAGGAGGTTCTATGTTCGGCTGTGTATCATTATTATTTTTATGTATGTTCACCGATTTCTCGGCCAATTGTGGATCGATTTTGAAAGAGTATACTCCCAAGTTAGTCCCCTAGAAATATTGTCATGATCTGATCATGGACTTCGGAGACATGGAACTGAACTCTTCAACAATAAACAGAAAATCTGTCGTGATTGCTGCAATCGCTTAATGTTTATTATTTACATAACACAATAACATATTATCACGCCTGTATGCTCTGAGAGGGTTCGCAGATGTGTTCCATACACCCACATTTCGACAGTTAGGTATTGGGGATAAACCTTTACCATGACATCTATTGTTAACAATGCAAAATAAAATGCATAGCAAAATATTTGTTTATGATATTACAACTAAAAGACAAAAAAACTGAATCAAATAAAAAAAAGTGAACGACTTCTGAAGCTAAAGTTATTTTTCACTTTTTGGTGTTTTTGAAGTCGGTTTTAATTTTTTGCAAAAACGTTTTTTTTATTATTTAAATAAGATACAGCGACTGGTCGTCGAGGTACACTGTTGGCCAAAGAAGTATAAAAGAGCTTAGAACTACTTGATGGAATCTCTCAAGCTGGTCAAAACTATAAACATCAAGGCTAATCTAAACCAACCCGGAAATATATTTCTTAGAAGATATACGAATATTGGCTCATCGTAATTATGTTTGTATTTTTTCATTTGCTCTGATTAATTTGTTTTCCTATTAATTCTTGAAAAGTTATGAAGTGTGTCTCCTGAAGTTATTACTATCAGTATTTACTTGAAAAATATAAATAACAGCTAAGAAGATACTTAGGTAATTGAAACACACCAATAAAATTGAATTAGGATACAAGTTTCATACAACCATCGAATAAAAATAACGGAACCAACTTGACAATGATCTAAAAAGAGAAAATCATTTCTCCGAATAATTCCCTGTTGCAACAATAGAAGAAATTCCGAACAAATGCCAATCGCCGAAACTTTTCGTAAAAAATCATTGGGACCCAAATTCCGGCACATATTTTATACGTTGTTTAGACATGGCATAGTTTCTGATCAAAGTTTTCATCTTATCAAAAATAACAAAAGACTATAAACCCAACGAAGTGCGTAAATCTGTTTTAATTCACCTGCCACTCCGCAGGTACTAGGGCAACATATAAACATGGAGGTTAAAACTGGCATTCAATTAACAGACATGTTCCTCATTATACATAGGAAATGAAACGACTTTCAAATCGAAAATCTAGTCTTGGCAGTCCAAATAAATAAACATTTTCAATGAATGAGGAATCATATTCAATTTAATTTCATTCAGAAAATAATGGTCCTTCGATCCCGATGAAATTTTCATAAACATACATGAGTTTTAGACATATTCCGTCTAAAACTCTGTATAAAGACAACACTTAGTAACAGAAATAATAGTATAGGGCGTGAAATAGCCTCACTTAAGTTTTGTAGAGATTACTTTGTAGGGATTCACTTGAACGGCGTGTTCAATATCGATCATGCGATTATGTTATGATGCGAACTACTTGTTCCATATTTAGAACTAGAACGAGACCACGTATTAGGATAAACATACCTGTTGTAGGATTATCTACTGTTGTGGTAATCTGATTTACATATTTTTGCCATTCTTTGTAGGAGTCAATAACTCATCGAAATAATAAGATTAATAGAAATTCCTGAAACTGCAGAAATCATAAGAATAAACGAATGAGATGAGATACTCACTTTGAGATTCATCTGTAGATAAGGACTATTAGCAATGATAAGAACCTTTTTCTAGCTGATTTAACAACTCATAAAGCATTTAATAATGAAGGACATTCATGTAATGAAGTCTATAAACAAACAAATCAAACCATGCCACTATCTAAACACCATCATCACACTGATTCTCTAACAGCCAAGTAACTTGTAAGCAATGGCTCCACATTACAAATCAGCCTATTTCGATCATAAGGAGGCCATTCATACGTCGACTAGGAAGCGCAGGCGCCCGCGCCGGTGGAACGGTGTACGTTTCAGGACGATCAAAGGGCCACTTAGGAAGGCACTTGCGAAATGAAGATAGCTCTCAAGAGCTTGTTTGGAAATAAATGTTCTGTTGTGTCAATATGGTTTTGTATGATAGAAACCTAACAACCAAGAGTGGGTAGACCAAGGAAACGATGGATGAAGTGTGTGAAAGATGATGTGGCTAGAAAGAAGTTGACAAGTATTTGATATTTATGGGGAAAGAGAATTGGCTCCAAAGAAATTGGAATAAGAACAGGAGAATAATAATGATGTACGATAACGTGAACGGTAAAGAAAATAACAAATAAGTACCTTGCTGGATGATCAAGTTAAAGAATGACTAATCGACGATTAGCCAGAGGCCCAAGGCAAAGTGACATGCTATCATCAGTGATGATGCTAAAATCAAAAAATTATGGGATTTCATATTAACTGGCGAAAAATGTATGTCAATTATGTTGAATCGCTTTAAAAAATTGCCACTTTTCTCAGGTCTCAAGCCTAAAAAGAAGATTTAGCATCGGTACATAAAAGAAGTTGCTGAACACAATGATACCAAAAAAATGTCATCCAGCAGTGGGTCCGCGTGTTAGATTATGGCCCACATAGTATCACAGATAGAAGTCCTGTACCCCAACAACAGAATCGAAGAGAACGTTACAGGCCGACTTCGATTTAAAAAAATAAAAGATCACTGCATTAGAAATATGAAGTTCATGCATGTTCATGTTGTTGCATAGGTACTGACATGTAACATCGCAAATAGTGCGTGATGACAGATTACTGGGCACGCCTGCATACATGCAGATACAGTCTGTAATCTATCGCACCTAATTGACTCTAAGGACCAAACCACACTTGAGAAACCACTTGAGGAAACTTTGATCGGGATGATTCGGATTTTCCCATCAACATCCACTTATTCTTTTTTAAGCTTATTATATCACGGTTGGTTATGGATGATTTGGTTGGTGTTCTGATGTTCCTTAAATTAGTTACTTATAACATGTGTGAAGTCTTTCTTAATCTTGAGCTTAAGCACAAAATTAATAAACATTAAGTAAAACTACGACAGCAAAATAAAGTTATGTATTTGTGAAGTACAACAAATCCGTAAATAAATCTTTTTTCCCAAACTTTTCGAATCTCGAGTGCACATAATTTCAGTCGATATGGGTCAATATATCTACCTACGTATTTTTCTCGATTCAGATAGATCAAGTAGAACGAAAACATAATTTTGAAACAAAAACGAATAGGAAGGAATAAATAACTATGCAAACGGACAATAATGTATTGTGTTTGCAACTTTTCAACACAGAAAATGTATGCAGTTTCAAAATACATAAATCTTGCTTTGTTATCCTTGATTTTTAAATGTTGGGACATGAATCCAAAATAGTCTGCAATCGAAATATACCTACACCCACTTTTAACATTCTATTTCCAGAATTGTTTTGCAACTTTACTTCAATGATCTAATCTAAAAAAAAACTAAACAAAAAGTAGCTTAAATAATTATAACGATGTCTGATAAAAGATAGCTAAAGTGTGCGTGGTTGTGGAATGTCTTAAATAAACGAAAATCCTAGCGCGTTGGACCAAGTTTTAAACTGATAAACATTAGATAACAATAGATCTGCCAAAAAGTCTTACTGAAATAAAAAAGATTTTCAACGAAAGTATTTTGCAATCTGTAACAAGTTTTGCAAAAAGATTTGTGATATATTTGAATATAACTTTGTTTTCCATCAGAACAAAAGTTAGGAACCACATAAACACTAAAATCAACTTCTCATTTAGTAAAAAAATAAACTTCAGCAAGATGACATCATCCCCATCTATAAATGCTCACAGCCACATTAATCCACATTAGAAAAATAACAAATCCGAGCAACATATCACATGTGCTTCGAAATCTGACCAACTAATGAACAAATACGCGCCTTTTAATGGGAGTATTCAAAAAACAAATAAAATGGACGAAGACATAAGCAAGGCATATGTTAAAACTGTGTCAAAGCAAGTGCAGCTGTGCAGACAGTTCTCATGAAGACACCACTTACTGTGCAAATGTACGTTATACTTATTGAAAAGGATTAAGACTTCACTTAAATTTTGAAGTAAGATCGTGTGACATACTAAGAGTACATATGTTATCTACCAATTTGGTATAATCGTTGTAGATAATATTTTCGTTTCTTTATAGAGGAAAGTCCTGAAAACCTCAAATAATAACTTTTATACAAAAAAAAAACAAGTTTCCAAAACCATGATTCCTAAGCTCTTCTTACAAATACTTTTCCACAGACAGCACCAACAATATCAAGGAATAAATCCAGAATTAACAAATTGATGATGACATAACATAAGTACAGAACTCGTAACGTTTTATCACTGGCGACAATACCGTTTAAAGTGACAGATAAGTACTAGTTGTATTCATAACGACGGGTTGTAAAATCGCGAACACAATGGGGAATTAGCTGTTAAATGTAGGGCCAATGCCGACCGGTCCTAGGACCTAAGACTCGACGGAGATGCTATGCAAATGACAATCATTACAGCTAAACACGTCGATCATACTGTATAAAGCAGAATTGAGGTGTAAATTTACATTGACATTACAACACGTAAAAGGCGTGAAATCCGACGTCAGCCCGTAGGAACGACAAATTTTGCTGTACAAGCATTGTTATCGAGATATGCGAATATTTGATCCTTCAAGCTCTTGTGTTTAGAAGAGGGTCAGGAGAATGATCATTAATGGACCAATTTTTTAAAATTAAAAGTCTGATGATTAGGATCAAATAGTAGTGTGTTTTATACATAAAATAACTTATACTACTGGCATTACAATAAGCTCAACTCTCACCAGACGGGGGGGACATCTATAGAACTTACAAACCGTGGTGGCTGAAAGTTTCTTCTACGAATTTATTGAGAGAACTTCCACAAAGTAGCTGTTTTCACCACAAAACAATATCGCAATTTCGTGGGACTTTTTTGTCAGAAACCTGACAGAATGTTACAAAACAGGAGCAAAGTTATCAAAAGCTCTACTTTGAACAAACCAGAAGCCGCTGCATATAAATATGACAATTAAATGGAGAGCAATATTCCCACACAAGTGAATTTAGCGTCGGACGTGATATGCTCCCGCTCGATTGCGCAAATCGGCTAGCCTTCGGCCGGTTCCTACTCTGATAAGGGACTCATCGCTGACCAACGTTTAACCCTGGCCCTATTAACTGAGGATGTAGGCATCACGCAGATTGTAATGGCTAAATTATGTTGTAACTGCGAAAGTCGTCTAACTCACTTAAAAGTTTAAAATAATTGAAATTATTTTCGCCGCGCGAAGCGGAGTGAGCTTTTACATTACTTGGACCAATATTCAAAAAGTTTTGTAGGAAAAATCTGCTAAGTGTAATTTAACTCATTTCTAATTCAAAAAGTTTTCAAAAGTGCTACGTCGTTTTAATATCTATTGCATGCTTTAAAATTTTCATGAGACCAAATAAAAATGAATTAAACATGATTAAAGAAGTTATAAAAAATAAAATATTTTTAATACACATTACGTAATACAATACCAATCTCTAGCTGTATTCAAGAGACAATAGGCGGCAAACACCAGGGATCCGTCCGTAACAAAATTAAATCAACATTATCCTGATGGAATTATTATCACAAATTACCATGCCACTGGATTCCTCTGTGGAGGGCAACCAGAATACTGTTCGATGTTCAAGAGAGGTTCGAGTGTAGATGATGATACGACCGGATGGATGATAAACGCGCACGGGTACCCGCGCCGACCGAAAGGGAGGACCGACTCGATCCACGGCACGCTCCCGACTGACAACTAAAATTGCGAGCTTTATCATCGACCATATAATGCGCGCACGCGCACGTTTGCTCAACCACTTAGATCTGTGTGCTTCCGTTACGCTATTAGTGTTGTCTTTACCAAAATGTTTGTTGCTATACTTTGAGTACTAGTAATTTGTGTACTTGATGAATTTTTACTTCAAATTGTACTGGAGCTTGAAAGTTCCCCACTTCAAAGCTCTTTTGTAAGTTGTGTGATGCGACTTTGCAGTGGCGTATGACTGAGTCATGATAAGGTGAAGATAATGATGTACTAAATTAAAACTATGTAGAGCATTGAATAATTATTATTTTATTATGACATCACATATTATAAACGTACGTAACATTTATAGGTTATACGAGTCACCAGACTCGTAGTTACATTAGTAAACCAAATATGTTTTTCTTTTACATTTTCGCGTTCTTTAAGTCAATTTTGGGTTTGAATGCTGAATTATATCGTCAAGAGACATGCAATGTTATCAATATTTATAAAACAAAGTCGGTTTAGTTACACCGCACCGTTCATAACTCAAGAAAGGCTGGACCGATTTTAATGATCTCTGATTTTTTGGATTCGTCTTCGCCCCTAATAGCAGAATAACTAAATTATTATTATTACTATATTAACTAATTATGAATGAAAAACGTTTTTAAATAAATTAGGTGTGGCCATCTTCCGCAACTGACAGCTCACGTCACGCACGCTTATATCTTGTGGTTAGGTAGTTATATAGGTTAGGTTAGGTAAGTAGGGTGAGTAGGTAGGTAGGTAGAGCAGCTAGGTAGGGTAGGTTGGTAGGGTAGTTAGCTAGGGTAGATAAGTAGGGTAGGTAGATGTGGTAGGTAGGGTAGAGTAGAAAAAGTATAAGGAGGTAGTAGGTAGGAAAAGGTGCATTGCAACGCACTGCTAGTTTGCAATAAAAAGATGCATTGAAGCCACCACACATCAAAAGCTGCATACATTTACCTGAAAATTAAATAAATAAGAAAATATACCGAAAGCTTTCCACGCATCAGATTTGTTTACCCCTTTTCAACTTGTTATTGCAGTGCGTTTTTTTTTTCAATTGAACATCAAACATTTGCGTGGCCGCGGCTGATACAAACAGTAAACGAGAAAACTTATCTTAGAGGATACAGTTCTCTATACATACTTTTAAAATCTGGTAACCACAAATTCCACTGCAGTTCAGATAAATTAGGTCATTACTCTAACTTATAACCCACAGTTTTGTTTACCGGCGCCAACTAATCGTGCACAGGAGTGCTATGATACCCCACTGTTCATTAAATAGCCTTCATTTACATAAAGGTTTAAACGAATTTGTGCTTAATGGCCGGTGATGCGCATTCCCGATTATTTTAATTATTTATGCTGCGTTAGATTTATTTTTATTCGGAGTGTTAACTTCTGGAGCCATCGAATGTTACCTTAGAATGTTATATTGACATCTCATAAATGCGGTATTTGGCTTCCATTTATGATTTCTGGAAGGAGTTGAAAGTTCGGTGGTAAAGTTGTGTGTATACTAACTTGGGTATGTCTGCTTTTTTATGTTGCCCTATCTAGACTGACGATCTAAAAAGGTGGCTGGGCTGACGGGCGGGATGCGGGAGGCAGTAGACCGCGTGTTGTGGATCAGCCTGGGAGAGGCCTGTGTGACCTATGTCCAGCAGTAGAGTACTTGTGATCACGGAAAATATGAAGTGAGTCTATGGAATATGAAAAAAAACACTTCAAACGATGACTGATTTTCCTTTAACACGTCAGTGCTTTTAAATACATAACAGCTCCGAAAACCAATAAAACAACGATTAATGTCCACAACATAGTCACTATAAACAAATGCTAATCTGCACAATTCTAATAGCTATAATAAAATCCTATGACCTTTTAGGAATACATCTAGCATACAAATAACGATGACTAATGAAACTGCAAAGAACTTTAGCAAAAATATATGGTATAGTTCACAAGCAGTGAATAACATCAAATGTGCACAATGGGGTCAAAATTCAGTTATTGTATTTGCTACGAGCTGTATAACATGGAAGTTTGTTGCGTGGGAAAATAATATCGGCTGGGGGAGCCAGAGGAGCGATAGTTTTAATATCCCAACAGTGAACAGTAGCCGCAGACATAATACAAACAACTCAACGTCTCCTTGACTCCGCAAACATACATTATTATTGCAAGTTAGTTCGACTTAAGTTACTTGGTACCTTCTTTGCATCTCGTTCGTATGTAAAATGCAAGGTTTCCCATAAAATTATTGTGACGTTGAATTTATTCTTGTGTGCACGATCGGTTACCAATAGGACCACCCGATTGGTGTCGTCAGGTGCTACTTTATCTAAAAGATACCAAAAAGCATCCGTTCTCGAACACATCAAACTTACTAATTGACTGAGATTGGCTAAAAACATGAAAACAACAAGCAAATCAGGTAACATATATCCTTTTGGGACACCTGTTGATAAATCTCTCCAAATTCATTTTATAAGCACTTTCAAATTGTCAAGGAGTCAACCAGATTAACTGTCCTTTGCCTGGTCCAAATCGTAGATCTTGATGGAGAAGAACCGGCAACAACTTTTATGACCACTCTTTAAATCAAGTTAGGTTTTTTATTTCGATATGGGCCTGCTCTTGATCTCGATCACGCCTGATAGAAAGCGATGGATGAGGTCTGTGATGAAACGAGCGTGCCCAGAAGATGCCTGTTCAGCGAAATCCTGGGAGGAACCAAGGGAACCCAATAGTGGTTTAGGAACTAACTCAGGGACAATCCAGTTGAAAAGTATGTATGTTGAAGAAAATAACCCTAACATATTACGCGATTTCATACAGACTCGCAGCTTCCCACACAGGCAGACTTACTCAAAATCAAAACAAAACTACATTCGTCCGGCCTAACATTTTGGACAGTTGGTACCTACTCCTGTTTGTTACATCATTGTGTTGATAGACAACAATTACTCGCATTTAACGTGCTATTCATACCCATTATTAGTTTGACACGAGATTGATCGCTGCCTTTGATTTGTTCGCCGATACAACACCTTCCACTAGTGGCCAGTTCTGTTTGGCCACACTCAATTTGGACAGCGTAGGCGTCGTTAGTTTGGTATAATGTTTGATGGTAGCTGATATTGTTGCGAAGAGCTGTTAACCAAATATAAGGTTGAATTTGTTTTTTATGGAGGAATATTTAACATTAATCGCAAATAAGTCGCTGGATATGGTGTTAATATTATTATTGTCTTTGCCCAAAAACTTAAAGCTAATAAACACACATTGACTTAACTTTCTCATTTTTTCGCCGATAGAAAAATATAGTTTCGTCATTATAAGATTTGCTCATAACGAAAATAAACAGATGGATAATTAATTTTGATTATGAGCAGCAGATTTTTTCTTAAAATAATTTTGAACTGCTAGTTTCGTCTATAGAATAACCGTACAATTACACAAACCTTTTGATTTAGTTAAGTATTAGGGAACTACAGACAATCTCCGTGAACAGTTTAAGTTTCACAAACAAGACATTTTAATAATTAATTAAACTTTACAATTCTGTAGTTTATTTTATTGCAGCTTTGGAGGTGACAATGATGTCACATCGTATTGCCCTTGCAATGAAAATCAAAGGTACAGTCGCCGTCAGATATATTGTAGCAGACAAGGTGACCAAATACTTCTGAACAATTTAAAATGTCAATAAGTTCCATACACTACAAGTTACCATTAATATCTGAACATTCATTACTTCATTAATATCTGAGCAGATGCTTGTCAATAATTTCTATACACACAACTAACCAAAAATATCTGAACACTTACAACGTCAAGTGTATCTACGCAGACAAACACTGAACTTACCTAATTCGTTACTGCGTGATATAAAGGACGAACCAAAAACGACTATCGACTTGACTATGGTGGTTAGTCCAGTCATTTGGTAGTTTTACTTGGAAAGTTTTTAAACTGGTGATTTTATTGAGGTCGACGTGCTCTCTTCGAGTTTTCACATTATTCCCAGATTTCTACCGCAAAGGCATAAATGACTATTGATTTTACCAAAAAAATGTATGGCGGTGCGAGCGGCCAAGATAAAACAATGAGCGACAAAGTGAAAATTCGAAGAGAACACGTCGAACTCATTAAAATAAGAAATTTTCAAAACTCCCGGAAAAAAATCCACCCATTTTGAACACCAAATGATTGTTCTAGGTATAGATACGATGGAAAGGGAACACAAATTGTATAGAAAATCATTAGCTACAAAATGTTATTAACTGCCAGGGTCATCATAGTATATAAATTAGCAAAAGAGTTCCTATAAATATTGTATTTATAGTAAAGTTGGAAGCACTTCCTACTGCAATTTTTCCTCAACTGCTCTGATATTTAAGACTACCTACTCCATCGGCGTAGATACACTTGACGTTGTAAGTGTTCAGATATTTTTGGTTGGTTGTGTGTGTAGAAATTATTGACAAGCATCTGCTCAGATATTAATGAACTAATGAATGTTCAGATACTAATGATAACTTGTAGTGTAAGGAACTTATTGACATTTTAAATTGTTCAGAAGTATTTGGTCACCTTGTCTGCTACAATATATCTGACGGCGACTGTACCTACCGCGTACAATGAAATAATTATATCCTTGTGTTTAATGACAAATGTCATAGTACTTAACAAGTCTTCGTACAAGTAACGGTTCCTCTAGGGCAGTGGTGCTTAACCTTTTGGTCATCACCATTTTGACAAAATTTCTGTCTTGCCATGGACCACGCAGTTGGTTTTGTTTTGGAGGTAATATGCAATACACAAAATACGCCAAGTGCGTCCAGCTTTTGAGCTGGGGGGGGGGGCAGAAGGGTGCAATTGAAAACAGATTTTTAAGGGTTAGTTAAATTTACTATCTACGGATGAAGCTGAAGTTCTTTTAAGAATATTAAATAGCCACTTCAAAAATGTTAGTACCTCAGATTGCTTAGATTTTCGATGCTTGTATTAATCATGCGAAAAGCGAATAAGAGTGCCAATCCAGAGGCAGAAAAAAGGAGCCTTTGTGATAAAAGTTTTTTCACCGGATAAAAAAATATTCAAAACCCACATTTTTTTTACGATAAATTCACATAACAGTTGCAGATTTTGATGAGATTTTTGTGATTGCAAATTGCTTACGCCACGCGCGGTTTGCATTGTGTCGACTCGTTGTCACTTAAACACAAAAAAACCGAGATTGCAGTCTAACTTACAAATACCACTGGGAACAGAAACACCATCGGTGCTAGATCGAAGATCAGTTTAGGTCCCGACGAAATTCCCTACTCTCAGTTATAATTGGAGGAATAGACACATTTTCATATCCTTTTTCAAAGTGATGCATAGGTATAGCATAATCAGCCTATAATGTTCCTACTTTTGGGACACACGGCCTCGTCTTTAGAGAGGGAATGGACTATAAATTAATCCACCACGCGGGCCCAGTGCGGGTTGGTAGATGTCACATGTCTTAGAATTTTTGATTCTAGGACATGCCGGTTTCCTCACGATGTTTTCCTTCACCGTTTTTGAGAGCAGTGGTGATGAAATAAATTACACAAAGTAATGCGCCTGCCTGGGCTCGAACCCACGACTTATTGTTCGTAAGTCGGGGCCGCCACCACTGAGCCACCGCTGCTCTCACCACTGGGCCACCGCTGCTCTCGCATAGGTATATTTGTCCCAAATTACCTTTTCCTATGATGTGGTCAACTTCTATTCTAACCCATTGTGTACTTTAAAAAACTCTTCATCCCTAAATCGTTCGTCCATTTTTATTTTCCGAAGTGTCACAGTCTTACTCATCATGACACGACCTTGAAGTATGGCCATGTGTGCTGGTACATACTCAGTGCGTCATGTGTGGTCATTGTTTTACTTAAATCTGGCCTTAAAGCTGTCTCACAGATTAGCGGCCCGTTGGATTATAAAAACCACTCTGAGATGTACTGTCGGACAAGCTATTTTGTAGAATATCATCAGGATTTTGTACTGATTAGTTTCTTACTCCATGCCAGTTTTTCTACTATCATAGATATCTACGTTTTACAACGAGCTAGTTTTAGTTACAACTTTATGGCTAACTGACGAACTCCTTGACAGTTCTAAACTGCCTGTGAGAGGTTTAACTGAAATAAGTAATTTTACTTTTATACAACTAATATTTTCTTTAATTTCTTAAGCTTGTATAATTAAGTAATACGTTTCTTTAAAAGTTATTAAGCACATTATTAAACTGGAAAGTTCTGTCCGTAGGCCTACCAAGAAGCTTGTTCGACTGTACTCACTGGAGTTATAAATAAAGTCTTAACTTTGACATAGTTTGCTCTATGAAGAGAATTTGTTTAGATTTATCGCTGATATTAGGTCATCGGTACATTAATGATATTTACGAGCTATGTTTATGTAATGTAGTTGGACTAGTCAGAATAAACACATTTGTATCTACGTCTATTTAATTAGGTACTATAGGTACTGTCCAACATGGCAGCTCCCTTGAGCTAAGTTTTGAAGATGTTGTGCCGCAGCTTGGGCTTTTTCCAATCACTTGTTTTCAATACTGAATAGAATCTTCAAGATTCTTTATTTGCATGAAATATGGTGGTTGCATGGTCTTACAAATAAGGATGAAGAGTTTCTCATATTTCGCTTACCTACTTACTTCAGCATGCAAACTTAAAATTAAATTAAAATACCTAGTACAATGTACTTACTTCGAATTTAGGTACCATTTACAAATTTAACCAAAAAAAATCCTAAAACATTATCTTTTCCAATAATTTAAATTCTGACAATTTTAAATACCCGTGTGTGGGATAAACTAATAAAATTTGAAGAGAAAAAAGAAACAACAATATTAGATAACATTAATAAAATAAAATAAAATGGGAACTTAAGCTACTTAACTATTAGAAATGGGTTTATATGTCCATTTATTGTATAAAATACCTTCTTTTTTTTTTTCGGGTGGGAAATCATCAAATGACTCCTCCCGCTCTGGGCGGAGCGGAAGGGAGTGTCAGACTCTTACTGACTAAAAAACACCCATGTTCCTTCTTTTGCCCTTTATGTTCCAGGGCCGCGGAACAGTCTCGCAACCCCGGCAGGCATCGGCCCTTGCGGGCCCCTCTTGTTTGCTGACATCTCTTTGAGGCGCGCGTGGAACACGAACGCGCCGTCGACACGGCCTGTCGTCACGGAAGCGGAAGGTGAGGGCCGCTTTGCCGCGGCAGCGGAGTTTCTCCCCGGCGCTGTGCCTCCGCACGCCATTCATGCAAGCGCGCGAGGACTATGGCCTCCAGATCTCATGGCGGCAATCCGGCAAGGAGGCTCGCCGCCTCGCGGGAGATCGTGCGGTACCCACGGATCAGCCTTACGGCTACCACCTTTTGGGGCGCGTTCAAATAATGTGCGGCTCGCAGCCTCAACGAACGCGCCCACACCGGGGCCCCGTAAAGGGCCATGGACCGCATATTCCCCGCGTAGAGCCTCCGGCAGGAGGCGGACCCCTCAGGTTGGGCAGGAGCCGCTTGAAGGCAGCCCCGGCCCGTTCCAGTCTGGGAGCCAAACGTCGGAATTGTATAAAATACCTACGATTGATCTTATGGTGCTATATGTATACAGCTTCACTAATATTATAAAGTGATAGTTCCTAAGTTTGGATGTATGGGGTAATCTAAGAAACTCCTGAACAGATTCCAAAAACTCTTTCACGAATGGGAAGCTACATTGTCCCCGGGTGTCATACGATATATTTAAAACGTTCCCCTGGAATAATTTCCGACCATAACGCGAGCGATTCTGAGGGCAGAAGCTAGTGGTAATATAATCTGCATAGAGGAGGACTCTCTTCGTTCATGTTATTGCCCCTAATTTTCAAAATCTCCACAAGGTCAATGAACTTAGGATTAACAGAAAATGTACAAAATACATTCATACATTATTAAAGGTATATTTATCTCAACATAATAATGTTTCTCAAAAAGGCTTTACGCTAATAAGTAGATTGTATTACGGAGGCGTTAACATCAACAATGGCGTGTAGGCTCGACTTTATTATCAGGCAAATTATTTGAGGGTATATGGCTAGTACTGTGTTTGGATATGTAATTGTCTTTGAATTATATTGCCAACTTGATTGATTGATAGGAAGTTTAGGAAGCGGATACTTTGACTGTGGCGCTATAATTTTGATTGGAACGCCATTTTTGGTGCAGTATGGGCAGCTAAAAGTGGGCCTTGAATTGCTCTACGTTTAGTGATCATGAAAAATATATGCCTTCCCTATTATCCTGCTGTGTGCCTCAAAAGCGGCGCCCAAAGCGACCTATGCTCTTCCACAGACGATGCCGTGGAACTGGCAAAAGACTGATCTTGCAAAACTCATAAAAGCATAGTACGAAACAAGTAAGAAGTGAAAATTTGTAAACCATAAAAAAATATTTCACGATATTTAGGTATTTTAAGTTTACAGGACTCCAAGCTTGCCACCTTCAGCTAAAGCTTCCTTTGCCATCTTTTTTAGCTCAAAGGTACAATAGCACAAGCTAAGGCCACAACTTAAACCGTTCATGTCATCCATAACAAGTAAGTAATGTAACTCTTCATGTTCTGTGTTTTTACAAATAAAAAGGTTCGTGTCTTTACGCACACACCGTCGCTCAACCACCTCGCCAGTATCCCGGTAACGAAAACCGAATCTTGATGACACTCACTGGTGCCAGTGGCATCAGCAACATTGCACTGGCTCGCGCCCACTTCCAACATGGCTATTGCTCTCATCATCACTTCTCGGGATAAATGTCGGCGTACCATGACATAGAAAAAAACACCAGTAGGTACTAATTTAATAAACAAATGCTTAAAAAAATTAAATCATAAACAAAGTTAGGGGAGAAAAATTATCGTGAATAATTTTACATATTTTCATATGTTACATATTTTTTATTTGAATTTGGAATACTGTAAATAAACTTACCAGCATCGAGATATAAGTACTCTTATCTCGATGCTTACCAGCGATAAATTGCGGTTTGAAATGGTGAGTAGGTACCACAGAGTACATTATAATATGTGAGTACTTTTACTACGGCGCTAAATCTCCCTAGACAGTGTTGATGTATGTTCTTAATTCAAAGTCACACATCCATAAAACTTATTTTTTTTATTAATAATCGTCCAGGGCTATCTGTACCTACCTACGACGATACCACGGATACCCATTGTTCTAAGTACAACAAAATCTAACAACTAGAAAAGGACGTTAACCCTCTAAAAGCATTATCATTATGTTTATTGGTAACACATTACGCTGTCTTGATAAAGCAAATTTTTTAACTTATGCTTGTGTAATTTTCTTAGTGAAAATTACACACTGTAATCTTGAATTTCGTTTTTAGTTGCCGCACATACTTACAGTTACAACAGACTTTACCGAATAAACAAGTAATTTGAATGTGATTTTTCTTCTTGAGATATTAATGAAAATTCATTTTAAAGGAAGGTGGCTCTTGTTCACAAGCGGCCTCCTCTTTCAGAAGATACCTAAACTCTTAAGAAAGAGATGAAAACCAATACCGTGGTCCTTGTCTCATTCTTAAAAGGTTCCCCGCCTATTTATAATTGGTATAATAATTTCTTAAAGAAGATGACGATGATGTTTATTGTAAGTTTCTCTCTTAAAACTTTCAGATTCTTATTATCTGCGGTCTACCATTCAACAATAACAATAAGCCCGAATGTCTTCTCTAATTTCATCAAGTGCATTCCACTTTACACATTGAATGAAAAGCAACGTCATTCGACGCATGCGCAGCACCCGTGCACGACCTTATTCGTCTTAATTCGACACCACCCAATGTTTACAATAAGCCACTGCCATAACACACGAGATATTTGTTTAGAAGCAAGATAAAACGTACTAAACTGATACATTTGTTTTCAGGTACTCATATTTCTGCGGTTACGTACTAAACGAGGTATTCGCTCGTCATCTTATGGATTAACACGAGAATGGGGAGATAAGATTGCGAAATGTCTTGTTGCTATGTAAGAAGGTTTAAAAACTACAATTTGTACCCTACTTGTATGTTTGAAAGCCTTTAGTTTCCATACCAAACCGAAGATAGAGTTATCAAGAGCCTTGCACCACAGCCCTGTCACCTGTGCACTTGATGAATCAAAGATATCTGAACTATTACAGTCTTATCAAAGCTTGTGAAAGCTACTGAAGTCTGGTATGTAAAATACTTTTAAATATCATCGGAAAATGTTTGAAAACCTACCCAAGCCAATCTTTCAACTCAATTCTTATCCCAGTGTGATGAATTCTTAGAACACTGATTTCCGATCCATAAAGAGAACCGAATAGAAGTGTTCATTCAGTTAGAAAAAACTTTAATCAAAACAAAATAAAGACTACATTATCTGACAAAAATTATAATTATTATCAAACGTAAAACCAACAAAGTCCCTCTGTTTGCTTTGAACGCGAATATGTCCGAATTCCTCTCGCCTGTAACTTGGACAGTTTGCGGATCACATTCCAGGCCAAGAATTAACACATGACTCATCAGCTTTGATTAGGAATCGTGAAGATTATTCTTATAGGCTCGTATCTGATATTTGTCTTTTAAAGTATAACAGTTGGGTGACAATTTTACACTTGGTTCTAATTGCGTAACAACACACACAGTCATGTTGGCACCTTCCTAGGAATCGCATTAGGTATTAAGGGATGAGGTTGATAAGTTTTCACCTCCCACTCGCATAGTCGACTGCTGGACAATGCTGTACACTTGGGCCATAGGTCCAGCCGACTGGACCACGACATCCGATTCTCCACTTCCTGCATCCTGTCTATCTAAACCGGCTTCTCAATGTCGTCGTTATTTCCAAAAACATTTTGTTGCAGTTGTTAGGCAGAAGATCAGTAATACCTACTATTTAACTGTTTCACAATTACCCATTTCGCTGTTTATTCAGCAGGTGCATTAATTAATAGTGCAATTTTACTGAATCAACTCAGCTTCTTCAAGTACCTAAAAAGACTTACGACATATGCCATTAACTGTTATACTAGATATAAGAAACCGAGACAACTTTAGATAGATGAGACAAATTCCACATCATTCAATCCCTCCATCTTCGGAGGTATATTCTCCGAACAAGTAGGAAGGCTACTTACCCCAGATCGGTTCAATGAGCGAGAGCGATCATTAGCTAATTATAATTAGTGAGCACGTAACGCAGGTTGCCCTTATCTCGTGTTTGTGAACACTATCTAATCTCTGTTTGCCGCAGCCTCCTTGCTAACCTGACCCAATTTCTGGAGTTCGAATGTTTTCGAAGGCGTTGGAGATATTTTCATGTGATTATAAATTGTAAAATAGTTGTAAATTTTCTTCAACTTACTCCTATGTTTTCAGGCTATAATGTTCACACTACAGGTGCACAGGTTTCTGTCTATGACAGGAACAGGGCCCCCTGTGAGTTAGTGGATGTCACATGTCTTCCAATTTTTCGGTTCTAAGACGAGCGGTTTCCTGACTGAAGTTTCCCTTCACTGTTACTTCCACGTATCTCATTTAAAATTCTGGGATTTCTGCGTCACCATATTCCTAATGCCAATGGCCGTAGAAACTTATCCAACCATCGATCAGCCAGGTATCCTCTTATATCAGCATTTTCGCATATAACAGTGCAGCAATAATAGTGAGACGCATTCGTGTCTAGCTGCGGTTGGGGTATGGCGGTGGGCTTAGGCTCACATCTGTTGTGTCCCAGACATGGTGTTTAGTCACACGATGTCTGGGTTAATAATGTTCTTTTACTATTGGTTTAACAAGCCATCACAATCATGACAAGACATTCTTCTAAGCAAGAAAGATATCTATATTTCTAACTGTCTATCTACACATACATCTCTTATTATAGTGTCAGTCGAAGTGCCAAATTATTCGTTTTCTCAAAAATACCTTGAGATAACTTACAATGTGTAAGGTCCTTGGAATCCCATAGGCATACAGTCTTGCGAAACATCTAAAACGATACAAAACGGTACAAATTAATAGCGTCGGCCAATTTGCAGTTATCTCGGCTATACATTAACTTATTACGTTATCTGCAACCTTGACTGGTTTTTAACTATTGCTATGAGCGTTATCAACCATTTTATAACTATTAGCGGTTCATTTAAGACATTTGCGGAGATCTCTTCAAGAATGTAAGGCGATATCAGCTGTCTTCTTGGCTGTCTTGTCTTGTGTGTGTCTTGTTTTATTGTTTTTAGATTTAAGTTTTTTTTTTATTTTTGTTATTGTTTATTGTGTGTTTTTGTGGCATGTGCTAAATAAATATGTTTTCTTTCTTTCTTTCTTTCTTTCTTTCTTTTCTTCTGATCATAATTTAAGGGTCTTCAAGTTCAACGTCTGCTTGAACCTGTTGCCCTGGTATTCACTGAACTACTTTTTCTACATTCAGCGACTCCGTGGTCAACATGACTGCTGTCCTTTTTTTACTAATTAATCATATTTTCGGTATAAATAAGCTCAGCCACCATTCTGATTAAACCCTTGGTAAATCTAACATTTGGGTTGACGACGTCAGATGGGCTGTTGTTCGATTTAAAATACTGATATTCAATTGCATCCGTTTACGCTGATAGCTGGCCCCAAAATAATTGGGAAAAAGCTAAACAGATGAAATATAGATAGCGGTAACCTATTGACTGATTCTGAGGGCTCGGTAAGTGGGTACTCGTCCTGGCCTGCAACAGATACTTTAGTATAATTTTCGAAGTGAATATTGTCGTTTGCCAATATTCCAAAGAGAACTGATCTTCCTTAGTCATTCTTGTTCAATATTCGTTGGTATCAAATAGACGGGTATAAACAGTAATAGGTATAAGCAGGAGCTTAGCACTTATGTCATCCAACTTTGCGTGTATCTAACTTATGCAAATAAAGTAGGTTATTGACCAATCGTCAATAAAATATATAGATATATTTTATTAATATTTAGCATCTACATAACATCACGCCTTTTCCTTGAAGGGTTAGGCAGAAGTGACCAATCCATCTTAGTAATCATTATAATTTATTCTAACAGCATTCTGATATCTAAGTATTCTGAGTCGGAATTCGGAATAAGTCTGCCTAGTCAAACCGTAAAAACGAACCCTGCAGAGAGACCGTGGCTCAGAATCAAGGTTTTATAGTAACGAAAAAACGGCCTGAACTATCAAAACATTCATTTTCATTTCAGTAGCTTGGATCAACATATCAAGAAACTAGATTGCTCAACGAGTGTAATAGCAAATCTGCAAACAGTAGGGTGCGTTATGTAATGTAAAGTAAAACAGTATACAGTCGGCAGCCATAGTTCTGTTAGATAATATTTGTTTTATGTTAAACATGATGCGAGTGCCTTAGTGGGTATGTGTGAGGAGTACCGCGTGACATCATAGTCTGAAGCAGACATCTGTTCGTCGCCGGATAAATAAACGAAACAGCGAAAAATTAATTACTGTTCAGAAGCGATCAAAATTTCCAGCAGTTTCATAACCATGAAACCAGGGAAAATTGAACAATATTTCGGTGCAGTTTACCTACATGTACCTATATTGTAGTACAAGTAGCTGTTCAAAACATTAGGCAGACTCTTAGAGGGGTAGCAAAACAAGTTCTGGGCTTTGCGTGACACAAATAAATAGTGATGTGAAAATTAGCCTCGGTAGACCTGTAATAGGAGCTTCTCCCAACATAAAACATAACATAACATGACACCTGTAATCCCTAGACGGTTAGGCAGAGCCATGGATATAAATTCCTACAGGCAGAGCAGTGGTACCTAGAGTAGTACATACACCCACATTTTGCCAGTTTGGATTAGAGCTCCTACAATTTTCACAACAAAACATTCTTCTGAAAATAATGAAAGTGTAATAAGTAAATTAATTATACAAGACTTGCTTATCACCCGATGCACACCGCACGAGATAAGTCACACAATTGGTATGCGACCTCATACTGTGTTTGTTCTGCTATGCACCGAACATTGTGCAAATATTTTCGCATTTTTTGGCCCACATTGCTATTGCAAACATTCCACTGTGCAATATGGTGGAGGAACGCTATCTCTGTTTGTTCCTTCTTTTAATTAATTAGGTGGATCGTTTTTATGACAGATGGCGTGTCTACAACTCTACACTGTGTACTATTGGTCTAGCTACTGATAGCATTTTAATTTTCGATACAAAACCGTGCTTGGGTTTCACCAAGCCTAAAGGAACATGAATTTAGGTTGTAGCTGTAGTCGCTTCTGCCACATACATATACGGGGTGGAAGGAACACCGACGCGAAAACGGTTAGGTACAGACTCAAAACGATGTACTGAATACGTGGTAATCGGTTTCGCGTCAGTGTCCCTTCCACTCCGTATAAAATACGTGTAAAATACCTTGTGAGGTGGAAAACTATTGGGAAGAGATTTCTGAAAATCTGAAACACGAACCAAACATCAGCTAGACCAATGAGTGATTGAAAAGGGACGGTAAAAAAATGGCTGGTAACAAATTTCTGGGCACCTGGTACTATACTTGGATGTGCAAAATAATACCTATATCGATAAGTAGGAGGTGAATATAACGAATTAATGAGGTGGTGGAAGTTTAGTGCTTTTCCTTTGGAAAACAGCTTTTCTAAATTAGGAAAAAAATTATGTTAGTATTCAAACACCATAGACAAAATAAAACCTGCTCGTTATTTTTAACTATCTGCATAACCTGGTCACGTCTGGTTTCCAGGTCAGTTGCGCCACACTGGGCCACGCGGCGCCACTATCTCCCGCTGATAAATTGACGTTACACTTCATTCAATCTCCCTGATTATGATGTGTTCCCAAATCTTCTACTTTGTTGTCCTTATCGTAGTACCGACAGTAACACCTTAATTAGAAAGTACCTACATACGCTCAACATATCCTTCTTATCTCTGCCTTTTGTTGTTGGTCTGAGTATCTGCCTGAGCCTTCCTTTGAGACAACGCCCGAAAACCTAGAACCATTGGCCATTTACCCAGATCTGGGTACATTGAAAATGTCATAACTTCATTTCTGTCACACTTTGAAATATGGAAGGAGACCTGCTGCGCTGACTCCAAATAAATTGGGATTGGACACAAGGATGATGGTGATAGCTGTAGATAATACTTTATCTGGTCTGGAAACCGAACCTAAACTGTAACAATCTATATTATTCTCCCATTCTAGATGAAAAATGCGATTCGAATAAGTTGCATGAGGAAAGGGACCTATCATCCACAGTGACATCTATCCTGCTCCTGATTACTCATGATGGCATCATAATCTCAAGCATGTGCCTCGTAACTTACAGCCATCTCCCGATGACAGGACAGCTACAAAAACTGGTTGCTATACCAATTTGCTCGCTAGTTAACATTGTATGCAGTGCAGTAATGAAGATTGGCTGCCATCACGGCCATCGGACACTCGCCCCCGCGGAAATGTTGCTGCACCTTTCGACTAGCAATCACACGCGGAGGTACCTGCTTTGAATATAGTGACGTTGTTTACCTATGTTTGCACAAAGAGTTAGTGCAATAACGATTTAAAAAACCTGCATCGTGTTTGTAAACGCCCGTCAGTTGTGACCGGTCATCTCTTAGTTGCCGCAGCTTATTTTAATTAAGTATTTTTGAATTGTTTTTCTTTTGTTTTTACTATGGATACTTTTAACGTGCACTCGTGCTACATCGTTCTCACATAATGTATCATCTCAACATAAATTCTGTAACCAAGGTTTTGTAACAATATTTTGATTTAAAAAAGTGTCCATGAAGTTTCTTGCCCGTTCTTCTCCATAGAGATCTACGCTTTGGAATTGGCAAATACAGTACTCTCACAGGTTATATCCCTTGTGACTGGGACTGTAGCTACATTTCATTGTTGTCTTTGTTTCGACAATTCAAAAGTGCCTGTAACTGGCCTACTTGAAATAAATGCTTATATATTAATAGAGAATCAATGGTTGTGGGGGTCCAGTTGTGTCCTGGTTTGCCTGTCTTTTAAAAGCAGTCCTAGAACACGTTTGTCACAGCTTATTCTTTGCCTCCTAGTATCTTTGTGGGTCAGAAAATGATACCCTATGTTCCAAGATACAATGTCAGTTTATATGTATAATGCACTAGCTAGCTAATCATATTTTAAACTTATAAAAAATCTAATCACCACCTGGAACTTACCTACTGCGGCTTTTAAGAAGATCCATCTTCAGGAGCGTAGGAGATATTTACGATTATTATAAGCCCTTGTACATTTAAGGCTCTAGTCTGCTATAAAATTATCCAATAAAAGAACGTAGTGATGCCCCTACATTTCTAACTCAGGCGGCAACCCTACTGACGACGCACCGTAACTTATCAGTCTGATGCTCTACTAATTTTACAATTTACCATGCTCCACAATTTGCTATACTTACACCTACGTAAGGATAAAAATATGTGATGGTTATGTCACTTACGACTTGATACTCATCTTGGAAGCACTTAATAGTCCTTGAGGTATTCGCTGGATAATAACACCTAGCAGTGTGATGGATGTCATCATTGTAGGAAATAGATACCTACGTATAAACGTTAGAAATGGATTTTTTTTTTGTCCAGGCAGGGGTCCGTACAAGTATAATTAATACGTCTCGATATTTTTTAATCTCCTGGCTGCTTCAAGAGTCAAGTGAATCTGAGCTGGACAGTTGGATGTCCAAGGGATTTCAATGCCCCGAATTATCATAGAGCATCAACTTGTAGATACCAATCTTCTTTTAACTGCCTGTAACAATTTACCAGGCGCTTGTTATAAAAGAAAATAATTAACAATTGTATTGTCAAAGAACTGCACTTGGCCTAAAAAGCATTTTAACTTCACCGCCCCATACATTTACAATACAAAATTCATTCTGTCCGTATATTTTTATGTCAATAAATATATTTTGATTTTTTATTTGAATTGTGTTGTTCTAACATTCTCCATATTAACCATAGTGGTGACATTGTCTAGTAAAGCTATAAATATAAAATGTGTTTCCAATGAAATGGTGATAATTCTGTGGTTTGAGTCAGGGACAGAAACAGCACTGATGACAATATTTGTGTCACATGTTTAATTTAGTTTTTTATAATATTTTCTTACCTTTATATAGATTCTTTTTAACGATTGTTTGTGAATACGTGAACAGTGTAGGCCTTGTAGATTCCTAGAGGTGTGTTAACTTTTGTTAACCTCTTATCTTGTTTTCCGTTTTTTGTGTAGTAAGCAACGACTTATTGTCGGGCCTGTGCTGTCCCCCCATACTTAAGTACTAATGCTGAAACATGATAATATTGTAAAACCAAATCATTTTAAAAGAGTAACCATGGAGTTTATTTCCGGTTCTTCTCCATAGGAAACGACCCACCCGAACCGTGCACCTCTTGTCGACGTTTTATATGTGCCCATGTAGGCCTATGCGAAATATTTTGATTTTGAAAACACAATAACTTAAACGGTATTATTTTGTACCTACCTACTTACTTACACTTGTATTCCACGAAGCTACAACAATGTATCTAATTAAAACTATAAAAATAAAGAAAGTCTTTGTTTGATATCTATAATGACTCATATAAATTGATTGACCTATTCATCGGAGAAAATACCATTAGCTTACTAACAACTCAAACGTACTTATTAGGTACCTACGCTTGCGGTAATTAAAATATTGTTCACAGAAATATTTTATTATGTAGGAATGTTGAATCATTAGGTAAATGGAAAAAAAAGATCCTACGACCTACTTTATAACACTTCATAAGTCAAATCAAAACAAATAGGTAAATCAAATAATTGGAGTACATAGTCTTAATGTCTCCAGACTTGTCTGGCCTAGTTCGCCTGCACTTTGCCCATCCTAGACCTCAATAGATGATACCTGACTATCCGATCAACACTAATGATGATGGAACAGGCCTACAACTGCGATAATCTAGACGCCCACCAGTTTGGCATAGTTACTATTAGTTTTATAAATACCTACCTATTTAATGTACTTGGTTGTGGGTAAAGAATACAAAAGAAACTAAAGGAGTGGACTCGGGAGTCGGGAATGACTAAGTCGAATTCAACACGTAACGGTGACTGGTGAGTGTTATTAGTTAATAGTTACCGGTAACTAGAAATATCCCAGCAGGTAAAGGTAACGGCATGGATGGAGTCTGCAAGGAGATGTACCTACACGGTTAAGTGGATCAGACTTAAAAAAACTGACAAAATATGGGCATTAAACACCTATGCTAAATAAAGTGCTAACCCTTCGAGGAAATTCAGCGAGGCGTTATTTTTTGCCGTTTTTCTGCGTTGTTCACCAGGGCAAGCAATTCCGGGTATCTACCTAATCTTTTCCAACGGCGTATAACGTTGTCATATTATTATAATGACAAAATGATCGGTAATTCGTACACGTAAAACGGCATGATGGGTATCAATAAAGTTACAACGAATTGTGTGGGTTACGGAAAGTCTAGCGTTAGTTCCTGAATGTTTCCTCAGAATTTTCCGACTAGCATATCCTACATTCCTACAGCTAAAGTAGGTTTACAAATCATGATCAAATAATACTTCTACCTGTCAACGTTCCATGTTTCAAGGTTTCACACCAACACTGCATTCTTTAATCAATTACAGAGAAGCAAATGCCCCACACGACTTGCGTTACTCGTTGCTTGCGATTATTCCGCAAGTTCCACAAATAACGGAACGGTGTGGGAACGCGCTATCTTGATTGGACCAATCAGCTGCTGATCTCAGATAAATGTATCAATCAGTCCGAACACGCAGGAGATGAGGCTGACGTCATGGTGTAGTGTTGGTACTTTGGAAGAATGCACGGTTTGCACATGCAGTTAAATTTAAATCATGTGCCTATCGTTTTAAGGTAGATAAATAATTAATAATCACCCCGAGGGTAGAGCGTTCGCAGACGACTTAGATGAGTAGCAGGTCGCAGCATATGAATGTGTGCGCAATACAATCACAGTACACGTAGCATTATAATAATAATAAATTGCCCTTTGTTCTGAATTCAGTGTGCCTTTTGGCAAAGGCCTCCTCGAGCTCTTTTCACTGGTTTCTGTCACGAGCCACTCTCCTCCAAATGGGGCTCGTAGTTTGTTTAAGCTCATCTTCCCATCTTCTTTTCTGTTTCCCCTTGCTGCGTTTACTGACCCTTGGATACCAGTCGGTTACTACTTTACTCCATTTATTAGTATTTGCTCTCATTATGTAGCCAGTCCATCTCCATTTTTGTTGGCCAATCCTGGTCAAAATATCCGGTAGCTTAGTTTTTGCTCTCAGTTGTTCGTTTCTTACATGATCTGCTTTTCTTATGTTTGTCATGCTCCGTTCCATGGCTCTTTGGCAGTATTGCAATTTGTTTCTTTGTTGTTTCGTTAGTTTCCATGTTTCACATCAGTATGTTAAACAGGCTAGTATGCACATGGTGAAAACTTTTCGCTTTATAGCCGTTCCTCAGTCTCTGGATTTCATGATCTCTTTTAGTGACCAATACTTTCTTCCTTATTGGTTTGATGTTTTGGTGATATTATTTGACCTAGATATGTGTATTCATCTACATACTCAAGTGGTTTTGAATCTACCTCTATTGGTTTTTTTTTCCGAATTGGTTAACAGTCTTGTTTTTGTTCAAAATCAATCAAAATCAAAATCAAAATATTTTTATTTCACATAGGCCTACATGGGCACTTATGAAACGTCGACAAAAAGGTGCACGGTTCGGGTTGGTCGTTTCCTATGGAGAAGAACCGGCAAGAAACTCCATGGTTACTCTTTTAAAATGATTAGTTTTACAATATTATCATGTTACAGCATTAGTACTCAAGTATGGGGGGACAGCATAGGCCCGACAATAAGTCGTTGCTTACTACACAAGAAAAACGGAAAACAAGATAAGAGGTTAACAAAAGTTAACACACATCTAGGAATCTACAAGGCCTACACTGTTCACACATTCACAAACAATCGTTAAAAAGAATCTATACAAAGGCAAGAAAATATTATAAAAGACTAAATTAAACAAGTGACAAAAATATTGTCATCAGTGCTGCAACTATTCTGAACAAAGGGTGTTTAAGTGATGTGATAACCATTGTAAAAAAAGAAGAAAAAAAAAACCATTGTAAATTAAAATGAAAAGAAAAAATAAAATTGATTGAGAATAGTTAGAGACATCCACATATTTGTGCTGTTTATGAGCTACCAGGGAAGCCGCATGCGCAGAAGGAACTAAAGCCAAACCTCTTTATCTTCAACGTAGTCCTTGATTTTGTAATATGCTTTTTTAATAAGGACACGTTTAATGTAATTTTTGAACTTTCCATCGGTCAGTTCTATAACTGACTTAGGTAATTTGTTATAAAAACGTATACTGTTAATAAGAAAAGACTTACTAGTTTTTGTTAACCTGAATTTGGGTATTACAATTTCGTGTTTACTGCGTGTATTAATATTGTGGAAGTCGCTTCTAATTTTGAAAAGCCCTCGGTTTTTGCGGACATATAAAATACATTCTAGGATATAAAGGGAAGGCAGAGTCAGTACATCGATCTCTTTAAATTTTTCTCTGAGGGACTCGCGAGGACCCATTTTATAGATCGCGCGGACTGCCCGCTTTTGTAAAATGAAAATTGAGTCAACGTCTGCCGCCGATCCCCACAGCAGAATGCCATAAGACATAATACTGTGGAAATAAGCATAGTATATTAACCTAGCTGTAGCTGCATCAGTTAACTGCCTTATTTTCCTTACTGCATATGCAGCTGAGCTTAACCTACCCGAAAGAGTTCTAATGTGCGGTCCCCACTGCAATTTTGAATCGATAGTAATCCCTAGGAATACAGTTTCCGCTATAACATCAAGTTTTTTGCCGTCAAGATTTAAATTTATATCCCGTTGAGGTACATTTGGTAAAGAGAATTTTAGACATTTTGTTTTGTTCGCATTCAGTAAAAGATTGTTAGCTGCGAACCATTTCGAGAGAACAGTTAGACTTTCGTTGGCATGTAAGACATCCGTATCCTTTCTATCTATTTTGAAAATTAGCGAAGTGTCATCAGCAAATAGAATTATATCCGATAATTTGGCCATCATGTAAGGGAGATCATTAATGTAAACAAGAAATAGGAAAGGCCCGAGAATTGAACCTTGGGGCACGCCCATCTTTACTAGAGACCCGGAGGACGTCGCCCCATTTACATTTACTTTTTGCTGCCTGTTTGATAAATATGAGAGAACAAGATCAGCAGCTTGTCCACGAATTCCGTAGTGGTGTAATTTACAGATCAGTGTGTTGTGGTCGACGCAGTCAAACGCTTTTGAGAGGTCACAGAAAATACCAATGGCATCCTGGGACTTCTCCCAGGATTCCAGAATGTGACTGATGAGTTTTACTCCCGCGTCTGTTGTCGACCTACCCTTCGTAAAACCAAACTGTTGACTATGCAGAATCCCATTTGAGTTGAAGTGAGACAGCATCTGGTCCAGCATTATTTTTTCATAGATTTTACTCAATGCTGGAAGCACAGATATAGGTCTATAATTAGAGGGGTCACCCTTACAACCCGATTTGAATATTGGTATTACTTTACTTTGTTTCATTAAGTCAGGAAACTTCCTGAAAGCTATCCAAACATTGATTGAATATGCCAGTTAGGAGAGGAGCAATAGAGTCAATAATATCCCCAAGAACTTTGACGGATATCCCCCATAAGTCTTCAGTATTTTTTATGTTTAGACTTTTGAATGCATTTATAATTGTATCAATACATATTGGTTTAAATTTAAAGTTTGGAATGTCCTTAGTAAAGTTTTCTTTATGAAGTGCTTCAGCTAATTTAGATGAAGAGGGGAGAGATTTCGTAACCTCTAACGGAATATTGGTAAAGAAATTTTCTAGAGTCTCAGCGACTTCTAGCTTATCAGAAATAGTTTGATTATTTATTTTCAAAGACAATTCATTCTGATCTCGTTGTTGTGTCTTTCCGGTTTCTCTATTAATCACCTGCCACACGGTTTTTATTTTATTATTAGAGGTACCAATTTTGTTGACTATTAATTGAGATTTTGCTTGAGCGCAGACACTTTTGAATATTTTTGAATAGCTTCTAACATAAGTGTGAGTGTGTGTTGTATTCATGGACAATTCCACCAAAGCACTTTCCTTGCTTGCTAGCTTAGATCATAACCTCAAGATAACTTGGGTTTTCCTCAAATAGGACTATAGGTGATTCAGTTTCTGTCCATCGATGTTTAGACCCAGGTGAGACCAATCCAGTTTCAGGAATATATTTTCCAGGACTGCAGAGAATAATTTGGGTGACATTGGGTCGCCTTGTCTGACGCCTCTCCTCACTTTAAACTCGGGCCCTGTCTCTTCCAACTGTATTTTTGCTTTGGTGTTTGGGTATATAGTTTTGATTAGTTCAATTTATATTTCTGGTATGCCTTGTGTAGCCAGACTTTCCCATATAGCTTCGTGACTTATGCTATCAAACGCTTTGTTGTAGTCAATAAACGCCATGTACAGTGTTTTATTGTACTCGTTGTACTTCTGCATTATCTGTTTCACTGCGTGTATGTGATCTATTGTTGAGAATTTTCTCCTAAAGCCGGCTTGTTCTATTGGTTGATTGTCATTCAATTTCAGACTTATTCTTTCAAGAATAACTTTCGAGAATATTTTGTACATGTTGAACATAAGGCTTATAAGCCTGTAGTTACTTATGTCATCTTTCCGCCCTTTTTTGTGAAGCAGAATGATGTGTGAAGTTTCCCATTGTGCAAGAATGTAGGTACTGGTTAAACATAATTATGTTGAATAATTTTGTTAGTATAGGAACTAGTTCTTCTGCGGATCCTTTCAGCAGTTCGTTGGAGATTTTATCAGGACCTGGTATTTTTTTCATCTTTTGACTACTGATTGCTATTTCTACCTCCCTCTGTAGTATTTCTGATTCGAGTTCAAATTCTGTTAAGCGGAATTGTGATAAACTTCCACTGGCTGAATGAAGCGTGGGGCAATAGTCTGCGTATAGGTCTCTATAAAATTGTGTTGCTGTTTCGAATATGTCTCACGTAGCATTACTTTCTTTTTAATTGCTGTAAAAAACTTTTGTTTCCACTCAGAGCACTTAACAGCATAAGGGATCGTCTCGTTCATTTTATTCGGCGATTCAAATCTTGCGTCACGCCTACACAGAGCCTTCTGGGTTTCCGACAAATGAATTATCGTGACGACGATTATATTAGGACACAGCCTAAACAGAAAACATAAGATGGTTTGAAACATATTTATTTCACACATAGTAAAATAATCTAAATGATAGCAAACAACTTATCGATTTTAGTTCGATTGAGGCTTAATTAGCTACACATCACAGAAAACTTATATCTATTTATACTTACAGGCTATGAGAACCAGAGTGGCCTATCTAACATTTTAAATAGAGTTTGGCCTATAACGCATTACTAATAGGGTATTTTAAAAACCAAAGTGACGTATGTTTAATTTTCTCAATTATTAACAGATGGCAGCACAGACTGTATTGAAATTCTGACAACTAGGTCCGAAAAGCAAAAATGGCATAGTGGCGTAACTGTGTAGGCCAGTATGGTTCTGGCAACATTATGAAACTTTGGAACATTCGTTCAAATAGGTCATCTGTAACCTGTCCAATTACGCGCGCTCTTTTGAACTTTTGGTGTAAAAATCCAAAAAAATAAATTCAAAAATTGTTCTATAGAAGATGAAAACCCAGGTGAAAATCAGGTATCCAATGATGTTAAACTACAGATGGAAGGTAGGTTTTATGTAATTTATTAGAAGATGCGTATTCACTAGTTGAAATCATTATCTGTTAAAACCTATTTACCATTTATTGGTCTGGTTTGTTTTACAGGAATGTTTGCGTGTGATGACGACCCCTTTCAAAATTCGGGTTCTGAGTACGTGCCATCGAGGAATCCGTCTCCAGAATCTTTAAATCTACTTGAACTCCTACAAGATGAAAACATCCCACCTGGTAATGAATATGCATCAACAATCACTGATGATTTAAACCAACAACAGAAGTCAAGGAAACTGTAAACGGAACTCGAATAAGTGGAAAAAGAATGTAAGGAAGGAAAAACGAGTTAAAGGTGAGGAGTAAATAAATACTAAAGGGAACATAGCCCAAGCTAATAAAGTTGATATTGGGCCATGCCATTGTAATGATAAATGCTACACAAAAATAAGTCTCGAACAGAAGATTCGAGCCTCTGATTCTGAAGAAGAGAAAAATCTGCTGCAAAGCCAGAAAACTCTTCATCTGTCTAAAACCCAGTCAGCCCAAGACAACTATGAGGCAGACAAACAATTTGCCAAGGAAAATCAATGTTAGTCCTTGTATTTGACTTGATGAACACTCTGCCCACACCAGTTGTATCAACAAGAGTTTGCTATTATAAAAGACAACTGTGGACCTACTGCCTAGGCATATATGATCCTCGTAATGACAATGTTACAATGTGTGTCTGGTATGAGACCATCGCCTCTAGAAGCTCTAAGGAAATTGGATCATGTTGTTCATGTTGTTGAAGTATGCCAAAGAAAATGTGCACACTAAAAACTTGATTCTCTATTCTGACCAATGTGGGGAACAGAACAGGAATATCAAAATTGGTTTATTATGTCAGTATACAGGGTTATTTGTAAAACACTGTATAGTAGCCCATCCGGATTTTACTGTAGAGACCATTGATCATAAATTTTATGTAAGTGGACATTCCTATCTTGATTGATTGATTCCTGGTTTGATTGAAAAGAAGAAAAAGTTGTTTCAAAATATTTATGTTCCTGATGATTGGCTAGTCAAGTTTTCAAAGCAGCCAGACATAAAAATCCATTCAACATTATGATAATGACGAAGGAACACTTTTTGTCAATAAAAACACTTGAGGAAACCATTACTAACAGAAAAGTAACCAGTGAACGCTCAAATGTTATATGGCTGAACATCCAGTGGTTGAAATAACCTGTACAGAATATTGTTTAAGTATTCAAATAATCCAGAGGTGTTATTTGAGTATGTTGATGTTGGAAAACGAAATTCAAAGGCATTCATAGATATTCAGCTGGACCTGTTGTACCCCGATGGAAAGTTGATCAGTGCTGGAAAGAAGGACTTACTTGAACTCCTAAACTACATAGTACCAATTCACCATGAGTTGCATCAACTAGGGCCAGTGCTACTGTTAGGAATACAATAGATGTACCCCAAGAAGATGATGACGGTGTTTAGATGACTTTAGTTAAGGTTAAAATATTTGTTTTATAGCTTTGCTTTAGGTTGATTAAAAAGACATTTTTGGACTAACTAGCAATTCCATTCATTTATTAAATAATCCCAATAAGCCACAGTGGCCTTACATAGAGTATTAATGACTTGTTCTCTGCATAATTTGACAAAATAAGCAACTACACATAGTGAAAACATTGAAAAATCATCAATTTGACCATAAAATATAACAAAAATCAAACTTTCAGTTTTCCTCTAAAATCTCAGTATTCATTACTGGTAGATAGGCTACTCTGGTTCTCATGGCCTCTATGTAAATATACCCGAATAAATAGAGACAATATACTAAATTGTAGGCATGGCCCTAACGGCCTGTCTCCATATAAATAAAACATTAATATCATTAGAGAGTTAACTGTTACCAGAATAATACAAAATACCAGTATTTTCAGACACCTATTACATAACTCACGAAATATGGATGTACGATACACCTCTGCCAACCGTATAGGGGAATGCAGGCGTGATAGTATGCCATGCTTTCAGACCGTTTTCTTTTGTTAAAAAGTGCCTGATGAAAGATAAACAAATGGGTCAGAAAACGTACCTACCAATTTGTACTGTTACAAATTCGAATCAATAATGATTTTGATTGGTATTTAAACAATTATTTCAGGAAAAACCGTTTTCTACACTTATATTATAAAGAGGTAGTTTGGATGTAGGTGTGATCGCGGAACTACTAATCGGATTCCGATTTTTTTTTCTATTATACCCAGCTAAGCTATTTAAAACATTTCGGTGGGATAATTTTCAAGCATAACGCGAGGGAAGCTGCGGGCGAAAACTAGTCAAATTCTCTAGTGAGTGATTGTATGAGAATTTAACCTGAACAGAGTTTATTTACACTTTTATCGGATAATTCGGAACAGACCTTAGGTGTGGTCATCTGTCATGCAAAACCGCGTACTTACGTCGCGTATTTACGCGGTGAACTTAGATGTATCTATTTACAATTACAAATCTTTTAAAAGACAATCTTCGCCAACTTACGGTAGAACACTTACATAACTTATTGTATATGTATTTTTCATGCAGTCTCTTTACAATTGGCCAAACCCATTTAAGGTCTAGAAAAATTTCAGCCTTTTAAGGTAGGACCTTAAATACGGTCCTTTGGCCGTAATATTCCTATCTTTAGAGCAGGAACAATTGTATAAATATGTACTTTTTAAGACTTTTAACATGGACCCAGTCTACCAAAAGTTCGCCGCCATTCTTTCAGATTTGGTTAACAATTTCAGCCTTAATTTATTCATTCTTGTCTTTAGACTGGAAACGTAAAATATCTTTACAATGAAGTTTATTTACATGATATATCTTAAATCTACTGTAATATACATAAGCACTACATAATATACGAATGTATCAGAGCTATTATCACACAATATAATAATAACAGCTTTAAACATTCAAATCTTCAGATAATATTACTGATAAGTACATATTACTGAAAATCACTCTCCGTCTTTAGACTGAAAATAAGGAAGAGATTTTCATACATCTTTATTTACATTGTTTGTCAATAGGAATCACTATTTTCCACCTTACTCTCAACCATAAAACTTTTATCACAAAAACCGTTCTGTTGCACCGCACCTCTGTCTCATCTTCACGAATGGCATTCAAAACAGCAATATCAATCACCATACCTTAAAATATTATAACCATAGTAACAACCACAAAATACTATAAAATTCAGGAATCTTATTATCTAATTTTAAATCTTATTACTACAACTAACTGTAAGATTCAAAAACCTAACCATCGTCATCATTTCCATTTAGACTAGGCACTCATTTTTATTTAAGAACTTTTATTCGAAATACTATCAAGGCCTTTTCAAAGTCACACGGAATTAAGTCAATCTTTGAGCTGGATTCCAACAAAACCAACATAGTAGGTATATTACATTAAAATCACTTGGGACAAGACCATTAATTAAACCCGTAAACATTTCAACATCAGATGAATACTATATCTACGTGTAATATGGGCCAGCCTTTAAAAGGTTATAAGCTATTTCTTAATAGTACCCAGTCAACATTCCTCGTCAGCGGGAGCCCTCATACACGAAGCATTCTGGGCAATGATTTTTGTTTTTGAGCAAGACACAGAGTTATTTTATATGCAATAGGTACTTGATCAAACCACAAAATATATTAACTTTTGCATCAGATCGGAATATTTTTAATGAGCGTATATGGTTCATGTATCAATGTCAATGTCTCTCTGAATCTAAATATTTACTCATCCAGCCACTACATAAGTAACTTCGTTTTGTATGCAAGTTTATTAGTTCTCTCCCTACAAAATGAACCGATTTTCATAAGGTTTCTTTGGATTTTTGATGACCCAAAGTATGCATAATATGTAGACGCAGACTCACAGTCAATTCACTACAAGATTCGTCTTCCGCTGGATGCACCGCTTCTGAAATTCTCAGACGATTCATCGATTGCCCCGCCTCTTGCTCCGCTTCCGACGCACTTTCGGACGATCTATCGCCTTGTTCCTCTCTAACATTCTGCGATCCAGTGCATCCAAACCGTTCTCCGAATTTAAATGCCACTGTCATTGAGGCTTTAGCACATTCAAAGCATTACCCCGATACGAGTAGGCTTTGAAATCTCCAATTTTTTGTCCATCTATGTATAGATATTGTCTGAAGCAAGTGTCGCAGAAGAAGGCAGGGTCGAAGGGAACTCGACTGCATCCTACTACGATCCATTTGGCAGAGAATTCGGCACAAGTCGTGCAGTAGACTGTTTGGTTCTGAGCGACAGCGGTGGAACAAGGGTAGTTGTAGAGGCGTAAAGGATCCGTCGGGTTCAGGAGGCGAATTTCGGAGAACAGGAATACGTGCTCGCAGTTGCCTTGATGGACGTATACCTGAGGTGCGAAACAAAGGTGAGTATTAAATATCAGAATCGCGTCACAGTTGATTTTGATTTTACTAAGATCGTTTGCTAATTCGGTTATGTATGATAAAATGACGAGTAATAGAGAAGTATGGAAGAAGAACACTTTTTTATCATTGATAAATTAACTCAACATATTGCAACCATCAGTAGCTTAAGGGTCCAAGAAAATTGACAGCCCGTCGAAATGTTCGCGCGGGTCTACAATGTTTTTTACCTGAAGTTATTGATGAGTTGCAGTTATTTTTAGTTCAACATAATATTGATTATAGGCTTTATATCTACTTATTTTTTCGCGCTCATTTTATGTCATGCAGGCTGGTCTACGTAATGATTGTAACCGACTGCTAAGAAAAGAAGCGTTACGTTTTTATCTATCATTTTTTAATTTTTTACATATGCGCGAAAGACACTAGTGCGAACGGATACTTTTTTTTTTTTTATATATATATTTGATGGGCCTACTCTTGACCTCAATCTAGTCCAAGGACAGAGATGAGGTCGACGATGGAACGAGCTAACCCAAAAGAAGCCTATTAACTCGCGACTTAAATAGATTAGGGTCATATATACGTTAATTTATTTATTTTAAGAAGAAATGTATGCACCTTGTGGCCTGAAACACAGGTTCAACCTAGTTCAGGCAATAACCAACTGTGCTCTATTTTATTTGTTAAGATATTTCATTGTAAATGTGCCCTTTTTATAAATAAACGATAAACGATTATAAACGATTATATGAACTTGGGAACACCGACGAAGGCAGGGAATTCCACTCCTTGGCTGTGCGCATAATAAACGATGTAGCAAAGCGCTTCGTGCGAATGTGTGGAACATCGACAAGGAATGGGTGATAACCCGCAGTACGTCTGGACTCCCGATGGAAGAAGGGAGATGGTGGAATGATCTCGTGGAGCTCTTGGGCACACTCACTGAAGTACAGCCTGTAAAAGACCGACAGACATGCAACTCTGCGCTGGTGGGCCAGGCTATGAAGCTTGGTACTCACCAGCTTATCGTCACCAATGAGCCTCTTGGCTCTGCGCTCAACAGAGTCGAGTGTGGCTAATTGGTATTTGGCTGAGCCATCCCAAAGGTGACAGCAGTACTCCATGCCGGACCGAACTTGAGCTTTATACAGGATTAAAAGCTGTTCTGGCTTGAAGTACCGCTTAACCTTATTTAGGATACCCAGCTTTTTTGCCGCTGTTTGAGCTTTCGACTCAATGTAGGCACCGAAGTTGAGATTCGCACTCAACTTCGTACCAAGAAGCGGGATACTTGCGGGAAATAAGTTTCTTTATGATGAATCGAAATCAAAGATAGCTGCTACGAAAACTATTGAATTTATCGTCATGGGTATCACTACAATGGCAATTGTTGACGACACTACGTCGACTGCTCTGTTCAGGAGCGAAGAAATAAAAATACGTGGACTAAATAAAACTGGTGTAATACATAAAAATTTTAACAAGCGCCGTGCCTTCGTCGTGGTAAGATTTTAAGTATGAACAGAGCAGTCGACGTTGTGTCGTCAACATATGGTCCTTCGAGCCGGGCGCGGGCGACCTCGCGCCTCCTACCAGTCGTAGGCATGCTATGCATAGACAGCAATCGAGGGCGTTTTACGGGGTCAAAATCAATCAAAATCTAAGATAGCGACTGGGGAAAGAAGTGTGACTGAACTAATATCATGGCAGTTTCTAATAAAGTCCATGCCCAACACTGAACATCTTTCAATCAGTAATCCAAAATCTGGCCAAATGGGGTATTCCAAACACATTGCCAGTTCGGGAGCCCTTTGCAGTACATGCTCAACCTCCTTTCCTGCCCAATGTCCTTCTTAGGCAGCACTCCGAATTCCTTCATAAGCCCCCACAGCTCTACCTACCCCTACAAGTATTACAAATGTGATACAACGATATAACTCATCTTACCTCAGGATACCCCAGCTTCAGAGTCAGTTCCTCCAACCTCACGGCGCACATGTCCTTCTTAGGGAAATCTCCGATCTCCTTCTTGCGCGCCCACTCGCGGATGGGTTCGCTGTAGTCCACGCATCCCTCCCGGGTATCCACGTAAAAGACGTTGTTTATGAACAGGAAGCCCGAAGGGAAGACTTCCTAGAAGAAAAGAGTTGAAAAATGATAACTTTCTTTAAACATTCTTCCATGTTGTGAAATAAGTCTAATAAGTTTTCTACCACAAGGCCTTTTCAAAGAAAAGTCTCCCTTTGGCAAGATCTGGTACACGAAATTTTGCCACGGGGCAAAGTAGCGTTGTCGTCTAAAATCTTCCTCATATAAATATCTATCAAGCTTGGCAATATAAGACCACACTGGCTTCTCTACAAAGTAATATAAGGTCCCCATAGCTCGACCTCTGAATAAGATTACCATAGGTTTGACAATCGCCCAGATATAGCAGCTGGATTTGTATCTAGGGTTATTCAACCATACTAGTTTATTGCACAACCTACCTTAGCCTTAGCACTGGGCAGCAAATCAGGATGGTTGGAGACGTCGACTCGCATGTCGAAGTCGTTGTGGCACACGAAGCGATCCCGCAAGTCGGACAGCTTGTTCCGGCCCGTCAGCATTATGTCGTAGCAGAATACCGAGTGGCGGGTGCGGGTCTGTAATGTGACAGGTAGGAATAATACTGGGTCACATTACGTTAGCCAGTAAAGGTCGATACGTTTAAAAGGCGAGTTTTAATGGGATTATTTCATAAAATATACAACTTATTACGTGAAATATTAATTTTCATATGATTCGAATATGATTAATATCAGCCGACCAAACCAAATGCAATAAACCAAATGACTGGCTGGATATTTGTTGGGGATATTACGCCTTTTGCATTCACATATTAGCAATCGCATTTTTTCTTTACTCACAAATCTATACTTGGACTGGCTGTAAATGTACGGTCTGTAGACCCTCACTCGGTAGAGTATATCCCTGCCTGGCTCCAGATCCACATCGGGATTATCCTCAGTAGGCTTCAGGGGTGGCATTTGATACTCCTGCAATCCGATCAACAATGGTTTGTATATTTCTTAAGCAAGAAAATAGTTGTTTCCTCGTCTTCAGTAGGAGAAGTGCCACAGTTCAGGTAATTATTTTACAGTCAGCAAAATAATTCAGATAACATCAGTACAAACTGATCAACTATTATTTGCTTTACAAATGATAGTAATTAATAGGGAAGGAACACTTTGAATATTAGCACATAAAACAAGAAATTCGATAGTTCTGATATTTAATTTGGGACTGGACTTGTAATCAACTCAGATAGTACTTCAAAGCTATTGAAAATCAACTTGAAATCTGTTCGAATTCTATATTGCTAACTTTTGAAACAATGCTTTGAGTTAGTTTCCACAAAAGCCTTGTGACTAACTTACCACTTGCGTAAATGGTAGACTCCGAACCCCTCTGTACTTAAGCTTCTTAGTAAAAAGCCCTTTGCTATCCTTCTCTATCCGTTGCTTGTTCTTCTTGAGAATACAGAGGTCCGGGGCTTCGCCGTCATCCGTAGAATCAAGGTTTTCTATAATTTTCGCACTTATAACTCCCATGACAGGGACAGTGGTCTCCATCACCGTTTCATTTCCTGTTTTTAATTGTTCTGGACTGTAATAATGTGTGATCTCATTGTTAAAATGAATTAAGAGTTAGTTTCATAAAGAAAAGAAAAATTAAAGCAATGTCTTGCAAGACAGTGCTTTAATTTTTCTAAAGATTGGCCTATTTTGGTAATTTAAAGAATGACTACTGTTTTTTGCTTGGCCTTTCTTTTTCGAAAGTTAGTCAATTATTTGTTGGTGATTTTTTATGTTGGTATCACAAGCATGTTACTATTCTTTTCAGCCAAATATACATCGAGGAATGTACAGATGTACTGACTTGTCGTCAGATTACATTGGTTTAAATTAACGTCCACTGCAAAGCCCTACTGATTCGAGTATCCACAAAGGCTATATATAACCAAAAAACAAACTAGGACAACTACAGAGCCAAAATAACAGAATCTATAAATTTAAAGACGGCACTAAATAGTGTGGACAGCGTCGAATCAACTATTGAATCACTCAGCAAGCTTATTCAACAAGCGGCCAACGAATCAACTCCTTCACTGAGGCTGAAAACCGCACCTAACTTATTCTTCTCCAAACTGATAAAAGATCAAGTACTGGAAAGTAGTAAAAGATATGGCATTCTAATAAATATCCTCGGGACAAATGCTTTCAACAAGGCATCCCAAAATCTGAAACAAATGACCCCAATACGAACTGGTTAATCTTACTCCATACGTAGATACTAACTAATCACTGTGGAAGACAACAAAAAAGTTCAAAGGGCCAAAGCTATATAGACCACCAATAAAAACCACAGCGGGTGAGTGGGCAAGAACACATCTTGAAAATGCTCAGCTGAACACCTAAAATCTGTATTTCAAGCGCTACCTGGCAAGCACCCCGAACAAGACAAAGAAGTTCGTGAATACTATAATAATAATACAGTGCAGATGTGGATGCCCTTGGAAAGTGCTAACTCCAAAGAAGTATGAAGAGTAATTTTAAATTTGCAGGATGTTCTATGTTAAGGGTTTTGGTTTCCGCACTTATTCCTTAAAGTGCAGCCCCGGATCTAAGGGGGGGGCAAACCTGGGTACCCGCCCAGGGGGCAGTTTCAGCGGGCGAAAAAATCATAATATAGTATAATTAAAAATAATAAACTTGCTCCACAAAGCGCCTAGCATACGAAAGCCTGCTTGGCTCACCGTCGACTTATAAGAAAAAGGCGCCACACATCACAAGTGAACTTGAGGACTCGAAATACCGATTTGAGATTTGTTGAGTCAATAATTTACGTCTTTTTACTGAAATTAAAAAGATAAAAATGCAGAGACCCAAAGGTTGTAAATGTCTTAATTATTGTATCTCGTATTTCCTAGTTGTATGTTTCATATTACCGGGAAAAAATAGAGTAGATCTAAGTAAATCTAAAAAAAGGCGAGTTGTGCGTAGATCTACTGAACCTAGATCTATTCTATTTTTTCCCGGGTATATAATTTCATGTCACACAAATGAAAAAGTTATTAGGTACCTATTTTAATAGATAGTAAAGAGTACAAATGTATTAAAGGAAAAACCATTATGCAGGGTGATTGGTAACTGGGTGCATTCCTTGAAATAGGTGATACTAGACCAAATTTGTAACATTTTTGACCCCGATAACTTGGGGTCGAAACTGGATTGTTTTTGAGATATTGAACTTTTAAAGCTTTTGGAAATGTTTGACCTCTCCACCATAAACTGCTGATTGTGAGAAATCTACCTACAGCAATGTACTGGCTAAAAGGTCGATATTTAAGTTTGTCAAAACAAAATAGCAGTATATAAGACCATATTAAAACTAAGCTGGGGTACTACTCGAAACAGCATCATCGAAATTCTCGAAAGATTTCAGAGCAAGACATTGAAACTCATGTTAGACATAACCTACTATGTGAGCAACAAATACATACATGAGGATCTAAATATCAGTACCGTCAAACAAAAGATTGCATAACATATTAAAAGCTACCACAGTAGAATATCACGTCAATCAACTGGCCTCAAAGTTGCAGGGTACAGGAAGTCCCTTGCACAGCCGATTGAAGCAGCATGGTGTCCCTACACTAACCGCGAGATTCAAATAATGAATTTGAAAGGAATTCCCAAAAAAAATCCTTCTACCAATGATGAATGTTGTTATTAGGAATGTACGTACGCGAGTCTAGATTTTATTATTTATTTGCTCTTAGTGTTAACTATTACTCTGTTGCCAAGCAATCAAATCAATTGGAATTTCTATTTTGCACGATTTGATTAATATTTCGTTTATTTAATAATTACTAGTTGATATTTGTTTAATTATTATTAATTTGATGTAATTATTTATTACCTATCTAGTGGCACTCATTATCGCATTTTCTTTTGTTAATATGCGGATAATGTAGTGGGCTGCAATATTGTTAATATTTTGTATTATCTATCCTCTGTCTCAACACATATTGTAGCTGTTTATTGTCCCTGAATAAATAAAATAAAATAAAATGAATAGAACACAAATGAATGTTACAGAAAACAAACAAAAAAAAAAAACTTTCTCACCTGCAATACTCTTGCAGCTGCTGAAACTCATGATCAGTCAAGCCACAACCGACAAACTCTCTTATTTTATTTGAAAAGTATTCATTCAAGTTATTATTGTCTTGAGGCTTGCCGTGAATGGGCAGGTAGTCAAACACTTTTGGCAAATTCTTGGATACTATTGGTGCTGTTACTAAAGCACCTTTTGCTTTGTACATTTGGGGCCCAGTGTCTTCAGTAAACAGCTTAACATTAGCTCTCTGGCCGATGGGTTGTAGAACACATTCTTCAATACTAGTTCTTGTTTGTCTTGGATCATGAATTGTGTCTGTTTGTTCAAGTGGCCCATTTTCTTGGATTGCTTTGTCAACTTTTGTAATATCAGCTATGTGAATATCTTGTGGATCAGTGTTGTTATTTGAAACATCAATTTCATTTGTGGATTTTTCTTGGATTGCTTTATCAACTATTGTAGTATCAGCTTTGTGAATGCCTTGTAATTCAGAATTGTTTGAAGCATTTATTTCATTTGTGGATACATCCATTGCACTAACATCATCAACCTCCTCTGGCAGAATATCAGGGGCAGCATCTTCATCTAACATCATAATATCAGGTTTCATATCATCATCATCACCAAATGGTATGATTTCGACTATCACCTCATGCATAACATATTTATTTTCAGTCTCGGCACCTGAAATCATTATTATTGATAAGTCCAAAAATTTATAGTTAGAAAATGGGAAAGACATTGAGAAGCATCTACAGATTTAGGTGTCGTATCTAGGCAAATGAGGCAAAATACATATGGATATCAGAAAATAAAATTGAATATAACTGCAAGCCGCAAAACCACTACTAACATTACAGGAAATAATTGTATGAGCCATTTTTTCATATCAGTTGTTTGATTACTGAAACATTCATGCAGTGGCGTAGCTACCAGAGGGCTAGACGGGGCAGTGCCCCGGGGCCCCCGAGCTCAGGGGGTCCCTCGGACTCTGGCTTACAAACAATAAATTGAACTAGTGAAAATTTCTCCCACGTTCGGAATATAAATAAACCAGATTCCAGGAACGCGACTTTATTAATGGCAACTTATTTGAAAAAATACAGGGGAATTCCCAATAAGTCTCGAACTCCTTTGTTTGAAACTTGCGGGGAACTCCCCTGTATTCTCAGGCTGGTTTCACAGTTGCGGCGACGAACAGCGCGTTTTTCAACAGCACGCGCTTGACGCAATGTGGACCTATGAGAAACGCAGCGCGCTTCAACCGCGTGGCTATAAAACGCTACTAGTGAAATTACAAGCGCGCGCGTCTGGACGGCGCCGCTCCAGGTCACGACTGTGAAACCAGCCTTATACTGCACGCCGCGAAGCGGTGGTACTTATAGTAGACTGATTATAAGTACCACCACTTTTAAAAACGAGTTTTTTTTAAGGGATTTTAAAAACGATGACTTATTGAAAGTGAGCGTATAATGCTCACTTTCAATAAGTCATTATTTATGTTGTTGCACACGGAAAATAAACATAATAACTCAGTTAGGCACGTTCTACGGGTTCTACGGGCATGAGTGCAGTCAGTCAAATATTCAATTTTCCAACACCAACATTTTTACTGGATGTAGATGAAACAACTTTATTAAGTACAAAAGTGTGTCAACGTCCAACGTAAATATTCTGATATGATAGACCCTAACTTTTCCCTTGCAATTTCTTCATATTAACCACCTGCTTTTACCTGAATTAACTAAGGCAAAAACATGGACTATTCACCAATTCTGTAAAGAAATAATAATGAGGAAATATGGAGTGTTGGAATGTGACCTAACAGAAGTATTTACAGCAATGTTACTGTTGCATACAATTCCTGTCACTTCTGCAGAAGCTGCTAGATCATTTAGCAAAAAATTATAAAGAACGATTTGAGGAATACTATGGGCCAAGCTCAAAACAAAGCCGCATCAAGATTAGATTTTACCGAAATTATTAATACATTTGCGAAAACTAAAGCTAGGAAACGATTAGATTAATTTGCCTCCACTGTCTGTGTGTCTGTCATAGGGCTGTATTTTTTTAACAGTAGGTAACATATTTTTTGACTTATTTTTTTATTTTCATAAAATAGTTTTAAATGGTTCAATAAAATAAGTTACAATTTGTATTTGGTTTTTAATTTTATTATGGAGCAACTGTATTACGATGAATCTGGAGTACGACGAATCTAGAGTTCGACGAATCTGGATTACGTCAAATCTGGAGTAGGTACGTCGAATTAGGAACACGACGAATACGGAACAAACGATTTTAAATAGTTTAGCTGGGACCCTAGTTTAATTTTTGCCCCAGGGCTTTTGGTTACCTAGCTGCGCCACTGCAATCATGTTTATTAGATGATCATATTTTCGGTCCGACTAAATAGTTTGACTGCAAGCTTCATGTTTAGGCTGTAAACAGGAGTTTTGTTTTTGAGTTGTGTCATTGAGTTCGAAAGAAGTCAGCCAGTGCCGAACGTCATGCAGCTACGGATGCACGTTGACGGTACGAAGATAAAATACCTTGTGCCTCAGACCCCACCTCATCGTCTTCCTGGGGTATTAATATTATACCTGTTAAAATGTGCCTACTGTCCTCATCAACGTTTTCGCTGTAAACCGCCTCCGATAAATCTTCCGCAGACATTTTGCTTTAAGAATTCACTGATTCAAAAATAATGAAAGCTCCTGATCTCCGACCAAATTATTTCAGCAAACCGAGCTGCTTTTCTTGGATTTAAATGATTTAATGTTTAACAACGACAAAAAACAAAGCAGACACTTTGAATTGACACTTTGACAGTCGTGTCCACAGATAATACCAGAATTAGGACATTGGTGTGTCTGACATTCTGAGCTAGTGTTTCAGAGTGAGCTGAGATTCAGGAATTCATAATTCATACAAATTCAATTATTAAAATTGAAATGTCTGTTTGTAATATCAATGAAATGCATATGAAAATATTACGGCACTTTTAACAAAAACACATTTATTTCAATTATTGCCTGTCTGTCAGTTTGTTCCATTTAATCTCTGAAACGGTTGAACCGATTTTGACGAGACTTTTACTGGCAGATAGCTGATGATAAAAGGAGTAACAAAAACTATTTTTAGTTTAGAATAATAATTAGGGTTCCGTGCAAAATAATTAAATGATATTATAATTTCACAAGATAATTAAATTATTTACAAACTACAAAACTATAATAGTAATAAATATGTACAAGTAGAAAAGGGTTACAGGGCGTCCAAAAATTCATCCTCATCGCTGTCAACAGGAAAAGTGCCCAGAAGTCTGGCAGCATTGCCACGTTGGATGCCAATGCTGCAATGTCTTTGGACAAAAAATAGGCCCGCCCTCTGGTCATTCAAAAAGGGAAATAATATTTTTAAAATAATTTCACGCAAAATAAGGTCGCGGACAACAACCAGGGAAGAATACAGATTAGTATTTATTTTTAAAAAATACAGGGTTTTCCAAAATGTATAAAATTGGTGATTTATATATAATATATATATTTTTTTACCATGTTCTGCCTTTTTACGGTAAGAACAAAGTAAATCCCTATAATATTTCAAGAAAACTTGAGACTTGATAGCAAAAACAAGAAATAATGAGTTGAACACCACACCTCCTTAAAGCAATCGTTGATTCCTCTAAGCACACCACATACGGTTCACGGCGATTGTTTAACTACATATAGAATTTAAAAAAACTCGTTTTCCTAGTATTTACAAGTGCTACCGCTATAGAGGAATACGTCTAAAGATCACAGCACGTATATCAACTCGGAAAGGGATCGGCACTGTGTCAACTCGAGCCGTTTAGTATTTTTTGTATGAAACTCCCTACTGCAACGCACACTAATCGGAATCGTAACGTAATCACCTCGCCTCGGGACAAGCTCACAAACCGCGATGCGGTGCGTGGTCAACTCGCTTACGGCTCGTCGTCCTCGCGCTTACGTCTTTTCGTCCACCCTTACGCACACTACTGTTACCACGCGTGGCCTGTCATTCACAGGTCAACTTCCAGTCGTGTTGCCCGCTTGTGTTATTGAAATTGTAGGTTAGATTGTAGAAATAGCATCGAAATTCTAACTAGTAAGCGCCGCGTCGACGTATCTGCTGATCCGCTTGCTTACGTTAGGTTGAAGCCTGTTTGACGGCGAGGCGAAAGGGGATACGGTGCGGATCCGTTTACAAGTTGATATGTGTGCTGTGACCTTAAGGCGGGTTCGATTCCTAGGTCGGGCAAAGTGTGACTGGGTTTTTTCATTAGGAATTTTTCATCTGCATCCAAATCCGTTTGGTGGCCTGAAATGTTGGCAATTGAACTTAACAAACTACACTACAAATTACCTTGTGAACCTTTAGCAATTAATCCAATTATTCGGCAGCTAAATTCTAAATTCAACGTATGGTATTTGGATGATGGAACCCTGGGAGGAGATGTGGACACAGTCCTAAAAGATTTAACTTTTTTAAAAGAAAAATTCAGTTGCATTGGCCTAGACCTTAAACTTTCGAAGTGCGAAATTTACCTTCCTGAAACCACTGACAGACAGACTACCATTTCTAAATTTAACTCGTTAGCTCCAAATATCAAAATTACCGGAAAAAATTCTCTTCACCTCCTAGGGTCACCAATATTTGACGAATCTTTTCCGACGTTCATTGAAGAAAAAATTCAAAATTTTAATGATGTTTCGGAGAGACTTTTCAAAATTAACATTCATTCGGCCTTCACACTTATTCGATACTGTTGTTTTGGACCAAAATTCACGTATAGCCTTCGCTCCTCTCATCTTTGGAAGCATCCACAGCTTTTAGAAAAAGTGGACCAAATAATTAGGAAAACTCTAACTTCAATACTTAATGTGGCCCTGGACGACCGAGCTTGGCAGCAAGCCGCACTTCCCATTCGTTTGGGTGGTCTCGGCGTCCGCAAAATTTCAAGTATAAGTTTACCAGCTTTCCTCTCCTCGGTCTACGGTACCGAAAAATTAACCAGGGATATTCTGACGTCCTCACTGGTCGATTTTGAGGTGCCGTATTTGACTGATGCGTTGAACGCCTGGAAAATGGCTTGTCCCAATACGGATGTGCCCGACAACCTGTCCTCCCAGAGACAGTGGGACGTGCCGCTCTGCAGTATTGTACGGAATAACCTTTTAAACACGTCAATCAATACTGTGGAGCGTGCCCGTCTGCTGGCCGTGGGGGAATGGGAGTCGGGCTTGTGGCTTCAGGCACTTCCATCTTTCACCATTGGCACTATGATGGATGACGCATCGTTCCGGGTCGCTACGAGTCTACGCTTAGGCGCACCTTGTGTTGCTCCGCATCGGTGTCATTGCGGTGAAGCTGTCGACAGCCTCGGACACCATGGCCTGTCCTGCTACAGGAGCGCAGGTCGCATTGCACGGCACGCCAGCATTAACGACTTGATTCGTCGAGCTCTTGCCAGCGCCGGCGTACCAGCGGTTTTAGAACCAAACGGCTTGGTACGTGACGATGGGAAGAGACCAGACGGCATGACGTTGGTGCCTTGGAAGGTGGGTAGGCCTTTGGTGTGGGACGCAACTTGTGTCGACACCCTTGCGCCATCCCACGTTTCAAGCACGGCGGGCTGTGCGGGCGCTGCTGCTGCGGCTGCTGAGATCCTCAAGCGGCGCAAATACTGTAACCTTATTGGTAACTACAGTTTTGAGCCGTTTGGGGTCGAAACGCTCGGGTCATGGGGCCCGAGTGCGCGTCTCCTTTTCAAGGAAATCTCTCGCCGACTAGTCGACACTTCGCGTGACCAGAGGGCTGGGTCTTTCTTTGGGCAAAGAATTAGCATTGCCATTCAACGTGGCAATGCTGCCAGTCTTCTGGGCACGTTTCCAGATGATAGCGATGCGGAGGAGTACTTTGACGCCTAAGACGTGTCATATTGTCATCGTTGTATATAAATATATAGGTACTTTATTTTAGTCTTCTTTTTATATTTATTTTAGTTCTATTTGTAGTCTGTATATAATGTACCTTGTGAACTGAAAGACCTACCCATTACTTTCTTCCGAAAAAAATTGTATGCCTGGTTAGTCAATAAATGTTTCTACACAACCCAGGATTTGATTTGATTTGAAGTCCCAGAGAAACAATTTAACTGTCTTGGATCCCGCAACGGCCGCAACGAAATTAATCAGAAAAGTAGCGGAGGAGTAGGAAAACCATAATTTCCACTTGAATGGTGCAAGTTAGCAACAAATATTTGCAAAACAAATGTTTACAGTTGTTATCGTCTTTCACCATTCTAGAGAATAAAATATTCACATTACCCTCCTTTGCGTCGTGCAGGCGGGTAAAAAGCAAAATCCTTGCGTAAATCAGAGTGCAAAACTGCCTGTTTGTCAAGCTACTGTCAGTTGTTACTGTCAAAATATTTCAATAATTGTGTAGCCGTCACAACAAATACCGATTGTTTCTAGCAATTTAATTAAAATTAGAACATTTCGCAACATGCTTACTTTATGGAATTTGTTTGAGGCATCGTTGCTTTGCTTAAACGCAGTCTGCGTCTTGCACGAAGAAAGATTTATGCAAAAGAGTAAGTTCGCAACTTAACCTATTGTCCTAATTAGTTCATACATTGATTTATACCAAACCTTGCTATTTCATTGTGCTATATACTTTGTTTTAGTGGGCTGGGGATCCAACAATCAGAACCAAGGATTTGAAGATCAATCGACAGTCAAGTTCCAAATTTTAAACTTAGTCAGATCTATTAGGACAGTCACCAGAAGTAAGTATTGAAAACATTGAAGTTCTGCAAGAACAGCCGTATTTAAAGTGTTTTAAAACATGTAATTGTTATAACCTACAACAATTAAATAATGTGTAGTACTTATTTAAAAATAAGTCTAACAAGCAATAATTTTTGCATTAAAAATCATTCTATTTTCTTTTTCAGTTCCATTGATCATACTGAATATACTTACAATAATATTTAAATTATTACTGGGATAAAAGAAGAAAATATATATTTAGGTAGGTATATAAGAAAAAGCTACCAGCACTGGAGCAAGGCCCTGGCTATGGAACTATTTCAATAAACATATTGTTAAGTGTCAAGTTAATAAAAGTGGTTTCTACTTGTCTTTCCATTATAAAATTATAGATTATTTATAACCAATTTGTCAAGTGTCTTGTATTCATAATTTCTACAGAATATTGTAAATGATTGCAATATAATTTTTAAGAGAATACACAAAACCTAAGTGTTTTTTTTTTTTTTTAATCTTATGAGGGCAGAATATTTATGCAGGTTTGCAATTTTGCATAATTATGCATTTACACTTACACTTGTATTGTGACACTTTACACTTTACGAAATCTAATGGAGAATTGTGTATTGTGACACTTATTTCAATTATTTGTTAGTTATTAATATGCTTAAGCTTAGATACTTTAGTTTTCTGCATCATCATTTCTGTTGCTAAGTTTTACCTTGCAAGTAAATAAAACCGAGTAATTATCATTGTGTTTTCTTCTTCAACTTTTCATAACAACAATAAGACATTGGCTGTTGCGGGCCAGATTCATGGCACTATTCTTAAGCTGTTGCGGGCCGTAGTTTGGAGACCCCTGGCATAGTGGATTCCTCAATATGCATTGGTCTTAGGGTGAACTTGTACAAAACCCAGGTTATGTTCAAAAAACATGTCACCCCAAAACCTGGCGTGGTTAGCGTTTGGGTAGCTTCATCGGGTCTTCTCGTCGCGTATTCCACAATACCTAAAAACTAAAGTCTTCAATCAGTCCGTTTGTACTTCCTGCCGGTTTTGACTTACGAGGCCGAAACGTGGACACTCACGGTACGGTACAGTCTATAAATTCAAGATTGTTCAGCAAGCTACAGAACAGCCTATACTTGGAGTCTCTCTGAGGGATCGAATCCAGAGCGAGGTGATCTGACAGAAAACCAGAGTTGTCGACATAGCTCACAAAGTAAGCTGAAGTGGCAATGGGCCAGCCATATTAGCTATAGTACTGATGACCATTGGGGTAGACGTGTTCTTGAGGTGCAACCAAGAATCAACAAGCGTAGTCTCGGTGGAGCGACGATATTCGCAGGGTGCCTGGTAGATACACGGATCCCCAAAGCCCGAGCTACCTTCGCGCAGCTGAGACCTGTTTGGCAGTTGCGGAAACTGACCCGAAGGATTAAACTTAAGATATTCGGGTCCAATGTGAAATCCGTGCTGCTTTACGGGTGCGAAACGTGGAAGGTCATCTCACGCCAAATCCAAGTTTTCGTCAAGCGCCGTCTTCATCGCATTCTCGGAATTTACTGGCCCGAGACCATCTTCAACGTAAAGCAGTTGGCGATATGCCACGAGTGCCTGATCGACCGTCAGATCAAGCGTCGCAAGTGGAGATGGATTGGCCACACGCTCCGAAGGGACTCCGACCACATACCCAAACAAGCTTTGGACTGGAATCCCCAAGGGAAAAGAAAGCGTGGCCGTCCTCGTCAAACTTGGCGTCGCACCTTGTTGGTAGAAGCGGCAAGCATCGGAATGTCGTGGAGCGAGGTGAAGCGTGAAGCTCAAAACCGATCGCGATGGAGGACATCTGTGAACGCCCTCTAACCAAATAGGACATTAAGTCAAAGTCTGGTAGCTGGATGAGAGTTGCCGGGAATCTAGTTAAGTGGCGTGTGATTGAATAGGCCTATGTCCAGCAGTGAACTGCTATAGGCTGATGATGATGGGACTAGGAAAATGCAAAATTGACCTTAAGGGGCTATCTTCACGAGCGAGAGAGTCGCGACGGATCCGCGCTTCTATCGCCGGGTCGTCTAGACGAGCGAGCGATTATTCCGCCAGCGTATCGTCGCGAGTGTCGCGACTGGTAACGGAATGCTTGCTTGCCCGCGACTTCTCGTAACGGAATCGCCGTGTTTCCGCGATGAGGTGTTGTGTATTAGTTTTGTTGAAAGAGTCCGCTCGCCGCGAGCGCGCGACGCTCGCGCCACCAGTAGCGACGATACCATGGCCAGTCGTTACGCGTGCACATTACCACTCGTCGGATCGCCGCGATAACATCGCCGTGTGGAGACGCGTTCATAGAGAGTGTATAGAAATACGTGGCACGACGAGAGAATCGCGGTGATATTACGCATTTGTATGGGATAATATTGCCGCGATTCTCTCCAATTCTCTCGCTCGTGGAGACGGCCTCTAAGAGAGTGTATAGAAATACGTGGCAACGACGATAATATCGTCGCGATTCTCTCGCTCGTGGAGATAGCCCCTATATGTAGAACGATCGTTTCAAGTTTTACAAAATATTATAGATAACAGAACGTTAATAAATGATAATTTGGGACAGTGCTCGATCATTAAAGTTTTCAAGAACAAAAAAGACATGCTCTTGTCGAAATGCTTGTTTATATTTATTTTAATATGTTTTTAAATTACTGCATTTAATGCAGTAAATTAAAAACATATTATAAAGTGGTCTGTACTAATTTCAATTATTTTACTTATTTCGTGCGTTTTTGAACATATTTCGACTATTTGAAGTTACCTAAAATCCGAATGCTGTGACTTAAAACACAAATAACAAAAAAAAGGATTTCATACTACCATGCCATTTAAATGTCTGTAATTTCATGATGCGTTCACTTTATTATTCACACAGCAAATTTGAACGCAGCTTTATGGATTTCCGCTCTATAATGTCTATGCCAGAAAGTATTGCTAGAAGTAGGCTAAATACTAAAAAAATGGGAAATTTTTGCGCCATCCCATCATCCTAGCACAGCACAGTGGGCTGCGCTGGGGCGGCTGCTGCAGGTGCTGGAAACCTCAAACGGCGCAAACACAATAATTTAATTGGGAGTTATGTGTTTGAAACGTTTGGGGTTGAAACACTTGGGCCATGGGGTCCGAGTGCCCACCTAGTATTTCGGGAAATCGTCAAGCGGTTGGTCGACCCTTCACGTGACCAGAGGGCGGGCCTATTTTTTGGCCAAAGAATCAACATTGCCATCCAACGTGGTAATGCTACCAGCCTTCTGGGCACTTTTCGTGTTGACAGCGATGCGGACGAATTTTTGGACGCCCTGTAACCCTTTTCTACTTGTACATATTTATTACTATTGTAGTTTTGTAGTCTGTAAATAATTTAGTTATCTTTGAAATAAAAATAACAGTTTAAAAAAAAATGGGAATATTAATGTGACTTCAACAATAGCCTAAATAACTGAAGGTTTAATCATTCTCTTCAAACTTGAATCGAAATTAAAATTTGAAAATTTTCATTAATTTTTCTTACAATCCTGTAGTTTAAACTTCCTGAATGCTACTTTGACTAACACAAAAATCGAGTCCTCCAAACACGAATCCTCAATCCTGTTTTAAGGCGAGAAATAAACACAGAAAATTTAAAGCATTTTAGGAAGCTTTACATAAATTAAGCAACTAAATAGGGGTAGCCTGAATTCACTACCTGGCATCCCCAATCGATAAAATTGGAGGCCATATTTTATCAAAGACAAACAAAACGCCGGTCTTTTCCGTTCTGAAGCGTCTGTTGTTTCGACGCGGAAAATTGGTAAATGATGGCAGCAAATAATTATTTTGGGTTTACTCATGGAGGAACCCAATACGGGTAAGTTATGTTGCGTGTTATTGATAAAATTGATGTGATAGTGAATCTAATGAATGTATTAAGAGAGAATTGTGATGGATGTGCTTTGCGCTCATGTTTGTCCTAATCAAAATGGCGTCTGAAATGTATTGATCGTGGGATTTTGATAGTGAAAAGTGAAATGTGATTTTCGTGAGTAATGTGAGGATTGTGTGATTTTAGTGCGGCAACGGCTAGCGCAGCGTATGGTGGGCAGACTGGGTACGCCGTAGCACCGGCTGCGACAGCAGCTACATACGGCACCCAGCGTGCGGCCGCTACGGGCTACGACACTGCATATCAGGCGGCAGCAGCCACGCAAGGTGTGTAAAACCCGCTAAATCCCAAGAAAATGTGGGCAAACACGATTTGTTTACAAAATAAACAGCCTTTATGGACATAAATTTCATTTATCTCCATAACGACAAGTCTGTCCGTGAAATCGATAACACCGTGACATGATTTGCCTAATTGAATTATTGAAGAATGGCTGCTGAAGATCACCAAAAGTCTGTATCACTTATTACGCGTAACAAACGATTTCCTGTCAGTGACCTGTGATTCATTGGTTAGCCACATGTATAACTGTACCTCTCCATGGTCGGCTGACTAAGCTCAATAGAGATAAAAAAAATCAGCTTGTATCATAATGATCTAGACGTTAGGTGAATTTGATAGTTTAAAAGTTATTTGATAGGTTGGAGTGCCGCCTTATAGGGATTGTGCTAGGGTAATTAGGTACCTAAAGAAACAGTAACTATCAGTTTATGCCAGTGCAGCAGATACAGTTACAAGTCGCAATTACAACTTTCAATATGCTGATTCAAACATTTGTCTAATGATGGATTCTAAATGTCTAATGATGGATTCTAAATTTCTCTGTCAAATTGAATGGTGTAAATTCTTCATTCACCACTGTATTAATTTAGTGACAGTGCTATTATACAATATTTCATTTGGCCTTAAATCCTCATATCATGCTTATAACATAACAATTAACATTTTTTTTGTGTTTGAGAAAATGAGCAGTCTATAATTAGCACCAACACTAAACAAAATTCTACAATAAATAAAACATACACCACACCAAAAAGAAAACAGGAAAAAACATAGAGCTAAAAAATAGCGAAACCTGTTCCAGAAGCAATACAATTCAATCATAATTATAATACTTACTTATTTCTCTATCTTGCACTATCTTGCTTCCAACTTAACAGTCAGCTAAATAAGATCAAATTCAAAATATCATTCGTGCTAATGAAATGTCTGAAGCTATTATGCCAATTAGTGCAATAGTGTTAGTGTGTCTCCAATTATGGCTTATCATCTTCTTGTATCTCTTCCCTCAATATCATTAATTTACAGTTTTGTTCTTTCATTCTATAATGCCAACCATCACACAATCAGTCACTCCCTATTCATTCAAATCGTCTTGCATAAAATCCATCTATCTTTTGTTTAGGCTCCTCTATTAACAACCATCATTTCCTCATTTAGCTGCTCCAAGATTATATTTTATGGACTGTAAAAGAGTCTCAGAGTTTGTTTCTTCTCTGAGAATTGATACACTAACCTCATCTAGGTTCGAAAATGTATTTCCTTATTTTTCACTTAAACAGGACGGATTTTTCAAGTGTGGGTGGATAGTCAAATCCGAAACTATGAGGAATAGCGAAAAATACTCAAACGAGTCTTGAGCCCAATTTTGATGAAAACTAAAACTGCATTACATTTTTATTTATTTTGTTTTATTTTAAAGAAGGCTTACAGACTAACAAAAAAAAATTGATATAAAAAGTGTAATATTAAAAAAAAATATGTGTGTTAAAATCAATATTCCTAGCCAGGAATCAAATTGTTAATTTTGCAAAAAAAAAAACAATCACAATTATTACACAGTTCAATAGTGTCGCTAATAGGGATCAAATTCTGGGAAGAAAACACATGGGGCAGAAAGGAAAAGGTTAAATTTTACGACAATATTCCCAATGTCCATTGTAAAACTCTTATAAATCTCTTTTTAATAACCAATTAACATCATTTGTCACTAACCATCCAGCTAACAGACATGACACGCTAGCTACTAACCCATAACTCATGACATGATACTAGTACTGGTAACAGGTGTGGTTTTACCAGCAGCGGCTCACGCGCACGCTCACGCGGCAGCGGCGGCAGCGTCGGCGTACGACGCGAGCAAGTCTGCGTACTACCAGCAGGCCGCCGCGGCCTACCCTGCAGCGGCCCCGCCGCAGCCGCAGCCCACCTACGACGCTACCGCCGCCAAACCTGCGTATTCTACACCGGCTACTTACGCTCAGGTTAGTTGATTATTTGATGTGTTGTGGGTGTTGTGACTACCCATGTACAGTCAGGGAAATAATAATATTACTTCTATGTTCTGCATAACTGAATACACAGTAACTTCCATGGAAGTTACTGTGCTTTCAGTTCACTGTTATCAGTCATCATGATTTCCTGAGTTATTCAAATTCTTTATCTGTCATATGAAGTCAAGCATTTCATATAACTGATAAAGAATTTGATTTTGTGATTTGGACGTATAAAATCCACCATCCTTATTAAAGACAGTTAAGTAGTGTGCGATTTAAGAGGCCTATGTACGGCAGTGGACTGTTGTAGGTTGATAGAGATTTGTAGATGATAAAGTTGTTATTCTCTTCACTAAACATTATTTCTTTGACTGTACATTGTTGTCGTCTTTTATATCAGTGCAGACCACTTATGTTATGATTCCCCATTCCCTAAAACTGACATAAGTTATATGCCAATTTGGATTGGTTCAGCACTGAGCAGACAATGGGCTATGTTTCTGCTGGACAGAAATAAGTGCCCTAGCTGGCTATTGGTTATACAGCTTTGTTTTTTTTCCATTAATTGTTGCAAATTGTGTGCAGACAAATTGTCCACAGACTGGTCAGTGCTTTATTATTTACAAAGCTTGTAGCAGTTGTAGTTATTTTGTATTCTGTAGTTATGTGTAACTGAAACATTGGCCACATTTATGTTTCTCAAAAACGATCCAAAATTGTTAGGGTTCTGTAGCTGTTTTCGTTTCGTATTTTGTCAAAAACATTCTTTGTTCAATTTGCAAGTAAATGTGTTGCATGTATTTTATGTTACGTGAACTACTTTACCTATTATGCTGAGTATGATGGAAGTCTTTTCTACCTTTTGCATGGTATGACAAGCAGCAGTGTATTTTGTTATGTTCAAAGCATGTCATGTGTCTCGCTGTCAAAGCCTTTGTTCCTTCTTATTATCTCTGTCATTCTTCTTCTCAATTTGGGAATTTCTGACCATGTCTGTCCTGACAACACATCCATACATCCAGATGATCACACCACATCATACTCAGCGGTCAATTGCAACGGAAATACCCTACAGACGGCCAGTGAGTGACAATCATCATTTAATAATGTGGTTGACTAACCATCAGGCTAGCCTTTTCCAAACTATGCGCGGGTCTAAACCATGTAAATAATATCCAGAGCAACCCAGTTACTGTGGGACATTGGCATGTTAAGGTTAGACTGATTGTTAGACTTTTGGGCTTCCAATTGCCCAAATGTTATATGTGTATGGTTACTGGAACTGTGTATTGAATGGAATGGTCTCCCTCCCAACAAGTACAGGCATAAGCTGTACTAATGTAACCCGAACTCTGACAAAATATGGCTATACTAATGGCCTGCCCAAACTAGCTTCCGACTATGAACGTCTTGCACATTTTAGAGCGGTTTCAGACTTGCGCATTTTAGCGCGTATAAGCTCGTACCGGATAACGCGCGCATCCAAAAACGAGCTTATACGCGCCGAAAATACGCTAACCTGAAACCGCCCTTAATCATTGTATCCCCGCTTTCAGTGATCCTAGATGATACCTAATTGGATACAAAAAAAATGAACTGTTCGATTTTTATGCTCGACAGTTAAAATTCCGACACTGCAATGGTATTTAGGCCTTCATTTAGGTATTGCTTAGTGATAGCGAAAATGGGCAGTAGTGAATTATGTAAAAGCACTAGCTTAGAATTTGGCCCTCAATAATCTCAATACAATATTTTTATTCATAGCTGTTGCCCGCGACCTGAAATAATTATAAAAAAATATTACTTCGCTTTGAATCAGAATTTGTTACCAATATCAAGGGTTTTAATTTTTTGCCCGGAACCCTAATTCTTATTCTAAAATAAGAGTAGCTTTAGTTACTCCTTATAACATCAGCTATCTGCCCATCAAAATCGGTCCAGCCGTTTCAGAGATTAGCCGTTTGAATCGGATTTTGTTAACAATTTCAAGGGTTTTTTTTTAACTGAAAATTTTTTGGACAGAATTATTTTTCGAAAATAAATGTTGCCTATGTTAGACCTTATAACATCAGCTATCTGCAAGTCAAAGTCCCGTCAAAATCGGTTCAGCCGTTTCGGAGATTAGCCGGAACAAACAGACAGAAAGACAAAAATTCAAGTTCTTAGTGCCGTATATATTCTCTTATATGCATTCAGTGAAAAGCTATTATTTTGATAATACAAACAGACATTTCATTTTTTTATTTATTTGTATAGTTAGTAACAATATAGAAATTTTAGATCAACCTTTTTATTAGCTTGAATAGTTTGTTCCACAAATGAAAGACAACAACAACAAATTGAGGTCAATGAAGATGACACTATTTTAACACCTATTATCGTTAACATAAAAAGCTCATTTTATGGAAGCCACTACCCCCGCTACCATTCAATATGATACTAAATATTCTCAATAATCAAATGTTCCTAAAAACAAGCTTTGTCCATCAGATTTAATTTTATCTACTGAATTTATTGATCTGGAAGTCATCAATTTTATCTTGAAAAAATGTTTATTGACATTGGATGCTTGCCAGTTTTTATCAACCAATGGATAGGCCTTAAGAATAGAGTTCCTGTTTCTCTCAATATTTGTGATTATTTTATATTATAGAATATTCTATATAATTATCATAACAGAATCACTGTTTATCACATTTAGATTTTTAGGTGAACTATATTTTATTCTTAGGTTCTTGATATCTTTTGTAAATAATTTGACATTCTTGTTTCTTATTTCATCTACCTCTTGATTCGAAGCTTTGTTTAATATTAAAATACCTTATTTATGAATCGTAAAGTTTTGCCCATAAACTTGTACACATACATATAGCTGGTAGATTACGTTGTTACTAGGTCAAGCTGTACTGTTGTTTGGTCGCAGCACGAATCAATTGTCGATTCATTATGATGAAGCCACATAATATCAAGTTTATTTTGTGTGTTTTGTGCCAATTGATATTCAAAACTTGTCCAAGTACCAACCTACTGTCTTTTTGATCGCAAACTCAAGTACATTATATCCCACCATGTCCCAAAATAACCGCTTGGATTCTTGAAGTAATTTTCTACATAATTTGTACTATTCTGCTATAAGTTTGCCTTCAGAGGAATTAGTGACATAGAGCCTGCCCCTGAAAATATATCTAATTAGTGTTAAGGAGTACCTCATAAATAGGTTCGCCCCTTTGAATTTTCAGTAACTCACAATTATTAATGCAACAGTCTCAGTACTGTTTTCTGTAACCAATGTGTTTACGGTTAACGTAGCATTTCTTCTTCGTCGTGTCGATGATTTTCATAGTTATACATACATCGACGGAGCTGGTAGTTAACATAGCTTAATGTTAGATGTAGACATTTTTGGTTACAGAAGGTTTCTATCTTTTACCCCAACTATCGCAAATGGATTACAAACCAAAATTTTGTAGCACGCCAAAAGAGAGGGACCGTGGTTTAGTGGTTACCATTTGGTTTTTCATTTATTTGAGCCTTCAGAGTAATAACTAACATACCCCATGTATATTATACACATATTACTCTGAAGGCTAATCTTCTTTATATAAATAATTGTTTTTATTATGTTTCATGCTTTAAAGAATTTTATAATGTCTGTTTGAAGTCGAACTCGATGTACCAGGGCGGCGCCCGCGGCCAGGGCGGCGGCGCCAAGGCGGCGTACGGCGGCGTGTACACGGCCACCACGGCCGCCACGTCCTACCCCACGCAGGCCTACTCCGCCACGCCCGCGCAGCCCGCCAAACGTCAGTATATACACGTCAACATAGGTATTGTACTCTTCGTACTACGCGACACCTTGGGACTGCGGTTCTACTCACTAGTTATATTAAAACACACAAAAAATGTTAACTATCATACACAGGAAAAAAAGGACTAATATTTCTTCTTTCCTGTCTTTCATATCGTAACCGCACTCCCTCGCTGTCGCGTACTGTACTTTTTGTGTATTTGAACCATGGAGCAGTAAACAAATGGAGTGTGAACTCTCATAAAACGTTAACACATTGTTCTAATAAACTATTGTCATAGTAATATAAGCGAGTTATTGCAGAAGTAGTGACCATTCACACCTCATTCCATTTGCTTATCACTTTGTGCTCTCAGCCTTTAAGTGTGAAAAAGACAATTTATTAAGGTGTTTCATTATTATCTATCATCAATTTTGCAGTATTCAGTAATAAAATAGCTGTGTTATGTGTAGTAAATAACTTAGATGTTTAGAATGATGCTCAATAACTTGTCTTTTCGACACCAGGCGAATAAGCATGTGAGTACAGAGTTGCTAAGTCCTTGCATCTGAAAACATTTCAATTTGATTAGCCAACACAGTTGGCCAAATTTTCTGATTTTTTTGCTAATCTTAAAGCAAGTTTGTATTCATATTGGTCTCGTGTATGATGGGCATTAATCTAATTTGTAGAAGGCGATAGCGCAGATTTGCGGAATGTAGTACATAAAGAAATATCTGTGCAAATATGCAAAATTGTAGAGAGTATTTTTTCTGTAACGCTGTTGCCCACAGCAATATTTAGCAAAACATCGATGAAGTAGGTGGAAATAGAGCGTATTTTTTTTTGGGATCAGCCCAGCCTAACTGTGCACTCCTTATTGAAGACCATTCTTTGAGATTTTTTAGTCTAGAAGTAAATCAAATTGATGATAGGCAGTAAATAGCTTTGATTCGATTTTCTTTTATTGGCTTTTTTCAAATTCCCACTGCTGTTTCTGAAAGCCTGCTCAAATCTTTTTTAATATCTAGCGTTTTCAATGAATGTATGTTGTATGTTTGAGTGTGTGATTATAGTAGATACCAGTATTTGTCTTTGTTATATCTTAAAATCCTCTTACATACACAAGAGGTTACAATACTTAAATATTAGTGCGCCCTCACAGAGCCAACCAACAGAGGCAACACTGCATATGACACAGCTCTCTACAACGCAGCAACTATGTACGTGGCTCAGCAGAACAAGACTAGTGGTGGAACGTAAGTATACACAATCTATGACATTTTAAAGAAACCGGATCTTATCCCTATGGATAAGACCCGGTTTCCCCTAACACGCTGTTATACTATGTCACTTCGTTTTAGAAGGATGATATGTTTTATCACCAATGGGGAGAATTACCAGAGTTTTATGAGAGGACCTTGTCTTGCGACAGTCGTCGTCACTTTGGAAGACGAATGGTGACGCTGGCGGCTGTGGCCCATTAACCAGTAAAACTGACAACCTGTTTACCCCAATGAGGAAATGTTTTAACATATAATATTTTTGTCTTGGAAAAGTAGTAGCAGCTGGAAGAACTACAACAAGACTGGAGTAGGCGCAGGCCAGGCTCGACGACCCAAGCCTCCGCCCAAGGCGCAACAGTTGCACTACTGCGATGTATGCCGCATTTCTTGCGCGGGCCCGCAGGTAATATGCCTTCTACATACGAACACAACTACCTATACGTCAATTTGATTTTACGCCCTAGCAAGTCAGTTGACCGTACATATTTCTAAGTCTCATAATATAACTAACTTTTACATCAATTAGTGAGGATTGGATTTCCACCGGCAAGCTTTAGAGCGGTTTCGCGCTTACACACGCGCCTCATTTTGCACTTTAACCGTGACGCGCGTTCACACGCTTATACCTGAAGTGGCTCACGCTTATACGAGCATATAAGCACGTCGATGCTCGTACGAGTTGCGCGTCAGGCAAAAGCCACGCGTATACGCGCCTACACGCTCTTCTAAAAACGAACTTATACGCGCTGAAAATACGCTTATCTAGAACCGGGCGGTTAGGTGTCCTTTGTAAGGTATTTGGTAAATCTCCCGGCAAGTTATGTAATTATTTTCATAAAGCTCAAGTTGAATTTTGCTCAATAAAGCCTGCTAGTGAACATCACAACAGTTTTGGGCGGAAGATCTTTATTTCAACAAACTCGTGGTTTTGTTGAAAATATATTCATCAGTCAAGGTTGTTGACATTTTATTAATAGAAATGTTTTTAGAAACTATTTTTGACTCAAGGACAACATGTCACGAACATAGTACTTGTAATCTTGGTAATCAAATAATATGCATGAATTTATTTAATGAAATGATGTATCAATCATTTAAGCAAATTAAAAAAAGTACATTTTTAAGGATATAATAATATGAGTTACACTGAGTTTGTACCGCTTTATGAACGGGTAACATAGAATTTCATGGGTTTTCTTTAGAAAACGTAAATAAATCCTACTTACTATGAACTAGCAAGACAAGAGGAAACCATCGCATACTGGCGATAATATTTGTTACTAAACGATGGTTTTAAAAGTACATTGATTTGTTGTAATGCTTTTCTTTCAACGACCACCGTTATATCGCATCCAAAATTATGCCGTGGCCATGTGGATACCGATATTGTTATTGGCCAATTAGACGCGATTGTATGAAACGTGAGTTATCTACCTGCTATAACTTGAGTTATTGATGAGATCGGGTCAGTTTCGGGTGCCCGAGTACTATAGCAGGAAGATGTTCGTGATACTTTCAAATATGTTTATACTTATTTTAAGGTGTCGTTCGTGAAAGTAATAAAGCGTCCGGTGTTTAAAGCTGGAGTCGACTGGTTTAATAATTTAACTTTTCGAGATCTCGGAGATCAGAAACATATTGAAAAGGGCTCATCGAGTTTATTGGGGCAAAACAGGACGCGGGTCATATAATGGTATATTCGATACAGACGTACAAGGAGCACCTGGAGGGGCAGAAGCACAAGAAGAAGGAGGCGGCCGTGAAGCTGGCGGCGGCGGGCGCGCAGGCGGCGGCGGGGCGCGGCGCGGGCGGCGGGGCGCTGCGCTGCGAGCTGTGCGACGTCACGTGCACCGGCGCCGACGCCTACGCGGCGCACGTGCGCGGCATCAAGCACCAGAAGGTCGTCAAGCTGCACACCATGCTGGGCAAGCCCATCCCCTCCACCGAGCCCACCAAGATCGGACAAGGTAGCCCGACGTCGACGCGCATTGCCACATCTATTCAAATAGGCTTGCTAATTTTCCCAACTAACACTCGAAATTATTTTATTGTTCAAAGGGCATTGTGCATACTAGTCCTTTTGTAGCTAAGTTTACAGTTTGTACTGCAAAAAAATGTTTTAGTAGTGTCTTACCAAACTGTTTCTTCCAAATAATACATTTCGTGCATTTTACGGTTAACCCTTTCTGCTTTGCCTTATCTATAATAATAATAAAATCTCAATAAAATATTTTACATTAGCTGTGCAGTAAGGTACTTAATATCCACTCACTTAATGTTTGAGTTCTCTTGTTTTATTGTTTCAATATTTAGTTGTGTAACTAAAATTAACTTCTCTAACTTCTTTACTTTTATCTACTCTGATAGTTGTTTCATAATTAATTTATGTACTTATTTGGAAGCAGTTATTTACATCATTGTTTCATATTTTTCCCAGTACAAGTAGATGAAATCCTTCTCCCTCTTACATGATGACCAACTGTCAGTCAGTTGAAGTTGTCTCTGCTGCTGTAGAAACGTTAAATATTGTATATCAGATATGCTCTCCAAGTACCATCAATTGTACGGAGAACATATTTGCCGATGCCCCGCATCTGTGCTGACACCCGCATCGCCACAACGCCATATCTGTATAAAGCGCGCGTCTACTTGGCAGTTAGTATTGCAAATAGTCAAATTTTCTCAGCGTTAACCATTTCGGCACCCGGTACAGATATGTGGAGTGTGTTATATGGGCCTTTTTTATGACCGTACGCGATGATAATGAATAAAACATGAGACAGAATCAAAAATAGAATGAAAAATAATAATACATATAGAAAAGGCTCAAAAAAGATCTTTGTCAAAACAAATCAACAATCAAACAAACTCTTGGCTAACAAGTAACAAGAGAAAATTTGACTTTTCCGATCTATCAGCCAAAAAGACGGTGGCGGGGACGCCGAAGATCGCATTCGTAGCGTCCGGCGGGCTCAGTACTGTCGCGGGTACATCAACCAAAGACCCAAATCCTGCCCAAGGAGAGAAAGACAAGGATGGCGAGGACAAGGATGAGGACGGCGAAAACGAGCCCGAGGTGCAGCCTGTGGGGCAGGACTACATCGAGGAGATCCGCGGCGACGACGGCAAGGCGCTCAGCTTCAACTGCAAGCTGTGCGACTGCAAGTTCAACGACCCCAATGCCAAAGAGATGCACATGAAGGGCCGTCGCCATCGCCTGCAGTACAAGAAGAAGGTATGTTAGTAGAAATCGCTGTAAGTAAGCAAGTAAAGTGTAAGCTTTCAAGTCTGCAAACCTCGAAGGGTTTCGCAGAAGTATATAGTACACTACCAGTTCGGCAGCTCAATGTGTCGTTTTTAAAATTAAAACAATGCAACGGTTTGTTTGTTTAGGTCAGGTCTAATTTGTTTATCCAATGATTACTTAGTAAAAGGTTTGAGGCGCGCGTGAGCCTGGCGGTCGCTCGCGATCGCCAAGAGATCCACGCGTCAAATGATTACAACTTTCTTATGAGGATATTACCACCTTTGCAAGCACTAAAAAACTGCATATTATATTCAGTGCAATGACGCCAAGCCCTCGTTGTCGCGCAGGTACAGCCGGACCTGGAGGTGAAGGTGAAGCCGTCGATGCACCAGCGCAAGCTCGCCGAGGCTAAGGCGCAGCGTATGATGGTACGTGACGAGATGTGGGCGCGACGACGCATGCATGATGTACGTATACATACGTTGATGTGCTTTACATGTGTTAGTCAGACGTCTCTGGTTGTGCATGACGTAGTTACAGTTCTTGTTTAAACTACAAAGCTGAATTGTACTACGTAAAACCTACATAAGTGTGTAGATTTCGTATTATCCGGTCGTAAATATGAACATTGAGCTTTACAAAGCAGAACTTCTAAAATGCGATGTGGCATATTTACGGCTGGGTTACTGTACTGTACTTAGTTTTGTCTTGATAATTATGTTAGTTGTGTTGAAGTGACAGCAATGCGTGTAGTGTACATATCGCATGTTTTTAAAACACTATAAGCTTTGCTGTCTCGAAAATGTTGCTGGGGATTCGTGTTACTGTCACCGTACAGACACAAGCACTAATATGCACAAACTAAGAAACTTTTAAAAGTGATTTTTTCCTAATGTATTTTTATGTTAAGTTGCAATCGTCATTTCACGAAAAAAATCGCTTTTGAAGTTGGATAAATGTATACATAATTAGTGCTTCTGACTGTACTACAGCAATGATGTGATGGTAGACGGCGAGTTGATATTATAATACCGTTGTTCTGCAGGGTATGGAAGAGGAGGAGCGCATGTACTGGGATGGAGGCATGGAGCCCTGGTGGGGCCGCGGACCTGTGCCGCCGCCCATGCATCACCATCATCATGTCAGTTACTACATACTATCCAATTTGTGGAGAGCGCTCCTCTCAGTTACTGTCATTTTATCAGTAGTGAGGTTGGCCACACCAATGAAAACCTGCTCAGGTGGAGATTCATTGATGACTCTGCCCTGGACTGTAAATGTGGTGTGGTTCCACAAACAATGGAGCACTTAAGTTCTGCGCGTCCAGTTGTTTGTTCGTTACAGGAACTGATGGACGCCACTAAGGGCGCCAAACTCATGGCTTAGTTCTGGGCCGACACAATTTTAGATTGCCATCGACACGCTAAGAAGAAGTAGTGAGGTGTTCTAAATATATGTTGGGTCGATCTGATTTGGTATGATACGGCACGGCTGGTTTTTTTTTGATAATCTTTATTGGCCAATGTTCTGGCAGTGGGATAATTATAGGCTTATATGCTAATAAGCATTGGAACTAGACAGTCGTGAGGAAGCATTATCACCAGAATTGTAAGGTGTTGTTCTCGTGTGCAGGGCATGGGCATGCCGTACGGGCCCGTGGGGCGGCGGCCCGAGACGTCGGACGACCGGCACGTGCTGGCCAAGCACGCGGACATCTACCCTCCCGACGCGCAGCTGCAGGACATCCAGCGCTGCGTGTCGCACACGGAGCGCGCGCTCAAGTCGCTGTCCGACGCGCTCGCCGACCAGACCAAGCCTAAGGTACTACAGATTCATTCATTCACATTGACTAACGCAGCGGTGATACATACGGTCCGGTAAAACTAGCTACGATCGATGAAAGTACTAGACGACTTAAAATACGGGACAAGCTTTATACTTGATGCTTAGCTTTTAGCTTGATTTAAATTACATGTTTATTTTGATATGACTAAGGCCCTTCGCACATGGAGCTACTTAAAAAGAACTAGTCACAAACTTAAATTACTAACGAGTTGCCTGAGCGTCACAGCCCATACATGTTCAATGGAGGTTCGCACACGACGCGACTAGTTACTAAGTGGTCAGTAACGCGTTAGCAACCGATCACGCGCGACGCGTCGTACTGGTCACCACGCTACTGGTTTCCCGAGTTTCTTTATTTTTTGTTATAAAAATGAACGAGCAAACATTAAATATTCAATTTTGGGTGGTGGAAAAATACCCATGCTTATATAATTATAAAATAACAGAATATCCACGAAAGGATATAACAGAAAGAGCTTGGATATACGGATGAACCCAAAACCTGCGAATATTCCTTCGACGTCTATGATAATAGTATAATACAATATCGTCGTCGTACTCGCTCGATCCAGTTGACATGTTTACCACTTGTTAACCGTGTGCTTTTGTAAACAGAAATAACAGAAGTGACTGAAACCTTACAACTTGAGTAGCGTTGTGTGCGAGATACAATTTTTAACTGGTTTGTAATCGTAATTACTGATTAGTTCAGTCATTTTTGAGTAGCTCCATGTGCGAAGGGCCTAAATCTCATATGTCATATAGTTCCTTTGGTTCGGCAGCTGTCATTTCAATCAAGTTAGATTATTAACACTATAGAATAGTATAATACTTTTATGTCCTACACAAATCAATCGGCAATAAAGAAGTTATCAAAGCTGACTTTTTGTCATCTCTTCAATAGGGTGCTGGCAAAGCTGCTAAGGCTGATGACCAGAAGGGAGACAAACCTGAAGGAAAGGAAGATGGTCGTGATAATCAATTGTGAGTTAATGATTTTCCTTTGTATGAATTGTTAATGTATGTTGTTCTCATTTTTATTTTAGTTTGCACTTCTAGTACATTTTTGTTTGCACCTTTGTTATGTTTGCGTACACTTTTGTACAGTTGTAAATGGAGATTGAATAGAAATCAAAAAAAGGATGAACCAATGGAGGTTGACACGGATACTTCGTAAGTTTACCAGATGCAAAAATGTTGTAGACCCTATTAGTTGAATGTAGTTTATGGAGGTAGATAGACTGTAGTCAGACATGAAAAAACGTCAAGTTGTGTTACAAGAAGTGTGACTCGCAGTGTCAAGTAGTTACATATTGTAGTGTAGGTAATAATAATACAAGGATATAGTAAGGCTAAGAACTTGCGAAGCATTTTCAACCGCGCCCGCCGCGTTATCGGGACAGTGTTGTGTTACTTCAAACTTATGAGAACCCAATTTTGCAGAACGTTCTCAAGTCAAGAAAGAAAATAGGTTCGCGAGTTCTTGGCTTTTTAGTTTGAACGATTCCATAGCTATTCGTCATTGCATGGATAAATTCACTGTCAATTTTACCATCTATGAAGTAGTCTGTCGATATCGATTCGAATACCTAGGTGTGAATGCGCGCAGGTTCTCGTTCGTGTCGGAGGGCGAGGGCGCGGCGCCGGCGGGCGGCGAGGGCGTGCGCGCGCTGAAGGGCGTCATGCGCGTGGGGCTGCTGGCCAAGGGGCTGCTGCTGCGCGGCGACCGCGACGTGCGCCTCGTGGTGCTGTGCCACGACCGCCCCACCGTCACGCTGCTCAAGCGCGTGGCGCAGGACCTGCCGCTGCACCTCGCCAAGGTCAAGGTGAGCCCGGCAGACGCGGGCCAGGGATCCGCCCGTGCAAGTACACGTGTGACACTGTATGTGCGTGTTCCGCAGGGCGGCGCCGAGGAGCCCAAGTACAAGGTGGAGCTGCTGCCGGCCGAGGGCGCGGTGAGCGTGTCGGACGGCTCGGTGTCGGTGCTGGTGAGCCTGACGTCGGCCGTGATGCGCGAACCCGCAGGTCAGTCGCGACGACTCCCGCAGCGATGTTCGACGCCGCCAATTTCACACACACACCTCTGTACTATCACTTCTGATCGCTCCTGGCTCTTTACATGTTCTAGACAAAACTTAGCGCGCTGACGATACTAAGACGGACGAGTGGAAATTGGTAGTCGAAATCGTCACTTTATACTCCATCGAACGGAGGACCGATCAGCTCAGAACAAACTATCTACAATTCTAGATTATGGTATCATATATTTTATATTCTTTGTATTATGTATTTTACTGAGTATTTTTGTTTTACATCTGTGTGATGAAAAAAGATAATTTGTTCAAAGTTTACCGCCCGGCGCCTGTCGCGTCGGGCACTGTGTTGAATGCTTATTTTTAGGTGTGAGTAGGTAAGATGCGGCGAGAAGAAAAGGATTTTTGATCATCTTTTACGATATATCACGTGCGTTGACTCTGCACGGGTATATCACTCTACTGAAACGGAGCAAACATTTCCTTGTATATCTAATCCTATATATTTATTATTTTCTTTATTTACGATTCTATATCATACCCTATTGATTTATTAGGCCTAATAATGTTGTGAATCTCGTCCTTTGCGAATTAAAATAACCTGACACGTTTTGTACGATCTGTAGATTCTCTGTACTGTCTGTTACGATTATTTACCGATCAGCGCACGACGCATGTCTATGTTCGCCGCTACGTCGGGATGCGACTCGCTGTCGCATAAAGTCTCAACCCGGGCGTAGCGCGCGTGTCCCGATACTGTACTGTTAGGGCTACTCATGTTTGCCCCGTTTTTGTCGATGTTTTGATGGTCAAACACCCTTTGTGTTGTTGTCGCTAGACGGTGGCGACATAAAGCGAGACGACAAGGATGTGCTACCGCGGCAGAAGTGTTTGGACGCGTTGGCCGCCCTTCGGCACGCCAAGTGGTTCCAGGTACATCGCCAAACATTATAAACGTGTGCGCACTCCACCCTACACATACTTAGCCTTATGCCTAGACCCAAATAACTGACTCGAACTATCTTTGCTACTTACTCCCGAGTCATTACTTAATCGAGCTTTATATTTTTATAGTTTTCAATGCGGGAGTGCGCACGTATTTTTTAGTCACATGTTTATTTATTTTGTTATTCCTTATAAAGTAGTAGTATTTTATCTTAAATTCGAGTCAAGCGAACTCCCATGAACATGTGGCTACAAGTGCTTGTTATGTGTGCCCAAGCTGCGTTTCCCCGCACTCTGTAGCCAACACTGGGAGGGTACTCGCGAACAGGAAACGCAGTTTCTGTGAAGTGTCGTCCAGTCGGTCGCTAACCGCTCACCGTGTGCGTGTGTGTAGGCTAGGGCGGCCACGCTGCAGTCGTGCGTCATCATCATCCGCATCATGCGCGACCTGTGCCGCCGCATCCCCAACTGGACGCCGCTCAACCCCTATGTGAGTATTAACAACCAAATTATAACATTATGACGAAACTGGTCACTTCTAATGTTTAGTCAATATCTAATCAATCCATCAATTATGGAATGAATGAAATTATACAAAATTAAAAATATGGATATGAATGCAATTATTGCCCACAATAAAGCAAATAAATGTTGATCAACGATAAACGAAAAAATGCATGCACTTTTGAGTACAACCCGTGAACTGCATCAAAAACAAAATTTTTGGACATGATGAGACTTGATGACGAGTCGTATATGTACTCGAAATGTGCGGTGAGCTAGCGACAGTGTTGAGTTATTCGACGCTCCGCAAAGCTCACTGCCGGTTGAGCACTTCATGACGATTTGGCACTCTGATCCTAACATTTATCGTATGCGTATGCTTAGTCCTTAGTACTTATGGCACGAAGAGCTTTGTCGCCAAAGTGTCACGCTTACTGCCCACGCCAGACGAGCCGAGCACGAAAACGTGTAGTTCGCGCGCGCTCGTTCTCTAGAAAGTGCTTGTTCACGGGCACTCACACAGTCTCATGAGTGCAAGCGTGGTTGAAATCCACATGGCGACTCTCGTCTCTTCTGAGATTGGCCTAATATTGCGGCCCTTGTTCACGTTGATGGCTACTTGCCCGCAGGCGATGGAGCTGCTGGTGTCGGGCGTCATGCAGTCAGCCGGCGCCGCGCTGTCGCCGGGAGAGGCCCTGCGCCGCGTCATGGAGGCGGCGGCGGGCGGCCTGCTGCTGGAGCACGGGCCCGGCCTGCGCGACCCCTGCGAGAAGGAGCTCAACGTACGTATGCACACTGACGTCATGCAGGCGGCGGCGGGCGGCCTGCTGCTGGAGCACGGGCCCGGCCTGCGCGACCCCTGCGAGAAGGAGCTCAACGTACGTATGCACACTGACGTCATGCAGGCGGCGGCGGGCGGCCTGCTGCTGGAGCACGGGCCCGGCCTGCGCGACCCCTGCGAGAAGGAGCTCAACGTACGTATGCACACTGACGTCATGCAGGCGGCGGCGGGCGGCCTGCTGCTGGAGCACGGGCCCGGCCTGCGCGACCCCTGCGAGAAGGAGCTCAACGTACGTATGCACACTGACGTCATGCAGGCGGCGGCGGGCGGCCTGCTGCTGGAGCACGGGCCCGGCCTGCGCGACCCCTGCGAGAAGGAGCTCAACGTACGTATGCACACTGACGTCATGCAGGCGGCGGCGGGCGGCCTGCTGCTGGAGCACGGGCCCGGCCTGCGCGACCCCTGCGAGAAGGAGCTCAACGTACGTATGCACACTGACGTCATGCAGGCGGCGGCGGGCGGCCTGCTGCTGGAGCACGGGCCCGGCCTGCGCGACCCCTGCGAGAAGGAGCTCAACGTACGTATGCACACTGACGTCATGCAGGCGGCGGCGGGCGGCCTGCTGCTGGAGCACGGGCCCGGCCTGCGCGACCCCTGCGAGAAGGAGCTCAACGTACGTATGCACACTGACGTCATGCAGGCGGCGGCGGGCGGCCTGCTGCTGGAGCACGGGCCCGGCCTGCGCGACCCCTGCGAGAAGGAGCTCAACGTACGTATGCACACTGACGTCATGCAGGCGGCGGCGGGCGGCCTGCTGCTGGAGCACGGGCCCGGCCTGCGCGACCCCTGCGAGAAGGAGCTCAACGTACGTATGCACACTGACGTCATGCAGGCGGCGGCGGGCGGCCTGCTGCTGGAGCACGGGCCCGGCCTGCGCGACCCCTGCGAGAAGGAGCTCAACGTACGTATGCACACTGACGTCATGCAGGCGGCGGCGGGCGGCCTGCTGCTGGAGCACGGGCCCGGCCTGCGCGACCCCTGCGAGAAGGAGCTCAACGTACGTATGCACACTGACGTCATGCAGGCGGCGGCGGGCGGCCTGCTGCTGGAGCACGGGCCCGGCCTGCGCGACCCCTGCGAGAAGGAGCTCAACGTACGTATGCACACTGACGTCATGCAGGCGGCGGCGGGCGGCCTGCTGCTGGAGCACGGGCCCGGCCTGCGCGACCCCTGCGAGAAGGAGCTCAACGTACGTATGCACACTGACGTCATGCAGGCGGCGGCGGGCGGCCTGCTGCTGGAGCACGGGCCCGGCCTGCGCGACCCCTGCGAGAAGGAGCTCAACGTACGTATGCACACTGACGTCATGCAGGCGGCGGCGGGCGGCCTGCTGCTGGAGCACGGGCCCGGCCTGCGCGACCCCTGCGAGAAGGAGCTCAACGTACGTATGCACACTGACGTCATGCAGGCGGCGGCGGGCGGCCTGCTGCTGGAGCACGGGCCCGGCCTGCGCGACCCCTGCGAGAAGGAGCTCAACGTACGTATGCACACTGACGTCATGCAGGCGGCGGCGGGCGGCCTGCTGCTGGAGCACGGGCCCGGCCTGCGCGACCCCTGCGAGAAGGAGCTCAACGTACGTATGCACACTGACGTCATGCAGGCGGCGGCGGGCGGCCTGCTGCTGGAGCACGGGCCCGGCCTGCGCGACCCCTGCGAGAAGGAGCTCAACGTACGTATGCACACTGACGTCATGCAGGCGGCGGCGGGCGGCCTGCTGCTGGAGCACGGGCCCGGCCTGCGCGACCCCTGCGAGAAGGAGCTCAACGTACGTATGCACACTGACGTCATGCAGGCGGCGGCGGGCGGCCTGCTGCTGGAGCACGGGCCCGGCCTGCGCGACCCCTGCGAGAAGGAGCTCAACGTACGTATGCACACTGACGTCATGCAGGCGGCGGCGGGCGGCCTGCTGCTGGAGCACGGGCCCGGCCTGCGCGACCCCTGCGAGAAGGAGCTCAACGTACGTATGCACACTGACGTCATGCAGGCGGCGGCGGGCGGCCTGCTGCTGGAGCACGGGCCCGGCCTGCGCGACCCCTGCGAGAAGGAGCTCAACGTACGTATGCACACTGACGTCATGCAGGCGGCGGCGGGCGGCCTGCTGCTGGAGCACGGGCCCGGCCTGCGCGACCCCTGCGAGAAGGAGCTCAACGTACGTATGCACACTGACGTCATGCAGGCGGCGGCGGGCGGCCTGCTGCTGGAGCACGGGCCCGGCCTGCGCGACCCCTGCGAGAAGGAGCTCAACGTACGTATGCACACTGACGTCATGCAGGCGGCGGCGGGCGGCCTGCTGCTGGAGCACGGGCCCGGCCTGCGCGACCCCTGCGAGAAGGAGCTCAACGTACGTATGCACACTGACGTCATGCAGGCGGCGGCAGGCCGTCTAGCCTGGCCCCAACTATGTTGACGTCAGCAAACTGTCCAACCGGTTGCAATGGAACACGGTATCACAACGCAGTTACTGGGTAATACGATACCGCTAGGTAAGATTGCTTTTCAGACTTTCGGGCCTCTGACTACCCATAACAAGTGCCAGATCGCAACACTGATAGATTAGAGTGATTTCCGAGGCAAAGAGGAAACTACCACTGACGTAGTTCTGACTTATAGAAAAACCATGTTTAAAATTAACATGAACAACAACAATTAGTTTTTCAATGTTATAAAATCAAGGCTAAGTCCAAAACGGTCATCATTGTTGACTGGAACTCTTGTTAATAATACAAAATTGTTCTTAGATTGTGTTAGAAAACCATAACACAACGTTTATAATGACATGATGAGACTTGATGACGAGTCGTAAAGTGCTCTATACGTGCGGTGAGCTAGCGACAGTGTTGAGTTATTCGACGCTCCGCGAAGCGCACCGCCGGTGGAACACTTCAAGACGATATGGCACTCTGATCTATCGACATTCATAAATACAAAAAGTTATCAGAAAAGTTTATTTTATTGTTATACTAGCTGTTGCACGCGACCTTCGTTCGCGTTACATTGTTATAAAAAAATACTTCCCTTTTATCGCAACTAATCATTTTTGCATGGGTTCAATAAACCAATGCGCTCATACAGTGACATTTTAATTTAGTCTGGGAATGTTTGACCCATTCAGATTTTGTTACCAATTTTAAGAGTTTCAATTTTTTGCACCGATTCCTAATTCTTATTCTAAAATAAAAGTAACAAGTTACTTCTTATAAAAACAGCTATCTGCCAGTAAAAGTCCCGTCACAATCGTTCCAGCTGTTTCGGAGATTGTTATATTACAAACAGACACTTCAATCTTATTTATTTGTATAGGTTTCTACATTTCAGGATGCTCTGGGTAACCTGCCACCCCAGAAACGTGAAGATCTGACTGCCTCTGCACAACAGTTCCTTAGACAAATTGCCTTCAGGCAGATACATAAGGTAATTAAAAATATTTAGTTTTGTTAAATGTGTAGATTTTACAACAATATACGGGGTGTAATTGACAGGTTGGCAAAAACGAAAAGTATGAATTCAGACTGGTATTGTTAACATTTTGATAGTGAAATATTTTCCCGGAAATGATAGGTGAACGTTTTTCAATTTTCAATTTTATTTCGGCTACGCAATGTATAACGAACACTGCGATACGCGCGCGACCCTATATTGCGCGCGTATTGCAATGTCCGCGCGTTATTCATTCATACTAATAGGTACTTCGGGACGTTTGGAATAAATACATAATACAATACACACACAAACACACCTATCAAAAAATTTAAAAACAAATTCAATACCTATCAAAAATTAAAATATTTAGTCACTTACCTAAATTAAAGTCTCTCGGGTCGTATAAGGTATGGCTCGAAGTGGTTGCCTCCGAGCTGCACGCACAGTTTTGCTCGACGCATTGTTTCGGCATGGTGACGAGACATCATTGTCACATCCTCATTGATTTTTTGGTTAAACGATGCGAAAGCGTCTCTTATGCGCTGCTCCATTTCGGCCGCGGTATCACACTCCGTCACATACACCCGTTCTTTGATATAACCCCACAAGAAAAAGTCCAATGGGGTTAGGTCAGGCGAGCGAGGTGGCCATGCATGTGGCCCGAATCTCCCAATCCATCGGTTTGGAAAAGTACGGTCCAGGTGCTGTCGGACTGGGAGTACCACATGCGGCGGGGCGCCGTCGTGCTGAAACCAGATGGTAGGTAGTTGAGCTAAGGGTTCGTTCTCCATACGATCCTGCTCTTGATCTAGCTCAGCCCGCAGAGTGTCCATCATGGCTTCAAAATCCTGCTGTAGAAATTCGCAATAACGCCGGCCGTCCATTCTAGTTGGCAAAAACACGGGACCCAAAATACGGTTATGATACACGCCAGCCCACACATTCAGTGACCACCGCGTCTGATGACCCGTCTGCTGCATTGCATACGGGTTGTGGCGTGCCCAAATGTGAGCATTCCGCCGGTTCCACATACCGTTTCGTGTAAACGTCGATTCATCGGTCCAAATCACCCGTGAAACGAATTGGCGATTTAGCTGCTGCCGATGTATCAGCCATCTGCAGTACGCTAGTCTGCGGGTTGAGTCGCCAGGTACCAGAGCCTGCACTTTATGGATCCGATATGGACGTTGCTTGTCCTTTCGAAGGACTTTGTGCACAGCCCAATGTGAAACCCGGGGTCCGTTATTACGCCTTACAAATTTTGCAGCAGTACGGGTTCCCAAACGCGGATTTCGACGGACAACATCTAAAATCGCCTGCTCAGAACGAGCACTGATTGTCCTTCCAGCACCTTCCTGCCGCGGCACAATAGGTAAATTTTCTAAAACACGTTGATATGCCCGTGTGATAGTACGACCATTAGCTGGATGTCGTTCATTTGGGTGACTTTGAACATAGAGCCTTAATGCCAACGACGCGTTTCCTCTAGCTTCACCCAAGCACATTAACATCTGGCCATATTCGCGAGCACTGAAAGTTTCATTACGCCGATTCATGACGATACCACACAACACAAAAACACACAACTCAACTCAACGCACAACACAGTCCCGAACTCCCGACAGTTGAAAGAAAACGAAATAGACGTCCAGAACGCACCAGCAATCGCGGCAAACTGAACTGACGGACGACGGTGACGGCTGAGTGAGTGCTGACGGTTTCGTTTGTCGGCAAACCTTTGAGAGTGTTTGTGACACGTGTAGCATAGGGCTGCCCACATGATATGAAATGAAACATTTTATTTCGGTAATAACCGCTATCTCTTCTAAGTTTAAACCTAGTACCTGTAAATCCCCAAGCGGCACGCGCGCGTTTTCTCGCCATTTTCTAAACACTAAGCAAACGCCGGCGTTCGTATAGATTATAAAATAAGCGTTTTTTTTATAGGGTATTTGTTCAAGAACGTAAATAAGAAGTTTTTCTTATAATAGTCTGTAAATATCGAAAATAAGCAAACCTTTTCGAACGCCAGCTTTCGCTCGGGGATTGATAGGGTAAGGAATGTGAATCTGGCAATATTGACGCGATGTTTTTATGTCCCACTTAATTGTCTAAACCAATTTACATTACTGTAATGCAACGCGTGTGTACAGTTCGGGTGGCTTCGTAATTGATACTGTAGATCAAACTGTTAAGCACCGCGAGGACGCCGGCGTCCTCACACCTATTGTCTTTCTATTGTGTCTCTTATTACGATACTCGAAAGGTTAACGATTTAAAATAAGGTTTTCGGAATTAAGAAAGAATAAATAAGTAATCATACTCCTGAGTATTTAATTATTAATAAAGCATTTTACATAAATAAAAATAAAATGACAAGTATTAAATTCCATACGCGGTACAACCCTAGCAGTGTCGGCGCGTAAGCAAAGGCGCCGCCGGCGCCTTTGCTTACGCGCCGACACTCGCAGCACACAAAGGGAGCGAGCGAGCGAGCGGTATGCTTTCTCTGTCTGTCGTAGGTACTGTCGGAGGCCAGTAAACTTTTAGAGCTAACAGCTGATTCCGCGCCGTATGTATGAATTTTCTTTATAGATCATTATTATTTACATTGCCGAGTTTAAGTTTTTTGCTTTTTTTCACTAAAATTATGTTTTTAGGGCTGGATTTTGTTGTAACAAATGAATAGAACATAAATCTAGTTGAAAAACGGTCGGAAAATTCGTCAATTTTCCTGAAGAAAATTCCAACGTTTTTCAGTCATAAATCATGGTCTGAAGCTACTGTTTAAGTTTTTGCCAACCTGTCAATTACACACTGTATATCTTTTTCTTGTTTTAAATTGGGGTTAAATTAATTTGTCAATTTACTAATATAAGGTTTTTTTTTATGTTTGCTGATTGTTCTGATCCTAATTTCTTTGTGACTGAATAATGGGTCATTGTTTGTATTGTAGTTCATTATTTTCTTTTCTTTTATTTAATACAATCTTTCCATTTAGTAAAGTACATATTGATGTAACGTAGGTACTGGACATGGAGCCGCTGCCCAAGCTGAAGCACACGACGGGCGCCTGGAAGTTCCCGCGCAAGCGCAGGCGCTCCAACACTGACACTGAGACTGACACGCCCAACGGTATAATAATAATAATAATATAAGTTTATTCAATAGATTTCACAGAATTATACAATATATCTTAGGCTATATTTTACACTATGCAAAAGAGTTTAACATCTGTAGCTGAACTAGGCAAGAGCCTGTATTTCGGCTATCAGCGCCAATCCCCTCAAATAATTAATAATTAATGGCAGCCATCAAGCAGATATGTTAACCCTAGTGGGTTTTTTACAAGCTAGTTTTATCAATAATTATCAAAAAAATAAATTCATTAAAATATAGTTACTGAAAATAATAATAAAATCATTACAAATAAATAATTTAAATAAAATCACTAAAACACAATCATTGACATAAATTAAAAATAATTACAATTAATGCATTTAAATAAAATCACTAAAAATAAAACCTATGAAATAAATTAACAAAATCGGTGAAACAAAATAACAAAATCCTAAAATATAATAAAATCTGAATAGTGTGCATTTCCTCTCTTTGTGTAATATGATAATGTGAGTGCGTGAGTGTGAGAGGGTGTGTATCTGTGGTAAGTAGACAATCACCTTGGTATATGTAGTAGAAGTTCAGTCTCTTCGTATGAAAGTTTTTGTAAATATTCAGATACCTTTTTCTTACATTGTGCTTTAGTCAAGGGGTAGATGTTTATAACTCTGTTTATCTTATTGTAGATGTAGGGTCCAAAGAAGTCAGTAAATCTTGTGCTGAATCTAGTATTAGTGACATCCTTTCTGACACAGACCCTATCTTTTCTTCGTCTTTGTAGATTTAATGGATTAAAGTTTAGTTTACCGTGTTGAAGTAGAGTAACATTCAGTACATACAGTTGTCTCACGGTCAGGACCTCACAGTTCTTGTACAGTTGAGCAGTGGGGAAAAAGATACGTTTGAAAGTACTGACCTTGAGTACTGCACGTTGGGCGATCTCAAGACTCTTTAAAGTTGTTTTAGCGGAGCCACCCCAGGAGGAAATACAGTACGACAAAAGCGACTGACAGAGAGCATAGTAAATCTGTTTTAGGAGTTGTGGATCAGCAACATGCCGCAAATGTTTAAATACGAATATTAATTTTCGTACCCTTCCACACACCAGTTTTATATGTTCTTTGAAATTTAGATTACTGTCAATTGTAACACCTAGGTATTTAATCGTCTGCACACGCTCAAGCAAAGGGCATGGGCAGATTGATTTTACTTGACATTCGTGTGAGACGATTTTCAGGGTACTAGCGACTCCACTTACATTCCTAATGCCGAAACAAACATACTTAGTCTTATCTACATTTAGAGTAAGGATGTTACACTGCAGCCACCTTCCAACTATATCAAAACCTAGCTGAGCAGCACTGAAAGCCTCTTCCCAGGTATCGGCAGCAAAACAGAGGGCAGTATCATCTGCGAAGGAGATTATTTCGCCTTGGGACAGCTTAAGATTTGTGAGCTGGTTGATGTATACCAGAAATAAGGTCGGACCCAAGATGCTGCCCTGCGGTACTCCGTGCGTGATTGGGAGGTCATCACTCATATGTGCGTCAAGTCGAACGCATTGAGATCGCCCAGTCAGATAGCTTTTGAAAAGCTTGTGCTGCGTACCTCTAATTCCCAACCTCTCCAGCTTATCCAGGAGGATGGAAACAGAAATCGTATCGAAGGCTTTTGCTAAATCAAGAAAGATAGCGATACATTTTTTTTTCTTATCTAGGTTTGAGCTTATGTAATTTGTCAGTTTATTAACAGCTTGCTCGGCTGACTTACCCTGTCGAAAACCGTATTGATTGGATGATAGCAAATGTTTTTGTTCTAAGTAATCAACCAATCTTAGGTTAATAATTCTTTCGAGTATCTTCGACAGGGCCGGCAAAATAGATATTGGCCTATAATTATTGATACGATTTCTGTCACCACTCTTATGAATGGGGCAGATCACTGCCTTCTTCAGAGAATCAGGGAACACTCCCTTTTGCAGGCAGTTGTTAAATATTTTAGTAATAGGCGGTACAAGAACGGTTTTGTAAGTTTTTAAAAATTCACTACTAATATTATCGCACCCACTGGCACAGTTTGACTTTAAGCCAAGGATAAGGCGTTCAACCTCAGCTTCAGTAGTATCCATTAAAACGAATGAATTAACCGTATCCGTGTCAGTACTTGTAGTTGGTGTGTTGCTGTTAAACGTTTGTGTATTTTTTTTGTGAATTTTATCTGCCAATGAGCTTCCTACGTTAACGAAGAAGTTATTAACTTCATTGAGAGATTTTTCAGGAGTTGTAGACATGACGAGTAGTTCTTTAGGAGATACAGATTTTTTTGACGTGCTAGTGATGTCTTTAATTACTTTCCACAGTTTTTTGTTATCCCGTTTTGCTGCTTGAAGTTCGTCTTTCTCATATGCCCTTTTTACTTTCCTTATTATGGCAGTGCAAAAGTTTCTGTATCGACTGTACGTTATTTTTAAAGTATCGCTAGCTGGATCCATTTTTAATTTTTTATGTAACTTATCCCTATGTCTTACGGTATGTACACACACTATACCTATTATTTTGTTGTAGTGTGACATGGACTAAATATTCCTACAAACTTGTTACCTTTCGAGATGTGGTATAAAGTAAGTTGGACAGGAATATGGCATATCGAAAGGTGTTTAAATATTTTAATAAGGAGATTTTCTGTTATTTTATGCTCACTAATACAATACTAAAATAATCCAACAAACCACAAACCAAAAAATAAACTTGAAAATGGCATCAATCTTACTCAGATAATCAAAAACAACACTACAAAATTAGATCATAATTATCATGTGATCCTGTTACATTAGAAACTCTATCTGGAAAAGAGAAGCATAATGAAACACCCTTTTTAAAAACCAAGCAAAAGAATTCTTGCAAAAATTGTCTTCAGTATTTGGACATGATGAGACTTGATGACGAGTCGTAAAGTGCTCTATACGTGCGGTGAGCTAGCGACAGTGTTGAGTTATTCGACGCTCCGCGAAGCGCACCGCCGGTGGAACACTTCAAGACGATATGGCACTCTGATCCTTTCATAAATAACCAGCTTTTTCTCGCGGTACGCTCGCCTTATGGTCGGAAATTATCCCACGGAAACGTAAATATAGCCTATGATACTCAGGGATAGTGTGGCTTCCCATTAGTGAAAGAATTTTCAGAATCGGGTCGGTAGTCCCGAAGATTACTAAGTAATTTGGATGGAGGGAGTAAGTCTTACTCCCTCCATCCAAACTTACAAACTTTACCTTATAATATTAGACCTGACATGTATTCTCCAAAATATTCTTTGTCAAATTTAATTAGCTAAGTACATTGAAGAGGTTATAATTTTCAATTCTAGGCGAAGGCAAGGTGGTCAAGACAGAAGAAAAGATGGACGCGTCGGAGAACCCAGCCAAGAAGTAACGCTCGAACTCGCCGCGTCGCCTACCGCGGCCGCATCCTCGCTCGCAGCGCTCGCCAGGCGACGTCGGGCCTGCGCCCTCTGGCGCTCTCCAACAGATACTACTTCCACCGACCTCGTCACCCCAAAATAGGTGCTGCGAGCTGCCCCATTGCGTTTCGGAGCCGGTCTGCCGCACTGATTTCAATCCGCCCTCAGTAATCTATCCGGGAGAACTAATTAGCAGTCTGCAGCCGAACCCACTGCCCATGCTACCTCACGGTAACTTCCGGTCCTTCTCGGTACGGTGCAGTACCCACGCCCTTGCGACCGCTGCACTCGGCCTGCGTACTGCCCGTCGTACCCTACATTTTAGGAGACTGTACCACATTAAACAAAACCATTATTGACAAAGCTGCGAGCGAGGAAGCGGATCATCAATACTAGAGCGAGGCGCGTCAACCTAATTCTACATTAGTTATTACGTGCAAATCTATCCGATATTTTGTATTATCTATCTGTGTATGAGTTACACAAACTTTATTTTTGGTCACACAAACTCGTGGTCATAATCTGTCCAAAATATTCTAGTACACATAAAAAATGCCGCGGTTTACAGTAGTGTTTTAATCTTAGTTAGGGTTTAGACTATTCTATATAATGTAAGTAGTGTTAGTGTACGTGAAGAGACAGGGATAGTCGAATTGACAAGATACTGATCGCTGTGAAGGAATTGTCATAGAGATGATTGCGATTAGAGTAAATGGATCTGCCTCGGACTTGCGATACTCAGAGATAATATAATTAGGAACATTACATGTCGGAACTTCGTCTTCCCAACTTGAATGACGAAGCTATCTGGCTCGCATGGTCACTGGTCCGCAGGCAGTGGCGACGAGTGTAGGGTTACAGTATTTGACTTATTTTCATATTTAGTTCCTCATCGGTCCAGCCTCGCTGGCGCGGTTACGTTCTCCTGCGACGAAGCAGTTTATTTTTAATATACGATTACCCTATATTTATTAGTTGAGTAAGGTGTATATTTTCGTGTATGTATTTTTATGCAGTCTCTAAAGACGGCGATATGTCAAAGTATACATAGTATAGTACCCAACAATTGGCGAAAAGAATCTGCTTTAGTCCTGTCTTTGTTGGAATCTGAAATACTTCGTTTTACTTGTACGTCATACATAGGAAACAAAGTAGTCTCTGGTGTAGGCATTAAGGTCAGTTATATCGTAAGCTTCTGCATCTGACGTTATATTGTGATTTATGTATTTTGTAAACATCGTTCACATTGCAATATAAACTGATGCCTTATTTACGCAAAATCTATGTTACATTTGAAGTTTATTGCTATTCCGAGGGTAATGTTAGATAGCAATGACACACGAATCAGTGTTGGCAAGGCACCAACATTTTATATACCTACTGCAATAATTGATGTCTACAATTCATCGTATCACATTATAAATACGATTCAAAATTTGGTGTGATGTATCTAATATACAGTTTATTTATAAATAGGGTTACATGTTGTGACCCATTAAAAATTAGATAGATTTTAATAAATAATCCATTTCGGACTAGATACTGCGAAACCTTTTTTTATTTTATTCTTTAACTGTACTTTGGGAGATTATGATTAATGTCAATAAAGATAATGACGAAAGTTATACGCTTGTTTTATTTCAATCTTTTACTAGACCGTGTGGTGTTATTTTAGGTTTACACGTGTCCGTCAAGCTTTCTTCCACACCATGTACCTGTGGATATTATGGCGCTGGCATAGCTAGTTCCAAAATATCGTCATTGAAAGTCTTGTTATATTCAAAACACCGGTAGCTAAATCTCATTGGTCAAATATTTGCTGTAGTGGTGCCTGTGCGTTACCCCAGCAGAATGTGACAGAGAGGTGACTGTTTTTAACCCTTAATCGGGCACAGGGAAGTATTTTCCCACCCCGACAGCCGAGTCATAAACAGTCGTATATTTTTAAAATAGCAACTCCCCAGTCTTTTTTTTTCCTAAAATATATATTCTTGATTAGTTACTGATTTATTTTATTGACAACCCCACTCTTTCAAATGTCAACGTCAGAATCAAATTACGGTAACTTTTGAAAAAATTGCTCGTTTTTCATGTAGTGGAGACATAATTCTGTTAAGTTTCTTCAAGAAAGATTCTGGGAAGTAGATATTTGATCCGTTATTGACTAGTATATTATATTCAGTGTAACATTGTTATGATATTCAATACAAAAATTTTATATTTGTGTGGATTATATTCATTTGAAATATTGTCTTGCAAGTGGGAAAATAGTTGCGATTGCCCGTTCCTGAACTTCATATTGCGTCAATATATATAAAATGTAGGGATTTATTTCTGTCGACTTTTTATTTTTGCAGTGCGAGTTGATCATCGTCATTTTCGCCATTTGAAACGCCGTATAAGTACAAATAAATAAATGTGATTTTATTTACAGCAAACATTATTTTTTCATTTAAATACCTTCAGAGCATTAGTTTAGTTCTCCTGACATAATATATACCTACTAAAAAGAATAGATATCTGCACGTAAATAATCAATAACATTTAAAAATTACACCCCCCCTCCCCCTTCCTCACTTCTACATTCTTGTCTTCTATTGATTTAAATATCTACAGTTGTTCGTATTAGTATCACCAATACACGGATTTTCGTCCATTAAAGAAAACACCTTAAAATATACTTGTCCTACATAAAACCTACAATATTGGTTACCCTACTGCAGTGTTTGTATGGGAAAATTTAAATGGTCAATATCTTTGAAACTACGCAAAGTTTCTCCGTCACAATTTCAGGTTATCATTATCGTCCCCGTCACAACACAACATTTTGAACACATTTCGTAGGTCGTAGATCATCAGGCAGTGGAGATACAGGTGTCCAGCCATCTTGAACTCAGGTTGGCTGGACATTAAGTTTTTATTAATTTCTCGTAAACCCTTACATGTGACGCCATAAATCAAACGTTATTACTGTCACACATTGCGTCACCAAGTATTAGTAAAGGAACCATATTCGAAAACGCCCCCGTTATTGAGATTCGGAAGTGCCAGCCATAAGTCTTTTACGTAAATTCAAGATGGCTGGACACAGATTTTTGCATTTTTCTACTAAACCACTGTACTTATCACAAAACTTTTAGCTCGGTGCCCGTCACAAATTTATGTGACGCCCGTTGATATGCAAAAAGTCGTCAAAATCACTTCCGTTACCGAGATTGAGAGACCGGCGAAAAGTGGTTTTTCAAGATGGCTGGACAGTGTACGTTACCCCAGCAAGAAAGTATCTCCTAGAGTTATATGAGTCGAACGTATAGTTGGTGCCTTATCTGCTGTAAATGTGCCCCCACATAAAAAATGTGTGCCCCCTGTCGTTTTGGAAAAAAACGGAAAAAACGATTCTTGCTGGGGTAACGTTTTTCTAGCAGGAAAATTCTAAACGAATGATCGGAGAGAGAAAAATTGTGCATGGCCAGAGAGCTTATATGTGTGCCTTAATGTGCCCCCAAAAATAAAATTTGTGCCCCTTCAGGTTTCCGAGATATTGCATTTCCTGCTGGAGTAACGTTTTGATGAATCGTATATCTCTAAAATCATTGCATGTGCCCCTGTAGAATAAACATACACGAGTAGCTCTTAAGGGGCACACCTTAGTGCCCCAATTAGATTTAAGAAAATATTTATAGTTTTCAAGTTATCGCGGTTTTATGAAAACCCGAAAAAACATCGCAGCGCTTAAATGAGACAAGGTATAAGTTCGCTGAAAACTGTATTCGTTCCTTCTTGACGCTAATAATAACCATACAAAGTTTCAAAACTGTTCATGCATGCGTTTTTGAATAATCTTGCTAAAAGTCAAAACGACTTTTGACGGCAAAATACAAGGAACCGGCTCAATCCCAGATGTGTAGGTGTAAACCAAAATCATGTGCCTTTAGTCAAAAATATATGGTGAAAATATTCAGCTTGGAATGTTTCGCATTAAGTAAATATTAACAAAAAACCAAAATATGTAACAACGGCTGGTTATCCAACCAAATTTGAATGACTACTAAAAAGCGACGGATTCATACTTATCGATGACCTTCTTTACTTTACTCGCTAACCGGTTCACACGTGTTGTGCCTGAGTACACTGAAGTAGAAAAGTAATAAAATAAAGTTGTTATTGGATTATAATATGCTACTAGCTGTTACCTTACACATGATTAAGTACATTATAAATAGTAGCTATTCCAAGGTAAGCTATCTTCTCCATTCTAAATTTCATTAAAATACATCCAGTAATGTATGTGTGAACGAAAGAAATACATCCAGATATTTGCCATTTGCCAGGTCTTTGACCCAAAAAAATATAGTTCATGAAATGTGTAATGAATACCTACTACTAAAAAGAGGTAGCTCTTTTTTTTTGTATATAAATAAAAAACCCGTATTTGTCTTTTTATATATATATATATATTTATTGATAAGCCGTAGGTTAGATAAATTAACAGTAAGTTTTTCATCATTAAGGGGAATGCTCCAACCAGCCCGCGAAATTCAAAATTTCTTGCGTTTTTTGCAATTTGCAGGCCAGTGCTAGGTTGTATGTTGATTAAAATATTATTCGCGGCTGTAAGACGTATGTAGTTACAGAATTATAATCATCAAATTAAGGGAATAAAAATAATAATTTCCACATCAACAAGCTGTTTCATTTATTATAGTCACAAAGTCATCATCTGCCTAGCCTTTTCCCAACTATGTTGGGGTCGGCTTCCAGTCTAACCGGATGCAGCTGAATACCATATCTTACATGGAGCGACTGCCTGTCGGACCTCCACAACCCAGTTAGTGCTAGGTAATACGATACCCCTTGGTAAGACTGGTTGTCAGACTTTCGGGCCACTGACTACCTGTAACGACTGTCAAAGATCTACAAATGACAGCCGGGACCAACGGCTTAACGTGCTTTCCGAGGCACGGAGGAAACTCGGTATGTAATGGGTGGTCACCCATCCACGGACCAACCTAGGTAAGCACGGCTTAACCTAAAGATCGACCCGAGCGGCTGTTCTTATTTAGCCACGAGCTCCTTATTATAGTCACAAAGTGCATTTAATATATTTTTAATTAACCCCCAAAACTTTTGAACGCGACTGTACGGACAACAGCATAGGTATAATACGTCCAATAAAGAAGGTCATCGATATGTATGAATCCGTCGCTTTTTAGTAGTCATTGGAATTTGGTCGGATAACCAGCCGTTGTTTACATATTTTGGTTTTTTGTTAATATTTACTTAATGCGAAACATTCCAAGCTGAATATTTTCACCATATATTTTTGACTAAAGGCACATGATTTTGGTTTACACCTACACATCTGGGATTGAGCCGGTTCCTTGTATTTTGCCGTCAAAAGTCGTTTTGACTTTTAGCAAGATTATTCAAAAACGCATGCATGAACAGTTTTGAAACTTTGTATGGTTATTATTAGCGTCAAGAAGGAACGAATACAGTTTTCAGCGAACTTATACCTTGTCTCATTTAAGCGCTGCGATGTTTTTTCGGGTTTTCATAAAACCGCGATAACTTGAAAACTATAAATATTTTCTTAAATCTAATTGGGGCACTAAGGTGTGCCCCTTAAGAGCTACTCGTGTATGTTTATTCTACAGGGGCACATGCAATGGTTTTAGAGATATACGATTCATCAAAACGTCACTCCAGCAGGAAATGCAATATCTCGGAAACCTGAAGGGGCACAAATTTTATTTTTGGGGGCACATTAAGGCACACATATAAGCTCTCTGGCCATGCACAATTTTTCTCTCTCCGATCATTCGTTTAGAATTTTCCTGCTAGAAAAACGTTACCCCAGCAAGAATCGTTTTTTCCGTTTTTTTCCAAAACGACAGGGGGCACACATTTTTTATGTGGGGGCACATTTACAGCAGATAAGGCACCAACTATACGTTCGACTCATATAACTCTAGGAGACACTTTCTTGCTGGGGTAACGTACACGGCTGGACACGTTCTCGATCGATTATCTAAGATTCTGTAGCGTCACAAATTCTGAAATAAGGGTGTTTAGCCGTCACATAAAGTGACCTATTGACCTAGTTAAATGCAAGCTATTTTGAAGATTTGTCCAGCCAACCTGAGGCACATCTTTTCTCTGGTCTCTCAATCTCGGTAACGGAAGTGATTTTGACGACTTTTTGCATATCAACGGGCGTCACATAAATTTGTGACGGGCACCGAGCTAAAAGTTTTGTGATAAGTACAGTGGTTTAGTAGAAAAATGCAAAAATCTGTGTCCAGCCATCTTGAATTTACGTATAAAACTTATGGCTGGCACTTCCGAATCTCAATAACGGGGGCGTTTTCGAATGTGACTCAGGTTGGCTGGACAAATCTTCACAAAATAGCTTGCATTTAACTAGGTCAATAGGTCACTTTATGTGACGGCTAAACACCTTTATTTCATAATTTGTGACGCTACAGAATCTTAGATAATCGATCGAAAACGTGTCCAGCCATCTTGAAAAACCACTTTTCGCTGGGCTCTCAATCTCGGTAACGGAAGTGATTTTGACGACTTTTTGCATATCAACGGGCGTCACATAAATTTGTGACGGGCACCGAGCTAAAAGTTTTGTGATAAGTACAGTGGTTTAGTAGAAAAATGCAAAAATCTGTGTCCAGCCATCTTGAATTTACGTATAAAACTTATGCCTGGCACTTCCGAATCTCAATAACGGGGGCGTTTTCGAATATGGTTCCTTTACTAATACTTGGTGACGCAATGTGTGACAGTAATAACGTTTGATTTATGGCGTCACATGTAAGGGTTTACGAGAAATCAATAAAAACTTAATGTCCAGCCAACCTGAGTTCAAGATGGCTGGACACATGTATCTCCACTGCCTGATGATCTACGACCTTCGAAATGTGTTCAAAATGTTGTGACGGGGACGATAATGATAACCTGAAATTGTGACGGAGAAACTTTGCGTAGTTTCAAAGATATTGATCATTTAAATTTCCCCATACAAACAATGCAGTAGGGTAACCAATATTGTAGGTTTCATGTAGGACAAGTATATTTTAAGGTGTTTTCTTTAATGGACGAAAATCCGTGTATTGGTGATACTAATACGAACTACTGTAGATATTTAAATCAATAGAAGACAAAGATGTAGAAGTGAGGAAGGGGGGGGGGGGTGTAATTTTGAAATGTTATTGATTATTTACGTGGAGATTCTTTTTAGTAGGTAGGTATATATTATGTCAGGAGAACTAAACTAATGCTCTGAAGGTATTTAAATGAAAAAATAATGTTTGCTGTAAATAAAATCACATTTATTTATTTGTACTTATACAGCGTTTTTTTCTTGAGATATTTTTTTTAGTTTTATATGCGTCCAGTATTAAATTACTCATTGCTAATTTAAGTTCCCCATCTAAAAATTCTGTATGAGTCATAATAAAATTATCTAGTCGGTGTCGAGTTAATTTAGTTCGAAATATTAATTTTTTTAAGGTCTTAAAATAATCTTCCGCAGCAGAAGAAGACGGAGCTTTATTCTCATTTTTAAAAATAGGACACATTACGTTTGACCACAGTGGCAATTTATTCAAAAGTCTTTTGAGTAGGGCTATAAACATGGGAAAGTACAAATAGTTATCTACATTACCGGGTTCACATTTAGCGACATTTTCTTTTTCTTTACTCACCTGTTCATTGAACCAATGTAAAAATATATTGTCTTCACTAATCTCATCGTTGTCATTAAAAAGAGAAATTGTATCCTCTGCTGGGTCATCAATTAAAGTATTAGCAAAAAGTTTGTCAAGTTTGTGTTTCGTCATTTCAAAGACGCCTGTACTTAAATCATCCTTCGTATATGTCTCAATAAGACAAACCTTAATTAGGTTCACAATTATTTCTTTTATTACTATGAAGAATCAGATCTCAGAATGAAAAACAAATACAAAGCAGGCGTGGATGCTACCGGCCAATTAATCGATTAAAAAGAAATCCTTTATTTATGTAAAATTATGGTCACCTCACAATATTAATGGATGTTTGTATGGGAAAATTTAAATGGTCAATATCTTTGAAACTACGCAAAGTTTCTCCGTCACAATTTCAGGTTATCATTATCGTCCCCGTCACAACATTTTGAACACATTTCGAAGGTCAGAGGCGTGCCGTCCATACAGGCAAATAGGCTTAGCCTACCTTAGCCAAATTCATTTATTACAACAAATCAACAATCATGTAATAAAAAAATAAAATAATTTAAAGAAAAACAAAAAACCCGACTGTGTAAAAACTAATTTAAAAAAATACGTGAAAAAATTAACTTAAATAAAAACTAAAAAGAAAGAAACAAGCCCAGTAGTTTAAATCATAAATTCTAATGCAGAACAGAACGACTCACAGTCGGGGCCCCTTGGGAAGATTTGATTGGTAAAATTTGAATGGGCCCCGACTGTGAGTCGTTCTGTTCTGCATTAGAATTTATGATTTAAACTACTGGGCTTGTTTCTTTCTTTTTAGTTTTTATTTAAGTTAATTTTTTCACGTATTTTTTTAAATTAGTTTTTACACAGTCGGGTTTTTTGTTTTTCTTTAAATTATTTTATTTTATTTTATACTTTTTAGTTAAGATTCATTGACTTCGTTATAAGATGGTAAATTTCGCAATCTAGTCATTTCATTGAGGGAGTTAATATCGTGGGGATTATTTAGTAACTTGCGGTGGTCTAAACTACTGATGATTAGTCCCTTTAGAGACCTAACTCGGCTCAAAGCTACATATGCTTGACCTTTAGCAAAAATGCGTGAACTTAAGTCAACCACAGCTCGGTCCAAAGTAGTTCCTTGGAGCTTGTGTACAGTTACACCCCAGCACAATATCAGTGGCAACATTTTTCGCTCTATTTTACCCTGTCCGCGCAGTGCATCGAATTCTGTCGTCGATGGTTCGATTCTGACTCCTACTCCAGGAACATTGTTTTTAATCGCTTTGTCGTCAAATTCTAGATAAACAGCCTGTGGCAATTCTCCGGGTTCCGATTGGTCCCTTCGAAGAGCTGGCCACTCAATTGTTCTTATAACACCCATTGCTCCGTTAACAAGACCATGGATAACATTCAAATTTCTTCGTAACATAACTCGTGATCCTAAACCGATTGTTAATAAATATTTAACGATTTCTCCAGTTTTGTTAGGATCATCAGAAACATAAACATCTTTCGGTTTTTGACCATATGTTTTCGATTCTATTGATATATCAACTGCATGTAATTTATACAACCTAGTAGTTTTTTCCAATATAGTTGTCATCTTTTGATTATGTTCATCGACCTGTCTAGTAGTTGGGGAAACTCGAATGATTTCATTGAGATCGTCTACCTCTACCCGTCGACTATCTAATATCTCCAATTGTTGCATTGTCAGTTGACCGACTCTAAGATTATTTAATATATCCACAAATGTTGTGTCATGTCCTTGTCTCATATTTTGTGGTAACTCACAGAAATCAAATAGATGCCAGAGGTTGACTTCACCTATTAACGTCGCAGGTTGTCGATAGCAATAAGCCCCGCCAGTTGTTTTGGACACAGGTGGCAATTGCATTAGATCACTAAATAAAATAATATTACAACCACCAAAGTGCAGTCGATTATGCTTCATTTCGTGAAGGCGTAGATTAATATTCCGTAGCGTTAGGTAAGGTACCATAGAAATCTCATCTATTATCACCCAATCTATAGATTTCCATTTCTGTCGTTCTCTTTGAAGGCGTTCGCCAGTTAAAGGCCGCAGGTTTTCAAGTTTAACTCGCAGTCGCAGTTTTTAAGATATTATAGCGAAAAACATATTAACTTCGGTTGCAATAACGTTGCTAGCGAGAAATGCAACTCTAAACATCCAAGATGAGTTTCTCGCAAGCATCGCTATTGCAACCAAATTTTTTCGTTCTTAATAAGCGATCGAAAGTTTGCGACAATGTCGGTATCTATGTCGAGACTGCCGGCCCTGATGTACCCTACCTACCGAACTATGAGTCGTGAATCGTAATAGTTTTGGTGACAGAAATGTAATGATGATAACAAAAAACAATAGGAATCCAAATTAAATATTTTCTCCATGCTTTTTCACTGTTTTTTTTTTGTTTGTAATCGTTTATACTCTTGAAATAAAAACAAATCAATAAGTAAGAAAATTAGCGAGAATGATTGTTTTGTTAAACAACTTTAAATCGTTATATATCCTAAACTATTATTTAAAATGAAAAATGATAAAAGGAACCTAAAGATGATTTTAAAATACCTATTCAACGATACCCCACTTGACATAGTTCATCGATTTTTTTTTTTTTCATTTTGACAATATAGCGTCTGGTTGTCGCTGTGGTGAATTTTGATTACTGTTATGTCTTTAGTGACACTCGCAAGGTTAAGACGAATCGATTGACGTAAGAATTATCAAAATCGGCCTACGCATTTGGTCTCTAGAACGCCACATAGAAACAAACATACATACATACATAGACTGATAAACACATTACCCTCCTTTGCGTCGCGCAGTCGGGTAAAAATACAAAATATAAAAAGAAAGTTAAAACTCCTGTTATAACACTTATAGCAACTTGTCGCGCCCGTGTGACGTCACACGGGCACACGCTACTACTCCTTAGGCCACCAAACGAACTGCCTTCATTTCTCATCGACTCATTGATGAATTTACGCACACTGGTGCATATTTTCGTGTGTATGAACGGCACACATGTATAGATTATGGGCGGGAACTCCGCCGTAAGGAGACCGCCAGCGCAGTTCTGATTGGCTGGCCTTGAAGGCCAGCCAATCAGAAGTGCCAGTCAAGATGAATGAAATGCAGTGCAGGGTTACCAATTTGTGGAAATTTCCCCGGATCGCGGGGAATTCGAGAAACAGACTACACACTGAAACGATCGTTTCCATAATGACTTGCTACTGTAAAAAAACAGGGTGGTATTGTCGAATATAAACCTTCCAAAAAAATATAAATTATAAGGAATAGCAAAAGCCCTATTAAAATAGTAAAAAAATACATGAATTTTATTTTTTCCCAAAATTTTGTGAAATTTCGCTTTGATTTTTGGGAAGTTAGGAAAATAACTGTGGCAATCCGGCAAAATGATGCAATTATTATTTGGTTTCTAAAGAAGCCATATTTGTGTATCCGCGGTCTTGAATGTTTTGCTTTTTTTAACGTACTCAATTAAAAGTAATTTGTTGTTTATTGTTTGTTTATCTACTTAAAAATGGTGTTCTGTTGTGAAGTTTGCGCTGATAATGTGTGTTTGTTAGAAGTTCAAAGTAGTAAGTTTTCGCATTATCGTTTAATGTTAAGATTCAACTTGATTTGATTTTGATGATTTTAAGTTATTTATAAAGATACGAGACGAGTTTGAGTGACTGTGACTGAGTTTGAATCTTCAGAAAATCGTGATTTGAACCTTGAATAATGTGGTGAGTTCTTGTATTTATAACTTTTATAACACGCGTTTTCGGCAATAATCTCGTGAATGTACTTACATCCTTAGCTTCTACAAGTTGTGTGTTCATAATAAACTGATTTCGTTAGTGCTATAAAACTATTGTTTCTTTCACTGGATAGCCTCATACTGTTGTTTTTACAGGCTTTCTTTTCAATTTTTTTTTTAAATATTATAAATCAATAAATGTGACTACTTTAGGGTCATCTTCATAAGTAGAGCGACGTTGTGATGTTGCGCGAAGTTTTTTTTTTTGGGTATCCGTATGCGTGGCCTACCTTCCGTGGAGAACCACTGCACGCCACTGTCGAAGGTCGTAGATCATCAGGCAGTGGAGATACATGTGTCCAGCCATCTTGAACTCAGGTTGGCTGGACATTAAGTTTTTATTGATTTCTCGTAAACCCTTACATGTGACGCCATAAATCAAACGTTATTACTGTCACACATTGCGTCACCAAGTATTAGTAAAGGAACCATATTCGAAAACGCCCCCGTTATTGAGATTCGGAAGTGCCAGGCATAAGTTTTATACGTAAATTCAAGATGGCTGGACACAGATTTTTGCATTTTTCTACTAAACCACTGTACTTATCACAAAACTTTTAGCTCGGTGCCCGTCACAAATTTATGTGATTAAAGTTATTTCAGAAAAACAGGTTTTGTCCATTCGCAGAGGTGTCCTTTCGCGTATAAATCCATGCGCGTGTTAGAAAGTTGCTGGTACACACATATATATATATAGATATATATACCTATACATATGTATATATATACATTAATATCCACTGATTATCAAGCTTTGAATGTCAGAATGGTTACTTGTGATTTACTGTGTTTAAAAGTATCTAAAAGGTGTGTAGGGAAAAGGGTTTTATCAAGAAAAGGCATAGAAAGACAAGACTATTGATTTATTTCGATTTGGCTTGTCAGATATTTATAGGCAACGTTAATTAACTATCAAGCTACGTCCATTCGCAAACCTAGGTCTTCGTGGAGAAGAATGGACAAGAAACTCCACGGAAACATCTTTTAAAGTATTATGCCAGAACCATTATACGTTGTTCTGTACCATTTTCAAATTATAGCATTTTATCATTATAGGTAAACAATAAGCAATATAAACCATATTATGACACATATTTCTACACATAGTTATCAGTAACATTCATAGTAATATTCAATAACTTACATAACTTGCAGATCCTTTAGGGTAATACAAATTGGTTCCAGCTTTACACATTTGGTATCTTCATTACCATGTCACTTTCAAACGTAATACTATACACATGGCACCCTACAATACACCACTCAGGGTATGTCTTAACCCTTAGAACACTTGCAGCATAAAGACCCCGAATTGGCGTCAGCATGTATTTTTATACCCGTCAAATACTCAATACATAATTTCCGCCATAATAAAGCAAATGGTCGTACATTTTATCTAAATAACTAATATCATGGATAATAATATATTTATGTATATAAATAAGATCTGGGAGACATTATAAATATCACTTAATTATTACTAATTCATTTTAAAGTAAATAAACATTTAACTTGATCATTCAAACGTAACAACTATCTTTCGTTCGGAAACTAAGCCTTTTAAGCCATATTAAAAACTATTTCTATAAAATACCTCGTGGTATAAATAGATTTTCCTTTAGGAAAATCTATATTAAGTTTATTTGAAATTAGAACCTTTCTGTTCTCAAGATATTAATTTACGATGATTTTAATATGGTAATATTTTTGAAATGCAACGTCGCCATACGTCAATGTTATTTTACGTTTGACAGCCGACGTTGCTGGATTATATTATTATTAATGTAGCCAATACTGAGAGTTGTTAAACAGTCCGATATTTTCATATACATAAGGGTATACTAACACGGCCAGACTGACAGTACTGCGTCCTCGAAGTACAAGACAATCATCAATACACATAAATAATAGTGTGACCAAAACTAATCATACAGTTTTCGACTATGTCTTTGACTATGTCTTTGACTATGTCTTTGACTATGTCTGACTATGTCTTTGATTATGTCTTTGACTATAATTATAAAATGTACCTAGATCGTCATCAATAGTATATTATTAACTGTAAAATCTAATAGAAAGTTATCGCTCGGTCAATCTGACAATATCATTGCAAATAAGCTAGTTTATCATTGTTGTAATTGTTCTTACAATTTATAATAAATAGCGAATCATCTCGTTTATCTAATCGGATATTAAGTACCTGTTATTGCATAATTTACAAAAATAGACGAACATTATTTTTGTATAATTGTCATAATGGATCCAAATTTAATGTTTGTTTTTGTTTTTGTTGTTTTTAGATTGGCATAACTGTTTTTCAATTTGGCGTAGAGTTTGATTTGCATCTGTTACTTAGATTAAATACAAAGTTGTTGTTTTTTTTTTTTTTTTAGTTAGGTCGTATCTAGTGTGTATTATTGATAGTTTTACTCGTTTCGATTTAGTTACATTTGAATTTTTTTTTTTCGGTACCTTCCCGACAGATAGTATATCAAAATATTCATCAAAAACAGTAATCAGTTTGAAAATAATCTATCACGGCCATACTGAATTGTGCTTCGCTCTCGAAGTACAACAAGCCTTAAAAACAAAGATCATGTCATACCTAGTTCAATAGTAACAGGTCAAGTATGTCTTTTAACTAACTCTCAGTCATAAGTAATTTGTATTATAGCTCCTGACCTTCACATGTTAGGGCTCCCATCTGCTGTACATGAGATCCAAACTAACACCAGTATCAGTGACTGTCCAGCAGTAAGTAATATGTCATATGTCAACAGTCATAAGTATATAACCCTAAGTCAATAAACATAAGTCATGATAAATTATTTAGTAAGTGATATGTCTCTGACCTTTGTATGTTAGGGCTCTCACCTGCTGTACATGAGATCCAAACTAACACCTAGCGCCAGGACTGTCCAGCAGTAAGTCATGTTATATGTCATCAGTCATAAATATATAACCCTAAGTCAATAAACATAAGTCATGATAAATCATTTAGTAAGTGATATGTCTCTGACCTTTGCGTGTTAGAGCTCTCACCTGCTGTACATGAGATCCAAACTAACACCTAGCGCCAGGACTGTCCAGCAGTAAGTCATGTTATATGTCAACAGTCATAAATATATAACCCTAAGTCAATAAACATAAGTCATGATAAATCATTTAGTAAGTGATATGTCTCTGACCTTTGCGTGTTAGAGCTCTCATCTGCTGTACATGAGATCCAAACTAACACCTAGCGCCAGGACTGTCCAGCAGTAAGTCATGTTATATGTCAACAGTCATAAATATATAACCCTAAGTCAATAAACATAAGTCATGATAAATCATTTAGTAAGTGATATGTCTCTGACCTTTGCGTGTTAGAGCTCTCACCTGCTGTACATGAGATCCAAACTAACACCTAGCGCCAGGACTGTCCAGCAGTAAGTCATGTTATATGTCAACAGTCATAAATATATAACCCTAAGTCAATAAACATAAGTCATGATAAATCATTTAGTAAGTGATATGTCTCTGACCTTTGCGTGTTAGAGCTCTCATCTGCTGTACATGAGATCCAAACTAACACCTAGCGTCAGGACTGTCCAGCAGTAAGTCATGTTATATGTCAACAGTCATAAATATATAACCCTAAGTCAATAAACATAAGTCATGATAAATCATTTAGTAAGTGATATGTCTCTGACCTTTGCGTGTTAGAGCTCTCACCTGCTGTACATGAGATCCAAACTAACACCTAGCGCCAGGACTGTCCAGCAGTAAGTCATGTTATATGTCAACAGTCATAAATATATAACCCTAAGTCAATAAACATAAGTCATGATAAATCATTTAGTAAGTGATATGTCTCTGACCTTTGCGTGTTAGAGCTCTCATCTGCTGTACATGAGATCCAAACTAACACCTAGCGCCAGGACTGTCCAGCAGTAAGTCATGTTATATGTCAACAGTCATAAATATATAACCCTAAGTCAATAAACATAAGTCATGATAAATCATTTAGTAAGTGATATGTCTCTGACCTTTGCGTGTTAGAGCTCTCATCTGCTGTACATGAGATCCAAACTAACACCTAGCGTCAGGACTGTCCAGCAGTAAGTCATGTTATATATCAACAGTCATAAATATATAACCCTAAGTCAATAAGTATAAGTCATGATAGCTTTCAGATTTATGACATTTATCTTTACTGATAAATTGTAAGTTGTTTGACTTTGATATCTATTTAATTTTTGGCATTGTAATACATCTTTATTTCCATTCATTGTTGATATGTATTATACTCAATTGTTATGTTTTGCTTGTATTTTCTGTCTTAAGTTTTGTTGTGTTTTTTTTGTAATTATTTTGTTGATTTCATTATTCTTTTTATAATAATTACCGATTATGTGACCTCTAAGGTAGATTTTTGAGAAACTAACTATTTATTATTAAGATGTCATGTAAAATGCACCAAAAATCACACTAATAAATGAATTTGATTTTGAGACATACACCAAATCTACGTTAAAATTTACGTTGTTACGACGATTGGCGTCGAAACCTTTTTTTTATTTTTTTCTGTTATTTTTAATAGGCATGTCTAGCTATTTCTCGGTCAGCCTCTAAGTTATTTGCATTTTGTCTATCATTTTCGTCAAGTACGTCGTCTAAACGAGCTTGGGCAAAGGGAATATTTGCGTCTACTCCGATAAGTAATCGCAAAGGGGCAAAGCCTGTGGATTTTTGTACAGTTGTGTTAATTGATTATTGTACTTTCCACAGAACGTTCGGCCAATCTGACTGTTCATTCAGAACAGAATCTTCAGCTTCTTAACTTTTTTTTTTTTTTTTAGTAATTCTTTTTAAGCCAAAGTAAAATAAGGGAACTATCAGTAACCTTTGACATAATAATTTACAAACAATATGATGTCTTAGATTATCGTACTAAAAGAATATTTATTTACCCACTTGATTAATTCAAGTACTAAATAGTCATTAAGTTTCGTAAATTATCTCAAAACGATTTAACATTAGATAGAAATTATCCAATATAAGTAACTCGTATATTATTCCCCAACTCATTTTTGCGAGTATATCTCGTCGTACTACGTAACGTTTATATATCCTATTCTCAGTCTCATTTTTGTGATAGAATTATCACGAAAACCAACATTGGCATTATCATTTACACAATTTATTCTTAAGCCAAGCTTCAAATAAATAGTCTGAAACCAATTTTGAATATTTAACCATCTTCAATTTCATCATCTCGTTAACTTATTTAAAGATGGAACTTATTTTTGTGTAAATTATGCATTAAAATATTTTTATGCAAGTACCAGACATAAAAAAGTTTTTAACTGAAGCTTCACTTTTAAACAATAATTCGTTAAATAGTTTAAGTTAATAATTTACAGTAGTTTCCCGTAGGGTTTTTCATTTCTAGCTTTTCAGGTAACATATTAAAGCAGAGCCTCTAAAGGTCTTACCAACATAAGCTATTTCATACTGCTGCTCCATTTAATCCATGACATGGCTTCGAAACTGTTTCTGCAGCTTTTCAGTTCCGCTGTCAGTCAGCAGCATGTAGTTATCGTCCTTGTTGAATCGAGCTGGCGATTCGCAGACGTCTCATCTTTCAGCATCACACCAATAGCTCCAACATTGATCATGAAAATATCAAAATGAAAAGCATTAGAAATCATATTAGTAAGCCTGAGCACTATCCCACTTCTGATGTTAGAAAGTTGCTGGTACACACATATATATATATAGATATATATACCTATACATATGTATATATATACATTAATATCCACTGATTATCAAGCTTTGAATGTCAGAATGGTTACTTGTGATTTACTGTGTTTAAAAGTATCTAAAAGGTGTGTAGGGAAAAGGGTTTTATCAAGAAAAGGCATAGAAAGACAAGACTATTGATTTATTTCGATTTGGCTTGTCAGATATTTATAGGCAACGTTAATTAACTATCAAGCTACGTCCATTCGCAAACCTAGGTCTTCGTGGAGAAGAATGGACAAGAAACTCCACGGAAACATCTTTTAAAGTATTATGCCAGAACCATTATACGTTGTTCTGTACCATTTTCAAATTATAGCATTTTATCATTATAGGTAAACAATAAGCAATATAAACCATATTATGACACATATTTCTACACATAGTTATCAGTAACATTCATAGTAATATTCAATAACTTACATAACTTGCAGATCCTTTAGGGTAATACAAATTGGTTCCAGCTTTACACATTTGGTATCTTCATTACCATGTCACTTTCAAACGTAATACTATACACATGGCACCCTACAATACACCACTCAGGGTATGTCTTAACCCTTAGAACACTTGCAGCATAAAGACCCCGAATTGGCGTCAGCATGTATTTTTATACCCGTCAAATACTCAATACATAATTTCCGCCATAATAAAGCAAATGGTCGTACATTTTATCTAAATAACTAATATCATGGATAATAATATATTTATGTATATAAATAAGATCTGGGAGACATTATAAATATCACTTAATTATTACTAATTCATTTTAAAGTAAATAAACATTTAACTTGATCATTCAAACGTAACAACTATCTTTCGTTCGGAAACTAAGCCTTTTAAGCCATATTAAAAACTATTTCTATAAAATACCTCGTGGTATAAATAGATTTTCCTTTAGGAAAATCTATATTAAGTTTATTTGAAATTAGAACCTTTCTGTTCTCAAGATATTAATTTACGATGATTTTAATATGGTAATATTTTTGAAATGCAACGTCGCCATACGTCAATGTTATTTTACGTTTGACAGCCGACGTTGCTGGATTATATTATTATTAATGTAGCCAATACTGAGAGTTGTTAAACAGTCCGATATTTTCATATACATAAGGGTATACTAACACGCGCAAATGTCCATGTATATCAGAACGTTCGGCCAGTCGACATAGGGAGCTGGCTGCTTCTCCAGTTTTTAGTGACGATTACCTATGTGACGCATAAAGATGCCAGCCAAAGGATTTGTGACAGAACAGTTCGAAAGTTGGATGCATTTATTTATGGCCGAACGACCTGATATCGGAACGTTCGGCCAACCTGAATCTCACATAACTGAGGACCTTAGAGAAACTGTTACTGAATAAAGATTTTGTGACGATTTTGGTGACAAACAACCACTGCTTTACTTTTACTCGTAATGCCACCGGTTAAAAGTAAAATTAATTTTAGTTCCTGGAACATCAGTACGTTCGGCCAACGTAATCTCCGTAACTAAGGACCTGAGAGAAACCGTTAATGAATAAAGATTTAGTGACGAGACTGAAACGAATTCTTAGTTTTTCTTTTTGTGACGGCCCCTTTTTATAGTAAATTTAACATATAAGTATTCTTGTACTTAGTCAAATTTCCCAATCTCCAACGTCAGTCACATTTCCACTTTCGTTTGCTTTTAACCAAAATAGACTCGACTAATATAACAAAAACTTCACAAGTGGACACTGGTATGCAGGCATTAGCTCAACGTTGCTTGTACAGTCGCCGTCAGATACATTGTAGCAGACAAGGTGACCAAATACTTCTGAACAATTTAAAATGTCAATAAGTTCCTTACACTACAAGTTACCATTAGTATCTGAACATTCATTAGTTCATTAATATCTGAGCAGATGCTTGTCAATAATTTCTTTACATACAACTAACCAAAAATATCTGAACACTTACAACGTCAAGTGTATCTACGCAGACAAACACTGAGCTTACCTAATTCGTACGTTGTAAGTGTTCAGATATTTTTGGTTAGTTGTATGTTGTGTGTACGGGAGCAACCAGGACTTGGATAAAATAAAACGAGGAGACTTTGGGATTACTTAAAAATGATGTACTAACGTGGTAGTGACACAAGCAGTAATGACTTGCTAATTATTACATTAAAAACTTAAAACTAAAACAGGACGCATCGTCGCTCGCTGCTTTGACGTATTCATCAGGCGCTCCAACATGCCCCCGGACGTTGAAAGATTCTCTTTCAACAAACATCAGCAGAGACGGGTAATGGGCAAATTCTGTTGAAGGCCCGTCTTATTACTCCAGCAGTAGTCCGGATGTCAGCCACACGAACGATGCCATCTGATCCTGGATGGACGGCGGCAATTCTACCTAGCTTCCACTTGAGGGGGGGTAGGTTATCCTCTTTGATCACTACCAAGGAATCCAGCTTCAATGCATCTTTGCAGGAACGCCATTTTGTTCTCTGCTGCAACTCGGAAACAAACTCCTTACTCCATCGAACCCAGAAATGCTGACGGAGTTGCTCGATTCTTTGAAAACGAGTTAAATGATGAATGGAGTGTTCCTGAAGATCTCGCTGTGGCAGTGAAGTAAGCGGTCGACCGACAAGGAAGTGTCCTGGAGTCAGAGGCGTAAGGTCAGCAGGATCAGCGGACAGCGGCGTCAATGGACGAGAGTTCAAAATCGCCTCAATTTGGATTAGCGTGGTGTTAAGTTCTTCGAACGTGAGATTACAATTTCCCAACACTCGCTTTAAATGATATTTTGTCGACTTAACACCCGCTTCCCAGAGTCCGCCAAAGTGAGGAGTATAAGCGGGAATAAAGTGCATCTTAACTCCATCATTAGCCAAACTTGCACCTAAGGAATCGCAATTTGTTTTTAAAAATTTAGATAAATCGTTGTACGCTCCAACGAATGAGGTACCGTTGTCGGAATAAATGTTAACGGGTTTTCCCCTTCGCGAAATAAACCTATATAAAGCCAGTAAATATTTATTACTAGTTAGATCACCTACGAGCTCTAAGTGAATAGCCTTGGTGGTGAAACAAATAAATATAGCCACGTACACCTTTACTAGCCTACAACCGCGGCCTTGCCGACTGGCACACATGATAGGGCCGGCATAATCTACGCCAACACTTTCGAAGGGGTAGCCTCCCAGACGGAGACGCTGCTGCGGCAAGTTCCCCATTAAGGGGGTAACTACATTACCCTTCATACGACAACAGCGCACACAGTTATGATAGCAAGCCTTAGCTAAATTTCGGCCACCTATGGGCCAATACGATTCCCTTATCGACGCTAATAATAACTGTGGGCCTGCGTGCATCAATCTCTTGTGCTTGAAATTAAACAATAGCTTTGTAAATATATGAGTGGACTGTAAAATAATAGGGTGTTTTTTATTATATGAGAAGTCAGAATTCTCTAAGCGTCCTCCGACACGCATTATATTATTGCTGTCTAAATACACATTAAATTTGAGAAGGGCGCTTTTTGAAGGTAAACTTTGTTTGTTTACAAGTATGTTGTGCTCTGGAAACGAATCGATTTGACATTTTAAAATAATAACATTTAATGCTTCCTTTAGTTCTTCTTCTGATAGGAAATTACTAATTACAGGAAGTTTTCTACAAATTCTAACAAATCTCAACACATATGCTACGGAACGAACAAGTCTTAAATAATTAGAGAAACGCTTAAAATCTATAAATAAATTGTAGGAACTACTTTCTACAATAGCGTTCAATGAAACTTGAGGTCGCGTTTCGGGCAATGTATCGAATTCTAAACATTTAAGTTGAGATGGCCAGTTGGACTGATCTTCCTTCAAGAAGTCGGGACCACACCACCACAGATGTAACCCTTGCAGAGCATCAATATCCACGCTACGAGATATTAGATCTGCTGGGTTCTTGCCAGTTGGGACATGACGCCAAGTACAGTTTCCTGTCTTATCTAATATTTCAGCAACGCGATTGCGTACAAATGGCTGAAGTTTAGAGGGCAACATTTGTAACCATCCCAATACAATGGTCGAGTCTGTCCAACAATAAACCCGATCGAACTTTGCTCGAAGTGATTTGACCACCTTCTCACACACGCGAGCTCCCACTACAGCACCACACAGTTCCAACCTCGGAATCGTGGTAGGTTTAATCGGCGCCACACGACTTTTACCTATCAATAAGCGGACCATGCATTCACCATCACTGCGGACACTACGGACATAGGCACACGCACCGTACGCGCGCTCAGATGCATCCGTGAATACATGGAGTTCTACGGCCTGATACGAATCGGATATAACAAAACGTGGGATACGCAAATTATTTAGAAGATGGAGATCTTTAACAATAGCATTCACAGTTGTGTTGAGTTCCAGAGTCAACGGTTCGTCCCATGAAAGGTTGTCTAACCACATTTTTTGCAACAACATTTTCATGGTCACTACAAAGGGAGATAAAAGACCTAAAGGATCAAAAATGCGTGCAATTGCTGAAAGCAAGTCACGCTTAGTGCTGCCATTAGAAGGCAACTCAGAACTAATAACGAAACCTAGTTCGTCAGAGTCAGCAAACCAGTAAAGCCCTAACAGTTTATTAGGCTCACTAGATCCCATACCTAAATCTAAGGATGACTGAGAAGTCCCTGATACTAAAATAGGTTCGTTCGACTTCCACTTTCGAAGTGGCATGCCAGCTGATCTCAGAACATTGGTGACTTCATTGCGAATTAACATGACTTCATTTAAATCATTGCCACCCGTGAGTAGATCATCTACGTAAAAGTCATGCTTGATTATGGTGGCAATCTTATCATTATTGCACTCAATGCTTAATTGCTTAAGGCAACGCGTCGCAAGAAACGGCGCACTCGCAGTACCGTATGTGACGGTGTTGAGTTTAAATACCTTGACAGGACTGCACGTGTCTTCACGCCAAACTACCTGTTGCAAGTGCCTATCAGATGGATGGACTACTATCTGTCTATACATCTTTTCCACATCGGCTGACAAAACATACTTATATTGTCGAAACCGAAGAAGTATAGACAGGAGATCGTCCTGAACCGTAGGACCCACCATCTGTATATCATTTAAGGATATTCCTGATGAAGTAGGGCAACTAGCATTAAACACTACACGCAGTTTGGTAGTGGTACTACATTCGCGTAGTACCCCGTGATGAGGTATGTAAAAACCATTCAAATCTAGTTCTTTGTTTGCGGTCATATGACCTAACGACTCATATTCTGCCATAAACTCGTGATATAACTTACTAAAATCAGGTTTAGCCTTAAGTCTACGTTCCAGGGAATATAAACATTTTGAAGCCCTATGAAATGAATCACCTAAAACAGAAGGGTTCTGCTTCATTGGTATACGGACACAAAAACGACCGTCCTCTAAACGAGTCGTGTTTTTAATAAAATGCTCCTCACACAATTTTTCCTCTGGTAAATAATTAGACTGCTGCGAGGTAACCTCTTCAAGGGTCCAAAATCGCATCAAATCATCACGAATGAATTTTGAGTCATGATCATTATAGGAACTAGTTTGAGTAAAATTACAACTTACATTGTTACATAATCTACCATTATTATATAATATGGGACCAGAGACGATCCAGCCTAACCTGGTTTCACATAACACCGGCTTCCCGACCCCTAGCTTCACTCTTTGTGAACCTAACAGGTCCCAGAATAGATCAGCACCAATTAAAAGATCTACATCGGAGGGCTTGTAAAAGGTAGGGTCTGCCAGACAAATATCAGTGGGAATATTCAGGTTAGATAAATCTAATTCACGGCATGGCATTTCATTAGTTATTAATGGCAAAACAAAACAAAACAACTTAGCATTATAGCTGTTGTTGAGTGACGTCATTTTAACCTGACAAGTATTGCCTACGCGAGAGGTCGCGTTATTTATGCCATAGATTGAGCCATCTATCGGACTTGTATCTAATTTAAGTCGTTTACATAGTCGCTCCGTCATGAAGCATGATGTACTACCGCTATCGAGTGTCGCTCGCACAATATACTCACGATCAGTATGATCGTATTCTTTAATTAGTGCTGTTGACAACAACACGCCGCGCTCCTTCCTCCTGTCGCCAGGAGAAGGTGAAATGTTCGCAGATAAAGCTACATTGTTAGCGTCAGTGTTAGCAGAGTGCGCGGGCGACGCAGACGTTGACGGAGACGAAATTATGTTATCACTACGATTATCGCTAGTGTCCGAAGTATGAATTAATATGTTATGCCTGCGCTTGCATAACTTACAGCCCGGTTTTTTACAATTGTTAGAGAAGTGACCCGAACGAAAACAGTTGTAACACAATTTAAAACTAGGCACTAATTTACGACGGGCCTCGTTACTTAAAGCAAGGAACTGTGAACAATTAGTTAGACTATGGTCACCTTTGCAATTGGGACATAGCTTCGCGACAGATTCAGTGCTTACATTATTAGAATTTTGAGTCGTCACCATAGATTTAATTTTACTCGTGGAACCTGATTTACCTGACACGTTATGTCTTGGAATTTCTAAAGTTTCAACTAAATCAGCGCGTGTGCGAATAAATTGGAGGAATGCATCGAATGTAATCGTGCTGTCCTTGTCAGTACGGCCTATAAATTCCTCCCATTCGCGATAAGACTTCTGATCCAACTTACGAGTAACTAAATATATCAACAAAGTATCCCATTGCTTGACAGGTTCACCTAACGATTCCAACGCTCGTAAGTTTTTATTTAATAGGTCTAATAAACCCTTCAAAGCGACTGAGGACTCCTTTGTGATAAGTTCTATATTAAATAATGCTGACAAGTGATTCTGCACCAACAATCTTTTATTGTCAAATCTATCGCATATTAACTTCCAAGCCACATCATAGTTGCTAGCGGAAAACTCAATTGAATGAATAACCACAGCAGCAGATCCCTCCAGAGAAGCACGCAAATAATGAAAAGAGAATGCTCATGGAAGTATGGAATCCCGTACCATGCTGCATCAAAATCAAACCTTGTTTTTTATAGACTACACTGATCGTATTAACTCCTACAAAAATTATTTTTGAAAAAAAAACTCGCGTTTCAGAGTTATTTTATAAAATCGAAACTAACCTAAAAAGTAGGTCTATTTTTTCGACGCTACCAACGACGTATTTTAACACACACACATTACATTATTGCTCTAAAAACAGCGTAATACACTAATATTAGTAAGAATTACGAGTTAAAGTAACATCCACAGTATGCTTGACTGAAACTCGATTTTATTTTAGACCTTTACATTGCCAATAGTCAGTCAGTACAGTACAAATGTCAGATGCCACAGATAAGATAACTATAAACCATAGAGTATAGTAAGTGCTATAAACTAGTCGGGATTTAGGGATGTAATCGATACATCAAAATCTTTAGGCTGAGAAAATCTATTTTGTTGCAAATAGCAATAAACCAAACTAAATCGATTTGGTGTACTGATCTTACTTAATTGTAATTAATTTTAGAGTCCGCTCGACAGACAAGGGTTTGTTCAATTGAAACGGAACGTCATTTATATTCAGTTGAAACGGAACGTCATATAAAGGGAGTAAAACAATATTCGTACTTTTAAACTCGAAAAGTATATTTCCAGTTCAAAAATCAAATCCCCGACGCTTAATGCCGTAAAAAAATATGAAACTAATTACTATAATATTTTGGTTTTGAGGCGCGAGACTTTTTGGTACCAACTTTGGTCATTCTCCTTTGTTGATTTCATCAATCTCGTCATTATGATGGATGAGGCTAGTAAAGGTGTCCCGAAACTCCAACCAATTGCTATATAATCCGTTAAATTTCGGAAGCTGTATGGTAGGCAACTTAATATTATGTTTATAAACACTACCACGAGTACTTTTACCACAAATCGAATCATTATCCTTGTTACATTTACTCACTAACTGTACTACTTTCTATTACTATTAAAACTGACCTGGAAAGGCAGTTATATGACTGTTATCTCCAAGAGAAAACAGATAGAGAAAACCTGCAAGTCATGGTACGTAAATTGAATGTACAAATTGATGCCCTGCAGGAACAAGTGCAGACACTTCAAGGAGAATTGAACTGCATTAAAGAAACAAAAGGGACTACAGAACCTGCTCAGACTACAAAAAATGACGTGGAATACTGTACAGACGAGGATGACCTTGCTAAAGAGACTGAGTGGATTAGGGCCAGGAGCAGGAAGAAAAGGAAGATTAACACCTCCCTCTCTCCAAAACAACAACCCGGAAGCGCCCACCAAAACAATCTTCAAAAAAATGAGAAAGTGACTTCGGTCAAAAAAGTGCCCTTACCACCGCCAATCATAATAGACGGAATCAAGAACTATCAAACGTTCTACGATTCGTTAATTGAAAGCCAACCAGCGGAATCATTTACAGCAAAAATGATGAATGGGGATTGTGTGAAGGTTAACGCCAAATCAGAAGACTCATATAGAGTAATTGCCAGGTTCTTGTCTGAAAAAGACTACCACTGGCATTCATACGAGAACAAGCAGGCTAGACCAATTAGAGTTGTGGTAAAGAAACTACACTCTTCTTGCCAACCAGATCGAATTAAGGAAGATTTAACAACCCAAGGCCTAAAAATAGAAAAGGTAGATAGTAAATTGAGCTGGAAGACTAAGGAACCACTCAACATGTTCGTTTTATCATTCTATAACGATGAAGATGTCAACAAAATCTACGGCATTAAGTACATATTAGGGTGTAAAATTGAAATACATCCACTCAAAAATCCAGCACTCATTCCCCAATGCAAGAGATGCCAAGCTTATGGGCATACACATAAATATTGTCAAAAAGAGCCAAGGTGTGTGAAATGCACTGGCAAGCATCTTACAGCCAATTGTACCAAATCTCCGCAGGAGAAACCAAAATGTATCCACTGCGGCCTACCTCACCCTGCCAATTATAGAGGGTGTGAAGTAGCCAAACAGATGCAAATTATGAAAAATAAAGTTTTAAAAAAGAAACCTACGGTGCCTAATACCCAACAGTTTCCTCCTATAACACACCCTGGTAAACAGGCGCAGAAAGCAAGTGTCCAGTCAACTGCAAAACAACCAGCCATGCAAGTAACCAACATTGGTACTTACGCACAAGCTGCAAAACAAGGATCTCAACCTCTGAACTTAGAGGATAAGATTAACCAGATCCTGAAGTGTATTACCTCTTTTGATAAGAGATTAGAGAAGCTAGAATCCAGCACTAAAACAGCTGTCTTGAATAATCAAAAATGAATAACACACTTAAAATAATGGCGTGGAACTCCAATGGACTCCTCAAACATCAGCATGAGTTGCAGGCGGTCCTAGATACAGAAAATATAGACGTGTGTCTAATCTCCGAAACGCATTTCACAAAGCAATCTTTTATCAAATTTAGAGGATACATGATATATAATTCCCTCCACCCTAGCAACTCTGCCAGGGGGGGTAGTGCGGTTATAATTAAAGAAAACATTAGTCACTACGTGCAGTGTAAATATGAAGAAGAAGACATTCAAGCAGTGGCAGTATCTGTTAAAACTAAGTTTTGTCAAGTGTCCATTGCAGCCATATACTCGCCCCCTAGGCACATGATAAGAAAAGAGCGATACTTACATCTTTTTGAACTATTAGGCCAGCGATTTATCCTAGGCGGCGATTTTAATGCTAAGCATACGCATTGGGGTTCAAGACTTACCACAACTAAAGGAAGACAGCTCTTAAGTGCAGTTAAAGAAACACATTGTGAAGTAATGAGTACAGGCAAACCTACATACTGGCCCACTGACCACCAGAAAATACCGGATCTTATAGATTTTTTCATCTGCAAAAATATATCCACCAATTACATCAGTTTGGAGGAAAGTTTTACTATGAACTCTGACCATTCTCCGATTATACTAATGCTAAGTCAAAAAATCCTACTAAAAGAAAGCCACTTAACCTTGGTTAATAAGTCTACAGATTGGGACAGTTTTGCTCTTGATCTAGATAATATTATCGACCTTAAAACTCCGATAAAAACGCAAGATCAGCTTGACTCAGAAGTAAACAAATTTATTATTAATATTCAACAATGTGCGTGGAGCAATACACCTCAGCTAAAACGCAAATATAAGGGATTTATCTATCCTAAAGAAATTGTGGATTTACTATCAGAGAAAAGAAAACAAAGGAAGTTGTGGCAGCAAACAAGGTTCCCGCGTCATAAAACAACACTAAATAACCTAACTAAACGACTAAAGAGAAAAATTCTACAATTTGAGGATGAATCTCTGAATACCAACCTTCTTCAGCTTACCAATGACAAATCAACGGATTACTCCCTTTGGAAAGCGACGAGAAATCTAAAAAGGCAGATTATACAAATACCGCCCATCAGAGATAGCAACGGAAAATGGGCAATAAGCAATGACCAAAAGGCGTTCCGATTTGCTCAACATTTAGAAGAAACCTTTCAACCCAACGAAAGCTCTGTAGAAATACATGAGAGTGTAAATTTATCACAAAACCAAAGAATCAAGCTTGTGACTCCTAAGGAAGTAATGAGAGAAATTCAAAACAACATTAGCTCAAAAAAGTCTCCCGGTTACGACCTCATCACAGGGGAAATTCTAAAACGCCTCCCACGCAAAGCCATAGTAAAGCTGACCAAACTAATAAATGCTTCTTTTATCTTAAGATATGTACCTGAGCCATGGAAGGTTGCTGAAGTCATTATGATTGCGAAGCCTGGGAAACCTCCCCACGAAGCATCATCATACAGACCCATTTCTCTGTTACCCGTACTATCAAAGTTATTTGAAAAACTGTTACTAAAACGGATAAAACCAGTAATAGAAGATAAAAACCTAATTCCAGATCACCAATTTGGCTTCAGAGAAAAACACTCAACGTTAGACCAGGTACATAGAATAACTAATGTTATTGAAAAAACGCTAGAAAATAAAGAAGTCTGTGCTACCGTGTTCTTAGACGTCGCGCAAGCTTTTGACAAAGTTTGGCATGAGGGTCTCATATTTAAGCTCAGACGCATGCTACCAGAATTTGTAGATATCCTAGAGTCGTATTTAACTAAAAGAATGTTTAGAATACGCCAAGAGGACGCATATTCCGAGCTAAAAACCATAAAAGCTGGGGTGCCTCAAGGAAGTGTACTTGGCCCAATTTTGTACTTGTTATACACTTGTGACATCCCAGAGCTGGAAAACAACACCATAGCGACCTTTGCAGATGATACTGCTATTATGGCCACCGGATCAAGCCACAGAGAAGCAGTAGAGAAAGTTCAACTAGCTGTGAACAAAGTTTACGACTGGACACAAAAGTGGAAGATCAATCTGAATGAGTCAAAATCAGTTCACATTAACTTCACAAACAAACACAGTGACTACCACCCACTCTACATAAATGGTATGCAAATACCTTATGCTAATACAGCCAAATACCTTGGCATAACTCTCGACGCCAAGCTGCGTTGGAAAGCCCATATCAAAAAGAAAAAACAGGAACTCGATATTCGTTATAAACGTTTGTATTGGTTACTGGGAAGGAAATCCTGTTTATCAATACATAATAAGTTGATAATATACAAGCATATTCTGATGCCAATTTGGACGTATGGTATCCAACTTTGGGGCTGTACTAAGCCAACCAACGTCAAAATAATTCAACAGTTCCAAAATAAAGTACTCAGGGCTGCTGTAAATGCACCCTGGTACATAAGAAACGATGACCTCCACCGTGACCTCGACATGGAATTCGTCACAACCATCACACAAAAATTTGCTGAAGCCCACGAACACAGACTCCATCGACACGTGAATGTTGAGGCAATCCAGCTGTTAGACAATACAGACATAGTGCGTAGACTAAAGAGAACTAAACCATTTGAATTAGTGTAGTGTAAGTGAATCAATAATAGTAACAATGTTGTGCTATTTATATAACACATGAAGAAAGTGTTTTATCAATTTTACCAGACTCTAAGGAAGTGTTACGAACGTGTGTAAAAGTGCATACCTAATTATGGACACTATTCTTAGCATTAACATAATTTTTAACGTAGCATAATAAGTTAGATTTAAATTGTTTATTAGTCTTTTTAGGCTAGATTGCAATTAATTAGCAAGAACTTGGTTCTTTCTAATAAGGAAAAAAAAAAAAAAAAAAAAAAAAATTTTGCCCATGCGCAGCTGTAATTCCGTAACGTCACAACTACTTAGTTTCTCGTCAATCATTGCGTCCAGGTAATTGATGAATATAGTTAAGCGGCCCTTAAAACTGCCTCGCTTCTTTACTAATTCCTTCTCCTCGGACATACTGGGACTCGAGTGTTGTCGACCTGAAATGTATACAATAACAAATACGTTTATATACTTAAACAGAAGTTATATAGCTACTAAATTATACGGTTGATTTTAATGTGATGTAACAAAGTAATTAGGTACTCTTTAATGTAAATATGTGGATATAATAATAAATCTGATTACTAATGCAATGATGCAAACTTTTACTATAAATTCCTTAATAACTAATCTTTAAGTTATATTAATTAGGATATAAGTAAGCAACAAATCTGAAGTACACTACGGTTTAATTAACTAACACTGTAGTCAATAATTGGAAATAATATCTAACACTATACAAAATAAACTATGGCTGATGAATACCTACGCATCAAACTTACACTGAATAGTTACGCTCTAATGCAACAATGAAAATTATATAAATGTAGTGCCAATTCCTACTATACTTTAAAGTATTATATAAAAACTATTGTCGCTAATTGTACGCGTAGCATACAAAAATAACAAAACCATTCAAAATGCAAAACGGTACTCAATAAACATAATTTATAATTAATACAAGTTAAAATGCACTAACCTTTGGTAACTTATAATTAAAGTTAAATACAACCTGTACGAGTGTTGGGTGACGATATTATCCAATATAAACTTAACACCGTGAAAATAATATGTACTCAATCCAAAGTCCACGCTGGCGGCACCGGCGTATAACCTCTCAAGTCCAGGTTAATTATTTCCGTCGTTAATATCGCTGATTTCATTAATCTTCGAATTAACTTGATGAATATCACAATCCGGCTCGAAGGACCATGTACGGGAGCAACCAGGACTTGGATAAAATAAAACGAGGAGACTTTGGGATTACTTAACCGATTCATTGCCACCTTCATTTTCGTGAACACTTCAGCCAGGCCCCATTCATTGGTCGGTGGCTCACCATTTGAGTCATCGGCCTCCCTGAAGAATGACTCAACTGATGAGTCATTGGCTCCTTGTAATGATTTAATGCTTTTCGCCAATATTGCAGAGGTAGTAAACATTTTAGTAATCTTACCTACATGTATTCAATCATTATTTATTATTGTTATATTATTTGTAGATAATCAGGACTACGACGATTTTACTGAATGTAGCCAGGCAATGTTTACTGATTTCCATGATCAACAAAATGAAGATAAAGAAAATCAAGGTTTTCCAAGCTGTAGTCAATCGATTTTACAAAAAAGTATACCAAAGAAGCGTCCATTCACTGAATCTCGTAATAGTTGAAATGTAGTTTCTAACAACATTTCAGATACTAGCATTGAAGAAATTTTGGACTCTGATGAAGACGCAGATATTAAAAGAAAAAAAAATAGTTTTCATATGAATGAAAATAAAATGAATAATGAGGTCTCTATAGAAAAAAAAAGAACATGTTTGCTGTGCAGCAAAAAAATATTTTAATGCATTATTCTCTAAGGATTTCACAGCAGAATTGAATACACAAGATGAGTTGCCTCCAATTTATGCTCAGTTTGAGCATGATTTAGGCATAATGCATAATAAATGATGTACTAACGTGGTAGTGACACAAGCAGTAATGACTTGCTAATTATTACATTAAAAACTTAAAACTAAAACAGGACGCATCGTCGCTCGCTGCTTTGACGTATTCATCAGGCGCTCCAACAATTAAGTACTCGATAAATACTTGTTTCGTTGGAATCCATGGTCACCCTATTTCAGTCGCCATCCGCCATAGTGCATAATATAAAGATTAATCTTGAATCAACAAAAATACTGAACACTGCACTGCACTGAAAACCTATAACACATCACGGGTTTTACGAGTCTTCTAGGTTTCTTCGTTGTGGAGGAATCGATAATCCCAATGTTTAGAGGTTATAATGTTAAATTTTCAATTTACTCTAAAAAGGGGCCATCACAAAAAAAAAAATAACAATAAAAGTTCCGTTTCAATGCAGTCACAAAATCTTTATTGATTAACGGTTTCTCTCAGGTCCTCAGTTACGGAGATTACGTTGGCCGAACGTACTGATGTTCCAGGAACTAAAATTAATTTTACTTTTAACCGGTGGCATACGAGTGAAAGTAAAGCAGTGGTTGTTTGTCACCAAAATCGTCACAAAATCTTTATTCAGTAACAGTTTCTCTAAGGTCCTCAGTTATGTGAGATTCAGGTTGGCCGAACGTTCCGATATCAGGTCGTTCGGCCATAAATAAATGCATCCAACTTTCGAACTGTTCTGTCACAAATTCTTTGGCTAGCATATATATGCTAGCCAAAGAATTTGTATTATATAGCTTTATGCGTCACATTGTCTTCACTAAAAACTGGAGTAGCAGCCAGCTCCCTATCTCGACTGGCCGAACGTTCTGATATACATAGAATTTTTAGCTCAGTGTCCGAAATCAGGGTTCAGGGGAAAAAGGGTATTCTAAGTCGTCTGGAATTCCCAAAAATGAGAAAGTAGAAAACGGATGCATGTCTCAGTGTGTTTGTCAAACTCCCGCTGTCCCGCAGTGTACTTTGCCTCCCGCAAAAAGTGACAGAAAATTTTGTTCGGAAATTCGCTCCTTGCTTCCTCTATTGATTGGTAGTACGGGTTAAGTCACGTAACGTGGGTGTACTAAAGATCACTTCTCGCTAACCTTCCGGGAATTACAGGCATATTTCTGCAGTCTCCCATCGCGCGCTTTTCGAGAATAGAATAGGTACTCGATGGAACAAGAGCGGGTCGTTAAAAATAAAACATGAATTTGGCAGTTGTATATATTTAACTATTACAGAATATTTCTTTACAATAATTTCTTTGTACAATATGGAGATAAAAATCTGCTTGTGTTCAATAAAAATAAAATGCAACACAAGTTGTCAAAAACGTGACAAAATATATATCTTTACAAAAAAAAGAGGCCGTTTAGAGGCAAAAATATATTACATGGTCACACTATACAGATAATTACAATAGTATACAATTTAATACAATGTCGATACATATTATACTAATTCATAATTAAACCAACAGTAAGACGAAGCTCAATGTAGAAACGAGTTAGTTTTTTATTTGGGACGAACAATTTGCATTTTATTCCTTTGAACTACAAATAGGTTTAGGGAAAATTAAGTACGTATAAGATATAGGTACAGTAACTTGGAATTTTATAACTTAATTCAACTGATTTTATATACTAGGGCAAAGCGAAAATTTTCTTTGAAAATACTGCCAAGGAGATCAAATAATCATCTTAAAACTGATAATTTCTATTAAATATATAAGAAACTGCCAATCCTTACAAATATAGGACGTTAAAATGGCAGTGATGGTACAACAACGATCCAGATACAGCCCGTAAGTATAACAATATTGTGTATTTGTGTCGGCGTGGCAGGACCCGGCCAGTAGCCGCGCCACCGCGCCGGGAGAAATGCTTCAACATGCGAGGCAACCTAAAGTTTTGATGTCTAGTGAAGTTATTGAAACGTACGCGGTGTGGTAACGTACCTTACATCGAGTCCTTCATTTATCTGTATCACCAACGTTGGTTTCAGTCGCTCACAAGTTATGTTCGTGCATAATTCCAATAACTCAAGGCAGAACCACGAAGACAAAACTCAGCCTGACTGCGTCTAATGCAAAGCTGTAACCGTTGCTTTCATAGTTTGCGAACACGGAATGCGTGCTCGCGTCGAGAGACTGTCTTCCGAACAAATGACTGATATATGAACGTGACGGTTGCTTTGATTACAATACGATTATAAACATTCTCCAGAAAAGCCAACCTCTTTATTTTTTGTACTTCGGCTAAAACTTTTTACACTAGAGCAGCCAGGCGATAAAGGAACTCTTGCTAAAGTACTGAAATTAACGGCGTTTTTGTCATTTTTATTTATTACACGAGATTTATTGGCCGAAAATATTGTATTCTTTTCAAAAAAATGATGTGATGTTCATTTATCATGAATTGGTTTTATTCAAAACACCCCTAGTTTTTTTTTGGTAATTTTTATATTTGGATAAAATGGACAAATATTATATATACATATACACATAGATTTAACAATCTGTTTAAAAAACAGTTTATTAAGAGGCAGATGGAAGCCAACTAAAACATGCGATAAAATTTGAAATAGTCAAATAAAAAGAATTTTTTCTCTGAATTTTACACTTTTTTTGTTTTTTTTTTATTTTTTTTTTCACCTTTTTTGTTTTTTTTTTTTTGTTTTAAAGTTTTATTTTTTTGGAAGTTCATTTTTATATATTTTTTTGTTCTTTCAATTGAGTGTCGAAATTTTTTTATAACTTTTCAAAAAATCAAACTGTTTGAGAGACACTTTTATTTATAACTCTAATCAGTTTTCTTACATATGTAACTTGTTTTTAAAAATTATTTATTGTACTTTAATTATTCAGCGCGGCCAAGTGCCTCTTATGTAAAATCTTTATAAAACTTATACATAACGCGATATAAAATGCCAGGCGTTTTTAATATTACATCAAATAGTGTCAGTGCTTCGGGCTATGAGGGACAACGTCCAGATGGTGAAACTTGACTAATAAAATTACAAACAAAACTTAACAATTTCTAGTCTAGATTTAATTCTAGTGGCTAGCTATTGTAAACTTAACGAAATAATAATTGCGAGGCATCGATGAAAACATATCGGTAGATGCCGACTCTTAACCAGAACGATATACTACATTATGTGATCTAACTACTAATTTAATGAACTAATATTATTTCCAAAAAATCTGTAGAAATATATGAACTTTGATTAACAACAGAATTTCGATTCGAGTTCATGCGTAAAAAGCTGTAAAACTGTGCTCTAGTAAATGTTAATTCCGTATTGTCAGTTCATGATGACGCGTGTGAGTAGTGACGTCATAGTTCATAAGGTACAGAATTCCTCGCTCGTGTTCCTCATTATACAATCTTTGTATTACTTTAAAGATATGCATTGTTAGTATCCTCGCATAATGATAATAGGAATTCTGATAATAACATACAACGTAAGGAGCACAAGAATGCACCAAAATATTATTTTACATATTTCTACTCATTGTACGCGCGGAAAATGACAATCGCAGCATGGTAAAATTTATTTTGACGCCGTCTTGTCATAATACAAGATATTTGCTCAACATTATTATTAATAAATATCAACAACATATCAATTTAAGGTTTTCTCAATTTGAGAAAACTGATAAATTAACACGTCGATTAACATATAAATTATTTAACAGGACTATCTAGCGAGGAAAGATTATAGAAGGCGTATAGTGTTCATTTGACAACATTTGGAAATATTCGTTGGACGTATGTGTATATTATTTCAGTCAAACGATGTTGAAGTTTGACATGCCCTTACATTTATAGTCAAAGAAAACAATGTGTAAATATATTTTATAAAACTTGTATGTGTCCTTATACGGAAGCCTTCAATAATCTTATGGTATCTAGCAACTGTTACATCACATCGTATATAAAGCGTAGCCCAGCGCCAAATATAAGGCAACACAATCATTTGCGTGGTACTTCCTGGCCGCGCCACAAAAGCAATTTGAATCGTTGTTAATAAAAAAAATGTTCGTAATATGTTCACTATTGTACATGATTTAAAAAAAAAAATACTATAACATAAAGTAGATAAACTTCAATAAATGATGAACAAATCCATCGCAAGATAGTAGTTTTATATAATAAAGTGCTTTTTTGTATTATCTAATGATAAATTAAATGAACAATAGACGAACATTTGTTTACCAATGATGTTGTACATTATTGGACTATTTATTGCAGTGTACGTGGTGGCGCGGCTAGGAAGCATACTTCCAATTATGTTCAATTTCTCGCAAACCGTTACAGTACTTTAAAAAAAAATCATGTACAATAATGAACAATTACGAACATTTTTATGTATTAACTCCGATCCAAATTGCTTTTGTGGCGCGGCCAGGAAGTACTCCGCAATCATTTAGCACCATTATTTAAGTTTTACGCATTCCTTTTACTCGCAAACGAATCGATCAAGTTACGCGCGTTTCCCGACGGGTTGCCATCAGCTCGCCTGGCGCCGCGCGACGCCCGCGCGAGCGCTCGGCACGTACATATTGGAGCCGCCTGCCGCGCGAGCGCTCGGCACGTACATATTGGAGCCGCCTGCCGCGCGAGCGCTCGGCACGTACATATTGGAGCCGCCTGTCGCGCGAGCGCTCGGCACGTACATATTGGAGCCGCCTGCCGCGCGAGCGCTCGGCACGTACATATTGGAGCCGCCTGCCGCGCGAGCGCTCGGCACGTACATATTGGAGCCGCCTGCCGCGCGAGCGCTCGGCACGTACATATTGGAGCCGCCTGCCGCGCGCGTCGCCGGTCCGTAGCTCTAAGCGTAAGTAACGTTGTGGTTTTTGAGCTGCAATCATTGCATCGGAGCGTAACACCTAATTGTAGCACCTTTAAACTATTACTTCAACATCAACTCTGTACACGTACACAATATAATTTTCTTTCGTATATTATCACAGGGAATTTCTCATCTCCCATCGTACGCTCTCCCACATATAACGTCGCGCGGCGGGACCTGGCTCCCTCCGCGCAAAGCATGCATATCATTCTATATAATATATATATATTTTTTTGTCATTTACCCTTTCCTCATCACAAAATACTATTTACATAAAAATCATACACGACCCTAAAATGAATATTTATGTTTTTTTTAATTTCTTACTATTTACACGTATTAAATAACTTATAAATAAACAATAATAAATATTTAAAAACGAATAGGACGCCTTTTGTCGAGGCAGCGTAACGACTTGTTGCGACGGTCGCTTCAGTCACAGAAATGAAACAGACTTTATCGACTAGTGAACAACGACTCTACTACACTGTGACTACGAGAGTCTAGTTCAGTCTTGTTGACAATCATGTGCTAGAACATGCCCGGGGGCTACAGCTAATTTAGGAACAGCGACATCAACATACACGACCCACTCCGGACCCGGACACGCACGCACGCACAGGTCACACGTGGCCGAGCCGTAACATGGAGGCCGGGAAGACATTCTGAATACAGTCTACAACAAAGAAACGTTAAAAATGATTAGCTGTTTGTGATTAAGTTGTACACTTTCTTCTGCTGCCGACTGTACACATTACGTGAGGTAATTATACAATGTATATTATTTACGCAATCTGTTGGTTGCAGATGTTTATCAATTACAACTACCTTGATATCGTCCGCAATCGAGTATGTTGAGCGCTTCCATTTAATTCGACCATTAGGTTTGAGGTGTAATTTTTATTGCGACAACAGAAGCATGTTGTGAGCGAGTAAGTATATATTTTCACTTAACTTTGGTCCGAATTGAGCACTGGGACGAAAACTCTTAGAAGGCTATTATAAAGGTGGCTAAAGAAATAATAACACTGGGCTTATAAAGTTACTGAACTAGCTTCCCACTATAAAATAATAAAACAGAACTTTAAATTAAGTATTTGAGATCTATACGCAGGCAAATGAAAATGTCAAAAGCTGCATGCTCGCTTTTGTACATTCCCTTTAGACATTGCCCGTAACTTTGGTATATCAGTGCTCGATTTTGCCAGAATCTAGTACACGGTTCCACTATATTATCACCGTGGGATGCACTCATCTGGCAAAACGGCACTTCAACGCAGTCCCTGGTTGTTTCAATAAAAATTCCACCTCAAAACGAAACGAAAAACTAATAAATACAACATGGCACTATGGAATGTAAACATATAATTTTCATAGTGGCACATTTATACTTTTACAATATAAATACTCAACTGTTGTTAAATTTTCATATCATCATCAACATGGATAAATGTGCGTAGAATAGCGTAGTTGACACCATTCACCAATAATTCCTTGACACCACTTCTCTAAAAAAAAACACTTTAGGGCTAGCAAACACGATTAATTTTCAGTAGGTAAACTGTAAAATTAGATTTTTTAGTTGCTATGAAATCAATAAATAGGTCGTCGAGTTCACAAATAAGTGATGTCACAGGTTGCTATTGCTATACAAAATCTATGGTGGAGTCGCGTAACTATTTGTTAATAAAAAAAGTCAATCGCTGGGCGGTGTCAACTACCCAATTATGTATGCGGGTCCGGTCGGCGCGCCGTCGGGCGCGTCTGTGACTGGCGTCGTGTCGTCGCGTACAGGGCAGCACTAAGCTAGTCGTGTCTGGGCGCGTATCATCGCATGGGCCAGGCGTGCGCCAGGCTGCGGCCGGCCTGCAGGCGCGCGGCGCAGGAGCGGAAGGTGCCCACGATCTTGTCGAAGGAGTCGGGGTCGTAGACCGAGCGCGCCGTGTTGGTGAGGTCGAAGGGCTCCTCCACGCACAGCAGCTTCCACTGGTGCGGGTCGTTCTTGTGCGCGCGCGCCGCCCGGCACACGCCCACCGGCACGCGCGCGCCCGCTCGGACGGAGATCGCCATCTTGTCGTAGCTGCGGGGGATTTTGCTTTAATATTAATACAGATTTTTTATTTTATTTTTTAAATAAAGTTTAGGGGTCGCGACTGGACTTAAAATGGGAAAATAAAAAATTAAGACTTTTTTTATAAATTACCACATTTATTCATAGCAGTGGAAACAAAAAGAAATTAAATGTGAAATTATTTAAATAGTCAAGTTTCAACATAAAATACACAGGCCAATTAATAAATTACAGTCATGTCAAGGGTTGATTTTTTTCTAAAGTCTTTGACAATCAAAAGTAGATATTGCTTTTGCTCTTCATTAATGGTGATCAACTAATTAAATTCTTCCATTAATGCAACACCACGTTCTGCAATATCATTGACTACTCTCATTGCCCGCACTATGTCCCTTCCAGCTTTATACTCGTCATCGGCTGGCCTGACTGGCAACATCTTTTTTTTTTTTTAATTGGATGATATTCCAAGTATCTCAAAGAAACGGAATGAATTACTAGACACGGAAGTCTTCAATATTTTTTCTTGCAATATCTTTGGTACCCAGACTTATTCGCTTCGGAGAGAAATCGAGACCTTCGTTATCCAATGCCTGTACCATTTTTTGTTTGGTATCTACAGCAATTTCGTCATCAAAAAATGCAAATGATACGATAACTTAATAATAAATTCTAAAAAAATATCATTTTTCTTTCTTAGCCTATAAAATCACTTTGCGAGAGTGCCCCAACAACATTAAAAAAAAATGTAAACAAATAAGGCCCACCCTAATGGGTATAGGGAATATGTATTGAAGCGATAAGTGTCGACTGCAAATTGGGATGTGAAGTACAGATAGACAGTCGCTCCATGTAAAATTCTGGTATTTAGCTGAAACCGGTTAGAATGGAAGCCGACCCCAACAAAGGAAAAGGCTAGGCTCGTCTCAGTAAGTGGATACGTACGGGAAGTCGGCGTAGTAGCGCAGCATGTGCAGGAACAGCTCCGCCAGCGTCGTGCGGTTGTGCTGGCGCCGCGCCTCGCCCGCCGCCTCGCACGCGCGCGGCAGGATGGGCGGAGACGTGCCGCCTGCAAGCGGTCAGTGGACGAATGTGAGCAGGATTTGCGTCACGGCGGACACAGGATTATGTTAAATTGGCAGACATAATGAGAGACTGACTGTGTAGCATGTGTCGCGTCGTGTGAATGAGCGGGTCAGGACGGAGTCGTAGTCAGACTAAATTTGTAACTTTGGAAAGGTTATTATTTCTAATACATTCTATTTATTGTATACTCACATTGTAGGAAGTGTATGACCATAAGTGTGAGCGAGTAGGAGGAGAGCGTGCTATGTCGCGCGTCGTTGATGTCGTGCGCCTGCGCCCACAGCTTCGTCAGCGCCACCAGCGGACGCACGCGCCAGTCCACTGGAAACAACAACAAATTAACTATTTTAATAATGTTCATACAGTTACATACAGTTTTAAAATATACCTTACACCACCCGTAAATGAACTGGCCCGATCTAAGGGACATCGAAGCGCAAACTGCCTCTACAAATTCAACAAAATAATCCTAATGAAAAAACCAGTTGGTCCATTTTGACTGTTAGTTTCGCACTGTTGCTTCTTCATCATTTCAGCTCGGAATCAACTCTTGTTGGGTATAGGGCCTCCCCTTACTTCTGCCACTTTTTTCTGTTCTGTGCGGCCCTTATCCGTTTCCCGTAATTTTGACGCTATCGTCAACCCAACGCGCTTTTGGACGACCCCCTTGTATGAAAAAACAGTTTTTTTTTGGTTGGTCAAAACCGATAAACGAGTTATTGTGCTGGGGTCTAGAATTATGTGCTAAATTCATGGTAACAGTTTGCACGTCGATGTCCCTTACGCCCTAAATTCATTAAAGGATCAGAGTGCCATATCGTCTTGAAGTGTTCCACCGGCGGTGCGCTTCGCGGAGCGTCGAATAACTCAACACTGTCGCTAGCTCACCGCACGTATAGAGCACTTTACGACTCGTCATCAAGTCTCATCATGTCCAAATACTTATAAGGGTAATGCTTTTTTATACGTCATACACTCATTACAAACTTGTGAGTGCAATTCACCTGAATTGCAATATGAATTTGGGATTTCCCCGTATTTTATATTATTGATCGAGATAATTATAAATTATTGATTTCCAGTAACAATTTAAAATTATCTCTCAATCATCTTATCATCATCATTCGTGATCATTCTTGATTGTACAATATACACTAACAGTACAAACAATTTACGTGGCGTGGTTAATTGTAAAATTACAGCAGTAAGTGATTTGATTTGCATTTGGCCTCAACTAAATTGTATTTTAGTTTGGCGATCTACGATGTAAATGACGAAGAACCACCAAAACAAAAGCTAAGCGTGCAAATAAATCAAGATAAGTTTTAGTACTCACGTCTTGAATAGCAGTGAAGTAGGTTAGTGTTCCTGATGCCGACGACGTTGTTGCAGTTGAGGTCCACTTGCAGGCCATTGCGCGAGTCGCGGAACTTCAGGATCGGCACCTTCGCCTGGATCAGCTCCGCGTCTTGACACAGAACAGTGGGCGGAATAAGCACGTTATTATTACTATTCAGACGGTTATTTAGAATTACAAGTCAGAAAAACTTGGGTTTCCTAAGAAAGTTGTTGGCAGAATCTGCTTGAGCCGGTCAGAAAGGGCTCGAGTAGTCCGACTCGGTGTCGAGTCGCGTCGCCCGAACCGAAAATCGTAATCATCATCATTTCAGTCGAAAGACGTCCACTGCTGGACATAAGCCTCCCCAAGTGTCGCCACATTGACCGGTCCCTTGCGTCTCACATCCAGCGGATCCCCGCAACCTTCACCAGGTCATCGGTCCACGGTAGTGGGAGGCCTTCAAACGCAACATCTTCCGGTTCACGGTCGCCACTCCAGAACTTTTCGGCCCCACCGGCCCTCCATTCTGCGAGCAATGTGCCCTGTCCACTGCCACTTAAGTGTGGCAATTCTTCGGGCTACGTCGGAACCGAAATTAATTCGAACCGAAAATAATGTCTAGGAAAGCTGTGCCTGGCTGAAAATGATGAAAATCCATTCATCATTTTCAGAAACCAACCCAAAATAATTTCTCAAATATTTTGGGTTTAATTAGGATTCTAGACTAACCAGATCAAGCACATAATACCATAATTAAACGCAGAGCTGCAAGACTGACTGCCACAACCCAGTTATTGGGCAAGGGTTGAATTAGTCACCAGGATACAACACTGGGAGCAGCGGTGGCCCAGTGGTGGCAGCCCCGATTTACGAGCAGTAAATCGCGGGTTCGAACCCAGGCAGGCACATTTCTTTGTGTAATTTATTTCATCACCACTGCTCTCAAAGCGGTGAAGGAAACATCGTGAGGAAACCGGCATGTCCTAGAACCAAAAATTCGAAGACATGTGACATCTACCAACCACTGGCCCCGCGTGGTGGATTATAGCCCATTCCTTCTCATAGTTGTAGTTTAATTATGATACAACACTGTAAATATACAGCAGCCTTTTTTCACACAATGACGGCCGTTCTACAGCGGCAGTACTATCTTAAGAAGTCATTAAATACTGGTTACCTTAGTAGCTAAAATAAAAACATGAAGACCTTATGAATAAACCTAGATTCCTGGTAGGGGTGCGCTACGGTCCGTACGTAGAGATGAGTAGTTTTCCGCTCGGCTGTGTCTAATCAACCCGACCACTCCTTAGAAAACTTGGACGCCGCCCAACTTAGATCAGCCCTTTCCACATTAACTAATTCTTTCAAATGTGGTAATACTCACTAGGATCAAAACTTCGGATATAGCTGAGTATATAGTTGAGGTGCAACAGCGCATGCGCGCGCGGTTCTAGTTCATCCACCGGCCGCACGTACAGGCACAAGTCCATGTCGGAGGAGTCCAGCCCGAAGCCTGACATCGTGGACCCCACCACGTATAGACCGTAGCGAGGGAATATTGTCTGTGGGGACAAATAAGTATGGTAAAAAATCTTATTGTTAAAGCGACGTGGGAGGCGTGTTGCTGTGGACATCTTTTAAAACGTTGTTTTTTCAGTTTTTTTTTTAATTCTTGTGGGCACGGGTTCGACAACGTAGTTTGCTACTCTCCTATGCTGCCTAAAAGTACTGATATTTACGGTCAGGTGCTATTTTAAGGATTCTCAAGAAGATCCGGAAGATCCTGTTCTGTTTAGTAGATGTTTTCGACTCGTGACCGCTTTGGAAGACACAAGATCCGTACATAAGTAATATATTTCTATAACTAACCTTTATTGTGATGAAAAGATATCTCCAAAGGTTCATTTTCTTTCTGAAAGTTTCTTCTGTTTGCTGTGACTTTATGAACTTGTCCCAAATCTCTTGTGACAATGTGTCCCATTTTGAACCTAGAAATATTGGTTTTTGTTACAAAACGCTGTTTTTCAATGCAGGTTATTTTTTTTTTAATATTGCTCCCAGGTACATATTTGCAAGGCAATTGTTGCCTGTACCTATAAAAATTGGAAAATGGCAAAATCCGACTTATGGGATATTTCAATAGTTACAGCGACATTTTATAGACGTGCCACAAGACGATGTAAGTAACGCCCTACTGCATATGCTTGGTCCATAATTTAGAATTATATGGGAAAAAAAGATTTGCTCTACCAAATGTCAAAATTAATTATTGTGACATGGTATTGAATCAAGACAAACTAGAATTCGTTGATAAAACGGTTTTCTTTGAGATCACGCTCGACTCAAGGCTACAATGGGTCCCCATTTAACATCTCCTGCAGCACGGTTGAGTTCAGCATATGCTGTAAACAAAATCCGTAAATTTACTGTTGTAGATACCGTGAGTATTTTCATAAATATTACCTCATACAGGATTTTACTATGGGGACGGGCAGCAGCGTTTATTCTGCAGAAATGAGCCATGAGAGCCATATATATAATCTACGTAGGCACGATTCTCTAAGAGAACAGTTTAAGGAAATTAATGTCGTGACAGTACCTTACATTACATACGTCAAAGTCTGCATTTATTTAGTAAAAAAAAGGTGACAGACACCACTATAATACTAGAAACCGGGACCAACTAGTCGAGCCACATTTCAGGCTAGCTAAAGTAGACTCATCTGTCATGCTGTTTAAAATGGTACAATAAAATACCTCCCCACATTCTACAACTGAATTTGACGAAATTTAAATTTTGTATAAAACGCACACTATGTAGGCAAGCATATTATAAGTTTGGGGATTACATTGATGATAAAAATGCTTGGCTCAATGCTGGTCCTGCTCCACAACCATAGGGGCAAACTAATTGATTACCATGTGAAGTTGTTGTAAAAAACATCTTTGCATGTTATAGATCCAATCTCTTAATATTACATATTGCATAGCATATGTGTGAGTACTATGTGTTATCTATCTATCTACATCGTGTGGTTAGTGCCTAACCAGGTGTCAGAGTTTTTATGCCGCCCATGGGCCTCTGACTTGGCTTTGCATGCCGCCATCAAGAAATATCTCTCAGGCATGCTGGTTTCTTCACAATGTTTTGTTATGTTATGTTTTCTCTTGGGTTGGGTTGAATTTAAAAGAGCATCCATGGAATTTCTTGCCCATTTTGCTCCATAGAGATTTATGCTTGGAAATGGGCAACAGTACTTTCACAAGTTCGTAGCTTCGTTTTTTTCTGTTTTCATATTCAAAAGTGCCTGTAATGGTCTTACTGAAATAAATGCTTTGAGTTTATAATTTTGTTAAAAATAGCCTTTAACCGCGAGTGTGTTATTGATCTTGTCACGACCATAATAAAATACCACGAATTATATTTAATACATTCATTATATTTTTACAGCTGACATGTAAATATACTTAATATGCATTTAATTGTCTCAACAGTTAAAGCATGTAAAAATGTTCATCATCACATTTTAAACATTTGTGCAAACACTGTTTTGTCAAAAACGAAATGAAAATACAAAGGCCAATTTTGCATCCTTTTTTACACTTTTCCGCCAAGTGTAAGACACTGATGTTATTTTCTCGCTAAGTGCCCGGCGCTCTAGTTACTTTTCCGATAATTTCGACACAATCACGTCATTCTTCCGTCAATTTTCAGCCACTGCACTTTCCCGCCGTGTCTTTTCCGATAATGTTGACACAATCACGTCATTCTTCCGTCAATTTCCAGCCACTCAAGTCACGTCACTTTCCCGCCGTGTCTTTTCCGATAATGTTGACACAATCACGTCATTCTTCCGTCAATTTCCAGCCACTCAAGTCACGTCACTTTCCCGCCGTGTCTTTTCCGATAATGTTGACACAATCACGTCATTCTTCCGTCAATTTCCAGCCACTCAAGTCACGTCACTTTCCCGCCATGTCTTTTCCGATAATGTCGACACACTCACGTCACTCTTCCGTCAATTTTCCACTCAAGTCACGTCACCTTCCCGCCAAGTGTCAGAAACTTAGGCCAAGCTCACGCTACGTAACAGGCACTCACGTCAATCCTTCGCCAAGACGCAGACACACGTCAATGTTACGCCAAAAGTCAGACATTCGCGTCAATTTAAGTGCCCGGCAGTCACTATTCGGACAAACATTGCTTCTGTCACGCCGAGTGTCTCACGAAACTATCTTACCAGGTATAGTGCTGCATGGTTCATTGGCGGGTGAGCCTAGTCGGAACTTACACCGCCATCTTGTTTTCTCAGTACAACTTCAGAGATGATTCCCAAAAGCACCCTGAAAATATCATTCAAGCGCCAGAAGATCCACGCAGCACTATATCAGGACACTCCCGTTTTCTGCAACTGTACAAACAAATTTGATTGACTTACCATTTAACAAGTCGTCGGGCGTGAACTTGACCTGGAACGGGTAGGATCCATTCAGGTACCTCTCGGGCGCAATGCGTCGCTGCGGGCGTGCGTCCCGGCCGCGACGGCCGCGCCATTCTCGCACCTGCCCGAATCCGCCCGTGTAGTGGCCGTTCGCTGTACGTTCCGTGTTGCGGGATGACTCCTCACCTGAGAGCGGAACATAATCATGATTATATCTACTTTAGGAAGCCTAAAAACTAGGTTCTAAGTTACTTAATAAGCCTTAAACGTGCCTCTGCTCTGTGAGAGAGTGGCGTCCTAAACTACCATGCGGGTTCATTATTATTTCTTGGGTTTTTTGTTTCTAGGTGATGCCAATTTCCTCACGAAGGTTTTCAGAGAAATATTGTACAAAAAAATTATTGCGTAATTTTTTTGTGAAGGCCAGCCTAAATTGGGGCCGTGTCCACTAAAGCCACTTATGCTCAAAGTTCTAGTCGCTTTTTGCAATAAAATATTAAGGTCTTTAATATACAGTAGTAGACTACTGGTTACCAATTTACCATGAGTCAACGCATAATTGAATTATAAGAAATAGGATAACCTAATTATGGGGTGACTGGCACTGTCTGGTTACCCTGATTATGAATAACTTCGCGAATTACCGTAAGTAGTTGAGACACGCAATCGTTTTGTGAGACAGAAACTGCTGGCAGTTTATGACACTTGAAACGCACTTGGTTCTTGCATAATTATGTCGACTAATGGTTATGGAACCTTCCAGAGTTCCAGGTATTATTTTGATTTTATCAGATCCTTTTATCATGATCACTTCACATGATAACATGTAGCAAAGGTTCTGTACCGACCTGTTTCAAGTGAAATGCTATTACTAATTAATGAGTTGCAATTGTCGCTAGTACTTACACTCATGCAAATGAGTAGTCGCTGATTAATAACAACTAAAAAAATACGTGCGATGGACTATCTTGACGATGACGCATTGTCTTGGTTTGACATCTAAAGTTATTCACAACAATGAAATAGTCAAAAGATGCAGTCTAGAAACATGTGATAAAATTATGATTGACATTTTAACAACAAAACGAGATGGTTGGAATGACGTTCAAACTTTTAAAGGTAGGGAATTTTAGGACTGAAGGGGTCCCCCTTCCCTGTTAGGAAATCAGAACACGTAATAATGTCCCATATTTCCTACAGGATACATTCGGTATCCATGGCAACTCCCTTGCCGCAATCATGCGAGTGCACAGTCACAGCTCTCTGATGGCACTTGCTGATTATTGACAGGTTGGCATATTTTCGTGAAAAATTCTTACAACTTTTAGTAGTTAACAATAGTTACACAAAGAATTGCCTCAATTGTCAACAGAATTCGACTTTTTAACTTGGCAAAATAAGTACAAGACTTACAATCTCATTTTTAACGTCACCCTTGTTCAAACTTCAACGCCCTAATGTACTGAAGACCCTGGCATTCGGGAGAAAAAGCGGATGACTTGGCCCTTGCGAAGGTTAAGATAAGAGCTCAGAGGCTCAAATCGCCAAAAGGTTGCATTACGAAAAACTACTACGAACTGTGGTCCTGCAAAATGTTTGAACAAACTAAATCACTTCGTGCTAATGCTTTTAATTAGCTCGCGTTCAATTAAAAAATGGCTTAGCAACGGCAATAAATGAATATTAACGTTACTAAGTGGCGATAATTCTATTAGCTACGGAATTTTCAACAAGTTTCTAGCGAGCGAGAGCAGTGCTGTATACTCATTACAATAATAGAATTTAACTTGAATATTAAGATTCGTTATGCAAAACCCGATAAGATTTGTTAAAGATTCTTGTTGCAAGAAAGAAAAAACATTCTTTAATAAGCATTTTTCTACCTTATAAGCTAACAGAGCCAAGTCAGAGTTCTGTTATCAGTAAGGTATCGCACTAAAGGAAATAGTTGAATTGGTTTTGCCGCACCATGCTACGAGCAAAGTCGGTATTTCAACATTGATAATACGATGAGTTGTGTTTACCTTTAAACGGCAATAATATCCCCATTACTGCAGAGGACTTCTAAGCAAGACCGCACAGCAGATAAGGAGCGGTATAGTTCAATTAAGTTTAGTCCAAATATTTAGCGCTCAAGATCTCCTTGCGCGATATGCACAAGCGCTTCATGAGAGTGCCAAACATGTGAACTTCTCACAAAATTGCCGCTTAGCTAGCTTTCTGCATCTTGCAGTGCCCCCTTCGTGCATTGACGCATTTATAATGCGCACCATTCTAGAATATTCGCCATTACAACATTATTTCACAACTTGCGTAATTTCTGTCATACCAGGTACTGCATCCTGGGAGTAATCGTTTTAAAATAGTCTTAATCTATAGAATACGTAATTTTATGATGCCTATTTTTAGAGAAGATATTCATTTGCAATGTGTGTGCATTTTGTTCAGACCTTGAAAAAGTTTTATTGAGTCGATCGTTATCTTATTTGAAGCTCGATCCGATATTCAACCTTGACCGTAGTAGTTTTATAGGGTCAAAGCCTTTTCGGGATATTACGCGTGCGTCTGCCAAGTTCGGCTTTCTGAAAAGCCTTAAATACAATAAGTCGTATTGTTCAAAGAAAAACTTAGGATCCGACACTACTTTTCGTTTTCGAACAAATTTTGGGGATCGCTGTGGAAGATCGGTACGGATACGTGGTGCTCTCATGGGGTGCAATATTGGTATCCAAAATATCCTTGGAAATCTGATTTTTCACGATAGGAAGTGTAGATGTAGCAGCCCACTGTACCATCTGGGGAGTCCTATTCTTAGTCGCGAATCACACGGCGTAGCGAACGACTGTTTGGATTTTTATGCTAATTTGGAAATTCAACGGGCGATCTGTTGTCTGAATGCGGATACATTGCCGCTGTTATGTGGGTCGTCAAGCAAAGTAATGATGTTTTCTCGTTCTATTTACTAACGAGATCAGCTAAATTCTAGCCGTAGGAGCGTTAAAACGCGTCTAGCACTTTTTACGTGTTACGATCTTACGTAAAAATTTATTGGTTCTGTAATACGCAGTTTTATTCCGTCAACGGTATTCAATAAAACAACGTACTTAGGTATTTTAATTTTTACTATTAAAATAACTTATGTTTTCAAAATAAAACGTGTTTTCGAATACTTAGTGTTTTAAATAATACAAACTACACATAATGGGACTTGTAGTGTAGTCTTTCTGTACGTGCTATATGTATTGTTGGGAATACCTGTTATACGTCAAGAGAAAGAAAAGGTGTTTGCTAAACTCCGTGCGTCTTCAGAATTTGCGCGTCACTGCGTCAGTCGGTCATGAGAGCAAATGGGGCGGCATAAACTCACTGTGCGCTATTTTTCTATTTTCTTCGCCTCATATCAGTGTAAACACGCTTCACGAGAGAATCATACCAATCTATTTACTTATCTCTGGCGTTCTCAAGGATAAATCATTTAGATATTATTTACAATGTTATCTAATATTCAAAGTTAACGTCACGTTAAACACGACGCATTCCATTGTCACCTTTATTTTGATGCAATAAAGCATAAAATGATAGCGTCTTGTTTAAAGTATTCCAAACATCTAAATATATCGCAGCAGAAAATGTGTCTACAATGGGATTTTATTCTGGGGCTACTAATGTATAGGATAACACGTGTGGCGCTGTAAACAGGAGCGCCAAACAATTACAACATAGTTATAAAAAAAGGAATTTGGGCATCAATAAACTTGTTTACATGATTTTTTTTCCCCTTATTTTTTTATAATTATGTGAACATAATGGCATAAATCGTGAACTGGGTGTTCTCGGCCAATTTGAGAGAGGCTTACAACCACTGAGATATGTAAACCTGCCGATTTAAAACGCGAAAAAGGAATCTCGTTTGAGAGCGTTATCATCACATCACGTTTTTAGTTAGCAACAAAACTGCGCATTTAGTGAGGCGCCAGGAAATTGAGGAATAAGATTAAAAATAAAATGTTTAGGACACGTGAGAAGTCGCGTGTTGGAACTAATTAGCACTGCTGGCCCACTTTTCTGAAGGATAGTCAGTTCGTTAGTGAATGTATTATAACTACGTAAGTACACAGTACTTGATTGATCATTTTTGATCAGAATACGCATGATTTGATCAGCCAATAAAATTTGAAAACAAGTTCATTAGTAGATTTTTTGTAGGTCTACCTTCATTAGCAACACTGATCAGTTTTCCAAGGGTCAAAATTTAAAAAGTAATTCTTTGTTGCCCATAAACTAATTGAGATTCCTATTTAAAATGTCACAGAGAAATTGCAGTTAGTAACCAGGCAGAAATAACATTTGGAATTGAATAACAATTTACAACAAATATCTCACAAACAGGATGATAATATACTTAATCTAATAATTAGTCTTATTTGCAGTAAGCAACCTATGTACCCGATGAATAAAATACATCATTGACAGGTCTGAGATATAAAATGATCAATGTTTTTATTTAGTTGCTATGCTGTGGATCGACGCTGGACATTTATTAACTTAAAATTAGTTAAACTGAACTACATCTACCCTCAAATTATTTATTTAAAAACAAAAGAGTGAAATTATGTACTACTACCATGGCATACTATGTTACCGTGGCAATATGAGTTAATATAAATTAATTGTTTAGAAAAAACAAAAATCAAGGAAGCAGAATAATTTTAAAATGATGTTTCCTTGATTTGTACATGCTCAATGGTATATTACCTTTTTACAGGGTTACTCAAATAATTTCTGAAAATGCGTTTCACTCACATATTCTATTTGCAGTCACATTTACCTTGAGCCTTGACCAGTACTTTTTACATTTCAAATAATTTATCAATCTTTGTCATACATAAGTACTGTACTTTGCAGATTAACACAATTGAATGTGAGGGTGGCATAAAAAACAGAAAATGGTTTGTGAAATTCACTGGTGATATTCAAATAAGATTGTCATTTTGTAGGAAATTAACAAAATTTTTCAATAACATTCTGAAAATTAAGCATATCATATGACTACATACTGATAACATAAAAAAGGAATCTTACCTTTTTCTCCAGACTTGTTGGAGCCAGAAGCATTGCTTGAGAGGCTGGAGTCATCCGAGTCGTAACCGAAGGCTGTGTTGTCTCCCGCAGCCTTGGCGTTGGGGAGGCGCTCGCGGCGCGGCTGCCAGCGGCGCGGCGTGGCGTGGCCGGCCGGCGACCCTGCCAGACTCGGCAGCCCATCCAGCGGGTAGGGCCGCGCCGTGCGCTCCTGCCCGCCCATCATGAACATCTGCCCCGGCCCTCCAAACGCCCCGCTCCCATGATACATCATCGGTGCGCCCTCGTTCATGCTCACCTCTAAACCCTGCCGGCGGTTCAGGTTATAACTATGAGCTAGGTTCACGAACACCGGCGAAATTTTAGACATTAATTTTTGACATACCGACCTGTATTTCGACCGTTATATCCGATGGCGTCCGGCGTGTCGGGCGACTATTGCGTCATAGTAGGCGTAGTAAATTAATTAGAGTATGGTGCGACGTCGAAATCTAGTGATTCTATTTATCTTGAGTACGCCGAAATTCGAGACGATCGTCAAGTGGGACGTTTTTTCCGATTTGATAGCTTCCGGTCTTCAATTGTGTCGATAATAACGTGTCGCTTGACTCCCACTGTGTGAAAAAAACTAGCAATAATTATTTCGACGCCGGTAATAATAAATCTACCCACGAATTATGGCAAATCTGTAAAATCTAATGAGGAAGATCCGCCATGACTTTAGGGAGCAACACTAGCGACATCTGACGGATGTGAGTGAAGTAGTACACGTGATTTTACTTTTTTCTACTTCAAATTCCGAAGTTCCATTTTATGCCAGTGATTAAAATATTATAATTTTAGTCTACAATCTTCCCCATGCTGTAAATAAATCATTGTTTCTATTAGAAAATAATAGTGTTCATTATACACTGCTGAAAACTGAAATTTTAAATCACATGACACTAATTTCAGTATATTTTTTTCCTTTTGCAATATTTTGATGACACTGACATTACAGTACGCGTTCCACTACATAAATGTTATATTGTGAGTATTTCTAGATTGCGTCTTTGTTTCTCATACGAGTTTGGTATGACGCTGCCTTTGTCTATCAAAATGAATGTACAAAATATTTGTTTTTCATGTAATTTGACATCAATGACATGACATTACGATTTGCCAGACACACGTAAAAATAATAAAATTACGTACAAAAATAATCTAATTTCCCGTTACAAATTGTACACAGTGATAATGGAAAATATTTCGAAATCCGAGCAATTATTGAACCAATTATAAAATCTATTTAGCGAGTGATGACGTTGAATGGGGACTATGTAACCTTAAAAGTGTTGAAAGAAACAAACTTTGCTTTCTCATTGTTTGATTATCATCGTTATCTCAGTGGCACAGTGCGTTGATATGTCACATTTCGGAGATTTTATGGACGGTGTGCCCGTTAAAATATCGGAGAAGTATAAGCGACCGCTGAGGTACGACTTACCTTATTCTGTAAACGAATGTCCAATACGAGCTCAGAATGTCGTTGACAGCGCTAATTATTCGTGTACGTTTGAGAAGAACGTCCTTGCTAAACTCAAGGAGCTTAGGAATGCGAAAGAGACGAAGAAGAATGAGAGGCGACACCGTCTGCAGTTGCTACAAGAGGCGGAACAGAAGAGACTCGACGCGATAGCCGTCGCCGAGGACGAGGAGCGGCTGAAGCAGCTTAGCGTGTCCGAGGTGTCGTACCCCAGCACCGACGACATCAGCCCCCTGTCCGCCGACGAGAAAGCTGATAAAAACTGTGATAACACTGCTAAAGTAGATAAAACATTAGACCATCGTGATGTACCCACACACATTAACTACCCTACTACTAGTATTGCTGTCGACTCTCAACTTAACATACTGCAGCCCACGCTAGTGAAGGCATATCAGCAGGAAAATAGCTTGCTTGATGACCCTGATCCACTGCAGAATTTGAAGTTAAATACAAAGATATCAAGAATAGCACATAACCATAACATAGACACACTAACATTTAGAGATTTTGAGAATGATACTTCAAGTCCATTTGATAATGTGGAGCTAAAGACTATAAATGATATGGAGCTGCTGGCACAAGTGCTGCAAGACCAGAATGAGTCAGCTACAAGTAGTCACCCCCCCTCGCACTATGCTCCAGAACATGGATACACCTTGCCCAACTGTGCATCTCAACCACATGTTGATGGAGTCACATTTTTACCAGCAACATACTTAGAACAACCCATGCAAAATACACATATGATGTATAGCTCACCACAGCACTACCCTATCTCAAATGGGTACTACATCCCCACAGATGATGCTGCCAATATGTATATGCAAAATTACCAATATTATGTTCCTCCTAATCCATACCCCTCTGTAGAACAGTATTATGGTAACCAGTTACCAACTACGTCTGGAGAGATGGTCTCTGTGCCAAATGGTTCTGCGTCATACATTCCACAGCCTTACTATTTCCAGTACCCTCATGTTTCTGTGACATATCAGCCAGGGAATGCACCGGAACCTTACCAAATGCCTGTACAGAATGAGAGTATAGATCAAAATCAAGTAGCTGCAGGACCACACACTACAGTGAAGTCTAGATCAAGAAGTGTGCCGGATATTGTTAGGGAATTAAATGAGGAGTTGGCTAAACTACGGACAAGTGAACGGTCCTATAACGTTAGTCCGGCTCCTAAGCCCCAAACTCCTCAGGTAGCAGGTCCTGTAATAAGTGATAGGAAGGAAGAGAAGAGGAGTAGGAAGAAATCGGATCATCTGCCAAATCCATTTGAGAAGTTGTCTCCGAAGTTGCAGGAAATGTGTCAGAAGATTCATGGAATGGGTTTTCCTCTGGACAGGGTAGCGAGGGTGTGTACGCTTGTAGGTGACAATGATAAGAAGGTGAGTGTTGTCTTGTGGAATATTATATTTTAGTCAGTTGGTCGTCGGTTTTAATTATTGAGGAATTTGAGTATCTTGTTGGAAGTGTATGTAACGAGGCACTGCAGAAAAAAGACTTAGACAATTTTTTATAGCCAAAAAAGTGTTTGATGCAAGAGCAAGTTAAGCGAGCTCGGGACTTAGGGCACTCCGGTTTAGGTTACTTTAAACACTTTTTTTTTTTGGAATGGGAAATCATCAAATGACTCCTCCAGCTCTGGGCGGAGTGGAAGGGAGTGTCAGACTTTTACTGACTAAAACCTATCCATGTTCCTTCTTTTGCCCTTTGTGTTCCAGGGCCGCGGTATCTCTTTCGAACAGTCCCGCAGCCCGGGTTACTTTAAACCCTGCAGACAGAAATAGGAGCCCTGTGTAGTGGATTACATCAAGATTTTCATAGTGCCCTGTTTCGTATCCACTGACCAGGATCTTTGTTAAAAATGATGGTCTGCCTGTTATTAGATCATGGAGTTACCATTATGTATTCATCTGTTTTACAACTCCTAAGTTTTCCATTTTATTAAAGGGAATAATTCTTTTTTACTGACTATAGTAGTTAAATTCAGTAAAAAGATTTATTCCCTTCCTTTTAGCTTATGAAAATGATAAGTATTGTTTGCCTTGTAATTTTAAAAGATAAGTAGACCCCAACAAACGTGTTTTTTAATAAATTCTCCAGAGTTTTCGCCTTTTATCAAACAATATATTAATAAACCCAGACATTTACTGAACTGGCATAAAAGAAACATGCCTACTTTATACATGTAATGTAGTATGGCACCTTGAATTCAATGCCAATTCTACAATCATAGAGCAGTTATTGGTAAGCAATTAATTTAATGTGATTTAAATATTTTTTATAAATAATTAAATGGACAAGTATGGCGATAAAAATTACAAATATTTGTTCTTCATATAATATGTATGTCGAGACTCTAAAACACTTATTTACTTTTGCCAGTCTTCTACCGTTTTTTTAGGGCTTCCAATCTCTATTATAATTAGGTACCAACAGCTCCAGTAGTTCGTTATATAGTAACCTAATTGTGTAGCTTATTTGGAGCCTGATAACAGCATTTACTTTAACACATTAGTGGCTAATGACGTTGCTAGTCAAATAATATAGGAACGCGCACTTTTGGTTGTTATAACAATAATGCATATTTTTAAGATAAGCTCCTGACTTTGTAGCGAATTGTTTGAGGATACAGTGCAATATCGCCAACAGAAATGGACCACTTCTTTAGTGAAGTCATAAATGTATGGCTGTTAACACAAAAACGAATGGACACTAAATTGGATTTTCAACACTGGGCCTCTAGATGTAAATTCAACAGTGCAATAATATTTAAGCACGCATTGAGGCGTCGCGTAGATTTTGTGAAAACGGGCTATAGACTCACTATTTATGCGCTCAATTTATTAGGTATGAGATGTCGCCATTTTGTTCTTTACGAATTCGAAGGCGACTACTCAATTAGTGGTGATTATTGACTTTTTTAACTGTGGAAAACTGAGTGACATGCACGGTCTTAACGTTCTCACTATCATTCAGATTCGGATTTCAATATAATGGATTATGTTATTCTTCAACTACTCATAAAAAATCAGCCTAAAACGATCCAACTACTGGGAGCCTTTGAGCGGGAGTGGGCCGTATTCCACGCAGTCCCAGTTTTGGCCTGGTTGGTAGATGTCACATGGCCTTCGCTTTTTTAGTTCTAACATATGCCGTTTGTTCATCTCTATTTTTTTTCAAATTCCAGGTGATCGAAGGTCTATTAATAATGAGTGACCTCATGGACCTTGGCTTCCCAGAAGGCAGGGTATCAGCGGCGTTAGCCAAGCACGAATTTAACCGGGACAAAGCTTTGGACGAGCTAGTACCGTAACGGAGTAAGGAAACCCCGAAATATTACGTAAGAAGACTCGAAAAGTCGTAAGGAAAATGTTTTTTGTAGGCGGAAAGGAAAGGAATAAAGGAAGTACTCCTTGATGGAGTCAGGTTGTGGCTGACGGAAAATGGCGTCTAAGCAAGGATTTGGCACTGGAAAATATCTTACTAAAATTGTACAGTTGAAAAAGGAAAGGTTCAGCACCTTTAGGGCCCTAGAGCACAGTGCATGCGTCTTATTTATTCCGACCATGTACTGTCAGCATTATCTTTGCAAATGTTTTGAAAAGGTTACATTTGCGCTGCATGTGGGAAAGGAATGTATAAATATTGCTTAACCTTTTCGTTCTGCCACTGAACTTAGTACTGAACTATTGTAAGCGATAATTATCCAGTATTAGTTGGCCAGCGAAGTGTGTACGCAAGAAGTTTCAGAATGGTATAGGGAATATCCGTTTAAAGTGCTGCGCCGTGGTTTTATGATGCATTTGTCTATTTCGTAGTTTGGAAGATAATAATATTCATAGAATCTATAGCTACTGCGGGCCTAGTGTGAATTTTTATTGACAAAACGTTCTAGATTGCGTTAAAGTTAACTTTTATTTGTATAAAAGAATTGTGGTTCCCATTATGGCCACTAGAAGGCGCTAGTTCAGTTTCAGTACAAATTGAAGTTTACGTTAACGCGTTAGATTAAGTATAAAAACTCTCATTAAGTCCACAGGTTTACTAATACAACTTTAGACGATGTCTACTAACGTGCGAACTTGCCGTTATTAAAATAATTTGATTTCGTTATTTGCTTAAATGTTTTGAAACTATAGAAAGGTTTTAATTACTTCTGTTAGGTAAGTCACTGTTGCACGCTAAATGTTATAAATTAACTCTTTATTGATAATGCTTTCCAACAAAACTAAAAAGGTATTATATTAATTACCTTCTCACTATGGACAGGAAAATTATATAAAGTGCATAGTTCTTTTGGCGCTCAAATAACATTGTCGTAGTAGGGAGCTGTTTCTAAACATTTATGAAATTGTCTGTGGTAATCGTATTGAAAAAACAACATGGCGGCGTTAGTACAGATTATGGTCACCCGCCAAAATAAGCACACAGCACTTCAGTGATAAAGCGAAGCTTTTAATAATAAAGCACAGGCCACACCGCCAGCTACCGAGCGAGCGGGCGAGCCGAACGAGGTATTGTTTCACCTCTTTTCATCAGTGGCGTAGCTAGTCCTAGTAGGGCCCTGTATAAAATTTTTTTGGGGGCCCTTTGAAGCCAAGTGCGGTGAAGCCCAAAACGAAGAGAAAATTATCAGTATTAAACTAATGATTTTTGTAAAACAAGGAAAATAGCATCCAGACATCGCTTTAGCTGTCATTCATTTTACTTAGAGAATGTGTGAGTGAGCAAGGTAAACAAAAAAAAAGTGTAACTACCATTATGACTAGCATAGGTTAAGAGTTCAATGAAGAGCTAGAAAATTACAGCTTTCATCGAAAAGCAAGCGAAGTGAGCTCGAAAAATTGGTGCTTTTTAAATGGCCATTGGCGAAGCCTAAAACAAAGAGCGAGCGAAGTGAGCTCGAATAATGTAGAGCTTTTTGGGCCTTGATAAGTTATATTTTCATATAAATGAGAATCAAGAAGAATCTTTGAGGTTTTGAGAAGATTTTGTGATTTTTTCCTCATCAGGGGCCCTTGTTACTTGGGGGCCCCGTATCATTGATACGGCTAATACGGCGGTAGCTACGCCCCTGCTTTTCATACTTTGGCTTTCACACTGCGAACGACGAAAGAGCCGAAACGAAATCTAAGTATGAGCCTCGCCCACCTCGCTCGCTAGCTGGCGGTGTGGCCGGCGTTTAAGACGGTCGGACTTGAGACTTGTTTCTATAGAAATTACAGATTTTTAAGTAGACTTCAAGACGACCACAGACCACATGCGACACTGTCGCTGCGGTTAGCGGACAGCGATCGCATTCGGATTTTTTCTTAAAGCTTGGAACTTGATTGTTCTATTTCCTCGGTGTATCAACGATTTTAGGAACATTTTAGAAATCAGAAATCTAAATACTTTTTTACTTTTTTCTCAAGTAGTAAGAAACATCTAAACACTTCTGCTTTACCTTGGTTTTCTCAAGTAATAAGTTGTTGTTTTAATGTTGTTTGTGCAATTTCCGGATATTTGATCTGATGGGCTTAGCACTTCTAAGTGATCGAGATTGGATAATATGGCATTTTGAAAATTAACGCAGTGAAACAGACGACGAAACATACAGGCAACGGGTTAGGAATATCCTTCAATATCCTAAGAAAGTTTATAGAAAGTGTGATGCAGTTGTCCCGCAGATTCGCTTGCACTTTATTTCAAACATGAAATACAGGATCAGCTGTTTTGATAAATGTAGAAATTTCGAACTGGTTTTTTTTTGTTCTTGTTGTATGGGCTGTTTAAAAAATAATAATATTGAGTACCTACCTATTTTTAATTATTTTAGCTCCTGAAGTTACTGTCCAGAGTAGTGGTTCTATAATTTTAATTATTATAAAAATTAAAATGTGTTCATTGGTGATAGCCAAATGTGAGTCAGTCTTCTACTTTGATACTGCGCGCTTTACGATTCTGTAGGTTATTTGTAATTTTGAGATTGTTGCAAAAAATTATTGCGTAAATTTGATTGAACATTTAAAGGAAATTAATCAATTATGTTATTATTTGTGTCTAGGTTATTAACAAACTGCTGGCAATTAGTTATTTTAAGGCCTTTCTCTCAATGTCTGTTGCAAAAAAACGCATGTTTTATTTTGAACTTTGTATTTTAAGTTTAGAGTCGTGTGTTCAATATTTGCATGACCAAGGACTTGAATTGGAAGAGGTTGAGTTTATAGATGATATATTAAGGCTCAATACACCCAACCATTATTCGAAAATCCTTTTTGTATCAAATATAGGAAGCCATTTGAAATGTGGTTCATATTTACTTCGTTTGAAGAATCTAGGAGCTAACTATCCCCTATCTTGCTTCAAAACACACAGTTTCTCCCCTTCTTCGAACATTGTTTCTGAGATTTTTACTGAGCCATATTTGACTACATTTTTTGTCGATTCATGAATATTGTAAATCCCTGGATCACCCTTGATGGCACTGATCTACAAGGAAGGAAACTATAATTACGAACCACATTTTAAAATCGAATCGAATACCGTAATTAAAAAATAATGTAGGTAAGTACGGATTTTCTGTTTCCAAATTTTTTCCTGGTAAAACCACTTAGTTTTTATAGTCTTGTACGGAAGTACTTACAGGTACAATACAATAAAACGTTTATCACCATAGTTCTAGAACATCTTATCGAATCTCTAAACCAATCAGTTTGATGTCCAATATAACGGAAATGTTCTTTTTTTATTTTCAAGACATATACCATTAAGATAGCTGATCTTGTTTTGTTTAATTGGTTATAACGATTTTCTATTAAAACATGCACTTACAATACACTTAGATCTTTTGATACGTATCTGTTGATCTATTAATTTCGATGGTTATTTGCTATGATTTGTTATGGGCCTTGAAACGAATATGAGAACCAGAGACGCTGTTAATTTCAACTATTTAAAATTTTAAAACTCTACATGATTAAAAAATTCGTCAGAGTTAGTGTACTGTAAATGCCTTCCCTGCCAAGGAAGTAATTTCTATGAATTTTGTACTACTTACATCAATGTTCGTCGTTATCTGAACAGAGTTTTACAATTAAAAAACCAATGCATTTATTTGTGATAATAATATATGATAAATAATGGTTTTGTGTTCACAAAATAATAAAGTTGATAACGATTTCACTTAGGTACTGTAAACACAGATTCTTTAGGATACGTCTTGCCTTTCTGTCAAAGATTTGAATATAAGGGCCCATTGAAACGAGGCGTTTAAAGGCCCGTATGTATAAAATGTGTCTGTCACTTTCCAAATTAATAGAGAGAATATTAAAAATAAGTTAAAAGCTCGTACTGTTATATGACGTCTTAACCTTTTACTGCCAGAGCATAAACGCACGCGCGTGACCTCCACGCCAAGCCACAATTTCATCTACCATTTTGTCACATATTTGTGTCGTTTGGCGAACAGGGCACGCGCTCGCTTGTCACGTATATGTGACTATGGCGGCCAAAAAGTTTATAAAAGTGACTGCCATTTTCAGTCCCTTCGTATTCGAGTCTCGAATGCATTGAAAGCACTATGGAGTTGTAAGTATTTTAATTACTTAATACTATGTTTATAATGTAAATAACACAAAGTGCAATTTTCTAATATTTTGTATATTTGTTTACCACAATCACGATTTAATTATTTGAATATTTTAGCAAAACTTGTATGACATAACTAGTGGGACTGAAGCCACAGTAGGCCGTAGTTACACCGGTGGGTTAATTCTAAACTATTTTCGGTAAAAGTATGCTACAGAGGTACAGAATTAGTAATCTTATTTCTTGAAAGTAAAATAATTTATTTTTTCACAGGGAAAATTTAAAAAATGAAATCGTTGTTAGGAGATTCAGTACCTACATATTTTTCCCAAAACCGAAATTGGAATTCGACAAACGTACAGGGAAGTAAGAGTTTATACCCCCGAATTATAAGTTTTTCTGTCAGTTGAAACTGTTACTAAAATATGTAGTTTTTACTGCTCAGATCTAATTAAATGACTTAAGTAGACTTTATAATAAATGTTCATTTCACTCAGCACGCGTTGCTAAGAAAAGTTGTGTTTTCATAGAAAATTCTCCCCTAAATGTTGCTACTACAAATACGTGTAAAAATATAATTTACAAGATGATTGTGATTTTAATCTAAAGAATTTTGTATGAAAATGCAACTCGCAGATCACAATAAAGCTTATAATATATTATTTTTGTATGTAGATAATAAAATACTCTAGTGTAATATAAATTGAGTGAAAATACCGTATGGGTGAATGGATTGAGTCGAAGCGGGCGGGCGTGACAGAAAAGACCAAAAAAGGTAATAGAAATATTAATAGAAAGCGTGGTCCTTTCTGTGACTTCTCCTCTTCGCCTCAATGAGTTTCCTACGGAGCTGTTTGTTTCAAACGAGGTTTTTATTTATTTGTAGTATAAAGAACGTTACTAGTAGTAAATTGTAAGTGAAGGCTTCGGTAGAATGGATGGAGATTTTATACATTACAGCTTCACAAACGAAATGTATAAATAAAAATTGTTATTTTCAATTTCTTGTTTTATTAAGTCCGCAATATTGCCACAACCTCTAAATTGTTTATAAATTAATTAGTATAGTTATTTTTAATGTTCGAAAATAACATCAAATTGTTACTCTCCGCCCCTTTTTTTTGGGATGGGGAATCATCAAATGACTCCTCCAGCTCTGGGCGGAGCGGAAGGGAGTGTCAGACTTTTACTGACTAAAACTCATCCATGTTCCTTCTTTTGCCCTTTGTGTTCACTTCCAGGGCCGCGGTATCTCTTTCGAACAGTCGCGCAGCCCCGTTACTCTCCGCCCTTACTTTTCTTTGGGTTTTAATTACAAGTTATGGTAGTAGTAGTTGTGTATTCTTCATCATTAATTTAATTATTACTTGGTCTACTATTGGTCTCAAGGTAGACCTTGCGGTACTCCATAATTTTATCTCTGAACGATGTTGCGTTATATTTTGTTGTCTACGGCCAGTGTACCAAAATTCGCATAATAAGTTAAGTACATTATGTATGCTCCTCACAAACCAACTTCCATATTTGGTAGAACACGTAGAAGAATAATTATAATTTATTATTCGTAGTTAACTATTCGACTTTCTGTGTAGTTCAGAGTATCTCCCACGTTCTTAAGTAACCAGCATTGAAATAAAATGCATTTATTTCGCATGTCTCCGTTAAGTCCAATTTTCTGTAAAATAATATTGTCACCAATTTTGTGTTATACGTGCAGTGGGCACTGGGATGTGGGCGTGGGATATTGCATCTGAAGTGAATAATTTCAGCTCACTTTTGGAGGGCACTGTAAGTTGCATCTAAGGATAAAGGTTAAAACCACATGTGTCACCTTCACGAGTTCGATTCCACGAGAAAATAGAACTCGTTATAATAGCCCCAGAAGTCAGACGCTCTGCGCTTCATCAATTGGCAATTAGGTCTTCAATCATCAAACGGATAGTTAAAATACGTTGTGTGCATAACGAAATTAAAATAGAAATGCGACAAGTCAATGACCATTGTTCTTTGTTAAAACATGACCCGAATAAACTAGTGTTTGTCTACAGACTTAATTAATTAACATAGTCGCCAACTCACAAACTTCTTGCTACCGAACGAGCAAAAAGCACAAGTAGGGTTTTACAAACTGCAGTGCCGACAGACAGAACCCACACCATGCAAATGATCTTCAACAAGTCAACACCACATCTGGTTTTAATTTTCTTACAATCTTTTATCATTTTGGTACTCCAAAACGGTCTTTCGCGCCTTGTGATAAGAGTGTGTTAACAGTGTGGCTTTTTGGTTATATTGTTCCATTTTGCGTAATAGGTCAATGCCAAGATTGTGATTAATGAATGCGTGCACGCATGCGGTTGTTTAAACACCGGCTGCGCGTTTGTATACCGTGGAGGTTAAGTTGGTGTGCCAGATAACTCACCGGGGCGCCGGTAAAAATTATGTTGAATAGTTTAGGTAACGAAATTTTGGTAGCAATGGTATAACCTAGTGGTCGAAGTCAAGAACGTAAATGGGCAAACAGTTTTTTCTAGATAAACTATTCACTCTGAAATTTGCAACACTCGCATGAAAGTTGCGATCATCAAAGGCGTTTGGAATAAATGAATTTCGACACCTCAAGTGAATTTGTTACAGCATACCTACTCAAATAAAGGAACCCAGCTTCCTGCGGTGTCGCGTAGTTCCCGGACTTTCGCAAATAGTTAATAAAATGTAGTTTCCGCGAGCCGGTGACCTACCAGACAATGGGCGACCACCGCATTGTCTATTGTCATCACCGGCCAGACATGCCGCTATGAATGGGGCAAGTTCATTCCGATCCAGCCCACATTAGCCGTCCGAGGGAGACGCAGGTACAGCGATTCCGCGAGCGCGATAGAGAACGCAAGCGAGAAATACGGTCTGCGCGGACACTCGGAATTACCGCTGCTTGAGTTTTGTTTTGGAACGGTCCAGTTGCTTGGCGGGCGGCGCACGAGTCGAACTGTTCCCACGCGCGATACGATTAGCTCGGCGCGGTGTAACGTAACATGAACGAGTCGCATTTCTTTATGCGCCGCGCCTCGCCGCGCTTGCACCGCCGATAACATCTGCGAAACCGATATTTAGGCCGGCGATATCGTGATAGGGTTCGAATTCGTGCGCGACATTTCGCCGGCACCGCGCGGCCATGTGATCGCTCCCCGACCGATGGGAGCGAAAATCGAACAAAAAAGCCGCCTGCTAATGTCTACCCCTCCCGGCCGCTACAAAAAAGGGATAAAAAGGTTATTCCTGGAATGCACACATGTGGACGCCGGGTAAAAGTGGGTGCTCGTATTGAATCCGCAGTGTTACCACGATGCCTCGGAGGAGCAGGTGGATGCATCTGGCGGCGGGCGTCGCGCTCGGTGTCACTTTCGGGATATTCCTCAAGTTGTGTTTAAGGACTTCATCCAGGACGACTATGGAAGCATGTCCGGAATCTGCCAAAGTGTTTGCCGATCCCGATCCTATCGCCCTGATAGGTTTGTTGCCGAACGAGACTGTTCACAACTCGAACAGAACATTAGTGTTCGTGGGTGTTATGACAGCTGAACAATATTTAGGTTCGCGAGCAAAAGCAGTGTACGAAACTTGGAGCCAGGACCTGCCTGGTCGGATAGCGTTTTTCAGTTCGGAAGTGTCGCGGGCGCCGGGGTTACCTTTGGTTCCCTTGCGTAATGTGGACGACAGTTATCCGCCGCAGAAGAAGTCATTCTTGATGTTACTGTACATGTATGAGAAGTATGGGGATAAGTTTGAGTGGTTCATGCGTGCGGATGACGACGTGTATGTGCGAGGTGATAAGTTGGAGGAGTTCTTGCGATCCGTGGACAGTCGGAAGCCTCAGTTCATAGGGCAGGCTGGTCGAGGGACGAGCGATGAGCGGGATGCGCTGGCTCTGGACTACAATGAGAACTTTTGCATGGGTGGTCCGGGCGTTTTGTTCTCTCGAGAGACGTTGAAGAGGGTGGCGCCGCACGTGAAGTACTGCCTGAAGCACCTGTACACCACGCACGAGGATGTGGAGCTGGGCCGCTGTGTCGCCAAGTTCGCCGGAGTATCATGCACGTGGAGTTACGATGTAAGTAATTGTTCTAAGCTAACTGTAGTAAACAAGTGACAAATGCGATTTATTACGATTTTTGTTGCGTAAGATAATATTTTTGGGACGTACCTAAATATCGTGGATTATCATAACGTTATCGTATGATTCTAATTGATACGTGGATGTGTAATAAAGTTATAACAACGTTCGTATTATGACCAAGCTCGTTCGTGTCAGCATTTTGGCTAATGACGATGTTTGTCAAGCCGGTTTACCTAGGCCAATACCGCGTAATTGATCAATATTTGAACTGTCAAAACGATCTTAGTACACAAATCGATATCAGGTTTTTAGTGGTTTATTTTTTGCGAGATATTTTAACGTGTATAAATAAATTAAAGAATGGTCAATTGTTGATAAAAATATCACACACATAAAAACAAGTTTAAATGTTAATTTATTAGCCCGGAAAAAACCGGACAGAAAGTTGAGTGGAAGGTTATGGGGAGACCAGTGCCCAGCCTTAAGACAAATAGGTTTAAAACAATAATGCATAAGACACGTGTTGGTCACGAAAATTGTGGCTAAACTCAAATGGATTTAATTTAACTTTACGACAAGAGACATGGCTTGCCCAACCCTGAAAGAAATTGCACAAGCGGATCCTTTTGAAGTTTAGATTAGATGCTTTTAAACATCGGATAGTTTCCTTATTGAACAGGAACTTGAAGAGAAGGTATATGATTAAGTCTCCACAGTTTTACAGCCAAGGCTGAAGAAAATAAATCGATTTAGTTGGCTCAAAAGTAATTACCTATTCGGCGAATCAATGAGCGTAAACTATTCTTATTCTTAGTGGCCAGTGTCTTTCAGTTATAGGATCACTGACCGCGGCTACTTAGGCTGTTGGGCAGTTGACTTTACGGTATTTTTTAAAAACATAAAAAAAACGTCCGTTTGACATTTACTTTTTATTTTCTACTCAGCTATTCTTGGACTGTTGTATGTCGGATGATGTGGTAATAATAATACCTACAAGCAACTACATTATAACCTATAGTGGTGATATAGTAGTGATTGAAAAGTAAGCAATGATAATAAGCCACTACTAAAAGTTTTTTTAATAATATAATTCAATCATGATTCGAAAGGGACGTGGCGCCATCTATTAGCATAAGGACGTTATTGTTGTTTTCTTCGGGAACAGTACTTTTTTTCGGGATAAAAAGGTACCCTACGTCCGTTTATGTACACCTGACAACGTCTATGCAAAATTTCAGGATGATCGGTTCAGTGGTTTAGGCGTAAAAAAGTAAGAAACAAACATACTTTCGCATTTATAATATTAGTTATGAAGTTAGGATAGTTAGGATTTATAGGAATTTTGTTTTCAGTATTGTCGAACGTATCATCGGTATTCATAGGTTTTACTTAGAAACAGACTAGACCTGTAGAGTATTAATATTTTGATCAGAGAAATTATTTTTGCAAAAACTTTTTAAAATTAAATAAGTAGCAAATTAATATTATTGCGTATCTTACATGTATCTATCTAACTAGGTTTTTATTTTCAGGAAAACCGCGTTAGATAAATTTTGAGATTGATTAGATCAATTAAGATTAATAACCCTTTCGTCCGGTTATAAACTTATAAATCAATCCGATTTATATCGTTTTAATTACGGCAATAATTGATAAGCAGTTACCAATTATTTTTTTATAGGAATGAATATTTTATACTTAGTTTTAATTGGGCTGATTTGTAGTTGAAACAATTGAGGAAATTCCGAAATAATCAGAAATGTAGTGATATAGATTTTGCTGTTATTTCATTTCCTGCAGTAGGCCTGCCCAAGTAGCACCAAACTGCGTTATTGGATGTCAACATCGGTAACTTTAGCATTTATGAAGACTTATTAGAGTTCACTCGAACGGCAAAAGCTGAAAATTACGCTTTCGCCTGTTTTTGACTATATTAACAACCACTGAAATAAAATTGTAATGTTGCGAGCGTTAATATAGTTGTTCAGGTATGTGTTAATCAGCATTTAGCAATCAATAGTACTGTTAGCTACAATATAGCATTTTTGTGAACCTGAAAGTAGCTATATTCTGAATTAAAGGCCACAAACGTACCCATAAAATGCAGCTTGCATTTAAAAAAAGAACATGTGAACTGCTTTTAATGCAATCAATTATTCTGTGACTTCAATTAACAATGATATATTGCGTCTTGCTGAACATAGTTGAACGTTTACAGTGTTAATCAGCTTGCTACACGCAATCTTATAATAGCACTTATCTAGCCCACATGATCACTATGCCTGAATTTATATGATGCTAAATTACAGCAAACTGTTATAAATCAGATCACATGTAACCTTTGATGCTGGTTAGAGCTGAATACTTGTACTAGCATAGGCAATTACTACTAACTAATGATGTTGAATAAGATCCAGATACATGGATCTGTGACGGAATTGTGCGACTCAAAAACTCGTGTCAGCTTGTTAAGGATTTATGTACCACCAGTGAATTCTTATACAGCTCATAGCATTTAATTGAGCACATAGCATTTATTTTTTCTTAATGCGGTGCAGATTGGTTGTCCGCCATTTTTCAGGTTCTAACCTATAGGTATATTATAATAATACTAACAATTTATTTATGTTTAGTCAACGGAAATAACAACTACATTTGAAAAATATACCAATTATTTAGAAACAGCTTATTGTCAAATTACATGACATTTAAAAAGAGATTTTTAGCATTTTTTTTGTATCATCAACTTCGTCATCATCGAATTCGTCTAGATACATAACATTCCCCAAAACAACACAAAGAAAAGCTGAACTACCACACAAATCGTAATTCATTAAAACTGCCTGCATTCGTAAAATACATAAAATAAAATAACCATACTAAAAAGTACTCGAGATGTACATTTGTAATGTAAGTAGATATCACCCATGTCCGATGGTGCGATTGGATACGTTTGATATCCAGAACCGATCTAACTCAAACTAATATTATAAATGCGAATGTAACTGACTGTCTGTGATCTTTTCACGCCTAAACTACAACCGATCGTATTTGAAAAATAGATGGGTAACCTTCCCAGAATATCCATCGTAGAAACTACTTTGGGATACTTTTTATCCTGGATGTTTTTTAAAACGACTAACGAATGTCTCGGGAAGCGTAATGTTTGAGACCACATTGGGAGAATGAACTAAACATATTCTTGATATGTTGAAGGAAAGAGAGAGAGAGTGGAAGGCCAAAGAAAAGATGGATGGATTGTGTGAGGTAAAATATGAAAGTAAAAGGAGTAAATGATAGCGTGACGGTTGACAGGGGTTACAATGGGGACAATGGAATAAAAAGTCTTGCGCCGACCCCAACTAACATGGGACAAGGGCATGAAGATGATAGTGATGAGTCTTGATACCATATTAAAGTCTTCTTATCATGAACATTAAGCGCGTATAATACAATAATACGAACCGTTACATTTGCTCTTGTTTCCACGGCTCGAGTTAATTCAAGCGGTTGCATGGCAGAACGAAAGTGTTACAATTACTTAATGCTTGCTTCGTGGCTCTGCAAGTGTTTGTTTATGTAAGGATTTTTTCTATTTCGATCTTATCTCTTATATTTTTTATGTAGTTTCTTTTTCATCTTCACCAAGAGTTTTACCAGCAAATTCTCAGTAGGAGCCCGGAGCGATGTACCTACGCTCGGTTGATAGCAATTGCTATCTATAACATGGGACTTAAAAACATTTGGCAAAAATTGCGTGTACTGTTACCTAACCTTTCAGAGGTTACAGGCTTGATGTTATGATAACATTCCCAAACAGTCTTCGTTAACAGTTCTACAGTGGGTAAACGAATCTGTGGTTTTTGTTCTGATATTTAGTATGTCATTGTGATGACCCGTCTTGTCGTCAGTCTTTCTGTGCTTCCTTCTTTATCTCAGTGTCTCTTTCAACTGAGTAAAGCCGGATCTACGGAATCCGGTCCTTTGATCCTTGCTCATTGAGTTTCTGCACGTACAGCCACTGTCGTCTGATTTCAATCATTTTGAAAACTAGAAGACGCTCCATGTAATTTCGCATAATTTTGTGTTAAGATAATGTTTCTTCCATATTTATAATCCTCTGCTCGTCTCGTGTTGAAACTACAGATTAGATACTTGATTATAATTACGAATCAAGCCCACGTACGATTCCAGATTCCAACCAACAAACATTCATAATTATTGTCACAAAAACTTGTGTATCTACTCAGTTTTTCTTCTCAAAACGAACAGTTGCAAGTGGCGTCCATAAATGGGATGCTACGTGTGAACTGCAAAAAAAACGTCGACAAGAAAGCAAAAACAATATTATCTTCAACGTGTAGTGTGTGATGTGTCTGTTTATTTAAATAACGTATTCATATCTCCACTAGTATGCTGTAAACGGTTTAGTTTATAAACAAGTAGGCCTTTCCGTAGTCTTGTGAGTAGAAGCAGAAGTTACTCTATGTGGTTCATTTCTTTTAGTCATGTGCTAAAAGCTAGGTCAGTTTCCAGTTCCCACTCTCAGGAGAACCCTTTTTTGTGACTATGGGACTACAGTCGCTCTAGATAATTACTTTAAGGTCTAATACTTAGGCTTTAAAAATCAATATTACTCCAATTGAGATCATGGTATCTGGTATCCTATGGTAGCCTATCATTTGTGACAGTATTGAGTATTAAACACTACGATTTCCTCTGTAGTCGTTACTACACAATGCCAAGTGTGAGTAAGTCCAGGGCTAAAGATCAAGCCATTATCTAGCATTAAGCTAATTCTTCCTGTTAAGGTTCATTCTCTTGACACTTCATTCGTTTACCACCATAATAGGTACAATGATTTGTTAGGTGTTAATGTTGAAGTAGGAATCTGCTCAAAGTTATGATTAATTGAAGGTTAACTTTATAATTTAAATGAAGACGATCCAGTCAAGGATCGCTTTTAGACAAATCAATAAATTTTCTTGAAATGTTTATGTTAACCTTATCGATATTTTTTTTTGTTTCATTGAACATTTTAATCCACGCTTACAAAATGTTCTAAACAAGGCTCCAAAAATTAATCAGTGATTGCAAAAAAGCTCGTTTACAATCTAGACTCAACTTCCACGATAGTTCTAAACTAAGATTACCTACGTCTACGGCCATAAAGTTCAAGGTAAACCGTTGTTTATTTTAACTCGAGTTTCCGTAATACAGCTTTGCACGAGGTCTTAGAAAAAAAAACATGATGGAGTTTGATTTATAGACGATCAATTCGAACTTCATAAATTCCAGTCTAGTTTTTTAGGTGAAGTGGTTGTATCTAAATGTGTTGTGAAATTGAAAGTTGGTTATAGATTTAATGACGCGTAAAAATGTTGCAACATTTTTTTTATATTTAGTAACTGGCCATACGATTCTTCCTAGACTTCCAAAACCACAAATTTGTGGTTGTGGCCACCAATACTTTGACCAAATAGACGAGAAAATCACTGAAATATGCTCGTCTATTTGTTCTTAATTTCTGTATATTTGAAATGGTCAAAGAAATTTTCGTGAGAGACTAGCGAACTAAAATGAACTTGGTAGTATCATGACTAGAATCATGAACATGGTTAAACCACAGTTAGACTACATTAGTATGGTAATGACAAAGAGGCATGAATGTGTCTCAATTAAATTAAGTGGCCACATTAGACGCTACGGTAAAACAGTTCTCTGCAAAGAACGGTTCACACTAATCTGCATAACATGCTTTTCTCATTACGGATAGGTCCATAAAAATTGGTTTAAGGATTTGGCTATCTGTAACTCGGTCTAGCAATTAGAGACATTGTTGCTACACTGTGGTTAATGAAATTGTTACTGTTTCCATATTCTGTGCTAGTGCTTTGGTCTTTATCGCTTTTCCATTTAATCCTGCCATTGCACTGTTAGAGCTTTTATATGATTGCACTAGATCAGTCTTAAATAATATAACAATAGCTCAGTTTGTATGTATTCAAGTTGGAATGTAACTCCCCAAAAGTAAACTTATTTTTGGCTCAGAATCAGATAAAGGCGCAGTGACCTCTAACGCCTTGTGTTTAATACCAACATTATCACTTTGCAAATCACCGACACAATCTAGTTGAAAGATAAAGATCGAGCTAATGTGTTATAACAGGGAACTTCAGCCCAATACTCGCCGGCTGAAAATACGTTGATGAAACCAAGACTGATGATAATAACGAAGTACTAATAGCCATTTGGAAGGATTTATGTGAATACAGTTATGGGAGACTAAAAAAAACTTATGTGTATGTCAAAGATAACACAGCTAATGAGGAAGTGAACAATGAGGCTGCAGCTGATTCAGTTATGGTCAAGAAGTTGCATTTTAGTAGATCCGAAGTAAAGTATCATGATAGATAAAGTAAATTAATAAAGTTACCTTCATAAATGCAATCCCACCTACAAAGAAATCCTTCATATAATTCTAATTTAGGTTTAGCATATAGTTCGATGTACCCCCGTTAGCACTGGTCGTTGTTTTAAATTAATTTGTATTCAAAACATTGTTACGCGAGCTACACCGTATCACGTATGCACGTATTTAAAACTATGCACTTCGTTATTTGGATTAAGACGACTACTAACATTTTCAAGGTGATTATTTAGTAAGATTTCTTGATTTGGGACCATTTTTGTATGCTTTCTGTTGTCTGCTTGGCTTGTCATTTGCCTACAAAAAAGCCCTAATTTTATAACTTCCCTCAATTTTTAAATTTCTTCACTTTAATCAGACCAAAAATCCATCGCAGAGTTCGTGAGAAAAGCATATTTCGCTTACTTCAACTTGAGTATTGAGCATCAAGCCATCGTTGGGTGCCTCATTTTGTGTTTAACTTATAACATGCAGTGAACATTTCAGACAGTGCAAAGTATGTGTAATTTGTATTCTGAATAATAAAAAATATGGTTTTTCATACAAATTGAATTTTTTAATAAACTATATGCATATTTGGTACCAGTGAATAAGGTACTCTCAAAATCAGGTCTTAAAATTACGGCACCAAAATTGTGTTGGCTGTCACTCCTCTGAGGATTATTTACTGCTTTATTATTATTGGATTCTTTGTTTCTTCTCAGGGCCTTTTTACTCTGTCACTAAAATTAATTTATGTGTTTCGCTTTTCTCATCCAGTTATTGACACTCTTTGAGTACTTGATTCTCTTTACCTATAATTTGGTTGCTTGTTATCTTATTTTAGACTACCATTTCAATCACTATTACCTTCGTTGATCCAAAGAAACAATTGCAAGTAAAAACAGCGCTACTTACTTCTTCAATGCATTTTCAAGTTAACACAGCCGAGTTAAGATATATTTGTAATGGCATATTAAAGTATTAAAGCAACCATCCCGGCACTCGGTGGTGCAATGGCAACCGGTTTTTGACACCGCCAGCAGTTTTTGCGACCACGTGATGTCTTGTGATACGCCTGGGCATAGATTAGCGTCATAGTGTGACGTAGATACGACACTTTTGTAGCTGTTGTGGGTTTTGTATGTAGATAATTTGGCTTGACTCATGAATTCAATATCCCTACATTTTTAATCCATTATTTATTCCATCATCATCATCATTTTTTTATGATTGCTTATAGGTCTATTGTCTACTAAGATCTTTTTGCGATCCTTATGGTAGTTACAGTAGTATATGTTCATGGTATGTGGACTGATTTCGACTATCTGTCAAATCTTTAATGGTCTCAATGAATGTTTCTGTTTGTTGTGGTCCGTTTCTGGATCTTGTTGAAGCATAAGATTCAAAATCGTGCCAGCTGTAGGCCCTTTCGCCATGTTACAATTTTATTTTAATTCTTGGCCGTGTTCTGGGTTACTGCCTATAATCGCTTCATTACAAACTACCCTGAAACTTACAATTACTGCAGTAATTTAGCAAAATAATGCAGTAGCTTCCTACAACATTGATTTAGCTAACCAAACACGTCACGCTCGTAGGCTAGATAAGATAGCCTGGATCTCCGCAACAGTGCAGCACAGGCCTTATCACACAATCAGTCTGGTTAATAACTGGGCGTGAAAGTGAGAGTTGCTGCTTATCAACCGATTTAGATACAAGGACTTATTAGAAATGGGTTAGGTTTGTGATAGATGGGTCTTTCTGGCGACAGAGACTTGTTGCCCATACGTACGTTACGCGTTTTGGTGAAATTGAAATTTGTACAATCATCTACGATGTTCCTAAAGAGAAGCCTATATCCAGCAGTGGGTATACTCGGGCTGTGGATGGTGATGGTCTTATAGAGAATCTTATTGATGTTAATTTTCAGCACAAGGTCAGCTTGCTGATTTCAAGGGGCTGCTGAATAAACTATACTTACAGACTACTTACTATACTTTCGGAGGATGAAAGTTTAGAGAAACTTCTATTCTCATTTCATCAGTCAATTTAGAACTTTGTTCTTTTCCGTAGCGTACATACAAAATAAACTGTTATGAAAATAAGATAGATTGCGTTCGGCATCAATCATCACAGCTGTTATAAATCCTGCCATGTTTCGCGTATTTATAACATTCTCGCAACAGTAAGCTTCAACGAACTACTATGCCTAATTGTCTGTACATTCGGCCTTGTTGCTCCAGTGATGGCCCAGTGATATACACCCGGCTTACGTGTTATAGCATTACTTAGTATGATTTATCTCATCACCATTGTTCTAAAATTGACGATGGAGGACACCTGAAGGAAACTGGCGTGTCCTAGAACCAAAAATGCGAAAATATGTGACATCTACCAACCCGCAATGGGCCGCATGGTAGATTATAGTTTCTCTTTCTCATAATATGGAGGAGCCCTGTGTCCCAGCTGTGGGAACTTCATGACCCGATTACGCGCTTCTGCAACCTTCTGAGGAATTAAACTGTTATCAAATTTGTACTAAATATATTTTTATGCCTATGAGCTGTGTGGTATCTTATCTCTGGGTGACGTTGCTAAGGCCAGCTGCTAGTACTAATGAAAAATTATAAAAGTGATGATGCGTGTGAGTGCATGATACACGGTGAGTATGTATCGTATCACCGTGATTGTTTGTAGCCTTTTTTTTTTTGGGATGGGTTTTCATCAAGTGACTCCTCCCGCTCTGGACGGAGCGGATGGGAGTGTCAGACTTTTACTGACTAAAAACCATCCATGTTCCTTCTTTTGCCCTTTATGTTCCAGGGCCGCGGTATCTCTTTCGAACATTCCCGCAGCCCTCGAACAGTCCCGCAGCCCACATATTATACATCTTGGATTTCATTTGTTTTGATTCGAGGAATAAGAAATAGGTGGTAGTGGAGAATAACCGTCGAGCTATTTTCCTAAAGAAAACTAATCAAATGCACTACTTCATCATGATAGTTTCCTTCAAACGTGGTTGCAAGCTTGAAACACCGGTGATTTTAATACAATCATGTGATTCTACATAGAATGGAAGAAGAATTAAGAGATGCTGCTCCGACCTCAAATAAATTGAGATAAGAGCAGGAGAATGATGAGGCTGATGTGGTTCTACAGTTCTGCTACATTTTATATTCTATGCCATTCAATTCAGAGGTAAATTATGCAAGTTTTAACGAAACGCAAAGAAATTAATGATATTCTCTTCATTATAAAAACTTTGATAAACGAACTCATTTCTGGTTTTATAATATCTTTATCGAATTTAGCGCCTAAATATAATGTGCCTGATAAACATTATCATTTTTATGTAACAGAGTTAAGCACTAGTTTGATACGCGAACGATTTTAAACGAAGTTTAGCAATAAAAACGATAATAAATGACCTGAAGGTGCTGTACACGTATCTATTCAGTGTGCGTGGTTTGAATAAAGTAATGAATATTAAACAAGTTTCTTGAAAAATAAATAATTTAGTGTCTGCAGAGGATGTGAGAAAGCAAAAAGATGAAAGAAAAAACCGGCCAAGTGCGAGTCGGACTCGCGCACGAAGGTTTCCGTACCATTATCTATAAAAACGGCAAAAAAAATCATGTCCGTTGTATGGGAGCCCCACTTAAAAATTTTTTTATTCTGTTTTTTTAGTATTTGTTGTTACAGCGGCAACATAAATACATCTGTGAAAATTTCAACTGTCTAACAATCAAGGTTCATGAGATACAGCCTGGTGACAGACGGACAGACAGACAGACAACGGAGTCTTAGTAATAGGGTCCCGTTTTACCCTTTGGGTACGGAACCTTAAAAACAGTTTCTTTGCCGCTGTTGACTTTTGTAAGTGAATGTAATATTTGCATAAGATAATACTTAGTACAAATGCATTATGTATTTAAAGCAATACTTTGAGTTTTGCAAGTTTCATTGAACTTGCAAACCTGGGAGTTACAATACTTTCAACTCTTTTTGGCCTTGCAAAAACTTTGTCACCTCGTTTTTCAAGATTTTTTTTTGGAGAATATAAAGGTCCTGATGACATTTTGCTTTTAATTTTGGAGATATATGAACTTGCGGTTTCTCCGGATTTCGTATTGTTACGATTTCAAAATCATCTGCTACCGATATCCATTTGGGGGTATGAAGAGCTGGGTGTAAAATTCTTCATCCCCCATAGAAAAGGGAGGATCTTCCGATCAGACGGGTGTTATGTCTTTTGGGCTACTGCCCGACAGTTGTTGTCGGGTTCTTCTAATGTTTAGTGTTTAGTCGTGGACAACTTTTACTTGCACGATGTAGGATTTAGATGTATTTCGATGATTTAGTTCATCATATGTGTCCTAGATAGCGCTGTAGAACTTTTTGTTCTATGTTGTTGTAGTACTTTTTGTAGTGCAGCTACATCCATACTCCAAACAGCAAGCAATTTGATTGTCAGATTCCGATCTTATCTCCGATATCACTCGGCACATTCGGGGGCGTAGCACTAACCAGTTTCATAATCCGGTTTATAATATGAACACATTGTTCCCTCCATAAGGATCCTTATGTCCAGCAGTGCATGGTGTCGCCTTGATAAGAAGATGATGCGGAAACATTCACGGAGCATCGTAAGGGCCCAGTTGTTTCGATATCGGTGCGTGTTCGCAGCTCTTATCTCGAGGTTCCCCGACTATCTCGTAAAGGGTTACGAGAACTTGCAAAATACATGAAGATATAAGTAGGGTTACTACTTGTAAGGAAATAAAGCTATCGGAAGCAATTCTAGATATTCTTTGGTCAATGGTTCTGTTTGGTAACGCTGCGGCATTCTGTGTTGCTGTTGGTCCATGAACAATGGTGACCACTTCCCATCAAGTGCTAGCTTGTTGGTAGCCTTAAAATTAAAAAGGTCTACTCCAAACAGGCCTTTTCGGCTTCAGGTATTTATCTGATCTGTCATTGGCTTCATTTTGCCATTCTTCAACTCTGCTTTACTCTCGAATACGAAATTTTAGTTCTGCGGGTTTTAATAATGTGTTTTTTATATCTGAATTACGCTATTTCTCAATTTAGTGTAGGGTTCCAACAGGGCCTAAATAATGGCTTATTCATTTATCTTGCGCTTGATGATGACTGAAATATCTCCGGAAATTGCTAGCCCTGGGTATAGTTTTGTCAACATATAGATACTAGGGCAATATTAAGTTGTATACCTACTCGTGCATGCGTATTTACAATAGCTATCGTTCATGTTTATGAAGGCAGTGTTTTAGTAAGCTGCCAAGGACGGGCTAATGTCCTCTCTCGAAAGCGTACCTATTGTATTGATGATATCATTGACTTGTTGTTGATTATTTATGTTAATAGTATCTCGATTTTCATCTCTAACGGTAATTTATCTGTTTATTCAATTGAAATGTTTGATTATGTTAATGTTTTTGATTTGATTTTTGGGATTCATTTGCGGATTGTATAATTATCAATTGCTTCCGTGAAGGAAATATCGTGAGGAAACCTGAGAGATGTTTCTTGACGGCTTGTAAAACTAAGTCAGAGGCCCATGGGCGGCATAAAACTCTGACACCAGGTTAGGCACTAACCATGCGAAAAAGAATAAGAATTAAAATGTTTAGAAAGAATAATATAACCTTATATCTAATATAACCTTATAGGTACTTTGATTAATAACGACACGCGTCTTTAAATAATCATAGTATAAGGCTTTTTATTTAATCAAGATAATAATCAAGATTAGATAGGGTAGGTAGATACAGAGATAAGAGACAACTCGTACTATGTAGATGACAAAATATGTATGTTCAACAATTCGTCTAATAATTTTCTTTAGATATTATACGGTTTGACTCACAATTGAATTTTCCGGCTATTTAAGTAAATTAAAAATATCATGCTGAGCCCCCTATAAAATACTCCCCTTTTATTGTTTTATACAGTGTTTAAACGGAAACTGAGTCACATTAAACACCGCAGTAAGTGGCAGAAGTGACATTGGCACGTCAGTCCTTTCTGACAACAGGAAATCTATACCTACATCTGTTTGGGAGCTACGATGCCACAGACAGACACAGAAACAACGTTAAACAAACACCCCTCAGTATTTATCGGCGGTTAAAAACACACGAACTGACAAAAAGTTGACACCTAATTAACATTAGTATCAGAAGACTGTTGTACTACGTATCCTGTGACGTCACATATTATGGACATGACGCAAATACGTCTAGCGAGTCATGTTGAATAAACATATAAACATTGTGACAAAATGTGGCGAGAAAATGATAAATGTTTATTTTATTTGTGACATTGAACTAGAATCAAGACTATGAATAACAATATTTATATGCGGAATCATAGATCCCTTCTATTCTCAACTGTAACGACTATTAACAATTATTGTTTTTTTTATGAATTGACTGTAGATAAGAAGCTGAAATAGGGACTGTCGTCACAATTAATAACAGTACGAGTACAGATTCTTCCAAACAAATTTTGTAAAAGTTAATCTTTGGGGTGCCTAAAGTTTCACGTATTTGGTAGTTTCAGTTGATTATCTTCGGTCTACGTTTCAATTTGGGAGAAACGGCATTTGAATCTACCTGAGAAAGTTTAGATAGTCATCGAATCTTTTTTTTCTGTTTTTTCAGGTCATCCAGTAACTACCTAGTCCAAAATTTTGTAAAAACCATTTTTTTTACACAAAGCTTTTTGCAACTAGTATTTTATCTGCAACCTCACTATAACTTGGTTATCAGTTCTGTAGGTGAACAGTTGCACACACAGACAGACCCGTGTGAGTCACTGACTGATCGTGAAGTAATATCTCAGGACAGTGAACTGGCCGACACAACGGATTATAACGAATTGCGATATATTAACGTAGATAATAGTTCCGTGTCGATTAATACATTGGTTGTGTCGTCTGGGGAATTGGAGAGTTATAAGATCGAAAGTCGAGGGTTTTCCCCAACCTCGGGCGTCCCCAGAAATCGTAAGTTCTTGGTTTTTGCGTTATTTCTGGTGCGTTTCTGGGGAGAGGTAGGGGACTCCCCCTATCGCTCTTAGCATTTCATATTATGTGACCAGAACTTTTTAACAGCGTTCAAGAGCTGTCAATGTCATTGTTACAAGAATATTGAAACCGACAGCTCCCGAACGGGTACCTACTTGTACTGATCGTGTTCAGTGTCATAGGTGAAATTCATGCTAAGCGAGACAGGCTCGCGTTGGACCACCATCTTTACTTACTATCGCAACTGTTGTTGGGCGATGTTGTGGTCGACGATGGCGCGTGCTTGCCTAGAAGATTTCTGATTTTATACTCAAAAAGTTAAGCACATCAGATGACACTTTGACTGAGCTGCCAGCTGGCCTAGAGTAGTAAGAAGTTTTAATAGAATAACGAGCCTAGTTTATACTGGTTTTGGTTACCAATGACTTGCGGTATAACGGTTCACGACCGTGTAGCCGAAACTATTGGAATGTCTACCATATAGCAGTGGCTTAACATAGTCTTCACCTTACGTCTGGGGCGTCCGATTATACTAAGGGCTTTGAAAAATACTTACTCAATATGCAATTTATGCGAACACGAATTTTCAATAAAAATATTTTATTCGTTTGGATAATGTTTAATCAACACCAGATAGGCCTTCTCTTTGCCTAGTATTATGAACGGTCGTGAGCCAATATCACTGTCGTTATCACGATTGGTAAACGCTTTAATGATTGTAATATCCATAAAATAGCATAATCTCTCAGCTGCCCTTCAAGTAAACCAATAAAATTGGATAAGGAGCGTCTATTTTAACCTTGAAGATTCGGTTTTACATTTTTCTCTTTTTTTGTGTTGGCATGACTATCTAATTGACTTATCCAATGTGCAGAATGTTTACGAGCTCGGCAAATCGTAAAAATATGCACTCAGTGTTACCTGTATTATAAAACAGTGTCCAATAAAACATGGAATGCGAACCGTGTTTCATAAATACTTTTGTGGTATTTCTATTGCTTTATTATGTCTGTGTTGCCAGTGCGTGGTCCGAAATATTCGAGTTTTAAGTGAGTAATTAGCGGATTTTGTAATTAGTGAAGTTTTCATGATGTGATTTCTAATGCGACATTATGTTACTTGCAGCTCTTGTAGTGCACAGGTGCATTTTTTGTTTTCATTTTTTTAAAGTTGCTTGGTTACGAGTATTTCCATTTGGTATATTCTGTAATCGTTATTTAGTGTATAATCTTCTTAATACATGGTAAGACCATACCCATCAAAAATGTCTAGAAGTCAAAAAACTGAAGAGGTTACCGATGTTTTTCATATAGCAGAATAAAATTTAATATCGTAACAGGGTCCATTTTTCCGAAACTATGCTTAAAATATGAGATTGCATGCCTTTCTTAACTTATAAATGATATGAAAGCATTCTGTTGTTCACTATCTAAAGAGAAAGTTAACTTTTGCGAAATAAATAAACTAAATGCTAACAATGCAATTTTAGACTTTTATGACATAAAAATGAATGTCAAAAATATTATTAACGTTCGGTCGATAGACTATTCGGGCTTAGATAACTGGCAGTAGTGTTTTGCATAACCAATAATTTCTTGGCGCGAGGAACTACTTTTACTGGAGCCTGTAAACTAGTTTATCCAAAATCACGAGCGATAATTACCCCTAAAATATATAAAAAGCGTGTCATCACGTGAACCATACCCAGTTGGCTGTCATGAGAAACATGCAATAGGTACTTTGTCAACCAACATGAGATTTTATTATATTGCATACTTATTGTTTAAACGGTTAGCGGATCTCTTATACTCTAACCAATAGGATAACCGTAATTTTTCAGTGGTCTAAATAGTCAACTCGTCATCCATCAGTGTCCTCTTGAGAATTCTAGTAAGTTTGTGTAAATATAGTGGCTGGACATAGATCACCAATGCAGTGAGTGACATAACGTTTGTGAAGGAAATTACGAGTGACAACTCAAATATCACGATTTGACCAGTAATGCTACATTTAAAGTAATTGTTACTTTGAGTGCTGGTGAAAAATACTTCGACAAATATGCTGGAAGCTGGTAAATATTACCTGTTACCTCACATGCAATAATAATTAAGTCAGAGTTATTTTTAGAATACAGTACATAGATAGTAGATAAGCGATAACGCAGGTGCAAATTAATTACAGGAAAGGCTTCTGTAAAAGCCGTTGTGGGTTCGACGGGTCTGGTCTTTGGTTAGCTAAGAAGGAAGTCAGACTGACTAATTTTAACAAATCGTAAGTTGTTTTTATGACCGTCTGCACTAATACTATACTCTATTTGTTTAGGTAGTTAACTAAAGGTAAACAATCTTAGCATGTCTTTTATCTAAAAAAATGACTAAAAATTGTATCTAAAAATGTTTACAATTAGGTATTTACTTAAATAGATGTTAGGTAATTAACTTCATTTAAATAATCTTTGTATGTCTTTCATACGATTTATTTTACATAAAAAGACATATCAAGATTGTTTACCTTTAGTTAACTACCTAAACAAATAGAGTAGGTATAGGTGACTATTGTTTTTTCTTAGCTTTCTCTGTCCCACTCCGGCAAAGGCAAAAACGCTCTGTTTTGTTTCCAACACTAAGCATTCATTTTGATATTGTTTAGTGTTAGTTACAACAGGCATTAATAACGAACGAACCCTTATGCTTTGTGTGATCCTCACTGTCCACAGTTCATTAAACCTTGTAAACTTATACTTATCCATAATATATGAGGTAGGTACCCTAAGGCGACCCCCTTGACAAGGTTACTACACGTTGTAAGAATTGCCTGCACAAAAAAGAATTCAGTGATTAATATGCTAGAAACGGGTTCCGTTTTTATAATAAATTGGAGACCGCTTATGATTATATACGCACGTTAAGAATGATTACGCTGTTGTACGTGTATTATACGCTTTGACGTACTTACCGCAAGTCCGCAACACCTTTTTTTCCCTTGAGGGTCAGGTTCTCCATTATTAAATATTCGCTTCGATAAATCAGACATGAAAATATGGACATGAGTATTGCCATCGATCGATCTATTGTAAGTATTACTGCCGAACTATAAAAAATAAAAATACTATACCTACATATACATAAATATATATAGTTCCAAAATAAAAATACAATTTGATGTCCGTTTAAAAATCGTACTGTATTCTCTGGTATTCAGATGCATCCGGTTTGACTGGAAGCCGACCCCAATATAATTAGGTAAAGGCTAGGCAAATTGTGATGGTACTTTGGACTCTCAATCCGTCTTTATACCAAATGATCATCAGACCACAACATCCCATGCTTAGCTACTTACTGATCTTCTGATATGGCCTGAGGGCTTTATAAATTATGCATTAACGGCTTATAATCACTTGCATTGGCCATTCATCGCTCATCACGGGACTATAAAAACCAGTATTAGTGCCAGTCATGTAAACAAGCGAATATGTAAGCTTTAATAAAGCTATCATTTAGAGACCAGTTCATATTTTTTATCAACAATAAAGTTGTCTTGATGGACACAGAGTCAAGTAGTGATCAAAGAGAAACTTTACCTCATGCAGTGTGTTTGTCAGGATCTTTTGTATTTCATGTCGTACTAACTGACAAGAAGATAGGAAGCAGTGTACTATCAACCAATACATACAATAATGTTGTAGGTAGTTGGGTACTGTAGATACCAATTTAATTGATCTTTTAATAGGCTATTGGGAGGGCAATGTTCATTATACGATTATTGACGGAACATAATTATTATATTTACGATGAAGCTGTAGGAATGTAGGTATTAGGACACCTAGATAGGATCAGCAGCTTTGCCTTGTGGTACGTGTGTCAATAGGTTTGCTTTTGCTGGTGAATCTTTCAAATGGAATGAGTGAGATTCCAAAATCCATGCTTGTGTTACTCCATTTCCTCACTGATTCGTATCAATCGATGAAAACTCGTAGCGTATAGGACCGCCTTTGAAGCATAAGATTATAAAATAATTTTATAGCCCCATAATGTTATGCAAATAACTTGATTACGTCGAAAATTACTGTATTATTCTAGGCCACTGATACAGGTTAGTGCAAACAATTATTTTTAAAGGTAGTTAATTAATATGTTGACCTAACACATTAAATTGTTGATTTGTCAGCATGTATACTAGGTTTTTAAATCAATTTTTAATTTAGTTTTCCTTATAATTTCAAAGCTTGTTTGCTATATAGAAGCCCTTTCCAACTTGCTTGCTTGGCTAGCTGCACGCTTTGGTGCAAACTGTAAGTGCAGCAAGTAACTGTTATGTAAATAAATTAACTCACTAGCCACTAAAGCGTTAAGCTTCAGTGGCTAGTGAGTTAATGTATTTATACATATAACAGTAAATTTATTTATTTGAACTTTCTCACCTAACAGCTGATCCTTGTCTGCTTCAGTAGTTCTACGGCTATTTGGCTGGCTGGCCTTTGTCTTGTCATTTATTTATGAATCATCTATTAACTCTGGTCAGATTATAATCTGTTAAAGAATACACCTGCGAATTTGACGTGGTTTTGTAACCCCATTACATTCATTATCCAAACACAGTGCCAGCTGTTCGGTCATTGTCCTGTAGTAACGTGATGTTCACTCTTTCGTTGTATTGCTATGTCCAATAATTATGGAAATGTTGCCAGCTGAAGTTAATAATAACCGTACAGCAGCTACAACTTTTGCGTTCAGTAAAAGAGGGTTAAAGATAGCATCAGTAAAAGATCCCATTAAAATGAAACAACCAGTTTTTGAAAGCGGATAAGCTGAACACAGTGCTAAAAGTTTCGTTTTTCGATACTGCGTTATTTATTAAAGTAGTGATCTTTTCGAAATCCGATAAGTATAAAGAAAATAAAAGCAGATGTCTTTTGAATGGAAATAAAAATGATTCAGAGTGGTTGAGAGTATTATTATTTAGTAGTACCTAGTAGGTACTATTACTAAGAATGATCACGCTACACTGATTTCCTACGCGTAGCCTTGAGCAGAACCCACAAAATGCACGTTTAAAGTACAAGTATTTATAGTTCAGTGAATTACTTAAAATTAGCGAGACCGTAACGTACCTACTCTGTGCATGGTAATATTTAGTAAATGAGCTGGTAAGATATTGCGAGGGAAAGATAATCACATAATAACTAGTCACCCTTAGTTAACTCTCGTAATTTGCTTGTTAATAGATACAAATTGCACTAGGAGTGCATGTAGATGGAGAGTTTTTCTTCAAAAGAGTTCTGATGTAGCTCTTGGGAATTGAACCTTTTTATTTGACTCACTTTTTCACAAACACTACGAGTATGTAATAATTAAATGCATCATCTGCCTAGCCTTTTCACAACTATGTTTGGGTCGGCTTCCAGTCTAACCGGATGCAGCTGGATACCAGTATTTTACATAGAGCGACTGCCTGTCTTACAATATTATACGATACCCCTTGGTAAGACTGGTTGTCAGACTTTCAGCCCACTGACGGAACCAACTGCTTAACGTGCTCCGACGTACGGAGGAAACTCAGTATGTAATGGGTGGTCACCCATCCACGGACCAAACCAGGCAAGCGCGGCTCAACCTAAAGATCGACCCGAACCGAATAACTAAATGCATAAAGTAAATGCAATGCCTAATAAAACCGAGTGGAATGCCGACAGTTAAATATCCCACTATGTTCATAACATTCTGAGGTCGCTTATTGTTAGAGAAAACGGACGTAAGTCAAACAAAACAAAAATATCTTATTTCATGTGTAGAACATGGATGAAAGTATCGTTTGGCACAAGAATTTGTCCGACAAAATGTCTCAAGTTAATCTTCTGTTTTACTTTTGTCACTCATAAGTTTCATGTCACAAAAACCTGCTGGAAGTTGTAGAACGTGTCTTGTATCCTTATCTTAATCAAATATCATCCTAACTATCTTCGGTATCATTACAAATTACCTCTTCAACATTGTATGAGCACCATGACCTCAGATTTGGTCGTCCTTTGGTTCTGCCCCACCGCGCTCTGACTCGAAGTGGGTGCACTCAAACAATTGAGTATTAAGATGTTGAACGTGATTTATGCTTCCTATGTCTAGATTGGACGATTTAGAGTTTGGTTCCACTGCCACCCTGGCTGGTGGAAAATGTGAATTGAAATCTGCTTCATATAAAAATTTGGGAAAGATGGTGTAATACGAAATACTGTTGTCTGAATATAAACATATTGTTATATAAACTAATATATAAGTTACAAACTTTGCTAAATTATTCAATGGTACTATGATACTCGACTGAGGTTTTTTTCTATTTCAGCTTAAAAAGTGTGCTGAGCAATTGACGCACACATAAATTAAAGGCATGCATGATGCAGCTGAAAATCAAATACCGAAAATCTTAATATAAGTAATGTTTCTACCCTGTAGTTAGCACAGGAGTGTGGAGATTGGCAAAGGCAAAGAGAGGACTATACGCAGCAGTATGTGAATCCGGGCTGTCGATGACGATGAAGAACTACCCCGTAACGATCTTTTATCCCGTATGGATGAGTTTTCAAAAATCATAGTTGTATTAGGATTAAATTTCATACTTCTAGACCCAGCGATTGCGGCTGTGTGTTTTGTCTCAGTTTTATTCTGTCAGGAAATTTAGATTTTAGTAGATTTAACATTTTCCTCCTTTAGCGATGGAACCACACCTTTAGGCGGTTATTTCGGCGATGACCTTGTTGGCGCGGGATCGCTATTACTATGCAGACTTTGACGGTTCTAGACTGCTTGCCGACTTGTTGCCATACATTCTAATGAACTCGCTCATTAGCAAGAACAAGCAGTACCTATTAGCGTGACAATTGATTGTTCTACAATTAGGCGATCGTACCGGAAGCCTGTCGCGTGTCGTTAAGTTTTAGAGGGTACATTGTCATGATTACCACACATCATCATCTGCCTAGCCTTTTCCCAACTATATTTGGTCGGCTTCCAGTCTAACCGGATGCAGCTGAATACCAGTATTTTACATGGAGCGACTGCCTATCTGACCTCCACAACCCAGTTAGTACTGGGCTATATGGTACCCCTGGGTAAGACTGGTTGTCAGACTTTCGGACTACTTGTAACGACTGTCAAAGATCTACAAATGACAGCCGGGACCAACGGCTTAACATGCTTTTTAAGGCACGGAGGAAACATATATATGTGGTCACCCATCCACAGACCAACTTAGGCAAGCGCGGTTTAACCTGAAGGTCGACCCGAGCGGCTGTTATTACTTAGCCACGAACTCCTTGATGTTTGATTCTTTTTGATTGATTACCGCACATTGAAAATAAATTAAAGACCAATTTTGTTTTACTAATTGAATCAAAATAAAGCTTAATATCAGAGTGGTTACACTAATGAAACGTACGTAGGCTTACGCTTTATTTTGATTGATTGTTAATTAGGTTCAACAATTATATTGTTTCCTGCTGTGCTATGTCTAGCACACACTTTCCAATCCATCGCAACCATTTCATAATCGTCAGTTACATTATTAGTACCAAATTACCAATGCACAACTTTAGCAATATTTCCGATTCAATATTGCAATTAAAATTGACCTTTATTACAATGTTTTCAGTTATTCCAAGAATTAAATTATCCTGCTTGTTTTACGGTTTGTCCATAGCATAATAACTTAATCGGCTGACAACGTTCCCACTGCTGGGTTACAGGACTTACAAGCGTCCTCTGTATGAGAAGGAGTGGGTCAATCAACCCCGAGGGCCATATTGAAATTCAACAGAGAAATGAAAACCGGCCAAGTGCGAGTTGGACTCGCGCACCGAGGGTTTCGTATAAACTTGTAGGTATTTTGTTACTAAACTACATATTTAGTGTTTTCAGATTTTTCCCTTTACTTGTGCTATAAGACAATGTTTCTTGCCAAATTCCATGATTATATGTCAAAGGGAACTATCATATCTATAGGTTTTTGACCCAAAACCTACTACTACTTCCGGTTGACCTAGAATTGTCAATTTTTGGTTAAAAGCAAGGTTTTACAGCACAAGTAAAGGGTCAAATTAAAGTAAATATTGGTACTTACAAGTTTTCGCGAAAATCTAAATTGGCTCATATCTGTTTATCGTGTTGACTCAAGACCTTGATTTATACCCGTAATAGGGGCTAAAGACCTTCTACCTGGTATAAATTTCAACTTGCTAGGTCCACCCGTTCCTGAGAAAATCGGTGGTGACACACTGACAGACAGACGGACAAGAGAGTGATCTTATAAGGGTTCCTTTTTTACCTTTTGAGGTACGGAACCAAAATGCATATTTAATGTTAGTAAGTCAATATGGTTTGTACAATATTACAGCTTGAAAGGCCAATTTTTACGGTTTCACCAAGAGTATTGTGTAACCCAATGACTAGGTTGTAGAAGTCAGATAGGCAGACAACATTGATGCCATCGCGGGAATATCCTGGATGAGGCTGGCAGAAGAATGTGGAGCGTGGCGCAAGCAAAGATACCCAGCGGCAGGTAAAGCCGGGCTGTGGGTCATGGAACTGAATTGGCATTTCATGTAAGGTAGGTAATGGTATTCAGCTGCATTTGGTTTGATCGGAAGGCGATTCCAGTATAGTAGAGAATAAACTAGGTTCGTATGATGGTTTAAAAGAAAATTCTTAAAGCTATTCAGTATAATTATTAGAAGACATTAGTCTGACAGTAGATACCTTTATGTCGTATGCTCATATTAGTAAAAGTAATTTTCTTAGCGCTAATGTAAGTACCACAAATGTGGTGTTGTTGTCTGTACCAATGACAATTGTTAGCACCTACATCCTTTTAGCGTTCCCTTCGTATCCTCGCGATTGTTCGCAGCCATCAGCAGATCTCTGTAGGATAACCAGCACAATGGGCCAATGACCTCAAATGTAAGATTCTACTGGGAAATTGAATAATGATATTCTTCATGGCCGAAAGTCGTAACCGTGACGTCTCCATTTATCATAATGCGGGTACACAGTACGCCACTAGTGGTGATTCTGACATGAGCACACTTTGATTTTTTTTGTGGTATTCACTTTGTACGAACCATAACATAATCAGCTCATGACGTTCCCACTGCTGGGAACCCAGCTTCCTCTCAGTTAGAGGGATTCGACCATTCAACATTCAAGACGTTTTGGTTCTAAGAGTTTATATAAAGCACAGGTCCGTTCCTGTATGGAGTATTGCAGTCACTTGTGGGATGGTTCAGCAAAATACCAGCTCGCTGCACTTGATTCGGTGGAACGCAGAGCTAAAAGACTCATAGGCGATGAGACTTTGATAGCTTCGCTTCACAGCCTAGCTCATAGGCGTAATGTCGCCTGCTTGTCGGTCTTCTACAGACTGTACTTCGGAGAGTGTGCACAGGAGCTCCACGATTTGATTCCACCATCACCCTTTTACCACCGGACTAGCAGACGTACTGCGGCGTACCATCCACACTTGGTTGATATCCCGACTAGTCGTACTCGGCGCTTCTCCTCCACGTTTATCATGCGCACAGCCAAGGTGTGGAACTCTCTGCCGGCTTCTGTGTTCCCTCCCACATATAACCCGTCTGCCTTCAAAGCAAGAGTGAACAGGCATCTTCTGGGCACGCTCGTTTCATCATAGACCTCATCCATCGCTTTCCACCAGGCGTGATCGAGGTCAAGAGCAGGCCCATTTTGTAATAAAAAAAAAAAAAAAAAAAATAAGATTTGCTTTTAGATTCCTAACGATGTTTTCTGTCACTGTTTTGAGAGCCGTGGTGGTGAAATAAACTATACAAAGTAATCTGCCATGCTTGAGTTCGAATCTAAGACCTTTGCTCTGCTTTTTATTAATCACTATAATTCATTTCGCAGTATTAATTATAATCTATATAGTAAAGCTAGTGGCGTTGCTAACCAATATGATTCTGATTATCGGGATTTCCTACGAGTAACCACCGCTGCTAGTACAATATGTGGCTAACATAAGACTAGTTGGCAGACTGACCGCAATAGATCAACGTCCTTAGCCAGTCGAGTCTGTGTTGTAATACAACGTGGCGTGATTCAGTGTTATCTTATACACGAAGATGTAATCAAGTCTAATTGACCTGTTTGGGGAATTTTTAAAGGGAAGTTTAAGCCATCCAACTTCCTCGATCATCAACCTTTCCGCAGAGGAGGTTTAACGCTGCAAACGTCATAACTCAGGATGCTTAAAGGTGCAGGGGGCTTACACATGTGGCGACTAAAGAAGAAGAAAACCGAACACCAAGGCTACTGCTTCTGTAAGCCGAGCATACGAAGACAAGATTAGCAACAACCATGCCTAAGTAAAATTTCCAAGAAACAATTATTTGCGTCATCAAACCCACAATTCTGTGACTGTGGTCAAGAGCCTGCTTTTCTAAGAAACCCAATTCCAGGAATTAATTGAGGTAGATTTTCCACAGAGTGGCACCTTCTTGATGATTCACACTCATCATTTCACCAGTACAAATAGATCAACGGCCTCAAATAGTCTAGTCTGTGTCGAAATGTTGCGGTGGTGGCGCGATTGAGGTGTTATCTTACAAACACGAGTATGCAATCGAGTCGAATCGTCATAAAGTCGCATGTTTGTAACACACTTATTTGTTGACTGATGATTTTGTAGAACTGGAGTAAACAGGTGTGTTTGTAGGTGACAAGAATTTTATTGCGTTAACAGATTTAGAAGCGCAAATATTTATTTTGTGTTTGGGTGACGATTTTGACGCTAATGATGTAACAGAAAATCACAGCTTAATTAATAAAGACAATAAAGAGGTTTCAACAGAAGGCAAGAAAGAAGAAACAACTTAGGAAAGACAATATGACGAATTTTGCTAATTCGATAGTTGAAAGAAAAATGTAAATCAACACATTTCGTTCTCAAGAAAGTTTAAAACAGTAGCCAATAAACATTAATTACCATAGGCATACAAACTACAAAGATCTACAAAAGCTACAATTACGCATGTGTCTAAACAAGATTACTGCTTCATTCTACAGACAATTCTCACGATCTATTGCCGTCCTCTTAAGTTCACAACTGGTTGTCAAGTGACAATAGAATGAACACATTGACATAACTGGCTTTGTTCGAAACTACCGGCTTTTAAAGCTTTGTGGGGCTACACCTGATAATTTACAAGTCAAACTGGTAAATGCTTGATATCCGACTACTGACAACAAGTTTTCAAGATCCGTTTTTGGATTGTTGATATGATAGCTTTATTTGGACGTTTAGTAAGTTAATTTAATATCTACATATCTGGGACTACATACAAGATACCGGAAGGACCAAGACAACTGGCAATCGCTTTCAAACCTTTTTGCATTCCTAAACCGACTTAAGCTTTTCGATAGTGTCCCACACTCCACACAAATCTGAGTTTGCCATCGTCATTTTCTCTGATTGAATAACACGTCGTCTAGGCCCTCAGGATGAGACTTGAAAGCTTGTCATGAAAGAGAAAACAGTCAACAATGGATGGAAAAAGCATGTCGATGCTGATGTTCACTGAGATTTCGAAGATAGTGCTCGAAATCAAATAAAACTTATGAGAACCAGGAGAAACTTGAAAATATTGAATAAAACGATATTCGAGCTGAATTTATCAATAAAGTTGTTAGTGACAATTCACTGACCACGTCTGATGTCGCAAATAATCGCAAAGAACGCTCTGATACTTTTACGGCTGTTTGTGAATGTCGATCTTAAAGAAATACGTTTAATCCATTAATAAAAATCTTGTCACAAATGAAGTGGAAAACGGATGTGAAAGTGTTCGAGTAATGCTGAATTATGATAGCACTAAATGGTACGTAAAGATCAACCGTCTCCATTCCCTATAGCATATTGTGTTTTGCTAAACGAGGGCATAGATCCACAAGAGACTGGAATTCCTTAGGGGATATTATACCGATAGTATCATAATTATTTACAGTGCTATTCGTTACTGTTATCTTTATACTGATTTATTTTGAAGTAATGTATTTGTCTTTTTACTACAATTTTACTACTTTCATTGGTAACCCTTGGCTGTGTTTTCAATAATTACAAGTCTATTATTAAATCTTTATTTATCTGCCTTGTGGCTTTCATTTATAACTCTACCACATACAACAATTGTTTACGGATCAATTGGGATTTATTTATTTACAAAGAATAGAATAAAAGCTCTTTAAAATAACCGTTCTACAAATTAGTTTTTAACCTTTAATAATGTCCTTATCCTTTCTCCAAATAACTTACGGTAGGTATATTGCGAAAGAGTCATGCATAAATAAGAAAGCCGTAACTACATTTACCATAGCTAATTCAGCAACAATAGCTGTAATATTACCTAGAAACTATTACACAATTACGAATTCTAAAACTTATCCCGTAGTAAGTTTATTGCATCATATATAAGACGACATTCATGCTCTATTGTTCGTCGAACCTTGCGTCATTGCTAATGAATTGGCTATAACTCCTTATACTATGTTATGTGAGGCGTTTACGATTTGACAGTTCACGTTATGATGGGGATTTTAGGATGTTTGTGGATGTCCAGTGGAAATTGAGCTGTAGTTTGAAGATTAAAGGTGTGGAAGGAAGAACCATTATTTGCAATGAGTGTTTAGTGGTTTAGCTGTAACAATGATTGAATTAACGGTACTGAGGTAATAACGGATTTGATTGTACATTGATTATAGCCAAAGGTTTAAATCATCTTCATTCGAATCTTCTTGTGGTTCTATTGGCACATGAAATATTTGATGCGGTGCATCGGCATTCAATAGAAACCTATAACATCCTGTTGGCCGACCGTAATGAAAGAAAACTGCAATTTGGTATTGTTTTGCATCTGGGATAAGGGCAGAATGATGATGATGTTCAATTTATGGCTTCTGCTTCCGAAACAGGATTCTGATTTTAAGTATCACATCTCAGTATTTATAACAACCATAATCAAAATGAACGACAAATAACCCAAGGCACAATAACCCTTAATAATAACGATGCAGTTATTTATTTTCTACCCGAAGGTCTTATTAATAATTGGCCAATAAAAACACTAAATAAACGGTAATGAGCTTCGATGATTGTCCCTAATAAGAGACCCACATTCTGAAACATTTGCAACATTGCAGTTTGCCCAGTATATCTTTCAATTTCAAGATGGCGCTGCTTCGTAATTCAAATGTCAACAAAGTGTCAGATTCGGTGCGTTTTGAATTTAGTTCCGTTTTTCACCGCAGTTCTAGTTATGATGGGCGCTGTGTACGTGTTTGATGAACATTTGTCATCATTGTTGTTTCGCTTCTCACGGTGCACTGGGAGTTGGGGACTTCACGTGTACTTCATTGGTACTAATATTATGGTTTTGATTTACTTTATTATTCTGTACTTTCTTTGTAGCCTTTAATTCTAGTAGCAGCAGTTTTCCTAATACACTAATACATCCCATGGCTTTTAATTGTTGCAAGAGGGCCACTAAAGTTGCTATGAGACAGAAACACTAGGTATGCTAATGATTTTAGTACTTAATCAAAGAAAACATCAACCAAAAATTGGTAAACAGGTAACATACTTATAGGTAGGTTACCCGACTTAGGCCCACTTCCTCTAACGGAGGAGAGGCTTGTGTCCAGCAGTGGAAACGTCATAGGCTATGAAGATTCAAGTTTAAAAAATACAGTTGAGGTTAAACAGCATTCGTCAGCTGTGGCTTAAAGGTACACCTAGTGACACCTGTCAAGTTCCTGGGAACCAACAGATTAGTTTATTTCTGAAGGGGACTCATAACTTGAATTATTAACGTACCCTTCACTCTTTAAAAGGAAGTTCGCGATAAAGTCTAAATTGACCATGTAAAGGTCAATTTCATACTCATAAAAATGAAATTGACCCTCACAGGACCAGGATGGTGAAGGACCATAAAATTCCAATTACTGCCCACCTTCCTGCTTAAAACATAAAGGACGGACACTAGTATATTGAAAACTAACCACTTGTTTCAAACGCGCTGGGTAAGAAAGCCGCTGGAGAGTGTACGCAGTATTCACACCGATTTTTAAAAGAACGGCCATTTATGGGGTTTTTTTGGGTTTGTTTACTATTACTTTGACTTTTGGTATTACAAATAGCTCCTTCACGCTCGTGACGTTGTGTCGATATATTTTTCCCTGATATGCCTGTAATCTCGAATCTGCTGCTCGCATTTATCAACCATCAATAAGCGAGATCTTTTTTTTCAGTTTTTCCTTCTTCAACTAAATTTCCCAGTGCGTTTGCGCGATTAATTTTAAGATTGCGTGCAATGTCCTGATCGCGTGCACCCAGAAAAATACAGTCTTGGTTATAATAAGTAAGTTACGGTTAACGCAGCAAAAAGTTAATAATATAGTCTTTATAATAATCCCGGGTGTCCAGCCGCCTTTGGCGCCAAAAAAGTTTACTTAGCGCTCCTTGCTTCGTCATGAGATCTAATTGCAGAGTTCATTCAACCTATTATTTATGATATTTTATTTAAACAGTTTTAATTTAATGGTTTCTGTAGACAATTGGCTATTTACTAGTTCATTAGCCTCCGACGACTCCTTCGAATGCAAACATTTGTATGTCTCAGTAGGTCCTACCCTTGTCCTTGCCTTTGAGCTGACTAAATTCAATATTGCTGACATTGCAGGTAACCTGTTCACTTGTTAACTCATTCATTCCGTACTTATTATATTATTTACATGATTGTGTCTACCTAGCAATTAATTATTAGTACCTACCTATTTTCTATTGTTCGACGCACAAGTTATTTCTGTTTTATTGCTGAGACCGCACTGATCGCGTCTATAAGGTACTACATCCGATAAAACTGCTGCGTCTGCGCAATAAATACCACGAGTTGGTGTTAGATTACTGCGATAGATATTAAGACTAACAAACAAATGAAGGTGGTGCAGTTTTCTTACTTTGTGTGTGATCTGAGCAACACTCGAAAACCGTTGAGTTTAGAGGCTTTGCGAAAGTACATTATTTTTACTCTTTCTAATTTTTGAGGTTCCCCAGACACGGATACCTCCCAAAACGCCAAATGAAGTTCGGTATGATTTAATGCCATTGATGTTATCTCCTGTAGATCTCACCGGAGATTTATAACAAGAACAGGTGGTTTAGACGTGGTTCACCACATATAATAATGTTATTCCACAACCGTCTGCTATTAGACCATGTAAATTAGGAAGATTATGTAATTCTGCTCTAACTGGACATACTCGTAGTATCCACCATGTTAGCGCAGATTTTTCATTTGAGTTTATGCGTTTTTATTTGTGTAGTGAAAATGTTGGTTGGAAGATTTAAGAAGAGCAAGTGAGTTCAATAGACAAAAATATGTCAAAATGCTAGAGATTGATGTTTTTTTTTTAAATTATCCTGACTCTTGGTCATTGGATTGTGGTACTGGATTCGTTTTAGGTTATTAACCAGTTGTATGGGATCATCTAGTGGTCTAGTCATTCAATTTAAATGGTCAACCAAACAGATTCGCAATGCGGTCAATTCTATTCCATTAACAATGCTAACAAAAAGGCCTTTGGCCTTCACTATATTGGATAAGCACTTGAAACTAAACGCGTATGTATCCACTTGATTTCATGGCTTCATCATCATTTATCGTCATTTTCCTACTCTTATCCCAATTTATTTGGGGATGGCCCAGCGTGTCATATTCCATACTTGTCTACTAGTTGACATCTCAGCAGTCACACTCTTTCTAGCCATATCTCTTTCACACAGTGCACAATTTATTGTTATGCGATTTCCAGAGTAAAATGAAATTATTTAGTTTACGTGTTTAGTATAGAAATCTCGATGTTTAGACAACCTTGTGACAGCTATTGCACCCGTGCGAAGTGCGCGTCGCTAGGAGGTACTGAATACTATGTTATTTATTTTATTTCTACAAATAAACTTATTAAAAAAAAATTACATCTACCTAATTATTGTAGTTTGCCAGTAATGCAATATTCCTACCAATCGTTTGGAACAGGATACCTGACCGTACATACCTACATAGGTACCGGTCAATGTATCTTGACGTAAGGAGAAGCAATTCCGACTAATAATGCCAAGCCGTCAGTCGTCTCCGGCCAATGACCGCTGCCAATCAAGTTTCCCAAACTACCAGAATTCCAGATTGCTTGCAACTTGCGCGGTTTGAAAATCGAAAGTAACGTAGATTTTTTTAAATGTAGCATTTATTTTTATTTATTTACTAGCTGTTGCCAACGACCTTCGTTCACGTGAAATTATTGTTTATAAAAAAAATGTATCCCCTTTTTTAATCGGATTTTATTACCAAAATTTCAAGGGTTTTATTTTTTTTGCACGGAACCCTAATTATTTTTCATAAAATATAAGGAGCCTAAGCTACTCCTTATTACATCAGCTATCTGCCAGTGAAAGTCCCGACAAAATCGGTCCAGCCGTTCCAGAGATTAGCAGGAACAAACAGACAGACAAAAATTTAAAAATATTTTTATAGTTTGGTACGAGTATATGTACCGAATATACATTCATGTGCGTACAAACAGACACTTCAATTTTATTTATTTGTATAGAGTTTGTAGAAAGCGGTTATTTTAATATTACAAACAGAGACTCCAATTTTATTTATTTGTATAGCTTGTATAGATTTAGGATTTTAAAAATGTCGATGACTATTCGCTTGAATAGTTTCTGGTTATTTTTATTACTTTTTATTGTAGCGTTAACCTTGAAATCGGTTCGGTAGTTCGTTAAATATATTTTGTTCCTATCTTATGATTTAATGAAGTTTTACTGCAAGATAATATTATTATGTATACCTTTCCAAATATATAAATAGGTCTCAGTATTGGTAATTTTTGATGAGAGCAAGATGAGAAACATGAAGTGAATGCTGATTGCGATACTACTTGTGGAACAAACGTAGAATGTTAATCCCAAAAAATGGCTACTTAAAAACCACAATCATCATCCTCATTTATCTGAACTGTGATATCCACAGCGTCCACAGCTCGACAGGCATTCCTCGAGCAAACACAGTAGGCATTCAAAAATGCCTGAGAGGCTGAGACCAAAAAAGGATGCTTTGGTTTACTTCATTTTGGATATTATATATACTTAGATAAAGCTGTACCCGAAAGGTAGCTGGTATAAGGTAGGGTTGCAAATCCTTACCTTATTTATAGCCAATCAACTAGGTAGTATAAAATCAGGAATCGCAAGTATTACACACTTCCTTTCATACCAACCGAGTAAGTTTAGCATAAATAAATAGTAACTTCAGCATAAATAGTAGGAACAAGTGTCTCAAACTTGAATTGCATTTATACATAATACGATTCTAGACCCGCCAGCGCTGTTGCAAATTCTTCTTTTTTTCCAAAATTCTCCAAAACATTGTGCGATTTCCCAACATTGCTTCTGTATAATCATAACAGTCCATCAAAACTTGTCTTAAATATTTTCGGACAATAAAGCTCCCTCTTCATTCGGCCATCAACCCGTAAATTGAAATAAAAGATCCAAAAATATTTTGATGAGTATCTTGTAGCATAAAATGACCAATTACTGAAGGGTAGTAATTTCGATGGACCAGGAGAACATAAAAAACCGAAGCCATGTTTGTCGGTACGAATTCTGCGAATTAGAGACGGGAGACTTTAATCAATGTGCATGTGTTATGGATCATATGCTCAACATACATTTATTTGTGACGCACATTACTGGCTATCGATAAAGGTTTCTGGGTTTTTCGATGTGACGTGAAAGAGCGCAATTTGCATGTTTTTGCAGTCTTTACGATGGATAGTTGGAAACTCTGTGGTTTCGAATGTTTTTATGCAGTGTGCAATATAGTTAGACTTGTTAGCGAATTGCAACATCCCCTTTAGATTTTGTTTTTTCAGTGCGCGGTGTTCGGTCCTTCCAAGCTGCATATATCACAATTTTTATGAAACGCACTTTATGAAATAATTAGTAATAGGAAACTTATTTACCAGTAGTAGTCTAACGAATGAGCTAAAAGTGACACATTCTCAGACGAATTAAAAAAGTTATAGAAACTTTTAATTCGCCTCAAAAGTACAGTAACACTAAATTAATTACCATAGTTAAATACAATCGTAGTTCCTTACTCGGTTTTCTAGTCAGCAAAAACACCGACAAGTTTACCGTTAGCAGTCCTCTGTACCGGCCTCGCCATTCGGTAGGCACACCGGCTAGATATTACGGCAAACATAACATGGCTGGAAGGTATAGTTAGTTGTACTTCGCAATTTTTACTAACACATACTTCAAGTGTAGCCAATACTAATATTGGTCACAGTTTTGCTACTTTAGTGCACATTTATTGTACAATTTTGATCGTAAACATATCCGTACACGGTTACACGATTACTAATGAAAAAAAAACACACAACAATGACATCGACGTCAAAGCCAAATGCCACCGATGATGCCATGGAAATGACGAAGTATTGAACCAATAACATGAAATAGTACCATCGACACGAAGAATGCCCACTAATAATAAACCGACTAGCCCATGGTAACAGATTAGAAAAGTTATGGAAATCCAGTTCAAAGTTAAGTTAGTTTAAGACCTCTGCAGAGGTTGAAAAAGAACTCAAATCTTCTTTTTATCCAATGAATTAAAACTACTCGTAAGCACGTGTGTCATGACGACGAAGTTAATGCCTATTTAGTAGCAGACGCGTGGACGTGTCAATGAGCCCCGAATAATAATTAATTCACGATGTGATCAGACTGCTTTTTCTGTCAACGCAAAAAAGTGACGACAAAAACCAGTAGTACAGTTGACAGTGTGTTTGCATTCGCTTTAACAGTACCTTCTTCAATATCCGTTTCGAAGCGCAAAAAGTTTTCGGATACCTTTTTAACGTGATGGATCTGCAGAGGGTAAAAAAAAGACAATTATGAGACAGAGATAACATGGAAAATACATAATCAAACCACAAAAACTAGTATCTAATTAATTCTGCAAAAATTAGCACCTGTGTCTATTTGTTTGGCTTCTAGCAGTAGCTACGGGTATTTAATCAACCCAAAATAAAGCTGCTACTATGTGCATAATTAAAATTCAAGTTTTTGTTGTAATGTGAACGACGTTTTTCGCACCTCGTGACTAATAAATATTAACATGACCATGAGGAAAAATAAAGAATGTTGGTGGAATACATAATATCCTCAGTTTTTAGCAGTCGGTTAAAAACAGTCAAGTATGACATATGTACGTATATAAACGGACTTCTTCGGTCAGTTTGTTTTGTCGGAATAGGGATGCTGCATTGTTTGCCCATCATCATCTGCCTAGCCTTTTTCCAACTATGTTGGGGTCGGTTTCCAATCTAACCGGATGCAGCTGAATACCAGTGTTTTACATGGAGCACCGCCTATCTGACCCCCACAACCCAGTTAGTACTGGCTTGGGAATAAGATACCCCTTGGTAGGACTGGTTGTTAGAGTTTCGGGCGACTACCTGTAACGACTGTCAAATATCTACTAATGACAGCAGGGACCAACGGCTTAACGTGCTTTACAAGGCACAAGATAAAATGTTGTTTCCGCTGTTTGAACTTTGCTAACCGGAAACATGTTAACACAGATTACAGTCACAAATTATAGCTAGCTCTCGCAGCATAGTAAAGAGACTTGTAAATCTTGCTTTAGCATTATCGCTCACTCCAAGTCTCCTGATTGTATGCGCCACACCTCAGCTTCAAGCAGATTCCTTTCTTGAAGGAGTTTCTCCGCAAATACACCCACGGTAAGCAAAGTATCGTTGGACGTGCCGATCAGGTGTCTGAGCCTTGAATACGTGGTAAGGTACCTGCCCCGCCGGGCGAGGAGACGACTCGCTATCGTTCTATTGGAAATTATCTCGCTTGAGACATCTCCATACTATTATGAATCCGAAAATGTGGATGTTTGTCACTCTTTCACACATAAAAACATTAAAGTTAAAGGTAAAGTTAGAAAGTTAAGTTGTAAAGATTATAACCTGGACGGGATCGTACTACCGGGATAAAAGATATCCTATGTATGTGTTAATAGAATATATTTTTGATCCTGGTAGGTACGATCCCGTGGGAAAATTACAGGAGCCCACGCGGGCGAATCCGCGGGCATAAGTTATTGTACAATAGATGTAGATCCCGTGTCACTAAAAGAGGAACATGTTTTTACAGATAATCGCTGACTGTTCCCACCAGCGGTGAAAACTCTCTCTCAGTCTCCATTAGCATGGTAGCATTAGCTTGCGTCTACACACTAACAAACAATTAATTTCTAGTTGCAAGCTCTGCTCGCTTTACGCTTACCGTCTACGGTGAGACGGTTGCCTTATGCCGATAACTTGAGTCTTGCAGAATATTTGAATATATTGAAACTCCTTGAGATCAGTCATCACCAACAGACTTGACAAATTACCATAAGATTATACTTATCTGTTTAATGTGATGAATGATGATACATGAAAAAACATAAGTAAGTAATTAGTCGTCTGATTCGCTTAAATGAGTCAACTGAAAGATAAGCCGGGAGAGCAAAGTCCCTAGTTAATTGAATTAACTTTATCGATAATGGTCGAGCAATTTGCTAGAAAAGTCATCGTGTCTGGATCAAATGTCTTGTGTTTAATAGAAAACAAGTCAATATTATTTGAATCGGCTACTTTGTGTAGCGGTCGAGCAATGTCAAATGTTTTGTTCTCAATTACTGGAGCGGCAGGTTTTTCCTCTTTGCTTGCACTTGTGAAATTAACAAAACATCACGCCTGTAATCCCCGATGGGTTAGGCAGAGGTGTACCCATTAGTACACCCATTCTCTAGAACATTACATTTAAGTCCCATGTAATGGGGGGCGAGCCTATTGCCAACCGGACACAAATTCAGACTCCGTGGCTGCTACTGAGAAACTCCTGATGAAAAAACCCAATAACACTTTGCCTACCTAGGAATCGAACCCAGGACCTCATGCTCAGCAGTCGCGCTTGCAAGAGAAAGCTTGGAAGACTAGACCTACGAGGCTTTCACTTGTGAAATTATCTTTTGTAATTTTGCTTGTGCTTTCATTTAATTCAAAATAATTGAATGAAATTAAATTATTTTGAATTAAATTAGATTAAATTAAATTAAATTATTTTGAATTAAATTAGATTAAATTAAATTAAATTAATCTGAATTGAAATTATTTTTTTAACTGTATCTATGAAAGCTATGAAATTATTACTACTAACATAGTTCTAAAGCATTTCTAACTTAACTTAAGGACTTGCTTGTTCGAAATAAAGTATTGCATTTGAATTTTGAATTGTTGATAAAAATGTGTAGACTTGCGGCATAATCTATCATGTTTCAAGTGCTGGTACACAGGACTGAGGAATGTGTATCCATCTCTTGTAGTGCGGATTCCTAGATGGATTGCAGGTGGTTCCAATTTTTTTTGGTTCTATTCTAAAACATGCTAGTTTCCTCACGATATGGCGACGTTACATGAACGAATAATTAACTTGTACATCCAAATACCAAATTTTGACAATCTTACAGGATAATATTCTTCGACATTTAAAATCCATTAGATACGGAAACTTTACTTTTACTACATCCAACTTTATCTAAAAATCTTTACAATTTTTATTAATATTACTAGAATATACGAATCTTAATTAATGGTTGTAAATAGATAACCTACTAACATAATAAAATGGTATTTTTATGTACCGGAACTATTTTGTAACACTTATTTTTTTATTGTTTTGATCGGTTATCGATTTATTTGCCTATCTTTTGTAGATATTACTGGTTGAGTGAGGGGATTGTTAAAAGTCTGGCGTAAAGTGTACATCGCATTCGCAAATAGGTAACGCACTTTGTTGTAAAACTCAAAGGGTATTTATGGGTATTTAAACATGTAGTACGTTTTGAGGTTCTAAAAGCGTTTCACTTTTGAGTAGTTTACATGCCCAATCCAAAAATTATATTTTTGTCCTTTCCATAATTGTTACCGCTGGTAGAAAGCCTCTTTGTCTAGGCTCTCAAGTACCTATACTTCGAGGCCTAACTTTAAGAAATCTTATTTACTCCACTGCTCTTGGGTTTTTGAAACCCTTTTATGTAATTGATTTGGAATACTAAAATACATACCTGATTCATGTTAACCTGGTATTCCAAACCATGGAAAAGCGGGTTAGAATAATCTGTAACCTTTCCTTAAAATCTTCTCAGAAACGAGAATTGATCTTGTGGTGAACGCTTAATCTATCCTTTATTTTTATATGCTAACAGAATCCCACTAAAATTCTTTTGTATGTAAAAGCCCTGCGTCGTAAGAGGTAAATGTGGTAAACCAGCTACTTTGGAGTGTTAATGGGTGATGATTCAGCAGCTTCCCATTACTTGGGTAATTTTAGCTCGAATGGTTCGCCACGGTACCGTGGAAGCTTTGTAGCTATCTTTGGGTGAAGTACCTGTATTTCTTATTTTACCTGCTCTACGAGGAGATATTTGTGTTTGGTTGAACGTGCAACTGTGGTCTACCAAGTTGAAGGGAGTGTAATTCCTACTTAAAAAAATGAACTATTTTATTTTGTGATAGGACCAATCCTGAAATCGCAAAAAACAATCAGCTGTTACAGTATTCAGTTTTGCGACTACATTAATTTTGGTCGCAAAACTTGACAAAATGTAGGGATCAGCCGATTTTTCCTGTCCTGTAAAAGCTGATCATTTTGTATCATACAGTATTTGGATTTGTTTTCATTTGCCTTCATTTGTTTTCTGCTTTTATTTGCCGTTGACAAGTGTTTAAAAGTTGATTAGTGATCGAATAGGACACTCGTAGTGGCTCAAGTGCGTAAGTGAAGCACTCAAAGCCACTTACAGCACTCATTAGCTTAACAGGTACTTGAAATAATCTACTTATTGAACTGCTTGTTTTAAGCTATACTGGGAATGTTTTGTAATGATCAGATTGTCCATTTTTTAGCAGATGAATTAAAGTATGGAGCAGAATATTAAAGTAGGTGAGCAAACCCCAATTCAGGGTTTAGCTCGCCTTTGTACATAAAGCTATATTATTGCAATTTTTTTTTATACATACATTTACATACTAAATGTATGTTTCATTTTATTTTTGTGTGCTATAAAACACAATTTTACATAAAGCTATATTATTGCATTTTTTTTTTAGTATTTATTTTAATTTATTAAATTATTTACAAATTAAATGTATGTTTCATTTTATTTTTGTGTGCTATAAAACACAATTTTACATAAAGCTATATTATTGCATTTTTTTTTTAGTATTTATTTTAATTTATTAAATTATTTACAAATTAAATGTATGTTTCATTTTATTTTTGTGTGCAATAAAACACAATTTTTTTTTACTTGCCTAATAAGTCAATCGTAACTTGAGTGGAGATAAGATAATGAAATGAAACAGTCCACTAATATTTCAGCACTGTTAAATGGGAGGTCTCTTATGTACTGTAACTAATACACCTCAAAATTGAAACCACTCGTTTCCTGATCTCTGAACCAAACAGGCGATTCCTAAAACTATGTCAAGAGGACTATTCCTTCATCCAAAGACTGTAATCGGGAAGTAAAGACAGTCAGATCCGTCTTGCTCCTCTAAGATTGACGTATCCTCGCGTGCCTGCCTCAATTACACTGCAGGGGTTCAAATGGGTGCTTCCTTTTGTCCCGTTGTTCTTTCATTGTCCGTCGTTATAAATTGGCGCCGACAGCATAAGTAGAGATGTTGACGTGACCGTCTTTAGACATGCAGATTTTTTATGAAGTCAGAACAGTGACTTTTATTGAGAAATTGCCTCCACGTGGGATGATTTTGAAATGTGTGTCTTGGACACACGGGGTAGTTGATAAAATTTTATCGCGGCATTGATATTTTGTAGCGTCAGTTCCTATGTGTCAATAAAATATTTGTTACTTTACTAAATGTTGATGGAAAACAGCGTGAGGAGGTTTCTTCACGCAGTGCGGGTTGGTGAATTATAGCCCACTCCTTGTAGCAGGGAGGCGGCCTGTACCCTTGTAGTGGGAACGTTACCTGATGGCTGATTATGTTATGAAATACTAGCTTCCGAACAGTAGCCCGCGGCTTCGCCCTCGTGGAGTTCGGGAATTGTCCCACGGGATCGCACTACCGGGATAAAAAGTATCCTATATATTAATCCAGGTTATAAATTATCTGTGTGCCAAATTTTATCCAAATCCGGTCAGTAGTTTTTGCGTGAAATAGTAACAAACATCCAGACATTCATACATCCTGTCAAACTTTCGCATTTACAATAGGAAGGCGGATTCCAATACGGGAGAATCATAAAATTGTCCTCAATATTGAAGTAATTGCAATGACTAAAATGTCATTGACTTTTCGATGGTTGATGTCATCACACTCATCATCAATCCTAAACAAATGTACAATTCTTTGTCATCTCTGCTGTATCAAGTGCTTGGTATATTTGACTTTGCCAAAATATGTTATGGTTGAATTTCTCATGATCATATCTTTTGTAAATCTTCTTGCATTAGCTTGGCGTTTCTCATACTTTCATATATCATAACCAAGTCTGGCCCTTTTAACATGTTCTTGCTTGCAGTTTGCATTTACGATTTATTATCTTGTGCAAATAAGGCGTGCCTTAAGCAACTCCTCAGCACTTTGCAGTTCTCTTATCAAATAGGTTCCTCTATCAAACAGAAATTACTGCTTAACTTTTTATATTTACACTTTAAAACCATATAAATTCACTCTCCAAATTCTCATCACTACATTTTTCTCATTCTTCCGCATCTTTACTTCATACTTCGTCATCCAACTGGTTACCTTTCTCAGTAGGTACACAAACCATCACAACAATTACTTTTACCCTTGTCAAAATCTTTATTAGCTCCAGTATAAATCGATCACGGTTTTAGCATTAGCTCCTACTCGAAATAAATCACGGATTTTATTACAAGATATTCACCTAATCCTCCTTTGTGTGAGACATTTGTATTCCGTTGATAGCTTGCTACTAAAATTTTCACACGGAAATTCTTTTCTCATCGTGGTTGACTCAACTGTTTAGTGCACTTGGTATGCGGCGTGGTCCATAAAGGAATCTGTATGTTAAGTGACCAATTTAATCGAGGTCCTGGTGGTTATGGAAATGTTTTCTCACAATCATGCATTTTGTAGTCTATGATCAGCACGATGTTAGGTTGCAAAGAAAAAATGTTGATGCAGAGTCAGAGTCAACAATTTTGATACAAATGTGAAAGGAAATCGTTGTTAAAAAAATAAAGAAATTAAAAAGAAAGAAAATAATACTATTATTCTCATAAACAGAGATCTCAATGACTCAAAATTAACAAAGGTTAAAGTCAATGTGATTATTCTCAATTTATTTAAACAACATGTTTATCTCACTTATTAAAATTATAGCGTAAGTATTATTATAAGTAGACACGAGGAGGATGCCGGTTATCCAATAGCCATTAACACAATTTATTACTCAATAAACGGGTTAATAAAAATACAACATATCGAGACCCTCCCATCACTTTAATGGAATTGGAATTTAAAGATTTAATCATGTACTACGTGTACACACTAGTAGAAAGAGTGCTACGAATTGTATTAATACCTCATTTTGCACATTTGAACATAATAGATAAGATAGTGACAGTCAAGGAAGTGACTGATTTTCGATCGATGCTAACTGGTTGACCGAAAAATAAAGGTGAGATAACTGTTCATAAGCGTGTTGGTTATTGTTGAATTGTCATGTTTTAACATGATGGACGACTATTTGATGTCAATACTCAATTGTGTTGTATTTTGGGTTGGAGTCCGAAATTATAACTCCAAGCCGCGTATTTTGGATATAGCCACACAAATCGGTGTGAAACTAGATCTCCTACAAGCAGTGGGAGTTTGGATTGAACATGATTAATAGACTGCTTTATAAGTGAAGTAGTAAATGCTCAAGGGTGCCGTAAAGTGAGAGATCAATTAATAGTAAAAACCTGCTTCCCACGATGTAAATCAATGGCATCGTTTTCGTGTGATCTTTTTATGGCAAAGATTAATATATTTGTTTCCATGCATGTAATGTAAGCACAAACAGATTTAACAAAACCTCAGCTGGCAAATAACGATCTAGCGCAAACCACACATGGTGTTATTTCAGACATTCTTAAGTAATTAATTGTAGCTTATAAACTAGTTGCGATTTTTTTAAACTCAGCTGGCAAATGACGACAAAGCTTAAACAAGTACATATGCTGTTATTTCAGTCATTTTGAAGTAATTTGTTGCGGCCAATGAACCAGCTGTCATCACCCACTGACTAGATGGTGACAGCTGTTTGGGTCTAGCAGTACACGACCAGACTACAAAGAAAAACGTGCACGATTAAAAAATATAGATCGTTTGCGATTATTTGCTAACACAGATTCATATCTTTCTAATACAATTAATTGATACGATCACGCTAAAACATGTGTGACGAATAAATAATCAAGGCCATAGGGAAAAGATTTGAGATCTTGAGAAGTAAGAAATGAAAATTAAAAAAGAAGATTGAACGAAATAAAATGAAGCCATTCAATGCACTTGTTACAAAGAGTGAAGATGAAAGGAGAATGCTCATGGAAGTATGGAATCCCGTACCATGCTGCATCAAAATCAAACCTTGTTTTTTATAGACTACACTGATCGTATTAACTCCTACAAAAATTATTTTTGAAAAAAAAACCCGCGTTTCAGAGTTATTTTATAAAATCGAAACTAACCTAAAAAGTAGGTCTATTTTTTCGACGCTACCAACGACGTATTTTAACACACATACATTACATTATTGCTCTAAAAACAGCGTAATACACTAATATTAGTAAGAATTACGAGTTAAAGTAACATCCACAGTATGCTTGACTGAAACTCGATTTTATTTTAGACCTTTATATTGCCAATAGTCAGTCAGTACAGTACAAATGTCAGATGCCACAGATAAGATAACTATAAACCATATAGTAAGTGCTATAAACTAGTCGGGATTTAGGGATGTAATCGATAAATCAAAATCTTTAGGCTGAGAAAATCTATTTTGTTGCAAATGGCAATAAACCAAACTAAATCGATTTGGTGTACTGATCTTACTTAATTGTAATTAATTTTAGAGTCCGCTCGACAGACAAGGGTTTGTTCAATTGAAACGGAACGTCATTTATATTCAGTTGAAACGGAACGTCATATAAAGGGAGTAAAACAATATTCATACTTTTAAACTCGAAAATATATTTCCAGTTCAAAAATCAAATCCCCGACGCGTAATGCCGTAAAAAAATATGAAACTAATTACTATAATATTTTGGTTTTGAGGCGCGAGACTTTTTGGTACCAACTTTGGTCATTCTCTTTTAGTAACATCTTATTATCACGACACTCTATATTTTTGGGATTCCTATAAAGATAGTGCCGACTTAGATAACGTGAACTCGGGCACACCTGTCAGTAACATCACATCGGAGATAAAGAAGTGTTACAATAGTTTCGCTATCTAGAAATAGGAAGTGATTGTTAGAACAGTGACGTAGGACTGATAACAGTGAGGTTAACAAAGGCTAAAACAGAAAAATAGAGGACTTTTTGATTAAGGTATTGGATGAAAGGAACTGAGGCCAACTGTTGCTTACAATGACATGCATCTTAAATAATGACTTTTTAAATTATTATTTTCGCAGTTGTTCAAACATTTAGTTGTGTGTGACTACAGATTACATGATTCTACTGCTAGCATCAGACTTTTCGGACTGATTTAGTAATTCGACTAAGTAGATATTGTATGTACTCACTCCATGGCAATTTCTTTCCTGGTTGTGTATAGTCTAACCAGATTTTGAGAGGGGTAGCACAGCTGACAGTTTTGCATGTGCCGGACGTATAAACTTACAAGTATCATCAGCATCACGGTGCTCTTTAAATACACCCCTATGAAGGAAACTGGTACTCTCTATTGTGTTCATACAACTTAATTTCTTTTATACAAAGCCCCCATCATTTGGCGAGACGAAATAATTCTCAAATAAGGTCACAGGAGGACAATTCTCGTAATTTCACAGCCTCAAATCAGGTCGCATCTGTTTGCAGAAACGCGTCATTCTACAAATGATTTTATTGGTTATAAAAGACTTTTTATTAAGTAAATTGATGGATAGTGTACCGTTTTGTTAGTTTAAGAGGTCGTTTAACTGTGGCTACAATTGTTAAATGTTCACCGATAGTATTTGATTGTGGTGTTATTTATTCGGTTTTGACAATATCTTTATCGGTTTTAAAGTGATCTGGCAATGGCGAAATGTTATTTATGTTTGACTGTATGACATTAACACTTTGGTTTGCAGTGTACATTTTACTGTCACCATAGCTACAGACATTATGTTTCTCCTCCATCCTATACTATTAAGTGAGCAATATTTGTATATTAATAATCACGTTCTCGAAAACGGCTCTAACGATTTCGATGAAAGTTGTAATATAGGGGTTTACGGGGCTCTATCTAGCTAAGCTGCGTCTCATGTCTGGGAAAATTCGCTTTTTCTATTTTCACCCGACCAGAGCTTGGTCGTCCAGTAAAAAGGTCGCTGGAATAGATTACATTCGGAAGGCGGATGACAGTTTTGTAGCCCAGTTTAGGAGAGATCTACGTTATGGAGTGATGATTGATTGACTTATCTCATATTTAAAGGTCGTTATCTTCGGTACTAGAGTACGCAAAATTTCAAATGCTACAGTTAAATTCTAATATATTTGATGTCGAATTGCTGGTCTCGTATATTGCTTTCGACAGTTAATAACCGATTATTTAAAGTTAATATCGTTCGGTATTTAACCATATCAAATATCCATTCGCTTCGTCCTTCGCATTCTTGTTATAAAGTCATATCTTAGGTCTCAACAACAACAGGTATAGCCTAAGATATAGGGCGTCCGGACCGGTTGTCGGCCGCCGCGAGAAAGTACGCCAACTTCACTCGTTCTTATCTCAACAAGATTCTATTAGCAAGTGCATCAAGTTGATGGGGACGGGAAATTTCTAATAAGATTAATGATTAGTTCCTAATGTAAACAAAAAGGTGTAGGGTTAAGATTGCAGAGGAGTTCTGACCATAATCATTTTGTTAAAAGCTAACCTGAAAACCTATCCAGTTTCGAATGGGTGACTTGGCCAAGTCGACATGTTAGGTTCAGTCGGTAAAGCCTATTCAAACACCCTATCTTAATCTAATAGGTATAAGTCCACATGTATCTCCCAAGTTTTATTTAAAAAAATCGCAGTTTGAAAAACATATATTTCTTCCCCACCCACATTCAGTTTACTCCAACTAACATCGACGTCTTTTCGCCGATATTCATCAAAACTCATAGTAGCACTACAATTTAATTACAACACTAATCATTTAGTTAAGATAAAGGAAGTCGTTGATCCCGTGTCATCGCAGTAAAGGGTTTGTTGTAGTAATTCAGAGAACCTCACAAGGCAATTAATTGGTCAACGGGATTACTCGGCATAACAAGACATCTAACGCGCCGAGTCTCCGAGAGTTTAGAAGCAATTGTTTTCGTTCACAGTTCACACAGACAATTTGCTGATTGTATTACGTCACTTTTTCCAAAGAACTGTTAAGATGGTGACCTCTATCTTTTCGTGCTTGTGGTTAAAAATAAATGGGTGTTGTTAGAAAAAGAACATGAAAAGAAAGGGGAGGAGCATGAACATTTGTACAACTGTGGTGATACCTAGTGCAAAATTGACAGCCCTGTTTGTCAAGAGCAGCAGCAGCTCTGGAGGAGGGTATATAAACAAGATGCATGTGGAAAAGGAAAAAGGAAGAGCAGGAAGTATATTTGCACAACTGTGGTGATACCAAGTGAATAATTGACAGCGCTGCCTCTTTGTCAGCATCCATTAGTGGCAATATACTATCACCAATCTTATTCCCAACAAAAGCCTAGACAGTGCGGTGTGAGTGTCCGTATATACTCAGGAAGCCAGATGGGGGATCTGGTCAAACTTTCCCCTGTACCATGACGACAGGTTTCTTTAGAAGGCATTACTTATCTATCATTAAAAGGAATTCTAAAGAACTTCCTGTTATAGTACCCTTAGGCTTTGCGAATGTCTGGCAATATTTATATATTTGATTTAAGCTGAGACAGTTTAACGATGATGGAAAAGTCAAAGAAAAAAAAAGGAGTGACTTAAGCTACCGACAAAGTCAATCCAAATCAAAGTGAATGAAAGCCAATACCAGTGGTCTAGGCCCTATCGTGTGTATACATTTAAAGAGCCAAATGGCTGAATGCACCGCATGACCTGTCCTATCTATGATTACTAGAGAAACAGTAGCAGCATTACCTCAGTTCAAAAATGGAACATAAAATCTAGACAATAGAACAGTTATTCCCAAAGAAAGTGGGTGCCGTGACAATAGCCGACAAAGACTGATGTCCGTATTTACACACAATGCCTTGACAAAAACTAGTCGCGACGAACGAGCTCGTCCGTTTGCTTGAGAATTCAATTTTTGCAAGATTATGTTTTGATGCTTGTGCTGTTGTTCCATCTTCGTCCGTTCGCAAAAATGTTTGTTTGGTTTGTGTAGTCTTTGGCTAATGTAGCTCGTTATTAACGGAAGGTTATTGAGGGTTTCAATTAGGTAGATATTAAATGAATTGACTACTTATGTTTACTACCAGCTTTACAACTGCGTTGGGCTCTCAAGATATTTTATAGGTTCATCAAGCTGATTACATCTCAGTCAATAATGTGTTCCAGCATATCGCTAATCATTTATTGTTTTTCACTGAAGTGTGGGGTAGGTTTTTCAGTTGTTTCTAAACCAAGATGTTCACTAGCTTAAGTTGTATTCATGAGATCGGGCCAGGAACCCTTGCAATTAGTGATTGTCCTCATGGAATATGAAGCTACTTACTGCCATTCAGTTTTCAGCCTTGATTATTTCGAAAAGGCTTCTTCATTCTTAAGTATAATTCGAAACCTTGAAACAAAATCACCTATTATACATAAAAACTCTTCTATAAACTCATTTTCAACGAGACGCAGTGTTTAATCGAGAATGTGCCGCATTAATACGTTTAATTTAATTATTATAACTGTTGGATTGTTGTTCTCGGCGCACTTTCGCTCGGCGCTGTCAGCAATTTGTTCCAGTAGGTCCGAGTTTTTCTCGTTGGTTCGAGACACTTTCGTCTTAATTTTATCAAACATTTGAGATATTTTGATTATAGTATGTCCTTATGCTTGCTGTAAAATTATATCTGTAGGTACGTCGTCAATTATAAAATTACTATTTTCCACATAAACTTGAAGCTGCATCGTTTTCAGAGTTTCTTTTCTATACCATAATTATAATAACCTCGTTGCAGGGACACATACCTTCTCTGATGATAGGGAGTGGGCCGTATTTCACGTGGGTACAGCGGGTTTGTAGATGTCACATGTCTTCGAAGTTTTGGTTTTTTTCCCTCACGATACTTCTGTTCACTGTTCGTATAGCTATGCAAAAAAAAATACTCGTCATTTCTAGAATATTTAGCTCGCATACTTACTTAGTTACTGTCCTGTTTAGATTTAGGCACCAGACATACTAAACAAGCTCTTTGTATGCATGTGACACAGATGTGCTGAAGTTAGGTACGAATTTTTACGCGATGATGAGTCTGTATTTTGTAGTCCTTCTGCTGGCCTTGCCTTATCATCACTCTTTCATTTACTTTTAAAGTGTTCATTGCAAATGCAACTGTATGGCCATCAATAATTTATCATGCTAATTCACATGCTTTTTTACTTTCTTTTCTAATAACGTTCTTAACTTTCATCGGTATTATCCACTACTTCATTTCTCGTGTTGTCATACATACCCTAATCAACTCTTGCGCATCCCGCGGGATGTGACTAACGAGATTTAGTATACGTGACCAAGACCATGTACCAATAATGCTCGGTTCTTGTAAAAAGAGACGTGGTGTTAAACATAGGTATGAAGCGTAGAATTTGGAAATAACTTGACTTTGAAGTGGGTTTAGCAAGATTTCCCGAAGTAGGTAAACTTAAAGTAAATTCGAGCAATTTTTAAAATGGAATTTACTCGTTTCGCGGATAGTATTTACTTAGTTTTCAGACTTAGATCATATTTTATGGATTGGGCTTGTGAGAAAAATACTATAAAAATTGTTGGAATTGCAAGGGATTGTTAGCTAGAACTAAAGCTCAGTAAGAAAGAAGAAACGAGAATTCTAAACAGACAATTCTTTTAAAAACCAACAGCTGTTAGTGCTGTTACGCAAGACGCAGAAAAGTGAATTGAATAACGTTTAAAATTAACTTGGCTCCATTCACAACCCCCGCACACTTAATGGTTCAAGTTCTCAGCACCTAGTGAAACAAATACCGGTGTAGGAGGCGTGATTTATTCACATTCCACTAAATCTAGGTCTTAGTACTACCTAGATAGAAAACAGACGCCTTTAAACATTTTTTATTATCATATTGTTTGCTCGAAAAACGCGAAAACCCATTTAGTTTTCAAGTAATCGATATTTTTTTCGTGAAGCGGAAAATGGCTGACGCAATAACGGCTCAAGGATTTTTGAACAGTTATGTTCGTAAATATTTTGAGTGGTTTGTACATTTACGTTATTTATTTTTTTGCGCTGGCAATGAGAGAGATATGCAGTGTTTAGAATGCAGTGTGAATTTTTGCAAATGTTTGAAATATTTACTCAGAGAAGTGGTTTGTGTGGCTATGCATTGATGTTTTGGAGATTTATTTTTCGTTTTTAAACTGATTATGTACTCTGCCGTAAATACTTAGATACCCACGAAGTTAAAATTGATTCTGGTGTTTAAAAATAACTTGGAATCTCTATAGAAACAGTTGGATCAGATTTTGAATATTTGTTTTATGAAAAGTACCAGATCTGTTCAACACGAAGGCAGAGTCGAACCGCGAATCGTTTCCAACAACGTAGTAGGCTGATTTAGATTTTATACATGCAGAAGTTTTTGTCCCAGAAAAAAAAATGTTTCACCCGTAAATTATCCCATGGGATCGTACTACCAGGACAAAAAAAAGTATGCTTTGTCCTATAATGGATTTTTTTGATCATGGTCTATCCTTGTGAAACATCAACATCTAAATCTATGTATCCCTGTAATGTGGTGAAAGATAAAGATGTACAGACGCCAGCAGGTCAGCCTACCTGAAGCTGTAGATTTTCCCAACCAAGAACCTAATGCTTTAGAGATAAAAGTTGAAAATCTATTAAATAAAGACAGATTGTAGTAGCTTGATCTGCTGGCGTCTGTCCATGCAGAGAGACTACTTTCGCATTCCTAACATTATTAAGGATTAGATAGAAACGTAAGATTCACAAATACGTTTTATGACTAACTGAAGCACCTCAGTATAACTACATAAGGGATCCCGACTAGTCAAGATCAGATCAAGTACAACAACGGTTAACATTTCCGTCTGATATTAGCCTGCGGGTAGTCGTGAGGTTGAATCACTGCTGCGTCTGAACTCCTGGTTCGTCTAGACAATTTATGTCGAAGTTTATAGCTTCGATATCTTGGGATACCGTATAGGAATACAGTTACCTTGGGATATAATAGTTAAGCTGCCCACTGTGTTACGAGGCAATAAACATACAGCTTTTCAAATGAGTCTTTATGAAGGTTGTAACATGCATTTTATGACTGAGCGATTTTATTCCGGCATACCTAGATCTAAACTAGATTTATTAAAGTTATAACGCAGTCCTAGTATTCATTTTGTTAGAAAATATCATCATGTCTCCTTGGTAACTGTATGAATCATAAATGAGATCAATTTGGTAGCCGAGTGGACTGTCAGAGTGTCAGCGAAGCATTTGAGCATCTTCACTCGTCAACCTTTAGTCTGAATTCAAACTTCATCTCGTTTACTTATTTCATGTAATTCCGTTAATCATTCCTCATGTTTTACGTATTAACATAACGCTAAATAGCAAAACTAAATCAAACACACAATCCTGACGTATATACTGAAAATAGAGCCACGTTATCGCTGCTGATAAATCTATATGTTTTAATTAATTCCTGTACAACGACTATCGAGTGTTATCGATATTGCAGCAATCCTCCCTCTGGGTCAGAGCAATTTATTATAGTAGGTGAGCTGTTATCGCTCACAAGCTACTGACGTGACCAGTTGATTAGGATTTTTTGGCAACCACGTGTAACTCTTTTTTAAAATTAAATTACATTCATTTATTTCAGGTCTTTAACCCATATAAAATTAAAAAAGAATTTTACAATTGCCATGCTTGCACTATGAATGTTACATACTACAGATTAATGAAACATACAAAATGATTACAGAAATAAAAGAAAATGAATTTTTTTAGGGTCTGATTTTTGTAATTTAAAATTGAATGAGTACATATTTATATTTTGGTTCAATGATTTTAATTTATGTATCTGTGTTATCAGCCTATTACCGACATCGCAGCTTACTGCGCGACGTCTTTGGATGTTTGCATGGTTACTCTTTTTGGGAAACCCAGGTTGTTTTTCAGAAAAAAGACAGTAATTAAGTTCCCCGTTATAACTCAAATAATATAATTTGTATTCGATTGCCGTGTGAATTTTACCGGAAAATCTTTTGATGTTATCACGGGTTGAATGCTTCAGAGCACCTATACGTAGCTAGCATACGTAGGTCGGATAAAACTGCGATAATTATTAAAAGATAATTTATTATACATCGTTATAAAGTTAGAGCACATTTAATTAGATTGCTGGTTATCAAGGGTCACGGTCTTCAATCCGTTACCGCCACAACGTAGTACTATACGACCGTGCCTTTGATATAAGCCGAATATACGTAGGTACCATTTTAGTTAGATTTTTAGAAAAAATGTAACTGCAAACTGTGATGTTTTAGCCTTTATTAATAAGAAACTAAGGTTAAAATAATAATAAAAGTAGCTAGGTACCTACTTACTTAACTAACCAGAGTCAAACTGGCTAAAGTCATAGAAAAGTTTGTCAAACTAAATTCAGTTGAAGCAATCTAAGTACTTACACATCATGTCTTTATTAGCTCGCACTTTGACTTGGCGTTATTCTTCTGTCGACAGAGCGGGAACATGTTCATGTCTAAACACCAGCTAAATCATCTGCATAGATCTTGACATTGTTCCTAAATTTCAAATTGCCTAATTTATGCCCTGACACATCAATATGAACTTACGAACCAACTGAAGACCAGTCTTACCTATTCTATTTCGAATGACGTAACTAGTTACTTTTATTTAGGATTTTATCGCTTTCCCACCTTGTTTTGTTTCTTATTATTTGGTATTGCTCAGATGTTGATGTTTCCTCAAAAATAAGAAACACAGACGGAAACCATTAGTCATTTGTTTTGTAAGTACCTATTTATGTTCCGCGAACTGCTTGATTTGTTATTCAAATAGTTATGATGGTTCACAGACTTCGAGTGCACAGCGGTGCCTTTTAAAATTTATGTTTTGATTCATAATATTTAAGAGTAGTAGGAAGTGTTACTGGCTGGGCTGGACGTCTGTGGTAACAAAAACCAGTTCTTTTTCGTTCTGTCAATGATTCCCAAAATGTATGAAGTCAAATTCGCTTTGAGAACTCTGCCACATAAACAGCATGAAAAGTAGCTTCAGACAGGTCCCTTAAAGTGCAAGTGGAGTTGCACATGGGCAGGACGGGAGGCTCCGTAATAGCACCCTGCTGCACCGTACCAAGTGATCAAAATCAGTAAAAGTTGGCCCTCTATTGAGTCTCCGTCCTACGTTTGACCAACTGAAGGTTAAAGTATTAAGTACCACCGACGAGGTGCGGTCGGCTGTACCTACATATAGCATGTAGTAAGCAAAGATTTGCGTTGAATTGCCGAGACTAAAAACCACTCTATTAGCGAAACAAATATTCTACAACGCGTTGTGGTCTTTTTCACCACGGAAAATTCGAGTCACTTGTGGGGCATAACTCTAGCTGGCAAAAAGGCCGCGCAAAAAGTGAGCGTCTAGCCAAAGGGAAATTGGTGTCGAAGCTTTCGTTTATGATACTAAACCATAACGCGTTGTGGTAGGTAATTACAAGGAGCCAAGATGCGAATCAACGACCGCGACTGCCCACAAAATGAAGATCACATGAAGATTGAGTTCCAAGTCTTCTGAAATCGTTAATTTTAAGCTGATAACTATTATTTTCCATCGCATAGCTTTCCACTCCTTTTTATTCTTCTTCTTAGCGTGTCGATCGTAATCTAAATTGATAACTGTGCGTTGGGCTGGTGCCTTCAGTAGTATCCATTTAAAGTTGATAAGGGCCAGTTTCTACTGAAAGCGTCCAGCTTATGCCGCCATCTACATCTGGCCATGCTGCAACTGCAACTTAATGGATCCCTCTGAAGGTTGCCATTCAGAGGGACCCATTAGATGTGAGTGTTGAGTCAAGTGGATATTTAGAGATATTTTCACAAAAACTCGTAAACTCGTAAACTCGTTAGTCGGTCAGTTTGCTTAACAGATTATACTGGCAACACTAGGCTGTTTAGCGTTAACCTATGCTTAAGACATTCGACGTCCTCAAGGCCCGTGTAAAGAATCGGTTGTTAGAATTTAAGGCTTGTTTTTATTGTCCATTCATTAGAGAATTTCTTAGCTAATTGCGAAAATTCCAAACAAATATTTGTACTGTCGTTTTTATTCCTCCGTCTCTTAGGAAGTAATTTCATGGTCTTTGCAGACACAATCGCTGCACTTTTATTTTACCTTTGCAGTATTTACCCATCACTTACCATAATTTAAGAGAATTTTTGTGATAAAGATCTTTGACAGACTTGTCATTGGTATAGTTTTGAAAAATGAAGCAGAATTTGAGGTAACACACCTATGAAACGACTGTACTATGCATACGCAATACGCATACAATGCTTCTGTTGTCGTTCAGTAATTTTCATAAATCTCGTTGCATTTTTCAGATGCAAACTATCCTGCACCACAACGGCAGCGGCAACCTGGCGTACACCGGCAGACTGAAGAACAGAGAAGTGCACAGAGCCATCACACTGCATCCTGTGAAGGACCACCGACAGATGTACAGGATACATAGCTATTTTAAGGTAAGAACTAAATATGGGGAAGGCAATTCAAAAACATCAATTGGGAAAAAGGGTTTTTGCGTATCCAAGTCACGCCGTAGAAGCGTCCGACACGGTTGTTGCGGTTTTATTGCAGTGATACAAAGCAAACCATTCAATTCAGTATCGCAATGTATTCTCTAGGCTGGTGGTTACTTGCGCTACGTCACCAATAGGAGCGCTTGAGTTTCAGCTCCAGTACTTTTAAGACAGATCGGCTCAGCCCAGACTGTGATTTATTTATTTATTTAGGTTAGCCAACAATTGTTAACACAAAACATTTTAAATTATACAAGTTGCTTAATAGTTTATTCGTGCAACTATTACTTACAGGCTAACAACAACACCAATTATGGTTACCTATACAATATTACAAAGCCAAAAAAGATACTTACAATTTAAAGCTATTCAAAAATTTTTGGTTATTTGCAATAATAAAACAGAAGAAAAGGTGCACGGTGCTACAAAAAAACTGTTTTAGAACTCTTTCCAAAAGTAACATAATGCGTGGTGTAATGTGGTCTCCATACAACACTGCAGTACTCTAGGACGCTTCGTACAAGGCTATAGTACAGCATCTTTTTGGTACTAACCCGTTTAAAACCCCTGGAGATGTAGTTGCACTTTCTTAAAAAGCATCAGGCACAATTTTTTCTTGCCCCTATGGACCGATCACACTTTACTGACCACACTCACAAACATAATCATTACGAAATACTGAATAACTACTAATACGTAAAATAGTATCATAATAATTTTGCTAAATAAAACTTGTAAATTATTCAACATCAGCCTCAATCTGTGATTGGCAGGTTAGGATGGAGCTATTTGTTAGCCATATAAACGGTAGCTTATTAGCCAAAGATTTAGTACTAACATATGGCCTGCGACTTTAACAGTCAGGCTAGAATGTTTCAGATTTAGTACAATGTGTTTAAAAACAATTAGTTTCGGCGTTCCCGGACATTGTATATCTACACGTGTTTTATGTTAGTGTTTATGTTAGCTGCTTTCCTAGTAATTGTTTGAAGATGATTTAGTTGTTCCGTTATTGTTTTGCTCTAGTTCGTTCTCAAATTTCTAATCGAATATTCAATTACTCTTTGTTATTTGTTGTGCATATTTCAGCGCTCTTCCATTTTGCTACAAATTAAGAACTATTTATGAACTTTTGACTTTTTAAAATTTTTGCCAGATGACTCAACTCTCAAGTCATTATAATTATAATTGCTTATTTTTATTTCTGTACACATTAATTACATTTTTAAATATAAAAAAGCATAACAAGTAGTAGCCCACCGGTATCGGGAACAGGGTCCAAGCTGAGGGTTCCAAAGAGAGGAACGTCCTAACAAAACGAACCGTATCCAGGAGTACCGCTTTCTGAATCAAGACCTTGATCCAACTGGCTAACAAGAGCCTCCTCAGGTATTGATCGAGGGCATTGGCAATTGTAATTATCATTATGTTTCTTCCTGGATCTTGGCTATGATGCTTGGTCCTATGGGCAGACCAGGGACGTTCAAAGCTTTTGGTTTGTCTCGGTCTTTGAACAATATTGACATATTATGCTCTCGGTAGCTTATATCAATCCAACCAAACACATTTTTGTCTTTCTCATCGTCATGATCACTCACAGATTGTTCTTTTGTCTAGACCCTCTGATCTCCAAATTGCTTTGACATTTTGACTATTTGTGTTGTTTCCTCCCGATAACACCTCCAGCTTCGCACTTTGATACTGAGTTGAGATATAGTCAATAATAATAATAATGATGTCAGCCGTTGTCAAGTTTATCTGGTTCTTTGACCATGAATGTAGTAAATTTGACGTAATTCGGAAGAGCGATAAATAGCGGTAAGATAACTTCTTGTATTTTTTTAAGAATAATAATTTGATTAGCATGTAACCTCACCAATAAGGTCAGTTAGTAGTGCTCGCAACCTGCGTACGTGTAAAAACAGATGTATGAACGAGGACGAAAAGAGTGTGTAAGGATCGTAGCAGGCGCCGCATTGCCGCCATGGGATCTGGAGGCGATAGTCCTCGTGTGCCTGCATGAATGGCGTGCGGAGGCACTATGCCACCGGGGGGGAGGGGAAGCGAGCGGCGAAATATTTTTTAACTTTCTTCTCCACTCCTAAACTGAATAAACAAACCCCACGAAAATCCGAGCACTATAAACTTCGTTCCACCGCACTGTCTAATTGCACTCGACTAAAAAGGTATTTGTTATAACTTCATAGGACCAAGAAACCAGATCTATGTGGAAGCTATAAATCTGCGCATGCGCACCAAGCAACCAGCCTTTGATCTTTAACGTTCATCTAAACTTGAGGGTATGAATACTACATGCTATCGTTTTTGGAGTTTGTTGACTAGGTAAATGTTGAGTAAAATTGTGTTCTGTAGAACATAAGTTTTGGGAAGCCCTATAGAATATTGACGGGTATAAGAGAATGACATAGGAGTAGCAACAAAATATCTGTACTGTTTATACTGAGTGAGGTCCTAAGGACCACGTTAGGTTTACCTACTACCAAACGAACGGATGCTGTGTCTGGGATGACCAGAGATCGGAATAGGTAGAAAGTATTTGCCTAAACTTCAAGGAAGTAAGTGACATGTGGATACTACCTCTGTATAAAATCCCGGCATGATTTTTAAGTTCAAAAATGTGGCAGGCACTATCCACATGATACTTTCTCCATTGGAGTTAAAGCAAATAGACTCAACCTATTCTAATCTTTGATGATGAGCCATGATTTCACTGTAATACTAGGACCTTGCTGAATTCATACTCTACAAAGGGATATCCAGAGTTGATTTATATTTAGCGTTATCCACTTCGTTATTGTTTATGAGGCTTTGATTACACAGATGAGTTGCGCGCCATTTTTTCATCTTTTTAATTCTGGTACAGCCGTAAACTGTGAGTTTAATGGTCTGGAATTTACTACAGGATGCTGGCTTTATTGTGATTATTTCTTAGAATTCTGATGCAGCTGAAAAGATTGTCAGGTGAGGTTGCTGTAACCTACTAGCTAGTAGGGATCTGGCTTGATGTCTGGTCTGCTTAGCCAATGAACATGCTGTATTTGTGTCGTATGATATGGCATGATACAGGTTTGATTACGACTTAATTATTTATTTGCTTAAAAACAAAAGAGTTATCCTGTAATTAAAAAAGTTATATAAAGCGACTCCTTTTCTTACAAGAAGGTTGAGTTGAGAACTTGACACATTACGTAGGTTGATCCTAGGCAGTGCGAAACATGTTTTCCTCCTGTATCGCTAATGATTTGGTTCTCCGGTAAACAAGGTAAGATTATGGCGTTTATTGAACTGAACGTGCCATGCAGATTTCACCAAAGGGATTAGTCAAGACTGTTCGGTAGCGTAAGTCAATCCAATACATTTTGAACTTTTCCTTAGGGAAAAGTTCAAAGTGTATTGTATTGCCATTTGAGCTACGATACAAAACGAAGATTAGTAATGTTATTGTTTTCATTTTTCAATGCATCACATTGCTATCGAATGGCTAATTGATATACAGTAAGTTATATTTATTTTTGATGCAATATTAAATTACCCGCGCAGTTGGATAACGGATGTAAACAAGATAATGCAAGTGCAATAAACGCGTTAACTTTTAAATAAGTCTTTATCAAAATTGTTATCACAAGGAGTTTGGAAAAATCTGTGTTCTCTGTTAGTCTTTGTGTAGGCCGTAGTGATTTTTGGGTATTAATGATCAGGTCAGCGCCATGACCTTTGAATAGGTAATAAACATAATCATGACTCTGTGTTGCCAAAATTCAGATATAGATCAATACACCAAACGTGTCCTTATAAAAAAAAAAAACGTATTTCAAAATCAAGAACTATGTTGAAGATAAAGAAGTTTGGCTTAAGTTCCTTCTGCGCATGGGGCTTCCCTGGTAGCATAAACGGCACAAATATTATGTGTATGTCTAACTATTCTCAATATCATTTTTTCTTTGTATACCTAGATTCTTTTTTACCGATTTGATTGTGTATGTGTGAACAGTGTAGGCCTTGTAGATTCCTAGATGTTTGTTAACTTTTGTTAATTTAGTAAGTATCTTGTTTTATTTTTTTGTGTAGTAAGCAACGACTTATTGTCGGGCCTTCGCTGTCCTCCCTTACTAACGTACTAATGCTGTAACATGATCATTTTGTAAAACCAAACCATTTTAAAAGAGTAACCATGGAGTTTCTTGCCGCTTCTTCTCCATAGGAAACGACCAACCCGAACCGTGCACCTTTTTCTCGACGTTTTATCTTTAGAGTGCCCATGTAGGCCTATGTGAAATAAAATATTTTGATTATGATTTCTAGTCTCCGGAAGTTTAGGCACCTTTTTTTTTTTTTTTTGGGGGGTGAGAAATCATCAAATGACTCCTCCCGCTCTGGGCGGAGCGGAAGGGAGTGTCAGACTCTTACTGACTAAAAACACCCATGTTCCTTCATTGGCCCTTTATGTTCCAGGGCCGCGGTATCTCTTTCGAACAGTCCCGCAGCCCTGGCAGGCACCGGCCCTTGCGGGCCCCTCCCGTTTGCTGACATCTCTTTGAGGCGCGCGTGGAACACGAACGCGCCGTCGACACGGCCTGCCCGTCGTCATACGACGGACGGACGGCGAGCTAGCCCATTACTCACCGTCCACAGTCTTCTCCCGCGGCGGCTGGGACGTGAGGAGGTTCTCTCCCTCTCACGTTCCGCCGCCTCCTTCGCTAGCATGACTGCTTCGCAGAAGGAGGCGACGGCTTCCCATTCCCTCTCGCCCCGGACCATGGCTTGAACCAGGGCCGGACGCGAGAGGTCGCCGCCGCCAATCGCCGCTACGAGGACACGGCGGTGCTCCGCCCAAGCAGAGCAGACCTCCACGGTGTGCTCCACCGTGTCCTCCGGTCGATTCTCGCAATTGTAGCATCCGGGCGTTTCCTCCCGCCCGATTCGGTACAGGTACCTCCCAAAACATCCATGTCCGGTGAGGACCTGCGTCAGGCGGAAGGTGAGGGCGCCGTGGCGCCTCTCAAGCCACTCCTCAAAGAGGGGACTTACCGCCACTATAAGTTTAGGCACCTTCTGTCAGTGCATCCAAATTTCGACAGTTGTCATACAAGTTGGGCTACTATTGAGAAATTCCTGACGGAAAAAAACAATAAATAACACTTCTCGGCCTGATGAGCGAACCCCAAGACCTGATAGGTACTTAGCAGGATTGCTTGACCAACCACTGGACCAATGAGGCAAGCAATATAGAATATGACTATTGCTTATACTTAGATCCTCAAGAGAACCAAGGTTACCGCGTAGCCCGAAGAACTGCCACACTTAAGTGGCAGTGGACAGGGCACATTACTCGAAGAATGGATAGCTGAAGGGGCCAAAAAGTTCTGCAGTGGCGACTGCTAACCGGAAGACGTTGCTAGATATTATATGCTGCGTTGTTAGATAGCGAGCGTCAACACTGGGCTTGCCAATACGCTATCTCGTGTCCAGGGCTCATTGCTCATTTGCTCCATCGGACATCGGTTCTTCCACAGGCATAAGTAGCGCTCTGCCGCTCCAGCTTACTGAATCTCCTTCTTATTCTGTCTGATTCCAGAACCTTCGTATCCAAGAGCTTCGAGAGCGTTCCCTGGACCTGCACCGAGACATCGCCTCCGCCATGCGCGAGCTGGACGTCCCTCAGGAGCTTGTGGCCGACTACAAACTACAGGATGATGTACCGCTGTTCCCCGCCAAGATCGGGGAGCCGGACTACTTGGGAAATAATAAGATATTAGGTGAGGATGCGAAATCATTGCTCGTAGGAAAAAAAATCTTTTGCCTATTGACTGTAACTTTTTGAGGGCAGTGGTGACGCAGTAGAAACGGCTCTCAGTAGCTTCTAACTCGGATCGGCACATTAGTTTGTGTACATTATTTTACCATCATCGCTGTCGTAATGGTGAAGAAAGCATCGTGTGGGAGCCCATTTTTATGCCCTGTTTTCTGTAATACTTAATCAAAATGGATGCATGAAAATCCAACACTTAGTTATTGAAAACCAGCACTAGTCATGCGTTTAATGTTTAATTCGTCTTAATAATTTGTTACTTGTTTTATTGTTCTGTACGGTCTGGGTTATTAATATTGATGTAATTCTCATTCCAGGAGCTCCAATAGATATGAACCGCTACAAACCGAACACGGTGGATGAGATAGTGACGTTCGACTTCATCAGCAAGTCCCTGTACTCAGCCAGCCACTCCAACCCCAAGAGGCGGATAGAAGGTCCACTTAAAGAAGCACTAGATGATGTTATCAGAGAGGTAAATGCATGCAAGTATTAGATACTGGAATACCAATAACTAAGGTATTTTGAAAAACGGATATTATTATACTCCGTGCGCTGTAACATGGTGCGTATGACAGTTTCAGTAACATTTCATTTCACTCTTGAAAGTTGCCGCGATTTACAAATTATGACTTAGTATTTCAGCTGTACCACATTCGTAATATATTAAATCATTAATAACTGTAGTAAATTAATTTAAACCCAACCAGAATGTTCTAGTCCACAAATAATCAAATTGAATGAAAAATTAAGCAAAGTGTTATTCGTATAACGTAACGCCATAGACGTATTTAGTGATGGGATGTACTGCTACGATGGATAGTCGATATTTTATATAATAAAAAACGTATATTGTGTGTAGGTCAATTTTTTACTGTTAAAAGCTATAGACCTTCCAGATATGAGTTTAGATGAATGCGCCATAGAGCAAAAATGTTGTCACAAAAAAACATAAACCCGATTTTGATTATTTTATAAAGGTACAAAGATACTTATGTAGCTATAATACATTTATCTCGACAAGTTTATACACGTAGTTACACTGCACAACTGAATAACACACTAATTTTCGTAACAATATTAAAGAGAACTAGATCTAAGCTGCGAGTATCGTTATCGAAAAAATGAATTGCATAATGTCACATCCCTAGTCATATGGTACTGACAGATGTCAACGTCATACAGGCACCTGTCTCCCGCACCATGCTACAGCGCACGGAGTATAATTTAACTTTACGAAGTGCTATTACGGAAGTTCTGCCGCTTTCTGGTTTATAGATATTTTCTAATTCGGAAATGATTAAAAATATACAAAACGGTTCCATCATTATCCTTTGTCAGCCGACAGTCAGCCTACAGCAGTAACTGCAAAAACATAGGCTTCTTGAATCACTATTCAACTCTATTTTTGCAATTCTCCGAATGACAAATTCAAGATATTACGCCAAAAAGAAAAACACCACCATTTTAAATTTTTTAACATACAATTAAAGGCTGATTCTCGTCCACTACCACTGGCTTCTGTACAAGTTCACGATTTACCAGATGATCTGCTTTGTCGTTAAACCTTACGTCACAAACATTAATTCCCAATCTTCAAAATTCCAGGTGATGGAGATAATAAATGCGCCATCCCGGCAGCGCGGCCGAGTCATTGACTTCAACGAGCTGCTCTACGGTTACACGCGCCTGCAGCCGCTACACGGTGCTGACCACGTGCTGGATCTGCTGCTCAAGTACCGGCGGTACCGGGGACGGAAGATGACGGCCGCTGTCAGGAGGCACGCGTATTTGCAGCAGAGTTTTACAAGTGAGTTTATTGTGTGTCTGCTGTTAAAGATTTCTAGTCGTTTGAGAGAAAGTACTGGCTTTTTGAAGGAATATTCTTTGTTATAAATTTCTTGCCGCATTACTTGACCCCTTACAAAGATGAATATGTAAAGACGCCAGCTGGGCACTGACTGAACCACTATTTTGTACAATATAGAATAGACTGACGGAAAGAACATTGTATATCGTACAGAAAAAATAGAAAACAAATGGAGTTATAACTAATAGCCTCCTACCGCTTACTTAAAGGATCTCATACGTAGGACTTATACACATATAAACTTATGGTGTTTGTAAAGGCAACTATGACGTTGATTAAATCATAATTACCAGCATCAAATTGTTCCTGAATTCATGTACACTTAATATATTTCTAGGTATGGAGATCAGAGAACTGCCAATGGGAGACCCACCTCCTTTCGAAGATCCAGAAATATTAGACAAGTCTGAAGCTAACCTGAATCCAGTCGATTACGAAGACTTCGATGAGTCCAAACAGCAACAAGATGGCTTTCTTGATAAGTTGAACGTCAGAGAAGCACTCGAGAGCGGGCTCATGAAGTTACAGAACCTGCCTAATGTATTGAAATGGGGTGATGATGACTCGGAATATCCAGTTTACGATAGGCGAATACATTTCATACTGCCTCTGTCTGGTAGACAAGAAACGTTCGGAAGATTCATGAGGAATTATGAAGACATCGTCCTGAAAACGAATGAGGCTGTGTCACTGATAGTCGTAGTATACCTAGATACTAATAGTCCCCTAGACTACAAAAACACTGAGGACTTAGTTAATTACTATATCAATATGTACGGTAAAGACATCAAAGTCGTGATGATGGGCACGGAAACTTTCTCGAGAGGTGCTGCTCTAACGGAAGGATTGAAGCTTTGCTCGGATGACGATCTAGTTTTCTTCATCGATGTTGATATGATGTTCAATTTCGATACTCTTAGGAGAATAAGGATACACACTATCAAATATCATCAAGTATATTTCCCAGTAGTGTTTAGTGAGTACAATAATGAAGTGGTAAATAGTGAAGATTATAATAAACTCCGAGGTGATACCGTGGTTGACAACCCAGAAGAAATGGAGGAGGATGAGCCTGAGGAAGAAGAACCTAAAACTGAAAAGGAATTGATAAACTTAAAATACAGTAAAGGAATAAGAAATGACCTCGGTTACTTTAGACAATATGGTTTCGGTATTCTAGCTATGTATAAATGCGACTTTGAACGAGTCGGAGGTTTTGATTTGAAAATCAAAGGCTGGGGAATGGAAGACGTTCAGATGTTCGAAACGTTAATCAAATCTAATTTATCTGTATTCAGGGCTGCCGATGACAGTCTCATACATATTTTCCATTCTGTTGCCTGTGATAAAACTTTGGAAAAGCCACAATTTTTAATGTGTCTCGGTACAAAAGCATCTACATACGGTAGTGAAAAGCAGATGATTTACTATATGATGAATCACCCTGAGGTGTTGTGGCCTGAAGAGAATCCGGAAGAAGAAGCGAAAAAGATAGAGGAGGAGAAAAAAGCAGAAGCAGAAAAGAAAGCTGAGGAGCAGAAGAAGATTGAAGCTGATAAAAAAGCTTCAGCGGAAAAGAAAGCTGAAGCAGACAAGAAAGCTTCGGCAGAAAAGAAAGCTGAGGCCGACAAGAAAGCCTCAGCAGAAAAGAAAGCTGAGGCAGAAAAGAAAGCTGAGGTAGAAAAAAAGGCTGAAGCGGAAAAGAAGTCCTCTGCGGAAAAGCAAGCGGAAGCAGAGAAAAAGGCTGAAGCAGAAAAGAAGGCTGCAGCTGACACACAAGCTGGAGCAGAGAAACCAGCTTCCGCTGAAAAGAAATCAGGTGAAGAGAAAAAAGGTGCTAGATAGTACAGGGTAAATATGGACTAGATTCGGTGCAAGTGAACTAAGTAATTATTGATTTGTATAAATATGAGTACGAGTTCTAGTATTTTTTATGTTGTTGTCCTTTTCTGTACATACTTAGTTAGAAAAGGGAGTCCTGTTTGAAGTAAGTAATTATAAGAGATTTTATAATTTTTGTCTTATATAAAAAGTTTTAGGTGAGAACGAAACATTGACGCAAAATAAAAATTGCAAATTCGATATCGAACGATAAAATTACTTCTTTACTATTAAATGTGATTTAGTATTAAGATAGAATTCTTGTAAAATAAGTGTTTTCATTCTAGCTGTTGCAGTTAAATATTTTGCTGTTACTTTTATCTTGCGTCAAATTATCCTTGTATATTTTATCCTGATGATTCCATATCTGTAATGATGCATTTAATTCTATTATATTAATTACACTTTAAACTTTTTATTTATTTATTATAATTATATTTCGTCTTACTAGACTTTATAGGAAATTATCCCTTGTCTATTGCTTGTTATTAATCTTTTTCAATAAAACATATTTCAACAGTAAAAATATCTTGAAAATAATGAAAGTATAAATATAGAATAAGCATTTATACACAATATTAGCCTTGCTGTCCATTGCTACGTATTGTTATTATTTTATCTTCAGATAAAATGCAGTTAAATAGTAAAGTTGTACAGTTGTTTTCCCTAGGTAATGTTTAAGTTGCTCTTTTAAAATACAGTTACGAGATTAATTTTGTACCTAATGATAAGATTTTTACGTAGTACGGAATTGTTAAACGAAATCCAATGCCAGTTTTTATTTAATCATACGTATTTTTACTTCATTTATTTTGTACAAAGTAACGGTACGCTAGGGTGGGCAAAGGGCTTTAGATTATTTTAAAAGTAAAATAATAGTCTTGTTCCTATTAAAACAAATTAAAATATAATTTATAATGTAATCTATTCCTACAATTTTTTATTATACAAAATTATCCTTCTCTATTATTTATAATTTATATTGGAATATGAAAAACATATTTTAGTCCATTAACTATAATTCCTTGTATCATGTAATTTTATAAATGTTGTTTTACGTATTTTATATTGAAAGACGTAACTATTGAAGTTTAATCCATTTTATTTTGGCATTTTTTATTTGGCAACTCTGTCTTTCGCATAATAATCTCTGTTTCTGAAGTTTTATTGAAATTATTTTGTTTTAAAAGAACAGAGCAAGTGACTTGACAGGCTGTTGTTATGCTAGTTTTGTCATCGGGTTCGACAGCACGTTAGTAAATTTTCGTGTTTGTCAGCCTTTCAGAAATTGGGTGAGTCTGGCAATAAATAGCATAATATTATTATTTTAATGTATACCGACTCTAACGAAAATAAAGCACTGCCAAGGCTTCAAGTAAAATCTAAGATAAAATTAAAATAACTTTTGTAAAATATTTTCTTTTGATTATCTACTGACCATGTCATGCAGAATACTCGTAACTTTGGTTGTGAAGCTTATTTATCAAAAAATATAAGAATAAGCTCAGGTTCAGAATAGGCAATACCACTTAATGGCAATATTACTTACTTTACTATTATTAAGGAGACATATTGTGAATGATGCCAGGTTTGAAATTACGATACCTAGATGTAAGCTTACGATACTTGAATAAGGTTTGTAAACAGCCTTTTTTAAGCACTAAATTGAGATGGAATGTCAAACACTTAATATTTTTTTAATTAATGCTCAAAAACAACGATGCAATTTAATATGTACCATCAAACAAAATTGAACCAAAGAACACACATATTTTTTTCCCAAACGTATATTTTTTGTGTTTAAACGTCTAAAATGTTAAGTAGATAAGAGATAACGCATTAGAAAAACGCTTTGAAATCGATTGTCACTGATCTAAGCACTCGGCGGCCGTAGCATGACGGAGAATTTATCACAGGAGATAGCACTAGCCGTCTCTTTCGTTTTGCATTGAAGTGAGCGAGAAAAATGCGTTCATCACATGTGACAAATCCTCTCATGCGTCAGCTACAGGACCTGGCATCATCATACCAAGTAGTAATCAGTCTTTCTCTCCAACACAGTGTTCTATCGTAATACGTAAAACTAAGTATTATTTTTTAAGTAAATGTAAATAATCATGTACATTCTTATTATTGTGCTCACTAAGTGCCAACCCCTAGAATTGTAAGTAGAACAATGAAAGAAAAGCAAAACGTATGTTTATTGAAATTATTTCTAATTGATATTAAAATATAAATAACAAAATTGAAATTGCATTGTGATTTGAAAGTGATGAAATTAATTGAAATAGTATGGAAAATAAATATATTTTGTGATGAATTATTTGAGTTTTTTTTATGTTTCACAAAGTTGCTTGCAGGCTGTTTACCCTTTCTCCTTTGAATGATGACTAAAATCTCTTAAAATGACTACACACACACACACTACTACACACACTACACACACACACTACTACACACACTACACACACACACACACACTAACACACACTATTTTTACACTTTAGATGCACAAATCTCAAATCATTCCGGAACAAATCTAGACTGAACGATCCAGGACCAGCATGAATACTTGCGACCATTAGACCAAAAAGTAAAACAATAAAAATGGTTCTACACATTTGTCATCTCATGCGTGCTGCTAAGAACCAAACTAAGATCATAACATCACGCCTGTAATCCCCGAAGGGGTAGGCAGAGGTGAAATTCTTGATGGGAAAACTCAATAACACTATGCCAATGCCGACCCGGGAATCGAACCAAGGACCTCATGCTCAAAAGTCCATCAAGAAATCTTGGTTTAAAAATTTATAAGTAGAATGCTTATTAAATTTAAGCAATGGTTTGGCAATTTTCTAAACATGAATGTTGAAGTTACTCTCAAACTCTAGTGGTACTTGAGAACACGTAGTTTCTTTAGTACGAATACCTGGAGAAGCAAGGCATTAGAAAGTTTACCGTTTTTTGTATGTCATTCGTATTTAAACTTTTAACATGCAGAGGAACATCGATGGATGCATTGGAATTATAACATTATATCCACTGCTCTCAAAACAGTGAAGGAAAACATTGTGAGGAAGCCTGCATGTCCTAGAAACAAAATTCAAAATGATGTGATATCCATTAACCCGGATTTTGGCCCAATCCCTTTCACGAAGAGGAGGTCTTTGTCCCAGGAGAGTTAACATTTAATGCTGATTATGCTACAGGCTCGAATTTTTTGGCCTTTTTGGGCCTTAGTAGGTTGTATAAGAAACACTCTCATTGTCAGAATTAAACGCGAACGACATGTCATTGTTAACCAACATCTGATAATAATAGATTTTTATAAGCTTACACAATTGTCTTCCATTCCACAATTTTTGCCGTAACCAATAAACTATCAAAACAAAAAAGAATTGGTTACAACGACCGACCTGTAGATACTATCTATTACGTCACAAGCTCGAATAAAGTCATTCATCTCTTCATCTATAAATAAATGTATCATGTACACAACACCGATTACCTGCCCTTACGATGCCAATCTATAGCGAGCCATGTTATCAACCTGACACATCATATACCCTACATAGGCTCTAAGTACATAGCCCACAGCCTACATAAAAAGATAATCACACGCGATGATTGATAACTGTCCCACAGTCAGACTTTATTGTGCAAGTTTGGAGTTTGCACAGAGTGTGGAGACGTCTCGGCGGCTGCTGGTAGAAGCGGCATTGTCAACACTTTTCGTTCAAACCAAGCGAGTTCGCTTACTACGAGACCAACAGCACAAAAATACCATAACAAAACATCACGCCTGTAATCCCTGAAAGGTATGGCAGAGGTACTTGTACCTAATAGTACACCCATATTTCGCCAGCTATGTTTAAGTCCCATGTAATAGGGAGGGTACAAACCTATTGCCATCAACCGGGCACAAATGCAGACTCCACGGCTGCTACTGAGAAATTACTGATGGAAAAACCCAATAACAATTTTCCCGACCCGGGAATCGAACTCAGGGCCTCATGCTCAACAGTCGCGATTGCGACCACGTGTACGAAGCAGTCGAGCAGAGCAGAACGTAGCATAATAATAGTCACCCTATAAACATTTCTGAGACACAAGCCTCTCCTCTCTGTAAAGGTGAAGACCTGTCCAGTATTTTTTTTTTTCTTCGGGTGGGAAATCATCAAATGACTCCTCCCGCTCTGGGTCTCCACCCGGAAGGGAGTGTCAGACTCTTACTGACTAAAAACCACCCATGTTCCTTCTTTTGCCCTTTATGTTCCAGGGCCGCGGTATCTCTTTCGAACAGTCCCGCAGCCCTGGCAGGCATCGGCCCTTGCGGGCCCCTCCTGTTTGCTGACATCTCTTTGAGGCGCGCGTGGAACACGAACGCGCCGTCGACACGGCCTGTCGTCATACGACGGACGGACGGCGAGCTAATCCATTACTCACCGTCCACAGGCCCGACCTGTCCAGTATCATTTGGTATAATTATGTCACATACGAGTAACTTGAAATGTTTGGTGCTGCCATATTCTTCTGGTTCTTCTTCTGGTAGCAGTGGAGATGAAATAAACTACACAAAGTAATGCGAATGCTTGGGTTCCAACCTACGAGCCACTCGTAAGTCAGGGCCGACTGGGCTACCACAGCTCTGCTGGGCACGCACACACACTGACGACTTTGAATGCCGTCCATGACAGAAGTTACACGGCTCTACGAACTTCATTAATAAACCGTTCTGCCGTCTCTAGATGCTGCCGGTACAGTGATTCCATGCTCTGTGGATGTTTGTGATAGATCGTGCGATGTGTGGAAGATGAGCATCTATATATATAAAAATGAATTGCTGTTCGTTAGTCTCACTAAAACTCGAGAACGGCTGAACGGATTTATCTTATCTTAGTCTTGAAATGTTCGTGGAGGTCTAGGGAAGGTTTAAAAGGCGAGAAAAGAGAGGTAGGGTAGGTAGGGTAGGTGGGGTAGGTAGGAGGTAGGTAGGGTAGGTAGGTAGGTAGGAGGTAGGTAGGGTAGGTAGGTAGGGTAGGTAGGTAGGGTAGGTAGGTAGGGTAGGTAGGTAGGGTAGGTAGGTAGGGTAGGTAGGTAGGGTAGGTAGGTAGGGTAGGTAGGTAGGGTAGGTAGGTAGGGTAGGTAGGTAGGTAGGTAGGGTAGGTAGGTAGGTAGGGTAGGTAGGTAGGGTGGGTAGGGTAGTGAAAGTAGAAGGTAGGAAAACATGCATTGCAACGCATGCCGGGAACAGCTAGTCTTACATAAAACACTTTCAATTAATTCCGTAGGCAAATAAAGAATCGATTTCTCTTTAGTATTAATCCCGTGGTTTGTTTGCTTATAATTCTACTCTGTTACTTTTACTTCGGTTAATTTGTTTACTGTGTTGTATTGTATGTCAATGTTACAACCAGCGGTCATAAGAACTGACTTGCTGCGGATTTGATTTGTGGGAAAGTACTATTTCATAAGTTATAATTAATGTGTGTAAAAGTCAAGTTTACTTTTGTCTTTGCATCACCACAATTCAACGAACTTGATGTTGAAGACAAACAATAGCATGTTCTGAATAAGTACCTGTTCACAGATAGTTAATATAATTGGCCATTATTACTATTATGAGCCTCTGTTGTCCCACATCAGGGCAAAGACCGCCGTTTAATATTTCCACTGAATTCTGTCTTAAGCCGATATGGTCCGAGAATCCCGACTTTAAGCATGGCGTACTCTTTGGTCTTCCGCGATACCATATACTCTCCTTGGACATCCACATAGAGATACTTCTACTAAAAAGTTTGGTCCTAGTTAGCACTTAGTATCTAGGATCTTAATTTCTCTCAGTGGCATCCCAGCTCTTCGTTTAACAAACTTCCGCCTCCTTAGCAAAGGCTAATTAAATTTTAGAAGTTTAATGGAAATACTGTGTTTAGATATTTACTTAGTCAATTAACATCTGCAGAATAAGTGTGTTGCCCATCCAATCTTTAACGTGAAAGCATTATTGAGCGTCAAAAATATTTGTTTTGACGAATTCCGCACTTTCGTATTGAACAGGAAAATCAATAATTATAATTAGTCGATAAACATTTGTATAAGTTGTATTGATTCGAGTTTTCATTGTAATTACAACGTCATTTTTAAAGAATAGGGTAGGTAAGTGAGGTTACCTGTCCGTCAGAACGCATCCTGTCCTTCTTGTGAAAAAGTCAGATAGACAATGCACATGGTTCCCTCAGAGGGAACCATGTGCATTGTCTATCCTGTTCTACTTTTCATTAGTCACCGATAATTAAATGAGATTAGGAAACCTCTCGCTTCTAAGCTAGGCGATACACTTAAAACAATTAAATTGACGTCAACTAAAAAGTTCACTCAGTCACTTTTCAGCAGTCGCAATTCTGTTGGTAGCTGATACATGCTTATTTTATTTTGGTTTAATATCAGATTTGAAACCACTAACAGATTTTGATAACACGTCAATTGTTAAAATCTGTTCACTATTTCTTCATTTTAGCGTGTCGATGGCAATCTAAATTGTGTCGGCATAGAACTGAGCCACTAGTTAACATACTATCCACCAAGTGTTCACTAGTTTAGCCTCAACGAAGCACCTTAGAGATACTTGTATACGAACTAAAAACCACCTACGCTCTTTTTGGTTTCGCCGCAAACTCAACAAATTCAGTTCACAGCTAAACCTATTCCTAAGACCTAAGATTCAAATTCACCTCAACATCCAAAATCCTCCAAGCAGCTAACACTGTATATTAGCACAGCATTAGTAATTAGCAATTAAATAAACAAAGGCGGCACGCAACAGCCCAGAGGCTGAATCTTGCCATCAGCGTAGCGTTGCAAAAGGAATGCGATTACATTGCGTACGAGTTGCTTAGAAATGTGCAGGCGCAGATTGTATAGGACATCTTGTAGATGTGTAATCGCGTTGTATTGCTAGGTCAACATCTGATTTCTGAAAGAGGTTGTCTAGTAAAGACAAGATTGATAGACAACTGTACGTTGCTTGGTGACGAAGGCAAAGGACCCAAGACATTTTTGGTTTTGTCGATAGTCATAAGGCTTAGACAAGTTATAAGAACATAGTGCAGTGACAAGGATAACATAACATCACGCCTGTAATCCCCGAAGGGTTAGGCAGAGGTGTACCCAATAGCACACCCACATTTCAGCAGTTATGTTTAAATCCTATGTAATAAGGCGCGAACCTATTGCTATCAACCGGGCACAAACCCAGACTTCGTGGCTGCTACTGAGAAATTCTTGATGGAAAATCCCAATAAAAAATTTTCCGACCCGGAAATTTAACCCAAGTCCTGATGCTCAGCAGTCGCGATTAAGACTATTAGACCAACGGGGGAGTACAAAGATATATTATTGGTGCATTTATAATAATCGTTAGTCGAGTGGTGGTCAAAGTCTTTGTCTAAATATCAACCCATTGGATCAATTTTGGTGTGCAGATCACTAAGACCTACCTTATAGTTCCTACTAGTAGTACCAATTTACCATGCACATCTAAACATTCTTCGCATACTTAATCAGATCTGCCGTCTCTGGTAGGTAGGTCGGGGCGAAACCAGGTGGCCACCAATACTCTAGGAATATTCAGACCATGATCAATTACCAGATCTGTGCTTACCTAGGTTGGTCCGTGGATGGGTGACCACCCATTACATACCGAGTTTCCTCCGTGCCTCGGAAAGCACGTTAAGCCGTTGGTCCCGGCTGTCATTTGTAGATCTTTGACAGTCGTTACAGGTAGTCAGTGACCCGAAAGTCTGACAGCCAGTCTTACCAAGGGGATACCCCTTGGTAAGACTGGCTGTCAGACTTTCTATTATTACCTGTCAGACTTTTTATTATTATCTAGTATTACCTAGTGCTAATTGGGTTGTGGAGGTCAGATAGGCAGTCGCTCCATGTAAAATACTGGTATTCAGCTGCATCCGGTTAGACTGGAAGCCGACCCCAACAAAGTTGGGAAAAGGCTAGGCAGATGATGATGATCAATTACCAGATCTCTGCAGAGCTGTAAAGAAAGTCAAATTATATAAATCTAAGGTAACTAGGGATCACTTAGTATTCTAGGTGTCAAGTTGTGACACTGTCTGTTGACATCAGCTATCATCGCTTCTCAGAAGTTTACTACTTTGGCATGTTTGGAATATGTTATTGCCGTACAAAGTGAGGTTTCTTCAGTCATCATTAATGTATTGCGTGACTTTAGATAAGTTAGTTGTTATTTTACGTAGTATAATGTAACTCGTTTTGAGTATGAATATGGATGTCGTCTATAAGAAATCAAAATCAATCAAAATCAAAGCATTTATTTCAAGTAGGCCCGTTACAGGCACTTTTGAACTGTCGAAACAAAGATAACAATGAAATGTAGCTACAGTCCCAGTCACAAGGCATAAAAACTGTGAAAGTACTGCCCATTCTAGTAGTTGCCCATGCCCTAACGTAGATCTCTATGGAGAAGAACGGGCAAGAAACTCCATGGACACTCTTTTAAATCAGAATATTTTTACAAAACCTTGGTTACATCATTCATGTTGAGATGGTACATTATGTGAGAGCGATGTAGCAAGATGTGCACATTAAAAGTGTCCATAGTAAAAACAAAGAAAAGAACAATTCAAAAAAATAAAATAATTAATTCAAATAAGCCGTGGCAACCAAGAGATGACCAGTCACAACTGACAGCGCCCGTTCACGAACATGACGCACGTATCAGCACCATTCAACTCAACCATTTTGAAGGGAACTTAATGATGGAAAGAGTAGAGGAAGACCAAAGAAACAATGTATGAAGGATGATATAGCTAGAAAGGAGGTGACTGCTGAGATGACGAGTAATAGAGAAGTATGGAAGAAGAAGACATGCTGCGCGGACTCTAAATAAATGGGGATAAGGGCAGGAGAATGATGATGATGATGAATCAGCCTATAACTATATTTTATTGGGACGAGTGTGGATTGGTGGGAGTGGCTGTAATCCACCTCGTGGGCCTACTGAGGGTTGATGTTTTTGTTTACCTTTCGTTTCGTCCTAGTATTGTTATTTTATAGAAGAACTGCTTCTTTATTATTGTTTGCCGGTTGGTGGATGTCACAAGTTTTGGTTCTAGGACATGCCTCTTTCATGAAGATGTTTTCCATCACCTTTTGAAAGAAGTGGTGATGAAATTATTAACAGAAATTAAACTGCCTGGTTGGTTTTCGTTCTTATATTTTACATGACCATTGTCTGTTACTAAAGTACGCAGTATGTTAGTGTATGCTAACTATCGTCAATGGAACAGGTAAGCAAGATGATACTTAAGATGTTACAGCAGTGAGTTATGAAGGGCTATCTTAAATAGTCGGACACACGAGTACGAAGACAAAAACATAAGGAAGAAGAACCATTAATTTGAAAGGAGGACTACTGCATACTGCTACTGATTATCTTGACATAATAATAACGAAAGCAGACTAAAGTGCTAGTCATTTATGTATAAAGCAATCTAATCACTTCATCATTGACGATGCACCGTCTTTCAGGAAGCTTAGAATTTTCACTGGCCCAAATGACATCGCGCGTTAGTTTCGCAACATCATCATACATGTCTGGCCACAGTCGCCGGCGGGTGATGACCATTGTCTTCTTAGTCGCGTTGGATGACGTAATTTTATGTAACGTGCATTACGAGTACGCCCGCAATTTTAGTGAGATTAGCCGTGGGATCGCGATGTTTCACAACTATTGATGGTACTCGCCCGATTGGGATCACGTTCGCTACAAGAACAGAGGTTTCTATTGAGATGTCATCACTAATGACTTTATGTTGCTCTGGTGTATCCAATGTTAGTACGGAATTTTTCCAAATATAATCTATTACATAATGTTTTTCTTTACCTTTCGTGTTGCCCTAGTATTGTTATTTCGTAGAATAACTGCTTGGTTATTCTTGCTTGCATTTATCACTAACTAACTTTCAGTGGTTCAAATTGAAAGTGCCTATAAAGTGGTGTGTATTTATATCTAACCCTATTGCTGTGTATTTGTTTGTAAGCAGGACTAATAACTACATGCTTGGAAACTTGTTTAGCTCAGAGGTTCACCGGATGGCCAAAGAGGTCCTATAAGGTTAGATACCTTATAGGACCTCTTTGGCCATCCGCTAACTTGGGTGTGTTGTAAACCCAGTATTGAACAGGTGCTTATTATGCTATATTTCAAATATTTTGGAAACGAAATATAAAGTGTCCATTATATACCGTTAAGTACCCTTCACTTTGGCAATCTTCACGGTAAATAACCCATGAAATATTTCGACAGGTCAACATATTCGAGTATTAAGTGCACTGCATAGCGTACGTTAATATTTTTTAACCAACTCAACCGACCTTGTCCGTCTCTTTTGGTGACTCATAATCTCATATTGGTCTACGTTATCATCAATTGTGAGGTGAGATTAAAGGGCATTTAAAGGGAATGTTGAATGTTTTTAAGATTTTTAACAGGATTGTCTTTGCGGTAGCTTGTCAACCCAATACGTGTTTGACTTTTCCATCAATGTTACCACTGATAGAATTTCCCTTTGTCTAGACCTTTGTCAGATCTTCAGACTTTCCTCTTGGTGGATTTTATAACCATACTTCATGTGTTGAGAAATGTTGTGGTTTTCACTTAATTGCTTGGTCTGTTAGTGCTATATCTGTGCCTGTGAGGCTGCGACCTTGCTTGATCTTTGAGTTATCATTTACCTTTCTCATAAACTTTAACTATCTGTTCTACGATTATGCAGTTACATTCACAAATAATTTTGGAAAGGCATTTTGTGATGCCATCTCAAGACCTGTGGTCATCGTGATGAAACATGGTATTGCCAAGCAATGAACGTTTTCCTTTGATTTTGTAAATTGAACTATCACGATTCGTATAAGATGGCACGATGACACATTAATAGAGGTTTTGTAATGTTATTTTAGTGGTTAGACATTTCGTGAATATCGCTTTATTTGTTGTGGTCAATTTGCAAGTAGTGGTGGTGATGTTCTATTTTTTTGAGTATGTTTTGCAAGTATGTGGGGTCTTCTAGTGCTTTGAGTAATGTCTCTTGCGATGTGGCGATTTTCTCTTTGCCAATTTTTGTAATTGGTAGTACATGTTTGCTGTGGTAATCCACAAGGATTGGAGTTTAAGGTTTAGTAAAATTTCAGTTTACGGTGTCAAAATGTATTTATTTTCTCTCTTTTTTGTAAAATAAAAAACATAAACTTAATAATACAATAAGCTAACCTTACGATAAACTTTATACAAGATGTGATCCGAGCCCAGCGGCTAGCCACTTCACGCTTTGTAGTCGAACTTGTCAACTGTCAATCTGTCTATTTGACAGATATGACAGATGTCAAAATCGACCATCAGTGACTGGTTAGCCGCTAGGACATGTTCACCCGTGTGCGTGCACAGTCGCAAGCGTTGGCCAGAGGCGGTGACAAGGGCCAGGGCCGACATCACCTACATTGTACGTGATGGCCGGCCGATTCGAATACACATTCGAGCGTCTCGGGGATGTTGCGAGCGCGCCCGAATAACGATGACCATCCGAACTTTATGTGACTACGGCATTTAGACGTCCTTATACTCCATTTTAAATCTTTGATGTTGTTGCTTTTCTAAATGTACTTGACAAGTTCGGATAATTTAGTTAGTTTAGTAAGGAGCGCCGTAGCTGCCGGAGGGGATGGCCGCGGGGTATCCACCACCGCTGGATGACTGCTGTTCGTATTGGGCGACCTGGATGGCCTGACGGACTCCCTCAAGCACGACTCCGACAACGCGGGCAGATGGGACGCCGTAGCTGCTGGATGGGGCTCCGTAGGAGGAAGAGGGTGCGCCGTATGAGGAGGAGGGGGCACCACCGTGTCCGCCGTGACCGCCGCCGCCGCCGCCGCCGGAGTTAGCTTCTTCCTTGAGGAGGATGCCGCGGATCTGTTCGAGGAGTTGAGCGTCGACGTTCTGTCCTTCGGAGGTCTGGTAGCCGGTGGATACGGACTGGTATCCGCCGCCGCCGCCGCCACCGCCGCTGCTGAAGTGGCCACCGCCGCCGCCACCGCCGGAGGGACGGTTGTAGTTGTAGCCACCGGGGGCTTCAGCATTGGCGACCGCCACCAACGCGAGGGCTATGCACTGAGGAAATAGAACTTTATTAGTTTCCTGTCCAAAGTTCAAAATCGTCCAATAAATTATGCTAAAAATAGTGACAAGTGCGTGTATGACTCAGCTGAAAACTAAGGCAGAAGCAAATATTGTTTTAGCGTTACGTGGTTTTACGGAAGTCAGTTTGTTTAAGGTTTCTCATGTTCTGAATTTCAACTGCTAGATGGAATATTTTACTCAAACTCAGTTTTGAAGTTGCTCAATTGATTGGCTTACAACAAATGCTTTCTAGGATTAACCAGTAGACTCAAAGTAACGTTTAAGACGTGCACTGTTAGTCCAACTAGACCTTTCAGTAACCGACAGTTACGAACATTTACGTGATTTTGTTGTTACTTTCTGTTTGTCCTCTCATTTGCGCATGCGCATCAAAAGGTGCGCAAATAATTATGTGTTACTTCACCACGACACATGGCATTCACAGTTTTAGTTCTTGAGTTAATTGGATGTGAAGTGCTTTTGAAATGGACAGTTATGTTTACATTACATTTGTTTTTTTCGAAGCTGTGAATTTTGGGATCTGCCATTTTATGTTAGGAGGAATGTTTACTTTGAGTATTTTATGTGTTTTTTTGAGACACAAAAGACCAAAACAATATTGACCTTATGATGCTTGAAGTACCTACCTAAGTATAGGAAACTACCTTTATTGTAATCAATAATAACTTATCCAACATCAAGCCTCCAATAAAATTTAATTACCAACATGACATCAACAAAAAAAAAAAGAAGATTGATCATAATCTTTTAGTTGTGAACTAGGAACAATAGTTGGGCAGAGAAAGTGAGGTCAAATGAGAAGCAAAGGTAGCGTTACATCACAAGCTACGCTCAGCTAGCTATACTCGGGCGATTTATGTGAGAACATGAACTTTGACTTGCGAACAGGAAGACGATGCGATGTTTCGATTTATGCGTTTCGTGTTTACCTTTCGCTAAGGATTAGAGGTTTTGAACCGACTACCTACTTTAAGTCGTGTTACGTAAGGGCAATTGGATCTTGCAAGGCGTTGAGCGTGAGAATTAATATGTATGTGCCAACCTGGCTTTTGTATGGGCTTAAGTTTTAAATGATTTGACAGCGGAATTTGGCTTTTAAAATAGCTCGCCATAAGATAAAGAAGCTTTAAATTTCGAAGTTATTGATCGATAAGTATCATGCTTTTAGTGTGACCTCATCCTTATCCAATTTTATTAACCGAATTGAAATTCATTGCAAGAAATTAACATCACATTTATAACGAGTAGGAAACTGTTATTGTGCAATGCGATGTTTGTATGCGCAAGAGTGGATTTTCTTTACAAAAGCCGCTCCGTGAGCGCGTACTGCGGAAGATGCGCGGGTCATGTCATAATGACCATCTCATATTTTCTCGGTATGCTTTCTAATGGGAGATTGTAGGTAATGTGCTAAAATTTCTTAGTCGTTTTACATAAAATAGCTCTTAGGTTTTTTTAATGTCTAGTATATTTGAGAAAGGCATCTTTCACATTCACTTGTTGGTATGTCGAATATGAAATGACGACCATCATTTGTTTTTTTCTTATCTAGCTTTTCTTCATCTTCATTCTAAGCTCATTATAAATCCAGATTTCTCTAGTTGATGTCAACTATGACATCCACCGTTACGTCACTAGATGTCGCTGCTTCCGCCGGAAGGCACGGAGGCGCCATTACCGAAAGCTTTCGGCTGATCACAATCGTGCTGGCTGACATAATGACAACATATTTTATGGATACAAATTATGGGGCTCAGATTACATAGATGATGGGTTCACTTTTCATTGTAATCGTTGTTGTGGACATTAGCATAGGATTTTCTTGAAACTGAATTATGAGAGGCGGTTCAAAGTAGGTAGATCTATCAATCTTTGAAGAATATTTTGATGAAATTTGCCTTACCACGTAGTTTCAAGGGACAATATTTATTATTGATTTATTTATTTAACACTTCAAGCACAAAGTACAGAGGCGGACTTAATGCCATAGCATATTTATATATTATATTTGGCTTTTGCCATTGCTGAACTTGTGTCACGTTATCTTCAACTAATTTTGGATTCTTTAAAAGTGAACGTAGTGTTAACTTTGGTACTGATGAGAAATTAACTAGGTAACCAATACAAATCAGCTATATTGCCATTGAAAAGAACTGTCAATTCAAGCTGACCACTAAGATTTCTATAGCTTTAGCTCATAAAGACCACAAAGTAAGATTACGATGCCATTGTGAATAACGTATATGAATTGAACACATTATCATCCAAATGGTCATCGCTGGAACTCCTTTCATATACCTACACAAAGTTACGACCGTAAAATTAAATGAAGTTTTATACAAACGGTAAAAGTGTTTGTATGTAATCCAACATGGCGGCTGCTTGATTTCTTTATTGAAGTTATAATGGGATGATTAACATGTTTAGAACATAATAAGTAATTCGTTTTTGTTCTCGTAGTGTTCAGTATTTATGTAAATGACTGTGTTAAAGAATTTGTAATAGTAGGTATTCGTGGTAGTAAATTGTTTTGCTTTCTCTATAAATTGCTTTAGGTCAGTATCTCTAGTAGGAAGTCATTTAGGAATTATTGGAGAATCTCATTTACAATGATGAGTATGTTTTATGACTTGCAGTTAGATTTTTACGATTTTCGATAAAAAAATTTAAAGGCAAATCTTTATTTATTGTATTTTTTTCGAAAATGTCTTCTAGAAATCAATTGTTATTTTCTCTTTCTCAAAAACAAGGAAATGGAACTGTCAAATTAGAAAACCGAACCACGTTCGGGTCTACACTTGGACACACGCTGCGATCCTGATTAGAATTAAATCAGTTACGCCATGGGGTTTGTGTTAGAATACTGAATTACATTCGACCGTATTAGTGTCAAAAGGACCTATATGGGCTTCGACCAGGCGGTGATGCGCCGGATTTGCATTCATTTAAGGATATATACGGTTTATGCTCGTTCATTTATGGGTAATCATGATGACTGAGAGTTTTAATCGTGCGAAAACTTGCCGTTTTACTTTGCTTTAATTGTATTTTATTTATTATGAATATGTAAACACTGAATGTAATATTATACTATATAGAATACTGTCTTTTAAACGTTTTTAAGCACATAAAATTAAGATTCTTTGGTAATCTATGAGCCCAAGTGAAAACTATAAACAATTGGTGTTAATGATCATTTTGACATCTAAAATATGAGCGTTCATTAAGTTCATGACAACGTCGCAAACAAACTAACTAATCAACGTTTGAATCAATAAAAGTCAAAATAATTTACAACAACGTTTGGAAAGTTAATCGTTTACAACCAGAATTTTAGTAAAATACTTTTATAACGTCATTTTACATACATACTATGCAAATTACTTTTTGTGCTTAGATGTAGATAATTTTAATATTTCTCTCTGATATAATGCATACCTAGATTGTAGAGAAATTGAAGTGTGTTTTTCTAGTTAGGAATAGGTAAATCATTTTGGATACCGTAGATTTTAGGTACCTACTAAGGTAGATAGAATCACAACAAAGGGACCTTTGGAGATTTCAAGCTCTAAGTTTTGGGAAGAAACATTTGATATATTATTGGACATAGTAAAAGGAGTTTTACATCTCCCACAATCTTTAGTTCTTCAAGATGGCGTAGTCTTTTAGATGTAAAGACTTCTATGAAAGCATTAGAGTTACTGAAATCAAAATCCAGTATATATACCAATAATTATACCACTGCACAATAATTAATAATGTTAGGTTATTTAGTTTTAAAAGCTCATCACTAAGGTCGTAAATCGCTTGATTACATACAACAGCGTATTGGTAGCAGTTTGACATTTGACCTGCACTCGACTCCTTGCGTAATGCCCTGTAATGCACGCGTAAAATATTACCATTGCACACGGCTAGCACAATTTATGTGCGTTATGAACTGTCTAATGGTAATGATATAGGTACGTGAAGCTAAATTATTAGTAGTTGAGTAATTGTTTAGTAATTATTTGAGTAGATTATTGTGGGAATATTTCTGTGGTTTTGTGATTTTCAGAGCTTTGGGTAGATCTTTTCATTGCGTGGTTTTTCTTTAACTTTTTAGATCTTGAAAAGCTATAAGTAGAGAATGTATCGCATGACGGGATAAAAGTTACTGTTTATTAAGAAAATAATAAACGCACTTTATGAGAAAGTGTTTAAGAAAAATGGAACGGTTAAATCCAAAAGTTACGTAAGTCAATAAACGCAATTTTCTTTACCTATGGGAAAAATACTATGCTCACACAATCGCAAAGAAATGTAACTCAAGTATTCTAATGAGAATGCCAAAGTGATGTGACAAAAACCGTAAAGTTAAACACAATGGCGGCAAACGTGTGAAATCATTCAAAACGCATGCGTTTTGACATTTGAATGGCGCTTCGTGCTGCTTCAAGATTTATTATATCGATTTTTAGATAATTGTTTGGGAAAATAGTGATGTGACTTTTACTGTTTCTTTTAGGTTTTATGAGGAAAGTTTTGACAAGAAAGGTTAAAGGTTGTGTCATGTTTATCTGTCGATTATTTTAAATTATTGTTAGAAAAAATAATGAGGTCGTCTATTTTTAGTGCGCCGCGATAATGTGGCTTTAATCTGGCAGAAGAAAGCAAAGGCAAAAACATAATTTGCAATTCAAATCAACGAAAGATATAATGCAAAATATTTAGTGGCTCTCAATGTCAGGATTTTACAAGTAAATTACCAAAATACGTTATAAGGTACTTTCATTTGCTACGCATATTTTTAGACCCGTAAAATCGCGATCCTTATCGATAAAGTCATTATGCCTAATTGGCGAAGGTTAAAAAAAGCTATCGAGATCAGATTACGATCGTGTTTTGAATCGAACAACATGTACGTTTTTGTGCGGAATAAGAAAGGTCCTAAGTGTTGGACTAGGCATTGCATTATTGACTCTACCAGAATGCAATAAAGTCCTACAGGCAAATTACTCTTTTCATAGATGTTAATTTTTTATTACAGTGAACTTAACGGTCAAATGACCAAAGACCACTGTTTTGATTAATAGTGATGTCTTTTCAATTGTTGCAAAATATAAACAGATACAGTATTTATAAACCACGATCGTATTCCGAATTCGAATCAACGGTAAAGTTCAGAAATCAACAAGAGTGCATTAGGCTGAATCACATTCCAAAAAAAGAAGAGAGAGAACGAACACACACGATTCCCGATGCACTATTTTGATTTCGGAACGACACGGCACTTGTCACTTTGGTTTTTTTTTATTTTCACTAGAACAGGCACTGCACTGGACTTACCGCTACGAAGGCTTTCATGATGTTTAGTGATGGGTCACTTCGGAACGTAGCGAAGTAATGTGATGTTGTTGGATGGTGTCTGGTGATATATAGTAAAGTACGGCCGCGGTGGGGCGGAGAAAGGATAGCTTAGGTTGTGTAAGCACGGGAGATGCTACCATCCGAATAGGAAGTTTCGGTTAATTGGAGGGCGTCATGCGATTTTTTTTTTAGATTTTTTTCTATGATGAACGGCGAGGTCAAGGGTTTTGAGTGTCTCTTTTGGGTTAGAGTTTAACATTTTACGTCTGCTGTAGGATTCTGCGATGTTTTGATCAAATCATCTGACCTTAGACACAGATTTCTGATTGCTTAGTAACAGTAATTTGCTTCATCGCATGTGTAATTAAATTTGGCATGTAACACTGTGATCTGTTTGTTTCTATAATACATTCAAATTTTAGGATGGGCATTAGGTTGATTGGGCCTTGAAAGAAGAGTAGATATCTATTATTTAAATACCGTATCTCGAAGGTCTAAATTAGGCACCAAACCAATCCACCAACCGATAGATACCAAAAGCATTAGTAAGATGACAATCAACAATTTAATACACAACTGTTCCTATAAAAGTACTGAAGGACCATAGTAAACACTAAAGAGACATGAAATAGCACATTGGTATTCTAAGCTATGACTACCTACGGGGAACAGATATCCTATGAGTGGTAACTTAAAATAATCGACCGAAAAGATATAGATACTCAGCAAGACCGACTGATCTAAAACCCGTATTGTGTCCCAGCTGTATACTGTAACTAGAAACCTATGTAAATCATAAGCAAACAAACATTGTCTTAAACTAAATAGGAAAAAGCTGTTTCCATTTTCACAGTGACTCAGTAGCAAGTATTGTTTACCAAGTGTGTTATGTAATTCTAGTGTTAATTGTTAGACAAAGATACATAGGTAATAAAACTTCGTGTGATATCGTAAGTCATACGAAGGAAGATATTTTTGGTGTAATGATTCAATTTTTGTTTTTAGTGGCAGCTATGGAGTCTAGATTTGTGCCTTGATGGCAATAGGCTCGCCCCCTATGACATGGGACTTTAAACATAACTGCTGGGCGAATATTAGGTTACACCTTTGCCTAATCTTTCGTGGATTACAGGCGTTAGTTATAGGTATTATAAAACTTCGAGTGTGTGTGAAGATATATTTAGCATCGTGATTCATCGATAAGATCCTTTTATCCTTAATTATGTTTAGATTATGGTAAGTACTCTGCCTGTGGGTCAGTAATGAGAACTGTTGATGACCTTGTTTTGCCATACAAGTCTGAATATATCTATTGCTGGATCTTCATTCATTCGTATATTGTGATTCAAGGTGTAATACTGTGTTCGTTGACTCTGACTAAGATAGTCCAAGGCTTAGTAATAGAGTACTGAATAGGTTGTTAATTTTACAACTTTGTAAGTGCACTAACCACTGAGCAAGAGATGGTTTTGACGCAAAAAGACGCGGTCACTACTGAGTAGGATGCATGGGAGTAGCATCAGCATCCTGAAATAGCCTGTAAACTGGATAGCCATTGATGTGGAATCTCATTGACAGGACTAAGTCACTCTTAGCTAATAAGTACCTTTTAGTTCTCACCAAAAAAAATATGAAATTAATTTATAGATGTGTTCAATGCATTATTATTATTAAAAGCTATCTAAATAATATCTACATTATATTTGTTGCCCAAAGACCTGGTTTTTTTTCAAAATCAGTTACAATGTCAAAATGTAAATTCAAAATACTAAAAAAGTAGTAAATGTATGCAAAACAACACGCATTATGTAAATATATAAAAATAAAAAATAATTTTGATGAATTAATCATAAGTTTTTGACTTTTATGCATTAAAATTTTAAGAACAGTGAGAGGGAGAAAAAAACACTGATTTAAGTGATTTTATTTTGACCTAAAATAATAAATTGCCGGCACTGGAATAAACACATCCACAAAACGGTCAAAACTAAATCACTTTAAACAGTGTTTTTTTTGCTTGGATATTTTTGTTTAGACGTACTGAACGCTGTGTTAAAATTTGTCCATCTATTTTAATGGGACCTTTTAAAAAATAACTTTCCCAAAGAAACTTCATATCAGATTCTTGAAAAAAAAAATCCCATTCAACAGTAGACAGATTATTTCGATGCTTTTATGGAAAGCATTTTTTTTCGCGAATCGGTTATTACTTTAATTGGGAAAGTTGTTTAATATGACGTGTAGGGCCACCTTTTTGAAGGATACAGGAATGTAAATCGCCACCCTGTATACTAAGAGAGTGTTGGAGCTGAAGTAGTTTGGAAAGCAAGAATTTAAACCATTTTTATAACACTATTGGCATCCTAATCCTAACTAATATTATAAATGCGAAAGTAAGTTTGTTTGTTACCTTTTTAGGCCTAAAGCTCACTAAACCGATCATCCTGAAATTTTGCATATACGTTGTCAGGTGTACAGAAACGGGCATACTAGGGTACCTTTCATCTCGAAAAAAAGTACTGTTCCCGAGAAAAACAACAACGACGTTCTTATGATAATATGTAGATGGCGCCACGTGTCTTTCGAATCATGATTGAATTATATTATTACAAGCAGAGTACAACCCGAATTGATTGTCAAATTCTAAATTAACGCGAGCGAAGCTGCGGGAAAAAGCTAGTAATCGTATATTTGTTTCGCTATTGACTGGCGACTCGCTCCTGCATCGCACGCCAGTTTAACGACTGGACAAAACAAAGAGATTATTGTCTTACACGCAAGTTTAATATTAATGTAATGTACTCAATACTCATAAACCGTCCAGAATATGTATAATTATGTATGTCCTATATATAAATGCTAGTGACAACTACATTAAACTCAGTGGCAGGTCAACGCGACCACACAAACAGACAGTCAAAGCGACTTCAATTTTTATTATGTTTCGAATATTGAAGACAAATAATGGTATCGTTTTAGGTATTATGGCGTAGCAGTAAGTTGTGGGATATTGAGGAGCTCGGCTATATAATAACAGCCGCTTGGGTCGATCTTCAGGGTGGTCTGCAGATGGATGACCACCCGTTACGTGCTGAGTTACCTCCGTGCCTCGGAAAGCACGTTAAGCCGTTGGTCCCGGCTGTCATTTGTAGATCTTTGACAGTCGTTACAGGTAGTCAGTGCCCCGAAAGTCTGACAACTAGTCTTTCCAAGGCGTATCGTATAGCCCAGTACTAATTGGGTTGTGGAGGTCAGATAGGCAGTCACTCCATGTAGAATACTAGTATTCAGCTGCATCCGGTTAGATTGGAAGCCGACCCCAACATAGTTATATATATAGGAAAAGGCTAGGCAGATGAGTAAGTTTTGTAATTTTAGAAGCTACCGAAATTCAACAAGTAGTACATCCCGGTAACTTAGTAGGCTAACAAAATGTTATAGTTTATTGTTGTCTTGAGATCGATTCCCGGGTCGGGCAAAGTATTGGGTATTGAGGTTTTCCTTTAGGAATTTCCCAGAGGCTGGATTTGTGCTCACTTTTTGGCAATATTCGGATTTTCCCTTGTACATAAATGTTATGACAGGCAAAATGTGAGTGAAAGCGGGTACCATGTATACACCTTATTGCCTAACCTGGCTAGTACAAGTGCTATGTTATGTTTACAGCAACTGAAAACTAAGAGCCGTTACAGCTCTCTGTTTACGACCATTTGAAAGTTTCAAACTCACGACATTGAAAATATAAAAAATATGTTTGTACCTTTAATGACTCTGACGACGCGCATGCTACTGACTAAATTATTAATTATACAAATGTATTATTGCTAAATACTGGCGTCAACCTGTTGAAAAAAACGTCCTTGACCTCTGACCAACTAGATATTAACTAAAGGTCACAAGGGCGTTATTGTTCGATAAACAAAATAAACAAGGCGGTCGCATGTTCGCGTGGTGGGCGCTTTTGTTTGCACACGGGGTTGGAGAAGAAAATAATTTCTTGAAAGAGACTAGAGCTACGGCCCATTGAAACTGTTGTAATATCCTCTATTTTGTCGAGCATTTAACTACAACAGTCATTTGTCTTTAAAGTAGATCATGTTTATAACATTGTGAGGAGCTCGTGGCTAAATAATAACTGCAGCTCGGGTCGATCTTTAGGTTAAGCTGAGCTTGCCTAGATTGGTCCGTGGATGGGTGACCACCCATTACTTTGACAGTCGTTACAGGTAGTCAGTGGCCCGAAAGTATGACAACCAGTATTACCAAAGGGTATCGTATTATCCAGAACTAACTGGGTTTTGGAGGTCAGATAGGCTGTCGCTTCACGTAAAATACTGGTATTCAGCTGCATCCGGTTAGACTGGAAGCCGACCCCAAAATACTTGGGAAAAAGTTAGGCAGATGATGATGTTAAATAGCATTGTGCTAAAACTAAACACACAGTGCCTAACTAATAAAAGCTAGGTCGCGGCTAGGCACAGGCCTAGAATCGACTAAGGACTGTTAAGGCTGTGTTATGGAACCTTCTTGTTAAACTAGGTTTAATAATATTAGGTCAAATCTTTGGCAAAATACACAAAAAGGTAACATGTTTCTTATGACTCTCTTTGGTAGTTGTTGTTGGTTTAGTATGAAGTGAAGTCCTAATTATAAGCAGTAAAAGTAGAAAATTGTCCATGGTCCTTTAATTTGGGTTTACTTACATGTAGGTATCAGTCGCAATCCTTCCCGGTGACACCAGACTTCGAACAACACATAGCGCAGCTCTCGAAGCTTCAAGGACATAAGGTAAGGCACATTCTTAGCATGCGTGAAGTCCGAAGAGAGAGTTCACATCTTCGAGAGAGCGAACAGCTATCTTGAGGCCCCGTCGGGTTCCCGGTAAACAAATTCCTGGCCGAGGCCTATACGCCTCTGGTTTATTACAAACGAGGTACGCTACCCTGTGCAAGAAACTGATGACTTTTATAACATTAACACCATGGTTTAGCTTAACGTCGATGCTCAAACGCAACGTGTTATAAAGGCAGATCACCAACACGTAGAAGTTGAAGGCCTTGTTCCACAATTAAACTTTATTTTCTTTCAGCCTCGTCATGTAGTTTTTTCATGTTGAAAATAGAATACAGAATTTCGCTTGCAGTAGAAGATGGGATGAAAGTGATTATCAACATAAAGAGGAAGCCTTTCAAGATCTTTTTGCCATTAATTTTATTTTGTTTTGGAAACCAAACGGCATTGTTAATGTTAAAATGCTTTGCATGACTGTACTAAGCAGCTAAAGGTCATTTTAACTTTTTTTCTTGGAATTAAAGTAGATGAAGTTTGTAATCCTCTTGGTTTAAAAAAAAACAAATCAGTTCACGGTGAAAATACATTTTATTTTCTCCTTTTTTAAATAAATAAATAAAACAAAACAGAAACTTAACAATTAAATAAGATAACAATAAGTTAATAATTTAATTAAAAATGAAATAAATATTTTAGTAAGGAGCACCGTAGCTGTCGGAGGGAACAGCCAAAGTGTTCGCAGGGAAGCTAGCGCCGGTTAAGCTAGTTGACGTCTGGTGAAATTGGGCGATCTGGATAGACTGATTGATCCCTTCTAACACGACTCCCACAATGCGGGCAGATCTGCCTCCGCCAGAGCCTCCGTTTCCTGGGGCTCCGTAGGCAGATGAGGGCGTGCCGTAGCTCGTAGATGGGGCAGAGGCCGACGGCACAAATCCTCCACCGGATCCCGATGAAGCTTCTTCTCGGTACAGAATAGTGCGAATTTGTTCAAGAAGTTGAGGTTCGACATTGCGTCCTTCGGAGGTCTGGAAGCCGACAGGGACTTCTTGATAATCGCCTAAGCCACTACCTTGGGGGCTGCGGCCACCGGCGTCTCTGTTGATCTTATTGCGGCTACCTGCGGGACCTCTACTGTAATCTTGGAAGCTGGAACCACCTGCGCCTCCGCTGCTACCTTGGCTTCTGACGGGACCGGCACTTGCGCTGTAGCCTAGGAAACTGCCGCCTCCGTTGCCGCCTTGGTTGCCGATGTTGCCAGCGTTAGCGTCGTAGCCTTGGAAACTGCCGCCTCCGTTGCCACCATGGTTGCCGATGTTGCCAGCGTTAGCGTCGTAGCCTTGGAAACTGCCGCCTTCGTTGCCGCCTTGGTTGCCGATGTTGCCAGCGTTAGCGTCGTAGCCTTGGAAACTGCCGCCTCCGTTGCCGCCTTGGTTGCCGATGTTGCCAGCGTTAGCGTCGTAGCCTTGGAAACTGCCGCCTCCGTTGCCGCCTTGGTTGCCGATGTTGCCAGCGTTAGCGTCGTAGCCTTGGAAACTGCCGCCTCCGTTGCCGCCTTGGTTGCCGATGTTGCCAGCGTTAGCGTCGTAGCCTTGGAAACTGCCGCCTCGGTTGCCGCCTTGGTTGCCGATGTTTCCAGCGTTAGCGTCGTAGCCTTGGAAACTGCCGCCTCCGTTGCCACCATGGTTGCTGCCGCTGCCAGAACCTCCACTGTAGCCTTGGAAATTACTACCACCAGCGCCTCCGTTGCCGCCTTGGTTACCGATGTTGCCAGCGTTAGCGTCGTAGCCTTGGAAACTGCCACCTCCGTTCCCACCATGGTTGCTGCCGCTGCCAGAACCTCCACTGTAGCCTTGGAAATTACTACCACCAGCGCCTCCGTTGCCGCCTTGGTTGCCGATGTTGCCAGCGTTAGCGTCGTAGCCTTGGAAACTGCCGCCTCCGTAGCCACCATGATTACTGGCGCCACCAGAACCGCCACTGTAGCCTTGGAAACTGCCACCAACAATGCCTCCGTTGTCACCTTGGTTGATTATTCCACCAGCTCCTGCACTGGCGGATGGAGGACCGTAGCTGCCTACGCCTGCACTGCGAACCGGAAGACTGAAGCCACCAGCATCTCCAATGGGTCCTGGAAGGCCTGAGATACCAGTGCCCCCGTTACCACCTTGGTTGCTGTTCCAGCCTTGGAAGTTGCTAGCACCAGCCCCTCCGTTGCCACCTTGGTTGCTCGTCCAACCTTGGTAGTTACTTCCACCAGCACCTCCGTTGCCACCTTGGTTGTTTCCTGTATGAATGCCTGCACCGGCAGATGGAGGTCCGTAAGTACCTGTGCCTGCACTGCCAACCGAGAGACTGAAGCCACCAGTGCCTCCAATGGGTCCTGGAAGGCCAGTGACACCAGAGTTGTCGCCTTGGCTGCTGGTCCAACCTTGATAGTTGCTTCCGCCAGCGCCTCCGTTGCCACCTTGGTTGCCTAATCCACCAGCCCCTGCACTGACTGACGAAGCACCGTAGCTGCCTGCGTCGGCATTTCCAACTGAGAGACTGAAACCACCAGAGGAGCCACCTCCGATGCCGCCTGGAAGACCGGAGGCACCAGCTCCGACGATGGGGTTCCAACCTTGGGAGTTACTGCCAGCCGCGCCTCCACCACCCAAGTTACTTGAACGGCCAGCACCACCGCTGCTGGCTGGAGCGCCGTAGCTACCGGCTGGAGAACTGAAGGTACTGCCACCTCCGATGGGTCCTGGGAGGCTGAAGGCATTGGCGTTTCCACCGCCAGCTTGGTTGGCGCCAGCACCCCAGCTTTGTAAGCCGTTGCCACCTCTGCTATCGCCTCCAGTGCTGCCACCCCCGGCTCCGCTGCGAACTCGTCGCCTGTGACCCTCGATGCCGAATAGACGATGGTAGTTAATGCTCTTCTTGGCATGGCTGCAGTAGACACGGGTGCACGCCACCAATGCGAGGGATATACACTGCGGAAAATTGAATGTATGAGTTTTTGCTGAAAATTGTGTTTACAAGAAAATCGAGTTGAATTTAACTCATTTGGTCCTTAATTAGGAGAAACTGTAGATGTACGTTTATTTTCATTATCAGTATAATCTATTACTTGGGTCTGTACACAGAAAAATATTCTATAATATGCCATATCTGTGCGATAATAAAAGGAATATACGATGATACTTCGTTTGCCTCGTCTACGGTCATACGGATCTGTAAGAATCGTAGCAGTTGGCGTTCTGTGGTTTCTGCCTACCCATGGGAAAAAAGCATGAGTTTATGTATGCGTATGCAATGATATTTAAAACTACATGACGTCAAGTTTCGAAGTGAGTATCTAGGTTAATTTCCAATACTGAGTTAGTAAAGTGAGATCAGTTGAGTACCTAGCACTTTGTCATTACAACCACGCTCGACTTGGTGCGTCATTCTGAGATACGCTGTAATGTGTAATTTGTAATAGCATTTTAATGTGTAATGCACACATTACAGCATATATTGGTAAATATTACTGTTGCATGCTAAAACCTGGGCTGGGAAATATAAAGTAAGTAGTAATTATGGCAAACTAATAAAAACTACTACTAGATGTACAAAATGACTTGTACATCTAGTAGTAGTTTTTTTTTATTTGACAAAAAGCCATTCATTATTATATGAGTTAGTCTGCCATGGTGAATGAGCCATAAATACAGTTACTACATTCTGCATGTCCTCATGTGGAAAATCACTTAAAATTGGTTTCAGTCTACTTCAAACCTTTTTAGCTTGGGACATAGTTGCTCTCACTAAAATTCATCACTATTATTAATTCAGCGGAAATCCACAGATCCAAATAGGCCTCCACCAAGTATTGCACAACCACCAGTTCTGCGCTACCGCATCCCGTGGATTCCTGAAGCCTTGAGCAGGTCACACACTCAGGCCACACGCTGCATTCCTCAGCCTTCGTACTTTGAATCAATTCCCGATTAAGTGGAACATTTCAACATATTCCTCGAGGCAGTTGTTTTTTATACACAAACCACACTGGGACCGCGTTGCTCCCTCTCAAAGAAAGAAATCCTGTCTCCCAACAATAGAAACTTTTGAGGCTGATTAGGCACTTATTGATTTCGGAAGGACACTACACAAATCGTCGCTTGTTTTTTTTGTCACTATATTAGGCACTGCACTAGACTTACCACTACAATGATCTTCATGATGCTTAGTGATGGACCGAAGCGAAGTATTGTGATGATCTCGGATTGTGCATGGTGCTATATAGTAAAACGACTGTTTAGAAAGGAACCGTTAAAAACCAGATTTTTCAAAAAATATGTATCGAAAAATGTATTACACAATATTATAAATCCAAATGCAAAGACATTATGCGTGTTGATGTCATTTTTGTTTTCTCTATGATTTAATCAATAAAATGCATTCAAACTTAAAGTTTATGCATTCATTTCCGGTAAGACACACCCTGTGTTGCATAATGCAGATTTTATTAACTTAAAACAATATACCATAGAATTATATACCACTACATCTCTGAAGGTGTTACTGTAAACTATAAGACTGCACATGGATTATTTAATCCAGCAGACTCTAACGTTACCGTATGCAAGATAATATACTTTTGTTTTACACGATAATACATTTCAGAGATTATCTTATGCTTTCAATAGGAAGCACAAAAAAGCGATAAATCGTTTAATTACATTACAACCGAGTTCGTCTGCGCTTAACACTTAGCGCAGTATCGAGTACCGGTAGTATTTACCAAGTTGCGCTGTAATGTGGTACATTACAGCATAACTTCATAATTTATGTTGCATTTATCTATTAAAATTTACGAGTTTCTGAAGAATTTGAGAATAGCGATGGCGACGTGTTTAGTGAATGACAAAATTGAAACATGAAACAACCCAACAAAAGTCCTATAACCTTCGAATGGCTAGGCAGAGGTGTATCTAAGTAGTACGGCAAAATGCGTTCATGAAACCGGAAAAGCGTATCAAAAGATTCAGCGTAGGTAGGCTTCTATAATCTTATTGTACCTTCATTGATACACAATACAATAATGACTTTGTAATTATGCACATGGGTTTTCGGATGGTAACTTCTCCGTCGGGGTCGAGCGAAGGCTTATGTCGGACTCGAACCGACTAAAAACCCAGTGTTTTTACTACTACTATGTATCAGCCCGCCATTCCCGGTGGGCCCCATCACCAAGGACTATGGAGCGACTGTACTTTCTCAATGAAAGGGCGCAGGTTACACTGCGCCGTCACTGGCCTTCTTTGGGCCCGGCTCGTATCGAATCAGCCCTATGTTCGCAGACCCCACAGATCTGCGATCTTATATGAGACAGGCCACGTTCACCTGGAAGCCTTTCTCAACGCCCGACGGATTCGAGCTGTCATTGAAAACGTTCAAGCCTTTCCGTACATTTTATAAAACATCAACAACAAATCAACGATGTTTTGAATCAAGATTATGGATAATTTATTCAACCAGATTATCTAATACCAATTCATTCAATAACAACAATTATCTCTTTTTAAAAGGATAGTGCGTTTGCATAAATCTGCATACATATGAGTAATTCAATACTAATATTATAAACTTTCCCTGAGTTTGTGAGTTTGGATGTAGGGGTAATCTTCACAACTACTGATCAGTTTCTGAACATTCTTTCACAAATGGAAAACTACATTATCCCAGAGTGTCATAGATTTTGTTTAAAAACGTTCCGGTGATAAAATTGCTGACCACAACGCGAGCAAAGCCACGGAGAAATGCTAGTTATAAATAGTGTGTAACATAGGAAGTTTGAATATTCAAATTAATACAATATTAATACCAACTTTACGATGTATACCTAGTTTGTATTGTAGACATTATACGCAAGGCTAGTTTTAATTTGTAGGATAAAAAATAATATGGTAATTTAAACTTTTACTTTCATTTTTCATTATGTTTGTGATGATTACGAAACGTGTCACATAACAATATCACGGCTATATTCGCGGAAGAGGCTGGCAGACGTGTCTTATCGTCTATGATTGTTGTTAGCTTCAAGCCTTTTAAAACACCTTACCTCAGTCGTTACTGGTAGTAAGTGGCCCGAAAGTCTGACGACGAGTCTTGCCAAGAGAGAGGTATCGTATTACCCAGTTCTTACTGCGTTGTGGAGGTCAGATAGGCAGTCGCTCCATATAAAATACTGGTATTCAGCTGCAGCCGGACTGGAAGCCGACCTCATCATAGTTGGGAAGTGAATAGATTCAAATATGGAACGACTACAATGTTATAGTTCTATTGATAATGGGTTACAGTCCTATTGCCATCAAAAGGGCACAGATCCAGCCTTTGACTGATGATAAGATACGCCATTTTCATATTTATGATAGCTGTTCCACTTTTCATATACATTCAGATAATCGGGCACTAATTCAGAATCCAGTATGCTACAGGCCTACAGGCTGGATGAAAGAGTACTAACATAAAAAAAACCTAATAACATGTTTCCTGACTTCTTCACTTGGCACACCACCCCGTGTTTCATGGGACGTTACATAACAAAATACTTCGGAACATTCCCACTGCTGGGACACACTTCTTCTCTGCGAGTGGGAGTAGGCTATCATTAGTCTATGCTATTAGTTTTTTTTTTGGAATTTCAATTTGAATTTGTATTATTTAATTAATTATTTTTGTGTATTGTGAATAAAATTAAAAATTTTGTCGTGTTAGTCATTGCCATTGTAATTTTAGAATTTTAATTCATATTATTTATTTGATTATGTTTGTGCTGGTTGAAACTGAGATTTTAAATTTGTATGTCAAATGTACTTACACTTAATATGATCTGAAATGGATTGAATTAAATGAATTTGAATTTGAATAATTCGGCACGGACCCCGTTCGTGTTGGTGGATTTTTTTTCTTCTCTTTTTGAATGCCATCAAAAAAGGGAAGATACTGCCGTATTGATTAAATAATTTAGAAAAAGTAATGTGCCTGCCCGAATCCGAGCCCCATCCTACACGTAGGGGCTGTAATGACTGCGCCACCACCGCTTACATACCTCTTTTGACTAAATATCTGGCGAAATGTGGGTGTACTAAACACCTGTACACTACAGTCATTAGTTCCACATACCTGCGTTAGACTTAACAGGCTAAACCCACATTCATTGGCTAATTAGTGCACGCTACACGTACTCTATAAGAGAAAACTTGTAGATGGAGAGGATTCAATGTAACTTGTGCAATATAATGAGTACGTTCTCTTAGACGTAGTGATCCCTAATTAGTGCCGACCACCTGGATATTTTGCGATGTGAGATGTGCGTCTGATGAGCGTCGAGGTCAGGGCAGCGTCAGGCTCACATTATAATATTATGCGTCGTGACTTAGTTAAAGAGGTTTTTCTTTGGTAAGAGTATATTCAAAGCCGAAGATAGGACTTTAGGGCTTTGCATCTTACTGTGATCTGGGGGTCTAAAATGACCACTTTAGCAGAATCATAATAGGATAATAATATGAATTACGTTTAAATTCGTAAAATGGTCACAAGGTGACAATTCATAATAGTAAGTACGTCTATGACCATTTTAAGAATTTAAACGTAATTCATATTATTATCCTATTATGATTCTGCTAAAACGGCCATTTTGGACCCCCTGACTTATAATGAACTTCAATAATCTGTTTTAGCAAGCTATGGTCGTAATCATCTTCGTCCTCTACCTCTAATTTTGTTTTTACCCGACTATGGCGAAGTCAATAGGAAGGGTTATGATTTTAGCAGTCTATGTATGTATGTATGTTTGTTTGTATTTACGTATGTTCTTCCGTAACGCCTAAATTGATCATCCGATTTTGATGAATAAGGTGTCAATCGATTCGTTTATGGCTCGGGTAACATAGGCTACATTTTAACCGACTTCAACAATAGGATGAGTCGATTTTACCTTTTAAACCCCGATTTTAATTAGAGCGTTATTTTTCAGTAGTCGGGTTTTTTAGTTGAAGTATACCACACAGATTCTTGTTCATCACCATTATGATCATCAGCCCAAAAAGTGCGGTGGTCGATCTTTGACTACTTACGTACTACCATTCAGCTTCTACTAGCCGCCAGCTGGTTTCACTATCCTGGTGCTGGTTTGATTGTGGTGACCATTAGTCACCATTGTATAGAGGTAGTTTGTAAGTTGGTTGTAGGGGGTTATCTTGGGAACTACTGATCTTATTCCGAAAATTCTTTCAATAATGGGAATCTAAATCTTTCCCGGTGTCATAGGTTATATTTAAAACGTTCCCGTGGGATAATTTATGACTATAAGGCAAACGAATCTGTGGGCAAAACCTATTAAGGATTAAAACCTTAGTTTATTAGCGATTTTAATATAATAGTCTCCACAGAAAACTATTCTACTAAAATAATTTCAGAGTATCGGAGATAAGTATTTTCAAACATTTTTTTTTTAATTTTGCTTTTGAGAAATTGAAGACATAATAATCTCCTTTGTTACTTCTCAAAATGATCCGTTGTCTAAAACAACCAACTATTCAGAACAATCGGTCTACGATTCACGATTCCGGTTGTGCATGGAGACTGCATTCAGTCTAGCACGAATTCTAGCGATGTCCATATACGACCATAATCCAAATTTTACTAAGAAACGAGGACATTAATTTAACGCTGCATTTGGGAACGTGACAAACCTGTTAAACATGTCTTAGCCGTAATATATCGAATGTTTTAATGCTGTATTTTATGTCTTCAATTCGAGTCTCATTTGATCGTTTTATGGACGTTGAGACATTCGTATTATTAGACTTTGGCAAATATAAAGTCAAATTCAAGCAGGATTTGGCTAAAGTACACAAAAATGTGCGATTTCTATCATTACTATTGTGTGAATCTGTACATCTTACGTAACTATTAACTTAGTTCGTTTTTCGTTTATTCAGCCAAAATGTTGATTATTTGAGTTCCTATTAGCTCCTATCACATGTACGCACTTTCCTAAAATTACGTATCTATGTGTATTTACTATTAACACAAATAAGTTGTAGGCATGTAGAAGACCATCTTAATGGATATCATTAAAATGACAGCGATTTCGTTGCTAATCATGGAATGAACTCAATATATTGCATTCCCTTGCTGGACATGGAATCTGGACATACACATGCATTCCACTGCTGGTATTTCCTAAATTGCACCACATCAATCGCTTATATTCCTTGGTTCTTCAGTTTCCGCCGCAGATCTAGACTAGACCAAAGTATAATAGGTCTGTACTTTGTATGGCTGCAAATCCTCTTGCGCACTTACTGATTGGTGACTGTCCCCTAAATGTGCAGTCAAAATTATTGGGCTGCGGTTGACGACACTGTGGAAGCAGACCGGCAAAATTTGAAGCACGGTGTTCCAGAGACACGAAGAAAACGTGATAGAATTTAAAAGTACCATGCTAGCTGGAACACCAATAACCAGCCGTCTAGAGTCGATGATGCTGATACAATTGTTGCACCAGCGGCAGTAGCCAAATTAAAATGGTGAGTTTTTTAACCACGTCCTGAGCTACGAGCTGCAAAGCTCGCCTTCACAAAAGAAAAGGAACAACATATTTAACAACGAATGTTCCGGAGAAACTAACAAACCTTTTCAAGGTCATTCATACTACCAACATAACATTACATAACTTACAACTTAACAACGTGAATCAAAGGACCAATAAATCGATACACAAGGACAATAAAAAATGAATCTGAATTTGAATCTCTATTTATAATCCTAACATGTTTGAACATTGACCTGGTCTAGATCAAGGTCGAAGAATCGAAAAGTTGACTAACAGCTTAATGTATGCCAAGTTCAGTATAACCAATAGGTATGTCAAAAGAATCTGCGATTGTTGACATTGTATTGTTTATGCTAAACTGGCCGGGCAACAATAGGCGATTGTTTTTTAAAAGAAGTTATTGCCCTTTCGCTCGAGTTGCTAAGAAATACATCCATGACAGGTTTGTCTATTCCCCTATATGATTTTAAGCTATGATTCTGTCGAGTATGGTGAACTAACTTCTTGTCTAAAAGTAATATTAATTCACTCGACTTATGAATGCTTTCAACTATATACCAGCTATCCAGAAACACATACTTAGACTCAGACTCCGGCAGGAAATTTCACCCCTTACTTGCACGGATAATTGAGAACTTATAACTCCAAAGTATTTACACACTAGCTGTTGACCGGGACCTTCCTTCGCGTGAAGTCCTTATAAAAAAAATATTACAGTATTATATTACAATATTAAGTACTTACTTCCCTTTTTGAATCGGATTGTGTTAAAAATTTCAAGGGTTTTAATATTTTTGCATGGAACCCTATTTTATTTTTCTAAAATAAAAGCTAGACCTTGTAACATCCGCTATCTGCCAGTAAAAGTCCCGTCAAAATCGGCCCAGCCGTTTCGGAGATTAGCCGGAACCAACAGATAGACAGACAGGCAGATAAAAATTCAAAAAAATGTGTTTGTGTCATGTATATTTATCATGTTACAGCGCTAGTACCTACTTAGGTATAGGGAGACAGTATAGGCCCGACAATAAGTCGTTGTTTTTATACAAAAAACGTAAAACATCATAAAAATTTAACATAATAATTAACACAAGAAACGGGATATTTACCATGTCCACTGTTTGTTTTGAGTTCTCGATATTTCGGCGCTGTTGCAAGCAGCATGATCACGGATAAACAACCACCATAACCATATGGATATTTACCATGATCATGGTAAATATCCAGTTTCTAGTGTTAATTATAATGTTAGTGACCATGACAGTTTCAAAACTTATAAGTTAACAAAAGCACAGGCAAACTATGACCTGTTTGAGAAGGACGCTCAACTTAATTCAAATGTTATTCCATTACCCTGTAATGTTTATAGAAGTCAGGATGTAAAGTTCCCTTTCCGCCATTCAAAAAACCTTCCGCTCCCAGGTGTTTTGTGAGTGGTGGGCTACTGCCAAGATGCCCGGTATCTTAATCAGATCGCAGATAACTCTGCTTGCGCGTTTGTAAATATGATGCGTCGACATCAGGTGATGCGTGGTCCATACGTGTCGCGTGATAGCTGCCGCCGTAGGCCTATGGTAGTTGGGCTATTGATTGCTTGTCATCAGGCACCACTCAAAAAGCAACAATGAACCTCGAAGTCTACAACAATTTTAAGTAGTCAACGAGGTCATGAAGAATACATTATTCATATCAAGTAGTTTGTTGGAACAAAATAACAGAATTAAGGCTAATCAAGCTATAAATTTTAGAATTTCTCTCAAGACTTAATTAGATAAGTGGAAATACCGGTGACTCATCGGTCTAGCCTTCAAATTTTGAGCTGAACATCAAAGTTGGTCAGTAAGATTTTGAACAAGCCGGGTGCATAGCTGTTGCACATAGTAAATCAATCTTTAAGAATGCCGTTGGCAGCAGCATTCGTCCTGATTTATTTTTATAACAAATAACTGCATTTCCACAGACCATGCAGTTTTTGATATCTGTGTTAATGTGATGTAACTGTACGAATAGATCCTAGTGTTTTACCGTTGTCAGACAAATTGGTTTGCTTCTGTCTCGTATCATCATCTGCCTAGCCTTGCCCAACTATGTAGGAGTCGGCTTCCAGTCTAACTGAATTTTACATGGAGCGACCTTACCCCTTGGTAACACTCTCACACTGGTTTTCAGACTTTCTGGTTACTGACTACCTGTAACAACACTCATCATCTGCCGGGGTCGGCTACCAGTCTAACCGGATGCAGCTGAATGCGAAACGGAGCGACTGCCTATCTGACCTCCACAACCCAGTTAGACTTTCGGGCCACTGACTACCTACCTGTAACGACTATCAAAGATCTACAAATGACAGCCGGGACCAAGACCCACGACTTGGCGTGCTTTTCAAAGCACGGAGGAGAAACTTCGTATCTAAGGGATTAGATTGGTCACCCATCCACGGGAGGGCCTTAGCAAGCACTGCTTAACCTTAAAGATCGACGGACGCGACCACGAGCTTGCTACTGTCTCGCGTAACAACAATGTTTTACCACTAAGCTAATCTAGACACGGTCTCCTAATTAGTTTTAAACTTAATTAACCACAAACCAGAAAATAAAGATACCGGTCTTAAAAAGATAATTATACCCCTAAAAGCCTTGCTAATAGATAGGATTTTTCTAACTGTTAATAGCATAAGCGAGCGTGCGACGATCCCACGGCGTTATTATCAATTGCTACAGAAGCACAAACGATTGCAGAACAAAGTAAACGACTCGTCATTTCAATTTTCCGTGGATCGTACGCATTGGTAGCAGAAAGTTCAAGTAACCGTTCTTTTTAATTTTGATTAGGTGCTTTTCCCTTCTGAAACTAATTTACTGCTTGTGTGGTCCTAAGTGACATTTCATATGATCTTTTTAGCGTGACGATAGATATCTATATTGGGTTAATTGGGTGTGCCTAGGTGGACTACCTGTGAGTTTGGCGCCTCACACTTCAGAAACCTGAAAAAAGGTCCGCTTACAGTCTTTTGTCGCTTGAATGTTATTATTATTTATTTATTTAACAGACTACAAAGAGGTCCACTGTGCTAGTAACAATATAACTTAACCGATGTTAATACTTAATGACTAGTACAGATACCTATTTGAGATTGACAGGGGGACTATTGTTGGTAATTTGTGAATTTATTTGAAAGATGGCGGCGTTGCTTTCGATTTTGGCCAAGCACCAAAATATCCTTGTACTTCTAAACATTCGGGTACCTACTTTTCAGAAGTCGAGAATTCAGGTCACAATGTTTTCTCGTCGGAGGTGAATATCAATCAGCAGAATGTAATTCATATGATCTTGTACTAAAACCGTCCAAACGCAGGTCGAAATGGTCGGGGTCACATACAAACTGTTAGATTAAATAGCACGGTCACATATATAAGTTGAAATATTCTGAAATTAACCTCTTATTTACTTTAAGGTCAATTAGTTGTTAAGGTCAAAGTGAGAACGAGAGAGCTTACATTATTTCTGATATTTCATCATTTTTAAGTTTATTTGTGGTTCAAGTAAAAGACGATTGGAATATTAATATAATTGGATCTAACACCGTATCTATAGTATAGTTTAAGTTATTACTTATGCAAACATTTAAACGCAATAAACAAAAATTCAAACGAAGTAAGAACCGTCAAAGAAAGCTAAGCTAAGAATTCTGACTTTTGACTGTTCTAACTTTCTAACAATCCGTTCTAACAATTACTAAACTACAGAATAAAAATCTTATCATAAATAATGATTTATAGTCACTTTGACTTGTTTATGATACGGGTGTAGTAAGTGTTTTGTGCACCTAGTTTTAAAACATTTGAGTAGGTATTGAATTCTTTACACTCAATTTTCTTCACCAGCCTGTTATACAATACAATACGCAAGTTCTAGTGGTGAATCAATCAATCAAAAACAAAATTAAGGAGTTAAACTTTCCGTTTATAATTGCCAATTGTATTACTTTTCAACTCTAGTTGCAGCACTGTAAATTATATCATAATTATTTAAAAAAAAGTACCTGTATTCTTTCAACGTTATACTGATATCGATGAAAACATAGGTACCTTAAACTATTTTTAGATTTAACAATGAAGACCCGTCAACATATTATGTAGTTATGACGAATACGCAAAATACTAAATTGTTGACAAGCCTATGCGGTAAGTGAAAGGAGGAAAAAAAAACAACAAGTTTATGTCAGAATTTCTGTAAATTGTACATTCATCATCGTTAAGCTACTGTTTTTGTGCCAATTATTATATTTGTGGGCGTGATCGAATTGATTAATTAATGTGTGTTCTGACGTCAGTTCTTAGTTCAAAATCCGACAGTTTAATTTAATTTCAGACATAAGATTTCTGTTTTCAAAAGTGACTAAAATACATTTATCACGAGGAAACTAACTTCAAGTAATTATTATACGTTTAATGTTTATTGGTAATTTGCGGTATTGGGAAAGATTTGATTTAACAAAATTATAGGCCTGTTCTTTAAAACGCAAATCTATCATAAATTATACCACTCACCAACATACACACTTATTTCGTACTCACATTGCAAAATGTGGGCTTCATTTCACAGATTCGGTGCGATTACCTTTTCTTTTTACGCAGTTTGACATTTGAACCGTTATACAATGGTCAACTCATAGGTCATGTGTTATTGGAATTATATTGTCTATTTCACAGGAGATATTTCCTTCTCCCACTTACTTACTATCTACAGCCTAGTGAACCTCTTCCCGTCAAATCTTCCTTGGTTTACCAGGAAGTAACTGGACCGTCTGCGAACTCAAGTGACGCCAGCGACAGATGTAACACCAATTTGTTAAACTAAGGATACCTCAACGAAACGGCTACAAATTGTGGATGTTGCCTGATGAAGGGGATGAGGCCTCACCCCCTTTCCTGCTCTCTATGCCCCACAAGCTACAGTCAAAGACACCCCTGTGCTGCCACTGACGTTGCCGTGGAAGTGAAGAAGTATCCTGCAAGTATTAAAATGCGAAAGTTTGTGAGGATGGATGTGTATCACTCTTTTACGCTAAAAGTGCTGAACGGATTCGGATGAAATTTGGCACACAGATAATCTGGATTAAAACATGATTCCGTGGGGCAATTGGCAAACTCTACGCGGACAAAGCTGTGAGCATAAGCTACATTATATAGTTGGGCCAATAAAAATTGACATCACGTTTATGACATGAAGTTCAAGCTGCTCAGGTTAAATCAGATCAGCAATGGACAGACCACAGGTATCGAAATCGAAATCCCCTACCAATTTACCGCTCAATTAAATGCAAATATCCTCTGCAATACAGCAAAACTAACGCTATCAGAATATTTATCGCCTAAACAGTTAATTTTTCTCCAAATCGCATATTGAATACGAATTTATTGCGACATGACCTTCAGTTGATCACGGCCGGTCGTTTTTAGAAACGTCTGATGCATATTACGCGCAGCGGCATCCATTGTGCTGTAACATGGTCCACTAATGAATCCGTAATGATTTCACAGTGACCTTAGTGCTGTTAGATGTACTAGATTTTATATACGTGTGGTAAATGGTAATGTTGTTGGTGAACCGGATGCTGCTGTCAATTTGGTTGAAAAAGCCGTGAGTGTACTCTTACAAGAATCGGGGACAATAGGTAGAGGTTAGGTTGATTTACTTGGCTAGTAGGTTGCCTAGACCCCAGGGGCTATCTTATTAGGTGAGAGTGCAAGAGAATTAAACAGGGCTTGTGGCGGTATATTTTGCAATGGATCTATAGTGCTTTTAACTCTTCGTGGTAAGCTTCCTTCATCGCCGGTCAAAAAACGTGGATAAGATATTCAAAGGACCAACCGGTAGCAACTAGACAGGGTGGAAGGGACCACGACAACAAACGGTTACGCCTAGGGCTTTCAAATACCGGATTTTTTCAATACCGGTATCAATACCGGTATTGGAAGTCAATACCGTGATCACGGTATTAATACCGGTATTGAACGCAAGTTCAATTAGGACGTTAATAAAACCATTAAAATACGAATTTTTATTTTCAAATCAGTCTTTAAATTGCTCTCGTATATAACAATTTGGTATTGGTTGATTATTTATTTAGGTAGGATTAGGAATTAGGGACGTAATAAAAACTTGAACTTAATCGTGTCTTTTTGCAGGAAGGTATTTCTCATCGACTTTGTAAAGTACATTATGAAAAAAATTTAAAACTTCTTATTATTATCTAAATCTCATCTTTATAAATATTTATAGAAATGTAAGTACTTATAGCTTAATTAGCTAGCAACCGTTTGGTGTTCATTTTAAATTAAATTATTGAATTTCTTTTATTTCAGGTCTTTAACACATATAAAATTAAAAAACATTTAAAAATTAGAAGAGTAAAATAGAAAAAAAGAAAACTTTTTTTTTACAATTTTTTATTTTAGAAAACATTCTTGTATTTATGACATAAAAAGTACAATCAATCTAAAACTAAACAAGTAACAAAATAAATGAAGCGATATTAATAATTTCTGACAAACTAATAAATAATAAAATGTAAAAGTATATAAGTAAAAGTAACACCATAATATAAAAAGTTTTAATAAAAAATTCTGAATTTTAGACGTTTAATTTTTTTTTAATCTATTATAATAATAGATTTAAAAACGGTGCTCGTAGCTGAGGTAGCACTCTTGGTTTTAGACAATTTGGATATCTCCCTCACTAATTGTTTCTGTTTGGACGTGTCTTCATTTTCACTGCTCATATTCAATGAAGTAGAAAGTTCTTCTATCGTCTTACCATGTTCATGATCAGTCATTGTCTCACTGTCTCTTTGAGCGTTTCGTGTATCAATTCTTCTTCTTAGCATATCGATGGCAATCTAAATTGTATCAGCCCACAACTGAGCTACTAGTTTGGCGCTTTCAGTAGCGTCCATCAGTTGTGTAGTGAACAAACAACAGGACACGCAGGACACTTCAGGGCAGAGTCATTAATGAATCTCCACCTGAGCAGGTTTATTATTATTATATTTTAAACGTGCAAGTTTACGATAATATCTAGTATGTATTTTATCAGATGTAGGTTTTGTGATCATCAAGCTTGTGCTGGTGACAACAAGTGAGAGAATAAGATTAGGACGTCTAATGTTTGTAATACCGTAATCACGGTATTGGGGCGTCAATACCGGTATTGACAAAAGCCCATATCAAATCCGTGATCACGGTATTACGGGATCCCGGAATACCGGTATGAAAGCCCTAGTTACGCCCCATTTAATTTTTTTTCATCATTTATTAAAAAAAAAACTGTTTCCTACAATAGTGCATTTCTTTTACGGTTAAAATGTATGGAACAGCTGATTATTTTTAAACCGAAAAAAAAACTATTGGAGGGGTCCGCTGTCTGTCTGTCCGTCTCACCAGGCTGTATCTCATGAACCGTGATAGTTAGACAGTTGAAATTTTCACAGATGATGTATTTCTGTTGCCGCTATAACAACAAATACTAAAAAACAGACATGATTTTTTTGCCGTTTTTATAGATGTTGATGTTCTTTTAATTTTGTGTGCAATAAAGAATAAGAATGAATGAATAAGAATAATGGTACGGAAAACTTCGTGCGCGAGTCCGACTCGCACTTGGCCGGTTTTGTTTAATGTTGCCCTACACTAGGAATTTCCTCCTGCATCGTGGGTGCGTTTACAAATATTTAAGCTCACATACACCAATAGCCAGACCCTGAACAACTACAAGGTCATATAAACATTCTTTCCGTGCGGGGATCGAAACTGCGACTCGCAGCGCAGTAGCCAATCGCTCAGCCACTGCGCCAATCGTGCCGTCCATTTTCTCATCATTGCTCAAAATATTTAGTTCCCAGATGTCTATTTTCAAATTAATTTTCTCTTTATTTTGGATGACATCAAACATTTAGAATGTACCTAGTCAGGAACACAGGATAACCCCTAATGACATATGTACATAAACTAGTCTTTGATTATATTACAGGTGTTAATAAAATTGATATTTGAATAGTGCATTTTAAGAAATAACAACACTTATCCTTGACTTTTAAACAAATTAAGAACATTTTACACTTGAAGTTAAATAAATAAAAAAGTACCGATAACTATAATGTCACGGCGTTTTGAAACAAAGTATGCCTTTGTGATCCGATATGTATCCGATGTGAGCCCATATGAATTTCTTTAGATCATGGTTCCGTACCTACTTATTATTCTTTTTTTTTGTGTCAACCTATTCTGTCCCGCTGCTGGTCAAAGGCCTCCTCCCTCACCGCTTTTCAGTTTTCTCTATCTTTTGCCTTCTCCGACCAATCCGTTAAGATTTTAAGGATGAGTCCAGATCGTCACACCAGCGTTTCTTGGATCTGCCTCGGTTACGTCGCCCGTCTTCAGGCACCCACTAGGTATGTGACTATCATCGTCTTCCTGCCCTTGTCCCATGTTACTTGGGGTCGGCGCAACACGTTTTTTTCTTCCATTCTCCTCTGTCAACCGTCACGCTATCATTTACTTCTTTATCTTTCTTAACATTCCTCACACAATCCATCCATCGTTTCTTTGGTCTTCCTCTCCCTCTCCATCCATCAAACGTGACCCGCCCAATCCCATTTTAATCTAGCAGGCTTGCAGGTGGCCAAACACATTATCCTCTTCAATCCAACCGCAAGATTTTAAGTCTAAGGACATCATCTTAGAAGGCACATGTATAAAAATAAAATATAGGTATGATGTACTACATAGTTCACTGACGGTCCACCACTTCTAACCGTTATGCCCTAAGTAATAAGGTTGGAAAATAGTCGATCGTCAGCGGACCGGTAGTACGGTCTACATTTTTTGCTAGTACTTATTTCAGGCATAGGTACTAAAGGACCAGTGTGCAGTAGTTCTACTAATTAGTAGATCAGTGGAATTGGTGAAGATATAATTGATTTTAAAAGGACTAATCATCGAATATCCAATTAGCCTCCTATTCAATACCGCTAAAATAGCTGCAATAATAATACAAGTGAATAATTCAATAGCTGCTATTAATATAAAGTGTATTTTAAAGGTCGTATTAACACACTTTTCAATACATATTCTTAATAATGTCGTAATCAAATAAGTTAGAATTAATTTTAACGATAATTTCATAGGTTACTGCTTCTGTTACAATAGAGTTGGGTAACAGTAATATTTAATTTGTTACGGATTTCTTTATTGTTTTATAGTGAAACCAAAAAGAATATGCTGGATTGGTGATGAGTCGAAGAAGATTTAGTAATAATCGTCGTAAGGCGGACTCAACTTGGATAATACCTTGTAATACTGTTAGCCTGTGTCATCCCACTGCTGGACAAAGGGCTCTCCCCATGACTTTTCGATCTGGGGTGAGTGATCTTTGTAATAATCGTGATAAATCATTGTACCTCCAGGGACAATACCTAGATACCCTCAGGGTAGTGAGATCATCAACGCGCAACCCATTACCATTAGTCAGTCCATGATTCCTGACCCACCAGCGTCCCTTCCTTTTGAGGATGCCTAAAACCTTTTAAGGTTTTTGTAGTATACTATAGGAAAAGAAAAATCGGCTATTTGCGATTGGCACATTTGGCATCCATTTTGCTCACTAGTCTGTCTAATTATAATTTAGAGTTTGTGATTAATAAACATCACACCTGTAATCCCCGAAGGGTTAGGCAGAGGTGTAGGTACCTAATAGTACCTACACCCAGATTTCGCCAGTTATGTTTAAGTCCTACGTAAGGGGGGACGAGCCTATTGCCATCAACCGGGCGCAAATCCAGACTCCAAGGCTGCTACTGAGTAATTCCTGATGGAAAAACCCAACCGACGACCCGGGATTCGAACCCAGGAACTCGTGCGCAGCAGTCGTGCTAGCGACTACTAGACGAACGAGGCAGTTAATGTTAATATTAGTTTAAGTTGTGAATAATATCACTCTTAATAATATGTAGAAGAACCTGTTCCAATAAATACAGAGAAGTTCATGAAGTGACAGCCCTGCAAACATAAAGCAATCACATATCATATCGGGTGCAAGTATGCAACTCCAGTAATGACAGGTCGAGCATCTCGGATGACAACATAACGCTAAATGTGCTTGTAACCAAAGATGAGCGCGCGTGCATTTCCTTGATGACGTCACTCGCATTACTCGTCGGTCTCGGCTAGTGGCTACTGCGTGGGTTAAGCGATGTGAGGGGGTTAAGTGACGTTGGCATAATTTATGGGATGGGTTACCTTTTGACTGATGCTTCGTAACCCGCCCCCTCCCCCTTATTTTTAGATTCTCAACTAGAAATTCAACATAGTGCTTTTTTTCTTCATAGTGTGCTTTGGAATTAAACAATCTAATTCCCGCATACCCATTCTATCATCGGGCAGAGATGCAGCAAAGCGACACCGTTGTGTGGTTAAAGTTCCACGGACCCGAACGGAACCCTATGTTGTGGAATCCACTGACACCACACATTATATCATCATAATAATAATCTGGATCTCTTCAAAGTTCGAATGAATCTGTCTCTTCTAGGAGAGCTTTTACACCCTAGACCGCATCATCGCTGCTCATCGACTTGCGGTCAAAGTAAGCATAGGCTTGCGTTTATTCGCTGTAATAATAAAAAAAATGAATAAAAAATAACTATTTCTTTCGTCACAATACACAGTACACCACTTAGTTTTAATAATGACTGGAACTAGCGCCGCCATTTTGTATTTTTACAGACTATTTCACAAAATAATGACAGCGCTTGACAGGAGTGTCAATATCATTCAAGCGCGAAAGGAATTGTAGCGACATTACAAAAACCACTACAGCGCCATCTATAATACAAATGAAGAAGTAACATCAACATTCTGCAACGTGCCATTAGGCTGGTTTTATAGTCACGCCGCTAGACGCGCCGTTGGGCAGCGCGCTGTTGAACAGGAACACCGAACGGCGCTGCTCAAGCGCGCGAATTTGAAACGCTACTACTACCCCAATACATATCCGAGCGCGCGCAGGCCCGACGGCGCTGCTGAAACGCGTGACTATAAAATCAGCCTTAAAGTTATGTGCGACTTAAGGCTATATGGAAAACCCGACAACAACTAGCAGGGCAGCAGCGCACCAGGCACAGCACCCTTCTGGTCGGAGGATCCTCGCTTTTTTATGGGAGATTGGGAGATAAAGAACTTTATACTCTGTTCTACATACCCCTATAGAACCAAGAAGCTGTGTAAAACGGACTATAATTGTTTATTGTTCGAAGCAATCAGGCAAATTGAAAAACCATTTTCAACATTTAGCAGTTAGACAGACACAAGGAGGATTTAGGGTATGTTTATATTGCGGAAGTCAACAACGTTCCCTTAAAAATGAGCCCAAGTTGCATGTACGTACCTCTTAGACTATGAAATTACCTCAGCATATTTAAAGAAAGGCTCCCTAGAACAATGATTCCACAACCTAAAGCGTAGGTAGTATTTACCAAATTTTCACAACAGCCTGTGAAGTGGCTACACCAACACAGAACCGCAAAATGCACTGTCTTGCATTTTCGTCAACAAAACTAGACAAATGGCATTCTTATAATGCATATTGTAAATATATTAACTGTCACTTTTATGTGTATTTTGCAAACGTTTTGAAATTGTTCAAGTACGAATCGATACTTACCGCAATTTTTAAGCAATTGGATATTCAGAACAGTTAAAACATTTGAAGTGCGCTTCTGGAGCGAGTCACAATCAAATTTTTATTACGGTGCGTCGTACGCTCAGATGCGGTCAAAAGTCACTGGCAAGCGACCCTCTTTTCATTTTTGCGCCAAGCAATCGAGCGGTTATTGTAATGTAAGGAGGCGTTTTTGCGTGTGTATGACCTTTTTTTGGTTTTAGCAACAATATTGGAATGTCAGGTGATTTGAACAGGCTTCAGCTATTCTTATCCCATATAGCCTGTAGAATGTTAACCCTTAGCCACCTAACGTGTATTTTAGTAACACATCCACCTAACGTCGGTCATGGTGACCGATTGCGTATAAGTACTATTAAGAAGGTGAAAAGGTCATAATTTGGTAAAAGTCAAAACTACATCATATTTTTCAGTTATTTTTATTTTAAATTGTTTTAATAAACTCTTCAAATTAACACTTTTTATTTATTATTATTATTTATGAAAGTTGACTAACAAATATTTTAACAAACTACAGGTTTTTTAATTGAGCTGAGATCTAAGCAATAACAACAAATAAAACTACTTAGTTTTTAATTATTTTACTAACTTGAATATGTAACTTCTTATATTAAACTATCATTGGCATAATCAAATCACAATCATTACAAAATTACAGCCTCCAAACATTTACAATTTTTCTACAATTTCTCGGTCTAATGGTACATCTTCTAAGTCACTGCAATCTTCATTTGGTATTTCCGGCACGTCCCTTTGATCCTCTGAATCTGAATCACACTCTTCCAACCATCTACTGATATTTTGATCACGGACAGACATAATAAACCTAAAAAACAACAAGAAAACGTTAACACAAAAAGTAACGTAACAACCTAACGTCGGTCACCATGACCGCAAACGAAATATATTTACCTGAATTTTTTCACTGCGCGCACGTGTAAGTTGGTCAAGCGCAGAGCGCAAACTGGAGAGGGAGGGGAAAAAGTACATGGAGTCACAGGCGTGTGGCCCGCGTAGAAACGGAAATATTTGAAAAAATATATCGCGTGGAGTCACTGTGACCGACGTTAGGTGGTTAAGGGTTAACAAAAAGACATCTTGATGACGTGCGATACCCTCTTCTCTCATTTTTAGGGTTCCGTACCCAAAGGGTAAAACGGGACCCTATTACTAAGACTTCGCTGTCTGTCTGTCTGTCTCCAGGCTGTATCTCATAAACCGTGATAGCTAGAAAGCTGAAATTTTCACAAATGATGTATTACTATTGCTGCTATAACAACAAATACTAAAAATTGAAAAAAACAAATATTAAGGGGGGCTCCCATACAACAGATATGATTTTTTTGCCGGTTTTATAGATAATGGTACGGAACCCTTCGTGCGCGAGTCCGACTCGCACTTGGCCGGTTTTTCTTTTTACACTCTAACCGAAAGTACTTAAATATTGTTCTTCCAGTAGTGGGCAAACAGCCTGTCAGGGACAGAGCTATATGAGGACATAGTCGTTTTGGTACTGTCATTGTTTTAGATGTCTCAATAAGAAGTTTCCCTGTTCGAAGCTTGCGTATATTTCAGGATCAAAGATCAGAATCCTGCATAACTATAAACAGGTATTACTAGCTAGACAGCTAACCAGTAAATGAGGGCGGTATTTTACCTAGATGAAGAAAATAAATAGGACCAAGTATCATTATCTTTTATAGAACATGCGCAATTGGTCAAACGATAAACATTGTGTTTGTGGATCACAGAACACATGGACACTGTCAACAGTTTCCATACAAACATAGCATGTGACCGTTTACTCCTTAGACTATATATACCTCTTACTCGCACTACTCACTACACAAAATGATATTCTGTGCCCTGTGACGTAATATTTCAGACAAGTGAACTACATAATAATATTCTTGAGATAGCATTTATTTTGTGATACTTTTCAAGCTCTTTCGGTTTCTTTAGACATAGTTTATGGTTCAAACCATCGAGCCATCTTTTGTTACAAGAACCTTACTATGATCCAAATACAGTTCCTTAAGTGTAACTTAAACTTTCTCGGAATACGGCTCGAAATTCAGACACTGCTTAAATTTTCAAGCTCGATCTAAACTAAGATTTCGTTTTATAATAGGTTGAAGTCCAGCAGTGAAATGTCGCAGGCTCAGTGGGCATTAAAAATCGTGTGTGGCTACGTTTACATAATTATAATAATAAAACCCCCGATCACGCATAAAACATGTTAATTAATTAATTAATTGCTATTTTATGGTTGTTCACGCCTATTAACATGATCATATTTTTGTTCTTTTTTCAATAATTTATTCAGATAATCAGCTTCTATAGAAATTAGTGAACTTTCTTACTTTTTTCTCTAAATTGTTTTTGTGTTTAGGCCCTCAGGTACCTAAATCAGCGACACGCTAAGAAGAGCGAAAGCCAATCAAGTTCCTTAGCACAAAACTTGTAACCAAATATTCATTGTTTACATAACAGTAAGATAATTGTTTTCGTTTCAAAATGTTATTGCGAGTTCTGTTACAAGATTACAAGAGTGATACGGTCAATTACTGATGTTCAGCAACTTAGATATGCTTTTATGTGTGGAATATTTTTGTCAGAAATAAACACATACATAACTTTACGCTTGCTATTTTCGGATAAGACTATCGTTAGTGTAAAAGTGCTACAATCAGATTTTGTAAGGTTTTAGTTTCATGTAAAATTTGTAGCATCGCCAGCGATGGTCTGAAAACTTGAACTCGATTCTTGTTCGGAAAACTGTTATTTTCTTTTTCCATCAAAAGTATCTCATTAGCAGCCCGCAATCTGGATTTATGGCCATTTGACGTCAATACACCCGGCCCATAAGTAATATATGGGACTTAAACTGGTTTACTATAGCTACATATGTGTTACCTTGCTGGAATTAAGGCGATATGTTATATTTATCTTTCACTATTTAAAAAATCATCGAAACACGGTCTTAGTACCTTTTGAAACATTAGAAAAATATAAATAAATAAGCGAAGCTATCAGTGTGGTATTTATTTAAAAGAGTTGATTGATAAGTTGATGACAGCCAATGTCGTAATGCAGCTAGTTAAGTAAACGTTTAAATTACCCTTGTAACTGATTTGCCTTGGATTGCTCTCAAACTGACGTGGGAACATTAGAATGTTACAGATGCTCTGTCCTTTTCTATTTCGCATAGATATTTGTGTATTAGAAGAGCAATGAACAATGTCACATAACCTAAGAAATAGATATAAAAAAAAACTTGAACTCATCAGCATACGCACTAATTGCGATAGAAAGACCGTATTACTTGAAGGAGTTCATCTGGGGGTCTAAAATGGCCGCTTTAGCAGAATCATAATAGGATAATTCGACACGGTTGGCGCAGTGGTCAAGCGATTGACTGCTGCGCTGCATGTCGCGGGTTCGATTCCCGTACGGAACAAATATTTGTATGACCTACAAGTAGTTGTTCCGGGTCTGGGTGTTTTTCTATCTATAATATGTATGTATTTACAAAAAAAAAGTATATATGTAGTTTATCAGCCATCTAGTTACCATAACACAAGCATTAGGTTGCTTAACTTGGGACTAGATGGTGCTGTGTGAAATGTCCAGGGATATTTATTTATTTATTTATAATAATATGAATTACGTAAAAATTCGTAAAATGGTCACAAGGTGACAATTCATAATACATAGTAGGTCCGTCTATGATGATTATTAAGATTCTGCTAAAGCGACCATTTTAGACCCCCTGTTCAATGGATTACCGGACGATATTAAAGAGTGCATAACGTGAATTCATTTAACAATAAGCTTAAGAAACATGTACCTACCTTATAACGTCTAATACTCTGGAGGAAATTGTATTGTACTGTATTATCATACTTATTACTTTGTATCTCATTTTAAGCCGACTGTATGTTCTTATGAGAAATAAATTTCTTTAAACCGAAACCGAAGAGCAGTGTTATGCCAGTCCTGTTCAAGTTCTTTGTGTTTCACCACAACTGCACTCAACTCAAAACGGTGAAGAAAAATGTTTTCAACATTTTCGGAAACCGGCTGTATTTTAACCAAATATTTGAAGACAACAGAAGACAAGTGACATCTCCTGATTATCGCCCTGAGCCCGCGTGCTTGATTACGGCCCTCTCCTCCAGAGAAGGGGGCAATTTTCTATGCTAGAAAATCCCATTCATTTCCCAAGCAGTATATGCTTATATGTTATGCTTTTAGTGACATTAGTGTCACTAAAAATTTTGTAACAGGAACCTAGACCACATAGGGAATGAGAAAGACAAATATAGAAAAAAGTATATTCCTACTTACCTATTTGTATTGCGCTACTGCGTGTGTACTGAGCGATTGCTGAGCATGAGGTCCTAGGTTCGATTCCCAGGTCGGGCATAGTGTTATTTGGTTTATCCATCAGGAATTTCTCAGTAGCAGCCACGGAGTCTGGATTTGTGCCCGATTGATGGCATTAGGCTCGCCCTCTATTACATGGGACTAGCGAAATGTGTGTGTACCTACTATTAGGAACACCTTTGCCTAACCTTTCGGGGATTACATGCGTGATGTTATGTTATGTTACTTATAAGAAAAACAAAAGAAATGAAAGCTTCAAATAGTGTTTGCTTAACTCTGCTCACGACAAGGTCAATACTGAATTTAATTCTTATTAAAAAGTAAGTATTAACATAAATAAATATAATTAAAATAATGATATTTTCTCCAATTCCAATGTGACGGTCACCCGTGGAGACTATTGTAAACAAAATGTTGAAGATTTGGACATGTTATAAGCGGAAGCTAGCGCGGTTTTCAAAATTAAAACAAAAGCTCTTTCAAATATTAAATCAAACTGTTTTAAATGTAGTTTAACCTGAGTTTGATTACATATCGAACTCAGGTTAAACGAAATAGTTTGCAATACTTACTGTTTTTTTTCAATTTCTTATTTACCCTCCAAAAGTGGCCCCCATGTTTAAAAATTCCTTAATTTACGTTACACGTACGTCTTTGGGTCACCCACTTACATGTGTGTACCAAATTTCAACTCAATCGGATGGACGGACGGACGGGTGGACAGACGGACGGATAGACAAACAAACGGATCAATCAAATTCTTTATTGTAGATCTTAGGTACCTACTTAGGCACTTATATTGTGTACCTCATAGATTACAGTCGTTTTAAAGGCCGAGTGATCAGCTATATCTCGTCTTTCAGACCTGTTCTGTTGTTGTCTGTGTTTCTGTCAGAAAAATATTATATGATTACATTAAAAAACCGGCCAAGTGCGAGTCGGACTCGCACACGAAGGGTTCCGTACCATTATCTATAAAAACGGCAAAAAAATCATATCTGTTATATGGGAGACCCCTTAATATTTTTTTTTTAAAGTTTAGTATATGTTGTTATAGCGGCAATAGTAATACATCGTTTGTGAAAATTTCAGCTTTCTAGCTATCACGGTTTATGAGATACAGCCTGGAGACCGGTCCCGGGTCCCGTTTTACCCTTTGGGTACGGAACCCTAAAAAAGATATAAACAACAACACTTTAGTTTGAAATCACCTTGCCCTTAAAACCACCTCATTGCATCATGTCTCATCCTCCCAGAATCCTTGATCTTGTTACACATTGTACCTCGTTCAACATAACCATTTAAGAGCAAAACATCCTTTTTAATCACTGTGCGTCATGCACATAACCATATTAGGTTCATAACTTCACAGGACATAAAGTAGCCAGCCAAGCTCCGCAGACTTGATGGTCTTATTACGATAAAAATCTAAACTGTTAATTTGAAGTAACTGCAGCTGATTGGGGTCTCCTGAGGATGCCCCGTGAAGTGGCAAAACACGTGTCGATTAGAGGTTTTGGTGCATGACATGCTAATTAATTATAATTGCTTTTCCTACATGTGCATATTGCGGCGGGAAGGCGGTGCTGCATCTTGCATCCAGGCCTGGATCTATTTCGCGGAATTAAAACTAAAAATTTTGCACAACATTTAATAATCATCACTTTTCCCAAATATGTTTGGGTCGGCGTCCAGTCTAACCGGATGCAGCTGAATACCAGTATTTTACATAAAGCGACAGCATGGAGCGACAGTTACTGCTAGGTAATACGATACCCCTTGGTAAGACTGGTTGTCAGACTTTTGGGCCACTGACTACCTGTTACGGCTGTCAAAGATCTACAAATGACAGCCGGGACCTACGGCTTAAGGGGAATGCTCCAACCAGCCCGCGAAATTCAAAATTTCTTGGGTTTTTTGCAATTTGCAGGCCAGTGCTAGGTTGTATGTTGATTAAAATATTATTCGCGGCTGTAAGACGTATGTAGTTACAGAATTATAATCATCAAAATCATCGATAAAACGCTCTAAGTTCATAAAGCTGTAGGAATGACTTTTTCTGTTTTTTTTTGTTCCTACACCTTTATGAACTTGGAGGGTTGTATTGGTGATTTTGATGATTATAATTCTGTAACTACATACGTCTTACAGCCGCGAATAATATTTTAATCAACAAACAACCTAGCACTGGCCTGCAAATTGCAAAAAACGCAAGAAATTTTGAATTTCGCGGGCTGGTTGGAGCATTCACCTTAACGTGCTTTGGGTGTGAATTCCGCCATGAATGCAAAAACTAAGTTTCTCCACATAAATCAAAATGTACTATTTTAATTGATTCCTTCAAGAAAAGTTCTCTATGAAACCCTAGTCGGACAACACAAAACACTATTTCCGGCTAATAACGTTGGGTTATCTATTGTAGTTGTCAAACACGCTTGCTCTTGCAATATGGCCTGACCCTTACCAACACAAGGCTACGACCAGAGAATCGCTGTGTATTCCCGCTCACTTTTTAAGTTGTAGGTATCTAACGTAAATATTTAGATGATAACAATTTGCATAGAGGTTAAGTTTTTAATAACTGTTATAGTAATTTGTGCTGTTATATTGAGCGTGATGTTGGGAAATGATCTGATGCCGAGTGTGGGTGAATGTGTTTTGAGAGATTCTTGGCAATGCGGGTTGATCCATTTGCAGAATACTTAGAGTAAGCGGTTATTTATCAATGTATGGATGCCTCAGTCAGTACCTACTCGATGCTGTGAAAAGTTAGCTAAAAGCTCTTCAGTTTGGAGAAGAGATGACTAAGTAAGTATCTGCCTAACAAGACGTTTTTATAGGGTAACTTATTTGTCATATTCCTTTTGTTGTATTATTTTTTGCAGAGAATATGCGCATCGCATTAGGTATTTATTACCCACAGCATCTGGGACAAAACTCTGATGCTTCGTTAAACCATTGATTTACTGAATGTCCGAAAAATATAACTAGGAAGACGATATACCTACTTATGTCAAGAATTGCCAAGTTAATATATGCTTCTTCATCTTCCTGCATCTAAGTAACGGTACATAACGATCTAATGGATATTACTTATGTAATACTGTCTCACCTATGTACCTACTCTTGATAAACTTTGATCTGTAATGTCATTTACACGTAATGTACACTTTTAGTAGTTCACAACTTTACTTGAGCGTTTATAACAGTAGGATTATGATAAAATAATTGGTACACATAAAGCAAATAACATAGATAATTAAATCTCGTTGTTTCTTACTCCTCCGCTATTCTTTTCTGATTAATTTCGTTGCGGGATTCAAGATAGTTAAATAGTTTCTTCGGGACTTCATCGAGCTTCAATATCACGGTTTTTCTCGACAATGAGTTACAGTGGTTTGGAACTAGTGTTGCGGGCCGGGCGGGCGTCCAAAATAAAAATAAAAGATTTAAATCTATCGATTTTCCAGACCCATCAGTTATGTGAAAAGTGTCAACTGAGGAGAATAAGCTAACATATCCCTTTAAATGTGGCGTTTTAATAGCTGTCAAGTCAATTGTGTGTGTCAGAGGTGTCAAATCTTTTGACGTGGTAAGGCGAATCTAAAGATTTAAATATGTACATTTATTTTTACTTTTATATCTACTGAAAAGTTTTATGAAAATTTGAAATTCAATTTGGAAGAGATTAACAATACGGGCAATATTATGGGATTAATTTTATAATTAGATAATTTCTTACTTTTATAGTTGTGTTTTCCCACTTTTGTCAGGCTGTTTGTCGGTTTACCCATTAACATTGAGATTTGTATCTTTAAATAATTAATTAACAGATAAAATGTTAATTTTTCATTCTTTAGTCATCGACCTTCATTAAATCGAAATGTTTTTAGAGAAAATTGTTGGTTTGACATAAATATTTTCATAACATCAATGCCAAAATAATGTAACAAACATGTTGAGCAATTAAATAATTAAAACAAATTTAAGTAACGTTATAGAATAGCGGGGGCTGGTCAAGGTTTTGACCTGTTCGCCATGTTAACCTTAGTAACGTATGTTCTGACTTGCAGATTATTTAGCAAACGAGAATTGAAAGAAAATAGTCCAAGATCCATCTGTGCTTCGTTTGATACGGTGTCACGTCGGCTTTTTTTACACCTTTTTATTATTATAAGCTTTTATTTAACATGACTTGTTGGTTAGTTAGTATATGTTGGTCAAATCTTGCAACTGAATTTCAAACTAGTTCTCCCTATCGATTGTGCTGTAATTTTGCACACACATTTTGTTCTGGTGACAATACATTTTTATGACAGGCATGACTTGATCCTGCAGCCAGGATCGTCTCCTCACGCGAGAACTCCTTAACGGTTAATAATTTAATTTTGATAGATAAATCTAGTTTTTTTTCTTATAATTTTATTAAAAGCTTGTTTTATTTATATTCATTTGGTACACAGTTACCTGGGTAGTGGGTGCTTATGTGTGTGTGGTTTTTAAAATATGTATTAGTTTATCATTGTGTAAAATTATTTTGTGTATTTTATCTATGGGCCTTGTTGCCTGATAGTAAAATGATTATTATTATTATTATATGTTCTTGTAGCCTTTTTTAAAACCTTCACTCGGGCGAGCCGCGAACAAAAGGTAGTTATACTTACATCTATATAAATAAATAAAATTCAAGTGTCTATTTGCAATATCAAAATAACATCTTTTTACTGAACGCATTTGAAAATATATACGGAATTTATAACAGAAACACATTTTTTAAATTTTTGTCTGTCTGTCTGTTTGTTCCGGCTAATCTCCGAAACGGCTGGACCGATTGGATGATTTTACTTTGATAGCTCATGTTATAAGGTCTAATTTAGACTTCTTTTTTAAAAATAATTAGTATTCTGTGCAAAAAATTAAAACCCTTGAAATTGGTAACAAAAACTGATTAAAAAAAGGAAGTCATATTTTTATAATAATTTCATGAACGAAGGTCTTGGGCAACAACTAGTAATTAATAAACTGAGTTGTGTACATTGCGTCGTACGTAAATTTTGTTTAATACCTAGATAGTTTCCGGAAAATATTGTAAGTGTGGTGTGGTGACGCGTTTTGTGCCTCCTAATCAATATTTTATGCTAACGAAGTTATTTGCATAATATTATAGACAAACATAACACAACAACAAACAACAACAATTTAACATTATGTTTTTGACTATTAAATGTTAATGTAGGTGTGTGTATTTATTACAATTTAATTGTATAGCAAAACAATGGAAATGTACTCGATTTTGATTATTTTTCTTAGTTTCAAGAATGTTAACAATAAACTTTTTAATTATGCGATGTAGAAGTTGTTTACCACTTATTAATGGAGTGTGTCCAGAATGAAGCATTTATTTTATTTTTTAACTAAAAATTATATAAAGTTCATGGTCCATGCGCCATCCATCACTGAGCAACTGGTGAATTGTTAAAAATTTAATGGTGGGTAAATTTGTATAATCAAGTTAACTATGGAGGTAGCTGCTGTGTTGGTCCCGTGGTCGCACTGCTGAGCCTGGGTTCGATCCCCAGGTCGGGCAAAAAGTGTTATTGGGTTTTTCCATTAAGAATTTATCAGTTGCAGGCCGGAACTTTGAAAGTTGGCGGTATGATACCCCAGAATCTCGAAATCTAGGTTTAGCCGTTAGTACTGCGCCTGATCTCCCTCCGGCCGTGACGGATTGCCGTCCCATCGACTCTGAGAGTGAGGGAAGAGAGAGTGCACCAGTGTCTGTGTACACACTGGTGCTGAGATTGGCCACCGCGCCGCGCCGTGACCGAGCACGGTCAGGAGGACTATTAATTAATTAATTAATTTTGACGGCACGGTTGGCGCAGTGGCTGAGCGATTGACTGCTGCGTTGCGTGTCGCGGGTTCAATCCCCGCACGGAACGAATATTTGTATGGCCTACAGATAGTTGTTCCGGGTCTGGCTGTTTGTGTTTGTGAGTTTAAATGTTTGTAAACGCACCCACGATACAGGAGAAAATCCTAATGTGGGGCAACGTTTAAAAAAAAATATATATATTCAAGTTTCACCACAGTATGTCATTAACTAGGCACAGGTACGTACGGCGGTCAATCAAGCTATGCTAACCCAAATTAAGCTGATCTCTCATCATACAGGAAGCTCATACAAAGCGAAGTCAGGTTATACTGGTTTTATAGCTTGATGAGCCGCCGTGTGTGCACACAATCTTTTAGGTGCACTTTGACTACAATGTCAGAAAAAAGTGACAAGCTTTCTCCAATATTTTGACCAGCACGTTCACGTAATATCATTACCGTAAGTCTTGGATTCGAGTTCCGGGTCGTGCGTGTGTTCTCACTGCGGCCTAGGTCTTAGGTCAGGATAGGCACACTTATAAGTATTCACATACATTTATTGGTGTATTTTATTTGTTACATCATACTTTGATAGGTAGGTTGTACCTTTTCCTGTAGACATAACTCTGCTGAACCTGGTTGGAAATATGAGCGTGATGCGTTATGTATGGATAGCGTACATGGGTTGAAATGCATACTTGAAATAAATACTTGGATAAACACAACCGTGTGGTTGTGTTTATCCATATCTTCCTAGCCTTTATCTCATCCATGATGGGGTCAGCTTTCAGTTTCACTGGATGTTAGCTGAATACCAGTACTTTGGATTGAACGTTAAGATCTATGAATGACATTTGGGATCTACTGCTTAACATGTTTTTTGAGGCTGGGATCCCTTTGAGCCTTGGTATGTTATAGATTGTTTGTTACCCATCCACGATTCGACCTCGACAAGCTGGCAAATTAGTAAATCACGTTGCAGCTTATTACACTTTATGTGCTCTTTTTACATAGTTAATGAAACGTGTTCTGATAACGGTAAATTCGGACCATAGATCATTAGTTCGGACCATGGACGTTCAAAAGCACACGACCATAGACAACTTCAATTTGAGTAGCCCTATCTTATGATTATGACACTAATGGCGCTAACATTACACAAACTCATATCCATGTGCTAATACCAATCAGTTACCAATATATCTATCGTCGAAATCTATCATTCGTTATGCGCAGAGTAATCGATTTTAATTGGTTTACTGTTTCGTTTTGCTTTAAGACCCTAAAGTTGAATGTCACAAGGGGGCCTAGACAAGTTTAGTGGCAATCGCTTACAAAGCTTTTGGTATTTCTTCAACGACTATCAACAGGATTGACATAAACTTTTCGGTAGCTGATGGAAATTCGACATATAAACGGGCTGGAAGGGACATCTACGACAAATTTAGTTTGTAAGCCCTGGCTGGGGGCCTTAAAGTAATTTTTGGCCACCACAGGATTGACCGGCTAAGCAGCTTCAACCTTAGTAGAGTTGTTGCGCTGCGAGAGGCCATTAAAAAAAAAACATCTACGACAAACATCTTCTGAACTCCACAAAGAAATATACATGTGTAGGTGTTGCAGTTTTAAAGGAGACGGATGGTTAAAAAAAAACAATTGTGGGGGGGGGGGGTTTGGGAGAATGATGTACTGAATACGTGGTATTCATTTGTACGTCGATGACCTTGTATTTGACTTGTCCATCATTGTTTACATCGCTGATAGAAAGTCGCTGTCTATCTCCAAGGTCTGTTTGTTGATGTGGTAGTCAGATCGTTTCAATGTTAGTAAACAATTGACTGGGGCATACATACATAAACTCACGCTTATCTAAAAATTCGGGTAGGCAGAAAATACAAAACGCAACCCGCTACGATCCTTACATACTCTGCGCCTCGTCCATGTTCATAGATATTGTCATACACGCACGCCGGTAGCGAGGACTCACATTTGCCATGACTAGGAATCGATGTAACGTGCTAACGCTCATTATATTACGAGTTTGACTTTAGGCATATTTACAGAAATTAGTAAAGGATATGAAAATCCTACATTGGAAACACTCATACGTTGCCCATAACTTAAGAAATATGTAACATATTTTTGGTAATTACCTACTTACTGTAAACTAAGACGTACCGATAGTTTATTATGACTGCAATCACCGCCAGTCTCTTGCCTATATGGACAGTGACGGGTCATCATTGTTGATTATAAACTCCATCAAGAGATCGCCTCAGGCCAAAAAGAAACTTCTCTTAGTTTCATATCTAAAGTGCTCAAATTAGTTTGACCTGAGGCAAATGATGTGATAAAGTGTGTATCACCATGCCGTCTTGGAACACTATTTCGGCCAATCTATATTATACTTCTATACTAACATTATAAAGAGGAAAGATTTTTTTTGTGTTTGTTTGTACCGAATAAGCTCTGAAACTACTGGACCGATTTTAACCATTTTTAAACCAATAGAAAGCTAAATTATCAGGAAGTAATACAGGTTATAATTTATTTAAATATAATTGAAATTAGAGATCCTTAAGTAAATTGCAATAATGTAACCCAAAGTATTGTTTTATTCCTACGGAATCGGAAATTACTTACTTACTTAACAAATAATAGGAAAGCATTCCTATTGCAGTAGTACTTTCGCCTACAGCTTAGGAATATACGATCAACATCGTCTCAAGTCGAGCTGTTCGGGATTATTTTTATGAAACTCCATGCTGCAACGCGCACTAGCGCCAGGGTAGTCTGCGAAATTCAAATGTACTTATATACGTTTTTTGCTATTTGCCGGTCAGTGGCACGCTGAATGATGAACAAAATATGATTCGCGGTTGTAATACGTGTGTATTTATAGAATTATAGTAATTAAAATTATCAATACAACCCTCTAAGTTCATTTAATCCCATTGAATGACTATTTCACGAAGAAGTCCCCTTAGGCACCGTGGCTGTGAGGTGAAGCAGATCCAGTGCAATCCTTAAAAGTGTGTTTACAGTTTAAATCATTTAAGTTTACTAACTTATGGACAGACTTGGTTTGGTAGGTTTTCATCGGCGCAGCAATTCTTAGGTTTCCGTAGTCCCAGCATAGTTAACCCCTCTTAAGGACCTATCAAAGCTTAATAGTAAGGTAGTCAATGTAGTTGAATGTTAAAGGTTTAAAAACTGTCAGAGAAAATGAATTTGCACAAATGTTTCTTAATTTATTCATAATGGCAAGATACGTAAAGATTTTGACAGACAGAAGTTTGTAACATTATAATCGCTTGCCATAAAAACTGAAAGAATCTCATGTACCAACTAATTAAAATTAATGATTTTAATTACGCCATTTAAATCGTGATACTTTCCTATCGGACTTTCTATCACGACTCTATTAATAGTTTTTAATATAAATTCATAAACAAACTGTTATAAGAACTATATTCGCCAATTTGCTATTAATTAAAATCTATGGATGCGCTATACTGTGTTGCGAAATGATGGAGAACGATTTTAGACCTTACGATACGGAGTCGATACGACTAAATATTACGATCATGCTTAATTTTCCACCTTTCTTCATTTTGGGAAATTCTCATAGGCAGGTACCCGACAAGGACTAGACAGGAAGGCATCAAAGGGGATTTCCCTTCGCGGTATTGAACATTGGAATCTGTCGTATGAATTTACGTTGGGTAGAGAGATAAAATGCTCTGCCCTGCCGACCCCGTACTTGCCGTAGTGCGCAGGCCTTTACCGACTAAAACCCCGCTGTTACATATACCATGAGTTGAGGGCAAAGGAGGGTTGAGGACTCGTACAGTCGCACGCACCCCCATCAAACAGCTGCTGTATATTAGGTAAGCAGATGAAGGCAAAAGGTGACTTACAGTAGTCGGAGGAGAAATCATGAGCATCACAGGTGAAAAGGCTGTAGATGTAGAACTATCTAAACAGATGGCTACAAGGAATGATGAGTAAATAACAAGTACCCTATCAAAAACTAATTAGGTACTACGATTTACCACAAGTCGAATCACGAACCATTCGTACTACAATTCCAATGTTACTTCTTAAGTGTTCTTGTTTATTTCCCTAATTAATGAAAATACGGAATTTTCGTCGGTCCAACGGCTAACTGTAAAATCAAGTATATACCTAGTAATCAATCCATCATCATGTGTCAATCGTTGAAATTTTCAGAATGATGTTTTAAATACGTGTTATGTGTAAAGATACGTTTATATAAATTCAGATTCGTAGATTCAGATCTTAATTATCATCTTCTTGTAAATCGTGTAGTGTAAAAGTCTTGTAGAAATGTTAATAGGTGCCGTACTGTACGTGATTGCCGTTTTAAGTCACAAGTAATACACGTCTAGTCTCCGGCCTATCGAATATTCTGTGGTGGTTCAAGTTTGGAACTTTTCGTTGTGTTTATATTTAAAGTTCGTTCATTTTAATTTAAACAAAAAACTTAAGTGCTTGACGGAATTTTTATTCAATCAAGCAATAATCGGGCAGTAAAAATACAGGACTGGGTTTTTGAGTGATCTGAGTTACGTGGGTACACCATCTAGTAATAACATGTACATATTATAGGAGAACAAAGCCTTGTTTAGTCCCTTGTTGCATTGGTTTCAAGTACTAATACAACAACAACAGCTAGCAGGCAAGTTGTGCCTGTGAAAATTGTTCCAAAACGCTCCTCGCTTATAACTTGCGCAGTCGTGAGAAGTAAAGATTGTGATATATGATGCGGCCTTCCACTGGAATACCTTTCATTTTTACAATAACAGGCAAAAGGCTATAAAAGCATATTTATACTTCCAAACGATTTGCATTCGGACTCGGTTTGCACGGGTGGAATTTTTACGCAAGTTATATAATTCTGTTTTTGTTTTTGATTTTATTGCATAGGTTGAATCTTTAGCTAGAAAGAAAGCACGCTAAATGACTAGTATTTAGATTTATGCTAATATTTTTTTACGGATTTTTCTGTCTTAGTTTTTAGTACTTTCTGCTGGAGTAAAAGTATTTGAAGATGATAAGTGCGCCAACTAGTTTTTTGTCCTCAATTGCTATCCAAGCATGCTAAAATAATAACAACATCACTAGTGGCATCCACTTGTGGGCTAATACTGTGACATAGGTACTCTTCTGTCACTCGCCAGTGTAGTGATTATCTACAGAATTAATTTCCAATAGTCTATGATCAGTATTGTTTCAAAGATTCAGGTAATCTATTAATGAACTTTTGTACAAGTGACGTACTTAGCGAAAGTCAAGATATGATGCTCATTTATGTAGCCTCCTACAATCTACAACTGAACAAAGACCTTTCCGAATTTTCGTAAACTTAATACTGGGTTATTATTCAAGTCATATTCACTACTATCACAAATGCGAAAGTTTGTGAGGATAGATGGATGGATGGATACGTGTTTGTTACTCTTTCACATAAAGACTACTGACGGGATTTAAAAAACAGCACACAGATAATTTATAACCAGGATTGACGCATAGGATACTTTTTATCCCGGTAGTACGATCCCGTGGGACAGTTACAGAGCACCACGCGAGCGAAGCCGCCGGCATCAGCTAATTATACAAAATGTCCGAGTTTTAGCAACTACCAAATAAAAAACCAACTTAAATTTTGCGTATGTACAAAAGTTATTTTTTAAATTGTTGAGAATCATCACGCTATTTTGAAAGGGGGTCAAGCAAGTTGTAAGAGATTTTAGCTATTTTGAACATTGAAAGCGTATCTTACGAACTGCATGTAGTGATTGACCGAACACACTTTTTGGGCACAATAAAACATGGGAACTTTTGTGGTGTGAACTAGTATGGGATCATTCATAATTTTCAGTTGTTATTGTGCGTATGTTGTAAGAAAACACAAGTGTGATAATAAATATCTAAACTCAATGCATGTGAATCTTAACGATACATAAACTATACTAACTTCGTGTTTTGTCATATAATTAGATTCAGAACAAGAGCAAAGCTGCAAGATACGAGCATGTCTGAATATTACAAGTGTTACCTACAATTATTTTAATTGCTAATAAATTTTCAAGAACGAGAGTGACTAACAGTCACTGTTAGTTGGTGAATGCCTCTATACTTTGTACTTAAAGTGATAAATAAATAAAGTGTGAATAGTGAATGACGTAAGTTTAAGACTGTTACTATATGTAACTGTGTAAGTGACAGACTGTCATGTGTTAGAAGTTATGTGGACTTTTGAGCAATACCTATGGTATTGAAATGTCAAAAGAAAACATAGTGAGGAAAGCTACGTATAAATAAAGCCTTTTTTAAACCAATCTCTTGTGCCATTGGTCACATAGATTTCTCACGTCGAGTACCAAGGACCAGTTTGGCTTGGTCTTTTGTAGAAGCCCTTCTTGTAAAAATAAATTAAAGAGATGTTTAGAATTCAGTCTGTTTGAAATTTGTTCTCTATGTCGCCGTGAGTCAAGAGAGACTGGCCGGTTTGAAGCACCAGCATCAAGAGCCAAACACTTGATTTGATGGTAGTTGATGTTTAAAGTAACTACCAATTTCTAAATCCACAATCTTTAACATTTGACCTCAAAGTCAATTTCGAAAGTTTACTCAATGTTTTAAAGAAAATAGAAAATAAAAGGAAGACATATATTACAGTAGGTACCGTACAGTTAATTCTTTTAAAAATAAATACCTACCTGAAAAATATTTACTAGCTATTCTAGGAGCTATATTGAAAAAAAAAACATTGAACAAGTCAAGTTATTTTTCTCTGTTCCAAGTCAGATTCCTCCTTACAACTAAAACAGAAGTTTCTTTCTCAAAAAGCCAACGTCACGCGGTATTCCCAGGCGGTCACCCATCCAAGTACTAACTGCGCCCGATGTTGCTTAACTTCGGTGATCGGAACGAGAACCGGTGTTTTCAACATGGTATGGACGTTGGCGACAATGCAACTGAAATTACTCTTGACTTACAGTGCAGTTGGCAGCTTTCCAACTACGATTTATTAATGGGCTTATCTAAAATTAAGACTAATTGAGCTGCCGGAGCTAATATATATAATATTGTAATCGCGACTAGTGCCCATGACTCCATCTGAGAACATCATCCGTCCTCTAGACTGTCGAAACCGTTAAAGCCAATAGAGTATACTATAGTACCTACCGTAGGGTATGACTCTACGGTAGGAGAAAAGGCTCAAGGAGGATCTCCATGAGAAAGCACGCCAGCAACATAGTATAAAAAGTACCTACTACAGCGCCAACTACGGCACAAATGAAGAATTGACATCAAATTCCTAACTGTTGATATTAAAGTGCTCCGCGACTCAAGACCATATAGAAAAACCTGACGACAACTGTTGGGCGGTAGCATACCAGATCACAAAACACAACACAACACTGGTCTGAGGATCCTCCCTTTTCTTTGGAGTATCAAGGAGCTTTACACCCTGTTCCTTATACACCTACATATATGTCCAGCGATGAACAATACCGTCAGCAGGTTCTAGTCAGTAAAATTATTGATTTAGAGGAAAGATAACAGAAATATTCTTTAAGGTTACTACGATAGGACTCAAGAATTGTGGACACGAAAACTAAAATATAAGAAGTTTCTGTCATTGAATGTCGCCTATTCTATATTGTTCGATAATAATCCACCAAAAGTCTTGAACCGAGCTATGAATAAAGATAACATAACATAATATAACATCACGCCTGTAATCCCCGAGGGGTTAGGCAGAGGTTTACCTAATAGTACACCCACATTTCCCCAGCTATGTTTAAGTTTCCATGTAATAGGGGGCGAGCCTATTCCCATCAACCAGACTGAGAGACAGATAAATTCCTGATGGAAAAACACTTTGCCCGACCTGGGAATCGAACCCAGGACCTCATGCTCAGCAGTCGCGCTTGCGACCACTACACCAACAAGGCTGTCTACAAGTAAAGCTGCTGTAAATAAAGTGCTTACATAACTTCAACACATAATAATTTAGAGATATTTTTTGTGCAGAAAAGTAAGCTGACGCAATGGATTTCTAGATTTAAATCTGTTGAATGAAAGTCAAGTTTTCTAATAGTCTTCGAGGGCTTTTGTTAAGACGTATAAAAGAGATTGAGCATTGTAGATTATCTTGCAGATTCATCTAATGTTAGTGCCGATACTATCTGATTTCGTAGTGTTAGAGTCTGGGAATATGGGCTATCTGCCATTTTCTTAGGATCACAACATCACGCTTGTAAAGTCATAAGAGTTAGGCAGAGGCGTACCTATAGTACACCCACGCCATGTAGTGTGGGCGGGCCTATTGCCATCAACCAGACAAATCTATACCACCATATCCAGCTGATAGTACTGCTACCTACTACTACAATATTCACTGATATGACTTTGAAAATCATATGCGACATAATCTTTTGTGTGGTGGTCTGTCTACGTTTGGGGGAACCATTGCAAGCAAACAGTTCATCAATTGATGTTGGAATCCTTAGAAGAATATCCTGTCTCCAACAGTAGATAGAAACGATAATGTCTAGGCGAAATAAGTAATAGTGCTTAGGGTTTAAACGGCTAGGGCATATGAAGCAGATGGTTCTGTACAGAGGTCCAAAAGGAATTTTTATTGTTCAGATAATTAATTTTATTACTTACTAGCGGCCCGCCCTTACTTCGCACGACGCCACCTATCGGCTCCAAAACTATATCTAATGTAGCTTATATTTTAAGTTAAGCATCTAGCAGTAGAGCGGTGAAAACTGAGTTCAAATCCATGCATTCGTTTTTGTGTGACGCGCGTACAAACAGAAAGACAAAAATTCTAAAGACTGTTGTTTTGGCTTCTGTTGCTCTAATAAAGACCCCCCCATATTATTATTTTTTTAATATCTTCAATGTAAATACATCGACCTGTTATAATTTTATTACAAGTAAGATCGATATGCGAATATATTATGGGAATGTTTGATCTACTTTAATGAACTATTAGTATCTATGTATGTGGTCACAAAAGACGCCTCCACCAATTGTAATTGTGCCAAATACCAGCCACAGTAGTACATACGAGACCACTATTGTTTGATATTGTCACACACCTTACATTACGTTTTGTAACTACGTCAGTAACACCGTTTGTTACTGTTACGCTATCTAAAACAAAACGTGGATGCAATATCTAATTCAAGTCGATTGCAATGTTTTCCAAAAAGTCTTCAACCCACAGTATTTTCTTCTCATTGTAATCTTACTTCGAAATTTACCTGAACACTGGTTTAAAAATATCATGTGGTTTTTATGGGTACCTTCGACCAGCATTTGAGATGTAGGAAATACCTGTCTGAAGCATGCAGGTTAATCTGTATATTGGTCACTGCTGTCTGCCAAAGGCCGGAAAAGTTTTCGAAGCTTAGCCGTTTGTTAGAAATTCTGATAACTAGAGCAACCACTACCAACACTTTGCCTGCACCTGGATTATGGCCAATTTCCTCTCACAGAGAGGAGGTCTTAATCCCAGCAGTGGCACAGTATCTCACAATAAAAATCCTGCTAATCATCAATCATCAAAGAAAGTTCCTTTCCTACAATCAAGCATATCATTAGTAGCCATGAATATTCAGGTCCTCACATTCCGTAATGCCGCGGTGTCGATAAGTCGCGCCTGCGCCTGCGCCTGTACTGATGCCATAACCTTTGCCTCTTACTTTCCAATGACCTGCGTAGATCTCTAGGGATGGGCGTCGTGTTGGATGTGATGTCGATGTTTTGACGGTGACTTATCGATAAATATGGTCTGGGCCGGCAGTCTCGACATAGATACCGACAATGTCGCAAACTTTCGATCGCTTAATAATAACAGAAAAACACAACTTACCTACATAACGTTGCTTGCGAGAAATGCAAGTCTCAACATCCAAGATGCGTTTCTCGCAAGCAACGTTATTGCAACCGATTTTTTCTGTTATTATTAAGCGATCCAAAGTTTGCGAAAGTGTCGGTATCTATGCCGAGACTGCCGGCACTGGTGTTTACTTAGATATGGCCAAAAGTTAACACACTGTAAAAATTATTATTAGTGTGATGAAAATTATTGTACCACTTCTTGCTGCTTTTCTTAAAACTGTTAAGAAATTTCCCAGAACCGGATTCGATGGGGATTCGATGGTAAATGGAGAGAGGCTTTTGCCCAACGAGTCCACTGTCCAGGCTAACATTTTATTTTATGATTAACTAGATTGCAATTTACTGAACTATATATTACAAAAAAAAAGAAGACAACAAAAGGGAGATTCAGTTAAGTCGATATTCGTGAAAGTATGTAATAACTTACATAATTGGCGGTCTGTCTGGATTCAGAGGAAACGTTAATGTCTACCTATCTATAAAAGTTTCGGTGAAATATATACAAACAACAAGTAACAAGAAGTTATTTTTTAGATATTTATTTTGTACCCTATCACAGTGTTTTCTTATTTAACCCAAAGGTTGACTGTTAGTGAATGCCTTGTGGCATTAAGTCCGCCTATGTACCACTATTTTACATGAAGTTTAAATAAATAAATAATATATTATCGACTGCCTAACAGCACTAGTAGTTAACCCATGATAGTTATTATGTCACCACACACATGGCAAAGAAATAAAATAATTGTATGGCTGACCTGTAGGTATTGCACGATTTGGGAAAATAACTGTGTTTGATTATAACAACACAATTATTACACAAGTGAAATATTTTTATACTGCGTGAAGGAATTGGTGCTGGCTGTAGTAGCGTGGTGGGTTATCGAATTGTTAGAAACTGCCATTTGATTTGAATTTGCAATGAATGCTGACTGTGATAATGACGTCAAGTTTTAAAGTAATACCTAAGTTCGTGTCCTAATTTTATCTTAGTCAGATAATCATGCCTGTGTTGATTAGTGAGTGACTTCTTTATTTTGGTTGTCGCAGTTATTTTGTATTAAGTTTGTTCAAACTTGCAACATATTTCGTAGGTTCAAGACTATAACTTCTCAGTTCAGTTTAAACCGATAAGACAACTTTTCACTGTTAAAACAGCTGATGATGCGATTTATTGCCAATAGGGCAATAAAAGCGGCACGGTTGGCATAGGGGCTGAGTGATTGGCTCGAATCGAACCCACACGGAACAAATATTAAATGGCCTACAGGTCAGGGATCCGGGTCTGGCTGTTTGTGTTAATGTGACCTTAAATGTTTGTAAATGCATCCACGATGCAGGCGAAATTCCTAGGCAGGGACACGTTTAAATAAAAATCACTAGGTACCTATCTACTTAAGTTATCGATAGCAAACCGAGAGCACCAATTATAATTTATAGACCATCACTAGTGCATCTAAAGTCGTGCCTAGAAGCTAGTCATTCAAACTGTGCAACAGTAGCAATAGGCAGTAATGATTGTACTCTCTTTACATATTATGTCACTAGCTCCTCTCACACTCGCCAGTACTGGCACGTACTAAACGAGGCGTGCAACTGAATTGTCTATTCTAGACTGAGAGCATCGACTAGGTTTCGTCATTTTGTTTAAGGAGAAAAGTAATGGAGTCATTAGGATGATGATGATGATGTCCATGTTTCATGTATTCCTGGTACGTAATAGGTTGACTCAGCAGTTGAAGACGTCTTTAAAGATGAGCAGGATTAACAAATCCTGCTGCAGCCTATACGTATAGACTATTCAGTAAGTTTTTATTAATGTAACACATGGTCTAAACACTTAGCTGGCTATTGTTGTTATGTTTACGTAACTGTAGTAATTTGTGGACACAGTATGGAGATTAATTCTGAAACAATAAATGTCACAAAGGCTTTAGTTTACAAAACAAACGCTGAAACTAACCATTAACTTAAACAACAATTTCTCCAATCAATCTCAATGCGTTAAGCTGCTGTTAACTAACCGACAGGCGTTTAAGCTGACAAGAAAGATGAGTGTTTATGTCACAGCATACATCACTATTTATTTATAATTCAATAGAACATGTCTTTGTCTGCGTATGGTGAATCGCAGGTGGTTGGGTAGAGTGTGGGAAAAGGCCTGTTGTGTTGGGAAAGATGATGTAATAGATTAATAAGCTAAAATGTGTAAGGCATTTATGTGTTGTCAGCAAAAGAGACAAAAACTAACAACTAGTCCTAGTCAAACGATATTGTGCATTATTTTCAATAGGGTTAAGATTAATTATCCTAGAAAACCTATTTAATAGACTTCCCTGTCTATCCAGGGCAAAGCTAAATTACAACCACGAGTCTTACCTCAAGTAGGTATGGTATTTTGATCCAGTGAACAAGCATGAGAATTTTGCATTTTGTCTCTTCGGCCAGAAAAGTATTAACGGTCCATGACAGCGATAACCTGTTGGCAGGTATTTCTAATACTTATTAAAACAATTGACTATCTATTCAAAATCACCTTCACACAAACCTCGTATTACGACATCATCTGCCGAAGGGTGTGTCACGGTGGTCAGTAACAAGACATTCCGGTAAAACGAGATATACCTATATCATTTATTGTGAATTTCAAAGATAATTAAATTATTTACAAACTACAAAACTATAATAGTAATAAATATGTACAAGTAGAAAACAGGTCAACAGGAAAAGTGCCCAGAAGGCTGGCAGCATTACCACGTTGGATGGCAATGCTGATTCTTTGGCCAAAAAATAGGCCCGCCCTCTGGTCACGTGAACAGTCGACAAACCGCTTGGCGATTTCCCGAAATACTAGGTGGGCACTCGGACCCCATGGCCCTAGTGTTTCAACCCCAAACGGCTCAAACACATAACTACCAATTAAATTATTGTATTTGCGCCGTTTGAGGTTTTCAAACGAGATATACAATCATATATAGTGATGAATTTACTGACTCTTAGCATAGTAATTATTATAAGTCTTTCGTTCATTTGGGAAAATAGCAAGTAGCTACAAGAAAAACAAATATTTTCCCTTTTTTTCTTAGCTTTCCGAGACTAATCAGTCTGAGTATTAATACTTACATATTATACTGAGCTATCGTTCCCTTTACAAACCAACTAGTCGGGATATCAGTCTCCGAATTTTAAGAGTATTACACACAGGGTCCCACTTACCCACCGGTCAACACTGATAGCCAGTAAGTAACACATGTTTGTAGTGGATCGTCAGCTGCGGTTCCAGAAACTTCCAATGCCTATTTTATAAAATGACAATGACGTAATTACCAGAAATCTTAAGCAAGATTAGGTACCGTCAAACGGGGTAAATAGGACCACGGGGGTGAATTGAGACGAAACTTTAAAAGGAATTTTCACAATGGTAGCTTATAAGGACCCAACTTATTTTGATTCCATTAAAACAGTAGTAATCCCGTTCAAAGCTTCGTCCTGATTTCCCCCGTGGCCCTGTGGTCCTATTCCCTATTCACCCAGTTTTGTGGTACTAATTATAGGCACTTACATCTCTTAGTCATTCGGTTACGGAATGCACAGACGAAAAAAGGATAGCTTATTCTTTGCCGGAAGGTAAGCGAAATTAAGGTTTAGGCGCAAAAGACCTAATTCTCTAAATGGCAATAGAGTCGCAAAAGGACTAGTTCTCAAAATTGCCAATTCTCAAAGAGCCTAATTCGCTGAATGGCCAATTCTCAAAATGGTTTATTATCGAAATGGTAAATTTTCTACAATTGGGAGTATTCTTATAAATAAAAGCAATATCATAATGTATTTGTTTAGTCAGTGAGTTTAAACTGTAACATTTATAAATAAACGAATAAATTTCATTTATTTCAGGTCCGAGACCCATATAAATAAAACAAAAATAGTTAAAAAAACAAACACAATAAATTATTGCTAAAACCTAAATGTCAAATTAACAAGTCAAAAGTAAGATACGCAAGATTAAGACTGGCACTGATTTAAAGCGGCAGTTGTATATAGTAGTTTTGGTAAGTTAAAAATTACAAAATGCATATTTATTAACAAGGTCGGCAGTTAAAAATTAGCAGCAAATTAAACAAAAATGAGCCGTAAAAATAATAAAATGGATCATTTAATAATTATTATACTGAGCTGTAAAATAACTAAATTGGCAGTTAGGTACGAGTGCGCAGTTATTCGCCTAAAAAGCGTAGTGAGCGTAGCCCCGCTACGCGGGGCTCCTATTTCTGTCTGCAGGGTTTACAGTAACCTAACACGAAGGGTATGTCGGGGTCTGAGTTCACTCACTAGACCCCGCCATCCCCTTCGAACCTAACCTGTCCGAGTCGGGGTACCCTAAGTCCGGGTGTCTCCGCACCCTATGAACTGCCGAACTATTTATTAAATCGCTCATTCCATCATTTTTACCGCTCATTCAGTTATTGGACTGCTCAATTATTTTTAGAATTGACATTGTATGATAAAATAACCGACTATATGATATTTTATTACTGTCCATGTTTTAGTGTCGCAATAATGAATCAACCGCCATTAAATTAAATAACTGCTCAATATGTTTTTCAACTAATCATATAACATCTCGAATATTTAATTACAGCTCAAAAAATTAGTTCCCATTTAGAATAAATTAATAAATATAAGTTTTTAAACTGTCATGGTCACTAACATTATACAAAACAAACAGTGGACATGGTAAATGTCCCGTTTCTAGTGTTAATTATAAATTAATAAATAGTCATATGATTAAAACGTTTATGCATAAGAATAATAGTGCCGGTTCAGACAACATCAAGGCAATTTTACGTTATACCTGTCACTTTTGTTTATATTTTAAATAATAATTTAAGACTTATAAAACCATTTTGATCGCTTTCAATTAAAAGATCGAATGAAAGTGATTTCGATAACTTAAGTTTGGTGTTTTAACTGCAATGACATCGTTATTATAGTCAACACTATGTGAACTGAATAAAATTAAAAAGAAACCAGACAAGTACGAGTTCGACTCGCGTGGAGAGGGTCATCTAAATTCACTGTAACTGCAAACTGCACTGTAAATCAAATCAATCTTTATTTGTGAACACAACTGGATTTCCGACTTCCGGAGTGGCCGTTCGATCAGAGTGGTCATAGATGGCTGCTCATCGGATCATAAGGCCATTGATGCCGGTTTTCCTCAGGGGTCTGTTCTTTCTGCAACCTTATTTCTGCTCCACATCAACGACCTGCTACAGCTTGGTGCAATCGGGTACGCTGATGACAGCACAGTCGCAGAAAGATACCTGTCCAGTGCAAGAGCCAGCAGAAAGGAAACTGCTACTCATAGAGAGGCCATGGTGGAGCGAATGAATCTGACCCTAAATCTCGTTTCCCAGTGGGGCGACGTCAATCTGGTCAGATTCAATGCTCTGAAAACACAGTCATGTCTTTTCACTACTAAAAAGAGCCACTTCCAGTTGTCTCCAGCTTTCCGAGGTACAGTTGTACCAGTCACCGACCGCCTACAGCTTTTGGGCATGGAGTTGACATCGGATCTCAACTTCGGCTAAACCATCGAGTCGAAAGCTCAGACCGCAGCTAAGAAGCTGGGCATCCTGAATAAGGTGAGGCGATACTTCACATCTGGACAGTTTTTAAGTTTATATAAAGCACAGGTCCGTTCCTGTATGGAGTATTGCAGTCATTTGTGGGATGGTTCAGCAAAATACCAGCTCGCTGCACTTGATTCGGTGGAACGCAGAGCTAAAAGACTCATACGCGACGAGACTTCGATAGCTACGCTTCACAGCCTAGCTCATCGGCGTAATGTCGCCTGCTTGTCGGTCTTCTACAGACTGTACTTCGGAGAGTGTGCACAGGAGCTCCACGATCTGATCCCACCATCACCCTTTTACCACCGGACTAGCAGACGTACTGCGGCGTACCATCCACACTTGGTTGATATCCCGACAAGTCGTACTCGGCGCTTCTCCTCCATGTTTATCATGCGCACAGCCAAGGTGTGCAACTCTCTGCCGGCATCTGTGTTCCCTCCCACATATAACCCGTCTGCCCTCAAAGCAAGAGTGAACAGGCATCTTCTGGGCACGCTCGTTTCATCACAGACCTCATCCATCGCTTTTCACCAGGCGTGATCGAGGTCAAGAGCAGGCCCATTTTGTAATAAAAAATAAACACAGGTATTATAATAAAGGTCTTTTGTTTACAGTTTAGTCGAGCTCTATGTCCTACCAATGAAATTGGTGTACAAATATTAGTTTTTTAGTAATATGTCTGAATCTGTAACACAAAGTTTAATTTGAGTAAATAATGTGAATTCAATGTACTATTAATAAATAATTAATCAATTAGAATTTATTTTTACATGCATAACAATGGTAAATTATATAAAAGGCTCGTAATGTCATATTTTATAATTTTGTAAATAATGTCAATTAAATGTATTATTAATAAATAATTCATCAATAACAATTTATTTTTACATGCATGTCAATGTTCAATTATATTATGAGGCTGGTAATGTCATATTTTGTCATTTATTAGTAAAACTTCTTCGATAGAGTAATACGTCATCGATTAGAAATAAATACAATTTTCTTTTGAATTTGCGGACATTATCTTCAGTCCTAATACATTTTGGTAATTTATTATAGACCTTGGAGCCATTACAAAAAAACTAATAATAACACTACGCCTTCTCAAATCTATTGTCCCCGACAATAGATCCAAACAAAATAAGTGAAGAAATCCACCTCATACAGCATACAGGTCACCGACCCCTACAGAAACACATTATTTTTTTTGCGAGAGACATGTGAGTACATTCACTCTTCAGTGGCGGTCTAGATTCAAAGGAAAGCCCCCATTTGCACGTCTGAAGTGTCTTGTAATTATTATAAATTATAGCTATCAGTAGAGAGCTACTGGATTATGAGTGGTTAGTTGAAAGTAATGCACTAGTCGTTAGCTTAACAGTAGCTAAATGCAGTTTGTCTGTCGAAGTTAATAGTATTGGAGAATTTTACTTTCGTTGTTCGCAAACTGAGTGAAAAATTCGAGGGTGGCCAGTCCATCAGGGGATCAGGGGATTCAGGGACAGGTTAGCCGTCGATATTCTCGCTTTGAACGTCTCTTTTATCACGTGGTTGCCTTCCCAGGAGCAAATTTAATTGGGTTGTTGCGTCAGAGTTTTTTCAGTAGCAGTGGATTCTGGATTTGTGCTCAGTTGATGGCAAAAGGTTCGCCTTATACATATTATCTATATATTATATTTGGAACTTAAACATAACTGGCGAAATGTGGCTGTATAGGTTAAGCAGAGGGCTCTTTAAGAATTACAGGTGTGTATGTCATGCTAACTGAGACATCGTATGGCAGCTTGGCGAAAGAAGTTACCAATGAACATGAGCTAGGTACTTACATCGTTGAATCAGGATGAATCACTGACAGGTAAAGCCGGATGCAAATCCTGATGTATTTCGAACTAAAAATAGGGTCATTGCGCCGGTTAGCGACCAGTTAGCTGGGTTGCCCACAAACGACGAGGAAAAAAAAATGTTGTCTACACGCAAAATAGTATATGTTAATGTGAGTTTGTCCCAAATATAGTCTAGTTTGGATATAAAACGTAAAATAAAATACATTAATACAAAAATATTTGTAAAATGCTGAAAAAGTGAAAATATAGCGAAAACGTCGGTTTGCGACCATTTTTATCAGTTTACGACCACCAGTGAGCTGGTTTGCGACCGCTATTTTAATATGAAAAATATGCCATTAAAAAAATAATAATCGCTTTAAAAATATTTTAATTTTTGCCTCTTAATAAAAACAAATATGGTAATCATTTGGTGTAATGTTTTCTTATAATAAAAAATAAGAATCTTACATTTTGTAGGAACTTAGTCATAGTTGTATGTAGTAAAGTATGTAGTATAACATTTAAAAATAATCAAAATTAATATTTTTTAATCATCTGGTTTAATATTATTTTAGAAATCATATTCCGCGTTTCTTATTCATTATTATGATACACCTCTTCCCAATAAGCCGATCTTGTATCGTGGTCCTTGGGACCTGATACCTACAGTCTACATGTTTCTCTTATTCCCTTCCCTTCTTTTCGTATATCATCGAGAACTTTTTTCAGGGTTTCTTCAGTGTACTGGACAGTCTTTTTCTTTTTGTTTTGTTGACTGAATTATTTAGGAGCTCCATCTAAATAAAAAGTAATATAAATCTCTCATACTAAATTATGGTGGCCGAAAACCAGTGTTTTTATTTCGATTATTTTGGTTTACGACCACCTGTTTATCCCAATTTTGTACGTAAATTAAACAAAGTTCTTTCAAAGAAAGTGGTGGTCGCTTACCAAAGAACTACAACGAAATACTTTTACAATGCTACATTCAAAATTGTAATAGTCCTGTATGAAGCATTAGGGTCATATTAATTAAAACAAAATAATGCGTTTCACGTCGGTTTGCGACCACGTGGTCGTTATCTAACGTTTTTGATAAATAAGCATTTCGATTACCGACCACTTGATTTTATCTTAATAATAAGTTAAAAAATAGCAAAATAAAACTAAATACTATCCAAAACTTATCGATTGTACAATTTAACAACTAACATATGTGTAAAACATGAAATAAGTAATAAAACTTACCTTTGAACGCCGCGCGCCGTGTTATTTTTTTTCTAACTCGCGATACGTCCAGTAACCACTGAATCAAGACGCGCATTGAGCAATTTTTTTTCGGCTCTGGGTTAACCCATTTGTTTCAAACTGTGTAAATTCTTATTTCCTAATTATTCATAAAGCACGTTAGATTTATTTTTTATATAAGTTTCTTCTACAAATACTATTATCTTGATTTAAAGAAACTTAGTCCGTCAAATGGTCGCCTACTGAAGGTGGTCGCGATACCGGCGAAACGACCATCTTTTCAAAAAACTTTACATGCGGAACAGATCTCCGATGTAATAAAATTGGTCATACCAGCGAGGACACACGTATAAAAACATAGTATTTCTTAACAGTCTGATATAATGGGCGTTAACGCGTCTCAAGTGTTAACACAGTCACTTTGAAGTGATGTAGGTACTTGAGAATGAGGAAGCGTTTGTTGCAGATTTTAGAATAGGTATAAAAGAATAGCCGGTTCAAAGATAACAATATTGTTTCGTCTTACCGTTAAGCTTAAAAGTTTTTTTTATTAGATACTTTACCAGCAGCAGCTAGGTTAGTCTATTAATTCAGTATCGCACGTGCATTTATTCAGATTTTTTTTAAGGTGTCCTCGTCGTGTATCTTGTTGCATCGTAGAGGTCATTGACAATCGCTTCCTGTAAAATACCGGAATTAGGCCCTATCCGGTAAAACTCAAAGCCGACCAATACTTATTTGGGAAAAGGCTAAGTAGATGATGATTTGGATTTAAATGTTATCCTTTTGGGCTTTGTCGCTGTCTTGAGTAAAGCTGCATAGTGCAGTGATTTAATTATTTACAAGTCGCGATCGTGCCGTCTGCTGATGACCGGCGCGCTGCAGGATGTTCTGGCTTTAACATACTGAAGAAAATATTTTCTGAAATGGTTTTATATTTGGTATAAGTTCAGCAAGGATCTACAGGTTCAATTTCTTTGTAGTAAGTTTATAGTTGAATATCTTCGCTTTTCAGAAAAAAAAAGTGAATACTACAAATACAAGCCTAAGTATATCAACCCTCATGGATATCGTAGCAGTCCACCGCTGGAAATAGGCTTCTCCTAAGCTGCGTAACAACAGCTGTCCTCTGCCTTCCGCTTCCGGTTTGACCCTTTTGACCCTTTTGGGCAACTATAGTACTTTCAAAGTTTTTATGCCTTATGACTGGGACTGTAGCTACATTTCATTGTTATCTTTGTTTCGACAATTCAAAATAGCCTGTGTGGCCTACTTGAAATAAATGCTTTGATTTTGATTTTTTAAAGATACTCACTAGTATTTAAAATCACCTGTTTTCCTAGTAGGTACTCATACCAAATCTTCGAGTACACACACCCGTAATAACACGGCTCGTGTCTAGAAAACATTACAAGTAAATATTTGTGAACCGCGCGAGCGCGACGCTCATTTCTTACGCTTTAAAATATTGACACTGACCTCCCTTAATATTCTGGAAACAGTAATGTTTATTAGAAATAACGGTGACTTATTTTCGCGAATGGCAGATAAATTTCCCAGAAACAGGCGTGATCAAATCAGCTGCATGGGAGTAGGACTGCACTTATGCGCAAAAGTGTTTTTTGCATGGCTCCCATTATTTATAATAAGTTACGAAGCAATATTAAAACACAAGTTGGGCTTTATCTTGTACTTCATACTCGTACGTAAATTTCGCTACCAGTATAGGAATAAAAAAGAAATGCAAACTTGTTTTTTTTATTAGTGTTTTAAGAGTTGTAGGCATTGCTCACAAATTGGATTTTATGATCTGTTAAACAATGATTTGTTTGTTTTTGTTTAACAATATTTAACGACACCTTTCTTCAGTAGAGAGCTTCCCAGTCCTCTTCATTTGTTACTCTAACAAGTCGTTTAGACTCCTCCCAAATATTTCTAGAAAGCACTGTATCATTCGCAAACCAAGAACTGTAAAACTCATGACAGTCTCTAAAATGTTTACCACTTTCACTTTCAAACTTTGGATCTGCGGCTAAGAACACTGCCATAGTAGCCACTCTGGGTAGAGGTCTACCAAACTTCAACAAAGCAGCATTGAACACGTTCTTGATAAATGCATTGTCAAAATTCCTGAAGAACTCTGACTTGCCGGCTCCAGGATCCATACTGTATACATTGACTCCACTCCCTCTAATTCTTTTGTCCATTTCCACTGTAAACATTACATCAGCCAATTTTGCATTGCAGTAGTATCCAAAATTGGAGTATCTTCCAACGTCGTTCCACTGATCTAGGTCTATTGTTCCCAAGATCAAAGTTAGAGACGAAACGTTGATGACCCTGCTCGGTGCTGAAGCTCTTAGTGCCGGGAAGAGGAGAAACGTGAGGAGGAAGGTCCCGAAGTAGTTGACTTGCATCATAAGCTGTAGATTATCTTGGGTTAATCTGTCTTCTAATCCAATAGCTCCAATATTGTTGATCAGGATGTCCAATCGTGGTTCTGTCCTTAGTGTTGTATCGACGAAGCTTCTGACTGAAGATAGAGATTCAAAGTCCATCCGTCTGGTGACAACATTTTGGTTTCCAGAAGCTTCTATGATGGCATTCTTAGCGTTAGCTAGTTTTTCGGGGTTTCGGCTAGCTATGATGACCTTAGCGCCTCTTCTGGCTAAATTTTTGGCGATTTCAACACCGGTTCCGGCTGTCGCGCCGGTGACAATCGCCACTTTCCCATCAAGCCGGACATCGGTCTCGCAATCCGTGAAATCGTCCCTTACAGACATTACGTGTCTACTTAGTTCCGAAGTTTTCTTACTACTGAGCCATTTTTTATTTATTTAAACTTTATGAATACTGGTTCATAGGCAGCCTTAATGTCACAATGCATTCTCTACCAGTCCACCTTTGGGTAGCCATTCTGGTTACTAGATGCCAAGGTAGAAAACTAGCAAGACCTTAATAAGTGAGGTGAATGTGTTAGAAAATATGTAGATTGTACACGCATTTATACGTATTAATATCCACTGATTTATCAAACTTCGAGTGTCAAAATGGTTACTTGTTATGGCTGATAAATTTCCCAGAAACAGGCGTGATCAAAATCAGCTGTGTCTGTATGGGACTAGGACAGCACTTATGCGCAAAAGTGATTTTAAAAGTTGGAGAGAGCTTAATAATGTACAATTGAAGAAACAATTAAAATCATTTCGAAGTGACAAAGCATACTACACTCGAGAGCAATGAATCCGGGTCACTTAAAGAATGTTAAAAATCTCGGAAACTAAAATTGATAGGTTAATGCAATAAATTGTATTTAATAGACAATGTAATACTCCTTAAATGAAAGTAAAAAAAATATGAGTCGCCATACATTTTATTAACACAAAATTACATAACGAAAAAAACTGCTGATCTCTCCTTAAAACAAAAATAGGAAACATGAAATTTTTGAACTTTATTACGATTTTCTTGAATTTTAATACTTCGTATTGCCTCCTCGTGCTTCCATTACTGCGTTTACGCGGTTTGGCATGCTGTACACCAAGTTCCTTATACGATTTTGGGGAATATTCTCCCATTCCTCTGTGAGAGCAATTTTGAGCTCACGAAGCGTGATTGGGGGAGGGTTTCGTTGTTTTACGCATCTGCCTAGCTCGTCCCAAGCATGCTCGATCGGGTTGATATCCGGGCTGCGCGCTGGCCACTCCATACGAATAATGTTCATCTCTTGAAGGTAGTCATTCACAATCCTACCTGTATGAGGTCGGGCATTGTCATGCATAAATATAGCATCCTCACCTAAATTGACCATAAATGGACCAACGTGATCATTGAGGATTTCTTCCACATATCTTACGCTAGTTAAAGAGCCGTTTTCTGTGATCACCAGCTCTGTGCGACTTTCAGAAGAAATTCCGGCCCACACAAGTACAGACCCACCACCGTAGGCTACTTTTTCTTCGATGCATGCTTGCTTGAATCTTTCCCCTGGTCTTCGATACACTCTGTGTCTTCCATCGTGCTTGTAGAGCATAAATTTTGATTCGTCGGAGAACATAACTTTTGACCAATCTTCAATACTCCAATTTACGTGGCTCTGGGCATATCTTAGTCTTGAAATACGATGCCCACGCTCCAGTTTAGGGCCGTTTGCAGGTCTAAGGGGTTTTAAGTTAGATTCAGCAAGCCGACGTCTTACTGTCCATGCACTTGGGTTACTTCCTCCGAGGCGTCGAAACTGATTTGTGAGTTTAGTTCCTGTGAGAAAGCGATTTCGAAGCATGGTGTTCACCAAGTATCGGTCTTCTCGTGCTGTGGTACACCTGGTTCTGCCCGTTCCTGGTCTGCGTAGGTTAGAACCAGTTTCTTCGTAACGTCGGAGAACTCTTTGTACTGTTGACAGCGACACACCGACAGTCCTGGCTGTATCGCGCTGACTCCGGCCGGTTTCCAGCATTGTAAGTATTCTGGTGCATTCTTCAGGCGTAAGCGACATAATTTCAGCTTGAATAATGAATATAGAGCACTATCAACATGGTTTATGCACCCACATAAATGACAGATTACAATCAAAAGCAAAACCAAATGCTGTAATTTCGTAGTTCCATCTTCGAAAGTGGCCCTTTTTCAAATTTGATTTTTTTATGATATAACTTTACAATAACTAAGAAGTTTTAATACCTTCATTTAAGGAGTATCACATTGTCTATTAAATACAATTTATTGCATTAACCTAGCATTTTTAGTTACCGAGATTTTTAGGATTCTTTAAGTGACCCGGATTCATTGCTCTCGAGTGTATAATATCAATGAATTTCTGTCAGAATCATTTACTGTGACATAGATTTAATTATAATTTTATTAATAACTTTTATATCATTACTGTGTATACTTTTATTATTTATTTGCTTATTATTTTTTTTTTATTGTGATTTTTACACGACTGCCCAAAAAAAGGAGTGTTATGTTTTTAGGGTTCATGTATGTATGTATGTTTGTGAGTTTCTTTATTCCACCATAACTTCTAAACGGCTTCACCGATTTCAATGTATGTGGTATCATTAGAAGCGTTGAGTTATTCCGGGTAACTTAGGCTAGTGAACATTTTCAAAAATATAAAGGGGGAGACATGGTTCCTGAAAAAAACTGAAATATTTTGTTTTTTTCATGAAAATTTGAATACGTATACTAACATCGTCTAGAACTTGCTTAGTACATAACAAAAATATGTAACAGTAGTATTCAATATGCATTTTTTCACTAATAAACAAAAAGAGAAATTAAATCTTTTACACATAAAATTCAAAGTCCTGACTGACTGATATATCAACGCACAGCCCAAACCGCTGGGCCTAGAGACATGAAATTTGGAAGGTGTATTCTTTGTGAGGAGTAGGTATCCACTAAGAAAGGGTTTTTCGAAATTCTACCCCTAAGAGGGTGAAATGGGGTGTTGAATTTTCTATGAAACTTTTTAGTCTCGGGGTCGATTGACTTAAAAAATTTTGTGTACGTACTCTTCGGTTAAATTTATGAGAAACGTGTATCACAGCTTTTTCAAAATCATCCTCAAATATAAAATTCAAAGTCCTGACTGACTGATATATCAATGCATAGCCTAAATCACTGGTCTTAAAGACATGTTGAGGGGTGTATTCTTTGTGAAGAGAGGTCTACTAAGAAAGGGTTTTTTCGAAATTCCACCCCTAAGAAATGGGGGTTGAATTTTCTATGATTCTCTGAATCCGTTGACTCGAATTAAAATTATGAGACGAATGTATCAGAGTTTTATTTTCCAAAATCATTCCCCAACATTGTCAAATAGGACTTCCAAACTCACGTAGATAGGCGCATGGCGCGCAGTGTTGCACAGGGCGTGCAGGGTGCGGGAGTATTTACCTATTAGATGTCAGCAAACAGGAGGGGCCCGCCAGGGACGATGCCTGCCAGGGCTGCGGGACTGTTCGAAAGAGATACCGTTGCCCTGAAAGACAAAGGGCAAAAGAAGGAACATGCATGGGTTTTAGCCAGTAAAAGTCTGACACTCCCTTCCACTCCGCCCAGAGCGAGAGTGGTCATGTGATGATTTCCTATCCCAAAAAAAAGGTTTCAATATTTCACTTAAGTAATATAATTGATATTAATATTACTATGAACTAATATATTTGCAAGTAATAAATAAGTACATGTAAAAAAATGCGGGTGTGTCTGCATTATTTAAATAAAATTAAATACTTACACTAACTATTCTTTATTACCCAATCAACTTTAAAAGTAAAAAATAATATTACACAATACATAATATCTTATATAAACTATTATAAATGCGAAAGTTTGGATGGATAGATGTTTGTTACTCAATCGCGCCAGAACGGCTGAACATTTTTTGATGAAACTTGGCACAGAGATAGATTATAGTCTGGTTTAGCACATAGATTACTTATTATCCCAGAAGTAAGATCCCGTGGGCAATTCCCGAACTCCACGCGGGCGAAGCCGCGGGCATATGCCAGTAAAAAATAAATTTTACCTTTCGCGGCACATTGTGCGTTTGCAAAAATATTGTTTTATCACTAAAAGGATTAAAATAAAAACAAATAATTAAAAAAATTAAAAACACGCCTGCCATATCAAAAAGTGAACTAAAAAATTCAAAACAAGTTATATGATTTTAGTGATAGATTTTCAGTTTCAAGATTGGTTTTCAGTTTTCCACTTTTGGCACAATGGCGTTTTAATTGCACATTCAACACTAAAATCATTTAACTTGTTTTGAATTTTTTAGTTCACTTTTTGATATGGCAGGCGTGTTTTTAATTTTTTTAATTATTTGTTTTTTATTTTTTTCACTTTTGACATGTATCATTTTGACATTTATTTACTAGTTGCTAATTTTATAGACATAGTTTAAATTATGATTTTATTTTTGCAATGTGTAATTTTCCCATTTGGTATTTTTTTGTTAAATAGACTTCTCTCGAATTAAAATGATATTTTAAAAATCACAATATATTATGCTAAACATTTGCACGCCATAGTATGTGGCAAACATGTCTGAACGAATTTTCTTTAATGTTATCCTGCATGCACTTTTTAATAGTGTATGTGTGTGCATAAGATAAGATTTGTAAAAAATAAATTATAGACTTTTTACAGCTAAAATAATTTAACTTAAATATACTTAGTTTTCTATTTAATCTATTGTACAGAAATGGGCCTAAAAATGAAAACAATCTTTCCACAAAGACATGTTTGGAAGTTGCATTAGAAATGCATATTATATCATTCCGTCTCTTGTTAGTATTGTCAGCATTGTACGTGAGCATGGTGTGAAACTAAGTGCATAATGAATAACTGGCGCACAGTCAGCACGTTGCAGGATTTATACAGCTGATCTGTGGGAAAGTAAAAGGGATGGAAGTTTGCTACCTTTAAAATTGCTCTTTGAGCTCTTTCAAGAGGAAGCAGGGTAGTTTTTGATGCGCCACCCCATGAAATGATACAGTAATGAATTATAGATTGACATAGGGCGAAATGTTACAGGTTTTGAGGACAGTTGCACATGTTGACTGACAGGTTATCATATTGATGGGCATATAAATGGAAGTTAGCAGTGTTAAGTTGAGGTTTGCGCATGGAGAATTGAATATATTTAGTCTTGTCAGCATTTAGTGTTAGTAAATTGCAGGCTATGCACCGCATCGACTGTGGATAATTTGGCTCTGAAGCCAAATTGAGGAGGTGACAAGATGTCGTTTTTTTCTAGGTAGTTAACTAGTCTGTTGTTTACAATTTTCTCAAGTATTTTTGAGATTGAGGGGAGTAATGATATGGGCCTATAGTAATTCACCAAGTCCCGGTCTCCAGATTTATATATAGGGATTATAACAGCCTTTTTTAGACAGTTAGGGAAAATTCCTTTGGAAAGACAGATTCGAAATATATGCGTTAAGGGAGGTGCCAATACATGCTTAAAGAGTTTAAGAATCTTGTTGCTTATATTATCCCATCCAACTGCACAGTCATCTTTAAGGCCCGAAATGATTCGGGATATTTCGTTTTCGTCAATATCCAGCATAAGAATAAGAATAAGAATCATTTATTTGTCAAACATGCGTTTACATACACTGATAGCAAATGATTTCAGGTTACAACAGTTGTTAATTTTTTTTAAAGTTGGTTGGGCGCAATGTTTCGGTATCTGTTCGGCCAGAGTTTTCCCAACATTAACAAAAAGTTATTTACTTTGTTAGCGGACAAGAGAGGTGAAGTATTAGTAAGCAGTAACCTCGAATTTGATTCACGTTGTTTAGTCATGTAGGTGACGTTTTTAATATGCTTCCAAATTTGCTTGCTATTGTTGCCTGCTTTATTTAATTCATTTTTATCGTAATTATTTTTAAGCTTCTTTAGGAGATTGTTGCAGAAATTCCTGTATCTTTTATAGGTGTTTAAAATTATTAAATTATCAGGGTATTTCTTAGTTCTCTGGTGAAGTTTATCTCTGTGCGTTATACATCGGATTAGTCCAGGAGTAATCCAAGGTTTAATATTACGAAGACGATTATTTACTGTCACAGCTGTCGTATTACGCAATATTGCTTGTTGGACATGTTTTATATTAAGTACGATAAAGCCGAATTAGCGTCAGCAGTATTGTAAACTAGACTATAATCAATGTTGCGTAAATTATATTCGAGTTTGTTTACGTTTAATTTAGTCTTTGTTAGCAACTTAGCTCTGTGATACGAAGCCTGGTGCCGTTGCACAGTCTGGTTGCATCTAGGTTTCGCATCACCAGAACTGGAACGCCAAATTTATGCTCTAGCTGATGGGATGGCACGTACGTTAACTCCAGGGAGTTGAGAAATTCAACGGGGTAGTTCTATGGTCATTAGCCATCACAATGATATGGAGGTGTATACTTTTTTTGTTGTTTATTTTACTGACCCACTCGTTCTTTGGTGACAACACAGCAGTTGGATGAGAAAATTCTTCGGAAAATAGAATTTTCCCATCTCCGTCCGATTCCAGACGACCCTCTCCCATTTGCAGCTGCTTATTCGCAAAGACACCTGCTTCGTGGTCATTGTACAGTTGGACATAATATGGAGCTTTTCAATCCAGGAGGTTTTCATAGTGGCGACGCTATGAGACATGCGTTTCATCCGGCAGTGTGCCCCTTTTTTATTACAAAATGGCCCCTCTTAATAACTGGCAGTGTCTGTCTAATATCGTCTTTTTTTAGATGGGAAATCATCAAAAGACCCCCCCTCCCGCGCTGGGTAGAACGGAAGGGAGTGTCATCCATGTTCCTTCTTAGCGCTTTGTGTTCCAGAGCCGCAGTATCTCTTTCGAACAGTCCCGCAGCTCCGGCAGGCATCCTTCAGTGGCAGTCCTTGCGGACCCCTTCCGGATTGCTGACATCATTTTGAGGCGCGCGTAGAACACGACGCGCTTTCGACACGGCCCGCTGTCATAAGACGGTTGGACGGCGAGCTAGCTCGTTACTCACCGTCCACAGGGTCTAAAGTCGCTGCGAACAAAGTGATGGCTCCACCAATCAGCGCCTGGTTACCGCAGATGTCCTGCAAGCTGCGGTTGAACGCCTCTAATGCATGCTTGTGCGACATTGTGCACTCGTCCCAAACTATTAACTTCCACTGCTGGAAAAGGACTCCCCGGTTTTTGGTGATATTGCATGTCGGGACGTATCTTCGCTTGCAAGATTCAGCGTCAATTTGAAAATGGAATGTGCAGTCGGACCACCCATAAGCAAAGTTGCAGCAATGCCTGAGGAAGCCACAACCACAGTTTTATGACGACACGGTCGGACATTTAAACTCACAAACACGTGTATGTGTTTGTAAGTTTAAATGTTTGTAAACACACCCACGATACATGAGAAATTTCTAGTGTGAGGCAACTTTAAAAAAAAGACTTTCATTCTGTACATTGCGGTCCTTGCGGACTTGGGTCAGCTGATGATTCAGCACAAATGCTATGTGACGGCACAGGAGGCGCACTGGCTGAGCAATTGACTGCGGCGCTGCGTGTCACGATTTCGATTCCCGCACGGAACATAATTTACAACGTCGTGGATAATACCTATCAAATGTTAATTTTGTTTTCATTTTTAAACTTTTTAGAGTTTTTTTTTGAACTCTGTAAATTGGTCAATTTTTATTCATTAATTTATGATTACCTGTCTTTTGAATGGTGAAAAAAAAACGAAAAGTATACGTTAATCTATTTTGTAATGATTTGAAAATCATAAGCATTAAAATAAAACAAAATACCTAAAACTTACAAAAAGTGAAAACCGGTTGGGGATCGAACTCGCGAACCATGTTTATTATTTTAGAAAATCTAAGAGCAATAAAAAAAAATCACAAAAAGTGAATACTGGCTGCGATTCGAACTTGCGAACCATGGTTTACAGCGCGGTCGCTGAACCGATAGGCCACTAATACCTGTGAAAAATCGTTTGAAATAGCCGTTCTATTCTAATGCATGCTATGACAGTTGTCAGTTGTCACGGTAGCCAAGAATTGTCATGTCAAACAGTGGCCAAGAATATTCCTTTCATCCAGATCCGTTCAGCCGTTCTGGCGTGATTGAGTAATAAACATCCATCGTAACTTTCGCATTTATAATAGTAGTAAGATTTACAATTCAGTTAGTTCATTATTTTGAGTAACTTACTACGCTGATTTGTATATCACGCTAATACACTTAAACTGGGTCAGAAATTATTGCAGGCGTTAATTTATTTATTTTTATACTGCATTGATGTGCACGTCTGTATGCGATGAGTGCAATCAACGCAATCCCATATATAAATATACCTATCCTGCTTCCATAAATGATAGAAAGCCCACGCCTGAGGCACTAATAAATAAATTAAATGTCAAAGTATCAACCAAACCCATGGTCAAACCACCTTTGCTATTGGTCTACAACTCTCAAAAAGTATCAAGATTAGTAACGAAGACGCTGAGCCTTTATAGGCCTTGCATTATTGCAACACTAGTTACAAGGCAATATTAAAATACAAGTTGGACTTCTGGATACTTCATACTCGTACATAAATTTCGCTACCAGTATAGGAATAAAAAAGAAATGCAAACTTGTTTTTTTATTAGTGTTTTATGAGGTGTAGGCATTGCTAACAAATTGGATTTTATGATCTGTTAAATAATGATTTGTTTGTTTTTGTTTAACAATATTTAACGACACCTTTCTTCAGTAGAGAGCTTCCCAGTCCTCTTCATTGGTTACTCTTACAAGTCGTTTAGACTCCTCCCAAATATTTCTAGAAAGCACTGTATCATTCGCAAACCAAGAACTGTAAAACTCATGACAGTCTCTAAAATGTTTACCACTTTCACTTTCAAACTTTGGATCTGCGGCTAAGAACACTGCCATAGTAGCCACTCTGGGTAGAGGTCTACCAAACTTCAACAAAGCAGCATTGAACACGTTCTTGATAAATGGATTGTCAAAATTCCTGAAGAACTCTGACTTGCCGAGTCCAGGATCCATACTGTATACATTGACTCCACTCCCTCTAATTCTTTTGTCCATTTCCACTGTGAACATTACATCAGCCAATTTTGCATTGCAGTAGTATCCAAAATTGGAGTATCTTCCAACGTCGTTCCACTGATCTAGGTCTATTGTTCCCAAGATCAAAGCTAGAGACGAAACGTTGATGACCCTGCTCGGTGCTGAAGCTCTTAGTGCCGGGTAGAGGAGAAACGTGAGGAGGAAGGTCCCGAAGTAGTTGACTTGCATCATAAGCTGTAGATTATCTTGGGTTAATCTGTCTTCTAATCCAATAGCTCCAATATTGTTGATCAGGATGTCCAATCGTGGTTCTGTCCTTAGTGTTGTATCGACGAAGCTTCTGACTGAAGATAGAGATTCAAAGTCCATCTGTCTGGTGACAACATTTTGGTTTCCAGAAGCTTCTATGATGGCATTCTTAGCGTTAGCTAGTTTTTCGGGGTTTCGGCTAGCTATGATGACCTTAGCGCCTCTTCTGGCTAAATTTTTGGCGATTTCAACACCGGTTCCGGCTGTCGCGCCGGTGATGAGCGCCACTTTTCCATCAAGCCGGACATCGGTCTCGCAATCCGTGAAATCGTCCCTTACAGACATTACGTGTCTACTTAGTTCCGAAGTTTTCTTACTACTGAGTCATTCTGGTTATTAGATGCCAAGGTAGGAAACTGGCAAGGCCTTTAAGTGAGGTGAACGCGTGCTACATAAGAAAATTGTATTATATGGAGGGTGTTCGAGAGTGGATCAATATTTTTGATACCTACTTTGAACTATTTTACTTGAAGTGTTTGACGTTTTGCGTGTTACGTGCTTCAGCCTGTTTCAAGTCTACTGGTTAAATAATAGCTTAATCAGCTGCATTATCAATTAAATTATCAGTATCTTTCATAAACTCTTTTCTATTATTACTTTAATTGGACATATCTATAGATTTCCCCAACACAGCACTTAGACCAGTTACCTCATTGTTTGCCATCCACTAAGTGCAGGTATCTCCTTAGTTTCCCAATGTCCTGGTAACAAAAGCGTGGTCACAATGGCTGCGAAGCAGGCCGTGAGATGCGTGCGGGCAAACACACCGCGCGTAACAAGTTTACGTAAGAGCGCATGTTATTAGGGTACCGTAGTACTGTAGGCTCTTGATTTATTTGCACACGTGAATAAATCGTTGAGAATGTTGTTTATGGTGGAATTGTAACTACGTTTTTTACAGAAAGTTATGTAAAATGTCATGAAAATATTTGACTCTTGATTTGGAGAATATAGCCAAGAGTTTTGTAATCCATAAAGATTATTCAGCTAAATGCAGGCCCGCACTTGAAACCAAGTGCCTAGGCTTGACATTTGAGCCCGCTCCCTCCCCCCCATCCCGAAGCCATTTTAAATTTAGAAAATAAAATGTCCTACTGAAAATTGTTTGCGTTCTCCATACGTGTAAAATGGACAAGTTTACTTGTACTAAAAATCTCTAGTTTTCTACGCTTTTGGTAGAAAACTAATACTTCCTGAAACGCTAGGAATCAAAGATCAAACTCTAGCCTTTCATAAATTCGTTCTGTCAAAACACCCAAGTTATTGCCATTACGAGTACTAGGTATGCATATGCGGAACCTTAAGTTATTATATTGCTAAGCAACTAGCAAAATACTGACTAAGCAGTTGCTAAATTATTCGTGTATCAGTTTATTGCGTGTTTAAATAATATTTTGCATTTCGTATTGTGATAACAAGGACAGTTAGTTAGTTTTGTTGTTATTGGATTTTAATTTTGGAATAATATCAAAGTCAGCCGGATCTCAGACCTCGGTTTCTGTTAAAAGTAATGATAACATAGCACCAACGATAATGGACGAAGTTATCTTGACGAGCCACTACCGGTGCCATATTATGAAGGGCGGGACGGTTGACGTGTGTCGGGCATGCCATCTTCCGGGTGAGTCCATCAGACACTTTATTTCTGGTTTTCCTCACCTGGCTAACGACGAGTACTTGCAGGCTTGTACTTGGCCAGGAATATTCACCAGCAACTTACGTTGAAATCCATATAAACTTGTTGATTCTGAGGTACCGTCCTACAAGTATGTGCTCGACCCAGTTCTCGTAAAAGACCATGTCACGCTGTACTGGGATCTGCCCATCATTACAGACAGGACTATTTTCGCCGATAAGCCTGACATAGTGATGATAGACCGATCAGCGCACCTCGCAGTGATAGTCGATGTTACCATCCGCGTGACGAGAACCTCGTGTAAGCTGAGCAAGAAAAAACATTTCGAGCAAATAAAATATTTCGACTTGGCACACGAGGTTGTCGCTATGTGGAATGTGAACTACATAGGTTATCATTGTGCCGTTTGTTGTAACGGCCAGTGGTCTGATGGCCATGAGCCTTGATGAACATCTGGTGAGGCTCCCGCTAGGCGCTTGGATCAAGGGCCTCATTTAGAAGGCAGCACTCCTCAATACAGCCCGCATTGCGAAGAGGTTCTTGTCTCTAGAGCTACTATTTTTATATTTTTAAGTGTTTATTAAGAAATATTTAAAAATGAAATAAATTTGTAGAAAAGACAAATACAGTAAATTATAGCGGAGGAGCTCGTGGTTTAATATTAACAGGCACTCGGGTCGATCTTTAGGTTAAGCCGTGCTTGCCTAGGTTGGTCTGTGTATGAGTGACCGTATTACGTACCGAGTTTCCTCCGTGCCTCGGAAAGCAAGTTTAGCCGTTGGTCCCGGCTGTCATTTGTAAATCTTTGACAGTCGTTACGCGTAGTCAGTGACCCGAAAGTCTGAGAACCAAGGATATCGTATTACCCAATGGATCAACTGGGTTGTGGAGGTCAGATAGGCAGTCGCTCCATGTAAAATATTGGTATTCAGCTGCATCCGGTTAGACAGGGAGCCGACCCCAAGATAGTTGGGAAAAGGCTAGGAAAATGAAAATGAAATTATAGCACTAATAACATTTTATCTGTTGTGGTGAGTAAGTTCAAATGAACAACCAATCTTATTTCCAAAAAAGCAATACGTGTTTAAAATAATGCTGAATGCATAACAGCCTCCTTTTTAACCGACTACGATAAAGCCAAAAAGACGGGTCATGTTTTCTTTTGTACTCGATTAAACGTCAAACTAGTCTGTCACAAACAAAGGAAGATGATACTTCAAAATGCAATTTAGGAAAAGTATATAAGCATTAGTGTGATCATAATTGTGATGATATAGAAGGAAGTAATCATAATTGTAAGCAAAAAAAAATACGGAGATTAATACAAAACTTACTAGATACCATAGAGGCAACCAAAAAGATGTACGTGTATGTACCTACTGACCTCATCAATACCATCCGTACTGTATAATTTCCGGCAAATACAATTGAGATTCAGCTCGTAATGAGTAGCAATAAGTCATAAATATTTACGGAACGATACAATAATATATATCGCAGTTGCTGTTGTCTTAAGAATATGGTTCGTCCATCATTGTATGTAAAAGGGGTAGAAGCTTGGGTCCTTTTTTTGCGTGTGGAATCCTCTGCGACCGTAATCATACGACCAGAGTTCCTCACGGCAAATAACACGGCATATTGTCGTCTCAAGCCGGTGTTTGATCAGGCGAGTTTTCCCCTAGATGGACATGGAGTTTTAGCCCTTAGAGAATAGACACAGCATAGACGAGTATTAAATTGGAACCCGTGTTATAAATAGATACTGTTTTTTCCTTCAGCAGCTACAACCATATCTATCAAAAATGAAAGATAATTCAATACTCATATTTGAGTGTTCTCCTTTTTACAATCTAGTGTACATACATGGACGAGTTATTAAGTGCAAAACCGGAAATTATTACCATTTCGGTAAATTTAATGATTATGTACGTGGTGGCTTTATGCTGTGAAACGAAATCATTCCTTTCACCACAGTTAAAATTAAGACTAATGATTTAACTGGAGATGAGAGTTATGTATAATTTAACTTTACTTTTGCCAGATTGATTGGTGATCAAAGAAAAATATTTTAAAGTATTATAGTTTCTTATCAAAAGACAAAGTGGTGCTGATGACCAACCTCCTCCTCCATGTTACTCCTTTATGTTGTTTTAATAACCTTTAATGATATCTACGGGTAGCTAAGCTAACCATAGCAGTCAACTTGCCTGAGGAACTGCACGGAATTAGTTGCTGCACAGCGACTACTGAACATGAGGTCCTGGGTTCCATTTCCAGGTCGGGCAAAGCGTTATTGGGTTTTTCCATGAGGAATTTCTCAGTAGCAGCCACGGAGTCTGGTTTTTGGCCGGTTGATGGCAATAGGCAAAAGGCCCCATGGGGCTTAAACATAACTAGGGAAATGTGGGTGTACTATTAGGTAAGTACATCTCTGCCTAACCATTCGGGGATTACAGGCGTGATGTTTTGTTATGTATAAACATCTAAGTTGAAAAAAAAAGTTGAAAAGTTGAAGTTGAATATTTTCTTGTTTACTTGGCAGATGAAGTAATTTATTATTGATTGCCCACAACCAACGGAATCTGTAACAATTATGTTAGAGTAAAAACAAAATGTTGTGTGAATGATGTCACAGTCAAGGCCAGTAATGACGATGAACACGATATAATTTGATAAACAAAAGACGGTTTATTTTATAGCTGTACTAGCTTTTGCCCGCGGCTTCGCTCGCGTTAATATAGAATGACACTGATTTAAAGCGGCAGTTGTATACAATATTAGTTTTGGTGAGTTAAAAATTAGAAAATGCTTATTTGTTAACAAGTTAAGCAGTTAATACTTAGCAGTAAGGTAAACAAAAATGAGTCGTAAATAATAGCAGTAAAATAACTAATTTGGCAGTTACGAGTTGGCAGTTATTCGCCTAAAAAGCGTAGTCAGCGTAGCCCCGCCACGCGGGGCTCCTAGGAATTTCAGTATGTAGGGTTTACAGTAACCTAACACGGGGTGCCCCAAGTCTGTCTCGGTGTCTCCGCTCCCTATGAACTGCCGAACTATTTATCTAACTGCCCATTCCATCATTTTTACTGGCCATTTATGTATTTTTGTGTAATTTTAGTATTGATATTGTAAGACGAAATAACCGGCCAATTGTTTTTTTATTACTGACTATATTTTACTGTCGCACAAATTTACCAACCGCCGATAAAAAAATAACTGCCCATTATTTTTTTCAACTGATCATAATACCCTCTCGAATGTTTAAATTACAGTTCAAAAAATTAGTTCCCATTTAGAATTTGACAATCAATTCGGGTTGTACAGACGCCAGCACATCAAGCTACCTGAAACTGTCAAATTTTGCCAATTGCACCTAATGCTTTAGGAATTACTAGTTGAAAATCTTTTAAAGTTTGACAGTTTGTAGTAGTTTGATGCGCTGGCGTCTGTACTCTGCTTGTAATAAATGAATAATATAATTCAATCATGAATCGAAGGGCACCATCTATTGTCATAAGAACGTTATTGTTGTATTCCTCCGGAACAGTATTTTTTTTCGGGATGAAAGGCTGATGTCCGTTTCTGTATACCTAACAAAGTATATGCAAAATTTTAGTATGACCGATTCAGTGGTTTATGCGTGAAAAGGTAACAAAACAAACTTACTTTCGCATTTATAATATTATAGTTAGGATTTTCCAGAGGGCAAGGCGAGGTCTTGGGGAAATCCTTGGTCAGATCAACCTGACTTACAATACTAATAATTATTGTAATAATTATTGTACACTAACATAGTTTTTAAGTTTTTATTTTTGTAACTAACCCGTGGATCATTGTTGTCTGAGCAAAAATAAATTATTATTATTATTATTAATACCTATGAAAAAATAGATGAATGATGTCATTTTATCAGTTACTTTATTAAATCATATTTTTGATCAACCAACACTATGATTATCAGTTTTTAATAAGTATACCTAGTTCCTAAATTACTTTCATACTAGTTTGTTAATTTTAAAAGTTACACAAGTAAACTGAATAAATGCTGACTGACTATAATGTCTACTAACTTACATGTTATCAATACTATCTTAGTATGTATCGATTGAACACCATCTTTCTCTTCTTAAACTAAATTATTAATTTCCCAGTCTTCTTTATTGGTAATCTTCACAGCTTTCTTTGATTCCTCCCACAGCCGTTTGGTCAGTAGTCGATCATTCACCAGCCAGTGATTTTTAAACTCATGACAAAACTTATACAGTTTTCCACTAACACCTTCAATCTCAGGAGCAGCTGCCAAGTATGCTATCTGCTTCCCCACATCTTCCTTCCTCTGTCCAACAATATTAATAAAAAGTTGGGACACATTCTGAAATACCTCTGGTAGATTAGACAGTATATTCGTGTCTTTAACTAAATATGGATCAAAACTGTTGATAGTCACTCCAGTATTTTTCAATTTCCTGTCCAATTCTGCACTAAACAAATTAACAGCTAACTTAGAACTTCCTATTGCTGTTACTGGGTTATATCGTCCAAGGTCGTTCCAATGATCGAAATTCATTTCACCAACGTACATCGACGCTGCTACACCGTTCACAATCCTGCTCGGCGCCGATGCTATCAACTTAGGCAGCAATAGATACGTCAATAAGAACGCTCCGAAGTAATTAACCTGCATAGTAAGGTTCAAGTCGTCTGCTGTCAATTTATCTGGTAGAGCTATTGCTCCTGCATTGTTTACCAACACGTTGACTTTATCCTCCATGTTTAGTTCGCTTGCCAAATTCCTTACTGAACTTAGAGATGCTAGATCAACAGTCTTGTAGGCAACATCTTGGTTGCCAGTTGCTGCGATGATCTGATCTCGAGCTGCCTTAAGTTTTGTCTCTGTTTTGCTCGCGATAATTACTCTAGCTCCATGATTGGCCAGATTTTTAGCAGCTTCGAAGCCCATTCCTGAACTTCCACCAGTCACTACCACCACTTTTCCTTTCATGTTAGCCCGAGTATCGGAGTCGGTCAACAAACTAAAGTATAAGAGGAAAAATATAATCCTCACATACGTCAGACCACATTAAGTTTTATATTATTTTTATTTCAAGGCACTATTACTCCGTAAGGACCCTACCTTACGGAGTAACAACAAGATCTCGCTTGATTTCCGCATCGACTAGTGCAGCAAAAACATCGCTTAAATACTTTGGTATTGTATAAAAACTGAGTTAGTAAATAAGAAGACTTGGTATTCCTTAAGCATGATGTACATTTTGATGCTTTTGAATCCGCAGGCAATTTATCTATACATTTAAAATTCAAGTCAGGGGCGTAGCTACCGCCGCATCAGCCGTATCAATGATACGGGGCCCCCAAGTAACAAGGGCCCCTGATGAGGAAAAAATCACAAAATCTTCTCAAAACCTCAAAGATTCTTCTTGATTCTCATTTATATGAAAATATAACTTATCAAGGCCCAAAAAGCTCTAAGTACATTTTTCGAGCTCGCTTCGCTCGCTCTTTGTGTTAGGCTTCGCCAATGGCCATTTAAAAAGCACCAATTTTTCGAGCTCACTTCGCTTGCTTTTCGATGAAAGCTGTAATTTTCTAGCTCTTCATTGAATTCTTAACCTATGCTAGTCATGATCGTAGTTACACTTTTTTTTTGTTTACCTTGCTCACTCACACATTCTCTAAGTTAAATGAATGACAGCTAAAGCGATGTCAGGATGCTATTTTCCTTGTTTTACAAAAATCATTAGTTTAATACTGATAATTTTCTCTTCGTTTTGGGCTTCACCACACTTGGCTTCAAAGGGCCCCAAAAAATTTTATACAGGTCCCTACTAGGACTAGCTACGCCACTGATTCAAGTCCTGACTGACTGACTGACTGACTGATATATCAACGCACAATCCGAACCACTGGACCTAGAGACATGAAATTTGGAGGGTGTATTCTTTGTAAAGAGTAGGTATCCACTTAGAAAGGGTTTTTCAAAATTCTTCCCCTAAGTGTGTAAAATGGGGTATTGAACTTTCACTTCACACACTTCTACTGTGTACATACTCTTTAGTTAAAATTATGAGAATCGTGTGTCACAGTTTTTCCAAAATCATCCCCCCGTATAAAATTCAGGACCAGACTGATTGATATATCAGCGCACAGCCTAAACCGCTGATCTTAAAGACATGAAATTTGAAGAGTGTATTCAAACTCAAACTCAAAGCATTTATTTCAATTAGACCATTACAGGCACTTTTGAAAGTCAAAATTTTTCATTTCATTTTTCAATTCATTGTGAATAGTAGATATCCACTAAGAAAGGGTTTTTAGAAATTCCGCCCCTAAGGGGTTAAAATGGGGTGTTGAATTTTCTATGAAACTTTATATTCTCTGGGTCGGTTGACCTGAAAATTGGTGTACACACTCCTAATTGGGCAATTCCCGAACTCCACGCGAGAGAACCCACGGGCATAAGGTAGTCTTTCAATATTGCTATCGAAATATTTTCTTAAAAAGAGTTAGATTCGAGTTCCTGTGGTTCCTCAGAAACGAGATCACTACCAAGGAAGTGGTCGCATAAAGTGATATTTAAACGATTGTTATCTAGAGAGGATAAATTTGATACAAAAACGGTAACTTTGCCGAGTCCGTGGGTTTATTTAAAGATATCAATGTGGTTTTGTCAACTTTGTAGAATGTCAGAGTACGCTTAATGCTTTGCTGACAATTTATTTGCATTTTGTGTTCCTATTTTTAGTAGTAAGATAGCAATATAGTTTCGTTTTTGTACTGAACGCGAACAGGATCTTAATGGTTGTTTTCTACTATTCGTGTAGCCAGCTATGTGGTTGTTCTTTGTTCTGTCTGCAACATTTCAATAACTGCTCGTTTCGAACTTTCCAGAATTTTCAAAATCGGGCTAATGACTACCGAAATGTTTTAGCTGATTTTATCGTCATTGATGTTTTAAAAAGAATTTCGAACTCCAATTATAAAGGCATAACGAGATCAAACAAGCGGTTAATGGCTGCCATTGATGTCTAAATCACTCTGACGATAGCCTATACCATCAGGTATTATATTCGACAGCGATGTGTAAAATATAACATTAGTTTTAATGACATAAATGGAAGTTTAGCAGTCTCTATACTTGTAATACTAGTATTTTAAAAGGCGTAATATATTTTTTATTGGTTTAGGAAGAAATGTACCGCATCTATTTGATTGCGTACATTATTTTGATGTTAGTTTTTGGTTACTGGGCGTCCGTAAGTACTTATTTTTTTATGTTGTTTTTTTTTTGGATTCACGCAATGCTCAATTATTTTATTGTATTTTTTAAAATCTATTATATTACAGAGGATTTGATCATGCATGATCATGTCATCCCCATAGTTACAGACCTATTAACTTAAATATTCACATCTTACTTATTAATCTTATCTACGTTTTAAAGCACAATCAACCATTTTATATACGAATCTCGCATCCTCTGATATACGAATACTTATCACCAATGCTATTATGCGGTGTCGTGTAAGCTAATGCCGTAAGCAAGCCTAAAAGATATCCTTTCAGCTTCGTTCCAACACATTCCACTAAAATATGAAAAACATCTTCAATAAAATCACAGTCATTACAGTTCTTGGAAGTACTTTGGTACGCAAAACTATTCAGTGGGATATGTCCGGAACGCAGACTTTAGCAGTTACTATGATGTGTCTAGACTTATCGGAATTGATAAACCAAGGAGAACGGGACAAATTATTTTGGATTGTTTTTATACCTTAAGCCGTTTACTAGAGAATGCTCATCAAAATATTCATTCCCCATGTTTCTACATTTAATCTTAATCATATAAAAAACGTGGCTCGTATTTCGGGGTTAATTCTAGGGCTCGTCTCCCTAAGACGAAGTTTTAAAGACACCTGTATTAAATTCGACTACACTTAAGACATTCACTCACAAACTGCAAAACACTAGAACTGCTTAGCTTATAAAAAAATGCTTAAAATTTTGTTTTTCATGAAGTGTTCTTAGATGATCTTAGATGACCCCATCAGAATAAAAAAAGACTTGTTTGACTTTCAGGACGCTTTCCGTCAAGAAAGAGCTAAGCTAAAGTTCGCGAACCCGAAGTACATCAGAGATGTGACAGTATTCACGGGCAGGAAGAGCCGACACGATCCGTACTTGACCAACATGACGGGCACCATACTCATGCCTTATGGCAATAATGTTAGCGTAAGTTAATTCAACGTCTTTTTGATTTAGCTAGTTCATAGTCTAAGAAGACGTGAAGATACTTATTGCTCTCAGTTTGGAAATATGTACCTACTTCTGCAACACTGCTCAGCTTACTTCTCGAGGCTTCTGATAGCTACGGCAGTATAACTATGAAAAACGTGCAGACAAAAGAGTAATTTGCACCAGTTACTGGCTTAAACATCATTGAACATCTTTAAAGGAAGTCCGTAATCATTGATGTTGGATTTAGTAAAGTTGATTGTATTGTCAGCCTTTCCGCAACTGTGTTTTAGCAAAAACACAACCAAACCCATTTGCCTCATCAAGATACGATTCAAAATAACAGAACAGTTGTTAGCTTTTAGGTATTATTTAATGTACCAGACCATTTCCAAACAACAGTCATAATGAAATATACCATTTTAAATTGTTTGACTCAAATGATTGAATAGAACCACTGGCTGTCGACAAATTAGCTCGACGAGGATGTCAGCTTATCGACAGACCTCCATAGGTCCGCATGACATGACACAAATTACAATGATGATATGATCGCGAGTGCAACTTCAATGTACCTACTAATAATAAGTACATGTCTAAATCAAATTAAGTAAAAATATGAGTAGCAAATTTTTAGATCGGTAGAGTCACTTGGCGGTACAAAACATTATTAAACGTAAGGTAAATAGATTTAAAAGAGGGAGAACAGGAATTGTAACTAGCATAGACCATGCAGAGAAGCAAGACAGAAGAGGAAGAGGGCCTGTATTCAGTATAAGTGGAACAAGACTGCCAATGGTGATGACATTAATGAGGAAAGTACAAAACCGGTCAGTGTCATGTTTGAGCAAGGCTTATATCTAGCTGTGGACAGTTTTCGGTTGAATAATGATAATGTTGATGATAATGAAACCGAAATGAGAAAAAAACTGTATCATTTTCAGTTCGCGACAACCCTGACGTTGCGCTCTGGCGGAGATTTCCGAATCGTAGCCAAAGTGTGCGACACGATCAAGTCGAAGTGGATGAACGAGTTCATGAGTTCCTTCACTAATTTGTCACTTTCTAAGTGTCCCTTTCCACCTGTAAGTATAATTATTCTCCAGGGAGGTAAAAGGTATTCTGTCTTTTCATCTACATACATGTGTACCGAAGAATCATCGCATTTTGGTCTTTGCAATTATGTAGTTTTATGATAATGTTACTGTCTTTCTTTCTATCATTCAGTTTGTCTCAATTATTTCACTAAACCAGCCGAGACATTAATTGCCTAAACTTACTACTTCTTCTTTTTCTGGTGCATCTCTAATTACTGTAGGTTGGCCAACAGCTCCGAATATATCTTCTTGTGCTTTGCGAGGTGGAACAGCTCAGCAGCACTCAGTGTCAGTTACTACTAATATACTTTAATTTCCCACAGGCCAGATACACATACATTAACATGGAGCTTCCACCGAAGAACATCCCGATCCCCATAGCTGATGGTGACTACTTCATTAAGTTTGAGCTCTTCCTCACCACCTCCAAGGAATCTATCCTCGAGATTGATACTTTGCTGCATTTCGATCAGAATGCTAGGAGAGCGAGGGGAAAGAAGGGATAGACATAATAAAGTACCTACTGCATGAATATGGTGTTTTTATTCTCCGTTAGATTTATCAACTCTGAATTCCTTTGCGGCTTTAAGATTATGACTCACCTTCTCTCACAATACACACCTATGTCCAAACAGTGAGAAAATGATAAGCTGACGATGTTATGGTATTAAAAACTCCTTTAGGTATTATTTCCATTTTGCTTTTATGTCGTATTTCATAACGGAGAACCTCGTGGCTAAATCATAACAGCCACTCGAGTCGATCTTCAGGTTTAGCTGCGCTTGCCTAGGTTGGTCCGTGGATGGGTGACCACCCATATCGACTTTCCTCCGTGTCTCGGAAAGTGCGTTAATCCGTTAGTCCCGGCTGTCAATTGTAGATCTTTGACAGGCGTTACAGGCATCCAGCGGCCCGAAACTCAGCCCAAAAGTAACAACCAGTCTTATCAAGGGGTATCGTATTACCCAGTGCTAACTGGGTTGTGGAGGTCAGATAGGCAGTCGCACCATGTAAAATACTGGTATTCAGCTGCATCCGGTTACACTGGAAACCAACCCAAACAAATATTTGGGAAAAGTAATGATTATTAAATGTTGTGCAAGATTTCTCAAGTCTCGGCAGATGATTTCGTATTTCATAACGTTTATATAGGTCTCAGTATTGGTCCCACAAAATATTTTTGGAGGTGTTTTTTTTACGAGTTTGGCTTGTAATTAATTATTTCGATAAATTAGGATTTTTACTGAATATTTTCTCACCGAATCCATGCTCTGAGTGATAGACAAACCTCATAGTAATGATGCGGTATTTAAATGAGGCATGCTGTTAGATGAAATCAAATTAATTTAACTATTCGCTTAATTTAACTCAGCATTGTAAGTATAATTTCCTTAATTAATTCAATTTTGGGGAGAAATTAAATGTGGACTACCTGATATTCGTCAGTGTTAGATTGGTAATAATACTATCATCGTCTGTGCCGTGTTTTGGACTTCTACGAGTGTAAATACTTACTTGTAATCGAGGTGTCGAGTCTTTGGATGTATTATGATGAGGTTTCTCTGTTTATTTGTTGTTATTATAATATTCGTTAACTGTATTACCGTAAGTACATTTCTGGTTTATTTATTTAATTTTTTAAGCACACAAATGAACAGATGCCAATTTAATGCTACAGGCATTTTCTACTTTAACAGAATAAATGAGAGAATTCTTTTAACTAATTTCCATTTGTTTTAGTCTCAATTAAAGCAGGAGAGGGCAAAGATGGACTACTGCAATCCTAAATATGTGCATGATTGTTACGCTATAACCCGGCGCGAACGAAGAGGGGAACCATACAAGACTAACTTCACTCTTGTCTCTAGATACACTGTCGAAAACAATATAACGGTATGCATTAAACATCCAAGCTGTACCAATCTCAGAGACAGAGAGCCGACGGAGTAAAAGTAAACCGAATGGTGGCCAAGATTAGGCCAAACAACCGGGGCCATTCAAAACCTCGTTGGGTTGATGAAAATTGTCAAACAGATGAATGAGAGGAGGCACGTACAGACCCGAGAAGTATGGCAGAAGAAAGAGGGAGGCCTATACCCAGCTGTGGGCGATTCTGGCCTGAAATGATGATGAGTTAAATGTAAATGTTATCAGTCACTAAATCCGTTTTGTGTTTTTTTTTTCAGATAAAGGTTGTGTTAATGAGCGGGTTTCCAGTTGAACTGCTGAAGATAACAGTTTGCGAAGTTGGCAACATTAAATGGTTGTCTGACTTTGTAAAATTTTATGCTGGTATTGACGCTAACTGTCCTTATGAGCCGGTAAGTAGAAGTTTATATTCAGAAGTAATAAATTCATGTTCAAAATATTTTATTTCATATTCTTAAACCAAAGACACTTTGAAACGTAAAAACATAGGTGTACGGTTCGGGTTGGTCGTTACCTGTGGAGAAGAGCCGGCAAGAATCCCAACGCAATTCTTTTTAAAAATATTTGTTTTTAAAATGTTTTACAGTGATAACACATATTTGACAAGAGATGATTTTACTAGTCACAAAGTTCACTATTTGAACTGAAGCTATAAAAGTGACAATTGCTTTTAGCATTTCGTATTTCTACAAGACTGTAAACTCCATACATATTTTACTTCGACATTAAGGTTTTTGCTGATAGAACGTCACTTTGTGCAGGCACACTGATTTGGTATGCAATTTTTTTCGACCCTAACTCTATAACATTTGAACTTGTTTGTTCCCAGGGAAAATATGGACTGTATAACCTGGAATTCCCACCCAAGGACATGCCACAGAGGCTTGTGAAGCTACTTGAAGGGAAGTTTTACGCCAAATTCTACTTTCAAGCAACCAATACGGAGGAGATACTAGTAGAAAGTACTATATTATTTCAAGCTTATTAATAAAAAAGTTTGCTTGTAAAATCGTACCTTAGTATTTCATTCCACCCCTCCTGATGTCATATTTTGATTATGTTTTGGGTATGCATTCCAAGCGCACTACTATAATATGGACAGACTATTATAGCAAATAGATTTATTAAAGTGTATTTTTGAGTTCATTTTATATTTATTGGTTACTGGTCTTAATAGAAAAATAAACCACCAAAGAAACATACCATCACCAAAGATCATTCTAATTCCTAATATATGAACACTTCGACATAACTTCAAAATCATCAAGAAAGATAAAATATACAGATTTTGCTTTAATTCGACCAAAATGTTAAGGGAGAAAGGGGTGAGAAGGGATGTATTAAAACAGAGTGTACAATAAATATTACGTGGTCATATTTAATGCAGAGAAAAGAGAGACAGCTCACAGAATAAGCAAGCTGCAGTGATAAGGGCCGGCCATATTAGCCGTTAAACCCATGCCCGTTGCGGAGACGTTTTTTGAGTGGAGACCGTGAACCGGCAAGCGTAAGTTGGGACACCCTCAGGCTCGGTGGGGCAACGATCTCTGCAGGGTCGCTAGCAGCAGCTGGATGAGAATTGCCGAGAATCGAACTTTGCGACGGGCAATTAGAGAGGCCTACATCCAGCAGCGGACTGCTAAATGCTGAAGATGTTGATATTTAAGGGTCCACACCCTACATACAATAAAACTTATCAACTTGGAGAAAGTTGGAAACATCAACAGCTGTCCCATGCATTTGAGTCAAGTAGTTTTTAAATTCTCTATTTAGTAGTAAGTAGCCTAATCACAGCTCCGACACAAGTATGTAGCTAGTAGTGTAATTTACTGGGGTGCCTCGGTTTTTGTATGACACGATGTTTGAGATGAAATCAATAACGAGTGTAAATACAGGGTGTAAACGGACCCTCCACGAAGCCGCGCGCCGTCAACCAAGCATGTACTTTTGTCAAACTAAGTAACCCTGCACAAAAAATATAGCTGGGAAACGACTTATTGTTTGGGTGAAAGATCTCGTTTTACGGTAATTTCAATGTAGCACACTCACAAAATTGTGCTGTTGAATGCTTTGAGTAGCAAACGGGGTCATAGAGGTAATTAAAGTTAAGTTTAACCTTAAAAAGTACTAACCTTCTTTTTTCGGATGGGAAATCATCAAATCACCCCTCCCGCTCTGGGCGGAGCGGAAGGGAGTGTCAGACTTTTACTGACTAAAACCTATCCATGTTCCTTTTTCTGCCCTTTGTGTTCCAGGGCCGCGGTATCTCTTTCGAACAGTCCCACAGCCCTGGCAGAAAAGTACTAACCTTAAAGTGGAACTTTGACCTCCAATATCAAAGTATCTTTAAGGTAACTAAAAGGTTCCCAAGTATGGTCCAGAACAAAAAAAATATCTAACCGGGGTCGTTAGATATTTTTTTTGTTCTAAAGGCACTTGTTCTCCCCTCTCCTCTTCATTTCGATATTTTTGGAACGAAGTTCCTTATCGCGCGTTGCGAAAGGGGGCTAGACGGAAAAAAAACAGACGAAAAGTTGTAACGACACTTTTTACCCGACTGCGCGACGCAAAGGAGGGTAATGTGTTTTTGCTATAGAAAGCTATTGTAAGCCGTGCGGCGTGCGCATGTTTCTCTGTCTGTCTCTCTCTCTCTCTTATAAAAAGCAAGCCAGATATTTTCGTTTCGTCTTTGGTCTGTGGATGGAGATGTGGAAGGTTAAGCAACAACTGCCAAGGTCTGTCTGTGGATGGGTGATCCAAGTTAAGCAACGGTTGCCGAGGTCTGTCTGTGGATGGGTGATCAAGATTAAGCAACGACTGCCATGGTCTGTCTGTGGATGGGTGATCCAAGTTAAGCAACGTTTGCCAAGGTTTGTCTGTGGATGGGTGATCAAGGTTAAGCAACGACTGCCAAGGAACTTCGTTCCATCCGGGTGTCCCTTGACACCTCTCAAGTTTTTTTTTGTTCTAGAACATATCTTTTTTTATTTTTTATTATGAAATTGGCCTGCTCTTGACCTCGATCACGCCTGGTGGAAAGCGATGGATGAGGTCTATGATGAAACGAGCCAGAAGAAGCCTGTTCACTCTTGCTTTGAAGGCAGACGGGTTAAATGTGGAAGGGAACACAGACGCCGGCAGAGAGTTCCACACTTTGGCTGTGCGCATAATGAACGTGGAGGCGAAGCGCCGAGTACGACTCATCGGGATATGAACCAAGTGTGGATGGTACGCCGCAGTACGTCTGCTAGTCCGGTGGATCAGAGCGTGGAGCTCCTGCGCACACTCTCCGAAGTACAGTCTGTAGAAGACTGACAAGCAGGCGACATTACGTCGATGAGCTAGACTGTGAAGCGTAGCCACCAACTACCAACGTCTCGTCGCCTATGATCCTTTTAGCTCTGCGTTCCACAGAATCAAGTGCAGCAAGCTGGTATTTTGCTGAGCCATCCCACAAGTGACTGCAATACTCCATACAGGAACGGACCTGTGCTTTATACAACCTTAAAAGCTGTCCAGATGTGAAGTATCGCCTCACCTTATTCAGGATGCCCAGCTTCTTAGCTGCGGTCTGAGCTTTTGACTCGATGGTTGAGCCGAAGTTGAGATCCGATTTCAACTCCATGCCCAAAAGCTGTATGCGGTCGGTAACTGGTACAGCTGTACCTCGGAAAGCAGGAGACTACTGGAATTGGCTCCTTTTAGCTGTGAAAAGACATGCCTGTGTTTTCAGAGCATTGAATTTGACCAGATTGTCGTCACCCCACTGGGAAACGAGATTTAGGGGTCAAATTCATTCACTCCACCATGGCCTCTCTAAGAGTAGCTGTTTCCTCTCTTCTGGCTCTTGCACTAGACAGGTATCTTTCTGCGACTGTGCTGTCATCAGCGTACCCGATTGCACCAAGCTGTAGCAGGTCGTTGTTGTGCAGCAGAAATAAAGTCGCAGAAAGAATAGACCCCTGAGGAACAATGGCCTTATGATCCGATGAGCAGCCATCTATGACCACTCTGATAGATCGGCCACTCAGGAAGTCGGAAATCCAGTTGCAAAAGTCAGCAGAGATGCCGAATGCAGGAAGCTTAGCCAACAGACTAGTGTGCCAGACCCTGTCAAAGGCGTTTGAGATATCAAGCGACACAGCAAGGGCTTCGCCATGTTTCTCAATGGCCGCGCCCCAGCAATGCGTAACAAACACAAGAATCATCTAGTTACGGAGATATTGAGGGTGAAAGTTCCAACTTTTTTCCCAAGTTTTTCAGTAATTAGATAGACAGTCCTGATCTCCTGCATAAACTGCATTCTAATGTCCCGATGTCCGTTAGGTTCTCTATTTCTTTTTCCTGATCTAATTCCAGGCAAAAGTCAACATTTTTAAAGACCACAAATCGTTAAGCGATGGGACCGCAATTTGTACACTGTTACATAAGTGTTGAGCTTTCCGTGTATCTTTTTTTAATAATGTTATTTGGTAGATACATCAAAAAAATAAATTAGACGTAAAATATAAGCAGATAATGTAGGTTTGTACCAAATAAATTAAGCCATTACTCACAGGAAGACATTACATAAATAGTTGGCTAGGTGAGTTATATTGGTAATCAGAATATTGTTGTCACTTTCAAAGTTACATAGACAGTGATCACTGATCAGTGGTGGGACAAGCATGAGGTCTATCGGTTTACTTGCGGTTTTACTAGTACTTGTTACAATAAAATGTTTTGCCGTAAGTACTATTTACAATTATTGAAAAAAACAGATAATGTAATGGGCAGGTAATATTCTGCATAAAAGTGCAGTCATAAAAAAAATTAAACGTATTGTGATTTGATTAGTTAAATTACGTACATATGATATAAAAATGACTGCCAGTTATCTTGTGTAAGGTCGTAAGAGCAGTATTCCACAACGAATTGGTTTCCAGAACCCTCAGTTTCCAGGTCTTAGTTCGTTCGAGGTGCCGCAAAAGTTAGTCACGAAAACCAAAAAACTAAAAAACAACAAAAAAACTAACAAACAAAAAAAAAAAAAAAACACAAAAAAAAAGAAATAACTAACAGAAAACTAACTAAATGACAAACTTTTACTACTACTACCTACCTAACTTTTACTTTTTTTTTTTTTTTTTTAACTTTTTGAGAAATGACTAACTTTTACTTTTATTCACTAATTCAAGTAAGTACCTACTTAGTTCACATTTATTGCACCTATTACAATAATATTTAAACAATACACAAGTGAAATCTACAAGTTATGCACTTAGAATAAACACATTTAGAATATGTTTTAAGTAATATTTAAATAAATTCATTAAAAAAAGAGTAAACTATCTACTACAAGTACAATGTATGAAAAGTAAAAATAACAGCAAAATTGCTACTTTATCAAACAAACGCGTGCAATTTGAGATTCTCGTGCAAAGCGAGCGAATAATTTGCCTTTCTCTGGCTCGAGACGGGAGCTGACGAACTATAACCGCGACCTAGTTCGCTGAGAAGCCGCGAACGAAACTGAGCACTAAAAAATAAATAAAAAAAAAAAAAAAAAAAACGTTTATTTCAATTACAATTGGCATTTCGATACATATTACTGGAAATCACCTTTTAAGCAAGGAATTGCTTGTATTAGGAGACTCCGCACTTCCACTTGTTATTTTTAAGCAATTGAAATGTAGACATGACTACAAAAAATAAACAAAAATTTAATTTAAAATTAAAAACAAAATAAAAATAACTTAAAAATTAATTCAAACATGTATAAAAAGGCTTGATCACGCGTGTACTTGTAGTATGTGTATCATGAGTGAGTGTGTGAGTGAGTGTTGGTGTGACTGTGAAAGTGAGGTAGTATGGTGTGTGAGATAGGTAATAGAAACAGAATAAGAACAATTCTAACAAATTGAAAGATCAATGATCACCTCGCTTTTCGGACGACGTGTGGACGAAGTGTAGGTCCAAATGTAAATTGTCGTTTGTCGGTTAGCCCTGCGACATTGTCTTGGGGTCAAAAGAAGCCAAATAAGTCTTCATTCAGTAACCTTGGGCAAAACAACCCAAATGTAACTAATTTGGTTATTGAATAGTAGAAACAATAGACTCAACATCATCGTAGGTTTTAGTTTTAAGCCAGTCGATTACAACTTTTTTACAGTCCCGGAGCTTCATGGAGTATATTCGTAATTCTTTATTCAGCAAGTTGTATAGATATGATGATTGCCTTGCGTGTTGCCTTTTAGCGAAAGCAGATCTAACCCTGACCGTTGGAGCGACTAAGTAGCTCCTTCTACTTTTTGGCTTAGAGGGGTCATACGGAAGGCATGTGTGTTTTTTTAGTATTAGTTGAAGCAGATAAAGCTTTCTTACAGACAGAAGGTCAGATAATATGTAGAGGCTGTGGGTGGGGTACCTATAGGGTTTAAAGTACATGACCTTAAGTAAGGTTCTCTGCGCCCTCTCAAGTTCCAAAAATTTTAGTTTTGTAGTCCCTCCCCAGCAAGTCATACAGTACATGAGGATAGATTGGGCCAGCGAAATATATACCTGCTTCAGAAGTTGCTTTGAAGCCACATGTCGCAGTGTTTTAAATGTCCAAATCAGCTTCCTAACTCTTTTCATAATTATTTCGGTGTGCATGTGCCAGGACAGGCGCTGGTCAATAATAACACCTAGATATTTGGTATACTGTAACCTGTCAATTTTTAAGCAAGAGCAGCCAGGGGTTGGGGGGTTGGAACAGTTATGTATTTTTATTTGGAAGTTTTGAGACGGTTGCGAGTTATTATACTTAGTAAAGCAGATGTAGTTGGATTTTGAGGCATTCAGTGTGAGGAGACTATTGTTTAGCCAGGCTGCCATCTTCACAAGGCCACGCTCGGCCAACATACGAACATTATCCCAGGTCTTAGCAGTGAAGACAATGGCAGTATCGTCGGCGTATGAGAAAATGAGACCGCCATCAATCTTCATGTTGCAGAGATTATTAATGTAGATGAGGAATAAGGTCGGCCCAAGAACACTGCCCTGGGGGACTCCAAAATTGATGGTTAACTCGGAACTAGTGTACGTCACAATTTTAACCATTTGCTTGCGATTGTTGAGGTAGGATTTCAAAAGATCAAGAGCGGGTCCCCTTATGCCGATACGTTCAAGCCTCTGTAAAAGTAAGGGGACAGACACTGTGTCAAAGGCCTTTTTGAGGTCAAGAAAAACAGCTAGACACTTAGCTCCAGAATCCACACCGTCTACCAGAGCAGAAGTTAGTGACAAAACTGCATCCTCAGTAGACTTTCCCTGTCTAAACCCAAACTGAGAAGGCGATAGTATTTTATATTTAGAAAGGAATTTAATTAGGCGTGAGTTAATGAGTTTCTCAAGGATTTTTGAAATGGACGGTAGGACCGAAATTGGTCTATAGTTAGACGGGTCAGACTTATCCCCAGACTTGTAAACAGGAGTTATAAGGGCTACTTTCAAAGCGTCCGGGAAAAGTCCCTGCTTGAAGCATATGTTAATTAAGTGGGTTATGATCGGTACAATTTGTTCGTGTGCTGATTTTAGAAAGCTGACTTGTATTTTGTCCCAACCGGGGGCGCTATCCGATTTCAAGCTCATTAGAGTGGCACGAACTTCATCGGGGTCTGTGTCGAGAAGAACAAAAGATGTGGCCAAAGGACTGTCTGCCGAGAATGAGTCAGGGTTGATATTATTTCCTGCTGAGGACTGAGAAGTTGTGATGTTTTCAGCAAGAAGTTTGCCTATGTTACAGAAGTAGTCATTTACCTTGTCCACAGAGTTTTGTGGGGTAGTGGGTGTATCTAGCAGTTCCGAATTATTTGTTTTTTTAGGTTTGCGTTGTGTGATGTTGTTAATGATAGCCCATGTTTTTTTGGGATTTCTGTGCGCTTTAGAAAGTTGATCTCTGTCATGTTTACGTTTTATTTTTCGAATAATGGTACAACAATAATTACGATACCTTTTGTATGTGATTTTTAGCACCTCGTTGTATGGGTCAAGCCTAAGTCTCTTTTGCATTTGATTTCTATTTAAAATACAGCGCAACAAGCCAATTGTCATCCATGGTTTTAGAATTCTATTTTTCAAAGGTATATTCATAGTAATTGTACTGAGTGTGACACAGTGTTGTAATATTTCGATTAGGCTATTAGTAAGGGTGTTAGGGTTATCTAGTTTTAATAAGTCCGATAGGTTACTCTCTTTAAGCAGCTCAAGCGCCTTCTCCGAATTAAAAACTGTTTTTGTTTTTGAGCATCTTATTTTGTTAGTATGGTTTGATATTCTTAAGAAAGTCATGAAATGGTCAGTAATGGTCGTGTGAATAACTGCAATGGTTGCAGTTTGGTTGCCAGGTTTGAGTTTTATTATGAAGTGGTCAAGACAGGTTTTGTCTCTCGTGGGAAGCGAGTGACCAGGTAGTAAACCATGCATTGCTAACATATTCAGATAATTAAGTCTGTTTGTACGCTCGTGTGACTGCTCATTTTCATTGTATATTAGATTAATATTTATGTCTCCAGTGATTATTATGCACTCCTGAAATACTATGCGCAACTCTAAGGAAACCTATCATCACGCTTCTGCCTTCATCCCAATTTATTTGCGGTTGGTGCAGCATGTCTTTTTCTTCCATACTTCTATGTATATTACTAGTTATTTTTTATTAATTTATTTATTAACTCATCATCTCATTACACGGATTTCCTAATTCAATAGAGTGGCCATAATTACAGTTTTATTATTTTCCATAACATATTCTGTACATCGTGGTTTTTGTGAACTCACTCAGAGAACAAGTAAAAAGATCTATGTCTGCTACGTCATTAAGTACAGTCAAGGTACGCGTTATAGGAGCTTTACTCAGTAGATTGTTCCTACTACTGGGCACCGCCAATAGACGTGCCGTTGCCTTCTAAATACATAATTGTCGGGCACACACAGTTTTATTTCTTTCAATTTACCTGGGTTTGAAGTCTTGCCACGCAAAAATTTAAAAATATAGGTAGCAAGAGCTATGTCCCTCCTTGTTTCCAATTTTTATATCCCACCATGCCTCTAACAAACAAAGTTGGATACGTCAATGGATAAAATGAATATACACCATACCACCTTAGATACAGAAACCTAGTAAATTTATTTTGTATACGCTCCAGCATGAGACTGTATTTAGCTTCATGCGGAGCCCATATGATTGCGTTACATTCGAGTTGACTTCTTACCAGTGCATTGTACAAAGAAGTTAGCGCAGCGATGTTTTTAAACCCTCTCTCTCTCTTTTTCTCTTCTTAGGACGTTATCTCAGCAGCCACCTCCTGTCTTCCCACACTTCAGTTATCGTTTGTTTGGTCTTCCCCTCCTCGTATAGCCACGTTCATACGCAAGATTTTCCATTTTTTTTTAAATTTTAGTTGAGAGATACATACAAAAATAATAAAACGTACGAAAATACGTTAAATTACGTCTACCCTGTAGGTACACCATGTGTATTCCAAGAAATTGACCAGAATTTATTAGATGAAGAAAATCATTTCTTCTATTTCGCAGTGTCGATGATTCCGTTTTTTTATTTATAATCAAACTAGTTTTCCACCCGCGGCTTCGTCCGCGTCAAGTTCGGTTATATCGCGTTTCCAAGAGAACTCTTCAAAAGTCTGGGATAAAAACTATCCTATGTTCTTTCTCAAGGTCAACTCTATCTCTGTACCAAATTTCATTAAAATCAGTTCAGTGGTTTAGACGTGAAAGCGTGACAGACAGACAGACAGACAGAGTTACTTTCGCATTTATAATATTAGTAGGGATTAGCTTTGACTAGAAGTGTGCCACCCGGATTTAATTAAACGAAATTTTATTAAAAGAGTCAGTCTCAGATCCGCGAGTTCGGTTTTGTGTCCAGTTCAGTTGATGGCAATAGGCTCGCCTCGACTAACACATCTAGCGAAATATTTGTTGTATAGAGTACAACTCTGCCTAACCCTTCGGCTATTACAGGCGCGATGTTATCTTTAGATATGTCTTAAATCCCGGTGAGTTTTTCTCCTGAACGACTTTTCCTGATTTCTGCTTTTGATGTTTTTTTTTTACTTATTTTTTCATCTGGATTATTCTTAGGTATAGGTGAACCCGGTACGTCGCGCTGTTGTCGACAACCAGAAAGGGCAGGATAACGTCTGTTGGGTCAGCTTGTCTTTTATAATAATCACAAAAAAAACTGTGAACGTCGAAGAAGTCGGTGACTTTTGGTTGTTTGATTGAGTTTATTTGCCACCGACTTCTGAAGCTTAAGTTATTTTTAATTTTTTTTTTGTGTTATTGAAGTTGGTTTTATTTTCAGCAAAAATTTACCATTTTTAGTTGTAATATCCTATACAAATATTTGCTATGCATTTATTTATATTCTTAACAATAAATTTCATGGTAATAGGCGAAATCTGGGTGAACTATAGAAATCTGCGTACCTCCTCAGAGCATAAAGGCGTTATTTTATGTTGTGATATTGTGTAAACAATAAACGGCATGACGGCACGGTTGGCGCAGTGGTCAAGCGATTGACTGCTGCGCTGCATGCCGCGGGTTCGATTCCCGTACGGAACAAATATTTGTATGACCTACAAATAGTTGTTCCGGGTCTGGGTGTTTTGCTATCTATAATATGTATGTATTTACAAAAAAAAATGTATATATGTAGTTTATCAGCCATCTAGCTACCATAACACAAGCATTAGGTTGCTTAGCTTGGGACTAGATGGTGCTGTGTGAAATGTCCAGGGATATTATTATTATTATATTATAAACATCCAAGCGATTGCAGAAATCACGACAGATTTGCTGTCTATTATTGAAGAGTTCCATTGCTTATCTCCGAAGATCAGCATCAGCTCTTCACCAAAAAAAACGGGACCACCGCGGAATAATATCCTACCAAACAAAAAGAATCATCGAAATCGGTTCACAATTGGCGAGGATATGGCTGAACATACACACAAAAAAAATCAGACGAATTGATAACCTCCTCTTTTTGGAAGTCGGTTAATGATTGCTGCTTTCGGTTTTTAGTCCGAGCTGAAGCAGGAGGGGGCGATAATGAACTACTGCAATACCAAGTATGTGTCTGCCTGTTATGCTATGACCCGGCGCGTCGGAAGAGGAGAACCTTACAAGACCAACCTTACTGCTACCATAAAATACACTTGGGGCAACAACGTTACGGTACGTATCCGGCAAGTTTAAACAACGCGCAACGGGCTACTCAACGACACGTGTCGTCAAAAAACATTGTAAAAATCTGCACCTAACATGCATATTTAAAACAAACTCTTTTTAGAGAGTAGTAGGGAATGGTCTTTGTCGAACTTTTTTTTTTTTTCGTCACGACTTCTCTCAAAAGGGTGGAGAATTGTTAGGAAACCGGCATGGTCCAGAATCAGAATTTCCAACTCACCCAAGGCCTGCCTGAGGGCAGGCCTTGGCTCAGAGCGAAAGAGAGAGCCTATCTCCCTGCAGTGGGAACTTTGTAGGCTGATTATGCTCAAACTGATATGTTATTTATGCGTGTGCATATTTTTCAGATTAAGGTAGAAATGTATTCCGGGATAGTGATCGAATTGGTGAAGACAAAGCTGTGTGACGCAGAAAAAATTGACTGGGTGTTCGACTATATCAAAACTTATGGCCATGTTGATGGTACCTGTCCTTATAAACCGGTAAGCCTGGTTTAAAGCTAGAACAAAATCGTCAGTTAGTCAGTATTGTATAAAATCTTTTTGGTTTTTAAAAGTGTTTGAGATGTTCCACTATGCCATCATCATCCAAGTCTTTTACCAACTATTTTGGAACGCCATCCAGCATAATTGAGAAGCCTGGTTGCCAGACTTTCGGGAATCCTGTAACGAATACCCGAGATCTACGAATGTCATCTGGGACCAACTGCTTTATATACGTGCTCTATGAAGCGTGGAGGAGTCTTGTTATGTAATTAAGTAAGAGTTGCTTGACCCGTGCGGCTTTAGTAATTTTGCCAAATGCTCTTCTGGAAAATGGCTCTTGAATTCGTTCCTTGAATATTAGTTCGACTCCCTTTCCCTTGATCACAATAACCAAAAATAACTCAGTCTATAATTTTGTTTCCAGGGCCCATATGGACTTTTTAACATGGAATTCCCTCCCAAGAACTTGCCAGTAAGAATGACCAAATTAATTAAAGGGAATTTCCACGCCAAGTTTTACTTTCTTGTTACAAAAACGGAGGAGATTATAATAGAAAGTACTATAATGTACCGAATGATTTAGTCAAATAGATTGCTTGAAAAGAACTTTATTTTGTTATTTAATTTTTATGATACAACGTTCCAAGCCTAGTCTCAAATACAGGGTGTATCAGAAAATATATTACCAGCAATAGAACATTGAACAACTTTCTTTACCGAAGCAACATCGTACTACAAACCAATTAATATATACTCGTTTCAAATGCATGAGACACAATGTAGACCCCTTGGAGAAAGTCGTTCAGATTGATGGTAGGAATCACACCCTTACCTACATATGAGCACAACTTTCAGATATACCCTGTTCAGCCGACTAAATTAAATTCCAGCCTATAGCGACAGTAGCTACCACAAACTGTAGCGGCAAAGCAATTGCTAGGAGACCGCAGACCGCAGCAGCAACAGGAGTGTACGACTGGTTTCTGAGTAACGACTCTATGGGAACAGCAACTGGCGGCTATGTCGCCGTCAATGGTACTGTTTTCATTAGGAAATTTAATATACAGAGTGATTCTTTTAAGTGGGACAATATGGAGAAATCGAAATCCATAAGAGATACTGGGAAACTTTGTGCCTTGTTTTAACTTAAACATAATAAACTAGCTTCCGCCCGCGGCTTCGCCCGCGTGGTGTGTTGATAAAAAGCAGCCTATATGTTAATCCAGGGTATAACCTATCTACATACCAAATTTCAACCAAATCGGTCCAGCCGTTTATGCGTGAAAGAGTAACAAACATCCACACATCCACACATCCATTCTCACAAACTTTCACATTTTATAATATTAGTAGGATTAGTATTAGGTATAACATCCTATGGACAGACAATTTACGAACAAAACATTTTTGGGTTTGTCGTTTTTCAGTTAAAAACTGACATAACGACATGCCAGGACAAATTGGAGGACCTATTAAAAAAAGTTAAATGTTATCTACATAATTTAGGCAATTACTCACAGGAAAACATTTAATGTAAACTACAGGGTATTTAACTGAATATTCAGAATGATTAAATGTTTCAAATTATTTTGTCGGTGACATGTCAAATATGCGGTCTCTTTGTTTAGTCGTTGTTTTACTAACATTTGTTCAATTTTTAGCCGTAAGTAGCACTATTTTAATTTATATATTCAGAAATTATAATCTTTTATTCAACAAGGGGCTAAAGCAACGTTATAATGTCGTGGTCGTTGTATACAATTCCGAAATTACCGACGGATTCTAGTTGGAATCGTGTATGCAATGAGGGATGCAAGCTGGATCAAGACGAGATCATCTTCATCGACGAGAAGAATAATCCACTTTCCTAACTATGTGGGGGTCGGGTTCCAGTCTATCCGGTACTGAATATATTACATATAATGATGCCCAGCTGGTAATGTCCTTCAGTAGGCACAATACTATGTTTTCGAAGAAGCCTTTGCCCCGCAGCGAGACTGTTATATATTAGTAAAGTGAAAGAGTTAATCAATGTTATTTTAGGGCGAGATAAAGCAAGAGCGTGCAACTGTCATCACTTGCAATCAAAACTATGTGACAGATTGTTATGGTATGACGCGGCGCCTTGCAAGGGGGGAGCCCTACAAGACTAACCTTACTGCTGTCAGTAAATACCCCTTCGGCAACAATATTACGGTTTGTATCTGTCTCCGTAAGATTGTGAATATCGTTCATATATAAATCAAAATTAAAGCATTTATTTCAAGTAGGCCAGTTACAGGCACTTTTGAATTGTTGTAACAAAGAAATGTAGCTACAGTCCCAGTCACAAGGCATAAAAACTGTGAAAGTTCTGTAGTTGCCCTTTCCCTAACTTATATCTCTATGGAGATGAACGGGCAAGAAACTCCATGGACACTCTTTTAAATCAGAATATTTTTACAAAACCTTGGTTATATCATTCGTGTTGAGATGGTACATTATGTGAGAACGATGTAGCAAGATGTGCACGTTAAAAGTGTCCATTGTTAAAACAAAAAAAAAGAACAATTAAAAATAAAATAATTAATTCAAACAAGCCGTGGCAACCAAGTGATGACCAGTCACAACTGACAGCGCCCGTTCACGAATACGACGCGTCGCGACACATGTATCAGCACAATTCAACTCAACCATTTTGAAGCGAACTAAATGATCCGACACTCGCGCCATCAACAGCGAGACATTTGAGTGAGCATGACCACCAGGGCACATTCAATTCAAGAAAAGACGTAGGTTTCCAGCGAATGACAGCTTTCTAGTACATAGTACTCACACAATATGAATCTATACAATGCAAAGATAGTTGTACAATCTTCAGCAGCTCTATAATGCGGATAGCATTATAGAGCTGCTGCTATTTATGCGCCCCAGTCCATGTGGAGCAGGACCGGTATAATCGTCCAACTTGTAGTATGCTTGCTTACATAGTGTGCGTTTATAAAGCAAAGGGAATATTTTTCCCACCATAATTTTGTAACACTGTAATTGTATGTGTCACCTCTTTTATTAGATGTAGATTTTTTCTTACGTACATCATGTTTTCGCAGATTTATTGACAATGTACCGTCCCGATGTTATTTTCCGTAAACATTCCCTTATTATCTCATTCGTATTTTCCCTTAGAGAATCGCGCCTACGAAGATTATATATGGCTCTGATGGCTCTTTTTTACAGAATAAATATAAACTCATGGTCTGCAGCCCATCCCCATAACAGAATGCCATAAGACATTATACTATTAAAGTAACTAAAATATACCAGTCTAGCGTTATCTACATCAGTAAATTGACTGATTTTTCTAATAGCATATGCTGCTGAACTTAGGCGCCCCACAAGAGATGATAAATGAGAACCCCATTGTAGCCTTGAATCAAGCGTAATCCCCAGGAAAACCGTTTTATCTACGAATTCAAGTTTCTCTTTATTCAATACTATATCACAATCGCTACTTTTAACATTCGGTAAAGCAAATCTTATGCATTTAGTTTTTTTTTTCATTTAATACTAAATTGTTTGCTGTTAACCAATTATGCACCTGAAGTAGGGCATTATTTACGTCATCTAGATTTTGGGCCCGTCTATTTATTTTAAAAACTAGGGAAGTGTCACCAGCAAATAACACCATATTATGAGGTTGGTTTTTCAATAAATAGGGTATATCATACTAGAAAGAGGAAACGACCCAATATTGAGCCTTACCTACCTACCCTACCTACCTACCTAGACCTACCTATCCTACCTACCCACCTACCCTACCTACGTTTCTAGTACCTACGATTCCCTATCTAGGTACTCTGCTTACCTACCGTACCCTACTTACCTACCGTACCCTACTTACCTACCGTACCCTACTTACCTACCGTACCCTACCTTCCTTCCTACCTACTCTACCTGCGTGACACGAGCTGTCAATTGCCAAACCTAATTTAATATAAAATAACTATTTATTTAAATAAACCGGGACTATTCCCGTACATACGCGGGCTCCATACGGCCGAGAGGGTTTGAACTCAAACTCAGAGTATTTATTTCAATTAGACCATTACGGCACTTTTGAATGTCAAAAAAAAAAACAAAAAGAAGAGAAGCACAAGTCACAAGGCATAATAACTTGAGAAAGTACTGTAGTTGCACATTCCAAAGCGTAGCGTATCTCTATGGAAAAAATGGGCAAGAAATTCCATGGACACTCTTTTAAATCAAAATATTGTTACAAAATCTTGGTTACATCATTCATGTTGAGATTATACATACTTATGTGAGAACGATGTACAAAGACGTCCAGAGTAAAAGATTAAACCAACAATTTAACAATTAAGTAATTTAAAATAAACCGTGGCAGCTAAGAGATGACCAGTCCCAACTGACAGCGCCCGTTCACGAACATGACGCACGGATCAGCGCCATTCAACTCAACCATATGGGAACTAAGTGACCCCACACACCCACCCGCCACCATCAGCGAGACATTTGAGTGAGCATGACATTCTCTCAGCCACCAGGACACATTCAAGTCAATGAAAGATAACAAAATATAAATGGTAGCTTTACAGTACATAGTACTCACACATTTGTGTGTATGCAATTTTATAATTCTAGGAGATGGAATCTATACATTGTAAGGATATATTTACAATATTCTGCAGCTTCCACAATAATTTAACATGGTAATCAATTAGTTTGCACACACAATGTAGAGATAAAATAGGAAAAATATACCATTCGAACCCTAAGTTTCCAGAAGAAAAACGAGAAAAAAAAATATAATTAAAGAATTAGAGGGAGAGCATCTCTTCCAAACATTAAAATCTTAGTTCGTGGCCCAAGTGGCTGTGGAGCAGGACCAGCATTGAGCCAAGCATTTTTATCTACGAGATAGTCTTCCAACTTATAACATTTTAAACAGTACCCCTTGAAAGATGAGTCTACTTTAGTTATCCTGAAACCTGGCTCAACTAGTTGGTCCCTGTTTCTAGTATTATAGTGGTATCTGTCATTTCTTTTACTTAAATAAATGCAGATTTTTCTGCACGTACATGATGTTTTCGTAGATGTATTGACAAGGTCCTATCATCATATCATGATGCTAATTTCCTTAAACAGTTCACTTAGAGAATCGCGCCTACGTAGATCATAAAAGGCTTTTGTACACCCTTTATAAGAATGTGTCCTAGATAAATACTCTATTTTTTTTCTGCTGTGTTTGATGTGTGGTTTATTTTCAGCTGAAAGTGATAGTGTGTAAAGTTATAAACGTTGAAGTGTTGAACATAAAACTGTGTGACTTGCCGAATATACCTTGGGTGTGGGAATATATTCAAATGTTTTCAAATTTCAACGGTGACTGTCCTTATAAGCCGGTAAGACTCATTTAAATAAGTACCTTATGCAGATCTCCCAAGAAAATTCTGCGCTTTGGCACTTACAACCTTGGTAACACTGGCTTTTTAACAACTGAATGTAGTCAAGGCGACTCTGTGCCTCGATTTTCATGCTAATAATTTGGAATCAAGAAGATTCTCAATTCTCAAGATTATTCTGGTTGAACTGTATGTTATTAATTGGCAAATAATATAGTGGCTTGCTTGATAGCACCGTCGCCTGTGTGATCTGCAATGTCTGAGGCATCGCCGAAATGCTGTCATGCTCGATAGAGTGCGACATGGGTCTTTTGGCGCGTGGCCATAGACGGAACCAACGCCACCATCTTGTTTTTTCACAGACAATTTCACAAATGTTGACCAACAGCGCTCCTGACAATGTCATCCAAGCGCTAAAAGAAACACGACGCACTCTACAAAGAAACTAAATGACTTTCACACCTTTATGTAAGTTTTTGTTCTCAGGGGTTATATGGACTTTATAATATGGAGTTTCCACCCAAGAACATGCCGAAGAGAATTTTGAATATGTTTAAGGGAACGGTTCACGTCAAGTTTTATTATGTGGGCACCAAAACGGGAGAGATTATCGTAGAAAGTGAATTAACAGTTAGTATTTAATTTAAAGCTTGTAGAATCATACTGTATTTTATTTGATTGCACCTTTCGTTCAGCTGTTTGGAGCTTACCCCTCTGCAATGATCTATACACTAAAGGCGAATTCACACCGCGCACGTTACGTGCCTGTACCTAATGACTATGGACGCGTCACATTCTAAGCGAGAGCGCAACGGTTCGCGTCCAAAGAACGCGCAGCAAGGATTCGCACCTGCGCAATTGTAGCGCGATTGAATTGAATGTTCCTAATATGCACTCAAACTACACTGTTCGTGCTTGAGATGGCATTATAACTTGCACGCGAACTACTCGCTAACTGCTCGTGTACTTGTTCAAAGGTGTCCACTATATTCCTAAGATGCAAGCGAATGGCACAGTTCGTGCGCATGCACAGTGAGTGTGGGGGAAAACAAATTAATGCATTTGTGTGTCACAAGTCATTGTGGCGCGCTACTTAGAGTGGTTTCAGACTAGCGTACCTATTTTGTTGCGCGTAGGTATAGGGTCGTACACGCGCGCCACATTACATGATTCAAACAATTGAATGCGCGTACACCCGCTCATACGTGTTCGGGTGGGATAAGCGGGCGCGCAGGGAGGCGTCTCTCGCAGCTCGCGCTTAATACGCTCTTATAAGCGCTCGAACGAGTCAATCCTGAAACAACAAGCGCGAACATACGCCAAAATGAGCTTATACGCGCCGACAATACGCTAATCTGAAACCACCCTAACAGTTTTGTTTTGCTATCATGTATCTATATATACTCCTTGTTGAGGAACACAATTTGGTGTTTTTCAGTAACAAAACTATTCAGTAGGTATAGTTGACAACGTTAGCTTCACCCTCGCACACATCTTTGCCTTGTCTTGTTGCTTGTATGTACAAAAACCTCGCTCCGCTGAGCCGTCTCCACTAGAGCTGCGCTGAGCGAGGCTAGGTGAATGAAGAGATTCCATTGTTCTTAACAAACACATCCCTCGCAACGCATACTCGCACATCGGTGGAAACGCAGCCTACAGCATTAATTAACACACAGTGCTTGTCAGGGTTCGAAAACGAACAGTCCTCTTGAAACTTCGAGCAGCTGCTGAGAAATTTATACATGATCACGCCTGTTTCCCATGAGGAAAGGCAGATACCACAGAATGCCACCTGCTACGATCCTCACATACCTACTCCAAAAATTTCCAATGGAAAAACTCAATATTACTTCGCCCGACCTGGCAATCAACAAGGTTATGCCCTGCACACTAGGAATTGATGGACGCTAATGATAGTACCAAACTGGTAGCAAAGTCCTGGACCGACCCATCATAGATTAACACGCTGAAAAGAAGAAGCCTATACATAGTATAATAACACACAAGATGCACGAACAAACTTATTTATTACCACCATATCGTATCAGATCGGCTGCTCGCTCCGCCATCGCGATGATCACGGAGTTGGGGAACAGAGACACTGGTGATGGTAGCACACTGGCGTCCACGATCCTTAGTCCTGATACTGATTTTACTCTGAAAAGGGTCAAAACAGAAGGAGTTTAATTAACTTTAATCTTTGTGACTATGGCTTGGTGTAACTTGGTGATGTTAGGCCCTGGAGCAAAGCGATGCATCTGCCGACGTGATTTCCTTTCAGGCTCCTTTTTAGGATTACGGTTCAGTTTCTTCTTGTCTAAAATATGTTATTACTAAAACCCTCTCACCCACTGAGGATCTATGCCTTGTTGGCTTAGCAGTCCTACTGCCCTGAAACTAAATGAGCACCCACACTTTACAAATTAGTTGTTACTGCTTGGTAGCAAGAAAACTAGCCCCAGGTTTCACGATTTACTGACAGTTGTTGGTGTCAAAGAGCACCAAGGATTGGCCTGATGAACGAGGTAGCCAAATTCAAGGTTGGTAGAGAAGCTGGTCGAAATGTACAGAGTACGAACCTTACATAAATATTGTTAGGTTACCGTCTATTATTAGAGGCAGAAAAGGACCTTTAACACATTCACCTTAAACGACATCGAAGACCTTTAAAGCAACCCCTTACCGTAGCTCCTGGTCTACCACCTTCCCGCCAGCACAGGTGCCTCCCGCATGGTGACCTGTCACCGCCACTTCTCTAATGATACACTCCAGGTATGCGTCTGGGGGACTTGGGGGAGGCTTCGGTTTTGGAGCCTTGGGTTCTTTGGTTTTCGACTGTTTCTTGCCACTAAAATGAAATAAGTGATCATGATAATTATAATTTGTATTTACAAAGTTATCTGTATTTGAATTTCATGACTTGGATCTCGATGTATTTATTTTCATGATTTTAGGCAGCAAGTTTTATAAATCAAAGAGGCAAAGCATGGTTGAGACAAGTTGCTACATTTCTGATAATGATACTCGTAATTCCAGGTTGAAAGACAGTTGCCAAAAAAGTACATCTCTTTCTCAAAACAAGCTGAACTTTCGCCCTCAAGAAAGTCAAAATAATGATTATACAATATACGCTTATACAAGTATGTACTTGTACATCTACTCACAACTTCCTCCTCCGTATCACTGGTCCCTTCTGTTCCTCTTTGCTGTACCTCCACAAAGACAGACACCGTTCAGGTCGCGGCCAGTGTATCCACGCTCCGATGTCTCGGAACGGCTTGGATGATATCAACCGCTCAGCTCTTCGGATTGCTGGAAAATATTACCATACCTCATTACATTTTGAATAATTCGTAAGAAATGCTACATTCAGCTATCAGACGTTGCATTGAAAGGAACAGTCTCACTGTTCTGTTATAACTATTTAAATTAAAAAGATCAATCTCATTTGCGCTATAATCGTTTAGCTTTACCTGGTTTTTGATGACAGTTCAAAGGATTTATGTTATTAGAACTTCAAAGAACACTTCAGGCTTCAGTAGAGAGAGCAACCACTAACCTTTAACAATACACCGAACATCATAATACTGCTCCAAGTAGTTAGGATCGACCACAGGCGGCATGGAGGTGGTGGAGTCAGCTAGCGTGACCGAGCCTCTACTCTTGGGCTGCACGCAGGTGCACAGGAACATAAAACCTTCCTTGTTCGTGTTGTTGTAAAAAGGAAACGTGTCACGGAACACCTGGGGATAATGATAAAATCAAAATCAAAATCAAAGCATTTATTTCAAGTAGGCCCGTTACAGGCACTTTTGAACTGTCGAAACAAAGACAACAATGAAATTTAGCTACAGTCCCAGTCACAAGGCATAAAAACTGTGAAAGTACTGTAGTTGCCCATTCCCTAACGTAGATCTCTATGGAGAAGAACGGGCAAGAAACTCCATGGACACTCTTTTAAATCAGAATATTTTTACAAAACCTTGGTTACATCATTCATGTTTAGATGGTACACTATGTGAGAGCGATGTAGCAAGATGTGCACGTTAAAAGTGTCCATAGTAAAAACAAGGAAAAGAACAATTCAAAAAATAAAATAATTAATTCAAATAAGCCGTGGCAACCAAGAGATGACCAGTCACAACTGACAGCGCCCGTTCACGAACATGACGCATGTATCAGCACCATTCAACTCAACCATTTTGAAGGGAGCTGATCCGACACACGCGCCACCATCAGCGAGACATTTGAGTGAGCATGACATACACTTAACCGCCAGGGCAAATTCAAGTCATAAAAAAAAAAAAAAATGACGTAGGTTATCAACGAAGGATAGCTTTCTATTACATAGCACTCACATAATATGGGCTATGCGGTTATATAATACCAAAAGAAATTGAATCTATACAATGCAAAGATAGTTGTACAATCTTCAGCAGCTCCAACAATACTATTTAATGCTATCCATTAATCAGTTTATGCGCCCCTGTCCATGTGGAGCAGGACCGGCATTGAGCCAAGCATTTTTATCAGAGATATAATCGTCCAACTTGTAATATGCTTGCTTACATAGTGTGCGTTTAATGCATGATTTAAATTTCGTCTCATTCAGTTCAAGAATACTTTGTGGAATTTTATTATAGCATCTTAAACAGTACCCCATGAAAGATGAGTCTACTTTAGCGAGTCTGAAGCCCGGCTGAACTAATTGGTCTCTAGTTCTCGTACTGTAATTGTGTCTGTCACCTCTTTTATTAAAAAGATGTAGATTTTTTCTAACGTACATTATGTTTTCGTAGATGTATTGACAATGTACCGTCATGATTTTGATTTCCTTAAACAGTTCCCTTAGAGAATCGCGCCTACGAAGATTATATATGGCTCTGATGGCTCTTTTTTGCAGAATAAATATAGACTCAATGTCTGCAGCCCGTCCCCACAACAGAATGCCATAAGACATTATACTATGAAAGTAACTAAAATAGACCAGTCTAGCGGTATCTACATCAGAAAATTGACGGATTTTTCTAACAGCATATGCTGCTGAACTTAGGCGCCCCGCAAGAGATTTCAAATGAGAACCCCATTGTAGCCTTGAATCAAGCGTAAGCCCCAGGAAAACGGTTTTATCTACGAATTCAAGTTTCTCTTTATTCAATACTATATCACACTCGTTACTTTTAACATTTGGTAAAGCAAATCTTATGCATTTCGTTTTTTTTTCATTTAATACTAAATGGTTTGCTGTGAACCAATTATGGACCTGAAGTAGGGCATTATTTACGTCATCTAGATTTTGGGCCCGTCTATTTATCTTAAAAATTAGAGAAGTGTCATCAGCAAATAACACCATATTTTGAGGTTGGTTTTTCAATAAATAGGGTAGATCGTTTATATACTAGAAAGAGGAAAGGACCCAATATTGAGCCTTGCGGAACCCCCATTTTTACTTTTAAACCCTGTGAATTAACACCATTTATTTGAACATATTGTTGTCTATCACTTAAATAAGATTTTACCAAACTAAGTGCAAGTTTACCTAGTCCGTAATGCTCAAGTTTCAAAAGCAATGTGTCGTGATTTACGCAATCAAATGCTTTGGAGAGGTCACAAAATATTCCTATTGCGTCTTGGGATGCTTCCCACGCAGAAAATATGTGCTTTAATAAGGTTACACCGGCGTCAGTTGTACAACGTCCCTTAGTGAAACCAAACTGTTGGTCGTGTAAGATTCTGTTGGTGTTAAAATGATTGAGCATTTGATTAAGCATTACTTTTTCAAACACCTTGCTAAAAACTGGCAACACGGATACAGGTCTATAATTATTAGTATCTTTACTATCCCCGGATTTGAAAAGAGGTATGACTTTACTGTATTTCATTAAATCAGGGAAAACTCCTTGGTCTACACACAAATTAAAAATTAAAGCTAAGTATGGTGCTACAGTCTCAACTATGGATGTACAAACTTTGATAGACATTCCCCAAAGATCTTCGGTCAGTTTGACTTTTATTTGCCGGAAAGCTTTAATAACTATCATAGGGTTTATGTGTTTAAATTTAAATTCAGCCGGGCAGCCAGACACATTCGCCTTTAATAAACCAATTGCTACTTCAGGAGAGGAATTAAGAGACTCCGTAGTTTTTAACGGTATATCGGTAAAAAAATTCACAAATTCTTGAGCTACTGCCTGATTAGAGCTTTTAGGACCACATGCTGTATCTAAGGTGTAGCTAGTGTTACGTATTTTCTTCCTGTTAGTCTCGTTATTTATGACTTTCCAAACTGTCTTTATTTTATTTTCTGCTGTTTTGATCTTGTTGCTAATGTGCAGGGCTTTGGCAACCTTGCATGTATTTCTAAAAATGTTTGAATACTTAGCAACATACTTATTAAAAGTTTCAGTGTTTATATAAGATTTAAGGTCATAAAGCTCAAATAGTCTTTCCCTACTTTTTCTGATACCTCTAGTTGCCCAATCACTAAATATAAATTTAGGGCAAATACTTTTTGTCTTCTTTTCAAAAGTTTTGTTGTATTCAGTGTGAACTATTGAAAAGAAATGATCATACAATTGATTTATATTAATATCGTCCATATGATGGCTCATAACACTTAACTTGTTCTGCAGGGAAATATTATACCTATTTAATTTGCTAGTAGTTATAGGTCTAAATTTAATCTGAACATTTTGCAATGGTGTGTTACACCTAAAAGTTACAGTTTGTCCGCTGTGGTCAGACGGCAGGCAATTTACTATGGCTTTATCTAAGTAATCGCAATCGCAGAAAACATTATCTATACAAGTAGCAGAAGATGGAGTGACTCTAGTAGGTTCTATAAAAATGTTGGTCAAGTCAAATGACTTATAAAGATTTAATAACCGACTGCTATTTGAATTGTCTTCTAAAATATTGATATTGAAATCACCACAAATAATTGTAGATTTATTACTGGCTGCAAGTTTTGCCAGGACATCTTCCATTATTGATTCAAATAAGGAAAAGTTTTGATAGTTTGGGGGTCTGTACACACACACAATTACATGCTTATCTAGCTCAACACAGGACAGTTCGACGCAATGTTCAACCGAGAGACCTACTATGTCAATACGTTGTTTATATTTAACACAATTTTTCAAAAGTATTAGGGAACCTCCACGCAGCATAGATTTACGGTTAAAGCAGCTACCAACCGTATAGTTCTCATAATTAATCAGCATTTGGTAATCTTTTAGCCAATGTTCGGTAAAACAAATAATGTCAAACATATTTTTTTCTAAAAACAATTCAATTTCTAATAATTTGGAAGAAATGCCTTGGATATTTTGGTGGAATAATTTTAAGGTGTTCTGCTGAGGCCCTTTTTTACTAACTAATTGAGTGCAAGAAGATACCTTGTTGTTGATAGGTTTAACAATATTGTTAAAGGTACCTTCTTTTGTCTCACTACCTAGTTTAAAATATCTGGAGTGAGCCCCGAGACTCTACTACCAGTGGATTCTACTTGAGAATCGTCTATAATTACGCATGGATCCTCCGATTTACAGTTATTATAAAAATGTTTATTAGTATGATTACTAATAGTCGCGGTGTTAATAATATAACTAAACTTAGACATACTATTTATGTCTGTGTGAATATTATAAGCTAATAGCCTAGCTATTTTGTGTCTACATCTAATTGGTAGATACACCTTACCCCGTGTCGACTTAAGTTTATCAACAATAGTGTTGATATCCAGATATATAAGTCTGTCACTATAGTGACCTACTAAGAAATGTACATGCTTATTTAACATATGTATGTAATTGTTTTTTCTACTACTTAAATTTTTAAAATATGGAAAAGCACACAATATGATCTTACTACAGCTTAACTTTAACAACTCTGATACATAGTCGGTGATGTCTTCCTTTTTAATATTTGAACTATTTCCAACACATATAGTAATGGTGGTATTAGGATTACAAACATTATTTATTACCGAAGCCATGACCTGTTTGTAGGTTGACCCGGGCGTGCAATAATTTTGGGTACAATAACTAAGGTTATTACTGATTAATTTACCTAGCCCTCTACCTATACCATCAGAGAACATAACCGAATGATAACAATTTTTACTATCAGGTGATACAAAATGACTAATCTCAGGCTGTACTACTTGTGACTCATGAAATGTAATGACAGGGATTGCATCTGGGTTGATGGTGCAGTCCTGAGCGCTCATAGCTTGGGACGGGTCCTCCGTTGCCTCAGGCTGGAGGGCATCAAGACTGGGTTCACTCCTACAAGTACAATGAGTGTTGCTGAGAGTCAGCAAGTCCACTTTGTCTACTAACTCATTAGTGGCTAGAATATGCTCCTTAATTTGGTTGCTAGACATATCATATTTATTATATAATGATTTTAGTGACTTATTCAGTGCCTCAATTTCAGATTGTAAGCGCTGAGTGTCTATTTCATAAATATTTATACTATCTTCCAATTTAATCTGATAGTTATTTAATCTATTCACCAGATAAACACGTTCTTTCCTTAATTGAATATTTTTGGAATAGTGCTTTTGTTGTTTCTTGTATTTATTAAATTTTTTAATGATTTTATTCAATCTTGCATATTTCTTAATTTTATTTTTACTAGTTTTATGGTACGAATTATGTTTCAGTAAGGAGTCCTCTGTGAGGTCTATTGTTAATATGGAATTAGGGTTGCAATTTGTATTTACTAATTCATTGTACAAGTGTTCAGTTTCTATAGCCTGAGTATGATCCTGTTCCTGTTTCAAATTTAAAAGTTTTACATTAGCATAATTTAATTCATCCTCTAGGTCCCTAACTTTACACAAAGCCTCCTCATACAAGTTGCTACAGTTGTTAAACCCATCCGTAATCACCCTTAGCTGATCCCGTTCATTGACAACATTCAAGTAATCCTGATGAAGGTCTACTAGCTCCCGTTTTAAGCTGGAGTTTTTGCTATTGACGTTATTGACCTCCTCCTCACTGTCCTCTATCTCCTGTAACAGTTGTTGACATTGGAGTTTTGAGTCCTTCAGTTCTTGGAGGGCCGTTCTCAATTTTAACTCCATATCCTGAGCAGTAGCCTTACGTGTCATCACAGGCATGATTTCTGGATTGGGTACTGAAAATTGGAAATAAGGAAACGGTGAGAACTAATAGAATAGATCAATGTTAGAAAATTTAGAAATTAAAGGGGGAAATAAACAGGGAAAAAGTTTGTGTTACTCAAAGAAATGAGGTAGGCTGCTATACTAGCTTGACAAAATTGATATTATCTAACTGAATGTTCAATTTATTACTATAATAAGATTTTCTTATCTAAGAATTTAACTTTTTTTTATAAGTGGGTAGATTGCCTAGAATGAAAACTTAGAATTTTAAAGTACTTTTACTTCAAGACGTTAATAAAATAACTATCACGAACGTTATATTTAATTAATATTGAAAAGACTGATGTAAACAAAGTTTAAATAGTTAAAGTTTTACTTTTTACGAACTGACATTTGACAACAAAGCGATTTTGAAACAATACTGGGTACCTACTAAATTCACAAAAAAGAATTATTATTATTTAAATACGATTGTGTGCTATTATAATATAAAAGTAAACAAATACTCCCCGTATATATCCGTATAATTCCGTAGTTAGACCGTCAGCTGTTGTTGTTTATAGGTTACCGGTAATGTCGTATAACCGAATACTTTATGAACAATCAGGAAAACAATTTTCCTAGGTATTTACACATTTAAAATACGTTATCACATTTAATTACACCATAATACAACCTAATTTCTAATTAAAATTAATTTTTAAACACGGAACAAAAACTTGACATTTCAATCGGGCAGTGTTGCCATCCAATTATTTCTATATATACATATGATACTTGGACATCATCAGCTTGTAGCAGTTCACGTTTGGACATGGGTGAAATGAAAAGCTAAAGTCATTCATTAACATTTACATTAACATTTACATGAGAAACAATATGGTTTCACCAAAGAACGTTGCACGACTGACGCCGGTGTCACCTTATTAAAACACATATTTACGGCGTGGGAAGAGGCACAAGATGCCATAGGAATCTTCTGTGACCTCTCGAAAGCATTTGATTGCGTAAACCACGAAACCCTATTCTTGAAACTTGAACATTACGGTTTAGGGAAACTTGCGCTCAGTTTAGTTAAATCGTATTTAAACGATAGACATCAGCAAGTACAAATAAATGGTGTCAATTCAATGGGGTTAAAAGTAAGTATGGGTGTACCGCAAGGTTCGATATTAGGTCCTTTCCTCTTTTTAGTCTATATAAATGATCTACCCCATTTATTTAAAAACCAACCACAAATGGTGTTGTTTGCTGACGATACCTCTTTAAGATATAAGACAAACAGACGTGCCACAAATCTTGACGACGTAAATAACGCCCTATTGCTGGTCCATAATTGGTTCACCGCGAATAATTTAGTATTAAATGGGAAAAAAACGAAGTGTATAAGATTTGTTCTACCGAATGTCAAAAGTAGTGATAGTGACATAGTATTGAATCAAGAGAAACTAGAATTCGTCGAAAAAACTGTTTTCTTGGGGATCACGCTCGATTCAAGGCTTCAATGGGGTCCGCATATAACTTCTCTTGCAGGACGGCTGAGTTCAGCAGCATATGCTGTTAGAAAAATCCGTCAATTTACTGATGTAGATACCGCGAGGCTAGTCTATTTTAGTTATTTTCATAGTATTATGTCATACGGTATTTTACTATGGGGACGGGCTGCAGACATTGAGTCTATATTTATTCTGCAGAAAAGAGCTATCAGAGCCTTATATGATCTACGTAGACGCGATTCTCTAAGAGAACTGTTTAAGGAAATTAACATCATGACAGTACCTTGTCAATACATCTATGAAAACATCATGTACGTTAGGAAAAATTTGCATTTATTTAGTAAAAGAGGTGACCGACACCACTATCATACTAGAAATAGGGACCAACTAACTCAACCAGGTTTCAGGCTAGCTAAAGTAGACTCATCTTTCATGGGGTACTGTTTAAAATGTTACAATAAAATACCTCCCCACATTCTACAACTGAATGAGACGAAATTTAAATCCTGTATAAAACGCACACTATGTAGGCAAGCATATTATAAGTTGGGGGATTACATTGATGATAAAAATGCTTGGCTCAATGCTGGTCCTGCTCCACAACCATAGGGGCAAACTAATTGATTGCCATGTGAAGTTATTGTGGAAGCTGCAGAAGATTGTAAAAATATCTTTGAATTGTATAGATTCAATCTCTTAGTATTATATAATCGCATAGCACATGTGTGAGTTCTATGTACGGTAAAGCTACCATTTACATTTAGTTATCTTCATTGACTTGAATGTGCCCTGGTGGCTGAGAGAATGTCATGCTCACACAAATGTCTCGCTGATGGTGGCGGGTGTGTCGGGTCATTTAGTTCCCTTCAATGTGGTTGAGTTGAATGGCGCTGATCCATGCGTCATGTTCGTGAACGGGCGCTGTCAGTTGGGACTGGTCATCTCTTAGCTGTCACGGTATATTTTAATTACTTTATTTTTAAATTGTTAGTTTAATCTTTTACTCTGGACGCTCTTAATGTGCACGTCTTTGTACATCGTTCTCACATACTTATATGTATAATCTCAACATGAATGATGTAACCAAGATTTTGTAACAATATTTTGATTAAAAAGAGTGTCCATGGAGTTTCTTGCCCATTCTTCTCCATAGAGATCTACGATTTGGAATGTGCAACTACAGTACTTTCGCAAGATATTATGCCTTGTGAATGTGACTGTAGCTTAGCTTTTTTGTTTTTGACTTTCAAAAGTGCCTGTAATGGTCTAATTGAAATAAATGCTTTGAGTTTGAGTTTAAAATTAGGCTAAGAATCTCACTTTTTCAAGGTCAAATTGCAGAGGAAGGCGTTAACCCAGAACGGCTCCAATAAGGGCGGGCCCTTTTCCGCCTTCAAATGTTTTAGTTGAGGTTCGTAACGAACTCTATTTGATTAGAGAGAATTTGATTGGAGAGGCCTACTTCCAACAATGGAGTGCTATTGGCTGATGACGATAAGGGGCGAGGTAACAACCAAGAAGCAAGTACATTTTTTTACGTCCCTTCTTTAACCTTACCTGGGGTTTGTAGTTTGATAGATCTCTCAACAGCCTCTCACTAGCTGTCCCCATTGAAAATAGCAAGACTGCAGACGTGTTCTGATATTCCACGCCTGCTAGAGGTGGAAATGATAGCACACCTGCAAAATTGTAAAATTCAAAATAGTTATAAAAAAAAAATTGTGACATCAGGAGCAAGCACCTCCCTTCTTTGTGTATATTGGATTAATTTAGGAACCCGACCCCAACTACTACCTCTATGACAGTGGCAAGGGTGCTTAGGGCTGTTTTAATTTAAGAGTTTGATGTCGGACTAATGCCGCACGGCTGTACCGCTTTCATTGTTCTGCAGTAAGACCGCTGCAGGACGACAGCAGTCTGAAGTCCACATAAATTGAAATCGTAAAGTCTGCAGGAAGATCGTATTTTGTTGATATCTTCTTCAGTCGAGCTATGGATTCAGACGAAGAACTAAACACGTGTACGTTTGCGATGTTGCCGTCCTGCCGTAGTGTGCGCGCTGTACCGGCGTGGCATTGCGCTCGCAACGTTACAATTATACGGAAAAATGACAAACTTCTGTGCCCAGTACGACTACCGCACGACTCCGGCGCAGCGGCATCAAAAGCAGCCCTTAGACTTGCAACTTGCTAGAGTTGGTGGCTCACCAGTGTGGTACTGCTTAACAGTACAATAAAGAATATTCTAATTAGGAAGATGACGTAGCAGCCACCGATCTATGAGATTACGATGATGGCATTTTTTAGTAGATAAATTGCAATTTATGTGGGTAATGAGCCAATGCACAATGGTAATGTTTAAACGAGTATAGGAAACACCGACCTCATCTAGTTTTATATTTATTATTTATTGTGACGTGTACTAGGATTTTTTTTAATAGCCTTTTCTCAAACTACTTAGGGATCGGCTTCCAGCCTAACCGGATGCAGCTTAATATCAGTATTTTACATAGAGCGACTGCCTATATGACCTCTCCACTTACTGTGGGTTGTTATAACCCAGTAAATGAGTTGAGATCAATACCAAGGGGTATCGTGTTCGATACCCCTTGGTATAACTGGATGTCAGACTTTCGGGCCGATACCAACCGGCCTAGCGTGCTTCCGAGGCATGGGGGAACTCGGTATGTAATGATGGTCACCCATTTACGGACCGACCTCGGCAAGCACTGCTTAACCTCGAGGATCGACCCGTGCAGCTGTTAACGAATTAACAATAATAAATATCATTAATCTTACAAAGATCCCTCTGAAAATCCCTATGCAGTAAATTAATCTTACCATTACTCCTCCAGTAATACTCCAAGATGGTTGTGAGCGTGAAGACCTTGGACAGCGTGACGCTGATCGGTCTCTGGATACTGACGTAGATCGGCATGTTCATGTGATCGTGGAAGTTCCTGCCTACTTCCGAGTTGGCTGATATTTGCTTTATTTTAAACCTATAACCAATTGGTGGTGACAATATAATGTGTTGAATCAAGAACTCTTCATGTATACAAATAAATTACATTCAATTAAGAAAAGATGGTAGTAAAAAAACTAGCATCTAGCTAAAACTTTAACCAGTATAGATTAAAACCTAGAGTAAAATGAATGAAAATATTTAAAAAAAAACTGGCTTGTGAATGGTCTTATTTGTAGTGGATCGATAGTGTGGTACCTATGGTGCATCGGGCTAGTCCAACATAGCTACCTTGTTACATTTTATACTACGCTACCTTTGCAAAACCTCCTGTGGTCCGATCCCCGAAAGCATCAACAGCTGAGGCGTTTTGACAGCCCCCGCTGACACTATGATCTCCTTGTTCACGAATATGTTGTCCAGTTCGCGATGGTTCTGCAGGATGTACAGCGAAGATGCTGTGCGGTTCTCGAAACGAATCTGGAACAGAATTGAAAATCAATGGGATTCTGTCCACAATTCGCCATTAGATATAGTTCAAGTCACATCTGTGTGAAGGATGATATGGCTAGGAAGGAGTTGACTGCTGAGATGACGAGTAATAGAGAAGAATGCATGCTGCACCGAGCGCCAGATGAATTGGGGTAAGGGCAGTAGAATTATGATGATATCGTTAATTCTGGAGCTGTCATCATTATTACTGTCTATTGTTGATTACAGGCCCAATGATACTAATGATAGTACTACAGAGCATTGTCTCCTCAGTGCAAAGGCATCTTCTCAGAGGAAGAACTAGTACGGATTACCATGCTTGGAAACTGCTATTGGCAATCTGTATCATTGTGCAGTCCAAGCTGGCTCACAATGTGTCCATTTCCTTTCCCCTACGGGTCAAGTAACATATCTAAGGCACATTGTAATGTCTTTTTGGAATGTTTTTAAATAATTACACTCAAAGGGTGGTCTTGGCTGTGATTCCCAGGTAGGGCAAAGCGGTATTGGTTACTTTCATCAAGAATTTCTCAGTTGCAGCTCGGAGACTAGATTTGAGCCTGGTTGATGCCAATGAGCTCACTAGGATAGGGGGTATCACATGGGACTTAAACAAAACTGGCTAAATGTGGGTGTACTTTAGGTACAGGTATACCTACACGTCTTTTTAACCCTTGTGGGAATAAAGGAGCGATGTAATGTTTTATCATAGCTACTTACAAAAACTGCCTGTGTCCTAAGCAGCACATGAAGATTCTTCCTCCTCAATGCTGGTTTCAAATACGCGTCTAAAGTAGAGTGGCGGGCGCCATCTTTGATTGTCGCTGTCGGTCTTCTGAAGATCGTGTGTTTTTTCATCATGGTAAGAGAAGCTTCTCTGAATGTGTTCATTAGTTCATTTTCGTCGTCTATGAGTCTTAGTTTCATTGGGACCTGAGGGAATGTCATCAAAATGTAGGTAGATATGTATGTCTATGGGTTTTTATTTAACGGTCTACCGAATCCGTTTCATAAGCTTTAGACTTTCTGTTCATGGGTGTATTAAAACAGCAAAGCAACGTCGCTACGTTTTAAGAAGAGCCTACCTATCTGGATCTCACAGGACAGGTTTTGAGCCATAAGCAATAAGCAGTCTTTTCTTTCTTTTGATAAGTTGTTGTCAAAAAACTGTTCATCAAGATGTGCTGTAAGAACTAAAACATTTGTCTATCGGTAGAGCAGCTAAGGTTTCAGTCGAAAATGAAACTTGAAATGTAAGGTTATTTTATAAAATGTCCTTACCTTTGCCCCAGGACAGTCCCCATCTACAGCACAATGTCCTGAATCGAACTCACTCCTCACAGTCCCGAAGGCTTTTATCAAATATGGTCTCAAGTCTTCAGCAGTCCATCCTTCTAACCCGAGCTGGGCCCATCTTTCGTAGTCCTCAGGAAGACCAAATCCGTGGAGTAAAAAGTTAATTTGACCTGATCCACCGAGGCCTTTGCCCCTTGGTATGAATTGAGACTGAAAAAGAAACTCAGTACTTAAATTTAGTTGACAACCAGTACCTTGGAGGCACAGTAGTCGTACGCTCGTAATAATCTGAAAAAAAGTACATACAATTCTTTTTATCATGTCTGACACTGTTTCGCTGGTTAAAAAATACTTAGATAAGTAGGTATTCACTGAGGTACAATACAAAGTTTTCCACTTTTCTCTTACTAGTTTTTAAGCTTTGAAGATGTTCTATATTAATAAATATCTGGTAACATTCCTACCCACTGGCCTTAGCTAATAGATCAATAAAACGGAGTATTGGTACCTGTCCCCATAGCCCAAAAGACGAATACTTCTGCGGCTTAGTCCTCACAGCCCAGTCATCAGCTCCTTGCTGGGCTGCCGTAGGAGTTAGCGGTATCTTGGTGAAGTAGCCCATGTGGTCTCCTGCTTCTATCAGCAAGACCTTGGTGTTTGGGTCTTCGGTAAGGCGGGATGCAAGCACACATCCTGCTGTTCCAGCGCCGACTATAAAAATAAAGCAAATAAAGTATCGTAATCCTGCTTTTTGAAGCCTTTTAAAAAGAGGATTTAACTTGTACCTACCTGATGGTGGAACGAGATAGGGCCGTTTAAAAAAAAAGCGTTGTAAAAAGGTAGTAGATCAATGCCCTACTTATATTCGTCTGTTTTAGCCAATACATGGGTGCTGAAAGTATAGTGGGTAAGTGACTGGCCTTATTTTTTGGGATGGGAAATCATCAAATGACTCCTCCCGCTCTGGGCGGAGCGGAAGGGAGTGTCAGACTTTTACTGACTAAATACCCATCCATGTTCCTTCTTTTGCCCTTTGTGTTCCAGGGCCGCGGTATCTCTTTCGAACAGTCCCGCAGCCCTGGCAGGCATCGGCCCTTGCGGGCCCCTCCTGTTTGCTGACATCTCTTTGAGAAAACAGGAGGCCGTCCGTCTTATGACGACAGCCGTGTCGTCATAAGACGGACGGCCTCCTGTTTAGCTAGCCCTTTACTCACCGTCCACAGGCCCGCGCCTACGGTGGCCGATAGCCACCACGTGGCCCCCGACGCCCGGTGGATCTCCCGCGGCGGCTGGGACGTGAGGTTCTCTCCCTCTCACGTTCCACCACCTCCTTCGCTAGCATGACTGCTTCGCAGAAGGAGGTGACGGCTTCCCATTCCCTCTCGCCCCGAACCATGGTTTGACGGCACAGTTGGCGCAGTGGTCAAGCGATTGACTGCTGCGCTGCATGTCGCGGGTTCGATTCCCGTACGGAACAAATATTTGTATGACCTACAAGTAGTTGTTCCGAACTGGGTGTTTTTCTATCTATAATATGTATGTAGGTATTTACAACAAAAAAAAATGTATATATGTAGTTTATCAGCCATCTAGTTACCATAACACAAGCATTAGGTTGCTTAGCTTGGGACTATATGGTGCTGTGTGAAATGTCCAGGGATATTTATGGTTTGAGCCAGGGCCGGACGCGAGAGGTCTCCGCCGCCAATCGCCGCTACGAGGATACGGCGTTGCTCCGCCCAAGCGGAGCAGACTTTCACGGTGTGTTCCACCGTGTCCTCCGGGTGATCCTAACAATGATAGCACCCAGGCGTTTCCTCCCGCCCGATTCGGTGCAGGTACCTCCCGAAACAACCGTGACCGGTGAGGACCTGCATCAGGCGGAAGGTGAGGGCGCCGTGGCGCCTCTCTAACCACTCCTCAAAGAGGGGATTTACCGCCACTATTGTGGCGTGCCCTGCACGGGGTTGCGACAGTCGCTCTCTCCATGTCGCCATGAGATCGCGCCGGAGGTCTGTCCGCTGAGCGACAATTTGCCGCGGCAGCGGAGTTTCCCCCCGGCGTAGTGCCTCCGAGCGCCACTCGTGCAGGCGCGCCTCCAGATCCCATGGCGGCAATCCGGCAAGGAGGTGAGTGACTGGCCTCAGCTAAGAAAATTATAAAAAGTTCCTACATCATTTCTTGCAGGCGCTGCTAATTAAACCAAAAGAAAAGACTTACCAATAATGTAATCATATCGCTTCTGTGGCTTGATAATTATACTCGTATACACGTTCGTATATCTTTGATACACCATATAAGACACACAGGCCATAAAAAACCCGAATAAGTACGAAAATAAAGCCATTTTTATTCACCGAACGCCTAACAAAAGTTTTATAGCAATCAATTGTCACGAAGACATAGTTTATAGGTATTTTAGCAGGTTTTATTACTGCTGATGCGCAAATGGCAAGCACTTGAAGTTCTGCACAAGGAAGCAATAGATTGCAAAGCGGAAAGTCTGATAACCCTGTAGTTTGATTTCTATAATGTTATTTAATTCTTACGTTACTACCCCACTAATTGAATTAGGTAGGGGTGTACAACATTCTGCTGAAAAAGTAACATGATACTGTTCGATAGCAATCATTCACATGTAGGCAGGGAACATGTTTTTTAAATAATTTTTATTATAAGGCATTGCCCCACACTAGGAATATCTCCTGTAAAGTGGGTGCGTTTCCAAACATTTAAACTCACATACACAAACAGCCAGACCCGAAACCACTTCCATACAAATGTGTTGTATGCGGGAATCGAACCCGCGACACGCAGCGCAGCAGCCAATTTCTCAGCCACTGAGCCAAACAACCTTTTGGTGGTTACAAAAAGTAATTGATTGATTTATAATTCATTTCCGCTTTTTTTTTCTAAACTAGAGAGCTATCTTAAGCTCAAATCTAAGCTGATCTTGTTAACACTCAACTAACCACAAAAACTTCACGTCTCAAACTGTTGAATAGAACATTGTAATCTTGTAAGAAATCCTATTGTTATTCTTTATTGCACACAAAAAAACAAATTGCAATAATATAGCTTATGTACAATGGCGAGCTTAACCCAGAATTGAGTTTTCTAACAGCAAACCTAATTTTGACTGCGAGATTCGCAGAAGGTATACTTATGGTGCAATAACATATACAAATTAATTAATTTTATAAACTAAACTACATACAATATAATATACGTAATACATACATTATATGCATATACATACATCCTACATCCACCTAAAAATCCTATATTTATACATGAATACCTACATATTGATCATGTCGACAGAAAATGTTCCTTTATTCCTTTCTTGAATGCGTCTAACGATGAGCTATCCTGCAAGGAGTGTGGAAGTGAATTCCAAAGGCGTCTTAGCTACTGTTTTTATACAAAATGTTGGTGCCACCTGCCCGCTAAGAGGATTAGTCTGCGATACTACAGTGCGGCGAGAAATCAATACTTATTTTATATTACGACATGCAATTTGTCACGTTTATGACTGGCAATGGCGTAGTGTATGGCACTTTCATTATTTATAGTCTTAGGTATTCTACTGCTCAATAGTGCTTAACCCTTCAGGGGTTACAGGTGTGATGTATTGTATATTTATTTGTTTACATTTTGTTAAATAATAATTATGCAAATAATGTTTTTTTTTACTTCACACTTGGAATTTCTCCTGTATTGTGGATGTGCTAACAAATATTTAAAGTCACATACACACAGCCAGACCCGGAACAACCTATAGGCCTTACCACATAGTACTTTTATATATGGGGGCCAAACAAATATTGTGCTTAAATCGAACCCACGCAGTACAGCAGTCAATTGCTCAGCGGCTGCACCAACCATGCTGTCATATTAAATGCAGTGAGTTTTTTAAGTTTTCAAATTAGGAAACAGCATCCTAATTTATAGGTCTTTCTAAAACCTATATTTCATCATTATCTGCCAAGCTTTTTCCTAAGTATGGTGGGACCAGCTTCCGATCTTACCGAATAAAAACCCATCTTTGAGTTACATATAGAAAAGTTGCATTAACATTTTTTCTGACAATCATCTATACTTATGCCTTATATTGATGGTTCATCGGTTACTTATATAAAAATAAAAGATTTAGATTCACTATAAAAATTATTTAATTGGACTGTAATAATCTGTTTACAAAAATTACTAGTATTATTACAGAATAATTTGTTATAGTTGCGTAAGAAATTTGCTTCTCATGCTTGTTCAAGATGGGTCATATATTTTGGAACTTCAAAAGCATTTTGATAACTCAAATGTGAGTTATGAGACCAAAAGACAAAGTTAAAATGGTTCCCAATAGTTATTGTAAGGGAAAAATACCATTTTTGGACTTTTGGGATGTATTGGTATTGTATACAAAGGTTTTTTGTGGTATATAATAAACTTATTTTTTTTATTTACTTGGCTTCATAGTTTACAAAAATTGGTGTTGAAGACTGAATTAATAAAATTCCAAAGAAAACTCCTAATCACAGTTTACAATAAAGTCAACACTTAAAATTAATCCACTATCTATAAATCAAAGTCTCCGCCATCTTCAATCATCTCGCCGGTAGCGGGCACCATGACAGGTGCCTCAATAACTTTCTTGCGTCCCTTAGCATCAACAACCTCAATTGTTTCAGGTTCAATTTCCATTTCAGTTTCTTCTTCCAACTGCCTCTGTTTGAGACCAGCTGCTGGTGATCTGAAAATATACACATTTAGTAATCACATGATTTCAAAACCACTTTTAAATGTTTACTGCTCATGAACCATCATCATTCTCCTGCCCTGCCTGTATCCCAATTTATTTGGGGATGTAAATAGAAATTATCCCATGTGGGAAACATACTACTGATCACCGAGATAAACAGTACAGTATGTTCTAGCCCTCATCATGGTCATCATTGGATGGATAGACTGAGTTACTTTTGAATTCTTCTTAGCGTATTGATGGCCATCTAAATTGTATCAGCCCAAAACTGAGCTACTAGTTTGGCGCTTTCAGTAGCGCCCATCACTTCCTGTAGCGAACAAATAACAGGACACACAGGACACAATATTAAGTGCCCCATCGTTTGTAGAACAGCACCACATTTACACTCCAGGGCAGAGTCATTAATGAAACTTTTGAATTTATAATATTAGTATGGATATGGATGACATAATATAGCATTGGCTACACTGAAAACTTAAAATAAGTAAATAAATAAAACTGTGAAAAGGCCTACACATTTTGCTGTAAGTTGATAGATGACTGTAACATAATTATTATTACACAACAACAATAAATATTTGGAAAATATCCAACACTGTTGTCAAACAGACCTGTAGCACAGGATGTATAGATGTTAGCATTAGTTCTAGATAGTCTGATTACTGATAATTTAAAATGTGATATTATTGTTCCAAACCTATTGCCTTTCTTCAACAACAGCAAGGAAACATCATCAGATGACAAATAAATAAACAATAGAATCTATTGACTAATCTCTCTAAGATGTAGTCTCTTACTAGTTTATACACAAGTAATTACATTTTTATGATAACAAATAAACTCAAGAACTTACTTGATCAATGAGATATCCCGCTGTACTTCCCTAACGTCTCTCTGCCATTCTACTTCTCTACCCTTCCTCAATCTCTGCATAATATGGTTATTACTTCTTCTCTGTCTGATTTCCTCAACCTTCTTCATGGCTTCAATGGTCTTAGTCCATAATTCTCTGCTGTATTTGACTGGAGCATTGCGACGCTTCTCAAACTCAAACGACGGGTCAATAGCCAAGTCTTTGCCAGCGGTCTTACGGTACGCTTTGGTCCATTTGGTTTTACGCGGGTTCTTCTTCTTTTTAAACGCCGCATGGCACTTTGATCGGCAAAATCTGAAAATCTGATGACGAATAGGTTAGTGTCATAATATTATGGAACAATTTGAATGTTTGTTCGATGTTAAATGTGTTGAATAATTAATTACCTTGCAGTCATTTCTGACGAATTGGATGCCATGTCCAGGATATATCCTGGACGAACAGAAATAACAAGTTTCTATACGCATTTTTTACACGTGCTGTTTTGTTTAGTAGCACGTCAAAAAGGAACAATATGGCCGGCTTGACTGACGTTTTGTAGTTTAGTATTGCCAGTGTCTACTGGACCTGGTGTGCTACAGGTGCAGGCTGAAAGAATGAAATTATTTGTAGGTAACAATATTTTGAACAAGGGATAAAAAAACAGTCAAGATTATTTAAAATAATATTGTGGTTCATAATCAATCAATGTTAACTATCAAGACGTCAATTGAGAATTTTAGTGACATCTAGAATGGTAATGAGAACTAACTCATTATTCTTTTCCTACTCCACACTAGGTGGCGCTGTATTTGTTAAATGGTTTTATAACTACTCATCGCTAGATGTCAGTGGCAGCACATTGTAAACGAAATGCACTGCAAGTTTGTGTTTTAACTCAAGTTAAAATTACCTAAAGTGGTTACTTTTCAATCAACCTGCTCATTTATAGTGTTCCAAAAATATAACGTCATGTTTACACGCAGGGATGGATGGTAAGCTTCTAAATTACCTAATCGTTCATTGCAGACAGATGATTATGAATGCATTTCCTCGGCTAAGCGAACACAGATAGAATTACTTCGTTATTTATGGCTTTTAAATATTCAGTATCATATTTTAATTGACTTACATATTTAATTCGTCGGTTATAGCATGTTAGTGTCGAATTAAACAATTCAAAAATATTTTTTAGAACAATGCGTAGGATGTTTTTATTTTCCGTTAGGTCACTAGTAGGTAGGTACCTATTTATTTAGTTACAATTTCGAAATTACCTACCTAATTACTTAAAATCATTTCCGCTGGCGCAAGTACCTTGTCGTAGTTAGCGAGGTAAGTAGGTTAATATAGGTATCTGTTGTTTTACAATTATTGCAGTCTATATAGGTAATTGTGGGAATTCAAAACACTTCTATTTTATTTCAATTTTATGTAGTCTTTACAATAGTCTTTTACGTCTTAACGTAAAAATTAGCTATCTCCTGTCACATTACTGAAGCAGTACTCTTTCTCTCTCACACATTCTCGCTCTCACTTACACAATACTGTCATCCCCACATTTTATTAATAGAGAGGAGTTTGTGTTTGAAGCTTTGCTATTCTTCTTACTAGTCCTGGACTACTTTTCCGTTCGTTTACCTAATGACGGGCTAATGAAAGTTCCTGCTTATCTAATAAACTCTTATTACTAGAGGATTGACATCCAAGACGGACAGGGTGGGCAAAGTAAAGTAAAGTAAAGTAAAATTTATTTGCTTAAACTGTAGGTACTTACATGAAATAAGATGTAGCGATAAGATGGGTGAGCCTTGTACAATAGTACATTATATTCGGCATGCAAAGATTAATAAAATTGTTAAATAGGTACATTGAATAAAGAATTAAAAAATGGTTTACTTATAGTCAAAAACAAGAAATGAAGGGTACAGGGGCAAAACCAGGAATGTCACTAAAAACCCAATATTTAATTTATGATGACAACATTTTCATTTTCCCGCGTATTTTTATTTAGCAGTATACAAAAGCGTAAAAACAAGAATAATCAGATGTATCACTTAAATTATATATTATTTCTAAACAATGAACTGTGGCCGGACGGTGTAACGTGTCGGTGCTTTAGACCCTACAGAACAATCGAGGCAATCGGTAAATAAACTGCAAAATCATGGATAACACATCGAAGTCAAAGATAAATACATTTGTAACTTATAATTGTAGATCTTTAACAAGATCCATAGACTACGTGAGACGACTATGCAAAACGTCGGACATCATTGCGCTACAGGAGACTTGGTTGATGCCACACGACATTTCTGTGTTGGGTGGCATTGACCCTAACTTCGACTACGCAGGAAAATCTGCGGTGGATACCTCAGCGGGCATTCTGCGAGGGCGTCCGTACGGGGGCGTTGCGATACTGTGGCGTAAGAGTGCTTATCAGTCCGTATCAGTGTTAAGTTGTGAGAGTGAGCGTCTTATTGCTATTAAAATCTGTGCAGGCGCAAGATCGTTTATAGTGTTCTCGGTTTATATGCCAACTGAATCGAATGACAATCTTAGTGAATTCGTAGACTGCCTAAGTGAAATAAATGCGATAATTGACAGTAGTGGGGTGGATGCAGTGTTTATGCTCGGGGACTATAATGCGCAACCAAGTGGACTGTTCGGTAGAGAACTTATCAACTTTTCCTCTGAAGTGCAGTGGCAGTGCGCTGACATTACACTGCTAGGCAGTGGATCGGACACATACACGTATGTAAGTGATGCACATGGCACGACTAGCTGGTTAGATCACTGTTTAGTAACTAAAGCAGCTTGGGACACTATTAAGGACATTAGTGTGGTTTATGAAGTGTCGTGGTCTGATCATTTTCCCTTAAGAATAAATTGTGAACTCGACACGTTAAAACCTAAATTTGCCTCTGTCCAGTCTCATTGTAATACAGTAAGGTGGGGATATAGGGACCCTACGCAAACGGTTATGTATACCGGAGTTTGCAATGAGAGGCTAAGAGAAATTGACTTTCCGACAGAGTTTATTAACTGTAGTCGCAGTGAAAGTAATTGTACTAACTTGGAACATTTTGTAATAGTTGACAAATTATATAAAAATATTGTAGATATTCTTTGCGAGGCTGCAACTACTAGTCACAATTACCAAGTTCAGCGTAGAAAATATAATAAAACGGGTTGGAATAAACATGTTAAAGGTGCGCACGGGCAGGCTCGGCTTCATTTTCTGAGCTGGGCGGCAGCTGGTAAGCCTAGATCGGGGTCGCTATATGAAAATATGGTGGCAAGTAGGAAAAACTTTAAAAGTAAACTGAAGTGGTGCCAAAAGAACGCAGATCAATTAAAGATGAACGAAATTGCCAGTCATCACGAAGCTAAAAATTTTAGTAGTTTCTGGAAAGCCACAAACAGCCTGAATCCCAAGTCGGGCCTGCCAGTGTGTGTTGGTGGCGTAAACGACCCTAAGGCTATTGCCAATTTATTTATGGCTTCGTTTAGGACAGAGTCACCGTTAGGTCCATCGACGGGTGGGTCGGATGCTAAGGAGGGGTCCAGGGATACGCCTGTCATGTTCACTGCTAGGGAGGTTGGGTCTGTCTTAAAGGACCTTAAACGGGGCAAGTCTCCTGGACATGACGGCTTAAGTGTCGAACACCTACGATATGCAGGTAAGCACTTACCACGTGTCTTAGCGCTATTGTTTAATTTATGTATGAGTCACTCGTATCTTCCAGAGGATCTCATGAAAACGATTGTCGTTCCTATAATAAAGAACAAGACTGGAGACGCGAGTGACAAGAACAACTACAGGCCTATCTCTTTGGCGACCATTGTTGCGAAGGTGTTGGACGGTCTGATTGACAGACAGTTGGATAAATATATCACCCTACATGACGCCCAATTTGGGTTTAGGCCACATTTGTCGACTGAAACAGCGATCCTCTGTCTCAAGCATACTGTCCATTACTATGCAGCAAGGAAAACACCTGTCTATGCGTGTTTTTTGGACCTCTCCAAGGCATTCGACCTAGTGTCCTATGACTGCCTCTGGAGGAAACTCTCCCATGACACTAACCTTCCTGGGGGGCTGGTTGCTGTGCTGAAGTACTGGTACAGCAAACAGTCCAACTACGTAAGGTGGGCAGGTGCCATGTCTGATGCATACAGGTTGGAGTGCGGCGTGAGGCAGGGGGGGCTTAGCTCACCCAGGCTCTTCAACCTGTATGTCGACAGACTGATATGTGAGCTCAGCAACACCCAAATCGGTTGCTCCATTGACGGACAGTCTGTCAATAATATTAGTTACGCGGATGATATGGTGTTGCTGAGCCCATCAATCAGTGCGTTAAGAAGGCTCCTTCGAATATGTGAAGACTATGCGGTGACTCATGGTCTCAGGTATAACTCGACCAAAAGCGAGCTCTTGGTGTTTAGGGCGCAAAATAAAATGGATGACTTGGTTCCATCGGTTACCTTGGGCGGAGTTCCGCTAAAAAGAGTCACTCGTTTTAAATACCTGGGACACTGGGTCACCGATAGGCTGTCGGATGACGCCGATTTGGAGAGGGAACGTAGAGCGCTGGCTGTCAGGTGTAACATGCTGGCCCGCAGGTTCGCACGATGTACGCGAGCGGTTAAAATAACACTGTTCAGGGCCTATTGCCAGTCGCTGTACACGTGCGCTCTGTGGGTCAGTTATACACAGGGCTCGTACAGTGCTCTACGAGTCCAGTATAATAACGCGTTCCGGGTATTGCTGGGGTTGCCGCGCTTCTGTAGCGCGTCGGGGATGTTCGCGGATGCACGCGTTCCGGACTTTGGCTCGCTGCTGCGCCTGCGAATCGCATCACTGATGCGTCGGATGCGCGACAGCCCCAACAGCCTCGTGGCTACTGTAGCAGGCAGGGTGGATGGCAGAATAATGTGTCACTGGATGGCGGCACACAGGCCGTCTTTCAGATATATGCTATAATGCTAGTTTGTGTAACGTGTTTTAGATGTATACAAATTATTATAATAAGGATTAAGTACTAACATAGGCTAAGTTATATTGTTACTAACACAGTGGACCTCTCTGTAGTCTTATAAATAAATAAATTATTATTAAATTTCAAAACGACGTACAGGAATAAAACAGGGAAGGTCCATAGTGTAACTGCTAACTGCCTACCAAAATTTTCTACCTATTAGTGCAGAAAACTACAAGGACTTAATGGATTTAAAAAGATTTGAGGGGGCCCAATCCTACTTCGAAGGCATTCCCCATGTCTAATAATTAAGCAATTATTTCATTTGGACATTCCTTGTATTTGTATGGAACACAATGGACATTCCCAGTTTTTGTATGTTCCAAAAGTGAACTATTTTAATTTTTTAAATATTTAATTACTTTTTATTTTCATAAAACTATTTTTTGTTCCTAAAATGAAGACTTTAAAAGCTAAAGTTGAATTTGTATTAGTTGGATATAAGTTAAAGTGATACTGAAGAAACTTGTTAACTTTTAAATATTAAAATGCTAATTACACAACTTTTTGTTTTTGTGACATTTCTTGTTTTGCCCCTGTACCCTTCAAATAATAATTGGCGAATTATGCTTTATTGAATGACAATTTCATAAAAAAGTCATTCAATAGGATTAAACGAACTTAAAGGGTTGTATTGATGATTTTAATGATAATAACTCCGTAAAACCATATTTGTTACGGTCGCGAATCATGATGAACCATTGGCTGAGTTGCAACTAAAATTGTAGGTTAAAGTCAAACCAATATATAGGTATACCTAATACAGCAGTGTCATGTATGACCTGCCATACAACCATACAATATACAATTTATTCAGACTTTATTAAAACAGATTGTGATGGTAATGTGGGCCGCCGGTGGTCCATTCATGCGGGCCACGTCCCCTAATGAGATGAGCGTCGTGCAAAGATTCACCATCGGCTCATTACCTCCCAAGAACATCATTACCGAATCGTCATGAGCATTATGCACACGGTCAGAATTTTGATCGCGCAAATTAGACGAATCACGAAATATTGCTACCGAATGACAAAATGCGGTAACTTAAGAAATATACGTTTCCTGAAAAATGGTTAAAGTGTGTGAATATAATTCTCTCTTTTTCTGTTTTTTTTTTTATGTAGGCTGGCAACGTCATGAGTACGCAGTTTAATTTATTGTCGTTATGTCAGAACCACCCTGTGTACGGTACCTACCTACTTATGAAAAAAAAATTTTACACATTTTTACTCTGTCTGTCTTTCTGTTTCTTCGGCTAATCTCCGAAACGGCTGGATTTTGACGGGAGTTTTACCGGCAGATAGCTGATGTTATAAGGAATAACTTAATACCTATAACTTAGGTTTAAACTTAAAAAAAAAGATTAAGGTTCCGTGCAAAAAAATTAAAGCTCTCGAAATTGTTAGCAAAATCTGATTCAAATAGGGAAGTAATATTTTCATAACAATTTCACACCGACGTTTATTAAATAGTTTTATAAATTACAAAATCTTTTGTCCTGGCTACCAACGCACAGCTCAAACGACTGGGGGATTGGGCTAACATTTGTCATAAATGTTATGTATGACATAGGCTTCCGCTGAGAAAGGAATTTGGAAAATTTAACCGGTAAGCTAGAGAAATAAGAGCTGAAAGTTTGAATCGTCACCGGGTGTAGCTGGTTCAGATATGCTAGTGTTCCTGAAGCGAGAAGTTTCAAATTATCAAAGGCAAAAATAAGAAACAGGCTTTTTGATTTTTTTGAGATAGTGCTACTTGGCTACAGAAATAGTTAGTTTTGTTACATTCTAACACATTTAGGTACGTCATTATGTTTTATGGGTATTTAATTTACTTTTTATTGCTTACGTGAGCTGTGTCTGATGTGTATTGAGTCATTGAAGAAGGATATTCTGGGTGGTAATACGTCGATTGGCAGCAAATCTTATATTTTTTCGTGGATAATTGGGTACATATTTTAGAGGTTTTATGTGAGGAAACTAGGTAGGTACGTGAGGAGATCCTGAAGTCTAAATTGTCGGTACACTAAAGAATGAATACAAATCTATAGAAATAAATAAAACTGAACTGTCTGTTTGTAATATCAAAATAACAGCTTTTTACTAGATGCATATGAAAGTATATACGGTATATCAATGCGGTACTTATAACTAAACTTTTTGTCGGTTTGTTTGTTCCGGCTAATCTCCGCAACGGCTGAACCGATTTTGGTGGGAGTTTTACTGGAAGATAGCTGATGTTACAAGGTCTAGAATAAGCTTATTTTAGAATAAGGACTAGGGTTCCGTGCAAAAAAATTAAAACCCTTGTAATTGGTAACAAATATCGATTCAAAAAGTAAGTAGGTAATTTTTTTAAATAATAATTTCACGAACGAAGGTCGCGGGCAACAGGTAGTAGTTAAATAATTACCTGGCAAACTGGATATGCACCTCTCCATAGTGAGCATACGGAGTCGAGTAGAAGATTCGGCCTAATATCAGAAAGTGATAAAAACTAACGATTTAATTAAAGTACAGGGAAATCGGTACAACGAATAGGGAAATTAATAGAACTGTGATGAACGAAACACAACTTTGCTAGCAAAGTTTTAAATAAGGATAAATGCAAGTTTTTTTAAAAGCAATTACCAGACTCTCTAAAAGGAGTCATGTTCATCGACACTCACTCCTTGAAGGCAAATCGAGAGCAGTTGGACATTTTTCAAATCCTGCGGAATGCGAGGCTTGGTCGGCCATTCATCCAATTCCCACAAATGCAGCTCAAAGTGACGGCTTCATTACAATTCGGCGCACATCGCATGCAAACACTGGACGTGCGATTTTTTTCACCAACACTGTTCGTGTCTGTCGCGCGGTAGGGACACCTTGATCGAGGTACCGTATAGGACAGTCTCATCCCCAGTAAAAGATTCCATGATTTAGGGAGCAGTAGCATCACCAGAAACCAAAATAAAAATTAAGATCTGTTTTTTGGCTTTACAACACACAGGGGTTACAGAGTCAAAATTGGTTAAAGTTGACACGTCTAACGTTATTTTATAACAAATGGTCTATACTTTATTTTACAAACTTTAAAATTTCCCGATTGATACGCCTATTAGCAAATGAATATACTACTGCTTACCTATTGAATAAATGAGAGAATGAAAACACATACATAAATTTTTACGAGTTTGTCAGGGTCCAGGAGCATTAACTGGCTATAAAGATTTTTCATTACCTAATGGGCGCATAAAAGTACCACTCCGCGGGTTGAATAAATACCAGGTATTTGTGGACAGTTACTTCCTCACAACTTCTCACAGTAACCTGTGCCTCACGGACTTCATCTTTGAACCTCGCACATCGTTTGACAGGTAAACGTGTCAAAAATGTCGTTGAAGCTTTTATCGATATCCACTAAAGAGTTGATATCTTTAACATCTAAGTGTAAAGTCATGTAAGTACTTAGGTACTATTGCTTTAATGGCGCCACCGCTCTGTCTGAACTCATCTTAATTCAAGACAGGTAAAAGTTAAAGCATCGTTATCATTAGATAGATGGGTTGGGGTTTTTCATTGGTTAGATTTTATGACATAAACACATCAACAACAGTAGCAGGAATAAAGTAACAAAAACGAGACCGTTATTGTCCCACTGCGGAGCAAAGATCTCCTCTCATAAAGATAGCATTGATCACTGCAGCAGAGCATTTATGACTGGTTGTCAGCCTTTCGGGCCATTAGCTACCTGTAACGACTGTCAAAGATCTACAAATGACAGCCGAGACCAACGGCTTAACGTGTTTTCCGAGGCACGAAGGAACCTCGGTATGTAATGGGTTATCGCCCACGGACGGACCAAACTAGACTGTTATTATTTAGCCACGATCTCCTCCAAGTGCTACTTCAAATCATCAAGCAAAAATTTTATGATATTTCCTATTATCCCTTTGCAAAAAACAGAATTTCCTCATGAATTCCTAATAACTTGTCTTAACCAGGACATGTCCGAAAACCGCCAAACTTGTGGGGTTATGAAGTGCATGCAAAAAAGTGCACGTCTGTGTTCTTAGTGATAAACGAGGTGACATGGAGAAACCGTCACGAGGCGCGTCGTGATTATTGTTACAGATTTATAAAGAGAACAGTGCCTGGAGGTTTAATTTTGTGCTTTTTTGGGACTTTCTTTCTTTTTTACTGGAAATTCAAATTCAAATTTATTTATTTTAGGACAACTAGATCCAAAGGTTAGTAATACAAGACTTAGAAAAATTATTGTTAGTACTTAAATTAAAAAGGACAACGCTCATCATAATAGTAATCTAAATTATATTCTGAATGATCAAGACAAAAATAAAATGTTGACTCGTGCAGCAGCAAAACGCGCACGCCTTCCGCCTCCGGACCCGTCGCTCAGCTCCGCCTCGCCGCCGCCGGAATCCAGCCCCATCGTGAGTGCTGTGACACCGGCCGTGGCAGTTGCGTCGAGTTCGAGTGACGAGTATTTCTCCCCGCCCACGACGCCACCACCTGCTCGTCGACGGGGAGGACGCCGGCCGCCGGATTGCTTAGGACCTCGAGGCCCACCGGCTTCTGATAGGGTCCCAGCTCCCGGCGGAAGTGTGCAGCGCATGCGATGGACGCAAGCCATTAATGAAAACGTCATGCGCTCATACTATGGGGCTACAGAGGGAGGAAACAACCTGACCGCGTACCGTGTTCGGATGCTCTCTCTGTTTCAGGTGCTTGAGCCAGCTGTCAACGTGTCGGCGCAACGACTGTCGGATCAGGTGCGAGTCATCCAGCGTAATCGTATGTTGGATGACACTGTACTTGATCGCCTGCGAACTGAAATGCAGAGTAGCCATGTCATTACTCCGTTGGCGCAGACTGTGGTACCACCACAGCCTAGCACAATACCGAATCGCGCTAATGACGTGAGTAATGACATGGGTACTAATGTAAGTACCCAGTGCAATGAAGAAATGAGGAGTGCTTTGGAGGGTGCGATTCGAGAATATCGGTTCGTGCAACCCGATCTTAGACCACGCATACCTCGTTTGCCCATGCATAACAAAAATAGGGCGCTGGTGGCTGTTCTGGATTCACAGTTGTCAAACTATTTTGATAACTGCGAAGACCTCACCGATGCTCACTCAATCCTGTATTGTGCAGCTGTAGCGGCATGTCGTGTAGCTCACGTCAAATTTTCTGATGACAGGGCTACACGACCTAAACCAGCCGTACCGGCATGGCAGTACAGGATTGAACGACGTATTGGTGGGGCCAGAGCACTCATCGGCAAACTGATCTGCTTCAGGGAGGGCAATACTCGCGCTAGAGTGATGCGTTTTGTGAGGCGGGCGTTCTTGGGGACTGATATCAGTCCTCGAGACTACATGTCCCGTGTCACAGAGCGCATCGACTTCCTGAAGCAGAAAGTGTATGCATGGGCAAACCGTATACGTAGGTATAAGCGGCGGGTGGATCGATACACTCAGAATCGCACATTCCAAAGAGATGAAAGGTGGGTTTATAGGGCTTGGGAGCGACCGGACCAAGGTGTGGCTGACGCGCACCTGCCGGGTGATGATGCCATGTGTTCGTTCTGGCGCAGCATCTGGTCGGTGCCTGTTAGCCATACCGAGGGTGAATGGACCCGGGGGGTCGAGCGAGCGTGCGATCCGGTACCAGAAATGGGGGCAATCACTATCAGCCCCCAAGACGTAGTTCGTGCAGTCCGTCCGTTGCCTAACTGGAAATCCCCAGGGCCGGATGGGCTGCACAACTTCTGGATTAAATGGTTTACTAGGTCGCACGCTCGCCTGGCGACCCTGTTCCAGTCAGCTTTAGAGTCAGGGTCGCTGCCCGAGTTCCTAACAACAGGTATAACCCACCTGCTCCATAAATCGGGTAGTACTGCGGAACCCAAAAATTATAGACCTATTACCTGTCTCCCGACAGTATATAAAGTTTTTACATCCATTTTGAGAGCTAAAGTTAGCAAACATATTGATGACAATTCTATCATGTCCGCTTCTCAAAATGGATGTAGGAACGGGTCCGGCGGTACTAAGGAGCTACTCCTCATTGATATGGCCATTAGTCAACAGGCTCGTCGTTCCCGAAGGGATCTGTCGACATGTTGGATAGACTATAAGAAGGCCTATGACTCTGTGCCACATACATGGCTCATGAGGGTGCTAGAGTTGTACAAAGTTGATGAAACTCTGCGCATCTTCCTGATGTCATGTATGGGGCAATGGAGGACAGTCCTTCGCTATCCAGGATGTCGGCAAATCCAGAGGAATAGCGAGCCGATAAGGATAGAGCGAGGTATATTTCAGGGTGATAGTTTGAGTCCACTTTGGTTCTGCTTAGCCTTGAATCCTCTTAGCACGCTGCTGGAGGATTCAGGTCTAGGCTATCGGTTGAGGAGAGGTGGTCAAGTTATATCTCACCTCCTATACATGAATGACCTGAAACTCTTTGCCCCCAACGATTTGCAACTGATGGAGCTACTGAAGGTAACTGAGACTTTCAGTAGCGCCATCAGGATGGAATTCGGTGTGGACAAATGTGCGGTCATGCATGTAAAGCGAGGGGAGATTGTGGAGTCTGTGGGAACCCAGCTCTCGGATTCCATAAATCTTAGACCCCTCTCAGCAACCGAAACCTATAAGTATTTGGGTATGTCGGAAGCGCTGGGCATCAATGTTGCTGACATGAAGCAATCGTTGAAGAAGCGCTTCTTTGGCCGCCTGAAAAAAGTATTTAATAGTCTTTTATCAGGCGGAAATAAGGTGCGTGCCTTCAACGGTTGGGTCATGCCGGTTTTGATGTACTCTTTCGGCATACTCAAATGGACTCAAACAGAACTAGATGCCCTGGATAGGAGGGTCCGTACATTGTTGACGGCATATCGAATGCATCACCCGCGTTCTTCGGTTATGAGACTGTATATCCCGCGGAGGTGTGGGGGTCGAGGCTTTTTAAACGCTAAGACTCTCCACAATCGCGAGATATGCAGTCTCAGGGAATATTTCCTAGAAACCGACGTGGGGATGCATCGAGATGTGGTCGCGGTGGACAAGGGCCTCACCCCGCTCTCCTTGGCTAAAGAGAACTGGCGCAAACCTGTAGTACTTGATACTAACGACCGCAGGGAGGTATGGCAGAGTAAGGAGCTTCACGGACGCTTTTTCCGGGCCCTGCATGGGCCCGATGTAGACCTATCAGCGTCCGTAGCCTGGCTACGTTCCGGGGACCTCTTCGGGGAAACTGAAGGTTTTGTCTGTGCAATTATGGATGAAGTTATGATGACGAATAACTACCGGAGATTTATTGTGAAGGACGGCACGGTTGACATATGTCGGGCATGCCACCGTCCAGGCGAATCAATCCGTCACATTATCTCTGGGTGTTCTCGTCTGGCTAACGGAGAGTACTTGCATAGACACAACCTTGTAGCCAGGATTATCCATCAGCAACTTGCTCTAAAATACAATCTTGTTGAATCGGAAGTTCCGTACTATAGGTATGTGCCCGACCCAGTTCTCGAAAATGGCAATATCACATTGTACTGGGATCAATCCATCATCACTGACAGGACTATTGTAGCCAATAAGCCTGATATAGTGGTGGTGGATCGATCAGAGCGGCGCGCAATGATTGTTGACATTACGGTCCCGCATGACGAGAACCTCGTGAAAGCCGAGAAAGATAAGCAAATCAAGTATCTTGACTTGGCTCGCGAGGTTGTCGACATGTGGGATGTGGACTCAGCGATCATTGTGCCGATAGTTGTGTCAGCCCATGGCTTAATTGCCAAGAGCCTCGACCAACATCTCAGGAGGCTCTCGTTAGGCAGCTGGATCAAGGGCTTGATTCAGAAAGCGGTACTTTTGGACACGGCTCGTATTGTTAGGAGGTTCCTCTCTCTGGAGCCCTGACTGCCGGTAGCTTGGACCCTATTCCCGATACCGGTGGGCTACTATTTTTTATATTTTTAAATGTTTTTTTTTTAATTTTTGTTACTTAAAATATTTAAAAATGTAAATTATATGTAAGAAAGATGAATAAAGATCTAAATTACATAAAAATACATTAGAAAGTAATGTATTTTTATGTAATTAAGCACAAAAATTAACACAAAAAATACATAAAAATGCACAGAATTACTCCCCGCCGCGTCAAGATAACCTATAGGGAGATACCTCCCTAACAGTCACCAGACGAACGAAATGCCTCAACACAGGAGCACGTAAATCTTCTGCTACAGTTTCCAGGAGGTTTGATCACGATTTTTATAACATTAGCTATAAAATAACTGTCAGTACTTAACAGACAAAATATGCATCCACTTCAAAGTTACTCATCAAGTCTCTAGTCCTGTTTTCTTCTTCTTCAGCGTATTTGTAAGCAAGCATCGGAGTTAGATAATTGTAAAGGTAGATAGCTAGTCTACAAAACTGTAAGCTTCATCTAATCTAATGATAAATCTAAGCAGTCAAGGCAAAGATCATCGGTCACAGCAGCTTTATTAAGTTTTTTTTCAACTCCAGAATTAATGGCAAATTCTAACAACAATATTAAACCATCAAAGCAACCATTTGAACATAGACACAGACGTATAAATCAAAAATGTAATGTCCCTCCTGAAAACAGACAGCGCCACCTGCCGGTGGAATGAATTACTGATGTGACGTCTGTGTTTTGTCCATAGACAGAGAACAGCATAGACAAGTCACTATTTAATAATGATACGGAGAGCAGAACAAAATTAGATCCAGTAGTAAGAATAAACGAAACAGTATTTTTTTATTTTTTTTACACAGGTTTTGTGAATAATGCGCCAACAACTGAGGCCCAACGAAATGGTTGTCGCCATCCGGTATGTGTTCTTTGGAAAGTATTACCCATACCCAAGTTTTTTCAATAGAATTTCCACATAATGTATCAAAAGTAAGTGCAAGCCTCGAAAGAAAGATGTAGTTTAAACTGCACGCTGACAGCAAATCTATACCATAGTCTAACTACGGTTTCGTCGGTATATCACTCTGGACGCCTACCCGACAGGAGCACGACTTTACACGATGATCAACCGCGTTAGAGGGGTTATGTATCAACTTTATCATGTTGTTATTGTAATAGATTCTTGATCTGATAAATACCTGTAATGTAGCCGAATGAATGAAGAGCGATCTCGAGTATTTGCGGCTTTAGTCACATGTATTTCCATACAGATTTCTCGACTTTTTTTAACTGAAGTCTGTGTGAGTGCGCTTGGAGACCTAAGACGACGAAAAAGTCAAAAATGTGTTGGATTAGGTAGGTACTTGAAAGTTATTCGAATACTAAACTCTTTGAAAGGGGTTGCTGCTTGTCGAGACTTTCTGGTCGGCAAGCTTCAGGCAAAGATATTATAATGTAGAAAATCGTGGAAATTATCCTGTAATCTTTTATATCTCTTTGGCTACAAGCAATGGAGGCAGAATTTATTATTATGTAAGAAACATGATCACTGGAACATTTTTAGGGTGCTCAAAAACAAATGGGTAGTGTAGACCTTAAATGCATACAGAAAACAGGTTCACTATCCCGGAAACAGACACAACAGTCAAAAACACCACGAATCATTATGATGTCATACCTTTCCCCGATCCTTGATTTTGCCAATGAATTTCATATCTAAGCTCACGCAGTCAAAACTCGTTTACGCACGCTGATCCCAGCATATAAAGCAACATGTTTATTAAAAACTGCCAGTCTGATAATATAATTAGCGGCCCCTATAAACTGAACGTTTTACTTAGGTTAAGCGTTTGATGTACCGAGCGCATGCGTTTAGGTACAGTCAGCGTAGTCTATAGCGTCTAAATAAGACAAGTAGGTACTTGAACAGTACTAGCGTTTAGACAGTATTGACTAAAAGTGTTCAGGCACTGTTTAATACTGTTTTTTACGAAGTAGAAGTTAAAGCAAAGTGTAGTTAGAATTAATATACAGAGTGGAAGGGACGCCCATTTTTTTTTAAATCTACTGTTCCCTACAAAACCTACTCGGTCAAAATGTATTAAATTACGGTATTCAAAACCAGAGTGAAAGAGCATTACCTTACCTCTCAATTATGATTTATTATATTTTTTTATTAGTTTATATATGTTAGCATTATGTATTTATATAAGTAGTAAATAGTTAAATAAATAAAATAAAACTAAATAAATTACCGATGAAAAATTTCATGTGGGAAGGGGGGGGGGTCGGAATGACGAACTGAATACGTGGTAACCGTTTGTGCGTCGATACCACCCTGTATACTTAAAAAAAAACAATGTGTCCGACTCGGTCTCTGAATATCCTTTACTAATTATAAAAGATCAACACATTGTACGTATTAATTAATAATTAGGTGACAAGTTAAAACGAAACCCATGTCGTACATGAAGATATTTTCTCGCAGGATTGCACATTCGCATTTAGTTTGCGCCAGCGCACCGCAGATATTCAACTGGAAAATTTCATTATTAGGTGTACGTGCTTTAGAAGGTTCACTCGGTGTTATTTTCCGTTCCAGCCTCCTCCTGTATGTTTTGATCTCTATTTCTCCATTTCTCGCTTTAAACTCGTTTAAGATAGAGCAATAAAACTAGACAACTGCTACCAAAATGAAATTATTGTCATTAATTTCTGAACTTGCCACTTCTGACATTAGCTAGGACACTGATGTAAGAAAGCAGCTCATAAACATAGTTTTTTTTACTTGCTAAATGCTTGTTATGGATAGTGATCATGATAAGAAAAATTTCCAGTATATGATGCGTGTGTTACGTCGGTTGCTTTACGATAATATTCTAGATTACGTGTGAGTCTCGAATGTTCTAGTAAGGACCTGTCTATAAGATTAGAGTCTAGAATGTTCCACTATAGAACTGTCTAGAAGATTCGAGGAAGTTGTAGAACTTTCTTGAAGGACAATGTTCTACTATAGAGCTGTCTAGAAGATAAGAAAAAGTTGTGGAACTTTATCGAAGGATGATGTTTGACTATGAACTGTGAAGAAGGTTCCTGAAAGTGGTCGAACCTTCTCGAAGGATCAGTCTGCATATAAATAGCCGTTGTGTTTGCGGGAGCAGTCAGTCTGATTTTGACTACACAACGAAGCGAATCGAAGTGAACTAGAAGTGCGATATCTAAGTGAATAGTGATCAGTAGTGTACTTGTGATTATGTTTTAAGTCTTTTGTAATGAAAAAAGTTATTTTTTGTTTAATTTGAAGTTTTTGATTTGTTCCATAACCAGCTTGTAACACGTGTTATGTCAAGATTCTAGAGTAGCAGTTCATAGAGGTACATTACCTATATGCACTGCTACTCTTGAATCTTGACATACATTGGTGAATGTTTTTGTAGGTCCTACATTATTGGCATTGCAAAAACAAATGCTCTAGAAATAAATAAACTTTATTGTTATTTGTTTCCCTTGCCATCGTCGCTTGAGAGGGTAACAGTTTTGCTAAGAAAGTTTGTGTTTTTTTTTTCGAATATGGACTTTCTGAATTCTCTTCTACTGTGAAAATATCAAGACATCGACACCTTATGTTTAATAACTCTATCATATCTGCGACGCCCGAAGGTCACAGGCTCCAAGTATAAATACCTCATTATGAAAGGTTGTAACATTTGCTTTTTATTCATACATGATTTTACTAGCAATGACGCGTTTACGACCAAGACTTATTTTAAAACGCCATCTTGTAAGTTTGTTTTTACGTCAAAAAAGTGTTTTCAGAACATCTTAAACTTAATAAGATAGTGGTTTAACGTCGTCGCTTGAAAAGTTGAAACTTAGAAACGTTTCATCATCATCTGCGTAGCCTTTTCTCAATTCTGTTGGGGCCAGGATCCAGTAAAAAAAACAATGCTAACTTGAGAATTAAGTTTGTAGCATTAGCAGTAGTATACATGTTAACAAAATGGTATTTTTTTGTACTCTACCACAATACTGTCCTATTTGACCCAAAGGTTGACTGGTAGAGAATGCCTTGGGGCGTTAAGTCCGCCTATGTACCACTCTAGTAAAGTTTCAATAAATAAATAAATAGTTAACCAAGAGCCAATAGTAGGCATGGTAACAAGAAGCCAAAACATCATGCCATGGAATGAATGTTTGATTTCACCGTTTAATATCAATGAGGTCGAACTAGATCAAATTGTATGCTTTGCCAAATTGACACTGCGTTAAATCCGGGTTGGGCTCACGCTGAGAGCTCACGACAACTGTGTTCAGTCTGCTGCCCAAATAGTAATGCCGTAATTAGCAAACTCCAGTAACGATTTTATAATTAAAATTGGCAATGACATGAGAATCGTGTTTGTAGTTTGCAGTGCACATAGCATAGCATAATCAGCCTATGATGTTCCCATTGCTGGGACACACGGCCTCTTCTCTATGAGATGCAGTGCACAGAATATTTCATTTCTGTTTTGTTATTTTAAATCGTGAAAATGTGAGTTGATTGAGTCTTGGGTCATTGCAACCAAACGAACCGGTCTTCAGAAAGTCAATTAAGTTCACATTAAAATACTAAAAAAATCTTATTTTCTTTTCTTCCCTGTACAGTCTAAAATGAGATGAGAATCAATCATTTTCATTTTCTTCAAATCAAATCAAATCATCATTTATTTCTTTATTTTTTTTTTTCTACTGTAAATGCGCCTTCAGTATACATTTACTTTAAAAACAAAACTGACATCTCCAAGTATGCGAGTGACTGTCTCAGTCATCAGATACGAACTAGGAATACCATATTTTCCCTGCCTTGAAAAAAGACTTTTAATTTTTTAACTAATAAGTAACCTATTTTTAACCCGATTGAATATTAAAAGACCCCGACTGACAGTGAGGTGGTGTCACAGAGACGTCAGACGGGACATTTTTACAAGCCCATCTGAGGTACGGCGTCTAGACGCTAGGACGTGACCACAATCGCATTACAGTATTGTGTGTGGTCAGTGACATTATTGTTGTTGTAACACAATGTTTTTGTTGAAAATTGTTTTATCCATCACCGAGATCTGACTAATGACGTGTTGTCATAAATTCTTTTAAATTATCTGGCAGTCATTTCTACCCCATCTTGTTCTCATCTGCTGTAGACTGTACCTAGATTGTGAAACATAACGAAGCAGACATCAAAACAAAAAAAAAACTATGTAGACCAGACATTGGTGTTTGCTTCTTTTAGGAGAAGAGGATTAACATGCTAAGTGCTTATTAAATAAGACAAAGGTAGCTCACAGCAGGCTGGTAAATTAACTTTCTCGCTTCCAGTTGATTGGAAAAAAGAAATGTTGCAACAATTGCAAATAAGTCATGAACAAACTGTGACAATTTGATCACCTAATCTTAATCCATATTTATCATGAAGGACCAGTAAATTTCATTTGACGGTAATCCTAATTTGCAACTTAACTAGAGCGTAGGCGCACGAGTGTGCTAGGTCCTAACCTAGCACACGAAATTCGTGACCACACACAACCATACCAGCAAAAGTATAATAAAAGAATTTGACAATGAATTCGGTTTGTACTCTGCTTGTAATAACATAATTCAATCATATTTGAAAGGCACGTGGCACCACCTATTATCATAAGAACGTTATTGTTGTTTTCTACTTGGTACTTTTTTTGATATGAAAGGTACCTACCCTATGTCCGTTTCTGTACACGTGATAACGTATATGCAAAATTTCAGGATGATCGGTTCAGTGGTTTAGGCGTGAAAAGGTAACAAACTAACAAACTGACTTTCGCATTTGTAACACTAGTTTTCCGCCCGCAGCTTCGCCCGCATCGAGTTCGGTTATATCGCGTTTCCAAGAGAACTCTTCAAAAGTCCGGGATAAAAACTATCCTATGTTCTTTCTCAAGGTCAACTCTATCTCTGTACCAAATTTCATTAAAATCAGTTCAGTGGTTTAGACGTGAAAGCGTAACAGACAGACAGAGTTACTTTCGCATTTATAATATTAATAAGTAGGGAAGTGCTTGAAAGTTGAAACCAATACACATTTCTACCATTTAAGTCAACCTCTATTATCTGAATCGTGAGTCATAAACCGATAAACTGAAACTAAACAACAAGAACCTGAACATCCTGAATTTAAATGGACATGGTCTTTGCCCCTCAATTATGCCAAGAGACATTAATTTATCCTTAAATTGACCGTTAAATTATCCATAAATAATAAATACGAACGTACAGAGCCTTTAAGTGCCCATCTCGTTGAGATTTCCGCTTCCTCCTAACCTTTGTTATTACTCCAATTACTAGGCGAGCATAATGTACTAGGAAGCTTACAATAATATGCGTTTAGTGATTCAGGTGTGACCGTTTCTACCGCGCATGCGGACTTTCTAGTTGGTAATATAGTTCGTAATGACCTAATACGGTGTTCTGTTACCCTGGTAGGCAACAATGCTTAATGTAATGAGGCAGGAAGGTTACAACATGTTGATTGAATGGTGCAATGGACGTTAGGAAATTATTCACGGCTGTGAAGATGTGGACGTATTTGGGTCGTTGTTTATTACTGCGTAAAATACCCTGTTAATTCGTTAATACAATCCCAAAATAATGCAAATACCTTTGCATTATTTTGGGATTGTATTAACGAATTAACAGGGTATTTATAAGAAGTGACTTTGATAATCGTCAGAAAAGTGTAAACTCGTCGTAAATTCTCGTTGGTAGTTTCAATTCATAGACCGAAAAATCTTGTACATTGGGTGGTCGTGGTATAATGATCATGATAAGAATTCTGCGAAGTCCTAAAAGATGATTGCAAGAAACCTAATACTGCGGTCTTCTTTATCTCGGCTAGCACTAATTTGTCTGGGTCCATTCTGATTAAAGATAATGAAATGTATTATGAAGGAGCTCGCTATGAGTTAACAAACACATAATTTCTAATGCAAAGTTCTGATCTTCGACCCAGGAAGTTACTGAAATACGATATGAGAAGATTTGAATTCTGCCGCCATAACTGTTTAAGTAGTCACAGATGCGTGCGCTAATTTACACTCTTGGGCGATGGTCGTTTTGACCTGAGGGCAAGTTCAACCTATTGACATTAGATTTTATATGTCCATTAGGCCGCTGTCAACGTGGATTAGTTCATTCAGTAGCCGCTAAATATTCTCGTCTAATGGCGCTAGTGTTGAGTTTTAAGAACTCTTGTTATTGTTTTAAATTATTGGAGAATCCCTTCATATCTGATAAGTCACTTTCCTCGACATACCTACTTTATAATAGCCTTGTTATTAAAACTGAGCTAATGTTTTGTTCTTCTTAAAATAACTTATTATTTCCCATGAGATCACCGAGGAACATCAAGAAGTTTGTTTTGATAATATATTTTTAATGGCGTGTCTGAAAACGTCATTGTTATGGACTTTCATTGTTGTAGTTACGATGTTATTGAAGGGTTATGACGAGCTGTATTTAGCTTCAGGGTTGTACACTGAGATCAATCAGCCTTTAGTTATGAGTTTTAAGTGACAGGTTCGTCTTTATACGTAGCAGGCCCATTGTGTAATAAAAAAAAACGTGGGTCGCTTTGGGTTTTTTTCTTTACTAATTAGGTCTTTACTTCAGGAATCTGATTTTTATTAAATCCAACATGACATACTTAAGAAGAATATTAAAATGAAAAAATCAAAGCATTTTGATAATACTTTTAAAAGACATCTCCTTTGTCGGCTCATCTATCATCATGATATTCTTGAACGAATTTAAAACACTTTCTAATAAGAAATCATCTACTAAATTACACTTCATTATCATCATCATCATCCTAACCAACTAACCTTATTTCAACCATGTTGGGGTCGGCTTCCAGTCAAACCGGATGCAGCTGAATTCCATTATTCATTCATTACACTTCATAGCACTAATTTACACTTCATATTCTCCATGATTAAATACTATCACTTCAGCATTACTACCAAACAGTACTGTTAAACTGATTACAATTGCCGACTACTATCCTACATTAAAATACGTAATTTTACGCCTTGATCGGCCTACTAATAATTTACGATTGTTTACGCCGCATTTAATGTATCGAGGCTACTTCAAGTCCGGCCCTGCAGTTATTAGGTTACTACTAAATTAAAGGTATTTTATTTATTTATTGGTCAGGGTTTTGTTAGCCAGATATTAAAATGGGTATCAAGTGGTTCTTGTTTGTGCCTGGATTTGTGTATTTAATGTTTAGACGTATCATATTCATCATTTACTTCTGAGTTTTAAGTAAGGGATAAGCCTTGACCTTTTGCGCAATGCTTCCCTGGTCTGTGTGAGTTTTATTTATTTTATTTAATTATTTATTTATCACCAACACTTATACATTTATATGATCTACAAACTGGCTGTAGGTTCTATCGCCTCTCAGCGATCATTATTTTCGGGAACTGCTGCTTAAATGGACAATTGGACACCAACTGACTATTTACTGATCAAAGAATCTTTTCTAACCACTTATAATTTCCGTATATGGTTTAAGTCCCACATTGACCATGCCATGGTGCCCCTATTGTAATAAAACCATAATAGCTACCTCTCCTATCCCAATTCAGGACGAATCTGATGGCAAATCCATTAGCTGTCAGAAGAGATGATAGAATACTGCTGGTGGGTCATTTCTTGCATACGAGTTGAACTGCTCTTCTCACAGGTGAAGGAAGGGCGTCTAATGCAGGTTACTCTTAAAATACTAAAATAATTATCATCATCTTCAATTCATCCGAAAGACGTCCACTGCTGGACATAGCCTCCCACCAAGTGTCGCCACATTGACCGGATCGAATCGGGTTCGGTGGATCGGTGACTTGGTGAAGGTTGCAGGGATCCGCTGGATGCGACTAAAATATTAATCTACAATAAATCCCGTCATCATAGAGCACTTTTTAACGTCAAAATTAAATTTAAGACAGCCTCCCAAAACGCCCACCCTATAAGACCATTTCTTCGTATTGACGGGAAAGTACAGTTAAATTCTAAAAGGTCGGAACCTAATACTTGTATAAACTGTCAGAATGTCAAATGTTTTACGATATTGCCGTATATCTCGCGTAGGTACCACACGACACGAATAACTTTAATGTCCTTATCCTGATAGTCGATATAACTGAACTATAAAACACTTTCTCTCTGATATGGATATAATAACGTTTCGGAAAGAGTTGCCGCTAAACGAATTTATTGAACGAGGATTAAAGAATTCTAAAACTAACAGTTTTAGGGACATATGATGCGGATGTCGTTGATACAATCGATAACTGTAATTGGAGTAGGGAGGGAAAGGAATGTTCGGAGGTGCTTAGCCTGTTTTACAGCCAACAGCACCTAATGCTGTATTTTTACTAAAAAGGTGTGGTTGCAATACTTGCAATGTAATAGCATGGCCATTATGACTTTACCCTCACTTCTCAGCCTTTTAGGCAGAGAATTAAGATCTATGGGATATTAATTAACCACCATATGGGAGCGTCCATAAAAATCAATAATATCGTTTGCTAAAAGTTCAAAAATGCCGTGACCTGGTTGATGCCAGGGTGGAAAATAGAACCCAGTTAGTACTGGGTCGCGGGCCTGTGGACGGTGAGTAATGGGCTAGCTCGCCACAGGCCGTGTCGACGGCACGTTCGTGTTCCACGCGCGCCTCAAAGAGATGTCAGCAAACAGGAGGGACCCGCAAGGGCCGATGCCTGCCAGGGCTGCGGGACTGTTCGAAAGAGATACCGCGGCCCTGGAATACAAAGGGCAAAAGAAGGAACATGGATGGGTTTTAGTCAGTAAAAGTCTGACACTCTCTTCCGCTCCGCCCAGAGCGGGAGGAGTCATATGTTGATTTCCCATCCCAAAAAAAAAAATGTACTATACCCCTTGGTAAGACTGTTTGTCAGACTTTCAGGCCACTCTCTATCTGCAACGACTGTCAAAGATCTAGAAATGGCAGCCGGGACCAACGGCTTAAAGTTCTGTCTGAGGCACGGAAAACTTGGTATGTAATGGGAAGATTAAAGAAACTCTATCATTACTATGTAACACAAGGTTCTCCTATTTCTACAGTCAATAAAATAAGCCACCAATCCAGGTACTAATCACTATCCTGTCCGACTCAAGAATAAACGTTCAACGAATAATAAAAATCGATTTAATAACCCATTAATCGGAATAGACCGAATCGAGTTACAATCGAATCGAATATGGAATGCATAAAATTCGAATGCATCGCGTATCGAATGGTATCGATAATAATGTAAATCTATATGTTACCGTCAAAACTGTAAATCGGTCAGAAGCAACTTAGACTGGTTTTAGTCAAAACCGTTTATATGTTAAAACGCAGTTTCTCAATTCAATGCCGACGTATTACGGAAAACCTTAGTTAAATCTAAAATTACTGCAATAATATTTTAATGCAGTAATTTTATATTTAACTAAGGTTTATGGTTAAAGGATCACAAAAAAACCTACCAACGTAATAAGTTTTTGTTAGTTTTTAAAGCCGGCCATATGATAGACGATAGAGTATGCATGTGCAGTCAAACTGTGCAGGCATGTACGAGTATGAACGTGTGTAGGAGAAAAATGTACAGTTATCCTGGGCTGTGCATGCAACCTAGAGAATATCGAAATACATATTTTACCACTCGCAGTCGTACCACGCAGGTATAAGCGTATAACCGAACGTGTTTTGCACGTAGCATGCACCACTAAAGCAACCATATTAACGTGTGTTGCCGGTGATGGCATGCTTGTAAATGGGTCAACCGACATGCTTGCAGACTTTTCGTATTTGTGTCCTTTATGGAACTCGGTTTTGCATGCACATTTAAAACTGTCATGCCATGTATGGCATATATTTATAAGAAAATGTTAGTAATCATTTTAACCGGTCAAAATTAGTTTTGATTGATACATAGTTTTGACTGTCACATTTAAACCGATAATCGTTCACATGGAGATTGGGTGATAGTTACTTACCATTTGACGGCCAGTTTTCTTAGGTTGGTAGCATTGATAAGTTAAATTTTTATTGTTAGCAATAAAGTTGTAACGATTTTTAGGGTTTAATAAATTTTGCCGATTTGAGTTTGTCGTTTAGATCGTATGCATACATTATGTTACATTTTCTGTAGATATCTATATTTTAATTTAAAGATATTTATAAGTAAATTCTGTGTGGTCCCTGTAAGAAATGGGTATTCTCTTACTCTTCGTTAGGTCGTAAGAACCAGTGAGTTCAAATGAATCATTTTATAGCCATTCTACTTCATTCATACACCCTCGTTTTTGTAACAATATTTTAATTTAAAAGAGGCTCCATAGAGTTTCTTGCCCGTCTTTCTACATAGTAATCCAGGCTTCGGAATTGGCAACTACAGTTCTTTCACAGTTATGCCTAGGGGCTGGGACTGTGGCTGCATCTTTTGGTTTTTGACATTTCAAAATCGTCTGTAACAGGTCTGGTTGGCATAAATGCTTTGAGTTTCAATTCGATGCTAAAAAAAAGAATCTTAATATCTTTTGCTCGTGGATGATCTTTCTTAACTCGGGGAAAACATAAGTTTCAAGGTGTCACTGTCAAATTACTAAAAACAAAAGAATCTTGTTTTTAACAAATCCAGACAAAACAATTTCTAAAAAAAGAATCTCTTAAAAATAAATACTGGCTGAAAAAAACTGCATACAATTTATTTTTGTGCACAATACACCGAAATTGAATAATGCAATTTAAATACTACAAATAAACTCTAAAGGTGAACATTTTAGTAATTTTTGCATATAAATCTTTTGTCGGCAAGAAATACCAGCTTAACTTTTCAATTTTGAACCACCTTATTTACTTGTGTTAGAGTTTAATAAATGTATTTTTATGTGTGTTTAGTAAGTTTGCAGGTTATAATCGCTTGTCTCGCTATGCGTTTTCGCCTCCGGGTGACAAGTGACTTTTGACTTCTTTTGTTTTGAAATATGGCGTAAATTATAAGCGGAGAGCGATCAATCATTTTTGGGAACAAAAAGTTAAAAATAAACGGTATTGTAATCGTAGTCATTATGTAAATAGTGAAGTTTTTACACACTTGAAAATATTTTGGGGTAAGAACTGCATTGTTTCAAACTCAAACCATTTATTTCAATTAGACCATTACGGCATTTTTGAATGTAAAAAAATAAATAAAAAGAAGCGAAGCTACAGTCCCAGTCACAAGGCATAATAACTTGAGAGAGGTACTGTAGTTGCACATTCCAAAGCGTAGATCTCTATGGAGAAGAATGGGCAAGAACACTCTATTGTAAGTTTCAGTCGTTGACTATCATTGAGAGATTAATAAGTTCAAGACAAAAACACTTAAATGGAAGTTTATTTATAAAGAATCAATTTAAATTAGCAAGTGAAATTTCGCAAAAGTGACAGCGGGACATTGCCAGAATATTTTTTTTTTGTTGTATCCGTGTTAAGATGTCAATAGCCAACATGTTTGCGGAGTTTTGCTTGCTAATTAAATTGGAGCTTGTATTATAGCATTAGGACTTCGTAGATATGTTCACTATTTGAATCAGATTTTGTTAACAATGTTAAGGGTTTCATTTTTTTTCCGCGAAACCCTAATCGTTTTTGTAAAATAAAAGTAAGTAAGATACTCCTTATAATATCAGATATCTGCCAGTAAAAGTCCCGTCAAAAGCGGTCCACCCGTCTCGGAGAGTAGCCGGAACAAACAGACAGACAGCCAAAACTAAAAAAAAATGTTATTGGTACCGTAACCGTACTATCATACGAATTCAGTAAAAAACTGTTATTTAGAAATAACAAACAGACACTTTTAATTTTATTAATTTGTAGAGATAAATATTTCCTAAATAGTTGACATTAAAGCGCATGTAGGCACGGCTGCTCAAGTCATCTAAAGGATGTTTGTTGTTGACGTTACCTTGTCATTGGTTATTTCTCGTGATCTCCGACCTCCACCATTGTTGCCCGTGCTATGTGCTTACGTAGTGTCTCTATGTAGACTGTGGCAGTGAGTGAGCAACATTGTGTCCGCTGCGGTTTACCTATTCACCGACATTTTGTGATTTATTGTTATGAATGTCACCCTGATCTCTAGGATACGACAGACAATGTTTTTATCAAGGTTTGTAGGAGAATTACGGCTTTATGCGGTCAGTGGATACGAAACGGGGCACTATGAAATAGTCGACGTAGCCCCACTACGCGGGACTCCTATTTCTACCTAACCTAACCTAACGTCGAGGTGCCCCAAGTCCCGAGCTCGCTTCGCTCGCTCTTGCCTCTAACACTTATCTGGCCAAAAAATAATTCTAAGTGCCCCGTTACGTACACTCCAACCCTTTATGCTGCAAACGCATAGGTTTTTAATGTAATATTTCCGTGACTTTAAGTATTTTTAAATATTTTTTTAAAATCTATATATTGACTACACCTAAAAGCAACAGCATTGGACGCCCTTCATCTAAATCGATCTTAAAAAAGTGATTGGCACAGACTGGATGTAGAAGACAGAGAACAGGGTAATGTGGCGCAGCCTGGGTCGAGAGACAGTCCAGCAGTGTACTGCGGTATGCTGAGTTGATTGAAAAAGCAGACTAATAAAAAATCTGCTCACCTTAAAGCGCAATTCCCACATGTTACCCAATATCACACGAGTCACGACGTAACCACCAGTAAAATACTTTCAATCTGTTTCCTCCAAAAATCAAAACGAAACCAATAAGTCTCACATTCAATCGAGCATCTTAATCGTCAATTTAGCAGAACTTGAATAAAACATCTCATTACCCTATAGATTTGACTGGCTCATTAAGAGGGTACGACCAGTAAACAGGAAGAAAGCAGAAGTTCCACTTCTTCTAAGGGTATATATCGTTGGAGCGCATGAAAGCGGCGAGTTAGTGCCAATACCGTGAATACTTCGACTACCGTGATCTTCTTTATTTTTGGAAGGCACGACAAAGACACTTCAATGAAATGGACCAGAAGATACTGGTTAAAAAGATGAACAGCCACAGAGGGTCTGGATGAGTTGCAGTCGCTTTCAAAGCGTTTTGTATTTCTACTACCACTTTCAACCGTTTTCAGATTATTATAATTTGTCATTCATATCATAATATCATTTCGACAGCTGAAAATAAACAGTCTCATAAAATTTTTTAAACGTTGTAACCGTTGAAATTTTCATGAAACACGTGAGCTCTGAACCTACACTACTCGTCCGTTTTCGGTTAGGTTGGAAGCGGACCTAACCTGTTGGGAAAAGGCTCTGCATCTGCAGAGCCTTGGAGCCTTGGAGGTTGGAGTTGGGTATTAGTGGCATCATGAGACTTAACATAACTGTAGAAATGTCTGCTAAACCTTTCGGGCATTACACGCGTGGTGTTATGTTATGTTGTGTTAAGGGACTAATAGCTTGTAAGAATTAATACGGGGTGGAAGGGACACCGACGTGAAAATGGTCATACTGACCCCCCCACATAGAAATTTTTCATCGGTTATTAAAAAAAACAGTGTTTCTTACAAAAGAGCAATACCTAAGTACACGGTCAAAATGTATGGAACAGCAGATTTTTTTTTTAACTACAACTACCAATGAAAAATTTCTAAGTGGGCAGCCTCAGAATGATGTACTGAGTACGTGGTAACCGTTTTCGCGTCGGTGTCCCTTCCACCACGTATAACTAAGACGAAAAAGGGATGCTTATATGAAGCAGTAAACAGAAAAAATGTCTAACAAGACATTGTGATTGAAAAATGTGAGTACTGTTAGTTTGAAAATAAACAAGTTCTAAACACGGAATAAGGGACATCAATATGCGAACTGTTACCATATATGTTAAATATTATATGGTACTAGACCCCCCCGCCCTCCCCATCGTAGAATTTTCACGACTGATCCTTCTGATCTTCTCACCTGCCACCACTGAGGTAATTACTGCTTGGTACGTATGGCGTGAGATACAGCGCCTCTTGTCGCTTCGTGTAAAGGAATGCAGCTGTTGAGGTGCGTGTGCGACTTTAGTTCCGACGCGTCGTTCTGTGATCTATAGTTGAGAGGAAGGGGTACACAAATATGGCCGAGCTTTTTACCTCTGTCAAAAATTCACTGATTTCAAAATACGAATGGGAATGCGTTAGTTTACGTTAAGTTTCATCACTGTGCCTTACCCTGAGACCCTTTAAGCCGGATTGCCTGAAAAATGGTCATCATAACGATTGAGGTACCATCTTACTTCTAAAAATTAGCATTCGTAATAGTGTCATACAATGGAAAGTAAGCCTAAACCAACAGCTCGCTCAAAAGCAAGTATACACTGCAAATAAAAGTGTTATCATCAACCAGCGTATAAAGATTATAAGCGGGTAGAGCACTGTTGCTATCCGTACTTACGACCACTTTTTTTAACGTAGGAAACTCGTTTTCCTCATTTGACTATCTCAATTTAATGCGCGATCGTAATCACCTGATTGGCTCTTAATTTAGCATTCGTTCCCAGATCATATCGGTTTATTTTGAAAGCAAATAAGCAATGACTTCAAAGTAGACGTACTAAGTATCGCAGAGAATGAAAATGTTTGTCCGCACTCGCGAAACATGCAAATCAACCCAACCAACCTCAAAATCCGTTAAATAAGCAATCCTCTTTTAGCAAACCTCTTAAAGTTCTTCGAAAAAAAAAAGAGAAATTCAAATTTCGAACGGATTATCCCGTCAAAAAAGTGACATGCGAGCATCCGAATTAAATTGGCTGAACGCGGTGGTCGAAGAAAAAAAGCGCAAAAGTATCAAAGAAAACCGCAGACCGAGGCGTCAATCTTGCAGATTTTCAGTAAAAAAAAGAAATTAAAAAAAAAATAACGAGGTGGGTTATTATTGCTGTCTCGTGTCTGTATTGGTAGCTCAGTGTGAGATCCGAACGCACCGCGCGCGCGCGCTCCCGTCATCGCGCCATTTCCCATTTACCACCACCGTGTACCGTGACACGAGTCCCATTAGAAAAAAACAATAGAACTTCAGACGATTTATTTATCGATTATTGATTTTCAATTCGGTATTCTAGTGAGTGTGTGACTGCCAGTGTTGTGTTGTGTTCTTTTTTTGAAATGCAAAGGTGACTAGTTTTACTTTTTTTTTTTCATTAAATTGAGTTTTATCTGTGCCTGTACTATTAGTGGGTTGCTCATAGCCGCGCGAGAATGCGCGACAGTTTTGGTAAGTATCAAGTTTATCCATGATTACCTATTGCTCTACATTTTTATCTGTTCATTTTTAATTGTATGAATCACAAAACAGTGTGATTACGGTTCACAGGCGACATATCTATGAATAGAACGCATCCATTCTGCTGATACATTCGATCGGCTGAAATAAAAAGTTCGTGATGTAGGCAGTGGGTATGCCAACGTCGATAAGTTTAAAATTCATCTGCTTTAGAAAGTTTGATTGGAAATAACTATCGAATAAAATGGTCTTGTTCTACTAGAAATGTATGTTAATTAGTTTAATTTAGTGTGGCATAAAAAATACGGTATTTATACCACTATTGTTTTAAAGTTGGTGTTTTGTCTAGTAATCAACGCCCTTATTTATATGAATGTAATGCAATTACATCACCAAAAATGGAGGGTTTATAGCTTCATGTAACAGAAAAACCTTTCATCATTTTACAGGTTATATTTACGAAGTCTGTTTCACAAAAGAGAGAAAGAGGGTAACGTCGCAAATAGCTGTCAAATATATCGCTGGTTTGATTAATTTGACAATATTACTCTAAGGAAATATGGCTAACTAGTGAACTAAAATATTGATTATGAAATGCAACAAGTAATATCGTAACAACGAATGTTTAGTGTTAGATGTAAAATAGGCAATTGGAAACTTTCCAAAAGCCTTTTTATACCAAAAACGGTTACAACACCAAATTCAGTGTTTTAATTGCAATTCATTATTAATATTCTAGCTCATTAGTTAGCCATATTTCTTATTTCCATACAGTAATATTGTCAAATTAATTAAAACAGGTAAATATTTGACAGCTGATTGCGACGTTGCCAACTTTTTAGATGAACGCTCTTAAATCATCTCTATCACTTATCATCTCAACTATTGACACTTCCTTTGCTGTAACGCATGAACAATTTACAAAATGATCTGGCTGTCCGCTGGGACACAAGCTCCTTGTCCATGAGACGGAGTAAGCCGTTATTCACCACACAGGCCCAGGAGGACGCATTGCTGCATGGCTTATGTCTTTGAAGTTTTGGTTCGAGGACATGCTAGCTTCCTCAGAACGCTTTCTCTAACTATGGTGATGAAGGAAATTGAACAAACTAAAGTTCCTGTTGGCTCTAAATTCGTATACGTATCCGGGGTCGTAACTACTCGATCACCGTTACAGCATTCAGCCGCATCTGATTAAACTACAGCCGACGCCAACATTTTGGGAAAAAGCGAGGCAGATGATTATCGAGCAGTTAGTTAAAGCCTCAGTTACGTATGTATGAGGTATCTGTTAAAACGGAACCGACTCTCTAAGTTAGCGCCAACACTGACACGTGTTACATGAAACCGTTCAGCGTACGAATGTTAAATGTTAGACATCATCCTCATAAAGTCGTGTCACTGTACTGTAATGGAGTCATCCAAGGCAGAAGCGAGAGCGGTTTTATTGTTATTGATTTGCAATTGAACTAGTGAGATATTGCTTTATTCTAGACTATTTCTAAAATTATAACATCACGCTTTTTGTCCTCCAAAGCCTGTTAGTACATCCACATTTAGCCAGTTATGTTTTAGCCCCATAAGGAGCGAGCCTACTGCCAGTAATCGAACACAAATCCAGGATCTGGGCTGCTGCTAGGCCATTCTTAATGTCTTTTTTGGGAATGGGGCCCAGGAAGTTTAACGGTTAACGGTTTACGGTTGTCAAAATACTCAGGTTTATCACTTTCATGGGTTATAAATATGTTCAAAGAGTCTAATACACCTAAAATTGATGATTTAAATAAATGTAGTCTGTAAATTAACTTTTAGGGATGCCGGTTAATCTAAATACAAGGTGTAAACGGTCCCTTCACGAAGCCAAACCAAGCATTCTGTAGGTAAATCAAACTAAGTAACTCTACGCAAAAACATTGCTGGGAAATTCCTTTTTTTAGGGTGAAAAATCACGCTTTACGGTGGGACTCGTAACTGTAATGTACGTAAACTGTAATGTTTTTAAAGTAAAGTTATAACATTTCAAATGTGTATTTAAATTAAAAAAAAAACAAAACGTGTGGAAAAGTTAAAACTTTAACTTTAAAGTTTAAATTTATCAGTAACTAGAAGGTTCTCAGATACGGTCCAGAACCAAAAAAATATCGCAGTGACGGGTAGAACAGTGCCTTTTGGCTTTGTTAAGGGTCTTGTTACGCCCATTAGGTACCTATCTCTATCTGATTTCTGTCTACTTATGAATTTTTAATTCGCTCGAAAGACCAAGCGCCGCTAAATATTTACATAATTTCATTTAAATATACAATATTATGTAAATTGCACGTTTAAATTTAAAGTAACGACTGCCGTATGCAAAATTCATTTGTACAGTGTACACGGCAAATAAAAACTTTCTTAGGAGTACAATTAAGGCCAAACAAACTGTCCTCAATATATTTGTTTAGAGTGAGTTACACTTGTGGGCAGATAATTACACTGCAACATTAGTTTTAATTTTTAATGTATTTTATCGATCCCTATAAAGTTCCCATGTTCCCATGCATAGCCAAGGTGGACCACTGGTCACGATGTGGAGCCCTGACACAGCCAGAAGACAACGCGGTAGACGTCGCAGGAGATGGCGGGACGAGCTGGACTGTTGCCATATTGATTTCTTAAAAATATTTTTTTTATATTCTGTTGTAGTCTTTTTCAGCCTGCTCTAGCTTAGTGACTGCAACGAATAGGGAGCCCGTCGGCCGTTACTTTGGTTTGGTACCGTTTTCCCGTTTGCTCGGCTTGTGCGTTTTTGGTCGCATTTATATCCAAAACTTTTACTGTCACTTACGGGATATCTTCCGTGATTGTTCATGAGACGACGTTGGAACCACAGTGATCTAAGTGACATTTTTACCAATACTGTGGATATTACACAATGATAAAAAATACAAAAAAAAAAATATATTACTTAAATGAGGTGCACATACTGTTGTGCCCTAGATCACTCTGGTTCCAACGTCGTCGATTTTGAGCTCCCGATATTTCGACGCTGTTGCAAGTGCCATGATCGTGGGTTGACTGGAGAATGCGGGTGGATGGAAAATAAATTGTTAGGTGCAGACAAATCTGTCACCCTCTTTCTTTGTCTTTTGCCACGCGCACTGGAATTCGACACTAAGAACTACTGAAACTTTAGTTTTAAATCGTGAAAGCTTAAAACACATTTATATCCATTTGGCGGGGTGCCCTAACCCCAGCCAACTTTAATTGTAAGATCAGAAAGTTAAGGTTCTCTCACACAGGCGCTTTATTATCGGTCGATAATACCGTACGCGTTATTGAGATAATGCGTCCCGATTCCTTGCACACAACTGCGTTTTTATGGTCCTATCGGACGATAAAAACGCACCTGTGTGGGAGAGCCTTTAAAATAAATTAATTCACGAAAAAAGACGATCGAAAAACTTTAACACTTCTACATTCGCCTTTATTTTATAGTAGAGTGTAAATATTGTAGTAAACCTACTTCCACTAATAAAACTAGTGCATCTAATTATCTTAACTTTCACTAATCTCATTATGTGTAGTCGGCGACTACAAAGCGTAAACGCAAAGTTAAAGACATTGACACCGCAAATATTTTCACACTTAGTGTATTTTCTTTGAGAAATGATAACACTAATAGAACGTTCAACTGGTTTAATATTTTTTTATGCCCAAATTGAAAATTATACAAATCTGGCCAAGGAAATAGGTCAACATTTATTTACCGAGTCAAATATTGAATGGCGCTGTTTAGTAAGCTGTAAAAACAAATAAAATGTGTAATTATTTTGCCCGCCAGTGTACAAGGTACCTACATCTTATCTAGTACTAGATAGTAGGAGCAAACGTTTGCTTTGAGAGAAATGTGTAAACAATTAATTTTGCATTCAGACCTTTCTCTAAGACTTTATTAAGTGCCTTAAGTATTTCATTAGATGGTGAAGAGGCTTGTTAGCCTCACTTTTGAAGTTGTACAGTTTGTCCTCTTCCCTATTATAAGTAGTCTTTTCTATGTTGCATGAAATGCAATTTATTCAGAGTTGTAAATAAGGAACAACTTACGTAGTTAAAGTCCCTCACCATCTCATCATCATTCTACGCTATTTATTACTAGCTTTTGCCCGTGACTTCGCTCGCGTTAATTTGGAATTTGACAATCAATTCGGGTTGTACTCTGCTTGTGATAATATAATTTAATCATGATTCGAAAGACACGCGCTGTCTATTATCATAAGAACGTTATTGTTGTTTTCCTCAGGTACAGTACTTTTTTTCGGTATGACAAGTACCCTATGTCCGTTTCTGTACACCTGACAACGAATATGCAAAATTTCAGGATGATCGGTTCTGTGGGTTGTGGGTGAAAAGGACAAACAAACTTACTTTCGCATTTATAATAAGTATTAGTTAGGATTCAAATTTATTGTACCTATAAGAAGTCGGCTTCTTTTTCAAGACTTTTCTGTTATTCGTCATCTCATAAGTCATCCCATTCTAGACATCTAGACACACTCCATCCAACCTTTTTTTGGTCTTCCCCTACCCTTGAAGCCACATTCTACATACACTGCACATACTCAAAACTTGAATCCGTTTATGAACTGTAGTATTTTTATCTTTAATAAGAATGGGCAAGAAACATTTTCCATATTTTGTAAGTTTTTGGACCGCATGCACAAACTGTGTACAAAAATTCCGTACTAATTACCCGAGTCTTATAACCAAACGAATCGTGTATCGTACAGTATTACCGATGGATAATTATTTGGTGCCAAGCGGTTCCAATAGAAATACCCGTAAGTGTAAACATGTCATGTGCGCTAACTTGTGACTCTGAAACACTTCGGCATGCTAGCTGCATGCATACCGCAGTGTGCAGAAATGCATACGTCCTTTCATTCAACTTGGCAAAATAATGTACAATTAGGAGTTCTGATACTCAATCCACCACAATCCAATGCTGGACATAGGCCTCCTCCTATCTACCCCGTAACATCCTGTCATCCCTTTTGCCGTATCCAGTTTGTGCCAACCATCTTTTTAAGGTACATCTAGCTGGGGTGTATTCCACATTACAACTTGCTGATGCGCGGTCTCCATTCCTGAACGCGTTTGCTCCATCGGCCGTCAGTGTTTCACCAACCCACTGCTGCTTGCTTGCTATGTAAGCCATGGCAATAACTTCATTTCCTTTCCGGATAATGTCATTTGGAGGCTTAATCTGCAATGTTTAGCAGTTACCAATGTTTAGTTGTTTAGTGGTAACCTGCTTGTCGCAGTCACAACGTGCAAGCTGTTAACTTTTCTTTTTCTGTTTCTGTCCTGTTGTATTTATACTATTTGATGCGCCATATGATTATTGTTATTTCTTTTTTTTTTGCGCGTCATGTCCCTGCGACAAACAAAATATTTAACTTACTGTGCAGTACAATACAAACATGTGACTACTTTATCCACTACAGGACTGTAAGGCTGCGATTCCACCAGACATGTGCGAGTATGCGTTGCGAGGGATGTGATTGTTAAGAACAATGGAATCTCTTCATTCACCTAGCCTCGCTCAGCGCAGCTCTAGTGGAAACGGCTCAGCGAAGCGAGGTTTTTGTACATACAAAACAAGGGAAAGATGTGTGCGAGGGGAATGCTGCCGTGCTAATAAGAAACGCAGTAAGGAAGGATTTTTGGAAAATTGAGTTTTTCATATATTCGGAATCCTCGTAATGAGCTCTGTATGGTAATTTAATCCTTATTTTGATAGCTGTCCCAGAAGTGGGACTTTTAGTAAGCCAAACTGCAGTATGTTTCTGGCTGAGAAGTAAATTACTAAGCACAACTGCAGTAAGACACATTACTGCTCTTTGCCTTCCAGTATTTTTTTGAACATAATTTATTTCACTAGTAAGAAGCGCAGTAAGGAACACTTGCTGATGTTATGATTTGTTAGTAATAATGATAAATAATAATGTTTAGTGAATAATTTTAGATAACAAACGCGACAAAGATCACGTTATTTTGTGGATGGATAATTGTTCAGCCCAAAACAAAAATTGGGTGATATTGTCTTTCTTAGTTAACATAATAACAGCAACTTGATTTCCGCACACTTAAATGTATGTCTGCTGATAGTTTTCATCACAGAGTCGACCAATATTTACAAAAGAAAGGAAAGTTTACGACTTTAAAGATTTTATTTAATGTTTTCTGTTTTAAGATTTAATTGGAATACATTTTTTTAATAAAATAGTTGTATCATTTACCTCTTTTTGATATTATTATAGATATAACCAAGTTATTGTGGTTTTTTTACGTATGTACACGAATTGAAAAGCTATAAGTCACTCTTTTACTGCAGTTATGGTTTGTAGTCAGTCTAAGCATAGCTTTAAGAAAATATTATGTCACTAGTAAAAAATGCAGTAATTGTGTATGATTAAGAAAGTATTATTTGTCATTTCAAATAACGTATTTTTTAATATTCATGTCGTTATATTTAATTAGGAAATGGTTAGGATAAATATAACCAAATAAGTGTACTTTTGTATACTTAAATACTATTTTTAATAGCTTTTACTCACTACTGCACTGCGTTTTTAATTTGTAGTCGAAGTGATAATAATAATTGAATTAAATGAAATAAGCGCAGTAATCTGTATTTGCTAGTAGAAAGCGCAGTAACTCCAAACTTACTGCTGTTATAGCTTGTAATACTGGGTTTAGTCATGAAGACCCTGCTAAGCATAAATAGTTCTTTTTGTTTTAAGATAGTTGTATTAAACTTATAGAAAATAGGGTTAGTTCTTACGAAACAATGCATATTCAGCTATACATGAAACTAAAAACATTTTTGCAAAACTTCAAAATCATACCTAAAAAAGCCAAATAAAAGTAAAAATGTTTAGGCGCCATTTACTCGAAACTACTAATAACCTCCTTACTGCACTTCTAATTAGCACGGCAGAATGTGTTGCAAGGAATGCGTTGCTGTGTGCGTAGAAGTGTGGTTTTTTATTTTATTTTATTATAATACTTCTTCCTTTATTTTGTATTAATAGTTATGATCTAATTTTTTAGTATTTTAGTACTTATAATTTTTATGTATTTTTTTTTAAATTAAGGAGTTACTGTTGTATTTCCTTTGTAGAGCCACTCATTTTAATTATTTTTTTTCTAATCATCACTTATTTTTGTGAATGCTGGTTAACCAGTAACCAGTTGACGACTGTATAAGTCCAAGACTATAAAACCTATACTTAAGATATGTTGTAAACAGAAGCTGTTGGTGTATCTATATTAATAAATAAATAAGTGTGCTAGGGACGGACGCGAGCGAAACAAAAGCAGCCAATCTGAAACGAGCCCGCTACACATCCTCGTATCGCGCATCTGCGCACCGTTTCAAAGCGTCACTACGCATCCTCGCTCCGCCTCGCCTCGCCCGCACATCCCTGGTGGAAACACAGCCTTACAGTTATACCTTGCGATAGTCCAGCACATTCCCAACAAAATACCAACATCAGAAAGATTCAATACCCCTGAATTCCCAACATCTGTATCCCACAGCTCACTGCAGTTATTTAAATTATAATTAGACTATAAACGCATGCACAGCGTCCGAAGAAACTGGTTTACGCAAATAAAGTTCAAGTTAAGTCCGACCACTTTAATTGCTTACTGGCCAGCTGTTTCGAAACTATGATATTTGTAGAAATTATGCAAGTTCCAATGAGTTTTTCTCCTCTGTTGTGGTATTAAAATGGGTGATTTATTTTGTAGTGTTTTAATTGGTTTTCTAAATTGATTGTCGTGACTTTGTTGCACTGGTACGTTATGGCGGCTGACCTTACATCATTTCATCCCGAAGTGATTTTTACTGGTACTTAGCCTGTATTTTTTTACTGCTTCACAAAGGCCTCATGATTTCCAGTTCTTTCGATTTGGGGCTAAATGTGGACCATTTTTGGTTGCTTTTGTACAGCTCTTCCAGCCAGCTTTCAGGTCTGCAGCAACGCCTTCTGACGTCAGACGTAGGTCTCTGCTCCACACTGGGCTATTTGGGCCCGCGACTCATTGGGCATACAGCAAACGTGGCCAGTCTAGTCAGCACTTCAGCTTAGTGAGGCTTTTTTTCTTGGTTGGGAATCTCGCAGTTCAACCTCTGAGGTTGGCTACGGCTTAACCGGACAATCCTGTGGATGCCTTGAGTGTAAGGTCTCCAGCGAGGGGAAAATGAGGCTTAAAACCTCTATCTTATTTATTTATATATACGGTGGACGGTGGTGTTCGCTGGTTGGTGGTGGGTTTTTTTTTGTATTCATTGGTAATTTGTTCTACCAAACTAAATGGAAAAGGAATGTGGTGACATTCTTCTGTTTTTCATAAAGACCACAAAAACAATCAACCCAAAAAAGCCATAATCTCTAAGCAGCTATCTTCTGCTTGCTTCTTCTTCTGTTTGCTTTATAGTAAATAGACTTGCGTTTGAACGCAACTCGCCTAATGTGAAGCGATGACGCAGCCTAGGGGCCACCCTAGGCTGCGTCATCGCTTCACATTAGGCGAGTTTGCCTAGAAGAACCTGATCCACTCGAACTTTGAAGAGATCTAGATTATGATGATCGGGAAACAGATAAGCCGTGCAGGCAGTGAATTCTGTAGAGTTCATTTAGTGCCCCGTGATCAACAGTTGACTGAAACTATGTAATTAGGTACTACGTGTTTAAGTAACATATAAATACACATATATACTTATAATTCCATACATGAAACTCAATCAAGGAAATCCTTAATGACATTCTTAAAGCCCAGTTTATGGGTCACCAACAGTCCAACTCAATACATAACACCAATAACGGTGTACTTAATGAAATAGCCCATAGCTCGGCTGTATTTACGATGCATCGCTGTGCATAGCGTCACATAGCGCTCCACATATATCAGCCGGTACATCAAAGCTAAGGCGGAGACACACTGCATACTAAATAACACAAAATGATTGAAACACGAATGTTTCCTGTTATTGTATTTACGTATCTTTGTAGTAGAAGTCGTGGTTGTGTTTGTTGAAGTGCCGACTTGAATTGTGTACTTATTAAGAACGGAACCTGCTTTGGGTGTATATTACGGCCGTCAAATATCAGCACCCCGATTGTCAGAAAATCAGTCTTACCTAGTTACTGGATTCTGGAAGTCAGATCGGCAGTCGCTACAGCATTCAATCCTGAGTCCAGTATGGACCAATCCTGCCTATGGGCATCAAGTTCATTCCATCATCTACGCCTGGGTCTTACACGATGTCGTTAGTTGTTTTCAGGGACCCATGTTGTGGTTCTGCCAGGGCTGCGGGACTGTTCGAAAGAGATACCGCGGCCCTGGAACATAAAGGGCCAAAGAAGGAACATGGGTGGTTTTTAGTCAGTAAGAGTCTGACACTCCCTTCCGCTCCGCCCAGAGCGGGAGGAGTCATTTGATGATTTCCCACCTTCCAAAAAAAAAAAAAAAGGGACCCATGTTGTGGTGGTCTTAGCCCACAATGTAACCGACATGCGGCAGTTTTCTACGGACAAGTGCCACTTGAGTTAGGCTGCTATTCGAGTTACGTCGGCGATTCAGTACCGAGTTCCGTATATGGTTGGGAAAGTCCAGAACACGTAGTTATTCATACCCTCCGACTGTCTAGCACGTATGTACCTGTTATTTACCGCAGTAAATGATATTTAAGCGACGATAACATCGTATTTGGGTATTTAATATCTGGAAAGTGTCCACATAAGACATGCTTAAGCGGCATGGAGCTCATTACCCGGTCACACTGTTGAAGTTTCATGTGACTATAACTTCATGCTTGCTTGGTGAGAGAAATAGGTGTGATGGTGTTACCAGGTTATGGCGACTGTGAGTAGAGATTTATCGCCATCTGACTACAAATTGCAGTTGGCTATACAAAATCAACGAACTTTTATAACTCATTGGCAATATTTCAGGGGTAGCAAAACACACACAAAAAATAACTTTTACAGTGAAACTCACTCTGAACGATAACTCAAAAAATATGCATATATTTTAGAGAATTTTATTAAATTTATCAGGGAATTTGTTTCAATACCAACAGAATATTATGTTTTCGCTACTTTTTATTTTGTCTCATTGTAATTTGTAAGTATAAATTGGAATAAGGGCAAGAGGAATAAGGCCATGATGATGATGAAGTTTTTCATATTTCAGTTTCACACCCTGAAAGATTGTTCAGACAGAATGTTTAAAGCCAGACAAATTACCATTACCCATGATCACGTATTGTTCGATAAAAAACTAATTTCACACCATCCTAGACAGATCCCACATATTGAACATATTTCTATGTCTGTACGAACATAAGGAAGCTATTTAGTGCTAAAAAAGTTAATCTCTAGAGATTATCCTGTGGGGGTCGCTTTACTTATCTCTTCAATCCAATTTGTATCTTAATTTTGTGACGTTAGAGTTTAAATTGCTTCAAAGTTTAAGAACAATTATTTTACCAGGCCATTGACATTTCTATAGTTGTTCTAAAGAGATGAGAAAGTAATTAGGAATATATTACTTTTAATATGTCTGTTATGGTTATTTTCTCACAGTTTTTGGGAGAATTAACGTTTATCAGCTACTAAATGGGACGGGTTTAAGAGTGTAAGTTACTGTTTCTTAAAAGGTTATGGGATAATCTTTTATCTTTCTTTCTTTTCTCACCTAATTTTACTTAAAAAAGCCTAATTACTAGGAATTTCTACAGCGTGGTTTCTGTCTTCACGAAATATGGGTTTAAAATTATGTGATTAGCCAACATCTATTAATTATTTATTCATTAAGAAAATTGCTGAAAAGGGAAACATTCCTTTGTAAAACCATATTGCCGCCTATTTACAGAAAAAGTTTCTCTTTTCGATGAATTAAGTATTATTACAATGACACAATTGCAAAGTTAACAGTAGATAAGGCAGATCAATTACGAAAAGGTTATTTGTATTCAAATTAAATTTTCAATCCTGAAACATCGACAACATAAAGCCGAAAATTGTTACAAACATTTTGAAAAAATCTCTAACCTGCTGCTTTGACATGACACACTGTGCTAGTATTCTTAGGGAAACTTACATTCTCTACGGTCCTAACTTCGAGTATTAAGAATAACATAAAGCTGCTATGCTACACCAAATTCGTTTCGGTAGACGACCACAATAGTACTTAATTTTAATTAAATCGCACAATAGCACTATGTTAGCGCCGTCTATTTGTTCGCAAGCTGACTGCGTGTACATCTATCGCTGCGTGGAAAGCCGATTCATTTCTATTTCCATACACTACAGGGCTAAAAAACGCAACTTTAGACAATAACAATTAATAGCTACTGTTTAACTTTTACAAATGGGCTGCCATTTACTCATGTTGTCATTTGCTACCCGTAGATTTAGTGAGTAACGGCCTCAACTTCAGTGTCGTAGATTCAAATCCTGGCAGGCAGTTTATTTTGTGTCGTATTTATTTCATTATGACTGCGTTCACAACGTTCAACGAAAATGTCTTGAGGAGACTGGCATGTACTCGTAGAAGCCAAAATACGAAGACATTTGACATCCGCCAACTAAGCACATTTGGTGGATTTTGAGCCACTCCCTCTCACACAGATCAGTGCCGTGTGCTCCAGCGTTGGGTACTGTATGGGCTGATGATGTGACCCGTGAAACTGCTTTTAAATAAAATTTGATTCAGGTGTAAAGTTATACCTACTTATTAACATTAATGAAGCTGTTAATGTCAATTGAAACCAATTTTGGCACTGTACCTGTATCTGGATTTCGTTCTGGCTATAGTTCCTCGACATTGACTTAATATCTACAGTCCTCGTTTATTCTGAATGCCATTCTTCGAGATCTCGTAAAGCTTCATTTATGTCATTGGGATGTTCAGCAGGTCAATTAAGAGTCAATGCTTCTGTTGCTAAGAATAATTGATTTATGGTCAATACGATTAAGACACTATTTGAGTAACTGTTCCTGTTTTGTTTGCTATGTGTTTTATTGAACCTACCCATAAAGTTCAGTTAGCTTTTTGACGACTTAGCAACAGTACTAGTCATTCTAAAGTCAAATTAAATTACCCCTGTTAAAAGTTTATTTTCTAGTGTTATATTATAACATTAATTTGAAAGCAACGACTTGAATATGGAATTGGTATTTCGTGACATTATCATCCAAAAATGTTCGAGACCGTAGTATCAACAAAATAAATTCAATTGAATCAGACCATAGACGTTTACCCTTCACTATTAACGATAATCCTCTAAAGTTGCCACATCTATAATTTATGTCCCAGTTCATTAGTTTGTGTATGTAAAAGGACACTCATATTTTATAGTATTAGTGTCTTCACCTCAATTTCGTAGCTATAGGCACTGGCCAGAGTGTAGGCACACCGAAATAAATTTTACTATGTAGTAATTAAACATCTTATTAAATTAATGTTGTGTTTACGCACACGACATATTGAAAATACAGGTGGTTCGAGAGTATTCAGCGTGTTCTGTAAATGGTAAGTTGACTGGGGAAGGTGACAACTTTTATAATACCGAAAATTTTAGATTTATGATGTAGAAAAATTCGTCAAAAAAAATTGTGCTAAAGTAGAAAATGGTAAGTCATTTGTTAAACGTTTTGAATAAATCATGTTAATAAAGTCCTAGTTAGGTAGGTACTTAGGTCGTGTTTTCTAAACTTGGTTTACATTTAAAATCTATTATTGTTCACATAATAGTAAATTATTTAAAGTTTAAGCTTAGTAATGTGATATTAAAGTCACATTAAATCTATTGTGATTTGTGATACAGATTGTGTGGTCCATGGCCTAGGCCACTCCTACGCCATGATTTTACCGCAAGAACTCAACATTAAGTATTTGGTGAAGCCCTCATTTTTCATCCTTAACTTCCAGTTGTCTCTTCATCCATAGCTTGCATACAGCAGGTAACCACTATAACTACTGTTATTGTTACTAACCTTGTTTTTTTTTTTTGGATGGGAAATCATCAAATGACTCCTCCCGCTCTGGGCGGAGCGGAAGGGAGTGTCAGACTTTTACTGACTAAAAACCATCCATGTTCCTTCTTTTGCCCTTTATGTTCCAGGGCCGCGGTATCTCTTTCGAACAGTCCCGCAGCATTGTTACTAACCTGGATTTAAAGAACCATTCATGTGGAATATCATCCTAGTCCTGCACAAAGGCATCTCAATGGCCCCGTGACTTCCAATTCTTTTGATTCAGGGCCTAGCTTAGCTGGACAACTGTAGCTGAAGGGCGGGCGTTTTGGGGGACTCTCCTTTGTAAACTGACCTGTCCCTTGTAACTGTTCAGAGTTTGTTATCAGCCTAATTTGAATAAATGAGTTTTGATTTTGTAACACAAAATTGTCAGTATGTGTCGCATCGGAGGTTAGTAACACAGAATTCAATAAATAGCACAATTAATGATACATTTGAAGACACGGTTGGCGCAGTGGTCAAGCGATTGACTGCTGCGCTGCATGCATCGCGGGTTCGATTCCCGTACGGGACAAATATTTGTATGACCTACAAGTAGTTGTTCCGGGTCTGGGTGTTTTTCTATCTATAATATGTATGTATTTACAAAAAAAAATGTATATATTATGTAGTTTATCAGCCATCTAGCTACCATAACACAAGCATTAAGTTGCTTAGCTTGGGACTAGATGGTGCTGTGTGAAAATGTCCAGGGATATTTATTTATTAAACACAAACAAATACAACATAAAACAAAAAACCACAGCAGATAAATCGACAGCCGACTGTAGGTGACGTGCAAGTCACTGCAGCGTCTAATGTATGGACAGGCGCCTGTCGGCCATCATCAGTACTGTACTGGAGAAATGCGGACGTACTCCACCTCCGCCGTTTTAGTGAATACAGTTGTGGTATTACGCATTTTCTATCACATAAACGCCACACGAGTCTTCTAAAATTGGTACAAAACAAATTATGGGCACTAAAATTAAACACAAAGACCCGAGAAAACTTTCAAAAGTTATAAATTGTTTCCGTGACGTCACTTGTTTATAAATCACGATCATAATTGTGCACTTATATGAACATAGTGCTATTGAACTTGCCTAGTGCTCAGTGCCAAACAAAGCACGAAGCCAGTGGGTCACTCAAGTGTTTTGCACTAAACTATATAAATCTCCACGTTTCTACTTTCTATTGAAGCTTGTTAGTGTTGGGGTACACGGTTTGAAGTCGAAGTTTCGACTTTGATATTTAGGCCTAATCAAAACTTTTGATAGACATACAAATTCGGTCAGCACTGGTTCCGCAAGATGTCACAGTATTATACTGGGCACTGGTCATTTTATATGAATTTAATTTTCATTTTCTCCCAAATAATTCATTTTGTGCTTGTTTTTTTAAGCTATGTTAAAAAGAAAGAATTATTTTTTCGTCTAAAGCCTGAAAGGAGACCATGCCTAGTTTTTAGCTAAGATTTTTACGATCTGCTGTCAAATATTGAGACAAAGTCGATCTGTTTTGGAAAACGTGGTGGCAACAGTGTTGTCCCTCACTTTCTTGGCAATGGAACTGAAAACAACATCGTCAGGGTTCATTAATACTTCAATAATAATTTCTAGAAAACCAAAGGAACATGTTTTAATTAAAAATGTTTCTCTGAGGTTAAGAAATAACCAACTAACGATTGATTTAAAATATTTTATATTCATATTAAACACATACCTATAAACTGTTGTAAAAATACAGTTGTATTAACGTAATTCCATGCTGCGACATTTTCATAAGCATTAGGTGAATTAATTTCTGTTCATGCTAATTTAAGATTCAAGAAAATCATGCTGTGAATTGGTTAACCTAAACACATGAGTTAACTAAAAATGACACTAAATAAATTATCAGTAATGGTTAACTTTATTTTTAATAAGTAAGATATAATATTATTTATAGTAATTGAGTAACTTCAAAGTCATTAAATACACACGATATCGTTATCGTAGTTTTTCACAAAAAAACATAAACATCTTAATCATCATTATCTGCCTAGCCTTTTCCCAACTGTATTGGGGTCGGCTTCCAGTCATGCCGGATTTAGCTGAATACCAGTATTTTACGCAGAGCGGCTGCCTACCAGACCTCCACAACCCATTAACTGGGTAACACGGTATTTCATGGCAAGACTGGAGTCAGATTTACTGTATAAAACGTAAACATCTTAATCATTGGGATCTAAATAGTCTCCAGTCTGGAGTTTACCTAGTCCATATTTTATTTCATTAAAGTCTCATAAAAAACCACGGCTTCTTGATTCCATTAGTTGTTAATAAAACCGTGTCATAAAATTTCACTTTCCTGAAAAATCGTAGACAACAACATTCAGGTCCATTGCCTTTACGACACTATAAACATGAAAGTCCACAGAACCGTCTACCCGGGCACTAATTCACACTTATGTATTGACTAGCCAATTACAATACGGTATTAAAATGTTGGACACGCGAAGCTTAGAAATGGCCAGTTTACTTGAGTGAAATACTACAATAATATTAATATTTTATAGGAAATTGAATGCTCTTGTAGGGCATTTAAAATGGTTGCTGTATATTTTTAAGTGCTTAGTGGGTAATAAATATACTGATGTTTATCGGTTCTTTGATCTAGTGGTTGCTCAGCTTGAACTTGAATTGCTCGATTGGTTTAACGTCTTTCGTATTGAATCGTAACCTAATAGTACTTAGAGTAATGAAAACTGTGGAATGCAAGACACTTCCAAATAGGAAAATAACTGCATGATAAATAACTTTTCAGGTTATTTTCGCAATCCCTACTAATATTATAAATGCGAAAGACTCTGTCTGTGTGTCAGTCTGTCTGTCTGTTACGCTTTCACGTCTAAACCACTGAACTGATTTTAATGAAATTTAGTACAGAGATAGAGTTGACCTTGAGAAAGAACATACGATAGTTTTTATCCCGGACTTTTGAGGAGTTCTCTTGGAAACGCGATATAACCGAACTATTTATTTATTTATTTATTTCTTCATTCATCACACAATTAACATTGTGTTCGAATTTGACAAGATAATTACATTTCAAATCATAACAGAATCAATAATCAAATACATATAAAGCAAACAAAAATAAAAAACAAAAATAAAAATGTCATCAATCAAAAACCGTTTACATGGCAAACCATAAAAAGCACAAAAACAACCATGTCTGATATTGCTGTCTGTGATTTTACGTAAATCAACGGAGAATTAAATGTATTAAGTTAGGTACTGTTTATATGTCCAACCATAAAAAGCTCTAAAAACTTGACGCGGGCGAAGCCGCGGGCGGAAAACTAGTGCTTTATATGTCTTTTAATGCATGAGAAGAGGCTTTTGCCCTGTATTGGGAAAGTAATAGGGTAGCTATTAGACATGAGTTACGGAAGGAACCTTACCGTCACTACCATATTGAGTCAGACGCAATTTCTGGGCAAATTGACCAGTTGAGAATGATTTCCCAAAAATGTAAGCCCAAGAAGGTATAAATTATAAAAGCTTTAGCGAAGAAAGAAAATCAAATTGGTAGGTGTTTTTCTTTTTCTTTCTAATCACTGTTTTATCTAATCGGGCACAAAGCCTATCCTGTTACAACGAAATGCTTAAAAAAAACTATACAAGGGTTATCCAGCAAATGTCATGGAGTTCATCGACCCTCTAATACAAAATTCGTCACGTGTCTCTCATTCTGCAATACTACACCAAATACAAGGAAAAATGCACCCTATTAATTATTCAAGCAAACGTGTTGACACTAGAAGATAGCATCAAGACGGTATCATTTGGCGTCGATAAAATAAACAATAATGGTATGTGAGATTGACGCATTTTTAACAAGACAACCTAATGAATTATTCATGGGCCGACTCCCAGAGGATGTATGTAATCACGAGGGTACTCCATAACCGGCATAATTTATATAGGGTTTGCACGGAGAGGCAATTTTTTGATGTAGTTTTTTGTGACTTTCACATGTTTTTTAGTTGTGGTATTATAAAATAACACGCTTGTAACGTTACAAGGGTAAGGAAGAGGTGTACAGTCACGAGCAACATGCATACGCTTTCCTAAATTTAAATGGAAGTTTCCCGAGAAATATCGATTGTAACTGGGAGATAGGATCTTTTTCATAAAATGTGAGTTCCAGAATACTATGTTCGTAACAACTTGATATTTTAACCAGTACAGTAGGAGAAAAACACACTTAAAAATTGTTAAGTGTTTACATATTGGTGCTCGTGACTGTACCAATAGTGCAGCCTCATTTCACCAGTTATGTTGAAATCCAATGTAATAGGGGGTGAGCCTACCTAAATCCAGGCTCCTGGTTGTTATTGGGAAATTCGAGACGGAAAAACCTGTTGTCCGAAATAAGAATCGAACAAAGAAAAAATTTAAGAATCGCTCAGTTGTGCTTGCGACCACAAGTCCAACATGGCAGTCAGGTTACATTTGTAAGACAATAATTCAAGATATAATGGTCAGTAAGCATAAGTCCATTTGGATGTGATTGCTAATACATCACCTCTAATATTCCCTTGGTATCGTGATTTGTGGAGATGGAGCCCGTCAGAATGGTTAGTTGCATTAAATGGGGGACCCCATCTGCGCCGTACAGAAAGGAAGGATACTGCTACAATTTTTTTAAATAATTTTCAAACTACTAGAGAAACGAACCTTTCATCTAAAATCACCAATATTTGTTGTATTGCTGAACCCTATGCTGTAGGATTTATTCTCTAAGAATAAATGTGCTTTTCAGGAGTCCCGGACTAGCTCGACAAGACTCTTTCATCATAAAACTCTTTGGACCTTGCGTGTCCAGATTGCGCTCGAGTTCCGGTACAAGAATTTATTTTAGTTAAATGTTCTTTATTCAAATCTGAATTCAAATGTAATGGAACCGATAATAATAACGGTTTATAAATGTTGCCAGTTAATTCATTCATAATTGAAAAATGTTCGATCAATACTATTATTAATGTTTACCAGCATTTATTGTAATTTTAGAACAATTTGTATAAGTTCCACACCTTACGGGCGTTCACTGTTAAAACATTCAATAATTTCAGATTTGATTTATATGCTAACGATTTATAAATGAAGTTGATACAGAATTTGGAATCAATCGGAACATGTTTTAAGATATTGATTTAGCAATCGGTGCATTCATTAATCGATTAAAGGAAAAGGATTTTATTGAGCTTTGCCCGAAGCTATTGCACCCAGTAAAGAGCTTTCTAAGCGTGTTTATCATCATAGCTACTTACTAGCTTATGGCCGCGGCTTCGCGCGCGTGGAGTTCGGTAATTGTCCCACGGGATCGTACTACCGGGATAAAAAAGTTACCTCTGTTAATCCAGGTTATAAACTATCTGTCTAAATCCGGTCAGTAGTCTTTGCGTGAAAGAGTAACACACATCCAGATATCCAGACATCCATTCATCCTCACAAACATTCGCATTTATAATATAGGATAGGATTATTACATGCTCTTGGCAGCGGCCAGCCAAGGCTCATATAGCAGTCAGTACCTACCCAAACCTCGTAGCTCGGGACTTCAGCCGAATTTTTGACTCGAAGGTTTACCAGTATTTTGCCCGACCAGGGAATCGAATAGTCGCACTTTCGACCACTAGATCATCGAGGCAGAAATATAATAGGTATCGTCACACTTGACAGAAGGGTCTTTAATCATATTCGAATGCAATGCTAATCGATTACAGATCATAGACCTCTCTAGTATTTTAGTTAATTGCTAGTTAACAATGGCAATGATTGCGCCATCAACATCGATATTACCAAACGAATTCGTCCTTACCTTAATACCAATGTTTATTAATACGAAACCCATTACATTAATCCAGTTTAGTTAATAACTGAGCGACCTCAATTATACGCAGCACATAATTTACACGTACCTTTGATTTCTAAAATTATTCGCTTATTGGCAGACTTGGTTCACATTGCTATGTTTATATGCTTGATTGAATCTAGCTTTAATGCTTATAAAATAGTTTTTTCTAAGGGGAAATGGATAATAATCAAAAAAATCTATACATCTATAAAAATAAATAAAACTGAAGTGTCTGTTTGTAATATTAAAATAACCACGTTTTACTGAATGCATATTATGAAAACATAAACGACATTTAAAAACACATTTTTTTTCAATTTTTGTCTGTCTGTATGTCTATTTGTTCCGGCTAATCTCCGAAATGGCTGGACCAATTTTGTAGGACTTTTACTGGCAGATAGTTGATGTTATAAGGTTTAATACTGTATGCTACTTTTATTTCAGAAAAATCCGTGCAAAAAAATTAAAACCCCTAAAATTTTTTGGTAATAAAATCCGATTAAAAAACGCGAACGAAGGTCGCGAGCAACAGCTAGTCTATAATATAAAAATGAATCGCAAAATGTGTTGGTAAGCGCATAACTCAACAACGCCTGGACCAATTTGGCCAATTCTTTTTTTTAAATGTTCGTTGAAGTTCAAGGATGGTTTTTACGGCGAGAAAAATTTAAAAAATTGCCTGGATAAGTCGGATATAAATTAATTAATTAATTATAATTAGTAATTATTTGTTTGTGTTGTTTGTTTTTATGTGCTTACTAACTTAGTCGTAAGTTTTACTAACAGTTTTTGAGTCATGGATACTCGAATAAAGATAAATTCTATTCTATTCTAAAAGCAACACTAGGATAATTTTTTTTTTGGTAGGATTAGGGTAGGAGTAGTGTAGGAGTAGGTTAAGAGTAGGGTAGGAGTAGTGTAGGAGTAGGGTAGGAGTAGGGTAGGAGTAGGGTAGGAGTAGAGTAAGAGTAGGGTAGGAGTAGGGTAGGAGTAGTGTAGGAGTAGGGTAGGAGTAGTGTAGGAGTAGAGTAGGGTAGGAGTAGGGTAGGGTAAGGGGTAGGACACCACGCGAACGAAGTTGCGCTGGGCAGCTAGTAATAAATAAATTTCACCGTATTAAAACTGTTGGTAAATATTTACAAAAAGATGTAAGACTGTCATAGTCCATGTTATTGTTTGTTTTGAGTTTCTAATATATCGGTACTGTTGCCAGCGCCATGATCATTGTGTTTATCCGTAAATAACCCGTTTTTAGGTTTAATCACATTAAAAAATGAGCTTTTATTCGGCAATTTCGAAGCAAATTATACTTCGTAACCGGCATGTTCTTGGCCCACAAATTTGAAGACATGTGACATCTATCAACTCGCACTAAGCCCACGTGGTGGATAACAATCCACTCCCTCTCATAGAGAGGGTGCTAGTGTCCCAGCAGTGGGAACACGCTGATGGGTGACTATGCTATCTACTCGATTACTAAATTGCTCGAAGCTAGCGTAGCTTTTAAAATAGTTTTAGGTCCAGGGCTAGAAATGCTAGTCTGAACATCCAAGATGGGTTTCTCGCAAGCATCGTTATTGCAACTGAATTGTTTCGTTCTTATTAAGCAATCAAAAGTTTGCGAAAGTGTCGGTATCTATGTCGAGACTACCGGCCCTGGTATGGTAATGGGTAATCGTTGATTATCACCGTCAATTAATGGGTTGATAAATGTAATCATAGGAATTACAGAATGAGCTTTTATTGGGAAAGCTCAAAGTTACATTACCTACATTTTTAAACTTGAAACAATATTGTAAGTTGTGTAACATAACATCATATTTCCATGCCTCTAATCTTCGTTCTGTTAATCCAGAAAGAATAGACAGAACTCAGAAATAACTTATAAGTTTTTGCCGGCTATAAGTAAGTAAAGTATTTTGATATTCGTATTTCCATTATGTGCTTTCAAGCAATTCTAAGCGCGATCAAGTCGTTTCCTCAACCAGATAGCACTATAAAATGGGTTATGTCACTTGATAGTATCGCGAAGCGCGATACTTTTAAATTCAATTTCCGGTATATGAAAACTGGAATATTGGCGTCTGTCTGGCTTTTTAATACTAATACCAGTGTAAGGGACATCGATGTGCAACCTAATACCATGATCTCAGTACACCTCAGCGCACTGAAGTATACATAAAACAGCTGTTTCTTTTTAGGGTTCCGTACCCAAAGGGTAAAACGGGACCCTATGACTTCGCTGTCTGTCTGTCTGTCGGTCTGTCTGTCTGTCTGTCTGTCTGTCTCCAGGCTGTATCTCATAAACCGTGATAGCTAGAAAGCTGAAATTTTCACAAATGATGTATTACTATTGCCGCTATAACAACAAATACTAAAAATAAAAATAAAAAATATTAAGGGGGGCTCCCATACAACAGATATGATTTTTTTTGCCGTTTTTATAGATAATGGTACGGAACCCTTCGTGCGCGAGTCCGACTCGCACTTGGCCGGTTTTTTTTTTAAATACATACCGTTCGAATGGTTCCTTCACTGGGTCCTAGGATCATGTACTGAATTCATGGTCACATTTCAATTATCCATTCATTTGACGGACTGATTTTCATAGTAAATAGGACTTAAAGTAGGTTATCGGGACAAAAACGTGTGAGACAGTTTGCTGAAGTAGAGAAAATGATATGGAATTTTCGAAACATTTAAAACTTAGATTATTTTTCTTTTTCAGATGTAGTCCTCAACTTTGCTATATATTAATCACAAAGTGAATGCTGCAGTAATATTAGGGGTTAAAGTATGAAATGGCCGGTTTGTATGGGCGATTTCGTGAAAGGGATATTTCCGTACTAACATTTTTTTATTCTTTTTGGAAACGTCTGAACCGATTATGATGCAATTGCAGACTATAGTTAGAGTGAAAAAAGCTGCGCTGCACTGCGTATCTTAAATTCTCAAAAAACAGTCTATGACAAAAATATACCTACTTGAAGTAGTAATACCGACGGCATATTCAAATAGGTGTTTTGACACACTACCATAAGAGGTAATAATATGCAACTACTAGTACGGTTTTTTCTCTCTTTAAACTGTAAAAGGTACTTAATCCAATAAAAATGGAATTAGGAAAAAATATAACTATACGTCAAAGTTATAAACAGAAGAAAATGTGAGAGAAAAATAGCAATTTACACGAGAGCCTTTCAATTTTCACAATTTGGGGTTATTCTAGCATTTCTAGCCCTTCATCAATGGAACTGGACGCGATCAACGCATCTTAATGGCGTTCAAGAGTTATCAGTATCATAACTGCTTTAGCTGATAGACACTGACAGCTCTTAAATGCCGTTTAGATGTGTTGATCGCGTTCAGTATCATTGGTGAAATTCGCTCCTAATCTGTTATTGAAACTGAAGCTAACATCTATGATAAATTATGGTTATCGTTACACACATCACAACATTAAACATAAGTTCAAGCTGCTGATTAACTTCATTAACAGCAACTAGACGTTAGTTTGACTAGATAAATGACGGCTTTATACTAATCTACCTAATGTGTTTGTGATAACTGAACTGGTCCATTACTGATAATTACTTCAAACCACTTGGCATGTCAAGAAAACTGACCATAATTTTCTTCAATTTCCTTTCTGATATTAGTTTTATGTTTTTTCATAGATAGAGATCTCTTTGGTCACTTCAGAAAGTTTATTGGTCCAGTTTAACTGACACTGTTTTTATGGTCTAAGGCACTAAAATAAGGTCTTGATAACTGACACAGTAACGGTGGGGTACTTTAGTTTAACGATATTTTGTCGTCAGTTTTCACCGATGGTTCTTGGGATCGGGTTTATACTGCGGTTTTATGATCTGATCGGTTAAACGGTTATCGTTCACAATAATATTTCCGCCTGATAAACGGAGTAAGAATCTTATTCATGGTTTTTTTAGAAGCTAAGGTTGCGTTGTTGCTTTGAACAGATGTTTTGTAAAAAACGTGTGCATAATATGAGCATTCTTTGCATTCTGGTAGAACCAGTCAGGGGTAGGTCTCCCATGGCGTTTGAAAAAATGTCAATGTTGGCTAAAAGAAGTGTTTTAAAAATATGCGTTTTCAGAGTATTTTGACATCTGGTGTTAAAATTCATGACTTTTTTATACTAAATGGGCCTACTCTTGACCTCAATCTAGTCCTGAGGACAGAGATGAGGTCGACGATGGAACGAGCTTACCCAGAAGAAGCCTATTAACTCGCGACTTAAATAGATTGGGGTCATGTGAACTTGGGAACACTGACGAAGGCAGGGAATTCCACTCCTTGGCTGTGTGCATAATAAACGATGTAGTAAAGCGCTTCGTGCGAATGTGTGGAACATCGACAAGGAATGGGTGATAACCCGCAGTACGTCTGGACTCCCGATGGAAGAAGGGAGATGGTGGAATTATCTCGTGGAGCTCTTGGGCACACTCACCGAAGTACAGCCTGTAAAACTGAATATTAGTAAATTCGAGCTTGTGTACAACATCTATCGTTAAAATTATACTAGCCTTCTCTATCATCAGACCTCGATCTCAACATATCGTTATTTCAATATTGACTTTGTGTCTTTTTTGAGAATAAATATCTTTAAACGTTTCTACCTTTACTTACCTTTTTTATCTTATACTTAACGCTGAGTTTACTTTAAAATAAGTAAAATACAAGTAGAGTAGTAGTAATGACATCCTCTGGTTATGTTTGCAACTCTGCGGGTGACAAGAGCTGATAGTTTTAATGTTATTTTACAGTTCGGTTTTAATTAAGTTGTTGACATGTTATGGTATTTTTATTGGCAATAAGCTTTACTTGGCATTGATCGGTTTATTTGAAGTGGACCGAAAGTAGTATTGCAATAGTTACTAAATAGTAAACGACTTTGCAGATAGTATAATAAATAATCAAGCTATAATGTTTCCACTGTTGGGACACACGTAGTAATCCACCACGCAAACCCAGTGCGGGTGGGTTGATTGCACATGACATCAAATTTTCGGTCATAGGACGGATTTTTCACGAGGGAGTGCGATGAAATGTCATCTGCCTAGTCTCCTCCTATGTTGGGGTCGGTTTCCATCTGACCTGTACAACCCAGTTGGTACGGGGTAATACGATACCCCTTGGTAAGACTGGTTGTTAGACTTTCGGGCCACTGACTACTCAACGACTGTCAACGATTTACAAATTACAGCTGGGACCTACGGCTTATCGTACTTTTTGAGACACGGAGGAAACTTGGTATGTAATGGGTGTCCACCCATTCACAGACCAACCTAGGCAAGAAGATCGACCCGAGTAGCTGTTATAATTCACAATCAAATAAAGTGCCTCGTTTCCACAGGTCTACCACTGCTCTATAAGTGTAGTAAATGAGAACAGGTTAGTTTATACAGTAGTTCCCAACCTTTCTTGGACCAGGGACCACTTTTGGTGTCTTTATTGTTAGCAGGGGCCTTGTGGTCCTAGATAAACATGGACACCGACAGGATTATATATAAGTAGGGGGTGAATCTTTAACTCACACAATGCAAAAATTGGAAAATCTGATGAAAACCTTTAAAATTAAGATAGTGAAGGATATAATCATTCATACTGAAAAAGGAATAAGTAAGTAGATTTTTTTCAGAAATACTTATGAATCTGGCAACAGAGAAAAAAATTTAGCACCTCGACTTTGATAGGTTTTCAATTAGGTTGGGTTGAGCTTGCATCTTCTGTGCGAGTGAAAAAGTACAAATAACATTTTAACCTTTCGGGGACCTTATTCGAGACTCCTGCGGGCTACTGGTGGTCCGCGGATCATAGGTTGGGAACCAATGGTTTATACGATTTGTTAGTTTATTTCCTATATACATTAACGATTTAATATTCTAGATTATCTATTATTTCCGGCATATGGCGCCATTTTAATAGAAGAGTGATATTTTAATACCTAGGTAGGATGAACATATATCTCGGTATATACAGTATAAGCTTCTTACTTCCTATCTCGCTTTTTTGAGCTAAAAATCCAATTTATGTATGAAAGCAAAACTTATTATATACCTACTTATTATTTTATACAAGCTTATGCCCGCGGCTTCGCGCGAGTGGTGTTCGGTAATGGTCCTAAGGGATCGTACTACCGGGATAAAAGGTATCCTTTGTTAATCCAGGTTATAAACTATCTGTGTGCCATATTTAGTCCAAATCCGGTCAGCAGTTTTTGCGTGATAGAGTTACAAACATCCATACATCCTCACAAACTTTCGCATTTATAATATTAGTAGAATAGTAGGATTAGTCTTGAATGTGCCAGATTTAAAACGAACCTTTGGTAACCAGAATCGCCATAAGGGTTCAACAGTTTATTATTTCAATAAATTAAAGCTCGTCCTACTATGAAGAGCATTTTTCAATATACATAGCTACCGTTCCTGTAAAGTAGTTCGTAACTAACTATCCATTATACAAGAAAGCTCACGAGATCGTGTACGAAAATCTCATTACAAGACAGAACCACTCGAGAACAAATCGACAACATTACACACCATTGTCAACAAACGATACAGACTTACCAATGTTGCCATACTCCTTACAAGGAACTCGAGTCGAGCGGCAACACTCGGCCTGCGCAAAGAGTCTCAACACCTCTATTATATGAACATTTTCGCATCAAGTTTATTTTCGCAACGTTGATAAATCCACACAACTTGTATGCCCTTTTAATTTATTCACAAATTCAATGATTCATCGAATGTTTTCGTTACGAAATTAGACCTACATAGGTTTCCTATTTTCGCAACACCCAGTGGACATTGTATAAGTAGCGACTTTACCCGAATACGTCCGACTACTGTCGGTGAGTTGCGTTTGCGCAAAACATATTTTAAACAAAATTAATTTTGCGGCTATGTAATGTCATTGTGTTTGATATAACGCCTTAATACTTTGTTATAATGAGGGGAGTGTCCGGATTTTGATTTTCAGGAATGTTTGTATAATTTTGTAAACGGTTTCCGAGATAGGGGCGCGGTCAGTCAAAATTTGTACGTTATTGTTTAAGCAGTAGAGTTTATTTTAAGTTGAGCTGTATTAAAGTGACAACACAGGAGATACCTCTATGTAAGATAATATTTTATGAAGGAACATTAAAATAATTGATGAGTAAAGGTGGAGTTATGAATGTTGTCGGCACAGTACAGGGGGGACGGTAGCCACACCACGATTGGTTGCTTTGATTTACGAGTGTTAGGTAAAGTATGGGCATTTAATGGTATTGCCCAATTTATTGGAATAAACGGTGATGAATCTTTATATTACTTGGTATTATTAGCTTCACAGGTATTGCAGTCGGTGACAGCTGTCAATTAAGTGCTAAGATTTTGAAACATTGAGACCAGTATTTGATTCTCTAGATTTCTATAAATTAATTGGCTAGTAGCAATAAAATCATGACTAAGACGACATTCATAATATAGGGTGACATCTTCGCTACCTAGAGCCATAACAGACAACATTGTGTCTCCAAGTTAGGGAAAGCTTAATAAGGTGCTGTTAGTTTTTTATTTACAGTCTTTTAGATTTTATTTATTTACAGTTTTTTTTAGGTTTTAAATATATCATAAATTGTAACTCAATTTGTGTTCTTATTCTAAATTTATGATACTATTTATCAGGTTTCAATTAGTATTCATTTGTATCAATATAATTATTTTTATAGTAATAAATAAGTTTTGGTGACAGCCCTTACTAAACAGCATTAAACGCGTCGTCGGCTATTATCGCGGCATAATTGCGGGTGGCTGCGATGAGGTGCTGTGCTTACTGCAAGCGATTCGCGATCAATAACGTTACTAACAGGAAAATGCATGAAACTGGTTTATTTAGGACACCAAGGTTCATCCTTGAGCGGAGCTTAAAAAATCTTGCAAAAAAGTTTCTATTAAAGAATTGCGTGACAAAGAAAGAGCTCTGACTGAGGTAACATAAACTCGTAGTCAAATAATATACTAATACTTACAGTGGCTAAACTGCACACGTGCTTAGGTGATAATTATCATTCCTGCATCTGATTGTGAATTTTTGGAACTCTTTGAGTTTTATCGCTACGGTAGGTCCTGTTCTGACTAAGGTACAGCTTTTTAAGTTGCTGTAGATCAGAGTCACAAGATTAAAAATCTTTCTCTCATTTTTCATAATTTCCACATTCTCGCTTTCCGCTCTCTCTGTGACCAATTCCTATCAACCCAATAATTACATAGCGAACCGCTTGCACCGAATTGGAGGGCGCGGAACCGACAGTTTGTTTTCGCTTAGTTAGCTTATTATACAGCTTGTTTTCTTTTATAAAAAAGTAAAATAAAGCCGGTTTCATACGAGGCACTATATTTAGGTATCATATCGGTTATGAGGTGTGGGATAGAGGCAGTTTAGATACGCTTTTTAAGTATAGTTTGTGGGGACCTGGCTGGGTTTGTAGTCTACCTATATTGGTAATCCTGTTTTATATTGTTTACCTTGTGTTTCAAGCGTAGGTTTTTATCATGTGTGCCTGTAGTTGGGACTCTGGTTAACGTTTCTTCTCATAAAGATAAGGTTGTTGTACCTGTGGAAGTAGGAACCTACTTAATTATAAGTTGTGAATTGAATGCCGACATTTTGCTTCGTACGTAAATAGATTAAGTTTTTCGAAACGAAAACCACTTCCGATCAATGCAATCTATATTAAAATATGTTATCTGTAATACGAATCGAAAGTGCCTATAGATTCTAAACACTATCTTTTAATGTTTCCAGAATTAAAATAAACAAGTTAAACGTACAAGTCAAGTGCCATTAGCGCACCGAGTTTAGCATAATGAACCGACTAACCACAGATTATAAAATAAACATTGATATTCCTACGTCAAAGTAAAACCGACAACACTTCATTTGCAAAACCACGTTTAAAACCTAATCCAAACTAACAGTCGATTAAAACCAAAACATTGTGACAATCAAAGCAAGCGCAATGTCAAACTACGTAAACAGACCAATTAGTCTTGATCCTCAAATCTGCTTTTAAAATCCCGCTTTCCATCATTCACACGACTAATCAGAGACACGAGGGAGCTCTCACAAACCTGGTCCCATTTTCAACCGCTAAAGAGTTGGCACAAATCCAAATGAACTCAGAAAGCATACGATTTAAAAAATATAAAAACCAAACAATATATTTTGCAAGTATCAAGATTGCTTCGTTTGAATAAATTAATAGTGTTCCATCCGAGACGATTTCTAGGAAATAGTGTTGTAATTATAAAAATAGTGACATCGGACGTGGAATTTGTGTTTTACGTGTGTGTCTAGAAATAAAATGATTATATCTGTCTCGGTATGAGGGACCTACTGATGTCTGTGACAATAGTTCTAATAATGTCTGCTGGGGAATTTTATTTCTTTTTCCGGAGAGTCTCCTTTATTTTGAATTGTTTGGTATCCCTTTTGTTCACTACACATTCTTCCATTGGAGTATAAAATGACAAAAATGATTGTACGTCTCTCGTGCTGTGGGAATTTACTTTATCTTCCATGTGTAATCTTGTTGACACGTGGTTTGTCTGCGCAATTTAGTAGTGAGAATCTTATTTGTGAAGGTTAGAGTATATGTAGACATAATGAAAAGGAAAGAATAAACACTGGCCCATATTTTTCAAAATTTTACTTAAAGGCCTAACAAAGGGGAACCAATGACCTATCGGCAAAGGTGTGGGAACCGATTGGATACGAGAAACATAGTCATAAGCTTTCCCCAATAGTCACCAGATTAGGGGAAACTTATGTCCGGCAGTGGACGATTTTCTTGAGAACAGATGACGATGATGATAAATTACTATTGAGCAAGTATAGAGATTGGCAAACGGAAGTACAGAGACAGCAATGGCGTGGTCAATGGCTGCAATTAATAGGATTATCAGCCAGTTCCACCTCGTATAGGTACGACTATTTATCTGGTGTGTCTTCTCTCGTTTATTAATTTATTCTATAGCCGAGTTCAACTCATAAAGATTTATAAGCACAAAGATAAAGGAATGTAAAACATTTTTAAACAGCAATCTGAAATATGTGTCACCGTGATAGGTTGGCATCATAAATTAATTTCGTCATATTGCAAATATATTCAGACTCGATCAAGATACAGGAGGAATTCATGTCGTTTTTAAAAATTATAGCGGTTTCATAAACAAGGCGATTTCAAAGAATCGCCCAATAACGGAGATCTGTGATAATACTACGGTATTTGACCTTCCAGTGTTAATATTAAAATCATATTACGGTAAGGATTGGTTCACACTAAGGTATGTCCTTCCTATAACGATGAAGGACAATTTTGTAAAAAAATGAGTATGGCCTAGGACCAAAAAAATCCCGCACTTGGCCCGCGTGATGGGTTATTGGCCCGTAACCTCACACAGAGAGGGAGCCTCATGTCCTTGATTATGCTAAGGGGTGTAACCATAATTATGTTTTGGTAACTGCAATTAATTGCACCTCAAGCCCCAAGCCTGCTGATTGGTGCGCCACAAGTGGTCCTGGGCAGGACATCTGGGCTAGACGCGGAGATAGCCGATGGAGCAAGGCTTTGACCGAGTGGTAGCTGAGGTTTGGCCAAAGAAACCAGGGCCGTCCTAAAGCTCGTTGGGTTGACTATATCGTCAAAGTCGCGGGAAACACCTGGATAAGGGACGCACAGAACCGGGAAGTGTGGCAGAAGAAAGGGGAGGCCTATACCCAGCAGTGGATGATTCCGGGCTGATATGATGACCTGCAATGAATTAGGATCGATCATGCACTACTTTGGAGAATTTCTTCTTTTGCACAGGCCTGTCATAGATTATAGAGGTAGAACAGACGGACCAAAAATAAATACAACTATTGGACCACCTCATAGGTACCTATAAATCAATATAATTGCTGCTTAGTCATCTGAGTAGGTGTAAATAAACGTCCCGAAGGGCTCCCGAAAAATGAAATAAACAAAATGAATGTAGTATTTTTTTACGTAGGACATAAACATCAACTTTATTTTAGTAGTTTTACACATGTCCTCATTTATTACACGATTCCTTTGAAGCTGGGTCTTTTTAAACCCACTCGACTAAATTCTAATGTCATGTTTGTCAATGTTTTACAAGACATTACAGGCATTAGGGACATGATAAAATATTTTTTCAGATTCTTCGCTACGCAGGTCATTGTTGGCTTCTGTTCAACGTAGGGACGTAACTCTTTACCAGATATTATTTATTTATTTATTTAAACTTCATGTACAATAGTGGTACTGGTACATAGGCAGACTTAATGCCACAAGGCATTCTCTACCAGTCAACCTTATTTTGTTTCATATATTCAACACTTTTGACCGGGTTTTAGATTGAGGTTCTACACACACTTGAACCCAGATTGAGATACGTGTATCGCACACAACTTTTTGAGATAGTTAAGAGAGATACCTAAAGCAAGCTTGCTTCATTCATTGCATTTACGAACTATGGGATTTTACGTCGAAAAAAAATTACTAATTTGGAAACAAACTTTAAAAGGGGTACAAAATACCTGTATATCTCCTTCTAGACATGTTTTTTTTTAAAGAATCGTTCCTAAATGCCCAGCTTCCTTAATGTGAGGAACTCCTGTGCAAAATGACTTATTTTAGACTATACGGTTTAGGTTGTGCGTTGCCTGTTAGTGAATGTATGTATTAGTTGGTATGATTACAGCATTATTCTCTCTAGACTTATATTTGACCAGTCCACTCCGAGTAATGATCCCGTGGAACAATCGAACTCCAAGTGGGCGAAGCTGCGGGCATAAGCTATTTCAGAAGTCACCATAAACTAAATATAGAATAAGCAATATAATAAATATAAATGTAACGAAGTTTAATAATTAATTGAAAGAATTAGCTTCCAATAGCGACTGCTTCTCAGAATTTGTCGATACGAAATTATGATAATTGCCACTGTTTCCATAATTATGCACATATTTTTATGATAACTATTATAATAAGTTGTATATGTTTATTGGTTCGATATGCTTTGGATTTCTGTATATTATGTATGAGAGCAGCTTCGTTCATTGTGCCAGATTATTGTTGCTAGAAATAATAGATTTGAAGCCTTACATCTTTGATAGTTTTCTTGATGATAAAATCCGAACATAGGACCAGTTCTGTACAGGTGGGTTATGAACGAGGAGAAAGCCGTAGTTTTCTTTACAATACGTCTTGAGCAAGCGTGGTGATCAATACCTTCTTTTAGGCCTTTGCCCAACAGTGGGACAGTAATGGGCTGGTCAACATCATCTGCCTAGCCTTTTACATGGAGCGACTGCTTATCTGACCTCCACAACCCAGTTAATACTGGATAATACGATACCCTTTGGTAAGAGTCTAACAAGCAGTGTTGGACTTTCGGGCCACTGACTACCAGTTACGACTGTCAAAGATCTACAAATGACAGCCGGAACCAATTACTTAACGTGCTTTTCGAGGCACAGAATTAACTCGGTATATAATGGGTGGTCACCCACCCACGGACCAATCTAGACAAGTGGCTGAAGACAGACAAGAGCAGCTGGTATTATTATTAATATCCTGAGGTGACCATTGCCGTAAATCTGAATCTTCCCTCCATACATCTGAAACTCATTAAATATCTTTCCAATTTTCAACCAACCACACATATCAGAACTAATCAAAATTTACCACACCGTGTTGGAACAGTGGAGGTACACCCCACCGCTCAAGTTTCTCTGATAAACGACCTCAACCTGCCCATATCTTACGCACCTACTGCATTGCCGAACCTACGGACCTTATCGGACAACTCAATCTTTGAAAATCAAGTCATTTCGATGTAGATGCAGCCATATTCCAGTTTGTAGGTAAAGTATCAAAATTCATAAGGTGTTAGCCGATGTTAATCTGTTTAATAAGCATTTTGATACTATCAGCTTAGCTTCTTAAGGGTTTCATTCACTGGACGTTTTATTACTAGTGTTTTCTTAATGTTATTTTTATGGAAGAAAGATGTGTTGGGGTTTGAATAGTGGGTCAAAGATTACTGTTAGTCTGACATGTTGGAGTTCATAAGATCATTGGTGGAGCTATGGTAAAGCTGATTAACGTCGTGTTTAAAAAACTATTCAGATGGAAGCGAGAATTTTCATTTTATGTGACGGGAAGTGTAATTCCTTGATGAACTTCTTCGTTTTATATTATTAAAATGCGTAGATCTATCTGATAGAAACAAATATCATTAAAAGTATTACCTAAGTAATATCACTAAGAATTTAGCTTGTTCGTATCTTAGAAGTTATCGCATGAAGTACTTATCCGATTAAAGAAAGTGCTTTCACTGATAGATAGCAACACTATTGCCAAGTGCCATATTATTTTACTTTCAGGTAGGGCGAAGTCACGGTCCAAAGTTAAGAGTTTATTACAAAAATGATCGACTAGTCAACTTTAATGGGTTCTAGTCAATTAATATAAAGTGTTGTCTCAATTTAACTGTGGTGTTGAATCAGTCCCACAATCACCTCGTTCAAGCTTGATTACGTTCAATAACACACCCTGTAATCACTCCATAAACGCAGATTCAAATTACGCAGCTTCCACTTCAATTACTAAAATTATTTATAGATCACATTCTTTCGTCCAATTACCAGTAAACGGTTTACAAAACGGATTGCCTTGATGGTCTTGGCTGCAAGTGTTAGGTACTATACTACTAAGCATGAGGTCCTGGTTACCATTGCCATTGGTTGTCCTTCTTGTCTCAGTAACGCATTGAATCGGCTGAGAAACTCGTGGGTTAAGAATAACAGCCGCTCGGGTCTATCTTTAGTTTAAGCCATGCTTAGGTACCTAGGTTGGTCCATGGATGGGTGACCACCCATTATATACCGAGATTCCTCAGTGCCTCGGTAAGCACGTTAAACCGTTAGTCCTGGCTGTCATTCGTAGATCTTTGACAGTCGTTACAGGTAGTTTTTGATCCGAAAGTTTGACAACCAGTCTTACCATCAATTAGGCTGTAAAATACAGGTATTTAGCTGCATCTGGTTAGACTGGAAGCCGACCCCAACTTAGTTGGGAAATTTAATGGGACTTAAACATAACAGGCGAAATATAGGTGTTCTATAGGAATCTCTTTGAAGAATAAAAGCATAATTTTACGTAATGTATCACCATTCAAGTCTATTACATTCTTTTGCTCAATTACCTACTAGTAAACGGTTTGCAAAACAAGACAAACTATTGACCTGTCGACCGCACTGTACGCGCACGACAAAACATGACTTACCTACCTTCGGTCTACGAGGTTTCAAGAATCGATTCTGTTACCAATAAAGAAATACAACAGTACACTATCAACAGTGGTATTGTGATCGCGACTCGCAACACAGTCGCGGAAACGAATGATTTTGAAACAATCGAATCGAGCTTACGTTTCGCTCATAATCGTATTTCATAACGTCACCATGTGCGGGTTTATGTGGCAGCTTGGCAGGCTGCGTTGATATAGTATTGTTGACTTTATTTTGTCATCTTTGCACTCGATTTCTTTTATAATGAGGTGAGATTTTTGTACCACGCTCCTAATTTATTTGTTTAGTTAAGATGATTTACGCTTTGGTCTTGTTTTTGAGTAATTCCCAAAGCTTGAAGTTATCTGTTTTTTGTCTTTTATTTATTAGTTTAAAAGCCTTGACGTCAAAGCTTTTAAAAGGCTGGCTTTATTTTAGGTGCTCTACAAAACGGTGTTATTATTGTTAATATTACGAAATTAATTGGTAGAAAATCCTAAAAAATCAATAAATAAATAAATAAAATACCTACATACGCTTTCGAACTTGTAACAGTAACTCATAAGTTAAAATAACTTTGTTTTTAAGAATTGCAATTAGGCACTGAATAGTTAATTTCTGTTGGCACAAGTAAGAAGGTACTCGCTCTATCTGTTGTGTATTCTCCCTAACCGCATTAAGATGTGTTGGCAATCGACAGCTAGTTCCAAGTCTACAACTACTAGAAATGTGTTTGCTCTTATTGGAACTAAAGCTACACTGCGCGCAGCCACGACCGCGTGTAAAACGTCTGCTACCAACACTAACCTAGGTTCAGCCTACATCGTTTATTTTACAGAACTACTCCAGATATCTGTACTGTTACTGAGAATATGCAGCTTCCGTATTACGAAGACAAACAATCATTCCTTTTACTACTGTTTACTTATTAGTTACACCCTTAAATATTATTCCTTTCAAATAAATATTAGCTTCAAATGTCCTAATTCCTTTTGTGTCTAAGCTTTCATTTGTTTGTTTTAGTTCAGTGTTCCTAATCGTCACCGTTACTTGTAAGTATTGGGTTCTGATTAATGAGGCCCTGCGGACCGACGGATGGTTCCGTAAACATTGTGGAACATTGTAACTTGCTAGGCGATATATCCCAGCTAAGTTTGCTGTAGGCAGTAGCGTTATTAATACTTATAGGTCTTTTTTTGGGGCAATCAGCTATGTCTTCGATAGAATCGTCTGTGTTTGTTGTTCTATTTGAAGAAGCTGTTAACAAATGTGTGCTAGCTACTATATGTTTCAAAATATGACTAGGGTCATGGCATCAATGAATATTTATATTTTCAATCAAAAGGAGATTGGCAAAACCCCATGTATTTTCAGTATCACATACAGGCTTACCGTTTCATAGAATGAATATATGGATTTGAATGCTAGAATAGAGTATGACAAAATATGTAATGGTAAGACATACATTAAACTTGGGGATATTAAATTGATTTATACATAACCTCAAAATGGACCACCAAAATTATTTTTGGTGGTTTTTGGTGGTTTTTTAAGTAGGTAGGTAAGTATTATTACTGACCTACCTACTTATGTAACTCAAGGTAGTCCCTTATTGATCATAAAGTGGATAGATTGTACTTTAATAACTATAGAAGGATTTTTGTGTGACTAGTAAGATTTTAAAGTGGGTGGGTTACTTTAAAATCTTACTAGTTCTAAATTGAGATAAGGAAACAGCAAATACAAATAAGATTTTCAATTATTTTAGGCCATCCGATTGCTATGACGTCACTTATAATAGTAATTAACGACAAAACATAGCAAGAACCTTAACTATTTATAAGATCCCTAATGTTTATACACCTATGTTTAACAAATAAATGATTCTGATTCTGAACGTACCTTTTGCGGGATTTGAATCCGCATCCAAGATGGTTCATGGTCCATCCATAAGATAGTCGTCAACAGGATAAAAGAAAATGAATAAAAATATAATAGGTAAAAAACAAAACCATAGTATTTATAGTAACTTTTTATTCTATACTTAACAATACATTGTCAAGAAACGCCGAAGAGGGGGGGTTGTTCCTTAGTGTCGAGCGTAAGCTAAATACCACACTACACTCATGGCATGTGAACAACAGCCCACGGTTCTGAGTCCTACTATACAATTACAGCAGTAGCCGATGATGGCGCTCCGACCTTGCTGTTCCCTTACAACGGCTACGAGAACAAAATTATGTGTTCCGTCCCACATGGCGGGATTTTATTTTTGCTCTTAACAAAAAAGGATTTTCTCCTCCTAAACTGGTCAAATCCAGCTGGTCGCAACCTATTTCTAGTGTATAAATTCCGTGAAAGCGGAAATGTTCTCCAACGTATGATCTAGCTTGGCGGATCTGGTATGTGCCACACGCAAACAACACCAATTCTTCTATGAAGAGCCGTGGGAATGATATATTTGAGGCATCTATATTCGTAAACATAATACTGCGACGATTCAGGCGCTCCATAGCTACAATCGCGGCTAATTCGTTATCTAGAAATAAACGTTCATTTATAATATTTAATATCATTTGAGCGTTTTCTGGGTTAGTAAATCGAGTTCCAAATGCATTTAATACAGCACAAGACATTGTTTTAGCATGCATGAACAATATTCGTAGATTTTTACCAAAACAATGAGTCTTAACAAACGTCAAAAAATCAAAAAATATCATGACGGCGCATGACGGTATATATATTTTTTTCGTATTTGACATACTTAACTGACAGCTGTGTTGCCAAATATCACTGTAGTAATAAATTTTAATTGGCTCTATTTTATGCGTTTTGTTTCCATAACGGGGCTGCACGCAATCATGGTTTTTTTAATTTCTCCCAACAACTAATAACACATTTTAGCTTGGAAAATAACTACGGATGTAAGACCTATAATTTGCATATAACTAGATTTTGGAACGTTTGGATTTGATGAGGTACCCAACTCGCCAATCTTCTTTTAATCCAAATAGTGATAATATGACCTGTAAATTTTTGACTGTTGGAAATGGGTGTCTCGATTCCTAGTAAATAACGATAAAAGGGAAATTGTTATATTCGCCGCACTTGGATGGTAATCTTATCAGCCGACAACTTAGACTGTATTGCAACGCGTGGACCACAAGACATGTAAGCACATAGGGTGCTTAATGTTCTGTAATCCATTCCAAACCAATCCATGGAATGATACTACAATTGCACTCCAGGTCTGTGCTCCAGGTTGGAGTCATCATGAATCTCCACGTCACATGTACAGGTTTTACTTGCTTTTATTAACCTGAGTTAGAGTCAAAGGGTGAAAACAGTTTGTTTTAAGACATGATTTGGCTTCCGACCTAAATCTTGGCATCTTCATATAGGTAATCACTTAGTTATCTATTTATTTCAAAACGAGTGGCGCAATCTTCCCTAGCAACAAAATTAACATGTTAAAAGGTCATTCACCCCCTACAACTTGTACTAATCAACTTGTTTTTCTATCAAGAAAGTGTTATCTCACTAATCTGTGGCATTAACTACTATGATATTGTACACGGGACTTTCTCCAAATACTAATTACGAAGATTCAACTACTAATAAAGTGTCAAGTTTATTAGATTTTTTTTATGTCGTGGTCGAGGTAATAGATGATTTTATTAAGATGTTTACGAGTTCGAGGTTTTTGTGTGGACCTAGTTTTTTACATCTTTTTCCACTCTGGATGTTGCCAAAGAAACGGGTACAGACAGACGCAAACATTATTCGCAAACAATTGAATATGACTTTATTTTAATGAATATAGCATTTCTTATTATGAATAGATTCACCTAGTCTTTCAGTCCCTTTGTTAAGGTTAGTATTTTCATTATCATCGGAATGGTTTTGAGTACAAATCAAAGCTTTTGTTAATTTTTCACAGTAGTCTTCAAAAGGCTTCCTATCTTTCTTCATTTTGTTGAGAGTCTTCCAATATCTTTCCTCAACCTCCGCATTATGCGGTCTACAACGAAACTCCTCAGTTCTTTCAAAAACCTGTACCAATATTTATGTTCTGATAACGACCCCGCATGCATGGCACATGGTTATCACAACTTTACGAACCTGACTATCATAAGAGACCACATAATCTGCATGCATGTTTAATAAACGGATAATCCTAGCGGCTGGCTCGATGCAGCGCGGGCGCAGCGTCGCGACCTAAACTGGTATTAAATAATTGATCCATTAACATATATGTTGGGTATAGATTAAGATGTAGATGTGACAGAAATAGAAAATGTACTTCTTATCGTTTCCGAATTGATAAAGAATCCAATAGAGGATGTAGGTGCACCGAGATTGTCTGTTGAGAATATGATCTCTTACAAAAAAGTTAGTAGTAAGACGTTTTAGGAAAACTATGGCTCTTTAGGTAGGTATTTTAAAGTAATTATTCCAAACATGTGACTTTAAATAGCAAATAATCCAATAACAATGGCGAAGTAACGATAAAGGAGTGTTTTGTGCAAAGTTTGACTGTGGCTTAATATAGAAATGAGGTGAAATAGCAGTTCCTAAATTGAATCGTATCCTACATGTTTTCAGTACAACTCAAATCAGATAAGATGTCAGTTACTACTAATATGAACATTTATGCACGACAATACCGTTTCAAACTTAGGACTACTTGGCAGGTACAAGTTTTGGTCTGACTGGACCAACTTGCACTGGACAGTAGAAATGTATTGCTGAGATTTTTTGGCTTCCCATTGGCTGACGATTACCCCATCTAGTAACTACATTTAAGGCATGCGTCTACTTGAGACACGATAAGGCTAGCATAGGAGTCAATGTTGAGATGACAACTGATAGACTGATAGATAGACAAATGAAAGAAGGAGACATACTGCGGAGACCACGAATAAAGTTAAGATCAGAGCAGAGTGTTGTCTTAGTTATAGAGATCATTCTTATGGAAAAAGTGGTCCAAAAACAAAATTTGTGCAAATCATATTAAATATTGTATTGACATGATAAGAAACCTGTTGAGATGCTGTAAGAAATTTGTTGTTTGTGACAAATACAAATCATTTATTTGCATAACACAGGTTCAGAGGATGTTACAAAGGTTCATAAGGTGCACTGCATTATAACCATGCGAGGTGTGCAAATATCGGTGCGCAAATATATTAGGAGATCAGAGAGATTATACTCGTAATTATTCATATTCAGTAGTTTTTAAATTACAACGTCATTCAGAATGTAGATGGTGAATTTCATTACACATAATTAAATAATTTAAATTAGTAAGTTTTAAGTAATAATAATGTCATAACACGGCATAAAAACACAATCACAAAATGAACAAAAAACAAACAATGATAAAAATGACATAATGCGAAAAGCGGAGGACAGGGTAGTTGCGCATTTTGGGGGAGGTTTTTGCCTAGCAGTGGATTGTGGTAGGCTGAATATTGATTGATTTAGAGTTTTTTAAGCTTTTGAAATATTGTTAGTCCAGAATATTCATTTCAATTCACAATTATTATTGGTTGGCATTTTTTCATAGTTGACTAATCTATGACCACCTTGATTAGGTCTCGCATAAGTGACGCAAATATTTAATTACTCGTTAGCATTAATAGTAATATGTAAGGTGCTGTAAAAGGACGGGGGTCCTTGTATATTGATATTATGAACAGGACCTTGAAGTCAAACAGAACTATAATTAATACATTCACTAAACGTTTTGTAAGATTAAAAGTTTCTATTCATAATAACTAACAAAAAAATGCTGTTAATGACTTGATGTGTTCCCAATTAGACTTTCTTCATTATGTAAGGTTTCCTGATTCGTTTCAAAGCGATTCGTATGTTTAGCACTTTCATCACAGCAGGATTGACACATGCTATTTGGTCGTTTATTTCGGTTGCTACTAAGCCCTCTGGTAAACAAAGAATTTCTGCCACTTTATCAGAAATAATTATCGTCTTTATAAACATTTATAGACGTATCTTCGTGCTCTTCTATCTTACTGTAATGTTAAGTAATTAATAATTGGATATTTACCATGTCGACTGTTTGTTTTGAGTTCCCGATATTTCGGCGCTGTTGCAAGCACTATGATCACGAATAAACTGAAGTTATTGCGGGTGGGTGTGTGGCGGTGGTGTCCCGTTTCTAGTGTTAATTATAATGTTAGTGACTATGACAGTTTAAAAACTTATATCCTGTTAAGTATTTTGTGTGAACATATATAAATAAATGTACGTAATTGACACTACCAAACACGATATCTTCCACACTAGCCCTATTAATTTTGACATGCATCGGAATCCAGAATACAAGTGTAAAATTAACTCGCATTCCCACATGACATCAGATTTACACTTTTTAAAGCCGACATCTTGAGTATTTACCGGTGCTACCTCCACATAAATTAGTAGGCCATAAAATAATAATCCATATTAACGAGCCTGACGATATTTAAGTGGTTGTCTGACGTTGGAACTGGCCAATCAGGTATTGTGGAGGAGACATTGTTGACGCCATTCACTTGAGGGATATTGATTGGCTGGTGTAACGGATGTTGTGGTGGAGTTCGGAGGTAGGATGGGGCTGATTGAAATGCGTGATGGCTGATTCTTGTTTATTCTTATGAGGTAAATGCGTCACCCTAGTGACTATGGAAATCTAAGTTTATGTCTTGACGACATTTGCTTTAGAAAGAGAGCCTTAATTGTTATAGTCGCAATAGCACAAAGCAATCCACTATTGAACATAGGCTTCTCCCAAGTGTCAAGTGACACTTGTAGACGACAAGAGTCACTTGAAACTTGGGAGAAGTCTATTTTATATCCTGTCTGTCTCAATATTTTTAAAACGTGACGTTTTAAAAAAAATGTCTTTTGTCAGGGGACTCCTATGGACAGTTCTTAAAAGTGCTGGCTTGTTACATTTACAGCTTCACATAATCGCATTCCAAAATTAATCTTTCTTACATTTAAATTCTCACAGTCAAAGCAAGTCTCTTACTTTGACTGAGAATTTAATGTTTTAAATCTTTCACTTACGACGAACTTTTATCATGAAATTACATTGAGACTCCGAATCAGCATCACGGTGAGAATTGATGATATCATCCAAATTGAAGCTTACAACACACTTGATAAACAACTGACAAGCTATACTTTTCTCCCATTCCCAGCTTTTAAGAGCAATATGTTTAATATACGTGTTACTTATTGAGTTATTAGCATATTGCCCGGTTATTAGTGTCTTATCGCGATCAAGCGGAGAAAGTAAGAATTATGGTGTTTCCATGGGAGCTTATGGGACTTTGACACGGAAATCGACGGTATATTAAGTTGCAAATGTATTCGGAACATTGTTGAAGGATCCAGGCCTTGAGGGCACTGGAATGAAGCTCCAATGTTGTTCATAAATATCTGGAAACAAAGCAACAAATTCGATTCTCACGATGTTTACATTTAATAATTCATGGCAGAATTAGTTACACTTTACGGGCTAAATCTTCTAAAATAAACATTGATATATCAAAGACAAATAAAGGAATTCATGTTCAGAGAAGACCACTGCTAAATTCATCAGTCTTTGGTCTTCATTCAGAATTCCGCCATGGCGCCCAATCTCAGCGGGTAGTAGCGATCGAGGCGGGAGACATATTAGTGCACAAGTGTATTAGCAGACACAGGTGCACTCTCTCTACCGTTACTCGCATAGGTTTTAAGTTTTTATACAGCTTGACAAGTATGAAAGGTAACGAGAGAAATAGTGGTTATGTTTTCTTCCATTTTCATCATTCTCGTGCCCTTATACGCCTTCTTCTTCCATACTTTTCTATTAGTCGTCGTCTTATGTGTAGAGTTTGGAATAGGTGGAGTTTATTTGCCTAAATTTCAAGGAAAAAATCATCTCCAGGATCGTACAGAGAGGTATTATCCTCATGGTAAATACTTTCAGGATCTTTAGGCAAATAAACTCTTACTATTCCGATCTCTGCTTATGAGTCACCCCTTTTCTAGCCATAACATCTTTCACACCGATCTATCGTTTCTTTGTTTTTCCTCTACTCTTATAGCCATCCACATTCATACTCCCATATGAATAAGAACAAAACAAAATCAAGTTTATTATGATTACATTTTTCAACAACAGCCACAATATCCGATCCAATCATAACAACGATATCCGACAGATCGATTGTTGAATCGATGCGTCGATACTGTTTGTTCAAACATCGCCATCGAAAGAATAATCGGTAACAATGGTTTGTTTACGATTTCGCTATTAGTGTACTGCTGTGTTTAGAATTTCTTTTAACTGTACTCAGTGTTTGAAACTTTGTTAACTCAATTTTCTCATGAATATGTTACAAAATTGGTTCTAAGTTCCTTTTCTTTTCCTTTTCCGTTATTTTAACTTAGGCTCCATGTAGTCTGCAGACGTGATACAGTTCCCAGCTCAGTTAGCTTATCTTCTAGGTACCAAGCATTATCATTCAACAATGTCCTACTCCTGGGACACTTCCCTCTGTAAAAGTCATTGAAAGCTTCATCCACCACAGTGGATTTCGTGAATATTGCATGTGTATGAATTTTCAGTTCTAGGACATCCCCATTACCTCACGATGTTTTCTATTACCGTTTTGAGAACAGTGGTAATAAAACAATGCACATAAACTATAGGCCTGCTTGGTAACTAAACAACACGGCTTTGAAGTAAACAAAGGACTCAATATCAAAAAAGGAAACTCAATAATGATCATATTTCCATCAATACTTATGCTCTATCTAGATCTTTCTCCAAAATTCTCATAACTAATGGGCAAATTATACTAAACTCTGTTTTGAATAAGAAAATTAAATGGTGTCAAGTAACAAAATCATGTTTCGGAAACTTATCAAGAGATTAGAAGAGTTGAAAAAATTGAAGGTTTCAATGGGATAAAAATCACGTGAAATATGCGAGGAACACCAGATTACATTAGTCGTATAGGTTTTTAATGAAGCGTGAATGCGACATTCAGTTAGAAACACAATGCCATCAAAGGGATACAAAGCGGGAATCAATATGTAATCCCGTAAATGTGTCTGGAGGCAATAGTTCAGAATAACATTGTCAAAGCATTGAATATGATCCATTTGCTATTGAATATTTGTTGTTTGGACTGATTGGACTGAAACATAATATTTTGCTGAATTAGTAAGCAAGACATAAACATCAATGATGAATTTAAAAATTATCTGCAAGGAAACTTTTATAAAACACAACAGGATACATTAAATTATGGGGTGTTCATGGCGTATAACTTGTAGTACAAGTTGCTTTCACAAAGTGCAGTTAAAAATCTTTTCCTTAAATACTCGCACCGGTGAGGTAACACGAGTCAGTGTTTTTGCCCTTTGCATTTCTCATTAGACCTCTCATTGAGGAATCACCCGTCTCTTTCTATTAATCTACCAAAGAAAGGGACAACAAACTTTCCCAGCTCCTTGACGTGTTCAGCGTAAATAAGATTAAAAAGAGTGAAGTAAAAGCAAATTGGCAGAACTTTTTTTCCAATTTGTAAGGATTTTGCCGAAGTGTTTTATAACCTGGCAGTCATTGTTTTGATTTTAGTAATGAATTTGCTATTGTTTTAAGCGAACTGACCGCAGTAGACCGGGAACTTAATTCGGGAACAGGAAAAAATAATAAGAGTTGGTAGTTCTGATACGCGTACATACGAACAATGGAGTCCACAAAAAGTATAAAAAAGAGGATATAAATTAAACACAATCGAGCTAACAGAACTCTTGCGAGTAAAGTTTTCTTCAAGAGTATGGTAAATGAAGCAGATCATAATAAAGAAGATGATTCAACTGGAACTCGAAAGACACAATTTATATTCACAAATGATAAATTTCAGATATCAGTTAATTGACAAATATACGTTCACGAACACTCAATGAGAAAGATGAATGATCATAACTGATGCCAAGAACTCAGTGGTGCATTTGATTAATTGATGTACATACATTGAAATGAAAGTTGGCCCTTGCACAAAACGAATTAGTGTACACTAATATTTGTTATTGGAATAATAACACTTGTCATACTTCTTGAGACTGCAATATATTGGGTGGGAGAAACCTAGGAATAAAGCTTTTAGTTTCGTCCATCTAATTGTATCTCATTTATATCAGTCTCTTTGCCTCTTATACTAACTTCATCTTTAGTAATAACTTCATTGTTTACTTGTTTCTCATCTTTCATTTCCATATTTCATCAATTACTATAAATTATCTACTCTCCTGTACCCAACACATTATTTCTAACTGATAATATCTCCAAATCTCATTTATCACTTCGGCCGTTTTTCACTTCATCACCTGAAGCCGTTTTGTATCATATTTCTACATTATTTCTTCTGAGACAACATAAACTACAATCAAGATCACTAATAAGATAAGAGGCTGTAATCCAGCTAAGTGTATTATAAATTATGATATTCTATTTAAATGTGTATATTTCTTTGGTTAAACCTCGAAACGTGTGGTTGCTGATTTGTTGTGGATCATCACGCGATGGGTGACTGTTAATTGTGATAGTTAATTTATATGTGTAATATTAATTGGTTTATTAAAAACTGTTTCCTGTTCTGTGACATTCTTGTGACTGCCAGGTGTTGACACCGTTTGTTTTGTAACGCTTTGTTGACTAAGCACTTTCTGCGGCAGTAATTTATTAAGAGATATCGCTAAATATTAATAGATAACACAAGCGTAACCGTCTTATCCTAGGTAGTAAACATAAGAATTTATTATTTTATTGTTTGCGGGGGGTAATAGCTGTTTTTCTGTTGTTCGTGTTATTTTTAATATTTTGTATAATGTTAACAGTTTGCCAAAAATCTATTTTTCCTGTTTTTCTTTATAGTTTGTTGTGAGAATGTTAGTTTTTGATGAGCTATGTACATAATCATCCTTCTTGTTCAATTGAGGCACAACTTTGCCTAGAGTACGTTAATATTCGTTTATCTAACTAATAACAAAATTCGGAGTCAACTATATCACTGCAAAAGCGGCTGTCCTATTCTAGTCGTGGACCACATGGCAAACTTTAGTGTTCCATTAAATAAATCATTAGCGCCACTAAGCATAGAACTAGTTTGAGCCTAGACTTTAGCCACGAAACAACGATAATTGTGACCTACATCGACCATGAAATTAGTTTGGTGGCGGTCACACGCAACTCTATTGTTGTGAGTAATGGCTTTGTTATTTCAGGAAATGTTTAGGAGAGGAGGTTTAAATTAATCCTGTTTTAGATAGATACTGCTACCAAACTGTAACCTAGTGACGTTGTCTGTAAGGATATTTGGAACTCATCAGTCAAATTTACGCAGATGATGGTACTTTGTCTCACAAAGAGGAAGCCTGTGTTCCAGTAGAGGATAATGATAGGCATAAGGCTAATTTTTCAGTCATATTTTACTCATTAAACCATAATTGACAGTACTCAAACATGCTGAATAACCAATGGTGACTGCTAATGGGCCTGCGATGTGCAATAACATACCGATCTCAATTTATGACGATATGGAACATGACACTTTCTCGTAAACAACATATCACGAAATAAAATAGAATCAAAAATGAAATTCTAAAATTAAACTAACAACTAAATATCTAAGTGCGGGGAAACCCGTCCTATTGCCGAGCACAGATACAGCGGTAAGTACACAGATACACGTCGATTCGTTGGCACAGTTGCGGTGTCGGTGGTCTTCGGGCGTTTCGCGACACTTTACGAGCTCATTATAGCGTCTGAGAGCCGTCGCCACGTCCAGTCTCGCACCTTACTATATTACTACATGACATGCGATGTAGACAGTGTCAACAGTAACGAAATAATGAAGCTTGAAAGAGATAATTGAATTATTAACTTTTATTTTTGTTTCTATGCTGGGGTTTTCATAAGTCGCAAAAAATATGAGGAAAATGTGCTACATTTGCTCTGTGTATAATAGTTTCGTGTTGTATGTATGGAATTAGCTCTTGAGCTTCCGTGTTTTCTATACCAATCTTAATGCGATGTTTTAATGCTCAATAATTCATATCGACCAAGACATAGGACATTCATTTGAAATGAAATTCTCAGAGAAAGATTTTTATGAAACACAAAGAGCTTATTAAGAAATATATCAGTCTAATTAAAAGGACAACGTCGAAACCGATAAAGAATCCTTTATTCCCTGCGTCTAATTACATAGGCGTGAAAAGATTAACAACGTACAAGATGCACACAATGTGTTAGATAATATTCTTTTGTTTTATCTTCAGTTATTTGTAACATATGAAGTCATTCTAGTTAACAGAATGTTGGTCTACCATGACAAGAATAAAATCAAAACAATACCATCACTTAACCTGTCAATGCATTTTCTAAATGTCGTCTGGCATCAAAATTTAATTAACAAAACCCGCTCAAGTTACAATTCTAAGAAATTGAACATAAAGTTCAAAATTAATGTTACCAATCTAAATGAAAATGAGTAACAATAAATTTTTCATCAAATTATGTTTTGAATTCTTAAACTTTCACCGCCTCTGCAGTCCACATTTTTTGCACAGACCGTCTGGAGGACTTTCCAATGATAAATTAGACATTTCATAATTTTTATTCGGATCATCAATTATGTCGGTTACTGACAAAAAATTTTGTTATTATCCGTTGAAAGCCAGACTTGTCTTACATATGAGAGAGCTGTAAACAATTTTTCACGTGAAATAAAATTAAATGGGGCGTTGGTGGTGCTATTTCACGCCCAAGTAACCAGAATCGTTTCATTAGTCTACATACATGTCTGGTTCCATATTGAAGACAGTGCTTTTGACCTGTTCAGTGAAAGAACAGAGTCCAAAGTCACTCTTGTTTCGGTCAATGTAAACAACAAAAACAGTTTGAAAATAGTCGCTATATTTGTTTTTATCGCTGTAGCTTTAATCTATAGTTCATGATATCAGCTTTTAATTTCTAATGCTTCAAACTAAGTATTGAAAACATGTTTTGTTTGATTCATTATCAAATTATTGATTTCTTTAAATTTAACAACTTTAGCAACAATTAGTAAGTTTATCATCGTTGGTACAAGCCGGTGAGGCTTGTCAGACAAGTCAATATCACTTCCTATCCAATATATGTATGTCAAGGATAGCCAGGCTTCCTTATTTGCGACTCCACATTAAGGATTAAGATGCTTTCGTTCACAGGTCCACTTTGATCCTCGATGTCAAACAAGCAAATATCTCATGATACAGAAATATCCCCGTCACCACCGGCGCGGGCGCCGCGGTATTTTTCGCGTACTATACGACTTGGCAGACTTTAACGTCAATATGTTACTTTCCATTTCACTTTTGTCTGGTTGCATGATGCAAGTGTATAAAAAAACATCGTGAGGATTTTTTTGCTGTAAGAGTCACGCCATCTCCGAGTGACGTTATGCCTCGAGTAGACAAAACAAAAAATGAAAACCAATTTGTTTAATACTTTATGAAGATATAAAACAGTGTTGATTCTTTTATGTCTACAACATGTTGAAAGTGCAAAACTTTATCTCATTTAATAATAGTAGACCAAGTATTATTCCTTGCGGAACACCATATTAAATTCGAAACATGAATGTGTTATTTGGAGAATTCACTTATTCAATTAAAATATCGTCTTTATCTAAGAATCACACAGCTATTTCAATAAAAGTTATCTTTCATCAACACATTATAATATTCATAAAAATATAACTCAACTGTGTCGGAAGTTCTTGAAAGACCTTTATTTGAGTTATTATTGACATTATCTTTGACTAGCATATTAAGTAATTTTATCACTAAATTATGATGAAAACTTCCTGCTGTATACGACTAAAACGACTTTATCCGAACAAAAGTTATTTCTGAAGCCAGACGACCGCGACGGCGCTTACCAAAATAATAAACAGGCATAAATCGTGTCCACAACGAGAGTAAATGCCGTCTTTACCGACTAATTGAAATAAAGTGCACGCGAAAAATGCTTTCAGCCGACATAAGTAATACGGAACGTTTTCGCTGTAATATATGAAATGATATATTTTTCAGATTCAAAAGAAATGCAGATCGTTTTGACGTATTGTCGGCGTAATTAGGAGTTATGGGCGTTTAAGGCTGGGTACTCACTGATAGCAAGAAACGATAAGAAGACAAAGTAAAACTCAGAAAAAATGCGCTATTCATAAAATTATGCCTTTTCTTGTGTAGACACATTACAAATTTGTTTGGTTAGGTAAATAAGTTATACTTCAATCAACACAAGACATTTTCATGTTACATCATGAGAAACGGGAAATTAAGACTGATAGGTATAGTGATACCCTTAATAGAGAAGGAAACGTCAGGATACTCGGAGTTAAGATAGGACAGCTTTAATTTGAACGAAATCAACGATTGACACTTTGATTTTAGATAGTTGATTGGCAAAGCTTTTTCTCCATCTAAACCTACCCTTATACTGATGGTGCAGTAATAAAGTTGGTTTATGACAGAAGTTTAAATGCGTTTACAATGTGACGCCTCTTTTTGATTTATTGCTTGAAAAATAAGTTAAATTATAATAGGGTTTCTGTTTTCATATTTTATCAGGTTACGCAAAATCTGGTTACATCCTGGTTGTTTGACAATTTCCTTAATTGCGTTTCATTCAAAAAGATATTCTAATAAGTTTCGGTTATCTAACATTCTACAAATGATCGCCAATTTATATTCCACGAAAATGAAATGTTAATTTGCAGTTATACCACGAGGGCAGTGCAAATTACCAATTAACCTTTGTCGTGCTAATAAATATTAATAACAGGATTTTATTCATTAAATTCTTGTACGTAGATATCATTAACTAGCCCAGCAATAAGTCTAAGTATGGCAATCATTTGTATGTTGTTGCGTGCAGACACATCATGGAATTGCGAGTTATGTATGGTGTCCCATGCTCGATGCAGTTCATTAGTAGTTTCATTATCATCTTTGTATCTTTATACTTAGAAAAACTTTGATTTTTATTATTGAAGCATTGCGGTGTAAATTCCAACACCATGTTATCACCGCATTCCGAAATAAGTTACCTCCTCTAGGATAAGTTCGGAATCAAGCGAAAATATGGCCATCACGATGTCAAAACTAAATAAGGGTGATAGATTCAATCTTATTAAGTTTTAAATACTACTGCCAAGCTTTTGAAACATTACAGAATGAACTATATAAAATGTCTTACATTTATTTTCTTCATTCACAAATAGAGAGATCACTCAGGCCTTTATAACAAGATGTTTCTTAGGCCGCCCAACATGCATCTTTAGGATTTTTTTCTTGTGTTTAGATTTAATTTGTTGATGTCACCGCTACCACATTAGCACTGCTCAGTGAACTAATTAAATTGTAGTAATTCATGAGCGTTTTAAAGACTCGCTTTGTCAGGCTAAGGGAATTTTAATTGGTTTACTGAAATTGTATCTGAAACAGTTGATCCTTCACTAGTGAAGAAAGTGGCTGCAGATTTTATACATGTACAGTTTTAGTTTATGTTCAATAAAATTAAATGATGTACAGTATTTGAATTTGTTATAACTTCAAACAGGTATACTTCATGTTTCCAGTCATAACGTTTCATTAAGCAAGAGAAAGTTAAATTATAATACTAATTTGAATTATTTATGATATATGCTTTTCAACGGCAATTTAATATATCAAAATAATAAATAAGACAGGTGATTTGAAACAGAAATGGCAAAACACTGGAGAAACATTTACTTAGAACCTGAAATGGAAATCAATTGCAGTTAAATGATTTCTCGAAGCATTCCATATCCATTGCGTATTGTTATTACCTAGTTTTCAATCTTCCAATCTGAACTAAGATAGCACACGTGTAAACGCTGCATCGGGTACAGCCTTGCAGTAGTTGTCTGGCATTTACTGAACTGGGCCTGTTTGACGAAACCGTGAGACCCAAATGAATGCTTTTTCCTACTTTGTTTTTTTTTTGGATAATTTGTTATGTGTTTTTTAGTTTGTTCCAAATAACTGCATTTTTATTGCATGTTATTTGCTAGCTTATCTCTAGTCCAAGGCGATGCCGTTACGGTGCTTATAAGTGTGCGATACAGTGTCTATTGAAAGGAATTGCAATCGTCTCTAGTTGAGGAGATGCTGATCCATTTCAGTGCGTATACATGTGCGTTGAGCTTTAGTGTATATTTGTTTCATTATTAGTATCGTTTATGCCACGTGGACACCCACAATATTGTAGTAATACAGGATTACGTAAGAATTTACATAGTTTACGCTCCGTCCTGGCATAGTATTTGTAGCAATGAAGAATACTGGTCTGCCTTCGCAAGTAACTTTACAAACGTCAATATATTATGTGCTTTATTAGAAGTAAATTACTATTTGTCAGTTTAGTTTCTCACGGCCTATAATTAATGGTTCCATTTTGGGAAAGGCACTGCTGTAATAAAGAAGAAATATTGGCAAAAATGTTGCTTGTGTTTTTTACTTCTCCGGGTATCATAGACCATAGCTACAGATATGAAAGTATGTGTTTTTAACAAAGTATATTCAAGTTGTTTAGCATATATTTTTGTTCCAACTGAAATACTTTGAAGAGCTTTAATAGTAAAAAATAAATTATTTATTTAAGTAACGTAACTCATAGTGTTAGTAATAATTTCACTTATATCTATGTTAGTAAACTAAATTATATTAAAATAATGAACACAAATAATGAACAAACTATGAAATGAACCCAACACAAAAAATAAATTACCTATTAGGTTTATTTCACGGCACATCATTATTACACGCAGACACTAAAAATAATTTTACATTGTGTGGTTCTCAAATGCATTCTAATTTAATTTAATTTTACACATTTAGCTGTTTAATAAGATAATTTGCTGTTAGTTTTCCTATGAATAGTAAGATCTTGTCACAGGAAATGCGTGTAATATGACATAACTTTGGAAGCTCCTATAAGTAAGGTGTCCAATGCGATCATAGGAACTGCCATAATACTCACGCAACGTCCCTTTAAAATTAACATATATCATAATATTAATCACATGGAATTCTATTGACAAGATTCTTGTATAATTAGTTTCTCTAACTAATAGCTTTGTTAAGTGTTTGATTACAACTTATAAAACGGTTATGTGCAATAACTGGTGTGTTTACCTCATTTTGAACTTAATGCTTAATTTGCCTATTGACACCCCGATAATTAGTGAATGTGTTGCAAATTTTGTTGAGTTCTATCATGATATTAATGATTACTTCTATAACTTAACGATGTGTGTTCACCTTTGCTTCTTATTTATTGGAAAATATAGCTTTAATATGGCCTACGGAGCCTGGGAAACTAATTGCTTTTGTGTACCTAGTCGAAATGTTAATACCATTATCACTCTTTTATTATTTTGTAGTTTTCATAATTTTCTATATCGATGATATTATTAATTAACTTCTATTATTTCTCTAAGCTTTCAGTTCAATCGTAAATCATTTCACAGATGTAAGTTATACAACTATTTACATCCTTTAGAATTATCAAATTAGGGCGGTCTCAAAGTCTTGCTACAAACTTGATGCATAAAGGAAATCCTATTACACGCAACAAATTAACATTCATAGCTTGTTCACTATTAACATTATTGCAAAATTATCGTACAACTGTAAAATTTGCATAAGTCTGCAAAATCAGATCTGTCCATAGATTGTATGCACCGTCATTTGGTGCATAATTTGATAATTGTATGGCTTTGTGAATGTCAAATGATGTGATCTCTGCATTTGGTTTGTTTAAGACCTAATTTTGAATAATTAGTATCCGATTCCTGCAAGGGCAGGTGATTTATCTTCAGGATTGTCAGTGGTACTGCTTTATTCGGAGTTTTCAATAGTAACTGTTTGAGTAATAGCATCATTGTATTAATGTGTTTGGAAATTTAAATAACATAGTTAGACTTCTGTTATGTTTCATTGCTGCAGCTTTTAAATCAGAAGCAGTATCTAAACCAAGTTTAAAATATCTATATTATCGATTAATCTTGTTCACTATTGTTTTCTTTCTTGCATATGTAACCGTAAGATTTTTGTTTACAACCTCATCTATATTCTTGTCTCGTTTCTCGTTAGCTCTCACTTGTTGACTTTGCTAGGAAGCAAATAATATTTATTTTGTTTTCTTATCCTATTAGAAACAAAAGCTAACATTATTGCAAAGCATTATAAGCATTATGCTTATAACGTTCCCATTGCTGGGACACACGCTTCCTCTCTGCATGGAGAGGCACAAATTCCACCACGCGTTTCGAGTGCGGATTGGTAGATGGAATATGCCTTTGAATTTTTGATTCTACGACATTCCGGGTTCCTAACGATGTTATCCTTTACCGTTTTCAGAGCAACATAGCATTATTAACATAGATTTAATTCAAATAATCAAAATGCCAATAAATCATGTTCTTTGATAACGGAACATTAAAGCCTGTCAACTGTAGGTTCTGTGCCATAGCGAAACATGTTCGAATCCGTGTGGTGACATTGTCTCGACGGTAATTGGTAGCCGTCGCTTTTGTTATATTTATGAGGCCCGTAATTGGTAACTGTTGCCAATACTTCTGATTTCGTTGGCTACGTTTTGAAAGAGAATTTATTAATAAGTGCCAATTTAAACATTTCCTAAACTGATCCGAGATCGGGTCGATCTCTGTTGGAGACTATTTGAAGCATACGTCTTTATTATATTATGATATGTTTTATAACTGACATCAACAAGGTGTTTGGTAACCACAGCGTCTTAATGAAGACAAGGGGATTATTTTCATCGTAGTTGACGTCACCTGAGGACCAGTGGCAAACGCTTTCAAGGCGTTTATTAGTTTTAAAGCGACTTTTAACAGGAGTGATTTGTTTTACAGTAGCTTTAAAACTTAAACTAACACATTTTTTACTTTAATATCATCGTCATCGCTAAAAGAATATCGCTTTGTCGAGTCCCTCCGTAAAGTTCATACAATTTGTTATTCAATTTATAACGTCTTCTTTCAGGAAAACATTTCCCATAAACCATTACAATAGCTACTAACGTCGATACGAATAGCTTCAGCTCAATCCAAATTTCCAATACAATACAATTTATAGTACAATTCGAATCCTCGGCTTTGCTGAGGCTCCGTCTACTTCCGGAAATAAATCGCTATTACAGAAAACGTAAACATTCTCATACAAATCAATGAATGTAAATGCGAGCAGTAATAACCCCCTTTACGACCTTAAGGCTGAACAAATAAAACCAGCAATGTTAGGGCTGGGCTACACACGCGTTCGGTTTGACACCATTCAACAGTCGAAAACGTCTGTAGAAAAGTTCGGGAAAAAGCCGCTTGGCTTAGCTTTGACTTGGGCCGAGAAAACCCGAACATGTCTCGGCGTTGGTAGTTGCCAATCGGTATGAGTCGAATGAAAGTGTAGGTAGTATTATTGCTTCGGGTCCGCTTTGTCTGTACTAATAATTATTATAAAGATGTACTTGCTTGTAAGTTTGTATGTAAGGTGTAATCTCCGGTACTTACAACACTATTCTAAAAATTCTTTCACTGGCAAAAGTTACATTACCTATTTGTGGGCTATAAATGATATTTGATGTATATTAGCCCACCTATCACAATTTTTGCGGACAAAGTCGCGGACGAAGTGCTAGTTCTTCAATAAATAACTGCCGATCTGATCAAGTGTGTACGCCTCTGATAGAATTTTTGATGTAGAACATCAAAAAATCTATCAGGGAATATATATATATATTCTGAAAATGATTGTTGGCAGAGTGGATTGCCCCATCCAAAGACACTGGATTAAAATAGGTATAGGTTTAAGTTAAATTGAACTAAGTACTAATAACACTAACATAGCATATAAGCTCAATCTGTTACTAACCACTAACAACTTATGGACTGATGTAGGTTTGAAATAAAGATATTTTTTTTTATTTATATATAGGAAAGGAAAAACTATAAGGAACTGTATCGATGGAAATGAGGGAAGCACTTTTACTGTTGCTTTTGTTAAGATATGTCAAGGTTATTGGTGTTTTAGTGCCGTAATGGTTAATGTCAATGAGGTTTATAGGGGTAACATCGCGTTTACTGTTGAAAACGTCTATAAAATGATGGTAGAGAGAGAAATTGATTACCGTGATTATAATAAAGGTCTTCTTCTCAGTAAAAAAATTGCACTCGATATGATACTCGAGAAGACAAGGAAAAGGCAAATGATGATGATACCGAAGTACTTCTAGTAGGCTTTATGCATGTTGAGTTTCTTGTTTGATCTTTGACAAGCATTTTGAAACTAGTCTACTTTGAAATCGTTGTAACAAGGAAACTCATAAACAACCAAGATCTTGCAAAACCATTCAAGCAATGTCCCAATATTAATACAGCACCAACTCCATAAGAATCAGGTTGGTAAACACACGTGTAATGGTAGTTCATTACGGAATTAGGTAAATGAATAAATACGGCAGCGGTAACACAAACTCTCCGCGTTCATTGAAAGTCTATCTTTCTTTGAACGAAGATTAAAATGCGCAGACGGGTCTTTTGAAGCTAATTGATTTTCTTCTTAGCATGCTGATGGCAACCTAAATAGAGCGAACTGAGCCAGCCAAGAATTCGGCTACGAGCAAATCGCCTTCAGTACCGTAGTTTTAGTATCAGTAAAAAAAACACAGGACACGCAGAACAACAAAAATTATAAGCTGTCCCATCGTTTGTGGAACAAAACCACATTCACTATTTAGGACACAGTCATTCATAACCTTACCTTAACCCATGAATGCATTTCATGTACAGGTGTGGTCGGAGATTTTCAGCAGATGGATCCAATGGGTTTGATTGGGTATGACAGTCTCACCATTAGACTCTTACCTTAGTCCATTTGCTAGTGAGTTTACAGGACTTAGAAGTGGGATACGCTTTATTAATCTGAAACCAAGTTGATATGGTATTGTGGCGTAACAATGTTTGTGATCTTTGCTTCGAGATGATTACTACATGCTTTACAGGTCACGCTTGTAGGTAAGCAAACATCATACAAGCTGTCGCAGTTGACTGTCATGAGTTACAATATTGCAAACAAGTGATTTGCAATATGAGTGAAAAATCATTAAGAAAAAATCTCTCATCAAAAGTGGCATATCATGTGTAACTAGTAGTAGCTGTTTAAACTAAAGTTCATCTTGTAGTTTTAGGGAAAAGTAAAGAATACGAAATATTACAGAGTCCAAGAGCTTTTAGAGTTGAATTTCTCCATGCATCCCTGATTTATTAAGTTCTAGTCTTTTGCGGAGTACACAAACACATCCATGGTAACAATTTGATAGCTATCTAGCTTCGTAGTACAAGTGTTAATATTGATGTGACGGGTGACAGTTCTCCAAAAAGACTAGAACTTATATAAAATGGACTCTGCAGTTTCCAGATTGTTCAAATGGTCAAGACCCTCCCCAAGGCTGCCGTCATGTAGGCACAAACCCTCAAACTCGGCATCACATCTCTTCCCCGAATCAATCTTTCCTCAAATACCACGCAGGCGCATTGCATCCATATTTCAATCAGGCCCGATCTACCGACATGTATTTACAACACGTTTTAAAGCCCGCTCTATTTTGGACATGTTCAATCCGTGTGCTTATTTGGGCCTGTTTGTTTTCATATTGGGAAACAGTGATCTGTAAATCTGTACCATTTATTTACTGTGGTGTTTTGATTCTAACGTTATCAGTTACTTCTTGATTTAGTTCTGTTACTTGTGAAAGAAGTGTGCAAATATTAACGTTAATTTATTTTTTAGAAATGTTATCGGCTTGGCACGATACCACGTGGTATCTTGCGGCAATGGTTTCAAACTTAACTAAAGCTCATAAAAAAAATATAAATTATTAGGTCAAATTTTATCAAATTCCAAAAAAAACGGTTTTGCGCAAATAAAACCAATTGAAAGTATAGTAAAAGAATAAACTTTCTGTTGATGTCGCTGGCAGCGGAAATTATGTAGACTTTACTTAATTCATAGAATGAGTTGCCATTAGCAACTAAACTTACGAAGAAAACGTACCGACATGAAATTCTGTGAAAACTACTTGGGTCTAAGAATCAATCATTCCTAACTACATGAATAGTTCCCGACAAACAACTTATTCAAACTCTAACCGATTCATCTACAAGAAAATCAATAAGTCAACGATACGGAAACCGGTGGAGGTAACGTTAGATAAGATGAAATTCTTTAGTTTACGATTGTTGCAATTTGACGCAATGGCCGTAAATATTTTATGTTTCAGTCATCAACCGTCTAACCTAACATTACCAACCTGAGTTCAAGACAAGTCCTGAGTCAAGTTCAAGTTTAGTAAAAGTTGAATTTTATGAAAGAAACAGTAATGTGTGGGAAACTTTTGTTCCTTGATTTTTGTTTTATTAGAAGCGTTCCTGTGTGACCTGTGTGACTAGATAAAGCGATATAAGCGAGTGTTGGAAAGATGAAAATATGAAAAAAAGTGATGACCACTTGTCTAGTCCCTCCATCCAGAATAACTTGAAGTCATAGTTGAAGAGTTTTGGCCAGAAGTCGAAAACTAAGTGATTCTAAGTGTGTCTGACGACGCTGTTTATCGAGGTATTGTTAGTGATCAAGTTATCTAATTTGTTATTGTGACTTAAGATCACACGGTATCATGAAAAAGAGATTATGATATTAGGATAACTTATAAGCATTAACAGATTTCAGATATACCTACTACGGTAACTTGGTAGTCAATATTAACAACGAAATTCCAACACAAAGATCGTTCTTCGACTTTAAACTTTACCAAACTATCTATTTTATTTAACAAGCAAACTAAACAACGGTACTGGACATGTTTTACTCATAAACAAGACGTAATCATTTCTAGTTTCCTCCATTACAAATCCATAAAATGTTTATCGGCAAGTCAAAGATTTATCGTCAGTATTCACTAGTAAATGACAAGCATTGTCATGTTTACAGCTCTTGGGTCATAAACGAACTGCCCTGTGATATAACAATTAGATAATTAACTAATTTGAAGAACATTATTTTCACACGGTAAAATTTTAATGACTCTTTTATTGTACGACTAGTTTTTGCCCGCGGCTTCGCCCGCGTGTATGTCGAAAAATATTCGACGGGAACGTGCTACCGGGATTAAAAAGTAACCTATAGGTTAATCCTGGTTACGGTAATAAACATAGTTACATACCTTCATGCCGTTTTTAAACGCTTCTGGGGTAGAATTATCAAAAACGCTGAGACACGTATAAATCAATTTCAATCCTCAGCCTAAACACAAAATTTGAAGATCCTAACTTGAAACCTGACGGACTTTCATATAAACTTCCATCCCCTATTTGACCCCTTTAAGGATGGAATTCCCAAAAATCCTTTCTTAGTGGATACTTTATCTTCACAAAGAGCACACCCTGCAAGTTTAATGTCTCTAGGACCAGCGGTTTGGACTGTGTGTTGATATATCACCCAGTCAGTCAGTCAGTTTACCGTTTTATCTATATATATTATATAAGATGACTCCCTAATTCTCTGTATTTCTTCTATATTTTTATTTACTGAACCGTAAGCTTTTTTGCTGACGTCATCACACAAAAACTTTTATCCTCTATTTTTACCCCCTTTAGAGTATTTTTTTTAAAACTTTGAATGTCGTATTTATTTATATCTAATCAAAAGCCTAAAAAATAAGATGACGTAAAAAAACGGTATAAATAACTTTCATCCCCTGTATCAACCCCTTACAGCCCTTTTTTCGCACTAAAAAGTAGCATTTGTCCTTTCTCAGACTCATCTATATCTGTACCAAATTTCATTTAAATCGGTTCAGTAGTTTAGGCGTGATTGAGTAAAACACAGACAGAGTTACTTTCGCATTTATAATATTAAAATAAAGTAAGGATTATGGTAAAATGGTATTAATGAAGTAAGTGCTATTGACATAATGTCTATTACTATTTTATCATCATCAGCCTGTAGCAGTCCACTGCTGGATATAGGCTTCTTCATTAGCACGCCATTTACACCGATTCTCGACAACTCTCATGTATCGGTTACCACATTTTCAATAGCGCTCTAATAAATGAGTCCCTAATATTCCGACAAGTAGACGGACTTTTACTTCTTCACAAAAAGCTTTCAGGAAACAATGACCACGTGGCCATTTTATATCTTGTAACTCGCATTCTGGCATCTAAGACGAGTTGTTATCGCTTGTACTCACAGTTCCGGCAAGGTTATTATTCGTTGGTTTAATCACGGAAGATATCCCGTAAGTGACAGTATAAGTTTCGTTAGTTTACTTTTCTTTGCTGAATAAAATAACCACTGCAAGTTCCATCAACCACATCACCAGTATTATTTTCTAGTAATTTGCAGTTATTGAGATTTCTTTAAAGTGAAATGACATCATGCCAACTGATTGACAATCTCCTGTCACAAATTAATGACATCTGCATGCCCAAACAGATGATACGCATTCCCGCAGTACCAAATCTATAGTTGTACATATTGTTTCTAAGAACGGGAACAGTGCAATAAATCTAGCCACGACACATGTAATTAATGTTTATGTGTTTGTTGGTGGTCTAACGTTAATATAAATCTTATCCCAATGATGTAATAAATTATTTCTATCATTTATTACCGTGCCGATTTCGGTAGGATGGAAAACAGTGTGTCGACCTGTCATTCCGAGGAAGTATGTGCGATGCGATTGTGGGTCATTCTCAGATCAGTGTTCAACTACTGATTTATTAGTAGGGATATTGCGAGATAGATTACTGGATCGTTGAAGCCAGTTTCGATGGATTTGACGAATGTTAAAGAATGATTTGATGCTGCGTAATATATTGCACTCGGCAAATAGTTGATTTGAAACTATTAAGGATAATGCAGATAAATCAAATGAACAAGACATAACTACTGATGCAAATGTCCCCAGTAAAGTTCCAACAATAGGCCCGATTGAAGAATCAACCACAATCCAAAGTCCTGCGTTCCAAACTGACAGGTAGTGCGCCACGGAAGCACGTTTCCCTGTTGCAGTCTGAATTCAAAACATAAACAGATTACGAAATCAATAAATCATTGACAGCCACTGCCGGATACGATCATAATATCTAACACATGTTATTAAATAAATATCATGCAAATGCAATACGTGGATTGCATGGACATTGTTTTGATTAAGTTATTAAGTAACAGCCGGTCATAATTCACTTAAAGGTCGAAGGTCTTTGCACCAGTAAATCTTATAAAGTACTGGATGAAGTTATAGGAGGTAATAACTGTAGTTAACATTTAGACAAAAGCTTTTGTAATTTAGACATAGTGACAGCTAATTATCTTATAGATTCTAGGAAGTCATATTTTGTTCCTAATCCTTTATGAGTTGAGGTTATTGGAAGAAAAGAATTTATAGTGGTTTGAAATCTGTAGCCATTTTGTAGTTTCCACGCTTACCTATAAAATTCTCACTGTATACCGAAATCAACTCTTATTTATGTGTGTGTTACCGATAATCTCAAATTAAGTAATTTTGAACTCGACCAAATTAATAAAATTAATTTTATTGATGCAAATAAAAATAAATTTGACTTTGAAAGTAACATTTTTGTCCCAAATATTCAAAGTAGAGATTATAGAAATGCAAATGTTCAGTATTAAGATCTTGAAGTTCAGCTTGTTTATATTTAATGGTAAACATAAAATATTTAACGGATTTCGTAATAGATTTGGAATTTTGTGAGTCATTGACATTGATCCTATTATTGTAACAAATCATGGTTTCTTCAAACTGAGGATTATTGAAACTTCGGAAGAGTTGTAAAACTTGACACTTGTAAATATGCCACATGGTTCAGAGTTAATGTGAGAAAATAAAGTTGACTTAGGGAAATTAAAGCAGTAATGCATAAACAAAGGCTTTAAGAAACCTACAGTCATTATACCTACAAATTACGATTTTAAAGAAATGCGGTAATGTGTACTCGATCTTTCATATATGGCATAGGTGAGTTATTGGGGATAAAGTCAGTCAGAAGTGCCACCACATACGTTTCTACTTCTGCTTTGTAGAAAACTAGTGCTATGGTAGGTGTTATGGATAAAAATTCAAATTAAAAAAGGAGTTTTATCAATGGAAAAATATTATTTATAAAACCAAATCATAACAATATTATATACACTTATAAATTAAAATAACCTAAAGTAACTAACTTAAAAATAAACTAAAATATGGCATCAAAAAACTCCTCCTCAACGCTGTCAACTGGTAATGTCCCCAAGAGACTGGCGGCGTTGCCACGCTGCATGGCAACGCTGAGTCTCTGGCCAAGGTAAAAGCCAGCCCTTGGGTCACGGGTGACGGGAAGGGTCAACTAAGCGTTTTTAAATTTCCTTGAAAAGACTGTGAGCACTCGGACCCCACGGTCCTAGAGTTTCAACCCCAAACGGCTCGAAAATATAGTTTCCATTAAGGTTTTTTTTTATTTTCTATATTTACGGAAATATAGAAAATAAAATCAATATATAAATATATTTATATATCTATGGAAATATTTCTATTAAACCTTGATAATTTGATTTAAAATTTACCTTTATAATTCCTATTTTATTTTTCATATTTAGTAATGGCACATTTAGTCTACTAAAACGGAAGGAAAAAAACAGGTTTGTAAGTTGACGTCATCTTTAGATTATTGAGCTGTATCAATGAACTATCGCACATAAGTATTTTCTCTTCACCATTTAAGGCTAGATGTACACAAAGAAACGTACGTGTATTTCAATCATCTCCGGTATCTTGTTGTGCGTCTTTGTTTGGACTCCGTCAGTTCCACTCGCCTCTTAATGGCTTTACTGAAAGACATGTTTACTAACTGGTAAAAGTTGTTAACAGATCTCTCCTTATTGTCTTCACGTATAGGTTTAACAGTCGTGAAAAATATTTGAGATGTGTGATGTACTTAAATACATAATGTGCATACAGGGTGGAAGGGACACCGATGCTAAAATGGTTACCACGTATTCACATTCTGAACCTCCATATGAAATGCTTTCTGTCGTAGTGTGAGAGCATGGAAGTAAGCATCTGGCGAGTGACATTCCATAAGACACACAGATATCCCAGAACAAATTGAAAGGAATTCTAAATGTGACAAGAAAAATATCAAAATTATACAATAATGCTGCCTGTAATGAGTTTCCCAAGAAAATTCAAGATTTTGGATTAACAGTAAACTTATCAGAATCCATCATCTGTTCCCAAGTTCCAAATACCACATGCTTTCTTAACGCCTACCGTTTTAATTGCTACTTAGGAAACTCACTAACTAATCGATCTTCACTCACCAACACTCCTTTTTCGTAAACATTATGAAACATTTCTATTGGTACCTCGCCTCCTACATCTTCATCATCGTTATTGACTTTGATATCAACAGTATAAGGTTCATTATCATTTGCATTACCAATGAAGACAGTGTTATGAAATTTATTAGTTCATATTGACTGTGTTAAATCTCTTAATCAAATCGAACCCGAGTCAGTCATGACTCTGTGCTTCTGTATTTGTTCTAGTAATGATGCTTTGTTTGTTTTGTCAATATAAGCATTTTGTGGCATAATGGATTTCTGAATTTCTATCGTATAAAAATTAGCACTTGCTGGGTTCCATTGTTTAGGAGTATCGGGTGGTCGTAACTGTGAATTGAATAAAGTTCAGTTTGAAACTTGGAAAAAATCTTGGGAATTATTAGATTTGACAGTGACTACTGAAATGACAACGGTTCAATGGATCGATTTTGTGAAACATGATAAGCCTAGACAGGCGGCTGACTACTGAGATCACGACTAAAAGAAAGAGAGAAGACAGGCCGTACCGGCGCCACATTATTTGGAATAAGGGCAGGAGAATGATAATGATTTGCTGCATTTGGTACCTAATTATTTTTAGCGCTGCTCAATTTGTGAATAGGCTGTCAAAAATGTGGCATACTGATTAGTTGACCAAAAATTATAACTGCATACCAATTTCGCGACGACGACATTTTGAATATATTTACGTAAAAATTACTTCGCTTTCAGAAAGCAGAGGAAGTTCACTGTATTTCATGAATCGTATTTGACACCATAGTAACTAATAGACATTACTTTTTACGAGAACCGTTGTCACTTTGTCATATACTTAGTATATTATATGACCCTCCTGACCGAATATCTTCACCCTGTTTCACGAGTACAGAAACATAAACCCCATTGATTTAATAACATGCATACAAACTTTCCCAGCACACATCGTCAAGGAAAATAAGTGATTCATCATAACTGCAGTTGTCAGAATAGTTACAGCACTGGTGACAATACAATATTTAGTCACATGTTTAATTTAGTATTTTATAATATTTTCTTACCATTGTATGGATTCTTATTTACCGATTGTTTGTAAACATGAACAAATAATGTGAAAATTCGTATACGTGTACGTATATGTGTTGTGTGTGTGTGTGTGTGTGAATATGATGTGTGTATATGCTGTTAACTTTTATCTTGTTTTACGTTTTTTGTGTAGTAAGCAAGGACTTCGGGCCTACGCTGTCCCCCCATACTTAAGTACTAATGCTGTAACGTGTTAATATTGTAGTTTTAATGGCAATTATTTCGAGTCACTCTCGGCTAATCAAATGTTTTTTTTTGTGTACTTCGTAATTGGCGTAATGTTTGATTAATATGTTTTATGTTAATGTACTGTCAGCTCTGAAGCTACCTTTCAAAAATAAATAAATAAGTAATAGCAAATGGTTTGAACAGAGTAACATTGGATTTTTTTGCCAGTTTTTCGCCGGTTTGACGTTTTATAAGTGCCCATGGAGGGCTATGTGAAATGAAATATTTTGATTATGATTTTTGATTGAAACCTAAAATTGAAGACATGCGGTTTCTACCAACCCGCTCTGGGCTCGTGTGGTGGATTATTCTACCCAGTGTCCCAGCAGTGGGAACGTTGTGGGCTGATTTTGTAGTTTAGTCATACCAGTGTACCAGGGTAGCATTTAAACACGTAGGTTGGGCGGTTGCTTCTTCGTCCCACGCACTAGGACTAGATTTTGATTTTGTCATACTCTGTTGCTAGTGAAACTATTTAACTAAAACTAAGCATTGAATGAATGAATGTAAGGATATTTATTTTCCTATGTTGGCTGTGGTATTGTTAAAATTTGTATGTCGTCGTGATTGTCGTATTCTAGTCTGTAAATAGACCACCCGTAGAATAGTGCGTGGGTGTCTTTACCCCGAGCCTTAGCTGCTGGATCCCCTTAAATATTGGCATCGTATGATCTTGTCCCATATATTTTATTTAAATCATCAATCTGGATTTTCGTAACCAAAGAGGGTAGGTATTTGAAGATATATATGGATTGTATATATGGCGGAGGGATTTGGGGGAGGCCTATGTCCAGCAGTGGACGTCTTTCGGCTAACATGATGGTGATGGATTCTATGGATGTTGTCCAATGCGCGAAATTAACAGTTCACCAAATTGTTCTTGCAATAAAACCATGGGTTCACGTGCTGTGTGGCAAGTAGGCTTTCAAACTTTTCGATGGTATAGCGAATCGTGCGTTCGGTAGGCTGTGTGATTATGTTGACCAATAGTTGCTCTAAATGCACGAAACACCTTCCTTGTATAACGCTGATTTTCGTAATACAGCTGAATAGTTTGTAGACGCTGCGCCGGGATGGAAAGACTTAGTTCTATTCCATGATGAAATGTCAAACTATACTGAACAAAAATATCATGAAATGTTAACACGATTCACGCATGCTTGGTCAAAAAAACAATATTCAAAAAAGTACCTCTAAATGAATCATTATCATTATAAATGTATAAACACAGACTGCGACTGCGAGAATGTAACAGCGATAACTCAAAATTTCGACTTCGTTGAACTTATAATATGGTATATTTTATGAACATCCTAATTCTGTTTCGTATTTTGCAGAACGTTACAAGAATACATCATTCATCGGAATTGAGATACAAACTTATAACTCAGATGAGCATGATTTATAAACAACATATTTCTTTTACCAACGTTGCTCTTCCATGAATGAACTTTCCGAAGAAATTGCGAAAGCGACATGAAACGAAAGAGGTCGTGATGTAAACAAACAAACAATAAAATAGAGTAAAAAAAAAGGCTAGGTGCATACTTGCGAATCTTTTCCCCGGGGCATGTTTTATTCTTTGATTTAGTATGAATATTGTGATCTCTGGTGAAGGTTATTTAAATAATTATGTTTTCACAGTGCAAAGCCCAATGGTATGCTTCAGGTCGTAAAAATCTCCAATAATGAAATATGTTTCCGTAAAACAGCTGCTGTAATAAAATAATATTCCCGAATAAATTACGCATTTTATTGAAATGTCTATGTCTGTTATTGTAACGAACACTGCAGCTCTAAAAATATTGCAAGCTCGACCAAATCGTGCACAGATGATACTAAAATACCCTTTCATTCGAATAATCCTTAAATAGCTATAAAGTGCAATAAAAGGATAAACAAATATCGGATTCCAAACACACGGCTACGTTATATCCCCTTTTACGAGTTGCCTACATGATTCCTAATCCTGGTTCCCGGGATATCTGCTCAGTGAGTGAAGACTAGTCTTTACAACGGGATGAATTATTTCTTTTGATCCTCTTACAACGCGAATATTATAATGTACTTTTGAAATTTACGTATTGTGATATCGTAAATAACGTGGAAAAATCTATGATAGTACTAGATACTTCGTGGAAGTATATAAATAGTGTTAATAAAGCTACTTTTTAGTTGCGAACTAATAAATCAGTTTTATGCGAGTTTTTTTTGTTTCATGTATAATGTAGTTTATGAAGATGTTGTTGAATTATTGTTCGTTTTATTAGAGAATGTTTGACGGCTTTAGTGTTTGGTTTATTGTGTTGTTTTAGTAGACGATGGATGGTTTTATTAATATAGTGATAAATAGATTTTTATTTTTAGTTTTGTGTTACCTGGCAACTGAGTTAATAGATCGTTGTAATATCGTTTCTGAATCAGTTTTAGCGAAAGTAGTCTTCCTCCTTCTGGCTGACTTTAGAAAGAGAGCCCGGTCCTGGAAATTGAGTGCCGTAAATACATAACTGTCTACAAAATCCTGGTTTGATGAAAACCTACGAATGCAGTAATCATAAGTCTACATCAAACATTCACAGACTAAAGTAGATCAGATGAATCTAAGATAGCAACATAACCATCATCCTAAATTAGAACTCAACTCACTACTTAGCCATTGTAGCTTCAAGTTATTGATCCAAGCACTAAGTATACGCCCGCCACCCGCAGATAGAAGCATCTAAATCTAAACGCAAAACGAATGCCTTCACCGTTCTTCGATCTATTTTCAATGAATCATTCACTAACTGGGTTCCTACTTTGTTTACTGTTCGTAGTTTCGGCTTACTGTCCGTTACAGAGTGTGGAGTAGTAAGCCACGTTATGAAGTTAGCAGGAGTATAATTGGATTTTGTTGAATTTGTAGTAGATTGTGTTTTGGGGTTGTCGGCTATCTCAGCTCTCTATTGGAGATTGTCTAATCTGGGTTGATTCATCAATTTAATTAAGACTTATTAAAGCTTAAAGCTTTTTGTCTAATAGGTACATCTCTGAAAGAAAATCTGAGAAAATGGTGTTACTATGAAAAGCACGTTACCACATACAGTATTCTGTATTATACATTTTGTACGGTAATAAAAACACTGTTGTTTCCTACAAATTGCAATACTATCCTCTTTCTGCCCTTATCCCATTCTATTTGGGGTCGGCGCAACACGTTTTTCCTTCCAATTTCCCCTGTCAGACGTCACGGCATCACTTACTGCTTTCTCCTTCATATCAGTCTTCACACAATCCATCCATCTTTTCTTTGGCCTTCCTCTCCCTCTCCATCCATCAACATTCATGTCCATCACTCTTTTAGTCACACGCGTTTCATACCTCCTCATTACATGTCCGTACAAACGACTTCCTTCCAAATTTTTCTGTAACAAGCGCCACTTTCAAACTTCCTCTAATATATTCATTCCTTACTTTATCCACTTTTGTCACTCCACACATCCATCTCAAGATTCTCATCTGCGCTACATGCAATCGTTTTTCATCCATCTTCTTCAAAGTGCAATACCTACACGGTCAAAATGAATGGAACAGCTGATTTTGTTTTAAATTACCGATGAAAAACTTCGATGCGGGGATCCCCCCGCCTGATTGTTCATTCCTACTTTTGTAAACTCTAGATAGTATTTAGGTTACATATCATCACACCCACCAATATGAGGTGGTCTATTTATAACCACGACCACACCTTGGACATGGCAACGGATCACGCGGTAGTAATAAAGATATCAGTTACAAGACTGGGTGTCAGTTGTCATCTAGACATAACAATGGGTACTCAGAACTGTGCTATCAAGCTTTTGTTGATATGAGTAGACTTGAAACTATGAAGTGGAGGGGAAGCCCTGACGATTAAGCCGTTTGTTTTGTAAAGTTTTAACTATTATAAAAGTGTTGAAGGAAGAAGTCATAATAAATAATGATTCTAACTATTCTAAGAAGCTTGAAATAACAAGGATGGATGAAGAACCTTGTACCTACTGTGTAGAATAATTCCTCGCTTACTTGTTGTATTGATTCGAGTCTATGAAATTGGTTTATCTAAATTTCAAAGTTGGGCTGTCTCTGAAGCAATCTGTTGAGAGAATTTGGTTCTGTTGATGTCATGATCTTCCTTCATTAGAAACGTGTGTTTGATGCATCGCAATTAATGCTTTATTGAACGGATTTGTCTCCACGGTAAATAAATTTAGTTTAATTATTCAACTTCTGCAGTTCCATTCATTTATACTGAACGGGTGCTAGAAGTAAACGCCTACGGGCACTGTGACGCCCATAGGTGTTTACTTCTAGCACCCGTTTACAGTTAATTTTACTACTTCATTCATCTGCATATGCAAAACACTTTTTATGACTTTATTTACTTTGACAAATTCAGAAACGATAAACTTTATAACCCTCCCACGAAATGTATTTTGACCATCGATTCTCACATGCAATTTGTCGCCACGGCTATAAATCTTGACTAAAAATCCCAATACTAAATCGATCAACAGTAGCCGTAAAGTATTGTATAAACACAACTTTATTTTGACGCACCGTTGACAGTTGTTCAAAAACCAATCAACATTTGCGGCTGTCAAAACATTATGAAGTGCAAATTTCGGTATTATGTTCTGAGAATTGAGATTGATAAAACGAATGAAGCATTTTGACAACTGTAAATGTAACTTGGTGGTAAAGTATCAAGAAGGGATTATCCCTGCGTATCGACACTAAAATGGAATTATATCGGTACTGATTTGTCGTAGTTCGTAGAATTAGCAGGTCGGAGACAAAATCTCGGTAAGTGCTTTGGGAATTATGGTAAGAGTGAAGTGAACGGCAGAATTTGAGGTGCTACTAAGTCTCGAATGATAGTTGTTGAAGTAAAACATCGATGTAAAGTTATTTGTCTATACTCGCATATCCCAGCAAGATCACATTTTCTAAGGGGTTTGTGTTTTCAATCTTGGTTGATCCTCTTGGTTTGATTCAGAAGTACAGGCGCTTTGGTTATAAAATGGATATCAATGTTACTTTTTACACTTGTAGGTGGGCGTTTGAACTATAGATTTGTATACTCACCTCTTGGCCAAGAACTACTAAAGCGGCACCCGATTTGTGCCAGCAAATGCGGAGAAATTGTTGTGAACGTGGTCTTAAAAGTCTCAGTTCAAAGCGACAAAATATTGAAAACGAAATCTGTAATTAGTTACGGTCAGTTCAGTCATGACAGAAAACTTGATGAATTAAAATTAAATAATAAATAGCAACTTACTTATAATTCTATTACAACAATTTTAACACACATTAACACTTTCCAAAGCGTCAGTTTAATTTTTCTCGAAAAAATTTAAAGCAATGTTCAAGACTGTTCATCAGAAATTTAACGACAACGATGACTATGGAAAGACATTTAAATAAAGTCTCTAAAAGTATGTTTTTTAAACCTTTCAGTTTAAAAAACATAAAAACTTAACTTTGCTTTTAGAGACTGTTATGCTTTTGGAGAATTCTGTTACAAACAATGGTAAAGAAAACGAAAATGAAGTCCGACAATTTGAGAAATCTTGCTCCACTGTTAATGACGTAAAGACTTGTCAATCTGTGCGGTCGTTAAGCAGTAAGTTATGTCGCATCTTGTCTCGGAGAGTTCTCGCTATAAATCAGACGATACAACCTTCGCAACTTTTGGCCCTTACAACTTGGTATTACGAAGTGGTTACGTATCTAAGCTTGAATACATCGTACGTACTTGATGGATAGTCTATTTAGTACGAAGGGTAAGTTCCAAAAAGAATCTTCAGATAGATAAATTATTCAAGCTATTCACATATCATATCAATCTCATCTAGGTACGTGGAAGCATTGACCATCCATCAAATTCACCGCACGCTCTAAACGGCGCAAAACCAACATAGTTTTCACTTTGTAATTTATCGAATAAGGAATCAATGTTGCAGCTCTAACATCAAAGACGTGCATCGATATCAATACGGAATCGATTCAAATCGATTGATCAGTTCTCGATACACGTACGAAAACAATTTGCAAAACTGAGTTCAATTCGCGCCATCCCGTTGTAAAGCACACGAGACGGAATGACGAATTGTAAAAGGAAAGGCACGGTTTAAATCGTCGATTAATGTGCAATTTGTATGACTGGTCACTTTGAAATGAGCCAACACTTTGTACGGATCCAACGACGGAGTCAGCTCGCGTAAGCTCTAGCCAATTTAACTTTACTATTGCTAAACAGCAGTAGTTACAAAATTGAATGATATGTTTATCGTCATAAGATTCAAATTTAATGATATACGATGGTTGGGTGATGAAATTAAGTTGGTAATTTCGCGTAGTTGGCGCCACTAGAGTTGCGAGGTGTTGCATGCAGCGAGCACTCATCGACGGTTAAACGGTTATAATGGAATGATCTTTATGACATCCAATGACACGAAATGACACGCGGATGTACTTTAGCATTGCTTCTTATTAAACGGTCCTGATCAATAGGCAATAAGGGTGACGTGAAGGAGTCTCAATGGGCTATAGGTTAGGATTCCAGACAAAATACTTTGTCGCCGAGGATTTGATATTTTTATGTTACAGGTTTTTGATTCATATTTTATTATACATATGTGAACTTTGAGGTTTTGACAATATAGTACTACTTCTAGTAGTAGTACTAGTACTATGAACATCACACCAGTCTAAAGACACCAACACTTGGGCTTAATCCTCCCGCAAGCGTCAATAGTTCTTCTGCAAGCGTTATAGTCCTCCTGTAAGTTATAGTCCTCCTGCAAGCGTGATAGTGCTCCTTCAAGTGTCATATCCCTCCAGCAAGCGCCGTAGTCCTCCGACAACCGTCAATAGTTCTTCTGCAAACGTCACCATATCGCTGAATGTATTTGTAAAAAAAAAACATATTAACGTCACATTTTTTCAGTTTATTCAAAATCTCTTTAACATCGTAGGTTTCAAGTGCTGTTCTTGAATTAAAGTCTGTTTGGTTTTTACAGTAAAATTGTTGGTCCTTTTTATGAACTCACATTATTTTGCCAATGTTCATTTCGCAAGACCTTCTATTTGAAGGGATTCTAACGAGCAGCTCGTTTAGTTTTATCTTAACAATTCAGTGTAATTGCTTCATCTAAGGCTAATGCAATAGTCGTGTCCCTAAGCGATATCCTAACTTTATTGACATTACAGGTACCTACAACTCGTTAGTTTACGTTTAATTTATTTATATCATTGTTACTTTTTGGTAAGACATTCAAGTATCTCTTTATCATGGAGGAGATTGTTTCGTCTTTACTTTTAAACTGGCTGTACTTTAACAATTGTGTCTACTTATCTTAAGTAGATCAAACAGTCGAATAAAGAGTTTGGTCTACAGGATTTTTTACCTTTTCAGTACACTGCCAACCTGAATTTAAATTCCGCTTAAGATACATTTTTCGGTTTAAAGAAACTTTATTCCCAAAGACATAATTATGTCACTAACTTGAGAACAATACTAAAAAACATACATCTAAAGATTACAAAAAGTTCGTCATCGGTATTACAAGTTATTATTTACCCATCCAATGCATTAATTGTCCAGAAGTGATAGATCCACAATTATATGCTGGTTAAGTAGAGTTTTAAATGCATTGAAAGAGTGTAGATTTCTTACTCAGGACTGTTATTTATTATAGATTGTTCTCTGAAAAGTTAGCATTTTTTTGCCATAGTTAGTTCTTGTTTTTGGTACAACTAGCAAGCTTGCTCGCCGTGTGCTGCGTTGACTAACTTGTTTATGTTGTGTGAGTGTTAAGTTTGAGTGAACGCTTTTTTTGAGAATTTTCCTGATGAAAATACATGTGTTGTAGGTACATATATAGTTGTTTTATATTCATTATTTTTGTGTCTTGAAAAATTTTACTTCGTTGATTGTTTGATATGGATAGTCGAATAGTGTTTTTATAAGTTTAACTTGGAGTTCTGACCGTTTTATTTTTGCAGCACTCCCCCAATTTCGATCAAATTAAGTAGATGCGGCTTTACTAGGGAGATGTAAATAGTATACCGCAATTTTGGTGGAAAATATGAGCATTCCTCGTTAGTGAGCTGTTCATTCTTTACACATGCTTTTTACTGTAGCGGAACATCATAAATTATTAGAGGGACATATGGGGGAATTGATTTATTTTTAGTCTTAAATATTATATAACATGTTTTAGAGATTTTTATTGTTAGGAGATTGAACTGAAACCATACGAATAAAGTTTTTAAATCTTCTTGAGCTTGTGTGACAATCTAATGGATGGAAGATCCGTAGTAAAATAATCAAGTGTCGTCAGCATTTAAGGTAAGGTGACTATGTACACTCGAGAGCAATGAATCCGGGTCACCTAAAGAATGTTAAAAATCTCGGAAACTAAAAATGATAGGTTAATGCAATAAATTGTATTTAATAGACAATGTAATACTCCTTAAATGAAAGTAAAAAAAATATGAGTCGCCATACATTTTATTAACACAAAATTACATTAAGAAAAAAACTGCTGATCTCTCCTTAAAACAAAAATAGGAAACATGAAATTTTTGAACTTTATTACGATTTTCTTGAATTTTAATATTTCGTATTGCCTCCTCGTGCTTCCATTACTGCGTTTACGCGGTTTGGCATGCTGTACACCAAGTTCCTTATACGATTTTGGGGAATATTCTCCCATTCCTCTGTGAGAGCAATTTTGAGCTCACGAAGCGTGATTGGGGGAGGGTTTCGTTGTTTTACGCATCTGCCTAGCTCGTCCCAAGCATGCTCGATCGGGTTGATATCCGGGCTGCGCGCTGGCCACTCCATACGAGTAATGTTCATCTCTTGAAGGTAGTCATTCACAATCCTACCTGTATGAGGTCGGGCATTGTCATGCATAAATATAGCATCCTCACCTAAATTCACCATAAATGGACCAACGTGATCATTGAGGATTTCTTCCACATATCTTACGCTAGTTAAAGAGCCGTTTTCTATGATCACCAGCTCTGTGCGACTTTCAGAAGAAATTCCGGCCCACACAAGTACAGACCCACCACCGTAGGCTACTTTTTCTTCGATGCATGCTTGCTTGAATCTTTCCCCTGGTCTTCGATACACTCTGTGTCTTCCATCGTGCTTGTGGAGCATAAATTTTGATTCATCGGAGAACATAACTTTTGACCAATCTTGAATACTCCAATTTACGTGGCTCTGGGCATATCTTAGTCTTGAAATACGATGCCCACGCTCCAGTTTAGGGCCGTTTGCAGGTCTAAGGGGTTTTAAGTTAGATTCAGCAAGCCGACGTCTTACTGTCCATGCACTTGGGTTACTTCCTCCGAGGCGTCGAAACTGATTTGTGAGTTCAGTTCCTGTGAGAAAGCGATTTCGAAGCATGGTGTTCACCAAGTATCGGTCTTCTCGTGCTGTGGTACACCTGATTCTGCCCGTTCCTGGTCTGCGTAGGTTAGAACCAGTTTTTTCGTAACGTCGGAGAACTCTTTGTACTGTTGACAGCGACACACCGACAGTCCTGGCTGTATCGCGCTGACTCCGGCCGGTTTCCAGCATTGTAAGTATTCTGGTGCATTCTTCAGGCGTAAGCGACATAATTTCAGCTTGAATAATGAATATAGAGCACTATCAACATGGTTTATGTACCCACATAAATGACAGATTACAAACAAAAGCAAAACCAAATGCTGTAATTTCGTAGTTCCATCTTCGAAAGTGGCCCTTTTTCAAATTTGATTTTTTTATGATATAACTTTACAATAACTAAGAAGTTTTAATACCTTCATTTAAGGAGCATTACATTGTCTATTAAATACAATTTATTGCATTAACCTAGCATTTTTAGTTTCCGAGATTTTTAGGATTCTTTAAGTGACCCGGATTCATTGCTCTCGAGTGTAGTTTAATTTCGTTTATATTATTTATATATATCAAGAAAAGACCAAGATACCCAAGATAGATTACTCTTCCGCCACATGTAATATGTAATGCATGACTAACGAATCACTTTGGTGATTACCAAGTTGCGAACGATTTTTTAAGTAAGACTCGAACATTTATAGAGCTTTTCCAGTATATGAATTGATTCCAGTTTTCTTAAGAGTAGTTTGTATCAAACGACTTTATTAGATCAATAAAATGCCCAGGGCTGTGTTTTTTCTGTCTATGTTTTGTTTAATTTTAGTGATGAGATCAATAGTAGCTGTAGTAGTATTACTTTTTGGTCTAAATCCATATTGTCGGTCGGTGATGAAGTTAATGGAACTTTCATACTTTTGCTATTTTTAGTGTTTCAGGAAAATTCCCGTCATCCAGTAGTTTATTCAGACACTTCGCTCCTTCGGGGAAGAAAGGGCGTAAAAGCCAAAATAGCAACTTTACAGGGGAGCGAAAAAACGTTTTTTTTTTTAAATTTTGGAAAATAACTTTTTTTGCAATAGAGTTAAATTCGAATGAATTGGTGATATTTACTTGCATTTAAGTGCTCTTTAATATCAAGAAGCTTAATTTTAAGTAGACCTTATGGTTTAGAAGATAGGATGGATTTACGACCCAAAATTTTAATAAAAATGGCTTTTACACCGTCTATAAATACGTACTATAGGACGTAAATCCACAAATATCTATAATGCTAACATACATCGTGTCGTATAAACCATCTTTAGACAGTGAAAAGGTCGTAATGACTGCACCACTTATAACAATTATCGTGAGTAAACCTACAATTATTATAATTTTGTAAGATTTAATGTGGTGAATATTGAAATTAAGGTGCATAGAAGCTCAAAATAATAGCATAATAATTATTATTATCTGATTTATCATAGTTCTATATTACAAAATTTATTATAACGAATTAGGTTACCTACCTGTTAAGTTAAATGCACACGATTCATGAATAGTGAAACAAAAGAAAAGATTTAATTGAATTGAACTTTGATTATTTTCATTAATTTAAATTTTAAGTTAACTGTGATAAATAATTACTATCATCTAATATTAATTAATTAAGAAATAAATTAACTAAAATTGATAAAATAGTATAAAATAATGGTATGTTTGTAATTTATTCTACTAGGTAGGTATTGGTGTATTAAATAAATAAATTTAGTTAAGATGCAAATCAGTTTTATTCATTCATAAATCAAATCAAATTGACAATAATTAGTAATCTTCTTTTTTTTCTATTTCCTTTTCTGTTTTTTGTTTCGTTTGTGACAATCACACAATACCCAGACCGTTCCAACAAGATTTTTTGTCGCTGCCTCATTTTAAAACAGTAGTAGACCAATTACTAGATACCGACGAAGAAGACGATGTAGTAGAGGAATTAGAATGAATGGGTACTTATCTACATTTTAATTTCATTAGAATAATGCATGAATGATTAATAAGTAGAAGAAAGATTTATTTTACAAATTATAATTAAAAAAAAGGTTAAACAAATAAGAAAAAGAAAAAAATATATAAGAAGAGAAAGAAGATGAATAAAAAGAAAGTAAAAGATAAAAAAAATAAAGAAGAATACGATTACAAGCAATAAAATTAAAAAAGTAAGAAAACGAAACAAAAAACAGAAAAGGAAATAGAAAAAAAAGAAGATTACTAATTATTGTCAATTTGATTTGATTTATGAATGAATAAAACTGATTTGCATCTTAACTAAATTTATTTATTTAATACACCAATACCTACCTAGTAGAATAAATTACAAACATACCATTATTTTATACTATTTTATCAATTTTAGTTAATTTATTTCTTAATTAATTAATATTAGATGATAGTAATTATTTATCACAGTTAACTTAAAATTTAAATTAATGAAAATAATCAAAGTTCAATTCAATTAAATCTTTTCTTTTGTTTCACTATTCATGAATCGTGTGCATTTAACTTAACAGGTAGGTAACCTAATTCGTTATAATAAATTTTGTAATATAGAACTATGATAAATCAGATAATAATAATTATTATGCTATTATTTTGAGCTTCTATGCACCTTAATTTCAATATTCACCACATTAAATCTTACAAAATTATAATAATTGTAGGTTTACTCACGATAATTGTTATAAGTGGTGCAGTCATTACGACCTTTTCACTGTCTAAAGATGGTTTATACGACACGATGTATGTTAGCATTATAGATATTTGTGGATTTACGTCCTATAGTACGTATTTATAGACGGTGTAAAAGCCATTTTTATTAAAATTTTGGGTCGTAAATCCATCCTATCTTCTAAACCATAAGGTCTACTTAAAATTAAGCTTCTTGATATTAAAGAGCACTTAAATGCAAGTAAATATCACCAATTCATTCGAATTTAACTCTATTGCAAAAAAAGTTATTTTCCAAAATTTAAAAAAAAAAACGTTTTTTCGCTCCCCTGTAAAGTTGCTATTTTGGCTTTTACGCCCTTTCTTCCCCGAAGTAGCGACATGATTATCTCTCCGATTTTTAGACTAAAGAAATTGTTATTGTTACGATTTGAATGCTGTAACTCCAAGTTTTTATTTTTGTGCAAGGGCGTAAAAGCCAAATCATATTTAAATTGCCAAGTAAAAATGTCGTAAAAGTCATTACGTAATAAATATTGTATTTACGACCAAATATTCTTTCATACTATGGTGATACGCCCTTATTAATTTGAAATAATTAAATAATGTCATATACGTCAATTTTTTTTAATAAAAATGGTTTTGGTGAGAAAAAAATCATGGGGGTAAAAGCCATTTTTTGGGAATATTGAAATTTTAAATATACAGATCGATAGAGCGTCGAAAACTAAACAAAGTTGCATTATTAACTCATTTTGGCCAAAAGTGGCTTTTACGCCCTTTCTTCCCCGAAGTAGCGACTTGTTCAGATCGTTTGCGATTAAACTTTAAACAGTTACACTGACTGCTCAGAAATCACCATGTAAATCAAATATATTATTATGTGTATACAATCTTGGAACTTATTATCTGTCATACATAAATGAATTGAGTGTAAGTTTAACCAAACAATATTAATTCTGGTTTAATAAGGCATAACTATAATAAAGCGTTTCTAGTTAAAATTATGGTTCATATAGTTAGTGCGGTAATTTACTGCAAAATTTATATCTGTCTATGTTCATTACATTTATCTTTACTTTATTATCGTTTTCTAATTCGAAAACATCGTTAGTTCATATTGGTAAAATGTTAAACATTCATACATTCATTCATTTTAATCTAGAATAAGTACTTATGATGTTATTGAGGCATGAGTCTATTTTTAATAGAGGAAAGTTTAGTAGTGTGTACGTCAGAGGGACAATCTCTGACGCCATGACTTAGGAAAAGTAAAACTAGTCTAAGCTACTTGGTTATTTGAATGGTACAATAGGGTGCAGGGTGAGAGATGGTGAATCCATTTTCGTGACCATTACGTCCATCTTGTTTCATGTATATTGTTTTGTCTAACAGAATTTTCAGACCTAAGCTTCCAAACATGTAAACGTAAGACATCGTTAGATAAATTGTAGTGATGGTGGTTTACTGCAATAGTATGAATCAGCTTAGAATGAAAGCGATCTATGATATAGTTCATTTGACCGTTGCTGCTAGAACGCATGAATGCGCTTATAAAGTAATACGTCACCTACATAGATACGCTGACTACACCTATACTGTACCTCACCTAATTTCGCCTTGGCAAAGGAGAGTACTCGTTCTATATCACTTAACTCTTGGGAGATGCTCTGGCATTATGACGATACTTCCTGCCTTGAGCTTTCATCATCATTGTTCGCAGCCTTATTCCACAAACTGCTGACTGTGGCCCTCGTATTTTTGGGCTTCCCAGGTCTACGCAAGTCTCCACCAGCTTGACTTGAACATATATACAAATTACTAAAATACCTCCTAATTTCCCACATTAACAAACTAAGCACACAATCATACGGTATTTAGATCATCTGCAAACTGAGCGATTGAGCGGAGCGTGCCGACTTGCGGTGGTCCAATATTGACACGGCAATCGACGCGACCAGTCGCATACATATTGCGATAATGCCGCGTACGTCTAGCCGCCGCGACGCTTTATTTGTTCGTCCGCGCGTGTGTGGAATGCCTTATTTTTTATTTAATAGATTTATTTGATTGTTGCTTTTTGTTGTTTACTGACCGTAAATATCGATTGTTGGTGTTTTTGTTTAGTTTTCGCCGAAGATGAGTCAAAGGATTATTCTGAAGTAATGTTCTCATCCGGTGCAATTGCACCGGAAAACCAAATGCAAAAAGAAATTAACAACAGAATAAATAAAGCTTGGAAAAGATTCTGGTCCCTAAAGGAAATTATGAAGAATCCACATATGCCCCTTAAAGATAAGATTACAGTGTTCAACTCTTGCATTCTACCAAGTTTAACCTATGGAGCACAAACCTGGGCCCTCACTAGCAAACAGAGTGGAGCACTCAGAGTGTGCCAAAACAAAATGGAGAGGAGCATTCTAAACCTCAAGCTAAGAGACAAAGTTAAACTTAAAAATATAAGAAGCAAGACAAAAGCCATGGATGTCACTTACACAGTGAGAAAGCTTAAATGGAACTGGGTAGGCCATACGATAAGAAACAATAAGGAAAAATGGACAAAAGATGTTACTGAATGGTATCCTCGGGATGGGAAAAGAAGGAAAGGAAGGCAAAAAACAAGATGGGAGGATGATATTAGGAAGGTAGCTGGAACAACATGGCAAAGAGAAGCCACAAATAGAGATAGATGGAGAAGCCTAGGGGAGGCCTATGCCAAACGGCAAACCGATAATGATATTACCGATGTCGAAACACTAGTCTAATTTAAATTTATAATCTTTAATTTATATTATTCAACTATTATATATTAATACAATTTAATTGATTAAAATTATTATAATATGTAAATTCAATCATAATATATTTAATTACAATTATTTGTGCATGAAATAACTTATAATATTAATGAAATATAATTACTGAATGTGCAGGGAACTTCTTATGTTAAAAATTTATTGGAATTTATTGTAATGCATTGAAAGATTATGTCGAGAAAGAATCACAGAAATGACTGTAATGAGATGCAATGTAATAATATTATCAGTAATAAAGGCTATTTTGATTTTTGATTTTGAATGTTCTCATAACCGGATATAATATTTGTCGCCATTTAAAACCGTCGTACAACTACAATATTAATGATCACTCCTTTGTCTTTCTTTTGAAAGTTTCCATCTCTATAACTCATACTCACAAGTCACTTGTCAAACGTATTGCTAAGTATGAGAACTTCAACCAAGTTATCCGTGACGTGCGCCGCTTATGACGCGATTTGTCCGTGTCCGGTATGTCAGATGAGGCGCAAATTGTGCGGAAAATACGCGTTTTACGACACGATACACTTCAGGAATTTGGCTATGGTTACCAAAACATGAAATTGTAGGAATCTACAGGTAATGATGAAATTACTTTTTAGACACGAACAGCCTATCCAAACAGCCAACCAGATTCAATATATTCATGTTAGTACTAATTTACTACTTTAAAGTACTAGTTTAAAATTTCATAATAATAATATTATTAAATTTTAAAATTTGTAAGTTTAAATGTCGCAAGAATCTCGAAAACAATTAAAAAAACCTTTATTTGTTGGAAACCCCAGTGACATTAGATAATAATAATTATGTTTCTTAGACATGGACAAAGCCGTGGACAAAAGCTAGTAAATTATAGTTTTATTGCTGTCAATAGCTAAAGAAATTGCGAGCGGCTGAAACTCATTAAGCTTTCCATTCAGGAACTGCAAAATAATGCTAAATGGAGAAAGGTGCGAAGTACTTACACAATTACGTATTAAAAACAGGTAATAATTCAACAGAATACAATCCACTGTTTAACTGTATAGGTACAAGATTGCTTTCGAACTATATATCAGTTTTACTGGTGATTCTTTACAGACAACGCCAACTTTGCCTTAAGAGACTGTTTAAAACAACCATACCATTAAATCCACAGAATATACTGACTTAATGGTTCCCACTAAAAACATTTTCTAAGGCAATGGAATTTCACTCAGAAGTGAGTATGTGAAAAATTGAGAAACTTTAAAAAAAAAAGAATGTTTTGAGTAGAGCACTGAATCAGTAAAGGAAGAAGCAAAGACATGATGATATGATTGTGGAGACAACTAACTAAGACACTGTGCCAGTCCTAGAAGTAACTTTAGTAAGAAAACTTGTACTTGACATAAAGAAGCAAAGTTAGTAGGCACAGACAGAAGGCGCCGACGCGACGGTAAACGAGTCTCCTAATATATTTATATTAGAGACTTATTACATGTTTACTCACATAAAGTAGATAAAAGCGCCACTTTAACATAATGAACTTTAGCTGCAGATAGATTTAAGATTCTATAAACTAACTATTTCTATAGTTTCTGATACGTAATTTTCATGTCTTTGAATTGATATCTTCAAAATTTTCTGTCACCGTCTTGAATGAATACTAATTATTGTTTTGTTCTTTTTCAGATTGAATCAAAGTTGAAATGAAGGAAAGGATAGGTATGTAAGTACACACACACTTACAGCATGGCACAACACAATTTCAAAGTATTACTTCGTCATCTTCATCTAAGGTTGATTTGCAGTGAGCTGGCAAGGCAATAAGGTCTTTAGTAAATCCTATGTTTATTTTAGACAACAAGTCTTCAATTTTACCTGAAACATCTTCTATTTAACCTGTACAACCTTTTGGGGAGCTTCTTTTTCCTGCTTTTATTGTATAATTACACAACACTATAACACTATTGTCTACATTTCTTTTTCATTACTCCTTTTGCAGGTCTGCTGGCAGAAATTTCTTGAGAAATAAGCGGTTCCTATGTACTCATATATTATAATGTTATTTTCCTGCGTTGTCTACTGTGTGTACATAAATAGTTAAATAAATGAATAAATAAACAAGTGCACTTGCAATGAGTTTATTACTAGTCATTAATCAACAATGAAACACTAGAAAGCGCTAGAGAAATTTTTGTTTATGTGCTAATTAAAGCTTTTACTGCAGTTGAATAGAAAACATCGTCATTAACTTGAAATATATTACTAACTTTGACCTTTTATTGACCTATTCTCTCAAATATGTATGACATTCGTCAAAGTCAATTTTATTAGGGCAAGACCGTGCCCTTACAAGAATTTATTATAACCATAATTTGTTCATAATGATACAGTATTAGAATTCAAGGTAACATATTTTTGCAAGGCTTTTAAATAAACCTTATTGTTTCCTCTAATAATGATTTATTAAAGACTGTTATGAATGTCTTTGTTTCAGTGGCATACCTATTCCAATACAACCAATGCGGTCGCATGGGGCCCCTGATTCTAGGCGGACCACAAACAATTCTTTTTTAGAAAACAATTCTTTGAGGAAGGCTCTAATAGAAGTATAAAACTTGAGATTAAAAAAGAATTGCAATTTCAGTTTTAATTCAACTGTTATAAAACCCAGTTTTGAGGTGGCTACTGCCGACTAGCGGACTTCTCGTCCAACGCTTGGCAGTCCACGTTCGTTTCATAATAGACAAAAATACTAGTTACGCCACTGTTTTGTTTATTTGAATAATGAGCTCCAGCACACAGACTTTCAGTTTAAATATGTTCGTCTTGTTTTCTCATTTTGTTGTAGTCCCTAATATACGACAAATATATTGTGTCCAGGGCGTTTCCTTTATACTTTATTTTTCATATCATAAATATTGATTCCATCACGTTACATGAAAGGGTTTCCAACACTTAAGCCAGACGTCATAACATTTTCATCCGAATTACCTCATCATTTTTTAAGTGCTGTCTGGCAGACGAATTAAAAGTGCTATTTTCTTCACCAGACAACATTGATATGTTATTTATTTCGGTTAATCACCGACACGGGCGTCCCCTACCGGCGTACAATGACAAACGCTTGCCTTTGATCATGGGTCATTTGGGTGATATATATAGTTAGGGTATTATTATAAAGTTCGATCATTTTATAAGACTGGGAAGGACGGGAGTGTGTTTTTTGCATTGATTCCGTGTAGAGATCCAAATGTTTAAAATGTAGCGATTCAAATTAAAAAAAAAATTATGACCTACTTTCCTCAAGCTTTACTGCCTATCTTTTTTTCTTTAAAACTTAGTACAATGTTGGCTAAAACACTTTGAAAATTAAGTCGTAATTATTCCACAGCTAAAGTGTTTTAGAATATGTTTATAAACCGTGAAGAACTCTAAAAGCTTCAAACTATTTGTTTGTGGTCTCGTTTGTACGGTACACGCTCGTTAAAATTTAATTCTCTCTACTAAGTATAGACTGGCGCTGTGATGAAATTATTTACTTCTGTCACACGCAATTACACCGTGTTTTCAACAAAAATTATCACTTTGCGGCATCATAAAAACAAAAGGAGCTTTAATTTTTAATTTTTAAAGTGAATTTGCAATGTGGTTGTGCTCTGAATAATTGGCACCGACTGACAAAAAAATATTGAGAAGTGAGTAAATGATAGCGTGACGGATGAGATTAAAAATAAAGTGTTGTGCCGACCTCGACATCTCTCGACCTCTCTAGGTCGAGAGATGGCGCTGATTTGCAAACTAATTGTTAATGCAACTAAGCTTACTAGCACAATGAAACTGCTCATTAACAAATCCATTACATAACGAGTTTCCTCCGTGCCTCGGAAAGCACGTTAAGCCGTTGGTCCCGGCTGTCATTTGTATATCTTTGACAATCATTACAGGTAGTCAGTGGCCTGAAAGTCTGACTATGTAAAATACTATTCAGTTGTATCCGGTTACACTAGAAGCCAACCCCAACATAGTTGGGAAAAGGCTAGGCAGATGAAGTCTGCTCAAAGCAATAGAATCGAAAAACCAAGTAAAATATCTAATCTGCTAATCTTAGACAGTGTAATAACGGCATAACCAATTAAGAAAAAAAGACCTAAAGACTTCTTCAACAAATTCCCTTACTAGTCGATTACTAACTAATGTCTAGTTAATAAACTCAGCTTGGGGAAATAAGTGGCTTCGGACTAGCTCGTTATGCTAGCAGTCGCTGATTTACTAGAATTGAACGAAAGGCGAGAGAAAGGGTAACAACATGAGAAGTGAGTGGAATATATACTATAGCAATTTTTGTTTAAGTAGCATAAAGATGAAGTTATTCGATTTAATGAGGTTAATGTAGAGGGAAATGCTAAAATTGTATTGGGAAGTAAGACCAGGGTGGAAGAGACACCGACGCTAAAACAGTTACCACGTATTTAGTACATCATTCTGAATGCCCGGGGACATAGAAATAAATAATAATTATCCAGTCTGATCAATTTGAAATAAAGTATGTATTCTTAGGTACTGCTAAACTAAAAAAGGGTGAATAATCTTCAAATGTAAACACTATTTATTTGTCCCAAAACCATATTCCCAAGAGACTAGTTTATTTGGTGGTCACCCCACAAATACATTCGAAAAGCATTCTCGTCCCAATCCTATATTAACCACACTTCAATAAAGTGTTCCAACCAACATTTTTGGGAAATCTCAATAAAGATTGACATTCTTAAAGATGCTTAATTTATACCACCTTAGATCTGTAGAAATAAGGATGAAGATTGTATGGCAGGGAATTAAAGAGTTGAAAGAATTGTGTCAAAGGATCGTTTGGATGCTGTTTGTCTCTGTCTAATTTGGTTTGATGGCCGTTGATAGACATTGATAACTTCTTAATGACTTTATTTTTGGTTCGAAAGCTTCTGTTAGTGCTAGGGCTGGTAACATTAAGATTCCTTTCTCGCCTCTCATTATTAGCTATTATAGGACTTGTGAAAAATTGAGTTGATGTGACAGTTTTTATTGTCTTGGCAAACTCTTATGATAGATTTGCGAGTTTTTAACTGGGATACTGATAAATATAGAAGGAAATAATCATGTGAAAATTAATTAACATACGAATAAGAAGAAAAGAAAAAGTAGCTCGTGATAGAAGCAGAAGACATGCTCCGCCGATCCCAAATAAATTGGGATAAGGAGAATGATCATGCTAAAGAGAACGAGAAGAAACGAAAAACGAAGGCAACGAAAAGATAGCGTTGCTACGTTGTCTAACATGTTTGTACAAATATTTTGGAAAGCTTCTGATCAAAGATCGTACCGCCCTTAATTTGACCTATGTTAATAGAACATCATTATCTATTAAAAAGCTATTTGCATTCAAATTAATATCAGATATTACCACAAAAACCCGTGTTTTATTCACAAAATCTACATTTATTAATGAAAAAGAAATACATATCTTAATTACAACAGAAATGTCGCGACATACATAGTTGGTAGTCTACTTAATTAAGTTAATTATTGTATTGTGAAGGAAAATACCGTCGTGGGGATCCTGTTTGGTGAATTTGAATATGTAATTAAGTTTATCAGTTCATTCATAATGACCACACTTGGCGCCACGTGTCGCGCTGTGAGTGGGGTGCCAGTGACGGAGATTTACAATACAATACTTTCGCAGGACTAGGTTCCGTAGGGCCGATAGTCAGTCGTTCCTTGAAAAAAATATTGGTATTCAGCTGCATCCGGTAAAACTGAAAACCAACCCCAACAGTCGAGAAAAGTTTAAGTGGATCATGATCCCTTAAACTTTGATTTGTTTTACTGTTGTATTTCAATTGATGAGAATCCGAAGATTGATCGTCAATCAGGATCTTCAGATTTGGGCTAGCTCGCCGTCCGTCCGTCTTATGACGACAGGCCGTGTCGATGGCGCGTTCGTGTACCACGCGCGCCTCAAAGAGATGTCAGCAAACAGGAGGGGCCCGCAAGGGGCGATGCCTGCCAGGGCTGCGGGACTGTTCGAAAGAGATATTGCGGCCCTGGAACACAAAGGGCAAAAGAAGGAACATGGATGGGTTTTAGTCAGTAAAAGTCTGGCACTCCCTTCCGCTCCGCCCAGAGCAGGAGCAGTCATTTGATAGCTTCCCATCCAAAAAAAAAGGATCATCAGATTAAGAAAAAGTTACAGTTTTTTTTTTTACTTTGAAACCTTTTCCTCTCTGAGAACACGTTAAAGTTATAGTCTAAGTTCTTGTACGACTAATAGGCAATACGTATTGTATTCTGATAGGCCAGCGGCATCTAGATAAAGAGGTAACCGACCCCGGAATAATGTAGAAAGGCTAGACAAACAATTTTATTAGATGTCTGTCGTCTACACATCTGACCTACTTCATGATTATGAATTAGCGCAAGTCGTTGACGCATGGTAGGAAGGATTCTAGGAATTTGTCTAGACTACAATTTGATCATGACTGTGGAGATTTTAATGGCTTGTTTCTGGTGTTCGCGCGACCTACGCAAGTCGTAAAGAAACAGCCGAGATTTACTACTGTGCTTGCAGACTTGCTACAGCCAGTCATTTTTCAAAGCTGGCTTGCAAACATGTGTATGTGCAATTTATTTGTTCTCTACGTTTTACGTTGTGTTTCCAAGAAAACACTTTAATTTTCTACTCTAGTAAATTTACAGGTCCTCTACTTCCGTCTTTATACCGAATTTTCTGATTATTTACAGATTCACATGATACTTTTATATGAGCACAGCACGCTCAAGAAGGCACATTGCAAGAACACATCTGAATGCAACAACCCCATTATAAACTGGCCTCGTATTCTATTGAAACTAATGGACAAAGTGTTACCATTGACGTGCAATCATAACGATTACAAAACGTCATGAAACAGATTTTGAACAGTAGGTATATTTGGGAAGAGCTCATTCTCGCTAGCAATGATACTGAACCTCAGTTTAGAAAAATAACTAAAACACTAATGAATCTAGACAACCGGTTCTAATCAGATTGGAGATAACATCGGATCATCTCAATGATGAGCCTTTCTTAATATATGCACATACAAACATTTCACTTTGCAGTCATTTGAATGTCTTTGCTAATATACTTACTTAGGTCCTTCCTCTCTCTCTGTCTTGTTCAACCCATAAACACCTTGAAGATGTCCTTGTTCATTTGTAGAATTAAACACAGATTTAAGTGTTTTCCATGATCTAAACTTAATCTGTAACTGCGACCTTCTAAAATAGAGATTGCTATCACAAATAAATGTTGTATTTAGGTCTCCTCCAGACACGCTACTTTATCCGGCCCTGGGCCTCCCACACCCATCTCCTGCCTGCCACTCTGACCAGGTCTTTGGTCCACCTGGCTCTTAGCCTGACTTGGCGCCAATGGCCGGTTCTGGGCCACTACTCCAACACGCCCATATATGTCGCAGACCGGATAGTAGATGGGGTAAAAAGCCCCATCTACTATCCGATCTGCGACATAGTAATGACCGGCCCAATTCCACATTCTTGCACGTTACCACCAGGGCTGTAACGAACCAAACTAATAATACTGACGTGAAACATAATAATTGATCGGCGTAACATTGTTCGACCTGGTCATAAAATTTTATAGTAGACCCTTAGTGTATTCTTTTATATCAAAAATTTGTTTAAATTAACATTTTATTGGTCATTGAATTTTATTTTAGCTATTTTTGGCTTATTGCCATTTTACGTCTATGCTATGATAAATCATGATTTTTCACCAAGTAAAACTGGATCTCCTAATCATGTATTTCAAGATTCAAGAAAAGTTCGCCGTCCATGATTACGGACAACTCTAACTCTCTCTCTCTTCTCTTTTATAACAAGAAGTGTGAAGATTCTATAAGTACAATCGAACATTCTAATCTGTATCAAAGAAGCGCATGTAGTACTCAAGTATGTTTTCAAAAACCTCTCTTTTGGTGCCTAACAAAACTTTATGAAGAATATATCAATTTAAGTAGGTCTATTAACATGGTCTTTCGCCTTACATTGTTTTATTATTACTTACTCCAATTTCATTCTTATATTTATTGAAATCGTTCGGTCGTAACGCCTACCCAACAATGATATTTAAATCGTATACATAATTATGTAAAGTAAGTTCTATCTTACTTCGCTCTCCATTGATAGTAGTAATAAATTTGGATGATTAGATAGTTTTTTTGAATATGTATACTTAGGAAGATTACAATGCAGTTCAATTTCAAGACATCTTGAAAAGGAAGAAAATATCTCAAGGTTCTGGTTATACATAATTAGTAGAGATAAATCTACGCTGTCTTTTATACACTTATGATCTTTGAACCTAACATATCACCAACCGTCGATGTTAATTGCACGTTGGCAAATGATATTAATGCTTAAATTGCTCTCACTGAATGCACCAATCCTTTTTGCTTAATCACATCCACTTCTCTTTCTGACATTACTTGTTCATAGTCTTCATTGTTATAAGCTACTGAGATATCGTCTCATTCATGCATAGCAGTCTCAAGTCCTAGTCAATTGATCTAATCTATTTGATTGCATTTATTGTCATCGTCTTCATTGTTGTTATATGCTTCTGCAACACTGTCTCTTTCAAGTAAAGCAGTTTTATTTCCAAGTAAATGGTTTTGTTTATGACCAGTTCTAGAGTGGCTTCTATAACTATCAGCTACCCGTTCTTTTATATCTTCAACGCCAATTTAGATTTTATGTTTAGCTGTTTTATTGATTTTGTAATCGGGAAATATAACTTCGTCAACGGAATACTTTAAACATTCGATGGCTTTAAGACCACGGGGGTCACCATTAAATGCTTCCCTACTGATAATGTTACCGGCAGACCAACTGTTCACTTCCCACGGATTTGCTAAGCTAAATTAATACTTGGCCATAACATTACTTTTTAGAGAAAAAAGTTGTTTTTGGATGTATCGGGTTATGTAATAGACTCACGATAGTTTTTTGCCTAAAACGAACGCTTTCTATGTTCGGTACAGATTCATGTTGTATTCAACTTTAGATTGCATCTTACCCTAGAGGAACTTTGCAATTGTTATCTTCAGTATCTCAAGTAACATAAGTAGAGATGCTAATTAGTAAGACGCAAACAATTACCCGATATTCCAGCAAAACTTTAATTGCAAAACATTAAACAATGTTCATTGCTCAGGCGCGGCGGATACACAAGATAGTATAAATAATGAACTTGTTTATATTTATTGCATCGTTAATAACGAACTTGATGAATTTAATTAGATGCTAAATGTTACCACTGGTTACATAAATATTGTGAGCTTTGAGCCAAATGAGTAATAAAATTGTCTAACACACCTTATTGCGATGCTTCTAAGTTATTGACTTCTCCCTGAATGCAGGAAACGTCATAATATTAGCCCGTTAATGTCTGTTTCTGAATGGACCTTCTATATTTATCGCCACAGTCAATCTGCGGAAAACCTTTTCGTAATAACTACGTTGCCAAATGCAAAACCAAAGTTGAGTGATAGCTTTACTGACCACACAGCGTGTTGAGTTCACAAAATCAAAGAAATAAAAGACTACAACATTAGTTTGGATGGTAAAGTACCAAAAGAGAATAATAATACATCAACATTCGTCAAGATTAAACCCTAAATATACATAAAGACTCAAAGCAAGCACTGCAATAATGGAGGGCCATCCAAAGTTGAAATAAAAGCAATAAGACAATGCTGATCGATAGCCCGGACGTGGGGAGATGTATTTACCTTCGCAAAACGAACAATCGCTAAACAAAAGCGCAGTTAAAAGTTTAACAAACACCGATCTTGGTAGTTACATGCTCATAAATTTCGCGAGAATAATCGATACCGATTGAGATATCAGGATTTTTGGGCAATTCTCTCCTCTGCTGCAACCAACAGGATGTCTTCTTTAATTCCTATAAAATTAGATTCATTATCCTTTGGACTTGCTTATGTAAATTCATCATTTTGGGATCTTTTATCACTCGCCGGTATTCCAATTTAAGAATCCTTGCGGACATTTTTGAATTCTTAGTCTTTGCTTTAAGGTTCGTTATTGCAGTTGGCACTTAGTCTAATTTTCTTTTGCTGTATACGCAAGGCGGTCTCACACGTCGTGGTCGCAAAGGATTTCGGTATTCATAAATTGAGGAGCAGTAATAGTCAGTTTGTGAATAGCCCAAGGGTCTGAAGTGAATGAACTTTAGCTGAGCTCCGAAAACATTCTGCACTCTGTTGAATGGTTAAAATTTCAACATTCGCTTTCTTTTGAAGTAAGTTGAATGGCGAGTTATTATCGACGATTATTCTTTACTCCAATTTGTTCTGACTTTTGAAGTTTAAATAATAAGGAAGTATTTACTGATGATGGTTATGAAGTTATGAGTGCAGTGGACACTATAATTGAACCGAAATTATTTAATACTAATTGGTATAAATTACTTGATTGACAATTAAAGCAAAAATAATCAGATGCCTTATTATGCGATTTTGATATTAAAAAACACGATACGAAATAAAACATATACAGACAACGACACTTAAAACTAACCTAATTATTTTAATTAATTTACGACCACACTTACATATAAATTATTCAAAATACTCAAGACAAGAGTGTTATAACAATTATTGTTTATAGTTTTAATCATAATAAACAGACATAATTGAGATTAATAACAGCAATCATATCCTTTAGCTGTCAGTTAGGATTATTGAGAAGCGTTATTGCAAATGTTAGGACCTTCGTCCACAGCTTTTTGGAGCGATGCAAACGCACAACGGCCGCTATGTTGCCGCCGGCGGTGTATGTACAGACGCCAGCACATCAAGCTACCCGAAACTTTCAAATTTTCTCAATCAACCTTGAACCCAATGCTGTAGCGATATAGTTGAAAAACTATTAGAGAAATTTGACAGATAACTTACGTGTGTGAAGGTTTCAAGGAAAGTGTAATCACGAATTTTTTTCGTAAGGACCTTTCGGGGTGCTCTCACAGTTCAGTCGCGGTGCTGTTCCGAACGCGCGACTCTACGCGTTCTCCACTCTTCGTTCCCTAGATGATGTCGCCAGACGCAGTCGCGCGTTTTCATTGATACAGTAGCGATGCTGACGCACGTAATACGACACCCCTTGGTAAGACTGGAGGTCAGACTTTCAGGCCACTGACTACCTGTAAAGACTGTCAAAGATCTACAAATGACAACCGGGACCAATGGCATAACGTGCTTTTCAAGGCTCGGAGGGAACTCGGTTTGTGATGGATGGTCACCCATCCCCGGACCGACCTAAGCAAGCGCGGCTTAACATTGAAGATCGTCCCGTGCGGCTGTTATTATTTATCCACGATAACGCGCGATAGCATCGCTACATAATGTCGTCGTGGGCGATGGCCCTTAAGTACTCCATGTAGGCGACCATAAATACCGAAGAACGTGTACAGAATCAATTGACCTCATTAAATTTTATTACAAAACTAACACGCAATTAAAAATCTATGTAATTAATTATTTAAGTATGTCGGTTCATTGACTTTTTATATCAAAGTTCCAATTTGTACAAACGCCCGGTTTAACCAAATTTATCTGTGTCATTAAATTGTCGTAAAATCCGATACTGTCAAAGACAGGCATTTCGACTATGATAAAAAGATCTGTTTTTACTAGCTTTTTTAGCCGATGTTGCTTGTGTTATATTAGCTCTACACTAGTTGTGCTCTTCTGCCCCATTTTCGAAGAATTGGATATTATATTCTTTCGATTTCGTAAAATTAACACTCTTTGGTTCATATTAACTAGAATTTTCATGGTGAATGACATTTTAAATGGTGGTTTTACATAAAATTTCATACGTCGCTTTATGCTGTTTTAGTGAAGTTGCGCCGCGCCGGTCTAGTTTTCCAAAAACAATTAAGCTTATGGGCATAATCTATGATACATCGTGGTAAAGGATGAGATGTTAGATTTAGAAAGGTGATAATAAGGATTCAAATAAGTAATAATAACGGATCTTTTATCTATCAATTCTATCATCTACCAACCGTATTTTGTCAACATTCATTGTCTCATGTCTCATCTCATGACTGCACCGAATGCAGTCAACTCCATTCAGTGCAGTCAATAGCACCGAAAATATATAGTGTGTGTCGTCTCATCGTTCTGTCGAGTTATAAAACCCATAAATACGGCAGCCATAAGAATCGTAAAAGTGACTCATAAATGTAAACAAACACATATTTTTGTATGTATCTCCATGAATATTATTCATGAGTATTATTCATAAAATGCCGCCACATTATGAACATTTTATGATGCAGTATTAAGAAGAAATATCGCAGATTTTTTCAGATGATATCTTAAATAGAGTGTGTAGCTCCAAATGTTATTTTAAAAGGTGATTAGAGTTATAATTTAAACGATATATTAAATGTTTGAATATGTAATTAAGGCAAAAATATACATTTGTAATACTATATTGCACGATAAAGACTTAAATTCATAGCAATGAATGAACTACCGTATTTTGAATCGAAAAGATTTTTATGTTTTATAATTTTGGCATTTTATATTCAATAGAATATAAAATGCCAAAATTATAAAACATAAAAATCTTTATGAAAACAGATGCACGTAGTACACGGAATTAAGTACCTAGACGAAAACGATTGTTGGAAGAAAAAGAGACCATTAAACATGAGGCTATTCATACATCGGTTACATGATAAAAATGAGCTAAACCTGAAAGAAATAACCATAAAAATGACAATGGCGTACCAAAAAAAATAGACTGCTTAGTCAATAAAACCAAAAGGAGACCACCAGCCACAGCAAAATGAAATGCTGTAATGGAATTTCTCATAGACCTGCTATGAAGTATTATGTAAACATATACTAATTCTTCATAAACAATGGAATCTAGAAGAAGGTGACGAAGGAGGAAGGCGGATCGAGGAGTTCCGCATTAGGGTATTAAGTCCAGGGTTTATCTTGTGTACTTAGATGAGCTAAAACCAACTGGAACATTCGGATTATCATTGTTGTAAGAAGATGGATTAGCTATCACTAAATGGTTTATTTGAATTTGAGATCCGATAAGGTGTTGGTACGTGAAATTTTGTCTGAATTATCTTCTTCTGTAGTAAATTCTTTGCTGTTGTTGATCATTTAGTTATGGTTCTGCATCTGGTGTCAACTTCTTTTGCTAATCTATTACTTAATAGTGTATTAGATTATAGATTACAGACAGCTGAATTATCTGTCATTGGCGTCTCATTTGGCGTCTTGCCAAAATTTGCTTTCAAAGTCTTTGCTACTTTACTCAAGAAATTAAGTTACAACTGACAACGCCTCTGACACCAGGTTAGTCACTAACCACACGATAAAGAAGAAGAACGCCAACGTTTACCTTTTTTCTAATTTTATATCAAAGTAACTACCGTACTAACTTCGATTTTGCCGGAGTAACCTTGATGTAATGAAATTTAACTCACATATCAAGTTTGTTTAAATGTTATGACTGAATTAATAAGATAGTCAACACATGACATAAAAATGCAAAATATTTAAAGAAACCAGAATGTTATGACCAGCGCACACTTACGTTTACTCTCGTAGATAATCCAAAAATACCACAAAAGCTTGCAGACGACCAGCACAGGAGTCAAAACTAAGACATAACAATAAAATATGTGATTTACAGTAATACGTGACGACTGTGTCAGTCACCTCGTTGGATTGTCGTAAAAATCTTTATTTTTATCCTATACTATTGTATCCGCGAGAGAATCAGAGATAACAGAAGCAGATGTAAATCCTAGCCGACGATTGTAGGCATTGGTAGCAAATAGACATGTTGATAGATTATTCTAAAGCAATAAAATGAATGTTCCAAGTCTTTAACAAAAAGAAAAGGATGATAGGGATTTGATAAGTGATTCACACACAATGCTGATAAACTCGTAGGCCCGTAAATATGACGGCACGGTTGGCGCAGTGGTCAAGCGATTTACTGCTTATTATTATTATTATTAATATCGATTGCCACCGGCTCAATCAGAAGAAGGGCTTTTTGCACTTACAAACATCTATTATTTAAAGTCTAGACCAGGTCATCACACTAATTTGATTTAGTTGGATTTAACCTTTTTCTAAAAAAATACTTTAATACTGCGTATAAATAGGAAATACTTATCAAAGAAAACGGACGTTTCATAATTTTCAAAAAAACTGGAACACGTCAATTCACTGCTGCATGTTCGGATTATTCTCGATCCTGAGATACTTGTGCTTGCATAAAGATACATGTTCCCGGAACGGATCAGTACCGATCGGTGCGGAAAAAATAGTCATACTCCTTCTGTATACGCTCGCACATAAAAACAGTAAAAAGATACGGGTTTTCCGTAAACCTTAGATATAATGAGAAAAAGAATAGTTGCAGCACTGATGACAATATTTTTGTCTTGTTTAATTTAGTCTTTTATAATATTTTCTTGCCTTTGTATAGATTCTTTTTACGATTGTTTGTGAATGTGTGAACAGTGTAGGCCTTGTAGATTCCTAGATGTGTGTTAACTTTTGTTAACCTCTTATCTTGTTTTCCGTTTTTCTTGTGTAGTAAGAAACGACTTATTGTCGGGCCTATGTGGTCCCCCGTACTTGAGTACTAATGCTGTAACATGATAATATTGTAAAACTAATCATTTTAAAAGAGTAACCATGGAGTTTCTTGCCGGTTCTTCTTCATAGGAAACGACCAACCCAAACCGTGCACCTTTTTGTCGACGTTTCATAAGTGCCCATGTAGGCCTATGTGAAATAAAAATATTTTGATTTTGATAAAGCTACCAAGAGAACATTATACAAGCACCCTTAGGAACCCGGCAAAAACATCTGACTATTCTAGTTTAAGCACATCTAAGTCGTAAAGGCTAGATGTCGAACAAATACCAGGACTATTTCTCGACCAAGGCGCCACATCGCCGCAGATACTCCATTTTCATATGATTATCTCGTTTGTGATTTTATGTCACAAGGCTAAGACGATCTCGGTTTACGGCTGTGGTAATGCGGAAGCGGTTATCTGATGGCTTTCGTTAGTTTACAACTCGAGGTTTAAAGTTGTTTTTGAATTAATTATTGTTTCCAACAAATTGAGAAATTAGTGGTATTTTATTGACTGTTTGGGTCGATTTTTTACGTGTAAAGTTAAAATAAAATTAAAATAACTTGTGGAATCGGAAGTGCCGTACTATAGGTATGTGTCCGACCCAGTTCTCGAAAATGACAGTATCACATTGTACGGGAATCAATCCATCATCACTGACAGGACTATTGTAGCCAATAAGCCTGATATAGTGGTGGTGGATCGATCAGAAGGGCGCGCAATGTTTGTTGATATAGCGGTCCCGCATGATGAGAACCTTGTAAAAGCCGAGAAATATAAACAAATCAAGTATCTTGATGGCTCGCGAGGTTGTCGACATGTGGGATGTGAACTCAGCAATCATTGTGCCGATAGTCGTTTCAGCTCATGGCTTAATTGCCAAGAGCCTCGATCAATACCTGAGGAGGTTCTCGTTATTCAGCTGCATCAAGGGCTTGATTCAAAAAACAGTACTCCTGGACACGGCTCGTAGTGTTAGGAGGTTCCTCTCTTTGGAGCCCAGACCGCCGGTAGCTTGGACCCTGTTCCCGATACCGGTGGGCTTCAATATTGATTGATTTCTAAAGATAGAAAATGGAAAGGAATAATAATATAAATAAAAAGTTTATTAATTCATAAATAGTGTTACAATATTTAGGTATGACACTGGATCCCGCACTAGGATACCCTGTGTCGCAGGATCCAGTCTCTTTCGACAGATAACATGAATCATAAGAGAGAACAACGAACAGTTGCGAGACAAGGTGTTAGAATGGAGTGGCCATTCATGCTTTTGATCTTGTATGGTACTCTCCATGCCTACCACATTACAAGAGGTATGATGTGACAAACCGAAGTCCGTCGATAGGTAATTGATAATTCTAGTAGGTCTACTCTGGTAGGCCATATCTATTAGTATGTCTACCGACAGCCAGTGCAAACTTACATACTTGTCGTTCGTTCAAGGATCAAATCATCATCATCATCATCTGCCTAGCCTTTTCCCAACTATGTTGGGGTCGGCTTCCAGTCTAACCGGATGCAGCGGAATACCAGTATTTTACATGGAGCGACTGCCTGTCGGACCTCCACAACCCAGTTAGTGCTAGGTAATACCATACCCCTTGGTAAGACTGGTTGTCAGACTTTCGGGCCACTGACTACCTGTAACGACTGTCAAAGATCTACAAATGACAGCCGGGACCAACGGCTTAACGTGCTTTCCGAGGCACGGAGGAAACTCGGTATGTAATGGGTGGTCCCCCATCCACGGACCAACCTAGGTAAGCACGGCTTAACCTAAAGATCGATCCGAGCGGCTGTTCTTATTTAGCCACGAGCTCCTCCTCTCCATTCGACAGATAACATGAATCATAAGAGAGAACAACGAACAGTTGCGAGACAAGGTGTTAGAATGGAGTGGTCATTCATGCTTTTGATCTTGTATGGTACTCTCCATGCCTACCACATTACAAGAGGTATGATGTGACAAACCGAAGTCCGTCGATAGGTAATTGATAATAATTCTAATAGGTCTACTCTGGTAGGCCATATCTATTAGTATGTCTACCGACAGCCAGTGCAAAATGACATACTTGTCGTTCGTTCAAGGATCAAATATTTTTGACTAAAAAATATTCTTATTCGCACGCCCATGAAAATAACATAAGATCTACTTCGTAAAAGTTTTACGAGTGAATTCCGATGAATGATTTACACATTGAAAGCATTTCCTTAGATCGTCCGGTTTTTTGATAGATTGGACACCATAAAAGGTAGTGTTGGGACATCTTTACGGCCGTGTAGTGACGTCCCTGACGTTAAGTGTGAGAAAAAGCGAGATTACCATTGACCAGACTTTACGATATTTTGATAGGCAAATTCTTGGCATAATTGAAAATGTTCCGTTTGCTTTGTTTTGCTGGCAGTTATGTATGGGAATATGTTGCATTTAATGTCCAGTTACAATACCTACATACGATGAATGGAATGTAATGGAATTTGATGTTTTGGCTTACAAAAGTTTACGATTCCGTTAAACAATCAATTTGTCAAATTATGACAAATGGTTTATGTAAACCGTACTTGACTTTATGAAAACTTGTAAAGTTACCTAATAGAGCATCTATTAGGTAACTTTACAAGTTCTAGGTGGTCTATTAATTAGGTAACTTTTCAAATCAAAATTAAATCAAAAATAATTTATTTCACAAACATATTTTACAATAACAGAATTAGTGATTGGAGCCTCCCTTTAAGTAAGTAATGCCTGTATTGGGAGACTCCGCAAATGGTATCTGTGTGGTATTTAGATAATCAGACTTTCAACTTAATGGCGGTCAAACTAGGCATATTCAAATATGAAGCGTGACGTGGGCTTTGTTTAGAGCAGCCATAATATTGAACAGCCTGTTGCCACCCAACCTTTTATCAGAAGTAGGTAGGTAGATCATACATTTACATACCAAATGTCCGTCTGGCCCAACCGTGCACGTTTACGATGCGGATTATACGAAACATTGGCCACAATTTGTAAGATTTGTCAAATAAAGACATAAACCCAATAAATATTTATTGATAACTAAGTAATCTGTCGGCCAATCAGCTTCGTCGAAGGAAAACGAAATTTTATTGGCCCGTGGCCGTTAAAATGTCGCTGTCGCATATGGAAACATCGGTGAATCCGGTGACATTTTTGTTTCTGAAGCCTCTTAAGAATTTTATGAGCATATTGATAAGCTAAATAATACGAATGTGAGTTAAATAAGGGGATAAGACATTTGTATTTTTTTGGGCATCATACGCTTCGCAATGGACGTAAGGATGTAGAACAAACATTTGATTGTATTATAATTAGTGATTTATATGCAAATCTTTTTATAATGATCTGGTTACCAAATTGATTACCAAAAGAGATTTTGCCAAATCAATTTAGAAATTATTAATTCAGCCATCGACATTCTTTATTTGTAGCGATCCGTGCCGAACAAAAACGACTTAAGAAACCTATCGATCCATTGCTCTTTTTGTGTGCTCAGTATTTCTAGGTGTTGCTTTTAGTAAAGTATTGAACGCAGTTCATTCATGTTGTCTCATAATTATGTGGGGGTTAAGATACCTACGTATCTTAAGACCAAAACCTAGTTGTTTTTATTTCAACGAATTGATTCTTTATTGGCATATGGTACGATCCGTAACAGTTTTATTAATATCGATCGTCATTATTAATTAAATGCCTCACTCACGCCTTCTGCCATATTTAGATAGTATAATAATTAATTTATATGTCACGGCGTAAGTTGCTTTGCTTTTTTGGGTAGACTTTAAAAGAGTGTCCATGGAGTTTCTTGCCCGTTCTGCTCCATAGAGATCTACGTTAGGGAATGGGCAACTACAGTACTTTCACAGTTTTTATGCCTTGTGACTGGGACTGTAGCTACATTTCATTGTTGTCTTTGTTTCGACAATTCAAAAGTGCCTGTAACTGGCCAACTTGAAATAAATGCTTTGATTTTGATTTTGATTTTTGACTCAAAGCTGGATGTCGACATTTGATACTGAACATTTAGATTAACATAAAACAGGAAGACAGGACATACCCACGTACGCTGGGCCGGGACTATCTAAACTCAAACATCACGCCTGTAATCCTGGAAGGGTTAGGCAGAGGTGTATCCATTAGTACACCCACATTTCGCCAATTATGTTAAAGTCCCATGTAATAGGGGGCGAGTCCCTTGTCATCAACCGGGCAAAAAGCCAGACTCCAACATCACTTTGCCCGACCTAGGAATCGAACCCTGGACCTCAGCCTGCAGTCGCGTTTGCGAACACTAGACCAACAAATACAAAAGGCAGTCAAAATCTAAACTAATATTTATTTAAAAAAAAATCCTTTAACTACCAACATGCAAAATTTCAAGTCCAGAAGGTTTTCAGCAGTAGTCAATTGTGACTTTCGATCACCATTACCGTCGGCCCTCTGGTATCATTTTTCTACATACATAACGCCGCCAGTAACCTCCTAAGAAGTAGACGAGGTACCATTATATACTCCCAGATTCCGCCAGTTATGTTTAAGTCCCACGTAATAGGGGGCTATTGCTTTCAACAGGTCACAAATATAGACCCCAAGCTGCTACTGAGATATCCATCGTAAATGAAACTCAATAACACTTTCCTCGTCCAGGAAATCAAACCTAGGACTTCAGCAGTAGGTACAATTTTCCGAGGTCAGGTCTAATTTACAGTCAACCGCCATAGTCCGCCATAGTAAGGTTTATGCGCTTGCGATCCAGTAGTGAGCGGTTAGTACGCACTTACTCCGTGATTCATGGCGCGCGTAAAAATCACATGTATCGTGGTTATGTTAACATCGTCGTACACTAACACGGAACAATGAAGCAAGCATAATTATTTAATGTCTACGAAAATTTGTCTTTTTCTGAAAGAAAATTTATTTGAAAGCACACAATCCCCACAAGCATGGAGAACTGAGATGAACCTGAAGGAAAAATAAAAATCAAGATCATTTATACACAACTGAAAAAATCTAATTTGCTTAGAGTAGGAAATTTAAGTAATAAGAAAATAAACTACTTATGACCGAACACCTAACCCATAAATGACCAGAAAAAGCAGAATGAAAAATGTTCTCGGAAGCTTACGGAGAACACACTGATACCTTTTGCTGTGACATTGGTAAACCGGCAATAAAACAACACAGAACATACGTCTACATCATTTCTGCCCAGTGAATGAATAAATTGAAATATAATTTCCAATATTTATTTCAAAGATAATTAAATTATTTACAAACTACAAAACTATAATAGTAATGAATATGTACAAGTAAAAAAGGGTTACAGGGCGTCCAAAAATTCGTCCGCATCGCAATGCTGATTCTTTGGCCCAAAAATAGGCCCGCCCTCTGGTCACGTGAAGAGTTGACCAACCGCTTGGCGATTTCCCGAAATACTAGATGGGCACTCGGACCCCATGGCCCTAGTGTTTCAACCCCAAACAGCTCAAACACATAACTACCAATTAAATTATTGTATTTGCGCCGTTTGAGGTTTTCAGCAGCAGCAGCAGCAACATTCATTCAATTTCCAATTCAATCTTTCAAACTTGGTTTACAATCACATAAATCGCCTATAAACGTCCCAACATATAGACCAAATACGGTACACCACGACTGTAGAGTGCGACATGTATAGTGGGCCGGCTCCCTAAAGATTAGCATTAACATACAGTTCATATCGACGACCGGTTTCTAGTAAGCGTAGTATTTTACTTTGTACGTCCCTGATGTTGGAAACGACTTCACTCTTTTTCTGAATATTCTTCAGTGTCAGTTTTCTGTTACTTTTCAAGCATTAAGCCTAATCGTATGCCTTTACCATGTTGTATGCATAAGGCCATATTAAGCTGGCCATATTAAGCCATATTTACTGGTGTCAGGTTTGGCTGATGGCGCTTAATATTCAATTGTCTCTTCACAGCTGAACTTTCGAGAACGTAGAAATTTTTATCTTCTTCACTTATAGTTATACATTCTTGTAAAAGTGTTTTCCCAAAAACGATGTGCTTTATAATACCGAGGTTGTTCTGGTACAGTACCTACCTTATTAGTACAGCATGTTTCGGTTATATATAGTTACACTCCTTTACCACATCCTTTATTTCTAAAATCCAGGTGAGTGCTATCATAATAGAACGTCACACTGCCAATGACCTAGCCATTGTCTAGATCTTAATGTGCAGTGTGCGGTAGTTCGCATGTGGGATTATACTGTTCAATTTTATGTTCTAGTGCATCTAAATCGATTTTATTAGGCTGTGTGGCTGCTTCTTTTGCAGTAAAACCTCATTTGAGTTGTATTTTGAAGATTCACCTCAATTAACTTTGATTCCATAGTTTGAAAAGAATTAATCAGATTTGTGGTTGAAACCATATTGGGTCAGCTTACATATGCACTAACACTAACACACTCTTCTTCCCAGGGGGGTAGGCAGACACTACAGAACGCCACCTGCTATGTACTCCTTACATACTCCTTTGCATCCTTTGCTTCCTTTGCTACATAATGTATGTATTTGGCTAATAATTACATTTTGATAAATAATTATGGGGATGGATGATTAATCGTCTGACTGATTTGGCATCTATGGACTACTTTACACTTCGAAAAACTTCTTATGGCTAAATGATGATAAACACCACAATTATACTGACAGATTGCCAACTCGCAGCCCATTTATCGATACGAAATAATACCTACAAATATTATTTCGTATCGATAAATGGGCTGCGAGTTGGCAATCTGTCAGTGCTTTATAATACCGAGGTTGTTCTGGTACAGTACCTACCTTATTAGTACAGCATGTTTCGGTTATATATAGTTACACTCCTTTACCACATCCTTTATTTCTAAAATCCAGGTGAGTGCTATCATAATAGAACGTCACACTGCCAATGACCTAGCCATTGTCTAGATCTTAATGTGCAGTGTGCGGTAGTTCGCATGTGGGATTATACTGTTCAATTTTATGTTCTAGTGCATCTAAATCGATTTTATTAGGCTGTGTGGCTGCTTCTTTTGCAGTAAAACCTCATTTGAGTTGTATTTTGAAGATTCACCTCAATTAACTTTGATTCCATAGTTTGAAAAGAATTAATCAGATTTGTGGTTGAAACCATATTGGGTCAGCTTACATATGCACTAACACTAACACACTCTTCTTCCCAGGGGGGTAGGCAGACACTACAGAACGCCACCTGCTATGTACTCCTTACATACTCCTTTGCATCCTTTGCTTCCTTTGCTACATAATGTATGTATTTGGCTAATAATTACATTTTGATAAATAATTATGGGGATGGATGATTAATCGTCTGACTGATTTGGCATCTATGGACTACTTTACACTTCGAAAAACTTCTTATGGCTAAATGATGATAAACACCACAATTATACTGACAGATTGCCAACTCGCAGCCCATTTATCGATACGAAATAATACCTACAAATAATACTTTCCCTCCGGCGGTTGTGCGATATGATAAACAGCTGTTACAATCTGGTTCCCGATTAACTTAAAGTTGACAAATTCTGAAAGTTGAAAGTCAGTGAGTGACAATATAGACAGCACTTTATAGGGATAACTGTAAAAGGGATCAGACGGAAGTCCTATTTTAAACATTTCATGGATTTTATTAAGCTGTACCGTTGTTTGTTTGTAAACGTTGTGGGTACAATGTAGAGGGATAGAGAAGATTAACTTCAACAAGTCTAGTTAGTTAGTTAAGATAGTAATAATTACGACTTTACTTCATTACATGTTTGATTTTATTGATAAACAGGAATTAAATGAATAAAACTTTGATCATGTAAAGTATGGCCATAAAAATATGTAAATATTATAGATTAAAATACTTTTTACAGACGATATGACAATGACAACCAATACGGAAATAAAATTCCTCCACTAACGTTACTAACAAAAACAGAACAAAAACTCAAGACAGCACTTACCACAAGAGTGTTAACTCACAAACTATCCCTAAACATTAATACAAGGGACACTATAGCTAAAGGCACCGAACATAATTCGCAAACCATTAACGATAATACTGAAAGGAAAATTTTCCATCGAATTTATGATCAAGTACCTCATGACTCATTCACAACCAGCCTAGCCAGAGATAAAGGGAATGTCCTGTTCCTTATGGCGACTGTAGAACTTATGGGAGGCATTTTGAGTGTCCCTGTGTCTGACATAACTTTACACTACTGACAGCTTTAGGCAGTCGCCTTTGCATGAATAAAGATTGAGGATATAGAATATTGTATGAATGTCAATGTTTACGATGTGGATTTTATAGTATTTCTTGTAGACGAAAATATGTAAGTACTTGACAACAAGAAGAGAAAGAGTAATTTTATTTACCTCTGCTGCGCAGGACTTGATTTTTATGGGTACTAGAAAAGAAAATAACAATAAGCCATAATCTTGGCAGATTATATTATTACTTATTATGCATAGTTCCTTAAGCTGACATGGAATGTTTTATTTTGTAGTGTGATCGAATCTCTATCCCGTAATTAAGATTGATTTTAAGACACTCCGATTAATGATTCAGCGTGTATATTATATTGATTGAACAGCAATACACGCACAACGCAAACATTCAAAATGGTCTAGCACTCTAAACTTTGGTCAACTAAAATTAGTAACCAACTTACTAACATACACGCTAACAGTTTAGACATTTTATGGCAGGATACTACAGATAGCAACATGATACTGCCAACATTTAAATATAAATGCTTAATTAAAACCACATTAAACAAAAAAAAACCAGGTCAATAATTCTCTTATATTAAATTTAAAAAAAAGTCTTTCCACCATTACGATAAAATTTAGAAATGGATAACAATCTTACAATAAACATGACTGAAATGCAAATCCCGAACGAATTTACTATTACACCCAGAGGCGGTACGATCTTATCGTACAGAACCAACTTAAATCTTGGTTTAACAACTTAATAATTATCACTGTAAGCCTGTAGCCTGTAGACCACACACAGCCTTAACAGATGTCCTCCCTCGCATTTTGATATATTGCTTTGTAATAAGGAACCGGTCTAACTGGACGATTGAACTAAATGAAGTAGTAAAACATATATTTTGGTTTTTGATGATACTGTTAGTTTTGGCGGTGATGTAGCGGGCTAGCGGCGTTAATTTTTATAGACGGAAAAAAATAATTTTATCTTAATTTATATCCGGAAAAAATATCTTTATAAACTACTTAACCTACATAATTATTAAGAATACATTTTATTCTGAGAAATTCTAAGAACTTTTTCGTAATCAGTTATTTAATTTGGTATTTTTGTGTGTGTGTATGTTTGTAATGAATAAACTCAAAAACTACTGTGCCGATTTCAAAAATTCTTTCACCATTGGTAAGCTACATTCACCCTAAGTAACATAGGTACCCGTGCAAAGCCGGGACGAGCCGCTAGTCATCTATAAACAAATGGCTACCAAAAATCATCTTCTATATACTAAAACAAAATAATGCTAGTCTCACATATAAAATATTTTAAATAGGTTACAATCAATATTTCCTACACTATACGAGCGCTGCCTATCTGAATGTAGCGTCGTAAATCAGGTGGAATATAAGGAGCAAGCGTGGGCCAAGACAGTTCCTTGCGGCACTCCAAACCAGTAGCGGGACTCCTTTATAGGATACAACTTCTGAATTCTTACTAAAAATCATCACGAAACGGAGGATGTAATTATCAAGAGTACAATATTCATCTGGCTTTAAATGAGGCAGTATTTATTAATTCAATTTATTTGGTACTTGATGCTATAAGTGGCGTGAGATAAGTTGAAATGTTTTGTAATCATCGTTTTATTGCAATTATTATGAAGTAAAATGATAAATGTTATTATTTCTGCGATTACTGTGTGAATAAGGAGGATATGTCCACTTTACTTATTTGCACAAAGATTCAAGTGATGTTTAGCAAAATAGTGACCAGCTACCTTACCACCATTAAGTGTGGGTTTACTTAATCAAAAACAGGTAGCTGTTAAGCAAAACAAAACACAGATGATAATGCCTAAGGCAAAAGTCTCTTTACATTTGCGGCAAACATTAATCCAAAAGCTCAATTGAATAAAAGAGCTGCGAAATCAGGGAATAGATTTTTATGGCACAAGTACCTTAAAGTTTAGTATAGCGGTTGAAACATCAGCAAAAAGGAGATAGGAGGTGACAGTGTACGTAACTTACATTTTAATAAAATTATGTCGTGCCGGCAGTGTGTATCTTTGTAACAACTAGTATGAGAGTCACATTTACTTAATAGAGATTTTGTCAGGACACAAGGTGAGTCTTGACAAAACTTTTAGAAATCCTTGCTATAAAAAGATTGACGGAAACATGCTTGTAAAAAAGAAAAATTAACAGGCACCAGTGCTTTTTAAATAAAATCAAGAATTGGGCCACACTCCGTTGAGAGATAAATTCTAGCTACCAGCTACTTAAAACATAATAAAGCTTTTTATAGCCAAAGGACAACTGTAAAAAACACAGAATTTAACAACCGTAAAATTCCAAATTAAATTAAGATCATAAAAATGGAAATGGAGACAATAGACAAAAACTATATTTTAGGAGCTAGTGGTGTGATACAAGTGACTATTAAGTTGTTTACGATTGTACGTAACGTTTAGTGGACGTTAGAATCGCGTGGGACGCCGTTTATTATCACAGCGTTGAAGCCATCTGATTTATACTGTCACTATTTTTGAATACATCTTTAAATTTACGAGCATGTTCAAATAGCGCTTACGTTTCAGTGGCTTTATATGTGTTTTTGATTTGTTAAAGCGGTTAATTTGCTGTTAAAGTTTTCTTTGTAGGCGTTGCTAGTTTTTATGTCGTTTAAATGGAAGCTTATTGGAGTTAATTAAGTTTTATGGCTTGATCTACATTGGATAAAATAAAATCTTTAGATATCACTTTTCATTATTTGCTTAATTGGACTTTATGTTTTCATCATGTAGTATATTTTTTAGAATAACCATTACATAAAATCGTACAATTTTATCATTGTCAAGAAAAGTAAACAGCGCAAAATTCATGTATGTGACTGACTTTTTGTTTATTAAAAAGCTGTCAGGTTCCGAAATGGTGATACCATATCAATTGACATAACGTACTAAAAATGATTTTTAAAGAAACCATACGTTATTGGATGCAACGTGTGGTCTCGACACATGAATCAAAATCGTGAGCCTAACTCTGAATGCGGACTTTGCTGACAGCCAATGACAACGGCTAATTGATTTTATGTATTTTAAACTAAGTCGGCGACACTTTGGGCCTTATTCTAAGTAGACCACAGGCAGTTATCGTTAATTTCAGTATACATTACAATTGCAAACTTGATGGTGAAATTATTGGAAAGCTGAATTGTTGGCCCACTTCAAATATCACAATAAGACTATTTACATAATTTGATCTTCGATTGAGAGGGAATGATTGTTGCGACTTATCATTTCCTGTGTACTGATGAAGCCGATTGATTCAGATATTACAATGACGAGCGAGAATACAAAGGAAAGTAAAATTCTTGAAGTATGGACAGAAATAGACCGAAACTTCACTGAAACAGACCGTATGAAAAATCAAATAAAACATGTTAAAGAACACTGAGAACGGGATATTTACCATGTTTACTATTTGTTTTGAGTTCCCGATATTGTAAACACAAATAAAAAATATAATATGGTAAATATTTCCGTGTACAGTGTTAATGATGGCTAGTGACCATGTCCGTTAGTGACACACGTTCCCTTCCATGAACAGTATTCTTACTATTCCGTTTGGAACCAAAACCGGATTGGCTATTTTGAACACTATTAAATTACGGTTGAAATTGACATTCTCTTCCTATTCGCAAAATAAATGTAAGATACGATCCTACGTTAATTAATTCAAATGGCAGCTTTCATCACTCACATGTATCATAATTTAAAGCATTTGGAAATTGTCCAATAAGGAACGGTTCGATTCCAATACGACGCTATTTGAGGTCGGAACCTGCTCCAAGTGACGAGTTCACAGCGATTTATGGTTGTAAAAGTTAACCTCAGGAATTGTCTACTATATAAACTACATTTCGAAGATAAGGACGAAAATGGTATTCTCTCAATAGTAGGTGTTTGAGATAGTAATATAGATACAAAATAATAATAAGAATTATTATGATACTATTCAATAGCGTTCTATAGTCTTTAATACTAAGATTCTAAGAGGGTAGGTAATACTTAAGCCTAAGAAGGTTTTTAGTAAATATTAAAGGACGCAGTTGTGAGGATGATTCTGCGGAGAACTGTCTCTGAACTGTCTTTCTTACCATGATTTAGTGATTTGATTATTGTGTGTGAGTAAAACTGCAGGTCACTTTTAAATGAAATCAAAAGTTCATAATTCACTTTTAACTTCAACCACATCCACTCAATCATTGATTACCATAAACAAAGCGCGATTAGTTTCGCTTTTATCTATAGTGTCTTCATCATCAACCATAGACACATGATTGATTAGCTTAATTACATCGTTATGCGCTTCATTAAACCTTTGTACGGCGTCTTTTATTACATTCTTATTATTGATACTCCCACACTACAAAGTTCTATCTTTCAATTCGCTTCTTTGATTTGAATTTTAGTGAGTATAGATGAATTCCTATTATGGCTCGTTTTGTGGGGTTATTGGCAAATTACATGGCTATTTCATACAAATATTGTGTATTTATTAAGTGACTAGATCTTTATGGCCTCATTTGCAAATAATTAACTTTGTTGCCATGTGGTCTCTGGCTAGGAATATGTCACTCTTAATAAATATTGTCATTAACTATATTATTAATTAAAGCAGTCGGTTTACGAAGACTTGCAACTCATACTTCTTCCAACAATACAGCAAATACTACTGTAGTATACAACGTCGTAGAAGAAAAGGGCTTAAGAAAAAATGCAAAGGCTATTCTGGTTACTTAAAGAACATTCTGAGATATCGACAAGAATAAATCAAAAGAAAATTACAATGCACAAGTACATAAAACTATAACACCAACCATGAACCCCTTTCATGAGAAACAAAGCACGATACACTCCCATAACCGCAGCCACACATGCAGATCGGAAGTGCACACGAAATTTCGTCAATGTTAATATATCAAACAGTAGTTACACCCAGCCGCTGTAGACAAATGTGTAGGACAATAGACGCTTCATCGTTTTGTGTCTAGTCTATTTCGAGAGAAGCCAACGAGCCGTGTGCGGTACGGCCGATTTAAGCAATTTGTTTCACGTGGCGACGTTTATAATGTCCGACGTTCAATCTTGTCTATTTTAATATTAGACTTATGGAGAGATTTGGAGTTGCAGGTTGACTTATTTGGAACTTTGTGGTTAAGAAAGCTTCAAGCTTTCATCACTCACAACGCGGAACCGATTCTTCATTCTATAATTAAGTTATTAATTAGAGTTAGTTAGTAACTGTTAAATGAGCAGGTATTTCAATGGATGACCGACATTCATAAACGACTTCAGCAAATTGAAGTAATTTGTTAATATATAAATAGTTTTCTATTTCCGTACCCGAGCGCTTTTCTTCTATCGTGTTTTTTTTTAACAATTATTAATTAAATAACGATATTATTACTCTGGTGAAATAGTAAATACGTCGTATCGCTTTCGTGTCGTAGACACCAAACAGCATCATGTTATCCTCTTTGATACATTCACTCGTATCTTTTGTTTTCGCATTTTCTTGTTTTGTTATGTTATGTAATGTTCTGTAATTGTCTGTATTTAGAGTAAGCGCAAGCAACTTTGTGCTTTATCGACACATTATTTGTATAGATTAGGGTATAATTTTGCTTGTTTTTGGTATTGCCCGTTGATCTAGATTCTTTAATTAATTAGTTTTAAACTCCTTTGATGCTGGTGACAATAGAACAAATAGGTTTGTATTGCGTGTCGGTATGTTTTACGAAGTGTGAAGAAGGAATTATTAAAGAGTGGCTGGTGAAATGTAGCGTATCTTAGTAAAATAGACGTTGTTGCAAGTGGGTTCATAAATAAGTGGCTGCTTGTCGTAAACTGGAATATGTTATGGCTTACTATTTGTGAATGATGGTCTTTTTTATGCCCTATGTGTTATTGAGTGGTGTTGAGTGCTGCTGTCTTAAACAGTTTTGTTACTCTTATTAAAATCATGCGGATGTTCTCCTATGATATACATTAGGATCTAACATAATTTGTCTATAGGTACATCTTTTGAGTTCTTAAAAATTGTCCGTTGTCCTTCATATGCTTTTGACACAAAAACAGTGCTCAAAACTAACTTCCCAACTTCTGTCTAAACAGAAATTGAAAAACAAAATCTCCACCTCTTGGAATCTGATCCTTCCTACCTATATCTTAAAACAACAGAGACAATATAAAGATTTGTCTGGATTAGCAGAATCGATTCGCGATCGCTCATAACTTCAGCGGAAATATGACCAAGTGCTAACAAATCAACGCGATTCGAATGATAGATATAAATCGATATTATTTATCTCGATTACTGAGTTCGAAGAACTTCGGGTAACTTCGACTCGAGTTTCGATGTGATGATGGCTTGGTAATGAAGTGTTGTGGCGTTTTGATGGAGTGGCCGCTACCGGGAACCGCTGTTGAGTGGTTGACTGGTACCTGGATCTAGACTATGATAAAGACATTAATGAGTAATAAGATAGAAAGTCTTAGTAATGATTGAGTTCTTTTATTAAAGCAAGCAGTTCCGTCAATACAAGATAAAATAGTATAAACTACATCTTCCTACCTTTATTAATGCTGCGGTATCTGAATGTAATAGGCATAAAGAGATAAGTGTGTAATGAGATGGAAATTTTAAGGTTTCATTGAGTAATTTTGTTGAAGTAGAGTAATTACGTCAATGCTATAGGTATGCAATCGTCTGTCCATCTACTTTAACAATGGTGTGAGTATTGCTTTTATCTTGGATCTCTAAGTGTTAGGTTAAAAATTTATCAGGATCCATAAAAAAGCTATGAAATTTGTCAATAATCATTCTTTGTGGTACGCCAGTAGCCGAACCAATTAAGATTTACAGATTCAAATTTCACAACATTGATATCTGATGATTTCAAAAAGTCGTAAACTAGATATAGCCAAGAAATCTTTCGGTGGTAATAAAAATTATGTAAAATATGAGATCAAAGAATTTCCGCGCAGTGATAAAACGTGGGATTTCGATATATGTAATTAACACATAAGTATGATGAGAAAGTGTGTGTGTTCTATTTTCTTAGCATATGATAAGGTACAAAGATTTCTAAATAGAATGTGAGTGTGAAAAGTCAAAGGGTGAAGATATCGTAACAGTAAAAGTGCTGACAGCTTTACTCTTGGATTCTGTTTTTGGACGAACCCGTCAATCAGCACATGAAGATATACTTGTTGTAAGGCCTTAGCTCGCCGTCCGTCCGTCTTACGACGACAGGCCGTGTCGACGGCGCGTTCGTGTTCCACGCGCGCCTCAAAGAGGTTACAGCAAACCGGAGGGGCCCGCAAGGGCCGATGCCTGCCAGGGCTGTGGGACTGCTCGAAAGAGATACCGCGACCCTGGAACACAAAGGGCAAAAGAAGGAACATGGATGGGTTTTAGTCAGCAAAAGTCTGACACTCCCTTCCGCTCCGCCCAGAGCGGGAGGGGTCATTTGATGATTTCCGATCCCAAAAAAAAAGGCCTGAAGTAAAGCTTGACTTTTAATAGTTGCGATTGTATAAGGGACTTCTCGCACTGCACGGCCGTCGTGGTCGGGCTGCGCTAGGTCTCTATGTCAACTGTCACATTGGTCGCAGGCGCGACTGCTGTGCATGAGGTGATGGGTATGATTCCCGGGTCGGGCAAATTCTTATTGGGTTTTTCCATCAGTAATTTCTCAGTAGCAGCCACGTAGTCTGGATTTGTACCCGGTTGATGGCAATAGGCTCACCTCCTATTACATGTGACTTATAAATAACTAGTAAAAATATGGGTGTACTATTAGATAGACATCAGCCCAATTCTTTTGGAATTACAGGCCTGATGTTTTGTTATGTCAAACACAACAACAACTCAAAATAACCTCTGTGGTCACCAATCCCCGAGACGAGAGCATTACGGCAGAATAGCTTCTTTGAATTGTTATTATGGTAGTAAATGGCGATGCAATCCTTGAAACAGTATATTTAGAAGATATGAATACTCGTATCAATTGTACATACATAGCTATTGATACTTGAGCTCTAGCCAACAATCCTAATAACCATAATACTGTACTAATGCATTCGATTAAATTAATTGCCTTATCATTCCTACAAGCTTTAACATTACCAGACAGACCTAAGAATAATAATATTAATTTATTTCTAAAGTAACAAAAATATAATGGCACCTGTAAGCCCCGAAAGGTTAGGCAGAGGTGAATCTATAATAGTAGGTACACCCACATTTCACCAGTAAAGTTCAATCTCATGTACTCACCACATGAGTTTCGTGTGGAGCGAACCAATTGCCATCAACTGTGCCAAAACGCCAAAGGTCATAAGTTACTTCACCTACAACTAGACCCTGGCATAATTGCCATGCATTTCATTACAACAAATCTGCATATTACCATTTTTAGCACAGATGTCACAGGAAATCCGAAACATATTGTGACTATTTTTAGAACTGTTGGAGTCGTAAATTAGTTAGCAAAGGTTGATAAAGAAATTAATATTGTCATATAAACGGAACCTCTTTATGACGAAACAGTTAATATCCTGCTTAAAATAACAAATACAGATAACAGAACGTAACAGGTGTCGTAAGGATATCGTAAATATTCTAAACTAGGTACAGATAGTTAGATATACGCGACGGCGCGCGGCGACGGTAAAGACATAACTGACCTTATATCAAATTGTGACCTTATGACAAATGCAAATCCCTGCGTATACACACGGACTTCAACTGCAGCGAATATTTATGAAGTCTGCAAAATGTTGCGATTTGTGAATAAAACCACAGAATCTTTTAAAATGTTAGACTCGAAGAAAACTGGTATCACATTCATCAAGATGAAGACAAAAGCCGGTAATTCAAAAAGTCCTTAAATACAAAATCCGGATTTAAAATACTATCACACTAACTTCTAATATGAAATGCCAATAATGAACATTTATGTTAAAATGGCGCTTCTATTCAACGCCAAAGGTTTACCTGCAAAACACATATTCAGAGTGACTGTCCAGAATCAAAAACAGTATCAAATGGCATTGAATTCCTTATCACTCAATTATGACGTGCACCTAAGATTGCGAACCCCAACTCATTACCAAGCACGCTAACCAAACTCGCGACGTCTACGTCAACAAACCATAGTGGGGCACCATTTATCTCAGCATTAGAACCACTCGATAAAGCCACTTAGCTAATTTAAGAGCAGTGGTTTTCACACCTAAGGTTACCTAACCCACAGTTAAGCCGCTTATCATGGCTGCTCATAATAACTATTTCGATAAACACCGACAAAGTTTTGATTTATTTTGGTCCGCTATCGATTCTCAGCTCATTATGCGCTTGATTTGGTTGGTACTGGCGTTTGGCGCCAGTCAGGTTCTCAACGATAATTGTGTTATGAAGATCGGAGTGCGATAAGTGTGGTGTTGTTTAACATATTGCTAGTGTTTGCTTATCTTTGTGAGGTGTTTGAAGGAATGTGCCGTCGTTTGCTGTGGGTGTTGTGAGTGATTTTCTTATTATATTGGGGTCGGTTCCCTGTCTAACTGGATGCAGCTGAAGACCAGTTTTCTACTCTACTCTCTTCTCATTTTTCTCTCCCTCTAGTACTCTTTTCATACCTAATTTCAATAGAATGATAGATTACATCATCATCATCTACGAGCTGGTCCGCCTTTGTGCGCTTTCGCCATATATTTTTTGACATAGTCATTTATTTCAAAACAATACACATTGTGTAGAAATTCCATAAAATAACAATCAGACAATCTCAGCCACTGTTATAAGTGGCACTTGAATTATCAGCATTTTTCATATTTTGACTTCAGATCCAAATCCAAAATCACCACACTAAATCTAAATGCACCTTATACAATATTCACAGCACACCTTAATACAATATCTTATCGAGCCTCCAAATACTCATGTCAAAGCCTAAAGCCCGGCCAAACCGCCCAGTTGTCGTTATCAAGATGTGTATATTGTGCCATAACAGGCTAGACCCGATAATAGTTAATTGTTGCTCTAAGTTCTCACTACCCGCAAGGCTATCGACCGCCTCTCGATAACAATACCACTTGGGTAATAATTAAGTGATTTTACTTTTGGTTTAGACAGTTCTTGTTTTAATTAATGTGGTGCCTGTGTTATCCTTTGCGTGGTAATTGTTGGGTTTGCTGAATATGTTGGTTATGTATTGTTTATGACTCTGGTCTTTTTTTTTTGTATCTTCGCTTACGACTTCAAGAGGAGCAGGATCTTTATCAGCAGCTACAATCTTGAAATTAAACTACCTTACCTGGTTAACGATTCAATTGTCAAAACATCATCTTGATAAAAAGTACACTTAACCAAGTGCGAGTACACTAAAAAATAATATAAAATGACATCAATACTTTCCGATAAAATCGTAGCTTAGTGATAAACGATTCGTGAAATGGTTTCCTTGACACCTAAATTATGGAAACTAGGTCTAACCATTTTAAGAATAGATCACAAAAACATGAACATCAAAACTTTACTGTCATGCTTATTACCATTGGGAGCAGTCCAACTTTCCTTAATCCCTATAAAGGTCGGCAAAACAAAATTAACTCCAATAAATAGAGCAACTGATCCCACATCATATTTTCATAATAAACTTCCATAGCAATGATTGGTGTTCGGTCTTACAAATATTTAATTCCTTTTGTGATTTTTTTTTAATTTTTTTTGCATTTATGCCTGAAACCATGGACAAGTGACAATCGCTTTCAAATTGTTCCGTATTTCTTCAACGACTTACAGCAGGATTTACATTTTATAAGTAATTCGGTAGCCTATGTCAATCCAATAAATTTTTGGCAATTCCCATGCATTTGTTTTCGGTTAGTAAAGAAAAGTTCTGAGTAGGAAAGTGAAAGGTTAAGGACAAAAAACCGAAGAAAAAGATGGATGAATCTTATTGAAGGAATGTTCTGGTAGGTATACATATGTATAAAAGCCTTATAATTTGGGATAATAGCAAGAGGATGATAATGATGAAGTTAAAATAATTTAATAAATCGTTCTATAACCAGTTCTATTCTAACCGGGGCACGATGATGATGACGCACGCAATATGGCTTAATATATTATGTACTATGCGGAATCACTAAGATAGTGTTAAGAACAGATCAACGGAGAACTATGTTTTCAGTTTAGTTATTAATAATAAATACTGTGTAATCCCTGGTAGAAATTGTGTTGGCTCAAATCCACGCGAACTTTATCACAGAGTGGCGCCAAAGAGTTCGGTTTGAAAGGGAAAATCCATACAATAAAATGTAGTGTGTACGTGCGTAGATTTGAATTCCAGTTTCTGAGATAGGTTAATGCGAATCTGGTAACTTTTGAAGTGATACTAGGTATCATAATGCTAGAGAGGACTAAGATTAGAGGAAGACCAACGAAAAGATGGATGGACTGTGTGAAGAATGATATGCATGAAAAGAGGTGTCTGATGAGATAACGAGTAATATAGAAGTATGGAGGAAGAAGACATGCTGCGCCGACCTCAAATGAATTAGGTTAACCTAATTCATTTGAGGTCGGCAAGGGAATAATCATGAATGCTAGAGAGGAATAATATGAAACAGCATAGAATTGTGTGACTGAGGTGTGATCCGCGTCCTCTGCTGCCCCTTTATTCATTGTTACTGCAATAAGTGTTGGTTTCGTTTTTGTTTTTGCCAGCTGCCATTAATTTCCTATTTCAAATCGATGTGTATTATCGTTACTAATGTTTATAGTAATTTCTGTTCAAAGAGGAAAGTAGTATTCTCCAAAAAATGCCATCTTAAATTCTGGTATTTCCCTTCAGTTCGTTAACCTTGCTCCAAATAGTCCACAATAGCGTGCATTGACATTCAAAAAGTGAAAGCTATAATTTTTACAAAATGGATATAATTCGTATGATTAGCGTTCGGGCGTCGCAAATTGTAACATATTAAGATCTGAGTGCACGCGATACACCGACGCGTTTGTAACGCGAATCTTGTGAACTGAGGTATGGTGGCGGTTGTAGCGAGTGAAGGTGATCACGAAATTCTTTGCTGATTAGAATCAATTTTATTTCAAGGATATCTCAGTAGTGTCGTAGCTGATAAAACACTATAGAAACTTAGGTGTCTCCCAAGAAAAAAAATGATATTCCAGAGAGTACTAAAAGTCGCCAGTTATCCGTGGCATCTCCACACTCTCCGTACTCTGTGTAACATTTTAATAGGAGTCGAATCAAGCGCGGGGTGTTTTTCAATACAATCATGACCTGTTTCAATCTTTATTTGCTCGTCATATCTTATTAGTATACTTTCTGTTGTCGTCAACATTGGTTTTGAAATTTCTATAAATAGTCAAGCCACTTAGTCTTTGTCATGGGCTATTAACTTCTATGCTTCTTTATTTTCTATAGTCTCATTTTTGTCATAATTAACACTTTTAACATCAGTTCTGTGAGTCGCTATCACTGCAGCCCTGCGTACAAGTCAGACGAGCAGCTGAATGATTGACATAATAGTTGTTTTGACTCAGGTGTCGGCCGCGGTGTAGCTATTTCGTGTTATTCGCCACATGTTACATGTTGTCCTTCGCGAATGTTCTGACAACGTCAAGAATTATGTTTTGTCTTTAGATTATTTCACTTCCTTTGATTATTATTGGTGTTTGAATAATTTATTTATTTACTACAGCAGTCAACTGCTGGACTTAGGCCTCTTCAATCGCACGCCACTCAACTCGATTCTCAGCAACTCTCATCCAGTTGCTACCTGCCTATAAAGATCGTCGCTTCATCGAGTTTGAGGGCGTCCTACCTTACGGTTGCCGATTCACGATTCAACAATAATTCAGCAGCGGCAGTTTGAATAATTGGGATTGATCAAATTCTGATTTTGGCTTTATGTCGTTTCGTGTTACTTTTTTTTCGAAAAATTTACTTCAAAATGTTAATGGTACTAACAATTGATACTTACTTGCATCATCGGTAGATTTATAATTGAGATTGGAGATAGCATTAGTGAATTTCCTTAAAAGTTCATCGAGAATCTCAGTCATTGGTTATTCCGCGAATTATAAAGGTGATCAGATAAGAGATAACACAGTCCTGACTTTTAACTAGAGTGCTAAATCTTTCAGTTAATTTCAAGCACTTGCCAATACAATACAATAATTACCATAATAGAAACAAACAAAGCTAATTAATTTATATTCGCGATCGATCTACTATCAAGATACACTGCAGTTCGGTGTCGAGTTTCTTAACTTTAATCAAGGACTCTAGGCATTGTAGACTATGACATTCGTTGATAGTAACTATTTACATTACGGCTAGGGTAACCGTTTTAAAATTTGAAAGTCCTGGTACAAAGCCGAACATCTGCGAAGTAAGTCTGGCCATTTCACTCTCTAGTTTTTCTTTTTTTCGATAGTCATTGGTTATTAAATCATCTAAAGATAAAAAGTCCGGTCAAGCTACGCAGCCGTAAGCCGGACAAGTCTGGACATATCTAGACGGATGGTGACCCTATTCAAGGTATTGTCGGCTAAGGCATTCGTTGACAGTAACTATTTACGTTACGGCAGTCTTACAAACTGAATTATTAACTGGTTTAATTAGGCATTATGACTTGCTTTGCATTCGAAACGTAGTTAAAGTAAAATAAGCCTTCTCGTTAGGATGATTGATGTGAGTGTGAATCTGAGCCCGCCTTACAGGTTTAGCATTGTTTTAAGGCTTGTAACTTGAGATTGTAAATGCGAATGGAATGAAATCCTAGTGTAGTTAATAATGTGGAGCTGGGGCAAGCCAGGAATACTAGCGCGTTTAGTGTTTACCAATAAATTGGCGTTCATCGCGATACCTAATTCTATGAATCAAATCTTCTACCTTAAAGAAAACAGTATTATCAGCCTATAACGTCGGAGCTACACTTCGCGCGTTTAGTGTGCATCGGTGGACAAGAAGTCTTCGAATTTTGTTTTTAGTATATATGCGTTTCCACGATGTTTCCCTTCACCGTTTTTTACAGCAATACCTATTGATGTAAAAATTTAGGCACACTAACTAAAGTGCCTAGCTGGCTCACCACTGCTCGTTTAAAGGAAACAGTTCGATAGGAAATTGGCATGACCGATGCAACTCGATATTATGTCGCTTCATTTAATATAATCATAAAAGGTTCTTGTGACCAGTCGAATAGTTGTCTTTAAGACCGTACTTATTGTAACACGGAGGACATTGGTCCTTAACCCCACTGATTTAAAAAAATTACTTCCTTTGGGAGGTCCGTTTCTACGCAGTGAAACAGTGTTCAGAGGTAGGGTTTTCCTAATCCTACCCCTGGTGTTGAAGCCATAAGCTGTGAACGGAAAGCTATTGTGGCTAATTGTCATGATATTGTAGTGCAGCCGAGTCTGTATCTCGTTTCTTCACGGTCAGTCGAGTAGTTGGCCCATTGTATATGGTGCACGGTTTTAGTCCATTTGTGAAAATGTGGCCCGTTTTCGGCATTTCGTCGTCCGGTTAAGGCATTCGACTAATGTAGTGACTACCGTGAGCCACAACCTTTGCAAAATGACTAATTATTATCACATTTCTTGTTTTTCTCTCATTCCTCAATGAATTTGTGTTCTAGAATTACAGATTAGTTTTACCCATATACGGCGAGATAAACGGTCAAAGTCCTTATCGTAAAATATTCAGGTAATTAAAATGATTACACAGTCATTACCAATATCTAATACGTGTTGCTTATGACCAGAGTTATCTTATAAATTCGTAATTAGTCTTAGTAATGGGTACTTTTACAGCCGATTAGAAACATGAACGTTTGCTAATGTCTCTTAATTCAATCGCGCAGTTTTATTACATGCTCAAATTATGCATTATTGAATGTTTAGTGACAATTTTCTGGTTTAGCGCTGCGAAAATTCTTGATTGATATAAATTTAAATTTGTTGGTGATTCAGTTATTTTTAGTAGATTAATTTTTTAGAAAATAATTATTTATTTATGGGTTTCTGTAAATAATTGATTTAAAGCTACTTATAGAATAATTTAAACGAAATATTTCCAAAAGGGACTAATTTACATTAAATAAACTAACTAGCTATATAAACAACGAGGTCTCTTAGGCGTCCAAGTAGGTACTCCTCCACATCGCTGTCATCCGGAAACGTGCCCAGAAGACTGGCTGTTACCTATAGTTAGTTTAATTTCTTACCGATGATGTAAATCAGTCACGGTCAAAAAAAGATTGCAAGTGCAAAAAGTAAATATTTGCTCTCCCAACACTTAAATCTTCTTTCTTTCATGCACGGCCGTGCCAAGAGAGAACACTCCCTTTGTCTTGGTACGTTATTCTACAGGTATCAAACGTTCGTTTCTGTACGGTTTCCTTTATCAACTGACTAGACAACAACATCATTGGCATGAACATTTTGGTAGCTAAGATATTATACTACTAATTATACTAATAAACGTAGCGTGAGCTTTAATGTTGCGTCACCACAATCCTCACTTATCCCCGGCAGCGAGTGCACGTACTCTTAAAGTGGTTCATCTACTTACTGATAATTCAAAAGGGGCAAATTAAGGGGCTCGTGGCAAAATAATAACAGCCGCTCAGATCGATCTTTAGGTTAAGCCGTGCTTGCCTAGGTTGGTCTGTGGATGGGTGACCACCCATTACATACCGAGTTTCCTCCGTGCCTCGGAAAGCACGTTAAGCCGTTGGTCCCGGCTGTCATTTGTAGATCTTTGACAGTCGTAATAGGTATTCAGTGCCCCAAAAAGACTGACAACCAGTCTTACCAAGGGGTATCGTATTATAGTAGGTACTCACTGGGTTGTGGAGGTCAGATAGGCAGTCGCTCCATGTAAAATACTGGTATTCAGCTGCATCTGGTTAGACTGGAAGCCGACCCCAACAAGGTTGGGAAAAGGCTAGGCAGATGATGATCTACTTACTGATAATTTGGAGGTATTATTCTAAACCCTAACTAGTGTTTCTAGTGAACACCCCAAGTCAATCCAATAGACTTTTACTTTGTTCGCTTTGTCAAGGTCCTCTACAGTACGACAGGTTGACAATAGACTCGACTAGCACAAACGCATGTTGGATTTTATCTAAAAGAGGAAACCTATCAGTCAGATTGTGACCCTTGACTATCAGCAGCGTACTAAATAAACATAATATAAAGCACAAGCATAATCAGCCTGTAATGTTCCCACTGCTGGGACACACGGCCTCCGCTATGAGAGGGAATGGGCTTGAATCCAGAACGCGGGCCCTGTGCGGGTTGGTAGATGTCACGTCATGTTTTCAAGAATTTTTGGTTCTAGGACATGCCGGTTTCCTCGCGATGTTTTCCGTCACCGCTTTTGAGAGCAGTGGTAATGAAATAAATTACACAAAGTAATGCGTCTTGCCTGGGTACCCATGACTTACTGTTCCTAAGTTGGGGCCGCTACGAAGCCACCGCTGCTCCCGATACACATAAAATCACGCCTGCAATCCCAGAAGGGTTAGGCACAGAGTGTAACTTATAGTATACCCACATTTCGCCAGTTATGTTTAAGTCCCATGTAATAGGGGGCGAGCTTATTGCCATCAGCCGGACACAAAACCAGACTCCGTGGCTGCTATTGAGAAATTCCTAAAGAAAAAACTCAATAACACTTTGCCCGACCCGGGAGTCGAATCCAGGACCTCACGCACAGTAGTCTCGCTTGCGGCCACTAGACCAACAAGGCAGTCGTACTACATTAAAGTTAAACTTAATCCCAGTAGTGGACCATTATGGTCACCACACAATGCTGATTGCCATCTAAATTATTACTGCTTAAGCGCCTTATCTATTAAGTAACGTCACAGTTACACCAATTTGTTTTTGATTTATAAACGGACTAGTTATAACAAACCTAACCTACGCCACAATCCGCCGTTCCCACGAAAATCCGATTACAACATGAAAAAATATTCTAATTAACAAAATTAAATCAACATTACTAATCGTAATAAAGCATTAATTTTATAGTTTTCGAAACAAAAGAAAGCTAACATAACATTGGTCTGATCAGTAATTTGTCACTTACGATTTATGTGTGGCCACCGTGTGAGATCAAAGGGCCGCCGCGCGGTTCCAACCCGTGCGCTATATCAAAAGGTTTGGAACCGAAATACCCGTAAAAATAGAATTATTTGAACGTGACCGCTGCATGGTTGAATGGCGAGGTGAATGCGTTTTGGTAGGTGATATAATGGAAGAATCTTTTGTTTCAACATGTAACTTGGTAAAATGTCAATAAGTAGATTGTGTTGACTGTGAATTCAACAGAGTGTGATGGGATAAAATACGTATCATTATCCATATCTGCTAGAACACCTCATTCTAACTCTGAACTTCTGGTGGATTTCCTACCACACCGATATGCTTGCCTATGGCGTGGTTCAAGGTGAGGTGCATCCGTCCGGAGATTCTTAACTACTTTTCTTACATGATTTTCTTTCTTATGGGATTTTTTCTCATTTATTGGTCCGTCACCATTCGGTCGGAGTATCACTGTAGAGGATGAAAAATTTCCACCCTGCTTTTCATATGTATCTCTAAACTCTCAGGAAAATGATGAAGTTTTTGGCATTAAAAAATAAACCACACAATAAAACTCTTATCGCGCAAGTGTTAAAATTCCAAATTTATTAATACAAGAATCCAGTCAAGTTCATAGTAGAAAACGGCACCACAATGTAAACACCGTTACAAATGTTATGATTGCGAGTAAAACAAAATAGTGGGAGTTTGTGTCGTAGTGTACTTATATATCTAGTTTATGCTGTAGTTGTATCCATAATAAACCGGCGCCACCAGCGCGGGCGCATGCTTCAGATGTGTGAAACATTTTGTCGTCAAAAGGTAATGTTTTACGGGGAAAACTATGGGCGGCAAGAAGAGGTTTTATTGGTTGTATATAAAAATTAATTCAGTGATAAGATTATGTATAGTCATTTCCGTAACAAATAAAAAACTACTAATCTTCGCATAATTTAAAACTAAAGAAAATTTTGAACGTTTGAAGCTTGTGAATAGAAAAAAAAATAGTTAAACAAGTACTTGGCACAGACCAAGAGTTACATACACACTGTAAAACAACACAAAAAAAGTGTAGATATTCCAATAGAAAAAAACCGGGCAAATGCGAGTCGGACTCGCGCATGAAGGGTTCCGTACCATCGTAGTAGGGTAGCCCCTTTTAATTTTAAATTAATCTTTATTTTTCTTTGTTTTCTTTTTTTTTTTTTTTTTTTTTAATGTATATAGTAGTTTATCAGCCATCTAGTTACCATAACACAAGCATTAGGTTGCTTAGCTTGGGACTAGATGGTGCTGTGTGAAATGTCCAGGGATATTTATTTATTTATTTTATTTATTTGTTGTTATAGCGGCAACAGAAATAAGTACACATTCTGTAAACATTTCAACTGTAAACCTATACGCATCATGAGATACAGTCCGCTGACAGACGGACGGACGGACAGCGGAGGCACGGTACGGAACCCTTAAAAAAGGAATACGAGTCGATTCTTTCACTGCTATTACCAGTATTATTTGCTGTACCTAACAATTATGTATAAAACCCACAAAAAAATGTGTGAATGAAAAATATTGACATGAAAATGCAATAAAAATGTGTCCAACCCCTAGCAGGAATTAATGTTTTATTTATAAGCCATTGACCTTTTCCAGAATTTCAAAGTTATGAAAACAGTCTCACCTAATTATGTAAAACAATTTGCTGGAACGTTGTTTTAATTATAATTTGAGTAAATACTTAACGTTGTAGTAATAACAATTATTTAACTATGTAAATATAACTTGTTTCTATGCCAATATAATGTAGAAAATTAAACAAAGTAAGGGTACGACCACACTGACTGTCTCTAATTACACCGACTTCTATAAAGGCAAGAGGTTATGTATTCGGCGTTAGTTTTTTTTTATTGCATCAATTCTAGTATTATATCCTGAAAGTCTGACCACCAGTCTCACCTAAAGTAATGTGTTACCCAACAACGAGGTTATGGAAGTCAGACAGACTTTTACTCCATATACAGTATTGGTATTTAGCTCCTGGTATTTTAGTATCCGGTAAGACTGGAAGCCGACCCCAACGTAGTTTGGAAAGGCTAGGCAGATTATGACTGTAGGTAGTGTTATTTTGTCTTCGAAGAAAAGTTAAGCCCCTGATTCACTGTAGCGTAACATTGTAAAAGCAGACGGTAAACTTAAATGATGTCATACATTGTAGTGACAAACTTTGATTGCAGCACATTTGTCGCTGCATTACTGATAATATCTATTTGGGTATATGACGATACGGTTCAGTTATCGAAGAGCTTTAATAGCTGTAAAACTGTAAAAAGGGTTTGGTTTTATTGATTTGTTCCGATTTCATAAGACTGGTACATTAGTTTGTTTGTTGGTGACAACATCAGTAGGAAGGATATTTTAACAAATGGGGGTCATTGACGAAAATATTATTTTGGGCTCATGTGTCAGGCTTCTACTATATAATCTAAGTAGGTAATTGTAATAGAATTCCTTGTCGTCGGACAAACAACTATAATACATTTGACTACAATGTCCAATTTTGATAGCAAGTAAATATCTACATATACCTCACTGTGCCGGTGATCCGGAAAAGCATCTGAAATTAGTCGGTGCAATCACATGATATTTGTCAATCTACGACTATCAAATTCACGCAAAGAACATCGAACTTTGGGGAATCGCATCTGGTATTGGTTTTTCTCTCTAAGGGGTCAATGGACCACTAAAGAAGAAGTCATTCATCATAAATACCAAACCACAAACAATAAATCGAAATTGAGCGTGAAAGTCGTCGCGTGTCCAATCTATTAATATCAAACAAATACACTGGGCATTTAGAATATTTCGCGAGTTAGTCACTCGTTCAGCAAATCTAGTTGTACCCAGTTTTACATATTTTTAATGTTTTACAAATAACGAATGTAAATAGTATTGATGTTGACAATATTTATAAAGGCGCGAACAAATATGTAAGGGAATAGGGTTGGCAAAAACATTTTTTTCTCATAACTGTGACCACGAAGTTTCTTGCTGATTCTTCTCCATAGGAAACGACCATTGTCGACCTAACTTCTGATTTGATGAAGTGCTTCATGTAAGTTTACCTTTGTGAAATAAATATTTTTTTAAATCTGATAATAATACCTAATACTTTTTGAATTTGTGTTGTTTAAATTGAAAATGCTCATAAAACTTTGATCACATATGGTATGTGTACCTATTGCAGTCAATTTGAAAATTACTCAAGTAGTAGGTAATTATCAAAGTAAATAACTTGTATTTACTACCTCATTAGGATTAACGCTTATATGGCTATCAAAACTTAAAGATATGCCAGACACCTTTAGAATACTGTTATCTTCAAATAACTCAGGTCAACTCAATAAATCTTCGCTAAAACCCATTTAAATTAGGAGGTGCAATAACACCAATAATAATTATCGACACAATTGCCTCAAATAGATATTATTTCTCGAATTCAAACCAGTATCGAAGAATTCGCACTCGACATTCTAAAACTTGACACCTAGTAATAATTTCGCACTTTACACCCAGTAGCTTACTTCAGTTAAAACACACTAGATAACTGTCGAAACTTAATGGTTAAGTTTAACCGTGAAATGGGGCCTACTGACTATTATCATTTGTTAGGCTACTCGTAGTTACAAATTTCGGTTGCCTATTATGCCTGCATTGGTACAAATTGGGTTTGACGATTGTTGAAAAGTAAATGAAGCATTGCTTTGTCATTAGTTACTCAAATAAGAGTGAGTCAAGTGATAAAAGACGATGGACGATTTATGAACGACTGAATTTTTACATATTTTTAGTGTGCGATGACCACGAAGCGACCACAACGAAAGAATTTTCCTTAAGTGTGCTGTATCTGTTTTATTTATTTTTTGTAAGTAATAAATAATATAATTGACTAAGTATGACCGTATTATAAGTACACCTCCATCTAACCCTCAGTCAGAATTACAGGCGAGAAATGAGAATGACTCGCACATGAAGGGTTCCGTACCATCGTAATAAGCATAAATAAGGAAGCCGCCTTTAATTTTTAATGTATTTTTATTATTTGTTGTTATAGCGGCCACAGAAATACACATTCTGTGATAATTTCAACTATCTAATTATCGCGGTTCATGAGATACAGCCTGGTAACAGACGGACTGACGGACAGAATAGGGTCCCGTTTTACCCTTTGGGTACGGAACCCTAAAAATTAACAATTCCAAAAACCATAAAACAACGGTTAACGAAAACGACGATATTAATTTATTTATGTATTTTTTACTGAAATATTTCAAAGTTCCAGCCCTACACGCGTGTGACAGACAGACAGACGAACAGACGTGCGTAGGCGCCGCACGTCGCACGCTTTGACTGACCATTCACCTTACCGGCTACAGCTATTTGTTTTACAAAAATGCAAAATTCCAACCGTTTGTGTCAATCAATCGACGACTTACGAGCTAAAATTAAACTGTTTTACTGTTATGGAATGCATAATTGCAATGTTTCTTCTCAGAATCGATGAGGAATTAAGTTGAAACTAAAGGTTATTTATTTCTTCAACAAAATGTATAAGGCATTATGGATTGCAAGCTGATTATACAATACGCTACACTTACCTGCTCAAATTCAAATTAGTATTTTATTCTGATTCGACTGAGGGAACGCAATCTTCTACCGATTTTCTTAGCAGTCTTCAGTTGTGTTGGGCCTTTCTCCAACTGACTCCCTGGAGCTTTTTTTTTTCAGTATTTTTGTTTTAAATACTGTTTTAAGCTTTCGGTTTAAAACTAATCTTATACTGTCACTTATGGAATATCTCAACCCGCGATCATGGCGCTTGCAACAGCGTCGATATGTCGCAGGCATTTTGTATGATTTCGCCATTTACATACGGCGTCGGCAATTTATAAACGCTCGCTGTTATGAAAAATGCCGAAGGCAAAATGTATAATGCCGTGTCATTATCTAATATGCCGAAACACAGGTCGACGGATCCGCGCTGCGCGGGGCTCCTATTTCTGTCTGCAAGGTTTACAGGAACCTAACTAACCGAACCTCGGGGTGCCCCTGACGTCGACCGTCTAGGGTTAGCGTTTCCGTCAGCAGGTCGACGGATCCCCGCTGCGCGGGGCTCCTCGATTCTCTGTTGTTATGTACGTGTCGCAGGCATTTTGTATGATTTCGCCATTTACATACGGCGTCGGCAATTTATAAACGCTCGCTGTTATGAAAAAAGCGTTTATAAATTGCCGACGCCGTATGTAAATGGCGAAATCATACAAAATGCCTGCGACAGATATATCGGGAGCTCAAAATCATGAACAATCACGGAAGATATCCCGTAAGTAACAGTATAAGTTTAAGCTTTACTTAGCTTATTCGGTGTCGCTCAATGCATTCTTAAATAAAAAAGAACATCCCTACGTACGTCCTTTTTTGTGAAGTCGATTTATTATAAACTAAATTGGTTTCTTCGCAAATAAACTCTTGTTCCGGATATTCTGGGGCGCTAATCTAATTATTCTAGTTTATTATTATAACTAGATCAATGTGAACACAATTACATCGTAATTTAACGTTGTATTGTAATCGCAGTTATCCAGCTTAAATGCCAATTGGTATTTATTGCAATAATTCAAGTCTATAATAAACAGTTATGACAACCTAATAATAAGTAGGTATAACAGGAAGGCAAGCTACCATTTTATCGTAAATTTTATTCATAATATGAAACCACAGAAGCCCATTCACAGTTTTATTACAAAAACGTAGAATATCTATAAAATCAAACGAGTTTTTCTTGTTGAAAATTGAGTATTCAAGTCAAGCGCCATTTTGCGAAACGGAATCCGAGCAGTAACTCTTTTGAACAATAAAAAGTGTTTGAAGGTGTTTTACGATTTTCATAAAATTAAAGTAAAGTCCATTGAATGAAATCCTACGAAGGTTGCACCTGTTTTGTTTACGCTTTGAAGGATTTCTTTTAAGATCATTGAATACTTACTCTTCGGTCAATTTTAAAACAATTCTGCTCTTATTTTCTTTCAATACTTAAGCAGCAGGAACCGAAAATTCCTCATTTCCTGGTTTGATTCATTATCATGACCTTTACTGTGTTGACAGGTCCGGCACTGCTGTCTACATAATTATCTTCTGTCATTTATCCAATGCTCTTCTAGTTTTATATATTCACATTAACTAGACAAGTAGCAATTCCTTTCAAAGTGTGCCATATATCGACAACGACTGTCAAATATAACTGATGTACGGCAGTAGCGAAGGGTCAATTTTGTAAGAGGTAAGCCGGAGTAGATATCTTTAATGTGATTACATTATTTGTCTATAAAATACTGACTGTGGCATTTTTCAAAGGGAAGCCAGTAGGAATCGAGTTATATGGAACCTTCGCCTCTGATGTACGGTTTTCGGTAGCTGTTCAGTAGAATCAGTCCTATACATTTTTTTATAATGTCACTATGTCTGCTCCAGATCTTTCCTACAATTTGTCCACCCGACACTTTCTAAGCCTACAATCTCTCAATAGAATACATTACTGAACTTCCCAGTAGCACACTCGAAATCTACGCTACCCTTATAAACATACACATAAAATAGCTAAGTTCTAAATCAAAACGAGGTCAGAACCACGATACGAGCAAAAGTTGAACTATAACATAAATCATAAGTACACATGTACCTAATGTTAATACCTGCGACCCTACCTAGGTACTTGCTAAAGGTTGGTGCAGACATCATCTAACATGGGTCTGCGTATTTTATGGTACCTGCGAGGTAATCAACATGTAAAGCTTTGCTTACTCGGTAGTCTCAAAAATATCTCCCGAAAGAATAAAACTAGATTTCCAGAATAAGACAATTTGTTATTTTACCCAAGTACTTGAGAGATCATTATTCACAGGAAAATCTAATAGTACAACGCCATCTATGAGGCTAAATGCGGTTAATCAAAATACAAACTAATTAGAATAGAGACTTCTAATTACACACAGAGACAATCCTTTCTGTAGCTTTTATCGCCGGCAACATTTAACGTCATAAATCAACTACCCACTACGTTATACCCTGTTCAGGTGATGCGATTTGCGACAAGCTACATGCGCGTTCGTCATTTGTTCGCACAATCGCGCGTGGCGTCTCAAGTCGCATCGCAATGATTTTTATCACGAATTTCTTTCAATTGTTTTCTCCGTGCTGTCGCTGACATAAGACGCGTGGTGCTTGAACGCAAAAGCTGTAAAAATTGCCAAGCGAGACATAAAATTGGGCAATCAAGAGACCGTGTGAGCACATCTTAAAGGGAGTCTAGAAATTGTAACTGCGTAGCGTGTGCACTCAGCCTAAGATATATCGCCCATTCAGTACTAGCACCTGATTACCATCGATACACCTCAAGCAGTTTCGATTTCTTATCGTATCGGAAACGAATCGTTAACATCGGCGAGCTATAAATACATCAAAGGGTTTATCCTTTCCTTTGCGGTACCTATGTTGCATAAAATAATATGTAATAAACATAGCTGCTTGGCAATGAACGAACCATGTTAGCCGTAGAACCGATGACTGTTGGGGTAGATCTGCTGTTCTAGAGTGGAGACCGCGAATCGACAAACGTAAGGAAGAACGCCCTTAGACTAGGAGAAGCGACAGGGTGGCTGGTAGAAGTATTGGAAAAGCTTATATCCGTGGACTAATGATGATAATAATTACGTAAATAACTGTGTGTCAGAAACTTGAGTTTGAGTTGACAGTTTATCGTTGATTTTGGCCTTGCTGAATTCCGCATACAACATTATTTTAATATTATAAATTATTTTCAATAAAAGATTTCACATTTTGTATAGATGATTTCCGCCCTGTAAAAGGAATCATGCAGCACTTTAAAATAATCTGAAATTACTTTTTTTCCAACTTTACTTGTAAGTAGCAAAGCATTCCGTACCTACGCTAGACCCATTTCTTTTTTCCAGCTATTTTTAACAAGCTTTATTTTCTACGCCCAACACGATTTTCGAATATGCCACCACATTTCAACTTGGATTAAGAACTTGGATTTCAACCACATCAATTCAACTCAACGTGTACGCCACACGCAATAAATATTCATGTTGTGAGTGGCGACTCAGCTGAACTCAGCTTTGTCATAAAACCCGTGACAAATTCATCGGGTGGATATCAAAATTGAAGCGGTTTCGTCGCAAGCTATAAGCAGTAAGCGTAGACAATACTTTACTGGGATGAGTGGCTCACCAAACTAGGTGTTATGGTTTCATTTGTAATTGTAAACCTTAAACCCAACTGTTTAGTCTGCAACTTAACTTGAAACCTCATCGCAGTAAGGGATCAACAATAGAAAAAAAAATTATAAATTCATTTATTCACAAGTACTTAAATAATGTAAACTTGTTTTTGTCGCTGAGGGGCAATTAACTCTAGACCATCATACTACATAGTAACACTCATGACACTCTCTGCAATTTCTCGGCATACATGTTAATTCCACGATCGTCTTTACCTCTTACAAATGCTGAATTTAAATGCAACTTTAAGCTCAGATATTCAAACGCCTTTCTCTCACACTTGCACCACACACAAAATCCCAACCGTTATGATTAAAATACATGCAACTAGGCTTTCATGCCACCTCGTACAGATTCGCTAGGGAAAACCTGGAGCTTCTTGTTCCCCTGAACCGATGACTAAGAACAACATACATATACTAACATGTTCATTATATATAACATGTACCAACTTGTTCATGCATGAAAACAGTGTTATGTAATTCAAGAGGCGATTGCTACAGTTTCAATAACATGTGATGCCATGACGTTACAGTCATCTAAACGTGGAAGTGATTGTGTGTGTATGTGTGTGTTTGTGAGTGTGTAGCGATAGGTTGTGTTGGTGTTTGTGACACGAGTTTGTATTGTGCGTTTGTGTTTAACTTTTTACTAAGATGATTTTCAGGGCTTCAGTTTTGTGTTTTTTTACTAATTAGTCAAGTTGGTGTACGGTTCTGAGTTTGTGTCTGTCAAGGACGGTGTGGATATGATTTTTCTCATCATCATCATTTACAGTTTACATCAGAGAATACCTAAGTGAATGGTTACAGGCTCTGAGTTATGGTGGTTATGCACTGTACTCACTATAGTTGATAGGGAGCCGCTCGGATCAATCTTTAGGTTTAGCCGCACTTGCCTCTAGGTTGGTCTATGGATGGGTGACCACCCATTACATACCGAGTTTCCTCAGTGCCTCGGAAAGCACGTTAAGTCGACCAAGCCCAATAACACTTTTAATTTCAGAACAACTTCGAACAACAGCCAGAGCTCTCGCACTTAGTAATCGCACACGTATACAACTTCAGTCACCCCGAACAAGACATAGACTTGAAGATCAAGTTTGTAGATCTTTGACAGTAGTTACAGGTAGTCGAGGCCCGAAAGACTGACAACCAGTTTTAGCAAGGGGTATACGATACCCCTTGCTAAAACTGGTTGTCAGTCTTTGTCAGTCTTTGGGGTATCGTATACCCAGTACCAACTGGGTTGTTGTTATGGGAGGTCAGATAGGCGCTCCATGTAAAATGTTGGTATTCAGCTGCATCCGGTAAAACTGGAAGCCGACCCCAACAAAGTTGGGAAAAGATTAGGCAGGGGATAAGGGGCGAAATCCACCACGTGGACCTTATATGATACATAATTATACAGTGTCACATGTATGCAAATTTTTGGCACTAGGACACGCCGGTTCCTCATGGATAATACCGGTCTGTATTAAAGAAGCAAACTTAACTCGGAATATTTTTAAATATTCTCACGTGCCGAATTTAGTACTCAAATATTGGTCATTTAAAAAGGTGTAGTTTTTTTTTAAATATTATTTTGCTCTTAACGGCTTAACGACAGCTACTTGGAAAAAGGATTGGTACGTGGTTAATTTTACAACCCCAATCACTAATTGCAGCATATGAAAATATCTGTGTTTTTCTATGACCCCCCCCCCCCCCCCCCGCTCTGGGCGGAGCGGAAGGGTGTGTCAGACTCTTACTGACTAAAAACCACCCATGTTCCTTCATTGGCCCTTTATGTTCCAGGGCCGCGGTATCTCTTTCGAACAGTCCCGCAGCCCTGGCAGGCACCGGCCCTTGCGGGCCCCTCCCGTTTGCTGACAACTCTTTGAGGCGCGCGTGGAACACGAACGCGCCGTCGACACGGCCTGCCCGTCGTCATACGACGGACGGACGGCGAGCTATGCGGCTTAGCCTAAACTCGTCTTCTGCCGAGCTAAACCGAACATGATTCTGCTATTCTAGATGTCGAACAGAGATGCCGAAAATTATAAAAACCGCTGCCTGTGTTAAGCCCAACAAGTATATGTATCAGTTTGCTCATTCATCATCCTCCTGCCCTTATCCCAATTTACTTGGGGTCGGCGCAGCATGTCTTCATCCATACTTCCCTATTACTTGTCATCTCAGCAGTCACCTCCTTTCTAGCCATATCATCCATCACACGTTTGCTCATTATTGTTTATTAACTAAAAGTGGAACCCTTATAACTACAACTTAAGCACGTGTCTAAACCAATAAGCTTGTGGTTTTACAAAACCACTCAATTTCATCTTATAATTATATACTAGACTACTTTGTTAACAACACAGTGTGTGGTCACCACGTGTATTCTATTCATTTACTTACTATTGCGTGGGACGAAGAAGCGACCTACCTTTGTGTTCAGATGGTACCCTGGTACACTGGTATGACTAAATTACATAATCAGCCAGTAACGTTCCCACTGCTGGGACACAAACATACTCTGAAGTAAGACCATGGGTAGTAGTAATCCTCCATCGACATCCACACGGGCCCATGCAGTGCGGGTTGGTAGATGTCGTATGTCCTCGAATTTTTGGTATTGCGCTATCACATCTTCCAAGCTTATCGTGCTGTGCTAGCGCTGCCGCGGTGGCTGCGGAGAACTTCAAGCGGCGTAAACATAGTAAGTACCTTTCATCACCATCATCATCATTTGCCGAGCCTTTTCCCAACTATCTTGGGGTCGGCTCCCTGTCTAACCGGATGCAGCTGAATACCAACCTTTAACTTTGTGGAAACTCTATTATCGAGCCGTTTGGAGTTGAAACTCTGGGGCCAACTGGGGGGTCCGAGCTCACAGCCTTTTTAAGAATTTTATAAACGCCTCGTTGACGCATCCCGTGACCCGAAGGCTGGCTTAATTTTACCTTGGCCAGAGGCTAAGTATTGCCATACAACGTAGCAACTCCGCCAGTCCCTTGAGCTCATTACCAGCTGACAGCGTTGAGGAGTAGATTTTTTTAATGCCCTTTTATAGATTGTTGTTAGTTTAGTTATTTAATCGTTTTTAAATGTTATAATGCACATATATAAATGATCTATATAGGTAGTTAGTTTGTTAGTTAAATAAAATATTCTACCAGTTTTGTTTGTAGAACATACCGGTTTTTCATAGAAAGTAAAACCCATCATCTTTTAGTAAAAGCTACGAGTTAGTATCTAAACCAATAAGTTGTGGTTAGACTACTTTGTTATCAACACTGTGTGTGGTTACCACGTGTAAGTTGGTCTATTAACTTACAATTTGCGTGGGACGAAGAAGCAACCTACCTACGTATTCATTATGGTACCCTGGTACACGGGTCTAGTAAAACCTTTCTTGTAAACAATTTGTATGTAGTTTGTTTACTTTACACAACAGTGATGTTGTGTAAAGTAAACAAACCCTGTAATCCCCGAAGGGTAAGGCAGAAGTGTACCTTTAGCACACTCACACATTGAAAGATATATTTAAGGCCCATATAATAGCAGGCGAGCCTAATCGGGCACAAATCCGAGCCCGGGTTGCTATAGAAAATTATCTATGGGACAGAAAGTTCTGACACAATTATTGCGAAACTGTGCTCTAATTCTTTACTTAATAAAATCACGTTTACCGCTTAGGAGCGATAGAGATGTAACATGTAACGTTGCGTCTATCGGTAAAGCTTCCCAAGTTTATGAAAATACTTACCGGTCTATCAGACAGTCTTGAACTATGGCCCGTATCTACAATCTACATACCTTTACAGATTATTTTTATGTTTAAATACTAGTTTAGTATTTTCATTTGTTTAAATATTTGCGAGGACACAACCCTAGAATCCTTTACACCAGCGACTCTTGAATGTAAGTACTTACCCAATAATAATAATCCCTAAACAAAAAAATACTTTGAAATGATCTACAACAAAATTGTCCTTTCCTTTCGTCATTTAAAAAGCAACTGTAACGCTTACAGGCTAAGTTGAAAGTTGCATGGATGAGAGCTGTTACTTGAGAACAATAATACTAATTAGGTACCTTTGCGCAGGTACTTGGGTTTAAACTGATTGCTTACCGACACCACCGTTTTTGCATTACACGTGCGACCGTAGTATTTGACCGCACATTTAAATGCTTTAAGAAAACGTTTTTATTTGTTTTAAGTGCATCGTGAGGAAGGAAAAATAATTTAATCGTAATATGTATTTGTGTTGGTTGCTTTATGCGTGATTTTGTGAAATAATTTCTTTGACCTAATTTTATGTTTTCTTACTCACTCACTACTTACGCATATTGTTATTCAATAAGAGTTTTTGACAACACAATAACACTCTAGACTAAAAGTTTTATCCGTTTGAAGAAATTGTACCATGTAGCTAAGTCATATAACATCACCAATTGCACTTAGAAACACTTTCTATTACACGCAATGAACACCTAAATCAGATTTATATACCATTTGATTTTACTAACAAATAATATTTTGACAGCCGTACAAGATAATGCTGAAATACAACACACATAAATAACACGATAAGTATCCAAAACTATGATAGATGTGCATTGAGATCTACGATACTACATTCTAATCGATTAAAATCGCACCTCAACATCGATAACAATACATCACAGTCGATTGCAAACGCAGCTTCATCAGTCAAATGCAAAAATCTTTTCAGCGAGCTTTGCCAAGTTCAAGCGCAATAGGCGTGCGCCGGCGCACCGATACGCCAGTATCCGACGCACACGCAGCCCGCAAACACGCACCCATCTACGATCGATACAAATCGATTTGACGACAAACATCGATATTCGTAATCGATTAATGTGTTATCTCTTTTTATTTGCAGTTCAAATGAGGATTGACTAGTGCTCTGATTTTTTTTTTGGAATTTTGATTTTTTTTATTGTGCCAGTGAAAAGTGTTGAGTGAAAATTATTGTTTATGTGTGTTAAGTGGACGCTGACGTCATTAAAATTGACAGGTAAGTGGTTACTTGTGAAAACTAGTGGGAAAATATTTACGTGTAAAGCGTTAGATATTATGTTTATACGAGTGTAGAAGGCATGTTTTTTTGCTGTGACACTTTCTCGCGATCCTATTTCAGTATTTTAATTTTTTGTGTAATTTAATGATTTATTCAATCAGGAAATGAACTAAATAGGAATAAAAATCTTGGGGCTTAAAATTAATTCAACCAACCTAAACAAAATATTAGCCGAAAATTGCGAAAACGCTCCACTTTAAATCGAAATAATCATTAAATAAAACCTACACTTCGCCAACGAAATACTTAACCAAATCCGAACCTCATAAGTCAAAGTCATAACATACGCAAGAATGACCCTACACAGGGTGTGTGTGCAAATTGTATACTATAAAATACATATAATTTGCTCGATACGGCTCGTAAATTATAAATATATAACGGCCTAGTTAACCGCATAACATATTGCTACTACTGTTCAACGGTACATACCTCAGAAACTTAAACTTTACGTATGGAATCTTATATAAACATAGGCTATAGATTTGGTCATTACTTAAGTGAAATAACTAGGTAAACACCGTGTTGATCGTGACGTAAAAGTTTTACCATAGATTTTACAAGAATACATGATCATTTTTAGACACCTCAGCTTTGGAAATTGACTACCGCTGCACAAAATTCAAAATTGGAATACCTACACAGTCAAAATATAAGGAACAGGTGACTTTTTGTGACAGAAAATTCTTCATCTGTTTTAAAGTTCTAGTCTTCTTCTGTTTCATATATCGCTTTGAACGTTCCGTGTAGTGGACGTTAGGAAGCCCATTTTCTCGTTTATAGGCTGATATGTAAAGTGCATATTCTTGTTACCCTATCTAAGTACATAAACAAATACATTAAGCAGTTAGGTAAATCCTACTGAAACATCCAACTAGATATTTTCAGAATCCAAAGCTTTTGATTTTCTATAACTATATGATTACTTAATTGCCCAATAGAAATACGAGTAGTTTCAAGTTATTTATACCGCCATGTATGTACTTGGAAAAGCGAGAAATATACTTACCTACATCACTCTTTCGTAATTGGGTCTATAGTTCGTTTTAGTGGTTTAATATTTAGCCAAAAGGCAAAGTAACTTTATAAGTAACATTTGCATTAATACTACCATATTCCGCAAAACTATAGGAAAATTAAATGCCAATGTTTATTGAAACGAAAGCCTACAAAATGAAAATCAGTAATAATTTAATAGTTTTATTAGTATTACTCAATACGTAGGTTGACCAGCTTTAAGAAAAGCCGGTCTAGTGCCACAGACGGTCAATGTAACTGTGTTGCTGTGTCAATGGGCCACGGTGGGGCAACTGTCAACTGAATCACAGATTCTGTAATTCAAAAAGTCAAATGTCAGTTTTATTGAGCTTATCGATTGTGATTGTGAATAGCCTATTTCTAACATTGTAATCCTACAATTTCTCGGAGGTGATTTTAATTCTAAGAAAGAGCATTGCAACTCAATTTGCATTTGAATACGCTAGCTTAGTATATCTTTTATGAAATTTACCATAAGCATTTAGGATTGAATAATTATTTAACATTATTATTAATTCATTATTTAATCTCCGCAGTCTTCATACTAATTATCCTTTGATATTTTTTTTTAACTTTTCCCCACACTGGGAATTTCTCCTGTATCGTGGGTGCATTTACAAACATTTAAACTCACATACACAAACAGCCAGACCCGGAACAACTATCTGTAGGCCATACAAATATTTGTTACGGCGGGGATCGAACCCGCGACACGCAACGCAGCAGTCAATCGCTCAGCCACTGCGCCAACCGTGCCGTATTAATGGATGTCTCAGTAGCAGGCAGGAGTCTGGATGTATGCCTCACCAGACATCATCTAGACCGAGCTGCCATCAACCAGAGCGATAGGCTCACCCCCAATTACATGAGACTTGAACATAAAAGGTGTAGTGTGTACACCTCTACCAAACCCTTTGGGAAAACACATTCATAATGATATGTTATATTAACTTCTTTGTGATTGCTCTATTAATGGTCTCTAGAAAAAACTTTGTTTAAACCAAATGGTAGTTTTTCCGACGCATACATTATTTTTCCGAGGTGCTGTTTGTGACGTCATTTCACGTACATGCTACATAAAACCTTATTGTTTAAATAACCTATTTGCTTTCAGTTTCATAAGCCTTGTTAACTTTACTTTTCACACCATGCTATAACAATAAACTAGAAAAAAGCATTATAATCTTTAAGTATTGAGTTATTCAGAAATATCTAAAATGGACGTAACCTAGAAAGAAACATAGCCAAATTTTAACCTGAATTGTTAAACTAGCCAGACTTTTAGGATGATTCTTCATGTTTATTCTACTAGCTCAGACAAATCTGCCTTCTCATTGATCTCATTTCTGCTCCTAAATCGTTAATCATTACCCAGCAATTAACCTAAAGCGTTCCTACTGTTAGGGTGCATCCCTCCATCTCGTGAACAATCACTTAACTTTATTAAAATTGTAACCAGGTAATTGAATTAACCAAAAAGAGAACAGAATATAAATATACTCGTATTTGTCTTAATTTCCCAGACAAACAATAAAACAGCCCACAGCTTAAGTTTCTATGATTATTAGGGCCGGTACATATTCAGTGGCACCCTCAAATAGAATTAGGCGCGAGATAGTTTCAAGAGCAAAATAACTATAAATCAGTAGTGTGTGCAAGCGCAGCCGCCCAGTGCTGAAATGTTGATGACTTTGTACTGGGGGCACTTCGGGTGCGGTGCGAGGGAGAAACTTTGAGCGGGGAGTGTGGGCTAATAATATTAATGGAAATGTGTTGTTATAAAACCCGAAATAGTTAAATTATACCGAATAAAGTTTTGTTGAAATAAAATAAGGATTTTTTGTAAAGTGTTAATAGGTTAGAACTTGTTAGAAGACAACCACGTTTTTATATATGTTGTTTGTATGTTTTTTTCTAATCCAAGTTTTTTAAAGCTTCCTTACGACGTGCTTGCTATAATTGGGTAAACAGATGCTAAAGTTCATCTTTTTGTTTAAATATTTGATCTAGCGGTCTTGTTTTTTTTCTTCGTAATAGCAAAAGAAAACTTCTCTCGTAACAATACTTTCTAAAATAATGTCACCTGTTTAATTAATTACCAGTAACTCGCCCCGACCCGACCGGGTACAGTTTTGATGACTTGACAATACATCGTTATTTCTTTATTATATTATACAAGTTTAGTCCATCTTGCACAGTTACCTTTGAAATGAATTCTCTAAAATGTTGATAAAACCTGAATCAAATTCTGTCTCGTAGATTGAAGCACAACTCGGTCGTTTAGAACTAGATACAGATACGTATAACCTTCCTTTTTGCTTCGCCGTAGTCGGCTAAAAACGACTTTAATTTATACTACGTAGGTATAGAAGAATTCCAAAAGAAGTAACATTGACAAACTGCATAATTAAAAAAGAATACATTATTGCATACACAGATCATAAATATATTATTAATACTAATTTAAAGTATATTAAAGTGCCACCAATTATGTAAATAAAAACCTATTAGATATTAAGATCCAAATTATTAAAATTTCGTAATTTGTTATTTTGTTTTACTTTCACCGTTGTTTCGCGGACAGATTTAATTTATGTTTATTCTATTAAACAGCAGTGCGAAATTTATATTTTATGCTAATAAACTCATAGTTCAACCTTGAAAGAATATTCTTAGGTAGACGGCACAAGACTCATTGAATTTGTAACAATCTAATTTGTCTCTATAATATTATTATTAAAAATGTAACAAAGATTAATATCGTTTGTAAGCTTATCAATATTTTCCTAATTAAAATTCTCACAAACTAAAACAATACTAACGAAAATAACGTAAATGTTAAAATCGCTACCACTTATGCTTTAAAGCAGCCATTACAAAACCAACTTAGTTTGACGTAACGACAAAGTTATGTGCACTTTGACAAATCTTAAGCAATTACTGTTAACACTAGTAAGCTTTTACTTACCACTGAAGCTGTTATGGATTCAGTGTCAAAATAGAATACCACAATACAAATAGTTATAGTTCTGAAATCATCTGTAGTAAGGGATGATATAAAAACTTTTATAAAACTAGAGGGCCTACACAAGTTGCAATCGCGTTCAAAGCTGTTCGTTTCACTATAAATATTTTCAGGAGAAATTGATAGGAATTAAGCTTTTCGAAAGCTTGTGTCAATGAAGAACATTTTTCACTTTTTCATCATGGTTATCACTGATAGAGCTCCTCAGACAAACTGCGAAAGATTTTATGGAATAAAGGGATTTTAGGGGGAAAAGCTATGCCTATGGTTTATTTTTGGCAAAATTATTCTTAATCTCATTATGAAAAATTAAGAACATAGCATCAAATGTGAGTAACTCTGTTTTTTTTTTAGAAACAGTAGCACTATAGCACAATGAGCATTTTTAAATTAAATCGCTTTATGACAGTATAGGTAGTAAATTGGTTGCGAGCCTATTGCCGTTTGACATAAACAGGGCACACATTCAGACTATTTGATGTTACTGGGAATTCCCCATGAAAAAAAAACCTTTATAACACTGAAATCGAACTCATGACCTCATGCTCAGCTGCAGCGCTTGCGATCACTAGACCAACTAGTCATCTAAAAACAACGTACGAACAAATGAAGCAATGTACAATTTATACGACGTTTAGAAATTCTATTTGCACCGCAATGTCTCGCTAACCGTAAGTCTTAAATTGTGGCGAACAAAGCCGGGGCATACTTGTGAAGTAGCGACCAATTCCACAACTTTGCATAATAGTTGCCCAAAGGGATTTGTGTAGTCATCTCATGATAATAACTATCACTTTGTTTACACTATCTGTTCTCGAAACTGATAAATGTTGACAGATGAATGAGTTGACTAATATTCATTCAAATGTCGAAATATCAAACGCTTCCGTAGATATTTTTTTGGTATTTCCGAAGATTTGTCGTACGGTCATCGTTATGCAGATGTTTCGTTTCATCATAATTATCTTTTTCACACACTGTGTCACTTCAAATCATCTCCTATTCTATATTCTCATGATCTCCAATTCGATTTTCTAGTCGTTGGAATATTGGTCAATTATTTTATTTATCTACTTGTAGATGGTAGCTGTAGTCTGTCTATCTAACATAATTATGACCACCTTTATCTGCTTCTTTAGGTGTCTTCACATTCTTATGTTAGTTGGTTCCCACATAATATAAATGCAAATCGACATCTTATACAGTTTTGGAATTGACGTTTAAACAACACACAACTATAACTATCACAGTAGCAATATAACTATCATGATAGTTATCACATACCTTAAACACAATCAATAAAATATAATTTATACAGAAACTAAAGAATATTCAATATTGACTGAAGAGAATATAATTATTTTAGCTATTTGAAAGCCGCATGCCCAATGCGCTGTGGGCCAAAATAGTCACTTAGCCAAGTCCTAACAGCCAGAAGGCGTCTCGGCAGTCAAAACTAACCACCAAACCGCAAATTAGCTCTGGTTCGAAAAAACTGGAAGTCTTTGCCCGGCAGTGGGATGACGCTAACAGAATCAATATCAGTATCGGAATTCACTAGGTGTAGCGTGGTGAAACGGATGGTTTAAAATTAAGTAAAAGGCGGTGTTTCACGCCGAAAACTACTTGATATGATAATTCTTGTAATAACGGAAGAACGCTCAATTAATTTTACGGTTAAACGGCTGGTGTCACAACTTGGTTGATTAAGATTGACTTTTGATGAGGCACTAGTGGTGACTCGCTGGTTTGTCTATGTGTGTTCGGTATTGTACTCGTCTTTAGTAATTGATTCTGCTATTCATATTCTTTTTTTTTTTAAACAGAGTTTGAGTCTCCTTATGGTGTAGACCAGTGACGATCGCTTTCATAACGTTTCGTATTCCTACAACACTTTTATTAAATTAAGCTTTATGGTAGCTTGGGTTAATTACGTTTTAAACTATTCCGACATCGTCATTTTGTCGTAAGTCTTCCTTCTTTCTTACGCCATCTTGTCCTTCCTTATTTTTCTATTATTTTTAAGTACCTATAGCGATTCTAGCTTTTAAATCAACTAATAGAAAATAGTTTAGTTCAAATCAATCGTATCTATTTCTGGTTATATAAGATGTATTATCAAGTCTTTTCTCAATGTTTTCACTTTTATTCCGTGATTCAACCAGCCAACCAGTATTTAAAGTATCTTCAAAATTTTCCTTCTTCGCAAAGAAAGCCATCAACCCTTACAAAACCAATCGATATTCATCCAACAGACAGACATTCAGACGGAACACTTTCTTCACTCTCGTATGGAACCCGCGTGTCCATTGGAATGTCACTCTGATCGACCGGATGCATTTTATGCTTTCAATCGGGAACTATGGAAATCGACGACGGGAGCCGCATAGAACCCATGGACAATAAATTTTATAGCCATTTGGCTATCTAAACCTTTATAATTAGCAGCTTTTTAGTTATTGACACTTCGGATTTTAGCTTTTTTATGTTGTTGCGTGGTTTTAATTTACGATAAGGGACGTGGTGGCAGGTGATTCGATTTTCTTGAAGTTGTTATTTTTAATTCATCAGCTTTTCATAAATTTGCATTAACATCGTAAGGTACCTAGTCTATAGATTTTAGGGTATGGATGTCTATTATAGGTATTGATAGGATAGTCAAAATATTCGGAAATAATTGGCATATTTTTGGCCTTGGTACACATAGCCGAGTACTTACGTCACAAGTATAAATGAAAGGTAACGGATCTTTGACTAAATCTATACATAATTATTTGATAACTAATTGGGAACATGTTGCTCTAAAAGTAGTTCTATATTTTATTAAAAGTATATTATGCATAATTATTTTATTCGAGATTTACTTAGGCCTTTTATCTATATTTCTCAATTTCCTGATCTTAATGATCAGAGATCAAAAAGTTCAGAAGCCGCCTCTGTTAAGAGTGCACTTAAATAATTATGTAAATTGAATATTATCAAAATACTAAAATTATAAAACCATTCATTAACAACTTGTTCAAACAGAAAATGTTGAAAACCAAAAGGTGAAGATCAAAACAATCATTAAAAAAACAACCTAGATGATGTAGCACAATCTCTGCCAATAGACTGAGTCAAAGCCAATTGCCATGGAAGCAAAAAGCCCTGTAGTAATAGTTGTATAGACTTTAGAAAGAAAAGGGAGTAAATGATAGTATGACAAGGGAAATGGAAGAAGTCAACGTGTTGCGCCGATCGGGTCCCCGAGTACCATGGGGAAAGGGCAGGAAGATGATTATGGTGATGCAGCTTCTTCACCGCATCCGGTTACAGCGACGCAGACTTATTTTCCTTCCAATAGAGCACAATATTCTGCAGATAACGATTTCTGGCACGACATTTAAAATACTAGTATTGATAAATGCGCACTCAAAAAGAAGGTTGCTAAACCAAATAGTACGAGCAAAATCCTAAACCCACAACAAATATTTCCAGTAATTCTTATCAGAAATAGTGAGAAACAACATCTTCCATATTTACTTACTGCAAGCTATTTAAGGCACGCGCCTGCGCCTAAGTTATGTGACATCGCGTAATATTTTCATTGTAAGAGCTTTTAAATCAACTGTTGGAGGGACAGGGCTGACACAAGAATTGTACAATTCGTGGTCGGTGTAATGCTTAATTATTTTGGTTCGGAATTTCAAATGTGTACTGTGTGATTCATTACTGAGAAAAATATTTTCGTTGTTGTCTTTTTTGGTGTCACTATCCATTGGAATACTAGTTTTGTATTCGTCTTTCTCTGTGGTTTTATCGAATTCTAGTTTCATTATTTTGTTCATTTGCAGAAGACTGTTTTCAATGACCTGATTGTTTAGAAAATTTATGTTACCATGATTGTCCCTTTAACTAATACTGACAGTCGAAGCAGTTTCTACGAATACATTACGACCATCCAATGGTACTTTCTTGAATGATCAAGACAAATTACTCTTATTTAACATGATGTCATAGTCACACATTACATTTCTAATATCAGAACATTTAACAGCCACGTGCGTTATTAGAAAATCACTGCTATCAAGTTTATAAATAGTGCTTAACTGGATGACATCACGTCGGTTTTAATTATCACAGTAACCCTTCAGTTGACTCCCATAACTTGGAGGAATGAATAATGGTTTATATAATTTATGTTTTGCAGTAGGTACCTTACCCTTATAATGAACGTTGAATAAAATAATGTGTATGTATATTAAGTGATGTCATCTAATATATATCTGTAATCGTAAGTACATTATGTTGGAACTACATAACTTCCCGAATACAACCACAACATTACTTCAAATTGTTGTTAACTACGTTACTCGTCATCATCCACAGCCTGAACTTACCCACTGCTAGGTATAGGGCAAAGATGGGCTTCTTTTTTGTGCCACTCTCCAGGATCCAGCGCCTCATCCAGACTTTTCCACCAACGGCGACAATGTCGTCTACCTATTTCGCCGCCTTGGACGCCATTCGGTCACAGTTTTGCTCCTCCTGTCATCACCACGTTCCATACATTTTTGACTTATTGTTACCACTGACAGGATGCCCCTCTGTCTTGATTATCTGTGATTTATAAAATATCATATTCATTATTATCTGTGTGAAGGATGATATGGCAAGACAGGAGGGGTCTGATGAGATGACGAGTAATAGAGAAAGAAGAAGACGGCAGTGCCGATCCCATGCAAATAAATTGGGATAAGGGCAAAAGTAATGATGATGATGTTATTCGTCGTTTATAACTCTTCACTTTTGTGCCTTGCACAAATAAGAGAGATCAATAGGTCCTAAATCGTTGGTTGTGTCTACAAATTTTCCAACTCATCAACCCTACTATATTCCGTGTGTTTCTCATTGAGTAATTTACTGTTATGTCTCCTAAGCTATATTAATATTTTATAACAATTGACCGTGGCTGTGCGTGGGGGACAATCCATTTTAGTTGAATAATATAATTGCGCCAGCTTTATGAGAATACTATTTATTTTTGATGATTTCGTTCTAAAATGCAATTCATGAGTAAGATTCTCTTTTATATCTTATACGCTACTCCTACGAGTATCATTTTGCTCATTTAATTCACTTTGTTCTTGCTAGGTACCTACCTACATGGTGTTGTGAATAAGTGTAGCAGATAACGCAGACGTTCTATATATTTACAAGAAGTTTTAGGTTTGCCACTGGCTTTTAGTCAGACTTTGCTTTCTGTCAGTAGTTCGCAACTATTCATATATGCCGCGAAGGTTATTCTTAATCCTTACTTCCTTCCACTTTTGGCATTCATAAAGTTTACGACTGAATTAATCAGCTATTTAACCAATAAGTACATATTTAAGACCCAATATAATTTTATGTTATGACACTTCTAAACAACGCTTGACCTAAATATGGTAGTGGTTAATACCTCGATATTAGATTTACGGAACGTCATAAACACTTAATCTGCACAATTATCGAGCAGATATAATGATATTTCACTTAAAATATGTCGGAATAAATTTAAATGACGATTGGAAGATAAGATTTTAATGTGATCGTAAAACTTCAAGTAAGGTTAATGCTGGGTGAAGATTCAAACAATATTATTTCCATTATCGTCCAGCGTCGATTGCAAGTTATTTAGCTAGGGCGTAGTGTCTTTTTTATCTTTCAAGCAATTACTCTATTATTTTTCACAAAATTCATTTGCATATCCTCTTGGTCGGCCTTCAGTCGAACTGGATGCACCTGAATACCAGTACTTTTACATGTAGCAACTGCCTATATGACCTCCTCAACCCAGTTAATGGGTGATACTCAATTCACTATTAATCATCATCATTTTCCCGCCTTTGTCTTGTCCTTGTCACCTGGGGTCGTTGCAATGACAGTCCTTCACGGTATCATTTACTTACTTATCTTTCATAAAAATAATTCTTGACACAATCCATTCAGCTTTTCTTTGAGTTTTCCCTCTCTCTACATCCACAGAAGTCACCAACGGTTTTACTTTTAAAATCACTTCTATTTTAATTCCAATTCAGTGTAAATCAAAAAGGTCTGACTCAAAATTGACACGTGCAACTGTATCTGCAAATAAACAGTAAATCCCTCAGCACTGCTCGCTGGGCTGCCATAAAATCCCTTCCTACCTTAACCTCTGGCCGGAACAATAAATTACTTTTTTATTTTCACTTCATTCCATAATTGTTTACTTAGTAACAGAGCGGGCGTGCCGCAGGGCGCGTGTGGGGTCCCTTCTTATATTTGCACGCTACGATTCCTTGTAGCCATCGACCGAATTAGAACTACTTTTTTCGTCTCCAATATCAGTTTTAATGGTTAACAATGTGCTGTAAAAAGGATTTTTATTCACTCGAATCAAAGCTTGCTCGAGTCTTACGAAAACAAAGTAAAAAAAATAGGTAAAGTAGTAGTACAGTCGACCTCGTCATTGTTTTGCTAGACTTAACAAAAACTGAAAACTTCACTGAGGTTCAAATTGGTTAACTGTTCTGTTACAGTAATTTTACAACAAAAATGGACCTTTACGTTTTGTGATGTGCAGGTACTGAAATTTTGTGGACGCCGCTTCTAAATACTTCTAAAGTGTCTATGTCCGGACCCCCGTCCGCAATTTGCCGTTTTGATTTGACTCAGTCTTGTAGGTAATAAATTCTCAGGCTATCTATTGTTGATCGCATTTTAATATTCGTTCACGAAACACTTGCCCGCCTTTTTTGTGCCTCCATTAAATGCTAAATTTCTTCTACCATCGATCTTGCTACACAGAACGCCTCGTACTAATAGCTTGGAATAGTTTCTGTCATCGGTGTTTGTGTACAAATTATTGGATTCATAATTTACAAGAGGAGGTAGCTGGATACTCCCGTGATGGTAACAACTGATTAACCTAGTAGATGAGTGTAATTATTAGTCGATTATAATTTATCATTTTTAGACCAGTGTCATAGATTTTTCAGTCTGATTAAACATTATTCTTATTTTTCATGTACGGTCTTTGAATTTTCGTAGTGCTGTTGCATACAAATTATTTGAACAAATATTTCAACTAATACTTTCTGAAATATCATCGGTAAATTGCTAGTCAATGTCGATATTCTAATGTTCAACTAATTAGCTTGAGAATTAGTCCTTTTTGATTACTTCAAATTACATAAGACAATTAAAATGCCCACCCTTTATTTCCTTGAATAATTGACCGTTAACACCGTGATGCATTTTATAAACCAGTACCTAATCAAATTCCAATTATTCATTCAAGAGCTCAATATAACAACCAACAAGTAGTTATCAAACGAGCCAACACCGTCTACACTGCAGAAGGTACGAAGAATAAAAAGTGGCACAAACAAATCATAAAATTTCTCTATGCACATAAAGTGACAGAGGAACAAATGAGTGTTACCATAACAGTACTAATCGATACGACTCGTGAGGTCCAATCGATTAGCTTTATAAATCAAATATCAAAACCAACCGATTGGATTTATAAATCGAATAAATTTTCAATTAGCCGCCGCCGGCTTTGGGTAATGGGTTACCATTTATATGGATTAATATCTTGTGACATGACGATGGCTTTCGAAATCATCGTAAAGTTTGTGTCGTTTAGGATAGATTCGGAGCTTCTAGATTTGTTTGCTGCGGCAGTAAATGTGATTCCTGCTACGAGTACTTACTGATGCTTAGCATAATAGTTCATGTATAACAAAAACAAATTCATGATAATTAATTTCTTGAGCTTCATTGAAATTTTCATACAACCCTGATGCATTGATGACGCCAGTGAAAAATTTCAATCACATAAATATAAATCATTCCTTAAGTTGACGTAGGTATTCGGTTTAAATTTTTCAATAGCAAAAACAATAGTGTTTTAGCCATCAGTAAACCACCACCACAGCACTAGTTGGCCGCAAGTGTTGCTCGCAATTCACTTTACGTTCCCATTGTTGTACCCGTAGCCCTCCCGGTTCTAAGAAATCGATATAAGACCCAAAACATTCGGGTTTTCTGAGAAAGGTGCGGTTTTTGAATACCGACACTTTGTTCCAACACCGACTGAATTTGATTTGAATGAACATTACTCCAATTTATGTGCGAAAGCCCTTTCATGGACGTGACTTCTTGAAGATCTTGCTATTTAAAATTCTTGATGTGCAAAATGTAAGCAGTCATATTAGAAACGTTTGGGTTATGGGACCCAACATTGATAGACAAACACTGCTAGACTATCAAAACAAAACCTCCAAAAAAAAATTAATCACCCAAACAAGTAATTCAAAACAACATCCAGCGCTTTCTTCTAATATTAATGTTGTCTAATGAACTCATACTAAAAGCTCAACACGCAATCAAAAGATAGCCTTATCAAATAAAGATATCAGAAAGAGAAATTCAAATTACCTGTGCATCAATATGGTAATAGTAAACCACCCATTTTAGCCCTCATTACTTGTCTGTCGGAGCTAGAAAGTAAACCAATGCCCCTTCGAAACGTTTGCTTAAAAGGGACCGACATTTAACCTCGTTTGTATTGAAACCCCTTGGTGCCTTGCCTAATTTGTCCAAAGGTTTCTCTAAAGTGGCGTAATTAACTTTATCTATATGAATATTGTTAAGTCCAACATGTCTTACATTTGTTTTGTCACTTAGTACGCTAGATTTGTCACTATCAATTTCTGTCTCTAATTGTTTGGTTTGGTTTCAATTTCAATGGATATTGTGCAATGGGAGCCGCTCTTTTAGTAATATATTATTATCTGAGGATTTATTTTGTTGTGAGATTGTCTGACTCTCAAGTTAAGATGTGTTAATGTGATCAGCATTAGTTACAGATTTGTTAAGCTTAAATTAGTTTACTAAAACCCATTGTTTTGCTAGAAAGTTCTGTGTTTTACGTCATTGTCGGGATTATGTCATTGTATCTCCTAACAAATGGTTATACAATTTTCGCCAACTTCAAAGGCTTTCTTCTCTCTTCACACTTTTACTGTGGCGCCATGTAATCTATTTACTACATGCCTAAAAATCACAACGCAACATTTAAAACAACAGACACCAGATGAATCACACAAACCCTTCTATTCACTACCCAAAATAATACACCGTATTTCAAAAACCTCTGGCGCCACTGAACAAAGAGGCTAAAAAAAAACTTCCCGAACATTGTCCATTCGTATCACATCTTCAAGTGGTCCTTGTAAGCGTGAATGATCTTGTACTGGGAAAAAAAGTTGGCAATCGCTGTGTCCCTGAGACAAGAAGCTTGAACAATGACAAGACAGTAACATGACACCAAAGGGACAAAGTTTTTTATCAATGTTCAAAGAAATTTAGTTAAATGTCTTTTTTTGTTATTGAATCTTGTTTTGTCTAATTTGGGTACAGTTTTGTTGACAGCTTTTAATTCTACACAACATAAAATAACATCAAGTTTGCAGTTCTTGAAAGGTTAGGCCGAGCTGTACCTATAGTTGTACATATGTATATAAGTTCTTTCTCATTTCGCCAATTATGTTTAAGTCTCTCGTTAATGTTGTAGGAACGAGCCTGTTACCATCAAGTGGGCACAAATCCAGGGCTACTACTAAGAAAACCGTAATGTAAAATCCAATAAAACTTTTCCCGATCAAGGAATTGAAGTGGATAGCTCAGGGACACATTTGTGGACCTCATACTCAGCAGTAGCGCTTGCGACCAAACGTACAGAATTTAATTTTGAATCCGGCTACTTTATCGCACCAAAATCCGTAGTCTATGCAAATATCAGGTGTTACATTCTTTGCCGAGATTCTGATAAGCACACGTGCCTCACGTTTAGTCGCTATTTAGGTGTCAATGGTTACCAAAATTCATTTTATTCAAATTAAAGCTGTTAATCTAGTTATTAAGTTGTCTATTCAATGTCCTGTCGATATTAATCATTCAATACCTTTGTCATAATTTATCATTTATTTAAAGGGTGTTCGTGGGAGGTTATTACTCATAGTCGAGTTTAAGTTGTTCTGCTGTAATGTTGTGATTTTTTTAAGCTATTAATAAAACTGATAAGTGTGAAGTGGAATTGACATACAGTAGCAGATAATTCCAAGCTGCACAACAAACTGGTAGTAATGCACAAGTTATTTTAGCGTCGAAAAAAAATTGAATTCCGAAGAAAAAGCTTGAATCATCCATTTGTAACTGGCCACTTTAAAATTATACAGTTCCTCACATTGTCAATTATTGGTTTTACTTGTTTTTATCTCGAGTAAAGTGTTTTTCTGTGCTTCGTACAAAGGATCACAATATTTGCCACTTGAAGCAATGCCTTCACGCCCTCGATCTGTCATTCTCACATTAACTTCTTCAGACATTTACCAAAGAAGTCGTGACGTTTAACATCAAAGGCACACAGTCGACAATGCTTAAGCATCGGTCTCAATGTTGTGAGTAAAAATTAAATGGTGTCTTATCTTTTGTTGACAGCAATTGAGTGATCGCTTTGTGTTAAAAAGTGAGCTGTATCAAAGAAGACCGCGTTGCCGTATACTTTAAATGCCTCCGTTTAAAAAGTAATTATTTTTAGTGCGAGAAGACATTTTGAAATGATGGTCGGTGGTCGTTCTTACAACTGAGCTATTGTCTTTGTAAGCCTTTTTGCCAGTATGAATAACTGATAATTCCAGATTGTTGTTGTAAATATGGGTAAGGAACATTTCCTTAAATACACTTCTACCTCGACTGGTTACTATGCTGAAAAAATAAGGCACGAATAGATTTAACTTTTAATGCGATTTAATTAACAATAAACCACCAATAACTGCGTTAAGGTAATAAAACTGGTCAAGAATTCAATTATAACTTGAAGTATCAATTTACTGCTGATAACCGTGGATGATATAATGAAATAGGCAAGATTCCACGTCTCACATCCACAATCGAAGTAACGAGTTCAATAACTGATTTTCCATAAGTTATGAAGCAAGTTACAAGCAATTAACTGGATACGACAACATAGCTATGAAATCGAAAGCTTTTCTTGAAGATTTGCATAAAGAGGATCATGTCTATAATAAGGAAACGTACGATAATGACTCTTACGATGAAAAAGTAAAAGCTCATGTGACTTGAATAGGTTGTAAAATGTATAGTGGTACAGATTGTTCAAGGTTTGCCCGTTGGCGCCTCCAAGAGTCCTTGAGTCGGTGGCAATACTCGACAGCCCTTGAATGGGCCGAGAAATATGTAAGAGGTAGAAGTAGCAACAAAAATAACACATAATTCTTTACTATTAATTACTAATGGTGTGTTTTTTCAAGTTATTAGGTACGATTTAAATAGCGATAGCAAATTATCATCTTTATTGGATCAAGTTTTATTTTAATTGGGTCATAATTTATTTGGTTTGTTAATTTGATCTGGAGATAATACTTTTCTGAGAATTTATTGAATTATTGTTTGGCTTCAGGCCTTTGTCTTGAAATACTTTATTTAGGCGTTGTCGGGTATTTCGAAATAGCTTTTATCAGAATTATTGATACTAAATGTGCAATTATCTTAACTGCTATCATGCAAAGCTGAATGTGTGGTTCTGATATTTATTTGCATGTACATGTAATCGTAGTTGGGATCAGAAATAAATTGTTAAAAGTTCAAGAACAAAACGCTACTTTGTTTGACATTCCTAGAGTTATTTATGTATGTTACATTCGTACATGTATGTTGTCCTTATTACATAGTTTAAGATTTTGTATTTCAAGTGGCGCTTCATTAGTTTTCACGGTTTTATTCAAATCTTTTGGATTAGGTATTTAACTTGTCATTTATTATTAGAGAGAAACTTAAACTAGAACAATACATTTATTCTCCATTTAAATTTTAACCTTCTCTACATCTGTTACAACTATACATCTCATGAATTGTATCAACTTTTTTATCCATTATACCGATAACTTCAATAAATGGAACTAAATTGTCATCCAGCATAACCATAACCCCATCACTTGCTTTTCTAATGTTTATTTTCTTAAACTTAGAGTTTAAATTCAAATGCTGGTTGGTTCAATTTGAACTGGTCTTTCTCCGATCGCCGAAGGTATTTGCGTGGGTGTTCATAGCTTGTTTTCTTTGAGTTTTCGCCTCATTAAGTGTTTGTATACTCGCATTGGATACACTGTCGTACACATGATAAATGCTTGCCCAATATAAATCCCATACATCTATGTTATGGGAAACGTTATTGTTCAATTTACTCATCATTCTTTATTGAGATTTTCGAAAAAAGGAGATGTTTGTTCAGAAAACCTTTTTTTTGGAAATTAAAATGTTTGCTCTTTAGGTAAGTAGTATGTTCGGCAATTGTGCTGTTTACTGTATAGGGGAGAGAGACCCTGCTTTAATTCATATTGAACTGTTAATTCAATGACAAACTACTGCCATTAGATCCAAAAAGGAAACCAGATGAAAGTTACTTCGTGATTAGTTTGAAGAAGCGACTGTGCTAGCGCAACTTGAGAAAGGCCTATGTTCCTCTAGCAGTGGACAACAATAGAATTAGTAGATTAATGAATTCGAATTTCAGACTCAATGTTATTCCTTTTAGCGCCTACCTAAGAATAAACTAGAGTGCATTTTGTTCTAGTGATAACACAGTAACAGCTAGGAGCCTAGATTTGTGCCCAGTTGAAGGCTATAGGCTCGCCCCTATCACATGGGACTTAAAATATAATCTGGCTGTATGTGGGTGTACTACTACTACTAGATTATTACCTCTGTCGTACTCTCGGAGATTCTAGGCGTGATTTTATTTATGTTTATGCCTACCTAAGAGATTGGGATTATGTTTCCGATGCAGCAGAGTTCATTAACATTAAAATGTGCAAATATTATTCTCGTTCACATAGTGTGTATGTGGCCATTGATTTGAATAAGGTCATGTTCAGAGAGCACCATATTGGCCTATTTCTCACAAATGTAATTTACAGGGCATCTAAATTGCTTTTGTATCACAACTGTCAATAGGGACATAGCGTTAATTAGGACGAAAAAGCTTGATACGAGCGTTGTCCCTTTGTTGAGATACGTTCACAACTGAAAATAAGCCTCGACCAAGCCACAACAAATGTCAAACTTTTCTTAACAGACAGTTCATCACAGCTCAAACCTAAGGCGTGGCGCAGGACTAGGAGTGCTTACAACAGAAAATATGTGTGTGAAAATCTTTTCATAAAAGTTAAAAACTGCAGCACGGTAACACCAAAGTAATCACATTAATGCAAACCCTATTTTTCAACTTCTTGATCTCCATTAGCTTCCAGTTCGATTTATTTAAACATTTCAACATCGTATGACTCTCAAACGTTTTCCGGATTCCCGTATCACTTCACATATTTACATTTTACAAGTTAACCGCTAGCTATCAAATCGTTTTTATCATTAACCTTATAACATACACAACTTTTAACTAATTCGTAACTTTAAACCAAGCTTCCTTCAAAGATAGTGCGGGGACATTTCACAACACTATTATCGAGATTACATTATCGATATCGTTTAAGTATCGATATTTCGTAACGTTTTCTGTTATCGGGCAATCGATAACCTTTATTCTGTCTTCCGCGGTGACAACTACAAGACTTGGGGAAAGTAAGATATTGTAAGGTAAGCTTCTAATAGAATTACAAGTTTTGCTTCGAGTATTTAATTTCAAAGTAACAAGCAATGAATAAAGCGACGGGTCTCTCTGTGGGTGTTGTAGGAGAAAATCTAGAACTGATGTCTTATTTCGAATGCTAATTCGTTTGTATGGTGCTTGGAAATTATCCGCTGGGTTCATTCCTGTCCACTACGCCGACTACAGTTTTGGAAAATCGTTCTCATAAACCATTGATATCTCTTATCGATATCTACTGGTTTATTAGAACATTTGGGTCTCACGACATTAGTTTTATAAAACTTATACCCTTCTATTACTGTCCGTTATTACATCACCACTGCTCTCAGAACGATGAAGGAAAACATCGTGAGGAATGTCCTATAACCAAAAATTCGAAGACATGTGACATCTACCAACCCGCACTAGGCCCGCTTGGTGGATTATAGCTCTAGCCCATTCCCTCTCATAGAGAGGAGGCGTGTGTCCCAGCAATGGGAACATTATAAGCTGATTATGCTTATGCTACAGTTATGAGTAGTAAAAAAAAACATTGATTTTTAGATGAAGTTAGAGATTTTACTTTTGTTTATTTATCAGAAAAGTCTCAGTAGCAACCCGGAGCCTGCAATTGTGCCAGGTTGAAGACTCTATGCTCGTCCCCTGTTACATGGGACTTAAACATAGTTAATTCCCTGCGTGGATTGCCGGGCTGATGATGTTATGTTACTTAAACGGATGGATCATACATTTTTATTTGCTAAGTGAATATCTCCACAATTTACATAACAAAAACTCGTTAAACAATTGGTTGTGCCTTTAACGTCATTACAGCTAATGATTTCATCTCCATCTGTTACTTTGTTTACATTATTGCAAAACGGGCTTTATAATTGGCAGTATTAATCACAGCACGGTCCTTATCGTTGGTTACCTGAATAATAGCATCACGACTGGTAATTTTATGTCCAGATATTATTAACCTACTTGCAGGCACTTGTAGGACAATTGTTAACAATTTAGTACCTATTAGATTTGTTAGCCTTATTTGGGAGGGCTCGTGGCTAAAGCGTGGGGACCTATCAGCGCTTGCTGAATGATCATTCTTCACTTGTTAAGTTTGAAACCAGTCTGTGCCTGGGAGGGCTGAAACTGGTTTTAATACTATAGGGGTAATGAAGAACATGATGTAAAGTTCTTCATCCCCCATAGAAAAGGGAGGATCCTCCGACCACACGGGTGCTGAGTCTGGTGGGCTACTGCCCGACAGTCTGTCGTTGTTGTCGGGTTTTTCTATGTGGACTTAAGTTGCGGAGAACTTTAATAATTATCGCCATTTAGGAATTTGATGTTAGTTCTTCTTTTGTGACATAGATGGCGCTGTAGTACTTTTGTGATATAGATGGCGCTGTAGTACTTTTGTGACATAGATGGCGCTGTAGTACTTTTTGTACTATCTTGCTGTAGTGCCGCTATAATACAAACGGGTTGACACTTGACACGGATTGGTTAATTTCTGAAAGCCAGTATGGATTGTCAGAAACCCAAAAGTCTATTTGTCGGTCTGGTCTTTGTTGTCAGGTTACAAGTATCAGATTGCAGACGGCACTGTTATCATTCTGAGGTTTAACCGAAACACTTTTATCAGTAAACCGAACGCTACAAACTAAGTTGGGATGAGTTACCTAGAAGAAATCTTTTACTGATTGTTATTCATACTAATATAAAAATAATCGTGAAAATAACTCGTTTCTGTCTATCGGTTACCTTTTCACGACTACACAAATTTCCATTAGAATTACGCACCGAGAGACCATGGCTTGAGGAAGCACGGAAGATACTTTTATCCTAGTAGTACGTTCCCGAGGAATACTTTCCGAGTTGGTTTGACCATCAAATATGAACTGGAATTCGAAATTAATTACTGCGCAAAGAGTCAGTCAATCTAACTTAAGGCTTAACTTGGAAAATAGCACTATGAAGCAAAAGTAAACATCCAAATGTGCCTAATTTATTGCCCACTGCTTTCAAGTTACAGAGGTATTGGAGGAAAACTAGTTAGTAGGTAAGTAATTTTTTAACTTTTACGTTACCGTACCTGGGATGTTTAGCAAAGTCACAATTAGTAGTAAAACACTAATCTAATGTTTATGGTAATCTTGTGGTAGTAACCCCGACTTAGAGTGATCTTGGGTTCGGTTTTCGGGTCGGGAATTTTTTTGTGGGTTTTTCCATTAAAATTCTCGGTTGATGGCAATCTGCTCGTCGCACATTACATGGGTCTTAAACACAAATGGCGAATTAGGTGTGTACTAAAAGGTGAACACCTCTGCCTAACCCATATGGAATAGAAGTGTGATACTGTACATGTTTATTATTTTGGACAGTTGGCTAACTGTTACCATCCAAAGTGGCATAATACTTTACTTTGTAACTTAAAACTAACAAAGGCTCTTATAAACTTAGCCACAAATCATTTAAAGTAAATCCCCGTATATTGCATACCACTGGTATCAGCAGTATATCAAGGTTGTTAGCGAGCAACCGACAGCTTCCGAGAACTTTTTCGTCACATCTCATGTTCGTAGACATAACATTAGTACCTACCTGTGTCGAGGTGGTTACAGACGACCAAATTCTTTAGTAATAAAATGACAAAGATGAGACCGCTTCCTGAATAACGGCGGTGTCTAAAGAAGTAGGACAAATAAACGGGGTAAAATAACACTGCTGTAAGAAATCCTAACTAATATTATGAATGCGAAAGTAAGTTTGTTTATTTGTTACGTTTTCACGCCTAAACCACTGAACTAATCGTCCTGAAATTTTGCATATACGTTGTCAGGTGTCCAGAAAAGACATAGGACACGTAACTTTCATCACGGAAAAAGTTAGCTGTTCCCGAGGAAAACAACAACAATGTTCTTATGATAACAGATGGCGCCACGTGTCTTTCGAATCATGATTGAATTATATAACTTTTGTCGTGTGAATTGATTGTCAAATCCAAAATTAACGCGAGCGAAGCCGCGGGCAAAAGCTAGTTAATAAATAAATAAAAGGATTGATTCTCTTTTTTTCTTATCTTCATTTAAGAACTTATTGTTGTTTTGTAAACGTTGCCCCATACCAGGAATTTCTCCTGTATCGTGGGTGCGTTGCGTTTACAATCATTTAAACTCACATTCACAAACAGCCTGACAGAACTGATTGATTAATAGCAATCCGTTCAGCCTAAATCACAGGTCAAGGGTTAGATCCTTCGGATGTTACCAACAGAACTGTACCTAATAGTACAGCCGCATTTCACCAGCATGTTATGCATTCTTATAACTCAAAACAATAAAAGGGTTCACTTACTGCGTAGGTACCTCTAGTTTTACCAATTTTCCAAGTTTTCCAATAGCTTTATTTTTTCGAAATATATTTCTTTTCAAGGAGCCTATGTTAGAACATTGTTATTCAATCAATAACATGTCTACATAACATCTTGATCCTCTTCATCGACCCCACAAACATTTCACTACAGTTTTTAAGGCGTTCCAGGAAAGTTTCGGGGCGGTCCTCTTAGCAGACGAGTGATAAGTAGCGCTTGTTCTTTATTATGCCTCTGACACGTGTGTGCGAAGGTTAAACTTGATGGTATCGGGGTGATCTGACCTACACCATGTCATCATAAAAACTTGCCCTACTGCACATTATTTAAAAAGTGTCGGCATATGAACGCAGTGAGGTTTTAAACTTGTCTAGTGAATCATTATTTCAGTTATCAGCAACAAATGCAGTCGAATTCGAATTTAAATTATTTTATTTAGCACAAACGTTGGCATATGAAACGAAGAAAGAAGAAAATAGAAGAAGAAGGAGAAGGAAGGAAAGGAAGAAGGGAAGGGGGGAAGGAGGGAGGGGAGGAGAGTCAGAAGATAGGTGCAGGGTTTGGATATGTCGTTTTCTATGATGAAGGACCGGCAAAAGACATGAGTTACTTTTTGCAGTCGTCATAAATCTACTCGATTCAGCGTGTCACAAAAAGCTTTTCACATGGGGCAGTGATTAATATTACAGTGCTCTACGTTTTCAGTCTATGCAATGGGCGTCCGACCTAAACCTGCCACATCTTCGGGGACAACGTTTTTGATTTAAAATTGAAATATAATTGAGTCACGATGTCATGGTTTTCCAGTTTTACATAAAATCACATCACGTCTATAATACCTGAAGGTTTAGGCAGTGGTGTACCTAATAGTACACCCACGTTTTGCCAGTTATGTTTAAGTCCCATGTAATAGGGGCGAGCCTTTTGCCATCAACTGGGCAAAAATCCAAACTCCGTGGCTTCTACTGAGAAATTCAGATAAGAAAACCCAATAATAATTTGCTAGATTTACTACAAATCAATCTCATAATGGGCAACAAAATTTGCGAACCAGGAAGAAGCACATAAAATACAGCTTTAAACGTGTAGCAATAAGTTATCAGGTGCCTCTACTAGATCAATAATTATATCACATCGCATCTACCAACCCGCACTGGACCCACGTGGTGGATTATAGCCCATCCCCTCTCATAGAGAGGAGGCCGTGTGTCCCAGCAGTGGGAACATTATAGGCTGATTATGCTTTGCTATGCATCTATATTTTCTATATGCTTAAGTTTTCGCTGTATTTACCCACCTTTTCAGCATGAACATTCAGTAGTAAAACCAAGTCAAACAAAGCTAACTGCCGTAAGGATTCCCACGCTAATGTCCATACAATGTGTGTATAGACACTGACACTTAGTATCTCACAGTGTCACGACACCTTTGTCACTTTGTCACGTCTCACGCCCGTCCTACGTATTTGTGACAACAAAACTTACGGAAATTATCAGCTACTAAACAATTCAGTCGATAACAATAATCTTGTGGAGCAAATTGTTTCGTTGATGTGTTTGCTCGCAATGGGTAGACATGACTGTCAGTGTGGATCCTAGACATTGATTCGTCACAATGAAGTTGTCATCTGTTGGTGATCGTGTTTTGTTGGCGCTGTCTGTGATTGTTCTTCTTTTTGTATTGGCTTCTGCTTTCTTATTAGTTGGTAAGGCAAGGACGTACATTTACATAATGCACTTTAGAGACTGCCTGGTTCTGGTAATCAGCATCATTTTCCTTCGTCTTTCCCCAATTTATTTAGGATCGGCCCAGCATGTTATTTTCATCATCTTAGTAGCGGGTGGCTTGCCTGGCATGTCATCTTTCACACAGTCCATTCATCGGTTCTGTGATTTAGAGTGTGTCTGGTATTCGATGTACGAAGTGATTGAAAACAATACATATGTATTTAACATAGTGAAATCTAATCTAACAAACGTACCCTCCTCTTATGTTTATTAGATTATGGTAAAAGTATTCTTTTATACATAAGTAAAATAATAGTATTGACCTCAAATACTCATATCTTTGACCACTGCGTCTTAATAATTTAGTTCAGGTTTTCACACAAAGTTATCTTCAGTCTCCCGTTCATTCACAGTCTAAGAGAAAATTAGAAAGCGTCGGAACAGACTTTTCTCACTTCCTTAGAAATGCCGTTACTCTAGGCGTTGATTAAAGCCTCAATTAAAATTGATCACTAAAACCGTAACAAAACCTATAAAATCGAATCAAAATCTATAATCAATGTTCACGCGCAACATCGCAAATGTTTATTATTAGCTCATGAAGACATAAATCATGGTCTCGAGTAGGTCGTCGTAGGCACAAGTTTCCTACGAGTTATGAGTTATGGCCAAGGCTTTCACCTCTGCTGGTTGTAGCATTATGGTGCGAGGAGTTATAGTGATGAGGAAGTGTCCATTAACATGTTGGGTGTAATGACGTAATTATATTTTCATCTGGGACCTATTTAACTGACAATGCGATATATTTGTCAAAAAGTTACAAAAATGTCGTCAGGTGCTGTTTAAAGCAGATTTTTTTAAAATATCGCTAATGCCCAGCATCAAAATCAGTCTGTAGAAGTTTATTTATTTATAAATTAAGTTCATTGCAGGACAAGGACATGGGCCTCATCAATCATAAGTTAGTTTACTCTATCTTCATCTACTATCAACCCGTTGTTACCAGCCACCTTATGTAGATGGTTGCGCTTATGTCTGTTTGCCTTAGAACTTGAGGCGAAGTCTTTGAGTGAGGCATATGTCCAATAAAGGACGTATTTCGATAGATATCATGATGTTTTTTGCCCCGACCACTGAAATTAAATATTTGGCACGTGCCATAGAAACCATCATACATTAACAGGCCAAAATAATTTTCCATTATTATCCCTAGAAACTTAACAAAGTCAGACGCAACAAAAGAACTTGCATGTATGAATCACCAACAGTTCTGCTCATTCCCACGTTACAATACCTCGATACTATTTGCTCTTCACCTGACCCAACAGTCAGGTCCTTAACCCCTCCTTATGTAATGGTAATAAGTACTCTGACAGGTAACATCTGTCTGACCGTATGTCACTTTGTTCCCGACTGATTTGCATATAAATAACTCGGCAGTGGGAGTTTGCACGTTCAACAAATACACCTGATTTGTTTTTCTTTGGGTATCTGCATGTCTTAAGTTTGAGACCACTGAATGTTTTCATGGTTCCACTAGATAGGTGAGCTCAGAAGTTTCTCGCGAAAAATTTGTAGTTAACAAATCAAGATCGTCCGATTACGCACAAATGCATACACGCATGTTTAGTCTTTGTGCTGCATTACTTGACCCCTCCCCCCCTTTTCCACTTAATGCAGGGCAAAACCTGTACTGCGTACTATTAAATATTTGCCACACCATAAGGAATATACTTTCTAAAAAACTTTTTTGCAAAAAATAAAACCGACTTCAAAATCACAAAAAAGTGAAAAATAATTTTAGCTTCAGAAGTCGGTGACTTTAGTTTGTTTGATTCAGTTTTTTGGCACCGACTTCTGAAGCTAAAATTATTTTTCACTTTTTTGTGATTTTGAAGTCGGTTTTATTTTTTGCAAAAAAGTTTTTTTATTTTAACATTTTTAGTTGCAATATCCTATACAAGTATTTTCTATGCGTTCATTTTACATTGTAAACCATACATTTCAAGGTAATAGGCTTATTCTTACTTCCTTACTAATATTATAAATGCGAAAGTAACTCCACAACAACAAACAAGTAACAGACTTCAGAGTCAAATGCTCATAAAATAAAAACTAATGGGCCTACCTGAATCAAATTTTTATGGGACCAATTCGAAACTATTCCGCATCAAACAAAAAAAGAATTACGTAAATCGGTTCAGAAACTTCGGCGTAACCGGTGTACACACATAAAAAAAAAAAAAAAAAAAAAAAACTATACCGGCCGAATTGAGAACCTCCTCCTTTTTTTTGAAGTCGGTTAAAAACGTGAAAGCAAATACTGGACATTCAGGCTTCATAATCCGACTGATGAGTATGTTGCCGTCGCAAAAAGCCACTATGCCATCCAATTCAATACTGTCCGGACTTTTCCTTCTACTTTCATTCTTATGATAATTTAAAAAAGAGATGTAGTGTCAACTGGTTATTGTACCGCGGAAGTAAATGTCAATTGATGGATGTGTTACCACGCGACTCCTTAATAGAAGCGCTAACGATTTGAAGTACTGTGCTCAGGCGACAATGCATGGCGGCAGATGTATGTGCATGTTTATAAGACAATAGGTGCCTGTCACTGAGGCTCTTCCAGAAATTATTGTAACAGGTGCAAGGATGGTACCTTTGTGTTTTTCATTTGTTTTGTGTTTTGAATTCAAGTCATGTTGAAAACGAGCATTTTTGCACACAGACAACAAACGCCATTATTATTATTTTTGAACGTAATTTTAATGAATGATGTTTGTTTCTTCACGGGTATTTTTCTGCAGAAATGGCTGGTTCTTTTGGTGACTAATACACGTATTCTTTACCTCCGTCAACGATTAACAATGCTATAGTCCTCTTTCAAAACCAGCTCCATAATACTTTGTTCTTCGCCTTCTGCATCAAATCTGTTCCACCCATCAATTGGTATACCTTCTAATGCCTTCTACACATAATATACTTTAGCACTTATCACCACGTGTAAGAGTGCAAGACGCAGGAATAATCACACAGTGGTTCACATCCAGTGAAAACTAGACAAATGTAACTGTAGCTACACGCCCATCCATCTAGATTATTTACTGATGTGAACGGATTTGTTTTGTTTTACTATAAATAAATTAAATTAAATTTATTAAAAAAAATATAAAGTACAACGTTTACAGTTTTTCTTAAATCTAAGATTTGTGCCTAAACTAGGTAATCCTGTGTTTCAGGCGATTGGAAGTAACATTAATTGATTAAATAATCACATAACATATTAATCTTATTGGTACCTATGTAAAAAGGTATATAAAAATTACAGTATTAATAACTTAGCTAACTAATTAATAAATTAACAATAATCAAACAATAGCACAAGTAATAACTTCTCTGTATAATCTTTATAGAATCGAAAGAGAAGTGGCGAGATGGGCTGACGACATTGTTGCCATTGCGGGAATATCCTGGATGAGGCTGGCACAGGAGTGTGGAGCTTGGCACAAGCAAAGAGAGGCCTATACCCAGCAGTGGGTGAAGTCGGGCTGTTGATGAAGATGATGATGATGATGATCTTCATAGGACATATTTTGAATGGCTTCTTTAAGGATTTTCTTGCATTTACTATGATTTAAGGAGTAGATGTTTCCTGTTTCATTTAGCCTATTAAAGAGTAGCGGTCCGAGGTACATATTTGGGTGTGAAGGCAAGTTTTGTACTTTTTTGGGCAACAATGGAGGCTGGTTTCAGTAGAGATTTTATTTTTTACCGAACTGCTCCGAACGATTTATTTAATATTGTTGAGACTTGCTAAAAATAAGTCATCAAGATGTTAAAACAAAACAATAAGTTTTATGAGAGTTTAGGCATCCTACAAAGCGACACATAGCATACAAGCACATATAAAATGAATAGTCATAAAAGAATTTCTGTAAATCAAGTCCCTCAATCAGGAATCGATTTAAACGGCGCCGAAAAAGTAATAAAATCGAAATTCAATGTAAACTGATATCATGACAGATAGCAAGTACGTTGGTATTTAATTTCTCGTTACGACTATATTGTTTAACGGGCAAGATAAGAGTTACTTGGTTACCTTTGGACTGCCAGAATATTGCAACAGGTATATGACAAGGCAAGAAATAAAATAGGACTATCTTCGTTAAGGAATCAAAACTGATGATTGATAGACGGGGATTATTTCTGTCTCTTTTAATTAGTAATTCATAGAAAGCCGTAATTTTGCAGACGTATTGATATTTAAATAAAAACCGGCCAGTGCGAGTCGGACTCGCGGAGATCGGCGGGTCGTGAAGGGTTCGGTACTATCGTAGTAGGGAAGCCTCCTTTAATTTCTAATTTATTTTTATTATTTGTTGTTATAGCGTCAACAGAAATACACATTCTGTGAAAATTTCAACTGTCTATCTATTACGGATCATGAGCAGCCCGCTGCCAGACATACGGACGGACTGACGAGCGGACAACTAAGGCTTAGTAATAGAATACCGTTGGTGACCCTTTGGGTACGTAACCCTAAAAAAGAACATTATTTTACGGTATTTCATAATTAATTTTAGGGTTGCCTGGCCAAGCCAGATATTTAAATCTGAGTTTTAATAATGGATACATAAGCACTAATATTCTGATTTGATCATGTCACTTTTCAAAATCAATCAATGGAGAAGGCTGGTCAAAGCTGATTGTAGATGGCCTGTCCATAGCTTAGTCCCAATCTGTACAATGAGGACAAGCTATTTTGAAATATAAAATGACATTGACAGATTTTCAACCAATGACGATGCTTGGTACAAGCTATGCTAGCGCCATTAGATTTACAGTTGCCTTCCCCATTTGTTAAATAATATTGCGTAGAGTGCGCGCAAGATAAGTCTGCGCGCGACTGGTGGCGTGTTTAATGTTGCCAGCCTAACAATTTTTTTTTCCTTTGTCAATCAACACTGAATTTTTATTACTCAAAATATAAAGTAATTCAATTTTACTAGTTAGGTATAAGTTATTTCCACTAGCATAAAAAAAAATCATGGGATTATTGTAAATCTTTTATTGAGTACCTTGTAGTACTTTTAAATTTGGTATAAGTATGGTCCTGCAGTGGGTTAATACCTTCCATTCGAAAATCTTCATCGGAGTCCATGCTAGAGTCTTCATCAGAAGAGTCAGAAGTGTCGCCAGTAACATTAATTATAAATTTGTCCATTTCTGTATCCAGGAGCCTGTCCGACTCGAAATATTTGTCTTCTATTTTTTCTACATGTAGACATACGTTAAGCCATTCTTCTGTCGTTACTGTTCTGAATGCTGCCTCAGTAATTAAAGCTATTTCGTTAGGAGCTTGATTGACATTTTTTTCTGCAATACGCCTCTTCACAATTGCCCAAATCTTTTCAATGGGATTTAAATCGCAGTGGTACGGTGGTAATCGCAGAACCTCATGTCCATGTTCATTTAACATTTGTTCAATTTCATACTGTGGATCACCTTTGTGCCTTTTGATTAATTCGTATAATTGTGCTTTTGTCCAATAATCATCGACTTCAACATCATTTTTCGTAAGCCACTCTTGGAGCTCTGCTTTTCTATTGCCCATTGTAGGGGCCTTGTTTATTTGTGTGCAGTGGTATGACGCATTATCCATCACTACAATGCAATTCGGTTGTAGATTCGGCACAATTTTTTCTTTCATCCATCGCATGAAGTTTGCAGAGTTCATATCATCGTGATAGTCACTCGATTTTGATTTAGACTTGAACATTAGCAGTCCGTTTTCAACAAACCCAGTTTTACCTCCAGCATGAGCTATAATCCATCTTGCGCCGACGCTATCAGAAGCAAGAATACCAGGCTCTTTCTCTGATTGCCAACATTTTTGGAGGTGGTATGAAGCATGAATATATGTTTCATCAAGATAAATGACAGGTCGATTTTCTTCCTGACGATTCTTGCGTAGCCTCAAAATATATTTTGCTCTCCAAGCTGCAATATCGCTGCGTTCTATTAAAACTTTTCGTTTAGACTGGCATTTTTTGTATTTGTAGCCCAAAGTCTTTAAAATACTCCTCAAAGATGTTCTGCTATATTTAAAATCAATGTCTGCTTTCAATTCCAACCAAAGTTTATTTATGGTAGGAATCTCCTTCTTCACGACGTAAAATGATTGAATTTTATGCCTTATAGCGCACATATCGAAATCGTCTAATTCGTCAATTTTTTTCTTCCGGTTCCTACTTTTCCCTGGCGTCACAATCTTTGAAGATGAAGCTGCTGCTACATTACACTCTTGAGTTATTTGGGTGATGGTACGTTCGGAAACGCCTAAAACCAAATAACAATAATTAATCGTAATCGATCGTAATGCCGATCCGGTTCGTTCCGCCGGTCTGGTACCAATGTGTAGGAAAATTTTTTTTTAATGGTATCCCTAAAACTTACCTGTCAAATAAGCAACGCGGGCTCTAACCTTGGAAAACGGTACCGTAGGCCCGTTATTGTCGCGTTTTTCTTCACAAGCACGTTTGACCTTCAAGATAATATCCCTACCGGCACTTTTAATAACCTTCGGCATAATGATAGCTATTAACAACTTTGAAAACGAATAAAAACACGGAATACAGCACACTCTCTTGACACCTGACATAAACGACAAGATGGCGGCCAACGATTAGTTCCGATTTTGGCCGCGCGCAGACTTATCTTGCGCGCACTCTAACATATTGTATGATGTACCTACTACAGCCGTTAATTCAATGGCAGTATCGACCTAATGGGTGTGGTGACATTACTCAACTCTTACTACAAATATTTTATATCATCAATTCATCACCTTTTAAATCGAATACCTATTTACAAAGAAAATAATGAATCAGCCATTTAATAGTTTTATACACATTCTTTCATTCAGTACGTCAGCTGATAGCGCAGTTACCTATTGTTATGTACACCGGTAATTATTACATAGTTATGAAATACCTATCAGCCGAAATATTTGTGAGGTGATGCAACATCAAAGATAACAGTGGCATAGAAAGTCATAGAACTTAGAACTCAAGATCTACATAAAATGTAAAGTATTTTATTTTCTTAAAAAGCTTTGTTCTAGGACACATTGCGATCCTATTTGCCATCATAACACCATGCCTGTAATCCCCACGAAGAGTTAGGCAGAGGTATACTGTGTGTGATGTTTAATTCTCATGTAATAGGGGCGAGCCTATTGCCATCAACCGGGCACAAATTCAAATGAATAGTTGCTGAGAAATTCCCGATGGAACAACCTAATAACATTTAGAATAGCAATAGCGAATAGCCTTTCAAACAAATACTTGACAATCAAATAAACCCTTTAGCATGAATCGCAAGGAATGAATGGCACAGGTACACCACAGTACATCCTCTTAACCTCAAACCAGTTAGTCAATCATCGGTACTATCGCTTTACGTAATCAAGAAAACGACAGATTGCCGTCATTTGATTTGATTAAATCCAACAAAACCTTCATTAAAATAATCTCAAGTTAGATCTCAGTATCAGTTACATTATGTCCGTTTATTCACTAGTTCGCCTTTGCACTGTGGTTCGGCCGTAAATTTTATAGATATCATCAGTAACTAGAATTAATGTGTGTACAGAATATTTTGTTGGTAAAGGAATATGGCAAGCCGTGTCTTTCTTACTGGTTCGCTTCGTGACTGCGTCTTCTTACGTCGTTTGTTTGTAAACATGCTTGTTTAGCTGTTCAGCTGTCACTGTGTGGCCTAGTATTTTCAAGGTCTTATGTCAGTTGTCAGCTAGAGCTGGGTGCATTGCGGGTAGTAAGCAGTCAACAAGGACACTCGGTCAGCGCCGTGCCTAAGTGCTTGTCTTTCTACGCTAACATAATAATACGATTAGGAATGCTCTTTCACACAACAAATATGTGTTTACTATGTTACTTGTTTGCTCGTGAAATCGTGATGCTGATCTCCATTACTTACTGCAGTGACAACTTCAAGGATTCTTTGCATATTCTATTTGCTTTCATCAACGCCCACCTCTGTCCAGTCTTACAAATCGCGATACTACAACCGTTTAGCTTCCGTAATCATTAGGAAAACTAGATTCTCTTATGATGGTATCAGTGACAAGATGAATGCAGCCACCTACCTGCATGACATAATCCCCAGCAGATAATCTCTTGCAGCACCTACACTGCGCAAATGCGTAGGATCTGATATGAAGTCGGAAAAGTCTACTCCGACGAGTCTAGTTCTCTATGGTATAGTGACATACAAAAATAATCGCACGCAGCTATTTCTTTTTCGACTTCATTTAGGCAAACACTTATTATACGAATTTGCTGTTCGACCTAAATCATTTATTCAAATTGTGAAAGAGTCCCCAATTCTTTTTTAATTTTTTTCTGAAACCGAAAACCCAAAAAAAACTATGGACAGTGTAAATAATGAAATGACTAGAAAAGAGATTAATGTTGAAATTGCGGGCTAACTAATACAGATTCCTAGGAAAAGACATCCTGTTCTGACCCCAAACAAATAAAGAAAACTGAAGATGACGTAAAGCAATCGGCATACAAGGTAAAGAGTAATGTGGTAATGAATAGCCCTCTCATAGAGAGGACGCCTATGCCCCAGCAGTGGGAACATTAGTTCGCACCAGCAACCGAACTGAAGTCCTATGTTTCTGTATTACCTCTATTCCGCAAATGACTAACAAAATTACATAAGGTAGATAACGGTCTCAATTTTCAACACAACTGTTGCAATATTACCTAATTGTCTAGAAGCCATTGTTCTGCATTTAAAGCACAAGTTACTGCTCTAATGAACTTTCTTTACGGCACGAAAATAGGACAGTTAGCAGAGAACAACTGTGACCCACTACAAGTAGCTTAGTACTTTCTGAGTGAAGAAATAACGACCGTTTGAAAAACTTTAAAGGCAACCATCGAGATAATTCATCATCACCTTTTGAGTGAGCTTGTAGCGAACATTATGAAATTGAGAAAAATGATGCTAGCGACATCTATGACGCAAAATAAGAACTAAAATCCTGCATTGCGCTGTCAGTTATCTGCGAGTTAAGCTTATACACGACTACAAACATCCCGACAACAAACTGTCTGGCAGTAGCCCGTCAGACACAATCCGCCTGGTCGAAGTATGAAGATCTTTACACCCTGAACTTATTGTACCTTATCGTTTGCCATGTAAATACGACGTCGCAAATTCAGATCTGCTACAACCTGCTGCAAAAAGATATGAAATTTTATTCATAACGAATACCTACCCAATCAAATGCCCGTTAGCAAACTTCACATGAACCTTTTGCAACACTAAACAACTTTCCAACCAACACATAACAATTTTTGCAATCCAAAATTGACATGCCCAGTTGCCCACGACGACGAAATCTTTCCGTTCTAAAGCAATTCTAAAAATCGCAATTGTTATAAATCAAACGTAAGCGATCCATATAATTATTAGTTTAAATGAAAGGAACGAATTTAGCAGCAATAAGATTGCATGCAAACAAGCTCCTTTTAACATACAAAGACCACACAAGTCACACAACCACGGTCCATTCTTCTAAACCTACATAAAAGATTACGATTCCACCTAATCCTTTACATTAATATTACAAAATACCCTAGAAACCGCAACCATACATCACTGCTCCCGAACCTAAACTAAATAGCATGAAGTAATTTATTTAGCTGTATTTTTGAGTAACAGTCTTGCTTACACGTCTCGTAGACAGACAGACCAGATAGCTTGTTAGAAGCTTGGCGCGAATTGTGCGAGGCCATGGGGTAATAAGTAAAAGTAAGGCCTATCGTCCATGACGCTACTCAAAACTAACATGTTACGAACTCAAATCGCAAATAAGATAAATGAAGCCAGCTTTTTTTGTGAGTGGCATCTCGCAGGTCAACTAGGAGGTTGTCGTCTTAACCGTAATTTCCTGAAGGTGAATTGAGTGTAAGGCCTCCAGCCAGGAGCATAAAACTAAGCGATTACACGCTTTGAGGAGTGGCTAGGGAGGCGCCACGGCGCCCTCACCTTCCGCCTGACGCAGGTCCTCACCGGACACGGGTGCTTCGGGAGGTACCTGCACCGAATCGGGCGGGAGGAAACGCCCGGGTGCTACAATTGCGAGGATCGACCGGAGGACACGGTGGAGCACACCGTGGAGGTATGCTCCGCTTGGGCGGAGCACCGCCGTGTCCTCGTAGCGGCGATTGGCGGCGGTGACCTCTCGCGTCCGGCCCTGGTTCAAGCCATGGTCCGGGGTGAGAGGGAATGGGAAGCCGTCGCCTCCTTCTGCGAAGCAGTCATGCTAGCGAAGGAGGCGGCGGAACGTGAGAGGGAGAGAACCTCCTCACGTCCCAGCCGCCGCGGGAGAAGCACCGGGCGTCGGGGGCCACGCCGTGATGGCTCTCGGCCACCGTAGGCGCGGGCCTGTGGACGGCGAGTAATGGGCTAGCTCGCCGTCCGTCCGTCGTATGACGACGGGCAGGCCGTGTCGACGGCGCGTTCGTATTCCACGCGCGCCTCAAAGAGATGTCAGCAAACGGGAGGGGCCCGCAAGGGCCGGTGCCTGCCAGGGCTGCGGGATTGTTCGAAAGAGATACCGCGGCCCTGGAACATAAAGGGCCAATGAAGGAACATGGGTGTTTTTTAGTCAGTAAGAGTCTGACACTCCCTTCCGCTCCGCCCAGAGCGGGAGGAGTCATTTGATGATTTCTCACCCCCCCAAAAAAAAAAAATTACACGCTAAGGGCACTGTAGGTTACGAGGCTTGGTATAGAGCGTCGCTGGGGGAGGATAGCTAGGGACAGATCAGCATCAAATGAGAAGCAAAATGTCACAGCTAGTATTCCAATGGCGATCCGTACACAACGCAACCAATAGTTAGTTAATAACGCGTTAGTAAGGCACGTCAGTCCTGTGTACTATATTTTTTGTTTTGTTTCTATTGCTATGATATTCTGATTACTTATTGTGATTTGAGTTGGTTATGTGCCGCAATCGCCTCACTCGAGTGAATGGCTCATTCGAATTAATATAAATTCCACGTTCACTTTTTATTCATTTTTGTTGAAACGTTTCACTTCCAGTAAAAGATACCAAATGAAAGCCTAAAATGAACAGAAAGTCGTCATGGACGATAGACCTAAAGCAGTCTTAACGCAATCAACAGATTTGCACGTAAGAAATTAAGACTTGTTACTTAGTACTTCGTTCTGCATGTGGATTTAACATTTTATGATCGTGTTGCGCCTTGCTTTGAGTATTTACATTAAGCAATTTAATGCGTCTTGTCAGTTCTGTAGCGCAAAGCTGGGTCGGTGTATATGCACCCAACTGTCTTATTTAGTACACTGATTATGTAACGTACAAGTTGTTGCATTTATACGTTGTCTCTGATAAGATTGAGTCGTTTTATACTTTATTCTTCCTGACTAATCCACTACTTGGAAGAACAGGAGCAGGTAAAATAATATTGTAGGGTTAGCCAGAGTGCTGCCTATAGGACACCAACATTTCGCCAGATATTTTTCCACGCAATAGGAGGTAGGTCTTCAAAAGAATAAAGCATGTGTAGGCTGATGATGAATTAGAACGAATGAAAAGAAACAATTTAAGGACATGTGGGTGCACTATTAGGTACACCTCTGCCTAACCCTTCGGAGATTACACGCGTGATTGTGAAAAAAACAGTACGCAAAAATTTATTTATAGAAGACCTTACTCTCTTTTTAGGCCTCCGCGTGTCTTAGGACTAAAAAATCGAAAACGTTTGACATCCACCAACCTGCATTTGGCCCACGTAGTGAATTATAACCACTCAAAGAGATAAGGACTATATCCCAACAGTAGGAAAAATGTAGGCTGATTATGCAGGCGACTAATTTAAAACAAAATTCAGCATCATTCTAAAGTAAAATATGGAATCACTTCTTACATCAACAGTATCGTCGTAACAGCAGATATCCAATTACGACACATTACTACTCAAGATCGCAGCCAACCAATAAAATAAGTTAATTACCGCATTAAAACTGTTTAGTAGTTCTAATTGAGCTATTATCACACCCGAAGTGTTTGGCCATCATTATAAGTATCATTAGTCCGATTTAAATAAAAGGGTGAGTTGGATTCCTAACGGGACCACTGATGAGGTAGAAGTGGTTATAGTTATGGCGCAAGATTCTTATGTAGTTCAAATGACCAAGAAACATTATACAATTAAGTATGCTAAAGGAAGCATAAAAGACAGTAAAGGAATGGCATAGGTATGATACAAGCATAAAACACCTTTAAGAAAAGAAAATTATTGATCATCAAATACCGATACTGGAACTCTTTTAAATTATGTCGATATTAAATTAATTCGATCAGTACTAAACCCAGTAGCATATTAGGTAAAGTACTATTCGAAATGCTTTCAATAGTAAAAAATTTCTGCTTGCAAAAATAAATAAATTTAAGCAAATAAATCTTTGACTTTGACTTATATATTTAAATATTGAAATATTTGTTTATCATAATGAGTAGAACCTACAAGCAAGCATCCGTCACAGACGAAAGAGAAGTTGATGATAATTTTACTCAAAAACAAACTTTTTTAAAACATCCTTTTATGAGGTCCTTGAAAATATTACCAAAACTTAACACTACAAGCCGGTAGAACATGAGAAACCCGTTAATATCACCATAAACCCCTGATCACCCATGATCATCATAGGCGCCGTAATGATGGGAATCGATAAAACAATCGATTGCATTCGTTTCGATTCTCGGACGATTTGGGATCGTAAACCGACGGTTACAAATAGGGTCCTTTATTGCTTAATTATCCTTTTAAGGATTTAATTATGTTTTCATAGCGGTTGGGTGTAGGGATGTGTGTTAGTTGGTTTTTGAGCTGATTGTTTAGAGATTTTTTGATTCACTTTGTTCTTTTGTAAAGTCAAAGGATTTTCCTTTGTCCTTCATTTAATGTGTTAAAGGTTAGAAAATGTGCAGTCTGGACAACAGGTAGTCTACAATGACTATTTAACGAATACTTCAAAACATTGTTTGCTGAAACCTTTTCAGTTCTTGCACTGTCATTTGGAAACGGCATCAAACCTCTGTTCTCCTCCTCTTCATCTCTGACAACTTATATCCTCTTAGTTGCTTACGGCCTGGACCATTTTGAAAGCAATGCATTAAAATAAACTGTCTGCCCTTCGACATCAACAACCGCATCGGTAAGAGTCCCAAGAATAACTGAAAGGCTACAACTAATACTTAAGTCTTTGACACCCAGAGCGTAGAGGCGATAATGAAAATAGCGTTCCCATAAAAATAGACGCATGTACCAATAAAATGTCCTCCATTCATCCCAAGTGTCAAGGGACGTTTATTCATCTACCAAATGTATAACACCCTAATAACATTTTTAACACGAACCCCTTGGAACTATGAGAACTTGAGTAATTACAGCTCAACAGTCAAGTGTGAAACGCGATAATAAGGGAAGCGACCATTTTTATTGGTCTACACAATATTTAATTTGATTATGACCAAGACGATAAATCGCATTATAATGCGGACAGAGAAATCGAAATTTTAAATCCCTCTTGCTCTCTCTAAGGATGGGATAACTACCAATGACCCTGAAATTTAAACTGAAGCTGTAGGTAAATGACTTAAACTTTTACTGTCACTTACGAGATATCTTCCGTGATTAGTGATTATTTTCGGCTCCCGATATTTCGACGCTGTTGCAAGCGCCATGATCGCGGGATGACAGTATAAGTTTAATTTAAAACCGTGAAAGCTTAAAGCAGTGTTTGTAAATGATTTGCCTGCAGAATTACATATCAAACCTGCAAACGATTTGCCAGGATTTACACGTGCGGTGTTACAAGGTCGGTCGTCAAGGGTAAAATTAATGATGAGAATAATTAAATAATAATATGTAAAGCATATGTATTTTTCTTACTAGATTTCAATAACTTACACGTTTAAGAGCGTACTGAATACATTGCACGAATGCGCGACGTAAGTTTTAACGACTTTTGAATAAAAAAAACAATAATTTTAAAGCATTTTGGTAGCTTTATTCGCAGACTAGTAGGTACTTCGCCCGCGACTTCGTCCGCAAAAATTGTGATGGCTCGGCTAATTTGCATGATATAAATAATATATAATGTATATATCCTTTGTTACTTCCTCATAATTGAGATAATTAAGTAAAAAAATATTAGTATTATGTGCGAAACGACTATTTTTAATTTACCTTTCCGCGAGCTAGGCCCACTAGTACACAACTTCGTTCCATTTTGACAGAATTCTTTAGAAGCATAAATTAGAATTAATGGTCTGTTATAGAGATCGAAATTCCTGGGCATCTCTAGTAGGTATTGTACAGCGACAATCGGTTAAGTCTCAAATCATCGAGCATTGCTTCTTAGAGTGGCTCTTGAATAACTTAAGCAATGTTTTTGCTTCCCACGTCTTTCGAACGCATTTTGTAAATATTATGACTATAGGGACGTTGCATAGTCTGTGTTATGAATTTCTTTTCCTTTGTTTTAACATTGTGACGGGAAAGGAGACTTTTCATCAAAATGTAGTCTGACTTTCAATAAATTAATAAAATTATGAAATTTGGACAAATTTAATTTGAATCAGAGACTACAGATAATGATAATTTTGGCGCAGATGGCCAAGACAATTGACATTATATATCAGTCATAATAACAATGGAAAAGCCAATTTATGGTGCTGACGAGCTAACACGCTACTAGCAAATAAGTGTATAGCAAGGCTGTTGTAAGTCGTTGTTGAAGTATGAAACACCTCGAAAGTGATTGTTACTTGTGTAGGCCATCGTGTATCTTCATAGCTACGCTCATGTTTTTAGAACTTTGATTTTTGATGAAACAATTTTCTCGAATTAATTGCATCAGTAACATTATACCAACAGGAACCAATCAACACTCTAGTGCACCGAGCCTCACTCTCAACATTGCAACAACATTAGTTGAATATCAAATATGGGATGACAAGCCATTAAAACTATTTGTCACTACTATGAGTACTAGGCTAACATGGAAGTGAAGGAAACTAATTTACCACATAATTGCAAAAGCTAACCAGAACGTTTCATGATTAATCCTGTCTTTAACAACCAGTTGCGAGAGTTGCATAACGTGGCGCCTTTAAGTGTTTTCTTATGAGTATAATAAATTGATGCTATGATTGGCAACCATTCATTATTTTGTATAAACTTTGCATTAATATCATACAGAGTGGAAGGCAGTTTGTTTGTATTTAATTGATCTTTCTTGGGATCTTCCTCATCAACTTGTGAATTCTATCAGCGCACGCAGGACTTTCCAGGAACCTTTCAATGAAACTGTGTTGGGAAATAAACTGGATGTTTTAATTCAATTAGAAGAGTTATGCATCTTTGAATTACAAATATATTACAAACTATGACAAACTTGCTGAATTTCGCAAAATAATTAGACTCACACAATCCAAACTTATAAGAAATCAAGAAATACAGTTTTGGGGGCCCTAAATTAAACTCTTTAATCAAATCGTAATTAAGACAAGCAATACAAGACACATAAAACCTGAACCAAACTACAAAAAACTTTACTCATTCACTCCAATTATTCTAAACAAGCAAACTCAGTCCAAGCCTAGTTAGTATAAATTCGTAGCTTGTCGCCGTCAATGTTGATATGTCGCTCGGCGCTAACGAAGTTTTTGTACCAGCCTATTAGCCCAAGCGTGAAGAATACTAATCCAATGAACTCGTGCAGGACAGACAGACAGGCTGTCAACACACCGCCATACATCGCAATCAGTTACAAGTATATTTGATTTAAGTGGTCTTCGGGTGAAATATGTAGGTTATTTCAGATAGTCCCGTGGGAGCCTATCAGGCATTTTGGGTATTTAGGTTGTTGAGAAGCAGGATCTTGTATTTGACAACTGACTTGCCTAAATGTGTTGAAATGGGCATTTGGATTTTGTGATTCTATTTTGGTCTTGTTCTGCAGATGATGCCTTAACATGAGACATGTTATTTGGACATGTTTACTCCACAACCTACATTACAACCAGCAAGTTTCTTATCTTTAAGCATAGCATAAGCTATTAAAGTAGCTATTATCTTATGTTTAACTTTAACCTTACTATACAACATTACACAAACACTTTAAACAATTGCTGTTTAATTATGTAGCTTATATAAATTACTCGCCTATAAGAGTATTAAGATTCATATTAAAAATAAACCATTGTTAGCAATATCATTTTGATAAGTTTTTCTTTCGTAATCATAATTTCAACCGAAAAACGTCCACTGGACAGAGACGTCTTCCAAGTTTCGACACATCGATCAGTTCAGTTTGTCCTATTTTGTTCGTCAAGTAACTTCCATTTTCCTTTACATTTCAAGAATTTAGCAGCCTTGATCAATTTTACAATCCAAACATGTGTACAACTCCTAGCAATCAGTGAACAAGACTACCGTGCACTCACCAGCCCTTTACTTTGGTCCTTCACATTCACACGAAACAACGCAACATATTAATCCTAACAATCCACTTATCAATCACCCTCATTATACGATACCTAATTCGATAGCGTTCAGTATTTCGGGACTAATTGATTAAATTAAAAGCAAGCGGTTAATTAATCGCAGATTTATTTATGCTCATTGAGTTGAGTCGGTATGGTAATGTTGTAAAAGTTTTGTCAGAATCAGCAGGGATTCTAGCAGATGCCATGTTTTTACACCTGGGTTGAAGGGTGATTAAGTAGCAATTGAACATGCTGGTTAAGTAAGACTTAAATTTGCTGATTAAGTCGAGCCTTGCCTTTTCTAGGACGTACGCATAACTTAACAACTATAGATTTCGTAGCATACAGCAGTTTTCCCTAGTTATAAAAACAGACAAAATTGTTCTTGTAGAACTTTGTAGAAGAAAATCAGAAAAATAGTTATTTACACAACATGATCTCAAGTCTTCAACATTTCCAAAAAGGGAGGTTTTTAATCAAAACGCATTTTAAAATTCCATAAACTCACCTATTTAATTTATAACGCACCATATAAAATGAAACTCGAAAAAATGCTTGAAACCCATAAGCCACCCATGACGAATCCCAAGCTAAGTCATAAAAGTTGACCCACAACAATGCATTATTTACCATTATATATCGGCAGGGCGACACACAGACTAATCACAAATATAAACATCACGCTAACGTAGGTGTAAAAGCGGATAGCAGCAACAACTCTGTTTGGATACAACACTAAAGCTACCAAAAACTTGACAATGAAATTGTATGGCCCAATATTGACCCTTGCAGTACGCCTGCGTTCCCACGATGTCCTGACGAAATTTCTCATGAACTAAACTTCTTTAATGTTGGAAGTAACACTAGAGGGCGCCTGCTCCCCAATATGAAGGGTAAACAAATTGCAGAACAAATATTGAATCTGATTATTCGGGTACTCGGCTGGCTATGGGTCTCAAAGGCGGCTTTTAGATCACAAAAGACGTGGTAATTGAATTGGATTTTTGTGTAATCGCTGACCACTTTTGATCCTTGTTTAACATCTTTACTGGGCCGTGTTGGGAGGTGGAGTTTTTTGGTTATGGATTTAGTTCTGGTTTCATGTATGAGACTAGTTATCAAATGGGTTAATTCACTTGCCTTAATTCGGCGTGTTAGCACTTTCTACTCCACTGAAATGAAATTCATATTGGAACTTTCTTGGAACGCTGTTCTTTATATTTAGATGTTTACCCATTACCCTATTTAGGATTCTACCAAACTGGGGCACTATAAAAGCCTCATAATAGAAACTACCACGACTGAGAAATTATAATAGAAGAACCGAAATTCTAGAATGACATAAAAACCTAGACTGACAGAAGTATCCTCGTAAGATATTGATGACGGTTCCTTCTGACCATAGGTTTAAGAAAACAATATGGTTTTGTGTTATGATATTATTACTCTCATCTACATCTAAAAGCTAATGCGGCATACTCTCAACAAACTCCCGCTAGAGAATTAATGTACATTTGTCTAAGATTAAATCCATCGTTCGTACTTTATCCTTATGATTTATGAATGCCATGCACTTGACGTTTGCATTTAAGTATAATTATCACAAATCAAAATGTTTGAATTGCATTTACTGTATAAGTTTGTATGGCTGAGGAGTGATATTTTGTTAAATGGACTTCTATAGCTACACATTTAAAACTGCAAGCAATTTTGAATCGAATGTCCGTCGACTTCTAAGTTCTAATTTCTTTGAAACTGTTCCTGTACATAACCTTAACGTTCTTGAACTTTTATGATATAATATGCTTTAAATATCTAGTTTTAAAGCTGAAATTGCTATGAATAGAAAAATAAAGGTGGTAGAATTGCCAGAACTCCTGCTGCGTTGTTTGTTACAGTTGTCAGTGAAGTAATTTTAAATTTATCAGTTATGGTTACGCGAAGGTTTCCATTTTGATACCGACGAATTCGCGAAATAGGTTTTCATGGTGGTACCGTATCGCAAGGTGGATAACCGACCATAACAGTAATTATCTAGAATTATGTTGTAAGCAAATCGAGCACCATAACTAGTTTCCATTTGATATAGGCTTGAAATGACATGTTAGAAATGGATGCCACCCAGTTAGATGCAGTTGAAATGTTGAGACCTTTTATGCAAAAATTTAATAAAGCCCAAACACATTATAGCTTTGTGATCTTTGAAGGACTGTCTGTATATTTAGCCACCTACGACACCTGTATTATCCAAAAACTGACGGTTTTTTCAAACACTCCCGTGGAATTGAACTTATCCAACAACTTTCAGTCAAGTGCTAAGATAAACAGATCAATAAGACATGGAGTTCTGATCATACCATCAAAAAGTACCCAGCTGATGTATTCATACCAAAAATAAACGACACATATTCCCATAATAATAACTAACACAAATTCTTCAGCTAGCGCCACGTGTATAGTGGAAATATAATCCTCCACCGCATCACTATTTACAAGACTTGGCAACGAGTTTGTAAACTCACTTACGAAGTGTCAAAACTCAATTTGAACCGTAATGCTAGGAAAGGATGTAATAATCTATGAAGATGATTTGATTATGTACGATATTAAGATTTCCTTTTAAATGAGGTCTAATTTGCTATGGTTTTCGCAGAATGAAAGAAAGTCTGAGAATCGCAGCTTCAGCTTCATTTTCATCTGTCTATTAACATGTTTATCTATAGAGCTATTTGCAAATGATTTCTCATAATAAAACATCGGTATCCAATTACTTGAAGCTGTATATTACGTAGGAACTCTCCATTATGTGACAAGCAGCCCCAGCACCTTAAAGTAAAAACATCTTCTCATGAATGGTGAGTGAAACATCTCATCACCCGTTCTTAACTCTATCTTTTTTGTACCCATCTTCTTCAAGTGCCTCTCCATTCTCTGATGGTTGACCATCAACTCTTAATATTTGAGCCCCCAGTCCATATAAATCACAATTATACTGTTATGTTCTTCTTCTTATTCAAGTTAGTGACCTCTCATTTTATCAAATTTTAAAATAACTTAATTTCCACTACACGAATACACTGGAATTGAAAGTCTAAATTATCATAACTGCAGCCGTTATAATATTGTTAACTACATCATTACCTCGGAAACACCGTAATTCATGTTTCATAACATACGTATTATCACGGTTTTGCTGGTTAACAGGTGCCCATTTGGCGTCCTTAACCAAGGAAGCTAGTTAGGTGTCAACCGATTATATCTGGGACTGGAGTCACGATTCCGGATTATAATAAACTGAATATCCATCTACGGAGTTGGAACCAGTGGTGATTTCGCTTTTAGATGAATATATGGCTGTTAGAGTAACGGAACATGAAGGATTTAATGGTGCAATCGGAAATTATGATTTTGTTGATAGTCGTAATGTATGACTTGGTTGAAAAGTTCATGTTTCAACTCTTAAGCATGTTAAATGACGGTTTAATTTAACATCTCTACAGGAACTGTTTTCAACGCTATCCTTTACATCGTGTAGATTATGACATGCGACATCTATTACTCTTCCATTGCTATTGCGTATATTGGTATAAAAAGAAAGAGACTTCACGACGAGTATCAACCTAACCCTGAATCTCTACCACAAAACGACTTCCTTATATTCTCCAGCATTCGTCATTGCCCTCAATGAACAATAGATAAAGAAAAAAAAATCTAATCAATCAATGACGTCACGGATCATTTACGTCCAATCAAACCTATTGTAACTAATTAAAAATATTTCTCCTTTGTTTCAGATACATCACAAACGTTTGACCTCTTACGAAGAACAAAATTACAAAGGTACCTATCATTAGCTACTTGTTACTACCGTCATTATCAATTATTGTTTTGGCATTGAAAAAACAATGCAGAAAATTAAAAAAATCGTAAATGTCAAATCGATCAACATAAATCTCTATGAAAATACAATAAAAAGTAATGATAATGGTTGGGAGAATTGCGTTTATGTAACTATGGATGACTTGTTCATTGATGCAGCAATTTAGAGATATGTCGATAGGGGGGCATTGATTTTAATCGATATTTTTGAGTGCAAAAACGTGTCTTGTGGATAAGTAGCAAATAATAATGTAGCTGATAAGAGAGTTACCAAATATGTTTGTCGTCATTGTGAGGTAAAATTAGGAAAAGTTATCAATGTAATTCATCATATCCAAAACTAAGAATGAAAAAGTACCGAGTTTCTTTAATTTGGCAAACCAATTTGTTCAGGTTTTTTTTTTCAAAAAACGTAAGCTTTTAATTTTTTATATGAGTGGCCCGTCCGTCACGGTACCGTCAATCATTTTCACCTCTCAACGTTCCATACCAAAATTCCTAAAAAAATCTTCACTGAAACTCAAATCTACATCTCATTCTGATCAAAGCCAATTATGACTTCGGAATTTCCAACATCCATTATAATAACAGTGCCATGACTAAACCTGTTAACAGCCGATGACAAACGACTTGACAAGCGTCGCTGTTAATTTGTCAACACTCCTTTTTTTTCTTTTCTGTCATTCGTGCATTTTCATTGAAACAGACGGCGTTCTGGCTTTCTTCTCATCTTAATTTAGATTTTTAAACGGCTTTACTTATTGTGGCGATTCACTTTGAAGCTTTTAAGTGATCATTATGAATGTCCCTTGATTGATTTTTAGCTTCATTGTTTTCCTTTTTTTAGTTGTTTATTTTCGGAAAATATTTCTTTAGAACTGCACTTAGCATTGTAGAAAGTTATTCATTTGGCTGGATTTATTTAGTAATTTATATTTTTACCATCAGGGTCATTTGCACGACAAATCAGTATCTGCGTTTTGTGCTAGACTAGAATATCAGTATTTTAGATGGAGCGACTGCTTATTTGACCTCCACAACCCAGTTAGTACGGGGTAATAAGATACCCCTTAGAAAGAGTAACCGACAAATTTTCGGGACATCATTTCTACAATATCATCTTCAAAAATGATTGACAGCAACAGCACGATGTTTTGAATTCGTTTAGTTCTCAACGTTTAAGTGAATTATGATGCCAGCGGGCCAATCAAATTCGTTTCATTATACGCTACACAAGTCCTATGAATTAGCCAAGTACAGATGTTATCAAAATATAATAACAATTGGTTGATTGGTTTGATTTTGATAAAGTCAACATTCCATTTGGAGAACGGTTTATTGAACCTAGACTCGATATCTGCGTTATGAATGATGTAATACCCATAGTTAATTTAATAAACCCGATCTAACTGATAACCTAGTCCATATATGGGGTCAAATTAAGTGAATGTCAGAACAAATTGCGATCGCCATAGGACCATGTAAAGCACGTAATGAATTGTTAATTGTTCTAATGGTCGATGTATGACATGATTATTGCCGCGTTGATAAGATCTGTGATTGACTGATAGAGCTGCGCGTGAGTTGAGTTTGCCAATGGGTTTGGCATTTGTTTTGACATTTCGTTTAATGTGAAGTTGTTGCACGATTGACATGGTGAAAAAAATGTGATATTTGAATGACAAAAAGACTGAACGTTATTGTTGTGGTCTATCAACAAAATAATATCAACCCTTATTTTAATATCGGCAAAGGTGGTAATTTATTATTGATTCAAATTAAAAGAAGCAGTTGGCCACCACATGGAAGCAGTATTTGTGAAAAAATATTTATTTTTATTTTATTTTCCATTTCTGGCAGTAAGAGTCATGCCTAGCCATGTTGCACATTATTAAATTATGGGTAAATAAACTGATCATGCGCATACTAACGAGCACTAAAACAGTTTCTGTATGCAAATCAGAACCCGGCAGTAAGCCAGTTAAACGCCGCGCGCCGTGAAAAGATGTATGGAGGCCCCGCGAAGATATAGGAACGACACACTTGACAACAATTTAAAGGACTGGCAACACCTAAGTAGCTAGGCAGGCATAGTCGAATACATATTTTACCCTTAGCACGTCATAAAATACCTATTTGTCTATGTAACCGTTACATGAGTTGACAACTTTAGCGATGTTTAAAATCTAGGAATTGTTGTAAAAATGGCAAAGAAAGTACAAATTCAAATATGTAGCATTTAGCACAGACAAAATGAGTGTCGCCAGTTCACTTATGGACACTTTGAACTTCATTGTGAACTGTCAAGTGCATTTCTCCAATTCACAGGTCAAGTTTACCCAACTATTTTGATTGGTGCAAATTGGCGCCAATGTTTCAAACCATTCTGTCATCTTCTATCAATGAAACACACATGTCATCACCAACGATAAATAATGCCTTTTTAATTTTGAACTTTAACATCAAGAAATAAGGTTGAGTTTGACAGAGTTTTATTTTTTGCAAATAAATATAAGTTTGTTTTGCGTTATTGTATCTGATTATCGCTTTGTATCATAGATCTGTCATTAAAAGGTTTGAAGTAATTCTGCGTCATATGATATTTATAGACGTTTGCTCGGTAACGAATTTACCTTTCGATTATATATTCAGTAAATAAGTGCTTTGACTGACAGATTTAAGACTTCATAGAAGTACTCGAAAATCTCAAAGATTAAATATTTAGTCGGACATATTTTTTGTAGAATTTATTTATTGACAATACGACAAGACATTCACGAGGTTTGTATACACTTTACGAGACACACGATGATTTTAGAAGGCACTAGTGCTAGAATAGACTTTCAACGGCATTTTTAGTTAGCAAACGACAATACCTATGGACGTATTTAATGAAATTATTACAAACCATCATTAGAAGATAATGCGCCGATAGTAACACCGATACTTAAAACTAGATTACATTAAACCTCATACGAAGACAATTGACAAAAGACGTCATATTTTAATCATCGAAAAGACAATAAGACACAAGATATGGCAATTGAAGTCATCGTAAAAGAAGTTATCATAACGAATGTTAATAATAGTGTTAATACGAATCTCCGGGTGTTCTCGTCTGGCTAACGGAGAGTACTTGCATAGACACAACCTTGTAGCCAGGATTATCTAACAGCAACTTGCTCTAAAATACAACCTTGTGGAATCGGAAGTTCCGTACTATAGGTATGTGCCCGACCCAGTTCTCGAAAATGGCAATATCACATTGTACTGGGATCAATCCATCATCACTGACAGGACTATTGTAGCCAATAAGCCTGATATAGTGGTGGTGGATCGATCAGAGCGGCGCGCAATGATTATTGACATAACGGTTCCACATGGCGAGAACCTCGTGAAAGCCGAGAAAGATAAGCAAATCAAGTATCTTGACTTGGCTCGCGAGGTTGTCGACATGTGGGATGTAGACTGGCTTGATTCAGAAAGCGGTACTTCTGGACACGGCTCGTATAGTTAGGAGGTTCCTCTCTTTGGAGCTTGGATCCTGTTCCCGATACCGGTGGGCTACAATTTTTTATATTTTTAAATGTTTTATATATATTTTATATATATATTTTTAATCAATGTTTAAAAATGTACAACATTTGTTTATAACTGAATAAAGGGATTAATAATGAAAAAGATATCAAACATACAAGTGCACTAACTAACAAACCACTAGTCTATTACAGCCATGATAATTAAATGTTTCGCTAAGTTAATAGAATAACAGGCGCTAGCGAGCAATTAACTAAGATTGATAGCTCGACAGTTCACAAACACGGCAAAATTGCCGCTCACCCGTACCAGTCATATGATTCATAGACTCGATTTTCAATTAAATTTATTGAACCTTAGCTTCAGGCTCTAAGTGAAGGATTTGATTACCTCTTTTCCTAGCTTTAATGTGGTGAGTGGGTATTTACTCAGTAAGTGAGCTTTATTAATTTGTTTTACTGACAGTTCAATTCTGAGATGCCAGTTTTTGAGAGTAACTAAATTCTACCTCTATATTTCCAGCTTCAAATTCACTGCGTTGAAATTTAACGTCTCAAAAACACTTAAGACTACTACAGTTTTTATCATTTGAAGATCTAGATTCACCAACGAAATTGCTTTAAGCTTTTTAGGTTTTAAGTATATAACCCTATATAAATTCTGACCCACCGCAGACATCATAATATTCACTGCGAATTTCATACGTACTTAAATGAAAAAAGCTTTTGGTTATTTAATTGGTCCTTCTGTAAAGACCCACCGCAGTACTGCATCATCATAATCTTTTATCACTAACCTACATCTTGGGAATATTTTGCATACAAAAGCTTCCAGGTATTATCACTTACGTTTAGTTCTCTCTGCAGCCAATTCGCGCGTTACGTTTATTGGCGATAAATCGCGAACGCTTGCGCTGAAAGAAATCGTCTGCGGTCGTTACTGTTTAAGAGGAAAAGTGCGGGTGGCACACACAGACGGAGAATTTGGAAAGTTCCACAAAATCAAAAGATATTTTATTGAAATGAGGCAGAATCAGTACTTTTTGACCATAACACCGACCGCTGTCTACTTCATAGTGTTAACACTGGGAAGAAGTATTGGAACACATCAACAATACGATAAAACATAGAAAACTTTGAATTACTTGTAGATTCATACTGAAAGCCCTCTTTTTAAAACAATTTGATGAGATCCAGTTAATTTTACTTAGACATCAGATTTAATATCACTTGCCAATTCAATAGCCGCCCTTTTCTTCATAATCACTTTCGTGACTTTGCAAAATGAGAACTCTGAATTTTATTCTCAATCAATTTGTATTATGGCACGTGTGTACCCGTCGTTCATTCGGTGGTAGGTAGAGATCTCGGCCGGTGGTCCCTTGAGCACAGTCGTCGATAAATCCGACCATGTCATGTTCTGCACCCACATTTTTATTCATCACTTCGCGATCTTTTTATTATTTGAGCTGTTGAAGACTCCCGCGGTTTTCCTTAAATTTATTGTGTCGATGAGCTGTTTCTTGTTCATAAATTCTCTTTGAAGATATTTTATTGGCCTCGAGTTTATTAAACACGTCTGCGAGCTCTTTATTTGATTTCAGTACATCTTGTTAATCGATATCTTTATTTATTGTTTTATTGTTATCGTTGTTTTGGAACGTAGCATTCTGGGAGGTATTTTGATAGGATTCGAGACTAATAGACTAAACTAGCTTCATTTACATTATACAAACATTACGGCTGTAATCCTGGAAGGGTTAGACAGAGTGAGCCCTTATAGAAAACCCATATTTTGTCAGTTACGTACCATGTAATAGGGGGCTAGCCTATTGCTAACCGGGCACAAATCCGCCTCCATGGCTGTTACTGGGAAATTCCTGATAGATAAACCTAATAAAACTGCACTAGCTGCCAATCTAACACAGGACCTGATACTCAGCAGTCACATTAACGACTGACTAGACCAATGAGGCAGTCACAGTTTCCATATTACATGGGACTTAAGCAGTATTGGCAAAATATGGATGTGGGAGGTAATGTTTTCATCAACATAGCACTAACAAAAACTATAACCCTAAAACAAATCTATTTGCACATTGAAAACTTAAAACAATTTAATTTCCCCCATAACTTTCCTTCTAACAGCAGTTCGCTAAACTGACGACTTCCTACTCATGCGGTCCTGGTCGTAATCACGTGCAAACGGCCAAACAATCAACACTTTGCCTGTCTAAAGTAGGAAAGCTGAGTTTTAGACACAACACGAGCAATGCTTAGGTTATTTTTAAACTACGTTTACATCGAGCGAGTCAAAACATTGTTTAATTTTAAACGCGCTATTAGAGTTCGCAATCGTGTAGGTGGCCGTTGATTTAGCAATTGTATGTCGCCTTGTTAATACAATACTCATGTTGTAACAGCGTTTAGTTCGTTGTTTTACACCTGCTTGCTATTGTATCGTGTGGAATGTTAATCTGAGAAAAGTAACTTGATTTATATCCTGGGGAAAGGTGATAAGACTTTGATTTAAAAAAAGGAAAATATTTAAATAGTCTTTCTTATTTGCTTTCTTTTCAAGTCGGTCATCGATAAAGGTAATCATAGTTAGAAAAACTTCTTAGACAACTTGATCATATCTTGCATTTATATTTATTCCTGTTTCCACATTCACTTTTCCTATAACCAAATCATCTCTCATTTCTCTAATATCTACTCTTTTCATTATTTTATCTTTCATTTTCGTCAATTTTAATTCACGTAGCAACAAGCCAAGTATAATGAAATTCCGTCCCATTGTTATTACAACTACAACATCAATTTCCTAAGTTAATTACAACGTAACAACAAGAAAGTGTATGCATTGTATTTCTGTACCAATCGTAAATTACGCTAGGGAAATACTACTGCGTTAGTACAGCCAAGTGCACGTATATTACACTATTTGACATTGGCAGTGAATTTGTGTCGAAGAGAAGAAAGGGCGGTGCTTTATTGTTCAAGTGATGCTTTACTACGTGGTTGACTGTACCTGCGGACTAACTAGCTGGTGTTCATATTTTAAACAGATGTTCGTTATTGGTCGTTTATGTGATAAAGCGTTATGATCTAATTTATGATTAAGATTTTAGAGGTGATATAATAATTATTGGTATAATAATAATTGGTTAGGAAATTCTCCTTTTGCTTATTATAACTACGTGTTTCTGTATTAATTATGTTTTATACGCCATTATAAATGACGTTATTCTAATGCTCGGTAATTGGTGAAAACTGTTATCATCCTAGTATTTTTTATTAATAAGCTATTTATTTTTCGAAATACCTTTCTATTAGATAATTATGTCTATCTCCTTCCACAGTTCAAATTAAGCCTCTTTGAAGAGAACAGCGAGAATTGTGCGCAAGCCCCACTGACTGAAGACTATCCTTTAGACAGATCATCGCTCTTTAAAAACAATGATTGCCCTCACACTTTCTACAAAATTCCCTGTATTGCCACCAGCTGAAACTACATATTTTGTGCGCACCTGCCAAGGCCACAATACCAGTTCTCCAATTCTATAATTGGAAACAAAACATTTATTAAAGATTATAACGACGTAGTAGTAATAACTGTGTTTTGCTCAAAATAATTTATTGAAATATTAGGAATAAAACACAACCGACTTCAAAGTCCCAAACGTAAAGGCTAACTCTTATTTATTTATGTCTATTGTCTATGTTTATTTTGTGTTTGTCTATGTTTATTTATGTTTATTTGATTGTGCCTTAATGTTATAGGCTTGTTTTGGCACAGAAGCTGACGCTGGTATAACTGACTAGCATTCATAGTTTTCGGCTGTGACAATTAATGTAATTATGTGAATTAAACGTGATCGAAATTATTATTAGTCAAGGGATATGAAAACAGTTCTTTACATGTTAAAACATGAGTCCCTCGAAACTACAATCTATTTTGAAATAACGTCACCATCACCTGAGCACTTATAAGCCTCCTTAGGCTTGCCTCTAATATCTTTAAGTAATTGTTAACTGCCAGCTTGTGCGAGAAAATTATCTCCTGCAATCCTAATTAAATGTTCATTTCAAAAACAAAAAATGCCATGCCAAATTTTCCAACCTCATTGAATGCGAATAACACAACTGCACATTGTAAGACATGTCCATAAATCGTACAAACGGGCCATGCAGGCTATACACGAACTATACAAGCCGGTCCACCTGTAACCGCTCGTAATCCGTGCGATAGCCATCGGGGAGTGCCTCCTCTCGCTTCGTTCTAGATAACGTACTGTTGAATGCTCAAGTTGCAGAATTTTTTCTGGGCTTTTATTTGTCAGCTGTTGACTTTCCAATGTAATTTATTTTTTACTAACCTAGTGTTTCCTGCTCCTGGGTAACTTTTCGCATTCACCCGCGTCCTCTTTGAGGGTTATTTCATCATCTTCCTACCCTTGTCCCATGTTATTTGGGGTCGGCGCAACACGTTTTTTTCTTCCATTCTCCTCTGTCAACCGTTACGCTATCATTTACCTCTTTATCTTTCATATCATTCCTCAAACAATCTATCCATCGTTTCTTTGGTCTTCCTCTCCCTCTCCATCCATCAACGTTTGTATTCATCACTCTTTTAGTCACATGCGATTCGTCCCTCCCACAGAAATATTAAAAACAGGAGAAGTGGCAAGGGGGCGTGTCGGCGACCACGTGGTGCTGAGCGCCTCGCTCAGCTATTGAAAAAATGGCCGTCACCGCGACTTAGTGTGTTGTCAACCGCGTTCGTAATAACAACGATTATGCCGTCTTGTTCGGTGGTTTCGTGCAAAAATCGAAGCCAAGACAAACATTTTAGTAGTCATGGCATCAATTACCACAGGAAAGTACAAGTATTTTACAGTATTTGTCATAAAAATCACGAAAAACAACAATCCCTAAAATATATATGACTTGTACTACTTTATTTTTGTTTTCTTGTATTACTCCGACTGTATTGTTTGCATTAAATACATTGCTCTTTAACAACCACCTCAGTCTGTCACTGAGTGACTGAACAAGCAATGTAAAGCTGACATAACGAAACATCATTAAGCCGTAATGTCGCATGGTGCGACCGCTGCTCCGGTCCGCCGTATTTGAGCGCGGATAGTGATGTGCTCGTGGAGGTTTGACAAAGTCTACCGACAAGAAAGTCGACTGCGAGTTGTTATATTACTATTTTTATTTTTGTCGATTTTTCTTCAATATGTTAACTCTTGTAATCCGGTTGGAAGACCGATGTGGTTCTATGCATACTTACCCATTTTTATTATTTTACAGCGTAGTAGTGCGTAACCAAAGATCGTGAAATAAGTTCATTAATGTTAGTTAAGTAATCTATGGAATGTCCTTGGGTTTGAATTATGAGCTACTTCGTCACTTGTTATGGTTATGGTATTTAACTGAAGTCTTCATAAATGCACCATTAGCTTCGTTTGCATTATAATAATCAGCATCTTAGAGTCATAATTATGTACTATGCCGCAAAATTTCTAAAGAGGGTTTGAAGACGCTATATTGTGACGTCATGTACGCTTTTTTTAACACTTGCACGCTCTAAAATAAACAATTATAATATGAAAATTACTTTAATATTATTAAAATTTTGGCAATGGGTCAACATTCATGCTATTTATTTATTATGCATGCGTGTGTCTTTTTGTCACATAAACCCCTAGTTGCTAAAGAAAGAAGAATTAAATTTCTTAAAAATACTGCTTGCTTAGGGGTTTTTTAGGAGCCTGCTTAACATACAAGTTTATGATTAGCTTCGTTTATAATTCATTAAGTCACTAACAAATTGTAATTGTAGTTTCCCAAAATATTTTTATTAATTGAATAATGTTTTGTTGGTTTCATATTGTTTTTATTAAATTATTTCTAAAACCCGATATATTTATCGATAACTCTTCGATTTTGTCAAGCACTATGTCGTATCCGCCCCCGTGTCCCGACAACACACAATGATAATGGTTTTAGTGTGAGTAAATTATACGGAAAAAGTACGCTGTGCTTTAAAGAATAAGGTTTATATTTAAATGACAGAGTTATCGATGGCGCGTGTGTGCACTTGTTCGTAGTATTGTTTTGACAGAACTGTGTGTGCAATATTAGCGTCATGGAAGGGCAACTGTGGCTTCACTGGTTTTTTATACATTTTGAACTCCACGCCATATCTCCTTCTTTATTATATCTATGGTCCCTCCTCATCACATGTCCATACCAAGACAGTCGATTCCCTTTCAACTTTTCTGTAACTGGCGCAACTTTTAAACTTCCTCTAATATACTCGTTCCTTACGTTATCCATTCTTGTCACACCACACATCCACCTCAACATTCTCATCTCCGCTACATGCAATCTTTTTTCATCCATCTTCTTCACTGCCCAGCATCTTTGAGGCTTATTTACTTCCCAGAAATAAGTAAAGATTACATTTCAATCTGGTTTCCTTTTAAACGGTGTCCTATTTCACACAAAAGGCGTCTTAATTTTAACAATTGCCATGACAAGGACTCCTAAAGGTCATTAATAACTACTTAACTGTTTTCTGAGATTTTTTTATAAAGCTTATAAGCTACGTCAAAACTAAACCACATTCTAATGATCTAAGTAATATGAAGTAATATCTCTTAGGGCGGAAAAAAAAATATTCTAGCACCAAAATAAAGTAAGTACGTTTAAAACTTGCGTACACCTCTGTACCTTATACAAGATCAAGATGCGAGTCCGAGTGTATTCGGCTTGATGTCTCAATTAAACGTTTTTATTGGCCAATTTGCGCTACACAGCGACACAAGAAAAAATGGCAGTCGTTTATAATCTCCCTGTTTTTAATCTTTATACAGTTTAAATTGATGTAGGTTATGTTTTTGTAGCTGTTAATGGCCTTATATGTTACTGTCATGATGAGTGTGAATTTTAACTGGCTTTTGCCTCCATTCTTTTGGAGTATTTTAATTTTTCGTTGCGTTCTGTTGTCGACGCGTAGATCCATATGTCTTGGAATTGGATCTGGTTGATCATAGGGCCTCGATATAGCCTCTTTTTCCTTGGAGAACGTGGATAGAAATGAAGTTTAATATATTTTTGTATTCCCTATTTTGTATTCCTTATTGTAAATTCCATATTTCGTATTCTATTTTATATTTCCTACTTTGTGTTATCTATTTTGGGGATGCATTTTAAAAAATCCTTCCGTAATGCAGGTGAGCTTTATATCATGAACTCGTGCAAAATTTCAAGTCTCCTGACACGGCTGTTTAGGTACCGTCAGTCTATTAGTGAGTAAATTGAAAAAATATATAAAGTGAAAGATGTAGACTCTTCAACAAATAGCACTTAGTTTTGAAAGTCTTCCGGAACTTTATTAAAACAAAATATAATCTCGAACAGCCTTGCTTTGATAAAGTGCATTGACAATAAGGCAATTCAAATAAATCGTCAAAGTATTAATTCTTCTCAGGATTTGCGCCTGCCTGTGTAAGTTAGTGCCAACATGGTGGAAAACTGTCAGTCTCCGGCAATATTTTAGACAATAACATTAAACTAAGCTAAATAAATTTATATTTGTCCAAGTTAAATACCTATTTGTATGGTAATAGACATGTCGGACGTTAAATTAGACTAAATAGGAAACAGTTGTGTTATAACTGGTTGTGTCGGCATTCCGTGTGCCTTACTCCATTTTTGAGCCTGTCAGTGCTCTGCTTCCGGGCTAAAGGTAAACACAGGCTACGTTTCCGTTTCATATAAAAAGTTACATTAGTAAGTGTAGGCCATCGCTAGAAAAAATATAGGTAATGTAACAACTTGGACTCAAAGTAAATGAAGACACAAAATCAGTCTTAACAAAAACTTACCTTTATTTAGTAAGTTTTGCGATATTTTAAGTATGTCAAAACTTTATCTGCAATGTTTAATACTTTCCAATTGGTTTAAATCAGTAAACGTCGAAGAAAATACTCACACAAAAAAAAAACATTACAAGTAAATAGACTTCTCAGTTCTCATAAAACAAAATAATTCTGGTGAAAACAAACAACAGCAATTCGCTATAACACCACCTCTAGCCATTAATCGTCCAAATTCTAAACAAAAAAGCATAAAAAAACGATAACAGTCCACCTCATTACAAGACCACCATTTCCTGTCTCGAAGGACATGAAAACGGCCATAAGTAATGGCCGTTTGGCCATACACCTCAATAGCCTGGACGAACGGGCATGATATTTTACAAGCCTGTAAACTTGGATAGACAATTTGACCTTATCACGTAGGGCTGACGTTTATTCCTAGTAAATAACTAAAGTTTATGCTAGACCACACTTGTGGTGTTCTTTTTTTGCCGGTTTTTGTCTTGAACATTGTGGGTGATATGAGAACAAAGGCATGCGCCTAGAATCTTATCTAATCGTTTTAGAACTTGCATGGTGGTAAAAAAGTATTATTACGTAAAATTTGAATTCTTTTATTGGTATTTTTACGAAGCCGGCAAGAGCACCATCTCAGGTAGGTACAAACGGATGCTTCTGCCTTCTTCGTAAATCAAATTAAATCAAGATTACAATTATTACTATCGATACTCTGATAAACTAATTTTCCAGACCTGTCTCTCAGAAAGACCACAGACAGTTGTCTCTCAACTTCAAATCTGTAGAAATAAAGATCTGATTTTGAAAATTCCTACTCACTTCTAGCATGATGTTTATTGTTTCTTGATGTTATTTGTTTGTGATTTTTGCTGTTTGTTTATGGTTTTCCAAAAAAAACCACCAATTCAGTTTTTGCCAAATTGCAAAAAAGTTTGTTTATAATGAGTTCTCTTAACTCAAAGGTAACTTAGTAGTGTGTATTTCAATTCTCAACTAAGCCAAAGAGCTTCGTATGTAGATTTAGTTGTACTTAATAGAGTTCTATGTTACCCGCGTGCTGGGTGGTGTTAAATACGAGTAATCAGTACAGATAATAACAGCCCCACAGCTAACAGGTTGCAAGACATGTGTTTAAGACTTTTTGCTTCACTTTTGTTATTATACCTGCGGTAGGTGAGGTTTGTAGCTAGGAGCTAGGTTTTTTTGTGGAGAAACACTACTAAACTAATTTGTATGATGCTTCGTAGTTTCCGTAATGTTTCTCACAATCATCAGAATATGGTAGTCTCCTATAAATAACACGTTATTTAATTTGATCTGCGACTGAGCATCATCCACAGTCCGACTTCCATCACTGTTTAGTACAGGCCTCTCTTTTTGCCAATCTCCACGTTCCATCTAAGTTTTACCCGCGACGGCGTCGTCTGCCCATCTCGTCTGCCACTGACCTTCACCTTCCGTGCCATCATCGACTGATCTCGTGTTGTTGTTTCTACCAGCCATTATCTCTCTTATGTTTGCCGTCAATAAATTAATACGTGTGTTATTATGTGATTTGCTGCTTACTGTATACACTCGGCTGACTCGTAAGATTCTTTAAAAAATATTTCCAGGAAAATATTAATTTATTATTGTGGTGTGAACTTGTCTTAGCTTGGCTATAGTGACCGAAAGTGTAAAGTACAGTTACGTGAAATGAAATGGGTAAACAGTAATTTCTAACCTATTATTTAGTTAGTGGCCATCAAAGTTTGATGTTTTATGCTACTGGCCACCTATAAACGATTACCGTTTGAGTGCAAGTACCATTAAAGCCTCCACGGGTGATGATTTATGTAAGTATACCAGTCAACTACCAGCCTTATTGCTGCCAGTATTAAAGTGACATATTGTATTGGACAGACTAATGCAACCGAAAAAAAAAATGTTTTAAGTCGTTGTTGAAATACAAAACGGTATGAACGGTTTTGTCTTTAACCTCTGGAAACACATGGTGTCTATGTCACGAACGATTTTCAATTTAATGTAGCCTTACATATAACCAGAGGGTGATATCTACTCAAATCGGCCTCCTAACACTTTAATTCTACGAAGATAATAACTGCAAACTTTTAAAACGGCTAGTACTCGCCATGACAGTTCAACTTTTAAATACAAACTATTATGTACACTTCAACCAACTTATCTGTGCAGGCGAGAAAACACAGAACTAAAATAATTGTACCAAGTTTGACATATCGATGCATTTTTTCGTGACAAGCAGCGCCACCTTAAACTGAAAACTTAAAGTGGTCACACTGTAATAAATAATAATGATTTTTTTGTATTTTTTCACATAAGAGAGCATGAAGGCTTGCAAGCAATTGGCAATAACTTCTTTATTACAGACCAAAGAATGGTGCTGTAAAATTGTAATTGCTACCACCATGCCTGCCTGTGGTTTATTAGTTGCCTTTAAATAATAATCTTCGCTAAATGCACCTTTTTTACGACCGAACAAAAACCTTTTACTATAGAGCTATGCTCGCGTGAAGTTCTATGAAAAATATAACATGGAATTATAAAACTTAGCTCCCTGGGTTAAGGTTAGATTTACAGCGTTTTGTAGGTCATGTTTCAGGGAACTCGTGTGTTAATTAATTTTAAAACCTTATGAAGAGATGTATAAGGTTAAAATTACAGTGTGTTCACTGTAATGCTTCTCTGTATATCGGACTATTGTGTCGGTTAATTGGCGGGGTCAGCAGAAAGTTAATTAAAACACCGTGTGATTTTTGCTTACGTTCCTTTGTCGCAAAGTGATTAGTTCATTTGATTTGATTCGTTTGTTTTTTACAACTTCTAATAACTGCTCTACACCTTTTTTTTTCGGGATAGGAAATCATCAAATGACCCCGTTCTGGGCGGAGCGGAAGGGAGTGTCAGACTTTTACTGACTAAAACCCATCCACGTTCCTTCTTTTGCCCTTTGTGTTCCAGGGCCGCGGTATCTCTTTCGAACAGTCCCGCAGCCCTGGCAGGCATTGGCCCTTGCGGGCCCCCCCTGTTTACTGACATCTCTTTGAGGCGCGCGTGGAACACGAACGTGCCGTCGACACGGCCTGTCGTCATAAGACGGATGGACGGCGAGCTAGCCCATAACTCACCGTCCACAGGCCCGCGGACTGCTCTACACCTGCTATTGCATACTTACTGATGATCTTTCTAAATCGAATCACTAAAGCTTAACAAAAGCTCATTAGTTAGGTAGGTAAAGCCTTTTAGCAACAACATGTTGCTGGAGAGATTTTTCCAACCCCATTTTTTTTCAGCTAAAACATCATATAAATAATTTTAGGTTTTGATCATCATTTCAGCCGATACCCGTCCAGTGCTTAAACAAGCCCTTCTCAATCATCGCTACTTACTGTAACTATTAGCCTGTGTCATCGCACTGCTGGACAAAAGCCTCTCCCAGTGACTTCCAGTTGTTTCGATCCAGGGCTAATGTGGGCCACTGGTCGTTGGTTTTGTCCAGCTCGTCCCGCCATCTTCTACGAGGTCCACCGCGATGCCTTCTGGCTGTGTCAGAGCTCCAGAAAGTAATTATTTTTGCCCCAGCTTATGGGACATGAAGCATTATAACCACTTGTGATAAATAAATACGAAGGATGCTAACCCATATAACATTTTAACAACATTCTTGTAAAACTGGCAACGGTAAACTTCAACACAAAAGTGCATACAACCCGTCATTACTGGGCCGCACAGTTTTATGCATATTCAATGCGATCAAAACGGAAGCATTATTATAAACTTGACAAGTACAGGCAAGCGCAGAACGATAAATATGCGTTTAATTTTGACGCCTTGAGTTGCAGCTGTTGGAAAAACTTGTTTGATTGAGGAATCATTTAACGTCTCGTGGCCTACTATGACATCTTAAAGCAGTATTTTTTAAATCTTACTCCAGAGAGGGAAAAAGATGGCGCTAGATGGCCTCTATAGTTCCGTCTCTTTCCCACACTGTAGTTACAATAAAACAATACTGCTTTAGATAATTATCATGGTACACACGGTGCCATTTCAAGCTATACTTTTCCAATATAACATGGCCTCGGTTTGTATAGATTTCCGCAACAATGAAAGAACAACTTGTTCTGTATAGTTTGATTGTCCCATCATTTCTCTGTCGAATACTTTGTGGAATCCATATTAATATTATTAAATCTGATTGTCTTAATTCTTTGTCTTTACAACTTACCGGATTCTGATGACATTAAATTTGTCTCGCAGTTATACCATGACCATATAAATTTGATACTTTTTATCCCGCGGCCAAAACCCGGTGTCTAATGACATCATCATCTTGCTGCCCTTGTCCCATTCTACTTGGGGTCGGCGCAACACGTTTTTTCCATTCTCCCCTGTCAGACGTCACGCCATTATTTACTCCTTTCTCTTTCATATCAGTCTTCACACAATCCATCCATCTTTTCTTTGGCCTTCCTCTCCCTCTCCATCCATCAACATTCATGTCCATCACTTTTTTAGTCACATGCGTTTCATACCTCCTCATTACATGTCCATACTAAGACAAACGACTTCCTTTCTATTTTTCTGTAACAGGCGCCACTCTCAAACTTCTTCTAATAATCTCATTCCTAACTTTATCCATTCTTGTCACTCTACACATCCATCTCAACATTCTCATCTCCGCTACATGCAATCGTGGTTGGATCAACCGGTGTCTAATGACATGGATAAATTGGTTATAGATTTTCTTTGTACTTCCGACTTCACTGACGTCTGCTACTTTTCACCTTTATGTTCTAAATAATAAGGTTGAAAAGTGGTCGATCATCTGTGCACTCGGTACCTAGTACCCTCTGAATTACATACCATTACCACGTCGACTACACCAAATCCATTTATTATCATCTCAATGAAAAACTACACGACGATACACAGTTTCATTAACAAACCACTTTGTACCCGAGCACCCAAAGCGCTCCATATAAGGCAGCACACATAACTCTGCTTTCACACGCTGCGTCTGCGCAAGCACGGATGGCGCGAGCCAAGAGATTTAATACCCTCACACTTTAACACCGAATAATCAATTTTTATATGAAATCGTAATTTACTTTGCAATTTTACACCTCTTTGTAGTGCCGTTATGTTTGGCAATATATTTTGTATGGAGAAATTCAAGGCTGTTCTTACAAATAAGGGCTGTCTCATCCATCTTGTGAGAATTATTCACACATAACATTCCAGCACGCCTGTAATTCTAGAATGGATAGGCAGAGGTGTACCCATAGCACATATACATTTTGTTTATATTTGAGTCATCCAAAATTATGTTCAATCCCGTTAAAGGAGGCGAGCCTATTCCCAACAACCAAGCACCAGACTCTAGGCTGCTACTTCGCTAGACCTGGGTATCGAACCCAGGACCTCACGAGCAGCACGTTTGCTACCACTAGAGTTCGCTAGACCAACGATGCCTAGACGCTACACTAGACGACGAAAAAAATATGGAAGTACAGACACCAGCACATCAAACTACCCGAAACTGACAAAATTTCCCAATCATCCTTGAACCTATAATCATGCTTTGACGATAAAGTTGAAAAACTATTAAAGAAATTTGACAGATTGTAGTAGCTTGATGTGAGCTGGCGTCCGTACTTCCATATTTTTTTCGTCGTCTAGTGTAGCGTCTAGGCATCGTTGGTCTAGTATAGTATCATTATAATATATGAGGTGTCTTTTTACCTTCGTTTGCGATAAGCTTTGTTAAGCGATTGACAAGATAACGTTTTTAATAAAGTTTTACTATAGTTAGCGTTTGCTGCCTATGCGCACAATGTACACAGCCTCCAATCTTGATAGAAAATCTGAAAATATTTTATTGTTAATAAATATCTTGCCACTGAACAAAATACCCCTTTTCCCAGAAACCATAAGCTAGCCAATACCTTTCCAACGAACAAAATAAATCCAACTAGGTATTTTGAATTGAATCCAAATAATTTAACCAACCAGAACACTTTAAAGGTAATAATTATAATAAACATAGAAACTTTATTATTCTTACGCAACGCTGATTTAATATAGCCGTAGTTAGAATACTCCCTAATGAAGTTAAGAGTAATTTTATTCACACTAATTACTAAGACCTTTCGATACACTGTCATCGTAAACATGGTTGGCCTCTCGATGTTAAAACGATCTGTTTCCTACTTTAAAATTATGATTGTAGAATTCAAATTGGTTTGTTGTTGGGTAAGTGCTTCCAAGAATTTGCATCATAGAGTGTACACTTTGTCAATAAGACGATGTATCGCTTTTAGAATGAGGCGGTTTAGTAGCGGCTAGTGAATTTAATTTGAAATCGATAAACTGATGCGTTAATGGCCGTTTTAATGCGTTTTTTAAGTATTGGACATTAAGGAAGGAATGCAACAAAAATAATTAAATATTTAGTAGGTCAGCAGGACAGGCGGGTAGGTTGATTGGCATGGAGATAACGTTAACACTCATCAGAACGGTTCGTAAAGAATAGTCGCAACGAGAAAACTTACTCGTGATGAATCATCATTTAAACAAAAGTACTGCCAGACCTCACTCAGTTGATAAAATATCGGCCAGACAGTTTGTAAAGTGGTATTAGATCGACTACCCTGTGCAGAACGGTTTCAAAATTAAGTATCGTGGAACTGTTTTACTGCCCTCCAATCTGACACACGGTGAGTCTCTCAGAGAACTCTTGGTATGGATTCAGTACCTGCCAGATTCTAGATCCACTAACATTGATGATGGTCAACAATCTACATTGCGTAACATTGTCTAAAGCCATCCACAGGAAGGAACCTGAAAACAAACACATGCATTCCTACACTATGGCCCCAATCGAAACAACGGCCGTGCATGTCAACAGTGTTAAGGTCAGATCAGGTCAATCTGAATGACTCACTGAGCGATTCACACGTTGGGTCACGAGCTAGCCCGCTCGTCAAGTCAACTGGGCGCTTCCGTGTTGTGGAGACCTTTATAGACTGTTGAATGGATAGAATAGGAGATAATGCAGAAAAGGTAAATAAAGAAATAAATTGTTGAAAAAAGGAGACAGTACAGTTCCTTACGGTACAGTGATCGTTAAGTGAGGCTCACTTCAAAAAAGACCAAGTGTTCCGTCGTAGTCTCGAAGGTCGACTGATGATGACCACAAACTAGACTAAATCTGGACGGGAAGCGCTGTCCAGAGTTGGTTAGTGTGACTTTTCTAGTTTTCTTTTTATTTTCTTACTGTCTGTATTTCTGAATACGTCCGTTTCCTTATTTCTTTTATAATCGATAATTATGATTCCGTGGACAATAGTGTGGGTTATGCGTTTGTTTACTATTATACCTAAGCTAAATATTAATATTGTAACGTATAACTGTTTTTGTCCCAAATAAATAAAATGAAGATCATAGAAATACGATGGATGTGAAAAGCACAGGACCGATTAATATGGCTATCGTTGTGGATTTAAGAGGCTGCTAATACGTCTTTCTGTTGAATGATGGTGATTCTTGAGTACCATAAAGCAGAATTTCTCTCTTTCCTAAAATATTTCACTGCTAGCCCTACCAAATACCAAATAAATTTGCTCACGATCAACAAACTGCATTTTACTATCCACCTCTCGCCATTCGAAGCTCTACAATTTTGATCCATCTTCGTAACCACGCGGCCTGTGGGTCGATAGCACTGCCTAGCTCCGGATCTATCGGGTTCCTGCTAAGCAACCAGTCGACATTACCACCGGCTGCAACAATGCGCCCAGCATCACGTGAAAATGATTTCAATGCCACATACTTTGACCTTGAAAGCGGTCAGGTGGAGGTTTCTCAATTATTGTTGAGATTGTTTTAAGCACAACAGAGAACTTAACATCACGCATAATTTTTTCGTAAAGTTAAAAGATTTATGACCTACTTTTGTCGTCCTAAGAGATGATATGAAGGTAGAAAATATTTAAATACTATGGGAGCTATAGAAAAATCAGAATGGATAGAAACGAAAAGTCTCATTTAATTTTTTTATGGATATAACTGCGTAGAATGTAAGACGAAGTTACGTGAATAGAGTTAAAATAAAAATAAAAACACATTGACTAATTCCAGAATGATCAACAACAATAAATTTAAAAAAAACATCACGTGAGAATCACGGACTAAACATGTGTTGGATTTCAATCCTCAAAAACCACTCCTAGCCTTTCGATAATTTCTTTTAATAGCCGGATACAAGCAGCTGAAATTATGAATAAGAACAATACGAGCTCTTGTAGTACAATTTGACTAGAGAGACCTCTATTTTAATTCAACCGACAGATGACAGACTGCGAAAAATCAATGTCACAAGTTTTCACTTTCAAAGATTTTCTACTTTATTAAAAGCACAGTGACAAACATGTCGCTTGAAGATAAGGCCCAGGACACTGCCAAGTGGCCTTGCTGTGTTCTTATTTGAAGGTATGGATGCAGATAAAGTAAAAGAGATGACTACAGAAGGTTCAGGCAGACTCAGTACAAAACCATGGGTGCGGATTTTTTCATCATCATCATCATCTTCCTGCCCTTGTCCCATGTTATTTGGGGTCGGCGCAACACGTTTTTTTCTTCCATTCTCCTCTGTCAACCATTCATCATGTCATTTACTTCTTAATCTTTCATATCATTCCTCACACAATCTATCCATCGTTTCTTTGGTCTTCCTCTCCCTCTCCATCCATCAACGTTTATATTAATCACTCTTTTAGTCATATGCGATTCGTCCCTCCTTATCACATGTCCATACCAAGACAGTCGATTTCTTTTCAACTTTTCTGAAACTGACGCAACTTTTAAACTTCCTCTAATATACTCGTTCCTTACTTTATCCATTCTTGTCACACCACACATCCACCTCAACATTCTCATCTCCGCTACATGCAATCTTTTTTCATCCATCTTCTTCACAGCCCAGCATTCCGATCCATACAGTACGACAGGTCTAATCACGGACTTGTATATTTTCCCCTTTGACTTAAGGGGCTTCCGTGGGTCGCAAGTTGTTCCAGTGACCTGTCGCCATTTCATCCATCCTGAGTTGATCCGGTGTGTTACGTCTCGGTCTACTTCGCTATCCCTTTGGACAAGTGACCCACGTTTTTACTAGCACTAAAAACTTATGTAGGCTTCGTTTTCAACAGTGATGACAATTCTGACTTACTAAGACGTTACAGAGGCAGAAATATGCCACGGCCTAAGCAGTCATAATCATTAGTGCCAGAGCAATGCTTTAGAAACACTTCTAGTAAAAATATAGGTTAATAAGAGCTGATAAAAGTGCCAGATTGTCAACCTACATTAATTGAGTCATGTTAATTACGTCAATTCATTCCTTTTAATTCAGATGTATCAAACTCTTCTTCTTTCAAATGATCTCACAGTTGCTTAGTGCGTCACCAGCTTCAAAAGGGGCTGTCAGAAGAACACATGCCATTTCAAAATTATTTATTTGTTTTATTCTCTGAATTATAATCTCGATACCTCTCATCTATAGATGGAATGAATGTAGGAAGTTATCTCCGAAACTACTTATCTAATTTTTTTTAAATCTGTCACTATAAGAAAGGTCCTGTACATTGTTGTCGAGTGCCGTAGATTATGTTTTATGTTAAAACAGACTTCACGCGGACGAAGTCACGGGCAAAAGCTAATCTACAGTGAAGCAATAACCATCAATACCATTTCGAGTCCTAAATAGTTTGATATTCAGCCTTCGAAGGCGAGCCACAAAATCTGGCTATCAGGTTTTCCTTTACTTTGATTAATAGAAACAAGAATGCTAATGTTCTGCGTATCTAGAAGCAAAATAGTTCGCTCTGTTTATATTACGATATGATTAATGGCTTCTTTAGGAATGCTGTGGATTATCTCCTTGGTCAGGAGTCGATTGATGGTGGAGATGACGCCATGAGCTAAGCTGGTCCTTTTGTGGTTGGTCCTAACGTCAGCGATAGGAGTGGCAAGATCCGTAGGTATGAATTGTAAATTATCGCGTGGAATATTACGATAATCAGTTAGCATAAGGATACAATCAGTTGGTATCGCAGATGCAGTAAAATTATAAATTTTTCCGATGACAATTCTTGCTCCAATAATCTCGAAAGAAATGAATCAATAAAAGTGCTCCTCCAGTCCTTTTATTCTGGATATTACTGACGAAAGTAAAAGTTTTTTCTGTTTTATCAAAAATACTGGAAAATAGATACCGCTTTCGGCTTATAAAGACAACTGTAACTAAAACCTTAAAATAATTTAGTCAAACTGGACTACCTTAAAATATCCTTGTCACATAAACTTTCGATATTCAAGCACTAATGTCAAGCTACATTACCTACACCTAATCTGAACAAAATACCGACTGTCACCGCCCTTGTCCCGAACACCAATCCATCAGATTTGCAAATCCAGTAATCCCACAAACATCTCGTTCGTGGGTGGACATTGGATAAAGCGATTATTATATTATAAATGTAAATAATCGATTAGCATGCGCCGGCGCCGCCTGAACCGCGTCACTTGCACGCGGCGCCTGCGACGGCGTCAGCGAACCTATTAAAGGTATGTCTCCAGCTGCATGTGTGGTCTTGGATAAGAATAGACCTTCAATTGTGGAGATTTTAGTCAAGATTATGAATAGCAGGACCTACATATATCTAACTTATGTATTCGGCAGGTGTGAGAGAGTAAAATTATTATTAGCAGTATAGTATTGGACACATGGAAATTATTTATTATCTTTATTTTAGTTCACGTTTCCAACAGAAAACAGACTGAGAACACTAGTGTTAAAGAAATAAGGTTTGGTCTATCCAGTAAGTGAATCATTAAATCAAGGAAGAATGATTCCAAATCGTCTAGTTATAAAACCGCAACAATGTAAAGAAGTAGATCCTCCTAAAAGGAATGCCACACTAGACTTTAACTATTATGATTCCGTTAGCATCCGCTGCTCAATAAGGACCTCCCATTAGATCGCTTTAAAGAACAGCGCCTTAGCTACTAATTAATATTTGGCTTACGAATCATTTTGTACTAAGTTCCTACGTGCGGTGTATGCCATACATACTAACTACGGTCATCTAACGCGCCACGCTTTCAGTATGCCAAAGCCCTAGCTGTGTGTACTTACAAGTTGATACGATCGGTGTCGTGTCAATCGATCCCGCTTATCAAATCATTCGATCAATTGATTTCATTTATAATTTGTATCAAATTGCTTTTCAGTTAGCGTTCTATTAACAACAATTTGCATATGTATCAGTCATGATAAACTAGCGAGTCCGTCATTAAAAATGTTGACTACTTCTGTTTTATTTATAAGAAAATAAATCAACGTCAATTATCCCGGTTTTTGATTGGAAATTGGTTGAAACGTTCGTTTAAAGTTAAACTGTGACATAATGAACTTTTAATAAAGATGAGGATTGGTGGACTGGTCTCATATTTAAAAGGTACAACAAGATAATTGTAGCTAGTGGGTGCTTTGATGGAGCAATTTCATCTAATAGGTTTCCAATTGAATTGATCGAATTACGATCTAAAATTGCCGCTTCTGTAATGTATCGTTCTGTTTCTACCCTGACATTGCTCTTCTGTGATTGGCCCCTTATCTAGTTTAAACTGTGCGGGAATTCACTCATAATTATGCCTACATAAATATCAGAAACTTTAGCATTTCGTCAATTCTTTCAAGATCAGTGTTATTATATTTCACAAACTCTTGCTCACTTCTTGGCCTGCAGGTATTCGCAACCTTTTCAGTTAATTTTCCTGTAGGTTCTGTTGAGCATGAGGTTTTAGGATCGTTTCCCGGGTCGGGGAGTGTTATTGGGTTTTTCTATCAGGAATTTCTCAGTAGCAGTCCCGGAGTCTGGATTTGTGCCCAGTTCATGGTAATAGGCTCGCCTATTACATCCTGGGACTTAAACATATCTGCCGAAAAGTGGGTTGTACTATTAGGTACACCTCTTCCCAAGCCCTCGGGGATTACAGGTGTGATGTTATGTTCTGTAATTTCTGTCTCGTTTCCATCTTCAGTATTATTTAATTATGTTTATTGTAGAGTTGATAAATACTTACTTCCAGGGTATATATCTAGTCCGTCCGTCGTATGACGACGGGCAGGCCGTGTCGACGGCGCGTTCGTGTTCCACGTGCGCCTCAAAGAGATGTCAGCAAACGGGAGGGGCCCGCAAGGGCCGATGCCTGCCAGGGCTGCGGGACTGTTCGAAAGAGATACCGCAGCCCTGGAACATAAAGGGCGAAAGAAAGAACATGGGTGGTTTTTAGTCAGTAAGAGTCTGACACTCCCTTCCGCTCCGCCCAGGGCGGAGGGGGTCATTTGATGATTTCCCACCCACCAAAAAAAAACAAAAAAAAAAGTAAGTACCCTACCTACCTCTACATAATTATCTAGGTACATATTTCTTGTCACGGTTTCTATTGCATTTATAATCACTTAAAGGCAATGTTTTAAACCCGTGTAACATTGCACCGGTAACTAAGTTGTCATATTAATCATGTCGATTTAAGTTGTCATGGTCTATAAAGTGACGAATCACTTTTGAAGCCGTAGGCTAAGTTCAGTTTTATGATGTTGTGGCCGTAAAAAGGACAAGCAATTTCCGTTTGCTTAACTTTATTAGTTACTATTGGAATGAAAATTAGCCCAAGGGTTGTTTAGGAACTAACTCGTCTGGCAGTAGTCTCAGCCGTAAGCTGATTTTCCATCCGATACGGCAACATTTCACAATTAATTTTTAACTCCCATGTAGTAGGAGTCAAGCCTATTGCCATCAACTGGGCATATTTCCGAACTCCGTAGCAGCTACTGTGAAAATTCTCATGGCAAAACGAAATAACACTACTCGACCTGGGAATCGAACCCAGGACCTTCTATTCTCAGCAGTCGTGCTTTCGACCACTAGATCATCGTGATGACTGCCCAGTCATCACTTAGTAGATATACGTCAACAAAATATCTTTCGATAGCTTCGTATACAGCTCCTAAACCATTTCAATAGATTATCAATTCAATACTGATAATTATAATTGCATCGGTCGTTCTATCATGATTCATTAGTTTCGAGTAAGGACTGGCGCCGTCGTTCATTGGTTGGTCGTACATTAACTATGTATTCGCACACATTATAATATCTATTATATAAAATTACATATGTATGCTTAAGTATTGTTATTTATTGCCACCGTCATGGTAAATAGGTAATAAACCTCCACCTCTTTTAGAATTTACAGTAAATGCTTGATGTTATAAATAAACTTAATCCTATAAATAGTATCTTAACATCCTCTTGTAATTATTTATTTATCGAATAGTTAATGAAAGAGTTATTTGGGTACGTCTATGACAGACACTTGAGTAATTCCGTATAGCCTTCCCCCTATCTGAGCTATGTGTCTCTGGTCTATGTGATTCTTATTTTGACGGTGAACGTAGCGGTCACAAAAGAAGCATTTTTTTAAGCACTGCAAAGTTACTGCTACATAAAGGCAACGGCACGTCGTATGTAATACTGCTACTAATTTTCACTGCCAGTCATAATGGTTATCCACCATTGATAGAAAGATAGAACATACAACGTGTTTTTTTTTGTTCTCCCATCAATCTAGGGTTATATTCTATTAGTAAAAATAACAAAAAAGTCCTAGAATATGTGGTCCAAAAATGCATAGTTTCGAAGAAACCATCATTCATAATTTAAGTTTCATTGATAAATACGAGTAATTTATTTTCATTCAAACCAATTACCTATTTTGTATGAAAAATGAAAACAAAAAAAAAGATAATTGAAAAATAATTCATATGCCAGTTGATTCTTTGATATGGTCTCATTCATACACTGCCCTAGAGTTATGGCATGTAAAAAAACACCTTGTATACTTTATTGTACACCAAAATTGTTACACCGCTCTTGATGTGCGTCTGACTGTAAGTTATGTTCATGAAGAATGTAACCCCCGTTCCTTTATATACTTTTACGACATCCTCAGTACTAAGCCCTTCCATTCTGTTTTTCTTTTGCTCCGCTCAGCATTGAGTCTTTGAGTATCAGTAAGTACTCAATATGTCATAAATATGATATTTTACGACTTGTTATTGGAGCGCATTCACTAATATTGTTTAAATTTTAATGGCGGTTATAATATTTTTTAATAGTGGCTTTAAAATATGTTAAAAGGTAGGTAAGATTTTGTGGTTGGTTGTGGTAGCTGAAAGTAAATTTTATACATTCAACGTCATCATTCTCCGTCAGTCATCATCTGGCTAGCCTTTTCCCGACTATATTGAGTCCGGTGTCCAGTCTACCCGGATGCAGCTGAATACTAGCATTTTACATGGAGCGGCTGCCTATCTAACCTCGACAACCCAGTTAGTACTGCGTAATTCGATACCGCTTGGTAAGACTGGATGTCAGGTTTTCGGGCCACTGACTGCCTGTAACGACTGTCAATCATCTACAAATGACAGCCAAGGATCAACGGCTTAACTTGTTTTCCAAAGCATGAAGGAAACTCGGTATGTAATGGTTTGTCACACATCCACGGATCAACCTAGGCAAGCGTGGCTTAACCTAAAGATCAAATTGAGTAGCTGTTATTGTTTAGTTACGAGTACCTCATTCGTCGTTCTTCTGCTGTTATCTTAATTTATATGGGGTCAGCGTGGCATTTTATCTTCTTCCATACCCTTTTAGTTCTTAGTTAAATTAACTATACTGCAACCGTTGCATTTTACTTCTTTTATAATTCATAATATCTGTCGAAAGAGACTAGATCTTGCGACACAGGGTATCCTAGTGCGGGATCCAGTGTCATACCTAAATATTGTAACACTTTTTAAGAATCAATAAACTTTGTTACTTATTACTTATACTTCTCTATTACTCGTTATCTCAGTAGTCACCCTCTTTTCCTTCCTTTCAGTTCCCTTATCTTCATCTCTTCTTGTTGCCTCTCCAATTACTGAAGGTTTGCCATCAGCTCCGTAGCTTTCTCCTTGTCTTATGCGAGGTGGAACAGCTCAGTAGCATTCCGAGACCATTCGCGAATGTTAATTCCTTATACCTTAAATACATGAATACTCTTTTATAAGTAAATATTTGATCTCTGACTTGAATAGTCTTTGGAAGTCAACCTGTCCACCCATTAACAGTTTAATATTAAGTGAAGGAGCTCGCAACAACAAATACCTTTACAATTCCGATACAAATTGTACGCCTCTGAATCCATTCAAGTTAGTTTATCAGCTACTGGAATTACTTAATCCGGTCTAGTCTTATCCCTCACGCAATCATCCTGACACGTAGCCCGATAGTTGGCCGACAGAATACATTCATTTGCAGAATAGATCGTTTATTTTGAATTGATCGGCCTTGTTGCACAGTGCTGTGGGATTGGCGGTGTGGCAGATTTTGTTTTCATTCTACGATTTGGTTAAAGTATTCATGTGCGCTTAGCGAAGTAGTTTGACTTATTTATAAGCACCTTACGCTGTGTAATCATTAGGAGTTCTAGTTGTTTGATAGTGGAAATGATGATGTATCGCTTAGAATCGGCCATTATTTTCACAGTTTTCCACAAGACAACTTTGTATGAGCTGGAAAATGTCAACCCAGTATGGATGCTACTAATTAACAGATGTGTATGAAAGTCTATTTGGCTGTATTTTTTTGAAGTGAAAACTTCTTTAGCGGCGTTGAGCACTTTTTCTGTAATGGGTATAAAATCTTAAACTCGCGTCAGGACACGTGACCTGATCGAAAAAGCGTAAGACGCAGGGAGTTCTGAAGTGTTAAATTTTTAATGTAATATAAATTGTCATGTTTGTGTCCGATAGCGCAATAAATGAATATTGTATTTTACCACATAAATGATAGTAGGTACTTTTATATTGATAATTAAAGCAATTCGTGCAAAATTATTCCCTAATCATTTCAAAATATCAAAAATGCACAACGTTAATATTCAAGTTTTCACTTCTGCCGGCACTCCCGGAGTGCAACCCGTTGTTTTTTTTTATTTCGCTGCGTTTGTGACGGAATTGAAAACTGGTGCTTCCGCTATGGCCAATCTAATTTCCATATTGACAAAACCACCCAACCAACATGCATTCCAACATTCCCAGCCCAATTATTTCCCCTGCAGTGACACGCAGGCGCCAACATACCGTTCAAATTACTGCACTGGTAAACCAAAAAGCGGTATCTCAAATATCCAAAAAATCTGTTTTTCATTCATTTGAGATAAAGTAATCGAAATAAACGATTCTAAATTGAAACATAAAAAAAAACATTCATATCTCATTTTCGAAAAAGTGTCCGTGGAGTTTCTTGCCCATTCTTCTCCGTAGAGATTTACCCTTTAGAATGGGCAACCACAGTTTTTTCAGAGATTATGCCTAGTTGCTGAACTGAAGCTTCACCTTTTGATTTTTGAAAATTTTAAAGGTCTGTAAACTTGAGTGTATTTTTTGTACTAAATAAGAGAAACAAAAGTTTCTAATTTTGTTTTCTCGAAACACAGATATGTTGAGTTACCACTTTTTAAGCTTACGAAGGCAGTATACCTTCGGTTGAAACTGATCGTCCTTGCGGCAGCTGTCTTGTCCACAAATCTGTGCAGCGTGGCCAGCACTAAATTGTCACGGCGTCCTGTTAACTGCATTACTGATTATATTAATTTGAAATGATACAAGCTGATCGAGTCGCGGTCACTGATTTTGTGGTGTTTTTGGTTTTATGTGTTTGTTGATAAAGTGATTAGTGTTTTAGGGTTTATTGATGGTCTTCGATTACATATCTATCTAAAGAATATGATAGACAATACGATATTAAACAGCTTAATGTTTTTGGTTTGCTTAACAGGGCTTACAAGCAAGTTGCTGCTTTCATTTTGTGGTAAAACTTTTTGTTGATTTACTTGGCCCAATTTCTTTCATTGTGTTGCGTTTTTTTTTGTTTCGCTTTGTACAAGGACTCTCAAAAGGATTGAAATAAGTTTTATATCAGGTTTATGTTAGCACCATTCATTTTTAATTTTAGTTCATGGTAATCACATAAAATAAAATATCAATTTATCTAGAACCTTGTACAAATGTTCGTGTCAACTTATCTAGCAGACAATTTTATAGGTACCAACAACTTCTGTTCACTTCAAGGAATAAACATCATTTACTGCATTTCTCTAAATCTAGACCTAACACAGACCGTTATCGACCCGTTTCACTTAAAACATCTAAAATCCAAACATCCTGAAAGTTAGACTTGACCCCCAAAGACCCCAACAGATACCACAGTATCACAAACGTGTTAACAAGAGGTCCAAGTCGTCCTGCCACGGGCAGCAAAATGTTGAATACAGTACGCCACATATCTCAGGCAAGCGACAGATATATGAGGGCGGAACAACAGTCGACTAGATAAGGGAGTGGCCCAGAACCACTGTAAAGCTACGCGGTTTACGTAATCGGAGGGAAAACGCGGCAGTCTTTAGGCGGTCGACTGTAAAGAAAAAAACCGGACAAGTGCGAGTTGGACTCGCGTGGAGAGGGTTCCGTAGGTTTAGTATCTAAATTCTGTAAGTTGTTTTAAATCTAATATTTCTTATAGGTTTTCCTGTAATCTATAGGCAAAGAACGATTATTTTTATTTTTTTTCAAAATTTTCGACCGTGCAGTTTCGGCGTTAAGGGAGGGAGGGAGTGGTAAATTTTCCCCTATTTTCGCAAATAACTTCAAAACTGCTTATCTTAAAATTACAAAAAAAATACATATTTGATATATAACACAATATAGTTTGCAAAAGTTTTTTTGTGACCCTAAAAATCATAGCAGCTACCCTAAATCAGTCTCAAAAAGTTTTTAAATTAAGTGACTGACCGTTGACTGTGTATGAGTCTGAATATTAATGAGAAGTTATAGATTGAAATCATTGTTTTAATACACGTAGACACCTACATAGACTATGATAGAAAAGAATTGCACGCACTAAGAGAAGTAAACACAGCAGTTTAAAAACCGGCCAAGTGCGAGTCGGACTCGTTCATGAAGGGTTCCGTACCATCGTAGTAGGGGGGTAGCCCCCTCTTAATTATTATTTGTTGTTATAACGAAACAGAAATACACATTCTGTGAAAATTTCAACTGTCTACCTGTTGCGGATCATGAGATACAGCCCGCTAACAGACAGACGGACGGACGGATGCGACAGCGGAGACTTAGTAATAGGATCCCGTTAGTCACCCTTCGCGTACGTAACCCTAAAAGAACGTTTACCTTCATCACCGAGATGCTTACCATATCCAACTTTACATTGCAAAGGAAAATAGCAATATCAATGTGACTACAAATTAATACGCCACCAACCGTCATTTTCATCAGAATACAATCGACGGAAATCGCTTCATTAAACACCATTTACATCTAAAATATTATTGACTAACCACAATCATTACTTCACATTAAGGATATTGTGTCTCATGATTGTAATAAAATTCTTTGTTTATTATCGGATACTTAAAAAGTTATTTATTTTTCACATCTCTATCCTCTTATTGTTATGTCTTATTTATTTACAGCTCAATTGAAAACGTATTGAAATACTGATAAATTTATAACGTCAGTAACTATACAATACACATGCTCCTATGAAATAAAAAAACAATAGTCTAAACTTGAAGATTTGTTGTAATTGGCTTTCTGGTGACTATGGTTCCGTTTTTTGTTTATTATTATTAGCTATAAGTCCTCCATGTACTAAAATAAATAAATATTGATTTAGTAATTTTAATATAACTGGCGAAATGTGGGTGTACTATTAGATACACCTCTGCCTAGCCCTTCCGGGATTACAAGCGTTTTGTTACGCTATATTGTTTTTATTTTTTATTGTGGTCTCTATTATTAGTTACTCTTGGTTTTGAACTGAAGTACCAGTAGGCCAAGTTACATTACATTTATTGTTTTAAGGATATTTAAGTTTTTTGAGAAAGTTTTGCATTTAACCAGCGTCGTCTTCACCGCCTAGTGCGTGCCCTCTGAACAACCAACTCCACTGTATTTGGTTAACGAATAACCGATCTAGATGACCATAAACCAACAGCTTCGTTAGTTGCGTCGCTTTGCAGAACTATCTACAATAATAATAATATTTTTTATTGTGTTCACGGAGTGTTTACATAAATGCTTGATTTATTTGATGGAGTTAGGATCTTTCTCTGTTAGAACATAGCGCGGATTAAGCGGTGTTGGTTCAATTTAGTGCGAGGTTTTTGTTAATAAAGCTTCAAAGTTCTAACCATCCTTAGAACATTCCGTAGCTGTTGTTACCTGGGTCTGACTTTGAAATTCATCTATATAGATAAAATCAATTAATTACCTGCCCTCTATAAAGTTATAGCAACTAGACAACAGGTATAGAACCTATTTTTTATAACTTTACAGACAGATGGGTACAATGTTGCCGGGGGGATCGTTACACTACTTCTTTAAGCTAGCTAAAACACCTGGATATCGTGAGGGCCATTTTGCGGGGCTGTAAATGTTGACGTTCAAGAGGATCTGCTCATCACCCGTATTTATTTTGAATAAATTGTTTTTTATTTTTAATTAATAAGACATTTGTCGTGATTGAGCTTTTTTCGAGCTGTGTAACCCAACAAATTCGATGTCTTGTACCTTAGCTACGATAGTTGTTTTTCTTTTGACTAGAATCATCAGCATATATTTGCGTGCCTTCATGTTATAATTTTATGCCATATTTACGGAAATCAACATTTAAATTGTAAACAAATATGTGAAGGTAATTATCTAATGTAAATTAAACAAGATCCTAGGCGCCGCTACACACGTCTCTCAGACATAGACAATTAGACATACGTCTCTCAGACGTCGACATACGGTAATCTGTAGCTAGTCCCTAATTGATGTCGAAGGAGTTTCTCACTCTTGATTAGTAGTTTAAGTGGTAAGTTAGATAATGTTATGTGTGTGGGTACAAGTATGTAAAGTTGATTGTACTGTCGGTACTAGCGTACAAATTAGAAATTATTGTATCGGACTCTACGTTTACTAAAGAATTAAGTTTAGGTTACGTTACGTATAGATTTGGTTTAGCAAAGGGCTTACAGAAGTGATCATCGTTTTGTATGTATTAAGGCTTTTCAGCAACTTCTGTAAATTCTGCTGTACTGATTGAATAATAATTTTTCTAGTCCGTCTGAAAGTAACTTGAACTTTATTGAGTCTTCTTGGAAACAAAAGTCATACGAAACTTATTTTTCTTTCGATTTGATTAATTTCCGCATGTTTCGATGTAAATAGATTATAATTTTTTTTCCATAAATATTGATTGTTTAATTCTGGGTTTTCTTTTTCCCTCTGTCCGATACATTTTCTTTGGTATTTTTTTTACTGTTTTTGCATGTGCATCTGATTCATTTAATTATCCTACTGCAAGATCACGCTAATGTGAATGCAAAAATAAGCAAATATACCTACGCATTTTTCTCTACATACCAGATATCTGTCTGAGAAGCAAATAGTTTCTAATATGGGTTTTTAGTACGTCAAAACTCATAAATAATAGGAAGTGATGAAAAAATAATAAAAAACAATTTGGTCATAAATATAACTTTGTACCTAAACACATAACATTCTCTAACTTACCACTTATGAACCCACAAATTAATCGGCAAGTCTATAAATTAAATTAATAGGGACATAAAAAACACCTTAAAATGTATCGCAAAGCTACTTTTAATCAAATACCTGACGCCATTAATTTTATGTCCTGTACAAATAAAAATGCTGTAAAACACAGTTGGCTTTCAACTTTGATTCACACGCTTTAGGGTTCCACAGGGAAAAGGATCACAAGAATAAATAGTTAATCTTTCGTAATGAAACTAATTTGTGGATGTTAATATTGGTAAAATCAAAATAATTGCTACCTTTAACCAAAATTATGTAATCCTAAAATTATGTCAATGTTCACTATTCTAAAAGATTTAATCTTAGTAAAATATGACTGGTATTTGAAGATTGTTCTAACTTACTAGATTTAACTACTTTTATATTTCGTAAATAAATGAATTTAGCATGCGCATCAGCCGAAATGGGTTTGATGGCTTCCTTCTACCCTGGGAAGACCGTTTAGGTTACGAAATACGTAAGAATGAGGTTCGCAATAGTTCTGTGCAGGACAGCAGTAAATATATGTGCAGCGGACGTACCTTAGACTGCGACCTGCTCTCGTTGACCTTCCATCTGCCACTCCTGATGATGACGACGATGGTGTTTGGATGACGATGAATCTAATGGCTTAATTAAAGTTCACTCGAGGTGCGCGTTGGTCGGAGGTAGGTAGGACACGAAGTCTTAAAAAGGAGTTTACTGTTGTATTTCATTTCTAGAGTCACTCCTTTATATTTTATTTTTTCTTATGTTTTTACTTATTTTTGTGAATGCCGGTGAACCAGTAATTGGCGACTGTGTAAGTACAAGACTTAAGATATTATCTTAAGTATAGATTTTACAGTCTTGTACTTACTATGTTGTACACAGAAGCTGTTGGTGTATCTGTATTAATAAATAAATAACTTAGATTTAGCACTGTATCACAGATCCTATCACATTATACGCTGTAAAGTAAATTAATCTAATATCTCTAAGCACTATTACTTTGTGACAGTAACATTGTATCGTAAACGTCCAACTGCAGAACATTGGCCTCCCAATAAACCCCGTCAAATAAAAGTCAAATAAAATGATAAGAAGACTTTACGGCTTCCATCCACTTAATGTTTCTATTTAATGATGGGAAATTATGCATTCAAATTTTTGAGCAGCCATTAGGGTAAATATTATCATGCACCAATTACGGGCCCCCAACAGTCTATTCCGGCTCACGCCTTACCTTAAAATAAATGTCTACAACTTGTCAGTGGTTTTATGAAGGCGGCCATTAAATAATTCATTAGTAAAACGACCAATCATAAATCAGGAAAGTGCGACAGCACGCGTGCAGTGTTTTGTAACCGCCAATCACAGTGTGGCATTTCTTATGACTGCAATATAAATTGGATCATTAAAACATGTGTGATGTGATGTATGAGACTAATTGATGTAAAGGGTAGGGGCAGAGATCGATACAGTAATTAACAGGAGTAATTAAATGCTGAATGTCGTTGTTATTGAGCTTTTAATTGCTATAAATGGTGTCATGATGACAGATGATGTAGGTATGCCAAGGTTTTACGAGTAAATTAACTATCGCGTAGTTTGTATTCGTTAAATGAATCTTTTAAATCTATAAAGTATTATTAAGCCATAGTTAATTAAAGAATGAGAAAAAATAATCAATAACTCCTTTAAAAGTTAGTAGATTATCAAAGAGCCTTACGACAACGCCATGCACTAGACCCTTAACGTAATGCACTGGTTCGCCCCGTCATTGCGATCATTTTTTTGTTCTAGACCATACCTGGGAACCTTCTAGTTACGGAAATATTGGGGGTCAAACTCATTTTCACAAGTTTTTTTTTTAATTAAGCACATATTTTTATTTATTTTAACACCTCCATGACCCCGTACTATTCAATGCATCGATCAGCACAATGTTTTGAATGCGTTACGTTGAGTCCTACCGTAAAACGTGATTTTTAGCAATATTTTTTGCGTTAAATAACTTAGTTTGATGTACATAGTGCTTGGTTTACGGGTTCGTGAAGGGGCTGTTTATACTCTGTATACAATAATACATTATTATATACAAACCATTTTCTTCCCTTGTGCTACAAAGAAAAACTGATATAAAAAAATAGGACTACCAACAACAGCCATTTCACATGCAAACATATTGCCGATTACCAAACCGTTCGACACATAAATGATACAGTAACTTTTCCTTCACAACCTCGTATTCTACCAGCTTAAGAATAAATCAGAAGGTTCTGATTTTGGGCTCGTTTATCTACAAATCTTAATAACCCACAAGTAAGTCCACATAACACCTTACCCAATAACGATAGTTAGCAGAGATAATCTCACAAACTGCCACAAATCACGACTGATTATGATCTTAAATCCCACCTCACTAGCTACTGTATAGAACTGATGCCAACACACATTGTAACTATTAAGATAATTAATTATATCTCTATTCATGCTAAAGATATTATAAGCGTGAAGATATGCTTATAGTGAAGCTTATTTGTCATCGCTGGAGACCTTTTACAGTTTGTAATTTAATTGAATTTTCAATTTAGTTTTCAATGGAAATATTTACCGACTGCCATATTAGTTTTGATCAAAGGACATGTTAAAAAATGGCCTATGCATCAACACGTATGAAATCTTTACAATAATTACTAGTTCTTTTTATAATTTACATTACAATTATTACAATAGAACGGACATTTCATGCCATTATTTTTTTAAATTGAATTGAGGTTTTTAGTTACAAACAGTTGAAAGCGCTGTGTGAAAAGAGCAACATCGACACTAAAAGTCGATGAATTGACAGATGACACTTTGACGTTAATTTAATAGTAATGATAGAATGACAGTCTCGTAAGTTTGCGTAGACAGAGAATGCTATAGACTAATTGATATGTTTTGTCGCATTCACACAAGAAAAAGAACAACTTATGCCGATGTCGTGTAAAGAAATGAAACAGAACGATAAAATTTTTTGTTTCATCGAGCGTGCCACGTTTTTTCAAGGTCAGCACACTAGTTTGCTAAACAAAGTTTGACAGCTGACGTGCAGCTAGCCATCGTCTACCTTTAAAATACAGTTTTTACGTGTTATTATGTTAAGTAATTTATGTTATATTTTGTTTTGAACAATTTAGACTTACTATTTCAACCATTTATACAAAAAAATGGTGTGGTGTAGCGTTAAAGGGTGTAAAAGTGATAGTGGAACGAAAATCCCAGGATTGTCTTTTCATTCGTAAGTATGCCACTCTTTATCAGTTCTAGGCATTCAGTAACATTTTATTATGTTCATATATTGTGTATAATGTACGCTAGACGTACGATTCATCCTTAAAAAGCACAAAAATAACAATTATTATTCAATTATAAATTCTAACCTAAAAACGTTGGTGTTGCCAACTTTTCTATAAATTATTACCCACTATTATGGGAAATAATAATGTGATGGCTTCTGCAGTGAGTATTAATTAAATATCTGAAATATTTAATGACTTTTTGCAGTTTCCCTGAACCTGATAATTTACGTCAGAATTGGATTGTAGCTACAGGACGAACAGATTGGACACCAAAACCGTCATCAAAAATTTGCAGCAAACATTTTGAGAATTAAAAAGAAGAATATAAGTTAATTAGAAAGAAGAATTCATAAATAATCATTTTGAAAGTCAACCTTTTATTGGAAACCACAAAGTTTTACTTATTAAGGCAATTGCCATGCACTATTTTGAACTGCGTATACATCACGCAACAAAAGGATTTGAACCTAAGCAAAAAATTAGAAACATACGAAGCTTGTTTTATTTAAAGGACAATAATGTGTTAAATCAATAAAAGCTTATTAAAAATAAAACATGTTCTATTATTTACCCACAAACCCAGAACCTACTATCACATCAGAAATGGCAGTAATTTAGAACCACATCATCATCATCCATCGTCCTCATCGCAATTAATTTGAGTTCGGCAGCATGTCTTCTCCGCATCGCATGCCTTTGCGTACCGATGGTAACGGATATGTCATTGGCATATTCAGGCTTTGTCTTACGTACTAATTTCCAATTCTCATAAATTGTGGGGTAAATTTTTTCTCACCCGGTAACCCTAAATTCGTGACGTATTTATTTTTTGTCTCTTTTTGCGACACGCTTTGCCGGTGTCTATAGGATACTCTGTCTACGTAAGTTTGTCACTCGCAATTATTATTACGGTTCTATTGGCCTAATTATAACCTCAAATACCGAAACTGTTTTAGATTTTTTTACAATTCTCAAAAGTGTCTGTGATTTTAATTTAGATTAAATCGTATTAATGCATTATTTAGGACATAAAAAGTAAATTCACGTCTCTGTTGGTTCTTAGGCGAACGATGTATAGACGCCGAACAATGTCCTTTGTTTATCTGATTGTCATTTTTCTCATGAGACACCGCTGCTGCGATCCTTACATACTCCTTTTGCCTCGTCCACGTTCATACATCTGGTCATACACGCGTTGCGAGTACGCATTCGACCTTTCTGAAGAGCAATACTTATTTATTTAGTCCACGTTCATTTAATTGAAGCATATTTAGGCAAAGACTTGGCTCTTAGCCTGTTCGGCTACTGATATAAATAACAATCTCCGCTTGGAAAACCTGAAGACTGTATTACCAAAAGCTGTCAAAATACTCAATTATTTCTATCATTCTATTCTTCACCAGTCTAATAATGTTTCTTCGACGCTTGAATGACATCGTAAAAAATGTGTAATTGTGTGTGACAATGATATTGAAAAAACTTGATGGTGTCGTTAGTTCTAATTAAGACTGACCGCCTCGTTGGTTGATCGGTCACAACTTGCAAGCGCGACTGCTGAGTATGAGGTTCTAAGTTCGATTCCCCGGCTGAACAAAGTGTTTTTGGGTTTTTCCATCAGGAATTTCTCAGTAGCAGCCACTGAGTCTGGATCTGTGTCCGGTTTATGGCCATAGACTCGCCCGCTATTACATGGGACTTAAACATTACTGGCGAAATGTAGGTGTAGGTACTGACAGGTACACGTCTGCCTAATCTTTCGGGGATTACAGGCGTGATGTTATGTCAGGTAGGTATCCTTCAAGGAGGTGAGTCTACCCGTCATATTAAACAAGTTTGCCAAAGAAATTCATGTCTTTAGTGCCCAAGCAAAGCGACTATCAAGATAATAAATAATATCCCCTCTTTAAGAGAAGCTCTCTTTGACTAAGCGATATAAAATTCAATCTGAACTAACATGATTGTTAATGTTCCGAAGATTTACCAATATTCCCATTAATGACACAAATAAATCTAATTTGGCAACACCAAAACAACTTGTTTTTCTTTTAATAGACAAATGAACCTAATTTTCCATCAAACTCCATGATTTATAGCCATAATATAATCATAAATCATATTAATCGATTTGCTTCATTGAATATATAAAATCTTGATATTTATATCTATGACCAAAAGCTTATAATTATAACGTGAACTATCGAGAGTTTGGTGGCTGTTAAAACTATGATGAGCTGGGTAATCTGACGTCTGTTTTTAAATAGGTTTTAAGATGGTATTAGTCTAAAACTATGTAGCATAATCAGCCTATAATATTTCCACTGCTTAGAAATAGGCCTCCTCTCTGTGGGAGAGAATGCTAAATCCACAACACGTGTATCAACCTACACGCGTTGTGGATTTACCATTCGCTATATATTCGCGGATATCTGATTCTTGAACACGTTGGTTTCCTGTCGATGTTTTCTTCGTCACCGTTTTGAGAAGTGACTATAAAATAATTTACACCACAAAGGAAGATAAATGTCTACGGTAACCTACACTTCATAAGTCATTCTGTTTGCAGTGGGCTATCCCTTTTTTGAAAACTATGTGTTTACTGCAAAATGACTGAAAAATGTGTGATTTGTTTCCGAAACAAGAATTTGATCTAGTTCAACTTATTTCTTGTGCCAGTTTTTGAAACACGAAAATCTCTGCAAGTTATAAAAAAAATGTCGATTCATTTCCAGAAATAAGCTTTGCCTGAAACACAGAAAATCCTGATTATTTTCAGCAGCGGAAGCATTGGAATTATTGATAGATCTAGACGGGATCGATCTTGAATCCTGATTCCCTGAAATTGAGCTCATCTAGAATAAATTCTACTTACTGCACTTTTGATAATAGTTTGTTTAGACTTACGCTGTTTCCTTAGACGTTTCAGATGGGTATCGAAACCAAAATTATGTATGTTGCCCGTACAGTATGAATCAAACCTAATAGTCAGTTGTATGCCACGACTCCATTCCTAAGTAAACATACTTCGCATATGGCGCCCAAAGGGAAGGGTTCCGAATGATTTATCACAAGTAATATTAATAATGCGCCCGCCATTTTGCCAAAGATTTATACACACTGAAGCCTAATGGTGTTCCGTGAAATATTAGTATAGTTAATGGAATATTTGAATGATTTGGGTCAGGTTTTAATTGAATTAATACTGCTGTGAAGAGCGCGTTGGGTATGGAGTGAGTAAGATGTATCGGATTACCGGTTTAGTAGGAACCACTACTGAATTGACTCGGTAAAGGTCGGGGTCAAAGTCGAAGCTGCGTAAAGCTCTGCATGATAGGAGTAAGATGTAGTAAGCATGTCACTTGAAATGTTGCTTATGGTCGTAGCTTTTACGTTTGTTGGTAGGTATAAGCTTTCAATACGATAACAGTAATAACTATTCCGATCTCATCAACCAATACCATAGTAAAACATCGTGTTATGAACTTGTAGGTAAACCTATAGCTGGTGGGGGTTTTATGCGATCCATAAGTTTATTTATTAGACCAGACTGGCTTCCCAACTTGAAGTGACTAAAGTACTATTTTATGGCTCACTTATGTACCTATATGAGTATGTGAGGAAATTTTCACGTTAAATTTCAACGCGAACTCGATAAAGCATGTTTCTTAACAGTTCTCTAAAAGTTTAATCCCGACCTTTATCGTGGATATTGACTCGACACTTATTTTAAAACTTAATTCTATCTAACATATTGTGGAATTTTGCCAGTATTACAGCACCCAGATAAAAATATGATAACATGGAAAAATCCGTTTAGTTTTCAACTAGCCCCTAACCGGTTGGGTGCCTACAGTAAATTTCACTCTTACTGAAACCAGTCCGTTATACTTACGCAACTGACGATGTTTACCGTCTCACTCATTATATCAGCTTCTTGAGAACAGGAGTAACGCCTGGAACTTAATGGACTTCGTGTTAAGGTCCAGGAGTTTGGCACAACCATGACACAGGTGATGCAAAGTTATGTTCGATGGAAGATTGGAATGTAACGGTGCAGAAAAAAACACTAATTTAATTCTAAACGTAGGCCAGTCATAGCAGGCTGTCACTGTCCCTCTGCAGGGCAAAGCCCTCTTCCCATATGGGGAGGACAAGAACATCAATGGTCTTGCTTGTCCAAGACAGAATTTGTCAAAAATATAGAAACATCGTCTTTTTCCAAAATGATAATTTCTTTAATTGACGTGTAATAAAGTAATTAATACTACATCACTTAAGCTATTCTTACACAATGACGTGTAATAAACTAATTAATACTACATCACTTGAGCTATTAATTGCCTGCACGTAATTAACACCGATGCCTAATCGTAGCCACGCGATAAATCAATAACGCTATTTGCGGACATTTATTTTTAGATAATTAAATATACGTCGGACTTAGCAAGTTTCACATGTCGAGGTTTCGTGGTTTCACAGTTACGTTTTAAATACAAATAGTGTATGGGCTCTGCTAGATTGAAAGCGGGGCGGGTAATTGTAAGGCTCGTGTAGATTAGGACCAGACATGATAGACCAAAACATGTTTAAATTAGGATCTCATTATTTAAAAAAAAACATTTAATTTATTTATTTATTTTATTTTTTTATTGTTATTTTTTGGAAAAAATAGTCCCAATCGTTTCGAGTTCGATGATCGAGTTCATGGTATTCGGCTCCAGAACGACCTAAAAATAATGGTGTATAGTATAGTATAACGCACTGATGTCCGCAACTCCACGTCCAAGCGCGTATTTTGCGTGCGGTTGGGAAATTTATTGGATCCACCTCAATTCCCCGAGAAAAGCCAGCAACGCCTTGATGCTGCTGATAATCTCGAGGAGAGTACCTATAGGTTACCGAAGTACTTTGCCCTGTATGTTGCAACCTCTGGGCAGTGAAGAAGCACGTAGGCTGCTGTACAGGGGGCTGTCTGTGACTCCTATGGCAAAGAGGTGTTTATTAAAAGAACCCTGTTCAGTGATGGCGGCTGTAACTGTGCGAAGCTGTAGATTGGTCAGCCGAAGCGCTCGTTTGGTGAAACGGCCGGGTGAAATATTGTACTTATGTAAATAAATAAAATATTTCCACGCCATGAGAAATGGCAGACATGTCGTGAGCCACTCTTATTTAAGATCTTGCATGCATGTTTTAATTTCAATTCTTTATGCATACACATGTTTAAAGTAAATAAAAATGTCTTATTCTATGAAACCGATTTTTTCAAGAAACGACACGGAGTTATTGCTCCATATCCACCAAAAATCGGTGTGGACATTGCATTTTTAAATTAAACAGTAGATTTTTTTAATAGCCATGGTGAATCACGTGCTGAATGGGCACTGTCCAAAAAATATACAGGTTAGAGTTTTTAGTTAAAATACAGTATTTTAAGAAAATAATTTGAACATTTTTGAAATTCAATGGCTAGTTTAATTTAGATTTAAATTTAAAGTTTTAGGGCTGATGACGACATCACTGGAAAAGATTCCTTTGCTCATTCAACGATTTAATACGTGATTGACAGTCTAGTGACAGTTTGATTTTTAATGGCATTCACATGAAGCTAAGGGTTCGTTCAAACTCGCGCGATTGCAAATCGTGCGGTTTGGAATCGCTAAAAGCTATTTTCACGATATTCTTTCTTCAAACGACGTCATTGAAGGTTAAATAAAGGTTAACCACATTACTTCAAAAATTTTAATAAATAGGGAGAGTTTTTTCATTTTAACGAGAAATAAAAAATTAGAGAACTTGTTCCCTGAAATGGTTTTGTAACAATCCCCATTTATGGTAACAGTTTGCACGTCCGTCGATTGTCGTAGCGAAATCCGCTTCCGCTACTGCCTTGACACTCACGCTCTACCCGCTAACCCGCATTCAATGTAGCGTTACCCTAGTTTGCTCTTCCACAGATTCAAATATTTGACAGCTTCCGTATCAGTTGTAAGGTGAGACTTGCGTAGGAATTCCGCGCGAATTGTAAGCAAATGCCTATCAAAGTCAAACATTTGCAAAGGTTTCGTCTATGTATCAGATACATGGATACTACTCAACAGTTCCTGTAAAGTTCCTGTTTGTTTGTTCCTGTTTTTTTTCTCTAATCTCTGTGTTAACACCTAGCTTTATGTGCAGGCTGTGGTCTCCTGCAATTGAAGGAACACACTTAAAAGAACCTTTGTATATCTGTGACTTATATTGTATCTGTGTATCTTTTGTTGGAGATCCAAATAGATAGATAAATAAATAAATAAATAGAAAAAAAAAGATATCAACACAGTGAAAATCCTTCGCCCAGAATAAAGGAAGTTTTCCCTGGTGAAGAGTTACAACAGTAAGAGGAACATCTTCTCACTACCTACCTCTGGTCATCAGCTGTCTATCACATGCCGTTGCCACAGGCAGACGTTTTTTCATAGCGTTAAAGTACCCTTGCAAAGACAAACCGCAGTGACAAAGCCACCCGATCATTATGGCGGACCTGAGCGGATGCGGTCGCTTTTGTAATTGTATCTTTACCTATGAGCTTCATCACTAATATAAAGATGCGATTGCTGAGCATCAGGTCTTGAGTTCGATTTCCTTTTGGTGGCCAGTTCGGGGGGTTCAGTGGAGTCTGGATTAGTGCCCGGTTGCCGGCAATAGGCTCACGTGATTACATAGCTGGCGAAATGTAGGTGCACTATTAGGTTTCACTCCAGAAACCTTTCGGACATTAAATACAGGCTTGATGTTATCTTTATAAATATATCTAAATATATCCGTTCCATAAATGGACATTGATACAAGTACAAGTGTGAGATGCCATCTCACAAGGATGTGACAGTTCATCGCCTCTGAGCCTCTGATCAGATCCGTTTGTGCTCAAACATTGTATCATTATGAAGTGATTACGTCACGGAGCTATATCAGTCAATTATCCGGTCGTCATTTGTTTTGCGTGCATGATCACTAATTAAACGATTGATTTGAAACTAATATGGTGATAAATCTGCGGCTTTGGCTGTGGGTTTAGTAATTTTAAAAATTACTTTTCATGAACTGAAAAAGTAACTCGTGGCTTTCGGTTTTCTTCTGTGATCAACTGAAATGCTCGTAGATACTTTTATGTTTAACTACATTTTTCGAAGCTGTTGCGAAGCGCTGTTGATAACTAAAGTGCAATACCAATGTTAAATTATGCTGTATCTTAATATGACTCACTGTTTTTGAAGATGACCCACTGTTATCGAAGATGCGCCACGGTTTTCGTCAGATTTAGATATGAAATAATTTCTATTTTATTTACAAATAATACCTAGACTAATCATTCCTTGGTTTGTAGCAACGAAAGTAATCATTTCACATTCTTAAAGATATCATTTTAATTTAACGCTGCCTCTGATCTCTACCAGCAGCAATCCCATAGACAAATATCTTACGTTTAGTTGCTAATGAAAAAAAAACAGAAAAAGGAATACATAGTACCCTACTTTATTGCCTAGTTTAGAGAGTAAAAACCGACAAACAGACAGACTTGCGTTTTCCTCAGCATATTGATTATTATTACAACGTTAATAATTTTATTATAGATCTTCTATATAGAGTAGCTAAACAATAACTGCCGCTCGTAACGATCTTCAGGTTCAGCCGCGCTCGCCTAAGTCGGTCTGTGGATGGGTGACCACCCGTTACATACCGAGTTTCCTCCGTGCTTCAGAAAGCACGTTAAACCGTTGGTACCGGCTGCCATTTGTAGATCTTTGAAAGACGTTACAGGTAGTCACAACCAGTCTTACCAAAGGGTATCGTATTACCTAGTACTAATTTTAACTGGGTTATGGAGGTTAGATGGGCAGGCGCTCCATGTAAAATACTGGTATTCAGATGCATCCGGTTAGACTGGAAGCCGACCCCAACATAGTTGGGAAAAGGCTAGGCAGATGATGTTAATAACTTTATCGTTACTTGTGAAATACGTCAATGACGTGCTAAATACTTAACAAAATACGTTGTAAAATTAATTATGACACGTGTTTGTGTCTTTACTATACAACTGGTGACCTCAATGACGATACTTTAGTAGCTACTGTGTCCGGCGCTCCCTGCGGCTGTCAGTTCCGCTACCAGCTTTGGTGACACGACATAACTTCAAACACTTCAGTTGCTTGTCTCTCTATCTTCAAATCTTAGAATTTGAAAACCGCAATGGTATTTAAACTTTTTAAAACACTTTAACTTTAAGTGGAGACTAAGAATTACGGTTTTAATATAACTGTATGATAATGACAACTTGTGGTATCGTCGACATCTACTACACATCTACGTATCGTTTGAGAGCGCGGTTGGCGCAGTGGCTGAGCGATTGCCTGCTGCGCTGCGTGTCGCGGTTTCGATTCCCGCACGGATGAAATATTTTGTATGGTCTACAGGTAGTTTGTTCCGGGTCAGGTTGTTTGTGTATGTAAGTTTAAATGTTTGTAAACGCACCCACGTTACAGGAGAAATTCCTAGTTTGGGGAAACGTTTTTTTTAAACCAAACAAACAAACTTCATATTTCAGACATCTTAAAATATGGATGAGAGATAAATATGACATGTGCTGAAAAAGCTGAACTGTTAATTTAAATTAAACTGAGCTTGGAGAAAGGGACCTTAGAAATCGCTGACAGAATAAGAACCCAATCTAGTACTTGCAAATCTGGCTCTAAAATCCAGCCTGAACCAAAGTATCCAAAATCTGTTTACATATTTTCCGGAATTAAACTAAGCTGGGATCAATCTTCACGTTAAGTCGAGCTTGCCTAGGTTGGTCTGTAGAAGGGTGACCACCTATTACATACCGAGTTTCCTCCGTGCTTCGAAAAGCACGTTAAGGCGTTGGTCCCGGCTGTCTTTTGTAGATCTTTGACTGTCGTTATAGGTAGTCAGTGGCCCGAAAGTCTGACAACCAGCCTTACCAAGGAGTATTTATTTATTTATTTGTACACACAGATACTTATCGTGCTGGGTATCGTATTACCCAGTACTAACTGGGTCTTAGAGGTCAGATAGGCAGTCGCTCCACGTAAAATATTGGTATTCAGATGCATCCGGTAGGACTTGAAGCCGACCCCAAAATAGTTGGGAAAAGCTAGCGTTTTTCCAGATGCAGATGATGATATTTTCCGGAATTAGAAAAAGGTTCGGATATTCGCTTATTCATTACCAAAAACAATCATTTTATAAACGACTAGCTATTACCCGCGACCTTCGTTCGAGTAAAATTTTTTTTTTTTAAATGTGACTTACTTCCCTTTTTCAATCGAATTTTGTTACCAATTTCAAGGGTTTTAATTTTTTTGCACGGAACCCTAATTATTATTCTAAAATACAAGTAGCCTATGTTAGACCTTATAACATCAGCTATCTGCCAGTAAAAGTCCCGTCAAAATCGGTCCAGCCGTTTCGGAGATTAGCCGGAACAAACTGACAGACAGACAGACAAAAAATCTAAAAAATGTATAAAGTACCGTATATACTTTCATATGCATTCAGTAAAAAGCTGTTATTTTGATATTACAAACACTTCAATTTTATTTTATTTTTTTGATGCGAATGATACGATCTTTAGAAACGATTGATAAACGTAATAGGTATATAACCTGATACTCACGTTGTCAGGTCTACCGCACACCGATTACGACTGCTCCCGCTCAAGGAGTGACATTGAATGATCGATCAAGTTCGTGTATAACTAGTAAAAGTCGGTAAAATGTAAGATGAAGAAGCTTCAAATTGCTATGATCCCTCTGCCAACCTGGACACATTGGTGGAAACGTGACTGCCGGACATGTTCAGATTCTTGGTGGATCAAACTCACTCACTCTTGTTTATGGCTGAACATTGAACAGTGTCATGTGTACCTTTGAAGGTCTACTATTGCCATCTTCCTCTCTAAGTATGGCATTTTTGAGCACAATCATGTCTGCTTTTCGTAAAAAAGATGACCAATCAGGACGGCGGTATATCTAAGTTGCACAGGGTTCGTCTGGCACCCGCACACCTTATTTACTCGTATTATCGCCATTTGTAAAATCTATAATATCACGTATCAAGATTTATAACGTCACTTGAGCTACTTGTAGTTGCCTCGAAAAGTATAAGACAAATACCAAGAACAACAAAGAGGGTAGACCGATTTGTCAGCTCTTAAACACCCACCCGTAATAACTTCAGTTTATCCATGATCACGGTGCTTGCAACAGTGCTGAAATATCGGGAACTCAAAACAAACAGTGGACATGGTAAATATCCCATTTCTAGTGTTAATTATAATGTTAGTGACCATCACAGTTTAAAAACTTAAATACCAAGAAGCTTTCATGACCAAATCTACAGTAACGGTAAAGAGATCTGATCTAAACATGATTCACTCACTCAGTTCCGGTTTTTTCAAAATGTTCGCTTCCTCAGATCCTGCTTAGATATTACAGTACAGAGCACAGTTAGAAAAGGATGACGTATCAAAATTCAACTTAAACCATAACAGAAAAAAGTAAATACCTTTCGTAGATTACGCTATCAAAATTACTTATCAATCACTTATTCATCAGGTAAATATTTTAACTCCACAATCGCGGCGCCAGTGATAACTGATAAGGGGGTAATCGGTATTGATAATCAGACATATCCTGTGACGTATGATAGGAGGCGCGACATAATGTGACGTCACATTATGAGATTTATGAGATAAAATCAGAATAATGGACTTAGACCCGCAAAAATGACGTTATAAGTCAAATATTGATGAAATTCTTGAGAAAAATGCCTTAGGTTGGCGACGAGGAAAATTGGTTTTGGATTTTTCAGAATTTAAAGTTTTGTTTTTTTGTTTTTGCCGTAAGCTGAACTGAAACTCACGTACTCTTTTGATTTTCATTGGGAGATCGAAAATAACAGGTGATTTACATTGACATTCATTATCCAATGGGGTCACATAATTCTACATAATAAAAGTCGTGGGAGGAGCTTGTGGTTTGCACATGCGCTCCTGTGTCTATCGCCGCCATCTTAGTTTACCCCTTGATTGTTGCTCCGCCCTTCCTTACACCTGAAAAAATAGCCATATTTAAGTAAGAAAGACAAGAATCTGCAAAAAAAATATTGTAGATTAGAGCATATAGGCATACAAATAAAAATTTAAAACCTCCATTATGTTATAGGTATACATAGGAATAACTTGTGACACACCTACTTCAAACCTAAAAAATAACAAAATTATTCTTTGTAACAAATTATATAGATGAATTTCACCACTGAAAGTGAACGCGATCAAAACAACTAAATCAAGATCAGTTTCATTTGGCCCCATATTCACATCGGTGAACCGTTGACTTAGACTTTGACTTAACGTAAGTAAAACAACCATAATTAACCCTATGTTTGTTCCCAGGTGCGCGATGCCGTCGCGACGGTGGTAGACGACCGGAGGGCGGCCGGATGCGGCCCGCGCGCGCCCGTCCGCCCGCCGCCTCCGTCACGTAGCGGCGCCCGCGCACCCGCCGCGCTGCGACTATGCGCATGGCAAGCGCCCTGGCCACTCTGCTCGCGGTAAGTCAATCTAATTAACAAATAGTTACAAGATCAGCATCACCTTGGCTCATCGTCAGTCAGCCGTCCACACAGCGAAAGTACGTAGCCGTATCGGCTCAGCATCGCCAAGTGGACGTCGCCTTCGCTGCTAGGCGATGACCTAATATTATAGACCGCCCACCCGCATACAGCAGGGTGAAGATGGCGACAACCCTAGGTAACTGAAGTGGCAGCTCGCCGTAAGCGGGTGGTCGAACGATGCTTATTATATGTTTGCGATGCATCTATGGAATTTTATAGAAATAATCTACAGCTCGGGTTCAGCCGATGCTGGGTGTCCTCGGAGAGATGTACCACGTTAGCCGCGCGGCTCATATGTTTGGTCACCACGCAATCGCGTGTAGCTTAGCCGTGGACCACAGTGGACAAAGCAAACACTTGTTTAACTTAACCACAAGCCTCTCTGGAACTACAAAAACGTGGATCCAAGCGACGAGCTACACTTGCTACGATTAGTCATGAGTCCTACCTCTGAAATTGTAGGGCCTAATACGGACGAACATGTCCGTTCAGAAGCCCAAAACTTGAAAGCAGATCGTTTTTAAGAATTTTAACTCATCTCACCTAGAGTATTTGTAGGCTAAATATTGTTTTGTACGGGCAATCGACCCGGATGCGTCAAGAATACATTAACTTGAAGGGTAAGGGCATGGTAGTCTGCTCAGCTAGTGAATTATGTTCAGCTGCTGATGGATGCGATCCGTTAACTGGCCCAGGTGGCTCTGTGCCAACCATGTAATCATAGAGGTGGGACTTTGCGCAGTCGCCCCGGATCCTGCTCTTGTTTCCGAAGATGTCAAAGTAACCGTAAGAGAAACCGCATGTTTATCTTCTTTATACCCAACGGGCCTTACTCCATACTACCATATCACGCCCTTTTTTGTATTTTTTTTTTTTTGGTATAGGAAATCATCAAATGACTCCTCCCGCTCTGGGCGAAGCGGAAGGGAGTGTCAGACTTTTGCTGACTAAAACCCATCCATGTTCCTTCTTTTGCCCTTTGTGTTCCAGGGCCGCGGTATCACCCCCTAACCGAGCAATGAACAATCAAAGGGACACAATTAATTCGCTAATTTACTTTCTCACATAATACCGTCATTTTCTTTTACAATAACCATGGTGTGTGTGCAATTAAAAACTAGAGAAGCCATTCCCCAGATTTAGAAAAAAGTTGGAAAAAAATCCTGTGGTTTTGCTATTTACCTTACCTAATATTTGACAAGTTTTTAATTGGTAGTCGCTGAGGTGAAACTTCCAAAATGGTAGTCTTTCTAACCTCTTAATTTAACCATTTTCTCCAATAGAATAAGTTTGTTTGTTTCGTTAATAAGTTTGTACTAATGACCAAAACCACTCGATAAACAAAGCTCATCCCACTAACACATCGACTAAATCGGACTTAACTAGTGATGTGTATCAATGTCAGTAAATTAGTATTTAATAGGTCACGCCATCAGCGTCATCGGTGTCGGGTGGCGCCACTGGCGACTGTCTGGTGTTAATGTACCATTGTTTTGTATCAAGCGTATGTGGTGTGCGATGATAAGGCATGCTTTTGATGATTCTGAAAAAAAAACAAGTGTCCAGGTAAAATAATGTCAAGTGCAGTACCGCACTTGACTTCGCAAAATACAACACAACGCACAATTTTGCAGCATTAAGGATGCGAAATTATGAATTTGGGAAATAGGACTATTTTTATCAGTTCCAATTGGCGCAAAATTTTACAAAACAATTTTTGGATATTGCCATCAAAAATAGTAGTAAAAAAATACGACCTTCTACATTACCTAAGTAGAGCTATACTATTTTGTACATTGTTTTAGACTTACGTGTTAGAATAACTCAGTCTAAGGCAGGTAATAATTCAATTTAAAACTTCGTAGGATAGTGAGCCGATTCTAAATATTTCCTTAATTCCAGGAACCGATAATTTATAACGGTCTAATTATGATAATTCGATACCATAAAATTTCATATTTTCCGTGTTTTACTACGGCCTTGCAATTTCCATGCCCGCGCCAAAAACGTATCTGGCATGATAACACGTGTAAACTACACTTTACGTCGCAATTATTTTGTTAACATCATCTACGAGCCTTATCTGTAAAAGTATCAAACATTTTTCAATATAAATTTATTACTAGAGGTGATGAGCGAAAACTCGATGGAATTCCAATAAAGCGGTTCAGTCTAATCGGGCGCTTCATTATGAGGTGGCGGCGCTACCCGTACCCGTGCAGTATGGAGCAAGGCGCGGGCAGTACTAGTCGCTTATAGCACAACAGCCGCCAAGCGCGCGTTCGAAAATGGAATCGATTCAAAATTAATAAAAAAAAGTTAGCCCTTAAGTTAGTGATGTATTTTATAATTTATTTTAATTTAAAAAAGTTCCAAAGTGTGATAAAAGTTTTCAGATGAACGTAGTGACGTTTTGTTTTATGTATGATTTATTCAATACATTGGACAAATTTATTTTTGGTCATGGCAATTAAAATGGTGAGTTTTATCAAATTTTTTATTCAGTTGAATTTTACATCATGTTTTAATTTGGTTGTGCGTTATTTAAATAAATTTCTTATCACTGACTTAATTAGTTTGGAAATTAGATATTAATTACTTATACGGTGGCAAACGTTTTCTCAGAAAGTAGGGCACAGAGCAATATTTAGTTGTTAAAATAAATATCAAAAATCAACATTCACAAAGGTTGTAAAACAAAATTAAAATTACGTTTATGAGACCATTGTTTCTTTAAACTCAGATTAAATTACAATAAAATTCGCATAGTATCTGTCATTTATATTCTTTTTCTTTTCAACATTAATTAAAAAATGAAGTAGCTCAATCCAACATAATCGTAAAAGTATAATTAAAACATTTTTGAACAGGCATTCATACATTATTTTTAATGCTCCGCGTAGGACCAACTTAATAAAATGCTTTTATAAAATTAAAAATATCGGTCGGAAACCAATAAACATTTTATGTGTGAACGTTTCAATCGCCTATAAAACGCGTACGAAAATCTAGAGCTCAGTTAACACAAACATCAAACAATTTCCTACTTTCCCGTTTAGGTAGTGCATAATGCGGAAGTTTAGAAAGAAGAAAACTTGTGTGTAAAATCAGCTTTTATATTTTTTGAATAGGTTCAAAACACACACTGTTAAACAATAAGATTGTTTTTGGGTCAATTTATTCAGTCAGATAGTTTGCGTGATAGTATTAGTAGTTTAACAAAACTTAACGTAGGTACTTGAAAAAACGGCATCCAACAATTGTTGCAAACTGCTGAAAGTCGTTATTTTAATATGTACCAAACAAATAATTTCCTTCAGCAAGGAAATTATTTCTCTTATTTTGTAAATAGTCACATGACAAAATAAATTAGCATGACATTGTATTTTATGCTAATAACATTATGATGAAAAGCGCCATTTATTAGCGATAAATTGTATTTCATGCCTTAGTTTAACAGTAGTTTACGCGTGCAAGCAAAGGTCAATGTATCGGCACTCATTGTTGTGGTCATGGAAGAACGCGATAACTCTGAAACGTGGATCTCATTAAAACGATTATTATTAATCGACTAGTTTATAGAAACGAATTAGTGGTACCGGAACAGCACTAGTATCAGGTTTTTTTTTAATGATGACACCGTTTTCGAATTTTGAATTTTCTTTTTCTTCAAAACTTCTGACACTCACATTTCTTGTTTGGCGGGAAATGAAAGTGACAGTTTTCTTTTTTATCTGCAATTTACGTAGGTATGCACGTAATTCTTACCTACTAAGTTAAAAACTAGATTATTTTAATAAACTGATTATGCATTGTTCGTGAAATCAATTAAATTAAACAAATTAAATTTAGCTTTTAACATACAAGGAAATGAAAATCTTACGTTCCTGGGCATATGCATGTACTAGGGATCAACCTAGAAATGGGTCACAATACTGTTACAATAGAATACAGGCCACTTACAACTTTATTTTATGACTTTGAGGTCATAATGCGCAACTGTCTAGTGGTAACGATGCACTTCCTGCTCGTGTACCTACTTGACCATGTCATCATCATCATCATCATCATCCACAGCCCGATTTCATCCACTGCTGGGTATAGGCCATTTACCAAACTCCACGTTCTTGTACCAGCCTCATCCAGGATATTACCGCGAGTACAACAATATCGTCTGCCCATCTCGCCCCCGGACGACCAACACTTCCCTTTCCAGTTCTTGGACGCCAATCGGTCACAGCTTTACTCCATCTGCCGTCTCCGCGCCTTGCTAGGTAGGATTGGTAATATTTTACGAAATAATTGAAAATAAGAGCAAGCATCCAGTGTCCAAGTCTTCCTTCTATAAGTTTACGGTTACTCGATACACTTGATTTAATTATTACCTACTAGCTGTTGAAAAATAAAGAATAAATAACACATTAACACCTACACCTTAGAACCTGCTCATAGTTTTAACGATTTATTATTTTCACTAGTAGTAACCTTTCGACATATTTCCTACTACACGATATTGACCCTTCACACGAAGCCCAGCGGTCGCACCGTTTGAATGACTTGGTCTAGTGAAAACTGGTCCGAACTACAACACATTAGAGCCACAGTGGACTCAAAGCCAATGCCATTGTCACAAACATCGCTTCTCTATGAACTATCTTGATACTAGCTAACAATAGATTCAACTTCGTGATAGGTAGTAGCATAGTATTATGCTCAGCCATTATGACATCAAAGCTTCTAACCTAGCTTGAATATTCCAAAACTCTTAAGATTTCGTTAGCTGCATAGTCAGTAAGTAAGCTTTAGCAAGTAGGCAGTCACAACGCGATGCTCCAAATACGAAGCTCTATAACAAGTACTGATCCCGTTTTACAACAAAATAACAAAGCCAGCTTAAACCCTAAGCTGACCATACCCAGACCACACGCCAAGCCCAATCCAATCCTCACTATTGACTAGCGTACCCAAGCACCGCCTACGCAAAACGCACACAATCTGTTTATTCCGTCCGGAATTCTGCTCATCCTATTACTGAGCCCACACGACAATAACCGAAGATATGCGGTCACACCCGATACATTGCGAATGTATGACCGTGACCGTGTGAAAAGGCTTAACTGTGAGGGGCCTAGGATTATGGAGAACGAAGATTTAAGGCGCCTAGAGGGCATTGTAGGAAAGTCAACACGGGTCATCGCGATGGAACTGATTGATATTCCGTAGAATAATCGATGGCAACAGCAAAGCATGCATTTAAAGCAAAGTTTTATCGATAGAGCATAGCAGTTTTTTATGAAATTCACAAACTGCTATCGTATTACCCAGTACCGACTTGGTTGTGGAGGTCAGATAGGCAGTCGCTCCATGTAAAATACTAATATTCAGCTGCAGCCGGTTCGACTGCAAGCCGACCCCAACAAAGTTGGGAAAAATCTAGGCAGATGATGACAATTCACTAACTACTAGCACAACCAGTGGATTTCCATGGCCTTCTCTGGTCATCACCAACACTATGCTTCGTGGCCGCTATCTTTCAGCCACTCGGCCTACTGTTTTGCGAGCTACGTTGCCTTGACGATAGAAAATATTAACACGAAAAGAAAACATGACATTTAATTATTGACACCTAAGATACACTATCTTACACCGTCAGCATTTCTGGCATTTTCCACAAATAAACGTATCAACATTTATTTACGGCTAAATAAAGATACAACTATTATGACCGTCTGATTGATAAGAAACTAATTTGTGAATTAAAATATTTGAGATATCGCCCTGTATCTCCTTTATGGTACTGATAATCTTCAGCTGACACACCCACCTGAGGCGCTATTAAAATACGTCAGAACATAAAAAAGATAACTTTTATGTGGTGATTTTAAGACTTTGGAAAATTCTGAATAATTATGTTATCTTTGTCCATAATTATGTAACTGATTTTTCAAGCAAAAATGTGGGAATCATAGTGTTTTAAACTTTTTCAGTCACCCTTGGTTACCTTTCAGGCCCAGGCCAAACTTTTCTATCAATACATACACCTTCTAAAGTTTTTCTAATTAGCCAAAGCTTTTCGCACAAATATGTTTTTCGCACCCCTAATGACCACTCGAAATTTTACCGGCAGAACGACCAACGATGCCTTATTAGCATTTAAAAAAAAAACTCCTAATGCGACAATATGAATGCTGTTAAAAATAGAAAATGAAACTGCAAGAAAGCTGAATTGCCAAAAATGTCATACCTAACTCATTGTCATGAAAGCTTGATTCAAGATTTCTGAAAGACAAAAAGGACGTACAGACGTACTCGTATTTAAAACAGATCAGAGATTTTTGAATTTCATTTACTATGTATATTTGTGGTGGACTGGCCAAATAATGATTGCGTTTTCCATCAGAAATTTCTCAGTAGCAGCCACGGAGTATGGTTTTTGGCCGCTTCAGTGCAATAGGCTCGCTCCCTATTAATAGAACTTAAACAAAACTGGCGAAATGTGGATGTACTATTGGTACAATTCTGCCTAACCCTTCGGGATCACAGGCTATGTTATGTTATATTTGTTGTATTTTGGGCCAGAACGAAAACATGACTATGGCATTATTTCGCCACAGTGGAAGCGTGCGAGTCTGTCTCAACTATAGACGTACTAATTTATATAGCCCACAATCCTTTTCAATTGAAATTGATTTATGCGACATTACAATCTTGTCGGATTAAAGCGGGCTGCTTTGTATACATTACGCAGCTGGTGTTAACTTCGTCGTTTTTATTTTTAATGAATTCCTGGCTAAACTATGATTAATGGGCTTGAGCTGCGAAATGTCAAGTTAACTGAGAGTTATAAATGGGTTTATGAGGTTAATAGGCTTTGTCTAAGTTCAATTTTAAAATACTGGCGTTGATATTTTTCATAGATTTTTCAGCAAGAGAAAAAATCAACTGAAACGTTAGTTGTTACTACAGGTTACACCTCTGCCTAACCAGTCGGGGATTGCAGGCGTATTGTTTTTATCAATAGGTACTAAATGCTTATTTTTTTACTATGCTAACACTAGCTTATGCCCGCGGCTTCGCCCGCGTAGTTTTTGCGTGAAACAGTAACAAACATCCATCCATCCATCCATCCTCACAAACTTTCGCATTTATAATATTAGTAAATAAGTATTTATTTCTCAGTATATGGTACATAGAGATCTTACATTAAACTTTGTTTCACACATACTACCATTGCTGGTGTATAAATATTAATTAATAAGCTATGTACATGCAAATCAAAACTAGGTACATTTAAAAAAAAATTATATAGATATGAAATATGAAATTATAATTTAAGACTGGTTATGATTAATTAAAAATGCATTATTTATAATAACAAAAAATCAATGGTTAATTCAAGAATATAAATAGTAATAGTAAGAAGTAGCATTGTTAAATTTTTCATTCAATCAACTATTTTCGTTATGTCTAATGTACTTGAGAATTTCTTAGATAAAAGGCGTATTACTCACTTATACCGGAGTATTAATAGGTATGAAAATATTATGATAATAAAATATTTTTTGTCTATGAAATAAATACCAAAAATTATGATACGTTATAATAAATAACAAATCATGTGATTCGTTTATTATGTTTTATTTATATAATCACACAATAAACTAAACAACCGATAAAAATTGCGATATTTTGGTATTTCCCTATCAATAAGAATTTTTATCGCAATGCCTATAATTTTGTACAATGTTGTATTTTATATTTATTTAAATTGGGGAAGCAACTAAAAGATTTATTATGGAAACTAAACAATTTCTTGGAATAAACTGGGTACTGTGTATTTTTATATCTTTATTAATCGAACGGAAAAAGCCAAAACACACGCAAACAAAATCTAAATCATAAAAATAGAAACCATACTACTATAACTTGTTAATTAATAAGCAAAACCATTTCTTAGCGACTTCATCATGTCGAAAAAAAACTTGTTCTTGTGTAAAAATGTCCAATCTATTTTTGTGAGACTGAACAAATTAACAAGTAATCATTTTGGTTCAGTTTTCTTACTTCTGTTTAGCGTTTTCGCTAAAGTAACAAATTTTTCAACCATATATCTTTGGAAACAAATAAATTGTCTATTTCGATCACCTTGTGACTAATGCTCATAAATAAAGAAATGTTCAACAATGGTTGCATAATTAAAACCAAATTAATAATGTAATACCTTAGTCATCCACTGACATTCAAATAATTAGTAATTAAATCAGAATTAGGTGTTTAGTTGAAGAAATAGAACGTAATAGATATCCTAACCAGACCTATCACGTAGACAAAACAACATCATCATAATCTGCGTTACCTATTCCCAACTATAATATGTTGGGGTCGGCTTCCAATCTTACCAAAAGCAGTGGTATTTTACATGAAGCGACTGGCTATCTGACCACCATAACCCAGTTACTGAAAAACAGTATCATTTTATTCTGTAGCTTCCTCTTGGGAAGGCTGGTTGTTGGACTTTCAGGTGGCCTACCATAACGTCTTAAAGCAGGAGTAATTCCGGTGTGAGAAATAGACAGAGAGCTATACAGGTCGTCTAGTGACATCTCTTTCCCACACGTCATGTGACCCCCCAGGTTTGTGATTACCCGTAACGACTGTCTAAGATCTACCAACTTGGTCACGAGTTACACGCTCAAACAACACGCAAATGAAAGAAATTACTCAGAACATCCCTCGAGTCACCGCAACATATCCTGCTACCGTGACGCGAAGGAAAACAAGAATACACGCGCCAGTTGCTTCTCCTGTGGTCCTAAAAGCTGTACAGTCTTTTGGGTATCTGCCTCTAACGTCTGTTAAAGCACAAAAGGTAGCCGGGACCGTCATAGACCCACATAGTGATCGCAATACGATAAGATCGCTGTGACCAATCCCGGATCAGATTAAAGACATTGCTTTAATTACTATATCTGGAAAGTCTGATTGGATATCTCATTAATTGTCATAACTTCACAGGCGCAGACACGTTGCGGTATAGTTCACGAAACCACGCCCTGATCGGTAGCCATAAGGAGTGATCACACTCATCGGAAAATAACTCCAAGTATATGCAATAAAAGCGACTAGTCCGACGCTGTCGTGTCGCATAGTCCGAAGCGAAACGAAGCGAAACATATCTTTTGACCATAAATGTGCATTCTTGGATATAAAACTCTCTCTGACCGTCTCAAGCGGATTTCACGTCGATAAGTAAGCGTAGTTCTGCCAAAATGTACCAACCCACATCAAAATTAAAAAACAAAGATCCGAATTAAGAAGAGTTTGTGGTTTGGTTTGGCATAATGACGGAACTATGTCCAGTGTGCTAAGTCCTTTAACTGGCGCTTGTCTTGAAGTTCTCAAAGCATAGGAAAAGCCGCAATCCAATATAATTCTAATAGGCAGCGTAAAATCAGTAATAACACGAATTACATTAAAGTAGTTAACCGACATGTGGCTAGTTGATAACTTTATTGAACGAAAACTAGAGCTTAGTACAACTGGTTTCGTTTCCTTCTTTATAGGGTCACACGATTTATTATTAATTTTGTTGTAATGACTTTTATTGAATACCTATACGAGCCTTTAGATGTGACGTTGCAAGGACTTCCTTTCCAATATTTCCGTATCTACAGCAGTGTATTTTTATATTGTAGCTTTATCATAAAAAATATCGTAACAGTCAGTCTGAGATTTTACTTCTGCTACATTGATGATTCGCTTTTTAAATTCTTTGATTCTATAATTGAAAGCGACTGGATCATCAACCTTACCTGACTAAATACTGTCCACTCGGTTTTTTTTTTAAACTTATTGCGTGCCATACTGTTTTTGTTCCATTTCCAAATCACCAGAAACAAGTGGGTCAGAAAAAAAACAAAAAAATCCCGCGGGTGGCGGTTATCTTCAACATGAATGATCGTGTTGACATAAACCTTTGACCAAATATGCACCAAATCAAAGGGTTCCGTGACGACCCAATATTTGTAGGAAAGTTTGACCAAACTTTGTATGTAGAACATATTGTTGGACACCTTCAGGCCCATTTCCTGTTTGTTTTCGATAAGGGGCTGTGTAAATGATGTGTGGACATGGCGTACCGTATGTTTTGGAATTTTTACTTTCGTTTCCTTGCTTACTGTCAACACTTGTTAGACTGTTCATCTTGATAAGCCAAGTATGTCTTGGAACAATTTTTGCGTCGACATTCGTCAGAGTATCAGGAATTTCATTCATAAAAGAGTCATGCCTTTGCATTCTCTGTTTAAACGTTTTCTTATCATATCGAGTTCTTTAACTTTTTGGATTAGTTCACTTCCTGTTGAGCCATTCATTCCTATTCCTGTTACTAATTCTTTTAGACATTTAGTCTCTTTAAAATCGTAAATTTAATGTTATGCAATCCTTTCTTTACTGAATCTTTGAAATCTTCATTATTTTTGGTGGTATCGATAATTATATCAGTTTTTTAGTTAATTTCAGTAAATTCTAAAGCATTGAGATTTAAAGTTATGAGGTAAGTATCTACATCTGTAGTTAAATGTACTATGTATGTTAGTGTATAGTAAAACACTAATACTTCACCAACTACAACCTAAATAACTTCACGGATTTGGCCAAAAGCGTATTAGTTTCTAAAACATATTCACGCTTTACAAACTGAAATGTCAACTAACCTATTGAGTTATATGCATTTTTGGAAATCCAATATGGCGACAAACCAACATAATACCTTGGAAGTCGATTAGGAATATTTAACGTGGTAGTTATTTTACTGTTAAACGAAATTAATTGTTTTCGTAGTCACTAGTTTTGTAGTATGTACCTGAATAATAATATTCTGTACTGTCGTGATAAATCTATTTTATTAAGACCAAAAAAGGAATTAAACTCATTACAAGGTGTAGATAATAAATTAAAAAGACGGAATATTGCTGTAAGAGCGGATAGCAATGTGTATAGTTCAGTATTACTGAATCTTATTCTGAATGACTGTGTGTGTGTCTATATGTTTCTTTAATACATATAGCCCCAAAAATTCCCCAAACTGACTCACATTCAATAAAACAATCTCATTTATTCCTCAACCCAGCGTTATATCTCCAAGGACCGGATCTGTCATACTTGATGCAAGATTTCCCTTTATCTTCCTCCATAAATAACATTATACCGTTAAAAAGGATTAAATCACTGAGGGAGCTTAAGTCCGGCCTGTCGGGGTATCAGGCTGATTGTTTGACATTTAATTCTCCATGGCCTTCCTTCTTATTCGCTGGATTATTAACTTCGCGAATGACATGTACAAGTGACATTTCTTTATCCTGTGGCAATTGAAAAGGGTCTGCTTATTTCGGGTTGATTGGTTTGAAGTATGTGAGAAATTGTTTCGGCTTTTAGGTTTGGTGACTCATATGATCATGTCTTGTGAGCACTTAAGCTTAGTACTTTGCTGAGGTTTCGCTGGTTCACTAAGTTTATAGTATTCAATTTTGTTATGTCATTCGTCGTGTCGATGAGTTTTTTTGTATTATGTTGATACTTCGACCAGAACTCTGCCACATCAGCATTATCAGTGGCTTAGGACAGGTTCTTCAAAATGTAGCATGTAAGTGCATTTTGTTATGTTTGGATTAGTGGCAATTCTTTAATTATAACTTCATTTCTTTCTTTGGTGCCTTCGAAATAAATCTTCATAGTATCACTAAGCGCATCATATCAAATATTGGAACTCACTAGCACCAATTACACAAATCATCTGATAATCGAGTTACATTCGAGTACAATCGGCATCGATAAAGACGTATCGATACAATCGATTAAGCGTGGGCTGTCGGTGACATCGGCTCCATCACGATTGCTTAATTTATTGCCTGTTTATATCGTGTTATTGCTTTGTTGATCTCGTGTTAAGGGTCCCCATTCATTGTTTTAGTGCAGTTTTGTCTTCATAAAAATGTAGGGCTCGTGTCTGCGTAAAGTTTTATAGCTTTTTGAATGTTGTTTGGACCTGAGTCATTTATTGTCTATAGGTTAGTTTTGAATAAATATTCTACAAACCAAAAATGTTTATACCGTTTTCGATATCTGGAAAAAAAACAAAAAAAATCTATAAATCAATCAATTATCTGTAAATCTATTCGTTGCCAGTCAAATAAGACCATAGTTTGCTTCAGGGAGAAATCTCTGGAATTCTAGAAGAAAATCCAGTTTCTTCAGCTGTCATTGATCTTCGAACTTTGACAGGTTTATATCGATGGTGGAAACGTAAACTATCGTAAAGGCTGACGCATTAAAAGTCGGCGACATTTAAATTTTCCACCGTCCATATGTTACCTGCACGTAAAATAACAACATTATGTCTATTTACATGATCCACAACAAAATATAAATCATTATCCCGTCCAACAAATTCATTAGATTTTCTTCTTTATTACCATAAGTATCCTCATTACCTATTCAGCCATACTCATTTGATTGTATTACTCGTCCCTTGCTCAATAGGCTTGCATACTCGAAGATCTCGTCCTTCAGCGCCATCGCTTCTCACGTTCGCAACTCAAAAGGATTATTTCCGAATCGGAATGCCTTTAATTCTAATGGAGTGCGAAGCGTGTGTGCTGAGCCCGGTGTTGTTTAGGGGTGGCAAGGTAGGTGGAAATTTAGAACTGACGTAAATGTGGAGGAATGCTGGAAATTAATGATGTCGTTTATAGTTAGTTGATGTCGTTAGAGTATTTCGGTTTGTTGGAGGTGGTGATAGAAATGATGGTAATGTAGTGAGTGATGTTGCTAGTAATATCCCTTATCACGTAAATCGGTTACTGAATTTAATGACATTATAGATACTGTTAACTGCGAAGATTATATTAAATATTTGGAGGGTCTTAAAGAGAATTCAAATCATAAAGTAGACGTTACAAACGCTATTTTCGTGGGTTAAGCTTAACACGAATAGGAACATTGTAAGATGACTTTTCGTAAGTAGTTTTTATTAAAATTGTTAGTAGAACGGCAGACCAAAGAAAACATATTCTGTTTGAGATGATGGTGCTGCGGTTTCAAGAGTTTGGTGAATCAGTAAGTTATAACGATATTCCAAAGACAGGTGTTGACGTATCTTAATTTATTGCATTTCTCATCTCTAAAAGGTATCGAACCGGTGAATTTCCATGCGTGCCAACCTTACAGCATCCCGCACTCGAGTCTCAAGATACGCTAAAAGCCGCAGCGGCGTGCACTAGAAGATAACGCTATATTAAATACACATTTATTCCTCCAGTGTCAAACCTATCAAGATTTATTACTGGCCGTTTTTAATTTTTCACTATTCAGCTCTAGTTGGGCTTGTTTGGTTTCAGTTTTGAAATCTTAATATGGTGTGCAAACGGTGTGGATGGAAATAGGAATGTATGTTGTTGCTATAGAAACAGTTCAATTCGGTGTTTTGACGACTTCCCGGTATATAGAATGATTACTAGAATGGTTTCTGGTTAAGGAAATCGATCCTTAAGCATCAGACTATTTCAAGCACGTCACATAAACCTTCTGAGCATAGTCTGAAACAACAACGTCCTGCTAAATCCTGAAACCTTGGTCCTGCCATAGGCTGTTGCTGGTAGGCTACATTTTTCGCTCTACTGGTAGGAATGTATAAACAGATAAAGAAACACGTTTGAAAAGAATGTGGGGTAGGTGCATAATATAACAATCAAGTGTTGCTTTCATGTAAGTTACTGGCGCAAATATTGTTAATGCCATAAGTTTTTTGTGTATTACGATCTTCAAGGATGCTCATTGTTGTGAAGATAACTTTGCCGTACAGTTAACTGTTAAAGAAATTGGAAATTTGTAGTAGGAGGAGTGGAAATTATTTAAAAACCGCATTTAAACTTCGCCTCAAATAAATAATTTTGAAAAGACTGCCTTAAATTCATGAACGACTCATAGTTTCTTTGAGTTAGATGGGACACTGATTAACTTTATGAAGAACTTTATATGACGTACAATTTCGCATTATAAAAAGACTGTTACAGAAGTTCTATGCTATCAGTGGAAAACTAGCCAATATGTTCAGTATTTTTACTTAAGCAAAAACCAAAGTTGAATTTAAAACTATGTAACATTCAGTTACAAAAGAAAATGAATCACTTTCTATCGCAACAAGCCTATTAAAAACTGACGAAATCGAAAGACCCAATCGATGTCATTAAGCAATTACAAGTTCAATAGTACGTAACCCTTCAAACAGTTACACCAATTATCACATAAAAGAAATGTCTTCTTCATCGAATCAACTATCGAACACAATAGCCCAATAAACATAGGTATCGAGAAACATGTCTGGTGACGTCATTTGACACAACAATAACATCATCAATCTACAGAAACAATCGATTGTCACCGATCGCGTCCGATACTCGTATGTATCGATTACGAACAATCGTTTTAAATTGTTCTATGAGCGGCAAATTAGTCAGCTAATCCTCGATTTATGCTCTCTGTGGGCTGACAATTTGACAGATGTAATTGAAAACACACGTCGAGCGCCATGATACGACGCGGGGTTAAGCCTTTGCCCTTTTAGTCTGCAAATGAAAACATGATGTATCCAATCAGATATTTTGATTGTTCACCCACCTACATATAATTAAAATTATTCATCTCCTATTTTCATGCAAATATTTCGTTAATGGAAGAATTATTGTTATCTGCGTTTTGAGTACTTATATCGTCTCCACTGTAGAGGTCAAATAAGACAGGTTTATTAATTTCTTAAGCCTTAACAGTAGGGAATAAATTATGATGTTTAAGATTTTATATAATATATTCTCCTAAGACATAATGCTTGCCTACTTCTGCCCACTTGTAGGTAACATTAAACCTTTCGGCCACGCCTAGTCCTTTAAACTTCTGTATATCCCCAACAAATCACACAGACGAATTTATATGATATTAGTAAATGGTTAAAAGCTTGAATTGTGTGGTGTATTTTGTGGTTGAAGGAGTTCCCATGGCTGTGATTCGGATCAAGCATTCGAGTCCATTAATTATATTGTTTGACAATCTCTTATGGACACATTATAGTTTATTGTTATTGTAATTAGAAACCTATTTGTGGGCGCCACTGCCACCGTGCCACTGGCTGATGTCATAGAAATTATAAATGGCTAGCTGTTTCCCGCGACTTGGCCTGTATTAATTCCTATTTCATCATAATTTAATACAAAAGTCCTGGATGAGAAGTAGTCCATGGTATTCTTTAAGTTGCAGGCCATCTATTTGCCTTTCATAATCATCGATTTATAGGCTACAGATAGGTGGACAGACTGAGTTACTTTCGCATTAGTATGTATAGTTGAGTGATTGTCTCATGTAATTGTTTAGTGTAAATCCTTGAGCTGGGATTAGAATTACTGGTAACCGAATATACCTGTATTCAAAGATTTCTATAGGTCTCCATTGTGGACTTAGGTTCCCAAACCTATAACAATGAGAATTTGGTCTGAATCATTGTCAAAACCTAACTAATCAATGTCCGAATTATTAAAGTGACTTGTGACACGGCTATAATTATGAATAGGTTGTGTTCGTTATGTATAACTTCAACCTATGGGAAAGAAGCTGTTCCTGAAGGTTCATATTTTTCAACCCTTAAGCTACCCAACTACGGACTACCTCATGAAATAAGTCTCTAATAAAAACCAGCTGAATTCTTTGATCATTTTTATTTGTCCTAAATCGTTTCCCTCAAACGATATGAAACAACAATAAAGTCATTACTAAAATCTATATGTGAACACAAATGTAGGTCCAAAGAAATTGTTACATAATCGAAATTACTTTGTTCTACACTATAATTTATGTATTTCACTGTATGAGATAAACAAATGAGAATTTTATTACTAGTAACATCAGCTATTGGATTACATAAAAATCTTTACAGTCTTCTTTTTGCTATTCTGACAAAGAAAATTCATCTGTATGACGCAAGTCTTTAGGGTCATGTGTGTGTTTTATGTTAACTTGGTAATTTTCTTTCCCATTGCTTATATTGACTTTAATAGCGTGTTTATTGTCAATTAACCCGAACCTTACAGTAATAAGTTTAGGTCCAATATTGCCTGTTATCTGTCTATGTAGGTGTTCGTTTGTGCAACCTTTTATTGGTTTTCAACTGCGTTGAAAGCTGGATTTGTTACCAATTGTTCTCGGCAAGCTATCGCATGTTGCGGATTTTTATCGATTGGTTAATCTGACTGAGCTTTCGTTCTTGCTATTTATAAGTAATTTTAAGTAAATTTCAAGTACTTTGACCCTCGTTTTACAAACTGTTCGATTTAATTTATTATTTACTTAATACTCTAAACACATAAGTGTACAGAGCCAGAAATAATGCCAAAAGCATTTACAACCAGTCAGTTTTTAAATATCATAGATTTATAACATACTTTTATTAATTTATTAAAACTTTATGCACATAATGTACAAAGGCGGACTTAATGCCTTGGGCATTTTCTACCAGTCTACCTTAGGGTGATGCAGAGACAAAACAGTAGGTGCAATAGTACAGAAAATTACAAAGACTAAAATATAATAATAAATACATATATACATACATACAAACAAAATATACAAAGTAAAGAGAGTTAAAATTCTTACATGGATAAGGAAAAACAACAAATTAACTGTGGGACGAGTCTACCAACTTCTCTAGTTACACTTACTTCTACGAGTACTACTACCGTACCTTACTGTTACTTCTCTAGTTATACTTTTCTAGTTTAAGTTTTTATTAGGATCTGAAGATGAAGGTGTCAATTTAAATAAACTATATTTCTTTGTCAGTCTTTAAACTAAACGACTGTGGAAAGTTCCGGCCCGCTGTTATATTTACTTACATTTTTAATCCAAATGCCTACACAATTAACTAATACAATTTATAACAGTGGAGGCGCAGTTCCCAATAATCTGTATAATTATATGCTCTAAATTAGTGATTTCCATATTTACGACGCACAAAAACATGGAATTCAAATAATTAACTTGATTTCTATAACCAATAAATTTAGTTAATTCCGCTTTCTGCTAATTACAAACTGTACCATCGTCATGCCAGTCGTAATGCCCATTGTTATTTGAATTTAAACTCTAACTTTTAAGGAATAGAGCAGCTTTTGTATCTTCAAGAATGGCTTGATCGGTTTCGTCATTGTGTCCAATCTTTTGTCGTTTCATTAGTGATTTCTTAGAATTATTGTCTGTCAAGATTAATTAAATATTTATTTAAATGTATCTTAATTAAATGTTCTGTCTGTTTTACAGTTTTTTGTCAAACAATCCGTTGTATTGAAGTTGAGGAGTCCCCTGAGGGACTCAGATGCTTAACCAAGTCGAAAGCTTACGACAAGATTAAATTTCGAATCGGGCCTTTCAATTTTCTACTTTCTGTGAAAAGAATTACTGTTACAATTTATGATTTTTCTTTCTTCGCCGCTGTTCTTTTCTGATTAATGTGCCCAAGCCTTAGCTGTTTTAATTTAGATAGTTGATAAATATTTTGTAGGTATGTCGAAATATAACCTCAGTAGATGGAAGTATTTGTATATTAGATGTGTTTCTAGTTTAAGCGTTTTATGTTGTCCTATTCTGTTGCCACTGTAACAACAAATAAGAATAATAAATTTAAAATTAAAGGGGGTTCCCCTGCTACGATGGTACGGAACCCTTGATGCGCAAGTCCGACCTCGCAATTGGCCGGTTCTTATTTTTATGTGGGCAGTGTTGTGTTGTTCACACCATCTTTACTAATCTGTTTTTTTATAAGTGAAGACTTGTAATTGATTGTCAGTTTCACTTACTATTTTTGTATTTTTTTTTGTTTAGCTTATTTAATCTTGGGATCCAAGGCAGTTACATATTTTTTCGGGGTCTCGTCAAGCTACTATGTCAGCACTTTTCTGGTGGCGCCAAGGTCGATGGCTGTCTTTCTGGAGTTGTGGTGTTCGCGGGCTTGCTTCAATAAAAACAGTTGGATTTCTGCCCATAAAATAGTATATTCCGTACACGTAAACAAAAAAAAATCTGCTCTGTCTATCTAAACATTTTAATTAACTGAGATTTCTATGAATGAGTGAGTTATGGTTATAATGCATTTGGTTGGCAATCGTTTTTATAACCAAAGAAATAAAATCACTTTGTTGATCAATAAATTTGTTTACGGACCAAATAAGTTCCTATGATTATTCATGGACGATTATTATTCGATTGGTCTCTTACATAATTAATAGGTGTCATTTCATTTGACCTGTATTTTTATGCTTTTCCACGCTAATGTGATTAAACAGATTAACTGTGATTTATTACTTTAGTTCTATTAATATGGAAATTAAATTGTTTTGCCAATGGGTGAAAACGAAAGTGTCGATTGATTCTGATATCGTAGGTCTACAACAACACAGTATCATAGATAGAAAAACCGTTGCATATCGAACATTTAATCGTACGTGTGCCCACAGCCATAGGTTATGCGAAAGTGTTCACACTGAAAAGACTGAGCTTACACATCCCACATAGAAAAATATCATGCGTTTTTCCGATGCTTCCTGATGTCTACCACCGGCAAGCTCACCAGTAGTGGACAGCGACACAAATTTTAATAAAAATTCTGGCTGTCCCCCGATGGTATCTGGTGGATGGTGGTGGTATCTTAATGGAATGTCCTGTTAAGTATTTTGTGAACAAAAATAAATAAATGGTGGACAAGCTGGTGGTGGAAATTACGAATCATTGCGATTTTCAGTAGGAGGTGTCAAGGTCAACGAAACAGAAACCTGGCTATCGTTTATGTGCTCGGTCGAATGTAATCATTTAAATAAATCTCACGAAATCTTTGGTCAGTTGACAACATTGTTTAAAGCTTTCAAGGTTTAAAACTAAACTTATACTGCCTGACTGAGACAACCCGCGATCATGGCGCTTACAACAGCGTCGAAATATCGGGAGCTCAAAATCATGAACAATCACGGAAGATATCCCGTAAGTGACAGTATAAGTTTCGTTGACAACATATTGTTTGTCTATTGCTTGATTTTTTTTATCATCATCTTCCTGCCCTTGTTCCATTCTATTTGGGGTCGGTGCAACACGTTTTCTTCTTCCATTCTCTTTTTATTTATACCTATTCATGGTATACTTACTAATTCATTTTCATCATTCATTTCATCATCTTTTCAACAATCATCTAGATTATGAGTATTATGAATTTGCTTGATCTTACTTCTTTTAACAATCTTATCTACCATGACTATTATAATCTACATAATCTTCAATACATTCTTAAAATAGAAATACGCAATAATTTAGGGATTATTTCAAGTAAGTCAGTCTAGGTCTAGGTAACCTATCTTTTACCATTTTACTACTTTTATAGAAAAAGGTCAAAGTGATTCAAGTACAATTTATTAGCAGCATCACACTGTAAGTTAATAAGTCCAAATGTAAGTGTGATAATTGTGAATACTTACGTCTGGCGACCGTCGTAAAGACATGTCTAAATTATCCGGTTTAACTTGTAAATTGCTACTGTTTAATATGGCTGGCTGTTTTGGAACAGTTACAATAACAATTGTGGAAAGTTTTAACATTTAAACTTAAAACTTGTTCTATTAAGGAAACTATCGGTTATAAAGAAAGCTACTCGTATATCCAATGAGTTCTAGACACAGATGGGCACATCGTTTATGCGTAGTTGTAGAATATAGACCCTGGTCATATATTATTGACTGCGTCATCTCGCTCTCTCTCTGCGTTCATTGGGGGGCTCCCAATTAATCATCGCTTTGTGCTATTCCACTATAAACAAACCAACCCTGCCTGCATTTAATGTGTAGAAAACTCTCTCCACGTACCTCCCTCTTTAACGCCGTTTATCATTATGCTCTCCATCCACGAATCATTGTCAAGCCATCTGGGTAGCGTATTAATTCGCTTCGCGCATTTTACTATCAAGTGTGGTACAGATTCGGACGACCCTAACAAAACATCGATAGCACAGATAAATTTTGTACAAATGTAATTGTTAATACCCAAACATGGACAAGTAGGTTAAGCATGTGCGTTTAAATCAAATACGACATAAATTCCATTGAGTATGCAATGTTTAACACCTGTTTAGGAATTAATGCGTGAACAAGGCATTTCGGAAATTGGATCGTGGTTACCAGCTTGTTAGTGGTGTTTGCATATAGATCTGATAAAGAAGGACTATTCAATTCACTGTCATTGGACAAAATAGAACTAGAAGGCTAGCAATTTAGGCATCAAACTGATGCTTGCTTCGGCTTTTCAGTGGGTTTTCATTCATACTACTAAATATTGTACTGGCTCAGTTAATTTTTGATTAGGTTTCGCATACGTTATCTGTCAACTGCTGTAGTACATAACTCATAGTGTAGATATTGAATATTTGGAATTTATTGAATTCTAAAGGTTCATAGAGTGACTTAAGTGGGAACAGGGGATGCGATACTTCTTAAAAATGGATTCCCCTTTTTTCTTCCTGAATAATGCCTCTAGAGCAATCTTTTTTTTTTGTTATAAAATCAATATATACTGTAGACACGTCAATTTTTTTTAGCAACTAATAAAGAAAATATGACCCTCCAAAACTGACAAAAAATTGCCCATATTTACTGCCGTGATTAGAGAAGTACCTAAAAGTATTTAACATAAAAAAATGCTGGCTCGACGCTGCGTGAGCTGGATAGTTTCTTCAAATTCCTCGCAGGCCCTGATCCCTCTTAAGTATAATTTAGCACTTGCCACCGCTGGCCATAAGCACTTCTCGAATTGCGTCTCTTTTTCGTCACTCAATCTCCCACCTTTCGCTTTCATTCGACCTCTTTCTCTCTCTCTCTTTCTTTTGTATGTTCACTCTCCTTTAATCGTTATCAATGAGATTTCTGTACTTCTTTATTTCTTGTGGTAAAATACAGTAGCATTTAAAATCAGCTAAAACAACCTATTTAGCTACAACATCGTCCTACACACATCCTTTAGCTGCCTAAGCCGCACTTTTAGACCCAGTAGGTGTGTCTATAAGCTTACTGGTTTTTGCATTTATACGAGGATTTAATATATAATCTTCTATCGATAGAGTGGTTACGTTTAAGAATACTTCTGTCCTTTCCACTACTATATTAAATAACTGCTTCTATGATACTTATTTCCTGGGATAATAGTAATTTATTTGAAAACAAACTGCTGCTTACTAGTCCTGGCCGCGGTTTTATTTGAATCCGAGGGAAAAATTACATAATTATTGTACTTACTTATATTTGTTTGAATTGAAAACATCCTTTTAGTTAGTCCTAGTCATAAAAGTCTATCAGTGCGCCAAATGTCCCTGTAAGCGATAAAGCCTGATTGAGTTATAAACATTCGAACTTTCAAAAGAAATAAATTTGGTGATCTACACCATAAATCAACAAATTCAACAAATAAAGCAGTTTTAGCAAAATTATTTCGATGAAACGTAATTTGGTGACTAGCTACTGTGAAATGTTCTGTCCCTTAACTAAGTCCCGCTTCTTCAATCTCTTTCAATACTGTTCCTAAAAGCAAAGCATAATTTCTACATGTTTATCAAAGAACCATCATATAAAATGAATCCCAATTAATTTTCAAGCTGAACATTCGCTGTCGTCCTAATTTCGCATTGCATATAGAATTCGTGGTAATTTCTTTAGATTGATAGAAATGGGTCACTTTGTCATGTTCCAAAATTACTTACTATTACATGATTTACATTAGTATTGATTAAATAAAGAGAAGATCGGTAAATAACTTTTAATTTAATCATAATCTTTCAGAAGAACCCATTGAACAAAATAATGTCAATGTCTAATCTACCTATAATAAGTACGTGAAAACTATGTATATAGGGAATATATAATCTTAGATTATTTATTTATTTAATTATTTAATTTAATTAGTGAGTACATGACCCTGTTAGGGCGCAGCAAGATAACTTTAAACATAAGATTAGGATAACATATGCTGGTAAAATAATTCTATTGGAAGTACAGGATCGTCGCAAGGATAAAAATACCGCATGAAGTATTGTCATGTTTCGCGAAAAGTGGCAAGAAATTAGAATGAACTTGTTTACCAGCCAGTAATGAAAACAAGACCCATTCTGACAACAAACGTCAAATCATGTGTTCTTATGTGGTTTTGAAACCACAATTGCATTTCCACTTACCGACCCTATTTCCCAAAATCAAACTCTACTACTAAAAAAATATGGTCGATATTATTTTGTCTAGTAAAGCTAGAGGAGTGAAATAATGTTGTAATATACTCAAAGGAACTGTTATTACATAATAGTGATACAGTGAACTAAAACTCTGACAGCCGTTGTTAAATATGATGTCTACAAATGCTTGCAATGTGAGTTATGTGGACTTACTCTGTCTGAGAAGCAGTTTCTATCGTATATAAGTAGTAAAATATATTTATTTTATTTACTATATTATTATCAAGAATTCTCGTAATTTTACCGGCAAGGAATTTGCATTTAGTTGTTTCTTATTTTGCTTTGAAGACGTGAATCTGTGTTGTCTTTTGAGTAAACATTTTAATGGCATGGTGTTGATATATTTATTTAGGTACTGTTGCCTGCATAATACGGTACCCCTCACGGTTATACAAATACATTAGAAAGAGGAATAATGATTTTATGCAGCCGTCTGTACCTACTTATACGTAGTGTGGATACCATTGTTATGTGTAATGTAACGTCAGTTGGTACTCCCCGCTTCTTTTTGACCCCACGCATACCATCTATGATAAGAAATAGAGGAACACTGGTATCATCATAGATTACTAGTATTGTGCAATTTAATGACTATTTAAAATATTCATTGATAAAATAATAAAAGTGGTTTATTTCAAAACATATTTTTTTTTTTTACAAACTACTAAACAATAGTAATAAATATGTACAAGTAGAAAAGGGTTACAGGGCGTCTAAAAATTTGTCCGCATCGCTTTCAACAGGAAAAGTGCCCAGAAGGCTGGCAGCATTGCCACGTTGGATTACAATGCTGATTCTTTAGCCAAAAAATAAGCCCGCCCGCTGGTAATAAAAATAATTATTATTATTTTCTAAAACACTGTTTAAGAATTTAATCTAAAGTTTTAAACAATTTAAAACGGACGTAATCAGATTAATAAATTCTTCCAAACAATTAAATTAATTTTATCTATTTTTATCATAATTATCATGTGCAAAATCTATGTACGATTTCTATTTCTTAGTATTTTCATATCCGTTTAGAAATTCTTAAGTAATGAATACTTAATTAAAACGTAAGAAAATACTGATTAATTCAAAACATCCTTAACATGCGAGTAATTGGGTGTTTCCATATGATCCTATTTTAGGAAAATGTATGTAACGAAAACAAAACTTATCTTTATAAATATTTCTTGAGATTACAGAAACATATTATTACAATTATTTTTGTAGTTTGTTAGATAATAGTGGTAATTTTCCTTAAACCTAGTGGACCCAAAGTACCAAATTATACTTATTAGGAATGTGGGCGAATCCATCGCCAAGAACACAAATTTCTCTTTAAAATAAGAAAAAACCGGCCAAGTGCGAGTCGGACTCGCGCACGAAGGGTTCCGTGCCATTATCTATAAAAACGGCAAAAAAAATCATATCTGTTGTATGGGAGCCCCCCTTAATATTTTTTTTATTTTATTTTTAGTATTTCTTGTTATAGCGGCAATAGTAATACATCATTTGTGAAAATTTCAGCTTTCTAGCTATCACGGTTTATGAGATACAGCCTGGAGACAGACAGACAGACAGACAGCGAAGTCTTAGTAATAGGGTCCCGTTTTACCCTTTGGGTACGGAACCCTAAAAACCGCTGGGAAACTCCCTCCCAACTCCCTACACTTGTTAAAAATAAATCTGTGTGGTTTCAAAAAACCATGCAGGAATAAGTTTTTTAGTTAGTTTTTTTTTTAATCACTTATCTCAGTGCCCCGGTTTGTACTCACCATCAAAGATATAGATCCATAGCTTCTACACACGAAAAAAGTATCTACCGTTCTGAGCGGCGTCATTTGCATTCTCACTCTTCTCAATGATACAATGTCTCGTGTGACTTAAGTACAGTGAGCGCAGGTTTATGGACTTAAACCATTGTTCACCATTAGGTACTTTACCTGCTGTTATTGGTGCAGCAATTTGACATTTCACTGTTCCGGAGTACCTAATAATATTCTTTCAGTATGGAAGTTAATTCCTAACGTTTCGTCTTTCCATTGTGCAGGTGCTGTGTGGTGCAGTGGCGGACGCGGGCGACGTGATAGCCAACGTGAGCCGCGTGCGCCGCGCGCCACAGCCTCACTACTCGCACCGCGTGTTGTAAGTATAACACTTGCTTTATAGGTCTAACAACAAAATGTAGGACCATAGCAACTTCTGGAAAAAGAATGAAAAAAGGTCTTAGTGGTGAACAACTTACATTTTTCACTTTTAGAAATATCTGGCTAGGCTGGTTCGAGGTGTGACAGCATAGGGACATACAAGGCTATTGAAAAAAAGAAATACATCTCTTGTTCAAGAGTAAATGAGAATTTACGCCAGGTTACGAAGCCACCTAAGTTTTTCTTTTAGCGTTTTTTTTTGTCTCTATATCTTCAGATTGATTCTTACTTTTCCTTGAAAGAGATCGATTGAGTATGTAAATTCCGGCCATTACTATCTTGGTTTACCATTAATTTCGAAATCTCAGACTAGTGTCTAAGTAACATGTTGCAATACAACTAAGCTTCTACGTGCACTTTACCTAGCTTCTAAGCTAAGCACGTCAAAAACTAACACTCAAACTGTTACAAAATCTGAACTTTTTTTACATTCACTTAACTCCTTTCAGGACGGGAGACGAGGAGCTCGACATGACCGCGGCCGCGGCGTGGAAGCGCTCGCACTGGCGCGACATGCAGACAATCCTCCGACGAGAGGGCAACCAGAAGGACGGCGTGCAGTGCTGCCCCTCCGTCCTCGAGATGGTCACCAAGAAGGGAGGCCGGACCCCCACCGGCCTCTACGTCGAACTGTACGAAGACGGAGAGAACCAGCAGAGGCTCTTCGAAGTCTCGTGCGCCCCGAACGTCGTCGACAAACCCTGCCGGTTCGTCGACGCCAGGCTGTTCAACGAATCGAAGTGCATACAGAAGTACTCGTACTCCTACGCCCTCGTGAGGTACCTCCACTCCACGGCAACGGAGACGCCGCAGCCGCGGACCGAGGGACACTTCTCCGTGCCCGGCTCCGGCGGCTGGTCCATGGACTATGTGCGCGTGCGCGCCGGTTGTGAGTGCCAAATTAAACCGAAAACAAATAAAGCCACCCGCAGAAGACACAAGCAGAGAAAGCGAAATAGGAGAGTCATCGAAGATGACGAGACCTGATTTCGGGCTAGTGCTAGTGAAATCGTGACTTTGAACAAATTTGGGATCGTCCCATAGTATTACGTTTACAAAGATACCTTTTCTGATGTTTTCTCTTTGGTTCGGAACTGTTTCGTGTATAGAACAGCAGCAAAGCTATGTTTGTTTGTGTGGCGGCTGCGGATGGTTTCTCGTTACCTATTTCAAGTGTACACTTGAGTGGTACAATGTCGGTCGATGTATCAATGTATTTATTTTATTTTTCGTCTATATTACGCTTCTTGTTGTAGTCCGTTAGTTAGTCTCGATCTTATGAAATTAAAGTGCCTTTTAGTGCCTTAGATTTAAATAGTTCACTGTATTCTGGGAATTGTTGAAATTTTGATTCCATGGCGTTATCTGTATGCAATAAGTATTAAATGTAAAGGCTAATGTCACACGAGTCATATTGCCCTAGCAAATCTTACAATGTTATTAGTTGGCTTCATCACAAATTGTTGTTATTACATTACCAACAGAAATTAATGACAGCAGGAATTCAAAGTTTTAAATATTCATACAAATATAATTCGTGTGACACTCGCTTACAAACTGCATGATAATGTAATAGTTACCGGATGATCGAGGTGCATAGATATAATTCGACTTCACTGCGCTGTCGCTACACCTTCACTTAATTTTAAGAAAGAAACCAACGACTTTCATGTATTGCGTACTACGGATGGTATTTTTAACGAACAGTACCTATAATCTACCTACTAATAGTTCACAGAATTCCAATTTCCAAGTCTTGGCCATATCCCAAATAATATGTCGGAATCGACTCCCAGTTCAACCAGATGTCGGTGAATATCAGTATCGTGCATGAACCCATTGGAATTTTACAACTCAACTAGTGAGAGAATCCGGAAAATACCAAGAGGGACTTGTAGACCTATTGCCAGACATTTTTAAGACTACAACTATTACGGGCCAGGTATTCTGATGTAAGTAACAGCTGTTCCTATTTTAGCGTGCTCTTCATGAAGAGTTTATATCTGCGAATAACCGTTCTCTGTTTCCAATCTGTAATGTATGGTTCCAATTAATTATGGTCCAGTTTTGTTTCGTCTTTGGTTGCTTTTAACTTTCCTTCTAAGATTTTGGATCACTAGGTTTCCCTATATCTTCGTCTGTAGTACAAAGTACGTCGTTATCGTTGTAAATAACAGTAAAGAGCAGTCTGTGATCACTTCATACATGTTTTGTAAGCCGTAGTGGGGTCACGATGATTCTGATGTGAAACAACTATTCTGTATTTGACTACTTCTGTATCTGGATAAAAAATCACAACCATTTGATGGAAGTTTAGATCATTGCGAGTATTGACAGTAAGAACACTATTTTCAATGGTGCTGCTGCATTATGTATTTTAAGTATTATATCTTGCGGTTTTGTATTAATATTTTCTTCATTGCCAACGTCACTTGTAAAATTAGTCTTATTGAGAGAGTCATCTTCTTATCTTAGAAGGACAACATTTTCAAATTGTGACGTTTTGACGTGTTTGGTTTCAGTTATAGTCATTTGTACTATGGATCGGTTTTCAATATCTGTCTGCACATGAATATTCAATAGATTATTTTCCTTTAGTTGTTTCACGTGAGAAGCATTGCCAGTTAAAGTCGTTCCACTGATTATAATGCTCTCTTCCCCTTTAAAATTAAGAATATTTATTCAAAGTTAACAATTTATAATTTTTTGTTATTATTTGTAACAGTACTTACTTTTTAGATATAAGTGCGTCGAGTCAAAGATCTGTATTATTTTCTATTTTGTAATACTTTTATTGTATTTAAAAAATGTAGTTATATTTTAAAGATTAATTTCATTCTATTTATACTGTTTAATACGAGGTATTCCGATATACAGTATGAATGTTAGTTTGTACGTAGAAATCGCTTCCATAAAATATAATTGATGTATATAAATAACGCAATAGTATTGTGGACTGAGATTATTTTGTGCATTTAGATGTGTAATAACAGAATGAGAGAATATTTTTATAATTAAGATAACGCTATCCATCGACAATAAAAAACTTACAACATACATGCAGCGCCATCTGTTGGCGAGTATCTGTAAGCAAACAGTTTATCGTGCAACAACTAGATGTCGCTGGATCCACCTAACCTGTCTAGCATTATGCAGAACAGTGCCATGTTTAATTAATTATAGTAATGTCAGCCAATAAAGATGATTTTATTGGTCTGCTAAGAATTTAGAAAAGTTTGTTATACTTATGATGCATATTATAATTCTATTACCCGTTGACATTCAATGTACTCACCATCGAGATGCCTTCATCGCTAATGTAAAAAGTTCGAAATAATAATACGCAAGTGCAATGGTGTCATACGGTTGGCGTAGTAAAGTATTTAATTTTAACAAATCACTGCAAACTATAACAATGTTACGTCCATCATCACAACAGCTACCTATACGTTATTTTATTGTTGACATCAAAAACAAAACTTTAAATAAAATAAAAACCTGAAATAGCAGATATTTTTTTATTGTCACCTTATTTTTATAAAAAGTCCTAATAAGAATCACTTATACATTGTATAACTTTGTATAAAAAATTACAGTACAAAAGGCCCATTTCTCGCTCAGCGCTTACACTATTGTATAACTTGTCCTCTTCTCAAAAATAATAGTATTATTCAGCGTCATGATCTGAAAACAAGGAGATTGAATGTTATTTAATTATATTCTAGTTTGGAACAGTCCCTAGCAGCCTATGAACGATTAAGCTGAATACCCATTTCAAAATGTAATACCTACAACAGCGCCATCTCTTATCGAGTAGCAAAAATCATTTCAATTAGAACTCAATTTCAGATAATTATTTCAACTCACCCAAATATAAAGTGGTCAAATACATCAGAACAAATCCAAGTCCAACGGAGAAAAACTGCAATAAACCAGCACTCCTCTTGCGTTCGTGCCAGCGCGCCCTCTCGCGGGGAAGCACCTCACTAACTGTGACGTACAGTAGCGTACCGGCTGCCAGGCCCTGGAATCGATGAATAGATGGCGTTAGTAGTATTATTAGAGGGCAAGTGGATAAGAAAACCAGTCAGTAAGACTGGTTTTACATTTTAGGCATGGAGGGCGGAGGCTCAATAATGCCATCAAAATGTTTTTTTTTCCGAACTAGAAACTCTTTTAGGGCCAAAATAAAATATGTTTTCGCTTTATGAATAAATCTTAATCAAAGTTTTCCTTCATACATCCTACTAGCTGTTGCCCGCGATCTTCGTTCGCGTGAAATTATTATAAAAAGTTAAAAGTTAAAAAATTAAATAAAAAGAAAATTGTTTCCGGTTTTGAATCGGATTTTGTTACCAATTTCAATGGTTTTTTTTGCACGGAACCCTAGTTGATTTTCTAAAATAAAAGCAACCTATGTTGTGTAGACCTTATTACATCAGCTATCTGCCAGCAAAAGTATCGTCAAAATCGGTCCAGCCGTTTCGGAGATTAGCCGGAACAAACAGACAGAAAAAGTTGAAATGTGTGTTTTTGTTATAAGTGCTGTAAATATTTTCATAAACATTCAGTAAAAAGCTGTTATTTTGATATTACAAACAGAAACTTCAATTTTATTTGTTTGTATGTATTTACATATAAGTATGTATAGATACGTAGGTAGGTACCTATAGATTAGAAAATCACATTCACATATGTATAAACTTACAAAAGAGTTCGAATTCGAAACGAAACCCTACCTGCATAACTGGCACAGCAATGGAGTCCTTCAGCGAGTTAACAGTCTCCAGTCCCGCGCCGATCCCAATTCCCGCCACGGATCCCGCGCTGAAGAGACCGATACACATGATGTGCGCGCACGCACGGTTCGGGAAGTTCTCACACAGTTCCGCGCCCAGGCAGAAGCCGACCACGAACTTGTGCGAGGCTACTGCTGCTAGTAGGAGCAGCACCTGGAAAGATAAATTATATTACGTTAGATTGTGTTGTAGGTCACAAGACTGTACTGAATGTGAGTGAATCCATGAGAGAATTCAAACGGGCCCTAGAGCGAAAGTCCTCTAAGAAAAGTAGGCCAACCTGTATTATTACCCGACTGCGGCGAAGCCCAAAAAGAGGGTTATGTGTTTGACCTGTATGTAAGTATGTATTTAAGTGTTTTTATCCGTTTCTTTGTTCCCTTGCAACTCCTAAACAGAATGACACACAGATGAACAGATTTGTATAAATTATACGTCGTTAGATTTGTCTTGGTGGCACGAGTGTCGTTCAATGTCTCAGTTAGCAATGCTAACTTAGCATAGACGCAGCTTGATGATGCTTAATTAAAAAAATGCTGTTGTTGTTTTGGCCAATATATAGCTGGAAAAGAGAACCAGGTCGACCACCACATTTGTAAATTCTACCTGTTTTTGGCTCTTCAAAAGGACGGTCTACCAAATAATAATAATTCAGTTTTTTTCACTTATGTGTGGTTAGTAACATCTGATAATACACCTGGCTTCTTGCAACCAGCATGTAGGTAATTGTTTTCCTGTGTAAAATATACAAGTATGTGTAAATACATAAGAGCACAATCTACCTACCTGTAATAGCATGTTAACATTATCAGCTCATAAAAAATGCACCTATGTACCTACGGTATAAAATGCACCTATGTACGGTATAATTATGTGAGTGAGGTAGGTATGTACAGGCAATCAGTTCCACCTGGGTAGTACACCCGACAAAAAATATGAGTTATCAGCAGTGATCGGAAATATTTGCCTAAACTTCGGAGAACAGAGACAGAAAGTGGAGACTTCCTTACGACTATATTTTTTTTCCCGGGATTCGGGAAAAATTTTCAGGCTATTTTTAACTAAACTTGCAATTACAAAAGAGAATGCTCATGGAAGTATGGAATTCCGTACCATGCTGCATCAAAATCAAACCTTGTTTTTTATAGACTACACTGATCGTATTAACTCCTACAAAAATTATTTTTGAAAAAAAAACCCGCGTTTCAGAGTTATTTTATAAAATCGAAACTAACCTAAAAAGTAGGTCTATTTTTCGACGCTACCAACGACGTATTTTAACACACATACATTACATTATTGCTCTAAAAACAGCGTAATACACTAATATTAGTAAGAATTACGAGTTAAAGTAACATCCACAGTATGCTTGACTGAAACTCGATTTTATTTTAGACCTTTACATTGCCAATAGTCAGTCAGTACAGTACAAATGTCAGATGCCACAGATAAGATAACTATAAACCATAGAGTATAGTAAGTGCTATAAACTAGTCGGGATTTAGGGATGTAATCGATAAATCAAAATCTTTAGGCTGAGAAAATCTATTTTGTTGCAAATAGCAATAAACCAAACTAAATCGATTTGGTGTACTGATCTTACTTAATTGTAATTAATTTTAGAGTCCGCTCGACAGACAAGGGTTTGTTCAATTGAAACGGAACGTCATTTATATTCAGTTGAAACGGAACGTCATATAAAGGGAGTAAAACAATATTCATACTTTTAAACTCGAAAAGCATATTTCCAGTTCAAAAATCAAATCCCCGACGCGTAATGCCGTAAAAAAATATGAAACGAATTACTATAATATTTTGGTTTTGAGGCGCGAGACTTTTTGGTACCGTAAAATGCTGCAACTTTGCCTGGATTTTGAAGTTTTTTGTTCGGATGTCTGATCCTATTTATCATTATGGCTTTTAATGAGTTTAAGACGGAAAACAGACCTTATATCTTGCCAAGTAGAACCCACATCTGTTTGAATCATGCTGTTTTTTCGAATTACAAGCACTCAAAGCCGTAGGCAAAGTTGTAGCTGAAAGACGCAACTTTGCCTAGAAGGATATCCCAATAAATAAAATGGTTATCATTTTCAGTTTTTTTTTTCCGGGTGCATAAGACACCGTGCTAATCCCGGCAGTCAGATTATTGTCATAAAGGTTTTAATTTTTTTTCATAGCTAATAGGCAAAGTTGGAGCAGGTACCACGAACTTTCCATACAAAATATCGTTGACTTTAGGGTTGTCTCAAACAAAAACATTATTTTATTAATACTTTTATTTCTTCTTTTCAAAAATTAAACAGATTGCTACTTACGAGTATAAAATTAAATACAAATGCAATGCCTTTTTAGCAATAATATCTTAGTTACAAATAACAAACAATCGCACGAGATCTGCAGCAACTTCTAACATTTCCTGTGAGTAATCTGCATAGTTGCGAGATCCCGGTTTTCTCCTGCTTTGCTTTTTGTTGTTTCCCATTTTTCATTTTACTGCAAAAAAATCAAGACTTAGTAATCGGTTATGTTTTTTTAAGTCCCTTAAGAAGCGAGCTTATTGCCACTTTCTTAGTTGCTAAATTTTTGACAGAGGGGTGCTGATTGTAAGTCTAATTGTCACATACCGGGCACAATTCCAGCCTCTGGACAGTACTAAGAAGTTAATTAAATATGCTTAAGTTAATTATTACGCCAAAATTTGTCAGCCATGAAATCGTTAATCATTTGTATTCTGTTTGAATGTCGGCAAAAACAAATACAGATTCAATGAAATCATACTAAAAAAACATATATTATAATTAATAAAATCCGACAAGAGACAACCCTAGACCCAGGCAAAGTTGTGTCACTCAACATTCCAAAACAGTGCTCAACATTGCCTACTAAGTTATTTTGATGAAATGGTGTCCTTTTCATAAAAATATCAAAAAATACGGAAACTAGACAGTATTTTCTTACCTTGGCATGTAATTTCCGCTTGAAAACACCTTTTTTCTTGTTAAAACTGCAAAAGTCACAGGACACTAAAAATGTTCACCCACGCACACCGGTGTTTGTCGTACAACTGACAGCGTAGCGATGGAGTTAGCATTGTAAAAAAATGAAAATACGTTGCCCTAATAATGTAAAGTTACTACCAAATGGTAGAAAGTAAGAAAAAACTAAGCGAATGTGAAATATCGTAATCGAAACGAAATAGGCAGAGTTGGGTTAACTTGGCAAAGTTGCAGCATTTTACGGTACCAACTTTGGTCATTGTCCTTTCGGGATTTTCACGTAAAATCCCGAAATAAATAATCTAACTTTAATTCATGTATTCGAATTATATTTACAATCCTTAAACTGACCCTTGAATCAAATTATTCTAATACATGATTTAAGTTAGATTAGTTTTGGTGAAAATTCCTAAGATTTGTTTATTGCAAGTTTAGTTAAAAATAGCCTTTACACATCTTAAATACTTAAAGCTTATTTTCAAGTTACTGAATTTTTTTCCCGAATCCCGGGAAAAAAATCCTCACCCTCTTAACCTTTTGAACGTCGTTGTCACAACATGTGTACGCCAAACGACACAAATATGTGACAAAATGGTAGGTGAAATTGTGGCTTGGCGTGGATGGCACGCGCGTGCGTTTATGCTCTGGCGTTTAAAAGGATAAAGTTTGAACGAAGGGATGCAGGTCTTTGAATGCGACATTGATGCAGTGGCTACGCTGCTACTACACTTGGGCTAGACTCTGCTACGGAGTCTTTTCTGGAGTTACCTATACCTTTTATTGAATGTACATACATATCAGGCAAGCAAAACTGACCCCACTGTTGTCATACAAAACTTATAAAGCGATTCATAACATCCATAGGTTTATGAATTATTCTTATTATCAAGAACAGCGAGCTTCACGACACGACGTCTTGTTACTAAATTAATTAGTCATGATGCTTATTTAGACCACGTTGTAGATGCGTTGGAATAAAACTGAATAGAAAAATAAGGAACAATAATTTTAAATATGAACACTGTGGTGGCAAATTAGAATGTGAGCCTTAATTACTGAGCCTAACGTTACAAATCCTACAGCGCGTGTAGCTGATCTCAGCCTAGAAAATATAAAGTCAACTAAGTAGTTATACCAAAAATCGTGAATCGTCAGGGAGGGAATTTGGAATTCAATCAGTAGTTCCAGAGATTACTAACAAAGAACAAGACTGTACATATAGGCATGCCTAATTGCAGTCCAAAAGCTCCTCCGAGGTATAAAACGTATCCAAGTGGACCAAGTCAATCCAGCTACTGTGCACTGGTTTATTGATCCAAAACTGGTATCACCCCTACTGACGATGACCTGCCTAACGTTAGGATTTTTAGAACCATTTTCCTCATATCTGTTGCACAAGAATAAATTATGCCAGAGATTTTTCCTTGTGCAATGAAAATACCGCAAGTAAAGATAGTAATAAAAACATACATAATTGTATTCATTTTAGCAAATCTGTTCAGCCATATTTGCATTAGGTTTTGAATAAGGGATATCCCCGCGCCAAAAGGAGCGATGACCTGACCTTTTTGTAACCATAAACATAAGTTTTATGAACCGTTCATAGGATATTGTATACTGGTTCCATGACTTACTAAAAGCCTTAAACAACTCATCATTCTCTGGTTCCTATCCCAATTTATTTGGGGTCGGCGCAGCATGTCTTCTTCTTCCATGCTTCTCTATTACTCGTCACCTCAGCAGTCACCTCCTTTCTAGCCATATCAACTTTCACATAGTTCATCCATCGTTTCTTTGGTCTTCCTCCACTCATAGCCATCCAGCCAGAGAGACAAGCAGAGTCATCTCCTTTCTAGCCTTATCATCCTTCACAGTCCATCCATCGCCTCTTTGGTTTCCTCTATTCTTATTGCCATCTACATTCATACTCAACATTTTCCTCACTATATTTTCCTCATTCCTCCGTATCACATGTCTATACCTTAAACAACTAAGCCTTAAACAATTAAGGGTTGGATTCAACGATTTTGTTACAAAACGCATAATTTCACGAACTAAGTTCTGTTCTGCATAAACCAGTTCTCACAACGATGTTGATCTTGATTTACGTCCAACTGATTTTGCCAGCTACATTTGGATCGCGTTCTCGAAAACTAAGTTTCCACGCCATAGAACGTGAATATTGTCACAAATACGCAATGCGTTTAAATGTATGTAATATAAATATAAGATAAATAACAGATAGTTATATTTTCTATCTGTTCAGATGACAAAAGGGTCGACTAGTGGACAAACCAAGATGCAGCCTACGGCACACATACATGTACTTAGCTTCACTTTGTGTGACAATGTCGGAGTCTTCGGTGAGATCGTGTACGGGATATAACATGACTGAAACCCACGCCACGCACGGATGCGTTGCTAGCAAACAAATGAACCGCGCAGCTGACGTGGCAAACTTCCCCGTGCTCATCCTAGGTATCAGTGGACGTTATTAAATATGCAATCAACAAGAAGATATTTAAAAAAAACTCAACCAATCAAGTCGTGACCGAAGCATGTGATGAATGTTTATTGCAATTTGCTCCTTTTGTTCATCAAGAAAAATAAAAAGCCAGCAAAATTAAAATCACACACACACACACACACAGTTATTTCATTTAATTCTACATAATATATATTTATTATATATATATAGATATATACATATATTAAAACTATAAATAAATAATATGAATAAATATGTACAAGTAGAAAAGGGTTACAGGGCGTCCAAAAATTCGTCCGCATCGCTGTCAACAAGAAAAGTGCCCAGAAGGCTGGCAGCATTATCACGTTGGATGGCAATGCTGATTATTTGGCCAATCGCTTGGCGATTTCCCGAAATTGTTACGAAAATTCTACATAATTGTTACGGAATATAATTCAAAATGATAAGTAAATAAATGCATACACGAATGACATTCAGTTGCAGCCTTATCTTCTTCAAATATCTTAATCTAGGTGTCCTAACCTTGATCAATATGTTGCCTAACACAATTAGCACCAAGTATAGTAATCGGCGGAACGTAACGGATAGAGATAAACACTTCAAGTTAGATCGGAAAATAAATGTGGTTTCAGGAATATAATGTCAAGTTTAAAACTTTAAATAGCATGATGATGAAATGGCGAAATGTGGGTGAACTATATACATGGTGTAAACGGACCCTTCACAAAGCTGTCAGCCAAGCATACATCAAACTAAGTAACTTTACGCAAAAATTATTGCTGGAAAACGACTTTTTTTTGGGGTGCAAAATCTCGTTTTTCGGTAGGACTCAATCAAAGACATTCAAATATTACGAGCTATATTATTAATCTCTTTGGACTCAATGTTACGCACTCAAAACATTGTACTGATGGATGGATAGAATAGTACGGAGGTCGTGAAGGTAAAAGTAAAAGAAAATACATTAAAACATACGTACATAAAAAAAAAACTTGTGAAAATTGTGGAACTTTGACGCCCAATAACTCCGTAACTAGGTATGGTCTAGGACAAAAAAAAAATACCGCAATGACGGGGAGAACAAGCATACAACTAGTGACTTAAATTATCCAACATACAAGAATACCCAAAATTATTGATAGGTCTACGTTTTTTTAAACAAAAGAACAATAAATAAAAGCAATCAATACTAATGTCGCCATTCTCTTGAACCTGTTGTTAACTAACAAAGCTGATGGCTTCGTAATATTAGTATAAACAAGAGAAAAGAAACCCTTTTTACTGAGATATTGGTGATCATTGATCAAAGTTTCATGTATTTTTGTAATACCTTCCAGGTTTAATATTATTACTTTACTCTGAATACGTGGGAAACGTGGCAAAATAATAACAGCCGCTCAGATCGATCTTGCCTAGGTTCGTCTGTGGATGGGTGACCACCCATTACATACCGAGTTTCCTGCGTGCCTCGGAAACATTCGGCAAGCACGTTAAGCCGTTGGTCCCGGCTGTCATTTGTAGATCTTTGACAGTCGTAACAGGTATTCAGTGCCCCAAAAAGTCTGACAACCAGTCTATCCAAGGAGTTTCGTAATAACCAGTACTAACTGGGTTGTGAAGTTTAGGTAGGCAGTCGTTCCATGTAAAATACTGGGATTCAGCTGTATCCGGTAAGACTGGAGGCCGACCCCAACAAAGTTGGGAAAAGGCTAGGCAGATGATGATGACTTTACTCTGAATACGCATGACATCTGTACTGTTCAATGCATCCACAATGTTTTGAGTCATAACGCAACAATTTTTGTGTACTTACTTTGTTTGGTACAGAATGCTTGGTTGATCACGGCTTTGTGTAGGGTCCGTTTATACCAGGCTTGTAAATAATTCGTACTTACATTTACTTTTGTAACTGCAGCGCAAAATAATAAAAGCCACTCGGGTCGATCTTCAGGTTAAGCCGCGCTCGCCTAGGTTCGTCCGTGGATGGGTGATCGCCCGTTACTTACCGAGTTTCCTCCGTACCTCGGAAAGCACGGTCCCGGCTGTCATTTGTAGATCTTTAACAGTCGTTACAGGTAATCAGTGGCCCGAAAGTCTGACAACCAGTCTTACTAAGGGGTATCGTATTACCCAGTACTAACTGGGTTGTAGAGGTCAGACAGGCAGTCGCTCCATGTAAAACACTGGTATTCAGCTGTTTCCGTTTAGACTGGAAACAGACCCTAACATAGTTGAGAAAAGGCTATGCAGATGATTTACTTTTGTAACTATTTTCCTATTAGATAAACCCAACAGCAACTTTGAGCCGTTATCCTCATGATGCAAAAAAACCTGCGATCATAATCGTTTCAAACATGATGATGCGGGAGCCTAATGTCCATTTTCAATTCAACTAATCAACATCTAAATTAATATGTAATTAAAATCACATAGTTAAAATTGCTGAAAATGCAACAGTGCAATATTTACTACAACTCTAACTGTACAATATTTACTACAAGGAGTTGGCGTCTTCAGCATTTTTCAACGTATTCTTTTATTTCCAATTCTCAAGTCAAAAGTGTACAGGAGGTAAGTAAAGTATGTATGAATATATATATTATGGCCTCGAATACCTTCCATATAGTATTTTTGCAAATTCATACAGGTTTATTAAAAGGTGAAGGCCAGTCCTATTTTAGTTTTGATTACAGATACCGAATGCTAATGTCAACGACATTTAATTAATAAATATGTGTCGTTCGGAAAATTATACAACATACCTATTACGTTAACAGTTTAACATTCGTGTATATGTTAATCTACATACTATCGTCAATCGAAAACCAGTCCAGCAAGATAAAACCAGGAAAACTTATGCTGGCCATCATACGATGTAATTGAAAAAGTAAAGGATTAATTATTTAATTTTATTCAAGATTTTACCTCAGACAGATACAATAATAGCTAATATTTTAATTGCGAAAGTAAGTTTGTTTGTTTGTTACCTTTTCAAGCCTAAACCAATTAACCGATCATCCTGAAATATTACATACACGTTGTCAGGTGTACAGAAACGGATATAAGATACCTTTCATCCCCAAAAAAAGTACTGTTCCCGAGGAAAACAACAATAACGTTCTTATGATAGTAACTGTAGATGGCGCCATGTGTCTTTCGAATCATGATTGAATTAAATTACCTATTATACAAAAACTTTAGTAGTGTGTTAAGAGTTTATTTATTTAGGTATGTACCTTATACATCGAATTGATTGTCAAATTCGAAATTAACGCGAGCGAAGCTGCGGGCAAAAGCTAGTAGTAAATAAACTATAAACCCGTCTGTCGTATAATACAATAAGTAAGAAATAGTTTACCATAAATAATGTTAATTTAATTAATTTCCTTAACTTGATAAAACAAGTACCAATTTAGTAATGAAAGGAATAGTTTTCAATTAACACTAATGTTTATTTAATCACATAATTAAAAACTATGTGCAACACTATGAGCAATATGCTAGACTCGCGATAGAAACAGCAGAAAATCGACACGTAGCTAGCTGTGTGTTAATTGTATTACTAATCTAAGGTATTACTCAATTGAAATGTTAATGATTATAACTAACTAATGAGGCATTACTCAATGTAAATGATAAAGATTACCTAATGGTTGCAAGAACAACAGCAGTTGTGGTCCTGGATTTGATTTCCAAGTCAGGCAAAGTGTTATGGGGTTCTTCCATCAAGAATTTCTCAGTAGCAGCCACGGACTCTGTATTTGTGCCCAGTTGATGGCAATGACATTTCAAAATGTCGTAATTTCTACCTAACTGAAATCAGCACTTAAGTGACCTCACGAACTACGCAAAGCTAAATCAACGTCCTATCTCCCATTCCCTGCCATTCTCTATTTTGCCGTACTGCATACCTACCTCGTTGTTCTAGTGGTTGCACTGCTAAACGTAAGTCTTGTAAAACGACCCAAGGAGGTTCAGTTTCCTGATCGCGTAAAATGTTATCGAGATTTCTCATTTGACATTTCCCGTACTTCGTCTCGCCTACTGATAAATAGGACTTAAACATAACTAGCATAATATAAGGTTATACTATAGGTATATCTCTGCCTAACCCTTGGTGGAAACTGGCGTAATGTTATATGTGTACATTTTTATTTTAGCCGATTATTTACATAAATGGAGTGCTGCGTACAGAGAATGTAATTTTACATTGAAATAAAGGAATAACTGAAAACGGATATCCGGAGAAAAAATCCGGTAGAATATCATTCAAAGTAAGGGGCTGAATGCACCCTGTCAGTTTGCGGAGGGCTGTCACTTACACCCTGTTTATTATTATAATATAATGATATAATATAATGATATAATATAATGTAGTAAGACTCACAACGAAAACATCATTATAATAACAATTAACAATCTTATCCGTTAGTAGGTGAGACAATTTGTTATCACCTCTTATCAGTAACGGAGCGAGGAATAACGGTTTCGTTACGAAGGTATATCTCTTATCACAAGAGGAGTAGGTATCGTAGTATCACAGTATGTAGGTCAATAGATTCGTGATAACGCAGGAAGGAAATATACTAGACGATAATAGAGAAACAAGGTGTTAATTGTTGATATTTATCAACATTTGTTTGACTACATGATTGTTTTGATAGTACCTATAACATTATACAGCGTGTAACGGAAGGGGGGTATCAACCCTGAAGGAGGTGAATGTGCTCATGAAACTCAACAACTTGCCCCAAAGAACATAGGTCGAAACATGAAAAAAAAATTTGGCCCTCCCATAGTAAATCAATCAGCTGGTAGTCAGTTTTGTGAGGGAGAACCAAATTTTTTTTTAATAATAAGTAGGAAAACAATAAAACAAAGGTTAGTCGTTTCCTTTGGTTAACAACAACATAGTCAGTGTCCTGCTTGCAGACGTCTTCGACAAAAATCAAAGACTGAAAGTTTTTACTTTAAAATTGGAACCCTATCATCATCTGTCTAGCCTTTTCTCAACTATGTTGGGGTCGGCCCCCAGTCTAACCGGATGCAGCTGAATACCAATATTTTACATGGAGCGACTGCCTGCCTGACCTCCACAACCCAGTTGGTCCACTGGGTAATATGATATCCTTGGTAAGACTGGTTGTCAGACTTTCGGGCCACTGACTACCTGTAACGACTGTCAAAGATCTACAAATGACAGCCGGGACCAACGGCTTAACGTGCTTTCCGAGGCACGGAGCAAACTCGGTATGTATTACGGTCACCCATCCACAGACTAACCTAGGCAAGCACAGCTTCACCTAAAGATCGACCCATCTTCGATCGATCGGTTATTATTAAACCACGAGCTCCTCAAGGCAAAAATATAACCCTGCTTTTTCCCCAAAAGATTAGGTAGAAGCCCAAGTATAATAGTACACCCAAATTTCTCCAGAAAAGAGGCCAGTCTTTTGACCAGGCACAATTCCAGACTCTACTGATATATTCCTGATGTAAAACCTCAACAACACTTTGCCCAACGTGAGAATCGAACCCAAGACCTCATGGCCAACAATAGCGATTGCGTCCACAACACCAACAAAACAACATAAATATTCTATACCTTAGTGTAAACGCGAGTATTCCACTAATTATTTATCTCACTTCGATTTTCCAATCAAAGTAAATTAAACAACCCAAAATAATCGTTTTAAAAAGTAATGAAATAAATGAGGATCAGGGGGTCTAAAATCTGCGGGACTGTGCGAAAGAGATACCGCGGCCCTGGAACACAGAGGGCAAAAGAAGGAACATGGATGGGTTTTAGTCAGTAAAAGTCTGACACTCCCTTCCGCTTCGCCCAGAGCGGGAGGAATCATTTGATAATTTCCCATCCCAAAAAAAAAAAAATCATGTTATTGTTGAATGTTATAAACAGTCATTTAAAGGACGAAACGCATAAAGGTACTTTTACACAGTTTTTGTTCGTAATAAACATGTCCAACCGGTTATGCTCATGTTTCAAGTTTCGGTGCATTACCTACAAGAATAACGTTGGTTGATTGTTTATAAATAATTATAAACGTTGAAATATTATTGAATATTATGCATAATACGAATAGGCTGCAGAAACATACGCATGATGAAAAACCACTATTGTCGTGTTGCCTCCATAATTTAACAAAACATGGTGAGACATCGCATTCACAATCGCAAAAGTGAATGAGTATAAATGAAAGCAAAAATTTAAGTATAGTTTTATCGGGACAATCATTGATCACGACTTACTTGCACACGAAAGTGCTTTCGTGTTTTAAACCATGAAGTGTAGTACTGTAGTCTATTATTTAATTATGTACGTGTTGATTATATTAATGGTGACTTACTCCTTGTTAACCATGTAGTTTCTTGCCGGTTCCTCTCTATGGAAACGATCAACCCGAGTCGTGCACTCTTTCGACGTTTCACAGGTGTTTATGGATATAAGGTTGGAGTGTACTCTCAGGAGAGCGAAGACTTAATTTTTTTTGCCAACATTAGATTAACCTTGGTCATTAAAAGCATTTAGCCTCTAAGACGCGCCGTTTCTGAGATATGCGCCTCACGATCACAAAAATACAAAACATTTCCCCAAAATATTTATTTTTAGGGTTCCGTACATCAAAAGGAAAAACGGAACCCCTTATAGGATCACTTCACTCCGAAACTACTGGACCTATTCGACACAAATTTGTTGATGAATAAATAAATAAATAAATAAAATTAAGTTGAAATTTGGTACACATATAATAAATGTAAGTCAGTGACCCATAGATGGACGTGTTTTGTTTTGCAAACTGTATCGTGTTACATATCAAATGAAAGGGCTCATTGTGGGCAGCTCGATTTTTTTAAATAGTTTTAAGACAAATAGTTTTAAAGTTATTTAAGAAAATAGGTGAACATTGACCATTCCGAAAAGACCAATTTTCAAGAAATCTCAAAAATAGTTCTTTGCCTTTATAAGGTAAATATCTTTGGCTAGACGTAAGTACTGCACGCTGTGTTAAAATTTGTCCATCTATTTTAATGGTACCTTATATAGATTACAGGAAAACCTATAAGAAATCTTTCATTTAAAACAACTTACTGAATTTTGATAATTAACGTACGGAGCCCTCTCCACGCGAGTCGAACTCACACTTGTCCGGTTATTTATTGCTCATGGAGCTCCTGAGTACTTTGAACTTTTTATTTCCGTCAGCATCAAGTACCAGACAAAACTGATTCATCCACAGGGAGGGGCCTCCCCTGGCCCTGAAATCGGTTATTGTGGTGCTGTGGGCGCGGCTACCTTTCACTCGTGATCTTTAACCAGCAGGTTACTGATATTTATAGGACTAAGATAAGCTTGATAAACGCATCTGTGCTGATTCCCACGCAAATAAACTATCCTAATTTTGACATAACGCCTGATATTTTCACGGAAGGATTGGGCATAGACGGTAGTGCACCAACATCTCGTCAGTTTTGTCTAAGGCCCATGTAATAGGGGGTGAGCCTAAGGTTATCAACCGTGTACAAATGAAAACTCCAGATTGCTACTTAGAAATACCTGATGGAAAAACCCAATAACTCTTTGTCTGACCGACCAGGACCCAGTTCAGAGGTAACGATGCAACCATTTGACCAACGACGCAACATAAAGACCTTATTTACCAGTTAAATGTTTCTGTACCGAGTGCTAACCTGTGGTCTGTCATTCTTGGCAACAATCTATCTTCTTCGTCGTGTCGATGATTACCCTTTTTTTTAATTAAATTAGTTTTGACCAGAACTCTGCCACCTCTACGGCGTAGGTGGTGGCCTCGGACAGGTCCCTCAAAGTGCACGTGGAACCACACATAGTGCAGGACGGGAGGTGAGCCATAGTTTGCGTTGAGGCGCCGCAGTCACACATGGCTTCATTGTATCTGCAGCGGCCCACCTGGCTTCGCAATCGGTTTAGGGTTTTCTAGGTGGGCCATGGCAACCAGGTGTCCCTGTGGAAGCCTTTCTGCAGCTTCGGCATATTGCAACAATATAATAATATGAGTTAGATATAGATATTGAAATCCAAATACGGAAATATCAATTATTAATTAATTTAATCCTAATTGTTATTCAATGAATTCAGATTTAGTTGCGTAGGTGCAGACAGTCCGACAAGTTTTATGTTAAAAGCCCACCGTTGTGTTTTAAACACTATCTGTTTGTAAAGGATATTATGCAGTGTATTTTTAAACATTTTATCTCGTTATGAAGAGGACAGGCCATTTATTGAAATGATCGAGTGCCTACCTACCTAACATCATAACATCACGCCTGTAATCCCCGAAGGGTTAGGCAGATGTGTACCTACACACCCACATTTCGCCAGTTATCATTTCGACAGTTGCCAGTAACCTACCTACTATTCAAATAAGTCTTCGGTTTAAACTTTTGCAGCGGTGCAGGGTCCTCAGTGCGATCCCCAATTCCGGTACTGTTATTGACTTTTCCCTGTTTCCGGGTAGCCTATACACCACTGTCGACCCTTTCAGAATTAAAGGTGCGAAGTTGTATTTTGTCTTCCTCCTACTTCACTACACTACATATAAAACAAAGTCGCTTCCCGCTGTCTGTCCCTATGTATGCTTAGATCTTTAAAACTACGCAACGCCTTTTGAGGCGTTTTTTTTTTAAACAGATAGAGTGATTCAAGAGGAAGGTTTATGTATAATACATGCAACCGTGCGAAGCCGGGGGGATCGCTAGTAATAAATAAAACGTGAAACATTTTGCTGACGTGAAAGTTTATTGGAGTATCGTCCGTTTTTTCCTTACAGTTAAACCTTGGTGTTACCATGGTTTTGGTTTTCGAAGCGCTGGTGGCGCGTGGCGTAACATCATGTTTAAATACACTTTCATCTCTCGAGCGGAACAAAAATATTGTTACTTTAGTACGTGCACTGATCATAATTATGGTAATGTTTTGAAAACGACTACTGAAGTTTCAAAAATCAAATCAGTCTAATGGACTTTCTCAGGACACCGACGCAGAAACGGTTTACTATGAATTCAGTGCATCTTTCTGAGAGAGAAAAAAAACAGATGTTTAATTTTTGACTTGAAGATTGCACTTTTGTAGGAAACAGCAGGTCTTCTTTTTAATTACCGGAGAAACTCTAGAATGATGTACTGAATACGTGGTAACCGTTTGTCCTTCAGTGTCCCTTCCACTCTGTAACTACCTACTATCCGTGTCCAAACTTTGGTAATGAGTCAAGTTCTTTGTCTGGAGGATATCATCTTCGTTGACCCGCAATAAGTCATCCTAAATAGCTATGACTCAAGTACAAGAGGTCCATCAATAACCAAGCTATGTGGCCGGACACTGGTTGGATCAATCATACCTTACCTACATTTGGAATATTAACCCGCATCATAAAAATACATGGCGAAAGAAAAAGTACCTTGTGAAATTGTGACATGGTTACAGAATGATATTATCACCAAAAGCAAGAAGCAAGAATGAGCAAGAAGTCGTTCAGTGAATCTTTTGATGAATAAAGCCAGCCAGGTGGAGATGACTACGATAACCGATGTAAATGCAATACTTGATAATTGTTATCATCTATGCCGATTATAACAAAAAGATTGTTGAGTTCATTAAAGAATTAGTATCTTTTTGGAACGGACGAAAAGATAGACAATGGGAATGAAAAGACTGCTATGTTGATGAACAAAGAAAGTCTATACTAAAAGCAAATGCATTTCTCACCTGTGTAGCACTCTCCTGCAGCCCAATCGCAAGCCCCTCCAGCACACTATGCACAAACAACGCAGAAAGCAGTCCAACCACACTAGAAGAACTCCTATTACAAGGCTCCGTGTGACTGACATGGCACAGCTCGGATGCTCCTTCTCTCTCCCGCATCTCACCATCATGGTCTCGTGGCAGCAACCTGGTCTGCTCTCCCACATGGCTGTGCCTTTCATAACTATTATTACTATAGAACAGATGGGATAACTCATCTACTAAGTAAACAGTGAAAAATCCAATGCATAAAGTCAGTTCTGAATACTGTGGTAGATGTTCTCTTGTTTCTGGTAGCATGTGGACGAGAGAGGTGGATAGAAGGACTCCTCCTCCAAAGCAGAGTAAGCAGGATAGCAACAGAGGATGTCTCTGTCTGGCTGCTTCTGAAAAGCAGGCTGGTAGCATGCCAGAGACGAAGGCTCCCAAGCCCAATGAGAACATGGCTGCCGCTCTTGCTGTGGTGATATCCATTTTGGTTTAGTTTTGGTTTGCCTTCCTGTAATATTCACGTTAACTTCTGTCTATCCTCGCTTCCTTCCTCGTTTTGGTAAAAACTGTTCTTCGTTTCCTTAAACTTCAATCTGTCGTATTTTTCACTCAGAAAACTGTCTTGTTCACGAAAATGTCGGTATATCTATTTTTACTCACTACACTTAACACATGTGTCGCAGTGGCACAAAAAACTTTATCAGATGTAATATTTACAAATGTTTATCAATAATAACAGTCTGATTGTCGTGTATCACTACACACCGCCGCTCGTCGCGGCTACCCACTACAAATGACGCGGTTTTATCAGTACATACCCGTGCAAACTTAATTATACCGACCATTGACAAAACCGACGACCTTAATGCAAATCAACACGGTTTATATTCGAACAGCACGGCGATAATTAGATGGTAGTAATATTAGTCATAAGCAGGAATTGGCCAATTATGTTTGAGCTTCCCCGCTCCTCTTTTTCTAACGTTTTGTGGGTGAGTAGAAGGTGGTCGGAAGTATTTGCGAGGCCATGTTTATATGGTGCTTAACAAAGAATAATGAGACATTGATGAGTAAATTGTCACAAATGTGCTGTGATTTATTTTATTTTATTGCAACGAGATTGCGTTTGTTACATTTTGATACAAAAATTAAACTGTCTCTAAACTAAAAATAAAAGAACCTCAGTAGGCTGAGGTTCGTTTCTGCAGCTTTCACGTTTAATATAATTTAGTATGATAATATAATAAACTAGCAGTAACATGAAAGCAACAGGATAATATCTAAAACTTCAGTAATCGATGAAGGAAACAAAACAAAGCTTCAGTTTGATACATGCAAAAACCACATTTTTAAAACCGGTCCAGCAGTTTAAGAGCTTGGTACTTCCGGGCGCGCCACGAAAGCTATTTTGATCGGAGTTAATACAAAAAATGTGCGTATTAATAATCATTATTAATTATTGAACATGATTTTAAAAAAAAAGTACTATAGCTGTTAGCGAGAAATTGGACAAAATTGGTGGCGCGGCCAGATATTATGCTTCCTACACTGCAATAAATAGTCCAATAATGTACAAAATCATTGGTAAAAAAATGTACGTTTATTGTTCATTCTATTTATCATTAGATGCTCATAAAAAAACACCTTTTATATAAAACTACTGAATAAAAAAACTGTCAAGCGATCTTGCGATGGATTTTATTCGGAGGTTATATATTAATTTATTCCTAGCTAATAATATGTTCATTAAGGTACGTGATTTAACAGAAATACTTAGTTTTAAAACGGTTTGCGAGAAATTGAACAAAATTGGTGGCGCAGCCAGGAAGTATACTTCCTAGCCGCACCACCACGTACAATGAAATAAATAGTCTAATAATGTACAAACTCATTGGTGAACAAATATTCGTCTACAATTTTGTTCAATTTCTCGCAAACCGTTAAAGTACTTTTTTTAAATCATGTACAATAATGAACACATTACGAATCTTTTTTTGTATTAACTCCTATCCAAATTGCTTGAGATTGCGTCAGACGAACAGACTAATTCCTTTTCTTTATGGTTTACATAAATTGGCATATAGATACATAATTATAATGTTATTTTTGCGAAATCTTTGTGTATGGTCTTTCGCTATGTTACCAATTTTTGATGGAGATGCGACTTGACAGTAGGTATAACTAGGTACACCTCTGCTTATACCTTCGGGCAATATAGGCGCTTGCACTGGATGACACCTAAAATTATGTCTAAATTTCTAAATATTATTACACTGATGGATTAAACACCGACAAACAAACAATTTTTACAATTTACCATACCATACTCAACCATACCATACCATATCATAACATAATCAATCCATTACAAAATCCTACTATATTATAAATGCGAAAGTTTCTGAGTATAGATGGATGGATGTTTATTACTCTTTCACGCAAAAACTACTGACCGGATTTGGATGAAATTTGGCACACAGATAGTTTATAACCTGGATTAGCACATAGGATACTTTTTATCCTGGTAGTGCGATCCCGTGGGACAATTACCGAACTTACGCGGGAGAAGCCGCGGGCATGAGCTAGTCAATCTATAATTCTATAACGCCCCACCGTGGGTGGTGAAGGTCAAGGTGTAAGGTCATCATCATCTGCCTCCGACGGTGACCCCACTATTCTAGAGGCCATGGGTGGTATAAAAACTTTGACACCAGGTTAGGCAGTAACCACACGATAAAGAAAGAAGATCATCTGCCTAGGCTTTTCCCAACTAAGTTGGGGTCAGCTTCCAGTCTAACCAGGTGCAGCTGAATACCAGTACTTTACATGAAGCGACTGCCTATCTGAACTCCACTCTCCAGTCAGCACTGGGTAAAACGATACCCCTTGGTAACGTAAACGTAACGACTGTCAAATAAACGACTTACTGATAATACCTATTTCATTAAAGTAAGTAAATAGTTAATAGTAAATGTAATCGTTTGGAGTCACGCAGGTTATCAATTTCCTTTCTGGTTGAATGTAACTTTAAATACTCTTAAATATCATCGATGATTGAACATCTGAGTATATTTATGATAGTTCTACAATCCATATTTTTCAATGGCTTCACGCGACCTTCGTTATTAACAATTTCAAGGGTTTTTTTTATTTGTTTGCACGGAACCCCAATCCTTTTTCTAAAATAAAAGTAAGTTAGTCCTTCTAACATCAGCTATCTGTCAGTAGGACTGCGGAACTGTTCGAAAGAGATACCGTGGCCCTGGAACACAACGGGCAAAAGAAGGACGGGGATGGGTTTTAGTCAGTAAAAGTCTGACACTCCCTTCCGCTCCGCCCAGAGCGGGAGGAGCCATTTGATGATTTCCCATCCGAAAAAAAAAAGCGGAGATTAGATTGGAGATTAGCCGGAACAAACAGACAGACAGAGATACTTTAAAAGAATGTTTTTTTTTGTTATAAATGCCGTGTATATTTTTTTTCATAATTATGCTTTCAGTAAAACCTGTTAATTTGAAATTACAAACAGAATCAATATTATTGGTTTGAATAGCGTTTCGTTTCGTTTCTCCATTCATTCTCCATAGTTATATGTATAGTTATTCGTTGGTCTAGTGGTCGCAAGTGCGACTGCTGAGAATGAGATCCTGGTTCGATTCCCAGGTCGGGCAAAGTGATATTAGGTTTTTCCGTCAGGAATGTCTCAGTATCAGCCGCGGAGTCCGTGTATGTGTGCGCCCGGTTGATACGAGTAGGTACATCAGATACTCATGCATGCCTGTTATTACAAAACTGGCAGTATTGATATACCTACTATTAGGTACATCTCTGCTTAATCCTTCGGGGATTACAGGCGTGATGTTATGTTATGAAGTTATTCATTCAACAAAGCCCTATTCAAGTTGTAGTTTGTTTATTCAAGCACTATTGAATAAACAAACTTCAGTTAAGAATAATCAGAGACCGTACGAGGTATGAGTACTCTCTTTAAAATTAAGGTTTTCTGAAAATAAAGAAAAATGTCAGTAAGCTATTCACTTATCTATGAAAATCACTAAGTTTGGAACATCAAACGTCAAGTGTCATTTATAAAAGCACATAAAAAAGAACATTAAATTCGTGCTGATCCTGGGGATACAATGAAATGAACGAGTTACTGCAGAAACATGGATGTGCTGCCGTGTTTGCCGTACCCGAAGGTCTTAAAGAACTCATGGCGGACATCACACGTGAGGTAGCCCCTTAAATACCATTCCCATCAAGTCAGCAGACTTGAAGGTAGATTGTAGACATGTCGATGTCTTCCGTCAAGATGCGGTCAAACGGGTACGACACACTGCGGACGCGGCTCTGGACAGGGGGTCTAAAATGGCCTTTTAGCATTTCCTCTAAAAGCGATTCATTTCCCAAACCCCAGCCGATCATTAGCAATTCTTCTAATATTCGTAAAATGATACACAAATTAGCTGAATCATATTCAATTCATTTCATATTAGAATCATGTTTGGTGCAAATATTGCCACGTGAAAAAAATAAAGGCCGTTTTTACCGGTGATGTTTCTTTTCAGTTTTAATCTTTTTTTTGTAAGCATTTCAATGGTTTAAACATTATTTTAGGATTAGACAATAATGGCACACTTACAAGACTTTTAAGACACGCAGGCCTCTGACAAATAATGTACTGTAAAACGGAGTGAATAGAAACGCAGGGGTGATTTGAGCAAAAATTTGACAATGATTTTAACGTTGAATTAATATGGTATTCTTTCTATTTATACATATTAATATCGTCGGACTGCCAAGTCATAGGTCTAGAGTTCGAACACAAGGCACGTCTGATTTTTCGGATTCATGCGCGTATTGTATAATTATCACTTACTTCGGTGAAGGAAAACATCGTGAGGAAACCAGCTTGCCCGAGAGATATTTCTTCACGGCATGTAAAGATAATTCAAGGTTAAAATCTTTGTTAAAGTTTGGTCTCGATTAACTCCTCTACGCCTCTTAACCACCCCGTAAACCGATAACTTGCAGTGTCTGATGTCCGTAATCTATCTGTCCCAAACTATTTTGACAAAACCTTTAACAAGCCAGTGACCATCATCGTCTGCTATCCAGGCACCTAGCGATAACCCACCTAATCCGACAGGATTCAGCATACGCAGCAGTTATTACACTCCACTGAGTCTGCTTACAGCTTAGCTTCTAGCTTAACCTGGTGAGGCTGAATTAAAATCATTCTTTTACTTATTTATATCCATCAACTGCGATCTTGACACCCCAACTCCATAAGTTATGGGAGTAATATTTGCAGATTAACAAAACATAGTCAGCAGAAGTAGTTCTTAAGCAGTTCCCGTCGATACCAGCACAAGATCACATTAACAAATTCTTATTTTCCAGGTGCTTCGCTGGCAACCAGCAAAGATCCTGGAATTCATAGCCAACTACCTCTCCGCCCTGCTTATCACCCGCGAGCACGGCGTGATGGCCGTCAAGATCCTGGAGGACCTCTGTGACTGCCGACCCACTGTATCCGAACATCTGCTTCAGATAGGCATGGAGCGGAAGCAAGCTGATGAACTGGCTGTCCTCATCAAGGATGAGATTGAATTAGATCAGCCGGCTGAAGGGAAAGGTATGATAATCGTCACCATCATCATGGGAATAGATAGGGTCATACTTTACAGTTCCGTGATGATAATGGTCTTACGAAAGATCCTCTCACCTTCCTTCCTGCACTTGCCTGAGCACCAGCTCCCTTTCAGGGTCTAGCCACAAACATCCATGCCGTGTCATAGCTGACAGAAGTAGTCTAGCTCAAAACGTATGAGTATGTCCATTTTATAATATAAAATGGACATACTCATACGTTTTGAGCTAGACTACTTCTTACTACGTTCACATAGGTCTGTTCCCCCTGCCGGTACCGGATCTACGGGTACTGACCAAAACGCATCGATCCGACCATGTTTGTGGCACATTACGAATGTGCGCGACCTTGACGGGATCTCACCTTTCTTATGAGCCTTTCATAATGATGAGCCGTGAGATATTAACAGACAGTCCACATATACAGTCTTTGTCTTTTTTGTCTCCAAAAATTGATCGTGTATTTTTATGAGGTTTGCACGTTTCTACAAAAAGTTGTACTTATACGAATGCGAATACTCAAAGATCAAAATATAAATCTTGACCAAATTTCCTTTTTAAACACAAAATGCAATACCTAGTTTCAATATCTCAAACTATGAAAAATAAGTTAAAATACAAATTCTAAATGAATGCTTGCTAATCTTATGATTACCTACACTACAACAAAAACACACACGTGATAACACTTTAAAAATAAATGCTTGTATTATTACTTATTACAAACTTTTATTTTTAAAGTTTTAAGTGAATAATTTAGTGAAGAAAGTTCACTCTCATACACGCATTTTTATACGTAACAGGCATCTGGCAGACGATCCGTCATTTGACATAATAAGGCAAACTTTCAAAAACGCGATTCCTCGTTGCGAAGTCCATTACCTATGTTACCACATACTTGGAGAAACATCAAAACGAGATGCGGTATCGAGACAGCCGTAGACAATACTGGACATTTGTATGCACACACTGGCCGCTTACAATTGCCAAACGCTATGCAACATCGATCGATGTCACACAATCACCGAGGTCCGAATACACTTTCGAATTTTAAGTAAAGACTTATTGTAATTAAGTTTTTGTTTTGTTTTCATGCGAGAAGTACAGCAGGTCGAATAAAATCTGAAGCCTATATTCACCAGTAGTTGCTTTTGAAACGTTGATGATGATGAAGTTCTGGTTTCACAGAAAAGGTTAAAGAAACTGAAATACTAAAGAAGGTGCTGCACCGTTACCCTCTCGACGAAGAAATGTCTGTGAAGGTGTGCCAAGTTGCCAGAAACGCGTACCGGGACTATTGGTACAGAAAGAATTTGATGAAACAGGTAACTCATATCATATCAGTGTTCCCAAGTGTCGCGAGTTAATAGGCTTCTTCTGGGTAAGCTCGTTCCATCGTAGACCTCATCTCTGTCCTCAGGACTAGATTGAGGTCAAGAGTAGGCCTATTTGATATAAAAAATATTAAAATTTACAACATAACGTTACGCCTAAGTTCCCCGAAGCGCACCATAGTATTAATAGTAGCAGCAGTACCAATATACATATAGTTATTTATAGAACACCCATAATTTTTCAAGTTTTGTTTAAGTTTCATACAAGGGGGCAAGCCTAATGCCACCATCAACCAACAAATCCAGTTTTCTTGCTGACAACGACAAATATCTGTTAGGAAGACCCAATAACCTGGGAATTGGACCCACTTGCTCAGCACATACAATGATCTCTCTGAGGCAGTCCGAATACCCAACTATTGAGAAAGAAGAAGAAAGAAGAGTTTTGCAGAACCTCTTGAACCAAGTGTTAAAGATGAAAGTTTGTTGTTCCAGTCCATAAAGATAGAGCCTGATGAGGCCTGGGAGAAGGCTGCTCAGCACACGCTGGAGATTTACAAGACGACCAGGCCTTCCATCAGCGAACTACGTCGAGCTACGGAGAAAATACAGGTAAGTATGGTCGAGCATGTGCATTTAGACGGGCGGCGTGGCATTGCCAAAATCTTCCTACATACATACTGTATTTATTTACATCATATTCGTATTAAAACCATCACACACTACAGGTGACATTTTAAATAAGTAGTAGTAATATGATAGCGTTTATGGAAATTGTAACGTACCTACAGTTACGAGCAATGAAAGTATACACTTAACAAATTTCAAAAGCGATTTTCTCCTACTGTATTGATTAATGTTTTACTTTTTGACGAGCATAGTATTTTGGAAGACGTACTTGGTTTTTTCTCAAAGTAGAAACTGTACGCAGTGCGCGAAATTTTGGAAAACTCATATTTTTCCAAGAAAATGATTTTTCGTTATTGGAATGTTTTTAAAGTGAAGCTTCAATTTCTGATACGGTTTTCGTTGGAACATGCATTTGTTGTTCTATGAAGTTAAATGCTTTCGTGGTTAGGATATTCTTTGCTGCGTGCTTCCATCATTATATTAAATCTAATTTCCGAAAGTTTTTAGGAAACAAACTTTCGACACGCGGTGTCATTCGGCCGGGTTCACTAAAGTTTCACCAAAACTCCATTGACAAATTTTCATTTTACAACCAACGTTTCGTATACTATTTATTTCGAAAAAAACTTATTACGCAAATGTATTATTTTATAAGCACTCGTTTTACAAACATTTATTTCGCAAACAATTCTTTTTACAAATGCATCAGATGACATTTATAGGTACTTACATTTGTCATTTCTCATTTAAATTCATTAGGATAATCACGTTTCTACTAAATATCATTTAATTACAATACGTTTCGAAACCTCGAGGGTTTAAAGATACCTAACCGAACCTAACTCCCCGTGATGTCGACCGTCTAGGGTTAGCGTTTCCGTCAGCAGGTCGACGGATCCCCGCAGCGCGGGGTCCTATTTCTGTCTGCAGGGTTTACAGGAACCTAACTAACCGAACATCGGGGTGCCCCTGACGTCGACCGTCTAGAGTTAGGGTTTCTGTCAGCATCTGTTAAAGCATTTTTCCAACAAGAAGGCTTTTAATTTAGTTTTAAATGAGTGAGAGCTATAAATTAATAATTTTAAATCAGTCGGTAACCTATTAAATAACTCCACTGCTTGGTATCTGGAACAATGCTTAGCTATGTTAAATTTTGGTGCCATCTTGTGTTTAAATTCTTTCCTTCCTTCTTCCATCTGATTCATACTCATGAATATACTTAGCAAAGCGATTTAGATTACTAATATATAATTATATAAACTTGGTACTGTTAAAATGTCTAATTCTGTGCTCTCTATATGAGTCTCTTTGTGAGATCCTTACTATATATCGTTCAATAAATGAACCACGCAGCTAATATGGCAAACCTGTTTTTTGAAGGCCGCATACAGAGGGTACCATGTGCGTAGGAACGTGCTAAAGCACCTCATGCCGGAGAGGAAGAGGAAGCATACCCGTAAAGTGGAGTTACCTGGACCACCACTCGACATAGCTACCTCAAGAGAAATAGATCTGGGACCTGTCATTGTGAGTCACTAAACTAGTTTATTTTTCACCCAAGAAAGCCATGAGCTATAGATATTATGTCTCATTAGTTTAATTATTATTAAAACTTTTTGAGATATGGACGCAGAGGCTTTGAATTGTTACGGTTAAAGAATTTTTACAAGTGATTTTATGTATTGACTGGATTGTGGAGCCAAATAAAATACTTTTGTATAATCAAAAGTATTCAGTTAGACTTGAATCCGACCCCAACATAGTTGGAAATGTCTAGGCAAGCACGTTACACTATTTCTAACCACTGCAACTGCTGCAAGCTAGAATAAACAGTGGCGATCGCTAGATGCTGAAAAATGAAGCACGACGAGGTTCCGCAGAAGTGATAACTATCTTGGATTCCGCAATGAAATTAATCACAAAAAAATAGCGGACGAATCTAGGCAGATGACATTAAGGGGAATGCTCCAACCAGCCCGCGAAATTCAAAATTTCTTGGGTTTTTTGCAAGTAGCAGGCCAGTGCTAGGTTGTATGTTGATTAAAATATTATTCGCGGCTGTAAGACGTATGTAGTTACAGAATTATAATCATCAATACAACCCTCCAAGTTCATAAAGCTGTAGGAATGACTTTTTCTGTTTTTTTTTGGTTCCTACGCCTTTATGAACTTGGAGGGTTGTATTGATGATTTTGATGATTATAATTCTGTAACTACATACGTCTTACAGCCGCGAATAATATTTTAATCAACATACAACCTAGCACTGGCCTGCAAATTGCAAAAAACGCAAGAAATTTTGAATTTCGCGGGCTGGTCGGAGCATTCACCTTAAGTCGAGCCTTGCTTGATCAACAGCGTATTGTTTGTATTACACAATTACATTATACCATTAACATTTTCGTCCGCAGCCGTCTTAGAGCGGATTTTATCAATGAATTGAACGCGATCAGCATTACACTTCTAAACAGTGTTTAGGAGCTTTCGGTCTCAACATTTAATAGCAATTTTCAAAACACTTGTGTTTTTGACAATGTGAAATCAGTTTCATACGTAAAATTTGCGTTAGATATGGACCATTAGATCATCCACCAACATCCTTCCTAAAAAATGATCTATTTTCTAGAAAATCCGAGTGAAAAGAGATGACGTCGACACCATGTTCGACGAGGAGGCTGGGGACGCGCTTGGTCTCAATTACGATCCAACGAAGACCCTTACCGATGAAAGTGGTGACAAGGAGACGCCCCGCCCCTACGGCACTAAAGTCAACGTTATGGAAATGATTCTGAAAAAATCAAGCTTCAGTGGTACTGGTTAGTGGCACGCTTGCTTATACTTTACTTATTTAGCTATCTTATAATAATAATACCCGCCTATTACTGTCCCACTGCTGGGCAAAGGCCTCTTCTCCTTTTATGGCACGAGCATTGATCACCACGTTTGTTCAAGACGGGCGATAAGGTCACTGGAGATAAGGTCATGCCTTGACATCACAACAATTGGCCAGTCCACAAAAACGTAACATAACTGACTTTTCATGTTGTGCTAGTCATAATTTCATGCAATTTGGCAGTCGCTGCATATACCAGTCACCAGGAGAAGCTCATAAAAAAGAAAAGTCCTATCCCCGAGCGCTATAGCTGCCACCATAGGATTTCATTTGCGGAAGTAAGTGAACATACTATTTTTAAGTAAAGTATATTGACAACAGTGTGCGTTGGAACATTCCCACTCACTTGACACCGTGTTCCTCATACCGCCGTAGTTGTCGTCGAGCTGCTGCGGCTGTGTAACTCTTGCGGATAACCCTGCTAGCGCGATGCAGCACTTGGTGTGACGTTATGAACGAAGTGTAGCTTGTATATGGCGATGTAGATGCGGCCACATCCCCTAAAAAAATGTTTCGTCGAAACTTTATTCAAGAATATGAAAAATTGTTGCTACTGCGTTTTTTCATCAACTAATCATAGCATAATACATAAGATTTCAAAATATATGTTTTACAATATATTCGCCCAGTATGTTTGTCGTGTTTAACATAGTAGGGTCAAACACATCGTGATAGTTTTTTTCTTCGCCCACTCTATCCCACAGCTGGGTAACTCCTTCCTCTTCTTCCTCTTCCAGTTAAGATGGACCTTATCCCATCTTTCGTCCGCCATCTTAACTCTCACCGCGATCCTGCTTCACTAACTCTAGACACCAGTTCTGTGCTATTTAGGCCTACAAGCAAAAACACTTTATTATCAAAATGCCATTCCCACAGGCACCGCCAGAGATAATAAAACCCCTGGATGAGGATGACTTGTTTGAGGTACCTGAGGCGCCGGGACTAGATGGTGAACTTGAGGATCTGCCTGTGACTGAGCCTCCTGGACCTTTCGAAATACCTGAAGAGTTAGCAGTTGGTAAGTGATTTAATTAAAAGAAAGCTGTTCCAAGTAACAGAGGAAGAATCTCATTCGATATTACACTTTAGCATAAAAACATTATAGAGCAAGAGCCCGCGACGATCAGACTTTCGTTATTTTTTAAACCTGAAAGTTTATCTTGTATGTCCCTAATACAGGTCTGAACGATCCCCGGGTATGAAGTTTGGATCACGATTGCTTTGAAAGGTTACAGCTGGCAAAGGTGTATAGAATTTCTCCTCAAATTCGTTACAAGTATAAAGCTCAGGTTTTAAGGGGTTTCATTAAAGGGTGTCTGACACGGGCTTCCAACTGCACCAAGTGTCTGATAATGGATGAGGTGGTTTATAATATTGTTCGAAATAAAATATTTGAGGAGCAATTTAAACACCTTTGCTACCTTATAATTAACACTAGAAACGTATGGACGTATGTTAGTGACCATGACAGTTTAAAAACTTATACCTTTGCTACCTGTTACCTTTCAAAGCAACCGTGATTCAAACTTCATAGTCGGGGATCGTTTGGCCACAATTTGTTTGCAACTTGCTTGACTACCAACTATCTAAAGATTCTAATAGGTATATTAATACTCAAGCTGAGTCAAGCTAAGCTATAATCAAGATTTTTGATTTCATGGCTTTATATCTTTTGGCATTTCTTTGGTATTCTAAAATGTTGGTTGAGAAGAATCTCGATTCAATCTCACGAGTTCCTTAAAAAATTATACAACTTTTAGCAGTAATTTTATTAATATGACGGTGAGGAAATAAGATAATTATGAAAGGAGTAAATCTTTTGATAAGATATTACAAAGAAGATTGTAATGGGATTGTACGCTGATGGGCATGGCGATTATAATGTTATTAGATAGATAAAATTCCATATATAGCTATTTATTATATTTGTCAAATCAAAAATCAAAAATCAAATCAAATCATTTATTTCTTTGCAAACATGGGTAAAAGATACATAGATGTTTCATATTTTTACACAAGTTCTCCACATTTTACCGTCCAATGGGCATGCAAACAGTATTCGCACAGTTTCAGTCAACCATACTTAATTGAAAAAATATAATACAAAAAAGAATAAATGTCAACCACAAATAAAATAAAAAAATAAAAAGAAATGTCAAACGGAATAAAAGTGTGTCAAACCATAATAATAATAAGTCAATCAGAATAATATTACTTATGTCAATCAGCAAGTGAATCATCATTAAGAAAGCTGTCAACAGAGTAATAGCATTTAATAAGCAACATTTCATTTAGCGCCCTTTTAAATTGTAATACAGTCAAATTTTTTATAACATTTGGTAATTTATTATAAATGCGAGGGGCGATACCAAAAAAACTTTTTTGCATAAGTGCAGTTTTACATTTCACATGACATAATTTATTAATGTATTGTGTCCGTATTGGATTTTTTCTAACCTCTGATAATTTTTGGAATAGATGTGGGTTACATTTCACAAACAACGCCGTTTCCAATATATATAGAGAAGGCAATGTTAAAAGTTTTAATGACTTAAAATAGGGAACACAACTATCAGTCGTTTTCAGGCCGCACATTGACCTGATGCATCGCTTTTGCAACCTAAACACCATTTCTCTATCAGTAGACTGCCCCCAGTATATAATGCCAAACCGCAAAACAGAGGCAACTATTCCATGGTAGGCTGCTAAAAGAGCTTGACTATTGACTTTCTTTGAAAGTTGATATAGAGCATATGCGGATTTGCTAAGTTTTTTACATAGTTCTTCTACGTGAGGTTTCCATGTAAGTTGATTATCAATTGTGATACCTAAAAACTTAGCTTTATCTGCTTCTTCAATATCGCAGCTCTTGAAGGAAATATTCATCTTTGGGCTTTCACACCGTTGATAAAAATGCATGACTTTTGTTTTACTAAGGTTTATAACTAAATTATTATTATTGAGCCAGTTTATTATGTCATTTAAGCAATTATTGATGTCGTTTTTATAATTATTTGGATCAGTACATTTTATAATAGCTGTACTGTCATCTGCAAAAAGAACCATTTTGTTGGTTGTTGCTTCCGGGAGATCATTTATATATATCAAAAAAAGTGGCGGCCCCAGTACGCTACCTTGTGGAACGCCATATTTTACGTGTCTTGGTTTTGATACATATTTCTTTTCTAATTTACTTTTTGGACATATCCTAGAAATTTCTGTGTACTGAAGTCTATTGCCTAGGTACGATTCTATTAACTTAAATATGTTACCTCTTATACCGTAATTATGCAATTTATGTAGCAGGATCTTATGGTCTACATGATCGAAAGCCTTAGTCATGTCAGTATAAATTGCGCAGACTGGATTCCGTTTATCTACAGATGTCATAATGTTACTTAATAAGTCAAATAGTGCCATATTAATCGTTGTGTTCCTTCGGAAACCTTTTTGTTCTTGGCAAAATAATTTATACTTTTCGAAATATGCATATAGAGAGTTATATATTACTTTCTCAAAAATCTTTGATATAATGGGAATTTTTGCAATAGGTCTGTAATTTTTTAAATTCGTTTTGTCATCTTTTTTATAAATGGGTTTAACTATAACTTTTTTGAGCTTGTTTGGGAATATGCCGTCGGCTATGCACAAGTTGAAAAGAAAAGTGATTATACGAATCTGTGTAAAAATATAAGCGTTCTTAGGAATAATAAAGGTTACATGGTTGTGTGAAATATTATAAAGCTAAAAAGAAGGGAACAAATCTGTAGCGGCACTACAAAAAGTACTACAGCGCCATCTATGACAAAAATAAAGAACTCATCAAATTCCTAAATCGCGATGTTAAAGTTATCCGCGACTTAAGACCATTTCGGGCAGTAGCCCACCGGACACAACACCCGTCTGGTCCGGAGGATCCTCCCTTTTCTATGGGGGATGAAGAACTTTACACCCGGTTCTTCAAACCCCTAAAAATTAGTTGATGGTTGATAGAGATACATGGAAGAAGCCATACACCGCCGACCACAAATAAATTAGGATAAGGGCAAGGGCGATGTATATGTCATCCCTACTAATATTATAAATGCGAAAGTAACTCTGTCTGTCTGTCTGTCTGTCACGCTTTCACGTCTAAACCACTGAACTGATTTTAATGAAATTTGGTACAGAGATAGAGTTGACCTTGAGAAAGAACATAGGATAGTTTTTATCCCGGACTTTTGAAGAGTTCTCTTGGAAACGCGATATAACCGAACTCGACGCGGGCGAAGCCGCGGGCGGAAAACTAGTATTATTATAAGTGATATTAAATTTAAGTGTTACCTAATTTAGTGTTAAAAGTGTAACCAATTTAATGTAATATCATATGCCGCTTCTAGCGGCGGCGGTACGTCTTGAACCATTCTATTATAACAACTTTGTGCCTGCCGTGTCCTACGAATAAATGTCTTTGTGTTGTCTTGTCTTTGATACTAGAGGGAAAAGTTCAAAAGTCTTATTACTACCATTACACGGTAGGCTGAGGAACATGAATGTGAACATGAACATGACCTTTAGTTTACCATGTTGAAATAGGTTAAGTTTATGCCTTGTTTTTGTTTTTTTTTGTTCTTATAATATTTTTTTTATTACTTTTTCCTCTGCGTGACTAATAAATACTTTTTAGGGTTCCGTACCCAAAGGGTAAAACGGGTCCCTATTACTAAGACTTCGCTGTCTGTCTGTCTGTCTCCAGGCTGTATCTCATAAACCGTGATAGCTAGAAAGCTGAAATTTTCACAAATGATGTATTACTATGGCCGCTATAACAACAAATACTAAAAATTAAAAAAAAAAATTAAGGGGGGCTCCCATACAACAGATATGATTTTTTTGCCGTTTTTATAGATAATGGTACGGAACCCTTCGTGCGCGAGTCCGACTCGCACTTGGCCAGTTTTTCTTTTATTTGTAACAAAGTGTTTTTTTTTCTTTCAGATACTGTTAGTATTCAGTCAGCCCGTTCAGTTGATGATGACGACGAATAATAGTCAATTAGTAACCTGCTTCTTGGGTATTTTAAAAATGTTATGAGAGCTCTATAGTTTTTGTAAATGAAAATTTTATGTAATTACTGGAAGCTAGTATATATTTTGTCTTGAAGTCATAGCACACTAGAATTTAGTTTATTTTGCACTGTCATAATTATCGTTGTTTTCAATAAATTGACTAAAACCACTAAAATGGAAGATTTAATTGCGCCTCAGATTAAAGATAGCTGTAAACTAGCACTACCCGATGGACTGAAAGAGCTCATGAGTGATATTACTAGAGAGGTAAGCTTTATTGTGTAATTCATCACGGCACCATTTCTGAAATTGGTAAGAATCAAAAGTAAATTGATATGAAGAAGTCCACTCCAGCAACTTGATTTGGGTCTGCATGGTATATGCACCACTCCCTCACACACAGAAGCCTGAGTCCCAGTAGGAGTGGCAACATTATAGGCTGATTTTATAATTATGTTCAAATAAATCCTGCCTCGTTGGTCTAGTGGTCACAAGCGCGACTGCTGAGCATGAGGTCCTGGGTTCGATTCCTGGCAGTGTTATTGGGTTTTTCCATTAGGAATTTTTCATGCTATAACAGCCACGGAGTCTGGATTTGTGCCCGGTTAATGGCTAGTAGCCCGGTTAGTGGTTAGTATTCTATTTGAATATGCTGTTGATTACTGTTAGATTATTCTGAAGAGCAAATTGTACTAGGTTTTCGGCTCTTGTGTTCCGGTTGCCGTAATAGTATAATCCTAGTGTTCTTTCTTCCTCCGGCTGTTGTTGTTCAATGCAAGCATTCAAGGTCACCCATTATTATGACATGTTTTTAGCTTTTTTGTAGAGCTTCTTGTAGGTGGTCGTAGAAGATGTCAGAACATAGATATTTTAAACCAGCTCACTTTCCCAAGCGACCACCGCCTTATAAGAAGTGAGTTTCAAATATCAACAAGCAAAAAATGTAGAATAAAATATAACCTTACAAACTGCACTTAGAAAACAATAGACAATGAAAACCTGTTCCTGGAAAGCCTAAAACAGAGATTAGAAAAGACCGACCGCACAAATATAGAAGTATATTATTCAAATATAAAGAAGCTATCACTGAATCCATCTATAAAGAAAACAATTAATAAATCAAGACGAATTATATCCGAAGACACAAGACTATTGAACAGGAGGAAAGAGCTACAAAATAACAAATCACGAACAAATGAAGAAAAAGAGGAACTTATTAATCTATATAAAAGTATACACAAAATAATTAAGAAAGAGTACGAAGCCCAAAGACTGAAGATAATAGAAAAACACCTATCTGACACCGGAAGTCTGAAGAAAAGACACAAAGAGCCAAGCTTGACATAAACTTGGATCCCGACTGTAAAGGAAAAATCGTCTGATAGAGAAATATCCTCGAGGCCAAAAATAATAGAGACAGCTACTAACTTTTACAAAGATTAATATTCTAGAAACAATAACACTTTTTTTTTTTTTTTGGAGGGTGGGAAATCATCAAATGACTCCTCCCGCTCTGGGCGGAGCGGAAGGGAGTGTCAGACTCTTACTGACTAAAAACCACCCATGTTCCTTCATTGGCCCTTTATGTTCCAGGGCCGCGGTATCTCTTTCGAACAGTCCCGCAGCCCTGGCAGGCACCGGCCCTTGCGGGCCCCTCCCGTTTGCTGACAACTCTTTGAGGCGCGCGTGGAACACGAACGCGCCGTCGACACGGCCTGCCCGTCGTCATACGACGGACGGACGGCGAGCTAGCCCATTACTCACCGTCCACAGGCCCGCGCCTACGGTGGCCGAGAGCCATCACGGCGTGAGAAACAATAACACTTCAAATAACTTTTTATGTGAAGTGTCGAGACACGGGACATCTTCTCATCCTCCACCACTTCAAAGATTCACAAATAACGAAATCATTATGAAAATTGAATCTCTAAGAAAAAGTAAAAGTAGTAGTGGCCCTGACAACATACCCAGCGAAGTAATCATAACAGGAAGATATGTACTGACACCCTATTAAACAGCAGTTTTTAATAAAGCACTAGACTCTAGACAGATTCCAAAAGAATCTGACATCATTTTACTTTATAAATTATGAGATGCTGCAAACATTGCAAATTGCCGACCAATAATCCTACAACCATGCCTCGTACAAGTTATTCGTCACATATCTTGAACGACGCACTGAAAAATTCCAACCAGTAGAACTGGCAGGTCATAATATGCACACGTTTCCACGCCATCTTTGAGGTAGTCTACTTAGCGCGTTTTTTTTAACATAGTTTCCCCAGTAGACCTATTCCAAGTATCTATTGTGATTTTGTTTAATTTGAAACTATTGAATAATAAAAAAATGTTGGCTGGGGTTCAAAATGGTATAATATATAAAAACGATGTAAATTAAAAAAAAAAATTAGAAACAATTGAACAAAAACAATTTAACGAATTTATTTAAATGTAATGCTGCTCCGAAACATTTGAGTACCTCGCTCGGTACGATATCTCTGATGGCGACTGTGCAATACATCTACGAGAAAAGCATTAGCCGAGTAAAACTAGATAAAACTGGCCCCAAAATAGACTTCTGCAGAAGTGTAAAACAAGGCGAAAAAACTAAAATCATGTGGAACAAAACTCAAAGACCCATATTTGTGGAGAATCGACAGTTGGAATATGTTCATGAATACATATACTCGTATTTAGGCAAAGAAATATATTTCTCAAAATCAAGACACCGTGACGAATTAAAGAGACGTATTAATATGACATGAAACAGTTCAGAGCCACAAAGAAGTTCTAAAATCTGATCTACCTTTAAGATACAAAAGTAAGTCCTAGACTCATGACTTTTACCTTGCCTCTCATATGCAAGTCAAATCTGATACTCACACGAAAGAAAGAATTGAAAAATGTCAAAGAGCCATAGAGACAAGCTTTTTTATTTGAAACTCAGAGACAAAAAAAGATACAGCGAAATAAGAGAGAGGACAAAAGTTATTAATGCGTTAACCCACTGCAAGAAACTTATACGTCAAGATAAAGAGAGATGGACTAGAAAAATTAAAAATTAGTCTCACTCCGCCCTCCCCCCTTCCCCCCGTAAAAAGGAAAAGATATCGCCCCTGGATGGAAAGATGGGAAGACAACGATTGTATGAGAACGTATACTCGCCGAGAGCCTCGCCTTAGTTAAAATTATGTAAAAAATTAATAAAAAACTCTGTATAATATTATTACTAAAGAATGAAAGAGGCTTAAATTAATAAATAAAAAAGGCAATAAGGCCGCCCCCTATTTTATGGGACTCAAATAAACTGGCGAAATGTGGGTGTACTATTAGGTACACCTCTGCCTAACCCCCCTATGTGTAAATCCTGTGGTCGAACATCATATTGTAGTTTCTACAACTTACATAATTACTGAGCATGTCTTCATTATTGTCTAGGTCTTAAGATTCCAACCACGCGACCTCTACCAGTTTATAGCTGACTATCTTGCAGCTATGTTGGTGACAAGAGACAACCTGTCCATTGCTAGTTACATATGCAGTGATGTAACCAACTGCGGCTGTGAGCCAGAGTTGCACTCCGAACTAAGAGAAATTGGTTTAGCAGAAGACGATGTTAAGACTGTTATATTTATTACTACGAAGTATTTTGAAAAGGGTAAAGGTATGTGTCATTTTGTCGTAAAATAACAGGAATTTGTTTGAGATTAAGGCCCGGACTTCAATAGGAGCCCCGTCGGATTCGTCGACTACGCCTTATTGCAAAATATTGATATTTACCTTGAACTTTAGGTTTTATTAAGTTAACTTACTGGCCGATCTTCGATTTCATCGTATGGACTATTAATCGCAAGTTGGTCTCTCCTAGGGTTAGACATAAATTGGTTAGTCAAAGACCTAAAAATGCTATTGGTTTGGATTGGTTTGAATAAGACTTCTTGTCAAACCTGAGTTTTGGCTAGCCAAACCTAGAAGACTATGACATATCTACCGAAGCTATGCGGAGATGCGTACTGGCTAGACCGTAGCAGAGATGTGTGTATAGGCCACTCACGCTCAATTTAGCGCTAAAGGCGACGCTGTAAAGATATTGTACCAATCCCATAGTCAAGAAGCAACAATGGTAAAAAAAAATTAAAGTGTTGTGCCTCGCAATGTCACTATCGTCAGCATGTTATCCGTAATACAGCAGGCGATCAACATTCAATTCTCAAGCTTTAATTTAAAAATATCTTCTTCACAGTCGATGAGGGCAATCTTCTAATGGATCTGATTAAGGAAACCAACATAGGTGAAGACATGCTGCCGTACATTCAGGATGCCATCCGCAACGCTTTCATACGTCATCAGGCGTACAATACTACTAAATACGAGGTAGCCGTTGTAACAATCTTATTATGTTCAGGACAGGGAACGAAAAGGTTACACTTATAGGAGTTTTAATGGCGTTTTTTTAGGGTTAAGTGAAAAACCCTTAAGTAAAGGGTAACCCGTATTTTAGGGTTAATCAGCCTATATTAACCGATTCACGCACAGAGTTCATTTTTTAATATAAAAATATGGAAGAAAGTCGGAGTTAACCCGCGCTCGGTGCTTTGTCCCTTTCATTCTGGTTAGTCAGCAATATTTAAATGGTTAACTGAAATACTAGGCTCAATATTTAAAATTGCCAAAGGAGTAAAACAGGGTGACCCGCTCTCTCCTAAACTATTCATCAGCACCCTCGAGCTGGTATTCAAAAACCTTTCTGACACATGGACAACGTAAGGCATTCCGATCGGTGATAAAATGCTATCAAACCTTCGTTTTGCAGACGATATTTTGCTTTTTGCTACTGAAACAGATCATCTGCAACGAATGCTGGAAGACCTGAGCATGAGCATTGCAAGCCTTGAGGTTGGACTGACGATGAATCAGTCAAAGACTAAAGTCATGAGCAATGCCGCTAAATATGGAGTCGAGGTCGAAGGGCAGGTAATCCACTATGTCGACGAATATATCTACCTAGGTCAGCTAGTTTCCTTCAACAGACAGGACAAAGAGATCGACCGTCGCGTCGAATATGCCTGGAGAAGTTATTGGTCCATGAAGGCGCTTACGAAGGGCGACCTTACTATCTCACTTAAGCGTAAGCGCGTCGACATGTGTATCCTGCCTATCCTAACCTCTTGCGCCCAGAAGTCCAAACTCAAGGTTTGCCAAAGAGCGATGGAGTGTAGCATTTTGAACATCAAAATAACCGATCGAATACGCAACACCACAATACGCTCGGCGTAAGTCTGCGAGGTTTAAATGGGACTGGGCGGGTCACATTTCCAGGATGAGTCAGAACAGATGGGCCAGAATCATCACACAGTGGGTGACTGAAGACGGTCGTCGTCACCAAAACAGGCCCAAGAAACTGTGGCGTGACGATTTGGACTCGTTCCTGACTCATTGGCCAGAGTAGGCAAAACACCGGGAGAGTTGGAAAGGAATGGAGGAGGCCTTTGCCCAGCTGTGGGACAGAATAGGCTAATTAGAAAAAAAAAACAAAAACCCAAAAACTATAGAGGTTAACCCGTTTAAAATTTAATCAAACATAGGGTTATCTGTCTAACCTTTAAACCCGGTTAATCGGTCCCTGGTTAAGGATTTCATATCGTGGTTACCAGGAATACAGAGATCAGAACGAAGAAGCACGGAAGAAATGGAAGTCGGTAGAACACGTAATACACTCGAGAGCAATGAATCCGGGTCACTTAAAGAATCCTAAAAATCTCGGAAACTAAAAATGCTAGGTTAATGCAATAAATTGTATTTAATAGACAATGTAATACTCCTTAAATGAAGGTATTAAAACTTCTTAGTTATTGTAAAGTTATATCATAAAAAAATCAAATTTGAAAAAGGGCCACTTTCGAAGATGGAACTACGAAATTACAGCATTTTGTTTTGCTTTTGTTTGTAATCCGTCATTTATGTGGGTACATAAACCATGTTGATAGTGCTCTATATTCATTATTCAAGCTGAAATTATGTCGCTTACGCCTGAAGAATGCACCAGAATACTTACAATGCTGGAAACCGGCCGGAGTCAGCGCGATACAGCCAGGACTGTCGGTGTGTCGCTGTCAACAGTACAAAGTGTTCTCCGACGTTACGAAGAAACTGGTTCTAACCTACGCAGACCAGGAACGGGCAGAACCAGGTGTATCACAGCACGAGAAGACCGATACTTGGTGAACACCATGCTTCGAAATTGCTTTCTCACAGGAACTGAACTCACAAATCAGTTTCGACGCCTCGGAGGAAGTAACCCAAGTGCATGGACGGTAAGACGTCGGCTTGCTGAATCTAACTTAAAACCCCTTAGACCTGCAAACGGCCCTAAACTGGAGCGTGGGCATTGTATTTCAAGACTAAGATATGCCCAGAGCCACGTAAATTGGAGTATTGAAGATTGGTCAAAAGTTATGTTCTCCGACGAATCAAAATTTATGCTCTACAAGCACGATGGAAGACACAGAGTGTATCGAAGACCAGGGGAAAGATTCAAGCAAGCATGCATCGAAGAAAAAGTAGCCTACGGTGGTGGGTCTGTACTTGTGTGGGCCGGAATTTCTTCTGAAAGTCGCACAGAGCTGGTGATCATAGAAAACGGCTCTTTAACTAGCGTAAGATATGTGGAAGAAATCCTCAATGATCACGTTGGTCCATTTATGGTCAATTTAGGTGAGGATGCTATATTTATGCATGACAATGCCCGACCTCATACAGGTAGGATTGTGAATGACTACCTTCAAGAGATGAACATTACTCGTATGGAGTGGCCAGCGCGCAGCCCGGATATCAACCCGATCGAGCATGCTTGGGACGAGCTAGGCAGATGCGTAAAACAACGAAACCCTCCCCCCAATCACGCTTCGTGAGCTCAAAATTGCTCTCACAGAGGAATGGGAGAATATTCCCCAAAATCGTATAAGGAACTTGGTGTACAGCATGCCAAACCGCGTAAACGCAGTAATGGAAGCACGAGGAGGCAATACGAAGTATTAAAATTCAAGAAAATCGTAACAAAGTTCATAAATTTCATGTTTCCTATTTTTTTGTTTTAAGGAGAGATCAGCAGTTTTTTTCTTTATGTAATTTTGTGTTAATAAAATGTATGGCGACTCATATTTTTTTTACTTTCATTTAAGGAGTATTACATTGTCTATTAAATACAATTTATTGCATTAACCTATCATTTTTAGTTTCCGAGATTTTTAACATTCTTTAAGTGACCCGGATTCACTGCTCTCGAGTGTAGTAGATGGAGTAAATGAATTGATAGTAGAGACCCAGATCTGTCTGTACAAGCACTTGGGCGGCCATGCGCCAGATAAATCGATGACCTGGTTAACTTACAAATTTAGTGGTTCCAGGATACCGGGTAGAATCCAGTAATTTTATTTCATTCGTATGAATACTGGTTAAAAAAATTGTCAATACTTAATTTCCTAAATAATCAATTATGTATAATACATTTTAAATTTTTCAGTCATCTTCAGACAGCGAGAAAGATGAAATAAAGTGTGCAGCGAGGCATACCTTAGAGTTGTACAGAAGGACTGCACCAAATGAAGAGACTTATGGTATTATGGCTGAGAAGATACAGGTAAGAGCTTAATTCTATTTCAGCTGCAGAGATTGAATTCACTACCATGGTTCCACGTCCTTTTGCTTCAACGTTCACTCCCAAAAACCCGAGACCTGACAACCAAGAGGTATCGTTCTACATAGCAGGGTTGTGGACGTCATATAAGCAGACACTCCATGTTAAATACTGGTATTCATGTGTATCCTGTTAGAATGGAAGCCGACCTCAGCATAGTTGGGAAGAGGGTACATTTTGATACACTTCTGTCAACAGAAAACTTACCGCGCTTACGGAGTGACACGAGATTCTGCTCTGAAGTCCAAGCACAAACACTCGGCTGACAAGTCCGTCACCCTGATAGACCCTAAGCTCGGAGCTCAGATGACCACTCCTTACGACATCGCCGTCCCGATCACCACGTACACTGAAGAGTCTGAAGACACAGTCTCCATGGAATCTAGTGCAGAGGTGAGAAAATTAAGCATCATTAGTCTATTTCGAAATCTTAATTTATTTATTCCATAATTATTATTAAAAATTATCCAAACATAGAGGCATGGTAGTACGGATGGTCATGGATATAGATTATATCTAGTAGAAAAATATGTGCTCTAACTTTACGCCACTAGCCTATCTTAATTTCTATTTTTACTGATACAGGATCCTGAGATACAATTAATGTCTTCGAGCATGAATAAAAAAAGTAAGTTCTAGAATAAAATTGTAAAATTAGAATTATCCCACCAACCCGCACCGGCCCCGCGAGTGGATCAGGGGCCAACCCCTTCTTACAGGGCCATGTGTCCGAGCACTAGGAACATTATAGGCTGTTTAAGTGTTTATACTAGAATAATAAGATATTCAATCGTAATGACTTATTTAAGTAACATAGCATAACATCACACCTGTAATCCCCTCAGAGTTAGACAGAGGTGTTTTGTGATGTGATTTGTTAACTGTTTGTTAATTATTTTAATATTATTTTAATTCTATTTTTCCAATTTTATTACCAAATGACATGTGTTTTAATTTTTTTTTATTTAGTACTTTATGTTTGTTAGTTTAGTTATAGGTACATTTTATTATGCATGCTGTGGTCTCCTGTAGGCTGTAAGTGAAGTAGTACACCTACGTGATACTTATTATTGTATTACTTTATAATTAAGATTTGATACATTATGTTGTTGTCCTATGGTGAATGCTGTGTATACCTATAATAGGCATACATACCAGCACTTCTATATTATTTTTATTGTTTCACATTATTTCTTAGTATGTACTGCTGTTGGTGTACCAAATAAATAAATAAATACTTTTCTCGTCCATTATTTATTTTGTGTGTTTGTGTACATCCTTTGTTGGAGATCCTAAACAAATAAATTAAATAAAAAATAAACACATTTCGTCAGTTATGTTTTAAGTCCCATGTATTAGGGGGCGAGCCTATTGCTATCAACTGGTCACAAATCCAGAATCCCGTGGCTGTAACTGAGAAATTTCTGATGGAAAAACCCAATAACACTTTTTCCGACCGGGGAATCGGTGTCATCCTCTCCAGCACGACCATGGATGATAACCTTAGTTTTAATGCGGTACATATTCATGAAAAAATGTTTACTTTATTGTACTAGCGACTTTAAAAAATGTACTCACATATTTTCGCTGTTATAAAATATCGACTGTGGTCGTGCTAGGTAGAACCTTTCTGCCACGACCACTATAGATTTTAGGTATTTTTATCAACTTTAACATGAAAAGTTATTTAAATATATTGTAGTGAAATGTAGTCCATTTTATATACAATTTTAAGCAGTCATTTACCCGTTTTAAAGAGATTTTTTTCTGCGGTGCAGCTATAGCACTATGTTACCCTATTAATATTTCTAAGTAGGCAAAATTCAATAAAATTACAATTTGCAACACGTAATTCGAAAAGCAGGATATAAATTAGATTAAAAATTTAAATAAATAAAAAAATAATATATGTATATTATCTCATGGATATTTAGTATTTTTATTATATTATATTTATTTTTATTTACGCTATTACTATTTCTAAAAAAATAAAATAATTATAGAAATCATTCGAATCCATACAATGTGACCTTAAAATTAGCCATGTAACACACAAGTGAGCCGTGATAGTATACTACCGGTCGATAACAGATGGCACTGACTTTAATTAATTGCATTGCTGCCGCACATTTTCTTCGTGGCACTGTGACTAGGGGTCGCAATACCGGGCCCTCTCTCCGATACCGGTATTCTCGGTATTGAGTCTAGGAGAATACCGGGATTCCGGTATTTCCGGGATTTTCGACATTTAGAGAAATTATATTTATTTTAATAGTTTTTCTTTTATAATATAGTGAAATCTCTATTTTTTTATTAAAACTATTTGCCCCCAACAATTTGCAACTGATGAAGCTACTGAAGGTAACAAAAGAAGGTTTCAGTAGCGCCATCAGGATTATTCAGGATGGAATTTGGTGTGGACAAATGTGCAGTCATGCATGTGAAGCGAGGGGAGATTATGGAATCCGTGGGAACTCAACTCTCGGATTCCATACACCTTAGATCCCTCTCCTCAACAGAAAGCCACAAGTATTTGGGTATGTCGGAAGCATTAGGCATCAATACTGTCGACATGAAACAATCGTTATGGGAGCGCTTCTTTAGCCTCCTGAATAATGTGCTAAACAGTCTTTTGTCAGGCGGAAAGAAGGTGCGCGCCTTTAACGGTTGGGTCATGCCGGTTTTGATGTATTCTTTCGGCTCAAATGGATTCAGACGGAACTTGATGCCCTGGAGAGGAGGGTCCGCGCACTGCTGACCGCAAATCGAATGCATCACCCCACGGTCGTCGGTGATGAGACTGTATATCCCGCGGAAGTGCGGGGGTCGTGGACTCGTGGCTTCTTAAATGCTAAGACCCTGTATAACCGTGAGGTATGCAGTTTCAGGGAATACTTCCTAGAAGCCGACGTGGGGATGCACCGAGATGTGGATTCAGTGGACAAGGGCCTCACCCCGCTCTCCCTGGCTAACGAGAACTGGCGCAAGCCTAGAGTATTAGACACTAATGACCGTAAGGAGGTATGGCATGGCAAGGAGTTTCACGGACGCTCTTACCGAGTACTACGAGTACATGGGCCCGATGTAGACTTCTTAGCGTCCGTATCTTTGCTGATGGATTATCCATCAGCAACTCGACTTGAAGTACAACCTTGTGGAATCAGAAGTGCCATACTATAAGTACATATGTGCCCGAGCCCGACCCAGTTCTCGATGATGGTAATATCACGTTGTATTATTTCCGCATGACGAGAACATCGTGAAAGCAGAGAAAGATAAACAATTCAAATATCTAGAGCTGGCTTGCGACGTTGTGCGACGTGAGTACAGCAGTCCTTCTGCCTTTAGCCGTGTCGGCCAATGGCCAAACGGCCATGGCTAATAGTCAATAGCCTCGACCAACACTGAGGAGGCTTTCGTTGGGCAGCAGAATTAAGGGCTTGATTCAGAAGGCAGTTCTTCTGGATACGGCGCATAATGTTAGGAGGTTCCTTTCTCAAGAGCCCTGACCACCGGTAGCTAGGACCCTGTTCCCCATGCCGGTGGGCTACTATTTTCTATATTTTTAAATGTTTTTTATATACTTATTTTTGTTAGTAAAAATATTTAAAAATGTAAATAATATGTTTAAAAAAATTAATAAAGGAAATAATACTTATATCACATGAATAGAAAGCAGCAACTACATTTAGTGGAAATTTTACTGTATCTGTAGGGGCAGAAATAACCTTAACCTATGCTGTTTAGGTTAGTATCCTTTCATTTTATAAATAAGAGACTCATATAATAACATAAAAACGTGTTAAAAACCATTACGTTGAAAATTAATGCTGTGTTTGAAACTTGTTTGTTAGCGATTGACGGTGTCGCTCCACCTCTCCACTCGCATGGAGGATTTGCGATTTGCATCGTTCGGTGATGAATACCGAAAATACCGTAAATTCCGGTATTCAAAAATTCAATACCGGTATTGTGAAGGCTTCTATTCGGTCCGGTATCCCGGTATTTTCGGTATCCGGGATCCCGGTTTGCGACCCCTAACTGTGACTCCCGAACCGTTTGTCCGATCGAGCTAAGTGAGGTTAAATATTCAGCTCGGTCCGGAGATGGTGCGAGTGCGATCGCGCTCACCCAGGTGCATGAAGGGTGCATATTTTTGATATGGTTGCTAAAACAAAAATATAAAATATCCATGGGACAATATACATATACTTATTATTATTTTATTTATATTTTTAATCTAATAAAATTTATGTCCCGCTTTTCGAATTACGTGTTGCAAATTGTAATTTTATTGAATTTTGCCTACTTAGAAATAGGGTAACATAGTGCTATAGCTGCACCGCAGAAAAAAATCTCTTTAAAAAGGGTAAATGACTGCTTAAAATTATATATAAAATGGAGTACATTTCAGTACAATATATTTATATAACTTTTCATGTTAAAGCTGATAAAAATAACTAAAATCTATAGTGGTCGTGGTAGAAAGGTTCTACCTAGCACGGCCACGGTCGATATGTTATAACAGTGAAAATATGTGAGTACATTTTTTAAAGTCGCTAGTACAATAAAGTACACATTTTTTCATTAATATGTACCGCATTAAAACTAAGGTAATCATCCATGGTCGTGCTGGAGAGGATGACACGGGAATCGAACCCTCATGTACGAATTTAAGTAATTATCAAATAATTTATATCTTGTACAGGAACAGCAACCATGTCTTCATATTCGCTTGCCGGATCATTCATGACCTTGCCTTCTTCAAAGCCGTACTCCGCACATGATTTCGTAAATCTATCAGATTTATACGAATTTCCGGAAAAGGAACATGCTCACATAGACTACACTGCTGCCCACCCGCGCATTTCACTGGTGACAGAAGACAAGCTCTTTTATCAAAGAGACCACAGGAAAATAAGCTTTAACGAAGCAGAAATTAGGTTGGGGTTACAACCTGATGATGATTCGGAATCGAAGGACTCAAGGAATGAATCTGTGACAGGGGCTGGTTCAGAGCTATTCTACGATGTGATGAGGGTTAAAAGCAATTACGATGGCGATACGGAGATAGACCGCAGTGACATGAGTGTAGGTGGGAGCCAGGATAAACCGCGAAACAGCTCGTAGGACAAGTTGATCGAAAAGAACAGGTCGTCTAAAATGGCCGCTTTAGCAGAATAATAATAGGATAATAATATGAATTACGTTTAAATTCTTAAAATGGTCATAGACGTACCTACTATTATGAATTGTCACCTTGTGACCATTTTACGAATTTAAACGTAATTCATATTATTATCCTAATATGATTCTGCTAAAGCGGCCATTTTAGACCCCCTGATCAAATAAATTGACTGTGTAGCCAATCAGCAGTCATGATTGTTCTTCTCAGCGTGTCATTGGCATCCAAATTGAGTGAGCCCAGAACTCCATCAGCTCCTGTAATGAACAAACGACAAGGCACGCATGACACGATATTAAGTGTCCCATCGTTTGTAGAACAGCACCACATTACACTCCAGGGCCAGAGTCTTTACAAAAATTCTAGGAATTCCGCTAAAAAACTACCCTGCGAAACATAAGTTATCAAATATAACTATTATACGTATGTGGCATTATTATTTGAAGTCTTAGATAGATTATTAGTTTATTTAATTTTCTACTTTAGATAATTATGTTTCTCTAGTAATCAACACTTGAATTTTAAATAATAAACAGCATTTTATTACAATACATTTTATTATTTTCAATACAGACCTTAATATCAAATTGTAGGACGTATACAATTATGTAATATATAATTTTTTTGGTCAATAATATAGTTTATATAATACATAACCTAAAATATTACTAAAACTTATGTACTAGTAACGTGTGGGATAAAACAGTGCACTTTAACTAAATAATAATATGTAAATGCTTTGACTTTTAACAAAATATATTTTTTCTAAAGCCCCCTCTTCACTGTCAGACGTTTTAAAAAACGTAAGTAATCCTTTTTTTCTGTTGTGTGCTTCAAAATATTTTAGATTTCTACTGGGTATTTTATTACTACAATAAAATAACACGGTTGCCTTTTTTAACCCTATGATTCTTATAAAAGAAAGTCAATTCCATGATAGTGATTAATATAAAAATTACAAAGGTTCCTTTTATGCCATTTGGCTACAGAACCGCAAAAAGTGAACGGAGGCTACACTGAACTGATAACATACTTAAATTATACAAATAAACAACACTTTTCAACAATAAATAAATGAAATTGTAAACAAATAAAGGTATACATATAAATAACATATTTACCACCGGTCTATTACGTCATTTACTATTTTTAAAAGTAGCACAGAGTATTTTAATTCATAATTGCTAGCGCACAAAATAACAATGCATAGCTGAAAGTTGGCAACACTGGAAATGTCAAACTGTTAGGTTAAACAGAGTTGCTATATCAAAAAGTTTTGTTGTGCATAGTTATTACTGTTATTTACTAAAAAGATTTGTCTAAATTACAAATATTATCTAGTTACGGTAATATTAGTGTTTGAATAAAACTAAGAGTTTAGTAGAAATCACAGCAAAACTCAACAAACGACGCTAACATACGTAATTTTTATTAATATTATTGTGATTGAAATTATGCTTACAACGTTACCTAGGAAAACCGAAACATCGATAGACTAGCGGAATGATTCCCTAAAAATAAATAAAAATAAATTGTTCGAACAAAAAAATAAAACTTAAAAATTAATCTTATGTACAAGTTTCTATAAAATTATGCGAAGTTGTCATAGTGGTGACGTAAATGGTACAAAATCTATAATAGGTACCATAAATTAAAAATGAAGAAAATGAAATTATAAAAAAATAAAAATTTTATTAAATTTTTTTTTTATTTGAGCGATCAATTTTCTAGAGATCTCGTAACTTATACTTTGGTATGTTCCAAATAGTTTATTTTTAAACTAAGGCTGGCTACACTAGGTTTGAGATACGTATGCCAACACTGTCATGGGTACGGTTCTTACGTGGGGAGAAAAGGGGTGTTTCAGATAGTGTCCACACCGCCGCCAAGCATTTTGTTGCCATATTCGCTTAGCACCTGAAATTTAAAAAAAAAATATATATAAAACTGCGCTCACGAGTTCACGACGCAATTTTATTTGACTAGCCGACCTCGAGAAGTCATGATATTACTATCCTTTCATCAGTGATTCAGTGCATACCAGTCTACTGGTCATAGTACAATTGCACGCCGTTAAGCTCGACCCTCGACATCTTTCGTCCTACTGCTGGTTCTCCTAATCTATGTTTATATTACTACGACTAAAGAGATCTACTCAAATCTCTGTGATTCTTTAAGATCATCTTCATTTGATCTTCATGATCTCTATAACTTTGCTTCGATGTTTCTTCTCAGAGTCGTCGGATAGGAAACCACGTATCACTTTAGTGGTATCAGTAGCGTTTTTGGGTCCTCAAAATTGCAAACGATTTATAGCTCACCTTATAAACGAAGATATAGTGATGCTTGTTGGACAGCGAGTGCGGGCGCTGCGCGCGCAGCTGGCGCACCACGCGCGGCACGTCGGCGGCGCCGGGCAGCGCGCGCGCGCACACGTCCAGCGCCAGCAGCGCCGCCGCGCGCCCCGCGCCCGACGCGCACGTCACCACGCACGGCCGGATACCTACGGGGGCAACTACTGTTTACAAGCTTTTAAAGATAAGGAGCTGATGAGAAATCCTGGCTGCCGCTCATGCCATCGCTCATGACCGATTCCTACTGAGCGGGCACAGTCTTTAGAAACTATCAAATATAAACAACCAACGAAAGTTAAAGGGAGCTACATAGACGCACATAAAAGAAGATACAAATCTTTAACTATGTATGAAAAAGGGCTACGATTATTTTTAAAGAAGAACTCAAAACAACGTAGAAACTTTATTTTGTCCAAGGTTTATCCTACCTGCATTGCCAGTAATTTTTTAGTTCCTCTGCAACTTAAGAATCAGTGCATAGTTATGCAGAACCAATGTTCGTTACGAAAACAACGTCCGTAATAGCAATGCTCCCAAAGCATCAAGCAAAACAGTATCTACTCTTAACTTTCCCTATGCCTTTAACTCCAGAACCAAAATAAAACCAAATTAAGCAGAAAACGCAAAGTAATCTCACCTTCAACTTCAGAAGCTGCTTTCATCCTGCCAAGGGTGCCATTGGTAGGAGCTGCTCGTCTCAGCTGTTCTTCAGCGCGAGCTGGTGAGTACACGTTGATGCCATTGCCCGACCCTCCCTCATCACTCTTCAGCTTCGATAGGTTGCTGAACGACGAACGGTTCTGGTCGCCGTAGATTACTTCCACACCTGGACAGAATATGAGTTTAACAATAGTACAGTAGCCAAAGAAGTAGTAATTGGAAGTTTATTTCCAACAATGGGTGAAGCTATTCTGTAAATGATGATGATGAAGAATAGTAAGATAATCCCCGAAAAGTGACCAAGGAAATGAAATATTCTTGAATGAATAGAAATCAAGTGTCCTTTCACAGTAACTTGTTTTACTTCTGTCAGCAGCAACCTATCAGCAAACTTACAGTAACGAAATAGGTATAGGTATAACTGTAGACTGTTCGGAAGGTGTGCGGGGTGCCAGGTCGTTGGTAATATTACTGCACTGTTTGGAAAAATCGCAACGAAAGAAAAATTTATCCGTGTTCGTGTGCCAACACAGACCCAGTGTTTTCGAGGCGGCCTCGCGCACATATTGGTCCTTCGAGCCGGATGCTGTTCCTCTGCAGACTCATGTTCATCACTTCTAGATGGAGCTTCCAGCAGTTGTTGATGCATCTGGTCGATCAGCGTTTTGACAGCTTTTTATGACTTGCTTGTTTTCTCATATTCCTGTTTCGTAAAGTATGCATGCGACTTACTTACTACTCTTCAAAGGCGATCGTGGTTAAATTGATACTCCTTCCAGTATTCTTATAAAGTGCTCAGACACTTTTTCAAGTATTCGAAGGTTCGTCTTTGGATATCGGTCTTCTTCAAATTAACCCCGATCTTTTCGATGTTGATGGCGAGCGTCAGTTGGACGTCGTAAAGCTCCGCCGTTTCGCCTGTTGTTTATGAACGTAAAATCTTCCAAGTTGTAGAAAATAATGGAAAGATCTCACTTGTGGTCTGCTGTTATACCACCGTTGATGTTCTCCTTGAATCAGGAGCGTAATCCAGTCACCAAACAGTCCAAAATACCACCTTAGTCCACAACACACCAAACTGTTGTATACGCAACACTCGCGATCCGGCTCGAAGGACCAATATGTGCGAGGTGCAAGGTCGTAGGTAATTTTAAAGCACTGTTTGGATTTAGTTTTAAAGAGTTTATTAAAGGCTCTTCAAGTTTAATGTTAATGTCTTAAAGTAAAATATTTTGTTAAATGTGTCTTAAGTAAAATGTTATGAATGCACCCGGTCCGTTTGATGTCTGGTAATGCACTGATGTTAAAGTATTAATAAAATGGTCACTGAGATACAAGTAGGTACAATGATTGTTGTAAACTGCTGGGTTAGCAAGTGTTCGGTTGCTTAGACCGAGCAGAAGGTTTTTCCTGACAATAGTGTCGTAAACCCAAATACACGAGCACAAGAATAAAAGTGATCAATAAAACCTTTGGCAATTATCAGGAGGCTGAATATTAAGTGGAAACAACTTCCAAGTCTTACCTTCTTCATCATACTCTTTGGCAGTCTGCGAGATTTTCATATAACTCCTCATTTCGCACAAAAAGTCTATGACGGAGTCGTAATCATCGGGAACTCCCTTAGCCGGCCAGAAATACCACAGGTGTGTGATCTCTCTCCAGGTCCTGGTGCCCAGGTTGATAAGCTGGACGCTAGAGATGGCGTATTTGTCACGCTGTTCACGTTTCTTTAGGATGATCTTAAAGTCTCCAAAGATACGCTTGTTGTCTGAGATTTCTGATGGTGGAAGGTATTCGTAGCATTTTTCCTGGAATTGAGTAAGGTTGAGTTACAAATTGTGCTTACAATACAACTTTAGAGTAAAAATGAAATTTGACATATTGAACCTTCGGACACTAACTGGCCAAATCAAAATTAAACTTTAGACCTTAGTTAGGTACGCCCGTATGCACGGATTTTATTAGGATCACTAGAATTGTTATTTAATATCTGGTTCAAAACTACCATTACTCATTCAAAATATGCGACGGCGGTTGAAATTCCAACGTTAACTTACATATACGAAACGTAGGTGGACGCCACAGAACTAGACGGCACTATTTACAATCACAATTAATACTTACGACTCCATTCTCCATGTACTCTGTAAGCATGACGACGAGCCTTGAGTTCTGTTCCCATATCATCCTCCAGAAGTCTACCACGGTGTTGGAAAGAGGCGCCTGACAGGCTATGTAGTAGTTACGGATGTTGCCGGGACCCTGGAAAGAGAGTCGTTGATAACAAGCTGATGTCTAGAGCAAATTTTATCGCAGTGGATACAAAATTTGCTGTGAAATCCGTGTTAGCAATCGTTTGAGTAGGTGTTGTAAGTTTATAGTTTAGTGTAGGCGTTTGTAAAGTTAACAAGATATATTTTTGGTATGCGTTTTCTAACTCCTTAATATCACCATGGATATGGAAAGACTGTCATTACTAATGATGATGACATGCCATCAAAGAAACCATGTTTTATTCCATATTGTACTTTATGTTTTTTTTCTGTAACAAAATATGAAGGTTCTATGGAGGCTGCAAAGCGTCCGTTATTCATCGTTCCAAAAATACAAAACGACACTAGTACCAAAAGAAAAACTTACCGTAACAAAATTGGCATTAATATACTCCGTAGTAGGATCATTGCCGAGCCTCTTCAGTGGGACCCTGGTCTCCGGCAGAGGCAGTACATTGGAGTAGCGGTTCTTATCCTCGCAGCCTGGAGGAACCTCATCAGGCTTCACGGTGACGGAGGGTATCTCGGAGAACTCAGCCGTCATCGACTCCACATCCATCGCAAAGTTGGCTAGCGCTGCGTATTGCATTGGGTGGGAGGTGACCTGGAAATAAGTGTTGAATTAAAATAGCAGCACGCTTGTATTCATTGTAGGGTAAGTCAGCATAAGCATACGTTTCGCTAGTTACAGTGACTGAGCGTTACCAGGGCTCGTCGAGTTTTAAAAAGATACTGTCACACACGTAGTATAGGTGAGGGCGACGAAGCGTGACCAAGCCGAGCTCTTTTTCTAAAACTAAATGGGCCACGGATGGTATGGAAGAGGTAGGTAAACATTTTGCGCCATACCCAAGTGACATAGCCTGATAGGCCTGTTGGTCTAGTGGTTAGTGACCCTGACTACTAGGACGGAGGTCACGGAGGTCGTGGGTTCGATTCCCACACAGGACAAATCTTTGTGCGATGAGTACGATTATTTGTTCTGTATCTGGGTGTGTAATTTATCTATAATATGTATGTATTTCGAAGTATATAGAAATATATCAGTTGTCTGGTTGCCATAGTACAGGCTCTGCCTAGTTTGGGATCAGATGGCGGTGTGTTGGTTGTCCTAAGATATTATATTATTATACTAGCTTCTGCCCGCGACTTCGTACGCGGATCCCGTTGCTTATGCCAGCGACAACGGGGTCGTCAAAATCGAAAATCTGAAACGTCTGATGTAGAATTCTGAGGCCCGGGGACGGGAAAACAACGGGATGAGCGAGACGATTGGAGTCGTTCCAGATCATTCATTTTTGTATGTCAACAGGAAATGCCCATCAGACTTAAAAACTTTTGCTAAGTCGTCATTCCTTAATATGTTATAGTGTCGCTGCCATGGGCTTTGGCGTTCCACAGCAGGTGTTCCAGATCTTCAAATTTATTCTCACAGCAGAAAATGCTCTTCACGTGGAATATTTTTAGCTATGGCACCATTTTTATATCTCTTATACTGTAGCTGGTCTGTTGCGGTTCTGCATCAGGTGTTAATTTTCCAAAATAAATTATAGCCTTTATGGTGCCCAGACTATACAACAAAAAACTTTTCTTCCCGTTACTCCGCAGCAGATACCAAGGGTACACTGAATTAACTTCTGTCTCTTCATGCCGTACTCCAGCAATCCTTTCTCTCTCACTTTCTAACTGATTATGAATATTTTGTTGTGTGCGTGTTCGGGACAATGTATGATAATCTCGATCAGCAGTTAGTCGCGCATCACGTTCATCACTCGTTTCAAAAGACCTGTTAGTAGATGTGCGAATTCGCTGAGAACCCAAGCGTTATTCTGTACCGGTAAACGTTTCTGACTCGCGAGACAATGCATGTCGCTCACGATCAGCAGACAGTCGCGCATCACGTACTGCACTTGTCTTTAGAGACCTAGCAGCAGATGCGTAGATACGCTGAGAACTCAAGCGCAATTCTCTATCCGTGAACGTCTCCGACTCGCGAGACAATGCGTGACGTTCACGATCAGCGGACAGTCGCGCATCATGTTCCGCACTTGTCTCTAGAGACCTATAAGCAGTTGCGTAGATACGCTGGAACTCAAGCGCAATTCTCTATCCGTGAACGTCCCCGACTCGCGAGACAATGCGTGACGTTCACGATCATCATTCATCATTCTTGGGATCTTATGATCCTCAATCTTTTAGCTCCTTTGGAACGTTGGGAAAGATTTGACCTCTTTCTAGGCATGGTTATAGTTTTATTCTGAAAATATAATCTATGTGACTGCTCCCCTGCGTTACCGGGTAAGCTACCGTGTCACGAAAATAATAGAGGAAAAGGAAATAAATGGGAGTTTTAGCCAGTAGAGTCAAATTTTCAATGATTCATAGGATTTTCATCGAAAATCAGTCCTAAACTGTTACCGCCTTCACCGCGTGGAGGTACTCCCAGCTTATGTTATTTTATAATTATACAGTGAACTCTTGGAATTCCACAACAGGTGTTCCAGATCTACAATCTTTATACGTCAACAGAGAGTGCTCATCAGGCTGAACAACTCTTGCTAAGACGTCATTCCTATATAGGTTATAGTGTAGCTGGGCTCTTGGAGTTCCATATCAGCTGTTCCAGATCTTCAAATTTTATACGACAACAGAGAGTGTTCATCAGGCTGAGCAACTCTTGCTAAGACGTCATTCTTATTATGTTATAGTGTAGCTAGGCTCTTGGAGTTCCACATAAGCTGTTCCAGATCTTCAAATTTTATACGACAACAGAGAGTACTCATCAGGCTGAACAACTCTTGCTAAGACGTCATTCCTGTATATGCTATAGTGTAGCTGGACTCTTGGAGTTCCACATTAGGTGTTCTAGATCTTCAATTTTTTTCTCTTAGCAGAAAATGCTCATCACGTGACACAATTTTTGCTAAGGTACCATTTTTGTATCTCTTATAGTTTAGCTGGTCTGTTGCGGTTCTGCATCAGGTGTTCAAGTTTCCAAGATAAATTATAGCCTATATGTTGCTCAGGCTTTATACCTATACAACAAAACAAAAATCATTCAAATCCGTCAAGTAGTTCCCAAGTTTAGCGTGTACAAACAAACAGACAAACAGACAGATTTTTTTTTTGGTTTCGTGCTCTATTACTGTTTCTAAACCCCCCTCAATTTTTTTTTTTTTAATATATTCAATGTACAGACACAGTTTTTTTACTGTTTTATTATATGTAATATATATAGATATAGCATATTGGTAGGATTGCCATACCTCATCATCATAAGCAGGGTTGCCGTAGCTCCTCTTGCTGGCTCGCAGCCGATGGTTGCCCTTCCTATGGCCCACGCTGACGCTGTCCAGGCTGTACGCGTCCAAGGAGACAGGGGTGCAGCGCTGGGCGTAGATGCCTCGACGACCGCGGCGGCGGACTACCAGCTGAAATTGAAATATGGGTTAATATTTCAACTGTGGTCTGTTTTTAACCGACTTCAAAAAGGAGGAGGTTATCAATTCGGATGTTTGTATTTTTTTTTTATGTATGTTCGGGCATAACTCCGTCATATATGGACGGATCTGCAAAATTCTATTTTTGTTCGAAAGGGGTTTATTACGAAGTGGTCCCATTTAAATTTGGTGAAGATCTGATGCTGATCTTCGAAGATATACAATGGAACTCTTCAATAATAGACAGCAAATCTGCCGTGATTGGTGCCATGAAATGTATTGTTAACAATGTCAATAAATACACTATCCAAAACTACAATTTATCCAAAAAACTACTATGACAGTAAAAAAATAATAATGGAATGGATACAAACTCTCACCTACAATGATGCCGAAACACTTCTGAAACCTTGACACATACACACACTCACACTCTCTCTCTCTCACTCACATACACTCACCCACAAACTTACACCAACTCTTAAACACATTTAATTTAATGTAAATTAACCTTAATCTATGTAGTTTTAGTATAATAAATAATATTACGTTTTGCTTTTGTATAACACGACTTGCTATGGAAGAGCGGACTCTCCTAACACAGGCACTATCTGCCTAAAAGGAGGATCCAATCACAAAAAAATGTTAAAACCTAAACTTGTTTTACCAATAAACTATTTTTATTTTTTTATTATTTTTAATGTAAAATAAAAGCATAGAATATATTTGTATAAGATATTGCAATTAAAAATGAAAAAATAAAAAAACTTTTTGCAAAAAATAAAACCGACTTCAAAAACACAAAAAAAAAAGTGAAAAATAATTTTAGTTTCAGAAGTCGGTGACATAAAACTGAATCAAACAAATCACTGATGACACACTGATTATGATGGGTTGTTGAGATCATATTAACGGAGCATAATTATGGTCAGCCAATAATGTTCCCACTGCAGGGACGCAGGCCTCCACACGATAAGAAGGAATGGCCCATAATCCACCACGCTAGCCCAGCGTGGATAGATGTCACGTGTCATCGAATTTTTGGATCTAGGAGATGCCGGTTTTCTCACGATGTTTTCCTTCACCGTTCTGAGAGAAAACCTTAATATAATGCTTATGAAAGTTCATTACTCATTTTCAACGGTCAAACTACCGTTGTTAGTCTGAAAATTTAATTAATATAGGTAGGATACTCTGTGTCTTATTTGTTTAACGGCGCAGTACCTATTTTATTATTAAAATGACTATTCTTAGCCCTTGCGCTGTCACACAGACATAATACTTCAAATAGTTAAACAATGAATCAGTCAATCAGTGAATCAAAATCAATTCTCGTGAATCACTTGTAGCTCGTTGTCGCATGACTAGAAAAGGGTAAATAATAATGACGCAGCCCTAGGCCAAGGTTACTTAACACATGATTTCACTTAGATAGGTTCCCGTCTCTTCTATCTTGCACTATTGCACAATGGCAGGAATGAAGCTTAGCCATAGTACGTGCGAAGTTCATAGATGTCGGCCTAGGCACTTTTCGACTGCACCTTTAATGGCTTAATTAAGGTGGAACCGCGTATTACAGCCGCAAATCATATTTTGTTCAACAGACAGCTTGACATAACCGGCAAATTGCAAAAAAACGTAAGAAAATTTGAATTTCGTGGGCTACCCTGGGTTTTCCCCCTTTACTTTTCACAACAATATTAACTATTATAATCGTCAAGCTCGTCGTGGTGTCACGAGAGAAGGACATCATAACATCGGACCTATATTCCCCAAAAGCGGTAGAGGTCTATGATACACTCAAATTACCATGTACAGTACAGCTATTTCATCTTTGACAGCTACACAATCAGAAACCACCAGCATCCTTATTGCGACAGCTATAAAGATCACATTTCGTCAGAAAATAAAAATATTGTTGCAGTGTTCATTAACAGAGCCTCCAGGCTCATCACTCAAACGTAGAGAATAGGTAAAACATGCTAAACATGGGAAATGATCCTAAAATAAACACATCATTGTGTCGCTCCTTGAATATATTAAAACCAGACCACAGAACTTACAATTGCTAAGTGCTGCCTACGCATATTTAGCAATTCCAAGTCTTAAGTAATTTTGCTAATAACCCATGTCGCCAACATGGCTTTAGTCTGCTTAATCTACCGCACACAACGGTGCGACTAGTGCGAGATTTTATCACTGACAAAACTTAAGGATTTTTATCTTTATTTCCCTTTAGTAAACGCGCGCTTAGTTCCAGTAGAAGTTCAGTTTTAAACCGTAAAAGCTTAAAGCAGTGTTTATTTCCATTTTTTGTCACTAGATGACGCTGATTCAGTTAAAGTAAATATTACCATGGGCTAGTTGCATAAAATACTTAACTCAGAGTTAAATGCTAACACGAGGTTAAATTGACAATATTGTAAGTACGATAAACTGTCAATTTAACCTCGTACCTATTAGCAACTAACTCTGAGTTAAGTTTTTCGCACAAGTGGACAATGATGGGTTAAAAACTCACTCTCAGATTGAATTACATTTTTTTTGCTACGGTCAGAAATTCAGCATAATTTAAAGGTAGATACTAAACGTTTAACCGGCTAACTGACGTATTTTATAACTGTTTTTATATAAGTACTAAATAGGCTTGCATTTGGCCGCAACACGCCTGGTGGGAAGCAATGATGCGGCCTAGGGTGGAGCACGTTTGCCTTGAAGGAACAGATTCACTCGAACTTTGAATAGATCCAGATTATTATGATCGGGGAACAGAGAAGCGGGCAGTGATTTCCACAGACTGGCGGTCCTGATAAACCGATTCCAGCTCAAGAGACGACGACTATATAATAATTAGTCGTCTCTTGAGCTGGAATCGGTCGGAAAGACAGCACGAAATTGTTCTTATTCAGAATCTTCAAGAATTTTCATGATTAATTCATAACGCGCGATCATAAAATCTAATTATAGACGCCTCTCATTCACAAATTAAATTAAATACCAAGACCAACTGACTCACCTACATTCACAAAAGAAATACTTATTCTAATTCTAAACATCAAATTATAAACAATAGGTTATCAGCAGGACGTCGGGTATCAAAGCTCAGCACTTCGGCTAAACGTACTGTCATCACATTCAACGGACAGCTAGTTCATTCATAGCCGTTAAGATAAAATATACTTTGTATAAATATTATAGGTATGTTGTAGACATAACAAAACCGTTACGGATTGAATGGCCCGCATGACAACACTGACAACGAGGTCTCTGGTGATGCAGTTGACGAAAATTCATGTTTGTTTCATCACACAAAACACCTTGACAGAATGGGTATAGCCGGTTCTACTCGGTTCTTTCAAGGTATTTGTAGAACCGGATGCATGCTCTAGACAGATCCCTCTCCAATCGCAGGACATTTATATCGATTCTCGGTAAAACAGCGAGACGACACTCTCAATCAACCTTTGGCAAAGACCGTTCCTTGTCTGGAAGGCGACCTATTAGTTCACTTGTTTCGTCGCGTCTAGTCTAACTAACTACATTTGGTATCGTTTCTTGTGAAGTTGTGATTTTGTAGGATTTAGACAGTTTCCGATGGGTTAAACAAGTTGAAGCTTGTGAGTTTGTTGGTTCCCATAATTATCTATCTATTTATCATCATTCATCATCTGCCTAGCCTTTTCCCAACTATGTTGGGGTCGGCTTCCAGTCTAACCGGATGCAGCTGAATATCAGTGTTTTACATGGAGCTACTGCCCGTCAGACCTCCACAACCCAGTTAGTACTGGGTAATACGATATTTTTTTTTTTTTTTTTTTTTTTTTATTTAATTCACAAAACTGATGTACAATCACAAATGCAATAAAAAAGTTTCACAACAATATTTCTGATTGACATCTACTAGATGTGAATCTAGCATGCATATTATAAGTAAAACACTTACTATTAAAAATAAAAAAAGACAATTAGACAAAACTTGCTTACAAAATTACAAATTGAGAAATTTTCCGCAAACAATGAAAAAGTTTTGGAAAAGAAAAATTAAACATAAGAAATACAAAAAATACAAAAAAATAAAATAAAAACAACAACATATCATTATACAATTAATACTCTAAGTTTAGTCCTAACTGAGGCTACAGAACCAGCAAAGACATCTATTTCACCACGAATAGAGTTGGCAAGAGAAAGCATGCGGTAAATGGGTGAAAAATTACCTATATTAGTTCGACTATGAGGCAGGACGAAAGTCCTTCGGTTAATCAAGCGGCTACTACTACGTGGGATACTAAATTTCACCTTTTCTAAAAGCTCAGGAGAATCTACTATACCATTTATTAGTTTAAACAAAAACATGAAATCTAGAGATTTCCTTCGTGCGCTCAACGATTTCATTTTATAATGACTCAGCCTAGAGTTATATGAGTTCAGACTGCGACACTTGTCATCCGAGAAACTTAAGTGGTATAAGAACCTCTTTTGAATACGTTCAATCCGATCAGAGTGCACCTGATAAAACGGGTTCCACACCGTACTACAATACTCCAGAATACTTCGAATAACGCTGTTGTAAATAGAAATAGTCAGAAGTGGTTCCTTAAAAATTTTCATTTCCCTGACGATGAAACCCGACAATTTAGATGCACGACTAATAATTTGGTCGTAATGACTCCTAAAACTTAAACTACTATCTACTAAAACACCGAGGTCCCTAATGGTATCAACTTCTTGGAGTGGGCTGTTATTAATCGAGTAACAATATTCACATGTTTTTCTTTTTCTGCTAAATTTGATAAAGTAACATTTGTTTTGATTTAATGACATTTTATTTTGTATGCACCAATTGTGTACGTTATTTAAATCAAGCTGAAGCTGAATAATATCGGATTCGTTGTATACAGTTCGATAAATTTTTAAATCATCAGCAAAAAGTTTATATTCTGAGTTAATTTTGCAACCCAAATCATTTATAAAAACTAAGAAAAATAGAGGCCCCAAGTGTGAACCCTGCGGCACCCCTGATGGTATGTAATATTGTTTGGATTTAAAACCCTTAAGATACACCAGTTGTGAACGATTTTTCAAGTAAGATTCACACCAACGCAGCAACGACCCATGAACGCCCATACTTTCTAATTTAGCAATAAGTAAGTTGTGATCTACCAAATCAAAGGCCTTTTTAAAGTCGGTGTATATTGCATGAACTTCTTTACCTTCGTCTAATGCAGATGACATATATGAAACATACTCGACTAGATTAGACATTGTCGATTTTTTGGGGCGAAAGCCGTGCTGGTTATCATCCAACATACTTTTAAAGTGAGAAAACATTTTTTTCTGAACAAGCGATTCAATAATTTTACCACAAGCGGATAAAATGGACACTGGTCTGTAATTTGCAACATCATCAACACGACCAGATTTAAAGATTGGCGTGATGTGCGCTATTTTCCACTGATCAGGGAAAACGCCTTGTGCTAAGGAATAGTTGAACATTGTAGTCAGAGGATCAGCCAGGTTCGCTGCACATTTTCTAAGGAAGAGAGGAGGGATTGAGTCAGGCCCGGGTCCTTTATCACAATCTAGGGATGACAAGTAATCGAAAACTTCTCTTACTTCAAGTTTGCACCGACTGAAAGTGTTATTGTTACAGGGAGTGGGTTCAACTGGTGTTGAACTGAGTGTGTTACTATCTACTCTGTATATGGACTGAAAATGATCGGAAAACATGTCGCAGATGTCTTGGCCGCCCCTGGCAAACGTAGTGTTATTCAAACTCATTTTGTTGGGAATATAATTGTTACCTATTCGTTTATTTTTTAAGTACCTCCAGACATGTTTAGGATTGGTACGCAGATGTTCAGCTATATTATTTTTAAAATTAACATAACAGCCTTTTATCAACTCACCACATCGCACTCTCAGGCATTCAAACGTAATTTTATCTCTGGGATTCCCGTATCTTTTATATATATTGTGATATTTAGCTTTTTCTTTAATGACTTTTAGTAAAGCTCTACTGTACCAGACAGGATAGCGTTCATCTCGTGGTTTTGTAATCGGAGTATGCAGTTTAATAATTGGCATAAGAATATTATAGAATTTTTGCAACATGTCGTTAATATTATTTATAGAGTTCCATTCATCAGACCAAGAAATTGTCGCAAGTTCAGCGTTGACCGCTTCATAATTACAGAGATAAAAGTTCAAATATGGGATTTTATTTTGCACAAGAGGATTGCTTTTATTATATGTAAACGAGATCTCCAGCGCTGGATGATGAGGATCAATTGGTATAAGCGGAATTGAGGCCTGAGATACCAGCACTTTAATGTTACTACTACTAAAAACTAGATCCAAAATACGATTTGAAGCGTTGAGTATCGTGTTACATTGATGTAGATCATTAAAGGCTATCATGTCTAAAAAAGTGTGTTCTATATTACTACTGGATCCTTTGGGGACCAATAGACCAGAATCCGCATTATATTCCCAATAGATACTACCCATATTAAAATCACCGATTAGTAAATTGATAGAATTAGTTTTGCTCTTTTTATTAATTACTTCTGTAAAGTTTCGAAACAGTGCATCGATATAGTCTTGTTTGATTGGAGGTGGAATATAAATGGCACAAATATTAATTCTTAAACCACTCTCGCACTTGATTGTGATCCACAATTCCTCACAATGGGACTCCCAATTTAATCTCCGTGAGACCTCATATTTTTCTAAAGTTGCAACAAATACACCTCCACCATCCCTTTTTGTAGTCGAGGATACCGTAGATGACCTATCGCGCCTGAACACTCTGTATCGGTTATCTATAAATTCATGATCTAACATCGTATCATTGAGCCAACTTTCAGTGCCGATAATGATGTCGTAATCAAAATTTAAAGCTGCTGTATAAAAATCCTCTGTCTTGGTTCGTAAGCCTCTTACATTTTGATAATAGATTTTAAAATTGAATTTTATTTATTAAAACACTATCAAGCGTGCAGAGTATGTGACTAATATAATAAAAAGTTACAAAGCTTCTACACATGCCAAATTTTTAACAAGAAGAGATTTAGTTGTCACATCTTTCCTCACAAATATGCGACCATTCCGAACCCATACAAAGTTATATTTCTTTTCCTTAGCAGCGATTCTTGTCGCTGCATGTAGTTTTTTATTAGCCAGAGTCAGATTTTCCGTCACAAAAATCGGCTGCTTTACTCCACCAATGCCAATATGGCTGCTATTCAACTTCTCCGACCCATTCTTTTTATTAAAGTTTCTAACTGCAGCAAGTAGATTATCGCGAATACGAGGACTGGCTAACTTAACAACTATGCTACGTGGACGATTTGTATCTTCATTTAATTTTGCAACTCTATGAAATGACTGGATTTCATTATCCTGAAGTTCATTTCCCACAACTCTACCCACCTGTTTTACGACCATTAACAGATTTTCGGTTTTGTGTTCAGGAACGCACTGTATCTCGATATTGCTTTCACGTGCTAATTGATCAATTAGCTGCAATTTAGTCTCCAATTCCCTCACTTGATCACTCATCGTGGCGTTATTCTTGAGGAGTTCGGCAATATTGTTATTATTTCGGGCATTTAATTCGACTTGCTCGTCATAAGCGTCAGAAAGAAAAGATACAGTCTTCCTAAACTCGTCAAAGTCCTCGTACATTGAGGAAAATCTCAAGGTTAGGTCATTAACTTCCCTTTTGACCGTAGCTAGAGTGGATTCAAATTTTGCCAAAGAGGCTTGTTGACTATCAAACTTTTCATTCATTTCCTGCCGTAATTTACGAATTTCTGTAAGTATTGAGTCTTGCAAATTGATTTCTGTGCCAACGCATGCCACTCGAGGCGCAACTGGTGGTGATTTCTCAGCTGGCGTAAGTCTCTGACCAAGTATTGGTTTTGGGCTAGGTTTGTTATGACTACTAGACGGTCCCGATATAGAGGCATGCATTGTAGCCATTTCAGCTCCTGTACCCGTTTGGTCTGTTTGTACGGTGTGACTTTTAGGATGGACTGGTGTGTTAGTGTTGTCCAATTTAGGACGGCCAGAGGCGCAGATTGGACAAGTCCATTTAGACCTAGGTGTTGACGCTTCATCGTACTTAACGCATTCTAAATGGTACTGAAGGACACATTTGCTTAAACAACATTTAATTCTCTTTTGTGTAACGAGAATAGTAGTATTACAACCAGCGCAAATCATTATGGCAAAAAAAAAAACAATCGAAAAATCCAAAAAGTAAATCTTGCACTGGGATTCGAACTCACAAGATTATGATATCTCTTGGTAAGATTGGTTGCCACACTTTCGGGCCACGGACTATTGTAACGACTGTCAAATATCTATATTGCCACCCGGAACCAACGGCTTCACGTAACGTTTCCGAGGCATGGAGGAAACTCGGTATGTAATGGGTGGTTACCCATCCACGGACAAACCTAGGCAAGTGCGGCTTAACCTGAAGATTGACCCAAAAGGCTGTTATTATTTAGCCACGTGCTTCTATCTACATATCTATCTACTTATATTATAATATACACCTAAAAAACCGAGCAGATTTTTTTTAGAAGGTAAAATATGAAATTAAGAGCAGTGTTATTGATAATACTGCTCGACCCCCATAACCCATATAACCCTGATATTGGTAACATTATCTAATTACAAAAAAACCTACTTACCGAAGAATCAAAGCCTTAACTATCAAAACTTCAAGTTACGAGCTCGGCTCGGTTCGCGAGCCTAGCAATACTTTTATTAGTAAAAGTTCACTAACTTGCATCGGGAGCAATGCTCGCAGGAAGGCAGTAAAGGAAATACCAGTTACACTAAGACCTAATAACACGTTTATAGAACACAAAAGTAAGTTTTCGTTCAAAGGACCTCGGCTTTGAAAGCTCCCTTAACCTTTTGAACACCATTTATACATACGTGACAAGCGAGCGCGTGCCCTGTACACCAAACGACACAAATATGTGACAAAATGGTAGGTGGAATTGTGTGGCTTGGCGTGGAGGGCACCTTTCGGGCCACTGACTACCTGTATCGACTGTCCAAGATCTACAAATGACAGCTGGGACTAACGGCTTAGCGTGCTTTCCGAGGCACGGAGTAAACTCGGTATACCTATGTTATGGCCAGACTCCCATCCACGGACCAACCTAGGGAAATCGAGGGCATTCTGTCGGAGCGATAACGGTGATGAAGAAGTCAAAATTGTATTGGAAGCTACCGAAAAGTTAATGTAAATGTTGAAAGCCGACGCGACGCGACGTGGAGAGGAACGAACCGCTTTGAAAGCGACTGCTATTGCTCCAGGTCCTCTTGTGTTCGAATCAAGCATAGGTATATGATTGGGAATCAACAGCCTACAACATTGTTTCCATTACTACAATGTATAGAAGTCTAGAATTCTCTGTAGCTCTATTGTTCTGTCTTGAAGAATAATGTACTATGTGCTTTAGAGCAATCAACATCGTAAGTATAACAAAGGCAACAAGATAATTCTAGCTATGAATTACGAAGAAACTTAGATCTCTGCTTGATGACTATTTCTGGGCGTACTAACACTAGGCGGCTCCTAAGCATAATTAACCTATATAGTTCCTACTGATGGGACACAGGTCAGGGAATGGGCTATAATCCACTACGCGAGCCCAATGCGGTTTGGTAGACGTCACTTGTCTTCGAATTTTTGTTTCTAAGACATTTAGCTTTTCCCCACGATGTTTTCCTTCACCGTTTTGAGAGCAGTGATGATGAAATAAATTACACAAAGTAATACGCCGGTCTAGGTTCGAACCCAGGACTTACTGCTCGTAAGTCGGGGCCGCCACCACTGGACCACCGCTGCTCCTAAACGAATGCCTAAATACATGGTGTAAACGGACCCTTCACGAAGCCGATAACCAAGCATTCTGTACATGAAACTAAGTAACTCTACGCAAAAATTATTTCTGGGAGACGACTTTTTTTTTTGGTGTGAAAAATCACCTTTTACGGTAGAACTCAATGACGTGGAGAACAAGTAAGTACCTTTTGGCTTTTTTTTTACCCATTATATTTATAACGCACTGTTCGAATTTCAACTTTTTGAGACTTTTTGCCTCATATCTTTATCACAGCTTGCTAAGTTCTCAAAAAGTTTTGACCACTTAACGAAAACAGCTGAACAACATAAAAATCAAAAGTGCCAAAGATTTCTGATAAAGATTTCTAAGAAATATTAACAGAAATGGCCACTCAAAGCGAATGGTGTGCAAGTTGGTCGACGTGTGAAAACGTGGCCAATTCAAGGGCTCGCTCCAGTCCACTTGGGGCCTTAATTTATGAGGTGCCCTATGCTTGTGCGGGTCCAATGTTGCACGTGCGGTAACTTTAGTGTTGATTTTTTTTAGTAGACGGGATTTTTGAGAATTCCCGCTTTTCACTAAAGTGTGTTATAGACACAGGCCATTTAGATTTCATTTATAAAAACCCAACTCTTCTCACTCTATTATCTCAAAATTAGATACGAATCATTAACACCGTAGCGTACACCCCGCTTTATTAAAACAATTTTAAATATTTCCCTACAAATTTATATCATTTGATAAGCTCCAAAATATTATAACCTTTTATTTTTACTTAAACTTCCCGAAGAAGTTGCAGTGCTTTCAGCCAAGTTTGCAGAAATCACACGAGAATTTATTTTATCGCCACATACATTTATCTTATGTAGGTATGTAAGAGTAAAGCTTTCCTTTAACAAAAACTTTTACAATTTACAAATATCGAAATAAAAATTTTTTGCTTATTTAACTAGGAAAGTTATCATGGAAAATTTTCAGATTGATACAGAATCGTATCAATGTGTCAATGGAGACGTACACAAAAGGTCCGTCATCGGGCTGGCTTTGTTTATAATTTGCATTGTAAAAACATCCTCCGCGTCGCGATACAGGCGACACCTACAGCTTACTACGAACATAGGTTAAATGAGCATGGGTGGAAGAAAGTACGCACTAAATAATTATAACACCACTATAAATATAATCATAAAGAACCACAAATTACAAAAAACATACCGAAGAGGTATATTTTTTGTAATTTGTGCTTCTTTTCGATCATTATTCGGTATCTGTACCTACTAAGATTTTCTGTAGATTAATTATAAATTTATAATACATGTCATTTATAAACTATCTAAAGATGTCATTATTTTAAATGCGATTTATTAATGTGGCTGTCTCACAAAAAATACGTTATTTCATCTAATAAAGAAACAAACTTTACTTATTTTTAATAAGCATTCATCAACTTGTTAAAAAATATTAGACGATTCTCACGTTAAACTTAATGTTTATTTCGAATTTCTACTCGACAGAAGTACAAAATGTAACAATGCAGACAGAGAGTCACGTAGTCAATAACTAAAGCACCAAATTCGACAAGGTTCGCTTCGTGATTAGGTTCTTTAATTAAATAATTTACTAGGAATTATGATTTAGTAGATACAAAATATGATTTGCAAATAGTGTTTTTTTTTAGTTTCGTCAGACATGATAGAAGTTATGGTCGGTAACTGTGCATGTGCAAATAATGCTATTACTGTTTTTCCAAACATATTTTATCGGAAGAACAAATTCTTCCGCTGTTGCACCAGTTTCCTCGCATTTTAATAAATATGTGAAGGGTACATTTATTTTTAAGTACGACTAGTGACTAATGACTACAACAGACAGACTCCAGTCAGCTAACAAAATATGAACTAAGATTTTTTTTGATTGAGGGCCATCAGTAGCAAAATATGAAGACATTTCTTTGATTTCAGGTCTGATACCAAGACCACCGTTTTCAATAATCAAATAAGTATTATGTTTTTATTTTCAATTGTTGAAACGTAACTTTACTTGATCCACAATAGCAGCCCTACATTTGCACAACCAAAAACTATAGCACAGCAGCGCAGTACATTCTCACAGCCATGCATGGTTCACCGTGCAATATCCCGGTCCTATAAGGTGGCGGGAGCCCTGCGCGAGCCGGCCGCAGGCATGCGCACACAACGCAGTGACGTATCACCCGCCGACCGGCGTGTGCGCAACCGATCTCGTTCATTTACACATCTCTTTTCTTTTCTGAGTTTGAATATTGAATCATTTTTGGTAATGAATGAACAATATCGGTTGTTGATTAGTCATTGGTTTTATTTTATTAGTGATTTTTATTAGTATTTTCGTTTGGAGAATTGTTCGAGTTTTGGGTGAGCATTTTAATTTTCTTTTGATTTTTTTTCAGCGCTAGTGAACTTTATTTTGAAATTTTGTTGTTTTAATTTATGTCGTTTTATTTTTATTTAATTTAAATATATTTTGTTTGTAACTGGGAACTTAATGTAATAAGTTTCTACTTCTTCAGTGGAAGTTTTCATAAACTTTTCACTACAACTTGCATCTTATTAGATTTTTGCCAGCTCCCTAAACAAATTCCGTATTCAAAATCCACAATTACATAATTTAATGCGTTGGGTGAGCAATTTTGATTTTATTTTAACTAACCAAAAATATCAAGGTTTTAAAAACAAAAGTATTTATTAAAGTAAAGTATTCTTCTGGATTCAATCTTGGGTTAGGGAAACATTGTTTTGAATCATTTTGATCGACTAGTTTTTAGTCATCATCATCATCATATATCAGCCCGGAATCACCCACTGCTGGGTATAGGCCTCCCCTTTCTTCTGCCATACTTCCCGGTTCTGTGCGTCCCTTATCCAGGTATTTCCCGCGACTTTGACGATATCGTCAACCCAACGAGCCCTAGGACGGCCCTGGTTTCTCTGGCCAAACCTCGTTTAGGTTCGTTTAGGTTCGTTTAGGTTGGCACCTATGTATGTTCTAGTGTTCAGGATGGGTTTATATACGGTTTTTGACCTTTGTCACATCTACACTGACAATCTCACACCTTTTCACATAGGGGTAGGCAGGAACTATAGAACGCCATAAACAAGTTTATTAAAAGGCCAAGTAATTAATAACTCTGTCACCGTAAATACTACTACTACCACTACTGCTATCACTACCACTACTACTGCTGACCATGAGGTCCTGGATTTAATTCCCAAGGCGGGCTGAATACTCTTAGGTTTTTCATTAGAAATTTCTCAGTGGCAGCCTGTCCGCCCTCTATATGGTACCTAAACCATGAGTATCGAAATGTGTCTACTGGAGATTCACCTCTGCCTAACCCTTCGGGGATTACAGGAGTAATATTACCTATAAACTAACTTTAACGGTGCCAATAAAGTCAAAGAAACAAGCAAAGACGTCGACCGAAGCACGTTTATTTATCGCAAAAACTTCATTTATTTTATCTTTTTTAGTTGTAGTATCCCACACAATTGTGTCATAAATTAATTTCACATTGTAACTGGAAGCTAATAAAGGACCTTCATGTCATGTACCAAGGCCAAGAAAAAAAAACCGTATTCAAAGAACTAGCTCATATATTGCTCAAGCAACGTTAATAAAATTTATATGGGACCACCGCGCGGGCTACTAAATGAAAAAAGAATCACAAATCGGTAAAACCCCAGTAAACAAGGTGTAATCGGTGTACATACAAGAAAAGAAATAGTCGAAGTCGGTTAAAAAGTTTGAAAAAGTTATCTTTGAAAGCTCTGTAAGTTATTCTCTGAAATCAGATTAACCATCTTGTTTTTAAACTAATGATTGTTGGCCAAACCAAAGTTTCCAAAATAATCATTGAAGCCAGACAGTAAAACTAAAAACAAACCAATAGATCATAATTTTATAATTATTCATCATGTATTATTAAAACCGTCACTTTCAAACAAAATCGGACCCTAGCAACAGATCAAATACAAGGTATGAAGGAGCAAAAAAACAAGCGAAAATCCTGTATTTTCCTAATTTAAATTATGGCTAAATATAAAATAATTTTGCCTGTTTCCACGCATTTCGATAAAAAATTTCTAAAAGTAAAATCATAAAAGTACTAGGGTCCCATAACTAAAGAAGAGTTCTCCAAACTTGTGACCGACATATCTAACGGCCGTCCAAGTATGCCAATTCTCGTTACAAACGATAACCATATCTCGGTGTCGGGTGACCACATTAGACCGCTTCGAGTTGCAAACCAAGGAATTTTTATCGCCAGACTCGACGAACGAGACCAACTTCCGATGAGATATTAGGATTATCTACAGGTATTTAACCGTTGTGTGTTATAGTTTTTTTTGTTTCGAAAGCTCTTGAGGATTTCTGATAGCTTGGTACTTAAAGCGCGTTTATAAAATATTAGCTTCTCTTAAGAGGTTCATAACTAAAAGTCACACTCATAAACAATTCAAAATGTTAAAATATTATCACGCTTGCGGGTTAGTAATAGATTAAGCAGAAAAGTATTTAAAGTGCTTGAAACTATAATTGACATAATAATTAGACAGGTCGGTTTTAGGTAACGAAACTGCACGTAGTAGCAGTTATGAATAACTTAACCATAGATTTTACTAGTTTTGTTAATTGCATATAATTCAAAACCCTTATTTCGACTCGAACTTTGCGAAGCGCTACCGTACTTCCGCTTAGTTACTATGGAAGTTCGTTATTTTGCCAATCTGCTTGATTGGCAATTGTCACGTTGTTTTACATACTTAACATAACAGCACGCCTGTATTTCCCCGAAGAGTTAGGCAGTTATGTTCTTTTATGATAAAAATACATTATGGCTTCCTCCTGCATGCGTAAGCGATTGTTCCATCAATGTTACAAACAATACAATTATTATACCTATTCGTCTTGATTCAATACTTGCTCGATTGAATATTGTTCCCATTACGTTAATTGACTGTTGACGTTAGTTTAATTTAGTTAAAGTTACTTCTTGGACCACTACAAAATCAACCTGTTACCTATCCCATCTATTTGTTTTAAATTGTGCATTGATCTCATATTTTTTTAAATAAAGTGGTAAAGTTGTAAATTCATAAAAACTTATATTTTTATTCATGTTTTCAGAACATCCTGTTGCCGACGCGTGGAAGGACTGTTTGACGTAAAGACGAGGTAATTAAATATGTGTTTCCCCTTTTTAATTAGGTTACCTATTCTAAAAGATAATATATATATATATTTCTTGTAATTTTCGATGGGAAACTCTCATTACTGTTGCTACCCTGTGGTGTCGTAAGTGGCGACTTTCAAAGAGGAAGTTAAAGCTGATTTCTTTGACATCGCTGGAAATAATGTTTCTTTACAATCCAGTCTGGTTCTTCCTCTAAAATATAACTCTTGTCTTGCAGCGGGCAGACTGGGAAATATTTGCTAACTTAGGTACATAATTTAATTCCTAAAACAAATGCGTAATCCATTTAAACACCAAGTAGGTACTTGAGACCCATCGCAAAATTATCGTCTCGTTTACAACTTGATTGATAAGTTTCGGTTAATTTGCAGATAATTTCATGGCATTCATTAATAAATAGGCAGTACCTACGTATTCTGACACTTTTTAATAATTATTTTTATGGATAATTTCAGACACGCGCCATCTCCATGACGAACTAAAATCTACAACGTTCTCCAAAGTAGTGAACGTAATTTATCGTGAGGTAAACCAATAGATATTATGCTCATTACTTTGGATATGTTGTACGAATACTCATCAATTGAAGACGGAGAATATGAAGAAGTCGGAAGGAGTTTTGGAGAAGATAAATACTAGACTTGTAAAAGACGTGAAGAAACTACTGAAACTTTTGTGAGATGCTTTTATTTCCTGTGTGTTCATCTTTTTTGATTAAAGTCTTGTAATGATTGTGTTTTGGCTAGAGGTAATGTAAGTAACTAGTAGTGTGTAGTATTTTTTTTTTGTGAAAATCATGTCCTAGGTTAATCGGATCTTTTGTGCATTTTTGTTTAATTAGACCTTCTGGGCGTGCTGCAAGCTTATGAAGTAAATTCTATCTTCTTTTCGTTTATTTAAAAATCATTAAACTCTTTTAATATAAATAGTATAAACATTTGGCTTACCAGCAATCCAATAAGCAGTATCAGTGCAATAACTCCAATGGTGCTGACAGCGATGGCGACCGCTGCTCCCGACCCATTGTCCTCATCACCCAGCACCCTTGAAGATGCCTCAGTAGTCATGTCTCCTGCATAACTCGTCAGGTCTTCAATTCCACTGGCGGTCTTCGTAGGATATTCAGAGTCAGTCGTAGTATCAACCACCGTTGTATCGTGAATCTTTGCGTTTCGCTGCGTAGTCGTTTCATCGCGTATTGTGGTGGTAAGTGGTGCTTCAGTTACTTTCTCTTCCATTGTCGTAGTTATTACCACAGTTGTAGGTCTTGCAGTTTCAGTTTCAGTAGTTACAGCTTCCGTAGTAGTAGGTCTAAACGTTTCTTGAGTAATGACTTCGTTGCTGCGACTGTTCTCTTCTGTGCAGTCAGTTTCTTGTGATTCACTTGATGTTTCTGTAGTTTCAGGTCCTGCTACTGTTGTAGAAGTGATTCTCTGTTCTCTTTCTGTGTTTATTTCAGTGACGACTTCAACTACAATGGTTGTTGTATCTTCAGTTTCACTGGACGTTGATGTGGTTGATGGTACTTGAGTAGTGGTTGCCTGGGTAGTCTCTGTGGTTGGAGCTTCAGTCCTGGGTTGTGTAGTGATTTCCACTGTAGTCAACTCGGTGGTAAGCTCTTCAGTTGGTGACTGAGTAGGCAGCTCTGTTGTGGTAGGAAGTTCCGTTGGAGTTTCAGTAGTGGGTGTTTCTGTGGTCTCAACTGCTTGTTGTGTAGTACTTTCTAGAATCTGAGAAGATACCTCTATAGGAGAAGTAGATTCGGTAATGATAGTCGTAGATTCTTCTACAGTTTCCGTCGTCATATATTTAGGTCTGTAAGTAGTTACGGGACTGTCTTTTAAAGTTGTAATTCTTGTTCTTGTTGGGAACACTGGATGCCACATACTAGGCGTGGTACTGTCGACGGTTGGTGTCTCAGTATCAACATCCTCAGTAGGTACGTAAGAGAATCTTATAGTAGTTATCTCATAATCAGTAGTGGTGTTAGGCTTCTCCTCAGTCACAGTCTGATTGACTTCGGAACTGGCGACAGTCTCATCTTGTGGCGTAGTGACGTCCGCTGGTAGTTTCGTAATTGATTCAAAACCGGTTGACCTTGTTGCATCAACTGGTGGAATTGTTTTTTTGTCTGTATCCCTAACTTGTTCCGTAGATTGCTCTACTTCAGCTGTGACGGGTACCCAAGTTTGTTCTGTCTGATTTTCAACTGAATTTGACTTGTCAGTGGTAGCTGGTTTCGCACTGTTTTGAACAGAAATATTGCTCTCGGCGGGCAGTCTTGTGTCGAATTTTGTCTCCGTAGCTGCTTCAGTTTGCACTTTGGAACTTGGTGATGTTGGAGCAAACATTGGCTGCCAAGGCAACTTGTTCTGTACCACTTCTGTGATCTTCTTTGGAATGATGTCGTTGCTTATTTGGCTGGCTGTCGTTGAAGTTGTGGTTGCAGTGGTTGTTTCTTTCTTGTCTGTAATGTACAAAATGAGATTAATTTATGAAACAATATCTGATACAATGAAATTCAAGATAACATCATAAATGATAGTGGGATTGATTAAAATAAAAATAAAATTTCTAGTTGATTTGAAAATATTGATGTACATTTAATTGTTAATGTTTACGAATTCAACTCGTGATATCAATATAATAATTATCATGACAACTTACCTAAAACTTCCCCGACTTTCTGCAGCTCATTTTCATCGACGTTCTTTTGCGCCGACACAGTTTTGTTCACTGCGCTGGGCGAGGGTGGCGGGCTGCGAAGGCTGGCCAATGCCCACGCCGCCGACGTCGGCGGTATCTGCCACTCCGTCTCACTCTCCGTCTCGACTTCAGTCGACGTCGCCGTTGACGTCGCGTACCTCGTCGACCCTCGCTTCCACAAACTCGGAACAGTATTATCAGATATCGTTTGAGGATGCACCACCTTCTTCGGTCCACTTATGTCGCTTTGCAGAACTGGATCGATCTCCGAAGAAACTGTCGTCAGCATCGTCCGGCTAGGCTGTCGTGGTAGAGGGGTTGTCTTATCTTTTATACTGAAATGTTCTGAGTATATCGTCGTAGGATTTGTAGGTCGGTGGTACACCTTTGTGATATTTCTTCTAGGCACCATCCAAATAGGTTTATTTTTAGGAGTAGTATGATAGAATTTACGTGTTGAATGAACGTGCAGTCTTGGGTTTGGACTTGAAGAAATGTGTTCAGGTTTTAGAGTCACACTGTTTGGAGAGTTTTCATTGCTGTTATTGATATTAAGACGTTTGGAATAACTCCGGTTTCTATTAAAGCTACTCGAAAACTTTTTCGTTACTCTTTCCGTTGAAGAAATAGAATTCTGTGTGGATACAGGAATAGAATTTACGGAATCAATAAGAGGTACAACACTGGACAGAGGGAAATAATTTGTAGGCGATATAGATATACTCTCAGGGCTTGGATCAGGGAGTGCTGGTCTTGTAGCCGCTGGTATGGAATCTTGTGAAGCTCTGAGTGATGCTAGTTCTTCCTCGGCTGACGTACTCGGTGTTGGCAAAGGTAACGACTCATTATCGCAGTCGTCATCATGAGTGATAGCATAGGTCTCGGTAGACAGCACAGACATTTCATAATAAATACTTGTACCTTGTACATCAGATAACTCTTTGTTACTGTTAGCACCATCGTTGTCTAAAAGACGAATTTCTTTGGTATTCTTAATAAATACTGTTGACTTGTTAGTCGGAGTGTTATTATTCATTTTCTCCATGCCTATATTTTCTTTAATAATTTGGACGTTAGTCGCATTAGGGGGAGTGGTTTTGGATTTTATAGTGTCTAAGTTCTTAATAATACTAGTAGAGATCCGTTGAAATTTCTGGTCGAAGAAGTCGTTTTTCGGCGTCGTTAGATCGCTGTCGAAGTCGAAGAAGCTTTCAGATTTATATATGTCGTGAGTTGTGTCTTTGTAGCCGTAGGATGCTTCACGAGGGAAGAAACTGGAGAAACCACCATACGATGGACTGCTGTACTCATTCTTCACTTTGTTGTCAGAGCTCTCGTTATCCGAGTCACGAGTGAAGTCATCTCCATAGTTAAAGCTAGGTATAGTAAAGAAATTAGAATCAAATTTTCCAGAAGTGTATTTCTCAAAAGATTCCTTTTCTTCTTCATCTTCTGCGTCTTCAAATGCTTCTTCGCTATGTACTTCTTTTGTTACAGTTACTGGAGTAGTGCTGGTGATAAAAGCTGGCAGTTTGGTTTTCTTAAAATTCCGCATACTGTCAACAATTTCCGCAGGCTTTTTTACTTCTGCTGTAGGAGTGACTATAACTAGTGTCGGTTTTTCGGTTGACCTTGCCCTTCTTTGTGTGCTTTCTGTGCTTGATTTTACTTGTGAGTGGAAGCGAACTCTTCCCCTGTCTTTGTATTTGGCGTTTTTTTCTGTGTGTTCTTCAGAGGTTGAGTCTTTAGGGTTCAGTTCGTTGAGGGAGACGTCTGGGGTCTTGGGTCGGTTCCTCGCGAGCCAGGTGCTGTTGACGCGGCCGTACCGGGGCGCCCTCTCATCCTTGACAGTCGTAGATGTAGTTTCGGGTATAGCGTTGCCGCTAACTGTTGTGCCGCTCAACAGTAGTAAGTTTACTACTAATGCTGCACCTGAAACGATATAGATCATGTTTAGTTTATTGTGAAACTATTTTAGTTTATGCGTGGTGATAATGTACAGAATTTCTGTATCAGATCATACAATGTTTTGTTACCTACTTAAAATATAAACTGGTTCGCGTATTTTAATTATATTGTTATTTTTATTGTTCTACCGCTTGAGACTAGATTTTATAATGAATGTTCCAAATTAAATTCTGAATAAATAAATGATTTTTAACGATTTATTTGAATAACAAAAGTGCCTTACCTAAACATATTCTCACTGGTGACTCCATGTTCATAACATGTTGTCGATAGGAATACTGTATTCAAGTCTGCTTCATCTCCATCCTGTCATTGCTCGCCCTGAAAATAAAAGAAAACAAACTTTTAATATTGTGATCTAAATCATTTATTCTACATATTATTATACGACGTCCTCTATTACATGGGACAAACATAACTGCTGAAATCTTGGTGTACTATGGTACACGACTGCCAAACCCTTCCGGTAAATACAGGCGCGGGGTAGTAATTATATAGTAAGGGGTTCTGTATTCTATAATTATTATCATTCTGGTAACACAGATCTATGTTCATAATTCATTACATAAGACATTCATTACACATACACATCATCTACCTAACATTTTCCCAACTATGTTGGGGTCGGCTTCCAGTCTAACCGGATGCAGTTGCATACCAGTATTTTACATGGAGCGACTGCCTATCTGACCTGTAATATGATACCCCTTGGTAAGACTGGTTGTTGGTCTTTTGGGCCACTGATTACCTTTAAAGACTGTCAAAGATCTTCAAATGACAGCCGGGACCAACGGCTTAGCGTGCTTTCCAAGGCACGGAGAGAAAGCTAGACAGGAGGTATTTGGGTGGTCACACATCCACGGACCAACCTAGGCAAGCGCGGTACAACCTGATGGTCTACCATTATACGACACCATATTATTTAGTCACGAGCTCCTCATTACACACATACATAAATTGTATGTGTATTTTTTGTGCCATCAACATGATGATAGAATCTCTATCTATTCCACTTAAACCAGACGATCTAGACAAGTTGGAAACGCTTTCAAATTCGACTTCTACAAAAACTCTCAACAGGATTACGAAAATATAATCTTTTCGGAAGCTGACGTCAATCCAATACGTTTTTGACTACTCCATTCATCTTTATTGCTGATAGAATAAGAAGATCTAGAAACCTAGATAGTCTCCTATCTAGGTCTTATCGTTTTCCCTTATAATTAACACTAGAAACGGGATATTTACCATGTCCACTGTTTGTTTTGTTTTCCCTTATGTTAAATGACTTGAAAACTAATTTCAACATCTCTTATCAACTTACTTTTTTTGCACTGTTATTCTCGGGCCTTTTACCACTAACTGATGAGGTGATAATTTGAAGAATCTCACGGTAAAGGTGTGAATTAAATTAAAAGATACGACAATAAATTACTATCTTCATTACATGAGAATCGCAATAGTTCACAATGGCAGCCATGGGAAAACTGTGATATAACATACAACGTGGGGTAATACCGATGTCACGTGCCATTGGCATACTAGCTGGCGCGGAAAACTGCAATGATTTGTAAATACTGGTGTTTTAGGGGTGAAACACAGCCACAAGCTCGGTTCGGTTCGGCAAAACCGAATCTAATTATGTAGATAGCCCGTAATGTAGCGAGCCGACACACATGATGGTAGATGCCGAACTGAGTTTACCGAACGGTACGAGGCGAATTTGTGCAATACCTTATTGCTTTTTTGTTCAACGTTAGGGTGAAGTGCAGGCGTTAGGGATTGTCTTGCGTAATTGAAGTTCAAAAAGTGCTGAGCTTCAGCCTAGTTTGAATAAATGGCTTTTGATATTGATGAATATGTACTGTTCTACCGAATAGAATGTGCCGTCCTGGTGAAGTAAGTAGCATCCCTAAGTTTACGTTTTATTTTACAGAATGTGAATTGGTATTTGTTATCTTTTATATAAGTCAGTTGTGTTATGCATTCTTATACCTAATCATAACTATCTTTGAGATGTGGAGATGGAACTTTAGTCATGTCATGAACTGTATTGCGTGCTAAATGATGCCGAATTCAGACCTACAGAGACGTTTCTTAACTCAGCTGCGCAGATACGGTTTAAACTGCGAAGGTAGGGTTTTGTTTTCCATCCATCATTCCGAATAAGGCGGTCTTATTAGTCACAAGAGATCAATACTTATGTGGCCTTTTTTTTTTTTTTTGGGGTGGGAAATCATCAAATGACTCCTCCCGCTCTGGGCGGAGCGGAAGGGAGTGTCAGACTCTTACTGACTAAAAACCACTCATGTTCCTTCATTGGCCCTTTATGTTCCAGGGCCGCGGTATCTCTTTCGAACAGTCCCGCAGCCCTGGATACTTATATGGCCTTACAATAGAAACTGCATATATTTAACTGGTTGTTGTGCCTTTAAATTAGGTAAACAAATAATTTGTACAATACACACAAAGCTCCTACTTAAACTTCTCAATCATGTCTACAAAATACAACTAATTGCTATTACAAAACACATACGAAACAAAACAAAACCGACCTTCTACTCTTCAAAACATAACCTTGGAAGAACCATCTTTTCAACACTTCTACTCGAATACCCGTTTTCACTAACACTACGCGAAACCAAAGCAATTCCTAACTAAAAGTGAACTATTGTGATCACGACCCTCGACTCATCGCCTAAAGTTGTAATTCCAGCAGTGCAATAACGTTTATGCATTCATTTAGATTTCGCCTAGTGAAACAGTCATAAAATCATCGAACTTAAGGTATGTACTCCCTGACCTACATACATAATTATCGTTACATACACTCGTAACGATAATTACCGAAACTGAATTAAGTACACTCAGGAGTGGTAATTGGTCACTGAGTTCAGTGGGTCAGTAGTTATAAGTTGTCGACTTGGGGTAGGAGGTAATCTTTGTGAACTATCGTCATGATTAATGAACTTGGGTGTAAGGGTGGGGAAGTTTGTGCAATTTTGACAAATATCGTGTTCAGAGTTTTTTGGGTTAATGGAACTGCAGATTAACCTAGCAAGGAGTAGATTAGAGTGATTTCCAACTCAAATCCAGACTAATCCACTATAGGGCACGCCACGATAGTGGCGATAAGTCCCCTCTTTGAGGAGTGGCTAGAGAGGCGCCACGGCGCCCTCACCTTCCGCCTGACGCAGGTCCTCACCGGACACGGATGTTTCGGGAGGTACCTGCACCGAATCAGGGGGGGGGGAGGAAACGCCCGGGTGCTTTCATTGCGAGGATCGCCCGGAGGACACGGTGGAGCACACCGTAGAGGTCTGCTCCGCTTGGGCGGAGCACCGCCGTGTCCTCGTAGCGGCGATTGGCGGCGGCGACCTCTCGCGTCCGGCCCTGGTTCAAGCCATGGTCCGGGGCGAGAGGGAATGGGAAGCCGTCGCCTCCTTCTGCGAAGCAGTCATGCTAGCGAAGGAGGCGGCGGAACGTGAGAGGGAGATAGCCTCACGTCCCAGCCGCCGCGGGAGGAGAAGCACCGGGCGTCGGGGGTCACGCCGTGATGGCTCTCGGCCACCGTAGGCGCGGGCCTGTGGACGGTGAGTAATGGGCTAGCTCGCCGTCCGTCCGTCGTATGACGACGGGCAGGCCGTGTCGACGGCACGTTCGTGTTCCACGCGCGCCTCAAAGAGATGTCAGCAAACGGGAGGGGCCCGCAAGGGCCGGTGCCTGCCAGGGCTGCGGGACTGTTCGAAAGAGATACCGCGGCCCTGGAACATAAAGGGCCTAAGAAGGAACATGGTTGGTTTTTAGTCAGTAAGAGTCTATGGGCGGCATATCTATGCCACCAGGTTAGACACCCACACGAAAATGAAGAAGACTGAATCGTGTTTCCACAAGAGCAAGAGCACTAAGAAAGGCTTTTTGTAAAAACATCGCAAACACATCTATCTCAAAGACAGGACAGAACCATATGTACATATATCACGCTTATAATTCCCAAAGGATTAGGCAGAGGTGCATACCCTTTTTTACATAATGGGTGTAAAATTATCCTTAACGAAGCCGAAAGGCACTTGTTCTTCACGTCATTAAATCTTACAGAAACGTGATTTTCACACAAAAAAAAGTCGATCCCAGCAATCATTTTTGCGTAGAGTTACTCAGCTTGACGGCTTCATGAAGGGTCAGTTTATCTTGTATAATACACACAGAACCGCTATGTTTGCCCCATTTAATAGAAGGTGAGCCTATTGCCACCAATCGGACATAAACCGGGCTGCTCGCAAGAAATTCTTTGTGGAGAAACTCATTTTTCCCGACCTGGGAATAGAATCCATGACCTTATGCTCAGCAGTAGTACTTACGACAAAAAGCTTGCCAAATGTTTATTATAAAACAACAAATCCTTTTCAGTAGTAACAAATACATTGCTGGTTAAAAACGATTACAGAAACAAAAAAGCGGTTACAAGCACGTAATGAAATTCAATTCGCAAATAAAACCACGTACCGTTGGGCGATTCGGTCTAGATTAGGTAGTCGTCCTAGATTGAGATAGATCGAGGCTGCACTTACTGTGGCGTACTTTCTAATGAATATCTTGGTTAGAGATTAAGAGGTTTGAATAAGGTTAAATGGTTTGGAAGAACGTTTAGCGTCAAAAGGACCGGGCGAAGGAAAATGCAGAATATTTTTAATCATCATCATCTGCCTGCCTTTTCCCAACTATGTTGGGGACGGCTACCAGTCTAACCGGATGCTGCTGAATACTAGTATTTTACGAGGAGCGACTACCTATCTGACTTCCACAACCCAGTTAGTTCTGGGTAATACGATACCACTTGGTAAGACTGGTTGTCAGACTTTCGGGCCACTACCTGTAACGACTATCAAAGATCCACAAATGACAGCCGGGACCAACGGCTTAACGTGCTTTCCGATGCAGGGAGGAATCATTCCCACTGTACCTACTAATTATATCAACAGCATTCGTTTCTTCTAAAAAAGTTATAGCAAATATCTGCTACCGTTTTTCGGTTTCCCAGGATGAGCCTAATAGATACAATAACATGAATGGCTACAACTGGGGGTCTAAAATGGCCGCTTTAGCAGAATCATAATAGGATAATAATATGAATTACGTTTAAATTCGTAAAATTATTACAAGGTGACAATTCATAATACGTACGTCTATGACCATTTTAAGAATTTAAACGTAATTCATAATTTCATATTATTATCCTATTATGATTCTGCTAAAACGGCTATTTTAGACCCCCTGGTCATTGGACAGTTAATAACGATGGTAGGTAGCTCCTTCCACTGCAAACCTAAAAATTCTTAAGCCAGAATAAGTGCGCGACTCAAACAGCTTGCACACTTACAATGTTGACAAACACTTAGAACTATAAAGATCCGTAATCACTCTATATTGGGACCGCACCATAACCAGTTAGTTACGTAAGTAAGTGAAGTTGTACTGTCATAACAAATTTCGACGTGCTTGTCCGACACGGGAATCGTACACGGATCCTTTAAGCTAACATTTGTTTTTTTTTTGTTATGTGGTTTTTGCTTTATGAATTTCTTAGTAGCGGTCACGGAGTCTTGATATTGGTGCCTGGTTGATGACAATAGGCTCGCCGCCTATTACATGGGACTTCAAATCATAACTGGCGAAATGTGGGTGTGGTGTACTATTAGGTACACCTCCGCCTAACCCTTCGCGGATTACAGGCGTGATGTTATGTTATGTATGTGTTATGTAATTATGTTGATTCGTCATCCACGACACAGAACCGCCAAAAATCTAGAGATTTGGAAGAGACCTACACTGCATTTATTTATTTACTAGCTTTTGCCCGCGACTTCGTCCGCGTTTCCGTCGTTTTTTGAAAAAAAAATTAGCAGATGTCCTCCCTCATAGTTTTGAAAAAGTACCTACGCTTTTCCCTACTCAATACAAAAAAAATAAACATGAATGACCCAAAACTAACCTATCAGTACTTATCTAAAAGTCTATGAGTACTACTTCTACTTCTATTCTACCTACTACTACTTCACTTAAAAAAAATAGCAACTATTAATAGTTTACAATTTAAACAAAACTAAACCTAATTCATAAAATAACAACAAAAGAAATTAAAATAAACTATTTAAAGACTAAAAGTCGCGCTGATAAGCACGGTTTATAAAATAACAATTATTGTCTGTCAATAAAGTCCAACACTCTGAACGCATCAACAGCCAAATATTGAATGAAGCTTTCGCCTCCCGCCCCTTTTATACTCTGCCGCCGCGAGCCGTGTCGAGCGCGGCAACCGTTACGCAAAAATGATCCTTACAGCTTGCTTCTCTATTCACGCGCGATGGCTTGTTAGCGTAGGTATTTCATGTATAAGTTTGGTGTTTTTGTACCGATTTCTATGATTCTTTTTTTATTAAATAGGTACTAATATTCATTAAAAAAATAAGGATGATGGTGAGTGTTATTGGTATTATATTATACGTAATAGTAAACAAATATAATAACAAATCTCTGAACTGCTAAGCTATCGGGAGTTACACGTGTTATTGTGAGTCAACTATAAAAGATAGATATATGCTGTCTTGGGATATTTTTTATATAATTTTATGTTGAATATTTCCGTTATACATGATTTCTATGTAGCTTTAACCATTAAGGCTGCACACGCGACGGAAGCTTAAAAAATCAAGTAATTTCTCCCGTTTTTCCAACATTTCCTTACACTGCTCTGCTCCTATTCATTGTAGTGTGATGAAAAGTATACTATAACCTGCCCAGGAGTTCGAAGAATAACTGATGTTTTTTTTTTTAATTGGGGTTGAGTGAGAATATTATAAACGTAAGAGTAAACAAATATAATAATAACAAATCTCCGAACTGCTAAGCTATCGGGAGTTACACGTGTTATTGTGAGTCAACTATAAAAGATAGACATATGCTGTCTTGGGATATTTTTTATATAATTTTATGTGGAATATTTCCGTTATACATGATTTCTATGTAGCTTTAACCATTAAGGCTGCACACGCGACGGAAGCTAAAAAAACCAAGTAACTTCTCCCGTTTTCCCAACATTTCCTTTCACTGCTCTGCTCCTATTAATGGTAGCGTGATGAAAAGTATACTATTACCTGCTCAGGAGTATGTAGAATAATTGTACCAAGTTTCGTTAAAATCCGTCGAGTAGTTTTTTTTTCTATAAATAACATACAGACAGACAGACAGACAGACAGAAAGACAGACAGACAGACAAAAATTTTACTGATTGCATTTTTGGCATCAGTATCGATCACTAATCACCCCCCGATAGTTATTTTGTAAATATATTTCATGTACAGAATTGACCTCTCTACAGATTTATTATAAGTATATAGATTAATAAAGGTTTACCAACAGCTTGTGTGTACAAAATGTAAAGATATTTTGTACAGGTTTTACAGTCTTGGACTTACACAGTCACCAATTATTGGTTAACCAGCATTCACAAAGATAAGTGATAAGTTGATAACACAAAAGAGTATAAAAATTTAAACCTAGTGGCTCTAGAAATGGAATACAACTAAATTAAGAGAAACAACTACACAATTAAACTCCCTAAACTTAAGAGTATACCTATTTAACTTACGAAATATAAAATTCAGAAACAAAACAGCATCGCTATAATTTAACTAACTAATTACGAGAAAAATAAAAAGACTAAAAAAAAGACATAAAATGTAAAAAATATTAGTTATGGCAAATAAAAATAAGATCAAAACTGAGATCATTACTATTAACAAAAAATATAAAGTAAGAATTATTAAAATAAGATAAAAAAGTTGTCATTCGTTCATACTAATGGTAATATTATTGTGTTGTGATTTTTGGGAATCAAGTATTTGGGTTTTAAAGATTTTTATGGAATCATGCATTGAACCTTTATTTACCAAACGTTGAAGAGGAGAAGAGTTTGTATTGTTTACGACATCGAGCTGGTCCGCAACTCTATGCCCAAGACGAGTATTTCGATTCATCATATTGGATTGAAAACTTGTCTTTCCAATGGAGAAGGCTGGTCAAAGCTGATTGTAGATGGCGTGTCCATAGCTTAGTCCCAATCTGTACAATGAGGACAAGCTATTTTTAAATATAAAATGACATTGACAGATTTTCAACCAATGACGATGCTGGTACAAACTATGCTAGCGCCATTAGATTTACAGTTGCCTTCCCCATTACAAGGTACTGCACCATCCACGGAATAGATTAAAAGAGGTTGGAAAGGAAATAGTTCCTGATTTGAATTATTTGTTTTAACTCCACCACAAGCAACAGACCTCTTTTAACAATTCTATGGCATAATCATGTGGTCTTATTTGAGTATTACCGTTTTGTTTTGACCTCAGGAAAAGGAAAAGGTAGATGCCGCCAAGAGCATATGCATAATCACCCTATGCCGGTCCCGGCCGACCACGTGCCAGTTCGTGCCACGTTCCAGTGCAAGCTGATCATGTCTCAAAATTTACTTCACTGTTTTAAGAGCAGTGGTAATGAAATTAATTACAGAAAGTAAGGCCACACGATTTTTTTTTCCCTGTGGAAATCGAAAGTTAAATTCAAACTCAAACTCTTTATTGCATTCATGTGAACATTTAGTTGTTACTTAATGTAAGTAAGTTCCAACATGAAACCCGGTTAGGGCACGGCAACATAATAGATTGGACAAAACAAGCATCCAATGAGAAGGTATACTTGATTGCAAGTTTGTTAAACAAATATATTTTTTATCGATAATATTACTAATATTAGCCCTTTGTTTGTGGGGTACTTTGCCGGATTTTCGAGTGCTTTTCCAATAACTTGGACAGAGGCTTGGATCTCTCTTGTTCTTTCTCCTAGACTCTGTGAAAGTTTTGAGCAAGATAGATGCAGTTTTTATAAGCAAATTTATGACATAACCGATGACAGTGACAGATGGGCCTTACAGGGTTGATCAACAGCTATCAAACATTTGAAATTAATATCATAAGGTTCTTAAATTATTTTATTTACGCGTATTAATTATTATATGTATTTTATTAATTTGTATTAGTTACTGTATTTCATTAATTTGTATAAATGATTACATTTTATTAATTTGTATTAGTTATTATATTTCATTAATTTGTATAAATTTAAAAAAATCGCCGTGTAGGTATATGATCAAGAGCCTGTGTGCCTGCCTGAATTCAATTCTACTGGAGCACCACTCATGAGTATGGGTATTTTGTGTTCACTCTTGTAACAATTATCCTTTAGCTGACCTCATATAGAGACAAGCAGCCAATATTTGTCAATTAACTTGACATTTAAGTATCATAATACTTATAATAACAACCTTCTAAAAATCACGTCACTTCGCCAAGTACTAAAAACCAAAAATCACGAACTTCTTCAATATGAAGCGTCTATTGCGTTTTGATTTCAAATAAAAGAAATGTAATGCGAACAAAAAAGGTAATGGTTAGTGAAACGTTCAATAAAGTCGTGTCGGTGTAAGTGGTAAGTAAAACACGACGATCGTGACAGAATGCGCCTGAGCACCGATTCATGGCTTTTTTAGTGCTGGGACTTGTGGCTATCGATAGTTCTGGTATCGGAATGATATTCAATTTAACCGAGACGCAGCCTTATTATTTTTCACGTTATCTACTTTTGTGAAAGAAGGTTCCTGATGAGATGACGAGTAATGAGAAGTATGGGAGAAAAAGACCCCAAATAAATTGGGATAAGGGCAAGAGAATGATAATGATGATCTACTTTTATAAAGATTTCTCCTATATTGGGCTTACCTATTGGTGTAGTGTCTATATTACATTATTATACTGTGATTATGAAGAATCTTTTTTTAAATTAATCGATGATATCGAGACGAGATCATTTTTTTTGGTACCCGTTCAAAAAATGTAAATACCACAACTACAAGACTTGAGACTAGACTTAGGTACTTTTGATTACTACAAGAAATATGTGTTGGAACCACACTTTTCATCAAACACGAATAAAACGTATGTAAACGTTTAAAACCAGGTCAATTTATTCGTTTGTAAAATTACGTGACGTAGCCCATCCCTATTGCATTAAATTACATTGACATAAAGCAAGCGAGTCGACGCGCGACTCGAATTTTAACAAAAGTCACAGCACTGGGTACAGCCGAGGAAAAAATACATTCGGAGAATTGAATTTTTGTTATTTCTTGTGCATGTAGATTATTTTGTTATTGATGGGTGTATTGACATTCATCGGGAGAGCCATTCAAGTTACAAAGTAGTACCTATACAATCTGAACAGTCATTTAAAATCTATAAATACATAGGTGGGTACTGGGTAGGGGTACTTAGATTGGTCCTTAGCGTTTTTTGTACAAGAAACTAAAAACTGTAAGCACTATTTTCTTCGTTTTAATGACAGGTATTCTCAAAGAAGATTTTCAAAAGCTGGTTATTATTTTAATACGCGTTTTATTCTTTGTGGATAAGACCCGGAGTCCGCGGATTTGTTCCCAGTTGAGACTCGCCTATTACATGGAACTTACAACGCTTATGATGATTTTGTGAAGCCATGTTATGAAAATGGCACTCGCCCATTTTCAATTTTCACCGTATTTTATCACACTTTTTCTTTGTTTCTAATAATAGGTACACAAACACGTAATCATCATTGTTACCTACGTGACCAAAATACTTTTAAAAACAATAACCTCCTTAAAAGCCATACAAGTACATGGCACTGCTATGAACGTGATTTGAAGAATACCATCGACTCCAAAGAAGCAGAAGACCTCTTAACACTTGTCCCACCGTCTATACGTTCAACATAATTTAACCTACGTACGACTCCATGATGTTAGTCTATAGTCTCTATGCCCTTATTCGAGGAGTTGTACAATACAACGTACAAGCAACAAACTGATGCAACAGTTGTCAAGGACTTAGAAATCTTCGGCAGCAATCGTGATGCTGTGTCTCCAGTCGAGAGGTTAATGAGATTTTCGTCACTATGCGAGTATTTTAGTTTTATTGTTTACTTTGTATAATGATATTTTAAGTTCTGTATTGAAGAACGTTTTATATGCAAATGCAGGACAGACATCTGAATATACAATCGTGTAAAAAAACTGGTGCTTGAGCATCGCTCGAGAACGCTGTCTGAATTGCAGTTGACTTAGAAAGGATAGGACCTGTTCCCACTAAGTAAATGTAATACATACTTATAAGACGTTTTCACACAAAAAAGGGCCTCCTAGCAATAGAATGTTCTGTCTAATAAATAAAAAATAAGAAAAATATTTTGTTGGTAATCATTTTTCCCCGCAATGTCTTCTTGTGTTGATTTCTTTTATTCCAGAGAAATAAAATAACATAATTTTTGTCAATAAATCCAACTTCTTTTTAATACCAATAAGATAAAGTGCATAACGATTATTGGTGTCATCTATTTTAAAAGAATTTGCGCCATTGATCTGACCTAATGTCAAGGTTTCTTTGTTTTAGCTCAGTTTATTTATTTATTTGCTAAGGTTACGGTTAGATATTATCTGTTAGGCTACATTTAATGCCTCGTTTAACTTCAAGACTGATTTAATGTTTTATTGTATGACTGCTTCATCGGTCTAGTGGCCGCAATTGCGTAGAGTCCTGGATTGCCCAGGTCGCGCAAAGTGTTGTTGGGTTTTTTCCATCAGGAAACTCTCACTAGTAAACCGAAAGTTGGATTTGTTCCCAACTTTTGCTGATTGGCTCACCTCCTATTACACAACTGGTGAAATATTATAATTAACACTAGAAACGGGATATTTACCATGTCCACTGTCCACAAACTGATGTTATTGCGGGTAACACCCGCCCGCAATAACTTCAGTTTATCCTCGATCCTGATCATGTTGCTTGCAACAGCGCCGAAATATCGGGAACTCAAAACAAACAGTGGACATGGTAAAAATCCCGTTTCTAGTGTTTATTATAATGTTAGTGACCATGACAGTTTAAAAACTTATAACTGGTGAAATATGGGTGTATTAGTACACCTCGGCCTAACCCTTCGGATTACAGGCGTGATTATATGTTACGTTTTATTTACGTAATTCTATCCATAACCATCTAGTTAGACAAGTTCAGTCAACATCAATGCACATTTCCTGACCCTTCTCTTAGACCACCTCAGCTACAAAACTGACTCATGTTATGTCTATGTTTATATGCAACGGCACGCTTACACACACTGTAGCGAGTCCAAACATAACGTTCTGAATTTATAATATATAACCAGAAATATTGAACTTGCCAGTTAGGAGTTCAAAAACAGTCACTCAAAACAATTGACTTCAAACTTCAAATAAAATATTGGTTGACACTTTTGTCAATTCAAGTAAAAATATACTGCGTTTGCTAACAATTGAAAAAAACATTTAGTGGCTTTAAAGAGCGTTATTTGTTCAGTCTTCACTCTTCAGACATTTGCAATAATGATGGCTTTAGTTTTATATGATAATGTTGATTAAAGTAAATTAAGGCTCCACTTGATACTTGCTTTATAAAATCTTCAATAAGTACCTTTATTAACTAAACCACTCTGACGATTTAATTGCACTAAAAAGATACAGACCCCAGCCAGAAGCGAGCTCTTGAAATACATTTCGTTATCCTCCTAAACATGAACTTTCTAAGAAACATGGCAGGTTAAAATCTATACGAAGAATACATCTATACGAATCTTTATGAAGAGGTATTTGTTTGTCAGTAGGAGGTAATCTCCGAGACTAATGTTATGATACAAAACTAAAAATTCTTTCACTAGCAGAACGCTACTTTATTCATGGGTGCTATAGGCTATGAATTATTCATATCATGCATATTAGCCGAGCTATCACAATGTTTGCGGACGAAGTCGCGGGCTAAGTGCTAGTAAAAAAATAAAGTCCATTAGTAAGGTGCGATTTAACAATGATAAAACATACTACACAGATACAAAAGTTATTTTACTTCAAGTTATCACCGAGAAAATTCTAAACAAAAGCTCAAACACACGTGTCACCATGACCCATTTTCCAGCTCTTGTCACAGCCTCGATACCAGGGCATCATAATTTAACAGTCATGCACACGTAGCTTAACTGTGAACACCACACTAAATTACCCATAAAAAATCACCTCGTTACCGAGGCGACATCTCGTTATCTTCATAACTAAATGGGGAAGACATCTTCACGGAATCATTTTCTGTCAATATCACGAACGAAATTCAATAAAAGTGAGATTGTATTGTAAGAAAAATTGAGTACAAAAAAACAAGAAATTAACTTTGAAAACTGATTGTATTTTTGGATGGGTGATGAAAGTGAATAAAAGACACCGATGATGAATAGACATCAAAAACGTATGTGAAATAGTGACGCATAACGCTATAAAGAAAGACAACTACGTCTACGTCACCTAGACAAAGTGACGTGAAGTACAAGACAAGTTCAGTTGTTTTGGATTGACATAAACTACCGAAAAGTTTAATGTTCTTGTTCACTCTGTTGAAAATCTTTATAGAAATATAATTATGAGCCCCTTATAGTGATTGCCATTTGTTTGTTAAAGTGAGTTTTTATTTACTAAACATAGGTGTAAAAGGTGTAAATATAAAGATCCAATTTAGATTTAGAAGATTCAGATCTCTCTGTTTCGCCGTCAACGGCGTACACATATTAAAAGAAAATTAACAAAATCAAGTCATTAATTAATCATAAATTATTTCTAAGCTACATGGATTTGATACTCAATCTAAAGCTGTTCGGTGTTGAAAGAAATATCGATACAGGTACTTATAATAGCATAATAATTTATTTCAAACAAACAGATTGTAGATTTACAACTTTTTAACTTATATAATAACAGGTATCTCAGAATATATTGTAGTCTACAATAAGGTAGATGAAGCTCTGTCCTCCTAGGCTACAAAATAGCCTCTATTTAGGAGACTCAGTTTCGTACACACTTAGGTATTATACATATTCGACCTAATTTGCAGTTTTTCTGGCCTTGAAATAAAGAAGTGCGGAAAAAGCCACTTTGTCACAAAATTAAATGCTCTTGGTGTAGCAAAAAAATATAAAATAACGCAACAATGCTTGTTAGGACATCCGGCTAACGGTACACAATGCTGCGTTTAAATCGGATTGCATAGAAAAATCATTAAGAATATTGTGACCCCTGCTGCGTTCTCTTCAATTCCAATTTATAATTGCAGCTTAAAAAGACGTTTTTCTAACCATCACGCAATAAATGCCATTTAAGAATTATATTTCAACGGCTCTACTAATTTGTTTCACCAATTATGCATGTGATCTAGCAAAAAACCTATCTAGATTTCTGCGTTTTTCGAAATTCTACGCTTTAATTGCAGAACAATCATATTAGTTGGCAATTGGTTTTAGTTTCAGGGTCAACTATCCTAAAATATAACAACATTACATTTTATTATTCGAGAATAAATATTGACTTGTAACTTTTATATTTTTTGTGCGACTGTACTTTTGTGGTAAGTGGGAATGCTTTAGTTTTTTTTAATATTGGGGAGGGTGGTAGGTACACTAATTTAACTCGAAATTTGACTAATTTGACTCTTCACGTGACCAGAGGGCGGGCCTATTTTTTGGCCAAAGAATCAGCATTGCCATCCAACGTGGTAATGCTGCCAGCCTTCTGGGCACTTTTTCTGTTGACAGCGATGCGGACGAATTTTTGGATGCCCTGTAACCCTTTTATACTTGTACATATTTATTTCTATTATAGTTTTGTAGTTTGTAAATAATTAATAAAATATGTTAAATCTACTTTAGTTACGAAATAAAAAAAAACTCGAAATTGTGGAATTACAATTCGAGGTGAGTCAGGAAGGTGAAAGCCATCCCGTGGGATAAATTCCAAATTCCATACGAGCCAAACCGAGGGCCGAAGCTAGTTCAGTAATGAGTCAGCCCATCAAGTACTTGTAGGTAAGACGCCTTTGCGGTCTGTTAATTACAAATTACGATATAATTTTCACTTTTACTCAAAGTCCGAAACTATATACAAATTAAGCGAAAGCAAATTCCTCTTTACATTCAACGTTCATTTGGATACATTATGCTAACTTTTAATTAATTTTACATACTATCTTTATGAAGGTCAATGTCTTAAAATTGTTTTAATTTATTAGAGTAGAATAATTCAAAGATAACCACATTTTAGAGTACAGACGCCAGCACGTCAAGCTACCCGAAACTGTAAAATTTTTCGAATCAATCTTGAACCTAACCTAAGCTTTAGTGCAAAAGTTGAAAATCTATATAGTAAAGAAATTTGACCGATTGTAGTAGCTTGACGTGCTGGCATCTGTACATACCTACCTACTATTACTAACTGCTTGGCGGAATCTTGTTCTTGTGAAAAATTCTGATAACTCAAAAGGAATGATTGGATTTGCATCGTATGCTTCAACCGTCTTTTTGATTAGCTCAAACGGTCGGAGAGGTCACGATACAATATGTCAGATAGAATCTATGATAAATAAGCCTTACGAAGACAATTTTTTTTTTATACACCACTTTTAAATCTAAACACAAACGAGGGCTGTGATAATAGAAATCATAGAAAAGTTAATGTTTACATTAACACATTATCATAATTTCAATTACTTAATATCGCACGGTTACTGCGTCTACACATTGGACCTTTTATGAGCCGGTACTGCTTTCCAAATTAGTTACTACGGCATAATTTGGTGTTTTATAGGTTTCACTTTCAAATTTGTTTCCTCAACCACATTCCAAATTGGCCGAAAAAGAAAACAGTAGACTTTAACACCTTTTGTTAGAGCGATAAAGATGATGAATGATGATGAATTTACCAATGATCATAATTTAACTTTACTGTTCTCATTACTAATGAAAATGATTGGAAATATTCCAATAGGACTGTCCCAATGAGTCAAAATGTAGATAATGACAAAGTTGCCATTACCGAAGTGGGCGTACTGATCTCAAGTTACCGTCTGTTGCAGCCCGATAGCATTGGTGTTCGTCACTGTGTCATTGTGACACGGACTTTTGTAATTGGTTGAAAACCCTTCGTCATTTACATGAATTGCCTTTGGACTATGATCTCGACTCGTGAAGTCGTGACATGGTTTGCTTCTTTGTTTAAGACTTATTATTCTTCTTCTTCGTCGTCACACTCTTGGCAGAGTGGTCGTGGTCGTCACATCTGGGGTGGTAGCAAGCTTTACAATCCGTCGCCATTCCTCTCTTACTGTGGCTTTTCTTGCACATTCGTGGAGTGGACCATTATGCACGATATAAATATTGGATCATTTTCGGCTGCAGTTTCATGTTACAGTATCTTTGGGTAAATATCCAAGGCTGTCGTTGGATATATTATCCCAAAGTAAATTAATGGAAGGAAAGGGTGCCATGCAGTCCTTTCTTAGTTATTTAAATTTTACCTTTAAAAGTAGGAAACTTATAGCAACGAATGTAATGACCTCTATGACAAAAGTAAAATGTGATATTGTAGTCAATTTAAAAACATAGTGCAACTAACAACCTTCATCGATGCACCTTTTACAAAAACTTCAAACTCGATACTCAAAACCAGACTGCCAGTATCAAAGTTACTTGGTATTTGTAAATTTGTAACCAACCTTTACTAAAAACAAGTCGTGAGCCACCAGGAGAACATAGCTTACAAAGCAACAAAGCAGAGAAAGTGAAGCATAAAGAACTATAACTATTTGCGGCTTCCCTCAACAATAAACTAATCCATTGTGAAGACTGGAGAGCAAACCGAGAAATATGTAGTAAGGTCCTCAACCTTTGCGCTATTGATCGCGAAGTTACTTTACTAAATATTACTGAAGCGAAACTTTGAAATGTTATTGCGGATAGATAGTGTTGGGGCTGTGCAATAAATTGTATTGGTCATGTCAGGCTGTTTAGAGGTACATCGTTTGAATCACGATTAGTATTAATATTATCTGGTAGACAGAATACGTCTATACAACATTTTTGTATCAGCTCAAGTTCCAATATCTAACTCTTAATACTAACTATGTGGGGGTCCATAAAAATGTAGCGTTTTAAAAACACGAAATTAGTGGCACTAGTGTGGACCAGAGCTATTATAAACAATGTTTGTTACTAGCTAAAACTGTTTTTTTAAATCAAATATTTAGATAACCAAAGCATCTGCGTAACTCAAAAATTCTAGTCGATACTCAAAAATATTCCAATTGAACTTCACTGAAAAGAAAAGTGAACAGCGAAAGTATCACAAACCAAACATAACCTTGCCGTCACTAATCTTGCTCAATTTGAATATTTACAATAGAAAAATGTATTGAACAAAGAGATGGCGAAGGGAAAGTACAGTGAACTGCCGAGTCGGTGTGGCTTACTAAACTAATAAGGAAATGACGATTTGCTTGTACTGTGGACGTACCTTGCCGCCTTGCGCAAGCGCACTGCTCTGTTTAAGATGAAGAATGATCTTAAAAATTGAAGGCTTTTGAAAATTAGACAAATTTTCATTAGGATTTGATGGACTCATGTTTTGATTGTGAAAAAATGATTTATTTGAAACGTTTGAGGTTGGTTGAATTACTTGCATCATTATTTTATTCTGTAGGTTGTCTGTGTGTGCTACAATATTTCGCTGCTCTGTTTTGTGTGACGTGTAAACACTAAGTAAGCAAAATTTCTCCTAGCGCCAAAATTGTATGATCTACAGCCTCTTTGGAAATAAACTCATCACCAAAACATGGATAGGTACCTACCTATTATCGCACTTTTGGTTGAATTCGTCAAGCTGTCAAAATTTTACTTGTGATACATTTGCGGTACGTACTTAGTTAGAATATTTCTTATACTGAAAACTGATATTTGAAGAAAAACAATATCCAGGCAAATATAAATATTTACAAAAATACAATTCCACATTGAAATAAATCCAATCCAAGTAGGTACTGTTTACAACAAAGAATGAAAACGTCCACGGCCACTGATACAACAGTAGTTGCGTAACATGAATTGGTAATCGTAACAAAAGCAATTGAAGGGTCAACTGATCCACTCGGTCCGAACGACCGGGCCGGTGACGAACTGGCGGTGATCCACTGCGTTTGTAAGCGTTTCGAACCTGTGTTGCATAAACATCTGTTGTACTGTATTGTGAGGAGTTTGTTAATAAGTACTTATTGAACTTTATTGAAAGACGATAAATAAGAAATTATAGAAATAAATATGACGATTGACGTTTAATATAATAAGTCTTCATCATCATCCTGCATTTGTTTCATATTTCTTGAAAGTCGTCGATGTGTGACGACTCCAAGAAATATACGTTTGTTTTTTCCATTATTCCATTTTATTAACTGACTTCAAAAAGGAGGTTCTGTTCGGTTGTAAGTTTTTTTATGTATGTTCACCGATTTCTCGGTCAATTGTGGATCGATTTTTATTTTTTTTTTGTTTGAAAGAGTCCCGAGTTGGACCCATAGAAATATTGTCATGATGTGATCAATATCACTAGGTTTAATTTTTTGCTAAAAAAGTTTTTTTATAACTAATTTAATTTACATTTCAGTAAGTCAATGAGCCAGAGAGGCTTCTCTTTCCTTCACCATCTGCTCCTTTCTTAATATTGTTAATGATTACATTTGTAGTCATAATAGTTTTACAATCTTCTGTATTATAGTATGCATTGACATTTCATTTTTATATCTTCATTAGCCTTTTTTGGTTTATTTTGTTTACATCGTGGTCAAAGGGTATTTTTCTGTGTACGGCGTACGCTACTTAGTATTCATTATTGTCATCTTACATCATCTTCTGTTAGATCGTGTGGCCTATATTCTTATTCGAGGACATCTTACTGATTGGTATTGACGAGTTCATGTAACTCAATTTAATGAATTGCTAAGAATATATGTAATAATACCTATTTACTTTATCTTCTAGTTATCGCTGGATTATAAGTAGCATTCAGTATTATGCTAGTATAAATAGATTCCTATGAATATAACTTCTTCATTAAGGATGCTCAAGCAAAAAGTTTTATATAACGCTCGATCGTGTACCTACCGATGTATAAATTAATTACTTTGTACATGATGTGTGCACGTGCGTTATGGTGTTATGATCTGTATTATTCCGTTTAAAGGCACATGTCCTGCGCACATTGGAAATTTCTTGCGCAAATGTTGGCGATGTAATGTTGGACGCATATCGTCTCAGTTTCAGTATTTTAAGTCACTTACTACTAGTAATTACTTAATTGGTGATGGACGGATCATAGGAATGAAGATGATACTATCTAACCGATTTCAGCCACAGCGACTGCATTCGATGGCTTTCTTGGGTGGTTGTCGAGAGCTTTGTTGTGCTGCTCCTTCATATGCGTTCAAGTAGCTAGCATATCCAACTTTGGCCGAAAAGCTCCGAACACAAAGCGACATTGTAGGATATAGCTGTTGGTGATCTAGTAATAATAGGATTAGTGGGTTCTCAGATACCAGAGTTTAGGGCCGGGTTTCCGAAGAAGTGCCTCGCTATAGTCTCTTATTCTCTAGGTTATTATTGGCTTCACGTAGACAACTGAACTGCAAATAGTATCAATAGAAAAGAGATCTTTACTAGGTAGTGAAAGATGAGCCAAATTAATGCAGATAATGATAAGTTTCCATATTCATACTTTAGATTGCTCTTATTAATTCAGTAGTAACGTTCAAATGTCAACAAGCTATAATAAAAAGGAAGTTACTCAATCATCAGGAAGATTTAATTGTTAATCTATGGTAATCATTCTGACATTTAAAAAGTAATCTCTTGTATGATTACGTTATTGACATTTTCGGTCATCGACCCAGTTTGCATAATGTTATTTAATATCATTCATTCAAAATTAGATATAGAATTATCTTCCTAATAGTATCTTAATCAATTCCTCTACGGTTTAAGTGGTAAATCAATTTGTAAAGGTCTTGTTCGTTGTGTGTCTCTTCTAGCAAAAGCCATCAGGGCTGCGTTTCTCATTTTCAGTCTCTAAAATTTTGTTCATGCTGTGAATCCGCTGTCAAGCATAGGCCTTTTTAAAAATTAATATTTGAATATATTCGCGCCAACTCTAAGCCTCATCACTGTTTCAAATGTAAGCTGCCAAACATTGGCAAATAACAACACATCAAAAATGATAAGAACAGAATGAAAACAACAATAAATGCTGATGACAGTTGAATTAACTGCAGTAAGAGGGTGTCCCACTGACTCCCGCTTACCTAATTTCCAAAAAAAAAAACAGGAGAATTTTTCAATTTTGGTATTTTCATCGTAAAGAAAACATTTTTTAGTTTAAGATTTTTTTATCTAAGGTAAATAAAACGTTATTTAAAATAAAAATGGTATCTTGTAACATTAGTACGCTATTCAGAAATGTTAAACAAAAATCATGCCTAAAAATGTTATCATTTTCAGAGATAGGTAGAGAAAACGGTAAATTTAAAAAAAAAAAACCTGGTTACCGTTGCAAATCAGGTAAGCTACCTACCCGTTACGTTTGATCCATTATTTACGGGTCACCCTGTAGAATAGGCTCTCAGTACGCAAGGGATCATTCCTTAAAAGTCATAATATAGTTTAGACATAGCCACTTTTGAATACTCGTACAGTGACACAACGAACACTCATTATTTATTTTGAAGCTACTGCTCAATATAATAATATTCTTAGCTTATGGTAGATCATTACCTTTTCTATCTTGGGTTGACATGGAGAGTCTCATATTTGCCAATACACGCAACATAATTACAATGTTTCTTTTGTTTTCCTCGTAATTATTACAAACAATCCAAAATTACTCAAATCGTATTTAAATAGACATCAGATTACGATCGCTAGTAAAATAACGTTCAAATCTTCTACTACCATGTTGTAACGTGTCGAAAACTGAAATGTTACATGTCGCATGCATAATGCACAGTTGCCAAATATCATGACATTATACGGATGTCTTAAGATATAATGATATGCTGATGACAAATACTTAAGTAGCCTAGTTTCGCATTAAAACAGGATGATGAGATGATTATTTCCGATAATCTTCTTGTTCAGGAATTCAGTAGAAGCATAAAGTTAGCAGAAGACTCATACGTGTAACTCACGTGAGCTACGGAATGGTTGAAAAGAGATGAATCTTTGTCATTTCTGCCAATGGGAAATTCCAGAATACAAGACTTGAAAACAAGACGTAAGGCCGAGTTTTGTCATTGATACTTTTCAGAAGCGTTTGTCAGCAGTAGCTATTGTAGAAGTGATTGATTTTTAAACTCCTAGCATTCGTTTTAAACCAGACTGTCCTTGGTGACATATAAGCTTCATAAATTTTAATGTCAAGTTCAATGTACTGACCGATTACCGTAGCCTGACCTACTAAGAACGAAGGAATGGACTTCAGAAAGACATCTACTGAACCTATGTATACTACCAAACGATACCATCAAACACACAGACGACAAAAACATCGGAAAAAACCCGAATAACAAATGAAAAACCAACAATTGACAGACTCTATCCATTCGTTCCATGAACCATTAAATTACACATAAAGGTACATACATTGTCGATTCCAACATGCAGGCATGAAACTGAACTACGATTTAAAACCAAATAGAACTGCGTTTCTGCATGCACTTGTGTCAATAGACAAATACGTGTGACACGAGACAGATAGATGCAAAAGGTGCACTAGCCTTAAATTGATTATGAAACTCATGAACTGTCTTGAAATTACACACAACAACAATAAAATCAGACCATTATGCGACGGAATCACTAAAAATACATCGTGAACAGGCTGTCAATATAAAGGAACTTTGTCCGTCTGACCGTTCTGACCTTCTAAAATATAACAGCCATCATCATGGTTCGTATCGAGACAGACAGAGCAGGTCGTGGAAGATTTTTAATGCACTCATAAAAAAATAACACTATTTCACTCTTCTTCGGACATCTCAGGCGGTGGTAAATTGGTCAGTCAGCAGGATGGTAGCGAAGCTGAATACCCAAGATGTGCAGAACGTAGGTACGAGAATACCGTCTCTTGGAGATGTCACCACTTGCACAGAAAAAAAATTTGAGCATATTCGATTGCACAAAGTTCATCGAGATTTTGTGTGCATTTTTTAAATAATGATTTCTGACAAATAGGCCTTCTTTATTTATTTACTCAACGCTGATACTAGGGTAATTTGGAAACACACGGGACTAATAACAACTATCGCTCACGAATACGTTGCTACTCTTAGAGGGTTGTCACAGACACAAACATTATGATTTATTGCCTTCTCCACAATTTTAATGGAGCTATTGTGGGAGCTTGTTCAACCATTTTAGCTAGTTATCTGGTTATGTGAGCCATGCAGATTGAGGAATTCTTCTGAACGTTTTAGGTACATCAGTCACCGTTAATTTTATGAGTGTGTACATGCGTAGCTATGATGGGTTGTTACGACGGGTCCGCGCCCACTCGACCCGCTTAGACTCGACCCGAAGAATAATACCTGGATATTTCGGTTTTGATAGGCGTTAAAACGTCGATGTTTAGTCAGACAGAAAAGTGTCGATTTAACGCTTGCACCACAGAGAGTATAAAATTTAAATAATGAAGTACTTATCCTTTTTTAATGTAATACTATATTAAAAAACGTTGATTTGAAAAATTATAATTACACACGCACGATGATTTGAAATTAATTATTAATTATTACGCACACTGCCCTGAGAAGTCACCTGATATTGTAAATGACAAACTAATCATACATACTTTACTTTCTTATCATATCGGCACCCTACATAATTGCATTTTTCCGCGCTAGAAAGAGACAGAACCAGTTCGAACAATAGATACGAGCCGCTTTTTGCCTATTGTTTCCAAAAACCGGCTTAAGTGAGGTAGAGGCTATCTTTATAAAAGCTACATTTTTTAAACGAAATTACTGACTACCAGGATGAATTATGTATCACAACAAAATATTAAATATTCTATGTATAATAAAAACTAATAATAAGTTATGTAGAATTAAAATATCACTTTGCCTGACTGTACATATGACACTGAATTGGTAGTAAAATATCTGGTATTATTCTTCGGGTCGAGTCTAAGCGGGTCGAGTGGGCGCGTACCCATTACGATGGCTAACTAACGGGATGTATGTAACACGTTTTCAGCCTTTTCTACAGAAACTAAAAATACTATTGAACATTGAATTTCATCTAGCTGGATACGGAGCGAGTAAAATTCTTTACCTTCTACAATTATTCACTTCTCCAAATATAAAGCATAGCGTAATCAGCATACAATGTCCCCATTGCTAGGCCCTAGGGGGGGTGGTAGCAGTGGGGACGTTGTATGCTGCACCGGAGTGCACTGGCCTTTTATCTGTCAGAAGGATTGGGCTGTAATACACCACACACGTCAAATGCGAGTTGGTGGAATAGTTGGCATACTTTTAAGCCTGTATACCTTTTTCAATTGTAATGAGTTTCCTCCGTCCCTCGGAGAGCACGAAGCCTTTGGTTCCGGCACTCTCATTTGTAGATCTTTAACAGTCGTTACAGGTAGTGAGTGGCCCGAAAGTCTGACAACCAGTCGTACCAAGGGATATAGTATTACCCAGAACTAACTGGGTTGTGGAGGTCAGATAGGCAGTCGCCATGTAAAGTACTGGTATTTAGCTGCATTTGATTTGGAGCCGACTCCAACATAGTTGGGAAAAGGCTAGGCAAATGATTTTTCAAATATTTAGCATAGGCATAAATCATTCTATAATTTTCCCATAGCCGGGAAACTAGCTTCCTCTCTGTGAGAGGCAGCGTGCCATGCTCCACCACGCGGGTCCAGTGCGGATCGGTAGAATATACTCTAGCATACCTTCACACAATAGTGCGTGTATTCCTCAAACAAATTATCACAAGGAAGAGAAACAAGTATGACAATAAATCATTTATCGGCAGTCGACAGCCCTGCCGTGTGATGAGGAGCGTGGGTCTCGGTCCAGCGCATCGCTTTACGCTTTCTCCAGCGCAGCCATTCCTCGCTAGCTCTGCACGACATGTGTGCATACGATGTCACGTGCTGCTTCGCGGAGATCGTACAATGGCCAGGATTCTGTTGAACACTAGTAGCTTGACTACCACGCCAAATCTTTCAAATTATTTTTTTTATTGTGTAGGTGCGCGTTCGTCTATTGGCTCAATGATCGGTCGAGGATGGTGAACGCTTGTTTACATACTCGTACTGAGACTAGAACTAATTTAAATTCACTTGCGACTGAAAGTAGAGGGAAGGTAAAAGCTGTTGTTAAAAAAACAACTGTATCCTCCACACAGTACGAATGACAATCTTATCAAAGAAGTTTAGTTAAGGAACGAGGATGGCATTTCATATAATTTTTCTCAATACATTTATTAAGGGTGTGAAGATGTTAGTTGTTCCGTGTTAGAGATTATTTAACGCCTCTGCATCTTGTTGAATTAGAAGGCACCGTTAGTTACTAATCCAGATTCTAGACATGAGTCGCTACTTAGCTGTCTGTTCATTGAATTTAAGTTTCTTTATGAATATTACCTTTCTTCTAGTCTAGCCCTCCACACGCATTCTGAAACAAACAAAAAATAAATATTAATAACAAGAAAAGGTTTTCTGCTTCTTATAAACTGCTGAAAATCGAAATGGCCAACACGCAAATCACCTGAAAAGGTGCTTACCCTTAATTTACTTTCAAGTGTAACAAGCTTCATGAAAAATGGCGCGAACGAATAATACTAATAGTACAAATACATCACATGCCTAAACCCGACAATTATTACCACCACCTTATTCGATGATCGCGTGTGCCAACAAAGTCAACAATCGGGACATGTACCCTGTGATCAACCATTATGAATTGACCTACATCCCTTCAAAAACTATAAGCAATCACAGGTCATATGAAAATGGATGATCGTCACTACACCTTTAATAGGAGTTTAACCACTATGACCTACATGATAAGGGGTATTTTACTATGTAATGTGTATGTTAAGGTTTTGACTGACAAAGGGGTGGACATCAAAGGTGATCGACCTATTTTTACACGATCGACCGGTCAACGGCATTGAGTTATGGTCAATTAAAAAGTATTATCTTTTATGAGTAGATTCGAGGCAGATATTGGATTTTAAACTCTTTAGATACCTACATTTTGGACATTGTTAGTTTTCCATGCGATCATTATTTATTTTTCAGTTTAGTAATATTGAGTTTCATGCAAAAGTATACGTAGATGAGTTGATGAAATCTCAAATAGCTTTGTAACTATTTTAGTACAATAAAGTATATTCTATGTCTCTATTATGTTTAATTAGTTACTCAAACAAAGAATATTAAAGTGTGAGTGGAATGAAAATTTTCTTGCCTGTTTTACTTTTAATTTTCTATTTTCATCTTAAGAACATCTTGTTCAGACTTCTAACTTACTAACCATAACACACCGGTATTTATAAGTCAAAGTACCAGGCTGGCAGAAACGGCCAGAGCTTACACAACAACCAACCAGACAGGCTAGTTGGGCAATCCAGGCTGTAATTAGGAGCAAAGCACTGTCGATGTTTATTAGCCCCAACAACCGGTGCAAAATACTAGTTAGATTATTCTAGTACTAGTTAGGTTATTGTGTTAAAGGAACTAAAATATTGACAGTATAAGGACACAAAAAGAAAATTGGAAAACTGTACAAGGTTAAAACAAATGACAACCAGATTTTTGAACCAAACTCGAACCTCTTCTGCAAAAATCATAATTATAACCAAAATAATTATGTAATCCTGAATCCATCAGTATATGAAAATGAGATGAAAGAGTTAAGAAAAAAAATAGAATCCAATAGATTTCAACTGCAGTCTTCCTCCAATATTTTCTTCCCGTACAATGCCCATTTGCCCAATACTTTTACCAAGCGAACAGAATAGAATAGGAGTTCTTGATTCAATTACAGTGTTCTTCCAATAATGTTTGCGTTCCATTTTCAAATCACCAGTACCGAAGTTCATCTAGCTAGAGTACCATCCTCGGGTGTTTCCGTGGCTCAGTTGCAAAACTTTACAAATGGCGTCTTCGTGCGCAATCGACTCTTGGCTTCACGTTCACTGACGCTCAGCTTGCTTAACTGATCTCAGATACCAATACCTATTATTATGTTTAGGATCATTTAGTACGTATTGTTTGTTTGGGCGCGTATTTCTCACGAAGTTTTCTTTATTGTAACCGTATGTATTTTACCTACATGGTAACAATACAATAATATAGTACTTACACGCAAACTATAATTTAACGTAGCTAGGTACGGCCAAATCTGAAATTTATAGCAACAGATCACAGAGTCGAAGGCACCAACTTCATCAATTTTAGAGTTTTAGATTTAAGCTGCAACATTAAATCATCATTATTATTATTTAGTCGTCATTATTATGATTTTTACTCCCGAAAAGTTGTAAAAAAGGTCAACATAAGGTAAACATGCAGCCAAGAAAAACCTAATATTTTCCTCGATCATATTTTCAAACTACAATAACACAAAGATACTGACAAAAGTACTAGCACTGCAGAAGAGAACGGAAGCTCGCTCGCTGTAGGTACCCGGAATCATGGAAGGTCAGCGGCTTCGTGCCTTGGTTGCGAGACCGCGAGACTTTATTTATCAAGTCTACCTGTAGACAACTACAAGAGTCACAATCGTAGGATCTTACATAGAAACCATTGTGCTCATTGTATTCTTATCAGCTTAAGAAGTAACAGGCAAAGCCATTATTATTCCACATTAACGATAGATAAAAGCACAAATCTCCTGTCCCGAATTTGAAAAGGCTTATTTACGAAAGCCGTCAAGCCTTCACTGTTTCCTTACGCGAACTAAATTGAGGAAAATGTTGGGTTATTACCTATTTCATAAAGCCTGCTGAATATAACCGGACACCATTAGGCCCACTTGCACCTTTTTTTTGGGACAAGCCCGCCGCACTATTCCCGAACCACTGCCACTCCTGAAAGCCAGAATCAACAGTGGCGACCATCAAAAAAGCGCCGAGACAATAAAGTTCGACGGACTTCCCGAGAAACAATTTAACTGTTTTGGACCCCACAACGAAATTAATTAGAAAAGCATAGCGGAGGAGTAGGAAAAACATAATATCCAATGCACCTATGAATCACTAAGATGACAAAAACGGAATTATGGTTGTAGTAATCTGTAGCGCTAAACGCATATGCAAGTGGGCCTGTATAAATGAGTCTTAGACAAAAGGTTTAACCACTGTGTAGACCGATGTTCAATTACAGGTGACATTAAACTTGCTTACCAATAACCAGAAAGATATAGTTAGCTCAAGGTGAAGGAAAGTCGACTCAATTCTGAGTCACTCCCTGGTTCAATTCATTTTGTGACTCACTTTCAAAGATATGGTTGCACAGAATGCAAGAGATAAAAGTATCTCTTACATGCCCATGGTATAAGCAATTACGTAAAAGTACGTAATTCCTTATAACATGGACACGTCAAATCTGTGCCAGCCAATTATGGTCCAGTAGAGAATAGGTACATGACAAGGTGACTCACAAACCACGTCAGCCCAACCTCCAAACAACATTTGACCCACCAATGATTGCATTTCGAATGTCAAACGAAATTTATTAGCTTTTAAAGTGCAATATGGTTCTTGTGTCTCTTGAATTTTACTGTCAGGACAGGAGAGCAATGCTGCGAAAACCAAATACCGTGGTTTTTTTTGACGGTTCTTCTCCATAGGAAACGACCTACACCTATCTTTTGACGTTTCATAAATGCCCATGTTTATCTATACAAATAAATACAAATGAAGTGAGCTACGTTATCCCAGAGTGTTCTAAGCTATATTTAAAACGTACCCGTGGGATATTTTCCGACCATAACGGTTTCGAAGACGCGAAAAAAACTAGTTTTGAATTTGTTCGTCATATTTTTCTTTGAGCAACAGGTTCGGAGTCAGGATCTGTGCCCGGTTGATGACAATAGGCTCTCTCTCTATTACACATAACTAGAAAAATAAGTATGTCCTATAAGTACACCTCTATCTAACCCTTTGGACATTACAGGCGTGGTATTATGTTAATTTGTTAAACCGAAACGGGGTGTTTTTTTCTTTACTTAAAACCGTAATACAACCTTTGTCACAAATAAAACCTGAATGATATACGCTATCAATCAATCCCAATGATATATAGACCTACAGCTTCAATTTAAATAAACGTCAACAATAGTTTCTCCCAAGACAATATTAAATCACAGAACTACTATATTCACTTAGATAGTACTCGTAATGTAATGTCAGTGGGTCAAGTTTGACATTTATATTCCGATCTCTCCTTATAAGTCATTACTTAGCTGTGTGTAGGATTTGTGGCCATTTAAATCATGGACATAAAATGCATGAACTAAGTGCGAGCACAGTATGTATTTATAAGATTTATGTGTTTTTTTAATGAAAACTACGCTTCTTAGGTACGCAATAATACTGTACCTGAAAGAAAGAAAGGAAAAAATCAAACTCAAAGCATTTAATTTCAATTAGACCATTACAGGCACTTTTGAATGTCAGAAAAACAAAAAAAAAGGCGAAATATTGCTCGTAAACTGTTTGGGGGCTAAAGCAAGGAGTCAAATTGTCGAAAACCCTGCTAGAGCATATATCAGATATTTTCTGTGGCATTATGTAACTTCAGAACAAAAATACCTAATTTTATTTATGATTTAATCATTTTCTCGTAGCTACTCCTCGAAATAAAAACCATATAGAGACAAGAACTATAAAACAAAAAAGAAGTGATTATAAAATTCTATTAAATTAAAGCTATTCAAAATTCAAAGGAATACATATTCCTAAAAACTAAGCTCACTTGACTTGGCAAGCGTCAAATATTATGAACGTGCAAATACATTTCCTTATGAGATTACAACCTTGAAGTTTTTGCTCTACGACCGCTCAGATGGATGTTAAGTATATAAAGTTATCAGCTGACTTGAATGCTCCGTTTACTATTTTTAAATTGATATGACATACTGAATGAACATAAGAACAGACAACAAGACGAGTTCCTAAGATGGATTTCCAATAAGTATAAGTTTAAAATACTGGAACTACAGAAAAAATATTAAATGGATCAAAATGCAAGGGTTTCAAAATAAATGAGGTCAATTTAGGGCAAACTGAAAACGAATCACATTGCCAAACTTCAGCCTCACGCTATATTTTTAAAAAGAGCCGTTGTGTTACTTAGTTCATGAAAGAATAATAAAACGTGTTGCGCCGACCCCAAGTAACATGGGACAAGGGCAGGAAGATGATGATTACTGAGTTAATGAATAAAAATCACACTGCCCATCTTTTATCGACATATTTCTATTCTGGCTTTATAGAGTTAAAGCCAGAATAGAAATATATCGATAAAAAAAAGACGGGTTGCACTCCGGGAGTGCCGGCAGAAGTGAAAACTTGATTATAACAACGTTTTTTATAACAACGCCCTCTAGTAGCAGCTAAAAAAACTGTCGCGCCTACCAGTAACAGTGTTTTCTGTATCAATGCATCATTTTAGTTTTCAATATCAAAGATAGATGGCGCTTTGTGCTAGCGCCATCTACCAGCGGTCTCTCACAACAGTTACTCATTGCATTTGCTAATGTACTTTCTACTACATTCTACAAGATGTCGCTAGGAGTTATAAAACTACGATCATGTTCCAAAACATTTAAAAATTTCTTTAAATAATTTTAAACCATAAAATGTTGAAGGTTAAGTTCAAAATCGTCTACTCTTCATCCGTCTTACGCTTTTCCAAATTTCTTTAAATAATTTTAAACCATAAAATGTTGAAGGTTAAGTTCAAAATCGTCTACTCTCCATCCGTCTTACGCTTTTTCCAAATTTCTTTAAATGATTTTAAACCATAAAATGTTGAAGGTTAAGTTCAAAATCGTCTACTCTCCATCCGTCTTACGATTAGGTCACGTGTCCTGACGCGAGTGTCCTGACGCGAGTTTAAGATTTTATACCCATTACAGAACAATTTTTTTAGAGTGCTCAACGCCGCTAAAGAAGTTTTCACTTCAAAATGGATACTGTACCTACCTGAAAGAAAGAAAGGGAAAAAAACAAACTCAAAGCATTTATTTTCAATTAGACCATTACAGGCACATTTGAATGTCAGAAAAACAAAAATAAAACACACTGCCCATCTTTTTATCGACATATTCTATTCTGGCTTGAACTCTAAATAAACCTAAAGTCCGGTAGACAGCCTCGCAATTTGGTTTACCTTGTGGAAGCCACAAAATTGGTTAGCTATTGCTAAACTCTATACTTACCAGACTGGATGCGAAACTATGCACATTTATAATTAACGACAACAGGCCTTCGCACACTGAAAACGATCTCTAACATTCTAGTTTATTTCAATGCTTTGCTGAGTGTTGGAAAACTATTACTGAATAGAATTTAAAAAAAAAACATTTACGACAACAAAACACTTTTCACCACTATCATTGAAAACTCTTAACAGACAACTAGAATTAAAAGATTTCATATAGGTAGCTAAGCTACTAACCAATTGGTAAAATTATACTATTTTATCACCCTTCATAGCTAAGTGAAGAGGCTCGTGATAATCGCTGAGTAGTTAGCAACAGATCAATTAGACTTAGGCCCGTATTACAGAACGTCACTCAATACTCAAACATCATTTAAAACTAGTTTCAACCAATCAAATGGCTTGAATCTAGTTTTAAATGATGCTTGAGTATTGAGTGACGTTCTGTAATACGGGTCTTAGAGAGGCTTCTATGTCCAGCAGCTGATGATGATGATGAAGATACAGACAGCAATACAATAATTTGCAATTGAGAACTAGTAACATTAAAATACTAAGGAAAGTGGCAGCAACCTTGTCCTTACTCCCAAAGCAAGGATACCACCAGGTCTGATGCAGGTGTGCACTATGAGTCACAGCTCAGCATCGCAGAAACCGATCGAGCGTGAACCGGTCAGGTTTGGCGACAACTTTTAACATTTTCAAATAATGTACGTAAATACGGGTGTACTATAGGATAGCTACGTTTAAGTGCCGTGTAATACAAGGCTAGCCTTTAGACATCTACCGGACCTACAAATTCAAACTACGGGCTGCTAAAAATCTCTTGGCTCGATCTGGGAATCGAATCGAAAAAAGTAGCGATTGTAACTACTAGACCAATTATTAGACATGACCTTTAATTATAACTCCGTCGTAAAAGGTTACATCGGAAACCTTATGCATGATGAGACATCTTTGTCCGACTATATGTCACGGCCGTTTCTCTCAGTTGCATTTATTGTTTTTCACCGTGTCTTAATATTTTTTGCGTTTGTTGTTTTGTTAACTTTTTGCATTTAGTGTTGAATTCAAGAACCATAATAGGTAGTATGTAAATGACGTTAATAGCACTGGAACGATAAAATTTGTTGTCCGTAAAAGAATATATTTCCTGCATTGACACAAGATATTATTATGTATTTGGTATTTATAAAAGAAAGAAAAGAAAGAGATGTCGCTAGACGACCTGTATAGCTCTGTCTCTTTCCCTGAAGCAATTATATTAAAATAAATTCGATTTCGACTGCCAACCTAGAACAAATAGTAGCACGTCAAATTTGGGTCCCACTTTTGAAGAAATCAATAAAACACATTGTTAGAATTGCAGTCTTTGATTTTATCTCACAAGTAAAATTTTAAATTCAATTTTTTCTTACTATAAATAACCGTGACATGATTTATTTGATGATGCCGCATAAAAGCCAATTAATATACTTAATCTTGATTTCCTTAGAAGATACAGTAATAGTTAATATCAAGATTAACATCTTATAATCGGAATGTGATTATCAACTCGATGAATTTGAAAAAACGGTAAAACAGTTAACAGGAAAAACTAAATTCGTTGAATAGATAAAAACAAATATGCCAAACGGAGTAGGAACTCTTGCGAACTCATTGAATCAACTTTCAGAGAAATATAACAGTTGACAGCGTTTAAGAGGAGACGCCATTTTTTAGTTTACTGTTAAATTAGTTACCTTAGGCTATTTTAATTTATAAATGTATACGGCCTACTACCCTTTATAATATTGTATTAATTAATTAAACTAATCTGAAAGTTCAAAATTAAATTCTTTCAAGATTTTCAGTCGTCAAAAATTAAACCAACGGAGTGTGGGCTTGCCAAAATCACTGAAATGGATAAAAATGACCTCTAATTGTCAAGGTCGTCAAGGTTTTTAAATAGTTCCCTCTGTATAAAAACAAAGCTAAAGAATTTCCATCGTACATCAGTAATCTTTTATGATCGTAAACGCGTCGATGAAATTACGATTGAAACATAAAAATTCCACGCCGTATGGAATCAATTATAATTATTTTCTCTAGCTGTACTTTTATTGTTTTCATAATTATTCATAGATTTTACTCGGGTATTCCGTCAATTTGTGATAGAATATCGTTTCTTTGGAATGTCTGTATCGACGGTATCGTGAGAGTACTTGTAGGTACACCTCTGCCTGACCCCTCACGACTTATTATTGTTATGTATATCGACGATTGTAGATCGATTCTTATTCTTTATTGCACATAACATTTAAAATAAAAATATACACAAAAAATTGCAATAATTATGCGAGCTTAATCCATAATTGGGATTTCTTACAGCCAACCTTACTTCGATTGCGAGAGAAAACTAAACTAATCTCTATTCGTACTAACGCCGTATTAATTCAACAATGTATTGAAATAACGGTTGAATCTAAAATCATAATACGTAATTCATTTTTAGGAATAATCATTTTCATTAGACAGATATATAGAATATCCTTTATCGGACGCCTAAATTAATGACAATACAGCTAATTCCATTTTTTCACAAAACTACAAAAACAAGCTATCCATCAATTAGATCACAAAAAGGCAAAAAACTTGTTGTGACCATAATATAAATCAACTGAATCAGTTACTCAATTCGGGTGCGCGCGCGCAGGTTTTCATAGAAGAAAACGCACGCGCGTCTTAGCGTGCAGAGAGAGAAATCATCGGAGTTATGCATATTTATAGTCTATGGCTTTCTCCCTCTAGTATTCAATTTGCTCACACAAAATAATGTAATACTGTACTGAAAATTCAGTTTGATCGATGACTTTAATTTGTTGATAATCATATCTAATTGGTTTGTTTATTTTCATTTATTTCCGTAATGATACCATGATGACCAAACTTTCTACGAAATTAATTCGCGTAACAGGTAAATCACCTGTCTGAAAATCTCTGTTATAGGTTTTATGGAACTTTTGGCAATAAAAGGTAACATTTCATGTGTCAATGATGGCCATAACACAATGGAACACGTCAGATATGCTGTAAAAAACTCGTAAAAAGACAATGTAACAGGCCGTTACAGTAATTTCGAGGGGCTCTTAAATCCAAAGTAAGAATAACTTGTTATTTTCGAAATGAGGGGCTTTCGCCAACATCATTATTTAGGTGGTACAGTAGGAGACCGTCTCCTACCGTCCCAACCATCGCCACATATCTTCAAATTTACGCAAACACGTTTATTTTTCACAGAAGTCCTGATTTTCACTCAAAACACAAATCATGATCATCATCATTCTCTTCCCCTTATCCCAATTCATTTGGGGTCAGCGCAGCATGTCTGCTTCTTCCATACTTCTCTATTAGTATTACTCATCATCTCAGCAGTCACCTCCTTTCTCCATATCATCCTTCACACAGTCCATCCATCGTTTCTTTCGTTTTATTCAAACCACAAATGAAACGAATATAAAACCGAGCCATTGTCATATATTTCGAGAAAATAAGTACCAAAGTTATGATTAACGGTGAACTACGCAATCTAACCTTGGTGACCGCTCTCCGCCAAACTGACCATGAAATTAAAACGTTGCTAAAATTATGTTTTGTTTACCATTGTGCCTCTGGAACACTTGACTTCTCCAACCAATTGTTGAACATTTTTTATTTGAGAGTGAACTTTGCTCAATTTTGACATCGTGGCCATAGGTTACTGATGAAGAAACTGACCAAATTGTACCGGTGATTTGGTATGGTGGTTACAAAATTTCCGTCCGGTATTTTAAGTAGGGAAATCCGAGTGGACAGTTAGTTAGTTGTTAAATGTTTCGGAGAGTAGACAATATGTATAATGAGGGTTAAGATCAATTTCGTTCCGATAGTCAGCCATGGAAAGAGATCCTGCTGACAAAAAAACAGAAGAGGTTAAAATAAAAGCAAAAAAAAACTGAAGTTAATAAAAATTATTACTAAAATCTTTTCCATGTTAAACTCATTTTAAACAACTACCAAAAACGAATAATATAATTATTATTTTACTCTTCCCAAAAACACTTCGATCAGCTCGACTGTGAGTACTAGGATGTCATAAAACGGAACAGCATTTCGAAATACTCTAACGACTTGGTATCCCTCAATAAAAACCCAGGTTCATTCGCTTTGGCCCCGTCAGCAATGAGGCAACGATGTTGTCATTGCATAGGTGATTGCTGTTGAGTAACTTCTATATAAATTGGGAGACTTATTACGTGTTACTTTAACACTATTATATTTTTGGACGCTGTGATTTGGACACAAAGAAGTGTCAACGAGTAATTTCATGAAATATTGCAAACGAAGTCACTGTAATGTAAGCAGTAACTTATATTGCAAGGTATTGCTCATCGATCTATGCATATTTAAAGTTTAATGAAATACTACATTATGAGTTTTTCCTTAACAACTTTGGACATGGAGTTGCGAACACCAACCCGCTATGCCTACAATATAATACTTGTTATCAACACTGGACGCCTAGTAAGATAAATTGATACATTTGCAAAAAAACCTCGTTGCTTTTTTTTTAAATTGAGCTCCACAAAAAGGGAAAATTAAAGAGAAAAGTTGGAGTCGTAATATTTGACCAATTTCATTTTCCAACTACCAGGATAACATAACTGTCCTGAAGATGGACCGACAAAACTATTCACTCCCAAGCGACGCCGATTTTCTTATACCACACGTATAACATTACCGCACAAAGTTACAGCATATTGCATTAGAAAACATGGACAGTGATCACCGTAATCTATATAACGAGCTTTCCCAATAATGTTGTCGTGTAATAAAGAGTTAGTGAAAACGTCATTAGGCTTACTCGGTCTGCTTTTCACTTTCAATGGGAATATAGAGGGACCAACATCTTTGGAATCTAAGATCTACATTGAATCAGATTTGCTTAGGTATTGTATGATATTGATAAGTAGAGTAAGTATATGATACTGGTGTACTTAAAATCCCAAAGGTCCTGCATTTATCTACACAGGATATTAGAACTGTTTAAGGAAATTAACATCATGACAGTACCTTGTCAATACATCTATGAAAACATCATGTACGTTAGGAAAAATTTGCATTTATTTAGTAAAAGAGGTGACCGACACCACTATCATACTAGAAATAGGGACCAACTAACTCAACCAGGTTTCAGGCTAGCTAAAGTAGACTCATCTTTCATGGGGTACTGTTTAAAATGTTTCAATAAAATACCTCCCCACATTCTACAACTGAATGAGACGAAATTTAAATCTTGTATAAAACGCACACTATGTAGGCAAGCATATTATAAGTTGGGGGATTACATTGATGATAAAAATGCTTGGCTCAATGCTGGTCCTGCTCCACAACCATAGGGGCAAACTAATTGATTACCATGTGAAGTTATTGTGGAAGCTGCAGAAGATTGTAAAACTATCTTTGAATTGTATAGATTCAATCTCTTAGTATTATATAATCGCATAGCACATGTGTGAGTATTATGTACTGTAAAGCTACCATTTACATTTAGTTATCTTCATTGACTTGAATGTGCCCTGGTGGCTGAGAGAATGTCATGCTCACACAAATGTCTCGCTGATGGTGGCGGGTGTGTCGGGTCATTTAGTTCCCTTCAATGTGGTTGAGTTGAATGGCGCTGATCCATGCGTCATGTTCGTGAACGGGCGCTGTCAGTTGGGACTGGTCATCTCTTAGCTGGCACGGTTTATTTTAATTACTTTATTTTTAAATTGTTAGTTTAATCTTTTAACTGCCTCCGTGGTCGAGTGGTTTAGGCGTTTGCCTTGTGACCCGGTGGTCGTGGGTTCGATTCCTACGGGAAGCATACTTTGTGAAGTTGTTTCCAGTTTGGTTAGGACATTGCAGGCTTGAATCACCTGATTGTCTGATAAAAAGATGATTCCGTGCCTCGGAAAGCACGTTAAGCCGTTGGTCCCGGCTGTCATTGGTTGATCTTTGGCAGTCGTTACGGATAGTCAGAAGCCAGTAAATCTGACTCCAGTCTTGCCATGAAATACCGTGTTACCCAGTTGATGGGTTGTGGAGGTCTGGTAGGCAGCCGCTCTGCGTAAAATACTGGTATTCAGCTAAATCCGGCATGACTGGAAGCCGACCCCAATACAGTTGGGAAAAGGCTAGGCAGATGATGATGAGTTTAATCTTTTACTCTGGACGCTCTTAATGTGCACGTCTTTGTACATCGTTCTCACATATATGTATAATCTCAACATGAATGATGTAACCAAGATTTTGTAACAATATTTTGATTAAAAAGAGTGTCCATGGAGTTTCTTGCCCATTCTTCTCCATAGAGATCTACGATTTGGAATGTGCAACTACAGTACTTTCGCAAGTTATTATGCCTTGTGAATGTGACTGTAGCTTAGCTTTTTTGTTTTTGACTTTCAAAAGTGCCTGTAATGGTCTAATTGAAATAAATGCTTTGAGTTTGAGTTTGAGTTTGAGATTCGGGCGTATTCAGGGCTGGCTTCAATATTCCACCCTGTATAGTGAGGTTTTCCGATTATAAAATTAAATACGAATTCAACATTTGGCTTTGATTAGCGTCCAAATCTAATTACTTAATTTCGTAAACGATTATAAGCCTCATTGGCCATCATTCAATTCTAGAATTAGAAAATCCACATTCAAAAGTGTTAGAACCATCTGCATGTTTTCCAGATGATATCCAAGTTATGGTCATATACTCCAGAGTCATAAGCCAATCGGCCATTTACAGTACATGTACCATTTGACCGTCTGTCACCGTTCTATAAATACCGGCCGTATGCGCACGCGCACGCAGCTCGACACTGCCTGACCTTTGTGTCAAATTCATTCGGTATTGTACTGACATGCTTGCCTCGTGAGAGGCAGGGAATGCGTCGAGTGCGAGGTCTCTATTTGTGAGGCTTTAAACCCTTTTATGATGAATAGTGACTTTTAAAGCTCTTGGTTTTGATTAACGTAAATAAATTTAAGGATATTTGAAAGTGCAATTGTAGATTTGGCAGTTAGTTTTGACTAACAGCACCTCTTTTTTTTTAGGACTGACATGCGTATTGTATACTTGTCACTTGCTTCGGTGAAGGAAAACATCGTGAGGAAACCAAACCAGCATGCCTGAGAGATATCTCACGACGCGCGACGGCATGTAAAGCCAAGTCAGAAACCCATGGGCAACATACAAACTCTGACACCAGGTTAGGCACTAACCACACGAAACAGAAAGAAAGAAGATTTAAAGACTAGTATAGACAAATATGACGTTTAATCGTTACAGTTAATGAAATAAACTTGCCTCGAAGCATTGCCACTATAATTACAACTTGCAACTCATTCTCTCATTGAAGGAGTTAATGAATTAAGCTTAATAATACTAATTTATCCTTTCTTTGCTAAAACAATCGTTTAAGATTAACACGTCACAATAACAATTCCTATCATGAAGTCTCATTTAATTATGGACTTTACCTCTTTAATCACAAAGTTCGTTTTAGTATCAAGAAGAAGTTGTTGATATGCCATTTAGTTTTTGCCTCAGATAAGCAAAAAACTGCGGTTCCCAGGTCTATTGTGTAAAGTATATCAAGGCGTTTAGTAGACCAATTACGAACAAGAATAGCATTCGCCAATGACAAATTTAGCAATACGTAATAGAGTATTTTATACGTATTTTTATAGAGTAATAATCTGCTTGGAACTGAGATTTGGTTCTATGTACTTTATTTGATATAAAATACTTGGTATTTTACCTCAACTCATTATATACATTTATTTAGCTCTTAACGTATTTCAAATATCGATTCATTTTTGTCAATCGTCGTCTCGTAGTCTGGTCGTTGCACACGTGACTGCTAAGCATGAGGTCCTGGGTTCGATTCCCAGGTCGGGCAAAGTGTTATTGGATTTCCATCAGACATTTCTCAGTAGCGGCCACTTTATTGATGGCAATAGGCTCGCCTCCTATTACATGGGACTTATAAACAACTGGCAAAATGTGGGTGTACTAATAGGTACACGTCTGCCTCACCTTTCATGGATTACAGATGTATTTAGTGATTAGTGGTCCAAGCGGGCGTCCTTAATTCTGCTATATTTGACTTAAAATAAACTGCAGTGGAAACCGACTTTCACGAAAATATTGAAACAAAACACTGCGATTTTACAAATCAAAGTAATAAGCCGTGACGGCTAGTTGAAACTCAATTGGCTGATGACTAATTTGGGTAAAAGTTTGTGAATTCTTAATATTTTTCTCGATGTGAATAATTCTACCACGATACTATTTATGATACTGTGTGTAAAAGTAGTACTTAACCTTTAAAAGAGTCATCAAGATAAATAATTTGCATAAAACAAATAAGAGTATCTTGTGCCCAGAAGGTATAAATAACGCTTATCTCGCAAATAATGATGCTGCAAAAAGTTGGTCTCTGCTGCTGAATTTAGCACTCTCGGGACAAAAGCTGTATTACTACTTAAACACAGTAGCAGTAGGTACAGACTGAAAAACTACTATGTTATTTTACTTACCATCTACCTTTACGTACTCTAGGGATATCTTTAAACCACTGACAATAATTATTTTAATTTCATCAGTTTTTTTGTTTTTTTGCCCTATCTAGTAATTTCTCCTGTAACGTGGATGTGTTTACAAACATTTAAAATCACATTCACAATCAGCCACACACGAAACAACTACCTGTAGGCCATACAAATATCTGTACCGTGCCGGAATCGTAATAGCGAACCATAGCTCAGCAATCAATCGCTCAGCCACTGCGCCAACCGTGCCGACACCAGTTTGTGTCCTAACCATCACCGAACATCTACATTTTATAATCATCACACTTTTAGTCACATTAGGCCTACACCACAACTACGTATTCATAGCTAAAAGTATTTAAAACATCATTCTGATCGTACAAAATACAGCTTCAAACAATTGACAGTAACAGAACAATGTCTTATGAGCGTTTTTACAGAAAGTGGGCAACGTCGCAAATAGCTGTCAAAAATTTCATTGTTTTGATTAATTTGGCAATATTACTGTATGAAAATAAGAAATATGGCTAACTAGTGAACTAAAATATTGATTATGAAATGCAATAATTAATATCGTAACACCGAATATTTAGTTTTAGATGTAAAAACATTTTTTAGCAACTTTTCAAATGCCTTCTTAAAACGGTTACATCATCAAATTCAGTGTCAAAATCAAATCAAAATCAAAGCATTTATTTCAAGTAGGCCCGTTACAGGCACTTTTGAACTGTCGAAACAAAGACAACAATGAAATTTAGCTACAGTCCCAGTCACAAGGCATAAAAACTGTGAAAGTACTGTAGTTGCCCATTCCCTAACGTAGATCTCTATGGAGAAGAACGGGCAAGAAACTCCATGGACACTCTTTTAAATCAGAATATTTTTACAAAACCTTGGTTACATCATTCATGTTTAGATGGTACATTATGTGAGAGCGATGTAGCAAGATGTGCACGTTAAAAGTGTCCATAGTAAAAACAAGGAAAAGAACAATTCAAAAAATAAAATAATTAATTCAAATAAGCCGTGGCAACCAAGAGATGACCAGTCACAACTGACAGCGCCCGTTCACGAACATGACGCATGTATCAGCACCATTCAACTCAACCATTTTGAAGGGAACTAACTGATCCGACACACGCGCCACCATCAGCGAGACATTTGAGTGAGCATGACATACACTTAACCGCCAGGGCAAATTCAAGTCAAAAAAAAAAAATGACGTAGGTTTCCAACGAAGGATAGCTTTCTATTACATAGTACTCACATAATATGGGCTATGCGGTTATACAGGGTGTTTGGCGCATGGACCGACACAATTTTTCCAGGGATTTGGGAGGTCATTAGCTAGGTTCTACCCATACACCCTTTGTCCCAAATGTCACGGTTGGTTACATATGTTTTTTTTTGTTTTAATGAAAAAAATGCCCAAAATGTTTCCTTTAATTCGAAATAACTTTTTTGTTTGTGGGCGTAGTGGCACAAAACAAATTTTGTTGCATTCTCCAAAGTCTTTTAAACCTAAAAACATCTTTGTTTTATACAACTGGTTTCAAGAAAATTCCTTACAAGCTTCCAAAGTAAATTTTTTTATTTAATGAATGAAATTTTATAACTTCTAAATTAATTATAAAAAAAAAAAAAAGTAATTTTGAACTTAGCTTTATTTTAAAAAGTTCTTTAGTTGATACCCTTTCTAACGGTATGCTACATGTCATAGAAATTATTCATTATGTAGTCAAAATACTAGTTAGGAGAGTCAGGGTTAAGAAAAGACTTTTTAAGGTTATTTTGTTTTTAATAAACTAAAGTTATAAAAAGGAGGCAAAACATCGGGAGAGGTGGAAAGTAATGGGGGAGGCCTTTGCCCAGCAGTGGGACAGAATAGGCTAGTTAAACAAAAAGTTATAAATCTTGTTCAAATTGACCTCCTCCATTTCGTATGCATGCACGACATCTGTTTCTTATTTCAACTGTCGTTGTACGTAGTCGCATTTCTTCTTTCATAGTTTGAAACGCGTCGGTTATTCGTTCAATTAGAACTTCCCTAGTCATTTCTATGACATGTAGCATACCGTTAGAAAGGGTATCAACTAAAGAACTTTTTAAAATAAAGCTAAGTTCAAAATTACTTTTATTTTTTTTTATAATTAATTTAGAAGATGTAAAATTTCATTCATTAAATAAAAAAAATTACTTTGGAAGCTTGTAAGGAATTTTCTTTTAACCAGTTGTATAAAACAAAGATGTTTTTAGATTTAAAAGACTTTGGAGAAGGCAACGAAATTTGTTTTGTGCCACTACGCCCACAAACAAAAAAGTTATTTCGAATTAAAGGAAACATTTTGGGCATTTTTTTTCATTTAAACAAAAAAAAACATATGTAACCAACCGTGACATTTGGGACAAAGGGTGTATGGGTAGAACCTAGCTAATGACCTCCCAAATCCCTGGAAAAATTGTGTCGGTCCATGCGCCAAACACCCTGTATAATACCAAAAGAAATTGAATCTATACAATGCAAAGATAGTTGTACAATCTTCATACTATTTAATGCTATCCATTAATCAGTTTATGCGCCCCTGTCCATGTGGTGTGGAGCAGGACCGGCATTGAGCCAAGCATTTTTATCAGAGATATAATCGTCCAACTTGTAATATGCTTGCTTACATAGTGTGCGTTTAATGCATGATTTAAATTTCGTCTCATTCAGTTCAAGAATACTTTGTGGAATTTTATTATAGCATCTTAAACAGTACCCCATGAAAGATGAGTCTACTTTAGCGAGTCTGAAGCCCGGCTGAACTAATTGGTCTCTAGTTCTCGTACTGTAATTGTGTCTGTCACCTCTTTTATTAAAAAGATGTAGATTTTTTCTAACGTACATTATGTTTTCGTAGATGTATTGACAATGTACCGTCATGATTTTGATTTCCTTAAACAGTTCCCTTAGATAATCGCGCCTACGAAGATTATATATGGCTCTGATGGCTCTTTTTTGCAGAATAAATATAGACTCAATGTCTGCAGCCCGTCCCCATAACAGAATGCCATAAGACATTATACTATGAAAGTAACTAAAATAGACCAGTCTAGCGGTATCTACATCAGAAAATTGACGGATTTTTCTAACAGCATATGCTGCTGAACTTAGGCGCCCCGCAAGAGATTTCAAATGAGAACCCCATTGTAGCCTTGAATCAAGCGTAAGCCCCAGGAAAACGGTTTTATCTACGAATTCAAGTTTCTCTTTATTCAATACTATATCACACTCGTTACTTTTAACATTTGGTAAAGCAAATCTTATGCATTTCGTTTTTTTTTCATTTAATACTAAATTGTTTGCTGTGAACCAATTATGGACCTGAAGTAGGGCATTATTTACGTCATCTAGATTTTGGGCCCGTCTATTTATCTTAAAAATTAGAGAAGTGTCATCAGCAAATAACACCATATTTTGAGGTTGGTTTTTTAATAAATAGGGTAGATCGTTTATATATACTAGAAAGAGGAAAGGACCCAATATTGAGCCTTGCGGAACCCCCATTTTTACTTTTAAACCCTGTGAATTAACACCATTTATTTGAACATATTGTTGTCTATCACTTAAATAAGATTTTACCAAACTAAGTGCAAGTTTACCTAGTCCGTAATGCTCAAGCTTCAAAAGCAATGTGTCGTGATTTACGCAATCAAATGCTTTGGAGAGGTCACAAAATATTCCTATTGCGTCTTGGGATGCTTCCCACGCAGAAAATATGTGCTTTAATAAGGTTACACCGGCGTCAGTTGTACAACGTCCCTTAGTGAAACCAAACTGTTGGTCGTGTAAGATTCTGTTGGTGTTAAAATGATTGAGCATTTGATTAAGCATTACTTTTTCAAACACCTTGCTAAAAACTGGCAACACGGATACAGGTCTATAATTATTAGTATCTTTACTATCCCCGGATTTGAATTGTTTGAATTGCAATTCATTATCAATATTCTAGCTCATTAGTTAGCCATATTTCTTATTTCCATACAGAAATATTGCCAAATTCATTAAAACAGGTAAATATTTAACAGCTATTTCCGACGTTGACAACTTTTTGGATGAACGCTCTTATATTATTTTAGCGTTAAATGCGTTTAGTGAGTTGTGGTGCAAACTGGCCCAAGTAAATATAAATTAAGTAAATAAAGCGACAGTGTTACAATTTCGCGGAAGTAAAAGTGGAAACACTCAGGGTTAGTTACGTTCAAAGGTTACAGGTTAACTACCATTACTTGGTGGTGTAATTACTGCTGCCTGGATTTACATTTCCTACCTCTAATATTAACTAGAGTATTTATGTCTCCTCATGGCTAAATATAATCTTCAGGTTAAGCCGCGCTTGCCTAGGTTGGTCCGTGGATGTGTGACCACCCATTATATACCGAGTTACCTCCATGCGTCGGAAAGCACGTTAATCCGTTGGTCCCGACTGTCAATTGTAGATCTTTGACAGTCGTTAAGCAGTCCTATCAAGGGGGATCGTATTACCCATTACTAACTGGGTTGTGAAGGCCAGACAGGCAGTTGCTCCATGTAAAGTACTGGTATTCAGCTGCATCCGATTAGACTAGAAGCCGACCCCAACACATTTGGGAAAAGGCTAGGCTTATGATGATTTGTCTCAAGTTGTCTTCAAATAAAATCATATAACTTAATCTTAAGGGGGAAGCGCTAGGGTAGCCCGCGGATTTCAAATCGTTCGTCGTTTTTTTGGAATTAGCAGGTTAGTGTCAGGTTGTACGTTGATTAAAATAGATTTCGCTTCCACCTTAACTCGACATCTTGTTACAGGTGCTGGTTAATATGATGCACTAAAAGAAAAGCTAAAGAAAGGTGTCTGACAAGGATCCACATATTGTAAATTCTTTTCGAACTTACGTTTCACCAGTTATGTATGTAAGTACCATTTAAAATGTTCTGAACTTTGTCATTTCAAAATCTTAATGATCTTAAGATGTACTCTACTGAAAAGTAAAAGTATATTCTTATAATTAATATCAATGGTTTCCTGTGCGGATTTAAATTCGTGCGTAATAAAAATAAATCGTAAAGCACTACTTATTATACATCCGTCACACGTAATTTAATTACGTGTGACGAATGAAAAAGTGTGTTAGTTTTTTTTTCTAAGGAAAAGATAAATTATTATGCTTGTTAAAAAGTTACACCATACCGTCATAAGTAGTAGCTATATTTGTCTGCCGCCGATTCACTAACCAAAGAATTCCCAAAGAGCAAGTTTAGTTTACTCAAAACTTAACCAAGTTTACCTGTTGACATGTAAGAGCTTTGATAAAAAGATGATTAGCTATATCTCTCTTCAATATAAAAAAAAAATGACAGTCCTCGAAAAATAAGTAGGTACTAGGAATTATAAGAGATAAATAATAAACAAAAGTTGGGAAATAGCAATATTTAAACCACAGATAAAATAAATCTGATTATTGAAAAATCAGCCCTTTGTCTTAATCATGTAATTAAGGGTCGCCTAAACTCAAGTAACTTGTGAGCCATGAGATCACTAGAGAATGTCACCCAGTTTCTAATGGATGATTTGATAAGAGAACTAATCAAATGAGGAAAATGTCGTGAGGAAAGTTTAGAGGCGCGGACTGACTATGATTTTAATCGCTACTAGACCGCGTAAACTATTGTCACCACTATGGAGCGTGAATAAGGTTGAAAATTGAAAATAATATGTATTTGTGTTGACATACGACTAAGCTGCGAATGGGCATTTATTTTACAGGTTTTCTCTCGATTGTTCAAAATATAGACATTAAATTAAATAATTGTTTGGTTAAAATTAAAAAAAAATGCTAATTATATTAAATTCTTAAAAAAAACTGTTGTCATCGCTAGAAATACAGAGATCTTCGACGCCAAAGTTTATTTTTGTACCGCAACTTCCCAATTTTTTATTGGGAACTATTATTTATTATTCTGTTCGGCTAAAATTTTTGTGTGACCACTGTATTTTTTCATTAGATATTTTCATTGCATTACGTCATACTCGACTATCTAAGAAACCAAGTTTATTGAGTATTAGTATATTGAGGTAACACCACGCCATAAGTATGAATGTAGATGGCTATAAGAATAGGGGAAGACCTAAGAAACAATGGATGGACTGTGTGAAGGATGGTATGGCTAGAAAGAGCTGACTGCTGAGATGACGAGTAATAGAGAAGCATGGAAGCAGACATGCTGCGCCGACCCCCAATAAATTGGGATAACGGCAGGAAAATGATAATGATGAACGAATAAACTATACTTAAGAATTTGTGAAGTAATTCCTTCAATGTATTATTTAGTGTAGCCTCCACTATTCAACATTTAAAACTTACGAAGAGTTTAATTAGTTCTGAACAGCAAACACTCCATTCAGAAACCGGCAATAATACTGCCGACACATGAGCTAGCAAGTAAACATCAAAAACCACACAAGACATCTTGACATTGAAACATCAGAAACACACGTAGGTGTGGAGTACCGAGTACTGCTCCGACCGGTTCGATTCCCGGCCGGTGACTGACCCACTGAACCCGAAACATACTGAGCAATACGTGAATCATGTACAAGGATGTACTGACAATGATTTTTAACTGTTTTTGTAAATACTACCGTTGCTTTTGAAAATAGATTAGTCAGTTATTGATATGCTAATTTGAAGCCTGAAACCTGGTTGGAGGTTTTTGGAGACGTGACCGATTACTCTCCTGAAAACGCTGTCTAGTGATCATAACGCGCTACTGTTGAGCATGAGATTCGATTCCCAGTTCGGGCAGTGTTATTGGATTTCCCAGTATGGAGTCTGGATACGTGTACGGTTGGTGGCGAAATGTGGGTGCATTAACCGGGCATAAGCCTTTATAACCAGGTCGATGATATTCTGAAGTAGTGTTGGAGATGAAACTAGTATAGGTAAATAAAAGAAAAATAACTGAGGATACTAAGCTAAAGTGCAAATCAAGGACTTATGCAAATTCATATTTTTGCTGTCTATATTTAAAAACCAATGTCGGGGTTTTCCTCCTCGCGAACTCGCGGTGGTGTTTTATGTAAAATCGCTCATAAATAAAAGTTTATTTCTCAGATAAAGTTGTTGTTGTACTTAAAAGCACCATACAGTTATTTTACTTAGAGTTTATAAATCTTTCCTCTGCTTATAAAGTAATGTAGAAACCTCTTTGGTTAATGCGATATTACTTTCGTCTAGTGCGAAACGCTTGCACATAGTTTAGTATGTTTAGATATAGTTTTTCTCTTTCCCTGTTCAAAATAATTGCAAAAAGTATATTTCCCTTCTAAGTACTCGAGACAAGTTTGGACTATGTGAAAAGACAAGCACAAGACTACCAACAAGATCTATAATTATAATACTGAAAAATGAATGAATGAAAAATAATACAAAAAAAAAAATGAATGTTTGTTCGAACGCCATAATCTCTGGAACTGTCAATCGGATTTGGATAACTCTTGCATTTGATGAAAAGTTATAAGCTACTCGTATTTAACATCATGCTACGACCTCAGGAGCTGAGTGGCGAGTGTAACCGCGGGGCACAACTAGTATAATATAAGATAGTCTACAGTTTCTTCGCCTTTTCTTTGGGACGTGCTGACATAAATATACTTCTTGACTAAAGAATTTAATATTTGTAATCAGTTTGTTATTTGTTTTCCTCATCATAAAAATCAGTGCGATTATCAATTCCATCTTCAAACGTCATCATTTTCAATTCTAGTCAGCACAATGCAATCATCTTTACTTCTAGTTTCATAGCCATTTACGCAAACCATATCTACTAACAATCATTCTTACATTTCATAGCAACAATCATATTTAATTTACTTTTATTAAATCTCCGTCCGGCCACGGCTAGCTCGTTACGCGTCGCCGACTGGAGAATCATTCACACTGGTTTCACGCAACCTATGACAGCCAAGAAAAAGGGACCTTTACTACCTTAGTGGGTAATAATTTCATCACCTTCACGGTGATCTGAAGACCGAATGATTTCTTCAAACTACGCTTCATCAGCCACAGCATCAGAAAAACAGTTTTCATCATCATTTCTTACAATTAATTGGGAGCCTTCGATTCACGCGAATAAGTCGACATTGTGTGTTGTTTTTTGTTGGACTTTTTTTCTAGTATATCTTCTAAGAAATAGTCGTGATCAGGTGTTAATCTTTTTGTTTGGTTGTTAATACACTGAAGCGCTATGTTTGTTTTTATAGTCTACTGCGTTTGTGATTTTAAACTCGTTTTTATTACGTATCGGTTTGAAAACTTCGCTATCTGCATCGATTAGGTACTCGTATATTTTGGAAGGTTTGAATTAGGAGCTTCGCGTACGCAGCAACTTCGGTTGTAGCAACTGTAACTTTTTTACAGTTTTAACAGTTGCAGGGACGTCGCGTCGTCGATCTAGCTAGACGTATTAAAAACTATATCAACAGTTGCTAGTTGCCGGTTGCCAGAACCCCAAGATTTCACTCCGCCTACACAGTACCTACCTAAAAACGTTACCATTAAAATACCTGATAGCTTGAGTACTTATAAATATGTAGCGATCACACACATTGCCCTACTACCTTTCATTTGGCGGTCTTGAACTTTTGAACCCACACTACTCCGCTATGGTTCCACGATGAAACAAAATTCGTATCAGAATTCAGAATGTACGAATTTTTTTATGCTAATCTGCTAATGCCATCATTACCTAAGTACATAACATCACGCCTGTAAGCAAAGCTTACCCTACGGTACATCCACATTTCAGCAGGTATGATTATATCCCATATAATAGGGGACGAGCTACTGAAAAATCCCAGATAGAAAAACCATAATACTTTGGTAATAATAATATAATCGAACCCAGGACCTCATGCTCACCGGTAGCGCTTAAGACCACTAGCCCAACCAGTTCATCCAGTAGCTAAGAGCTATTATCAAATACGTTTATCACAGCCTAAAATACCATACCGAGATCGTCGTTCTGCACTTAAACACTCTGTTTTTTTCTTCTCAATCAATTTATCTTAACCTTCGTACTTTTTATGACATTTCATAAACAACCTCTACAGTCAATCAGCCATAGACAACGAATTACATTGTCTTTTATTTTTATAACGCTCGCTTCAATGGTTTGTAGCTCAATTAATTAATTTTTATTGTGAATTACTTAGTCGTAATTATTGCTACATTTCCTTTTGAACTGTTTTGTAAACGAAATATTGGTTTGGCCAATATGTTGGTACCTATAATGGAGGTCCCTAGGGCCTAGACAAAGTGACATTCTATCAGCGAAACAATGATGGCAAAGTCGAAAATTTATATTGGATTGACATAAGCTACCCAAAAGTTTGTTAATAACAATCCTGTTGAAAGTCATTGGAGCCCTCTGGTACTTTATATGTAAGAAATTTTCTCCCTCGTTGGTCGAGTGGTTGGTGGAGTAGCGACTGCTGAGCATGTTCTGTGGGTTTCGATTCCCGAGTCGGGCAAAGGATTGGGTTTTTCCATCAGGAATTTCTCAGTAGCAGCCACGGAGTCGGGATTTGTGCCCGGTTGATGGCAATAGGCCCGCCCCCCCTCCCTATTACATGGGACTTCAACATAACTGGCGGAATGTGGGTGTACTATTAGGCCCAACTCGGCCTTACCCTTCGGGGATTACAGGCGTTATGATATGTTATGATGTAATTTTACAAAAAAATATTATAGTATGCCGTCACTTTGGAGCCTTCAGGAATTAAGCTTGGATGATTTTATTATTTAATACATCGTTAGTACCTACAAATATACAACAAACTATTGCATATCAACTATTCACTCAGGATATGTAAGTAATCTTCCTCCATTGACAGCTACTCGTATTAGCAAAAAAAAGGAAAACGTCTGCTTCCTCGCGGCATTTCCTTTTTCCGTCAAGTACTTTCATTTAAACTAGTCGTGCACTTAATTAGCAAACAACTACAAATTCAATCATCCATGATGAATGACGATGAATCTATGACGAATTTCTGAATTTCGAGAAATAAAAACCATTTCTTTGCACAGCCGATGCAATGGTCAAAGTTGGGCTTTCATCCAACGAACATTAGAACTAACCTTTTCGAACTTTGTCGGGATTTCTATCTAGTTGACGGCAATAGGCTTTTTCTCTATTACGTGTTAAACATTTCGTGTTTGAAACATTGTGCCTAATCCTTTGAGAAATAAGGTTTGATGTTGTGTTGTTATCGGATTATTCCAACTACATATTATTTTTCTCTTACTATGTCAACGGGATCTTTGCAGTAATAAACTTGTACTGAAGTAATCGCAAAAGATTAGCCAGTCAACAAGGTTTGCAATGTAGCTGACTGCCCACAATTAGCCAGACCAATGAATTCGTCGTCATTCGTGAAGGTACTTCGGTTCACGAGAAGTCAATGATAATACCAACAACATACAGAAAACCATAAACTCAAACTGAAAGCATTTATTACAATTGGCCAATTACAGTCACTTTTGAATTATCATAAACAATAAGATGAAGCTACAGTCCCCGTCACAAGGCGTGTAAGTACTGTAGTTGCTCATTCCAAAGCAATACACATACACCTCTATGTAGAAGGTTAAGCAAGAAATTCCATAGACCCTCTTTTAAATTCAAAGACGATTACAAGTAAATAACAAGTGGATTAGTGCTCTCAATTTTATAAGTGGAACTAACGTGGATGCGAATGCTCTTCCTCCTGGTATACCTAGCTAGACAAAGACGCCCTAGGTTAAGGCCTATAGCTGTTTCCCTGGTCCCGACATTACAAGGTAGTCCACAGTTCCTTTCCACGATTTGATAGACATTTGTATGTGTAATTAAATCAATTTATGTTTCAAACACAAAGATCCATTGTGTACCTCGTAATTTGCTCTTTCAATGCTGTTCGGAGAAAAAAAAATACGCATGGTTTGAATAAAAATAGAACTCTATACATGTGGCTTTAATTGAAATGGGTATTTAAATGAAATAAAATGTAAGTCGAAGACTACCAGAGGCAGAGGGCTTAGACGAAGTGCACAGCCATCAAAACAGCCATAAAGGTTAAAATTTATTCAAACTAGGCTGAAGATCAGCACTCTTTGAACGTCAATTACACAAGCCAGTCTCCCAAAACGATCGCCTTTCGCGGATAACGTAAAAGTTAAAAAATATGAAAAAGCAAAAAATGTCTTTGGTTGACCTAGACTATAGAAAAGCTTATGTTCGACAATTGGCGATCGCTTTCTTAACGTTTCATATTTCTACAACGACATCTAAGCCTTCATTGATATAAGCTTCACATTTTGACTTTTATTTATTTATTTTTCATTCTGGACGTTTATCCATAAAAAAATGATGAAATGCCTAGTCGCTGTACGCATAATCACAAAGAAGTTGTCTGTCCGCGCTGCAGCGAACATCCCTGACGCGCTACAGAAACGTGGCAGCGACAGCGGTATCCTAAAAGCATTGTTCTACTGCGCACGCAGGGTATTAAACGTTTCTTGCATCATCGTTAAGTACCGCTAATTGAATGACACTTTATCTGGGCTCTGTTGAAAATCGCTGAATAAATACGAAACGCTTTGAAAGTCATTGCCTAGACACTCAGGATATTTTTTTTTTAAACGTTGCCCCACACTAGGAATTTCTCCTGTATCGTGGGTGCATTTACAAACATTTAAACTCACATACACAAACAGCCAGACCCGGAACAACTATCTGTAGGCCATACAAATATTTGTTCCGTGCGGAGATCGAACCCACGACACGCAACGAAGGAGTCAATCTCTCTGCCACTGCGCCAACCGTGCCGTCAAATATCATGGAAAGAAAGAGCTGCATTGCTAACAACGACGAAAGCCGAAATTACAGTACATCTTTGTTTCATCATCACCGTCCCGTTATCCAAATGGCCAGTCACCATTGCAGATCATCAATTTTTTTGGCAGATATCAATATTGCTTATTACAATTTTGTAACCTACAATTGTCTGGCATTGTATTCTTTGATTTGTATTTTTCAATGCGGTTGCCAATACTTCATCATTTACTTATATCATCGTTCTAAAAAAACATCTGTCGACATTATTATTAGCACACTTTGTTATAATGAATAGTGCAGTCTTGTATTTATCATTTTAGCAACTGTTTATGTAATCAAAAATGTCTGAAGACTAACTATAGTGACTTCATCAAATTATTCAAATAATGGACAGCATTTTTTGCATAGAATATAATCTACGACGAAAAACTCGTCAAGTAGGTACATAAATACATTTTAAATAACCTGAATTAACTTTTAAAACCAGTTCTTTTGAAGACATATTGACTTGCTATTGATGAGAATGTTTTTTTTGCGATACCTATTTAACGAATCAAGGAGGAAATGGGGGAATCCCTTCGCATTGTAAAATATGTAGTTCAAGTTAACGTTTTAGTGAATTCAGTGTTCTCGCAAGGTTGATAAATGTTATAGTTTTTAAGTATAGACATAACAATTAATTTAAGGGGAGAAAGAGAGGCTATAAATTTCTTAAAGTGATACTTTACACTGGTACCAACAGCAACCAGCTCGCTCTTACTAGTTAATTACAGTAAGTATATTTTAATGTTTTTGGGACTTAACTACATAAAATCATTCTGTGCTAAAGTAAAAAAACACTTACGTTATGAATAAAAATTGAACAGCTATAGTATGACGCTCATCCTGCTATAGGTATCAAACCAGTGTAATTTTGTATCACAAGAAGATTTTTGCCGTTACGGTATGAAACTAAACGGTATAAAAGTGATAGCAATAGAGCCAAGACACGTATTGCATTAACAGTTTGAATTAAGCGACAGCTAGAAGCTAGTCACACCGGTTGATAGCCCATCGCACCCATCTCTGTGCCAGACGAAATCAATTTCCCTCAATTCAGCTCTTTCCATTAGAAAATAAAGTTTAAAAGATTCATCCGCAACTGTGCATGAACATTGACATTATTCTGTGAAATTTTGAGAAAAGATGAGGAATCCAGAGACATACCTACCACAGGAAGCAATCAAAAGCAATTTTCATTATGGCTCACGCTGTCTAATAGGTAACTGTGTTAACAGAGTCTATAATGAATGAAATCAAAGAAAAACAATTATTGCCGTCATCAGGAACCATTATTTGTCAATTTCCTTTGAAAACATCAAAACTTTGACCAACAGAACGTTATGTATATATTGCGATGTAAATAACTATTATCATTATAATCCTCTTACTCTTTTCAAAATTTATTTGGCATTCGTGCATCGTCCTTAAAATATTTGGCAGCAGTCTGTTTCTTCCACTCATGTACTTCGTTACCCAGTATCTTGATTGTGGAGGTCAGATAGGCAAACGTTCCTTGTAAAATACTGGTCACCTGCATCAGATTAGACTGGAAGCGTACCTGTCCTGACATCTAGAAATATTGTGTGCAGTACACTTCCTTCTATCTTTCAAAAACAATCCCATTTAAAGCAATCCTCTTCACCTTGAAGTCTACCAACCTTGATTTCTTCCTCTACTCCATGACCTCAATCCGTAATGAAGTCCACACTTGAATGTAATTACTGTGGGTACCCTGTATACTACAAGAGTGTAATGTAATTGATTACGGGCGTATGGCACGGACCGGCACGGCGGCGCGGGCATCTGGGCGATAGCAATTGTTGACGCAGGTCAGGGACTGGATTGTGTTCTGAGATTTGATTTCAGAGGACAAACAGGGCTTAATGACAAAAATGTTGTTTGCATCTATTACCTTATTATAGTCACAAGCGCTACAGCTGAGCATGTAGGTACTCTTGGGTTCGACTCTCAGATTTTAGATCTCATTTTTCTAGTCCATATCACAGATGAACCAAATTTTAAAAACAAAACCACAAAAAGGAGTATATGTGAAAAAGGGGAAATATGACTAGGAGTGAATCCGAAAACTTATATCATCACTGTTACTAATAAAAACTTTTTTTTAAATACCAAAACAAAGAGGGCAGAAGCTCGGCTGTCTTCGTGAGGTAAAAAAACAAATAGGAAATACAAACAATGCCTACGACAAAATCAAAGTTCAGCTGCTCACCTAGAACTAAAACTAGTTTTTAAAACAGTCAGTACATATTCAAAACCCCGGATGTCAGTAGTCAGAACTACACGTCTTAGTTTCTCACACACACGTTACATAAATTAAAATCACCAGTGAAACGACTGACATGAAAGAAACATTAAAACCAAAATGAAAAGCCTTGAGAACGATAAGGCAGCGTAGACGAAGGCAGTAAATGAAATAAGTAGTAACAATCAGTTCTGTCTTACAGGTGTTCAAATTCAGCTATTGTTGGTTATTGAAGTTTCTTTTGTAATTACTGAAGAAAAACGTGTGACTAATGAGCAAGATAATGTGGTCGGCTCTTCTAAAATGATGGTACCAATGTTACCAAGAACTTCATAAATCTAACGACAGTAAGCAAATAATGTGAATGAAAAACGGACACGAAACTGATCTTGTAAAGGTATCGATGCTCCGTTCAGAATTGAAATTTGAAATGAAAGTCTAATTTATTTATTTGTTGAAAGTTTTTTTTTTGTTTTTTTTATGATTTATAATATTAAATGCTAAACCCAAACAGAAAACGTAGTTGACGAAAATAACGTTGGATATGTCATATGTCATCAAAAATGTAAAATAAGTCAAGTAAACAGTTCATCAACATAAAAGAGAATAAACCGAACGAAACACAAGCAAGATCACCAGTTCACCAAGACGATAAAATATCTCACGGTAAAATGTAGCCCTTAAAGAAACCATATACTCAACAGAAACTACTTACGAAAGAAATCCCAAGATAATAAACGAAGTAAATAAGCTGTTGCAACATGAGTTAATACACCACCTAATTTCGCATCCTTGTCCGACCGTGTGACAATGGTTTTCCCAGAACGTTTCATTGCATCTACGATCCAATGTGCTTGTAGACTGCATTTATGTTCGTCTCAAGGTCCTTATATGGAATCTTGAGCATGCAAGTTGTATATTAGATTTTCTGTTGGGCTGGGCTTGAATAATTTATAATTCAATAATTTATTTAGGTCAGAAACTTGGTATAACAATTATGGTTCTTTTAAGTTTAAGAGAACTTCAACAAAGATGTGGAAAGTTATTGGATATTTTCAAGTCTAGAGAGAGTAACTTCAAGGCAAGCCTACGAGTACAATATCATCTTTATATAACCTCAGAATTCCATATAAAAAATAAACATTATTGACCGCATCAACACTTATGATCGGGTAAGATGTGGGATCCAACCATAACCTGTCAAATATGAAAGTAAAATCGATCATTTCAATTATTTCTAGATGATGACGTCCTTATCATCATCCGCCACAGCCCGACTTCACCCACTAATGAGTATTGGCATCTCTTTGCTTGTGCCAAGCTCCACGTTCTTGTGCCAGTTTCATCCAGGATATTCTCGCGATGGCAAAAATGTCGTCTGCCTATCTCGCCGCCGGGCGACCAACACTTCTCTTTCCAGTCTTTGGACGCCACTCGGTCACAGCTGTACTCCACCAGCCATCACCGCGCCTTGCTAGATGATGACTTACTTATCATCATCATGATGACTTACAATGAACTCTAGTATTGTTTTTCGAAAACTTTTCTGATAATATACTGATACTGGTGTCCCTCCAATAACTTTCACTATCACCGCGCTCCGGAACTCCACCAGTGACCCACTGTTGCCTATGACCTACTATTATCAATTATGTCACACCTAGCCCCCAATATGGCGATCCTTACGAGACGTGTAATCAAGACATTGCTCATTCAACACACGTGGCTACAATTAAACAACTACGCGCTATTGTTATTGTTCAGTAGCATCGTGGTGTTTGTTAATTCATTCATTATGTGTTACAATAATATTATTGATAGTTTATTCAATGTCATTGGGTATTTTGTAAATCTTCGTATTATTTTCGCTTGATGAACTATTTCCGGGTACTATACTTGCCATATTCTTAATATTATCCTTTCTTTACTATTTTGTTTGAAGCTTTTGCAGTTACTAATATTTTCTTCTTGAAAGACTAAATATTCTTATCTAAGAATATATTTCGTATCGATCATCATCCATCATCCACAGCCCGACTTCCACTGCTGGATAAAGGCCTCACCTTGCTTGTGCAAAGTTCCACGTTCTTGTGCCAGCCTCTTCCTGGTTTTTTCCGCGATGACAATAACGTCGTCTGCCGTCGCGCTGCCGGACGACCAACATTTCGTATCGATAGTCTTATCAAATTAGGTACTTGGGCCCAGTAGATAGCCAAGTTAATCGACTGAAACCTACAACCCAAGTCTACCATTAGTAATGTGTGTTTCCATGTCAATATCCCACAAAATTCCATGAACGGAAGTGGAACTGCCATGCACATCGATACCGAATCTCGGCCGCCTCTAATCGATTCGATTCCAACTGTCTTGCGCAACTCTAGTTGCACAATCGATGATGAATACAAAATTATTGTCTTCGCATAATTTTTGTGGATAGTAGGTAAAATATGCTGATTTTAATAGCAAACTTGATTCGGGTCTGGTTTTCACTTCGTAGACATAATTAATGCGTATTAATATTCATTTTCGAGTATTGGTCCACAAATGAAAACCAATTAACTTCTTCGTTCTTTTAACTTTCAGACAGATGTGTTGCTGGAGCGATTGTTCTACCACTTCTTCCCACCAGCAGGAGGAAGTGTTGAAGGGTGGGTATTTCAGGGGACTGTCTTAGGTAATTTCGATGGTCAAAAATGCTGTCTCAACATTTGAAAAAAATATTTAGCGATCATTCATTTCATGCATCCTTTGCAAAGGATGCATGAAATGAAATACCGAGAGAAATCCTACTTCAAACTCCTTACTTCTTAGCAAGGCGTATGAACTAATCCCATACCGAAATTCCTTAAAATGATAGTTAATTAGATTTAAATGCCAACAAAAGATTTATTCGGATTCCATGTCAAAACCAACACGCGGGGGTTCTGGTAATCGATTCGACGAACTTGAACAATTAAAAGCGAAGATACAAAACATTTAAAAACAGGTTTGTACAGAAATAATAGGGATACAATTATAAATTCTCCGTTCTTGCAGTTTTTTCTTCTTGAGCAACCACAGTATGGAGACGAAAAAAACAGCTATTTACCTCTGCAATAATATAATAACCTGGTCATTTTACCAAATCAATCCGTATCATGTTTGAAGTGGTCAGTCTTGAGATTGACATTATTCAGAGGATACAAAAATTATATTAGTTTAACAGGCATAAAGCCAGCCTCATAGAGCAATACAGTACAAACATTTAAGAAAGAAAGCACTACAGAATGTTACAAATTTACTTATAGCTAAATTCATAAGAGACTACCAGACATTGCATTACGGCAGCAAAGAAACCAACTACACAAACAAATGACAGACATGAAGAAAGAAACCGCGCCATCTTCCTAACTAGTTATTAGTAAACCCCAGAGCCACATGACGTAAGAAGCCTGAGCAGTTAGAACCAGCCAACCTTACTGACACGGTGAACAGATATAATGTAACTTAACTGCCGCAACAGCTAACATAATAGAATATCAATTGCAATTCAGTTTACTAAAGCCAATAAGGAAATGAATGAAGAAGGTCCAATGTTGAAATACGTACATCTGCCGTGTTTGCACAGGCTAGTTGTAGTTGTAGTACCCCCTGATGATTACCCCACAAATGAAGATATATCTTCATTTGTGGGGCAATCATCAGGGGGTGACGCAGAGTCAGCGTTGATAAGCTAAACTATACGTGATTTTTTTTAATAAAAAGTCGCTATTAATATCTAAGTTATTGCGAAGGACAGTTTATATTCAAAGAAGTCTCCAAAGCTGCTTTCTGACACGACCACAAGCATTAAATAGCATTTATATTTATTTTTTATATTTGGTCGTTTTATTGCGTTTTGAACGGCTACATCACAAGTGCCAGTAGCTAAGGATATTCGAGTTATTAAGGTCTGAAACCACACGATTGCCACCCTCAGCTCTTTTTGGTAGACGTCTGAAATCTTCTGGAGAACGCAGCACCTCCCATAATTATTTCTTACCAACTCGACAGAACTAGAAGCATGCGCTGTTATGCTGTTGCTGTACCCATTTCTTGGCAAATCTTCTGTTCTCATCTACTTAGTGGCTAGCCCACAATGGGCCAGTAGGCAGGCGTCCGCAACAGTTGGTAACGTATCATTACCAACCATTTTCTGTTACGTTTCATTAAAGACGAGCCCATAATTTTATCAATACGAATGTTAAGAGATAAAAGAGTAACGTTACAGTTTTTGTAATGTACATTGTAATTGTTTTGGAAAGTGACTGACAAGACATTTGATTGATGTTGGAAACTGGGAACATGATGCAATAGAACTAACTGCCAATATTGATTGGCAGTTCGTTTTCTTTTGGCCATCTACCCAATCAAAATTTTAAATTCAATGAGAGACAACGCACACCCTTTTTTTTTTTTGGGGGGTGAGAAATCATCAAATGACTCCTCCCGCTCTGGGCGGAGCGGAAGGGAGTGTCAGACTCTTACTGACTAAAAAACACCCATGTTCCTTCATTGGCCCTTTATGTTCCAGGGCCGCGGTATCTCTTTCGAACAGTCCCGCAGCCCTGGACAACAACGCACACCCTAAAACGCTGATTCTGGACGCATGTAATCTAAGAGCAAGAGTTCCTTATACAACGTGTGTTTTTAAAAATGAGTCCCCTTTAGGGATGTAATAGGGGATGAAATGTTGTACGGAAGTGCATTATGTTTGCTGATGGGAAATAAAATCGGGAACACGGCTTAATTATTAAAGAAACTTTGAAACATCCTCCATTTACCGAGCACAAGTTTATCCAAACTGTTTTTATAGTTTTCAGAAAATCTAGAGGAAATCAGCCAGCATCTGTGTCCCGGAACATGAAACTTTTATGTACGTACATAAATAGAACCTCACATGAGTACGTCCAATCTACTTGAAGAAATAAATAGGTACACAGGTTCTAAGGCACTAAGGAAGTCGTAACAGGCAGGTTCTCGACCTGTTACACATCCAAACACATATTATTGCTAAAGTTAGATGTAAAACGTGTTTTGGTCCCTCTATAACTTGTACGATATCTCGGCAGGATATTTATTGAACGGGGTATATAGCTAGTGTGGTTCTTTAGCACTTTTACATTGAGAAACGTAATTATAAATTTTATTTTTGCAATTTCTTCGATGTTTTAAGTTAAATATTGCATTTTTACCAAAATAACAAATATATATTCTTAGGAAAATAAATAGAGTGGACAGCAAAACCACGTAATACGCGTACACAGCACATCGCCGAAAATGCTAATTTAAAGTATAAATTAAAGTTGAAAACGAGTATTTTCACGAGTCGTCGTCGAATCGACACGTGTTCGATTTGATGTTCTCGTTTATAATAACGTGTTTAGAATATTGTTTCTTAGGTACCTAAATTATTACCTAAGCTAGTTTTAATATTCTCCTATCAAAATGCCTCTTTTTATAGGCTTTTACGAATTTATAGGTAACGTAATATCTACGTGTATAAATTCTTCTAGAGACATGAATCACTTTATGCTTTTAACTAAAGCTAGCAGCCAACATAGTTGGGAAATGGCAAGGCGGATGATGAAGATAGCACATAGTAGCTTTTCAAAAAATCTAGAACACCTCTTCGTAGTAGAAAAAGGGCAGTGTTGAAAAGGTTCCGGTTAGCCTTCACCTATAGACAGATGGATATCTATTAGTAATGTAAGTAATATGTATTATTCATATTTTACATGAGACGGAAGCACTTCCTTGATAAAGAAAAGCTAGTATTGTAATAACTAATCAACAACTGTTTATTGATTAAACTTTTCCTCATAGTATTTTATCTTTGATAACTGCATTTGTAAAGTTTTTAACTAACTTATTTTCCTTATGCTTGCAACAGATGAAGTTGCTGTAGAAGGTAGGTAACCTAGAAACTGAATAGCGCAAAAATAAAAACAAAATGTCAGAAGTATTGCATATATAACTGTTGCACTAATATGCAATAGATACGTTTTAATTTATAATAGACGAGAATTACGTTGTTCAATGTTTTGAATAACAATAGAACTTGTGTCATCGAAGAACGAAATCTTTTTGATTGCCATATTCAATCAAATTGCAATTTCCAAAGCCAGCCAGCAACCTTTACTAGTCCTGCTGTTACTTTCAGGAGGGTTCGTAGATGGGCCTACACTTGCGATAGTGGTCATCTTCTGGGTGATACCTTACCTACTTGCAAGACTTCTCTTGCAAGCAACCCCAAATATGGAGGCATTAAACAAGTAGCTTTGCTCCGACTGGTACACACTAAACCTGCTGAATCCAGCAGTGGACGGCGCATGTTACACACAGTTCTCCACGTTCCTCAGCCAGGTTCATCTTGCAGAGAGATGTCCATGCTATATGTAATTATTTGTCGATGATCGTATCCACTCCAGGACTCGTCTGCTCAAACGGCTATCGATTCAAACCAACCAAACCTCGCCTTAGGTAAATTAGCTCGTCAGTTGAATCAAAGTGTTCTACTTCTCTGTGTTACAAGTATCTAACATCACACATAATAACTCGTGCGCTCATTGCCTAATACAGTTTTTTTTTCTACTTTTTACTGCCCAGCAGTTTACAAAACTAATAACCAACATGAAATAAGATATTTACGCAGTAATGACGCAACTGTATCAATTTATACGCACGTTGCAAACGCCATATTTTTAGGGCGTGAATGATCGAGATGCTAAAGCGATTTGTTACGCACTGAGGTCTTATTTCCTTCGTTTTTCTGTTTCTTTTTCAACTTAACTGAGCATTTAACAGCATGAGGTTCTTCGAAATGGGAAGATAAAATCTTGTATGCGCAAGCCCCTTTGTTTTGTATGCAAGCTATAGTGTGAGTTCTTCTTGTTCGGTTACTAAACAAAGCCATGCAAAAGTGAGGAAACCAGCATCGTCATGTGCATGTCCTAGAACAAAAAAAAAGCAAACAAAAGCACTGGCCCCGCTTGGGGGATTACGGCCTGCAGATCACAGAGGAAGCCTGGGTTCCAGCAGTAAGAATAATTATAAGCTGATTAAACTGTGAGAATTTATGTAGGCATCTACTTGGAAATGACTAAATTTTAATCTAACATGCACAATCTCATTTGTTTTGTATGCTACATGTATTATAGGTTTTTCTTGTTCGATTACTAAACAAAGCTTAATAAAGTATGGCTAAATTAAAAGGTTTGATGTGAAAGTCAAACGCAGATAACCTTTTAAAAAGCCATCTTAGAACTGTGAGAAAAACGTTTCAAAACTGAATCAGTCTGCAAAGACCGGTGGTTAATTAAAATCTGATTTCGTTAAATTACTGTTAACGTCAAACACATCCTGCACGTTCGATGGATATCGTGTCTATGGTATTTTGGTATAGAGAAACTTTTGATTGCCAATACTTCTTTATTTTTGTTGGTTGTTATAGAGGATAATATAGCCACTTTATTTACTGCTAAGGCCTTATTAAGTTTCTACCTAATGGCAAGAAATATATTCATAACATCTTGTCGGAACGGCCAATTTCAGAACATTCGTGGAAATTCTGTGATTCATCGTCGCAGTGTCTGGAATTTCTATATTTGATTTCTACATTTAAAACCTTATTTTATATGGGGACCAAAGCTTATTTTTAATGTTTCATCATCTGCCTAGCCTTTTGCCTAGCCTGTTGGGGTCGGCTTCCAGTCTAACCGGATGCAGCTGAATACCAGTATTTTACATGGAGCGACTACCTATCTGACCTCCACAACCCAGTTAGTACTGGGTAATACTATACCCCTTGGTAAGACTGGTTGTCAGACTTTTTTAGGGCACTGTAACGACTGTCAAAGAACTTATTTTTAATGTTTATGGAACTATAAATAATTTCGGTGTACGAAGATGCAGGATAAAACCACCATTGAAAAAAGGAGTTGTCATAGTGCACGCAATCGCAAGCCGGAAGCGAGACTGCTATGACATGGGATCAGGTCTGCTGTTCAGCTCAGGTCAGCAACCAGTAAGGTAACATTTTCCTCCAGGAATTTGTGCCCGGTAGTCGCAATAGGAGCACCCCTACTACTTGGGACTCCTGAAACGGGTCTAACAGCGGGGATGGAAGTTTACGAACAAAGTCGTGCTCTACTCGTTCTAGAGCTGTTTATAAATAACTGCGCTATGTGAAACTGCGTGCTTATTACTCTAGAATAGTTCGAATAAATTGAGAGGAACTAGTTATGTAGATTCACATGGCGATAGACTTTATGCTACACAATAGCGGACTCGCTAATTGTGCGCAATTCTCAAATCTGTTTCGCTGTCAGTGTTTAAAAAACAAATAGTAGGTAGATAGCCAAAACAGTCTCCTCTGTTTATTTATTTATAAATAGGAGGACCAACAACTATAACCGATGGATAACAATTGCGTAACACAGACCCAATTACAGGTTCTCATGAGTAAAACTGTTTTGACTACCAATTTATTCATAAACTTGTAACAACGTGTACAAAAATGTTTTGTGACTTCTCCGGAACTTTCAAAAACGCATGTTGGATAGATAAAAGAAGAAGACGAAGAGACGACGCATCAGACTTTTTCGAATGTCAACAACTATTCCAAAATGAAGGATAGCCTGAGGCAACAGATCTTCCAGAGCATTTTTTTGATCATCACAAATCTAAAGATAACAAATTGAACCACTAAATTAGTATTTAGTGATTACTGCGGAAATCTTTAGGAGACATCCAAAAAGGAAACCAAATCATCTTGACAGGCATGAAATCCTAACCTTTCGCTAAACAGCCGTACCTGCGACCACTACACCTAAGAACACTTAATTTTTGTTCCGTTTCATAAATTGGCCAAGCGTGTTTGATATTCCGCGTTACATTTTAATTGATATGATTGAACACAAGTACCTCGTGACAGCGGAATAGATTTGATAATTGAACACAATTAGTGAGCAAGCCATTGTGTACAATCAGCATGAATTCCTCTATCACCCACGATAATTTAAGGAACCAGTTCCAATCATCGAATCCGCCTGTAACTTCAAACATATGTAGGTCTAAGATTCTTTCGTAGCATAAGCAGCCTATAATGTTACCGCTTGTGGGATGCACGCCTTCTTCCGCCGGAATAGCTCCTCTCTATCTTAGATTGCATTGATATGGAATCTCTTTACTCCAAGTTAAGAAGACCAATTGTAAAAACTCTAGCAGATTCGAGTAGCTCCTTGGTAATTCTGTTTTCATTATTGGCAACATAGTAAAGAGTGCAATTAGATGCTATGAGGCGGTCGTTTATGAGCTTGACCGCACAACAAAACGGATTGACGCAACCTGATGAAGGCCTTTCTCAAGCCGAGAAACAAACGCAATTGATTCATATAAAAGACACAAACGAGGTGTCTAAAACTTTACAAATAAATAAACGTTATGAAATACAGATAATTATTACAGTCAATTAAAACTTTAAGATAAATGTTTACAAAAAACAAGCAAAACCATAAATAATTCGCAAATAGAATAACATAAGATGCGTGATGGACGCGTGCATTTAATTGGACATAACGGAATCGAAGCCCGGAACAGTGTGCAGTCAGCATAACAAGTATTGGATGCCATACAACGCGCTCTGAGCTCCGTGATACACTTTTGTGGTAGTGAGCCAGGTATGCTGCGGGTACAGTCTACCGAACACGCAGGTGTAAAACTGTACAAGCAAAAATAGGATTCATTTCTAAAAAGCGTTTACTAAAATTTGCAATTTACCCTGTGTGCTTGATTTAAAAGATTTGACAACCTACTCATCAGACACAAATGTTTAAATCAGGAAGCCACACGAGACTCCCGGGATCTGCGTGAACTCTAAAGTGGTACAAGGATCTTTTGGCGATCGATTGACGTTGACTGAGGGCGCTGTTTGTACAAATATTTGTGACATAGTTCGTGGAAAATCGAGATGTTGGTTCCAATTTTGACTGCGCTCCACAAAATTCTTGCACACCCGTAACATTAATGTAGGAATCAAAGTCATTTATTCAAATTCGGCTCATAATCAGCATTTTTTTTAACGTCAAAGTTTATAAGAGACAGTCTCCCAAAATACCCGCCCTTCGTTTCTTCCTAGTGATGTGGGTGAGTGTGTGTGACGGTAGGAGTGTGTGTGTGTGATTGAAGTGCATTTTGCTGGGAAGAAGAAGTGCCAGAACAAACTCCCCAGCAACACATCTGGCTGTTAGGTTAGGTAGTTAACTGCCTGTATTCACATTTCTTTGTCTGACTGTACATCCTCCACTATGTTTGTTTCAATCTGCCCCACTTATGGAATGCCGATGGAAGTGTTAAATACTTGTCGATAATTAATTTTGAAGAAAGTTATTGGGATTGCGATTGTGATTCAGTTATGTTCTTGCTGGTGAAAAGAATTTTAATTATATGATTATGCTGTTTGAATTTTTTCTGTGCATTGCTTAAGTATCGATGTTGTTTTTGGTCATTCTTTTTTACGGGTTTCCTTACAGTGCCTTACTTGTTGGGTTGCCTTTGCATTTAGGTGTCATAACTACATGAAACAGGACATAATTAAATACTTTGTAATTTCAAGTTCAACCAAATTGGTTTTAATTTGATAGAAGTTCCAAAAATATAATTCTAGAATAAGTTTTCACATAACTCTTTGTAATTTGAAGGAACTAGACAATAGGAGTTTAGGTAAACAGGTAGGTTCAGAGATACCTAGATATATTATATACCTATAAAAGGCTAACAAGATGTCATTGTCAAGTCAATAAATTATACCTAGTAGTTATTAGAGTAGTTACCTACTAGGTAGATAACAATTGTAACATTTATAAAGCGATCTAGAACGAGGACCTTTTGATTCGTGTCTGGACGATTTAAGCACATTGGTTATTAACAAGCAGAGCTTTTAAGCACATAAAATAGGCCGATTCCCACACAAGTAAGGCCTAAAATTGGACCCAAATCATTATCTAAGTCTAAGACAATCAAACAATGATTCGGAAAAAATTTCGCGCCATGCCACGAAATGAAAAGCCGAAGATTTGTATTAAAACTGTCAAGAGTCAGAGGACTTAGTTAGTTAACGTATATTAAAGCAACTTCATTGTTAACTGTTCCTCTAAAATATGTCCAGAAGATTAAAACTTCACATCTCCACGATTCTTTACATAACATATATATTTATCGAAAAGTTTTGTTGATTCACGACCCAGTTCTCTCAACGATGATAAGCTATTCAACTTATCCCAGTGATAAGAACACAAAGGTTTCTTTCTATCTTTCCGATTATCTTCATTTCTAGGATAACACACATCGCCAAATATTCTTGGGAATGATTCCTAGATAAAAACTTTTCTCAGGACTGGACCAATTTTGGAACAGGTTAATTAGGACTTTGATGTCATATTTGTTACAAAAATAACATTATCTGCGGCGGATACTCAAAACTCATTAAACAATAATAAAATACAATGTTATTGTAATTTCTCAAGACAAGTTGTGTAAATAAGAATAACTCATAGCACAACGTTTACAACTTTCAAGGTAAGGAACACAGTCCTTTCCACTTCTATGTTCTAAATTAAAGTTGCTTCTAAGTATATTCAAACAAGTACCTACCTACCAACACCAGTAACATTCCACCGAAATAATCGACGCGCTATAAAAGAAAATTAATTCCATTCATTCAATTCAAAATAAAAAATAACAAAGCATTATCGTGTAGGTACGTGCTTAAAAAATAAATTAAAAACATTATCACATGTTTACCTCGAGAGACTGTCCCTTAGATCCGGATTGTGCCACCACTAATAAAAAAGAAAATAAAACTCAACACGAACACACAACACAGTTTACTAACACTGAGAAAAAAAGTTTGTTTATCACACTTTTTCGAAAACAGGGCGTGGAACGTGTTTCGTAAGTCCGTTGGCGGGAAAAACGCGTGCGTTCAGAAGCGAGCGCGCGAACCGACTGACTCGACCACCGGCCGCTTTTGAACAAGACGCACCGAGATAATCGTTGCATTCTGCCATCGGTATTAGAAAACGAATAAATCGCATAGATACGGTGTATTTGCTAATGCTGTGCTGTCCGACTGAATGCGCTTGGCAAATGCAATATGAGGTCGGGCTGAAAGCAATGCAAAAGAAACAATTTACAGTTGTTTTAAACTTAAACTGAAGACAGATTTATGTGTTAATTACAACTTTTTAACTTGCTTGTTCCGCTTTTGAGCCAGTTATTTGAGTATGAGTAGGTTAAGAGAGATACTAATTACTTACTGCATCACATTCTTGACACGGCCCTTACTGAACATGATCATTCCATTGCAATCGTTGGCTTCACACTTTTGTAAAAATTTCATCTGGTACTAGGACAAACACAATGACACTTTGTCGTTAAACTCAGCTACAACAGTATCGACACATAGACGGCCTTTGAGTCTGTTGTTCATGAATCAAGCAAGGCATCACTGCGACAGAGAAGGATTTCTAAGGTCAAATGGATCTTAAACATTAATATTAAGGACTAACCACAATCCCTCATTCAGTATTGCCGCTGCTCTTGATATAAAACTGACTTGAGAAGTTGGTGTCCCTCAAGATTCACTTAGGTCCATTCCTAATTATATGCACCGTAATATTTTGCTTGGAGACTTGGTACGACAATTAAAACCAGCATTTAAATTATTTGTCATATTTTTTAGAGTAGGTAAATAATGTCACTTGGTGGGTTAAAAAACTCATTTAAGAACCAGAATTTTACAAGAAGATACACCACAGTAAACAAGACATGTCTAGAGATCTGGTTTTAATTTTATGTGTTTTTATTACCAAAATAATATTATGAATTAGAAAAAAAAACAAATGATATCATCAACTCATTTATTCACAATTCATTTTGTTTACACTATTTGTACAATAATACGTTTAAAAATAAAATAAATTACGAGGTTGTGTCAAATCTAGCTAAAATGTTATTAACATAAATGAGATTACAAAAAAAAACATTTAGAACAGTGTCACAATATTCACGTATAAGTAAAACATATTAGTTAATAAATTATTAAAATAGCTAAACCTAGATGTCAATAATTTAGTCACGTTTAAATTAATGAGTAAAGAAAAGCACTCGATTTCAAATTAGACAAAAAAACGTACACACATCGCCATGGTAACTTTGATTTCACTGATCTGAAATATCTTTTGTGGAAATGAAGTTTATGATTGGCGTAGTTTAACACAATACTAATACAAATACTTAAAATACGAATTAAAAATCTTTTTAATTTGTAGGCTAAAATATGTTGCCGAAAAATTTCAGTAAATACCCTAATCTACGCCAATTCTTCAAAACATCGTACATACAATACCAAATTACCTAAGTTTAGAATAAATTCAATACAATTCCATGATAGCCTATATTTATCTTGCAAAAATACATTCAGCCGAATAAGGCTTTTTTCTATCAATTTTCGTAATAATCAATACATTCAAAATTCATAAAGAGACTCACAAATTACAGAATACTAAAAGCCATAAAAATATAATGTATATAAAATTGTACATCGTTAGCAAAATATTTGATATAAAAGGTGTATAATCTGCCAATATTTTAATAAGGCAACATTGTAAGGAATTCATTTTCTGTATCACTTTTTTGTTATAGTTTATTTACGTACTTTATGCATTAAGTTTCAATATTTTTTCGGGATATTTTTGGCCCTACATAAGTAATACGGAACTAATATTCTAGCACTGGTTCAAAATTACGTCTAGTTCTTTAAAGGACTCAAGATCTCAAAAATCAGATCTCCGGTCTTGCACCACAAAAACAGATTATTTTAAAAATAAATAAGTAGATATAAATATAGAAAAAAACAAACGACTTAACACACTAATGTCCGTTTTCACTAGCAACACCAGAATAAAGCACGCTGTGGTGTTTTTAACAGTCAACACTGAGACAAGCGTTCTAAACCCAACTGCGCACTTTTATTTAGATATTGTCGTCTCGTCTTGTGTCAGTAAAACGGCCATATAAGTAAAATAATAGTAAAACCACACACGTCATGTTTATTTGTACTTTCATTAGTATTACGCACTCGGTCGCAACCTCAATTGAATTTCGAAACGATTACCAAGTGGCCCCGTAATTTCTTATTGGTATATTGAAAAATTCAAAGGAGTAAACCCCCTGTGTGACTGATTGTTTGGCTGTTATTAATGAACAAATGGGGTTCGTTTTCGACCTTTTAGGACACAACTCAATTGACGTCACATGGATGTTAACTCAGCACACAAAAACTTCTTACTAATTAAGTTAAGGCCCTCTTTGTGAGCCATAATCCACCTGAATGGCCCATTCCGGGTTCTTAGATAGGCCAAACTCATGGGGCTAATCTTGGGTCATGCGTGGCATGGTACACGACGATTTTAATTACAATTAAATAGCTTAATTATTTTGCTACACTGCAATTTGCTGCGTAAGATAACGGTTTGTGTGATTTTTTTTTAAATGTCAAATTCTTCAAATCGTTCTAAAAAACAATTGAGACATAAAACCCCAATGGAATGAAATAGTATTATTATTACAATAAAAATATTATTATCTAAACACACTGGTAAAGTCACTAAGCAATAAAATTACACTAACATTTTAAAAACTAAAAGCATTTACGAATTAAATTGTACATGTACAAAAAACTTTGGTTGGATTTGTACTGGGTAATTTCACATGTACCAGGGGAGCATATCATGGAAGATCTCTTCATTAGGATAAAAAGATATTAGGATATTTTTATAGCCGATATGAGTATTAAAATAAGGTATAAAGGGTGGAAGGGACACCAACACAAAAACGGTTACCACGTATTCAGTACATGATTCTAAGCTCCTCCTCCCTCATAGAAATTTTAATTATTTTTAAAAAATCAGCTGTTCCATACATTTTGACCAAGTAGGTATTGCACTTTTGTAGGAAACAGCTGTTTTTTTTTAATAACCGATGAAAAATGTGTATGTGGTCCCGAGCTCATAATGATGTACTGAATACATGGTAAACGTTTTCGCGTCGGTGTCCCTACCACCCTGTATATTGGCCAGAGACTTAGCATAGAACTGGAAAAGGCTAGATGACTGTTTAGTCAACCTCGTAATTGACTTGCCACTGAATGTCACTTGAATTACATAAAACGTAGCTTTGAAAACCATAGTAAACTTAGAGAAATTTCAATTTACTGGGAGCTTTTGTAAAAAACATGAGGTTGACTGGACCACCACCAGCAATCAGCATACTAGATCAGCTATAACATTATTACTGGGTAATCCTAAGAGTAGCATGTTGCAATCATTCTATCGGCAGACATGCTTATTAAAAGTCAATGCTGCCTATCGGTCTCATTCTAGCGTTAAGCACGCCTATTACATGATTACCGATTATTCCTATGTTATAGAAAGTGTATACCATAGCATCCCTACGTTGGGGCATAGAAGACACATCGAGCGCGAGAAAGAGACAGTCACAGGTATGAAAGACAGAGACGACGCTCTACAAAGCCGAACTTTTTCTAAAACTTGATCTGCTATATTAATAGTCCGTTACAGTACATTGTTCTCTCTTTAATAGTAGAAATTACACCTACAATATTATCGGCACGGTACCCTTAAGCCCGATGACATCGTTTTTCGATCCAGCTTAAGAGTAGAACGTCAATACAGCGGCATGGTTTCCTCTCACCAATAAAGTCCTCTCCGCCGCCGTCGATATAGCGTGGAGCCAGGCGAGGTACAGCGCGGGCGGGACGACGTTCCTGCGGCGCGGCATGGGCAGCGTCACGCACACCAGGCGCGCAGACCGGGACTGAGATAGAATAAGTTCGCGCAGGCGCAGGTGACGGTGTGTACGGTCTTGAGCTGCTATCAGGTCTGCTTCGGTTATGCCGGCTGGGGATTGGACATACCATTAGGACTACATTCCCCAAAAGAGAATAAAGCTGAACTGTATCATTTTTTTAGAATTTTCTAATAGAAAAAACCCAATAACACTTTGCCTTTCATGGGAATCGAACCCAGGATGGAACCACATATACCCATCAGTTGTATAGTGACCAGCATATGTTGGAGCGCCCGTACCGTGACACAGCCCATACGTGCACCTCTATACGAAGACCTTTGATAGCCTTTGGGTGGCAGTTCTGCTCAAAAGTCAGAATCACCATCTTCAAGTCTTGAATCACCTTTTGCACTTAAGTCTTCGACAGAATTCAAATGAATATATTACTTCACTAAAACGAACGAATAAAATAGGTTTACATGTATACATACAAGTATCATCATCGGCACACTTGAAGGGCGCAACCAGCTTGTCAAAGTACGCGAGCGTGGAGTCTTTGGGCCTCCGCGTGATATCTGCCACCATCTTCAGCGCTGAGTAGTCTATCCGGAACTTGGAGAGCAGAGAGGCCATGCTGTGGAGGAAATAATTGTGTAGTAACCGTCGCTTCGAGAAAATGTGAGGAGTACTTGTTCGTTCACACTGGCGCAAAACATTCTCAGCAGTCTCACTTTTAGCTCTTTCTTTCATTAATTTCATTCATTCATCAGCCAACATGTTTTTATTGGAATGTTTTGCCGGTGTGGCGAGTTAGGGCACAGCCAGGTACAACAACATTTAACTTCAACATTTTTCGGAAACCTGACCTGACTGAATTGTGACCTGATCATGATTCAGCGATGGCAGATATAGTTCTGATCCTGTTTATGGCGGCTCGGAAGGTAGCTGCGAGTGACGGTCTGCACATTGTACAGTCAAGTCGATGCATCCTCTGCACCCCGCTGATACCTAAAATTGTGTTCTGCGTAGCTTTACATTAGATGTTCTGAGCCGACATTAAGTTTAAACCGTTATTCTTCCGCAGACTGTCACTCGCAGCTAACTTCCGAGCCGCCATAAAGTTTGAACACAACTACACCGATTGCTGTATCGGTCGGCATGAACCACCAAACTGCTTAGTAAGTTAATATTTGTACTCAAGTCAATACTCACTTTCGCTCCTCAATTTCGAGTTCTGTGTTCTTATTGGCCAGTGTGAAGACTCGTAGAGGACACGACGACCACGCGCGTCGAGTCGATAAAATGTACGGCAGAAGTAGGGTTAGACCTGTGTGAAAAAAAAATCGATAGCATTGCTGACATTTCTATATAACCCTGTAAAGGAAGGAATATTGTATCCACAAGAAAGTCTTTCTTTCTTTTCCTTCGCGTTTCAATTATGAGGAACAGGGTGTAAAAGTTCCTCATCCCCAATTAAAAAGAAAGACCCTCCGACCAGACGGGTGTTGTCTCCGGTAGGTTACAGCCCGACAGTTGTTGATTGCGCGATGCAAGTTATTTAGTTTTCAACTTGTAGCATAGATGTCGCTGCTGATATTTTTGCTTATTTGCCTTTGTCGCTACAACTCTTTTATTTACGTTTGATGAACTCCGCCTTGCTTCGTTAGTCGGTTTCAAGATTTTCGGTTAAACTTTTCTGCAGGCTCAACGTAGCTTCAGGTTGAGAAACTATTATGTTTCATTGGTACAGCATTAGCCCTGCTTTCATTTCGTGAGATGTTAAGACGTAAATTCAGTAATATTGATTAATTATTCAAAACAGTGAAATATTTGACAGCTATTTGCGACGTTGCCAACTTTCAGAACACACCACACAATAAGGGATGGTAGCGAATAAATGAAGTACTAATAGCTGTATTCTTACCCCCATCATCATAGAGCCACCACACGTCGACAGTCCCGGCCTGTCGTTTGGTGAACTGTTCCACAGACGTGAAGGAAGACGTGCGCCGTGCTGTGGACGCGCCCAGTGCACGTCGGACGGCGCTGCCGATGCCTTTCCCAAGACCACTTAACAAAAGAAAAATGGTGGGTCAGCCTATTATTTTCCAACTTCTGGGCAAAAGCGTCTTCTCATATAGAGAAAGCATGAATCTCCACGTTTGCATAGCAGAATGTATGGCCAGATGTATTAACGTGGACGTGGTGGCGTTCAATAGTTTCAGCCTACCCCCATGGGGGGAAAAAGCTGTTTGTATGATTGCACAACATCATAAGCACAATCAGTCTACAGCGTCCCACTCCTGGGACACAGGACTCCTCTCTCTGAAAGGAGTGGGATTTAAAAAACGACGCAGGCTCAGAGCGGGTTGGAAGATTTCACATGTCTTCCAATTTGGTTCTAAGACATGTCTGTTTCCCCCGAATATTGTTTCACGGTTTTGAGAGCAGTTTTACATTTACTTAAAAAGCTCCGTCAGCTGATTTAGTTTACAAACACAAATAAAAAAATAGGATAAAAACACGGATAAAATTCTACGAAGTAAACGATAAAATAACATGACTAAACTTACCCCTCTTTGCTTTCAGTCTTGTGCACATGTTCCTTGTTCAACGCCGCGGGGTCGGCAGACACGGCGCGGCCCAGCTGGGGCGAGCCCAGGGACACATCCGACATACTGCTGCCTACATATAGGATGTCTGTGTTGACTTATGTTGTGTACGATCAACCGCACGTCACTGGTAACAATTGAAGTACGTAGAGCGCCCTTACAGCTACGAATAAAGGCGCTGACAAAGGCAAATTGTTTCCATTGACATGAAGTATGGTTGACTGTACAGACGGGACGGCAGCATTCATTGGGTACCCCTCACGCGTAATCATACCAACCTTAGCAACCTAAGCTTTAAAAAGAGGTAACCAATTAATGTCAAACGAAAATCAACGTTAAAATTATTATCACAAGGTTCCTGTGACTTAAAACGATGTCTTGATATATTATGTTCGTTTTTGCTGGCATAATCAGGCAGGCGTTTCGGTGCGTCCAACGGATCAGGTTAGACAAAATAACAAAAAATATCATACAACAAGCAGTAAGTTGTAATTTGCACATCGTACACATAGTTTGCAGTAAGTTGTTTTCAACATTAAAGTTTCAATGAGAGATTTAGAGAGAGAACACACGGTTTTAGTTCAAGAATTAAAGCAATAAGAAAAGTAAGAACATTTAAGAATTATTAAACACACGCAATCGAAATTATGCAAAGAAAAGTTAAACCTGGTGTCGTATTGTGAAACTTGTACTTTCTCTTAACTGAAATCTTATACCTATTTCATCAGACAACATATTTTTATGTGAATTTTTCACTATTTTAAACGGACAGAAAAGTCATCATAGTTCCAGTGCGAGAGAGAACTGGAGCTCCACAGGACTTGTTAACACTGTGCCCTTTCGCAATGGGACAATGATACCTTTACACTGGTGTCATCATCATCTTCCTGCCCTTGTCCCATGTTACTTGGTGTCGGCGCAACACGTTTTTTTTTCTTCCATTCTCCTCTGTCAATCGTCACGCTATCATCTACTCCTTTTTTTAAACCGACTTCAAAAAAGGAGGAGGTTTCTCAATTCGACCGTATATATTCCTTCATATCATTCAATCCATACATATATTTTTTTGGTCTTCCTCTCCCTCTCCATGCATCAACATTTATATTCATCGCTCTTTTATTCAGATGTGTTCCATTGCTCCTTATAACATGTCCATGCCAAGACAGACGACTCCCTTTCATCTTTCTGTATCAGGCGCCAATTTCAAACTTCCTCTTATAAGCTCTAATTTCTTACTTTATCCATTTTAGTCACTCCACTCATCCATCTCAACATTCTCATCTCTGCTGCATGCAACCTTTACACTAGTGTGCTAGCAGTAAATTCTTTATTTTATTCAAAGCAAAAACTAGATGGAGCTCATCATCTTCCTGCCCTGGTCCCATGTTACTTGGGGTCGGCGCAACACGTTTTTTTCTTCCATTCTTGTACGGTGAAACCATACATTTATAATGCACTATTGCTTATTCGTGCATTTTTACCTCATTTCACTAATATTATTAGTCGAGCATTCAGTATACGATTAGCGGTCATCGCGTGTGCTCCCTGGCTCCTTTGTATTATTAAACCTTTGGTCCGGTCAATATATTCTATTTGACTTTATAAGCAGCAGTATCATTTAGCCAACTTCCTAGTTTTTACAATTCTCCTCTGTCAACCGTCATGCTATCATTTACTTCTTTATCTTTCATATCATTCCTCACACAATCCATCCATCGTTTTTTTGGTCTTCCTCTCCCTCTCCATCCATCAACAACAACAAAAATTAGATAGAGCTATACACCGTGACTTTTTAGTCGTCTTACAACGGCAGCCCACTTCATGTAACCAATGACTACTAAACATTCACGAAAAAAGAAATCGTATTTATGTGATTTTAATAATTTAAAAATAAAAATATTATTCAGTATTATGACGTATGACGTTGTTGAAACACCCTGTTGCGAGCGATGATCTACTCGACTCGTGTCCTCAGTGCTGGGTAGGTATGTTCTACCGTTTGACACAAACATTATTAACAGGATGTTTCATAATTCTAATGTAAGTATTATTTATTTTTCTTTGTACCTAATGTCATAATTATTAAAGGTTAAAAAAAATCGCGCCTATAGGTATTTTATGTCGGATACATTGAGTGTACCATCTTTGTAAGATGACTAAAAAGTCACAGTGTATAAGACGAACATCACCATTCCTGTTTCTGACTGTCTTCACAATACGGCCTCGGTTTTAAAACAATAGTTCTAAACAAAAATGGCGACTTACCTCTAGAATGCGTGTTGAGACTCTCTGTGGACTTAGATTCCTTGTTATCGCCCATGGAACCTAAACAGAAGCGGGTGATGGCTGCGTGATACACATATAAGAGGACATTGGCTGCGTAAAATACGTCGGAAGCCCCTTTTGTTAGACTGTAAAAGATGCTAAGCGAATGCGAGGCGAAGCTAGTACCTAAATACTATCTTTCAGCGCCCATACTTTTATATGTAAAGTGGACTTCAAAGAGGTTTTTTAAAAACTCGATTTGAAGCCGAAAGGCACTTTTACTCCCCGTCATTGCATTGATCATTTTCTAGACCACACCTAGTTCCAACTATTTCAAAAGGTTTTTTATAATTCAAGTTTTTAATATTGTAACTTACTTTAAATACCTCCACGATCCCCGGATGGATTGAATAGTATTCAATCCATCCATCAGCACGTTTTGAGTGCGTTACATTGAGTCCTACCGTAAAACGTGATTTTTCACCCCAAAAAAAAGTCGTTTCCCAGCAATAATTTTTGCATAGAGTTAATTAGTTTGATGTACAGAATGCTTGGCTGGCGGCTTCGTAAAGGGTCCGTTTATAGCTAGTATAGTGGGTGCTACAACACCATGTTATATTTGGGTCGGTCGCATTTGGCACAGACCGCCCGCACATGTGCGTATTAGCCCCTTACTAAAAAACGTTGTTAAAACTCTAGTAATGAATAACGTCTGCAAAACTAACTATATTTTTGTTCTACATTTAAGTTAGTATTTATTTATTTATGAGTTTATAAATAAGGGGTATAGTTCGCTACGCTTTCGCTTCGCTGTCTATGTTCTAAAGGCTTGATTTTTCACAACAAACTATGAGAGTAATCCCAATTCCATAGGTAATCGATGGAAAATTATATCGTATTTATCGCAGCAAATGTGTATAGAGATATTAATCAACAAAATGGAAACTACGTTCGAAAGTATGAGTTAATGCCGATGAAGAATTGATTCGTTAGTCATTCTAATTCATTTTCTAACACCCATTAAAATGTAATCTGAAAAGCGGAAAATTTCGTTATCACTAATACACCGAAAAAGTGTGGATTTAAATAATTGCATTGATTTGGTACAGTTTTCTATGTATAATTGTTTTGGATTTGGTCCGAAGTAGGCCTATATTGCAAGATAGATTTGTTTGTTCCGGATAAGGTTTATTTAGATAAATTTGGTAGGTCGTGAACTTTGTGTTTCCCAATCAGTCTGGTTTTAAGTGTTCAAATTGAACAGATTTAACAACCACTATTATGTATTCCGCAATAACTAACAATAGTTTCTTATTATTAGGAAATTATTTAAAATATTCATTTATCTTATAGATATTTCAGAATTGATTTCAATTATTGAGTTTCGCTTAAAGAATTAAGATTATAGATTGGTTGCACTTTTGGTTTTTATACTCTCGACGCTGAGTAAACCCGGTGTCGAAATCGAACAGTGCTATGCTAATGAAAAGGAACATTAACCCAATAGATATAGATTATAATATTGTATATTTTACTGTTCCCAAACACTAATATTTTTTAAGTAGTAGCCAGCATCACTTGTTAGCGAGGCTGCTTCCTGTCTCTGAGACGATATACTCACGTGAGAAAGCCGACAAATCCTTGACGTTGACATCACTAAGGTACGCTTGAACGTCGTCGTCCAAAGCGTCAGTGGTGTACTGCCCACCCTCCACGCGGAGAAGCGCGATAGCCATGTGCACGTCCAGTGCTTTGCTGGAACACAGATAAAATTTAAAAAAAGTGTTGTAGTCGAGTTGTATATTAATCATGCGTGTATGACCAGATGTTAGAACGTGGACAAGGCGCAAGGAGTATGTAAGGATCGTAGCAGGTAGCGCTCTGTATTATCTGCCTACACCCGTGGAAAAAAGGCGTGAATTTATATATGTATGTACCTATTTTCTTGATGACTTTCGCCCAATCGCAAACCTATTTAGTGTAAACTTATCAAAATATCCATAATAGAAGTTGATCAGAAAAGGTAACAAACGTACACCTCTACCTTACCCTTCCTGGATTACAAGCGTGAGGTTATGTTAAAATTTTAACTACAGAAAATGCGCGAGAGTCTCTTTGAGCCGTCAATGGCCATTGGCCATTTTCTGTCAGACCCCTATTCATGTAGGATTTGAACAAAACTGGCAATATAAGGGTGTGCTATACAACTCTGCTAGACCCTTAGAGCAATACAGGCGCGATGTTAAGTTTCTCGTCGTATTACCTGGTACTAGACTAGGCTAGCCAGTGGAGTAACCTCAGAAACAGCCTTTTCGCACCACGCCTAACAAATCGGAAGGCTGTCTAACTATTTCACTGTCATCGGATCCGATCGATTGTTTCAGCAAATTAATTCTTTCAGATTAATTTAACCCCAATAAAAAATATTTTATTTATGCCAAAATAATTTAAAGCAGTTGGCAATAGGGTCGCACCCTATTTACCCGGAACTGAAACGTAATTTATCAAATATGGCTGCAGGTTCTGAACACCTCTGCCTACCCTTCAGAGTTTAAAGGTGTGAAGTTATGAAAAAGTAATAGATTTTTATACACTTACTGCATGACTTCAACATAGTCGACGATTTCGTTTCTTTCGCTCGTTTGCCAATTCTCCTTGAATCCCATCAGCAGAATGTTTGGCTTTAGTTTGCCGATACCACTAGCCTGCAACGATCAACAAACATACGATAAGAATTAAACTACATGGACCATTGTGTAAAAAGCCAGTTAACCATTCAAGGCCATCGTTAAACTAAACGCAAACCAAGCGTCAAATGAAACGTCAAACTAAACGTCAAATGAAACGTCAAATGAAACGTCACATTAAAGTCGAGAAAAATCGATCTTACAAACGTCAGTTACGAGCACTTGTCTTGTGCGAGTTAGGTTAATTAAATGACGCTGTTAAGATTCTTTAACCGTAACTTCGTGAGTATCTCCTTCCCCGTTATAACTGCTACGGTCATTTATCTCGATTGGAGTCATACTAGGAAGTGGAAGTTACAACTGCAAGAACAGAATTCTTCTAAAAATACAGTGTAACTGTCAATAACATTATTGTGTAATCTCCCTGTAAGTAGTACTTGTCAAAGTGTTAACTCTCTGACTAAACTATTGTATAAAACCTTTTTATAGTTTAAAGACATTCAAAGGTTCCATCGTACGACGAAACCGAAAGGTAAATAAAATGTGACTATCAATCAATGAAAATCTATTTTTAAACCAAGGCTGGTTCAATCATAATATTATGTTGGCGTTCCGAAACCCGGCCAACGCCCGTCGCAAACTGTAGCAAAATACCTCTCCCCATCCCACGCACCATCTACCACCTAGTAAGCATCTTCCTGCAGGGCCAAACTTCAGTGGTCAATCTGGAACTCCCTGAATGGAAGAAATAAATCCAACCTAGGTTAGTGGGGCTCGCTGACCTGGGCACAGGACAGCAGTTGGGTGGGGTGGAGCTGTGTCACTATGTTCTACCTTCCATCCTGCCCACTAAGCCTGTAAACATGTAGCTAACGGGACTTCTTCACTGCCCCCGGAAGTGGAGAAGTTTTGGGTCAATAAAATATAATATTATGCCAGCTACAAGAAGATGTTACAATTCTATTGCTACCTTATTTGACCAGTTGCACTTTTTCTTTGCCTCGGTTTTGTCTTGAACAGTGGAATGTTTGAGTGTTGTGAAACTAATTTTCCTCTACTGACAGGACAGGTCCGCTGAAATCCGTGTGTAGTCCTCAAAAGACTACCTCATACACTAAGCAATGTGCATAGTCACCGACAAACTGACTGGGAGTTTGGTTCAGTTTTTCTTCTCAGAGAAGTGGGATAGGAAACTCCTCGTCCTCATCTAGTTTTTAGATTTTTCCATGTTTTGGAAAAACCAACAGGATAAACATCATTGATCACTATCATTTAACATCTAGTTTTATTTCTTTCCAGAACTAAAATGGCTCTTTTCGGTATCACCCCACGTTATGCCTGGTTCGCCGTTCCCATTGCTGGCTTCTTCATCGGCAAATACTTGGATGATCGAGAAACCCTGAGGATGACTAACTTCAGGGACAAGTCTGCACTCTACGGAGGTAGGGCCAAGGACGGAATACCATCATGGCCTTGAAGTTATTTAAAATGGTTTATTTAAAATTGTTTTTAGTTGTAATAAAATAGTATCAAATTAATGGCTTTTGCGTTTAGTTTACCCCTATAATATAAATCAACCTTTATAGAACAAAAAATATAGAAAAAGACTGGTAGAAGCAACAGATATACAAAAACCAAATAGGGAACTTTTTCCCTATAAAATATAGCTAACATAGTTCTTTTTATGTGTACTAATCATTTGGGAATCTGCACTTGATCCTATTTACTGCAGTTTTTCTTTTGTAATTGGTTGTTAGATCTCAACACTTTAAGGCTATGTTATTTGGAGATTTATAGATGACTCCAACCTGGTGTACAAATATTGTTTTGTTCCACAAATAATAACACACTCTGCCTGACCTGTTCATTGCACATGGGGAATGCTATTGAAACTGCCAAAGTTGTTGTCAAATTTTGGGCCGATTAAATGCATCAACACATCCTAACAAGAAGGGGATAATAATTACCGTGTGAGTTACGATTGCTCCGCCAAGTACTCCAAACAAAAAAAAAACTTCGCCAAAAAATTGTCGAAATTTGTCAAAATCGAAGGGAACAAACCAAAAATTTGTCAAAGTAGCATTATAAAAGATAATAGGGTTTTAAGTTGGCCGCGCGAACGTAACGTGGAGGATTGCGCGGCCATAGATATCTCAGCAACTACATGGGTTAGAGATCTAATTCTTTTTGTCAATTGAAGACTGTATTTGTCAACAATTGTCGAAAAAAGAATTATAAGGTCTGGATCAATATTTTACGAAATATTCACCTTGGAAGTTATGGCCGCGCAATCCTCCACTTGTTGTTTCTTTATTGTTGATTATTTCTTTGAAACTTAAGAGTTCATATAGTAAAACTATTACCAGAAGAAAGGTCTTAATTTGTCAAAACTAATGAAAGCAATAAATACTACTAAAGTTTAGTTAAACAGATGAAATCAATCCAAAACAAAAACTACTTGGCCGCGCAGTCGAAACGTTACTTTGTACGCTGATATCTCATTATCTATAATTGCTAGGATTTCGGTGTGAACATACATTTATTCGGCATTTTAACCTGATTAGAATGACATATCGTTTTACCCTCAGAACAGTTTTCAACGCGTGTAATCTTAAAAATGATGTTATCTCATACAATGTTCGAGCAGGGTAACCATCATTTCGATTTGATTTGGGAATACCTCTAACTAGAGACTAGCAATTACATTGGACAACATGTAACTCAATTATTATTAAATAAAACCTTTTTAGTTCAAATGTAGTAGGTATTTTAAGAAACTAATTTGAATATTTTTGAAATTCAATGGCTAGTTGAATTTGTATTTAATTTTGAATTTAGCGTCAGCACAGGAAAAGATTTCTTTGCTTATTTAACGATTTAAAGTGTACGTAAGTGACACTCTATTGACAGTTGGTTTTTTAATGGCATTCACATAAAGCTAAGGTGTTATATTTTAATAATTAGATATATTTATTCATCACAGCTTGCAAAATTAACAAAAATGTAGAGATTACAAAAAATCAACATATTGAATTAAACTCTTTAAAAACCGCTACAGAATATTTTTTATGAAAATATAAATCTAGCATTAGAACCCAGGGCCTCATGCTCAGCAGTCGCGCTTGCGACCACTAGACCAGCAATGCAACTAAAATAATAAATAAATGTAAGTCAAAGTAACGTTACAAAAATCAATAAATCAAATAATCTTTATATATATAATTCTTCTGTGAGTGTGTATGTCACTGAACTTCTCTCAAACGACTGGACCGATTTTGATGAAATTTTTTGTGTGTGTTCAAAGGGATCTGGGAATGGTTTAGATTCACAAAAAATTAGGGTAGGTAGGGTAGGAAAACATGCATTGCAGCGCATGCCGGGCACAGCTAGTATAAATAATAATTCTGGTTACGCCTCTACAAAACCATATGTGAGAAAATGGATGCAAACAGGATCTTTTGTACTTTCACATAATTTACTTTCGTTGTTGTCGAAGCAAAGCATCCCGGCATTTCTTGTAAAATTACATTAATGTAGTTTCGATTAGAGGAATATATTCAATACCACCTAAAAAATTATAAATATTTTGTTTAATTATAATATTTTGAGGTATGTCATGTAACACCATCATTTGTGTGCCATTAAATCAAATGTTACTATTTTTGATAAGGTATAGGTAAAATCAAAATATTCATAACATTTTTAAAATTTTGCAAGCTGTGATGAATAAACATATCTATATATGGGGATTGTCCATTTTTCGAAAATTGTGCTAATTACAAAACCATTTCGAGCAATAAGGTCTTTAATTATGTATTTCTCATTAAAATGGAAAAAATACTCCCTATTCATTTATATTTCTGAAGAAATGTGGTTAACCTTCAATGATCATCTCAAGAAGGAATACCATGAAAGCGTATTTCTAAAAACCAACTGTCAATAGAGTGTCACTTATGTACAATTTAAATCGTTTTTTCCTGTGCTGACGCTAAATTAAATACAAATTAAACTAGCCATTGAATTTCAAAAATATTCAAATTAGTTTCTTAAAATACCTACTACATTTGAACTAAAAAGGTTTTATTTAATAATAATTGAGTTACATGTTGTCCAATGTAATTGCTAGTCTCTAGTTAGAGAGAGGTATTCCCAAATCAAATCGAAATGATGGTTACCCTGCTCGAACATTGTATGAGATAACATCATTTTTAAGATTACACGCGTTGAAAACTGTTCTGAGGGTAAAACGATATGTCATTCTAATCAGGTTAAAATGCCGAATAAATGTATGTTCACACCGAAATCCTAGCAATTATAGATAATGAGATATCAGCGTACAAAGTAACGTTTCGACTGCGCGGCCAAGTAGTTTTTGTTTTGGATTGATTTCATCTGTTTAACTAAACTTTAGTAGTATTTATTGCTTTCATTAGTTTTGACAAATTAAGACCTTTCTTCTGGTAATAGTTTTACTATATGAACTCTTAAGTTTCAAAGAAATAATCAACAATAAAGAAACAACAAGTGGAGGATTGCGCGGCCATAACTTCCAAGGTGAATATTTCGTAAAATATTGATCCAGACCTTATAATTCTTTTTTCGACAATTGTTGACAAATACAGTCTTCAATTGACAAAAAGAATTAGATCTCTAACCCATGTAGTTGCTGAGATATCTATGGCCGCGCAATCCTCCACGTTACGTTCGCGCGGCCAACTTAAAACCCTATTATCTTTTATAATGCTAAATTGACAAATTTTTGGTTTGTTCCCTTCGATTTTGACAAATTTCGACAATTTTTTGGCGAAGTTTTTTTTTTGTTTGGAGTACTTGGCGGAGCAATCGTAACGCACACTAATTACCTGTACTAGTGCACTGGCTCCATCCTTGAAGCCCACATCATCTACTATCGAGTAGAAGGCCTTGATCTTCCGCCTGGTGAACCACTGGTACGCGCGGCTAGCTAGCGCCTCGCGGCCGCGGTGACTTACTTGACCCTGTGGTACAACAGTGATAATTTATGCAACACTGTAAACAGGGTGTAAAAAGACTGTCACTTGGCCAACTACTAAGCATTCAGGAACTCAAACCAGAAAAACAAGGGAGTTTTGGCTTCGTTAAGAGTTTTTTTTACACCCGCGATTGTAGTCATCGTTTGTTAGGATTCGCCAATCAAACTATCGGGATATATCCGTGTATACAATTAATGTTTGAGTTACATTTTCTCAATTAGTTCTTTTTTTTTCAATTAACTTTAGTTAAAAGTCAGTCATCACACGCTCAGAAAAGTACCTACCTTGATATTATTCAAATATTTCCAGCAAAAAATTAACCTTTATTTTATTAATTGAAACACTTACCTGCATAATATGGCCACACAGCATGAGCGAGTGTCCCTTGGTGAGCAGGTACGTGAAGTCCGTCAGTATCGGCCTCTCGCCCGGGAAGCCGGTCAGTACTAGGATTTGAGGCCTACACACAAACAACATGAATCATTCACTGGATAAATGAATGGTAATGATTTATGATAAAAATATAATTATGGGGTGCATTAAAGTATTTAATTTACAACTGTCTTAAGCCGAATATTCACTGCATCTCGTGCGTTATTTTCGCTAAGCCTTAAAAGTAATCAATGGTTGTCACTGCATAAGCGTTCTGCGTTCCTCGTATGTAATACACAGCTCATGGATTGAGAACATTACCTATAGTTCTTGACATGTTCCGTAACAGTGTTGAGATGGTAGACACCAGTGAGCGCCACCTTGTATGTCTGCGCCTGCGTCGTAGAGCCCCAGTTCACGTCTAGACACAAGAATACACTATATAATTGCATTTATTTAGATAATACCATATTATATCTACTTGCCAATTGGAAATGTCACATTGAGTGAATGTACGCTAAAACTACAAGTACATCTTTTTAGCGCTAGCGTCGCTTATTTAATGTTATTAACGTAGATATACCTACCATCAGGTGAGATAGTGGTTAATAGTGAAACAATCATTAAAAAAATGGTTTTGGCCGTTTTATATTTAAGTAAAATAAATCACTTAGGCAGTGTCAATGATGTACCTACACACATTAAACGACCACCTGCTAGTCAAACACCAGAAACGAACACAACCGTATAAAAAGATGCTCTGATAACACAAATATGATAACCCACCTGGCTTCCTATAAGACACGAGTAGATACAGCGTCAGTAGGAAGCTGAAGGTCACAAGCGCCTGTATCCACGAGATCACAAACATTATGGCGACGCACAGCATGGAGCCCACAAGGGAGAGCCACATGTTGTAGAACTGTAACAGAAACATTCATTAATAACTTGACTCATCATCATCTGCCTAACCTTTTCCCAACTATGTTAGGGTCGACTTCCAGTCTAACCGGGTGCAACTGAATACCAGGTATTTTACATGAAGCGACTGCCAATCTGACCTCTACAACCGAGTTAGTACTGGGTAATATGACACCCCTTAGTAAGACTGGTTGTCAGACTAAGCTACGTGGGCTCAGCACGGGTTGTGGTACGTCACTATGTCTTCGTTTTTTTTTTTGTTCTACGACATGACGGTTTCCTTACAATGGGTTCAAGATCTTTCTTTCTTCTTCGTCGTTCCTTCAATGCTGAGGATCGCGAGGTCTCCATGTTATGCGGTCTTCTGCAGTGTGGGCCGCCCGGTACAAGCTGCCCCCAACAGCCTTCTCAATCGCGGCTGACAATCTTGCCGGTGCTCTACCTTAAGGTGAATGCGACCAACCAACCCGCGAAATTCAAATTGTCTTACGTTTTTTGCAATTTGCAGGCCAGTGCTAGGTTGTATGTTGATTAAAATATTATTCGCGGCTGTAAGACATATGTAGTTACAGAATTATAATCATCAAAATCATCAATACAACTTTTTTTTTTAATTTCGCGGGTTGGTGGGTCGCATTCACCTTAAGTACGTCTTCCACCTGGGCCAGTAACACAAACCTAGAAACAAAGTCCTACTTACCCTAAACGTAGGCCTCCATCCCACTGGTTTGGCGAGACTCGCGTGGAACGTAGAGAAGTTGATCAGCGCGTACGCAGCCAAGAAGAAGTTTGAGATTAGTGGTGCGATCTGGTTCAGACCACCTGGGAAAAATATATTCAACTCAACTCTTAACTTAATAACATGAAGTGCATCATCAACAGCCCAATTGTTTACAACATCACATCACGCCTGCAATACCCGAAGGGAGCAAGCAGAGGTGTAACTACACCCACATACCGCCAGTGATGTTTAAGTCCCAAGTAATAGGGGGCGAGCCTATTACCATCAACCGCGGAGTCTCCTAACACAGACATTACTTGCTTAAAAGGAGGCTCCAATCACCAACTAACTTAAAACTTTTTGGTTAAAATAAAGATATTTTGTATTTGTATCAACCGGACACAAATCCTGACTTGGTGCTTGCTACTGACAAATTCCCAATAACTTTGCCGGCCCCAGGAATCGAACCCACGACCTCATGCCCAGCAGTCGCGCTTGCGACCACTAGACCAACAAGGTTTAGCTTGCGATTTGATCTGGTGGTGAGCTTTATAAGGAGTTTGAACTTTTCCTATGGAAGCTGGTATTATCAGCCCATCGCCCCTTTGACAACGCTCGTCTTTGGTATCGTGTCCCGAAGTTGCGCCCGGCTGATCTCTGGACATATTTTGTTTGAATAGTGTCATCTAAAAATAAAAAATAAAATGCCGATGGGGTGAATGACTTTGCTATGTGCTGTCATAAATAGTGTCATAGTGCCCAAGTGGAGTGTTACTAATATAATATTAAGGTTCTATTTACTGACACAATTTGTATTTTATCATATGTATGTAGTCTGTAAGGTCTATGGGGCTGTCTCCACGAGCGAGAGCATCGCGACGATATTATCGTCGTTGCCACGTATTTCTATACACTCTCTTAGAGGCCGTCTCCACGAGCGAGAGAATCGAGCGGCGATTTTATCCCATACAAATACGTAATATCGCCGCGATTCTCTCGCTCGTGGAGACGGCCCCTATGGGCCAAAGTTGCCTGAAAATAAATGAATGTTGTTGTTATAAACTCTCAAGTCATAGTCAGCAGCCAGTATTTCAAAAGACACTCACCCATGAGTATAAAAGCGAAAGCGATGACGAAGGTAAGTACGTATCCACGCACAGGCTCGTTGTTGGGCCCGTAGCCCTTCGCGAAGAATATCAGGTACGGGTACAGCTTGTCTTGACATAGCGCCTACAAATACACGAAAATTTCATAAAGAATCGAGCATTGTACAATCCATGTCCCGAGAGAGTAGCGGAAGTACAGACCCCAGCACAACAAGCTACTACAATCTGTCAAATTTCTTTAATAGATTTTCAACTTTATCGCTAAAGCATTAAGTTAAAGGTTGAGTGGGAAAATTTAACAGTTTCGGTTAGATTGTTGTGCTGGCGTCTGTACTTCAGGCGTTCGGTTATAATGTTTATTTGATAATGGGTTGCCAAATAAACCTAAGAACCATTATTTTATTTTTCTTTAATAGTTCAACACTACAGAAGAAAAATCGACCGATGAATTACTACCATGGCCCGTAAGATATCGACAAGATAGGTGGGATTTCATAGAGGAACTACTTATTTTGTTTTCGTAGGAAAAATAGTTGAAACTTGAAACCTGAAACACTTTAGGCGCGGAGACCAGCGACGCGAGCGCAGAGGACAGCGTGGCCGCGAAGCAGCCGCCGTAGATCAGCGGACCGAAGCCCGACACCAGGCGGATCACCTGCCGGACAACACACATACATAAACAGTTATATCTGCAAGATTATACCGTTTTATATAAAGGTCAGGCGTTAATATGAAAACAAATGAGGTGATGTACGATGTACGAAAGCTGCTCATTTAACCTTTATTTTTTTGTGGATGTCTAACTGTTTACTTTATACATTTGGAATGATAATTCGGTAAACAATAAACACAACTGATTGAAATAGCATTGTTTAAAAATTAAACAATGACCATTCACCATATATAAAATACAAATGATAAAGTTTTATGATTTGTTTTGTTAAATTTGTAAATAGGTACCTAAAGTCGAAGTACATTGTACTAGGTATTTTAATTTAATTTAAAGTTTGCGTACTGAAGGAAGTAAGCGAAATATGAGAAACTTTTTTTATTTGTAAGACCATGTAACCACCATATTACATGCAAATAAAGAATCCTGAATTAAATTAAAATCGCTAACAAACTCACATCATTACTATTCTGCAGTCCATAGGGGCAGCTGCTATTGGCTACGCAGTCGGCCACGCCCCCCGCCGCCACGTCGCGCACGTCGCCCGACGCGTCGCGCAGCACGGTCCAGCCCGCGATCACCGCTATCAGCAGGTACGATATCGTAGTCAGCAGGATTGCTAGCAGAGTCCCTTTGGGGATGGATTTTTGGGGGTCCTGTAAGGGAAGATGGAGTTATGCATGACGTTAATGGAGTATTGATTGCTTCACCGAATATGTGGAGACTTGATACAGGTAACATCAGAAATATTATAATAGATATACAGAATATGTTGTCCCACTGCACGACAAAAGGCCTTGCATTCCTTTTTCCACTACTCGTGTCTATGAAGTTTCTTCTCCATAGAGATCTACGCTTTGGAATGTGCAACTACAGTACTTTCACAAGTCATTATGCCTTGTGACTGTGACTGTAGCTTCACTTTCTTTTTCTGACATTCAAAAGTGTCTGTAATGGTCTGATTGAAATAAATGTTTTAAGTTTGAATTCAAGCCAATACAGTGTACTTTCAACTGTCTGTTTCCTACTATCGTGGATTTTTCTTTAAATTAGCCAAGAATGGTCAGGTGATGGTTTTCAAGTCAAAAAGTTTAAAGTTCTCTCCATGTCTCCTTTCGGAAAATATGAAGATCATGATGTTACGTCACAATACAAAATTTACCTTCAAATCACCGGAAATATTAGCGCCCGCCAATATCCCGGTGGCGGCGGGGAAGAATATCGCGAACACGGAGAAGAAGTTATGCTCCACGCCCTCGAAGAACCTGTAGTCTGGACCTAAGTTACTCTGTAGCACCGTCCCTGTGAAGATGTACAAAAATATGTGAAAATAAAGTACTTATAGCTAAAACAAGCGGGATTACAGTATTATAGTACACACGATGGCACATGAAGCTATATATTTCCAGTATAACATCTGAAGAGGCTCTCACTGGGCAGCTGGATCAAAGGCTTGATTCAGAAAACAGTTCTTCTGGACACGGCGCGTATTGTTAGGAGGTTCCTCTCTCAAGAGCCCTGACCACCGGTAGCCCGGACCCTGTTCCCGAGGCCGGTGGGTTACTATTTTTTATATTTTGAAATGTTGTTATATTATTTTATATATTCAAATATTTAAAAATGTAATCAATGTGTGTAAAAATAAATAAATAATAAATAAATAAATACTTACAATTGTACCCGACGAAGCCCTGCGCCATCTCCAGGTCGGTCTTGGGCCCGAGTATGGAGCCGATACAGAAATCCGCGATGGCCGCCAACAGGATCACCAGTAGAACTATTTGAGCTTTCGCCTCCCATTCCATGCCGACCATCACTATGCCGGTGAGTAGGACTATTGTTATGCACCCGTATATCGCTTGGTCCTGCAAAGCAAGTAAATAAATGAATTAAACTAGCTAGCAAAACTCCGCCAACGTCTAAATAATATAAAACTAGCACTACGCCCGCGACTTCGTCCGCAAAAGTTGTGATAGCTCGGCCAATATGCATGATATAAATATAATTTGTAGCCTAATATCATGTTATTTCTCTTTAGTTTTTAAGTGTTTAGATATCATAACACACAAAGTGTGGCGTTGGATTTTCAAAGTTTGTCTCATTACCGAGGGTTGAAATTCCTTCCAATAGTGCAAAAATATTTTGGTAAGTATTAATTTAGTTTTAGTGCGTACGTGCTGAACACGCTTTAGAGCAACATGTGTATTCCAAGCTTAATCCAAAGCATACGCACCCATCCCTTATCCACCATATAATGTGACTCCGGTATGAGGGTGATAAGCGACTCCCCGAAGCCGACGACATACATAGCACACGCCACGGCGTTGGCCATCGAGAAGATCAGCCCGATGGAACCGCCGAACTCAGGGCCCAACGACCGAGATATCATGTAGTATGTGCCACCTTGAACATAACATTGAAATAAGTTAACTTGATCAAAATCCTTAACTTTTCACTGACATAGATCGAGCTGTTGAGTCTAGCTAGAAGCATAAAATTTGCATGAGAATTTAATTTTTTTTCAGTCTACATGTAGTACCGAGTTAACTGACGGTCTGCCACTTTTCACCCTTATGCTCTAAGTAATAAGGTTGAAAAGTGATCGACCCTCAGTGGACTCGGTAGTATGTTGTCGTTCTCATTGCATGATCAGATTGAACGAACGTGGACGAAGCAAAAGGAGTATGTAAGTCCTGGTAGTAGCTGGTGTCGTTCGGTAGTTTCTTTCTACCGCCATGAGGAACAGGCGTACGTAGGTACGTATGTTGTACGTTCGTAATTTAAAAAAAAAACAGGATCTTTTGTCCTGCAGCGGTACACCTCTGCCCGACCCTGTCGGAGTATGCACCCCCAGGAAGGATATAATGAAGCCAGAAACTTACCTCCTTTGATGACACCGTTGGTGCTGATGGCAGACATGGAGAGCGCCGTGATGGTGGTCACCAGCGAGGTCGTGAGGATCAGGAGCATTGACTGCGCTGCCGAGAAATTACGCTTTTATTGTCCACATTTTTAATACGAACATTCTTATTTAATTTCGCCCTGTAATGTAACGTTCCCAGATTTGATTTTGTACCGAAACGAGTGAATCTGAACTGTCACATGGCATTACATTACAGGCAAACGCTCCCGGTGCGGTGAGGGAGCGCCTATTTTATAATATTTTTCCATAAACAGGACGTATAGCTCCACCTCTTTCCAACATTGAAGTATTGAGTCCCCCTGAAGTCCAGTATAAAATGATTTGAACTCCAACTCCAGACTGATTTTTGAACTTCACCGCCATTATTTTCTACTGAATGTATAAAGATTCGTTACTGGCCGCATAAAAATAAATAGGAACCAATTTTGGTCATTGGCTTTTGGCTCACGGGTAGACCATAATCTTGTTGAGGCCATAGTAAACCTCTTACCCCAGTTGTATATCCCCGTGGGGACTGCCTCGCTGGTCTAGTGATCGCAAGTACGACTGCTGAGCATAAGGTCCTGGGTTCGAATCCCGGGTCTGGCAAAGTGGTATTGGGTTTTTCCATTAGGAGTTTTTCAGTATCAGCCACGGAGACTAGATTTACGCCCGGTTGATGGCAATAGGCTCGCCCCCTATTACATAGGACTTAAACATAACTGGCGAAATGTGGGTTGCACTATTAGGTACACCTCTGCCTGACCCTTCGAGGATTACAGGCGTGATGTTATAATTAATGATGTCGTTTCCAATTCAGCACGACCGAAATCGCTAGCAAACGGTATTTAAAAACCAATGTTACTAACCCACGCCCGCTTGTCCCACGACCCAGGAGAGCCGCAGGAACAGCATGACCCCCCAAATGTTGAGGAGACATCTCATCAGCACACCCTTGATCCAACCAAACTTGATGTTCGACGACCCAAGCGTCGGTGTCGTTAGGTCCTTCTCCAATGTCTGTGGCTGAAAGTATACGAGGGATTCTGTTAATGGTACTAGGAAATTGGAAATGTAGGTGTCCATTTCAAACTTTTTGTACAATAGGGGTACATATAGGATTTAATACCTTTTGTACCAGTCAACCTTTGGGTTAAAAAAGACAACATTGTGTAAGTGAACTTAGTGAGTGATAGAAACATTGGCTTCTTAAATTCACAACTCTTAACAGAAGTATTTAAGAAAGCCAGATGTGAAAACTACTAGGCAATCATAATATTAGAAGTGGCACCAGGGACATCTACCGACTATATCTGAAAGATGTTTTAACTATCGTTTGCTATGGATCGTAGTATGAATGTAGGAAAAAAAATAAGTCGGAATCATGAATTCAGATTCTCCGTTTTACCATTACTCGTAGTGCATGGCCAAAGTCATTTATTTAAGAAACTAATGTGTTTAGTGTTGTACATTCTACATTGTCTATAAATGCGTCAGTTTTGATATATTACTAATTCATTTGAAATAACTTCGACGGAATCTTGTATACAGTGGATCAGCTAAACGAAATATGTTTCTTGATGATACTCGTAGATGACAGGAATGTCGTTTTTGTTTACTTTTGCACGAAGACTACGGTCTAGCCATGTGCACTAATTAATCCCTTAATACGCTCTAACGACACCCACGCAAAGTGACTACAGCTATAATGAAGAATCCATAGATTTAAATATGTGTACCTGTGCTATAATCCATCCATAGCAAAGTTAGAATAATCTTCGCTTCCTTATCGTGTGGTTAGTGCCTAACCTGGTACCTATCAGTTTTATGCCGCCCATGGGCCTCTCACTTGGCTTTATATGCCGTCAAGAAATATCTCTTCAGCATGCCGGTTTCCACAGAATGTTTTCCTTCACCGAAGAATGTGATAATTATACAACACGCACATGAATCCGAAAAAATCAGAGGTGCGTGTCTTGGGTTCCAACTCGAGACCTATGACTAATGAATGTGGAATCTCTAAAGTTGTATGTTAGAATATTATTATTATTTTAGCTGAATTCTGCTGAAAAAATATACTCCCGACCGAATTTCGGTCACGGGCGGCCAATCTCAGCGAAGATTAGCCAAGTAGGCAGAAGAGCAAAATTGTGTACCCACATAGGTGCCCCCTTCCCTTACTCCCCCTCATTCTTTTCCCTTCCCTCACTCGCATAATCCGATGGGACGGCAATCTGACACGTTCGGTGAGAGATCATGCGCGGGACTGTTGTAAGAATTTTCATCATCATCTGCCTAGCCTTTTCCCAACTATGTTGGGGTCGGCTTCCAGTCTAACCGGATGCAGCTGAATACCAGTATTTTACATGGAGTGACTGCCTGTCGGATCTCCACAACCCAGTTAGTGCTAGGTAATACGATACCCCTTGGTAAGACTGGTTGTCAGACTTTCGGGCCACTGACTACCTAGGCTGTAACGACTGTCAAAGATCTACAAATGACAGCCGGGACCAAAGGCTTAACGTGCTTTCCGACGCACGGAGGAAACTCGGTATGTAATGGGTGGTCACCCATCCACGGACCAATCTAGGTAAGCACGGCCTAACCTAAAGATCGATCCGAGCGGCTAGCTGTTCTTATTTAGCCACGAGCTCTTGTTGTAAGAATTTTGATATTAAGAAATATTTTGGTTGATGTTTTAGACTGGCTCGTTGGCATGGGCTGCTGCTGAGCACAGAGGCTTAATCTCCAGGACAGGCAAAGAGTTATCAGGTCTTTACATCATTAATTTCTCAATAGTAGCCCGGAGCATGAGTTTGTGCAGCTGTTGATGGCAATAGTCTCGCCCCCTATTTATAGGACTCAAGCATTTGGGAAATGTGTGCTTCGCCTAACCCTTCAGGGATTAGGTACAGGCTTTATTAATGGTATAAAAGTACCCTTAACGAAGTCGCAAGGCATTTTGTTTTCCCCGTCATTGCGATCATTTTTTTGTTCTAGATCATACCTGGGAACCTTCTATTTATGGAGATAATGGCTGTCAAAGTTCCAACTTTATCACAAGTTTTTTTTTTTAATACAAGCAAGTATTTAATGTTATAAAATGTTTTATAGTCTTTAAGTGAGGATTTGTAATTGGCTTTCTGGTGACTATGGTTCCCTTTTTGTTTGTTTTTATTAGCTGCAAGTCCTCTATGTACTAAAATAAATAAAATAAATTAATAAATTAAATAACTTTACTTTAAATACATCCACGATCCCCGTACTATTTTTAAATACAAGTAGATATTTAATGTTATATCTTTATCTTAAATACCTCCACGATTCCCGTAAGTACTATTTTGTTCAACGCATTGATTTTTGTGCGTTACTTTGAATCCTACCGTAAACGTGATTTTTCACCCCAAAAAGAAAAGTCGGTTCCCATCAATAATTTTTGCGTAGAGTAACTTAGTTTGATGTACAGAATGCTTGGTCGACAGCTTCGTGAAGGGTCCGTTTACACACTGAACTTTTAAATATTTTGCGTCTTGAAAACAACACATCATTCAAATCATCTTTCAAAGGCACTTAAGAATCCGGCGGAGGCCGCTCGCAACTGCAATTCGAAGCGAAGGCAAAAATCCGTCGAAATATTGCTATCTCTGTTTCACACTTCCTAGCGCGTTTCGAAGCAGCGCGTGAGCATGTGTGAATATTGTTTACCTCCTCGCTACTATCCTATAGCTATAGGTTACCATTCATTCGTATCGACAAACGCATTTCTTTTTAGTAACTATCATTGTGTTATCATGTTCATTATTTGCTTTATTTTTTTTAGTTACTTTGGGCAATCGTTAGTTTATGTGCAGAATAGTAATGCGTTTTTAGGAAATTTGTCTACAATGTTTTTATCTCAAGTGTTAGAATATCTCAAAACTAGGCAGATTTCTAGGCAAACGAGGATCTGTTAATTTAGGCAATCTGCATTTAAAATAACATTCTTCTAATTTGAATTCGATAGAATTCCAGAATTCATCTCCACACGATAAAAAATACAGTATTTACGTTTGGTTATATGAAGCTGTCCCTGTATTTGATAAAAATAATTATGACTTTTTTATTTTATTTAGGTATATTAGTCGGATCCTTAGTGCAAAAGGTATTTTTTTTACATCTATTGATTTAGCTGGCGTAAAGTTTTCTGCGCTTGCAGGGCACTTTATTTCGACGATAGCGTCATCAATTATCAAACCATCTGGGCTTGCTCCGAGAAAATGTAGTTTTTCGTCGATAAACAACCCAGATGGTTCAATATGAAGCCATGGGCGTACCCAGGTTGCCGTGTAGACGGCGCGTTCATGTTCCACGCGCGCCTCAAAGAGATGTCAGCAAACAGGAGGGGCCTGCAAGGGCCGATGCCTGCCAGGGCTGCGGAACTATTCGAGAGAGATACCGCGGCCCTGGAATACAAAAGGCAAAAGAAGGAACATGGATGGTTTTTACTGTTTTAGTCAGTAAAAGTCTGACACTCCCGCTCCGCCCAGAGCGGGATGAGTCATTGATGATTTCCCATCCCAAAAAAAAGGGCGTACCCAGGTTCGGGGTCAGGGCCCGCCAATTTTTCAAGCCGGGTCCCGCGGGTCTGGACGGCAGGCGGTTTGCTTGCAGCGCTGCACTGCTAGTGAGTAACAAATTGTATTGCAATAAAAAACTTTTTTTTAAAACTAGCTTTTATTTAAATGCGCTAAAAAGAATAAAATAAATGTTTCCTTTAAAACTTTTACTATCAACATAAAACGTCATTACACAATTTATATAATATAAAATCTTATCGCGAGATTTACCTGTGTAGATAAACAAGTAAATTAAATATTAACTGTTGAGGAGTTCCCTCGTGAGAAGACAATCCTGGCTGCAGGATGAGCTCATGATAGAAATCATCTTTATCTATCAAAAGTGAACGCTTATACAAAGTTTCGTGTCTGCGCTACTAACCGTTGAGGAGTTCCCTCGTGAGAAGACAATCCTGGCTGCAGGATGAGCTCATGATAGAAATCATCTTTATCTATTAAAAGTGAACGCGTATACAAAGTTTCGTGTCCGCGCTATTATACGTTGAGGAGTTCTCTCGTTAGGAGACGATCCTGGCTGCAGGATGAAGTAAAATCTGTCATAAAAATGTATTGTCACCAGAACCAAAGGTGTGTGCAAAATTTCTGCTCAATCAGTTGAAGAAATCTGCTTCAAAATTGAGTTGCAAGTGCGATGGGTTCATTTTGAATCCCATATTTTGTGGCATCATTGCCTTTTTTATGTTACGGCTACACTACCTTACCGTTCTACCGGGTTGTTACCGCAATAATTATAGCATTTAATTACCGTTTAAATTACTGCGTGAAGTGGTATGGTTACACTAGAGTTTACCTAGATATGTCAATAAATTAGGCGGTAAAAATATCATTTTTCAAGACGGAGGTTGAAGCTGCAGCTGTGTTGTATTTTATGAGTGCCAATTATTTTTACATGAATCATTTAAATTATTACAAAACTAAAGCAAGACTAAATTTGATCCGACGCCAAGCATCATTTTGTACACTACGATTTTTATGGGCTTTTTGTCGGGTATCCCAAAGAGACGGTTCGGATTGGAATCAAAATCAAATCAAATCAAATCAAAATATTTTTATTTCACATAGGCCTACATGGGCACTTATGAAACGTCGACAAAAAGGTGCACGGTTCGGGTTGGTCGTTTCCTATGGAGAAGAACCGGCAAGAAACTCCATGGTTACTCTTTTAAAATGACTAGTTTTACAATATTATCATGTTACAGCATTAGTACTCAAGTATGGGGGGACAGCATAGGCCCGACAATAAGTCGTTGCTTACTACACAAGAAAAACGGAAAACAAGATAAGAGGTTAACAAATAATTCCAAAAATTCGAGCGCTTTTTCATTTGACCACTCCATGTCGGTCGATACGTGCGTCGACATTAAGCTCATGTTGCACACTGGACAAACGGTAGTGTGGCCATAAACGCAATAATTACTGCGGTAATCTTCTTTGATGTGCGAAAAAAGACCGCCGCTGGAGCTATTGTCTACCGTCATTTGCCATATTGATTGGCATTGTAAAATTATGACCATAAATCGTGGTTACACCTAGGCGTTATTGAAGTTAAGGCAATAAGAATTGGCATATCACAGTAGTGTGGCCGTAACATACTGTATAATAATTGTTTTCGCGGGCGAGAGCTGAGTGTGTGAGTAGGCACCTAGCCCTAGTCGTGCGTGCCCACGCACACTTTTATATTTGTCACTACACCACGTCAACACATCCAAAGATCTGTCCCGCGGCCCGCTCAAACACAATGTTTGATGCGATAGCACGACTAGCCGCTGCACATTTGTGAGTAATTTGAATGTTTGCCGTAATACCAAAAATGATGAATGAAAAATCAATGCTTTTCAATTTATTTTTTTATATTTTGTAACCTAACAATATGAGACATGTTTCGAAATAAACAATATTAAAAATATAACCGTTTTTATTATAGAACAGATGAGATGAAAACATCTTATTTATACTGTAAAAATGTGAGAAATTCAATTGGCTTACAATTCTTTCCAAGTAAGTATTTTGCAAAAAAAATCAAATGGGAACCTAGGTAATTACTGTCTTGTTCCGAATAACATCATAATCAGGTGGAAATATGCTCAAACTGAAAATGATTTTGGTATTACGTTTGTATGGACAATTCATTGTGCGCCGGCCCCTTAAGATCTGTACACGACAAGACTCGTGATATAAATAGAACTTAGTACTTTTCATCAGTAACCCATCACATCAAATCACACTTAACATCTACAACGGCAGAACCATTAACCCTAGCGTCATTCCACTGCATCGATCGTTAATCACAAATTACGATCCACTACTACACGTGAGCCCATTCATTCATACTTCAGTAATTAATAGGTCATCATAAGATCAGGCCTCGGTGGTTTAGTGCTCGCAAATGCCACTGCTGAGCTTCAGGTCTTGGGTTCGATTGCCAGGTCGGGTCGAGCAAAATGTTATTGGGTTTTTCCATTAAAACCTTCTTGGTACAGCTCGAAGTCCGGGTTTGTGTTCAACTGATAGTAATAGCGACGATCTTGGCAGGGTAGCAGCTGGATAAGCCGCCGAGAATCTAGTAGAATGGGGTGCGATTGGAGCCTGTGGCCAGCAGTGGACTGCTGAAAGCTGATGATGTGATGGCAATACATTCACCCATTATTACGAAGGACTTTAACATACTTAATTCTTAATTAAATTAAATTCTTAATTGTCGAAATGTGGCTGTAGGTACTAGCACAGCTAAACCGTCGGCGAATACAGGCTTCAATATAATGTTGTGTGCTACTCGTAAGCCCATTCATTAATACTCCACTAATTAAGAGGTCATAAGATCAGGACGGTTGCATTACTTAATGGAATGCAGACTCCTACGGGCTACGGGGCCGCAATCCCTTGAACCGAGGGTTAATGCAGTTAATAGGACTAGTTACGTTACGCAAGGTCGTGTGACGTACTATAGATAATTCTCCTGTGGGATTTCTTGGTAATATTAAAATAATCACGATAGTTCGACCCAGAGCTTTGAATTGTCTAAGCTAGGTAGGACAACTCGTAGTCGAGGTCGACGATGGAACGAGCTAACCCAAAAGAAGCCTAAAATAGATTTTGGTCAAGATGTAACGGGGCAATTTTGTTCAAAATTACCTAGATACTTGTGACGATTTTTATGAAAACACTTTTGCAAATAATGCATTATTTAAGGACAAATTTGATTACCATAAAGAGGTTTATAGTCAGTCAAATCAACCTTAAAAGTAGACATAATTATGCTATCCCGGACTTTTTTTAGAACTTTTAAGGAGAAACAATTCCGTCATACAATATTATTGAGTAACTTTAACCGTCCTCGATAAATGGGCTATACAACACTAAAAGTTTTTTTTTTATTCGAACCAGTAGTTCCTGAGATTAGTGCGTTCAATCAAACAAACTCTTCAGCTTTTTAATATTGGTAAGGATTCAGGAGCTTTAAAATTTACCTTACAGTACCTTACAGTTTATCCTACATGACGCGATTGCCAATCTGACCTCCACAGACCAATTACTCGGTAACACGATACCCTTAGGGAAGACTACCCGTAATGACTAACCTGGTATTAAATTAATTAATTAACTTGAATCACTTTTCCCACTTTATCCCAGTACTAATTATGAACCTTAACCCAGAATAATTAGCTGTCCAGGTTGCTACTTGTGATAATTGCGTCCATCAGTTAATTGGTCACGTTGTAAGACGCAACGGGACCTCTTGGTAAACATGCTGTCCTGGTACGTGTTAATGGCGATTGGATATCTAATATATTCATTGATAGTTTTATTGTGTTACTGCCTCTTTGGTCTAGAGTGGTCGCACGCGCTACTATTGAGCATGGTTCGACTCCCAAGTTGGGCAAAACTTTATTGGGGGCGGTCGGGCGTTTTGGGGGACTGTCTTGTGTAATTGACGTTAAAAAGTGCTGAAGTTCTAGCAAATTTTCAAATTTTTAAATATATAAAACAAAAGGTTTTTAATGGCATTCACATAAAGCTAAGGGCTCGTTCAGACACGAAAGAACCGCGCGATTGCAAATCTTGCAGTCGGTATTTGCAATCGCGCGGTTCTCTTCTAACGAGGTTAAAATGCCGAATAAATGTATGTTCATACCGAAATCCTAGCAATTATAGATAACTAGCGACCCGCCCCGGCTTCGCACGGGTGCAATGCTGATACTAAATACACTACAGAAAAACTGTGAACGTTGTATATAAAAACATAGCGGCCCACTTCGGCTTCGGGTGTAAAATATATAGCCTATGTCACTCACTGAAAAAATGATTAAAATTGATCAAGTAGTTTTGATTTATTCATTACTGCCCGTGGCCCGCACGCGTTAAATTTGGAGTAAAACAATTATATTCCCCTTTCCCTATACCATGAAGATTTCCTACTATCTTTGGAATATCTAAATTCATACACTACATTTTTACTTATTTACATTTTTATTTTATTTTTATAACAATTAATATATTACAGAATTTCTTTTACAACGTTCACAGCTTTCTTGTCATTAGACAATACAAACATGTTTTCTCTAGAGGTTACTCTTGAAAGGGCGACATACAGTTGGCCATGTGAAAAACAGTCAACGCTCAAATCTAAGCCTGCAAGGCTGCAACGTTGAAGGTTTGACCCTGCGATTTATTTATGGTCATCGCAAAAGATGTCTTTACCGGAAACTGTAGGCGTTTAAATTGGAACGGTAAATCCGATGGTATAAGAGGGATTCGGGGAATCAACACATCTTCTCCGGTACCACATCCTGTCAGTATTGTGCACTCTATTATGTAAGTTTTCAGAGATTTTACCAGCAAACGCGTGCCATTGCAAAGTTTAGGTGGATTCAGGTTTCTTAATAAAATAACAGGACAACCTACTTTCAACACCATTTTGTGAGGAGGGAGTCCAGACGGGTTCAAAGAGTTCAGAAATTCTGTTGGAAAATGAACAGCTTCTTCCAAATCAAGAACAGTATCTACCGAGTAGTATACTTTCGTCGGCGCATCAATCTTTGAAAGAATCATGTTGTTTAACTTATCTACTTGTTCGTTAGGCAAACGCTACGTCCCGCAAGTTTAAAAGATCTAAGCGTACAAACAGCGAGAGCGACTTTGTTTTATACTATGTAAAGATTGTTATATTCCTCGCTAGAGAGCTCCGATAAATAAACGCGTCCGATCGCTGCTAAATTCAAAGTGCTACAGGGAGAATCGCGGCCTCCGACGCGCTATTTATAGGCACGCTGCCGTCCGCCTCGCCGCGCCGCGGCCGGCCGGTGCCGGCGCAAACGCTACGTCCCGCGTCCCGCAATTTTTAAATCTGTAATATCTTCGAAAATATTCATTTAAATCGTATGCTGTAAAGGGCCATATAGATCTATATTAAATCAACAATGTATTTAAGGTATTTAATTGGATAAGGATTAATGCCGTATTGGTTAAAATCGCTTCGGAAATTAGCCATTATTTGGCGTAAAAAGTAAATGACAAAAACATGTTATTGTGGGATATCCATAAGAGATAGACATATACCATCGCGGAGTTTTCTGTAGACCTTTTTAATGTGTACAATACTTAGTACATTATTTTGATAAATCTCGTAGGGTTCAGCCTGCGTTTGCAATGTAAGCGGAAAAAAATGAAATTATTTACGACTTCACAATAGAAATCTTGAAATTATCAGTGGTTCTCTAATATATTAAGCATGTTATTATACATATAAACCTTCCTCTTGAATCACTCTATCTATTAAAAAAAACCGCATCAAAATCCGTTGCGTAGTTTTAAAGATTTAAGCGGTCAAAGGGAAATAGGGACAGAAAAGCGACTTTGTTTTATAATATGTAGTGATGTAGTGATGAGATATCAGCGTACAAAGTAACGTTTCGACTGCGCGGCCAAGTACTTTTTGTTTTGGACAGATTACGTCTGTTTAAGTAAACTTTAGTACTTAGTATTTATTGCTTTCGTTAGTTTTGACAAATTAAGACCTTTCTTCTAGTAATAGTTTTACTATAAGAAGTCAGTCAGTCGGTAATATGAAGTCTTAAGTTTCAAAGAAATAATCAACAATAAAGAAACAACAAGTGAAGGATTGCGCGGCCATAACTTCCAAGGTGAATATTTCATAAAATATTGATCCATTGATCCAGACTTTATAATTCTTTTTTCGACAACTTTTGACAAATCCAGTCTTCAATTGACAAAAAGAATTAGATCTCTAACCCATGTAGTTGCTGAGATCTCTATGGCTGTGCAATCCTTCACGTTACGTTCGCGCGGCAAACTTAAAACCCTTTTATCTTTTATAATGCTACTTTGACAAATTTTTGGTTTGTTCCATTCGATTTCGACAAATTTCGTCAATTTTTCTGGCGAGGCTTTTTTTTTGTTTCCATAACTTGGCGGAGCAATCGTTACGCACACTAATTTCACGCAAACGAAGATCGCGACCAACAGCTAGTTCTTTATACTAATCATCAACCATAGTTACACTAAATAAATGGTTTTTCATAGAAGTACAGTCATGCATGACCTTAAGTAGCTGCAGCAGTGTGACACTCAATACTTGTATCGTCATCTGTCAAACCGATTCTACTTTATGGCTCATTAAAGTGTTCATTTATTAATACATTTCATTACACTTGTTCTTGTGTCTGGTGTCCAGTTTACGTGGTTACCGATCAACCGCATTCTATGATTAAATACGTTTTATTAATTGCAGTGGGGATAAAACTGCTGCCTCGTTGTTTTGTATCGACTAGTAGACCATTGATCATACCGGGTAACTGGTCATCTCTTAGCTGCCACGGTTTATTTTAAGTACTTTGTTTTTAAATTATTGATATAATATTTTACTATGGACGCTCTTAATGTGCACGTCTTTCTACATCGTTCTCACAATCTCAACATGGATGATGTAACCAAGATCTTGTAACAATATTTTGATTGAAAAGAGTGTCCATGGAGTTTCTAGCCCCTTCTCCATAGAGATCTACACTTTGGAATGTGCAACTACAGTACTTTCACAACTTATTATGCCTTGTGACTAGCTTCACTTTCTTTGTTTTTCTGACATTCAAAAGTGCCTGTGATGGTCTAATTAAAAAATAAATGCTTTGAGTTTGAGTACGATCCCCGAATCTGGCAGATTAGAAAATTTTCAGTAGCATTTCGGAGTGTGGATTAAATTTGTTTTGATTTCTTTTTACGCTGAATAGGCTTGAATTTGGCAACTCGCCTGATGTGACGCTTGTATTCGGATTAGGAGAATAATAGGATTAGCCCATTCCCTAAAGGGATGCTAATAACAAAACTGGCGAAATGTGATTTGAGATACATAGGTACACTATACACAATAGTAATAAGTACCATATTCTGTGTAAACAAACTGTTTGATAGGATATTAATGTTGGTTTTCCTTTAAGTACCTAGCCAGCTACCTAAGCTACGTAATCTGTTATTGTTTAACTATGTTCGTTTATTAATCACGTGTTTAATAACTTTTGAATTCAGGAAGTTGACTATTTAATAGACCATAGGGGGAAAAAATAATGTGTAATTAATTAATTACAGGACGTACAAGCATTGTATTTAAACCGCTAAGCTGAAGTGGGGCTGGGCTACCAACGTCTGCCGGATCCCCATTGAGCTGGCTATTGGGCTAAAATAGCCACTATTCTACATAGTCATAGCCCTGATAATCAAAAAGCTTCGCGCTGCTGTACAAAACCAGCCACCGGTGCTCCACATTGGCCCTTGATCGAAAGAATTGGAAGAGGCCTTTGAGACCTAGACCAAAGGCATCTCCCAATGACTAACAGTAAGAGTAAAGGGCGTTTACTCCGACCGATGACCAGGTGAAGGCCGCAGGAATACGCTAGATGCGAGAAGGACAGGAACAGACGATGTGGCGACGCTTGGATCAGGCGTCCATCGGTGGACGTCTTTCGGCTACTAATAGTAGTAACCATGGAGTTTCTTCTTCCTTGCCGGTTCTTTTCCATAGGAAACGACCACCCCGAACCGTGTACCTTTTCCCGACGTTTTATAAGTGCCCATGTAGGCTTATTTGAAATAAAATATTTGATTTTGATACTGTGATGACGGTGTCAGCTCGAAATGTTCCTAATGCATCCATTACTAGGTCTCACCTATACACGGATGTTACTAATCCACACCAGCTTTGTAGAACCTTACCTTCCTAGATAGTGAAGCATTGTGCAGTTCATCCAGTGTAGGTCGGGGCGCCGCGTGGAGCGATAAAACGTTTCTATAGTTGTCCAGCCTTGGCAAAGCTTCTCGGGTGAAATGCCTGCAGAAATACGTCACTACATAAATCACTTTTGTATTGACAGAACATTCACGATCAGTTTCTTTTAGTTGAATTTTATGACTAGCAAAATCAAAATAAAACTGGTTTATTTGTATGTTCCTTGTCTATTATTTTTTGCTCGTGTCACGTGTGTGCATATGCACAATGTAATGACAAACATCCCAAATCTAACCTAATCAAATAAGCAGGACCCATATCGGTTTGGTATTGGTCCTCATTTAAATAAAATTCAATAGACTAATAATTATAATATAACGCTTAATTTCACTACCTGTCTGCATAAGCAGCTATGTTATGCAAAGAAAAAATTAGCAACGTCACATCCGTTTCGAATGCCCCGTGTACAGTTGGGGTCTAAATTTTTTATCAATAATATTTTACCTAAAACTCTTCCCATATTTAGTGTCAGTACACGTGAGAGGATCATCGCTGTCCATTCCATCGGAGTCTGTATGCTCCTGATCATCCTCCAGGCCAGCTTCCATCTGAGAACAAAAACAACATTCAGTTTGACATAACGTCGGTTTTATCAGATACACTTCGCGGATAGTTTCCCTTTTATCTTATCTAGCTTTGGTTAAGTTCGCTATGACTTTGATTTCACATTAATGTTGTGTTATCTACCTACAAATTACGTACTTCAAACAGTGAAAACAATTGGATGGATGATGAAAAGTTTCGCAGTTGCTGGGTCAAATAGACTAGACTGGACTAGATTGAGGTCAAGAGTAGGCCCATACCTATTATAAAAAAAAAAAATAGGGAGCTTTCAATAGTTTTGATGAGACCTAGAATTTCCACGATATCCACAAGAAGTGTTGTCACTTCATCTACCCTCTCTTGTCTTTTACCAAGTAATCAGATGCAGCTGAATCTTATACCTACTTACGGTGTGGCTGCTTACTTATCTGACCTGACCTACACACCCCAGTGTTGGTGAGTAACACGATACCCCTTGGTATGACTGGTTGTCAGACTTTCGGGGTTCCGACTACCCATAACGATTGTCAAAGGTCAACACGTTAAAACGTTGGCCCGGAGTCCCGGACCAACGTTTTTAAAGTCCTACGAGAAATGATGTGATGATCTATTAATACCAAAAAACATGTAGAAACATGCAACACATCCAAATCACATGATGCATGCAATTTTAGCTATCAATAAACTTGAAACCGACTAGAACGTCTAACAGTAAAACGCTTCGAAAGATTTACAGCAGTTTCACGTTAGTCATAGCAACGATTGATCCGTCCGTCCGTACTTTACTATCTAGCGGTACATCATTCAACAAGAATTCATGTAGTTTTTGTGGGCAACACATTTGTGACGTCATAATATGATTCCAGATATATTTATGGATCGGCGCCTGATAAAGCCGACGGCGTGTACAGGGATATCGGGACGAGTAATGGTGTTCAAAGGTTAGAGGCCAACGATGGGATGTCCGTCATATAAGAGTACGCAGGTACTACATAAGATTTATAATGGATAAGGAATTCAAAGAGCTCTTTCGTATAGTGTTACAATTTATTAAATTTTAAGCGTCCGGAAACTTTAGGTAACCTAAGTAGTAACAAAATCTTAGAAATCAAAACCCATCTTGAAAAGTAACTTTCTAATTCAATGCAGTGGAGTGCAGAGTACAGTATGTGCTAGGTTATCATGACGTATCGTTCATTCATTATTTATTCCTGCGCGTCTAAAAAGCTACCTACCTGAAGACCTGCATCGACGTTTGACCGTAACTGTACCTACTAGTGTTCTGTGCAATGCTCTGCCGAACTATTCACGCATAATCAGCGCGAAGGTTATTGTGAAATTTAATATAGAGTACTACATTGTTTACAAATACTGTATTGACCAGGAAAATAAAATATTTGGACATAAAATTTATTAGATTTAGTCCATCAATTCCATTATCACACGATTTTTCAAGAACATAAGGAGACTAAAAAAAATTGCCAGAATCGAAAACCTAAAAGCTTTTGCTGTGTAAAGTAAGTAAGAACTTATAAACAACGACTTTCGCTTAGATGGTAGATTTTCATAATGTTGTGAAAGTGAATTTATTTGCAAAACTGGTTAATTAATAAATGCTGTGTGAACCCACAATGTTCGGTGCACCTATAGATAAGCATAAAGCATAATCAGCCTATAATGTTCCCACTGCGACACAGGCCTCCTCTCTATGAGAGGGAATGGGATGGAATGGAATAATCCACCACGCGGGCCCAGTGCGGGGTGGTAGATGTCACATGTCTTCAAATTTTTGGTTCTAGGACATGCCGGTTTCCTCACGATGTTTTCCATCACCGTTTTTGAGAGCAGTAGTGATGAAATAAATTACACAAAGTAGTGCGCCTGCCAGGGTTCGAACCCGCTACTTACTGTCCAAAAGATGATTTTACGCAGCTTCGCGCAGCAGACTTTGTTTATGAAATGAATGGACCATAACATCGAGTAACATAACGTAAAATCACAACCCAAAAGTGACTACAATAATCAAGCATACCAGCGTCAGTTACCAAGAACTCATAATAAATACTCAATACAAGCCATGTATTAATGCGGTGAAGTTTAACCCATATCATCCATACAAATACCTAAATAAAATTGAAGCGCCTGTTTGTGATATCAAAATAACAGAAAATATAATCGGCACTTACAACAAAAACTCATTTTTTGACAATTTTTGTCTGTCTGTCGGTTTATTTCGGTTAATCTTCGAAACGGCTAGACCGATTTTGAAGGGACTTTTAGTGGCAGGTAGCTTATGTTATAAGGAGTAACTAAGGTAAGTTTTATTTTAGAGAAAGAATTAGGGTTCCGTGCAAAGTAATTAAAACCCTTGAAAGTGGTAAAAAAAAATCTGTTTAAAAAGGGGAAGTAATATTTTCAGTAATTAGCAACAGCTAGTTACGCAATATAAATACCGTGACCGCATTCGCACGGTTTATGAGGTAAATATGAACTTGGCAGCGGTTGAGCTATAGAAATGATAGATAAACTATACAGCCAATCCAGTAAACATATAATCCATTAAACCTGGTACTAACGGAAGTTTTATAATAAGACGGCATTAAGGTTTCAAGCAGTGTTGATGGTAACTAATACCGTACCAGTTAAAGTTGCCCTGTATAATATTATACCCATGGTGCCCGTATCACATAAATGCGAACCAGAGACAACTCGACCTCGGCAAATCTACCACGATGACTCGACCCCGGTAATTCTACCCCGACAGCTAGAACCGGAAAACTTGACCCAGATAACAAAGACTGCTTACCAGTATATTCCAACAACTGGCAAAAATGCGTCTTCTCTTCGAGAACGAGTGGGCTGCAAGTGCAGTCCACTACGCAGGCTCATCAAATGTCGGTGAGTTTTACATGTGTTCGATTTTTTGGGTCCAGAAATACATGGGTAGGGCAAGCTGTCCCTAAGTGACATAACATCAAGCCTATTATCCCCGAAGGGTTAGGCAGAGGTGTACTAGTACACCCCCTTTTCGCCAGTTACGTTTAAGTCCCATGTAATAGTGGGCGAGCCTATTGCCATGAACCGCAGTCAAATCCAGACTACATGGCTGCCATTGAGAATTTCCTGATGGAAGAACCAATTAACTCTTTGCCCTGCCTGGATATCGTACCTGAGATCTCATGCTCAGCAGCCGCGCTTGAGGCTGCTAAACGAAGGCAGCAGATTTTCCCAGTAAGTACTAAATAAACTGACACGTATCTGAATGACTTATTATATAAACTGAACCTATTTTATTTACATAATAATATGCTTATCAGAAACCTTGAACTGCTGGTCATTACTTCCGCTGAATAATTAGGTTACCTACATATTTTTCGTATTTATATGACCGTACATGCAGTTCTCGTAGTGAAATAACTAAAATATTGATAATTATTTAGAGTAAAAAGCATAGCTTCACTAATTCAACCGGAGGAAACTTGCAGAGAAAGCTGGTCCGGAACCCGTCACTAACATTAAGCGACACGTAGACATAAAAGATTTCTGTTGGATTTTCAACGGTCAGCTTAGCGACGACAGTTATAATTCCAACGGCACAATTATCTTTGGGCATACATTTAGGCATTGCTTAGTAGTGAAAACGGGCATAAGTCTTGAACCAAAACTAAGTAGTCGGGGTATGCCTGATATACCCCACACTCAGATACGCTAGACGCTCTAAGGCCCGTATTACAGAACGTCACTCAATACTCAAGCATCATTTAAAACTAGATTCAAGCCATTTGATTGGTTGAAACTAGTTTTAAATGATGCTTGAGTATTGAGTGACGTTCTGTAATACGGGCCTTAGAGCCGTAGATATTCCCACCGAATAGATCTATTTTGAAAGTAAACTTCTACAAAAACTTCCATGTATTATTTTACATTGAAACCCAGTTATTTACATAAAACTGAAGGACAAATGGCACCTTTTATCATGATCACATACTTTAAATAGTTTAAAACTTGTAAAACGCTAAAACATAAGTCACGATTCACGAATCTAATTTGTATCAATGTTTTTTTTCTTAGTTTTCACGTTATCGTGTGCACTTGATTTAGGTTATACTTCCCGTTTATCATAAAACCTCATCATTTTCGTAACCTTAAACAACCATGTTGGGGTCGGCTTCCAATCTAACCGGGTGCAGCTGAATACCAGTATTTTACATGGAGCGACTGCTTATCTCACCTACACAAACCAGCACCTGGACATTACGAAACTCCTTAGTAAGACTTGTTGGTAATTATTTTTTTCTAACTCAGCAATCGAACTAAGGAACCCATGCACAGCGGTCGCGTTCACGATCACAATGCCGACGACGACGAGTCTTACATACAACACTAAAGAACAGGAAACCTATTTATGTAAATTAAATTATAAACCAGTCTTAACAACATAGCTTTCTACAAACTTCTACGCAACACAAGAGTGTATTATTTTCATATTCAAATATCTAACAACAATAGCCAGACATGGACAGCTTGATGCTGTCTGCCCTTTCAACCTTGACCTGGAATCCGACAAATGGTCATAAAGCTCAGTCAACAGAATCTTATGTTTTTTCCAGGTGTAAGTCTGGAAAATTCATGAAATTACCCGAATTTAAACACATCTTACACACGCTTAAAAATTATAAATATTATGTTTATGTTCATAATTAACCAATAACACAGCCTGTACATCGTACGAGAAACCACGTCTGATTCAACAATGAATGCTTGCGCAATTTTTCATAAAAAAAAATTGCGCAAGCAAAATCTTCATCAAAATCTTCATCATATCATCCAGCTAAGTCTTTCGCTTGGAACTGAAAATATCTGGTCATAATACTCCTTACATAACCGGGCGAACCAAGCAGGACACCAATCCAAGTCAGTCAGCTGTCTTATCTAATGAAAGAGCTATCTTACAATTTCGGTGGTCATTAGTAAGAACTGTCTTAGCTCATACGTCTAGAAGGATCTTCGAGACCTCAAGAATTGTTTAGATCAGGCCAATTTCTACAATCAAAATGTGTCAAATGTGATGTGGTGAAGATAAAAAAAAAAAAAAAAAATTCTCAAAAAAAACATTTAAAAATATAAAAAATTGTGGTCCGCCGGTGTCGGGAGCTGGGTCCAAGCTATAGGTGGTTAGGGCTCCAGAGACAGGAACCTCCTCACAATGCGAGCCGTATCGAGGAGTACTGCCTTCTGAATCAGGTCCTTGATCCAACCGCCTAAGGAGAGCCTCGATAGATGGTCATCGAGGCTCTTTGCCATAAGGCCATTGGTCGTCACGACACGACAATATATGTATACAGCGTGTTACGGAAGGGGGGTATCAACCCTGAAGGAGGTGAATGTGCTCATGAAACTCAACAACTTTCCCCAAAGAACATAGGTCGAAATATGAAAAAAAAATTTGGCCCTCCCTTACAAAACTGACTACCAGCTGATTGATTTACTTTGGGAGGGCCAAATTTTTTTTTCATATTTCGACCTATGTTCTTTGGGGAAAGTTGTTGAGTTTCATGAGCACATTCACCTCCTTCAGGGTTGATACCCCCCTTCCGTTACACGCTGTATAATATTGAATATATTATTATGACAGTAGAGAGTTCATAAAATGATCGAGCGTTGAAACTTGAAACTTAACACTGCCACACTGCTGTCCTTCTAATAACGGTCCCCAGCGCTAATTGATTAAGTACTTGGTGTATTAGGAAATACGCGAAATATCTTATAACCCCTTATTTCCCTGTTCCAAATAACCACAAATACGAGTAGTAAAATTAAATTAAAACTCCGTAAGTAATAGTACGCTTCTCTAAGCGTGACGAAATTCAATTTACCTAGCGCAGACGTCAACATAGCACATTAGTTCCGGAACTACACCACTACGAGTAAACCAAACAATGCGCAATATTTTCGATGGCAAATAAAATGTTATATTCATTAAATTATGATGCACCCATGACTTTACTAGAAAAAATCGTATCGTATTTGTCAACGTTTCTAACTGGAGGGCAGTTAGAGTTTGCTATAGGGTCAACTTTTAAACGTCTTCTTCAGTGGTAAGATCTTTCGTGGGTTCAGATCATCAGCTGCCTAGCCTTTTCCCAACTATGTTGGGGTCGGCTTCCAGTTTAACCGGATGCAGTTAAATACCAGTATTTTACATGGATCGACTGCCTATCTGACCTCCACAACCCAGCTAGCACTTATAACACGATACCCTTTAGTAAGACTGGTTTTCAGACTTTCGAGCCACTGACTACCTGTAACGACTATCAAAGATCTACAAATGACAGCCGGGATCAACGGCTTAACGTGCTTTCCGAGGCACAGAGGAAACTCGGTATGTAATGGGTGGTCACCCATCTACGGACCAACCTAGGCAAGAACGGCTTAACCTAAAGATAGACCCGAGCGGCTGTTATTATTTAGCCACGAGCTCCTCCTTTCGTGGCTTCAGATGTGTGTTTGGCTCTTATTCTTTTCTACTTTATGTAATAATATGCTCATGATTAGCAAACTATACAATTAATTTGTGAAGAAAAAACTTTGTATCCATTTAGGAAAATTTCGCGCACATTGTGTTTTGGCATAGTTAAAGTAAAAAAAAAAACGAGTTGAACCACTTGGGCCACCACCCTTTCCCCTTTTTATATTTCTACTTCTCCGGGGGATTAGGCCAGTAACGTAATATGATCAAATAATTATGATGTTGCTTACTGGCAAATCGAAGCTTTCCGGGTCATTAGGTACGCCTAATGAAGTAATGACTAGTGTCAAAAGCTGTCAACGCAATACTTTCGGTTCGAATAAATCCCAGCGACAAAGAACATAATTTGTATCCATCTAGTCACAACCGGATAAACAATGCCTCATTAACTGTTAAACGGTAAACCATTCCAATTGTTTTATGGCGCCCACGTGGGCCCTTCCGACTCGTAACGGTACACCGCCTCTAGTGAGCGTTACAAAATATGAAGGGCACAGGGGATAAACATACATACGAATACGATGTCACAAAGACAATAAACTGAGAAATTGTTAAAGTAGTCTTTCAATCCTTGAAAAAGGGTGCATTAAAGCTAGAGATGAACGAAATTTATATTAATTTCTAATGAAAATACATTTGTTTTGCGTGCCTAGTACAAAACTCATACTTATTCATTGAGTTCCTACCACCATACAATGGTATGGCCAGTTCAAAAATCTTACTGAAATGAAATGTGACATTGCATATTTTTCCCCTGTGCCCTTCAAATATAAATAATCTTAATAATTTACAGAGAAACTTAGACAGCTTTCTTTTTGATTTATCGTATGCCATACTGGCTGACACATTTTAGGGTTTTGATCAATCATAGGGGCAGGAGGGCAAGCCCTTCACCAGTCGTGCATATCGTTAAAATTCCGTAAGAGCTCAGAAATGTCAAGTTCAAAGAATTTAATGATGGAACGAGTGTTGGTTCCGGCACAGCTTGGAAAAAGACTATGCAACAACGCTTTCAACGATAGGGAAGGGATATCTTCCGTGATTGTTTGGGAGCTCAAAATAATAAGCAATCAGTAAGTGACAGTATAAGTTTAATCTGATGGATTTCAATGCAAGAACCAGCAAGATCATTTTTGCAGTGACGGCGATGTGTGAATCCCTTTTTTCCTACGAGCATAGCAAATGTAGGTCGAGTATGATAACCTGTACGATAGTCATTATGTTCAAGGAATAATTTACGCCACACCTAGTTAGATCTCAAGTATTTAATGGCGCAAGTGCAATACATACTTGTTCTACTGTGCTAGTTTTAACTGCGCTGTTAAGTCGATCAACTTCTCTAGCTACAGTAGTAGGTACAAAATGTAGGTATATGTTACGCTTTTTCCAGCAGATAAAAGGCAATTGGCCAATGTAAACAATTTTCTATCAGATATGTAGGTAGAGCATCTCTATAATGTTATTGTTAAAATATTATTTTACGAAGAAAATTGAATGGCTAGCCAATATTAACCACAGGATGTTTACATTGGCGCCGTTTAAAAGATATCTATCATTTTCTGTTTGCTTATCAAACTGCAGTAAAAATTGAAAGTAACGACATTTTTACGGCTTTTCTGTGGCCACAACTACTCGTAGCAGTGGACCCTCTAGTGGCTTGCTAGCTGTAATTTCAACCTTTGTTTGCTACAATTAGGGTTTAAACTTGATTGTTAAATTGGCTGATTCTAAAATTAGCAGCCGCCTCCGACATCATGCATAAAGTGAATGGTTCTGTAGCTATTTTTGTCCTTCTTTAAGAGGATGTGTCTTTTATGTGAATCAGTGTGCTGAACTCATTGCAACAAGATGATGAGGGTTTGTAATCGGATGCGATGAACTCGCTGTGACTCAATGTTATTGGAAGAATGAGAGGAATGTTCAGTGTTTTGAAGTCCAGGAAAACTTAAATGTTTTGGCCATCTTTCAACACACGAGGAACAAAATTGGTTCAATGGGGAAACTAAAATAAATAGTGAACACATTCGTTTCAAGTGCAACTAGCTACAATTTACACTAGTAGTTTTCAAATGATGTAATGGACTGTGAAATGCACTGATAACGTATGAGGCGATCCAAAGAAATATCTACAACAGATACGTGTACCTACGTAGTACCTACATTGCTAACAGGTTAAAATATTATGCTCAGCAATATCGAGGACAACAGTCCAAATCAGGAAGAGCCCCAATTCCAGGCCAAAAAATTGGTTCAAAGTAATGACCTATTAATGCAGTTGTAGCTTTAAATGGAATACCCTTTACGAAAATACCTCGTCTGGAACCACGTGGTAACGTCTAAACATTTCTCTAAAAATGTAAGTTTCATACGACCTTCATAGTCGAGTAGCAAGTGCGTTTTATTCAACATAGCTTCACGTCCGTGCACGTGAACTGACTCATAAAATGCAGTAATAAAAGCATTTCTGCCTGGACTACTTTCGGTACACTTTGTCAAAAGGTAACAATGCATTATTCTTTATGACAAACATAGTAACTGTTGGTAGAATGTAACATGTTAGTAGCACATAGCACTCCAAGACCGATCCCATTTTTAGCACTTCCTCAACTTCATCTTCCTGCCCTTTGACTCATGTTACTTAGGGTCGGCGCAACACGTTTTTTCTTCCATTCTCAACTGTCAACAATCACGCTAATACATATTACTTCATTTCTTTTATATATTTTCGTTGAGCACTTTCTGCAGGTTCAACCAAACAGTCAATTATGAATGGATCCTTTTGTAGCGTTAAGCTACGACCATAATCGTTTTAATTGCTGTAGGTAATTATCTGTTCAATTCAATACTGAATACGAAGAAAAACAAATAATTTATTTCCATTGTGTTGTGATGTTTTTAGTATCCACGTGCATATTTGGGGGATGCCCATACACTGAAGTCTTATCCGCCATTAAATTTTCACGTACGGTAGCAGATGCTGAGGTCACGTGAGTGATCGTAAAAATACTCATAAACAATGAAAGTCACTAATATCACAACACATAAAAATAGTACGCCGTATAGTATGCCTCAGGGCAGAACAGTTAGATGTATTCGGGTCTTCTACGTCACTATGCTATCAATGACTATTGACAAACAGCCGCTTTTAATAAAGAAAGGCTCTATATACAAACTATGATTTTCGGAGCAGGGTAAGAAGATATATTCTAATACAAATGGTTCAACTATCATCCCTTGTCATTTTGGACGAAGACGGAGAACGGATTACTCATTGTGGTTAATAAGGAACTGCTCTTTTATGATTAATGCTACGAAACCGTACACCTGAGAGTACTGTCTGGATATAGGCTCATTTTACGGGCTGACATCAGTCCCACTTAGTTGGTACATTTATTACAACTTCAAACTTAATATTTCCTGTAGGAGTGACTTTACAACTTCCACGAACTTCGCATAAACTCGGACCAATGAGTGTCTGCAAGACATCACCTCCAGGAATGCCAGTGACCTTCCTCAACAAAGATTAATGCTAGAGGAGTAACATAACGTTGCTCTATGCCAGTATTCCCCGAAAACGTAGTCAGAGGTGTTTGTAACATTTTTTGAGCTACTTGATGATTTATTTGGCAAGAGGAGTAATCCGAGAACTTTCTCATTTAGAAAACTCCTCATTCCTATTGTTTCTTCCGTCCTCACAAACAAAGAGGAGCCTGAGAACACTGAATCATCCACAATCTTTCCGTATTGCCCAAGAGCAATCGTCAGCTAATGCGTCCATTCTTACCGGGGCCCGTAAGACACGAGCACGGACGAGGCAAGAGGAAGCTTGCCGCCGCCCGTGCACTTATCCAATTTGCTGCTATTATGATTTATTGGTAGCGTACAAGTAGGCGCCTATGACCTAGACCGACTGCTTCGCGACCGAGCATGTCAGCGTTCAGTAACATATGAACGGGAAGTAAAGGGAATTGGTCTTCAGGCCTAACATTCCCTGCCCATCAGTCATCGTCTTTGACTTTAAATGATTCACTTAAGATAAACAGTCTAATTCTGCTTTGACAGTAATTTGTTCCAAGACTTCGCGTAATTTCTGGAAAGATTATCTAAGTATTTTTAATATACAGGACATACACCTGGAAAACAGCGAAATGATGCTTAGCAGGAGTGATTTATGCTCGTAATACTTGCCCAGAACCCGGAAGAAACTTTTTAACAAAGGCCAAGGTCTATTTACATCCGGTGGGCAGATGGCCAGCCGGTGCAGTAATTAATCATTTTAGTACTTATAGACTGTAACTGAGGACTTGAGGAGCTCGTGGCTACATAATAACAGCCGCTCGGATCGATCTTTAGGTTCAGCCGCGCTTGCCTAGGTTGGTCCGTGGATGGGTGACCACCCATTACATACCGAGTTTCCTCCGTGCCTCGGAAAGCCTTTGGTCTCGGCTGTCATTTGTAGATCTTTGACAGTCGTTAAGGTAGTCAGTGGCTCGAAAGTCTGACAACCAGTCTTAAAGAGTATCGTTTTGCCCAGTGCTACCTGGGTTGTGGAGGTCAGATAGGCAGTCGCTCCATGTAAAATACTGGTATTCAGCTGCATCCGGTTAGACTGGAAGCCGACCCCAACATAGTTGGGAAAAGGCTACGCAGATGATGATGACTTATATACTGTAACTTCCCTTAATTACGCATGTGGTGAAAATATTCGTGGAGTGGTCGATATTATCCAACGTCTTGTTTTTGAGTTCAGAGTTATGGACCGTAAATAACCGTTTTACTACGGCCGAGGTTTGATCAACACCCCAGTGCGAACCAGACCAGCTTGAACCGGATATTATTGATTTCAACTTAGATAGAAGAACATTCTACTAGGGATCTCAAGGTTCAGTAGTGCACACAAGAAAATGTAGGTAGGTAGGTAGATTCTTGATCCTGTTTGTCTACGGATAAAAGTGAGTGTTACTGTGTTACGTCAAGGCTGGTTTATAAAGCAGTTGATTTATGTTTTCTGACTTCTGACGAAAAATTGCATCGGAACTATTTATTTGGGTCAATATACATCACGACGAACGTCACAATCGTCAAGTTTATCTTGATGGCTGAATGGGCTCAATCTTTACTCGCCCGAATAGTTTGCCTTATTTCCTGTCTCAGCAGTCTGAGACGCACACACCAAGTGCTTGACAAACGCAGCACCCCTTATGGTGACAAGTTGAGAACATGCCAATCTTAGTTACGCATATTGATTCGCTAAGCTGCAGAAGCAGTGGCGTGCAGTGGTTCTCCACGGAAGGTAGGCCACGCATACGGATACCGAAAAAAAAAAAAAAACTTCGCGCAACATCACAACGTCGCTCTACTTATGATGACCCTAAAGTAGTCACATTTATTGATTTATAAAATTTGAAAAAAAAAAATGAAAAAAAAGCCTGTAAAAACAACAGTATGGTGGGGGTGTAGGCTAATATCCAGTGAAAGAAACAATAGTTTTATAGCACAAACGAAATCAGATGAACACACAACGTGTAGAAGCTAAGGATGTAAGTACATTCACGTGATTATTGCCGAAAACGCGTGTTATAAAAGTTATAAATACAAGAACTCACCACATTATTCAAGGTTCAAATCACGATTTTCTGACGATTCAAACTCAGTCACAGTCACTCAAACTCGTCTCGTATCTTTATAAATAACTTAAAATCATCAAAATCAAATCAAGTTGAATCTTAACATTAAACGATAATACGAAAACTTACTACTTTGAACTTCTAACAAACACACATTATCAGAGCAAACTTCACAACAGAACACCTTTTTTAAGTAAATAAACAAACAATAAACAACAAATTACTTATAACTGACGTTACGTTAAAAAAACGTTAAAAAAAGCAAAACATTCAAGATCGCGGATACACAAATATGGCTTCTTTAGAAACCAAATAATAATTGCATCATTTTGCCGGATTGCCACAGTTATTTTCCTAACTTCCCAAAAATCAAAGCGAAATTTCACAAAATTTTGGAAAAAAATAAAATTCATGTATTTTTTTACTATTTTAATAGGGCTTTTGCTATTCCTTATAATTTATATTTTTTTTGGAAGGTTTATATTCGACAATACCACCCTGTTTTTTTAATCGTCTCTAGTAGTCATTATGGAAACGATCGTTTCTGTGTGTAGTCTGTTTCTCGAATTCCCCGCGATCCGGGGGAATCTCCACAAATTGGTAACCCTGCACTGCATTTCATTCATCTTGACTGGCACTTCTGATTGGCTGGCCTTCAAGGCCAGCCAATCAGAACTGCGCTGGCGGTCTCCTTACGGCGGAGTTCCCGCCCATAATCTATACGTGTGTGCCGTTCATACACACGAAAATATGCACCAGTGTGCGTAAATTCATCAATGAGTCGATGAGAAATGAAGGCAGTTCGTTTGGTGGCCTAAGGAGTAGTAGCGTGTGCCCGTGTGACGTCACACGGGCGCGACAAGTTGCTATAAGTGTTATAACAGGAGTTTTAACTTTCTTTTTATATTTTGTATTTTTTATTACATTATTGTTGATTTGTTGTAATAAATGAATTTGGCTAAGGTAGGCTAAGCCTATTTGCCTGTATGGACGGCACGCCCCTGTGCAGAAGCATAACTTGTGCTTGTAAGGTAGTACTGAACAAGGTTTGCTCAGATACGCATAAGTACAAGTACGTACAAGGAAAGAACTAAGCGCAAATCAAATCGAGTCGCGTCAAACTTTATCCAGGACAGAGAAGGAGTTTGCGTAACGAGTACCTAGAAGAAATGTGCTTATGCCAGTGGCATGCGTTCAAATAACTATAGCACTCGTCTGTTTCCAAAACAAGTTGGAACCAATAACCCTCAAGCTTTCACTAATCTCTGCAAGCAACGTCTGTTAATCTATATGAATACGTGTGGACCAAGCAAAAAGAGCACTTAAGGATCATGTCTTCTTCTTCTCGGCTAAAACACTAGGAAGTCGTGAATGGTAAACATTTTGGGGGACTGCGACTGCCTTTTATACAATTATGATGGTCAAAAATGCTGAGACTCAGCCATAATTGAAATTATTTTTGAATTTTACTCTAGGTAGCTTTCTGTTAGACTGGAAACTGACCCCAACATAGTTGGGAAAGACTAGGCTGATGATGAAGTGGTGTTAGCTGTAGTTTCTGCCTTCCGCTATGGGTAAAAGGCTTCAGTTTTTAAATGTACTTGTGATAATTTCCGGAGATACCACATTATAATATGAAGTTAAACAACTATGTTTAAACTTAAACCATGAATATCATACAGATTACACAATGAGAGGATTTTATCTGTGCATTGTTTCAAAATAATGTTCGCTTAGTCTCTTTGTTTGTATGATATATCTGTTTTATCTTGTTTGAATAGGTCATTCATGGCTTGTTTTAGTTATTCTGTTGCCCATACAAACTGCATGAAGGTAATGAATTATGGATAAGGGACAAATTAATGCCACAAATAATGATCATGTGGAATTCATTTGTTGTAATTCATAAATAATTACAATTATTTATAAAGAGGAATTTGTCACTAATTGGATGATAAAAAACAATGTTTTGAATTTGTTATGCTGCAAACAAGTTATCAACAATTTTTCCACAAACAAGTTGGTGTATTGTGTTACTGGCCTGAGTTTTTTTTTATTCAGTTCAATTCTATTTAAAAACTTATTAATAATGCTGAGGTGAATTCTTTATTTTGCAATTATCTTACTGTTTTAGTTTAGTTCATTAATGATGTCTAACTAATAAATTGCTGAAATTCTAGCTGATAATTAATCTAAGTTGAATTAATTTTATGTATGTACCACAACCAGTCGGAAAAAACTGATGTAACTCACTTGAAATCTAGTAGCAGATGGTTGATCCCTGAACCTGGATGGCTTCTCCACATCTCGAAAGCTGCTCTTGGTGACTGGCGAGCGCGACTGTACAGTGACGGAGCCGTTGGACACCCCCTCGGGCAGCAACCGGTCCTTTTCTCCAGGAGAGGATCTAAAGTGGAGTCCAGCCTCCAAGTCATCGCTCCTCTGCGGCACGTCAGCAGCCGTAGGGTACTGAATGTTCCCATTCGTTGCCGCCATAGACTTCGCTGAACTGATCTTTCGAAACCTCCCAATAATAACGTCTTCTTCATCGTTTACCGGCACATTCAACTTCTCCGTAGCTGTGCTCGTGTGAGCCTCAGGCTTCACAGGGCTCAACTCTATGTCTTTCTGTGGCGAACCCATCTTTACAGTCGGTTTAAAATCAACAAATTATTGTATTAGCACATTATTTTTAATTTTAAAAAACGTCCTATTATTTATAAACACAAGGCATTCACCGGCAAAAAGCGTTAATCGTATCTTAAAAACGCATGTGACTTAAACAAATATCGAAACAATGTGATTCTCTGTTACAAAAATTGTAAAATATGTGATGGAATTAAAAGCACGCAGACGGCGTGTTGGAGCTATTTTGAACAAACGCCTGCTATGCCGTCTATTTGACAACTAACCGAATGAATGAAAGCATCAAAGCAATCTTCGGCTTCGGTAGGTTGGTCTTGGTTGACAGTGACTGAATGATTCGTTGACTTCGACCACGGACTTCAACGGTTACCGGTTACAATGTAGTTGAGAATGATATCGACTCATCTATTAAAAAAAAAAATATTTTAGCTTATAATTTTTATTTCTTTTGTTATAAAAGTGTTGTGTATTTTCTAATAACTGTAATAGAACTCAATAACAACTTTTTGTTAATATGGGAGTGGTTGCCAGTGCCAAAAATGGTTTTATTTTTCAATGTTATCTGTCAATGTCATCAAACCAACGCGGAACGCCCATTGGAATGCCACACGATTTTGGCAATAATTTCTTATTGTCAATTTGTCAGTTTCAAAGACTGACGGGTGGGGTGTCGTTGTGTTTTTATGAAATTATTTTTGTATTTTTAAGATGGGGTTTGATGATGGTCAGATAGTTTTAGACAGTGAAAATGGTGCTTATTATGCCGGTCAAACTGTATACGGGCGAATGATGTTCTCCCAAGGCAAAGAGAAAACTATTCATGGTATGTGTTTGCGCCTATTTCGCTATCACACTGTCCAAAAAAAGATCCTCATTTGAATTAACAAAAACTCTTAAGCGCCGGTTTCGTGTGTAGGTTATAAATGTTTTACAATGTCCTTGGATTTTATCTTCCTGTAATTACTATCAATTTAGACCATTGTTGAAGTTGACCTAATGTTATGATATTCAGTAAAACCGGGTTAGGATAGCAGCCAAAAATCTATCCTCCTAAGTAGTCATTGTCATGCTAATGTTTAAGGATATGCTATAGTATTCATAAAAAGTTGTTCATTGTGTTTTTGACATCCACCTATTTTAATAATTAACACCTATTGTACCCACAATACCCACTTCACGCTGCAATTAAATTGTAGAACAAATAAATAATTAACTGTAATTATTGTGGTTCAGACCACCATCAAAATCGAAGTTTCAAACTTAGCATGAAACTTTTTTTGCAAAAATGTATTTTAATCCTTACGGTTGTACAAATACTGGCCTTCATCTTTAAAAAAAAATTGCAACCCTTATTAAAAATCGCAATAAAGTAGAATGTAATTTACAAAACCATAGTAACACAGATAATGATTGTTATGTCTATACAACATCTTGTTTTTTTTGTATGTCTGTGTAGCTAGACGTTTGGCCTTGACACCAAAGATTAATGAATGCCATGTAGAACTTCCAATTATATACATACATGTAGTTATTGTAGTTGTATCCTTTGTTTGAGAAAAGCTTTAAAATCATTTTATTTTACCAAAAACAACTTAGATATCTACTTACAATGACAACTAAATGATGATAGACATAATTATGATACTAGAAATAAAGATAAAATTGATCATCCTTATATTATCTTTTCTAAAGTACCTACAAACATCTTTTATTGGGCACTGTGTTAAATGTTTAAAAATACCTTGTATTTTAAAACTTATTAAAAGATAAATTAAAGCTTATTTACAAACTACACTTTTGTAAACAAGCATATTATAAATTGGAGGATTCTATTCAAGATAGAAACCTGTACTGTCCCATTGCAGGGCAAGGGCATCCCCCAATTCCCTCCATGTGCTCTTTTCCCGTGAGTCCTTGTCACATATAATTTTATAATGAATGCATACAAAATATGGTGCATTAAGAATAAGAATAATTTATTTAAAACAAAAGTATTGAATTCGTAGATAAAACCGTTTTCCTGGGGCTTACGCTTGATTCAAGGCTACAATGGGGTTCTCATTTGAAATCTCTTGCGGGGCGCCTAAGTTCAGCAGCATATGCTGTTAGAAAAATCCGTCAATTTTCTGATGTAGATACCGCTAGACTGGTCTATTTTAGTTACTTTCATAGTATAATGTCTTATGGCATTCTGTTATGGGGACGGGCTGCAGACATTGAGTCTATATTTATTCTGCAAAAAAGAGCCATCAGAGCCATATATAATCTTCGTAGGCGCGATTCTCTAAGGGAACTGTTTAAGGAAATCAAAATCATGACGGTACATTGTCAATACATCTACGAAAACATAATGTACGTTAGAAAAAATCTACATCTTTTTAATAAAAGAGGTGACAGACACAATTACAGTACGAGAACTAGAGACCAATTAGTTCAGCCGGGCTTCAGACTCGCTAAAGTAGACTCATCTTTCATGGGGTACTGTTTAAGATGCTATAATAAAATTCCACAAAGTATTCTTGAACTGAATGAGACGAAATTTAAATCATGCATTAAACGCACACTATGTAAGCAAGCATATTACAAGTTGGACGATTATATCTCTGATAAAAATGCTTGGCTCAATGCCGGTCCTGCTCCACATGGACAGGGGCGCATAAACTGATTAATGGATAGCATTAAATAGTATTGTTGGAGCTGCTGAAGATTGTACAATCTTTGCATTGTATAGATTCAATTTCTTTTGGTATTATATAACCGCATAGCCCATATTATGTGAGTACTATGTAATAGAAAGCTATCCTTCGTTGGAAACCTACGTCATTTTTTTTTTTTTTTTTGACTTGAATTTGCCCTGGCGCTTAAGTGTATGTCATGCTCACTCAAATGTCTCGCTGATGGTGGCGCGTGTGCCGGATCAGTTAGTTCCCTTCAAAATGGTTGAGTTGAATGGTGCTGATACATGCGTCATGTTCGTGAACGGGCACTGTCAGTTGTGACTGGTCATCTCTTGGTTGCCACGGCTTATTTGAATTAATTATTTTATTTTTTGAATTGTTCTTTTCCTTGTTTTTACTATGGACACTTTTAACGTGCACTTCTTGCTACATCGCTCTCACATAATGTACCATCTAAACATGAATGATGTAACCAAGGTTTTGTAAAAATATTCTGATTTAAAAGAGTGTCCATGGAGTTTCTTGCCCGTTCTTCTCCATAGAGATCTACGTTACGGAATGGGCAACTACAGTACTTTCACAGTTTTTATGCCTTGTGACTGGGACTGTAGCTAAATTTCATTGTTGTCTTTGTTTCGACAGTTCAAAAGTGCCTGTAACGGGCCTACTTGAAATAAATGCTTTGATTTTGATTTTGAGTAGGTATTATATTACAAAAGTGTACATTTAGGTGCAGTAGTGTTCTATGTTAGGGATTTTGGTTTCCGCACTTAGTCCTTAAAGTGGACCATTGTGCGTGAGGTGCAGTAGTGTTATTTCTAAACAATTGTATGATTAGTGCTTATAAGTAAACTATAACTAAAATAAATATAACTGTTGCAAGTTACGATAATGGCGAAATCAAATGTTAGGTAGCGACCTGCCTGATCTAGGTTTATTTAAACCTGTGTTTCAGGCCATCACTTTACATTGCTTAATTTAATTAGGACAGGAAAAGTTTTAAAATAAAGTAAATCTAGGAACAAAAACATTCAAACTAACTTAATTACAATATGTACAACTAAATACGAGGGGATGACGTATCAAATCAAACCAGGACTTCTAGAAGTTTTACATTACATTACATTTTAAAAGAGTAACAATAGAGTTTCTTGTCCGTTCTTCTCCATACAAAACTATGTTTGTGAATGGGCAGTAGATTCAATTCTATTTCCATATATGACATTCAAAAGTGACTTTTAATGGCCTAATTGAAATAAATGATATGATTTTGACTGGTGTCCATGTCAAATAGTTTTGGCAGTAATGTTTGTGGTGTCTGGTGATGTAATGCAAAACGTGTTCACTGAAAGAGATAACACTGTTATACACAGAATAATAACATTAAAATGTACTTTTTGTCCCAATGGGTCCATCTGAATGACAAGCAACATCGCAACAAGCCAAGTCGGATATAGCAGAACTCTGTTTATGAGAACTAGAAATTAGAAACTTCAAATGGGGACATAGGGGTTGAAAGAGAGTTGAGAGGCTTCTCCCCTGCAGTGGGACTCCACATTTCCTCAGGCTTTTAATGATATTTTTTTTATCAATTTCAATTTATCTATGAAGATCTAACTGTATATGATTCAAATGTTCAGCAGGATCTGGTACTTGCATACTAAGCAGACCATTTTAACTGTATTGTTTATGGCTAACCCAATAAAAAACTAATTAATTCATTAAACCTCAGATAATTATTGCTGTTATCAAATCAAGCCGTATCATGAAAACAATTATTATTATTATTTGATAACATAACAAATTAACAATGTTCCTGTTCTGCATTTGTTAGGGTGCTTTTGTGTTATAAGAATATGTAATTTATTTAAAAAACTAGGTTATTAATGTTATTTATACAAGCTGATGCCTGCAGCTTCGGCCGCATGGAGTTCGCTAATTGTACCACGGAATCGTACATACTACTGCGATAAAAAGTATCCTATGTGTTAATCTAGGTTATAAACTATCTGTGTGCCAAATTTCATCCAAATCTGTTCAGTAGTTTTTGCGTAAAAGAACACAAACAAACACACAAACCTCCATCCTAACAAACTTTCACATTTATAAAAAAAAGTATTAAATATGTATATGTAAGACTTCGAGCACACAAATGTACAGCGTGACTGAAGCGGATTTCTTGCCATAGGCATTTTCTACCAGTAGGTACAATAAAATCTCTATTTTCAAAACAATAACAAAACCATAACTACAGTCTATCTAATCACTATTATTTCCGAAGATGAAAATACTATTTTTAACAATTACATTTGCACTGAACTTATCTAATTTTTAAACCGACTTCAAAAAAGGAGGAGGTTTCTCAATTCGACCGTATATATATATATTTTTTTTTATGTGTGTTCGCGGATAACTTCGTCGTTTATGAACCGATTTTGATAAATTTTTTTTTGTTGGAATGGAGATACTTCAAGGGTGGTCCCATGATAAGGAAACCGGGATCTGATGATGGCATCCAAGAGAAATTGAGGGGAGCTTTCAAAAATTGTAGTGGCGACTAGTGCGTTTGTAAATTTTTTGATTAAGTATTTTAAAGCACTACAATTTAAAGAAGGTCTGGAGTCGCTCTGATGATGGAACCGAAAGACAGTCGAGGGAACTCCTCAACGGTTTACAGCAGTCACCTTGTTTGGGTTTGATTAATTTGTATTGATGAGAAATTTACACCTAGATGGGTTGTGACTATCATAAGGGGTCTGATGATGAAGACGAAGGACAGTTAAGGGAACTCCTCAACTGTTTACAGTAGCTACCTTGCGTTTGGACTTAATTCATGTATATTGATTAAAACTTTGCACCCATCTGGGTTACAAGTGCCATTACAGGTCTGATGATGAAAAATATTTGTATCGAATATTGCAACTAAAAAATAAAAAAATAAAAAAACTTTTTTGCAAAAAAAAAACCGACTCCAAAAACACAAAAAAGTCAAAAATAATTTTAGCTTCAGAAGTCGGTGACAAAAAACTGAATCAAACAAACAAAAGTCACCGACTTCTGTAGCTAAAATTATTTTTGAATTTTTTGTGTTTTTGGAGTCGGTTTTTTTTTTTGCAAAAAAGTTTTTTTATCTTAGATTATCTGCACTAAAATGTACTTACACATATCACTACTAGATACACGTGGGATATTTTTTATCAGTAACATTTTATCTAAACAGTTGCCAAAAAAAGGCATTTTGCAAAAAATAAAACCACAAAAAAGTGAAAAATTTTAGCTTCAGAAGTCGGTGATTTTTGTGTGTCATTCAGTTTTGTCACCTTTTTTTTTGCAAAAAAGTGTTTTTATTTTTCCACTTTTAGTTGTAATATCCCACACAAATATTTGCTATGCACTTATTTTTCATTTTTTACGATACATTTCATGGCAAGCGATAAGCTTAGCTAGCCTATAAAATGGAACTTGACATACTTAACTGGCGAAATCTGGGTGTAATGTACACATCTGCGTACCCCCTCAGAGCATACAGGCGGGATGTTATGTAAACAATAAACATCCAAGCGATTGCAGCCATCACGACAGACTTGCTGTTTAGTATTGAAGAGTTCCATTGTATATCTCCGAAGTCCATGATCAGATCATGACAATATTTCTAAGGGACCAACTTGGGAGTATACTCTTTCAAACAAACAAAAAAACATTTGACCGACAAATCGGTGAACATACCTACATAAAAAAAAGATACCGACTAATTGAGAACATCGTCCTTTTTTGAAGTCGGTTAAGAAAGAAAAAAACATTGTCATTGACTTATTTAACCTTTTGAACGCCACAGCATATACGCACGCGCGTGCCCTCCACTCCACGCCAAGCCGCAATTTCACCGCAAATACCTACAAAAAGAATACGAATTCTAAAACTATTTAATTGTTTATTTCGTGTTAGTGCACCGCATTTGTTGTCACATTTTTATGTCGTTGGCGTACAGGTTGCGCTGGTTTATAAATAACGTACAATAATAATAATAATATCTTGGGACAACCAACACACCGCCATCTGATCCCAAACTAGACAGAGCCTGTACTATGGCAACCAGAGAACTGATAAACATACTTACATATTTCTAAATACATACATAATTATAGATAAATTACACCCAGATACAGAACAAACAATCGTACTCATCGCAAAAAGATTTGTCCTGTGTGGGAATCGAACCCACGACCTCCGTCATAGCAGTCAGGGTCACTAACCACTAGCCCAACAGGCCTACCAAACTAGTCCAACAGGACAATGTAACAATGGTGTTCAAAAGGTTAAACTAAGGTAATTTAAAGGTTAAATGACACGGATAGTATGGGCTATCGGGGACTATCAGACAATGAACCAGTATTGGTGTAACTGCAGTTATTTTTCTAGGCAAGATCAAGATATTGAAATAACTTCTACAAGTGGCCATACATAAAATGTATGTGTTACAATCTTGCGTGCTGGCTAATATCGCGATCTGATGCAGTCAGACAAAATTAAAAGAAAAAGACCAAGTAAAGACTTTTTGTATTGCCATAGCTACGTAGGTATAGTTTAATTTAATACAAGAAAAAAAGACACAGACACACTGTTTTTAAAGAAGCCATTGAGTTGGGTCTACAACATCTTACCGTTGCCCCATACTACTTGGGGTCATGTTTCGTTTCTTCCATTCTCCCCTGTCAGCCTTCATGGTATCATTTGATCCGTTTGTCATATCATTCCTCACACAATCTAGGCATGTTTTCTTTGCCCTTCCTCCCCCATACAGCAATATTCATATAGGTAAAATTCATCACTCTTTTAGTCACATGCGATTCATCCTTCCTCATCACATAGCCATACCAAGACAGACGGCTCCCTTTATTTTTAGGGTTCCGTACCCAAAGGGTAAAACGGGACCCTATTACTAAGACTCCGCTGTCTGTCTGTCTGTCTGTCTGTCTCCAGGCTGTATCTCATAAACCGTGATAGCTAGAAAGCTGAAATTTTCACAAATCCTGTATTACTATTGCCGCTATAACAACAAATACTAGAAATTAAAAAAAAAAATATTAAGTGGGGCTCCTATACAACAGATATGATTTTTTTGCCGTTTTTATAGATAACTAGCTGCCCAGCGCAACTTCGTTCGCGTGGTGTCCTACCCCTTACCTTACCCTACTCCTAACCTACTCCTACACTACTCTTATCCTACTCCTACCCTACTCCTACACTACTCCTACACTACTCCTACCACAGAAATATTGACTCCTACTCTACTCCTACACTACTCCTACCCTACTCCTAACCTACTCCTGCACTACTCCTACCCTACTCCTAACCTACTCCTACACTACTCCTACCCTACTCCTACCCTACTCCTACCATACTCCTACCCTACTCCTACACTACTCCTACCCTACTCTTAACCTACTCCTACCCTAATCCTACCAAAAAAAAAGTATCCTAGTGTTGTTTTTAGACTTATCCAGGCAATTTTTTAAATTTTTCTCGCCGTAAAAACCATCCTTGAACTTCAACGAACATTTAAAAAAAAGAATTGGCCAAATTGGTCCAGGCGTTGTTGAGTTATGCGCTTACCAACACATTTTGCGATTCATTTTTATATTATAGATGGTACGGAAACCTTCGTGCGCGAGTCCGACTCGCACTTGGCCGGTTTTTTCTGTAACAGGCGCCAATTTCAAACTTACCCATTCTCGTCAGTTCGTCACTCCACATATCCATTTCAACATTCTCAACACCACTACATGCATGAGTAGGGACTACAGTTGTGCAACATTGATGTATTTCTTTTTTTCAGGTATATATGTGGACTTTAAAGGCTTCTGCAAAGTGCACTGGACGACGACGCACTCCAGAAGAGTAAACAATCGCACACAGTACTACACGGTGCACCACGACTCGCAGGAAGAATATTTTAGAAGTAAGAAGTTCTTATTCGGCAATGAACATGGTAAGGATTGAAAATTTTTTAAATTGTTTTTTTTTCCCAATGCTTGTCGAGTTAAATGGCGTTCGATCCGAAAACCTTATATTCAGTAGTAAACTGCTACATTAACTGATAAATCTTAATAAGACATCTCTTCATCATTGGAAAATGAAAATGAGGCACAGAATTGTCGCAACAGGTGTTTAAAAAGTTAAGAGTAAAAACCTACCAAAATTTGTTTGAAAGAAATTGGCTTGAAAGAAATAACTAAAAATAGAACCCCGTTTCTTGGACTCAAAGCCTTCAAAGGAATGTTGTCTGAAAACAAAACCAAATGAAAACTGGTTTTATTACATAACTACCCGCCCCTTACCTCAATTAAATGTGCCGAGTGTAATTGTTAATATCATGTAAGGATTATAATATGTTGGAATAAAAGATCTTATTTTAATCTTATTTTAGTTTGTTTATTTTATTAGCTACCTAAACTTGGCTGATGTGATGAGTGTCGATATCTAAACATGATACGATTTCTGTTTTTTTTACGGCAGTCGGGATTTTTAGTTTTTTTTTTATGTTTATTTATTTATGTACACACAGATACTACCAAATACCAAATCGATACCCAACACGTCTGTTATGAGTTTCGCAAAATCGCTAGCTAATTTAATTTAACCCTATATTGCACATTTGCACACATACCACAGGACAGTACTCTGATCTACAGATCTAGACTTGAACAGAAACATAATAGATCATTGATAATCATTGTATTCATTGTGCCGTATCAGTGTAATGATAATAGTAACTCATGACTTCATGAGCTGCTTACATCCCATAAAAGATAGTTGATGGGTGTGCTATTATAGATAACATCAATATGCATGAAGTCGGGTCTGCTGCACCCATTTTCTAACAAAACATGGTAACATAACATGTTATCATATTTAAAAACATTTTATGTCAGGCCACGCCCCCTTTGATGTTGGCAAACCATGTTTTGTGTTAGTAAAACACGATAACATGGCACTGCGGACCAGGAATGTGTTACATAGTGAAAATTCGCCCATTCATCATTCAAGTTTATACTCTGTTCTTGCTTAACCGGCGACATGGACAGCAACAACCTCCGTACGCCTTTGTCCCTATTAAAAAAAAGACTAACCCATTGTTCTTTTATCCCAGGCGAGAACCACCTCCCAGCAGGTCAACATGAGTTCAAATTCGAGTACCCCATCCCGCACGACTGTCCGTCCACTTTCGAAGGGACATACGGTCACATCAGATATCGCGTCAAGGTGGTCATGGTGACCTCTGGAATGTTCTCAATGAATAAGGACAAGTGGGTCCCTATCCGAGTACACGCGCCGTTGGACTTGAACCAGCACCATTCCGCCAGGGTAAGAGAGTCGGAGAATTCCAAAATGTCTTTTGTGAATAATTTCCAATAAATTGGAACTAGCTATCTCATACAGGATGAAATGAGCACCGACGCAACAAACTGTTATCAAGATTTAATTCAATACATGATTCTAGCTTTGAAATGTATCCTCGGTTATTGGAAAAAATCGACTGCCATCATTTTGACCGGGCAGGTATTGCAGACGAATACACAAGTCCATAAGTTTGCGTTTCAGTGTCATAAACAACTCCCCCTTGAATAGTTCCTTCATGGACCAGTAGCTCTTCCAGCTTAGGGATCTAGAATCCATGTACCTACATCCATGAGTGTCAGCTGATGCAGTCTCTAAAGAAATGTCATTACTCCATCCAGGAACCGATTGAGTATGACCTGTCAAGTAACTACTGCTGCTGGTGCATGAGTGCGGGATTTTCGGAGGTGTCGGTGAGGTTGCCTGTGTCAGGGTACTGCCCCGGCCAGATCATACCCATGGAGGTCTCCTGCAAGAACGAAAGCAACGTCGAGATCGATGAGATTAAGTTCGCTATTAAAAAGGTAATTTGTAATTAATTATTTATGCAAATAATTCTGTGTTTATCACCCAATTATATGAATCTTGACTAGATTGCTTCGTTTGTCTTATAGAATGCTGCAGCTAAGCATGAATTCCTGGGTTCGTTTTCCAGGTTGAGTAAAGTGCGATTGGGTTTTGACACCTATAGCCGTACAAGACATCGAAACTAACGTCTCTGTCAACGTCACTTGACCGCCCGAAAGATCTGAGTTGTATCATTGTACTAGAGTTCACTGACGGTCAACCTTATTACTTAGAGCATAAGGGTGAAAAGTGGCAGACCGTCAGTGAATTCGGTAGTAACTACTTGTTTATTTATTTAAAACACACTGTCTAACAAAGAACAAAAAAGAACAACAATGGGCGGTCTTATCGCACAAGACGATCTCTTACAGACAACCTATGGACAAACCAATAACATAATCATTTATCAAACTATTTTGTCCCTTTACTTAAGACTGTAGACACTGGTAATATTTATGACAGCTAGAACATTACCAGTCGACCAACTAGGTCCCTTTTGTGAAATGGGGTGCGAGTTCCTAGTTGAAATACTGCTTAATATGTCTAATGTGTGTTGGTACACCCAGGACGTGAATTTCCTGGCGATATCCCAGCCCGGGAAAAAGAATGAACACGACACGGTGGCCGAGATCAAGAAGGGCCCCGTCCCCGGCCACACTACGCGTAATTGGACCGTAGAGATGGAAGTGCCCGCCATGGACATCTATAATGTTGAAGGATGCCGGTTCATCAATATTGAGTACTCTTTTAAGGTAAGAACCATTCCGGATTGCCATAATTATGATGCAGGGTGTAAACGGACCTTTACGAAGCCGTCAACCAAGCATTCTGTACAGAAGCCAACACATCAAGCTACTACAATCTGTCAAATGACATGGCCGGAATTTGTATAGAGCTGTGCCCTTACAAAAAATATTCATGTACATTGACATACAGTACGTCAAGTTAAAGCTTACAGGTGTGTAATCATAATAGTTTAAGTTTTATGATCAGAGAAGAAGCGAGAGATACTATAAATAGGATACAAAAAATGTGCCTAAACATTTTGAATAGCAATGATCATAAATTCCGAAACGAAACAATACGAGAAATGCTATTACCAATGGATTTAAAGGCCGTTTCTTCACTATCCGACACGACATTTCAAATCGAAGAAGAGCGAGTACTAGTCGTCTACAGATATTTCTGGATATTATGACTTCCAAGCGACCCAAGCGACTAGCAAAAATTATGCAATTGGATAGGCAATAAAACACTAAAATGGTATTTGAATTTTTATTTAAGAATATCTAATTAGGTAGGTATTATATATACCTATATTTGCAAAAGTATAAAATATAATTATCTACTTCTACTTCTTTTACAGACGTTTTAAGAAAAACATCATTGCAATTACTCAGACAAGACACATTCATTGTTTTCATCCACTTTTAAGCCTATTCATCTTCAAAAATCAACAAAATATTATCAAGGAATGAAGCTGATGCCGTTATATTTGCTTGATGCCTGGCCCAGCCTAAATACCATAACAACGTCATAACATGGCAACAACATCCAACTGTCCGTTTACCAACTAGGCAACTACAACAATAGCCTAAAATGGCATCCAAGGGGTTGGGTAGCCCCAACCCCTTGGATGCCATTTTGGCAATGGCTCCCTGTCATACAAAATATATGAAAAATATTGCTTCCGGCTTATGTGACGTGACTTTATTCTCCATCTCAAAAGATAAGGGCTATTTCCACGCACTTGTGCAATCATGTTTTGCGCATTTTGCAATTCTGGACACACAATTCAAGCACCTTGACATCGTGAGCGTCAGAATCCAAATCGTAAACAAACAAGTCTAATAAGCACAGCAGAATATTAACATTAGAAGCGTAAATGAAAGTCCGATTAGCGTGGGGTCAAGTGAAAATATCCAATACAATAACGAAAAGACAACACAGTATTACGTGATAAGATCAACGCAAGACTGCACAGATAGTTTTGAGCTCTTTGGTTTTGAGCGTAGAAACGTCAAAATAACTCTAGGATATTTGGATACACACTCTTGAAAATAAATATTTGAATATATTCATCAAGACGCGCGGCAGGTCGAAAAGTGGTGTCTGCGATAATCGTGAAACCGTTAACTTTTTAAGGTACCCTAGCAATACAATTTGACAGTCACAGGTGTTTTACATACATTTTAGTCTGACCTTCAGGCGTAATTCAGATAGATAGTGTTTGTCTCATGCGTGTATCCAAACGTAGATGCATTTTGTATTGCATGCAATGAAACAAAACCACAAAAAAACTAATAAGACACTTATTATTTTGAGATTTTTTGTCGCCTGTTCTAGAGATATATGTAATTGTTGCGATTAATTTTTATTTATTTTAGAAGTAACTTTAATATAATAATAATTAGTGTACATTACGAATTATGAATTGATTCTGAGGGCAGGATTCGGCCATGTCCTTTCTTTAATAGATTTCAACTTTATCGCTAAAGCTATAGGTTCAAGGTTGATTGGGAAAATTGTACAGTTTCAGGTCGCTTGATGTGCTGGCGTCTGTATATAAAACTACGTATCATTGCGCCAAGATTATTGCACGAAAACGACTTTTTTTGTGTGAAAAATCACGGTAGCGTAGTAGCGGTATGGTACTTTCATACAAGCCTGAAAGCTTGGTTTGCCGTCATAATCTACTACGCTTAATGATGTTGGTTTCTGAACGGTCTGTTTGCCTTATGGGCTTGCCGTATGGCCCGTAGACACGCCACAGCGGTAGCGCTCAAAGTAACGCAATCAAAACGTTGTGCTGATAAATGTATTGAAGTACTTGCCCATGGACTTGTATTTAAATAAAAACTTGTGAATAAGTTGGAACTTTGACATTCAATATCTCTGAAAGTAGAAGGCTAACAGGAATGGTCTCGATAAAAAAATGGCAATTACGGGGGGAACAAGTACCACTCCGCTTCGTAAAGGATGTTTTTACACCCTTAATATTTACAGAAGAGCAATGGTGGTCCGTGGCAACGACTCCGGCTTAGTTGTCGTAGATCATTTGGGTACCTTCTTGTAGACCACTGCTCACAAAACGGTGAAGCGACATATCCTAGTTCAAATAGCGAACTGTCAATTTATGTCACAGCTAGTCTTTTTTTATCACTGATCTTTATCAACGTTACAATAAGGTTGTTATTGGATTACTTACTATCAGAAGTGAAAGTAGTGTACAGTCAACGAGCACTAATATGCACGCAGAAACTTTTAAAGTTTTTTTTTTTAATCTTTTTTATTATATTACAATCAAGGCTAATAAGCAATTTTAATCTAACTTAATTTGCTAAAAGTGATTTTCTCCCACTGTATTGATTAAAGTTTTACGTTTCTACGAACATAGTATTTGGTAGCCATACTGTTACGAATTAGATCTGTCATATCAAAGTAAAGTCGTTTTTTTTTATTTGTGAAATGCGTGCATATAAGTGCTCGTGCGTGACTGTACAGTACGCATGTGCCATGTTTGTATCAATTTAAAATGCAAAATAATGTGTTTAACAGATTATTGCCAACAGTAGTAACTCATGTTACAGTTTTGATTACAGCCCGTCTTTTTATATCACACAGGTATCAACGGAAATCAGTGGCTGCCACAATGGTACTGATGAAACTCATCCTATAATCTTTGGAACTATTCCATTAGTCGGCTTCCAAGATAATGTACAGAACCCACTTCATGATCAATTACCGCAACCTATGGTGACTGTACCAGATGCTAACTGTTACCCTCCCCCGCCAATCATAAATCAACCACTGCCAAACTCGCCTTACCCCAATAGCAATGGTTATCCTCATAATGCTCCTTACCCTGGTCACCCAGGCTTTCCGACCACTCCTAATCTTGGTGGCAGGACTTCTCCTTATCCTCCTGGAAATCAGCCATACCCCAATGTTTCTCCTTACCCGCCAAACCCGCCTTACCCTGGTGGTAACCCACCGTATCCGGGTGAGAAGTCGCCTTTCCTGGGTGCAAACCCTCCGTACCCTGGAGGAACCTCTCCTTACCCTCCAGGAATCTCGCCTTACCCTGCAAACACTCCTTACTCTTCGGACAAATCTCCTTACGGGTCTAACTCGAACATAGGTCCGTACCCAGGGGCTAGGCAAAGTCCCTTGCCGCCATATTCTGCAGGAGGTACTCCGTTGAAGACGGGAACCATCGGTTTCGGGGTACCAGCGGGTGATGGATCTAAAATGCCGCTGTTGCCCGCGGGAGCCGGTGTACCATACGTAAGTATTTTCATGTACCTATCAAGTTTTATTTCTGTTAACAGATTGTCTGACCTTAAGCCAGTTAATCTTGTAAATGATTTGGTACTGTAAACTTTCCATAATTTAACATTTTCGTTTACTACGCAAACAAAGTTTTAGAGCTAAAATTTTGAAACAATTGGACGTGATTAGCATGAGCTAAGACTTAGACATGTCGCCGTCTCTATTTTGCACTTGTGCGACAGTGACTCGGGTAATACATCGCCAACTTAAGTGCTAATGAACATTAATAGATCTCAGCTTTTTTAATATTCCTGTAATTTCCTGATTATTGTATTGTTAATGATTAATGGGGATTTTTACATTATTATTTCCGTTATTTGTTTTCACACAAATTTTAATATTCCTTACATTTTTAAATATTCCAATAAAGAAAAACAAAAAAGAAATAGTAGCACACCGGCCTCGGGAACAGGGTCCGAGCTACCGGCGGTCCGGGCTCTTGAGAGAGGAACCTCCTAACAATACGCGCCGTGTCCAGAAGAACTGCCTTCTGAATCTTTTGACATTTTTGTTAATGATTGTGACTTTATTATTATTAATTATTTTGACATTATTAGTAATTATTACCAAAATTTTCCAAATAATGTAATGTACTAGCACTAGTGTTGAAACTGTGGTTGTACTACTAACAAATTGGATTTCATGATCTGTTAAATAAGTGATTTGATTTAGCCCAAATGATAATGCTGCACAAAAGTTTTAATACTTTTTGAGACCTTGATTTAGTACATTAATGTTCTTACCCTATTTTAGGGGTGCCACACACTTTCTGGCACCCACATTCAATTCGGCAGTATTTGGTGAACACACAAAGCCGACCCAAAACAATTACTCTCTTCACTATTCGAGCTGAGCCCAAGCGGTTTTTCTTATCGTATATTCAATTTCGCTGCCGCGCGAACTGTGATCCGATCCGAACATGTGTGTTTTATGTATATTTCACACAGTATTTTTATTACAGCCAACAAGTCCAGGGTCGAATCCATACGCGACTGCTTCCGCGCCGGAACCCTCCACACCAGGCAATGATGAACGTAAGTGAATACTTTATTTTATTTTTATTGCCTAATGGTAACAGGTTAAAATGGGGTTGGGCGGGACTTTACTGCTTTTGTATAAACTAATACTACTGCCCGTTATCACGAACACTATACCAGACCTAAATAAATGCCTAAATATTATTATATTCTTGGATTTTCAACTTTCGGGGATGTGCCGAGCTTTGAAAATCCAAAATTCCGTAATTAAAACTTCCAATTTGTCAAATTTATTAAGAAATTGAGTTTCTAAAGGTCCCATAGTATTCAAAAGTTATATCTTTGTTTACAGATAAACTACCCTTAGATGATAACTCGGAACCCCCGCCATATAACCCTGAGTATATGAAAATGCCCATCGAAAAACCGAAAGAAAACATACAAAAGAAAGAAGATAGCGACAATAAAGATAGGGAAAATGAGAAAACAAACAACGCTGATAAAGAGACTAAAATTTAAACAAACTACTTCAATTATTACCTCATTTTGAAGTAATAAGTGCAGTGCTAATATGCGGAATTGGGCGTATCATACGTCCCAAAATATGTACCGGATCGCGATTATGAACTCGTTCGGATTGGAACTTCTGCTACAATATTGTTATTAGCGTGTCGATGACAAATTTTAATTAAATACCCAAGATTCAGCTTAAGATCGACAAGTGCGGTGTCAGGGCATGCAGCGCAAGATGAACACTACAAATTTTTTTTACGATCAAATACTTGCGTTACGCAATGATAGCCACAAAAATGTATAGTAAGCTGGAACTTACGACTTATTTTTTCCGCACTTTTAGACCGCATTTACAAGCCTTTAGATAGGTTATACAGTTGTAAGCGTCCCTTTGCAGAGTCAAGGCTACTCCTCCCACAGAGGCCAAGGCCTTCTACAGAGAGTATGGAATTCCGTCACGACGCACGGTTCTTATTCCCGTTACACCTGATTTTACTGATATTACAATCCGGGTATTATCACTGCATACTTACTACTTCATGATCTTTGTATTCTAAACTCTGTTACTGCAGTTAGTTGTTTTAATTTATCTCTATTTTATCATACCAATTTCAACCGTATGGTTAACTGTTTAAAGTTGAATTTCAAATGTCAATTCACTGCCATTTTGATGGTCTACGTTGACTTTTACTGTCTGTATACGATGATTAATATTGGTGCATCTTGACGTTTAGCTTTGATAATAATTAATCATTGCTTGTGTCGTTCTTGTAGCAAACCGTATATTCTGCACAATTATGACGCACATTATAAAGTTAGTACAAAGTAGCCAAAAACCTCGTATTCGGCACTAACATATTAAAAGCAAAAAGAGAAATTGAAAAACGAGTTACCATTAATAAAAAATATTTATTGAATGTTTAAATCACAAAGAGAACAAGCGAATGTGGCGCCCTCTGACGGAGATTATTAGATAGAATGATGTAATCTCGATTGGTTTAAATATGAAAGTTTGGTCTGCATTTGAAATGTAGCTGTAAGATATATCTCATTAAATGGAAGAATTGTAATGGCAGCAAGGGCAAGAACTAGAATTTAGGTGATAAGATGTATTGAAGTAAACGTAACACAAAATAAATATTTTAACATCACATTAGTACTTAAGATAGGTATACACTTAAAGGTCTGCATAAAATGACCCTAAACGCTGCTCTATTGAGTGGCAACTTAAGATATAATAAAAAATACCATCTCGTAGTTGTCCAAAATAGGATTGTTCTCTTACATTTATTAATTTGAGAAAATGTGCCTAATTGTAGTTACATAAAAGCCTTCATATGTGCCTAAAAGTTAAGAAGTATATAAGTGCATTCTTCTACAAGCCATGTACTAGCCTCTACATGTTTTATAATTCAGATATTTACTCATTGTTCTTGTTCTTACATTCAAATTAATTTAAAGATCTGTCTACACAAGATATATTGGGCATGTGAATCATATCTGGATAGGCCATTAGGTATAAAGTTTATTATAGTATTAGGGTGTCTATTCACAAACGTGGTTAAGGTTATGAGATGTTTAAACTTCAAAAAAATATAATTCGCTAATCATATATTTACTTACTTGATAGCGTTTGTGAATAAACCCTTAAAAATATAAATATACGATATTAAGGCTTTTAAAGCATAGATTATGAGCTTTTTATATTACTTTTATTTGTACTCTTAGATGATAATATTATGACGTATTTTACAACAAGTACAATTTAAGCTTAAAACGTAATGAAATAGAACATTTAAACGTAACAAATTATATTAATCTCTCGTAGCGTTAGTTACGACAGAAAAAGTATATAAATTTATGTTTTTATATAGATTTTTTTAACAAATGACTTAGGTCGCTTTATTCTTTTATTAATTTTCAAGAGTAAGTACCTACATTTATTTTATTATTTTTCAATACACTTTCTCGAAAACTGGTTCTTAGCGCACTACGATTAGGTTCTACATGCAATGTATTTCACACGCGTGGATTTTTAATATCTGAAATTTTGACCTGGCGAAAGCAAAGCGAGGAAAAAAGCAAATTAAATCATAGTTTCCTAATAATTCCTGACAAAAATACTTTCCGTTCTAATACTCTATTTCTTTGAAAGTGTATTGAAAAACGTTTGATACGCGTGGGGATTTGTTACTGCCGTTCTCAGCTCTATAACACCCTCGATTGTAGCTCGGGTGTTAATTCCGCCTCGAATGCAATAACAAAGTTTCGCCACTTATATCAAAATGTACCTATTAAAGTAGGTATGTCTCTTATCTTTTTCTTTATATCTTCCGTCTTTTTATGGTGCTTCGATTTAATAAAATAGCATTAGGTGCCTTATTGTCTATCACACAATTTAATTCTCTATTTCTCATAAATTTTATAATAATTTCTTCAAATATTTTTATATTGCAAGTCATAGTTTTAAGGTTGTATTCTTGTTATGTCTAATTTTATGTAGTTCCTAGTCAGTAAAAAAGTATAACGTCTTTAAAACTGGGATGTGTCATGTGTCTTACGACTAAACCGACGGCGATGTACGATTTGCAATCGACTCTTTATTTTTTATAAATCTTTTAAAAAGTTAAACGCATTTATTATAGATATTTATAGAGATTTCAGTACCGGATTAAATCCATGCTGTCACCTATAGTTCAACGCAAGTGTTCCTGGTTCATTAGAGTATTGAATACCTACCTTGATAACTTACTGTAAGTTTATGACAATATTCAAGTAAATAATAAAGTAATGCCTTTTATACAGACCATTTTTCTTGTTGTTGTAGTTATATATAATAATCTCGAATATTTTTTTATGTTACTTGTGACTTAAATAAAGACGAGTTATAATGATTTATGGTGCTTCATTATTATAAACCTACCTCCTACCTCCCTAGCAAAAATTGTACCTAGGTGGTCGAAAATCTTATATTGGAGTTTTGGAGCCTCCTTAACTTATAACTCAACCGTGAAGGTGAAGAGGCATTGATTGATGGTATTTTAAGATTTGCCGCCCCCTATTCTTGTCGAGGACGAGCGAAGCGAGCTCGTAGGGTCATTTCGCCTGTTCGCGTCCATTTAGTGCAGTTGGCAAGTTTGAAGGAGAAGATAAAAATGTTCCAGCACTAGTTTCAATGAAAAAGTTATGTAATGTGTTCATTATATAGTCTACTATAGGGTTCGCTTTCAGTTCTGTTCGAAACTACTTGTGTTTTTTTTATAAATAGACAAACTTCAAAAATACACGTTTTACCCAGTTTGCGTCCAAAAAATCTAAATTGCGTCCACCCATAGACCATTTTGCGTCCACCACCTAAGAAAAGGAATGTAGGGGTGATATTTTTAAGATAATTTAAAGAAAAATTATATTTTTAACAGATTCTTTATTCAAGAATATAGTTATTTGGGAACTCAACTCTCGGATTCCATATTCCTTAGATCCCTCTCCTCAACCGAGACCTACAAGTATTTGGGTATGTCGGAAGCATTTGGCATCAATGCTGCTGACATGAAACAATCATAGAAGGAGCGCTTCTTTGGTCGCCTGAATAAAGTGTTAAACAGTCTTTTATCAGGCGGAAACAAAGTGCGCGCCTTTAATGGTTGGGTCATGCCGGTTTTGATGTATTCTTTCGGCATACTCAAATGGACTCAGACGGAACTTGACGCCCTGGATAGGAGGGTCCGCACTATAGTTGCAAAACTTCTGAAAAATTCCGGAATACTTCTGGGAAAGTTTCTTTATATCAGAATTATTCAAAATGAATTTAATTAAGATTTTTATTCTTTTTGCTGAAAAATCGTATTTTGCATCGATCGTCGATCGCCGCCGCCGCTACCTGCCGCCGCGCTAACGCCGCGCCGCGCGCGCCCGACTGCCACGAGTCGTGTGTGCAAGCGATGGAGGTGCGGGGTGCGGTAAGAGGGGTGATGCTCCCCGGAGAAGTTTTCGCCCGCGCGAGAAAGATTCATACCCCGCAATCGAATGTTTCCGCCGAATATTTCGCCCGAATAATTCAATGGGAATAAACGTGTTTGTTTGTGGTGAGTTAATTATTGTTCAGTGGCACATACGTAAGCAAAATATAAATGTTTATTTTATTATAAATGGGATTGATTAAGTAAGTATAGATATTTTTATAGGTAGATATGTTAGCCTGCGATTAACAGGATTTTTATTCTTTTATTTTTAGGTAGGTAGGTACCTATTTATTTCAATCGAATGCTATTTTTATAAATGTCAGCTGTGGAATAAAAAACTAGGCTTAGCATATTAATTTGATTTGTTTTTTGAAAAAGGGTTACTTATGTTTTTGGTTAGTTTGTATGTAGCTCTGTACGCATCACGAGTATTCGCGAGTCGCATAGGTAGGTATTAATCATTACCTACCTACTTAACGCGTATAATAGCCCAGTCAATAAATACAAATAAATTCAAACCTTGCAAGCACACGTTTTGATGCGGTTTTCAGAAAAGTATTTGTTATACTTAGGGGTTTTGGTATATTAACCTACTTCAAAAAAAAGGAGGTTATGAGTTTGAACCGTATGTCATGTATTTATGTTTGTCCGCGATCATCTCGCGTTTGGCTGAACCGATTTTGATGCAGTTTTCAGAACAGTATTATTAGTCACTATATGTATAGGTACGTGACATAAAAAATGTTGAAATAAAAAGATAAGAACCGACTTCAATGAAGCCGGAGCACCTTATACCACCACCAAGCGAAGACTTTATTGAAGAGGTAAGTACCTACCGCTCACAACACAAATAAAGATAATATAATTTACAACTTTCAAGCGCGAAATAGGTAGTAAGGTCGATTTTTCTGGTTTTTTTTAACAGTTGAAATATTCCCAAAGTTTCGGAATATTTCGGAATAAGTACTTCCGAAGTATTCGACGGGAATGATTCGGAATTTTTCCCGCCAGCATCTATAGTCCGCACACTATTGACAACAAACCGGATGCATCAGCCAAGATCATCGGTGATGAGACTGTATATCCCGCGGAAGTGCGGAGGTCGTGGCTTCTTAAATGCTAAGACCTTGCAAAACCGTTAGGTATGCAGTCTCAGGGAATACTTTCTCGAAACCGACGTGGGGATGCACCGAGATGTGGTCTCAGTGGACAAGGGCCTCACCCCGCTCTCCTTGGGTAACGAGAACTGGCGCAAACCTGTGATATTGAATACTAATGACCGTAGGGAGGTATGGCAGAGCAAGGAGCTACACGGACGATTTTTCCGGGCCCTACATGGACCTGATGTAGACCTCTTGGCGGTTGGTGCCTAAGGTGTTGGTCGAGGAGGAGCAGAAGGAGGCTCTCATTGCGCGGCACGGCACGCATTGTGAGACGGTTCCTTTCCCTGGAGCCCTGACCACCCTGCCTGGACCTTGTTCCTGATGCCGATGGGGCATCTATTTTTTATATTTTAAATGTTTTGTTTACTTTTGTTTTTTAAAATATTTAAAAATACATTAAATAAGAGAAATAATGAATAAAATTAATACATATTAAATTATTTTTACAAATAAGTTAAAAAAATATATTTACGCTATTATTTGTATTTAATGAAAAAATGGACGCAATTTGGTACAATAGTATTTCCCTGTAGGTATATTTGCGTCCACAACTCCACATGTGATGAACGATATTTGTATCTTTTTCTACAATCATAATAATGTGGACGCAAATTGCTCATTACGATTGCATGATATTAGTACATAAATAAAAAATAAAAACAAATTCCCTTTCATAATTTAATCACATAAAAATAAACACTAACTAAATCATAAAAAGACGAGTTCGCGTCCATTGTGGTCGCAAAGTGGAAGTTTTATAAATTCGGTGTAGTAATTCGCGTCCACCTTATTTTAACTGTTAACTTTAAAAAAAACAAGTAAATACATAATTAATATTACTCCTTTTTTCATGCTTTATGTCTAGAAACAGCTGTGTATTCTAAAATACGCATAAAACAATAAAATAATTACCGTCGAACGCGCCCCTGCACACTATTTTTTTGCCGACATTCCGCTCGTCCGCGCTTCTTTGTTGAAGAACGGAGACTAACTATTTTTTTTACACATGATTGATTGGACACACAGAACTTTTGTCTATGTGTATGCGCCTCTTATACGATGAGGTATTGGCGGTAACGAGTTTTCGGTGATTTAGCGTGTTAATATACCTATTTTCGAGAATTGTTATAGGGAGGTCCGAAAAATGGACGCGAATAGGGTGATGGACGCGAACAGGCGAAATGACCCTATATAGATATTTTTCACTCTGCCTCGGTTAATTTACCATTCATACAAATGGTATTAAAAGTACCACAATAATCAATTTAGGTACCTACCTACTTTAGGATGCAACAGCGAGCGAAGCGAACGAAAAATTTTAGCTCCACGCCTCGGGGATATTAGATTTGCTAGTTATCATTTAAATTTAAACAGATTACCTATATTGAAGTGAATTTGATAAATTTTGCAGAAAAGTTTTAAATTGACTAAGCAAGTAAGCAACAGACATTAGGTAGGTAGGTACATTGCATGAGCTCGACAAGTTTGAGAACCTCGCCTCGGACATGTTATATTTTCTTAACTTATACTGTCACTTACGGGATATCTTCCGTAATTGTGAGTTTTGGGACCTCAAAATCATGAACAATCACGGAAGATATCCCGTAAGTGACAGTATATGTTTAGTTTTAAACCGTGACAGCTTAAAACAGTGTTAGATGTTCTTGCTTTCTACAGTTTAAATTGAAACGATTTTGTTAAATTATGCAGAAAAGTTTCAGATTGTTATATCAACAGACTTTACTTTGCATAAAATAGCGAAGCGAAGTCGAAATTTTGTGAACCTTGCCTCGGATAGGTACCTACCTATGTTAGATTTTATTCACCCGTGTCTGTAAATTGATCATAGTAGGTAGGTATTATCTCTATACAGAGACCAAACCCACCACTTCTAGTATTTTCATCTGATAAATCCTGGCATAGTTATTAAGTAGGTAGGTATGTAGGTACCTATTAAGGATCTACATGATTTTTGAGCGTAGGTATCTAGGGTCGTTGCGCCGGTTTGCCGGCCGGGTCTAGTTTTCGGCCTTTGGCACTAGGTGGTGCAGTTTAAATAATAATAATATTAAATAAAGATTATAATAAATGTTATTGCACGAAATGAAGTTGAATATATTTGCAGATGGTTGCATTATATCTGGCAACATTACTTGGTCGGGTAAACACAACAGGGACCGGCCGGGTACCCGTTGAAAGGGTTTTTGAAGGGGTTTTTTTAAGCGCTTAAAAAAAAAACCTTATGATACGTGTTACACCCTCGAACGGGTGCCATGTACCCGCTTCCGAACAGGTTACCCTTTCAATACCCTGTAACACGGTAACAGGGTAACCCATTCCAACCCATGACACTGTAAAATGCACTCTTTACAATCGACATTAGTTTGAAAATTGCATAACCGAGACCACATGTGTCATCGTATCGCCCGGCGGCGCCATTGTTGCATGTACAGAGCGATTTGTAAACATAGAATAATAATTATTGTCATTATGATATACAGTTCAATTTTGGTTGTCGCACAAGCTAAACATCGCAACATATTTCTTTATTCGTGTTTAAACTTGTTTAGTCTCATCATTCATCATTTAATTCGTAGTCCGGTCAATTTAGACCAAAAAATGAGAGTGAAGGTACATAAAATCCCAACAAGCTGAAAATCAGTAAAATTGTTCAAAACATAATTATAAATAATATTTAAAAGTTCCCCATCATTCCCATGTATGGAAAAAAAATATTCAAGGTCAAAGGTCAAAAAAATGAGTTTTTCGCGATTTTCAGCAAAATGATAAGTTTTATCATAAAAGTACTTTAAACAGAAATTGTAGATCATAAACTTATCTATAAAAATGTATCAATACTTTTTTCCTACAAGCCACCGTTTCTGAGATATAACGATTCAAAAAGTTATGTTGCCGGTTTTCAGCAAGGTGTTTGAAAAGGTAATGCTTAATCAAATGCTCACACACTTTAACACCAATAAAATCTTACATGAGAAACAATATGGTTTCACCAAAGGACGTTGCACGACTGACGCCGGTGTCACCATATTAAAATACATATTTACAGCGTGGGAAGAGGCACAAGATGCCATAGGAATCTTCTATGACCTCTCGAAAGCATTTGATTGCGTAAACCACGAAACCCTACTCTTAAAACTTGAACATTACGGTTTAGGGAAACTTGTGCTCAGTTTAGTGAAATCGTATTTAAACGATAGACATCAGCAAGCACAAATAAATGGTGTCAATTCAATGTGTTTAAAAGTAAGTATGGGTGTACCACAAGGTTCGATATTAGGTCCTTTCCTCTTTTTAGTCTATATAAATGATCTACCCCATTTATTTAAAACCCAACCACAAATAGTGTTGTTTGCTGACGATACCTCTTTAATATTTAAGATAAACAGACGTGCCACAAATCTTGACGACGTAAATAACGCCCTACTGCTGGTCCACTGGTTCACTGCGAATAATTTAGTATTAAATGGAAAAAAAAACTAAATGTATACGATTTGCTCTACCGAATGTCAAAAGTAGTGATAGTGACATAGTATTGAATCAAGAGAAACTAGAATTCATTAATATCAACGGCGAGTACATCCCACACTTGAGATTTGCAGATGACATCGTCATACTGGCTGAATCGCTGCACGACTTGCTGCAGATGCTGGATGGCCTAGTTGATTCTTCTATACGCATTGGTCTCAGGGTGAACTTGGACAAAACCCAGGTTATGTTCAACGAACACGTCACCCCAGGACCTATTGTTATCAATGGCGGTCCTCTCGAGGTTGTTCGAGAATATGTGTACCTCGGGCAAACTCTGCAGTTTGGTAAGAACAACTTGGAGAGGGAGGCTAATAGAAGAATTCAGCTGGGCTGGGCAGCATTTGGGAAGCTTCGCCGGGTCTTCTCGTCGCGTATTCCACAGAGCCTAAAGACTCAGGTCTTCAATCAGTGCGTCCTGCCTGTTATGACTTACGGAGCCGAAACGTGGACACTGTCGGTACGGCTAGTCCATAAATTTAAGGTCGCTCAGCGAGCTATGGAACGGGCTATGCTTGGAGTTTCTCTGAGGGATCGCATTCGGAACGAGGTGATTCGACAGAGAACCAGAGTTGCCGACATAGCCCACAGAATAAGTAAGCTGAAGTGGCAATGGGCCGGTCATATTATCCGTAGGACCGATGACCGTTGGGGTAGACGTGTTCTTGAGTGGAGACCACGAATCGGCAAACGTAAGGTGGGACGCCCTCAGGCTCGGTGGAGTGACGATCTTCGCGGGGTGGCTGGTAGCAACTGGATGAGAGTTGCTGAGAATCGAGTTGAATGGCGTGCGATTGAGGAGGCCTATGTCCAGCAGTGGACTGCTATAAGCTGATGATGATGATGAATAATTTAGCATTAAATGGAAAAAAAAACGAAATGTATAAAATTTGCTCTACCGAATGTCAAAAGTAGTGATAGTGACATAGTATTGAATCAAGAGAAACTAGAATTCGTCGAAAAAACTGTTTTCTTGGGGATCACGCTCGATTCAAGGCTACAATGGGGTCCGCATATAACTTCTCTTGCAGGACGGCTGAGTTCAGCAGCATATGCTGTTAGAAAAGTCCGTCAATTTACTGATGAAGATACCGCGAGGCTAGTCTATTTTAGTTATTTTCATAGTATTATGTCATACGGTATTTTACTATGGAGACGGGCTGCAGATATTGAGTCTATATTTATTCTGCAGAAAAGAGCTATCAGAGCCTTATATGATCTACGAAGACGCGATTCTCTAAGAGAACTGTTTGAGGAAATTAACATCATGACAGTACCTTGTCAATACATCTATGAAAATATCATGTACGTTAGGAAAAAAATGCATTTATTTAGTAAAAGAGGTGACCGACACCCCTATCATACTAGAAATAGGGACCAACTAACTCAACCAGGTTTCAGGCTAGCTAAAGTATCTGGTAGTTTTTAATTTACATCGCTTTTATCTTTTCCAATCTTTGAAAATTTCCGTTATTTTGCAATAGTTTCACATTAAACAGGATCACAACTGACCCGTGGAGTAGGCTTACTGGGGAAACCACGTTAAAAAAAACGCGCTAAGTACACTACCTCATAGGTGACGTGGAAACATGTGCATATTATGACGATAACAACTTTTATAACTTTTTGAATCGTTATATCTCAGAAACGGTGGCTCGTATGAAAAAAAGTATTGATACATTTTTATAGATAATTTTATGATCTAAAATTTTTGTCTAAGGTACTTTTATGATAAAACTTACCGTTTTGCTGAAAACCGCGAAAAAAAATTTTTTTTGACCTTTGACCTTGAATATATTTTTTTCCATACACGGGAATGATGGGGAACTTTTAAATATTATTTATAATTATGTTTTGAACAATTTTACTGATTTTCAGCTTGTTGGGATTTTATGTACCTTCGAATGTCTAAATTGACCGGACTATCGGAAGTCGGACGAAGCTACGGAACTAAATCAGTGTTACAGTTTAAGTGCGTGTTCTAGTACGTACTTCCTTATTATATTATAGAAAATTAGGCAAATAATTCAGTTGTAACCTAATATAATAACAATAATTATTAAAATACAATAACATGACACAATATTGACATTAAGGTACCTAACTCAGTACTTGAAATAATACTTACGTACCTACCTGTGTTACTCATCCTAATTATTAGCTCGCATAATTGTCGTCTCGTCATTCGCGTAACTCGTCGTTGTCAAATTCGTAACTAAATAAAAATAGTAGGTAAGGCAATGAGGCGCCACTTGGGTGCAGGTATCCCCCAACCTACATACAACTCAAGTTTATTGGGTAATTCAGGGTAACACGAATAAAAGCTTTTCGTAAAGGTAACCCCTTCAAAGGCTTAAGCCATTGAAGGGGTCAACCCCTTCAAAGGCTTAAGCCATTAAAGGGGTTAACCATTTCCCTGGGTTTCGAAGATGTAACTCGAACAAAAGATAACACTGCGATATGAGTTACCCCATGTACGGGTTACCCTGCCAAAAGGCTTAACTCTTAAGCGGGGTTGTCCGGTCCCTGAACACAACACGCGATTTTTAATAAATTGTTTAGTACGACACCAGCAAAGACTACTATATATATATGGAGATAGACGGCACTCTCAACCGTATTTCCGTCATCATAACAACAGCGCCATCTATCCGTGATGGTGCCGAACTAAATCCATAATCTATACCTACACCTATACATACAGCTACCAACAGTACCCAAACAAAACAATAAGTATGGTACCAAGTGCAAGTAAAAGTAACAAAATGAATAATTCATTTTATTACTTTTACTTGGCACTTGGTACCATACTTATTGTCATACGCTTCACATATTGTTTTATGTAAAATCTAGATGGAAATAATACAATGTATGTGGAATAAAAAACGTTTTAAAATTACTTACACACTTTTATTTTCGAACTTATAAAGTTAGGGTTTAAAACATATTAATTAATTAAATACATTGTGATGACCGGGGTTCCGAGTAGACTGAATGAAAGAAAGCATAGGCAGTATAAGCAGATTACTATTTGAACAGCCAATCACCTTAAAATCTAAACACCAACACTTAATGACTAACAACGAAAAAATAAAAACAATAACATAAAAAAAAAACAAATAAAATAAAAGAAAACAAAAGAACAAAAAGAAAATCCTCAGGCTGGGCTCGAACCCGAGGTGACGCAATTCAATCTCGGGCTATGTGCCCCGAGACCAGCTGGCTTTTTATAAACCGTGGCGAATATGTCGGTGTATATTTTGCAATGGATAAAATAATATTCTGCTTCATCAATCGAAGCCAGGATTCAACCACACGTTAGAGTCTGAACGGAAAGGGCGTTTCCGCAAGCCCGTTACTTCCTTTACTCGCACACAAATTCACAAAATTGCACCATCAACAATACTTATGTAAATTCTGTAGTGATTTCCAAATAATTATGGCTTGAATTTACAGGTTATTGCAATTTAATTACGGAGCAACCGTCACTTTTTCGTCGTTCTTCCATTGACATTTCTTCGGTCTCATTATTTTTACCGCTACCGTCACTTGTCCGTTCTTACAAATTATGTTGTTAAAACTATTGTGACGAGCATAGTAATGCCATCTAGTATCACACTCGAGAATTACAGTATATCGATCATTACAACATAAACAAGTAATAAGTAGGCAATGAATGCAAATCTCTGCTTGCTAAGATCCTGATATACATCCTATACTTTGCAGGCTTGGGCAAAATACATGAGTTACTTTCATGATTCTTATAAAATTCTTGAAAGTATTTTCTGATTTTATTTTTTTGACATGTATTTTGATGCGCGTTTGATAAACCAATAAAAAATACAATGTGACAAAAAAAGCTTTCCGCAAAGCAGTCAACATAAGGCTCTATGAAATGTATGTTTGAAAAGTATCATAAGAAATCTGATGCTTATGATACTTTTCAAACATGTACCCCAATACCACTTTGCCTCATTCTCTTCCTCAATTTATATTTTTGGTGGTGGTTCCACGCCTGAACTTTTATAGCAGCGTTTGTATCACTTAGTGGTGCTTTTCCACTATGGCACTGTGTTTTCTTTACATGACCTTGATGTGGATGGTTTACCATCAGCAATAACAATCTTAATTCCAGGACCTAGAAAAACAATAAAAAATAAGTCAGTTTAGTGGTGAAATGTTTATTTCCTAGTTCTATTGTTTACAACTTTTTCAATTTAGTGGTGGGCGGGCCAAATTAGGGTAATAAAATTAAATACAACATACCTGATAGGCTAAGGTTAGTTACATCTAATAGAGCTGAAGTGGTTGGTTGCTCAATATTTAACATTTGAACAGGCTCTTCTTGACCCAAGTACACACCTGAAAATGAAATGAATATTAGCTATGCAAAAGTAACTCTGATTGGTTACATTTCACAATTAAAATCACTTCAGCAACTGATTTTAATGAAAACCAGTATAAAGATGGCTACAACCCTAGAGCTTGACATAGGATACTTTTTATCTGGGTACATTAAGTGCTTGCCCAAAGATACAAGTAAAACTGCGGGGAACAGCTAGTGACATAAATACACATTATAAGTAATACATTCACAAGGTGGGTATATTGTGCAAGCAAAATGTATTTATTTACCTTGAATGAACAATGTAGGTATAGGCAATTTACATAGTCTATCCACATAAGGTACTGGAAGACTGCTGCAAAATGTCTTCGGCATACTCTTCGGTTGTTATAGATGAAGATATCATCCAATTCTTTGATAGAATATCCTACACTTCGAACCCATTTCTGGAAGCGATCTCTTTCAAGATTTCAAAACCCGTAATCCGAAATCTTGAATTAAATTAAAATTCTTCAAAATAACATTTTTCTAAATGACAGACGGTTGATCATAGACTAAAGACTAATATAATAGATGCGGTTGATAGTGTAACCATGACAAAAATACGTTTTTGTCATTGATTGAATTAATTCTTTTATTTTTACTATTGCTTAGTTATTATAGTGTAAATTAAAAAATATGGTTTCTTAACCTAAATTATCTATATTGTTATTTTCAATTAAATCATAACACTGTTATAAACTGGTATCCCAACCAGTAAATATTTGGAACCATGGGGGATAGATGGCGCTAGTTTCCATACAAAAGTTTAATGCAAGCTCCAATGTTCTAAGAGAGCATACCCTGGACACCAGCACAGGAGCTGTCAAGGCGTGTGGGAACGGGCGAAAAATATAGTGGCGCGCGTCCTACTCAAAAGTAAGTTTTGTGCGGTTTTTACTATGATTATCTAATAATGTGCATATATTCCACTACATAAATCACTTATTATTGTATTTTTACATTAATTAGTGCAATATTTTATCAAAATAGTTGTTAAATTAGGTGGCCGGAAAGTGACTTAATAAATTGTCCAAATGTTTGGTTGTCGGCCAGGCGGCCGAAAAGTAGCTAGCGTTCAGCCTTAATATTTTTGCGTCTTTATTTAATTGGTTTTACGAAAGTCGACTTCTCTTCGTTTATTATGAACCGTATTCTTGTGAATACACTAGTTTTCAGTTTTCGGCCATCAAAATACTGCAATTGTAACGGTTATTGATGAAACTTAAATACGCATTTCGGTAGTGGCCGAAAACTAAAGTAAGTCGATAATTATTATTCAGTTTTCGGCCAACTTAAAATTGTATGAAAAATAGGGCGGCCGAAAACCGAACGGCGCTTTGATTTTCAGCCATTTCATGAAATGTAAAGTATTTCACTATTCATTTTTAGGAAGATCTTTCAATTGGATATTTTTTTGCTGCAGATGGCCCCTCCACAGAGTAAGGACATCGTTAAAAAACGAAAAAGAAATGCACCGTATACTCAAGATACCATTAACCAGGCACTTAGAGACATTCGCGAAAAGCTTTCCATTAGAGAAGTTTGCCGAAATTATGGAGTTCCTAGGGCAACTGTACAAGATCGATTATCTGGAAGAAGTAGTGATTCGATTAAAACTCGGGGTCCTGATCCTATACTTACCCATGAAATCGAAATAAAAATAGTGGAATGGCTAATTGACATCGCTAAGTGTGGTTTTCCTATAAAAAAAATCAGAACTGCTAGGCACTGTTCAGAAAATCATTAAAGACTTAGGCATGCAGACCCCTTTCAAAGACGACCATCCAGGGCAAACCTGGTTTTTTAAATTCTTGAAAAGGCATCCGGAAATTTCACAAAGATCCGCTGAAGGAATAAACAAGGCGAGAGCTAGGGTAACGAAGGAGTCAATCAAGCTCTGGTTTCGAGAACTAGAAGCGTTTCTGGTAGAATCAAATCATCGTGATATATTGGGATCTCCGGAACGTATATTCAATGGAGATGAGAGTGGGTTCGCCCTTTGCCCTAAAACTGGAAAGGTCCTTGGTCCTCGAGGGTACCGCAATCTTTACCAAATAAAAAATGGCAGTGAAAAAGATAATTTAACTGTTTTGGTGACATTTAATGCTAACGGGCAAGTATGCCCGCCACTAATAGTTTTTCCCTATATTCGCCCGCCAAAACAAATAGCAGATAGCATGCCACCACATTGGGTCCTCGGAAGGTCTGAGAGTGGTTGGGTGCGAATAGAAAAAGAACAGTTAAAGAATGCTAAAGTTACAAAACGAAAAATCGTGAAGTCCAAGAAACCCATTAAGGAAAACGAAAGAGTTAAAGTAGATTGCGCCTTGTGTCAAGATATTTTAATAAGTGATACAGAAGAAGATCCTGAAAGAAATATTGGATGTGATTTTTGCACCAAGTGGTATCATTTAAGATGCACAGACTTCGCTGGACTAAAATATGAAGAAGTAAAAGACAGACCCTTTAAATGCAATGCTTGCATTTGTAATCAGTTTAATTATAATTAAGCATATTTGATTGCAGATTATTATACCAAAAGCTGCCATATTTAAGATTTTTGATATTAGATTTTTATTGATAGAAATAAAAGAAAAGAAAGGAAAGGATAGGAAAAAGCCAGGCAGATTGATTTTTATTGATAGAAAAATGTTGATTGTGATAAGGTATAGTTATTATTTTGTATGAAAACGAAGTTTTTGTTGATATTATCAAACTTATAACGATCGTTGCCAAATATTTTATTAATCAAAGATTATACGAATTTATGTTTTAATGATTAGAATAACTTTATGATGACTCTTTGTTGAGCAAATTTTACTGGTCCTTAAATTATAATTATTATGAATAAATAAGAAAAGACTTATAGATAATATACTTGCATTGTTGTCAATTATGATGGTACCTGATTAATAATAATTTGATTAATGTTATTGTAAATAAAAAATACAGGAAGAAATACATTTTATTGTTATTTTATTTAGTTTGTATTACCTTTCTATTATATTTAATCCGGTGGCCGAAAACCAAATTCTTGTAGGCCGAAATCTAAAATTTGTGGCCGAAAACCGGCGTTTTACCCATTTTTCACATTAAAAAATAATATAAAAAAGAGGTATATTTGTAGGAACCAATGAGTTATAAAAACGAAAACTACATTATGCAGGCTATATATTAACAGCAATAGCACTAGGCTAAAATAATGGCAATATTTTTTTCTAGTGCCTTAAAGTTGACAACTCCACTAAAAGGCCGAAAACCGGCGCAACGACCCTACCTACTACTAAAACTTCGACCTCCAGTGTACATCCTAAGTCCTGTAGATTCGGAAATATATAATTAAGATGAAGATTTCGGGCGTTTTCGGCGAATAGCTGCTCTACCAGTATTTTACATGGAGCGTCTGCCAATCTGACCTCCAAACTAGATAAGTACTAATTATACTATACGATTTGATTACATAAATATCTAGGTTAGGTTTAAAGATAGGTATTTATTCTCAAAAAGACACAGTCACTTACATGAGAACAATGCTTAAAATAAATTATATTTAAGTTCGTCACAGACGTCACGGTAGCAATTGTTATATTGTATCACAAACAATATATTATGTTTGTGATACACTCATCCAATGAATTCAGGTTTTATGAAAGGTGTTATTTGTGATCAAATATTCAGCTAATCGAGTTTTGAATGTATTGAATGATTGTAATTTTTGAATACATGGGTATTTTGTTGTACAATTGTGCTCCTTCATGTCTACCTATCTATAGAACATAGTGTCGGCACAGGCGGACAGGCAATCGATGAGTCATCTAATTGCCATGTATAGATAGACGGCGCCGGGCGGATATAGAAACAAAGCAGAAGTTAACTCCTAAAAATAGCCCTAAGCACAATGAACTGCCAAACTGAAACATCTTGCATACTACTACCGTTACGTTGACGAGTAGGAGTAGGTAAGCTAGTACCTACTTAGATCGACTATTTTCTCGCTACGTAGGTACAATAGATGTAGGTCTCATTATACCTAATATTTTAACCTTCTAAGTATATTTTTATTTCAAAGATAATTATTTACCTACAAACTACAAAACTATAATAGTAATAAATATGTACACTTAAAAGGGTTACAGGGCGTCCAAAAATTCGTCCGCATCGCTGTCAACAGGAAAAGTGCCCAGAAGGCTGGCAGCATTACCACGTTGGCAATGCTGATTCTTTGGCCAAAAAATAGGCCCGCCCTCTGGTCACGTGAAGAGTCGACCAACCGCTTGGCGATTTCCCGAAATACTAGGTGGGCAGTCGGACCCCATGGCCCTAGTGTTTCAACCCCAAACGGCTCAAACACATAACTACCAATTAAATTATTGTATTTGCGCCGTTTGAGGTTTTCAGCACCTGCAGCAGCCGTCCCAGCGCAGCCCACTGTGCTAGGAAGATGGGATGGCGCAAGGATGTCGACGCAAGTTGCGTCACACACCAAAGGCCTACCCAACTTCCATGGCATTATGGTCATACCATCCTGGTCTCTTCCCATCGACGCGTGCCAAGCTATTGGGTTCTAAGACAGCTGGCACCCCGGCGGTGGCAAGAGCACGACGGATGAGATCATTAATGCTAGCGTGCCGCGCAATCCGACCTGCACTCTTCAAATCAAATCAAATAATTTATTCGCATAATATGGGTAGATAGATGGTACATAGATGTTACATTACATAATATAACAGTAGCGTTCCTCATATTAATCATTTCTGGTATACGAAACATTAAAATAAAAGCTTATAATTATAATGAACCAAAATGGGTGATATGACTATTCTTAGGAACTCTTTTTCATTTTATACTAACTTAACTAGCTATTATTGCACTAGAATAGGAACATGGTCTTCACTATTTTATAATAATTTTCTATTCTTATAACTAAGATATTCCTGGGTCGTGTAGAAACATTTATTGACTAACCAGGTATACAATTTTTTTCGGAATAAAGTAATGGGTAGGTCTTTCAGTTCACTGGGTAATTTGTTAAATAATTTAATTGACATGGGGTAACAGTTTCTTCTAAACAGATCAGTTTTTATGTTTGGCAAGGGAAAGCTATTTGGATAACGGGTATTAAAATTACAATAGTCACCAAAGGATTTGTATAGGTACTGATGTGTTTTGACGAAAATACAAGATTCAAATATATACATGGATGGTGCTGTAAGTAAATTTAGCTTTTGGAACAAAGGTTTGCATGATGTTAAAGAATCCACGTTACAGAGTGCGCGAATGCACTGTTTTTGAGCCAGGAATACTCTATTAAATTCTACTGAGCCACCCCATAATAGTATACCATATCGTAGGTTGGAGGCTACATATCCATGATAGGCTTGTAAAGCTGTTTTTTGGCTGGATATTCGAGTAAGACGCCAAAGAGCGTAAACATACCTGTTTATTTTGTTACAGATTTTATTTATGTGTAATTTCCATGAGATCTGACTATCTAATGACATCCCAAGGAAAACTATACTATCGGATTGTGCTATGTTATTGTTGTCGTATGAAATATTTAATTTGTAATTATATTGCTTTCTATTGTAAAATTGAATTATTCTAGTCTTGTCTATATTAACTTTTAAATTATTGCACTCTAGCCATTTGATAATGCATTGAACAGCTTCATTAACTTCTAAATTGTAGTCATCAAATGTAGTATTAGGTTTTTGTGGAATTACTAACGATATATCATCTGCAAAAAGGGTACAGTGATGATTTGTCTTACTGCAAGAAAGGCCATGGTGTCCGAGGCAGTCGACTGCTTCACCACATTGACAGCGATGTGGAGCCCCACAAGGAGCGCCCATTATAATTTAGTATAAAGTGGGGTGAATAGGGGACGAAACTTGAAATATTATTGGTTACCTAAAATGACTCAACTTTTTTAAATATTTATATAGCGATTATAAGTCCCTTATCTTTTACAAATTAATTGTATTTAACGTTGAAATGTCATTCACCCCATTTTACCGATAGTTGATCTCTTATCTGTTCACACAACCGGCAAGAACTAGAATTCACTGACGGTCTACCACTTTTCACCCTTATGCCCTGAGTAATAACTAATAAGGTTGACAAGTGATCGACCAGCACTGAGCGCGGTAGTACTTACTCGTGAAGCAACAACGGCTATCAGAGGCTGAGGGAGCGACCTACACACTGCGACATATCAAGCTATACATGTCCAGTGTAACCTGACCTCGCTTTGTATGAGCTTCTAGTACAATAAGAGATCAGCTTAATTTGGTTTTGGATACCAGCAAGCTAATTACCCGTCGCCGTCGCGCACTTGCTGCCCGCCTACTCAATTATAGTTGCTAGCTTTACTTTACTCGCTGATCGATGCGACAGGTACCATACCGCCGTTATAAGCTATCATGCTAACTAATTTACATGAAGACGCTAAATGAACGGTAAAAAGGTGTTGTTTCAATAAAAACGACGTTAATTCTCACGGTAACAATTCGTATATTTTATTATCCGCAATAAACACTTCAGAAAATTATATCTTTAGAAAAACACAATATCAAAAAATATTAATTAATTAGAAATTAAATCAAAACTTAAGTATTAAATATTTTGTGTTGCACACAACAGATTACATGCCTCTTAGTTTCCTATTTATTGTTAGTTTAAAAATAAATCCTACATGCCTATTACAAGCTGCAGTTAATAAAAGTATTTAGAAGTATGAGGAACAGGGAGTAAAGCTCCTCAATACCCCATTGAAAAGGGAGGATCCTCCCGACCAGTCACCAGACGGCTGTTGTGTCTGGTGGTACTGCCGGACAGTTGTTGGATTCTTGTATATAGGCTTTACCCGTAGATAGTCACAATATAGCGATGTAGGTACGATCATAATATTTTGTTAGTTCCTTATTTGAGCCATAGATGGCGTAACATTTTTTTTTTTGTACTATGTACAGCTACATTTTCCTGTTGTTAATTAAATCTTATTTGAACTGACACGATTAGGGCCGCTACACACATGTCCGGGTCGACTTAGTTCGGCAGTCTGGCGGAAAAGTGAATTTACAATTAATTTGTTCGAGAAAAAGCCGTTCGGCTTAGCCCCAATTGTACTGAGCCGCCCCAATATGATTCAGCAATGGTGGGCAATGGTAGATGCTGAACGGAGTTTGCCGATCAGCACGAGCCGAATGAAAGCCGAACGGCTTCGGGTTGACTTTGTGCCGACCCGGACAATATGTAGCACGCCCCTACGATTTCTAAGTTTCTTTTACAAAATAAATAGCAATAATAACAATATATTTAAATGCAGTTGCTACCGCCAGCAACGAGGGTCGACAAACAGATCAGAATTTTATGCGAGTGTTATTTTAATTTGATGTGGATGGATTATGTAAAGGAAAAATGAGTAGATGATAGCGTTAAAATTAACACTAGAAACGGGATATTTACCATGTCCACTGTTTGTGGACATGGTAAATATCCCGTTTCTACTGTTAATTTTAATGTTAGTGACCATGACAGTTTAAAAACTTATAGATGATAGCGTGACGATTGACAGGGGAGAATGGAAGAAAAAAAACGTTTTGCACCGATCCCAAGTAACATGGGACAAGGGCAGGAAGATGATAATGTTCCGATGTTTTATTCAATTCACAACGAAGTCTGTGTATCAACAGTCTGAACGTTTTAGGCTGATTTATAAAGCTTATTCTGTTATATCAAACAAAAAATCTGAACTGTTAACCGACTTTCGTTACTGACTGTCCATAAATAATGTTATATACCTTCAACTATCATTGACATTCATATCCTTCGTCTCTGCTCCCTCTCTTGTCATACAAAGACTAGACCCAACGATTTCCTTCCTAATCCTAAAGTAAGCACCATGACTTACACATTAAAAACTAAACATTTCTAACATTAATTTGTTAGTCAAAATCATTTAATAATAAACTTATCATCCATTAATATTAATTACGTAAGCAAAACAACAATATAAAAATCGATTCTAAATCTACGTGATGTTCAAAGACGTGCTACATATTTTTCTGATCGACACAAGCGCCAGGGTAGCCGCGAAATTCAAATTTTCTTACGTTTTTAGCAAGTTAGTGTCAGGTGTATATTGATGAAAACATGATTCGCGCAAACACTTATGTAGTTACTTATAATCGCATTAAAATCATCAATACAACCTGCTAAGTTCATTTTACCCCATTTTTTTTTCATGTAATAGTTATTGAATAGGCTGCCCTAGAGCTTCCACCTTTACTGCATTTTTTTAACAATAACATCGATCCGAAGCACATACATATCTGCTAATGCCGAAAAAGTGTAGCACACCTGAACCTAACGAAACAAAGACACTTTTTATATTTAATATTAAGTCATATTTTTGTACTATAATACTTAGATCCTAAACATAAAAATTATAAACTCTGTTCAAGAAGATGCTGAGGCAAATTACATCTGATCATAATTGTATATTATAATGATCAAAGTTAGCAATAACAAGTAGGTATAATAAATTTCTTACAGTCATATTGAATAGAGTTTCATAAATGGATAAATAATTGTTACACATAAAAATGTAAATACGATAAAATACGATGTAATTATTTAATATAGATAATATGGCATTCAGTAGAAATATCTACAATAAACATTAATTAATTGTCTTTTACTAAAAAAAGAGGCACATCGAAAGAGTTTTAAGCACCGTTTGACCTCGTGCAAGATCAAAGTAGAAACAGCTGAGGTCTTTTTCATAGGTACTCATTACATATTAAGTACAGTATAAAATGTAAGCGAGATTATCTATAATAAGTATACATTTTTGTAAACAAGATATATTAATATTTATCAAGGCCATAAACATTTATCCTAAGGAATATAGGTAATCTTAAAATTATGCAATATTTTCTTACATAGAATATAAAATTTATAAAACGTCATTTTAAATGCTAAAAAGTAGAAAGTATAGAAGATAATCTTTATTATGTACTCAGTTTATCACATAGTGATTTTGTAAATATATTTGTAAAAAAACGTGTAAAAATTATATTATTTGCGCATAAGTACTTGTGTCAAAGTTTTATTAGAAAAGTTGCCTCTTAAGGCGAATTTAACAGTTTTTAATATTACAATATTTGTTCTGAAAAAGTAGTCAAAATCGACCGAGTAAGTACCATAGGACGGTTTCCTCAAAATTTCATGCTTAGCCGAACATTTCAAACTCTTATTTTTATATAATTATATTATGTAAGCAAAACCACAAGAAAATAAACTATCCAGTTTTGTCTCTTTAAAACGCAGTTTAAAGATAACATCGGCACATATTATTATCAAATATCATTGTAGGTAATGTGTAAAGCGTTATCAAGTAAAGTCTGTTTTAGCACAATGCTTTTATCAGCGGCTGGTGCATCAGGACGCTAGCACGATAAACCGCACGTCTCAGAACAGTTGCACGACGAAAACCCTTACTGCTACGGAATAAGGACGCTGTTACAGACGTGCGGTTGACAAACTTACTTATGTACTCGGTGGTGGAGCTGATGGCCCGTATCCCCCCTGGGAATAGGATGGCCCGTCGTTGTTTCTTCCGCTCGTGGGATAAGGAGGCTGGATAGAACTATACGAAGGGGGGTTCCCGCCAGTCGGGTACCCGGGCCCACCAGTTGGATAACCAGGACCGCTAGTCGGGTAACCAGGGCCGCCAGTAGGGTAACCAGGGCCGCCAGTCGGGTAACCAGGCCCACTTGTCGGATAACCGGGCCCACTAGTCGGGTAACCGGACCCACCAGGCGTATTACCTGCAGGCACTTCCGAAACCTTGAATCCAATATGCAAATCTTGAACCGGTCTTGGCTTCATTTCCATTGATACGGAAGATGGGAACTTATTATCTGTTGGATAGTTGCCGGTTCCGCTTGGATATGGATAGGGGGGTGGGTTGTCAGAGTATTGACCGGTTTGAGGTTGGCTTTGAGAGTGTTGAACTGGACTGTGCTGGATTCTTTGGAGGCTCGTACTGGATCCCCTGAAGCCTGCGGTGGGGGGAGGGAGAAGCAGCTGAGCAGCAGTGTTCGGGTCAGGTATAGGCACCGTGGGTAGGCTGTGCGCTAAGGGGTGAACATATTCCCCGTCTGTAAACTCTCTTACAGGGACCAATCCAAGGCAGATTTCGGCCTCATCCTGCAAATCGTCGTTACAGCCTGACAGCTTGATTGTTATCTGAAAAAGGAAATAGGATATAGCTTACCGTTCGGGACTAAATAGTGACGACGTTGTATGTCTTCAATGTTTAAGATTATGCAGTGATATTGGTAGACATTTTGAGGAAATGGGTACTATTCAACCATTCAGACTATGAGTTCAAAGAGACATTCCTGCTTTATAACTAACTCGCAGAGTCAGACGTTAAGACGTGAAAAGGTGACAAGACACACCGAGTTACTTCCGAATTTACAATATTACTATGGATCCTTATCTGCCTAGCCTTTCCTAACTATGTTGGGGTCGGCTTCCATTCTAACCGGATGCAGATGAGTGCCAGTACATGGTGCAACCGCCTATCTGACCTCCATAACCCAGTTAGTACTGGGTAATACGATACCGGCTAGGTTGGTTGTCAGACTTTCGGGCCACTGACTAGCGCTAACAACGGAAAAATCAAAGATCTACAAATGACAGCCGGTACCAAAGGGTATGTAACGGATGGTCACCCATCCACAGACGAACCCTAGCAAGCGCTACTTACCCTTGAAGATAGTACGGCTGTTATTATTTACTCACGAGCAATATTAGAATCTTACTGTACTGTAAGGGTACCTAATCTTACTTGATCCTTAAGAAAAGGGATGGGGTATGTAACAAACAACATGGTAACCAACTTACCCGAAAGAAGTACCCAACATCGATGAGTGTGCAGTTCTCGAGGAAGGGAGGTATGATCTCCGGCACGGAGAGGTCCACGGTAAAATTGCGCTTAGACTTCCCCATCACGGGGCCCTTTTTTGCCGAGAGCAGCACCTTTTCTGGATGTATGTATTCGGACGCCGGGCGCTGGCTTCGGTATAACTCTCTCTGTTAAGATTTTATTTTAATTTAGTTTTATGAGGTAATCCAACATTCAAAAGCTGATACTAGAGTTTTGCTGCAGTTTGGGAGGGACAACCCAGGCAAACTGCGGCAGGGAAATCCCATCAAAAGCGGTCTAGCCGTTTCGGACATTAGCCGGAACAAACAGACAGACAGACAAAAATTTAAAAAATGTTTTATTGCTATGTACCGTATAAACTTATCATCATATGCATTTAGTAAGTAAAAAGCTAAATTTTGAAATTTTATCCTGCGTGTACATAAATAGTAAATAAATAGTGAATAAAAATAAATAAATAAAAATGCATTACACTGTGTTAGAAAAGAATGCTCAATTCTAATAAGACCTTTTCTATACTAATACATAATAAAACTAAAGAGTTTGTTTGTTTTGTTTTGTCTGTTTGTTTGTGTTTGTTTGACTACCGTAGAGGGTAGTCACTATTGTCTGCCTGTTCGCGATAAACTCAAAAACTCCTGCACCGATTTTCATGCTGTTCACCAATGGATAGAGTGGTTCTCGAGGAAGGTTTTAGTATATAATTTGTGAAGTTTTTGAAAAAATAAGCCGTCTGGGAACTTTCAATGAAAACGCTGCCTAAACCCAGAGATATAACAAAATGATGTATGGTGGAATTGTGTATCTTATATAGGTCTACAGAAAAGTCCGCAATGGCATATGTCTATTTCTTAAGGATAACATAATTTATCCATTTCATCACTTTAAAAAATGGGCAATTATAAAGCGGTAATTGGAAAGCCATTTAATTTGGTACAGGGATAGATAGCCTGGAATAAGACATAGGCTACTTTTTATCCCTGGAATAGGTTCCCATGGGTTGCGGGAACGGGATCAAAATTTAATGATTACTTTTGGTCGCGATAACCGACATCCACGCGGGCGAAGCCGCGGGCATTAGCTAGTGTTTTATTAATTGGTTTTAATTGCCTCACTAATAATTAATGGGAAGCGAGACTGCTGAGCATAGGGGCTAGGGTTAAGTCTACTCTGTACTATCGGGTTTGCAAGGAAATTCTTAGCTGGACACGGTAGTCTGGATTTGTGCTCAGTTAATAGTCAATTGTTCCCAAAGAGCCATGTAATACATAGGTATTACATGGCTCTTTGGGAACAATGGGGGAAATGTATAAAAAAAAGCCCTATATTCGAACGCAGACGGGCACTTAACTTTGTGAACATTTCATAACCACTGCCAAACTGTGAAGAAAAACATCACCGACACATGTCTTCGAATCGAATTTTTGCAGTTTGATCCCTGCACTGGGGAGAGGTGTTAAAGTGACGTCTCTCTTTACCTCATTACGTTAATTATTAATCTTGATACGTGGTTATCGAAACAAACCCAAGACCTACTTATCCACCTAGGATAAGTAGGTACTCACTTGGAAAGTTAAACTCCTTTTATTTTAGCACTAACTTAAAGATGGATTTGATGAAAAAACGTTCAATACTGTGATCGACTTCAATAATCTATTTTTCAGAAAAAATCACCGATTTTCTCATTTTGATCTATATTTTAATTCCATTTAGTTAAATATAGTGTTATCAACCTCATTTAACTTCTCCATTTTACCTAGACTTTGAGGAAATTATGATATTAGTAGGAATTGGTTACTTACCGACAAAAATTCGAATATCATCTTAGTGATTTCAACACTACTGTCGTTATCCACCTGAATGGACACGGGTATGTTCTGCCCGGGACAGTAGCCCGATATGGGCAGGCGTACGCGAATCCTCACAGGGTCGGATGAACAGCAGCAGCTATACACCTCTTCGAATTCCAGGTCTATAGGTTCCTGGTCATGAGATAATTGATATTATAAAATGGGCAGTGAACTCTTTTGGGCAACTGGTATACTCTGCTGTCTGTGAGAATGAGGCAACGGAGGGAAGAGAGAGACTGTGACACCAGTATTTGCGCAATTTTGTTCACTAAAATATTTCCTCCGTCGGTGGCTACTCCACGCTCAGTTTGGCCGCTATGACAAAAACGTTCAGCAGTTGCAATGTTTTTTTGTTGAAATAACTTTCTTCTTCACCTCTGAGGGTATCCTCCGTCTGAGCAAGACGGAGATTTATGTCCAACTCTACTCTACCAATCAAGACTCCACAATTCGTACTGGTACTATGCATAAGCCCGGGAGATATACAATTACATTTGTGCGCTCGCTTGTTTGATAAAAAGTCGTGAATTCGCGATGTTTGAGGCATTTCAGCACAGAATGTTTTTACACATATTTTGGACATTGCCATCACAGCTCACAAAGTCTTTAAACAAAATATGTAGTATCAAAAGAAACTTATTGAATAAGTACGTACTTTAATCCTCGGACTTCCCAAATTCAAATCAAACGGTGCTATGACTTGGAATTCTTTCATGATCACTTCGTGTGCATGTATCTGTTCTGGGACCACTAAATGTGCCGTCATGGTGTACGACACTTGACCCTGCTCCCCTTTAAAGGATGATGGAGCTGTGAACGGTACTTGGAACTTAAAAGGGATAATCTGCCTTCCGGTTGGCAGCTGAGATGTACCTGAAATGGAAGGCATAATGTAATGCGTGTTGGAGAGGTATAAAGATTTTGAAGTTTTTTTTTTGTTCCTGTTCCAGTCCATCCAAAGGTTGGCTGGTAGATATCGCTATCCGACACCATACCGCCATTGTACACAATAAGGTATTATCTATCTTTCGAAATGTTGACAGGTAGCCTTAGAAGTATCACTTTCATTACTTCCCAGTGTTTAACTAATACGCACAAAGCCTAGTCTGCCAACGGGAATGGTCAGACTGGGACCATAGGACTAGTTAGTAGCCGGAGTACTCTTCGTAGATAAAACCGTTTTCCTGGGGCTTACGCTTGATTCAAGGCTACAATGGGGTTCTCATTTGAAATCTCTTGCGGGGCGCCTAAGCTCAGCAGCATATGCTGTTAGAAAAATCCGTCAATTTTCTGATGTAGATACCGCTAGACTGGTCTATTTTATACTCCATTTGTTTAGGTAGTTAACTAAAGGTAAACAATCTTGATATGTCTTTTTATGTAAAATAAATCGTATAAAAGACATACAAAGATTATTTAAATGAAGTTAATTACCTAACATCTATTTAAGTAAATACCTAATTGTAAACATTTTTAGATACAATTTTTAGTCATTTTTGTAGATAAAAGACATGCTAAGATTGTTTACATTTAGTTAACTACCTAAACAAATGGAGTATAGTTACTTTCATAGTATAATGTCTTATGGCATTCTGTTATGGGGACGGGCTGCAGACATTGAGTCTATATTTATTCTGCAAAAAAGAGCCATCAGAGCCATATATAATCTTCGTAGGCGCGATTCTCTAAGGGAACTGTTTAAGGAAATCAAAATCATGACGGTACATTGTCAATACATCTACGAAAACATAATGTACGTTAGAAAAAATCTACATCTTTTTAATAAAAGAGGTGACAGACACAATTACAGTACGAGAACTAGAGACCAATTAGTTCAGCCGGGCTTCAGACTCGCTAAAGTAGACTCATCCTTCATGGGCTACTGTTTAAGATGCTATAATAAAATTCCACAAAGTATTCTTGAACTGAATGAGACGAAATTTAAATCATGCATTAAACGCACACTATGTAAGCAAGCATATTACAAGTTGGACGATTATATCTCTGATAAAAATGCTTGGCTCAATGCCGGTCCTGCTCCACATGGACAGGGGCGCATAAACTGATTAATGGATAGCATAAAGGTCACAGCTCATTAGAGCCACCCGGCACCCACTCCGCACCGCCTCGCCTCGTGCGGTTAGTATTCTTGATATGGACTTGTATGGGTATGCGCTCACTACATCAACTCCGTAGCGTCACCGGATCGCCTCTATCGTAAGCCGTCCACGCGCGGACGGCGGGTGGACCACTCGGTGACAACTCGCTGCCCTGCGTTGACTGCGCATCGCCAACGCGCGGGTCCGAAGCGGACCGCGCGCTGCCCGCGAGTGATTCACGCGAGGACGATACGTTGGCAATGCGCCGCTCCCCACCCTCCCTTCATTCCCAGCATTTCTTTCGAACGAGTCGGACGTATCGTTTTTGTTTTTAAAATGAATAAAGAAAAACTTATCGAAGAAGTTCGTAAATATAATTTATTGTATGATCTAAGTGACTCAAAGTACAGTGACACTGTAAAAAAGGAAGAAGCATGGATGGAAATAAGCAACACCTTAGCGATACCAGGTAATATTTATTTATTACAAATATTTAAAGAAAGATAGTACAATAGATTGGTACTTGTTACATAATTCGGTTTTCCCTTGTTTCGCAAAATATTAATATAGTCTAATGTTAAGGTGAATGCTCCAACCAGGCCCGCGAAATTCAAAATTTCTTGGGTTTTTTGCAATTTGCAGGCCAGTGCTAGCTTGTATGTTGATTAAAATATTAATCGCGGCTGTAAGACATATGTAGGTACAGAATTATAATCATCAAAATCATCAATAAAACGCTCTAAGTTCATAAAGCTGTAGGAATGACTTTTTCTGTTTTTTTTTTGTCCCTACACCTTTATGAACGGTGAGGGTTGTATTGGTGATTTTGATGATTATAATTCTCTAACTACATATGTCTTACAGCCGCGAATAACATTTTAATCAACATACAACCTAGCACTGGCCTGCAAATTGCAAAAAACGCAAGAAAATTTGAATTTCGCGGGCTGGTTGGAGCATTCACCTTAATTCGATTATACATTGCGAGCTAGTAATGGACAAAAAAAAATTTATCAAATGAACAAGAGCCAAATTGATATTTTTTCAAACGGTATAATGCGAAACAAGGTACTTCCACATAATTCGTTATTAATTAGACATTTACACATATGTAGGTACGTGATGATTAGTGCATAATAAAAAAAAATACTAAATTAAGTATTCCATGGTAGCTGCCCAACCGATGATTTGAAATAAGCAGCAAACGAATCACGTACGTCGAAAGCGGTACTGTTTCCACCAATGTGACGTAGATCACTGAATGCCTCCTGATGTAAGTTTTGATGCGCTGACCTGCGACTGGGGCAATACTGTTCGTTGCATTCGATATTATAAGTTCGCATTACATTATGCAATATACATGTTGTCAAAACAACATTATCAACAATGTCTGGACATAAACGAATATTTTTGTTGTATATTTCAAATTTTTGGTATAATATTCCGAATGCATCTTCGACTACTTTGCGTGCGCGTGACAGGCGATTGTTAAATTCTTTTTGGTCCTGAGACGGGTTTTGAGAACGAGAATATGGCCTCATTAAGTTCTTTTGTAATGGAAAAGCCTCATCCCCCACAAAAACATGTGGAAGTGCTACGTTTGTCCCGGGCAATGCTTTGTCATTTGGAATATTGAACCTAGTATTTTGAATTCGTTTTCCAATTTTCGAAGATGCAAAAATACCACCATCGCTGTTTTTGCCATAAGCACCGATGTCAACAACTGTAAATCTGTATTTATCATCAACTATGGCCAAGAGAACTATCGAAAAATGTTTTTTATAGTTGTAGTAGAGCGATCCGCTGTTGGGTGGAGCTATTATATTTATATGCTTGCCATCTATGGCACCAATGCAGTTTGGGAAATTCCACCTGTCATTAAACCCTTCCGCAATTTTTTCCCAATCTTCAGCTGTAGGCGTTGGCATAAAAACACCCATCATTTTGTCAATAATAGCTTTGCACACCTCCTTAATTATTGACCTAATAGTCGTTTCGCCTAATCTAAAGCTTGTAGATAAATTTCTGACAGAAGCGCCGCTTGTCAAATATCTGAAATATAAAAGTTTTTTGAGATTGTATTAAGCAAAATAGGGTGTAACAAGAATGTGTTGTACTTAGTTAATATTTTAGGGCTGGAATCTGACTCGATACTAAACAAATTCCCTAACTTTTTTATATATCATTCTTTACAATTACTGTTTCATTTTTTCAGTATCAATGTGCAAGAAAACGTGGTCCAATTTAAGGGAAGCTCATCGTAGGGCTATTAAGAAAAAAAGTACCAAAAGTGGTCAAGCTGCAATAAGTCATAAAAAATGGCAATACGAGGATGAAATGAGTTTTTTGCTACCGTATTATAAAGAAAGAGCAACTGTATCTTCACTACTCAGAGATAGTGATCAGGAAAGTACTGCCAATGAAGATTCTCAATTGTCTGCTCCGGATTACCAATCAGATATTTCAATAATAGATGATCGTCCAACATCTGGCTTGTCTACAACGACATCCAAGTTTCCAAATATAAAAAGGTCAAGGGTGGAAGTGGAAGATGGATCTACTGCATCGTCATTGTTAATGAAATATGTACTAAAGGAAAAAAATAAGGAGGAAGATGATATTGACAAATTTTTTTATGGTATAGCTGCAACGGTGAAGAAATTTAATGAATACAACAAAGCAATGATCAAATCTGAAATTTTTAATATTGTTTCACAAATGGAACTCCGAGAAATCAATGAAAAAGGAAATAATTACTACGGCAGTAATGCAATACATGCAACTGCAGGACCTTCTGGAAATTATTCAACTCCAGGACCTTCTGGAAATTATTCAACTCCAGGATCTTCTGGAAATTATTCAACTGCAGGACCTTCTGGAAATTATTCAACTCCAGGACCTTCTGGAAATTATTCAACTGCAGGATACAGTACTACACCGAACTATGATCCAGAAAGGAATGCCAGACAGCTGAACACACCAGTATTGAGTGATACTGAAAAAGATTTAACGGATTTTTAAAAGTATTTCTACTCCTATACTTTGAAATTACTCTCTAATTATTTTAAGAAATTGAATGATTAGTACTTAATGAATGGCAAATTCATGTCGAAGTTACAAAAATAAAGGTTGATTTAGTATGCTCTTACTTTTTTTACTTTTACATACATACATTTAGAGAGACATACACACATACAGACATACATACATACAGGCAGACAGACATACATACATACATACAGGCAGACAGACATACATACATACATACATGGGCATTTCTCTACAAACTGGGCAACTTACTGTCTCAGTCAATTTTAACTACTTCTTTAATAGTAAATCATCCCCAACAATGCAATTTCCATAAAAGATGAACATAGTTTTTAGGAACCTATCTTTTTTATTTTAAAAAGCATTTAATTTGCTTGTTATGGTTTTTTAAATATGTCTAAAAACAGTCCCCTGGAGTGTCCCAAACCCAGATTTAAATTAAAATGAGTTTAAATAACTAATATTTCTGATAAATGACTAGGATTTTGCAAATATTCTTAAAACAAAAGTTACTATTTTCATTGGATTTCATATTTATTTTAAAACACTAAAAGTGTCCTTAGGGTTAAAAAACAGTCCTCTGTAGCCGATTTAAAGACAAAATAACCATGCTTATAAAGAAAAAAATGATTGCACGTATGTTAATAATCGCAAACTATATCAATATTAATATGAAAAAGGAATTTAATTTTTATATTGTTAGTAATTCGACATCGAACTTGGCAGAGGACTGTTCAAAGTTGCCCAGTTAGTAGAGAAATATCCACATACATACAGACATACCGGTCAAAAACATAACCCTCCTTTTGTTTCGCCGTAGTCGGGTAAAAATAGAAGGCTCTTAGACAATTGCCCGTTGTACCTTATGCATCATTGATCTGCACCATTAATGGTGCAGAGGAGACTAATTAATTTCGATGAAAATACTTTCTAAGACTAACATAATAACACATCCACAGTAGGTATACTTATTAATGTGTCGCGAGGTAGTAAATGTATAAATTTTACTTACTTTAAAGTCACAGCCAATCTCTCTTCGGGTGTGATCGCTTCTCTGAACTTTGTGTTTTTCTTTGTTATCGAGTCTTCAATATGAGACAGGATGTTATAAAACACACATTGCGGCATATGATAGTACGAAAAAAATTTTTCTTCGTCGGCTAACAAATGCCTACGAACGGTCCAATATTCGCCCTCTTTTTTTCTTTGTTTAAACATTTCGTGCACCCAATAAGCTTTCTTTTTTTTGTTGCGTCTTTCATTTTCTTCTTCATCAAGCGCGACTGCTATGAGTGCCAATTCAAGGTTTGTAAAATTTGACATTACGAAACACACGTGTAGACCTAATGCCAATTGTTAACAGACTACTCGAAAATTCGTGGACTAAGCGACGTCCACTCGTTGACCACGCGGCGTTCACTCGTTGACCACGCGGTGTTCACTCGTTGACCGCGCGGTGTTCACTGGTTGATCGTGCAACGTTTTGGTGATAACGTAGCGTCCACCCGTGAACCACCTGTCGACAACGAGTGGACGCCGTACGACGAGGCGGTGCGGAGTGGGTGCCGGGTGGCTCTAATGAGCTGTGACCTTTAAATAGTATTGTTGGAGCTGCTGAAGATTGTACAACTATCTTTGCATTGTATAGATTCAATTTCTTTTGGTATTATATAACCGCATAGCCCATATTATGTGAGTACTATGTAATAGAAAGCTATCCTTCGTTGGAAACCTACGTCATTTTTTTTTTTTTTGACTTGAATTTGCCCTGGCGGTTAAGTGTATGTCATGCTCACTCAAATGTCTCGCTGATGGTGGCGCGCGTGTCGGATCAGTTAGTTCCCTTCAAAATGGTTGAGTTGAATGGTGCTGATACATGCGTCATGTTCGTGAACGGGCGCTGTCAGTTGTGACTGGTCATCTCTTGGTTGCCACGGCTTATTTGAATTAATTATTTTATTTTTTGAATTGTTCTTTTCCTTGTTTTTACTATGGACACTTTTAACGTGCACATCTTGCTACATCGCTCTCACATAATGTACCATCTAAACATGAATGATGTAACCAAGGTTTTGTAAAAATATTCTGATTTAAAAGAGTGTCATGGAGTTTCTTGCCCGTTCTTCTCCATAGAGATCTACGTTAGGGAATAGGCAACTACAGTACTTTCACAGTTTTTATGCCTTGTGACTGGGACTGTAGCTAAATTTCATTGTTGTCTTTGTTTCGACAGTTCAAAAGTGCCTGTAACGGGCCTACTTGAAATAAATGCTTTGATTTTGATTTTGATTTTTGATTTTGATTTATTACAACGATCCAGAGTTCTAGTATTTTGCACTGCTGGAAAACGTTTATGACATTTTTAACTATGCTAGGTGCAAATAAATGTTACTATACCTGAACCACCCCCTGCCAAATTGTAGGTATAATTGAAGTATTCCTCATGGCCCTCATACTTGACTATTTTATGATTTTTCACACCATTCCTTGTCTCTACTTCACTCTCTGTCCATTGCACATTGGCTTCCCCGAGAAATTGCATGTAGATCACTGAAAAAAAAACAACAACATTTATTTTGATGTACCTCACTGATCTTTTGGTTACAGCTGCTATTGTTGAGCATGTGGTCCTGGTATGGATTCCGTGGTTGGGCAGAGTGTTACTGGTTGTAGCAGCCCAGTCTGAATTTGTGTGAGGTTGATGGCAATCTTGCTTTCTATGACATGCGACATAAACATCTGGGAAATATAGATGCATTATAGATACACCTATTCAAATTAAAAAAAAATATTGTGGATCATAGGTACGAGGGTGGGTCAAAAAGTTCGCGGAATGGAGGAGTTAGAATAGGGATGGTAGGAATTTTTTTACCTGTCACTACTTGGTGACTCAATTAACTATAAATATTACTTTTCAGCCCGATCGGTTCATTAACCTTTGAGATTTCGTTGGATAAAAAAAGTAAATCGGCAAGTGAACACTGACTATGGAGAAAACTGAGTTTCGTGCCGTGATAAAGTTCCTTACTAAGCAAGGAAAAACGCCTCAGATGATGTCATCTGTTTATGGAGACTCTTGCCCTGGAAAATCGATGATTTACAAGTGGCATAGTCTTTTCAAGCAAGGCAGAGACTCGATTGAAGACGATCAGCGCTCTGGTCGGCCGATTGAGGCAACATCTTCTACATTGTTAACAAAGTTGAAAAACTTGTTCTCGAAGATGCTCGTCTGAAGAAAAAACAGATCGCAGAGATAACTGGGGTATCGTCTACGACTATTTTAAGCATTCTCCATGACCATCTTGGCATGTCTAAGGTCAGTGCAAGATGGGTGCCGAGAATGCTCACACCGCTTCAAAAACAGCAGCACGTCGATTGTTCTCGCGAGTTTTTGGATCTGTGTATTGAGAACAGGAATGAGTTTATGAACCGAATTGTGACTGGGGATGAAACTTGGGTTCATCACTATGAACCTGAATCAAAATTAGAGTCCATGCAGTGGCACAAAAAAGGCGCAGCACCGCCTAAGAAGTTCAAGGTGTCACAATCGGCCGGAAAGATTATGGCTTCAGTTTTTTGGGATTCAGAGGGGATTTTGATGATCGATTATAAAGATAAAGATGTCAATATCACGGGGCAATACTACGCTATGCTATATGCAGCTTACACAGCTTGCGCAGCTTTATGTGTCCCGGCTACATCACACCACGAAGGTTGAGGAGATCGTGGAGTATGTCCGAGCGAAGACCAGCTGGACCTTGAGGGTTGAGAAGTTGGAGTCGCGCCACAACACGAATTTCAAGTCGTTCGTGGTTCGAGTTCCGACTCATCATATTGAGACCTTCCTCAAGGAAGAGTTTTGGCCGAAGGGTGTCATGTATCGGCGTTTCCGCGGAAAGCTACGCGACACCACGCAGCGCAACACGACGCCGTCACTTCGTGTTCAATAATTGCATATATTTGCTGGTTTTTATAAATATGTATGATAGTCAATAAGGTATATATGTTATGGGTCTTTGTTACCTGAAATAAATGATATATTATTATTATTATTAGAAAACTTAAAAAATGCGAGCGAATTAATAAGGAGCCGTGTTGCGATAGCTCAACATGGCTCTTGTGAACGGATGCGTTGTCGTGCAAAAGGAGCACACCTCGAGGCCACCTTCTTTTTTCTTGAATTGCATTTTTTTAATTTTTTGCCTTACATAAGTGCGGCTTTGAAACTCTGAACCACCCACCCTACAGTCCAGATTTAGCCCCTAGTGATTATTATTTGTTCCTAAACATGAAAAAAAAGCTTCGTGGAAAGAAATTCACCGATGATGAAGAAGTGAAGTCGGCTATTTCTGCCTATTTTGAGGCCCTTGACAAATCTTTTTATTTCGAAGGTATAAACAAAATATTTGAAAGGTCTAAAAAGTGTATTAGGGTTAAGGGAGAATATATTGAAAAAGAAAAATAATTTCATGTTTAATTTCACCTCCCTTCCTTTTCGTTCCGCGAGCTTTTTGACCTCCCCTCGTATGTGCGTGGATTGAGAGATCCTTTCGAAAAACTCTTCCAATCAAAACCAAATTATAAGAAGATTTAGGAAATACGAGTAATTGTGAAAACTTCATGGTAAGGTATAAAATTTGTGAAACCTAAACAAAGAAAGTTAGACATACTTTTTTATTTTGTCCGATTTTTTTTTCAACTACCCTATTCATGCTAACATTGTGCCGCACGCAAAATACGCGCATTGGACGTCGAGTTGCGGACACCAGCCCGTTATACAAGATGTTGTGTTAATTAAATACATATATAAGTCTGCTATGTCCCTCCATTGAAGCATACAAAATTTATGTCACATGTTCTGTAAATATGTAGGTAGTTAAAGTACAAAATCCAAACCCAAACGTATCTATGATCTATGTCCAAACCTTTTAGGGATTACAGGCAAAATGTAATTTATATTATTGTTGTAAAACAAATCCTAATAACTTCATGGGGAAAAGAAACTTTTAATGTAAAGGAAAACTGGTAGAATAGTATTGTTTTCTGTTGAATAGTTTAATGTATCACTGCAGGATATGGTAACATAATCTTACAATAGTAGGAAAAAAACTATAATGTAATTACATCAATTTTTAATATCCTTACCTGTTATTTCTCTAACAAATTACTATGTTGAATTAAGGAATAACTATAACTAACTTTATTAGAACCGTAATTATAGGAAAATCAAGGATCTGGTTAGGTACACAAAAGAGTTCATCCTACATTTTGGGCAAGCTCACTTTGAACTCATAATTTCCGTTGAGGCTGTTTTTAAATAGGTTCCATGAATGGCAATACATAAACGTATGTCAGGCACACCGCACAGCCTAGGCAGTCAACTCCTGATCACCTGATACCTAGAGTTTATTAGCCTAAACATCAAGTAAGTAAGTAACATGTGGATAATTCATTCCTTGAATTTAAAAGCTTTATTTCAGAACTTAAAAATTATTCCAAGATTTTAGAGGGTAGGTACCTCCCTTTATCCAGAATGTTACTTTCTTTCTTGAATGTTAGGCAAATAAAATCTACCTTCCAATCTCTAATAAAATCTGTGTTCTACTTCCAGGGCATATATCTTACTCTGTGGGAGAGTTAATTTCATGTATACCACTCTTCATTTCAATAGGCACTTTGACGATTTACTCATATTTTTATCAGAAAATAAGTTCTTATCCATGTTATTTGAGCCTATGAGCAAGCAGATTTTTTTTTAAATTATGACAGATATGTAAACATGGAATATAAATCTTATCTTGCTTTACTTGCATACAAATTTTCCATGCTTGCATGAAATATTTAGGCTAAATTATTCCTATCCACTTTACATAAATACGTAGTAGGGTATTTGAACATTTTCTAAATTAAACAGGCCACACAAAATACAGGAGTATGTATTATAAAATCTCTGAATTCAGAAATATTGCAGCTAGTGGTAAGAGGGTCATATTTTGGGCGGGTTACATTGATGACATCAGTCATCATCAATCAGTACTTACCAGAAAAAGTTAGTGGTTGGTCCAGCTCAAACTGTATTGAGCCTGACACAATCTGGCCAGAATAAAACACGAACACCGGAGTCGTATCCAAGTGTATCACACCATTGTTGAAAGCGCCAGCCATTATCGTTAATTTGCTTAAATAAATTCTCTCCCGAAAAAACAACAAACTAAACTTTTTGACTAAAAGTGTAATAAAATAACCGTAAAGTTACTCATCAAAGCAAATCAATAAATGTATTATTCATACTGAATAAAGAAAAAATAGAACACATGCGGAGGGTATATTCCTTGCGGAGAGGCCAACCGCCAACCTACTCAACCTAGGAATTTGGGCAGTACCAATGCCAAACAGTGGTGGAGTGGATAAAAGTATAATCGGCGAATTGACTAAATTAATTGTTTACGTCAAACAATAATAACTCTTGCACGTATACATTAGAGTTTTATTTGGCTCCACAGTGTTCTTTATCTATCTCTATTATTACTTTGACCTCGCTTTGACGTTTTCGGTGCATTGCACAGACTACATATAGATACCAAAGAGATCATCATAAATTCTTCATTTTAGTTATTCTTTGTAAATCTGTTCCAAATATTGTTGACGATAGTTATCACTAGTTTTCCGCCCGCGGCTTCGCCCGCGTCGAGTTCGGTTATATCACGTTTCCAAGAGAAGTCTTCAAAAGTCCGGGATAAAAACTATTCTGTTCTTTCTCAAGGTCAACTCTATCTCTGTACCAAATTTCATTAAAATCAGTTCAGTGGTTTAGACGTGAAAGCGTAACAGACAGGCAGACAGAGTTACTTTCGCATTTATAATATTAGTAGGGATTATCAGATTATCACACAATGAGCAAGAGATAAAATATTTTGTTTGTGCAAACACTTTCGTAGCGGTTCAGCCCTCGCGTGGCTGGTAAATAGTACTATTTTTATAATTACTAGATGATCTGTCTCTGTTTATTGCATACAGTTTAAAAGAGATAGAATACCATTTAGGTCATGTGTTGTTTTTGATGTTCATATGACTTTGACAGCTGATTCTTTTTATAAGTGAAACTCTGTGATGATCACGTTGTTGTTGGTTGTTTCTCAATCAAAACTGGAATAAAAACAACAATTCAAAATGGGAAAGCTAGACGTCGCGATGTTGCGTTATTTAACTGCCGAAGACTTCAGAGTTTTGACCGCAGTAAGTAGCTGTGATAAAATAAACATACCTTTAATAACCTCAAAATTAAGGTTTATTTTTTTAATAAATTCTTGATGTCTCCAGGTGGAAATGGGAATGAAGAACCATGAATTGGTGCCTGGTTCTCTTGTGGCATCTATAGCGAATCTCCGTCACGGTGGTGTCCACAAACTAATGAAAGAACTGTGTAAACATAGATTGTTGACATATGAGCGTGGAAAACATTGTGAGTAAATATTCACACTTATTTAATAGACAAGCCGACTACCCGATGAGATTTCCCACCGACACAAGCAAACTTACATCTCGCTAATTGACGCCATTCATTTGTACAAAATTATATACTTAAAATTCCAGCGGTTTGGCTGTGCATTGTCAGTCAGTGAGTTTTTATGATTTATCAACCAACTTGTGATTGTTAGAGGTTCCCTGTTACTTGAGGTTTCTCTAATAACTGTAGATTGTGATTATCAAAACATAATCTGTATAAGAAACTGTTCAAATTTTTTTTTTTTTGCTTAAAATAAAATACATTGAAAAAATCATTGACAACCGAAAAACCATTTTATTCAGAAGTGACATATCTCAGACAACAATATTAAAAACATAAAATTATAACCTGCCTGAGATTATTTCAGAAAAACCTCTTTGCTTCAACAGTGATGAATGAAATAATTACCTTTTATTTTCTTTATTCAGATGATGGTTACCGTCTCACAAATTCTGGGTATGACTACTTAGCTTTGAAAGCGCTGACCAACAGGCAAGTGATTGCTTCATTTGGGAACCAGATAGGAGTGGGCAAGGAGTCAAATATTTATACAGTGGGTGATGAAGATCGCAATCCATTGTGTCTGAAGCTGCATAGGTAAGTTTTAAATAACTTTCATTTAATGTGAAATTATGTACCGTTATCTCTGACTCACTTGCATTTATCATCATCATCTGCCTAGCCTTTTCCCAACTAACTTGGGTACGGCTCCCTGTCTAACCGGATGCAGCTGAATACCAGTATTTTACATGGAGCAACTGCCTATCTGACTTCCACTCAGATGCACTTACAGTGGCAGTAGTAAAATGAAATTATTTATTTAGGAAATACTTCAAATCTTGCTTCTAAGATTAATCATCTGACTGGTGTTATTGAAGTTACTGATCTGACTGGTGTTATTGAAGTCACCGAATCTGACTAACGTTATTGAAGTTGCTCAATCTGACTGGTGTTATTGAAGTTGCTCAATCTGACTGGTGTTATTGAAGTTGCTCAATCTGACTGGTGTTATTGAAGTTGCTCAATCTGACTGGTGTTATTGAAGTTACTGATCTGACTGGTTTTATTCAAGTTACTGAATCGGGCGGCCACTATTGAAACTTGTTGAAGATAACTCTTAGAACATTTAAGTGTCTTAAACAATAAACTAAAATATGATTGTATGCAGTCAAAAATTAAGTAATAACTTGTTCAATGCTTTGGTATAATGCTATGATCCTTCTATTTTATTTCAGACTGGGCCGCACATGTTTCCGCAACGTAAAAGACAAGCGTGACTACCATGCCCACCGTAACCGTGCATCCTGGCTGTACCTGTCCCGTATATCGGCCACCAAGGAGTTTGCATACATGAAGGCACTGTACGACAGAGAATTTCCTGTCCCTAAGCCCATTGACTTCAACAGGCATTGTGTTGTGATGCAGTTGGTGAGCGGTGGACCATTGTAAGTTTGACCTTGTCTCTTAGAATTTGATAGGTGTATTTGGGCTGTGCAGTCACCTAACCAAAGATTCTTATTAAAAGTTTATCCAGTAAACAATAATTTATGAACAGAAACTAAAAAATACTTCTAGCGTTTTCAAAGAAATGTTTGATTATAGTCATAGATTCATTTCCTTCCTAAAATTCAACAAACAGAAAGATTAACCAGAGAAAACGACACACAAAGAGTGAAAAGTTATGCAGTAAACCTTTGCCCAGCAGTTGTGACAGGTTAAAAAAAAACAAACTAGCAGCGTTTTACCTTACAATAAAACGCATATTAAATACTTACCTTATTTGAAGCTTACTAGTTTGAGATAGGCCCCTTCCGTTTTCCGCTTATGTTTACCTCTCTTTCTATATTCGCTACATCTATCTCGCTCGCACATCCCTACCACCCCCACCAGGTGCCTCGAGTCATCGGGGCTCGGAGGCGTTCCTCATTGTGTCGAAAACACCAGGCAGAAATTAAATGTAAGCTTCAAATAAGGTAAGTATTTAATATGCGTTTTATTGTAAGGTAAAACGCTGCTATTAAATTCTTGACCGTTATTTGAAGCTTACTAGTTTGAGACGTGTTTGTTATAGCCTGGTGGGGTGGACGCCAATGTGAAGAATATAATAATAATAGGCATATAAGTAGCTAGTGAAAGATGTACCTACCTAATTACTGATTAGGTATGGATATATAAATAGAAAAGAATTTGAACTAGACTAGTTACTTATTTATGCAGGCAGATAATATGTAATTGCGTAAGTATGGGATGTGCGAATAGAAACATGTTATACCTATTTCTCCTTATGATCACATGGTAAGGAGTATCTATATGAAAAGCATAAGTAAGTACCTATGTAGATACTACGGGTTGTACGAAAAGGTAAATAACAATAAGACATATCTTTCTATGTTACAAAAGAGTATTTATATTCAAATCAAGCAAATAGTCATACAATATTGTGACAAAAAACATAGGAATGTAAATATTACGGTAGATACCATTACTAATGCATATTGTACATGTAGAAATATGATATAAATAAAGCAGAAAAATTATCATCAAAGAAACAACATTGTCAAAATGGACTAATCAAATAATTGTATAGCACAAATGGATAATTATTAGATTTTTAGGAGTGCTACTATTGGTACTTATTAATTTATTGGATTGAACAACCTTGTAATGCTATTGCTGACAGAAGCTGGCATAACTTCACGTTTATAAAATCGCGAAAAGGTGTTGCTAGAACGCCAATTACCTCTGGCTAAAATTTCGTCTAAAGGATAGTTATTGTCCCAATTTTTTGAGGCTACTGCAGAACGTAAACTGCCGGCCGAAGAAAAAATACCAGCTTCTGACAGGACAGCCTTGACCCATCCAGCAATTACCGTGCGCGACGCGGCCTTGTTCTGACCTCTTATGTTTACAAACAAATTATTACATTTGGCTAATTTGCGTCTAGAATCTAAAACCGAAATCGTCTGCCGTATCCAGTAAACCGGGTCCAGATTCTTATTATTATTGGAAAGTAATTTCCACCCAGACTGCCTATACGTAGCACTATCTGTTTTCGAACCAAAGGTAGGCCATAAAACAATAGAATCATTAGAGTCGGTAAAGTGGTCTGGATCTATGGCTAACAGTGTCAAGTCATGCACTCTTCTACCAGAACACAAGAGCAAAAGTGTTGCTGTATGACTACACGTTGCAAAACTATTATTCTCGTTAACGTTTCTTTGCTCCAAGAAGGATGACAAAACATCTATATTCCAAATAGGAGGCTTATGAGCTACAGGCTTTTTTACGGAAATAGATTTTAATACGTTTTTAACCAGTACATGTGAGCTTAATAGTCCAGCGTTCTCAACATTAGATAAGGTGGCAACTACCGACTTATGTAGTAAAACGGTGTTGTAAGACAATTTGTACACTAAGTGTAAGTCTGCAAGAAACCTAGCTACTATTGAGCCGGTAGGCTTACATGGATCAATGTTAAGCTTTCGGGACCAATGGAGCCACCTATTCCAAGCTACTTTATACACCTTACGGGTAGATGGCCGCCAAGCAGATCGTAACAACTCTAGCTGAGCTTCATTCCATCCCATTAAACTCCCTGACCACCCCCAACTCTCCATACTTCCAGGGTCATTTCTTGAACACGAGGTGGTGGGTAGCCCGTCGCTAGATCGATCAGATTTCGGTTCAGATTGTGGAGAGTGAAAGGGGCTGCTGTCGCTCGAGTTTTCAGATCTGCGCGCCAGAATACGCGATCCCATCTGGGAACTACTACCAGGTAAACTCCGAACGCACAGTTGAGGTGGGAGAGCACCTTGGGAATTAGATAAGGTGGAGGAAAAACCCATGCCAGTGGGTAGTCCCACACTCGGGAGAACGCATTGTGATACAGAGCTTGATGGTCGTTCAGATCCAACGACACATAGTTGTGAACTACGTGCGCTCTTTCTGATGCGAAGAGGTCGATCATGGGAGTTCCGAACTTCCTGAAAACCTTCTCTGTACACGCTGGTAGCAGATGCCACTCTGGTGCAATGTTGTGACGCGATAGATGGTCTGCGTGGCTGTTGTATTTGCCGGGCATGTAAAAGGGAGCCAGATGTATGTGATGTCTGTATAGGAGATCGAAAATTCGGATTGTTATGTCCAGCAAAGGGAGAGACTTGGTTCCGCCCTCGTTTCTCAGGTAAGCCACGGCCGTGTGATTGTCGCACTGTACTAGTACTGTGGATTGGTGCATGAGATCGCCATGAATCTGGAGAACCTTCAAGACGGCTATCATTTCTTTGGCATTGCAATGTAGGCTCTTTTCGTGATCGTCCCAAGTTCAAGACATCGACTTGCCGTCTAGCTGAGCACCCCAGGCTATGTCGGACGCATCCGTGGTGAGAAAATGAGTTGGTGGCGCGAAGTGGATCGGCGAGCACAGATGACAATTTTGCTGCCACCATGCCAGCTCTTCGTGGGCCTTTTTCGGTAGACAAAATTCCTTTATCAGGGGCGCATCGAGACGAGAGTTTAGAAATAAAAGAAGATTTCGAAAATGCAGCCTGCCCTGGGGTATCACAAAACTCGCGAAGTTCATAAGGCCAACCAGACTCTGTAGTTCTTTCAGGCAGGTGTTGCCTTTTTGGGCCATTGACGTTATTTTTTCCATCAGTCGGACAATTTTCTCGTCTGGTAAGGACTTTTCGTTTCTCCACGGGTCCCAATGAATCCCCAAGAAAATTATGGTCTTTTGAGGAATCACTAGAGATTTTTCGTGATTGACTTGCCAACCCAGATGTTGCAACCGGTCTAATAAAATTTGAACATGAGTCTGCAGAATGCGTCGGTCCTGGTGTACAAGCAGAAAATCGTCCAGATAAACGATTATCCGCAGGCCTTGTTCCCTTAGTGTGCGAGCCACCCAATTGGTCAATGAGGCAAAGACTCTCGGTGCTGTGCTGAGGCCAAATGGAAGACAAGTCATTTGGAGTAATTCTCCGTCGTATACCAGACGCAAAAACCGCCTGTGACCTTGAGCTATTGGCAGGTTGAAGTAAGCCTGCGAGAGGTCCACTTTGCAGAGCCAATCGTTTAGTTGCAGGAATTCTGGCACTCTGAATACATTTATTAGCTTGAACGGTTCGGTTATGACATATTCGTTTAGTGCTCTTAGATTGAATATGGGCCGGTTCGAGCCATCGTTCTTGGGCACAAGGAACATTTTTGACAGAAAGCTTGGAGACCGCGGGGCATACTCCAAGACTCCCTGCTCCTTCATTTGCGTGACTATTGCAGACATTGATGCGGATTTCTCCGTGTGAAACATATTTGTCATCGCCAAGTTGGGGATGACTAAAGGGGGCTTTTGTCGAAACGGTATGCGATACCCCTTTATTATTTTCAACAAAAATCTTGGAGCTCCCATTTTTCTCCAGCGCAAAAGGAATTCTGCTAACCGGCCCGCTTTGAAAGTCTTGGAGTCAATATTTACGTTTTTTGTTGGAATTGTTTTCCAAGGCATTTCCTGGGCGTTTTCGGTTTCCTTTACCTTGGTCCGAGGGTCTGTTGCCCTGACGACCACCTCGGGAACGAAAAGTTCCTCTTGAATTGTGAACCGTGCGACGGTCCGAGTTGTTCTGACCGTAACCCTGCGAGAGTCGGTTATTGTGACAGTAACCCTGCGAGGGTTGATAGTTTTGCTGACGTGAATGATGAGGCACTTGGGCGCAACATCCATGATTAGGACCCTGCGAGGGACCAGGATAAATGGCCGACCCCTGCGGGGGGTGGCGCGAAGTCTTGTAAGATCCTGTTTGCGAAACAGGTCCGTTGTTAGACTTCAGGGGCAAAAAGGCTTTTTTGACCCCTCCTGCTTTATCCAAGGCAGTGGTGAAGGCCTCTTGACTAAACAGATGTCTACTAGAAGGCGGTACTTTTCTCAAGGCAGATTTGACGAGAGGGTCACGCACCATGTTGGTAATGCCATCCCGGCGCATTTGAATCACTTCGGCGCGGTGGCCGCAGACCATTTGCAATAAATCAGATGAAACTTTTGAATACTCACCTTTAGCAAACAATTCTAATAATTTTTCGTACATACCTTCAACATTCAACTCGTTCTGATCACGTACCCAATTCAGCAACTCTCGCAGACTGCTCTGGAGTGCATCCCTTTGTTTTAATACGCAAAAGGTTAGGGCAGCATAAGCCTTGTCTGCATAAGTGAGGTGACGTAATGAGTCATAGGCTTTGACCTCTTCGTTGACCTCTAGATCCACGAAGCCAGGTGTATGGATGTAAGATTTCTGAACCTCTGCGTATCGCACCTCACACCACTCGCTTTTCTCAAAGTGTTGAATATCCTGGAGGGTTTTCAGGATATTTTCTGGTGCCTTGGGCACTGCTGGTTCTTTCAGTTTTGTTTCTATGCCAAAATAAAAGCTAAGTTGTGACTCACTTGCTTCATTATTATCCCGGCTCTCATCATTATACAAAACACCACTGACACTGTCATCGATAATATCATCATCTAAAGCAAGGCACTGGTCAATAGGGGCACAATTAACGTTAGAGCAATGACCGTTATGTGCATCGAAGTTGTCAGCGGAATTTTCATAATACGTAATTTGTTTTCGCAAATCACTAACCTGTCGAGACAATTTATCCAATTGCTCATCATTTCGGCGGGTGCGCTTGCCTTTTTTGTTGCGATGCCGGCGTGAGCGCTTCCTCTTCTTGGACCTGGAGTCTGAAGAACTCGTGGAGGAGCTGCTACTCGAGCTGCTACTACTTGACGAGCTGAGAGCTCGTGCCCACCGTCGCCGAGTATTCGAGGCCGCGGGCAGCGGCGGTGCGGGTGCTGGGCCCGCACCGTCTTCCTCACCCACTTGTTTTTCGGAAACTGTTTTGTTAGGATCCATCCTAAAGAAAAACGTGATAAGAATTTGCAGGGAAAATATTTCACGACCTTAAGTTTTTGCAAAATAAAACAAATACGTTAACACAAATTCAAACAACCATAAGAGAGGACAACCTGCATTCTTTAGAATGCTCAAATTTAAAATCGAACGGTAAAACCGTTAAACAAGGTAATAATTTATTTGGAAAAACTTACGTGTACACGAACTTATCAGTTCTCCGTTACTGATAAATTACCACACTTTTAAATTTATCGCTACTTCGGGGAAGAAAGGGCGTAAAAGCCACTTTTGGCCAAAATGAGTTAATAATGCAACTTTGTTTAGTTTTCGACGCTCTATCGATCTGTATATTTAAAATTTCAATATTCCCAAAAAAATGGCTTTTACCCCCATGATTTTTTTCTCACCAAAACCATTTTTATTAAAAAAAATTGACGTATATGACATTATTTAATTATTTCAAATTAATAAGGGCGTATCACCATAGTATGAAAGAATATTTGGTCGTAAATACAATATTTATTACGTAATGACTTTTACGACATTTTTACTTGGCAATTTAAATATGATTTGGCTTTTACGCCCTTGCACAAAAATAAAAACTTGGAGTTACAGCATTCAAATCGTAACAATAACAATTTCTTTAGTCTAAAAATCGGAGAGATAATCATGTCATTTATCGTTGTCTCTTATGCGTACGTTAAACAGTCTTACAATGGAGTGAGATAGAAACATAATTTATTTAGCCAATAAAGCGCGCGCGCTGCCGACGACACACGCACAAACACAATCGCAACCTGCATGTACACGACTTACCAAACGCTAAAAAACATGCAATTTAAAAATATTCGGATTGCTACATTTAAGAAGAAGAATGTTGATCAAGTTGAAATTAAGTACTCCATGCATGAAGACACATCAGTACAAAAAGTCATTCTATTTGAAGTACCTGAAAAAAGGCCAAATACAAAAGGGAAATCTAAAGCGAGAGGAAGACCTAAAAAAAATATTTGTTTAGATACAACTAATAATCACTGCCAAGCTGAAAAATCAAACGAATTTGTGTTGCGTAAGTTATATGACGCCAGATTACCAATTTCGACTGCAAAATATAACGATTTAAAACTTCTTTGTGACAATCACACAATACCCAGACCGTTCCAACAAGATTTTTTGTCGCTGCCTCATTTTAATACAGTAGTAGACCAATTACTAGATACCGACGAAGAAGACGATGTAGTAGAGGAATTAGAATGAATGGGTACTTATCTACATTTTAATTTCATTAGAATAATGCATGAATGATTAATAAGTAGAAGAAAGATTTATTTTACAAATTATAATTAAAAAAAAAGGTTAAACAAATAAGAAAAAGAAAAAAATATATAAGAAGAGAAAGAAGATGAATAAAAAGAAAGTAAAAGATAAAAAAAATAAAGAAGAATACGATTACAAGCAATAAAATTAAAAAAGTAAGAAAACGAAACAAAAAACAGAAAAGGAAATAGAAAAAAAAGAAGATTACTAATTATTGTCAATTTGATTTGATTTATGAATGAATAAAACTGATTTGCATCTTAACTAAATTTATTTATTTAATACACCAATACCTACCTAGTAGAATAAATTACAAACATACCATTATTTTATACTATTTTATCAATTTTAGTTAATTTATTTCTTAATTAATTAATATTAGATGATAGTAATTATTTATCACAGTTAACTTAAAATTTAAATTAATGAAAATAATCAAAGTTCAATTCAATTAAATCTTTTCTTTTGTTTCACTATTCATGAATCGTGTGCATTTAACTTAACAGGTAGGTAACCTAATTCGTTATAATAAATTTTGTAATATAGAACTATGATAAATCAGATAATAATAATTATTATGCTATTATTTTGAGCTTCTATGCACCTTAATTTCAATATTCACCACATTAAATCTTACAAAATTATAATAATTGTAGGTTTACTCACGATAATTGTTATAAGTGGTGCAGTCATTACGACCTTTTCACTGTCTAAAGATGGTTTATACGACACGATGTATGTTAGCATTATAGATATTTGTGGATTTACGTCCTATAGTACGTATTTATAGACGGTGTAAAAGCCATTTTTATTAAAATTTTGGGTCGTAAATCCATCCTATCTTCTAAACCATAAGGTCTACTTAAAATTAAGCTTCTTGATATTAAAGAGCACTTAAATGCAAGTAAATATCACCAATTCATTCGAATTTAACTCTATTGCAAAAAAAGTTATTTTCCAAAATTTAAAAAAAAAAACGTTTTTTCGCTCCCCTGTAAAGTTGCTATTTTGGCTTTTACGCCCTTTCTTCCCCGAAGTAGCGTTATAACCGTTATAGAGAAGTAAAAACTTTGTAAAAACTTACGTGTAAGTACACAAAATTTTTGTTCTACTTTTTAAATTTAGAAATATTTTAACGGAAACTTCAAAATTATCACACTTTTTCGAAAGTTGACTGTTCGCGGCGGAAAACAAGACGCCAATGAGGAACGCCTCCGAGCCCCGATGACTCGAGGCACCACCTGGTGGGGGTGGTAGGGATGTGCGAGCGAGATAGATGTAGCGAATATAGAAAGAGAGGTAAACATAAGCGGAAAACGGAAGGGGCCTATCTCAAACTAGTAAGCTTCAAATAACGGTCAAGAATTTAATAAAATATTAACAGTATTGAGTATATATAGTTTATAAATAAAGGTTGTTTCTAAAATATTATAACGAAATAACCAAACTGGCTATAGGACTATAATGGTATTTTTGTTATTTAGACCCAAAAGGATACAATCTAGGTCCACTGCTTAAATATTTGTTAAAAGACATTCACTTTTAAGTAAACATTCTTTATTTGATTGCAAAATTGCCGGTCGTAGTGAACAGACGTACCGAACAATAATTGCAATAAACAAATAATCACTTGCGAAATTGTGACCTAGTTACCAATACCCAGTATTAACGCATACTCGTACAGTACATTTGTGTATGGTGTATTAGTAGAAATGACCAGTGTTTAACAGGAACAATATAACCTGCTTCACGATGGAGGATAGTCCATTCAACCGGAGTAGTAAATGTGTTCGCTCCCCGCCTTCTACCCCTGTGCCCGTAGCCGTAACCGCCTCTATCCCTGTGCCCGTGGCCGTACCCGTCTCTACCCCTCAAGCGCCTACCCAAAAGCACGATGCCCCTGAAGTTGTCTCGACTTCAGAACTCCAGAACTGGATGGCGATTATCGAACAGAGCCTGAAGGAGGTGTGCGCTATTGCAGCTGAGGGAAAGCTGAATGTGGAGCAGAAAATGCGCATCACTAACCTATGCCGGAAGGTTAGTCACGGGACCTCGCAGATGGCTGTCATGTATCAGTCCGTCAAGGCTAAAGCCCTCCAATCGCACTACGCCGTCAGAAATCTGGAAAACCAATTGGATCTTTCGCAGCAGCTACGGAACCTTAAGCTGAGTATCGAAGATTCGACGAAACCTGCCCAGGGATCTTCTTTTGCTGACATGGTAAAGAAAGGTGCCAACAATTTTATCCAGCCAAGCTATGTCAGTTCCGTGGCCATCTATCCGAGTGACAAGTTGAAGACCAGCGATGAGACTAAAACCCTTGTCCAAAAAATTATCAGCCCTGAACAAATGAAGCTCCACGTGAGAGGCCTGCGCAAGACGAAGAATGGTGGTGTTATCATCAGCACCGAGACGAAGGACGACATCGAGAAGCTCAGACAATCGGTGCAGCTAACCAAATCAGGCCTAACAGTCGACGAGCCCTATAAAAGGAAGCCTAGGGTTGTAATTATAGGAGTGCCGTCATCTATGCAGGAAAAGGAGGTTTTTACCTGTGTGTACAACCAAAACCTAGCCGAAAAACTTCAGGACTGCAGCCTTGAGACGTTCTTGAGCTTAATTAAATTAAGTCATAAGTCAGGTAAGAAAGACACGGACACATGTAATTACATTGTTGAAGTATCTGCAGTCGTACGCAAAGCCCTGATTTCACAAGACCGAGTTTTCGTAAATTGGTCATCATGCCCTGTAAGGGACTTTACTTTGGTCACACGATGCTATAAGTGTCAGCAGTATGGACATGCGGCCAAGTCATGTCGACAGACATCGTATACCTGCGGCCACTGTGGTGATCAAGATCACTCAGTAAAAGAATGTCCAAAGAAGGCTGACGAACCAAAATGCGCTACTTGCTTGCATTTCAAAAAGCCAGACAAGCATAACACAGGGTCTGCTGACTGCCCGGCGAAAATAATGGCTGAAAAAAGGTACATCAATTCTGTAGATTATGGAGGCGCCTAAGAGCGCCGTTAATTAGTTATTTTTCTGACCTTTTTTATTTAATTTTATATTTTTATTTTTAAATACCATTATGATAAATAGTTTAATTAATGATTTAGATAATTTCTCTGTATCGGAGTCCAAAGTTTGTGAAGCTGAATCCTGCAAACGATATCTATCCGGCTATAAATCTCCACTAACCATATTAACACAAAATATTCGCAGTGTTTTTAAGAATTTTGATAGCTTTAGTACATTTCAGCAACGTCTTAACATAAATTGTGATGTCATTGTTCTAACCGAATGCTGGCTTGCCAAACAATATAACATACCACTAATTCCGGGATATAATATGTATAAAAGTTCCATAAATTACAACCAAAATGATGGTGTGATAGTTTATGCAAGAAATCATCTGGATGTCTCTGTAGAGGAACCTGAGATGCACGACTGTAACAGATTGTTAGTTAAAATTGGACTAGAATTTGCGATATTAGCATTATATCGACCTCCATCTTTTAAAAATACTAGCAATTTTACTGACTCTCTGAATGAGACCTTGCAGAATCTGTCATCCATTAAAAACACGATTGTAATTGGAGATATTAATATCAATATTCTTCCAGGAAGTGCTGATGCTTCTGCTCAGGACTACCTCAACCTATGCGCTTTTCATGGCCTGCTGCCAGCACACAGCTTTCCTACACATCACAGTGGCTCCTGTTTGGATCATATTATGCTAAAATCGAATTTCCCTTCACTTGCACTTGTTGTTAACTCAACAATAACCGATCACAATGCTGCCCTACTAACCCTAAATTGTAAATTACCTAAACAAGACACTCGCACAATTTCAAAACTGAATATAAATAGACTTGAAGAAGATTTACGCGTCATCGATTTTAATCCAGTCTATAATTCCGCTGACCCGCAGTTTTGCATGTTGTTTGTAATTAAAAACTTACGAAATGCAATTCAGAAAAACACAATCGTATCGCAGCTGAGCAGCAAAAATCACATCAGAAAACCATGGATCACGTCAGGTCTTATTCGCTGTATGAAACATAGGGATAAACTGCATATGAAAGCTAAATCTAATCCAGACAATGCAGTATTGCAACTTTCGTACAAAAGATATCGAAATTTTTGCAACGATCTCCTTAAAAAAATTAAAATCAACTACGACAAAGCGGCATTGGAAAAGGCTGGAACAAATAGTAAAAAGATCTGGAAATATATTAAAGACGTAACGTATAACACGAAACAATATGAGTCATCTTCAGGTTTATTACAAGTACACTCGTCACCGGTGGAATCCGCTAACATAGCAAATAATTTCTTTGTTAATGTTGGTAAGTCTCTGGCAGAAAAAAATATGGGTCAATCCCAAAACCTAACGAGCACTCCTTTAACATGCAACACTGCTTTAACTTCCTTCGCACTGCTAGACACTGACGAGACTGAGGTAGAAAGTATAATCATGACCTTGAAAGAAGACTGTGCAGTTGGCTGGGACAACATATCGAATAAAATTATTAAAAAATTCAAGGACATTTTGGTACCACCACTGACTTATATTTTCCGCATTTGTTTATCTTCAGGTCACTTTCCAGAGTGCCTCAAAAAAGCTGTAATTGTTCCTGTCTATAAATCAGGCAGCAAAGAGCAAGTGACAAATTATAGACCTATTTCTTTACTACCTTCTATGTCAAAAATATTGGAGAAAATAATAAATAAAAGGTTGTTGAAATATTTGGAACATAAATCAATTCTGTCTAAACGGCAGTTTGGTTTTAGGCCTAAAATTTCAACTGCCGATGCGGTACATCATCTGACTGACTATTTAGCGCAAGAACTTGACAAGGGTAACCACATAGTAGGAATTTTCCTGGACCTCGCCAAAGCTTTTGACACAGTTTCCATTCCAATTCTGTTGCGCAAGCTTGAGATAATAGGTGTAAGAGGCACCCAGCTAAAACTGTTCAAAAGTTATTTAGAAGATCGTTCCCAGTGCGTAAAGATTGGCAATGTTCTTAGCGCGGTTCAAAAAAACACATTTTTTGGTGTTCCCCAAGGAAGTATTCTAGGGCCCACTCTTTTTTTGATCTACATAAATGACCTTTGCAATCTAAAGCTAGAGCATGGCACTATCGTAACTTACGCTGACGACACTGCTTTACTTTTTTCGTCTGACTCAGAAAATGAAGTCTACAATCTTGCGCAACACGGATTTAATATTGTAAATAAATGGCTTCAAAATAACTCACTAACTCTAAATACAGAGAAGACAAATTACATTAAGTTTTCGATGCGCAGGCAAATATCGTCTATCCCATCAGCGCTGCATGCTCATTGTTGCCCAGTCCCTACAGATAGCCAGTGTAAGTGTCCCAATATTAAGAAGACTGATAAAATAAAATACCTAGGTATTATAATAGATGAAACCCTTTCCTTCAAACAACATATGGAAGCTCTAAATAATAGAATTCGTAAGCTGATATTCGTATTCAAAAAGCTACGATTTATTGCAGATCCAAAAATACTTAGGCAAGTTTATTTTGCTCTTTGTCAATCACTTCTGACTTACTGTATTACTTCGTGGGGTGGGGTGGGTAAAAGTCTGTTACTACCCATTGAAAGAGCTCAAAGAGCTATTCTCAAGGTGGCTACTTGCCGCCCTTTCCTTTTTCCCACTAACCTCCTGTATAAATCTTGTGAAGTACTAACAGTCCGACAATTATTTATTATGAGCACTGTACTAAAACAACACGCGGCACTTCCATACAGCACTGAATTTACTAAAAAGAGACGGAAAGATATAGTTTGCCCTCAAAAAAGTACAAAACATGCTTTCATAGCCAAATTTTATATATACCTTGGACCGCTACTCTATAACAGGCTAAATGAAAAAGGAAACATCTACTCCTTAAATCATAGTAAATGCAAGAAAACCCTTAAAGAAGCCCTTCAAAATATGTCCTATGAAGATACAGAGAAGTTATTACTTGTGCTAAAGTAAATATTGTTCGTATTATTGTAATTTTTTAAAATTAGTTAGCTAAGCTAAGATACTATAATTTTTATATAACTTTTTACGTAGGTACCAATAAGATTAGTATGATAATTATGTGATTATTTAATCAATTAATGTTACTTCCAATCGCCTGAAACACAGGATTACCTAGTTCAGGCACAAATCATGAGTGAACTTGACATAAATTTAAGAAAAACTGTAAAAGTTGTACCGTAGATTTTTGAATAAATTTTATTATTATTATTATTATTTATGTTTGTTTTCATGGTTACAGAACCCATGTAGCTTCGATAGCGGACGCAGAAGGCTTGTACGACGAGCTGATGAACCTGATAGTGCGCCTAGGCAACTGCGGCGTTATCCACGGAGACTTCAACGAGTTCAACATCATGATCGATGAGGACAACCATCCCATCATCATCGACTTCCCGCAAATGGTCTCCACTTCGCATCCTAATGCTGAACTGTGAGTTTTATTGTTCCATTTTAATTTAATCGGCTTTCCTTTATGTTTATTTGTACCATTACAATGGTTATCTACCCTGCTTCTAGCCCAGCAAAAATTGCTGATATTATTTGTATGACCTGATTTACTTGCTAAACTATTCTTTTAAAAAAATGTAATTTTGATTTACGTATCCAGGCATTACGTCGATACACAGCATTACTTATTATGATTGATACGGACTTTAAAATTTCTCTTTATTTTCCCTATTCATTTTTAGTTACTTCGATCGTGACGTGCGATGCGTTCGCGAGTTCTTCAAGAAACGTTTCGGGTATGTCAGCGATGATTACCCGAAGTTCAGTGACCTCGAGCGAGATGATCAGCTGGACACGGAGGTAGCATGCTCAGGATACAAACGCACCAAGGACGTTGACAATGAACTGCTTGAGGTAACTAAAAGAAGCTTCGAATTCTACCTCACTCTTTTGCTTAAATGCTAGTCGAAAAAAGCTAGGCGTGCTATAGATTTATTAGGATCAGCCTGATTCGGAACAGCTGAGCAGAACACGAACATTCTAATTTGCCGCCCGGCCCGCGCCGAAAAGGGACGAACCGAACACATGTAGCAGCTTTTTAGAACGCCGTCTCTGTCAAATATCAGAGTGATGGTCTCGTTCTTAAGCTCGATATTTACTTATTTTTGGGAGTCCTTTGGGCCTTAAAACAGACCCCTGCAGAACACCTAGCGAAATTGCCCGATTTCTGGTTAACCTTTACAGATTCGCTTGCAAGGCAGGAGCTATAGTGAGATTATGACCAAGTTCCAAGTATGTACATAGTTTAAATGTATTTTTATGTTGCAGGAAATGGGCATCGGGCTTCAAGTAAGTGATGATGAAGTGGAATCTGATGATGATCAAGAGGTGGAAAACAAAAACAAGATGTCAGAGCAAGACCTAGATGAGCTTAGGAAAGAGGTAACAATCCTTGTTTTATTGGGTTTCATTCTTTCGACATTTTAAAAGGTTCTTCTTTTGAGTAAATGATTCTGTTGCAGTCTTTTCACAATTAATTAAAACCATAGTGATCTTTATTCTTTTAAAAATAAGTTTGCTTTAGAGTTGTTGCCATCAGAGGTAATATAACAGTAGATAATGTAGATATTCCTAATGCAAGAAGATCGTGATCTTTGTAAATTAATTTGACATAAAAAATTTAGGTGGACGCCTCGATACAAAACGATGAGCGCCCAATCCATCAGATCACAACAAAAACCGTAAACCTAACCATAGCAGACAAAGATACCCTGAAAGAAGAAGGCGAAGAAGAAATACCAACACTCGTAGACCCGGCACAAGACTGCGATGGTGAAGTAGACAAAAATTCTCAAAAGTACAGACTAGCAATGATCGAGAAAGCTCTATCAGATGTTAGGTCAATGAGAACGTACACTTCAGCGAGTACGATAGCCCCAGAAGTGGTGAAGCAGCAAGTGAAGAAGAATCTAGAAATAAGACAGAAGAAGATGGAGAGGAAGAAGGCCATCGCGAAAGGTGAAGCGAGTGCTGTTACTAGGTCGAGGAGAGATAATAAGGAAACTATCAGAGAGAGTCACGGGTTGTGGGGATGGGATGAATAAATTACTGTATTATTAATTATTTAATTGTTTGTTTTATTTGCTGTATGGAAAGACAATTCCCAGCCGTTATTGTATGTAATTATCGTGACGGATGTGTTAGGGCCGGCTCACGTCTGGCGAGGCGTAGCGCCAAACAAGTATCAACATGGTCGATATACAATGGCAACCGCGTTGCGCTGCGCCTCGCCAGTGTAACACTGGCTCTAATGAGTATCGTTGATTATACTATCGGTGATCGCCATTCGTCAAAATGTATTGAAAAATCTATAAGTGCGCGCTAAAAGTTGTGAGCGTACTGGTCCCATATAAATTGTATTAACTTTGCTTGGGTAGTTCATGAGTTAGCTTCTATAATACATAATTTTTCTTCTTCGTCTATGTTTGATTTCCTAATTATCGTCTTGTCTTTACATAGTATAAAACAAAGTCTCTCCCGCTGTCTGTACGCTTAGATGTTTTAAACTACACAACGGATTTTAATGCAGTTTTCAGCAATAGACAGGGTGATTCAAGAGGAAGGTTTATAATTATGGATATGTGTATCTACATTGCACCCGTGTGAAGCCGGGGCCGCGGGGCGGGTCGCTATTAACATATAAAATGAACACATGACAAGAATTTGTGTCGAATGCTTCAACTAAAAAGCATAAAATAAAAAATCTTTTGCAAAAAAACAAAAACAATCTTATTTTCGGACGTCCGTGGCAAAAAATTCAATGAAACAAACAATTCACCAACTTCCGAAAGTAAAGTAGTTTCCGCTTTTTAGTGGTTTTTTTGGAAGTCGTTGTTTTTTTTTGAGCAAAAAAGTTTTTTATTGATAGTCTTCATCGTCAACAGTTGTTTGCTGTGTTGTCTGAGGCGTTGTAGTCGGCCGATCGTCGATACTCTTGACCCAATCATGGCTCCTCTTGTAAAGGAGTTGTAGGTATGTTTGTACGCAAAATATCTGGAAGAAATGCCGTGCTTTTAAAGGAAGGGCAAATTTAATACTTATTGTAGACTATGTCATACGTTCACAACTTCCCAAAGTGCGCGTTCATCCTTTACATCAATAAAATAGTCGACTATTGCGAATAACCTTAAGTTTAGAAAAAAAATTGAGAGGTGTAAAGGGACACCCGGATGGAACGAAATTTAAAAAAAATATTTAAAAAAAAAGAAAAACCACATCCACAGACCAACCTTGGCAACCGTTGCTTAACTTGGATCACCCATCCACAGACAGACCTTGGCAGTCTTTGCTTAATCTTGATCACCCATCCACAGACCAACCTTGACAACCGTTGCTTAACTTGGATCACCCAGACACCCATCCACAGACAGATCTCGGCAACCACTGCTTAACCTTGATAACCCATCTACAGACCAACCTTGGCAACCGTTGCTTAACTTGGATCACCCATTCACAGACACCTTGGCAGTCGTTGCTTAACTTTGATCACCCATCCATAGACCAACCTTGGCAACCGTTGCTTAACTTGGATCACCCATCCACAAACAGACCTTGGCAGTCGTTGCTTAACCTTGATCACCCATCCACAGACCAACCTTGGCAACCGTTGCTTAACTTGGATCACCCATCCACAGACAGATCTCGGCAACCACTGCTTAACCTTGATAACCCATCTACAGACCAACCTTGGCAACCGTTGCTTAACTTTGATCACCCATCCATAGACCAACCTTGGCAACCGTTGCTTAACTTGGATCACCCATCCACAAACAGACCTTGGCAGTCGTGGCTTAACCTTGATCACCCATCCACAGACCAAACTTGGCAACCGTTGCTTAACTTGGATCACCCATTCACAGACAGACCTTGCAGTCGTTGCTTAACTTTGATCACCCATCCATAGACCAACCTTGGCAACCGTTGCTTAACTTGGATCACCCATTCACAGACAGACCTTGGCAGTCGTTGCTTAACTTTGATCACCCATCCATAGACCAACCTTGGCAACCGTTGCTTAACTTGGATCACCCATTCACAGACAGACCTTGGCAGTCGTTGCTTAACTTTGATCACCCATCCATAGACCAACCTTGGCAACCGTTGCTTTACTTGGATCACCCATCCACAGACAGACCTTGGCAGTCGTTGCTTAACCTTGATCACACATCCACAGACCAACATTGGCAACCGTTGCTTAACTTGGATCACCCATCCACAGACAGACCTTGGCAGTCGTTGCTTAATCTTGATCACCCATCCACAGACCAACCTTGACAACCGTTGCTTAACTTGGGTCACCCATCCACAGACAGACCTTGGCAGTCGTTGCTTAACCTTGATCACCCATCAGACCAAAGACGAAACGAAATATCTGGCTTGCCTTCTATAAGAGAGAGAGAGAGGCAGACAGAGAAACATGCGCACGCCGCACGGCTTACAATAGCTTATTAAAGCAAAAAGTGTCGTTACAACTTTTCGTCTTAATTTTTTCCGTCTAGCACCCTTTCGCAACGCGCGATAAGGAACTTTGTTCCAAAAACAACTGTGTCGGTACTGTTGAGAGTGCGCCACACTAAATTCAATCAGCCTAATATTGCTGGGACACAGGCCAACTCATTCTCTATGAGGGAATGTGCTGTGATCACAGATAACATTTTGTTAGCTGTGGCTGTAGTCCACCACTCGGGCCCAGTACGGGTTGGTAGATGTCATGTCTCATGTCTTCGTACTAGGACATGCCGGTTTCCTCACGGTGTTTTCCTTCACCATTTTGAGAGCAGTGGAGATGAAATAAATTAGACAAAGTATTGCGCCTACCTGGGTTCGAACCAACGACCTACAACTAGTAAGTCGGGGTCGTGACCACAAGGCCTCCACTGCACTGTAGGTACTACCTAGGGGTCGCAATACCGGTCCCTCTCTCCAAAACCGGTATTCTCGGTATTGAGTCTAGGAGAATACCGGGATTCCGGTATTTCCGGGATTTTCGACATTTAGAGAAATCATATTTATTTTATTAGTTTTTTTCCGTTTAAGTCATTATAATATAGTAAAATCTCTATTTTTTTATCTCTAAGTTTAATATACTATTAATAAACTATTTGCCCCCAACAATTTGCAACTGATGAAGCTACTGAAGGTAACAGAAGAAGGTTTCAGTAGCGCCATCAGGATTATTCAGAATGGAATTTGGTGTGAACAAATGTGCAGTCATGCATATGAAGCGAGGGGAGATTATGGAATCTGTGGGAACTCAACTCTCGGATTCCATACACCTTAGATCCCTCTCCTCAACAGAAATCCACAAGTATTTAGATATGTCGGAAGCATTAGGTATCAAAACTGTCGACATGAAACAATCGTTAAGGGAGCGCTTCTTTCGCCGCCTGAATAATGTGCTAAACAGTCTTTTGTCAGGCGGAAACAAGGTGCGCGCCTTCCAACAGTTGGGTCATACCAGTTTTGATGTATTCTTTCAAATGGACTCAGACGGAACTTGATGCCTGGAGAGGAGGGTCCGCGCACTGCGGACCGTGAATCGAATGCATCACCCCACGGTCGTCGGTGTTGAGACTGTATATCCCGCGGAAGTGCGGGGGTCGTGGTTTCTTCAATGCTAAGACCCTGCATAACCGTGAGGTATTTAGTTTCAGGGAATACTTCCTAGAAACCGACGTGGGGATGCACCGAGATGTGGTTTTAGTGGACAAGGGCCTCACCCCGCTCTCCTTGGCTAACGAGAACTGGTGCAAGCCTAGAATATTAGACACTAATGACCGCAAGGAGGTAAGGCATGGCAAGGAGTTTCACGGACGCTCTTACCAAGTACTCCATGGGCCCGATGTAGACTTCTTAGCGTCCGTATCTTTGCTGATGGATTATCCATCAGCAACTTGCTTTGAAGTACAACCTTGTGGAATCAGAAGTACCATACTATAAGTATGTGCCCGACGTTCTCGATGATGGTAATATCACGTTGTATTGAGATCGACCTATACTCACTGACAGGACTATTGTTGCCAACTGACATTGTGGTGATTGATCGATTGGAGCGTTGCGCATTGATTGTTAAATTACGGTTCCGCATGACGAGAACCTCGTGAAAGCAGAGAAAGATAAACAATTCAAATATCTAGATCTGGCTCGCGACGTTGTGCGACGTGAGTACAGCAGTCATTGTGCCGATAGCCGTGTCGGCCAATGGCTTAATAGTCAATAGCCTCGACCAACATCTGAGGAGGCTTTCGCTGGGCAGCAGAATCAAGGGCTTGATTCAGAAGGCAGTTCTTCTGGCCACGGCGGATAAAGTTAGGAGGTTCCTTTCTGCCACCGCCGGTAGCTAGAACCCTGTTCCCCATGCCGGTGGGCTACTATTTTCTATATTTTTAAATGTTTTTTGTTAGTAAAAATATTTAAAAATGTAAATAATATATTAAAAAAAATAATAAAGGAAATAATACTTATATCACATGAATAGAAAGCAGCAACTACATTTAGTGGAACTTTTACTGTAGGGGTAGAAATAACCTTACCCTATGCTGTTTAGGTTAGTATCCTTTCATTTTATAAATAAGAGACTCATATAATAACTTAAAAACGTGTTAAAAACCATTACGTTGAAAATTAATGCTGTGTTTGAAACGTGTTTGTTCGCGATTGGCGGTGTCGCCACTACTCGCATGAAAGATTTGCGATTTGCATCGTTCTGTGATGAATACCGAAAATACCGTAAATTCCGGTATTCAAAAATTCAATACCGGTATTGTGAAGGCTTCTATTCGGTCCGGTATCCCGGTATTTTCGGTATCCGGGATCCCGGTTTGCGACCCCTAGTACTACCTATTCCACTTACTGCACCTTTAAGGAGTTTTACAAGGCCCTAAATTTTTACCTTTTTGTTGTCATAAGTGTACCCGTCCAATCTGAACGTGAAGCCGAACACGCTGGTAGAAATTTTGGACTCAAACATTGTCACGTAGTTTTCTTCACTATTAAACGGATAATTGTGTAGCTCATAGTGACCAGCCTGAATGGGACATTTCATTCTGTAAGAAAACTGCTATCAAGTTAAGCGAAAAGAGAATAATATGTGCACTTTACTGTGCGTTTTCACTATTGAAACATTTATGTCGTAAAAAATAAGATTAATTTAATATTATATCGAGTAGGTACTGGATCAGAAATCTCACTTTGGAGTAGTAAAGTTGAAGAGTGTGCTGTACAGGTCCATCTCGTTCCCGTCTTCACCGCAGCCACTGTTCACCACAAAGAATGTCTTGAAGAAATCGCACGAGTCTATGTTACGAATGTCTACGCACTTCTGCATAGTCGCCTAGAAGATAAGACCTTTTTAAATAGGATATTATCGGTAGTGTTCGTAGGTACAGATAGTCACAAGTAACAAAACCAGTATCTAGGTCGCATATAATTTCGAATCCGTAGGCCAGCTCGCCTCCAATGGGCCTACCACCTCCTCTTATCAGCAGTTTTATTTTGATATTACTTCATATTGGGAAATACATGGAGCTATATAGGCCATCATACAACATTCACGTTTTCAGTAGCTTGGTACAGTCAGCATCAAAAGTCGATGACCACATTCAGATTTTCAAAATCACTGTACATTATATCACCCATAAATCGCTCAACAAGAAGGGCGCCAGTATTGAATGAACATCATTAAAGTTCAAAATTAATTGAACACTACTCGTCAAAGGTCACTGAACACCATTTTGTCAAAAATTGCTGATCGTTATAATATCCGAAAACATCATAACATTCAGTTTTACAAAAGTTACTGAACAATATAAAATGCTTGTTTTGGTTATCTAGTGCAATCACGACAACGTCCAAAAATAACTTAACATCATAAATAACAAAAGTTACTGAACATTACTTTGTTTCGGATACGTAGCGTGTAAACTTATACTAGGTATCAAAAGTAGCTGAACTACCAACTAAAAAAGTGCTCGGTACTATTTTCAGAGTTATAAATCCAATCTTGTCCTATCCAAACAAAATCATGTCAAAAAAAAATATGGATGTAAAATTCGAATGTAATTTTCCAAATTTTTTTTTTTTTTTATAGTATCAACGAGAAATATTAGAAGTGGGTGCATAAGCATATTCCGCTTAAAAAGTATTCCGTCGACGTCATCTAAGCTTTCTGTATTACGATTGATTAGTAACCTTATTTGTATAGCTATAAGACTCACTATCAAAATTCACGCAGATTCTGTTCAAATTCATATCACAAATCGTCGACTTTGTTTATGATTTTTATAGTTACGATTGAATTAGAACCTAATGTGTATACATATAAGACTCATTTTCAAAATTCCGTTTTAATTCAATTCTTTGGGAAACGTAATTGTGGGTATTTGAAAAACTGTTTACCCTTTAATGTAAAAATAATATTTCTACTTAATTATCACTTTGTATCGGATGTAGACCATTGCGGTTGCAATTATTTATCATCTATAAATATTGTATTAGTTATCAATTGCGCTTTAGTGACAAATAAACATTATAATGCCATTTAATGTTCATATTACTGCACATGAGCTTCACAGAATAGTGATATTGCGAGAAGGACTTTCCGTTGCCGGAATAGCTAGATAAGTGGGAGTTGCTGTAAGTCATATCTTATGTATTTTGAGATTATACAGGATGTAACAATGAGAAGATGTTTTTATTATACTATGAATAATATGAGATTATAACATACATCCAAATTGTATATTCATGTATTGTGTATTTGTCCAAATTTTATCCAAATGTATTCAGTAGTTTTATCGTGATGAATAACAAACATATAAACTTACTCATTTATAATATTAATAAGAAAGGATTAATACCAAGACTTATAACAAACACACGTATTCGTCACACGAATGTTTGTCCTAAGTGGGGGTGGGGTGGGTATGTAAAGGGTAGTCACCCATCCACGGACCAACCTAGGTAAGCATGGTTTAACCTAAAGATCGACCATTTAATTTAATTTTGTTGATAATAAGTAAAAGGGTGGCGATTTACATGTGCATGTGTCTACTTAATTTACCAAACACATATACCTACCGAAAAAAAATACACACACATATTAAACCCAAAAAATATTTCATTTTGTTCAGGGACTTTAGAGATAAACGATGGTTTGCTATTTTTGTCAAAAATTTGTTCAGAGACTTTAGAGACGAAGAATGTTATGCTTTTTTTACTATAACTTTGTTTAGCGACTTTTGAAAAGTGATGGTCACCTACTTAAGCCCTTTTATGATAATCATTCATTTCTGGCGCTTGTCATGTTGAGCGATTTAGGTATAATACGGTGTACAGCGATTTTGAAAATCTAAATGTGGTCATCAACTTTTGATGCTGACTGTACATACACCACTTAATAGCCATAGCCACTTATTTCATAAGCTTCACTCGTAGGTACACACCGTGTCAGCTCGTTTCTCATTGAAAGCTAACTTACCTTTACCTTCCAGCCGTTACTAATGTTTTCAGAAATAGTGATCACTCCACTTATCTTTGAATCGTACGTCTGTGTTGTAACGCTTAGCTCAGAAACCTTAACGATGGCCCCCTGTGGTTCATGGCATGGCCCAACGCGTGTTACCAACAAATGGGTTGGCGCTCGGGTACTTTCTAATATCTTATCCATATAAGAAATTAGTAGAAATATTTGCACAAACATTTCTGGCTTCGATTCAAAAGCGATGGTTGAGGTTGAGGTACAGACGCAGATTTGTTTTTCATGTATAATGATAAATTATTGTGCTATGTTTAATGTCTTTATAATGAAACAGACACTGATACGAGTACAAAAGTTGATTGATAGTATTAAAAGCATAACAATTTCACGATAAAATCAGATTCATATTGTGAAATGAAGGTCCAATCAGAATCTAATTTGCGTTCGTGATTAGAGCACCAGCCTGCTAGTTGCAACGCCACATGTTGCAGGAAGAGAAGAAAATCATACCACACTTAAAACAGATTGTAAAAACGTCTAAGAAGAAAACGCCTAAAAAGGCCAGACATTTAAAATAGGCCTAAGGCCTCATTTACGGAGACGCGGGGCGTCTCGCGTCGCGTGTGGCGTGGCGTCTCGCGGCGCGTCGGACGTTTTTTCTGTTTACGGTGGGGCGGCGCGTGAAGCGGCACGCATCATCGCACGCGTAAACACAAACTTATAGCAATATACGACCATGTTCATAGAGAAGCGAGACGGGAAGCGTGGCGGTGCCCGCCGCGGCGCCCGCGGCGAATCCTCTAGCGTGTAGCGAAGCACGCGGCGGGCATCGCGGCGGCGCACGCTCGCCTCGAACAAATCGACTAGTTTTATGTTGGCGAGAGATGGGAGCGCACGATAGCTTCATCGAGAATTGCCGCTGCGTGCGCCGCCGCGATAAACGCCGCGTGGGACGCGTCGGTGCCATCCGCGGGCTCGGCCGCAAAAAACGCCCTAATTCAAACAAACGCGTCTAAAATCGCTTCTCCGTAAACGCACTCATACAACGCCATATATTTGAATTCAGTGCGGGCCGCGCCGCTCAACGCAACGCGCGACGCCCCGCGTCTCCGTAAATGAGGCCTAAGGACTTATATATTAGACATAAGTTTAGTTTTTATGTTAGACACTTAAGTTTAACGTGAACTGTTTTATATTTTAATTAAATACTTAACTAGAGGTCCGTCCGGGCTTCGTACGCCTTCGGTGCCTATGTTGCTCAGAGATAATTTAGCATTCTAATGGTGAAAGATTTTTTGTAATCGGTCCAGTAGTTCATGAGTTTATTCGTTACAAACATACAAATCTTTCCTCTTTAGAATATTAGTATAGACAATACATACTTGCTTTTATAAAATACATACTTGCTTTTTTATAAAATAAACTATGGTGTTCAGTTTCTTGGGTGGCTTGAACGTCGTAATGTAAATAACAACCTATTGTTAATTTAGTCAATTGAACTATAATTTGTTGTTTGAGAAATAAATGTCTATAAACCGAAGATCACACTACAGATTGTGTGATCTTAGACTGCTGTGGCTGAGAATAACTCGATCTTACGACACGTTACGACATTTTTTTTTAATCTGTGCATGACACACTCCATGACAGTTGACAGATGGTGGTAAACAACAACAATCACACAGAGTCACAGATAGACAGAGTACCTAGGTACTTTTTTAGAGAACAATCATTATAACCTATTTAAAATATTGTATGTGCGATTTTGCATTTTCAGTATTACTAAATAAAACTGTGTAAGTGTATGTCAATTAAATGAGATATTGAATAGCTAGAACTAGAAAATACATCAAAACAACATCAAAATGTCTCACGAAGAAAGTAAAATCCATCTAACAAAGGTTTGTAAAGTTTTAATTTGAATTAAAATTCTACTAATGTCATTTTGGCGAATGAAATCTTCCGAAATATATCATTATTATGGAGTGCGAGATACATTATTCCATTACTTTCAGAAAAGAAAAGAAGCCACATTCATAGCCAGCGAATTAGACAACAATGCCCCAGTAGACAAAATCATTGAATATTTAGAAGAAAATAACAAGAAAAAGAATAAAATCTACACATTGTACAGTCAAACTGTGAGACAGAGGCGGACTACAGCGGGCAAGTATCGTGATAACAAGCATTTCCTTCTCGTTGGACATCCATTGAATGTATTCAGTGATGACTGGGATGGAGGCCTCAATTCTGGTTATTTTGAGACATTTTCACACAAGAGCCTGCTTCCTAAAATGATATCAATCATAAAGAATATCGATAAGAAGGACCCAGTAACAGAGTATATGAAAAAGAAAATGGTTTGGCAGGACACTATGCAGGATTACAAGAGAATTATGAGTAAGTAAATTATTTTAATCTGTTTCTTTTCATCAGTTATCTCTGTCATACTTGATTTGCCTTTTCTCAGCAGAAGCGGGCTGGGGCCCACTCCATTTTCATAATTTTATACCTATATATTCAAATTTGCCCTGCCTGCATCCAACTTTTACTTCATTTAAAATGTGCTTGTTTTTGCTTTGCAGTTCATTATTTTTAAGCAGTTGGGTTTTTCGCTTTGCTGTTCATTATTTTTAAGCAGTTGGGTTTTTGTTTTTATGAAAATAATTTTATTTCAGATTTTTTTTTAGTTTTTTAACAATTTATGTTAAAACAGTAATATAAACGTGATATTATTCATATATTTTTGAAATGGTCTTTTCATTTGCGCCACAATTTTGACGAATTCAACAACACCTCATACGTCAAAAACCGTCCAGCCGTTTGGGCTGAAGAGCGTGCCAAAGAAATGGACATACATACATTTACACTCTCGAAAAACGTTACCCTCCTGACGCAGTCGGGTAAAAAAACCCGTAATTGATTTTCATACCTTTGGTCTGTCAGACCGTACGCGGGTATAGGTGTTATAAAATTCGTCGCGAGTATACGAAAGTTAAAAGCAAATAAGGCTAAAACTAACAGATTGAAATAAAACAACAACCTATAAAACTTTTTAACTTCACCAGGTCGCATAAGCACGAAACGGAAATATGAATGGATCAATGATGAAGTACTGCAATGTCCCAAACAACTGGTTGAGATAGGAGCACATTATGAACAGAATCCTGATCCATACTTCGAGAGCAGCTACAATTGGTACTATGCAGGTCATGGGAACATGTTGCTGATAAGTTTCAGCGGACTTGACTATTTGGTCCATAGTGAATTTAGTTGCATGTGTAAGTAGTCCTGTACGAACTGTTTATAGTAGGCTGGTTAGTGGCTGGTAACTCAATCTTCTGTAATAGGTGATGAACCTGTCCGACCTAGCTAGTACAAACTCTACTAGAATCTGGTTTGATCATTATGATACCTACATACTCTATGCAAGTACATTATGTCCTAATCTCGTAATGTTGTTACCATGTTTTTGATAATAATTTTGCTTAGAAAAAGTCTGTGATTACACTCATATTTATGAAAACCAAATAATGGTGAAAATCCATTTTTTCATAGTTTCCTTAATTTTATTTTCAGATATTTTCCACTTTTTGAGGTACAGTTTGTTGATAGTAAACGACGACACTGTAGTAAAGTTTGACTGTGGAGATGACCTCAACATCCTTGAAACAATATCATCACAGAACATCATAGCGTTGAGAACTAAACACAAGATATTTGTACTGAAGTTACAAGAAACTGATGGTACCATAGAAATAGAAAAACTTAAGGAAATGGAATCGCCCCTCCCTTTCACTGGTATATCGTTTGATGAATATCATAAGAACATGTTGTATGTGACTACTTTAGACTACAGACTGACTATAGTCAACATAGATAGGATGACGGGCCGAAGTAGACAGCTACGAGGAAATATTAAAAGTATGATCGACAATTGGAGCACTGTTCTTGGCTCAGAAAGAGGATACTTCACACATGTCTCGAAAAATTCCATTACTCTCTACGATAAGAGAACTAATGCTGCTTTCCAACGGTGGAAAAACCTAAGGAGAATCACCGACGATGTGACGTGCAACGACATCAGTGTCGCGAGCCACGCCACGGATAAACGCCTTCTCTACTTCGGGACTGATCATCATCTGTTCTTAATGGACCTACGATACAACAAAAAAGAAAAGAACAAGCTAAAAGTTGTACAAAGATGGACACACGGTATGCAGAGCTTACCCACTTACATGTCAGTGTGTAAGTTTGACTACAACAAAGAGCTGATTACTTTGAGCAGCCAGTGGTGTGAGGATCTATGTGTGGTCAGTAATCATGCAGACAGACTGACCAGGCAGACAGACATCAGCAGTGTCACCATCCCATATCGCCCACCAAGTATTCTACAAGTATTAAACGAAGCTAGAGAAAAAATGCTCTGCTGTGATTTGAATAATCCTATCGAAAATAGACTATGTACTTCAATCACTGGATTATTAGTATTAGAGCAAGATGACAAGTATAACTTGCTCATGTTAAACTCGCTAGGTGATGTTTCTTACCACACTTTGTGTCCACAGTACATGACTGCATTTTTCGACGACACCAGCCCAGAACTTCTAAACGAATGGAGTAAAGCTTATAAGAGAGAACCAAAAGACTTGGAAGTATCATCTACTGAAGATATTAGTAACATTTGGAAGAAGTTAAAGAGGATACCTGACGATTTTAAATTAGGTGAAAATAAGTTTCACAGGAAAAATAACAAGTTCAGTGAAAAGGAAATATATGACGCTTTTGAAAACGAAAAGATCGAATCTGGACTGTTGGACATATGGCCCAAGACCCAGTTCGAAGATACTAAGGATGAATCCTCCTTCACTTTATTTTTCTGTAATGACGACAGTGAAATCCAGTGAAATCAAACGAAAGTAATTTATTTATATGTAACTAGCGACCCGCCCTTGCTTCGCACGGCGCCACCTATCGGGTCCAAAACTATATCTAATGTAGCCTATATTTTAAATTAAGCATCTAGCAGTAGAGCGGTTAAAACTGCGTTCTAATACATGCAGTTTTTGCGTGATACGCGTACAACTTACAGATAAGACAGACAAAAATTCTAAAAACTGTTGTTTTGGCTATTGCTCTAATAAAGAGCCCCTATATTTTTTTTCTTCTTCAATATTCAGAGATAGGCCTGTTACAATTTTATTATATGTGTATATATATATATAGTAAAATAAAACAACAATAAATAATTTATAAACAACTATATTTCCTACCTATATGACTGAGTTTTTACAAACATCCTTGCATACAACAAATCAACGTACAAACATATTCACATTTAAATTAATTCATAAAGATGGCGTCGTAATTTTGAACTTGCTATGCGTATGCGCCGCTGAGTAGTAAGTACAAGTAGTAGCAAGTTTAAAATTACGTCGTCGTAAAAACGAGTTGGGAACTATCAACCATTCATACTAACAATTTAATTGGTGTTGCATCAAGCAAAGTACTTACAATGCATGTAAATGCAAAGTTGATAAAGCTTAGCTTTTAACAAATAGCATCAGTAGATTTCCCGCAGAAGTATTTCATTCAGTCTTCGGGTACGTCGTCGAAAACTGGAAAAATAAGCACAAAGTTGATATCTCCCAACCAGAGGAAAAAATATAACAACCATAGGAATAATTTGATTGGTTCACAATAATTTTTAGCACAAAGGTACAATTGCGAAGGTGACCGGTACACCCCAGTGGCTAAGGGTCAGTTCAGACAGTACGGAAAAATCTTCGCGCAGGCTCTTCTGGTCGTAATTCACACCAAGAGCAGAAACGCGCTTCGAGTCGGTGTTTCGCGTATCCTCGAGAAGCATGCGCGAAGAAGGGCGCGTCGACGCTCGATCTTCTGCTTTCATATTCATATATTTTTCTACTTTGAGCAATGGTAATACGGTCCTATTTTAAAAAAAGCTGCCCAATTGCTATAACAGACCAACTATGAAAAAAAAACAGGGGGCAATCGCCATCATCTTTAAGCGTTTTCATAGTTAGGTAAAGTCGCCAGCGCATCAAGTTACTACTGTAAAATTTTCCCATTCGATTTTGAACTGAACTATCAACATTTTATGGTTTAAAATCATTTGGACAAATTTGACAGTTTGGGGTAACTTGATGTGCCTTGATGGTGATAAAAACCAGACGGATCGCAATTGCAGTTGTATTTTTTGACCTTAACACTAAAAAAAACACATTGGCACCGTTTAAACTAAAACTACTTATTGTTATCTCTTACTGACAGGTAGAACATGAAAAGGAGGACAGAAAAGTAGCTGGCAGCTCTAAATTTCGTCCCGTCTTTTTCTTGTTCCGCCCGGGCCGTATAGGAAGAAAAGGATAGCGCTATTTCTCCACTATATCACCATCTCTTTCTCGCACTGGGAAAATGATGAATGACTTCTCTATACGGTTCCATAGAAAGTAAGAGATATTTATTTACAGATGACGAAGTAATTGAGTGAGGAAAATTTTACAGAAAACAAGTATATTATTTTTAAGAACTATGTTATAACAATTTATACAATTAACATAATTTTGCAATTTCATTCAAGAACGTGTATATTATTAGGTTTAATGACAATTTACAAGTATATTTATAATACATCTTCGACTTTTATGATTGACTAATAAGGATGAAACGGAACGTGATTTGGTCGGATACTGGTATCGGCCGAATAATTTGCGGGCCAGATATTCGCGAATTTAATTATGAACATACAACCACACACAGAAGACTGCACTGTAGTAATACTAATATCTAAGGGTGGGTAGTGGCAATAGCTATGGTTGGAGTGGCCATACAAATTTTAAAATTGTTTAGATAGACACTTCTAAAGTAGTAAAATGTGCCGCCCCCCCTCCCGCTCTAATTTCTAAAGTAAGAGGAGGAAAATTCTGAAAAAATGTTGGGTTGTAGAATCAGTTTAGCTACTACTTCAATACCCTAGGCCATCGCTTTATAGCGGCAGGAGATTACAACGCCAAACATACTTTTTGGGGCTCTAGACTCGTCTTGCCTAGAGGCCGTGAACTGTTTAAATGTATTTTAACCAATAGTATGGATGTAGTTTCTACAATTCAGCCAATATATTGGCTTTCAGACAGGAGTAAAATACCAGATTGACTTCTGTGTCACGAAAGGAATCACGCAAAATAATATATCGTGCAATAGTTGCTGGGATTTATCATCGGACCATTCACCAATTATTATCCATATTAAATCTAAAGTAAAAGAGACCATAAAATATGTACATTGCACAATAAAAAAACTAACTGGAGTCTTTTCCGATACTATATAGATGAAGCATGTAAAGTATCACTTCCACTCAAAACAGAAGAAGACATTACAAATGCAGTTGAATTCTATATGAATAAAAATGTACAAACCGCCGCATGGAACTCGACTCCATTGAATCAATACAAGCCAGAAGTTCCATCTATCGCACCAAACAGATTGGACTTAATTAAGGAAAAAAGAGTGACCAGAAAATTATGGCAACAAAATCGATGTCCTGATACGAAAAAAAGGGTTCAACAAAAAAATAAGAAAACTTCCAGGCATATCTAGAGGGTCTAGACCAAGGTTGCTCAACTTATTTTAAAGGTGGGCCAAAATTTTTTTTCTTGTCCACTGGCTGGCCATCTAGTAAATAAAACTTGCTATAGTAACGAACGGTAGATACCTACCTACTCAGCTTTCAACAGTGTCAGTTAGTTGCTCATTGTTCGCTGGAAATTGGCTTACTGAGAAAGGGGTCAAAGAAGATACAGTTTGAATTTTTTTTCGATCCTAAATTCTGTTTTTAAAAGACTGTCGTCAGCTGAACACTTTTGGCGGGCCAATTTAAATGCGCTGGCGGGCCAAATCATGGCCCGAGGGCCTAAGGTTAAGCGGCCTTGGTCTAGACGCAACAGCAGCTACAGACTACTTTCTTTGGAAAGCCACCAAGAAAATCAAACGACCCATAGTACCAAGTCCACCACTTAGAAAAACAGATCTCAGCTGGGCACGTAGTGACCAAGAAAAAGCTGCTACATTTGCGGAGCATCTAGAAAAAGTTTTAAAACCCCACCAAACGAGATGAACCCTCGTTTGGTGGGGTTTGAAAAGGAAAGCCGAGCATGAAAAGGAAGTTATCGAGTTCATTGATACATCTGGCTAGGATGATATTGAACCTGACTAGTTTATCAAAAGTGAGGTAGAAAAAATAATAATTCAAAAAGCAAACCCCAAGAAGCTCCCGGTGATGATCTAATTACCAACAAAGTCTTTCAGGAACTACCGGACTCTGGGATAACACTACTCACAGCAATCTATAATGCCATCACCAAACAAAAATTCATCCCTCCTCAATGGAAAGTCGCACAGATTATTATGCTGTTGAAACCAAACAAGCAACCAGAGGATCCGAAATCGTACAGGCCAATCAGCTTATTACCCATACCTGCAAAAATATACGAGTCTCTAATATCACTCCGACTGACACCATTGATAGAACAGCGCAAATTGATTCCCAAACACCAATTTGGAGTTCGTCGTAAGCACGCCACGGTCGAACAGGTCTACAGGCTAATAAGTGAAATTGACAAGGCCTTTGAAACTAAAAAGTACTGTGCAAGTGCTTTTTTAGATATATCACAGGCTTTTGATAGGGTGTGGCACGAGGTTCTTCTGTTATTTAAAATAAAATCTCTGCTTCCCACCTACATGTTCAAAATCCTAAAATCTTTTTTAGAAAACAGACATTTTCTAGTCCAGAACGGGGAGGCGCTCTCAAACCTCTGCCCTATCAAAGCAGGAGTTCCACAAGGCAGCGTATTAGGTCCAACGTTATACCTCATCTACACATCTGACCTACCAACTTCGGAGTGTATCACCACTGGCACGTTTGCTGACGACACCGCGATCTTAGCATCTCACCCGGACCCAGTAGAGGCGGCGGAACTTTTAAGACATCGTCAAGTTCAAAATTTATGAAAAATAAAGGGCAGTCTCAAATTTCTTCGCACATTTTTTACTGAGCGCTCACAGTCAGCGGCCGACTATATGCTGTGTGTGAACGTAGCCTAAATGTTTTTATGGATGTTAGTATCCTATTCTATTAAATGAGCAATATTTGTATGTATTTGTAGTCACGTTCTCGAAACCGTCTCTAACAATTTCGATGAAAGTTGCAATATAAGGGCTTACGGGGGCGAAAATCGATCTAGCTAAGTCTCATTTCTGAAAATTCGCTTTATCTATTTTTACCCGAGCAGAGCTCGGTCGCCCAGGTACTATTGTATAAGCAGTATAAAGGTCACGGCATCGTCTCACCGCGATTTTCCTAGCTGATCCCGACCCAGTGCAGTACCCCTAAGCGTGGTATAAGCTTTATTCTACGGGGCGTTATGTGACGTACCTAATGTTAGCGCCTGGTAAAAGTCCTGAGCCAGCTCCTAGTGAGCGGCTGGTCGGGGCCCTTGTTTTCGCGCTCTTTCTCCTCGAGCTGTTCCATGAGCTTGCGCTGGTTCTCGCGGAAGGCAGCGATGGGGTCGTCGAACTGGCTGTAGTACGTCAGAACTTCGCGTACGTCGATTACGTCTGACATTGCTATCGCTATGGGGAAGGGAAAACATAAAATTAACATCAAATCCATACTTATCTTACTATTTCACTCACTATAAACTCGAAATTTTGTGAGGATGGTTGGATTGCTGGATGTTTTTTAGTCTTTCACGCAATAAACAGCTTCCTTCACATTTATTTTGGGGCACTGTAACATAACGTTACTACTGAGTTACGGAACCCAAAAGTCGCCACATACAGGCAAAGTGCTTCGGTACCTCACTAACCCAGGTACTCTCTGCGAGATCTCCAGTAACACCAAAGAGTCGCTTTCTTGGGGAGCTGGGGTCGATCGAATGATCAACTCTGCCACCGTACGCCAAATAGCTTTGGACGTGGAGTTGCCTAGATCAGCCCGATGTAAATACAATACGGGTAAAACGTCTGTGAAGTTTCTAATTAAAACAGTGATTGATTTTTCTTACTTTGTAGCAGATTGGCAAGATCCAGGAGTGCGGTGTCTTCATCAGCGCCCTTCCACTTCTTGAGGATGAGCGAGTTCTGCGGGTGGAACTTTGTAGCTTGCTTGTTCCAGTCGATCACTATTACCTGTATTACAATACGTAGGTTGAAGGCATAGAGCAAGGAGACGTCTTTGCCGCCGAAACTTGTCAGCGTTTACTCGCACTACGCTACGACACCGAAGCTGCATAAAAACTGACGGCTTAACGCACTTTCGGCATCGCGTTGCCGTTTCTGGGGGCTATTTCGTGCTCTGAGGTGGTCGGTGATAATCTGTTTCACCTTAACAAGAAGTCTTTTGACAGCTTAGTCCTGTCACCATTTTCCGATTGCATTTTATACAATTATTGGCAATCACCATTTTGTCAGAATTCATTAAAGAATCTGTTTGATTTAATTTAAAGTCAAGTATTATTATTATAGTCAAGTCATTATTACAAAAAATAATGGCATTTTAGTTTAGCTATCTGCAAAGCAAGACACAAGATAAGATACATACTTTAGAAAGATCCCGATTAAGTCCCTCCAAATTTTTGACATGAACACCATCGATGAAGTGCGTGGAGTCTCTAAAGAGTCTGTATGTGATGAACTTGTTCTCGGGGTCCAATTTGTCGAGGACTGGCCAGATCATGAAGGCGTTCTCCGATGTGAAGATCACCACCTCGTAGTTTGAGCTGGCGACCGTTTGGAGGAACTGGTCGACGCCTGGGCGCTTCTTGAACCTGTGTCAAATGTGTGTAGTGAATATTTACGGCATATCTATGGGTGCTTGCATCTGTTAGGTGAGGCGCCACTGACATGTGCACTTGTTGTATTCCATTGTTCTCTCGAGTTAGTTCATAAAATATGCATTGTTTGTGATCACTTACAAAATTTAATACCGTTATTGTGCACACTCGCATTAGGTAACCCTGTAATGATAGTCGTAAGATGGAGAAAACAAATAAAATAAATAATAACAAGATACAGCTTTTCAGTATGGACAAGTCGGTATGCAAACACCCTACGTGTAGTCCAACAAGGCGCCATCCATAAATTACGTCACACGTTAAGGGGAGGTGTCGACGAAGTATGACAAGGGCTGGGAGGGCTCCTAAATTTTATGACGTCACATTTCAAAACGTAAATATAAGTAAGCAAGTAATCTATGTAAGTATTATAACACAAAATTTTAACTATTAACTAAAAACTTAATATTCAAGTACACAAAGTTTTGCCACAAACTTATCAAGAAATCTGAGTCAAGTGTGAGCAGCGTCTGCCTAGCCTTTTCCCAACTATGTTAGGGTCGGCTTCCAGTCTAACCGGCTGCAGCTGAACACCAGTATTTTACATGGAGCGACTGCCTATCTGACCTCCACAACCCAGTTGGCGCTAGATAATACGATACCCCTTGGTAAGACTGGTTGTCAGACTTTCGGGTCACTGACAACCTGTAACGACTGTCAAAGATCTACAAATGACAGCCGGGACCAACGGCTTAACGTGCTTTCCGAGGCACGGAGGAAACTCGGTATGTAATGGGTGGTCACCAATCCACGGAACAACCTAGGTAAGCACGGCTTAACCTAAAGATCGACCCGAGCGGCTGTTCTTATTTAGCCAAGCAAGCTCCTCAAGCGTGAACAGTGTATTACTTTACTTTACTAGGGTGCTGCGGCTACTAGTGCCCGAGGTATCTTAGACCCCGTTCACGTGTGTATCGTCGTTCCTTTTTGTCACGCCGCGACGACTCGTTGCATCTAAGCGACTTCTTTCATTTCTTTCTCCATAGTTGCTGTCGCAAGACGCGCGTAGCTTGAAAGCGAAGCTCGTAACCAAGAGTTTACTCTCTATAGATATGATTATAACATACCTCCACCCGGTCTGGTAAGACCAGTCGGGATGCACCAGGACATCAGTAAACTCCAGTACAAGTGTATAGGTCGGTTGGTATGGGGGCGGCAGTGGGTCAGGGAGCAGCTTCTCACGGGAAGGCTCCTTTATCATCTGTAGACCAATAAAATAACGTTAAGGTTGTATTCCGCCGATGGTGGGCAGTCGTGATAAGGCGTTACCAGTAAGCTCTCCTCGTGCGTACGGGTGATTTTATAAAGGGACGATTTGATATCGCGCTTTGGATTTTCCATTCTTGGTATTGAGCTAATCATTGAAAACCCATCAACAGCGAATTACAGCGTGTCGCCAAAAAGGGCTCGCCTCGTGGGTATTTAAGCCCCTATCGCCATACAGACACATGGACACTCACACAGTGGACATGGTAAATATCCCGTTTCTAGTGTTAATTATAATGTTAGTGACCATGACAGTTTAAAAACTTATATCCCTATCGCCATTCCACTGGGCACAGCTTGTATAACTCCATCTCTTTCCCGCAGTGAAGTGACATTAAAGTAATACATAACCTCACGCCTGCAATACCCGAAGGATTAAGCGCAGGTCACACCGCCAGCTAGCGAGCGTGCGAACCGTTTCGGTTCGGCACTTTCCGTAGTTCGCGGTGTGAACTGTGATGTATGGAAAGAGGAACGGATGCAGATGATGCTCGCCCGGTTTACTCGCTCGCTAGCTGGCGGTGTGGCCTGCGCTTTAGGTAAAGGTGTACCTAATAGTACACCCACATTTCGCCAGTTATGTTTAAATCCCATTTGATAGGGGGCGAGCCTATTGCCATAAACCGGGCACAATTCCAGACTCCATGGCTGCTACTGAGAAATTCCTGATGGAAAAACCCCATATAACATCCTGGACGGGAATCGAACACAGGGCCTTATGCTCAGCAGTCACGATTGCGGCCACTAGACCAGCGAGGCAGTCAATATTTTATTTGTTATTATCTTTATTCATGACCATAGATACAAAGTCTTTCAGTCGCTTAGATAAATAAACTAAGAATATAGCTATTTTAAAACATTAAGGTTCACCTAATTTAAACACCTCTGTCTATCTTATTTACTATTCTCACTGTCTTAAGCATTCACGGTTTAAAACATAACTTATACTGTCACTTACGGGATATCTTCCGTGTTTGTTCATCGGGAGCTCATAATCGTGAGCAATCACGGAAGATATCCCTTAAGTGACAATATAAGTTTAAGTAAAGTAATACATCACACTAATATTATAAATGCGAAAGTTTGTACGTGTGTGTTTGTTACTCCTTCACGCTCAAACGGCTCAACGGATTTGGATGAAATTTGGTATCAAGATAGCTTATATCCTGGATTAACACATAGGCTTTTGATCCTGGAAAAATGCGGTGTTCCCGTGGGATGATCAAATAACTCAAATATGGTTTTCCCGAATTTTGACTAAAATCGTCTCTATGGCGACCAAAAAAAAGTACTAGGCTAGTATATATTCAAAGTGTTCAAAATTCAAACGAAGTAGGTAGGTAGGGTAGATGGGTAGGTAGGTAACAACAACCTTGAACCTAATGCTATAACGATAAAGTTGAAAATCTATGATTGTAGAGTAGCTTGATGTCCTGGCGTCTGTACGTGTGCAAACTTTTACACCGCGGGTAACACCGCGGGCGTAGCTAGTACTGCTATAAAAAGTGACAGTAGGTTGAGACTCGGGCAGACCAGGGAAGCATGACAGAAAGGTGGGGAGGCCTACTACTCAACAGTAGGTGATATAAGACTAGCAAGGATAATGATGAATGTATCGTACCTTTTCATAAAAGGTAAGCTCCTTCCAAGTGCGCCGTAGATATTGCAGGACAATGGGCATTTCTGAGAACTCATCGATGATGATTTCTCCGTCATCCCCGCGGCGCGGAGCCCCCATCTCGACAACTAGGCAGCTGCCCATCACCGTCATAGCTCCGCCGAATACTGCGAACCTGCGACGAGAAGACATTAAGGTCTGCCCTAATTGCCTAACACACTTTTCTATCGCATTTCGAAGAAATTCGTAATATATTGCTTTGCTTTAGGTCGTGTGCCCTGCTTGAGAACACAAATTCTTGACTATATAAAATATTTTATATTATGACCATATTTATAGGAGGAGACCAGTGGTATGGGCATAATGCCATGGAAGTTGGGTAGGCCTTTGGTGTGGGATGCAACTTGCGTCGACACCCTTGCGCCAGCTTTCACGAGGTTCTCGTCATGCGAGATGGTAACATCGACTATCATAGATTTTTATTACTATTATAGATTTTTAGTTTGTAAATAATATAATTATCATGAAAATAAACCTTTAGTTAGATAAAAAAAAAAAAAAAATGACCAGAGTTTCAAATAATTCAATACCAATATGATCTGGTGGTCATCAGTGGGAATGTGTTACCAAAAATTCATTCACACAGTCCTTTGAACTTTTGTGTGATGGTTTTTTTTTGTCGCGATTTATGCCAATTAAAATTTGGTATCTCATAAAACTTAAGACCCAATCAACATTTTTGGTATCTCATAAAACTTGAGATACCCAAATCAAATATTAAGTTTCATGTGGCAGTCTCTACCTCTAGAACTATAAAGTATTCCAAGGAAGAAGTACAAAAAGAATGTAATTTTTTAATTTCAACTCTCGATGCTTAATTTCAGTTGTTTTTCATGACATACCCCATCTTCATCCGTCTCCAACTCTTCTCGTTTTCTTTTGTCTTCTCCTTGTTCTCCTGTTCAAACTTCTCTTGTTCTTTTTTAATGGCTTGTGCATCTTCCGTGGACAGTGGTGATTGTGGGAAAAAGCGGCCCAAAATATCTGATTTCTCAGGTTCCTTTTTAGTGTTACCTGGAAAATATAAAACATATATTGTACATCACATCACACTTGTAATCCTTGAGGTAAGGCAGAAGTGGGAAGATCAGTACGAGTACATACACCTACATTTTCCGTGTGATGTTCAAGTCACATGTGTTAGGGGGTGCAAGCCTATCACCATTGATTGGGTACAAATCTAGATTTTGGGTGCTGCTGAAAAATTCAAATCTGATGGAAAAACTCAAAGAAATCATATGAATAAGTCATAAGTCATAAGTCATTTATTTCTTAACAAAATACATTGTGTAGAAACTTAAAATAAGATTAATAGGATTAGTAATAGTAATAAAAATTAACAATAACTCATTTTTTACAATAATAAAATTAATAGTCACTTAATAAAGAAATATAATATCAAAACAAAATAAAAATTTAAATAAAAAAAATTAAAAGTCACTTAATAAAGAAAAATAATGTCAAAAAAATAAAAATAATGTAATAAAATTAATAGGCACTGAATTACGTAATTATCATTTGTCAACTACCGAATTCATCAATACTGTAATAGCCCTTCCTCAATAAATATGTCCTTAACTTGTTTTTAAATAAATTTGCACTGGATATGCTTTTAAATTCCAACGGTAACTTGTTGTATAGCAAGACGGATTGATATCTGGGACTATGTCGAACCACTTTCAATTTTGGTTGAATCGTGTAAGGTAAGTCTTTCCTACGAGTACTATCTCTAGCCTGTCTTTGCACTTCAGTTTCATATTTGTGCAAATTCTTAACAAAGTTGGTTAGCAACACAAGAATGTAAAGACATGGCACTGTTAGAATTTTTAGTCTTATGAAGTGTTCCTTACACGATTCTGTCTGTCTCATGCGAAGCATTGTCCTTAAAGCTCTTTTTTGAATGACAAATGCTGACTGGATATTGTATTTGTAGCTGTTGCCCCAAAACTCAATACTATATCTGAGCCTAGACTCAACTAGAGCGAAATACACCCTCCTTAGTTGAGGTAAAGTTAGTTCTTCCCTCAGGGTTCTAATTGCATAGCATGCAGAGCTAACAGACTTTGTTATAGACAATGTCTCAATCTTCCAATTTAATAATGCGTCAATGTGAACACCCAGGAATTTGACATTTTCAACTACTTCGACTTTGTTACCACAAGATACCACCTCTATCTTAGCGTTATTTCGCACCGTCGGCTTGAATAATACGCACTTTGTTTTATTTACATTAACTTTTAAATTATTTGTACCGAACCAGTTTTCAAAAGCTTTTAACACAGTATTAATTTTGGATTCTAATTCGAATATGTCATGTGCAGACACTATTGCATTTGTGTCATCAGCAAAAATTATTAGTTTTATGTCATTAAAATGTGTTTGAATATACTCAATCAAGTCATTTAAAAATATTATAAAGAAAATTGGACCTAGAACGGAGCCTTGCGGGACCCCCCGGCATACAGTAACTAGATTGGATTTGTAGATTTTTTCTTCACCATCTACCACCGATTTTATCTCTGTATACTGACGCCGGTTATGCAAGTAAGAGCTGAAAATCTTTAATGCATTCTCCCGTATACCATAGTGTTCCAATTTGGCCAAGAGAATGTCATGGTCTACTGTATCGAAGGCAGAACTAAGGTCAAGAAAAATACCGGCTACTTTATTCTTGCAATTTAGGTTACATATAACCTCGTCAACTAATGCCTCAACAGCATCATTAGTTCCTAATGATGTTTGGTATCCAAATTGTTGCTTATTTAAGACATTGTGAATCTTTAAGTGTCTCAAAAGCCTTTCTTTAATAATTTTTTCAAAAATTTTGGATAATACAGGTAACAGGGAAATCGGTCTGTAGTTCCCAGGATCCATCTTTGAACCCTTCTTAAAGATTGGCAGCACTCGAGCGATTTTAAGTTGATCCGGGAATAGGCCTTCAGTAATGCATTCGTTATAAAAACATGCTAATGGAGTCGCTAATAAGTCAATATTTTCTTTAATTATAGTCAAAGGAATTTCATCATAGCCAGCCGAGGGCTTATTGACCATTTTTTTTATCATGTTGAAAATTTCTAAAGGTGTAACTGTATCAAAGGTCATGTTGGATTCTACTCGGCTGACACTTTCAGTTAGATATGTCATTGCTAATCTTTGGTCACAAGCTTCTAGGTGAACAATATTATCGAAACATTTGGAAAAATTAAATTAAATTAGAGTTTTTTTTTTTATTTGATTAAAGGGCTTTGTCGCTTAGGGACCACATCGCTCAGTGCAGGAAAACAAATTATTTACGATCTATTAAACACTAACTTACAATCTACTTATTACTAGCTCATACAATTCTTTTGCTTTCTCGGACACTGGAAAAGCCAGGATGGCATTACAAATGCCAATATCATAGGTTTTGTATCGGCCAAAAACATTTATTCTACTATTTTCATTCCGGACACATTCCATCAGGATATGAAAAACATCATCAATTATTCCACAGTCGTCACAGTTTGGAGACAAAACTTTCTTCATTAAATGATAAAACTTATTCGAAGGAATGTGGCCGGAACGAAGTCTTAAGGCTATAGTAATTAAGTTTCTATCCAGATTGCAATCAATCCATGGAGCCCGAGAAATCTCTGGCTGGATAGTTCAGTACCATATCCCCTTTTCTTTTGATCTTTCATCAAAATACTCTTGCCAGAGATCTAAAAACTTTTTTTTTTGCTTTTCCAAAATACAAAATACAATTCCTAGGAATGTTATGGGCAAGCAACAGCTATCGACGGATTGCCAAATGGCAAGAAATAAGGGACACCGCCCTTAGCCGTTCTGTCACATTACGATATACTGAGATAACGTTGAAAGGTGGTCTGTCCCACAATGTGTTAATTTCCTTAAATTTCTACGGGTTTGTACAAACCTACTTACAGAAATTAATATCATTTTAGTAGCGTGTCAGAAAGGTTTGAATTATTTCAATACATACTTTTGAAGAATCAATTTAAGTAACGTAAATGTATGATTTAATGAGAGTGAAATATTTAAAAAGATAATGTATAGATAAATAGCAGGTCTGCTGAATATACTAAGTTTTCAAGTTGAAACTGAATTTACAAAGATTAGTCCTAAGCCCTGGACAGAGAGAGCTGGAAGTCTCCCAGTAGAGGGGCAATAGTCTAGTAGGAAAAAGAAACACCAACCATGTGACATGATTTTACTAATGTCTTGCATCAGAAGTAATTTATTATTTGATTATGTATGTTGTTGATAACTAAGGGTTATTGAAGATTTTACGAAGGATGAAAAAAATGGTTTCAGCTAAATATTATGCATGCAACTTATCTCTTGGTCTCCTTCACTGGTTAGTGGTTACACTCACGTCTCGAAACTAATGATTTATGACAACACCTTAGTGAAAATAGCAAGTGATAATATTGACAAAAATAATTGAAACTTTTTTTAATACTAATCTTTAGTGGGTTACTTTAATGAACACATTATTGATTCAACATTTGCCGGGTGCAAGGGCGAAAATTGGATACTAACCTATATTTTCCGTACTGTACAATTTGGGCGCGTTGGCGGAAAGTAACCATATATTCTGCCTTAAAAAATTTTTGGACTGCAGATTAGCTACTTTACAACACGCAGTTCTTGTTAGAAAAAGCACTTTTCTGAGAGACATTATTACATTTGAAAAAACACATTCACAACAAATGAAGAAACGTCATTGAACTGTCAACGACCAACGTTCTGCTACTGGTATAGTGATGCTGTACATTCAATTTTGTTTATGATTTTCCACACTTCGTTAGACGAGTTTTCTCATAATCTAGGGCTGCCTTATATGCTGAAACGCCAACTGAGTCGTACATGGAGACAACCATGGAAGGTGACGGGGCAAGACACATTTTTTAAAATGGATTTATGAGGAGATTTAAAAAGAAAGCGGTTAAGACATTTCTTTGGACACACGGAAACAGCGTCTTTAACACTAACACGACTGGAGCGAGCGTGAAATTTACGATTCTGTTCTGATAAGCCAACCAACCGAACCGGGACAACTGACTGATTGACCGGGACTCAACGTTCCAAACCGGGACAAGTCGATCGCGGTGTACCAGAACGTATATGCAGTCTTATCTTAGTCTAGATCAGACTAATCTGCGAAAGGACGTAATATGATCCGAGATTAGAGTGGTCCGAAAATTAATTATCTGTGATGTTTGGAAAGCATTCCATTCCACATAATCAAATTATTTGTCATGAAGTGGAATGGTTTGTAGGCGAGCCATGCCTAAATGCAAGCATTTTACATTTAGGCAGTAATATGCCCGCAGCCCTGGAACGTGATATTGTGATGTTTAAAAAAAACTAAAGTTAAACCAGAGAAAAAGCACGGAAAATCACAGAATTGGAAATTATTTGCAATGTTAAATGAAAAGGATAGTTCCTGATTCTAAAACTATGTCGTCAATAAGCAAGCAATCATCTCTGATGAACTTTATCAAGAAAACTGCTGGAAATTCGAATTCAAATAATGCAAGGTAGAATAACTTCAAACTTTCTTCTGTTAGTCCTAGTCGTTTTTGTTAAATTATCAAACAATTATTTTAAAATAGTTTCTTTTTATTAATAGTGTTATGCAATAAAGTGTATGTTTGTGCGTAAATTACAACTTAGTGTGGAGGGTAGTGTTTGCGAATTTCGTACTCTGTTTGTTATTTATTAAGAACCGCGTGAATTTCCACAACCATCTAAAATAATTCTAAGTTTTGATGATGAAAACATAAACAACATAACAACCTTGTTTACTTGTGTCATCCTTTATTATCAATAATTATCAGCTGTTGTCAAACAATTCAATTTAATTGCTATCTTTTAAGTAAAATGTAAGTAAAGGTAGATATTATGCAAGATATAGTGATTCTTAATTTGCCCAATTTTGTTTTTTACTGAAATATGCTAAAATAATATGCTTCCCAAAATAATCTACAGAAAGGCCATTGTGTTGGCATGATGACGGCTATCAAAACAGGTTTAGACATGCTCTAATCTGAATACAAATACATTTCAATATTTACAAGCAATAGATAGGACAAGATGAAGAAAATCGTAATCAACTAATTGTTACTACTTAGTAACAAGTCGATCTGTCTAGGGACATACACCCGCTTGTCAGGTAGTGTTTGTGTGTCAAAACAGAAAATGTTCAAGATCAAAATTTTATTTGGACTAATTCCCAATGTTCGTTCTATAATTTTTTTTAAACTGTTAGAAAAGCAGTTATGTACTCAAAATACACTGTCAAAATTAGCAAAGCTACATAATATTTATACATCTGATGTCACTAGATGTAGACTTGATGGGATGGGATCATCTAGATTTTCTATTTGTTACAATGAATAAATTCAAATTATTACAGTATACTTTGACTTGATATTAATAATCACAAGTAAATGAGACTGTCCATTCACACTCTGGCTGGGTTCTAATAGTCTATTTTTTCCCAGTATCTTGTAAAGTCAGTATCCAGCATTACCAGACCCATCTTTGCCTGTTCTTCTTTTTTAAAGGGGTCTATTAATGTAGGCCACTGACAATACCATATCATTATGACTGCTTACCTTTTATTTGCTTTGCAGACTGAAATGTTTTTAGTTTCCCATTATCTGTTATTTTTCAGTGAAAGCAAAAATGAGCAGGTCTCAGAGAAGAAATCAAGATTTGTATTTAAATCCAAGTCTTCCGGTTCAACAGCTAACTGTGAGTTTAATTCATGATCTTAACTAAAATTTTTAACCCAATTGTGACCCACTTGCAATCACAGCAAAAATACTAAAATTGTGTCATTCTGAGCAAACACAAAGTGCAACCATTTATTTCCATAAGGCACATTTGAATGTCAAACACAAGGAAATGTAATTGGTTCTAATTGCCCATTTGCAAACAGAGTTTTGTAAAAAACTGCAAGAAGCTACATAATCCTAAAATCTGGGACTGTATCAGAATCAGAATCAGAATCATTTATTCGTAAACATAGGTAATAATTACAAGCAAGATCTTAAAAATCAGGTAGTGCGCTATGTTTTGCCAGTGGACATACAAATTACAAAAAAAAAAAAACACCAACGATTATATGAGTGGGTTTACAATAAAATTATTAAACGTAACTGAACATCCTTATAATATTATGATTGTATAACCATATGCAAACAAGTTAAATTTTATTATTCATAATCAATTTCATTTTCATTTCATGTCAAAATTTAAAGTCAATTACATTTTCATTCATGTCAAAATAAGTCAATTCATTTAAGATTAAGATAAAAATTAATATTAAAATTCATGTCAGTTACAGAGATAGCAGGCAGCAGGCAACAAGTTTAAATATCATTGACATTATATTGTTAAGAAAACTTACGTATTTATTTTTCAGGGACACCCCCATTTAAAAAGGCTACAGATGATCAACCTCACACTACAGCAAGTATATTTTTGTAAAGTATTTTTGTATGCCTTGCATTAATAGAAACAAACACTTTGTTTTTAAATGTAACATCTTATGTAAAGTAATGTAAAATACAAAGTCTACTAAAACGCTTGTTCCACAATCAGCATAAACGAAGATTGGTTAATTGTTTGTTTGGATGAAAAATATTATTTTTATTGCATTACAGATCATACAGACCAAAGAAGTACCAACCGCAAAAGTGTCGAATGGGTATCAAAAGCCAGTAAGCAATGGAGTCAGTCCACTTACACACAACAATAAAATACGAGATGATAATCAAAGCAATGACTTGTTTGAAATGGATGTGGTAAGTCAGGACCCATATTGAGAAGCCCACATTCAATCACAATCAGAAAGATTTAAAAGGAAATTCGAATCCATTTCTTTGTAAACTTGTGACATTTATTTTGTCTGCTGAACAACATAAATAAGGCAATGTTTTTTTTTTATTGTTTAAATGAATGGCATTGTGATTGTAAGTGTGTTACGCAAGTTTATTATCTTAGTACCTACAATTTTGTTTTGAAAAAACACTAGACGACGAGAGCGAGAACGTCGGAAAGAATGTTGGCTGCTTGGCTCATGAGTCATGACATGATCATGACGCACTATAATAACATTTTGTCTATTAGAAATAAATATTTCAAAAAAGAGAAACAGGATTTCAACATGATTTGTGTGAATGTTTCGCCAGTGTGTTCGCACACAATTTTCACGATGCACCAAATAGTAATGTTTATAGACTAGTTGTTGCTTGCGACCTTCGTTCGCGTGAAATTATTATAAAAATATTACTTCCCTATTTGAATCGGATTTTGTTAACAATTTCATGAGTTTTAATTTTTTTTCACGGAACCTTAATCCTAAGCCGGAAGCCCTTTTCTAAAATTAAAGTAGCATATGTTACTTCTTATAACATCAGCTATCTGCCAGTAAAAGTCCCGTCAAAATCGGTCCAGTTGTTTCGGAGATTAGCCGGAACAAACAGACAGACAGACAAAAATTAAAAAAAAACAGTTTTTTTGTTATAAGTACCGTATATTATTTATACTTTCATAAACATTCTGTAAAAAGGTGTTATTTTGAAATTACAAACAGAACACTTCAATTTTATTTATTTGTATAGATATTCTACACTCCAGACTCCAGAATGGCCATGGTCTGAGTCAACTAGTCAAGAGTGTAATCTGTTGATTGCATGGACGTACTTTACATGCTTTGAATTCATAGCACGTATCGTGTTCGCGGCCATATTGGGAGCTGTTGGTCATAATCTTCGATGCGATATCCGTGCAATGAATATTCTTTTGAATATTTTGTACTTACGTCTTTTTGTTTCTGAGGGTTTGAATCGCTTTTCATTTGTGGCTTGTTTAAGTTATAATACGGGTTTGTGCTGCCATAAGCAGCTGCTGGGCATGGAAATGCACACTTTCAGTAACACTCAGGGGAGAGTTATTTAATGAGTTAAAAATCTCACACTCTCTGGCCTTATCCCCAAAGACCGGCCGCCTTTTGAAGGTTTTCCTCCAATAGTAAAAAAGGTGTAACCGCAATACAAGCACAAGCAAGTACAAGCTAGGCTAGCGTTTTGGGATAGTCGGAAAAAGTACTGTTGGTTGTTTTGTAAGGTCACTGCTGATCATAGGATCTAAAAGAGTTATGAAAAAGATAAAGGTTACCGATAAAGACGGAAAGTCTGGAAAATTTTGTGATTCTCATAGTAACAAACTAAAAGACGTACAATTTCATAATATGCATAGAAATGAGGACATTGTAAAGTGTAATCCTTTATCAATAGATTAGTAATAGTAAGTAATAAGTTTTTTTTTAAATCAAAAGAAACAAAACAGTTTTGTCACACATAATCAGTCAATGTAATCATAATCGAATATTTTAGATGTATAACTAGCTGTTGCCCGCAACCGTCGTTCACATGAAATTATTGTATAAATAAATATAACCCCCTTTATTAATCGGATTTTATTACCAAAAAATTTCAATTTAATTTTTTTGCACGGAACCCTAATTATTTTTCGTAAAATAGAAGCAGCCTAAGTTACTCCTTATTACATCAGGTATCTGCCAGGTAAAGTCCCGTCAAAATCGGTCCAGATTAGCCGAAAAAAACAGACAGACTAAAATTGTAAAAAAAATATTTTGGTATTTGTACCAAAAAAAAAAAATCAAATCAAATCATTTATTTTGCTGAATATGGGTACATACAAGGATGAAACAACAATATAGCTCAGGACCATATCCTACCTTAACAGCCCAATCAGTCCTATATACATTCATATTATTATGCATGTAGTAAAACACGGTTATTTTAATATTACAAACAGACACTTCAATTTTATTTATTTGTTTAGATAGATTGCAATAAAAGTACAAGTATTGGCTTCCTTCAAGGAAGCCCGCAGTTCCAGTTCTCATACGAGCTTACTATTAATATCCATCTCAACAATTGCAGGATGATATTCAAGAATTTCCAGTAGCATTTAAAAAGAAACCCAAATCCCGAACACCAGAGAAACTAAACAGATCAATTAGGATAAGCTCAACCCCAACCCCACCGAAGAATAAACATGACACACTACAGAAAGATAAGAAGATTTTGAAAACTCCTGAAAAACCGCGCGTCAAAGACAAGGACCCTTTGAAGAATATAATGGTGGACGAGTCTATATCAGGGTTCTTGGAGACTGTGACCAAACATCCTGCACTGACAAGTAAAAAGGTAAATAACTTTATACATAAAAACAATATCCATAAGCCTGGCTTTAGGGCTACAATCTAATTATCAATTTATGACGATCGCTACCGTAATCGTGTAATGAAGTGCGTTGCTAGTACCACTAAACTGCTTTGATATATTTTAGCGACAGCTTTGCAAGAGGATAATTTTCGTTGTGAAAATGATATTGAAGATGTGCAATTTGCTTTCAATGATTCGACAGCAACACATTTCAATATTCTGTTTTTATGTTTTAGGACGTAATAGAACCTGGAGACAAAGAACAGTGTAAAGAACTTTATATAGATTTATTAGAAAAAATATTTCATGCCTTTGATAAAATACCAAATTGTATAAAGGAAAAATTCCCAGGTTATGACAGGAGAATTTATGCTAAAGTAAAACAATTACAATATAAACTAAAGAAAATATTAGCTAAAGCTGATAGCGTAAGTGCACAAGTATCACAAAGTGTAGTAGACAATAGATTTAGTAATGGAGACAATAAATTTAATGGTAGTAATAGTCCTTCCTTACTTAGTAAATACGATGATGACATAGACGACTTTGACCTAGTATCTAGCGGAGTACATAGAAGAGTAACAGAATGTCTCCAAAAAGCTAATAATCCAGGAACTGCGACATCAACACCTGATTTTGTTTTCAATGATAAAGGATCTAGAAACGAATTACCGAAAAAAACTTTGTCGTTCGACGCGTTTTCACCACTCAACAATTCATCTAACTTAGAAACTAGTTGTCAATCAGAGAACACAAGTATATCTGAACAAGTTAAGGGAAAAGGGAAGTTTGTGTTCAAAAAGCCTTCAAGACTTACGATAGAAGAAAACAAATTAACGCCGAACAAAGACATACCATCATGTACTGCTGAGAGAATTAGGAGTGCTTCAGAAAGACTGAAACCTTTGGCTACGTCAGAAGCACCGAAATGTGCTCCAGTAGCTCAGAGCTCTGTAGAGTTCCAGCCACCACAGCTAAGCAAGAGCTCTCTGATGAACAGCAACAGACCTAGCACAGATTCTGTTAAAGACAATGAAGAGGATAGCGAAACAATGGATGACTACGAAGTGCCAATCGACATGGATGACGTAACAGATTTTATGCCGGAAGCAACTCAAACGAGCATCATCAACATCAGTGATTCTGTCGCGAGTACCAGTAATGCAGATGTAGCGACAAGTCTTGCAGATGTACCTGTTGATGAAGAAGGCTGGCCGGAATATAGACCAGAAGACTTTGAAGAAAATATCGACGATGGAGGCAACCATGAGCCACAAGTAGTTAATCTGATGGATGAGTCGATTGTGAAAGAGAAACCTAAGTATGAAGGGATGGGTGACTTCCACGCCGGCACACAGAACGATGGCATCACTGGTGAGTTGCTGTTTTTGTATAAAGAGTTTTACAAGACAGAACCTTTTTTTTTGCAATTATTGGCAAAGCTTCACAGACATGATGGCGAATATAAATGCAACAATGAAACACAAAAACGATGCTCAGTCATCATTTTGAGCAAACATCCTCATATCTGTAATTTTGCTGGAGAGTTTACTCCTCCACTTCTTCTCCCCACCTGGCACCTAGGAAGTGATGAAGAACGGGCGTTTTAGGGGACTGTATATTATGTAATTTTGACTTTCAAAAAGTGCGGATACCCACCCGTGAAGCTTTGCTAAAGGTCCTGCTTAACTGGCACTTCGGAAGTTTTGACATGGTGCGATCCAGGCACTAATAGAATCACTTGTGTTACAGGTGAGTTCGACGGCTTGAATTATCCTCACTCGGGGCCGATGATGGAGGTGTTCCAGGAGCGGTTCGGACTCAAGTCCTTCCGTCCAAACCAGCTGCAGGTCATCAACGCCACGCTGCTGGGGTACGACTGCTTCGTTCTCATGCCCACCGGGGGCGGTAAGTCGCTGAGTTCCTTACCTAACTTCTCATCATCTTTCACATCGACTTGACAATCATCTGTCTGCCCGTGAGTCAGAGTGCTGTAGAAAGAAGAAGCACTTTGAAGCTATTGCGTTACTTGGGGTCGACGCAACACGTTTTCATCTTCTATTCTTCCATGTTAGCCCTCGGGTATAGCCCGGGGTTCATGAAGTTAATTTTAGCCGTTGACGTCCGCCTCGTTGGTATAGTGGTCGCAAGCGCAACTGCTGAGCATGGAGGCATTGGGTTCGATTCGCAGGGCAGGCAAATTGTTATTGGGTTTTTCCATCAGCAATTTCTTAGTGAAAGGCCCAGTTGATGGAAAAAGGCTCGCCCCCCATTACATGCGACTTAAACAGAACTGGCAAAATGTGAGTGTACTTTGATACACCTCTGCCTAACCCTTAATGTTATGTTACGTCCGCAGGTAAATCTCTGTGCTACCAGCTCCCGGCGATAATGATGCCCGGCGTCACCATAGTGATATCTCCGCTCAAGTCACTCATTCTAGACCAAGTCAACAAACTGCTGTCGCTTGATGTAAGTTACTCGTATTTGGAATTTAAAGTGAAGTTAGGGAAAATTATCAAACTGCCATTCTTCGTCAGTCGATCGTAAAAGCTCAAATGATGAAGCAGTGGTACTGTCTAGATCCCCGCGGCACACATGTCGGGCGACGTGTCTCTGGCCACGTGCGACGAGATCTACCACAAGCTGTCCCTGCGCGAGCCGGAGATCAAGCTGCTGTACGTTACGCCCGAGAAGATCAGCAACTCCTCCAAGTTCCAGAACATGCTCAGTATGCTCTACTCGCGCGGGAAACTTGCTAGGTAATGTAAACCACTGCGAAAGCTGTTAATTTCAAAATAAAGATATAGATTTTCTTCACATCAACCTACACGGGCTTAAATGAAATGTCAGAAGACAGGTGTACCGGTGCGCGGCTGGAATCGGTCGTTTCCAGTGAAGAAGAACCGGCCACAAACTCCAAAAAACGGAACCGAAAAAGACACTTTATTTTAGGCTTGACTAGTCGATTTATTTTAAATGAACTGTAAAATTTGATTCTTAGCTGCTTTAAGTGACGTCACAGGTAGCTATTGTCATACAAAATCTATGAACGAATTAATAATGATACATTTATTTGCAAGAATATAGGTAGCTAACTTATGTGCTAAATAAAAGACGGGTTTTCGAATCGAGCGTATATTTGGACTGCCGACATACCCATACAAGTGCGCGCTTACTTAGAATTACTCACATATGCAATAATAAGGTCTTAATATATATCTATTGGGGAATAATCACATTACGAATTGTAAGTATGTTAATCGATTGGTGGTGTTACCTACTCAATTAGGGTACCGCCACACTATTCCCAAACCACTGTAACTCCTGAAAGCCAGAAGCAACAGTGGCGACCACTAGAAAACCGGCGAGACAATGAAGGCCGACGAAGTCCCAGAGAAACAATTTAACTGTCTTGGATCCCGCAACGAAATTAATTAAAAAGTAGAGCGGAGGAGTAGCAAAACCATAATTTCCACTTCGCTTCATATCAGCAGAAGACAAATCAAACAAGGCCAAAAATCAATTAGGGAACTGATCATTCACCAATGAAAATGTTGGCTCAGATTCGTGATCGACGAAGCGCACTGCGTGTCCCAGTGGGGCCACGACTTCCGGCCCGACTACAAGCGCCTGTCGCTGCTGCGCGCGCAGTTCCCGGCCACCAGCATCGTGGCGCTGACGGCCACGGCCACGCCGCGCGTGCGCACCGACATCCTGCACCAGCTGCACGTGCGCAGCTGCAAGTGGTTCCTCAGCAGCTTCAACCGGCCCAACCTCGCCTATCGGATACTCGAGAAGAAAGCTAAGACTGTCAACCAGGATATTGCTGCACTTATCAAGGAGAAGTTTTTCAAGTTAGTTGCATGGTGTTGATAAGTTGTCGAGTGCCTTTGGACTCATCATTCTCTTGCCCTGATCCCACCGGGATTGCGCAGCATGTCTTCTTCTTCCATACTTCTCTATTAGTCGTCATCTCATGTCATCTTCTATTCAGTCCATCCTTCGTTTCTGTAGTCATTCCCTACTCTTATACCATCTACACTCATACTCAAAAGTTTCCTCTTTGTCTAGTGGTCTTATTCTGTTTGTAAAAAAAAACAATTCTGATCAGGTTTTCACATTATAATACACGACTGCATATTATGATGATAGAAATTCGTAATTCCACATTCATTTATGGTTGGTATGTGTCGGGTGAGTAGGGTATGCAGGAGTGAAAGTAAAACTCACAACTCGATACTCACAGTTCTATTTGGTCCACACACACAACACAAAACAGAAAGAAGGAGAACAGTCAATAGGGCACAATCACAGAAGTCACGTAACACAGTACAGAGTATAAGAACAGCAGAAAACACAGAACAATACGTATATGAGGCGCCACAGAATATTGTGCGCACGCGTCGCTAAGAGATTCGTTCCGACTGAAGGTTATGGAAGGACGTCAACGATCGCGCGCTTCCTCCCACCTAACCTACTCGCTACACGTCACAATGACGTAGCTCGGCTGCGGTGCGATTCCAGTATACCCGGCATTATCCGACATTATATTGGTGTAAACAATATAAGATGCCGTTGATGTGTATAAGTGTTTATTATAAATACATGTAAATAAATCTGTCTGTATGTTATTGGCTTGTGATGTGTTACTATAATATAAATATGTATACTAAATATTAGGTGTATACCCTACACCACCCCCCTCCAGAGACCGTCAAGGGCGATAAAAATCTGGGAACTTGACCCGACGACCAGAACGAGTAGTATACTCGGTTTTGTCGCCAGATGGAGTATGGGGGTCAGTTTTGTCGGCCAATATGTAGGCTGGTTTTAGGCGGTCTATTGAGACCGTGACCTCTTTGCCCTTACATAAAATTTTGAAGGTTTTGTCACCCCTTTGCAGAACTTTGTGAGGACCTGTGTAGGCTGCTTGTAGCGAGCCACGTAACGCGTCTTCACGAAGGAACACGTGATCAGTGGTCTGCAGATCCTTGAATATAAAAGTGCTCGTTTTATTGTGACGGGATGCTGGAGTTGGTTGTAAGCTGTGGGCAAACTTGCGGATTCGTGCGGTAAAGTCCGTGATGTCGGTCGTTCCATCATCACTCGGAGAAAAAAAACTCTCCTGGGAGCCTTAGCGGTTCGCCGTAAACTAGTTCGGCGGAAGACGCTTGGACATCCATTTTGAATGCGCTCCTTATACCAAGCAATACCCACGGCAGGGACTCGGTCCACTTGTCATTGGCATGGCACGTGATGGACGCCTTGAGTTGCCTGTGAAATCGCTCCACCATGCCATTACACGCTGGATGGTATGCCGTTGTCCGTTTGTGCTGGAAACCAACAATCTTGGACAATTGTTCGAACAGAGCCGACTCGAACTGGCGGCCTCTGTCCGTGACAATGTCGGTAGGACAGCCAAACCGGGCAATCCATCCAGACAGCAATGCCTTAGCTACTGTCTCGGCAGTAATGTCGACAATAGGTACGACCTCTGGCCACCTGGTGAAGCGGTCGACTGCCGTCAGACAGTATCTGAAGCCTTGTGAAATTGGGAGCGGGCCCACAAGGTCAATGTGGATCGTCGTGAACCTGGCGCGTGGGAGATGATATGCTCCTAAGGGCGCGGACACATGGCGGCTCACTTTTGCCCGCTGGCATGCGAGATAAGCTCGTGCCCACTCTCTGCAGTCCTTCCTGACGCCTGGCCAAACGAAGCGCTCTGCGATTAATTTGGCAGTCGCTGAGACGCCTGGATGACTGAGGGAGTGCAAGCTGTCAAATGCTAGCTTTCGTAGCATTTTGGGCACGAATGGTCTGGGTGACGCTGTACTGACGTCGCAGTACACGGACGTGCGCTCCCCTGGGACCTGCACCTTCTCAAGCACCAGTGAAGATCCTTCCTGAAGAAGTTTCTTCAGTTCTGGATCTGATGCTTGAGAATCTGCGAGGGCGCTGAGGCTGACCGGCACCTGTAATTCCTCCACGCGAGATAAGGGGTCGGCGACAACATTGTCTTTGCCAGCAATGTGCCTTATCTCGGTGGTGAATTGGGCTATGAAGTCGAGGTACCGGAACTGCCTAGGCGAACAGTTTCTCTTCCGTTCGTGGAATGCGAAACTGATCGGCTTGTGGTCCGTGTACACGACGAAGTGCCTTGCCTCCAGCATATGGCGAAAGTATTTGATGGCCTCGTAAATGGCCAGCAGCTCCCTGTCATAGGGAGAATACTTTGCTTGCGAAGGGCTAAGCTTCCGGGAAAAGAAAGCTAATGGCTGCCAGCCGCTGACGCTAAGTTGCTGTAACACCGCGCCGATTGCAGTATCCGACGCATCGGTAACCAATGCGAGTTTGGCACTACAATCGGGGTGGGCTAATAAAGCAGCATTAGCTAGGCTTTCCTTGCAGTCCTCGAATGCTTGTAAAGTACTCTCCGCCAGACATATGGGGTGCGAGCCCTTTACGTTGCCAATCAAGAGGTTGTGAAGTGGCGCCTGTATCTGTGCTGCGTGGGGCATGAAGCGCCTATAAAAATTGACCATGCCCAAAAATCTGCGCAGCTGACGAACGTCCCTGGGCTGTGGGAACTTCTTTATGGCCTCGACCTTGGCGTCAAGTGGTTTTGTGCCCTTTTCGGATATGTGGTAGCCTAAGAAGGTTACCTCCGGGACACCGAAAACACACTTAGACGTGTTAACTAACATGCCAAAGTCTTTCAGCCTGTTAAATATAATACGTAGATGCTCCTCGTGCTCTGCTTCTGACCTGGAAAAAATTAAAAAATCGTCGAGGTAGCAGTAGCAGAAGTCTAATCCTCTGGTCATCTCGTCGACAAAACGTTGAAATGTCTGGCCTGCGTTGCGTAGACCAAACGTCATGTACGGAAATTCGTACAAGCCGAACGGTGTGGTGATGGCGGTCTTCGGAATGTCGTCCGGGCTGACGGGAATCTGATTGTAGGCTTTAACGAGGTCGATAGTGCTGAAGATTCGACAGCCTGCAATGCTGTGTGCAAAATCGTGGATGTGCCTAATCGGGTACCTGTCAGGGACTGTTCGCGCGTTGAGCATGCGGTAGTCTCCGCAAGGTCGCCAACCGTCGTCCTTTTTGGGGGCGAGATGGAGTGGAGATGACCAGGGACTCTCCGAGGGTCTGGCAGTTCCATTGGCCAGCATCAGCTGGAACTCCTGCTGAGCAATTTTTAATTTGTCCGGCGCTAATCGCCGAAACGATGAAGATACTGGCGGGCCTGGGGTCGTGCGGATATGGTGTACGGTGTTATGTGGTGTGGTGCGTAGTGTTCCGGCAGGTCGGGTGATGTCGGGAAAACTGTCGAGGATTCTGTGATACCTCGAGTCGCCAGAAGACACCTTTACAGAAAATAAAGACGAATCTGAGTGATTCGAGGCTTTACAAAAAATATTGGTACTACTGTCTATTAACCGTTGATTCTTACAGTCAACGGCTAATGAGTAAAAACACAAAAAGTCTACACCTATGATAGGTTTTGTAACCTCAGCTACCACAAAACGCCACTTAAAGTCTCTACGAAGTCCTAAATTTAAGTTCAGTTCGAGGAAACCAAATGTTGGAATGGGCGTCCCATTCGCGGCCACAAGTTGGTAGTTCGTGGGCGCACGACGATCGCTGAGCAGACGACGAGGGTACACGCAGAGGTCGCTTCCTGTATCGACCAAGAACTGCGTGTTCGTTCTTCGGTCTGTGACGAATAGGCGACCAGTAGAGGCGGGGCAATCGTCTGTCGCCATTACCGACTGCCCGCGGCGTTTCCCTTCTTGTAGTCGCAGGGCTTGACGCAACGCTTGGCCTTCTCGCCATGCATTGAGTGGTACCAGCACTGAGGGTGTTTCCGGTAGCTGGAGTCTGAGCGAGAAGATGATCGTTGGCGTGAGCTGCGTCGCGTGTCTCGACCACGGCTGTGGGAGCGATTACGCGACCGACTGTCACGCAGCTGCACCGTCAGGTCCCTCATGGCACGCTTCAGCTCTGCGATCTCGGCTGCCATCTCACTCACGGTGGGTCCTGCTGCCGACGTTGATGCAACGTGGCCTGGTGCCACAATGTCCTGGACGCGGTCCGCTAGCTCTGCCAGTGCCTCCAGGGTGCTGTGCGGCTGGGATGCCAGCAGGGGCTGGATGCTGCTAGGGAGTCGGCTGCTCCAAATGGTGCGCACGAAGTCCTCGGGCACGCTTGGTCCGGCTAGACCCTGCAGGTGGCGGAGGAACTGCGACGGTTTCCGGTCTCCCAGCTCCTCATGCATCAGCAGCTGCTTGACCTTCTTCTCCTGCGAGGCGGAGAGGCGCTTCACCAATTCCGTCTTTAGTTTGACGTAACGATTGGTGGCGGGAGGAGACATGATTATGTCCTTCACCTCCTTTGAAAATTGGGGGTCAAGGTGACCGACCACATAATTATATTTTGTGTCGTCATTCGTCACCCCAGCGTTCTCAAATTGTGCCTCTATTTGAGCGAACCATATTTCCGGCTCTTCTGGCCAAAACGGTGGCAGCTTCAATGGGGCACGGCAAATCTCGTGCGACGCCTCAATGGAAACGCGCTTTGCCTTGCGCGGTCTCCGAGTAACGTTTTCCGCCGGCTGTGACGACGCGGTGTGCTCGGACTCACTATCACTCATGTTTTATTAGTGTTCGACTCGGGGTCACCAGTATGGTTGGTATGTGTCGGGTGAGTAGGGTATGCAGGAGTGAAAGTAAAACTCACAACTCGATACTCACAGTTCTATTTGGTCCACACACACAACACAAAACAGAAAGAAGGAGAACAGTCAATAGGGCACAATCACAGAAGTCACGTAACACAGTACAGAGTATAAGAACAGCAGAAAACACAGAACAATACGTATATGAGGCGCCACAGAATATTGTGCGCACGCGTCGCTAAGAGATTCGTTCCGACTGAAGGTTATGGAAGGACGTCAACGATCGCGCGCTTCCTCCCACCTAACCTACTCGCTACACGTCACAATGACGTAGCTCGGCTGCGGTGCGATTCCAGTATACCCGGCATTATCCGACATTATATTGGTGTAAACAATATAAGATGCCGTTGATGTGTATAAGTGTTTATTATAAATACATGTAAATAAATCTGTCTGTATGTTATTGGCTTGTGATGTGTTACTATAATATAAATATGTATACTAAATATTAGGTGTATACCCTACACATTCACACCTATCCACATAGTCCCGTGTGGAGTTCTAGCTCTTCTATATAAAAAGATAGAGATATATGTACTTAATTTCACCCTTACTACTTTCCAGAATGTCTGGCATAGTGTACTGCTTGTCGCGGAAGGAGTGTGAGAGTTTGTCGACGGACCTTCGCCGGGCGGGCATCCAGTCAGCGCCCTACCACGCGGGGCTCAGCGACAAGAAGCGGGAGGAGGTGCAGGCCGGCTGGGTCGCCGATCGGTACAATGTGGTAAGTGAGATGTTACTTACTTTAAATGAAATTAATTTATGTAAGTAGATTGTCAAAACACTCTTTGTAAATTAGACGAGGTCGGAGTTTGACTACTCTGAGAAGAAACACTGACTCAAATTCATAATGTTTTTTCAAGTCTTTACTAGTACTTTGTCTTGGTCGGATCATGTGAAGACATTGCAGACTCACACGACAGAATTTCGCCCAAAACTTCAAACTCTTAAAAGTAGTCGGTTTTGTCCGATAGTCGTCTTATCGGACTTTGACAGTAAAGGAACAGAGAGTCCACTTGTGTTTGATACTGTAATATCTCCTGCGTATAATCTAATATACATCTTCATTGAGATTGACTGTAGTGGCCGAAATTCGGTCGGGAGGATGTTATTACGTTTGACCGTAACGTGTCGCGATGTTGCGACCAGATCTGCGCGACGATCGCGTTCGGCATGGGCGTGGACAAGGCGGACGTGCGCTACGTGGTGCACCACAGCCTGCCCAAGTCCGTGGAGGGCTACTACCAGGAGGCAGGCCGCGCCGGCCGGGACGGGGAGCCCGCCACTTGTCTGCTCTACTACTCGTACGCTGATGTCGTGCGATATAGGAGGTTGCTTGAAAGTATGTTGGATTTTTATTTATTTTTACTGCAACGCGTGACGAAAGATGACAGGGATCTTGCCTTTTTTCGTCCCAAAAAGATTAGTTTGACAACCCTAACAGCCGCGTTTATTTTCACAAATAGGGCCCAGACATACCTTTATACTGTAGTACAAGTGAAGCGCATTTGGTCACCACTAATCTCAACATCGTGAAGGAAAATATCGTGACTTCGTGAGGAATCGGCATGTTTTAGAACCAAAAATTCTAAGATATGTGACATCTATCATGCCGCACTGGGCCCGCGTGGATTACAGCCCATTCTATCTTATGGAATGGAGACCAATGGGAACATAACAGCGGTTCAGACTAGTGTTTTTTTCACGTAAAAGCTCTTACGCGCTTACGCGCTTACACGCACACCACATTTAGGGTTTAAAAAAATCGAACGCGCATATATGCGCTTATTCCAGCGTGTTCGTTCGAGCCGATTGGGTCAGTCACCAGCAATAAAGCCCCGAAAAAGCGCGAACATGACATCGCACTTATAGGTTGCTTATACTTGTGCCTACAGTGGATCGCAACACGACGGCGGAGGCGCGGGGCGTGCACATCGCCAACCTGCTGCACATGGTGGAGGTGTGCGAGAGCGTCACGGAGTGCCGGCGCGCGCAGGTGCTGGCCTACCTCGGCGAGCGCTTCCAGCGGGAGCACTGCGTCAGGGACCGCGTCACTGCGTGCGACAACTGTCTCAATGCGCACGACTACAAGGTATTCACACACCTGTGTTGCCCCCGGCGAATAACGTGGAAGTGCAAAGTCAAAGGTTAAGGTCAAACGGCAAAGACAAAATTCAAAACATATATTTTATTTAGGCCATAAAAGGCATTTTTGAAAGTACAAACTTAACAAATGAATAGATTTTTTCTAGTGGATTCATAAAGGTATTTATGGAGAAGAATGGGTACGAAACTTCATTGTTACTCTTTGTAAGTTTTGTACAAGTAAGAAGCGAACTGGACCAAGATCTCATGGACACCAAACCTATATCATTCAATAAACGCTGTATTTTTTCTTTGAAATCTGAAATTTATATCCTGTACTTATATAAATTAAAAATTTCACAGAAAAAAAGCCGTATGTCGTTTGCCGTATGTCATTATTTCCCAGAATTTGATACTTATTAGCGACACTATCGAATGGTGTAATAATAAAGTGTGTATATTTTTTTCCGAAATCAATGTGTTCGATTCCTGACTAGGAATATTGATTTTGCAAAAATCTAATGATACAGTTTTAGTTTTCGTCAAAATCGGGCCCGAGACTCCATTGAGCATTTTTCGCTATTCCCCATAGTTTCACACACACACACACACATACACACATATTAATTTATTATTATTTATTCACATTTAATAAAATGACGTAACTTCACTTACAATTTAACATACTTTAAAGGTGTCTGGCGGGAGTTTTCCACCTATCCAACACACAAAGTGTCTGAGTGGAGGAGGGCGGGAATCATCATACTAGCCCTTATGTAATATCAAAATATAACGTAAACTAGCAGCTATTTAGCACAACTTTGTTACCTGATATCTGCCAAATCCACTTTTCGACCGACTTTTCATAATATCCAATTGTTCTTACCTATAGCAAGGTACTTCCACAGAAAAAGTTCCAGCTTTTATAAAATGACGTAGGTCTGGCGATCACAGGATCTCCCTCTAAGTGTGTTGTATAGGTGAGGAGTTCTCGCCAGAGGTGTGACCAGTTGGCGATTAACATTTGACGTAATCTAATTATCATATGTCACTTGTAGCCGGTTGACGTGACGGAAGACTGCAAGGTGATAGCGCGCTGCATCCGCGAGAGCTGCAGCGGTCCGCGTGCTTCCTTCACGCTGCTGCACGTCGCGGACGCACTGCGCGGTTCCATGCAGGCGCGGCTGCAAGCGTTGCAGAACACGCCCTTACATGGCCGGTGAGTTACATCCGCGAGAGCTGCAGCGGTCCGCGTGCTTCCTTCACGCTGCTGCACGTCGCGGACGCACTGCGCGGTTCCATGCAGGCACGGCTGCAAACGCTGCAGAACACGCCCTTACATGGCCGGTGAGTTACATCCGCGAGAGCTGCACCGGTCCGCGTGCTTCCTTCACGCTGCTGCACGTCGCGGACGCACTGCGCGGTTCCATGCAGGCGCGGCTGCAAGCGCTGCAGAACACGCCCTTACATGGCCGGTGAGTTACATCCGCGAGAGCTGCAGCGGTCCGCGTGTTTCCTTCACGCTGCTGCACGTCGCGGACGCACTGCGCGGTTCCATGCAGGCGCGGCTGCAAGCGCTGCAGAACACGCCCTTACATGGCCGGTGAGTTACATCCGCGAGAGCTGCAGCGGTCCGCGTGCTTCCTTCACGCTGCTGCACGTCGCGGACGCACTGCGCGGTTCCATGCAGGCGCGGCTGCAAGCGCTGCAGAACACGCCCTTACATGGCCGGTGAGTTACATCCGCGAGAGCTGCAGCGGTCCGCGTGCTTCCTTCACGCTGCTGCACGTCGCGGACGCACTGCGCGGTTCCATGCAGGCGCGGCTGCAAGCGCTGCAGAACACGCCCTTACATGGCCGGTGAGTTACATCCGCGAGAGCTGCAGCGGTCCGCGTGCTTCCTTCACGCTGCTGCACGTCGCGGACGCACTGCGCGGCTCCATGCAGGCGCGGCTGCAAGTTTTAGCGCTTATAAATATCTGTGTTAAATCTGTTTACGTTTGTACAGTTGCAAGTCGTGGCACCGCGGGGACCCGATGCGCCTGCTGCGCCAGCTGGTGGTGCGCGGCTTGTTGGCTGAGAAGCTCGTCGTCAACAAGGACATCGCCAGCGCATACGTCGTGCTAGGACCCCAGGTTGACAAGTACGTAGCAAAGTAATATCAACCTTAAGTTTGGGCGTATTATGTTGATTTTAGAATGACCTACAATGAAAATAATATAGAAGTGTAGCGGAAACTAATTTTCAAATGAAATTGACTTGATGCTTATTTTCATTTCTGTTTCGCTTAACTGTAAGTTTCCCAGTGAATCGAAATCAGTCAAAATGTCCCAGGACATTTTGCTTCTAAGCTGCGCAACATGTCCCTTCATTTGTTCCCAAGTGTATCCAAGGCTTCAGGGTTAGCATTTCCGACGTTTGGCTCCCAGACTGGAAAAGGCCGGGGCTGCCTTCAAGCGGCTCCTGCCCAACCTGAGGGGGCCAAACGCCTCCTGCCGGAGGCTCTATGCGGGGATCTTGCGGTCCATGGCCCTTTACGGGGCCCCGGTGTGGGCGCGTTCGTTGAGGTTGCGTGCCAAGCACTACCTGAACGCGCCCCAAAAGGTGGTAGCCGTAAGGCTCATCCGTGGATACCGCACGATCTCCCGCGAGGCGGCGAGCCTCCTTGCCGGATTGCCGCCATGGGATCTGGAGGCCATAGTCCTCGCGCGCCTGCACGAGTGGCGCGCGGAGGTACAGAGCCGGGGGGTAACTCTGCTGCCGCGGCATATTGTCGCGCGGCGGACAGACCTCCGCCGTGATCTCATGGCGACATGGAGGGAGCGACTATCGCAACCCCGTGCAGGGCACGCCACGATAGTGGCGATAAGTCCCCTCTTTGAGGAGTGGCTTGAGAGGCGCCACGGCGCCCTCACCTTCCGCCTGACGCAGGTCCTCACCGGACACGGGTGCTTCGGGAGGTACCTGCACCGAATCGGGCGGGAGGAAACGCCCGGGTGCTACAATTGCGAGGATCGACCGGAGGACACGGTTAAGCACACCGTCGAGGTCTGCTCCGCTTGGGGGGAGTACCGCCGTGTCCTCGTAGCGGCGATTGGCGGCGGCGACCTCTCGCGCCCGGCCCTGGTTCAAGCCATGGTCCGGGGCGAGAGGGAATGGGAAGCCGTCGCCTCCTTCTGCGAAGCAGTCATGCTAGCGAAGGAGGCGGCGGAACGTGAGAGGGAGAGAACCTCCTCACGTCCCAGCCGCCGCGGGAGAAGCACCGGGCGTCGGGGGCCACGCCGTGATGGCTCTCGGCCACTGTAGGCGCGGGCCTGTGGACGGTGAGTAATGGACTAGCTCGCCGTCCGTCCGTCGTATGACGACGGGCAGGCCGTGTCGACGGCGCGTTCGTGTTCCACGCGCGCCTCAAAGAGTTGTCAGCAAACGGGAGGGGCCCGCAAGGGCCGGTGCCTGCCAGGGCTGCGGGACTGTTCGAAAGAGATACCGCGGCCCTGGAACATAAAGGGCCAATGAAGGAACATGGGTGGTTTTTAGTCAGTAAGAGTCTGACACTCCCTTCCGCTCCGCCCAGAGCGGGTGGAGTCATTTGATGATTTCCCACCCTCCAAAAAAAAAAAAAAAAAGGCTTCAGGGTTACCAAAATTTAAGCTTGTATTGTCAAGAAAAGTGTTTCAAGCTGTATTTAAATGCCATGCATGCCTTTCTTTTCCACAATTAAGAAAACTATACTACTTTTAGGGACCTCACGCAATACGCGGACCACGACCACGACTTTTACTCACCAGCACGCGTAGCATGGCCAATTCATCTCTATTCTACCAAGCTCTTTCTATACAACTCGACATGTCTTCTGCCCGAGCGTGGGACCACCCGTGGACTCGAGTTTCGTTTACGAAGAAATAAATTATTTCCATTACAACGGGGAAGTACCTAGTGAAATACTGTATATTCTACGAATCTTGATCGTCGTGTGTCGTGTGTTGGTGATAACGGGCATTAGGCATTGAGTTAGGTGTCACTTAGTGTATGATCCCTTGCTAGACCATGCATTACTTTTAGATGATGGATGAATGGAATAAAAGAAAGTAAAGTACTGAAACACTACTGTATTGTCCGAAAGGTACTTAAAGTAAAATGAGCTTAATGAACTGATGGTGTGGAAATGAAGTGAGTGACGCGGCCCTTGTTGGCTGTAACGAGAACGCCTGGCTGACTTGATAGCTCAACGCGAACTGAACTAATTGTTATGAGTTGAAATGAATGTGGCGTAAACTGCTGAATTGCAGAATGTGCGGTTGCACCGTACACTTAGTTTTGGTGAAAACAGAAATTAGACATTTAATTAGGTGTCACTTAATGTTGGGGAAATTCGGGCATCAGGCATTGAGTAAGGTGTTACTTAGTTTTGGTGAATACGGGCATTAGGTATTTAGTTAGGTGGCACTTAATGTTGGTGAAAACGGGCATTAGGCATTTAGTTGTCACTTAGTGTTGGTGAAAACGGGCACTAAGCATTGAGTTAGGTGTCATTTAGCTTGGGCGTGCCGTCCATAGAGGCAGTTAGCCTCGGCCTACCCTACCAACATCGCCAAATGCATTTATTATACCTATGTAATAAAATAATACAAAATATTAAAAAAGAGTTAAAACTTCTGATAAAACACAGATAGCAACACCCGTGTGACGTGTCTTACACTATTAGTACAATGCTCCGGACAAACATATTAGGCCACAAAACGAAATGCCTTCATTTCTCATTGACTCATTTATGAATTTACGCACGCTGGTGCAACTTTTCGTGTGTATGAACGGCACACATGTATAGATTATGGGCGGTAACTCCTCGGAAAGGAGACCGCCAGCGCAGTTCTGATTGGTTGCCCTACAAAGTCAAGACTTTGATTTCATAAATGAATCAATGAAGAGCAGGGTTACCAATTTGTGGAGAATTCCCGGGATTGCGGGGAATTCGAGAAACAGACTACACACAGAAACGATGGTTTTCTTAATGATTACTAGAGACAATTAAAAAAACAGGGTGGTATTGTCGAATTTATATCTTCCAAAAAATGATAAATTGTAAGGAATAGCAAAAGCCCCTATTTGAATAATTAAAAAATACACGAATTTTATTTTTCCCCATAATTTTGTGAAATTTCGCTTTGATTTTTGGGAAATTAGGAAAATTACTGTGGCAATCCGGCAAAATGATGCAATATTTGAATTCTAAAGAAGCCATATTTGTTTCATGTGACGAGCAATTAATGTCCGCGATCTTGAATGTTTTGCTTTTTTTAACGTACTCAGTTAAAAGTAATTTGTTTTGAAACGCAAAGTAGTGTAAATATTATTTGTTGTGTTTATTATTTGTTTATTTACTTAAAAATGGTTTTCTGTTGTGAAGTTTGCGCTGATAATGTGTGTTTGTTAGAAGTTCAAAGTATTAAGTTTTCGCATTCGTTTAATGATAAGATTCAAGTTGTGTATGTTCACACACACCACCCGAATTACGTGACGAGTTTGAGTGACTGTGACTGAGTTTGAATCGTCAGAAAATTGTGATTTGAACCTTGAATAATGTGGTGAGTTCTTGTATTTATAACTTTTATAACGCGCGTCTTTGAACACGTTACGGTGCGCGGTCGCGCAGATGCTCACATGCCGCCCGTGGCGTCCCCCGCGCTCCCTAGTTGGTCGCGCGCCCCCCGCTTTTAAAAACGAACGCACGTAACACGACGTTTCTTCCGCGGCTCTCGTGTGCTCCCGCCAAAAATCTCATGAATCATCCTTAGCTCTCTACAAGTTAATATGTGTTCATAATAAACTGATTTCGTTTGTGGTATAAAACTATTGTTTCTTTCACTGGATATTAGCCTACACCACCATACTTTTGTTTTTACAGGCGTATTTTTTTTTTTTTTTTTCAAATATTATAAATCAATAAATGTGACTTCTTTAGGGTCATCATACGTAGAACGACGCTGTGATGTTGCGCGAAGTTTTTTTTTTTATTTTGGGTATCCGTATGCGTGGCCTATCTTCCGTGGAGAACCACTGCACGCCACTGTCATTTAGTGTTGGTGAAAACGGGCATTATGCATTGAGTTAGGTGTCACTTAGTGTTGGTGAAAACAGAAATTAGACATTCAGTTAGGTGACACTTACTGTTGGTGAAAACGGGCATTAGGCATTGAGTTAGGTGTCACTTAGTTTTGGTGAAAGCAGAAATTAGACATTAAATTAGGTGTCACTTAATGTTAGTGAAAACGGGCATTAGGCATTAAGTTAGGTGTCACTTAATGTTAGTGAAAACGGGCATTAGGCATTTGGTTATGTGTCACTTAATGTTAGTGAATACGGGCATTAGGCATTTAGTTAGTGTCACTTAGTTTTGATGAAAACGGGCATTAGGCATTGAGTTAGGTGTCACTTAGTTTTGGTGAAAACAGAAATTAGGCATTAAACTAGGTGTCACTTAATGTTGGTGAAAACGGGCATTAGGCATTTGGTTGTTTGTTATGTGTCACTTAATGTTAGTGAATACGGGCATTAGGCATTTAGTGTCACTTAGTTTTGGTGAAAACGGGCATTAGGCATTGAGTTAGGTGTCACTTAGTTTTGGTGAAAACACAAATTAGGCATTAAATTACGTGTCACTTAATGTTGGTGCAAACGGGCATTAAGCATTGAGTTAGGTGTCACTTAATATTGGTGAAAACAGAAATTAGACATTAAATTAGGTGTCACTTAATGTTAGTGAAGACGGGCATTAGGCATTTAGCTAGGTGTCACTTAATGTTGGTGCAAACGGGCATTAGGCATTGAGTTAGGTGTCACTTAGTTTTGGTGAAACAGAAATTAGACATTTAGTTAGGTGTCGCTTAATATTGGTGAAAACGGGCATTAGGCATTTAGTTGTGTCATTTAGTGTTGGTGAAAACGTGCATTATGCATTCAGTTAGTTGTCACTTAATGTTGGCGAAAACGGGCATAAGGCATTGAGTTAGTTGTAACTTAGTTTTGGTGAAAATGGGCATTAGGCATTTAGTTAGGTGTCACTTAATGTGGGTGAAAACGGGAATTAGGCATTAAGTGTCACTTAGTGGTGGTGAAAACTGGCTTTAGGCATTGAGTTAGGTGTCATTTAGTGTTGGTGCCGGTAATGCACCAAGTCCTGGTGTTAGCCGCGAGATCCCTGAGACGCGCGTGCGGCGCGGTTACTTTTTAATCCCGGTAGTACGTTCCCGCCGGATATTTTTCGACATCCACGCGGGCGAAGCAGCAGGCAAAAGCTAGTATCAAAATAAGCCACGAGCGTGTCGCTCGCTTTGCGTAAGCTCTCGTGTTCTTTCATCCACTATCGGATTGCGAAGGGGCGCGCGGTGGGCGCTCGCAGGTGTTGGTTACACTAGTGTGTGTGGTTGTGTGCACTCAGGCTCATGCGCGGCGGGCTGCGGGTCGTGTTCCCGATGAAGGTGGCGGCGGCAGCGCCCGCGGCGGCCGCGGCGCCGGCCGGGCAGGCCGACAGCTCGCCCGTGGTCGCGCTGCTCAAGCGGCTGGAGGAGCGCTGCTACGCCGACCTGGTGGAGGCTTGCCGGTAATACTGCACATGTCTATAGCCCGCCGGGCAGGCCGACAGCTCGCCCGTGGTCGCGCTGCTCAAGCGGCTGGAGGAGCGCTGCTACGCCGACCTGGTGGAGGCTTGCCGGTAATACTGCACATGTCTATAGCCCGCCGGGCAGGCCGACAGCTCGCCCGTGGTCGCGCTGCTCAAGCGGCTGGAGGAGCGCTGCTACGCCGACCTGGTGGAGGCTTGCCGGTAATACTGCACATGTCTATAGCCCGCCGGGCAGGCCGACAGCTCGCCCGTGGTCGCGCTGCTCAAGCGGCTGGAGGAGCGCTGCTACGCCGACCTGGTGGAGGCTTGCCGGTAATACTGCACATGTCTATAGCCCGCCGGGCAGGCCGACAGCTCGCCCGTGGTCGCGCTGCTCAAGCGGCTGGAGGAGCGCTGCTACGCCGACCTGGTGGAGGCTTGCCGGTAATACTACACATGTCTATAGCATCTTAGATTCGGAAATAGACAGCATTTTTTAGTATGAACATCCCTAAAACCCATGGTAAGAAATTCATAACCATAGATAAAGAATTTAGTATAATACGTGGTGTTCGGTTCCAGTGAGATGGCGTCTGCCCGCGGCGTGTCGCTGGCGGGAGTGCTGCCGCACGCGGCGCTGCGGGCCATGGCCGCGCGCATGCCGGAGCAGGCCGAGCACATGCTGGCGCTGCCCTACGTCACGCGCGCCAACTACCACAAGTACGGCGAGCAGCTGCTGCACATCACCAGCGCCTACGCCATCGAGAAGATCGGTGAGCCACACGTGTCCGCATCATTAGGCGGGCCGTACTTCGGACGCATTTTCGTACAAATTTGAATCGCACGAACAATCCCGATAATCCATGTACTACGAGAGCGAAGACTGCTATATTGACTATATTTAAAACGTTCCCGTGGGGTAATTGGACCGACCATTACGGCCATAACGGAAGCGAAACCGCGGGAAAAGTTATCTTGAATAAACATTGTATGATTCTCAGGCCTCCTCATGCAGTACCAGGATGAGTTAGAGACGGAGGAGTCGAAAGTGGCCGAAGACGAGGCAGGCTCGGGCTCCGACACGGACTGGAGCCGAGCGGCGCAGGAGGCCGAGCTGTCGTGCAGCCAGGGGGGGCGGCGCCGAGGCCGGGGGAAGACCTACCGCGGGGGAGTGCGGAAAAAGTATGTATACTCAACATTCACACACCACACAAATGCACCTTGTATGATTGTATCAGATGTGTGTGATCAGTGTGTCGTATGAAAAAGAGCATGTCTTACTTGAGGTCGGCGAAACACGTATTTTTCTCCCATGTTGCTTAGTCAGCCGTCACGATATAATTTGTCCCTTTTTCTTTCAAATAATTTTTCTCACAATCCATCTATCGTAATCAGTGTATCGGAATCGCGAAATAATAATCAACTGTTCCATTCATTTTCGTCGAATAGGTATTGAAATTTTGTACTCGGGACGGCTGTACTTATATTTTTTTCGCGATTTCTATGTTCGTCCATAGAAATATGTTTTGTTTGATGGTGCACCATAAATAATATATAAGTTTTTAAACTGTCATGGTCACTAACATTATCGGGAACTCAAAACAAACAGTGGACATGGTAAATATCCCGTTTCTAGTGTTAATCTATACATATAATAAAACTGTAGAAAAGTCGTTTTTGTACATCGAAAAAAAATCCAAAAAAAATAGCCAGGGTGTTAAAGGGCAACCAATAGAACCCATTTCCAGCATTTTTGGAATTTTTGTCTGTTTGTCTGTGTATTTGTTCGGGCATCACGTAAAATGTACAAAAGCAATGTAGATAACTTTTATACACAACGATTGAGCGTAACTTGGAGTAACATTTAGTTTTTGTTTCATTGCAATCGGTTCAGTCTATCAAAAGATATTTGAATTTAAAGTGTTACAGAAGTAAAATTGGGGTTATGTGCACTTGGTCTCACAACTTCCCGTAACTTTTATACACAACAATATGTGCGTAAATTGAAGTAACATTAAGTTTTTGGTTTCATCGTAATCAGTTCACACCTTATAAATGAAAAGAAAGAAAAATGTAAATTAATAAAATTATAATAGTGTTTCCGAAGTACAATATTAAAACAGCGCCATCTATCGAACTCAGACTGGACTATATCTAGAGCTCAACTGCGTGCAGCATTGAATATAGATATTCGATAGATGGCATTGTGCGTGTGACGTCATTTTCTGATTGAGGCATGTCCAACTAAATACTGATGGAGAAATTCCTGACCTATAGGGTACGTGAAATTTGTCACAACGGGTCCTTATTGCTATTAAAGAGATAGTTATAAGTATACCAGGGAACCCGATCAGTCAATACGGTTTGCCCACACCGACAGTCGATGGGGAACGTATAAACAGAGAATACGTATCAGAAATTAGTTAAAAACCCGTGGAACTCACAGAAATTTTACAAAATGGCTGCGCAAAGACAGAGGAACAGCGCCAGATGTTTGATAGGGTATGCTGCAGTGTAGAAAACGCCTCGGTTGAAATCCTGTTTTTAGACGCACCGGGCGGAACAGGTAAAACTTTCCTAACCAAAGTCATTTTGGCTCGAATAAGGAACTTTAGGAGTATGAAGAACAGGGTGTAAAGCTCTTCAACTCCCATTGAAAAGGGAGGATCCTCCGACCAGACGGGTGTTATGTCTGGTGGGCTACTGCCCAACAGTTGTTGTCGGGTTCTTCTGTATAGTCTTATGTCGCGAATAACTTGCGCGATGTAGAATTTAGATACATTTCGATTTTTAGTTTATCCTCTGCGTCATAGATGGCGCTGTAGTACTTTTTGTAGTGCCGCTACAGAACGAAAATAAAATTTCCCTTGCTGTCGCCTCTTCAGGGATAGCAGCCACATTATTGCCTGGAGGAAAAACGGCACACACAACATTTATAATTCCTATCGACTTAGACCGCACGGAAAGCCCGGTTTGCAACATATCGCGAAATAGCGATAAAGCAAGAGTTTTATGCGATTGTGTTTTAATTTTTTGGGACGAGTGCACTATGGCAAACCGCAAAGCTGTAGAAGCAGTGAATAGAACTTTACAGGACATAAGGCAAAATGACCGGCCGATGGGGAGGCATTACGGTGCTGTTCTGCGGTGATTTTCGGCAGACACTCCCGATAGTACCCCGAGGAACGAGAGCCGAAGAAATTGCTGCCTGTCTGAAGAGTTCTGTTCTAAGGCGCAATTTATCATCTACACATCTGAGTGTCAATATGCGTGCACAGTTGCGGGGCTGCGAAAATGCACAGGAGTTTCCCAATTTATTGTTACAAATAGGCGATGGCACATACCCCGTACAAGAAGATGGAAAAGTTATTATATGGTTGATTATCTCTGTTCTTGCGTTACATCACAACAGGAGCTAATTCCTTCTGTGTACGGAGATTCCACAAACATGGGATATCAAGCCGGTTCTTGGCTATGTCAGCGAGCTATTTTGACTCCTCGCAATGTCCAAGCTGCTGCAATTATATTAAAAATATTGATTCATGTGTCCGGGAATAGTAGAGAATACACCTCTATAAATACAGTTATGGAAGAAGATGACTCCACGTACTACCCGGTAGAATTTTTGGATTCCCTCAACACACCCGGACTTCCAGCCCACAAAATAGTTTTAAAAATCGGTGTACCAATAATTCTCCTCACAAATTTATGTCCTCCAAACTTTGTAACGGCACTCGGCTCAAAGTCACAAATCTGCAGCAAAACATAATCGAAGCTGAAATATTAACCGGTTGCGGCGCTGGTGATATTGTTTTTATTCCAAGAATACCTATAATTCCTAACAACTTTCCTTTCTCTTTCAAACGAGTGCAATTCCCAGTCAGTCTCTGTTATGCCATGACAATTAATAAAGCTCAGGGCCAGACATTATCCGTTGCGGGGGTGGACTTAAGTATTGGATGCTTTTCCCATGGTCAACCATACGTAGCTTTTTCTCGCGTAAACCCCAATAACCTTTTTGTGTACGCTCCAGATGGTTCCACAGCTAATGTTGTTTATAAAGAAGCACTAGCATAAATACATTGTTACGAGTAAGTTCCGACATCCACGCGAACGAAGTCGCGGGCACAGCTAGTCATAAATAATATGTTAGGTTTGCACGATACTCACTTCCAGTCAAAGTCATGCTCTTTCGAGCGTAACTCAGGCTGCACGTGTATAATGAATAACAGCTTTATTATACACGTGCAGGCTGTGGGCTAGATGTACGCAAATATCGTACAGTGCTCTCCGCGTTCAGTATCATAACGCGCTCAGGTGCTGGTGGGGCTGCCCTGGCCTGTCGTGCGGCGGGGACGTTCGGGGATGTTCGGGGACGTTCGGGGATGTTCGGGGACGTTCGGGGATGTTCGAGGACGTTCGGGGATGTTCGGGGACGTTCGGGGATGTTCGGGGACGTTCGGGGATGCACAGGGTGTGGGGCAGCACCAACAGTATGCTAAGCATGATCACCAGTCGACTGGACTGTGTCCATGTGGGTCGCTGTTGTGCAATTACTCATGGCTTGTCACAGGAGTGATCCACCGTTATTTGTTTTTATCAGTGACAGTTTTTGAGTCATGGATACTCTAATAAAAATAAATTCTATTCTATTCTATAAATATGAACAGACATGGCTGATGTACGCTGTATTTTACGCTGGAAAGGTCCTCCTTTTTCGAAAATCTGACAGTATTTTTGATGTAGTGATTTCCAAAAAAAAATATGTACTATTCTGGTATCAAACAAAAATAAAAAAAAGAATTGGTTATCAGGTTCAAACGCAAGCCGACGTCTGCTGCGAAGAAGAAGGCGGCGCGCGGAGCCTTCGCGGCGCGGGGGAGGGGGGCGGCGCGGGGAGCTGTCGCCTCCTCCTCCAGCGGTCAGTATTCACTGTACTTGTGTCCCCAGCTCCCTTGTGTCCCTCTCGTGAGTTTCTGCGTTCCCTGGGCCCCCTTGGAAACCAAAGTTTCTTTGGCTTATGTTGTACATTGGTCCCCTGCAGACGCTATGTACTCTAAATCCCTTCATAAACGTCAAACCTGTGTGTATCCTGACTGGGAACCTAGGAGTGATGTGGTTGACTCGGGGAACCTCTAGTCACATGACTACATGCAGGACTAGAGCCCGGATCCTACCCAAGCACTCCACAAATGCAATGAAGTTCTGGGTTCGATTCCCAGGTCGGATTTTTCCATCAGGAATTTCTCAGTAGTGCCACAGAGTCTGGGTCTGAGGTGGATGGCAATAGGCTCGCTCACTATTACATGGGACTTTTAACACAACTGGCGAAATGTGGATATGCTATTAGGTCCTCTGCCTAACCATTCAAGGATTACTGACGTTATGCTGTTCTGTTATGTGATGTACGTGTGTACAGGAGCGCGCCTGGGCAGCATGCCGCTCCCGCGCGGGACGTCGGCGCAGCTCAACACACGCCCCGGAGTGTTCAACCCGTCTCGACTGAATCTCATATGATGGAAGAACACCAGGTTTACTTCCGTACTTACGATTGCTCAAAACACACGAGTTTTTGCCTTAGATTCTCGCATGGATATCGGTCTCCGATGGTGGAGAAATTTTTCTCGTGTTATGTGCCTGAAAATTGTCCTTTTATTATCTCTTTAAAAACATCGATTTCATTACAACTTAATAAATTAATTTAATAAATTATCCAAACTGCCTGTTCTACTTTATACTGTAAATAAATGTTGAAATTTGTGTTAATGTGACCAATTAAATTATAACATTAATTATCAGTTCGCTCGCGCGCATCGAAGCGTGCGCTCGTGTACCATATTATCGGTGTCCTTACACGTCACGCGATTCGTACTACCTTGCGTTAGCGAAATAATTAATTTTAGTTTATATAATGGGAAGTGGAGAAGAAGATGAGGACTCTGGTGATGAGGAGATTTTACCTGTCAACCAACAACAAGTTGACAAATCGTTGGAGCCAAGTAATTTGCGAAATGAGTTACCAGGCGAAAGTGAGAAGAGATTAGCTGAGAAAAGAAAAGGGAAAGAATATGAGAGTACCGAGGATGATGACTTTATTACTGTTAACAGAAAGAAACCCAAACGTTTCATTAGAAGCGTTTTATCGGAAACCGAAAATATGAGGGTAGATGCGGAAAAAAATGTGAACTTCCATGATAAACACGAAGTATGTATTACATCGGTTGAAAGTATGCCCAAGCAAATGGCTTTAGCAAAATTACTAAGATCTGAAAATATCAAAAACATTATAAGAATTAAATTCAAAAGTTTTAACAAGGTACTTGTTAAATTTCAAGAAAAGGAAGATGCGATTGTACTATTAAACTGTATAAAATTGAAGGAAATGGGATGGAGATGCCAATTGATTAATGAGTTGTCAATATCTTATGGTGTGGTAAAAGGCGTTGACCTTGATATAAGCGATGAGGAACTCATGGGCATCTTTGAATCTGATACCGAAATAACATCTATAAAAAGATTAAAAAGAGTTGATTCTGAGGGTAAATGGATTGACAGTGAGTCAGTGAGAGTGGGTTTTAAAAGTAAAAATTTACCTCTACATATCTACGCGTACGGCTGCCGGTTTAAGGTTGAGTCTTACGTGTTCCCTGTGACTCAATGCTCGGGATGTTGGCAATTTGGACATGTAATAAAATATTGTCCTACGAAGAAGAAACTGTGCCCAAAATGCGGGGGTGATCATGTAAATTGTGATATTAATAATTTCGTATGCCTTAATTGTAAGGGTGATCACCTTGTCATCGACAAAGCTTGCCCTTTCTTTTTGAAAGAAAAAGAGATAAGGAATGTTATGAGTAGTGAGCAGTTAACATATCGAATGGCACTTCAAAAAGTTATTGAAAAACGACAAAAGAATAAATACACATCAAATGATACCTCTAAAAACCTTATAAAACCTACAAACATAGAAATTCGAGCCGAAAACTACGCTAGTGTTACCTCAGGAAACAAAACAGCATCAATACAAAATCAAGAAGAATTTGTCGAACAGTCAGCGCAGGAAGAAGAGGAAGAAATGGAAGTAGTACAAGATCAACAATATAGCACAGATAATACAACACATACAGATCATAGAAATTCAGGTGGGAGGAAAAAAACAAAAATTAGGAAAAGTCAGAATGTTCTAAAACAACCGATCGGAAAAGAAATAAGGAAAACTCTGAATGAAGAACATAGGCAAAGAAACGAAGAATTACAATATAAGTTTGAACTTAAAAAGTTCATTAATAAGTTTAAAAATATTTACAAGTCTGAAGGTACCTTTGAGGATAAAATTATATTGGTAATTAAAGTTATTTATGAAGAAATTAAGGAGATGTTACTAGGTAGGTTCTTAGGTGGAGGGATTTTTGGAAAACTGTTAGATAATTTAGATGGATAGTACACACAAAGATATTAAAATTAACTTATTTCAATGGAACTGTCAAAGTCTACGTCCTAAACTAATTCCCTTTTCTGAGCTCCTAAATCAGGAAAATATCCACATAGCAATTCTGAGTGAAACATGGTTAGATAGTGAAACTGATATTCATATGAGAGGCTATAACATCTATAGATCAGATAGATATGATGCCTATGGAGGTGTCGCAATTTTAGTACATAAATCCATACGATCTCACCAATGTTCGGTTCGAGTTGGAAATGGTGGAATAGAAATTGTTTGCGTTAAATTGATAAATTGTAAAAATATAGAAAATGTTGTAGGTATTTATTGCCCATCTTCTGTCCAAACGCAGTTTTCAGACTGGGAACAGATATTCTCTTTGTTTTCGAAAAATACATTGATAGCAGGCGACTTCAACGGTCATCACACCAACTGGTCCATTAAAACGGATATAAGAGGTACGCAGATATTGGATGCGGCACTTGAAAATTCATTTGTGTCTCTTAATAATTGTGCAGCTACACGGGTTAAACTAGTAAGCGGAAATTTGCAAGAAACTTCACCGGACATTTCATTCTCATCTTCGGACATTGCGATTAAATTTTATTGGCAAGTATTCAATGAAAATTTGGGTAGCGATCACATGATTATTAGAATGTCAACCAGTATAACTAACGATTTTATTATTAAAAAAAAAAGAAATTATTCTAAAGCTAATTGGAAGGAATACCAGAACTACCTTATACAAAATTTTAACCCCCCAGGCGATAATGTTCAAGAAATGTACGACTATTTATTACTTCAGATTAATAATGCTGCTGATAAATATATTCCGTTTATTAAAAGTAGTTGTCTACCCTCTAGAAATTTTAAGCCAAGAGAATATTGGAATTCGGAACTATCTAAAATAGTAGCACAGCGTAGATTATGTTTATCTAATTTTCGACGCAACCCGACTCCTGACAATTTGACCAAACTAGAACAAAAAACTCGAGAATCTCAAATAATGATCGTAAAAGCAAGGTCGGTAGGCTGGCATAGATTTTGTGATTCCATCGATGAAGTAACGACAGTGTCTGAAATGTGGCGACGGATGCGTTGGATAAAGGGCTATAAGCAACTTAGAACCTACCCCCCCATTGAGAAACAAAAAGAATTACTATACACATTAACACCTGATTATGTTCCAAACCAAGCGCCTGTGTATGTTTCTAACAATGAAGTCTTAGAACGCGAATTCAATATTCAAGAACTTGAAAACTGTCTTAAAAAAAAGGATTCAGCTCCGGGTGAGGATGGAATATCATATTCTATGATCACTAACCTACCTGTCTTTATTAAATTTTATCTGCTTAATATATACAACAATATCTTCAAATTTAGTATTGTACCGCAACAGTGGCGCCATATCCAAATAATCCCAATTCCTAAAGCTAATAATTCTAATGCTGATCCTAAATTAAGACCTATATCTTTAATCTCATGTTTATGTAAAATTTTTCATTTAATGATAGTAAAACGATTAGAATGGTACGCTGAAAAGAAAAAAATATTATCACCATGCACCGTTGGCTTTAGAAGATCTTATTCATGTCTCGATGCATTAACCCGTTTGGTCACCTATATCCAAATTGGATTTTCTAGAAATATCCCTACATTAGCATGCTTCTTAGATATTCAAAATGCCTATAATAACGTTTCGATTGACGTAGCAGTTAGTATTCTGGATAAACTTGAAATTGGAGCAAAATTTTGTTCTTATATATGGGCGTTTTTGAGTGAAAGATATTTAAAGATCAAATCTGATAATAGTGATGAGTTAACAGCTAGGTGGACTAATAAAGGGTTGGCTCAAGGAGACCCTTTATCCCCATTACTTTTTAATTTAATAACACACGAACTGTGTCAGCTTACGCTTGATGTAGTTTTATCTCAATATGCAGACGATTTTGTTATATATGTTAAACACAAAGATATTAAAATATGTGAAGTGTATGTACAAAATGCGTTGGATTCCATTGTAGGGGTTTTGGATGATCTTGGCTTGGAATTATCTTCAAGTAAATCTACCTTTTGTGTGTACAGTAGGGGCAGACGTAGAATACTTCCTACCCTAAAAGTAAATGAGCAAACCTTGGTTTTCTCAGAATGCATTAAATACCTAGGTATGTGGCTAGATAGAAGTCTCCGTTGGGGCAAACATATAAATGAAACAGTTAGTAAATGTTTAAAATTTCTAAATCTATTAAAAGTTCTAACGGGTAGCTCATGGGGAATACACACAAAACATATACGTAGGTTATACATTTCACTAATTCGAAGTCGAATTGACTATGGGTGTTTTTTATATGATTGTAGCGCAAAATCTCATGTTTCCAAGCTAGACAAGTTACAGAATCAAGCCCTGAGAATTGTAGGTGGATATATCAGAAGTTCCCCAATTCACGTAATGGAGTCTGATTTGAGTATTCCCCCTCTATTTTTAAGAAGACAGTATTTAGCCTATAAATATTGTTTAAAAATAATGTCATGGTCAAACAATATGACAGTTAGCTTGATTGTGGATCTGAGTGCCCTTTGTAGTATCAAATATTGGGAAAACAAAAAAGTGCCCTTATTAGTTAACGTATATAATGATATAAAGCACATAGATGTTCTTTCAACAGATATTCATAAAATGTATGCTTTAGAAACTTGGACAACTGCTATTGAGACTAAAAATGTAATTAATGTTGATCTAGAATGTGTAAAGATTCCCAAATCCAATTATATTCCAAATTTATTATTATTCGATGTTATAGCTGAATTAAATTCTATGTATTGTAATTGGCACAAAATTTTTACAGATGGTTCTAAGGGTACTTCCGGTCTCGGTGCAGGGATATTTGACCAAAGCTTAGGAACTAATCGCGTTTTTAAAGTAAATTGTAATATATCAATAATGACACTGGAACTCATTGCAATTTATCAAGCGATCCTTTACAGTCGAAATCAGAATTTAAAAAGAGTAGTTATTCTTTCAGACAGTAAAAGCGCACTACAGCATATTGCTCGATGTGCCTCTGGTCTCAGAGGTGCATCGATAGCATATGATATTCTTGAAAATATTATTGTATTGTTAAAGAATAATATAGAAATTAAGTTGCAATGGGTTCCAGCTCACATTGGGCTACGTGGTAATGAGGAGGCTGATCGATTGTCTAAATTAGCAGCAACAGAGGGTACAACAATTGACTACTTGCCGGATTATTGGGAATACATATCTAAATATAAAACAATTTGTTATAACTCCTGGAAAAAACACTTTGATAACATAAGTCAGGAAAAAGGGATATGGTATAGAAGTATACAAGGCGAGCCTCCTCGTGTACCTTGGTTCGATGTCGATCAAGTTAGTAGAAATTTTGTTAAATTAGTTTTAAGACTTCGCTCTGGACACTATCCATCAGCGAAGTTTGCATTCCTTATGAAGAAAACTGATTCACCGAATTGCAGAGTATGTAATCAGATTGAGGACGTGCAGCATCTGCTGATGGATTGTGTCCGCAACAGGCGCGAGAGGGAGTCACTTTTGCGAGAATTAGATTTAAATAGGCTTAACGTAGGATTAATTCAATCAATTTTATCCCAACCAACTTCAGAAGGTACCAAAAAGCTATGTCGATTAATAACAGTCCTTCATCGGTGACCTGTATGTTTACACCAAGTGTTTTATATATTTTAGCTAATTATTTAAGTTTATAATGTGTGTGTTAGTTATAAGGTTTAATGTAACAACATAAAAGGCACGATGGGGTTGACATATCTAATTAGATAAAAACCCCAAAACAAATAAAGAGAAAAAAAAAAAAAAAAAAAAAACATTAATTATGTCTGTCTTTTCTTTGATATTTACTTTCAGTTTATTTACGGTTGGCTCAACTAATGAATAAACTTTTCGGGAAACGTGTGAAAATAAGGATTTGTATGAGTCTCGAGTACTCCAAACTGTGTTATAGAAGAAACTCTTCTACAAATCTACTTTCTAACCGCTTGACCACACTCTACGCGGTGCGACAACGAATGCAGATAAAGAAAATGAAAGAAGTTGCTTCGAGCTGCCACCAACAACCGCGACGCGACGCGATCGTGACGCACGCGCGTGTCGACACGGGCCTCACCAGAAGTCGAACATCGGTGGAACGGGCTGTAATAGGGTATCATCATCTGCCTGCCTTTTCTCAACTATGTTGGAGTCGACTTTCAGTCTAAACGGATGCAGCTGAATAGAGCGATTGCCTATCTGACGTTCACAACCCAGTTAGTACTGAGTAATACGATACCAAGACTGGTTACCAGACTATCGGACCACTGACTGCAAGTAAAAACTGTCAAATATCTACAAATGACAGCCGGGATCAACGGCTTAACATGCTTTCCGAGGCTTGGAGGGAATTCGGTAAGTTATGGATCCCATCCACTTACCGACCTTGGCAAGCATGTGAAACCTGAAGATCGATCCGTGCGACTGTTTTTAATTAGCCACGGGCTGTAATAGGTGTTGAAGTAAAAGTCAATAACGTCTGTACATGTATAATGATCTTCATCGCGTTGCCTGACTTGGCCAGGTCCAGTGCTTCCTTGGTCTTCTGTAGCGGAAAGTGATGCGTGATGAACTTCTTCAGGGGTATCGCGCCGGATGACACCGCCGCGATCGCCGGCGGGTATCTACACAGGGTAAAGTAGTGTTGAGTCTTTGAAACTGCCTCGTTAGTCTAGTGGCCACAAGCGCGATATTTGACCATAAATGTAAACAGAAGTCATTTATTTAAATTGAGCTGAGAATCAGGACTTTGCACGACAAAATTACATAAGGTAGGCCTCCAAAACGCCCGCCCTTCGCCACTTCCTAGTGTTTTAGTTGGTTCTAGTAACACTTAAGTTACGAGACCTCGATTCTTTATAATTAAATAACACGCGAGGTATTTTACGTTACAAATCGAAGAGATAATTTAGGATCCTGACTCCTGGGAGTCCATTAGGAATTTCTCAGTACGGTAACAGACCGAAGTTGGGAGTTGTGCCCGGTTCAAGGTTCGCGGCCTACTTACATGAGACTAAAACATAACGGGCCAAACACTGTACTTTACCTAGCCTTGTAAAATCAAAATGACGTAGGTATGTAGGTACTGACTAACATAAAACTACCCAGCAACTGTAAGCCTGTAAGGTTAGAAGAAAAACTGTTTTGCGGGGATATGTTAGAAGCGACCCTACGTGTTAACAATCCTAAAGGAGCCGCGCACGTCAACTTCTCGCAGCAGCGCCTGCGTCAGGGGCACCTCCACCTTGCTGTCCCCGATGCCCACCACCAGCACGACTCCCGCCGTCTTCGTCACCTGGAAAGCGATAGAAGTATCGAAATAACCTGTTACTCCATCTTTGCATGTCGGTGTAAGATAAAGGATGACATGTTTACCTTCCCGAAATAATCGTTTCGTGAGGGAATCACCTTACCCCCGTAAACTAATGTGCAAACTGTGCCAAGACAGCGATAACTGTTTGATCAGCCGTTGCTTCGTTCTTCATGTTCAAGGCAGGCTACGGTGTTCACCATCAAAAATCTAGACGTCTAATTAACTGGCGATCGCTTTCAAAGATTTCTACAACTACTCTCATCAGGACTGAATACACTTTTCGGTTGCTGACGAAAAGAGAATGTAGGGATAGCCCCTTATGTAAAAGGCGTAAGTTTATGTATGTACCAGCATAGCGACCCTCTGCGCAGAGGCGAAGGCACATGCGTCGATGGTGACGTCGGGCTGGCAGCCGAGCTGCGCCACGATGCCGTCCACGATCTCCTGCTCGCTGTAGTCCCTCTTCACCAGCAGGGTATAGTCCGCACCCAACTCCCGCGCTGTGTCCAAACGGGATTGTACCACGTCTGTGGACAATTAATTGAAGTTTAGTGTATCACTCCTGTATTTAAAGCCAAAGGTGTTTGACTGGCGTCCTCTGGAACCCTTCTGTCCATCATCGAGGAATCATCAATCGAGCACGCGACTAATTCAGACACTGGGCAGGTTCCATACCACCATTTTGATAGTGCCACAGCAGGATGCTGTGAAAGCCTAATGTGGCTACATTACCCGTTGTAAGTATAGTGCTAGCGCCCATAGCGCGGGCCGTCATGGCACACAGTATGCCGATGGGTCCCGCGCCCAGGATGACTACGCGCTGCCCGAGGCGGATGCCGGCGCGGTTGCACGCATGCATCGCAATCGCTAACGGCTGCACCGCCGCGCCTTCTTCCATGGTCAGGTTGTCTGGCATCCTAGAAAATAAGTAAACCTCATTCAAATTGATGTTAAAGTCGATTTCAGAATGACAGTCATCATCTGCCTTGCCCTTTTTTTTTTCTTCCCGGGGTGGTAAATCCACACGGATGTCCTCTGGGGTCTGTCGGTCTCTAACCGACTAAAAACCACCTCGGTGTTCCCTTCCCACACTTTCAACGGGGATCATGGGAACTAGTGCGCCTTCCATGATCCCCGGCTAGTGCCGGCCCGCGTCTGCAGACCTCCTCCAGTCTGCGGGGGGAGTGAGGTGTACTCCCCGCGTAACGCCAATAGGGGGGCGCGCGGAACACTACGCGCCACCGCCTCGGGTCCAGTTATACTCTGGACCCGTTTAGAGGGGCTGGAAGAGGGCGTTGTCCGCCCTCCGCCGACGCCCGGCGGTACTTCTACTGCGGATCGGGAGAGTGGTCTCGACCTCCCTCAACCTCTCCGCAGCCTCCTTCTGTGAGATGACCGTTTCACAGAAGGAGATCACCGCATCCCAAGACTCTGCACTTCCGACCATCGCGCGAGCGAGACGGCCGGCAGCGACAGGTCGGTTCCCACTTTTGTCACGACGGTACGGCGCGGCTCCTCCCATGCGGCACACTCTGCCAGCGTATGCCGCGCCGTGTCCTCCAAACAATGGACGCAGTGATGACACCGAGCGTCCGGCTCCCTGTTTATGCGACACAGGTACCTACTTCCCGAAACAACCATGCCCCGAGAACACCTGTGTCACCCGAAACGACAGGTAGCCGTGCCTCCTCTCGAGCCATTCCTCAAGCACTGGTCGGATCGCCTCGATGGTAGCGAGGCGCAAAAGCCTCTCCGCCACCAGGACCTCGCGGAGCTGAGACCGACGCAAATCGATCTCTCGCTGCATCGGTCCACCGCCCCGCGCCCGATCTGCCTTGCCCTACCTCAACTTTGTTGTGGTCGGCTTCTAGCCTAACCAGATGCAGCTGTAGATTAGTATTTTACATGGAGCGACTGAAGCCTATCTGACCTCCACAACTCCCCTTTGTAAGACTGGTCAGAATGACTAGTGAAAAGGCACAAATATGGTCAAAGTAGTAGCGCAAACTGAACTTTATGGTGGGGAAATAACATCACATCACGCATGTAATGCCCGAAGCATTAGGCAGAGGTGTACCTAAGAGTAGTTTTTAAGTCTGATGTAATAGGATGGGAGCCTATTGCCATCAACCGGGCACGAATCGAACCAAGGGCCTCATGCTCAGCACTCAGCAGTCGCGCTTGTGACCACTAGACCAACGAGGCAGTGAGGGGGGGAAGTTGTTTTTCCAAAAATACGTATTGTATTTTTCCAAATATACGGTCGGTATGATGTTTAACGTGATTTGTATGACAGAACTTACTTGTGACAGAAGTCAGCGACATGCTTGTAGTAGCGGCATAAGTTGCCGGGCGTGCCCATAGACGAGCAGTAGTGCGGTGCCACGCACAGGTTGTAGCGGCCCAGTTTGCAGTACTCGCACGCGCGGCAAGGCTGCGTCGGCTCTATGGACACGCGGTCCCCCACCCCTAGGGATGTGACTCTGGAACCTATCTGGTGGAAAGGACAAGCTGTCACCATTCTAGCTTGTTTAACTCCGAAATTTAAGTTTCCAAGGTCCAGTACCAGGAATTTTTTTTTTTTGCTTATGCATGTTTAGGTAGGTAGGTAACTAGGTGTATATTTACTCATCACGTCTGGCTAAAGTTCGTTTAGTTAAAGCACAGGTTAAAGTTACATAGCCGTAAATATTTATTAAATCTGAGGTTTGTTGATCAAGATAATAATAATAATAATAATAATAAAGATTTATTGTCGAACTAGAACTAGATTACATGGCAAAGTAGTATAAAATAAAGCACAAGCAAATAGTTTCTTAATCTAGTTAGTGGGTGCCGTACTGCTCCCCTAGATAGGTTACAAAATAACCTGTGTTTAGGAGAAACAGTTCCGATCCCCATCAGAATTGGTTGACTCACGACAGCACGTGTTAACTATGATGGTATATTGTAATCATTCGAAAGCTCAAAAAATGTGTGAAAAAATTAGGTTCTTAAACAAAGATAAAATAGAAAAACTTAAAATCTAGAAACATCAATTTTAGAAAAGCCGGCTTTATAAAATGTTTAAACAAAAAAAAACATAATAAAAATAAATTGTTCAGTATTTTGGTGTGGTGTGTATATTGTTAGTGTGATGAGTGTTTCGTTAAATGAATGTGGTGTGTGATGCATGTGTGTTTAGGAGTGATCACTTTTTTAGGAATTCTTCGGTTACGTCGTAGTTTAGGTTTAGAAGGTAGGTGCGAACAGTCTTTTTGCAATTAAAGTTTGTTAAGCCGTAAATGGGAATTTTTGCGTTGATTTTATTATAGAGAGATGGGCCAAGATAGAAAGCAAACTTTTTTATAAATGCTGTGCGTGTTGGTGGAATTGTGCAGATTAGGTCTTTACGGCGTTTGGAGATTTCATTGAATGGTGTTCGTCGGTGTTGCAGAAGGACAACATGTAAAATAAATTGTTGCCTTACATTAAGTACGCTACATGATTTATATAGTTCAATAGTTGGGGAGAGTATCGGTCTGAACGTAGCCACTTTCAAAATAGCTCTGTGTGCAACCTCCAGCGGCTTAAGTATGGTCTTTGCAGCACCACCCCAGCATGAGATACAATAGATTAGGATGGACTGACAAAGAGCAAAGTAAACGTTTCGGATGATGAACTGGTTGGCTACATGGCGCAGAGTTTTAAAAATGTAGATTAACTTTCGTATGCGACCAGAGAGTGTGTTAATATGGGATTTGAAATTAAGGTTTTTATCCAGAACTACACCAAGATATTTAACCTGTTCTACCATGGCTAAAGTAGGACATTTACAATTAAGTTGATTCTGTGTAGGACAGGAATGGGCTTTTATATAGATTGGGGTTTTAGGCTGGGACGTGTTAGTCATAGAAAAGGTGACGAAGTTAGTCTTGTTGGCATTAAGGGTAAGGGTGTGAGAGGAAAGCCACTTCAAGGCGGAATTAAATCCCTCTTGCGCAGTAACTTGGAGTTCCGGCCATGAATTAGCAGTGAAGGTGATGGCAGTATCGTCTGCAAAAGAAACTATTGAGGCATTTGGAATTGGGAGATTGCAAAGATCGTTAATGAACACAAGAAAGAGTGTGGGCCCCAAAATGCTACCCTGAGGTACACCATAGTGAATGGGTAGTTCTTCACTCCTGTAGTTCTCTACAGTTACTAATTGCGAGCGACCAGTTAGATAACTCCTGAAGAGGTCAAGTGAAGACCCTCTGACACCCAGACTTTCAAGCTTGAGTAGAAGAGTGGAGACGGGAACGGTGTCAAATGCTTTCGCAAGATCTAAAAATATGGTGAGGACCTTCTTGTTTGCGTTTAAGTTCTGTACTATATTGTTAATTAACATATGGACTGCGTCACAAGTGGATTTGTTCCTGCGGAAGCCAAACTGCTGGGGTGATAACAGATTGAAGTGTTCGAGGTATTGGACTAATCGCTTGTTTAAGAGGCGTTCAAGTACCTTGGACAGTGCACTAAGAACAGCTATTGGGCGGTAGTTGTTTGGTAGGGTTCCGTCACCACCCTTGAAGATAGGATGAATAATTGCTCTTTTAAAAGAAGAAGGGAAGATAGCTGAATGAAAGCAAAGGTTGAAGATGTGGCATAGTATAGGGGCAAGGGTCCGTGCGTATCTTTTTAGGAAGGTTTGGGATATGCCATCCCAACCAGTAGCAGCATTAACCCTTAACTGGTTGATGGTACTTATAACTTCATCAGGATCCGTCTGTTCTAAAACGAACGATCTCTTTCACTCATGTGACCAGTGTCAATCTCTTTCGAAAGCTCTTTCTAAAAATGCGAACAAACCTAGGTATATTGTTTATTCTAATGCACATGATTCGGCTGGGCTTACCTTAACAACGACCCCTGCGCCCTCATGGCCGATCACAATAGGTTCTTTGACGATCTCCATCCCGCAGGCTCCAGTGGTGTACATCTTCACGTCAGACCCACATATGCCCACGCAATCCATCTTCACCAGCACTTCTGCAATAATAAGAATTATATTATATGTATAGCTATAGGTTAGTCGGGCGTTTTGGGAAACTATCTTGCTATTGACGTTCAACAAGTGCTGATTTTCAGCCTAATTTGAATAAATGACCAAATTTTGAAAAAAGACATTGATTGATTTGAAGGAAAATTCTGGACTCGTAACGACGAATCGTGGCGGGCAATTCGTAATAGGATGCCTTCTCTGTATGAGTTCAGGGCTATGCTCATAAGGGACTGGAAACCAGCTGCCCTAGAATCAAACATTTTAGGACAATTGACGTTCCATCACATACCCGGACAGGGCCTGCGTGGTGGATTACGACCAACTTCACCCACAAAAAAGGAGGTTTGTATCCCAGCATTGGGATCGTTTATAGGCTGGTGCCAAGGGACTATTGCTCAAATCGCAGATGTTCGTGACTTACCGTCATCGTTTATTTCCGGCACCGGGCAATCTTCCTGAAACAAGTTGCAATTATCAACTAAGTTTCGTCACAGTTTCAGGTTAGAGTTCACTAGATAAACAAGATCAACACTCAAAAAAGTCACCCCTTTTCTAGCCATAAAATCTTTTACACACTAACCATCGTTTCTTTGGTCTTCTTCTTCTAATTTCTAATTTTAGAATTAACCTATCCTATTTATTAAACGTTTTAATAAAATAAACTCACAATTCTAACATCGTAAGGTCCATGTAGGACCGCAGCGGAATTGTCGGCCATTTTCGTCGGGTTTCGGAAGCACAGTGGTACGATCGTTTTGATTGCGCAATGATCACTATTTTGATAAACACTTTGTTTAACGTTTCTCGTTATGTAAACATGTGAAAAGATATAGTTGTAATAGTGATAACCTATTATGGGATTAAAAGGTCTAATTTGTTGTTACTAAACTTCTACATATAATGTATCGATGGCAATTTTTAAAATAAAATATATTTGGCCCAAAAATCAGCTATGCAAACTCCGTTCTGATGCAGTCATAAGATCCTCAAGTACGTAGGTGTCAGGGCGACTAAACTAATTGAGGTATATAGGTCAGAGCAGCTGTTGAAATCTATTCTACCTATATTTTACGTTTTCTTTTTGTAGTCCTAGGTCCTACACACGCACCTTCCACACCTCTGTCTAACCTTTCAGGCAAAAATCGCTTAATGTCTTCTTCTTGGCGAATCGATGGCAAAAATGCAAACATGTTTGTCCCAAAATTCAGCTTCGCGGACGCTGCTCGATGACGCAGCTGAAAGGTCATCAAGATGTTCTGTTACAACATTAATATTCAATTCGATGAATCTATTCTATGAAAATGATGATCGATTCGATTTCGATGGTATATTTTTGCGCTGATACCTACTTACGAGTAATTAATCATTTTTAGTGTTATCAGGATCTGCATAGTATTGTCTGCCTCATTGTCAATTATTAGCCACTCCACTACTGGATAGCATAATTGCGTAGTAACCTACCTCCTCTCGAGGCCTCTCAATGTAATTCTATCTTCAGCTACTTTTATCCAGATGCTATCAGACACCCTGCGAAGGTCGTCGCTCGCACCTCTTATCTGTGTTTTCCTCCTTTTTGGGATGGGAAATCATCAAATGACTCCTCTCGCTCTGGGCGGAGCGGAAGGGAGTGTCAGATTCTTACTGACTAAAAACCATCCATGTTCCTTCTTTTGCCCTTTATATTCCAGGGCCGCGGTATCTCTTTCGACTGTGTTTTCCTCCTAGCAACGCTAATACCTTTACATTGTTTACACAAGTAAAAAGTATTTCAAAAAGTAAATAATAAGTAGGTAAAGTTAATACAGTATCAATCACGAGACCAGAAATTACATTCTCCGGGTATTTGCACAGTTACTGACATATTTTTATCAAATTGGTTTATATATATACATGAAGATTTCGTGAATCATTGTGAATGAATGCGGCTGTAATATTTATATTGAGTAGAGAAGTATTGAGTTCAGTATAATAGAAAAGTGGGAAGAACAACTTTACAGTTTACAGAAATAATTGGTACCTATCACAAATCACTAAGGACTCCAATCTAAATTTCTGTGAACATATCGAGTTACTGTATACCTACTTAAGTATAGCCGACTAAATGAATCAATAAAACCGATTTATTTAGCGTTGTCAGTTCATTCTAACCTTTTGTATAACATCCTGGGGTGGCGCGGGAAATACAATTCTTCTCCTTCCAGAACGTGCTCAAAGAACAATTCTAAAGAAATGTTGACTAAAGAAAGGTTGCTACCTTTCGCCCTTTAATATTAATTAAACACCAGCTCTCCGTCATGGAACTTAACTGTTGGATGTTGGACCTGCCATCTTGTGGCGGTCTTTAAACGACAATTATTTAAAAATATCAATAGGTAGGTAAATTAAACAATATTTCGGAAAACATAAATCTTTATTTATATATAAAAATAGATAATTTATCCTCTTGTACTTGTTCTTAGGTAGGTACCTTTTTCCTGCAATTTGATATCATTTTATCGGCAATAAGCACCTCGAAATATATCATGTTCCACCAATTTACACACACACCCATTTATTGGTGTTTTAATAACAATTTTTCAAACTTAGTCTAACAACTAAGTATTTTTTTTTTAACAAATAACAATTTTAAAATTAAATTATTTAAGTAGGCATTTGTATTTAGTTATACAATAGGAACCTACTTCCAATAAGTCAGTTATTCAAACGGCTTATTTTTAAACAAAACGTTAGTCTCAGAGTAGTTAACAAATGGAATACTAACTCGAAGATTTTTTGTGTATCGTTCTAAACCGAATGAATTTCACCAATGAAACTGAACTCGATACGCACATTTAAATTGACTTCAAGAACTATCAGTGTCAATATTCCATAGCAATGATCATGACATTGACGCTGACAGCTCTTGAATGCGGTTTACTGTTCTTTCACAGGATGTTTACTTCTGATTGGGCATCACCGTCAAAATGAAAATGATCTCTATTTCCATTATGATAAGGTTGCTGACACTGACAATTGTCAGTGTCAGCAACCTTACCAATACCAATGAAACTACTACTACGACTAATTAGTCGTAGTAGTAGTTTCATTGGTGACAGGACGCGGTGAGCAGAAGATGAAGGAAGTTAGAACTTCTTGGGGTTGTTAGTGTCGCGCGGCTGCACGTGGATCATGACCTTGATGCCGGCACCCTGGCGAGCCACCTCGTAGGCCTCTACCGTCTGCTCCAGGCTGAAGTGGTGCGTCACCAGAGGCTTCACGTTGATCTTACCGCTGGCTACCATGTTCAGTGCAATCGGGTACCTGGAGACAACATTATTAGATAGACATTGAGGGGGAGAACAGGGACATCATTTCAGACAAAAAAACGTCAATTGTTTGGCATGGGCCTACCACAAGACATTTATTTAGTTTTTGGAAGTACCTACAGTGTGATGTTTGTTAACATTTCACAAAATATGCTGACAATGTGATTCAAGGGCCAAAATAGTCACCATGCTGCATTATAACAAGGTTCTTCGGGCGTCCTAATGATGTTGACAAGGAGTTGCTATTGATAAACATTTGAAATTGTTCGAAGATGGCGGCTTAAATCAAAGCGTATGCTTTGATTTAAGCCTTATGCTAAAAGATTATTTTACAGCTAAGTCCTCTGACGTGAGTACTTACTCGTTAACATATCGGAAGATGCCGCGGATGTCGACCTCGCGTGCTAGCGCGCCAGCCAGCGGCACGGTCTGCTCCATCGCGCCCATACCCACCAGCACAGCCACGCCGCCTGATTTGGTCGCCTAAACATATCATAAATATGACTCAGCAATGAAAACAGAAAAAGAAGATCTGAATCAATGGAAATCTACCCCGATTTTTCTGCCAGACAGGAAAAACAGCAGCAGCATTTTTTTTGGGACTAGCCCGCCATACTATTCTCAACCACTGCAACTCGGAGAAAAGCGCCGAGGCATCGAAATTAACCAGAAAAGAAGAGTGGAGGAGAAAGAAAAATCATTATTTCCATTAGTTAGTACCTATATAGGTATATAGTGGCTTCCTTATTTGCAATCAGTCATCCCACTCACCAACAATGACACTCTGACGGTGGCCTGCGCACCGCTAGCATCGAACGACACGTCGGGTTGGCAGCCGAGGAGTTCGTGAATCTTCGCCACCAATTCGTTTTCGTTCGTCTCCCTCGTGACCAGGAGCGTGTAGTCAGCGCCCAGCTCCTTTGCGAAGTCCAAGCGAGACTGGAGAACGTCTGAACGAAACGAGAGCAGGATTAAGGTCATAAGATGTTGATATGGGACCTATTACCCAGCAGGACTGCGATAGACTTAGTTTGTTGATTGACATACTGCGGATTTTTCCAATAAAACTGTACCAGATCAGCTGCATATAGTGTCTTCTTTGTTATGAAAAATGGTAGTTTAGATGTGTTAACCTCATTCAATTTTATTACTTAGTTAAAGATCCCCCAGCTACTTAATTAATAGAGATGAAAGTTTTATTGTGCTTAAGTCATTTTGGTTTTCTTCCCACCCAAAGACCACTTAACTTAAAGAAGTACCGTAAGGCTGGCTAGGAAGTTAGAATAAAGTTTTTTTGTTTTATCGAGTAGTAGTCCTAGACTATAGTCTAGCATTCTATTGTAAGCATATATGCTTACAATAGAATGTCCATATTTTTCGAAAGTATGTAAGTGAATTATGATCAACGCAAGTAACCTGTGATGAGCACTTTGCTGGCGCCCATGGCCTTAGCGCTCAGCATGGTGAGCAGGCCGATGGGCCCGGCGCCCAGTACGAGCACGACGTGGCCGCCCGTGAGCCCGGCGCGCCGGCACGCGTGGATGCCCACCGACAGCGGCTCTAGCAACGCGCCCTCTTCCATCGACACGTGGTCGGGCAGCCTGGGGACAGAGTAACAAAAGAGTCACCATCGATTTTCTTGCCCATTCTTCTCCAAGAATGGAATGGAAAGTATAAAAAAGCTTTAACTTTATGATTAACTGATACTCTTCTAGATGGCGAAATTTCGCGCGCACCGGGTCTGAAAAAAAACTGAAGAAATGCATTGCTACGCATGTCGCACATAACTGGTATGGAATAATAAAAATCAACCGCTTCGCAAGAGGGTATGTATATGTTATAGTCATAAACCTAGAAATACCTTACTTTTTTACAAATTAGCTGCCAGCGTCGTTTGTTGAAATTGCTGCCGTGACGGCGCTGACTTTGGAAAAAAAAAGTGGAATACGGGATTGGCATTTTGCCATACGGAGTAGATAATTAATAAAACAAGCAAAACGTAGGATGCTAGAGCGAGCTCGAGACTTGGGCCACCCCGACTCGGACAGGACAAGTCAGGTTCGAATGGGATGGCGGGGTCTAGTGAGCGAACTAAGACCACGCCATCCCCTTCGTGTTAGGTTACTTTAAACCCTTTTTTTTTTCTTTTTTTTTCGGATGGGAAATCATCAAATGACTCCTCCCGCTCTGGACGGAGCGGAAGGGAGTGTCAGACTTTTACTGACTAAAAACCATCCATGTTCCTTCTTTTGCCCTTTATTTTCCAGGGCCGCGGTATCTCTTTCGAACAGTCCTGCAGCCCTGGCAGGCATCGGCCCTTGCGGGCCCTTCAGCATTGCTGACATCTCTTTGAGGCGCGCGTGGAACACGAACGCGCCGTCGACACGGCCTGTCGTCATAAGACGGACGGACGGCGAGCTAACCCATTACTCACCGTCCACAGGCCCGCGCCTATGGTGGCCGAGAGCCTTACTTTAAACCCTGCGAACAGAAAGAGGAGCCCCGCAGCGGGGCTTCGTCGACTACGCTTATTGCTAAATATTGATATTTTTTGTAACTAATTATACCTTGAACTTAAGGTGAAGTTCAAACCCCGATTTGATCGTTTTGAGTTTCGGAGTTGGACTGTCCAAGTTGGTCTCTCTTAGGGTTAGACATAAATTCGTTAGTCAAAGGCCGAAACACGCTATTGCTTTGGACTTTGTCTTGTCAAACCTGAGATTTGGCCTGAGATTAGCTAAACCTAGAAGCACCGGAACTTCGAAGTTTGATTACCTATAACGTACCGGTAGAGCAGCAGATTTCTTTTTAATAAACGACAAAAAAAAATCTACTAGGTGGGGTGTCGAATCCTGTGCTGAATTCGTGATAATAGTCTGTATTTAGTGAGGAGGAAACTAACTTGAAGCAGAAGTCAGCAGCGTGCTTGTAGTATCTGGCGAGGTTGCCGTGCACGGGCGGCGTGGCGCAGAAGAGCATGTCGGGGCAGAGGTGGTAGCGGCCCGTCTTGCAGAACTCACAGTAGCGGCACGGTACGCCCGGCTCGATGGCCACGCGGTCGCCCACCTTCAGGTTCTTCACTTTCGCACCGAGCTGTAAATAGAGAAGAATACCTTATTCATCATCCAGTTCATTCAAGTCTTACTGAGTTGACTTACACATACTAGTATTCAGCTGCATCTTTCACGCATGTAAATCTGTGTGACAATCTCTTTCTAACTTGAACTGTACCGCCTCGCGCCTGAGGGAACTATATAGCTAATTTTCAATACCAAAGGCCGACCTTGTGCGCTGTTATTTATTCTGCTAAAGCGGCCATTTTAGACCCCCTGATACGATTTTAAAAAATATGGAATCTTTTGATTGTACCGAAACATATCAATAACTGTGTGATTTTGGTGGTTACGCTGATGAAATGAGAAGTGAAGCGAAGAAATTAGGAAAGGAGTACTAGGAAAAATAAAGAAAAATACTTTAAGCTTTCTTCTTTCCATTCTAAGATTTGTATTTACTATCTATGTAGATATCATGGATGGTTCTAAGTTAGTAAGTTAACCTATGTCAGTGTAGATACAAGTTATCCTTGTATCCCTAAAAGGCGATGCACAAAAGGGATTTTGGACAGGTGTTATATGAGGAAACGATGCCGCCTTCCATGTGCTGATTGTGACCACCGGGGTGATTTCTGTGAGGTAAAATCCCACACTTCTCGGTCGTATCCCCTAAGACCGGTCGCCTTTTTAAGGAATCAAAACAGAAAAAAAAGTATGTACACGGTCCCAGCTATTTGTATTGGTAACCAATCTTAGCTGGAATTAAATTAACAATTACCTAATTGGATAACAAAATGCCTACCAATGTGATGTTATCTTCGTATCTTGTAAGTATATTTACCTACATCGTCAGATATGTTTATCATATCAGTTTAATAAACCGTTAAAGTACATTATAATGATTATTATCGCTTTTATAAGTCAAAGATAAACAAATTAGTAACACGCAATTATAGTATAGCTAAACTGAGCATACGATCATGTGTTTAACTTTTTAGTTTTAATGTCAGGTCAAATCATAATAAATATTTAGAATTGTTACACGTTAACAATAAAATTGCAGAAATAACAATCCAAATTACTGTAGTTGCATCTGCAATTTAACACTAAAATAACTATGAAATTACTTGCTTGGGTGCTACATTAAATAACTCCAACGTAGATAAATACGTCATTAAATAACGCGATTTGTGTTAAACTATCACATAGGTAACGTTCCGATGAAAAACTGTGTAAGAGCCGGACCACACGGCGCGTTGCGTCAGCGTTGCATCGACGCGACGTAGCGCTGCCGCTGCGTCGTTTTACATACGAATAATCATAGTGTACCCACGCCACGGTGCGCTGAGTCGACGCAACGCACAGACGACAGAACTGCAGCCCCCGAGACGAAGCGGGCGGGGGAGTACTCATTGCGACGCCGCGCGCCGCCGGAACGGCAGCGCTCAGTTGCAGCGTTGCCAGACCGTACCAAAAAGTACGGTTTTCCGTACTATTCATCACACAATCGTACCACCACAACCGTACCTCAGTGTAGACCGTACCTTTTTCGTACCTTTTCTATACTAGTGATTTATTAAAATTAAATTACTTAAATGGAATTTTCTTAGTTCCTAAAACATTATTTTCATATATTTTTTTGACAAACAACTGGTTTTCGCTGTAGAATATGAGTAGACTATAGCATTTTTCTAAATTCTCGCAAAACCGTACGGGTCGGAATACTTTTGCAAGAACTAGATGTTTTTTTTCTTCGAGTTGCGATTGATTCGAACTTCGATTTATAGTCTTTTTAGATCTAAAAATGTCAAATTACATCAAATTTTTTTTACCGGTATTATAATTCAATTAAACAAAATTATTGTAATTTCGTTCCAATTTCTGACAGGTATGATAACAACAGAATTTTGCACGATTAAAAACAATAAAATAAAACAATAATTATACTTTTTGTTCCTTTAAATACAGAGAGTAATATCGCTTCATATCTGAACTTCCTCATTACATTATTCCTATGATAAATTATTATCAAATTTTTTTTTTATTCATTGCATCATTAAGGAATTTAACGACTTTACTTCATTCTATAATTGTTTTCCAAATGAATTTGTTCAATATTGGCAATCGGTAATAATGTTCTACTTTACCATATCCCTTTGAATATTCGATTCCCTATCGCTTTTTTTCCAACCTATGGTCGCAGACAGCCAACTCGAAGAAGAAAAAAACTGATCTAGTTCTTGTAGAAGTATCCCGACCCAACCGTACCTTGAAGTTAAAAACCGTACCTTTTCAGAAAGACAACCGTCCTTTTTTGGGAAATCACACTGGCAACAATGTGCACCGAGTACTTTTGGCTCAGTCAGTTGTTTGTGCGTTGATAGGGAGGACACACGCAGTCACGCAAGCTCCCCATCACTATTTCTTAATGAAATGAAGGGACAGATCCAATACCGTCTTGTTATTTTGCGTTGATTTCGGCGGCGACGTAGTAATAGGAGGAATGCCAGACGTCTTTTCCGATCCATGCTTTCTATAGACTGACAGCGATGTTTTTACGAAATGCTCGCCGCAACTGTGCGTCGCCGCTGCGACGACGGAACGTTACGACTGCGTCGTGGTAACGCTGCGGTGGCGTCAAAATATTTGCGTTGCGACGACGCAACGCGCCGTATGGACTGGCCCTAATGCCCCGTTCACGACATGATGCGTCAAGCGACACGCTTATGTGTCATTTTTTGTTTCCTTCGAGTCGCGTCCCGGTGACTCGTGTGGCTTGGTACAAGCAATTTCTTTTTTTCCGCGATCGTTTCAGCGTGTATAGCTTGCGCCCGAGAGCGCTGTGATAGGTGGTTTGCAAGGGTTTCCGCTGTAGATACGGGCAACTGAGTCGCCCCCAGTAAACAAAGAATGGCCGAGATAGTTAGCCCTTAAATGTCTCTTAATACCTCCGTGCAGTGCTTGCCGCTTCATTTTGTAAGCAAACGTGTAAAATGTCGCCTTGACTAAGTACAATTTTATTGTTGTTGATGTTATAAATGTATTCTGTTCCCTTGTAAAATTTTCTAGCTATGAAAGAGCGGAGTCTCCTAACACAGGCTTTTTTTTTGTTTAAAAGGAGGCTCCAATCATCAACTTGTTGTTTGGTTTTTGGTTAAGAAATAAACAAATTTTAATTTAATTTTAACAATTTTATTGAGAATGTAGCTATCAGTCGGTAGATCGACCATTACCTATAGATATCTACGTCAGAGAATGATAAAACTCATTATCAGCATGATTAATTATGTAATATTGGCCATGACTATTAATTTTGTGATTATACCATACATTGAGATCGCTCCGTTTTGTGATCGCTGTTTTTCACCAAAATCAGTTTTTCTTCACAAAATAATCTAATCCTTGAGTGTGGAATACAAAATGTATACATGTGTCGGCCCTTGTGCTATCCCATCTTCCTAGCACGGTAGGCTGTGCTGGGGCGGCTGCTGTAGGAGCAAAAAACCTCTTAAGGGGCAAATATAAGACCGGTGTGGGTGCTGTATGTCTGAGCCGTTTGAGGTTGAATTACTTGGGCCATGGAGTACGCTTGCTTATCCAGTCTTTCAGGACATTGCTAAGCGGTTAGTCGCGTTTTCACGTGCCAAGAAGGCTGGCCTATTATTCAGTCAAAAATCATAAAACGTGGCAATGCTGCCAGCCTCCTGGCCTTTTCCCTGTTGACAGCACAATGAGCATTACGCGCCTTTTTGCTTTTTTAGGGTTGCGTATTCGAAGGATAACCAACGGGACCATTACTAAGCCTCCGCTGTCCTCCCGTCAGTCTGCCTGTCAGCATAGGTAGACAGTTGAAAATTTCACAGAATGTGTAATTCAGTTGCCGCTTTATCAACAAAAAATAAATTAAAGGGGGCTCCCCTACTACGATGGTGCGGAACCCGTCATGCGCGAGTCCGACTCGCACATGTCTTAATATTTGTACAGTATTCTATTATTTAAGGTTTTTGTGGAAATCTCCTCAAATTAATCGTTACTATTAAGTATAAAGTAAAAGAGATGTTTAATTAATTGGATAAATCGTCAGTCAGCTGTCTTTCCGTCGATATTGCTCCAGTGTTTTATCGCATCATGGACCAAACAACACAGATTAAGGTCAAATAACAGTCTTATTTATTGATAAACCCACTGGTGATACACAAGGGTGATAGTGCACTGACGTTGGTAAGCAGATCGCATGATGGTTTTGTTGTTGTTGCTAACCTGTAACGGAGTTAGTCACAAACGCGATACTAAATCCCATAGCCGGAGTCGTACGAGAAAATCAGACAACAACGGTGTTGTGACTATTTAAATTCGTCCGTCGACTACTCATATAGTGTCATAAATAGTGAGTAGTCAACGGTTAGTAAAGGTCCGAAAGGATGAGCAATGTAATAAAAAGTATGACTTATATTATAAAATACTCGTATAAAAATATAAGTTTTCTAATGAACTTGGTCGACCAAAGTTAGAAGCTGTCTTGACGATTGTATTAATACAACTACTGAAATATAATTAATAACAGATTATGTCTTACTGCCTTATTGTCTATGGTTGAGATATGGGAAGTGTTTAGAATAGCTTTGTTGTTATCTATACAAATCAATAAAATTAAGTGTCTGCTTGTAATATCAAAATAACAGCTTTTTAATGAATGCTTATGGAAATATACTAATATACCTACGTCACTTACAACAAAAACACATTGTTTTTAATTTTTGTTGTCTGTCTGTCTGTTTGTTCCGGCTAATCTCCGAAACGGGTGGACCAATTTTGACGGGACTGTTACTGGCATCTAGCTGATGTAATAAGGTCTAACATAGCTACTTTTATTTTAGAAAAATAAAGTAGCAAAATAATAGTAATTGTAAACAAAATCTGATTCAAAAAGCGTAATCCCTACTAATATTATAATGCGAAAGTAACTTTGTCTGTCTGTCTGTTACGCTTTCACGTCTAAACCACTGAACTGATTTTAATGAAATTTGGTACAGAGATAGAGTTGATCTTGAGAAAGAACATGTCATAGGATAGTTTTTATCCCGGTCTTTTGAAGAGTTCTCTTGGAAACGCGATATAACCGAACTCGACGCGGGCGAAGCCGCGGGCGGAAAACTAGTATTTTTTATAATTTTTATAATAATAATAATTTCACGCGAACGAAAGTCGCAGGCAACAGCTAGTTATTATTATAAGCCTGTACTGCAGGACAAAGGCCTCCCTTCCCTACTTCCACATTTCGCGATCTAGTGCGATTGTAGGCCAATCCTTTGCGAAAGAGTCCAACTCATCCGGCCATCTCCTTCTGAGCCTGCCGCGTTCTCGTTTCCTGTTAGGTATTTGGTATCCACTGAGTGGTAATTATTGCCCATTGCTCCTCCGACATGCGGCAGATGTGACCGCCCAGTTACATTTCAACCTAGCAGCTGTACGGACATCATCAGCTAAGTATTTGGGTTTTGGTTCCCTAATTATCAGCCCTTAACAACCGACCACTTTAAAGACTTTAAACTGATCATTTCTTTCACGAAACTGATCATTTCTGTCATAAATGCTATTTAAAATACTTATAAAAAGAAATATGAAATAATTGATTATTTTTGATGACCAGTATTAATGGTAACAATCCGTTTGTTTCGGCATTTCTTCACAGGGATCAGTCAACTAGACAATGCCGTAGTCGCATAGTTTTAAAATATTTACCAAAAACATTACCTATCTGAAAAAGTATCTTAGAATATCTCAAGAAGCTCAACGAATTAAACATCTTTTAATTTCATATGACTATCAACGTATCAACTGCATTGCAGCTACGTACAAATTTTGTACGGATCAATAGTTTCAGCTCTGGCCGACAGCGGACCGCCATCTCTTCCGTTCGGGTCGTAAGAAATGAGTTCTTTTTAAATCGCGATTTAGTCTTTACCACCATCATCATAATCCACAGTCCGACATTACCCGTGCTGTTAGGTAATAAACTTTAGAAAACTACACTAAATAGTACCCGCCTAACAGCATAAGGACACCTAAGATACTGAACGCGTTCAAGGGTGGTCATTCTCATCATTGCATTATGGAATGTTGACAATGACAGTTCATGAACAAAGAAAGCGCAATGAAGATTGCGCATCTTCATTTTCATTGGTGAAATTCAAGACCAAGACAACTGTCAATTCATGTCAATTTTTTTTACGAAAACGGGGTTTTAAAATCATAACCGCAGCAGGAAAAATAAGAACTTAATAATAATGTAAATGAGGTAACCGAGGCAAAAATGGCTGCCAATAAACACAGATTATTTTTCATTAACACGACAAAACACTGGGAAGTTCACGGTCATTGTCATCCATCGCCGACAGAATATATATATATCTAACAAACACGTTCGTGGGTGTGTCCGTACAACTACGACACACCTCCGGCTCCCACAGACATTTTAAGCGACTAAAGTAATAAGTAAGACCAAGTAATTTTAAATAACCGGATCTTTGTCAAAATGTGGATGACCTTGAATGTTATATATAATTCTGCGCCCATATGCGACAATGTTTGCAGATTAATAAAAATAATGCCACCATAGTCGGACAGGGCGATAACAATAAAGTTATCGTAGGCTCTGATAAAGAATAAACTGTTAATGAAATTATGGGAATATACTTAGGTATATTATTTTTATTTATCTATCTATCTATAGGTATATCATTTTTTACCCACTCGCACTGCAATTGACTAAATGCAGTTGGCGTTAACATTGCGTTTTATGTAGATATTTAAATGTCTTCTCCTTAGATTTAAAACTTCGTTTTGTACCCACCAATTGTTTGAAGATCATAGAAAAATCAATAGTACATTGTTGCCCTAGGGGTGAAAGTAACTTATTTAGTCCCTAGACGGGGTTAATAGTTCTAGGGACTAAATACGTCTTTAACCCGAGGTAAACACTGTGCTTTTCATTACGAATACAAGGAAAGTAAAAATAAAAACATTAATTAGCTAAAGAAAAAATTAGTAAATTTTATTTTAAATAAATCAACAACTTTGGTGATTTGGTGAGATAATTTTATTTCCACTACCGCTTTAGCCTCTTCTCTTATAAAATCAGGCGTTAAATTCATATCTGAATCAGATGAACTCATTTTATACAAATCTCTGCTATACGGAAGGATTGCCGCTTTCCCGTTTCCCACCTATTTTGTTTTTTTTTCTGTGGCCGGCCAGCTATTCACCCATTTTTCATTTTCATCATTGAAAAAATGGTAAATATTTTGCCCAAATCTATGTTATTTTAAAGAAATTGTTGAAACTAAATTATAATAAAGTTATTTAAAAAATATATAATACTAGCTGTGCCCGGCATGCGTTGCAATGCATGTTTTCCTACCTACCCTACCTACCCTACCTACCCTAATTTTTTGTGAATCTAAACCATTCCCAGATCCCCTTGAACACACACAAAAAATTTCATCAAAATCGGTCCAGTCGTTTGAGAGAAGTTCAGTGACATACACACTCACAGAAGAATTATTAATCAATACTTTATTTTATTTAAATTTACATGGCTGTATAGAAAGTTGGAACATGGTTCAATAGAAATGTTAAAATAGAACTAGTTTTTTTTTAATAATTTGACAGCTGTCAGTTGAAACCGATTCTCCCTAGGGATGAAAAGTATTACTTTCATCCCGCTCCTCAGGCAACTTCAGACCTACTTTCAGAGTATGTGTAATGAAAAATATTTTATTTCACACAGGTCTACATTATGGCACTTATAAAACGTCGACAAAAAGGTGCACGGTTCGGATTGGTCGTTTCCTATGGAGAAGAATTGGCAAGAAACTCCATTGTTACTTTTTGTAAATAATCAGTGATGTACTTGTGTTGGATGATATCTAGATGACAAACAAACCGGCGGGTAAGTCCAGCACCCTAATTGCAACAACACACTTTCTATCGCCATCCGAGGAATTTGGAAATAAATTTCTTACCATTATGTTTGAAAAACCAAACTGCTCCACTACTTAAAGCTCAAAAGCTTGGCTTGCGTATGGGCAAGCCTTTATCCTAAACCCACAATTCTTCCTAATTTTAAGGTTTCTAAACATACCTTATGGGAATGTCCTACCTTGCCATAATGTTGACCCGTGAGAATTCTACTGACCGTAACTTACATCAATAAGATATCCTTACCTTGGCGACGACTCCAGCGGCTTCGTGGCCCATGATCATGGGCTCCTTGAGGATGAAGTGGCCGCAGGAGCCATTTTGCCAGTAGTGCACGTCCGAGCCGCAGATCCCGACGCAGTCCATCCGGAGAAGTACCTCTGTAATAAAAGTAATTTACTTAATTACCAAGATGTCTTTTTAATTACCAACCAGTCCAAGGGATGAATTACCCAGTACTAACTGGGTTGTGAAGGTCAGATAGGCAGTCGCTCCATGTAAAATACTAGTATTCAGCTGCTTGCGGTTAGATTGGAAGCCAACCATAGTTCATAATTGGGACTAAAGGCTAGGCAGATGACGATGACTTAATTACTAAGATAGTGAGATAACAATTTTACAGTCTTTGGAAGTTATAAACATAATATTACGCCTGTTTATACAAAGGGTTAAGCAGGGAGAAGTATAGAGCTGTAGTACGTACACGTCGTACACTCACATTTTTTCAGTGATTTATTTTGGTATGTTATGGCGATTGATGTCTATGATAAGCGGTCCTTCAAATCATAAAATGGTCGAATGGGTCTGGTTACGAACGACGACATGACGCATTTCGTCGTTTATATCGTTATTTGGAAGATAATCAAGGTCGGCCTCTGTCTGGCTAGACCCAAGAAATTGTTGAATAGAATGCTTGTGTTACTCATAAATAGTCACCACCAATTGAGCCACGAATGTAAAATGGTTGAAGTTGATAAACACACTGAACAAGCATAAAGTGGCGTATATTGACTTGTGGCGCGGTTGGGGAAGGTCAGTATAGGAACTATCGTTCTATTCTTTGTACGTATAAAAATCCACTCTCATTTCGTCCGCAAAAATTGTGAAAGCTTGGCTAATATGCATGATACAAATATAATTCATAGCCTATGGCACCCACGAATAATGTAGCTTCCCGTTAGTGCAAATAATTTTCGGAATCGGATCAGTAAGTTTCGAAGATATAAGAAGATACAAACTTATTTTACCTCTTTATAATATTAGTATAGACGTATAGATAAACCACGGATTTACGAGTACATGTTGTTGCGCGGGACCTTCGCCCGCGTGAAATTATTATAAAAATATTACTTCCCTGTTTGAATCAGATTTTGTTAACAATTTCAAGGATTTTTTTTCTTTTTTTTTATAAAAGTACCCTTAGTTACTCCTAATAACATCAGCTATCTACCAGTAAAAGTCCCGTCAACATCGGTCCAGCAGTCCGAAGATTAGCCGGAACAAACAAACAAAAATGTTAAAATGCTTTGTTTATTTATTTAAACAAATAAAAAAAACGTTTTATTTATTTATTTAAATAAAATTGTAATTGGCTTTTTGAATTGCATTATCTTGGTTAATTTCATTGGCTTTAAATCTATAAGATTACCATCATCTTCCTGCTCTTGTCCCATGTTACTTGGGGTCGACGATACTATACTATTACCTACATATTAAAGTTTTAATATTTGTTTCTAAAGGGAAATAATAAAGCTTCCTAAAAACAAATTAACTTCCAAAGATCTGTGGTTGACTGTAATGCTAACCTTGGTTAAAAAGAATTACCGGAAAATGAATACAAAATTTACCGACAAAAAATGTTAAATACAACATTTTTATGTATACAAGTTAGCTAGTTTTCAATAAGTTTCCGAAAACATGTTCTGCTAAAATAAACGTTTTCTTTAGCTCTTTAGCTTAGGATGCAAGAGCGAGCGAAGTGAGCTCGAGACTTAGGGCACCCCGACTCCTGACAGGTTAGGTTCGAAGAGGATGGCGGGGTCTTGAGAGCGAGCGAAGCGTGTGAACTAAGACCCGGCCATCCCCTTCGTGTTAGGTTACTTACTTTATACTCTGCAGACAGAAATAGAGCCCCGCGTAGCGGGGCTAAGTCACTACGCCTTATTACAACATTTGGATATTTATCTTAACGTTGATTTTATTCCTGTTTTGTTTATTTTATAGATTAATTCTAAATTGATAACAGGTGAATTACGATGAAAATGTCTAATTGTAGTTTTCGGTAAAAATGAAATTTAAGCTGGTGGAAAAATATTACGTGAAATGGTCGTTGCAAATGCTGTATTGATTTTCGGAATTTTCAGTATTTGATTCGGTCGTTTCTTTGTCCTTTCAGCTGTCAGAAAATTAGTATACATATAAAGCGGTAAATTTCATATTTTGAGTACCTATACAGAGCTCCTATTTTATTCGGAGCTTTTATTACTACCCGTTTCTAAATATCATCAACTTTAGTGTTAGCATTACCAGTTTCGCAACTAAAACGAATTTATTTGTCACAGTTGAAATTTTACTTTTATCTAAATACTGTAGTTTATTCTGTTTTTTTTTAATGGTTTTGGTGATAATTGTGAAGAACAGTTCAGCGTAATTTAATGACTAAAATTAGAGCTACGCTATAATTTTGATGTAGTTTGTATTTTTGATTTCGCTAGTAGGGGGCGAGCCTATTGCCATCTAGCGGGCAGAAATCCAAACCGTGGCTGTAACTGAAAAATTCCTGATGAAAAAGCCAATAACACTGTCTGGGAATCGAGCAGAGGACATATAACCACATAGGCCATAGATGGGATCCTGCCGTTTTGCCGAAAAGATTTTGCCAAATTTTCATTACCCAAACAAATTTTAGCAACCTTTTTTTATACCAATGTAATATTTGGAATAATTTTAGTACGCACATTTTCATTTGGTCAAATGTTTACTTGGCAGATTATTACCAAGGATAATGTCATTAAGGCTTTTGGTCTTTAATCAAATGATTTAATACAGCAAACAAAATTAAGACAGTAAACGTTTAGTCAAATAATAAGTTATGACAAAAAATATAAAGGCAAAAATTTTGGAATGAAGACATAACACAAATTGATTTAATATAACGTAATTGAAATTTAACAGATGCTAACAGAAACCCTAACCCTAGACGGTCGACGTCAGGGGCACCCCGAGGTTCGGTTAGTTAGGTTCCTGTAAACCTTGCAGACAGAAATAGGAGCCCCGCGCAGCGGGGATCCGTCGACCTGCTGACGAAAACGCTAACCCTAGACGGTCGACGTCAGGGGCACCCCGAGGTTCGGTTAGTTAGGTTCCTGTAAACCTTGCAGACAGAAATAGGAGCCCCGCGCAGCGGGGATCCGTCGACCTGCTGGCGGAAACGCTAACCCTAGACGGTCGACGTCAGGGGCACCCCGAGGTTCGGTTAGTTAGGTGCCTGTAAACCCTGCAGACAGAAATAGGAATAGGAATAGGAATAGGCCCCAAGGCCCCAACCGAATCCAAATAGGAGATTCCAACTAAATAGTGCTTTTGACTGAAATGGTAAGTTTAAAATTGACGACACCAAATACTTGGCTTATTTAATTTTGCGTAAAATATGTTATACCAACTGAAATATTTGACTAGATAAAAAATGGTAAAAGTACTAGTTGGTGAACAAGTTATTGTTCAAACGTTCACTTGCCAAACATAGGTTTTCGTAACAATTATTTGTAAAGAGATTTTTTGGTAAGTAATAATTTGTCAAATAAAATTATGCGAAAATTGGTTTGGGAAGTGATAATTTGGCAATTTCTTTTCGGTAAAACAAGGGAGACCCGCCATAGATACATACATATTTAATACCCCCTAGACTTTAACACGTTAACTACCAAGGCATATTTTCGAAATCATCCAAATTTAATTTCTTGCGTATTGATTTCAAATGGTTTAAAATGAATAATTATTTATTAAAAAGTGTTCCCTTTTCTTGCTTTAAATTAAAGTACCCACTCGACTAATGTAACGAACGACAGCAATGGCACTAATAGCTATCTAAGTGTTCATCATCAATATTTGTTTAGTGATAATGGCTGCAATCAACATTATCGACACAATCGAACAGGTACTCGTTCTTGTATGTATGTGAGTAATTGTAGGAAGTACTAATGCGCAATCAGCCGTTAATGATCCTGCTGGTCGAACTCAGGGTTCCTGTCTGTGAGAGGTAGTGGGCTCAGGGCTGTAATCCACCTTATCAACCACGCGGGCCTGTTGGCGGGATTTGTAACCGACGTAACTCTGTCGGTCGATCTGTCCGTCTGTTACTTTTGCCAGATTTCGATTCTCAAGATAGACAAGATACCATGGCCCTGGGTCGGTCACATAACGATTATTTTATACAGGGTGGAAGGGACATCGACGACGCACAAACGATTACAACGTATAAACTTCTATGTGGGGGTGTTCCGAATGATGTACTGAATACGTGGTAATCATTAATGCGTCGACACGATGGTCCCTTCCACCGTGTATACCCGTAGTACATTGTCATGGAATAATTCTCCGCGCGGGAGAAACCAGCAAAACAAGAGCACACTGGGAAAGGGTTGCAGGGTCGGATATATGTATTCCATGGGTGAAAGTACAGTCACTTCATTGTCTTTTAATTCCTTGTAGTAAGAGCATACGGTCTCCGTACTGCAAATTTACTAACGGTTAAACTCAATGACAAAGCCTGATCAGATGAGCGACCCCATGATCCCAAGCGACCACACTCAGGACTCGATGCGCATGGCGGGGTAATCAGAACTTATAAAACTTTCATAAACTCACCATCGTCGGCTATTTGTGGTATTGGTGTTTGTACCTGAGAACAAGAAGCATATTGATAAGGATACCATCGACATAATCATTAGCAGTGGAAACCGCGTATCGGCCAGCGCAGCATTGGACGCCCCACAGCTAGATGGACGATTTTAAACAGGAGCTTGAGTTAAGTAAGACTGGATATGGATGGCGTAGGACATGGTGTTATGGCGTGTCCAACAGTTCACTAAAATAGGCTGATGAAAGCCGTCAACTGCTGGACAGGCCACCCAGAAATTATTCATTGGTTTTTTTTTTAATCTACTGTTCCATACATTTTGACCGTGTAGGAAGTGGGTTTGGAGGAAGTTGTTTTTTTTTAATTACCTGTGAAATTTTATATGTGCGGGGTTTCGGAATGACCACATCATTCCGAAACCCCGCACATATAAAATTTCACACTGAATATGTGGTAATCGTTTGTGTGTCGACTGTCGATGTCCCTTCCACCCTGTATAGTGTTTTACTGTAAAAGCCCGTATATTGGTAAATCTTAGGATTTAGCGTATTTTCAAGCAACCGTGTTTGGTCGCTACCACTCACAATATTTACCGTGTGTCTGAGGTAAAACCGAGTGTTTGGTGAGGGTAAAAGTTCAAAATGAATCGATGATCACAGAATAGTTCTTTTACCATTATGAATTGGGAAATCTTAGGTTTTACTAGAAAATCTTAGGAGTTACCGTAGTTCGGGCTTTTACAGTAACATAATAATATGTAAGTACTCTTACAAGCATCAACCCATACGGTCAAAGTCGGTTGAACTGCTTCTGTGACAGCAAAACATGCGTAGTTAATAAACAATAAAAAAATGCTCTGAGATAGGGAAAAAAAACTTTATCAATTGTTTTGAATTTTAAACTTTTATATTACCTAATGTCACACACAAGGAAATATTCAAATACTTAGTCTAGTAAAATGTTGTGTGTGGAACTAACACGAGGATAAGGAATTCTAATCGACCGATATCTTACATAATAATTGCTACCAGCATAATATTTATTGATAAAGTTAAGTAAACACTGGATACTATCTTAACTATTAATCCAATGTGTAATAATAATATTGTTAGCAAGTATTATTCCATTGCTGCAGAGCCTGCAGATAATAACGTTTCATTGGCAGAAGTATTGATCGCTAACCTAAAAAAAAAACATAATATTTTGTAAAATTTAATTCACTTTCGCACATGTTGTACTTTTGAACTTCAAGACGACTCGACGAAGTTATTTAAATATTCAATCGATTAACATTCATTCATTCTACATCCTCGCTCTGTCAATAGATTAACTAAATTTTATTGTTGTTATAATGTTTTTAGACGTGTTTTTATTGACTTACCAGTTGCAAGTCCTTGGGTTTGGCAAGAAGAGCGGTTAAATTATCTGTGGCCATGTTGGACGTGCGTTTGGCTCGGCTTACACTGAACGACTGCTGAGGAATGGAATGGCCGGACTGATTAATGAAGCAGGTTGAATGGGGCACGGCGCCAACAGTACATGAGTGCGAGTGAGAGGTGTGTCAGTTCGTGTGTAAACTTTGTCGAGTAAAATAATAGTAAATCTTATAGTAGGTGCCAGTGCCTGACTAAACCGCGAAGGTCGACGTTGTTAATGACTTTATTATTTACTAATTTACCGCCTAATAATGATAGCGTATGGGTGAAAGAAAGCATATCAATAAAAAAAAAATATTTGTGTGTGTTTATTTATATAATGTGACGACTGTTTCTTATTTAGTGTTCCAAATATTAACCAAGAAAACTTTTCGTCTAGTTTTGTCTTATTTTATCTGCGCGGGCAGAGTCGTGGTAAATAACTAGTATCTACTTAAATATTTAAGTTGTTCATGATGTCCTCTTAGTATTTATATTAGACTATACTCAACCGTAAGTGCTTCGGTCATCATGCAATTTGTGACTGTAAGTCACTGGTCTCACCACTGACGATTGGCGACAAGCGAGGAGACCTTGCAACTAGGTAGTTTATTAGTGAGGAGCACTAACGGCAGTGGCATAGTTAATCCTAAAGGGGCCTTCAAAATTTTGGGGCCCTTTGAACCTGAGAGTAATATGCTAAAGATTTTTGCCAAACACATAAAGCACCCTGACTTGGATAGCTCAAATTCAAATTCAAATATTTTTATTTGTAGTAGGTACATAGGTAAACAAAAGCACAGATGTCAATATTAATAAAATGAACGCTATGTCTTGCCATCAACGGCAAACAAGCAGCAGCTAAAGTAGCTTATAATACTAGCATTGATTTTTTACTGAGAATGTAATAGAGCAAGCGAAATGGAGAACGCCAGGAAATTGAGCTTATTCTGTTCGTGGTGACTTTCATTTGGTGATTACACTATCATCTAAACAAATTGAGTTTCATGTTTACTCATTGCCTCCTATCAATAAGAAATTGAGGAACTCCTGACTAACTATAAGTAACTGGAAACAGAGTTTTCGCCGGCAGTAGTCAATAGCTAGTTGCTTCCTCATCGGTGGTATGACAGAAGCCTAAGGGGCAATCTCCACGAGCGAGAGAATCGCGACGAGAGGGTGTATAAAAAGAAATACATGGCACGACCATAATATCGCCGCGATTCTCTCGCTCGTGGAGACGGCCCCTAAGACAGGAAAAAGAAACGCACTGTTGAGAAAAACAGCCCATAATGCGTTGTGGTTATATTAAAACAACCAAATTAAAATGTGTGTATATGAGCATACGTAGGTACCAACCTATATTGACCTTGAAAAAATCCCGTGACGTGTTGTCTTGTGGCAATTTGGCGAACATAGGAAGACATCTCACAATCGTACATCGAAATTCATGATATTCGAACAATCAAGAAAATTCCCTGTCGAATAATTTTGAGTTTATTTTCATTATAATATAGCGTCACGTTTCCGCAATATGGGCTGTAGCTGCTGCCCGCGCCCTTCATTCGCGTGAAATTATTGTATAAAAGTATAGTTTTTGAATCGAGTTTTGTTATCAATTTCAAGGGTTTTCATTTTTTTGCACGGAACCTGTAAAAGTCCCGTCATAATCGGTTCAGCCGTTTCGGAGATTAGCAACGCAACAAACAAACAGAGAGACAGACAGACAAAAAATGTGTTTTTGTGATAATTATGTGCTGTATATTATTTTCATATGCATTTTGTAAAAAGCTGTTATTTTGATATTACAGACAGACACTTCAATTTTATTTATTTGTAGATATGTATATAAGAATCGTTTAGCTTCTAAATGGAACACCAAAAATAGCAATAACACCAACGCAACGGAGCCAAAGAATGTAAAAAGCTGCTTTTCGTCCTGTGCGTGGGCGTGGTGGACATCGAAGGGACGTGACGCTTTAGTTAAGAAGATTTTGTCTCTATACTACTTGTTTGTTTTGATACCAGCTATTGATTAATGAAGGTTTATGCCTGGCTGCTTAAAAATATAATAAAACATTTCGTTGCCAACCGTACCAACTACTTACCATTTTTTTTTTTTATATTTGCGATTTATCGTGTTGTATAAAAAACAGGAGCTAACGAAACGTTGCAGACATGGCGGAGGTATTAGACATGATACAAATGAAGGAAAATAAAAAAATATGATATTTTTTTTTTTGGGGACAACACATTGACATATCAGTTTAAATGATCAGTTATTGTTTCTGTAAACTTCACAACTTGTTAGTTAACGAAATCTAAACAAAGAAAAATAGATCTTCTGGTAACTCCTCTACCTGCGATCATTGAGTCCAAATAAATCATCAAAGTTTAATATATTTCTTTGTTTTATTGAGTTTTGCTAGTAATTTTCATTTGACCTTCGCTTCGTCTTTACTGCAATTAAACGCGATGTCTTTCTAGTAAAGATGACATTAGTTCACATTTTACTTATCTACTATCTCAATTATTATCGACAACGCTGTAAAGAAGTTTACTACCTACAGTATTTACTTTACCGACGTTGTTTTACTATCATATGAGTATTTATGTCTTTACTTTTATTTGACATAATTTAATTTTATGAGTTGCCTCGCATTTCAGTCGTTGTTACGAAAGATTTTTATAATGTAATCTTTATTTTGAAAAGTGGCAGAATTAATTTTCCCCCAATTCCCCATCCACTCAGCGAACATCTTCCCAATCAATAAACTCAGCCTGTCACAGTCCACAGCTGGACAAAGGTATCTCCCAAGCTGTGCCACAACACCTTCCAAATCTAGTCTTCCTCAGCCATATTTTCAAGGTCATCGGTTCACGTTCGACGCTGCGCTGAGCATCTTCACGCAGGCTCTAATCTCCCGCATCCTACATGGAATGGGAAGATGTAATTCCAACCTCGCAAAGTAGGGCTACCTCAACGGATCGGCGGGTCGGTATCGGTGTGGATTTGCAGCTGTGCTGTGTGTGTTTAATCTTCTATCCTAAGTCTCTGTGCCCCCAAAAATGCAGTCAAGGTAACCTGTTTGCTGCCACCGTCGAAGCTTGGGCCGAAGGACCGAAGGGTGATGAATATTTGAACCGTCAAGATTTGATAACTATGCTGCCGTGCCATCGACACGAAGAAGACGAAGAAGATATTGGTACAAGCAACCACAGTACAGGAATTTATGTACGTCGTAGTTCTCGTTGGGCCAATTAAAATTCGGGAATGTCTAGCTAGGGCAGATACATCTGATATAGCCTTAAACACTTACATTTTGTAAATATGTACATAATCAAAAAGAGATACAAACATTCTCATTATAATATCATTAGAAAATAATTATACACTAAATACCACCATGAACAGCGAAATTACTTTTGAACTTGTAGAAACACACAACAAACGTGAAAGAGTACTTACCAATGTACCATTTGTAAAACTAATCTTACTAATATTTTAAAGAGGTAGTAAGTTTGTTTGTAAGGTGTAATGTTCGGAACTACTGATCCGATTCCGAAAATCTCCGTCATCATTATCCCCGAGTGTCATAGGCTACATTTGAAACGTACCCGTGAGATAATTTCCGTACATAGCGGGAGTGAAGCCGCGAGCAAACGCTAGTCGAGTTATAATAGCGTACCATAATGATCATTACAAATCCGCCTGATTTAGTAACAGAGTGTAGTAAACTGCTAAACACTCATGATTACGATGTACAATCAAATAGTTATATTGCTATACTACATTATATCGTTGGCAGGTTGTTCCATGGCACCGACTCACTTGCTAGTTACGAGGGTCGGGCCCTGCTATGACACTTTCAAACCCCCTGTTACCGTGTCCGAGTTCAGTTTGTCCACACAGTCATACGATTCGTTGCTCAGTGGGGAGTTCAACGTATCCGAGGATATTGAGAACGGGTGGAAAGTTAAGGTAAATTGTTTTCTTTTTTAAGGGTGAATTTCAACAAATGCCATTTTTTTTATCATATCGGTGAACTTTCTCATTTATATTTTTTTTGTATATTTTTCAGGTTTTATGTAATCTTTAGGATATCAAATATCCCCAAATTTAATATCATCAACGTATCATTTAAGACTAAGGAGAAAATTCAGTTTGAATTCTGGTTTCCACCGTTATGACAAACCGGCACCGATATTTTTTCTGTACACCGATATGATAAGTTTATCCACCGAAATGATGTACATATCCAGCGATATGAAATCTATCCACCTTTGAACATCAAAAATGAAATAGTTAGTAGGTATCTATATATTTTTACAAGGGTGACTTAGAACTGAAGACCTGAACTGAGGGTCTTATGTAAGTATATCACATCCAAAGAGAAGAGTTCTTAGAAATCCAACTAAAATATATTTTTTGAAATTATGTACCTATTTTCTTATATTTACTTTCTTTTTTATTATATTTACTATAGGTATGTACTTAGAATTTAAAAAAATAATGTTTATTTTTATTATCATTGTCTTTATTAATGCGTTCAATTGCTCCACCTCACCATCATCATCTCAGCCTATAGACGTACTATAACAGCCAGAAGTCGACTTACAATCTAACAAAACTATGGCATAGGCATATTAGTTGTACTTATGACCTTCTTCTTTAAGAACGTTTGACAATACTACACACACATTGGCAACTTGTTGCCCGCTTATAATTGTTATTACAAATTTCAATTAGTTAAGTAAGCGTTACGGTGGCTAAAGTGGTTAGCACTGTGCTTCGCATGGCGAACGTTCAGGTTCGAGTCTCACATCAAACATGAAAAATATTTTTTAAGTATTACATGTGAAATAAGAATGCTGAGTTGCTAACAAATATGTTAAATATTCCACAACTAAACGAAGATCTTTCGTTTTACAATTATTTTCAATCTTAGCGTCGTTATTAAAATATGAGGGTAGATTTGAAACAAAGTGATTTATTTCACTTTGTAAATCTACCCTCATATTTTAACTACTTTACTAGTTTACATAAATTATACCACTATTCGCTGTTGTTGGTTGGTGAACATAGTTACGAGCGTTTGTGTTATCTTGTTGTTGCTATTTTAGTATTCTTCTGAATTCAATATGCAGGCTAATATTAGTATTGAAGCCAAGGCAAATATTGTGGCCCTATATTCGAATGGCCATAATATATCTCAAATATCGAATGAAACCGGCTTATGTGTAAGTTTATTTTTTTAATTTTATGTGATGATACCTACAAAATATAATGGTAGATAAATCGCTTGTTGCAAGTGTGTAACATAGTTTTTTTTTTTTTAGAGAGACACTGTTAGTCGTTGGGTGAAGAGATTTGAGGAAGAAGGTAGCCTGAAGAATCGTGAAAGGAGCGGAAGACCATCTCATATTAGCCAGCCTCAGCGACGTTATACATATGGTAGCTGAATATGAGACGAATGGTTTCATCCCAACAAGGCATTTTGCCGATGAGTTCGGCACATCAGTACGCACCGTTCGCCGCATACTCCATGCCGAAGGTCTTCATCACCGAACGCCAGCTAAAAAACCGTTTTTAACGCAACGGCATAAAGAGGCGAGGTTAAGTTTTGCCCGGGAATATTTGGACTTTGATTGGGAGACGACAATATTCATCGACGAAAAATCTTTTAAATCGTGCCAAAAAGGAAGGCTGCATTTATGGCGTAAAAATAACACGCGTTGGTCTGAAGGCAATGTCAGACCAAATACGGAGTCAGGCAGAATCAGTGTGAATATGTGGGGGTGGATAAGTGCTCAAGGGCCCGGTGAATAAAGTTATATATCGACGCGAGCCAACAGTGTCAACTATGTGGAAGTGTTGAACGATATAATGTTGCCTACGGTGCGTAATGCCTACCCCGCAGAAGACTTAAACGAGATAAGTTTTGTTCAAGACAATTGTCCTATTCACCGTGCCAGCATTGTTCGCGAATGGTTTAGCAATCATCCGGAAATTAAAGTTATTCCTTGGCCAGCTCGGTCCCCTGACTTAAACCCCATAGAAAATATATGGGGTTTAATGGTGCAAAGATGGGAAGCTCGGGACGAGAGATGCCCTGAGCTACTCAAATCCCATTGCATGCAGTTATGGGATAGTTTGCGCGGCACAAATATCTGTGCAAATATTGTGGCGTCTATGCGTCGACATCTCATTAGCTGTATCGAGGCTAACGGAGGTCACACGAAGTATTAAAAATCATACACAGGGGTTATTTTGTGTCAGGGGACATAGTGGCCGTAACTTTAACAAATTAGTATTTATATTATTGTAATATTGTGGTTAAGTTTCAATCCTCTTTTCATTGAGAAAATGAATAATTAAGCTATAACCTCTTAAATGATATCAGAATTTTCATAATATCTATATGTAACCTAAAATGTGTTTTTTAACATTCAATACTATAATAATAACATAACTAAGTAAAGGATTTCTTTTGTACTTATAAAAAAATATTACAATATTACCATATCAAAATTTGTTTAATTTATTATCATATTATAATAATAAATTACCTATAATGTAATATCTATTTGTTCAAAGTAATTTACTAAAATAAATTACTAAAACACAAATAATAATAATTATAGGCCCAACTAGGATTCGAACTCACATCTATCCGGATCACAATAGCGAGTGCAGCCTCGTTACCGATCTAGCTAATGTTAACTTATATTCACTAGTTGAAATTTTGCATTACTATGAAAAAAATAATCAGACTGCGATAAAAAACAAGTTACTGATATTGTCATCCTTGTCTAGCATTGACCACATCTATAATTAACTACTCGTACCGCGATGCTACACGACATGTTAATTTGTTAGCGTTGGAACATCACTCACACGGATAAATATGCGTATGTGTGTATAGGCGCCGCAGCTCGTATAGCGCAGGCGATAATGGTAATTGCGGTGTAAGTGGATTTCTGGCCGTTGACTGTACATTACCGAATACAGACCTCCCCTAATGATACATTCATACATCTTCTACTACCCACTGGTATCGTGCTAATAATTTTGGCAGTCTATGTAGGTAAGTATTTACGTATGAATGTTTTTAAGCATGTATATAATGTATGTGTTGTATGTATTTTCCATTCTTTCTTTCTTAACGAAATGACACGGGATCTACCGACCGATATGATAAAACGACTCACCGAGATGATAAAATGATCTACCGATGTGATAAAGCAATCCACCGATGTGACAGAACTGTGCGTTGATCATGAATCAAAACACCGATATTAGATATAAGACACCGATTGATTTTTTCTTATCATTTCGGTGTAAATTATCACATCCGTGGTAATAAAGACCACCGATTTGACCGATTACAGCGATATGAGAACAGCGACGTGAGAAATAACACACTTTTTAGAAAATTAGAAAAAATGCATACTATCTAGGATAAATTCAATAACAGTCAATGAAGCTAATTCACTTACTACCTCTGTTAGAACCAAACAACAATAATAAAACTATTCATTACACTAGATAAATGCAACCACCGATATTATAAAATAATTGTCCGGGAGCAACTGACATGGCGTATTTACGTTATTGGCGGGAATATGCAGCGATTTGACAATGCCCGTCCTGACTGCGCACTAGCACACACTAACGAGGGAAATAAAATTGGGGTGGGGACGCTGTCGCCTGTCGGACTCGTCTATGTAAAGTTAGGTTTAAATTACTTTTGTCCAGCGATATGAGAACATTTTCCAGGACAAGTACGTTTGTGCCTGTCAGTAATAATAATCGTTAAATATGTAATAAAATATGCTATATAATAATAACAAAACTAATATTCTATTAAATAGAATAAGTTATATACTTAACTTACTTATTTTTATTAGTGTATGAGCTTTTTTGTTTGTAAAAAAAGTAGAGGGACAGCACCGATTTGAAAAAAATAGAGGTTTATGTATTTATTTCTTACCTTTGTAATAGTCCTGGGCAAATTATATTTTTGCCACAACCCAATAACTACCTATTGAATACTAAAAAAAATAATTCAGAACAATATTCCTTTTTTCAAATACTAATTTCAGCGAAGACAAAAAAATAAGTCATTTGGGAAATTCACCCTTAAGTCGGTGTTGGCAGTTTTTCGGCTTAGCGGCACGAAATATACGAAAGTACATGCCGTGGCCAAGTAATTCAGCCAGTCAGCAGGGTGATAGTGGGACTAAATTGGCGTGGAGTGCAGACGATTATTTGTTTCTTATAAACGAAAACCAAACTAAGGATTAGGTCCTCGAGACAAAGACCCCGAAATTCCGGCATTTGGGGTCTCCCAAACAGCTTTTTTAGACACTGGGATTCAAAGACAATTATTTGTAGAAACATGAAGTGGACGTATGACACGTTAGTTTTAGTTGATGTTGTAATATTTAGCTCACCAAAAAGTGTCGATGTGGATGCACCTAAGAAACAAAGAAACTGCGTATTGTTGGTATTTCGCACCTAAAAAGTCTCCTTGTTTCCAGGCAACTATGCAGAAATGCGTGGACATTCGCAACATAGAGTCTTGCGACTTCTTCCGGTCCTTCTATCTGGTGAAGGACGGCTGCGGCGACGAGAACGAGAACGAGAAGGAGACATATGATAATATGCTGTTCCACTACGCACATCCTGAGTGAGGGCTTTACCTAATTTTTAAAGGTTTCTTGAAGACCTTCATCATTATCTTCTCTTGATTTGAGAGAAGCAAAAACCAGTTTTTATTTTTAATTTCCATCTATTGCTTGCGGCCACTGCGCGCAACGGTGCTCTCGTAACTGAAATTGCAGTATCTTCAATGTAACTAATTAATTTACTGTGTTTTCAGTTACGAGCGCAGAATAATAGGCCTGCTCATCACTTCGATCTCGCTTGATGGGAAACGATGGATAAGGTCTACGCTGGAATGAACATCGCCAAAAGATGCCTGTTCATTCTTCCTTCAGGGGCCATCTTCATCAACCCTGTTGGAGTCTTCTCTAGCGCTCTCTTTAAGTGGTTTGATTTAAAGTTTTTGTAATTCGCAGAGGTATAGGAACATACTTGGGGTCTTGGGTATAAATAATGTTGCAGAAATGAACTTAATTAGTTTACTTCCTTATCTATGGCATTCTCCTGCTCTTATATCCCAATTTATTTAAGCTCAGTATAAAACAGCACAGCACAGCATGTCTTGTCTTCAGTCATCCCCTTTCTAGCCATATCATTTTTCACACAGTCCATTCATCGTTTGCGTATAAAATCTGTATCTTTACATTCTCTACGTCTATGCAGTAGCTATAGATAATCGCTAGAAATTCAGCCATTTGAAAAAGAACGACCAACGAGCGTGTATGACCTGGGGGGTTACTACGACGTCTTAAAGCAGGAGTAATTCCGGTGTGGGAAAGAGACAGAGCTATACAGGTCGTCTAGCGCCATCCCCTTCCCACACTGGAATTACTCCTGCTTTAAGACGTCATGGTAGGCCACCTGATGTATGTACATGACTTGTATAACCGTGGACGAGGCAAAAAGATCAAGTATAAAGAATCGTAGCAGTTCTGCATCGAGATGTGGTCGCGGTGGACAAGGGCCTCACCCCGTTCTCCTTGGCTAAAAGAGATCTGGTGCAAACCTGTAGTGCTTAACACTAATGACCGCAGGGAGGTATGTCAGAGTAAGGAGCTTCGCTTATTTCGGGCCCCCCATGGGCCCGATGTAGACCTATCAGCATCCAATGCCTGGCTACGTTCCGGGAATCTCTTCAGATAAACCGAAGGTTTTGTCTGTGAAGGTATGTGCCCGACCCAGTTCTCGAAAATGGCAATGTCACACTGTACTGGGATCAATTCATCATCACTGACAGGACTATTATAGCCAATAAGCCTGATATAGTGGTGGTGGATCGATCAGAGCGGCGCGCCATATGTTGACATCGCGGTCCCGCATGACGAGAACCTCGTGAAAGCCGAGAAAGATAAGTCAAATCAACTATCTTGACTTGGCTCGCGAGGTTGTCGACATGTGGAATGTGAGCTCAGCGATCATTGTGCTGATAGTCGTTTCAGCCAATGGCTTAATTGCCAAGAGCCTCGACCAATACCTGAGGAGGTTCTCGTTAGGCAGCTGGACAAGGGCTTGATTCTGAAAGCGGTCTCCTAGACACGGCTCGTATTGTTAGGAGGTTCCTCTCACTGGAGCCCTGACTGCGTTAGCTTGAACCCGGTTCCCAATACCGGTGGGCTATTTTTACAGTTTAAATGTTTTTTTTTTATATTACTTTAGACTGAAATATTCCAAAAATATAATTAATGTATAGGTACAGAAATAAATAAAGGAAAAAAAAAACAATTTCAATAAATTAAACTTTTGTATTTGTTTTTGTGATCCAATGTTATCAGTGTCTTATCACTACTTATTGTGTAAATATTCCTCTTGTCAATATATTATTAATTTTATGTCACATTTAATTTGGTCATTATCTACGACCTACCTACTCAAGTCATGGGACGGACAAATTATAGATTTAAACAAGTTTATGTTCTGTATCTACTAGAATGTGCAAACAACACAAAACTACTACTATACAAAATATTTACCATCCCTATACGAGTATTTCAATACAGGAGAGCCCTACTCGACCCAAATGTAAGGCGCAGCTGATTTTATTTTTTCGCGATTACGAGGTCCCATTGAGAAACTTATTCAGTGTGATGCTCTGTAGCGCAACCTTAAAGATGACTAGTACACCCTTTCTGTTACACGCTACATAACCCTTAGACAAAGACCAAATTTCTGAATTACAGTTGAGAACTTGGAAAATTATACTTCAGCAATTAAATTCCGAAGTAATCACCAAAATTACTTAAACTGCTTTAGTAGAGTTTGACAGGTTCTCAACTTCAAATTCCGAACCTGTCAGCCTCAGACATCAGACTCGACTCGATAACTTAACATCGCACAATCTCTACGTTACCAGATTCACCACATACCGCAAAAACGTGAGCCCGATAATATTATACTAAACAACTGTTAATTTTTCAACATTTTTTCTTGCAGATTAGAATGTCCAATAAAAGCAGGTCGGTACAAGTTGATGGATTATCCACTGTTCACCGAGGACAACTACCTAGTGGTGCCAGAGTCCAAGATATCGACCAGCGTGTTCGGCTACACCTTCAGACTAGATGGATATACTCAAAACGAAAACGAACGGAAACGACGAAAGGTTCAAATTGCTGTTTTACATTTTGAACGAGGCTTACCGTTCTGAGGCGGTGCCTGAGGTAGTGCCTGAGGTCGCAGTTATATTAAGCACCGTGTCAGTTTCGGGTTTCGGATGATGAACAATTCGTGCTGTCTTTGATGCATGAGTCCACTAAACGGTGGGCCTGTAGTCAATGAGAGGTATTTTCAAAATACAGTGTGTATCAGACAGGTGTGGTCATATACAGCATTGTTTTAGGTCGTTCTGGAACCGAATACCATTAACTCGATCATCGAACTCGAAACGATTGGGACTATTTTTTTCAAAAAATAACAATAAAAAAAGCACGAAAGAATAAATTTAATGTTTTTTTTTTGTGAAATAATGAGAATCGATCGATGAATGAATTTTTCACTGGGTATCGTTCGCATGTGTTGCCGATCGTGGATACGTTTTACACACACATATGCATTTGAGTTCTCATTATTTCACAAAAAAAAACATTAAATTTATTGTTTCGTGTTTTTTTTTAATTGTTACAAAATAGTCCCAATCGTTTCGAGTTTGATGATCGAGTTCATGGTATTCGGTTCCAGAATGACCTAAAAGTAATGGTGTATAATGTATAAGGTGCCATTAAAATAGATGGACCAAAGATATCCAAGCAAAAATGATAATGAAAGTGATTTTATTTTTACCGTTTTGTGGATGTGTCTATTCTAGAGTGCCGGCTATTTTTATTGTAGGTCAAAATAAAATCACTTTAATCAGTGTTTTTTTTTGCTTGGGTATCTTTGGTTAGACGTAGGTACTGAACGCTGTGTTAAAAGTCCATCTATTTTAATGGGACCTTATATTATAAGGGTGTGGTACATACAGTATCTACAGACCTTCAAACTCCACAATTTTCTCCATGGAACCAACATCGTAATTGCGAATAAATAATCAGCTGTCTCGTACTGTTAAACTTATATACCTATTATTCGACCCAAGTGTATGGGAAAACTGGTTTAATTTCTAGTTCTTTTTCTTATTAAAGGATTTAAAGGGATCTGTTTTATTCGAATCAAGTATGTACAATTTAAAGATCTATAATATCAATAAAAATATGTACCTACAAGTATAAAATGGGGAAAAGAATTACAGAATTACAATTATTTTCTCGTAAGTTTTTGTTAAGCCAGAATAAGGCGTCGCGGCAGACCTCGTAGAAGATGGCGGGACGAGCTGGACAAAACCAACGACCAGTGGTCCCACATTAGCCCTGGATCGAAACAACTGGAAGTCATGGGGAGAGGCCTTTGCCCAGCAGTGGGATGACAGGCTAACAGTATCAGTAAGTTTTTGTTGGTCCCATGGAGTAAGTTATTTAGTTTGTTGGTCTGTACTGTACTCACGGCGACATCAAACGATACATTATCCAAACTTATACTGTCACTTACGGGATATCAATGAGAAATCAGCTGAATTTGGTTTTGCATAGCTTGATTACTCGTCGTGCGTACCACAGGTCTGAACAACACCCTTAAATATGGCCACACCTCTCTGATACAAGCTGTATAGAAATGTTGTTTTAAATCTTTCAGATATTCTGTGTCGAAGCGTTGCTGCAGCTCATGTATACACGGAGACACAACTGGGTGGAGAAGACTCACATTAAAGACATCAAAGAGACTACTTTCAGTCCACCTGTCTCTGTCTCTGGGGAAGAGGAGGAGTGAGATGGAGATAAAGGATAAGAATGATGATGGTTTAAGATAGAATGCGTTTTTTAATATTATCATAATCTCATCTAGCCTAGCCTTTTCCCAACTATGTTCACAGATAACTATAAAGTCAGAGAACTATGTCTATCCGGATGCAGGAGAATACTAGTAATGAGCCAAATTAAAAAATACGACCTCAGGTACAACATGAAAAGACACTACATATTTTAATGCGGGTTGCAGACCGAAAACTAAGCTATGCCGAAGCTAAACTAAGCCATTTAAGCTAAACTAGAAATATGTGCCGCGCACACCAAGAACTAACCGAAAGCTCAGTCAGTGTTCATTATGAAGTTCAATTTGACGGACTTATCACTCGCCATGAATATAATCGATGAAGAAAGTTCCGATGGAAGAAAACAAAGATTAATACCAACTTATTATTATCTAAAGAAAAGACATTCTGGACCTTGGATATATCAACACCTTCAATCTCGGCAATCAAGACACTGAAAACTGGACAGCGCTGCCGAAGGAATTGCGAAGGGGGCTAGGCCAGGGTAGGCGGGAGGGGCTAAGCTTAGCTCATGTCACTGCGAATCGGCACATCCAACTAACTTACCATAGTATATTTTAGCTAGCTCACATAGCTTAGTTTGCAGTCTACACAGAAGTATGAAACACTGCATCAGCTATGCGAGCTAAGCTGAACTAAGTTAGCTTAATTTTCGAAATCCAAAACCCGTATAAAGGAGTTTGGCGGGGAGATTACCACCACACAAAGTATCTGGCAGTGGAGGAGATGAATCACCACTGTTACCCGATACCAAGTCAAAGCCACAAGTTTCATAATAGCCAATCGTGCTTACCTGTAGAAAGGTACTTCCGAGGAAAACTTTACATTTTTAAATATTTTTAAAAACAAAAGCATAAAACATCTCTTAAAAATATAAAAAAAAATAGTAGCCCACCGTTACTTTAGCCGGTAGCTTACTTACATTCATAAATTAATTGAAGAATGTAGTGACCAAAAATTCATTCGCAATAATTTTCTAGAACATTTTCGAGCCATTACCGCCGACTTAGTGTAACCGACAAAACCCAAATTTTACAGCAGAAGGTATTTTTTCAATATTTTTATAAATAATTGCGCTATTAAATTGAAATTTGATTATATTATAATGATTTTTGAAACCTTATGTGTAACGGTTAAAATTTTCAAAAAGTTTTTTTTGCCACTTTGTTTATAGTAAACGACAAATTTTTGATGTACTGTGTCGGTTACGATAACAAGTAGGGTCGCTTACGCTGCAATTCTTAGATAATTGCGCAACTTACGATATATTTTGATTATGTCGGTTACTGTAAAATATAGAAAACTGTTGTGCTAACGATAAACTTAGCTTTTGCTATAACTTTCTAATTGGTTGTCTTTTGGCGGGAAATGTCGACGAACCGAGTCCGTTATAGTTTAAAATGTCGTCTGCGATAAAAAACGCTGTTTAGGTAAAAATGTCGCTTACGATAAGACGGCGGTAATGGCTCGTTTTTATGACTATGTTTGTGAAAATATATCAGCTATTCATTTCGGCATTTTAGTAATAAATTGAACTATTAAATTGATGAAAACGAGGACTCCTAAAATATATTTTTTAAATTAATTTCTTCGCAAACTATTGAAAGATAAAGAGACCAAATATTCAGGTGTTGAACATAACCTGGGTTTTGTCCAAGTTTAGTCCCGGAGACCAATGCGTATTGAAGAATCTACTAGGCCATCCAGCATCTGCTACAAGTCGTGCAGCGATTCAGTCAATATGCCGATGTCATCTGCTAATCTCAAGTGTGAGATGTACTCGTCGTTGTTAATGCCACGTCCTTCGCAGTTCAGCGTCGTAAACACATCTTTCAGTGCGTTGGTGAACAATTTCGGGGAAATTTCGTTCCCTTGCCTCACCCCCCGACGAAATGGGATATATTCTGTTTGCTGGTTCTGAGTTTGGACCATCCTTGTGGCGTTTTCATAAAGACTTCTCAACACTTGGATGTATCGCCAGTCTACTGGGCATTGCTGCAGAGACTCCAGAATTGACCAGGTGTCGTTAAAGTCAAAAACCTTTTCATAGTCCACAATTAATGCAAGACACAGCCACAGCCAGGCCAATTATTATACTCTTCGGACTTCTGTATAATCTGCCGCACTGTGTGGATGTGGTCTATAGTGCTGCATCCTGCTCGAAACTTGGCTTGCTCCGGTGGCTGGTAGTCGATGAGTCTTCGCAGAAGTTCCGTTGTTATCCCTTCCTCACCGGTGGCTTTTCCATTCTTAAGTTGTCTAAGAACCGCTTTGATTTCATCTTGGCTGACTTCTGGCAGGTCTTCTGTGAAATGGCGGGTTAAGGTGGTATCCTGTCGAGATGCATACGATGCGTACAACTGGCCGTAGAAATTTTCGATTTCCGAAAGAATCTTCGGAAATCGAAACGACGATATCCTCCCAAGTGATTGGACGAACACTTTCGATCGATGGCCGTTTCTCGATGCCCTAGTTCGTACCGACTGAAGGTCATGGAAGGACGTCAACGATCGCGCGCTGCCTCCCACCTCACTCGCTCACTACACGTCCCGATGACGTAGCTCGGCCGCGGTGCGATTCCAGTATACATGTCCCGGCATCATCCGACATTATACTCGTATTGATGTAAACAATATAAGATACCGTTGAGGTATAATAAGTGTTTATTATAAATACATGTAAATAAATCTGTCGGTATGTAAAAATGTTGTGATGTGTAACTACACTTCTCATCAAAAAAATCGAAACACTTTCGTTTTTATTGTTTTTGTCCTAATTTTTTACAAAAGAGAATTAATTCCATGAAAAAAAAACATTATTGTGTAGCTGGCAGTTTGGTCATTACAGTAAGAAGAAAAAAATCAAAATTCGAAATTAGAATTTCATTTTTTTATCCTATAAATGAAATTAATCACTGTTTTGAGACAAATGTGTATTTAGGGTTGGAGTACGTTTCTCGTTTAAAAACTAAAAATTAGCGCTTGTCTTTAAACTTTTTGTTTCTTATTTCATTTACTGTGACTTTGGGACGTCTGAAAAAACATTTTTTTCTAAAACATATGGATACTTCGCCCGCAGAAGCCGCCCAAGTGGTGGCATTGCTGGATTCTGGACTTAGTCAGCGTGTTGTGGCTGCAAGATTGCATCTAAGCTTATCATCTGTTCATAGAGTCTACAAACGCTATCGGGAGACTGGTTCGTTCATGCGCCGTTCAGGATCTGGCAGGAATCGGGTCACTTCTGAGCGAGATGATCGATTTATTGTAACAACTTCTTTACGAAATCGACGCCTTAACGCTTTTCAACTGCAGCAGCAGCTTCGCGTTGTACGAAGAGTAGCTGTAAGTGACTCTACAATAAGAAGAAGGTTGAAGGAACGCGGATTGGCACCGCATAAGCCAGCGAATGGGCCGAAATTAACTGCAGACCATCGAAGAGCGCGCCTTAACTTTGCACGTGATAGCATATCCATGTATATGAGAATGTCTGACTGTTTAAAAACTCTCAGTAATTACTACATTAATAATAATAATGATCCAGCAACGTCAGCTGTCAAACATAAAATAACATTGACGTATGGCGACGTTGCATTACAAAAATATTACTAATTTTATAATCATCGTAAATAAATATCTTGAGAACAGAAAGGTTCTAATTTAAAATAAACCTAATATACATTTTATACTACGATGTATTTTATAGAAATAGTTTTTATTGTGGCTTAAAAGGCTTAGTATCCAAACGAAAGACATTTGTTATATTTGAATAATCAAGTTAAATGTTTATTTAATTTAAAATGAATTAGTAATAATTAAGTGATATTTATGTGTCCCAGATCTTATCTTGCAATTTCAATATATCAAGTTGTTTCAATCAATTCTCTGAGCTATCAGTTGATGTTCATATTTTATCCGATTAAACAAATAGATTACAAATAAATACTTACTAGTTTGGTAAATTATCTAATGAAGTTTTAAAATAGTTCCCTTAAAGAGGATTTGTTAATTGTTGTCTATGTTATTAGTTATTTAGCTATAATATGTGACCATTTGCCATTGGTTTATTATGGCAGGTAGGATGTACTGAGTATTTGACGTTTGACGTGTATAAAAATAGAGGTTGTCGCCAATTCGGGGCTTTTATGCTGCAAGTGTTCTAAGGGTTAAGACCTACCCTGAGTGGTGTATTGTATGTGCCATGTGTATAGTATTACGTTTGAAAGTGACATAGTATTGAAGATACCAAATGTGTAAACCTGGAACCAATTTGTATTACTTTAAAGATCTACAAGTTATGTAAGTTATTTGATATTATACTATGAATGTTACTGATAATTATGTGCTAGAATTATGTGTTATAATGTGGATTATATTGCTTATTGTTTATCTTCACTGATAAATTGCTATAATTTGAGAAGGGTCCAGGAGAATATATAATTGTTCTGGCATAATACTTTAAAAGTTGTTACCGTGGAGTTTCTTGTCCATTCTTCTTCACGAAGACCTAGGTTTGCGAATGGACGTAGCTTGATAGGTAATTAACGTTGCCTATAAATATGTGACAAGCCTAATCGAAATAAATGAATAGTCTAGTCTTGTCTTTCTGTGCCTGTTCTTGATAGAAACCCTTTACCCTATACACCTTTTTAGAGATACTTTTAGACACAGTAAATAACATGTAACCATTCTGACACTCGAATCTTGATAATCAGTGGATATTAATACATATATATACATATACATGTGTGTAGCATCCAATTTATAACAGATATTAATACATATATATACATATACAATGTGGGTAGCATCAAATTTATAACACACGCGAGCACCTAACTTGGTCATACCTTCAGTGGAGCAAAGTACTGTTTTCTGATGAGTGTAAAATTATGCTGTATTGTAACGACGGAAGGAACACAACTGTGTAACAACTTCTTTACGAAATCGACGCCTTAACGCTTTTCAACTGCAGCAGCAGCTTCGCGTTGTACGAAGAGTAGCTGTAAGTGACTCTACAATAAGAAGAAGGTTGAAGGAACGCGGATTTGCACCGCATAAGCCAGCGAATGGGCCGAAATTAACTGCAGACCATCGATGAGCGCGCCTTAACTTTGCACGCGAGCACCTAACTTGGTCATACCTTCAGTGGAGCAAAGTACTGTTTTCTGATGAGTGTAAAATTATGCTGTATGGTAACGACGGAAGGAACAAGGTCTACAGAAGAGATGGAGAACGCTTTGCACAATGCTGCATTGAAGAAAAGGTCAGCTATGGTGGCGGTTCGTGGACGGTTTGGGGAGGAATCAGCGCCGACGGTAAGACAGAACTTGCCTTTGTGTCTGGGCCACGGCTGCCTGCACTAAACTCTCATCGGTACATCGAACAGTGTCTTGAACCTCATGTGATGCCCTATGCACATTTTATTGGCAACGACTTCATATTCATGCACGACAATGCTAGAGCTCACACCGCGGGCGTCGTACGAGATTATCTTACCGAAGTCGGTATCTCCATTATGGTATGGCCAGCAAGAAGCCCGGACATGAATCCCATTGAACATCTATGGGATGAATTAAAGAGACGAATTCGAGCAAGAGATCCAGCCCCAGAAACACTTAGCCAGCTGCAAAATGCAATCCAACAGGAATGGGATAATATACCACAACATGTGATCGTGACTCTCATCCGATCGATGAAGAACCGTATGGAAGCAGTAATAAGAGCTCGCGGAGGGAATACAAGTTATTAAATAAACGTTTCTTACATTTTTTTTTCATTTACGCGTGTTGTTTTACCCATTTCTTTCATATTCCATACAGGGTAAAAATTACTCATTATACAAAATACGAAACCTATGAAGACTTAATTTGAATTTAGAACAATAACATTAGGATTTAAAAACCTCATACTACTCACTATTAAATGACATTTTACATTTATTCCTAAATATACACATTTTTCTGATAATCCTTATCAAATCATAAACTGCGAGGTGTTTCGATTTTTTTGATGAGAAGTGTATAATACAAATTAAACTAAATATTAGGTGTATACCCTACACCACCCACCTCCAGATACCGTCAAGGGCGTTAAAAATCTGGAAACTTGACCCGACGACCAGAACGAGTAGTATACTCCGTTTTGTCACCAGCTGGAGTATCTTCATGGGGGTCAGTTTTGTCGGCCAATATGTAGGTTGGTTTTAGGCGGCCTATTGAGATCGTTACCTCTTTGCCCTTAAATAAAATTTTGAAAACTTTGTCACCCCTTTGCGGAACTCTGTGAGGACTTGTGAAGGCTGCTTGCAGCGAACGTATTGCATCTTCACGAAGGAACACGTGGTCTGCAGATCCTTAAATACAAAAATGCCCGCTTTGTTGTGACGGGCAGCTGGAGTTGGCTGCAAGCTGTGGGCGAACTTGCGGATGCGCGCGGTAAAGTCCGTGAGTTCGCCCACAGACACATACACACACATACGCACATCACGTCGGGGTCACCAGTATAGAGGTGTGTCGGATGAGTTCGGTAGGCAGGAGTGTAATTTAACTCACTACTACGTACTCACCTATTGAATAAGGTCCACACGCACAACAAAAAACAGTAGAAGGAGAAGTTGATAGGGCAGTACCCCACCAGACATAACACCTGTCTGGTCGGAGGATCTTTGGGGGATAAAGAACTTTAAACCGTATTCTTCATACTCCCAAAAATTATTATTCTAATTTAAAGTAAGTAGAGTTTATAATCCAATATTATATGCATATTATTGCGTATTTATATGCCAATTCGTCCTGGACTTGATAGAGTGACCTGAAGGTGTACTTCGGTGACTGCTACTGGGACTCCTCGACGTGTTGCACTAGGCGAGCCGAGTTTGGGCTCGTTTTGTCAGTGATGACGAGACCTTACCTCCGGACTTGATGGAGTGATCTGAAGGTTTACTTCGGTGACTGCTACTGAATCCCCTCGTCGTGTTGAACTAGGTGAGCCGAGTTTGGGCTCGTTTTTAACCGACTTAAAAAAAAAGGAGGTTCTCAATTCGGCCGGTATATATATATATTTTTTATATATGTACACCAATTTCGCCGAGGTTTCTGAACCGATTTACGTAATTCTTTTTTTGTTTGATGCGAAATAGTTTCGGATTTGGACCCATAAAAATTTGATTTAGGTAGGCCCATTAGTTTTTATTTTATGAGCATTTTTTTATCTACTTTCACCTATCCCGATGTCTATTTAAATCAAATCTCGCAAGTAAATTTGATCCAATTTCCGGTTACCGATAGAGCTGAAATTTTGTAAAATGAAATTAATATTGATTTAATTTAACTGTCTCAATCGTTGCATTTCTTGTAGTGTTTTGTCGTCATGTCGTAACTTAGATGGCTATCTAAATCACTTATTACCACGAAATGTATGGTTAACAATGTAAAATAAACACATAAAAATATTTGTATGGGATATTGCAACTAAAAATGAAAAAACAAAGTAACTTTTTTGCAGAAAATAAAACCTTCAGAAGCTTCAGAAGTCGGTGACTTTTGTTTGTTTGATTCAGTTTTTTGTCACCAACTTCTGAAGCTAAAATTATTTTTTACTTTTTTGTGTTTTTTGCAAAAAAGTTTTTGTTAGTTATGGTAAGGTCTCATCATAACTTTCAAAACGAGCCCAAACTCGGCTCAACTAGTTCTGATCGTAAAGGACTTCCAGTGGCAGTCACCGAAGTACATCATCCAGGGGCTCCTATTTCTGTCTGCAGGGTATTAAGTATAGGTTACACGAAGGGGATGGTGGGATCTTAGTTCGCACGCTTCAAGACCCCGCCATCCTCTTCGAACCTAACCTGTCCGGAGTCGGGGTGCCCCAAGTCCCGAGCTCGCTACGCTCGCTCTTGCATTCTAAGTTATAGAGCTTCAGAAAACCATTATTTTAGCAGAACATGTTTTCGGAAGCTTAGTATTTTTGTTCGGAAACTTAGTATTTTTTTTCGGAAGTTTGGTATTATTTTTGGAAATTTAGTTTATTGTTTTTCGTAGAATTGTAATTTGATTAGGTTATTGTAGTTTGTTTGTTAAATACAACATTTTTGTCGGTTATTTTTGTATTAATTTTCCGGTAATTCTTTTTAACCAAGGTTAGCATTACAGTCAACCACTGATCGTTGGAAGTTAATTTTTTTTTCGGAAGCTTTATTATTTCCCATTTTATTACAAAGAAAAACGAAAAAAAATAATCTTTCAAAGTATCAAAATGAGTTTACTTGACTACTATTCTCGCAGTTAGCCGTGCATACTCTTGTGTGTATGACCTGTGTCAATGTAGTAGTTCTATACCTATCAATTTTGCAAACGCGTCCATAACGGAAACCCTGTAGTCCAATCCGTCACCATAACGAAACCACCATATTATGTCTGTTCACATAGCAGTAATGAGACGCCGATATTTCCGGTTCTCATGCGCGTACGCACTGATCAAAGGCGAGATAACGGCAAGAGGTCGTCTTTGGTCTCTCTGGCTGATTTTCAAAAAGTCAAACTTGGTACGGACTGCGCGACCGTTAATTAGAACGACCGAATCCGCCATCGTGAGAACATTGTTCTATGACACCATCGTCATAATCATCATCATCATCAGAGACGGCAGCTGGGAGGTCGTTGTCTAAGGTACGTACGCTGCACATATCTTTACTGCTGTCTGCACAGAACTATTGTGAACCTCATCTTAACGTATTCGTAAGACCGCCTAAACGGGAGACCGTTTAGGCGGGCAGGGTAGCAGGAAGCCAGCAAACCCATTTCGGCTGATGCGCATGCTACATTTATTCTGGTCCTGTAGAATGTATACAAAAGTTGTAGAAAATAAACTGATCTTTAAATATGGATAGATGCATTTTATTGATTTATCCAATATTTTAAGAGTTATCGGCCGAGATAGAAAAACCGGTTCATTAAATGGGCCCTAAATCGTAAACGGTAAGTTTTACAAAAAAGTTTACAAGAAATAAAAGATGCGAAATTTTATTTTCTACAATAACGGTCTCAATAACTTTTACCCTAAAGTGTATAGTTTCCGAGATATCAGCCTAAAACTTTTTTTCAAGATGGCGCTTGAAGCTCCTGGATCTGTCAGCATTTTGTGATTTTATGCTCGGTGACCCTAAATCTTATAAAAAAAAAAAATAGGATCGGAAATTTAGTGCGAGGTTAAATTCTATTTTTACTGGCTTACTGGGAACGCCGCGATGACTGATCATGACAACTCGAACGATCGTGTCCAATGGCATTCACCAACAATCAACATACGAAGGTCAAGATAACTACCGTACGTAGGTACTTATTATAGTAGGTACTTGTTCATCCTACGCCTTTTTTTTTTTTTTTTTGGGGGCCTGGGAAATCATCAAATGACTCCTCCCGCTCTGGGCGGAGCGGAAGGGAGTGTCAGACTCATACTGACTAAAAACCACCCATGTTCCTTCATTGGCCCTTTATGTTCCAGGGCCGCGGTATCTCTTTCGAACAGTCCCGCAGCCCTGGCAGGCACCGGCCCTTGCGGGCCCCTCCCGTTTGCTGACATCTCTTTGAGGCGCGCGTGGAACACGAACGCGCCGTCGACACGGCCTGCCCGTCGTCATACGACGGACGGACGGCGAGCTAGCCCATTACTCGCCGTCCACAGGCCCGCACCTACGGTGGCCGAGAGCCATCACGGCGTGTTCATCCTACGCCTCAAGTGGTAAAATTAATAAACGACAATAATTTTTAAACTTTATTTTTAAATAAACAAACGATACCAAATATAATTTTAAATACAACAAATTTTATATATGAAGAAAGCCTTTTTAAAATAACAAGAAAATCGCTTGAATAAAAAGGGGCCATTTACATAAACAAATACGTAATCGATGTCCGAGGGCAGCCACCAACCAGCTTTACAAAACACAGTTTATTTTTATTTTTCTGCAATTGAGTAGAACAATAACGAGAATATTAGCAAATAAACCTGATATTGAGTTGATAGATCGCCGAGAGCGCCGTGCAATCATTGTTGATACCATTGTCCCTCATGACGAGAATCTCGTGAAAGCTGATAATGATAAAAAAATCAAGTACCTATCATAATTTAGCACACGAGGTTGTCGATATGTGGTACGTGGACTCTGCAATCATTGAACCGATAGTCGTTACGGTTACTGGACTAACAGCAAAGAGCCTCGACCAACACCTTAGGAGGCTCTCAAAGCGCTGCTGGGTCAAGGGCTTGATTCAGTGCGTAGTACTCTCCTGGACACGGCACGCATGAGGCGGTTCCTCTCTCTGGAGCCCTGACCACCGGCAGCCTGGACCTTGTTCCTGATACCGATGGGCCATCTATTTTTTATATTTTTTAATGTTTTGTTTACTTTTGTTGTTAAAAATAAGAGAACTGATGAATAAAGGAAATAATACTATTATTTTTTCCTCTCTCTTTTAAGAAATGTTTAAAAATGTAAATTAATATGTACAAAAGGAAATAGAGGAGATAATACTACATAACATACTATGTGAAGTACCTACTATCTTACTAGAGAATTATGCATTTAATAATTATAAAATAAATAACAAAAGATATACAATGTTTTATGTATATGGCCCAATACTAATACATTTCATACTCAAATACGATACAATGTTCCGGGAAAAGATAAAGCAGCGAACACGGTAAACACTAAAATTGAATAAACCGTAACTAAGATATCTCTTTTCATTTTCATAATCGGATCAAAGTCTGTTTTGAAACTGAATTGGCCCTTATTTACTTTTGTCATGTTTTTAATCCTCGCTTTTTCCAAGGATTGTATTGTGAATTTATGCGATAATTTCTTTTCTGGCTTTTCAATTGTTTCGTTAATTACATCATAAACATCGAGAGATTGTTTGGTCTCTTTAGTAATTAATATCTGTGGAATATGTTGAATGCTTTTTTTTTCTAATAGTGCAGCATTTGAATCTACTGGAGGGCATTCTACAAAGAACATTGATTGTATGGAGGGCTTACTGAGCACTCTAACAAGAGAGTTAGTCATGTTTGAACCGTGGCTCATGTCATGCGTGAGCACTTTTGAAGGGGCATCCGTGAATTTACTGACAGCTCCTTTGTCTATAAAGTCTACACCAACTTCTTTATCGGCATAAATGGTTTTGGGACACCACAATTCGTTAGTGTAATATGGTATTATTTCTGATGGAAAATTCACTTTACTACCCTTTTCAGAACCCACATTGTCGGATAAATATAACGAGTACAGACTCGGGTTAGACTCCAACTGACGGAGTCTGTCTAGTGAAGTAAACGAAATGACATCGCAGCGACTGCTTTTCATTGAATTTCCCATGGCATTGGCGGCCTCATTTATTAAAATAGTTTCCAATACTTTGCTTTGTTGTATCTCAGAGGGTGTTTTCTCGTGATTACTCTTAGTAATTTGAGTTTGACATGTTGTGATATTTTGAATTTCGTTTAATAGTCCTACTAACATGTCTAAGGACGTAGTGTATTCGATATTTTCAGGTTTATCTGCCTCGGAAACCTTCTCTTTATTCTCTGTTACAGTGTGGGTTTTACTCTCTCGGCTTTTTAATGTGTCTCCCACTACTTCGTTGTTTTGACTGAAATCTATGAATACGCGCTTAGGTTCTGCATTGGTTGCTGCCCGTTCCATTGTTTGCTTTACGTCTGATTCTATAACATGAGTACAAGAAGTACTTATCCCTACAGTGACTAATGTAGTAGCGTCCAGAATGTCAACCTGAGCAGCTTGCTCGGTGTGAAGCGTAGGCGGCTTCTCGCCTTTGGAACCGTCTCCATCACTTTTATGATTTGTACTGAATAGAAGTTTTTCCTTCTCCGATTTTTTTGAAACTTTGTCGAATAATTGAACAAGAGAGTTAGAATTGCACTGGATTGACTTATAATCAGCGAAAGCATATCCAACAGTTGAAATTTGCAGGGGGAAATTACCGAATCTCCAATCTATATGAGGTTTCGATAATTTAGGCATAGCGGATAATTCAGAAAAGCATTCAGCAGTATTCTCTTTTATGGATGTTGCGATTGGAGTTTGAACAAGGAGCGACCCTGCGTCTCCGGATTCTAGAACGAATACTTGCTGCATCGATTGCTTCGGCGTCATATTCAAGTTTTTGATCCGCAACCGTTTTTGAAAAGTGCCCACCGAGAAACGGCTACATAAAGCATTTTCCAGCCTTTCTAATTCTGCGAAAGATCTATCAGGTTGTAAATCGATTTGAATAGCGCCTGTCTTTTTAAAACTGGTTTGCTTCTGTTCCTTTTCAGAGGCTTTGTCGATATTTTCGACTGACGTTATTACATTATTATCATTTAATACATCTAAGGCGTAATCAGAACCAGAAGACGATCTATTTTCAGTGGGACAAGTGCTTTCTTGACATTCAGTCAGTACCTCCAGGCCTTGTGAAGTAGTCGTCTTTATAATGGAGCTTATAATATTGTGTAGCCTGCTTCCTAACTCGGTTGACTCTTGAAATGGTGCAGATGAGGTCGAAGACGCTATAACAAGATTACTCATTTAAAACAATAAGTTGTGCGTGGGAGAAAGTCAACATGAAAAATAAAGTTAATAGTGGAGGTTTATTCTCGGCTGCCCCCATCGGTCTTTCCCCACTAGTGGTGGTTGCAACTATTTGTCGCATCTACCGCCACTGGTGGTGGTTGCGTCTGTTCAGTCGCATTTGCTCCTACCTCTGTCCCCACAATCATTAACACTAGAAACGGGATATTTACCATGTCCACTGTTTGTTTTGAGTTAGTGATAATGTTAGTGACCATGGCAGTTTAAAAACTTATATCTGTCCCCACTGTTGGCAGATGACAATTAAATTAGTGGAATCCTCCACCAGTGGTGACAGACTCAACTATCAAATAGCCCTCTGACACCACCAAGTATTTCAAATAACAAATGGCATCTTTCTATTTGTTAGGAGCAAATGCGACTGAACAGACGCAACCACCACCAGTGGTGGTAGGTGCGACAAATAGTTGCAACTACCACCAGTGGGGACAGACCGGTGGGGGCAGACGAGAATAAACGATAGTGGAGCTGCGATACACACCTATGTCGATGTCGTTCGGCAGAAGAGGAACACGCAACTTCTGTGCAGTCTGAGGATCGCTGCGATTTTGCGAATTTGGACTTGTGTGTCCATAATGATTTTTCACATACGATTCAACTGCCACCATTTTTTTCTTTCTGTGTAAATATTTAAGTTAAATACAACTAATCATAATAATTGTTAAGTTATGGATCCAGTACAAATTGCTCAAGCTTTCGAAAATAACAAACTATTAACTTACAATATTGGGGGCGTTTCTGGTATGCTAACTTGTTTGTAGGACGATCCCAACACTTGGTTCAGCCTTTCCTTAGCTTCGGGAATGCTGCTTGGAGAGTGACGTATTCTAAATGCTCGCTCTAAAATAATAGTAATTTAAAGTTATTGTAAATAATGAATGTACATGTGAATGAAACAATTTACCAAATACACTTCTCATCAAAAAAATCGAAACACCTCGCAGTTTATGATTTGATAAGGATTATCAGACAAATGTGTATATTTAGGAATAAATGTAAAATGTCATTTAATAGTGAGTAGTATGAGGTTTTTAAATCCTAATGTTAATGTTCTAAATTCAAATTAAGTCTTCATAGGTTTCGTATTTTGTATAATGAGTAATTTTTACCCTGTATGGAATATGAAGGAAATGGGTAAAACAACACGCGTAAATGAAAAAAAAATGTAAGAAACGTTTATTTAATAACTTGTATTCCCTCCGCGAGCTCTTATTACTGCTTCCATACGGTTCTTCATCGATCGGATGAGAGTCACGATCACATGTTGTGGTATATTATCCCATTCCTGTTGGATTGCATTTTGCAGCTGGCTAAGTGTTTCTGGGGCTGGATCTCTTGCTCGAATTCGTCTCTTTAATTCATCCCATAGATGTTCAATGGGATTCATGTCCGGGCTTCTTGCTGGCCATACCATAATGGAGATACCGACTTCGGTAAGATAATCTCGTACGACGCCCGCGGTGTGAGCTCTAGCATTGTCGTGCATGAATATGAAGTCGTTGCCAATAAAATGTGCATAGGGCATCACATGAGGTTCAAGACACTGTTCGATGTACCGATGAGAGTTTAGTGCAGGCAGCCGTGGCCCAGACACAAAGGCAAGTTCTGTCTTACCGTCGGCGCTGATTCCTCCCCAAACCGTCCACGAACCGCCACCATAGCTGACCTTTTCTTCAATGCAGCATTGTGCAAAGCGTTCTCCATCTCTTCTGTAGACCTTGTTCCTTCCGTCGTTACAATACAGCATAATTTTACACTCATCAGAAAACAGTACTTTGCTCCACTGAAGGTATGACCAAGTTAGGTGCTCGCGTGCAAAGTTAAGGCGCGCTCTTCGATGGTCTGCAGTTAATTTCGGCCCATTCGCTGGCTTATGCGGTGCCAATCCGCGTTCCTTCAACCTTCTTCTTATTGTAGAGTCACTTACAGCTACTCTTCGTACAACGCGAAGCTGCTGCTGCAGTTGAAAAGCGTTAAGGCGTCGATTTCGTAAAGAAGTTGTTACAATAAATCGATCATCTCGCTCAGAAGTGACCCGATTCCTGCCAGATCCTGAACGGCGCGTGAACGAACCAGTCTCCCGATAGCGTTTGTAGACTCTATGAACAGATGATAAGCTTAGATGCAATCTTGCAGCCACAACACGCTGACTAAGTCCAGAATCCAGCAATGCCACCACTTGGGCGGCTTCTGCGGGCGAAGTATCCATATGTTTTAGAAAAAAAAGTTTTTTCAGACGTCCCAAAGTCACAGTAAATGAAATAAGAAACAAAAAGTTTAAAGACAAGCGCTAATTTTTAGTTTTTAAACGAGAAACGTACTCCAACCCTAAATACACATTTGTCTCAAAACAGTGATTAATTTCATTTATAGGATAAACAAATGAAATTCTAATTTCGAATTTTGATTTTTTTCTTCTTACTGTAATGACCAAACTGCCAGCTACACAATAATGTTTTTTTTTTCATGGAATTAATTCTCTTTTGTAAAAAATTAGGACAAAAACAATAAAAACGAAAGTGTTTCGATTTTTTTGATGAGAAGTGTATATAGCCTATGTGTTATTCCAGACTATAATCTATCTCTGTTCCAAATTTCATCTAGATCCGTTCAGCCGTTCTGGCGTGATTGAGTAACAAACATCCATCGTAACTTTCGCATTTATAATATTAGTAAGATAAGAAGTAAGATAAGATGTTGTGATGTGTAACTATAATACAAATATATAAACTAAATATTAGGTGTATACCCTACACCACCCACCTCCAGATACCGTCAAGGGCGTTAAAAATCTGGAAACTTGACCCGACGACCAGAACGAGTAGTATACTCCGTTTTGTCACCAGCTGGAGTATCTTCATGGGGGTCAGTTTTGTCGGCCAATATGTAGGCTGGTTTTAGGCGGCCTATTGAGATCGTTACCTCTTTGCCCTTATAAAAATAAAATTTTGAAAACTTTGTCACCCCTTTGCGGAACTCTGTGAGGACTTGTGAAGGCTGCTTGCAGCGAACGTATTGCATCTTCACGAAGGAACACGTGGTCTGCAGATCCTTAAAATACAAAAATGCCCGCTTTGTTGTGACGGGAAGCTGGAGTTGGCTGCAAGCTGTGGGCGAACTTGCGGATGCGCGCGGTAAAGTCCGTGAGTTCGCCCACAGACACATACACACACATACGCACATCACGTCGGGGTCACCAGTATAGAGGTGTGTCGGATGAGTTCGGTAGGCAGGAGTGTAATTTACCAGACATAACACCTGTCTGGTCGGAGAATCTATGGGGGATAAAGAACTTTAAACCCTATTCTTCATACTCCCAAAAATTATTATTCTAATTTCGCTATAGAAAAGTAAGTAGAGTTTATAATCCAATATTATATGCATATTATTGCATATTTATATGCCAATTCGTCCTGGACTAGATAGAGTGACCTGAAGGTGTACTTCGGTGACTGCTACTGGGACTCCTCGACGTGTTGCACTAGGCGAGCCGAGTTTGGGCTCGTTTTGTTAGTGATGATGAGACCTTACCTCCGGACTTGATGGAGTGATCTGAAGGTTTACTTCGGTGACTGCTACTGAAACTCCTCGTCGCGTTGAACTAGGTGAGCCGAGTTTGGGCTCGTTTTTAACCGACTTCAAAATAAAGGAGGTTCTTTATTCGGCCGGTATATTTTTTTTTATATATGTACACCAATTTCGCCGAGGTTTCTGAATCGATTTACGTAATTCTTTTTTTGTTTGATGCGAAATAGTTTCGGATTTGGACCCATAAAAATTTGATTTAGGTAGGCCCATTAGTTTTTATTTTATGAGCATTTTTTTATCTACTTTCACCTATCTCGATGTCTATTTAAATCAAATCTCGCAAGTAAATTTGATTCAGGTAGGCCCATTAGTTTTTATTTTATGAGCATTTTTTTATCTACTTTCACCTATCCCGATGTCTATTTAAATCAAATCTCGCAAGTAAATTTGATCCAATTTCCGGTTACCGATTGAGCTGAAATTTAGTAAAATGAAATTATTGATTTAATTTAACTGAAATCGCCAAGCGGTTGGTCGACTCTTCACGTGACCAGAGGGCGGGCCTATTTTTTGGCCAAAGAATCAGCATTGCCATCCAACGTGGTAATGCTGCCAGCCTTCTGGGCACTTTTCCTGTTGACAGCGATGCGGACGAATTTTTGGATGCCCTGTAACCCTTTTATACCTGTACATATTGATTTCTATTATAGTTTTGTAGTTTGTAAATAATTAATATTTTGATTTTGATTTTTTTTTTGTTTTTTTTGTTTTGTTTTTTTTTTACTTTGATAATAAAAAAAAAAAATTAACTGTCTCAATCGTTGCATTTCCTGTAGTGTTTTGTCGTCATGTCGTAACTTACATGGCTCTAAATCACTTATTACCACGAAATGTATGGTTAACAATGTAAAATAAACGCATAAAAATATTTGTATGGGATATTGCAACTAAAAATGAAAAAACAAAAAAACTTTTTTGCAGAAAATAAAACCTTCAGAAGCTTCAGAAGTCGGTGACTTTTGTTTGTTTGATTCAGTTTTTTGTCACCAACTTCTGAAGCTAAAATTATTTTTTACTTTTTTGTGTTTTTGGAGTCGGTTTTATTTTTTGCAAAAAAGTTTTTGTTAGTTATGGTAAGGTCTCATCATAACTTTCAAAACGAGCCCAAACTCGGCTCAACTAGTTCTGATCGTAACGGACTTCCAGTGGCAGTCACCGAAGTACATCATCCAGGGGCTCCTATTTCTGTCTGCAGGGTATTAAGTAACCTAACACGAAGGGGATGGCGGGATCTTAGTTCGCACGCTTCAAGACCCCGCCATCCTCTTCGAACCTAACCTGTCCGGAGTCGGGGTGCCCTAAGTCCCGAGCTCGCTACGCTCGCTCTTGCATTATAAGTTATGGAGCTTCAGAAAAAGATTATTTTAGCAGAACATGTTTTCGGAAGCTTAGTATTTTTGTTCGGAAACTCAGTATTTTTTTTCGGAAGTTTGGTATTATTTTTGGAAATTTAGTTTATTGTTTTTCGTAGAATTGAAATTTGATTAGGTTATTGTAGTTTGTTTGTTAATTACAACATTTTTGTCGGTTAATTTTGTATTAATTTTCCGGTAATTCTTTTTAACCAAGGTTAGCATTACAGTCAACCACTGATCGTTGGAAGTTAATTTTTTTTTCGGAAGCTTTATTATTTCCCATTTTATTACAAAGAAAAACGAAAAAAATAATCTTTCAAAGTATCAAAATGAGTTTACTTGACTACTATTCTCGCAGTTAGCCGTGCATACTCTTGTGTGTATGACCTGTGTCAATGTAGTAGTTCTATTACCTATTAATTTTGCAAACGCGTCCATAACGGAAACCCTGTAGTCCAATCCGTCACCATAACGAAACCACCATATTACGTAGACAGAGAATGCTATAGACTAATTGATATGTTTTGTCGCATTCACACAAGAAAAAGAACAACTTATGCCGATGTCGTGTAAAGAAATGAAACAGAACGATAAAATATTTGTTTCATCGAGCGTGCCACGTTTTTTCAAGGTCAGCACACTAGTTTGCTAAACAAAGTTTGACAGCTGACGTGCAGCTAGCCATCGTCTACCTTTAAAATACAGTTTTTACGTGTTATATGTTAAGTAATTTATGTTATATTTTGTTTTGAACAATTTAGACTTACTATTTCAACCATTTATACAAAAAAAATGGTGTGGTGTAGCGTTAAAGGGTGTAAAAGTGATAGTGGAACGAAAATCCCAGGATTGTCTTTTCATTCGTAAGTATGGCACTCTTTATCAGTTCTAGGCATTCAGTAACATTTTATTATGTTCATATATTGTGTATAATGTACGCTAGACGTACGATTCATCCTTAAAAAGCACAAAAATAACAATTATTATTCAATTATAAATTCTAACCTAAAAACGTTGGTGTTGCCAACTTTTCTATAAATTATTACCCACTATTATGGGAAATAATAATATGATGGCTTCTGCAGTGAGGATTAATTACATATCTGAAATATTTAATGACTTTTTGCAGTTTCCCTGAACCTGATAATTTACGTCAGAATTGGATTGTAGCTACAGGACGAACAGATTTGACACCAAAACCGTCATCAAAAATTTGCAGCAAACATTTTTAGAATTAAAAAGAAGAATATAAGTTAATTAGAAAGAAGAATTCATAAATAATCATTTTGAAAGTCAACCTTTTATTGGAAACCACAAAGTTTTACTTATTAAGGCAATTGCCATGCACTATTTTGAACTGCGTATACATCACGCAACAAAAGGATTTGAACCTAAGCAAAAAATTAGAAACATACGAAGCTTGTTTTATTTAAAGGACAATAATGTGTTAAATCAATAAAAGCTTATTAAAAATAAACATGTTCTATTATTTACCCACAAACCCAGAACCTACTATCACATCAGAAATGGCAGTAATTTAGAACCACATCATCATCATCCGTCGTCACTCTCCTGCCCTCATCGCAATTAATTTGAGTTCGGCAGCATGTCTTCTCCGCATCGCATGCCTTTGCGTACCGATGGTAACGGATATGTCATTGGCATATTCAGGCTTTGTCTTACGTACTAATTTCCAATTCTCATAAATTATGGGGTAAATTTTTCCTCACCCGGTAACCCTAAATTCGTGACGTATTTATTTTTTGTCTCTTTTTGCGACACGCTTTGGCGGTGTCTATAGGATACTCTGTCTACGCCATATTATGTCTGTTCACATAGCAGTAATGAGACGCCGATATTTCCGGTTGTCATGTGCGTATGGACCGGTATCGTAGACAGACAGAGTATCCTATAGACACCGGCAAAGCGTGTCGCAAAAAGAGACAAAAAATAAATACGTCACGAATTTAGGGTTACCGGGTGAGGAAAAATTTACCCCACAATTTATGAGAATTGGAAATTAGTACGTAAGACAAAGCCTGAACATGCCAATGACATATCCGTTACCATCGGTACGCAAAGGCATGCGATGCGGAGAAGACATGCTGCCGAACTCAAATTAATTGCGATGAGGGCAGGAGTGACGATGGATGATGATGATGTGGTTCTAAATTACTGCCATTTCTGATGTGATAGTAGGTTCTGGGTTTGTGGGTAAATAATAGAACATGTTTATTTTTAATAAGCTTTTATTGATTTAACACATTATTGTCCTTTAAATAAAACAAGCTTCGTATGTTTCTAATTTTTTGCTTAGGTTCAAATCCTTTTGTTGCGTGATGTATACGCAGTTCAAAATAGTGCATGGCAATTGCCTTAATAAGTAAAACTTTGTGGTTTCCAATAAAAGGTGGACTTTCAAAATGATTATTTATGAATTCTTCTTTCTAATTAACTTATATTCTTCTTTTTAATTCTCAAAATGTTTGCTGCAAATTTTTGATGACGGTTTTGGTGTCCAATCTGTTCGTCCTGTAGCTACAATCCAATTCTGACGTAAATTATCAGGTTCAGGGAAACTGCAAAAAGTCATTAAATACTTCAGATATTTAATTAATACTCACTGCAGAAGCCATCATATTATTAATTCCCATAATAGTGGGTAATAATTTATAGAAAAGTTGGCAACACCAACGTTTTTAGGTTAGAATTTATAATTGAATAATAATTGTTATTTTTGTGCTTTTTAAGGATGAATCGTACGTCTAGCGTACATTATACACAATATATGAACATAATAAAATGTTACTGAATGCCTAGAACTGATAAAGAGTGGCATACTTACGAATGAAAAGACAATCCTGGGATTTTCGTTCCACTATCACTTTTACACCCTTTAACGCTACACCACACCATTTTTTTGTATAAATGGTTGAAATAGTAAGTCTAAATTGTTCAAAACAAAATATAACATAAATTACTTAACATATAACACGTAAAAACTGTATTTTAAAGGTAGACGATGGCTAGCTGCACGTCAGCTGTCAAACTTTGTTTAGCAAACTAGTGTGCTGACCTTGAAAAAACGTGGCACGCTCGATGAAACAAAAAATTTTATCGTTCTGTTTCATTTCTTTACACGACATCGGCATAAGTTGTTCTTTTTCTTGTGTGAATGCGACAAAACATATCAATTAGTCTATAGCATTCTCTGTCTACGACCGGTATGGACTGATCAAAACTATCAAAACCGGCAAGAGGTCGTCTTTGGTCTCTCTGGCTGAATTTCAAAAAGTCAAAATTGGTACGGACTGCGCGACCATTAGAACGACCGAATCCGCCATCGTGAGAACATTGTTCTATGACACCATCGTCATAATCATCATCATCATCAGGGACGGCAGCTGGGAGGTCGCAGTCTAAGGTACGTACGCTGCACATATCTTTACTGCTGTCTGCACAGAACTATTGTGAACCTCATCTTAACGTATTCGTAAGACCGCCTAAACGGTCTCCCCAGGGTAGCAGGAAGCCAGCAAACCCATTTCGGCTGATGCGCATGCTACATTTATTTGGTCCTGTAGAATGTATACAAAAGTTGTAGAAAATAAACTGATCTTTAAATATGGATAGATGCATTTTATTGATTTATCCAATATTTTAAGAGTTATCGGCCGAGATAGAAAAACCGGTTCATTAAATGGGCCCTAAATCGTAAACGGTAAGTTTTACAAAAAAGTTTACAAGAAATAAAAGATGCGAAATTTTATTTTCTACAATAACGGTCTCAATAACTTTTACCCTAAAGTGTATAGTTTCCGAGATATCAGCCTAAAACTTTTTTTCAGGATGGCGCTTGAAGCTCCTGGATCTGTCAGCATTTTGTGATTTTATGCTCAGTGAAATTTAGAGCGAGGTTAAATTCTATTTTTACTGGCTTACTGGAAACGCCGCGATGACTGATCATGACAACTCGAACGATCGTGTCCAATGGCATTCACCAACAATCAACATACGAAGGTCAAGATAACTACCGTCCGTAGGTACTTATTATAGTAGGTACTTGTTCATCCTACGCCTCAAGTGGTAAAATTAATAAACGACAATAATTTTTAAACTTTATTTTTAAATAAACAAACGATACCAAATATAATTTTAAATACAACAAATTTTATATATGAAGAAAGCCTTTTTAAAATAACAAGAAAATCGCTTGAATAAAAAGGGGCCATTTACATAAACAAATACGTAATCGATGTCCGAGGGCAGCCACCAACCAGCTTTACCAAACACAGTTTATTTTTATTTTTCTGCAATTGAGTAGAACAATAACGATAATATTAGCAAATAAACCTGATATTGAGTTGATAGATCGCCGAGAGCGCCGTGCAATCATTGTTGATACCATTGTCCCTCATGACGAGAATCTCGTGAAAGCTGATAATGATAAAAAAAAAATCAAGTATTATAATTTAGCACACGAGGTTGTCGACATGTGGTACGTGGACTCTGCAATCATTGAACCGATGTCGTTACGGTTACTGGACTAATAGCAAAGAGCCTCGACCAACACCTTAGGAGGCTCTCAAAGCGCTGCTGGGTCAAGGGCTTGATTCAGTGCGTAGTACTCCTGGACACGGCACGCATGAGGCGGTTCCTCTCTCTGGAGCCCTGACCACCGGCAGCCTGGACCTTGTTCCTGATACCGATGGGCCATCTATTTTTTATTTTTTAATGTTTTGTTTACTTTTGTTGTTAAAAATAAGAGAACTGATGAATAAAGGAAATAATACTATTATTTTTTCCTCTCTCTTTTAAGAAATGTTTAAAAATGTAAATTAATATGTACAAAAGGAAATAGAGGAGATAATACTACATAACATACTATGTGAAGTACCTACTATCTTACTAGAGAATTATGCATTTAATAATTATAAAATAAATAACAAAAGATATACAATGTTTTATGTATATGGCCCAATACTAATACATTTCATACTCAAATACGATACAATGTTCCGGGAAAAGATAAAGCAGCGAACACGGTAAACACTAAAATTGAATAAACCGTAACTAAGATATCTCTTTTCATTTTCATAATCGGATCAAAGTCTGTTTTGAAACTGAATTGGCCCTTATTTACTTTTGTCATGTTTTTAATCCTCGCTTTTTCCAAGGATTGTATTGTGAATTTATGCGATAATTTCTTTTCTGGCTTTTCAATTGTTTCGTTAATTACATCATAAACATCGAGAGATTGTTTGGTCTCTTTAGTAATTAATATCTGTGGAATATGTTGAATGCTTTTTTTTTCTAATAGTGCAGCATTTGAATCTACTGGAGGGCATTCTACAAAGAACATTGATTGTATGGAGGGCTTGCTGAGCACTCTAACAAGAGAGTTAGTCATGTTTGAACCGTGGCTCATGTCATGCGTGAGCACTTTTGAAGGGGCATCCGTGAATTTACTGACAGCTCCTTTGTCTATAAAGTCTACACCAACTTCTTTATCGGCATAAATGGTTTTGGGACACCACAATTCGTTAGTGTAATATGGTATTATTTCTGATGGAAAATTCAATTTACTACCCTTTTCAGAACCCACATTGTCGGATAAATATAACGAGTACAGACTCGGGTTAGACTCCAACTGACGCAGTCTGTCTAGTGAAGTAAACGAAATGACATCGCAGCGACTGCTTTTCATTGAATTTCCCATGGCATTGGCGGCTTCATTTATTAAAATAGTTTCCAATACTTTGCTTTGTTGTATCTCAGAGGGTGTTTTCTCGTGATTACTCTTAGTAATTTGAGTTTGACATGTTGTGATATTTTGAATTTCGTTTAATAGTCCTACTAACATGTCTAAGGACGTAGTGTATTCGATATTTTCAGGTTTATCTGCCTCGGAAACCTTCTCTTTATTCTCTGTTACAGTGTGGGTTTTACTCTCTCGGCCTTTTAATGTGTCTCCCACTACTTCGTTGTTTTGACTGAAATCTATGAATACGCGCTTAGGTTCTGCATTGGTTGCTGCCCGTTCCATTGTTTGCTTTACGTCTGATTCTATAACATGAGTACAAGAAGTACTTATCCCTACAGTGACTAATGTAGTAGCGTCCAGAATGTCAACCTGAGCAGCTTGCTCGGTGTGAAGCGTAGGCGGCTTCTCGCCTTTGGAACCGTCTCCATCACTTTTATGATTTGTACTGAATAGAAGTTTTTCCTTCTCCGATTTTTTTGAAACTTTGTCGAATAATTGAACAAGAGAGTTAGAATTGCACTGGATTGACTTATAATCAGCGAAAGCATATCCAACAGTTGAAATTTGCAGGGGGAAATTACCGAATCTCCAATCTATATGAGGTTTCGATAATTTAGGCATAGCGGATAATTCAGAAAAGCATTCAGCAGTATTCTCTTTTATGGATGTTGCGATTGGAGTTTGAACAAGGAGCGACCCTGCGTCTCCGGATTCTAGAACGAATACTTGCTGCATCGATTGCTTCGGCGTCATATTCAAGTTTTTGATCCGCAACCGTTTTTGAAAAGTGCCCACCGAGAAACGGCTACATAAAGCATTTTCCAGCCTTTCTAATTCTGCGAAAGATCTATCAGGTTGTAAATCGATTTGAATAGCGCCTGTCTTTTTAAAACTGGTTTGCTTCTGTTCCTTTTCAGAGGCTTTGTCGATATTTTCGACTGACGTTATTACATTATTATCATTTAATACATCTAAGGCGTAATCAGAACCAGAAGACGATCTATTTTCAGTGGGACAAGTGCTTTCTTGACATTCAGTCAGTACCTCCAGGCCTTGTGAAGTAGTCGTCTTTATAATGGAGCTTATAATATTGTGTAGCCTGCTTCCTAACTCGGTTGACTCTTGAAATGGTGCAGATGAGGTCGAAGACGCTATAACAAGATTACTCATTTAAAACAATAAGTTGTGCGTGGGAGAAAGTCAACATGAAAAATAAAGTTAATAGTGGAGGTTTATTCTCGGCTGCCCCCATCGGTCTTTCCCCACTAGTGGTGGTTGCAACTATTTGTCGTCGCATCTACCGCCACTGGTGGTGGTTACGTCTGTTCAGTCGCATTTGCTCCTACCTCTGTCCCCACAATCATTAACACTAGAAACGGGATATTTACCATGTCCACTGTTTGTTTTGAGTTAATGATAATGTTAGTGACCATGGCAGTTTAAAAACTTATATCTGTCCCCACTGTTGGCAGATGACAATTAAATTAGTGGAATCCTCCACCAGTGGTGACAGACTCAACTATCAAGTAGCCCTCTGACACCACCAAGTATTTCAAATAACAAATGGCATCTTTCTATTTGTTAGGAGCAAATGCGACTGAACAGACGCAACCACCACCAGTGGTGGTAGGTGCGACAAATAGTTGCAACTAACACCAGTGGGGACAGACGGGTGGGGGCAGACGAGAATAACCGATAGTGGAGCTGCGATACACACCTATGTCGATGTCGTTCGGCAGAAGAGGAACACGCAACTTCTGTGCAGTCTGAGGATCGCTGCGATTTTGCGAATTTGGACTTGTGTGTCCATAATGATTTTTCACATACGATTCAACTGCCACCATTTTTTTCTTTCTGTGTAAATATTTAAGTTAAATACAACTAATCATAATAATTGTTAAGTTATGGATCCAGTACAAATTGCTCAAGCTTTCGAAAATAACAAACTATTAACTTACAATATTGGGGGCGTTTCTGGTATGCTAACTTGTTTGTAGGACGATCCCAACACTTGGTTCAGCCTTTCCTTAGCTTCGGGAATGCTGCTTGGAGAGTGACGTATTCTAAATGCTCGCTCTAAAATAATAGTAATTTAAAGTTATTGTAAATAATGATTGTACATGTGAATGAAACAATTTACCAAAAATATATGGAGAACCTATCACACTTAATTTAACTTTCCTAAAGCCGGAAATGTTGCGTCGCTTAATAAGAAAATCGACTCGTAACGTAAATAGTCGTTTCAAGAAACCAAATAAAATTCACCTTTACACACCTGGGGGTGGCACCGGCGAAGGTGGTGATTTCGATGCTCTTATAGCTGACACTGCCTCGGATCCACTTCGTTTCACTCTGTTTCTGGTGTTTGCAGACCCTGACGGTCTATCCAAGGACTGTGGTGGAGCGGCTGCTAGCCTTTGTAGTCTATCCGCCATTAATGTTCTGCCATATTTAGTTTGGTATTCCTCACTGTGCGCCTGGACGTACGTTCTCTTCGGCTGTGCGAGTGAATTCAACCTAGAAGTTAATTTCGAAGGCCCCCGGACAGCTTCACCTCTAGCTTCTTTAGCTTCGTCTATCATTTCTATTATTTTCTTTTTTGGTAGTCTGTCTGTGTGCTTATCGTCAGGAATTTGTTGATAAGAGGTTTTTGGTAAATCCATCTCTTTATGTTGTCTAGATTTCTTTTCTTTCGGTGTTGAAATTCTCTCGCGCCTATCGGTCTGAGAGTCGTTATGTTTATCAAGTCGTGAGCGCCGTTTAGAAGAACTTTTCCGCGACTCACTAATACCATCATTGGGTGCTATTTCAATTTTCTTAGCATGCTTTTGTTCAGTGTCAGTTGTTTGCTTCCGTCTAGTTTTTTGTACATTCTCAAATTCATGTAAAAGTTGTGATATTGCTTTCAAAGGATTTTCTGGTACCTTAATTGGAAGATTAGTGCCAGATCGCTTGCATGTTTTTCGATTATTTTCTAAATCAGTTTTAGGTATCAGTGATGATTTTGAGCTGATAACTACTTTAGGTACGACGGGTATCAAACTTCCAGGTTTTTTATTATGAGTATTGTTTGGCTTTTCAGTGTTATTTTTGTCAAAGCTAGCAAAAGAACTGGGATTAGAACATGGAGTGCAATGCTGTAGGCTTGTCCCACTTTCACTGCCCAGACACATAGAGCTCATTCGACCTTCTTTATCTTCGACTTTTTTGGAAATACTTGCAACCAACTTGCTTTTTGTAGACTTATTTTCAGTCTCTTGAGCTTTTTCTAATTTATTCATCAGAGTATATATTTTATCTATACTTTTTCTACATTCTACTGAAGAGGTAGCCTTTTTCGACTCAGTGTTGTCTTGGTCATTTATATTTGGGGAATTTAAAGGAACTTTAATTATGCTTTTAGATGTGCGAGACTCTTTTGAAGTTCTTTCATCGATAACATCATCGATTATCGATGCACTCAACCTGTCAATATAAAAGGTATAAGATAAAATATGGGAACTAATTTTTTGAGCTGTTATTCAAATATTCGAGATAAACAAGAAACATATTGAGCAGTTATTTAATATAATGGCGGTTGATTAATTATTGCGACAGTAAAACATGGACAGTAATAAAAAATCAATTAGTCGGTTATTTTATCATACAATGTCAATTCTAAAAATAATTGTGCAGTCCAATAACTGAATGAGCGGTAAAAATGATGGAATGAGCGGTTAGATAAATAGTTCGGCAGTTCATAGGGAGCGGAGACACCCGGACTTGGGGCACCACCAGGTTACTGTAAACCCTGCAGACAGAAATAGGAGCCCAGCGTAGCGGGGCTACGCTCACTACGCTTTTTAGGCGAATAACTCCAATAAGCCCACTCGTAACCGCTCATTTAGTTATTTTACTGCTCAATATAATTATTAAATGATCCATTTTATTATTTTTTAACGACTCATTTTTGTTTTTTTTTACTGCTAAGTTTTAACTTCCGAACTTGTTAATAAATATGCATTTTGTAATTTTTAACTTTTCCAAAACTACTATTTACAACTGCCGCTTTAAATCAGTGCCATAAAATAACACTACCTCATCCTCTAGATTTCCTTTAGTACGCCATTCAGTTTAAAAAACATGATAGGTAAAAGGTATATATGTACTTACAGCTTAACTTTGTCCGGAAATATTTCGTCGTCGCCAATGTTAAGGTCGGTTTCAAACGGACCAATAAGCTGTGAAAGGTAATTTAAATTATTTCCGAAATCATTGGATATAACTGAAGTGGATGTAGAACCAAAATCTTTTGCATCGTTTTCATTTCGTTGCATATTGGTGTACATCATTTCCGTATCGGCATCGTCTAGGTAATAGCTCCTGTTGATATATTTCTTGTTGTTCTGAGCTGGTGTCGATACCACCGACTCGTCCTGCTCGTCGACTTCATTATTATCATCCATATTTATCTCTATAACGTCTCGTTTTCCTCCCTTTCGGTTCCTTCCTTTCACTTGCTTACTAGGATCTGCGTTCGTACCTTGTCCATAGATTGAATCATAGAAAGATTTATTGGATATCGACAACTTAGTAACAGAGCTAGCCGACTGTGGGAATGTTGTTCCTTTTGCGTATTTATGTTTAGTAATCTTGCAGTTTTCCACTAGCGCCATTTTCTTCCTTTCTCGCCTCTCTCTTATTTCTAATAGCTTTCTTCGTTTCTTTTCTTCCATAATATAAGATTGGTTCTCGTATGGTGATTTTATTCTGACTCGCGTCAGCGATTTCTTCTTTTTGAATGTTGAGAGTGACATTTCTTCTCCGCTTTCTTCTGGTAATGTACACTGCATGGTCAACTTTCGCATGGTCATACGTAAATCGTCACGAAACACATCACTCGATGCTTCCTTTTGTGAAATCGTATGTTTCCTATCTAGAATATCTTTGAATGCGTCACCAGCATCACTCGATTCCAGACAGCTGGAGTTCTTTAACGAGTCGGTAACGTCATTATCGCTGCACCCAAAGTCAATGCTATCTAGTAAGGAATCTTCGATAGCATTTTCGCTGGAGTGCACGCTACCCTCAGAGTTGACTTGGTGTACCGATTCCGCGATTGTTATCGGTTCCAACTCTATTATCTTAGATTTAGTTTCTGGAGAAGGGATATCGTCGTTAATGGGTTCTATATAAGTCAAAGGTAGAGGCAGCACTTCTGGTTCTAGTATATCTGAAAAATAAAAGTTAATAAGAATCTTCTCTTTTTCGTTTACAAAAGGGCACTTAAATTTTAATAATACTTTTGAAGTTGTTACCGCATTTAACAGGAGCAGATTGAAGAATCATAATTGAGTTTACGTTGCTGATAAATTCGCCTGTGTCAGAACTTTGTAACTGAAACACCACATCGACTCTTTCCTCAACTGGCCGCTTATCTTTTTTGCAACTTATGATAACATTTTCAGCGCAATATTTGCTCAAAAATTTATACGGTCCACATAGAAGTTTCGGTACTTCCACAACAATTCTCTTTTCGAGAATTTTTGACAGAGACCTAATATCTACTGCTGAATGAACTAAATCATTCCACCTAGTGTTTCGATCACTAATCGTTCGTTCCACATGCAACGGTATGCTGGTAGACGTCGCCAGAACTTTAGTATTATCTTCCGCAGTAGTCTCAACTTCTCGCCACTTTTCTTTAGCTTTATCAGTTAAATAATCACCGTTACTAATACGCTTCAATTGGTCTATCGTATTCTTAACGTATCGAATTAAATTGTCCATATAAAAGTTATAATTGTCTTCCAGGCGTTTGCAACAGACGTAATCAAGTAATGAAGCTGGGAGTACTGCCCTCTCAATATCAGTCGATTTGTTCATTAACTTTAAGCTTTTCAGTTGTTCTTTTATGTATGGATCATTGAATAGGTAGTGTTTGTCGTAATCGGTGGTGAGGCTGGAGGTTTGCATCTGGAGGTCGCCTAGCTTGTGGCAGAGCGTGTTCTCCGCGGAGGGCGGCGCAGTGAGCAGGTCTAGGCGCTGGCTGTTGAGCAGGAACACGCTGCGCAGGTCCTCGCTGCTGTACCGCTCGCTGATATCAGAGTCCGACTCGTCGTTGTACACGACGCTCTCCACATGCTGGTTCGGTTTCTTGCGTTGCAGCTCGGTAGTATTCGACATCAACTTAGTTCCCAGGTCAATGTTCTTGTACAGTAGCACTAAATCTCTGGTGGTTAGCTTCTCAACATCTGAATTAACATTTCAATAATAAATTATCTACAATTGGATGATACAAGCTTATTGCTAAGCCGTTGGTCCCGGCTGTCTTTTGTAGATCTTTCACAGTCGTTACAGGTAATCAGTGGCCCGAAAGTCGGACAACCAGTCTTACCAAGGGGTTTCTTATTACCCAATGCTAACTGGGTTGTGAAGGTCCAACAGGGACACGCCAAAGGAGATAAGTAACCAGGCACGCACACTACAAAATTATATCGCTACTGTTAAAACGATTCATTACGTGCGTCGTACTGCTCACAATGACAGCTACGCACATATCGCATTCGTACGCAGTGAGTGCGCTAAAGTGTTCTAAATTATGCTAATACATAATTTCGCATTGAAAACTAAAGCGTTCGTAGCCCAACGCATAAGCCATAATATTATGTACATAAATTGATTAACTTAGACTAAGTTAATCAATTTATCACAATCACAAACTTTGTAAAATGCAAAAGAAGGAGTATGGGTGTGTTGCTTATGCAGACTGACTCATACATAAGTTCACAATAAGGCAGGAATATATTTTTAAAGCAGGTAGGTAGTTTTAGCCTGTAAACTGGAATATAATTTTAAGTTAGGCGAGAAACTTGACGTAGATTCTCAAACCGGTCAGAATATCGCTTTATTCAGATAGGTTCCTTTATTATCACTACATAGTATAAAACAAAGTCGCTTTCTCTGTCCCTATATCCCTATGTATGCTTAAATCTTTAAAACAACGCAACGGATTTTGATACGGTTTTTTTTAATAGATTGAGTGATTGAAGAGGACGGTTTATACACTGTGACTTTTTAGTCGTCTTACAAAGATGGTACACTCAATGTATCCGACATAAAATACCTATAGGCGCGATTTTTTTTAACCTTTAATAATTATGACATTAGGTACAAAGAAAAATAAATAATACTTACATTAGAATTATGAAACATCCTGTTAATAATATTTGTGTCAAACGGTAGAACATACCTACCCAGCACTGAGGACACGAGTCGAGTAGATCATCGCTCGCAACAGGGTGTTTCAACAACGTCATGCGTCATAATACTGAATAATATTTTTATTTTTAAATTATTAAAATCACATAAACACGATTTTTTTTTTTCGTGAATGTTTAGTAGTCATTGGTTACATGAAGTGGGCTGCCGTTGTAAGACGACTAAAAAGTCACGGTGTATATATAATACATGCACCCGTGCGAAGCCGGGGCGCGTCGCTAGTTAACACTAAATTACAAAATCTCAAAAATTATGTTTTATTAAACTCGTGAATCATTCGTCACTGTAGGTTGAATGCTTATTATGTTTTAGTAAACTCGTGAATCATTCGTCACTGTAGATTGAATGCTTACATGTTGCGCCCCGAGAGCAACAGACCTAAGTCGCCTATGTCCTAGGTCCCATGTTCTACATCATTTAGAAGACGTTGGCACACTCACTCAGAATGCGATGTGCGTGGCTGTCATTGTGAGCAGTACATACAGTATCGATATAGGTTTGTGTGAGTAGTGTGCCCTCCCGGCGTTGCCACTCACATCTGCCTTGAAAATACCTTTTGTGTTAGTCGTCTTTCACTCATCCTCTCCACATGAGCAAAGGCAAACCATCTAAGCATACTCTTTTCAATTTTTTGTCACAATATCTTCTTTTAAACTGCAAAGTTCTCGTATAACGTCATACCTCAATTTATCACTCTGAGTTTCACCACGCATGCTTCGCAAGCCATTTCAATAGCATTAATTCTACTTTCATGCCTCGTTTGCCACACCCGACATTCACTTCCATACATAAGTGTAGGCACCAGCATACCATTGTCAGCCAGTAGTCTTTTTTGATATCGACTGGTTGGTCACAACCGCATGTATAGCACCATTCGCTTTATTTCTCCAATTTAGCCTCCTATCCACATCTGCGTCAATGTTTCCATCTCTTGTAAACAGACTGCCCAAATATACAAACTCATTCACTTGCTCCACTCATAACATTTATTTTCCCATCACACACCGATACATTCTATTCTCTTTCTAACACCATAACCTTCTTCTTATTCACATTTATATTCCTCCATTTTCTCTTAAATGCTTCATTCATTACAGTTACCATATCCTGCAACTGTTCTGCTGACGATGCAAGAAAAACTTTATCATCTGCGTATAGAAGGCGTTTGACCGGCAACTCATTCATACTCAATCCACATTAACTTTCTTTCAAACAACTATCCATGTTTAGGTTGAAAAGACAAGGAGATGCTACACAGCCCTGTCTAACACCTCTTGAGATGCAAAATCAGTCAGTGTATGACCCATTTATCCTAACATAAGGACTAGAATCCTTTTATAAAGATTTCAGTGCTCGTATCAAGCACCTTTCCACACCATACATGGATAGAGTCGACCACAGCTCTCGCTAAATGTAAAATGCTGTTATTCAGCGGCATCTGGTCAGACTGAAAGCCGAAAGTCAATATAGTTTAGAAAAGGCAAATATGTTTGATACTCAGTTCCATAAAATGAAATAAATTAATGTTTTAATTAAATTCAAACAGTCTACAGTTTAAACGGCGTGATGATAGTCAACGCTAGAGAGCCAGAAAGTCGCACCCTACTAGCCAAAAGTAATAAAATAGTGGGGTTTGGCTAGCCCATATCAAGCTATCTTAAGTTTGAGCGTAAAACACCAACACTTACCACTAGTGTCCAACTTTTGGTTTTTTACCATGAGTTCGAAGAGTTCATTGGCTGTCTGGTACTCGAGTGAATCGCCCTCTTCTTCGGGAACTGCGACGGTCTCCTCTTTGCCCACGTCATTGTCAGGTATCTTACTAATTATCATGCCTGCTATCACAAAATTTTTGACTCTAACGCCCTTATTAACAAAACTAACAACTGCTTCAAAACATATACACTATATAACACAATAATGCTTGTAAAAATACAATTTACAAATCCGTTTCTATTATTGTAAATTTTTGGTATCATTTTAAAAATATACACTTTGGAAAAGAATTTGTGTCATCATTTTGAATTTCGAAATATAACGTCGATTTCTTTGACGGCCATAGTGTCGGCCAGCTTGTAAATTAAACGTCAAAACGTAACCAAAAAGTATATGAACGAGTTCAATGATATGGATTGCTGTGTTGCGGGCTTCGATCATGGTGATCGAAAGTCGATCTTAAATATGGGGAAGTAAATAAAAAATGCCTTTTTAGGGTTCCGCACCCAAAGGGTAAAACGGGACCCTATTACTAAGACTCCGCTGTCTGTCCGTCTGTTACCAGGCTGTGTCTCATGAACCGTGATAGTTACAGTTGAAATTTTCACAGATGATGTATTTCTGTTGCCGCTATAAGAACAAATACTAAAAAACAAACCATTTAAGTGAGGCTCCCATCCAACAGACATGATTTTTTTGCTGTTTTTATAGATAATGGTACGGAACCTTTCGTGCGCGAGTCCGACTCGTACTTGGCCGGTTTTTTATTGGATTTGAGTACGCACTTCGCACTGCATCACAGGACAAACCAGACTGACGACGCGATATTTTACCACCTCATTGTGTTACGCGTTGTATGTTGAGAAATAGTTAACGCTACCCCGACTGTATGGTCCATGTCACATAATAATGTCGGTGACTTTGCATCAAATGATTAAATAATAAATCTGCAGTGTTATGGAAAAAAACATCGATGATTTATTCTGTTTCATAATTAATTAACTACTTACGACATGTTACGCCGATGGTCACGGCAGTTATTCGTACATCTTTGACAGTTGTGACGGGTATTCAGAAACTCGGAAATTCTGACAACAGATGAGAAGATCATGGCCGTAGGTATTACAAATTAGTATAAAATAATACCAAAACGCATGTGTAGCTACGGTGCGTACGAGAAAAGATCACTCGGTTCACACTAGACTTATTACGTCACTCGCTCATTAAATGTATTGAATGTTGTTGTACAGTTCCAAAATGACGCTCGTCTGGTCCAGGGCAGCGCGTCAGCAAAACATGTACAGTCAGTACAATGTAAGACTGTACAGCATGATCGGCTGGATGGAACAACTGAGCAACTAAGACACGACACACTAACACCACGCTTGTAATCCTGGGGTTAAACAGAAATGCACCTAATAGTACGCCCATAAAGTTTGCTTCGTTGTCATTAGTACCATTAAGGCCCTTCGCACATGGAGCTACTCAAAAATGACTGAGCCAATCAGTAATTACGATTACAAACCAGTTAGAAATTGTATCTCGCACACAACGCTACTCAAGTTGTAAGGTTTCAGTCACTTCTGTTATTTCTGTTTACAAAAGCACACGGTTAACAAGTGGTAAACATGTCAACTGGATCGAGCGAGGACGACGATGATATTGTATTATACTATTATCATAATAGACGTCGAAGGATTATTCGTAGGTTTTGGGTTCATCCGTATATCCAAGCTCTTTCTGTTATATCCTTTCGTGGATATTCTGTTATTTTATAATTTTATAAGCATGGGTATTTTTCCACCTCCTTCACAAATTGAATATTTAATGTTTGCTCGTTCATTTTTATAACAAAAAATAAAGAAACTCGGGAAACCAGTAGCGTGGTGACCGGTACGACGCGTCGCGCGTGATCGGTTGCTAACGCGTTACTGACCAGTTAGTAACTAGTCGCGTCGTGTGCGAACATCCATTGAACATGTATGGGCTGTGACGCTCAGGCAACTCGTTAGTAATTTAAGTTTGTGACTAGTTCTTTTTAAGTAGCTCCATGTGCGAAGGGCCTAACAGTTCCATGATGGAACTACTGACCGTTTTTTTTTATCACTAGTTCCATTTTAAAAGAATCTGGAAATAATGGAACTAATGTTGAATTTGTTATCACTAGTTCCATTTTTAAAAGAATATGAAAATAATGGAACTAATGTTGAATTTGCAGATATCACTAGTTCCACATTATTTTAGGCACTTGTGAAATTTTTAAGGATGGTAAAAACACTGGAGTTAAAAACACTTAGTTTTTATAATAATTATATTCAATAAAATCAACAAATATTTTTTTGTCTACCTTTACTTTTTTTTAATAGGTAGGTAGTGATCGAATAGAATCAGTAAACATTTATTTTTTGCGAATGAATTAGTTTACATGTTTACATGGCGATACTTGATGAGACAGCCAGTGACGTCTATCGGTCGTTTATTGTAATATCGATATTTTTTTTCCATATCGGGAGGTAGTTAGAAAAACGTAAGTATAATTATGTCGTCGTTGTAGTGCGAGAAATCAATGCAATGTGTTCGCAAGCAAATTTATTCGGCTCCTCTTAAAAATACAAAAAATGAGTGCAATTCAAATAATTGAAAGGGGAAGGGGAAAAGTGTTGTTTTCATCAGGATGGCAGTATTATAAACATGTGATGTATAAAAATGGAACTAGCTTGTGGCGTTGCAAGCAATTTAAAAAACAAATTAAATGTGCAGGATCCGTAAAAATAGACACGGTAAGCTAAAATTAACGGTACATCATACAATCGAAATATTTAAGTCGAGTGAACAATTATTTAATGCTCGGGTTTGCACAGTTACATTATTAAGAAATATATAATTAAAACAGCATAATGTCTTATCGGCCTAGGGCCGCTACTAGCTGTTACTAGATAAAGCGGTGTACCTACATAGTATATTATTGAGTAATGGTATAAGCTGAGTGTTGATGAATCAGACATGTATATTTGCATAATGAATGACATTACTCTTAGCTTTATGTTTATGTCGTATTGTGGATAATTTCATGTTCTTTGCTTTTGTAAATGTGTATCTGTAAATGCCCTTTAAGTCCAATAAACATATAATTTATTTATTTATGTATTATTTTTGTTCCCCCTCCCCCTTTTAATGTATGTGTCTTTTATGTACCTATTTGTTTTTTTTTGCAATGTTTCATTTTATGTTATTTTTTTAGGGCCAAACAAGCATTATTAAACAAAAACCTCACGGCAATAATTGTGAGCCTGATGAAACGCAAAATTTGGTAGATTTTCAAATTGAGGAAGCTTGCCTTGAAGCGGCTCAAGGCAGAGAACCGGCTCCTAGGGTGTACAAACGGGCCTTGGTTCGTATAGCAAATCAAGGATTTGATTTAGCTACAAAAAATGCTGTTCCACCATTCAAAAGTAAACAGAGTCGCATTTACCGCCTAAAAAAGAAAAATGCAACCGTTAAAAAAATTAATTCAAATGATCCAAATGAAGTTGAGGTGCCAAAACAATTTGAAAAATTTTTACTAGCTGATTTCAATCAAGATAATAATAGAATTCTGGTCTTTTGTACTCCCGAGGGAAAAACGCACATGGGAAATGTTACGAATTTTTTTATGGACGGCTCATTTAAATTTTGCCCGAAACCTTTCTCACAAATGTTTACTATTCATGCTGACATTGGCAGTAATAGTAATTTTACTAATGTCGTGCCCGTTCTATATGCGTTTATGACAAATAGAAATAAATATTCTTATGAAATTTTATTTTCTCTCATAAAATCGCAGATACCCCAGTGGAACTCAAATAAAGTAATGATCGATTTTGAGGAAGCCACAATAAAGGCTCTTTTATCATTAAATGTTGCCAGTGATGTTAAAGGTTGTCATTATCATTATACTAACAGCCTTTTTCGAAAAGCAACCAAACTGGGCCTTACATCGAAAAAGGGGTATAACAGTAGCAGAAAAAACAAAAGGATAATTTCTCTTTGTGGCAATTTAGCGTTTCTCCCGCCAAATAAAATCGAAGAAGGTTGGAAATATATACAACAGGAAATGCCCGAAAACGAATCCTTTAATAAATTTAAAAAATATTTCGATACGTTTTGGATGAAACCAGACGTACAAAAATTATGGTATGTTTATGGTGAGATCCATAGGACAAATAATGTCCTCGAAGGCTGGCATCATAATTTGAATACAAATGTCAATAAAAACGAGTCAAATTTATTGCAGCTCTTACATATTCTATATGATGATGCAATTTTAATGAAGTATAGAACTAATCTTCTACAAAAGTATGGGCAGAGCTCCCAACCTAAACGACGAAGAATTTACAGAGACAGAAATGACTTAGTCATTGAAGCCCAAATGCAGTTATTATCAAGCGAAATATCTGTGGGTCATTTTTTAGATAAACTTCGTTGAGTGCGTACTGCAGTAAATGTAATGAATCTGAATCATATATGAAAAAAAAAATATTTGTTGATTTTATTGAATATAATTATTATAAAAAACTAAGTGTTTTTAACTCCAGTGTTTTTACCACCCTTAAAAATTTCACAAGTGCCTAAAATAATAATGTGGAACTAGTGATTTATCTGCAAATTCAACATTAGTTCCATTATTTTCATATTCTTTTAAAAATGGAACTAGTGATAACAAATTCAACATTAGTTCCATTATTTCCAGATTCTTTTAAAATGGAACTAGTGATAAAAAAAAACAATCAGTAGTTCCATCATAGAACTGTTAATGGTACTAGTGACAACGAAGCTAAAGTTTCATCATCATAATCAGTCAAAATTACACGCACACAATCACTTCTGGGACACAGGCTCTCTGAGAGGGAATGGTACTTGGTAGATGTGACATGTCGTCTAATTTTCGGTTCTAAGACATGCCGTTACTTTACCACGTTTTTCTTTTATAGTACGACCACTTTAGTGTGCAGTTCAAGGTAGCGTTGTCAAGCAAAAATGCATCGATATGTCACACTTGGCATATTTATTTTAGTTCTGTGTTTTCCCGCCTGCACAGATGGTTGAAGTGTACAGCGTTTTGAAGTAATCAGACAAAGTATTGCGTCTGCCAGAAGCTGCTACTTTGGGCCACCACTGTCAATTATGTTTTAAATCCCACGTAATACTAATATGGGCAAGCTTATTGCCATCAACGTGGCACATAATAACATACTGACTCCGTGGCTGCTACTGAGAATTTCCTGAGCAACTAAGCTTCGGAAATAAAACCATCGAGTAAAGATTAATAACATTTATTAAACTATAACAATTAAATTAAGTACATACATTATGCAAAATAAAATACTGTATCAGAAATTGGAATGTTAACTTGATTAACGATTACATTTTATTGTTTTAATGCATGATATCAGTCTTAATTATAAATAGCACTAAAGTACTTATCGGACCCTGGCTGTTGACCACTTTTCAACCTTATTGCTCAGCATGCTTTTCTTAAGGGTTAAAAGTGGTAAACCGCCGTTATCCGCGGTAGTCCGTGAATTAATCGATATAGATATTCGAGTGTCTAGTTCTCTAGTCCCTTATAATACTCGTATCAGAAGGTAAACATTAAAATGTACGAGTTCTTAAGTACCTACAGTCTTATTGTAATTCGAAGATATATATCACTGTGATTCAGTGATGCAAACCCAGAGGTAAGACTGAAAGGACTGGACCCCAATAAATAAAGAAAAACTTTTTGTTTTGCCTTTTCGTGTTTAAATTTCAACTAGCTGTTGCCCGCGGCTTCGCCCGCGTGAAGTTTGGTTAAAATATATATTGGTATTCTATATGTTAATCCAAGTTATAAACTATCTATGTGCCAAATTTCATCCAAATCCGTTCAGTAGTTTTCGCGTGAAAGAGTAGCAAAAATCCATCCATCCATTCTTCGATTCTCACAAACTTTTGCATTTATGTTATTAACCTTTTGAACGCCATTGTCACATGTACGTGACAAGCAAACGCGTGCCCTGTACGTCAAACGACACAAATATGTGACAAAATGATAGGTGAAATTGTGACTTGGCGTGGAGGGCACGCGCTTGCGTTTATGCTCCGGCGTTCAAAAGGTTAAAATAAATGTAAATTGAATTAAATGTGAATTAAATAAATTAAATGACCATTTCATTAAAATTATTCTAAATACAGATGAAAGTGTTAGTAATTTTTTTTAGTCATTGGATCGTTTACTGCACGGGTATTGAACAGGTTGACAAAATATTCTATCTTACTTATTTTATTAGAGCCTCCAAAAGTCCATACAGAATAACGTTTTTATTTTATGAAAACGTTAGCTATAATCTGTCAATACATTTTAGATACGGATCAGTATTTTTCTTTTTCTCTCTACAAATAAATTGGGATAAGGGCATCCATCTTATTTCAGAGTACAACTGTCTCCATCCCTTTGCCACACTGAAGTAAGATTAAAAGAATACTGTTCTGCGGGGTGGTGGCAGGCCCCCGCTGATGGTCTACACCGGTATCCTGAACAAGGACTCAAGCAGTTCCGGTTCCGTCAAGTCTTTCTTGTATTGCTGCGACAACTCCTGGATGAGGTGGCGACGACGCACGTGCGGTGGCTGGTACCTGCAATGTTGGTTTTATAACTGTATCTGTGGTTTATGCAGAGTAAGTTATTGAAATACTATAGCACATTAAAAAGTTAATAAAATCAAAAACATACAAAGCGAACTAAAAAGACGGAAACCAGATTATGTACAAAATAAAAGAAGAACTCAATGGCCCCGACTTTTTTGACGTAGATCGTGGTTTCGAATCCAGACAGGTATTTAACTTGGTGTAAATTATTTCATCTCCACTTGTTTCAAAACTGTGAAGGAAAACTTGGCGGGGCAATCGGTATGTTCTAGAATCAATTTGAAGACTTGTCTCGTCCACCAACCCGCACTGGGATAAATAAATAAATATCCCTGGACATTTCACACAGCACCATCTAGTCCCAAGCTAAGCAACCTAATGCTTGTGTTATGGTAGCTAGATGGCTGATAAACTACATATATACTTTTTTTTTTTGTAAATACATAAATATTATAGATAGAAAAACACCCAGACCCGGAACAACTACTTGTAGGTCATACAAATATTTGTTCCGTACGGGAATCGAACCCGCGACATGCAGCGCAGCAGTCAATCGCTTGACCACTGCGCCAACCGTGCCGTCGGGATGGCGCGGCCTGCTGAATTTTGGCCCACTCCCTCTTGCAGAAAGGTTAGTTATGTGTAAGCAGTGCGCTTACGAATCACAGCGTCCTATTCTAGCAGTATGGGAACGTTATTGGGCGTTCGTTATTAATAAGACTGATTATGCAGTGTATTGCTGAGTTGCACTTAGAAGTCACTACCGATCTGACGAAGACAAATCATGGGAATGACTTATTTTTATGGGAGCGGGCATAAAAGGTGATTTTTTCAAGTTGTATATGGACTACCAAATACGAAACTATGAGAATTACGAAACTATACTCCTTTGAGGAATAGCGAAAAATAGTCAAAGGAGTCTCGGGCCGATTTTAATGAAAATTAAAACTACATCATTGGATTTTTGAAATTTTTCTAGCCAGAAATCGAAACCGAATCGATTTTTTTTAAAACCATTTTTTATTTTATTTACGTTATTACACCATTCGATAGCGCCGCTATTAAGAATCAAATTCTGGGAAGTAATGACATATGGCAAATTAAAGGAAAGAGTTAATTTTTGATAAAATACACAAGAGTAGTGCGCTCACAGGTCAGTGTTGAGCCTGGTGCGGCGGGCGGCGTCGAGCGCGGCGCGGCGCAGGCAGTCGGGCAGCAGGCGCGGCGCCAGCAGCGCGCCGTCCGCCAGCACGCCGGCCGCCGGCACCGCGCGCACGCGCACCAGCCCGCAGCGCCGCGCCGACACGCACAGCGTCGCCACCTCGTGGCGCCGCCACGGCAGGCCCGTCTCGCAGTATGGTAGAAGATCGTCTGACAAAATCATGCCAAATGTTCAAATATCGTTCAAAAGACAAAAAATAATACTACTAATTTTTTTAGGCTACTTTGGCCCGTACATACTACGTAGATACACAGTCATCAAACTGAACAACTTTCTCCATGGGACCAACACCGTAATCGCCAAAATAGTACATTTTGATGTAAGTGGGGAAACTTTGCTATTGCATTCGAGGCGGAATTAACACCAACAACAGAACTGCAGTAACAAATCCCCACGCGTATCAAATTACGTTTTTCAATACACTTTCGAAGAAATAAAATATTAAAACGGAAAATATTTTTGTCTGAAATTATTAGGAAACTATTATTTAATTCGCTTTTTTTCCGCGCTTTAATTTCGCCAGGTTGAACATATTTTTAGTACTGACATTGTAAGACGAAATAACCAGCCAATTGTTTTTTTATTACTGTCTATGTTTTACTGTCGCACAAATTTACCAACCGCCGATAAAAAAAATAACTGGCCATTATTTTTTTCAACTGATCATAATAACCTCTCGAATGTTTAAATAACAGTTCAAAAAATTAGTTCCTCATTAAAATGATCGCACGTTCTGAATTTTATGCGAGCTGGCAGTGCAGCATTCTGAATCTAAGCCTGGTTCAAGCTTTTGCGGAATTGAAACTAATTACATAATTGTTTATTCTACCCAACAGTAAACACACTCACCAATAGGTAAATTCAAATGATCCTCGAAGTCTTCTAGCCATATAATGAGAATCTTCGTCGTGTAATCCCTATTACGCCTGCCACTACCTGAAATTAAATAACTTATAATATCTCATCAATAAAGACAAAAAGCATTTTAGGAACCTCAACTTTGGCGATTTTTCGACCTCTCCCTTAAACTCAAGCTTTTTCGACCTCTCCCTTAAACTCAAGCTTTTTCGACCCTCCTCCCTTGATGAGATGTCGTGAGATTTGATTTGTCCCCCACCCCCCGTTAATCTCACGTGAGATTTATCTAAATGCGTTAGTAGAGAAACTTGTTTACTTAATTAATTACCTTGGTTTTACGCAATTTTTCACTGTTTATTAAAAATAACATAATCATAATTTTCTCTCCCTCGTGAGATTGGGTGAGAATTATTGGATGGATCCTAACCAAGGGGACTCTATTACTAAGCTTCCGCTGTCCGTCCGTCCGTCTGTCTATCAGCAAGCTGTCTCTCATGATCCGTAATAGGTAGACAGTTGTTTCACAGAATGTGTATTTCTGTTACCGCTATTACAACAAATAATAAAAATAAACCTAACCTAACCTAATTGCCTACTACGATGGTACGGAACACTTCATGCGTGAGACTGACTCGCACTTGGCCGGTTTTTCTTATTCGTAATTTCACGTCAGTTTTGTGCAGCGGTTCATAGAAGACACCTGCACCTGTGTGGTGCCAACAATGTCAGAGTAAAATAGCTGTGACATCCGGACGGACAGATAGACAGAAAGACGGACAGACGGACATGATGAATCTATAAGGGTTCGTTTTCCATTTGGCAACGAAACTCTTAAAAAAGATGGAACTTTGACCTACAATATCTCCGTAACTGGTAGTAAAAACATCCTTAACGTACTGCGTTAAGAATGCTTTTACATCCGTTGTAGAACTGCAGGTCTATAGCAGGGGTTCCCAAACTTATTTTGTTTACTGCCCACTTTGAGAATAAATTATTTTTTTGCGCCCCCATCTTTTCACCTACTTAAACACAACTACACCTTCAAATTAAATGAATTATTGTGAGCTCTAAGTATATTAGCGGAGATTAAACATTAAGTGTGGGCGATAACGCTCCCTTTAGGCCTGCAGCGCTCACAGGGGGACGTTATCGCCCACTTTGGGAATGGCTGGTCTATAGAATGTAACGTACCTGTAAGTTGCGCAGCGGGCTGCTTGTCGAGGTCGAGGCTGAGCGCGCGCAGCTTGTCGTGCAGTTTGGCCGCGCCCCCCGCGCCGCCCGCGCCCCCCGCGCTCCCCGCGCCCCCGGCGCTGCCCGCGCGCTCCGACTCGCTCACACTGCGCGAGTATGTACCTGTAGCACTGCTGCCGCCAGAAACGTCCCAGCAGGAACCCGCGCCTTTCTCTGAGCTGCTTCGGAAGATTTTTTTTTAACAACAAAGGCATAACTAGATAGTCTAAACGTCATAAAAAAAAACTGATAGAAAATGGTCCGTCTGGCCCGTGAGTGTTGGTGTTGTTTTATTATCTGGTAAATTATCTACAACATACAATCATTCATGCCGCTAGCTCTATTATTTTAAAAGTAATTTTAGTTATTCGTCGGACTGAGCCGTATTCTTTGTCCGCGAATGTAGTTTTCGAGTTATAGTTTCTTGAAAATTTAATGGCTACCGCTTTAAACATTTTTTTTCTATCTTTTTGTTTTACACGGCTTTTTCACATTTTTTAAACGTTAAATAGAGGCATTTTTTAATCTCATTAGCATCAAGAGAAGCTAAAAGCCGTATATGCATGGTATTTATAGGATAGGTATAAAAGACTTACCGGTTAGACAAGCTGGAGCCATCGACGTCAGACTTGATGCTATCGTTCCGATCCTCACCGTCCGTGGGCTCGCGCCCGGAAGGTACCACGAACGCTATCTCATTTGTAGAGTCTGACCAGTAGAGTACCTGATAGAGATATTAACATGATGAATGAAAAACTAACAATAATGAACACTTTAGCAAACCAACGACGGTGAACATTATAATGGGAAGTATGATGTTTTTTTTTACATAAATGAAAAATTTTGATTTTCTCCGGCTTTAGATATCGTAAGGGAAAATGAGTGCGCTGTTGCATTTACAACGTTTGAACACTCAATGTAATTCCAGCATTTCAAACTACCATTGAAATGCGTACGCATGGCGTGCACGCACACGCCATGCGTACTCATTTAGTCTGCTCTGTTCTTTAACATCGCTATATTTCGGCTAGAGGGTTATGTGTGCCGGTTCAGTACAGGCACATCGTACATTTATCTGGTTGGGTGCATTTGTTGCTTATAGGTAGTTATGTACCTGTTCCCTCGCATCGTATATGGCGGGCGCGTGCTCCCCGAGCGGCGCGGGCGCAGGCTGCGCGCGCGCGTCGTAGCTCGTGGCCACGTGGCCCGCCCAGCCCGGGTGCCCGCGCACCTGCACCGGGTTGCCCAGCCTGCGAGAACATGTCCAAAATATTGTTAAACTTACTTTATACGAAACTAGCTTTTGGGAGTAGGCGACAAGAATCAATTCTTGCGTAGTTCATTAGTGCGCAGACCGTCAATACCTTTTTGCATTAAAAGCAATAATAGAAATTTAAAAAAAATGTTCAGTAGACACACAATTTTTTTTTTTATATACACACCTAAATATTTTGTAGTATTATTATTTTTTTTAATTAATCATTATAATTAAATAAATATACCGCTAAAATCATCTTTTGGGTAAATACTCAACAAAAACACTAGGTTTGTAATTTGTATACATTCAAGGTGGTATTTATTCTGTTCTGTCAGGACAAGTTCTGGACCACCTTATATAAAGGTTTGCATGAATTCAAGATGGTGTAACTCGATCATAAACATACCCTCTAAGCATGCGCACGAAGGCGGGCGGCACGGTGCTGAGGCTGCGCGCGTTGTGCACGATGTCGTGCGCGGCGAGCTGGCCGGCGCGCGCGCAGAACACGTGCACGGTGACGCAGGCGCGCGCGCCGCACGCGTCCACGCGCCGCAGCGCCGCCGCGAACCCGGCCGCGCTGTCGTCCAGCGCCACCAGCCGGGGCAGCGCGCCCTGGACGGGAACAACCATTCATTACGACCTTCCCTACGAAACTTGTAATCTCACCCAGCACGGGAACAAGCTAAGAACTTATAGCGTTCCCTAAAGCGGTACTGCGGAGGGAGGCTAATCCCAATGCGGATAAGTTTGCGAGGCACTCCCTTCAACCCAGTCTCGCTAAGTAGCTAACACAAAGACCGGTCCCTAAGTTTGGGGGTGGCCCGAGTTTTAAGAGTATTCGAGCTAGGGGCCCAACACAGATTCCTCACACAACTTGACAAGCCTCTATAATCAGAAAGATCCCAGTGCAAGAGAAATGCATTGTGAATAGCACCATCTTTTTTTTTTCAAATACAAAATATTTTAAACACTTAATTATAAATGTCCGAGGGTAAAAAATTTGATCAATAAATCCAGTAACAAATCCTATATCAGATATTATGATTGACGGCATATTAATTAGGATATTCAACAATAAACTAAACGCAAGTATGACATAGACGAAGCTACTCAATAAATTAAATTCTATAAATGAGCAGTTACCTTTTTATCGCCACCTATATTCAAATATCCGAAATGTGACAGGAATAATCTTGCCGTTTGGAATTCTGTCACCGGCTCCGGAGGGATGTACTCTTCGGGAACCTAAAAGTAAAGAAACATCTTTAAAAAGGAGGTTCAGGAAATGATATGTATCGAAATAAACACGTTTAACGGTTTAACCTTTTGAACGCCAGAGCATAAAAGCACGCGCGTGCTCTCCACGCCAAGCCACAATTTCACCTACCATTTTGTCACATATTTGTGTTTGGCGTACAAGGCACGCGTTTGCTGTCACGTATATGTGACAATCGCGTGCAAAAGGATAATGGATTTTAATATAATTTCGCACTCGTTGAAAAGTTTAGTAGGTATACTCACAGCATTATCTTCGCTTTCTTTAACTTTTTTCTCTATAGCGGCCTGTTGTTCCAACAGTTTGAATAGCGTGGCGGCTTCCGGGTCATTCAGTTGACGTAATACTGCTTCGAGACTCGGGAATGCTGAGTCGCTGGAGAGAGGATTTGCTATTAGTATTTTTATAACACTTAGAAGCTTATTGAAATAAATACATTTTGTGTAACTGTATCATATTAGAAGTAAAAAAATTATACTGCGTATAACATAATAATATGCTTCTTGTAACTGCCGTGCTGCACGGTATGTGCTACTTGTAAGTGGTCGGGCAGGAAAATTTAAAGTCGCCTGGTTGTGCCGAATGAGGTCGACCGGAACATTTTTGTAATAGGCCTAAATAATAGTCTTTTTTTATATTAAATGGGCCTATACTCTTGACCTCAATCTAATCCTGAGGACCGAGATGAGGTCGACGATGGAACGAGCTTACCCAGAAGAAGCCTATTAACTCGCGACTTAAATAGATAGTAGAGTGCAATAACTAAGTATCTAAACTTAAATAGACAAAAAGGTGAAACGAAGCTTATAGTGGTCGGATTTTCCTTTTGGGACTGTTTTTTATTGAGTTCCTAGAGACGTTGTTCGATGCAATAATTGCAATCGACCACGTTTTGCTGACCTAGCGATACGATACGGCCGCACTAAGCGCGCCGCGAGCTCAGTGCATAACGGACAGCAACCGGGTGCATTCATTTCCATCATTTTAGCGATAACTTAGCCTAAACGTTACTTTAATAAACCCTTTAAAGTGTTTGAGTGTTTAACTTAGTAGCGTAGCGAACCCCACCAGGTACCACTTAGTCGCGTCCCCTACATTTTGGTCCTTCGAGCCTCTAAAAAGGACTTCGCGGTCGGACTTTAGTTTTTCGGGACTGAAGGCTCGTGAAGTGAACTTAAACTGAACCAGTGACACTTTACTTAGCAGCGGTTCTTAGCTTAGCAGTGACTGTGGTGGTAACCTTAGCAGCGAGACGTTAGGAGTGACTTCAGTGGGAGTGTATTGAGTTGGAGTGCTCAATATATTCTCTCAGCGGTAGCAGCAAAAGCGGTGCTCGGGGAGTGCCCTTCCAGCAGCAGTGAGTTCACAGCTCACACTAGCGACATCAGCGGATCACTGGCGTGGGAAATAAACCTCGTCAGGTTAGCAGCGGCAAAGGATTTTTCCAAGTAAGATCGTTCAATTTTTCTTACACCAGCAGCGGGATGGAGAACCTTTATTTTAATCAGTCTGAGATTGCGGAGACCATTAGAAAACTCATAATCAATTTTAAAAAGGATAGCGTAGAGCGTAAAACTTTAGATTACTGTAAACGTAAACTCGAGTTGCTTGAGAAGTATTGGGAGGACTTCCAAGTGAATCATGAAAAGACTCTTCCTTTTGAACAGACGAATCATAAATATTTTACGAACTCAGAATTTGAGAGTACGAAACAGCTTTATTTAACAGCGAAGGGGCTCATCAGTCAATGTAAAGAACAGTTGATGCAGCAAGCTCAGAAAGCACCGTATCTTCCTCAAACAGCACAGCTAAAGGCGCCCGGAACTTCAACGAGTCAGCCGGAACCGCCGGCAACAGAAACTTTGACCTTCGAGTCAAGAGGGTCCAACAGTAAGCTTGACGATATGCTCCATAAGCAGTCGGTCAATTTTAAAGCGTTTCTTAGAGCAGTCGACAATATTGATATCGAAACTATCGTTGACAAGTGGGAGTTCGAAGACGCCCTTCGAACCCTTCACAATCGGTGGACTACTATTGATAACCTTCATTGGGAAATCATTGGTGAATCGGGGGAAGATCTAGCAGAACACTAAGAGTATTCCTTCAGCAAACACGAGCGTACCTTCAATAGCTTGAAAAAAGCTATTAACACCAAGATGTGGTCAACATCATATCGCGAGAAATCCACTCCTCAAATGGATATTCCTGTATTTACAGGCCATTACCAGCAATGGATGCCTTTTAAGGATCTATTTAGCGAAGCAATCCACAAGAACAATGCATTGTCAAACGCTCAAAAAATGCAATACTTGAAAGGCAAGTTAAAAGGTGAAGCGGAGCGTTTGATTCAGCACCTTCCAATCAGTGCCGATAACTATAACGTATGTTGGGAGATTCTAAATCATCGATTTGATAACAAAAGGATTATCTTTACAGCGCACGCCAATGTGTTCTTTAATCTTCCCAATATACAGCAGCAATCATTTTCAGCGTTTAAAAAATTGCATGACGTCACGTTAGAGAGTCTTCACGCCATAAAAAACCTAGGTGCAGATATTAGCACGTGGGACCCTCTAATTGTGCATATCTTATCGCAAAAGCTGGATAGTGAATCTTATTCCGAGTACAAAGAGTCGTTAAAGAACCCTAGAGACCTACCTGTACTACAGGATTTTTTAGATTTTTTAGAAAATAAATTCACTAGTCTAGAAACATCTCGTCGACGACAAGACACCATGCAAAAATCGCAACAATCACAGCAGCAAGCGGGTTCCTCAAAATCATTTTCACACGGTCGGAAATTTAGCAATAATTATAAATCGAACGATAATAATTCGAAGAACTCAAAAGCAATGCACGTGCAAGAAATCAAATGTCCTCATTGTTTTGATCAGCATAAATTACACAATTGCGAAAGGTTTCTGCAAATGCCGAAGGCAATGAAACTTAAAACCGTTAAACAACTGAAATGTTGTATTAATTGCGTTTTTAATCACAATGGAAAAAAATGCCATTCCAAGAAACGATGCCTCACGTGTTGTGGCAGGCATCATACTTTATTACATGATTGTTTTGCTGAGGGCAACCAAAATAATACTAATGACGAAGATCTCAAGCAAGGAGAGAATTCAAAGCAAAGCAGCGGCAATGGTGTTCACGCATCTCAGCAAAATCCTACTCAGATTCTTTTAGCTACAGCGTTAATAAGGGTGACAGCAGCAGATAGCACGCAGCTTGTCCTGAGAGCTCTTATCGATCAAGGTTCACAGGTATCGTTGATTACGGAGAAGGCAGCTCAGCAGTCAGGTTTAAAACGAGAGCAATTTGATGGAGCAGTTTCCGGAATAGGAGAAAAGGAATCAAACTGTACGGGCAAGCTAAGCATTACATGCCAGTCTATGTATACCAGCTTTAAATTCCAAACGGATGTTTTGATTATGAAAAGTCTTATCAAGAACTTACCAAATCGATCGTTCGAAAAGCCTTCGTGGTCGTATTTGGAACATATTAATTTAGCGGATCCAGAGTTCAATACAAGTCGTCCAATTGACTTGTTACTCGGGGCAGACGCCTATGCTCTTATCATGCTAGATGGTTTGATAAGAGGTCCAGATTCGTCTTCGCCCTTAGCTCAGCAAACCCAGCTAGGATGGGTATTGTGCGGTGCCGTAAAGCCACAATTTCATTGTAACGTCATCATGAATAACAGAGCGGATATTCACAAATTTTGGCAAATTGAGGATATTCACGAGCAAAATGAAATGTCAGCGGAAGATCAGCAATGCGTCGAGTATTACCTATCAACGACAGAACGTCTTGAAAGCGGTCGTTATGAAGTTAGGTTGCCGATGAAGCAGCAAGCGAACGAAAAGCTAGGATCGTCAAAGGAAATAGCACTAGCGCAATTTAGGAATCTAGAGAACAAGCTTAGCAAGCAAGAATCTTTAGCTCAACAATATAAGCAATTTTTAAGCGAATATGAAGAGTTGGGGCATATGAAATTAGCGACCCTTAGCAGCGATGGAATAGAGTGTTTTTTACCACACCATGGGGTACAGCGAGCGGAATCCTCCACTACGAAGTTACGTGTCGTATTTAATGCGTCCGCAAAAACTTCTTCGGGACTTAGTCTCAATGATGTCATGCATCGAGGACCTAACTTACAGCAAGATCTGCAGGCATTGTTGCTTAAGTGGAGACAATATCGATACGTATTCACTGCCGATATCGAAAAAATGTATCGGCAGATATTAGTAAGCGAATTGGATCAAAAACTCCAGAAAATTCTATGGAGAGCACAAACTGGACAACCTATTAGGGCATACCAGTTAACGACGGTTACATATGGCACGAAATCAGCTCCTTTTTTAGCCATGATGACCCTTCGAAAATTAGCAGCGGACGAGAAGCATAACTTTCCTACAGCAGCAAGAATAATACTAGATGACTTCTATATGGATGATCTAGTATCGGGGGCTCATACTATCGATGAAGGGAAAAGCAGCATAGCAGAACTTAATTCGTGTCTAAGCAGCGGCAAATTTCTGCTGAGAAAGTGGTCAGCAAATGAGAAAAAGCTATTGGAAGATTTAAATTCATCGCAGCAAAATAATCAAGCACCATCGTTCATTTTCAAAACTGAAAACACAGCTAAAACTCTGGGCTTGAGATGGGATCCAAAAACAGATGAATTCACTTTCCAATATACTTCAACAGCGGATACTACGAAGCTTACAAAAAGATTGCTTCTGTCGGAAATATCCAGGTTATTTGATCCTCTAGGTTGGCTAGCACCTCTAACTACTAAATTCAAATTGTTGTTTCAAAAGGTTTGGCTAGATAAAATTCAATGGAGCGATGAAGTTTCAGCCGAGATCAAAGATGAGTGGGTCAAATTAACTAAAGATATGGGATGCATTAGCAGATTCAAAATTCCACGATGGTTGCAAAGCAAACGAGATGACCATATCCAGTTGCACGGATTTTGTGATGCGTCTCTAAAAGCGTACGCATGTGTCGTATATGCTAGAATCGTATCAAATAATCATAGATATAATAAAGAAGGAGATATGGCGTGGAGTTCAAAATGTATACAAAACCAGTGAAGCCACAGTTGCCCCACCACAACGATAATATTGCACACACAGTTATTTCAAAACAATACTACGAACAAGTGCACACACGCGCCATCGATAACTCTGTCATTTAAATATAAACCTTATTCTTTAAACCACAGCGTACTTTTTCCGTATAATTTACTCACACTAAAACAATTATCATTGTGTGTCGTCGGGACACGGGGGCGGATACGACATAGCGCTTGACTAAATCGAAGAGTTATCGATAAATATATCGATAATTTTTTTATAAAGGTTTTGGAAATAAAGTGAACAAAAACAATATAAAACCAATAAAACATTATTTAATTAATAAAAATATTTTTAAAACAATTACAAATCAAATGACACAGTTACACGTAGTTCAAAATCAAAATCAAAGCATTTATTTTAATTAGGCCGTAAAATGTTCCAAAAAAAGATCTATTTATTAAACGAATTTAATTACTGACCGGTAAAGTGAAGGTATTTGTGGAGCACTTGACGTTTAGATAAGATGGGGGTTGCATTTTTTGTTAAATAATGAAGTCTTAATGTTATATATTTTTCCATGACTGCTTTTATTAATAATATTATGTGATTATTCATTGGGGACTGCTCAAACTGGTGATATTTTATATTTTCAAAAAGGTTTAACCCTACAAAATGTGGCAAAGCTTTTGCCGTAAGCTCTTGTTTAAAATTTTTAGATTTTATTTTTAATTTATTTTCGGAGAGACAAGCTGTTTTTATTATAATTTCCATTCTTTTACAAATAATGACGACATCATGAGACGGGTACATGAGTCCACCTTTATCCTTACGTTTTATAAAAAGATGTTCTTCTTCTTGTGTATCAGCAAGCAGCGCACCAGTGCATGTGTCACAATTAATCGTTTTTATTAAGCTGTGTACTACAAAACCCGCAATGTACGCGATCGCCTGTGAGCCAAAGTCTGATAAATCTTGAACAAGAATGCTAACTTCTTCGTCAAAAACCGCTTGCTCGTAGAGTTTATCTATATCATCATCAACTTCATCGGAATATCGTGGCTCAATAGTTAAATTTATATGTTGCACGGCGGATGAACACGTTAAAAAAGATATTTCCTCAAGAGACGTACAATTGCCCTTATCTACATCTCTCAATTCGGATTTCACCAACAATTTTTTATAAATAGCTTGAAATTGTCGGGCTGTGGGATTAGTATTACATCCACCATGAGCGCGAATGTGACCAAACATTAGTTCAATATGATCCTGGCTTATTTTGTAGGCAGGTAAGTAGCGCAGTCTCTGTTCATCTTCAATCAGTTTGACATACATATCTTTTAAACTTTTTATGCATACTAAAAAACCTACAAACCCAGTTTTTCTATTAGATTCCACTAATTTTGTCCCATCTGGTAACTGCAAGGAATTTATATAAGTTTCAGTACTATTGAGAAATTCAAAAGTTCGGGATTTATTGCCTGGAAAAAGTGGTTTTTTGAATTTAATTTGCTGCATATTTCTCGAATTTAAAATATCAAATAGATTATTTATAACTTTTAAAAAGTTAACTGTTCCATCAACGCGGTGAAATTTAGGTATCTTACGTTCAGCACAAAACAGAAGGGCATCGGCAACACTCTCACTAAATAATTGGGATGCTAATCTCACTTTCATTTTTTGATTTTTAAAAAATATGTGTCCTCTCCTTAATTTATTTGCTAAGTGCAATTTTTCTTTCTCTTGAATTTCGTTAAGCTGCTTTAAATGACACCATTTGATATGTCTGCCTAGATCGTCGACAAAAATGCCATATGCTTCAAACGCATTTCTTAATAGTTTTAGCATATGACACGGATCAGGAAATATAAATATTGGTTTATTTGTTACTGGGTGATGAAAATAAGATTTGATATTTTCTGTGTTAAGTGAGCATCCGAGTTCCCTTGCCATAGAAATGTTCGCTGGACAACCGTCAAAGGTCAGCGAAGTTACTTCAATGCCTGTTTCTTCTAGCAACTCTAAACACTGTCTTACTAAGCTAGATCGCTGTTCTCCTGTAACGCCAGCGACAAGAAAATACCCTACTGGTATTTTAAATGCTCCGTTAATAGCTGTCACTAAAAATACAAGCACCTCTTTAGCTTCAGCCAAGTAATCGCCTGATGATCCCTTATTATTACATACGTCAACATATCCATGCATTTTTTGACCGTCCCACTCAATACGTTGCCTGATAGCCATTTCATCTATGACTAAGTTACATAACAATTTATAGTCAGTATTATGAGCTTTGTACTTTAATGCTTTAAAAGATTCCTGTGTGAAACCTGGCTGAGCATCAACTGATTCGTACCATTTTTTTATAGTGCGCGAATGAGGTAAGCAAGTCTGGAATTTTTTCCGTACATATTCATATGCCTTGGGCGAGTAAAAATGAAGAGTACACGCAAACGTTCTAAGAGCTGGCGAATACTTAGTTTTGATCATGTCATTAGTTTGTGTAGTGCGTTGGTAACGATTTATTAAATCATTTACACCGAGGTTCTCTAAATGTGCGGACTGTTCGGAATTCACAAATTTTTGTTTATGAATATCTGATAAAATGTCTTTTAAATTTGCAATTTTTTTACGATCTCGACGTGCTTTCTGTTGTAGTCGTTTAATTTGGAATCTTTGTTTCCTTATCATGTTTTCTTTCTGAGCAATTTCAATGCGCATTTTCCGTTCTCGTGGCGTTTCTGTTATTTGTAAATTATCAGAGACATTTGCAAGTTTCTGAAAAAATAAAAGAGAGTAAATTATAATGCCCGTATAGTTTACTATAAAGTATAACTTATTATTAAACAAACTGCTCACCAAGTCTTGGTTCTGAATATTTTTATTTTCTTCTTCCTCTTGAGGAACATTACGACATAAGCGTTTCAGAGATGGCTCATCAGATTGCTCGTCAGGCGATTTTAAGCGGTCAGACAACTTCGAGACATTCAATTCTTGCGGTACCTAAAATAAGCAAAATGCACAGTGTGGTTCTAACTTTTTATTTAAATAAAGGATAAGGTAAACATTTAACCTATAAACATCCTGTATAGTAGAATGACTAACTATTTAAATGCTTTAATTATAAGAATAAGAAAGTTATGATAATAAACTGAACCCACCTCTGCAAAAACCAAACGCAGTTTTAATTTTGGAATTGCCCATTCAAAAAGCCTGCGATTTTTCGTAAAAGGCTGGAACATTTCTTCTGCAAAATGAACTGAGCATATGGTGCTCGTTTTTGTAGGGAACCAGTTAGGTGGCCTTCCTGAGGCATCAATTCACTGATTTTTTAAACTTGCTTCTTTTGGGAAACTGAAACGGTACAATTACAATTTGTTAGTGACTTACTAAATTATAAACGAAGCTAATCATAAACGTGTAAGTTAAGCAGGCTCTTAAAAATCCCCTAAGCAAGCAGTATTTTTAAGAAATTAAATTCTTCTTTCTTTAGCAACTAGGGGTTTATGTGACAAGAAGACACACGCATGCATAATAAATAAATAGCATGAATGTTGAGCCATTGCCAAAATTTTAATAATAACCTTATTAAAGTAATTTTCATATTATAATTGTTTATTTTAGAGCGTGCAAGTGTTAAAAAAGCGTGCATGACGTCACAATATAGCGTCTTCAAACCCTCTTTAGAAATTCTGCGGCATAGTACATAATTATGACTATATGATGCTGATTATTATAATGCATACGAAGCTAATGATGCATTTATGAAGACTTCAGTTAAAAACCATAACCATAACAAGTGACGAAGTAGCTCATAATTCAAACCCAAGGCCATTCCATAGATTACTTAACTAAACATTAATTAACTTACTTCACGATCTTTGGTTACGCACTACTACGCTGTAAAATAATAAAAATGGGTAAAAATGCATAGAACCACATCGGCTTTCCAACCGGATTACAAGAGTTAACAACTTGAAGAAAAATCTGAAATAGTAATATAACAACTCGCACTCGACTTTCTTGTCGATAGACTTTGTCAAACCTCCACGAGCACATCACTAGCTCGCGCTCAAATACGGCGGACCGGAGCAGCGGACGCACCATGCGACATTACGGCTTATTGATGTTTCGTTATGTCAGCTTTACATTGCTTGTTCAGTCACTCAGTGACAGACTGAGGTGGTTGTAAAAGAGCAATGTATTTAATGCAAACATAATACAGTCGGAGTAATACAAGAAAACAAAAATAAAGTAGTACAAGTCAGATATATTTTAGGGATTGTTGTTTTTCGTGATTTTTAAGACAAATATTGTAAAATACTTGTACTTACCTGTGGTAACTGATGCCATGACTTCTAACATTTTTGTCTTGGCTTCTATTTTTGCACGAAACCACCGAACAAGACGGCATAATCGTTGTTTTTACGAACGCGGTTGACAACACACTAACTCGCGGTGACGGCCATTTTTTCAATAGCTGAGCGAGCCGCTCAGCACCACGTGGTCACCGACACGCCCCCTTGCCACTTCTCCTGTTTTTAATATTTCTGTGCAAATAATGAAGTATCGGTAGTACACTAGTACTACCGATACTGCAGCTAAAACAAGATTAGTACCAAACAGCAAGACCGTATCGCTTCCTAGATTGGAATTATGTGCAGCGGAGCTATTAACCAGACTATTAACAAAAGTAGTCACTAGCATGAGTAGCTTGGATTACAAAATCTATGCTTGGAGCGACTCTAAGATCGTCCTTAGCTGGATACAAGGCTATCCGGAACGTTGGAAGCCGTTCGTAGCGAATAGGGTGAAGAAAATTATTAGCGTGGCATCACCTGACATATGGCATTACGTATCAACTAAGGAAAATCCAGCCGATTCAGCGAGCAGAGGACTATCCATTACACAATTGATAGAGCATACGTTGTGGTGGCGAGGCCCAGTTTGGCTATCGACACCCGATTTTAAGCCAAAGCGACAGCAAGCAGAGTATGCGACGGAAGAAGAGGTCCGGAAGCTAGTTATAAACGTCCAAAATAGTAATCCGGAAGACAGCGTAATTGAAGATTTGCTAAATCGTCACAGCTCATTCGTAAAAATAAATCGCATCGTAGCGTGGTTATTACGTGCACTTGCACGGACAAGTAAACAAATGCCGCCATATCTCACATTACAAGAGCTAAGAAAAGCAAAATTTATTATAATTAAATGCATACAGCGCAGTGAATTTGCATCGGATATCAAGAGTTTAATGCATAGCAAACTTAATTCCAATAGCAAATTATTAAATCTACAGCCATTTTTAGATGAAAGTGGCATATTCAGAGTCGGAGGACGTCTTAAAAACGCCAACATTAGCTCTGATATGACACATCCAATAATAATCCCATATAACGGGAGATTAACGGAACTTCTTATCCAGCAAGCACATAAACACACCTTCCATGGTGGAGCTCGACTCACCTTGTCTTTACTGAGACAGCAGTATTGGATAATTCAAGGAAATAGAGCTACCAAAAAACAGCTTCGTAAATGTGTGACCTGCAAAAAACAAGAACCCAGAAAGCTACACCAAATAATGGGAGACTTACCTGAATGTCGATCTAATCCAGCGCCTCCATTTTATCATACTGGAATAGATTATACGGGTTTCATTCGAGTAAAAGCAAATAAAGGGAAAGGCATTAAAACAACCAAGGGGTACATCGCCTTGTTTATTTGCATGGTTACAAAAGCGGTCCATATAGAGCTGGTCTCCGACTTAAGCAGTTCGTCATTCTTAGCAGCGTTACGTCGCATGGCGGCACGACGAGGGACTCCAAAGCACATCTATTCGGACAATGGTACAAACTTCGTAGGTACCAACAAGATCCTTCAGGAGGAACAGCAACAGTTTGAGCGAATTTTTAGCGGCGTATTTTACAGAGAAATAGCGGAGATGAGCATAGAATGGCATTGGAACTGCCCTTCTTGGCCGAGCGCTGGAGGAATCTGGGAGCGATCTATTCGAAGTCTAAAACAACATCTGAAAAGAGTAATAGGAGAGCAAGCTCTTACATTCGAAGAATACAGCACGATCTTGGCTCAAATAGAAGCGAGCCTTAACTCAAGACCGCTGTGCTCAATATCCGAGGATATTGATGACATCGATTTTCTTACGCCAGCGCATTTCTTAACTACTCGAGCCGGTCTTACTGTCATAGACACGGCACAAGATGCAAGGACAAGATGGTATTTAGTGAATAAAACGTTCCAAGATATATGGAAGCGGTGGAAAGCGGAGTATCTTAGCCAGTTATCGATACGCAGCAAGTGGTTAAAAGCACAGAAGAATATAGAGATAGGAGATATGGTAACCATTCACGATGATAACTTACCTCCGGGAAGATGGCCTGTTGGTCGGGTGGTAGAGGTTCATCCAGGAAAAGATGGAGCTGTCCGGGTGGTGACGTTAAAAACAAAAAACGGTTTCATAAAGCGGCCCATTATCAAGCTGTCCATCTTACCTATATCACAAAACGAAGCAAAAAAGCAGCATCAGCAAAGCAATGAAGCAAAAGCGGAAGAGAAAGCGAGCAAGCAGTCTAGCAGTGGTCCTAAAATGTATAGGATAGTATTATCATTGCTATTTTTTATGAGCTTAATAATGTCCACTGAAGCATCTTACAAACTAACAGCATTCGATAGCAATCAAACATTGTATTTTGACCCTTTAGGAAAAATGCATCTCATTCGTGATCAGTGGAAAATCGTAACTTATTATAATATGTCTCCTTACTGGCAAGGAGACAAAGCGGTCACACAATTTTCGCAATATCTCGAGCAAACATGCGAAAAAATTCAAAAGCAGAGCCATTGTAAAATTATCATCCTACAAATACAACACGAGTACGATGAACTACAATACTATAATCAGCTGTTGCTCAATCAGCACTTCGGAGCACGTTCGCGAACTCGACGCGGGCTTATCAACGCTGTCGGCTCCATAGCCAATTCATTGTTCGGAGTACTGGATCAGGAATTCGCAGAAAAATACAAACGTGACATTGAACTTGTGCACAGGAATATAAACCACCTTAGTCAGCTGTACAGGAATCAGACATCGGTCATAGAAGCGGAGTATAATATCTTAAAGAGAACAGAAGAGACTATTGAAAAGCAGCATAAGATAATTAATAAACATTTGAATAATTTAGACAGCATCACCAACACATTGCAGCAGGAGATCGATGTAATGTCTATTCAGCAAGATTTCTCTTTAGCAGCGTTAGCGACCATAAATATGATTCAGAATTTAAAGCGGATTCAGGACACTTTTCTTGACACTATGACTGAGATCTATCATGGTCAGATCAATCTGCATCTCTTGACTCCACAACAACTGCGTGGGGAGTTACAGGTTGTATCTAGTCAAATATCGAAAGAGCTAGCATTACCAATAGATGACATTCAGTTCAACCTGTATGAGATCTACAAATTGTTACAAGTTAAAGCAAGGATCACGGACGAATATTTCATATTTGAAATTAACTTACCTTTAATTAGCAGAGATACGTTCCAGCTATACAATTTGATACCAGTTCCAGTTCAAATTAATAAAAGTATGATCAGCATCAAGCCAGCGTCTGAATACGTAGCGATCAACTTGAGAAGAGATTCATACTTAACAGCCAGCGTCAGCGATCTTCAAAGTTGTGAATATCAAGCGGAAACCTACCTTTGTCGTCTTCGAGGGCCAGTCCAGAGTTTAGGTCCCGATGAACAATTCTGCGAAAAAGAGAAGCCATCTACTTGCAGGATCATCAAATCTAGCTGTGAAAACAAATGGGTTCCATTACATGACTTTTCTACCTATTTGTATTTCTGCTGTGACTCATACTCTTTGAGAGTCATCTGCGGCCACGACCTACAAGCGAGCGAAGTCAGCAAGGCTGGACTTATTCAACTAACTAAGCAATGCATTGTGAAGGGACAAGATATAACACTTTATTCTCATCAGCAATTAGAGAATACGCTTAATCTTAAACCAAATATACTCGAGATAAAATTAACTCCCATAAATCGTATCATCAGTAATCTTACGCTACCTATCCAAGACTATAAGGTCGACGAAGATACCTCATCGATACACGTTTCTTTAAAGAATCTCGGTGAACAAATTGATTCGATGAAAAAATCAGCCGACCAGACAGAAGTTTTAACGACACATGACATACATCAGTATGCGTTGTCGTATGGCCTATTAGCAGCAGCTATCGCAGTGGTCCTGTGGTTCCTGAGGAGGAGGTGTCAGCGAACCGGTGGTCTGCCCATCCAAGGGCGGATCGAGAGCGTACCAGCGAGTGTGAGTGTGTGTATAAACCAATCTGAGCAAGAGCAAGGCTCTAGTGTAAGTGCGCGAAATCAATCCCTGTCCGCGCAGGGGCCAAGTGTTAGTGATAGTGCGCGCGTATCTAATTTTTCTAAACGGTGGTCTAGTTTACGTTCAAAGAGGCGAGACATGTCGACGTCTCCCTTAGCTAAAAGACAATCAGTATTCTCAATTAACGACTCAACCGTTTGAGCACCTATGTCTAGCTATAAGATCATGATTGTTCTATCACCTTGTCAATCATTTCTCATCTATATTTCTAACTCATTAGCGTTTTAAGCTCACACTCACGTAACTCTTTATTTTTGTATAAGCTTATCTCATTATTTCATCTCTTCCCGTCGGGAGCATGTTCGATGCAATAATTGCAATCGACCACGTTTTGCTGACCTAGCGATACGATACGGCCGCACTAAGCGCGCCGCGAGCTCAGTGCATAACGGACAGCAACCGGGTGCATTCATTTCCATCATTTTAGCGATAACTTAGCCTAAACGTTACTTTAATAAACCCTTTAAAGTGTTTGAGTGTTTAACTTAGTAGCGTAGCGAACCCCACCAGGTACCACTTAGTCGCGTCCCCTACAGACGTGGAAAAGAATGTTAAAGAAAAAAATTACCATTCAAGACTATTTTATAAATTCCTTTTTGATTAAATTTTTCTTAATGAATAACTTGACTTACTTAAAAATCCGACGACTCTAAACTTCGTTCCACCTTTTGAGTATTTTTTGGCTAATTGCACTCGGCTACAAAACTTGCTTAACTTTGAATACTCTCAAGTATTTAAAGTTAAGTTACGAAATCAAAACATTGTGTTGGTGCAAAAATGTTGGACGTATTTCATCAATATTTCTGAACCTGGGAGGTTCGCAATGACAGGAAGAACATAAACATAAATCATTTATTTGCATAAAACATGGTATACAATGGTGTTAAATAAAAATTAAAATAGTTCAAACATGTTCAGCTAAGATAGAACATAGCGTGCAAAATTTTAGGGTTTAGCAAAATGTTACAAGGCATCAACATTTTTTATCCATGAATTCTTTTAGACTATAGAAATTACATTCACTTATCCACTTGTGCAATTTAATCTTTAATAATCTTGAATTTAATATTTTGAATTGCTCTGGTATCTTGTTGTAAATACGTACGCACATTGCTAGGCAGTTTTTTGTTATATTTTTCAAGTCTTGGTTCAAAACAGTCAAAACCAATATAAAAGGATCTCGTCTGTCCCGAAGATTCACATCGTTTGATGTCTTATATAGTTCTTTATTCCTAACTACGAACACACATATTTCATAAATATACAGAGATGGCAACGGTAACAAACCAAACTTTTTGAACATTGATCGACATGTGTCACCAGGTTGAAGTCCACATACTAGTATGTATATGTCTGATGCACTTTTTTTACCTATAAATTCTCTATCCAGATCGGTGTTTTTACCCCACATTACAAGACCATAGCGCAGTAGTGATTCTACTTAAGGTGAATGCTCCAACCAGCCCGCGAAATTCAAAATTTCTTGGGTTTTTTGCAATTTGCAGGCCAGTGCTAGGTTGTATGTTGATTAAAATATTATTCGCGGCTGTAAGACATATGTAGTTACAGAATTATAATCATCAAAATCATCAATAAAACGCTCTAAGTTCATAAAGCTGTAGGAATGACTTTTTCTGTTTTTTTAGGGTTCCGTACCTCAAAAGGTAAAAACGGAACCCTTATAGGATCACTTTGTTGTCCGTCTGTCTGTCTGTCAAGACCTTTTTTCTCAGGAACGCGTGGAGGTATCAAGCTGAAATTCATATCAAATACTCAAGTCTATGGTCTCTTGGAGCTGTGAAAAAATCAAACTTCTAAGTCAACGCGATCAAAAGATACTCCCGTTTATGCCGCAAATTTTCGACACTCGCAAGGGAATCAAAACCTACAGGGTACTTCCCGTGAACTCAGAATCTTGAAATTTGGTATGAAGCAACGTCTTATAGCAGAGATATAGGAAAAATTGCGAAAAGTATACATTTTTAGTTATATCATATAATAAAAATATTTTTAATAATTTTAAACTTACTACCCCTTTCCTCATGAACGCGTAGTGGTATTATATTGAAATTCATATCAAATACTCAAATCTATAATACCTTTAAGCTGTAACAAAATCAAACTTCTATGTCAACGCAATCAAAAGAAACAGGAATTAAAACCGCATATTTTGAAACTCGCCACTACTCGCAAGGGAATCAAAACCTACAGGGTACTTCCCGTGAACTCAGAATCTTGAAATTTGGTACGAAGCAACGTCTTATAACACAGATAAAGGAAAAATTGCGAAAAGCATAAATTTAGCAATAAAAATACCATAACTTTTACTTATATACCTACAGGTTTGTACGGAACCCTCGGTGCGCGAGTCTGACTCGCACTTGGCCGGTTTTTTTTGGTTCCTACGCCTTTATGAACTTGGAGGGTTGTATTGGTGATTTTGATGATTATAATTCTGTAACTACATACGTCTTACAGCCGCGAATAATATTTTAATCAACATACAACCTAGCACTGGCCTACAAATTGCAAAAAACGCAAGAAATTTTGAATTTCGCGGGCTGGTTGGAGCATTCACCTTAAGCGTGGTATGACATAATGGTAGTTTTTATGTTCGTTACATTTTTAACCTGTTTCAGTGCGTATACGAATTTAATAATTCTAGTGCTTACATAATCTACGTTTCTTTCCAGTTTATATCAGTAGTGAGTAATTGGGGCATCTGGATCAAGGAGATCCAGACACCCCAATTACACACTTGATGTGAACTAGACAATCAGTCAATCGGTCAATATTTGAGAACTAGACAATCAGTCAATCGATCAATATTTGTGAACTAGACAATCAGTCAATCGGTCAATATTTGGGAACTAGACAATTGTCTAATCAAATAGTTTATTGGAATAATATTAACTTGTCTATTACTAAAATAGGCTAATGTTTACTTATTGAATCGTTCTTCTCATCAATCTATCCTGCTCCACTTTAGAATATTTTATATTTTTGTTTCTTTAAAAAAGAGACGTTTTGATTTGTCAACATAATCTGTCCCTTTTACAGCATTTAAATAAAAGCAATCAGGAAAAAATATAGCATGTTGCATCCAAGGATCATCGTAATACTCCCAATCTACGATACCACCTCCACACGAAAAGCACATAACTTTATCGTTTAAACCACTTCCACAGTAAAAAAAACCTGCATCAGCCATTTCCATCACCAACCTTCGTTTTGAATCTACTGTAGCCCAATAATGTCGAAATGAACATAATCGAAGTTTATGATCATTATATATTTCATATCGCGGGCTGAAATAATTTTGAATCATTTTAAGAAGGTCTCGATACGGGTATGTATAAAAGAATAATGAACTCTTGTATCTGGTGTTCTCAATTTATAAAGATCTGGCGCTCAGAATAGAACAGGAATGAGCGATAGCATATTTCGTTGTGGTATTCTACATGTAATGCTTTTATTATGAAATAAAACAAAAAAACATTTACTCATAGAAAAAACATTTATTCTGATACATTGTTATGATGTAAAGAGCTAACAAATTATTTAACTTAATTTTTTTCAGGGCATCCCTTATCTTCTAAATTATAAACAATTAAAAATATTTTTATCATCAGACCACTTTTTTAAACATGTTACATTTTTTAAAGCACATACATTCGAATGATACACACAGCTAAATATATTACTAGACTTTCCATAATCATCAAATAATTTTTGTAAGCTAGGACAGTTCTTATCTTCTAAATTATATACATTATCATGTTTTACAATGTTTCTTAGCCACGACACTTTTTCACATCCTTTAACATAAATCTTTTTATCTTTCAGATAATGTTCAATAATTTGAGGCAATTTTAAGTATGGTATAATACCCTCTCTCCAGAAAATTTTTCGGTTTCTCTCTATCCAATTTACTTGCGTTTTTTCTTTTTTTGTAAGATTGTAAAATGGGAATGGTGGTTTGATTAATAATACCATAATTTGATTTCTGCATGCTATTGCTATTTCTTTCACAATAAACTCATTACTTTCGGTCTTAAACCCTTGCAGATCGACTAAGGCGTTCATAATAATTTCCTTACAATACTGCTTAAGGGTTTATATTCAATCAGACGATCGTTGATGATTAGACAATAGGCAGATGTATTATCTGGTATATCTTCAGAACTTTCTATTTCCAGTCTCACATCTACAGCCCCGGTTTTCAAGGCTTCGTTCTGTCTTGAGCAATCAATTACAAATAAAGGAGCCTTTTCTTTAAATTCACGCAAATCAAGCATCGGTTCAGACCGGGTGTTATAATAAGACTGACGAAATTGGGTAAACATTTCATATAATATACAATATTTGTCTTCAGAAAATTTTGCACTAACCGATTCGTATGGATAATATTGAGAATTTAAAAATAGAGTAACATTAGTTATTTTTCCATGGTCAAATATTGAACAGTCTCTGGTTTTCATATTTTTTCTATTTGTCTGCAAACCAAAGATCACATACCTTGGTTTTTCGAGTTGTGATGCAGTCTTCACAACCCAGGAATGTTTTGTAGTTTTAGGCAATAAAGGGTATTCGTACAAGTCCCAATTTCTAAAAGCTATTTGAATAGGACGATCCTTTTCTAAATATTTAAGTAAAGTTAATCTTTCCCGATCAGAAACTTTTATATGAGGCATGCGCCATTGCAGTCTCTCTATATTTACTTCAATGGAGTCATCCTTGTGATCAAGTATTATACTGTTGACATTCGAACTGCTTCTATTGAGTATAAGTTCATGTTTACAGTTAATCATAATTTTATTATAATCTTCCGCAAATCCTAAAACTTTATTCAACGGTATTAGGGCACTAAAAATACCATTATTATCTTTAACCCCTTCCAAATTCCAACCCCAAATAGCAGCAGCTTTACTTTCCCCCTCGCTCATAGACAGATATGATTTTAGAGTGGTAGTAATACCTGCATTTTTTATGCGGTCTATCTCAACACCGTTAATTTCATATCGAATGTCTTGAAATAGGAACGATATATGATTATTTGTAAAATTAACAATCTTTCGTGTCAGTTTTCCTGCTGCATCTTTCGATGCCACTGTGGCTCGACCTTCAATGTAAATGTAGCTGGCTGAAGGTAATACGTACAAATCTTGCTGATGTATGGGTATGCGTATTTCATCATTTTCATTAAAACTGTTGCTATATGGATTATAAGTATGAATTTCATAACTCACTATAGAGTTATCGATTTGTGGTAAACCATTCACTTGAAGAATACTCATAATTTAAATCCTAAAGCTCGAAGAAATAATTTGTTATCTTTAGTTAATTTTTTTATAGTTCGTTTATGTCTTCGTCTTCTGACGGTACGAGAACGAGTAAAGTTATTAACTTCGGCAGATGATTTTATATTATAAACTATCATTTTTTTATTTTCACTCTATATTGACATTCGTCTCCTGTAGCAGATAATGTTAAAGTGTTGTCTTATGAGTACGACACGTAACATTTAAACCTTTTTTAGAAGTGATAATTTGATAAAACCGTGCATTTTCCAAAACTCTTTAAGAAATTTAATGCATAAATGCCCACAATTGAATAAGTTATTCTTTTGTAAATTATTGTAATTATAATTGATATTGTTAGAACCTACATAGCGAACAAATTCTATTGGAGGTTTCAAGTTGCCGTAACTGTCAAAGTATTCGATATATTCATTTAAAATTATATAGGCTACCCAATGTGTACCAGAATTTTTAGAATTATCTAAATTTATGATTCCACACTCTTTCGAAAACGGTGACTTCGGTAAGGTATCCCTCATATACACTCCGCGAAAATATGGAACGTCTTTAGTAAAATGTATGATATCTATATTAGTAAGAGCACGATTAGGTAGCCTATGATTTAGTTTTTTTTCTTTAAATTTGTATATATTCCAAGTCCATCCTTGTAACGATTTAACCGCAGTCCATTTCCAATACATACACCTTCTGCATTCTTATTATGACTTTTCATTTCTTCTAAACGCTTTCTTGCAACTCTATATTCATTTATGGTTTTGACAATACCAGCAATTCCACCTGCAATACTGCCAGCAGCAGACAAACCAGCAAATATTGGTATTAAAGGTAAAACACCACCAGACTTAGGAAGTGATATGATACGTGGGACCCTGGCAGATGAATCATGATTCAATTCTCTAGCAGCAGCGTAGGCTAATTCTATTAGTTTTTTCCTACACTTCGGTTTAATTTTTTTAATGCACTTTTTGGTGTGGGTTACTAAACTTTTAAAGTTTTTCTTGAGTCCAGATCCAGAACTTACTTTTGCTAGCATTATATTATTAACCAAATTGGCAGCAAGTTTTTCTCCTGTACTTGCATCACGAGATAAAGCACGCTTTTTTGCCATTTTTAATAAAATTATATCTGCTTTGTGACGATCTTTCAAACTTTTGGTATTATTATATGCAATATCGTGCTGTTTACAATAATCGTCTAATTTGTTTACACCCGTATCACCTCGAGCCAATCTCTCACGTAATCTAGTTCCTGGGCCACAATAATTATATCCCGGTAAATGGAGCTCAAATGGTAAATTATTAATTAAATTATTAACAAGTCCTTCTCCTTTCATGTATACAAACAGAATGGAACCATTATCATAGAGCATGATGTTATATTGATAAACCACTCATAAAACGTTGGTATCATCAATCCAACTATTTTCGCAGGATGATAACCCCAACCATTTCACGAAAACTTTTCTACCTTTTCGTTTCAAAACTTTTTCAACAAGGTAAATGTCAGGATGTTTAGTTTTTTGTAATTCTTGATCATAAAATGCTCCTAAAATAGGTTGCTCTTTGGCATCTTGTAATAAATATGTAACAGGATTTGTGTTTTGAACTTTACTGATCTTAAATATCTCTGTAGACCAATTAGGAGTGTAACCTTTTTCAAAACAACCTTTATGTTTACTTATTCGTACAAAATCCCCTGTCTTAAACTTTTGACATAATGTTTTCGTTCGATTTTGATTGAAATATCTCTTTAGTAGCTTAATTTTATTGCTATGATTCACTTGAATGGGCGGTAAACCAATTGTTCTGTGTATTGTATGATTATATCTATTAATGATGTTTGCAAGTGTCCCGTCTATCCATTTATAATTCCCTTTGAAACTAAATTCCTTGTAAAGCATACTTTTTATCGTCCTTATTAACCGTTCTACAATTGAAGCCTTTTTCGTTGAATAAGAGCAGTAGTGGTTGATAGAATTATTTAATAATATTTTTTTAAAACTTTTATTGTAAAATTCTTTTCCTAGATCTGTTTGCAAGTTTCTAGGGATACGTTTTTCTCTACTCAATAAAGTATTGAAAGCCTCAGATACAGTTTGTTTATTCTTTTGTTTAAGTGGAATACCCCAAGCATACTTAGAGAATCCATCAATGACGACTAAAATATATTTGCAGTTGTTGTTAAATTTGGAGAAACTTTGCATATCCATTAAATCAGCTTGCCAAAGATCATCGATATCTTTTAATATTACATGTCTTCGAGGAAAATTTATTCTTGCACTTCTATGAATTTCGTTAATAATTTTTCTTTTTACTTTGCTCATTTTCTCAACTGTCACTCCCGAATTACAAAATTAGACTACGTAACAATTTATATGATAAGCCCTTTTATTCTTGTATTACACCCGCTTCTTTTAGCTCTTCAATAATTGATAAAATTTCGTTGTCAAGATTAGTATTACCTGCAGTTTTAGAAGCGATCAAAAGTTTAAGCCTGTCCACTAGTTCATTAGGATCATCCCAATAAACAAGTTCAGTATTTTTTTTATATTTTTTAAGATACGGTAGACCAGCACCTCTCTTTTGTCTAGATTTTACTTCTGTGGGTTCTTGTAAATAAGACTCAGAAAATAACGGTTTGACCACTTGAGAATATTTTAGGCCTTTATCACCTTTAATTTGACCTGCAGGGTCAAAGTCTCTTTTATGAGCATTAGTTGTGAGGAGTATTTCTTTGTAAACCAATTTATCTTTTAAATTGACCAAACTTAAATCAGGCTTCTTGCGAAGCAATAGTTCTTTTAAACCAGGTGTAATTTTATACTGTTTATTAGCTACGCGAATGTTATACACTTTATTGGAGTTCTCCTGAGTGGTAGAAAAATTAACTATTGTATTTCCGATCATATGTTTGTTATTTTCACTACGTACACCAAATGGTATATTCATATCTTCATATATTTCAATGATATCTTCTTTTTTCAACGATGCATTATTATCTTTTTCTGATTCATTATCTCCTTCATCTTCTGAATAAAAATTTTCTAACGAGCTTGACTCATTAGATGATTCATGTTTGTACATGTCATGAGATTTATCATGCAAAAATATTTTGGAACCTATATCAGTGTGTTTAATTTGGTCATCACAAGTATCTTCATTTTTTATTGTAGAAATTTGCTTGTTAGCTACGATTGCATTAAGAGGGTCTGCGAGAGGCTTAAAAAAATACTTCAAATGGCTGTCAGTGTTAAACTCATAATCTTTCATTTGTTTCACTTTTTCCTTTATAGCGTCTGCCGACTTTATTAATTGATCTGTAGTGTTGTGATCCATTATACGACTTATAGTGAGGAGTATTTATGCTCAAATGATTATTATTTCTTTCAGTCATAATTTATATAACCATTTAATCGCAATAAATAAAGTTATCAAATGATTGTCTATATCTGCCTTTGTTTAGTTCACAATCCTTATTAATAGTCAAAAAATCATAAGGATGTATCCAGATTTTAGAACACAGATCTTTGAACTTCGACCACTCTATATCAGAACTAACATGTTCATCGTATATATGTTTCAAGTTAACTTCATCTTGCTTGAAAATTATCAAAAAGTTAACATTGTCTCGTAATAACTGCTTTGGTATTTTTGAATACGTTTGAGATAAATAAAAACAATCTATACTTCTATGTCTGCCCATTGTAAAATAATTTCGTATGTTAATTTGCTTTTCACAAACCACATCATCAAAAATAATAACAGAATTCGGTAATGCATCGTTAGGATGAATAACTTCGTCATCAAAATTAAAAATAAAAAGTTTTACTTCTGGCACTCTTTCTAAGATCTGTTTTAGAAAAATATATTTTGGTTGAAAGCTAGTCTTGGAATACAAGTAAACATTTTTAAACTTTAAGCCATTTTCGTGAATTAACAAACTAATCATGACGTTCGTTTTCCCACAATTCGAAGGGCCACATATTATACATCTGATATTATTCGGCAAAAGAACACTATGCTTTGCGTGTGGTTTATTTTCCTCTACCTCAATATTTTTAACTTCTAATGAAACTGGTTGCTTGACCCACTTCATGTTTGTATCTGTCAGAAAACATAATATGTTCTAGTATTTATAATGCTTATCAAGAACGCTAAGTAATTATAACCCGCAATAATCAGTATCATAGTTTTTAGCTTTTGTTTCCTCGGATAAGTTCGCAGATAAATAAAATGATCAATAATATCTATACAGGTAATGTTCGTTACAAATAAAACAGCAAATATAGAGTACAAGTAAAGGCTTATTTATTAAATAACAACATAATTATTCAGTTTTATTTAATGATTGACAATTCTCATAATTAAAATTATATAAGTTTGCAATTAAAAATACTACTAAATTAACATATGTAATCACAATGACCCCAAGGTACAGTATCTATTTGATTTCCCAGAACATGCCTTTTATCGTCTATCCTGTTTAAAACAACTTTATTTACTTCTTGTGAGAACAGCACATGCTTCATTGATTTTATCATATTCATCTTACGCTTTAATGTTAAGTTCTTAAATAAAACATCTCGATAATTAGATGATTTTAAACATCTTGTTACAGGCTTTGATACACCTTTAGCTTTATTTATTTGTCTATTTAATGATGTCATGCAATATAGTTTTGCTCTTAAGCCTGTAAATTCGGTAAGTGGGTCACCTCCTAACTCATCCTTAAATAAACCAGGAATTTTTTCATTCACCCTAGGAATAAAGTAATGATTATTAGTTTCAAAATTACTTGTATCGAATTCTGATAAATTATCGTACATGTCTTTATAAAAGTCTTCAGTATGTATTAAATACAACAAACTATCAGTATCAGTGTAGCATAATTTAGCTTTGTCACCATATTTATTCTTAATGAAATTATAATGATAATTGTACATATGGCACTTAGAGAATTCTAGCACCGCAAATCCAATATATATCGGTCTGTCTAAAACAAGTTTCATGGGACTCAGTTGTATGGCTATAAAGTTTTCATTAAAGATAGAAACACTTTTTAAATTAGGTTTTGTGATTAATTTCTCAGCACCTACTATTTTATTCGTTTTATTCAAATCATCACTCCATTTGGTTACTAATTTGACTTCCACTTGCTTACGTTTATTTTCAATAGTTTTCCCAAATATTGAGTTGTTTAAAAGCTTAAAAAAATCTCTTTCGAATGATGTTGAAGCTGCTTGCCGTAAGCTAGTATTCAAGTCTATATACTTTTTCAAAAAATATTCTTGTTTAAAACAAAGGATTCTATGAATTTTTTTTAAAACTAGACCATTTTTAAGACATGCTTTTAAATGAACATAATGAATAATGTAATTATATTTATCATACAAATTTGCAATTAATTTTGGTGTTTTCCCTCCAATAGGTGTGAACTTCTCGGGAGCAAAAGGCAAGTCGCTATGCAAATTATGTAAATGATTTGGATACGCTAAATCTACTTCTAAAATATAACCGTACTCGCCATTATCAGGAACATCAAACAAATTAAAATGTTCAATATCATTATTTTTCATAAATTTAAACTCTGACATCGGTAATTTTTTAGTCATAGCATATCCATAAAGATTATTACAGTCTAAATATATCAAATATGTTGATGGTTTAGAACTATCAAAATGAGGTAAATAAATATTATTCGCTTCAGCATATCGGTGAGAGCACTGAGCTAATCCTCCACGTATTCCTTTTTCCAACATTTTATAAATTTCTAAATCATTAATCAATTCTAACTGAACGCCTGTGTAAAGGAGCATTGCATCCCAACTCAATCCGGGTGAAGTCACATAATACGCAGGATCGAGTTTGTAATGTTGCAAACAAATTTTTCTAAAATTTTCAAATATATCACATAATAATAGTACATCACACTTTAAATACAAGTCAGTATATTCACCAAGAGTACTAATATCAAAACATTTCCACACTGTTCGGGCATGTTGATATTCAGTATCTGTTATATGTTTCATTTGTAAAGTGTTATAAAAATGATTCTTTGGTGGTAGTTGTGGTTCATTATATGTTTGCCATGAGCTAATGTACTCATACGGATATACACCTTTGCTTCTCAGTAAATTTAACTGGCTTTTATCTGGGAAATGTGATGATAAGTGAATAAAATCGTTCTCCGTTAAACTTTTACTCAAATTGTCAAGACTTGAACTAAGAAACTGAAATGAATCTATAAATTTAATCTGTATAGGTTTACATCCTGTGCCGGTTTTGATTATTTTAGTTATGCTTATATATTTTTCTTTTGTTTTTGGTATAATTTTTATCTCACCATCATATTTCGATAATTCAGTAATAAATATATGAGAATCATAACCAGATAAGTTATGAAAGATAACAGGTATAAATGAACACACTCTATAAATTAAATTGCAATGCGAATGCGCAGCGCCTCTGTACTCGGATGTAATATGATCATGATCACAAACTTTATCATCAAATAATAAATGATTACAGATATGGCATGTAGTTGCTTTGCTATAATTATCAGTTTGCTCTCTCGTCATAGATCTCATGGGTTTCTTAGTTATTAAAATTTTGTGAATTAACTTCGCTTCTTTAATTAATCTCTTAACAAACACTTTTACACAATCAGGTCCTCTATATGTTACGAATTTGTTCAAGCTACTATCATGTGAGCAACATACATAATATGCAAAACAAGACGGTTGATGTAGTTTATTTTTTATCGTACTTTTATCATTATGTTTTTCTTTATAATTTACTAGTATACTTTCAAAGTCAGCATAAATCACAAAGTTAATTTTTTGCTTTCGCTCATAATTTTTGAATTGTAATGTATTGTTTTTATCAGGCAGTATTGTTAAAATTTGGGAACAACTATGAGAATGATACATTTTTTCACTAGTAAAAAATTGCAAACATGTTTCACATAAATGCGTTTGACCTTTATGAGACGTAACTTGTCGACGCACTAAGCGTAAAAGATTTTTTATCAAGCAATAATGACCTTTATTTTGTTTTTCAAAATACAGTAAGTTAACATGTTTATCTTTCTTACAATTCGTCACATAAAGAGGTCCAGTTACAGTACAACGTTCATCTAATCCATAAATATTAATACTGATCTCACAATTATTCTTTTCAAACAACTTGATATCTTTAGGTAAAGGAGGAAATGAAATGCCCTGTATATTAAATATTGAACTAAAGTGTGGATAGGAGTTTGTTCTACATACATTATTTTTTGCTGGAAATAATGCTGCGACAATACTCCATAAAAAACAGTAATCATCATTATTGTGTATATTCAAACAACTCTTTGTGTTTTTAATAACTTCTGGTAGCTCTAAATAAGTACCGCCCCGCATGGGGGAATATTTATTTATATTTATTTCCAAATGACTTATACAGACAAATGACCATCCAGATTCATAATGCTCAAATTCAGTAAGTTTTCTTTTAAATATTTCTATTATATTCGAGAATAAATTATTAAAGTCAGTACTGCTGTATATAGTTTCATATTTCGTATTAAATGACTTGAGCTGCTGCTCACTTAATTGTGGTAGTAAAAAGTAAGCAAACAGCTCGAAGTTAACTTTAATGCAGGTATGTTCCAATAATGATAACTCAACGATTTTCGAAACATCTTTTCGCTTATCACTCAAGAACACCTCTAGTATGAGGTACTCGTCTTCTATTGATGGGTTTAAGCGATACGTCATGATTCTATTTTTAAATGCTGCAGCTACAATATGAACATTTTCAAACTTTGACTTTATTAAACAATTCGATTTATGAATATTCGTTCTCATATGATATCTGTATTTATGTTCTGGGATCTCAATTTTACATTCATTACAATGAATATGCTTTGATAAATAATTTGGCTCATAAATATTCTTATCGTATTCATTTTCTGGAATATCAATCTGGGATTTAACAATATTATTATCAGAATTTCTGTATTCAATCTGGGATTTAACATTATTAATATCAGAATTTCTGTATTCAATCTGGGATTTAACATTATTAATATCAGAATTTCTGTATTCAATCTGGGATTTAACATTATTAATATCAGAATTTCTGTATTCAATCTGGGATTTAACATTATTAATATCAGAATTTCTGTATTCAATCTGGGATTTAACATTATTAATATCAGAATTTCTGTATTCAATCTGGGATTTAACATTATTAATATCATAATTTCTGTATTCAATCTGGGATTTAACATTATTAATATCTGAATTTGCTGATGAGTCATCACCGGGGTGTATAACTGGAAAAAAAGACAGCATTTTTATTGTATAGTTTAATTATAGGGATTAGCCATACAACTGAGTCCCAACTCAGTTGTATGGCTATAAAGTTTTCATTAAAGATAGAAACACTTTTTAAATTAGGTTTTGTGATTAATTTCTCAGCACCTACTATTTTATTCGTTTTATTCAAATCATCACTCCATTTGGTTACTAATTTGACTTCCACTTGCTTACGTTTATTTTCAATAGTTTTCCCAAATATTGAGTTGTTTAAAAGCTTAAAAAAATCTCTTTCGAATGATGTTGAAGCTGCTTGCCGTAAGCTAGTATTCAAGTCTATATACTTTTTCAAAAAATATTCTTGTTTAAAACAAAGGATTCTATGAATTTTTTTTAAAACTAGACCATTTTTAAGACATGCTTTTAAATGAACATAATGAATAATGTAATTATATTTATCATACAAATTTGCAATTAATTTTGGTGTTTTCCCTCCAATAGGTGTGAACTTCTCGGGAGCAAAAGGCAAGTCGCTATGCAAATTATGTAAATGATTTGGATACGCTAAATCTACTTCTAAAATATAACCGTACTCGCCATTATCAGGAACATCAAACAAATTAAAATGTTCAATATCATTATTTTTCATAAATTTAAACTCTGACATCGGTAATTTTTTAGTCATAGCATATCCATAAAGATTATTACAGTCTAAATATATCAAATATGTTGATGGTTTAGAACTATCAAAATGAGGTAAATAAATATTATTCGCTTCAGCATATCGGTGAGAGCACTGAGCTAATCCTCCACGTATTCCTTTTTCCAACATTTTATAAATTTCTAAATCATTAATCAATTCTAACTGAACGCCTGTGTAAAGGAGCATTGCATCCCAACTCAATCCGGGTGAAGTCACATAATACGCAGGATCGAGTTTGTAATGTTGCAAACAAATTTTTCTAAAATTTTCAAATATATCACATAATAATAGTACATCACACTTTAAATACAAGTCAGTATATTCACCAAGAGTACTAATATCAAAACATTTCCACACTGTTCGGGCATGTTGATATTCAGTATCTGTTATATGTTTCATTTGTAAAGTGTTATAAAAATGATTCTTTGGTGGTAGTTGTGGTTCATTATATGTTTGCCATGAGCTAATGTACTCATACGGATATACACCTTTGCTTCTCAGTAAATTTAACTGGCTTTTATCTGGGAAATGTGATGATAAGTGAATAAAATCGTTCTCCGTTAAACTTTTACTCAAATTGTCAAGACTTGAACTAAGAAACTGAAATGAATCTATAAATTTAATCTGTATAGGTTTACATCCTGTGCCGGTTTTGATTATTTTAGTTATGCTTATATATTTTTCTTTTGTTTTTGGTATAATTTTTATCTCACCATCATATTTCGATAATTCAGTAATAAATATATGAGAATCATAACCAGATAAGTTATGAAAGATAACAGGTATAAATGAACACACTCTATAAATTAAATTGCAATGCGAATGCGCAGCGCCTCTGTACTCGGATGTAATATGATCATGATCACAAACTTTATCATCAAATAATAAATGATTACAGATATGGCATGTAGTTGCTTTGCTATAATTATCAGTTTGCTCTCTCGTCATAGATCTCATGGGTTTCTTAGTTATTAAAATTTTGTGAATTAACTTCGCTTCTTTAATTAATCTCTTAACAAACACTTTTACACAATCAGGTCCTCTATATGTTACGAATTTGTTCAAGCTACTATCATGTGAGCAACATACATAATATGCAAAACAAGACGGTTGATGTAGTTTATTTTTTATCGTACTTTTATCATTATGTTTTTCTTTATAATTTACTAGTATACTTTCAAAGTCAGCATAAATCACAAAGTTAATTTTTTGCTTTCGCTCATAATTTTTGAATTGTAATGTATTGTTTTTATCAGGCAGTATTGTTAAAATTTGGGAACAACTATGAGAATGATACATTTTTTCACTAGTAAAAAATTGCAAACATGTTTCACATAAATGCGTTTGACCTTTATGAGACGTAACTTGTCGACGCACTAAGCGTAAAAGATTTTTTATCAAGCAATAATGACCTTTATTTTGTTTTTCAAAATACAGTAAGTTAACATGTTTATCTTTCTTACAATTCGTCACATAAAGAGGTCCAGTTACAGTACAACGTTCATCTAATCCATAAATATTAATACTGATCTCACAATTATTCTTTTCAAACAACTTGATATCTTTAGGTAAAGGAGGAAATGAAATGCCCTGTATATTAAATATTGAACTAAAGTGTGGATAGGAGTTTGTTCTACATACATTATTTTTTGCTGGAAATAATGCTGCGACAATACTCCATAAAAAACAGTAATCATCATTATTGTGTATATTCAAACAACTCTTTGTGTTTTTAATAACTTCTGGTAGCTCTAAATAAGTACCGCCCCGCATGGGGGAATATTTATTTATATTTATTTCCAAATGACTTATACAGACAAATGACCATCCAGATTCATAATGCTCAAATTCAGTAAGTTTTCTTTTAAATATTTCTATTATATTCGAGAATAAATTATTAAAGTCAGTACTGCTGTATATAGTTTCATATTTCGTATTAAATGACTTGAGCTGCTGCTCACTTAATTGTGGTAGTAAAAAGTAAGCAAACAGCTCGAAGTTAACTTTAATGCAGGTATGTTCCAATAATGATAACTCAACGATTTTCGAAACATCTTTTCGCTTATCACTCAAGAACACCTCTAGTATGAGGTACTCGTCTTCTATTGATGGGTTTAAGCGATACGTCATGATTCTATTTTTAAATGCTGCAGCTACAATATGAACATTTTCAAACTTTGACTTTATTAAACAATTCGATTTATGAATATTCGTTCTCATATGATATCTGTATTTATGTTCTGGGATCTCAATTTTACATTCATTACAATGAATATGCTTTGATAAATAATTTGGCTCATAAATATTCTTATCGTATTCATTTTCTGGAATATCAATCTGGGATTTAACAATATTATTATCAGAATTTCTGTATTCAATCTGGGATTTAACATTATTAATATCAGAATTTCTGTATTCAATCTGGGATTTAACATTATTAATATCAGAATTTCTGTATTCAATCTGGGATTTAACATTATTAATATCAGAATTTCTGTATTCAATCTGGGATTTAACATTATTAATATCAGAATTTCTGTATTCAATCTGGGATTTAACATTATTAATATCAGAATTTCTGTATTCAATCTGGGATTTAACATTATTAATATCATAATTTCTGTATTCAATCTGGGATTTAACATTATTAATATCTGAATTTGCTGATGAGTCATCACCGGGGTGTATAACTGGAAAAAAAGACAGCATTTTTATTGTATAGTTTAATTATAGGGATTATAAATGCGATTACAAAATACTATCTTAAAATAACATCCATGTAAGTATATAATGATTATATCTCATAATGTAAACTATTGTTAAGACTATTGATAAGAGCTAATAAAAGTAGGAACACATTTTTTAAACTCCTTCCTGGTGCTTGTTATGTAGGCGTTTAGGCGACGCCAGGACTCTGAATCTTCATCACATTTGTTTTTTATCGTGATTACCGAGTGCCGCCACCTATTTACTGGTTGGACTCGCTCTATTTCACTACATTTATATACTTTGAGTTCTACATAGAACTCACCTCTTTTTTGCTCGTTCATTTGTCGTGAAAATCCGTTCGCCAGTCTCCTCGTGATGTACGAGTATATCGGGGCCGTCTTTTTGTCCACAACAACATCAATTTCATCGTCATCAGTGTCGCTCCCGAATAACTCGCGAGCCGTTGACTTGGTGACAGGGGTGATTGGGTGAATGGTCGGCTTAGTTTTCTTACTCGTAGACGTAGACGGTTGGGAGCTGCTCGTTGGACAAGGCTTGCGCTTTTTGTTCTCCTTTGGCTTGGTTTTCACTGATGCATGCTCCTCGTCTGCCGATTCGTCCTCTGAAGGGAAAATATGGTCTGCCGTGTTCTTGTCCCTGTAAGAAATAAAATCAATGAATTAGTATAGTAACAATTACATTTTGTTTAAATCATCTAGACGAGACTAAGAGAATGAATTTATTACTAGAATGAATGAATATTAAAAATTATGAATCAATTAACGGTTTAATTTTTATAGATGCAAAATCGCCCAATTTATCTGAATTATTGAAGAGCTTAATGCAATACCTATTTGAATGATTGAATAGTGAATTAACTGGAAAACAAATATACTACATTTCTAACAAGAAACTTAAACCGATAACACAGAGTGAATTACATTGAAAGTGAGTAGATACTTACATTTTAGAAGATTTACGTTGCTTTGGTAGTTTAGTATAAGATGTAACTGCTCCTAGGTGAAGTGTCGATATGATCCAGCTTCTGCAAGATGCACTCTTAAATAGTGGTAAATCCACGTCACGATATCCCATATAAGGAAAAGGCCACGCATTACTAAAATGCTTTATCAGCCCTAACATCCCAATATGTAATAGTTTACGTTGCAGAAAAATATCTTGCTAAACAATCGAGATCATGCAAATTGAACTTTATCTTCATTGTGTAAGATACTTAAATTCGCTAAGTCGGTGGGTGGTCCGGTTCAGATGTATATAGGTGTCTGGATGATGTCGTTTTCTGTGTCACATACCATTATTATACCCGGGATTTGTCTCCTTCTGTTTTAAATGGCTATTGGAAAGATAAGTGTATATCCAGATTATAAACTATCTGCATGCTAAATTTCATCAAAATCTGTGTAGCTAGTTTTATGTCATTGAATAACAAAAATGCAGGCTGAATTATTAGGCAAAACCAGGCGTAACAATAGTGTGTCGATTTGCCATTTGTTTTGATCCGTCTCCATATAAAGAATTTTGCAAAGTCACTAACAATGACATACTACTTACATACGATGATTTTGCTTGCCGTGTCTTCCCAATAAAATGTATGAAAAGATTACAGCGAACAAACGTACAGTAGTAGTTATTTTATCATATATACTTACGGTAAACAATAAAATGTCTGGCGCCGTGATGTCTTGGGGTTTCAATTTCACCATACCATATTGGTCTAGGATGTCAACATCTAACAAAAACGTACGATTTTGAACTCTATTGATTAAAATTAAATTTATATATAAATGGGAAAAAAACCTTAAAATCAATCATTTCAATTTCGGCATGTGAGTCCTCCTGACTGGGTAGAACGATAATATCGTGAAAATATCGGTAAGTGTTAATAATGTATTTTCTTTATCAATACTATTATAAGTACCTAACAATAAAAATTAAATGCATTATTTAGTACAGCTGTTTGATGCACCACTGCCAGTATTTATTTCTACATAACAACACATCATTCACTCACTCATTATGTTCAACCATAATTGTTGTTTTGATATAGAATAATAGTAAATGAAATATTAATTTAGAATTTTTTTCAGGTGTTTAAAAAGGTCTGGACATAGAATTAAGTATGTCACACTCACCATCCTACACTCCTGTTTTAGATAACATTGACCAACAATGTAATGTAAGTATCTAAGTGACCAACGATGCTAACCATTGAATTCATATTTGTGCTGTTTAATAAATGACACAAAATCATTCATCATTATCATTTTTATTTCAGATTTTGATAGATAGCTCAGATCCAGTTCTAAATCCATTTTACTATGCTCAAGATCAAGAGAGTTGGTATGCCGAAGTGGCAGCAAAAGCATGTGAAGAAAGCAGACAACAAGAAACAGAAAAGAAAAAACTGAAGAAGAAGAATAAGAAAATATTTAAAACTTCTAAAAACACATCCTTTATCAAGCGTAAAGAGCCCGGGCATGTTCACCGAATAATAAAGATAATTGTACATGATGTGGAAGGTCGTCAAATGGAAGAAATAGACAGTGACCCTGATAGTGCAAGCTTGAATATACAATATTTAGTGCGAAGTGATTCTGATGAAATCATGAGTGAAACTGAATATTTAGTTACTAAAATAGTTAAAAAGTTAAGTTCAACTTCATGTACTTAATTGATATTTTAAAATATAATCATTCTAATTATTATTTTGCTTTTTATTTCCACACCATAAATTTAAAGTACATAGCCACATTAGCCACTGCACTACATATATAAGGCAGCGCGATGGTATTAGCGAGCGCATTCCATTTACGTTAGGCTGCCGCGTTGTGTCGAATAGCCTATACCGACTGTTGCTCAAATTTCATGCACGTGTCTTTGAATTGTTGAATGAATGTAATAATTTTATACAGCGAAAAATTAGAATGCATATAATTATGAACGTTAAATTAAGATAAATGTTTCACATTTATATTGAATATCTAAATTTCTCATGATATCTATTAAATTAATAATGGTTGAATAGACATAAAGTCGACTACCAAAACTCTAACTGACTGTAATTTTATTGATCGCAGAAAATATTTTCATATTTATAATCTTAATAGTTAGCTGATTGTCTAGTTCACATCTAGAGCAATGTTCTGTGCGTATTGAAACATATTGATCGATTGACTGATTGTCTAGTTCACAAATATCGACCGATTGAATGATTGTCTAGTTCACATCAAGTGTGTAATTGGGGTGTCTGGATCTCCTTGATCCAGATGCCCCAATTACTCACTACTTATATCCTTATCTATTACTACGCCTAAAAACTTTATATGTGTTACCTCTTTGATTTTATTTATATTAAGTTTGATATTGATTGACTTGATATTTGACGGCACGGTTGGCGCAGTGGTCAAGCGATTGACTGCTGCGCTGCATGTCGCGGGTTCGATTCCCGTACGGAACAAATATTTGTATGACCTACAAGTAGTTGTTCCGGTTTCGGGTGTTTTTCTATGTATAATATGTATGTATTTACAAAAAAAAATGTATATATGTAGTTTATCAGCCATCTAGCTACCATAACACAAGCATTAGGTTGCTTAGCTTGGGGCTAGATGGTGCTGTGTGAAATGTCCAGGGATATTATTATATTATATATTGTTTTCGTTTATTAATTTTTTTAACATAGGTATTATTTACATTTTTAAACATTCCAATATAAAACAATAAAAAAACATTATCAATATTGTTTTTAATATTATTGGATTGATTAAATTGAATGTAAACGGATTTGTCTAAATTTATTTTCAAATGGTTCATGTCAAGCCAATGCAGCAATGTATTTATTGTATTATTAATGTCGAAGTCATGATCCGCAATGGTATTCTTCTTTTTATCAGATGTCACTATGATAGGTATACCGTCTGCAAATAATATGCATTTATGTTAAGTTATATTTAGATATCATTTATGTATACAAGAAACAGAATTGGGCCTAGAACGCTTCCTTGTGAAACACCATATTTATTATGTCGAAATTCTGACGAGTAAGGTATCATATCTGTATTTTTTTCTTATAATGACAAGTTGCTGTCTTAAATAGGACGATATCCACTGAAGTGCAGGTCCCCTTGATCCCGACCGTCTCTAACTTATCTAGTAATATGTCCAGTGACACTAGATCTAACGCTTTCGATAAAACAAAAAAGAGGACAGCAGTAAAATTATTATTCTTAATATTTGTAAGTATTGCTTTCATAAGTGAGAAAATGGCTAATGACGTGGACTTGCTTTTTTGGAATCCAAACTGTTCGGCATTTATTATTTGGAATGTATTGCAGAAATCAATGAGTCTTTTATGCATACGAATTTCATAGATTTTAGACAAAATAGGTATTAACGTTATAGGTTATTGATATCACATTTATCTCCCCTTTTGAATAACACCTTTTTGTTGAGTGATTTTTGGCTTCCTTAAGATCGCTACGCTTCTTTTTTACATCAATACTAATGTTATAAACTGACCAACTTTGTATATGGGGCAAATTTTTGGAACTACTGATTCGATTTCGAAAATTCATGTTTCACACAGTTATATTATCGCCGAGTGTCATAGACAATATTAAAAACGTTTCCGTGGTACAATCGTAACGAGAGCGAATCCGCGGTACAAGCTAGTCCGCTATATTATGTGCATGTGTATACTCACAGCGCACAGGGCGGCGCGTGCGGTAACGCGCGGCACTGCGGCGGCGCGGCCGGGCGCGCGTCACGCATGTCCACCGGCCGCGCGCACGCCCCGCCGCACCCGCGCCCCGCGCTCCGCGCCGCGCCTCGCGCCGACAGCGACCACGCGTAGCGGCCCCAGCCGCAGCGGATTATCACTGAAATGGAACCATTCATAGGCGCGATTACAGAATTATTTTACCACTAATTTTGCATTACTACCAAAATTAAGATGATCTATAATGTCCTGTAATAAGGTTACTGGACACACTGGACAGGACAAACGAAGTGACGTAAGCGACCGTGACCGTGAACCACCGCGGCAGCCATTACCACGACCATCCATATCAATAGTACCAGGACATCATAACTTACCAATAAGTGTAGGTTGCGGCTCCTGACTGTTGCTGAGCGGTTCCTCTAGCAAAGACAGCAGTATATTCCCGTCGGCCACGAAGTGACGTAAGCGACCGTGGCCCAGCGCGGCCAGCCAGCGCTCGTCCAGCCGGCACCACGATGAGCCATTGCCGCCGTTGCCTATTTGCTACATTACAAAAATGAAAACATTGTCAAACTCCATAATCGTTACAGTTAAAACCTAGGCCAAGTTGTCAGAGGCCAATTTGCTCAGCAATTTGGTATCGGGTTTGATTTCCTAAGGGCCTACGCATTGCAATGATGGAAAATTTAAATTGTACGGGACGCACATAAGCTAACGAAAAGCTAATGTTAATCCTGTTTAAAATCATTGTAGAAAAACGAAAGCTTTGAAAGCGATTTCCAATTTTCTAGATCCTAGACTCTATCTAGGCTCTTAGGTAGGATAAACTGTTTACTATAAGTATGGAATTTGTGAGCAGTAGGCCGGTTTTTTGGCAAATGGCACGCCACGTTTCTTTTATTGGCCTTTACTGTCACATTTCCAGGATGGGGTAGGACAGATGGGCCAGGCCAGAATCGTCACACAGTGGGTGCACGACGACCGTCTCGTCGTCATCGAGGCAGGCCCAGGAAACGCTGGCGTAACCATTTGCCATCGTTCCTGACTGGCCAGAGAAGGCAAAACACCGTGAGAGTTGGAAAGGAATGGGGGAGGCTTTTGCCCAGGAGTGGGAAAGAATAGGCTATTTAAAAAAGGCATGTACTGTCCCACGCCTCGGTAAATGCACCCCATTCCTTCCACTTCTCTCGGTGTTGTGGCTCTTCGCGCCAATATGTGAGGAAGCCATCCAACGCGTCCCGCCGTCTTCTCCTTGGTCTGCCTTGATAGAATACAGACGTGCTATGTTGTCAAAATACAAACAATTTCACACAAGTTTACCTGTTCCAGTATTAACATAAGTAGCGACTCTGCCGCATCCCGCACTCTCATGGATACAGGCTTCAGTTCCTTCTCGTCCTTCATCTTTGGGAGCTCGCCAGGTTTTCCTGTATAACAAACAATGTCATAATATTGTAATACAATATTTTGATAGCAATTTAATACTGGCCCTTTCAGTACCAGGCTACCATATCACAACAAGAGGTTCACAGATTCTCGCTGATCGATATCAGAGTTCCAGTAGCAATTTCGATCGCGGTCAGTTCCAGGATGTTACAAAAATAAGGAGCTTACCATGACTCTTACTACTCTCGAGATCAATGACATCCAGCAGCGTCGATGTCCAATGATGAATATAATGTGATGCCGAGTATAATGCTACATGGATCTTCTGGCGCGTAGCCATAGTAAGAACTAAATCCGCCATCTTGATTTTTGAATACATTTTCCACAAAAAATTTCATAAGTACACAATTTAAGCACCAAAAGAACTATGCTGCGCCATGCCAGCACCGATTTTGCTGTGAATGATAAAGTATTGTGCCAATAAAATTTAATACTGCCATCGATACAAAGAAGAATAAGTACCAGGCTATCAAGGTGGTAAGGAGCTTACCTTGACTCTTGCTGCCGGATATGCCGAGTTCGACGACTTCCAGCAGCGTGGCTATGCACTCCTGGTCAGCGAGTAGTGCGGGACACAACCAGGCGGCCAGACATGAGTAGGCGGCCACCACGCACGAATGCAGGTCCCGCGAGTGGGCTTGTGGTGGCCGGCTGCATTGTACTGTGATGTAGTCGCAAATCCAACGCACGGCGCGCTTGCGCTCGATCGCCTCTAGAGGAGTAAAAGATTAAACTAATGTAGGAGATGGTGGGATGGATTGGACTCATATCTGGGAATGATCGATGATGTAAAAGTAAAAGAAATACGGAACTAACGTAAGACGCTTCTACTATTTTTCTATTCCTTTCTTCTTTTTTGTATTTAGTGCGTACACATATTGTTAAATAAATAAATCAGATAATTAAAATATTACGACAATCCCTTTGAAAAGCGCTACATAAAAACGAAACACTTTGACAGCGATAGCTACTTGTCGAGACCCTTACCATGGGTTCAACAGATTTAAGCAAGACTCAATAAAATTATAATTAAATTATAGTCAAGTAAGTACCTAAACTTATTGTTCATACTAATTTGTGCTAAATTCAAAAATATTTTTTTATAACTTACCAATGACAAATTCTAGATAGCATGCAAAATACAATACGTAGATATTAATTATATACCCTCTCAAACACGATAATAATACGAATCCCGCTCGTAAAATTTAAAAATATAAGTATAGTTACTATTTGTTACATTTTAATATTTGCTTATAACATTACAACTCCACAAATTACTATGGAATATTTGAAACTGACCTGGCTTCGAAGAATGCAGCTTGGCGAGTCCAGAGAGCAGTTCCAGGGCAGCCAGGGAGACTTGCAGGTCGCCCTTCCACGAGGAGATGAGGCGGTGGCACACCAGGTACGTGGCGCGCACCACCAGCGCCGCACCTAGTGGCACTCGCACTTGGTAACACATGGAACTACTCGGTACACTGAGGACCTACCTACTTCATACAGTCGAGAATAGCTTGTCTTACTCTTTCAGGCGAAAATCTAAACCTCCTTGACGCTCATCGTGTGAACGAGGCCTAGATTTTTCGACAAGAGAAGAGAATATCCATGCGAAACTCGTATGTGGCGTTTATTATAAAGCAGAGAGCCATTTTAAGGCTAGTCGCCGCCCGGGATATTTCGGAACGAGACGAGACGAGACCTTAAAGCTCACGCTCCCGCTATCACAATTAGGAAGTGAAAATTCAACGCTCGTTTACCTACACGACGAAAAGCGAGGCTCAGATTCTCAAGATACTACCCTCTTGTAAACAAGGCTTTGAAGAGAGAAAAATTACTATGGATTCCTTACTGCACAGTACGGAGTTACATTTGATATAGACAGACTATAGATTCTACACATTTATAAAACACATAATTCGTAACATATAACTCGTTAGTTGGCACACTTACAAAATCGTCAAAAACAACATTTTGAAACAAAATTAAGGCGCTACAAAACAATCGCCTGATAGATTTGAAACAAAAATAAATTGATCAAAAGATAAGTAATGTTCAAAAATGAAATGTACTGTGAAATCACGAAATAAAGGCAAGCAAAACATTAAGACATTTAACAAGCATTGATACGCACACTGTAAACTTTTCAACTAAACATGAACTGAGCAAGGTTTGTAGTTCTAAGATAACTCCCGAGAAAAATAAAAGATTATCAGCCGATCTGCTTTATCAATAAATGAGCCAGTTGTAAAACTAACAGTGTGTTTATGGAAGGGCTATTTATTGACATGGCAATCAATACTGTATTTAAGACGAAGGTATGCTACATCAATTGGCATGGGAGCTGGAGAATGAGCCTCATATTCATATAGACATAAGTTGCTTAACTGTCGTAGCGATGTCATTTGGTGTTGCTGGAAACTAAAAACGTGGCTCACACGTTAACTGTATAAAATACCGTTGAAACAATGGAATACGGGGTCTTTGTGGAGCAAAGAAGTCAGAGATGGATCATCGTCATTCTCGTGCCCTTACCTCAATATATTTGTACGGTGCAGCATTATTGTTTTACAGTTCTCTATTATTTTAAATTCATGTTAAATCGTTTGATAATTTTGTTCAAAAATGTTTGTTATGTCAATAAATAGCCCTTCAGAACGCAAACAAAAAGATGTGTAATTACCGAAAACAGGCGAGGATGGGTCTAGCTCCCTAACGTCTGCGGCGAAGTCGTCTAGCGAGTGCCCCTCGGCGCTGCCGGCCGCGCTGCCGCTCTCGGAGCGCGCTACAACACGTGCGACACCCGCCTCTCTTATCAAATATGTGTACTTAACATAAAGCTTATTTTTGATATTTCCACTCAAAGAAATATCAACTTTATGGTGCAGTGTTTTGAAGTAGGTTTTTTTTAAAGTCATAAAAAAGTTGAAGTTGTAGAGCAAACTGTACTAGGCGGTTTCAGATAAGCGAATTTTCGGCGTGTGTTTGGTTGCTCGTAGGCGCGTATGGGCGAGCTTTTTGCCAAACGCGCAATATGTACGACCGTTGACGCGCCTATAAGCGCGAGAGACTCCTCCCTGCACGCCCATTAACCCCACGCAAACACACCGGAATAAACGCGTGTACGAGCGTTCGGTTTTTTGAATCGCGAAATGTAGCGCGCGTGTAATCGCTTAAGCGACCCAGCTAATAAAAACCGCTAGTCTGAAACCGCTGTTATGTGTAGTCGTTGACGACAGTCTATGTCTTTGTTTGTATTATATATTTTCAGAAATAAGACATTACAAATAACGAAAATTTAAAACTCTGAAAGGTTTCTATCGAGCGACTTAGAGGGGTTCTCATATATCTCAAAGACTTGTCTATAATTTTGACAGCTACAATTGAATGTTGGCTCGCAAAATAAATGTAGCGTGTATGTGTGTGCTTTATCGTGATCATTGCACATGTGTGTGTGATAGCAGTGGCTTAGAAGGAAAGAAAGATAGATGTTTCTTTTCTTCTTCTCTTTAGTAGCAGTGGTTTAGCTTGACAACTTCAGGAAGCTATGAAACTGGTGATAGGTAATAATTGAAAGTTGCCTCTGATGTTAATGTAATGTATTGTACAAGGATCTTTTCAGCACTTTATGGGTAACTGGGTGTGAGATGTAGTACTTATTCATACCCTACTACAGTTTCGCAACAGTCTGAACGTTTGAAAAGAGCCTGAGGGCCAGCACCGACCTGGCAAAGCGAAATAAAGCACGGTTTTCCCTACTAAACAAATATCAACATTGTATCTCCCAAATAAAGTTGAAATTAATACAGGTAACCGCGTCTCTCAGACAAATGGCAGTTTATTTATTTTCAACTTTATTGTGGCTACAGCAAAGTTGATATTTGATTGCGAGTAAAAAAAATCGCGCTGATAGGCCTTGTCAAATGTGCTTAGCTTATCTGATTGTAGAAGACTCGTATAGCTTGGCTATTGTTACGTTGAAGTTACCTTTATAGTCCGTGGTGTGCGACATGGTGGAGCCGGGCGGCGCGCTGTGCGTCCTGCCAGGCGCGGCGTGCGCGTTGTGCCGGACGCACAGGTACAGCGCGCTCAGCAGCGGGACGGCCAGCGCGTCCGACGTCTCCACTTGTACCGCAGACACGCAGATTAAAGATATCTTGCCGCGAGTGAAGTCGCCTAATGTCATGCCGGCGCTGGAGGGGAAGTTTGAAGCTTATGGCTTAGTTTTGCCTGGTGTTGAGTGTGGTAAAAAGGTTCGTTTTTGCTTGGCAATGTAATGAGATTTGAGAGTACCGAGTCGCGTCAGAAGTCTCTACATCTACGGGGCCGTCTCCACGAGCGAGAGAATCGCGGCGATATTACGTATTTGTCCATACAAATACGTAATATCGCCGCGATTCTCTCGCTCGTGGAGAAGGCCTCAAAGGGAGTGTATAGAAATACGTGGCAACGACGATTATATCGCCGCGATTCTCTCGCTCGTGGAGACGGCCTCTAAGAGAGTGTTTAGAAATAAGTGGCAACGACGATTACATCGCCGCGATTCTCTCGCTCGTGGAGACGGCCTCTAAGAGAGTGTATAGAAATACGTGGCAACGACGATTATATCGCCGCGATTCTCTCGCTCGTGGAGACGGCCTCTAAGAGAGTGTTTAGAAATAAGTGGCAACGACGATTACATCGCCGCGATTCTCTCGCTCGTGGAGACGGCCTCTAAGAGAGTGTTTAGAAATAAGTGGCAACGACGATTACATCGCCGCGATTCTCTCGCTCGTGGAGACGGCCTCTAAGAGAGTGTTTAGAAATACGTGGCAACGACGATTATATCGTCGCGATTCTCTCGCTCGTGGAGACGGCCTCTAAGAGAGTGTTTAGAAATAAGTGGCAACGACGATTACATCGCCGCGATTCTCTCGCTCGTGGAGACGGCCTCTAAGAGAGTGTTTAGAAATACGTGGCAACGACGATTATATCGTCGCGATTCTCTCGCTCGTGGAGACGGCCTCTAAGAGAGTGTTTAGAAATACGTGGCAACGACGATTATATCGTCGCGATTCTCTCGCTCGTGGAGACGGCCTCTAAGAGAGTGTTTAGAAATACGTGGCAACGACGATTATATCGTCGCGATTCTCTCGCTCGTGGAGACGGCCTCTAAGAGAGTGTTTAGAAATACGTGGCAACGACGATTATATCGTCGCGATTCTCTCGCTCGTGGAGACGGCCTCTAAGAGAGTGTTTAGAAATACGTGGCAACGACGATTATATCGTCGCGATTCTCTCGCTCGTGGAGACAGCCCCTACCTATCCAGCCAGCACATCAACCTGCTACAATCTGTCTTTCTTTTTTATAGATTTTCAATTTTATCGCTATAGCATTAGGTTCAAGGTTGATTGGGAAATTTTACAGTTTCGGGTAGCTTGATGTGCTGGCTGTCTGTAAAAAAATAAACTTCTAAACCAGATACGCATATGAGGAATATCTTGACGCAAGTAAAGTCACCTAATGTCATGCCAGCAGAACTTTATTATGATTATAAGGCTCGGTTTTTTTTTGTCAAAGTTGGGATTTCTATTCTCTTTGATGAAAGATGAGGCCTTTGCTTTGCCGTGGAACTAAAAACAGCTGGTGTAACACAATGTGTATACTTACTATTCGTTACATCCTGGGAACTCAGGTACAGGCAGTCCCTTATAATGGTAAGGGAAGGCGACCATCGACAACAGAGCGCTGATGGCTGCCTTACGGAGCTCTCTCTTGTCTATGGACCCGCACTCCAGTTTGGGCTCCCTCTCCGACAGAATCTGGTCTAAAGCGGTTACGAAATCCGGAACCAGGACTAGCACGCCATCTAGGTCCAATCTGGAAGTTAGATTATGTACTGTACCACTAGTATTAGATCTTAGGTTCGATTCCCAGAACGGGCAATGTGTTGTGGGTTTATTCATCAAGAATTTCTTAGTAGCAGCGTAGAATTTGGATTTGTGTCCGATTGATGGCAATATGGAAGCATCTTATCACATGGTACATGAATATAACTGGTAAAATGTGAATGTACTTTGTAAAGTTCTTCATCCCCCATAGAAAAGGGAGGATCCTCCGACCAGACAGGTGTTATTGTCTGGTGGGCTACTGCCCGACAGTCGTTGTCGGGTTCTTCTAGTCTTAAGTTGCGAAACTTGCGTGATGCAGCTCCTCGCGGCACAGCTTGGAGCACAGCGTGCCCAGCGCCTATTAGTACCTGAAGATGTCGGGCGCGTTGTAGACGACGGCGGCGGCAGTGGCGGGGTCCCGCAGGCCGCGCGCCAGCGCCGCCAGGCAGCGCGCCAGGTACGGCGCCAGCAGCTCCTCGCGGCACAGCTTGGAGCACAGCGTGCCCAGCGCCTATTAGTACCTGAAGATGTCGGGCGCGTTGTAGACGACGGCGGCGGCAGTGGCGGGGTCCCGCAGGCCGCGCGCCAGCGCCGCCAGGCAGCGCGCCAGGTACGGCGCCAGCAGCTCCTCGCGGCACAGCTTGGAGCACAGCGTGCCCAGCGCCTATTAGTACCTGAAGATGTCGGGCGCGTTGTAGACGACGGCGGCGGCAGTGGCGGGGTCCCGCAGGCCGCGCGCCAGCGCCACCAGGCAGCGCGCCAGGTACGGCGCCAGCAGCTCCTCGCGGCACAGCTTGGAGCACAGCGTGCCCAGCGCCTATTAGTACCTGAAGATGTCGGGCGCGTTGTAGACGACGGCGGCGGCAGTGGCGGGGTCCCGCAGGCCGCGCGCCAGCGCCGCCAGGCAGCGCGCCAGGTACGGCGCCAGCAGCTCCTCGCGGCACAGCTTGGAGCACAGCGTGCCCAGCGCCTATTAGTACCTGAAGATGTCGGGCGCGTTGTAGACGACGGCGGCGGCAGTGGCGGGGTCCCGCAGGCCGCGCGCCAGCGCCGCCAGGCAGCGCGCCAGGTACGGCGCCAGCAGCTCCTCGCGGCACAGCTTGGAGCACAGCGTGCCCAGCGCCTATTAGTACCTGAAGATGTCGGGCGCGTTGTAGACGACGGCGGCGGCAGTGGCGGGGTCCCGCAGGCCGCGCGCCAGCGCCGCCAGGCAGCGCGCCAGGTACGGCGCCAGCAGCTCCTCGCGGCACAGCTTGGAGCACAGCGTGCCCAGCGCCTATTAGTACCTGAAGATGTCGGGCGCGTTGTAGACGACGGCGGCGGCAGTGGCGGGGTCCCGCAGGCCGCGCGCCAGCGCCGCCAGGCAGCGCGCCAGGTACGGCGCCAGCAGCTCCTCGCGGCACAGCTTGGAGCACAGCGTGCCCAGCGCCTATTAGTACCTGAAGATGTCGGGCGCGTTGTAGACGACGGCGGCGGCAGTGGCGGGGTCCCGCAGGCCGCGCGCCAGCGCCGCCAGGCAGCGCGCCAGGTACGGCGCCAGCAGCTCCTCGCGGCACAGCTTGGAGCACAGCGTGCCCAGCGCCTATTAGTACCTGAAGATGTCGGGCGCGTTGTAGACGACGGCGGCGGCAGTGGCGGGGTCCCGCAGGCCGCGCGCCAGCGCCGCCAGGCAGCGCGCCAGGTACGGCGCCAGCAGCTCCTCGCGGCACAGCTTGGAGCACAGCGTGCCCAGCGCCTATTAGTACCTGAAGATGTCGGGCGCGTTGTAGACGACGGCGGCGGCAGTGGCGGGGTCCCGCAGGCCGCGCGCCAGCGCCGCCAGGCAGCGCGCCAGGTACGGCGCCAGCAGCTCCTCGCGGCACAGCTTGGAGCACAGCGTGCCCAGCGCCTATTAGTACCTGAAGATGTCGGGCGCGTTGTAGACGACGGCGGCGGCAGTGGCGGGGTCCCGCAGGCCGCGCGCCAGCGCCGCCAGGCAGCGCGCCAGGTACGGCGCCAGCAGCTCCTCGCGGCACAGCTTGGAGCACAGCGTGCCCAGCGCCTATTAGTACCTGAAGATGTCGGGCGCGTTGTAGACGACGGCGGCGGCAGTGGCGGGGTCCCGCAGGCCGCGCGCCAGCGCCGCCAGGCAGCGCGCCAGGTACGGCGCCAGCAGCTCCTCGCGGCACAGCTTGGAGCACAGCGTGCCCAGCGCCTATTAGTACCTGAAGATGTCGGGCGCGTTGTAGACGACGGCGGCGGCAGTGGCGGGGTCCCGCAGGCCGCGCGCCAGCGCCGCCAGGCAGCGCGCCAGGTACGGCGCCAGCAGCTCCTCGCGGCACAGCTTGGAGCACAGCGTGCCCAGCGCCTATTAGTACCTGAAGATGTCGGGCGCGTTGTAGACGACGGCGGCGGCAGTGGCGGGGTCCCGCAGGCCGCGCGCCAGCGCCGCCAGGCAGCGCGCCAGGTACGGCGCCAGCAGCTCCTCGCGGCACAGCTTGGAGCACAGCGTGCCCAGCGCCTATTAGTACCTGAAGATGTCGGGCGCGTTGTAGACGACGGCGGCGGCAGTGGCGGGGTCCCGCAGGCCGCGCGCCAGCGCCGCCAGGCAGCGCGCCAGGTACGGCGCCAGCAGCTCCTCGCGGCACAGCTTGGAGCACAGCGTGCCCAGCGCCTATTAGTACCTGAAGATGTCGGGCGCGTTGTAGACGACGGCGGCGGCAGTGGCGGGGTCCCGCAGGCCGCGCGCCAGCGCCGCCAGGCAGCGCGCCAGGTACGGCGCCAGCAGCTCCTCGCGGCACAGCTTGGAGCACAGCGCGCGGCACAGCGTGCCCAGGGCCTCCGCGCGCCCTGCACACACAGACATTACAGCCCGCTTGCTCGAGCAGAGAGGATATCTCTCAGATTATAAAACAAACCTTTGTTTTATAATCTGAGGGATATCTGTTCTATTTCATTGCCCATCACAATTTTAATAAACTTTTATAAAGTCAATGTGAGGTATTACGGCAAACCTGAGTTGATGATGAGTAAAGCAGATTCTATCGGTGACGAACTTTTTTTTCCATGACTGTACCAAACACGCTAAAACTGTTTTTTTTTTCAACCACATTTATAATTTCTCATAAAAATACGACTGTAACAAACAGCCTCTGAAATAATACTGTTACGTCGGTTGCTTTACGAGAACATTCTAAATTACGAGCGAGTCTCCAATATTCTAGTAAGGACCTGTCTATAAGAATATAGTCTAAAATGTTCCACTATAGAACTGTCTAGAAGATTCGAGAAAGTTGTGGAACTTTCTCGAAGAATGATGTTCAACTATAAACTGTGAAGAAGGTTCCTGAAAGTTGTCGAACCTTCTCGAAGGATCAGTCTGCATATAAATAGCCGTCGTGTTTGCGGGAGCAGGCAGTCTGATTTAGGCGATACAACGAAGCGAATCGAAGTGAACTAGAAATGCGATATCTAAGCGAATAGTGATCAGTAATATATTAGTGATTGAGGTTTTATAATTACCTAATAAAGTTATTTCGTGTTTAATCGGTAGTATTTAATTTACAATACTCAAGATTTCTTTGTTTTTTATTTATTACAAAATGGGTGACCTCGATCACGCCTGATGGAAAGCGATGGATGAGGTCTATTTTTTAGTTTTCTTCTATTTATACATTCATAACATCTGGATGGATGTCCTAGATGAAATATTTTTAAGGAAAGTCTTTGTCAAACATCGAACTCATTGGATTATATGCACATATAACGTACCTGGCTGGTAGGCGAGCATGTTCAGCTTGTACGCGGCGTCTGATAGTGAAGGAGGGGGCGGGGTGCCCTCAGCGCGCTCTGAAACAATTAGCACTTTCAAAAACAACTTACTAGGTACTTAATTTGCTTTTGAGGAGGTATGGATCTATGTATAGATGGTTGGATGGATGAACGTTCTTACTCTTTACACACAGTGAAATCTACGCGGGCGAAGCCGCGGGCATAAGCTAGTTTATTATAATATTTTTCATTGATATAGTGGTTGTAAGCGCGCCTGCTGCGCATGAAGCTCGCCGTTGTACATAAGCTATATATTGTAATTTGTGTGTATATCTTCTAATTTTGTGTGCAATAAAGAATATAAGAATAAGTCCTGGGTTCGATACCCAGGTCGGGCGAAGTGTTATTGGGTTTTTCCATCAAGATTTTCTCAGTAGCAGCCACGGAGTCTGAATTTCTGCCAGGTTGATGGCAATAGGGTCGCCCCTATTACATGGAATTTAAAGATTGCTAGCAAAATGTGGGTGTACTCTTAGGGACACTTCTGAATAACCTTTCCAAGGTTGCAGGCGCAATAACATGGACAACAAACAACTTACCAAGAGTTATGGTGTTACATGTTGGTTAAGTTGTGGAGGTCAGATTGGTTGTCACTGCATGTAAAATCAGTATTTTATATTATCTGACCTCTGAACTCTCAGACCGGATGCATCAAGTTAAGCTGGAAGCTGACCCCAACATAGGGCGCTTATTTGAAGATATGGATTCTCAGTACGGACAAGTTGGTACAGATCTGTGGACCTGGCATCCATAGATGTGAACAGGTTAGGCAGATGATGATGTCTCTAATCGTATACTCACGCTGGTTGTTATAAGCTGGCGTAGTCCCAATAAGAGCCGCCTCGAACAGCCATTCTCCGAACAGATGGAAGATGGAGTTCACTTTCGGACGTAGCGGCGTTAATGGCTTTTCAGACTCGCCCACTAAACAACAAAACAAAAATTAAGATTGTAAAGTAAACAAGGTGGGAGGAACATCGACGCTAAAACCACGTATTCAGTACATCATTCTGAACCCCCCCCCCCCCCCCCCCCCGCATATGTCCCCCGCAGCTGTCTCCTACAAAACTGCAACACCTACACGGTCATGGAACACCACCGAACATAACAATTTCTATGTTTTATTTCTTTGACCATTTTAGCGTCGGTGTCCTCTCCATCTTGTGTAGGAGAAAAACGAAGTAACACGCCCTGCTTGCCGACAACATTCACCAATTTGTCACCACTGCTGAAAACATGCATACATACAAATGCGAGTCGGAGACGCGCACGAAGGGTTCCGTACCATTATCTATAAAAACGGCAAAAAAATCATGTCTGTTGTATGGGAGACCCACTAAAAATATTTTTTATTGTTTTTTAATATGTGTTGTTATAGCGGCAACAAAAATACATCATCTGTGAAAATTTCAACTGTCTATCATGGTTCATGAGATACAGCTTGGTGACAAACGGACAGATAGCGGAGTCGGAACCCTAAAAAGGAAAAAGTATTACAGTACAGTACAGTTTCATACATTTTATACTTTACTAAAAGCACCTGTTAAAAATGCATCATTTTTATATCGCATTGGCATTTTTATAGGGCCTCCAAGGCTAGCTGTAACTTGTCAGGAAGTAAGGAATATGTCATACTAAAAACATAATGTTTCATAACATAAGCTTACCGACAGTAATTTATTTACCTTGAGATGAGATAGAGTTGGGCGGCGTGGTAGGCACCACGCTGGACGGGCGACTGCTCGTCAGACCAATGAGCGACGTGCGCGGAGTACCTGCGTGTGCGCACATCACTATTATCTATCTTTATTATACATTGAAACTGAGGTACTTATGGAGGACGTCAATGAAAATAATCTTATGTAGACAAAAATAAGGTTGAAAATTCAAAAATGGGGGATATTAATACAACGATGACTATCGTTTCTATCATAACCTTGGAACTAAAAAATACAACAAGCTTCAACACTGAAACTTAAATTACTACTTTCTGGTAAAATAAAAAGTAATGGCAACCCAGAAAAACTCAAATAAAAAAGGGCACTCAAAAACAAAACGAAAAGTAAAAGCGATAGATAGAAAACAAACCAAAAAACGCACCAAACGCAATCAGAGTGCTAATATGAAACAAGTGCAAGGCAAGTCTTATTAATATAATATATACCTACTTGAAAATAAACCATAACTTTTCAATCGGAATACTTACTCAACGGACTTAATAAAACATCTCCTCTGTAATCAACTACTTATTCTAGTTATTTTTTAATGTGCAGAGCAAGTAAATAATATGCAAACCGTTTTGTTTTTATACACATATATTTTGGAACTTAAGCCTTCTTCAATGGTTACCGGGAAACAGAAAGTATCTTAAGGTAAGTAATCATATTTTAATCAACCTACAACCTGACACTGACCGGCAACTTGCAGAAAACGTAAGAAAAATTGAATTTCGCGGGCTACCCTAGGGCTTCCATTTCAAGCTCTACACACTGAGGAAAATTTCGCGCGTATCGATTAGGAAACCACGTGAATATTCGCGACAATTTGAAAATTTCCCATAAAAGTTTGTTGACAAAATTGGCGCGAGGGAATTTTGCCTCGCATCCCTTACGTGATTCGCTTCAGTTTGGCCAGCACTTATGTTTAGACGGCCTCAGTACTATGAGCCTGAAAACTCGCGTGCCTATCGGCGCTGTTGCGGGGCGGGCATTTAAAACTACTTCCACACTTCAATATAAGGAGTACGGTAGAGCAGTGGTAGTTGTCAAATCTATAATTGAGAACGAAGGTGGACTGATGACTAACTAAACGTCGAAAGCCGCGTTTAGAGAAAGGCAATGCCCAGTAGTGGACATATTTCAGCTAAATGTGGATGATCTCAAACAAAACGGTTTCCATATCCTTGTGGATAGTTAAATCTTACTTCGTTCCGGCAGCTTGTCGCGCGGCCTCGCGGCCGACACGCTGAAGGACTTGGCCAGGCGCCGGTGCGCGGGCGGCGTGAGCTCGCCGTCCTCCAGCTCCGCGCCCCCGCCCCCCCCGCCCGCGCTCGCCCACCAGCGCTCCGAGCCGCGCCCTGAGCCATCCCCGCGTTACACTACTTATGGTACACTACGGTGCTCCACATGCCATACACTGCCGCAAAAAGTCCCTTAACGAAGCCGAAAGACACTTGTTCTCCCCGTCATTGCGATCAGTTTTTTGTTTTGGACTGAACCATACTGGGAATGCGGTTACGTAGATCCTCCATGATCTCTGTACTATTCAATGGATCAGCACAATGTTTTGAGTGTGTTACATTGAGTCAAAACGAAAAACGTCATTTTTCAAACAAAAGTAGTTTCCGAGCAATAATTTTTGCGTAGTTACTTAGTTTGATGTACAGAATGCTTGGTCGACGGCTGTGTGAAGGGTCCATTTACACCATTTATTTACGAGTAGGGTTAATTCGATAAAAAGTACTTTATATGATAGTTCCTACCACCTATTATATATTGGAAATGCGAACGGCATTTCCAACTTATCTGGTGGTCGGGTGATAGTGTCAAGTTTGTGCAAATTAAAACATATTAAAAGCTTCTTAGTTTTGCATCGAATGAACCCTATTTATGCATCGATAAAATCTCCCGAGGAATAAGGGCATAGAGTAGTAAATAAGTGGAGTGCTGAGATAAGTGAGGTTTCCATCCGTCTTCAACCGCTCCCTCACCACAAAATTTGTGTATGAAGTATCTTTACATGTTAGTCCTTAGAAGTATCCTTACAAGCTCACTCCATTTATTTACTACTCCATTATAAGATAGAGATGAAAATGTGTATAATATAATTTATAATTGACATACTGGTTAATTATTTAATATCACAATTTATGAAAAAAAAAGAATGTGTTCAACGTAAGAATCTAAAATGGGCTTAACCTCTGGTAATACGCTTGCGTGCAATAAAGTAGACCCACTCCGTGTTCTTCAATTTGAAACAGGATAAAACTGCACGCAAGTGTAGATACGACTGTGGTATGGCTGGCTATTTCTTATTGTGCTTTAAGAAAATAAATCCCCACCCCAGAGCAAGAAGACGCCTCAGGCGGCCTGTTAGAGGCAGCTTTGTCAACACTTTCTATTTTCCAAACCAAGCGTGTTACTGTATCCACGCACTGCGACACAATTGACGCATAGACACGGACGGCTTTGGAGCCGCGCTGTGACAGAAGTAATGCGCTCAGCGCACTTTCTGCGCTACGATTTCAATTAGTAAGTACCGGCAATATTAAACAAAATCGTAGCGCCGAATGTGCGTTAGGTCGACGCTGGCGATGCGGAATATCCGTGCTGTGATCCCCACCCAAAAACAAAAGGAAAAACTAACGGTGTCTAGCAATTACCTGTGTCTACAAATATTGGGACTCACCTTAATATTTTTTTTAATATATAAGGTCCCATTAAAATAGATGACAATCTTTTAGAAATCATTCAAACCACGAAAACAAGGACAATGGTAAAAAAAAATAAGAAAAATGTATTAGATACTTAAAAGAAAAAAAAACAGCTAACGAAAATACACTAAAAATGTTGGTTACCCAATGCATAAACACATCCATGTCTATCTCGATATTCGGATACTACAAAATGTGCAGGCGCACGTGACTACGTCACCGCCCGCCGCGTTTATTGTTCAACTCATGCCATTTCACTCTAACAATAGCCCTTCGCTGCGGCAATTTATTATTTTAGGTCAAAATATAATCACTATAATCAGTATTTTTTTTTTGCTTGGATATCTTTGGTTAGAGGTACTGAACGTAGTGATAAAATTTGTCCATCTATTTTAATGGGAACTTTTATAAAATCTGCTGAAAATGTGCTTTTATTTTACATTCTACAGTGCATTGTGCAACCCAAAACAGCGATACCTAAAGGTCTTATTCTAGAACGAGGCTACTCGCAGTTTATGAATAGCGATTTAAACTAGGTCAGTATGGATGTACCTTTTAAATCGATACTCGTGATAGACACTATAGCATTTCATTTCCAAAAAAAAATACACTAAAATTAAAGCAAACACGATTGAACCCAAAAAGTAGTACATCTTTTTATCAAAAGATTTGCCCCTTAATCAGATGACTGATCCCTAAGAATGGCAAAAGCACTTATAATGTAATGCTCCCAAATAATGCTCCTAGAGGTATGGTAGGATAGGTAGGTATAAAGGGTGTAACAAGACCCTTAACGTCCCCGTCATTGCGATCATTTTTTGTTTAGATCATACTGGGAACCTTCTAGTTACGGAGATATTGGGGGGTCAAAGTTCCAAATTTTTCCCATTTTTTTTTAAATAGATGTTTTTAAGGTGAATGCTCCAACCAGCCCGCGAAATTCAAAATTTCTTGCGTTTTTTGCAATTTGCAGGCCAGTGCTAGGTTGTATGTTGATTAAAATATTATTCGCGGCTGTAAGACGTATGTAGTTACAGAATTCTAATCATCAAAATCACCAATACAACCCTCCAAGTTCATAAAGGCGTAGGAACAAAAAAAAAACAGAAAAAGTCATTCCTACAGCTTTATGAACTTAGAGCGTTTTATTGATGATTTTGATGATTATAATTCTGTAACTACAAATGTCTTACAGCCGCGAATAATATTTTAATCAACATACAACCTAGCACTGGCCTGCAAATTGCAAAAAACCCAAGAAATTTTGAATTTCGCGGGCGGGGTTGGAGCATTCCCCTTAATGTAGTATTTTTACTTTATATACCTCCACGACCCCCGTACTATTCAATCCATCCATCAGCACAATGTTTTGAGTGTGTTACATTGAGTCCTACCGTAAAACGTGACTAATCACCCCAAAAAAAAACGTTTCCCAGCAATAATTTTTGAGTAAAGTTACTTAGTTTGATGTACATAATAGATCTTCGAAAGGCATTCTCTTCCTGTGATAACTAAGCTAGGTGTGAACTAGCATCATGGCGTGATTCGTCCATACTATGTAACTCCATCCTATGTGGATGGGGTTACGAGTGTGAACCCAACGTTATTTAAGCGGCTCAAAGAATGTAACCGAAATTATTGCTTTATATTCAAGAGAGCGCTTATTTAGGCACTCATTAAGGTGTCGCCTAGCGTTAGTGAGATCAAGCATATGCAATATTCTTCAAATTAATTGATTTGGAGCGGCATGATGTTATTACTATCATTAAGGCGCTAAGCAGACTATAGACATTTTGTCCGCGGACAATCAACTGTAGCGAATATTAACAAAAATACAAAAAGAACGCTAGAGACATCTCTGACATAAATTCAGAACTAAAAACCTGCATCGCACTATCAGAGTTGACCGCGAGTTATACTTCATGACAACAACCGTCTGGTCGGAGGATCTTACCTTTACAAGCTTTACACCTGTTCCTCCTACCCGTTGACAACCAATAGACAGGCAGAACAAAACCGCTCATTTCTGACCAGCGGACACAAATAGTCCATCGTCTCCTCGGCGCTAATGCCATCACAGAAAGAGAACACTCATTTCAAGTCAACCATGCCTTCTTACTAACTCTACGAAAGCCCCCACACCACACCAACCCATTATGAATTCAGTACATACCGAGGAATGCGTCCACATGTGCTGCGATGCCCTTCATGGCTTTGTGGAAGATGGAGGGCAAGGCCTGCAGGCACGGGTGCTGGCTCGGGTCGCGACTGCCCTCGTCTTGAGTTATTGAGTACTGCGGCAAAATGGAGGCGATAAACCACGTTAAGGTTCCATAGCCACAGCCGAACACACATGGTAACAGTTTGATGTTAGCAGTGCGTATGTTCATAAAATAAGGGCAGCATTTTTAACCCACTTTTAACAAAGGAGGAGGTTATCAGTGCGGTTGTATTTTTTTTGTTTGTTACCTCATAACTCCGTCGTTTATGAAACGATTTGAGAAAAAAAGGTGTGGTTTTCTACAAATAAAAAACCGACCAAGTGCGAGTCGGACTCGCGCACGCAGGGTTCCGTACCATTATCTATAAAAACGGCAAAAAAATCATATCTGTTGTATGGGAGCCCCCTTAATATTATTTTTTTTTTAATTTTTAATATTTGTTGTTATAGCGGCAATAGTAATACATCATTTGTGAAAATTTCAGCTTTCCAGCTATCACGGTTTATGAGATACAGCCTGGAGACAGACAGACTAGGGTCCCGTTTTACCCTTTGGGTACGGAACCCTAAAAAGGTAAAAAAAAATGCAAAAAAACCGACTTCCAAAAAAAGTCTAAAATAACCTTACTTTCTGAAGTCGGTGGCAAAAAAAGTCAATGAAACAAACAAAGTAAAGTTATGTTACACTTTTTTTAGAAGTGGTTTTAATTGCATTTTTTTTCAAATATGCATGTTAAAACTAGTTACATTTTGGTTGAACGTGTGAGTATTTGCGACCTTTATTTTTCCCACGGCTGGGACACAGGATTGAGAATAAGAAATTCGTTTATGTTTGAGCATAAATCTAACAAGAAAAGGAACAATGGTTGTCATAATGAAATCTTCGAGTTTGGTTATGGGACAGGCAAGCCGAAGTTTTCTTCTCTTAAGTCCTATTACTGGTGAAATTTGTGTTTCATATGATCAAACCTGTAAGAAGTCAGGGGTTTGACTGATGACATGCGGGCGGCAAAGGTCCACAGGGTTCCCTATTGTATGCAGCATGCGGTACCAGCTCTGCATCACAGCCTCCGCGCTCATGTCGGCCGGAATCAGGTTGGCGTCTTCTTCACCTGCACAAACATATATCTTTATGCAACAAGCCTGGTGAAACGAGGGACATGCGAGAATAAATAAGACGAATAAATAATAGTACTCATCAAAACGCTCAGTTATTATATTTCATTTATTTATTTTATTGTGTTTTAGTGCCTTACAACAGTTACAGCTATGAATACAAAAGTAATTGTCGTCCAATTTCTGTGCTCACCTCTTTTTCTAAGGTATTTGAAAGGATTATCAATAACAGATTTGTGAAATTCTTAGAAGATAAAAATATCTTATCACCTAACCAGTATGGTTTCAGAAAAGGAAAATCAACAACTGACTGCATCCATACTTTCACTGAATTTATTGTAAGTAAATTAGATAATAGGAAAAAATGCTTGACTATCTTTTTGGACCTTCAGAAAGCTTTTGATACTGTGTGCCCACGTTTATTGATATCCAAACTAGAGCAGATGGGAATAAGGGACACACAATTAAAACTATTCCAGAACTATTTACAAGATCGTTATCAATCAGTTCGGATAGGCAATACGCTGAGTGAAGAAAGACCGATAACTATTGGAATCCCACAAGGCAGTATCTTGGGCCCCCCCCTCTTCCTTTGCTATATCAATGATCTTTGCCAGCTAAACATTAGAAACTGTCACGTAATGTCTTATGCTGATGACACTACATTAACGTTTTATGGTGACTCATGGGACGAAACTTTGGCTGCTGCCCAAGAAGGTTTCAACATTGTAACTCATTGGCTAGCTCTCAACAAACTGACCTTAAATGCCTCCAAAACTAAATTTATAGAGTTTAGAATACATAATGTTGCATCAAATACTAATAAATTCAATATTTACGCACATACATGTAATCCTCTAACCAACTGCTAAATAAAAGACGGGTGTTCGAATCGAGCGTATATTTAGACTACTGACAGATACCAATACAAGTGCGCGCTGCGCGCTTACTTAGGATTACCCACATATGCAACACCTTCACCCTTAATTTCTACAATACTTATTACTAACACAATAACAACAGCTTTAACTAATTACTAAACTTACTTACTCTTAAACTGTTACAAATATCCTAGATAACTTAACTATACTTAACTAACTTAACTAACTTAACTAACTTAACTAAACTTAACTTACTTTAACTAAACCTAACTTATCTACTTATAACAGTCCTCGATACCATATCGTCTCACTGGCATACGTACACGCCGAACATTCGGCGATTCATTAGGTACATTATTGTTCGAGCCATGATTAACTATTTCCTGCACATTGGGCAATCTAGACGTTTTTAGCGGGGTTGCTGTTAACACAATGTCCGTGTCGTGGGTTGGTTTTGGTGATGCGCCCTCGTCTACCAACGGCGCAGGCGAGTTCGGGCCCGCGACCGGCGGACCGGACTGTTGGTCGTTGTCTACTGGAAAAATTAGCGAAGGGCGGAATCGTTTTACAGGTCTTTCGCGTACAGGGTGACTGTCACCATTATTTCGTGTTAATTTTACAATCTTGGTTACATCTCTTGACACTCTTAGCTTTAGTTGGTCGACATGTCTATGTTCTTCGGTTCCATTGATAGATCTAACTTTGTAATCCGTACTACCTGTCCTCTCTATAACTGTCCCCGCCACCCACTTATCTAGACCCCGATAGTCTCTAAACCAGACCTCGTCCCCCGACGTAAATTGTCTAACCGTTCCCCCCGCTGACTTTTCCGCCTGCTTCTGGCGAGCCTTAACTAATTCTTTCTGATCAGGTTTTAAGCAGTCTAGACGCATGCGCAAATTGCGCCCTATGCACATCTTTGCTGGACTTTCGCCGGTTGTATAGTGTGGTGTATTTCTATAAGCCAGTAAGAATCTACACAATGAAGCGTGTATGTCTGTTTTAGACTTAATTGCTTTTTTTATATTGCGTTTACATATTTTAACGGCGTTTTCTGCCGCCCCATTTGAAGCCGGGTGATAAGGGGCTGAAAAAATTTGTTCAATTCCATTGGTGCTTAAAAACTGTTTGAACTCAGTACTGAAAAATGGTGGACCATTGTCACTAACCACTTGTTTCGGCAAGCCGAATCTCGCCCACATTTCCCGCAATTCTTTTATTACAGCTTTCGCTGTAGTGCTACTCATTTTAATTGCCTCTATCCACTTTGAATGAGCGTCCACTACTATAAGATAAGTTTGCCCCGCTATCGGGCCCAAAAAATCAATGTGTATTCTGGTCCATGGGCGGTCCGGCCATGGCCAGGCGCGCGGTGCGTGCGCCGGAGGGGCGTCAGCTACCGCGGCGCATATGGTACAGGCACGACACGCTGCTTCTACAGCCTCGTCTATGCCCGGCCACCACACATAGCTCCGGGCCAACGCCTTTGTTTTCACTACCCCCATATGACCCTCATGAAGCTCCATAATTACTTTATCTCTACACGAGTTTGGAATAATGACCCTATGTCCCCACATCACACAACCTAATTCTAAGTATAACTCATTTTTTCTATTAACATATGGTTTTAGTTCTCTTATTTCGACATCGTCCGGCCATCCGTCATTAATATATCTAGCTACTCTGTTTAGTATACTATCCGAAGCTGTTTCTTTTTTTAATTTATGCGAGTCTAAGAGTAACGCTTCTGCGGCAAAATGTAAATATGTTTGTTCTGGGGTGTCTAATTCTTCTCTACAAACCCCCTCCTTATGCTTACTAATCAACCTAGACAAAACATCCGCTGTATTTTTGTCTGTGCGAATATACTCTATATTAAAGTCATAAGCTGTTAATTTAATAGCCCATCTCTGTAGTCGACTAGCCGCCGTGTTGGGGATACCAGCATGCGGTCCAAAGATTGTTACCAGCGGTTTATGGTCCGTACGTAAAGTGAACTTTCTCCCAAACAAATATTGGTGAAATTTGTCCATTGCAAATATTATCGCGAGAGCTTCTTTATGAATTTGACTGTAGTGTTGCTCGGCGGAGGTAAGCGCGCGCGACGCGTACGCCACTACTCGCTCGCCGCCGGCCCCGCCGGGTCAGCACCGCGCCAAGCCCGCGCGAGCGAGCCGAGCATGTTACTATGCTCTCTAACGACATATCGAAATGTGTCAAAACTTCAGCACTACACAGAAGCTTTTTAATTGTATTAAAAACCTTTGTATGTGACATTGTCCATTTCCAGTGACTTCCCTTTTTGAGCAAGTCATAAAGAGGGTTAATATGTGTGTTTAAATTTTTTATAAATTTCCCATAGAAATTAACCATGCCCAAAAACGATTTTAATTCGGATATGTTAGTTGGATGAGGCATGTCTAATATTGGCTTTAACTTTTCCGGGTTTACTTGAACTCCCTTTTTATTTATGATGAACCCTAAATACTGTACTTGGTCAGCTATAAACTCACATTTTTCTTTTTTTATTTTTAAGCCGTTCGTTTCCAAAATACGAAATACTTGTTCTACACTTTTTAAATGTGAATCCAACGATTTACTTTTTATTAGAATATCATCATAAAATACTACTACGTCGGGGACATTTTTAAAGAGATTTGTCATTAATTTTTGAAAAATTCCGGGACTAGAAGAGAGACCATACACTAATCGATTGTATTTAAACAGTCCTCTATGTGTGTTAATAACAGTGTAGTTTCTAGACGTTTCATTTAAAACTATCTGATTATAAGCTTGTGATAGGTCTAACTTAGTAAAATAATGATTACCACTTAGACCACTAAATAAATCTTCTACCTTTGGAACCGGGTACCTATCAACCAACAAAGCTTTGTTAAGTGTCACCTTATAATCCGCGCACAGTCGAATTCCGCCGTCCGCCTTCCTCGCTATGACCAACGGCGTGGCCCAGTCGGACCGGTCAACGGACTCGATGACGCCGGCACGCAACATTGCGTCTAACTCCGCATCCACTCGCGGGAACAGCGCGTACGGCACCGGGCGCGCGCGGCAGTAAATCGGCTGCGCTCCGGGCCGCACGTACAGCTTGACCTCTTCCCCAGTATACTTACCCAATGTGCCGTCAAATAGTTTCTCATGCCTGGAGATGAAATCATTTAGCAAGTTATTTTTACTTGTTACTATATTATGCATTTCTGTACACTTACTTAGCTTAGGTATTTCTATACACAATTCAGACAACCACTGTCGCCCTAATAAACTAGTACTACCTTTATTTATTACATATAAATCTAACGATTTCACCTTATTTTTATACTCAACATTTATTTCCAAGTACCCTATCGGATAAACAGCTGAGCCATCGTAAAATTTTAACTTTAATTTACATGTTTTCAGAGGTATATCTTTAAATAATTTTGTGTATGTTGAATAGCTTATGCAAGATAAAGCCGACCCCGTATCGACTTCCATTTTTAAGGGTTTATTGTTAATGTTAATTGTCATACACACCGGTCTATACTCCGCTAAAGACATCTGGTACATTGCCTCCTCGTCATCCCCCGACACTTCCCGTTCCTCCCCGGAACTGTCACCCGCTGCTGGTTCGCGTAGCCAGTGCGCTGCACCGGCAGCGTCGCAGGCCGCGTCGGCGGCGTTTCTTCGGTCGCGTGTACCGCGAGCCGCTGCTGCCGCGCCCCTGCGTCGTTTCCCGCCGTCCTCCGCGCTGTGGCCGCTCGGACCGAGCGCGCGACCTCTGCGTGACCTTCCTCGCGTGCCGTTGGAGTTTGAATTAGCCGATGTCATACGGCGATCGAATTCCTTCTTCATGCATACTCTTCTTAAATGGCCCATTTTTCCACAGTAGCTGCATTCAAAATCTTTGTACCTGCAGTTTTGCGGGCTATGTCCATTGCCACCGCACGCTGAACAACCTCTGATTCCTAATTTGTGCAATTTCTCACTAAGTTCCCGGTCCGGAACTTGATCCCGCGAGCCCTCGACAGCTCCAGCATCCCGCTCGGCTGCCTCCAGGGTATTGGCTAACTGTAGCGCTTTGTTATAATCTAAGTTATTTTCTGCGAATAACCTCTGCCGAATAAAATCGCTCCGCAGACCGCACACAAACTGATCCCGTAGGTTTTCTTCCAAGTTCGTTTTAAACTCGCAGTACCTAGTCATCTTTTTCAAGTCTGCCACGTAGTCCGCTATCAATTCGCCTGCCACTTGCCGTCTTTGACGAAATCTATATCTCTCTGCGAAGATTGACGGTGTCGGTTGCAGATGTGCACGCAGTAGATCCACCGCGACCGTATACGATAAACTTGATGGCTTCCTAGGACTCGCTAATGTAGACAATAACTCGTAGGCCTGTTCGCCGATTATCGCGATTAATGTTGGCAACTTAAAACTGTACCATGTGCCCAATGATATCAAAGACAGAAGCAATAAAATATTTAGGCATAATAATCGATAAAAACTTATCTTTCAAACAGCACATTTCACATATGGTCCAGAAAACTAGAAAACTCGTTCATATATTTAAAAATCTTAGGCATGTTGCGAGTTGGAAACTGGTTAAAACTGTGTACGAATCCCTTTGCCAATCAATCCTATCGTATGGTATTTCCACCTGGGGCGGCTCGTATAAAACGAATATCCTAAACGTTGAGAGAGCTCAACGACTTCTGCTAAAAGTTGCTCTCTTCAAACCACGTTTATACGCTACAACTACACTCTATAGCGAAGCAAAGGTACTAACAATCAGGCAGCTTTATGTACTACAAACTGTTATAAAAAAACATTCCTCTATAGACGTTTCTACGGCTAGAAAGAAGGTTAATACAAGGCGATCCTATGAAGTCTGTGAAACAACTCCGGTAAAAACATCTGTTCGATGCAATAATTGCAATCGACCACGTTTTGCTGACCTAGCGATACGATACGGCCGCACTAAGCGCGCCGCGAGCTCAGTGCATAACGGACAGCAACCGGGTGCATTCATTTCCATCATTTTAGCGATAACTTAGCCTAAACGTTACTTTAATAAACCCTTTAAAGTGTTTGAGTGTTTAACTTAGTAGCGTAGCGAACCCCACCAGGTACCACTTAGTCGCGTCCCCTACATTTTGGTCCTTCGAGCCTCTAAAAAGGACTTCGCGGTCGGTCTTTAGTTTTTCGGGACTGAAGGCTCGTGAAGTGAACTTAAACTGAACCAGTGACACTTTACTTAGCAGCGGTTCTTAGCTTAGCAGTGACTGTGGTGGTAACCTTAGCAGCGAGACGTTAGGAGTGACTTTAGTGGGAGTGTATTGAGTTGGAGTGCTCAATATATTCTCTCAGCGGTAGCAGCAAAAGCGGTGCTCGGGGAGTGCCCTTCCAGCAGCAGTGAGTTCACAGCTCACACTAGCGACATCAGCGGATCACTGGCGTGGGAAATAAACCTCGTCAGCTTAGCAGCGGCAAAGGATTTTTCCAAGTAAGATCGTTCAATTTTTCTTACACCAGCAGCGGGATGGAGAACCTTTATTTTAATCAGTCTGAGATTGCGGAGACCATTAGAAAACTCATCGTCAATTTTAAAAAGGATAGCGTAGAGCGTAAAACTTTAGATTACTGTAAACGTAAACTCGAGTTGCTTGAGAAGTACTGGGAGGACTTCCAAGTGAATCATGAAAAGACTCTTCCTTTTGAACAGACGAATCATAAATATTTTACCAACTCAGAATTTGAGAGTACAAAACAGCTTTATTTAACAGCGAAGGGGCTCATCAGTCAATGTAAAGAACAGTTGATGCAGCAAGCTCAGAAAGCACCGTATCTTCCTCAAACAGCACAGCTAAAGGCGCCCGGAACTTCAACGAGTCAGCCGGAACCGCCGGCAACAGAAACTTTGACCTTCGAGTCAAGAGGGTCCAACAGTAAGCTTGACGATATGCTCCATAAGCAGTCGGTCAATTTTAAAGCGTTTCTTAGAGCAGTCGACAATATTGATATCGAAACTATCGTTGACAAGTGGGAGTTCGAAGACGCCCTTCGAACCCTTCACAATCGGTGGACTACTATTGATAACCTTCATTGGGAAATCATTGGTGAATCGGGGGAAGATCTAGCAGAACACTATGAGTATTCCTTCAGCAAACACGAGCGTACCTTTAATAGCTTGAAAAAAGCTATTAACACCAAGATGTGGTCAACATCATATCGCGAGAAATCCACTCCTCAAATGGATATTCCTGTATTTACAGGCCATTACCAGCAATGGATGCCTTTTAAGGATCTATTTAGCGAAGCAATCCACAAGAACAACGCATTGTCAAACGCTCAAAAAATGCAATACTTGAAAGGCAAGTTAAAAGGTGAAGCGGAGCGTTTGATTCAGCACCTTCCAATCAGTGCCGATAACTATAACGTATGTTGGGAGATTCTAAATCATCGATTTGATAACAAAAGGATTATCTTTACAGCGCACGCCAATGTTTTCTTTAATCTTCCCAATATACAGCAGCAATCATTTTCAGCGTTTAAAAAATTGCATGACGTCACGTTAGAGAGTCTTCACGCCATCAAAAACCTAGGTGCAGATATTAGCACGTGGGACCCTCTAATTGTGCATATCTTATCGCAAAAGCTGGATAGTGAATCTTATTCCGAGTACATAGAGTCGTTAAAGAACCCTAGAGACCTACCTGTACTACAGGATTTTTTAGATTTTTTAGAAACTAAATTCACTAGTCTAGAAACATCTCGTCGACGACAAGACACCATGCAAAAATCGCAACAATCACAGCAGCAAGCGGGTTCCTCAAAATCATTTTCACACGGTTGGAAATTTAGCAATAATTATAAATCGAACGATAATAATTCGAAGAACTCAAAAGCAATGCACGTGCAAGAAATCAAATGTCCTCATTGTTTTGATCAGCATAAATTACACAATTGCGAAAGGTTTCTGCAAATGCCGAAGGCAATGAAACTTAAAACCGTTAAACAACTGAAATGTTGTATTAATTGCGTTTTTAACCACAATGGAAAAAAATGTCATTCCAAGAAACGATGCCTCACGTGTTCTGGCAGGCATCATACTTTATTACATGATTGTTTTGCTGAGGGCAACCAAAACAATACTAATGACGAAGATCTCAAGCAAGGAGAGAATTCAAAGCAAAGCAGCGGCAATGGTGTTCACGCATCTCAGCAAAATCCTACTCAGATTCTTTTAGCTACAGCGTTAATAAGGGTGACAGCAGCAGATAGCACGCAGCTTGTCCTGAGAGCTCTCATCGATCAAGGTTCACAGGTATCGTTGATTACGGAGAAGGCAGCTCAGCAGTCAGGTTTAAAACGAGAGCAATTTGATGGAGCAGTTTCCGGAATAGGAGAAAAGGAATCAAACTGTACGGGCAAGCTAAGCATTACATGCCAGTCTATGTATACCAGCTTTAAATTCCAAACGGATGTTTTGATTATGAAAAGTCTTATCAAGAACTTACCAAATCGATCGTTCGAAAAGCCTTCGTGGTCGTATTTGGAACATATTAATTTAGCGGATCCAGAGTTCAATACAAGTCGTCCAATTGACTTGTTACTCGGGGCAGACGCCTATGCTCTTATCATGCTAGATGGTTTGATAAGAGGTCCAGATTCGTCTTCGCCCTTAGCTCAGCAAACCCAACTAGGATGGGTATTATGCGGTGGCGTAAAGCCACAATTTCATTGTAACGTCATCATGAATAACAGAGCGGATATTCACAAATTTTGGCAAATTGAGGATATTCACGAGCAAAATGAAATGTCAGCGGAAGATCAGCAATGCGTCGAGTATTACCTATCAACGACAGAACGTCTTGAAAGCGGTCGTTATGAAGTTAGGTTGCCGATGAAGCAGCAAGCGAACGAAAAGCTAGGATCGTCAAAGGAAATAGCACTAGCGCAATTTAGGAATCTAGAGAAAAAGCTTAGCAAGCAAGAATCTTTAGCTCAACAATATAAGCAATTTTTAAGCGAATATGAAGAGTTGGGGCATATGAAATTAGCGACCCTTAGCAGCGATGGAATAGAGTGTTTTTTACCACACCATGGGGTACAGCGAGCGGAATCCTCCACTACGAAGTTACGTGTCGTATTTAATGCGTCCGCAAAAACTTCTTCGGGACTTAGTCTCAATGATGTCATGCATCGAGGACCTAACTTACAGCAAGATCTGCAGGCATTGTTGCTTAAGTGGAGACAATATCGATACGTATTCACTGCCGATATCGAAAAAATGTATCGACAGATATTAGTAAGCGAATTGGATCAAAAACTCCAGAAAATTCTTTGGAGAGCACAAACTGGACAACCTATTAGGGCATACCAGTTAACGACGGTTACATATGGCACGAAATCAGCTCCTTTTTTAGCCATGATGACCCTTCGAAAATTAGCAGCGGACGAGAAGCATAACTTTCCTACAGCAGCAAGAATAATACTAGATGACTTCTATATGGATGATCTAGTATCGGGGGCTCATACTATCGATGAAGGGAAAAGCAGCATAGCAGAACTTAATTCGTGTCTAAGCAGCGGCAAATTTCTGCTGAGAAAGTGGTCAGCAAATGAGAAAAAGCTATTGGAAGATTTAAATTCATCGCAGCAAAATAATCAAGCACCATCGTTCATTTTCAAAACTGAAAACACAGCTAAAACTCTGGGCTTGAGATGGGATCCAAAAACAGATGAATTCACTTTCCAATATACTTCAACAGCGGATACTACGAAGCTTACAAAAAGATTGCTTCTGTCGGAAATATCCAGGTTATTTGATCCTCTAGGTTGGCTAGCACCTCTAACTACAAAATTCAAATTGTTGTTTCAAAAGGTTTGGCTAGATGAAATTCAATGGAGCGATGAAGTTTCAGCCGAGATCAAAGATGAGTGGGTCAAATTAATTAAAGATATGGGATGCATTAGCAGATTCAAAATTCCACGATGGTTGCAAAGCAAACGAGATGACCATATCCAGTTGCACGGATTTTGTGATGCGTCTCTAAAAGCGTACGCATGTGTCGTATATGCTAGAATCGTATCAAATAATGAAGTATCGGTAGTACTAGTCGCAGCTAAAACAAGATTAGTACCAAACAGCAAGACCGTTTCGCTTCCTAGATTGGAATTATGTGCAGCGGAGCTATTAACCAGACTATTAACAAAAGTAGTCACTAGCATGAGTGGCTTGGATTACAAAATCTATGCTTGGAGCGACTCTAAGATCGTCCTTAGCTGGATACAAGGCTATCCGGAACGTTGGAAGCCGTTCGTAGCGAATAGGGTGAAGAAAATTATTAGCGTGGCATCACCTGACATATGGCATTACGTATCAACTAAGGAAAATCCAGCCGATTCAGCGAGCAGAGGACTATCCATTACACAATTGATAGAGCATACGTTGTGGTGGCGAGGCCCAGTTTGGCTATCGACATCCGATTTTAAGCCAAAGCGACAGCAAGCAGAGTATGCAACGGAAGAAGAGGTCCGGAAGCTAGTTATAACCGTCCAAAATAGTAATCCGGAAGACAGCGTAATTGAAGATTTGCTAAATCGTCACAGCTCATTCGTAAAAATAAATCGCATCGTAGCGTGGTTATTACGTCCACTTGCACGGACAAGTAAACAAATGCCGCCATATCTCACATTACAAGAGCTAAGAAAAGCAAAATTTATTATAATTAAATGCATACAGCGCAGTGAATTTGCATCGGATATCAAGAGTTTAATGCATAGCAAACTTAATTCCAATAGCAAATTATTAAATCTACAGCCATTTTTAGATGAAAATGGCATATTAAGAGTCGGAGGACGTCTTAAAAACGCCAACATTAGCTCTGATATGACACATCCAATAATAATCCCATATAACGGGAGATTAACGGAACTTCTTATCCAGCAAGCACATAAACACACCTTCCATGGTGGAGCTCGACTCACCTTGTCTTTACTGAGACAGCAGTATTGGATAATTCAAGGAAATAGAGCTACCAAAAAACAGCTTCGTAAATGTGTGACCTGCAAAAAACAAGAACCCAGAAAGCTACACCAAATAATGGGAGACTTACCTGAATGTCGATCTAATCCAGCGCCTCCATTTTATCATACTGGAATAGATTATACGGGTTTCATTCGAGTAAAAGCAAATAAAGGGAAAGGCATTAAAACAACCAAGGGGTACATCGCCTTGTTTATTTGCATGGTTACAAAAGCGGTCCATATAGAGCTGGTCTCCGACTTAAGCAGTTCGTCATTCTTAGCAGCGTTACGTCGCATGGCGGCACGACGAGGGACTCCAAAGCACATCTATTCGGACAATGGTACGAACTTCGTAGGTGCCAACAAGATCCTTCAGGAGGAACAGCAACAGTTTGAGCGAATTTTTAGCGGCGTATTTTACAGAGAAATAGCGGAGATGAGCATAGAATGGCATTGGAACTGCCCTTCTTGGCCAAGCGCTGGAGGAATCTGGGAGCGATCTATTCGGAGCCTAAAACAACATCTGAAAAGAGTAATAGGAGAGCAAACTCTTACATTCGAAGAATACAGCACGATCTTGGCTCAAATAGAAGCGAGCCTTAACTCAAGACCGCTGTGCCCAATATCCGAGGATATTGATGACATCGATTTTCTTACGCCAGCGCATTTCTTAACTACTCGAGCCGGTCTTACTGTCATAGACACGGCACAAGATGCAAGGACAAGATGGTATTTAGTGAATAAAACGTTCCAAGATATATGGAAGCGGTGGGAAGCGGAGTATCTTAGCCAGTTATCGATACGCAGCAAGTGGTTAAAAGCACAGAAGAATATAGAGATAGGAGATATGGTAACCATTCACGATGATAACTTACCTCCGGGAAGATGGCCTGTTGGTCGGGTGGTAGAGGTCCATCCAGGAAAAGATGGAGCTGTCCGGGTGGTGACGTTAAAAACAAAAAACGGTTTACTAAAGCGGCCCATTATCAAGCTTTCCATCTTACCTATATCAGAAAACGAAGCAAAAAAGCAGCATCAGCAAAGCAATGAAGCAAAAGCGGAAGACAAAGCGAGCAAGCAGTCTAGCAGTGGTCCTAAAATATATAGGATAGTATTATCATTGCTATTTTTTATGAACTTAATAATGTCCACTGAAGCATCTTACAAAGTAACAGCATTCGATAGCAATCAAACATTGTATTTTGACCCTTTAGGAAAAATGCATCTCATTCGTGATCAGTGGAAAATCGTAACTTATTATAATATGTCTCCTTACTGGCAAGGAGACAAAGCGGTCACACAATTTTCGCAATATCTCGAGCAAACATGCGAAAAAATTCAAAAGCAGAGCCATTGTAAAATTATCATCCTACAAATACAACACGAGTACGATGAACTACAATACTATAATCAGCTGTTGCTCAATCAGCACTTTGGAGCACGTTCGCGAACTCGACGCGGGCTTATCAACGCTGTCGGCTCCATAGCCAATTCATTGTTCGGAGTACTGGATCAGGAATTCGCAGAAAAATACAAACGTGACATTGAACTTGTGCACAGGAATATAAACCACCTTAGTCAGCTGTACAGGAATCAGACATCGGTCATAGAAGCGGAGTATAATATCTTAAAGAGAACAGAAGAGACTATTGAAAAGCAGCATAAGATAATTAATAAACATTTGAATAATTTAGACAGCATCACCAACACATTGCAGCAGGAGATCGATGTAATGTCTATTCAGCAAGATTTCTCTTTAGCAGCGTTAGCGACCATAAATATGATTCAGAATTTAAAGCGGATTCAGGACACTTTTCTTGACACTATGACTGAGATCTATCATGGTCAGATCAATCTGCATCTCTTGACTCCACAACAACTGCGTGGGGAGTTACAGGTTGTATCTAGTCAAATATCGAAAGAGCTAGCATTACCAATAGATGACATTCAGTTCAACCTGTATGAGATCTACAAATTGTTACAAGTTAAAGCAAGGATCACGGACGAATATTTCATATTTGAAATTAACTTACCTTTAATTAGCAGAGATACGTTCCAGCTATACAATTTGATACCAGTTCCGGTTCAAATTAATAAAAGTATGATCAGCATCAAGCCAGCGTCTGAATACGTAGCGATCAACTTGAGAAGAGATTCATACTTAACAGCCAGCGCCAGCGATCTTCAAAGTTGTGAATATCAAGCGAAAATCTACCTTTGTCGTCTTCGAGGGCCAGTCCAGAGTTTAGGTCCCGATGAACAATTCTGCGAAAAAGAGAAGCCATCTACTTGCAGGATCATCAAATCTAGCTGTGAAAACAAATGGGTTCCATTACATGACTTTTCTACCTATTTGTATTTCTGTTGTGACTCATACTCTTTGAGAGTCATCTGCGGCGACGACCTACAAGCGAGCGAAGTCAGCAAGGCTGGACTTATTCAACTAACTAAGCAATGCATTGTGAAGGGACAAGATATAACACTTTATTCTCATCAGCAATTAGAGAATACGCTTAATCTTAAACCAAATATACTCGAGATAAAATTAACTCCCATAAATCGTATCATCAGTAATCTTACGCTACCTATCCAAGACTATAAGGTCGACGAAGATACCTCATCGATACACGTTTCTTTAAAGAATCTCGGTGAACAAATTGATTCGATGAAAAAATCAGCCGACCAGACAGAAGTTTTAACGACACATGACATACATCAGTATGCGTTGTCGTATGGCCTATTAGCAGCAGCTATCGCAGTGGTCCTGTGGTTCCTGAGGAGGAGGTGTCAGCGAACCGGTGGTCTGCCCATCCAAGGGCGGATCGAGAGCGTACCAGCGAGTGTGAGTGTGTGTATAAACCAATCTGAGCAAGAGCAAGGCTCTAGTGTAAGTGCGCGAAATCAATCCCTGTCCGCGCAGGGGCCAAGTGTTAGTGATAGTGCGCGCGTATCTAATTTTTCTAAACGGTGGTCTAGTTTACGTTCAAAGAGGCGAGACATGTCGACGTCTCCCTTAGCTAAAAGACAATCAGTATTCTCAATTAACGACTCAACCGTTTGAGCACCTATGTCTAGCTATAAGATCATGATTGTTCTATCACCTTGTCAATCATTTCTCATCTATATTGTCTAACTCATTAGCGTTTTAAGCTCACACTCACGTAACTCTTTATTTTTGTATAAGCTTATCTCATTATTTCATCTCTTCCCGTCGGGAGCATGTTCGATGCAATAATTGCAATCGACCACGTTTTGCTGACCTAGCGATACGATACGGCCGCACTAAGCGCGCCGCGAGCTCAGTGCATAACGGACAGCAACCGGGTGCATTCATTTCCATCATTTTAGCGATAACTTAGCCTAAACGTTACTTTAATAAACCCTTTAAAGTGTTTGAGTGTTTAACTTAGTAGCGTAGCGAACCCCACCAGGTACCACTTAGTCGCGTCCCCTACAACATCTTTTGCCCATAATTTTTTCAATTTCAGAGCAAGCAGATTGTATAATAAAATTAACAAGATTCTTGCAATTGTTAATTTGTCTAGGGTAGAATGTAAAAAGGAGCTTACACTGTGGCTTTTAGAACTAGATTATGAAGAAACCGAAAAGCTGCTTACTATCTTATCCTAGTATAGCGTCTTTCATAAATACATACTGCATCTCACACGCACACATCGTATACACATCCACACACGCAACAACTCTTACTCTCCCTCTCACACACACACACACACACACACACACACATATACACAACACCACACCACTTACATGACACCTTCCACATCACACTTACACTTGCAAACACACACACGTACTTTTATTTCCATTTTTATTGTTTTTGATTTTATTTCATTAGTACCTTTTCGTGTTATTCTTTTCTTACAATAATCCTACATGTCATACGTTCTATAATTATTGTCATAACCTCAATCTCGGCGAGGGGGGCCAGGAGTCCATAGCACAGGGTATCCTAGTTTGGATTCCTGACTCCCACAAACCTTTGTACCTCCAATATTTGGAACACCTGTATATTGTAATATTTGTACTTTGTGGGAGAAAATAAATCTTATTATTATTAAAAATCTTATTATTATTAATTGTGAGGTAATCCACGACAAGCCATTTACAAGCATCCATAGTTAGCAATACACTATTGTTGTACAAGTTTTGAAATTGATTAGCTATTCATTAAGCGTCACACTAATTAGAATAAAGCATTCAATTAAATTAAGTACCTGCATAAGCAGAAATGCATGCGTAATCACTATCAGAATGCCTCAGAACAATACAGTTATTAAATAAAATAGTACTAATAGTCGCGTACATAGACAGATACTTCTTTCACAATCATCAAAGCAATTTTATTGATAATTATACAATACGCACATGAATCGGAAAAATCAGACGTGCGTGTCTTGGGTTCGAACTCGAAACCTATGACTTGGCAGTCCGACGGTCACACCACTAGGCTATCACTACTGCCTACTATACGTTAAAAATATGGTTTTCTTACTGATGAGGTCTTTCAACTTCAAGTTTTGCTAGATTGGTCGAGTTTTCGTGATATAATAAACTAGATTATGCCCGCGGCTTCACCCGCATGCAGTCCGGGAATTGCCCACGGGATCTTACCTACTCTCTCTTCTGGGATAATAAGTAATCTTTGTGCTTTACCAGACTAGAATCAATCTCTGTGCCAAGTTTCATCCAGATCTGTTCAGCCGTTCTGGCGTGATTGAGTAACAAACATCGATCCATCCAAACTTTCGCATTTATAATAGTTTATGACAGATATATTTTTTATAGATATATATAGTATAGTTTTTAATTTTAAAAGTTGAGTGGGTAATAAATAATAGTTAGTGTAAACATTTAATTTTATTTGAATAATATAGACACACTCGCGTTTTTTTGCATGTACTTACATATAAACTGCAAATATTAGTTCATAGTAATATAAATTTAATTACATAATTATGTGAAATATTGATTTCTTAGTTTGAGATTGGACACCAGTGACGACAATCAAATGATTCATTAGGAATCTATTTATAAACATAATATTTAATATCAATGTCGCGTATCACGAGACAACGCGAAAATCGGGATTTCACACACAGACATGTCTACCTCTGAAAAATCCTACCTACTCCCGCGCCCCACACGCCCTGCACAATACAGCGCGCCATGCGCCCGTCTACGTGAGTTACGAAGCCCTATTTGATTCTGTTGGGGGATGATTTTGGAAAAACTGTGATACACGTGTCTCATAATTTTAATTGAAAGAGTGAGTGTGTACACCAATTTTCGAGGCAACCGACCCAGATAATATAATTTTTTTTTCAACCCCCCATTTTACCCTCTTAGGGGTGGAACTTCGAAAAACCTTTTCTTAGTGGATACTTACTCTTCAAAAAGAATCTTCGATGTCTTTAAGACCAGCAGTTTGGGCTGTGTGTTGATATACCTATCAGGCAATCAGTCAGTACTTTGAATTTTATATGTGTAGATTGTGTTAAGTATTCTAATGGACTGCTACATGGTACAACTTACTGATAGGCATGGCGGGGAACAGGGGCCCGTACATGTGCTTGAGCAGGCGCGCCGTGAGCGCCAGCGACGCGCGCGTCCACTGCTCCGTGAGCGGCGCGCGGTGCCGCCAGCGCACGCACTGCTCGCGCAGCGTGCGCCACAGCGGCGGCACCGGGAAGCATCTGCGCCGGGTACCACATTACTTAACCATTCACTATTCGGAGACAACACATTCAATGTCTCAATCACTAAGGGTGCAATGCAGACATTTGCGGAGTCCACGCCACGAGTGTTTTAAGCTCTAAACGTCAAAATACGCCGGGCATATGCACTGGTACTGTTCCAGTAAATATGATGGAGCATGCATGCGCGTATCATCTACATGATATCCAATATATAACATTTTTTTTTTACAACTCTCAAAAGGAAACACCGAATTTTCTTAAAAAAATACAAGGTCACGCGCAGTGTGTCGGTTTTATTAGAAGCAAACTCTTTTTGGGCTGTTTTCTTACCTGTGACATGCCAGTATCCACACCTCGAACAGCACACACAGCACTCTTTCACATAGCTGCTCAGCGGCAGAATGATGTGGTGCGGGCGGCGACAGCAGCGCAGACGCAGCCGCTAACAGTAGCAGTAGTAGTGAGCGCCACTCACGCGGCCCTAGGGCTCCGCCGTCCGCTAGAGCGCGGGCTAGGCGCAGGACTCGGTGGCAGAGGACGGCTTGCTTGCTGATTAGGTCACCACCTGCGTAACATAACATCACGCCTGTAATACCTAAACGGTTAGGCAGAGGTGTACCCAATAGTACACCCACATTTTCCAAGCTACGAGTATGTTTCAGATTCATGGTATAAAAGGCGAGCGTATTGCGATCAATCAGGGACAAATCTAGGATGCTACCAAAAAGTTGCTATTGGAAAACCCAATAACACTGCCAGGCCTGGGAATTGAACCTAGGGCCAACGAGGCAGTTCAGCAAATGGATATTTGAGGAAACTTGCCATTTTATTTTCCTTTTAAAGATATGCTGATAACCTCATCAATCTAGAGATTACCACTACAGGGTGAAGGCCTTTCCCCAAGCATTGTCACAATGACCAGTCAGCCTCCAGCACCATCATTTTTTGAAAAGCTTTTCTGATAACTTACCCAGTTCCATTTGGTATATGAATGCGAGAGCTTGTAAAATAAATGTGATATTAATTTTCTTTTAGTTTGTGAAGGACATGAAACCCCTTATTCAATTAATACAGTCTATTTATTACATTTTGTTTATTTCAGCTTCTAGATATCTTTCAAATACTATTGTTTGTTTAGGTTATGAGGGCATTGGCGTAGTAATTATTCATAATAACGTAATAATGTTGCTCTAACTTTGCAAAAAGCGTTTATGTATGCAGATTATTGATGGAAACAAATGTATGAGGAAGTGCATTGAACTAATCGGATTTCATGCCATATGTATCTTAGTGTTAAGCAGAAGTGGACCTGTCAGAATTTTAAGGCAAGATAATATGCTTGGTAGTAACCAACAAAGAAAATAACTCACTCTCATTAGGCCTCGGCACAAACAAGTTATGAAGATGCCTCAGTATCTTCCTGGCATACTTGTGCGGAGCGGCGGCGACGGGCGGCGGGAGTGCGGGGGGCGGCGGCATGGCGGGGGGCGCGGGCGGCAGCAGTGGCGCCAGCCACGCGCAGCATACGCGCACGCAGTCGCGCAGGGCTTCGTGCTCCACCAGGGGCAGGGAGAGGCCGAAGCGGATTACTTCCAGCACCCATTCCACCTGTATACACAATTTAAAGATTAATGTTTATACCTAACCGGTATCGAGTTACACCACATCCTGGTATTGACATGACAAGGCACGAATAGGGACACACATTTAGAAAGTAGTTCAGCATCAAAGAGCTAAACTGACGAAATGTGGGTGTAGTACAGAAATATGACCCCTTAGGAGATTTTAGCTCATGCAAAACTTGTTTGTATTCGGTATCGGTAGATGTGTGGGAAGAGGCATAACTTACTAAAAATGTGAATGTTTATCCTTTGAGACTTGGATCCCAAATCCTAATATTTGCAAGTGACTAGGATCTCAAAGTAACATGAATTTTGTTTTAATCAAATCAAAATCAAATAACTATTTATTCCGAACAACAAGGTCCATAATGTGTTAGTGAATATAAAGTACTTAAGAACTATGTTAGTGGTAAGAATTTGGTGATTTAGATACATTAATCCAATCAACCAATTTCTCAATATCCAATTTCTCCTAGCACATGTACTTACCTCAGCATCAGTGGTAAGAGGACTGGGTTCATGCGAGGCTAGCTGTTTGACCACAGCCAGCACGACGTCCCGCCCGCCCACCGCGCCCAACACGCCCCGCCCTCCCCCCTCCAGCGGCAGAGAACTCCACTCGGAATACATGCCGCCGCTATCTTTATTCTGCAAGTTCACAGCTAAGTAAAAAATCTATATTTCGTTCCATGATCTGCCCATGCTTGCCACATTATCTCTCATCAATTTTAGTTGTTGGCTAACTAAGGCACTAACACCAGGTGACTTCTGTATGGATGTCTAAATAAAAGCGCTTTTGGATTTTCAATGCCTGCCTTGGATTTTCTGTCAATGCTGACAGTTAGAATTCCAATCATGCAATTAGGGCTTAAAAAGGCTTTATTATTTAAACTTCGGGGAGCTGGGGTGGATCGAATGAATTTCCAACCCGCACGCAACATACGAGCATTTGACGTGGAGTTGCGGACACCAGCCCGTTATACAATACAATACAATTATTTAAACTTCATGTACTGGTACATTGGGGGACTTTTGATTGGGGTAGGCTTCCAGTCTTAAGCAGGTAAACTGAACCTATCTACAGATGTTACTTCTTTTGAGTTTTTTTAAGTTGCATGAAGTTTTTAATAAGGAAGAATGTACAGATAGCTAACTAACAACTATATAATATACAACAACCTGAGTATATATATATAGTAGTCAAGGCTTTTACATCACCCTTTAAAGCATACCTTCCATTTATAAGGATTAGACAGCAGATAACATTACAGTAAACCATTTAAATATATTCTTTCTTTATCAAAACAGTTCAATTTCCCAATTACTACTACTACTACTATTGTGGGAGTGTCATCATCATCTGCCTAGCCTTTTCCCAACTTTTTTGGGGTATTTATAGTTAGCACTGAGTAATATGGTACCTTGGTGTGTTTTTACTATTTTATAATTTTATTTTATAACTATTACTTCTTTCATTCTACAGACATTCGTTGAGTATCTAGACCTCATGTGAAGTCAGATGATACTGGGGGCGTAGTTCCAGCTGGAAAATTATAAGTAGAAGAGCAGAATAATTGCTTTCTGACTATAAAAACCTTGGTTAACTTGGAGATTACATTCAATGCAAACTTTATGGAAAAGGCATATTATAAGCCAGGGAAAGCGTAAAATATATTTTTAAAGGAAATACAAGCAAACTTACCTGGTTGTTGACTCTATTAAAAATGCTCACATTCATAAATAACACTTAACGGTACCCTTTATAACGGGTCACTAACTTCTACCAATAGAAAATCACAAAAGCATTATAGATAGTAGGCACTAAAAGACTATAATCAATACGATTATTATATTTTATTCACTACGAATTAGTCAGAATTCTCTAAATATTTTCCTCAGTTTTAAACAACTTTGTGAAAACGTACGTATTTATATGAAACAGATATATAAAATATTTGTACGTAAGAGCGAGAGAGAAATTCACGAAAAGAGAGGCGTATTTCCACGGTACGTCATCTGTCAGTGTCAGAATGCCGGATGAATGGAATTTTGCTTTGGTTCTATCTCTTTATTGTTATGTATATCCGACAGAGAGAAAGCTATTATCAATTGAACAATGCTAAAGATGCTTAAAACTTTTTTGTAATAACGTTCAGAAATAAAACTGCATAAAGAAAACCTTTAAAAGTTTTTTTTTAGCTCGTTTGTGTGTTCTACTGCTGGGCAAAGGCCTCCCCTTTCTCCTTCCAAACCTCTTTATCCTGTGCAATATCTGGGCATGTTCACAGAATAAAAGGAAAACAAAATTGGCCTTCACAAAGTATATAAAACATTTAAAATATTAAAAAAAAAACAGATAGCCCATCGGCATCAGGAACAAAGTCCAAGCTGCCGGTGGTCAGGGCTTCAGAGAGAGGAACTTCCTCACTATGCGTTCCATGTCCAGGAGTACTGCTTTCTGAATCAAGCCCTTGACCCAACCGCGCAATGAAAGTCTCCTAAGGTGTTGGTCCAGGCCCTTTACTATTAGTTCATTATCCGTAACGACTATCGGTACAGGGATTGCAGAGTCCACGTCTCACATGCCGACAACCTCGTGTGATAAATCAAGGTAAGTACTTGATTTTTCTAACATTCTCAGTGAACAAATCTAGGGCTCCGTTAGGCGAGAAAATAATACGACTTTAGTACAACTAGTACTCCTTAGCGTATATTCTATGAGAAAGTTCACACAAAAAAAATATGTCTTAGACTACTTATAATAACAGTGGTAACGTAATCATAGCGCGATCTAACTCGACGTCAACGCCATCTATCGAGCGCATAGGTCAACTCTGGACATTTAATGGATCGATATTAGAACTCGCCGTGATTTCGCCACATAATACTTGAACATACCGCCCACCAAGGACATAATGCAGAATGTCCTTCAAACCGCCCACCATGCCACAGTTTACAGTAAGTACTTAATATTAAACAGAAAATCTTATTTGGCTATGGGCAATATCGATAATTTTGATGTAGGTCTTTTAATTAAAGAATTTTTGGTACGGATGGTAACTACCCGTGTAATTTTATCCGGACCAGGGTGTTTGTGCTCCACTTTGCCCAACAACCACTTTCCAGGAGGTAAATCGTCCTCCTTAACTAAAACTACATCGCCTAGTGATGGTTCCGGGTTCTGGTATTCCCATTTATTCCTTTGCAGAAATTGATGAAGATAATCCTGCGACCATCTGCGCCAAAAGTCCTGCATCATTCGCTGGTGGAGTTGCCATCGCCGCAGTGTATGGATGTTCGAAGTTTCATAATTTGAATCTGGTACTACGATGAGTGGTTCTCCCACCAGGAAATGACCAGGAGTCAAGACAAAAAGCTCGTTTTGATCCTCTACATGTGACATTGGCCTCGAATTTAGACATGCCTCAATTTGAGTTAACACTGTGGCCATCTCCTCATAAGTCAACGTAGAGTTCCCTATGACCCGCTTAAGATGGAACTTCATGGACTTTATGCCTGCCTCCCAAAGTCCCCCAAAATTGGGCGCGCGAGGAGGAATAAAGTTCCAATGAGTCCCGTTGTTCGCGAGATATTCTGCCAGTTCCGGTTTGAAGTTTGATTTTTCTTCATTAAACAGGCACAATAACTCGCGAGCAGCTCCTACAAAATTTGTGCCGTTGTCGCTGTACAACTCAGCACATCTGCCCCGTCTTGCGACAAACCTTCTAAAGGCAGCCAAGAAACCTTGGGTGCTTAATTCGCTGACAGCCTCGAGGTGCACAGCTCTTGTCGACATGCATACGAACAATGCCACGTAACCCTTATAAGACTTATTGCCTCTACCCTTTGACACTCTTATATTGATAGGCCCTGCGTAATCTACGCCACTAATGAAAAAGGGCTTATTTGGGGTCACATGTGATAAAGGTACTTGTACCATGAGCTGGGACGTGGCCTTAGTTGAGTACCTAATACAAGTGACGCAGCCTCTGTAACACTTTTTAACCAAACCCTTGATCCCTACAATCCAGTACCTTGACCGCAAGTACGTGATCATAAGTTGCGGACCCCCGTGCATAGTTTTTTGATGCGCTTCTGCAATCAAAAGACCTGTTATAACTGATTCCTTTGGTATAAGAATCGGATGTTTCTCATTAAACGTTAAAGAAGACATTTCCAATCTGCCACCAACTCTTATTATACCGTTTGAATCTAAAAATACGTTTAAGGACCTTAGCTTCTTTCTTTTCTTATCTAAACTTCCCTTTCTTTTCAGTTCTTCCAATTCTTCAGAAAATCCTTCTTCCTGACATCTCTTAACACAAACATCTATGGCGTCCTCAATTTCTTGACTGGACAAGAATTTAGTGTCGTGCCTGATATTTACCTTTCCTCTAACATTCAACCATCGCCGACAGTAGGCAATCACTCTAACAAGCCTGGAGAACGAGGAAAACCTTTGCCAGAAAGCAACGTCAAAGACAGCCGTTTGTACTTTAACTTCTTCGAGATTTGTTACGAGGTGCTTAGGCCTTTTAAAACTAATCAAGTCCTGTCTTAAAAAGTCCGAACCTTCAAACCATATGGAAGTTGTTGAAAGCTCTGCAGGAGATATACCCCGTGATGCACAGTCCGCTGGGTTTTTCTTGGTCGGTACGTGAGACCAGTGCTGGGTATCTAGAGTTAATAAAATTTCTGAGACTCGATTCGCCACGAAGGTTTTCCAGCGGCTCGGATGATTATTTAACCAGGCTAGAACTACCTCACTGTCGGTGAAAGCATGCAACTGATCTTTGGCTATTCCTATAACTTCAGCTACTTCCACAATGAGCTTAGCCAACAGTACAGCCCCACAAAGTTCGAGCCTGGGAATCGACACTTGCTTTATAGGCGCGACCTTCGTTTTGGATGTCAATAAAGAGACGTGGATTTTTCCCTGGTCATCCACTACTCTGAGGTATACGACAGCAGCATATGCCACTTTTGAGGCATCCAAAAACCCGTATAATTCGCGTTTATTCTTATTACACGTGTTTAACCAACGCGGGATTTTTGTCTCAACTAAAGCAGCCAAGTTTCGACGGTAAGTAAGCCATTCACTTAATAAATTGTTTGGAACTTCTTGATCCCACCCAATTCCAGCTAGCCACAGCTTTTGTATTAATATTTTAGCTACAATAATACTGGGCGCTAACCATCCGAGTGGGTCGAATAAACGTGAAATGTCAGAAATAATTTTTCTTTTTGTTGCAGGTTCAACTAGCGGCGTGAGTTCGACGGAGTACGGAAAGAAGTCACCACTTGGATTCCAGGTAAGTCCTAAAATCTTTGTTATGTCATCAACTTTGATACTTAAACCCTCATCCTTGCCACCTTTTTCATTCCATATCTTATTGGTCACCTTGACCATGTGATTTAATTCTAAATATTCTTGCATGGCCTTTGTGTAATCTGCCTTTAATTTTGAATTTTTTCCTAACCTTGTCTCTAAACCTTTTGATATTTTTTCAGCAATGTTCCTGGACTCACCAAGCCTGCTGACCGGGTCAGCGTCACGTAGCGGTAATTTTACAATATACCTGCTCTCCTTATTTCTCATCGTGGATGCTGTAAATAGTTTTTCGCATTTGATTTCATCCTCCGTGAGCATTTGTTTTGTTCCTGATATTTCAGCCTCCAGTTCCCAGAACTTTTTCAGCATGTTGTCAGCATCAAAACTTGAATGCATCACATGGATGTGAGAATGTATATTGGATGAATGATCTATCTCACAGACCCCTGACATTATCCACCCAAACGCAGTATCCTGCGCCAAGAGAGCACCACCCAAATTTCTTTGAATGCCTTCTTGAATGATTTGACTGTATACCTCAGCACCTAATAAGATATCGATCTTATTAGGTCTGTGATATTCAGGATCAGCCAAATCATCAACTGTCAGATTTACCCATTCTACCCTGGTTACTTTGGTAACTGGGAGAAGGGACGTAACTGATTTCAAGATATAAGCATCAACCTTAACCTGAAACTGGGGATGCACTCTCGACCTTATATTAATTTTGACCGTGGACTTCGAAGTCACACTTTTGTCACCACCTACACCTACTATAGTGTGTTTGGCCGCAATCTCTTTTAATCCTAAGTACTGAGCCATAGCTTCAGTAATAAAAGATTCTTGCGACCCTTGGTCTAATAATGCCCTAACCGGAAGGTAAGTCCCGTCTTTCGACTCAGCTTGCACCACAGCTGTAGTTAATAAAACCGTTTTACAACAGTTCCCTGTCGAAAGACAAGACACAAGTGGCTTACTAGACCCCTCCGCTTGCGCGGAAAACTTATTGCTGTCTGATGCAGCATTTTCCTCAATCAACTTTTTCCTCGTCGATGAAGCTCCCTCGTGAACCGTCTCAATTTCTGCGCTTACAGAACCAGAATCACCACTAGGGTGCAATAATGAATGGTGGCGGCGTTTACACACCTGGCATCGGACCATGTTTTTACAAAATTTGGCAGAGTGGTTGCTGTTCAAACATACAAAACATAAATTTTTCTCCATTGCAATATCACGTCGTTTGTCGTTAGATTCTTTGGTGAATTTTTTGCAAGCAGTTATTTTATGATCTGCAGCACAATACACACACGACGCAATTTTATCCTCTTTCACAATGTGAAAAGATTTAGTACTTTTGCTCTCTACTTTATTAGACTTTATATCCAAATTTTCTAACCCTCTAAAACGCCCTATCAAAAAATCGGAAAATTGCCCAAACGTTGGAAAGTCGTCAGTAGGATCTGAGGACACTTTTAATTCCCATGCTTTTCGGGTATCTCTGTCCAATTTAGCGCTAATTAGATGGATAATTAAAAGATCCCAAGATGAAACATTTACACCTAGATTTCTTATAGACTCTAAACAATCTGATGTTGTACTAATTAACTTCTTAATTTCAGAGGCAGATTCAGACGCCAAACTTTTTTGATTTAGCAGCCGATTCAAAATGCCATTAGCCAAAAACCGCTTATTGTTGTACATACTATCCAATTTTTCCCATGCAACTTGATAGCTATCAGATGTCACTTTAATGTTTCGCAAATCGCAACAGCTGTTCCGCTTCACCAGTTAAATGTCCCCTGAGATAGTAAAACCTTTGAGCATCATCCAGAGACCGGTTTTCATGTACAAGCCCTAAAAACAAATCTCTGAACGTCTGCCACTCAGTGTATTTCCCGGAAAACGTTGGTATTTTAATTTCTGGCAACTTGAAACGTCTAGCTAAACCTTCACATTGACTATTAGAACTTGAATTTAACTCTGTCTCTGGTGTTTTTAAATTATATAACATTTCTTTTAAATCAGTCTTAAATTGTACATACAATTCTTCAACATCATCATATATACTATTTTTATGATAATCCGAACTATACAAATCACTTCGCTTAACTTGACTAATAATCTTAGTATGAGTGAGTGCTTGTAAATAAACTCCACTGTTGCTCTAGGTTATCTAGTCTAGTTTCAATTTATGGAACAGTTAAACGCTCTTTAGGAGACTTTTTGAAATTAGTCTTAACTTTCAGCATTTTTGCTCTAATATCCTCCTGTAAATCGTTAAACGCTTCCATTTTGTTTGTTTATCAATAACTCTGCAATTGACTTAAAAACACTCAAACAAATTCGTCTCACAATATCACAAAATAAAATGTAAACAAAGCTAACCAGAAAAATGAGCACAAGTCTTTTTGCCCGTACTTCCAACAAATATACACAAAGTCAAAACACAACTTGCGCAAAATTTTACAAGTCTTTTTGCAAGTAATTCTGGTAAAAATCGGGCATGGATTCCCCGTCTCAACCAACTATAACTTAAAACTATTACAAGTCCAAACTAATTAAATTTTTCTAAGTTAAATCTTGCTATCTTGAAAGATTCTTGAATTTTTCTAAGTTCCACTAGTCTTTACTTTAAAGTTCAAATTTGCATGTACTTCTCAAATTTTCAACTTTATTTCTTCTAGTAATTAAGGAGCGAAAATGTACTCACAATTGAACACCGCACTCACTGTCACTGAATTTCTTCGACGCGCCTGCTGCAAGTGGCGCCCTCTGGCGCTCCGCAACCTGCTTATCACCTCCTCCCGAGTTCACCGCTCCTCCGGATGTTGCCACCCGGCTCCACCACTGCCTTGACGCCTTTTCAGCCACCCTGCTGTAGGGATGATCTGGACAGCAATCCACTGCCAGTAGCGACGAAACGGGTGGTAACCACTACCACCACCGATGATTACCAAAAACACGGCCAGCCAAATCCGGCTCGAAGGACCATGAACAAATCTAGGGCTCCGTTAGGCGAGAAAATAATACGACTTTAGTACAACTAGTACTCCTTAGCGTATATTCTGTGAGAAAGTTTACACAAAAAAAATATGTCTTAGACTACTTATAATAACAGTGGTAACGTAACCATAGCGCGATCTAACTCGACGTCAACGCCATCTATCGAGCGCATAGGTCAACTCTGGACATTTAATGGATCGATATTAGAACTCGCCGTGATTTCGCCACATAATACTTGAACACTCAGCTTTCACGAAATTCTCGGCATGATCGACAATGAGTGATGTCAACAATCATTGCACGGCGCTCTATCATAACAATATCAGGTTTGTTTGCTGAAATAGTCTTTATCCTTGACTATAGATTGGTTCCAATCCAATGTAATGTGGCATGACCATTCTCGAGAACTGGGTCGGGCACATACTTGTAGTATGGTACTTCAGAACCATACTACACAAGGTTGTACTGCAAGGCAAGTTGCTGGTGGATAATCCTAGCTACTAAAATAGATTGTGTCTGTGTAAGTACTCGCCGTTAGCAAGACGAAAACAACCGGAAACAATTATGTCGGATCGATTCACCGGGACGGTGGCATGCCCGACAGATGTCAACCGTACCGTCCTTGACTCCTTAACCTCGAAACAACAAAACCTTCTCGGTGCATCCTCACGCACGCGCACGTCACTTTCGAGAAAATATTCTCTGAGACTGCATACCTCGCGATTGTGCAAGATTTTAGCATTTAAGAAGCCACGACCTCCGTACTTCTACGGGATAAACAGTCTCATAGTCATCATCGATGACCGAAAAAACGTTTAAAAATAAAAAAAATAGTAGCCCACTAACATCGGGAACAGGGTCCGATCTACCGATGGTCAGGGCTCTTGAGAGAGGAATCTCGTAATATGCACCGTGTCCAGAAATACTGCTTTCTGAATCAAGCATTTGATCCAGCTGCCAAGCGAGAGCCTCCTCAGATGTTGGTCGAGGCTATTGGCTATTAAACCATTGGCCGACACGACTATCGGCACAATGCTGTAGGTACTCACGTCTCACATGTCGACAACCTCGCGAATCAGATCTAGATGCTTTTAGGGTTCCGTACCCAAAGGGTAAAACGGGACCCTATTACTAAGACTTCGCTGTCTGTCTGTCTGCAGGCTGTATCTCATAAACCGTGATAGCTAGAAAGCTGAAATTTTCGCAAATGATGTATTACTATTGCCGCTATAACAGCAAATACCTACTAATAATTAAAAAAAAAATATTAGGGGGGCTCCCATACAACAGATATGATTTTTTTGCCGTTTTTGTAGATAATGGTACGGAACCATTCGTGCGCGAGTCCCGACTCGCACTTGGCCGGTTTTTTTAAATATTATTAAACACCTGACCGTTATTTGAAGCTTAAACATATAATGAGATAGGCCTATCTGTTTTCCGCTCGTCTTACCTCTCTTTCTACCCTAGTAGCACCCTCTCGCTCGCACACTTCCTCTCACTCCACCACCGGCGCGGCCGCTCGGCTCGCTCTCGTCATTGGCGATTTGGCGTCCTGTTTTCCGCTGCGCACGGATGTGCTCAGGACTCAGTAAATAAATTTTGCATATCTTTGCAAATTCATTTACATGTAATATATTCCTGTTCCACGTACGTAAGTTTTTAAAATTATATTTTAATCAAACGGTGTTACCGTTCGATACGTACTTAAAAGTACGTAGGTTTTGGTACCCACCTACCTACATATTTCGCTTTAATTATTTTTTGTGTGATTTTCTATCCTAGATTTTACAGCTTTACATAGCTATTTTGTGTTCTTCAATTGTTTTGTTTGAATAATATTAGTTGTGTTGACATGGAAAGTGACGAAAGTGTTTCAAATCCGGGCTCGAAAGCCCCATGTGCTAGTGCTAGTGCTCCCGCTAATAGTGACAATAAAAAACGATCGCGTATTCGTCGTCAGTCGCGAGCTAGGTCCTGTTCGTCGAATAGTAACTCATCAGACTCATCTGGCACCTCGAGTTCGTCGTCTTCGGACTCGAGTCCTCGACGATCCACGCCGCGTCCCCGCAATAAAAAAAGGGGGGGCAAACGCCGGCATCGACGACACGATTCCCGGAAATTCCATAAATTATCACGTCAGGTAGACGAACTCCGAAATAAATTAATTTTGTGCAGTAATAATTCTGTGCCCTGTTCTGCGGTACACTTTAATGAGAATCTAGTTGACGGAAACGTTAGTGGCGAACTTTACGAGGACCCGATTGTAAATTCTTTCGAGGTGCCGGTACCTGTTGCTCAGTCAGATTTTACTTTTGAAATTGAGACGAAATTGAAAGAACCTAGTATTCCAAAGACTCCTCAGGAGTTTCTTCAAACGTTAAAGGATTTGCAACATTTAGATAGTAGTGATTGGTGCGAGGTTCGTTATGCGGAAACCCAAAAACTTTATAATTCTACCCCCGGTTTTATCGACTTGGAGATGAATGAAGAAATTAAGGCGTATGATTCGTTACGCCATCTTGCTCACGCTGACAAGGCCTTCGCTGCCTTATCGTTCTGCATCCATAAGCAGCGCGAAGCTTTGCAAACTTCTGTCAGAAGTTTTTTACAGTGGGCACGAGGTTCGGATTTGTCTTACGAGGGTATTAACGAAAAAGTTAACGAGCTATTTTTGAAAGGCGATTTTTTCAAAGTTTCTTCCGATCTTTTGCAATTAACTTGCGGTCACCGTGCGGAGGTTATTCAGATGAGAAGGGATGGAATTACAAACCACGTGCGCGATCCCCTTGTCAAGGCCGTGTTACGTAAGATCCCTCCGTCGTGTCAGCACGTGTTTAATGCGGAGTCACTAGCCACAGCACTAGAGAAGGCAGGTGGTGTTCGGAAAGCCTTCTTGCCTTTACAAAAGCCGGGCAGTTCTGCTTCCGTTTCGCAAACGAGTCAAAGCAAGCCCGCACGCCGCCCCTCGCAGGGGCAGGCTTTTCGTAACGTACCCTCGCAGGGTACTGCTCATGGATGTTGTGCGCCTACGCATATTTCCCATGCTTACAATCAACCCTCGCAGGGTTACTGTAATGCCCGACCCTCGCAGGGTCATGGCTCTAATCACGACGATAATCGCCCATCATTCTCTGGCGGTTCAAGAGGTTCCTTTCGAGGCAGAGGAGGTCGGCAAGGCTACAGGCAGCATGACAGCAAGAATAGCCGCAAGCGAGCCGCATCGCCCCCTGAGAATTACAACCGGAACAAGAAACGTAAGTATTGACTATCGATCCCGAACATTCAGAGCCGGTTGTCTGGTTCGTTTCCATCATCGGTGGAAGGAACTAGGTGCGCCAAGTTATCTGTTAAAGATAATAAAAGGGTATCGCATACCCTTTTTACATCGACCACCACTTGTAATACCACCGTTGAACGAACGTCAGTTCAGCACGGTTCCTTCGGATGCAATGACGTCCATAATCACCCAAATGCAACACCAGGGTGTATTAGATGTTGTCAAGGCCTCGCCAAGTTTTGTGTCCACAATGTTTCTTGTGCCAAAGGACGACGAGTCGCACCGACCCATCTTCAACCTAGCTGCCTTGAACAATTACGTAATCACCGGCAGGTTCAGATTGATAAATGTCTATCGAGTCCCAGACTTCCTTCAACCAAAGGATTGGATGTGCAAAATAGACCTGTCACAGGCCTATTTTCACCTTCCTGTAGCTCCATCTCACAGACGGTTCCTACGCCTAATCTACAGAGGAAAATTAATGGAAATGACGTGCCTCCCGTTCGGTCTGAGCACGGCCCCCAAGGTCTTTGCCTCCCTATCCAATTGGGTAGCTCAGTCACTCAGGGATCAAGGGATTCGAATAATCGTCTACTTGGACGACTATCTCGTTGTACATCAAAACCCACAGATATTACAGACCCATGTCCAAATCACGGTAGAGAGGTTGCAGTATCTCGGTTGGTTGGTGAATTTCGACAAGTCCATACTCACACCTTCTCAATGCCTAGTTTACCTGGGCGTTCAATGGGACACTCTGGCAAACAAAAAGTCTCTTCCAGAGAAAAAGGGCCTGAATCTAACGTCCAAGATATCGACAGCCCTAGAAAAGAGAGCTCTCGATTTGAAGGCTTTGCAGAGCCTAGTAGGTCTATTAAACTTTACAAGTTTTGTTGTACCAAGGGGCAGGCTTCACTTTCGAGCACTCCTCTCTTTCCTGAACACAGTCACCAAGATGCCAGTTGCCAAACAGTTCGTGATTCCGGTACATGCCCTGAAAGAGTTAACTTGGTGGTTGCAGAACCACCCTTGTCCTTCTCCGATTCACTTCGCGCCTCCAACGCATTTCCTAGCGACCGATGCCTCAGACTTAGCTTGGGGAGCGCAATTAGACGACCGTTCGTTCACGGGACCGTGGAACGAACAAGAACAACCGATACACTGCAACCAGAAGGAACTTCTAGCATTACTGAAGATATTACAGGACCAGGCTCAGTCTCTGTGTCGCTCCACGGTTCTATGGCAGTGCGACAACAGAACAGCCGTTGCTTTCATTCGCAAGGAAGGCGGCACGAAATCAAAAGCTCTCTTGGACTTGACAATCGATATTTTCAAGGTTCTAGATCATTATCAAATTCACCTAGCCGCTCATCACATTCCCGGCAGATTCAACTCCCACGCAGATCATCTGTCTCGCTACCGATCTCCCCCCGAATGGCACCTTTTGCCGGCGTGTACAAACCTGATTTTCAACAGATTCGGGGTTCCGGTAATAGATTTGTTTGCGTCGAAAAATGCGCATGTGGTGGCCAATTATGCGTCTCTGGACCAGAACGACGACCAAGCCCTATTCCACGACGCTTTTTCCCAGACTTGGAATTACCACCTAGCGTGGATATTTCCTCCTCCATATTTGATCCCCAAGGTACTCGCCCATCTCAACCGGGCCAAGGGCCTCTTTCTGTTAGTGGTGCCTCGGTGGGAACGTGTCTTTTGGAGGGCCGATCTCAAATCCCGAGCACTAGCTGCTCCTTTCACAATCAGGCATCTGAATCGCCATCTAGTAGACGTCTCGACGGGCCTTCCTCCTCCCAAAGTACAGGAAATGACGCTAGAAGTATGGAAATGTGGGGGTGGTCTCATGACCTAAATAATTGGAACCGTTCCCAACTGGACCTACTTTCATCGTCCTGGCGTCCCTCTACACGTAGTACATACAAAGCCGCATGGCATAGATGGCTAGGATGGTGTAGAAAAGAGAAAACTGACCCATGTCGCCCAACCGGTTCAATTCTAGCAAAATTTTTAGCTGATTTATATTTGAATGAAAACCTATCATACAATACTATACTATTACACAAATCAGTGGTGTCTACGCTCTGTAATACCGAAATATCTCGGGAGTCTTAAGTGCTCATGTACTGGTTAAGCATGTTATGAAATCTATTGCATTAAGAAAGCCTGTGCCCCATAAGAAAACTATTTGGGATGTTAATGTTCTCATTTCCTTTTTGTCTTCATATGAATTTAACGAAAATAACTGTTTTGCCACTGCCAGACACACTGCTATGTTGCTGCTTTTATCCATGACCTGACCCTTCTGGCAGTCAATCAAGAACATTATATTGACAATACTGATCATATCATTCTATGGCCCAGATTTGGCTCTAAAACTGACCGTTCTGATTTCAGGCAATCGGGCTGGAAATTACTAAGAAATGAAAATATTAAAAACCTCGATCCGGTGTTTTGGGTGAAGCACTGTATCAAATTGTTTAATCAAAAACGTAATTCCTTAAATAATTATTCTTTATTTGTATAAAACGCTCTAAGTTCATAAAGCTGTAGGAATGACTTTTTCTGTTTTTTTTTTTTGTTCCTACACCTTTATAACTTGGAGGGTTGTATTGGTGATTTTGATGATTATAATTCTGTAACTACATACGTCTTACAGCCGCGAATAATATTTTAATCAACATACAACCTAGCACTGGCCTGCAAATTGCAAAAAAACGCAAGAAATTTTGAATTTCGCGGGCTGGTTGGAGCATTCACCTTAAAACAGACGTTATTTTGAATTTTATTAGTTCACAACAATCGTTCCAAAACAAACTTTATTCTAATGGGAAAAGGTTGACTGTGACCATGACAGCGTCATGTCATATATCACGGCATACGACTCGTAAGCCGTGCCTAAGCAGTAAAACCGGTCTCGGAGTCAGTTATTATGTGAAACTGTAATTTTGGTCTGAAACCTGTCCCTGACACCTGTTGAGACGCCAGCACGTCAAGCTACCCGAAACTATCAAATTTTCCCAATCAACCTTGAACCTAATGTTTTAGCGATAAAGTTGAAAATCTATTAAAGTTTGACAGATTGTAGTAGCTTGATGTGCTGGCGTCTGCACTTCTACTTTTCCAGCATTGCTTTTGCAGCTTTCTGTACAATGAGAGGTCAGCTTGATTAGTTGTCGTGAATACTTATCACCATCGATGACCAGATGCAAAGCCTATCGTATTGTAGGACAAATCTGAAAAAGCGGGCAGGTTCTCTAAGAACATTTATTTGACAGCGTACAGCCGCTAGTTCGCTCGAGTTTAAGAGGACGCCCTGTTATAGATTATTATACTTATAGGTACTCCCTCACAGGAGCATTCGCCCGGAATGAGATCGATCCAAGATCATTTTGTATAAAAACAAGTTGTTGTTACAAATTGTGTCATTATAGGCACCTGGACTGATGACGATGATGAAAGATTTGTAATACTGTAATGCTCGATTCTCCTCACTCACCGAAGTAATGCTCGAATTGAAACTGTTACGAATACTCTTGGTGAGGGAGCGTCTTTAGGGCTTGCTCAATGCATTGACAAAAATGAAACACATATGTTATTTTATTAAAATAAATTTTATAATAAAAACTCAGTCAATAATTTTTGATAAATCATTGACTCGATTGATTGCCCCAAACCATTAAAGAAATTATAATATAAAATCACCAATCTTCATTCACAATGAAAATAGAAGAACAAACTACAGATAGCAACACAATTTACAAAAATATTAATTTCATTTTTGATACAACATTTAAATTCTTATTTATGTATGACTAGATGTCTAAATTAAGAAGATTTTGGCACTGGTGCTATACACAAAATAAACTGCGAGACAGTATTGTGACAATAGAAAGGGTTAAGACCTAGAGGTAACATCACACTATTTTAATCTTACTTCCGTATAGGAAGTTTGTACGTGTTTCATACGTCAATAAGTTATTGACAGTATGGAAGTTACACTTCAACCTAATGTTTGCTTTATTATTAGGCATATCCTCAAGACCTAGTCTAAATTTAGTTGTACAACTTAACCAGAGCCATTTTTAATCTCAAAAGATACATAAAGCACCAGATATAATAAGAAATCACAGTCATTAGTGTCATTACAAAAGTTCCTAAAACTACTGAGTGTACTCAGAATAATAATATGTAAGTTATGAGCAGAGATCAGAATAGACAAGAGCATAATATTTTCCTAAACACCAAGGCATTAAATAAAATGTGGACAACCTTAAAACCTGTACCTTCCTTTAAAATCCCAAAATATTTTTAAAGTTCTGTAACATCAATCAATTGCCATACTTGCTGATGACACGGCTACCTCATGCAATAATAAAAACACTTACATCCTTGAAGTTTAAGCAAATATATACTTATTCTAGATCTCTGGTTATAAGTATGTTCATGTTGTACCTATTTGATTTATTGAGAGTAAAGGATTTATAATATCCACTACAGAATACTTAGTTTTTTTTTATTATTATTGTAATTGGAGACAATATTTTAAAATGTTAGTTAGATAATCATAATTGATTAGTTGTTCCAGATAAGCTAGTATTTACCAATTAGCTTATCTTTTTATTAAATATGATGCAATTATTTAAAGGTGTTTTCAGTTCTGTTCCTCCATTTATTTATCCCCGCACTCCACAATCATATTTATGCCTATCTTCAAAATATTTCAGTTTCCATTTTTCAAGTTCTTCTTCAATTTTTTCTGCAATTTCTCTGTTTGGGCCAAGCATTTGTTCCGTTATTCTCAGTTTAGCTTCCCATTCTATGGCTTCTGGACACCTTTCCTTGCCTTGGTGTGAATGAGCCACTATTGTATTCTTAGCCTCCTTGACTGTTTCTTCAGCCCGTTTTATTATCATGTCAGCTTTCTTAGTCAGTTCGTCTTGAATAATAAGCATACTGACTAGCCTGCGAATAACAAAGGCTAAGAAAATGGCAAAGCCAGTTATGTAGAAGTTTCTCTGCGCTCGAAAAAGCTTAACACTGGCTTTCATTTCAGTTGCCAATTGTGTTCCGGCTTCCGTTTTGTGGGAATATTTGTTCATTTCTCTTACAGCCTCAAACAGGAATAGACTTAAAACACCCAACAATACATAGAAGTACGCCGCAGCATGTTCTTGAAACATCGAAAATATTCGCGACTTGAAGAACTGATTCCATCTCCTGGGACTAAATATAGGCAATATCATGATGATGACAATTGCTACCTCTAAGTAGAGGTAGCCAGCAATAATTGTCCATTGAATAGACATATTGTGTGCAGGCCGGCCGGTATTCAAACAAAAATTCACTTAGCTAACGAGCGTATTCTTTTCTTCGCTAGTTCTTCGGTGTACCTATATCTTTTTCTCTTATATCACGCACATTAAAAAAATCACGAAATTGCAACGGTTGGATTAAACACGATTTCACAGGATTACACCAAACAAAATCCTTTGGTTTATGTATTCTATTCTACTCTTTGACCAAAATAACTTCGTACTTAACACTTTGACATTTGGTCAGATTGACGGTGAGAAGTCCATTCTGACATTATTTTGTTTCTAGAATCAATAATATGTCACGGTTTAATAGTGAATGATAGAAAGAGATAGCGACCCAGACTCTTCCAGAATCGATTTAACACTATAAATTCAAGTATTTATGTTCCTTGGAGATAACACTGTTCACTGTAACATTAGTAAACGTCTAAACGACTAAACGCGTAGACATGTCATTAACAAGTCTGTGATTATACGTCAGCATTTTGTAATAATAAGCGTCCCACTCCCAACGGCCCCACGTCATTCATTTTTTTCGAGATTATTATATGATGTTATAATTAATAATCGATTTATCATCGAGAAATGAGTAAATAATATTTCCGTGCGTTGCATTTAACTCGACTATAGTGAATGCAACTTAGTAACCTTTCATCGCGTTCTACCATCCACATGTAAAAGAAAAAAAAAACATCTGTCATGTAGGGATGGGCAAGTGAGAAAATATATTGATATTTTCTAAACAATTATATACAATTTAATCAAATCAGTAGTCGTCAGATATGGACATTAGGAGCACCCTCTGTTTGATGTGCTCACTAGGTTTGCGAATGGACGTAGCTTGATAGGTAATTAACGTTGCCTATAAATATCTGACAAGAATAATCGAAATAAATTAATAGTCTTATCTTTCTGTGCCTTTTCTTGATAAATACCCTTTTCCCTACACACCTAGAGATACTTTTAGATACAGTAAATAACAAGTAACCATTCTGACACTCAAAGCTTGATAATCACTGGATATTAATACATATACATATATGTATAACATCCACTTTCTAACACATCCAAGGAGTAACTTATAACATTAAACACGAAATAAAAGTTGCGTTAAAAAAAATCGAAATTGTTACGAATTCGATACTCTAAAATAAAATTCGAATATCGAGATATCGCGATTAAAAATAATATTTGGACGATATATATCGATGATTTTCGATATTTTTTAATTCGATATTTTTTGCCCATGCCTACTGTCATGTCATGTCATTTGCAGTCATTTGATCAATGTTAGAAAAATTGAAAGAAATATTATTTTAATTGTAGATTCCACAAAGCAATGGCTAGTATAGAACTAGATATATGGCGAGGCGAATGGGGACTCGCTTCGATTGATTTAGAATGTCTGAAAGTCTTAGTAAGAGCTTTTCTTCATAACCTATAACCCGCCTTTAGACTGCCGGCTTATTTTTTGGTATTTATTCTTTATTGCCTTGTTCGCAGACTTATATGAAATTTATTGGTGTGCCTGTACGAGTTCGAGAAGCGAACAACCCATTTTTTACACCCAAAGGGAGGCTCCCTGTCATGAAGGACGGCCGCAAGCTACTTTCAAATTTCGAGGAAGTTGTTGAACATTTAAAATCTTTGGTATTATATTATATTTCTTGTTTAAGTTCTTTATTACGCTTTTTTATTAATAACCGATATATCTGATTGCTATGGTGAAATACAAATTAATCAATTCTAATTAATATTACATCATGTTTACATATTACCAAAGTAAGTAAGGTAACCTTTTGCTTTCTTTTAATGCCAATTGTTTTATCAATATCATTGTCTTACAGCATTTCAGCACAGATGTACACTTACACACAAAGCAGGCAGCGGAAGCCAGTGCATTTACACAATACTTACGAGAGAAACTGTACCCAGCATACCAGTATGCATGGTGGGTCGATGAAAAGAACTATTGTGATCTAACAAGACCAACATATGCTAAAGCACTATGTATCCCATTCAACTTTTACTACCCATCACATTACCAGAATGCAGCTAAAGAGATGATTGATGCTTTATATGGAGAACACACGGATTTACGGGAAATTGAAAAAACTGTAAGTATAGAAGGGAGAAAGATGATATCCAGTTTATAATGTATCTTGAAAGCTGTGAGTTTTTTTTTTGACACTGATATCTTAACAAAAACATTGTTGATAATATTATTCATCCTTTTTGCTAACACAAAGTATTATTAATATTTGATCAGGATTGAGATTACAAATATGCCTCGGCAGTGATAGATGTTGTGTTGGCTTAGGCAAGTGATTAGTATTTATGTGTACCTTCTCAATTTTATTTTTGCCTTATTTCAGATATACAATGAAGCAGAGAAATGCCTAAAAACTCTATCGGACAGGCTAGGCGAAAGTGAATACTTCTTCGGAAACCGGCCTTCTTCGTTTGATGCAACAGTGTTTGCATACCTAGCACCATTGATTAAGGCACCATTCCCCAATTCCACACTGTCCAATCACGTAAAAGGCATAGCAAACCTCGCCAGATTTGTTGCTAGGATCAACCAGAAGAATTTTAGACATGTTACAGATGGTAAGTCTTTTTTCACTATATCTTCTTGTTAGACATAAAATAAAAAAGTTCTCTAAAACTGAAAAATTCTTAATGTGTTCATGGTTTATTATGCTGCAATATAAACTTATACTGAACTCTGTAATTATTTATACTTATCAATATGCATTTAGATAGAATATTCAAACCATATAAATTACAGATCATATAAATTAGAAATCACTTTATAAGAACTATGTTGCATGCCATACCTTGTATTAATAATGTATTCTATTTCAAACTTTCAGAATACAACAGACTGAATTCCAAGAAACAATCAACAGGCACACAATCAGAGCGCGAAGCCGCCAACTTTCCCAACCAGACGCGCAACAAAATCCTTGCTGCCCTCTTTGCAGCTGTGGCCATGACGGGCTATGCTGTCGCCAATGGAATGTTCCAGGTCAGTAAGGAAAATTTAGCAGCCGCTATTGCAGCACCCAAGGATTTTTATACTTATGAATATATCTAAACTTGAGAATATATTTTAATATTCTCTCTTTTGGAATGTTTACCTTTTCTTTGGTTGCAAATTCTGAGCGGATTTTGGTTGAGTGTGATGTTAAAGCAGCACTAGTTGCGCCAGCAGCGGTTTTGTTGCGACGTAAGAACTGCTAGTGTAATGCAGCTTAGGATTTGCGGCCTTAGAATATGCTTTACTAAACGTGCATGTTATTTTTAGACCTTATAATTCTGTAAATGTAAACAATCTCGAATCAATTTCAAGATTTAACAATTTCAACTTTATTATTTAAAGTTAAAAGACTGATTATGTTAAACTTTGCGACAGTGTGAGAAAAATTCGGTAGTTGTTTACATTATTGGAGAAACTGAAAAAAAGCATGGTGTAGCTAGTGCTTGTCTCAAGTTGTATTCTTATTCATTCTCACAACATATCATTTTGTTTGTTCAGGACTTCAAAGAGTTTGAAAATACACAAGAATACAACGACATGTTTGAGAATGATGAAGACGACAACTGACGCTGACTGAAGTTTGGGAACGCCTCGCCTGGCGCCGACGTGGCCCACGATCGGCCAGCTGCCGCCAACATTGTCTACACACTGGCCACTGTTCCATCGCTTCTGTATTGCGTTTGATCTGAGTACAAGATAAATCGGCAGGAAGTACGTTTAAAGGGTGTAACAAGACCCTTAACGAAGCGGACAGGCACTTGTTCTCCCCATCATTACGATCATGTTGTTGTTCTAGACCATATCTGGGTGCCTTCTAGTTACGGTGATATTGGGGGTCAAAGTTCCAACTTTTTCACAAGATTTTTATTTTTTTAAATACATGTTTTTAATGAAAGACCTTTATTTTAAACACCTCTACGACCCCTGTACTATTGAATCCATCTATCAGCACAATGTTTTGAGTGCGTTACATTGAGTCCTACCGTAAAACGTAATTTTTCACCCCAAAAAAAGGTCGTTTCCCAGCAATAATTTTTGCGTAAAGTACTTAGTATGATGTACATAATGCTTGGTTGACGGCTTCTTGAAGGGTCCGTTTACACCCTTTATGATTAAGACTTTAAGTCGCATTTATGTTTTGCTGCGTTCATTTTGAACACTGCGGATGTTTCGATCCGTATTTTCTTGGATTTAGATCGGACGCGATACACTACAATATTTATTTTTTCCTTTTTTTAAATGCCACAAGTCGACAAACGTTGGTTTTCACAGTGTTGGTGGTTCCTTAGAAACTACTATAAATTATGTGCGTGTGTCCACGTCCGCAGTACGTAGCTTCCCGTCCCTTAAACCAATATAATTATATTTTGGCTAGTCTAGCGATAGAAGTGGCTTTTAGTGACTTGTAGAGACTGTTATGTTCCTGTTTTATCGACAAAACGTAGAATTATACATTGTTATTACTAAATACTAATTAATTATTGTTGAATGAAAGATTTTATGCCATTTGCAGTTACAGAACATGGCAATACTTAGGCTGCGTTCACATCAGAGAGGGGCGAGGATGTGGAGCGAGGGATGTGCGCAAACTAACCAATCACATAGCTTTGTAAAATAAGCGATTGGTATTTACTGGTTAGCTTCACACATATACCTATCTACGTATCCTCGTACATCTCTGGTGAAAATGCAGCGTTATAATAAAGTCACTATTCTCCACTGGTAGTCTCAAATAATATGTGTATTAAACATATGCGCTGCATTTAGTATTCGGTTTTTAAGATGACTTGTATTTTAAATAAATATTATGAATGTCTCGATGTTTGGTTGTTGCCTATATACTTTCTATGAAACGACATATTTTCAGTTATTTTCTTAACAAAAATGTTTATTTTTAATTGTCAGTAGATATTGAATAAATGATAGTCCAATTATCATATCATATAGAGTTTATTTTACTATGTTTCTTACCAATAAATAATATGTATTTTATAAATTAATGTTCTGTTTGTATATAAGTCGTAGGCGCATCCAAACATTCGAGACATAATGATATAATTTCGGTTATATTTTAGTAGGTAGCAAAACAGGTAGAGATTTTGGTTTGTGAATGAGAATTTATTAGTTGGTTGTTTTAACTTATTCCGTTAAGTGTGAATAAAATGTGGTTCGTTGATGTTGCATGTTTTATTTTTATATTTTTAACGTATTTCTCCGGCTCAGTCGCAACATCGAAAATAGGGGACTTGGTTAGGAGTTCACTACTTAACGATGTATTCATTTTGTTGGTTCGAACTAGGGCAACTGGTTTTCCTCGGTTCTGACAAAACCGGGAATTTCCGGATTTTAGCTTTGTAAAAAAAAACGATTCTGTCGTATAAAACCCGGTTTTACAGGAATTCTTTTTTTTCGTTTCTTTTTTAAATCTATCAATTATTATTGCTCTGTAAACTTCGTAGATCACAGACACACTAGGTACACCATCAGCACAACACAACCCAAGACTAAGTCACTTTATTGTATTATTGGGCAATAATAATATTTTTTTTAAATAAGTCCTACGACTTATTTAAAAAAATACATACATATAAACAAACAAAAGCAAAAAAAAACATTTATTCAAACAGTAGCCCACCGTTACATTAGCCGGTAGCTTATTATTCAATGAATGTAGTGACAATGGTTTTCTAGAACATTTTATGCCCATTTAATCTGAGAAAATATACCAGCTTTTCAATTCGGGATTTTAGAAATAAATTGAACTAAATGAAGAAGAACGAGGACTAAAAAACAAAGTTAATAAAATTTGCATTTCTCCGAAAACAATTAAAAGATAAGAGATCGAATAGGTTCTAAATGGCTGCACACAGATCACACTATTAACCCACAAACACAGCTACAACATAAATTCGTCTAAATACAAGTTATTCAGAAACGAAAACAAAACGTAGGCTGGACATATCTGGACAAATCGAGTTGAATTCGAAATCGAGTGCCACTTAACTCGATTCTCGGCAACTCTCATCCAGTTCCCCAGCCACCCTGCGAAGATCGTCGTTCCACCGAGCCTGAAGGCGTCCCATCTTATGCTAGCCGATTTGCGGTCTCCATTTGTTATCGGTTCCACGCCTAATATGGCCGGCCCATTGCCACTTCAGCTTATATATTCTGTGAGCTATGTATGTCTATAACTCAGGTTCTCTTTCGGATACCTCGTTCCGGATGCGATGCCTCAGAGAGACTCCAAGCCTAGCCCGCTGAGCGACCTTGAATTTATGGACCGTAAGTCATCTGGTAGGACGAACTGATTGAAGATCTTAGTCTTTAGGCTCTGTGAAATACGCGACGAAAAGACTCGACGAAGCTTTCCAGCCCAGATGGATTCTTCGTTTAGCCTCCCTCTCAAAGTAGTTCTTACCAAACGGCAGAGTTTGCCCGAGGTAAATATATTCTCGAACAACCTCGAGAGGATCGCCATTGAAAACAATAGGTCCTGGGGTGACAAGTTCGTTGAACATAATCCGGGTTTTGTAAAAGTGCATCCTGAGACCAATGCGTATTGAAGAATTAACTAGGCCACCCAGCATCTGATGCAAGTCGTGCAGCGATTCAGCCGATATGACGATGTTATCTGCAAATCTCAAGTGTGAGATGTACTCGCTGTAGATGTTAATGCCACGTCCTTCTTCCCAGTTCAGCGTCTTAAACACATCCTCCAGTTTGTTGATGAACAATTTCGGTGAAATTACGTGCCCTTGCCTCACCCCCGACGCAATAGGATATGGTTCTGAGTTTGGACGGTCATTATGGCGTATTCATAAAGACTTTTCATCGCTGCAGATACTCAAGAACTGACCAGGTCTCGATAGAGTCAAAAGCCTTCTCGTCCACAAATGCAAGACACAGAAGCCGATTATACTCTTCGAACTTCTATATAATCTGCCCCACTGTGTGGATGTGATCTATGGTGCTGTATCCTCTTCGAAACCCGACTTGCTCTGGTGGCTGGAAATCGTCGAGTCTTCGCGCTACACGATTTGTGACGACTCTTGCAAACAGCTTAAACACGTAGCTAAGGAGTGAAATGGGTGTCATTCGTTATCCCATCCTCACCAGGGGCTTTTCTATTATTAAGCTGTCTAGGAGCCGCCTCAATTGGCTGTTTTGTTGAGTGCCTGTAGGTCTGCCGAAGTAATGCATTTTGCAAAAACGCGTCCCCTCCCCCTTGAAGATTTCCATCATTTGGTCCAACGCCTGGTCAATATTATAACGTTTGTAATTGTTAATTAATAAATAGAGCTAAAACATATTGTAAATTAATGAAAAAACCCGAAATACCTGGGTACCCGGTTTTGGATAAAACCCGAAACCGAAAAATCCAGTTCCAGAAAATGGCCGTTTTTCGATGCCCGAAAGAAAGAAAGAAAGAACTTCTGCACAACTGAAAGATGGGACTTGAGCACTGATGGGTCGAAAATTAGAAAATCTGCTAAGTTTCAATGTGACCTTTCGCTGAATTCGTGAAGATAAACGTAGTTCCAAAACTTGTGGGGTAGTTGCGTTACACATTACAATGCCTTTCATTGCGTTATTTGTGCTGTGGAGCAGACGAATTTTTACAACTTAGGAAGCAATGGATTAGGAATTTGCTTCAAAATCCTTTAGATTGTTATTGAAAATGTGTTACACAATTGAACGGCTGAATTCTGCAACGCAATGAGCACAGTGCTTGTTTTTTCTTCATAAAAGAAGAATACCTGAACAGGTATAATATCTTGCAGGAAAAGTAGAAGTTGATATTATTTTTTTTTACTTATTATGACGTAACGGAGGAGTACGTATGTGTTTAGGGTGAGAGGTATTTTGTGCGAACCAAATACACATTCATCTCTAAAAAGGTTTGACCGATTTACTGAAGGGTTTTCTAAATTCAACAGCGCTGGGCGTCGTGCAGCTGGCAGAGAACGATGGCGATCAACCGGTTCCGGATTGCCAAGAAACACTTCGACAAAATTACTAAATTAAAAGCAGCTCAAAAAGGCGAGGACACCAAACCGGCTTAGTATTCTAACTAGGCCTTGATGTACTGAATACGTGGTAACCGTGAGCATTGGTGTCCCTTCCCCCTGTATATTGGGACCTCTCATCAGGGATTGAGACGACTGTAATCCTGCACCTATACAACCAAAATTATATCTTCTAGCCACCACATCCATTCCATGAACATTGCCATCATTCCTAAATATAGCAACTTATTACAAATGTGTTAGGTTAATTTTAACTGCCCGCGACGGTAGATGGCAGTGGAGTAAGTAAAGTGGTGTTATATGTACATGGAATAAATGGTGTGAATGTCGAAAAAGGATAAAAATGTACATGATTTTATTAACCTACTCCAAAAAGGAGGAGGTCATACATTTACCGAGTAATAATAGGTTTATGTACTTAGTAGGTACCAGTAGCGAAGGGTTTTGTAAGAGGTAAGTAAGCCAGAGTAGATATCTTTAATGTGATTAATGATTATACATATTATTTGTCTATGGAATACTGACCGTGCCATTTTTCAAAGGGAATCCGATAGGAATCGAGTTGTATGGAACCTTCGCCACTGGTAGGTACAAAGTAATTTAGTGTGTGTTGTGTTGTGCTATGTGGTTATGATATTATGTATGTGTTGTGAATTTGTGGTAATATAAAGCGTAGTACAGACGTTAAAACAAACGTAACAAGAAAAGGCTCAGTATTGTGTTTGCAAATCATCGAATTTACTGACTTACAAATTTCGAGATTATTTAATAACTTGTTTTAATTTTTTTTATCGTGTGGTGCCTAACCTGATGTCAGAGTTTTTAGGCCGCCCATGGGCCTCTGACTTGGCCTCCTTGTTTTAATGTTTGGTAAATTATTTTGTTTGTTAGCAAAGAGGTTAACATTTTATTGACTGTTATTTTGATTGAGTGATATTTTAAAAGACATCCTTCTTAGTCCTTTACAATATTTTTATAATTAATTAATAAATGTTGTGCTGTTGGAAATGATAAAGAAATATTTCTCGTAACTCCTTTATTCCTCACATTTGAACATTGTGTAACAGGTACACTTACAATTTGGTACGAATTATTTCAACATACGGTTTGGACTGCACTGGGCTACATGATATCTATTACTATACTGATTATTTTTGATACAGTGACATTTTAAACACGGTTAGAAAACGAGATGGCACAAATTTCCGGCGTAGACAGAGACGGAGCTTATAATAATAAAAAATGACGTCAAAAATGATGAATCGTAAATGGAAGTAATTGCAGTCTTACATTAAAACTACGTGGCTACATTTTCAAAGTTAGGTACTATTTGAAACAACACTGTTAAAAATCGACTAAACTAAAATGTAACATGCATCCCATTTCTTCTTTAGTACAAAACTTCCCGCCCGTGCGACGATGACAGTGAAACTAACACGACGTAGGTAGGCGTCGTTTACTAAACAGTTTTTAACAGTTCGTAAACTTATAAATTACATAAATATTCGCTTCTATACGATAAAGTTATATTATACTTACAATGTTACAACAATACTGCTTGTTTGATCCAACTTGATAAGTTGGGTGAGGCCGAGGTCCCACTGGAGAAATGTTTGCGACTGACTTCTGAGCGCTAAACATTCTTTCATGAATCATTCACACTGCGCGCACTGTTCGCAAGTTATTTCCAGTGTGTCCACGGCCTAACATGCAGTTAATATTTCAATAAGGTAACAAGAACAGGGAACGCGTCAAAATATGTGATGTCGGTTCTTTTGAAAAATATCAAAATTAATCAGCGAATTCTTTTGTAAACAACAATGTATTTTTTAATTATTATGTGCAATCTACAACTTGTGAACAAGTAGTTCGTCTTCTGTTAGCCAGTCATTTCTGACTTGTTAGGGTCTCCACGTTGATTCACAGGTCACTTTAGCTTTGAATGTATTGACAGTCCCTGCTTATACAGGGTTATTTGTAAAACACCAGTAACCTCTTAAGAGGTCATTGTACTCATCATTATGAACAACTTTTACTATGGGACCAAACCTGAAATCGCGAAAAAAAAATCAGCTGTTCCCTACATTTACGATCGATTAACTCGTCAAAATGTAGGGAACAGCTGATTTTTTTTTCGCGATTTCAGGTTTGGTCCCATAGTAAAAGTTGTTCATAATGATGAGTACAGTGACCTCTTAAGAGGTTACTGGTGTTTTACAAATAACCCTGTATAGTATAGAAAGTGCCAAATTTACAGAAGAACTTAGTTTTATTTATGCACAATTTAATATTCTACATTAGTCTTCAGAAAAGTTAGCATTATGCACTTTCGAATACTGAGAATCAATCAATTAGCGCGTTTAGATAGATATCTATACCCATCACACCTGCCAAGATTCTCCTGCTATTTATTTTTGACCGTGTATTAAATGATCTCCTAAAATTGGAGCTATTTTTTACATAACAGCATAGCATATATTTCCTCTAGCAGTCATTATAATCTCGTAAAGAAAGAAAACATCGCATAGACTTGTACTGTTAAAAAGTTAAGTGAATACATTGTATTCAACCGACTTACTATACCACGACTAAGTTAGTATGATGGACATTCATAAGTATATATTCTAACATTAACATAATTATCAGTTCGATACTACAGCTGAACGAATTTTACATAAAATGAATTAAAATTACAATATTATAAGGAAATAAATATTAAAATAATAACAAAGTACTTAAGTAAGCGTTGAAGCTGCCATATTTACAACATAATCATTCAATTATTTATTTATTACATAAGTTAGATTTGGTTTTGTGTACAGTCACGATCACCAGTATGTTTACACGTAACAAAATTCAAAAGCGATTTTCTCGTGGTATATCGATTTGCAACTTTTTACCCGACTACGGCGAAAGCGAAACCAAAAGGAAGGGTTATGATTTTAGCAGAATATGTATGTATGTTTGTATTTACGTATATTCCTCCGTAGCGCCTAAACTATTCATCCGATTTTGATGAATAAGGTATCAATCGATTCGTTATTATGGCCCGGGTAACATGGGCTACATTTTAATCGACTTCAACAATAGGAGGAGTCGATTTTACGTTGTAAACCCCGAATTTAATTAGAGCGTAATTTTTCAGTAGTCTGGTTTTTTAGTAGTAGTATACCACACAAACTCTTATACAGATAATACCTACTATTGTATAAATAATGGGTTCTAAAGTACTATGTTCGGAACAACATAAATGTCCAAAGTGAAAAGCTGGAGAAAATTACTTTTAAAAGTTGCTATGTGTATTAATATTAGTGCTTGTGAATTCGTCTTCAGTTATAAAAACCGAATTTTGTCGAATGTCTTAGAGAATTAATATAGTTTACAATTGGTGCTGTGTCATCGGCTAATAATACGATTTAGTAAATGGTAACAAGGTACATACTTATTTATAAATACCAAGCGGCCTATTCATTATCCTACAAGTTAAATGGAGAAGAAAACTGACAAAGTTTTTGTTACTTTCATTCAGTTGCCATGAAAACCTTCAGTTCCTTGCTGAAAACTTTGCCGCTAGATGGCGCTAACTGTTGAGTCTTTTTGCCGATTGGTCGCTTTTCATACAAAATGACTTTGACAAGTGACAATCTTTGAGTCGCGGCGATACTTACAGCAAATACCTACATTCCCTGCCCTGCAACAATCATTGCAAGGCGACTGTGAAGGTTTCCCACTCTTACGAAGACGACTGCACCCGTAGCGGCAACCCAACACTATTGGTTTCTAAGTAACTAAGAAAACGGTTCCACGGATGGCACCATTACCGCCAGTCACCGTTTCCACAGAAACCAGGGACATTCGCTGCAGTCTGTCTATAATCATCACGACTGCGCGACGGTGCAGCTGCAGATTTGCGGTAGCGCGTGCCTTCTAAGAGCACCTTTAGGATAGTGAATAGTCCGCTTCATGTGAATATTAATAACGACGATAAGCTCTGTTAGTAATTAAGCGGAAATTGAAAATAATTATATCAATCTGTTATAATGGAATAATTCAGGAATGGCCCAATTGTGTCGACGTGTTCTTAGAGAGTAACCGCGCTTATTGACGCGGAATCGGTGCGAATCGATCAGAAAAGCTTTATATCAAATACACAATACAGTAATAAATCTGAGCGATTAATTGCTACGCTGCGTGTGCGTTGTAAACGCACCCACGATACAGGAGCACTTCCCAGTCGGGGGCAAAGTTTTTAATAAAAAAGAGACAATAAAACAGAAAATGACGTCAGTCACTTCGTTGTGGTTCGGGCAACGCGACTCAAAACCGCGTCAGACGGGCACATCTTTCTGATCGGTTCAAGCCGATCCGCGTCGGTAAGCGTGGTCACTCCGTTACGCGTTGACGAAGTATAATTTCGAATAATTTTTATGGTCACACCATAAAAAGATTGATTATAAAAATATAACTATTATTTTAAAATGGAATATACATTTCTCAATCAATTCCTTGTTACAGGGAACTTATAAAAATATGTTTAATAGAGAAAACGACGTTGTATCACGACTATATACATCTTAATTATTATGTACGTCTTATTAACACGAATATATTAACTTGTAATTTACCTAATACTCCATAATGATGGCTGCGGCGTTCTAGACTGTGAGCCTTGTTCGATTTATTGACTTGTTCTACATAAACTGTTGATGAGCAGTTTGTTGTCATCATCTTTAGTGTGGTACAAAGTTAAGAAGACAAGTGCTTTATTTTACAAGAGCAAATTGAACGCAAACGGTCATATATTTACACTACAAATAACTGAAACGAACAAACTATATTTACGAAAGAAACTTATTTAACACAAAAAAAAATCATGAAGACAACAACAAACCGCTCACCAAAGGCACAATATATTCATGTCGCGAGCAAACAAATTACTATCAATAATTATTAAAAAAAAAACAACTATTCAGCGGAAGCGACACTAATTAGACATTCAACATTCAACCTTACTACACGGAGATAAGTATTAGAATCGCTTGTCGCGGTGTTTTTCTTAATCGGGGGCGTTTAATAGGGATTGTGATTCTACGAGTTGACTAGCGTCTATGAGGCTGACTTGCATGGAGTCCAGGCTTCCGGTGATGACGTCAGAGCGGCCCACACTGAAGGGGTAGAACCTGGATACTGGAGGCCTCTGCTGGGGCTCTGAAGGCTCCTCGCCGTTGGAGTGCCGCGATAGGATCGAAAGGGAAGGTAGCTTCTCTTTTATTTGGTGGATCTGTTGGAGAATAAACGGGTTTTAAAACACTATATTTATATTGTATAGGAAATCAGGCTGGTGTCCAGCTTGTAGAACTCCATGTTGAAAAAAACCAGCCAGTAAACAAGATGATGGGCTGATTGCTCAGGGTCTGTCGAACGTCTATATTCAAGTTACACTCGTGTCGTGTATTTATTCATTCATGGCTATTTGAGAGTGAAACTGGTGGATCATGAACCTGATTTATAAATTCGTGAGAGAACATTTCCCGTAACTTCCGCTTAGCAAACTGTTGTGACATAATATTACGAGTAGAAATACCAGGATAACATATTGTGTCTGCTTTATTACTTGTGCAGTGAGGTCACTTAACTAGAGACATAGTAACTACCTATTTCAAAGTGAGGCAGGCTGACTTAATTATTTTCCTTATTATTATCGCTTTGAGAACAGCTATTGTAATGACATGCGCGGTACCAGGATTACTTGAGCGCGCTGTAGCTATACCACTTTGAGGCAATTTACTTTAAGGCTGGCGCATATTTGGGATGGACACACTGCAGCTTAAAAAATCTCAGGATGTCCTTTCTCAGATGACAGAGCTACCAGGGTCACATGAGGGCTCCGAAGTATACTTGTTTAAGCACCTTAGTTGCCTATATTGTAATCTGTAAATGGGCAGCTTTTTGAACAATCATTTTGTGTTTGACGTAAAGTCGGTTATGATTAACTTCATTCCATTGTTTACGTGTCATGCGACATTCCACATCCTTTTTTTAACATTGGCGACATTTAACTACCAAGATAACATGAGCTTCCCCTAGCATACTGATTTGCCGACACATTTATTGTACGTATTGTGACGTTATATTATTGTGGTTATGACATTCGCAACATTTCTACCAGGACTACACAAGCTTGCTGTAGTTTACTGACTCGTGACGCACTCAACCTTCGGACGACGAATCTTTGTGGTGTTTTTCTTATGTCATCAATACCGTTTCTGTATTGTTGTTATGACATTAGTAACATTAATGTACCAGGATAACATGAACTACCTGTGGTATACTGACGCTAGATGCAGTTTCTACAGTCCTTTAACAGTTATTTTAACTCTTGTCATTAGCGACCTTTTTGTAGCACGAATAATAGATGACTGTGATTTTGAACGTAGCGCAAAGAGATGATTAAGTCATACCTATAGTTTATATTTGGCATGTTGTTGCCATAATTTGTGTACAAGGGCTACATGAGTCCCCTGTAGGATTGTATTGTATTTATTGTATAACGGGCAGGAGTACTAACATGCAGACGCGACTCACCACTATACAGTCAGCCCTTCACAGTTATTTTACATCTCACAGCAGCAACCCAACAGAAACCTTATTGCAACTATAATAAAGATAAAGTCCATCTCACGAAAGAAGGCACGCAGACGAAGCGCTGTCATACGACTAGTCGCAACAACCCAACAGCAACTTTATTCTGACGAGAATAAAGATCACATCTGGTAAAGAACTATACCTATCTTTTGTTATTATGACATTCTCTCCTTATACTCCTTTGACTTCCTGACCTTTGACGCATCTACTTATATTACTTACCTACGTTGTCGTTTAGTGGTTATGTCTTCACCAACATCTAAGTAGCAGGGGTGCATAAGCTTGCTGAAGTAGACAAGACGCACTTACTATTATGTACGTAGCTTGCCGTATTGTTGTTATGACATTAGCAACATTAATGTATCAGGATAACAAGAGTTTCCTGTAGCATTGTATTAAATATCGGGCTGGTGTCCGCTACTTTACGTCCACTATACGTACTGACCCTTGACGTATTCACTACCTATCTTGACATTATGGTTATGTCATATGTCACCAGGGCTACACGCCTCTACTGTAGTATACTGAAAGGATTAATAACAGTCACTGACTTACCTATCCTGCCATATTATGGTTATGTCATTAGTAACATTGAGGTACTAGGATAACATAAGCCCGCGGCAGTATACTGACCTTTTGCAACGCGGAGTAGTTGTGCACGTGGTACTGTATGGTGCCGGACAGCGGGGAGTCGAGCGGCACTAGCCATCGCTCGTAGCACTGGGACCACAGCTCCATGCCAGCAACTGATGTGCATGGTTCTAGTCGACTTAGTTCGGTGGCTGATTTGCTTGGGAGTGAAGATTGTGCTGTGGACAAAACGAAAGATATTGAATAACTGAACTAATCAAACGTCAAATTGTCGTGTTTTACGGTTTAATTAATGCATATTTCGGGTTTGCCCGATTAGTTTCGATCTATAAGGACAATATAGCCATAAGATAAAGACGCGGTGAAGTTAAATGTAAGATTAAGTCGCGAAAATAGGATTGGATCAAACCTCGTTGCTCGTTTTTTGAAACAATAAAACAGCAGCTACCAAAGTGCGAAATAGCTTGCAAGCGATCTTTCTCGCTCTTGTAAATTATATTTCTAAGTGAATCCGGGTGGATGAGTCTGGTTAAGCAGTATTCATTTTATTAATGTCAGGATAAAAAGAGGTTGTTTAAAATTGGTTTGTTTGTTCGTTTGTGTGCCGAGTTTTGATTCATACGTTTGTCCTTTTAGTTTTCCATTTGGTGTACAATAAAGTCATTAATAAATAAATAATACTCACATAACCTCTGCGAGAACACGGTGTTAGGCTTGACGCCGTACAGCGGGTTGTAGAACAGCGCCTTGTCCTGCTCCGAGAACTGCTCGCCCCAGTCCCACACCGGCCGTTGTACGAAGTTCTGCAAGAAGAAATTAAATTAGACGGTGTCCCACTGCTGCTATAAGCACACCATTGGATCAGCACCGTGCGTGCGTTGACTTTAAAGACTACTTTTTACGCTTTTCACGACTGTTGTCGTTTATGGTTCAATCTCTCAAGAACATGACTAGTTCATCTGGTCATCTTCTCATGCACGTGAATTAACCCCTATCAACTGTCACGCTATCATTCCATTTTCTTTCACAATCAAAGATTATAATTATGACTTAAGTAACTGTTACCTTAGATACAGCAAGCTCTCGATCCCTCGCGCAGTTAAACAGAAACGTGTCAAAAATGTGGTTATGCGCACAATCCCACAGCGTTGTCAGATACGTCTCAGTGAACTGGAAGTCAGCCGGGAACTGTTGCAGTAGCTGCCACACGCAGTCCAGGTACAGGAGCAGTACCGGGGCTGATTGAGCCGAGGTCGTGTCCTTAGCCGTCGAGTCTTTTGGGTTGCCCGGACGGGGAAGGCCGAATCTGGGGATATAAGTTATTTTTTTATATGAAGATCAGAGTCATTTACTAAAGCGCCACGCGTAGCGTAGAGCGTTTTACTTTTTTCTGTTATAAAATAAACAAACTGGAGCGCAGAGCAGGTGATATCTTTACTTATAAAATCGTTGTATGCCCTGATTATCAAAGCAGAGTTCAAACCACTGGACGGATCGGGTTATTAGGCATACAGAGAGCTGTTATGACGTAGTCATCCGCTAAAAAAGGGTTTTTGGAAAATTCAATTCCTAAGCTGGTGAAATAGAAGTTGAAAGTTTGTATGAAAATTCGTCACCGAGCGAAGCTGGTGCGTTTCAGCTAGTAGATTTCACTTTATTATCATTGAACCTTTTGACCGCCTTCGTCTTTACTCATGTTTGCTTAGTTAGTAATTTTTTAATGTTATAAAATATTCCGCTTTACGCAGAGCCACAAACACAAATATAGCAATATGCTCACTATAAACCGTCTCCGCTTACTTATACCTCATATGATTATAAAATTGAAAATAAAAGGTAACTTTAAATTGATCAACATTTCCTTACTGATCAGACTAGCTTATCTCGCGGTTCGCGGTATTAAAATTATAGGATAGTAGGATGAAAATGGATCTCTAAAGTTAGCAATACTAAATACTATTTTGAGTTAACCAATGCTCTCAACCCGGTTAACAACCATGCGTGATAATTTTCCTGATTTAAATTACATTTAAAATCGAATTTGGTATTATATTTTGGACACTATTTACGAGGAAACAACCAAATAAAATAAAATCAGGATAGCTAATGAATACATAAGGACTTTTTCCTGTGTATTGTTGTGTATGACATAACATGGTAAGGATGAGCTTAGAGATACATAAGCTACCAGGGACACATAAATATCTGGTAGAGTTCTGAAATTACCGTACAGAAAGGAAGTTGTATTTATTATACACTGGATGATTTTGTGACGCATGGGTTTTGGCTTAGTATTGTTTCTGTCACTGTCGCACAACTGTCAAACTGAAGTGAAAGATAGAGACGGAATAACTAAGCCGAAGCACGTGCTAACGCTAAATATATTTTTTTATTACTATTATGCTCGTTTTTACTAACCCAAAGGGACATCTACATGACGCCACAATTTTACATTACAGACACTTTTGAAACGTCAACTCTCATTGCTGAGCCAAAGGTTGAAATTCCAACCTTGCACTTATTTTAGGCATTAATTTAGTTGTCATCTAGTTTTAGTGAAAACGGGCCGTACGAATCTTGACCTATGCTTTAGTTACTAAGCTCGTGTTAACATGTTGTATAAATAAATAAGTAACCAAACAGTAAACAAAATATGAAACAAGTCCATACAAGCTACCAGGAGCATATGAATTCGAAGGAGTTCTCACCTATCACAGAACGGGTGTCCGAGCGCGATCCATTCCTTCTGTATGAGAGACTGGAAGCCCGATATCGTTCTGAAGTGTGGGTCGACTAGCAATTGAGTGAGGCATGATACCACGGAACAATAGTCTACGCCGTCGCCTGAAACATTTAAGGAAGTGTATTAAAAAAAATATATTGTGGTTTGTTCAAATCACAGCACACGGACACGCGCTTCGGGGTTACTAGGAAAACAGAAAATCGTAGAGAATATTTTTTTCAAATGCCCCTGACATTGTCAGGGTCACACAATGCTAACACAGGTACCCAACCCACGTAACCCACTTTTTCAACGTCTTCATAGAAAAATATATTTTTTCATGGAGCAGCGATTCTGCAGGTATCTTCTCGAAGCGGGAAGCAGCTAGCTAAACTGCGCAGACAATACCGATTTATGTACGCAAAATACGCGCTTGGACGTGGAGTTGCGGTCACCAGCCCGTTAAACAATACAATACAATACCGATGTCTTGTACCCAGTAACAGTGTTTTTCAAGTTTAGGCGGATTTAGGAGGCTGGAACAGATTGAATGCAGCAGGCGGATTATATGGTATTGTGGCGCCGCTTGGGATAAGCCTATGTCCAGCTGTGGACTGCGATAGGCTCAGTTATTTTGTTGAACGTTCCACATAAACCCAGTTTGATCTATGTTACCGGCCAAACCCGTTATTAGACGATTATGGGCACTCCCGACTTAATGGGTTAGTTTAGGTTAGAACTGCGACCAACCGTCAGTGTGTATGCGAGCCAGTGCAACAGTCGAGCGAATTAACACGATAAACCATTAAACCGGTTTGGCCGGTAACTTATACAGATAATTACCTTCTTGTAAGACAACGGTGACGTTATTAGACAGATGGCGCGCGGCCTCGTCGGCGAACGTGATGCAGTTGGAGACGTAGCGCAGCCACCGGCTCGTGTCCAGGATTGAGTAGTACTGGGAGTCTTGCAACTGAAACGATAACAAAGGCATAACTTTATAGCCGACTTGTTGTGTAACTGTTACGTGTTGCCTCATGTCATCATCTGCCTTTTCCCAACTATTTTGAAGACGGTTTCCAGTGTCACCGGATGCAGCTGTATTATTTATTGCAGTATTTTACATGGAACGACTGCCTATCTGACCTTCACAACCCAGTCTTCTTCTTCTTCGTCGTGTTGATGATTACCTGTTAGTACTGGGTACTACGATACCCCTTGGTAAGACTGGTGGTAAGACTTACGGGCCACTGATTACATGTAACGACTGGCAAGGCAAATTTATCTACAAATAACAGCCGGGACCTATGACTTAACGTGTTTTCCGAGGCACTGAGGAAACTCGGTATGTCATGGTCACCCACGGACCGACCTTGGCAAGCGTGGCTTAATGTTGAAGATCGATCCGTGCGGCTGTTTTTATTTACCCATGACCTCGTCTTTTTGTTTCCTCGTGTCTTCTTGTCAAACTATGAACGATCAGTTTTTATTACTTCTTATCTCGAGTCGGCAAATACAATCTGAGGTTCCGCGACTGGTAATAGTTCCCACCTAACCTTACCTGATAATTGGTTGGGGTGACCTATCTTAAGTTACTGCGGCTTTGTTTGAGAAAACGCCAGAAAGTAAAAAACGGCCACATTTAATTTAAAAAAAAAGTATATTAAATCAATGTATATGTATAGAAGCACAAAAAAACGTTTTGGAGGTTAATTATTTAAAAAGGGTACATCAAGAAGCATTTCCCAGCCTGTGAAAAATCTTATACCAAATAAAAAATACAGCAAAACAACGAGGTTGACTAAATATCGCGTTTATTTCAGTAACGCCACTTGAATGAAACCCACATAAAGGACTTATTTACAACAATATTATATAAGTTGCCTGCAATAACAAAAACAAATACCACATGTATTCCTAGATAAGCTTAAAAGGAAATCTTGAAACACTTCATTCATAAAACCATAATAATACAAAATAACAGGAAAACTAGTAAATCGTTTAGTGAAGTAACCGCAAAGTATACTTTGGTGTTTCAAAATAGTATTGCTTCAGTAGGCGGTTTAATTATTTAGTTCTTGGAAGTCTGCTTCGTTGGTTTAGTTTAGCGGTTGCAAGCGCGGCTGCTGGGTATAAGGTCCTGAGTTGGATGCTCAGGTTAGGCAGTGTTATTAGGTTTATCCATCTGGAGTTTCTCAGTAGCAGTCACGGGGTCTGGATTTGTGCCCCGTTTATGTCAATAAACTATTAAGAGGGAGGGACTTAAAAGAAACTCGAGAAATTAAAAAAAAAAGAATATAACTTTACTTTCGGAAGTCGGAGAAACAAAACAATGAAACAAACAAGTCACCGACTTCAAAGTGTTTTATTTTAGAAGATATTAGAAGATCATCAACAGACGTAGAAGAAAAAAAATAGATATTATAGAAACTAACTCATAAACTACCCAAGCAAAGCTAATATATATTGCGAGCTTCCGTAGAGGAAGCACGCGCGGTAGTCCCTTAAATGAAACAAATGAAAGAAAAAAATAACATCAATCGGTCCATAATTGAAAAAACAAAAAAAAAAGAAGAAAACGTGTTGCGCCGACCCCAAATGGAATGGGACAAGGGCAAGAAGATGATGAATCGGCCCATAATTGACGGAAATATCAGATTTTAATTCTAATCTACATCCAGTTGTTGGGTGTTCATCATCTGTCCAGCCTTTACCCAACTATGTTAAAGTCGACTTCTAGTTTAACTGAATGCAGTTGAATAACCATACAAAACTGCCTTTTCGATCTCCACAATCCAGTTACTGGGTAATGCAATGCCCCTTGGCAAACATATCTACTAAAGAGATATAGTGACACTATGACATATTTTAAATAAACAAATTAAATAAAAAAAATATAATAATAAATAGTTTTGTTTTTGGTAATAAAATGTTTGTGTACTAGATTTCCACTTACCCAAAACTGTCCAAGCGTTGTGGGTGTACACAATTCAACAAGTTTCTTGTACGAAGTCTGTAGCGTACTCAACGTTGGGAGTATCCCGGGGCCGCCAGCATTCGTGAAAGTGTTGCCACAAAGGTACAGTACCTGGGGCGGCGTTAGCTTCGGGTGGGAGCGACGAACCTGGGAATGTACACTTTATGTTAGTTTGATGAAGGTGGTATTTTGATTGGCATCAGTGACGGCCAACATGGTGGTTTGGGTGGTGTTTTGGGTGGTGTTTTGGGTCTGTATTCACGTGTATGCACAGATAATATAGTTTATGCGAGATTTATATCTGTAAATCCACGATAAAGGAGTAAATGCATATTTTAAGATAAAATGATTTATGAGTTCAATAACTTCTGTACAAGTTTATTGGCGTATTTTCCGCATGATGACGACAAATGATTACGTGTTTTACGTAATGTGGCTTAGCTAATCGATTAACCAGTCTACTGTACTTAGTGAGAAAATAATATATATGAAGAAAATAATCATGCACACGATTTAATGTAATTGGATTAAATTGAGACTCGATTTTTTTGCGGGTAAGTTAAAATTTCGCTTATCTTTCTAAACGCAAGTCTCGTGCCTACGACAACATTAGCTTGGCTTTTTTCCATTGTGGGGTAGGCAGAGAAATATAAGACAGGATTTGAACCATTTTTCGTTTTTGGGAGGATTCCAGGAAAAGTCGCCTGTAATGCTGGTCGTATTTAGGGGTCAAGAAACCCAAATTTTGGTCAGTGAATAAATGACTCAGTTTTAATTTTCCTAATTGAAATGAAAAAAAAAAGAAAAGTTTTATTCACATACCTGTTCCAATAAAACGCTTTCCGCCGTCGCCGACTGCTCCGTACTCAACAGCTCCCCACTCCTCAATAACGCAGCACCTTCCGGCCTACCCCACACCCATATAGGCACCCTTCCCGACCGGAAGTGACGCGCCGATTCCATCAAGTTGTAATCTAACACAGACGATGGCACTATCAACGTCTCCCCAGCTGTTAACATGAACGCATCAGAAGTTCCATTTATACAAGTAATCCTCCAATGAGGACATTCACACCGTTCTAGTTCTCTCTTCCAGTCGCCTGGGCGTTGGAACATGTTCATGTCTGAGGGGAGCGTGGGGTAGTAGGGTTCTCTGTACTCGAAGGCAAAGAGGAGGTCGTGCCGCTTTGGAAACGCGTGGTGCATTAGTGCGAGGGCTATTTTTCGGCCATCAATTGGTGAGTGGGCAAAGCTAAATGTTAAGACCTTCATGTTCTGGAATAGATAGTATTGGGTTTATTAGTTCTATTGTTTATCTATTTTTATTTAAAGCTTAGCTTGGGTCGGGTCCCTGTTAAAGTAAATGCGGTTTTGTGGATAAGTTTTAACAGTCCGATAATTTTCTGACCTATAAACACCGTGATTTTTTAGTCGTCTTACAACGGCAGCCCACTTCATGACTACTAAACATTCATAAAATAAAATAAAATTGGTAAGTATTTATGAGATTTGAATAATTTTTAAATAAAAATTTGATTCATTATTATGACGCATGACGTAGTTGAAACACCCTGTTGCGAGCGATGATCTACTCGACTCGTGCGCTGGGAACGTATGTTGTACCGTTTGACACTTAAACATTATTAAATGTATCATTTATTTTTCTTTATACCTATTATTCTTATTCTTTATTGCACACAAAATTAAAAGATATACACACAACATTATAATATATAGCTTATTATCTTAATTAATGGTAAAAAAATCGCACCTAGAGGTATTTTATGTCGGATACATTGAATGGACTGAAGTTTGGCAATTCTTCGGGCTACGTCGGTAACCTTAGTTCTCTTGCGGATGTCTTAATTTCAGATGAATAGTATTATTTAGAAATCGAAACTATTTAACAAGCACTGATCTAATTCTTGTCTACCGGCTAACGCTAACCATGCGACATTGAGTCACGCGCTAATCTGATTAGATAGTGACCCGAACAGATTGCCACAGTAACGCATCTGCACGAAATGTGTGTATTATCTATGTACTCGGTACATATCTGTGTGTTATGTAAATATATGCGATGGAATGTTGGTGTATGTCTGAAAATTATTTTCTTGTTGATAGAGGTGATAACGCAGATGTTTTTTTGGCAAAGGTGTGACGTAGTCTTTGTGAATAAGGGGCACAGATTGTTCGTCATGCCTGGGAGTCGAACTGGTGCTCGAGTCCAGTCTCGTAGACTCTTTTTTAGATGCTAAGTCTGATTGTGATGTGTTCGCGGACGAATGTACGAAGATCTTGTCAGTATGTCTGGAGTATTGTCAGATGCTTAACACATCAGTTTCGTACTGGGCCCGCGTGGTGGATTCCGGCTTCTCAAAGAGGGAAAGCATAATAGGCCAATAAGCTAAAATCGGTCTATAAAGCTAATAAAAGAGGACCGTTCCATTGAGACTATTTGATTGATAGAGTTTGGCAGTGCGACATTAAATACTTGTTTAGCAGTTTGTACAGCTGCAAAATGAAAATAAGATAAAAATGCCTGGCTGGCTAAAACCAAAAATTCGAAATGAGTATCTACCATGTGTAGGTTAAATATAATTTTATTCTTAATATTTCGTTCGGCACAAGTAGCTATGTAGAAGACGTGAGATATCAAATAACTATTAAATTAAATAGTTACAGAGTGAGTCATCCCAAAAATATGTAAATAAACAGGGTTAGATGGTATTATCATAGAAATAGTTGTAGACATATATATATTATGTTCAGATTATTTAGAATATATTTGAAGTGCCTATTCCGAACGATGATTCATCATCACAGTGAGGCTGAAGATTAGAAAAGTAAAATAACATTTAGTTAACTTATAAAGCGTTTTATTCTAGTTTAATTCAAACACAAATATTAATAATGTTGAATGTTTTATACAATGTGTAGTGATATAGTATTGAATGTTTTCGGAATTATTTTAAAAATAGCATCTATTTGTTAATTTTTAAACTTAGACCTGACTAACAATTTTCTACGTATTCACAGGGTTTTACGTGGTAACGAGAATTGAACACGCCACTTCCAAAGAACTGTAAGATCAATACGAATTGTTTTCATAAAAATGTAGCGGTACAACTAAGAATTAGATTGCGAAACCAAATAATTAAAATTGCCATTAAAGGTTACAATAATTTTTTGACTCTTGTCATTGATATATTTCTTCAGTTTTGAAGATATCGTATAAGCATTCGGTCATTTCTTTTCAAAACTTCGTATTTCCTAATTTGACATGTCACATCTACTAACCCGCACTGGGTCCGCGTAGTGGATCTCACAGAGGAGGCCTGTGTTCTAACAGTGGAGACTTAACAGGCTGATTATGCTATGCATTATTCTTTAACTGCTTCTGGGTCAATCCTAGCTATGACTGCATCACCCCTGCTGCGACAGGTTTCTGAAGGGAGGGACCATAATCCACCATGCGGACCCAGTACCATGTCTTTGATATTTTGGTTCCGGGACATGCCCGTTTCCTTACAAAGATTCGGTTCCCTGTTTAGCTTATCGTTACTTCGAGCTACCTGCTTACTTGGTGTCTATAGTCTGTAGTACGAACCCACCTTGCATATAACCTGTAGCCCCTTCACCTTGCCGGGCATATCGCCGTACGGCATGAGGCGTCGCCGTCGCTGCAGCCCGCCCTCCGTCAGCCACACGGCGCCTACGCCCGTCAGCGGCACATCGAACGCGCCGAGCAGGTAGTTCCGTTGGCAGTACTCCTGGATTTACAGAATATTATTCATAAAGTTTTTAGTAGTACATGTAGTTTCATAGGTAACCGCTGGGTAACATTGCCTCCACGAAATGGATGAACCACCGTCGAGGCCCGCCAAAAAGAAGCGGCGTTATGATTTAGACGAGTACCATGAGGGCTGGTTCGAGACAGCTTAGGAAATGAGCACCTGGAATAACTTTTGCAAAGCAGCAGCAGTGGTAGTAAGAAAAAAGGTGTACTTGAGGCTTTTAATGTACGCGAACGATGTTGATGGAATGTCGGAGGGAGACTTCATAGTGAACTCGGACAGAAAACATCGGGGTAGGGCTGTATTTTCGACTACAGTCGCTAGGAGATTGTTTCGTGAACAAATATAATATATCGTTATTATCACTTGTCTAAGATTACAGCTATTGTTTTCTGTAATTAGGTTCACTTATAAAAAAATCTAGTTAACAAATAAATTAAACCGAAGTAGGAACTAATTGTTACAGAACGGTCGGTTTCAGATCAAAATAAGGAAGTTCAACTACCAAGGTCACATACACCGCGAGAGCAAAGAAATAGTTCCTATTGTTGACCTATGAACGCTAGCAATCACAACTTCACAAGAGGATTTCGTGCTAAGTAATTTAGTCAGCCTGTTGACTACTAAGACCGTGTTTATAATTCTCGTATTACTTATGCAAGTCGATCTTTGTTCATTCTTAAAATAAAGTAAGAAGTATGCCATATCCTTTCCCACCGTTTCGCTAAACGCCTTTCCCGGCCACTAATTTAATATCTAAAATCTAAATCTTAGCCACTATGACCAAAACATAAATTCAAATAAAGAAAAACCCACTGAAGTAAGATTTTTGTGCTAACAACGAATGTTTTTTTTTATGACGTGCATGTAACAGTATTGCCACGGTATTTACTTTCGGGGAAGTTCCTTAGGGAAAGAACTTACTTATTCAGTTAAGATAAACTTCTTGGTAGAGGTTCATTCCTGAGACGTGAATCAAGGTTCTAGGTTAATTTATTTGTTGTTCGTTTTTCCTTGATTAAGTAATTCGTCATAAAAACGACGACCATTTTTATCTTGTGGAAATACTTGAACCCAAAAACCCCTTAGAGCGACCAACCTGCTGCCTGGGAAGACCCAGGGTTATGCGACATAACCTTTACCCTTGTCCGGGGTAGAAATGGGTTCCAGTACTTGGCAAGAGTACGACAATAGTTATTTCGGACTTTTGCCGAGCAAAACCATAAGGTGTTCTGGCTGTCTATTGCTGATGAATCATTTGTGGAAAACAGAAAACCTAGGAAAAAGAAAGTGATATAGAAGTTAAGATAAGAGCTAAGTATCGATTATTAGTCCAACAGAATGCATCCAGACTGACTGATGAAAGAGAAATACCAGGACCGGTCGATGCCGCGACGCTTGGGGGAAGCCTATGTACAGCAGTCGGTCCACTGCTGTACATGGGCGAAATGAATTTCAGCGAATATGATGACGATGATGGATCCTTAGCTTAGTTCTTCCAAAGATAGCCGGTAGTTCAATTTTTTGTGAATTTCAAACTGGCAGTTAGCACAATCAATGTGGAAGCATAGCGTTTTGTTTGGGTCGTACTCACATCATTGGTTGAGTTCTCCAAGGGCACGAACGACAGTTTGTAGTTGGTGATGAAGAGCGACCCAAAGCGGCCGCGGTCCCACTCGGTGAGCGGCGCCAGCATCACCACGCTGTGCGCCGCGCCTGTCACTATCTCGCCTAAGAACAAAATAAGGTTTGGTATAAAACATGCCATCAAAAATAACCTGTACATCCTCTCACATTTCCTGTCAAAAATTATTTCATTTCTAGATATGTACTAGGCCCAGTGCAGAATATATTCTATTTATAATCAGCATTACGTATCTGATTTCCACGTCGATGTCCTATACACTGTCTATGACAAGCCTGAAACTTCAGGATCAACGGTTTCTTCAGGTTGAAGTTCAGTTGAAATTTCCACAAAAAGTGCTGTTGTTTGGTTAGCTGAAGCAATTGTCTAGCTAAGGTCAAGGTTATTCAAATGTCAACGCAAAGGTCGCGGGGTAAATCCAACCCTACGAGCGACACAACTATAGATACAATATTTACGTTGGCTTTCGGATAGAACTGAGCGAAGAAGTAGAGCGGTGCGCGAGCCACAATTTTGAATAGGAAAGGTTTAGGTTGGTGGGTTTAAGATTTTGGGATATTTTTAGAAGGGATATTATAAATGCATATCAAATAAATAATCGCCTATCAATACATACTCATCATTTATATTCTTTTTTACATCAGTTAAATTTATTTTTGTACAAAAATACTACATACATAGCATAAATACTGACTGCACAGCAAATTTTTGCTGACAGAAACCCTAACCCTAGACGGTCAACGTCAGGGGCACCCCGAGGTTCGGTTAGTTAGGTTCCTGTAAACCCTGCAGACAGAAATAGGAGCCCCGCGCAGCGGGGATCCGTCGACCTGCTGACGGAAACGCTAACCCTATACGGTCGACGTCAGGGGCACCCCCAGTATAATGTGCATTAAGATTATTAGCTGTGCATTGATGAAAAAGCTTTTGCTATTTTAAGTTGAATATTTTGCTGTGCAATCAGTAATTTTGATGGGAATTCGGAATCTTATTGCATAGAAAAAAAAAAAAAACATATATACGGTCGAATTGAGAAACCTCCTCCTTTTTTTGAAGTCGGTTTAAAAAGGATATTTTTTGATTTGCGTTTAAATACTACCCTTTTTAGAATTCTATTCATGGTTGTTCTCTTAGCCCACATCTTCGCCACCGCGCATAGTTCTAGTTCGAGAGTCACATAAGTGCATACTCTTTATAGTGCATTGATGCTGTAGTGTTATTAAATCAAATGATATGTCATTTAAATTATTTAAAAGATTGTAGGTATTTAAATTAGGCTGATAATAATCAGCACTCTTTGAACGCCAAAAACAACATAAGACGGTCTCCAATAACGCCTGCCCTTCAACGCGTCCTAGTGTGTTAACTGCGGAGAAGTGGCGTGCTAAACTCACCAGCAACACATCTGTATGACATAAGTAGTTATAAGAACCTGTCCGATGATAGACCAGATTTTGCTACTTTTTAAAACCTTATGATATAGATACATATATACTGGGTGTTTAGTAATTGGGTGCATACCTTGAAATGGGTGATGGTGATACGACCTTACTTACAACACCGATAACTTGCGAGTCCAAACTGGGTTGCACAATTCTCAAAATCAGCAGTTTGTGGTGGAAAATTTCCAAAAAAATTTTAACTTTCGTTTTCTCCAAAACTACTCAGTTTGGACCCCAAGTTATCGGGGACAAAAAAGGTCTACTATCACCCATTTCAAGGAATGCACCCAATTACCATGTATGATTATAGGTACTGGTGATTCATCGCCGCATCGACATTGCATTGTGTGCTTTTTGCGTGCAGAAAAAAACCACTTTACATTGACGATGACGTAGAGGACAACGCAGAACCCGATAACTGTCCACAACCAGATAACCAGGTTAACCTTTTCGATCTTGGATAAAAATAAAGGATTCACTGTATCATCTACTTATTCTAATTCGTGGGTCAAAACACTCATAATTTTCTTTCTTATTTCACTTTGTTATGTAAACAGATATTGAAAGCGTGAGTGAGTCAAAGGGGTTTTTTCTAGAGATGATTGATACTTATTACGGCTTTTTTGTTACATAGGCCCACGTCATCGCGTGTGTTCTCAATGTGACGACCAATGGACGTCAAGCTTGCACAAGAATGACCTAATCGCGATGTTTTTCCTAGATTTCTGTAGTAAAAAGTCTATCTGATCGTACTGCTAGATTCTAGTGCTGCTTCGGATGGGTGGACTGTTTACAACAAGGATTTTTTTAATTGATTGATGAAATGCCAGTGGCATTTTGCTGAACTAGGCCTATTTGGCGCAGCTGTGGGACACACAACAATTTTGTTCTTCTTTTTAACCGACTTCTAAAAAAGGAGGAGGTTATGTATTCCACCAGCTCTTTTTTTTTCTTGTATGTTCACCGATTGCTCCGTGATTGGTAGTCCGATTTAAGTAATTATTTTTTCATTTGGTAGAAGAGGCTCGCGTGGTGTCCCATATAAATTTTATTAACTTTGCTTCGGTACTATATGAGATTACCCCTATAAAATGCATTTTTTCTTCTTCATTTATGTGGATGATGTTCTTAAAACTTTTAGTTACAATGTAAAATTGATACTTGGCAAGGATTTGTGTGAGATGCACAACAAAAATGTTTTTATTTTGATAAGGTTATGATTTTTTTTTTAATGTTGTGTGCACTGTGGCAAACAAACCTATTTTCTTTCTTTATAATCAATACAAGTTCTGCCATTACTGGCAAAAAATTCGGCAGTTCGGAGTTTCTTTATCACTGAGATTCAACTGATTATTACATTAATCAGCGCCAGACAATACCAAATGACTTTTCATACGTTAACAGTTCTTTTTTTATTATAAACATTTTCTATAAAAAGTGCCAACGACCTACTCACAATGAAATGACTCATACGTCAATTTTAATGCATAAATATTGTGTTACGTAAATCACGCTCTGATTAACAAATTATTTAATGGAGTATGTATGAGAATAATGAAGCATTTAATAACATGAGATCATTTCATCTGTCATTAAAACTAAAACAAATCAATACAGTAAATAGAGTAGAAACCTGAAAATGGAATTTAGAAACTTTATTTCAAAATATGGTAAGTAAAAATTATTGGACCGAGAGAAATTCGTTATTCTGATTCATGACTCCACAATATAATGATCTTTTGTTGTTGTAATTACAAAAACAAAGCCTTGCCAGTTTAAGATGAAAAAACCGGCCAAGAGCGTGTCGGGCCACGCTCAGTGTAGGGTTCCGTAGTTTCCCGTCCGTCACAATAAGTGTTCCCACTTATGAGTTTAAAGGTGGGTATCCATACTATCCATTATGTTCGCGATCCAGCAGCGCTCCGCGCTCCTGCAACAGCTCCACGTGCCAGAAGTTTTCGATGGTAATTTTGAATTGCGAGAACCTATTTTAATAATTATTTTTTTGTTTGAAAAAAGATACGTTCAGGATAATAAAATATTATGTAAACGAAGTTAAAAAAAAAATACGGGCAAATGAAACTTGACCTCTGGATTGTATAGGCGCTCATACGATTCAGGGACCAAATTATATTGGTTAACTGCAGTTTCCATCTGTTGTTTCCATCCAAGTTCAAAATAATTTTCCTAGAAAGTCCTTATAAAGTTCTACTTTTCAGATTTTTTTCGTATTTTCTAAACTTATGGTTCAAAAGTTAGAGGGGGGGGGACGCTTTGTTTTTTACTTTTGGAGCGATTATTTCCGAAATTATTGACATTATCAAAAAATGATTTTAGTAAACCCCTATTCATTTTTAAATACCTTTCCAACAATATATCACACATTAGGGTTAAAATTAAAAAAAAAAACACTTCCCACTTTACATATAGGGGGGCTACCCTAATAAAACATTTTTTTCCAATTTTTATTTTAGCACTTTGTCGGCGTGATTGATACACATATTGGTCCCAAATTTCAGCTTTCTAGTGCTAACGGTCACAGAGATTAAGCGAGGACGGACAGACGGACAGACAGACAGACATGGCGAAACTATAAGGGTTCCTAGTTGACTACGGAACCCTAAAAAGCTGTTAAAACTGGAATAGAGTATAGTGGTAAAGGGGTAATAGGTCAGTGTGTTCCTGTCACAGATATTAAAGATTCGGTAAGTGATGGCTGTTACTTTGGCACAATCCAACAATTGCTGTGGGAAACAAATGGAGTGTCGAACAGTGGGGAAAGAATATAATATCACCTAAACGACACAAAAGTTGATTTGAGTATTGGTTAGAACATACAAGTATCTTAATAGTAACCTAGTAAAACATCTGTAAATCGGAGATGAAACAAGTACTAGGCTGTTAAAGAACCGAGGAGGTTGATTCGTATCGAACAACAACAAGGGCCTTGCGAGCCGGCACATATTGGCCGTCAAAACAAGACTGGTACTAGGGTGTCATAACAACTGCGGATCTTGTAGCGGGCTGTGTGCGAGACAATACAGCGAAAAGTTTTCGTTCTGCCATCTGATACAATTCGAGTTTTCTAGCGGCCTTCACACTCAGCGATCTGGACCAAACCTTTTTTTTATCGCGATTTGTCGAAGGAAATAAGAACGATTTGCGCAATACGCGGTGACCGTGAACGTTGTCTTTGACTCATGCGGTATCGTGCAACGAAAATATTTGCGGTATTGTATGTATTTTGGCGGTTTAGTTTTTATTACTGGTCATTTTGGTATTTCAAGGAAATCTTGAACGTATCATCGCCGATTTTAGACTTCGGGTGAAGAACTTAGTAACAAATTGTCTGCTGGTTTATCGCTACGTGTATATACAAACTATTATTTTGATCGACAAACCAGAATACCCTGGGCTGTCACCTTATTCCAGTTTTTACGACTTCCGTAGGTGACTAAAAGAGTGATGAATATAAATGTATGTATATGTCGAAAGGAAGCGGAAAGTCAAAGAAAAGGGAAGTACATGAAAGCATAACCGTGAAAGGGGAGAATGGATGAAGAACGTGTTGCCTGGGTTGCGCCGATTCCAAATAACATGGAGCAGAGCCAGAAAGATGGATATGACTTCCACGCCCATGTATGGGAGTAATGGGAGGCGTAGAAAAACCGAAAACTTTTCAAAAGAACCATAGGTCACAAGACGTTAAACTCAGTTGTTTTGCTTACTCCAACCACAAGAATGCATACCCTGCATATCACATTGTTTACAAATAAAATGGAAATTGTAAATAAATTAATGTCACATATTTTTATGCTGTCAGAATGATAAATTATACTTTTGATAAGCATACTGGACAAGGTCAAAGATATCAACATACATGAAATTAATTAGATACTAGGACAGTATATCAGCCCTGTAATTACTGAATCAATTAGAAATATTAAACGTACCTCTCCTCAGAACACCCATTGCGAATCACAATACTCCATCAACTGGTGTATAGGACACCACTTCCTACCATTACTATGGATCGCGATACCAGGCATTCATAAAAGGCGATACAGTTACGCGTACGTAACGCATACATAATGATTATTATTGTAATTTGCATCATGCCTCTACTTGAGTGAAATAAAATGTTGGGCATAAACACAGGTTACATTGTTTTGTCCTTGAATGGGCGTAATTAAGACGAAATTGTGACGAATCACGAAATGCGTCATTGACCTCTCGTACTTTGTAGAATATCGCTCGTAATTAAATAGTATGATGTATGTAAGTCTCTAATTTTTTTTTAAAGGAAAAGTCGTTATTGAGGATAAATTCTGTGATTAAAATTGAATATTTTGATTATTTCCTTTTATGGACATTTAATGGTTCAGCAATTAGTAACAACAGATTATTAAATCAGTCCAATTTTATTATTTATATAAATAGCTAGTTCAAGGCAGCGCCGCACCTTTACCCAGCAGTGGGACATTAATGGCTAATGAAAAGAAGAAATATGTAAATAATAAACTTTACAATATGTGATTTGTTAGGTCAGTTATTTGAAAGAATTCGAGGGCTTAGTCATCTGTCAGTTTTAAAACTAAAATAGCCTGATGTAAGTATGCTGATTCAGCTATCTTTACAATCAAGTGCATAACATGAACTGACTCATTTCAAAATTTAACTTAAGAGTTTTCAATTATTCTATGTTTAAAAATATAAAATATGGTGTCTCATTAGCATCCTAAAGAAGGTTGGAACTTATTATGGCTTGAATAACATAAAGGTACAGAGCTTGGCACATCAGGTTGTCAAATGTTGTAGTTGAATGTAACAGCCAAAGTATAGCGTATTTACTGCTATCAATTAATAGTTTTTTTAACTGATATGTAACTAATAAGGGCATCATAATTATGGTCTGATATTAGGTAAGATATCAAAGTATTTTTGAATAGCATTACTATAGAACTATTTTTTGTTTTTTTTAGCTCTACTAAAAAACATTAACAGTATTTATGTACAAAATAGGTCTCTCATCATTACTTTTACCTACTGGACCAGCATAGCGGGTTACAGTCCACTTCACACAGAGCAGGCAGCAGAAGGAATGTAGTGATTATTATGCATTGCTCTGCAATACATTGGATTGTCTATCCATAGTAGGTATCTAACTGTGCCCTTGCTTAGATAGGTACATATTTAAAAATTTTTTTTGTACCCTGTCTCAATATTGAAACCAAAGGTAAATGATGGTTGTCCTATTTGACTAGCAGAAAATGCCTTGGGGTATTAAGCTAGCCTATGTAACTATTGTAACATGAAGTTTGAATAAATAAATAACTACAAATATATTTGTCGCTTTTATAGTATCTGTTTCCTAGAAACAATATAAGATTTAAATTCTATATCACATACAGAGTTTAAAAACAATTCTATCAATCAAAAATGCAAATATTAATGCTTCAGAAACTAAATTTTTACATCTATTAAGTTGATTTTAGTAAACTGATTTAAAAATTTATGATACTAAATAATCTGTCTGATGTATGTTGGAGTCGGCTTTCTATCAACAGATGAATACCAATGTTTTACATGTAGCAGCTAGTAAACTGACCTCCACAAAACTGTCACTGGGTAACACAATACAAACCGTTTAAATAATTGATGTAAATTCAAATCAAAGAAAGTAAAGGCTTGTTTTTAATTCTACTCACCATTTAGAAGCTTGGGTTTCACTTCTTGTAGTGATCCATTTTTTTCTCCTTTACTCTGTAACAAATTATATCAACATTGATAATGTTTTATAGACAATTTATTGTTTAAAGTATTGTTTACTTTTCATATTGCTGCAGGATTATCTTAATTGATGTGATAGAGAGCTTTTTTATGTTATCTACTAGCCGAGTAATAATTTATTTATAAGAGAGAACTTTCTAACCTCTATCAAAATAAATAACAACACAGCACAAAAAAATATCATTAAAATGGTTAGAAGATTGTTATGCTGTAATGATTACACATACTGGTTAAATGAAATAGTATCTTACCAGAGGAGATACATTGATGTAACTCTTGAAGTTTTGAACCAACTTTTTCTCATTCATTGTAATCAAATAATACCAACACTGCGTTGACCCACTTTTGATCGATTTCAACCGTGTTTATTAACCTATTTATAAATAGATCCTTATACTAGGTTGAACGGAAGGTGATAATTGATTAAATTAACAGTTATCCACATGATTCTACTTATTTAACATATTTTTGATAACAATCATCCGCGCAAACACTGTACTATCTGAATAAAAATTATTCATTAACACATTGGTGTACGTTACGTAAAATCATCAGCAGATTTAAACTAAACATAGATAACACTAAAATTTGCTCGAGACCATGTTAAATACATGTTGAAAGTAATATTTTTACAATTTTAAAATCTATGACCCACAGCAACACGCAAACGATCAACGACAGATAAATGTTGGTATTGCAAAGGTGAAAATTTTCCGAGGTATTTATTTATTATGCATGCAACATAGGAAATAATACCATAGTACAAAAAGCTTATCAAATACATTCTGGGAAAGAAACAACATTTCACTTCTTCTCTTAACCATTTAGGAGATGAAGTCTACTCCGTGTATCATGCCATACTCAAGTAGTTGTTATCAAGAAGAAAAAGTATATAGCATTTTCATTTACAGAACAACATTATCTCAGAGAAATAACAAATTAAATAATTTTCCGCTATGATATTGTACTACTAGCCTAGGCTAGCACTCCCTAGGTAGCTAAATTGTAGCGAGCCTACAGCCTACTATGCCGCCGCATTATTATATCGACTTTCTTTTGCAAATTTTCAATTATCATAGACAACACACGTCTTTTGTTTTTTAACCTGTGTAGTCGCATCATCTGTGATTTTCAAATTGAAAAAAAAAACCGGATCATAGACTCTGCATGTCTTATAAAAAAATGGCGATTGTTAAATTTTTGTTGGGAGTTTGAAAGCACAATCCTCAAGCACATATTTAAAACTTTAAATATCTGTAGGTGAAACTGTGAATATATATTCTGAAAATGGCTGACGCTTTGGTTGAGCGGAGACCCACCGCTCGGTTTTTCTGCCACAGGTGTAACATTGAATTCGAAGATGTTTTGCAGGTAAAAATCAATAGTTTTGGTTATATTTCCCCACAAATGGGCCTCCCTTTAGTGTGTTACGCGTAAAGCTGATACATACATTAACCCTTTAAGTTGAGGAGTGGTTTTTACACATCTGTAGATGGACGGGCGAGATTTCCGTGGCTAATTTCCAATAAGGCTATTGGTGGAGCCGGTTGGTTCACAATACTGCGTGACATTTCTTTGGAAAATTGTTCTGGGATCAGGATTGACGGAAATTGTCAATTTCACGCAGTTACATCATTTGCATTATGTGGCGTTTTGAATCGTGAACCCTGCCCAGTACATATTTTTATGTACTTAGTATCTACATGCATACATCCCACAATAGCCCCTGGAATGTCATTGATGTCAATAGAATCTTCGCTTTAATTAGTTAGCCAAAACAGAACACCAAGGATAAAATTTATTGCACTTGAGGGGATAAATGCAATGTTTATTAGTCATCATTCATAAAGTTTAAACAAACAATGGTCATATAAATTATGGATGTACCAACACCCATTTTTTCTTTTAATAACAAAATCGGGTTTTCCCATAGAAAACACATCCAATGTCACTACCGCAAGCCCATAATTATTTTAAACCAATGCATTATTTATAAAAAAAGACTATAATACAATTATCAAACTCTTTCAGGATTACACATGCCCATACTGCGCAAGTGGTTTCATTGAAGAACTTGAGAATGAGACTGAGGGGTTGGCACTGTCAGGAGACGACTTCAGCGATGCGGACATGAGCAATATTGATGACATGAGCAATATCGATGACATGAGCAATCTGGACGACTCGGATGATATCCACCACATGTCACAAGTATGATATCTACTACTTTTTATTTACTCCAACATTTATAGTATCTAGTGCTTGTATTAACAGAAGAGTGTATACTACATTGTTACACACTACTAAAGAATTGATACACAAACTAAGACATTGTTTGACCACAAGTTATTTTTACAAATCATTGGTATTGTTTTATCATTGTGGGTAGATTACAAAAACATTGTTAGGTATGAAAACTTGACATTGGCACTGAATTCTTTATAAAGTTATACAATCAGTCTAGCAAAGTCTACTATAGAGCGAAAGCTCAATTAGGTTATCTGAAAAAGACAGCTTAGCGCATCATCGTCTGTCTAGCCTTTTACAGCTATGTTGGTTCGGCTACTAGTCTAGTCAGATATAGCTGAATACCAATATTATTAGACCAATCTCATTATTATGTATTAAGAAGGCACCTTGGTGATCACCTGGTAATGAATAGAATAGGATGCAAATATGTATTATGGAATAGCCTGACACCTATGTAGTTTAGTACACTATGTTAGCCTGAGATGATTGGTTCATTAGAGCATCTACTAGACACATGATGCCCTGGTACCCTACCTTCCTTCGCCTAAGTAAATTGTGATGAAAACATTCCTCTTATGGATCAAAACAAGCATAAACATGAATTTTAATCTGTCATTGAGGTCATGATGTTGACTGCCCAATGAACCATGAACAAGTAATAAATAATCAGTTGACTGTGTGAGTGTTGTGAGTCATGTAGAAATGTAAACAATCTACCAATCATGGCCTCCAGTGCCATTTTGCATGAGTACTGATTATGATAAGTCAGTTTTTGTTGATTATCTGATTAAAATATCAGATAAAAATAGTGTTTAATCAGGAAATGGTTTATTCATTGTTAGCATACTACATTGTCCTTGAACTTAGCTGAATATGCTTGTATGGCATATCCTGTTACATACATGATTACCTATAACTTTATAGGTCTAACTTTGACTGAGATAGTACCTGAGGGTAAGATAGCTGAGGGGGGTAGGTGAGTGTTGACACCCAACAGCAGGTCAATGCCACATCATTTTTTTTATTTTTTTGTTTATTATTATTAATTACAATGGTTCTACACCACTAACAGTAAGTAATTAACTAATTTCTTAAGCATTCTAAAAACTACAATTTTATCGGATATTTGGATAGGCACAATAAATTAATTACAACATTAATATACAACAAATAAATAAATCATGCAACTACCTCGGGCACCTTTTGAGTTAAGCAGTTTAAGGTATTACTGTAGGTCTCTAGCAACGTAGGTGGGGTTATAACAGCCTGCTGAGTCTTATCCCACACTCCCAACTTCTATAGAATACAACTTGAGAGGTTTGTTTACTATGGTAGGAGTACCTATACAAAATTATCAGTCATTTCAGGGTATGAGTTTTCATACACTGTTTACGTATAAACAGTTGTATGTTTTGTTTTCTTATCATCATATTTTCTGATAGCTAATTTTAATGCAGTTTTATACACTTAATTATATTGACTTATAGTCACTTTCTGCACAACAAGCAAAGCCAAAGTGTATTTAATTGTAGGCTTACTGAAAGAAACGCCTTGAAGTGGCATCACTCACAGAAGAAATAAAAAAAAAACGAATTGCTAGCAATATAGAATATTTCGCACAAGTCACATATGTTTTCGACTGTAAATAAGTATGTCAGGAGTCCCCCGGGAAGTGGCCGTCCTAATTTGATGTCGGCGTTCGTTATCGTGTGCGGTCGACACGTCACACGTGAGTTGACGTGAGGCGATGTTTCAGCACCCACGTGACGCGCTCGCGACGTGTCGTTATAACGATTGTTTTGAACCTTAAGTACCTACATCGTCTGATCTCTCTCTGAGTATAAATTTTACCAGAAAACTCAACTAGATTACTAGACCATGATGCCTCTGCCCTTATCCCAATTTATTTGAGGTCGTCACAGCATATCTTAGTAAACAAACTAGCTAGACACTAGGATTGCCAACTAAACTTTTCGCTATCTATGTTGCACTACACTACACACATAAAATAAAACCACTTGTCTCGATGCGACAGCCTCGACTTACGAGTAGAGTTCGTGTAAACGCTTTGATTCCGACCATTTGTAGGTAGTTGGAATACTGTATGTTAAAAGTAATGCTAGTATGTTTACTGTGCCATTACGTTGACGCTTGCCGATGGCGACACACGTGGCCAAGCGCCGTATTAAAATAGATTAGATCGATTAAGCGCATTTGTTACAACTACCAATGTTTATCACTGTCTTGGCCTTCGCGGAAACGCTGATAACAAAGAGTGTAGGGTTTTCTTGAAAGTTCTAGACATTTGTTTACGTTTCTGTTATCAAAGTAACGGGTAATGCAAAAGGACATGTATTTGAAAAGGAATGTTTATTTTTATTCAATTTGAGCAATAATTAATTTTTTAGTTTTATATCGAGTAATTTTTTAGCTATAATCGCAGCTTAGGTTTTATGAAATTACGAATTATTGCACAATAATTACAAACTAGAGGCTCCGTATCCATAGTGTACCTATTCGAATTGCAAATTCATACATACGTAAATGGTAATACATATGTCTTGCATGACGTCATACCATTGTTAAGGTGAATGTGCACTGGTAAGACCAACAAGACGAAACAGCACAAATATTGGACAAACAACTGCAAATGGTGGAGTAAAGTATTAGGGAGATATGACAGTCAAGGCTCTATTTCAAAGGTGCACATACCTTTCCAATCAGTGACCCATGTTACAAAGAAGAAGAGGGGAAGATGGGTCAAGAAACGCAGGTCACTGACTATTCTTATCAAGCTTGACTTGCAAGTATACAGTCCACACTGATTGTACCAAGTTTATAGAGAGTGATAGAATAAATACGATTATTTCTTTTTCATTTCAGGGCACCCCTCCAATGTTGAACGACCTAGCATTCCTAATGTCTGGCGGCCGGTTACGGTAAGTCAGAATAATTTCAATCAATGATAAACAGATCAATAAAACATCTCACAAAACTGTTAAGCTAAACTTGGCGCCGTATGTCCGCCACCTATACGAGCTATGGACCAATATAAGCACTATGTGGTGCCCTAACAGCCAGCCAGATAGACGAAACCAACAAATAATCCACATAAGGCTTTTGAATGCCAATATAACTTATTATTTTGGAAACCGATGCTGTCTAACACACACTAGACTATACACCTAAATGAATGCAAAGCTTTGAGAGTTGATTTTCCAACAGTGCAGTAGTTGTTGTATTGTACAAAGCAATGACCTTGGGGCGTACGCACGTTCGTAAAGTTACCCCCTGGGGTGCAAGAGGGTTCGTCTGTCTAGTGCCCATTACGGTTAAAGTACCAACAAGCACGCTGTTTGCGCATACTCCGGGACGCGATTTGTAATTTTGAACCCAACTTGAGAAGTCTTACTTCGCCTTTAATTAAAGAGTCCTATAAATGGCAATTCCTAAAGAAAGTTACACAATTCACATAATATACGTACCCTATTCCTCTAATTTGCAAACGATTCAAAGCCGGTTCTGTGTTTTCACGCATGGCGTACAAAATGTTGGATATATTTATAATTCCACCTAATTTGATCTAAAAATGTCCATAGTTTCTTGCCTGTTCTTCTAAGTAGAGATCTATTTTTTGGGACGGGCAACTATCTTCAACATTGACAAACTGACCGACTCCTTGTTGATTCGCATAAAAATGGTTTAATAGAAATAAAATCGTTTGTAAATTAGTGGAACCAGGGTCCTTTAATATCATGCTACTGTCGCACTGATCAGAGACTCGATCAGGGTTTCAGAGAGCGGAGTTAAGTGTGTGTTCCCCTGTCAGCAGAGGAGCAGGGCGGCGCGAGACGCTGATGGAACAGCTCGTGTGGATGATAGGCGGCGCGCGACCCGCCACGGGCGCCGTGACCGCGGGCGCGCCCTTCGTGCTTGTTGGGGCGCCCGGAGACTATGTGTTTGGCGGTGAAGGTGACTATCCCATTTTATAGTTGCCAATTGATGGTATGTCCATTTTAAATGTCAACTTTTTTTAACCTGTTTCGTTTTCTACTGTTTGGCAAAGCCCTACATTTTATCCTTCTTCTCTGGCATGTTTGCCCCGAAGTGATCAGATCAGATCGTCACACCATCTTCGCCGCGATTGACTGTAATCCCGCCGCGACCGCGAATTAAGTTGATTTCAGAATCACTAGTCATCATCTGCCTAGCCTTTTCCCAACTATGTTGGGGTCGGCTTCCAGTCTAACCGGATGCAACTGAATACCAGTATTTTAAATGGAGCGACTGCCTATTTGACCTCCACAACCCAGTTGGTACTGGGTAATACGATACTCCTTGGTAATACTGGTTGTCACTGACTACGTGTAACGACTGTCAAAGATCTACAATTGACAGCCGGGACCAACGGCTTAACGTCTTTTTCGAGGCATGGTTGAACTCGGTATGTAATTTGTGATCACCCATCCTCGGACCAACCTAACCAAGCGCGGCTTAACCTGAAGATTGACCTGAGCGGCTGTTATTATTTAGCAGAATCATGCTTGAAATTGTAGTACAAATTGAATTTAATCTTAATTTGCTGTTAATGCGTGTTTAATGTATCTTGGTGTATTCAAAAGAGTTTCTCGCCCGTCGAGAGACTTATAATCTCAATACGCATCTCATACGCAACATATTTCCAAGACGAGAAATTTTCTTGTGCGAACGAATTCATTCAATTTATCTTAACATTATCTTCCGCTCATTTGAAGTTTAAAGTTGTGAAATGTGTGAACGAATTCAAGTTTGTCTTTGTTTACATGCACTCCTTTTTTGCGGGATCATGGCACAGATCATGACTTAATTTTTGAAGAAGAAATGACTCTAGGTATATTCTCATACATACTTTCACTCATTTTAATTTTTTAATAATCGTGTTCGGTTAACCTAACCAATATTTCACTTGTTTTAATTCCAGGCCTGGATGCAGTAGTAACACAGTTGTTAGGTCAACTAGAAAACGCGGGGCCTCCGCCCTTACCGCGGGAACAGATAGCCGCCCTGCCGTCAGTACAGGTCACTGAAGAACAGGCCGCAGCCAACACATCGTGTTCAGTTTGCTGGGAGAACTTTACGACTGGTTAGTTTCACTTGCTGTTTATTGTTGCCTAGTACTTGTGTCAACTGTCAAAGTAACTTCTGCTGGAACTAGACAACTACAGATCACAGACGCCTAGTTCTTCTGTCTGCTTATAAAGGTTTGAGGTGTGGGGGGTTCCGGAGGCGACAAATGATACTCGTGTGTTCAGTGCAACGTTACCTTTAATACTAACTCTGTAATATTACAGTTAATGCCTTATTATGTTATATACTACTAGGTACCACTCCTCTTTGGAAAAAAAATAAAATTGTTTACATTTTTTTTTATACTTTTGCTTACACTAACCTAATTAGTAATATTTCAACATGTATGAAATCAATTATTGTTATGTACATAATTTTGTTCTGTTTTTATGTAGATCAATTTTTCCATTTTTATCTATCTTTACATTTGGTTCTAAATCTTCTATAACAGTATAAGGTCCTTCAAACAATTGATTCAATTTACTTACATTTTCATTTCTAATTAATAATTTTTCACCATTTTTATATGTTACAGGATTTGTTTTCTTGTCAAAATTACATTTTTTAAATTGTTTGTTCTTAATTACATTTTCTCTTACATCCTTACATGCTAACTGTAATCTATACTTAAGTTCCAAACAATAATCATTTGGGTTATACAATGGTTCTACTGTTGTGCTGACTCTACATGGAATATTACTAGGTTTACCAAATACTAATTCATGAGGTGTATACTTTGTAATTGTGTGTACTGTATTGTTGTAAGTAAAAGACCAATATGGTAACCAATGACTCCAAGCTTCTGGATCTGGATATTTGTCACATTGAGTGCGTAAATAGGCTCCTAGGTGTTTATGCGAGTTCTCTAGGGATCCTATAGTTTGATGATGGTAAGATGTAGAATTGAGTTTTTCTATTCCTAGTAACTTACATACTTCTATCATCGTTGAAGACATGAATTCGGTGCCTCTATCTGTTAATATGGTATTTGGAATACCGAACCTTAATATGAAGTTATTAACTAACGCTCTGACTACTGTTTTACTTTCCTTATTAGGTAATGGATATACCTCTACGAACTTACTTAAGTCACACTGAATACTTAATATATACGAATTACCTTCTAAATCTTTATCTAATGGGCCCACTATATCTAAAAATATTTTTTGAAAAGCCGAGGTCGCCGTTGTCGTGACAACCATAGGCTGTATGGTATTACGATCATATTTCATTTTTTGACATTTATCAAATTTTTTAATAAATTGTCGTACATCTCTTTCTATTCTGGCCAGTAAAATGATCGCCTGATATTATTTATCATTCTATGTACCCCTGCATGACCAGCAGTAGGTAATAGGTGATAGTCATTTAAAATAAATTCTTTTTCGTCTTGCATCCCAACCCGTTTAATACCTCGTAAAATGTGGGGTCTCCCTTGTTTGACCGAAAAGAAATTGCCAAATTATCACTTCCCAAACAAATTTTCGCATAATTTCATTTGCCAAATTATTACTTACCAAAAAATCTCTTTACAAATATTTGTTACGAAAACCTATGTTTGGCAAGTGAACGTTTGAACAATAACTTGTTCACCAACTAGTACTTTTACCATTTTTTATCTAGTCAAATATTTCAGTTGGTATAACATATTTTACGCAAAATTAAATAAGCCAAATATTTGGTGTCGTCAATTTTAAACTTACCATTTCAGTCAAAAGCAATATTAACTAGTTGGAATCTCCTATTTGGATTCGGTTGGGGCTCCTATTTCTGTCTGCAGGGTTTACAGGCACCTAACTAACCGAACCTCGGGGTGCCCCTGACGTCGACCGTCTAGGGTTAGCGTTTCCGTCAGCAGGTCGACGGATCCCCGCTGCGCGGGGCTCCTATTTCTGTCTGCAAGGTTTACAGGAACCTAACTAACCGAACCTCGGGGTGCCCCTGACGTCGACCGTCTAGGGTTAGCGTTTCCGTCAGCAGGTCGACGGATCCCCGCTGCGCGGGGCTCCTATTGCTGTCTGCAAGGTTTACAGGAACCTAACTAACCGAACCTCGGGGTGCCCCTGACGTCGACCGTCTAGGGTTAGCGTTTCCGTCAGCAGGTCGACGGATCCCCGCTGCGCGGGGCTCCTATTTCTGTCTGCGAGGTTTACAGGAACCTAACTAACCGAACCTCGGGGTGCCCCTGACGTCGACCGTCTAGGGTTAGCGTTTCCGTCAGCAGGTCGACGGATCCCCGCTGCGCGGGGCTCCTATTTCTGTCTGCGAGGTTTACAGGAACCTAACTAAACGAACCTCGGGGTGCCCCTGACGTCGACCGTCTAGGGTTAGCGTTTCCGTCAGCAGGTCGACGGATCCCCGCTGCGCGGGGCTCCTATTTCTGTCTGCAAGGTTTACAGGAACCTAACTAACCGAACCTCGGGGTGCCCCTGACGTCGACCGTCTAGGGTTAGCGTTTCCGTCAGCAGGTCGACGGATCCCCGCTGCGCGGGGCTCCTATTGCTGTCTGCAAGGTTTACAGGAACCTAACTAACCGAACCTCGGGGTGCCCCTGACGTCGACCGTCTAGGGTTAGCGTTTCCGTCAGCAGGTCGACGGATCCCCGCTGCGCGGGGCTCCTATTTCTGTCTGCAAGGTTTACAGGAACCTAACTAACCGAACCTCGGGGTGCCCCTGACGTCGACCGTCTAGGGTTAGGGTTTCTGTCAGCATCTGTTAAATTTCAATTACGTTATATTAAATCAATTTGTGTTATGTCTTCATTCCAAAATTTTTGCCTTTATATTTTTTGTCATAACAAATCATTTGACTAAACGTTTATTGTCTTAATTTTGTTTGCTGTAATAAATCATTTGATTAAAGACCAAAAGCCTTAATGACATTATCCTTAGTAATAATCTGCCAAGTAAACATTTGACCAAATGAAAATGTGCGTACTAAAATTATTCCAAATATTACATTGGCATAAAAAAAGGTTGCTAAAATTTGTTTGGGTAATGAAAATTTGGCAAAATCTTTTCAGCAAAACGGCAGGATCCCTAAAATGTGTATTGTTGGGCCTTCGTATTTACTCGAGTTGTTAACTTCATTCAAAAGTTCTTTTATGACGTCGTTTTCCTCTCTTTTTATTAAGCAAATCTCGTTTACTTGTATTAATTTACAAAAATCACACAATTTTTCCACAAATTCGGCTCGCGTAAATTGTGAATGAAAATCATGGTTAATGTATATAATATTTTTACTTGGTGCAAATATAAAACATTAATTTCCACTATATCTTTATGTTTCTTCATTTGTTTTATTTCATTTCCCTTAACAAAGGTCATTTCTACTGAGCCATTTGGAATCCTTAATATTTCCACAACTCTGGGCTGATCACACCTTTCATCTGATCTGTGGCTTTACTAGGGATTACCAATTCCTTATTCTTTTCTTTTTCTATCCTTTCTTGTTCCCTCAATTTTTGTCCTCTCGTCATTACAATCATACTCTTTTCATTCATCTCTTTTAGTTCTTCTGAAGTGATTGTTATACTTGATAGTGCATCTGCAACTACGTTATTTTTACCTTTTATACAGCGTGTAACGGAAGGAGGGTATCAACCCTGAAGGAGGTGAATGTGCTCATGAAACTCAACAACTTTCCCCAAAGAACATAGGTCGAAATATGAAAAAAAAATTTGGCCCTCCCTTACAAAACTGACTACTACAGCTGATTGATTTACTATGGGAGGGCCAAATTTTTTTTTCATATTTCGACCTATGTTCTTTGGGGAAAGTTGTTGAGTTTCATGAGCACATTCACCTCCTTCAGGGTTGATACCCCCCTTCCGTTACACGCTGTATAATTAATATTGAAGTCATACTCTTTTAAAGCTAATCTGAATTTTAAAAGTCTACTTGAAGGATCTTTCATTCCGAATAGATATAATAAAGGTTTATGATCTGTCATAATAGTAAATTTTCTTCCAAACAGATACGGTCTAAAGTATTTTACTCCCCATACTATAGCAACTAGCTCTTTTTGTATGGTTGGGTAATTTTTCTCAGCTTTGTTTAATGGTCTACTGGAGTATGCTACTGGTCTCATATTTTTGTTGCATAAAACTGCTCCTACTGATATATTTGATGCATCTGTTTGTAAGATAAATTCATTGGCATTAGAGAAATTTGGGTATTGCAAGATTGGTGGTGACATCAGTGCATTGTTTAGAATTTGAAATGATTGCACACATTCGGATGTCCATACAAATGGTACATTTTTACGTAAAAGATTATTCAATGGAATAGTTATGTCTGCAAATTTATCAATGAATTTCCTGTAATAATTACAAAATGCGACAAAACGTCTAAGCTCATCCGCATTTTTTGGTACGGGTATTCTTTAATTATTTTTATTTTTTCTGGATCAGGTGAAACTCCATCTTTTGAAACTACATGACCTAAGTATAAAAGTTCTGTCAGTAGGAAATTAATTTTTTTTGGATTTAGTTTTAAGCTAACTTTACGTAGCCTTTCAAATACGTCAGTGAGCAACATAACAAAAAATCAGCTGTTCCCTACATTAATGATCGATTAACTCGTCAAAATGTAGGGAACAGCTGATTTTTTTTCGCGATTTCAGATTTGGTCCCATAGTAAAAGTTGTTCATAGTGATGAGTACAATGACCTCTTAAGAGGTTTCTGGTGTTTTACAAATAACCCTGTATATTTTATAATCTTTTAACGGATGAATTTTCGGCTGAAATATTGGTATGGATATTGATTGTTCACTTGTGTTAAGTATTTGTATTGGAATTACATTATGTTTGGGTTTAACTATAAGTCCTGCTAAAAAATATTTTCTCGTAAGTAACTCTTTTGGATAAAAAACACAATCATCTGTAACTTTTTCTTTTAACTGAATAAAGTGAATTGATTCACTTCGCGCTGGTATAGTGATATAACCGTAGATACCTTTGGTGACGTGAATATGGGTAAATCACAATAGCTGTTTAGATGTTTTAATCTTAAATATGAATTCTCCAAGTCAATGTTCGTATTGAACTTCGTCAAAAAGTCTAATCCAATAATATCATCTCCTTTACAAGGTAATTTGTCAAATAAATAAAATGTATGCTGGTAAACCGAACCATCATGTAATTGTAGATCTAAATATACGTAACCTTTTGTATAATTCTTCCCACCGATACCGTTTTTAAGAATGTTATCGCAGTGTACTTCTACGAATTGTGATACCGCTTGCGACCGTACAGCGGAAATTGACGCTCCAGTATCAAGTAACCAAAAGCATTCTTTATCAAATAAATTCATAGAAACGTACCTTATATTTTCGCTTAATGTTAAAATGTACTCTTTATTCACGAAAAAACGTTTTATTTTCTGGTTCTGGTTTATTTTGTTGTGTGTCGTCCGATTTCATGGGTTGAGCAGAATAAATATTCTGTCAACCTCGTTGGTATTGATCATAATTTCCTCGATACGAACGAACTCCGCTTCTTCCTCTTACACTAGTCTGAGCTCGGTTATTATAAAACCCTCGGTTATAATAAGTTCCTCTGTGAGGTCGGCTAGGCCGATTTTGATTAAACTTTGCACATGTACCTTGCTGATGAAAGCCTCGGTACCCGCGTACAGGCCTACCTCTATAAAAATTTCTAGTCTTACCTTGCATGTTGAGCACAGCGTGGGATGTCTGGGGCTGCGCCAGCTCCTCATCCTCTGCTGCGCGCACGGCACCTTTTAGATTTCCGTAATTTCTAGCTGCAATAATAGTGCTCAATCGTCTATTTCGCAACCCGTCGGCAAACTTTTTTATTGCCAACTATTCATTTATGGGCCTTAAAATCTCGTTTGCTTTTTCAACACAATTCGCCTGCGAGATTGTAAGGTTCACAAAAAGGTCTTCAACTTTTTCACCAAATTACGAAATCGATAATCCTTCCTGAGAAATATTATTTAATTGAGTTATTAAAGAGACTGCAGACTTCTTAGGCAGTAAATACTGTTTTATATCGTGAATCAAGTTATCGCAAGACTCAGAGCAAGATTTTAGCTTCAATTTTGCATTTCTAGTCTTAAGTACAAAAGTAATTAAATGATTTTTGCAATCCTTACTTTTTAGAAAACTATCGTACATTTCTATTCCTTGAATGATTTTTTCTACCGTCTCATCATTGTCGTCCATAACCGGCACTAAGGTAGCGGCCGTTTTAAAATCAAATGTTTCCATTTTTGCTGTATAACATACCCTTTCAGAACTAGTCTCTGGTAAACTTTTGCTTAGCTCTATATTTTGTGCGTAAGTTTTAATTTTTTCGTATGCTCTCAATATTTTATCTGTTAGGCTTTTCTTAATACGTACTGATATAAAATTAGGACTGTTTTCTTGCTCGCTTGCAAGTTTAATTAATAGCATAAACTCGTCATAATATTTTTCCGCTAACACTAGTTTACTCAACGTGTTATATCTCTCCTTTCACTTCCCAATTTTCTTAAATCTATTTGATTTTTTCTAACTTCGAGCAAATATTTTCTAAATGCAATTCGAAGTCAAAATAAAAAAAAAAACAATACAATAGCAGAGACAATTAAAAATATCTATATACTATAAGGATATGAAACTAATGTCCATAAGTGCTTAACCTATTTTTTTATTTAAATTCACTCAACTCACTTTTTTTGTTATCGAGAAAACGCTTGCACCTCACTTTTGACACTGTCACTGTATCTAAGTACTCACGTTTTGAAGTCCGATGTCGGCTTCAGCGCCTCCTGAAAACATGGTTCCCCCGGCAGCAGCCCTCCTTGTAGAGAGTCTGGACACCATTCGCGTCAGAAATTCGACGTTAATCTGCCGTTGCATCCACTTCTGCTGGTTTCTCTTGCACCGGCGCAACTTCAGATACAGCACTCCCACAGCTGCAGCAGCCACAATAATACCCAAAAGTATGGTATTTACTTGCGAATTTGTATGTTGTTCCGATTCCTGGGTACTCGCATGGTTTTGTCCACTTTGTGCGATAATAATTTCTTTCTCTTCCTGTTTTGAATAAGATTTTCCCATTGCGAGATTTTCCTTCGTATTTCTGATAATAATTATTAGATATCTTCACTATTATTATTACAAGTCTTCTCTTGCTACAAGGCGTCACCGAACCAATTGGCAACAGCTCTCCCACGTCCTGCTCGCTTACGTGCAGGAATGTGCTGACCACCAAAAACCCCCGCGCCCGACACGACACGGCTGTCAGGGGCGCCATGAGGCGTGGGGGGTTCCGGAGGCGATAAATGATACTCGTGTGTTCAGTGCAGCGTTCCCTTTAATACTAACTCTCTAATATTAGAGTTAATGCCTTATGTTATATACTACTAGGTAGCACTCCACAGGTTCCTTCCGCCAAGGTTTGCTGGGTAAGTAATGGTTTTGGAGCCCGTCTAAAACTTGAAGCTGGTGTTAGTAGCAGAATATCATTGTTAGGATTCATCTATCATTAATGCTGCTCAATCTGTTAGAGAACACCTTTTAGTTAGGCCATAATCAATCTAGTAATGTAGTCTAGTAATTCATAAATGTGTCTGTCATAAATTCCAGGCGAGTCGGTATCTCGGTTAGAGTGCGACCACATCTTCCACGCGAACTGCATAACGCCGTGGCTGCAGCTGCACGCGACGTGTCCCATCTGCCGGCGCTCGCTGCTGCCCGAGGAGGCCCCCGAGGCGCCCGCGGCCCCGGCGGCTCCCGCGGGCCCCCCGGGCCCCCCCGGGCCCCCGGGCCCGCCGGGCCCCGCCTCCACCGGCACCAGCACGCCGGCCCCCAACACAGACACCTCCGTCAGCCAGTACCGTGAGTCCTTATGTAAGAATGCACTGCACCTTCATGCGATCCTAGTAAGGATACGAATCACCTAACGCTTTCCATTTTCTAACAAACAACCTTTTTATTTATAATAAAATAGAGATATTTTGTGTTACACAAACAAGGGTGTGACCTCAATTTTCGTCGCGGAATCAGCTTGAGCCGGTCAGAAAAGGTCCGCTCCGCGTCAGTTCTTCGAAGCGACTTGACACTGCGCTGAACTAAATGCGAAATGTGACCTTACGTGATTGGCTCAAGCCGATTCTGCGTAAATGTGTGATATAAAAAGTTAGAATTGCATTTAAGCAATTCTAGTTACGAGAAGATAACTCATCTCCTCGTAACGATTTGGTGTAGGTTATTTCTATTCTTATTCTGATCGCATATTACATGTAAATAATTAAGACCTCAAACCATTTCATATTTATAGCAGCCAACATGATTGCACCAAACAAAATTAACCACCCGCCCACATTCACATTTAAATGCAGCTTTTTACATGAAATACTTACTGCGGCTGCTGAAAGCATAGCATTTGCTGCGTCAATTAAATGAAACAAAAATACCAGCCTATTATTGTTCCACTTTATAATTATAAAGAAAGCATGAGCAAAAAATTACTATCGTCAATTGTATATTACCGCCGAAAGTAGCCTCTGTTTTAATGTTGTTTGTGTAGCGTCAAAAATAAATAAGACCAGACAGTTTCATTTGTAAGTATGTATTTTACTTCGAAATGGGTAAGAGTTGTGAATGGATCCAGGATCAAGTAGTTTACTTGGATAGGTAGGTAGTTTTTGACCCATCGAAAGACCGTGTGAGTATGTATAGTATAATTACGCTACAGTTGGGTGGATTGAATTCCGCTCGGTCGCGTCATGTCTGTGTTCTGTGACACTGAGCGTGTGTGGTGTTGCAGCGTCGCTGACGTCGCTGCTGGTGCGGCGCCTGCCGCGGCGCGCGGGCGCGGGCGCGGCGTGGGCGGCGCTGGGTGACTCGTCCAGCTCGTCGGGCAGCATGTCCACGTCCTCGTCCGTCACGGCGGGCGGCGTGTGGGCGCCGCAGACGCGCTCCAACACCAACTCCACGGGCTCTAACTCGACGTCGTCGCTCAACTCCACGGAGCGCGAGCGCCAGTACAACATGGACATTGACTTCGACTAGGGCCTCCTGGCGCCCTCTGCCGCCCTGGTACTCTGCGACTCAATGACGTTCGCCTCGGCAATGGTTGTGTTGGTGAAGTGTTATGTTGTGATGTGCTCGTGATACGACATTGTTGGATAGTAAGTTGAATCGTTTATTTTTTTATTTATGTCAAATTGATTATATTTTTCATAATGTGTCACATGAATACGACCATTGTACGAGATCTATGTATAAAATATATAGTTGATACCATTACTTAAAGTTCTTACTTTTAGATAATAGATCATCATATAAAGGATCAGTCGGAGTTGTGTGCCTTTGATTTGTATTTGCAATGTAGTGTAACATTTCCATATGAGACGACACAGTCATAATGTTTTTCAAATGTCACATGCTGTTTTTAAACACTGTGTCCTATGATAGAGACAAGTATGCACATTTAAGAACCATTGTAACTCGAGAGAAAATTATTTTGCCACTGTGACAATGAATTAATAAGTTATTGTTTGTAAAACATTTGGTTTTCCAACATTGTACAAAATTTCCTGAGTGGGTCCCAATTTCATGTTTGTTATATGCAATTTTCCAATTGCATTGATTTTTTTTCTTTTGTAAATTTTGTAAATATGCATGTAAGTTTAAGAACTTTGCTATAAGCTGTAGTATATTTAATACTCAGAAAAATAGCTAAATATATATTTCGCCAAATGAAGTGATTTTAAATTGGGTTTTATTGATATAAGGGGATCCTTTTACTACATGTTTCTATAATCTTCTAGTAATCCAAATACTTTAGACATATTCTCTTTAGATGTTGACAATGCAAGAATCTTTGAATTGAGTAAGCACATATTTTTTTTGTATATAAAGAAGTGAGTTTAAAAAAATAATACATTTTATTTTCTGCTTTTTGAAAAGAGGTTTTTTTTGTAGTGGTGACCTTTTATATATGTGCTTTTTATTTTGGGGAGTTACTTGCTATAGAGGATTTCGTGAGTATATGCAAATATTAAAATAGATGTATAGTCAAATATATTGATTGGTATGATTTGAAGTTATGTAGAGTAGATGTGATGAGACTCACACTTGCACGACGCGAGACGCGCTGCGAGTGTGGCGACGCGTGCTAGCGACGCGAGTCGCGAGTCGCGGGCACCTAGACTACGACATGTATGAGATATGCAGGGTTTGTGAGTGAATGACTACATTAAATTATTTTACTATTAAATACCTTTTATTTTCGACTGAGTGCTGTATCATTACTGTTCTGTTTGTGCTTTGCTCAAGTGTACAATAATAAACAATGGGATTGAAGATATCATTAAACTACTAACACATAAGTTTATGTCCTAACTAAAACAGTGTAATTATCTGAGTTTTCAATAAACATACTTGTACTACGGTTTATGATGAATACTTGGAGTAAAAATGTGTGATCTAATGGACATTTAGATGTCTAGTTTGTCTTTATATTTTTGTAATACACACATGGCAGGACATTCCTGGTAGAGTTATCGATAGTTTTGATTAATGCTACACTGATAACAGAGTGAGACGATTTTGTGAGAATAATTATATATTTTTAAATAGTGAACTGGCTACTGTATCTTCGAATTGTGACTTTATCGAGTTTATTGAGTATATTTGTAAATAGCAGGCCACGGGCTCGAGTGCGGCGAGGCGGAGCGGGCCGGGCCTGCGGCCGACAAGTGACGTCACGCCGCCAGCTGCTGCCTCACTCGAGGCCGTGCCTCGTAGGATACGAATGTAAGTAAAACGAACTCGCTCGTAACGAGACACCAACATTACTAAATAGCTGGTAACAACTTGATGTTCCTATCCAACTTAGGTTACTTACTCGTGTTGATTTGGATGGATGGGTCACCAGGCCCGAAGTGTTCGAATTTACTCTTTTATCGAAATAAACACGTGATGGTTGTTTTATAAGATAATATAGCTAGTATATCTCGCCTAATTACTTTAATCAAATAATATAGAAATCATGAACATACTTCAAGGCTCTCGGTGATTCATGTGTCTCAAAATATGCATTTCAAATTTTAGATCCAGGCAAACTGGATCTTAAGACTGATCTCTTAAGTGATAATACTTAAGTTTATAAAATTTGAAATTGTATTTTTGTATAATCATCACTTATTCGTAGATTAGGCCTAAACATTCAGAGGGGATTATGAACTTGGTTTATTAGAATTTTCATGTGATGCTAAATCGTATGTGTACACAAACGGTTTTTTGGTTTTATGGTTGAAAAGGAAGGCACATATTTATGAAATATTTCCACCGGTTTCATATTTATTAGTAGTAAGGTAGGTCGGAACACGCCAGTTTTAAGTAAATTGCGGTTGGAAACAATTAATTTGATATGGAACTTTGTGTAGGCGCGCGTTATCGAGGTCGGTGTCACAGGCAGGTGTGTGAAGTGAAAACACATTAGGATTGTTGATCGTTTATATTGATAAGTGCATTACCGTAGTTCCAAGTATCGATTCAAATAAATATTTAATGCAAAGGTTATCGAAACAGTGACAAGTCATGTATTTTAAAAAGGAATTATTTTATTTATGGTTGAATTTTTTATTTTTGTGTAAATTAATGTTTTTTTTTAATCATTAACTTATGGACATCACAATCCACTGCCGGTTACGCTTTCTCGAGTATTATCATATTATTCTCATAGCTAATAGAAATACCCTAACTCTACCTAGGATACCACATATAAATAGTTCAAATACACATACCTATGCCTAATGTAAACATTGTCTTAAACAATTTAATAAAAAATACAGTATTCTACATTTGTCTGTGTTTTATTAATGTTATTTCGCCCGGCAGTGTTAGCCATCGTACGCACTGGCGATTTTTTATCGCCGGGTCGATTTTAAGCGCACTGTTTTGCGCCGAGAGTTGAAAATCCAACATTGTGCTTTTAAGATTTTTTTTATTTGTGATGCGCTGTAGGATTCTCAATTCTCGGCTCAATACAGAAAACTAGAAATTCAGTGCGCGATAGAAAATCGCACGTGATCACGACTTAGTTTCCCATCACACAGGCCACTTGCTATAGGTTCCTCATGGGGCCAGCTACTAACCAACTTCATAGTTCATACATATAAAGAGATAGGACATTGTCAATGTATGATAAAGATCATAATTCAATGTCCACAGTTTTCTAGCTGGATGCTTAAGGCTGTTAGAAGCAGCTTCTGTTACCCTTAGCACAATACAACTTATGTATAAAGATTTTGAGGTCGGTATTGTCGTCTTTTCCAAAATAGTAGGTAACCATTTGAAATTAAATTTCTGCAAAGTTCTATATCAAATAATAAACTTGTTACATAATGTATAAAGGCAGTCTTAGAGGTTTGTAAAAACGTTAAAATTACTAAAGAATGTAAATGTTTTAAATAACATTAAATTTTAATGTAAAGTTTGAAAATAAATGCAAGTATATTGATTTCAGTGTTGTTATTTAACTTTGGCAGTTTGGTCCTCTTGTCACTCGCTTGCTTCTCCATTTAAATGTTATTATATCCCTTCCTTCATGATATAACCATTTTTGGTTATATCTCTGTTTATTAATCCATTAATTTAAGGTAACTTTCATGGGAAATAGCAGTTTATCAAGCACACAAATGAATAGCGGCGGTCTTGCGCCTCTGTCGCTCAGAACCGGCATTCGCTAGATCAGGAATGCTATAGCACGTGACAACATCAACGATGCGCTCGGAAACACGCTCTGTAAAGGAGCATAAAACAGTGCAATTCCGCGATGATAGATCAGGTTCAACTCATGTTCCCGTCCGTCCGTCCGTCTTATGACGACAGGCCGTGTCGACGGCGCGTTCGTGTTCCACGCGCGCCTCAAAAAGATGTCAGCGAAAGGGAAGGGGCCCGCAAGTGCCGATGCTGGGGCTGTGGGACTGTTCGAAAGAGATACCGCTGCGCTGGAAGTCTGGAACACAAAGGACAGAGAAGGAACATGGATGGGTTTTAGTTAGTAAAAGTCTGACACTCCCTTCCGCTCCGCCCAGAGCGGAAGGGGGTCATTTGATGAAATCCGAAAAACAAAAACAAAAAGGTAGGCTCAAAGGCTCATGTTGGCATTCTCTACCGCAAGTTTGGTTGATGCAGAAACAAACAGCGTAGCACATCAACGCGTCGTGTCATAATTATAACGGTTTACCTTGGAACGAGTCCCTCTTTTGGTGTCTGACGGACGGATGTAAAGATCCAAATTTCAATAGAGCGTTTACATGGGTGCCGTATTCTTTGCCCACAGACAATTTTATTGTATCAACCAAACCGGTTTTACTCAGATGTTTTTGTTAAGATATTCACAATAAGTTACCCATGTAAATTTATCTCTAGGAAGACTGAAATGAGCTTTTGTCAACTTTTTGGTACCTTACTTGCCCTTTTGTCCTTGATTAGAATAATATCAAAAATTACACTATTTTGGCTGCTCTCATTTGTGTGTATTACAAAAAAACTAATTTTTAAATGACGCAATATGGAATTTGGAGATTACAATACAATTTGCGCACCAATTCGACGTTGTATTCAAAACTTTTTGTTTGACACAAAGTTCGACAAAGATTTTAGTTTTACAAAGGGTTCTTTAGAAAACAGATAGACCTACTTACATAGGAAATAAATAGGACCATTATTCAATATCATCGCTCCTTTTTTATTTTGATGTCCAAATTGATGCGTAATGTGTGATTCGAATGAGGGGTTGAGCAGGTAACACAGGTAGATTAATTACGAAGCACCAGGAGAGCAGATGTGCAGACACGTGCGCCGGCGCGGGCGCCAAGCAGGCGGCCACTGGTGCCCGGATGATTTATTTGTATTGATGTAAGTTGAACATGTAAGAGACATAAGTATCGAAATAAAAAGGAAACTGTACGATACAGTAATCCTACCATGCCTAACGTATGGTTGCCAAACATGGTCGTTGAGGGAGATAGACGAATATAAATTAGCCATACACCGACGGAAAATGGAGAGGAGCATGTTAGGAATAAAATTATCAGATAAGATAAAAATCGAAACAATAAGAAGAAGAATTACTTTTAACAAACAGTGGACATGGTAAATATCCCGTTTCTAGTGTTAATTATAGAATTACTTTTGTTTTCCACAAAAGTTGGCAGGCCATATTGTGTGCAGGATGACCAACGACAGATGGACCAAGAGAAGGATAAAGAATTAGAGGTAGACCGAAAAAACGATGGGAGGACATATTTAAGGAAATGTGAACCAGACTGGAGAAGACTACGGACAGACAACTGGAGGAAGCTGGGGGAGGCCTACCCGCCAAAGAAGCGACGACTTCCACCAACTAAATGAAAGGAAAATATATAATAATGCACAAAAAGATTATTTATATTTTTTTTATCAAAAATGATATTAATTTAAAACTTAAATTCAACTGTACTTAATATATTTATTAATTGTGATTAATGATTATTTAAAAGTTTTGTTCCAATAAAGGCTATTTTTATTTTATTTTATTTAAGTTGAACATGGTGCCTTTGATAAAGGGGCATTAGATTAACGTAAGAAAATAGAAACGTTAGGTATTAATTTGGTAATGAAATACCTAGGTACTGTATTTCTGGTGGACATGCGGTTTTCGGCTATTGAGAACGTATCTTGTCTAGAGTAATAAAGCAATATGTTTTATATCTCGTGGATCTAAACAGCTGCAAGTAATTACATTAATAAGGTACTAGATGAGAGCTTCATTAATCTTAAGTCGTTATTGATAGTAAAAGCTTGTAAACGAAGTAGGTAACAAAAAGATAAGCTTTAGAACGTGCGGCCAACTGCTAAAAATAGCCTTGCATGTCTCGACAGATACTCAACAGTTGGCTTGCATGGCTGTATACGTTTGTAGAGAAGGGGGTCCTAGTTTTAGGACCCCCTTCTGATGAAAGAAGGGGTCTGATATCTATCTAGATATATCAATTGAAATAACTACGCCAACAGTATGCGCAACGCGGTCTAGTTTTTTTCGTGTTGTTAGTGCCTAACCTGGTGTCAGAGTTTATATACCGCCCATGGGTCTCTAACTTGGCTTTACATGCCGTCGAGAAATATCTCTCAGGTATGCTGGTTTGGCTTCCTCACAATGTTTTCCTTCACCGAAGCAAGTATTGTATAATTATCACGCAGTCTAGTAAAACTTAGGTATTGTCATTGCCATAATCAGCTCGCTAGACAAAATAGAATGGTGATTGGAGTATGTTTCGGTTAACACGTGTTGGAGAGGAATCTCTAAATAGCCGCTTCACTGCTGAAATACAAAGATGAGTCTGTAGTACTCTAAAGAGCAATTTTTAATAAACGCCTGAAGAAAAATGTCGATCAATTTTTCATATAAACGCTACGCAATTTCCCATCCCCAACAAAGGCACATTTTTCTAACTGGTCAAATAAACCATTTAAATGATCTTTTAAATTAACAAGAAGTCGGTTAGTTAGAAAGTTGCAGCTAGTAGACTGCTACAAAAAGTAGATCTCTATGGAGAATCATCATCTTCCTGGCCCTTGTCCCATTCTATTTGGGGTCGGCGCAACACGTAGATACGGATACGGAGAATAACGGGTAAGAAACTCCATGGACATTCTTTCAAATCAAATTAGCTATGTATTCAATTACTACCATGTAACGAAAGAAGAGGGATACCCCGTTGATGAACCACTTAACTTTTTGCTAGACTGGAAACAAATTGACTAGATACTAATAAATACAATTATTACTAAAAAGCATGCATTAGAAATTAAGTGCACTCCATTATGTAGGTATTTTAAAAACTGAAGGGCTGAAGGTATTCATTGGCCTGCATCAGAATGTAATGTTGTTAAACATGGCGCTTTTCGAGATGTTTATTAGGTTGGTATTCTTTACTCTACGGGGAGTGCAGTAATGGGATTTATTAATGTAAACATCTTTATAGACCTTGGCTGCCATATTTTGTTCCTGGAAGAAGCATGTTACGTGCATGTATGTAAGTAGGTAGGTAGGTACCAAACTACCAATAGTTCTTATTTATTAAGTTAAAGAGCTCTCATCGTTACTCGGTTGCAAATGCAGCTGCGGAGTCAATGGTCGAAGTCGATTTACAGCTGGGAATGCATACTAATTGGATGTTTTAGGAATGCGGGAATGTTCAGGTATTTTGTAAACTAGTCTATAGGTAGAATTTTGCTTAGTAAATAGCCGCAGGCGTAGACTTAAAAGCTACCTATCGCGCGGCAAAACAAGACATTATTTTGTGTAAAACCTTATTTTGTTTCTCTGAAATAAAATATCAATGCTGGGGCACTAAGGAATAAAAAGTATGCTCCTATTACTTACCCTGTCAACACGGAATATTATCATCGTTTTCAGTGACATGTAAGTGCGTACACCCCTGCCAACCCCTTTAGTGGTTACCGGCGTGACGGTAGCATTTAGTAACAACTGTTATTACGGCTCATTACACTCTCTTGACAAACTGCATACGGTGGAACACCACATTTGGGGAAACCGCTGATACACCTGAATTGTAACGGCGCGGCGGTGGTTCCAGTCATGTGGGTCTTGTAACATAGGATATATTTACCAGCCTATTATTAGTCTCAGTGCAATAGGGCAAAGGCATGCATGAGCATCATACAAAGACGGTATTATATGCAAATATTTCGCATTAACTTAAAATTTAAGTGTGAATCCACCTATCGATATCTACGAGACTAACACTGAAGCCATCTGAAGCCCTGAAGGCTTCAACAAATAATTATATACCGACTAGATTACCAGAATGACTATTACACCACATTAGTTACAGTCATCGCGCTGTGTCATAAACATTAACAGCTGTTTCTAATCGCCTAATGTAAACGAACGTTTAACATGACCATAAGTTATCACAGTCATAACTTATAACAGCATACACACCTATATTTTATCGCTCCTTATATTTAATTTAATCCTCGATCACACGCAAACGCGACCGACACAAAACGATACAAAACTGATGTGGCGCGGCGAGGTCCGAGGGACCGAGGTAAACAAAACGAACGCGGGCGCAATGCAATTATTACAAAGGTGCGTGCGCGCAGCTGACACCGCACCTGCCGCCATCTTTAACATTTCTTTGAGTTTTTTTTCGCCATCGGAGTTATTGGCCTATTTTTTAAGGCGCAAGCTGTCTCGGCAGCTGACGGCCGCATATGTGTGTGGATAAAGGCTTTGTTGCCGTTCACTGGCAGGACAAGGATTCCTTAAGGCGCTGTCTAGGATAATAAGGGCGACGCCAGCTGCTCAGATTGAAAGGTTTGAATCTTGGCCAGCTGTGGGTGTCTCCGCGTCACACGTGAATAACTTTTAAGTTTTTTCGCCGCCTATTGTTGTCTTGTCGTTTTATTTGGGTTTCAAAAAAAGTTAATTGTGAGTTTTTGTTGATTCTAGCTTCCATAGGACCATGGGAATATGTTGTCAAAAGGAGATGATAGTGTGTATCTACTTCCAAAATATTGTGAGCAATAATGTAATTTCTAAATACCTACTCGTAAGTATAAAAAACTAACATTTAGGTTTACCTACTTGATCATCATTTTATTTTAAAGTGCAGAGTAAAACACAGCGTAATTATGAACCTATTTTTAAGTTCACATGGAATTTGGCTAAGGATTTCATTGCTGACAATAGGTTTGCTTAAATAGTTGAAAGTTTCTAAGTAAATGAACTTTATAACACCTAATTAAGAACCATTTCCTCAACATCAAATGCCAAAAGACACGGTTACTAATACCTGAAATTCCTCGTATTGTGTCCATGATTATTCTAGAAGCCTGTCGTTCGAATGTGACTCAGTAGGGTCTACAACCTATGCACCACGCAATAAGTCTGACAAGAGCGACATACGTGTTTGTGCTGAAGTTGTCCGGCCACATTATTATGTGGCTTTTGCACTAAAAGTTAGTTTTCGACCACCTGCTGCACTTTTCTATAATTAACTAAAGAAGGCGAGGATAATGGAAAGGGGAAAGGTTCTTGTGGTCTAATTATTGGTTAGCTATAGTAATTAGTATTGGGGATGTGTGTTTAATGTTTTTATGCCGAAGTTTTTTCAATGACGAAGTTCTTTTGTTTAATTTTTAACTGTTACCAACTGTTTCACTTTTTAAGTTGATATTTCCAGACCTAAGAATGCAAGCGGCAAACATTACATACATGTTATAAATCAAGTCACGGTTTTTTCACAAGGAGGTAGGCAGACACTACAGGATGCCACCTGCTAGAATCCTTACATACTCCTTTCGCCTCGTCTACGTTCATGCATCTGGTCATACACAGCAAACACCAGCGACAAACATTCCTATCATATTTGATTAAAAACATTTTTTTTATTCAAAAATATATTTGCGTTTGATTCCAAGTAATATATAGAATCTTTCCTATAGCTTTACGGTATCAGCAGGTCCCCCTTGGATCGATGGTGCACACCGTTAGAGGAGCACCCTTCACAAAACTAGGTCATGTTCCCCCATGGCTGGCATGACCCTTGTTACCAGGAGACTAGGACCACGCAAGAGATCGGGATTGAAATCTACTGGAATGGATAATGTGATTTGTTTTAATATTATCACAGTAATTAAAGGTCTGTTTTTTATGTGTAGGTACAATGTACAGAACTTACACGTATCTACGTTTAAATCAATAAAAAATATATAATTATGCTCTACTTCGCGTTTGGAAAGTTTAAAGGGGCTGTATTATTGCTATTGCACGTACTCTGTATTTAGCATCGATTTCCAGTTATTACATATACGCCAATTATACATAATTTGCAATTGCAGTCTTTTGTTTTCTGACGCAAAAACTCAGTAATTAACCGATTCCGGAGATAAGATGACAAACGACTGTACATTTACACTGTACATTTTAATAAAAAAAAAAAAAAATAGATCCATAGTTAAATCCGACCTCTAATCGAATTAGAACTTGGTACACTCATAATATAACTAGGTACTAGTGTTGACCGTGGCACATTAACACAGTGACAAAAATGTTTACAACCGACTGAGGAATCGTGGATTGACTTTTAGCTAGTTTTTCTACCATTTCTAGTTGAACAAAGTTCAACCAGCGAAAAGGAAAGCCTGTTATTCCTTATTCCTTCATAATTTTGCTGACATTTTGTCTTCCCCCCCTTTTATATGTTTATTGTGTATTCTATTTAGGTTAATATCCCCGTTATTATGCGTCCTTTTATCCCTTTTATGACGTATCGTCGCAGACAGAATTGTTTTCGGCATTCGGATTTTATCGATCAATAAGCTAATGGGTAATTGGGTATTTTATTACGTTGTTAATTGTATTTGATTTTATAAGGAGGGGGATGCTTATACTTTATGAAATAAAGGTCTGGAACGTACCTTTCATTGCCATGCAAATTGGTACTAGAACACTGTTGTTATTGTAGAAAGACGTACGATATAATTATAATGAAAAACATGTCTATCGGGAATTCGGGATCTTACCTATTAAGATAGTTAAACGTTTGTTACTACAGTTGAAACATCGCCTTATTCAACTGACAATATCAGCAGATAGGTTGATGTCAGATCGAGGAGTGGCTTTTTATGCGAACCCAAAATCCTACCCAGTGCAGCCGCACTTATGACTACTGAACCGTTGCCGTTGGTGCTGTGTGTAAATAAAGAAAGACGCATTTTTCTGTTTGAGCTTTTCTATGTCTTCGGGTTTGATTTCAGCAGGCTACCTGAATAGTCTTTGCATTTTTGATGTTTGCTGTTGAAGTCAAAACTAAGTTCTTATGCTATAAACATGTTTCTTATTCGAATGCACAAACAAAAACGATCACATATTTGATCGTTTTTGGCTTTAATCCAGAGAATACTATGATGCAGTACAAACCATTAGGCAAGCAATTTAATCGTTTACGTATATTTAACGAGAATGCGATATTCTGTGAGCTAGCTGAGCTCCGGTACATTGTAATCACCAATTTACCTATTCCTGAGCACTTGTCAGCCGCCCAGGCTTCGCTCAGGCGATTAAATATACCAACAACTACCTCCCGCTGTATTTTGTTTAGAAATCAGTGCATAAGTTCCAAAAATCTCTAAAAAAATATCTTGAATGACTTCCCAACTATACCTAGATATAGATTCTATCAGTGGATACAGGTAGTCCGTTAGTACAGTAGGTGTTTAATTGTATTACTCTCGTTTCATGGTGCCCTGGTCGTTGTATGGGGTCACGGAGGGTTGTATCGGGGTCGAGGACTCTGGCACACCCCTGCTTTCACCATGGCGTTACTATGGACGAGTATATTAATGATTTTAGTCGCCATGGCTTTGACAGTCACGGTGAATTAGAACAATGATAATGTTGGCACAATTATCGCAATATTGTGCCGGTTACAGTGAGTTTTGGTGAAAGGGATCAATCAATCAAGTTTATTAATTGTATGATTGTACACAATATATGTATTATTACATTCGTATATTCTCTATTTGTATTATCATAAGCAGCTAATACTAAATTTAATATAAGTAACCGAGTGGCTTCAAGGAGAAGTTCCAATCGGAGAAGTTCCAACATTATTTATGTGAATTCAAGGCGCTGTGAAACATGAAAATAAAATGTTTTTTTTTTTGTAAAACGAAAAATAGTTTATTCAAATAAAAAAACCGGCCGGCCAAGTGCGAGTCGGACTCGCACATGAAGGGTTCCGTACCATCGTAGTAGGAGGAACAGAAATACACATTCTGTGAAAACATAACAAAATTTCAACTGTCTAACTATCACGGTTCATGAGATACAGCCTGGTGACAGACAGCGGAGTCTTAGTAATAGGGTCCCGTTTTACCCTTTGGGTACAGAACCCCAAAAAGGAATTTTACTTTAATTACTGAATCATAGATATATTTCATGAAATATTTAATAAGCTTGCGTCCATTCAAGCTTGGACATTTAAGATGCACTTGCTGACTCGTTCTTCAAATACACTCGAGAGCAATGAATCCGGGTCACATAAAGAATCCTAAAAATCTCGGAAACTAAAAATGCTAGGTTAATGCAATAAATTGTATTTAATAGACAATGTAATACTCCTTAAATGAAGGTATTAAAACTTCTTAGTTATTGTAAAGTTATATCATAAAAAAATCAAATTTGAAAAAGGGCCACTTTCGAAGATGGAACTACGAAATTACAGCATTTGGTTTTGCTTTTGTTTGTAATCTGTCATTTATGTGGGTACATAAACCATGTTGATAGTGCTCTATATTCATTATTCAAGCTGAAATTATGTCGCTTACGCCTGAAGAATGCACCAGAATACTTACAATGCTGGAAACCGGCCGGAGTCAGCGCGATACAGCCAGGACTGTCGGTGTGTCGCTGTCAACAGTACAAAGAGTTCTCCGACGTTACGAAGAAACTGGTTCTAACCTACGCAGACCAGGAACGGGCAGAACCAGGTGTACCACAGCACGAGAAGACCGATACTTGGTGAACACCATGCTTCGAAATCGCTTTCTCACAGGAACTGAACTCACAAATCAGTTTCGACGCCTCGGAGGAAGTAACCCAAGTGCATGGACAGTAAGACGTCGGCTTGCTGAATCTAACTTAAAACCCCTTAGACCTGCAAACGGCCCTAAACTGGAGCGTGGGCATCGTATTTCAAGACTAAGATATGCCCAGAGCCACGTAAATTGGAGTATTGAAGATTGGTCAAAAGTTATGTTCTCCGACGAATCAAAATTTATGCTCTACAAGCACGATGGAAGACACAGAGTGTATCGAAGACCAGGGGAAAGATTCAAGCAAGCATGCATCGAAGAAAAAGTAGCCTACGGTGGTGGGTCTGTACTTGTGTGGGCCGGAATTTCTTCTGAAAGTCGCACAGAGCTGGTGATCATAGAAAACGGCTCTTTAACTAGCGTAAGATATGTGGAAGAAATCCTCAATGATCACGTTGGTCCATTTATGGTCAATTTAGGTGAGGATGCTATATTTATGCATGACAATGCCCGACCTCATACAGGTAGGATTGTGAATGACTACCTTCAAGAGATGAACATTACTCGTATGGAGTGGCCAGCGCGCAGCCCGGATATCAACCCGATCGAGCATGCTTGGGACGAGCTAGGCAGATGCGTAAAACAACGAAACCCTCCCCCAATCACGCTTCGTGAGCTCAAAATTGCTCGCACAGAGGAATGGGAGAATATTCCCCAAAATCGTATAAGGAACTTGGTGTACAGCATGCCAAACCGCGTAAACGCAGTAATGGAAGCACGAGGAGGCAATACGAAGTATTAAAATTCAAGAAAATCGTAATAAAGTTCAAAAATTTAATGTTTCCTATTTTTGTTTTAAGGAGAGATCAGCAGTTTTTTTCTTTATGTAATTTTGTGTTAATAAAATGTATGGCGACTCATATTTTTTTTACTTTCATTTAAGGAGTATTACATTGTCTATTAAATACAATTTATTGCATTAACCTATCATTTTTAGTTTCCGAGATTTTTAACATTCTTTAAGTGACCCGGATTCATTGCTCTCGAGTGTAGTTGCACACAAAAACTAGACCCAAACAATTCCAAAGATTTCAACATGAATGGCGAGGACCTGAATTAACCTTCACATAATTATAAAACAGGCCTAAATAACAGTAAATACATTGTGTATTAATAGTTCGACGCCCCGTCCACGACCTCGGGTGGTACGACAAGCGTCATACGCCTGTAACCGCAACGATCGTTGCGTTCATGTTGTTAAGCGAAGCCAAATGAGAGATAGCGATTTCCGGGGTTCCAAACATTTTAACAACGCGACGATCACGTCTGCCTGACTTACCGCTTATTAAGACGTGCAGAGTGTAGCGTCTCGATGACTCAAGGCATGCTCTAAGTAATTACTTTCATCAGTTTTCTCTGCAGTTCCTGTTGCACCACGCGTGTCGCTTGACGTGTAGGTCGTGGCCAGGTAGTGAGGCCCAAAGAAGGATTATAATAGCACCACAATTAACGGGCAGGGTTCACCGTCCGATCGAAATCCTTGGACTGGCCGACACCCGCGCCCGGTGCAGCGGAGGTAGGGCTACCAAGAACCTTCCAGCTTTTGTCCAGCTATTTGGCCCCCCCCCGTCCACACTTTATCCGGCCTTGTCATTTTGCCCGAACATTTTGGGAAGAGAAAAAGAGTTAATAAATTTTAACAGAAAAAAAAGTACCTACCTAAACTGTTCGAACTTTTTAGCAGACATCCGGCCTTTTATTGCGGCGGCGGCGGCGTGGTGACCCTACGCGGGTGTCAACGTGCGTCCTCCAAGTGCATTCGATACGAATACTTTTACTTCGCATATAAGAAGGCTGTATATGTTGCAGGCTGAGATGTAGATACCTATGTTAGTTTTTTGTAAGTTTGCTTGTTTTATTCGGAATTTACCGTTATCTCGGGTCAGTCACTGTCAACAGCTAGGTACTTAAGTAGGTACCTATGTCTTATCCTTTCCTCTTTTCAATTCTCCATAAATCTGTGCAATCGTTTTAGGTATGATGCGAATGATAGAATATTTTTTGTGTATTATTTTTAAGGGAAAAGGAGTACCTGCTTTTTATATTATCTACCTTCCTTTTGCCGTAATTTATAATTTCTTCCAACCTTTGAATTAAAATTGAAAGGAATTGGATTACTAATAGGTTTATTTCCTCCAAGAAAAGTCTTATTAAGTTGCACTGAGTGCTAGCGTCTCGTGTAATGAAAATAATAACTTAGCATTTACCAGCCACAGCCAGTGTGACAAGTTCACTAATAATGCATTATTGTGGCCTTTAACTGAGCCTTAGGGCTCTATACGTAATTATTATAAATGGTATGTTTAGTCGATATCAGTCCAGGAACCTTTTTTTAGCAAAATGGTGAAATAAGTTTAGTATGTTTGACTACGACGTTTTGATATTACTTTGCATTTGTTGTGGGAATTGAAGACGGAGTTTTATTGTAGGATAATTATGCTTATCATCACCCACACTTCCCGAAGAATACTACCTAATCGCTAAGCCGCAGCGTCGATCGAGAATGACTAGTTAGCATGGCGATAGACCATGGTGGAACATGCTAAACTACATTTATTGAAGTAACAATAAATGTACTACAGTTACTTGAAATGAAATGAAAAAGAAGAGGGAAATAAAGCCTCAACATTATTTGCCAATGAAAAAGTATACCTATTTTTTGTTTTGGTTCGTGCAAAGAGATGTTAATTAGCGAAAGGTCAATGACCAATATTGCCATCTATAGTAAAAAAAAATACATTTTTACTATTCACTTTCCCTATAAAAAAAAACACTGAAAGTAAATCTAACAGGCAACTATAACAGAAAGGAGTTAACTTTTACATCAGAACCCCAATGCTTCCGCTCACCCCATAAGCAAATAATGGGCGCGTAAGATAAGCGGGGAATCTCTTCGGGATGTTTGTCCACTTTATGATATACAATCCTATTTAGGATGGTCGCCCTTATACTAATATGGCATCACGATTACAGTCTCAGGCAGGGTACAAGTACGCATTTTTTGTCGCTTCGCTACGGGATGTGGGTTCAATTCCGCTCGAAATCAAAACAAAAAAATATATATCTGTATAGGTGTGTCCTATCATCATCACCAGCAGGACCTCATCTTCAGCATATTTAGCCAAATCCGAGTGTGGCTAGCTACATGAGCGCGAGGGCGTTGTGGTAAACATTTGTGAAAATCTCTGTGGAAACAACTGTATTGAAAAAACAAAATGGCTGCGTTAGAGCCAAAACATCCATGGTACAAGTGTACACACCTGGCTGGCAATTTTTTTTACAAAGAATAGATTAGACCGACACAAAGAGGTTTTAATACCCACCAGGTGCATCACCACCGCCATTTGCAGCATGTGTCCCTAGTCACTAGCTGTCCAGATTATAACGATTGCGCATACACATGTCTCTAGGACAGGTGGCTATCGGGATATAGTAGCCATGCATGTTAATGATTCATTAAAAGACGACATTAAAAATAAAAAATAAATGAAGTAGTATAGAGTAATGTTGAGAGAAATAACGATTGTAACTTGAAGATAGGATCTTTTTCATAAAATTATAAGTTTCAGAATAAGCTATGTTCGTAACAACATGAAATTTTAACCAGAACAGCAGGAAAAAACACTTTTAAAAGTTGTTAAGTGTTTACATATTGGTGCTCGTGACTGTACTGGCCATTACCAAAAGATTGTAGGTATTGGTTAGCATCGATCATTCATTAAATAAACAACTTCTTACAAATAACTCTGCTTTCTCAGTAGTCTAGTTAAAAATAAGGAGTGCCTCAAAACTATGTAAGTTCTAAGTACTTAGTAGTACTAACGAAGCAAGGAACTTTGACTAATTAAACTTACATCGTTGACTCAGATCATCATGTGGAGACACATTTATTAAATAAGGTACACGGTAGTTTCGATATTAAACCTTATTAATCCAGTACCATTAAAAATAGCCACATTAAGGGCAACCTGTAACTTATCAGTTCAATCGTGGCTCGTAATTAAACAAACATAAAATTTTAAAGTTCAATCGAGTTACTTGCACTCTGGTAATAATTAATATTCATCGTTTAATTAAGAAGCGGTGCATTCCTTGATCGTAATAAGTGCAATGACTATTGCACTTTTATGGTTCAATATTGTAATCAGATCGATGTTTAACTTAAACTTGTATTTTGACTTTTTTGTAAAACACACATCATGCTGCTTGCAAACTATTTACTACGTTCCGTTACACTATATCTACACCTGCGCACGACATGAGACATGTATACGTTAACACGTAAGTGTGGTTGTGTTTTTTTTTAACTGTTATTGCAAGAATGTCTCAGACGTACATAAATATGTCTTTATCTAAGTGAGCGCACTGTAAACGTAGACGTCTCTGATTTCATTTTTAGCTTTTGAAATGAAATGATATTTATTTTGTAAGGAGGTTAAAAACAGTTTTATAAAAAACAATTATTTTACAAACTTTATGATGTCGGTGTTTCCTCACATTATCATCATGAGTTTTTAGCGCAAGCTTTCCAAAGCCGAGGCTGCTAACTTACGATTTCTATTTAAAAGTCATGAAAGTTGACAACTCGACACAGTCATACCTACTAGTTGCGGCACAGAGTAATCGCGTGTATGAAACTCTGTCAATATTTCAGTAGTACACCTCGGCCACAGTCTAGTTAATACTTACACTGTGTTATTGCGTCTGCGGAAACAATAAATGTAAGGAACAATGACGTATTGACAATGAAATCTCGTTATAGGTAGGTGGAAAGTTGAGGACACGTGATATAGATGGGTATAGAGAGAGAGCTGACTTGTAAAAAGCTGGTTATGTAGTATTACCTGAACTAATATGCATTTAAAACCTGCCACTGATGCTCTTCGAAGTGAAAATTTTCTTATCGTCAACAACATTTTAGCTGAGAGATGCTACTGGACATAGGACAAAGTGATGCCACATCGACCGGCCTACCATTATGCTCAACGCATATCTGCGGCCGTGTATAGTTCAGGAATTATCTAACTGGAACATACTACCGGGATAAATAGTATCCTTTATGCTAACCATGATCTACCTATGTGCCACACAGAGTTAGTTTCTCACTTAAAATATTAGTATGGAAGTTATATATTTCCTTATACACGTACCTAACTCGATATTTTCTCACAAAATTTTCCTTCACACTCTGTCATGTCCAATAATAAATATGTAGATATCTGCTCAGTTCCTTGTGTGTGTACATCCTCATCTACGAACATAGACACATCACAGTTTGCGTGAGTGACGTCATTTTGTTAAAGGCTATTGATCAATCAGACCCTTCGTACACAAATTATAGTAGGAGCAGTAGGTACTGCCGACAAGAAAACTGTTTGTTGCTTTGATTTATTTGTTTTCCCTTCTTCGTTGTCGATTAGGGGACGGTTAGGATTGTGGGGACAGAAAAGTAGTTTATGTGACATATTTGGATTGTCTCGTTGGTGTATTAGCCAGTGAAGGGAGCCAAGTTTGATGCCCGGGCAAAGAATTGTTGGGTGTTTCTAATGGGAAATGCATACGTCGTTCTTACAAGAAATTTGAGACAGTGTCTAACTAGCAACTATACAGTCGATTATTGGTTTTACAGGCTCTTTATTAATTCTTGTTCCATGGGGTTCTCCCTAACTTTACTGACGAAATGGGGGTAGATCTGTCTACACCGTCAGAGAATACATTCAGCTTGATATTTACGTGTCGGTCGTGTTGCCAATCTGTCATAAAAAAGCGTCACATTCAAAAAGAGTGTCTCCGAAAGAGTGACAGCTCCAACATGATCATTAAAGGTACACCCGAACAGCGAGTACGCAGTTAAGTTACTCCCTTCCAATGATTCTGGATCTTCATATTATAATAGGTATAACTAAATTTAATCTATATGTCAGCCTAGATTTTATCTTCAAAACGAATTAACTTGTTACTGAAAACACTCCATATTTTGTACAGAAATACTCTTCCATGAACACAAAGAGAAATCAAAGGCAACGCGAAAAATATTTTCATAAGAAATTACCTACGTAAATTCAAGAAATCCCAAAGTTTCCGAGTTCGCCAGTACAATATGGTCGAATTAATTGTTCGCAAACCCGCTATTTATCTTCTTCCTGTCTATCAGGTATCCGACGGATCTAGGCACCTCGAGCTGAGACCTAGGAAGTGTCTAGGTCGCAGATATTGAGTGATATTGATTAATGTTTGTTTGAAACCTTACTTCGGGAAAGTTGGTATATCTCATATTTGAAAGGTTGTGTGTTAGCTACTTTAATGGACTTCTTGAAATGTTCTCATTACCTAACCTTCGTGAAAGGTTCTTAATTTCTGATGGATATATCAATTTTACTTTAGAGACTTTAAGAATGACTTTTCAAGGGCTATTTTTTTGTATATTGAGGTAATAAATAATAACAACCGCCACTGCTATTAAATAACGTTTCAAGTTATTATGAGGTTTAGAATGATATTATGATCACTCGCTCATAAAAGTCATAATTCATACAGAAAGTATTTCGTGCATGCATACTGTGGGCTTTCCCATTGTCCGGTTCTATGGTTTATCCTATCCTCAAAGTTCAAACTATTTTCCTTATTGAGTTTATTCTTTTAACTTTAAGCACTACCAAAGACTCCGCATTTGGAGCATTTCATTGAAATTGGGTACTCTACGAGACAGCTCCCAACTGCCTTGGGTACTACTTTCACTCTTGGTCTAGTGGTCACAAGTGCTATTCGTATCGAGTCTAGTAAGTCGAGCATTCCTGGTTTCGATTCCCAGGTCGGGCGAAGTATTGGTGTCCCGTTCGATGACAATAGTCTATAACATCGGACTAAAACATTATTAGCGATAACTAGTTGTCTAACATCTATGTCTAACCTTCGGGGGAAAACAACTGTGATGTCATGTGTATGTAATGTATGTAATTATAAAAAAAATATTATTTACCTTCACAGATGCAGAATTGGTTCTGCACATTTAAAACGAAAACAAAACTTTTACTTCTTAACAGACCAAGTACCAGGGCATGAGTAGAGGCAAGAGGTATCGTCGTTCGCAAGGGAAAGGCCCAGAGCCGCATCTGCCAAAGTTTGCACAGCAAACGTTCACTTGGCGGCCCTTTGGTAACCGACAGATTGGAGCTGCTGCACTCTAAAAGCTGTATTCCTATGGAAGCTATAGAATATACGAAACGTAATTTTTTTAATTCCCATAAACATTGCAGAACTTGGAATGGAATGTCTCAAGAGTCCGTATACCTTCACCTAGAGGCTATACTGATTGCTGACGCTGCGATTAATGTGGCCACCTACTAGGCCTAACTGATCTACAAAGTACAAACACGACAAAATTAAGACATCGAAATGAAAATTTCAGAAAATCTTGCCACAGGAATAATTGTCTTTCTCCCTATTTGCCATCCAACGTGGTAATGCTGCCAGCCTTCTGGGCACTTTTCCTGTTGACAGCGATGCGGACGAATTTTTGGATGCCCTGTAACCCTTTTATACTTGTACATATTTAGTTCTATTATAGTTTTGTAGTTTGTAAATATGTGTAAAGATAAATAAATAAATATTCTTTCTCCCTTACTATGCCATAAAATCTGCTTAACTCAAGTTGATACCTACTTCAACAAATTCAAACTTTATTGCACGCATGAACGCAAAATATTTGTACCTTTACTAAATAATTTTGATAACAATACAATTAAAACATAGTTTCTACTTTTAAATAGACATAATTTTCCGTAAATTATATTTTATATTACGACCTATCGTATCTTGTTGTGTAGTATAAGCTGGTATCGGTGTACAGTGCAAAGTGCAAATATTGTCTCAGCGTCTGCCGCGCGCCGTCGCCGCCGCCACCGCACTGACTCACGACGAAATAATGGGAAAACTGAGACACTATACACTAATCGATGCTCTTTTTATAACAATACTTAAGACTCGCTTGCAGTACAGAAAACTACACGCGCTTAGCGCTAAACGAATGCATGTACTAGTGAGTTTTGGATTGAGGTGCAAGCATTAATGAAGATCAAATTCAGATGAGTTTTCGGTTATTTCGTAATGGAACAGAACTGTTAACCAAGTTTGCAAATGTGTGTACAGCGAAATTAACGGTTGGTTACGAAAACGCTGTTTGTTTGACACAAAAATGACAATACAAACATCCTTTATTGTCCTCCTCAATGCCTCAACAGTATCGAAACAATGAAAACCAAACCCCTATATTTGCCCCTGTATGATCATTCCAGACCAAACTGTAGCTATACGGATCGTTAGCTAGATTTGTGGACAGACAGACAGACTGATCCATTTGTGGGGTTTGCGATGGCGGCAGACTAGTGAAAAAGCAAATTAAATATTTAATACTCGCAGTGAGGGAGTGTCGGGAGGCGAGACGAGTCTTTTTTCAACCCGCTACGTTTGTTTTTTTATGGACTTTTTCGACAGGCGGACCTAACGTGATGAATTTGGAATTTCGATTGATCGGGCTGATGAATTTTTGAATCTATGATTTTTATTTGCTCTTGCTGGACATGTTGTCCGGGTACTTTTGTGGAATATGGAAACTTTTTTCCGATTGATAATAATTATTTGTATATCTTTCAGTGTACGGCACTCTTTTTAGTTTTCGCTGGTAAAAAAATGAGGCCCGTCATTTTCAGGTAGCCTTTTTTACGTCAGTTATTTTCGCATAGCCATATTTATGATAGTGTGTGTGGTATGATAAAAATATTGAGTGCAGTACTCTCTGCGTTTTTCATCTGACACATGTAGTGAAACAGGAATTTAGGTCGCTGTGAGGCTTATAAGTGATGAGCTTGCAACCTGTCGGTAATTGCACTCGCTGGCTTAATTTAAAACATTTTCATATCGTTGGTATCGCATACTCATATTCTGTAGGAATGGTAAAACCATTGTATATACTTTAACTCAAAGCGGATTATACTCACAAAAGTCAAGGGTGAATTGGTTGAACTTAACCGTAGTCGGCTCAGTAAACTCACCTTTATTTGGTTAAGTATTGACAAAATTTTGGCGCCGAGACACCTCTGAAACCGGCCTGCATGCCTGGTAACGCTACCATTACGACCAATAAGAATAAGCGTTCTAGGGAAATCCAATTGTACGATTATATTTCCCAGAGTTGTTTAAAAAAGAGTTGGCTAGGGGAACAAAGAGTAAACATAACAAAAGTTTGAAATACGCGAGTCAGGTGCGGTGCGGAATGATATTGCGAGGCGAGGGAGGACCCACTTTGTCGCAAATACAATCTACGTACTCGTACTCGCTACCTGCTCTGCGGGCTTGGTACTTTTTAAACTCAGTTCTGGAGCCTTTTATTTTATTTGAATTCTTTCATCATCATCATCATCTTCCTGCCCTTGTCCCATGTTATTTGGGGTCGGCGCAACACGTTTTTTTCTTCCATTCTCCTCTGTCAATCGTCATGCTATCATTTACTTCTTTATCTTTCATATCATTCCTCACACAATCCATCCATCGTTTCTTTGGTCTTCCTCTCCCTCTCCATCCATCAACGTTTATATTCATCACTCTTTTAGTCACATGCGATTCGTCCCTCCTCATCACCAAGACAGTCGATTCCCTTTCTACTTTTCTGTGACGGGCGCAACTTTTAAACATCCTCTAATATATTCGTTCCTTACTTTATCCATTCTTGTCACACCACACATCCACCTCAACATTCTCATCTCGGCTACATACAATCTTTTTTCATCCATCTTCTTCACAGCCCAGCATTCCGATCCATACAGTATTTTGAATTCTTTCATACTTATTATAATAACTAGCTGCTCCCGCGGTCTTACCCGCGGTGAAAAAGTTTGGACACGTACAGATGCCAGGACATCAAGATAATCTACAATCAATCTTTAATAGATTTTCAACTTTATCGTTATAGCATTAGGTTCAAGGTTACCTACTCTACCTACCCTACCTACCTACCCTACCTACCCTACCTACCCTACCTACCCTACCTACCCTACCTACCCTACCTACCCTACCTACCCTACCTACCCTACCTACCCTACCTACCCTACCTACCTTACCTACCCTACCTACCCTACCTACCCTACCTACCCTACCTACCCTACCTACCCTACCTACCCCACCTACCCCACCTACCCTACCTGCCCTACCTACCCTACCTACCCTACCTACCCTACCTACCCTACCTACCCTACCTACCCTACCTACCCTACCTACCCTACCTACCCTACCTACCCTACTTACCCTACCTACCCTACCTACCCTACCTACCCTACCTACCCTACCCTACCTGCCCACCTACCTACCCTACCTACCTACTTCGTTTGAATTTTGAACACCACCACCTAGCCTAGTACTTTCTTTTGGTCACCAAAGAGACGATTTTAGTCAACATTCCGGAAGACATTATTTGAGTGTTCCACAGGAACACCGCATTTTTCCGGGATCAAAAGTAACCTATGTGATCCAGAATATAAGCTATTTTGATACCAAATTTCATCCAAATCCGTTAAACCGTTTGAGCGTGAAGGAGTAACAAACAAACACACATACAAACTTTCGCCTATATAATATTAGTGTGGTGATACGACTAGTAGACTGCTGGAATTCTGGTAACTCAGGTAACTAAACTTGTTCTACTCGTTAGTAAGGCGTATTTTCATCAGCTACAAATTACTGCTGTATTGTGCGGTTAATCTCACCATGTCTCCAATAAAGCATTGATCACTAGGTATCGTGCGCCTGATTACTGCATTGTTCCATATAGGAACTGAGCTGAACTACTACTTTCATGTCACTTTGGTGTGGGGAAAGTAATGGAACTGGACAGGTGTCTATGTCCATCTCTTTCCCATACTGAAGTAATATTAAAACAATACTGTAATAAGAGGTTATGGTAGGCCACCTGATGAAAACAGAAACTAATTAATACTCTAATACACGTACCTAGTTAATTTCTAAACCGACTCAAAAAACTAACTGGTCTTCTTGTTCGAAATCTGCTATATAAAGCAGCCGGAAAACTGGCATCATTAAGTTTACTGATAGTTCGGGGCTGTAAAGGATCGATCAAACTGGAACGGTCCAATTGATCCATACAAATGCATACTGAAGTATTTCTCTGTCCATGTCCAGAACTTCAGAGCCACGTCCTCACTTTGTCCGTATCGGGATGACCACAATTAGAATTATCCACAAAAAAGACAGTAGAAGAGAATAGAATAATCTTTATTTATGTGAAATATGGTACATTGAGGTGTTAAAGATGAATAGGTTCTACATATTCCGCTAACTAAAAATTCAGCATGCAAATATTTGTATCTAAAATATAAGTTAACAATTAAAGTTTAGATAACAAACAGTTAGCCGGTTTGAAAGTAACAGTACCAAAGCCAAGAAAATAAAGATAATAGTCTCTCTTCTAAATACTTTTTGTTTTATGCCTTTATGTCTCGCAACATTGGAAAACTTAGTGAAAACTTTTCCGCAGCAAACTTGCGGGTAGCCAGCGGAACTATAAATAAAAAATATTGTAGAGTGTCGTCCAAACGGTGGCAACCAAACGTTTGAACACAGTAAATAAAGCAACGCTTGGACAAACAAATGACTGATATGTTTTGTTTTGGCGACATTTTGCTTGCAAAATATTTGCCCTTATACAAAACATCGTGTCGGTATACCCTGAAGAGGCTGTAGAGATGTCTGGTGCCCACATCTTGAAATATGAAGCGAGTAGAAACGAGAAGAGTCATTATTAATAATACCTAGATTCTTACTATTATCATATTTAACAACAATTTACCCGACCCAGGATCGACGACAGTACCCCTCAGCACAAGACCATCGAAGTTAAATCTATAGGAATGTCCAACATACTCTCACCACGCTGATTTATAATTTTCAGATTAAAAATAGTAAATGAATGTTTTTCACGAAGTCGGGAGACAAAAGATCTTTAATGAGGTCGATAATTAATCTTGAAACGTACGGAAAATGAACCAAAGGTAGATCTCCCAACATTGTGCTTAACAAGAGAAACGCTACCCCAGTCGTCACGCCACAGAATTTCAAATGAAAACTAAAATTTACGGCGCGTAATAAAACCGGGACCCACTTTCCTCTTTAATTTTTTTTTTGTTATATATAGAGTTCTGCGAACCACAGGGATGGCGCTCTGCTTCTCTGCTGGTGAATATGCCTGCCCAGTATGGGACCGCTCTGCGCACGCACACCTAGTGGATACAGCTCTAAACGAGACGTGCCGAATAATTACTGGTTGTCTTAAACCGACACCGGTACGAATGCTGTATCCACTTTCCGGCATCGCGCCTCCTCAAGTTCGTAGGACTATAGCCAGCCGTATCGAAATGACGAAACTACAAGCTGACTCACGCCACCCAATGCACAACTACGGCTCAGTGCCCCAGAGGCTGAAAAGTCGCAAAAGTTTTCTTGGGTGCGTGGGCCCGACTGGCCCAGTCAATTTCAACGCCTGCACAGCAAGATGCAATCTCTGGCGAGAACAGTTTAAACCCCCTGATAGCTTCGGCGATCCAATGGAGAGGCTTCCACCTGGGCACGAGTTGCCGTGGCCGACTTGGAAATCCCTAAACAGACTTCGAACCCAGGTCGGCCGAAGCAAAGATAATCTCTACAGATGGGGGTTCGCGGACGGCTCAGACCTCAAGTGCGTATGCGGTGTCTCCCCACAAACAATGGCCCACCTTCCATCTTGCACTGCATGCCCTATCACCTGCGCTCTTGATGATTTAATTACTGCATCAGAGAGCGGGGTTAACGTGGCTGAATTTTGGGCTAAACATATTTGATTTTTTTTTTTTTTTTTTTTGCCATCGATACGCTAAGAAGAAGTTATATATATTGATCATTGATAATATTAAGGTAGAAAAAAATATTCGTAAGTAGTTGGAAACGTCACAATAACACGCAAACCTTCAAACGTACGAACATAAATCAGGGCTGAGGCCGTTGTACCCTAGCAGGAAGCAAAGTCGATGCACCCTACGCACACAGTCGCACCGCGCCGGCAATACGGTTAGCTCACCGTAGGTGCAGCAGTGTGCGTGACACGAATACACCAAAACGCGGAAGTACCACATTAACTTACATTTTCTACGCACACTTGAGCACCGTCCACAGTGTGTCTACTAGTCTCTGACTCACATTGGGACAGATTTTCCTTTGATTGTAAGTTGGTGTGAGTGCCGCCCTGTACTTACGTTGTCGGGGGTGTGGCATTCACATAGACGCTTTGAACAGAACTGGGCGAGTGTTTATGTGTGTGTCTGTGTGTGCGTTTGTGTGCGTGACTGAGCTGAGTAATGTCGATACAGCGTGTATTTATTTAGTTAATAATTTATAACTGTGATTTCGGTGCGTTATTTCAATTCATTTATAATGCGACAGACGGAATATTTTTGGAAACGATGTTTTATTTGGTTTGCTCTCTTTTAAATTAGTTTGTTTGCTGCAATTTTAATGTCAAGTTACTGTTGACGATTTTCCCGGTAAAATAAACAAAGTTACAATAGGGATTGGAAAGTTTTGTAATTTACGCACGTTTCCGCAACCCCCCATAGGCACCATACATAGACCTTAAACAAAGCCAAGCCAAAACCTAAACCAGAAATGCAGCAATGCACAAAACGTAGCTACGTCATTTTATACAGCTGCCTGTATAGAGTATACAGGGTGCGGCGGACACGTGTCTACGGCGGCTGGCTGTAGCAGTGTGCGGGGCGCAGGGCTGGGGGTGGCCTGGCGGCGCGGGGCGGAGGGGCGGGAGGCAGTGCGGCGCGAGCCCGGCGCGCCCCCGTTCACGGCCAGGGGTCGCCGACCGCACCCCGGCTACGCCGTAACCCCGCTACGGCGTAGCTCCGGAGCTACGGCGCGGCGTAGCTTCCTCTTTTGTTTTAATTTCTAACCGTCTATGTAAATTGATTGTTTTTTATTTGGGTCACATCATTATTCTGTAATTGATGATTGTGTTCAGATTCTTGTTACTGATATACCACTGGTTAATGGCTTGGGAAAATGTTTGATTATTTTTTGATGCGAGATTATTTATTAAAGAACGAATCATGTTATTCCATTTTTTTTGTATCCGTTTTTACGACACATAGACTGTAGTTTAAATTATTTCCAGCATCGATAGTGTAGTTATGTATCGATACGCGGAACACGTTAGGAATTTCATGGGATTTCCTAGTTGGAACCCACCCTGGGGGTGTGTCTGAAAATTGCTTTTCTCGGAAATAACTTACATACTTTCTAAATAAGAAGTTCCTACTTTAGCAAATTATGTATTACCAAATTTATATATTAGTGTTCAAAACAAATATAACAGTATTTTTGTATTACTTAATTTTGAAGTTGACTTATAAGATATGATCGAGTTATCGAATTGTAGTTTTTTTAATAATTTTCAAGAACGATCTATTGTGAAAAAAGACGTAATAATTTTATAGTAATAGCAGTAACAGAGAGTTAAACAGACACACAACTCACAACTACCTTCTCTTTGCTTCTTTTCAAAAACCAACGAACATCTACGATCTTGTCCTGACCATAAAGAACTTGGCTGTAAAATTGGCCACGATGCAGCACCGACTGGCCTTTATTAATGTCCTCAAATATATCACCACATGCTTTCAGCAGGGTGGACAGTGCCGTATGAATTGTAGGTAAGATATTACTGCCGGTTAAAAGTTAGAGGGAAACTGGAAGGAATATTTTTATGTTAAAAGATGGGCCAATATATGAATTTTTTCTTTGTGTAAAAGTTTGTTTCCCGCCAAACTGATTGAGCGGGAAAAACTAGGCCCAGACAGTGTATTGTCGTGATTTAGATTCATATACGAGTGTGATAGCGCATTAATTTAATAATTTTACAAACTTACTTTTAGTTAAAGTACCTAATTAAAAACAAACTTCCGCAGACTGTACTTCAGTTCCGTTTCCCGTCACCTACACTCACCCAGCTGAAACCCAACGCATTGTAATTCAGTCCAACCCTTATTTATATGAGGACTGCATAATTGCTGCAATCGGGATGCAGCAGAAAAATCAGGAAACGATCACGCAAACCGCGTCACTGTTACATAAGCGCGGGAGGGGGGCGGTTACGCAAGCGGCGCGGCGGGGGGGCATGGAGGAGGGTCGTCGATCGATGCGAGGCCGTTCACCCGCCTGCAATGCGCCTCGCCGCCTGCACACATCCGCCTCCGTTTCATGGTGCCCTGGTACCTCAACCAGCGCCCGGTCGTTCGCTTTTGGGGAAAAATTGAGAAATGACGCTTGATATACGAGTTTTCGGGTTCGGGTTACCTTTGTTATTTCTTTCTTTAATTAAAGTTTGAGCTTAATTTGATATTTTTTTGAATCTTTGTTTTTAAACACTGTACATATAAACAAAAAATTAAAATCATAGCAAATTAGAACAACATTATTTTACATTATCATAATAACCGTCACGAAAAAAACAGAAAGCAAATAATAACAATAACACTGTTTTTTACAAAAAACACAGTAATTAATCAGCCAATTAGTACAACACATCATGTTACAAGCGAGACTAAAGAATTTTCTTTGCGGTGTAAAAGTTAGAAACAGCAACATGAACACACTGTATCGGACGTAGACATGCCTACGTGACAGCACGCTACGCGGGCCGCCGCGCCGTAGCGCTACGCGCGTGCTACGAGTACTTAAGACTTGCACGGGATTGATTTTTCCTTATTTCGTATTCTCATCGTGTTTTAAGATATTTCGGATAATGGCATACTCTATGGGGCACGGAAGTTTTCTTTGTTAAATTGAATCATAGGCCTTGTTTACTTTGCTCTTAATACGCTTATGAAATGGAAACATTCATAAAATTGGACCGCCTCCTTGGTGTTGTGGTCGCAAGTGTGACTGCTGAGCATGACGTAATGGGTTCGATTATCACGTCGGCAAAGTGTTATTGGAGCTTTCCATTAGGAATTTCTCAGTAGTAGCAAAGAGTCTGGATGTGTGCTTGGTTGATGGCAATAGGTTCGCCTCCTATTACATGGGACTTACTAGGCTGTATTAGCTACACCTCTGAAACGCCTTTCGGGGATTACAGGCGTGATGTTGCATGTACATTCATGAAAAAGATTAGCATGCATGTTTCAAAACAAAATTCACGGATAGTTCGAGCACAATACTCGAAGTTCCAGTAGGGAGCTGGAATAAAACACTGATTCCATTTGTATCAAAGGCATTTAGAGCGTATGAACGTGCCCGGGAATGCCTCACGTGTTTCCACTGTTCGCGGAAAAATGCTTATAATTATTTGAGTGCAACGGAGATCTGTAATCATGGCAACCAATAACTGGGGGATTTTAGAGCAAAAAGGAGTTTTGTTATGAAAAACGGATTTTACGTCTTCGTTAGTATTTAATCGTGTAAATAGGTGTATGATAAAGCTGTCGTCTATTCCATAAGTATTATGGTATACATATTCTAATATTATAAACGTTATAATAGAAAAATAAATGATAAAAAGCTGATTATATATTTTTATAACAGTAAAGTTGATTATAGTATGTCATAGCTTCATCAGGGGTTCTAAAATGGCCGCTTTAGCAGAGTCATAATAGGATAATAATATAAATTACGTTTAAATTCTTAAAATGTTCATAGACGTACCTACCATTATGAATTGTCACCTTGTTACCATTTTACGAATTTAAACGTAATTTATATTATTATCCTATTATGATTCTGCTAAAGCGGCCAATTTAGGCCCCCAGTTCTTTGTTTAGTAGTTATGCAGATGCAAGCACTCTCTTTAAGATAATGCTGATTTGGATGCTATCTGTGAATGAGCAAATTCGTCGAATATATGCAATGGATTATACTGGAAGTAAAAATACCCTTAACGAAGTCGAAAGGTTGAGGTTCTTCGCGTCATTGCGATATTTTTTGTTCTAAACCATACCTAGGATGGAACCTTCTAGTTACCAAGATATTGAAGGTCAAAGTTCCAACTATTTCACACGTTTTTTTTTAAATACAAGTTTTAAATTTTATAATAAATTTACTTTGAATACCTTTGTGGCCCCCATACTATTCAATGCATCCAACAGCACAATGTTTTGAGTGCGTCACATCGAGCGCAATCGTAAATCGTGATTACTATACCAAAAAAAGTCGATTCCCTAATTTCTTGCGTAGAGTTACTTAGTTTGATGTACAGAATGTTTGGTTGAAGGCTTCACACCGAAGGGTCCGTTTATACCCTTTATGTACATTTAACAATAAAATTATTATAATTTTACACAAATTCTCCACAGCAAAATGTATATCTTATAAAATTCATCAATCTGTAAATAATGTAGCCCCTCTAAATATCCGCATAACCGCATAATATCCGCGACCTTTGAGCCCGATCTGTTGACTCGCGAGATCCTATATATTATATTTGTAGTAACCCTTATTTATTACACTTCAATTCAAAGCTGGGACTAGAATGAATATAACCAAGGAAGTAAGGATCCATTCGAATTATAAAACGTATGCAAAAATAGCTGAAAAGTTCCTTGTGTAAAAGATATTAGTGTAGTCAAGTACACTGAGGTACTTCTCTGGAAGATTTCTTGGGTTGGGTGGTGGTAAATTTACAGGCACATTTTAACTGGAATAATATCTCAAAAGTCGGCACAGTAACGTTAATAAGAGCCCTAAGAGCCAATTAAATGATTTAATTGAAATAAATACTTAGACTTTGAACTGGTCAGCTTATGTAAACCGTGTTCAAGAGCAGTTGGTGACAATATACCACAGGAATGGTGACACTGACAGCTCTTGGAGAAAATACCATAGGCACTGTCAAATGGGAAAAGGAAATAGAAATCGTACATTTAGAACACTTTAATGGCGGCGCACCATCAGATGTTGATTTCCTCCACTCTGAAGATACGAGTAAGTTTAAAAGACGTGTGAATCAGTTTATAGACTCCTCAGCGGCTGCCAGCCTCCACAGGAAATAGACTAGACTGAGTTGATTTACTGCTATACAGGCATTGCATTTAGTTTATCTCAATTTCCCGCAACCGTATAATTTCGAGGGCCTGAAAAGCTTTCCAAAATTGCACGATGCGACGCCAACGTACTTTAAACTGATGTTTGGGATTGGAAATCGACAAATTACTGAGATCTAAATGCAGTAAAAAGTCTCTTCTAACATAGTAATTTTTTTCGACACAATAGAAAAGAGATTTTTTTAAAGAAATAGGTAGTAAACGATGCTAGTATACTGTATTTAAAGTCATTTATAGTTCGTGGTTTGTAGCAATCTGCGGAACTACATTTTCTTTAATCAAACTAATTTATTCGGGCAAATAAATGAATTTGAATGTGTATATTTAGTCATCAACGTCATGTGTTAGGTCCTAGGACGAGCCTATAACCATAACCGTTCAAACACTGGGGTTTGTCGCTGTTGCAGAGAATTTCGTAATGGAAAATCTCAAGTACCTACTCATAGATTAAATCAAGCCACCGCGCGTAGCAGGGTTCACACGCTTCTTGACTGCTACCCCAACGAGGCAGTCAAAACCTGAAAAATATTTAGAAATGTAAGCATTGATTCTTTTAGTAAACGTACTACAAGTATCAATCTGTGCACCATTCAAGCCGCCATAAAAAGCAATAACTATAGTAACTAAACGCTTAATCGATACAAAATGGAGCCAGTTAACCAAGGTCGTAAAATCATGTCTGACTCTGAAGGTCTCTGAAGGTATTATCTATATCAACTGCATTAATATGAGATTGAGAGATTGGCTTTTTATGTAATTAGAAAACGTTTGTAAAAAAAACCTTCATTCTCTAACGACAGATTCTGAAACATTTTGGTAATAAAACATACATCATTGTCATTAAGTTTAATATAAATCTTTGGGATCTAAAACAGTTTAAATAATGATTCTTCTTTTGTTTAATATTTATTGTCCGACGCACATTGATTTGTCGGCGTGTGCTCAGAGCCGGAACTGCACCGCCTAAAATCCGGAACAACGCGGTGTTCGGTCGGAAAACGGGAATGCACCAATGAATTCATACTGTAACTATATAAAAACCAAAAAATATATTAGATAGATCATTATTAAATAGATAGTTGTGTTATTTCTGTAAGCAGTATTCAAGAAACTCTCAACTAAGCTCAAAGTTCAAGCAAACAAACTGAAGCAATCTGTAACTCACATTTAACTCTACAAAGACCCGAGTAAAACGTTGCTAAAAATCGTCAAAATCCGATCACGTTTTCTAATCCTCCCCAACATCAAATAAAACACATTAACACTACATACAAACGCATAAAATTGCAGGGTGTACCTGACCTACCCCTACCGTCGGCGCAATGCGACGTGCATACATACCCTAAGTACCTATAGCCGGTGGCCCGCTAGACTTACAACAGCACTGAATTATACACCACTAGGTTTATTGTGGGGGCAGACAGCACTAACACTCTAGACTTGGGGACTTTTGGGAGATGATCGATGGGCTATTGATTTGTTGTCTTTTCTGGGAGACGTGTTAGTAAGAAAGTGTTTTTGAATACTGGTTGGCGTCGCAGTCGGTCCACGTAAAATCCTGGTATTCAGCTGCATCTTTTAAAACTGGAAGCCGACCCCAATAAACTTGGGAAACCCCAGGCAGATGATGATTGGTATTACGGGTATGATATCGTTTAAATGCATGTAATGCGATGTGACTTTGGTCGAAATGGTTTTAGGACGAAATATTTTGTGACAAAAATGTAATTAAAATGCAATGAAAACGACGAACGAAAACATCGTGAGGAAACCGATTTATCCTATAATGAAAAATTCGAAGACACGTGACATTCACCACGAGGTATGTGTAGTTATGGTAAACTCCCTCGCACATAAAAACTATCCCAGCAGTAGAGAACGAAGACTGATTGATATTATGATTTTGTGAACGTAGTCGTTGATTTACCAATGTATCGTGTTCTCAATATTGTGTGTGAAAAAACTCAGAACACACATCAATCGGCTATACTAGCTCAGCGGTGCCGACCATTTCTATGTTCCATGTTAGGGATTTTGGTTTCCGCACTTAGTCCCTAAAGTGGATTATTGTGCGTGAGTCATGGTGCTCGTTACTCCAACCAGCCCACCTCCCTCCAGAAGCAGATCAAACTTCCCAGTCGTCTCAGGACATCCGCAAGAGACCTTGGTGTTCCAAGAGTCTCCTCGCGGATCTGCACAGAGAACGCTGCTGCCCATTGTCTCGTAAGTCCCTTAGTCGCCTCTAACGACACCCACGGGAAGATATGGGATGGTGCTATTCTTTACGGCCGACACCATACAGTACGGAGTGGAATACATTAACAGAATCTAAATGTCAGCAGGTGACCTCTAGGATAGCACTCGGCTGCTATCTCGTCATCTGCATTCATCATTTGCACCGTATAAAATGAATTCCCACAGAATCTTTTCTAAAGTACTGCATGGAAACTCAGCGTGGGACCAAGTACCGGTCGTTTGTTCGTCCTTGAGCTGGCCAAGTCGCCAGTCTCCGCGGTCGCACGCCAGACAGCCTCTCGTCTAGACGGGGGTTCCAAGTGCATTTTTCTGTCTGGACCCCTCTTTCAATGTAAAGCGAACCCCATCGTTTATGCGTGTGCGTTATTTAATTTGAAGCACTAAAATTTTGACGAAACCATTCTTATTGGCATACGCTAACGGTCCATAATTGTCTGTTCAGATTTTATTGGGAAGTTCGACGTAGGTAGTGATCGCCTTTGATGTATTTTGCACGTCTGTGCTTTCAATTTTTGAGTAGCAATTATTTGTGTGGTCGCTGACAGACTGATTTGTTTGAAGGGAATGTTTAATAACTTTTCCTGTTTTGATTTGGTTTCATTACTATATTTGCATGTTCGTATGAGTAATGTTTTGATTTATATAAACTAGGTTTGTGTATGAAGTTATTCCACTACTGACATGCAACAATGGCCCAAAATTAAAATGTCCGTTTAGTAAAAGTGCTTAACAAATACAGATGCTAGGCATTTCTGCTGCTGTTCATAAAAATCTAAATAGAAACTAAAAAAAAAAACTAAAATCTCTTACAAGTCACCCTTCAAACCTTATTTAGGGACGAACAATAACAATTTAAACAGAACATTTTAAATTATTCCTTTTAGATATAAAAGCGATAGTTGTAAACAAGACTAAGCGACAACTAAAACGAACATATAGATCTCCTGCTACCCTTTAACGAGGTATATGGTGACCACTAGACTCATAATACAATCCATAAAGTCCAGTCACAACAAACATTAAAATAATTGCGATAGAATTAGCATAGAGGATGCATAGCTACACAAATTCATCTCAGTGTCTAGACTAAATCTCGTCCTAACAGACTAGGAATTTATAACCCCCTGAAAGTCTACGGCGGAGCCGCGGGCAAAAGTTAGGGGACACAAAGGCAAGTTAAGATGGTGACAATGTTGGATGTTTTACATTGTTGTGGTCTAGATAGAGCTTCGTGTTTAGCGTTGGATGTTGTTAAGCTTTCATGCAACCTTGTAAATCTCCTTTTACTAAACTTAAAAGTGGAAATGAAAGTAAATTCATTTTTTACGAAACAATTGTTTTTAAAAGTTCGTAAGTAAGATATTAGGCACACATTTGGTATTTTGCCATATTTATAAATTTCCTAAGATACGGTTCTCTTCAGGTCGTCAATACCACCTACGTTTTCTGATGAAAATTAGAATTATCGGGAGGCTCCGGTGAAGTGTTTACTGGTTTTTTGGCAATATTAAACTTTAATTTTAAGTATTTTCGAGATTCTGTTTTTAATTTACTTAGAAAAATAATTATAAGTAAATTAAGTACACACTAATAATATACTTACTGGAGTTTTGTTAGTATTTTTATTTTTTAAGTAGGATTTTGATACTTTTAACAAAAAGTATGAAAATCCTACTTCCTAGTAATATTATAAATGCAAAAGTTTGTGAGGATGGATGTATGGTTGTTTGTTACTCTTTCACAAAAAAACTACTGACCGGATTTGGATCACAGGCATTTGGCACGAAGATATTTTATAACCTGGATTAACACATAGGATACTTTTTATCCCGCGGGACACTTATTGAAATCCACGCGGGCTAAGCCGCATGGCATAAGCTAGTATTACATAATTAGGTACCTAGACTCCTGTAGCGAAAAAAATGTTAAATAGACAGAAAGTAGAAACCTAAATCAGTGTTTGTAATGGTAATCTTATGGATTAAAATGTTTACAACTCCTGAGGTTGATCCTGTCAAGAGATTAGTAATGATTAAGTAATGCGGATTAAGTACTCTGTTAGAGATTGGCTTAAAAACAATATCGTTAAGATGAGGGGTTATTTTTCTAAAACAAATTATTAAGAAAGAAAACAAAACCTCCCCCGAGAAATAAAATTTTCCTCTTGTTTTGTGTGGCATTCCCTAGTGGGTGACTGAAGGGGAACTTCGAACAAACCTACCGCGTTTGAAAATTTTAGCAAATAATTAACACTCATAGTGTTGTTATTACTTTGGGCAAGTTTTAGTCTGGAATCTTTTTACGAACTTGCTACTACAGTACCTACTGATGTTTGTGTATCCAATCATCTATAGCCTAGTACTAACCGGGTTGTGTAGATCAGATAGGCAGTCGCTCCATGTAAAATAGTGGTATTCAGCTGCATCCCGTAAGACTGGAGGCCGACCCCAATAAAGTTGGGAAAAGGCTAGGTAGATGATGATGATGATGTTATCTCTAATAAATAATCTGTGAAACAGAAGGCTTATAGTGAGGGCTGGTACCAGGCTATAATGACTCACGAAGAGGTCGTAGCTCGTAGGTCTAATAATCGTTTCGAAACTGTACATAAAGCGTTATAGGAGGTAGCTATGTACGATGCGTACATAGCTGGCTCGGAAGTGGCTGCAGGTCGTTGCACATCCCGGCCGACGTAACAGGGGTTTGGGGGCAGAAGCCTCGCCCCCCCTGCCCGGGCAATTGCCTCACGGTTCATTATCAAAGTTCACTAGTACGGTGCACACATATCGCTCGTTGTATCGACGACGTCGCGTTGCATACACGTCTGCGTGCTGGACCACACTATCGAGAGCTCGCTGATTCTAGCCGCGGAAAGGAAGCAAACCGGTTCGAACAAATATTGCAGCTCCATGTGAACTGGCCTCCGTGACGGGGGTGTCGAACCGTGCCGACGTTTCACGGAAACAGTCGAACCCCGGGCGGGAGTTTTGACAGCTCGCCCGGAAAATCTGCAGCGAGGAAATGCGCTCGCAAACTTAGTTAAGTATTTAATTTGTTCATTTTAAACTTAATGGTTATTGGAATAAGGGCTATAGTATCATGGCACATGGTTTGCTTCCAGGAATTCTTGGCTTCTGTGGCAGGGTAGGGTGCTAGTACGTGCAAGTAAAATATATTAGCTATTATTTCACTTACCTAGCCAGACACCTCCCAAAATTTTAAGTTTTTTTTAACCTAACTCCGGCGAATTAATTAAACGTATTCAGCAACTAAAACTTTTCTTTTAGCATTTCTCTGGAGTCAGGCAGTAAGATACACTACTGGTTTACCTACTACTACGAGCTCATATTTTGCTTCAAACAACAACAATTTATCCAATGGTCCATGATATTTCCAAATAAGTAAAAATAAATAGACAGCAAAGAGAAACTGTCTGGGCACAAAAATAGTCCATCACAACCTGGTTGCCATGGCGACCGCCGGTACGCAGACAGTCGCGCGCGCCGTATCAAAGCTTATGTACTACCAGGAACACATAGGGCGTATGTAGTGTAGGCGATTTAAATTAGTTCGATGGGGAAGTTTGGAGAGAGGGTAATACCTCCTCGACTTTTCAAGAAATTTTCATTCTAGAAGAACGTCAAAGGCAGATGGGTGGATAAGAGTTGTGGAACACGTGGTTTTTGCACGGAACCCTAATCCTTTTCCTAAGTTAAAGTAGCCCTAAGCTTCTCCTTATAACATCAGCTATCTGCCAGGAAACCTGCCGTCAAAATAAGTCCAGCCATTACGAAGATTAGCCGGAACAAACAGACACACAGACAGACAGTCTGTATGTATTCAGTAAAAAGTTGGACTTTTCAATTTAATTTATTTGTTTAAATTGTACAAATAAAACGTTTTACTTATGACACAAGACAAGATTTATCGCAATTATACCCTCATATACTCGTAAATACCGTGTCTGTGACAGGGACTACTTTACTAATGACTGGTGGTAAGAGAATTTATATCGTCTTAAATGGTCACAAAGTGATTTTAGCGCCCCCCACCCCCGGGATGTAGGGGAAAGAATACTGATGTTTTAACTATTAAGGGCTGGACTTTAGTGTCGTTAGATTACGTTACCAAGAGGTTTGTATTTATCGTCTGTTAATTTTATTCTACTTAAAGCTTCCCAGTTTGTAAAGTTGATTGCCTTGAATTGATTACAATCTACGTTGGTGGTCTATTTCAATGCACTTTTATCACAAATGTTTCTTCGTGATCATTATCCTGGTTGTATCCCAATGTATTTGGAGTCGGTGCTGCATGTCTTCTTCTTCCATACTTCTCTATTAGTTGTTAACTACATTTTTCTTTTCAATTTTATGACGCCCGCACCGATATCACTAACTAACACTACTGCAGCTAAAAAAAGTGCCTAAATAAAAGAGTTTTGTTGAATTTTCAACGCTCAGTGAGAGTTGAAATTCCGGTAGTGCACCAATATTCGGGCATTAATTTAGGTTTTGTCTAGTTTTCGCGGAAACTGGTAGTCCTTCCTCTCAGAAAGAAGCATAATCCTCAAATATAAAGTGTCAATACCTACCAGGACTACATAACGCATCAACAACATACGCGTTAGCAGCCCCGTCTCGAGGCTATTAATTAATTACCGTAATTGCGAGTGAGGATGTGATCCCGTTCGCAGACAAGGGGTGGAACCAGACGCCTATTATGAGTATGACCATGTTTTGATATACTGTACCTATTGTACTTGTATGTTTTCCAATTTGCGTTGCTGCGCTCAGACGGTTGCCAGTTTAAAAGAGAAAATTAAATTATGCCTATGTTATTTTTTTAAAAGCTTTTGATGCGATATTGAAGGGGCTCTTTTGTGATCACCCGTGTTGTGACGGCGACAGGAAGGAAGGTAAATATAATTTTGCTGTACGCAAGTTAATTTTGTAGACTGCTTGACTGACGTTCAACCCCGTAGCAATACATAGCTTGTACCCCCAAGTAAACTAGTCCTTTATAGGTTGGACTTCAAAGTAATTACGTTCATTATTTGTAAATTAATTTAAAAAAATAAAAACCGGCCAAGTGCCAGTCCGACTCGAGCATGAAGGGTTCCGTGCCATCGTAGTAGAGGAGCCCCCTTTAATTTTTAATGTATTTTTGTTATTTGTTGTTACAGCGGTAAATACACATTCGGACGGACCATGAGATAGCCCGCTGACAGACAGACGGACGGATTGACGGATGTACAGCGGAGGCTTAGTAATAGGGTCCCATTGGTAACGGGTAGGGAACCTGATAATCTGCGATTTATGACTTTTTAGTACTCCAACCTGATGGTCCCACAGAAGTTTTTGATCAATTACCTATAATTGATCAAAAACTTCTGTCAATGGCAATTATCTTGTTAACTGTGCATTTTATTGAAAATCTGTGATGAAGGGATCAACTTTTCAAATACGGATAGTCTCATAAGACCATTTTCGTGTAGCTGCAACGGTTAAGATCCCCTCGCTGAAAGTTTGCAACCTGTATAGTACGGAGTATTGAAATAATATCAATAAACCAGTTGGTTGATTTGAGGTTGCGTAGGACGAGAGTTCGTGGAAACCCCTCGGGGGATGCCTTTGCCCAACCGTGGGACAGTAAACTCAAACTCAAACTCAAAGCATTTATTTCAATTAGACCATTACAGCACTTTTGAATGTCAAAAAAAAAACTAAAAGAAGCGACGACGAAGTACGGACTAGACTAAAGAAAAAAAAACAACAGAAACAGTAGTGACTGAGTGGTAAAAATCAAATCAATCTCAAATTTGGGCTTAGTATTTGATCGTGGGTTCGAAACTAGACAGGCATACGCTCGCTTTTAAATATGAAAATAAAAATGAGACCAGTCCTAGAACTAAGAGTCGAAAACGACTTTATGAGCAGTATGAAGAGCGGATTTATTTGAACACTGTAGAATTCAAGTTGTATGTTAGGAACTATTCTAAAGTATTTAAAAAAGTTCATTTTATAGCAAAGTCACGTTACTTGAGTTTAAAAAATAAAAACTGTAATAAACAAATAAATAAATGAATGTTGACATTTAATGATTTTTATTAACATTTATTTTGTAAAGTATTATTAATTATATTTGATTATTGTGAATATGAATGTGAGGACCATGTGGGTCATTTTTTTGTTTGTATTTTCCCAATGGTTTTAACGATTGTCTGGCAGTTTGAGTACTTTATGCGGCCTACCCGAATGTCCTTTCTTTGGTATTGTTCGTCGTGTCGTTGAGCTCCTTGGGTTATGAGTCGAGCTACACGATCACTGACCAATGCTTGCACTGACTGGACAGGTCAACTCGAATCTGTGTGGTTCTTTCTTCAAAATACCATCTCAGACACTAATCTGCATAGTCCTCATGAGAGTTGACCAAGATTATGTCTGAAAAACTGTTTGTAAAAACCTATTTGCAAAATAAACATCAATCATCATAGAACGAAAAATTCGAAAACGTGTTAAATCCCCGAAACCAAGGATTAAGGACCACTCGCTCTCGTATATAAGAAGGCCTTCTGCCCAGCGGCGGGAATACTATTGTTGGCTATACTGTATCCTACCATCTGCATACTGGATACTGTAAGCTGGTGGTCAACACCGATACTGTTGATCACGGTGGTCCAGGGTTTTATCCGCCAATCGATGATAATGGTGTTAGATTTTTTTAGTAGCAGTTTGGATATTTGCCCGACCCGGGAATTGAAGTCCTCACGTTCAACATTCGCGCTCGCGGCTACCTCACCTACGCGGTGGACGGCAAAGTAAGAAAAAGGGGCACTTTTAATATAATAAAAAGGTTTCTTTCCTATCACCTTCGTTTGTTTCGAAAACAGTCTCCATGTTCTACATCAAACATCTCTCTTTATTTTGTTCATTAACAGTGTGTGCGACATCAAATACTCCGAGTCTTCGCACAAAGCGTTCGATGTGCGCCGTCATATAACGGAGTAAATATGATTAGAGACCAGGAGCACATAACAGGGCATCAACACAGACGCACAGCACAAAAAGTAAATATGTAGCGTTGCAGGATCCTATCTACACGATCATACTACGAAGCGATATCTATGCGCGGTGCGGTGACCAAGTGTTTTGAGAAATGGGACACGCTTCCTGGTTTTTATGTGGTCCTTGTGCTTGTCAGATTTGTAATTTTAATATTTTTTTAAACATGGACTCGAAAATGTTATTGGTAAACATAACTACTACTGACAAAGTAACATCGGATCGGCTGACCAGGGTTAATTCGTGGATGGGTGGATATCCGTTTCTCATTTCAGCACATACACGCCTAAAAATCTGACGTCAATGGTTTTAATGAAGGATAACGCTTTCAAAAATAGGTTTCGGGATAAGGATAATATATTATGTACTTAATGAATTTTAGAACTCACAGATGCAAACATTAAAGTGCTCTTCCGTGCCTCGGAAAGAACGTTAAGCCGTTGGTCCCGGCTGTCAGACGTCATCTTTGACAGTCGTTACAGGTACTCAGTGATCCGAAAGTCTGACAACCGGTCTTACCCGGGGGTTTTGTGTTACCCAGTACTAACTGGGTTCTGGATGTCAGATAGGCAGTCGCTCCATGTAAAATTTAGGTATTCAGATCCATTCAGTAAGACTGGAAGCCGACCCCAACATAGTTGGGAAAAGGCTAGTCATGAATAAAATGTAAATTAAAAATTTACAAAACAAAGTAGCAACTATTCTGGGTATAATATGTTATTAAATACTTCATTCATTCATTCTTTAGTTTAAGTTCCGGAAATTGTTTTCTACAGACCGGAGAGCAATTTCATGAACTGTTGGAGTTATAATTTGTTTTGTATCGGATTTAATTAATTATATGAAGAGAATTTACAGAAATAGATACTTAGACTTGAGCTGGCAACCATGGTAAAAGTGTTTCAAATATCCAACCAAATTTTTATTAAATTAGTTTATCTTGTTATTGCGGAAAAGTTACATACTTTTTTTTCCTGCTTGAATTTCTGCGAAAATTAATCAGGAAATCGATATTATTCCACAAGGGCAAGACTTCATAAACATTTAAAAATTTTCTCCGCCTCAACGTGTTTCTGAACATAATTTTATCGACGTAATTAGTCCATATTTTCCCATCTATCGCGCATCAATCGTAACCACCCCAATGCCCAGGGTTGCAAGCTGGCGGGCGCATCCGGCGGTCGCCATGACTACCGCCGCCCGCCTGCCTGCCGCATCCTACACACCTCTACCACCCTGGTACAACGCTACGCAATACCAGCCTTTGACGACTCCTGGAGCGAATATTATCCCCCTGTTAGTTTGTGTATATTGAGATTTCAGAGAAATGTTCACGTAATAAAGGACGGATAAAATGTCTGTATGTGTGTGATGTATTAAATACTAGCTTATACCCGTGGCTTCGCCCGCGTAGAGATAAGGAATTACCCACGGGATCGTACTTCCGAGATAAAAAGTAGCCTATGTGCTATTCCAGACTAAAATCTATCTCTGTGCCTAATTTCATTTATATCCGTTCAGGCGTTCTCGCGTGATTGAGTAACAAACTTCCATCCATCCTTCGTATTTGTAATGGTAGTATATAAAAAAAACCCTGAGTGTATTGGTTAAATGAGTATGTTGGAAGAATTATAGTCGAGTGCAATTAGACATTAAGAATGAAAAAAAATTCGCAAAAAAAACAAATGCAATTTTTTTTTTACTTTCTTCTCCACATCTCTAGGAACTCAATGAAAACAGCGCCAAAGAGAAAATCCGACCACTATAAGCTTCGTTTCACCTTTTGAGTATTTTATGGCAAATTGCACTCGACTATTCATAATCTGATCATGTTTGTGTGAAATAATAATAAGTATTATTCGTTTCATTTAAGTATTGTTGTTTCTGAAAATTTTATTAATTTCCAAGCTACCAGCTTTAATAATAGTAAGATATGCAATCATTAGCTGTGATAATGTAAAGTCTAAACTCGATCGTGTTACCTGATGTCCTCAGTGAACAGAAAAGGAAATGAATTTTGTTGTATTTAATTTCCCTTATTTTACAAAGTTTGTGTTGTTTTAGGAAAAACAAGAATGGAAAAAATACCAACCAGAGAAAATGCAGTGATGTGTAAGAATTTTTACAAAGATTTCATTTCATATTTTCAACTTTAAACAAAATCAAAGTCAATAGAACCGATTCACGCTTTCCACTCAAGTTATCAACGTCATACAAACTGAACATAAAATCTGCGACGGTTTTAGTTAAGCTGACGATCCTCATTCATATTGAACAAGTTCGGTGAAAATCAACAATCACCTTGGAAGCCGAACTTTTATCCTTTGTTGTCACAATGCACCCGGTGCAGTGGTGGGGAAAGGGCAACGCGCTTTGCCTTGGGGTAGGTCTGGCACGCCAATATAAGGAGGCGTCGAGACAGATACCCTTACTAACGAAACTTCAATTACCTCTAATATGTAGACTACATTGAATGATTCACAATCCATTGCTGCTTAACTTACAAAGCGGTAAAATTTGGCATGAATAAAACCAGCCATGGAAACGAGCGTATCGACTGTTACCCATATAGAACTGGGGCTCGGTTTGAAAATAGTAAGGGTAGTGCAGCCAAATTATCGGACTTCCCGAAGAAAACAAACCCGAGTAAGCTAGTTACTCACGCGCTGCGACGCTCGATATACTTGTTTGCAGGCACTGCTTGTGTATACCTGCATGACTTTATTACATCCTGGTATTACGTTTATAAATTAATTGAATTTTTGTTTAATTTATAGGGGAACTATATTATTCATTAGCGATGTCGATTTTTTAAAAACACTCAACAACGAGGGCAAACATTATTACATCAAATTACTGATATGTATTAGGAAATTAAATATCCTGCAAACAGTGCTGATTTAGCAAGAATGTATCTGGGAATTTTCCACAGTTTCATTTCAAATGTATTGATATTTGTTGCCTTAATTAGCATTTTTTCTCACAGGATTTAATAAATTAATTAGCTTCGGTTATGTGATTTCCATTTATTTAATTGAACTCATTATACTTCTCTAAATACTCGAAGCGAGCTGCACTATTGATATGATACTCTTTAGCGATTTATGAGTATAAAGTTATGTCATGTCTTGTTTATGTTTATATCATCAAGTACTGTTATCGTAACATTATCAACATAGGCGAAGTGGATTAAATACGCATTATAGAAACTGCCTCAAAAACTACTTATCAGAACTTGACCAAATTTCCCTTTCCAACACAAAAAGAATCTTCGAAATCGGCCGACTTGGTTCAGAATGCTCGCTGAACATATTAATACACAAAAAAAAATATGACAGTCTGATAAAAAGGCAAGCATTTTGAGAATGTTTATTAAAACATTGTTAAGTGGAGTGACGTATCATAAATTAGGCTAAGTAGTTTCCGTAGCCTCATGAAAAATTCAAGATGATGTCGGAGGGAAACAGGAGCGATAGCTGCTGTAGGTACGTATGTTGACTTGTATCTCTGGCAGTGGGCATACACGTTGGAACTGGGCTGTCGAGGTAAAGAGGTAATTTTGTGAATGATTTTACGATTTACTACCTATTCGTGACTACGCGTGTAAAATAAAAATAATATTTCTTTTACAGTTGTGACAGAATATGAACCATGTTTTCTTCCAGTTCTAACAAACTTAAAGCAATTTTTTTCATAATGTTCCTTAACTTTGAAGTAATAAAAAACTTTTCACGATGGTCAAACAAAGATGATAAGAAGAATACTAACAATAACACTTCAGATATCCTGCAGCGATTGTAAAATATGTTTTAAGGAATTATGTCTAAGTACTAGAAGAAGCAAAAGGCTTCGAGGTTATAGAGATATAAAAAAAAAAAAATATCCCTGGACATTTCACACAGCACCATCTAGTCCCAAGCTAAGCAACCTAATGCTTGTGTTATGGTAACTAGATGGCTGATAAACTACATATATACATTTTTTTTTGTAAATACATACATATTATAGATAGAAAAACACCCAGACCCGGAACAACTACTTGTAGGTCATACAAATATTTGTTCCGTACGGGAATCGAACCCGCGACATGCAGCGCAGCAGTCAATCGCTTGCTTTTATGAATTAAAACAGAAGAAACTCGTTCATCTGCGACAGAAAGTCGACATTCTGCGTTACTGAACGATTGCGAGAATCATTCAGTAACGCACAAGAGCCGCGCCGGTTTCATGAAACTAATATTTTTCGGTATAGACACAAATATAAATATGACTCTTTCATGTACATTTTTTATTATTATTAAGCCTTTATTGCCAACACAATATACATAATTTCATTTTCATTATATACCATGCAATTAAATGGATTTACATAACATATAAAAATTAAATTGACATTAACATTAAATTCAATATTATCTTTACAATTACAATTATTATTAAATACTAATACTATTATTAATTTTAGTTAATATTAAATTAAGTATTAGATAATATGTCGTAGTTATTGGGCGTCGGCGTGTCTTTGCGACACGAAGGCCTCCTCCAGCTCTTTCTATTCTGCTCTTGTTTGAGTTATTCTGTGCCATCTTGGACCCGCATGATTTTTTATCTCATCAGACCAACGTTTTCTTTGCCTTCCTCGTTTCCTCTTTGTTTGGAATCTAGGGGTCCATTCTGTTATGTCTTTCGTCCATTTATTTCTATTCTCTCTCATCATGTGGCCTACCCACCTCCATTTGAGTTTTTTGGTTTTAACTACAACATCTTCAATTTTTGTAATTTGTCTTAACTCTATAGCTCTCTTTCTGTCTCTTTTTGTGTAGCCCAGTATACTTCTCTCCATGGCTCTTTGGCATGTAATTAGTTTTTGGTTTTGTTTTTGGGTGTTTGCCCAGGTCTGGCACCCGTAGGTAAGAATTGGTAATATGCATGTATTGTATACTTTCCTTTTCATTGCAATATTATATTGATTTCATGTACATATTTCAGATTAAATGTATGACGATGCAACTAAAAAACAGTACGTTAAAAAGATAGAAAAAAAGATGAGATTACGACAGAAAAAACCCGTTCAATCCTCAACAGAGGACCCTATGTCAGTCACATAGTCAGTATAATCCTCTCGTCAAAAAGGCGGCTTGTATTACAGAATTCTCATTAGGCCGCAAATTAAAAGACCCACAGCTTTTAATGACTTTTGACACATTTGTTGTTAAAAATTCACGGTTTTTTTTTCTAACGGTATAATGATTACCGGGAAAAGCCCCGTGTTTGTGTTTATTCGATTTTCTCGGTGCTTACATAACTCACGCCATTTTTCCATGAGCGTAGGCAGAAACTATGGAACCACCTGCTACTTTCCTTATAAACTCCTTGGTGTTTTTCTTGGTAAACAAATATTGTGATAGAAAATAATATGGGATTTAGTAGGACTGAGAGCAGTACTAGTATTTAGTAAATCAAACACAATGCTTAAAAACTAAAGGGGTAAACTGATAAATAAGAAAACCCAGAAAATATAGGCCCTATTTTCTAGGTCTTCTTATTTATGACTGAAGTCAAGCCCATATTATACAACGGCAGCCCACTTCATGTAACCAATGACTACTAAACATTCACGAAAAAAAAAATTCGTATTTATGTGATTTTAATCATTTAAAAATAAAAACATTATTCAGTATTACGCATGACGTTGTTGAAACACCCTGTTGCGAGCGATGATCTACTCGACTCGTGTCCTCAGTGCTGGGTAGGTATGTTCTACCGTTTGACACAAACATTATTAACAGGATGTTTCATAATTCTAATGTAAGTATTATTTATTTTTCTTTGTACCTAATGTCATAATTATTAAAGGTTAAAAAAAATCGCGCCTATAGGTATTTTATGTCGGATACATTGAGTGTACCATCTTTGTAAGACGACTAAAAAGTCACAGTGTATAGGGCCTGATTAAAACAAAAACTTTAAAACTTTTACAAAACAAAAATCATAAGATCGTCTCTTTATCTCGCTGATAAACAAACTGAATTGAAACTGATTTAATGACTTTGTTCAACTGATTAAAAGTTTAAAACAGAATTAATTATATTATAGCACCACGAGGAAATGACAAGAAAGAAAATAAAGCTTACAACATTTTGCAGCAACAGAAACAAAGCAAAAACTACAATAAACTAAAATATCTATCTCTAGTACCTATTTGCTAGCGGCTTCGTTCGCGTTTTGATCAAAAATTGTCCCACGAAAATGTTATATATCATAATAGCTTATATCCGCGGCTTCGCTTGCGTTAATTTATAATTTGACAATCAATTCGGTGTATTATGTACTTTAATTAAAAAAAAAATCTCTTAACACACACACTACTATAGTTTCTATAATAATATAATTAACACATGTATGTCCCTCTGGAGTATAATTTTACTTATTTTTTATTTTTATTTAACAACATTCTGTACCTAGTATTTAAGTAAAATCATCACGCATGAGTGTTTAATTATTAATCTAAATTAGTTTTATTCCTATAAGTCTTTGGGGGTCTGGTGACCCGTAACATAGGTATTGTATACCTATTTCGGGCACCAGTCTCTCACAAATGTTTACCCTCTGTATTAGATTTAATAATTCCTGTTCACTGTAACGTTTGTTATGAGAAAATAAATAAATAAACATAATTCAATAATGATTCGACAGGCACGTGGCACCATCTACGAGTATTTATCATAAGTACCATATTGTTGTTTTCCTCGGGAACAGTATTTTGTTTTCGGTTTGTAAAGGTACCCTATGTCCGTTTCTGTACACCTGACAACGTAGATATATGCAATATTTCAGGATGACCGGTTCTGTGGTTTTTCCATTTTTATTGGATTAATTGTTAAAATGGCGTACCTTTAATGTTTAAAAACCGTACTAGTAGTTGCATATTACCTCATAGGGTAGTGTGTCTAAACACCTGTTCAATGTGCCGTCGGTTTCACTACTTCAAGTAGGTATATTTTGTCATAGGCTGTGTTTTGAGAATTTAAGATACGCAGTGCAGCGCAGCTTTATTCACTCTAACTATTGCAATTGCATCGTACATAATCGGTTCACACGTTTCCAAGGAAATAAAAAAATGTTGGTATGGACATTTCACGAAATCGTTCATACAAATCGGCATTTTCATACTTACTATTTTTTTCATACTAACCCCTAATATTATAGTATAGACAAAAAGTCACACCAGGAATGAGAGCCTATGGCACCAAATCACCTACCCACACAAATATTACATAAACACCTACACAACAGTAACTTTTTTCCAGATATAAAAGAAACACTTTTCAATCATCAAATTACGCAGTAACATTTCATTAAGCGTATTGGCCCACCGAAATAATTATTGAAACCCTACAATGCGTAATCCCCCTTTTCGAGAGGCGACGAGGGTTGATTATTAAAAAGTCTCCTCTGCTCCGGGCGATAGATAGGTACCTAGGTAGTCAGGTTGTAGGTATGTCTGGTCGTCTGGCGTGCAGTTTCGATCTGTTTCGGTCTACGGCGGTAATAGTGCAGCTTTTATGGCCAGACTGTGGGGCTAACACGAACGCACGGAGTAAACATAACGTATATTCGAAGATACTCGTTTCGCACGTTATATAGTAACTTAGTTTTAAGACTCATATCTATGGATGGTAAGAAGTATGCTTGTCCAAAATTCTATTGAATAGTTTTATTACTTACTGACTAATTAACTTTAATGACGCGTGTTCGTGTTAGGGTGTCTGGTGACGTCACACTGCATCACTCGTTACTCTAACAGATTAAATGTTTACACAGCACTTTTGTTCATACTTTACTTGGTGTGTCATTGTCTGGGTCAGTTCTGTTTATTACTCATTTTATTGCGGTTCTATTTTCTGGAGACTGGTGACATTGCATCTTTTCTTAACGAAAGCAAGTATCGGGTGATTTTCTTCTTTAAAAATTCTTTATGTCATTAAAGTCAGTGTCTTGTATTTAATATTCATTTACTACCTTGTTGTATGTACCTTGGATGCACATAAAAGGGATTTTGAGAGCGCTTCATCTGTGTTGAATATTCTAGGAAACGACAATTGGCGACAATAACCATTAATTAAACCACTTGACCGTTATTCGAAGCATAATTAAACAATTGAGATAGGCTGTATCTTGTTTCCTGTGCCATTTTTTCCCTTACGATTCTAGCCATATAGCTCTGTCGCTCTCGTGACGTCACCAGGTCAGAGAGGGGAGTGCACTTGCGAGTGTGCGAGCCTCTGTCTTGTTCATTGGCGTTCTTTTCCTTGCCGAAGACGGTTGTACCTACCTAACAGGTGAGTTTTTAAAAAACATTTTTTATAACCGTCATTATTTTTTCCTTACGATCGAAAACTGGCTATCAGTTTTCGATATATACTAAACGGTTTCTAGTGCTTAATAAGTGTAACTGTTTTAGTGTTTAGTAAATCAATGTTGATTTATTTAAATTAACGGTTTTTTTCCGTTCGCGTGTTGTTTATTCACTTTTGTTCCAGTGTTTTGGTGTGCGATTGTTTTAAATACGTAATGGATAAAGAAATAACGTTGATTTCACAAGATGAACCGGTCGCAGGCCCTTCCCACGCTGCTAATAATAAGGAATCTAGTACAAAACGCAAGCGTTCACATTCCAGCAGCAGTAGTAGTAGCTCTGATAGTACCAGTTCCAGTTCATCTAGTTCTTCTGACCATAGGTCAAAACATAAACGTGCGCGTCGCCGCCGTCATAAAAAAAGGGGGGGCAAGCACAAACGTCGCCACCCAGAGCGTAAAGTGAAACAAATCAGTGATTTACCTAATCAGTACCTGAATAACAGTGTACCAGTAGCCGATGATGTCATTTCCCTCTTCGCCGAGGATGAATTCGAACAGGAGGGTAGTAATTTTCTTAATAATTTGGGTGTTGAGATTAAGCTTAAAGAACCTACTATTCCAAAGACTGACGTGCGTTACCTAAACATATTAAAAGAAATTCAGTTTTTCAATAAACCGGACTGGAGTGAAGTACGTTACGCGGAAACCCAAAAGTCTTATAATTATAGCCCGGGTTTCGTTGAACTCGAGGCAAACGAGGAGATCAGACCCTATGACACACTTAAGCACCTAAGCTACTCAGAGAGAGCTTATGCTTCGTTAACTTGCGGTTTGTTAAAGCAAAAAGAGTCCTTGAAGAAGGAACTCTGTGCTTTTATGACATGGGTCCGAGACCAGAAAGAAGAAATTAGCTTCGAAGCTATAAACCAAAAGCTTAATGATATTTTTACCTCCGGTGAATTTAGCAAGGTTTCGGCAGACCTTTTGCAAATGGTTTGTGGACATAGGGCTGAAACCATACAAATGCGCAGAGATAGCATAACTAATGCAGTTCGCGACCCGTTAGTTAAAGCATCAATTAGGAAAATACCTCCATCTGAGGTAAACTTGTTTAATTCTGAACAGTTTGTTGTCGCTTTAGAAAAAGTTGGTGGTATTAAAAAGGCCTTCTGGCCTGCTTCTAAATCGACTAGCACATCTAAATCGACTTACGGTTCGGCCTCATCTTCGCAAGTTGGAAAATGGTTAATCCGCCCCTCGCAGGGGCAGCATTCGGTTCCGCCCTCGCAGGGTAAGGACTATAATACTAGCATCCCCTCGCACGGTGACGCTTTGCAGCATAATATACAATGTCCTTCGCAGGGACCAGCGCATGCGTACTACAATTATCCTCAGCAGGGTAGTGGCACAGTAGATAGAGGTTCCTTTCGCTCTCGCGGGGCAAGACGGAACCAAAGATACCACGCTTACAGACGTGGCAGCCATAAGCGAAGGTCATCACCTTCAGGCTTCAATGCCAAGAGAAATAAATATTGACATGAACATATTTCAAGCCGGTCAGTTATCGAATTTCGTCGATCATTGGAGGGAAATGCAAGCACCAGAATTTCTTGTTCGAATAATTCAAGGGTACCGTATACCCTTTCTGCAAAAACCTCCGTTAATTATGCCCAACTTAAACAACAAAGCGTTTCACACACCAGTGTCGACAGAAATGACTTTAATCATTCAAAAAATGTTGAATCAAGGAATTCTAGAAATTGTAAGTCCAACTCCAAGTTTCTTATCCACCCTCTTCCTGGTACCAAAGAGCGATGGATTGGCCCGACCGATTTTCAATTTAAAAGCTTTGAACGAATTCGTACTGACCACCCCTTTCAGTCTGATAAATGTATTCAGAGTCCCAGATTTCATTCAGCCCAAAGATTGGATGTGCAAGCTGGACATTTCCCAGGCATACTTTCACCTAAACATAGCAAAGCCCCACAGGCGCTTCCTACGCCTTATTTACAACAAACAACTTCTGCAAATGACCTGCCTTCCATTCGGTCTCAGCACGGCCCCAAAAACTTTTGCCAGTTTGACAAATTGGATTGCCCAAGTAATGAGAAGCAAAGGTGTGAGAATATTGGTATTTCTCGACGATTTTCTCTTGGCCCACCAAGACCCAGAAATCCTCGCAAGCCATGTGAGCCTTCTAGTAAATACATTACAATATCTGGGGTGGCAAATAAATTTCCAAAAATCCATCTTAACACCAAAGAAATCTCTGGTTTACCTGGGCGTGCTGTGGGACCCTTGGCTAAACCTCAAATGTTTACCAAAGGAAAAAGTAAATTCATTGATGGTGAAAATTCGCCACATCATAGAACTCGGAAAAACAGACTTGAAAAAGCTGCAGAGCGTGATAGGAGCACTAAACTTTGCGAGTTTTGTCGTTCAAAGAGGGAGATTGCATTATCGAGCTCTATTGAAATTCGTAAACACTCTAGATCTAAACAATTCTGTCAAGGTATATTCTGTACCTGCAGATGCAATGGGCGACCTACAGTGGTGGACCCAGAATTTGCAACATCCTTCAATTCTACACCACGCACCAGTGACTCATTTTATCACGACGGACGCCTCCGGCTTAGGCTGGGGCGCCCAGATAGACAACCAGTCCCTAAGGGGAACTTGGTCTCAAAACGAGAAAAATGTGCACTGCAACGTAAAAGAGATGTTGGCAATATTGAAGGTTTTTCAAAGTCATTCCATGTATCTAAGCCAATCTACAGTCACCATACAATGCGACAATCGCACGGTAGTAGCGTATCTCCGTCACGAAGGGGGGACCAAATCCACGCAATTGATGGACATAACTTACGACTTGTTTTGCTTGATAGATCAGTACCAAATTCAAATCAACGTGCACTACATTCCGGGGAGGTACAACAACCACGCCGACCACTTATCAAGGTTTCGCCAGGTCCCCGAATGGCATCTGTTACCCGAAGTCACAAAAACAGTATTCCTAAAATGGGGCATACCCCAAGTGGACCTGTTTGCCTCCAGCAACGCCCACGTAGTCCCTCATTACGTATCGAAGGATCAGAACGACAAACAAGCTGTAGCCCACGACGCATTCTCGGTTGCTTTGACATTCAATCTGGCATGGGTGTTCCCGCCCCCGTTTCTGATACCCAAAGTTCTGAGCTACCTCAATCAGGCATCGGGAATTTACTTACTGGTAGCACCGAGGTGGGAAAAAGTGTTCTGGCGCGGCGATCTCAAAGCTCGGGCTTTAGCCCCACCTTTCACAATACAGAACCTGGACAAAGTATTAATCGATGTGACAACAGGACTACCACCACCTCGCGTCCAGGATCTTGTATTGGAAATATGGAAATGTGGGGGTGGACACAGCATTTAGGTGATTGGGATAATTCTCAAATAGATCTATTGAAGAGTTCGTGGCGCGCTTCCACCCTGAGAACTTATAAACCTGCATGGGACCGCTGGGTCTCATGGTGTAGAGCTAAACGTGTTAACCCTAAGAAACCCTCAGGTTCTGACCTCGCTCGTTTCCTAGCTGATCTGCACATAGAATATAAACTGTCTTATAATACAATAATGTTACATAAGTCCGTGGTCTCTACCCTTTGTAATGTAAATAATTCAGGTGTTCTAAGTAATCACGTTCTGGTGAAACACATTTTGAAATCAATTTCAATTAAAAGACCTATTGATTCAAAGTTACCCATCTGGAATATTGATGATTTTGTTTCCTTTCTTGGCAATAGAACGATAAATAGTGATAATATTTTTGATGTATCGAGTCAAGCTGCTGCCCTTTTAGTACTCTGTTCTGGTAGACGTATTCATGACTTGACCCTCCTTATGACTGATAAAGATAATTATTTAAAATCATCAGAACACGATTTTATAACTTTATGGCCTGCCTTTGGGTCTAAGACTGATTCATCTGACCATAGGCAATCAGGATGGAGATTATTTAAAAATAATGATGAGAGGAATTTGGATCCGGTATACTGGGTTGAACGGACCGTATCACTGCTTTCCATTAGACGCCAGGAAGCAAAATGTCATAACTTGTTTATTACAACAAGAGGTGCAGCTCGTGCGGCCTCTCGAACGGTTATTGCAGGCTGGATAAAAACCCTGATGCGCCAGGCAGGCATTGTTGCTACTCCTGGAAGTGTCCGGTCCGCTGTTGCTTCTAAGAATTGGTTGGACAACTTCCCCATAGAAGATATTATGGCTCGGGGAAATTGGAGGTCCTCCAATACTTTTATTCGATTTTATAAGCGACAAGTTTTGGATTCTTCTAGGAGTGACAGCATTACTGGTCTATTTAATCCAGTGAATTAAGTAGCTGTTAATTTATTATTTAATTTTGTTTTTTCTGCTTTAGTAATACAATGCATTTTCTATTACATTATCTCTTTTTTCGTGATCTATCCCTACACATTGGCGTTCGTCGTGAACGTCACCAGGCGATAACAGACACATCTCAATTGTTTAATTATGCTTCGAATAACGGTCAAGTGGTTTAATATCGGCGTTTTACCTGAAATAAAACGCTTATTAAACTACTTACCTTATTCGAAGCATAATAGTAATTTCTGCCTGGTGACAAAGTCAATCATCCAATGAACAAGACAGAGGCTCGCACACTCGCAAGTGCACTCCCCTCTCTGACCTGGTGACGTCACGAGAGCGACAGAGCTATATGGCTAGAATCGTAAGGGAAAAAATGGCACAGGAAACAAGATACAGCCTATCTCAATTGTTTAATTATGCTTCGAATAAGGTAAGTAGTTTAATAAGCGTTTTATTTCAGGTAAAACGCCGATATTACCTACAAATTGAATCGTATTTCACCGTCCATTTTGTATTGCGATTTGCGACACAATGTCTCTTCTACTGATCGGATTAGTGTGCGGTCGTGCACTTTCAGTAGTAGTGAACAAGGACAGATACCAGGAACTCATAATGTGTTGAAAGCATAGGCTCGTGTGCAACCAACCAATCAGCGTTACCTGTGTCAGCCATCGAAACACTGATTGGTTTGGAAATGTAATCCGGACCTCCTACCAACTTTGAATTTTCAGGCATAAGATGTTAACTGTAGATGATTCCCACACATTTTTATTATTTAGGATGATTACGTCATCCATAAAAAATATCTGTTGATTTTTTGTTCACTCATGTAGGCGTTTTATCAAGACTTCTTTCTTTTTTGTCTGAAATTGTCAAGATTATTTTAATGTTTGCTCAATACTAAACTATTAACCTAATTTATAACGTGATATGAATAAAACTAATATCCCAAGTCTGTCTTCAAAAATCTACTTTTGGATAGAAAACCTATCCAAAGGAATTAACAATCATATTAATTCGACGGAGAAAACTTTAGAAACCAATTACTGCGCCCCAGACAGTCACATTCGAGCTGACATGTTGGAATTGATTCCTCTTTGGTCTATGGTGTATTGCCCCATAGTAAAAAATCTACACCTCATTAGGGTCACCTTGATGGTGAACAAAACAGTGATACCTGCTGTGTTTACACTTACATAATAAATAAATTAGCATGGAAATATGAACTACTTGATTCTTTTACTATTTTAGAGTCTTAAAAGAATCAATAAATAAAAGCATTTTTATTACCATGCACCAACTGTCAGAAAATCAGGACATCCCTACAGTCTAGTCACTCTCCACACTAAAACATGCACTGGTGTAGGTAGTACTCTTGCCAATTGTTGCGCTTGCAAACGGTGAGTCTTGCACAAATTACTTTAGAAAATTGGCAGTTTCGATTTGTTTTCTAACTTGAATTTTGTAAATACCGATACCATACCACTAGCTTCAACAAAGCCAGAGCCATTCCAGCAGTACAAAGAGGCACATAACTAATCGGGATGCAAGCGGCAGTCGTTTTCACAGTTCTTTTGTGTCTGCCCGTCTGGCCGGTCTAATGGATACCGGATTCAGCCGCTTTTTACCTCGCAGCCTTTTGATTACTAATCCCAGATGAAAGGATGCAGATTGTTTGGATGTTATGCTCTCCTAGTCTTTGAGAGGACAGGCTTTAAGTAATTAAAGCTTTGCTGTGTGATATTTTACAATAATATGATCGGTTACTTAAGTTGAGCCGTACGCAAAATACGCGCTTTGGACGTGGAGTTGCGGACACCAATAGAATACATATGTTGAGAGATTTAATGAAAGGAATTTCATAATCACCGTCGTGTATATTTGGGGTCGGCGCAGCTTCTTACCGTTGTAGGTTACACTGGGCCCGTGTGGTGGATATGGCTACAGAGGGAACACGTGTGTCCCAGCACTAACAACATGTTTTCTTGAATACATTTCTATCAATCGTCATATTAGTATTCACGCAATGAGAGGCACTAAGCAATAGGAATTTGGGAGCGCCACTGAGCCTACGATACCTGGAGACTCTGTAGACATATTCTAGGGACCTCATATCAACAATTTATACTCAGATATATTACTATTGATGTTACAAAAGGCAAGTGTAGTCTGGCAACAGGCACCCGTATAGACGAGATATACCAAGAAATGTAGACGTAGCAAAAGGGGCACGTACCACGTGGCGTTTACTGAGAACCCCGAGGGAAAACGGCGTGAGTGTTTGTATGATGCCTTTTACACAGACTGAAAAAGTCTGCGCTGTTAATGTATCTGTCAATGACTTTTGAACAGTCATAAGTTGGTAAATTATTCTCATATTTTTAACGCCATTTTTGGGCATTTTTTGGATACGTCACCTGTGCGGTGTTTATTTTGATCTAGGTTATGTAATGAAATGAATGGTCAATTAAAATGTTGAAAATTACAATGCTTAAAGCGCGAACGCGTCCAGACCGAATAGACTGGACACTTGGCTCATATTTTTCACTACATTTATATCTGTCCAAGTCAGTAGATTAAAATATTATAAACTAGCTTTTGACCGCGCTTCGCCCGCGTGGATGCCGAAAAATATCCGACGGGAACGTACTACCGGGATTAAAAAGTAACCTATAGGTGAATCGAAGTTACGGTAAAAAACATAGTTACATACCTTCATCCCCCTTTTTAACCCTTCGGGGGTAGAATTATCAAAACGCTGAGACACGTATTAAATCAATTTTAAAACGTCAGCTTAAACACAAAATTTGAAGATCCTAACTTCAAAACTGACGGACTTTCATATAAACTTCCATCCCCTATTTTACCCCTTTAGGGGTGGAAATCCCAAAAATCCTTTCTTAGTGGATACTTACTCTTCACAAAGAGCACACCCTCCAAGTTTTATGTCTCTAGGACTAGCGGTTTGGGCTGTGTCTTGATACATCCGTCAGTCAGTCAGTTTACCATTTAATATACTCGTATAGATGACTCCGTAATTCTCTGTTTTTTTCTATGTTTTTATTTTCTGGGCTGCAAGCTTTTTTGCCGTCGTCATCACACAAAAACTTTCATCCCCTATTTTTACCCCCTTTAGAGTAATTTTTTTTTAAACCAACTTTGAATGTCGTGTTTATTTATATCTAATCAAAAGCCTAAAAAATAAAATTCAAGCTTCTAGCTTTAAAAATTACGTAATTTCCATACAAATCATTCCCTATATCAACCCTTTACAGCCCCTTTTTCACATTAAAAAGTAGCCTATGTCATTTCTCAGGCTCTAGACTATCTTTGTACCAAATTTAATTTGATTGCGTGATTGCGTAACACATAGACAAAGAGTTACTTTCGCATTTATAATATTACTTGTAAGTAAGTAAGGATCATATCACGTTACGCAATCAAATTAAGAAGAATTCTCCAATAAAGTCAGTGAAGCTGAAAAAAGTATTTATATTTGTACTTCCCGGAAAGAGTGGGAGGGCACTGAAACAGCTTTACATGGGAACGTCCAATTAGTAAGGCATTAGGTAGTTACGATCAAAATAAGAGTCTACACAGACGATAGACTTTTTGTCCAAACAATCTGTCAGATTTTGCGCTTCTTGTGTGCCAGACGACAGACAATCATTGACACAATTCTTCAACTGTCAAGACGGACGAAGATACCTAGATAATAAATGAAAAAAAAGTACCAAGAGTGCAGGTGTCACCGAACGTACCTGAGGCTTTTTGTTATTTTGTATTGTACTGGAGCGTCACCGTCAAATACGGTATTGGTTTGTTAATTACATTACATATTTCAACAATGACGGTAATAAAAAGAAGTCGATTAAAACGCATTGCAGGCGGAAACATACTTTCCCTGGCGAATAAGATAGAGTAGGTAAGTATCTTTAGTTGCATAAAATGTAGCTAATATAATTGTATGTTTCCGGACTCCGTGCCTGGGCAAGCACGTTAAGCCGTTGGTCCCGGCTGTCAATTGTAAATCTTTGACAGTCGTTACAGGTAGTCAGAGGCCCGAAAGTCTGACAACCAGTCTCGCCATAGGGTATCGTACGAGTATTACCCCTTACCCCTTGTAGAATACTGGTATTCAGCTGCATCCTGTAAGACTGGTGGCCGACCCCAACAAACCTGAGAAAAGTCGGGCAGGTGATGATATGTTAGAGATATTTTTAGTGCAAGACACTTCTCTTCATAGCTTCATTTTCCGCGGGAATGTCACTCGACTGAAAGTCTGTCGTCTGTGTAGCCGCTATGAGGCTATCAGACTATTTTAACTTCAGGAGGACGTTTCCCGGGATACAGCGGGTTTTATTTTTGTAAAGGAAGCTAGTTTCCTCGTACCAGGTCGACCGAAAATAACGCGTTACTGATAAAATGGATATGACGTAAACCGAGATATAATAGTCGCAGGTTTATTTGAAGAACATGTTTTTATTGGATAATTATTAGATTTATTTCTAGAGTAGATTAACCTTTAATAAATAAGTGCTAGTTACTGTGTAGATTTTTACAAACAGTTACTTCACCAAACACTTACCTAAAAGCCCACTATTGGATTGTTCAACACTCGGTCATCATCGCGAGTTTTCTTTTCGGTGCCGGTTAGTTTTAGTGAAATTAGACATAACACAGGTTTTTAAAACCAGTGAACGTTTGCTCAAATAAAATTAGCAAGCAAAATTTACCTTTTGTTGCTTTTGTACATACAAAATGGATCAATCAAAGACTTGAAAATATACACAAAAGAAAAAACAGTCTCCAGCAGAAAACCTTATTCTAATGACGATTGCAAGAGTGCAAATCTCTTTAATTATTAGAAGTAGCAGTTAACCCTTACCCGCGGCGCTGCCCGCTGTGAGCTGTGAAGAATCAAGGGCGGGACGGGAACGGTCCACGGATTTGTAGAGATTCGCTATACTGAAAGCGGGGAGAGAGATAATGAATGGATGGTATTTGTTAGTATTTTTCGGGTTTTTTACCATTTCGCGACGAAGTCCGAGTCGGAGTGCCCTAAGTCCCGCATTCGCTTCGCTCGCTCTTGCGCTCAATAAAACTCCAAAATATTAACTTTTATAATTACTTTAAACAAAATTTATTTTAATTTAAGTCGTCGAAAAACAGAAGGCAGATAAAAACGCTAGGGAGCACTGCATTCACGTAAACTTGGAAGCAACGGAATGACGTAAAGGATACCTGTCACTGTCAACAAAATGGCCAGTCTAGCGATTCATTTTACGCATTTTGAGATTATTTTGACAGATGTAACGTCAAAAACTCGACTCGGTACTAACCTCTACCCCAGTGATCTTCAATTTCCTTGGGTTCCTGCAAAGACATTCAAATATTTACGAGCGATAGACGGGACAAGACGAATAAAATCGTAATCCAATACTTGTTACTACTTAGTAACAAATCGCTCTGTTTATTATCATACGTCCGCTTGTCAGGTAATATTCGTGTGTCAAAATCGAAAACGTTCGGCATCGTTGTGTGAAAATATTCCCAATGTCCGCTCTATGAATATTTTAAATCTTATAATTCTCTTTGGGTTCCTGATACTGACAAGTTTGCCGAAATCGCTGTGATCTTTATTCGGGTTACAATGAAGTTATTATTGGGTTGAGGCTGTGAGAGGTAACATAAGTGTAACGTAGTGGCCGCCACGCTTTGGGTGTGACATGGCCTCGCCCATACAAATTACAGTCGCCGCTACATTTTTCTTGCTACTCAAAGGCGAGTCACCGCTCGTCTTCGGGGTGGCCACTGAATCATTGAGCTGTACGCCAGATTAAGTTTCGTCGCGCAATGTAACTTTATAGTACTAGGGCAACAAAATATTGCAAGAGGTTATTTTAGTAGTCACGAAATAAGACTGGTTTTTGGATTGACAAGTTCAGATCAGATGTCAAAAAAGGAATTGGTAGCGTTCAAAAATGTTCTGAAAATAGATTTAGTAGACACCTCAGTAAAATGTACCACCTAAGTATGAGATAAAATCCTGAGCAACAGAAACCCTAAACAGGGTAAGCAGACGTGTTCATTCAAACACTTTTCGATATTTATATTGCTTCGAATTTCCATAAAAACATATTGGGTTTTTCCATGACCGCCCAGGGGATCCTCTGGGCACCACAAATTTAGCAAATGATTATTTCTGAACTCATTTCACAAATTCCCTAACTTACTCTTTAAAAACTAATTTAATATACTGCTCCAAAAGTACTCACATAACAATACTAAAATACTCTTAAAATCCATAGGATTAATTCAACCCTACCTCAGAGCCCCCTAGCCATTGTTGGTCGCCTACCGTCAAAATGATTACCTTAATTTGAGAGAACCCCTACAAGACAAATAGGTATTTAAGGAGGTCCATTACACCTTGTATATTAAACCACGAATATACAACTATTATTATTTATTACTAGCTGTGCCCGCGACTTCGTTCGCGTGGATGTCGGAACTTAACAATGTATTTTTTTGTGCGAAGCGCTGTTGGAGGATTCCGATACAAATCATTTTTTTTATTTATGCTAGTGCTTCTTTATAAACAACATTAGCTGTGGAACCATCTGGAGCGTACACAAAAAGGTTATTGGGGTTGTTTACGCGAGAAAGAGCTACGTATAGTTGACCATGGGAAAAGCATCCAATACTTCGGTCCACCCCTGCAACAGATAATGTCTGGCCCTGAGCTTTATTAATCGTCATGGCATAACAGAGACTGACTGGGAATTGCACTCGTTTGAAAGAGAATGGAAAGTTGTTAGGAATTATAGGTATTCTTGGAATAAAAACAATATCACCAGAGCGCCACAACCGGTTAATATTTCAGCTTCGATTATGTTTTGCTGCAGATTTGTGACTTTGAGCCGTGCCGTTACAAAGTTTGGAGGACATCAATTTCTGAGGAGAATTATTGGTACACCGATTTTTAAAACTATTTTGTGGGCTGGAAGTCCGGGTGTGTTGAGGGAATTCAAAAATTCTACCGGGTAGTGCGTGGCGTCATCTTCTTCCATAACTGTATTTATAGAGGTGTATTCTCTACTATTCCCGGACACATGAATCAATATTTTTAAATTAATTGCCGTAGCTTGGACATTGCGAGGAGTCAAAATAGCTCGCTGACATAGCCAAGAACCGGCTTGATTTCCCATGTTTGTGGAATCTCCGTACACAGAAGAAATTAGCTCCTGTTGTGATGTAACGCAAGAACAGAGATTTTCAACCAAAATAACTTTGCCATCTTCACCGTAATGGGAGGCCGGTCATTTTGCCTTATGTCTTGTAAAGTTCTATTCACTGCTTCTACAGCTTTGCGGTTTGCCATAGTGCACTCGTCCCAAAAAATTAAAACACAATCGCATAAAACCCTTGCTTTATCGCTATTTCGCGATATGTTGCAAACCGGGCTTTCCGTGCGGTCTAAGTCGATAGGAATTATAAATGTTGTGTCTGCCGTTTTTCCTCCAGGCAATAATGTGGCTGCTATCCCTGAAGAGGCGACAGCAAGGGAAATTTTATTTTGGTTCTGTAGCGGCACTACAAAAAGTACTTCAGCAACATAGAACAAAAAGTACTACATCGCCATCTATGACGCAGAGGATAAACTAAAAATCGAAATATACCTAAATTCTGCATCGCGCAAGTTATTTGCGACTTAAGACTATACAGAAGAACCCGACAACAACTGTTGGGCAGTAGCCCACCAGACATAACACCCGTCTGGTCGGAGGATCCTCCCTTTTCAAAGGTGGTTGAAGAGCTTTACACCCTGTTCTCCGTACCCCCGAATTGGTGACCCCGAAATGGACGTCAGCGCAGCCTTCGAGCAACGTGACGTCATCAACATCACTTCCTCAAACTTCCTCAAGCTTTCGAGCAGCGAGTCGTATAGCCAGCCAGCTTCAAAATGGGTATTCCTGACCACCAGCATGCAGTGGAAGCACATTCCTGGTCAGCACCCGCAGCCTCATCAAGCTACCTTGGCACTGCACTTTCGGCCGGTTGAGAGCTGTACCTCCCGGTCGACGCGAGCAGTCAGCCACATCGCGGCGCTGTACCACGTCCGACGCAACGGAGCACATGCAGCTCCGACCCCGACTCAAGGGGTCCGCACTACCACCGCCGTAGACAATTCCGACTCACCGTGAACAATGCGGCAACGACTTTCCACTGGCCTGGCAATCAACGACTCATTCTACTACCGACCCTGGTCTCCGGGGGGGAGTGATGTAGCGGCACTACAAAAAGTACTACAGCGCCATCTATGACGCAGAGGAATAAACTAAAAATCTAAAAATATCTAAATTCTGCATCGCGCAAGTAAAGTTATTCGCGACTTAAGACTACATAGAAGAACCCGACAACAACTGTAGGGCAGTAGCCCACCAGACATAACACCCGTCTGGTCGGAGGATCCTCCCTTTTCAATGGGGGTTGAAGAGCTTTACACTCTGTTCTTCATACTCCCAAAGTTCCTTATTCGAGCCAAAATAACTTTGGTTAGGAAAGTTTTACCTGTTCCGCCCGGTGCGTCTAAAAACAGGATTTCACCCGAGGCATTTTCTACACTGCAGCATACCCTATAAAACGTCTGGCGCTGATTCTCTGTCTTTGCGCAGCCATTTTGTAAAATTTCTGCGAGTTCCACGGGATGATAACTAATTTCTGATACGTACTCTCTGTTAATACGTTCCCCATCGACTGTCGGTGTGGGCAAACCGTATTGACTGATCGGTTTCCCTGGTATACTTATAACTATCTCTTTAACCAATAAGGACCTGTTGTGACAAATTTCACGTACCCTATAGGTCAGGAATTTCTCCATCAGTATTTAGTTAAACTTGCCTCAATCAGAAAATAACGTCACACGCACAATGCCATCTATCGAATATCTATATTCAATGCTGCACGCAGTTGATGTCTAGATATAGTCCAGTCTGAGTTCGATAGATGGCGCTGTTTTAATATTTTACTTCGGAAACACTATTATAATTTTATTAATTTACATTTTTCTTTCTTTCCATTTATAAGGTGTGAACTGATTACGATGAAACAAAAAACTTAATGTTCAATTACTTCAATTTACGCACATATTGTTGTGTATAAAAGTTACGGGAAGTTGTGAGACCAACTGCACATAACCCTAATTTTACTTCTGTAACACTTTAAATTCAAATATCTTTTGATAGACTGAACCGATTGCAATGCAACAAAAACTAAATGTTACTCCAAGTTACGCTCAATCGTTGTGTATAAAAGTTATCTACATTGCTTTTGTACATTTTACGTGATGCCCGAACAAATACACAGACAAACAGACAAACAGACAAACAGACAAACAGACAAACAGACAAAAATTCTAAAAATGCTGGAAATGGGTTCTATTGGTTGTCCTTTAACACCCTGGCTATTTTTTTTGGAATTTTTTTCGATGTACAAAAACGACTTTTCTACAGTTTTATTATATGTATAGATTGCTAGTCATTTTTTTGAAGCTTCATTTTAGAGGTTGTCTTGATTTTTAAATTTGTATCGTACCTGTATTGCCACCAAGGTAGTCTAGACTTGCACCTTAAGGAAAAAGCGCCCGGGCGCCGCGAAATTCAGAGTTTCTGAGGTGTTTTGCGATTTGCAGGCTAGTGTCAAGTTGTATGTTGATTTAAATATGATTCGCGACCGTAACACATATGTATTTACAGACTCAATGGCGTCGCCAGCTTTTGGGCCGGGCTGGGAGGGGGGGGCAGAAGGGTGCGAGTAAAAACAGATTTGTAAGGGTTCACTATTTACGGATACAGGTGAAGTACTTCTAAGAATCTTAATGCAATAACCACTTTAAAAATGTTAGCATCTCAGTGACCTTGGATTGGTTAGATTTTCCATTCTTGAGTATAAAGAAGTAGAAGTTACTAATTTTAAAGAGTTATTTTAAAAGTCTAGGAACTAAAAGAAAATTTAAGCTCTCCACTCCAGACGAGTTAGCTTTTGTTAGCCCTTTTATTCAGAAATAGATGTTATTTAATCGTTTTAGGGAGACAATTTTAAGAACAAAACCAACTAAGGCTCCAAGAGCGAGCGAAGCGATCTCGAACTTTTAACACCCTACCTTGGGCAGGTTAGAATTTTTCCGACCCTTCATATAAGAGTTCCTTGGTCGAGTTTTAGGCAAATTTAAAGATTAAACAGAAAGTCTGAAGAGCGAGCAAAGCGAGCTCGAATATTGTAACCTCGAATCATTTCAGATAATAGGACGATAGATGGCGCCACTAGGTGAACATCTAAGTTTGACAAGCTCCGTGTTATTTTTTTTTCTAAAAATACAAATACTGTGTAATTTCACCAAAATTTGCAATTAACGTGAAGTTACTAGGACAAATATCAAGTGAAAGTGTTATTCAAGCTCTTTGTGACGGGCATCTGAGAACCCATCGAATTAAAAATCACAGGACCAAGTGCAGTTGAACTATAAATATAACGTTTAAAAGTGCTAAAATACCAAAGTATTATTCAAATAAAACTAAATTATAACGGTTAGCCGCAAGAAAATCGTAAACAAAGTGTCAAAAAAGTGATAAACATAATCGTCAGCAGTGAAAAAATGTTCGGAATGTGTGACAAATGAGTGAATCTCGTAACGTCTTTTTAAAATTTGAAATCAAAAATCCGAGTAATACGCTTCCAAATTTCATCACGCTAGTTAACGTTCAAGTGGCGCAGTGGCATCGGCATACAGGTGCGACTAGTCGAAATCGATGTGTCGCGAGTTCGAGCCTGGCGCTTTGAAATAATTTTTGTAATTTGTCCATTCTTAAAAACAAATTGCTTACAATAATGGCCAACGAATGTGCGGGTTGTATGAATACAATCCAAAGCAAAGATTACCTGCAATGTTGTATTTGTAAACTACGGTACGACTTGCTATGCTCTAACGTTCCCGAGAAGCAATTCAAAACTATGGGTATAGCTAAAAAAGCGACTTGGAAGTGTCCTGACTGTCAGAGCAAACAACCGAAGACAAATAACACGGACACACCAGTCCGTCCAGCTGCAAGAGGCGATTGCTCCAACAGTGATACCGCTCAGCAACTTCACAGCTCACCTACCGAATCCAACGTAACGGTTCGCAATAAACAGATAAGGCAGAGCAGCCCCCCTGAGAGTCTAATTAATGACGACACCATTTTAGAAATCTCAAAAGGTTCCCTTAGACAAATTATAAAGCAGGAGATTGCCAGCGCGCTTAAAGATGTTGTATCTGACCAGTTTAAGCAAATAAGCGAGCTAATAGCAGGTTTTCGGGTTTCCCTTGACTTTTTTAACGAAAAATATGAAGAAATGAAATTGTCACTGGAAGAAAAATCTACTAAAATTCAGGCAATTGAGAAAGATAACATACAGTTACAAACGTCCATCCACGATATAAATCGACGCCTAAACATTATGGAACAGAACTCCAGAGCCACCAACCTCGAAATCCAGAATGTGCCCGAAAACCGCTCCGAAAACGTACTTACCACGGTGTTACAACTAGGCAAAATCACTAAAAGTGAAATCTTGGAAGCCGACATAGCTCACTGTACCAGGATCGCAAAAAAGGATACCCAGACTGCTCGGCCTAGATCTATTCTTGTTAAATTCAACAACCCACGTCTGCGAGATACATTCCTCGCTGCTACTATCAAGTATAACAAGAACAATACTAATAATAAGCTGAATACGAGTCACCTTGGTATCGCTACTGAGGACCCAGTTCCGATTTATGTGGTGGAACACTTGTCGGCAGAAAACAAGGCATTGCATGCGGCAAGCAGACTTCGTGGCAAAGCACTTGGGTATAAGTTTGTCTGGGTGCGAAACGGACGAATATTCATGAAGAAGAATGAACAAGCTGAACGCATTGTTATCACGAACCAAGAGCAACTTAAGTCAATAACGTAACTAGGATAAATATTAGGCAACTTTAGAAAGTTTTTGTACTCTAATTAGATCCATTCGATAGTTCACTTCGTATTTATTATCAAAATGTACGTGGCCTTAAAACGAAGCTTAATACTTTTTATCATAATATGTCCTTACAAGATTATGACATAATTGTGCTTACGGAGACTTGGCTAAACGGTAGTGTTTACGACGCCGAATTATTTGACGACAGGTATGATATTTACAGACGGGATCGCGAATCTAGTCGGTATAGTGCGCGCAAGGATGGTGGTGGTGTCTTGATAGCGATTTCCAGGAAGTTAAAGTCGTGTCGACTGCCACACCTGGAGAGTTCATGTGAGGATTTGTGGATCAATATTGAAACCGCCCCGCGTGGCTCAAAAGCACATAATTTTCGTATCTGCGGCGTCTACTTACCCCCGCCTGTGACCTCTGATATAATGCAAGTATTTTGCAATTCTGCACAGGGTGCTCTTGACCGCGGTGAACACACTCTTATCCTAGGGGACTTTAACCTCAGTAATGTATCTTGGAAAATTGATGAGCAAAACACAGGCCAAGCGCAGCCAATTCCTACTGGTAATAGCGAGGTGATTAAGTGTTTCCTAGACTTTATCTCTTTAAATGCTTTAGAACAGTATAATTACTTACCAAATGTTAAATCTAAAACACTAGATCTGGCCCTCTGTAATACTACGTTACATAATCTTAGCCGTTGCACCTGTCAATTGATTTCAGAAGACCCCTTGCACCCATCATTTGAATTCTCTATATCCTTAACCATTAACTCAAACCATCTTCAAGTTAAGCCAACAAGAAAACCAGACTTTTTTAAGGCTGACTACGATAAGATCACGATGACACTAAATTCTATAGACTGGGAAAAAGAGTTTGAAGGTCACCCCACAACTGACAAAATGAACGATATATTTTACAAGATACTGCACGAAGTCATAAAACAAAATGTCCCGATGAAAACAATATTGGCCAATAAATATCCACAGTGGTATTCTCGAGAACTTATACGTCTACTGAAAGAAAAAAATAAATATCGCATTAAAATTAAAAAATACAAAAATCCTCTAGACATCGTTTCATTTGATACACTGCGTGCAAGATGTAGTAGGCTTATGGAAGTTTGTTACAAAAACTATATGGCCAGAATGGAAGAAGCACTTGCTAAAGACCCAAAAATGTTCTGGACATTTATTAAAAATAAAAATAAAAACAAGAGTACTTACCCAGCAGAAATGTGTCACGAGAACAGGACAGCATCAAGCGGACACGAAATTTGTAATTTGTTTGCCGAGAACTTTGCACAAGTCTACAATACCCCATCTATTGTTAATGCGTCAAACCACATTGATAACTGTCTTGGCCCGTCCGGATTCTGTAAACTAGAATTTGGCGCTGAAGAAATATTCCGATCCCTGAGAGACTTGGATGAGCGTAAAGGTGCTGGAAGTGACGGTATTCCCCCCGTATTTATAAAAAGATGTGCAAAAGAACTAACTATACCTCTTAGATTTATTTTTAATAAGTCAATGGCGGACGGCGTATTTCCTGAGAGGTGGAAGGAAGCTTTAGTAGTCCCTATTTTCAAATCTGGAGAAAAGCAACAAGTATCCAACTATCGACCCATCTCTATTTTAAACATATTCGGCAAAGTACTTGAAAAGTTAGTAACCAAAAGCCTAAATGCCCATGTTAAACAAAGTATTACTAACCACCAACATGGTTTTATCAATTCTAGGTCAACCTCTACAAACCTAATGTGTTATGTCTCAGCTATAACAGAGTCTCTTGATAAGAGAATCCCGGTGGACACCATATACACAGATTTTAGTAAGGCATTTGATAAGGTTGACCATAACATTCTACTGAAAAAACTAGATAAATTCGGAATAGGGGGATCATTGCTTAAATGGTTCCATTCTTACCTCGTTGGTAGAAATTCAAAAGTGGTAATCAACGGTCACCATTCTGACACTTTTCCAGCAACCTCGGGGGTCCCACAGGGCTCGCACCTGGGCCCTGTCCTCTTTAACATATTCATTAATGACATTACGATATGTCTCAAGCACTCTAGTTTCTACCTGTTTGCTGATGACGTCAAAATCATGAAACCAATAGCGACAGACTTGGATGCTGCACTGCTACAGGCTGATCTCGATAGAATGGCGGATTGGTGTAGAGTAAACAGAATGTCACTTAATGTCTCAAAATGTTATTATATGCAATTTTCTCGCAATAAAACAGTGCAAACCCACAAATACACATTACACCAGCAAACACTACAAGAAGTAGATGAAGTTCGTGACCTGGGAATAGTGTTTGACAAAAAACTGAAGTTTGACAGGCATATATTAAATACTACCTCAAAAGGGTTCAAGGTGCTCGGGTTTGTTTTGCGCAATAGCAAAGAATTTTCTAAAGCGTCAACTAGAATCCATTTATATAACGCATTAGTTCGCCCACTCCTTGAATACAACAGCACCGTATGGAATCCTCACTATGACATCTACACAAAACGCCTGGAAAGTGTACAAAGACGTTTTTTGTACCACCTATGCTATAAAGACCATCTGGCTAAAAAAATCAGGAGTTATGACTTGAGACTACAACATTATAAAATGTCCTCATTGTTAGATAGAAGACAGGTTCTAGATCTCACATTTCTTCACAAACTGTTCAATGGGGTTGTTGACTGTAGCGAGCTTCTTGAAAGGCTGCAGATAAGTGCACCATCTCGCTTACCGCGCAAATGTAACTATAACCTTTTCTATGTGGCGGGATCCAAAACAAACCTCGGACACTTTGCCGTTTTGCCAAGGCTCTGTAGGCGGTATAACGAAGTATCGAAGCGTAATGAAGTGGATATTTCATGCAAAATGGCTAGGTTTAAAAAAGACTTAAAATATGTCACAGTACCCAGATCGTAATATTTTGTTATTCTTGTATGATTCATTTTTTTTTCTCTCTCTTATTGTTCATTTCCATTATTATTATAGTTCATCTTTTGCGTAATTCACTTTGTTTCCTTTGTTGTTTGTTTTTTTTATGTAATGTTTTTGATGTCTTTAGATTTTTGACCTTGTCAAATTTATTGTATGTACCTAGATTGTAAGTGAATGATGTGGTCTCCTATAATTGGAAGCGCACACGTGTATTTGTCCCTGTTATATGTATGCTTGCATGTAATTGTGTAGTTTCTGTTGGAGATCCAATAAATAAATAAATAAATAAATAAATAAATAAATAATTATTTGATTTGAGATCAAAATGTCCACATGCTCCACTTTTGCAACCTTGTTTATGTATGCCTTAATTGCATGTTAAGGCCTCGGGGCACGGGGCTCCTAATTTGTTGTATACAGGTACTGGTCGATCATGCGTAAATCCAATAGGAGTGCCAATCCAGACGCAAAAAGGAGCATTTGTGATAAAAGTTTTTTTGCGGGGATCAAAGTACGAACCGCGGGTGTTCGTTTAAAGAAAATAAATAAGTTTGTTGTGGTAGTCACAAATATTATAGTTTGAGAATGATTCTACTGTACTCTACAATTTATTACGTACATTACTAATTCTGTGACATCAGGCTGGAAAAGTAATAGCGGCCCCCCCCCCCGGCGACGCCCATGTACAGACATAATCATTAAAATCATCAATACAATCCTCTTAGGTGTAAGAAAGTCAATCCATGGGTTTGATTAATTGATGGATCCCTGGCACTTCCATCTTAAATAAAATTGCAGGCACACAGTACAGAAAAGAGTTTAAAAAGATCTTGTAGCTGTATGCACACTCGGGTTATTTATCAATTTCAGGCAAACTCTAAGAAAAAAAAACAAAAGGCCCAACAAATGTTCGGATCCAATCAATTGAAACTTTAGTCTCCAAATACCTGTCGATCTTCCTCCACATTTATAGTTGCCTGGTACATTCTGATTTCATTGCAGTGACCTATACTACCTCTGCCTACTAACGTTGAAACTTTTCAATCAGTGGCAAAGACAAAAAGTTTCGTTAAATAGATTGTCAAAAAGCTAACATCACATTTGATGCTAAGCAGTGTTTTGAGATACATCTTTACAACTAACCAATTTCGAGTCTAGGGCTACCTGGGGGTTCAATAATCCCTTCATTAACACTCCAGAACTAATATTCACTCGCATTAGTCCTTAACGTCCATAGCTGAAAACAGACCTACCAATTACCCTTTTAAATCCCTTTGTAAATAATTTCTGCTCACCTATAATAACTGTATAAACCTCATGCAAAAGCAACTCAACCTGCTAACATTTCACGCCAAAATCACGCACACACGCAACTCGAATTAACGCAGAATCACGAGACAAAATATGGGGGCTAACTCTTGCAGTTTTAGAACAGACGCACTGCAGTATTACGTCAGTGTGAGTGCAGGACGAATGCAGGAAGTATACAGCTGTACACCGCGTGAGAACAGCAGCAGCGTCAGAGCGGTGCAGTGGTGAGTCCTGGCCCCGCCCTGTTGCCACGTGGCTGTTCCACCGTATGTCTGTCGTAGGATTTATGTGTGCAACTGATATAAATCTGTGTGTGCTGCATTAATAGGTTTCACGAATCACGAATGATAATACACAGTATACTTATAACGAATTTCACCTGAAACTGAAGCAATCATATTTTTATTTATCATATTTATATATAGGGCTCTTGAACGCAGAGAACATGTGCTGATCGGGTTCAGTTTCGGTAGTCAGTCCCGCTTAGAACCTTGTAGACTGGCGACTTTTACTGAAGGGAGGACAATTACCGATGCAATAATTGCTTTAGTTTTTCGAGCTAAGGCTACTGTTAATAATATCCTCCAGACTTTCGCCAGAACACCTTATTCTCTGCCTCCCTTTAGTATTATTAAATTCATTCATTCCTCCGAGACCCGACGCACTTGTAAACACACCATAGCAGAATTATAAGCTTTGTGAAATTATACCAACCATCTGTTTTCCTTCCATTTTGCGTGCAAATTCATGGCGCTGTAAATCTTATACGCAATTCAGTTACATGCTGCTATGTCGCTTGAAACGTGAGCGACATACAACGTCTCAATTTGACGCGCTTCGTTTGTCGCGAGCGACAGCGATGTCGCTTTGTGTCGCTTGACGCTTCCTCATCGGGAGCAGTAAGCTTTATGTTAGTTGCCTGGCTTTGTGTAGTGAAATGATTGATCACCATGCATATTATATGCTTGCCTGGTACACTTAATAGTGATGTGGAGAATTTATTAGAAATCAGCTGTTGCCCACGACGACCTTCGTTCGCGTGATATTTACAAAAATAAATATTACTTTCCTTTTTTAATCGAATTTTGTTACCAATTTAATTTTAATTTTTTTGCAGGGATCCCAGGTTATTTTTCTAAAACAAAAGTAGCCTATGTTAGACCTTATAACAATCCCGTCAAAATTGGAAAATTAGCCGAAACAAACAGACAGACAGACAAAAACTGAAAAAAAAAGTGTTTTTGTTAGAAGTGCCGTATATATTTTCATATGCATTCAGAAAAAAGCTGTTATTTTGAGATTACAAACACACTTCAATTTTATTTATTTGTACAGATGTTACCGGAAATGTATGTTCGCTCGTTTCGCTTGCTCTTAAGACCCCACCATCCCTTTCGAACCTAACCTGTCCGGAGTCGGGATGCCCCAAGTCCCGAGCTCACATCGCTCGCTCTTGCATCCTAAGTTTTTCTTGCCAATATGCCTTGTTTATGTTGGTGTGGTGTGTATTGCATTAAGGTAACATAAAAAATAGGACTACGATAGACGTTCTCGACTTTGTGTAGTCCCTCGCAGCGTAACCCCGCTACACCCCGTACTTAAGAACATAAAGAATTTTATACATTTCCGATCGCTATTTAGGAAATGTATAGAGTTCGAGAGACGAAAAGTACATATTACAAAATATATCATTTTTTTTTATCTATTTTAGGAATTGTACACATTTCCTAGGCATTGTATAATGACAATGAAATCTGTTTTGTAACTACATTTCCTACTCCTATGTTCAATGCATGGCCGTGGCAGCCTTTAATTAAGGCTACACTATAAAATGTAAAAATAGCATGAGTACTTTAACATGTATTTTTGGTGTATGCTTTGTTGGTTGTCCTTAAATAAATAAATAAATGACGGATTACATACTTCTCCGTTAATATATACCTATGTTAACGGAAAAGTATGTAATCCGTCATTGTGTTTAGCTTTTCTCTTGATATCATCATATCAGACAATGATAATTCTCAGAGGAATAGGTATTATCCGACTATCTCAGAAAAGTAAGTTTCTTTGTTTGATTGATTACCTAACGATTAGGTAACGTTGTACCAACATTTTCCTTATTTTTACGGATGGTCAAATTCATACCACATAATAGATAGTTGTCATGGCATAGGGTGTTATTGTCTTTATTAACCGCTCTTGTTGTTTTTTTTTCTATAAATGAACCCGGATAGCATATCATAACACTGGATGAGTCGTGTAAAAAATATTGACAAAAAAATTACTACCTACCAAAATTATTTTTATTCAATACAATTACAGGTGTAGAAAGTCAGTCCCACGTGAAGAACGTAAATTTACGACGCCATTCTTCTTTCAGTTACGTGGCTACGTTTTTCAAATAGCCTCATAAAAAGTGGCGGGAAATGGCATCCCTTCAAATAAAACGCCATTTACCGCCACGCATCCTGCTTCTGTTGAAAACTCTCATCATTACATAAGACAAATAAAAATCTAATAAACCGGTGTAATAGAAAAGTTTCTAAATACGTAGCGCAGGCGGGGTGCAGAGGTGGGCGGTCGCCATGGCAACGGCCGGTTGCAGGAAACTGCACAATCGATGTTGCCAGACGCTCTGCTGCCGCCTGTGGATCAATGTGTCTCTAGTACTACGCCCGGCTCCCGGGAAACCTACCTTACTGCGGCGGTGTGAGTGCGCGCTGCGATATATCGCCGTCCTCTTCTAACTGTACCATTTTCCGTTGAGCTCCGTATCTAGGTTGTGGCATTCGGTGAGCTTACCGGAATCCTGGCGGGCGCGAGCTCAGTCCGCAATGGTCACAGGTGTCAGTGTGCGGCGTTTTCCCCGGGCGTTCGGTAAGTGTGCGTGAGTTGTGTCAGTGTTACGTAGATCGCGTTCCATTTTCGAATGTTCACGTCGGGAAACTTGTGAATCGGTTATCTGTGTGGGGTTGTTTGTTGTTGTGGGTGCGTTCAGAAGCTCAGTGCCGCCGCGCGCTGCCGGGACCATTGTTTGTTTTGTTGTTATTATAGTTCAGAAACTCTCCACTTACTGCATACATTCTGTAATATGTAAAGGTATTAATTACAAATTAATATTTCGTCATAGTTTTGACTTATTTACCAAACACAACCTAAGCTGCTGAAATACATAGACGTAGAACATAATATGCACACACTATCGATACTACGTGACTATAAGTTTCTCTTTAAGGATTTCAGAGTTTTGTAAACATAGGGCGGGAATTTCTTCTAAAAGCTACGCACCTCATACTAAAATGAACTTTATTTAAACAGGATAAGGTCGAATTTATATGGAAAAGGTTGGAATGCTATTGACTATATCCGATGACTGGCTAAACGATAAAATATTTAGATGCGACTAATAATTAATAACGTTGTCTTAAAGCGTAGGGGAACAGATTTTATAAGTTAAAGCTTGGGAATCTGAGATGAAGTGGCGGATTTATTGTGGAAGGGTTCAATAATTCACGCTCTTTTTTTTAAATAAATTGTCTCCAAAGAATGAAAATGGTAATCCACTAAATTCGATATGAATTTTCGGACGAAAACTTGATCCAAGTTGTATGAATAAGAATCATTTATTTGTCAAACATGCGTTTACATACACTGATTAATCAGATATGCAAGGTATTGAGTAAATATATGTTGTGAGCGTCCATGTTTTGCCAATCACGGCGTACAAATTATGACACTGCCCTGGATCCGTTCTGAACAATTCTTAACAATATTGTTGTTAGAATCTTCTGCGACCAGCCCACAGCCTACTAAACGATTTTACCACTAAAGATCAGGCTTTGCAGCAAGCATAAACTATGGATTTAATATAACTGCATGGCATGGAACAAGTATGGAGCTCTCAATATGAGGTCTACAAATCTCTGAGTCTGTTCAGAGTAAATTTTTGCGGTACTTGGACTTCAAGGCTAAGCAATTCTCAGTCAACTATGAACACCGTTGTAAGCGATATCATTTCTTACCGTTAGAAGTAAGACGTAATATCAGTGATATCTGTTTTTTAGTGAACATCGCAAACGGCTCGGCTTGGTTGTCCCGAACTACTCAGCAAAATACTTCTTCGCACTAATCTAATCAACCTAAGAAAACGGCCGCTACTCCATGTACCATTCGCATCGACAAAGTACAGTCGCAATGCTTTCTGTATACGCAGTGTTATAGCTTTGAATAGTTTACCATCACACACGGAAATCGATTTGCACCAGCGAATAAAATTAGAATTTTAAACAAGGAGTATTTTGGTGACTACCATAAATAGCTTTTAATTTTGATATTGCATGACTTGATATACCTAAATCTCGACTAATATGTCTACCTACGCTAGCTGTTGCCCACGACCTCGTTCGCAAAATTGACCAAGTTTCATACAAACTATCACTTATCTAGTTCAGACACAGATGTCTTGTCGAAACTTTGTTTATATAAGCTCATCTAAGACGGTTCATCAGCTCATCTAAGTAGTTAGAGCAGTTTAATTATGTATGCATCTCACTTGAATTGAATAAATTATTATTATTTATTTATTTAAACTTCATGTACATTATTATTTATTTATAAACTTTCAACCCTCGTTTTAACCCCTTAAGGTATGAATTTCCAAAAATCCCATCTTAGTGCACACTTACGTTATTTAAGGAACGTTTGTACAAAACGTTTGATACCCAAATTATAAGTTGCAATTTTATATCAGGACCCCGATGCCAGATGTTCGGCTTGAAATATATTCCCTAGCCGCATGATATTCACGCCTCCATCATGACATTATTCATCCGCCATGATATTATTTGGTATCCTATATGCCAAATAATATCATGGCGGATGAATTATGTCGATTGACAGTATACAATCTATATTTATTTATGGTATTATAATGGATAGTATATATGTCTGGTTTATACGAACAAAGGTACATAACATAAAATCACGCCTGTACTTAGTGATTTTATGTTATGTACCTAACGGAATGTGTCTAATGTCGAAATGTGAGTGTGGGAGTACTGTACATCTCTGGCTAATCCTCGAAGGATGAAATCCACAGATGAACAGTGATGTACACTTGTACAGTACTCCAACATTTAACAGTTATATTTTAATTTACAGGTAGTAGAAGACAGCCTATTGCCAACTAGTCAAAAATCAGGACTGCGAGCTGAAAATGAGAAATTCCAGTCGGAAGAACTCAATAACACTGGCCAACCTGGGAATCGAGCACAGGGCCTCAATTCTGCTATTTTTATAAAATTCGACATTCCAACACGATCCCATTGTCATTTTGCTTAAAGTTCGTAATCTGCTAAATTCATAATGGTCGATCATTGGTCGGTCAGTGGTCTCGTAATGGAATTGTGTTATAATGACATTGTAGTATTGCCATTATTATAAAATTCCTTGGTAGAAATGATTTTCGAAAAACTACTACTAAATTTGAACATCTATTCATGTGAGATTTTATTTATATATATTTTTACATATTATTTATTAGTATTATAAGCAATCTGAAGTAGTAAGAAGTTCGTAAATAGCAAAAAAACATTAAATTTATGTTATGTTTAGCTGTCAAAGTCAAATGTGACATTACTTTGACGTTTATCTGTTTATTTATTTCTAGCAGCCGGTGTTTTGTTATGTTTTTACATTTAAGTGTTTTTATTAGATTTTTGTTTGTATTTTTAAATTCCCTTTACAGAGAAGCCTATATTTATTGATTTTATACAAAATGGTGCTAATTGAGCAAATTTCGACTCTTGGCCCCTGCAGCCGCACCAATGAAGGGCGAAGTTCATCCAAACGATATTGTATGAAGTGCGCCCAATTTTTAAATTGGGTATCGGTGGACTGCCCCAATAAAACGCCGGCAGAGTGGCGCACAGTAAGTACCTAAATACAGTATAATTAGGTATGCATTATAAAATGTATCATTATTGTAATATTTACACTTTTTTAGTTCTAAGTACAATGAATATAAGAGTAAAATGTTAAAGAAAATTAAATCACAGAAGAGTCACATAAGTGCAACAGGTTACTCATTGTATGTACCTACAAACATAACCACAATAAGTATTAAGGAGCATTGAAAACAATACAATAAAAATTAATATAACCCCTCCAGCTAAGCTTAAAACCTTTGTTAGGTGTAGACTCACATCAGTGGTAGTACATTGGGCAGAATTTGACATCTTGATTGTAACTCAGATCAGATACTGAGCGCTAGGTTACACATCCTATTGAAGTGTTGTAACTATTGTATTAAAGTTAAATTTGTTTTCATAGAAACTCCGCAGAATTATAATGTCATCAGATTCTGAGTCTGACTAATGTTTTCTAAAGTATGCAAGAGGTTTTGTCAGATTATTAAAAGATAAATGAAATCTATTTAAGGAGGAGTCTATGTCCAGCAGTGGATTCCAAATGGCTGTAATGATAAATTATTAAATGAAACAGTGTTTATAAAAATAGTATTAATTTATTTTAAATCATATTTAGTACAATACTGTGGATCTGTAAAAAAGAATTAAATCATTTTAATAATAATTAGAGCATTTTCGCACTTCAGTAGAATATTGAGGTGGGTTTTACATTACATATCTGCTAATTTAATTTATGTATTTCTCCACAGTCTGTCAACAAGAGCCTGCTGCAGTGCTCGACCTTCAAGAAGATCCCGATTCACCCTTTGATGGTCTTGATGATTAGGTGCTGCTTAATTATTTTCCTCCTAAATTAAAAGACTGATTAGTGATTAATGACATGACTGTTATTATTTTCATTATATATGGTAAAATTTGTTATTTGTTTTTGAAATGATGATTAAAATATTATGATAATTTAACTTGGATTTGTTTTATTATTTAAATGATTTTCACATTTTTGAATTGGCTTGAAAGTCAACTTAAATATTGTTAAATAAATATTTAGTTTATGATAAATAAAAAGTAATTTAAATGTTGATTTTTAACATAGTAGTAGTATCATTTAAAATTCCAACTTCATTATATTCCAAAATAATGAAATAGAAATCACATACCTATTGCAAGCCCAAGTTTCTGCATAAACTTCATCAGGCAGGTGGCAACGGTGCTCTTGCCATGTTTGCAATATTGTGCAATATGCAACATGCATTCACAATCTTGCCTGCAGTTGTTGGACTATAACGTAAAGCATGTGCTGCAACGCTGCAAGCAAACACCTGCAAAAAATAAATTTACTTTTATACAACCCCATTTTACTGAACGTCTTATTACTTTTATATACTCACTGTTCTTGACATATAGGTACAAGAACTGTTGCATCTAAACTTCTATAACAAGAAATTCATTCAATACCTCTCTAATGCCTGTTACTTCATTAATTGCTCCTGATACAGTAATTTGTGAAACATTATGGAGGGCAATCTGTCCAATCAAATTTTGGTAGGACCCTGATGCATAAAATGCAAGTGCTATTAGAATCTGCAATAAAAATAACATTAATCAACCTATTTCGTGTATATAGCTATAGAATAATAAATCAATGTCAAATTCAGTTTTCTCACCTTCATTTCTGCCGTTACGCTATCGTTTCGGCGCGGTCTGGCCATAAGGGGAATGAGTTCTTTAATTAACCCCCTTACTGAATCCTTTCAAAGGCGAAAAGTTTTTACAAATTCCGCCTCGGGTATATCATGGGTTCGTATTCATTCTCGTCAAGTTATGGGCTCGACGACGTCTTCTGCATTCCACATTCCACCCATCTTCTTTATCTAACATCCACTGCGTTGGCTAGCTCGAGAATACCTTGTCTCCATTCAATATTCCACAAACACTTTACTCGTAACTAAATAAAAGCAATGACTGCACGATGACGTTCTAATGGTAGGTCAGTGATCAAAGGAACTGTCAAAATTTTAGCAGATTACCGCCTAAGTCAGTCATTCATTTGTCATTATGTACAAGATTACCATTCTATGCCATTTCTTTCAATGGACTGTCAGTGGTTGACCATTGGAAAGTCATAATGACGCCATTATATTAGTAGATTACCAAACTTGTCAAAATCAACAATTATGAAATCAATGACAGACCATTCTGACACTATTGTAATAGCAGAATCGGGCCCCTGGACATCACATTTAGCATCGCTTGCCGCCATAAGATCAACGAGGCAGTCAACTCATGTGTACCTCGTCTCGTGGGAATTCGTAAACATCAAAGGAACAAGTAGCTAAGTTCTCAGAAAACTCACAGAGGTGTCTCTTACAACTTCCATAGAGTACAATAATCTCTTTTAAATTAAGTGTTCATTGTGACTGCAACAATAAGTTGAGAGGTGTCAAATCCCAGTGAGATGTACAATATTGTTCAGTTTTCATGAATGGGCAGGACATACAATTTATAGTTACCTGCCTGGCGTATTGTAGTATTGAACTCGATACACGTGGCTAGCTTTTGTGTGAAACTGGGAATCATTCATGAATGATATAGAGGTTGACAAAAGATGAAAGGGATTTATTGGTGTTTGACACTTTTGGAAGGATGTACTTTTTCGTTTCGGTTAGCATTAGCTAGCTTATAACTATGCTGACTTAGAAACACACTTAGTTACCTAATTTATTGTTTGTTTGTTTTGTTTGGTTTTGTGTTTCGAAATTAGCATCTCATTCATTAATGTTTGCATGCCAATTTAATGGCGAAATGTGTCATTGCACTACATAATTATTTTACTATCTTTTGTACCACGTTTACTGGAAATCAATCATTTTCACTTTGACTTTAGCCTGCACACAGAAGTTGACAGAAATCAACCATCAATGGCTCCTACCACTATTTACTATGAAGAACGAACGAAGCTCATTCTGTTTAGGCCTCCGGATGATTGTTACAATTTCACACCCAGCAACAGGCGCAGCTGTCGTCTTGCAAAAACAAACCCTAGTGCTACAGCTATCTTCTATGCGTTTTTAAAATAGATAAAGTTAAGTGGTATTTCGATAGTGTGTAAGTGGTAGCTCGAAACTATAACATGAATAAATCAAGCATGCGTACCAAGACTGCATACTTTCAAGGAGACCCAACCTTCATGAGAAAGAAATTCACGAAGGCCACAAGTTGTATAGCGCTTACTACGTAGTAAATCCGACGTTAACGGCACTGTGGTTAGTGTTACGATGAGTTTGTGGCTAATTAGCACTAACGTGTACGTTACCTCTAGCCTCCACGGACTACTGGAGGTAGGGTCAGACTGGATGCGCTAATTAAGGAAGGGTTAAAATCCAGAGAATGACGGAAATAATTGCTCTATTGATTTTGAGTTGGGTATGGGTTGAAAGGTTATTGTTGTGTGGGTATTATTCAGTTTGCACAATTTATTTCTGACGTTTGATAAGGAGAATCATAGGTTACAAGTTTTTGCAGTTTAAAAATGCAAAAAACTTGAAAATTAAAAACTACGACTAAATTATGGGTCAAAATCTGGAAATCACCCACCCACCACCCACACGCAATAACTTCAGTTTATCCGTGATCATGGTGCTTCAAAACAAACAGTGGACATGGTAAATATCCCGTTTCTAGTGTTAGTAATAAAATCTGGAAACCCTATTGCATTTTTTAATATAACTATATATTTCTGGGAGGAATCATCGTATGAAACCAACACCCCAATTTCGGAAAACATGAAAAGAAAATTCGAAATCCATTGTTATACATGAACAGTAATGAACACAGCATGACATGTTTGAAAAATTATTCTGCTCAATAAATATGGTTACACCGGTTGTTTTACGACTACATTCTAGGTTAATCTACAAGGATTTTTTCAAATATAGAATGTTCGATAACGAAGTGAATCAATGGTGAATTTGAGATTGTGTTAAGAATGGTGTTATGTGTTAAACAAATACATTTTTGATTTTAATTTATACCAAACTCAGCACGTATCAAAATTATTGATTAGTCGCATATTGTTGCATTGGTATTACGCGTATGTTACGCGATTATCTAGCTGGTCGGATGGATCTGTCAACATCAACACACAGATAACGAACGTTTAACATAGGAAAAGCCTGTCATAGTTCGAGCCCGTTCCAGTCCCCGCTATGCTCGTGTTCTGCAGGGCGCGCCGCACTGGGCGCGTCCATGCGTCACATTATATACTGCGCCCACGGCCACACTCGACCGCGTGCTCACCACGTGGTACAACCATGAGGGGTGGTGGTCAGAGTTCATGCAGGATGGTGACCATAGTCATGGACTGGACGTACTTATGTCGTTTAGTGACTATACTATCAGGGTCAGATCGGGATTGCTAGAGTTTATTTACCTAAACTTCAGAAAGTAAGTAACTAAAAATGATCCACCTATGATCATTTTTGGATTTGAAATGGTTAAACTTTATACTGCCGAATATAAAAACTGAAAATCGAGAGAGAATTAACTGAAATATTCGATGCAACCTTAGCAGTTAGATATTTAAATACCTATGTAAATCCTACAAAAAATATTGAATACCTATCAAATTCTGCGAATTTGCTAGGAAATCTGGAAAACTCTGAATTAACTTCTTTTTCCGCACTAGGAAAGTACTAGGATATCATATTAGAATAGAATACAATTTCTCTTTAATCGAGTATCCATGACTCAAAAACTGTTAGTAAAAACTTACGACTAAGTTAGTAAGCGCATAAAAACAAACAATACAACAAATGACGGTGGATCACTGCTGCGACAACCCATGAGTAACTGCACAACAGCGACCCACATAAAACAGTCCAGGCGACTGGCAATCATGCCCAGGATACTGTTGGCGCTGCCCCACACCCTGCGCACCAGGGAAGCGCACTTTTACGCATTGTTGCGTAAAAACAATCCACACGCGCATCTGCGAACATCCCCGACGCACTACAGAAGCGGGGCAGCCGCCCACCAGCATCCTAAACGCGTTGTTATACTGAACGCGGAGAGCACCGTACGATCTTTGCGTACGTCTAGCCGACAGGCCATAGGCCATATTGCATAGGTTGGTACTATATAGTTCATTTCGCGCTGAAGAACTTTCTTTAGTGAGCTTCTTTTATATTACCTTTCCTTCAAATTCAGTTTTAAATTCCAATTCATTTAAATGTCCAAATATGGTACAGGTACTGAGCGGAGCGAGAGATACAAGAACCGAGATGAATCTTTTTTCACGAGTTGTGTAGCCGTTCGGGTCGATCTTCAATGTTAAGCCGCGCTTACCAAGGTCGGTCTGTGGATGGGTGACGACAAATTCGTTACGTACCGAGTTTCCTCCATGCCTCGGAAAGGGCATAAAGCCGTTGGTCCCGGCTGTCATTTGTAGTTCTTTGGCAGTCGTTACAGGTAGTCAGTGGTACGAGATTACCCACCCAGTACTAACTGGGATGTGAAGATCAGGCAGTCGCTCCATGTAAAATACTGATATTCAGCTGCATCCGAATAAACTGGAAGCCCACCCCAATAAAGTTGGGATAAGTCTAGGCAGATGAGTCTTTATCACATTTTATTATATATGTATTATCGGTAATATAATAAGAGAACAAAGGCCTAAATATATTAACATTAAAAATGCATAGTGAAATTAGATCTTTTTTCGAAATTCAGTGTGATATTCTTGTCGGTACGTTTTTTTTTATTCATAATTCGCGTTTGTTCCAAATCCAAAATGTTTTTAATCACTCAGTGAGTAAAAGAGAGTTTTATTCACTGTTATCGATGAATAAAATGCCCTTTTTCGAGTGGCAATGGTGAATAAAATATTATGTACTACTCGTATCAAGCATGTACAAGCTTTTTTTTCAGAGTAGCAGTATAATAAAATAAATTACAATATGTTCGAAGTGACTACAACTCACAGTAAGTAGCCGAGCATAGTGGTCATCCATCTTCAAACACATTGACAAAATGTAATTTGAACGTTAAAATAATGGCATTAGTGTCTAATGTAGTCGGTAGGGGGCGCGGTTGCCTATTCGAACGTCTAGGAGACGTAGGGTGAATCATAAGGCGTTAATTCCGATGACACATAATTGGTTGCATTCCTAATAACTATTTCATGAAAAAGACATTCAATGGGGTTAAATGAACTTAGAGGGTTGTTTTCTTCAATCAATAAAGGTTGTATTGATGATTTTAATGGTATAATTCTGTAACTACATACGTGTTACTTGCGCGACTCATTTTTCATCAACACACAACCTGACACTGACCTGAAAATAGCAAAAAACGAACATTTGAATTTCGCGGGGTACCCTGGCGCTTCCACTTTAAGATGGTTTATTGTAAATGTGCCCCTTTTTTAAGGGTTCCGTACCCAAAGGGTAAAACGGGACCCTATTACTAAGACTTCGCTGTCTGTCTGTCTGTCTGTCTCCAGGCTGTATCTCATAAACCGTGATAGCTAGAAAGCTGAAATTTTCACAAATGATGTATTACTATTGCCGCTATAACAACAAATACTAAAAATTAAATATTAAGGGGGGCTCCCATACAACAGATATGATTTTTTTTTGCCGTTTTTATAGATAATGGTACGGAACCCTTCGTGCGCGAGTCCGACTCGCACTTGGCCGGTTTTTTTTATTAATTAACGATTATCTGATCGTATTACAGATATTGTGAGAAAACTAGGTATATGTACGTGGCGGTGACGACGTACCATTAGGTTAGCCGCCTACTTATTGGTCACCCAGCACGAACAATTAAATATTTGAAACCAAGTCATGGCAAAAACAAATAAATATCATTCCATAGCCAACCAACAGCCCGACGTTTCAAACAGATATATCCCCCTCACATATCCAGACTTACAAATGCATTATGCCCCATCCCTCTTCGATAAATTTGCTTTATGAGCGAGGCCCCTTCATCCCCTACTAATATTCAGTCTAGTTCGTTAAAGCGTTAGGAATGCCTAGCCCGAGCCCCTAGCCCCAGCCCGTGGCCCGTAGGGTTGGTGACCGCGGCGCGACGGAGAGCCAAACAAACTCGTTGTCACGTGGTTGATGGAATAGTGATGCTGCTTACTTAGATATGCCTTTTATTTCAGGAGTTAGTCACTTCCTACATTCGATAAGTAATAATCTAGAATTTCAAGAGATAGTTTCATTTAGACCCATATCCTTTTTTTATGTCATTTCGAACCATTTAATGAATGAATGACATTATTTTTAAATCAACCTAGGTGCCTTAGGAATCGCTAAAGGTAAAAACAATATTATATTATGAAAACTAGCGACCCGCCCCGGCTTCGCACGGGTGCAATGCTGATACTAAATACACTACAGAAAAACTGTGAACGTTGTATATAAAAACATAGCGGCCCACTTCGGCTTCGGGTGTAAAATATATAGCCTATGTCACTCACTGAAAAAATGATTAAAATTGATCCAGTAGTTTTGATTTATTCATTACTGCCCGTGGCCCGCACGCGTTAAATTTGGAGTAAAACAATTATATTCCCCTTTCCCTATACCATGAAGATTTCCTACTATCTTTGGAATATCTAAATTCATACACTATATTTTTTTTACGCTGCCGTCCGCCTCGCCGCGCCGGCCGGTGCCGGCGCAAACGCTACGTCCCGCAATTTTTAAATCTGTAATATCTTCGAAAATATTCATTTAAATCATATGCTGTAAAGGGCCATATAGATCTATATTAAATCAACAATGTATTTAAGGTATTTAATTGGATAAGGATTAATGCCGTATTGGTTAAAATCGCTTCGGAAATTAGCCATTATTTGGCGTAAAAAGTAAATGACAAAAACATGTTATTGTGGGATATCCATAAGAGATAGACATATACCATCGCGGAGTTTTCTGTAGACCTTTTTAATGTGTACAATACTTAGTACATTATTTTGATAAATCTCGTAGGGTTCAGCCTGCGTTTGCAATGTAAGCGGAAAAAAATGAAATTATTTACGACTTCACAATAGAAATCTTGAAATTATCAGTGGTTCTCTAATATATTAAGCATGTTATTATACATATAAACCTTCCTCTTGAATCACTCTATCTATTAAAAAAAACCGCATCAAAATCCGTTGCGTAGTTTTAAAGATTTAAGCGGTCAAAGGGAAATAGGGACAGAAAAGCGACTTTGTTTTATAATATGTAGTGATGTAGTGATGATGTTAACATGTATCCTTAATATTAAAACTACTATTCACAAGATAGTAACTTTAGTATGTACGAGTACTCATAATGAGACAGAAGGAATAAAAAATGCCATATAATTTCAACATTCAAAGGACAATGTACTTACAGTAATAAAAACATTTGATATTTATCCACCAACTCCAACTATGCCTTCAATACGATAAAACCTTTACCGTTATCTATCGATACAAGATTATCCTTTTTCCCATATCGACAGTGCCATCCCTAGCAGAGACGGCGAGGCTTTGTATCGCAAACATATCGGTACCTGTCTCGACGGATATAAACAGATTTGTTTTCGAATCAAACACTTCTAACCATGTACCTATGTGGGAATTAGCGAAACTGTTTTGATTTTGAATTTATTTGTGTACAGTCTCCATTCATAAACTTTTTGTTTATTTAAGGGTTGTTTTTGTCGTCGTTTATGTAACTTCTAATCATACTTACGTTTTCCTTAAGGTAAAGGGGGAAATAGAATATAGTCTGGCTTCATAATCGCCTTTTTTCGGATAGGAAATCATGAAATGACCCCTCACGCTCTGGGCGGAGCGGAAGGAAAGTACAACATGCTATTTAATCTTAGAAAACTCCGATTGTACTCAAACTAAACGTTATTTCAATAAAACTCAATTCATGGTTATGTAACTAAGAAATACCTACAACGTCTGGGGTTAACTTGACCTCGAAAAATAAAACTTATAGGAGTACCCCGGCAAGCAGGGAATTTAAATTCAAGGTCAAAGTACCAGGGCATTATAATTCTCTAGATAATGCTAAGTCTTTTATTACAGAAGACATTGCAGGCGTGATTTAGGCGCGCGCCATATTTCGCCTGTTTTGTCAATAAAGAGGGGGAAAGTAAAGGCAATTGTTTGCGCGTGGTAACACTCGATTATATTATTTACTTAGTACAAGGACGCCAGAGTCTATGAGGAGGTTTCATAAGTCACTGAGGATAATTGGTTGAGTAAACACAATGTTACAGAAACTTATTACTTTGGCTGTATTCTTAATCTAACTTTTAGGATTATTAAATCTTTGTTCTTTGAAGTTGGGGGCCTTACTGCTTGCCTAGTAGAACTTCCCTGCAGAATAGTCGACTGCGACATCCTGCGGAGAAAGACTGTTCACTTCCTAACAACCTATTATTTTATTCACGGCTAGTTTTTGCCTATGTGTACTATCCGGTTAAAACTGTTAAAAGTAACCCATCTAACCTAACCTAGCTCAGGTAATGATCTGCCTGTATACAAAATTTTATCGAAATCCATACAGCCATTTAGACGTGAAAAGTTAACAGACAGACGTACAGAATACTTACTACTTTACTTTCACATTTATAATATTAAAGTGGATAATAAAGTAAGACTAGCGTAGCTTTGGCAGGTCAATGAAATGACTTATTTCCTGAACATTTCTGCGTAGTTATTAATGAGTGTAAGTAACGTTCGGGTTAAAAACCTTTATAAATTACTTCGAACAAGTCTTACATTGGTGTGTGTAGTAAAAGTAGCCAAACACGCTGGGTGTACCTGCCCGACCTGTACAGGTAAACCGGAGCGTGCTGTGTTGCAAAACTGTGCAGGTTCCTCCAGAGTCAGCACAAACTTACCTGACGGCGTCACCTAGCGTGTATAAGTGGTATAAGGTTACCTTAAGGTTATTCATGATTTAAGTCGCCGCTACGCCCCTAGTCGACCATTGACCAAACTAGATAGACTAATCATAAAACTAGGACAAATTGAAAATTCAACAGCTTTTGTTGTTTATTAGGCTTTCATTTAGGTGTAGAGTGTGGCAGGGTTTGTGAAAACTTACATCTTGTCAGAAGGTCTTATACGAAATAGTCCTTGACAATGTCCCCACAAGGACTAAGAGCGCATAGGTTAAAAGATTACCATTAAAATCAAATAAAAGGCATTATTAAAATGTCTCCGTCCCTTTCTTGGCACATTATTAATATCGGAGTGACAAAGAGCTAAGACGTGAGTTCGTTTCCTCAGCATTATCGAAACGTCTCCGTATTAAACTTTTGATATCTATTTGAATAAAGTTCATTGGAAAGTTAATTTTGTTCGGTATTGGAAAAACTAGTTATAGGATGGAGTCTGCAAGTGGAGACACCCTTATTGGGAATCTCATTATTTAAATAGATAAGGTACTATTACCTATACATAACCATATAACCTATTGGTGCATTAGGTATCGTTCTTTTTATCCTCAGTCTCTCCAGCTAACATAATAAGCTTGTATGCGTGGGTTTACAGCATAATTGCAACAATCGGGAATCAAACTCACGACAGACATTGGACAATCCGTACCATAGCTGAATCTCCGCTGAAGATATCACCCTGCCTGCCTGCCTGTTTTCTTTAGTTAGCCGTTTAGAAATTGACTTTCAGAATTGCAACATGTCAAATTACTCTATTAAACATATTAAAAAACTATTTCGTTAACTCATTAAAATTACTTACATACTTCTTACATTTTTAAATTCCTTTTAAAAGTCTAAGACTATTATTACTACTCATCGTTGAGCCTCGTATTCATGGTAAACAAAAGTTGCACATCATTGTTGCAGCAACATGTTTCGGTGTTGCGGTAACATGTTGCACAAACACACAGTGCATGTAGTGGTGATAGAAATGTGTTTTCAGCAACTCAAAAACTTACGGCAAGCTGTAACACAAAACTCAATGTAGTCGCACAACTAGTAAATAAATACATACCCACTATTATTTTGACTAGTCGTAATATTTCTATAACCAGCCCGGTAAAGCTGACAATATCATTGTATATCTTATAACCAAGCACTTAGAATTTGATTTACGTTGTTGATAATGAGCGAGAAATTTATAGATGCCTAGTTATAAATTGTACTGGATGTGTCAATAAAAGTAAGGACTAACTTATTATAAAAGCTCGTAAAGATCCTTTTGCTGAGTTTGAAGATATCACACACTTTGTATTAACGAAATTACTAAGGCTACAAGGTTTCTTGTCAGCGTAGCAAATACTGATCTCGTCACCTGAAAGAAAAACCGGTGTAAGTTAACAACCGGGCTAAATTGGTTTGCAAAACGTCTCGATAAATGATATTATTTTGGCATAATATAACTTCAGTTCAGTTTGCGGCGTGGCAGCAGCAATGTACGTAGGTATTGATAGTCTGTGTCATCCCACTGCTGGGCAAAGGCGTCTGCCCATGAATTCAAAATTCTTCGATCCAGGGCCAATGTGGACGGACCACTGATTGTTGGCTTTGTCCAGCTCGTCCCGCATACATTGTATGATCCGAAATAAGTCGGACCAGACAAACTAAGCAAGTAGCAATTGCTTTCAAAGCCGTTCGTATTTTAAGAGGATTAACATAATATAATGTATTTTCAGTAGCTGATGAAGAAAGTTCCGTACATTTTCCACTTTCCCGTCATCGTTATCGCTGATCGAATGACACTTTGTCTAGGCCCTCAGGCCCTAAGTATGAATGACCACTAGAAGTTTGTAGTTCGTGGCGCTGCTTGTCAAGAAAAAATGCAGGGATATGTTAAACTTGGTACATTTATTTTAGTTCGCCAGCACAGATAAGTTGGTTGAAGTATAAAGCATTCAAAATTCAAATCCTAAACTTTTTGACACGTGAGTGACAGACACAAGAATGTTTTTTTTTTCTAACTCTTTTTTGAAAACCTCATTCAATGGGGTTAAATGAACTGAGAGGGTTGTATTGATGATTGCGCGACTAATTTTTCATCAACATACAACCTGACACAGACCTGCAAATTGCTAAAGAAAATTTGAATTTGCCGGCTACCCTGGCGCTGCCACCCTAATTTGAAATGTGCTGGTTTTCTGCTTTTCACTTTTTTCAACTACTTTTTTTTACTACCCGAAAGCCATATCCAGTACCCCAACATCTTTAGTTCCTCACCCAAAGCCCAAGGTGGTAGTATCAGGGAATCTCGGCACGCGATTTGTAAATTACCCTGAACGTATGCGCGGCGCGCGGCACGGTGGTGCGGCGGGCGGCGTCCCAATTCTGAAGCTCACCTACTTCTGCCGGCCATGCACCTCGCCACGTGGTTTGGAACACTAGGGAAACAGACTGAAACGACGTTATGGCCACGTTTACGACCTCAGGCAATGACTTGAGTCAAGAGACATGCGCGTTTCACTTGTTTCTTTAGGAGAGTACCGTCGCGTCGCACCTCGCGTCGTTGTGAGTCGTGCGATGCTCTAAAGCTAAACTATTTTATTCATATTTTTTTCTCCGCCGGCGTTGCCGCAACACGCGTGGTTGAGCGCTTAATGTTTACGTAGCGAGTAAAGCTCGGTAAGAGATACTGACATCCGCGTGGCCAAAATCGGCTTAGATTTATCTCACACCGTTTGTAATTTAAAACGTTAATTTCTTTTAAAACTTTGCGCCACACTACGAATTTCTCCTGTATCGTGAGGAGTGCATTTACAAACACTTAAAACTCACATACACAAATACCCAGACTCGGAACAAATACCTGTACGCCATGCAAATATTAGTTCCGTGCGGGAATCGAACCCGCCAAACGCAGCGCAACAGCCAATCGCTCAGCCACTGCGCCAACTGTGCCGTCTATCCGACATCCTTTGTTCCCATGTTTTTTTTTCAGGTGGAATAACTTATGAAAATCTCCTCTGGCCTAAATTTAATCTACTTGTATATCCACTATTGTTCCAAAAAGGCTTTTCGATGTTCATCTTAATTTGATTTAATATTTTAATTGGGTAGTGCCCAGTAGTACTAAGCAGAACACGCGTAGGATTAGGTCCTAATATGTACGGGATTTAACATTAAGCTATCAAATTCTAAACTTTTCTAGTACTTAACACGGCGCCACCTATCGGGAACAAAACTATCCCATCTTTCAAGCTGAAACCAACCAGATTTCGGTCGGATGTTGGTCGGTTTCAGAGATTGTACGAGCATACATAGCGACACGTGATTTTTTTACACAAAGATATCCTACAAGAAAGGTCGTTAAATAGTCTTAAAAAAACCATCTCGTAGAAATAGACACACCTCCCGAACCATAATCACCTTGCTAGACGAAGGGGGCGATGACCGCAATCAGTGTTCGCGATGCAGCCGTGTAAACTACTTAGATGTGGGTAGGTGGGGTAGGTAGTTACTCAGCCGCATCTGGCTAGACGGAAAACCGACATCAACACACTTGGGAAGAATTTAAGGTTGATGAATTAGGTACAGAAGAATATTGAGATGGAAGATAAAAAAATACTAGGAAATTATAAGTGGAAAAGTGGTAAATGCAGTTTATACGTAAGTAACATTGTAATGTCAAAACGGAGTTGTTATTCTTATCGAAGAACTTGTGGAAGATATGGTCTGGAAAGCTGAAGAGCTGGGTACCTTCGTAGTTCCTACAAATTATGCTACTTCCCTGGTACGAAGGCAAGGTTATTGCTGTTAGTAGTTTATTCAAAAGTGGGTTCAATATACGAAATGTACAAGTATCTTTAGCACATGGACATATTTGCAACTGACGCCGCCATTTTCTTTAGGCGCTAACCACACGATAAAGAAAGAAGAATTTCCTTTTCAACATACCTACATATTTCTATATACCACTTTCTTTGCCTGGTTGGTTATTAACAAGAAACTAAAGTCTAAATCACTGCGCCTTTGGTCTAGTGGTAGTAAGCGCGACTGCTGAGCATGAGGTCCTGGGTTCGATTCCCAGGTCGCGCAAAGTTTTGTAGTAGCGCAAAGTATTGGGTTTATCTATCAGGAATATCTCAGTAGCAGCCACAGAGCCTGGAGTTTTGCCCGGTTGACGGCAATAGGTTTGCCCCCTATTACATGGGACTTAGCAATAATTGGCGAAATGTGGATGTATTATTAGGTGCACCTCTGCCTAACCCTTCGTGGATTACATGCGTGATGTTATGTTATGTTCTTTTAACAATTTCCCAAATCTTTACAAACAGCGCCATCTGTCAGCGCCAAACGAACTTTGTCACTGTACTGGGCAACTTTTTGTTGCGAGTAAAGCATACATCATACAACTAAATTTTAATTGGCAGGTTTAAGATGAAAGATTGCAATTAAGCCGTTAGGTCAAGGGTAGGAGGGTCAATTAACGGTTACTTATTTACAGCACTGGTTTAAACATCAGATAAAAAATGTGTAACATTTAAAACTTTAGGGTAAAAAGCAAAGTTACCTATATAATAATTAGTTTTTCACATGACCAGGCTCTATACAAATAAACATTAGGTCAACTAGGGTTAGTTGTTTAGTGATACAACTACTATAATAGCTTCTGTAAGTAAATACAAGCGTTGTTCTAACGAGGGGGCAGCCCCATGAGTCAGGCAGGGCTTCCCTGATGGTTGACAGCATGTTAAACGTCACTTTTGGTGATGGGTAGTCAGCTAATTAATTGAGTGAATAGGTAGTTCATAGTTCACGTTTTAGTTGATTGTAGCAGCGAAATTAAGCTAATAAACTACTATTGAGTTTTATTGTGATCACTCAAACAGTGTTGTACTTGTTTTTGCTTACAATAGACGCCTAAATACTAGTAAGATCGCACTTAGTCTTGTGGATTTTTAAACCGTAGCTTACCATTAATAGAGCGCTATTTTAGGCAATTACTATTACTTAAGTTTCGGGTCGTGTTGGTGAAAATGGAGATTTTCGAATTTGATTTTACCGTCTCGTTGGTATAGTGGTCGTATTTTGCAGAATTTTGAGCTAAACACTTTTGCCATCGACACGCTTGGAAGAGTGGTTGTAACCGCAAGTGCGATTGCTGAGCGATGAATATCGTATTTTGATCATGGGTTCGATCCCCGGGTCGGATTCATACTTGTAGATGTTCGAAGTCTAGGTTTAATATATTACCAGTAGGTGTAGCTTTTTACCATTGCTAAAGCAGGTGAAATCTAATTAAAGCTACATAGTTTACCTCTCATATTTGAACAATTCCGAATAAAAATACTGTAACTAATGCGAGACTACTCCCAAATGATGAGTAATTAAACAATGTCTAGAGAAGATTTACATTTTTGTAATTCATAAAGATGACAGCAATTTATTTAAACTTCAAGAATTAGTTGAAATCCTTTAATTTATTAACGGTCCAATTTAGTTTAAGCGAGATCAGTGAAGAAATTACAAGATTGGATACCTCATAAACTGTTAATAGCGCGTTGATCAAATCTCAGGCCATGTCATGCTAAGATAGACCCCAGAGGTCAAACTAAATAGAACTTGTAATTTATAAAATAAATATATAGAGTAAAACATTCCAAACTTAAGTCTAAGTGCCCCATTACTTAAAGAAGAGCATTACGTGCACTATATTATGCACACAAAAACACGTAATATCACGCCTGTATATCCCCGTAGGGTTAGGCAGAAGTGAAACTACCGACAGTACCGCACAACCACAAATCGAACAAATTATTAAAAACAAACTGGTAAATTAAGATTTCTACAAAACCTATTTTTATCTGATCATGAGAGAACAAGCGTAAAGGGAGAGTGAGAAAAAAAAAGACGGGTTGCACTCCGGGAGTGCCGGCAGAAGTGAAAACTTGATTATTAACGTTGAGCATGTTTGATATTTTGGAATGGTTAGGGAATAATTTTGCACCAATTGCTTTATCAGTATAAAGAACAGGGTGTACTATTCGGTGCACCCCTGCCTGAGCCTTCGGGGATTACAGGATGTTATGTTATCATTGAATCCTGCCTAAAGAATTTGTAATTAAAAGTGTGGAAGTAATCTGTCGCACATAAAAATGTGTGCGATACATCTTTTCACAGGCGCTTAGTAAGCACGTAAGCAGGAACGTCACATTCGATCTTACTACAGAATTAGCTGAGAATTTATCGGTTTCCTATACCAATAACACTCGTGCTTTTTAACTTACTTGTAAATACTTGTAATCAAATCATTTTTAAAGCAGGTTTTTAAATAAACTGAACTTTATTTTACCAAACAACAAACGCCTTAGTGAAAATGTTTAGCAATTTAATACTCGGAAGGTACTTATTGCGATTGAACGATTTCCTTTTTTATTTTATTATCATGATTGTGCTTGCATCTTAAAAGCCTTCACAAGTACTTTTAATAGCTACTAGATACTAAGAAAGCTGCAAACTCAAAGACAACACTGTCTTATTGATTTTAGAATCTCTTGTCATTATGCGTCAATCAATAAAATTGCAAGGAAATACGGAATTTTAGCTACACTAACATACCTACAGGTACGTAACGTTTGTAAATAGCACGTAAATTGCCTTCGTAGTTAGCACGGTGCGAATCCCCCAAAGACCACGGTTCTATCACAATCTTAAGGACGATGAAGATAGCCAGAGGACTAGGTTTCGCGGCGCTGCGCCGGCGCGCGGCGGGTGGCAATTTATTTAATAGATTTGTCAGCTTTATCCCTAAAGCATTAGGTTCAAAGTTGATTGGAAACATTTAAAAATTTCTTTAAATGATTTTAAACCATAAAATGTTGAAGGTTAAGTTCAAAATCGAATGAGAAAATTTGTCTTACGCTTTTTCGATCAGGGTCACGTGTCCTGACGCGAGTTTAAGATTTTATACCCATTACAGAAAAAGTGCTCAACGCCGCTAAAGAAGTTTTCACTTCAAAAATATATATTTGTTGCAGGGACATGACGTGCTTACAAAATGACAAAAAAATAAACATACAATGCACAAACACACACACAATTTGAGCAAACACTTTTGCACTAGAATATTTCCTGCGTAACTTAACCAACATAAAACAACACAGTATTAACCAACTACTCATAATGTATAACTATTAGTGAGATGTTCGGACAAAAACAAAGAACAACAATACAATCAGCTGATTATAATTCCGCACGAGTAGCAGCCGTTAATTGGGGGAAGTGGATCACTACCACCGCCCAGTTGTACCTTCTGGTTCACTACATAGTTGTACGAACTGTTATATTGTATTGTATTTATCGTACTATCTACTTAATATTATCTCATCACAATACGCACATTTATACAAAAATATATATATGTGTCGGGTTGTCAGGATTTTTTCGTTAGGCACGTACATCACGTGGGCAGCCGATGGGTTTCGTGCAATGAAAATACACTGGGTGCGATACACTGTTTTTATAAAACTAACAAATCACTTGAAATTACAACTTAACACAATAACACGGGGTACAATAAATCGGGGTACAGTTCCCGGACGTCTCAACGCCGCTGCGATCAGACCTTCAATGTCCTCGTGGCCACGAGCTGGCAACATCAGGGCTCTGTAGAAGTACGCTGTAGTGGGCGCAGACTTGTAAATCGGGCGCGTGATGTCACCACTGGCGTATTTGCGATTCATTTTAAGCCCGTACCAATGACCGGATCCGACTTGTGTATCATCCCAATGCACGGCAAAAACCCCCTTTTCCTCTCTTCTTTTGCTTTTATAAATAAACATTATGATAATACCCACAATAAACTTCAAGTTCCACTCAGGTTTTCATTCTTGTTATTTGCATTAAATGACTTTATTCTAATGTACAGTCATGGGCACGTGCATCTTCGTTTGTTCAGTAGCTAGGTATATCCGGTGCAAATTGGACAGCTTTTTTTTCGTGAATGAGACATATCGCAGGTCAACCTAGGAGGTAGTCGTCTGATTTACCGGATCATTGTGTACCCTGCCTTAAGTGAAAGGTCTACAGCCAGGGGTCAGACAGCCCTGCGACTACAACTTAATGATAGTTCGAGCTGAAAGAAAAAAAGAAGTCGCAGGATCGCTCTCTGGCACATATTCACGGTTGAATTTCGCTTAAAGTTACTGGCTTCATTAATCAATCAGGTAGTGGTCAGGTCCTGCCATATACCGGTAGAAATGTTGTACAATGTACAAGTTTGTCTCCCCCGAGACGTGGTGAAGGTATAGCTCCAGTGTGCCTCTCCGAGATCGAGGCAGACCTTATTTATGGGCTGAGGGGTGGCTACCGGGTTGTATTAATAGATTTTAGACCTCGTTAGTACGATTTTTAAAGCGATGATTTTAAATCGCGATTTTGATTTTTAACTCTCGGTATTGAGCTTTCTTTCTTTATCGTGTGGTTAGTGCCTAACCTGGTATTCAGCTGAGCATTCTTAGCGTGTCGATGACAATTCAAATTGAGTCAGCACAAAATTTCCGAGTTTGGCACTTTCAGTAGCGTCCACCAGCTGAGCTTTGAGAATAAAACAATGCGCGGTAAAAAACCGTCGCGTTAAAAAATCACCTTTGAATATCAGTCACCATTGACCATTTAGATTTTTCAATTTTTTTCATTTTGTTACGAAAAATTGAGGAAACGATCCTTAGTTCAGATCCACCTGCTATTCTTTGTGTTGCTATTTCCTGGCATTCTTATGCCGCCGACAGCAAAAGGAGCGCGTCCGAGAAAAGAAAATAGGAAAAATTTGCCTAACTAAATGCACCTTTTTTGTTTAATAAGTAAAGCATATTTTTCTGCTTATTAAATGTACGGACACAGTATAGGACACGACAGATTCAGTCTCATCATCTGCCTATCATTTTCCCAACTATGTTGGAGTCGGCTTGCAGTCCTACCGGATGCAGTTGAATACCAGTATTTTACATGCAGCGACTGACCTATCTAGGTCAGATAGGCAGTCGCTCCAATACAACGCAATAAGACTGCATGATTGTCAAACTTTCGGGCCACTGACTACGTGTAACGACTGTCAAAGATCTACAATTGACAGTCGGGACCAATGGCTCAACATCCTTTCCGAGGCACGGAGGAAATGCAATATGGCTGGTCACCTATCCACGGACCGACCTGGGCAAGCGGTGTTTAACTTTAAAGATCAACACGGACGGCTGTTATTATTTAGCCACGAGCTCCTAAACAAACTATTTTATGATCATAAAAGGTAAACATCTCCTTTCCAATGTGTAGAAAGCCAAAACCGATCCCTTGTTATCAACGACCTCGTAACACATCTCACGCAGATTACAAAGTTTTATCAATTCGTAAAGTTAAGCAAATCCAGTTAGGTGCCACTTTAGAATTAATATGGGAGTTGTTCATGAGACACGTTACTTTATTGTCCTCGTGTAGGGTCGATGGGACCTTTGAATATTATCACTTTCACTTTCGTCAGAGATACATAGTAGGTTATATTAAAATCTCTAAGTGGACTTGTTTGTAATTTTTTTGGGTTCCGGTCAACCATCAAGGAACCCTTCTAGTTACGCCATGTCCATCTGTCTGTCTGTATGTCTGCAGCTTAGCTCAAATACTCTAGTACTAGAAAGCTGTAATTAGCATGAATATACAGATTAGTTACGCCGACAAAGTGGTAAAATAAAATCTGGAAAAAAATTTTTTTAGGGTATCTCCAGTACCTACACGAAATGGGGGCGTTTTTTATTTATCGCTTACCTCATAACGTGGTATGTCGTTGGATAGGTCTTTAATAAATATTTACGAGTTTGTTCTAACAATTATTCGATTAAGGGACTCGTTTGTGAAATAATAATCTTTAAAGTGCAAATTTTTGTTAGACTCAAGTGTGTCCCCCCCCCCCCCCCCTATACCAGCTGAATGGTTGTGTTTGGGTGCGTGAAAAAATTCACGGTGATAGTATATATAACGAAGTTAAAAGGAAAACTATGACAGCTAAGTAAACTGTACCAGCTTACGAGTAATAGTCGACCAACTTATAAAATTTACTTTCATAACATATTTTCCTAAACATAATGTATGGGAGCACAGGTTTTTCAACTGCAAATGTAAGTTTGTTTTTGTTTATTACAATAAAAATCATCCTTTAAAGGCAAATCGGACCGACGACGTATTAAGTATTCGCATATTTTGATAGGAAACTACGGAACCCTACATTGTGCGTGGCCCGACACGCACTTGGCCGGTTTTTTTTTCTACAACTAAGTTTATGTAGACTTAATAATTTAAGTAAAATAAGATTTTAATTTACATACATATAACATCACGCCTGTAATCCGCGAAGGGTTAGGCAGAAGTGTAAGTAATAGTATACCCATATTTCGCCAGTTATGTTAAAGTCCCATGAAATAGGGGGCGAGCCCATCGTCGCCCATAGATATTACCATCAACCGAGCACAAATCAAGACTCCCGTGGCTGCTACTGTGAAATTCATGATACAAAAACCCAATAACAATTTTCCCGAACCGGGAATCGAACCCGAGACCTCTTGCTCAGCCGTCGCGATTCCGACCACTAGACCAGCGATACAGTGTAATTATTTATTTTCATTATAAAGTTCGAAACCCATCATATCTGCAGTGTTTCGCTGGCTTCTTAACAATTTGACCACGTATTCTCAGAAAACCAAGCTGTTTTTACTTCTTAAAAACCAGCCAAGTGCGAGTCGGACTCGCGCACGAAGGGTTCCCGTTCCGTACCATTATATTTATGACCGTACCGTTTATGTTTATGAAATTAAATGTTTTTTTTTTATATTTTAGTTGATTGAATGAAAGGTAAATTTCGGTTTACGATTTATGACGTATTAAAAAAAAACTACTTACTAGCATGGTAATTTACATCACATTTTTTTTTGTATTTTTGTAATTCTCTTAATTTAGAAGTTACAGGGGGGGGAACACACATTTTACCACTTTGGAAGTGTCTCTTGCGAAAACTATTCAGTTTAGAAAAAATATGTATTAGACCCCTCTTTGGACCCCTCAATAACATTTTTGAAGACCTATCCATAGATACCCCACAAGTACGGGTTTTGATGAAAAAAAAAAATTGAGTTTCAGTTCTAAGTATGGAGAACTCCCAAAATTTATTGTTTTATTTTCTATTTTTGTGTGAAAATCTTAATGCGGTTCACAGAATAAATCTACTTACCAAGTTTCAACAGTATAGTTCTTATGGTTTCGGAAAAAAGTGGCTGTGACATACGGACGGACAGACAGACAGACATGACGAATCCATAAGGGTTCCGTTTTTTGCCAGTTGGCTACGGAACCCTAAAAACCATTTAACTAAACCAAATAACTACCTACTTCAAAAGTTACCTACCTGTTAAGTAGTACCTACACCTTGTTCACTCCTACCTGTATCCCATATGGTCAGTTCATCTGTCGTCGACGGGAGGCTGCGGTGCCACATCCGGCGCCTTCCGCTCGCTCACGTTACCGACATACCCCCGCTTCCTGTTCCCATGACCTAATGGATGTGGTTTTAAACTGATGGCTTTTTGTTGAATATGTTTAATATCGATATTGAGATTGAGGTGGTTGTTTTTTTTTGGATTTTTATGGAGTTGCGTGGGAAGTTGTGAAAAAAAATAGATTTTGATCTTGTTGAGAGCAAACTCTCAGCTAAACATTTAAATATTTGAGTGCTCGAATCAGCTACTGATTATAGAATGAGATACTGTCGTGTAAACTCTTATGTTCTGAAAGAAAGTAGAACGGTGGTATGTTGTGTCGACTAGTAAACTAATCGTTTATCATTATAATAATACAATCCACGTCAGACAAAACCCATCTAAAGGTAGCTCTTACAAACATACAACAAAAATGGTAGAACACAAGAAATATCTCTGAGGCACGCTGGTTTCCTTACGATGTTTTCCTTCACCGAAGCAATTGATAATTATACAATACGCACATGAATCGGAAAAATCAGAGGTGCGTGTCTTGCGTGAGAAATCGAGACCTATGACTTGGCAGTCCGACTGCAAAAAGACCGTGATAGCCTAGTGGTGTGACCGTCGGCTATCACTACAAAACGGACGTGATATCCCGTTTACAAGTTACGACCAACGAAAGTTACCGTGCGGCGCAATGATTGCAACATGATGGTGGAAGCCTGTTTTCATGCTATTACTAACTACAGTAACTACCGACCCAAGGTTCTAGCACGAACGCGTAATGTAAACGTTACATAAATCTGAACGATTTGAAGTCGACGACACAGCTGTCCTATAATACCATTTTGTTTTTTTTTCAATAAACTCAAATTGAATATCTACCCCATGTTGCGCTATGAATGTAAAAATACTCAATCAGAATGGTTAAAATCACAAACTTACGATCAAATTGAACGTTTATTAACCAGTATTTGCTAAAGAAGAACCTGTACCCATAACACACATGAATCAATCAATCATTAATAACATACACACCTATTCAGACTCACACATCCCGCACACTCTCCGCCCCCACACATACATACACACATACACACACACACACACACACACACACACACTACACGTACCTGAACATGCTACAATAATTTTGTATAATTCTAAACTTTTTATTTCCTTTTTAATTATGTCTCAACATTGTAGATTGTAACCCGCGGGAAGCTGCGAGGTAACCCCAGCACAAGTATCCATATTAACTTACCGCTGCCTCAATTTTGTGCTGTAAAACAATTGTATGAGAAACAATAAACCTTTTTTTTTTATTTAAAAAAATTAATAGCATCTATATAGATATGATTGAAGTCTTAAGTAAATAATTATTATGAACGAAACTAGTCTAGTCTATTTCAATTTCAAATTGGTAACGTTTACGACGCACGTTCGTGTATTACATTGATGTTGACAGTGTACGTCAATCAATATTGCTTACCTGACTCATTGTGAGCAAAGAGTAATAACTTTCATTTTTTTTAAGTAAATATTTTACTAGGCGAAGGTCGCGTGACGATCTGATCATGTTTGCGAGGCTAACATGGCCAGATATCGCATAGGATAGAGAGGTATGGTGGGAGGCCTTTACCCAGCAGTGGGACACGATATAGGCTATTACAAAAAAATATATATATAAGGACAAGTATTAATTAATAATGGTCTTAGAGTCAATTGCCAAAGTTCTACCCATCACAGTCTTGATTATTTAGACTTAATCTCACTGTGTGTAAAACAAACAAGAAATGAAATCGGTATTATAGTAGGGTGTAATATGTTTGATGACTGGGCACTAAACGCTCACGCAAAGGCTCCATATTCACTCCTTTAAACCCTAGTTAATATCATATTTATTAGTGTGGTAAGTAATTCAAATGTTCCAACATACCTTATTTACTTCGTCATCATCATCTTCCTACCCTGGTCCCATTTTACTTGGGAGGTAAGACATTTTTTTCTTCCATTCTCCCCTGTCAATCGACACGCGATAATTTCTTCCTTTTTCTTTCATATATCATTCCTCACACAATTCATCCATCGTTTCCTTGGTCTTCCTCTCCCTCTCCATCCATCAACATACCTTTTCTACTTAAAGTACTGAATAAAAGCTTAGAATAATAAAGCAATACCCTTCTTTGCAGATTGTTTAAAAGGGATTGATAACATCTACACATGCTTACTTCCAAGAGGTCTATAACTAAGATCTAAGAATAAGGTTTTAAGATGTAAATGGGCGGTTACGTCTAGAGCCAGCCGTTGCTAGGCAACCGTGAGCGCGACACGTGTAGTTCGAGGCCGCGGCCTCCGAATATTGCTATTATAACAAACTTATCATGCCGTCTGTTTGTTCTACAGTTTGGTCAGAAGACTGTTACACGTGGTAACAGTTAAAGCTTCTTGCAACAATGCAAAACTGTGTTTGCAACTTTCAAGAGGGTTGTTTACTTTGTAGAAAAAAATAAATTTACTAAAACCGACTGCTGAAAAATCACAGTCTAAAAAGTTGGAAACAAGAAAATATTCTCGTCTGAAATTGTTATGTACCTACAAGCTATTCAATATTTATCATCTATTAAATAAACAACTTACACGTTATATATTTTAATGCCTTTCAAAAATATTCATAGTGATGTTCAAAGGATATAGGTATGTAGGTCGTATGCCACTTTGCCTTAAAGTTTATGATCCCTTACTACTTTTTACTTTACTTTACTTTTTATGTATTGTTTTTTTTAGTTAATTAATTTATGTTCCCTAGAGGGCACCATATCCAATTTAATGTGACGTCATAAAGCCCATAACAGCGGACGATCAAGACGCTTCAATCAATACTCATTTATCATATTATGAAAAGTAGTTCAGAAGTTTAATCCCGAACGAATGAAAATACATATATATATATGTACAGTCACCATCAGATATATCGTAGCGGGCGAGGTACTCAAATATTTCGGAGCAGCATTTCGTTTCAATAAATTCGGAACACATAACGAGGTAAATATATCAGAAAGCACAGAACGTCAAAGATATCTACGCAGTCAGCATGATCATAAAGATCGAAACATTTATGGAAAATATCACAAAGTTTAAATTCGTGACTATATTGACTTTTAAGTTGTCAAAAATGATTTTTATAACTTAAAACATTGACACTATTTTGTGTAATTTACTGAAAAGTCGCTGCACTTATATTTATGACAAATTTCATGTTCTGACCATATCTAGTGTAACGAATTTATTGAATTGTAATGCTGCTCTGAAATATTTGAGTACCTCGCCCGCTACTATATACCGGTCAAAATCATAACCCTCCTTTTTGCTTCATCGTAGTCGGGTAAAAAAACAAACAAGGAACGCCATAAGTCATACTGGACGACAATGGGAACAATAAAAAGGTATTTAATCGAATATTCATTTTAGTATTTATTTTCTTAAACTCCCTATCTAAGTACTAGTTAGTTTAAAATTTTCAAAGTTCATGGCTTGCACCATCCAATCCATTAAATACCTTCTGGATCATTACGAGTGTCCCTTCGTTACCTTATTAAACATTTATGTGGTAAGTATAGATATTATCATATTAAGGCCAGCACCAGGCCTAGACCCTGTAATGTAAGTTGCTATTCAATTCACTTTAAACAAACCTAATTCGTACCAAATCCAACGCGTCACGTCAAAGATATTCTTCTTCTACCGGACATTACCTAATATCGACTCAACCAGGGTCACAGTCTCAACTGCCTTGAGCTTAATTGTAATTCCCAGAATCTAAGAACCTATTTGCCCATACGCATATAAATTAATCAATTTTTTACGGTCACAGTTAAAACGGCCAGTCTATAAATAAATATCATTTTGCACACACTTTACCCAATTTTTATTCTAAAACTGTTTCAAATCAGTCAGGTTGAGAATACAATTTTGTGATCGTATCTTGGCCAAACATGGCCGAAGATCACACAAGACGGAGAGGTTTGGAAGGAAAAAGAGGAGGCCAGCAGCGGGAAAAGACGAAAACGATAAAAAACATACTTTATTGGTAAATGTGGACACATTTACGCTATCTTCAGTGCGACTAGTGCTGTCTTGACCAAAAATGCGTTTGCATTCATATTATTACTTTTCAGTTTATTTTAGTTATTACCAGAAGCCAAGAAGGAAATGGCAGGATGAACTGGACTTATTTTCAAACCACCACCACCACCACCATCGTCGAACTCATCTCTGTCCTCAGGACTAGATTGAGGTCAAGAGTAGGCCCATTTAATATAAAATTAAATAAGACAAACAATTTACAATAGCTTAAGTTCTAAAAATTAAAATGAGGGCTACACAGATCTGATAATTACCACGAACGAAGTCATAAGCAAAACCTAGTGAACAAAACGATATATTGAACGCCTCGCTCGCCTCGCCTCGCTTATGATAACGCCTCATAACTGAGAAATACCAATTATATACGAGAAATTATAAGAAAAGTATGTTGTTATTTCCTTTGGTACTTCATATCAAATATCCCCCGTGATTTTTGAGGTTTTATAATGATTTGTTTTTCTCGTATAGTCTTAAAAGATTCTTGGATGATAGGCGAACGATCTCAAGAAGCTTCCTGGTGTGACCTGAATGTCTAGCGAAGTGCTGTGGAGCAATTTAGAAGATACCAGTGCTGAGTAAGCAAGCTGAAGTTGCAGTGATGGGCGAAGGAGCAAACGAGTCGTAAAGTAGAGACCGCGTATCGGCAGCATTAAAAACGTGACTTGACAGACAGGATGCAGAAGGCAGAGGACAGAGTGCTGTGGTGCAGCTGAGGATGGGCCTTTGTCCAGCCGTGGGCTGTGATAGTCTGTGACCACTGACTACGATGGGCTTTAAAACAGGATACACCTCACCCTGTTAAAACCATACTGTCTGAAAGTTGCAACACAATGCATTCATCTGAAGGTAGTAGCTCAATCTTCGGACCTCACAATAAATACTACTTCAAAACTATCATCTACTAAAATCAAAACAGAACCAGCATCAGACGACCAGTTTTCCTCCAGACACTATCCTCATCAAGGTAACAACAGTTATAAAATAATTGATTAGCGTATAGCTGACCCGTGTGAATGAGTTAACCCTCTAATCCGGCCGGCAGCGGATAATCTCCCGGCGTTTAGCGCGCCGGTGCACGGTGCAAGGGTTGGACGTAATTGGCTTCAGTTTACTGACAACATGCTGTTATCGGCGTGTTAGTTTATGATGTGCGGGTGATAAAATGATAATGGGCCTCATGATGGTCATTATTTTACAACTTAGAGAGTATAAGGTATGAAAGAAAATGGTACTTACCTGTCTTTTAGAGCTTTAACCAACGAAACTTAACTCGATCAGCACAGCAAACCGAACTTAGAGACTAACTGAAGAAGCAACAGATGGTCAATATTGTACAGTAATGATGACATTGCTATGGAAGATTGGTCCTTAATTATAGTCTTTGGTCCTAACAGACATTGGTGAAATTCACCGTACGTAACCTAGATATGCGTTGGTTTCTTCTTCTCTTGTAACACGAGTGATAAGACTGGACAGGCTGGTGTAGTGAAGTGTCTGACTGTCTTCAGAGAGTAGGTAACATTCGTTCTCCTAGGTAGATACCATTCTGTTTACTGCTTAATCTAAATCTCACGACAGAGCCAAAATACATTTACGAGTACGTACCTATTTTAACATTTAAAAACATCATAACCCGTATGGCCCGAAGGGTTAGGCAGAGGTGTACCCAATTACAGTACACACCCATATTTAGCCAGTTATGTTTAAGTACCATGTAATAGGGGGCGAGCCTATTGCCATCAACCGGGCCCAAACCCAAACTCAGTGGCTCCTACTGAGAAAATTCCTGATGTAAAAACCCAATAACACTTAACCCAACGCGGGAATCGAACCCACGACCTCATGCCTAGCAGTCGCACTTTTCGATCACTCGATCAACGAGGCAGTCAAGCTAGCTAGTCAGTCAGTCAGTTAAAACAAATTAAAACTTACAAAAAAGTTATTTTCAAACAATCATAATTCATCCTTAAACTCAATCATTCTAAACCGCAAAATTACTTCAACAAATGCAATGCAACAACAAATCAATCAAATCAATTACTGTTACTATTGAATAAACACAGCATCTATTAAACAGGATGTCCCCTGCAACTTGACACCCTGCTGCTACCAACTTTACTTTACCGTTATCAAACTTAACACACCGACATACACCACCCTTCAAGTTGAAGAAATAAGGGTGAGTTTTAAAGCTAAGATGATTTATTAAGTGTTAGTGGGGTATGGTAATGTGTAATAGCTACTTTATAAGCACCAGCAGATGTCCTAGGTGAGTATAGTTCGAAGCGAGTCGGTTTTTAAGCACGATCACACGTTTTTCTCATAATTTCGTACAGGATGTGTCCCAGTTTTAAGTGCGCAGGTGGCATCCAATCAGGGTTATTTGTTGTTCAACAAAAGAGGAAGAAATTGAGCTTTGAAGTGATTGTCTCTTTTGAGTTTGGGAGGAAGTTGTGATGCTCATATTACTTGTTACTTATTTTATGGTACAGAGATTAGTGGACTTAGTTAAGTGGGGAACAACGATTTGATGCGTGGGGCGGTTAAACATAAACTGACGCGTTTTTCCCATGGGGATAAAAATAAACTACAGACCAGGTATTTTAATTTTAAGTTTGCATGCTGAAGGAAGTAAGCGAAATATGAGAAACCTTTTTATTTGTAAGACCATGTAACCACTTTCTTGCAAATAAAGAACTTGAATCTTGACCACCACGTGCTTGGGACCCACGCACGCCCTTACCTAGGCATACTCTTTTCAATACATATTTGTCACTTCATCTTCTTTTTTTCACAGGTAGTTAACCTGTGAAAAAAAGTTCTTATTTACAAAAAAAAAAGATGTTTAAATAAAGGGTGTAACTAGATCCTTAACGAAGCCGAAAGGTACTTGTTCTCCCCGTCATTGAGATTATTTTTTTGTTCTAGACCATACCTGGGAACCATCTAGTTAGGTACGGATAATTGGGGGTCAAACTTCCAACTTTTTCACAAGTTTTTTTTTAATACATGTTTTTAATTTTACCTACTTTTATTCTTAGCGTAAAACGTGATTTTTAACCCCAAAACAAAAAGTCGTAAAGTTACTTAGTTTGATGTACATAATGCATGGTTGACGGCTACCTGAAGGGTTCGTTTATACCCTGTATTTAGCATGCCGTAATACCTGTAACATACTGTATTAACAAAAGTTACAGTAACTTAACAATGAATAATACATTCGATATTTTCTTCTTCAAATAAGTTTTTAAACTAACATGGTCCCTATCCCTAACACTATCATTAGCGGGATATTTCTGGTTAAAGACATTTAATTCTCATAAAGAAATTACATTTCACTTACATGAGAACAAATTTAAATATTTATAAACTGATCATTGTCCTTCGACACTCGGACCCACAATTAATCTGACGTATTTACAGTGTAATTTTTTTCATTCAGTTTTTTCTTTAATTCAGTCAATATTTACCATGTTTATTATTTGTTTCGGGTTCCCTATATTTCGGTACTGTTGCGAGCGCCATGATCACGGATAAACTCTAACTACTATCCGTTTCTAAGTGTCAATTATAATTAATGATAGTGTTCTTCAAATAAGTTATATCTAAATGAACACTAATTTATTTAAGTGCCGCTGATAAACCGAGATGTCCATCCTCCTTTACAGTAGCAGCCAGGCGTCCTTATTTGTGCTCGCAGACCTGCAAATCTATTGAGTAAGGAAATTATTAGACCTGCAAATCTATAGCAAGCGACCGCTTTGACCGTACAGGCGTAAGGATGCATCTCGTAAGAGGCTTGTACCACTCAGCTATATTAGATACGACGTTTGACATCTTCGAAGAGTAATCTGTTAAAACGTTCGGGATGCGGTCACCGTGCCATGGACCGACTAACATGCCTACAACAATTTAGTTACCCACCTGTTACATATTGATGAATAAAGACTGTTTCTCGGTTTAAAACTAAACTCATACTAAAAAAAAACAAGCAACGCGCTCAAAATAATGAATAATCACGGAACATATCCCGTAAGTGACTAAACACTAGTATATGTTTATCGATGAACATAATATCACACCTGTAATCTATTAAATAGTACATTGACATTGCGCACGTTATGCTTAAGTCCCACTTAAAAGCAACTCTATTGTTATCCACTGGGCACAGTTCTAAACGGAGTCTAATCTGAAAGTCTACTTTTATACATATTCCTAGAAAATCTTAATAACACGACCTGGGAATCAAACCCAAGGCTGCGGTCTTGGGTTTGATTGCTCAGTAGTTAGCATACGGTGACCTAAATATAGTACGAGTATATTCGGGTCACTTTCCAGTTTACGGTTGCAGCTGAATACCAGTATTTTATATGGAAAAATTGCTAATGGCGAATCTCAGACACCACTAGTCCACGCGGTCGGGCGGAAGTGGCGAAGCAAAAGTATTGGCGGTGCGCCGCGCGGAGAGGCGGAGAACGCCGCTCGTCCGCGCGGTTGCGCGGTATCAAGTGAGAATCGCCTATCCCGCCCCAAGTAACACAGGAAGCATTTTAAAATACGAATAGTAAACTTATGTAAAACTTAAGGTCCGTATAAACTCTTACAAAAGTTCACCGAACGTCTTGATGCTTTATATTGGTATTTCAAAACCATTATGATGCTTTACAATGTATAACGGTTGGATAATGGCCTATCAAAATGCTTTTGTAAAGCCTTTAGTTTTAGTGAAGCCAACCACAATGCAGCTGTACAGCTTTCAGCTGTTTTTAGTGTCTTAGGGTTTACAATAGCATTGTTAAGCAGTAAGATAATGCCTATTGCCGCTTAATAGCATAAACCTGTACCATTATAATGCATCGTAAATCCAGTATACAGCTTTCAGCTATTTTTAGTGCCTTAGGGTTTACAATAGCATTTTAAGCAGTAAGATAATGCCTATTGCCGCTTAATAGCATAAACTTGTACCATTATAATGCACCGTAAATCCGTTATACAGCTTTAGGTTGTTTTTAGTGCCCTTTGTTGTGTTATAGCACTTTTAAGTGCTATGTAAAAGCCTAATACTGCTGAACAGCATAAACGTGAATCAATATAATGCTTGCATTTTTAAAGATCAACTGAGTGCTGTTGTGCGAGTAACAGCTCTTTAATCAAATACACGTGAGTTATTGTAATGCCTAAAGCTATATATACATTCACTTTACTGTATTCTTAAAACCATTTGTCGGCCATATTGGGGAAAAGCACATAAAATATAATATGTGTATACATCAACAAATAACAGCATTTTTTTATGGTGTGTTGCCTAACCGTGTGTAATGATTATGATAATTATGCTAATAACAAAATTAAGTTGTGATTATTCAAGTAATACAAATTCTGAAATGAGTTTTATTGTTTTGCTCAAGGATCCCCAAAATTACTTTAAAGCAATGGCACTATTTCAGTCTACATCAAGTCTATTGGTATATCGGTGAACCCTTAGAGAACTACTTTATAGCCAATGGCACTACGGTGGTTCATCAAAAGTCTTCTCTCTGGCCTCTAGCTTAACGATTGTTCACGTGTGACTATTTATACTGCTGACGGCATTAATTGGCGTTTATAAAGGTTCACCGGGCTATTGTAGACTCACGCCATTTTGAAAATATTTTATAACCAAAAAATATTATCATTCGAACCTATTTATAATAGCAATAGACCTTTATCATAATGATTTAACTTAATTTAATACTGCCCAATCAATACTATTACGTTAATTATGCAAAATTCATTCTAGACTAGGAATAAAAAAATTGTTTTGATTATTTGATTCATATTTTTATATAACATTTTATATCAAAACTACAAAATATCGAAGGCGCGTGAAAATTTTCAATGAAACTTATATAGATATTTACAGTAAACTAGATTGCGTTTAAAATAGGCATGAAATAACAAAAGAGTCAAAAACTTAGCAAGTATTATAAATTTTATTTTAATGCAAATACAAGTATGGTGTCACTCAGTTTTGACGATCTTCGTCCATATTATATTGCTGAACAAAGTAGTGAAATTACAACGTTAATTGTATTATAACATTTGTGCTATGGTATTAGAGATGATTTTGCAATGATGATTTAAGTTCTACCTGTGAACACTTAAATAGCCTCAATCATACTTTTAGAACAATCTTATGCTGGTCTAATGCTTTTGTAATGTAATTAGCATCTTCATTATCAATAATATTGCTAGTATAATGTTTCTGTAATGCGATTGGCAACTTCATTGACCGTAATAATGCTTCTATAATGCGATTCGCCACTTATTTGGTCACAATAATGCTAATATAATGCGCCTGTAATGCAATTAAACAACTATTTGTGAACTTATTTATGATCTAAAGCCGTATAATTTGTGCCCAAATTAGCATTACAGTAGCCGTATAAACGTTTGTAATGCTATCATAGAACTAACTCAAAATGCGAAAACGATACAGAAATGCTGGAAGTCGGCCGATATAGTGCTTTGATGTGTTACTTGGGGCCTCCACAAACTAGTTACTGGGTAACATCAGAAGTCTGTAGTACACACTGTACTTATGCCCGGCAATGCCATCTTTGAGAAAACTCTCACACTACTACTCAATCATTTTCCTGCCACGTAGAAAGTCCTCAATAAAAAGCACAAGTGAGTCAACAATAAGTTGATGTCGTGCCGCTAACGACCGACAGCCGCTCGTATTCCCAGGAGCTGTGACACTCACCTGGTTACAGGTCATTGTACTCAACGACTACTATAACTTCCTATTCTAGTATCTTCGATTCGGGCGGTCATTGATTGAGCTATTTATATCGGTCATTAAACAGTAGTTTTACTTTTCACTCGACTCCGGTGATCTCCAGTAGAAAAACAATGTTTTTAGATTTCTAAATGTCTCGTGTATCACTACCGTATGATAAATATTGCATGCATTTAGAGTCGGCCATACAGGCCATGGAAATATTTGTTCCGTGCGGGAATCAAACCCGCTACAACTAAATGCCACTGCTGACGATAGACACTATAGTTTTTAATTTGAAAGTACCTATGTATTGTATTTTTCTGGGATATCCTAACACTCGAAAAAATACTTTTGTGAATGGAATCTTACACACAAATTGTAATCTTGCCTAAATCTCGTCAGAATTACTATAAGCGTCTTATGTAAGTTTTAAATGAGTGAGACAAACACTTAACTATTTTGAAAACTAGATTTACTCTCTTCCGCACTATCTTTCTGTTTATCCTCAAAAAAGATAACATGATATTATGTATGAAAAAAGATGAAAGTACATACGAAACCACATCTATGGGTACACTCCGTATTGAAATCGTGTGGAGTGGGCAATAAACACAAGCAATATGTAACTACCGCTACGTGAATCGCGTAGTTTAGGCCGCTACGTGCTACGAATCTCGTAGCACGCCTACGATATCATAGCGTTCAGTTTTGAATGTACTGTAATGACAAATGAGTATTATTTTAGTGCCTGTATGTTTATGATTGCCTGGTAGTTTTGAAGATGGATGTATTGTTGCGCTGTTAATGAAATGGGTTATGCAGTGGTGTGAGGTTTTGGTGGTGGGTGGTGTGTGTTGGTCAGTCTCCACACTCCTGCGTCATCTCATCGTGTTGCAAGGAATTTTGCTTTGTTGGTAAATGTTTGGAAAAATCTCTGTGAAAATTGTATTAAAAAAAAAACAATACGGCGTTAGTTTAGAATATGACCACGCGCCAAAAAAGCCATCTACAACTATGTAATTAGTTCAATTCTTAAAGAGATCACCATCAATATAAATTAATTAGTATTGGTATTCAGTTGAGGTATTCATAACTCAAGTATACTGAAGCAGATCTTCAAGCGACTCTCATGAACACTTTCGCTGAGATCTCTCAAACGATTTCAATGAGACGTCTTGTGAATTGTGTGCGACATTGATGAATTTATGATACAGTTTGAGTGGAAAAATTTTATTGGACACATTATAAACAATAGTAAAACTATCTCAAGTTTGAAAAAACTTTCGCTTCTACATGAACTTTAGCTCATTCAGCGTAAGATTATGCCAGGGCTATAGAATATTTTGGGTATGAGCAGAGACATCCGCCTGTATTGATACAATAACATAACACCATTACGACTATATTTCCCGAAGGGACAGACAGGTCTCGCGTGAAACGGGCGCATAACGTGGCTTCAGATTATACTGAGAAATTCCTAGTAGCAAACCAAAAAACACTGCTAAAGCCGGGGATCGAACCCTAGACCTTTACCTCAGCTGCCGCGCTTACGACCAGGGAGAAATACTGAGGAATGACTAGTTTTCCTCGAGTAATTAATAACATAGGTACTGTAACAGTGAGGACTTGCCTCATTACCCAGCGTTCATTTACCGATTGCTTTTCTCTGGAGGATTACTACCGAAACAAGTAACACGTTGGTATTCATTTTATTTAGGTATTTCTAATACTATAAGCTGTGGTATAAGTATGAATAACATACATAAACATAACAGTCATAACATCACGCCTGTAATCCCCGAGGGGTTAGGCAGAGATGCACCTAAGAGTACACCCACAATTAGGCAGTTATGTTTTTAAGTCCCATCAACCAACCACAAATCTAGACTCCGTGGCTGCTACTTAGAAATTTCTGATGGAAAAACCCAATAATATTTTGCCCGACCCGGGAATCGAACCCAGAACCTCATGCTCAGCAGTCGAGCTTGCGGCCACCCCGCACAGGATGGGGCCCGGGGCTGAATACTGTTGCACTCATGCAAGCTGTTGGAGTGACTACCCGCAGAAAGTTGCTTTAGTAGACTGGATGCAACATTGGTGAAGCAGATGCTGTGGTGAATCTAGCGCTTAGTGTTACTTAAAATAGGTTTAAGTCTGAGTTGATTATCGTTTTCACCAGCTTTGTGTGCTTATAGCTAGAGATAATAGTTTTCACGCTATAGTTGTTGTTATTTATGATGATCGGCAGATTATCTTTGATTTACGGCAGAATGCAGTGCTTGCAGATCTAGCTGGTATTCAGGATTGCCCAGTATCATTGTGTTCCCTTTTGTATTAAGTTCGATACCTAAGCCGCTGGATGCTGGAGCACAGGACCGGTGGATGTGGCGACGCTCGGAAGAGGCTTATGTCCAGCAGTGAACGTTGAAAGTGAAGGCGAATATTTTTTTACTAAAACAGATGATGACCATACTGATATTGTTAGCCTGTGTCATCCCACTGCTGGGCAAAGGCCTCTCCCCATGACTTCCAGTTGTTGCGATCCAGGGCTAATGTGGGCCACTGGTTGTTGGTTTTGTCCAGCTCGTCCAGCCATCTTCTACGAGGTCCACCGCGATGCCTTCTGGCTGTGTCAGGGCTCCAGAAAGTGGTTATTTTGGCCCACAGCTCATTGGACATGCGGCAGACGTGGCCAGTCCAGCCCCACTTAAGCTTATCTGCTTTTTGATGATGACCATAAAGTTGAATAAATGGGCACCTACTCTGTTTAGTGTTCTTGTTAAGTTTTGTCTTTGATCAAGTTAATAATTTTTGGTATACTCACTTTTGAACAGATTGGGAACTTATGATCCAAGTCATTGTAATCGCATCGTAATGATGCGATTACAATGACTTGGATCATAAGTTCCCAATCTGTAAACTTACTATACTTTTTATACAAATAGGTTCGTGTACTAACACGAATCTCATGATTCAAGTCAAGATCAACATAACCTTTTCAGCCGTGACAATGTTGAAGTAAGCGAATGTATGTTGAAGTTTCAGTTGTCTTCGATACTTAGCTGGGTATACTTACATATATTTCATCTCAAATGTGGCCGAATTTGTTGTTATATATTAATGTTTTACTGTTTTTAAGCTGCATTTATGCAAGCAGTCTGAATGTTTGTTTTCATAGATGTTGAGTTCGAACGGGAATCGAACCCGGTGGATTGCAGGCAATTACGCCAGTGGTCATACCACATTTGTTTGAGAAATGTAAACCATAACTATTACTTTTCCACCTGGCGGCCACACCCAGGACATCTAGAGATCGGTAGGAGCTCTCCTGCCGACAAACGAACCAAGAGCCATAGCCATCTTCCATTGATTGTCGATCAAATAAATTCTAATCCTATCATTATATTAGTCTACGCCAGACGGTGTGTAATCGTGAGCTACGGCGTAGCGACTCAGGTAGTGCTACGGCGTAGCGACGTAGGCAGTGCTACGAGAATCATACCGTGCTGCCTTATTGAGGTAACCCAAGTTTTAACCCAATCTCTTGCTGTTTTTTTGAATATCGGGAAAAATAAAAGATATAAAAGTCGAAAGTTATAGTTTATATTAGATTTATAATAAGATATGTAGTCTACAAAATTTCACAAATTTTCACAACGTTATTTGAACCTAAAGCGTCTACCCATTTTATTATGAAAATAAAATTATCGAAATCACTGGGATCTACGTACGGCGGGGGTTCATTTTACGTAACCATTATTTTTTAAAATATAATCTAATAGGCTGATATTTTATTCTCGCGTATTTTTACATGAGTAAGTCAAAAACTAATAACGGTAAAAAAATAAAAAAATATCAATCCATAAAATGAGCCCCCGGTGAACTCAACAACACAACGTCGCTCTCATACATATACAATCATATTTGTTATTGTTATATTTAACTAGAGTTATACAGAATAATGATCCTATGAAATATAATTATGCATTCTTTAAATTTATTCAATAATATAATAATACTTAATAAGTATCCATAGGTAATGGTTAGTCAATGTCGTACTACAGACTACTATAGTTTATAATATAATGAATGAGTTGTATTATTCTTTATCATTTATTACTTTAAATTTAATATTCGATATCATAACCACTAAACGAACATACAGCAGCCTCGGCCCAAGCGCGGGCGCACGTAATCACAAAAAAACATCGTCAACACATAAAATAATAATCAATAATAATAATCATACAGATAAAAATCATTCATAAAAACATTACAATAAAAATCTAAACATTAAAACACACTTAAAACAAACATTATATTAATATTATCATAATCATAGAGTGTACGTATGTATAATATCATTTAAGCGAATATTCGTATAGTCAAAAATAATGTGAGCATGGCCGTGCGGGGGAGCGGGGCGGGGGCCATCCAACATTCACTAGCGAGCGGCCCGGGCCGGCGCCGGCGCAGCAGCCCGCCAGGGCCGGTCCACGGTCCACAACCGACTCGTCACAACAACACATTAGCTAATCGCCCGCGGGCTCACACACACTACAATACATTACACTAGACTCTGAACAGACAACAGGCCGCAGCCCGCTCCCCGCGCCGCCCGTCCCTCGCCTATTATATTATTATTATAATATCTTAATACTTTACGCTATTACGTTAGTAAGCTTTATAAATTTTCGTTTTTCCTTCATTTATGCTATCAATAATAATTATACAACTTTTTTTAAATTTTATGTTTTTTTCGAAATTTCTATCATAACGTAGTTTCGACTCTCTCTGCGGCGTCTAGCGCGGCAAGCGCTCGACGACCTAATAAAAAACGTTCATAATAAGAAAATATATCGTGAACAACTCTGCCGACTTACGATAGGTACGGCGCGGCGGACGGGCCGTGCCGGCGAGGCGCCGACTTTTGGCACCAGGATTTCGATTACGCGATTTTTACTTCTTTTAATATTTTTTATAACGATTCGAGTAAAAAAGATCCCTACTACGAGAACGTGCGACTCGTGATTGCGACGGCCGCAGCGGCAGTACCGGCGGCCGCAGCGGCAGTTCCGGAGCCTTACGAGATGATGCGGATGGCCTGGTGCGCCGGCGCCGAGCAGGCGGGGCACGGCGCGCCGCCCGCCGCCAGCCGCTGCGCGCACTCCAGGCAGAACAGGTTGTGTCCGCACGGCACCAGCGCCGCCGCCACGCCGCGCTCGGCGCACACGGCGCAAGCGCGCGCTGGAGAAGCCGCGGGCGACGGCCGCGTGGGCCCCCACGCCCACACGCCAGCCGTGCCGCCGCTGGGCGACTCAAACGATGGCGACTCGCCCAGTCCCTCGTCGCGCTCCGTGGACGACCAGATGCCCAGCAGATCGCCCAGCCGCGCCGACGAGCCGCCCGATGAGCACGAGCCGGCCGATGAGAACGCGGCCTCTTGTTCAGGCCGCAGCAGCGACGCCAGTCCGGCGCGATACAGCGTGGCCAGCGGCTCGCTGTCAGTCTGTGTGGGCACGCCAGTGCCAGCGGCACCCGCAGCGCCAGTGCGGAGGGCGATGTGCGCCTCGATCTCCTTGCGCGCCGCCTCCACGCTCTCAGGCAGTCCCGTCACCTCAAAAACGGGCTCGCGCTCACGCGAGGGCGTCACGATGTACGTGTGTGTGGTGTGCTGGATACGCTTGATGGTGGCGCCCTTGGGCCCGACGACGAGTCCCACGACGCGGTAGGGCACGCGCACCTGCGCGGTGACGTGTCCGGGCGCGCCCGCGGGCGGCGGCGGTGCGGCGCCGCACTTGCGCGACGCGCGAATCTGTGAGAAGTGCTCGGCCGCCGAGAGGATCTCACGCTTGGCGCGCGCTACGTCCTCCTTGCGGCCGGTGACTACGAACACCGGCTCCTCGCCGCGGACCGGAGTCTTGATGTATGTGTTGGTCTTCGCGCGCAGCGCCTTGATCTTGCAACCTGAAGCAAAGAAAAATAATTTAAAAAAGGGCTACGTTACACATTCAAATCGGCTTGTGCAAGTGAATCGAGTTGAGGCACCCAACATGAGCCTGGTGAAATTCAAGGTTGTTTAAATAACGATATTCATAGCGGTCGTGGCATTGTACAGTGCTGAAGGCCGTTTAGACATCGTACATTTTAGGTATGACGAAGTAGCTGCGGGCATGTTCTCAGCGTCGATAAGACCTCGAGACAGGCCCGAGCCACCAGACGGGTAGTTAACCGAATACGTAATATAATTCGTCAGTCGGCGTCAAGCCGGCGCGCGCTGCGGACGCGTCTCCATGTTCTCAGACAGTGATGACTGACGACGTCGATATGATGATTAATAAATGATTTGATGACTTAAACACTCGCCGAATAAATTTTTCCGATAAAATTCTAACGCCCTGAAGTAAATTAGTTGTATTCCATGGCGTTTACAACGAGGTCGGACCACGTGTTCGTTGTAACGTATTAAGTAATATTTTCGTCTCGCATCAGCACGTGCCGCTCGCAGCACTCCGTCCCTGTCGCACATCTTACTCGAATGCGGCAAAAACATGGCAATGTTGCGCAGCATCCGCGACTTCGTTAAGACATGACCGGACTACTTAACACAACACTGCGATGAATTCCGAACAGGGGCCATCTTCAATTTGGAAAATTGAATTCTTTAATATTGATTCTTTCCACATGTGTAAGCAAGATCAATAAGTAACTCAATAATATGTTACAAAAGTTAATTGAGCAAGTACCTATGTCCAAATTGGTCATAGCCCAAAACTGCTGAGAGTACTTAAAACCGACTCGGTTTCTAGTTACTTGGTATTAATAACATACAAATAGTTAAGTAACAAATTAATGAAACAATACATACTAGCTTGAAATTCAGTTCGCGTGAAAAGCAGGTATAATCCCCGGCGGTTACAAATGGGAAAGGCCTATATGTAGGGTAGTTTTATGAATCACAGGTTGACGACCCGGGCGGTAACCTCGCCGGATCGCGTCGAACAAAATTGAACCCTACGGCCTATGCAATAGAGATAATTGGTTTATTTATACAACATGAATTTCGTTCCGATTCTGGCAATGGTATTTTGAGCTTTACGTGTTTGAATGTAAGGTTTTAAATGTATTGTTTACTTTTTCAGTTCGATATTTGTGGTGGTATCGGAAAGTTGGAAGGCTCGCTTTTCGATTATGATTCAGATTAGTCCGTCTGTTCCGATTGATTACGGCGTGTCATCCATTTGCCGACAATTATTCCTACTCTTAATTTATTACCATAATTGATTTGTCACGTTGGTTTTTTAATACTTTTAATTTCGCACTAACAAACTTAATTGGCGGCAATTAATCTCTAAGATATTTATAGATAACTCGAATATTACTTAAATAAAGTAAGCCAATTATGTTTGTTTTTTATTACCCACACTTATTTAGCCTGTTTATTGAACTAGTTAGACAAAGACTTAAAGTTATATCAGTATGCGGTGACGTAGACTCGTAGCAGAGGCTGCTAAGTAAACTAGAATGAAAATAGACCGGTCTACTGCAGGGAGTCTGTTTTATTTATATTTTGTTGCAGTGTGTCTTATACTAGTGTTAGGCTGATATAATAATAGAAGATGACCAATTCTTTTTTGAGACATCCCTTATTTGTCTGTTGCCGGGTAAAAGTCTCCCCTAAGTTTAGAAGTCATTCATAAACAAAATGAACAGGATAAAACGCTTTAAAAGTAAAACAAAAAATAAGGAAATGGCCACAATTGTTTGAGTTCAGTAGCTTAGCGAATAATAGGAAGTCTTTCCCCTACCGAGGGGCGATTACAGATTTATTTTTATATTCTTAATAATAAAAGTTCGAATTCTAACCAACTTTGAAGTAAGAAATAAGTCTTAACAAAATGTCTCTGTAACGTTAATTGCCGCGACTTAGTAAACGTGCACAAGTAGCTGGCTCCCTGCCAAGCGCCTATCGGACAAATTAACATACGCGATGCTAACGGCACTGCCCGCTCCCGTAATGTATGGAGGGATTAACATAGCTCTGTTTTAGTTTTTTTTAGTGCAATTCATTAATGCAGTATTTATAATGGAAGAGCAATGTTACATAATTAAAGGTCAAATTAAATTGGCTAGTGAAACTCTGCAGATGAGAAGCGTATCGAACATCGATATTATCTAACATCTAAATAGCTCATGTCCGAGGCTTCGCCCGCGTGGAGTGTGATAATTGTCCCACGGGATCATACTACCGGGATAATCCAGATTATAAACTATCTTTGTGCTAAATTTCATCCAAATCCGTTTAGTAGTTTTTGCGTGAAAGAGTAATAAACATCCATATATCCAGACCTCCATACATCCTCACAAACTTTCGCATTTATAATTTGAGAATATTTGTATTTTTCATCCGGTAAGACTGGAAGCCGACCCCACCAGTTGACAAAAGGCTGGGCAGATGAGTATCTTTTACAGTTATCTGTATTTGACACTTCTTAGCGTGTCGATGGCAATCTTAATTGTGTTGACCCAGAAGTGAACCATGAGTTTGGTGCTTTATATTTGACAATACAAGGTGTAACATAATGATCGCAAGACCTGCCGTGTGGTCTCTCGGACCATGACACTGAACAACTTTCGTTCTACAATACATTGAAATTCGTAAAAAACGACTTTCTATAGGAATTGACGCAATCAGAGCGATTGATCAGTTTCATGGTTTGAGACACCACACGAGAGGTCTTAAGCTTATGATGTTACATGCTTAAATAACTTCTTCTAGTCATTACTATCGTACTGGAGCAATAAAAATGTACCTCCACAAAAGGAGGTTTCCACCTGTGGCCACGAATCCACTATAATAGACAAGTGTTAGTGACAACTGTTTGCGTTCACCGAGCCACAGTGCGCGGTAATTATGTCAGTTATCAACAGCACCGCGTGCTACTGACCGCAGGCACTCGGCTGGCGTGTAGTGAGCATCTGTCTAGACTGGTCAGGTAGGCTGTACGTAGCTTAGACCATTAGTCATGGTACTTTTTGATGAAGGTATTTATACGGTACCAGTGTTGCCTCGCGGTTTCACCTGCTGCTCGGCTCTTAAGAGCACTATGCGTTGTGTGTGTATAATTATCACTTGCAAAGGAAAACATCGTGAGGAAACCAGCATGCCTGAGAGATATTTCTTGGTTTTACATACCTAAGCCAAGTCAGAGGCCCATGGCATAAAGACTCGAAAACCAGGTTAGGCACTAACCGCACGATAAAAGAGGAGGAGATGCGTGATCTTAAATAGCCTATATCCCTCTTCAAGAATTGGGTTATCAAATGCAGAAAGATTTTTCAAATCCGACAGATATTTCTAGGTATTAGCGCGTTCAAACAATAAAACTCTTCAGTATTATTATATCAGTATAGACAAAAGCCGTGTGCTTGGTGTGCTTGAATGTTTTTTTATGAATAAGATTTTTTTTTTTTTTTCATTTCCCATCGACACAAAAAAACGAACTTCTTTCAAAGGTTTCGCATGAACGAATTTAAAAACTGTACACCTATAATATCAAAAAGTATGAAGAGCAAGGTTCTGAAGTACTTATTACTGTTATTAATAAAGTAAAGTGAATATTATAATAAGATCAGTTTAACTGTAACTAGTCATCGTCATTATTGCAGCAAGGTTTAAAATTGCAGCACAAGTATGGAACCCTCTTATTTTGTTCACAAAGAGATGAAAGATATACTTGTAATGTATGTGGGTCACTCTTAGCTAGAGATACTTCCTACACTTAAAACACACTGTGATGTAACCCTGGATATACAAGTAATAGCAGAATCAAACAAATTATTTAAGCTTTTAAACGTAACAAGTCTATGAATCAATCTACAAAATAACTAACGCAATCTACGAAAAAACATATACTATTGCTATAGTGCATGGGAATAGTGCAGCTTTATTTCAGTGTTTTTTTTTAAATCGGGTTACTAGTTTCGCAGGTGACCACAACATACAAACTCAACTTAACCTTTATATAATAAATAGAGATAAAGAAAATTACTATTTTCCAGTAAAAACTGCACTATGTAAGAAAGATTAATTACAGAGTAAAAATAAGAAGGACATACTTCCATTTTACGATACTACAGAAAACTTGAATGAATCGAAAATCGCGTGAAAACAAAACTTGGTTAAAATTACCGTGACCCATTTACAGTAATAAAATACCCCCTCGTATTTATGCTGCCCTATTACTGAAGTATTCGGCGCATAGTTTAGAAAACCGATTTCTGAAGGTTTTCTTTGGAAATATTTTCGTTCGTTAATTATTTTTATTACCTTGGGAGGAAGGACTTATTTGAATGTTATTCTTGATTTCTTTTAGTGTTTGAAAGTAGGAAGATATAATTAATTTGTACTGTAGGTTGAAGAAACTGTGGGCGTCGTATAATTAAGGCCTTTTACCGAGAAATGAAATAACAAACGTCAGTTTCATTTATATACGGTAGTAGCTTTTGCTCGCGGCTTTTCTCCCGTTATGTACGGAGTATACTCACCGGAACGTTGTAAATGTAGCCTATAACACGCGGCGATAATGTAGCTTCACGTTAGTGAAAGAATTTTCGGAATCGGATCAGTAGTTCCAAAGATGGCCTACATACAAACTTACAAACAAATTTTACCTCTTTATACTATTTTTTATTCCAATCCCAATTAAAAAATATTTATAAATTAAAAAACCAACCCAACCAGCAATAAAACCCATCCGTTGCAAACGCACGACAGACTCGAAAACCTTCCGTACGCGTCATACATACCATTCATAAGGGTGCTACGGTGCTACGTGTCTACGAGAGTGCTACGCGGGCGCTGCACTCTACGCGACTACGGCGTAGCAAACCGGGTCACCGGCCCCCGTCCCGCTCCCCCCGTAGCCTTTTCATGAGTAATATAAATGCATATTTGACGTGAATTCTTACGTTATTTTTATTTAAGGCTGTAAATATTGAGCTTTAAGTAGCGAATTATTATTACTGCTTTTTTATGCGGTTTTTTATATTTCGGGTGATACTTAAATGGTGAATTTATTTGTCAAATTAAATTATTTTTTTAGGTAGTTGATCTCAGACTAACCTAAAAAATCGCAACTTTAACAAAAAAACATCTATCAGTTGAACAACAAATGATTTATGAAATGACGGAATAATGGCAGAATTATGAAAAGAAATTTCCTGAAAGCGTCGTAGCCAGGAATAACCACAAAAGCCTGAAGGCTCTCGCTCTCGCGAGGGCACCGACCTGAGATTTGTCATAATATAAAGGTTTCCAAGTAAACGAGATAAATGTTTGTATTATTTGGAGACAACAAGTTTCCCTTTCGACACGTTCTCTAATTAACTTTTGATATTGAGAGGGAAAACAAACTTATTTGATTTCAGTTAGTTCTTCCAAGATATTTTGTGTATCTTATATTTATTCTTCTACTAAAAATAATTATTCAAATTCGTTTTAATAGATCAGCATCAGCAGAAGAAATTTTTAGATACTATTTGTATGGTTATAAAAACATACTATTTATCGTAACATAACAAATTATCATTACAATAAAAACCACATTTAAAAAATTTCATTCTCATCAGAGAAAGTGAGAAGATAAAATAATCCCTCCTGTATAAAACTATCGCTACGGTCGGTGCTACGCGGCTACGAGAGCGCTACGCCGGCCGCTACGACGATTATCTTTCAAGTCGCGCATGACTGGGCCCATGTTTTATTTGGAGGCTTTTTTAACTTTACTACTGTTTTGTTGTTTCAGCGACAGAACGGTTTGTATTTTTTCAGGAGAATATTGTTTTAAGTTGGTATCATTTCGTAAGAAAACAGAATATGATGTTTCTTTTAATAATATGTATATGAAATAAGACTATTAATGTTATTCTCATACTATTTTCGTTATTCACCCATGACTAAACTAAAGCAGCGAATGACATTATATAATGTTCTACATAATCTTCAAGTTAGGAAATAAGCTAAAAGTTGATAACTTAGCGAATACCTTAACTTCCGAGGCTTTCCGCCATGCCGTGATTTATGAACACGTCAACAAATAACATACCCTGCAAGCTAACATGAACCTTATTCTCATAGCTTTAACGACCACTATACCGTGGTAAATTTTACTTCGGTTAAGACACTGACAGATTCGCAGACGTCGACTATAATAATGGGTTCCGTATACTGATTAAATATGTTTATGTGTATTAAGGAAACACATTTGTTAATTACTGACGCACTGCCTGCTGGTCTAGTGGTCGCGCGAGTGAAGCGAAGCGCGACTGCTGAGCATGAGGGTTCGATTCCCAGGTCGGGCAAAGACACATTGGGGTTTTCGATTGGGATTTCTCAGTAACAGCCACGGAGTCTAGATTTGCGCCCGGTTGATAGCAGTAGGCTCGCCCCTGTTATATGGGACTTAAACATAACTGGCGGAATGTCGGTGTACTATTAGGTACACCTCTGCCGAATCCTTGGGGAGTACAGGCGTGAAGTTATATTATGGCGCAGATACATAAGTACAGAGTGCTATGAAACGTATCAATGTATGAGGTACTGTGTAGCTCTGTGGAATCATGATGCCTTGGTAGATTTCATGTTGGCTGTTAGTGTAAGACTAATGGAATTCTTTAATTTTAGTTTATCTTCATTGAAAGTTTAAAAACAAACATATGCTTTCCAGTGTTTTTATACTTTAAGATTAAGACGTTTTTAAAACACAGTTTATCTTAATAAAGCAATAGAACTTATGAGGATATTCGTGTTATTTTTCTGCACACATTTTCCTTATCATCCATCCAAATGATAATTTCCTGCTACGTAGTCAATAAACTGAACTTTTTGCTCCCCCCTTTACAGAAAGAAAATGGTGTTTTGAGAGACCCAAATGTATTATGTTTATAAACTGAACCTCTTCTACATTCATTGCAGTTTGTAAGTCTAAAATATTGTTAACGTACACAATGAATTAGGATTTTCAATTCAATTAATTATATTTACTACTACCCAAAACTAATAAAACAAAACATTGTATAGCTACAACTTCCTATCATTATGCCGCCCTAGTATAACCGGAACGAAATACCGACACGACAGTTACAAGTTCAGTAATTTGGAAATCTAAAGGTAAACATGTAGGTCAAATGTAGGTATAGCGGGAACATAAATACATAAGCAAGGGAAGCACCGAGAAGCGTAGTCACACTGAATAATGAAGAAGACAAAGCCTGACTTTTGTCTCGCTCGCACATGTCTTCTCACTCTATCTGCAGTTCTTGATATTTTGTGTGGATTAACTGATATTGATACTTGATAGTTTAGGGACAGTGTCACGGAGTTTGTTTCAGTTTACAATTGTTTTGTCAATAACCTAGGGAGATAACTTCCAATAATTTCTGATGTATGACAAAAGATATTTAACAAAGTAGATCCTCTTTTATCCTCCCGAAATTATATTTTTCTTTCCGAAAGGGGATCGAGGGCGCTGTGTATCGGCACTTATTACATAGAAATATTATTTATCCCGGAACCAAACACCAGGACCCCACGAAGGGGAGGAGTTGATCGATACCTGACGGCGTCTGTATCACCCAGTCCTCACGATGTTAACCCGAAACTCTTCACAACTTTGTTTTGTATACAAACAACGTTTAATTCAAATATGTAAATGGAGCCCCAATTTACTAAAACAATTTTCGTAGCTGTCATCTTTTATTTGTCAAATGTCGGTTACAGTTATTTATATACCTTTTCACTTTACGACCGCTGCGTTGTTCAGATAACAGACTTCACAACGTTAGTTATGATCTAACTACGGCATAAAATTTTTAGGGGTTTGGTTACGTGCCGCGTATACAGTACCAGGATGGATAAAGAAATATTTCCAATAACAAGACGGTGGAACATCGACTAGTCACCAGGCAAGCATAAATCATAGGACGTCGCCATAACAACGGCGGTAGGCCGTGCAGGGGTGGCCAACCTCGGGCTGCCCCCCGCTCTAAGGCAAGCTGTTTTCCCGCGCCCGTCTTACTACAGCTGTTTCCCTATACAATGCTATAGACACTCTTCCTGTCTATAATGGGTGCCCGGGAAGTCGGGAATGAGTTTTCATTTATACTGCCTTTTCTCTGTCCTGGTTCTGAATAATTTTCTTCCCCATAATATATCTTTACCAGGATAATGGTGGGTTCGCTTTGATGGAATGCTTTGCTATCCTATTATTCACCAAGATATTTGTGCACGAAAATAAACAAATCGGTTGTTTGTATTATTAAGGCCAAGTCGTTTATGTTTATTGTAACGTTACCTTTAGCAGACTCGGGCTACAATAAAAATCGTACGGAACAGAAATAGTACGGTACAATGTTAATTTCTAAATTAAAAAACGTCAGATAAATCGTCGGATTTGTAAATAAAAGCGGGCTCAATAGGGAAATGTTGGCCAATGCTGATCAACCAGAGACACGGTTTCGTCATAACGTTTGGCGGCGCGCCAGAACTCGGGGGCTCACCAGATCAACATCCAGCACTGAACTGCAGTGAACTCAGACTACGACGTCAAAAAACTGTCAACACTTAACGAATTGGACAAACAATCGTACAAGATGTGTACGATACAAACAATTTAAGGACAAGTCTGGCCGAAGTTTGTTTTAAACACATTGGAAATCATAAATCAATTATTTATTTAAGCAAGATTTAAGAATTCCACTGCAGTAAAAGGAGCAGAAGTGAATGGAATGAGAACTGAGATTTCGCACTTAAGTGAAAAAAGAACATTCAAAACTTTTCGCGCCTAAATGTGTCAGCTAGGCTATCAAAGTTTTCTCCAGCCACAACTCATCACTTCCTCCCATGATAAGACGCGAAACTTTCTTCAAGTCATCAAGTTGACCAGGGTGACGCATGCGGTAGCGGAGCGAGACCGGAGAGGTGGAAAGCATGTGTGCGACTGTGCGGGGGTGTGGGACGCGGAGGGTGCGGGGTGCGGCGCCGCAGGGGCGCGTGCCGCGTCGCACCCTCACCACCCCCGATCGATACCGGTCAACGACCCCGGCAGCGGTCTGCGACCGGTGCACCGTCGGCCTCGCGAATCTAACCCACATTCACGACGACTCGGCGAGTCGCAGGCCCGGCCGCCCCGCTAATTACTACACGCAGATTACGCTGAAATATGCATTGTTTTATATTTGGGTCACGTCAAGGGGACGTATGGTTTGATTCTACAAGTGAGTGCCTTTTTTTAAGCCTGAATAAATTATTTTCAAGTCCTTGGGGTGATTTAAAAATTTTTTTTTAGGGGGCCCTAGCAATATAGGAATTTAATTACTTTATTTCTCGCAGACGTTCATAATAATATAATATGTTTATATTGTCATCTGAATATAAGTCAGAGAATATGCGCCTTTTTTCCACGTTTAACAACATTTGTAATTTTCCGGTAAGAAACTTGAGCTGCTATCTAAAAAATACTTTGTAATAACACAAAGTTTGTTGTTAGAAACAATACAAGCGATCCGTCGAATTCCTCAGTAAAACCAAACATCCCCGGCCAACTTATCGCAATCTTTATTAAAAAATTATGCCAACCGTGCCAACCAAATTATAAAGGCGAATCATCACCATTTTTCACTAAAATTGAAGTAACTTAAAGAAATTTTCCTCAGGGGAGAAAATGCCAGTTTTCCTTGAGTTTTGGGGCGGCCATTGCACTCGGCTTACATAACACCAGGGGTACAGAGGTAACAAGAGGTAAGCAGACACTTGGCCTGTTCAGATACTAACAGACGTATTCGGCGGATTCGCGGCAAATAACAAGCGTCTTTAAATCCTGGAGGGTACAATCTAAATTTAACTGGCTCATGGTCAGGAGATGTGTGTACAGGAATGATTAATGATGCGTCTTAGCGCGTGCGGGTGACACCGGGGGTGCGGTGCGGCGGGGGAAGAGGGGTGGTTGGGGTTGATCGAACTGAAATTGGCAGCATTCGACGTCCGGCCGACATTTGTTTTATTCAGTAATTTGTCATGGTACAATGGTTTACAAATAATTTATCACCTTTCTGCGGTCCCTGATACAATAGGTCATCTCATCAGTTAACAAAGATTTTAAAATATTTTAACCGATATTCATCATTTATTTTAATCTCATTAAATAAGTCAAAAGTATCAAAATTGTTTACACTTATATAATTTAGTATTCGTTGCTTCAAATTTAGGAGCATTTGAAAATGGAGCAGTGGATGTTTTGAAGACAAGGCCTTTCGTAAAGCAATGTGGATCTTAACAAGTTACGATTGGGTTGGAAATTGAATGGGAGTAGTAGACATGCGCCTTTCTTCGGCCAGCGGTGAAGAGCATCTTTGAGTGTCTACTTAAGCAATTAGGGACCTTGTTCCTTGAGCAATAAATGTTAATCTCGTTTAATGTTTTGGCATCGAGTTGATACATTGCAGGAGTGGGTTGACACGTGGCGTCTAGGGAATGTCGCGTGGGTGTGAGGGAGAGAGGTGTTCGCCATTTCGCTCTGATTGCCCGAGATAGACATCTTCCGACGAAAGGGAAACGGCGGGACGAGAGCCATGTTATTTTCGTGATGGTTATTTTTTTCAATCTAAATATTGTTCAAGATTGCGGTAAGAATAGATGATTTGTTTGTGAGGTTTATTTGGTATTTTGAGGTTTGTTTTGAACTTAAAGTAGTTATTATAGTTAATGAAAGTGGTTTTGACACTTGGGTTGTGGTATAGTTATTTTTGTTGGCATTTTTCGGTCCCAGAGCAAAATAAATAAGTTAATCACCCAATAAGTTAAAGGGAGATATTCCATCAGTTACCAGGCTAGCATAGGAGCTAGGAAAACAATAAAAAAGATCCGTACATGAATCCTTCAGTTACTAACTGTACCGAAACTGTCACACATTGTCGTAACTCCAATGCTAATGACTTGCCACTTACGACCGCCATGAAATAGTTAGCTAATACATTGTTGTTCGATCTTAAGTCTAGGATACTTAGGACTGTGTGCAGGTTGTTCAGGAATTTGATGGCTTACCTGGAAAAAATAGCATAGGTTAGTATTGTCATTGTTAGATTAAAAGTAGCGGAAGATTATATAGATCATGAACATAATATTAATTTAATATCCTACATGTAAACAGGATAAGTATAATCAGCCTACAAGCTTCCCTCTGCTGGGAAACAAGCCTCATCTCTATGAAAGGGAGTGGGCCCACTCCGGATTGATAACATGATACTTATGTCACATATCTTTGAAGTTTTTCGTTCTAGGAATTATCAGGTGTCTCACAATTTCAAACAGAACCATAAGTAAAATACCTTCTAACACAGTGAGTTAAGAAATCAGAAAGCTAATCAATCATTAATTATAATTAATGTATTTATTAATCAAGATCTATAAAGTTACCATCGTGTTAGACATTACGGATGTTAATAGACATTCATGAGCAATTAACAGGTAGTTGAAAACTTTACGATTTACTAAGTCAATGGAGACGATAGCTAATTACTTACGCAGTTAATTTTAAGCTGTCTATTCGATTATATACGAAAGGTTACAGAATATTCATAAACAAGCGACGTGCCCCTGATTCGAACGGTTATTACAACTTGACTAAACATTGGCATTTCTTTACCTATCATATGTAAGGCCAATATTTTGATACATGCATACATTTTCCAGAAAAGAATTCTTTTAGATCTAAACCGATCCGAGCGATCTGACTTTAAAGAACTATATTTACTACCTATGTTACACAAATAAAATGATTTGATTTGATTTTTTTTATTTTTAAAATAATAATACAAAAATGTTAAAGTATCAAAATTCGAAAAGAATTACAGGGTGTCAAAAATTTCGTCTACATCGCTGTCAGTAGGAAAAGTGCCCAGAACGCTGACAGCATTGCCACGTTGGATGGCAATGCGGACTTTAGAAGAAAAACGCGGTCACACAAACCGACATGAAAGGCAACTTTAATTTGTATTATGGATATAGATTGTAATTAAAGCCAGAATACTTCATTACTCAAATAACATGTTTAGTCAGACGATTAGATAATCAAATCGGACTCGATACTTCTTGTTACGACTAAATTAATTGAGATTAATAGACCACTCAAGCAAATAATACGGGTATTTTTATATTATCAGAACTTCGAGGTAGGTAGGTAAAAGTCGCGGCAAGGTCAGACTGGGCAGTAACGCAAAAACTTGCCACCCAAACCCTCGACCACAGTGAATATATAACCAGTAAAACAATTCTTACTGACATTTGATGGAAGTAATTTTCCGTGTCGGTATTCCTAATCTTTTGGCTGTAGTGTATAGTGAAATGACTGTAGAATTGATGTGATTGTATGTCTGTATAATATCTCTGAGCGGATGTCGAAACGGGTCATTTGTACAGAGTTGTATTACTGTGTTACTGCTCGGTGCTGTGCACCAGGTCGGATTATGTCTGACACAGTTGGCAGGCCTGTCATATAGCATTACTGTTTGTCGATTACAACTTATTTATAAAATGTTAAGAATATTTTGTTTCATAATAAAAGTAAAAACTTTGACTTGTTCTCCCCGCTGTGACTATAAAAAATCGCTGAACTTTTCAAGAAAATAAGTTCGGTGGAAATATCAAGGTTTATTGGTAAAACCTTACTAGCTTATAATGATTACTGGTAACATAAGACAAAGTACTTACCTACCTACGGAAGTGATTATTTTTTTGTACATACAGTGTTAATGTATAACAATGAATGGTAAATTGATTTCGATAACTCGTTAATTTTGTATTTGGGAAAATCGTGCTGTGTTTTTTGACAGCGAAAAAATGTACAGCGTTATTTTAGAGGTTAAGACACCCTGTATTTCCTTCATTAAATAATAATCAAATATTCATTTCATGATTCTGCAAAAAAACTGCATTTAAGGTAGATCAATAAAATAATTATGTCAAAATACTAAAATTCCATTTTTTATTTTATTCTATTTAAAAATGGTAATTTATACTTTTCTGATTTATAAAATTTAAAAAAAAAAACTGTATCAGTGTCAAGGCTGCGCGTGCGCAGATAGCTTTCAAAAATAGAACGCGAATTAAATAACGTATTGTGTAGATGAGCAGTTGGGCTGAACAATAGAGAAGCGATTGCTACCATTAGTAATTTAGTATAGATCAAGGTAGTGATGAGTACCAAGCTACTTAAACCTTAGTTGTACTTTAATTCAATAAACGCATTACCAACTGACATTTAGACTTGAATCTTGAATCATCCTTCGAGTCAAGGCAAAATATGAATATTCCTACATAAACTTAAGATGCGAAAGTCTGTCTTTTTAACAGATTTATTGTTACTTATATGGGCTAGATAAACTGGTGATATAATTTTGTTAGATTGAATTGAAAGAAATCAAAATTCAGAACCCTTTTTACAATGGAATACTAGAAACTTGAAAACAGCAATAACGAGGAATGAAGTAGAGGAATTTTCGTATTTTGTGAATGATCGGTGATTATTCACAAAATACGAAAAGGTGAGCGTTAATAATTAATTATTGTACTCATTAATTTATTTTAATTGCCATTGTTTAATTGATAATGTACAACCAGTATTACCAAAGTGTATCGTATTACCCAGAACGAACTGGGTTGTGGAGGTCAGATAGGCAGTCGATCCACGTAAAATACTATTAGCATTCAGCTGCATCCGGTTAGAATGGAAGCCGACCCCAAAATAGTAGGGAGATGATGATGACTTGATAAAGTACCAGGGAACTATTACAACACAAGAGGTGAGACACTTCAACACACGTGGTAATGTCTCTCATATTTGCATTCATATTTTTTATCGAATAACAAAATAATCACAAATATTTTCTTGACATTAAGCCGGAGTCTCACGAACCGAGGCCTTAAAACACGTATTTTATTGAATGCAAGAGTGAATGAATTATTAATGCGAAAGTTGTCCGTGTAAACACTGCGTTAACTTATGACTGAATAACATTGAATTTGAATTTATCTTTTTAATAAAGTTATAAGGTTAAGGGTAGACTACATCACAGTCTTGTTTGTTAGATGAAATAGTAGAATTTTAATTGAATTCTGTTGTATGTATGTACGTGGAGTGTATGAGTATGCGTGTGAAGCACAGGGTTCTCGAAGGTTTCTGAAGGTTTACCCTCTAAACAAGCCTTCGTTTTGTTAGTGGTTTAGCCCGCATTTTTGAGATAAATTTCGTAAGTAAGATTACCTAAGAAGTGTAAAAGATACTGATTAAGTACTTAATGTTCAAATCTTCTAATAACAAATTACTATCTAGCAATTTGTTATGATAATCTGTGAAATATTACTTAATAAAATATTTCATTACTCGTTAACTTATTATACAGGGTGTTTGGCGCATGGACCGACACAATTTTTCCAGGGATTTGGGAGGTCATTAGCTAGGTTCTACCCATACACCCTTTGTCCCAAATGTCACGGTTGGTTACATATGTTTTTTTTTGTTTAAATGAAAAAAATGCCCAAAATGTTTCCTTTAATTCGAAATAACTTTTTTGTTTGTGGGCGTAGTGGCACAAAACAAATTTTGTTGCATTCTCCAAAGTCTTTTAAATCTAAAAACATCTTTGTTTTATACAACTGGTTTCAAGAAAATTCCTTACAAGCTTCCAAAGTAAATTTTTTAATTTAATGAATGAAATTTTACAACTTCTAAATTAATTATAAAAAAAAATAAAAGTCATTTTGAACTTAGCTTTATTTTAAAAAGTTCTTTAGTTGATACCCTTTCTAACGGTATGCTACATGTCATAGAAATTATTCATTATGTAGTCAAAATACTAGTTAGGAGAGTCAGGGTTAAGAAAAGACTTTTTAAGGTTATTTTGTTTTTAATAAACTAAAGTTATAAAAAGGAGGCAAAACACCGGGAGAGGTGGAAAGTAATGGGGAAGTCTTTGCCCAGCAGTGGGACAGAATAGGCTAGTTAAAAAAAAAGTTATAAATCTTGTTCAAATTGACCTCCTCCATTTCGTATGCATGCACGACATCTGTTTCTTATTTCAACTGTCGTTGTACGTAGTGCCCGAACTTGTTGTGCCTGTTTTGGAAGAAGGTGTGCCGATAGTTTTCCAAAATGACGGCTGTCCAGCACACTACCAACTGGACGTGCGAGAGCATTTAAATAATGCCTTTCCAAACGCATGGATTGGTAGAGGCGGCCCTATTCCGTGGCTCGCACGATCCCCAGACCTGACGACTTTGGATTTTTACATCTGGGGACGTGCAAAAGAATTGGTTTACCAGACAGAAGTGCCCACTAGGAAAGTTCTAATTGAACGAATAACCGACGCGTTTCAAACTATGAAAGAAGAAATGCGACTGAAAGTTATTTCGAATTAAAGGAAACATTTTGGGCATATTTTTCATTTAAACAAAAAAGAACATATGTAACCAACCGTGACATTTGGGACAAAGGGTGTATGGGTAGAACCTAGCTAATGACCTCCCAAATCCCTGGAAAAATTGTGTCGGTCCATGCGCCAAACACCCTGTATAATATAATACAGCTCGAAACACGTGTAACTTTGATATATCATGGGAATTTAATGAACCCAAAGGTTATCTACATTCGCGGAAGCCAAAACTTTGATAAGTAGGTAGATTGTTCAAGTATCCCTACACACCTATAAAGTGAGTCAACCTTAAAACTGCGCATTTACGAACTAGATATGACTAACACAAAGTGCATCGAACCTAACTTTGACAAGTCGACGGACTAGGTACCAAGATGACCACGATAAACTTTAGCATAATTTGTCATAAAAATAAACGAGAACAGGTTTAAGTTGTACCTACGTCAACGTATGGACAGAGGCGTTATTTATGTTAAAGATTGTTTAATACGACTTCAGATAAAAGTGGCAACAGAAAATAAATGGACTCCCGAACGTGTGTTCCCGGTTGAATCGTGCAACGTTGCAGCCGTAGTGACGTCACCAACGTGAAAAATAACGCATTGTGGAGCGTTGTGTAACCTATATCTCAGAATAGACATCTATCTCCCGATTGGTCATAACTAGTGCATGCTGTTAGCATGTTCGCTGGTTTTCAAAGACGTAAGAGCTAAAATTCCTTAGAGTATATTTTGAACTGACATAAACAGCTGATCACTATCTTCCGTGGGCTATAAAAGCAGATTTTATTTGTCTCTCAACGTGATAACGACACATCGGCCAGTGGTTAGTACGTACGAGTACAAGACGTGGAGCGAGTGACGAACCGCGGAGCCACACGCGTCTCGAATCCACGTACCTACGTCAAACATCTTCCAACAATTAGTGTTCTCGCGAAAATCGATCATAACATTGAGAGAAGCGCTTGCAAATTGCAACAGGAATTCAAAACATTTGGGATAGTTCATAGTAGTAGTAGAAATAAAAACAATGGTAAGTAATTATCTTTACGGCGTGTGTGCCTGTGGGTGAACGCACCGGCGTGGCCTGGTTGGCCCGTCGCCAGCTCTCACGGTAAACGCTTCTAATCACTGAACTCTTAGCGAGTTAGTATGCTCCTGATAGCTTATAAACGCCTGGTACTTGCTAAGCCGATGCACCTAGCAGTCATGGGTCGGCCCATGTCACTGGCCAGTTTTCCTGGACGATAATTATAAAGTTCATTAAACTGTATTACGCTTGTGACGTAATTAGTCATGTGTCGCCTACTAATTAACAATTTTGCGGAACAAATATACTATGTTTATTTAGATACATTATAGTTCTGTGAAAGATTATAAATACTTTTTCAACGCTCCACAAGTTTGTATAATGTTAGAGGTTCGTTAAATTGTGCAACTCGACCAACATTGGGTATTGCAGGAAGATTTACGTTCGGGCGATAAGCGTTATCGGTTAATCAACCCGGGTGTGCAGTGACATAGACCTTACCGCACCTCACGTCTCGCTCCAAAATTCGGTCAAGTGTGAAAACAAATGCAAGCGCGAAGGATTTCTTACGACATTCAATTATAATTTGTGACATTTTTTTAATCATTTATTTTCGAATTGTGAACGAATCAGCTGATTATAATTATTAATCGGTAAACGAGGTAAACAGTTAATCAAAATACAGTCACAAATATTGTTTTTTTTTTCAAAAAAAGTCTTTGGTAGGCCTTGAACTTTTAGACGAAACATTCTAATAACACCTTTGCCTAATTTAATTGTTATATCAATTTCGTTAGCATTGAGCAACACGGATTACGCATGTGTAGTAATTTTCGGTTAGGCAAAACGATCAATCTGCGGATTTGTCTCACACAACGACTGGACCCCAAAAAAAGATTGGCCAAAAGCACGTATGTTTTATTGGTCTGCCGGCGAAATATCAAAAGTGGTTTTAGGTATAGAGCTGTATATACCAGGTCACCATGACACGCGAGTCATGTTTAGATGTTGATAACTCGTGGCTATGACCTCCTTCATTGCCGAACGTTAGAGCCCGTTTCCGGCTAGCAGCCACATATTCGCAACTGAGGTCACTCTAAGGCTGCGCAGAACTAGAGGAACGTAGCATTTGATACACCTTATGTTTATATGTCAACGCATACATTAGCGAATGATCAAATAGCTCGTGAATGTGGATGCTCTTGGATGTTCGGCCGAGGTGACAGATGTGCCGGTGATGTGCCAAGCATGTTACAAGCGGCTTAGACGTTACAAAAGAGTTATGTATCCAGGAGCTTGCAGTAACTAACATTGGTCGATAACAAAGCAACTGAAGAACCTCTACGGTTGGTAACAGACCACCCTCAGACATTTCAATAGAAAACCGTTAAGAAAAAAACGTTAAATACCATAACAGCATAGAGGTCTTCTAGGTAAGGACGACCAACAACCAAAAGGACTCGACAAGAAAAGGGGAACACGCTGACCCAAAATATTTGTAAAGAATCTATAGTGGAATCATGTTTCGATACAATTGGCTAAGGTATTAAGGCCCCAGGTGGTAAGTGGAGTGTGTTCAAATATTACAAAACATAAAAGCCGATAGTATCTCGGCCTTGAGTTTAGCTATTCGGTAATGACCCTGCGCAAGCGACGCTAACCGTCGTCGTAGTTGCGATTACGTTTTAGACCCGACGCACAGCTGGACGGCTAGGCGAGGCGATTAAGACACGATAAGTTACAAAACATTGCGTATTATGAAATATATTAAAGTTTCTACCAGTAGTGTAACCGTATTATGGTTTAATATGGCACATAAATGCTAAATTCGTCCAATCCCGCAAGTCTAGTTTACTAAGCTTAAAAGTAATCTTAATTCCCAAGTAGTTCAACATCGTTACACCGCATAGCTATCGCGCTATCTAGCAGTATGCCACCAGCTTAGCACAATGTTTATTTTATAAAGACGGCGAATAGAATCTGATACAAATTGTATAATATTATTAATCTTGTTTGCATGAGAACCGAGGGCAACAGAGCTCATCTCCTAAACTTTATTTAGATATAACGACTTGTGATTTTGAAAGGGCCATAAGACAAAAATTCAAAATTTTGAGTCGACTTTAAAATGAATTTATGCATCTCACTGTCTCATCCCTACTCGACGGATGCTCAGTAATTATTTACGAATGACACTTTTGTGTCATAAAGGCTTGTTCATACTGCCCCTGTTAAGGTAATACTCACTTTCAGTCTTTCAAAAGTTACCTAAGTAGTGTTTTCGATTTTCCTTGTGAATCGCGGTTTAAAGCGAAGTTGGGATAACGAAGATTTTGAAATAAATTAAATTAAAATATGTTAGTCAAAGTCTACAAAATCAATCAATCAAATTGAAGACAAATTAGAAAAACAGTACAAATCTTAGATATAAATAAGTACCTAAGATTTGTACTGTTTTTCCTGATTTGTACTTTGAAAAGCGAAAATTTTGGTCAGGAAGTCCTTCAAATGTTGAAAGCAAATATAAGTATAATGAAGTGTCATATTGTCAATATGAACATAGCTTTGTTGTGTGGAAAGCCGCAAGCGCTTGTGGTTAATTTGCAAATATTATTAAACGCGAACAAAAGACGAGAGACACCCACATGTATGTGTGTGTGTGTGTGTGTGTGTGTACAGTTGTGAGCAATTGAAGGAAGTTCATGAGGAATGAGGTGACGATTAAAGAAAGACTGATGTGAGTGAGACCGATACTTTAAAAATACTAGCGGCTTACTTTCGTCCAATGGTTGCAGAGAAAATGTATCGAGATTCTAGAATCGAGTAGAGACACGCTATTAAGTTTTTAGGGTTTTCGTTGTTAAAGAATTAGTTCCTATATTTCTTGCATCATTGCATCTCAGAACTCAAGTACCAAAAAATCTTCCGAGCTTATTTAAATTTGATTGAAGAGGCGTTTTTATAGCAATTAATAATGCATTGTTAATTTAAATTCGCGTGCAACGATGACGTCACTATAAGGTAGTCAGGTGCAGAGACCTCTTGACATCTATATCGTCGACGCCTCGCATTTGATTTATCGAATAAAATAATTCATTCCATTGTGTTTTTTGCGAACATCGTAAAACATAACGCCAAAGGTCAACACTAGCAGGATAATGTTACAGCTAAAAAGACAAATAAAGCTCCCATTGTATAAAAAATAAGCTGGTGCGGCGGCGTGCGGGCGGTGTGTGCCGTGTGTCGTGAGGGCGCGGGCGCGGTGCGCGCCGCACGCTGCGCGTTTACGACGTGCCGGCGAAACCCGAGCTTAAAAATCTTCATTATCGCAACAATCAACCATACGTTATGCCCTACAACCACATAAACAATCTCAAATTTAATAAAAACCTCATTAACTCTCCTGTCACAACTCCCATGCAAATACTCACAATAATTCAACAATGAACGATGAATCGAATAGTTGGAATTATTTAGTCGATTTTCAAGTCCGCCTAGTGTTGTCTCATCACTATTCCGTCCCTGAGGATATGAATGGAGGATAACATTATTAAGCTCCACAAATAACGGTCCTGAATGCAGATGAGCCCTGTAGCTAATCTAAAGTTGGCGCCTGCTGACGCTAGAAATAACAGAGCGCTGTACAAATGTCGATGTCCAAATACTATGAGTGACGCACAGGCGGGTAATCCCACCACGTGGATATCACGCTAATGTGTTGAATTATAAAACTTTAATTAAGATCAAGAGCAACGCGACGGATGCAACCCTGAGTAAAACATCCATTATCCGTAAATACAAACGATGTTCAACATCCAAAGTAATGTCTAAGAGGTTAAATCCTCGCGTTTTATGCGCAATAACTTGCAATATTATCTGTAGCAGAGGTTAGTTCTCTTTATACCGCGTCATGCTCCGTGACGCCCGCGAATCGACGCTTCCTAAATTCTAAATAGATGGCGCAGCGGTAATAAACCCGTGATTGTGTAATAAAACTCAGCTGCTTGGAGTGGCGCCACGAAAAAAAGTGTAAATGTACGTGTTGTTTACTAACATTCAGTTGTAAGTTTCATGAACGCGGCGATTCGAGTTCAGCGTCTTTACCACAATTATGGGACCTTTGACTTTGCTCTTGGACGATTATGCGATCCTTGTACCAGGATAATACATTTAGCTGTTGTGGAGCTTTCAAATCGATCTTTTGAATTTTATTTACCAAGACCGATACGGTTTGAAACGATATTAAATAATCGATTGTTATTTTTTTCGTCTCGGAGGTGTCAAGTTTTTGCTGCACCGTCATTATGACGGGTCGAAAATTGCAGTGCTATCGTTGCGGTCGGGGAACATACTAACGCTCAATTAATTTCGAATGCGATTTGACAGCATCAAATTACAAACAAATAATCGGGTGTGGGGAATTTATTTAGCAATAGGAATTATGTGCAGCCTCTCGTTGTGTCAAATGTTGAAGAGTGAAAAAAGTTTGGATGTGATTGTGAGAGTTGCTTTGCGTGCTGTACATTACGAAGTTTGTTCAGTAAGTGGTCGTGTTTGTCTAGTGCGGCGGTCGGTGTAAAGGTCAGTGCTGGTCGGCGAGTGCTGATGACGAATGGAAGGGGTTGATGAACGCAACGCGATCTATTTCAGAGCGACTAAAAGCGGCGGCGGCTCACCGAGTGACATTTAGTCGGGCTAGGTGCATCCGACTGGGTACTATCAGTACTATAGATAACTGTACTGATACTATGAATAGTTTTACTATAACTGTAGCTCTTCGTTTTAAAGATTACAGACTGAAATGGCGACGTCTGGTCTTGAGAGTCTGAGGCAGATATTTTTCAGATAAAATGTAAACAGTGTCAGGTATTTGTGGGTTAGATCATTAATTTTAGTAGAAAACGAATAGTTTACAACATTCTGTAAAACGATATACATAGTTTAGCAGATTACGTACGAATTTTCGCATTAAACTCAGGGTTTTTCGGCTGCCCCCGTACATAAACAGATATTAATCAGTTAGAAATCAAGTTGTTATTTTTATGAATGACCGTTCCACGCTGAGTATATTTCCTATATTGTATGTTTATGACTCGTAACCTGTTTCAAAGGCCTTTTAGTATTAGAATGCGTTGAAGGATGTTTTAGTAACGTTCGTACGGACATTCCTGATGTAACGAAGCTCGATTCGATGCGAGCCAACGCGTGCCCAATCTGATTAAACTGTGAAAATATTAGTGTGATCATGTGCCACATAACATGTATATAACGTGCACGCACGAATTTACGAGCTTTGTACATATTTAAACGTTTCAAACGAGTTTTGTCAGCAAAAACATTTATGGCAATGTGGACTGTATATGAAAAAATAAAGTAAGCATACAGAATGGATTGTAGGAATTTTCCCACCCATTGCTGAGCATGCGGCTCAAGGCTCGTCCCTTTTGAGCTATGCTTTCCTGGTCTGCGCAAGTGTCAAGCAGGTCCCGTAATCTTTTGAATTTTCCTTTACCTACTGAAAACTAAAGACAGGCTAAATCGTCGTCTGCTAACTTAGACAGAATGTTCGCCAAAAATATTGTATAAACAAAAATTATACATACTTAATGCTTTATTTAGAACACGGAAGAACAAACGTTATACCCTAATATGGTCGGGTGATGTAGGAGACCATTTAGACTTAATTTAGTATTATTTTTTTTGAAATAAAGTGAATAAAATAGAGATGACATAAAAATACAAGGTGGGGTCAGTAATCAGTAAGCTTTTCCTTATATTGATCCTTAAAAACTTCACATAAATTACAATCTAATCAATTATGCAAACAGACAATGTGTGCACAGTAACCAGCGTTTTTTTATCAATCATCGCTACATAAACAATACAATTTGAACCGTTAATTTGGCAAGACTGCAATAAAAGAGGAATCGTAGCACAGGAGTGATTCACTGACTGCCTGCAAACATGATTGATGATGTGATTCGAGGAAGACGCGGACCATTTGATGAAGTTAATTTATTGTGAGAAACGGACACTTTTAAATGAACTTACTGTCAGGAAAAACACTAATATTACTCTCAAATTATTTGTTTTGATTATTCGCATTTACATAGATCCGAGATATGAGAAGATTTATTTTTTTCAATAGGCTACCGTCGTAAAACCAGATCGCAGATAGTATCATTATTAGTGTTAGCTTCGCGAAATAACTCATTAAACAAAAATGATAGGAATCGTAAACACACATGTGTGTGCGACGGATCCAATTCCGAACATTTTAATTAAGGTGCGCCGCCTCGCCGTCGATACAGTTCGAGACAAAGCGAGAACTTGTATAAAATGAATCGCGACCAGCGACCAGACCAGACCAGACGACCAACGACCAGGCACACCGCGAACTTCGCAGAAACACCAAGTTTTTTCACAAACAACACTCCGTCGCCTCGCTCAATTAACTTCGACTTTTCTGAACGATTTGAGTCTCATTCGAGTATCAGATTCGCAACCAAATAGGTTAATGGATATTTCGATTGCAATTAGAGTTCGGTGACCGCCGCTGACGCCGGTGACCGCGGATATCGAGATCTTTTCGCACGCACAACAAACGAGCAAGTCACTACAATGACTAACAATCGTGTTAACCAACATTTCTTTGGCAGAAATAGCCTAATCTTTTTATTGGTCAAGTTGAAAGTGGGATAGACGCGAAAGATAAACAGTGCTTTCATTTTTATTCGTCCTCGCATTCTATTCAGGTTTGGGCTGTCACTTTTTGTTTCGTTCGCCGGTACTCGGTAGTGCGGTGCGACTGCGAGTAGGATCTCGATCGGTTGCGGCCAGCCTTGACCTTCGGCAACGATCGGTCGCGCGGCCGAGCGTCGACCCGCGCCGCCCCGCGCCTCCCCGCGCCGCGCCGCGCCTCCAGACCATAGAGATGCACTACTGCTTATTGTATTACCGGAATAAGTATCGATGTATCGAGTACTTTCCAAAAAGTAGTTCATTCGGTTCAAGTATCCCTAAGATCAACACAACATTTGTGGTCGATTAATTGTGTAATCACTTAAGTAATAATTCAGACACAACGGCTACTAACGACAAATAAACTAATGTCGTTGTTGTAAAACATGAATAGTGGGCTTTATTTTTGCAGTTATTAGAGGCGAAACTCCGTGTCTTGCTTGCTTTGCGGGTTTCCACAGTACACAAAGATAAATCAGTTTGGAAAACTGATTTATCTCTGTGTACTGTTCACATCTCTGATTGCCCAAGATTAAAAATAAATGTGATCATTTCTAATTAATCGATAGAAATATTGATGTTCTCGTCTCTAAGGTCGGATCGTAAGGAGCGGTGCCTCAGGACGCGTACGATGCACCTCTGCACTATGCGTTTGTCTTCCGCAAATTAGGTATGTACGGGCTCACCCAATCACGTGATACCAACTTCACAACATATTTATAAATCGAACGAAGCTTTTAAATCTTCTGCCTTTTTTATTTATTAGTTAGTGGCTTTAGTAGTTTTCCATTCAGCCTGTTTGCAAGGATTCGCCATTTGCAAATAAGAGGAAATGGCTTCAAATGAGATGGAACAGTGTGTGTATTAGTCTCAATAACACGTAGGTAAAGCTGAAGTGTGCTTGTCTTGAGGGGCGCCTCGCCAGCCATGACAGCGGCGCTTCCGCTGGACACGAGACTCACGGACACGCCGAATGAGCAACATACACGATAACAAGAACACTATTGTAACAACGCGCCTGGTAATAAAACTAGGTAGGTATATCTCAAGGACGCAATTGGTTCGTTGGTCAATATTTTTTACCCAAATCAAGTACCAACAAGAATCGATTTTAATAGCATAAAGAGCACGATAAATAAATTGATTTCCGCAGTAATATTTATACAAATCTTTATCTAGTCTTATCACGAACTACCGGAACTTTTCGCGAAACTAGGCACTAGTGGAGTTGGGTGTACTCGGGCGGCAGACGCGGCGGGACGTAATCTTGTTAGGCAAACATACGAGCACTTGAATTATCGTGCGTTAACGGCGTGCACACATGAATGGTACATACTAACATACGGCATGTACGGAGCGTACGCGATTCATTCAATTTGTTTACTCGGAGTCATCGCATGCCGCCGCGACGCCGCGGTCAAGGGCGCCGTCCATCGCCGGCTGCGCACTCGCCCCGATTATTACAACACCTACTGGAGCCGCGATGTTCGCAGCAACGTTCTGTAACCACGGATTATACGGTACACTATCTAGCTTTGTTATTGTTTACACATGCCGAAGTTTCGTGTGAATACATATAGTGTATAATGAAGAAACTTGAATATCTCGATTTATTGGCGTTTCTGAAGGGATTGAGCGTAAATCTTCAGGGACTCTAGTTGCTTGATGTTTTTTAAGAAGGCAGCTAGGAATACGAAGCGGTGGAGCTGGCAGCAGTTGGCAGCAGCCGGCACCATGTCCACAACGTGACCGGCGCAGGCACACCACGTGGCGAGAGACCTTCGTCCGGACCACTAACTCTTAGGTCATTTACTCCAATTACGTAACACCCGTGTAACAACTACGACTACGTATATAATCGGCGGAATTTTTATTGACTAATTATTCGCCATTTTTTATAAGCGGTGAAGTCAGCGGATATAGCTAAATATTCAAACAGTGTATCATTCGAGGCTAACAATAACGTATAAAAAAGCCTTCGGATCGAATTATCTCACGTCGATATCTATTGGTGTGTACATAGGCAGAAGCATGCCGGTCGCTCCTGGCGTCCTGGTGTGTGCTGGGAGGCTGCGCAGTGCGCACGCGGGGCGAGCGCAAGATGCAGCCACATTCCACGCCGATGACTCGCCCCCGCCGGACCACCGTCGCGAGCTTTTCACACGTAAACAACATGTGGAAGACGTTCATTACTTAGATTTTACTACTTTCGACGCCCGTCTTGTTTCAAAGATAAAGTGAACCATTCATCGCGCGAGCCCGCGAGCCAGCGCGGAGTCAACGCCCAGACGGATTAAAGGGCCGATTAACGAGCACAGTTTAATTTATAACCGGAATAATAAAAGCTCACGGAAGGACCGCCGCGCACCGCACCGCCATCGCCAGCCCTGACTAACCCATATCGCTCCCAACTCATAACTCAAGTGTCAACCAAACACTGCTCTCAGCATTCTTCTACAAACGATTTTTTCACAAAGAAGTCCGACTCCTACCCTGACTTGATATAGAGAGGCTAATTCGACACATTTGATCTTATTAGATAAACGCGCCGACATAACTTTCGGTTTCGCACAAACGTTAACATTGATTTAGAGCAGAACGATAATAAAAAGTAAAAGAGTCGGGACATTGAAACCGGTTGAACACCGTCCGGGGCAGCCGAAAACTCTGTAATTATGTTAACGAGACGCGCCACAGACCCACGTGCTCGCCGCTTAGTTTATTAGTGCGATCGTAAACTCAACGATAGTGAAAGATGCTTTCATAACTTTGAGCTACTTTTATAGATTAGTAACGCACGTGTCTTCGCGATAGGCCCTACATCTGCTCGATAACTCTGATAGTAGTATATCGATCGGGACCGGAAAACGCGGTAAGATTTGCCGGTACGCCGACTGCTGGAGGTACCAGGGAAGCGTGACTGATAAGGAGGTTACACAACGGGCTGTAGGAGCCAAGGTCGCGGCAGATGTGGGAAGCACAGGCTCGTCGTTCACGGCTTATCTCGTCGAATGTTTGCCAAGCATAAATAAGCAGCGCCTCAACACAGTACGATCGAAATGCTCGTCGATACGGCGCACCATGTTTATGGGTGTGAACGCACTCGGCTATGGCGTCGTGAGAACTACACTACCACATATTAGGAGCGATGATACGCGATAACGCGACACGTGGTAATCGAAGCTTAGCGAACAATGTGTCAGTGTAACATTGCGTAACTATTCCAAAATATGTTTATCGGAACCGAATGCGTAAACTTTTTGTAGCTTTGTGTTTGCGAGCTCCTTGTTAGTCAGATTAAATGATTTTTTAATTTATTCCTGCGCGAGTTCACCGAGGTATCCGACCGATAAAGAGTTCACGCGATCTCCGCGGGAGGCCGAGATGACGCCGCTAACATTCCAAAACCGATATTATTTATTTTTAATAATGCCAATGAACGCTTAGCACGTTTACCTTCGATTTGCATCTACTCCTTTATCGAAGCGCTTCCTGCTCGAGCCTTATTTGTGTTCAGTTTATTTGTAAACGATATTCATTCAAGTGGATAGCGTTGCCGGCGCGGAACGCGCTCGGACGCTGACGAAGCGAAAACCATTCGCCGTCGGAACCCGGCCAGTGCCAGTGGGTCAGTGGACCCCGGGCGGGAGCCCGTGCCCCCACAGGAATCCCGGCTGAAGGCCGCCATTCATAATAAAAATGACATCAACCGCGTGGGAACATATAAATGCCAAGCAAACGACCGGTCGGACCGGCAGATTTAATTACGACACCGCTGATTAATATTGGCATAAACGACATTCGGCAAACGGTTCCTCTTCGTCGTTAACACAACGAAACTGAAAGCTGCGGGCTGGGGGGGTAGCGTTCATAAAAAAGACAAGAAAGCGTGTAGACGATCGTGATGCGTCAGCGCAATGCACTTCTGCCGTCCCTGTCGGCGACGCATGCACTTGTCACAGTATGCTCGTCCCTGTCGAGCAGCCGTCAGCGCCGTCTCGCTTTGTGTTGCGTCTCGCTCGCGCCTCATCACTTTGTTTGAGGAAGTGCGCCTCATGCTTACGGGATCGCTTCGGCCGGCAGCTGCTTTGCATCGCATACCGAGCGGATTAGGAGCCGAAGGTTTAGTCATTGAAGAGAAGCAATCGAATAGCAGCGCGTGTGGCCGCGACATTTCCCCCATAACAATGAGTGATAGTGCATCCGTCTCTCTCGCGGCGAACCTTGCGGTGCTGTTGCTCCGCGGCAGGTTCAATATCCCAGACCTTGGGCCGATCGAGAGTACCGATGCCCAGTTCAAACTAGTTACTCATACCTACCGACTACCACCTGCCTTCAATGTAGTTTAGCCAGTATTTTTAAAATGCTCACTCCGAAATTATCCTTATTATGTTCATAACATTAATGTGATAGTAGCCATAGTCAACGGTGTCGTGAGGCTTCGTGAGGAAATGGATTTTTCCATCGCTTTGTCGGCAAAGTTCGGCGATTCGGTCGGGGTCACGTTTTGACATAAACGACTGAACATAAAAAAATGAGTAGTTTATGATTTCTCTACCAGGAAAACTAATGAAGCGTCGGTGGTCGGCGCCGAGCCTCGTACCTACATCAAAATATACGAGCGCCCAATTAGATGTCGGGCGCATTGCGAAAATAATATAAATATTAGTAGAACCGACAAAGGTTTTTAATCACCGATCTCGATGCGTTTTGTTCCTTTTGCGGTCCGAAATTACAGGTTGCGAGTTCGCTCACCCCGCCATCCCGCGCTTAGGGCAACTATGCTCTGTGGATCGTGTGAAAAATTACCCGAGATTTTGCTCTTATTTCGCATTGTAAGTGGCATTCGATATGTATAATTTCTGCATCCGGCCGAATATAAAGCAGCTCGCACGCACAGTGTTGCGGTTTTCGATCGGATTTGAAGATCGATGAACTCTTTATCGGAAGGGCCGTTGTCGTTTATAGTTAGCATTATAAATAATTTCAAAAAGAACAATGAAAACGAAAGCGTTGTCGGCGGCGAGCGCGGCGCGGCAGCGCGGCGAGCGAGCGCATCTCACCGCTCGACTCGCGCTCCACCAAGGTTACGTCGTAGGGGCGGCGACCGGCGACGGCGACCGGCGAGACGGGCGTGACGTCACGGGCGCCGGAAACGATTGTCCGCTCATAGTTACGGTTACATTTTGAGTTTAGAAGAAAGTGCTCTATCGCAGCGTGGGCTAGGTCAGTGCGCTGCACTCCGACCACTAGTTACATCACTACATTCGCAACTCGCGGGACGGCCGCGCCCGGACGTTATTTAGACTTGTTTTCAAAATAAAATGAACAATATTTAATTCGTTGTTGTAAGTAGGTAGGTCATGCAGCAGAAGCGACAACAAAAGCCTGTTGGTTTTGTTCCGAAACCGGCAGATGTAGATGTACAAGAAAGCGGTCGGCCTCAGCTGATAGCTGGCTGATAAACAAATTAATTGTCCGCAGGACGACAATGGACGCCGTTTTATTTAGCATGCAGAAATACTAAAAATAGAAACACTCACTTATGGCTAAAGTTTTTCCGAGACACAGTAACTTACATACTTTTGTGTTATTTTATGATAATGAGGTTTCTCACGTGTTGGAGATGTTGTTACTTTGTGCAATTTGTAATATAAAGTGCATACATACGAATTGTTGAGTGTTAATACTGCCGATGCTTACCTGGGAAAAGAAAATTACACTTGTTAATTTATTTGTTAATTTAAATATACCGAGATATGCAACAAAAAAAACTAATTAACAAAAAATTTGCTAAAATATTCATTATGTGTTCGTCTCTTTAAAACTAGCTTTATTTATAGAAATGCACAAAAGAAAGAATAGAATAATAAGATTTGTATAAAAACATGGAAGGGTTTCTAACGTGTTCAACTAGTTTCATAATTCTTATTTGCAACTCAAGCAACCATTCCGTTTCTTTCAAGTTTGGAAACATTATTTCTCTTGCCTAGCAGTTCTAACTAAGAGCTGTCCTTAAAAATATTGTCATATTTGGAATTCATCTGCACTCCATCTCAGTGTTAAGGAGAAATGATACATATTTCACAAACATCACAACGCAAACACATAACACATTTTTGCGTAAATCGTATAATGACGTGCGCAACTGCGCATCGTGCATTAAACAAGCGTGTTTACAAACAAACCAATATTGTCAATATTTCAGAAACCAACACATTAACTACGTTCTGTAAAAACTAACTACAACTTAAAGCATTATAGTTCATTATTCACATTTCATGACCTACAAACAAACCGTTTTGGTAACCCTCAAACGTCCGTGAAGCTTGCCCAAAAATAATTTACATAGTATGTACGCAACGCACCTACTTTCCTTGTAAAAATATTTTGCTTAACATAGCATATCGCGAGCGAGACGCGAGGCACAACCAGGCATTATTGTGCCACCGGTTTACCAAGACCTCCCGTCTCACCTTCCACTGGTAAAAGTTGCTTGTAATCGAAAGAATCAATGTAGATTGAGGGGTCAGTGAAGCCTGGTCAGGGTGTATTTAAATACGCGTCCCGGCCGTTAGCGTTTCCGATAGGCGCGTGACGCAGAGGTACGAACGGAGAATTTAAAGTGACTCATAGAGTAGGCACCAGAGCAATGAGCCCCGCACTCAGCACACACGCTACTATGTCGACCCCAACACTCAATCAAATAATATTCCTCTAATTGTTCCGCTGACATACCACATTCTTACTCCCAGACGCCAATTAATCAAGTAACAGAAATAGTCTATTCGCATCACTACCTTAAAAGAGAATGCTCATGGAAGTATGGAATCCCGTACCATGCTGCATCAAAATCAAACCTTGTTTTTTATAGACTACACTGATCGTATTAACTCCTACAAAAATTATTTTTGAAAAAAAAACCCGCGTTTCAGAGTTATTTTATAAAATCGAAACTAACCTAAAAAGTAGGTCTATTTTTTCGACGCTACCAACGACGTATTTTAACACACATACATTCCATTATTGCTCTAAAAACAGCGTAATACACTAATATTAGTAAGAATTACGAGTTAAAGTAACATCCACAGTATGCTTGACTGAAACTCGATTTTATTTTAGACCTTTACATTGCCAATAGTCAGTCAGTACAGTACAAATGTCAGATGCCACAGATAAGATAACTATAAACCATAGAGTATAGTAAGTGCTATAAACTAGTCGGGATTTAGGGATGTAATCGATAAATCAAAATCTTTAGGCTGAGAAAATCTATTTTGTTGCAAATAGCAATAAACCAAACTAAATCGATTTGGTGTACTGATCTTACTTAATTGTAATTAATTTTAGAGTCCGCTCGACAGACAAGGGTTTGTTCAATTGAAACGGAACGTCATTTATATTCAGTTGAAACGGAACGTCATATAAAGGGAGTAAAACAATATTCGTACTTTTAAACTCGAAAAGTATATTTCCAGTTCAAAAATCAAATCCCCGACGCTTAATGCCGTAAAAAAATATGAAACTAATTACTATAATATTTTGGTTTTGAGGCGCGAGACTTTTTGGTACCAACTTTGGTCATTGTCCTTTCGATAGCGTTACGGTGAACTTTCACTATTGTTTGGCTTCTGTCCTAATTTCTATCGACCTAAAACAACACTATGTCGCACAGGTGACATCGAAACAATGCTGATTTATAAAAAGAACACAAATAAAGTCCCATTAAGTCAATTATCGACGTTTAATAAGCCGATAAATCGAGAGGCAACAATGTGGACGAACCGCTCCTACCTAGGTGAATAGGAAGAGTGGGCAGCCTCCAAAACAAGTCGTGCAGGAGTGGATAATCGAAACAAATAGAGTTGAGGACATGCGATGATTATTTGCGTAGTCGCAGCTCTTATTACCAACGCATAAAGGTCGAGCTTACTGCAGGTTAAAGCTGCATGAAGTTGGAAATAAGTCGAAGAGTGCGTCGCGGCGCGGGCGAGACGCGCGACACATTGTCAACAACAGTGACGCAAATTTTCACCAGAAACCATTTAAACCTTTAATGTGTTATAAAAAGTAATGAAGGAACTCACGCTGGTCATGATTATCGTCTGCAGGGACATAATTCAGCGTTCTCTCGGCAGTAAAATTAAAAACGCGTAAATGGCGCGGTGGGCTCGCGGTACCCGAACAACTTCAATTAGATTTCGCGAAAGGCGAACAATAAGAAATAAAATCTGATCTTTTACGATCGCTCTGTCAGGCGTCGGTCAGGGGAGATGGTCGTAAAAACGGGAATGCAACGGGGCCGAGCTGCTAAAAAACCAAAACTTAACCGAATCTCGACAACTTTTAACCCGAAACTGCCGGGACGAAATTTGATGGGGCGGTTTACGGCCCAAAAGTGGGTCACTCGCGTACAAAGGCACGGCCACGAATTTCCACTTCAATTGACACGCGCAATAAAAATGACGCCGAAGGTGAGATGAAACATCGCCTCGGAACAATAAGTACCTCAGCCAGGGCCAGGCAGCAGCCAACCGGCAACCAGGCTCAACCACCGACATGTTTCACCTTTAAATCAGCGTGGGAATCGTGAACAGATAATTCATTCGATTTACGGATGCGACTTTCTTGGTGATCGATTCAGTGCAAATTCGCATTTGAAAACATAAAATTCGCAGTCGTTCGTCGCACAGGAATACTTACGGAATGCAAAACGGAATCTCGTTCGGTCTTTGTTGCGGATTCCCAGACGGCGGCGGAGGACGGCGGCCGAGGTAAAAAGCGGTCACATGTACCGCCTTATAAATTATGAACCCCACCGGGGGTTATTAGTTGTCGAAATGACAGCGCGGACCCGACCAGTGCCGAATGTGACGCCCGCTTTACCGTTACAAAACCTAGACCACTAAAAAACTAAGGGCGATAGGGTCGCCCGGCCTGTTCTGTTTGGTGCACCGCTATACTTTTATTTTTATCGATTTAAATTCGACTGCGCTCAGAAACAATGCCTCACGGTAACAAAAACATTTTGAATATAGAACGCAAAGATAAATGTGTAATCATTGTATAATTATTTATTAATCGTGATGAACGGGAATCTTGCGACATTAAATTACAATAACATTGTTATCATGCCACATAATGACCTATCAGAGAAAGCAATAAGTCAACGACTTCAGTGAAATGAAAGAAATCCTCTGTTGATTGATGTCGCACACGTCAATGTAAAGAGACGTTATTATAATATAACGTTATTTATTAAACGTTACGTAAGTGATTTAATGCGGAGCATAGTTTTTATTTATTGTTCTATGTATCGAAGTAGAAATTGTAAGACAATCTATTATTAGGTAATTGGTGTTATACGCCTATGCATATGATAAAAGCTATTTATAAGTGCATAAATCAGATAGAAGGCCGAAGCATCCCACGCAAACAACATCGAGGTAGGTCGGGATAAAAACAAATACTGAAAACGAAATGTATTGCAGTGACAACACTAGCCCATTTACTTAATCTTTAGGAATGATTGATGCAGAGTAATCTCATCAACTTCAGCGTAACCTTGCTAACTCGATCAGTGTGTTTCGCTTATTCGCCCGCCTACTAGGTCATAGCTGCCTTCAAACCTCCATTGTGAACCAATTAATTTGCTAAACGTGATGTTTTTAAATAGGAACTAACCTAAACATTATCGAAACAAATTAAAATAGTTTCATTATCGTCTAAAGAAACACGCTTTATGCTTGTAATACCTACCTGACTGTAATTACAGGTTTACAGCTAATCATATTAATAGTTACATAGTTTTTATGTTTAAATCATCGGGTGTATAATAGGTAGGTGTGTTTTGAATCGTCCTTTTAGATCAAAACTTGAAGACCTCAGAAGTCATATTTTTTATATTATTATACGGTTCAAATAGCTTATTTTATTTATAAAAGACTGTACATTATCCCTCGTTAGCTCACGCCAATAACTAGCACTTACCAGGGCATCACGAGTGCAGAGGGAGTGCAGAGGTTGTGAAATTGCGTGTGACCGCAAGACATCCGGCGGACAATGGCGCATGCGCCCGGCGCGGCAGACGAAAGCCCAGCGCGCCGGATGTATGTAATGTTCAGATATTGGTGTGCATGTACACATTTATTGAATAATGCTTTACTTGTAAGGATACAAGTAGTTTAAGAAGACGAAACGCGGGATTGGCGTTGATAGTTGTGAAAATTTTAAATTGTGATGGACTTTAAACTTGTAAGCTCATTTTTCGTCGAAAAATAGATTTTGAAGTTTGAAAAACTGCTTCACTTTTAGGCTTTTTCCCGAATGTTGAAATCTTATAAGGATAAAAGCACAACTTGACAATGAACTGAATTCGATAAAATTTATTCCATTGTGAACTTTCGCAGCGATCAGATTGAAAGGAAACCGCAAGGAAGTGGTTCAACGCCAAGGCCTAGTAATTATTTAATATACCCGTGAAGTTTATTTTTATGTATTACTGTAAAAACACAATGGAGAAAATAATCGATTCATTTAAGTGTAGGTAGGTAGGCACTGTTTATTGGCCAGTATTATGTGGTAAGAGACAAGGGCTACATAACAATAATGAAAGTGGTCATCAGAAGTATCAAATGAAGCGATCTATCAGACGGGTCGTTACCGCAGGGCTCGTTTATAGGGAAGCCTTGCATGTGTGGGAGCTGCATAGTGCAGAACTGGTTTGTCTATGTGTACCGAGAAGTCCGATACCTCTTCTTGTTTTTGTTGTCCTAGTCCGTGAAAATAAGCGGTGGTGAAATATAAAAGGAAAATAAACACCTCAATGAGCAATTAACTTTATTTCGAAGTTATTACGCTGTGTTCCTTATTTTGAGAGGACAATAGAACCTCGGAGAAAAAAGTTTTAAAAGTTCGTGTTCCTTAAATAACATCACGAATTTTGAACAACTCCTGTGTTCTTTTGTAACTGGATCGTTGAAACACGTATAATTTGGGACCAAATTATAAATAACCGTTTACTTTTCAAAAGATTTCCAAAATATTACCTAACCCTTTTGTTCGCTGGTAGTTTCAAGAAACGCGTGCATTCCTGCTCTGAATCGGCAGCATACAATATTCGATCACGTCTGTATTCATAATGTTCCAATAATTACTGATATTTAAAACTGGATTGACAGCGGTTATAGGAACTGTAGCACCCATTTATTACTTGCGACCTTCAACACTAAATAAGCCTGATAGGTTAATTGCTGTGAACAGATTAGTTTTTAGCAGTTTTTTTGGACCACCAAAAACCCGATGCTCTTTGTTTATGATTCATAATTACAATACGATGGAGAGGCAATCACCAAACCTGTCATTATGCTGTACAAATAACTACTTATTTATACATTCTGAGTGTGGCGAGTTAATTCGATACCCTGTAACGGCCATGTTATCCTAGTCCGTAGCCTCATTTAGGTATTTATTTATCGATTGGCCAATTGATGTCTAAATAAAAAAGGGTTTCTTTATTATATCGCTATATTTCATCGGGCAGTTTCTCATAGTTTACTGTTAACAAAAAACTTAATGTTATTTATGGTAACGTGGAATTAAGATTAATATGCTTATTTTTTTGGGTGTTATTCCGCTACGATCGGTGATTATGATTTGTGGCTATTAGACCTACATCAAACGGTTCGCGTGTGACCCATGCATAGTGCAACGCTGACGCAATGCAACGCAAAAAAAAACAACTGTTAGATTAGATATTATACGTTCTCAACAAAAAATGTGTTATTTACCTTGGCTTTATTTGTAACACGAATTTTTTGCGCGATATTAATATTGGGGTGCTTAATAATTTTATGCCATAAAACTTATACGATGCAGAAATAATTAAGTGCTCATAAATCTGAGCAGGTGGTATATGTTGTAAAGAGGTCTCATAATGCGTAACAGATTCGTCCTCCATTAAGCCGTACGTCGCGACCCTGAGGAGGGACGTCCTCTCCCGCGGCGGTGTCAGCTCCTTTATCTTCGATATTAGGTAGATAGCATAACCAGCGAGCAACACCGGGGCTCGAGATAATAGGATATTATAATACACTTGGGAGCAAATAAATCGAGCCACTTCCTTTTTCACGCATTATGGTAATTATTTTTGGTATTAAGGAACGCATCGATTCGAAACATATATCGCCTAAAAGGGTATTTAATAACCTTTACAATGAGGGTAGTTAGTTGTCAAAATTTCATTTTTATTAAAGTTTAAAGGGTAGAATAAAATTATCGCATTTAATTTGCTTATGACATTTTTATTGTACTCTGTTAAGAAAAGATTAAATTTGAGGTTTTTGTTAATCATACCCATATTACTTGTTATTGTTGTCTTTATCTGTGTCTGTGTAATCAAAATAACCTGATAAAATGGATACTACACCGACGGAAGCTGCCCAAGTTGTAGCTTTACTTGAGGTTGGACACGGACAACGTGAAGTGGCACGCAGACTTCATTTGAGTCGTTCAAAGGTACAGCGGGTATACCGCAGGTATCTGGAGACTGGTGCTTTTGTTCGGCGACCTGGAACTGGCCGACCACGGGCAACAACAGAACGTGACGACCGCTTTATTGCAACCAATTCGTTGCGCGACCGTGGACTTAATGCTGTTCAGCTACAGCAAGCGTTACGTGACGTTCGAGGAGTCGCAATCAGTAGGTGGACAGTGAGACGAAGACTAAAAGAACGAAATTTAACATCACACAAACCAGCAACTGGCCCAAAATTGACTGTAGCTCATCGCCGATCTCGCTTGGAGTTTGCTCGAGAACACATTAATTGGACGTTAGAAGACTGGAGGTCAGTTTTGTTTTCTGACGAGTCAAGAATCTGTCTTTTTAGCAATGACGGGAGAAACCGAGTGTATAGACGTCCTGGTGAAAGATTTGCCCAATGTTGCATTCGAGAAACGGTGAGTTTTGGTGGTGGTTCTTGTATGGTGTGGGGAGGAATTTCTCTAGACGGAAAAACGGAACTTGTCTTCGTCGACCCCGCCAACGATGGCAGTGGTAGACGTGGATTAACAGCTGACCGATACATAACTGACATTCTTGAAAACCACGTAATGCCGTATGCTGGTTTTGTCGGAGAAAATTTCTTGTTTATGCATGACAATGCGAGACCTCATACCGCGCAGATCGTTACGGAATACTTGTCTGCGATCGGGATTCAACAAATGGTATGGCCAGCACGAAGTCCCGATTTGAACCCGATCGAACACCTATGGGACGAGCTAAAACGGAGAGTCCGAGCCAGGGTTCCCGCTGTTTCATCCATTCCCGAGCTTAAAGTCGCTGTGCTTGAAGAGTGGGAGAACATACCACAATATGTCATCGTAACGCTGATCAGATCGATGACTAATAGGCTACAAGAATGTATCAGGGCCCGGGGGGGTAATACCAGTTATTAAGAATATTTTTTTTGCAATAATTTTGTTTTTTTATTGTTTTTATGGACTGTTTTAGCCCTACTAAATTTTCTATCAAAATTACCATTTTTCTTGCAGAGCCAATAATTTATCATTCAATAAGGTTATTATTCAATAATTTACCCTCATTGTAAAGGTTATTAACTAAACTTTTAGGCGATATATAGTTCGAATTGATACGTTCCATATTACCAAAAATATTTACCATTTTACGTGAAAAAAGGTAGTGGCTCGATTTATTTGCTCCCAAGTGTAATAAGATAATAACACGTCTGCTCTAAGCGGTACGGCGAAACGGAGCGCTTTTATCCCCCGCCCCGGTGTTGTTGCCATGTCTGTCTAGCATATTCATTTCTGCCCGGTTTAACTAGTTCAAGGTTGTTTACGATGTCGTGCTTGTGAATGGGCGGCTTTATTTTTTGTCAGCAATAGGTCGCCTTTAGGTCACCGGAGTCACCCGCAGCCGGAACGGACGATGTCGTAAAGCAACACAAAGAATCTTGTGTTGTCCTCCCATACACACTGATCATGATGTGATACCTATCTACCTAACTATTTGTTATTCGCTCACAATTTGTTTCGCAAACACAATAAATTACCCGACGACTGTTACACATTTGGAACATTACAACAAAAACAAAACGTTGTCGCTAAAAGGATCCGATTTAAAAATTAATTAACTACTTATGATAATATGTTTGGGGTCCGACCAAAAATGCATATTTAATTGTGGCAAAACATCACAAAAAGTTGTTCGAATGACGAAGACATTAAGTTATTTTGTAACAGAGTGCAACGCACTGGGAACTGACCGCGATAGGTTGGCAACCCAGCGACCAGCAGCGCCCAGCGGAGGGCGCAACTAATACGCATCACATCCAACCGTAAACGATTATTCGAATTTCGAATGTGCCACGTGACCCTCATTTTGCGGTGTATGAATTTTATTTTGGAACATGTCTTGGACGATTAGTTCGTTAATTAAATTAGGGTGTTTCGTTTGTTAGGTCTTTAACTGACCGGCACATTACGATGAGGAGTTACTTTAAACAAAACAAGAACCTCACCAGCGACATGATTGGTGCAGAGAATATAAAATTGACATTTTACTTTCCGGGTTCGTTCGCCAGGTGCTCGCAGACCACCGTGCTATCGAACGCGACCGATACAAAGTCACTTACAAGTCACATTGTTGACAAAAAAAAAACAGGCCACCAGCGCACAGTAAGTCATCCATGCATAAATTAATTTAATCTGCGAAATATCAAAACATCTGTCAACCGGCGGCTAACACTTTGATCTATGAGTTGGGGTCTGATATGCACAGAGTCGAAGACGAAAATCGGTAAAAAAAACCCGAGTCACGATTTTTCGCCACTTGAATCGAGTTAGATTCCATAAGTTCCAATTTGTGATGTGTGGCTCTAATGAGATTCTAATTTGATATTTATTGTTCGAATTTCAATTAGATTTTTATAAAAAAAGCCGTATCATTGCAAAAAGGTCAATTGTCTGTTATATCTACATACCCAAGACTTTGATGAGTTAATTACGTGTAGAGCTTTTGATGTTATGTTTTCCTGGTATCTTCAGACGAATTTTCAAAGATGGCCGACAAATGGGGACTGTAGCTTTCACAGAGGCACTTGAGAGGCGGAATGAGATGGAAATGTGGCCACAAGGAGGCGAGTGCGTCCTTATTGACCTGGATATAAGGGAAGTAGATACCGGGACATTCACTAACACTTTAAACTGATTACATTGAGAGGAATCAATTGTTTTCTTTACTTAACGTGTGCTGTGAAGCTGTATGTACTTACTTATGTGGTTCAAGTAGGTTTATCACTAAGAAGAATAGTTTTTGGTGTTCTTGTCTAAAGCTCTCAAAGGTAGTTAATAATTTAAGACACGGCTAATTTTCAGAAGCGCCAGTATGACTACAATTATTTAAAAGCTGACCCAATAGGAACTTTACACAAGAACATAGTTTGTCTAACAAGCTTCCATCCGTCCGCTAAGATTCTCTCATCCCATTATTACACATAAGAGCCGTGACGTTATTAGTTTTTCGTCTTAAAGTGATAAACATCTGAATGAATTGTGATTCATTATGTCCGAGGTCGATCTTTATGTGAAATAAATCGTCAGATGAAACGCCGGCCACATCAAACGACGGCGGCTCCTCAACCAGACCACCACTTAACACTGACCTTCCGAAATGCCCCACCAGACCGAAACCTAGACTAAGTCATTAACATACAAGGGAGACGAGGAAGGTCACTCAAAACTAGCAATAAACACACAGATTTGACCAAAACGCTGAGATACTCACAGAATATAAAATTAGCCGAAACCAATAGATGCTGGTTTTCGTTAAAAATGTCGTCGGCATTTTAATGACTGTTCGGACATACCTGAAATATCGAATTGATAATTTATTGCCTTTGTATTGTATTTAGGACAAAATATTCACGATTGCAAACGTTGTTCTTTAAAATAATTAAAAACTTGATTTATGGACCAGGTCCATTTAATTGATTCTTTAGGTAAAATAAGTAGTTGACTTTTAATATAATGATACGGTTTTGTTTGAAAAATAGTTGAATGGTGTAGGTTAGCGATTACAGCGCATATTATGTTCTGTGTGAATGGTCTCGGTTCACGGTTGGGCGCGCGTCAGCTGCTCCGTCCCTCGGGCTCCCACACTGCCGCACTACCTCGCCCTGTTACCCCTAATTACGGGGACTGTGTTTCTGTGTCAACACACGAATTAAAAAAAGTACACCATGACAGTGACGTTGGCGCGTTCAAACAAGAAGTTCCACGTTTGAATTCTAGCCGGATTTTAAAAATCTTGTTAGAATCAGTTCAGCCTACAGACTGTCTATTCAGATTCTAACGAACATTTGCGCAGAAAGCGATCCCTAACATTTGTTAGCTAATCGTCGCACAATAGATCACACCGCAGACTTTCACTCACTTTCGTTGTTTCCTTGCCAACTGTTCAACATTAAAAACAATATGGCGGAGAACAAAGGTCCGTCGAGCGATTCCGGCGCAAAAACAAGATCGGTTAAATATTGGAAGTAAGGGGACGAAAAAAGCCCATTTCCAAGAATCGTTGACCGCGTTGCCAATTATAATAAAATTGTTGTTCAATACCACCGGCGAAAAGGTTAGCGAGTTAGCATACATTTGATAAGCCTGGCGAGGGATGCCAGAAGAGAAATGCGACACTATTGTCTGATAAAGCTCCTCCTACTACGGAACATCTCGTCGTCACAGCTTGCGCTCATTAAAATGTACAGTACGCACTTTAATTAAAGGATGCCAACCAGACGAACAACAATCATCGCAAATGAGTAAACCCATCTGCCCAGAAATTCCATATTAATGGTCGTAATGTCCAACAATGCTACTTTTCGCAGATTGTTTTAAAATGGCAGCAATTTTGTTGTCAGGATGCAGCACTCGAGAGGACTCGCGTGAGCAGCTATCGTGTGGCATCTTGTAAAAAGTGAACGAATAGGGTCCGGCTCCGAAATCGATTGTCGCGAAAGGATACACCCGTCTGTCGGTGCATCGTCTCGATTCTAAGGACTATTACTTAGGAATGCTACCCCGCGGCTCTCGCTTTCCGAGCGCAGCGAGCGCGTGATATAATCGTTTTATAGTTTATTTAATACGGTCATTATCGATACTTGTGCTTATCGATACTCGAAACAGAACGATGGTTGATGTTCGAAAATCGAATGTAACACTGGCAGTTAATCGCGGCTGTCATTTTGAAAACTGTTGCTATTGTTACATGGCTCGTATTATATGCAATGTTTTACGGGAGACATTTTTCAATTACCCGCAGATGTCGAAATTACAGGGCGGTGCGTGTGCGCACGATTTTTTTTTTCAAATTATTGTAAAGGCGAGCTGCATGGATCGTGCCTCAGGTGTCAATTGCTATGTAAATGTCCGTAAAGGAGCCCCTGATTGACGCAATTGGCCTGTTTTAAATTATGTTATTGAAACCCGACTTTAATGTGTTATTTCGTTTGCCTCGAGTCAAGCTGCTGTTAAGGAGTCATGAGCATTCTTTTTGTTCTTTAAAGAAAATTAAGTTATATAGTATTTTGCATGTCTCGGTACTTGAGATGCCTATGCCTTGGGCTGAGACACAAATTTATTGTCTTTTCAAAATTCATTATTTTATAAAGGAGAAAGAAACGGGAAAGTCACAGTTCTGAGAAAGAATCTAAAGTTGTAGGAGCTAGTGAGCTTATCTCCGAGCCTCATCTCGGGCACTTTGTGTGGATGCAGCAAAAACTTCAGCAGGTGCAACCGGCAGATGTTGCCACCACTGATTGACGGCTTTTCGTACGGAAATACCAAATTTTAAAATAACTATACGTTTTTGTTAATGTATCTCGGCACCATTATATGTAATTTCGTGATATCATTATCCGTTCTACCCTCGAAAGTGGAAAGGTAAGTAAAGGTAACATGTTTTATTTTTTATAACAGTAACACGTGTCAATATCATTCGTTATTTCCTACCGCCATCAGTAATTCATTTTTGACGCTTGAGTTATTTTCCTGCGGCGAACAACTGGCGGTGTTTCGACCCCTTAATTTTATTAGCGTGAATAAATTAATAGTTCCTTTTTACGTGAGTTTAAGGTATATCATTTGAAATATTTTATTAATGTCAGAATTACGAGCGAGACGGGCACGCGACTGTGACCGCTGATGTCACGAATAATGACGCCGACTCCTGCACTACAATGTAAGTACATCAAGTCCCGTGGTACCAAGAATCGAACCGATTTCGAATTCGAAAACAAAACAAAATTGCATTTCCGGCACCGCTCGGCAGATGGCGCCTTTCCGCCAGCTGCACCGCCTCCCGGGAACACACCGACTCCAAGTTAATGCCGCCTCTCGAACGCGACCGAGTCGACCACCGCGAACCTAAAGCTCAAACAAACATTTCTTGCAGACATCATTAGGTTGATTAACCATCGCCGTCTATAAGATACTGTCATTTTATTTAAATACGCGACTATTGAAGGTGAACGTGTACGGACCGGAGCGACCGGAGGAACTTCTTTTATCGAGCGAGCCTGCGCGCAATCTTTAATTACAGCAGCCTCCGATACCGACAGGTGGCGTATGTGAGCCTCTACACTACAAAAAAAATGCTGAATTAATAAAATTAACGACGCGAAATAATGTACCCGGCCGCATGCGAGACGAAAATCTAAAGGCTCGACACGCATCGGACGCGGGAGCAATACGACACCGGCCATTGAACACATTTTCACGAGGGAAATATCGGCTTACACGCTGAGAGTTCGCCACCCACTACGCACACTATAGTCTTTCATAACTAGACCTCCACTCGACGTCTGCGCCCCTGATAAACAGGTTCGCGGTGTCAACAGGGTGGATTGTAAACGATGATCCTGCTATCCCAGTCCCGTTACTTTATAGCTCTATCTGTCATATTAATATCCTCAGTTTTGATAGATGCATCAATATATATATATAAAAAAACTACTAAAAGTCCCTATGGGTCACCGGCTCACCCTCGCGGTCACACACATTTACATGGAACGTGCGCTACCCCACACATGACAGATAAGGAAAATACGCAAATGCGACAATAATGAACTCCGGCGTCGCCATAAATCCCTCTCCAAACGTTTAAACGTGCATTTAATTTATGGTGTAAGTCTGATTAGTGCGCAGGTAGACTCAAAGGAGCAGGTAGACTCTTTCACGGGAATTTAAAGAACCCGTAATTTAATAGCGGCCCCAAGCTCTCACAAGGACCTTTTTTCGGTGGTCACTATAAGATACAGTTAGGTTTCTGACAAAACATGCCGCTTTTGTTGCAAGTGTTAACAATTTCACAATTTCGAAAAATTCGACAAAGCTTTAGATAAGAATTCCTTTGGCTCTTGCATCTTATTGTTTCGAGACAAAAGTTTAAATAGCACCAGTTTACTGAGCGTTAAAATTGTCAGCTCATTCACATTGCGCGGTCAGCCAGCGATCGGTCCTTGAGATCGGCGTGGTCGTTTTGTTTAGCTGCCGACTCCTTTCATCAGTCTTGTCCGTGTGTATTCACATTAAGTTATAAATTTCCGCTTATTGTGATAGACGAGTGATAACCTCTGCGTCCGCAGCCGGTAATAACTTCGCAATAAGTCACTAATAAAATGAATCATAGGAAGTCCTACAACTCGAGTATAAAACGCACGCAGGACTTGACGCGTCCAATTGTTGAACATTTGTTTATCCCAGTTCACGTGGGGCGCTACACGAAAGGGCTCGGGAGCTCGAAGGACGCCACAGTTAAAATCGGTTAAACCTGTCTACTTTTATGATGCCCAAGAAAAGTTTGCTACCGCTCCTGATCAGCCTGGTTGATTTATTTTAAACATCACGTTCGTTTATTCTTGGCTAATAATGTTGTAAATTGCTGCAAAAACACGTGCTGACAAATAAAACTTTATATTTAAATGGTTCTTTGCGACTTCTTCTAGGATAACTTCAGGCATTAAATTTTCGCGACTTAAATCCTCGCGATCACGAAAAGATATGACGAAAATAGTGCAATTTTGAAGATATAATAAAAACTTGATACTTCGTCGAGTTTCTGAAAATGCAAATTATAGTAACTGGGTAATAGGTATTTATTTAATTTAAAAATGATTGCAGTATTACTCGTATTAAGCAGCTTCATTAAGCTTCATTTATTTTTTCTACTCAATTCGGCCGCCACTAACTAGTTAATCACAAGATTAACAACACAAACAGTTTTATTACGGGCTAATTAATCAAAGGAGTAGCTACTAGTTCAAAAAGTGTGGTAACTGTTAGGTGTCAACGGCGACGCGACCGTTGAGCCGGCCGCTGCGCACACGCACACCGTTTCGAAACGGAAAGCGCAGCTGCCAGAATGTTTGTCGGTTGAAGGCAGAATGGAGCTTTGTCGTTGCCCTTTTTAATAAAATTTCATTGAATAACTGGCGCGTGAGACGGTTAACGAGTAACTGGTGTCGCCTTCTTAAAATAATAGAACAATAGATATTTTATTAGTTGTTCTACGATATAAAATTAAAAGATAGAAAAGATTATTATTTTTGGTAACGTGATTAATTTATTATGTGAGTGAACTTGTGAGAGCAATATTGGTTCGTAATTTAGAACAGATTTCACAACAGTTAATAATAGTATTAACATGTGTTCATAAGACCATAAACAAGAGGCGTAACGACTGTCAAATGTTTCTATCGAATGAATATAACAATTGAAGTTTTGAAATTATAAAAGAGTTAATTATGTTCGAAGCTACTTTAAAGTATTATTATTATAGGAACTAGGAACCCAATTCTTAAGTACTAATAGGTGACATTCTGTAAGTCAGTCGAGTACACAGGTATTTGCCACATGCACCACCTGCCCAGTTTTTATTTTTGTTGTTTATTCCAACAGTCACCCGATAACACGATCGCTATTGAGTGGGAATCGAATAAATCGAGACAAGCGAATGCGAGTCATTTGGCGTTAATTCGATAAAATGAAAAGTTTAACAATTAGTCGAGATGTGGACTCAGAAATGTTGGTATTGTTTTTCGCATGTAGTGTTTCAGGTCAAAAGGAACGAATTGGAACTAAACGATCTTTTTTACAGCAATTATGTAATCCCCGAAAGGTAAAGGTATCCTTCTAGTACACCCACATTTCGCCAGTATTGTTTAAATCCCGCGAAATGGAGACTTTATTTCGATTTTTTAGACACCATTAATCGTGTTTCCTTGTTAACTAGCAGTTGATAAGTTATCAATTGTCAAGCTATCAACACTCATGTGAATGTGAAGACGGTTGAGGGTCGAGGGCAGGTGCGCGCGCGCAGGCGCAAGACGGTTGGCAGATGGCAACCCCAGCGATAACTTGAAGAATTTGTTAACCGCCAATTTATTATAACGTCCCTAACCGATACTTCTGATGGAGGTTTTAATGTATTTTGACAGCATTAACGAGAGTACCTTTAATGATAATTTATATTTTTGATAATTTAACTTTCTTTGATTACTGTTCGGATAGGGAATAAAAAATTCTATGCACATACATAGAATCACCCATTGACCAAATTGTCCTTAAGGCACAGAAAAGATACTGGCTGTCCTCGTGAGTCTAATAACAATAAACTATGAATTCATCAGTAGATATACGAAAGCATTAAATATTAATCAGCTCATACACCAATCGTGTAGTAAGTACATGCTCGTAATAAATAGCACACATGTGGTGTTGCTAGGTAGAACGGAACAATCCTTCGGCGACAACATTTTGCACATCTGCGCTCTTCGGACTTTGACTCGAAGACATTAACATCATATCCTGTCATTAAACCTCCACGAGAAAAACGTACGCTCCATTTTTTTTCCCAACAATAATGTAGTCCGCGACAAATAAATTAATCTCGGACAGAAATTGCCATCGCATAGTTCTCTCAGAAAATAACCGCGAACGTGTAAGACGGAATAATGGAAGTCGCCCGCGGGATGGCGGGATGGCCGCGCCATTACCAGCCCTGGATGAAGAGTAAATCGAAATGGGAGTGAGTCTAATTCGCGGCGCCGGCTGACAGGCCGAGATGAATTGTTGTCAACATTAGTGCGGGAGCATATCGACTTGTCGCTCTGAAACATTGCTCCCGCCGACCACTAACCCGTGATGACATAATTTAACTCTCTATCAATCTAAATTAGAACCAATAGCTCATAAAATAAGAGTCCATTTCACTCCGCAACGTCACGTCATTGCGGCTTTACGATCCGATCACAGCCACTCTCGTCCAGGAGTACATGTCGCGAGACTTCTGACATTCGATTTCAAGCTCAGAAACAAAACAGCTCAAGGTCTACAATTAAACGCAGGAGCGGTTTTCGCGCCGGATTACGGGCTTATTCGTGCTGCCGCGGCAATTAGGAAGTCATTCATTAGGGTCCCTAAGTTTCGCAGACGTGGGGGTGCCGTCGCACCGTGACGTCACGCTGTTCTTTCGCAACGCGCTATGATTCGAAATGATTTCTAGTTCGCTGCGCCTCGCAGCTAGTTAGTGCTCCGCTCCGAAAACAAAAAGTAACCATGTTTAAGAATGCTGTTGGTGCGACGTGCGCAATGCAAACAGGAGCGAGTTAGTTCGAGCTCGGCTCTTTCTTCCCGCGGCCGTGGCGCCACTTCGAGCGACAGGGACGGAGAAATGCACCTTAAAATAACCCTCAAATTCGACGTATTAAATACAGAACTCATACAACCGTAGATTTCATTTCCGAATGCACGATAAGGATGCAAGATGCGGTTAGCGGCGGCCCAGAATGCATCTGTCAAGTCACACAAAAAATAGGGCCCTGGAATTTCGGGACGTCTTGGCAACGAAGGGACACATGCTTGTTTATTTTTTATCGCCAGAGTAGTTTCATTCAAAAATTGTCAAGGGATAGAGGGATTTGTGTAATCTTGTTAAAGTAATATCAGTCAGCTCGTTATAACAACCAATTTAGCGACCGTTCAGGTTTATTTAAAGTCGAAGCTGACATTTATTACTTTCTAATACACATAAAAATATCAATAACTGTAATTTCGGGTTCGTCTATTATTGCCTGAGGTCATTTAACTAAGTTATCAGTTTATCACTTATCAATCGAAAGTAATTTTCTTTAAGTAAAGTGCTGTCGCAGTGGACGATATAATTTTTAACATTATGAGAGTAATTCGTTCAATACAAAGTCGTGGGAAATGCATAATTTAAGTGGTCCTCCTATTTATCAGTTTCGCTTTTAGCATCCCATTTCCGCTTGGCGTAACGATAGTACAAGACAGCGGTGCGGCTCGCGTCCACCAGGCGGGCAGCAGTGTGCAGGAGCCGAAGCCTTGACCCTGACTGCGGTGGCGTCGACCGGAACGCACGCCGAGCCACATTGCGAATCTTGTCGATTGGCGTTCACTGCCTAGCCCGTGTTGCAATCTTAGTACATTCCTCTCGCACGTGTGCTTTACGAGATTGTTTTCTCTTTCGTTTATGTTCAAAAATCACATCGATTAAGTTAAATAGGTTTACTTGCATTTATTTTCAATAGCGTACTGGTATTTGCGAGTACTAAACTAAGTAAGTTAAACATTGTTTTAGGATATTGCTCTCTGTATTAATTTACCCTTACTTTGTGATCAACGGAGCTTCACTTGAACTTGATCTAATCAAAACGCGGTTACTAAGCAAGACGAAACGGCCTAGTAACGTCAAAATCGAGAGTTATTGTTGGGAAAAAAGTCGTAAGTATCTCGAGGAGTAAACAGACCGGGAGAGGGGTAAGCAGTCATTGATGTAGAACCGGTTGTAGCGAGTCGTCATCTAGAACCGGCTTGTGACGGACAGGGATGAATTACTCACCGAAACATTGGAACTAAACGTTACGAGCATAGCTCGCATGCCGAGACAACGAATACTGAATACTACAAGTTCAATAAAATTGAGAGATGGGCTGAGTTTTATCATAACAAAGAAGAAAGGGTCTTGTAAAAACCCGACGGAAAATGATTAACATAAAGCGTTAAAAATGTAATGCACTATCATAAAGTATCGTTCGTGTAAATACCGCAGTGACAGTTGGACAGTTCACCTTACATCGGATTCACAGATGCAAAAACATTGTTCGGCGCGCCACTACAAATCAAAACAACAAACGCGCCGACAGGAGGTCCGATCGACATCGACATCGAGACAATCATCGACAATCGTATCGATAGTCGACGCGGGCCCGACACGAGTCGACAACCGGACGTGACGTCACGCCGACCGTGCGTAAACGCGAGAATTTTAAACAACCTCCTTTTGGTATATTGCGTTGTCTTGAACAGATGTCATTGGTACAAACAAAGATGTCTCATGCTTTGACATTTTATTGCCATGTGTATAAGGTTCAATTTGTTATAAAAAGTTCCCGATCAAAGGATATACTTATTTAATATTCACACCGTATGAAAAGTGCGTTGTTATAAGGTCGTATTAGGTTTTGACACGAATTTACAATAGACAATAGTATATAGCCGGGGATCCATGGAATTCTATTTTTACCTTCTTTTGTTCTACTATACATATATTAATTTGCCATGTGATGCCTCATACTTATGAAGGCTAACCACGATTTAATAATATGTTGTTCAAAGTCTAAATCTTGGCGATAAAGGAGGACCGAAGTGGTCTCAACGTTCTAAGTTCGAATTCAAACTAGTAATTAGACAAAAAAAAAATAAGATCATAGAAAACGCGATAAAGATGGCGTCGAACTTTTGAGTTTAGAATGTGATTAAAAGAGACTTGGAAAGGGAAGCAAACCCAAGAGCCTCTAATCCAGTCAGAAATAATAAAAAAAAACAACAGGACACACAAAGTACAGGTAAGTTTAAGAAAAAGTTTTCTAAAGTTGTGTGCTAAAGAACATCTTCGTAAAAGTCTTCCATGCGGAATGATTTTGCAAGTCGAATGGTTCAGTATTGAATTACGGACTATTGTGCCAGCAGGTTTTAAAGAAAAATATGTATCAAAGCATCTTCTAAGAATTTTATAGTTTGGTTTGCATTTGTTCAGTTCTTTTTTCAGCTAATATGAATTCACAATAACGACCAATTTTAAGTAGTTTGTTGGTAACCGAACAAAGATGAACCGAATAGATGTTTATTATAGTAGAATTAAGGGGATTAAGGTAAGTTTCCGCGAAAGCTTTCATTTTCAGCCCTTGTCGACAACAAGCTAATCGGTATTATCATAAGATATTTTTTATTGTTTGAAGTTGGACGTAAAACATCCCATATAGTTCAACATTACAATTTGCAGGTAAAATACAACCACATTAAGATCAAACAGAAAAAAAAAAACCTTTTTATAATCCACATTAAGACTTTTGACATGTTATTATAAACTTTTAAATTGAATCCTAAACGTGTTTCAAAAGCTACTGCAAAGACTGTCTGACGCTTTTATTTACATTTTATCGTGAACCGATCAGAATATACCAGAGGAAACGGAACGTAACGCCCTAAATATAACAACTGTTTTGAAACCCACGGCCCACCTTATCGCCTTTAAGTTTACGGTCCTCCTAATTATGTCTTTCGGTTTAAATATGGGACAACATTGTGTCCTGTGAGTGTTAAAGATACTTTAAACAAAGTTGTAGCTTTCGGTTATCACAAGCTTATCCTTAAAAAAAGCCGCAAGTTTCTCACCTAATAATGACAACCCGAGTCCCAAAGCAACAACAAAAGGGAGCCAGGCAGCAAGGTGAATATAAACCGTGCGAAATTCTCCAACTTGTACCTTGTACTAAAGGACGCGCGTAGTTTGACAGAGTTGTACGTGAAGCAGCTGCGTTTTTTGCTCTCGTTTTACAAGTTCCTTAGTCTGGAAATGCAAGGGACCTCTATACACACAGCCTACCTATAGCACGGGTATTATTGTTTCGTTCTACAGCTATGGGAAAGGTTTCCGAGCGAAACGGCCACTATTAAACGGGTCGGATCGAAATAGGTACCAGTTTTTGTATAATGCGATATTATTATGTTTTTTTAACTTTTGTGTTTATCTTTTCATGTACGCTGTGGGGCATGATTTAAGATTCATTTTCAGATATTAAGAACCAAGTGAATTTAAAAATGAACTTTTAGAATAAGGGCCTGACTGAATAAATAATAGTTACGAACGTACTTCAATAGATTAAAAACATCTTATTTTATTTAGTTCTTTTATAAATTGATCCAGTGTTTGCAGTAGACTTGAACAAATGAAACTGAACGGAGCTTTTAATTTTCATTCAGGCTTTTCAATGATTTGACTAATGGAGTAGCTCTTATCAATATTAAAATGTATGCCACAAACAAGGGGCGGTTCTATTCTTTGCTATGATTGTCATTATTCTCGAGGAATAAATAGGAGACTTAACTTATGAGCATTTATGACGGGAATAAAATTATAATGAAGATCTAGAAAAATACGCGGGAAAACCGACGACCCTCGTCTCTTTAATATCTCCATAATAGATTAGTCCCAAAATGCGAAAGTTAAATAAACGATCAAGCGAAACGCTTTTCAAGAATGTGAAGAAATTAAGGTGAATGCTCCAACCAAACAGCGAAATTCAAATTTTCTTACGTTTTTTGCAATTTGCAGGCCAGTGCTAGGTTCCAAGTTCATAAAGGCGTAGGAACAAAAAAAAAACAGAAAAAGTCATTCCTACAGCTTTATGAACTTATAGCGTTGTATTGATGATTTTGATGATTATAATTCTGTAACTACATATGTCTTACAGCCGCGAATAATATTTTAATCAACATACAACCTAGCACTGGCCTGCAAAAGAGAATGCTCATGGAAGTATGGAATCCCGTACCATGCTGCATCAAAATCAAACCTTGTTTTTTATAGACTACACTGATCGTATTAACTCCTACAAAAATTATTTTTGAAAAAAAAACCCGCGTTTCAGAGTTATTTTATAAAATCGAAACTAACCTAAAAAGTAGGTCTATTTTTTCGACGCTACCAACGACGTATTTTAACACACATACATTACATTATTGCTCTAAAAACAGCGTAATACACTAATATTAGTAAGAATTACGAGTTAAAGTAACATCCACAGTATGCTTGACTGAAACTCGATTTTATTTTAGACCTTTACATTGCCAATAGTCAGTCAGTACAGTACAAATGTCAGATGCCACAGATAAGATAACTATAAACCATAGAGTATAGTAAGTGCTATAAACTAGTCGGGATTTAGGGATGTAATCGATAAATCAAAATCTGTAGGCTGAGAAAATCTATTTTGTTGCAAATAGCAATAAACCAAACTAAATCGATTTGGTGTACTGATCTTACTTTATTGTAATTAATTTTAGAGTCCGCTCGACAGACAAGGGTTTGTTCAATTGAAACGGAACGTCATTTATATTCAGTTGAAACGGAACGTCATATAAAGGGAGTAAAACAATATTCGTACTTTTAAACTCGAAAAGTATATTTCCAGTTCAAAAATCAAATCCCCGACGCGTAATGCCGTAAAAAAATATGAAACTAATTACTATAATATTTTGGTTTTGAGGCGCGAGACTTTTTGGTACCAACTTTGGTCATTGTCCTTTCAAAAAACATAAGAAAATTTGAATTTCGCGGGTTGTTTGAAGCATTCACCTTAAGTTTCGTTGTGACCCAGCAGCCGTCACGTCAGTGTGAAGATAAAGCCCAGAGGTACCAGGACCACATAAATGCGAACAGGATCATAATTATGTTTATCTTAAAAAGAGCAAGTATAATAATTATGTGTAGCGATCGAGCGACAATTAGCGACCTGTCCCTCGCAAAAGGTGAATTCGTATAAAATAACATGTCTCAATTCTCAAACAAAATGTTAATATTTTTAATTATGACAACTCAATTTCGGAAAGTTTTGTAAATATTGTTTTAATTATTTTAAAGAGTTTTACACGTGGCTAATTGAGTCGTTTTGTATACTCAGCTATGCATATGACAGATGCTGAATGAACTTTGGCGTATTGTTTTATTTTCTTGGCCTTTTGATTATGAAGATTAATGTGATCATTTTGGCTGAGACCAAACGAGCGTAATTTTTTGAGCTGTGAGTCGCGTAAAATGAGTCGCGGAATTTACGTTGCATTCGATTTCATACTAAATTCCAATGCAAGTGTGGTACAAACAGGACTTTAGTATGAAACCAAATGTAGCGTAAATTCCGCGACACATTTTACGCGACTCACAGCTCAAAAAAATTACGCTCGTTCGGCCTCAGCCTTAGGATTATGTTAATTTGCACGATTTAGATAATTCGTAGATTTGCGGACACCAGCCCATTATACAATACAATACAAGTGTAGATAATAAATCTTTTAATGTTACTTTTAGCTTTTACGTGTTTTGTCGTAAGAAATTAATTCAATAAACAATCGAAGGAAAGTTTCGCCAGATGCCGCGCGTATGACGTTGCTATCGGCTCCGAGCTATTATTACCAACTTGTCGTAGGTTATGTTGTCCGTGTACCTACGTGATTAACGGAAGTCGACCCCGGGATTCTTATTTCGTCATAAATATTAATTAACGACTGTTACCGATAGCGATAGTATTTTAGCGGGCAGCGATGTTAATTTATTAGTTAAAATGTAACAACGAGATATTTTGTCATTTATGCGTATTTAAGTGGAAAAGTGGTGATTTAAGATTAAGATGCGAGGCCATTAATTTACAACGTATTCTAATGCCGACCATAAATGTTCATTTCTATTTTACGATTAAAATAAAATACAAAATACACGAGTTCATTAACATTTAAAAACTTCAATAAAGTAATGTTAACATAGGTAACGTAAATACCAACAAAAATAACTACCTACAATGTTTTTTTTACCTGTGAACAAACTACGGACTACGCTAAAGTACACATTGATTCTACCTACACAGTGGGGTAGTTCGGTGCAAAGAACTACAAAAAAATAAATAAACTGAGGGTGAAGCGAATTCCAAGTTTCTTGAAAGTTTTTGACCACTAACCTACCTGTATCATTACAACGCGATCTGCTGAGGAATAGATAATTGATTTCTTACGCAGAGAGCGGGTAGATTTGAAAAATTAGTGCCAGATAAGGACTGCCGACCTCCTTTGTCGGTACTTTTTGCTCATCCCTTACAAAAAAGAAAACCAACCCTTGGGTATCGTTTTTTGCCGAATTGTACCTTTTAATTAGAACCAACGGAATGTTTTTTCAACTTTGAAACCCAATTTGGTTTGACTGATACCGAGAAATTAGACCGAGTTTAGATGGATGATGCAAGATTATGAGAACTTGTGGTTAGTTTACAATTTTATTATGATGCAATTAAATATTTTTTCAGAGGGGAAAGACTGTAACAATAAATATCTGGTCATTGAAAAATTCGTCTTAGTAATTTTTTGACAACTACCTACATAAGTAGTACCTACGCGGTATATTGACAGAGTAACAAACTACTGACCCAAGTATTTAAACAGAAAATGATAACTTAGTAGGTACCTAATCTACAAAAATATCTACGCATGATATAAAATTACGGTAAGCACGCAATCTATACCAGCACTCCATAATCACGAACAGATGATCCGACGTCGAACGTAGTCACCCCAGCCTTCTGAGCTTTCGGTGCTGCAAGGACTCCGTCTGCTACGAGTACATACCTATGTACTACGGTTACAACGACGTTTTTACGCAGCTATCTACACAACACTACAACTGACGGCCATCGGATAAGCGTAACAACAAATATTACGAGGGTAAACAAACAAAAACAATGAAAATTTTTCGCCGGTCGACGGTCGTCCAGTTCGCACGGATCCTGTCTCTGGGTGTTGGTTGTGATCGAACATAACCTAAAAGCGGCCGGCAGCACGTGCGCCCTTACATAAGGGTGGCGCGGTCCAACCCCGTCCGGCGCGCGGCGTGACACCGGGTAACCTCCACAGCTGATCGGCGGCGTGACGGCGTGACAACAAGCAGGCGAGCACTAGAAGCAGTTCGTGCAGTACCTTGGCGGCCCACGATCTCCGCGACGTGCTCCGACGATGGCACCGGCACGCACTCCGTCATGTTCTGCGACTTCTTGGCGCGGTCCTCGGGCGGCGGCGCGAACCCCAGTGGGCTGCCCAGCGAGCCCGGCGTCGGCAGCGACTCGCCCAGGCTCAGCATGCTCAGCTCCAGCGCCAACTGGAACGCGCGCTGGTCCTCCACCAGGCCCCCGCCGCCTCCGAGATCCCCGAACAAGCTTGACGGCATTTCCACTTGAGAAGCTATTTTTTACGATTTACTGAGAGGTTGCCCTCTCTGTCACTGGTATGATAAAAATTGGGGTGCGTTCGATCGTTTCAAACGCCGCGATTTGTCATGAGATACACACGTCTACCTTACACGCCGCGCGGTCCCGAACTGATCTGCCGGCCGGCGAGCGCACGCGCCCACCGCGCCGGTGCGGGTGGGGGCACGGGGCGCGGGGTGCGCGGGCCTGAGAGGGGACGGTCTGGGGGCTGGCGGCGCGCGGGGTGGGGGCGCCGGGCGCGGGCCCACTGCAGCCAGGGCGGGATGCGTCGCAGCTTCCGCCCGCCCTGGCGGTAGCGGTACCTACACTACGCTCTGTCCGTGCTTTAACACCTTGCCGCGCTCTCGGCTAATTATTTCGAGATCACGTTTTATGTAGTAGGTGGACGCCGCTGATAACGGACATAAAAAATACCTTGAATTATGGGGAAGTTGGGTTTTATAAAAGTTAGTAACTTACACTTTGGTGATATGTTACACTTTAGGTACCTACAATATTTTATATGTATAGAAAAAACATCACTTCGTTATACATAATTTGCCGGCAATCTAAAAGTTTAATAACGAAGAATTAATAAGAACTTAAAACTCAAACTACCTCGATCTCGATCTCCTCAGCGCGATAATGTCTGCAGCTCGTTTGGCAGACGACGGCGACGCGCCGACTGTTGTTATATAGCTTGCACTATGTTCTATGGGCCAATAAATACACGAATCAATATCACTCAGGTATACTGAAATAGGACGAGCTTGTGTGGAGTGCGATGCATTTTTGAACTGTCTGCGTCGAAAGTTTGATATTGAGATTGAAATACATGGATGTCAGTGATGAATGCTGATTTCTATGTATAATATTATGTGGATTTCGAAGAGAACCACGAGTTCTCAGGGCCAGGATACCAATTACTAGATAAATGATTTATTTAATTGGTAGACACAGACAGACAGATAAGACGAACTAAAATAATAAGTAACTAACATTTTTTTTTTCTTTTGTATTGTTGTTACAAAACCAAAAGTAGTATTTGAATATGTTACCTACTGTACTATTATACTATGGCTGTAAATAGTTATGTATGTTTTTTATGCAATTAATTCTTTCATTCTTGAAGTCTGTGGGCATGCATTGTAGCCATGGAGAGGATATGAAGATTGATAAGACTGATGTAGACTTTCTTATTTCTCATTCTTCATTATTTTCTTATTTATTTTATTTCTTATTTCTTTCTTATTAGAATCTTTGGAAGTTCCAAATCTAAGGTATCGTTAATGGTCTATTTTTCTAATTCATTTGTGTATGTTTGGACGGAGATATCTATTCGTTGGTTTATGGAAAGAAATTATATAAATAGGTTTTTTTTATATAAGAATAAGAATAATTTATTTCAAAAAAGTAGGTATTACAAAAGTGTACATTTAGGTGCAGTAGTGTTATTTCTAAACAATTGTATAATTAGTGCTTATAAGTAAACTATAGCTAAAATATATATAACTGTTGCAAGTTACGATACTGGCGAAATCAAATGTTAAGTAGCGACCTGCCTGATCTAGGTTCATTTAAACCTGTGTTTCAGGCCATCACTTTACAATGCATAATTTAATTAGGACAGGAAAAGTTTTAAAATAAAGTAAATCTAGGAACAAAAACCGTAAACATTAAAACTAACTTAATAACAATATGTACAACTAAATACGAGGAGATGACATATCAAATCAAACCAGGACTTCTAGAAGTTTTTCTGTGTCCGTGTAATTAAGCATCGCTAAATAATCCGATATTACAAAATTACATTTCCTATAACTTAGACTATAGAAGTTTAGTTTCTTGTTGAGTCTATTATACAGAAAAGGTCCTAAAAACACATAAAATCGACTAGCAAACGCATGTCTAGTTTGAGGCTTTGTGCAAACTTTTTTTAATGGGATGAAATGTTTTACCCCAGTAACGCGTAATCTATCTAAATTCTTTTAAGTCTGTACAAGCCGCGTAGACTTTAATAAGAAAACAAAGCTTTTGACATAATTAATAAGCAACATCCTTTGTTTTGCTGATTATAGCGAGTACCTACAATCAGTTATCGGCATTCAGCGACATCAAAGTAACGTTCCCTTATCAGAGTCAGTGAGAAATGCTTATCAGTGGCGGGACTTGTATTTCGAAGAACGTGGTCTCCTGGTCATCATGCGCCATCTGACCTCACCGCCTTACTTCATGACCGTTTCCGGTAATACCTACGTCATCGTTAACTATACGAACGAACTAGTGTTTTATGATTACCTATTACTAGAAATTCAATAATACAGTTACTATTTTGTTTTAACGTGTTTTAATATGGCCTGCTAAGTGGGAAGTGTATTTACATAGTTTATAACAAAGTCGCTCCCGCTGTCTGTACGCTTAGTTCTTTTAAATTTCGCAACGAATTTTAATGCAGTTTTTAGCAATAGATACAGTGATTCAAGAGCAAGGTTTTTAAGTAAATGTGTATCTACATTGCACCCGTGCGAAGCCGGGACGTGTCGCAATAAAACAGATTTTTTAAAATTGAAACTATATCAGTTAGTTTCTTTGACTTGGTAGGACTTTGAACTTTAGACGAGTTTAACCCTATATTTACTTTCCTTAAGAAAACTTTCACCCTGTGCTCGTCTTCAATACCCGATAGCAACGAGTCAGGCCTAGTAAAAGTTAGTATTTGTTACACAACAAAGTCTCTCTCCATAGTTACGGCAGTTGTGAACAAAAAGTTTGAGGTTTTTTAGTTATTTCCGGTGCTATGACCTAGAGTGAGTGAGGAGTGACGGAAGAGGGGTCAAGGAGGGACATCCACGCGGTTTTTGTGTACTTTGGCAATTAGGTTGGTATTATTAGATATTATTTGAGAATATGTCATGGGTGTAGTGGCGTGTCTAGGTGACTATACGACAGCCCCTAGGGTAAGCAGACTATTCAGAAACCCTAACATCATGAAGTATAGTAGGTTATAAGTGCAAGCTAAGCTTTTAGGCTTGTATTGTATGAGAAAGTACCGCTACTATATAGGTATGGGTTTGTCGTGAGTTTTTTTACCAAGTTTGAGTTGAGGGCCTGGACAAGATGCAATTGCCACGTTTCGGGGTTGTGCAAAGTAACTCTCAACCTTATTCTTTATTGCACTCAAAATAACAAATATACATACAAGCTTATGTACAATGGCGAGCTTAACCCAAAATTGGGTTTTCTTTAAGCAAACCGAATTTCGACCAACCTTATGTCAATCCAATACATTTTCGACCTTTCAATCATCATTTCACTAATCAAATGGCACCTTGTCAAAACCCTCTAGATCTTTGATATTGGAGACAACATTAGGTATGTGCTTATTACACAATATTACAACAATAATGTACCTACAATTCGCACACTTAGATCTAATATTTCGAAATCTATATAAACCACTAATAACTTTGATATCGACCATTAAATCCGGTTTTTATTTAAATAATCCCAGACTGGTAACGGAAAACACTCCCTTGTTTTGTCTATTTTTATAAACGAGCGATCAACAAGACAAATTTTGATTTTGATTGTGAGTTTAATTTTGATTTTGGTTTTAATGTTAGTTGTGATTTTGATTTTGTTTTTGAATTTAATTTAATTTTGATTTAAAATTTTAATTTTTGTTTTAAGTATATAATAATTGTGATTTAATTGTATGATCCAAAGTTGGTTGAAATAAATATATATAGTATAATATAAAATAGATTGTAGTATCAAAAATTTCCGTAAAATAAATACATAATCAATTTATCAACAAATAAACTGCAATGGCCGATCACTATCCAGAGACCGGATTATATGCAACTTAAAATTGTCGAAATATTCAACATATAATTTTTAATTTTATTGAATTACTTAATTCATTTTCGACGAGATATTAAAATGTTCTTCTCTTTTGGAACAGTATTCTGCAATAATGTTCCAAATTACCAATAAAACGATTGATCCTTCTTTTAATTAAAATATTTTTATAACTCGAAAACGACCGCTGGATCAATGGGCACATGAATTTAGTTGCTTTTTTCGGGTATCACCTCCAGGACAATTTTGCATTTTTCCATTTAGATACCGTTAAAATTAAAGAAAATATGTACGATAATAACGTCGATTTTATCTAAAATATACAAATGCATATTAGCATACTAAAGGCGTCGGCAGGCACACGTGTAAATTTTTAAGGTAACTAAGATTATTACCACATTGTGCGTTTTCACGTGGTTTTCACAAACACAAGACAACATCTAAATGGCTAAGTATTAGCACATTATTGCATTTTCAATGCACCAAGAATTAAAATTTCATTTATGTAAGTAATATTTAGTCATCAGTCATCGCCTAGTGTTCATAGAAGTGGGGATTAGTCAAATAGTCACATATCAGAGTAGACATCCATGTGTCCATACATTAACGTAATCCATTAATTAGTTCATACAATTACGGAATCCCGTATCATTCCTGTCCATTTTGTCCGTGTGTGTCCAAAAAATACATCGCAGTCAGTGAATGGATTAAGTTCGCGGTGTCCATTACTCTGGCGATACGGTTACCATGCTTTCGGATTTATCTGGACATGCCCGTTTTTTACCACTTCGTCCGGACTTTGACATGGCCTTGTCGTTTTTCCGGACATTTCGACTCAGGGCTATTCTTTTAAGATGCGGTAAAAACGACCGGAACACACTCCGTCCTGGCAGCGGACACTACACTTACACTGTTATTTCCGTTATCCGTGGTCCAGCTAAGGTTTGACCGCATCTCGAAGAAAATGAAAACATCTATCCCGATTTTTAAAAGTTCAGCTTTTGTCAGGGCTTTTCAAACCCGGTAATATACAGCATACATACATACGGTAACCTTATCGGGGAAGGATTTGCCGGCGTGACGGTTATTGGATGACGTCACCGACTATTACTACGAAACGAAGTACGAGTCTACGAGTCTACGTCGGTGCTACGACCTCCGGCCTTCGTTACAAAATGAGTTCAGATTTATAGTATAAGTAGGCGAGTTAGGAAATGAAAAAATAATTATTTCTGTAACTTGTGCTTACTTTTAAATATACTTTTAAAAATCTAGTTGTGCCGTAGAGGTACATCACTGCGAAGACGGTAGCTGGTGGTTGTTTGCAGGTCAAACCGCCAGAGATCATACGCGGTGGAGAGGTTTGGAAGGAGATAGGCGATAGGCGATAGGCCCAACAGTGGGAAACAAGATAGGCCAAAAAGGATCATGTAGATGATGCAGTCTGATATGGGCTTATGAGAAAAGATTCCTGTCCAGTCAGTGCACGCATGTGGCAGTTATGTTTCATGATCATCATTTGCCTTTTTTTTATTTTTTATTAAGCTGTGAAAAATGCCTAACGCATACCGCACCGTCCGGGGAGACGGTTTGGTTATGTGGGGCTTGCACCCACTAAAAGATCATCATCTGCCTGGCCAACTTTTCCCAACTATGTTGGGGTCGGCTTCCAGTCTAACCGGATGCTGCTGAATACCAGTATTTTAAATGGAGCGCCTGCCTATCTGACCCCCACAACCCAGTTAGCGCTAGGTAATACGATACCCCTTGCTAAGACTGGTTGTCAGACTTTCGGATCACTGACTACCTGTAACGACTGTCAAAGATCTACAAATGACAGCCGGGACCAACGGCTTAACGTGCTTTCCGAGGCACGGAAGAAACTCGGTATGTAATGGGTGGTCCACGGACCAACCTAGGTAAGCACGGCTTAACCTAAAGATCGACCCGAACGGCTGTTCTTATTTAGCCATGAGCTCCTCCATTTGTGTTTATTTGGTGGTATTTACCCCACACTTAAACTTTAGAAAAGAGATACTCTAACAAGTAACATAATATAAGCTATTCATATATATTCTACCATATTCTACCATATTCTTCGCGTGACGAATCGATAACAATCTCAGCAACGGATCAAGTTAGCAACAAGGTGGAATAGCTATGACACACACGCGAACCCCAATACTGTTATCAGGAGCCTCAGTTTTCATTCATGTTTGTGTCGACGTAGGTACTTCGAGTTCACTCGAAGTGAAACGTCTGACCACAAAAAAAAAAATGAATTCATTAGTGAATCGATGTAATTGATGATGTGAACGAAGGATTTCGTTACCGAATGATCGAAAAACGAAACGAAAGGAGCAGATGAACAATCATTCTTATGTATAGTTGTCGATGTTGTATGAACATAGATTGAAACAAAATTGGACGGACAGTCTTCCGAGTGAACCGTTCACTCAAGTAAAGCGTCTGATATTAGCTTCAGCACTAGGCGCTAGACGAGACGTCTGCCCGACAACTATTTTTGGCGCGCTCCGTCTAGTACCATGGTCCAGAGATTTCAGATTTGTTCTTACTTGAGAGTAGGTAATTAATATGTACGAATTACATAACATCACGCCTGTAATTCTCGAAGGGTTAGGCAGCGGTGTACCCAATAGTACGTACACCCACATTTCGCCAGAAGTCCCATATAATAGGGGGCGAGCCTATTGCCATCAACCGGGCGCAAAATCCAATTCCACTTTGCCCGACCCGGGAATCGAACCCAGGACCTCCTGCTCTTCAGTCGTGCTTGCGACCATTTGAACAACGAGGCATAAAATATGATTTATTTTTGTTTGTTGACGAGTACTTCTTGTTCTATCATTGTTTCGCAGCGATGCATGCGAGGATCAGTCAAACTGGTACGAACACATTGCGGACCGCCTGCGGACACCAGACACTCACAGATGATGATCATTACATGTATTTGTCCAGAGCCACGTCCACAACTTGTCCGTGCTTGTAGGCGTCGATCAACTCAGCCCATTGCAGTCGACTGCTTTACTGCCTTTTGATGACGGATTTTGAAGTGTCATTATTAATTAAAATTATTTATACTTACTTCTGTTTATTTATAGTAGCTACTGATCCTCTTGTCTCGTTGTATTTATATCGGTGTAATGTATCCAGTTAATGTTATCTGCATTAATTGGGACTCCTGCACATACCTATACTTAGATAAGATAATTTTTAATCCCGCCTAGATGCAACATTTTATGAAGCGTAACAAAACTGATGAGTGAAAAGCTACATTTTAAGTTATTGACCGCACAATTATCACCTCATAAATATTATTATATTCCCATTTATTCTGCTTAGCCCAATTTAAAAATGACGTAACATTTCTCAGGAATCTGATTTTGTAATAGAAGATAAAAGCACCACATGAATTCCGGTTTTAAATGTATTCGTTCATTTTGAAACAGAAAATAGCTGACTACCTACCCTCTAAATGCTATGACCTCCTAATACCTCCCTCGCGTGACATCCGAAATTGATCCCTGTAGCTTTCGTAATAGGTGTGATGCATAGACTCGAAGACACATAGTACTGAAACTGGGTCGACTGGGGTTATTGCCCGGGCCTCGAAATAAAGGGTGGTTGTCGATATTCGAAAGTTCATTCTATAATAAGCCTTTCGTGTTATTATTCTGTAATTCCCTTGATTGTTGATGTACCGGGTTTTTTTGTAACGGTTAAAAGATGTTTAAAAACAAATAAAGGTATGTCTTGCTGTCACGCATGGAATAACTTTGTTGGAAAATCGCGCCAATACGGGGTTGGGTAATATGTGCCTACTGGAGTTACCTGGAAAACTTTTTCCCAACTTTCTACGATATAACACAGTCTTATTAAATGTTATGGTAAACTGCACAAACAATACGTTAAGTATCCTAGTCACGCCGTTGGTTAACAAGGTAGTTAATTAAATGTATATACATATATCCAAAAACTAAACGCGAATACCCTAAAAAGTTGAAGTATGGTCGTTAATTTTGGTATTCATCATTTAATAAAATAAATAAGCAGTCAGTTGCAATATCAAATAGGTAAGGAAAAAGATATCATCTTGATATCAATTTTGGCCTTGGGCTAGAGTGCTAGCTAGTGAAATGGTCAGAATCCTCGGTAGATGTATCAATAATCTCTATTTCAACTATTTTAACTGTTTTCGAGTCGCAAACTCGCAACATGACTGCATCGGCCACATTTGCATCAAATTCACACGTCTACATTTTCTCATGGAAGCTTTATCTACATATATAGCCGATGTTTTTGTACATAGATCTATTCTTTTCGTGTATATTTATATTATAATGTAGGCCCAAGCTGTATGGAGCCGTGGATTTCTCTTCAATACATGCATTCACTTAAACGGTGGCGGGACGCGGGTGACCATGATATTAGCGTTAAGTATTTCTGTATAGGATCTTTGTTTCTTTGGGACTTGACTTTGTTTCGAAACGATATACATAACTTAATCTATCTATTCTAGTCTATCATCAATTCATCATCTGCTTAGCCCTTTCCCAACTATGTTGGGGTTGGTTTCCAGTCTAAACAGATGCAGCTGAATATCAGTATTTCACAAGGACTTACTGCTTATCCGACACCCACAACACAGCTACTGCGCCATACGATATTCCTTGAAAAGACTAGTGGCTTAAAAACTTAGTCTAGTCTAAGTATCACAAATATAATTAGGGTCACCGGTAACTGCATTAACCATGACTTGCTTGATCTTATTCTCCAATTAACTTTAAACTACATACTCATTTCTTTGATGCCATGATTTCTGACAGGTATGCCTGGGTGGTTTTGTTTGAAATGTGAAGTTCATATTTTAAATAAATAGCTGTAGAGATAGCTACAGAGTGTTTACTTCCTCAAATAACTTTGTTGCTATCTTAAACAATAATGCCAATGAAATTATTTCTGTTTTAAAGAAACTGCTTTGTACAATTCCATCCAAATTGAACCGTGAGAACTGTCCGTGTTACTCTCGTTAAGTTAGTCTCCCTCTGTCTGTACGTCTCAAGTTCAAGAATAAGTACACTGCGAGACAACAATGAATATAAGCAGGTAGTGATTTTTTTAGCGTAAGGCCCTTTCAGACCATCTGCTCATAATACGCCGGATAGCAGATGTGAGACGGGCCTTTTGTCCGTAGAGTACTGTTTTTTTTTTGCGCCTGTTACACACTTCTTTGGATGTCGTTCGATATTTAAAGATAAAAACGGATGCTCCAAGAGATGTATGAAGAATCGATTTTTGAATATTGCAAATAGTATCCGGTTCTGGTTTCCTGTTTCGTTTTTGAAGACTTGCGTGACTATTGTTTGGTGGAGATTTAATAGCGGATCTTAAAATTCAATAGTTGAAATGTATCTCTGCCAGGTATTATTTTCGGTAAATAATTGTAGTTCTAAAAGAGCGGAAATATCTTATCTTTCACGGTTTGAATTGAACTAGAAAAAAAATACCTGCAAAGTACCAAAAGGGCAAAAGCATAAAAAAATAATATTTAAACGGGAGAAACCCAGTCTTCAGGCTAATTATTTGATTGTGACAGTCAAAACAGATAAAATAAAAAAAACACGTCCTTCTAAATTCAAGTATTGGCATGAAATAAACAAATAGACACATTAGCACCTCATTACAAAATTCTCTTTCCTACATCTAACAATGAAAAAACAATGTTTTCTTTTTTGCAGGAAAAAGAGATAGTCTTGAAATCTTTAGAAAATCAGCCGGGTGTACTATTTTAATCATTTAGTTGTTCGCACAATACGTAGACAATGGTACAAGATGCAAGATGCAATCTTCGAAACTTACCTGAACTGAGCGGTTGCTTTTATATTATTGTACGAATATTTCTTTTATTTACTTTGATTTTTTCGAATGGTCTGTACAGAATGTTATGTCTTTGTTGTGATATTTCTATGGTGGGCTTAATTTAATACGAGCTTTAAAGGTTTTAGAAGTCTTTCGAGCACTTGATTACAGTTTACGGTTGATAAAATAATGCCGAAAAGTCTGTCCGAAATGGCGGCATTTCCATGTTGGAAAACGTTATTATGTATTGTTTTGGCAAAATAACCGTTGATCCCCATGATATTGGCCTAGGTATGTTTTTGTCGACCAATCACGTCCTAAATTGTTTCTGAAAAGCAGACGAGCTCAGACTGGCAACTCAGACACGAAAGTGCAGAATATAATTATAACGTATAGAATTAAATAACATTGTAAAGGGAAATAATAAAGCTTCCGAAAAACAAATTAACTTCCAACGATCAGTGGTTGACTGTAATGCTAACCTTGGTTAAAAAGAATTACCGGAAAATGAATACAAAATTAACCGACAAAAATGTTGTGTTTAACAAACAAACATGAGCTTACTCAAATTACAATTCTACGAAAAATTATAAACTAAATTTAAATTAAAAAAAATACTAAGTTTCCGAAAACATGTTCTGCTAACTTAGGATGCAAGAGCGAGCGAAGCGAGCTCGAGACTTAGGGCAAACCGACTCCAGACAGGTTAGGTTCGAAGAGGATCGCGCCATCCCCTTCGTGTTAGGTTACTTTATACTCTGCAGACAGAAATAGGAGCTCCGCGTAGCGGGGCTACGTCGACTCACCTTATTACAACATTGGAATATTGATCTTAACGTTGATTTTATTCCTGTTTTATTTATTTTATAGATTAATTCTAAATTGATAACAGGTGTATTACGATGAAAATGACTAACAGTAGTTTTCAGTAAAACGCAATCTAAGCTGGTGGAAAAATATTACGTGAAATAGTCGTTGCAAATGCTGTATTTTCGGAATTATCAGTATTTTATTCGGTTGTTCTTTGTCTTTTCAGCTGTCGGAAAATTAGTAGTATATAAAGCAGTAAATTTCATATTTTGATATTTAAAGCTCATATTTTCGGAGCTTTTATACTACCCCATTTTAATGCGAGGCAGGATTTATACAAGGAAGTGTACCTTCAGTATTTCACCGAGCGACAGTAGCGTACTTTTAATAGGTACTTATGCATTGTTCTGCTAGGAATGCAGCTGGTCGTGGGGTACCCTGAGAACGCCAGGGAACCCCGCGAAGTACAAATTTTCTTCCGTTTTTTTCAATTTGCAGGTCTAATTTGAATTTGGCGGGCTACCCTGGCGCATACTTAAGGTTTGCTAGCCAGGCAGCAGAATCCAAACGAGGGTTTAGAAAGCTCAATTCATATTCAAAATTCAAAAATCACCACCACATTGAATTGAAACATAGAAAATTCGAATCGCATATCGTTTATGTTGAAAAAATCATATCTTGGGTGAGGTACAGTTAAGGGCTGGTTTCTTGGCGAAGGGTCGCGACCCTCGATCATGCCCGCAGCAGCTGGCCCCGGTCAGCGACCCCCTAATGCGGTGGACGGAAAAATTGCCAAATTACTTGTTCGCCAACTTTGATTTACCAGGCGCACCGAAGATTTAGGAGTACCTACGTAAAAAAAAGGCAAAATGAAGAATATTTAGTAGCTTCAATTTACAATGAAAAATTAATCACCGTATTCGTCATAAACATGTTAGTTACCATTACTAAGAAATGTTGCTTCTTGTGTTAAGATTAAACCCATATCAATGCTCATTATTTTTATTTACGGTTAGCGCTTACGTTAAGTCATAGTTAAGAAAACTTGCTATCATTTGTAAGGGTGCTCTAATTCCCAAGCGAGCCGAGATTGAAGGGTTAACGCTTCTAACGGATCGTTCCTAACCAGTTCTAACACCCTTACAAACACATAAAGGTGAGTAACCCTTTTAAAAATCTCCTGGTTTAACATAACGGCCACCGCATCTTGGCCATTTTTTTATTTGCTCTAAAAAATTCTGAAGGTTATCACTGGCCAGTAACAGTTTTGTAAGGAAACACATAATAGCAGGCTAGGCAAATGGGCCGTGTCATGAGATTCAATATCTTCCTCTTCTTAATTTAGATCATCTCCTTAGCCTTTTCCCAACTATCTTGAGCTCGGCTTCCAGTCTAACCGGATGCGGCTGAATACCAGTATTTTACATGGAGCGACTGGATATCTGACCTCCACTCCACAACCCAGTTAGTACTGGGTAATACGATACCACTTGGTAAGACTGGTTGTCAGACTTTCGGGCCACTGACTACTATAAATTAGCATCATAACGTGCGTAATCGATGGTCACCTATTCACGGAAAAATTTGACAAGAACGGCTTTACCTAAAGATCGACCCGAGCGGCTGTTATTATTTAGCCACGAGCTTCTTACTTGAGATAAATATCTCTAATATCTACCTCCTAATAGCAATGAATTATAATAGTGCTGGCCATACCGACAATGTTTTCTTACAAATCACAGTTCCTTTTCAGTTACTCCCAATCGTACGGACAAAACATCAGGCATTACAGTTTATAGTATAAATCATGTATAATTTATGCTCCTTTATAAAGCTACCTACTAATAATATCGGCAGTTCATGGACATTAATCGTATTTAGCTGCGAAATTACATTGAAAAGATCGCACCACGTGAGCTCAATGCAAAGCATTTGCCACCGACTCAAACGTCGCCCCAATTTCTCGAGCTCTATAAGATTTCGCCTTGCGAAATTTCTTTCACATAGCCTGCTGCCGACCCTAGCCCCAAGGTGAGTATTGTAAGGGCCCTTTTCTCAGGCCCTTGGCTCACATCTGTCGTTGCACCGGCCGCGGCCGTCAGCCCTACATGCAGTTGCATACAATGCAAGACGCTTTATTTCGGTTATTTCAACGGTCGAATTTAAAAACGAGACGGTTGATGCATTGATTTAATATTTATGGTAAACTATTTTTTTTAGTGTTACCTTTTACAAAAAAAAAACCTTTTAGGTACTTAAATTATTACGTTTTATATCGAACTGAAAAATGAAAATAAAGAAAATCGGCGGATAGACTTGGGCCTTTGGGTATCATCCGAGAGCTTTTAATGCTGGAAATTTAAATGCAGACAGATGATAAATAAATCCATACTATACACATAGTTCAATATTTATCTAGGGAAATACATAATCTACATAAACCTTATGCAGTTCCAACCAAGTCAGTCTCACGACTCATTCCTGTAGATTTCTGAAACTAACACATAGTCATGAAGTTAATTGTTATTACACTTTTATTAAAATTTATAATTTATTTATTTATTTACGTGGTAGTAGTAGGCACAGTGGGGTTTAGTCGGTTGGAGTCCGCTTGCCCCAGACGGCGGGTATGCATGAGGATTTCCCCAAAAAGGAGGTGATTCAGACCATCAAACTGCACATCTCACAAAGGAAAAAAGGTAAAAAAACATGACTCTTCATACCAATTGCGTCAGCCGATCTTTCTTTTACCGTGTGGTTAGTGCCTAACCTGGTGTCAGAGTTTTTATGCCGTCCATGGGCCTCTGACTTGGCTTAGCGTCGACCGATACGATATTTTGTGTGGGAAGTGCATTTTTTTTTGCTGCTTCTGGATTAACAAAATCTTGTTTGTTTTATTTGAGGGAAAATGATGTAACGTTAATTTAAATTCACTGACGCCCTGGTAAAGTAAACTCATAATTGATATGTAATTACCGCTCTGAACTTTGTAGTGCTATGTATTCAGTCAAGTCAATATACACTTAGTTTTAGTAGGAGAGACTGAATTATAACTAAGTATTTTAGTCCAATTTGTAACTTACCGACGAGGAATAAGAATAACAGTTTCTTTTCCGTAAAATATCATCTAATTATGTGTTCTTTCTTATAAGATTGATCTGGGGGTCTAAAATGGCATAGACGTACCTACTATTATGAATTGTCACCTTGTGACCATTTTACGAATTTAAACGTAATTCATATTATTATCCTATTATGATTCTGCTAAAGCGGCCATTTTAGACCCCCTGCTTGTTCTAACTTAAGATATTTTCTCGGGAAAGATATTTTGGTGTGCAATACTTTCTAAGGTAAGTTTTTTTTTAAATAGTAAAAGTATTGTCTACATTTGTATGTTGACTGCCTCGTTGGTCTAGTGGTCAAAAGCGCGTCTGCTGAGCAGGTCCTGGGTACGATTCCCAGGTCGGGCTAAGTGTGATGGGGTTTTCCATCAGGAATTTCTCAGTAGCAGTCACGGAGTCTGGAATTGTGCCCGGATTATGGGAGCTGGATCGCCCCCGCTATTACATGGGACGTACAAACATAACTGGCCAAATGTGGGTGTACTATTAGAGACTCTTCTGCTTAACCCTTCGAGGATTACTGGCATGATGTTATGTTTTTGTAAACTTGTTGTGTATAAAAGTAATATGTATGTATTATTACAAAAGTTGGCAACATTGCAAATAGGTTTCAAAAATCTCGATGTTTTGATTAATTACCTACTAAATGAAATTATGAAGTATCTCTGTAGTAGGTAAGAACCCAAACATATTATTTGATGAATCACAGAATTAGTCATCACAGTCATTTGTTTTATCTTCTTTACAAATTGTAAGACAACACTTAATTATTGTTTAAAGTTTAAAAAAACTTAACGCTTCTTATCTTTGTAAATGACCTACTTACAGTACTTACAATAACGTTTTAACACCTATCACCTTCATTATTATAATCCTTCAAAGCTTTATATTGTTTCTTAACATTACCTAAAAGGTGTTATTATTATATTATAAGCCTCTAAAGCTTTTTAGTGTTTCTTAAAACCTACCTGTTATATAGCACAATTAAATAATATTCTCTCTTATCTTTTTAACAATAGAAAGGTGCGAAAATAATGCGTTATTGTTACAAGCAAATAGTTTATTACGGCTTTGTCGTTCTCTCTTAGCCATTCATGTTCCCCTAGTCCCATTGAAATTTCGACAATGTTCTTTCTGTCTACCTGAGTCTTCGAAATTATCAGAAAAAGTGCGGCACATATTACTTTTTTTCAACAAAATTGTTTAGCGTAAGATAACAATATTTATTGTGTACAAGCACAACAATATAAGTATGAACGCTATATAAAGCTACCCGAAACTATCAAATTTTCCCAATCAACCTTGAACCTAATAATTCAGCTATAAAATTGAAAATCTAATAAAGACATTTGACAGATTGTAGTAGCTTGATGGCCTTGATGTGCGTACATTGTCGTACTTATGATGTAGATGAGTACCTACGCACACCAAGTTAAATATTATTTTCTACATTTGAAATGTCCGATGTTTTAATTATTGGATTTAGAAATCCCAGTTTTATTTTATTTATTAAACCAATATTTACTTAAGTATGTATTTTTTCTAATTTAGGTACATAAATATCTATATCTAAATTAAATAAAAATATGTTTCTTGCAAGCATAATAGAGTACCTACCTATACCTATTCCGCTCCATGTAAAATACTGGTATTCAGCCGCATCCGGTTAGATTGGAAGTCGACCTTAACATACCTATTTGGGAAAAAGCTAGGCAGATGATGAATTTAAAAGAAAAATAAATAAATCGCTAAAATGTTAGTACTAAAATCACCTGTAAATGTAATAAAAAAATCCAATCAACTATAGAAGAGGTAAACAAAGCATATACCTAAAGAATGTATATTATAATTAGACATTGCTACCGGTCCTCGCTAGTAACTCGCGTGATAATGTGGTCTCGCTATATTTCGATATTAGTAATGTCCTCTAGCGGAGTTTAAACGAGTTATTTGCCCCATTGAGGTAAGTTTTGTATCGGCGGATGCCGAACTGTTTATTACCTTTCCTTCCATAGCATTTGGCGCTATCTCTAATCCTTTTATAGATGGCGCTTGGTGGTGGTTAAGTTCGAAAACGAGTTCAGTTTGGTAATGCCCTCTAGCGACTTTAAACCAAACTCTAGTAGTTCACAACAAAACTTTTTACAATTGTTAGAATATGGCAACACAAATACATTAACATGACACTTACAGTTACAACCTGGCAACAGTTATTATACGTCAAACAGTTGTCAAAATGGCACGTCAGCAGCAAGATGTTGATGAGCTTTTCGATGTTAAAAATGCATTTTATGTCGGAAATTATCAACAAGCTATCAACGAGGCACAGAGCGTATCCGTAAGTAACATTTGAGCAATCAAAACTTTTTTTACGTCGTCATTTCGGGGTGTAATTTAACTTGTTTTGGGGCGGTGACGTTGTGCCGCTCCTGTTTTCCTCATTATTTCTTTATTACCACTGTTTTTTTAGCAGCATTTATTTTTCTTATATGTAATACCTGTATCTTAACGTAATAATTCACTTTTACAGCCATCAACACCTCTCATAGCGCTCCAACGTGATGCGTTCCTATATCGATCGTACATCGCTCAAGGAAACCACAGGATCGTGCTGCAAGAGCTTAAAACCGCGGATCCTATGCTGCAGCCGCTGAAGACATTGGTGGAGTACCTGACACCTAACGCCAATAAGCCAGCGATCGTAGCTGACATTGATGCGCGCGTGAGTAGTTTTTTTAGTTGAAAATCTGTGACTAATGGAACTGTGTTGATATGACTCCACAAAATAAAGCTTGTTTATTGAATTGTAAGTGTTACTCATTGAAAACAGTGGTAACAAGTTACCACGGAGTAATAAATAATAATAATAATAATTTATTTATTGTTCCATAAAAATATAACATGTTGAACAGTATTTAAATGCAGTTAGAATTAAGCACAAAGAATGAATGTGAGCAACTGTGCCCGAGCTAGGCCGAGCCTGTATTTCAGGTCACAGTTCTCTTCCCAGAGTTATGAGCGGTATTAACAATGGTTGGACATTATCAGTTATCGCTTTTTGTATAATTACATAATAGATCAAAGTGAGTGAGAGAGTGTCAGAGTGTCATACTATTTCTTCTTGGGTGTGTGCATTCCCAATTTCTGAGTAACTGACCAACTCTTTGGTTACATACACACTGACTTGCTTGGCGCCTAGAGCCTAGTAAGTACCAAAGTGGGTGGGTTCTATAATTTCAGTTTATGATGATTTGTCACTAGCACAACGAATTTAGTTTGAGCAAGAAGCTAAAATTTATAATGTGAGGGCAAAACCCGAAAAATCATGAAAGATGTGGAATTACATTTTTGTTGTTTTCTGAGATAATTACTTAAAGCAGCTGTAAATAGTCAAATTGAAATAAATGCATTGAATTGGAATGTATCTTATTTTAAGTATTCTTTTATTAGATTTAAATGATGCAATAAATTCTCACAACTGATCATATGGTGTAATGTTTCAGGTGTCTAAAGGAACGGAGCTGCCCAATGAAATCTTCCTCATTGTAGCGGCAACTATCTACTACCATGAGGACAACTATGAAGCAGCTCTCAAGTAGGTTTATTTTACTTTGGTTCAATTAACTGGTGTAAAAATATGTTTAAAAAAGGCGGAAGTCATTTTTCTCAGTCATTGGGATCATTTTTTATTAGACCAGACCTGGGAACGTACTGGTTATGGAGATATTGAAGGTCAAAACTCCAACATCTTAACAAATACAAGTGATGAATGTTGTTACCCCGGTACGCATGCATCCATAAACAGACTGTTTGTGTTTTACATTGATTCTACCATAAAACCGATTTTTAACACCAAAAGTTTGTTTCCTATCAATTATTTCTGCTCAATGACAATGTTACTAGGATTGATCTACAGCACGCTTAGATGATGGCTAGGTGATATCGTCTTTTTAAAAGCTGAACACAGTGGAATGGACACTAACGCACAAATGGGTAACCACATGCTCAGTAGCCAGTATATCATCCATTCATTTTTTTTTTAGTTTTTCATTCATTCATTCATTTTTTTTTCATTGCTTATTTAAAAAATAATCAGCTGTTCCATATATTTTCACTATGTAGTACACTTTAGTAGGGAAAAGCAGATTTAAAAAAAATTACCACTGGAAAATTTCTTTGTGGGGGGTTCAGAATGATGTACTGAATATGTGGTAGCCATTTGTGAGTTGGTTTACCTTCCACTATGTATATTACTAGCTTCTGTCTGCAACATCCATCTGTATCAACAAGACCACAAAACATGTGCTTTGCTACTAATTAGTGTACCTAGTTCACTACCACTACATCAAACCATTTTACCCCTTGTAATGAGCATAGATGTAGAAAGTGAAGACAAAGATATGTGTGGTCTGATCGTCAGTCATCATCACATTAGAAACTGTAATTTGTATGACTTCAGTAACAAGCCATAGGCTTGACTCAACGGTTTTATACATTGGTAGAAACAAAATAATTGAATGCATACATAGAGCTTGATTCATATTGTCTGAATAGGTCACTATCTATCATTAACACTAGAAATGGGATATTTACCATGTTCACCTTTGTGTTGTTTATTTAACATGGTAAATATCCCGTTTCTAGTGTTAATGATAATGTTAGTGACCATGACAGTTTAAAAACTTAGATCACTATCTATTTTAAATAAATTACTTAATAACTATAAATTGAATGAAAAATAGAACAATTAACTAAATAATTTCTAATGTTGGTGAAACAGCCTAACGATTTTCGTGATACATATAGTTAAAATATTTTTCAGGTATGTATCACATATCAAAATTCCCTATTCTCGTTTCCAGAATTCTCCACAGTGCTGAATCACTGGAGCTCCGTGCATTCACCCTGCAATGTCTCCTGGCCATGAACCGACCTGACTTGGCCCGCAAACAGCTGAAGGCTCTCCAAGATATTGAGGATGACAGCACATTGACACAGCTGGCTCAGGCCTGGCTGAATTTGTCACAGGTTAGAAAACTACGGGTTTTCCACATAACTGAGAATGTGCTATCTGAATGTTTCATCATTTTGTATTAATTTGCAACTCAAATAATTTATATTATTTATTATTGCCACTTGTAGGGCGGACCAGGAGTACAGGACGCACACTATAGTATTATGGAGCTGTCGGAGAGGCTCGGCGCGCTGGGAGCCGGCCCGGCAGCCGTCGGGGCCGCCGCGGCTGCCTCCAGAGGTAAGTGCTGTGTGCTGAAGTATTTTATATCCCTGGTTTAGAATAGCTCCATCTATTAGGGAGATAGGGAAATTCTTGCTTTTATGATCCAACGTCTTCATCAACGTACAAATACTGAGACGACGTTGCGTCTCTAGCGTCGAGTATAGATGGTAGCATCGTGCTTGATGAGACCAGATATAAGTACCAGCAAATTAGTAACTACTCACAAAGCTTTTCACAAAAAATTAATCTGCTACAACTGCCGTCGACTGGCACTGTGGACGCATTCTGAAACACCCATCCCTCCATCCACCACATCAATCTACGACTCGTAATTACGAGTTTACAAAGAAACTGTGGAACCTCCTCCCTTTTCAAAAGTTAGGAATTCCTGTCCTTGTTAGCACTCCATAACAGCCAATAACAGGTCTTTGAAAATAAGTGCCAAAACAAAGTCAGTCTATATATTTTTTTAACCTACAATTTGTGTAGTTATAATTAATTTTTATAAACCTACATTTTATTGTTCTCTTCAGGCATGTGGGAGGAGTCCGAACAGATGCTAACAGAGGCGCAGGCGCGCGCTCCGCAACAACCTGACCTGCTCCTGGGACTCGCCGTCACTGCCGCGCACAGCGGGAAGGCACCTGAGGTCTGTACCATAATCTTTTATTTTATTTTAATCACTGCAGCTAGAATAAGAACCGGCCAAGTGCGAGTCGGACTCGCGCACGAAGGGTTCCGTACCATTATCTATAAAAACGGCAAAAAAATCATATCTGTTGTATGGGAGCCCCTCTGAATATTTTTTTTTTTAATTTTTGGTAAGTATTTGTTGTTATAGCGGCAATAGTAATACATCATTTGTGAAAATTTCAGCTTTCTAGCTATCACGATTTATGAGATACAGCCTGGAGACAGACAGACAGACAGCGAAGTCTTAGTAATAGGGTCCCGTTTTACCCTTTGGGTACGGAACCCTAAAAAAACCTAGAAATGCACTGTTACTTGATATAAATAATATTATATCGATAAACATCCACTTCTGTACAAAAGTCTCTCCCGAGAATCGCCATGTCAAGTCAAAGAATGTGAATGTAACATCTACCATGTTACATTTACATTCTTTGATTTTGTACAATGAACATGTTGTGGTATCACTGATATTATTACCTGCCTTGATGAATAGACTGATCAGAACTGGCTACCGATATCCAATGGGTCAAAAATCAAGTACTAACTAATTCATTGCTTAGGATCTGTCTGCAGGATGCAGGAATTTGCATGTGGAGCATTGACTTTCTCTAGTAATATGTAGTTCTCCAAAGTGTCTTAATGAATAAATATTTTTTCTGTTCCCAGGTATTCAACCGCTACATAGCCCAACTCCTGGACAGTCACCCCGACCACCCCTACACGAAGGAGCACCACGCCAAGACCAACGAGTTCAAACGCCTCGCCGCGCAGTACCAGCCGTCTGTCTCAAGTTAAATGTTGCGGCTGCAGCAATAGAGTTCGATATCACTTATGATTCTATATATGTTTGTGTACTAAAGAGCCTATATTATTATACTATTGTGGAGTTTTATTGTTGGTCTTCCTATCTGTAGAATGTACATTTAGTTTGTAGTAGTTAATGGATTAGTTAGTGTAGTGTAGACTTTGTTGAGTACTTCAGGATATATGTTTATTATACAAGGTCAAATTGAATTACCTGGTGTAACGTACCACCTCTACCTAACTCTTCTGGGAAAACTGACTTGATGTTGTGTTTTGTGTGTTAAAGTAAACGTGCTCGCAAAATCCTGCAGACTAGTATAATAACTTGGAATATCACGAATTTGGCCCTGTAGTTACCATTATACTTCCAGGAGTATTTCACGAAGGAATATTAGTTCTTTGCCACAACCTTGTATAGGTAGTTGTCTGTGATATACAGAAAACTATTTTTTACTGAATAGAAGCAGTCTAACTTCTGCATAAAATTTTAAATTCTCCTACGCCTCTTTCAAGGTGCCAGCAGTGACAAATAAATTGAACATAATGTTTATAAGCAGGTAGGTAATAAAAAAAGGCCAAAATATACAAAAACACCTTTATCCTCATGTAATCCTAGTAGAAGCTGTATTCATAGTCGTTGTCTGGTTCCTCGTCGTCCTCGGAATTGGTCAGGTTCACCAGTAAGTGGTACTGGCGGAGTTTCTCTAAGGCTGCCATGTCATCCATTAGGCCCAGGGGCAGTTCTGCCGGGTCAGGTTCGCCCTTGATCAGGGTCCAGTCCGTTGTAGACTCGTGGAGAATCTCGCCGTTCAAACCTGTAGAGTAAAAAGGACTTAAAGTCAAAGTCAGAAATCAAAGCATTTTTATATTCATAAAAATCTCATTGCCCTCCTTTTGGGCTTCGCCGCAATCGGTTAATAAAGCGACAACCAACTAACAGCATTTTTATACAGCGCCAGGCTGCCGTGCTAAGCAAAAAAGCGGTATCTTAAAAAAACATGTCAAGTTCATTTTAATGGCATCGGATAGCTTAAATAAACGCATCTGATGAACTAAGCCAAATAGCAGTATATATTTTAAAACATCAAAAATCTTAATAAGCAAAATTATCAATCCGTAATGTGACCAAACTATTACTACAAAACATTATAACTTTACAAAACTTAAATTTTCTCGAAACTGGCTTTCCTTACGTTTTTTGCAAGTTGGCGATCAGTCAGGTTGTATGTTGATGAAAATCATCTAACCAACCCTCGTAAGTTCACGTAAGCCCGCCCATTCAATGACTATTTCATGAAAAAGAGTTTCATTGGGTTTAAATTAACTTGGAGCGTTGTATTGATGATTATTCTGTAAATACATGCGTATTACGGCCGCAAATTATACTTTGTTCAGCATACAGCCTGATTCTGACCTGCAAATAGCAAATGACGTAAGAAAATTTGAATTTCTTGGGCTACCCTAGTGCTAGTTGCTTGTGCCATTCCGCGTTTAAATGTTTTCTAAGCTCTGCCGAAGCAGAGCATTCCAAAAATACTATAGACTCATTTGAGTGTTCCCCTCCACGGAAATCTTTAGTAAAAGGCGAAAGATTTATGCGTTTTGAAGGGAAACCAGAGATATCGAAATTTTGGTCGCTCAAGCTTATATACTCCGCGAGGTAACGAAACCATAGCGCGATCTAATTCGACGTCAGCGCCATCTAGGGAAGCCAGGGTTCAACTTTTGCAACTTTGTTGTCACTATTAAATTGCAACCTGTAATAATTTTTAGCATATTAAGAAAAATGAATAAAAGAAGACCACGATTTTTTATTGTATCATTGTGATACTATAAACACTAAATGTGATACAGTGGATATTACTCGTATTTATATTATTGTTTTATTTTTTCTGTTTTTTCAGTGCTAGAATAATATTACGTAGGTATGTTGATAAGTCTAGTCCAGATAGTTATCGTTTAGGTACTTACTTAATATGCTTTAAGGCGGCTTTAAATTCCATCGAGATCACTTGTCTAGCCGTTTCCCGACTAGGTTGGATTTATTTAAATTACGACTAGGTTGGATTTATTTAAATAACGACTAGGTTGGATTTATTTAAATAATTCTTGGTATTTCGTTATTTAAATAGCATAACACAACATAATCATTAATCAGCCAATGACGTTTCCCCTGCTGGGACACAGGTCATAAAGGCCACCCCCCCCTGTGAGAAGAAGTGGGCCATAATCCACCACGCGCCAGCAGTTACATTACAGGTCAATAATCCGAACCTGCTATTACTGGTAGCCTGAGTCATCCCACAGCGGGGCAAACGCCTCTCCCCATGACTTCCAGTTATTTCGATGCAGGTCTAATAAACGCCAGTGGTCGTTGGTTTGGTTGTTCAATACGCACCATTAGGCAGTATATCGACAGGTCCTTCGATGGGCGGTGCAGTGTATGCCTCTAACTCCTGCTCGGTCTTGCTCTCCCGGTCCAGCTTCTCTTGTTTGCGCTGGCGACGCCATGCCTTCTGCAGGTTGAAACGTTCGGGCCTGGAATGTCAAGTAAAATTCATTAGTCACACTCAAAATAGGAAAAGAAAACAAACCCTCCCCTCTCAGTCTCTATTAATGACGATTAAGGATCGGAACGCAACAAATATCTTCCGAGTGACCGGTAGAAGAAGAAGGACATAATGTGAATTTATTTTATAAATTAATTTAAACAGAATTGCTAAAGGAATTTTTATCATTTGTGATATCTATCATTAAGTAATATGTGAAAGTTTTATAAGGACTTTCACTTCAACCGGAACAATATCTTTCAGGGATAGATAGGCTTTACAGCACTCGGATACCAAACGACTTTGTGTTTGCAAAATCGGATTATGTACCAAATATTTTACTTTTAGAACAGAGTTTAGATGACCCTCTTATCTCACCTAAAAACCTAAGCCCATAAAGGTTCGTTAATCTGTGGCACTGTCCGGAACAAACAAACAAACAGTGATATCATATCATCGTATCTTATCTATTCGTGAAATACACATAATATTTACTATCCATCAGTTTGGTGAACTTACAACGGGACGAATGGCTCTAATCTACTCAAACTATGATTAGGCATTTATAAAGAAATATAGTATCTAAAATTTGATTTCAGATCGATCTAGCAACCAAACCAAACCTTGTTCTCTGTCTAAATGACATATCAGCACTCTTTTAATGAGCTAGGCTATAGTACACCCATATTTCGCCAGTTATGTTTAAGCCCCTTACTAGGTATAGGGGCGAGCAATAGGATGATTAACAGGGACACAAAAGTTACTGAGAAATTCCTAATGGAAAACCTAATAACACTTTGTTTGACTTCAAATCAAACACATATGCTCGGCAGAAGCGCTTGCGACTCATCGACCAACAGACAGTCTCTGTTATGATAACAAAAAATACCTAACTATTGCAAAATCCTTTGTCTTGGTTCTCATCTTGGTTGACGACAGAAAAAATAATAATTATAATAAACATACTTTTCCTCATCCTTGTATACACGTGCTTCTATGTTCTGGATGTCGTGTCTCAGGTCTGCTATCATGAGCAGCATGAGGTCTAAGGAGCCCTTTGGTCCTCGAGGGCCTCTTGGGCCCTTCGGTCCGCTGTCGCCTTTTGGTCCTTCCATACCCGGGGGGCCGGCTGGACCCTGTATCATGTAGAAAGTCATGAAGTGCAATATTATGGACCCTTCGCTTTTTGCTGAAATAGAACCAGTAGAAAGCGTATTTTCTACCTAATTCAATTGCCGGACCTTGAACTACACTTGTTACAATACTTTCATATTCCTTCCTGTTCGATCGATTTACGCAGGTATTTGCAACGGATATAAGTGCTTTATTTACTTACCCTCGGACCTCTTTCACATCTGCAATATCCTCCTTCTAAAGGTGCCGTTGAATCTAATACTCTGTAAGCGTAAGTTCCTTCGGCGAATCTCTCTCCACCTTGAAAGAAAAGAAAACAGTTTTGTTTATTTGCTTATGCTACCTAAGTTTTATGTCAGCGAAATTGGTTTCTGCATTTAATCCTATAAGTAGACCATTACGAGTGGGCATGATGCTAATATTCATTTCCTTTCGAGACCCTGACATCTTATTCTTACGTGAACGCACCTAAACTGTTCAATAAATCTGCCTTACTTATTCTGTTCTTCGGGTGATAGAGCGGAAGTCTCTGAGTTTATTTTTTCACGCAGGGTTTCCATTAAAAAGAACGCAAACATTTTGTTGGTTTTGCATTACCTCACTACATAGATATGGATTTGATAGAACTGTAGAAGTAGCCGGTAAGCTTGATTTTATTTTTCTAGCTATATAAAAGCGCTTATACTACCGTCTCTCAAAGCAGGACTGTCCATCAGCTTCTTCAGCGCTGCCTGCGTGCTGTGCAGCTGATCACTCAACTGCTTGACCTTCCGCGACAGCCAGGTGACAGTGTCACATGGTGCATAACACCTGGATGACGCTCGCACCAACGGCAACGGCCCCTGAAGCAATGCGGTTACCTGGGCTGAATTATGTGACATCTTTTTTTGTGATTCAATGGAAACAATAGTTATGATTACTCCTGAAGTACTGGTTATAATTTTTCAAGATGTAATATGGATAAAGTTTTGAGGGTTCACTGATCAAAGGCATTTGGTGCCAGACGATAAGACCCTGACGTTCGTAGATAACCATAGATGTGACTAACATTGAGAAGGTCAGACGTGATTTGTGCCGTTGATAATGAGGCAACAGGCAGGGTTATAGTCCCAGTGCACAGAGATGAGGCGCACAGCGGTGTTCTTAGTTTATCTTATTATTAAAGCCAAAGTAATTTGCCATCCCTGGAACAATCAAGGATGGAACAGTCCTACTGATGTTAAACTTAAAATACTACAACTTACTGGGACAGCAACTCTTGGTTGACACTTCTTGCCATCGCTGGCGAGGACCAGCGGAAGCGAACACTCGCAGTGGTACCCGCCGGGATCGTTGATACACCGCTGTTCACAGCCGCCATTGTTGGAAGAGCATTCGTCCACATCTAGGTAACAGGAGATAAGAAATCAATAAGGGTATTGTTGTGAGCCCAAATTAAGACTAGTTATTGTTCTGCGAAACTTGGAGTTTTGATCTAGAGGGATCTGTTTCTAGAGGTACCGGATCGAAGATATGAACGAATACTAGATTTTCTTCAAACCTGTGTACTATTAAAACAATATTCTAAGATATATCTATAAGTTATTTAGATGATCATCTTTAGGCATATTGTTGTATGACTTGTCAAAGAGTAGTATTAATATCGGTTTAAGGTGCAGTCAAAACGGACACCGGACACTGACAGATACTACAATATCTGGCTATACACGATTCAGGCGCAAGGGTTGAAATGGAAACACGATAAGATGAGTGTGACTAAATATTTATATTTGACTTAGATTTTAACACTATTTAAACACTATATTAACTTAAGAACACTTTGATTTTGCCGGATACTTTTACAACTTGATTTTACACACAATACAATATAAACACAACGACTTGGATACCGAACTCTATCCGTAACTTATGACAGAGCTATCGCGCAGAATAAGGACTCGACGAAGATTACTGGAAGACTACTTTTTGCACCTGTGGGCGCATGTTTTATTTACTCCCACGTAGGCGCAAGTTGCGGTCGGCCCCACTCTCATGGCCGCCCACTATCCTATTGTTAGCGGGGGAGCCGGTATCACCCTGCCCCTCGCTCCCCGCTCTTCACCCCTGTGACCTAGATAGACCGTGGGAACCCGGATGTAGACAACAATGGGCTTCCCTCGGCCAATCACTGGGTCTGTTTACCCATAGATGGAACCTTGTCTCACCAAGGATTTTTAAATTTACTGGTAACTTCTACAACTTTAAGAAGTTACAAACGGATTTATATCAAAAGAGATGTATAATGCCTACTAGTGATATCCAACTATATACACCTACGTTATCCAAGTCATTATTCATAATTTCTACTTATCATAACAGTTTTTAGGGGGCTGTGCTTCTCAACATTTCCACCCCCTGTAGAAGGGTTCATCCGACTACATTTCCGTCTGTCGGAAGCACAACCACCTTTACAACAGGCCGACGCAGGACCCCATGGTTTGTTCTTACGTCTACCACTCTTATAAAAACACTTTGGATGACCCCTTTGGTCCACTGGTTCCGTGGCTTATTAGCGTCTGGGATCACTACCACGTCACCCACTTTTACATTTGGCACGTCACTGGACCACTTATTACGACGTTGGAGCGTCGGCAGGTATTCGCGCAGCCAGCGCCTCCAGAAGAGGTCGGCCAGCGCGTTAACCCGTCGCCACATGCGGCGGGAATCCAGGTCGGCGGCATGCCGACGTGTGCACGGTGCATCTCCCGCGGCTGTGCCCAGCAGGAGATGGTTGGGGGTCAGCTGAGCTCGCCACAGGCGCCCAGCCTGTCGCGTACTCTCACCAGCCCATCCTCATAAAACATGAGGCTTAGTGCCCGCAACTTGCTGTTGCAAGGCAATGGGCGAGCCTCTCGTAGCGCAGCGACGTCTGCTGCGTATCTGTCCCTCTGTGTCAGACGCAGGAGGCGCATCTCGGCCTCGTGCAGGTCATCTGTCGACACTAGGGATGTCTGACGCCGCTTGCGGCATCGATCCACGAAAATATGCACACGCGCCATGACGTTAGCGGCGCGCGTCCATGTAGGTAGCCGCTCATACTGTAGCAGCGATGTAACCTGTGCTGCAACGGTGTGCACTCGCTGTACTCTCTCTAAGTCCTCCTCTGTCACCGCGTCGAGCTCGATGTCAGCCGGCCACTGCTCCTGTGGACAGCGAAGAAAAGAGGGACCCGACAACCACTCATTGCTGTTGTTAGGCCAGTCCATTCGGGTAGCCTTGTCTGCGGGGTTCATCGCCGACGGAACCCAGCGCCAGCTGCCCCTCTCTGACCTTTTGTCTATCTCGGCTAGACGGTGTGACACGAACCTTTGAAATTCTAACGCGTCTGAATTGATCCACTTGAGGACAGTTTTGCTATCAGTCCATAAATGAATGCTACTAATAACTGCTCCTAATTCTTTGACTACTGTATCAGCTAGTCTACAGGCTAACACAGCCGCTTGTAATTCCAGACGTGGAATGGATGTCACCTTTTGTGGCGCTACTCTAGCCTTACCTATCACTATCGCGACATCCCTATCCCCTTCTGTGTTTAACCCCGCTATATAGGCTACTGCCGCGTAAGCGGACTCGCTCGCGTCACCGAATACGTGCAACTCTAGTTGCTCTAACTGGAGGCCGTACCACCTAGGTATGAATATGTTGTTAAGGTGATACAGGTTTTGCAACCACTCAAACCACAACTTGGCCTCTGACTCTTTTAATTTCTCATCCCATTGAATCCCCGTGTGCCATATCCGTTTCATAAGGATGCGCGACTGTATGACACATAGATACAAGAAACCTAGTGGGTCAAAGATTGACATGATAAATCGAAGGAATTCCCGTTTGGTTGGAACCACGTGTCCCTCTACTATGGCTTTAGGCAACTTCTTAAATGACAGGTCAAAGGCTAATTGGTCCGAGCTCGGTGACCATATCATGCCTAACGTGCGTTCCGTCGCACCTTCGCCTTTATCTAAGGAAACCCGGTCAGGCATTTCCACTCTGAGCTTATCGCGCAGCTCTTGAGAGTTAGTGACCCACCCCCGTATATTAAACCCGCCTCTGGCGTGGATGTGAGTCACTTCCTCAATTAAACTATTGGCCTGTGAGGCAGACCAAGCACTATCCAGGTAATCGTCCATATAATGTTTTTCATGTATGGCGGCTACCGCTTCGGGGCACGTTTCTTTAAACTGTTCCGCGTTTTTATTTAAAATATAAATTGCCGACGTTGGCGACGACACGGCCCCGAATATCATTGAGTTCATGACGTACACGTCAGGCTCCTTATTACCGTCAGTCGTCCAAAGGAACAGCTGTGCCCCTCGATCCTGTTCTCTTATAAAAACTCGCAAGAACATATCGGCTATGTCCCCAGTAAAAGCTACAGGCCCCAATCTAAATTTAAATAACACGCCTAACAGGGAATTAAGCAAGTCAGGTCCAGTCAACAAATTGTCATTTAAAGACGTCCCATTGTAACTAGCCGCGGCGTCAAAAACCAATCTCAATTTTCCCGGTTTGTTTGGATTCGTTACCCCAAAGTGGGGTAAATACCATACCGAATCGGACTTGACACCGCCCTCTACCCTACTCGCGTACCCTTCTGCCAACAACCTATCTATTTGTGCTGTGTAGGCTGCGGCGTACACAGCGTCCTTATGTAGCCGACGCTCAATACCGGCTAGACGCTGGCGCGCGTACCTATAATTATTAGGTAACTGTGGGTCGTCGCGACGCCACAGTAGCCCTAACTCCCACTGGCCGCTCTCTGTCTGACGGCTAGTGGAGTCTAAAATAGCCTTAGCTCTCTCCACATCCCTGTGCTTTCGAGGCACCTCTGAAATTCCTATCGCTTCTAGCTCAAACTGTTTTTTAACTAACTCGTGCAAGTCGATAGTTGATTCTACTACACAATTTAGAGAATGAACATTAACACTCTGATGAGTGCCTACAGGTCCGTGTACAACCCACCCTAAACTGGTCAAAGAGGCAACTGGCTTACCGGATTTTCCTCGGCGAGTCTCCTGGCTGACCAACAGCTCCCAGTTGTCTTGGCCCAACAACAGCAGTGGTCTGGCTCCTCTCATTTCCTCGCAACCCAAGTCGCGAATGTGGGCGTGTTCTGTTAACACTGCGGCGGACACTGTTTGCGCGGGTAAGTCCAGGCTTTTTAATGTACGACACTTCACTTTATGTGTTAACCCGTTCGGTCCACGCACTGATACACTGATCACTTTTGATGTGTTGTCAACAATCTCTTGACCGCGCGCACTGTGCAGAGTTAGTGGAACTTGTTTTCCACTGGCGTTATCAGCTAACGAATCGTCTATTAGCGATACGGTTGCCCCGTCATCCAGTAGGGCATAACACTGTTTATCAACACCGTTCACTGTTACACACACTGGCATTATCTTTAATAACGCCTTCCCAGTGTAGTCACTAACGTTCGTGACGCTCTCGCTCCTCTTGTCGGCATGTAACAATGTGTGGTGCGCGTAATCACACGACGCGCACCTACTTGCACGACAAAAGTTCTTCCCGTGCTTCTTTACTATGCACTTAAAACACAATCTATGTTTCTTGACATGTTGCCACCTCTCGTCGACACTCAACTCGGTGAACTTGACGCACTTGGGTAACTTGTGTTTGTCCCCACATAACGTGCATGATTCTTCCATGGCCTTCTCATGCTGGTCATTATCAGAGTGAACGTGCAAGCGTTGAATATTTCTAGGCTGCTTGAACATCTGTACAGGTGCTCGGGGCTTAGTCGTGCTAGACGATGATGTGGGCGTACTCATCTCCATTTGTACATAAAAAGACGTGGCTCGGGCTAGATGACTCAGGAACTCTGCGAGTATTTCTAGACTCGGTGAAACTCGCACATCTATGCCCTGGGTCGTTGCCATACCCATAGCAAAATCACCATATTGAGCACGTTGTACAGATGTAAGCTTATTCAAAAGTTCACTCACCAGTTGTGGATTATTCAGATATCCGTTAGCTCGTACACTCTTCAGCAGCGACACACAATTTCTCACAGTTGTTGAGAACTTTCTGAGCTCACGGCCACTCTCAGTCACTTTAGGTAACGCACGCACTTTCTTTAGAGCACACTCTAGCACTAAATTAGGATGCCCGAACTCTTCATCCAGCGTCTTAATTATCTCACCCGGGTTAGTCGAGGTGCGCAACAAATCCTCCACGGCCAACTTTGCGTCTCCCTGCAGCGATGTTTTCAAGCGCGCTAAGTTCTCATGCGGCTTGAACTCGTACATGACAGTCGTGTCGTGGTACATATTCTTGTACGACAGCCATTCCGCTGGGTCGCCTTTGAAAAATGGCAACTCATAGGCCTGTCTTGGTACCGGCCGCGGACGCGCTAGGTTTGTGATAGCGTCTGCCAACTGGTCTATTTTTCTGTCCCGCGACCTGCTCCTGTCCCTGTCGTCCGCGAACGCGTTTTCCCAATCAGGCTCTCTTCTAGCCTGTGGAACACTGGCCGTAGCTAAGGGCGTAGCACTCCCTAGGTACGGGGGTTCGCGAAACTGTACCGACGCGGGCGCACACTGTTGGAGCGCAGGTATATTACTGGGCGGCGGCACTGGCGCTAACACCTCACGAGAGGGAGCGGACACTTGACGCGGCGGCGGATCGCGACTCACAGCGGGCGTGTGTGTTTCCCTAACAACGGGAGCCGAGTCTTCGACCCATTCTTCCACTCGCCGCGTTGTCCCTTCTCCTTCCGATTCTGAGTCTTCCTCAACGGCAGCATCAATCTCAGCGAGATCGGCTTCAAGCTTCTTCTTGACGAGTTGCTCCTTCATGCGCACCAATTCTCGTTCAGCCTCGTACTCAACCCTCCGTCGAAGATAATCGGCACTTCTCTGGCCGCTCCTCGAGGAGACGTGGCTTGTCCCGGAACCTGCCCTCTGGATTGTCTCCGATCTCACAGGCGTGAACATATCTCTGTGGTCGATAACACGACCTCCCGCCAGTGGGATTATAGGTACAGGAACCGACGATGTAATCGGTGCAACTGAAACTGAGCCTGGTGCCTTTTCAGACGGCACGCCAGAGTCAGCCTCCAACTCGCGCCGCTTGTTCATGTCGGCCTCTATTTTGCGCAATTTACTTCGCGTCGTAATTGTGCTTCTAACACTCATCTTATTTCCGTACGATCCGGCACTCGAAGGACCAAAAATTATACACGATTCAGGCGCAAGGGTTGAAATGGAAACACGATAAGATGAGTGTGACTAAATATTTATATTTGACTTAGATTTTAACACTATTTAAACACTATATTAACTTAAGAACACTTTGATTTTGCCGGATACTTTTACAACTTGATTTTACACACAATACAATATAAACACAACGACTTGGATACCGAACTCTATCCGTAACTTATGACAGAGCTATCGCGCAGAATAAGGACTCGACGAAGATTACTGGAAGACTACTTTTTGCACCTGTGGGCGCATGTTTTATTTACTCCCACGTAGGCGCAAGTTGCGGTCGGCCCCACTCTCATGGCCGCCCACTATCCTATTGTTAGCGGGGGAGCCGGTATCACCCTGCCCCTCGCTCCCCGCTCTTCACCCCTGTGACCTAGATAGACCGTGGGAACCCGGATGTAGACAACAATGGGCTTCCCTCGGCCAATCACTGGGTCTGTTTACCCATAGATGGAACCTTGTCTCACCAAGGATTTTTAAATTTACTGGTAACTTCTACAACTTTAAGAAGTTACAAACGGATTTATATCAAAAGAGATGTATAATGCCTACTAGTGATATCCAACTATATACACCTACGTTATCCAAGTCATTATTCATAATTTCTACTTATCATAACAGTTTTTAGGGGGCTGTGCTTCTCAACACTGGCAGTATTCACATCCGCAATTGGTCCGTACCAGTTTGACCCAAACTTTATTCCAGTTTATATCCGGAATATCGATGATATGGGTTGGCACTAATGCCCAACATCACCTTTCTTTCCAATATTTTTGTCTCTCTTAGTTTATCTTTAGGAACAAAATATTGCGTTTACCAACGCAGTAAGGCTGCGTCTTCCTCCGGTAGTGGTCTTCATGGAACTGGAACCCGCTGTGGCAGGTGCACCACACCCGGTCACCTCGCACCTCGCACGCTTGTTCACATAGTTGCAGGCTGCACGGGTCCGTCGACCGCGGTATACACCTGGCAAATAAAAGTATTATGGCTTGTATAAAAGCTTTGAAACCCAGTTCACAACCTCAGACAATGCTATTTGCGCTCAGCAACACGCGCGCTTCTTTCGTATCCCTTGCGTGAGTACCTACGGTCGCTCCACTAGTCGTGGCCTACTCGAAATAACTTCATTTGTTTCCTAAGCAGTCGCTGTCTCTTGAGCGTAAAGGTTGCCATGACAAGTCATGATTGCAAATGACTGTACCCCATGGTCTTCCTTCCCTAGATCGCAATAACTTGGTCGAGACCTCTTGCCAAAGATTGGCAAGCATTTTCAACAAATAGATTCACCTGTTACTAGTCTACGCAAGTTCGTATTCTTTGGCAAAGCAAACAATGTAACGGTCTAGCGGTGTTAGCAATACTGCACTTGATGCCAAAATGTTTCGAAAGCCAAACGTTTTAAATGTGTGGATTGCAGGACCACCTTTATTCACAAGCACATCTCTATCGTCTATAAGGTTCCTTTAGTCTTATATTATCAGTGCAGGTATTAAGATCCTACTGCACACAGCTCAGGCTTCTTCTTAGTGAGAGGGAATGAGCTGTAAATGCTGTAATATAGAGTTGCTAGAGATCACATGTCTCATAATTTTCCGTTTTACGACATGCCGGTTCCCTCACGATGTATTACTTCACCGTTTTGAGTGCAGTGGTGATTAAATAAAATTCACAAAGTAAAGTTTTTACTTGGCTTCGAATTCGAACCCACGCGCTCGAAAGTCAGCGTGGATACCACTGGACTCTCATCCTTTTAACCTGCTAGTAGAATAAGCTACAAGTCATCAACAATTAATATTCTAAGCAAACAGAGTTAATTCATTACCATAGACCATAGTGAATATTCTGATTGATTATGTTTATGCTGGCTACCTAGTTCCTCATTCCTATGCTTCACATGACAACAAGACGTTGCCCTTCGTTCGCACGCCGTTGGAATATAAATCTAATCTCGTCAGCTCCACAGTTAGACGAAGATGGAAAAGGTCAGCTTCCTTTGTTACGAAATCCCCTGATCCTTTGAACGGCATACAACTCATGTTTCTAATTGGAATCAGGAGTTCGCATTTGATTTTACTCTGAATGTGATTTGTAAGTTTTAGGTAAGTGTTGGATGTCTTAAAAGGTAACCAAGGGATCTTGGGGAAAAGGACGAGCAATCAATTTTATCGTAACGACTTGTACAGAGAAATGCTTGTGCTTGGTTCTTGAAATTCGATAATACCGACGAAATAATTTAGTCGGTATTATCGATCATTGGTGTCTGTTTCCTTAAAAATCTTGTACAGTTCCCAGAATACGCTGCAGATTTTCTGAGCATCATAGTCAAAATGACGCACTACAACACAAGCCGTTTTGACTGTAGATACGACAGGTAGTGAGAATATTTTTTCCTTCCTTTTGCACTTACGCAAAACAAAATACGTGATTATCTTCTAAACGGTAAACGACACAGATTCGACGATCAGAGAGAACTTATTCGAAACAAAGTTATGAACACGTAGGTAATGTCAGTGCAAATACGTCAGTTTGCGAGATACCTACGGCACTTAGGCCTCGGCCTCGAATTTTGCGGGCAGCGGGGCGGCGGCGGCGGCGGCGGCGCTCGTTGACTGGAGTGCACCGCTCGTTGCCCGCCCCCGCGCCGCTGTTTTCGAGAACCGGTCCATTTGATTTTACGCATAAGATCCTGCCGCTCCCGCGCCGCCGCCGCCGCCGCCCCGCTGCCCGCAAAATTCGAGGCCGCGGCCTTAGCGGGGAGGGTGACGAATTGATTGCGAGATGCAGAACAGATTGATTTATATTCTGATCAGATCAGAAAAAAAACGTAGTTTTCAATACAAACGGAAATTAGGTACTGCTGTGAAGTAGTAGGACTTACATTTTTTCCGGCAATTTTTCTCCTTACTTAATGGTGATTCTTTTCAGTCGGTGTGTGTATTTCCATGTCTGAACGTGACGAAGCAAAAAGAGTATTTAAGAATCGTAGCAGGTGGTATTCTGTGGTTTCCGCAGACCCAACGGGTCAAAGGCGTAGGTTTATGCATGCATGTATGTATGTGCTAACCTTCCAGCGATGAAGACATGTGTGTCACAGCACCTCAGCTTGATGCACTGTATGTCGGCGCCGTCCACGCGGCACGTCTCGCGGGTGCGGAGAAGACTGTCCGTGGGGCATGGCGAACTGCCGTCTAATCTGGAAGTAAGAGTCGTTTAGTGGGTTAACTTTCAGGGCCAGGTTCATGCTATCAGCACAGCTAAACTGCGTCCAAGAACTGTCAGTGTCATCAATGTTATAGAATTGACAATGGTAACTGTTAAACACGGCGCGGTTGGCGTAGTGGCTGAACGACTAGCTGCTGTGCTACGTGTTGCGGGTTCGATCTCCGCACGGAACAAATATTTGTATGGCCTACAGGTAGCTGTATCGGGTCTAGCTGTTTGTGTATGTGAGTTTAAATGTTTGTAAACGCACTCATGATACAGCAGAAATTCCTAGTGTGGAGCAACGATTTACACTCAGCGGCACGGAATCTAGCACAAGCGGGTTATGTGGTATATTATCGAAATGAAACGCGGAACAGGGTTTTTTTAGGGTTCCGTAGCCAAATGGCAAAAAACGGAACCCTTATGGATTCGTCAGGTCTGTCTGTCTGTCCATCTGTATGTCACAGCCACTTTTTTCCGAAACTATAAGAACTATACTGTTGAAACTTGGTAAGTAGATGTATTCTAAGAACCGCATTAAGATTTTCACACAAAAATAGAAAAAAAAAACAATAAATTTTGGGGGTTCCCCATACTTGGAACTGAAACTCAATTTTTTTTTTTCATTAGACCCATACGTGTGGGCGGTTATCTATGGATAGGTCTTCAAAAATGATATTGAGGTTTCTACTATTTTTTTTTTCTAAAACAACAGTTTGCGCGAGAGACTTCGAAAGTGGTAAAATGTGCCCCCCCCCCCTGTAACTTCTAAAATAAGAGAATGATAAAACTATAAAAAAATATATGATGTACATTATCATGCAAACTTCCACCGAAAATTGGTTTGAACGAGATCTAGTAAGTAGTTTCTTTTTTGATACGATTTCTATTATTAAAACATCGATCAAAGTTACAACGAACTACAAGAACTTTTATATTATGTTACTTGCTGCTACGGAACCCTTCATGGGCGAGTCCGACTTGGCCGCATTTTTGTTGTTGTAAAACTTATGTTTATTCGATTCTTTAATGCGAATGATTAATTTAAAAAAAGAAGTTAACTTTATTAAAATTTAACAAAATTACAAAAAAGACATTAAGCTCTAAGTTTAAAGAAAATGTTTTTGAATGCAATTTAAAAAATAAAACTATGGTACTTAAAATTAATAGCCGCAGGTATTTCCACCTCTGGCCCTGATGATCGCCTGCGAATGCAGATGTTTTTAATGTCCATGGGGTATTTCTTCCCAGGCGGCCACCACAACGGTTTTCAACTGACTGATAGACTCTGGAGGGTTTAGGACTAGATCTGATGCGTCTTTTAAGCATCCCCCAGACGTGTTCTATGGGATTCATGTCTGGGCTTCATGCCAGCCACACCAATTTTGTAATTCTCATCTCCAACAGGTAATCATTCACGCAACGTACGGTGTTAGGTCGGGCATTATCTTGCGTTAAGATGAAATCTTTGTTACCGATGAATCCCACAAAAGGTAAAACATTTTCTTACATTTTCTCTTCAATGTAGCACACTGCCGTTAGACGACCTGCAACTACTGCCAACTCTGTGCGTGCGTTTGAAAAGATCTCTCAACAAAACATTACTGATCCACCATGAAAACTAACGGTTTCACTGTTAATGATTGGCAGAAACCTCGCCCCGTGCCTTCTCCACGTTCGTGGCCATCTGGATCTCAGTCAGTGAGTCAGTCCACAGGACTTTACTCCACGGTTCATGTGTCCAATTTGCGTGTTGGCGGGCGAACTGAAGTCGAGCAACGCGATGATGCCGGAGCAGTTCTGGACGGCAAGCACGTAAATCCCGTTCCTCCATTTTCCGTCTTATTGTTCACTCACTTAAGTTGAACCCTCTTGCTCTTAAAACTGAGAGCGATAAATCGGTCATTTAGCGCTGATGTCCTCCTAATACTTCCACTTCCTGGTCTCCTTATGTAGAAACCAGTCTGGTCGTACAGTTGTACGCTATACACTTAAAGTTTCAGCAATCTCTAGCTGTGTTCGCCCCTGACTCCGAAGTAACACAGTTTAAGCAACTTGAGCTGAAGTTAGGGGCATTGTGTTCCAAGTCTGGAAGCATAAATGACTACAGATTAATTAATAAATAAAACAATAAAGATTAAATGCACGAAAATTTTAACATCGAATTTTAACTCACTCGCGTTTTGTGTAACGAACTAACGTTAAGTGCAACACAACGACAAAAAAAAAATTTTGCTTACCGTCTTTTTTATTTTATTAAGTGGAGTAAACTAACTATAAACATCATTAATGAAAAACTATTAAATAAACTAAAATAAATAAACTAACAACAAACTATAAAAGAGCATCGAAAAACTCCTCAACGCTGTCAGCTGGTAATATGCGCAAGAGACTGGCGGCGTTGCCACGTTGTATGGCAACACTTAGCCTCTGGCCAAGGGTAAAGCCAGCCCTTCGGTCACGGGAAGCGTCAACAAGGCGTTTCGAAATTTCCTTTAACAGGCTATGAGCACTAGGACCCCACGGCCGCGGCCCCAGAGTTTCAAACCCCGTTCGGGGTTTGAAACTATAGTTTATCTTCATAAATTAACCATAATAAACTGCCCCTCGAAATTCTCATTCGCGGTATCAAAATCGCCTGTATCTGTTTGCTTATGTTTGGGCTACATTCCATGCCGCGAAAAAATCAAATTCATTGACGGTTTTTTTTTATTACAAAATGGGCTTGCTCTTGATTTCGATCACGCCTGGTGGAAAGCGATGGATGAGGTCTATGATGAAACGAGACATACATAGTTACTGGGAACAGATAAGAAGCCGCTCCATGTAAAATGCTGGTATCGAGTAAGATAGGAAGCCGACCCCATCATTTATTTAATGCACAATGTACAGTGTACACATAGATATACGCTAAGTTTAAAACTAATGAGTACATGACCCTGTTAGGGCGCAGCAAGATGACTTAAAACTAATAATACTGCAGAGTGTGAGTATCTAATATCGCGTAGATTAGGAACTTTCACAATTAAAATATTATATTAATTAAACTTATATCTAGCATTATACATGAAAAAGAATATATTTTATATTTTACACATACATAATAATTATATTGGAACTCTATTTTAAATTTTTTTTTAATGTTTGACTCTACACATACATTTTGTCTTTCATAAATTCTTGAATACTATATTTCATAATTGGGAGAAGGCCAGGGCATACTATAAGTGAGTTAGTTTTCCGGGTTAGTATCTGGAAATTCTGGAATAAGTATTCTATTCGTGGGATCAAAACAATGATGCTGTGACATCGTCTGATGACATCATTAAAGGACTGATAAAAAGTTTGCCATGGATATTCTAAGAATATTCGTGCTGATAAGAGCACATTGTCGCAAGAATTGTGTCTATTTTTTTTAAAGGCGATGGTGTTTTTATTAACGCAGCAAAGCATCATTTGGTTTGGATCTTGTATAAAATTAAATATAACCCTGACGATATATTGCCGCGAGATGCATATAAATGTGCTTATATTTTCCACTTTTTCGAGCTTTGTAGTTTTTCTCCTTCTTCTACGACTTTGCTGGATATATGGGAAAAGGTTCGACCCACAATGTGGATTACAGTCGTCAGCAGCATACCATTTTTATTCTTCATCGGAAGTATCTTTACCATATTTCTGGGTTCAAATATTACGTCTAGTTTTGACTTTTACTTGTACAAGAATACATATTAATTTAAACTACAAGAGTAACTCACGACTATTTTCAAAACTCCACATCTGTGGTTTTCTAAAAATAAGGTACTTACTTATAATATGTCACACGTCATTTCACATAAATCATCCTTGTTTGACAGAGACATTAAACTTCAGAGCAACAACAAAGAAACTTTATCTTATCGTTTTATGTTCTACAAAGTCGTTGAGACAATGATTAGCTCATTAATGAATAATAGTGACCTAATTATTGTTTATATCGTCTATCACGCTTAAGACCCGAAACGGAGGTATTGTTATTGTGGTTCGCAAATACATACAAATAAATTAAAAAGCACATAACACTGCGTGCCCTGAAGAAGTGAACACGGCCTGCATAGAGTGTGAACTAGTTACAGATAATAAGGTAGGAGGGATGATATGCCAAGAAGGGAGGTGTCTGATGAGATGACGAGTAAAAAAGAAGTATGGAACAAGAAGACATGCTGCGCTGATCCCAAATAAATTGGGATATGGGCAAGATAATGATGATGATATGTTAATAATGTACAGCCATTGGGAATTCCAGAGATCGGGAATCGAAATTAAAATTGACAAGGTCGATTGCTTATGGGTTGAGGCTCTACTCATACAGGGAAGGCATGAACATTGATCACAATGTTAATATTGTCATTACAAATACAACAACTAATCAATAAAAATAGATTAGGTACTTAACTGATGTGAGTGGTAAATGGTAATGTTGGTCCTTAATGCCATGACTCAGTGGAACAAAGGACCAATGAAGACTAAGGGTTGTATTTAATTCCTGTCTAAGATAATGATACTTTTGAGCTTTTGAAGAGCTTCTGTAGAGTTTTAAATCATATTCAGGATTTTAGTACCTACCAACCTAAAGCAAAAAAGTGGTAAAACAATGCTAATTGTGGTTTCGTCTTCCACGTGCCGGGCTGATAATTATGTTCCGTGGACATGTTTGTCTGCTCTTTGAGTATTATCTTAAATAAAGATTGTAAGTAATAATGTCTCGATGTCATTACTAATTAAAACTCTTGACATATTGGTCCAGTTTCTGGCTCCACAGAGTCATGGCCATGGGTCACTGTCTAATGAATTTGTCATTTTATCATCTTGGATGCCTAAAATGTAGTTTATCATCTTTTGAATATGACCTCAACCGTTATTTCTGTTTTTTTCTAAGGTTTTGACCTTTTTAATGTTCAAGAGCTTGATTATGTTATTATTACGTCCACGTTTTTTCTTCGATGAATATTCCATTTGTAAAAGTTAAGTTTTTAATTTTCCTTCTTTGAAATCACTCGGTCAGCTTCCAATCTAACCGGAAGCAGCTACATATATACCAGAATTTTACATGGAGGAACTGCCTATCTGACCTCCACAACCCAGTTGGTATTGGGTAATGTGCGCATACGTACGTGTATGTTATGTTGTGTAGATTGATTCTATACCCTTTGGTAAGACTAGTTGTTAGACTTTCGGGCTACTGACTAGATGGTAAAGATTAGAACATGTACAAATGTAAGTAGTGAATTTTCTTTCTTTCAAATAAATAAAAAACATCAAGTCATTCATATTTTCATTCAGCCAGAAGCCCGAAAGTCTGAGAACCAGTTTTACCATGGGGTATCCGTATCATATTATAGAGTAACTGGAATGAGGTCAGATATGCAGTCGATCCATGTAAAATTCTGGTATTCAGCTGCCCCGTTTAAACTGGAAGCCGACTTCAACATAATTGAGTGATCTTCTGTATTCTTTGACTAGCTAAATGCCTAAATTACCCGTGTTTAGTCTAGATATAATTGGAACAATTAGAGTGAGAATGTGTGATCAGGATGACATAATATACGAGAGTTATCCCAACAATTAGTCGTGAAATGTCACCTAGAACAATTTTTGCACTATTATGTTCATGACGCAGTAACTAAGTAGCATCACATAAAGCTTTTAACCTAATGGAGCTATGGAGTGTTTAGATTTTTTAAACTTGTGCGTTAAGAATTTCATAATCTTATGGCTTTATTATTACTAGTAAGAAAAGTCCGCTATTTTATTTAAATAATCGATAACTAAAGGATATCTATTTATCTGACTTAAAGCCTGTTTACTGAGGTAGACTCGTTTTGGTCTTCTGGTCCTAAATCAGCTTGTAAGCTTGTCTAGTCTACATAATTGATGCAGTTTTTATTAAGAAAGATTTCCGACCTAATATCAATTAGCATATAAACAAGTTCAATACTCAGAAGCTCAGTTAACTGAAGTGTTTTAGCCTCGTTCACATCACCAGTACAAGCCTAAGTACCCAATCCTTAGCCCTAAGACTTCCAAGAACACTTCAATGGGTTCTTACACTGGACTATTAATACCACGTGCAATAACGTTGTAATACTTCATGTATTATGATGGTGCAAGTGTGCAACGTTCTCCATTCAGTAGCAGTCGTTGAACCCACGCACTTTGGTTTTTAAACGGGGCAATGCAATCTGATTCATAAATTAATTGAAGTACTAAAGGGAATTGTGGACTCTGGGTCACGATTCCTTTATTTATTCGTTGTGTTGTGTTGTAAAGCAGTCGATCTAGTAAAGCTTTCGAGGACTTACAATTTATTATGTGGGTTAATCCAGATTGTAAATACTAATTCGAACCCAATTTTTCCCTCGCAGCCCGCAGGTAACGTAATTATATAAACTCGCGCCTTGAATTTCAATTAATTATTCCTTGTTTCAGATGTTTTCTAAATAAACTTTGGGTCGAAACATGATACAGGTCTGAATTAATATCATCATCCGCAGAAATAAAATTATTCGGAGCAACCATTTTACGAGCATCACTTCCGCCAACCAACCGATACGTAGATACATAATTATGTCAGAAATAATTATAATAAAAAAACACTGGAGATGAGCAGCTTTATAGAAATTACTAGCGGCACATGAATCACTCACACGTCTAACACATCGTCGTGATATGCGTCCTCTGCTTGGTATCCTCTCTCGTCCTGATAGCAGAGTACCAGGGAGGAAGGCCAGAGCAGGAGTAATGCGGCACAGGCCGCGGGTGCGAGCGGCGCGCGCATCGCGACTGCGGGTGCGCGCGCGCCGCGGATATGCGTTTGAGCAGTGATAGCCAAAGTTGTAGTTGTATGTATGTTCGTTTACATGACTTCCTATAAGTTCGGATATCACGATATAATGTGATATAATTTCCTCGTTGCATAAATAATGCGTCGTATTGTGTGCTCTTTATTGGAGTGCCTTATGGAAACTGTGGTGATTTGGGGTTATTTAATAGGGGGGGTTAATAATTCCATCATTTAAGCAGCTGTCACTTTTTGTGAAGGGATTAAAATGGGATATACCTACGTGGACGTATTTAATTGAAACCAGATAATTTTAGATCAAAGAAAATAACGAATAAGGAAGATCGAACTAAGTATTGAAACCCACGCCCAGAAACCTGAAAAAGTAAAATAAGTATGATAAAACATAAAGAAAACCAAGATTTATCGGACCTAAGAAGAAGCTCAATAAAGTTTGTTCCGATAACTTTCGTTTGTTTTGAACAAAATATTATTAAGTATTTAGAAAAATCGTGCCAAAAATAAAAATGGTCGAAGTGTTAAGTTTAGTATGACGTAGAATTGTTAAAGTCCGATGAAAATAGAATAACATTTTATAAGAAGACTAGACTGTAATCTCTCCAGGGATTACTTATTTAATATTCAAGACTGTAGACGACGTGATGAAGTTTTCTCAGAATTATTATCTGGTCGCACACCGTAGAGGCCCCAGGGCAGAATGACATTCTATACGCGTTAACGATGATGGAAAAGTTAAAAATGTATTAATGTGTGTGACATAAGCTACCGTAAAGCTTCGTCATATCTGTAGAAAATCGTTGTAGATATAAAACCGCTTTGAATGCGATTGCAACTAGTCTATGCCCTCAGGCGAGAAAGGAGGTTGCCCTGTGGGAATCGGGATGGGTGATAATTTGATGAATTCTAGGTCTTTTAATTGTCTCTTACCAGGCGATTTTGATAGCGAATGTGAAGAAAACTCTTTTTTAACCGACTTCAAAAAAGGAGGAGAGGTTCTCAATCCGTCGGAATCTTTTTTTTTATGTACGCTCACCGATTACTCAAAGACGCCTGAACCGATTTGGAAAATTCTTTTTTTGTTTGAAAGAGTTTAAATACTTCCAAGTTGGTCCCATAGAAATATTGTCATGGACTTCGGAGATATGGAACGGAACTCTTCAATAATAGACAGCAAAGGACAATGGGACAAATTGGTCCAAGTAACCAATACTCAAGAAATATTTTTTTTATGATAGGTCATAGCCCATATGTAAGTAAAAAAATATTTAAAAAAATCCAAGTAACCGGGTAACATGTACACTCAGGTCGAAAAGTTTTCATTATTTTTCGATAGATTTTTGTGTTTTTCTACGAAAATATAGAAATACGAATTTTAAAGTGTGTGCAGCATTGATTGAGTGACCGATGGGACTGCCCGATGCTTGGTCGATGGGTGAGACTGCACACACAGATCTCTATATAGTTAGCTGTAAGTGCATTTTATTTTATTTCTTTTTTGTTATTAATTTTATTATGCCTATTTGTGATTTTTATGTGTGTGTATTGGTGTTATTCTGACATTGTTATGTAATTTGTAATGTATTTTGATGATGTTATTTTTATTATTGTGCTAATTTAATTTTATGGACTTCAACGTCTGCTAATAAATGATTATTATTATTATTTTGATATTCATTTTATGTTCTCGGCTAGCCGGAAAGAGCCGATAATACGGGCCTAAGCCAAGTGATTATCAGTTGGAATTGATGAAGTGCGGTCACGCGCAGAAGATTGTATGGAAGATGGTAGTGTATTATTATTGATAAATAATTTTCACGTGGTTCTTAATGACAATGAGCAAGCTCCTTCTATATTAAATAAAATACAGGAAAGAGAGCACATGCCGAATCGATTAATGCATTATGTGGTTTCACACCGTCTGAATAAACAAAGAGTCCCATTCAGAAGAATGGGAGATGGTGATATAGATTTCCCATCCCTGACAAAAGAGCAAATAATACTGTTCGCGCTTGGCACTTACCATATAAAACTAGCGAAGTCGTATTGTGCCGAACATTTGCGGGATGGTGTATATTTAATTGAATTGTATAGAGATGGACAGTTACATGACCTAAACGAGTTCAATATTCAACAAAGAAATGTATACTTAATGCGGATTAGAATACAATCCAGACACGTTAGGGCACGCCAATATTATGGCTATATATTAATAGACAGAGACAAAGCTGGTATCGACGCCATAATTGAATATTATTGTAGCTGTTTGACCGGTAGTCGTACATTGGGAAGCTGTGCACACATATTATCTGTTGTTTGGTACATGAGTCTAGCGAGACATGTAGGATTTAATCCTCCAGCAAAATTTTTAGACGAAATAATTATTGATTATGAATAAAATAAAAACATTTGGTTCCACACCTAACAAATAATTGTAAACTGTGTTTTCTAAATATATGCCTTTGTAATACTTTTTACTGTTTTTATTATTATTTGGGGTTGGAGTTGGTTGTTGCCGAGCAGTTATGTGTTTGGCCACACATCCATAGTGTATACGTTCGAATTCCATTGCCGGCGTGTCCCTACAGTCAGAAGTGTTAACATGTAAACACCTAGTTAGATGGAACATTCCATATACAATAAAATACATTTGTATGTCGTTACATATTAATGTCTTTGACTGTATCAATATGTCTAGTCTTGATTAAAACGCACGTATGTAAAAATGCTCACATACATCATCTGCCTAGCCTTTTCCCAACTATATTGGGGTCGGCTTCCAGTCAAACCGGATTCAGCTGAATACCGTGGAGCGGCTGTCTACCAGACCTCCACAACCCACTAACTGGGTAACACAGTACTTCTTGGCAAGACTGGAGCCAGATTTACTGGCTTCTGACAATCCGTAACGACTGCCAAAGTACTACAAATGACAGCCAGGACCAACGACTTAACGTGCTGTCCGAGGCACGGAGGAAACTCGCTATGTTTAGATGGTCACCCATCCACAGACCACCTTGGCAAGCGTAGCTTAACCTTAAAGATCGACCCGTGCAGCTGTTATTATTTAGCCACGAGCTCCTCACATACGGTGTATGTACCGTATGTGAGGAGCTCGTGGCTAAATAATACGTAGAATATATAAGCATACCATAAAAAGAATTTAATTAATTCCCTTGATAATACTTAAGTCTTATGAACTTGACTGTACTAGTACCCGGTTCATTTAAATGAAAAATCAAATCTTTTCATGGATTTTATGACGAAACCAACCTAAAAAGACACCCACTACGCGTATTGGTCATATGGACCACCTTCCATACAAATTTGCCCATTGTCCTTTGTCGTGATGGCTGCATAACATAACAGTATACCCATATTTTGACAGTTTGGTATGTTGGGTTCCATTTTATTGGGGATAAGCCTATTACCATGAAATGTATTGTTACCAATGTACACTAAAAGCATAGCAAATATTTGTATCGGATATTACAACTAACATGAAAAAAAGATAAAAACTTCTTTCAAAAAAATAAAAACTACTCCAAAAACACGAAAAAGTGAAAAAAAATCGGTTTAATTTTTTTGTTGTCAGAAATATCACAGGGAAAAAAAGTTTGAGCACCGATGTAATCTAGTAGTTAGTAATAGTCCCGAAATAGTCTCCAGCGCGTGTAGGGAGATATAAGACGGATCTAAGACGTTCGAGTGCTTTGGCCGTCACGGGCGATTCCGTGAGTTATCGTTAGTATGGCCATCTTTTGTAAATAATTAGGAACACATTTTCACTTCAAATTAGTGGCGATGTATATTTACTGCATTTTTTATTTGAGTTGTTAAGCAAATAAATCTTTCGATACGCATACGTAATTATGAAACAATGCACAATTAATTTCTTTCAAGAACCTTGGAATTGAGATAGAAAAGATGTTACTCAATTCGGGTACTTTTAAGTATTTAAAAAGAATATTTGGTTTATAGATGGGTGAATTTCCCAAATGACTTATTTTTTTGTCTTCGGTGAAATTGTTATTTGAAAAAAGGAATATTGTTCTGAATTATTTTTTTTAGTATGCAATAGGTAGTTATTGGGTTGTGGCAAAAATATAATTTGCCCAGGACTATTGCAAAGGTAAGAAATAAATACATAAACCTCTATTTTTTTCAAATCGGTGCTGTCCCTCTACTTTTTTTACAAACAAAAAAGCTCATACACGAATAAAAATAAGTAAGTTAAGTATATAACTTATTCTATTTCATAGAATATTAGTTTTGTTATTATTATATAGCATATTTTATTACATAATTAACGATTATTATTGCTGAGAGGCACAAACGTACTTGTCCTGCAAAATGTTCTCACATCGCTGGACAAAAGTAATTTAAACCTAACTTTACATCGAGGAGTCCGACAGCGTCCCCACCCCAATTTTATTTCCCTCATTAGTGTGTGCTAGTGCGTAGTCAAGACGGGCATGTGTCAAATCGCTGCATATTCCCGCCAATAACGTAAGTACGCCCTTTCAGTTTGCTCCCGGACAATTATTTTATATTTTCGGTGGTCGCATTTATCTAGTGTAATGAGTAGTTTTATTATTATTGTTTGGTTCTAACAGAGGTAGTAAGTGAATTAGCTTCATTGACTGTTATTGAATTTATCCTAGATATTATGCATTTTTTCTAATTTTCTAAAAAGTGTGTTATTTCTCACGTCGCTGTTCTCATATCGCTGTAATCGGTGGTCTTTATTACCACCGATGTGATAATTTACACCGAAATGATAAGAAAAAATCAATCGGTGTCTTATATCTAATATCGGTGTTTTGATTCATGATAAACGCACAGTTTTGTCACATAGGTGGATTGCTTTATCATATCGGTAGATCATTTTATCATCTCGGTGAGTCGTTTTATCATATCGGTAGATACCGTGTCATTTCGTTAAGTATACAAAGAAACAATGGAACATACAAACATACATACAAACACATACATTATATACATACATACAAACATTCATACATACATACATACATACTTACCTACATAGACTGCCAAAATCATTACTACGATACCACTGGGTAGTTGAAGATGTACATATATATAAATGTATCATTAGGGGAGGTCTGTATTCGGTAATGTATGTCTATAGGCTGAGATGATGATGGTGAGGTGGAGCAATTGAACGCATTAATAAAGACAATGATAATAAAAATAAACATTCTTTTTTTAAATTCTAAATACATATAGTAAATATAATAAAATAAAGAAAGTAAACTTAATAAAATAAAATAGGTACATAACTTCAAAAAATATATTTTAATTGGATTTCTAAGAACTCAGTTCTCTTTGGATGTGATCTACTTACATAAGACCCTCAGTTCAGGTCTTCAGTTCTAAGTCACCGTTGTAAAATTATATAGGTACCTACTAACTATTTCCTTTTTGATGTTCAAAGGTGGATAGATTTTCATATCGCTGGATATGTTCATCATTACGGTGGATAAACTTATCATATCAGTGTGCAGAAAAAATAATCGGTGCCGGTTTCTCATATCAGTGGAAACCAGAATTCAAACTGAATTTTCTCCTTAGTCTTAAATGATACGTTGATGATATTAAATTTGGGTATATTTGATATCCTAAAGATTACATAAAACCTGAAAAATATCCAAAAAAAATATAAATGATAAAATTTACCGATATGATAAAAAAAATGGCATTTGTTGAAATTCACCCACATAGAAAGCGCCAACTAATAGCTCAGTTTTGGGCTGATACAATTTAGATTGCCATCGATACGCTAAGAAGAAGATAGATAAAAAAAACTTTTCTATCACCATTCGTGGCCACATGAGTTTATCTGTTAACTGTTTGTTTACGTTAGCATGCGCGGGCGCCGACGGCTCACGGCCACGATACATCGATCCACTGACACACTGCCGCTTGTGCAATAAACACGTAACACGTATTTATAATAATAATATCCTGGTACTCAAGCTAGATTCCTTTTGATGTTATTTTTTTCTGATTAAAAGGCCGTTGATCGGTTTTTAATTGAAAGCGCTCCAGGATAAACATACGTGTTTATCCGGGTACGCTTTTAGCCTTGCTATATTTATTTGATCAATTAGTACCGAGTATTAACTTATCATCATCATCGCTCTCCAGACTTTCCTGCCGTTATACCAATTTATAGGTTTAGGTTTATAATTTATGACACAGCATAATCATCTTCCGTCATACTTCTCTATTAGTCGTAATCTCGGAGTCACCCCCTTTTTAGCCATGTCATTATTCACGCAGTCCATCCATCGTTCGTCGTCACCCACCGGCCACCGGTGACCCACCAACTGGGCGTCAAGGAATATGACGACTAACTTAATGACCGTGATGATTGGATACTGATGTGTGGTGATTTTCAATCACCCCATTAATCTACAGGTCCAGCGTTCATCATTCTTTTCCTGCCTTCATGTATTTTCTTCCATTCTATCCTGATATCGATCTCTCTATCATTCACTCTTTTTTCTTTATATTATTCCTCACACAATCCATCCGTTTTTTCTTTTGAAGGGATGGCAGAACCCGTGTTAACATGTGTCAATGTTTACGAAATACATAGGGACGACTTATTGTAAACTAGAGAGCGTGGGGCAAATGGATCTCACGCCCTCAACATTAATGACGAGGAATTAGTGTTTAATGCCTACTGCGCTCATAAAACAGTTCATTTGGAAGTGTCGTTATATTCATAATCGATGTCTTGTGGTTAATGTGTCTATTTCTGTTGAAATGTCTTGTAAACATAACTTTAATAGGTACTGACATAATTATTCATTTTCAAAACTGAATAGTACAAGAAGTATATTTAGAAAATGATGATAACTGTGATTAATAACGCTAACGCTACGCATAACGATGATTGATAACGCACTAACTAGAGAAACTACATGAATTACAAAATTAAATTTCTTCGATCTTGTCAATATTCTTCGCTCGTATTTTATAGCTCGTATTTGCGATGTCACCTAACCTAAGTCCATTATAAATAATTAATTTTGTTATGATGAAATTATTATTGGTCTTTCTGTACGAATGAGATTAAGCTACTAAGTTAGTAGGATCCCTGTTACATTTTATTACTGTAGAAAAAATACTGGGCTTATAAATGAAACCAAAAAACTCTCACTAAAATTGAAAGATTTGGTTTAGCGCTTAGTGATGAACTGAATGTTAGAATATATTGCTGTTATGGAACAATATTGATTTATTGCTCGATACTCTTTTTAATTAAATAAATAGCGGCGTCAGTTAGAGATAGCTCAAATATATCGCGATTCCAGTTATCTCTCTGTGTGTTCAGCGGCCACTGTAGTAATGACTGAAACGGTTATACCCGACTGATTAAAATGTTCGGTTTTTTTGTCGTATTTATGTACCTAATATTTTATGTTAAAATTTTGTTCTGAAATAGTCGTTCTTCTTTAATTTAAAAATATATTAACAGAATAGAACGAAAGCTAGGCGTTTTGGGGGACTCTCTTATGTACCTAGTTATTGACTTTCAAAAAGTTTTGATTATCGGTCTATAATCATAACTTAAATAAATGACTTTTGATTTGTATAAAACAAAAAGAAAACCGAATAAATCTAAGTGTTAAACAAAACAGCTGAAAAATGTGACGTGGCCGCTACACGACGCGCAGCGCGTAAGCTAGCTACAACAGTCGGGTATACCGCCGTGCCGCTTGGGAAAAATCACACTTTTCCTCTCTTGTTGTCTGCCGGCCGTTAGTGTTTGTTTGGACACCGACCTCGCTCGAACTCCCTACCATCCAATACAAATACACGCAAATACAAATAAATACACCATAACAACGATTCAATGACGCTCTTGACTCTCCTAATTGCCAGTTTGTTTACTTCGGTTTTGTCATGGTATCCTAATGAGCCCAGATTTTGGGTACCAGGGCACTATGGGTACCAAGGAGTGCATAACGGGTTGGAGCATGCGAAGGACTTTGTGAACGAGTGGACCGTGGATGTGGAAGGTGGTGAAGAGGTAGCTCAGCTGGTCGCTTTGGAACTGGGATACGTTTTCGGAGGAAAGGTAAGTTTATGATGTCCTTGTGCTTTTAGAATAGATTTGTTATTTTGCCGAAATTAAAAAAAAAACAATAATATTAAAACCTTCTTCATTGATAAACCTCTCATTAAATGTACAAGAAAAAGTAAATAATCACAATAAATTATTCTTAGTGTAATGTTGCCAGTGTTTCAACAATTTTGGTGTATGTTTAAAAAGTGTTTCAACGAAAAGAGCCACAGTTACTGTTAAGTTTAGAAAAATGCTAAGTCATTTTCCCCAAAAGCTTTTAACTTACATATAAAAATGCGAGTCAGGTTCTACAAATAATTGTTAAATGATGTGTTTTGAAATAGCAGAAAGCTTTTTGAACTTAATTACTTACAAAACTGACCTTAAATAAAGCCCTGTAAAAATGCGGCTTTTAAATAGACGATGAATTAAATTGCAGATCGAAAGACGAAAATACAAAAAAAAGTCTTTAAAAAACCCAATTATAAATTCTTCTTCTAAAAAAAAAGAATAATTGTTGTCAACTATCAGACTAGACTTCTGAGAAATTACATTTTAAGTCAGAACTTGGATTCCTATTTGCATATTTTCTGAGAACGTTTGTTTCTTCACTTTGTTCAGTTTCGAGGGCAACATTAAAATATTGTAATATATTATTAGTTTATAATAATATTACAATATTTAATAAGGTACTTTTTCAACTTGTCTGTTTTTTGAAGACCGTTTCCGGTTCAAGTATGGGATGGGATAATGGACACCGATTGTTTGAACAGTCCATAATCCATGCTTCTCTGTTACTTAGTTATTATGAGGCTACATTCAATGAACCAATACAATGCAGTCAGGAATTCAGACATACCTATACACACAGAACTGTAATGCTCATAAAATTATTCTAACTACGCAGATTTCAGACCCTAAAACGTATGTACAATATTAATTTCACAAGTTCTAGGTTCTAGGGTAATTGCCACCAGTGAGTTTTGTACGTACGAGTACCTATGTATTTCTACAGCGACTTTCGACATGATTGACATAAACTTTGGTAGCTTATGGCAACCTAGTATATTTTTGACTTATTCATCGCCGTTATCGTTTATAAAATGTTGTTGTATAGGTCCTGTGCGTTGTTCTTGTCTCATCCAGATATTTGTGAGAAAACTTCATCACGTCCTCGGCCTTGAATTAAATAAACAATCCCTTGAGAGTTCATATCAATGTAAGGTTTTGGATTTTCCATCATCATATTGACTCTCTAATCTCTCTATCTCTATCTTTAATGTGACTCTGGAGGGACGATAGTTTGCCAGGGCGTCCCAAACTTTTCAAATTGATTTAATTTTTTCACAGTATAACGCCGGAGAGAAATTAAATACAATTTTAAAATCCCTTTTCTGTATTATGATTTCAACGAAAAGGTTTTTCTGTGTTAAACAATTATAAATTTCATTTTCCACTAAGCTCTCGGTCGAGGCCTGTTTGTTAATCTATACTTATAATAAATCTGTAGAGAGGTCAATTCTGTACATGAAATATATTTACAAAATAACTATCGGGGGGTGATTAGTGATCGATACTGATGCCAAAAATGCAATCAGTAAAATTTTTGTCTGTCTGTCTGTCTGTCTGTCTGTCTGTATGTTATTTATAGAAAAAAAAACTACTCGACGGATTTTAACGAAACTTGGTACAACTATTCTACATACTCCTGAGCAGGTAATAGTATACTTTTCATCACGCTACCATTAATAGGAGCAGAGCAGTGAAAGGAAATGTTGGGAAAACGGGAGAAGTTACTTGGTTTTTTTTAGCTTCCGTCGCGTGTGCAGCCTTAATGGTTAAAGCTACATAGAAATCATGTATAACGGAAATATTCCACATAAAATTATATAAAAAATATCCCAAGACAGCATATGTCTATCTTTTATAGTTGACTCACAATAACACGTGTAACTCCCGATAGCTTAGCAGTTCGGAGATTTGTTATTATTATATTTGTTTACTCTTTCGTTTATAATATTCTCACTCAACCCCAATTAAAAAAAAAAACATCAGTTATTCTTCGAACTCCTGGGCAGGTTATAGTATACTTTTCATCACACTACAATGAATAGGAGCAGAGCAGTGTAAGGAAATGTTGGGAAAACGGGAGAAATTACTTGATTTTTTAAGCTTCCGTCGCGTGTGCAGCCTTAATGGTTAAAGCTACATAGAAATCATGTATAACGGAAATATTCAACATAAAATTATATAAAAAATATCCCAAGACAGCATATATCTATCTTTTATAGTTGACTCACAATAACACGTGTAACTCCCGATAGCTTAGCAGTTCAGAGATTTGTTATTATATTTGTTTACTATTACGTATAATATAATACCAATAACACTCACCATCATCCTTATTTTTTTAATGAATATTAGTACCTATTTAATAAAAAAAGAATCATAGAAATCGGTACAAAAACACCAAACTTATACATGAAATACCTACGCTAACAAGCCATCGCGCGTGAATAGAGAAGCAAGCTGTAAGGATCATTTTTGCGTAACGGTTGCCGCGCTCGACACGGCTCGCGGCGGCAGAGTATAAAATATTTGGCTGTTGATGCGTTCAGAGTGTTGGACTTTATTGACAGACAATAATTGTTATTTTATAAACCGTGCTTATCAGCGCGACTTTTAGTCTTTAAATAGTTTATTTTAATTTCTTTTGTTGTTATTTTATGAATTAGGTTTAGTTTTGTTTAAATTGTAAACTATTAATAGTTGCTATTTTTTTTTAAGTGAAGTAGTAGTAGGTAGAATAGAAGTAGAAGTAGTACTCATAGACTTTTAGATAAGTACTGATAGGTTAGTTTCGTTTCGATTCATGTTTATTTTTTTTGTATTGAGTAGGTAAAAGCGTAGGTACTTTTTCAAAACTATGAGGGAGGACATCTGCTAATTTTTTTTCGAAAAACGACGGAAACGCGGACGAAGTCGCGGGCAAAAGCTAGTTTTAATTAAAGAGCTTTGTATTTTTGGTTTTGTTTAAACCAGAAAGGGCTACCTGCCAAAATCCTGCTGAGCCAGTTTATATTGGGTACCAACGTGAATGTTGTATTTTTAGCAACCTATAACCTCATTCACCTGAAAAATAATCTTCAAGCTTGATAAGATAGAATACTATGGTTTGGTTTTCGGAGCTAAGGACCGCGTCTTTGATATCCTCATAATTACAGACCACAGATATTAAAGTATAGTAAAAAAGTTTTTATTTTGGAACATATACAAGTATTAAGTTACAGACTGAATGCTAAAAGAGCTTTACAGTCAAAGAATTAGTGGTTGTTTCATCTTGATAAAACGACCAAGTCATGATGTTTCACCAGTCTGAGCTAGCTGCTTATATAAATCGTGCTAAATATAACAAACGTTGAAATTGTGCTTAAGTTCAAGTTAGCACGGGTGCTTTTTTAACGAGGCGTTTTTAATTCCATGCTTGAATTCTAGGATGGATTCATGAGTAGTAGCCGACAGGTAGAGAATTTTACAAAGCACAATTTTATTGTTAATTTCTCAATACTGGGTTCAACGTCGAACACGCCGAAAGAAAAAAAACTTTTTTGCAAAAAATAAAACCGACTTCAAAAAAGTGAAAAAGAAGCTAAAGTTATTTAGCTTCTGAAGTCAGTGACTTTTGTCTGTTCGATAATTTTTTTTGTCACCGACTTCTGAAGCTAAAGTTATTTTTCAAGTCGGTTTTATTTTTTGCAAAAAAGGTTTTTTATTTTTCACTTTTAGTTGTACAAATATTTGCTATACATTTATTTAACAATGTTTACATACAATTCATGGTAATTTAGGCGTATCCTCATAAAATGGAACTTAACAACCCAACTGTCGAAATATGTGTGTACTGTACATCTGCGTACCCCCCAGAGCATACAGTTATGATGTTGTGTAAACAATAAACATCCAAGCGATTGCAGCCATCACGACAGATTTGATGTCTATAATTGAAGAGTTCCGTTTCACATCTCCGAATTACATGATCAGATCATGACAATATTTCTATGGGAACAACTTGGGAGTATACTCTTTCGAATGAAAAAAAGAATTTTTTAAATCGGTCCACAGTTAATATTTTACTAAAGAAATAACCTCCAAATCCTAACCGTTAAAGAGTTATACCTTCCATCATCAGCTCATCAACATGAGGTTATGACTCCCAGATGAAAACATGAAACATGTAATACGTGCCTATAAAATTTGAGGGTTGCCCTCGATTTCCCTGGGATTCCACGATCAGACCCTGACATGGTATCCTTTCGAATAAAAAAGGTTTTTTTTTTGTTGTAATATCCTTAACAAATATTTGATATGCTTTGCTATTTAGTTTACATTGGTAACAATACATTTCATGGTAATAGGCTTATACCCAATAAAATGGAACATAACATACCAAACTGTCAAAATGTGGGTATACTGTTAAGTACACATCTGCGTATCTGAGGGGGCCTCGGAGTATACAGGCGTGATGTTATGTTATGATGTGGTGTAAACAATAAATATCCAAGCGATTGCAGCAATCACGGCAGATTCGCTGTCTATTATTGAAGAGTTCCGTTCCATATCTCCGAAGTCCATGATCAGATCATGACAATATTTCTATGGGACCAACAAATTTTCCGGTTAAGGCGTCTTCGAGTAATCAGTGAACATACATTACATAATACAGTAAACATAGAACCTCCCCCTTTTTAGAAGTAGGTTAAAAAGAGCTGATTCAGCCTAATTTGAATAAATGATTCTTGATTTTAATTTTGTAAAGCGCCCGTGCTACGTGGGCTAATAAAGGTTGAGTTTATGCTGTATCATGCATGGAGTGTGGTTTATCGATTTAAAAAATGAAAGTATGTCCTTTACTAGTGACAAATCAAATAAATACAAACGTCATTCAAGTATTTGCTTCCAAAAAATCCAGCATAATAAAGTTCGCAGTATATACGTGTTTGAGATAAGGCCGAAATCAATGCTATGACGCCCTAGTATCTGAAGTGGCACTCGTCGATAGCAGACCCAGTATATTGCTATTACACTCAATATATCATGAATTCATGACGTACGTGAAAGGCAGCAATTAATCAAAGTTATTGGCGCTGCATGAAATATAGAAGATGTGTTCAACTAAACACGGATGATCAATACTCAATACTCAATACTCAAACTTTATTTGCATTCCACAATGTCTTTCAATGTTTTTCAATGTTTGTCAATGATCTTTTGGCCCTTGGACTGTCTTTTCTTGCTTTTGACCTAGATGCAGATGTAGTAAAGAGATTTAAATTTAGAAGACCTTTACACTAAGCAGTCTCAGGGGCGGCAATTCTGGCAGGGCAGTCGCCATAACGCCAGCTATGCCAAGTGGTTCAGCTTTCAGGGGCGAAGAAGTGGCGGAACATACACGTGAACCGTGAACGAATCTATCTACAGGGTGGTAGGAACACCGACGCCAAAAACGGTCCACATCATACTTAACTCCCATACATCGAAATTTTACATCGGTAATTTTAAAAAAATCAGCTGTTCCATACATTTTGACCGTGTATGTATTGCACATTCGTAGGAAACGTATTTAAAAAAATTACCGATTAAATATTTCTATGTGGGGGGGTGGGGGGTTTCAGAATGATGTACAGAGTACGTAGTAACCGTTTTCGCGTCGGTGTCCCACTTCCACCCCGTATAGTATAGTAATTTATTTAAGCAGCAATTGCCTACCTATGTAATTATGTATTAGAGGGCTAGTGGTTTAGGTTTGAGCCAGAGGAATTAGTAACAACATCCTTCTGTGCATAATCTGCAGATATATTAACCCAACCCGGTCGGTGATATGACTAGAAAGCGAGTGACAACTGAGATGACGACTTATAGAGAAGTATAGAAGAAGATGACAGTTCAATTGACGAATTTTTGAATGATAAGAATTTGAATTGATAATGTGACATCTCTGTATTCCTGACATAAATGATAAATGTAATTAATTTAATTTTTGACGTCATATTGTAATGTAAGGTGTCATTTGTTTTAATTATTGACATTCCAATTCCCCATGATTTTATTTAATTTTGTTTTTATTTAATTTTGATTATACCTATTTTATTTTATTTTATTTTATTTTATTTTGATTTTATTTAATTTTAATTATAATAATGAACTATTTTTGCACACCTGTTAGGGTAGGATATGGTCCTGAGTCCTGAGCTATACTGCCGTTTTAATTAAAAAGGGCACAACTAAAATTTTTCATGAAATTGAGTAATATGTATCCGGAATCAGGAAAAAAATGCCTATCTGCCTATTTTTTTTTTTGTGATTTTTAGCAACAAGATTAACTGGAGATAGCATAAGCTTAAAGGGCACAACTGCAACATTTTTTAAGTTTTAGTAATTTTAACATCTATTTTCTCAATATTTACAAAATGTTAGTTGTGCCCTTTTTAAAAATGACGGCAGTATACCTATTGTTGTGTTTCATCCGTTTCATCCTTGTATGTACCCATATTCAGGAAAAATAAATGATTTGATTTTGGTTTTGAAGACATGCTGGGCTGACCCGGAATACATGAGAATAGGAGTAGAGAATGGTAATGATGATGAATATGATGATCCATAACTATGTACCCACTAAGTAAATCCCCTAACTTATTTCTGCAGTCTCAACATACCTACACACAACACACGTTACATATCCTTGTAAGTTTCATAATACCAGTAAAAGCCTAAACTATTTGGGTCTTTACATAGCGGCTCCGACGAACGATTCCCTGGAGAAATGCGGTCATCAACATGTTGACAGACAGTTTCAAGATTGCAGTACAGTAGGCCGCAATTCAATGGAAACAAGACCAGTATACGATGGCCGCTTATTAAAACACCCTATTAGAGGAAAGGTCAAGGGAAAGATATTAGTACCTATACTATTTCGAGTTGACACGCTGACGTCAAAATAACTAATTACATAATAGCTGATTGTCTTCTTACGGTCGTATACGAGCATCCAAATCTTTATATGCAAAGGGTCTGAATGGGCCGTATTGAAAAATATCCCAAATCATAGCTTGCAATATAATTATCACTAGAAACGGGATATTTGCCATATTTACTGTTTTTGATATTTCAGCGCTCGCTGTTGCAAGCACCATGATCACGGATAAACTGAAGTTATTGCGGGTGGGTGTTTATGAGCTGACAAATCGGTCTATCTTCTTTCTTGTTCGTTTTTGCACTTATTACTGGTTCTGATAATGTTAGTGACCATGACAGTTTAAAAACTTATATGGCAATAAGTTTTCCAATTTTGCTTCGACGATGCGATCGGCACCTCGCTCTGTTTTTCGCTCTAGCTTCTGACGCTTCCGAGCGACAGAAAAGTACAGCGGCATGCAAAAGTGCGATTCCGTGCTGCCAGATGAGTTTAATCCATAAAAGCCATAGTCAATCTCAGTCCAGTTCTACGCATAGGGTAGTCTTTACACTGTGGTATAGCGTTCCTCCGTAAGTTTTTACGACACTCGCACTAGGTAAAGAGTTATTAGTGTTATTCTTATTACACACGAAATTCTAATGAAAAAGTTAAATTACAACTTCAACAACAAGTTCATTATGAACCCTTAGTTCCGAGCTTTATGTAATGAATTATGCTTTATGCTTTGTGTAATGAAAATAAAAACGTTAGTCGATCGTGAGAATAGTCTTAGGTACTGGCAGATAACGAACAAATCGCTGCGCCTAGAAGAAATATGATATTCTGGTGAGCACTATGGTTCCTTCCATAGTGCTCACCAGTGCTCACCAAATGAAAGGGGATTGAAATATCTGGTCATCCTAACTTCCACCATTTTGGCACAAACGCGTTAAACCTGTCTCAATCAATACCTGGTATCGATACAAACTAGATTTGTATGAGTCAAAATCTTTTAGAGCGTCACTATGTTTCCGAATTGTAGCCATCAAAGTTACTATCTTCGCCACAAATACAACTTTGATAACATATATTTTGAACATGTGGTGTGAAATTCCATCGGGTACTGCGCTTGTCCACTTCTACACCACGTATGATGAAGTTAACTTAAGTGGTTACAGAACACAGATTAGAATTTTTATCACCAATACTCCTGACTTAAACTGGTCCTTCGATACGAGCTATCTGTCTCACATACCAACATTATATTTGGGTATATATCAATCAATTTCTGCGATGGAAGGCAATGTTTACTTTAGAACGCACCACAAAACAGCGCTGCGTTGTTGGCATTTTAAATGAATGCCAAATCAATAAAACAATTATTTTATAGCCACATACATATTTAACATTAAAAGTTTTGCCAAAGACTAGTAATGATGTAAACTTGGATGATTTGTGGGTTAATGTGTCTTACTTTTGCTACGTAGTTTGTTCCGCCAATTCTCTCAGATTAGTCATTATGAAGTTTTTAGGGACTATTTTATGTGAATATGACGTTCAAAACTTGCTGATTCTCGTGCTTTGATTTGGTTTGTCATTCGTCGATGATTCCGAATTCATCTATTCTCATTGATTCTCGTTAAATATGTAGATTTGTACTTGATAATAGATTTATTTCAAGATAATTAAATTATTTACAAACTACAAAACTATAATAGTAATAAATATGTACAAGTAGAAAAGGGTTACAGGGCCTCCAAAAATTCGTCCGCATCGCTGTCAACAGGAAAAGTGCCCAAAAGGCTGGCAGCGTTGCCACGTTGGATAGCAATGCTGATTCTTTGACCAAAAAATAGGCCCGCCCTCTGGTCACGTGAAGAGTCGACCAACCACTTGGCGATTTCCCGAAATACTAGGTGGGCACTTGGACCCCATGGTCCTAGTGTTTCAACCCCAAACGGCCCTAACACATAACTACCAATTAAATTATTGTATTGGCGCCGTTTGACATTTTCAGCACCTGCAGGAGCTTGCCCCAGCGCAGCCCACTGTGCTAGAAAGATGGGATGGCGCAAGGGTGTCGACGCAAGTTGCATCCAACACCAAAGGCCTACCCAACTTCCATAGCATGAATGCTAGCGTGCCGCGCAATCCAACCTGCACTTTTACTGCAAGAAAGGCCATGGTGTCCGAGGCTGTCGACTGCTTCACCACATTGAAAGCGATGTGGAGCCCCGCAAGGAGCGCCCAATCACAAACACGCAGCGAGCCGGAATTTTGTGTCACCTAACATATGATAGTGCCTATATTAGGTGACGGTAGTGCCTGAAGCCAGAGGCCCGACTCCTACTCACCCACAGCCAGTAGGCGGGCACGCTCAGCAGTATTGGTAGACGTATTAATAAGTTTATTCCGTACCCACCTATTGAGCGGCTCATTCCACTGTCTCTGGGAAAACGATCTGGGGCCTGATTCAGAAAGTGGTACTTTTTCTCAGGTTCCTCTCTCTGGAGCTCTGACCGGATACCGGTGGGCTATTGTTTTTATATTTTTTATTATGACCTATAGGAATATTTAAAGATCTAAAAAGTAAATAAGAAAAATGAATAAACGAACCTAATGAATAAACGGATCTACTGTATATATAATTTTCATTAAAAAGATAAAAGCTTTTAATTGCATCGCCACTTACTAGAGGCGCCTAAATACCGGCCCACGCACACTCGAAGGATTATTACTGTTTACCATAAGCCGCTATCTGTGACGTACATGTTAATCTTAGCAGTTAATGAACATAGTAATGGTTTCTTTGTTTTACTGAAATATAATTCATCAGTTCTTCCTCCGGCTGAAGCACAAGGAAATGGCCAAGGGCGGGTGTTCAGGGGACTGTCTTGTCGAATTTTGCTCAATTGAGTAATGGTTTTTATTTCGGTTTGGTATTGTTTCGATAGAGATTTACAGCTATCACACTTATTATAACATCATTTTCCAGTTCCTCGAAGATTTAGGTAGACGTGGCTATGTAGTGTAGATTTTTTACGTTTTTAACTACATACCTATTTATTATCAGTATCATAGTCATTTTGTTTTTTTTTTAATTTTTCTTGTCTGGTCTGGTAGCGAAGGTTAAAATAACCTTCAGAAGCCCTAATCGGCCTAGTAGATAGCAAGTCCTGGATAAACTGATGGGCAGGTCTTTAACAATAAAAAGCTGAATTAAAATCTGAGGGAAGATGTTTTTGCAAAACGTCTTGGACGACTATACCGAAAATCTTTACTCTGCCCAACCCTTCGGGGATTACAGCCCTTTTTTTCGGATGGGAAGTCATCAAATGTCCCTTCCCGCTCTGGGCGGAGCGGTGTATGTTGTAAAACAAGTATTTCGTACTACTGATTTCTTAAAGACTCACAGAACAATCTAAAACCATGCCAAGATCTGTTTAAAAATGTCAGTGTTTAATACTATGTACCTACGCACGGCGGCCAATCAAGCTATACAAAAACATTTTATGCGGATCTCTCATTGTATAGAAAATCTATACAAAGTGAGGCCAAGTTACACTGGAAATGTACAGCTTCATGTGCCACCGTGTGGTGTACACTAAACCGACCCAGTCGTTATTTAGACGGAGTTGTGGGAGTAGATTATATGTAAATCTACTTTGTCCCCCATGGCTATATAAAACCTAACCTTTATCACAGTATTTTTCACGAAAACTATGTAAGGTCAAACATTCCACGTATCTAACAACAGTAGGCTTAACTTTAGCCAATCGGCTGCCTCATACAGTACGTCACTAGTCTTCCATCTAATCGTGACAAATGTTCAGGAATTAGTTCAGACCATTTGTCTCAGTTTGTGTCGCTAATCATTTGTCTGTCCGAACCTCTTTATTTTATGTTCTCCGTGTGAGTCTATGAGCCAACTTACTAATTACGATTGTTTTTAAATCCAAAACTGACGATTCTTGGCTTTAGAAAATGGAATTTTAATGACAAGGCCACTAATTATAATTATGTCAGAAGATAATTAGGTGTCTCCGTAGAAATTAACATAACTTATGTAAATGCGGTGTCTCATTGATGGTTCCTTTTAGACCCACTACCTCAGAAGAATAACAGCGGTTACGATTGGTCAATGATATTGAAAGCCTAGATGCTGTCTTGATTACAAGCCAGTTTCTATTCACGTCGTGAGTAAGTACCAGCCCCACATTGTGTTGTGATAGCGATGGATGATTAAAATCATTGCAGCAGGAAATGTATGTGATAAAAGTGTGTGTTCGATTGTTTTTATCTTATCCTTCGGATTTATTCTTGTTAGGTATCGGTATGAACTTCACTGGAGATCATTAATAAATCATAAATGCATTCATTGACGGCCAACTCACGGCTTAAACCGTTAGGTCTAGAACGATACATACGATACAATGTTGCTTTTCCTGTTAAGTTCCTGATAAAACGTTCAGCACTAATTCAGGATTTTTGAAAATTCATCTCCTTTATGATTAAAAACATAAATTTATGGGATGAACGTATGGAAGCTGACATGACATTTTTGCGCATGGGAGAAACAATGCACGTCTTGATAAAGTTTTAATTTTAAAATCGTAAGGCAGTATTCTTAATTTGGTTTTAATTTAGAATTTCGCTTTCTGAACAAACAAACAGCATCTTTAATTGAATTGTTCAATTAACCCGTAGCACTTAAATTACACTTCGTTCATTAAAACCGACCGCGTACTACGCAGGTGACGCCTACACAGCGGACAAACTGTGGGTTATTTTTCTAGAACTTAACTGGATTTACGTCAGTTCGAGTGAGTCTCAGGATGAAGTTAATTCATAAAGAACAACCTAGATGTTTATGTCAACATTAAATCAATAAACTGACTAGAAAAGCGCTTCAGAAAATAAATGGCTATTTTTAGCACACAGTAAATTTTCTATGTACCTATTATTGAGCTTTTGTATAGTATTAGAGAGTCGTAATAATTTATGACTTGATTCAGAAAGCGGTACTTCTGCACACGGCTCATATTGTTAGAAGGTTCCTCTCTCTGGAGCCGCTTGGACCCTGTTCCCGATACCGGAGGGCTGCAATTTTTATATTTTTAGTTGTTTTTATTTTAAAAAGATTTTTAAAAGAGAATGCTCATGGAAGTATGGAATCCCGTACCATGCTGCATCAAAATCAAACCTTGTTTTTTATAGACTACACTGATCGTATTAACTCCTACAAAAATTATTTTTGAAAAAAAAACCCGCGTTTCAGAGTTATTTTATAAAATCGAAACTAACCTAAAAAGTAGGTCTATTTTTTCGACGCTACCAACGACGTATTTTAACACACACACATTACATTATTGCTGTAAAAACAGCGTAATACACTAATATTAGTAACAATTACGAGATAAAGTAACATCCACAGTATGCTTGACTGAAACTCGATTTTATTTTAGACCTTTACATTGCCAATAGTCAGTCAGTACAGTACAAATGTCAGATGCCACAGATAAGATAACTATAAACCATAGAGTATAGTAAGTGCTATAAACTAGTCGGGATTTAGGGATGTAATCGATAAATCAAAATCTTTAGGCTGAGAAAATCTATTTTGTTGCAAATAGTAATAAACCAAACTAAATCGATTTGGTGTACTGATCTTACTTAATTGTAATTAATTTTAGAGTCCGCTCGACAGACAAGGGTTTGTTCAATTGAAACGGAACGTCATTTATATTCAGTTGAAACGGAACGTCATATAAAGGGAGTAAAACAATATTCGTACTTTTAAACTCGAAAAGTATATTTCCAGTTCAAAAATCAAATCCCCGACGCGTAATGCCGTAAAAAAATATGAAACTAATTACTATAATATTTTGGTTTTGAGGCGCGAGACTTTTTGGTACCAACTTTGGTCATTCTCTTTTGTATAGAAATAAGTAAAGGCAATAATAATATTAATTTAACCACCATTCTTTACAACAGGAGTTACCCACCTGCTCCATTAATCGGGTAGTATGCGGAACCTAAAAATTATAGACCAATTACGTGTTTACCGACGACGGTCTATAAAGTTCTTACATCCATTCTGAGAGCAAATATTGTTCGTCATATAGATAGCAATCCAATTATGTCGGTCTCTCAGAATGGAGGTCCCGTGGTACGAAGGCTAGCTACTCCTTATCGGCACAGCCATAAGCCAACAGGTTCCTTGATCCCGGAGGGATCTGTCGACGTGTTGGGTAGATTATAAGAGGGCCTATGACTCAGTGCCACATACATGGCTCGTGAAGGTGCTGGAGTTGTACAAAATAGATGCAACTCTTCGCACCTTCTTGGTGTCGTGTATGAGGCAGTGGAGGACGGTCCTTAACTCTATCCAGGATGTCAGTAGGTTCTTAAATTGGGAACGATAAACCGAACAGGATTGAACGAGGAATATTTCAGGGTAACAGTTTGAGTCCGCTTTGGTTTTGCTTGGCCTTGAATCCTCTGAGCACACTGCTGGAGAATTTAGGTATAGGCTACTGGTTGAAGAGAGGTGGTCAGGTTATATCTCACCTACTTTGCATGGATAATTTGAAAATATTTGCTCCTAGCAATTTGCAACTGATGGAGCTACCTACTAAAAGTGACTGAAGGTTTTAGTAGCGCCATCAGAATGGAATTTGGTGTGGACAAATGTGCGGTCCTGTGTGCTTTCAATACCACTGCATAAGTCTTCTTCTTCTTAGTTAGCGTCTCGATGGCAATCAAATTGTGTCGACTCAGAATTGACTTACGAGTTTTGGCGCCTTTAGTAGCGTCCATCAGTTCCTGTAATAATTAACAAAAACCGGCCAAGAGCGTGTCGGGCCACGCTCAGTATAGGGTTCCGTAGTTTCCCGTCCGTCACAATAAGTGTTCCCACTTATGAGTTTAAAGGTGGGTATCCATACTATCCATTATGTTCGCGATCCAGCAGCGCTCCGCGCTCCTGCAACAGCTCCCGGTAGTGGGTACGTGCGCGAACACGGAGCGTGCAATATTGCACGCTCCGCGGCAGTCGTTCCGACTCGTGACGGTTTTTAGCGCGAACACAAAGGGGAGCGCAGTGTGTCAAAGGGGAGCGCATGTAAAGGGCGCGCGACAGATCCATTGGATCAGTTGCAGGAGCGCGGAGCGCTGCTGGAGCATGAACATAGTGGTAACCCAACTTAAAAAGGCTATTTGTTACGGAACTCTAATAATTACGGAACACTAAAAACGGGCCCACAAAGGACGGTGATAACTAAAAAAAGAGTTATAGATCTATTTGAGTTTTTTTCAAAAAAGATACGTTCAGGATAATAAAATATTATGTAAACGAAGTTAAAAAAAAAATACGGGCAAATGAAACTTGACCTCTGGATTGTATAGGCGCTCATACGATTCAGGGACCAAATTATATTGGTTAACTGCAGTTTCCATCTGTTGTTTCCATCCAAGTTCAAAATAATTTTCCTAGAAAGTCCTTATAAAGTTCTACTTTTCAGATTTTTTTCGTATTTTCTAAACTTATGGTTCAAAAGTTAGAGGGGGGGGGACGCTTTGTTTTTTACTTTTGGAGCGATTATTTCCGAAATTATTGACATTATCAAAAAATGATTTTAGTAAACCCCTATTCATTTTTAAATACCTTTCCAACAATATATCACACATTAGGGTTAAAATTAAAAAAAAAAACACTTCCCACTTTACATATAGGGGGGCTACCCTAATAAAACATTTTTTTCCAATTTTTATTTTAGCACTTTGTCGGCGTGATTGATACACATATTGGTCCCAAATTTCAGCTTTCTAGTGCTAACGGTCACAGAGATTAAGCGAGGACGGACAGACGGACAGACAGACAGACAGACAGACATGGCGAAACTATAAGGGTTCCTAGTTGACTACGGAACCCTAAAAAACAGGACACACCGGACACCGTATTAACTGCCTCATCGTTATTATCGATGGCAATCCAAAGTCTACTGAATAATTATATCGGCATTTAGAATACGATATTTATTGAGATCAGTTGTTTTTTAATATTGTAATAATCGCACCACAAAATAGTATCGCACACTAGAGTCATCTTTGAACATTTGAGAAAGTTTTTATCGCGTCCATGCCGTTCAACACAGGCGCGTAGCACCGTTGGCTACGTTTCTGGATATTCGTAGCGAAAAACTTCTCATTAAACTCGTAAGATGGCACTGTGAGCAAGAGTTTGGTAGCAATCGTAAAATTAGAACACACAACCTACCCTCTTGCGGCTAATAGCGCAAACATGCTGAAACGGTAGCGTTCAGTTTTTCAGGCGGCGCTAACTGTGGAATTAGCGTCGCACGTACCAGGCTCGCAGAATCGTGAAGGAAATGTTTTTCAGCGAGTTTCAGAAGCAATCTATTTCCGTAGTTTACAGGGGGCGGGACTTCTGTTTAGTAGGGCGCTTGCCAACATGTGTGTGTCCTAAACACATGTTGTTTGTTATGTGCGCCAAGGTTGCTTTCGTCATATTCTGTTGCTGTGTGCTTGTTTCAGCTTAAAAATACACCTGAAGGGTTATTTTACAGTTTAATATGAGCGCCATGTTACTTCATACAATTACGTGAATGGCCGTTCATACACCAGTAAATTTATTTTCATAAGTGTATGTTTTGACTAAACTTAATTTAATTTGATTTAATTGTAAATTTAAAATTGGACGCCCTGTAACACTTTTCTACTTGTACATATTTATTACTATTATAGTTTAGTAGTTTGTAAATAATTTAATTATCTTTGAAATGACATTTTTATATGAGAAAAAAAAATTGTAAATAAAGTAAAGTTCTAATAACCTTCATCTTGCCTCAATACTTTTTTAATCGTTAAAATATACGCATTACACCAATTTATAACATGAATACTCAACTTTTAATTAAAAGCAAACCGTTCGTTCTTTAATTGCGTTTAATAAAATGTTGTGACAACTTTTTAAACACCACAGATAACGAAAATATTCATTTTTACTTAAAACGTAACAAAAATGTGAGAGGTATCAGGGTAACATAGAACAGCTGGTTTAGTCTGTTGCCGAGTTTACGTATTTTCTTACAAAACCGAATTGTGTCGTTCAACTTTACGAGACGAGGCAATGACCTTCCATACCACGTGCGAGCTTCATTCATCTTTTGAATGTGCGATGGTTTTGTGATTTATTGATTGTTGTTAATTTTATTTTTGGTTGGAATAGCTTAATTTTTTTTTTGTCTCAGATTTGGTTAAAGTCTTTGTTAAACGAAACTAAGTCTTCTGTAACGAAGTTAGCACTAGTCATTAGATAGACCAGCTCTGTCTGTATTAAAATTTATCCTTAATTTCAGAATCTTTGGTAGACATTGATTCGCTTTATCACGTTTAGTTTTCAGGAAAATTACTTCTCGTCTTGGTTCAACTATTCACTAATTGAAGTGTTTTTAACACGGTTTTTGTATGACTGGTAGACGCGAAAGTCATCATACTACATACTTTAATGAGACATTTTATCGATTTGCAGTAGAGTAGCTGTTCTTTAGGCCTATTCTACACATCCTGTAATAAAAAATCATCTGATATATTCACAGCTTTATGAACCCCATATCGTTTAACAATGCTGCGAAAATCGATTCCACACCACCTTACGCGTGTGAAAGCTATAGGCAACTGTTGATTGCCCTACGCCTTTACGTAGCCCGACCTACCCTAACACCAACACCCTCACACGTACCGTGCATATGTGCGTCACATCTCCTTAACTCTCCTGCTCTCCTAGTACACATGTGACTCCGAAAACTCACATGCCTCCACGAATTGACACGTGCTTCACACGTGTGACGTTTCCATACAACCCCTCCATGTGTAAGATGTATGTACGTTTGTTTGTGTGGTATAGATGCAGGGAATTAGATCGTATGTGTACCGTAGACATGTTCTATGCGTGTGTATCTGTTATGTTGTGTGCGACAGTTATTAATATGTCTGTATGTTGTAGCCATAGGTCTGCTGTGTAGTAGTGGAGAGTCTGTGTGGCGAATAGAGGGAGTGACTGTGCTGAGAGGTAAATCTTGTACAAAAACGAAGTTTAAAGGAAATCTTTCAGGTCAAGGCCAGGGCCGGTAGTCTCGAGTCGAGACTCTCGACATAGATACCGACACTGTCGCAAACTTTCGATCGCTTAATAATAACGGAAAAAAACGGTTGCAATAACGTTGCTTGCGAGAAATGCAAGTCTGAACATCCGACATGCGTTTCTCGCAAGCTCTATATTTTTTTTTAACTGCAGAATTTTTCGGTAATTTTGCATTAACATAACTCATAGATTAATAAAAAAATAAAAAAACTTTTTTGCAAAAAATAAAACCGACTCCAAAACACAAAAAAAGTGAAAAATAATTTTAGCTTCAGAAGTCGGTGACTTTTGTTTATTTGATTCAGTTTTTTGTCACCGACTTCTGAAGCTAAAATTATTTTTCACTTTTTTTGTGTTTTGGAGTCGGTTTTATTTTTTGCAAAAAAGTTTTTTTATTTTTTTATTTTTAGTTGCAATATTCCATAGAAATAGTTTTCATCATCAGACTTGTAATGGCACTTGTAACCCAGATGGGTGCAAAGTTTTGATCAATATACATGAATTAAGTCCAAACGCAAGGTAGCTACTGTAAACAGTTGAGGAGTTCCCTTAACTGTCCTTTGTCTTCATCATCAGACCCCTTATGACAGTCACAACCCATCTAGGTGTACATTTCTCATCAATACAAATTAATCAAACCCAAACACAAGGTGACTGCTGTAAACCGTTGAGGAGTTCCCTCGACTGTCTTTCGGTTCCATCATCAGAGCGATTCCAGACTTTCTTTAAATTATAGTGCTTTAAAATACTTAATCAAAAAATTTACAAACGCACTAGTCGCCACTACAATTTTTGAAAGCTCCCCTCAATTTATCTTGGAAGCCATCATCAGATCCCGGTTTCCTTATCATGGGGCCACCCTTGAAGTATCTCCTTTCCAACAAAAGAAAAATTATCAAAATCGGTTCATAAACGACGAAGTTATCCGCGAACACACATAAAAAAAAAAATATATATACGGTCGAATTGAGAAACCTCCTCCTTTTTTGAAGTCGGTTTAAAAAAACGTATCCACTAGGGTGTAAACGAAACCTTCGCGTCGCCGTCAACCAAGCATTCTGTAAATTAAAGTGAGTAGCTCTACGCAAAAATTATATTTATTTACTCTTACAACAGGCAACAACAGTGCCTTTCGGCTTCTTTAAGGGTACTTTTACACCCATTACGTGTACTAAATACGATAAATGAAATGACAAATTAATGTAGTGCGTTGTTGTGTTATTGTATGCATGTTATAATAAAATTTGCTAAGGATTATTATTAACTATATTGAGATTTGCGCGCTTTTTAGAGCTTTACGTCCAAAGCGAGGTTGCGTAGGTATACCATTACCAGTCCGATTAACAACACATTTTTAAACATGTTTAACCAAGTAGAAAACGTAAATACTGCAAGCTGTACTGCTGTTGCAAGCTTTTCAAAATTTAACAAAATTGTCATTTACTTTTGCTTCTCCATAATATAAAATTGAAAATCCTCTAAACTGAAACATTATCACAAGTAAGTAATACTAGCGTCAGTGACTGTGCGCTATCGTATCGCGAAACATCGCGTTATCACAGGCGTGTGTGGGCGGGGCGTTACATGCTCATTGCTCGCGTGTTGATAAGCCACATGTGTGTGGAAATGCGTTATCGCCTCGCGCACATGGTACCCTAGTACAAACGTGTGTTTGAGGCATCACATGACGGCATCCATTTCATGTGACACACATGTCACACTGGTGACATTGTCATGCAAACAAACTCGTTTTGTTGTTCCTTCAGATTTAAAAAAAAAATAGATTTAAAGGTAATTTAATATTTTATTTTAAAACAACAACGACCAAGCAAAGACAAAATACTGTCACACCATGTTATTAGTCCGTTGATACAGTTAATTAAAATAATTTACGTTGTCAATGACTTATAATGTCACGCATTAGCGCCATACTTGTACTTTGATGCCTGTGTGCCAGTTCAGATTTAATTCAAATATATTTTCTTAAGAAGTCGCCATACATTATCTGAATGTTTTATTATTATCAGCGACTTGTTTCATAAATAATAGTTTTTTGGCTCAAGATTACAGACTTCGGTTTAAAACAGAATAACGTTATCTGTTAGCTGGATAGCTTAGATAAGAGCAAGCTCAGAGAAAGAAAGAAATTATTTGAGCTTGTTAAGCTATAACAATAATTATGAGATTAGCTGACCGCAAACCGGATGCATCTCCCACGATCATCGGTGATGAGGCTGTACATCCCGCAGAAGTGCGGGGGTCGAGGTTTTTTAAACGCGAAGACCCTCCACAACCGCGTGGTGTGCAGTCTCAGAGAATATTTTTTTAAAGCCGAGGTGGGTATGCACCGAGATGTGGTCGCAGTGGACAAGGGACTCACCCCGCTGTCCATAGCTAAAGAAAACTGGCGCAAACCTGTAATACTTATTACTGATGACCGCAAGGAAGTATGGCAAGGTAAGGATCTTCACGGACGCTTCTACCGGGCTCTTCATGGGCCGGGTCTAGTTTTTCTAGCGTCCGTGTCCTGGCTACGTTTCGGCGACCTCTTTGGGGAAACTGAAGGTTTTTTCTGTGCGATTATGGATGAAGTTATGTTAACGAACAACTACCGGAAACATATTATGAAGGACGGGACGGTTGACGTGTGTCGGGCATGCCACCGTCCGGGTGAGTCCATCAGACATATTATTTCTGGTTGTTCTCGTCTAGCTAACGGCGAGTACTTGCACAGGCACAACCAAGTAGCCAGGATTATTCACCAGCAACTTGCCTTGAAATATAAACTTGTGGAATCTGAGGTACCGTATTACAAGTATATGTGCCCGACCCAGTTATCGATAAAGACCATGTCACTCTGTACTGGGATCAGTCTATCATTACTGACAGGACTATTGTCGCCAACAAGCCTGACATAGTGGTGATAGACCTTAATGATAGTCGATGTTACCATCCCGCATGACGAGAACCTCGTGAAAGCTGAGAAAGAGAAACAAATAAAATATCTCGACTTGGCACACGAGGTTGTCGACATGTGGCATGTAAACTCGGCTATCAATATGCCGATTGTCGTAACGGCCAATGGCCTTACGGCCAAGAGCCTCGACGACCATCTTTCGAGGCTCTCCTTAGGCGGTTGGATCAAGGGCTTGATTCAAAAGGCAGTACTCCTCGATACGGCTCGCATTGTGAGGAGGTTCCTGTCTCTGGACTCACTCTGGAGCCCTAACCACCGGTAGCTTGGACCCTGCTCCCGACCGGCAGACCACTATTTTTTATATTTTAAAATGATTTTTTTTATGATTTTTTTATAAGAAATATTTAAAAATATGTAAAGTGTGTACTGTGTAGATAAATAAATAAAGGAATTATGAGATTTTAGAAAGGTAGTTTGTTGTTCGGGTACAGTAGGTCCAGACTCTAGATGCACGTCCGTTTCCACCACAGATCACAAAAAAAATACTGATGTGAGTTTATATTTGAGATGCAGCCATAGATATAATAAAAAAAACCGGCCAAGTGCGAGTCGGGCTCGCGCACGAAGGGTTCCGTACCATTATCTATAAAAAATACGAAAAAAACACGTTTATTGTATGGGGACCCCCCTTAATATTTTTTTTTTAATTTTTAGTATTTGTTGTTATAGCGGCAACGGAAATACATCATTTGTGAAAATTTCAGCTTTCTAGCTATCACGGTTTATGAGATACAGCCTGGACGCAGACAGACAGATAGACAGACAGCGGAGGCTTAGTAATAGGGTCCCGTTTTACCCTTTGGGTACGGAACCCTAAAAAGGTGCAGCAGACCTTTCAGTAATTCGTAAACCATTGAGCTCAGAGGGAGCTCAATGGAGAGCTTAATATCACAAGCATTTTCCTAAAAAAAGCTATTTTTTTTTAATCTAACAAACTGCATTTACACTTAACATTCAGCAATGTACCGTTTATCGTAACAATCTTTTTCCGAGTCAAAAGGACTGTGTGTGTGCACTCTCCATTGAGAGGGCAATATACAAATAGAACCCTCCTTTGAGGGTTGAAACCGCCCAGCTCGTTCTCAAATCCGTGCTAGGGCGCCGCCTACATTCCATTGTTTCAGACGGCAAACACCAGGAACAGAGGAGTGCACAGGAGTTGGATCTAACTCATTATTAGAATATTAGGGGTGGTAAGATGAGGGTGGAAATAGCATTGTTGAATGGCATGTGTGTGTGGGTGGGCGCTTGAAACCAAAACAAAGCAGGAGCAACAAGTGCAAGCTACCAGTTATACCGACTTTATCCTACAACTGTTTACTACATGTTTTTATTTGGGCTAAGGTTTTATTTGTATAATATGTATATATACATGTGTAGCCATAATTAAAAATACCAGATTCACTAGTGGAATTATCACTATTCATCATACATCAGATTGCAGTATTTTAAGCACTCGTTCTAAATAGACAGACAGTAGAGTTAAATTCATAAGTTGTCAACAATGTTGCACGATATCGCGCCTGTATTTTTTGACATGGTAGGCAGAGGTGTGTTTTAATTGTTTAATTAAAATTGATATGAAATAATAACAGCTTTTTTTATATATATTAAATGGGTCTACTCTTGACCTCAATCTAGTCCTGAGGACAGAGATGAGGTCGACGATGGAACGAGCTTACCCAGAAGAAGCCTATTAACTCGCGACTTAAAAAGATTGGGGTTATATGAACTTGGGAACACTGACGAAGGCAGGGAATTCCACTCCTTGGCTGTGCGCATAATAAACGATGTCGCGAAGCGCTTCGTGCGAATGTGTGGAACATCGACAAGGAATGGGTGATAACCCGCAGTACGTCTGGACTCCCGATGGAAGAAGGGAGATGGTCGAATGATCTCGTGGAGCTCTTGTGCACACTCACCGAAGTACAGCCTGTAAAAGACCGACAGACATGCAACCCTGCGCCGGTGGGCCAAACTATGAAGCTCGGGATATCGTATTACCCAGTACTAGCTAGGTTGTAGAGGTCATATATAGTTAGTTTTTTTCTCGCGTACGCCATAAGTAGTGTGGTGTGGGATGTCGTTGGATAGGTCTTTAAAAAATATAGCGAGCTTGTTTGAATAATTTTTCGATTAAAGGATTCGTTTGTGAAATATTAAGCTTTAATTAAAGTGCTAATTTTTGTTAGACTCAAATGTCCCCCTCCCCTCTACCAGCTAAACGGTTACGATTGGGTGTGTGAAAAAATTCACGATGGTAGTTTATACAACGAAGTTAAAAGAAAAACTATCACAGCTAAGTAGGCTTTACAAATTTACGAGTAGTGGTCGACCAACTTATAAAATGTACTTGGATAACATATTTTCCCAAGCATAATGTATGAGAGCACAGGTTTTTCAGCTGTAAATGTAAGTTTTAATAAAATCATCATTCGGAGGCAAATCGGACCGTAGGAAGCGGATTAAGTTAACGTATTTATATATATGTATTTGTTTTATTAGACAGGTAGTCCGCATATTTTTATGGACAACTACGGAACCCTACATTGTGCGTGGCCCGCACGCACTTGGCTGATTATTTTATAGTAAATTTGTAAGATCTTAGGCGTAAAATTGACGAAAAGTGACTACACTGCGTGAACTCCAAAACGCAAATCGTTGACGTGGCTCAAAAGGCTGCCCAACTTAAATGGGACTGGGCAGGACATGTCTGTCGCATGCCGAACGAACTGTGGGCCCGTAAAGCTTAGGATTGGTGCCCTGAAATTGTATAATTGTAATATTTATTTCACAATAATAAATAAATTTATTTCTTTCACAAAAGTACTGTACCTACTTACCTATCTAATTTACAAATAAATGCTATACAAAAGTTTTAGCATCTGGAGCCGAGCCGATATAGGAGGAATCTGTATTTCGGCTTACAGCCCCAACCCCGTCGAGTTACGTTAGCTAAGGTTTCCTAATATGCTTTTAAAATACCATTGAATAATAGTACTCTTATACATAGCAGTGGCGAAGGTTCCATACAACTCGATTCCTACCGGGTTCCCTTTGAAAAATGGCACAGTCAGTATTCTATACACAAATAATGTCATCATCATCTTCCTGCCCTTGTCCCATGTTGTTTGGGGTCGGCGCAACACGTTTTTTTCTTCCATTCTCCTCTGTCAACCGTCATGCTATCATTTACTTCTTTATCTTTCATATTATTCCTCACACAATCCATCCATCGTTTCTTTGGTCTTCCTCTCCCTCTCCATCCATCAACGTTTATATTCATCACTCTTTTAGTCACATGCGATTCGTCCCTCCTCATCACATGTCCATACCAAGACAGTCGATTCCCTTTCAACTTTTCTGTGACTGGCGCAACTTTTAAACTTCCTCTAATATATTCGTTCCTTACTTTATCCATTCTTGTCATACCACACATCCACCTCAACATTCTCATCTCCGCTACATGCAATCTTTTTTCATCCATCTTCTTCACAGCCCAGCATTCCGATCCATACAGTACGACAGGTCTAATCACGGACTTGTATATTTTCCCCTTTAACTTGAGGGGCATCCGTGGGTCGCACACAAATAATGTAATCACATTAAAGATATGTACTTCGGCTTACCTCTTATAAAAATTGACCCTTCGCTACTGATACATAGGTTTTGTATGTGTGAGTATGATATGTGGCAGTTTATGACTGGAAATGTTCTAGACTGAGATAGGGTTTTGTGAGCATTGTAGCATTGTAGCACGGGCTAGCACTACACTTGGCAGCTCTGGGCAAATATTCGCCTTCTATCATTAAAACAAAGTGAACCTTATCGCAATAGGCATAAAGAACATTTGGTTTCTATTCAATATCGCGAAAATGTTGACAAATCCGCTATGTGAAGTGCCAGCATCACAGTGACACGGAGTCGCGGCAGCCCACGAAGGAGATGGCGGGACGAACTGGATGTCTTCCTTGAGAATTGGGAAGTAGTAGCACAGAATCGTGACCATTGAAAGATATGGAGCCCTTGCCCAGCAGTGGGCCAATATGGGCTAGTTATAAATACACTTCTCATCAAAAAAATCGAAACACTTTCGTTTTTATTGTTTTTGTCCTAATTTTTTACAAAAGAGAATTAATTCCATGAAAAAAAAAACATTATTGTGTAGCTGGCAGTTTGGTCATTACAGTAAGAAGAAAAAAATCAAAATTCCAAATTAGAATTTCATTTGTTTATCCTATTTATAAATGAAATTAATCACTGTTTTGAGACAAATCGATACTGGAAATATGAAATAACGTAAGGGACAAAACAAAGGTTTTCAGGAGAGCAAAAATAAGATATTTTTCTTACAAAACTGGCAATAATTTTTTAACTATATGTTTTATGTAAAAAGTGTCTAGGACAAAGTTTCTTAGATTTCATCATTCTTTGAAGCTAAAATAGTAAAAAATCAATAAAGCCTACAGTTTCAAAGATAGCATGTCCCTTACGTTAAAGAATAATGAATACGAGTGATATACGTTTACAAAATTTTAGATATAAATAAACGGCATTGATGTATGGGACACTTTAGGAAATAAACATTTAGAGTTTTTCAAAGTAAAGGTCTCATAATGGTACACTTTATATTGTTAATGCTGTTAACAAAAATATAAAAAATAGAATTTTATACATTCGTGACCTACTATGCCTACGCCATACAGTTTAAAACTACTTGCTGACTCATAGGGATAAAAATTAACGAATAAAATAGGTCAAAACTTTTATTTGTGCTCACTAATCCTGTTTTATAAACGCAATTTAGGTACCTACTCTCGTAAATTATGTTAAGTATAACATTATAAAATTCTGTTTTAAATCACAATAAAAAATAGCTATTTTTGCTTAATAAAATTAGACTCATTGTATCAAAAAAAAAAAAAAATTCACTTAAAAAATAAACAAAATCAACAAATCACTCTTCTTAAGGAAATAGTAATCATTAAACATAAAACAAAACAAATTAACTTCTTCCATAATAGAAAGCCTACAGTTAAATTCAAAAATTAGTCATTTTCTTTATCAGTCTCATCATCGTCATGTCATCTCATCGTCGGTGTCATTGAGCCTATCTTTATAATGAAACTCTTATTAGGAAGATTCAAATATTCATTGTGAAACCTATTTGGAATCATACCATTGTCACATAATTTTTTGAGATCTTTAAACTTTGGAACTGAAATTGGCAGTCTTTCCTTATACAGAAATGGTAAGCTGTCTATGCTACTGGGCACAGCAAGATTTCTGGTACTTTCTAATTCGGACTGATCATTCTTTGCAAGGCCCTTGCCCTTCCCTTTACCCTTCACTGTCGGCTTTCTATTAAGGACGGCGAGCTAGCCCATTACTCACCGTCCACAGGCCCGCGCCTACGGTGGCCGAGAGCCATCACGGCGTGGCCCCCGACGCCCGGTGCTTCTCCTCCCACGGCGGCTGGGACGTGAGGCTCTCTCCCTCTCACGTTCTGCCGCCTCCTTCGCTAGCATGACTGCTTCGCAGAAGGAGGCGACGGCTTCCCATTCCCTCTCGCCTCGGACCATGGCTTGAACCAGGGCCGGACGCGAGAGGTCGCCGCCGCCAATCGCCGCTACGAGGCCACGGCGGTGCTCCGCCCAAGCGGAGCAGACCTCCACGGTGTGCTCCACCGTGTCCTCCGGGCGATCCTCGCAATGATAGCATCCGGGCGTTTCCTCTCCCCCGATTCGGTGCAAGTACCTCCCGAAACATCCGTGTCCGGTGAGGACCTGCGTCAGGCGGAAGGTGAGGGCGCCGTGGCGCCTCTCAAGCCACTCCTCAAAGAGGGGACTTATCGCCACTATCGTGGCGTGCCCTGCACGGGGTTGCGATAGTCGCTCTCTCCATGTCACCATGAGATCACGCCGGAGATCTGTCCGCTGAGCGACAATTTGCCGCGGCAGCGGAGGAGTTTCCCCCCGGCGCTGTGCCTCCGCGCGCCACTCGTGCAGACGCGCGAGGACTATGGCCTCCAGATCCCATGGCGGCAATCCGGCAAGGAGGTTCGCCGCCTCGCGGGAGATCGTGCGGTACCCACGGATCAGCCTTACGGCTACCACCTTTTGGGGCGCGTTCAGGTAGTGCTTTGCTCGCAACCTCAACGAACGCGCCCACACCGGGGCCCCGTAAAGGGCCATGGACCGCAAGATCCCCGCGTAGAGTTGTAACCCCCCTGGAATCAAGTTCTTTAAGGTAGTGAAACAGACATGTTACAATTTCACAGCTTTCACGTTTGCCATCTGCTTCTCCCCATGTGTAGCAATAACCGTTCTGTGTTCTGCTTTCGTATACAGTAAAATTATAAACATCATACTTTCACCGTAAGGTGTTCCCAAAACTTTTTGAAGATCAAAGCTGGCTACTAATTTATAAATTCTGGTGGATATGAAAACGTTTATATGTTGCCTCTTTTTCTTCCTTATGTGTTTGTAATTCTTCAACGGTCGCCTGATTGGGGTTGTTTTCATTCTTGGTACAAAAGGAACATATAGTTTAGTCACAATTTAATGTAAGGGACATGGTATTTGTACCTTCTCAGGGAACACTAATGTATAAGACAATAATAAAACATCTCAAATTATGGAATAAGTTATGTGACATGTTGTAAAATGTACTCGATTTTGATTTAATGTAAGTACCAAATACTGTGATTAAAGAGACTTACATTATTTTTTTTATAAAAAAAAAAATTATATGTCATATACAGCCAGTTTCTAGAAAAAAAATGGTCTAGGCCTACGGAAAATATGTGATGTAAAGGACATTTTTTTTAAGAAATCGACATTTTAAAATTATACCAATCGATAGAGCAAAAAATTCTGAAACCAACGATATATATAACTCATTTTCGACAAAATGTCCCTTACGTTATTTCATATTTCCAGTATCGAAATGTGTATTTAGGGTTGGAGTACGTTTCTCGTTTAAAAACTAAAAATTAGCGCTTGTCTTTAAACTTTTTGTTTCTTATTTCATTTACTGTGACTTTGGGACGTCTGAAAAAACTTTTTTTTCTAAAACATATGGATACTTCGTCCGCAGAAGCCGCCCAAGTGGTGGCATTGCTGGATTCTGGACTTAGTCAGCGTGTTGTGGCTGCAAGATTGCATCTAAGCTTATCATCTGTTCATAGAGTCTACAAACGCTATCGGGAGACTGGTTCGTTCACGCGCCGTTCAGGATCTGGCAGGAATCGGGTCACTTCTGAGCGAGATGATCGATTTATTGTAACAACTTCTTTACGAAATCGACGCCTTAACGCTTTTCAACTGTAGCAGCAGCTTCGCGTTGTACGAAGAGTAGCTGTAAGTGACTCTACAATAAGAAGAAGGTTGAAGGAACGCGGATTGGCACCGCATAAGCCAGCGAATGGGCCGAAATTAACTGCAGACCATCGAAGAGCGCGCCTTAACTTTGCACGCGAGCACCTAACTTGGTCATACCTTCAGTGGAGCAAAGTACTGTTTTCTGATGAGTGTAAAATTATGCTGTATGGTAACGACGGAAGGAACAAGGTCTACAGAAGAGATGGAGAACGCTTTGCACAATGCTACATTGAAGAAAAGGTCAGCTATGGTGGCGGTTCGTGGACGGTTTGGGGAGGAATCAGCGCCGACGGTAAGACAGAACTTGCCTTTGTGTCTGGGCCACGGCTGCCTGCACTAAACTCTCATCGGTACATCGAACAGTGTCTTGAACCTCATGTGATGCCCTATGCACATTTTATTGGCAACGACTTCATATTCATGCACGACAATGCTAGAGCTCACACCGCGGGCGTCGTACGAGATTATCTTACCGAAGTCGGTATCTCCATTATGGTATGGCCAGCAAGAAGCCCGGACATGAATCCCATTGAACATCTATGGGATGAATTAAAGAGACGAATTCGAGCAAGAGATCCAGCCCCAGAAACACTTAGCCAGCTGCAAAATGCAATCCAAGAGGAATGGGATAATATACCACAACATGTGATCGTGACTCTCATCCGATCGATGAAGAACCGTATGGAAGCAGTAATAAGAGCTCGCGGAGGGAATACAAGTTATTAAATAAACGTTTCTTACATTTTTTTTTCATTTACGCGTGTTGTTTTACCCATTTCCTTCATATTCCATACAGGGTAAAAATTACTCATTATACAAAATACGAAACCTATGAAGACTTAATTTGAATTTAGAACAATAACATTAGGATTTAAAAACCTCATACTACTCACTATTAAATGACATTTTACATTTATTCCTAAATATACACATTTTTCTGATAATCCTTATCAAATCATAAACTGCGAGGTGTTTCGATTTTTTTGATGAGAAGTGTATATAATAGTAAATACTAATCACAGTAAGTGCCCAACAACACATGAAAGGAACGGGGGTGTTCCTTGTTCTGCCATTGAAACTACGTTATGACGTCACGCGACAGCGGTTTACTATTTTAAAGATACCCATATAAAAAATACGTCATGGTTCAGTATGGAACCCCTTGTGTTATCTAAGCGCCTGGTAACTTTGAACTCGCTTACACGTGGCCGTTTCACTTTGCTATTAATACAAGTAGGTGCTGCATGTGTGGGGTCCTTCACGGTTCACACTAGTAAATGCACGGTGGTTCCGCTGCGCTTACCATGAATTTTGTTTTTATGCCTGGATTGCTTCATTATTTATTGTTACATAAGTTTACGGAAGAACTCATTTTTTTTAAAGTTATGTTAATCTGAGATGCGTGTCCAATCAGAAGAGTTCACTAGCTGGCTGGAGGCTGGAGGGCAAGCAGAAATTAAGTAAATCACTACATAGTATAAAACAGAGTCGCTTTCTCTGTCCCTATATCCCTATGTATGCAAACTACGCAACGGATTTTGATGCAGTTTTTTTTAATAGTATAGAGTGATTCAAGAGTAAGGTTTCTAAGTAGGTATAATAATACATGCACCCACCCGTGCGAAGCCGGGGCGGGTCGCTAGTAACATATAATAACATTGTATTTGTATACATATAGGTGTGTTTGTCAGTCCACAGAAATGAATAAGCCTCCTAAAAACCCTAAAGAATGATTCGATTATTTAAGGTCATACGTCGTCGTCGTAAATGTACAGTATTGCATGCACCTAACAAATTATTCAGCCGTTCGCTACATTGTGTTCGTTTTTAGTTCTCATTAAATATGTAGGCACTTAATACATCTTACTCCTAATAAAAATGTGTTCACAATGAAGCTGATGCATTGAGCTTAGTTTTTATTTTGTACGAGTTTTTATAACTGACAAAACGTACTCGATCGAGTTAAAGTAAGCATAATTTGTTTGAAATATAATCTGAGATCCTCCTGGATACAGGTTCATGTGAACGTCTACGAGTAGGTATCACCCACTTTAAATCTCTTGTGTTCGCCTATACATAATATAGCAATAGCAATGTCATGTTTTTCACTTCCCAATATTTTAAATATAGCAATTAGCATTATAGAAATGGACTACAATCAATAGGGTGTCCAAAATTTCAGCATTTCATACAATTTTGACTATTCATTCTTTTTTTCGACAGGTCAACGGATTCCCAGACACATACACATTTTTGAAGTACGAACATGGAAAGCAGCGACGCACCCCCAGTCCACACACATCGACACTCATTAAGGACAGGAGGGTGAGTTGGAATGCATCTCTTATAATATCTGTGCGCCTGGTAACTTTGAACTCTGCTTACACGTGGCGGTTTCCGAAGCCGCTATATTTATACGTAGCATACATAAGTGGCACAAGGTTTTTGAGTGCATGCGTTCGGTTGTGTGTGTGTGCGACTTGAAAGGGATTTCTATTGAACAGAAGTTGATGTATGACACAGAAATGTCATTGTGGGAATTTTAGTTGGGATATAAGAACACGCGAAGATATTCATAACGTTCGTTTTAGCGTTTATAAAACGCAGTAGAAACCACGGAACTTTATGGAAAATTAATCTTTAGAGGAAAAATTAATGATGAATAAATAATAAATGGATAACCACAATCAAAATATTATGACACTTCATATAAATTCTTTTTTCATCAGGTAAGATGGGCTGAGCAACTATTCTCCAAGTCCAGGGTGAAACGGTACCCGATACCAGATTCCGACCAGCCATTACAAAGAGTCAAGAGATTGGAAGGCAATGCCACATCATTACTTAAAACTTTTAGAAGTGTAAATATCTATCGAACTAGAACACCATGGTTCAATGACGAACTCTGGAGCCACGAGTGGTACTTGGTAAGTAACATTTTTAAGAAGCAATGTTGCTGCTCTATGTAGGTGTCAACGGTTCCAGTTGTGCCTGGAATTATTAACGATTAAAGCTCTTGCACGCATATTTTGCATACATTTTGCTGGCATTATTTCATTATTTAACATGAACGCTTGGGGTCGTCACGATCGGCAAGTCAGATGAAAGAACATGACAGATTGCCTGAAAAGGAAACAAAGACTGTCTCGGAAGTTTGGAGTTGGAGGTCGTCGGAGTTGTTGTCGTTGTACAAGTCGCTTGTTTACATAAAATGTATAGACAGCGACAACTTACCCCAGTGGAAATTACCTAATATTAAAATTGCAAAGCATGATGTAGTTCTGCATTTATGAAATGTTGTTTAGATCAGTTAGGGTGATGTGAATCCAAATTTGCAACGAAAAACTGGTGCTCGCTTCGCACCACGCGATTACTACAAAATTTTGGGACTTTTTGCTCTAATACTCAAAAACAATGCATTTTTAACAAATAATATTCCGTATTTGTATAAAGTTAGCTTTTTAAAGACCTCAAGAAAATAGGGTCCTATGAATCTCGGGAGTATTTTTCCTTTGTGCGAAGGAAATCTCTGAAGAGTTTCTACAGCTCAAAAAGAAACTTCCCAAGTCTCGCAGAAATGAGGTGCACAAAATTGAATCAATGACAGCGAGAGAATTAAAGCTTGAATCGATTTTCTGGAAATAATTTACCATCTTTGAAGGGTCATATCGTGGTCTCTCTCTATAAGGTTTATAGAGCTGTGGTTGGGCTTGAATTGTTGCAAATTTGGATTCACATTACCCTAACTGATCTATACAATATATTAAAAATGCAGAACTACATCATGCTTTGCGATTTTAGCCTTTTTTAGCGTGATTTATACTGGGCTAACTAGCTCATAAATTCGTACAAATGCAATCAACTGTGGCGACCACTGAAGTGAGTTTTGTGTACCTCAATAATTTGTTTATTTGACGAAAAAAAATGCACCTAAATGCAATCCTTTTCGGTTACATTCTGACGGACTTGAAAAATGAAAACAGGTATAATGTATATTCATTCAAGTCGAATATTTTAATAATGATAAAATCTTACATTTCCTTCAGCACCTCTGCTTATTTCTAAGGCTTTCTCGGTTTGATTTTGCCGCATCGAGATCAAGAATCTGTGGGGTCGGATTGGGGGTAAAACAATTTTGCATAGGGAAACCATCACGTTCGATGTCACTTATAAGTTTCAACAAGTTATTGCAGGAAGCGTTCATCCGTTAAGCAGAATTGCATTATACAAAGTATTTCGTGGTTCAAGACATTATCAGAGCGCTGGCGGCACCAAAAAAATATAATAGGCTGAAAACGAGGCTCTTGGAAAGGTCTGAGGACTCAGTTCTTGCGACACACCTAGCAGATGAGTAGTCTAATCGCCGAACCAGCAAGCCCTCACTCCTCAGGACGGCAGATTAGATTCAATTTGGGGAAAGTAAATATTTATTTGATACATTTTAAATCGATAATAGCAAAAATTTCATTATTTTCAGCAAGACACACGTACTCTGCACAACTTGCCCCGGCTCGATCTGAACGTGTTGCCTGTCTACGAAATGGGGTACAACGGCAGCGGTGTGCGTGTCTCCGTACTTGACGACGGAATCGAACACAACCATACAGACTTAAGAGACAACTACGTGAGTGTTATGGTTTCCTAGTACTTTTGAGGCGGGTGGTTGAAAATTTCCGAACTAAAATCCCCTCGTCACTCGTCCGTTGGTATCATCATCCATCATCAATCCGACTTATGTTTAGGGTCGAATTTCTAAACAATTTCTTTGCTGCTCTAACTTTCACAGAGTGTAGGCAATAGTACTTATATATACGTCACTTTTTAACAATAATTCGCGCTGGAATATTTAATTCTTTGTAGTTTAAAGATAAAGATATATTATTTTGTAAAAAATGAGTAGGTAGGTATGTATACACTAGATTATCAGGTCTTATAAATGAAAGAAAGTGGCTACATGCCTTGCCATATAGGTAGGAATGGCGTACAAAAATATGTTTGTTTTAAACCATAGGGTAGACTCAAAAAATAAAAAAGAAAACAATGGCTTAGACAATTTAAAATTAAAAAAGAAAACAATTGCTTAGAAAAAAAAATGGCCTATTAAGTAAAGTTAATTAACGTATAACCGACGCTTTTATTCCGTTGTGGTTTTGGCGGCCGGACTCGTATCATCTCCAGTGGGATAAATTAATCAGTAAGAGGAAAAGTGCTTGTTTTTAACCACGGAAAACATAGGTACTAATACCTACTATTTAAATGTAAAACAAAGTCGGGTTAGTTACACCATTCAGGTGTAACTCAAGAACGGCTGGACCGATTATAAATAATCTTTGATTTGTTGGATTCGTGTCCGCCCCGAATAGCAGAATAACTATTAAAATATCAGAAAAACACAAGGGAAAAAAATATATGAATAAAAGCGTTTTTAAATTATGGTAGTAGGTAGGTAGTAACCCTATATAATCGAATAGCATTATTTCATAACAATTTCAACTCTACAGATTTTAGTCTCTCATAAATTAAGGAAATTTGAACATAACCGCGTAACACTTGTTCATTTTAAATAATATGACATAACTTATAGTATCGTAGTATGCTGGAGCTGTGCGATTTACTTTTGTACATTTCTGATGTCTTGGTGCTTAGTAGAAGGCGAATAGTCATTTTCCAACGTAAAAAGACGCTAAGTGCAACGGGCCACGAAGGCGATCGCTGTAAACGAATTTTATTAGAGAACCTGCAGATAGATGCTCTCTTCATTTCTGATTCCTTGGTACTAGAAAGGAGGCGGATCGACATTTTCCGTAGTAGAAAGAAGGGGCGATTTTCGATCGTGCCGATGCCGCCCGCCGCCGCCGCGCCGCCGCCGCTTGCTTCCCTGCGACTACGGGGCTACAGGCTGAGAAATGTGGGGAAGTGATTTCAGCTACTTTTCTTCTGCTCGCTTCTGGTATCCTGGTACTTGGAATAAGGCAGATCCCAATTTCCGTGGTAAACTGACACAACTGCGATGGTCGGTGGCGGCCGATTTCTATATCCGTGCATCTTGCGGGACTGGACCATTTATTGTGAAATCTCTTTGCTGATTTGAGCGTCACATAATTTATGTAGCCTTAGTGCCATTGGAGTTTACTTTGAAATTTTCGTACTAAAGCGACACTATCCGAAATTAAAATTATTTTATTTTATTAGTTTGTATGGTGTTGGTGCCTGGCTCTAGCTGAACCGCAGGTTCGTTTGCTTGTCATCTTATCATTTTCCGTGGACTACATTTTTGTGAACAAAATTCATCATCATAATTTATCAACAATCAGCCTACAAGTTACATAGCTACTACATAGCCCTCATAAACAATGGTACGACAATCAACTGGTCTCTCTTGGCAACTCTCTCTCATCCAGCTAGTAGTTACGTGTAGCTAGTAGTACTACTAAACATTATTATTACATAGTGGGCCGCGCCGTGGCCGTGACGTGTGGCCCTTGCCCCAGGAATTAGGAAAAAAATCACATCTTAGAGCTCCTTTCGCCCTGGTAAGTTCGCGGCCGATATGACGCGCCGGGCGCGTAAATGGTCGCCTCGCCTCCCTCGTACTCCTCGTAGTCGCGACATCTGTTGTTGCCTGACCGGAAATTATTGAATTGAGTTTTTGAGTTTATTTATTCTAACCATTTATTATATTCAATTACATATTCTAATTTACAGGATCCAGAGATCAGTTGGGATAGCAACGATGGTGATTTTGATCCATCACCTAGATATGAAGATCTCAAATTAAATTCGCATGGTACTCGTTGTGCAGGAGAAGTAAGAAATTTTGAAGTGTTTAATTTAAATATGAGCAAAAAAAAATTGAGTTATTTTTAACGTAATAAAATAAAAGTTCTTTAACAATTTGTGATCCCGTGTCCTTCATTTAAGATCTAAAGTTTTCACACTATATAATTATGATACAGATAGCCATGACTGCAAATAACCTGAAATGTGGTGTGGGCGTGGCGTGGGGGGCGAGAGTGGGTGGAGTTAGAATGCTTGATGGACGAATAACGGATCGCATCGAGGGAGAAGCTATAGGTAAGTTTACTGCTACATTTCATAAGCGCCTGGTACATTCGGTCGCCATGTTGAGGTAAAACGTCGTAAGCTTTTTTGGAATGGGAATAAACGAGCATTATATCACAGATTATATTTATAATAAAATAATATTAGTTAGTTAACAAACAGAATGAAATAATTCGATGTTAGTTAGATGGCAATGAATAAATTTAAACACCTTGAATATCGTAAATTCGTTATGCGTTAAAAGTTAAGGAGGACCTATGATATCATTTAAAGCAGCCGAACCATTACGTTTATCTACTTAATAAATTAAACCTGCGTTGATTACATTTACGGTGTCATTCTAATGAACTGAAAAATTAACACCAAGCAATGATCCTGACTTTCTTGAATCTCTTCTTACTGTATGATATCTTAGTAATATGGGTGAAATGTGACGTAACAGTACCCTTTCTTTTGTTTTGTCAGCTTGTTGTAATGTAAATAAATGCTTTTGGTGAAGTAGGTAGGAGAAATAAACAAAATTGTACATATAGATGGAAGTAGTTAGTGCAGTCATCTTTATAATTATTATTACAATACATAATTACAAATGAGAGCGGTTGAGAGGGTAAGAGACGCCTAATGAATTCAAAATACTACAGAGTAAAAACAGGTACATATATTTGTAGGCTCCCCTCGCAGTTTAGTATCATTCAGTTAGGGACAGGTTTGTTCACGAGTGATTTGTTCCTTCTGCTGCCCGAGGCCCTTCCTAACAATAAAAACTAAGCATATTATTCAAATTAAAGTTAGCAATGAGAGCATTAAATTAATATTGTCGTTGTTGTTGTTGTATTACTGTATACAGCTAGTTCGGCCGGTCTTATGATCAATGATGAAGTAGTACTAGTGAGTGCCCCTTTGCATGCCCTTTGCCATCAAATTGTTGATCGAAGCCATCAAACAAGCAATATGATACTACGTTTTGTTTTGTTTTGGTTTTGTCGATGTCAGGCGACCGCGTGGTGATCACGATTACCAGGGCGCTAGGAATCAAAGCGATTGTTGAGAAAATGCGTGCGACAAGTAGTCCCCTCCCACCTCCCACCTATCAAACTACCCACTCTACTCACTCTAGTTAAATAACTGATAATTATTTCCACGCCGTATAGAGGGTGCCCAACGACGTAACTTTAATTATTCTGAATTTCTGACTAACGAACGACGCATCGTCGTCGATATGGAGAATACCGAATAGGTACGATCACAACAGACGACAACTTTTCCAAAGTTTGATCGTGATCAGGGCACGTATTCGGTTACGTATCGACTATCGTCGAGTTGTACTAGGATAGCAAAGCAACTGTAGTGGTACATTCATGAAATGAAATTGCTACTGTCAAGTCCAACCGCTAGAGTGCGCTTGGCATCTGTAAGTTTCTGACTTTTAATGCAAGCAATTTATATTTTTGTTTTGATGAAATTTCTGTGATCCTTTTCTTTATTGCTTTTTAGTCAAGCAACCTAACCGGATATTGTTTTTAAGACACATTTTAATAGCACCTTCACTATACTTATTTGCGTACTATGTTTATTTTGTACCTATACACTATGTTTTCTAGGGTACGCTTTAGATAAAGTGGATATATACAGCGCTTCATGGGGCCCTAATGACGACGGGCGAACTGTTGAAGGACCGGGGCGCCTCGCTTCTGAGGCGTTTAGGCGTGGCGTTACTGAGGTACACAACATTCAACATTTCAAAAATAATAGGAACGAGATGATTGAGTAAATATTGGTGTTTCTCTGACATTAACGAGTGTTTGTCCAGGGTCGTGGTGGTAAAGGCGCCGTCTATGTTTGGGCGAATGGGAACGGCGGAGGTCACAGCGACAACTGTAACTGCGATGGGTAACACCGTATATTATTGTTATTAACACACAAAATACTTGACAAAATTAAATCAACTTTTCTAATAGAATAGTTACTATAATATTTTTACTTGCAGATATTCGTCTAGTATTTACACAATTTCAATCGGAAGTGCTTCTCAGCATGGTCTGTTTCCTTGGTATGGAGAGATTTGTTCGTCCACGCTTGCTGCAGCATACTCCTCCGGTGCTTATAAAGATCAGAAAATAGTAAGTTCACTTCACTTCAGTTTACGTCGCAATTTCACAAACTTACAATAGCCATTCATTATTTACGTTGATTCATTCATAAAGTTTAGTGTTGTTGATTCAAGGTTAAACAGAGATAACAATAAAGACAGATATTGTCGTCTCTTTCAGGCTACTACCGACACTGGTGATTCCTGCACACTCGGGCATACCGGGACGTCTGCTGCGGCCCCATTGGCTGCCGGCATCATCGCTCTTGCTTTGAGTGCAAAGTTAGTAGCCCTGTTATGATCCGACCATACACTGCCTATGTTTTATGCGCTTCTAATACCTGTGTTGGCATCGTCTGTTTGTCACAATGTGCGGCTGTCGTTTATGTTCTATGAAATCGCTTTTAGGAGGAACACTTCTATGAATACTCAGATGTCGCTACTTCAAAATTATTTATAGCATTATTTATTGTATCATAAATTAACGTACTGTACCTATTAATTACAATTATTAATATTTTCAGTAAAAAATTAACATGGCGTGATGTGCAACATTTAATCGTTTGGACATCAGAATATGCTCCACTCTCAGCTAATCCCGGATGGCAAATAAATGGGTAAATGAATAATTTTTAGGTATTTTTATGCAATATGTTACAATTTTTTGTAACTTGTTCGATATACAATTATGTAAATAACATATTTTATGTCCTTTTCAGTGCTGGGCTTTATTTTGATGTCCGATTTGGTTTTGGGCTTTTAAACGCTGGCGCCCTCGTGAAAATGGCACTGAACTGGACGAGCGTACCAAGTGACAATGTTTGTCACGTGAATGCTGCTCCGTAAGTATGTCATCCTAGTATAATAGTCGTCTTAACGCGAAGTGCGCCTCTCTTGCCTCATTAGTACCTGACGCGACGGACGGCACCCGTAACATTCACTCTGATGATCTTAAAATCGTACGATGAAAACGGGCACTTTTCTGTGCTGCTTCGAACAAAGTAGAGACTCACAAGGGCAGGAAGATGATGATACATCTTAACACTTATGACAACCTAGTCAAACATTCGTAAAGTTTCATCATACAACAGCTGATAGATAAATCCAAACGAGCGCTACCTCTTGATATTATGTAGCAAAATTGCAGCTGTATTGCTCTGATAATTATGTTGACCACAGTTGATAACAACAAGTCAACAACACATTACTAACAAAACAAAAGAATATAAATAATTACAAATTACTTTTTACAGTCCTCTAAATTCGTATTTCGTATTCGTAATTCGTTTTGTAAAGTATATTCAGGAAATAACGATAACCTACAGAAAAGTTTACATTACAGATTTACAGAAGAAGAGGCACGTTTGTCTTCTAGACAAAATGTTGATGTCTTTATAACAGTAGACGGCAATTGTGATGTTAATTACATTGAACACGTAGAAGTGACTATTAATTTACGCTATAGTCGCCGAGGGGCGCTCGAGATCTACTTAGTTTCACCACAAGGTGAGGTGTTGTATGTTTATGGTAGCCTAGTACTACAGTTGGTAATATACTGTTAAAAACGATTGCAATTGCCGAACGGTACTCGTTGACAACGAGTCGTACGTTGCCTGCCTCCTTGCCCGTGCTGTTTTGTTTACAGAAAATTTTGTTGATCAAATTGTTAATCAAAATTAAGTTTAGTTCAGTTTAGTTTGTGAGAGCATTTATTTTTTTTATTTTTACAAAGTTGGTTACATACAGGTGAAAGGAAGCTAAATAAAAACGTTTTAATTTATTTTTAGGTACAAAAGTACAACTTCTTAGTGCTCGCCCTAAAGACACATCAACAACTGGTTTTGTAAATTGGCCGCTAATGTCTGTAGCCACATGGGGTGAAAATCCTAGAGGTATTTGGAAGGTCGCGTTCACTGACAAGGTTTGTATAGTTTTTTTTCGCTATCTGTTAAATTCTTGATATTGGCCTCGTCATAAATAACGGACTAATCACTCTACAGACTTACGAAAAAAATACGGGTGAAATTGGACCTGTAAGTTTAACCATACACGGTACCAAAATAATGCCAGCACACATGAAAAATGGACCTCGGATTTACAATGACAACTACAACTACCAAGAGGCGTTCGAATATTTCGATAATGTAGACAAAGGCGTTGACGTCGCGTCGAATACCGTTACAGACGACGAAGCTGTAGCTATGGTACCAGGCGTTCATAACTCAGAAGCGGTTGACGATTTGCATGACGTTGATTCAACAGTATTAGCTGAAGTGGAAAAGGAGTTACAAAGAATTCATCATAGAAGAATATATTTGGGTGTAGGACTGTAAAACAATACTAAGGCTTAATTTTAATAGCTTTGTTACTGTTGTAAATAATCCCATGTGAGTTTTGATTGTGATAATCACCTTTGAATTACTTAAATAATGATCTCAGCTTGTTAGTACTGAATTGCCTACTTTATGTTGCTTATTTATTTATTACTGTCCTAGTTACTTAACAGGTGCGATTATTTGCCTTATTTTTACGAGAAATGTACCTACTTACTTACTTAACTACAAAAAAAAAGAGAAAATAATGTTTAAGATACTTACCATGTATTCAAACTATACGTACAATTACTTACCTACCTATTTATTGAAGTTAAAAATATATTTTACTCCCCATAAAAAATAATATAGGTACGTCACGACAATGATAGGTACTCAACTCACAGTTACATTAATTAAAATCATAATACAAAATGAATACATTTTGCTTGTTATTATTTCTTAAAATAGACTGTTGAATGTAAATTGTAAAGACACTGTGGAAAGATCGATGACTGCTACTGTACGATTGGCTAATCACTACAAGGTTATTCTCCTCTCTGACTGGTTATCCCATCCCGTATCTACACAATTCTCAATTTCGGACAAGTGAATTATATTTTATCAATTAGGTAAACGTTGTTCACTTTTCACCTTCGCCACATATCCGATACCTATCCCATATCCCATTGCATTGTGTGTCAAAATTCTAATAAAAATGGTTTGGTTACGGTTTTGTTCGTCGACCGTACTAACGAATGATTAATTATAAATATGACCCAGCCAGACAAAAGACTGCAACACTACAAAATTTACCATTTACTATTATTGTTACTTCTGTGGTCTTAGTACTTAACCCGGGGAGGTCTAAAAGTTCGCGGAATGGAGTGGAGGGGTTTCCAGGTAGGTAAGTTTACATACTGAGCTGGTTATAGGAGAGTAGAATTATTATGTACTCAACTGTATTATTCTTTCTTTCGTTTGTCGTGTCGGTGAGCTTGAGTTATGACTCTTATGACTCTCTCATAACTTATGAGATGAGATACACGATAGCTGACAAATTAATGCTCTCTGTGTGTTATTTCTTCAATAGACCACAGACACTACTAATCTGTGTGGTCCTCATGTGGCTTGATCTCTTGTATCTTAGGGGCCGTCTCCACGAGCGAGAGAATCGCGGCGATAAAGTATTTGTATGGGATAATACTTATCGCCGCGATTCTCTCGCTCGTGGAGACGGCCTCTAAGAGAGTGTTTAGAAATACGTGGCAACGACGATAATATCGTCGCGATTCTCTCGCTCGTGGAGACAGCCTTAGGCCGCTATCCCACTGGAGTTTTACGAACGCTCCGCAGACGCGACGTTGGTCGATAGGGGTTGCTTTTAATGCCTTACCCAGTCTATGATTAGTGACGCCCATTAGTAGTCATATCCCGAGCATAAATTATAGAACACTGTTTTACATCGATGATACTTACACTATGTTAACATCCATCTGCTTGAACCATGAAACCAGGATGAAATCCAGATGATTTCTATTCAGGAGCTTGAAATAATTATACAAAGAAATATGTCTGGATATTGCGAAGGGAAGCAGGTAAAATAAATAAAAACTCATTGTTTCAACATTTGTAGGTAATTTAAACATTATTAACATCACCTTTTAACATGAAATCCTAAATCCTTAAGTTCTTGAACTATAAAATCGTCTTTGTACTCATTTATCTTGGAAAGCCATTTCTCAGTGGATATGACATGGCGACATCTCCCACCTAACTCTGGAGGTAAGTATTCAGGGTCAATGTGTTTGTGGAGAGAGCTAACATCGTTGCCATGGAAATGGATACGGCTCCAGACGGCTTTAGGCATGAACTGCTTGAATAAATAGAAGATGGAGTGAAGGATCCAGTTGTACCTGATGATGTGAAGACTATGATTCGGCAATGGGAACGATACCTGTGGAATCGAAACGGATTGTTTAGTGGAAACACAGTCCCTAAAACACTGGAAACGACACTAGCGACATCTAACGTGAGAATATGAAAATTTATATGCTTCGGTGTACGTAGAGGTTGAAACGATTCCTTTCTAAACCAGTAGATGCCACATTTTGCACTAAAGCGTGGTCTCTTCTAAATAAGGAGAGTCATATCTAGTTTTCAAATCAAAATAATTTGTAATCGTTCTAAATCTAGAGTACAGGCCGAGATTTACAAACATTACTTAGCACATGCTTTGAATTACACGAGATCCCATCTTGCACTCTTGTAGTTTTTCAGTTGTACCTACATCTGTGACAGGAATAACGCTTGGCTAAACAACTTGCTTAGCTGTTTATTATCTTGGTCTAAAACTTTTTTTGATAGTTTATTACCCCCATAAGGCTAACAATCTGCCCAGCCACTGTTGGCGTCAACTGGGCCACCTGTCTCAAGTTCAGGCCATCCAGGTCCACTATGATGGTGACTCCTAGTATCTGCAGCTTCGGCTGCATCACTGCTATCTCATCCATCACTAGTGCGAGCCGGACTACATCTTCTATTGGTACTGTGTCTACATCCCAGCGACCTGGAAAAGGAGGTTGTCGTGTTCAGACTAAGTTTGATGTGGTATTTAGAAATAATTTTGTTTTTGTGAGTTCTTAGGCGTCAGACTTTACAATTTCATTAATCATTGTGCAAACTGTTACCATTAATTTAGTACCGTACATGATACTAGACACAGAACAGTATTAAAATTAAGCCAGATGTAAAAAAAAAATTGGCTGTTTAACAAGATTATAGGAAAAAAAAATTAAATATAGGTGTGAAGTTTTTTTTTTCGTATTCTTCTCAGAAAACCCTTTTCATAATTGATACCCATCCATATCATGGGGGTGCATACAAAATAACTAGTCTGCCATATTGGATTTAGAATGTCGTCAATTAGCTAATAATGCACTGTCAATAAAACAAAATTTGTAAGTATGCAAAATTTCAGCTCAATCGGTTGGGGATAGTTGTTTTAAAATTTAGTTGCAAGATTTGACCTAAACAAACATACAAAAATTGCAAGTTTTAATAAGAGCTTCAAGCTTGTAAAAAATACACCCGGTTAAATAAAACTGACGGGCCTAATAGGACCAAACATGGTAACAATACGCGCGTCATTGTCCCTTCCCTTGTGAACATGGTAACCACACCGCCATCATTCTCCTGCCCTTATCCCAATTTATTTATACCGTATGAGTATTAATAGATCTTTACTTTCAATATCTTTAGTATCTTACCAAACCTCATAAGTATGATGCGTCCATTGTCAGGGCTTTCTGGCAGGATGCCTGCGTACACGTTCTTCACCTGGACCAGCTCGAAAGGATCGCAATCGTATAGGTACGCGTTCTGCCGATGGAATTCTTCGTAGCGTACCATCTAGGGAAAACGAGAGGTGGTCTTGATTATAATATCAAGATGCATTTTGCATACCATGGTATCATGGAATTATTTGATTCCGAACTTTGTGCTAATGAATCTTATCAATTCACATTTCAAGCTAAACATAAAAGCCTGAACATAAAAGAAGTTAAGTAGAGAATTCTCGTCTCAGTGCCAAAATCACTGTGCAGTGTAAGTAACCCACTAACATAATATTGTCTCCGAGAAAACTATGTGTAGTAATTAACAAAAGAAAGTGTGAAATATGTGTTACTTTCTCGCTTTCTTTACTAATGGGTAATGATCAAAGTTATTAAGCTTATGTGGCTAACGACCATCGGTACTGAAAATGACTTTTTTTAAAGATCGTTAAGAAGCGCATAGAATAGTCTAACAACCAGTCTTACTGGAGATCAGATAAACATTAGCTCCATGTAAAATACTGATGTTCAGCTGCATCCATTTAGACTGGAAGTCGATCCCAACGTAGCAGGGCCGAGCCGCCCCTGTGTGCGAAGTGTGCGGCGCACACAGGCGCCAAGACATTAGAGGCGCCGCCATCGAAATTATTTTTGTTACACTTACACAACAACATATTCTTTGTACTGGAGTATCGATAAGTAAGTAGGTACAATAGGCGCAACATATGCCTTGTAATAACAAAGCATAATTATAATGCGCTTATGTTACAAGTCTAAGATAATAATCACGTGTGTGGTTTAATTTTACGCTTTGGGTTTTAGTTAACATTAGTTACGAGCTCAGCGTTAAAATCAAAAGAACCGCCGCCGCCGTGAGTTTGTTTGAATCAATTATGAACGTAACCCGATGCGATGCGTGCGACGACGCAAGCGGGGTGGAGTCACGGGGATTCCCCGGCTTTACGAGAGTGCCAAAACAATTTGACGGCACGGTTGGCGCAGTGGCTGAAGCGATTGACTGCTGTGCTTCGTGTTGCGGGTTCGATTCCCGCACGGAACAAATATTTGTATGGCCTACAGATAGTTGTTCCGGGTCTGGCTGTTTGTGTATGTGAGTTTAAATGTTTGTAAACGCACCCACGATACAGGAGAAATTCCTAGTGTGGGGCAACGTTTATAAAAAAAAAAAAAAAAACTGGAATTGAACAATCAGCCAATTGATAGTGTGTGCAAGCCTTGCAAGGTGCGCATTGTGTTTTTAAAATAAGATTAAATTCTAGCTCTAAAAACAATATATAGTTTATGTGTTAGTGATTGTTTTAACGTGTTTTCACGATGAGTGATAGTACTCAAGATAAAAAAAAGAAATTATCTGGTTACCAGAATTTAATAAGGAAAAGAAAACATTACTATTTATTTAGACTATTTTATCGATGAAGATGTTATAAATTCTGATTAAAAAAACGCTTCAGGTACGTGTTTTTTATGTAATTTTCTATAGAAATAAATATAACTTTTGTAATGTCAAAAAAAAAACATTTTCTTTTTTAATTTCATTACAAGCCCTGCTCAGCTTGGGACTAGACGGCGGAGTTTGATTGTAGAGAAATATTCATTTATTTACTAATTTTATCATAGGTACATAATTATTCATAGAAAGATAAATCAGTTTATTTCAGATAGGTAGATAGGTACTCATATGTCTTTGTTTGTCTGTCTTTAATTTAAGATGATGCCACCGAAGTTACGTTCGCGCCTCTGCCTGATAGGTACACCATTGCCACCGCCAAGACAATAATTGCTCATTTCAATAATTATACAAAATGGACAGATTTATTTCAACAAAAACTTTTAGAGGTTGAAAAGCAGCGCTGGTACGATGTAATCAAAATAATAATATAATGTGGTCCAATTTCTAAGTACAAAAAATATGGCTTTTCGTGGCCAAAGCCAAAAATTATACGACAGTAACAATGGTAACTTTTTTAAATGTATTGAACTGTTAGGAAAATTCGATCTTTCAATGACTGAACACGACGCGTGACGAATGGATTCGGATTTCAAAAATGTGCCGACTTTTCTTGGAGATAAGATCCAAAATGAAATAATTTACAATATTATATATATATTAATTTACGTAACCAAATTCAACATTTTATTTTAAATTAATGTCAAATTAATAAATATTTTTCAATAATACTGGATTGCACACCTGACGTTTCACACGTAGATCAAATTAATATTATAATAAGATTTGTCTATTCTAACACAGAAAATAGAAAGTTGGAAATAAGGGAGCATTTCCTAGCTTTCTGTCCAATTTATCGATACAACTGACGCTGGATTAACGTTATTTAAATAGTAGAAAAACTAGCCGAAATTATTTTGGACATAACCAACTTAAGGGGACAGAGCTATGATAATGGATCAAATATGCGCGGTAAGAATAATGGTATTAATGGTCTTCAAAAAAGATTGCTGGATCTAAATCCCCGCGCTTTCTATGTACCTACCGTGCGCTAGCCATAGTTTAAATTTAATAGTAAACGACGCTGCCAATCTCAATCATCATACGACTGGATTTTTTAGTATTGTGCAAGAATTATATAAATATTTTTCGTCCTCTACCAAAAGATGGGATATATTAAAAAATATGTCATAAATCTGAACTTAAAACCATTTTCTGAAACAAGATGGTCAAGCAGAATAGATGCTACCAAACCGCTGTTTACAAATTTACCAGAAATTTATGATACCTTATATGAAATATCAAATGGTATATCATAATTATGATCAGAAGGCAAAATATGACGCTAAATGTCTAGCAGAAAAAATATGCTCCTTTTCATTCATTTGTTCTAAATACATATATGGCATACCTATGCATTATTTTTCGCAGTAATTGGCAAGCGGAAGCGAACTGGTTTTACCTATTTAGGAAAATATTATTTAAGTATATAAAACTGGAGAACATTTATTTCGGTCAAAATTAACAAATAAAAAAAAACAAAGATTCGTGAAAAAAGAGGCGCTTCATAGGTTTCGCACACAGGCGCTGTGGGGGGTCGGCGCGGCCCTGCAACGTAGTTGGGAAACGGTTAGGCAAGATAATGATAATTAAGAAATTAGGAAAATAATGATGTTATTTCAATAACATCATTATTTGGTATTTTGGTAATCGATCAAAGCTTAAATTATAAACAGAATGAAAACATTAACGAACAAGCTAAACTAACTTGCAAAACATACGATGCAATGTGCAGACGCCAGCACATCAAGCTACTACAATCTGTGAAATTTTCAACTTTATCGCTAAAGCATGAGGTTCAAGGTTGGTTGGGGAAATTTGACAGTTTAGGGTAAATTGGTGTGCTGGCGTTTACATAAAGAAAGGCTTAATTAAGGATACTCAAACTTCTGACGCTGATACTGATCATGAGAAGTTAGAACAAGGCACCAAAGTACCCAGGGCTGCGGGACTGTTCGAAAGAGATACCGCGGCCCTGGAACATAAAGGGCCAATGAAGGAACATGGGTGTTTTTTAGTCAGTAAGAGTCTGACACTCCCTTCCGCTCCGCCCAGAGCGGGAGGAGTCATTTGATGATTTCTCGCCCCCCAAAAAAAAAAAAAAAAAAAAAAAGGCACCAAAGTACACTTTACGTTAGGACGTCTAAATAATCAAGCTCGTCGTGCCATACGTTGAGAAATAATATTAGTAATACCTTTTTACTGGAGAAAATATCCCATCATCATTAGTGACAGACCTGTCTAAGAAACAAAGTTCAGTCCAAACAACAAAAACATACATAATAATATACTCAGATAAGGTTAATTTCAGTTTTTTGTAGTTTCACACATTGAAGGTTTCATTAAAAGCCTCTTTGAAAGTCAACACACGTTTTCATGTCAAGGAATCTGTAATGGTAGTGACCGGTCGTGTTTACGTTCTAAACATTTTGATTCTATGTCTTTCCTAACTTCGATATAATGGTGGTCCTTGACGGTAGTTGTGATGGCGTGAACGGAAATTACCTGAGTCGAGAGTATTTGATGATTGATGATGGTTTTGGAGTCAATAATGTGTACCTAAGGACTGTGATTACCGTTCTTGTCTTTGAGCAATTGACCAACATTTTTTATTGTTAGTCGGTTCACGACATTAGTTGTGTTGTGTTGTCCAGGCTCTTCGACTTGCTGTTCGCCTGGTGCATATTTTTATCACTGACAAAACCTATTCGATCACGTTGAAGTGAACTTTCCCCTTCCATTCACTAGACGCTGGTTCAGTTTCAGTACAAATGCATCATTACATTGATTACGTTAACGCGATTGTAAAATATTCACAAATGAGGTTTAAAACTCGCACTAGGCTGCTTAGAGAAGTTTTTCGAAACACAAATGGTTAAGTATTATTATTATGATACCCACAGACCCAATCTGGGAAAATGTGGTTGCTAAATACTATGTGTGCCATGCAGGGATCACACAACAATTGAATTGATTTTTATTTACTAACTAGCGGCTCGTCCCGTATTTGCACGGGTGCCTATGTTACTCAGGGTGAATTTAGCTTTCCAATGGTGAAAGAATTTTTGAAATCGGCACATTAGTTTTTGAGTTTATTCATTACAAACATACATACACACACACACAAACACATTTTTTTCCTCTGTATAATATTAGTATACATTACTAAACGGGTTCTATGTTAAGTCTTCGGCCTTGCTAGCTGGTATGGAAGTTATTCAAATTTCAAACTTCAATACGAGCTGTTGGTTAACCCTCATTAGCAAAATATTTTCGATGTTTGCGTAATGAATGTACATACAAACAAGTATGCAATGTCTGTCTACTTTGGAAAATATTTAAATACTAGAATTTTGACGAAATGTGATGTGGACTGACTATAGATTTCTGAGTAAGTGCTGACCGTAGTGGCGAGTGGTTTCAACCCCGTTGGGGATATTTTTAACAATGTGGACTCCTCTGACACTCACCTGCAGTCTGATAAAATTTGCAGACATATTTATAGTTGAACGCTGTTTGTTATTTCGTTTGTTTGTCAAAAGCGTAATAATAATTATATCAACTAGCATTTCAGAACTTGTAAGTCCCGGTAAGTCTTATCAAAATGCAGAGAGACATCTCGTTTCATTATTGAAATCGTCTAAGCACTTCGTTTCAAAAACTTTAAGTTTATAAAAAATAATGTTTAAATTAGACCATTGTGTTGTGTGGAAGCGTGGTTCGGCAATTTCGACACTGACATTCAGGTCATTCCTGTTACCTTCGCCCACATAGTCTTGGATGCAGTACCGCCAGTTCTATAAACCCATAGTAAGCATTTGTTATCTCAATAGATAGCAATGCCAATCTGAAGATTGACTCAAAGAATCGAGTCGTTATCAAACTGCCACAGATAATAGTGAGCTTGTCACGTCAGATGTTCGCAGTACAATGATGAGGGTAAGACTACTAACGGAGGATGTCAATCGTTTATCTCGATGACACCCAAGTGTGCGAGTTGACCCGATTGAGTGGTCTTCCTGTCTTGCAGAGCTGGCATATAAACAGGTTTTTTTTAACAGCTATTGCGACATAAGTCTGTGGCTCACTAAATATGACTCAATTGTATCGTTACTCAATTGATCGTGAATACAGTAATTGTATTGTAATAACGTTCAACCTTATTTTTCGAAAACATTCCGGAATCTTGGGGTTCTGGACCTTTTGAAGTCGTACGAAGGTCCAAAGCAAAGTGGGCATAGGCAGCATAGGTCCGAAGGACACTTTCAATTAAATGAGGCACCATAATATTCAAGGCTGGACCATAATATTTACGAGTATTGTTTTGTTGTGAAATAATGTGTTCATCGAAGATTACGCTGAAGAATTTCTCATACGTACATACAAGCTACGAGAACTTTAAATATTGTAGAGGAGAACAAGCTGCGTAGATATCACTAGCTAACGGTTAATGAAAAATATAGGAGAACAGGACAAAGTGTGCTGTCCGCAAATTGATTAGGTAAACGACTGAAAACGATATCGAAAGTTGTAGAATTATGATGCTGATTATAATGTTGTCATTAACTTTAGCTCACCAGTTTATGCGCTAACGCGGGTATGGACCGCCGGCATCTTAGGAACCGCAGTAAATAAGCGTCATCTGTTCGCCGTGGATTACATTCTCCTCGCTCTGAAACAAACAGATTTATCGTACAATGGATATTGCAACATTAAGTGTGCGGGTAAACCGGAATTTAGTAATATCAAACTTATTAGAGTGCAGAAGCATCAGTCGTATATGTAGGTATAGGTTATGTTTTCACCGATTCTTAAAACTACTATTACATTCTTTCTATGGACACAGTATCTATGGATCAGTGGGCAGCGCATCAAGTTAAGTACTACAAACTGTCTTTTCTAATTCGATTTTGAACTTAACAAATAATACTCGTATTTTATGGTTTAGAATCATTTGGAGAAAACTGACAGTTTGTGGCGCGAGCACACGGCGCGTTGCGGCGCCGCACCGCAGATTCCACCGTATCGCAGCGGGCTAAGCTAGCAGCGGTCTGATACGGTGAAATCTTTGCGGTGCGGTGCCGCAACGCACCGCAGCGTGTGCTCCCGCTCTAAGAGAACGATCATTTTGAACAATCTGCTAGTGGCCAAGTCTCACGATTTTGATCTTTTATGTGTTTATTATGTGGGTTGGAACCTTAGTTATAAACAAAAAAACTACCTGTAGGCTGCAGGGCACTACCACCTCAGTTTCTTTGTCGACAAAAAGAACAAGAAAATACAACGAGAAATTGTACGTTTGTGAATCAATTTATGTATTGTAAAAAGCTGGATGTGAAAAAGGTTATATAACAACCTTTCATTCATCATAACGGATTGGAAAAAACATTGTGTTGTTTTGTTTTTTTTTTACCAGACTCAGCGGTTAAAATGTTACAGGTACTAGAATCACATAAGCGCGTAAGAGATGTCTATGTTTACTTCTTACCACGAATCAACCGTCGTAACTCCTCAATTACTTTACCCCTAGTATCTGGATCTTCATTACAATGCCTTTTTGCATATTCTTCGAACTCCGAATCTTCATAACGACTAATTTCTGCTTGAAAAGCAATCTCGATAAATGCCATTTAGCCTGAAAAATAAAAAGTGAATGAAGGGTTGTAGATATAGGACCTATTCGGTTATTGAGATCATGTTCTACATAAATGTTTAGGAATTTTAGCCCTATTTTGTGTCATGGGAAGGATATCGAGAATAGGTATTTTTAAGAATAAATCTTTCTGCGAATGAGTTCAATGAGTCCAAAGTAGAATTGGTTATTTCACGAATAGGGCATTTTCAGAATGAGGCATATCGCGAATAAGTCCATAAACGTCTACAGGTGGCCTACCATGACGTCTTAACCATTTAAGCAGGAGGAATTCCAGTGTGGGAAAGAGATGGGGCTAGATGACGTGTATAGCTCTGTCTCTTTCCCACACTTTGCTTTAAGTCGTCATAGTAACCCCCTAGGTCATTTCGCGAATAGGACCAATGACTACTAAGCCGGATAAAATTCGATGGCATCAAGTTCAGTAGTAGGTAAAGTACTCAGTGTTGCCAGAAGGTTACATTTCTTACATTTTTCGTAACTTTTGACCCCCTCGCGTAACATGTAAGTAATTTTTTAATTTAAGGCAATTTTCGTAACTTTTGAGAAGAAAGAGATTTGTAATACTAGATTTTTATTGAAAACAGTTTACGAACGCATCCAAATTGAACGCACCTAAAACTGGCGAGTCTAAAAACAAAAAGTGTTTCACTCCATGTTTCACATCTGAATGGAAGATGCCATGACAAAATAAAACTTATTTTGCAGGTGTTAAAACTTGATTTTGCTTGAGCGTGTGCGTGCACGTTTCAGACTTCGAGAATTCGCGCTGTTCGCGGTAAACAGTAAATAAACATGGCTAATTATGATTTGTTTTGTTTCGTTGTGTTATTAATATCTACATAAAGTGGGGAAATAAATCAGCGATTTTTTATTACTGTGATTTAAAACTCTACGAGTATTACATTACAATATATAAAAAAAACTAATGCCAGGTTGGTGGATTCGATGTTTTTTTTGTCCTCAATTCGCTATAATATATTCTTAGATTATTTTTTGGTTTTTTGTCTCAATTAAGCCTGTCAAATTGACAATGTTTTGTGATTTCTTATATAAGTAGTTCAGTGTAAAACTAACAAATTGTTGGTTCAACTAATAGAATAAGTTGGGTGCTAGACTAGATAGTAACAACAGTGAAGATGGCGCTGTGAACAAATGAAACTACAGTCTGATTTATCATAAATACACCATTAGACATACATTCCGTTATACTCCGCCATTTTGCTGCGTCCGACCCCAAAAAATACGTAAATTAAAAAATAAAGTCGGTTTTACGGGCGAAGATTTTACGTGACAACGTCTTTTTCTCGGTAGAATATTTATTGATATGAATATAATTAAATTGCACAATAGGAACAAGGAATTGAATGAAAATAAGAATTGCACAAATTTTAACTATAGAAATATATTTTGTTTACTAAAACATTGTACATGTAAACTTAAACTTAACTAATTACCGATCATAGTTGAGTGGGAGAGAGACGCAAGGCATTCGGCGGGCCTCTCTCTCGTTCGGTGACTCATCGTAACGTTACCGAGCGTTACACTTTTTCATAAGTGACTCCCAGCCGCAACCTAATTTAAGACGTTGTCACGTCAAAAAAAACAATAATGTAACTTTTGCAGCAAAAATGTAACATTTCAGGAAACGAAACGTAACTTTCGACTCAAGAGCCCTGGCAACACTGAAAGTACTCGTCCAACCGCTCAAAGCGATAGTAATTGCGGTCAAATACTTTCTACTGGCCAAATTGTAGGTACTGTGAACAACTTGTTACACGGTGTACAGTTGTACACCACTTAAAGACAGAAATATTTGCTTCCTGTACTACACTTTTACCTCGAGAAAACGTGACCCACCCGAATCAGTCAATCAAAAGAGTTGTTTACATTTTTGTTATAGGTAGGTACTTGTAGCCGTCAGCTGTGTGACTTGAATGATTTATTTGTTTGATTGGACAGCGAAATAATTATATTGACTAATAAAGTCGTTTTACACGAGTATGTAGTGTAGTATCAGAGTAGTCTTTTGAATGTCAGCTGTCATACCATTTCCACAGGATGGCTTGTTAAACTGTGGCACAACTCCTAGCGGAAAGCTTTAACTCTAAACTACTCGAAACGGTTTTTGTATCATACAACGAGTGCAGAACTGGACTTCGAAGAAGTATTTTAATATCTATGATTTTAATAGTCTAATGTGTGTACTCTACTATCTCTCTATAGTACACACAATACGCAAGCATCCTGCAACTAAATGGCATGATAACAGTACAAAGTACATTTTTCATTACACTTGCGCGTGCTCACAAACCTTAGCAAAAATGGCGCTGTCCTCTATAATTTGTAGTTGACATGACACAGCTTGTTTTTTTTTTTTTTTTTTTTTTTTTTTATTTATTAATCAAAACACACTTTTACATTAATTCAAAACTCAAACATACCACACAAACCATCGTGGGTTTAACAGTGGTATGCCAGACACGACAACTCGGTGCCACAACAATATTAATAAGTACCAGATATACGAAATAATATACATAAAAAAAAAGTATAGGAAAAAAAAGCATAGGTACCAAAAAGACACTTCCTAGATTGTACCACAAGCTAGAAAGTATCTCTTTAGCACCTTCGAGCAATTTTTTACATTTAATGAACTGCAGATTTCCAGCGGTAACTCGTTCATAATAGACGGTAGCATGCATTCCCACGTCCTTGCTCCATATACATTATTAGATTTAGGTATCATAAATGTGGGTAGGTATGACAAGCGACGCAACGATTTTAGCCTTTCGTATTTCTTAATCGAACCTAGGTTGCGGCAGTTCTCGTTAACAACGAGCATACGCACCTTGTCGAAAACATTTACAATTTGACAGTACTTAAATAGACCCGTGTCATCACCTTGGAATTCTTGTTTTATTCGTCTGGGTACAATAGTTTTTAAAATACGTAACTGTAACTTGTAAATGTCCTCGATGTAAGTCTTATATGTGCGCCCGTAGCTACTTAGGCCGTAGTCAATCACGGAATCAGCCAGTGCCAAGTACAATGTTCTAAGCGTTTTATATGGGAGTTTATACTTAAGTATCGATAACTTTGATAGTACAGATCTAAGCTTATTACATACATGATCAATGTGCGGCCGCCAGTGGAAATTATTATCTATTATCAGACCAAGATACATGTGATGAGTCACCAACTCTAATGTCTGGCAACTACACGCTTTGAGCGGCCGGTGTAAACACAGATGTTCATGGGCAACAACAAAAGGCACACAAGACGTCGTCAGGCAAGGCGAGTGTATATGCAGAAGTTTGGTTTTTTTTGCGTTAATAACAAGACCAACGTCGTGGGCCCACTTACATAGGAGGTCGAAATTACCCTGCATCAATCTCTGTGCCTCACATACGTCTTGACTGCCTCCGTTACAGCATGTTGTTATTGTTAATTACTGTCGCGTTATGAAATAACTAAGTGGATACTACTTTGATTGCTAGGAGATAGCCAGCAACCTTATTTGTTTTGTGTCCTTTTACAGAAAATTGTTACAAATATTTCGTGAAGTATTTATTTAAACAAGAATAATGTAACCGTGCTTATTCATGCGGGGCTGATTTATAAATTGTCAGATAACATTTATCTAATTAATGGTTCGGCTTCGGCTGTTTGATTTCAAAACTAAATCGTATCGTAAGTCGTGCAAACATAGCAAGTTGCAACACTACCTCATAGTAAGCCTGAAAGTCGTCGTTGAAGGATAAATTATAGTCCGGAGCATCATGTTTTGCGAGAATTTAAATAAAACAGTAGAAACAAAGTTACAAACAGACCGAACTTCCAAGTATTATTAGCACAAACTTTACCCCTCCGTCTATCTGTTAATTACTGTACCTACTTCTTTCACGGCCGTCAGTCGATCAAACAGGCTTTTTTGACGATTTTTCTTGGCTCGGATTCAGAGATGTGTCACTGTTGCACTAAAATTACGAAATAAACTTCAAAACTACCAAGGCTTAAGAGATTTCTAGGAGCTCTGTTGGAAACAGGTCATTCATTGGCCAGGGACCGTGGCCCGTGGGCGGCAGTAACCAACATTGCGTCCTTTTTACCAATGAAAATTACAATATGCCCCGTTCTTAGTACCAAGACATCAGAAATAAGTAGAGTAGAGGAAGTAAACTCCAGTTTGGCGATCAAGTTCCGGCCCGCCACCACCCGTGCCGCACGCAAGTTTGGAGTTGTATTGTATAACGAGCAGGCGCCGCCGCCCGCCGCCGTAGTTACGTCTTTTTACCCTAGAAAATTTCAATCTGCTACTTCCCGGTACTAAGGCATCATAGATGAGAAGAGTAATAAATTATTTTGATTCATATAATTTTGTTTTGGTTGTCTGGGATATAAAATAATAACGCTGGTATCGCCTGTGTATTGTATGCTCTGAAGCAACATTGATAGTTTATTAATTACTAGCTGTTGCGCGCGACCTTCGTTCGCCTGAAATTATTATAAAAAATATTACTTCCTTGTGTGTGATGTGAATTTTTTTTACTCATCATTTTAATAATTTAGCTATTTCAACATGGAAATATTAGTATATTAACATAGTATTTAGTAGGGTAAGTTATAATATAAGTAAACAAGGTATACAAGGAGTCTGGGAATGAAACTCACACTAAAAAATACATTCTAAATAAACAATGTGCTGAAAATGTTATTTTTCAACTGTTTGGATGTAACTTACATAAGATAAGATCACAAAGAATTAAACAAGCTGGCGTCCAATTGTTTACTAACCTACTTACATAGCAGGTTTGAGATAATAATATCAGCCAACATAATTATGTACTTATATTTCTCACCTTTTTGTCAGGTCGTGGAGTTTTATATACATACTAGCTGTGCCGGCATGCGTTGTGCAATGCATGTTTTCCTACCTACCCTACCTACCCTACCTACCCTACCTACCCTACCTACCCTACCTACCCTACCTACCCTACCTACCCTACCTACCCTACCTACCCTACCTACCCTACCTACCCTACCTACCCTACCTACCCTACCTACCCTAATTTTTGTGAATCTAAACCATTCCCAGATCCCCTTGAACACACACAAAAAATTTCATCAAAATCGGTCCAGTCGTTTGAGAGAAGTTCAGTGACATACACACTCACAGAAGAATTATATATATAAAGATAACATATTCTACCAGGGACAGACTGACGGAACACTTTTCTTTCATACTTCTCTAGTTCTCTATTACTCGTTATCTCAGCTGTCACCTTCTCTCTAGTCAATTTATCCTTCACATAGTCCATCCATCGTTTCTTTGGCGTCCCTCTACTCTTGAAGCTATGGATCATAGAGAATAGTCTTTGCCATGGATACATTCATACTCGCAACTTTCCTCTTTCCATTTTCCTCACCGCATCACGTACTGCTCATATGACAACCCATCACCGGCGCCACATTCAGACTTCATCCTTGCTTGGTTCTTACTCATTTCTTATTTTATCCATTCGCGTTACACCACAGGACCACACGACCCCTTAGCATTCTTTCTTCTCAAAATTGTGATCCATACAAGACAAGAGACCATAACTTGCTAAATGTAACTCACTATAATTTTATTTGAGCAATAAGAGGTGCCAAAAATATTTGGCTAGTTTCTTAATCATATAACATTAGGTAGGACGTTTTAAATTTTGTTCACTAGGCTCATAATTATCTGCTTGCGGACCGCTCTGAGTATCAAGGTTGTTTTTTCTTACCTTGCATTGTATTTCAAATACATGTTAGACCTCGGATATTTCGTAAAATGTACCTAACATTGCTAAATAAATTCACATAGAACCACACACACACATATTCACAGTGGTTGGTACGTTAGTATTTTTTTTTTTAAATAATGTTGATTGAACGTGGACGAGACAAAAGCAGTGTGTTGAAGGGATCGTGGCAGGTTCTTCGTTCGTTCGGTCTGTGGTTTCTGCCTACCCCCACGGGTAAAGACGTGAGTTTATATATGTATGTAAATAAACTTACTGTTTGTTTTTTGTTCAACTTTTCTGTCATTCTGATTACTTTTAAATAATCTTGTAAGCGAATAAATAGGTCTAATTTAGTATCAAATTATGTCGTAATCTTGCATTAAGATTATGTAAAAGTTACAAGCTAATAAGACGGTAGTATTTCGTCAAAGACTTCGTTTAGAAATACAATCATTAGCTGCAATGATGATAAAATCACAGCTTTTGTTATAATAGTTGCAAACGAGCGATGTGTAAAATAATAAAAACCGGCGACGTGCGAGTCGGACGCGAGTCCGACTCGCACGTGTAATTGTTTTTATACCGTTTCAATTAACTATAAATAAATAAATAAATGAACATAAGTTGGTTTCGGTCATCCGAAGTGGTCCATAACTACAGGGTGTAAGGGACAGCCCTCCGCAAACTGACAGGGTGCATTCAGCTCCTAATTTTGAATCATATTCCACCGGAAAATTTTCATTTTTTACACCGTTTCTTCGGCTAATATTTCTTTATTTCAATGTAAAATTAAATTCTCTGTACGCGGCACTCCGTTTGTAAATAAAACACCGGGGAGGGCGGCCGAAAGCTTGCTGCGCTGCCGTTCGCTACGTGCGGTTTGCCACGGTAACGATACAGTGTGTGTGAGGTAATAAACAAATCAGGTTTATTGGATTCCCATGACATTCCTGAAATAATTTCATGTACCGGTCATCTTAGTTTGATGTACTGAACTCTCCCTATCAGTTTGCGGAGGGCTGTCCCTTACACCCTGTATAAATGTAAGGATGAAGTTTAATGCCATTAACCGGGCACTATTACATGGGACTTAAACATAACTGGCGAAATGGATGCATTACGTATCCGTACATCTCTGCTTAATCCATCGAGGAAACAGGTGTGATTTTACGGATTAAGATACCGAGATAATGAAAACCACTGCTTTTCCCAATGACCCGAATTTTGAAGACCCCAACAGGAAGTCACCATCATTAATTCAGCCCATCTCAGTAAGGGTACTGCGATGGGCCGAGAGATAATGCGATTAAGATGATGTATTTTATTAAGAACAAACAATCAACACTTAAGTTTATCAAGCTACTTTTTATAATTACCCGTAGGCATGCAGTGTTGCGTATAGTACATGAAAGTTCAAAGCCCTATCTGGAACCAAGGTTGGTTTGCCATTCTCAGTTCAATAACAACTGCTTATCTTTATTATGTCCTAGTAATTAAGTAGTAACAGGTGACCTGAATATAAACCGAAGGACAGACCACTTGTAAAGATATGCAATGCAATACGTATCGTAGAAATGTGTTCGATTCGATGTGATCAAGTTGAGTGCTAATTAAAAATTAAAAGTAAATTATTTGGGGCTTTGAGCTTTATAACACAAAACGTAGGTACCTATCATTCGTTTTCTCGAAGGCTTGTGGAGAAGTGTGACATTATAGTACACACTTCGGCAGTTATGTCCAAGTCCCATGTAATATGGGGCGAGCCTATTGCCAGAAATCCAGATTCCAGTCTGCTGCTGCATTTGGAGCTTCCTAATGATACTTTTTATTTAACGTTAACCAAGTTCAATCTTGAAACTTTTAGTGAATAGTGTGGAAACAATCTTGGTCAGTTTTGAAAAGGCTATCTGATGTTATGGCTATCGTAAAATAACCTTATTATTTTAGACCATACTGGTAATTAACACTGTGGTGTTAACAAGCTCCTAATAACATTTTGTAATCTCTTATTCGAAAGTGACTACGTTTATCTGCTATACGATCATGTCATGAACTAAAAAAAACACACAAAAACACACTTTTGCTAGTCATACTTATGTAATTTTAATAGAATTATGTTTTAAAATAAAACATTTATACATCGTTAGGCTTTCACAGAATGCTTCGCCGTTCTTTTTAGAGTTCCGTAGCCGAATGGCAAAAAACGGAACCCTTATAGATTCGTCATGTCTGTCCTGTCCGTCCGTATGTCACAGCCCGTCCGTCCGTATGTCACAGCCTGTCCGTCCGTATGCCACAGCCACTTCATTCCGAAACTATTAGGACTACACAGTTGAAACTTGGGTAGATTTATTCTACATAATTATGAACCAAGCGGTTCATAATAATATGTAGAATAAATCTTACGATTTTTATACAAAAATAAAAGAATAAGTAACAGACACAAAAAAAAAATATTTCATCAAACCTATACGTGCGGGGTCTGTAGATAGGTCTTAAAAAATGACATTGAGGTTCCTAAAACCATTTTTTCTCAGTCAATCGTTTGAAAGATAGACACTTCCAAAGTGAAATATGTGTCGGTGTCGACCCTGCAAGTAGGATGTAGAACCCTGAAATGTAGGATTGTAGAACATAAAAAAAAAACTTTCAACGAAAATTGATTTGAATAAGATTTGATGTTTAGTTTTTGAGATATGGGAGTTTTTCATCAAACTGCAGTTTTTCAGTAACTTAGTTTTTCATTATCATTCTAGGAAAAACAAATTTAGTTTTGATGTTGAATGTAATACAACATAATATGAATGAGCCTTCAAAATATTTTTATTATACATATTGTTTGATGCTACGGAACCCTGTGTGCGTGTGAGTACGACTCGCACTTGGCCGGTTTTTTATTTTATCCTAAATAGTTCTTTTCTCTTTCATTTCTGAATTAGATAGTACACCACATAATTGGTATGGCGGGGTTCCTGCGGTTTTCTTATGTTTAGGTACTGCTTGTTTACAACCAGCTAGATTATTTTATGGAGAATTGGGATGCGACAAGCGATAACTACATATTTCACTGGATCTTCGAATTCTTTAAAGGGTGAAGTTGGGTAATATTTAAAATAATTTCTCGCTCCTTGAAGATGTTGTTGAAAATTTTGTAATGTATAAGCACAATGCCATTACATAAGTAGAGATCATGGTCTTCTATTTCAAACAAAATAAACAAAAACTCCGGAAATTTTAAAGTAGGTATCTAAACAAAAACAAACAAAAAATTTGTAAGTACTCACCGAGAGTATAAAAGTCAATCCAAAAAAAGTACACTAAGCATAGTTAAATAAATCACTGAATCCAATAGGAATAAAACTTCATAAAACTAATAAAAAATATTCTTAATTATAGGAACTATAGAAAAATTAAAAATGGTCATCTATACAGCACGTCCAATGCAGGCCGTGGTTTGTCGTGTTGTGACACCCACTGATCTCATAAACAAACGCTAGCTGCGCCTGCGCCTACCGCGCGCGTGGTCGAGAATAGCATCTGAGTCAACAGCCGATAGATTATAGCCGTGGAACATGGTATAATAGTGTAATGACCTTTTATGTAACTTAGAGTGGCTTGGAGCCGTTATTTATTAAGCCTCGCCATAGCTTTGCTTGATATTTTAATTTTCTAATCAACAAAACCGCATGTACTATCTTCTAGAACGTGTCCATGAAGTGACTGCGACTTATACTAAAATTTATTATAATCTGTCTCCTGCTGCGTCGAATTTGCCGAGATTTATTGCATTCGCAAGATTAACTGTGATGTGTATGATATTTAATGATTGCGTTTCGACGGGAAATTAACATTTCGCCGTCCCCGGAGAATAAAATGATAATTACAAAAACGCAACTTTTCAGGAAAAATAAAAAACATGTTTTCTTCGATTGCTCCTTAAATACTGGACGTAGACTGATGATTGTTAGCTTTGAAAATAAGTTATTTTTTGTAGGTTTGTAATGCTTTAGTGAAATATGTCTAATTATTAAAATAGAGATATTATTTACAAAATAAGAAGTTAGTCAAAATCCGTCATCGTCTAAGTTGTATAATGTCGATTATCATTTTATTCTCCGTACAGCCTGACCAGAATCAAATATTGCACTCATTACTTATCATTTTATTCTACGGGTTTTTAGGGTGCAAGTGATGATGATAATACTTTAATATCGTCTTATTCTCGTAAATATTGTGAAACTTTTTTTCTTTTATGGACTTTGAATTTGGTTTCCCAATAAAACTATGATATGGTAATCAATTCAATTCCAGTGTTTTAATATTAACTTTGTAACAATGTCTTCCAAATCGTTCTATAGCAAAAAAACAAGGTTCTCACTCCTCAAAAATAAAAAACATGAAAAAAAACAATCAAAACAATAGTGAAAAAAACTATTTGGTATTAATTAAAGTCAGCTACATGGTCTTATATTATCTGAATTATTTCATTTATTTGTTCTAATACACATTTAATACATTTTTAAGTATTCCTATAAAAATATATATTTTTTTTAAAGTAGTCCACCTCTCAAGTCACAGTCTCGAGAGCTGCTCCTGATGCCGAGCAGCTCTTGAGAGAGGAATTTATTAACAATACGCGCCGTGTCCAGAAGTTCTGCTTTCTGAATCAAGCGAAAGCATCCTCAGATGTTGGTCGAGGCTTTTGACTATTAAGCCAATGGCCGACACAGCTATCGGCAGAATGACTGCTGTACTCACACCCCACATGTCGAAAATCTATCTTTCTCTCACGAGGATCATCATTGCGTGACACTCCAAGCGATCTATCTCCACAATGTCAGGCTTATTGGCAACAATAGTCCAGTCAGTGATGACAGATCGATCCCAATACAACGTGATATTACCACTATCGAGAACTGGGTCAGGCGCATACTTATGGTATGGCACTTCTGATTCCACAAGGTTGTACTTCAATGCAAGTTGCTGGTGGACTATCCTGGCAACGAGGTTGTGTCTATGCAAGTACTCTCCGTTAGATAGACAAGAACAGCCAGAAATAATGTGTCGGATCGATTCTCCCGGCCGGTGGCCTGCCCGACATTATATCAACCGTGCCATCCTTCACGATGTAATTCCGGTAGTAGTTCGCCATCATAACTTCGTCCATTATTGCACAGACAATACCTTCGGTTTCCCCGAAGAGGTCACCGAAGCAAATCCACGATACCGATGCATGCAGGGCAGTCATTAGTGTCTAATACTATAGGCTTGCGCCAGTTCTCGTTAGACAGGGAGGGTGAGGCCCTTGTCCACTGAAATTAAGTCTCGGTGCATCCTCACGTCGGCTTTTAGGAAGTATTCCGAGAGACTATATACCTCACGGTTGTGCACGGATGCGATACCTCACGGTTAGTTAGCATTTAAGAAGCCATGATCCCACACTTCCGTGGGATATACAGTCTCATTACCAACGAACGAGGGTGACGCATCCGATTTGCGGTAAGCAGTGCACGGATTCTCCTATTCCGGGCATCAAGTTGCGTCTGAGTTCATTTGAAGATACCGAAAGAATACATCAAAACCGGCATGACCCAACCGTTGAAGGCGCGCACCTTGTTTCCGCCTGACAAAAGCCTGCTTAGCCGCTGCGTGCCTGAAAAGGCACTGTTACAGGTTGGTGATCGTTTTGTGACAGTGTTGAATAGGAAGCACCGTCAACGTACCAATAAGCACCGCTGCGATACGCCTCCATCGGAGCTCAACGTGCCTAGTGCCTATTCGTGCCGCGAAGCCGAACACTTCGGCGTACATCTCCAGCCTACACTACACCACTACGGTGGAGGACATCGTTGAGTACTTGCGTCAGAAGACCAAGTAGGTAACGAGAGTGTAACTGCTTGAGTCGCGCCGTAAAGTCAACTTTAAGGCGTCACCAATTCTTGTCATCAGCACCTCGTCTTGGACGAGGACTTTAGGATTGTCGCTTCCACGAGCAAGTTCCACATGAACGCGCAGTGACACAGTGCACAACTGAAGTGTTACTAATATAGTTTTAAGGTTCTATTTACTAACACAATTTGTATTATATCATTATGTATGTTAGTCTGTAAGCTATACATTTATATCTATGGGTCAAAGTAGCCTGAAAATAAATGGATGTTGTTGTTGTTGTTAGCACCTTATTCAGGTGGCCAATGAAGCGCTCCCTCAACGATTGTTTCATGTCTGCAGTAACTAGTAACGATTGTTTCATGTCGACTGTATTGATGCTTAATGCTTCCGACATACCTAAATACTTTCTGTTGAGGAGAGAGATCTAAGGTATATGGAATCCGTGGATTGAGTTCCATAATCTCCCTTCACTTCACATTTGTCCACACCTAATTCCATCCTGATGGCGCTGCTGAAAGTTTCTGTTACCTTCAGTAGTTTGCCAGTTGCAATTTATGGGGGGCATAGAGAGTCTTTGATGGGGGGCAAAGAGTTTCAGATCATCCTTGTAAAGAAGGTGATATATGACCTGACCACCTCTCCTCAACCGATATTCTAGACCTGAACCTTCCAGCAGTGCGGTGAGACGGTTAAAAGAGGATGACAATATGTCTTACTGTTCAAAACCATAAAAGTCGTTTTACTAACACATCTTTATACGAAACGACTGGTTGATTTTGAACGAGAATAAAACGATAACTGCTTTTATCTTATCTAGTCGAATATTTTTCACGAGAATATAATTGTAAGAGTGTTTGTCATACTAACAAGTAGGAAAACATTTCGATAATATTATATTAACACTTTATTCCCGTAATTTAAGGCCTGTGTTAAATGCTTGAATACTATTGTAAAATTTTGTAACTTCGTCAAATAACTGTATAAAAATTTCGAAAAAATTGAGCAGATGTATTACCACCCACAGATCCCAAAAATGACATAACACTAAAACTAAGATAATGGCAGTTATCATTTTGTTCTCCGGGGACGGCGATTTGTGTGTAAACATTTTGTTGGAAAAAACCGGCATCCGTGAAGGATGCGGCAGATTCATATTACACTAGGCTTTTGCTCGCGGCTTCGACCGTGTGATGTTAGAAAATATTGTACGAGACTGGACTAACAGGATAAAAAGTACTATGTTGTAACCCAGGTCATGCCGTGGACTAGTTATGTGCCAAATCTATCCAAATATGTTTAGCCATTAAGGCGAGGAAAGTTAACAGACAGAGATACGTTAATAGTTCCACGTAGGTACCTTAAACCTAATTAATTGATTAAAGTGTCCATTGGTTCAACAATATTGTACTGTTAATATGCTCGCTCACGATTCGCCCCGAACAACGCGTTTTTGCAATGTAATATTATTTCATGCATTACTTATTTAATTTATTCTAAGATGAAGACTGTGCATTGTGCAATCAGTTTATTTTTAGAACCCGTTTATGAATAAAAGTGAAAGTATCTAAACCAGTCGTTTGCTCTATATACCTATAAAACTAGTTTCTTTCGCACTTACCTTGATCTTGGGAAAATCTACATTTCTGGGTTGACACACTCGAAACATTAATGGTAACGGCCTCGGTCTTGGAGACGCTTAAGGGGAATGCTCCAACCAGCCCGCGAAATTCAAAATTTCTTGGGTTTTTTTGCAATTTGCAGGCCAGTGCTAGGTTGTATGTTGATTAAAATATTATTCGCGGCTGTAAGACATTATGTAGTTACAGAATTATAATCATCAAAATCATCAATAAAACGCTCTAAGTTCATAAAGCTGTAGGAATTACTTTTTCTGTTTTTGAAGTGAAAACTTCTTTAGCGGCGTTGAGCACTTTTTCTGTAATGGGTATAAAATCTTAAACTCGCGTCAGGACACGTGACCCTGATCGAAAAAGCGTAAGACAAATTTTCTCATTCGATTTTGAACTTAACCTTCAACATTTTATGGTTTAAAATCATTTAAAGAAATTTTTAAATGTTTCCAATCAACTTTGAACCTAATGCTTTAGGGATAAAGCTGACAAATCTATTAAATAAATTGCCACCCGCCGCGCGCCGGCGCAGCGCCGCGAAACCTAGTCCTCTGGCTATCTTCATCGTCCTTAAGATTGTGATAGAACCGTGGTCTTTGGGGGATTCGCACCGTGCTAACTACGAAGGCAATTTACGTGCTATTTACAAACGTTACGTACCTGTAGGTATGTTAGTGTAGCTAAAATTCCGTATTTCCTTGCAATTTAATTGATTGACGCATAATGACAAGAGATTCTAAAATCAATAAGACAGTGTTGTCTTTGAGTTTGCAGCTTTCTTAGTATCTAGTAGTTATTAAAAGTACTTGTGAAGGCTTTTAAGATGCAAGCACAATCATGATAATAAAATAAAAAAGGAAATCGTTCAATCGCAATAAGTACCTTCCGAGTATTAAATTGCTAAACATTTTCACTAAGGCGTTTGTTGTTTGGTAAAATAAAGTTCAGTTTATTTAAAAACCTGCTTTAAAAATGATTTGATTACAAGTATTTACAAGTAAGTTTAAAAGCACGAGTGTTATTGGTATAGGAAACCGATAAATTCTCAGCTAATTCTGTAGTAAGATCGAATGTGACGTTCCTGCTTACGTGCTTACTAAGCGCCTGTGAAAAGATGTATCGCACACATTTTTATGTGCGACAGATTACTTCCACACTTTTAATTACAAATTCTTTAGGCAGGATTCAATGATAACATAACATCCTGTAATCCCCGAAGGCTCAGGCAGGGGTGCACCGAATAGTACACCCTGTTCTTTATACTGATAAAGCAATTGGTGCAAAATTATTCCCTAACCATTCCAAAATATCAAACATGCTCAACGTTAATAATCAAGTTTTCACTTCTGCCGGCACTCCCGGAGTGCAATTTTTTTTTTTGTTCCTACGCCTTTATGAACTTGGAGGGTTGTATTGGTGATTTTGATGATTATAATTCTGTAACTACATACGTCTTACAGCCGCGAATAATATTTTAATCAACATACAACCCAGCACTGGCCTGCAAATTGCACAAAACGCAAGAAATTTTGAATTTCGCGGGCTGGTTGGAGCATTCACCTTAATGACAAAATGTAGTGTTGCAGCAATCTTTAAATATTTAAGGCGCTTTCAAATGATACGAATTTGGTCGCGTTCGAGCAGTAGACATGGACGCGGCAAATTTAAACTTTATGTCTCTTGTCATTAGATAGGAAATTAACTATTTTCGGTGCTATAATGGACATTAGAGTATGAATTCCAAAGTCCCTGAGTACTTTTTGTATACAGGCTTATTTTCCAATATTTTTTTTAAAATATTGTAAATCAATAAATGTGACTACTAGGGTCATCAACTCATCATAGTCATCATACGTAGAGCGACGCTGTGATGTTGCGCGAAGTTTTTTTTTTTGGGGTATCTGTATGCGTGGCCTACCTTCCGTGGAGAACCACTGCACGCCACTGCTGAGTAGATACCGGAGAAAAAAAATAACGCTCGTGTATACGGGCCCTAACGTTAGTAACGTTTCTGACCTATGCCCTGCCCCACAGTTGTTTGTCCGCCGTTCACTGATTACAGTATCAGATAGCCAAAACTGGCCTTCATTTGACGAGATACTTTCACATAGCTGATTTTTGTGCACCTACGACACCGACGCCGACGGCTTAATTTATGTGGCTGCTGAATGTCTGAATACCACTCAACCATAGATAAAGCCCACTCAACAATACTTACTCATAACATCACGCCGGTAAAGAAGGGTAAGGCAGAGCTGGTGTACCCAATACAGCAAACCCACATTTCGTCAGTTATGTTTAAGTCCCATGTACAAATGGCTGCTATTGAGAAATCCTTGATAGAAAAACTCAATAACACTTTGCCTGACCTGGGAATCAAACTCAGGACTTTATGCTAGACTAACGAGGTAGTCAAACAATTTATACTGTTTAATTATTTTAGTGGAACACACTTACAGACCTCGTTTAGAATAGAAAGTTTTTATTTCAAACCGGAGTCCATAGGGTTAGTTTAGGGTTTCAATGTTTGTTTATGTGTAGTAAGTAATGCTTATCGTGATACATGGTTATGCGTGAAGTGTGTTTTTTAACCATCATCTGCCTAGCCTTTTCCCAACTGCATTGGGGTCGGCTTCCAGTCATGCCGGATTTAGCTGAATACCAGTATTTTACGCAGAGCGGCTGCCTACCAGACCTCCACAACCCATTAACTGGGTAACACGGTATTTCATGGCAAGACTGGAGTCAGATTTACTGGCTTCTGACTATCCGTAACGACTGCCAAAGATCAACCAATGACAGCCGGGACCAACGGCTTAACGTGCTTTCCGAGGCACGGAATCATCTTTTTATCAGACAATCAGGTGATTCAAGCCTGCAATGTCCTAACCAAACTGGAAACAACTTCACAAAGTATGCTTCCCGTAGGAATCGAACCCACGACCACCGGGTCACAAGGCAAACGCCTAAACCACTCGACCACGGAGGCAGAGAAGTGTGTTTTTTAACAATAAATTAAATAAAGGCTTTGTAACCCAAGTTTTTTTTTCTACTTTCTTTTCACATTTATGTGATTTACACGTGAATTTCCAGTCCTAGCGATGTCACAAAATGTGACTTTATTTACATAGGTAGGAATATTTAAATTTAGCGGGCTACCCTGGCGCTTCCACCTTAAGAATATTATTGTGTCTAAGTACTCACAAAATCGTTCTTATAATAAAATAGTTACTCGCCAGGAAAATCGGCAGGAGCAAGAGACACGGAGTATAGTCGACCATTCCACCAAAATATTTTACATCGTCACTTTCATTGTTAAACTACCAACCTACTATAATAAAGGGGAATATGTCTAGTTAATACTGGTGTAATTAACTAGTCTTATTCCCCTTTTTTATTGATACCGAATCTTGTTTCGCTAACAAGTCAAATAAAAAAGAAATCCGGGAGAGTTAGAAGAAATAGAGAGGTAGGAAATATTCGAATTAAAGATAATATAAAAAAAAACATTTAAAAATCTATAATATAATTATAATATTCGAACCATTTACGAAATTCCAACGAAAATGTCCGCTGGTCGCAAAACCAGCCAAGTGTTCGAGTTGTGTCACTTTAGCACAAGAAGATTTCAATAATACCAAGGGTACAGATTTAGCAAGGAGCTAACGTGGTCCGTAGCTATTCAAACTATCTCATAAAGTAGCGGGCGAGTCCCAGATGCGTCTTTATTCCACGGAAAATTCGTTTGGCCCGCTTCGCAGTACTAGGTTATCAGAAACAAGAAGAGGGGAACTGGTTGTTGGAAACATTGCGCATCGTAGTGGCTGAGAGGCAACATATTTTTTATTTATTAATAATATTGGCAATCTTAGTATCAGGTAATTTTCAAATTCATTATGGAGCAGTGATGGCAGTGGTAACGGGCCCGACTTAGAAGCTGTTTAGGTCGTAATACAGGCGCATTACTTTGTGCAATTTATTTTATCACCAGTTCACCACTGCTCTCAAAACGTTGAAGGAAAACATCGAGAGGAAATCGACATGTAGAACCAAAAACACTTAGGTTTAATTAAAGATATTTATTCTCAAAAAAGACACAAAGTCATGAGAACAATGCTTAAAAATTAAATAGGTAAAATAAAAATAAATTACAATATTAAAAAGTAAAAACAATTGTATTCTGCAAATGGATAAGTTCAAAATTTTTGAATAATTAACTCGAAGTATTTTTATCTCTGTGTGTGCGTGTGTGTGTCTTCGCAACAGCTGATCGGCTGCTGTGGGTATCGAGTTTCTGAATTTTTCCCATTTTCCCTTTTTTCCCCAAAATGCACAATTTTTAAACAGCAAACGAAACAGAGATATCAAAAAATGTAAAATATGGTACCAGATTTTGCTAGATTTTGCTATCGAATTTTGAGTAAAAAAATGCTTCGGTGGGGCCGAAGTTTCGGCCATTGGCTGAAACCGAACCTGTTGCCGAAACTAGATTTTTGGCCTCATCTGGCGGAAACCGAAACTGAAACAACCGAACATTCAGTCGGACACACTCTGTTTTGGTCTGGTTTGCAGTTGCGTCTTTGTTGCACGGAAATTATGAACTGCTTTTAACTTAGTACCAGGAAATCAGGAATGAAGAGAAATAATGTTGTAAATCAGCTGGTGGCGACGACGCGCGCGACGGAATGACACTTTGTTTGGGTTCGTTCGCAGTTGAGTCGTTGTTGCACTGAAATATTGAACTGCTTTTTACGTAGTACCAAGAAATCAGGAATGAAGAGAAGGAATTGTGGAAGGAATGTTAGTTATCAGCTGATGAGTTGTATGCGATGCGACTTGTCCGCGTATATGGAATCTATACCCAAGGCTCGGATACCGGTAAAATTTTCAAACCGTTATGATGTACTTGACGCAAAACCTTTACATTTAGTTACGTTCGCATAAACCGTTTTATTTAAACCGGTATTTGGAACAGTATTTACGTAAAGGTTTTTGTTGATTAAACGGTTTAGACCAATAAAAACCGGTTAATACGGACACACGATAAGCAAACGTCGCTCCACAGTTTAAATATATACAGTATTGTGACTCGGCACTGCGCTTGAAATAATTACCTACAGCCAGGCGGTACCTACGCACGCGATAGGGCTGGATGCCGCGCCAGTATTTTAATTTTATCTACTTAGTTGAGTTTCTTTCTAGATTTGTGATTGTAAATATTATGCTTTTTATTTAAAAAAATGAAATGTGTTGTGAATGAAATAGGAAGTGTTCAATAAAAATACAAGTGGTCTTTTGATTAGTACATTTAATAAAAATTATAAAGGAGACGTTTCATTTTCGGCCACAAGATGTACATTTATTCAAAAAGAGGAAATAATACCACGAACTTAGGAAAAATATTCTTTCGTAAATTTAAGCCTGATTAGCCTTGCACAAAAAGTAATAGTTTTTCAATTATTGCCATATTCTATTCAACATGGCGTCTTACAGTTTGCATAGTCTGCTTTCGTTCTAATATCATGTCACATAAAAACATAATATCACGTCGACTTTAAATATGAAAAATATGTGTTCTTGTAATTAATTATTTCCTTTATTTATCTTTACACACATTAATTACATTTTTAAATATTAGAATATAAAATAATATAAAAAAAAATAGTAGCCCACCGGCATCGGGAACAGGGTCCGAGCTACCGGTGGTCAGGGCTCTTGAGAGAGAAACCTCCTAACAATACGCGCCGTGTCCAGAAGAACTGCAGAAGGCAGTGCTTCGAAGCAATCAAGCGCTTGATCCAGCTGCCCAGCGAGAGCCTCCTCAGGCCAGCAGGCGGGCAGGTCGAGGCTATTGGCTATTAAGCTATTGGCTGACACGACTATCGGCACAATGACTGCTGTAGTCACGTCCCACATGTCGACAACCTCGCAAGCCAGATCGAGATATTTGAATTGTTTATCTTTCTCTATCTAGGTTCTCGTCATGCGGGACCGTTATATCAACAATCATTGCGCGACGCTCCAATCGATCTATCACCACAATGTCAGACTTATTGGCAACAATAGTCCTGTCAGTGATGATAGATCGATCCCAGTACAACGTGATATTACCATCATCGAGAACTGGGTCGGGCGCATACTTATAGTATGGCACTTCTGATTCCACAAGGTTGTACTTCAAAGCAAGTTGCTGGTGGATAATCCTGGCAACGAGGTTGTGTCTATGCAAGTACTCTCCGTTAGCTAGACGAGAACACCCAAAAATAATGTGTCGAATTGATTCTCCTGGACGGTGGCATGCCCGACATATGTCAACCGTGCCATCCTTCACAATGTATTTCCGGTAGTTATTCGTCATCATAACTTTAAATTAACTTAAAACCTTCGGTTTCCCCGAAGAGGTCACCGAAATGCAGCCAAGATACGGACGCTAAGAAGTCTACATCGGGCCCATGCAGGGCCCGGTAAAAGCGCCCGTGCAGCTCCTTGCTCTGCCATACCTCCATGCGGTCATTAGTGTCTAATACTCTAGGCTTGCGCCAGTTCTCGTTAGCCAGGGAGAGCGGGGTGAGGGCCTTATCCACTGACACCACATCTCGGTGCATACCCACGTCGGCTTCTAGGAAGTATTCCCTGAGACTGCATACCTCACGGTTGTGCAGGGTCTTAGCATTTAAGAAACCACGACCCCCGCACTTCCGCGGGATATACATACAATCTCATCACCGACGACCGTGGGTGATGCATCCGATTTGCGGTCAGAAGTGAGCGGACCCTCCTATCCAGGGCATCAAGTTTCGTCTGAGTCCATTTGAGTATGCCGAAAGAATACCTCAAAACCGGCATGACCCAACCGTTGAAGGCGCGGTTTCCGCCTGACAGAAGACTGCCAAGCACCTTATTCGGGCCAAAAAAGCGTTCCCTCAACGATTGTTTCATGCAGTATTGATACCTAAAGCTTCCGACATACGGTACCTAATGCTTCCGACATACGGTACCTAATGCTTCCGACATACCCAAATACTTGTAGGTTTCTGTTGAGAGTTGAGTACCCACGGATTCCATAATCTACCCTCGCTTCACATGCATGACTGCACATTTCTCCACACCAAATTCCATCCTGATGGCGCTACTGAAAGTTTCTGTTACCTTCAGTAGCTTCATCAGTTGCAAATTGTTGGGACAAAGATTTTCAGATCATCCATGTAAAGAAGGTGAGATATGACCTGACCACCTCTTTTCAACCGAAAGCCTAAACCTGAACCCTCCTGCAGTGTGCTGAGAGGGTTCAAGGCTAGACAAAACCACAATGGACTCAGACTATCACCCTGGAATATGCCGCGCTCGATCCTTATTGGTTCGCTATTCCCCTGGATCTGTCGACATCCTGGATAGCGAAGGAGCGTTCTCCAGTGCCCCATACATGAAATCAGGAAGGTGCGTAGAGTTGCATCTACTTTATACAACTCCAGCACCCTCATGAGCCATGTATGAGGCACCGAATCGTAGGCCTTCTTATAATCTATCCAACATGTAGACAGATCCTTTCTGGAGCGGCGAACCTGCTGGCTAGTGGCCATATCAATGAGGAGCAGCTCCTTAGTACCGCGGGACCCGTTCCTACATCCATTCTGAGAGGCAGACATGATAGAATTACTCTCAATGTGTTGGTTGATTTTAGCTCTCAAAATGGATGTAAAAACTTTATAGACCGTTGGTAGACAAGTGATTGGTCTATATTTTTTGGGTTCCGCAGTACTACCTGATTATTATTATTATTCTCTTAAACATCATTTTCATCGTTAAAAAATATAATAGTTACTACTTTTCTGGAGTGTACATCTGAACGAAAAATTCAAAATGACATTTTGTTCAAATAAAACCCATTAGTGTCGATCAAGATAACAATTTCTAGGTTATGTAAACGTCATCTCTACAACCTGTCATGGCTGTCATAACTCTCACGGCATCGTCAAACATTTTTAATTTTTAATGTGTGCATAAAAACCACATAATATTATGTAAACAACGTTACTTTATTCAGGGGTGTGTATCCCAGCTTTTCTGTAAGGTACAGGTTATGGCCGGAGCCCCATACAAAAATGAAAATTTTCTATTAGACACTTTGAAGTTTTATTGATTTCATTGTAGTCAAAGTATGTATCGATTAAATTCTTTCGCTTTCTGCCCATGTTAAACACAATTTCAATAAAATTAACTGGTTAAATCCACTGCGCAGCAGACGTCCACTCACGAAGTCACGAATCGAATGAAACAAAATAGTCTAATTTAATACGTACCGCGCCACTATGCCGGTATCCTTACAAGTAGGTAGTTACAAGTTGCAACGCGTTTACCGACATTCCGCTCGGCGAATAAACCGGTTAATTTGGGTTAAAATAAAGTTCTTAAAACGTTCACGTTCTTAAGAAAAGTTCGGAGGAAAACCGAAATAAACAGGTATTAACCGGTATATTTTAAACCGGTTCCGAGCCCTGTCTATACCTTCACACAACGCTCATCACGTCAAAGACCGTGTTGCCGTCGGTATGTTTTCAAATCCAAAAATCGAGAATTAATGAATTATTTAACGTACCTTTACCTAAAATTTGTGACGTCAGTGGCCGAGTTGTACTTTCACATTCGTGCTCGCTTCACGCTTTTATTTCGCGCGTAGGTATTTTAAAACATACGCGACCGCAAACAATGATAACGTCATTGACCGCAAAGAAGCAATCGTTTGGTATTCTTTCGTCACGTTACTAATTCAATCGTTCTTTCCTGAGCAGACTTAAATACAGGGGAATAGGAAAGGCTAAGAAGTCTAGGATTCATCTTCTGGGTGGCCATGGCCGTCTAATATAATATACTTAATAGGTATAATACCGCTTACAATTAAACGAAAGCATGACTTCATAAGGGGTCATCCATAAATTACGCACACACGTTAAGGGATGGAGGGGGTCGACGAAGTGTGACTTCAAAGTGTGTGACTTCAGTCTGTGTGTGGTGGGTTAAAATCATGAAATTCGTGTGACGTAATTTATGGATGGCCCCTATTATTAAATTGAACGTATAGCGCGCGCAAAATTTTTATTTTTACTAATTCATGTCAATTGTATTTTATAGAAGAGCTGTAATATACTTACGAAAAATGTTGCGGACGGCATTCTTATATTATTACATCAATCATATTATTTTGAAATCCATACAGGGCACGGGCGTATATTATTTTTATTGTATAGGTACCTGAATTCAACATTATAGAGCGTTTGTCTGAAGGTAGATTTCATAAACGCGACGGAGTCCTCCGTCTTGTTCGCAGTTGCGTCGTTGTTGCACGGAATTGCTTTTAACATAATACCAGAAAATCAGGAATGAAGAGAAGAAAAAAGTTGGTAATCAGACTGACGTACTTACTACATCACAAATATTGTACGTCATACTCATCACACTTTGTTTGGGTTCGCAGTTGAGTCGTTATTGTACGGAAATATTGAACTGCTTTTTACATAGTACCAGGCAATCAGAAATGAAGAGAAGCATTAATCAGTCAGTGACAGTAGTACTGCCTGCTGTCGCGGTCGTCTGGTTTCGCAGTTGGGTCGTTGTTGCACGGAAATTTGGAATTGCCTTTTTCATAGTACCAAGAAATCAGGAATGAAGAGAAATGTTTGTAACAGCCTGACGTATATTATCAGTTATCACAAATACATCATTCATCACACTTTGTTTTGGTTCGCAGTTGAGGTGAGTCGTTATCCTTTCCTATTCTTTTTCTACAGTTTGTGTAGGTTAGAGTAGGAAAGGTATACACTAGACTGGCAAAAGACACGCGCTTTTTGACGTAATATTTATTAATCTCAGAGACGGGTAACGGCCGAGAAAATATTGAACTGCTTTTGACATAGTACCAGGCAATCAGAAATGAAGAGAAACATTAAGCAGCCAATGAACGTACAGCCCTGCTGTCGTCGTCGTCTGGTTTCGCAGTTGAGTCGTTGTTGCACGGAAATTTGTAATTGCCTTTTACGTAGTACTAAGAAATCAGGAATGAAGAGAAGAAATGTTGGTCTGTCTGAAGTATTGTTTGGTCGCACGCAAAATACGCGGGCAGCCCGCGTTTGTTTGGTTTGTTGGTTCGCAGTTGAGTCGTTATTGCACGGAAATATTGAACTGCCTTTTACATAGTACCAGGCAATCAGAAATGAACAGAGGAATTAATCAGCCAGTGACGGCTCGTACACATAGAACATCCGTTTTACAGGTCCGTTTAAACGTATATGTTATTAGCGTATGTAGTTGTATGAGCGAGTTCATACAGAATACAGTATTCCGGATCCAGTAAAAAATACTGATCCGACAAAATAAGCAGCAATCCGTTTTACAGGTCCGTTTAAACGTATATGTATTAGCGTATGTAGTTGTATGAGCCAGTTCACACAGTATTCCGGATCCAGTAATACTATACTAATCCGTTTTATCGGATTGAAACCGCACGAGGCTTTGCACGGGGGTGCGCGGGGTGCGATGTGCTACACACAGCCGCCATTTGCCGGTTTCATTCCTAGAGTAGTGCACGTGTCCAGTGCTATCATAAGCATGGCAAGCAAGGCGTTTGAAAAATATGTTGAGCAAGAAGTTTTGATAAATTGTGTTGAAAGTAGACCAGTTCTTTGGGACAAAACACTGGAGATTTATAAAGATAAAATTGCAAAAACCGCAGCTTGGCGCGAAATATGCGGTATTCTAAAGGAGGATTTTGAAGCTATGGAACAAAAAGAAAGACAAGAATTTGGTAAGTATTTATTTTATATTGTAATGGAGACATTGTTTTTTATTTTAAGTAGCTTCATTCTGCCAAGAAACTGACCCAGATTCGGACACGAAATAGTTTTCGAATTCCGTTCGAACTGAATTTGCAGTTCGACCACCTCGTAGCGTTTCATCATCAGGTAGGCTATTGAAATGAAATGCTTCAGATTCGGATGTGTTGCCATCCTTTAAGCCCTCTTTTTCCCTTACAAAGTTGTGTAGAACGGTACATGCCTTAACTATCCATATAGCTGTTGTTTTGTTGACGTCTAGAGGCCGGTGGAATACTCTCCACTTATTAGCAAGAATACCAAATGCACATTCAACGTATCGTCTAGCTCTGGTCAAACGATAGTTATATATTCGCTTATTTACGTCTAAATGCGTCCCGCTAAATGGCCTCATTAAATTTTCGTGTAAACCGAAACCTTCATCGCCGATTATGACGTAGGGAACTCTCGTTTCTGAGCCTGTTATTAATGGGCAAGGTTCTGGTATTTGTAAACTGCCATCTAGCATCATTTTCCAAAATGTCGACTCCTTGAATATTGATGAATCGCATTCTTTTCCATACGACCCAATACTAACATATAGAAAACGATAGTCAGAGTCTACGATCGCTAATAATATGATGGAAAAAAAGTCTTTGTAATTTAGGTACATTGAGCCACTTTTTGCTGGTTTTCGAAGTCTGATGTGTTTACCGTCCACTGCTCCTAAACAGTGGGGAAAATTTGCTTTTGTGTCGAATCCATTTGATATATGCTCCCATTCACTCACTGTTGTAGGAAGTCGCATAAACTCGTCATTCAAGTTGTTCCATATGCATCGTGTAACTTCCTTAATAATGTTGCTTATAGTTGACACACCGACACGAAAGACGTAATAAAGTTCTTGAAATGTACACCCAGACGCTGCATACCTAAAAAAAATAAATTAATCAATTACTATATTATTACACATATATTGACTTCCCATACAAAGTAACGTTAGTGACTGTAAGGGTTTAGTTTTAGTTAATTTTGTCTATTACTGATTATGTATATGTCTATGTTTCGTAGAGGTACTTCTCTATGGTCAGACTATTAAAGATGGCTTGATGAATAAGTCTTGTTTTATTATAAAACTATAAAATATTATAGTGACCAACAAATTTTGTATGGAAAGTCGAAATTTTTATGAGAGTTTTTAGCAAAGTCGTAAATCAAAACTCATACTTATATATATAGTACATAAATAAAATAAAATTAAACTGAACTGAACTAAATTATAAAATTACCTAATTAAAATAAATTGATTTAAACATTAGTAATACTTTTTTGCTTCCCATTATTTACTGACCGATTAGTTCTTGCACTGTCAATTTGACTTATCCACTGACCAATATGGTAATTAATTACTGACAAGTCTATTCTACCTTCTTATTCGCCTTTCACTTACTAAGCTATTGACAACCATCTTATATTATTATTTACTTGCTTCAGGAAAATATGTTATAAAAAAATGGAATTCGACTAGAGATGCCTGGATACGAACATTGAGTGAGAAAAAGAAATTGAAGAAATCTGGAGCTGCTGCCTCAAATACCAAGCCTTACAAATATCACAATCAAATGTTATTTTTGAAAAAAGTTGTCACCCCAGGTGATACACACGAGAACGTCCCTGCTAATGACAACATCACGGAAACAGTAGAAAGTAATAAAGACAACGAAGATGAACCTGATCAGATTACGGAACAAAGTGGTAGTGACAGACAAAAGGAAAGACAAAATTTAGCCCCGCCGCAACGCAAGGCAATCAAAAGAAATGTGAATGAAGTAGACGCCAAAATGATTGAATACATGAATGATCAGTTAAAAAAAACTAAAAATGAGTTTGAAGATCCCAATTTATCGTTCTTCAAAGGTATTTTGCCGCAACTGGCTTCACTTAATGGCGATCAAATTTTAGAATTTCAGTCTGGAGTGATAAACCTTTTAAAAAATATTAAAAGTAGAAGATATGGTCAGTCAAACTACGAGTGGCCTCCATATTCACAAAGTTCTAGCACTCCTCACTACCACACCCAAGGTTATTTTAGTAGGCCACATCATCTTGACTCTACACCATCAGTAGAAGGTTCGCCATCAGTAGAATCTACATTCAGCCAGGAGTCAGACTTGCCAGATCTGTCTATGTTTTGAAATAAATCTTCATTTTTGTAAACCTTTTTGTCATTTTAAATTTTAATTGATAATAACAAAAATTAAAGTTCTTACCTTAAAAATATCGCTAGTTTTACTTCAGGGCACAAGCTTTTCCTCCAGTTTGTGTCTTTCTTTTTTAAATCCTTTTCTAATCGTTTAAGAAGGTCATCAAAAGTAGACGTCGTCATTCGGAAATAAGTAAAAAATTTAGATTCGTCTTCTTTCAGCTGACGCACAACAGCACCACGACAAAATCTTTGCCTTAATAGTGGATGTATCCAATAACGCCGGGGCTTCCTCCGCCGCAGACGACGATAGTACCAATACAACACGACAACGTCCATTCTCGTAGAAAGTAGGCGATACACTGAAGAACGAAAGTCCAGTAGCGTCGGATCTGTTAAAATCGGTCCTGTAAATGCTGTGTGAATATTACCTCCAGTAGCGTCGGATCTGTTAAAATCGGTCCTGTAAATGCTGTGTGAATATTACCTCCAGTAGCGACGGATCAGTTAAAAAGGATCCTGTAAAACGGATGTTCTATGTGTACGCGCCCTGACCGTACAGCTGTCATCGTCTGGTTTCAGTAATCAGTTGAGTCGTTGTTGTATTTATTTATGTGTGTATGTGCCTTATTTAACTTAGCCTAAAATATTAAGTATAAATACACATGAGTAAATACTAATATATATTTATATAAATAGATAATGCTAAGATATTTAAACTAATAAAAATATATATGTATATAATAAATTATAATTGAGAGGAAAGGTAATGCTCTTTCACTCTGGCTTTGAATAATGTTATGGTGTTCAAATCGCGAATGCAAGGCGGAAGTGAGTTCCACAACCTTACAGCATGGACGGAGAAGGAGTATGAGTAGTAGCTGGATTTATGAGGATAGGATTTAAGAAGGGATCTAAGGTGCGATCTACACGGTGCGTCAGTAGGGCGGGCATAAGAAAAACGCTCACGCAGGTAAGAAGGATAGGACGGGTTGTGTAGGATATTGAAGAGGAGACATAGGATCCTAGTGTTCCTGCGAAGGCGGATTGGGAGCCACTGGAGTTCTTTGCGAAGGTGAGAAACGTGGTCATATTTACGGAGGCCAAAAATAAAGCGAATTCATAAATTTTGCAAGCGCTTAAGCTTATTTAATAGCTCCTCAGTAGCATCCAGGTAGCAGGCATCGGCATAATCTATTATCGGCTGAATAAGTGTTTGAGCCAAAGAAATTTTAGTCTTCAAAGGCAAGCGACTCTGAAGGCATTTCAGCGAATGAAGAGAGAAGTGTACCTTACGGCTAACCTCATTGACTTGAGCTCGCCACGACAGATAAGAATCAATAATTACACCCAGATCTTTGGCGGTATCTGTATAATCGATGCGAACACCATCGAGGTACAACGACATCAGAGATGCAACAACGGCCGCACCACGAACGAATCGGCTGCCTATGATCATGGCCTGAGATTCTTAGCTGGGCTTCTTATTCTTTGCGTGTCGATAGACTCAAATAATACCCGACCAGTATATTAGGTACCACCTGCACAGCGCTGCTGTTGGCTTCGTTTAAATCCTGATGACACAAACTCAAACTCAAGGAATATTTAAAAATGTAGGCACTTACTTACATGAAATTTGTAAAGAAAATAAAGGGAACTACAATTTAATTTTATATTAAAAATAAACCATTTATTTGCATGAATACGAGTAATACATGAGGTGGATAATATTAAAAACAAAAGTTCTTAAAGTCATATTCTCCATAACAGATGCGCAAAAATAAACTGTAATTTGTACCTTTTTGTTTTTTGTAAAAATATAAATATGTTGCCTAAAGACTAGGTAACATTTTCTCATTTACTAAGTTAGATACCTACCTTACATTTACTTTACCTATAAGTATCACATTCTATATCCCCATTCGTTCATTCTGATTCTTTTTCATTCTGTATCCTGTCATTCAATTTCGTCACTAATTAGAAACTTCAAGCTGTTTGTACCTACGAGTAGTTACAATCTATCTGCTTGCGTCATCCCACTGTTGGGCAAAGGCCTCTCCCAATGACTTCCAGTTTTTTCTATCCAGGGCTAAATGTGGACCACTGACCGTTGGGTTTGTCTTGTTCATGAATCTATTTAACTTAAAAATATATCTGGGATATATCATTATCACTTGAATAAGCTACGGTTGCCAAGGTTGGTCCGGGGATAGGTGACCATCCGTTACTATCAAGAGAAGTGAACACCATGTAGGTACACGAGATCGGCGGGTTCTAAACTCGTTGTTATCGTACATGTCGCACTACACACCAGGTTTAGGAAACGCCTAACTTTCTAAGCCTTCTTTCTTTTATACTTATTAACTTTTCCCTACTTAAAAATAGTTTAAAAATACTTGAGCATGGTTCATTATTGAATTCTTGTGTATTCCTCTATGTCTAATTGTCTAGGTCCAAGTAAAATAATTAGGTCGCAAGCCATGCTAATAAAACCAGTATAAGCTGACCTCGCATTCTATTGAAATCATAATTGAAATTCTGTATAAAGCGGCTTTCAGACTACGCTATAATATATAGCATATAATTTATAGCTCAACCATAGATTGTTAATAATACATAGTAGAGTACAGTGTGAACGTGTCCATAACAATCTATGGTGCGCGATTGTTGTGCTATGAGCTATATACTTTAAGCTGCTATATATTATAGCGTAGTCTGAAAGCCGCCTATTGCTAGGCCGGCTTAAAGTTTTACGTCTGACGTGCGGTCTATTGCAAACAGACAATCTATCTTAATCTACAGCATATCCTAAGTTTCTCATATCGTTATCAAAATCTTTGTTCTTGTACTGCTTGATCTTGGTCAGCCACCTCTCCAGGGAGACCGACTCGCGATGGCCGCCGTACCTCTGCGGCAGGCACTCTGGGGGAATGTATCTGTGAAAAAGAGATGAATTATCATGAAATATGTAGAAAATCTTTCGGTAATAAAGTTAAGTATATCCTAGTAGGCTAGTGATGAATCAATATACAATAACCAATCTAGCATTAATTAGTTAGTAAGTTTTTCATTAGTATTTTGTATATCGGATTTATGTAACACTTAACAATTAACTGTATATGTACCCAAACAAGTAAAATCTGTATTGTAACTGCATTTCCTACTCGGTATGTTCAATGCATGCCGTGGTAGCCTTTAATTAAGGCTACACTATAAAATGTAAAAATAACATGAGTACTTTAAAATGTGTTTTTGGTGTATGCTTTGTTGGTTGTCCTTAAATAAATATATGGGGGCATCCAGACTACCTCATATGAACTAAACTGACATTCTACATCGCCGCATTAAAAGTAAACCGTGCGCAACTACGAATAGCATACAAAACTTGACAACGACAGACATGTCAGGCAACTGGCAAGTCTGGCAGCAGTCGTCGCGACACAACACCCGTCTGGCTGGAGGATCTTCACTTTTCTATGCTGGGTGGAACTTACACCCGGTTCCTCATATCTCTTAGGCCAAATTGTACCAACCAGAGTTTTACCTTGACACTTGCTATGTTAAAATAATGGTTTTCATACAAAATGTATCACAACAAACTGACAGGCAGGGTAACTCTCAACCTATGTATGGACACACATTACATTCTTTTGTTGCTTTCTGTGTTTTGCGAGCGATTAGAGCGGAATCGATGGCGAACAGATCATCATTCATATTTTTAAACCGACTTCAAAAAAGGAGGAGGTTTCTCAATTCGACCGTATATATTTTTGTATGTCTGTCTAGCAATACTCGAATTATTTTACTACTATAAAGTACGATCCACACCTTCCGATCCTATCCGATCCGATCCCGATTATCAAATGAAATCGGACCATGTATTATGCAACAGATCCTAATTATTACAAAATCGGATGTTCCGACCGTCCTTTTCCTTAAATCGGATCCTAAATCGCACGGTGTATAGAATTTATAGAACATTCGTCCGATAAAACGTCACAGTCGCACGCACACAACCAGCGTGCCAGTTCAGACGTGTACCTACTCGCGTGTACCTCCTGAACTTAGCATTCCATTACCCCATTCCTCAACATGTTCTAATTAAGCATGCATTATATTTTAAGAAGTAAGCTGTTGTACTACTACAACTATTCTAAGCACAATGATTATTTGGTTATAATTATGACTAATAAAAAAGTAACACTAATAATTATATACAAATAATTACATAAAAGGAAATTTCAAAATTTCATTTAATATCTTTATATAGTTCTTTAAGAATATATATATTGCCATACAGGTTTCTGGTACAAATAATACCAGAGATAACTGAGAGTAACCTGAGGAGAGGAGATATAGCAGTATTGAACATCAAGTCAGTAACTCAGTATAGCTGCAACCCGAAGCAAGGAATCTCAAAGTCGCAATTAGCCTTTCTTCGGCACTTACTGCTTCTTGCAGAATAGTATTTTGCTTTTGGATAAATGGGCATACCATACTCAATAATTGAGAAAAACACTCTTCGTTCATCCATAAATACGTTCGAAAATGTTGACCTTAAAACCTTAATCATTTTTATAGGTGTAAACCTTTTTCTCTGTCTGTAAATTTCTACAGCCCATCCTTCTCTTTTTCCTCCTATTTCGTGTATCCATAACGGTACTCGATATTGCTACTCCTATTGCAATCTTTTGTACTTTAGACAACGTAGGAGCCATGTGAAACTCGTCTGCACAGAGTCCCCGCTGGAAGCCGATCTGATTTTAAGGAAGCACATCGGAAAGTGTGGTGAGAATGACTCCGATTTAGGATTTCCGACAAATCGGACAGGATCGGAAGGTGTGGATCTACCTTAAATACTGTCTGTCACACACAACACACGACAAGGAGGAGTTGTTGAACTGCGAGTAACGATGTATAAAAACAAAACACGACAACGATCATGCGTTGGCTTAAGCGTCCATGCATGGACGAGTTGTGTCACTTTAGCACAAAAAGATTTCAATAATACCAAGGCTACAGACATATCAAGGAACTTACTAATTCAGTAGCCGTTCTAACTATTTATTTGCTCAGGTAGGTAGCCAGCGAGACCCAGTCTAATGCGTCTTTATTCCACGGAAAATTTCGATTAGTCCGCTTCTCAGTATCAAGGCATCAGAAATAATAGAGGGGAGATTATCAGCGACTAGTTGGAATCATCACGGTGGCTGAGATGAGCCAACATAGCCTGCGTTCAGCGGATTTTATGAGAATACGAATAAATGAACTCTGTCGGTATTATTTTCGTGCCAACATGTTTTTTCTTTCTTTTCTATTCACAATAGAATCAACAATCCTGGTAGGTACTTAATAAAAACTTGAACAAAACAAAAGTGTCGGCCCAACAGGAGTTCTTACTACGTGAAGGATTATGTATGAACTGAGGGACCACACTGGTATTTCGCAAAATAAATATCGTAGGATTTAGTAGTACCTAGTCTTAAAACAATTGTAGAACAAATCTGGGAATTTGTAAACAAATACATTAAAAATTACAGCTCATAAAGTGTGGTCCCTCAGTCCTCACAGACCATTTGCTTAACTATTAACAAAGTAAGTAAGTATACAAGGTACTGATTCGGTCACCTAGGTACCAAGCTTAGTTTACAAGCTGGAACTTTAGTCTTTCAAGCTCAAGTGTCCTTTTTCCCTGGATTATTCTGGATGATACTCACTTATGTAAAGCACCGAGATTACTTCCGTGGAACTTCACACTTTTCCACAAATCGTCCACGGGCGCCAGACGTTTGAAGAAGTGGAACAGCGTCTCGAAGACTCGGGAGCAGTTGATAACGTGGACTCCTCGCATATGGACTGGAAATGAGAACTGAAATGTGATTATATAATGGAGTTACTATCAAGATTGCCATATTACCTATTGACGCGAGAGGGGCTGCCCGAATATCGCCAATTCAGAAATTTTGTAGGTACTTATGTACTTTTTCACAAGAATGATAGTTTATTGGGAAACAGGGCAAGGTTTGGTGTCGTTTAGTATGATTTTGATTACTTAGACAGCAATTCAATTTAAAATGGACTATAGACAGAGTTTGAATGGAAATTTCTTATAGGGGAGACTCCCAGTCACCATTAAAATGAGAGGCTCCAACTAAAATCACAACTATTCAGATTCAGAAGTACTAATCAATTGTTGATGGAGTTAACCACTCCCATTCCTTGCTCCCCTAGTAGGAACTTTGTAAGACAACTGATGTATTGCTCACCCCCATAACATTCATGGTTTGAATGGCAATAGCTGGTGAGAACTGTCTCATATGCTTCATGGTAAGACCAGCACAATCCAGGAGAAGGGTACCTCCCAAAATCTGGAGCTTCGGTTGCATGATGCCGATTTCCAGAAGAAGAAGACAGCCACGAATGATGTCATCGACTGGATAATCGTCTGGATTCCATTCTCCTGGAATTAATGTTTTAAATACGAGATTAGCTTCATAACTCTGAATTTAAAACTGGAATTCTGAGATATTTTAGGTAAGTATACTTAACCACAATGCATACCCGCTTTCATTGAAATATAGTTAAGTATGTGGTCTGTGGTTCTTCTTAAGTTTTCAGATCGCTACGTTGCTTTCCCAAATGTTCTATGTACATACAAATTTGAATTTCGCGGGCTACCCTGGCGCTTCCACCTTAACAGCATATTTTTTGTGTAAATTCTTGTTATTACACGAGCTGTCCAAGTTTTAACGGCGCCGGAAGATATCCGCCAAAAAGTCACCAATACAACCCTCCAAGTACATAAAGGCGTAGGAACAAAAAAAAAACAGAAAAAGTCATTCCTACAGCTTTATGAACTTAGAGCGTTTTATTGAGGATTTTGATGATTATAATTCTGTAACTACATATGTCTTACAGCCGCGAATGATATTTTAATCAACATACAACCTAGCACTGGCCTGCAAATTGCAAAAAACCCAAGAAATTTTGAATTTCGCGGGCTGGTTGGAGCATTCCCCTTAAGACGTCATAGTAACCCCACTGATACACGCTGTAAATGGGTCCTATATGGAAATCGTATCGCTTTCTGTAGTAGCGATATCTTCCAGATATAATGTTTTATGAGATATTTTACAACGATTGTAAAATTTGCAATTTAGATGCTATCGTATACCTAGGTATTGTAATCGTTAATTTATATGGCATCGTTAATTTAATTGTCTTTCATTATCTTATGATGAACTAGGGGCTAAAGGTTAATGATGGTCATAAAACCGGCGCGGTTAAAACATGGACAGACTCACAGACTCGTCTGATAACAAGAATTTACACAAAAAATATGCTGTTAATGAACTTGAACAAAATAAATGGTGACAAGAAAATCCTTTTCCCAGTAAAGAATAGTCTCATTTTTACATGGGTGAAGGTAAAGCGTTGTAATAAGATTATTTAATTTAGAACGAAGGGCTTTGTGCTAAATTTTTGAGCTAATTACAAATGACTGCAATCACCTATTATAATATTACGTTTAGTGTACTGGGGTTTCGTTCCAAACGTAGTTAGAATTACTAGAATCATTGTTATGGGATTATTCAGTTGGTTCTGGCTGAACCTACTGCTCCCCGATCACCACAAAAAAGGTTTTATTTTCATAATGCATAAAATCCCCTAAAAGACTGGCCGCAGCTAGGCATAATTAAAGTTATAAATGATTTTAACATCGTGTGTAGTAGAGACTTGATCAAACATATTTAACTAAAGCTAATAATGGAAGAAGTGAGGTGGGTGTCTTACCTAGCCTACACAGTATAAGTCTGCCAACGTCAGGCCTATCGAAGAGCACGCCTTCGAAAACATGGCCCAGTTTGGTGAGGCTAAACCAGTCCACATCGCGCCACAGGTGCGGGTTCTGGTCCCGGAAGTTGATGTAGCGGACTAACTGGAATCAAATGAGGTTTGTTTGAATATTTATGGTTGGTGTTCTAAAACAGTGAGGGGCAATTCACGTATTTTCAAGAATGTTCGCCTTCTCAGACGCAGTCGGTAAAAAAACCTGGGGGTAACCCTCCCTGTAGGTTGTCCATACATTTTTGACACTGATTGTCGCTGAGCTGAGATTGCGAGTACTGTTTGAATAGTTTAAGTACGATAATTGACCTTCAGGTTTAATCGTTTAAACAAATTTTACCCAGTGCAGTGTGCAGCGTTACAAACAAAGAACATTAAAGCATAATGCAGAGATTATTTCGTATGGACGATTCTTGAATATTTAAAGTTTCAAAAGAGACTGCAATTTAAAGTATTGACTCTAAATAAAGAATACTGAATGGTAGTAGGTACATACAAGTCGATGCGCCCGCGCGGGCACAGATCGTCGTACCCTCAGGAACCGCAGTAGAAACGAGTCGTCCATCCGATATGGGTGACACTCTCCTCGCTCTGAAAGAGTTCATAAAATCACTTTAAGAAGACCGATTTGAATAGCACTTACAAATACTTAGGTCATGGCGTTTTGGCAAACCGATGGAGCGAAATCTAAGCGAAGCGTATCATAAACTGCCATTTGCCTAGCCTTTTCTCCACTATTTTTTTTTTAATATCAAATGTGCCTATGCCTACTCTTGACCTCAATCTTGTCCTAGGGACAGAGATGAGGTCCACGATGGAACGAGCTTACCCAAATAAAGCATTAACTGTTCCGGTTGTCCTTGGTTGTGCGCATAATATCTATCGGGGGGCACGGCAGTGCCCCCGCCAAGTCGAGCGCGAAGCAAACTGCCGTACCATCCTTTACTGGAACCATTTCGCCGCATTTTCAGGCCCCTATTTGAGAACCTCTGGATAAGACCAGAACGCTGAAACTTTCGTCATTCAGTAAGCTATGATTACATACTTAAAATCCAAAATTTCAAGTCTGTAGGTCATTTAGTTCCGAAGTTAAGCAAAAGCAAAGTTTTGTATTTATGAAACTCACTCACTCACTCATGATCATCAAAATAGAACTAGTACTTCCCATAAACTCAGAGAGCTGAAATTTGGTACAGAGTTAGGGTTTAATGGCCACATAAAGGGAAAACTATAAAAACTAGGATAATCGAAGATCTGGAGTACCTGGTGACACTGATTAGAAAACACTAGAGCCCAACGAAACTATAAATAAATAGATCGACATTACCGCCTTTTCAAAAAATATTCAATTTGGTGGGCCGCTTCATTTGATGTCAAAAATGGATTGAATTTATAAGTTTATCAATTGGAAATTACTTTGTGTTGTTATTAATAAAAACTTCTGCCTACCGCTACTAGATGGCGCTGTGCATTTTCGTCTCATTTCTGAATCGCGGTGTTAAGATTCTCCGCCAGTAAATGACGTTCGAACTAAATATCAAACTGAAATGAACTTGTTCTGCCTTGTTCTTAATGCTGACGATTTCCTTCCTCATTGCTGTTTGTTCTTCCTCATTGTAGGCTGAGTAATAAGTCTTAAAGATATTATACTAGGTTATTATTGTTACTAACAATAATAACCTAGTTAATATCTTTATCTTTACCGATAATATTTAGACTAACAATTTGTTAGTCTAATAGTAATATTATCGGTATTTCTGATTTATTTGTGTTTGAATTCGCAAGATAATAACGTTAAAAATGTCGATAATATTAAAAGGCGACGATGAACTTAGTGGCTACCAATTAGTTTGTATGCCCAACGCTTGTGGCCAAGCCTACGTGGTGCTTTCACGAGTAACCAATCTTCATGGGGTGCACCTCATAAATGTTGACTTAAAGCTCAAGCTTCAGCGATCACCGAATACAACCGGCTTAGGCGTAAATACCGCGCCTATCTTTTGGAAATTAAACCGTCTAAGTCGTCTAAAAGAACAAATAATGAACGTGAATGGGCAATACGAAAAACAAGATTCAGAGCCGGAAAAAATGAAAAGAAAGATTTGTAAAAATAAAAAAAAACTACCTACTAATAAAAAGAAAAAAAACTGAGTCACATAAGATATTCTAATAAAAGAAATCGACATACCCACGTTTCTACAAAAAGGTGTGAAATCCCACCAAAAACATTCTGTAAAAAACTAGCCAAGTCTCGATGAAGCTGCTTGTTTATCTCTAAAAAAAGTATTGAAATCTAGACAAAGTCGTGCCAAGTGTTAAGTTCCATACTGCGATTTCTTTATTATTATAGTTAATGTTGTGTGACTTGGCCGTTAAAGTTACACAAGGGTACAAAACCAGGTGCTCCATGACACCATTGCACCAATCTGTCGCCAGAACCGCTACCCATTGACGATGGAAAATTGCCACTTGGAAAACGTTGATTTAATAACCAGTCAATTGTAGGCTTGATAAAGCTGCGTATTTCAATAATACTTATGTATAGTCTAAAACAAACAGTATAAAAAAATATTTTCAGTACAGACGGACTTCTAGTCATTAATATATATCTGTCTGCATGTCTATTCGATGTTAGATCGGTGGTCGATTTGACGCTCGAAAAAGAAGAGAGCAGAAGTCAGCATCATCTGAATGAATGCGTTGCACAATCAACAACAGCCTAAAATGAGACTAGCGTCCAATTACCATTACCAGTATGGGCTATTATCTCGCTTAACAAACATAGGTAGGTACAACGGAATGTTATATCTGTCTAAAAAAATGACTTTTACCCACTAGCGTATAAAGAATGTTCAACGGCCAAGTCACACAACATTAACTATAATAATAAAGAAATCGCAGTATGGAACTTTACACTTGGCACGACTTTGTCTAGATTTCAATACTTTTTTTAGAGATAAACAAGCAGGCTAGTTTTTTACAGAATGTTTTTGGTGGGATAAGATGTACCTACTACGATTAGGTTGGCTTCCAGTCTGACCGGATGCAAATGAATACCAGTAACATGGAGTGAAATAAGCATAGAACAGTCAAGAAGCTTGTTATGGCATGGGTGTGTATACTTTACATATTTTATATACTTTTACATATTTTCGAGAATAGTATTTTTATGCGTATTATGTTATTTTGTCTGGGTTGTGATAACTGTTCTACCATTGTTATGGTTATTTGTATGATCTATAAGTAGATGTTTTTAGTTCCCAAAAACTCGATAGATGGCGTTGTACGATTCACGCCGCACGCGCTTTTCTCAATCGAGCTATGGTTTCGTTACTGCGCGGAGTAGGTACTTATATAAGCTCGGGCGACCAAAATTTCGGTATCTCTGGTTTCCCTTCAAAACGTATAAATCTTGCGCCTTTTGCAAAAGATTTCCGTGGAGGGGAACACTCAAATGAGTCTATAATATTTTTGAATAGGTAGGTACCTACTCTGCTTCGGCAGAGTTAATAAACCCACACTGACACCTCAGCTGATCAGAATGATTAGTTAGGATCTGATTTTGATGACTTTGATGAGTGATGATTTCAGAGATTTTATATCAGTCATTAGTGTGTTCATTAAAGTCAAAGGTTTTGTCCAAAACAAGGTTTAAAATCATAGCTTGACTGGCGATAGAAAAACATAATAACCAGTCATTAACATTACCCATTATAGGTAGTTAATTCCTTGATTACAAGTATTAACAATCACTACACCTAACTCATTGTTTTTGAAAAATTGTATCTAATAAATCACAATACATAGATATTTTTTAGTTTCAGCATAAAATCCCATTGTATCTATCATAAACATAGCAATCTACAATAATTAATGATATAGGCACTATCTTTAACATTATCTCTCTGACCTACTTATCATAATTCTTGTTACAAGCCACATAATTACAGAGTTTTTTGGTAATTTATTACGCATAGTGCACAATGTTTGTACAGAACTATGATTTATAATGGACCTTCATTCTTGGTCAATTTACAATCACTTAAAGTTGAAACAGGCGAGCAAACGTTGAATATCACACGTAAGAAGGTTGTTAACCTAACTTGTAACTCTTTTGTTTATACTGTTGCGTAGTTTAGACTGACTGTTCAGTGGCTGTTATTCCCCGATTATTTTGCTAACGGTAAATCGAGATGATTTCGCACTACTAGGGAAACATTTAGAAAGACTTTCCACGTTCTTGCAAAAAATTACTCCTTTTTATTTGTGACTCTTAGTTACTATTTGTAGCCATTTCGGAATTAAGTAAAATGTTATTTATCCGTAAACAGTCATAATTGTTTTTATTTTTGGCTGGCTTCTGCTAAACCGACAATCCAATTGAATAATATTATTACCTCTTATGTATCAAGTAACTCCATACTCTGCGCCCTGCGGACACCAGCCCGTTATACAATACAATACAACTCCATACTCCGTTTGACTATGTTGCTCTGGTACCAGTCGCCTTTTACGAGCAATACCATATTTTAAGTCGTTTCCTCATCCTCGACTCAAGTCGTAATCATTCATAGTGTCCGTAAACGTCATATTTATGGTATCGTTTACCTAACAGTTCAATGTACTAGGAAATGAGAAAACTCATTACATCGTAGTCGAGATAATAATACTCATTATTATCATTAATCATTTTCTCACATAATGTTAATCATCTCCATCGGTCGGTTTCAGAATCCAGACATATTTATCAAAATAATATATTATGTTCAGTAGAAAAACCACAAATTAATGAAAATAGGTTATTCCTGTCACCACGCAAACAGCAAATTGGACGGCCATAAAAAAAAAAAAACAAAAAAATAATTGTAGAATTAGCAATTTAGCACAACGGCAACGTAGCATCATCAGCCTATAAATGTTTCCATTGGCCTCTCTGTGGGACTGGGAGGCTTTCTACCACGCGGGCCCAGTGCAGATTGGTGGACGCCGCGCCGCTGGTCTTCGAATTTGCGAGTCTAGGATATTCCGGTTTCCTCACGATGTTTTCCTTCACCGCTAAAGTCATTCCGGCTAGCATTATCTCTCACAATTAAGTTCATATGTATAAAGTTAGATGATAATGAGGATTATCTTACCGTATATCATATTCCTAAGTTCTACAATTTTTCTAGCTCTCGTAGCGGGGTCTTCTGCACAAAGGATGAACGCCTCTTCTTCCGACTCGGGGTCGTCGTGGCGATCCATCTCTGCTTTGTACGCGATCTCTTGGAAAGTCCATAGGTCTCTGTCGCCCTGCAAAATTAAAAAAAAAATGTAATAAGTATTAGTATTTCCGGTCAAAATCTCAAAATCATTTTATTCTTGGTCTAAGGGTCACACATACACACAGAAACAAATTTCATTGTTCTACACTAAATAAACACTATAATTATATATTAATTATTCATTTTTCTATTCATTAACCAATTATTACTCAACCTAAGTATTAAATTAATTAACATCGTCGCTGCTGGAGGTCTACTTACTACTACGTGTATTGAATGTTATTTTTTTATTTCGTAAATTCATTTATGTACATACACAAAGTAAATAAAGGAATCCCTACTAATTGATTGATGATTTTAATGAAATTTGGTACAGAGATAGAGTTGACCTTGAGAAAGAACATAGGATAGTTTTTATCCCGGACTTTTGAAGAGTTCTCTTGGAAACGCGATATAACCGAACTCGACGCGGGCGAAGCCGCGGGCGGAAAACTAGTACCTAACTATAAGTAAAACATAGGTTTCCGCCGATTAAAAATCTCCCTTTTACAACTATTGTGTAGTTTATGCCACTGAAAAAAAATTAAAGACCGTATTTGCACCGGTTCGGTGTTCAGGTGGCCTACCATAGTAATTCCAGTGTGGGAAAGAGATGGCGCTACACGACGTGTATAGCTCTGTCTCTTTCCCACACTGAAATTACTCCTGCTTAAAGACGTCATAGTAACCACCCCCACCCCCCCTGTTCATCGCGCATCAGTCCAACCACAGCAACACTCGACGGATGCATGCCGCCATCATCTGAGTTACGTGGTTTTACCACGGAAATTTCGATTTGCCTTTTACAATGTACCAAGACATCAGAACTGTTCAGAGTGGTGGGCCACGCACGTTTCCGTTCGGACATTTACGTCACACACCTAAACGTTCGTCACTACACTACACAGAGTACACACATCGTTACAGCCCGTGCTCCATGAATCTTCTGCTGCCCTAGTATTTTTGAAGTTTACTTTGAATTTTTCGTGCAAGACCGGCACATCTCGAAATCAACGCGTGTACAAATAATATTTTAGTCTACTGTGCCCTTCTGATGTCTTGGTACTCGGTAGCAGTCAAGTCAAAATGTCCGTGGTAGAACCGCGTAACTGCAGAAGAGTATAAAGTAATTATGGTATCGCCATCGAGACTTGTGGATGTGGAATTGTGGAGTTGCATGGGTATGAATGAGCTATAATACCGTTACGTGACAAGTATTTTTTGAACAATACAGGGTCGAACAGACACCGACGACGCCCGCCGCCGCGGGTCATATCCAATCCATTGTTTACCTGTTTGTGCGGTTTGTGCTGCCCCCCCATACCACAGAAATATCCATATATATATATATGTTACGGCTAAAGATGGGTGTCAACATAAACTTAAGATTAGCCGGCTAAACTCCGAACTAACCGAACCTCGGGGTGCCCCTGTCGTCGACCGTCTAGGGTTAGCGTTTCCATCAGCAGGTCGACGGATCCTATTTCTGTCTGCAAGGTTTACAGGAACCTAACTAACCGAACCTCGGGGTGCCCCTGACGTCGGAGTTTAGCCGGCTAATCTTAAGTTTATGTTGACACCCATCTTTAGCCGTAACATATATATACAAATACAAAAACTGTATAGCCAGAAATATTACAAAAAAGTTTTACATTAAGGTGAATGCTCCAACCAGCCCGCGAAATTCAAAATTTCTTGCGTTTTTTGCAATTTGCAGGCCAGTGCTAGGTTGTATGTTGATTAAAATATTATTTGCGGCTGTAAGACGTATGTAGTTACAGAATTATAATCATCAAAATCACCAATACAACCCTCCAAGTTCATAAAGGCGTAGGAACAAAAAAAAAACAGAAAACGTCATTCCTACAGCTTTATGAACTTAGAGCGTTTTATTGATGATTTTAATGATTATAATTCTGTAACTACATATGTCTTACAGCCGCGAATAATATTTTAATCAACATACAACCTAGCACTGGCCTGCAAATTGCAAAAAACCCAAGAAATTTTGAATTTCGCGGGCTGGTTGGAGCATTCCCCTTAACCCCAAACTAGGCAAATGTAAATAATAATAGTCCTTGAGGCAAAGCCTGTGGGCCTCTTGGGCACCAAAACATCGAGGGTTTATATGGAAAATATGGAAAAAATAAAAACATTCGGTACCTAGCAAAAAAAAAACGCGTATATGAGGCGTATAGGGACTGATCTGATACGGATTTGATATGACTTATCATAACATCACGACTGTAATCCCAAAGAGTTATGCAGATGTGTACCTAAAATCAAATAAAAAATGTTTATTTGTTAGAATATGGTAAAATAATTTTATAATATTGGTTCCAGCATAAAATGCGATAGATAGATTGTGCGTCGTGGAAGACAAGAAAGTTCATAAACATACAACTTTTTCCCAGTTGGGGTGGGTAGAAACTACATTACTCTACCTGCTACGATCCTCAGATAAACTTACTTGTTTACCAACTAAACTACCCGCCGTACCTCCGCGCTGCCGATACGCGGTTTTACCACGATTTCGTTTTGCCTTTTACAAAGTACCAAGACATCAGAACGTTGCAGGAGAAAAAAATATTTTTTGTTGTTTATGGCACGCGGTGCCACACCACATGTCATAAACTCATAATATGAAACGTACGACTCTCGGACAATATTAATGACGTCACCTACCTACTATAAAACGTCACTCGTCGTCACAACACCCATCGTCAGGGTCTGTCCTCCATTAACGTTCTGCCGCCCTATTAAATATTAAAGTTTACTTTGAATTTTTCGTGCAAGACCGTCACATCTCGAAATCAGTGTTGAGTTCAAATATTAACTAACTCTTTTGCACAGTTCTGATGTCTCGGTACTTGGTAGTTCGCAAAGTAAAATTTCCGTGGTAAAACCGCGTAACTGCAGATACCGACCGAGTAGAGTTTTCGTAGAGGCCGATTCGCCTCATGGACGAATTTGAGCTATTATTTCTTCGACAAAAATTGTGTTTAGAAATTATAAAATGACAGTAACTTCAAAATAACAGCTTTTTACTGAATTTGCATAATTATGAAAGTATGGTCAGTGGGTCGCCTTAAGCGTAGAATAGATACAGTACTTTTTTTTTACGTATTTGTCTGTTTGGCCTCTTTGTTCCGGCTAATCTCCGAAACGGAGCGGACCGATTTTGACGGGACTTTTACTAGCAGATTAAGAGTAACTTCAGGCTAGGGATATTTTAGAAAAAAGATAAGGCTTTCCGTGCAAAAAAAATTAAAACCCAGATATTAGTAACAAAATCCGATTCACTTATGGAAGCATAGAGAATATTATGGAAGTAATATTTTTTAACTAAAGAACTTGCTGTGGCCTATCCTGACTCTGGCCCAACGTATTTTTGCGCTGCAGATAGGCGGTTTTACCACGGAAATTTCAACTTGCCTTTTACAATGTACTAAGACAACAGAACTGTGCAGGAGACTAAATTGTTTACTTAACTGCCGCCATACGCGTCGCGCGGCAACGCTACACTCGTTGCGTCCCGACCGGACCGGACAAAATACACACACTTACACAATAAAAATTATTACACACACATACAACAATGTTTGCGTGACACGCGACTGCTGAGCATGAGTTACCGGGTTGGATTCCCAGGTCGGGCGAAGCGTAATTAATTGGTTTTATCCATCATTAATACCTATCTCAGAGGCAGCCACGGAATATTGACGTGTGCCCGGTTGATGGCAATAGGCTCGCCCCCTATTACTCGGACTTAAAATAAAACACAACTGGCGAAATGTGGGTGTGCTGTTAAATGCACCTCTGCCTAACCCTTCGGGGATTAAAGGTGTGAAGAAAGGTGTCAAGTTCTGTTTACATACAAAAATGTGTCCATGCGTAGACAGGCATTCTCTGTCTACGTGTCCATGCTTCACAAATGTTCTGCAGCCCTAGTAATATCGAAGTTTACTTTGAATTTTTCGTGGAAGACCGTCACATCTCGAAATCAAGCCTCGTGGCCGTGTGGCCGTGGTGTGCAAATAATAACTTATTCTCTGCACTTTTCTGATGTCTCGGTACTTGGTAGTATCCAAAGCCGTGGCAAAACCGCGTAACTGCGGATGGATCACGTGAGTGGAGGAGTGTTGGAACAATTTGACATTTTCGTGCCGAGAAAAGAAGAACATTGTGAAGCTTGTGATGATGCTGTGAATCTTCAGAAAGATGGATAGATTTTGTGAAAGATGATAAATGACGAGAAATTTAACCACTAAAACCCACCCACCTGTTTAATGGTAAGGTCTTATTGTCAAAATAATAATTTACTTATTTCGGATCTCTAACAAAGTATCCACAAATATCATTTTCACCTCAGCATGTTAGAAAAACTGGATTAAACAAAGAAAATAAGTCATCCTCTGCTGACTTCTACGTCTTCCGTGCTTTGAAATGACTTAGCTAACAGTCACATATTTGTGTCTTCATCTAAACATTAGTTCTGGTGATCTGCTTCTTCGTGTCGCTGGCACGACAATTTTATAGTATGTTAGCCCAGAACTACGCGCCACTTCTACCGCGTTCCGATGATGTTTGTCGTACACAAATAAAATATTGAGAGATAACAGTGATAACCTCTAGTTATACGTATACATAAAATGGAATTGAATAATTAGTGCAAAAACAAAACAAGTCATACAGTTGAAATAGATGGACAATTTACTAAATTGTAATTGAAAAATAATGTTTCTTCTGTTTGTTATATCATTTCATTTCCCGCAGCACATTGGATAAGTACAGACTGAACTGTTCTTTATTAAAAACTTAATGAATTTTCTTTTCTTATTAAATGCTAAAAGAAAATGTGACAAAATGATCTGTTTCTGAGCTTAACCGAGCCAGAGCTGTGTGATGAATTGATGACTGATTTGTACAAAGAAAACGAAGGAAATTCATAAGAAAGTTATCCGTTAACCTATAGAGAAATTTCGCGCTGTGTGATTCTCACACCGCTCGTTTAAACATCTTTCTAGGCTAGACAATGCATGCTAAACAATCATTGCGTCCCGGCGAAGACTAAAGAAGAATATTGTTTTTTATTTTTATTTTGAGCGTCATTCATAGCACGTACCTAGCAGTAATAAAAAGTTTTATTATTGTTACGATATTGTCTCTTGTCTCGAATAGAAGCCATTTCTGCAATTAGCAAAGTAATAAAAGGTGCAAATAAGTTGATTTATGTTTGAATTGACAACTTTTACAGTATCTAAATTGAGCTTTCTAATATTTTATTGATTCGAATGACACGTATATTTTTTGTTTTATTATGGGGCTTAAATATAACTGGCGAAATGTGGCTGTACGTACCATTACACAGTTACACACAGCCACATCTTAGCATAATCCTTCAGGGATTAATGGCTTGTGTAAAGTGCCTGACACTTTGCTTATAGACGTTTACCGCTAAACCAGAACCGTGCAACAGCTACACGCTAATAGTGGCACGAAAAAGTAGCACTGCTGTCACGAGCAAGTCTGTGACGTTCAAAACTCATTAGTAAACGGAATCCATTGTGAGATCGTCGATCGTGACAATCTTTTGAGAATTCGACTCGCACGCACTGCGGAAAATAATTGCCTAAAGTGCCTAATAATAATAGCAGTCAATGTTCGTGTTGCATTGCCACATTGGAATAACTATTCAACTTTGGTTCCATGATTGATATCTCTAAAAGAGATTCTTTCAACACAGACTATTTGGGAACAAAGTCTCAGATATACTGAACTAGAGTTTAGTTAGACTGAAAAAAGGGGTTCGGGCAATTTGTCCCCTGGGGCTTTTAGTTAGACTGTCCAACCCATTGTCTAACCTGAGCTATTGACTAACCAAAATCTAAAAAACCCAATAGCTACATTTTATTGAAATTTGGTAACAGGTGAGATTATTATGAAATACATAATTACAGCACTTTTTATTCAATTACCAACATACCTACATTAGAAACTGCACGTGCAAAAACTCCTGACGCCAAAGAGTGCTGCAATTCAAAACATTTAACCTTCGTTGGTATACTTGCGCCAAATTTTATAACACCTATACTCGCGTATGGTCTGACAGACTAAAGGTTTAAAAAACAATTTCGGGGCAAGTCTTGATAGATGTGAACGTGAACACAGATGTGGTAACACATACATAGACATTGGCACTGGAAGGATGCAGAAACCGCAACGAGCGATTAAGGTGAGCGCAGTCACCGAACCGAGCCAAGCGCGCAATTATCGCATCATAAAAGGATGCTATTTTCCAGTTATTTAAATATTATTATGAATGAGTGTTTGACTTCACTAGATGCATGAACGTCGTCGAAACAAAATGAGTATGTATGTCGTCGCAGCAATGAGTTGCTGTGTGTGTAGCGCCGCCGCGCGGGCTATAGTGGCAGTTAATAAGTAAATAATTTATTCTCCGCCACAGTTCTGATGTCTTAGTACATTGTAAAAGGCAAGTTGAAATTTCCGTGGTAAAACCGCGTATCTGCAGCGCGAGGTACGGCGTCAGTTAGTGGTTTGGTTGGTAGATTATTTTATTTTAGTGGTATTACTGTGCAACCGAAGTCATCTGAGGATAGTAGAGCAAGCAGGTGGCGTTCTTTATCTTCTACCCCAGTGGAAAAGTTTTGGGTATCTCTTTCCGTGTCGCTCGCTGTGTCTTCAGGCCGCCGCCGCTGCGCGCCGATCATCGCAGTTGTGTCAGTGTCTGCCTTATTCCAAGGACACCAGCGCCAAGTCGAGTGTGACTGGGGTATAAATGATGATTGAAATGGGCCGTTTCTGCTCGGTTTTGCTAACACTGAAATTGCCTAAATTTGAGAGCACTGTTGAACTTCGATTTAGGCATTCGAATAGTTCCCAAGCGCGCAAGTACCTATCGCATCTTGCAAGGATGCTATTTTGCAGTTATTTGAATATTATTGTGGTTTGATCCGATGTATGAACGTGGACGAAGCAAAATGTGTTTATTAAGGTTCGAGGTGACGTATCGGTGTGTGGCGCTGCCGCACGGCTTATGGCGGCAGTTAACGCGTAAATAATGTATTCTCCTGCACAGTTCTGGTGTCTTAGTACATTGTAAAAGGCAAGTTGAAATTTCCGTGGTAAAACCGCGTATCTGCAGCGCGAGTTACTTTGGTTATGGTGTGCGTGGTTTGGTTGATCCAAAGAGATTTAAAAGACTTAATATTTGAATGTCTTTGGGTTGATCGAACTATCTGAGGATAAGTTAGTTTGCTGAGCAATTTAGAAAAAAAAAGGTGGCGTTCTTCAGCTTCTGCCTACCCCATTGGAAAATAAGCGTGTTGTGTCTAAGCGCGCGGCGGCAGATAACGCGTAAATAATGTATTCTTCTGCACAGTTCTGATGTCTTAGTACATTGTAAAAGGCAAGTTGAAATTTCCGTGGTAAAACCGCGTATCTGCAGCGCCGAGGTACGGTGTGGAGTGGTTTAGTTATTAGCTGAGCAAGCAGGTGGCGTTCTTTGGCTTCTGCCTACCCCATTCGGAACCAAGCGTGACTTCATGTGACTGGGCGCGCGGCGCGCGGCGTATGGCGGCAGATAACGCGTAAATAATAATAATAATAATTCATTTATTTATTCAAGTAACAAGGACTCATTAATACACACAAAATTCAACACAATAATACATTAAACATACTAATAGAACACAAAACAATAAACACACACAGACACAACATATTATATTTATATTGACAGCCGACGGACGACTGTAGGTTACGTTAAGTCACTGCAGCGTCTGATGTACAGTTCAGATCATCAGCACGCGGTTGGAGCTGCCGAGTGCCGCGAACCCGTCTGTATAAAATATCCATTATAATGTATTCTTCTGCGCAGTTCTGATGTCTTAGTACATTGTAAAAGGCAAGTTGAAATTTCCGTGGTAAAACCGCGTATCTGCAGCGACGAGGTACGTAACGGTGTGGAGTGGTTTAGTTATTAGCTGAGCAAGCAGGTGGCGTTCTTTGGCTTCTGCCTACCCCATTCGGAAACAAGCGTGAGTTTATGTGACTGGGCGCGCGGGCGGCGTATGGCGGCAGATAACGCGCAAATAATGTATTCTTCTGCACAGTTCTGATGTCTTAGTACATTGTAAAAGGCAAGTTGAAATTTCCGTGGTAAAACCGCGTATCTGCAGCGCCGCAGCGCCGAGGTACGGTGTGGAGTGGTTTAGTTATTAGCTGAGCAAGCAGGTGGCGTTCTTTGGCTTCTGCCCATAGCTTCTGCCTACACCCCATTCGGAAAAAAGCGTGACTTCATGTGACTGGGCGCGCGGCGCGCGGCGTATGGCGGCAGATAACGCGTAAATAATGTATTCTTCTGCACAGTTCTGACGTCTTAGTATATTGTAAAAGGCAAGTTGAAATTTCCGTGGTAAAACCGCGTATCTGCAGCGACGAGGTACGGTGTGGAGTGGTTTAGTTATTAGCTGAGCAAGCAGGTGGCGTTCTTTGGCTTCTGTCTACCCCATTGGAAAATAAGCGTGTTGTGTCTAACCGCGTAAATAATGTATTCTTCTGCACAGTTCTGATGTCTTAGTACATTGTAAAAGGCAAGTTGAAATTTCCGTGGTAAAACCGCGTATCTGCAGCGCTGAGGTACGGTGTGGTGTGGGTGGAGTGGTTTAGTTATTTATTAGCTGAGTAAGCAGGTGGCGTTCTTTGGCTTCTGCCTAACCCAATCGGAAACAAGCGTGACTTCATGTGACTGGGCGCGCGGCGTATGGCGGCAGATAACGCGCTAATAATGTATTCTTCTGCACAGTTCTGATGTCTTAGTACATTGTAAAAGGCAAGTTGAAATTTCCGTGGTAAAACCGCCTATCTGATATAGCGCGAGGTACGGTGTACGGTGGAGTGTTTTGGTTGATAGGATTTTTGGTGGTATTATGTGCGTGCAACCGGAACTATCTGAGGATAGTAAGTAGCTGAGCAAGCATGTGGCGTTCTTCAGCTTCTGCCTACCCACCCCATTTGAAAAACAAGCGTCACTTTATTATGTATGTCTGGGTTTTGAAATCTTTGAAAAATCGTTTGACTGGAGAAATGTGGAGGACGTATCGGAGACGTCGGCGCCGCTCGCGCGTGTCATCGGGGGCCGCCGCGCGCCGACTATCGCAGTTGTGTCAATTTACCACAGAAATTGTGATCTGCCTTATTTCAAGTACCAGGATACCAGAAACGAGTAGAAGAAAACTTGCTGAAATCATAGGCAGAACGCGATGTCGAGTTATTTGACCGGGGTAATGATTGGAATTGGTCGTTTCTCGGTTCGGTTTTACTAACACTGGCTGACACCGAAATAATTGCCTAAACATGATTGCAGTGTTGGAATTTGAAAATGCATGTATGTGCTTCTTTTAGGCATTCTAATTAGTTCTTACTGTGTTAGAGAAAAGCGGGAATTTGTCTTTAGCCTATTAACTTTGATAAACAGAACATAACATCACGCCTGTAATTCCCGAAGGGTTGGACTGACGTGTACCTATAAATAGCACAACCACATTTCGGCAGTTATGTTTAAAAAAAAAACATCATTCATGAAAAAAAAGGAATATTTGGAGGAGTTACTTCACCTGAACGTCTTTTCGTTACTAAGTGTTTCACGCAAACACAATAGTTTCTTGAGCAGTAAATAAACAGACTAGGCCTCTGCTCACGTCCCTTCGGTACCTACAACACCGACACGACGTAATTTTCGTGCAGCCTTGTAAAGGGACTAGCTAGATGGCAACCAGAGCATCGTGTCAAGGCGACTTGTTCGTATGCAGCAGGGTTAAGCCGAACTAGGCTCCAATTACTTATCAGCTATGCTACAAGAATGTTAAGTAGTTGCCTATAGGTACCCAGTTACTGTTGGTTTATCTCAATCTGTGGTTCATAGAAACTAGTTTACCTGTCCCGTTATCTATCTAAGTACCTCAAAACCACCTATGGCCTCTTTTCATTTATGAAAAGGGCATATAAGTTTTCCCACAGTTGGGACACAGGCCTCCTAGGCCTCCTCTCTGTGAGAGGAAGTGGACCACGGCTCTTCGTTTTTTTTGTTATGGGACATGCTGGTTTCTTCAGGACGTTTTCCTTCGCCGTTTTGAGCTATGAGCTCGGATGAGATGAGAAGCCGGTTCTTAGCAGTACCGACGTTAGGGCCATTGACGCCCCGGGCAAGGATATTGTGGCGACCACTTAAGAAAATCATTATCAAGTGTTAATTTTTTGGTGAACCAATGTAAACGTATATAAAGAATTTCATCTTTCCTTTAGCGTTAACCAGACCTCAACGCCAAAATTTGGACCGTCGGCGTCGCCCTGTCGCCCCCCCCCTAACGCCGCACTGGTTCTTAGTGTCATAGTGTGTAACTTTGTATCCACCCACGACTAATAAAAAAACCGCAAATTCTTTTGTCAAATCCGAAAGCTCTCGCATGATTATAAGCACACATTCTTGTAAAATACTCTAACGGCAAAGTAAAAAAACATCATGGCTATTTACGATCACAGCATCCCTCCCACATACGGTTACTGTACTCAGTACTGTTGTACGACATTGCCCTTCCATAGAGAAAGTGAAGTGAAGTTAATCACACCTCATCCGCCATGGAGAAAGCTGTGTTTATTTACAAGTTTTAGGATTCATGTGCGAAGCGTAATTAGTGGGATAGTGCCGGAATAATCAACACGTTGCATTTTAGATAAAACAACCAAAGTCAATGAAGTACTTAAATTAAAAGTAAAGTACTTAGAGCTCTTATATAACAGATTGAACCATTAATGTCGGCAACTCCCTTTATTTCTACGCCTTTCAAAATAAGAGAATCAATTTGTTTTAACAACCTAACCTGGGGCTAACCTGTGTGCCCTGCGCAAGAAGGACGGCGGCATTCGTCCCATTGCCGTCGGTTGCACCTACAGGCGTATGGCAGCCAAAATATGTTGCAAGTTTTATAGTGAAACACTTGCAACTAAGTTCCAGCCCCTTCAACTTGGTTTTGGTTCCAGAGGGGGCTGTGAGGCTGCCGTACATGCCTTATCCTCTTTTTTAAATTCCAAAAAAGGTGAGGTTATCCTCAAGGTTGACGTTAAAAACGCTTTTAACTCCGTGAACAGGGACACTTTGTTGGCTGAAGTCAAAAAAGTATTACCCGAAATTTATGGTTTTATGTGGCAATGTTATAGACACCCTTCAAAATTACTATACAAGGACAACGTTTTAGAATCTGCAGTTGGTTGCCAACAAGGTGACCCTCTCGGGCCTGTCATTTTCAGTTTGGCTATTCATCCCATAATTCAACAATTAAATTCAAAATTTAACGTGTGGTATTTAGATGATGGAACTCTAGGAGGTGATGTTGACACCGTTTTGGATGACCTACAACTCCTCAAACATCAATTTAAATCAATTGGCCTAGACCTTAACCCATCAAAGTGCGAAATTTACCTCACTGACATTACCGACAGACAATCGACTATAGATAAATTTAATGCAATAGCCCCTCAAATCAAAATTTTAGAAAAAAGTTCCCTGCACCTCCTAGGTTCCCCTATTTTAGAAGAAAGTTTTTCATCTTTCATCGATCACAAAATCAATCATTTTAATGATATTTCGGATAGACTCTCCAAAATTAATTTACATTCGGCATTCACCCTGATCAGATATTGCTGTTTTGGTCCAAATTTTATGTATTTTCTCCGTTGTTCTCCTCTTTGGAAGAAACCACAACTTTTGGACAAAATTGACCAAATTATTCGCAACACATTAACATCCATTCTTAATGTGGCCCTGGACGACCGAGCGTGGCTGCAAGCCACCCTACCAATTCGTTTTGGTGGCCTCGGCGTCCGCAAAATTTCTAGTATAAGCTTACCGGCGTTCCTGTCCTCTGTCCACAGCACTGAAAAGCTAACCAGGAAAATTTTAGCTCTCTCCCTGGTTGACTCGGAAGTGCCGTGCTTGACCGACGCAGAAGTCGCCTGGAAAGTGACTTGCCCGGATACGGATCGGCCCGAGAACCCGTTTTCCCAGAGACAGTGGGATGAGCCGCTCTGCAGGTTGGTACGGAATAAACTTATTAATACGTCTACCAATACTGCTGAGCGTGCCCGCCTACTGGCTGTGGGTGAGTGGGAGTCGGGCCTCTGGCTTCAGGCACTACCGTCACCTAATATAGGCACTATGTTAGGTGACACTACCTTCCGGCTCGCTACGTGTTTGCGATTGGGCGCTCCTTGTGGGGCTCCACATCGCTGTCAATGTGGTGAAGCAGTCGACTGCCTCGGACACCATGGCCTTTCATGCAGTAAGAGTGCAGGTCGTATTGCGCGGCACGCTAGCATTAATGATCTCATCCGTCGTGCTCTTGCCACCGCCGGGGTGCCAGCTGTCTTAGAACCCAATGGCTTGGCACGCGTCGATGGGAAGAGACCAGATGGTATGACCATAATGCCATGGAAGTTGGGTAGGCCTTTGGTGTGGGACGCAACTTGCGTCGACACCCTTGCGCCATCCCATCTTCCTAGCACAGTGGGCTGCGCTGGGGCGGCTGCTGCAGGTGCTGAAAACCACAAACGGCGCAAATACAATAATTTAATTGGTAATTATGTGTTTGAGCCGTTTGGGGTTGAAACACTAGGGCCATGGGGTCCGAGTGCCCACCTAGTTTTTCGGGAAATCGCCAAGCGGCTGGTCGACTCTTCACGTGACCAGAGGGCGGGCCTATTTTTTGGCCAAAGAATCAGCATTGCCATCCAACGTGGTAATGCTGCCAGCCTTCTGGGCACTTTTCCTGTTGACAGCGATGCGGACGAATTTTTGGATGCCCTGTAACCCTTTTATACTTGTACATATTTAGTTCTATTATAGTTTTGTAGTTTGTAAATATTTAATATTTTGTTTAAATAAAGAATTGTTGATTTGTTTTATCCAAATAATCTTACTATAAGGCACTTGTCTAATTACCATTTGAAAGCAAAGTCTCCCTAAGAAACAACCATAAGCTGGGTATTAATTTTCTCTCAAGGAAAAACAGCTGTCAAAGTGTCACTTCACCTCACATTAATTTAACAATATAAAAAAATCTCAAGAGATTAAATAATAACACTTCAGAGACGCTTACAAGTGAGAGGTCATTTTTTTAAAGGAGTGACTACACAATACCGCGCGGCGTGTAGTCGGGTTGACCCGGTCAGAAAGAGATTTAATATTTAACAGTCTATATAGATTCCAATTGCCTTGTGGTCAGTGGTGTTAGATAAACAGTATGAATACATAAAAAAAAACATTATTTTAACAATGTCCAGGCAAATGAAAAAGTTCAAAACAGGGACCGAACAGTTTATCCGTATAGAGGGTTTTAGTCGGGTTACTTTTTAGGATCAGGTGAAAACCTTAGAGTAAAGGTTAGCTCTTATTAAAGGATTAATCAGCGTATAATAACCGGTTCACGCACAGAGTTCAGTTTTGTCCATACACAATATGCAAGAGAACGACTTAGCCCGCGCTCGGTCTTTTCTCTTCCATTCTGGTTAATCAGCAATATATATATGGTTAACCCATACATATATTGTGAGGGTTAACCCGTACAATGGTTAATAAAACATAATGAGTTATAGATCTAACCGGTTGACCTTTGAACCAAATTAATCGGTCCCTGGTTCAAGACGATTCTGCGTCGGTTAGTGTGATCACTCCTTGATACGATAGACCGAAGTAGGTACTGGATATTGTTTTTTTATAAGCTTTGTTTTTTATTAGTACGTACATTGCCATGCCATTGGATAAGCTAGACCATGGTATAAAAAACTCTTGAACCGCTACTTAACAGGTCATTGACAAAATGAAAGATTGTGTGTGCGTAATGATGAGGCTAGGCTACCATTTTTGTGAATATAGCTTCGGGCTTAGTCGGTATGGTCGGTTTTAAGTATGTTATTTGTATTTTGATAAGCGTACTAGATTGTCGGATAAGTACTCGGTAACGGTAGTTATGTGATTAGTTAATTTTGAGCTGACATTCATTATGATTTTTTAAGAAACCGAGTGCAAATTACGCACACTCTCATCAATTGGTGAACGTACGAGTTAATTATGATCCATTTACCTGGTGCAACATGGCCGTTACTCCTTCTTAATTTTAATTTTTGCATTCATTATATTTTTTTAAGAAACGACGTGGAAATTACTCAATTTAGGTACGTGTTGCCAACAAATACTTAGAAAGCCATTTTGGTAGCAACGAACGGGTTTCATACACATAATGATGGTCACTCACGCAAACATTTTAGTAAATGAGCTTCAGACAACGGGACCTTGGGTTGAGGAACATTGTTATTCTCGCTTGAACTTGTGAGAGAACATCCTCGTCACGGCAGCCCCAACAATACAAGCAAAGAAGTCAAAGCATAGAGTAACGTACTACTCAGTCAAGAAAGTACCGGGCAACGATCAATAATACATAAAATGTTAGTTATTCATCCAAAGTTATTTTATCGCCTTCAAAGCATGCTTCTTCAGAAACGATACACTTACGCCAACGAATTATCCAATAATCAAAATATTTTTAAACGCTTTTTCCGGAATTGAGTTGTCTAGTTCTCGCCGCGAATTCTCCTTTATGTGTTCTACCGAATGAAAACGGGTGCCACGAAGTAGTAATTTGAGTTTAGGAAAAAGAAAGAATTAGTTTTTGGTCAAAAATTCGTTCACTATGATGGCCTTATGCGAAGGCACATTACCGTGTTGCAAAATCCAAGAATTTTCTTTCCAGAAATCTGGCCTTTTTCGTCGAATTTGCTTTCCTAAACGCCGCGCAACGCTTAAATAATATTCTTTATTTACTGGTTGACCTTCTGGCAAGAATACCGAATGCACAACATCGCGATAGTCAAAGAAAACGGTCAACATGACTTTGACTTTTGATCGACTTTGGCGTTGTTTTTTTCGGTTTCGGTTCAGTTGGAAGGCGCCAATCCGAAGCTTGTTGACTATTTTGCATGTCAAACTCGTAAACCCACGTCACGTCACCAGTAACAATGCGTTGCATAAATGTTGGGTCGGAATTGACTCGTTCTAGCATGTCCTCAGCGACTCTTATGCGATATGGATTAGCCGAGCGGCAACATGTTTCATCCCCAAGTGATTATTTATAAAATGGTACGGATCGATTCGTGAGACACAGAAAGTTCAGCGGCTATTCTCTCACAAACTTGAATGAGGATTTTCAGTCACTATTTCCTTCACTTTAGCGATGTTAACTTCAGTTGAAGACGTTGATGGCCTACCAGAGCCAGGCAAAACTTCTATCACATCTCGACCGCTTTTGAACGCTTTGTACCACTCATAAGCACGTGTTTTTGATAAAGTCGATTCACCGTAAGCCTTCTGTAACATTTTCAGCGACTCCGAACACGAAATTCCATTGGCGATGTAAAAGAGAATGCTCATGGAAGTATGGAATCCCGTACCATGCTGCATCAAAATCAAACCTTGTTTTTTATAGACTACACTGATCGTATTAACTCCTACAAAAATTATTTTTGAAAAAAAAAACCCGCGTTTCAGAGTTATTTTATAAAATCGAAACTAACCTAAAAAGTAGGTCTATTTTTTCGACGCTACCAACGACGTATTTTAACACACATACATTACATTATTGCTCTAAAAACAGCGTAATACACTAATATTAGTAAGAATTACGAGTTAAAGTAACATCCACAGTATGCTTGACTGAAACTCGATTTTATTTTAGACCTTTACATTGCCAATAGTCAGTCAGTACAGTACAAATGTCAGATGCCACAGATAAGATAACTATAAACCATAGAGTATAGTAAGTGCTATAAACTAGTCGGGATTTAGGGATGTAATCGATAAATCAAAATCTTTAGGCTGAGAAAATCTATTTTGTTGCAAATAGCAATAAACCAAACTAAATCGATTTGGTGTACTGATCTTACTTAATTGTAATTAATTTTAGAGTCCGCTCGACAGACAAGGGTTTGTTCAATTGAAACGGAACGTCATTTATATTCAGTTGAAACGGAACGTCATATAAAGGGAGTAAAACAATATTCGTACTTTTAAACTCGAAAAGTATATTTCCAGTTCAAAAATCAAATCCCCGACGCGTAATGCCGTAAAAAAATATGAAACTAATTACTATAATATTTTGGTTTTGAGGCGCGAGACTTTTTGGTACCAACTTTGGTCATTGTCCTTTAGGACAAACTCTTTGTTAAATGTTTTTGTCCATTATGAAATTCGCAATACCGAACACACTGATTTAATCTAAATAACACTGATGCAACGCAAACTCCGCGCCAAAATGGAAAACAGCTGTGCCAATCTAACGACAGCAAAAAAACAAAAAATTGAATTTGGAACTATAAACAAATCATCGATTCCCGATACTTTTTGACTGAATGTACATTTTAGAGGAGACCTATGTCTTGCTGCATGTATCTTTTTAAAATTGACCGCTCAATTTGAGATCTTTATTTTCTGTGAGCGAGTAGTGGTGTGGTTGCCTAGTCGTAACTCGTACCTGTAATAAATTGGGGTTAAATAAAACCCAGGCACTTTAGTTTGCGTTATTTATATCATCACTATTGCTTTCAAAACGAGAAGAAAAATCATCATTCAAAACGAGAAGGAAAATCATCGTAAGGTGTGACGTGATGACGTCCACCAACCCGCACTGGGCCTGTGTTTTTAATAACGGCCCATTCCACGGCTTGGGACAGGGAATGGCCTTATGTATGTATCGAAGGCATTAAAAGAAATTTGGAAGGTTTTTTAGGCTTCCCTATTTCTTATATTAATCAAGAACCATTTTTTTGCGTGCCAGGTAAGAGGTAAGTTAAATCAAATGTAAACGTTTTGCAATTAAATCATCTTAACAACATACAAGCCGTTTGATTTGAAGTATTGCAAGGAAAAATACGAATGTTTAAAAAATATTTGAATAATTGGATTAGCTGTCAGCGTAACCAGTTTACATTTAAAACTTGTTTTTTGTTTTTAATATATCTTTTAGAGTTAAATATCAATCCATACGTACTTTAATATGGCTAGTATTTAACAGTAAATCAAAAAATCTTCCTTTGTTATAATAAAAAAAATACTGATTTCACAGCAAAACAGTTACTGATTGCATAGCAAAATATTATTATTTTAGCAACTATCTGAGTTCGTGACGTTCGTGATTAATTGAAAAGCGGAGCTTTTTTATGAACGGATATGTTATAATATTAACTAACGCACAACAAACTTTTTAGTTTTTTGTTAAAACAAAGCTTCCATATTTTTAACACTTTTGGCAATTTATTTAAGTGAAACCGGCTTTCTGTCTGCAGGGATTAAAGTAACCTAACACGAAGTGGGTGACGGGGGTTTAGACCCCGCCATCCACTTCGAACCTAACCTGTCCGAGTCGGGGTGCTACAAGTCCCGAGCTCGCTTCGCTCGCTCTTGCATCCTATGTTGTTCTTACCGCAGTGCCTTTTTAAGATGAAAACATGTTGCAAAAATATTTTGTTATATGTAATACTCACAAGTATTACGTTTGTACGTTGTGGTTTTCATGTGCAATCAGTATTTTTGATGTAAATAAATTGACGGGTGATATGTTTTTTGATGTGCATTTAAAAATAAGTCCTTTAATATTATACATGCGATAGGTCAGTCTGTCGGTCTATCTGTCTGATTGTCTATCTGACTGTTACTTTTCACTGTTGAACGGATTTGGATACCGGGTTTCACATGGATAGATCATGACCTGGATTAGTATACTTTTTATCTCTGGAGTACGTGCGATCCCGTCACCGTGGGATTATTCAACAATACACGCAGGCGAAGCCGCGGGCATAAGCTAGTTAAGAATAAAATATAGAAAACAAATTAAAGAGATTATCATTATTTTATGATATATTAATCATTTATAAAGTATGAGTTGATAATTTATAAGCAGTGTATTTATGATTAAAACGGTACAATAAAAAGGAAAAATATTAAAGTAATCAAAAGTGACCTCTACCGCCCAAGCCCACTATGCACTAGTTTAAATTTAATAAACAGTGTTTGTCCTATATGTGGTACACAATTCAGGGTGGAAGGGACACCGACACGAAAACGGTTACCACGTATTCAGTACATCATTGGGAACCTCCCCAAATTAGTAATTTATGTTAGCTGTTTTTTTTTTAAATAACCGATGAAAAATGTCTATGTGGGGCTCAGAATGATGTACTGAATACGTGGTAACCGTTTTCGCATCGGTGTCCCTTCCACCCTGAATTGTGTACCACATATAGGACAAACACTGTTTATTAAATTTAAACTAGTGCATAGTGGGCTTGGGCGGTAGAGGTCACTTTTGATTACTTTAATATTTTTCCTTTTTATTGTACCGTTTTAATCATAAATACACTGCTTATAAATTATCAACTCATACTTTATAAATGATTAATATATCATATCATATATATAAAGGTCCGACTTTAGCCCTTTTTGAGTTTAACCAGTTCCTTGAATCCATGTGAATTACGCAAACAAACAGATACCATTTTTTTAAAAGTTAACATTATATTTTATGACCATGGAGTTTCTTGATTGTTTTCTCCATAGGAAATCACCAATTCGAACTGTACACCTATCCTCTATCGTTTCACAAGTGCCCATGTAGGTTTGTGTGAAATTAAATATTTTGAATTGAACTTAACACTTAATCAATACACACATGATTACTCACATAATTAATCGATAGCGTTTTTAGTTTTCACACGTTGCAATGAGACATTCTAAAAATTATAATCACAATAATTCTGGGAACAAGCTAATTTACGATAGAGGTTTTATTATAGATGTTGTAATAAATCTTTCGCTGAATACAGCAAGTTGCAACAGTAATAATTTATCTAGATCTTAGAATACTTAGCCGGCTAGCGAACTTAAACAATGCTGTGACTGCTGTGAGCACAATAATTATTTTGGATTCAAACGAAAAAAGTTACAGTCACTCTTGGTAGGCAAACATACCGTGGATTTGAAGATGTACCGATTATTGTTTATAATAAGTAAATCCTTAATTATTAACTAACTTTTTCTGGAAATCGCCAAACGGTTGGTCGACTCTTCACGTGACCAGAGGGCGGGCCTATTTTTTGGCCAAAGAATCAGCATTGCCATCCAAACGTGGTAATGCTGCCAGCCTTCTGGGCAATTTTCCTGTTGACAGCGATGCGGACGAATTTTTGGACGCCCTGTAACCCTTTTATACTTGTACATATTTATTTCTATGTTTTGTAGTTTGTAAATAATAAATATGTGGAAAAACTAACCACAACTATATTAAGTTTAAAAGTACTCCTGATTTTTAGGGTTACGTACCCAAAGGGTAAAGCGGGACCCTATTACTAAGACTCCGCTGTCTGTCCGTCTGTCACTAGGCTGTATCTCATGAACCGTGATAGTTAGACATTTAAAATTATCACAGATGTATGTATGTATGTATATCTGTTGCCGCTATAACAACAAATACTAGAAGACAAATTAAAAAAAATATATATAAGTGGGGCGGGGCTCCCATGCAAGAGACATGAGAACCCTTCGTGCGCGAGTCCGACTCGCACTTGGCCGGTTTTTATTTTGCCTAGATACTGAGTCCAGAAAACATTCGAAAAGTCCTTGACCTTCAAAGATTTTTATTTGCAATTCAAACAAGTTTTTAATAATACTTGGATGATTAAAGTAAATAGTTGTTCTGTGTTTTGAATGTCAATATTATTAAAAATGTTTCTCAAGCGGTCTTGTTTATCCTTGGCTAGGTTTTGCTCCCGTTATGTACGGAAATTAACCCACAAGAACGTTTAAAATGTAGCGTATGGCACTCGGGGGTAAAGCAGCTTTGCGTTAGTGAAAGAATTTGCGAAATCAGATCAGTAGTTCCGATTTTCCGAAGATTACCCCCTACATACAAACAAACAAACTTACAAACTTTTACCTATTTATAATATTTTCCGCTTTCAATGAAGTATTGCGAATGTGTATGATGGTTGGTTGCAGCTAGTGGCGCCGTGTGAAGCAGCGGCGGGTTGCTAGAATAATCTGCCATGCCGGTTTGTCTTTTGTAGGAATTACAAGCGTTTACTGGACAATAATGGCAGGTTATATTTTTATGTACCCATTTCGCTTAAGCTGATTGAAATAAAACTGTATCTAAGCACTGTTCGGTAACTAGGTTTAGAAAACAATACCACCGTAACAGCTAGAAGAAAGTTACCGCGTCGGTAGGTTAGTTTAGTTTCTATTCTTCTTACTGTGTTCCAACGTACCTACCTAGGCTAGGTCTACTCTAGCCAAGCTAGCTAGCCCTTTCCGTTTGCAAACAATCTCCTTTCAAATCTGTATTCCTGGTACTTATAGATTGAACTGGAATGTAGGTTAAACGCAGAGTGTATTAAAATTGTAAGCCTTCAAATATCGCATAGAAACAAAACCTTGACTTATAGGTAATTAGCTTCATTTGATAGTAAATACAATTAGGTATTTATAGTTTTATAGAGTGAATAAAATATAAACACGTTTGGATAAGTAAGTACGATAGTGATACATACTGCCCTAAATACCTAAATCTAAAAACAAAGGAATACGTTTGTTTACAAGTACGTTATTGTAATAATAAGCCCAATTATGAGATAACTAATAAAATGGTTTCAAAACTATAATCTTTGACAAAGATAAACATAATTTTATAGAGGATGATAAATATCATCCTCTAAAATTAATCTATTTCGATTCGAAATTTTTGACCTTCATTGAAAAAGAATATTGTTTATTTATGTTATTTGCATTACAAAATAAATATAAAAAGAAGACTAAAATAAAGTACCTACTACCTATAGGTACAGGGTTATTTGTAATTGTAAAACACCAGAAACCTCTTAAGAGGTCATTGTACTCATCACTATGAACAACTTTTACTATGGGACCAAACCTGTAATCGCGAAAAAAAAATCTGCTGAGTGCTGATCCCTACATTTTGACGAGTTAATCGATCATAAATGTAGGGATCATAAATGTGGGTGATCAAGGTTAAGCAACGACTGCCAAGGTTGGTCTGTGGATGGGTGATCAAGGCTAAGCAACGACTGCCAAGGTCTGTCTGTGGATGGGTGATCCAAGTTAATACATACACATAGGTACATCATAATAGTTACTATGCTTCAAACAAAGTTTTTAAGGCGAGGTGGGCGCACATTTGAGTTTTTTAAAACCATCTGAGACAAAGAATATAGTGTATAAAAATTTAAAAAAAATATATGTTATAGTTAAGGATCTTATCTAGTCACAGTCGCATTCAGTTGCAAGACCTGATGAAGTTCACTCGATAGAAAAAAATCGCAAAGTTACCCCTTTTTGTAACTTTTTTTCAATATTATGACTAAATTACTGATGTTTTACATTTAATTTTTATACTAAATTAAAGAAACTAATTAGTTCTAGACAAAGTGGCAGAGTTTGACTTGATAACATTATTTTCTTAATTACTATGTTTTAATATGAATTAAAAGCGTTCGCGGCGGCTCGGACAGGCCCGATTAGTCGCGCGCTGGCGCTTACCGACGACGGACCTGTGTCAGTTTTTTCCGCGACAATTTCGCGTACCATACCGTCTGTTTTTGACCAAGTTTATTATAATTGTTGCAAGTTATAATGGGCAATAAACAACGCAAGCGAAAAAAGTCGTGTAAAGCAATAAAAGTAACAAATAAAAAGAATGCACTCCAAAGATATGTCACAGTACAAATATATACAGTATTGTGACTCGGCCCTGTCTTTGAAATAATTACCTACAGCCGAGTGGTACGTACGCGATAGGGCTGCACCGGGCCTATAGTAAATATTTTAATTTCATCTACTTAGTTGAGTTTCTTTCTAGTTTTGTGATTGTTAATATTATATTTTTATTTAAAAAAATGAAATTTGTTTGAATGAAATAGGAAGGTTCAATAAAAATACACTTATTGCAATTTACACAAAAACACATAAACACATCAAAATTTTATCTTTACAGTTCTCGAACCTACTAATAGCGAACTGGCTGTTTATTTTCAATTAGTTACTCAAACTGCCCAATTATGATTATTTTATATTCTTATATTTTATAGACAATTATTTCATTTATTAACAAAGCTCTAATTTATCGCTACTAGATAGTTACAAATTTTGATCATAGAAAAAATATTTCATAAAAGTCAAGTAATATTACTTATCCAACTGCATATTTCTATGCTGTGTCGCTAGGCAAGGTCACGCGAGTTCACGAACGCGCTGTGTCCACGAGAAGTATTTTGCGCGCAGCCTACAGCGCTAAATGCCTACTTTTGCAGGAATACCTCGCCTTAATTAAAAATAATAGTAACTTCGCGCGGACTAAACGTTTAGTCAAAACAGTGCTTAGACGCCATGACGTAACGTAAACAAAAGATAAAATAAAAGAAACTTAAAAACTTAAGAACTTAAGAACTTCGTTCCATCCGGGTGTCCCTTGACACCTCTCTAGTTTTTTATTGTAATTGGGTAGTGTTTTAAGAGGTATCTTGATACCGCTGTGAAGTGGACAATAAGCAGTTACTGCTCAATTTACAAATGCACTTTCATCGCAAAATTTGGTCATTAAATTATTATGTATTATATTGAGCGTTATTTACTAAGTACCTCTAAAGCAAATATTTCGTTGCGTTCATTTTGTATTACTAATAACAAAATAGAAACAATTTATGCACAGTGTATTTCACACCGTAAACCGATTATAATTAATTAATTATTTAAGTTTTTTCTATTGCAGACATGTGTTGTCATTCTTATAATATAATAGTATTATGAATTTCATTGTAGTTATATTGATAGTAACACTAACATATTCATTGATAAATAAAAATAGCTATAAAAATTTCCATTGATTCTATCAAATATCTTTAAAAGTTTACATGCATGATGCATTGATGTACTTAAATATTATTTTATCTGAATAGAGAATAAAAAAGTGGATATTATTGTTTTCATTTCTTTGTCTAGAATAAATTAATTTACTTTTGATCGGAGTAGGTATTTTAATTGATGCAACGCATAAAAAGAGTGAAGGACATGAATGTTGATGGATGGATTGTGTTAGAAATAAGATAAAAAAAGAGAAAGGAGTAAATGTGGCTATGACGTCTGACAGGGGAGAATGAAAGAATAAAACATAATGCACCGACCCCAAATAGGACAAGGGCAGGAAGATGATGACCGGAGTATTTTATTTAACCTTCATTGGCTTATATTTTAGAATACTTACATTGAAAAGACCTGGGTACAAGTATGTTAATTAAACAGTTTAAAAAAAATCTGGAATCCGTTTCCAGTGCGCATTTATTCAACACTTAGCTATTAAATGAAAAAACTTAATTAATATTTATGTTCACGAGATTTTCGAGGAATGATTAATTCATTAAACAGGGGAGATAATATAAATTCTCTGAGAAATATTTTAGATTTTGGGATTACGATTCAAGTTTCCAAGTAAGGTTTTATGTAAAGAAAGGTTTCGTTAAATCGTTATAAGTTATTTATATTGTAGTTAATATTATACCTATGAACTTCCACAGCAGCCGCCCAAAGAACGTCCAATTTAAATCATAAATAGGCGTAAATATTATGTTTTTACTTGTTGCAAAACAATAGAACCATAAAAACGTAAGCTCACCATTATTTGGCGCAATTATTTTGCAGCTAATTAACCTGTCAGCACCACTAATGAATCAATTTAACGACTCCAAAGTATACGCACAAACCAATAAATTAATCACAACATAATTACCATTTTGCTTTTTTGTCTATCCAACAATATTTGAAACTTCACATAAGAATCCACATTATTTTCACCACACTACAAGTTTCACTGCCTGTTCGATTAATGTCTTAATAGATCGATGGATGCGTGCGCGTGCGCAGCGGATAGATGCGGAATGTAGTGCGGCCGTGGATAACGGTAACGCGTCGGATGCGTATGCGCCGCCGGCGGTGAACAGCAGCGGATTACTAAAATTCTTCTAATGAGTAAGTGGAATAGGTACATGAATCAAATTTAATAAGTTTCTACTAGTAAGTACGCTTGTCAGTAAGTGTGTTAAGTAATTAGGAACAATTATTTGATTGATTGTAAGAAATGCGATTTGGAACAGCCGCTTCTTGTTCGTATACATACCGTAGGCAGTTGTGTGTATTATTATTGTATGCTTTATCAACATTTTATAAAAATAAGATCCTTCCCTGCCTGCACCTACGAAATGATGAACCCGTACACACCAGTAGCGAAAGGTCAGTGTCAGGGTTAGGGGGGGGGGGGAGGGGGAGGGGAGGGGTTTTTGTAAGAGGTAAGCCGGAGTACATATCTTTAATGTGATTATCCGTTAGGAAACGAGTTGTTTGGAACCTTCGCCACTGGTACACACGTACCTACGACTGAAGGGCCCAAACTCGCATATTACAAGCATTAAAGTCTTGAATTAATATCGACTACTTTACAATTATTATAAAGGATTTATGCCTACTCTATTGCATAGCTGCAATTCCCATGGACCATGTAAGTAACCACGCCGCTTATGAATTGTACCATACCCCTTAATAACAAAATTAGAGTTTCCCGGGGCCGCAGTCAAGCTCGTTTTATGGCTAAGAGATTTAAGATACCATAGGTCTTGAGGAGAAATTATCATCTTCACCTGCCTGGCTTTTTCCCAACTGTGTCGGGGTCGTGTTCCAGTCTAACCGGAAAATGGAGCGACTGTCTATCTGACCTCCAAACCCCAGATAGTACTGTGTAATACGATACCCCTTAGTAAGAATGGTTGTCAGACTTCGGGCCACTGACTACCTGTAACGACTTTCAAAGTATTCTTTCTGAGGCATGGAGGATACTCGGTATGTAATGGGTCACTCATTGTATCTACAGACCAACATAGGCACTCGCGGCTTGACCTGAAGATCGCCCCAAACGGTTGTCATTATTTAGCCAGGAGTTCATAGTTTTCAGAAACGTCATACTAAAAGCTTTTTTTCAAAAAATAAAACTGAGCTCAAAAACACTTTGCTTCACGTGAAAATAACTCTTGCTTCTGAAGTCTTTGACTTTTGTTAGTTTGATTGAGTTTTTTTGCCACCGACTTCAGAATGATTTACTGAATACCTGGTAACCGTTTTCGCGGCGGTGTCCCTCCCTTCCACCCCGGTATGAAAAACATTGTATGTGCCTATAAACTTTCAGGGTTGCCCTCGATTTCCCTGGGATCCCATCATCAGATTCTGACCTGGTGACAATGGGACCACCTCAGGAGTATAACCGTAAATCAGTGAACATACATACAGCCGAACATATAACCTCCTCCTTTTTGAGTTCGGTTAAAAATGAGACTCTATGATTGTATCAGTGAGGTCCAACAGCAAAATTACTTAATTTCTAGGTTATTTAAAGTCATTACACTTTTACCGACAATAACCTGTTGGATATTAATAGACAACGATTCTTGTCTCGTTTTGACGTGATAACGTCTTATAAATTGATAATACCAGCAACACTCATGAAAAATAGTAACGTTCCATAGTAACGTTCCACCTGTGCTTTTGTATTACATAAAATAATGATTATGACGTTATCACGTAAATCTATCGTCCGTAAACCGACTTTATTTTGCAAGGCATCGAACCTGGAACCATCTACAAATAATTTTACAATAATTATGTATTTCAGCAGTTTAACATACGTACCCATTGTTTCGTAAAATAATAATTATCGCCGATTACACGGCTGTTATTAGAATATTAATCCAATTAACAACGTTATTAACGCATGTATGAAACGTGTAGTTAGCTATTTTATATAGTTATTCAGCTGTGATTGGCCAAACCGGTTCACTCGAGTGTATGTACGTCAAAGTATAAAATAGAGCCTCATTTAAATTACTAATTAGAATAATTTAGTATAAAACAGGTTATGCGATCGTAGTTGGGTTTGTAATTTAAAAATAGGCCATGGAATTATGTAATTCTATCTATAATATGTATTTATTTACAAAAAAAAATATGTATATAATGTAGTTTATCAGCCATCTAGCTACCATAACACAAGCATTAGGTTGCTTAGCTTGGGACTAGATGGTGCTGTGTGAAATGTCCAGGGATATTTATTTATTTAATTATGATTTTAAGATTAGTTTTAAGCTTCCCTCGTTGTGAGTCAGACAGAATTACCTATTATTTCTCCAAAACTAATGATAACAGAACTAGAAGTATTACAATTGATACGACAAGTCAACCAACCCAGCTTTGTCCATGTCTTTGCTGTACGTAAGTCGATCTCAAGTTCTTTATTCATTATTATTGTAATTTAAGCAATAAAATAATATACCTCATGACTTGTTTTCCTTTAAAGACCGTTTGTGGTTGGAATTTTATATGTATTGTGAGTGATACTCGCAAACCCGGTCCTTAAAATAATACTCATTTCGATCTGAAAACGATATTTAATTTAACACTAGTGATACAGGAACAATTATATACCTATGCTTATTATTATTGAATAAAACCATTAAAGTAGCTTTCTTTTCTTATTTTACAGTGAAACTATAACTAAAAATGAAGTAAACAAACCCTGACACATTCAAAATAAAACACACTTTTTGAATAATACCTCATTCAACTCGAATGGTCAAAAATTATTGCACAACCCTTTCTCCACCCAAATCAACGTATCACAGTAATTTTATTATATTTTAGATAATTTTGTATTATTGTTGTAATATTTTGTGACATTGCCGCTATTAAATATCAAAACGTTAGAGCCAACAAAGTTGTGGACGCTAGGTGGCGCTGAACTCGTGCACAGAGCCATAAGATGTTTGTCAAAAAAAATATGAAAATAATGTTTTAGGAACTAAGAAAATTTCATTTAAGTAATTTGTGTCCATATTTAAGTGTCAAATGTGACAGAAAGTTGAAGAAAGTATGAGTCTCATTATTTTCTATTAGTTTCTCGACAGACTGTAATCGTAAAGTAATAATTTAACTTACCACGAGTTTATAAATAAATAACTTGCTAATACATGCTTGAAGCTTCAATAGTTTGGATATGTGTCATTCTGTCTGTAGATATATGCTTTGCTTCATTCCAAAATACTTAATACTTAGCCTGCTGCACCCATGCTCAACGCTAGTTAATAGTTTTCATTTTAATCTACGAAATTAGTAATATTTCTGTACAGATAAACATTTATTTATTTATTAGTTTTCAAAATTTACAAAGAAGGTAATTTGATGTTGTATTTAGATGTTTACTTTATCAGCCAAATCTGTCACTACTAAATCACATTAATTTTAGTACTTTATCTTCTTATTTAACATAGAAGAGCTGGGTTCAAAATTGTTTATACCGCCTTGTTGCTGTATACTTAGATGAACAGTAACTAGTAGCCTAATGCAGCAATAGTTTCGATATTGATTGAGGCGATTCCGATGTTCAGTCTTTATCAGCTTTAGTTTGCTAAATACTCTTTCCACTGAAGCATTAGAAAAAGGCAGAATTAATAGGAATCCTATCAGGATTTTTAAATTTTTGAATTTTTCTGTGTCAGCTATGTCCTTTAATTTAAATACTTTTGTCAAAAAATCAACAGCATTCATTTGAATCGATATACTGTCGTCCACACTTGCCAGATCTAATAAACAGTACTCCCGCCATTCGTTTATTAATGCACTTTTATTCAGATATGTGGGGACTAAAAAAGGAAATCTGTTTAAAATTGAAGTTATCATTTTTGGATCAAACGATTTTATAATTTTTGGTTCGACTATTTGTATTAAGTCATATAATAGGTCTGTAAATATCAATCTTTGTTTTATTTGTTCTATATCTTCAACATAAAATGCCAGACAATCGAGTTTGAATCTTTCCAGGTCCTCTTTTTCTAATATCATTTTCAACCTCGTTGAGGCTTGAATCCACAAGAACACCAAGTACAACCTTGGGTTTTTATGTTCGATCTCTAGAGGAGGCGTGTTTCTGGCGTGATGTAAATCAATGAAGTTACTTGCAATTGTGCGGATGAGCCCTTCTACGGCAGTTTCAGTTTATGAAGTAATGGCGATTCAGACTGAAAAGTAATATTGAAGTCATTTAGCAGGTCTAGCACATATGCCATGAACTCGAGATAAAATTTTGTAAACTGGTTACGCAAACTGGCAACGATACTTTCAGTTATTCTGGACGGATCTTCCACTATTTCAAGTCTGAAATAGGCTTCCAGTGCAGGATAATGTTCCAGCGTTCGGTCGACACATGCCTTTAAAGAAAGCCACCGAGTTGTTGCCGGCAAAAGAATCTGATGAATTTCTGTTTGGTAGAAGCGTTGCATTTCTGCAAGCTTCTGTTGTCGGTTGTGGCTGCGGCTGAAATGGGAGCCAATGTTCCGTAACATATCTTTTACTGATTTTGGCAGTTTTAGACAAGCTTTAGAGGTAGCTAAATGTTAGGAAGCACACTATGTTAGGAAGTCTTTCTTTCAATTTGGCGAACACAGAATTATATTCGCCAACCATCACGTTCGTCGTGTCTGAAGAAAATCCCACTAAGTTATCTAGTGGGATTTTTTTAGTTTCAACGCTCTGTATTAATGCGTTATACAAGTCATCAGCCGTACCTGAAGCCATTTCCAGCAAATCGAAGAATTCTGTTTCTATTTTAAATTCTTGGTCACAATATATCACTGTCATCGCACATTGTTTGTTTGTGCCAACATCAGTTGTTTCGTCCATTATTAGGCAAAAGAAATTATCGGTTTGTTTTAAATAATCATGCAAAGTACTTTGAAGACTGGGCCCTAAAATTTGGTTACAACTGCTGTTGCTTTCGTACGACCCATCTTCATCTTCTGAGCAATTTTCGAATCGTGACAAATATCCGCTATTAAGCGAACTAGAGTGTCTGATAAGAGGAATGGTAAATTATTTGTAGCCAGCATTACAGCAATTTTAAGCTCACCTCTTTTTGCTGAGAGATCTTCATCTGATGGTTTTAATGATTCTTTAATATTTGATGTGGATTTAATGGTTTTCATTATTGATTTGTGTTTATCAGTTTCAGAGTGTCGTATCAAGTGCGGCTTGTGGTTGGGTAACGTAGTTTGACAGTATTTGCATTTTGCACTGATTGTGCCTTTAACTGTGTCTGAAACTAGCCACTCTGAGAGTTCCTTAATTTGCCATTTCTCGCTAAAAACATATAAATGTTTTTCAATCTTATCCGATGCTTTTTAAGATTTGGTTGGAATATTTTTTTTATGCTCGTTATTATTTGTTGCTATCTGGATTTTTTCATTTTCGATACAAGTATCAGTAAGGCTTGTGGTTTTTTTTTGTTAGATGGATTTGATTTGTTTAGCAGACTGAAGTCGTTGGAAGGATTTGATTCTTGTGGTTGGGTAGGTTTTGTTAGTGCGTCAGTACATGAAGGGCCAGGGATACTAGGACTTAAACATTTCTTCTTAATTGAATGACCAGGTTTAGTAGGCTGGTTACTATTTTGAGAGCTATTATAATCACGAGGGTCACGTTTTCGCTTCGTTATAAATCTGTCCATTTCCCAACACCTGCGTCTAGACAAAAAACATGCTATCCATCACACACAGCTCCATGCAAAGATACGGTAAGGTACGTTTGCGTAATTCACTAAATAGAAACAATATAAATATTAAGCTACATAAGCATGTGACGGGTGGCGCCATCTGTTCATGAAAGTTTCTAGTAACAATTTACATAACTGAGATTTTCAATTGTCTTCATTTCTATCTGATACATTGTGTTCTGTGCATTCCACAAACTTTTACTTTGACCGTTTACGGAGTAGGTATATACGTACACCATAATACAATATTAACAATTTTCTTATGAAAAATGTAGGTAAGTATAGGTAGAAAAGAAAGTTATGAAACAAAAAATATTAAAAACAAAGTAAAATTCGTATTATTTAATAAATAATAAGTTCAAATATTAGAATCACATGCATGCATACAATTGGCAACTTGAGAGCCTTCGAAGAAATAGGTATTTAGAAACTTAAGTACGTTTTTAATAAACCTCTTACAATTGCTTTTACGAAAAAAAGCGTTACTTAATAGCAAAAAAAGTATTTATTAATTTAAAATTCGCGCGAAAGACAGCCGGTCACGTGACATTTGATGACGTCACATTTCAAAAACGTCTATTTCTCGCCAATCAGTGAACGTTCTTTGAAACTGACCGATGACGTTTTGCTTGACATTTTCTGTGAGATGTGACGTCACAAGATGGCCGACCACGTCTCGAATCTTGTAATCCATAGATAAAAAGGCAAATCTATTTTACAAAAATAAAACATTTCAAATTTCTTTTAAAGCGAAATACCTATTGTGTAATTATTATTTGTTTACAATCTATCATATTTAACATAATATTTCATGTTTCATCGTTACAATTGTCAAATAGCCAATTACTTGAATTTTATGTGATATACGTAAATGCTCCGGAATTATCCAAATTAGGTTGTTATTTCACAAGATGGCAACCTCAATAAAACATTAAAAAAACAGGACGTAGATTTTTCAACATCAAACATGTTTCGTTTTAACGCTAGTAGTGATTATTAATTTTAAATAATTTATTTTGGTGTCAAACTTTCAAGGCGATTAAATAAAATTCTACCTTTGACCTCAGATTTGTTTATTTTATAATCTGAGCCTTTGACCATCATATCGGAATAGATAGTTTGTAAAATTTTAAGTTGTTTGTCAGTATCTATTTAATAAGAATGAATGAAAGGAAAGAATCAATAAACCACACCTTGGCAGTGGTGATAAGAAAAGAAATAAGATAATAATAGCATTGTCATTTAGTCATACAACTTTGCCTCCTTGCAGTGCAAACAAAAAACATGAAAATGCAAACCATCATCAACATCAACTTACCTTGACTTAACTTTTCTTCCGTCTCGAGATTCGTATTGTTTCGTCAATTACGTGATTATCCGAACAACACAACACAATACCTTTTTGAATTTGAATTAGTAGAGTAACTTGCCATAGACTTCCCATAGAGCAACCATAGGATGATACTCTCGATTATGGCGATATTTTTTTTTTTCGTAAACGTCACTGGGAAGAAAACTTCCCGTGGGTGGGGCTCGTACATGTCCGAGATCGTGTGCTGGTCGCACATGGCTTACGCGACCACCCCTGGAATGGATGGGCCTTGAAAATTTTTTATTTGACAGCGCTCTGTTTTATTTTTTAGAATTTTTCTGAAAAAGCGACATCTTTTTTTTTTGCACTAACAGAAAGCCATTGAAATTTCGGTCCTATTAAACAGATGGCGTTATTCCCAAAACGCTAACTAACACACTTCATAAGCTGTGGAAAAATTTGAATTTCGACGGAAGGAAGTGCAGTCTGTGGCGTAGTTACGTGGTTGTGTCGTGTTTGTGTTAGTGAATTTTGTGGGAGTTAATTATTTGTTTGGTAAGTAATATTATATACCATTTTATTCGTGATTTAACGACCTTTCGAATGATATATGTGAATTCCGAATCGATCAAAAATTGGATGATGAAATCAATAGGGTTATGTTGTAAGGTCGGAATGCTGTCCGAAAAATCTATAAATTTATGAAAACGTGATGAAGCTCCTAAATTGCTAGTTTGTACATAAGGCATTGTGGATTAACTATATAGCGTGACTATTTACGATCAATTTGATACCAATAACATAACATTTAGTTAAACTTTCCGAGGTCTGTTATCGTTTGTTTACGTTACGTCATGGCCGCTAGGCACTTGTTTTGATTATACGGTTATTCCGCGCGAAGTTACTATTATTTTTAATTAAAAACTTTGTTTGAAGCATAGTAACTATTATGATATCATTTGATGCATACTGAGTTAGGCTATAACTTAGGTTAAAAAAAACATAGGGTTATCGATTTAGATTTTGAAATAATACAAGTTTTATTTAAGTATTTTTTTTTTTGTAATGGTTGTTAGTGCTTTCTCACAAAACCTATAATTTTATAAAAACGTGATTTATCTATTAAATTGCTTGTTTTTACTTAAGCAATTGTGTATTAAACTGAAAGCGTGTTTATTTACGAACAATTTGGTAGCAAAACTATACCATTTAGTTAAGATTTCGAAGTCAGGATATGATTTGTTTACATTGAGACGCGTAGTTTAGGTATAGGTTTTGACTAGAAAATACTTGAAATTTTGTCGACACGATGTTGTTATTAAATTGTATTTCAAACATTGTTTGAAGAGTGATAACTATTATGATGTCATTTGATGCGTACTGAGTTAGGCTATAATTAAGGTTCAAAAAAATATAGGGTCACCGCTTTAGATTGTGAAATAATCCAAGTTCTATTTTTACCGGCTTATAAAAACAAAACGAAGTCACCCACAGTTATCAAAACACTTGTAAGAAATAGCGTGGCGTCTGTTCTTCAAACAACCGTCATTAGTTACAATCACTTCATAGAATTTTTTTGTTTACGTTTCGAGTGCGCGCGACCCGACACCCAGCCGCTCGGCAAAAAAGGTGACGTCAGTGAAGCCCCGCGGCGCGGGGGGCCCCGGGCGAGTGAGTGGCTAAGAAAGTTTGACACTAATGACAGTTAATCACAGTTTGGGTAGAAATCTACTCAGTGGCTTCCGTAGGTGGCTTCCCAGTGGCTATTTAAAACTGTTCTGTTTTTTTTTTTAATTCATCGCTCCTGAGGAAGGAAGAAAGGGAATGTAACCCAAACATCCAAGTCTTATTTGGTTGGAAGAAAAACGTTTTTTAAACGCAAATTCAGGATGTTGAGAAAAACAGGAGAAGACGATTTCTTTTTGTTTCTTTTTACCCTTTGTAGTGAAAAATAAATCACTAGTATAGAAAAGGTACGAAAAAGGTACGGTCTACACTGAGGTACGGTTGTGGTACGATTGTGTGATGAATAGTACGGAAAACCGTACTTTTTGGTACGGTCTGGCAACGCTACTCTATCTATCCGCAGCTCAGCTCAAAGACTCTTAGGACTAGAAAGCTGTAATTTGGCATGAATATACAAATTAGTTACGCCGACAAAGTGGTAAAACAAAATCTCGAAAAGTATTTTTTATCTCCTGTACACGTTAAGTGGGGATTTTTTTTCCCGTGTACCCCGTGGTGTGGGATGTCGTTAGATAGGTCTTTAAAAACTTTGCGAGTTTGTTCAAATAATTTTTCAATTAAGGGATTCGTTTGTGAAATGTTAAGCTTTAAAGTGCTAATTTTTTTTAAATTTTCCCCTCTACCAGCTAATCGGTTACGTTCGAATGTGTGAAAAAATTCAGGGTGGTAATACGTATAACGAAGTTAAAAGGAAAACTATCACCGCTAAGTAGGCTTTACAAGTTTAAGAGTAATAATCGACCAAATTATAAAATGTACTTGGATAACATATTTTCCTAAACATAATGTATGGAAGCACAGGTTTTTCAATTCATTTCATTTAAGTATCTGCCAGAATAATGTTACAATTGGTCTTAAAATTATCACAATTTCCAAATTATTCTTCCGTTTTCGGCGCACAAATATTTTAAGCCTTGCTACATTAGTAATTCGATATAATTGACAGGTTTAGATTATGTAATATCGACTAGTCTAAAACAAATATGATTTTTATTTTTATCTGCATTAACAAGCATGTGCTCAATGTATTGATGAAACGGTTAACTATAATTTTACAAGTTGGCTTGTACTAATATAATCCTTGTCAAATGTCAATTAAGTAATTTAGGTATACTTAACTAGGACATCATAGATTTGGGAAAATGAGTCATGACTACACTCTAGTGTAGTAGTGTCACAATCGCAATCCGTCAGAACTCAAGTGCTGGTGATTTTTTCATAGCAGGTAAGTAATGTTGTTGTACAATAATGATGTTGGTCATCAGCAGTAAGGTTATTGTTGGCGTATTTAGTAAGAGCTCTGCGTTTTTGCTGGGATGTAATCTTTGTTATAGGCTGGCGGTAGAAGTGTTGGGATTGGGATATTGGAATACACCGTTTCAATTTATAGGCATTTTGGTAATAAAGGAATATGCCGTAAGGGTTTTAAAGAATAGGCGTCGCTCTCTTTGCTTTGGCACAGTCCATCTATTGTTGGTTTTTCTCTTCTCTTATTGCCATCCAATTCATACTTAAACCTACAAGGATTTTTTTAAAATAAATAAGTAGTACAAAAAAATCGCTCAGCTTTTCCAAAATTAAAGTTCCTAGGTGTACCATGAGATTGTCTAAAAAGACGAGGTTCTTTTAGAAACTGAAAAATGGGATGACGCTAAAGCAATTACCTATGTGAATACTTAGGTATTATTTAACATAGCTTGCAGTAAGTAGTACAAACTCTTTGCAAGCAACTTAGCGACAGTATGCGCTCAGTTTAAAACTATTAACGCTACCGGTAAAGATATTTTCTTCATCGTAGATAATAGCTACACCTCTCACTTTACCTTCGAACTACCTAAAAAATCGATGTTTTTTTTTTGTCATTTACACGGACAAAGCCGATTTTATTGCACCACTGTATAAAAACTATCGACCACATTGTTTATTTTTGGAAACATTGCGCTTTTTCGCCTTCTACACATATTTTTAAAAGTTAAAACCGCAATGAAATCGAAAGTCTCCGATAAATACTTCAATAAATGTTGGCCACGGTGCTCGGTCACCCGTGCGGTTGCAAAACGCAACGTTTTGTCGGTTTCCTATTGTGGTCGTAATAGTAGTTACGTTATAAACGTTCATTGTGCGCTGCACTAACCGATTCAGTTACCGGGGTGGCAGAAGTGAATGGTAGACTTAGACAATACGAGAAAAAAGTTAACAAGGACGGATCCGTTTTATTTTATTTACATTCTAATAAATATTACAAACCAACCTAATATTTTATGCATTTTTCGGTTCCAGGCGATAATGAAAACCTACCGAAGATAGCGGACTTCCTTGGGGTTCCGAAGGTACCTATGGAATATTTTCTCCGTAACCTGGACATACAGTTAATCGAAGCAGACAATAGTCTGAATCTATCAACTCCTCAGCCTATCGCAGTCCGCTGCCGGACAAAGGCCTCTTCCAAACTGCGGCACCACACCTCGTCCTTCGTCTTCCGCATCTAGTCTATCCCAGCCATTTGATCCTACCAACTGGGGGCGTAGCATATTACACTACACTTGCCGATACACGGTCTCCACTCCAGGACAGGACGTGTTTGTTCCATCGACCATCCGATCGATATTTCAACATGTCCAGTCCACTACCACTTCAGCTTTTGTACAGTCACGAGCACCAACATGGAAACACTTAACAACTTTTTATCAAAAAGTATTTTTCTCCTACTGTTCTTATTAAAATTTCTTGTTGTTTTGTTACATATTATTCTGGAACTCACATTTTTATGAAAAAGATCCTATCTCCGTATCGATCCAATCGTATTTTCTCGCAATATGACTGATGAGTGCAATGTCGGTAACTCCAGTTCTTTTCCGGATAATTTCCTATAGTCCGGATAATTCCAGATTGTGAATAAATATAAATTTATAAGATAGATCATAGTGTCTTTGTAAACATTTTGTTGAAGAGTTTCTTCTTATACGAATGCATTGTTTTTGGTTTTCTGCAATGGCGGCACGGTTGCATTCTCTTTGGTATAGAAAAATGTCATGTCGTTTGTGCTTGATAGTAAATATCGTGTTTATAGATATCTAACGTGAGTTTTATTGAAATATTGCCGAAATCCAATAGGGGATATATCACTGCAATAAATTAATAATCTGAATGTGAGTGAAAGCAAATCCAATCTAGTAAATGGACTCTAGAGCGCTGACCTGCATCAACTAAAGTCGTTAACTTAACTGTACTACGATTTGTAGTGAGATAAAATAGTTTTTTTTTTTTTTTTTTAATTACAAAATGGGCCTGTTCTTGACCTCGATCACGCCTGATGGAAAGCGATGGATGAGGTCTATGATGAAACGAGCGTGCCCAGAAGATGCCTATTCACTCTTGCTTTGAAGGCAGACGGGTTATATGTGGGAGGGAACATAGATGCCGGCAGAGAGTTCCACACTTTGGCTGTGCGCATAATAAACGTGGAGGAGAAGCGCCGAGTACGACTTGTCGGGATATCAACCAAGTGTGGATGGTACGCCGCAGTACGTCTGCTAGTCCGGTGGTAAAAGGGTGATGGTGGGATTAGATCGTGGAGCTCCTGCGCACACTCTCCGAAGTACAGTCTGTAGAAGACCGACAAGCAGGCGACATTACGCCGATGAGCTAGGCTGTGAAGCGTTGCTACCAAAGACTCGTCGCCTATGAGCCCTTTAGCTCTGCGTTCCACCGAATCAAGTGCAGCAAGCTGGTATTTTGCTAATGAAATGAAAGGAATGTAACTAAGGAGTTGCCTATGTCCACTGATAGGAACAGATTGCTACTCATACTGGTGTAACCAGCATCACATCATCATTATGCTAATCGTCAATGAAGATTGGCTTCGCTTATGTTTACAGAGACTGAAGTAAGTTAGAAGACCCCTTGACCCTAATAGGCAAATAGGGCAAGTAGGTAGATCTTGCAGCGTGGGTTCTTTTAATTCTTAAACTTTACAAATAAGCTGACTAAATGAATAACTTCTACTTCTGCATGAGCAATGTAAAGAAAATCTAACCAATCCGAGGTGCTAACATTGTTGTACTAACTACAGTTACTCCTGGTATAATAGTAATCTTAATCCTTACAAAAAAGTAATTCTTATGCCCTTCTCTCGCTGACTCGAAGTCTGTCTACGCCCTTGGGTGGACAGACACGAAGTGATTGAAGTTCCCCAAACTAAACCTAATGTGAATGGATGCTAAAACAGTCGTGATCGGCAATAATTCAGTAATAATAAAACAATTGAATTGAAACTCCATGCCGTACTTTACGCCAGCTCGTTGACGTGCGGTCTAGTACTGTACTATTATAGGTAATAGTCAGAATGCTAATTTAATATCAGGTGCTAAATCTACGCTCGTGGCGCTCACAAACAACATTATAATTATTATATTGTTAAATTATAGGAAGTATGTAAGACCTATCGCGGCTTGTGACAACTTTTAACAGCTTCGATGGATAACACTTCTATAATGCTACTTGAAGCTTATAATTTAGGAGACGAAGGGCATAATAACGGCTCTTACCAATGGTGTTGCAAGGGCTATGGGGATTAGATGGCAACACTACCTACGTATCATTTCCTATCATTGATAGGCCTTGCAATTCGATGATTAATTTGAAGAGATTGTAGATATTGGTAATGTGATAACGTCATTATCACATTACCAATATCTACAATCTCTTCAGATATGGTGATGATTTGAGTACGCAACGGACGTTACTATCGCGATTGAGTTTAGTGGTTAAACACAAACGTTAATTTAGTTAAATTTAACTGGTTTAACACTGAATACGTAAAATAATAAGACTGTCATTCTATTGTTATCCTTATCTTATGATTATAGGCTCAACGAAATTGTCTGGTGCCATTTTTTGTATCAAATAGACAGTATAACCACTCACCACACAGCTGCGCAGTTCACCGGAGAAAATATACAAATGCAACTTGATGACTCGATAAACAATATTTGTTCTTTTAAAACTTTCTAGGCCTTTCTAAGCTTTCACATTGCTGTATTGTGTTTGAGGCGTTTGACAACAACATTTTATGAGCAGACCAGAGGCCTCATTGCATTTCAGAAAATATCCTCCCTGAGAATAACTTACTTACTTCTATTTCTTTGTTATAAAATCTACCTAGCAATCTCAAATCCTCTCATAGGTACAAGTTAAGACTGCGTGCAGGAGTCGAACCTGCAACCCATCGCGCTTTTGCAAGGTGATTGCAGATAACAACTAAATAATACCTATGACTTCACAATAGTTGGTGATGTTAATAACCTTCTGTTTCTACTTGGATGCTTGAATCTGAGCCATAAGGCCAATTTCGCCAATGAAACTGAAAGACAATTGATCCACATTAATACGGCATTGTTAGTAGAACATCCCTAAGACGTACTATTTGCCCAACGAGGCGTTAAATGCATATGAAGTAAAAAAACCGCTGTAATGAACACTTCATAGATCAAGGGGTTCATTAAGTAGTTAAGTATAGAAAGATAAAGGTTAAAGTTATTTACACGACAAGCGCCTGTTGAATAAAACTGAGCTAAGTTTATTTTACACTACTTCTTGAGTTCATTTATTTTTCAGGCCGCTATAATTAATTTCTTAGACTAAATTTATTTAGACACTAATTTAATTATAGTCGCCTGTAGGGTTTTTGCTATCGTATAATTAACAAAAATATTTTTTTTATGGTAATATGTGGAAATTGAAATACTGCGACATTCTTGAGACTTCCCGAAAAGAAACTCCCAAATTTTACTGACTGTTCACCGTTTAGAGATCGTCGACACATGGATGTTTTAAAGAGGAACTGTCAACCAGCATTGTTGAAACGTGTAGGTACTTACTTATCTTATAGCTAAGTACTCGTCATTCAAATCAAATGACATTGCTGTACTTAGTTCCAGACTTACAGTCAATTCCAAAATAATATATAGTTAGGTAAAGGTTATGCGCTTGTAGTAGAGACCATTGCAGTTGAAAGAAAATATCATTACTCCTCGCAAAATTTTACTTTGTAGAACGAATTAAAATCTATTTTTAGAACACTGATGCATCACAGCACACAGCGGCCGCGTAGCGTAGCCCACAACCTAAATAAACAGTCCTCAAGCTGAACATAATGCAACGACAAACAGAAATATTGTAGCTTTCAGTAGTTTTTGCATGCAGACTGAAAGTAATTAGGTTTTCATATTGCAAAAGCTAAGCTAGGTTTTAGATTTGTGGTGAGGATACAAACTACAAAATGTACAGGCGCCTGTTCAAAATTGTATTGCAATAAAACATTAGCTTGCATATTTGCTTTAAGTTTAATTTATTAACAGGCGCATTCACTGTTAGATTTTTCTATTGTGTACAACCAATTCCAAACTATCGTACGATAGGAAACAGTTCAATTACTTTACGTAATTAATTTAATTTCAACTTTCTTAGAAAATATAATAATGGGTTTAATTGGTTAGTTCTAGCCATACACGATTCTAACTTAGCAAAGTAACTACTTTCTTGTACAAGTAAGTATTGGATTTAGGTAGGTACAATCAATCGTTTAGTTAACCTAGTTAAAAAATTTACCATGTTCTATCCCCCATTTACTAAAAAACCGTCACTTTTTTATTTAATGTAACAGCCACCTGACGTAGTACAATAAACAGCAATCTCGACAACTTTCGGTTATTACTAGTTTTAGCGGTTCAAAGTCGCTTCGAATAGGTAGCGACTTAGTTTTTATAGGAATTCTTACTATGCTAGAGCCGAGTATTGAAGAAATGTTTTATAGACTCATTTGAGTGTTCCCTTTCACGGAAATCTTTTTTAGTAAAAGGTGAAAGAATAATGCGTTTTGAAGGGAAACCAGAGATGACAACGGTCGCGAACTGACACACCGCGATTCAGAAATGCATGCATGGATTGTCAACGCCATTTATCGAGCGGGGAAGTAAATATTTCACACCTATTGGTTGGTCGTAAGTGGACTGAGTCGTAATGGAAATAAGTGGTTCTAAAAAAAACTAGGTAGGTACATAACTCTGTATAAAATTTAAAAATATAGTCGGAAGTAGGTATTCGCTAAATATTAAAATGCAGTTTTACAGGTAGTCACGGGTCAAGGTAAAATCCATAAGCATTGTAGGTATATTATCATAATCCGTCTATAATATTGCAATTCCAAAATGTCAAGATCTCCAAGTTGTTTAAGCTAGACCTAAAGATTATTGTCTGTAATTCTGTATCATCTTATCTCACAAATACGAGTACGTGCACTCCTCAGACATCGAGAGCTGCATAATTCATTTAATTTATTTTTTTATAATTTTAATTTTTTTCCTGTTTAGTAGCTTTATCTGACTAAAATATCATTGTAAGATACCACTTAAAGGAAGAGTGAGACAGCCCCGACACTACTATTGTAACTTACTGGGGCTGCCTCAGTTTATGTATGATACGTCTGCAATGTTTTGAGATAAAATAAATATTTTGCACGGCACGGTTGGCGCAGTGGTCAAGCGATTGACTGCTGCGCTGCATGTCGCGGGTTCGATTCCCGTACGGAACAAATATTTGTATGACCTACAAGTAGTTGTTCCGGGTCTGGGTGTTTTTCTATCTATAATATGTATGTATTTACAAAAAAAAATGTATATATGTAGTTTATCAGCCATCTAGCTACCATAACACAAGCATTAGGTTGCTTAGCTTGGGGCTAGATGGTGCTGTGTGAAATGTCCAGGGATATTATCCAAGGATATTATTATTTTTGTATTTGTATCTTACGTAGAAAACTCATAGGTGCGGCCTGTCCCACTTTGTTTTTATTGAAAAGCAAAGTGGGCCTTGTTGTTAGAGGTGCCATTTCACCTATGTTTAAAGCGTGCCTTCTTCTACCTGTTAACTCCTCTAACTATAGAATTTATAGTAAGTAAGCTAAATAATAATAATGTTTATAGCCAGGAGTGTAGGGTCCCGTCAGTAATGCAACAGATGAAGACGAATCTTAATGAGAAATATTATTTAAAATTTTCTAGAGAAAAGAAGAAAGTTGGTGACGTTCTACTCAAAAGATGGCGCTACTCGACGCCACGACGCGCTGGCCGGCTGTTTACCGTGCCACAACAGATAATAATATACACACTCGTTCACAGGTATGTATGTACATACAAATTATGATATAGGTCTATGTTGATGATTATGACTACTCAAACTTACACAGCACACTTGTATCTGACTAATTCTATTATCATACAACCACCGGTAATAGTGTGTAGGTAGAATGATACCTATGTAATGTAAAAACTTGCCAAGTCAATTTTTGACGAATCTTTTCCGACGTTCATTGAAGAAAAAATTCAAAATTTTAATGATGTTTCGGAGAGACTTTTCAAAATTAACATTCATTCGGCCTTCACACTTATTCGATACTGTTGTTTTGGACCAAAATTCACGTATAGCCTTCGCTCCTCTCATCTATGGAAGCATCCACAGCTTTTAGAAAAAGTAGACCAAATGATTAGGAAAACTCTAACTTCAATATTTAATGTGGCCCTGGACGACCGAGCTTGGCAGCAAGCCGCACATCCCATTCGTTTGGGTGGTCTCGGCGTCCGCAAAATTTCAAGTATAAGTTTACCAGCCTTCATCTCCTCGGTCTACGGTACCGAAAAATTAACCAGAGATATTCTGACTTCCTCACTGGTTGATTTTGAGGTTCTGTATTTGACTGATGCGTTAGAACGCCTGGAAAATGGCTTGTCCCAATACGGATTTGCCCGACAACCTGTCCTCCCAGAGACAGTGGGACGTGCCGCTCTGCAGTATTGTACGGAATAACCTTTTAAACACGTCAATCAATACTGTGGAGCGTGCCCGTCTGCTGGCCGTGGGGGAATGGGATTCGGGCTTGTGGCTTCAGGCACTTTCGTCATTCACCATTGGCACTATGATGGATGACGCATCGTTCCGGGTCGCTTCGAGTCTACGCTAGGGATGTTACGGAAGTGGTTTTATCGGAATCGGAGCTTTTAAATTTAGTTTATCGGACTCGGAACCGGAACCGGAACCGTAACCGGCACCGGAATCGGAGTCGGAGTCTGAGATGGTGACAAAAAAGAGATGTGTTAAGGATACATAATATAAAATACAACATAATGTAATCAGCCTCTTTAATTTCAATTAAAAACGATAAAAATTATTATAATTATGTTTCAGCACACAGCTATTTAAAATAAGAATGTCATAATAATATGGTTTTCAGAATTTCTTAAAAATAAAAAAAAAGAGTTAAATCTGATGTATTGACTCTAAAAGTAGCATATTATATTTAATAAATAAAAGCTTGGAAGCTTTATCACCATCCAGTCTATTTCTTAGTGGGCTGTATATTAGGCCAGCACCACTAAAAAGTTGCTCGCTAGCTACCGAGCCTGGTGGACAGGACAAATATTGGCGAGCAATCGGTTTAAGATATTGTAATTTTGTATTTCCATTCACTTTCCACCACAATAAGGGATCGTCACAAGGAGTGAAATAGTAAGTACGTAATCGACGACAGAAAGCACACGGGGAGTGGGGCTGCGCGACCTGCAAAAACCTGTTCATACGTGTTGACCGCGACCGCGCGACCGCCGCTATGCTTCGACCTCCGATTAAAACTTCCGATTTAAAGTATCGGAGCCGAAGGCGGAACCAGATGTGTAATATCAATCGGAAGTTCCGACTTATCGGAATCGGAGTCGGAGCTCCGTAACATCCCTGAGTCTACGCTTAGGCGCACCTTGAGTTGCTCCGCATCGGTGTCACTGCGGTGAAGCTGTCGACAGCCTCGGACACCATGGCCTGTCTTGCTACAGGAGCGCAGGTCGCATTGCACGGCACGCCAGCATTAACGACATGATTCGTCGAGCTCTTGCCAGCGCCGGCGTACTAGCGGTTTTAGAACCAAACGGCTTGGTACGTGACGATGGGAAGAGACCAGATGGCATGACGTTGGTGCCTTGAAAGGTGGGTAGGCCTTTTGGTGTGGGACGCAACTTGTGTCGACACCCTTGCGCCATCTCTCATCATTTTTTTTTTACAATTCCTTCACTACTTAATCGAAAGGAACTTCGTTCCATCCGGGTGCCCCTTGACACCTCTCTAGTTTTTTAGTCTTTTTATTTTAGTTCTATTTATAGTCTGTGTATAATGTATATTATGTTTAATCATTGGACTATTTTTGGCATGACTATAATAAGATCTTATAAAGGACAATGACCAAAATTGGTACCAAAAAGTCTCGCGCCTCAAAACCAAAATTTTATAGTAATTAGTTTCATATTTTTTTATGGCATTACGCGTCGGGGATTTGATTTTTGAACTGGAAATATAATTTTGAGTTTAAAAGTATGGATATTGTTTTACTCCCTTTATATGACGTTCCGTTTCAACTGAATATAAATGACGTTCCGTTTCAATTGAACAAACCCTTGTCTGTCGAGCGGACTCTAAAAGTCCTGTGAAAAAATGCATTCGGCCGCTTTTGTTTTTGCCTCGCTTCAAATTACTCCAACGTGTAGGGCATACAATAAAAATGAGAAGATTATAGTTATTTTGTCTATGGTTAATTGGCCGTTCACAGATAGTCTTATTGATGTAGAATGCAATGGAATCGATTTTTTGATGAATCGATTAACCAGTAAACGTTTCTTTTGTTTATTATACATATATAACTATAACGTTTGCTTGAAAAACATTTCAAGAATTACAAATAATTATGTACAGCTTTGCAAAAAAGTGTGGAATAAATGAGGTCGCCACTGCCACTGCTTCGAATAGTTTTATTCATTTTAAATAGTTAATTACGCAAGGAAAGTTGATAATTTTTTAAAATCTATGAAAAACCACTAGGATATACGCACTGTTGACACAGAATGTACTAGCAGTTGACAAGTAACCACAATCATCGATATTAGTTCCAACTGTCACCGCGTCAGACTCTTTTTTGCCAAGCTGTATTTGCTTTGCTTTCTTTGCATAACAGCAACAATTAAGTAAGATCAGTACACCAAATCGATTTAGTTTGGTTTATTGCTATTTGCCACAAAATAGATTTTCTCAGCCTAAAGATTTTGATTTATCGATTACATCCCTAAATCCCGACTAGTTTATAGCACTTACTATACTCTATGGTTTATAGTTATCTTATCTGTGGCATCTGACATTTGTGTACTGTACTGACTGACAGTAGGTATTGGCAATATAAAGGTCTAAAATAAAATCGACTTTCAGTCAAGCATACTGTGGATGTTACTTTAACTCGTAATTCTTACTAATATTAGTGTATTACGCTGTTTTTAGAGCAATAATGTAATGTCATGTGTGTTCAAATACGTCGTTGGTAGCGTCGAAAAAATAGACCTACTTTTTAGGTTAGTTTCGATTTTTTAAAATAACTCTGAAACGCGGGTTTTTTTTTCAAAAATAATTTTTGTAGGAGTTAATACGATCAGTGTAGTCTATAAAAAAACAAAGTTTGATTTTGATGCAGCATGGTACGGGATTCCATAGATCCATGAGCATTCTCCTTTTCGTGTAAGTACGTACTTACTCGTTTAATTGCGCTTTGTTTCTGCAACTATTCCTAAAGGTAGGGTTGCCATCACCTATATTGACAATACCGGACCAATACTTCAAAACCCCGGACATTTGGGTGAAATTCATTTTTTCCCGAACGCCCCGGAAAACTAAAGATAAGTTTTACCTTCTTTTGACCATTTATGCAGAATTATGCTTTAGAAATCGACTCATGCAGTGCGGTAAGTCTAGAAGAACGTAATATGTAAGAGCGAGAGTACCGAGTTATATAAAAATGGGTTCAGCAGGTTGTTCTGTTATGAAACTAAGTGCAGCTTATAAACAGTTTTAACGCTCCCAATCCCAATCGACGCAGACACAAAAAGTGACCGGGCTTTAACCGGACTCTTTTTAAAACCTTCTCGAAACCTTTGCATAAAAAATTTACCCACTCCTGAATAAAACACATACTTCATATTCACACGGCCAATAACAGATTCAATATAATGTGCTTACCAACATTTGAAGGATCGTATAAATATAACTGTTTACGCTTCAAACGAACAGACTTCAAATAATCATTCCACCACATACATACTTCCATGGTCCAATTACCATAACATTCATAAACAGGTCGCAAGCGCACGTCAACAACCGGTTCTATAATATCAGCGAATACCTAACAAAACTGATGCTCAATAACAAACGGATCATCAAAGCGAAACCACGAAGTTATCCTTCTCTTTTTAAAGGCTTTAAAACGCCCTTGTAAAAATAGAATAGGATAAATAGTATAAATCCGGACGGATGGCAACCCTACCTAAACGTAACCAGGGTCTAGGACATTAAAGTAGTTGTTAGCCCGCGAAATTCAAATTTTCTTACGTTTTTTTGCAGTTTGCAGGTCAGTGTCAGGTTGTATGTTGATGAAGAATGAGTCGCGCTAGTAAAACGTATAGGTATACTCGTAGTTACAGAATTATATTGATTAAAATCATCAATACGGGTTGTATTGTTCTAAGTTCATTTAATCCCATTGACTGACTTTTTCAATAAATAGTTATTGAATGGGGTTAAATGAGATTAGAGGGTTGAGTTCAGCCTAGTTCAGGATTTTAATGAATATAATTTTGTAGGTGGTAGGTGGGTGGTAGGTGGTAGGTAGGTGGTAGGTAGATGGTAGGTGGATGGTAGTAGGTAGGAAAAGATGCATTGCAACGCATGCCGGGCACAGCTGGTTAAATACAAAATTTATTCAAATATCGATCTGCTACGTTAATAGTCCTTTAAAATTCGATCGCTCGGCGTTGTGCAATGCATTTTACATCATTGCCGGTGTCGAGGTCGCCGGTCCGCTGCGCAGGCGCAGGCGATGGGGCCGGTGGGACAGAACCGTGCGTACCGTCTCAAAAATAGATTTTCGTAATGTTCTATAATGAATATTTTGTTAATGCACATGTCCAATGCATATTATATAGCAGTTACAATATACTATTTCTCATTATTACTATTAGACTAAGGGTTGCAAGTTGACGCTCAAAATTAGGTCAATTATGTAGAACACAATTCCACCAGTTTACAATTTTACATGGTCATATTTTCATTATTTTCACAGCAAATTTGCAGTGTGATATATGGTTTGAATGGTTAAGAACTACTCTATTTAAAAATAATTTAAGTGGACCAGTATGTGAAAACTGGGGAGGTATAGAATTTTTATTTCAGGACCTAATATTCTATCCTTATTAGAAACTTCACATAGACTTCTGACAGTTAGCAATGTCTGCCCATGTCGTAATTTTGGCAGCATCACATAGAGAAGTCAGGGCAAAAAAAAAATTGCCCATATCTGCCCCCCTTGAAATGAAACGAAAAAGGGCTGATGGGGGGGAAATACAAAATATACCAAAAATCATTATGGTTGTGATTGATGAGATTTTTGGATATTTAGATTACTTTGACCGTTTTTTCTTAAATAACATTAACTTACTTAATCTTTAGGTAAGGTGTATTGGGTAATGTATTTTTTTTTTATCGTTCGATCAGACTTATTTAATGTATTGTTATCACTGTGTGAATTACATGTTTCTCATGTAGTTTATGTATTTCTCTATCGCGGTGAAGGAAAAGGGAGGAAATGGAAGTTAAAGTTGTTATTGCACATTTTATCAGTACTACTAACCACCTTCATAGATAGTGGTTAGGAACGTGATAATGACACTAGATAATTATATTTTTTCACACGAAATTTCAGCATAAAAGTTATTGATTTACGTTGTTATTTACCAGTACTTTAGTGTACTTTGACATAATAATAGTCTTCACCAACTTCAGTAAAAAAAAAGTTGTAGTTAGAAATAAAAACAAAATGAGTGAATTTGTTGTGCCTCGACGAGTATTATACGAATTTTTCATTGATCATGGAACAAAATCAGAAGATATTAAAAAAAAAAAACAATATAATAATACTTTCAGGATGTTGTTGCGACTGCCTCGTTTTTGTAGCGCTTCAGGAATGTTTGCTGAGACCCACACAGATGGCTTTCATGCCATATTACGCAAAAAAACGGCTTCGCTGCTGTGCAGAGTGCGCAGTAGTCGCAACTATATCCTGAGAGCTGTTATAGCGGAGAGCTATACTCCTAATATACGGCATTTTGTGCGGAGGTTGATTAGGTAGGAAATGTGTCTGTCTGCCTAATATATTTTTTATCAATGTTACTAACACTAGAATATAAGCTGTGTGTAATACTAACAAAATATGGATCAATGTTGTCTGAATTAAAATAATTTTATTTATTTATAAATACTTAAAAGAACACCACCATTTGTCGTCTGAAAAAAGTGACTTATTTGTGAAACGTATTCAAAAATGGCAACAGCGTTTAACGATCGGTGGACCAAATCTAACCGAACTAAATAACGTTTCTTTAATAAAAATACATCGTGGCTAGACGGTGAATTTCAGGTACAATTCGAAGAAGCACCGATGAATATTACACCTACAACATCTGGAGAACGTGGACGTCCGCCAAAGTCTTATGAAGATCTATCAGAGAAATCGAAAAACGAAGAGTATGGAGTTGGTACAAGAATATGGACACGAATATTATACATAATGCATACGTTCAAGGATTGCGGTCTGAAGGAGAATGAGCTACTGTTTTTTCAATGATGCGGAATTGTGATAGAAATGAAAAAAGGATGCAACAGATTTTACAGTGGATCAGGCTTTAAGTATATTTGCAGATTTAGATCTTTCGAAATCACAATACGGATTACTTCGAGTAAGTCTGACTAACAATAATTTCGATATATTGCCATCATATCGTATACTGACGAACGCCAAAAAACTGTGTTTTATCCTCCACCATCCAGCATTCAAATAACCGATATAAGTGCTAAAGTAAATCTACAAGATTTGCTGGATCACACTTCTGCTCGCATCTTGAAGATTGAAAATGTTTACAACCCGACAAGAATATCTCTTAAATTGTTAACCAAGTGGGGGTGTGATGGTTCATCGGGTCAAAGTGAATATAAACAAGTTTTAACAGATGAGAGTGACTTAATCTCAGATGCATACTTATTTATAGTGTTTTTGGTACCAATAAAGCTGACTGACACAGAAACAAATGAGGTTGTTGTCTGACCTTAGTATGTGCAGCCAGACAAGTAAAAGTTTATAGGTAGTCCGGATCTTACACATGTCCTAGAAAAAATCAAACTGCATGCATTAACAATCATAGCAACAGCCCAACAGGTCGTAGGTATATTGTGCCTAGGCCTACTTGTATTTTTTTCATGTCATGGAACTTTCGACGACGCAGTAATGAAGTAAAAGGTAAATAAAACACCTAACACCAAGCAGACACTGACACTTTTTTCAATATTTCATCGCCACTGGGAACGTAACGTAAACGACGAAGGAACTGGCATGTCTGAAAACGAAAAGTTTGAAGACATGTGGCATCATTTTTTTTTTCTTTTTGGTGGGTGGGAAGTCATCAAATGACCCCCCCCCGTGACTTTAGCTTAACCAGGCTATAAGGCCCGGCCTCCCCTATAGCGGAGACGAGCCAAAATGGGCGGAGCGGAAGGGAGTGTCAGTTACTGACTAAAAACCACCCATGTTCCTTCTTGGGCCAAGCAGGCAGCAGCGCACAACAAAGAGAACAAGAGACGTGAGCGGCTTTCGGTACCGGCGTGCGGCGATTGAATAGCCTGTACATACTTCTCTGCTCCGGTCTAACCAGTACGCATCTTCGCACGGCTTCGGTGGATACATACTAGCTCGTAAGCTACTCCTCTCCTCTCCGCTTCGCCCATCTTGGCTCGTCTCCGCTATAGGGGAGACCGGGCCTTATAGCCTGGTTATGCTAAAGTCACGGTCTCATCGTAGCTTTTTGTTTTGTTTTTATACGACCTTTATCAATTAATTATGTAAGACGGTCTTGATAGCACTGAAGGTTGCATAGGATACGTGAGAATAGTTCCGATAGTCGACATAGGCCTTCCATATTTATAAACAAATAATATCAATTTACATATTAAAACAGTAAAAAGGTCGTCCTGCGGTTTTAGTGGTTCCAATAACGGCTTCAATGGCAATGCAATGGCAACTTTCCCTTACATTTAATTAATAGACTTTAGAACCAGATCTATTGGATTTATACCAACAACTTTGGAAGCATGTGCGTCAATGATTCCTGCAGTAATTAAGTAGAAATCACGTTTACCTACCTATACATAGTCTATATACATTTAATAAATCTGTAGACCTGGCGTTTCTGTACATTGAAAATATTTAGAAAAAAAGTAGTAGGGGTGTTAAAGGAGCACAAACAGAACCCATTTCTACCATTTTTATAATTTTTGTCTGTTTGTCGGTTTGTCTGTATGTTTGTGAGCGCATCACGTAAAAACCCCTCATTATATTCAAAATTGAAATATTGAAACATAAGAAGCATTGTTCCGAGTAACATTTAGCGTTTATTTCATCAAAATCGACCAACAGTCGCAAAAGATATTAATGTTTAAAATTTAGTTAGTAACCTCATACGCGATTTCTATGATAAATTTAATTATTTACGTAAATAGGTTTTAGTCGAAGTGTAGTCGGAATGGCTGAAAATGAATTAGGTTTTATTTTTCCTTTTGTGTTTACTCTTTACATGGAAGTATAAGTACTACGTACAACCCATTACGAAATAAAATCTCTAAAAAGTTTAAAAATGAAAACAAAATATTACAATTTGATAAAATCCACGACGGCCGCAGTCAATTGCTCAGCCACTGCGTAAAGCGTGCGGTCACATAACTGTGGTTGTGACTTCGTCGGGCATTGATGCACATTCCATTTTCAAATTGCTGCTGAATCTTGCAAGCGAAGATACTCCAACATGCAACATCACAAAAACGGGAGAATCCTTTTTCAGCGGTGGCATCGTTCGGCGACTTCAGACCCTGTGGACGGTGAGTAATGGGCTAGCTCGCCGTCCGGCCGCCTTATGACGACAGGCCGTGTCGACGGTGCGTTCGTGTTCCACGCGCGCCTCAAAGAGATCAAACCTTCGAATCAAACTCAGCAAAACGGAAGGGGTCCGCAAGAGCCGATGCCTCCCGGGGCTGCGAGACTGTTCAGAAGAGATACCACGGCCCTGGATCACAAAGGGCTAAGAAGGAACATGACATGCACGTTTTTCTCAATTTGTAGGTTAATATAAAAAATAAAGAGTGGTTGTGTGAGTGGGCGCAGTCGTGTCGCCACAGAACGAGTGGGTCAGTAAAATAAACAAACAAAAAATTTACATTGTCGTCGGCGATTCAAAAGTATACACATCCATAGACACTGTGATGGCTAATGACGATAATACTGCCTACCCCGTTGAAATTCTCAACTCCGTGGAGTTAAAAGGTGAGGCGTCCCATCAGCTGGAGCTTAAAGTTGGCGTTCCAGTTCTGGTGATGACCTTGATGCAACCAGACTGTACAACGGCACCAGACTTCGTATCACAGAGCTGGGCAGTAACATTATAAAAAACGGAGCTGCTAAAGGATAGAACGTTTTAATTCTCCGTATACCCACTATTTCAAATAATTTGCCATTTCAATTTAAGAGGTTACAATTTCCCTTGAAATTGGTTTTTAAAATGACGATCTACAGATCCCAGGGCCAAACCATAAAAGTGACAGGCATTCAATTGTGCACTCCATGCTTTTCAGACGGTCAATTATGTGTTGGTTGTTCAGTGCCCAAAACTTGCACGTGCTTGTGGAAAATAATAAGTCATTTAATGTTGTTTAAAAAACCGTATTAGAATAAATAGTGCCCAACAAGGCGTGTGATGGTTCACTTTGAAAATAAAGTTGTAAAGCGCTAAAATAAACGGTTTTAAAACCATATCGTCGCCATTTAATTTTGTTTGGGACTTCTTTTTGTAGTCATCACCCACATTATCACATTTTGATCAGCCAGTCAGTTCTCACACATCACGCCATATAATCCCCAAAGGTTTAGGCAGAAGTGTCCCTAATCGTACACCCACATTTCGCCAGTTATGTTGAACTCCCATGTGATAGGGGCCGAGCATATTCCACCAACTGGGTACAAATCCAGATTCCGTGGCTGCTATTGATAAATTCCTGATGGAATAACCCAATAACACTATTATTTTTTTCAATTGCATACATTGTTTAATGTTAAGTGGAAGAGGAGTCACACAAGCATCGCCTTGCTCAAAAGGTGATCTCTAAATCATGTGCGTTATAGCTTTATGTAATTAAAATAAACATTTTTTTTAACCTTGCCCGACCCGGGCATCGATCCCAGGACCTCATACTTAGTAGTCGCACTTGCGACCACTCGACCAACGAGGCAGTCTCTCACATACATACCAAAACCAGGCGAACGAAGTCGCGGGCAACAGCTAGTTTCTAAATAAAAACAGCCGCATGGGTCGATTGATGGGACACCCACGTCCACTGTATAGACATTTGCGTAGGACCTACGTGTCTCGGAATGAACTGACGTGCACTGCGTGCCGTTGACTTCGGCTGTCATGTGAAGATCTTACTTAGAACAGTCGTTACGTGTAGTCAAAAGTCCGAAAGTCTGACAACCAGTCTGGTCTGAGTCTTAGTTATCGTATTACCCAGTAACTGGATTGCGGAGGTCAAATAGGCAATCGCTGCATGTAAAATACTAGTATACAGCTGCATCCGGTTTAACTGTATGACGATCGGCGACCCCAACATAGTTGGGAGAAGGCCAGACACAGGAAAATGACGTTTATATTATAGTATTATCCTTTCTTAGAACTAAGATGTTTAGGCTCAAGGTGCCTTACTAGATTAGCCACGTGTGACGAAATGTGATTAAGTTTCTTAGCGCGATCACGCGTCGCCTTGACCTGTGCAGACCTACGACACTTAATTAGTAACAAAACACCTATGATTTAACGCAAAGGGTACTCTGATTTACTTTAAGGCTAGTTAATAGATACTTATTCTAAGGTAACTTTTTTTGAGGTACCGTGAACGCTGCGGACGTATTATGCATTTAAATTTTACACAAATAATCATAAATCTTTATTTATCTCGACATCAGAATTTACAGGCGCTGGTATATGTACAATCTTATTAGAGAAAGGTGTCTAAAGTAGGAAGGTCCTGAGTTACAGATCACCTCTCCGGCTTAAATATAACAATTATATGAAGCAAAATTTTTTGTCAAGATTCTAAGAATCAATTGGGAGTAGGTAAACAAGTACTTAAAATTAATTATTTAAAAAAAAAAAAAAAAAAAAAATGTTACTAGGAGGATACGCCTACTGCACAGCGTGCTCATAATAATACAACAACTGTAGACTTAGGGTATTTCTGGTTGGTAGTTCTAGAAAAACATTTCGTTCGTCTATCAATCGCATACTCGGCTGTTGAGCATACGCTCCTAGGTCAAGTAAATTGTGGGTTATCGAGTGCGTCCTAGTGGACCCCAGAAACAGTCATGCGACTTGAACGTTGTCCACTGGTGAACTGCCTCCCCATTTGGAGAATCAATTTAATTTAATAACTAATATTTTGATGCACCTCAATTACATTTATAATTACTGTATCCGTTAACCATTCAATTAAGAAGCAATTTCTTGCGGTCAATGACATGACTTACAAAAGACTTTTAACTTTCTTAAAACTGATTTTATATGTCAATCATTTGGCATTTTGTATGACTGCTAATAAATGTAATTATGCTCACTGTATTGAAAATTAAATCAAGTCAATAATAATCAATAATAATTGATGACATCATTCCTACAACTTAATTAATGTTTACTGCAGTTTTATTAGTCATTTAGTTGATATAACTTTGAGTGTTAAAACTCGTGTGCAGTTTATTGTATTATTATGATTTCATAATTATTTTTCGAATTAGAAAAATATTCAAAACAATATATGATTTGGATTTTCTTCAGAAAAAGGTAAAAATGAAGTTTTGCTATGTTTCTAAAATACAGTCGCATAGAACTCTCGTCAAATTGAGGAAAATCACATCTGATGCGCAGCTGAACAACCAGTGCAGCGACACTGCTGCACTGGTTGTATCAACAAACTTGTACGGAGGTGTTCAAACTGACGCGAATAACTGCGTGACATCCTAATCATGAAAACAAAAGACGCGCGCGCGCAGACACGGCCGTAAACTGAGACAAATTCCACATTTCTAACAAATCAATTATGTATAATGTCTACTGTGAAACACTGGAGCTTGGTGCTCAATAAAACGACGCTTTCTTATCGTAACAATGAATTTAATTTAATGGGCACTATGTTGTCGTATCTTGTCGTTCTATTCTACATTTTTACAATGCTAATAATCTGTGTAAGCAAATATACATATATGGACCGATGTTCGTCCTATTATAAAAGATTGACGAGTGATTAATCTAGAAAGTCAGGTAGGATTTTTTTCCTTAACAAATTAATTTTGAAGGTAGGTAGACTACCGACTTTTTTTGCGCCTGATGAAAAACGGTTAGCAGCGACTTGATACGGATGGCGACTTAAGTTCAAAGTATCAGTCGCAAACATAATGATTCATTAGCAATCAACACAACAATAGAGCTACCGTTAACAATGTACTACAAAAAACCCTTACAGACTGCAAATATGACGTCATGCAAACACATCATGAATAAGTTCTGAACAAAAACATGCTTGATACCGACGCGCGCGCAGTTACCTTACGATACTTGAGCGAGAATCAAGACCAAAAGAATTAGTGATGAGGTCGGAACTCGCCCGATAATACGCTGGTCGCTGTTACATACGTTTAATTAGTCGCACAGTCGTGTCGTGTGAATGGATATAATAGTGTCGTGTCTGGAAAAAGGATTATGGAAAATATGCGGTGAAGTGTGAAATGAAGTAGTGATTTGTAGTGATCATTCTGTTTTTTTCTTTTGTTAAGGTAAGTACTATTTTGCTCTAATTAGTAATTCCCGAGATTTATCTTGTTTGTTGTTTGTTCTGAGAGGCTCATGATTTTTCAAATGGGTGCAGGCAAGATCTACAGAATATCACCCGCTACTTGTGTTAAATATATGCGGTAGATGGGTCCTTTCGTTGTTTAGTTCTTATATAAAGAAAAACAATTTCGTGTTTTTCTGCAATTTCATTATGTGTTGAATATTAACCCTTTGTTTTACAAATACTTCCTTCTCTTTCTAGACTCCTAGTACCATAGTGGAAAACAAACGTGCATTTCCGCTGTTCTAACCGCCATCGCCAGTGCCAATAATTAACCGACTTCCAAAAAGAGGAGGCTATTTCATTCTTTTCTTTCTATATAGGTACAGTAGATTTGTTTATAGTATCATCTCTGGTTCCCTTGTAAACAAAAGGCAGTGTTAAAAAAACACCGCTTATTACGTTGTGTCCGGTCGGTACAAATTCTAGGAATCTAGAACGTTTAGGAATTAATAATTCACACAATTAAGTATTTGTTTCTTGCACGGGGGATCAATTAAAAACAGTTTAGTTTATTTAGGTTCTCAGTAAATCTATAATTTTATGCTTAGTGGTAGTAAATCTAGTTCAAATGCATCTTAACCTGCAATTACTTTGGAAAAATAAGAAGTAGCCCCACCTACACCACAATGTGCTAAGTTACTTGCCCACAAAAAACGCTTATAAAACCTGATGATTGTCTTTGTTCATTCCTATAATCTTTATAAATACGTACTGCGGAAAGCTTTGTTGAACAAAATATATAAAAACAAAATTGGCATAAGTATTTGAACTGTATTTATTATGATAATGTTGTTTTCTGTGTAGCTCGATATTTTTTTTGTCACGATCATAATAATTTAGAGCTCAAAATATGCCACTTCTTCAGTATTATTATTGCCACTGGCAATAGTAATACATCATTTGTGAAAATTTCAACTTTCTAGCTATCACGGTTTATGAGATACAGCCTGGAGACAGAAAGACAGACAGACAGCGGAGTCTTAGTAATAGGGTCCCGTTTTACCCTTTGGGTACGGAACCCTAAAAAAAGTGCATGAAAATCTAGGGTCCAGGTTAGAACTAAGTGGTATAACAGCCAGACACAAAAAGCGACTATTTTAAACAGATCTTTATTTTCCGATCATTATAATCTGGATCTGTTCATAGTTCGAGTGAATCGATTTCTACTGGGCAAACGTGCTGCCTAGGCCGCGACATCGCTTCACATCAGGCGAGCTGCGCCAACGCAAGCCTATTTGGTATTAAAAATAATAATATAACTTTAATGTTATGTTTGTTTGTTTACTTTTCGACTCTTTGGCAACACTCCAATTCAATGTCAGAGGAGAATACAATTATTTAATGAATGACACACTATGATTACGAATGTAAAGAAATTAAACAGGAATTCCTTTATTATATTTAATGTCTATGTTTATAGCGAAACATTAGAATGGTTAGGGTTCCTTTTGAAAATTGACAATTTACAGAATACACCTTTGTTCTGTTCATCGCTAAACAATGGTTTAGTGAAATTATGAAAAAAAAAATTTGGGTGGCCCCGTAACCGAAAACGACAAAATAAAAACATGAAGATATTTTGAAGAGACTTTATACAATAGTTTGTGATATATTAGAAATTTTCAAAAAAGAGTTTTTTTAGTTTCCGACTGCGGAACCCCCCCCCTCACTGTGTGTGGGCCGAAAGGCACGTTACTGGCTGGTTTTTTTTATTTGAATATCATTCAGATAGTCACAAATTATCATTTAGGTAAGGTAGGTATGATAATTATAATGTGTCTCACTCAAGGTAACACTTAAACGGTCGGTTAAAGGTGGTTTAAAGGTGCACTTAAAAGGTGAGTTATCAACTTTCACCACCTTCAAAAGATCCTACGACCTAAAATGACCTTAGTGTAGTGGACTGTGATGGCTGGGTTTATTTATTAATTTAAATACATGCACAAGAGAATATACCTATATCTGACTCTAATGAATTTATTGGTTCAAATAAAAAAAACGTATACACAAAAAACAGTGTGAATACATACATTCTTCCAAACTTTGTCATTAATAAACTCAAAGCAATTATTTTGGTGAAACCTTGATCACCTTCTGGTGCACAGAATGATGAACGTATTAAAGTTTATATTGTGGTTATGTGTAATATTTGACAAACCGTGCGCCCGATTGTATTGCCCGTTGGCGTAAATGATAAATGATGATGATTTTGATTAATTAAAAAAAAGCCAACCTGCACAGTTAGGTTTAAAAAAAATCTTGTGCCTTTCATGCTACTAGACCCAGCACTATCGTCGAATTCGATGTACCTGCCAACCTGGCTCAGTGGGCTGCGCTGGGGCGGCTGCCACAGGTGCTGAAAACCTCAAACGGCCATGGGGTCCGAGTGCCCACCTAGTATTTCGGGAAATCGCCAAGCGGTTGGTCGACTCTTCACGTGACCAGAGGGCGGGCCTATTTTTTGGCCAAAAAATCAGCATTGCCATGACTGCTGAGACGACGAGTAATAGGGAAGTATGGGCAAAGGGCAGGAGAATATTGAGACTCATCGAAGACGATTTTATGCGCCACGTGCATAGAAATATAAAATCTATGGTCACGTGTTTATACAATAAAATAACCTGTATCGTCAAGAGATTAGAAGAATAAACTATCTGTCTAATTCTAAATGCCACCACCTACCACCACTCACCACCCCACCACCTTCTATTGGGTTTGGGCTTTGGGTGGGTCTATTCCAGATGACGTTGCTCACAAGTGGGATGACACAGGCTAACAGTAATTCTATAGATTAGATCACTGAACGGCACTAGACAACCTGCGTAATTTGCAGACCAGTACGGTCAGCAACGAAAGTGGATTAACCCCGTAACTATTACTGTTACATCATCTATTTAACGGACACATACACAGTTATTCGATACAATGCTTACATCATTATGCAGCAGACAGAAAATAAAATTACTCACTAGTTTATGTGTCTGCTCCGATTTTATGCATACTTAACCATGATTGAAAAAATAATACTGTTGTAGATGATCAACTCTCTTTCTCACTGTACCTAGTTACAAAAAACTCTTTGCAAAAAAAAACCCGACTTCCGAAAGTAAAGTTACCTATTTCAGACATTTTTGGTGTTTCTTTGGAAGTCGGTTTTAGAACAACTTTGTCAGGGTCCTAGTGATGAGCATAACTCTAAGTCAAAAAGTCAAAAGATAATTTAAATTAAAGCTTGTTCACTGCTATTATTTTATGTGACTATTTTTATCATTTGACATAAATTCCGATACCGAGTAAAAGCATTTTTCCAACAAGAAGGCTTTTAATTTAGCTTTAAATGAGTGAGAGCTATAAATTAATAATTTTAAATCAGTCGGTAACCTATTAAATAACTCCACTGGTACTTGGTATCTGGAACAATGCTGTAAGTACCTATGCACGTAATGTGTGTATCTAACAGCCAGTAACCGGGTACTACATATTGAGCATATTATCCGACCAATCACAAATTGCACTTTAATCACTTTGCAACTGCTCTGTGCTCTGACGTCCGATTGTGGTAGGTTAAAAATACATAGCAACAGAGCTGGAACGGTAGGACGGTAGCTAGTTAACACTTAATGACTGAGGTGCACTATGCGGTAGACTAGTATGGACACGCGACGTAAAACAACGTAAATTCGAATGATTCGTACTTATCGTTCGACGTTTCCGCTACGTTACGAGTTCGGGTTGTCATTCTGTTTGTTTTTTAAATTTTATCGTTATCAGTAACACTAGCTGTGTGATGTAAAACGATACAGGCTGTTTTTTTTTGCAAAAACTGTCTCAATCGAATCCTGGTAAAACTTTGCTTTGTTTTAATAAGCTGTTTCATAATCAGCCTATAATGTTCCCACTGCTGGGACACACGGCCTCCTCTCTATGAGAGGGAATGGGCTATAATTGACCACGCGGGCCCAGTGCGGGTTGGTTGATGTCACATGTCTTCGAATTTCTGGTTCTAGGACATGCCGGTTTCCTCACGATGTTTTCCTTCACCGTTTTTGAGAGCAGTGGTGATACTGTTCGTAAGTGGGGGCCGCCACCACTGGCCCACCGCTGCTCTTGGCCACCGCTGTTCTCATAAGCTGTTTAATTTCCTCTACCTAATGCTTCCCTTGATCACTTTACTGTATTTACCATAGTTTCACATTTATTCCTGCATTAATTTTATGTCGTTAAGCCAATTTTTTCCTGAAAGGAAGCCGATAATGGGAAGGAGATAGTACGATCTCCCCTAATCGCCCCTATTATACTATGTTTTATGTCGGTGAAGTCCCATGCACTAACATGTGATAGACGATGAGTCTTGCTACCAACGGGGCACAAATCCGGGCAGAATCCTAAACTTCATTAATTATTTATTCATAATTATTTTGTAACTCAGTCATAACTTTTCATAATAGTTATGCACTATGCAGCAACAGTTGCACATAGTATGTATCTTGGTAATCTAGAACGAAATTCATAAATCATACTTTTACTTTCACAGCGGATAATACTCGTATTTGTGACAACTGACACGAAAAATATTTTTGAAATTAGATTTCTTACTTTTGGCTTGATAATGTAGTTTCTATTTTGCGGTATTTATTAGAATTATTGTTTAAACTAAAGATGGGCCATAGCATCCTAATTTCTTTGTGTAAAAACATGATTTGAATGAAAAAAAAAATGGTATTGAGACCACAAAGTGGATTGTAGGGCGAGACCAAGCAAGGTGAATAATACCACCAATAATAATAATAATAATAGTTTGTGGAATCTGAGGTACCGTACTACAAGTATGTGCCCGACCCAGTTCTCGAGAAAGACCATGTCACGCTGTACTGGGATCAGTCTATCATTACTGACAGGACTATTGTCGCCAATAAGCCTGACATAGTGGTGATAGACCGATCAGCGCGCCGCGTAATGATAGTCGATGTTACCATCCCGCATGACGAGAACCTCGTGAAAGCTGAGAAAGAGAAACAAATAAAATATCTCGACTTGGCACACGAGGTTGTCGACATGTGGAATGTGAACTCGGCTACCATTGTGCCGATTGTCGTGACGGCCAATGGCCTTATGGCCAAGAGCCTCGATGACCATCTATCGAGGCTCTCCTTAGGCGGTTGGATCAAGGGCCTGATTCAGAAGGCAGTACTCCTCGATACGGCTCGCATTGTGAGGAGGTTCCTGTCTCTGGAGCCCTAACCACCGGTAGCTTGGACCCTGCTCCCGACACCGGCGGACTCCTATTTTTTGTATTTTTAAATGTTTTTTTATATTGTTTTATATTTAAATATTTAAAAATGTAAAGAATATGTCTAAAAATGAATAAACGAAATAATAATACCAATATTACTGTATGAATTCTGTATGTATGCCTTTTCATAAGTATTTATTATTATTTATTTTATATCTTTATCGTGTATTATAATCAATTAATTAATAGTAAATCGTCTCATGATTTCGTAAGATGCTTTCAATAGTAAAAGAAACAACAAACTGATACTTAGAGATACCTTATTGATGTATATCATTAAGGTACCTTTAAGTACCAGTTTGGCAACATTTTATGGCTGGGAAAGTCGTAGCCGTTGAATGTTCGAGACTAATACTAATAATAATGTATATTTAATAGAAAATGTGAAGTCCTGACAAAGATTTATAATCAAATAACTGAGTTTTTTGCACATTTTTTGCCAGTAGATGGTATATATTTTAATGGCATGATAAGAGATCTCACAGTTCTCACATGTACACAAAGCTTAAAAAACAGCTTCTTCGTTAGTAACGTTTAAGTAATAAAAAGTTGAAACAGATTTTGACGATGTAATAAATAAATTATGTACATTATTTGTTTATTACATCGTCATAATGGTGTAGTTTTTAGTTACATTTTTCCGCGTCACTTGAAAACCAGTTTATGTTCGTTGGCAATAACAAGAGTCATGCGTGTATCCTGCATCTCATAATATAAGTAATATAGTCTGACATAAACCTTTTTTTGCAAAAATATACCGTCTACCCAAAAAGTGCAAGATACCGTTAGGCAGTGGCGTAGCGTGCCTTGGCGGGGCCCCGTATAAAAAGAGAATGCTCATGGAAGTATGGAATCCCGTACCATGCTGCATCAAAATCAAACCTTGTTTTTTATAGACTACACTGATCGTATTAACTCCTACAAAAAATATTTTTGAAAAAAAAACCCGCGTTTCAGAGTTATTTTAAAAAATCGAAACTAACCTAAAAAGTAGGTCTATTTTTTCGACGCTACCAACGACGTATTTTAACACACATACATTACATTATTGCTCTAAAAACAGCGTAATACACTAATATTAGTAAGAATTACGAGTTAAAGTAACATCCACAGTATGCTTGACTGAAACTCGATTTTATTTTAGACCTTTACATTGCCAATACTACATAGTCTGCACTAAAAATATCGGGAATGGAATATTTCCACTGTTCCTGTCATTTTAAAATCTTTTTAATTGAAAACTCCTTGTGTTTAAAAATCGAATACCATTTATTTATTTAAAAAAAGATTCTCGGTTTTGTCACAAGGTTTTGTCAAACTTGTTTAGTCGTTGAGAAAATGGAATTGACTCGAGATAATTCAAGAGCGATGATTTATTATGACTTTTGAAGTGGTTTAACACAAAAACAGTGTGTTGACCGGATGATTTCTGCATTTGGTGATGAAGCCCCATCCAAAACCACAATTTATCGCTGGTTTGCTGAATTTCAACGTGGACGTGTCAAGCTCAGTGATGATCCCCGTCAAGGTCGTCCAAAAACTGCAGTCACCCAAGAAAACGTTGATGCTGTGCGTAAGCTGATTGAGGAAGATCGACATGTGACATACCGCGAAATTCAGGCAACTTTAGACATTGGCATGAGTCAAATACAAATAATCTTGCATGAACAATTAGGTGTAAAAAAGTTGTTTTCCCGATGGATACCGCATTCGCTCTGTGAAGAGCAAAAAGCGGCTCGCGTTACTTGGTGCGTCAGAACTCTCGAAAGATTCCACGCAGGATCCTCAAATGCTGTATACAACATCGTTTCAGGTGACGAATCCTGGATATACGCGTACGAACCCGAAACAAAAACCAGTCACGAGTTTGGGTGTTCGAAAATGAGTTAAAGCCAACAAAAATTGTTCGTTCACGGAGTGTTGCAAAAAAAATGGTGGCCACGTTTGTCTCCAAAACCGGCCATGTTGCGACTATTCCTCTTGAGGGACAAGGAACGGTTAATGCAGAATGGTATACTAGCATTTGTTTGCCTCAGGTCGTTTCTGAACTCCGTAAAGAGAACTGCAATCGCCGCATCATCCTCCATCACGACAATGCGAGTTCTCACACCGCACACAGAACAAAAGAGTTTTTAGAGCAAGAAAACATAGAATTTTTAGACCATCCGCCGTACAGCCCCGACCTAAGCCCTAATGATTTCTATACTTCCCTAAAATTAAGAATAAATTGCATGGTCAGAGATTTTCATCACCTGAAGAAGCTGTGGTCACCTACAAAACGGCCATTTTGGAGACCCCAACTTCCGAATGGAATGGTTGCTTCAATTATTGGTTCCATCGTATGGAAAAATGTGTCAAATTTCGCGGAGAATACTTCGAAAAGCAATAAATACATTTTTAAATAGTAATGTTGTGTCACTTCCTTGATTCCCGAAATTTTCAGTGCCGCCCTCGTATAGTCAGTCAGTACAGTACAAATGTCAGATGCCACAGATAAGATAACTATAAACCATAGAGTATAGTAAGTGCTATAAACTAGTCGGGATTTAGGGATGTAATTGATAAATCAAAATCTTTAGGCTGAGAAAATCTATTTTGTTGCAAATAGCAATAAACCAAACTAAATCGATTTGGTGTACTGATCTTACTTAATTGTAATTAATTTTAGAGTCCGCTCGACAGACAAGGGTTTGTTCAATTGAAACGGAACGTCATTTATATTCAGTTGAAACGGAACGTCATATAAAGGGAGTAAAACAATATTCGTACTTTTAAACTCGAAAAGTATATTTCCAGTTCAAAAATCAAATCCCCGACGCGTAATGCCGTAAAAAAATATGAAACTAATTACTATAATATTTTGGTTTTGAGGCGCGAGACTTTTTGGTACCAACTTTGGTCATTGTCCTTTGTTTGGGGGCCCTTAGGAAGGGTAAAGATTTCTCACAAAAGAAAAAAAAAATGTTTGCATAAAATTACAAGAAATATTTATTCATCATAATAATTTACTATGTCACTTTTTCCAAAATTTTTACAAACAATTCAAATTAAATATACACTTTCCTTGCCTTTTTTTCGGCAAACTGATTTATTAAATCATTTATAGCAGATGATGACTTTAGTTTTTCTTAAGTTTCTGCCTCTATGAAAGAAATTGCTTTTTTTATTTTTGTCATTTCTGAAAAAAAAAAAAAATTGAGACGTTGTTATTAATTTTTGCTTACGCACGTTGGGGGCCCCCGTGGCTCGGGGGCCCCGTATAAATGATACGGCAGATACGGCGTTAGCTACGCCCCTGCCGTTAGGTTAGGAATGCGGTGGACTTGTTAGTTCTTCGTTGATTTTTTGCCACTGTCTCATTGGATCACCAACAAAATCATAAGTATGTGTTGCGGGCAACAAATTAGTGAACAAACCAGTCTGCAGATATTTCAATCTAATTGACCTTTCGCAATGGCAACTCCTGCTTAGTTCATGGGATGACGCACCTGTTCAAATTACAATGAATTTATGATAAAAGAAATATTTATTAGGATCGAATCGATAATTTGCGAGAAACCTGATTTCATTCAGAAAAATCCACACAAATTGGGTCTGTTGGTTGTTTTTTTTTTTTAATAAACAAGCAGCCTATTTGAAGGGGTTATTCACCAACTCGACACAAGATACTGGACACACGTGTGTCCAGTTGGTGAAAATCAGAATAAGTACAATTATTATTTCGTCATCTGGACACGCCAAAATTTTTACACGTGTCCACATAGCGAAACTTAAATTAAATCACTTTTATGTTTTCGCTAACTGGACACACCCAGTTTATTTGCAAAAAAGGGTACAGTCAGGTTAATAATCGCCTCGATTTCATGAAAAAGCTGCTTCACTTTTTTACTTGAAAAACCTTATTAGCTTCTATTTCAGACAAATTTTGAAATAAAACAAATATATAACAATTAAATAATATTATGATGATTTTTTAGTCATTGTTAGTCGCCGGCCGCCGGGAATACAAAAAAGTGTAATAAAACTGGTTACATGTTGAAGATTATAAGACAAGCATAGAGATAGTGACTTTCTAATACCTACTGTCAGTGTCAAAAATATTCTTTAAATTCATAAATAGTGAACAATTTTAATATTACATACTTAATTACCCGTTCTCAGCAGTAGGATGTTAGTGGCCGATGATGATTGTGACACAAAACATTTATGTGCTTGACTGTACTTTATCTTGAATTCGGGTAAAATGCGAACTATGTGTCCAGTTGGCGAAAACATAAAAGTGATTTAATTTAAGTTTCACTATGTGGACACGAATAAAAATCTTGGCGTGTCCAGATGACGAAATAATAAGTGATACTAATTTTGAGTTTCACCAACTGGACACACGTGTGTCCACCCATTTTAAGCATGGATCTTTTTTGTTTCAGGTTGCAACTACTAGGATATAATAATGTTTGAGTGCCTCTTAGAAATTGGCTTCGAAGCCGAACTCGACACGAAAGAACACCCCGAGTTGATGGAGATCGCTTACGAACAATGTAAAGAGAATCTAGCTACCAGGGCAACAGCCATCACAGAGCTTAGGAAAATGATATTTGGTGAGTTTTCCGATGTTTACTAAAAAAGTGGTACAACCATTGTTCGGTTATATATATATATATGTAGATGATTGTGCAGTTATTAACCTTGTACAATACTAGCACCAACATACATTTTTTCCTAAACTTCTTCGTGCTGTCTTGCCTGCCGCACTTGTCTGAATAACCTTTGCAGTCAATGAATGTCTGGGTCATCGACCTATCTAAATGAGGTTCCTAACATTTGTTAAGATGACTTTGTGTTAAGGAATGTGCAAATAGCAAATTTTCGAAACAAAGTAAAGAACTTCAAATAAGTGTTTTAAAACTTTTGATGATTTATTATACTCCGTACGCTGTAACATGGTGCGTATGACAGTTTCAGTAACATTTCATTTCACTCTTGAAAGTTGCCGCGATTTACAAATTATGACTTAGTATTTCAGCTGTACCACATTCGTAATATATTAAATCATTAATAACTGTAGTAAATTAATTTAAACCCAACCAGAATGTTCTAGTCCACAAATAAAATCAAATTGAATGAAAAATTAAGCAAAGTGTTATTCGTATAACGTAACGCCATAGACGTATTTAGTGATGGGATGTACTGCTACGATGGAAAGTCGATATTTTATATAATAAAAAACGTATATTGTGTGTAGGTCAATTTTTTACTGTTAAAAGCTATATACCTTCCAGATATGAGTTTAGATGAATGCGCCATAGAGCAAAAATGTTGTCACAAAAAAAACATAAACCCGATTTTGATTATTTTATAAAGGTACAAAGATACTTATGTAGCCATAATACATTTGTCTTGACAAGTTTATACACGTAGTTACACTGCACAACTGAATAACACACTAATTTTCGTAACAATATTAAAGAGAACTAGATCTAAGCTGCGAGTATCGTTATCGAAAAAATGAATTGCATAATGTCACATCCCTAGTCATGTGGTACTGACAGACGTCAACGTCATACAGGCACCTGTCATACGCACCATGCTATAACGCACGGAGTATAGTTCACTATAAAGCAATATTGTTGCAGATAGAGGTGAATGTCACCCAATGAGGATGGATGACGAGTTCTTGCTGAGGTTTTTAAGAGCCAGACATTTCATTGTACCAAGAGCTCATAAATTGGTGAGTGTATTTTTCTACTACTACCTACCTACCCTACCTACCTACCCTACCTACCTACCCCACCTACCTACCCTACCTACCTACCCTACCTACCTACCCTACCTACCTACCCTACCTACCTACCCTACCTACCTACCCTACCGTACCTACCGTACCGTACCTAAGACAGTACCGTACCGTACCTACTACCTACCTACCCTACCTACCGTACCGTACGTACCTACCGACCTACCTACCTACCCTACCTACCTACCCTACCTACCTACCCTACCTACCTACCCTACCTACCTACCCTACCTACCTACCCTACCTACCTACCCTACCTACCTACCCTACCTACCTACCCTACCTACCTACCCTACCTACCTACCCTACCTACCTACCCTACCTACCTACCCTACCTACCTACCCTACCTACCTACCCTACCTACCTACCCTACCTACCTACCCTACCTACCTACCCTACCTACCTACCCTACCTACCTACCCTACCTACCTACCCTACCTACCTACCCTACCTACCTACCCTACCTACCTACCCTACCTACCTACCCTACCTACCTACCCTACCTACCTACCCTACCTACCTACCCTACCTACCTACCCTACCTACCTACCCTACCTACCTACCCTACCTACCTACCCTACCTACCTACCCTACCTACCTACCCTACCTACCTACCCTACCTACCTACCCTACCTACCTACCTACCTACCTACCCTACCTACCTACCTACCTACCTACCTACCTACCTACCCTACCTACCTACCCTACCTACCTACCCTACCTACCTACCCTACCTACCTACCCTACCTACCTACCCTACCTACCTACCCTACCTACCTACCCTACCTACCTACCCTACCTACCTACCCTACCTACCTACCCTACCTACCTACCCTACCTACCTACCCTACCTACCTACCCTACCTACCTACCCTACCTACCTACCCTACCTACCTACCCTACCTACCTACCCTACCTACCTACCCTACCTACCTACCCTACCTACCTACCCTACCTACCTACCCTACCTACCTACCCTACCTACCTACCCTACCTACCTACCCTACCTACCTACCCTACCTACCTACCCTACCTACCTACCCTACCTACCTACCCTACCTACCTACCCTACCTACCTACCCTACCTACCTACCCTACCTACCTACCTACCCTACCTACCTACCCTACCTACCTACCCTACCTACCTACCCTAACTACCTACCCTACCTACCTACCCTACCTACCTACCTACCCTACCTACCTACCCTACCTACCTACCCTACCTACCTACCCTACCTACCTACCCTACCTACCTACCCTAACTACCTACCCTACCTACCTACCCTACCTACCTACCTACCCTACCTACCTACCCTACCTACCTACCCTACCTACCCTACCTACCTACCCTACCTACCTACCCTACCTACCTACCCTACCTACCTACCCTACCTACCTACCCTACCTACCTACCCTACCTACCTACCCTACCTACCTACCCTACCTACCTACCCTACCTACCTACCCTACCTACCTACCCTACCTACCTACCCTACCTACCTACCCTACCTACCTACCCTACCTACCTACCCTACCTACCTACCCTACCTACCTACCCTACCTACCTACCCTACCTACCTACCCTACCTACCTACCCTACCTACCTACCTACCCTACCTACCTACCCTACCTACCTACCCTACCTACCTACCCTAACTACCTACCCTACCTACCTACCCTACCTACCTACCTACCCTACCTACCTACCCTACCTACCTACCCTACCTACCTACCCTACCTACCTACCCTACCTACCTACCCTAACTACCTACCCTACCTACCTACCCTACCTACCTACCTACCCTACCTACCTACCCTACCTACCTACCCTACCTACCCTACCTACCTACCCTACCTACCTACCCTACCTACCTACCCTACCTACCTACCCTACCTACCTACCCTACCTACCTACCCTACCTACCTACCCTACCTACCTACCCTACCTACCTACCCTACCTACCTACCCTACCTACCTACCCTACCTACCTACCCTACCTACCTACCCTACCTACCTACCCTACCTACCTACCCTACCTACCTACCCTACCTACCTACCCTACCTACCTACCCTACCTACCTACCCTACCTACCTACCCTACCTACCTACCCTACCTACCTACCCTACCTACCTACCCTACCTACCTACCCTACCTACCTACCCTACCTACCTACCCTACCAACCTACCCTACCTACCTACCCTACCTACCTACCCTACCTACCTACCCTACCTACCTACCCTACCTACCTACCCTACCTACCTACCCTACCTACCTACCCTACCTACCTACCCTACCTACCTACCCTACCTACCTACCCTACCTACCTACCCTACCTACCTACCCTACCTACCTACCCTACCTACCTACCCTACCTACCTACCCTACCTACCTACCCTACCTACCTACCCTACCTACCTACCCTACCTACCTACCCTACCTACCTACCCTACCTACCTACCCTACCTACCTACCCTACCTACCTACCCTACCTACCTACCCTACCTACCTACCCTACCTACCTACCCTACCTACCTACCCTACCTACCTACCCTACCTACCTACCCTACCTACCTACCCTACCTACCTACCCTACCTACCTACCCTACCTACCTACCCTACCTACCTACCCTACCTACCTACCCTACCTACCTACCCTACCTACCTACCCTACCTACCTACCCTACCTACCTACCCTACCTACCTACCCTACCTACCTACCCTACCTACCTACCCTACCTACCTACCCTACCTACCTACCCTACCTACCTACCCTACCTACCTACCCTACCTACCTACCCTACCTACCTACCCTACCTACCTACCCTACCTACCTACCCTACCTACCTACCCTACCTACCTACCCTACCTACCTACCTACCCTACCTACCTACCCTACCTACCTACCCTACCTACCTACCCTACCTACCTACCCTACCTACCTACCCTACCTACCTACCCTACCTACCTACCCTACCTACCTACCCTACCTACCTACCCTACCTACCTACCCTACCTACCTACCCTACCTACCTACCCTACCTACCTACCCTACCTACCTACCCTACCTACCTACCCTACCTACCTACCCTACCTACCTACCCTACCTACCTACCCTACCTACCTACCCTACCTACCTACCCTACCTACCTACCCTACCTACCTACCCTACCTACCTACCCTACCTACCTACCCTACCTACCTACCCTACCTACCTACCCTACCTACCTACCCTACCTACCTACCCTACCTACCTACCCTACCTACCTACCCTACCTACCTACCCTCAAATCATATCTGTTGTATGGGAGCCCCCCTTAATATTTTTTTTTTTTTAATTTTTAGTAGGTACCTATTTGTTGTTATAGCGGCAATAGTAATACATCATTTGTGAAAATTTCAGCTTTCTAGCTATCACGGTTTATGAGATACAGCCTGGAGACAGACAGACAGACAGACAGACAGACAGACAGACAGCGAAGTCTTAGTAATAGGGTCCCGTTTTACCCTTTGGGTACGGAACCCTAAAAATTACAAACGAAGTCTTAAAAAATCCAATAACTTGTGTGGGAACCAACAAATTCAACCGACGACAAAAAAACTAAATTAACAAAAAAATCTAGACGTCGCGACGTCTAGACTTGTTTGTTTTAATTTAGTTTTTTGCCACCGACATCCAAAACTATTTTTGTGTCAGATGTTACATAAATTCTAGTTTTGTGTTTATTACATCCTCAAGAAACAGTGAAATCATAACAATCAATACATACTATTGAAGTTAACTCAAAAACTGCTCATCAAAACGAAACCAAAATAAAATTTATATGAGACCACCCCTTTTTTTTTTTTTTTTTTTGGATGGTGAGAAATCATCAAATGACTCCTCCCGCTCTGGGCGGAGCGGAAGGGAGTGTCAGACTCTTACTGACTAAAAAACACCCATGTTCCTTCATTGGCCCTTTATGTTCCAGGGCCGCGGTATCTCTTTCGAACAGTCCCGCAGCCCATGAGGCCACCCCTCAGATAAGCCCTTTCCACTAAAAAAAGAATCATGAGAATCGATCGACGTGGTAAAGAACTATCGCTGAATGTACATTAAAAAATTGGTTGTCTGTAAAGTTGGTTTACGGACGATAGTCGATAGTATAACGTGACAACGTCATAACAAAACATTGATGAAATGATTGCATACTTGTATGCGGCGTAGGCGTACAACGAGCGTAACGGGACAATTAGTCATCCTTTTTCGTGCATGCAGCCGGCGTTCATCGATTTATTATACGTTGTCACGTCAAAAAAAAAATAGAGAAACTCCTCCTTTTGGAATTCGGTGAAAAATTTGTACATACAATAACAACAAATTCAAATTCAAATTCAAATTCATTTATTACTAATTCAACAGAATACAGACAGGTTTAACAGCGGGTTCCAAACTAGGCATAGCCTGTATCTTGGTGACCCAGACACTACACAAAGTTAAAAATAGCAATGTTCTGCTAGCGCAAGAAAAAAAAATTAAAATATTTAGATTAAATAGCATAAAACAAACGACTAATTAATAACATTGAAAATAACTTAAATTAATAACTAAGATGTGGTTACAGAGGGAAATTTTAAATTAAGGTAATAATTTATAAAATTTTAAAAATATAGGTACATACAAAAAATAAAATAAAAAACAGTTGAGGTGAGTGAGTGTGGCCCGTGTGGGGTGTGTGTATGTGTGTGTGTGTGTGTGAGTGTGTGTGTGTGTGAGTGTGTGTGTGTGTGTGAGTGATTGTGAGGGTATGTATTGCATCTTAGTGTATGTTAGTACTGGGTATTAAAAAGAGCTGCAAAGTAAACCCTCTGTTTCCTCATATGTCCGGCCCAGCAACCATTCTTTCAACTTAATTTTAGCCTCATAGTAGTTGTTGGGTACACAGAAACTTTTGCTAATAGCATTAAAAACTCTTATAGGAAGGTATGACGAAAGCCGGGCCGCAGAGAGGGTTTTTATTTTTGGGAGGGGGATTCTGTCTGCCATTTTTCTACCTCTCTTGCTGCAGCTAGAGCGATTTCTGTTAACTTTTATGAGGTTTAAAAGTGACCCTAAGATGAAAAGTTGACGTACGCGTAAAACCCCGGACTCCCTGTACAGTTCATCTGTAGAAAAACGACGCGGCTTTCCCAAAAGTACTTTGAGGACGGCCCGCTGAGCGCGTTCTAGTTCCAGCATGCACGATTTTCCAGCGCTACCCCATATCCCGACACAGTATTGTAGGACAGACTGGCATAGTGAGATGTAAACCTGAATACTAATCTTCTTTGGTGCACTAGCTCGTAAGAGTTTAGCAACATAAATGAATTTACGAGTCTTTTTTGCGAGTGTTCGAATGTGTGCTTTGAAGTTCAGGTTCTGATCAATTATGACACCTAGGTATTTCGTGGCTTCTACTCTGACAATGGCGTTGCAGTTACAGACGGTGGCGGGAAAGGTTGTTGCTGCTGAGACATTGCACCTGCTGTTATGTACTTTTAGTGAGTCAATATTTGGCCTACTTGATTGAGTGACATGAAAGGTTAAAAGGTTCGTTTTACTTAAGTTAAGTGTCAAGAGATTTTGTTCCAGCCATGTCATTATAAGACTCATCCCTTTTTCAGCTGCATCCATTGCCTCATTCCAAGTCGCACCGTGAAAAATTATTGCAGTGTCATCAGCATAGCAGATAACTTCCGATTGTGCAATATTGAGCCTCATAATATCGTCCATGTACATAGTGAAGAGGGTAGGCCCCAATATACTTCCCTGAGGCACCCCAAAGGCCACCGGAAGGGTCCCGCTAAGAATATCCCCAATTTTGACACACTGCTGTCGGTCAGACAAGTAACTGCTGAACCAGTCTAAGGAGAGGCCTCTGACACCGAAGGATTCGAGTTTTTCTAGCAGTATAGGAATTGATACTGTGTCAAAGGCCTTGGCGAGGTCCAGGAAAACACCAGCTGCACGATGGCCCCTATCGATGTTTGAGGTGATAATGCCAGTTAGGAGACTCACAGCTTGCTCAGTGGACTTTCCTCGTCGAAAGCCAAACTGCCTATCCGAGAGTAGAGAGTTTTTCTCTAGAAAGCTTACAAGGCGTTTGTTTACTAGTTTTTCGAGGATTTTCGATGTCACACAGAGCAATGAAATTAGCCTGTAGTTATCAGGCGCATCTTTGTTACCACTTTTGTGTATGGGCGTGATAACAGCGGTTTTCCAGCAAGTGGGAAAATCACCAGTTTCCATGCTCAGGTTACATATGTGTTTTAAGGGTTCCAGTATTTGTTTTTTAATTTTTTTAAGGAGCTGAGGCCGGAATTCATCGAGACCTGGAGCACTGTCGTCTTTGAGGTTATCGATGATGTCGCTTATTTCTTGATTATCAGTAGGATGTAGGAACAGTGAGTCTTTAGGTGGGTTTTTACCTATAGCACCGAGACATCGCTCGTCTCTCGTGGGCTGCCGCCTCTTTGAGATGTTAGTTGCAAGGTTCTGCCCAACTGAGACAAAAAATTCGTTGCACTTATCAATGGAGATATTGCTGTTTCCTTTATAACTGAGCAGTTCTTGATTGTTGTTAGTTCGTTTCGGAACTTGACATATTTCTTTTATAGTCCGCCAGAGCTTTTTTGGTTCTTTGCTGTTTTTTTCCAATTCTTTCCTGTCGTGGTCAGATTTGCGCTGCCGCAGGATGTCATTTAGATAGTTTCTATACCTTGAGTAGACAATTTTGAGGACATCGTTTTTAGGTTCCTGTTTTGTTTGAGCGTGAAGGTTGTCTCGGTGACGGATGCATCTAAGAAGGCCCGGCGTAATCCATGACTTTAGGTTAAATTTGGAACGACTGATTTTAATTTTGGAGGTGTGTTTATTAATAATGTCTGTCAAAGTCTTGTTAAAAAGAAGTACTGCCTCGTTAGTATTTGTTTTGGAGCTAACGTCCACCCAGTCTATCTGGCTCAATTCTTCACTTACCATGGAGTAGTCGGTTTTAAGTTTGAATCTGTTTTTGTTTTTGGTATTGGAATTAGAGTAGTTGATACCGAGAAGCACTATGTGGTGATCTGTTACTGAGGCTTCGCATACGATTCCCAGAGCAGTAGTGCCTTTGAGTTTAATATAGCCATGGTCTAGACATGCTTTTCCTCGAGTTGGGTGAGTAATAGCTGACAATAAACCGTGTTCAGCCATCAGACATTGATACGCTGCATGGGCGGCGTTCGGTGAATCGTTCAGCAAGTCAATGTTGATGTCACCCGTCACAACGACACATGATTCGCTTTTTAGTTTGTCTAAGGAATCTTCCAACGAGTTTAAAAAGCGTTCAATGTTCCCGAAGGAAGGTGAACGGTATATACCGAGGAGTGTGGTTTTATTCTGTAGTTTAATCTGCAGACAGTTAGCATCGTCAAATTCTGGTTCGGAGACCGAGGCAGTCCAGAGATCCCTGACATATGCAGTGACCCCGCCACTTTTGTTTATGATTTTGGTGGTATGATAGCTTTTGTAGCCGGGCAACTGAGAAATAACGGAATTTTCATTTAACCAGCATTCTGTTAATATGATAATATCAGGTTGAAATTCAAGACGACGTAACGATGCCTGGAGGCTGAGGAAGTTTTTTTGCAAGCTCCTGATATTAAAAGTTAATACCCTGAAGTTATGTTCCAGAAGTAAGTTCCCGCACAACTCTAGTTTATCAACGGTGCAGCATGATATACTCAGCGTTTCGTCTATTTCGGTTAGTAGGTCAGACTTATCCATTATCAAAGATTGTTTTTGGAGCAACGGCTGACAGGAAAAAATTTAAAGCTGCAATTTTGCGTAGAGTTGTTTGTGCGGGGGCGTATGAGAAGTGCATAGAGTAATGGGGTGTAAAACAGATTCCTAATTTGATGCAAGTTCGAATTGTTCTGGTGTATGTGTGATGTGTTTTTCTTTGATTGTGTGATGATAAAATGTTTTTTCGGCACAGTTTATTGTGTTGGAGTGTAATGAGTGTAGTAACTGTGATTTTGTGTAAAACAAGGACTATAGGGTTACAATATAAAATTAAAATAAAATTCCTAATTTGAAGTATCCGGTATAGAAGAGCCCGTTTGTGTTCCAAGAAGAAGATCGAGTTCCTTAACACTTTTGATAATGATGGCTGGATGCCCCTCAGCCTTGCGGATAAGTATGTGCCCGTTGTTTGTCCAGCAGTATTTGTGACCCGTGCTATGTGCGCGGGCTCGAGCCTCACGAAACAAGATGCGGTTCTCCTTTGTTAGATGCTCGTTAACGAAGATCTTCCGAGCAGGTCCCTGTATGTCAATGTCCTTGGAAGAGAGATTGCGCCTAGTTTTGGATGCCTTTATTAACTCGTCTCTCTTTGCCCTTCTTAGTAATTTTACGATGATTGGCCTAGGAAACTTCGTATTTGAGTCGGACACAGGATTTTTCTTTATGCCTGCCCGAGCTGTCCAGTCGATGTCATCCACAGTCACCTGGACTCCGAGCTTAGACGCGGTTAACAAGACAATATGTTGAAGGTTTTCGGAGGGGGATTCTTCAATGCCCATAATTTCAATCTCATTTCGCATTGTTGACTGCCATTGATGGTTTAATTGATCCTTCAGGTTGCAAATTGTTTCGTTTAAAATAACGACTTGAGAATTACTGTGCTCGAGCGATTTGATTCTCACTTCATAGCTGTCGAGTCGGGCATTGCATGTGGTGACACCGTCGAGCAGTGATTTCAGTGACATTTTGACTTCATCCATGTCCGATCGCATAAGCCTAATTTCTGACAGAAGCTCAGCAAAAGACGCAGGGTTGTCAGAGACGTCTCTAGAAGGTGATCCAATAGCCATGCGCTTGTGCCCGCGCGATTGGGTATTTATGTTCGAGATATCGAGCTCGGCGCTTGTGTTCGCTGGGCGAACGGGAGTATTTCTGTTGTCAGTGCGCGGTGTCTTAACTCGACAGGATGGACACAGCCAGGTATCAATTTGCTTGTTAGAATCTATTAACAAAGCGTTAACACATATTTTGTGATAGTTGGCTGCGCAGTTGGAACATTTAATTGGTCTATCGGCAGTTGTTATGTCCTGCTTACAAGCTTCACACAGCGTATTCATAGTGCGATTTGTTTTAAGTCGATACTCAAACTTGTTTTGCATGCGAGCGCGTGCGTGGCGAGCTCGTGATAGGCGTGTGAGCAGCGTAGCAGCAGCCCGTATTGCGGTGGAGTGACTGCGACAGATATAATGTGATGTGGAAGTGCGGCGCTCGCGCGCTCTGTGACTCACCCGTACCGGTCAGCTGTTCAATGTTTATGTTTTGCACCAACTTAAAACTGTTGTTTCTTCAGCAATTGAAGTCAGAATGCGGATTCACTTGCACTGTTTTATATATATTTAATTCAGCTTTATACTGGTATAGCTTTAAGGTATAATAATGCAGTTTTTACTAGGGTTTGGCAATTAAAACTGAGAGCGTGAAAAAATACGTGCGCCAGCGAACACGACCTACCGCCGTTTTTTTTCAAAAACAACACGATGAATGTGGGTCGCGTCAGACCGGTGGTTGCGACTTGCGACAATGCTGAGGGACGCCTAATGTTCAGAAATGGTGTTCCTGCTAAAATGATGAAGAGTGTCTACTTCACCCTGAATAAAGTAATACTGAATTTAACCGACTGCTCGGACTGTATTTACGGTAGATATTGGGTTGTGGAGGTTACTTAGTGGTGAACCGATGTATTTTGATAGCAAACATGTGTTTAGACTGAAAGCCGACCCAAACGTAGTTCGGGCAAGGCTTGCAGATGATGAATAATAAAGTTATAAGTAGGTACTTAGTACATGTTCTAACGGTTCTCTATAAGCTGCTTACTCATGTTATGTAGCTGTCTGTACATAATGGCTGCTAAAAGTCAACTCTTGTACATATGATTCGATAATGATATATCTACAACTACTTACTGCTTGAAAGCATGTCATGACTTTTGTGTTATTTGTTACTTACATATAAAAATAAACATTTGGAAAATCTCTCCATTGTGTTGAAGACTTGTTTTTATCATCGAGCACAAAATACAAGTTTTAAAATCGTTGCATATGTTTTTTTGGAAGGTTTTAATATAATTGACGACCAAAACTCCGACCCGAGGATAATCTGGGATCGAAAACGTGGTCGTAAAAGAATTTTTTGACATATTATAAAATCCTACGCCTGCTTTAAAAATATCCTTAAACGTTTATAACTTTTACCAATCGTATGTTTGTACACATTCCAAAGCGATAAAATTTCCTAATTTGCCTTTTACATAATAATTACTATACCTACCAAGTGCGGGTCCCACCACACACAGTAAAGGATTCAACATTCGGGATGACTGTTCAGTGGCCCGAAACTCTGACAACCAGTCTTAAAATTGAAATGTAAACGTATAGCTAACCCAATACTAATGCTAGCATATATAACCCAATACTAACTGGGTTGTGAAGGTCAGATTATCATAGTTGGAAAAAGGCTAGGTAGATGATTAGGGTTCCCACTTCCCAGTCTGCCAGGTGCCTAGGGAACCTTAAAAAACAATGGTGGAAATTCTACGTAGCAGCATGAAGTTTGAAACTCTATTTTCTATAGTTTTTTCCCTATACAGGGTTATTTGTAAAACACCAACAACCTCTAAAGAGGTCGTTGTACTCATCATTTTAAACAACTTTTACTATGGGACCAAATCTGAAATCGCGAAAAAAAAAACCGGCCAAGTGCGAGTCGGACTCGCGCACGAAGGGTTCCGTACCATTATCTATAAAAACGGCAAAAAAATCATATCTGTTGTATGGGAGCCCCCCTTAATTTTTTTTTTAATTTTTAGTATTTGTTGTTATATCGGCAATAGTAATACATCATTTGTGAAAATGTCAGCTTTCTAGCTATCACGGTTTATGAGATACAACCTGGAGACAGACAGACAGACAGACAGACAGACAGACAGCGAAGTCTTAGTAATAGGGTCCCGTTTTACCCTTTGGGTACGGAACCCTAAAAACAGCTGTTCCCTACATTTTGACGAGTTAATCGATAATAAATGTAGGGAACAGCAGTTTTTTTTTTTCGCGATTTCAGGTTTGGTCCCATAGTAAAAGTTGTTCATAATGATGAGTACAATGCCCTTTTAAGAGGTTGCTGGTCTTTTACAAATAACCCTGTATAAATGGAACCTACTACATTTTACCCAAAAAATGTGGCACTTTGATACTAAACTCCCTTTCTTTCAGCTGGTCCGATACTGCACGTTCAGAGAGCAGTACAAGCAGCTGTACGAGGGCGTTGACCTGTGGGGGCTGGTGAAGGTTAAGGACGCGTACGAGGGCACCATGCTCGACAGGCCGGATATCGGGAGGCTGTTTGTGTTCAGATTCGGTAAGTGATAGAGATTCGATAAAATAGTTTTACTAAATCGTCGGATCATCACCTGGAAAGATGCCGATAATTTTCAAAGTCAAAATGTTTCATTTAATAAATTATTTTAGTGCGACTACATGTCAGATAATAATCAGTGCTGACAGTTCTTAGAAACATTCAAAATAAATAAATCAGTATTCCAAAAAGTAAATGTTGCCTTCGAAGTGGTTACTGCAATATCATTGAGGATTTCCCACGTATTGAGTACAATGGCGAGACAGTTCCAAAACAGAACAGTTCAACAGTGCACTCGACCGAATGCACCTCCCAAGTACTAGCCGAGTTCTGTCTGCGCTGACTTGTCACTGTACTCGGCATATGTAATGAAAGGGTTCGTTCTGGCGTGGTTAGTTTACCTGATCTGATTGGTGAAGGTCTTCAGAAAGTTCAGGTGCGTAGTACTGGCATCCGGCGTGCGTGTATGTCCTCATGTATGAACGTGGATGAGGTGAAAGGATCGTAGCAGGGGGTGCTCTGTATTTTTTGCCCACCCCTATGGAAGAAGCTGTGAGTTTATGTATGTGTGTATGGGCAGGTCATTTAAAACTATGTGGGCCTAAGCTTAGAATGCATGCTTAGTTAGAAACCTTTGACCGAGTATCAAAGGTAAAAAAACTGTCAATCACGTAATGAGCCAACTCATTACGTGATTGTTAAGGGTAGTAGTTAAGGGTACTCAAATTACGCATGGAACACTTGACGACTGTATCGGACAGCGATCCCTTTTTATTAGGAAGGGATCAGTTACAGAATTATCTATCAATGCCTTTTCGTAGAATATCTGAACCAGTTTTAATGTAAAACTGAACTATCGAGTCTAGACGTACTGCGGGGTATCACCCATTCCTTGTCGATGTTCCACACATTCGCACGAAGCGCTTTGCTACATCGTTTATTATGCGCACAGCCAAGGAGTGGAATTCCCTGCCTTCGTCAGTGTTCCCAAGTTCATATGACCCCAATATATTTAAGTCGCGAGTTAATAGGCTTCTTCTGGGTAAGCTCGTTCCATCGTCGACCTCATCTCTGTCCTCAGGACTAGATTGAGGTCAAGAGTAGACCCATTTAGAATAACAAAAAATAAAAAAAAATCGTGTCTTCGATACAGCCTTTTCACCTCTTTTTGAGCTATCCTTTCTGACCAACTGCCAGCACTTACTAAAACGTCTCATGCTTCATAGTATTTTTTTTTCAGGTCGTTGGGATCCCAGCGAGTTTCCAATCGAAGACTTAGTACGAGCCACTATAGCGATGTTGGAGATATCTGTTCGCAGGCCCAAGATCCAGATCCTGGCTGCCACAGCCATTGTAGACCTGGAGGGGGTCACAGTGCGCCAAGTGGCTGCCCTGACTCCTACTATAGCTCACCAGATGGTCTGTCTTATGGGAGTGAGTTGACATGTTGTTTTGTCCACATGATTGAAGAGGTCAATCAAGATCTTAATTTTAAAACAGAAAAAAGTTTCATTAGTTTTTAAAAGCTAAAGAAAATGTTGCCATAATTATCTTTTTTTCAATCCATAGTATTTAGAGTCATATATTTTGACTTTCTCCGAAATCTTTGAATACACGGAATATACTTTTTGATAGACAGATGTGGCCATGCCTTTCCTACTCTTTATTAAGTAAGTAGTTACGGTATTGCAATTCAGGAGTCTTTACCATAATATCAACGCTCCTATTTATCCGAAGAACTAAGAAAGCGAAAAGCCCTCACAAGAAGACATTATGCACTTTGTGAATCAACAGCTGTACGCACGTCTTTTGCACAAAGATTCTTCTCATTCCGTGGAGGAGTATTGTTTAATAAACTCAATAAACAAATTGATATTTCTGACTGCCGCAAAACTGAATGCAAGAATAAACTTAGAAAGAGGTTACTTGAATTAAGCTACACTGACACTGAAAAGTTGATTGAGTTGATTTCTTGATTTTTGCATTTAAGTAAATAATTTTTTTGCATACACACAACCACACATTTATATATATATATGTACAAATATAATGTAGTAATGTATTTCAAACTGACACACGCACGTACACGTACATACACACACACACACACACGCACACACACACACATACACGTACAGCACACACACACAAGCACGCATGCACTTTTAAGCTCATTCATCCACTTGCATATCTGCTTACTCACGACGTCGACAGTCTGAGCAACATAACTTAATGGGGGGCCTGGAGTTCTATAATACAAGCCTAGGCTGTTTAGACTCCAGATCTCCCACAAATTACACACTTTGCCCAAATTTCTGACTCTGACTGTAATTATGTAATATGTAATTTGTGGAGATAAATAAAGATTTTTTATTATTATTACTATTTCCTTTATTCATCTGTTAACAAATTTATTACATTTTTAAATATTGATTAAAAAAAATACATAGAAAACATTTAAAAATTTGTACCCCACCGGTATCGGGAACAGGGTCCAAGCTACCGGCGGTCAGGGCTCCAGAGAGAGGAACCTCCTAACAATACGAGCCGTGTCCAGAAGTACCGCTTTCTGAATCAAGCCCTTGATCCAGCTGCCTAACGAGAGCCTCCTGAGATGTTGGTCGAGGCTCTTGGCAATTAAGCCATGGGCTGACACGACTATCGGCACAATGATCGCTGAGTCCACATCCCACATGTCGACAACCTCGCGAGCCAAGTCAAGATACTTGATTTGCTTATCTTTCTCGGCTTTCACGAGGTTCTCGTCATGCGGGACCGTAATGTCAACAATCATTGCGCGCAGCTCTGATCGATCCATCACCACTATATCAGGCTTATTGGCTACAATAGTCCTGTCAGTGATGATGGATTGATCCCAGTACAATGTGATATTGCCATTTTCGAGAACTGGGTCGGGCACATACCTATAGTACGGAACTTCCGATTCAACAAGATTGTATTTTAGAGCAAGTTGCTGATGAATAATCCTGGCTACAAGGTTGTGTCTATGCAAGTACTCTCCGTTAGCCAGACGAGAACACCCGGAGATAATGTGACGGATTGATTCGCCTGGACGGTGGCATGCCCGACATATGTCAACCGTACCATCCTTCACAATGTATTTCCGGTAGTTATTCGTCATCATAACTTCATCCATAATTGCACAGACAAAACCTTCAGTTTCCCGGAAGAGGTCCCCGGAACGTAGCCAGGCTACGGACGCTGATAGGTCTACATCGGGCCCATGCAGGGCCCGGAAAAAGCGTCCGTGAAGCTCCTTACTCTGCCATACCTCCCTGCGATCGTCAGTATCAAGTACTACAGGTTTGCGCCAGTTCTCTTTAGCCAAGGAGAGCGGGGTGAGGCCCTTGTCCACCGCGACCACATCTCGATGCATCCCCACGTCGGTTACTAGGAAATATTCCCTGAGACTGCATATCTAAGATAACAAACTACTTTCAGATAATCAATTTGGGTTTAGGCCTAAAAAATCAACTAACCAAGCAGTAAACAAATTGATTAATTACATTTCTACAAATCTGGATAGTGGAATGCATACAGTGGGTATTTTTCTAGACCTTGCCAAGGCCTTTGACACTATTTCTTGCACTACTCTTTTGCAGAAGCTTGAATCACTTGGGATAAGAGGAGCGCAGCTTCTACTATTATCTGATTATCTTAACGATCGACAGCAATGTGTAAAAATTGGTCCGACTACAAGTTCTGATCATTCTAATACTTGTTTTGGAATTCCACAAGGCAGTATACTAGGTCCTACATTATTTTTAGTCTATATTAATGATCTTTGCAGCCTGACACTCAAAAATGGTGTTGTAATGTCTTATGCGGATGATACTGCTCTGTTATTTGCAGCTAAATCAAGGGCTGAGGCCTATGAACATGCTCAGAATGGTTTCAACATTGTATCTAATTGGCTCCAGAATAATCTTCTAACCCTGAATGCTGATAAAACAAAATACATTTCATTTACAATGAGAAATACTAACATACCGCTTACTAACCAAACAATTTACGCGCATACCTGTAGCACGTACGCTGACACTGCATGTTCTTGCCCTACTTTAGAAAAAGCTGACCATTTGAAATATCTTGGTGTCACTATTGACTCCAATCTAAATTTCCGTAAACATATCGAGTTACTATGTGCTAGAGTGCGCAAACTAATTTATGTTTTTAAGTATTTACGTAATGTAGCCGACTATAAATTAATAAAACAGGTTTATTTAGCGTTGTGTCAGTCTATTCTAACCTATTGCATAACATCCTGGGGGGGGGCGGGAAATTCGATTCTTCTCCCTCTAGAACGTGCTCAAAGAGCAATTCTAAAGGTTGCTACCTTTCGTCCGTTTAGATTTCCTACACATCTGCTCTACAAAGCATGTAATGTGCTCACAGTACGGCAATTATTTATTCTTCACATTATACTACAGCAGCACTCTACCCTTCCCTATGACCCAGTTCCTTCCGATAGGAGAAGAAAAGACCTGGTTTGCACAAAGCCTCAAACTAGACATGCGTTTGCTAGTCGATTTTATGTGTTTTTAGGACCTTTTCTGTATAATAGACTCAACAAGAAACTAAACTTCTATAGTCTAAGTTATAGGAAATGTAATTTTGTAATATCGGATTATTTAGCGATGCTTAATTACACGGACACAGAAAAACTTCTAGAAGTCCTAGTTTGATTTGATATGTCATCTCCTCGAATTTAGTTGTACATATTGTTATTAAGTTAGTTTTAATGTTTACTGTTTTTGTTCCTAGATTTACTTTATTTTAAAACTTTTCCTGTCCTAATTAAATTATGCATTGTAAAGTGATGGCCTGAAACACAGGTTTAAATAAACCTAGATCAGGCAGGTCGCTACCTAACATTTGATTTCGCCATTATCGTAACTTGCAACAGTTATATATATTTTAGTTATAGTTTACTTATAAGCACTAATTATACAATTGTTTAGAAATAACACTACTGCACCTAAATGTACACTTTTGTAATACCTACTTTTTTGAAATAAATTATTCTTATTCTTAAATTATTCTTATCTCGCGATTGTGGAGAGTCTTGGCGTTTAAAAAGCCTCGACCCCCACACCTCCGCGGGATATACAGCCTCATAACCGAAGAACGCGGGTGATGCATTCGAAATGCCGTCAACAATGTACGGACCCTCCTATCCAGGGCGTCTAATTCTGTTTGAGTCCATTTGAGTATGCCGAAAGAGTACATCAAAACCGGCATGACCCAACCGTTGAAGGCACGCACCTTATTTCCGCCTGATAAAAGACTATTAAATACTTTTTTCAGGCGGCCAAAGAAACGCTCCTTCAGCGATTGCTTCATGTCAGCAGCATTGATGCCCAGCGCTTCCGACATACCCAAATACTTATAAGTTTCGGTTGCTGAAAGGTATCTAAGATTTATGGAATCCGAGAGGTTCCCACAGATTCCACAATCTCCCCTCGCTTTACATGCATGACCGCACATTTGTCCACACCAAATTCCATCCTAATGGCGCTACTGAAAGTTTCAGTTACCTTCAGTAGTTCCATCAGTTGCAAATCGTTGGGGGCAAAGAGTTTCAGGTCATCCATGTAAAGGAGGTGAGATATAACTTGACCACCTCTCCTCAACCGGTAGCCTAGACCTGAATCCTCCAGCAGCGTGCTAAGAGGATTCAAGGCCAAGCAGAACCAAAGTGGACTCAAACTATCGCCCTGAAATATACCTCGCTCTATCCTTATCGGTTCGCTATTCCCCTGGATTTGCCGACATCCTGGATAGCGAAGGACTGTCCTCCATTGCCCCATACATGACATCAGGAAGGTGCGCAGAGTTGCATCAATTTTATACAACTGTAGTACCCTCATGAGCCATGTATGAGGCACCGAATCATAGGCCTTCTTATAGTCTATCCAACATGTCGACAGATCCTTTCGGGAGCGGCGAATCTGTTGGCTAATGGCCATATCAATGAGGAGCAGCTCCTTAGTACCGCGGGACCCGTTCCTACATCCATTCTGAGAGGCAGACATGATAGAATTACTCTCAATATGTTGGTTGATTTTAGCTCTCAAAATGGATGTAAGAACTTTATAGACCGTTGGTAGACACGTGATTGGTCTATAATTTTTGGGCTCCGCAGTGCTACCTGATTTATGGAGCAGGTGGGTAATTCCTGTCGTCAAGAACTGGGGCAGCGACCCTGACTCTAAGGCTGATTGAAACTGGGATGCCAAGCAAGCATGCGATCTTGTGAACCACTTGATCCAGAAGTTGTGCAGTCCGTCCGGCCCTGGAGATTTCCAGTTAGGCAACGGACGGACTGCACGAGCTACGTCTTGGGGGCTGATGATGATTGCCCCCATTTCTGGTATTGGATCACACGCTTGTTCAACCTCCCGGATCCAATCGCCCTCAGTGTGACTGACAGGCACCGACCAAATGCTGCGCCAGAACGAACACATGGCATCATCATCCGGCAGGTGCGCGTCAGTCACACCTTGGTCCGGTCGCTCCCAAGCCCTATAAACCCACCTTTCATCTCTTTGGAATGTGCGATTCTGAGTGTATCGATCCACCCGCCGCTTATACCTACGAATACGGTTTGCCCATGCATACACTTTCTGCTTCAGGAAGTCGATGCGCTCTGTGACACGGGACATGTAGTCTTGAGGACTGATATCAGTCCCCGAGAACGCCCACCTCACAAAACGCATCACTCTAGGGCGAGTATTGCCCTCCCTGAAGCAGATCAGTTTGCCGATGAGTGCTCTGGCCCCACCAATACGTCGTTCAATCCTGTACTGCCATGCCGGTACGGCTGGTTTAGGTCGTGTAGCTCTGTCATCAGAAAATTTAACATGAGCTACACGACATGCCGCTACAGCCGCACAATACAGGATTGAGTGAGCATCGGTGAGGTCTTCGCAGTTGTCAAAATAGTTTGACAACTGCGAATCCAGAACAGCCACCAGCACCCTATTTTTGTTATGCATGGGCAAACGAGGTAAGCGTGGTCTGAGGTCGGGTTGCATGAACCGATATTCTCGAATCGCACCGTCCAAAGCACTCCTCATATCCTCACTGCACTGGGTACTTACATTAGTAACCATGTCATTACTCACGTCGTTATCGCGATTTGGGATTGCGGTAAATTGTGGTGGAACCACAGCCTGCGACGGCGTGGCAATGACATGGCTACTCTGCATTTCAGTCCGCAAGCGATCAAGTGCGGTATCATCCAACATACGATTACGCTGAATGACTCGCACCTGATCTGACAGTCGTTGCGCCGACACGTTGACAGCTGGCTCAAGCACCTGGAACAGAGAGAGCATCCGAACACGGTACGCGGTCAGGTTGTTTCCCCCCTCTGTAGCCCCATAGTATGCGCGCATGACATTTTCATTGATGGATTGCGTCCATCGCATGCGCTGCACACTCCCGCCGGGAGCTGGGACCCTATCAGAGGCCGGTGGGCCTCGAGGTCTTAAACCGTCCGGCGGCCGGCGTCCTCCCCGCCGACGAGCAGGTGGTGGCGTCGTGGGCGGAGAGAAATACTCGTCACTCGAGCTCGACGCAACTGCCACGGCCGGTGTCACAGCACTCACGACGGGGCTGGAGTCCGGCGGCGGCGAGGCGGAGCTGAGCGACGGGTCCGGAGGCGATAGGCGTGCGCGTCGAGCAGCTAATCTTGTCAACATCTTCCGGTCTTTATCACATTTTTACCAAATTTGTTTTTGACGTCTGACACATTGTGTCACATCAATGGTGCGTTTTTCTTTCTGCACTTTACAATTATTTCCATTTTCGTGTTCCTTGTTTGATTATTGTATTAAAACTGTTAATAAAAAATGATGTTTATGGTTGTTGATGTTGCTTTCGGTATAATTTTAACTATTTAAATTTAAAAATATTTGGTAAATCACTTAAAAAGACGTTTGGTTGACGTAAGTGTTGCCAGCTGTGTTGCTTATTATTATTTTTATTATCTTGTAACATTTTTTGTAAGATTATAAGCCAATCTAAAACATTAAAGACTCGTATTTGGTACGTATAATAAAGTGTTGTGAGTAACTCATTTACCATAATCTGCATCAGATATAATTGTTTTGTATATTGACTGTTTAAAGAATAATTTCCTGTTGCCAAGTCTAAAGGTTTCGTGTTTCTTTGAGAACTTTTAAATAGAAAAATGTAGTGTTTTCGTTTTTTGAGCCATTCTTTATGCATAGGAATTAAGGTTGAGATTCACTCGTGAGAATGTTCAGCGATTGTCTCCATGCGCAAAACATAGGTCTACTGAATTTACATAATCTCGTAAACGGGTGAATTTCCCAAATGACTTATTTTTTTGTCTTCGGTATGTGTAAAACGTATCCACGATCAGCAACACATGCGAACGATACCCATTGAAAAATTCATTCATCGATCGATTCTCATTATTTCACAAAAAAAAAAACATTAAATTTATTCTTTCGTGTTTTTTTTATTGTTACTTTTTGAAAAAAATAGTCCCAATCGTTTCGAGTTTGATGATCGAGTTAATGGTATTCGGTTCCAGAACGACCTAAAAATAATGGTGTATAACTTATTCTATTTCATAGAATATTAGTTTTGTTATTATTATATAGCATATTTTATTACATAATAAACGATTCTTATTACTGAGAGGCACAAACGTACTTGTCCTGCAAAATGTTCTCATATCGCTGGACAAAAGTAATTTAAACCCAACTTTACATCGACGAATCCGACAGCGTCCCCACCCCAATTTTATTTCCCTCGTTAGTGTGTGCTAGTGCGCAGTCAGGACGGGCATGTGTCAAATCGCTGCATATTCCCGCCAATAACGAAAGTACGCCATTTCAGTTGCTCTCGGACAATTATTTTATATTATCGGTGGTTGCATTTTTTTAGTGTAATGAGTAGTTTTATTATTGTTGTTTGGTTCTAACAGAGGTAGTAAGTGAATTAGCTTCATTGACTGTTATTGAATTTATCCCAGATAGTATGCATTTTTTCTAATTTTCTAAAAAGTGTGTTATTTCTCACGTCGCTGTTCTCATATCGCTGTAATCGGTGGTCTTTATTACCCCCGATGTGATAATTTACACCGAAATGATAAGAAAAAATCAATCGGTGTCTTATATCCAATATCGGTGTTTTGATTCATGATCAACGCACAGTTTTGTCACATCGGTGGATTGCTTTATCATATCGGTAGATCATTTTATCATCTCGGTGAGTCGTTTTATCGGGATCCTGCCGTTTTGCCGAAAAGATTTTGCCAAATTTTCATTACCCAAACAAATTTTAGCAACCTTTTTTTATGCCAATGTAATATTTGGAATAATTTTAGTACGCACATTTTCATTTGGTCAAATGTTTACTTGGCAGATTATTACTAAGGATAATGTCATTAAGGCTTTTGGTCTTTAATCAAATGATTTATTACAGCAAACAAAATTAAGACAATAAACGTTTAGTCAAATGATTTGTTATGACAAAAAATATAAAGGCAAAAATTTTGGAATGAAGACATAACACAATGAAATCTAACAGATGCTGACAGAAACCCTAACCCTAGACGGTCGACGTCAGGGGCACCCCGAGGTTCGGTTAGTTAGGTTCCTGTAAGCCTTGCAGACAGAAATAGGAGCCCCGCGCAGCGGGGATCCGTCGACCTGCTGACGGAAACGCTAACCCTAGACGGTCGACGTCAGGGGCACCCCGAGGTTCGGTTAGTTAGGTTCCTGTAAACCTTGCAGACAGAAATAGGAGCCCCGCGCAGCGGGGATCCGTCGACCTGCTGACGGAAACGCTAACCCTAGACGGTCGACGTCAGGGGCACCCCGAGGTTCGATTAGTTAGGTGCCTGTAAACCCTGCAGACAGAAATAGGAGCCCCAACCGAATCCAAATAGGAGATTCCAACTAGTTATTAATGCTTTTGACTGAAATGGTAAGTTTAAAATTGACGACACCAAATATTTGGCTTATTTAATTTTGCGTAAAATATGTTATACCAACTGAAATATTTGACTAGATAAAAAATGGTAAAAGTACTAGTTGGTGAACAAGTTATTGTTCAAACGTTCACTTGCCAAACATAGGTTTTCGTAACAATTATTTGTAAAGAGATTTTTTGGTAAGTAATAATTTGGCAAATGAAATTATGCGAAAATTTGTTTGGGAAGTGATAATTTGGCAATTTCTTTTCGGTCAAACAAGGGAGACCCCGTTTTATCATATCGGTAGATCCCGTGTCATTTCGTTAACAAAGAAACAATGGAACATACAAACATACATACAAACACATACATTATATACATACATACTTACCTACATAGACTGCCAAAATCATTACCACGATACCGCTGGGTAGTAGAAAATGTATAAAGGGAGGTCTGTATTCGGTAATGTACGTCTATAGGCTGAGATGATGATGGTGAGGTGGAGCATTTGAACGCATTAATAAAGACAATGATAATAAAAATAAACATTCTTTTTTTAAATCTAAGTACCTACCGTAAATATAATAAAAAAAGAAAGTAAATATAATAAAATATATTTTAATTGGATTTCTAAGAACTCAGTTCTCTTTGGATGTGATCTACTTACATAAGACCCTCAGTTCAAGTCAAAGACCACTTGACTGCGCATACAGTGCACCTATGTATAGGCTACGGTACGAGTAACCATTTTAGTTGTGTCCAATTGTTAGACCTGTGTGCATGCAAAATTTTTACAAATAGGTATGACTTTTTATGCAATTTTAACGCATCAAAATGCCTTCATGCGCGGTGAAGTGGTGTGGGAAACATTCCAAGACATCGAATTACAAAAAGGATGGTATTACTTTTCATAGGTAATAACACAGTAAAGAAAATTATGTTTGATTTAATCAGATTATGAGTCACCGCAGGGGTCTAGTTAAAATGGTGGCTGGGTGAAAGAGCACAAAATTTGAGTATCTCGTTGATGTCTTTTGTAACTGTCTTCTTCTTTCATCAGGCAATTCTAATACGTCTATCCCTTTCTTTCCCTTTGTATGTTTATCGTAAAAACCAGTGCTGTTACCTTTAATAGCTGAAGTCGATATCGAAAATAGTAAAATTAAAATAATATTTATTTAATTCAAATACTGCAATAAAATACCTATCTACTTTTAACCGACTTGAATTTGATAATGTTCTATTTCTTGTTTTGTGTAGCTATTTTTCACTTTATAGTTTTGAGGTCTTTGGTGTAAAAGTGAAGAAAAAAAAAGTGGTAAAATATAATATGGCGGGCTACATTGTCCACTGGCAAACTTGCATTGGGGCGCTGATTGGTATACGGATCCATCACAGTAATAGAAATTTGCCGTTGTTGTGAAACTTATATTAAGAGGACGATCAACGAGAGTGGTTCGAAAGTTTTGTCTTCGAAATATAATACCGATTATTTTATAAGATCGGTTTTAAAATCTCTGATTGGGTATAATTTATTCCCGGATATTAATTTTTATCAATTTGAAATAGAATCAACCAATCATTTAATTGAATTAGCAAGATGCAGAATTCAGAAATATGTAGACGCTCGTTTGTCATTTTTTACAAAGAACAGTCAGGACCGTAAAACTTTAATTCGAAAAACATATACCAAAATAATTCATTTTAAAAATCAATAAGTGTCGTGGCATCAATGCCGCAAGAAAAAGTAACGAAGCGAAATTTGTACGGCAACAAAAAAAAAACAGCAACGCCATCTTTCCCGCACGTGACGAACTACTAACGAAATCCTACATCGATCCTGTTGTCACACACATAATTATTGATTGATTTTGATTAAATATTATCTATACAATTTTAATTCGAGTAGTTTTCATTATGTTAAAATCCATTTTATCGATATCGACTATTTTCTCCTTATCAAGTAGAGCAGCCCTAACGATATGCGTACCTACGCAAATTGACCAATTGCAGCCGCGCATTCTTCCCCGTCCCCCGGCCCGCGATGGTGAGTCGCGTTCTTAGAAGAAATCGGCCTATAAGCTCTCTAGTGGTTATATTCTCTATGGTTCAGGTCTTCAGTTCTAAGTCACCCTTGTAAAAATATATAGGTACCTACTAACTATTTCCTTTTTGATGTTCGAGGGTGGATAGATTTTCATATCGCTGGATATGTACATCATTTCGGTGGATAAACTTATCATATCGGTGTACAGAAAAAATAATCGGTGCCGGTTTGTCACATCGGTGGAAACCAGAATTCAAACTGAATTTTCTCCTTAGTCTTAAATGATACGTTGATGATATTAAATTTGGGGATATTTGATATCCTGAAGATTACATAAAACCTGAAAAATATACAAAAAAAATATAAATGGAAAAGTTCTTCGATATGATAAAAAAATGCCATTTGTTGAAATTCACTCAAAAGCATATTTTTTTGTGTAGACCTTGGATCATGTACACGGGGCAAAGTAGATCGGTTTGCAGGGCACACCACAAAGATGTTGGTGTGCGTAAAATCAACGGCCGTCTGACTTCGCCTATTTATTAGTGTTTGCTTCACAATAACCCGTTGTCCACGCACACACAATAAAATTTCTTGTCACTAATGTTGCAGGGAATATGACGCATAAATTTAGCTTATCATACAATCGTCTCCGTGGCGCATTAGTCGAGCGTGCGATAAATAATTACTTACTGCGCCGGCGCCGTAGGATCGAATCCGACTGCCAACAGCTTAATGTTTTTGTATGTTTTAATAAAATATTTTACATTTGTTTGTTCAATTCATTGCTTAACTATTAGCAAGTCTCTTTATATTTGGGTTAGAATGTATTAGTTGTCTACCCTCTAAAAATGACAAATCATGTTTAAGTTAGTAGTTTAAGTTCATCGTCATAATGCTATTGACTATCGGGCTTTCGTTACGTTTTTAGACATTATACCCTGCGTTTTTTGAGAAGTGCTTTTATTTGTGAATCAATATGAATCATTGAACCACACTTTTATGAGCTGAAATAATTCTTTTGCATGAGCAAAATGTTTCAATTAGTGAAATTGCGAGACGTTTAAAGATATCGGTGAGTAACAAAATGTTATTATGATGTTTAGAAGTTTAATATGTTTAAATAATCCACATGTTATTGATTGTTGTTTTTTGTAACAATATTTTATTATTGTTCACAGAGAAGGACTGTGCAATTGTGGGTCCATCGTTATGCAGATTCGGGAAGCATTGATCCTTGCCGACCGGGACCAAAGGCTGGATTTGCATTCACAGATTGGCATCTGATATAGTTGCTACGCATACCGCTGAGCCCTTCCTCACTACTCGTTCCACGGCAACTAAACATGACGTGACATTACAAACTGTACGAAACCACTTGCGAGCAGCTGGTGTGAAATGTTGTAGGCCAGCCAAGAAAATTTGAATGTCAGATATTCACAGGCAAAACCGGGTACGCTTCGCAAGAGAATATTTGGATTTTGATTGGTGCAATAATATAGTTATATTTAGAGATGAAAAATGTTTTAAATCAGACAAGGACGGTCGCAAAATATTGTGGCGAAAAGATGGTGAGCGCTATCATAAAAAAAAATATTCTTCCATGCAGGTCTAGTGGAGACATTTACTTCGTGCATGAATAAGTCATAGATAGCGAAGGCGCACCAATAGGATATTAATAAAAATATCAGGGGGTAATTCGATTTGTTTTATGTGAGTGATGTTATTGTTAGTGAGATAACAATTTAGGATACCTGTATCTTAATATCTATCTTATTAACATGTTTATTCATTTCACTAATAAATAAATTACCCACTTGAATAAGAAAAGTAACGTTATTTCTTGTCCGACTTAGAATATTTGTCATGCACAAAACTTTTTAATTTGTAATTATAATATAAAAAAAAACCTAGTCAATAAATGTTGTTGATTTCTTAATACAAATTGTTTAATTTTTACTTCCATATTTTTTTTCGAATAATGTTCTTATTATCAGGTAAATTACAATAAAAATTCAACAAAATGAAAATAAAAGTTTTTTAATAATGCAAAAAGTTGACGCCAGCGGCGCAGATTCGATCCTACGACACTTGATTTACCAGCCGAATGATTACACATCTATGCCACGACACCAGTTAGTCATAGGGTTAAATTGATGCTTCATATTCTTTACCTCATATTATACATATACTATAGTGAAGCAAACACTAACAAATAGGCGAAGTAATACACCAGTTGATTTTACGCACACCAACATCTTTGTGGTGTGCCCTGCGAACCGATCTACTTTGCCCCGTGTACAATATAATTAAAGTTACTTATCTGCGATAGCCATTCCTGAATTCTGTATAGTACGGCAAATGATGTAAATCCACACAATCTTTAATACCTAGGTACTAGCCCCGTTGGGGCTTTAGTGCAAAATGTCATGCTTCTTGCCCAGTGGTTAGGGGGTCAGCGAATGAATAAAGATTATTCTTTTCTGGGTGCGTTGGCCCAGCTAGTCCAGCTAATAGCAATGCCTCCACAGCGAGATGTGATCTGTGGCGGGAGCTGCTTAAGGTGAATGCTCCAACCAGCCCGCGAAATTCAAAATTTCTTGCGTTTTCTGCAATTTGCAGGCCAGTGCTAGGTTGTATGTTGATTAAAATATTATTCGCGGCTGTAAAACGTATGTAGTTACAGAATTATAATCATCAAAATCACCAATACAACCCTCCAAGTTCATAAAGGCGTAGGAACCAAAAAAAAACAGAAAAACTCATTCCTACTGCTTTATGAACTTAGAGCGTTTTATTGATGATTTTGATGATTATAATTCTGTAACTACATATGTCTTACAGCCGCGAATAATATTTTAATCAACATACAACCTAGCACTGGCCTGCAAATTGCAAAAACCCAAGAAATTTTGAATTTCGCGGGCTGGTTGGAGCATTCCCCTTAAGCCTCCTGACGGCTTCGTCTGAAAGCCTTCCTCCTGGGCATGCTTTGCCGTGGCCGACTTGGAAATCTCTGAATAGAGTCCGAACCCAAGTTGCATAATTCTATACTGTCAATAAATAATCAGAATATTCACTCAATGATTTTCCTTGTCATTTTCATTATTAGTTGCTTCCTTCATAAAACCATAATTTTAAATAGATCTTGATATCTTTTTACCAAGATATAGAGGAGGAGCGGAGGTGGTGGAGGAGTTTATTATAGTGAAGCCTAACCTATATTTACAATTACATTGTTGGGGTAGTAGATAGACTGACCACCTAGCTGGAAATGAATGGGCCAATCACGAGCGAGCCGGTGCGCGGGTCCCCTGTCGTATGCGTGTGGCTACTGACTACGTCATTCGCTCAAGCGGGAGTTGTACACCACGTAAATACGCGCGCGGCCCGCGTGGGCACCTCAGTGTAAGACACGCGCGCACCGCGTGTGGTCGTTGATGTTTGCAGGCTAGCTGGTACATCTTGATACAAACGTAACATCGCGCTAGTTTTCACGAAGGATTATGTTTTTAGAACATAAACATAACTGTGTACAGTCACAAGCACCAATATGTAAACACTTAACAACTTTTAAAACTGTTTTTCTCCTACTGTTCTGATCAAAATTTCATGTTGTTACGAGCATAGTATTCTGGAATTTATGAAAAGGATCTCCAAGTTCCAATCGTTATTTCTCGCGAAAATTGCATTTATATTTAGGAAAGTGTAAACGTATTAGTGCTCGTGACTGTTGTCGGTAACTGTATACTAGTATACAGTTGACTGCCTCGTTGGTTCAATCGATTCCCGGGTCGGGCAAAAAGTGCTATTGGGTTTTTCCGTTTGAAATTTCTCAGTAGTAGCCCGGAGTTTGTAAGATGGATGTATGAATCCCTTGTCCCTCTCAAAGCACGTAAAGCCGTTGATCCTGGGCCTGATCTCTCTCCGGTTGTGTCAGTTTGCGTCCCATTGGACTATGAGAGTAAAGGCAACAGAGAGTGCACCTGTGTCTGCGCACACACTTGTGCACTATAATATCTCCTGCGCTGGCTAACCTCCGCTGAGATTGGCGCCGGGATCAAAAACGGTCAGGACTATACACGTACCAGTAGGTACATAGATATGTTTAAGTTCTTTCTTATAAGAGACGACGAACATAGCGGGCATAAATCCACTGGGGACTGCTATAAAGAAAAAGAAAAAAGAAACAAATGGAAGAACCCTGTAACACGATCGACATTAGCCTAAAATAAATAACAAAAATCTTTCGTTTCCAGCTAGCAGTGCCGATTCGCCTCAAAGGCATCCACTTAATCAACTACTCCTGGATCCTGAACACATTCTTCTACCTGTGCAAGAGGTTCATCCCCCAGGAGGCGTGGCAGTACATCCACTTTCACGGCAACGACCTCAAGTCGTTACAGAAGCATCTAGACCTGGAGTGTCTGCCTCCAAGGTATGGGGGCACCTGCAGAACTGGGGCATCTTTCGGAGTCTGGCTGAAGAAGATAAAGAAATACAGAGATCAGCATTTTGATAGGGAAATGAAGCAGTTAGGTTATGTTATAAAAGAGTGATTTGGTTTTCTGATAAAGCTGTCAGAAAACCAAATCACTCTTTTATAACATAACCTAACTGCTCCTGAATTCTAGTTCAAAATTCATTCCAAATGGACCTGGCTTTTTGAACACCATTCTATGACAAATTTTACTGCTTGATGCTTCCCTTAATAAGTAGTAAGTTGGTTTTCTTCACTTTTATCAAAAGATTATTTTATTAATTGCCTACTTGTCGGTTTGTGTGCATTTAGATAGTTATTGTGAATACTTTTAGTGAGAGAAATCAGTCATTTTAGAAATATTTTTATTGCTAGGCAGATGATGATGATATTTTTGTAGTAGTAAGTATTCCATTAGGATATATCTGTCGAATGTAAGTGTTTGGGTCCAGTCAATAAATTAACATTAACTCATCATCATCTTCCTGCCCTTGTCCCATGTTACTTGGGGTCGGCGCAACACGTTTTTTTCTTCCATTCTCTGTTAGACGTCTCGGCATCATTTACTCTTTCTTAGGGTTCCGTACCTCACTCAAAACGAACCCTTATAGGATCACTTTGTTGTCCGTCCGTCCGTCTGTCTGTCTGTCAAGACACTTTATCTTGGGAACGCGTAGAGGTATTTAGTTAAGTAAGGGACTACATGACTGGAATTAATATGCTTCAAATAATGTGCCTTAAATATATAGTCATAAGGATTTTATGTTTAAATATCGAGTCAAACAAATGTAAATATTTTTATATAAGGTATTATGTGATATTTCTCTGTCATTTGAAATTAAATAGTTTTACAACAATGTGGATTTAATTGAGAATGTCGTTTTTGTTTCGATTCCCTCACTTTATCTGACAAACAATTATGTTGTTAATAGTTCTTTTTTCGCTTAGCATTAATTGCTAATCGAAAATAGACCTATTAACACTAATTAAAAAAGAACTACATATTAGCAGTAATTGCTAAGCGAATAAAAAGAACTATTAACAACATCATAATCTGCCTGCCTTTTAACATGGTGTATACTTTAATCAAAATATTAATTATTTACAAACTACAAAACTATAATAGAAATAAATATGTACAAGTATAAAAGGGTTACAGGGCGTCCAAAAATTCGTCCGCATCGCTGTCAACAGGAAAAGTGCCCAGAAGGCTGGCAGCATTACCACGTTGGATGGCAATGCTGATTCTTTGGCCAAAAAATAGGCCCGCCCTCTGGTCACGTGAAGAGTCGACCAACCGCTTGGCGATTTCCCGAAAAACAAGGTGGGCACTCGGACCCCATGGCCCTAGTGTTTCAACCCCAAACGGCTCAAACACATAACTACCATTTAAATTATTGTATTTACGCCGTTTGAGGTTTTCAGCACCTGCAGCAGCCGCCCCAGCGCAGCCCACTGTGCTAGGAAGATGGGATGGCGCAAGGGTGTCGATGCAAGTTGCGTCTCACACCAAAGGCCTACCCAACTTCCATGGCATTATGGTCATACCATCTGGTCTCTTCCTATCGACGCATGCCAAGCCATTGGGTTCTAAGACAGCTGGCACCCCGGCGGTGGCAAGAGCACGACCGATGAGATCATTAATGCTAGCGTGCCGCGCAATCCGACCTGCACTCTTACTGCATGAAAGGCCATGGTGTCCGAGGCAGTCAACTGCTTCACCACATTGACAGCGATGTGGAGCCCCACAAGGAGCGCCCAATCGCAAACGCGTAGCGAGCCGGAAGGTTGTGTCACCTAACATAGTGCCTATATTAGGTGACGGTAGTGCCTGAAGCCAGAGGCCCGACTCCCACTCACCCACAGCCAGTAGGCGGGCACGCTCAGCAGTATTGGTAGACGTATTAATAAGTTTATTCCGTACCAACCTGCAGAGCGGCTCATCCCACTGTCTCTGGGAAAACGGGTTCGCGGGCCGATCCGTATCCGGGCAAGTCACATTCCAGGCGACCTATGCGTCGGTCAAGCACGGCACTTCCGAGTCAACCAGGGAGAGAGCTAAAATTTTCCTGGTTAGCTTTTCAGTGCTGTGGACAGAGGACAGGAACGCCGGTAAGCTTATACTAGAAATTTTGCGGACGCCGAGGCCACCAAAACGAATTGGTAGGGTGGCTTGCAGCCACCCTCGGTCGTCCAGGGCCACATTAAGAATGGATGTTAATGTGTTGCGAATAATTTGGTCAATTTTTTCTAAAAGTTGTGGTTTCTTCCAAAGAGGAGAACAACGGAGAAAATACATAAAATTTGGACCAAAACCGCAATATCTGATCAGGGTGAATGCCGAATGTAAATTAAATTTGGAGAGTAGCCTTTTCCCAACTATTTTGGGGTCGGCTTCTAGTCTAGGTAACCGGATGCAGCTGAATACCAGTATTTTACGAGGAGCGACCGCCTATCTCACCTTCACAACCCAGTTAGTTCTGGGTAATACGATACCCTTTGGTAAGACTGGTTGTCAGACTTTCAGGCCACTGGCTACCTGTAACGGCTGTCAAAGATCTACAAATGACTGCCGGGACCAACGGCTTAACGTGCTTTCCGCATGGAGGAAACTCGGTATGTAATGGGTGGTCACCCATCCACGGACCTATTACCACCGAATTAACCTAAAGATCGACCCGAGCGGCAGTTATTATTATGCCACGAGCTCTCTCAAAAAGAACTATTAACAACATAAAAAACATATATGAATTGTTATTTACCATTGTTTTTGCGCGGATCTGCAAACGCCCCCACAAATATATTTTTATTTTCTTCATGTTTCATTCTATTTATACAAGCTTAGTTTAACAAACAACTACCTACTTGTCATCGTTAAAACATAAAAGTATGCTTATATAATTATTCAAAGCTAGTTTTTTTTAAGTAACTAATATTCTGGTGAGATTTTCCAATCCTCACCTCGTTTAAGTCAAGCAACAATACTCAGTTGAAGAAATATTATAGATTGATAGAAAGAGTGTAGAGTTGATAGCCGGTTGGATATCAACTCTACAAATAATATAGAAGACCGTAGGTAAATACTGACAAAAAGTATTTTCTACCCTAAAAATCCCTCAGATCGCCTTAGAAAACACCAAGTAAAGAACATACGCATTTCATCTAATCTACACATCACAATACCTTCTATTAAATCTGACACATGACCCCACAGACCCTCTGACCTAAAAACAACAATTTCAAGAAGCCGCAAAGGATAAAACTGTACAATGAATATGGACGGCCTATTCGTAAAGGTTCTCACACACAAGAAAGGTATAACGCCGGTTATTATCTTAATAACAATATCCTTCTGACCGGATTTCAGTTACGGCGGCTAATCTCAGCGGAGATTTGAGCCTCATCTTACTAATATTATAAATGCGAAAGTTACGATGGATGTTTGTTACTCAATCACGCCAGAACGGCTGAACGGATCTGGATGAAATTTGGAACAGAGATAGATTGTAATCTGGAATAACACATAGGCTATATATTATCGCGCTATTAACTTAGGGGGATGAGCAATAGAGCATTACAACCATATTCTTGGCCACTGTGTGACAATTCTTGGCTACGGCCGACAACTGACAACTGTCATTGCATGCATTAGAATAGAACGGCTATTTCAAACGAGTTGTCACGGGTATAAGTGGCCTATCGGTTCAGCGCCCGCCCTTAAACCACGGTCCGCAAGTTCGAATCGCAGCCAGTACTCACTGATTTTTTTTAATGCTATTAGATTTTCAAAAATAATAAACATGGTTTGCAAGTTCGATCCCCAACCGGGTTTCACTTTTTGTAAGTTTTAGGCATTTTGTTTTATTTTAATGCTTTATGATTTTCAAATCATAACAAAATAGTTTTTTTTACCATTCAAATTTATGATTATAAATTAATAAATAAAAATTGACCAATTCTCTCAAATCTCTAAAAAGTTTAAAAATGAAAATAAAATTAAAATTTGATAATATTCACAACGTAGTAAATATGTTCCGTGCGGGAATCAAATTCGCGACATGCAGCGCCGCAGTCAACTGCTCAGCCACCTGTCCCGTCGCATAACATTTGTTCTGAATCATCAGCTGGCCCAACTCCGCAAAGACCGCAATGTACAGCATGAAAGTTTTTTTTTTATAAGTTGTTTCACACTAGAAATTTCTCCTGTATCGTGGGTGTGTTTACAAACATTTAAAACTCACAAACACATACAGCCAGACCCGGAAGAACAACCTGTAGGCCACACAAAAATTGGTTCGGTGCGAGCATGAAACCCGTTTGGGGGTATGAAGAACAGGGTGTAAAGTTCTTCATCCCCCATAAAAAAGGGAGGATCCTCCGACCATACGATTGTTATGTCTGGAGACTTGACTATGACTTTAAACGACTCATTCTACTACCGACCCTGGTCTCCGGAGGGGTGTGATGTAGCGGCACTACAAAAAGTACTACAGCAATATAGAACAAAAAGTACTACAGTGCCATTTATGATGCAGAGGACAAACTAAAACATCGAAATACTGCATCACGCAAGTAAAGTTATTCGCGACTTAAGACTATATAGAAGAACCCGACAACAACTGTTGGGCAGTAGCCCACCAGACATAACACCCGTCTGGTCGGAGGATCCTCCCTTTTCTATAGGGGATGAAGAACTTTACACCCGTTCTTCATACCCCCAAAAGTACTTTTAGTTCTATTATGTTGTGTAGTACTTTTTGTAGTGCCGCTACATCACTCCCCCCCCGGAGACCAGGGTCGATAGCAGAATGAGTCGTCGTTTATTGCCAGGCCAGTGGAAAGTTGTTGCCGCATTGTTCACGGTGAGTCGGAACTGTCTGCGGCGGTAGTGCGAACCCCAATGAGTCGGGGTCAGCGTTGCATGTGCTCCGTTGCGTCGGACGTGGTATAGCGCCGCGGTGTGGCTGACTGCTCCCGTCGACCGGGAGATCGAGCTCTCAACCGGCCGAAAGTGCAGAGCCAAGGTAGCTTAATGAGGCTGAGGGTGCTGACCAATGTGCTTCCGCTGCATGCTGGTGGTCAGGAATACCCATTTGAAGCTGGCTGGCTATATGACTCGCTGCTCGAAAGCTTGAGGAAGTGATGTTGCTGACGTCACGTTGCTCGAAGGCTGCGCTGACGTCCATTTCGGGGTCACCAGTTTTGGGGTATGAAGAACAGGGTGTAAAGTTCTTCATCCCCCATAGAAAAGGGAGGATCCTCCGACCAGACGGGTGTTATGTCTGGTGGGCTACTGCCCGACAGTTGTTGTCGGGTTCTTCTATATAGTCTTAAGTCGCGAATAACTTTACTTACGCGATGCAAGATTTAGACGTATTTCGATGTTTAGTTTATCCTCTGCGTCATAGATGGCGCTGTAGTACTTTTTGTTCTATGTTGCTGTAGTACTTTTTGTACGTTGTAGTACGCTACACCCGATATAAGCAGCGCAGCAGCCATTCGCTCAGCCACTGCGCCAACCGTGTCGTCATATAACTGTGGTTGTGGCTTCCTAAGGCATTACTGCAACTTTGCTTATGGGTGGTCGGACTGCACATTCCATTTTCAAATTGCCGCTGAATCTTGCAAGCGAAGATAATTACGTCCGAACATGCAATATTACCAAAAACGGGGGAGTCCTTTTGCAGCAATGGAAGTAGTTTGGGACGAGTGCACAATGTCACACAAGCCTCCATTAGAGACGTTAAACCGCAGTTTGCAGGACATCCGCGGCAACTAGGTGCTGATGGGTGGCGTCATCATTTTGTTCGCAGCGACTTTAGACCCTCTGGACGGTGAGTAATTAGCTAGCTCGCCGTCCAACCGTCTTATGACGACAGGCCATGTCGAAAGCGCGTTCGTGTTCCACGCGCGCCTAAAATGATGTCAGCAAACCGGAAGGGGTCCGCAAGGGCCGATGCCTGCCGGAGCTGCGGGACTGTTCGAAAGACATACTGCGGCTCTGGAACACAAAGAAGGAACATGGATGACACTCCCTTCCGTTCCACCCAGCGACAAACACTGCCAGTTATTAAGCGGGGCCATTTTGTAATAAAAAAAGGGGCACACCGGCGGATGAAACGCATGTCTCATGGCGTCGCCACTGTGAAAACCTCCTGGATTGAAAAGCTCCATATTACGAGCAACATACGCGTCCAACTGTACAACGACCACGAAGCAGGTGTCTTTGCGAATAAGCTGCTGCAAATGGGAGAGGGTCGTCTGGAATCGGACGGAGATGGGAAAATTCTATTTTCCGAAGAATTTTCCCATCCAATGCTTTGCTGTCACCAAAGAACGAGGGGGTCAGTAAAATAAACAAAAAAAAAACCAAAGTATACACATCCATAGACACTGTGATGGCTAATGACGATAGTACTGCCTACCCCGTAGAATTTCTCAACTCCCTGGAGTTAATTTGGCGTTCCAGTTCTGGTGATACGAAACCTTGATGCAACCAGACTGTGCAACGGCACCAGGCTTCGTATCACAGAGCTGAGCTGCTAAAGGAGAGAGCGTTTTAAGTTCCCGCATACCCATTATTCCAAATAACTTACCATTTCAATTTAAGAGGTTACAATTTCCCATAAAATTGGCTTTCACAATGACGATCAACAGATCCCAGGGCCAAACCATAAAAGTGACAGGTATTCAATTGTGCACTCCATGCTTCTCACACAGTCAATTAATGTTGTTTGTTCAGTGCCCAAAAATTCACGTGCTTGCGGAAAATAATAAGTCATTTAATGTTGATACAGAATGGTATTAGAATAAATAGTGCCCAACAAGGCTTTTGATGGTTTACTTTGAAAGGAAGGTTGTATAGCACCAAAATAAACGGTTTTAAGCCATATCTTCGCCTCATTTAATTTTGTTTTGGATCTCTGCGCCCAGAATTACAGTACCCAAAAGGACGCATTTTGAAGCCATCACCCGTATTATCACATTTTGATCAGCCAGTCAGTTCTCACACATATCATAACATCACACCTGTAATCCCCGACGGGTTAGGCAGAGGTGTACCTTTTCGTACACCCACATTTCGCCGTTCGTTATGTTGAAGTCCCATGTGACAGGAGGCGAGCCTATTCAATTCTATTCCACCAACCGGGCACAAATCCAGATTCCGTGGCTGCTACTGAGAAATTCCTGATGGAATACCCCAATAATACTATTATTTATAGTATTTTTTCAATTGCATACATGGTTCAATGTTAAGTGGAAGAGCGGAGTCACCTAACACAAGCATCTTCTTGCTTAAAAGGTGATCTCCAAATAATGTGCGTTATAACTTTATGTAATTAAAATAAACATTTTTTTTTTAACACTGCCCGACCCGGCAATCGATGAGGTCCTGGACCTCATGCTTAGTAGTCGCACTTGCGACCACTCGACCAACGAGGCAGTCTCTAACATACACACCAAAATTTCTACGCGAACGAAGTCGCGGGCAACAGCTAGTAATAAATAAACCAAGTATTTTTAAGTATAGCCTACTCAGGAATCGCTTGTATCTTACACTAGTCAATCAAATCACGGCGGAGCGACTGAAATTAATACATTTGTAGACATTCCAATAAAAAAATAAATAATTTATCTCTCTCGGTAGCTAAGCAAATTCCATAATACCCATGAAATACCCACCTCATTGGTATCCTAATTAAAAGCAATTCAAACTTTGATACGTCGTATGGAATGAAGACTATATAAAGTCACGCATACTATGCCATCATTTTGAATTAATTTACTAATTCCTTTGTTTAATTAGAATTATTGAAGTGCTACTAACGAACAACCAACTAAAAAGGTGTTACATGTTCACTCTTCTGTCGTTAGATGGGGTGATGAGATGTCGACAACTCAACAACGACATTAGACGGCAACTCCACAAAAAATTTGACGCAACACATCTTACAGCCAGACAAAAGACTATTCTTCATAAGGCAGTTGTCCCACTGCTGCCGGTGAGGACGCGATACTCGCTCAGCGATGCTCGCTTGGCGGTCCGAACTAACGCCAAGAGACCAACCAGCGGTGATTCCTACCTAAAGTGCGGATGTGTGAGTGGAAGCAGTTATTATGAATTCAGAACAATTACTAGAACTATCATTATTGTCGAGACGGGAAGACGTGCGTAGCGCGTGCAGTGTTTCGCAGGACTGGCTGTCCTGAGCGAGTGGTGCGAGTAATCGCCCGCCGTACTCGCACACTCGCTCAGCGACAAAACTATCAGACCTACACACTCGTTTCTCGCTTCTCGCCAACGCGTTTCTAGTTTCTAGCTCTAATCGCTTGTCGCTCATCGTTGGCGGTGGGACAACTGCCTAACATACAGAACTTCAATACAGAAATGCCCTAGCCAACTTGACCCGGGTCAGTCAATACAAATGGAATAAGAAAGTCCGCTCCGAAAAGTTACAAGGGCCCTTCGCAAATAATATATTATGTGTCATTGTGTCGATTCAAATGTTCTTTGTTGGACTGTATTTGGCTCCACCACATACTAGGTACTTGCCCGCATAAGTAGATAAAAAAATAAATCAGTATAATAAAATCAAAATTAAAGCATTTATTTAGGCACATTCAAGTAAAAAAAAAATAGACGTAGGTTTCCAGCTTAGTACATAGTACTCGGGCCTGTGGACGGTGAGTAATGGGCTAGCTCGCCGTCCGTCCGTCGTATGACGACAGGCCGTGTCGACGACGGCGCGTTTGTGTTCCACGCGCGCCTCAAAGAGATGCCAGCAAACGTGAGGGGCCCGCAAGGGCCGATGCCTGCCAGGGCTGCGGGACTGTTCGAAAGAGATACCGCGGCCCTGGAACATAAAGGGCTAAAGAAGGAACATGGATGGTTTTTAGTCAGTAAAAGTCTGACACTCCCTTCCGCTCCGCCCAGAGCGGGAGGAGTCATTTGCTGATTTACCATCCGAAAAAAAAAAAATTGAGAGGTGTCAAGGGACACCCGGATGGAACGAAGTTCATTTCGGTTAAATAGTGAAAAAAAAAAACACCTTGGCAGTCGTTGCTTAACCTTGATCCTTGATCACCCATCCACAGACCAACCTTGGCAACCGTTGCTTAACTTGGATCACCCATCCACAGACAGACCTTGGCAGTCGTTGCTTAACCTTGATCACCCATCCACAGCTCGGCAACCGTTGCCGCGTTGCTTAACTTGGATCACCCATCCACAGACAGACCTTGGCAGTCGTTGCTTAACCTTGATCACCCATCCACAGATATAGCTTACTATAGCAAAAACACATTACCCTGCTTTGCGTCGCGCAGTCAGGTAAACTTTTCGTCTGAATTTTTTCCGTCTAGCCCCCTTTCGCAAATCGCGATAAGGAACTTCGTACCAAAAAAAAAAAAAAATCATAGTACTCACATAATATGGGCTATGCGGTAATATAAAACCAAAAGAAATTGAATTTATACAATGCAAAGATAGTTGTACAATCTTCAGCAGCTCCAACAATACTATTTAATGCTATCCATTAATCCATTTATGCGCCCCTGTCCATGTGGAGCAGGACTATCATTGAGCCAAGCATTTTTATCAGAGACTAGCCGTGCCCGGCATGCGTTGCAATGTATGTTTTCCTACCTACCCTACCTACCCTACCTACCCTACCTACCCTACCTACCCTACCTACCCTACCTACCCTACCTACCCTACCTACCCTACCTACCCTACCTACCCTACCTACCCTACCTACCCTACCTACCCTACCTACCCTACCTACCCTACCTACCCTACCTACCCTACCTACCCTACCTACCCTACCTACCCTACCTACCCTACCTACCCTACCTACCCTACCTACCCTACCTACCCTACCTACCCTACCTACCCTACCTACCCTACCTACCCTACCTACCCTACCTACCCTACCTACCCTACCTACCCTACCTACCCTAATTTTCCTGAATTTTCTTCTTTTCTTTCTCAACAAAATAAATGCAAAACCGTGGAAATCGGTTCGTGCGTTCTGGAGTTATAGCGTCAGGAAGGAAAACCCGACTTATTTTTATATAATAGATATATTCGTCCAACTTGTAATATTACTTGCTTACATAGTGTGCGTTTAATGCATGTTTTAAATTGCGTCTCATTCAGTTCAAAAATACTTTGTGGAATTTTATTATAGCATCTCAAACAGTACCCCATGAAAGATGAGTCTACTTTGGCGAGTCTGAAGCCCGGCTGAACTAATTGATCTCTAGTTCTACTGTAATTGTGACTGTCACCTCTTTTATTAAAAAGATGTAGATTTTTCTAACGTACATTATGTTTTCGTAGATGTATTGACAATGTACCGTCATGATGTTGATTTCCTTAAACAGTTCCGTTAGAGAATCGCGCCTACGAACATTATATATGGCTCTGATGGCTCTTTTTTGCAGAATAAATATAGACCCAATGTCTGCAGCCCGTCCCCATAACAGAATGCCATAAGACATTATACTATGAAAGTAACTAAAATAAAATAAATGTGAAAGACAGTGTTTAAATAAATTTTGTAGCGAAACTCCAGCGACGTGATGATAAAGTGGAATATTTTTTTGTTTCATTAGACATCGATTATAATTAATATAGTCTGTGAAGATTTGCTGATTTAATTTAATTTGGACGTACACACTGGTCGTACAATCTAACTTCTAGTTTCAATGGCACCTGTAAAGGAAGGCAGATGTTTTCGATAATAATTAATTAACGGCCGCAAATAGATTTTAAAATTGTACTATTTCTGACGGAACGGTAATTTTCAGCCGAGTTATTAATTATGTTTCCTTTTGGTTCAGTTTCAGTATACAATAACCGTTCTGAAGGGAAATAACATGTCATGTTCAAAAATCACTACTGATTCATCGTGATCTTTACATTATACGCTAATTTGTTTTAACATCAACATTTAAAAAAAGCCTAATTTTGAGCTTGACGCTTGCAACCTTTAGTCTAATAGTAATAATGAGAAATAGTATATTGTAACTGCTATATAATAATATGCATTGGACATGTGCATTACAAAATATTCATTATAGAACATTACGAAAATCTATTTTTGAGACGGTACGCACAGTTCTGTCCCATCGCCCCATCGCCTGCGCCTGCGCAGCGGACCGGCGACCTCGACACCGGCAGATGATATAAAATGCATAGCACAAAGCCGAGCAATCGAATTTTAAAGGACTATTGATGTAGCAGACCGATATTTGAATAAATATAGTATTAAATTTATTGATTGAATCATTTACATTAAATAACATTTTCTTTGAATGGAATTCTTGTGTGATCGAACCGATTACAGACAACTTTAAAGACTTGTCCAAATGTGTCTATTGGTACTGTCTTCCAAATTTCCTATGCATTTGAATCGCACGGTTCGTGCACATGGGCAATGTGGATAAGCCATTATATCCAGAGAACATGCATGAGCTGCAGGCTTCCTGACAGCAATTCTTCACGATTTTACAGAAATGTTACTAGGAGGATACGCCCACTGCACAGCGTGCACTCATAAGACAACAACTATAGACTTAGGGTATTTCTGTAGTTCTAGAAAAACATTTGGTTCGTCTATCAATCGCATACACGGCTGTTGAGCTTACGCTCCTAGGTCAAGCAAATTGTGGGTTATCGAGTGCGTCCTAGTGGACCCCAGAAACAGTCATGCGACTTGAACGTTGTCCACTGGTGAACTGCCTCCCCATTTGGAGAATAAATTTAATTTAATAACTAATATTTGTTTGATGCACCTCAATTACATTTAATTACTGTATCCGTTAACCATTCAATTAAGAAGCAATTTCTTGCGGTCAATGACATGACTTACAAAAGACTTTTAACTTTCTTAAAACTGATGTAATATGTCAATCATTTGGCATTTTGCATGACTTATAATGAATGCAATTATGCTCACTGTATTGAAAATTAAATCAAGTCAATAATAATCAATAATAATTGAAAACATCATTCCTACACCTTAATTAATGTTTACTGCAGTTTTATTAGTCATTTAGTTGATAACTTTGAGTGTTAAAACTCGTGTGCAGTTTATTGTATTATTATGATTTCATAATTATTTTTCGGCTTAGAAAAATATTCAAAACAATTTATTGACGAATGACATTGAAATAATTTAAATATTATTATTATTAAATAAATAATTAATTTGTATAATTCTATGAAGGACATTGCATTAATTTAATATCTTAAAATACTTTGATCTAATTATATATATTTACTTCAATGCCAATCTTGATTTTGATAAACCATGATTGTATACATTTTGCATGCCTTACGGTAGAATCACTTGAAACAATATATTTTATACCCCCACTAGCTGCCCAGCGCTACTTCGTTCGCGTGGTGTCCTACCCCTTACCCTACCCTACTCCTACACTACTCCTAACCTACTCCTGCACTACTCCTATCCTACTCCTAACCTACTCCTACACTACTCCTACCCTACTCCAACCCTACTCCTAACCTACTCCTGCACTACTCCTAACCTACTCCTACACTACTCCTACCCTACTCTTAACCTACTCCTACCCTACTCCTACACTAACCCTACCAATTTTTAAAATTTTTCTCGCCGTAAAAACCATCCTTGAACTTCAACAAACATTTAAAAAAAAAGAATTGGCCAAATTGGTCCAGGCGTTGTTGAGTTATGCGCTTACCAACACATTTTGCGATTCATTTTTATATTATAGATTATAACAGTGTTTTCTGCAAAAATAAATGATTTGATTGATTGATTGATAATCTTTTTTTCTTCAGAAAAAGGTAAAAATGAAGTTTTGCTATTTTTCTGAAATACAGTCGCATAGAACTCTCGTCAAATTGAGGAAAATCGCATCTGATGCGCAGCTGAACAACCAGTGCAGCGACACTGCTGCACTGGTTGTATCAACAAACTTGTACGGAGGTGTTCAAACTGACGCGAATAACTGCGTGACATCCTAATCATGAAAACAAAAGACGCGCGCGCGCAGACACGGCCGTAAACTGAGACAAATTCCACATTTCTAACAAATCAATTATGTATAATGTCTACTGTGAAACACTGGAGCTTGGTGCTCAATAAAACGACGCTTTCTTATCGTAACAATGAATTTAATTTAATGGGCACTATGTTATCGTAACTTGTCGTTCTATTATAAATTTTTACAATGCTAATAATCTGTGTGAGCAAATATACATAATTATATGTGCCGATGTTCGTCCTATTATAAAAGATTGACGAGTGATTAATTTAGAAAGTCAGGTATGATTTATTCCTTAACAAATTAATTTTGAAGGTAGCTAGACTACCGATTTTTTTTGCGCCTGATGAAAAACGTTTAGCAGTGACTTGATACGGATGGCGACTTAAGATCAAAGTATCAGGCGCAAACATAATGATTCATTAGCAATCAACACAACAATAGAGCTACCGTTCACAATGTACTACAAAAAACCCTTACAGACTACAAATATGACGTCATACAAACACATCATGAATGAGTTCTGAACAAAAACAGCTTGATACCGACGCGCGCGCAGTTACCTTACGATACTTGAGCGAGAATCAAGACCAAAAGAATTAGTGATGAGGTCGGAACTCGCCCGATAATACGCTGGGCCGGCAGTCTCGACATAGATACCGACACTGTCGCAAACTTTCGATTGCTTATTAAGAACGAAAAATGCTTGCGAGAAACACATCTTGGATGTTCAGACTTGCATTTCTCGCAAGCAACGTTATTGCAACCGATTTTTTCTGTTATAATTATGCGGTCGAAAGTTTGCGACAATGTCGGTATCTATGTCGAGACTGCCGGCCCTGGTCGCTGTTACATACGTTTAATTAGTCGCACAGTCGTGTCGTGTGAATGGATATAATAGTGTCGTGTCTGGAAAAAGATTATGGAAAATATGCGGTGAAGTGTGAAATGAAGTAGTGATTTGTAGTGATCATTCTGTTTTTTTTTTTGTTAAGGTAAGTACTATTTTGCTCTAATTAGTAATTCCCGAGTTTTTCTTGTTTTGCTGTTTGTTCTGAGAGGCTCATGATTTTTCTAATGGGTGTAGGCAAGATCTACAGAATATCACCCGCTACTTGTGTTATATATATGCGGTAGATGGGTCCTTTCGTTGTTTAGTTCTTATATAAAGAAAAACAATTTCTTGTTTTTCTGCAATTTCATTATGTGTTGAATTGAATATTAACCCTTTGTTTTACAAATACTTCCTTCTCTTTCTAGACTCCTAGTACCCTAGTGGAAAACAAACGTGCATTTCCGCTGTTCTAACCGCCATCGCCAGTGCCAATAATTAACCGACTTCCAAAAGGAGGAGGCTATTTCTTTCTTTTCTGTCTACATAGGTACAGTAGATTTGTTTATAGTATCATCTCTGGTTCCCTTGTGAACAAAAGGCAGTGTTAAAAAAACACCGCTTATTACGTTGTGTCCGGTCGGTACAAATTCTAGGAATCTAGAACGTTTAGGAATTAATAATTCACACAATTAAGTATGTATTTGTTTCTTGCACGGGGGATCAATTAAAAACAGTTTAGTTTATTTAGGTTCTCAGTAAATCTATAATTTTATGCTTAGTGGTAGTAAATCTAGTTCAAATGCATCTTAACCTGCAATTATTTGGAAAAATAAGAAGTAGCCCACTGGGCGATGTGGTCGCTAAGCGACAAAGCCCTTTAATGAAATAAAAAAAAAAAAAAAAAAGAAGTAGCCCCACCTACACCACAATGTGCTAAGTTACTTGCCCACAAAAAACGCTTATAAAACCTGATGATTGGCTTTGTTTATTCCTATAATCTTTTTAAATACGTACTGCGGAAAGCTTTGTTGAACAAAATATATAAAAACAAAATTGGCATAAGTATTTGAACTGTATTTATTTATTATGATAATGTTGTTTTCTGTGTAGCTCGATATTTTTTTTTGTCACAATCATAATAATTTAGAGCTCAAAATATGCCACTTCTTCTGTATTATTATTGCCACTGGCAATAGTAATACATCATTTGTGAAAATTTCAGCTTTCTAGCTATCACGGTTTATGAGATACAGCCTGGAGACAGACAGACAGCGGAGTCTTAGTAATAGGGTCCCGTTTTACCCTTTGGGTACGGAACCCTAAAAAAAGTGCATGAAAATCTAGGGTCCAGGTTAGAACTAAGTGGTGTAACAGCCAGACACAAAGAGCGACTATTTTAAACAGATCTTTATTTTCCGATCATTATAATCTGGATCTCTTCATAGTTCGAGTGAATCGATTTCTACTGGGCAAACTTAAAAGGTCGGTTAAAGGAGGTCGGTTAAACTCACCTTTTAAGTGCACCTTTAAAGGTGCACTTAAAAGGTGAGTTATCCACTTTTCACCACCTTCAAAAGATCCTACGACCTAAAATGACCTTAGTGTAGTGGACTGTGATGGCTGGGTTTATTTATTAATTTAAATACATGCACAAGAGAATATACCTATATCTGACTCTAATGAATTTATTGGTTCAAATAAAAAAAAACGTACACACAAAAAACAGTGTGAATACATACATTCTTCCAAACTTTGTCATTAATAAACTCAAAGCAATTATTTTGGTGAAACCTTGATCACCTTCTGGTGCACAGAATGATGAACCTATTAAAGTTTATATTGTGGTTATGTGTAATATTTGACAAACCGTGCGCCCGATTGTATTGCCCGTTGGCGTAAATGATAAATGATTGATTTTGATTAATTAAAAAAAAGCCAACCTGCACAGTTAGGTTTAAAAAAAAATTTTGTGCCTTTCATGCTACTAGACCCAGCACTATCGTCGAATTCGATGTACCTGCCAACCTGGCTCAGTGGGCTGCGCTGGGGCGGCTGCCACAGGTGCTGAAAACCTCAAACGGCCATGGGGTCCGAGTGCCCACCTAGTATTTCGGGAAATCGCCAAGCCGACTCTTCACGTGACCAGAGGGCGGGCCTATTTTTTGGCCAAAAAATCAGCATTGCCATGACTGCTGAGACGACGAGTAATAGGGAAGTATGGGCAAAGGGCAGGAGAATATTGAGACTCATCGAAGACGATTTTATGCGCCACGTGCATAGAAATATAAAATCTATGGTCACGTGTTTACACAATAAAATAACCTGTATCGTCAAGAGATTAGAAGAATAATCTATCTGTCTAATTCTAAATGCCACCACCTACCACCACTCACCACCCCACCACCTTCTGTTGGGTTTGGGCTTTGGGTGGGTCTATTCCAGATGACTTTGCTCAGAAGTGGGATGACACAGGCTAACATTAATTCTATAGATTAGATCACTGAACGGCACTAGACAACCTGCATAATTTGCAGACCAGTACGGTCAGCAACGAAAGTGGATTAACCCCGTAACTATTACTGTTACATCATCTATTTAACGGACACATACACGGTTATTCGATACAATGGTTACATCATTATGCAGCAGACAGAAAATGAAATAACTCACTAGTTTATGTGTCTGCTCCGATTTTATGCATACTTAACCGATTCGAATGATTCGTACTTATCGTTCGACGTTTCCGCTACGTTACGAGTTCGGGTTGTCATTCTGTTTGTTTTTTAAATTTTATCGTTATCAGTAACACTAGGTGTGTGATGTAAAACGATACAGGCTGTTTTTTTTTGCAAAAACTGTCTCAATCGAATCCTGGTAAAACTTTGCTTTGTTTTAATAAGCTGTTTCATAATCAGCCTATAATGTTCCCACTGCTGGGACACACAGGCCTCCTCTCTATGAGAGGGAATGGGCTATAATTGACCACGCGGGCCCAGTGCGGGTTGGTAGATGTCACATGTCTTCGAATTTCTGGTTCTAGGACATGCCGGTTTCCTCACGATGTTTTCCTTCACCGTTTTTGAGAGCAGTGGTGATACTGTTCGTAAGTGGGGGCCGCCACCACTGGGCCACCGCTGCTCTTGGCCACCGCTGCTCTCATAAGCTGTTTAATTTCCTCTAATGCTTCCCTTGATCACTTTACTGTATTTACCATAGTTTCACATTTATTCCTGCATTAATTTTATGTCGTTAAGCCATTTTTTTTCAGCCAGACTGTTCCAGTAACGGAATAGAATTCTTAAGACTATTGTACATTAACAAGAAAACTTGAAAATATTGCAAATTGTACTCTTCTAATTAAATACAGTATGAACAATTTATACTACGTACTACGTTAATCAACATTATTACTAAAACAATATACAAAAAAACATTATTGTTACCTATTCTAAAGCTATAACTGCACATTGTCAAGAAAATGAGATCAAAAATTTACAATTAGTAAAAAAACAACATATTAAAACAATATTATTATTACTTAAATAATATTATTGTTACCTATTCCAAAGCTATAATTGCACATTGAAAAAATGAGATCAAATTTTCACAAAATAATATATTCTTCACCAAAATATTTTCGACATGTACAACTTACGGCATTTAATACAAACTAACAAGTCCGTTTTATCGAAATGACTGAACCGATTTTAATGAAACTTAATCCCATAAGCAGGATACAAAGGTCTAAAAAGTCATCAGAGAACATTTTCGAAAATGTAATATCAGTCTAATTTAGCTGTTTTAGACCTTTGTATCCTCCTTATGCGCATGAAGTTTTCTTAAAATCGATTAAGAGGCGAAGCTCTTCGCCTCTTTTGTTTTTCTGAAATTCAAATGTGCCTGTTATGGTCTAATTGAAATTGAAACCATTTTTGTTTAGTACCTGTAAAAGAAATATTAGGTAGGTACTCATGTAACATTATCAACCAATTTGTAGTAATATTGTAAAAATGCATAAATACTATTTTACTAGTACTTGTGTCATTTGAGTACGTTATTTATGAACATTTATACCTAATAATTTCTCAATATTAGAATTTTTAATAAGAGACACAAAGTAAATTGTCATAATAAATCGTCATGAATATAATGTACCATCTTCCTAAGAATTCCATTCCGAAACTTTTTAGTTCCAATTCTACGTTACCTGCGTTTTGGTTACGGAACGGAAGTATCGGAAGTCTACCTTCGCACATTTTTGTTTCATTTATCTTTAAATAACACATCCGATCAACAAGCTTGGTATCAAATTCGGTTCACTGAAAGTTTATAAAGATAAGTATCAAAATAATTTGCAAGAAATAAACTTGTAAACTTACTTTGAAATTGGTTGCGGTTGTGGAATATCAAAAAACGGACCGTTACTGAGGTGCGTACTCGTCATCCGCTAGTCGCCGTCAAAATGGACGAATCATTGTGGGAATCTAACGACAGCTTTACAAATGTTGCCAATAGACAAAAATATGCATAAACGGTAGTTTTGTTGGCGATCTTTCCTAAAAAATGTGGTTTCGGAAGGGAATTTTCCACTTTAGCTAATTTATGTCCTCACATAGATATAATTATTTAAATATTGTGTGTAATGTTACACTGTTTCTGCAATTATAAATCAAATCGTAAATAACTATACTTTCCGAAAAATCATTCACATTAGTATAAATATGTCAACAAAATATATAACAGTTATGTTATTTTAGTGAAATTGGTAGTAGGACAGCGCTAAAATAGACATCTTCTATAAGAATTTTGAAAATTAAGGTAATATGAATGTGTTTCTAGGTAGCAACAATATATAATATTGTTAAAAACTGACCACAGATCCTTATTTTTAGTGTAGTTTTTCTTGAACGTGGATATTATTTGTTAAATATTTAACAAAAATTGTGGGACACGCCGAAAACACGAATGTACAATTTTTGTGAAACTGACCCAGCTTTATGCACCATGCAGCAACTGTTGTATATGTATTTTGATAATCTAGAACGAAATTCATAAATCATACTTTTACTTTCACAGCGGATAATACGAGTATTTGGGACAAGTGACACGAAAAATATTTTTCACACCACCTACCTGCTCGAAAATGTCAAATTATATGTCAAGCAACCTTAACCTAAAGTGAGTCATTAGCGGCCGGGGGCACAGCCGGTCAATAATGTTGTACTGGATTTCATTATGACCCGCTGGTCAATAATGTGATTTGAATTTGGAATCTCACATGCTCAGCTAAATTGGCAGTATAGTACTAACAAACACCCTTTGGTGCCAGAAAGAGGAAAGCTATTCTCGATACCCTTACTACGCGTGGATGATATTCTCGATTTCCTACAAAATCATAACGACTGCTTCTTCATATCGTTGCCATGTTTTCGAAGACATAATATTGTAAGAATAATTAGATAACTACGAACCATTGTTTAAAAGGAATGGAATAACATTAAAATTGGCATTAATAATAACAAATACCGTACCGCGCCGAAATACCGTAATAGTAATTAGCTGTAACATTAGTTAATTTATTTTAAGTAAACTGCGCTAAGATTGCTGTGGATTTTGTGAATAAATAAATAAATAATAAAACCTATCTATACTACAGTCGATTTATCACATTTTATCAAAAATACTCTATTTTCACGAGCGTCTCCAATGACGATCTAAATTCAAAATGCATACAGCCAATCATCCAAAACCATTCTACCAGCCCTGTATAAAGCTTAGTTTACACAAACGCCACTTCCATGAGAGTGATATCAATAGACACACACGACAAAACCGTAGAAGAGACTTTTTTATTTGAAAATCGAATTGATCGTGTCTTGGCTACTTATTGGTAGACGCAATAAAGGCGCGAACTTTTGGCATTTAAACTTTAAATTTATCAACAATCACTACATATTATAAAACAAAGTCGCTTTTCTGTCCCTATTTCCCTTTGACCGCTTAAATCTTTAAAACTACGCAACGGATTTTATGCGGTTTTTTTTTAATAGATAGAGTGATTCAAGAGGAAGGTTTTTATGTATAACACATGCACCCGTGCGAAGCCGGGGCGGGTCGCTAGTAATATATATACGGCACTTATAACAAAAACACTTTTTTTTTTAAATTTTGCCTGTCTGTTTGTTTGTTCCGGCTAATGTCCGAAACGGCTGGACCGATTTTGACGGGACTTTTACTGGCAGATAGCTAATGTTATAAGGTCTAACATAGGTCTTCGTTTACTTCAGATAAATAATTAGGGTTCTGTGCAAACCAATTAAAAACCCTTGAAATTGGTAACAAAATCCGATTAAAAAAGGGAAGGAATATCTTTTTATATTAATTTTACGCGAACGAATGTCGCTGCAACAACTAGTAGTAGATATAATATGTTATTCTTACTGTTTGTTGATTTAATAAATACTTTGTTTTTCGTACTATGGCTATTATTTTCTCACAGTAGGTGTAAAAAGTAGAGTATCCTCCTTTGGGCTAAAGGTGTCTTTGCCTTGGGCTAGCTTGAATCCCTCGCTGCGCTCGGGAGTTAAATCCCGAATCCTTCATTGCGCTCGAGATTCAATATGACGCCCATGACATAAGACACAATTCTGGTGCATAATCTACTATTTGAAATTAGATTTCTTATTTTTGGCTTGATAATGTAGTTTCTATTTTGCGGTATTTATTAGAATTATTGTTTAAACTAAAGATGGGCCTTAGCATCCTAATTTTTTTGTGTAAAAACATGATTTGAATGAAAAAAAAAATGGTATTGAGACCACAAAGTGGATTGTAGGGCGAGACCAAGCAAGGTGAATAATAATACCAATATTACTGTATACATTCTGTATGTACCTATGCCTTTTCATAAGTATTTATTATTTTTTATCTTTATCGTGTATTATAATTAATTAACCACTCGTATGCCGAGTATATAGACACAATTAAAAAGTGATTGTGTCTCGTGTAGATTTACGTTCGAAAGGTAATACATACAAAATAAATATATAAATATATACGAAAGGTTAATAGTAAATCGCCTCATGATTTCGTAAGATGCTTTCAGTAGTAAAAGAAACAACAAACAGATACTTAGAGATACCTTATTGATATGTATATCATTAAGGTACCTTTAAGTACCAGTTTGGCAACATTTTATGGCTGGGAAAGTCGTAGCCGTTGAATGTTCGAGACTAATACTAATAATAATGTATTTAATAGAAAATGTGAAGTCCTGACAAAGATTTATAATCAAATAACTGAGTTTTTTGCACACTTTTTGCCAGTAGATGGTATATTTTTTAATGGCATGATAAGAGATCTCACAGTTCTCACATGTACACAAAGCTTAAAAAACAGCTTCTTCGTTAGTAACGTTTAAGTAATAAAAAGTTGAAACAGATTTTGACGATGTAATAAATAAATTATGTTTAACATTATTTGTATATTGCATCGTCATAATTGTGTAGTTTTTAGTTACATTTTTCCTCGTGACTTGAAAAGCAGTTTATGTTCGTTGGCAATAACAAGAGTCATGCGTGTATCCTGCATCTCATATAAGTGATATAGTCTGTCATAAACCTTTTTTTGCAAAAATATACCGTCTACCCAAAAAGTGCAAGATACCATTAGGTTAGGAAGGCGGTGGACTTGTTAGTTCTTCGTTGATTTTTTGCCACTGCCTCATTGGATCACCAACAAAATCATGTGTTGCGGGCAACAAATTAGTGAACAAACCAGTCTGCAGATATTTCAATCTAATTGACCTTTCGCAGTGGCAACTCCTGCTTAGTTCATGGGATGACGCACCTGTTCAAATTACAATGAATTTATGATAAAAGAAATATTTATTATTAGGATCGAATCGATAATTTGCGAGAAACCTGATTTCATTCAGAAAAAAACCACACAAATTGGGTCGGTTGGTTGATTTTTTTTTTAATAAACAAGCAGCCTATTTTAAGCATGGATCTTTTTTTGTTTCAGGTTGCAACTACTAGGATATAATAATGTTTGAGTGCTTCTTAGAAATTGCCTTCGAAGCCGAACTCGACACGAAAGAACACCCTGAGTTGATGGACATCGCTTACGAACAATGTAAAGAGAATCTAGCTACCAGGGCAACAGCCATCACAGAGCTTAGGAAAATGATATTTGGTGAGTTTTCCGATGTTTACTAAAAAAGTGGTACAACGACAGCCATTGATCGGTTGGTTTATCAATAACAGTCAAAACGAACAGTCACTGGCTTGTCAACTCTGAACACATTAAAAAACCACCTTTTCATGTCCTTACTGCTGTTTTTAGGAAAGTTTTGATTTATTTGAACCAGTATGAAAAAAAAATGGATTTTTGTATTGTTGTCTAGGTACTTAAGCTGTCTGTCAAAAACTTTACGTCGTCTTTTTTTTACAAGGGCCAGGAGTACCTACTTTTATACTTGTACATATTTAGTTCTATTATAGTTTTGTAGTTTGTAAATATTTAATATTTTGATTAAATAAAATCATTTTATATAAATATATATATATATGGAGATGATTGTGCAGTTATGAACCTTGTACAATACTAGCACCAACATACATTTTTTCCTAAACTTCTTTGTGTTGTCTTGCCTGCCGCACTTGTCTGAATAACCTTTGCAGTCAATGACTGTTTGGGTCATCGACCTATCTAAATGAGGTTCCTAACATTTGTTATGATGACTTTGTGTTAAGGAATGTGCAAATTTCCGAAACAAAGTAAAGAACTTCAAATAAGTGTTTTAAAACTTTTGATGATTAATTAGTTCACTATAAAGCAATATTGTTGCAGATAGAGGTGAATGTCACCCAATGAGGATGGATGACGAGTTCATGCTGAGGTTTTTAAGAGCCAGAAAATTCATTGTACCTAGAGCTCATAAATTGGTGAGTGTATTTCTTCTTCTGACCTCACCTGAACTAGGCAGATATTATGTTAAATTGTATTATGTTTTATGGAGCATTTGCGGTCAACGTTCACGACCTTTCATCAACATCATCATCCTATCAGCCGAAAGACGTCCACTGCAGGACATTTTTTTTTTGTTGCCGTGGTGGAAAATCCACACGGATGTCCTCCGCCCTGGGGCGGGCGGAGGGGTCTGTCGGACCCTAACCGACTAAAAACCACCCCGGTGTTCCCTTCCCACACTTGCACCGGGGATCATGGGAACTAGTGCGCCTTCCACGATCCCCGGCTAGACCCCAAGCGTCGCCATGTTGACCGGTACTGTGTTCTCGCATCCAACGGATTCCAGCAACCTTTACCAAGGTCATCGGTCCACCTTGTGGAGGGCCACAAGCCCATAGCTCTATGGAGACTAATTAGGTATTTCCAAGTAAAATTGAGACCTCTGGAAATACAGGCGCGGCGTTTTATTTTAGTGTCAGTTAGTTCGAAGTTCTGCCTGTTGTTTCACCCACATTCACCGTGTAAAAGGTCAATTGCTATTTACCCACACGCTGGTTAAATGGTAATTACGCCTCGGGCTGCCAATGAGAATTTCATCGCAAGAAAACCCAGTTACTGCTAAACAGTTTGTCTGAACTCGGAATTGAATCTAGGATCTCACGAGTCATGTTCAATTAAGTTACCTGATAAATAAATGTAAAGTATTTTGTCGTAAGTATACATACTTAGAAACAATTTCTACTTAGAAAGAAAAACAAAAACATGCGCGCCATCCATAGGTATCCTCCAACACGCACTGAGTTCGCGTGGTGGATAACTGACCACTCCCTCTCATAGAGAGGATGGCTGTGGTCCACCAGTGCGAATATTACAAGCTGATTGATACTTATGCTACTTAGAAACATTGAATATGTTAAGATTAGTTAAGTAAGTGTAAATACTTAACACACTTGATCATTGTATCTTTGCTTAACAATCAAGGAATAATACCTAAGAGATGACGTTGTACTCGGAATTATGAATAATGTAGCTAAAAATAAGAAGCAATAACTATTCGTTAGAATTAAGTTATTTACTATGGATCGCTTCCGGCTAAACTTTGATAGCAATAAGAAAACTTGTTTCTTCATTATTATGTTTCTAACATTTATGTAATTTAAAATTTGCATAATAATGATCAAACCGGGTTTAGGCATGAATCACTTTCTTTTCGACCAGTTGCCGCACATTAACAACTAATTTATAAAAGTGATAGGTAGGTAGATTATGATACTGCATTACCCTAGCCGCAGCCCTGCCTGGTTAGCCTAGTTCATGTAGCTACTAGGTTACCATCACACCTAGGTACTCATTTATTTATTGCAGCAGCATTCCTGTTCTGGTTTTAATTTGAATACGATTCAAATGAAAAATTATCCATACAAATATATTCCCCTTTTTTACTGAAAATGCCTCCAGAGCAATAATTTTTATCATAAAATCAAGGTTTTAGCAACTTACTTATTGTAAAGAAAATATGCTCCTCCAAAAAATGACACTATATCAGGCCTCCGTCACTCCATGTACTTGCGCGCTATAAGTGCCTACCGCCCAGCCGAGCGGTCTCGGTCCGCCGGCGGATCAAATTCAGTGCGGTTTTCGCAAGCGAAGCGCACGCACGCCGTTCAATTTTAATAGTGCTGTTCGTTCGTACGCATATTACGATGCCGTGTGGTGCCTTATGTGCTGTAGATGGGTGTAAATCAAGCAAAAGAAGGGATAAACACCTAACATTTTTCCATTTACCTGTTAATGATTTCCATTTACCTGTCAATTTTTTTAAGTTAGTTAAATATTTTATAAATGATAAAATTTTTAACTGCCACATAAAAGTCAGAACATATTCACAGTTCTCAATAACATAGATAAAAAGTTATGTTAATTTAATTTTATCGAAGAGCAGCCCTGCGATTACTGTGCAATCGCGCGGTGCGAAGCAATCACTGCTGTACGCTTGAGCATTTAGGCGCATTTTAGCATACAGTGGTTGTTGACGCGAGGGAGTAGGCAATTATCGTAATAGGTATTGGAAATTTTCTACTGAGTGAAGTATCTGGACTAATCTGTGACTATATGCCCCATTTTTACGGCCGTGATCAGAGGACTACCAGATAAATTCGAAAAGTTTTTAACATACAAGAAATTGATAGGAACCTAGACATACTCTTTCTTAAAATTTTAATGTCAAAAATAATTGATTTGGCTCCGTTACCTACCTCGCAGGCCTTGTTTCCTCATAAGGATATTCGGACACAGAAAAATAATCAAACTGTCCATGTCAATGCATGTATATTATAATCAATCCAACAAATCGTGTTCTTCTATGTTGTAATATTATGATATTAGCTTTATAGAATTTTATCTCTATTGATGACTGGCAGTTTTGAAGTTTATGGTTTTTATAGTATTAAGAAGTTACGTTTTGAATATAGAATGATGTTTGATTTTTGAGTAGCACAGAGAGAAAATTTGTGGCTGTCGGTTGAAGTTTAATCATGAAAGTGTTTAGGTGAATTTAATTGTGGATGAGGTTTTAGAAATGATTTAAATATAGTAACAAGAATATTTTGATATATGGTTTTATTGTGAGTAATAGGGGATCCCAGAGTAAATAAATTTTCCACCTTACAATGGTAAGATTTTAGATAGAATCCAACAAGATTCTATGACACCACTTCAGGTGTAGTCATTCGGAAAAACTATGGTTCAGTTTCTTTAGTTACCGGTTGTTCCTAATTGTACTTAGAACAAAAGCTTACCCAATTAATTGGATGCACGTCGCGTCCGCGTCGTGAGTTCGTGACATAAGTTCAAGCATATTTTTGGATAAATTTTCTTAAATAAGTAAATCAGGTTTCGTTTATGTCCAAAACACACAGAACATCATTTTAATGTCTGTTATGTAAAAAAATTATAATATTTATGTCAATGTCAGCCTTGTGCAAACAGGTTTTAGCTTATCTTAACTGTCTATCTATGTTAATGTGAAACATAATGTTTGTTTCGGACAGTTTTAACAAATATCCGACATTTTTATAGAAAGTAACTTAACAAAAAATTACAAACGAAGTCTAAAAAATCCAATAATTTGTGTGGGAACCAACAAATTCAACCGACGACGTCTAGACTTGTTTGTTTTAATTTAGTTTTTTGCCACCGACATCCAAAACAATTTTTGTGTCATATGTTACATAAATTCTAGTTTTGTGTTTATTACATCCTCAAGAAACAGTGAAATCATAACAATCAATACATAATATTGAAGTTAACTCAAAAACTGCTCATCAAAACGAAATCAAAATAAAATTAATATGAGACCACCCCTCAGATAAGGCCTTTCCACTAAAAAAAAGAATCATGAGAATCGATCGACGTGGTAAAGAACTATCGCTGAACATATGTATGTACATTAAAAAATTGGTTGTCTGTAAAGTTGGTTTACGGACGATAGTATAACGTGACAACGTCATAACAAAACATTGATGAAATGATTGCATACTTGTATGCGGCGTAGGCGTACAACGAGCGTAACGGGACAATTAGTCATCCTTTTTCGTGCATGCAGCCGGCGTTCATCGATTTATAATCTTCGTAGGTGCGATTCTCTAAGGGAACTGTTTAAGGAAATCAAAATCATGACGGTACATTGTCAATACATCTACGAAAACATAATGTACGTTAGGAAAAATCTACATCTTTTTAATAAAAGAGGTGACAGACACAACTACAGTAGGTACGAGAACTAGAGACCAATTAGTTCAGCCGGGCTTCAGACTCGCTAAAGTAGACTCATCTTTCATGGGGTACTGTTTGAGATGCTATAATAAAATTCCACAAAGTATTCTTGAACTGAATGAGACGCAATTTAAAACATGCATTAAACGCACACTATGTAAGCAAGCAATATTACAAGTTGGACGATTATATCTCTGATAAAAATGCTTGGCTCAATGCCGGTCCTGCACCACATGGACAGGGGCGCATAAACGGATTAATGGATAGCATCAAATAGTATTGTTGGAGCTGCTGAAGATTGTAAACTATCTTTGCATCGTATAAATTCAATTTCTTTTGGTATTATATAACCGCATAGCCCATATTATGTGAGTACTATGTAATAGAAAGCTATATCATTCGCTGGAAACCTACGTCTTTTTTTTTACTTGAATGTGCCCTGGCGGTTAAGTGTATGTCATGCTCACTCAAATGTCTCGCTGATGGTGGCGCGTGTGTCGGATCATTTAGTTCCCTTCAAAATGGTTGAGTTAAATGGTGCTGATACATGCGTCATGTTCGTGAACGGGCGCTGTCAGTTGTGACTGGTCATCTCTTGGTTGCCACGGCTTATTTGAATTAATTTTTTTTTTTTTTGAATTGTTATTTTCTTTGTTTTTACTATGGACACTTTTAACGTGCACATCTTGCTACATCGCTCTCACATAATGTACCATCTCAACATGAATGATGTAAGTAACCAAGGTTTTGTAAAAATATTCTGATTTAAAAGAGTGTCCATGGAGTTTCTTGCCCGTTCTTCTCCATAGAGATCTACGTTAGGGAATGGGCAACTACAGTACTTTCACAGTTTTTATGCCTTGTGACTGGGACTGTAGCTACATTTCATTGTTATCTTTGTTTCGACCGTTCAAAAGTGCCTGTAACGGGCCTACTTGAAATAAATGCTTTGATTTTGATTTATTAGACGTTGTCACGTCAAAAAAAAATAGAGAAACTCCTCCTTTTGGAATTCGGTGAAAAATTTGTACATACAATAACAACACGTTGAATGTGGGACGCGTCAGACCGGTGGTTGCGACAATGCTGAGGGACGCCTAATGTTCAGAAATGGTGTTCCTGCTAAAATGATGAAGAGTGTCTACTTCACCCTGAATAAAGTAATACTGAATTTAACCGACTGCTCGGACTGTATTTACGGTAGATATTGGGTTGTGGAGGTTACTTAGTGGTGAACCGATGTATTTTGATAGCAAACATGTGTTTAGACTGAAAGCCGACCCCAACGTAGTTAGGGCAAGGCTTGCAGATGATGAATAAGCCATTATGTATGAATAATAAAGTTATAAGTAGGTACTTAGTTAGTACATGTTCTAACGGTTCTCTATAAGCTGCTTACTCGTGTTATGTAGCTGTTTTTACATAATGGCTGCTAAAAGTCAACTCTTGTACATTGATTCGATAATGATATATCTACAACTACTTACTGCTTGGAAGCATGTCATGACTTTTGTGTTATTTGTTACTTACATATAAAAATAAACATTTGGAAAATCTCTCCGTTGTGTTGAAGACTTGTTTTTATCATCGAGCACGAAATACAAGTTTTAAAATCGTTGCAATTGTTTTAAAATGTTTTTTTGGAAGGTTTTAACATAATTGACGACCAAAACTCCGACCCGAGGATAATCTGGGATCGAAAACGTGATCGTAAAAGATTTTTCTGACATATTATAAAATCCTACGCCTGCTTTAAAAATATCCTTAAACGTTTATAACTTTTACCAATCGTATGTTTGTACACATTCCAAAGCGATAAAATTTCCTAATTTGCCTTTTACATAATAATTACTATACCTACCAAGTGCGGGTCCCACCACACACAGTAAAGGATTCAACATTCGGGATGAATGTTCAGTGGCCCGAAACTCTGACAACCAGTCTCAAAACCGAAATGTAAACGTATAGCTAACCCAATACTAATGCTAGTATATATAACCCAATACTAACTGGGTTGTGAAGGTCAGATAGGTAGTCGCCCCATGTAAAATACTGGTAATGTATGGAAATATGTGGGTACATTGTTTATTATGATATGGCGGTAGGTTGGGACGCATAGGATCAGTCTGCGATTAAACCTGAACTTGTCATTACGCGTATTATTTATTCCCGTGTCCAGACTTCCAAGTGTTCCAGAACCCCAGTATATCTCAGTGGCGACGAGGATATCACGAACTCAGTGTGTGTGCGGTAAATAATAATAATAAAAAAAAAAGACGGGTTGCACTCCGGGAGTGCCGGCAGAAGTGAAAACTTGATTATAACAACGTTTTTTATAACAACGCCCTCTAGTAGCAGCTAAAAAAACTGTCGCGCCTACCAGTAACAGTGTTCTCTGTATCAATGCATCATTTTAGTTTTCAATATCAAAGATAGATGGCGCTTTGTGCTAGCGCCATCTACCAGCGGTCTCTCACAACAGTAACTCATTGCATTTGCTAATGTACTTTCTACTACATTCTACAAGATGTCGCTAGGAGTTATAAAACTACGATCATGTTCCAAAACATTTAAAAATTTCTTTAAATAATTTTAAACCATAAAATGTTGAAGGTTAAGTTCAAAATCGTCTACTCTTCATCCGTCTTACGCTGTTTCCAAATTTCTTTAAATAATTTTAAACCATAAAATGTTGAAGGTTAAGTTCAAAATCGTCTACTCTTCATCCGTCTTACGCTGTTTCCAAATTTCTTTAAATAATTTTAAACCATAAAATGTTGAAGGTTAAGTTCAAAATCGTGTACTCTCCATCCGTCTTACGCTTTTTCCAAATTTCTTTAAATGATTTTAAACCATAAAATGTTGAAGGTTAAGTTCAAAATCGTCTACTCTCCATCCGTCTTACGATTAGGTCACGTGTCCTGACGCGAGTGTCCTGACGCGAGTTTAAGATTTTATACCCATTACAGAACAATTTTTTTAGAGTGCTCAACGCCGCTAAAGAAGTTTTCACTTCAAAAAAACAATGTCGATCGGGAGAATTGTAGAATTCAATATTCTCAAAGACGATTGGAGGCTATACGTGGAACGTCTTGAGCAGTATTTTTTAGTTAATAAAATACCAAGGGAGCTACAAGTGCCGACATTGATTACCGTAATGGGTGCTGAAAGTTACGGTTTGCTAGTAAATTTATGTACTCCGGAATGACTCCGGACAAACCAAAGACAAAATCATTTGAACAGATAACGGTTATTATGGAAAAACACCTTCAACCGAAACCGAGTGAGTTGGCCGATCGTTACAAATTTCGGAATTATAAACAACAGAAAAGTGAAAATATAGCCGAATACGTAGCCGTTTTGAAGAAAATGACTAAAACATGTGAGTTTGGGACAAGGCTGAAGGAAAGTTTAAGAGACCAACTGGGTCAGTGGGTAGCCTTCTGGTATGCGGGATTAAAAGTGAAACCATATGACAGAGATTATTTGCGGACGCGAAATTAGATTTCGCGCAAGCTTATAATTTGGCCGTTAACATGGAAGCAGCGGAAAAGGATGCGGCAGCAGTAGTGGAAAGCCCTGGGAGTTCAGCGGGCGACGGGAAAGGCGCGGTGGATTGTCAGGCGATGACGCACGTGTGACGAGGCAGTTCAGTGAAAGGGCGTGCGGTGGCCCGGTCGTCGGGGAGCGAGTACGCGCAGCGCGAGCGGCCGCGGTCGGAGCGTGCGGTGCCTGCGCCGGCGCTGGTGGAGCGTGACCGGCGGCAGCGAGAGTGTCGAGTGTGCTTGCAAGTTCAGGCGCTACGTGTGCCAGGTATGCAACCAGCCGGGGCATCTTCGGCGGATGTGCCCGCGACTGGCACACCATCATACCGTCGAAGCTGAACTTCAAAAAGTAGTGGCCAGCGAAGGTGAGGATAGTGACGAGGTAACAGTAACAGAACTTAATCAGTTGTCAATATCGCAATGTAAACCCTTATACTTATCGCTAGAAGTACAGGGGAGAATAGTAAAGTTTGAGTGTGATACGGGTAGCGCAGTGTCATGTATTAATGACGATACCTATTTTGAATTGTTTCAAGATTTAAAAATTGAAAAAAGTAACATTATTTTGAGGTACTACACTGGCGAATATGTAAAACCAATAGGAGTAATTAAACCTCTTGTCAAATATAAAGACAAATGTATGGAACTAGATCTTTTTATAATTAAAAATGGTAAAAGTGTTCTTCTCGGCAGGCAATGGATGGCATCATTAAGAATACAGTTGCCAGTACTGGAATATACAAATGTAAACAACAATAGCATGGAAAATGAGTCAGGTTTTGATATGAAATCTTTCAGTTCCAGATACAGTAAGGTGTTCGCGGACGGGTTGGGGCGTTTCACTGGTGGCAAGGTTGGCATACATGTGAGGCCGGGTACGCGGCCGGTGTTTATGCGAGCGCGGCCACTGGCGTACGCGCTGCGCGAGCCGGTGGAGCGCGCGCTTGACCAGTTGGTGCGGGACGGCATTCTCACTCCTGTCGAACGGTCCGACTGGGCAACGCCAATAGTGCCGGTCGTTAAGAAGGACGGCAGTATTAGAATATGTGCTGATTATAAGCTAACACTGAATAAGGTAATAGAAGTCGATCGCTATCCACTACCTAGGGTTGAAGACCTACTCGTTAGGCTGGACGGGGGCGAACTTTATAGTAAGCTGGACCTTTCGCAAGCTTATGCACAAGTAGAATTGGATGACTCACGCAAGTACACACACAGTTATAAATACACACAAGGGGTTATTCCGATACAATAGATTAGTGTATGGCTTATCATCTAGTCCGGCCATATTTCAGAGACGTTTAGAACAGTTGTTCGCGGATTTACCACATGTGGGCGTATTTCTCGATGACGTCATTATAACGGGGCGTACAGCGTCAGACCACATGAGTAATTTATGCAAGGTTTTTGATCGACTAGAGAAGTATGGGTTACGAGTGAAGCGAGATAAGTGTGCCTTCTTTTCTAAGTCTGTTGTGTACTTGGGCCATGTCATCAGTAAGGATGGCGTTCACACTTGTGCGGACAAGGTAAAAGCTATTACAAATTCACCGCCACCGTCGAACGTATCAGAGTTGAGGGCTTTCATTGGTATGGTTATGTATTATGCAAAGTTTATAAGAAATGTCAGTACCGTTCTAGCCCCTTTATATAATTTATTAAGGTCAGGGGTAAGGTATGATTGGAGCGAGGAATGCGAGAATGCATTTTTGAAAATTAAAAGGTTGCTGGCTAGTGGTGAGGTACTGACGTACTACTCAGCCGACTTGCCGCTCGTGCTGACTACCGACGCGAAAAGCGTGGGGGTCGGCGCGGTGTTGTCGCATATTACGTCGAGTGGGGAGCGCCCGATAGCTTATGCCTCGCGGTCGCTGAGTGCTGCTGAGCGATCGTATTCACAGATTGATCGTGAGGCATTATCAATAGTGTTCGGGGTAAGGAAATTCCACCAGTATTTATATGGTCGGAAGTTTACGTTGAAAACCGACCATAAACTATTAACATATATTTTCGGGAATAAGGCGGGTATTCCAGTTATGGCTGCATCTCGTTTACAGAGGTGGGCTGTGTTGTTGTCAGCATATAACTATAATATAGAGTATGTCGTGTCAAAAAAAATTGTGCGGACGCATTATCACGTCTTCCACATAAGGCCAATTTACACACGATTAGAAAGGAAAGTACGTATGTGCATTTTGTAGAAGATTTTTTACCGGTGACTCATAATGACGTCAAAGAGGCAACTCGTAAAGATATTGAGCTATGTAAAATAGTGTCGTACGTACAATCAGGCTGGCCAGATGTTTGTCCAAATCCCGAAATACAATCTTATTTCAATAGGCGACGCGAGTTGTATTCGGAATACGGCTGTCTTATGTGGGGATATAGAATGATAATCCCAGCGCAGTTAAGGAATACCATTTTAAAACAATTACATACTAGTCATATGGGTATAGTGAAGATGAAAGGACTCGCTCGAAGTTATGTCTGGTGGCCTAACATAGACGCAGACATAGAAGCGATGTGTAAGCGGTGTGAGACGTGCGCTGCAGAGGCGGATGCGCCACCGCGCGCGCCGCCGCAGCCATGGCCTTACACCGCGCAGCCTTGGACCAGGTTACATGTAGACTTCTTGGGCCCGTATCACGGTGCAAAATTTTTTGTGATCGTAGATTCCAGCTCCAAGTGGATAGAAATTTTTTAAATGGATCACACGACTGCTACAAATGTAATAAAAGTATTGAGAACTACATTTGCTAGATTTGGGTTACCCGAGGAGTTAGTTTCAGATCAAGGCCCTCCGTTCACAAGCGGAGAGTTTTGTTCATTCTTAAGAAATAACGGTATACGACAAAGATTTTCGCCAGCCTACCACCCGGCATCCAACGGAGCGGCTGAAAACGCAGTCAAACTCTGTAAACGGGCCATTAAAAAAGCATATGGGGACAATATCGATGTGGACACAGCTTTACAGACATTCTTGTTGGCATATCGTAATTCAGTGCATAGCACTACAGGCGAAACTCCGGCGTCAATGCTACAGAAGCGCTCACTCCGTTCTCGTATGGACTTATTACGTGGCCAGAGACTAATAGAGAACAGGGTGAGTGATATACAGGGTCGACAGGTAGAGGGCGACACGGTCCATGCGCGAACTCTGAAGGTGATGATGATGTCTGGACGAGACAGTACGGTGCGTCAGATAAGTGGGTGAAAGGAACTGTAAGAGAGGTAGAAGGTACTCGTAGGTATGTGGTGGATAGCGGAGATGGCCGGGTTCTCAAGAGACACATTGATCAAATTAAGCGCCGGTCTCGGCTATCTGATGTCCCTTGTCAAGGGACTGACGATAATAATAAACAGGGCGTCCCAGGTGAGACTGCTGTTCCGTCGCCAGCAGATGGGTCAATAGTGACATCGGAGGCAAGACGTCTGAGTAAAGATCAGCCAGATGTTGCAAAAGAGGAAGCACCATTAGATAAAAGTGTATGTGATTCGGGAAGCAATGTTGTGCCTCCAAAATCACCACCTGTGGAGCCATCTAGCTCCAACGCTAAACCGACGCCACCAGTGGAACGCTCCCATCGAATCCGTAGACCGGTGCGGTGGTCCGATTTGAAATAGATTAAGTAGATTATTTAGTTAAGTAGGATTAATTTTAGTTGTATGTTTGATTGTAGTTATTATATAATATGTTGTATTAGTCTGTAAGTTTCGAGAGTGAGCATAAGATTAAGAGGGGAGGTGTAATGTATGGAAATATGTGGGTACATTGTTTATTATGATATGGCGGTAGGTTGGGACGCATAGGATCAGTCTGCGATTAAACCTGAACTTGTCATTACGCGTATTATTTATTCCCGTGTCCAGACTTCCAAGTGTTCCAGAACCCCAGTATATCTCAGTATTCAGATGCATCCGGTTAGACTAGAAGCCGACCCCAACATAGTTGGAAAAAGGCTAGGTAGATGATTAGGGTTCCCACTTCCCAGTCTGCCAGGTGCCTAGGGAACCTTAAAAAACAATGGTGGAAATTCTACGTAGCAGCATGAAGTTTGAAACTCTATCTTCTATAGTTTTTTCCCTATACAGGGTTATATTTACCAAATCTGAAATCACGAAAAAAAAACAGCTGTTCCCTACATTTTGACGAGTTAATCGATAATAAATGTAGGGAACAGCAGTTTTTTTTTTCGCGATTTCAGGTTTGGTCCCATAGTAAAAGTTGTTCATAATGATGAGTACAATGCCCTCTTAAGAGGTTGCTGGTGTTTTACAAATAACCCTGTATAAATGGAACCTACTACATTTTACCCAAAAAATGTGGCACTTTGATACTAAACTCCCTTTCTTTCAGCTGGTCCGATACTGCACGTTCAGAGAGCAGTACAAGCAGCTGTACGAGGGCGTTGACCTGTGGGGGCTGGTGAAGGTTAAGGACGCGTACGAGGGCACCATGCTCGACAGGCCGGATATCGGGAGGCTGTCTGTGTTCAGATTCGGTAAGTGATAGAGATTCGATAAAATAGTTTTACTAAATCGTCGGATCATCACCTGGAAAGATGGCGATAATTTTCAAAGTCAAAATGTTTCATTTAATAAATTATTTTAGTGCGACTACATGACAGATAATAATCAGTGCTGACAGTTCTTAGAAACATTCAAAATAAATAAATCAGTATTCCAAAAAGTAAATGTTGCCTTCGAAGTGGTTACTGCAATATCATTGAGGATTTCCCACGTATTGAGTACAATGGCGAGACAGTTCCAAAACAGAACAGTTCAACAGTGCACTCGACCGAATGCACCTCCCAAGTACTAGCCGAGTTCTGTCTGCGCTGACTCGTCACTGTACTCGGCATATGTAATGAAAGGGTTCGTTCTGGCGTGGTTAGTTTACCTGATCTGATTGGTGAAGGTCTCCAGAAAGTTCAGGTGCGTAGTACTGGCATCCGGCGTGCGTGTATGTCCTCATGTATGAACGTGGATGAGGTGAAAGGATCGTAGCAGGGGGTGCTCTGTATTTTTTGCTCACCCCTATGGAAGAAGCTGTGAGTTTATGTATGTGTGTATGGGCAGGTCATTCAAAACTATGTGGGCCTAAGCTTAGAATGCATGCTTAGTTAGAAACCTTTGATCGATTATCAAAGGTAAAAAAACTGTCAATCACGTAAGGAGTTGGAGTTAAGGGTACTCAAATTACGCATGGAACACTTGACGACTGTATCGGACAGCGATCCCTTTTTATTAGGAAGGGATCAGTTACAGAATTATCTATCAATGCCTTTTCGTAGAATATCTGAACCAGTTTTAATGTAAAACTGAACTATCGGGTCTTCGATACAGCCTTTTCACCTCTTTTTGAGCTATCCTTTCTGACCAACTGCCAGCACTTACTAAAACGTCTCATGCTTAATATTTCAGGTCGTTGGGATCCCAGCGAGTTTCCAATCGAAGACTTAGTACGAGCCGCTATGGCGATGGTGGAGATAGGTGCTCGCAGGCCCAAGCTCCAGATCCTGGGTGTCACAGTCATTGTAGACCTGGAGGGGGTCACAGTGCGCCAAGTGGCTGCCCTGACTCCTACTGTGGCTTACCAGATGGTCTGTCTTTTGGGAGTGAGTTGACATGTTGTTTTGTCCACATGATTGAAGAGGTCAATCAAGATTTTAATTTTAAAACAGAAAAAAGTTTCATTAGTTTTTAAAAGCTAAAGAAAATGTTGCCATAATTATCTTTTTTTCAATCCATAGTATTTAGAGTCATATACTTTGACTTTCTCCGAAATCTTTGAATACACGGAATATACTTTTTGATAGACAGATGTGGCCATGCCTTTCCTACTCTTTATTAAGTAAGTAGTTACGGTATTGCAATTCAGGAGTCTTTACCATAATATCAACGCTCCTATTTATCCGAAGAACTAAGAAAGCGAAAAGCCCTCACAAGAAGACATTATGCACTTTGTGAATCAACAGCTGTACGCACGTCTTTTGCACAAAGATTCTTCTCATTCCGTGGAGGAGTATTGTTTAATAAACTCAATAAACAAATTGATATTTCTGACTGCTGCAAAACTGAATGCAAGAATAAACTTAGAAAAAGGTTACTTGAATTAAGCTACACTGGAACTCCAGGCCCCCTGGAGTTCTATAATACAGGCCTAGGCTTAGTTTAGACTCCAGATCTCCCACAAATTACACACTTTGCCCAAATTTCTGACTCTGACTGAAATTATGTAATTTGTAATTTGTGGAGATAAATAAAGATTTTTTATTATTATTTTTATTATCTTGTAACATTTTTTGTAAGATTATAAGCCAATCTAAAACATTTAAGACTCGTATTTGGTACGTATAATACAGTGTTGTGAGTAACTCATTTACCATAATCTGCATCAGATATCATTGTTTTATACAATTGACTGTTTAAAGAATAATTTCCTGTTGCCAAGTCTAAAGGTTTCGTGTTTCTTTGAGAACTTTTAAATAGAAAAATGTAGTGATTTCGTTTTTTGAGCCATTCTTTATGCATAGGAAAAGGTTGAGATTCACTCGTGAGAATGTTCAGCGATTGTCTCTATACACGATTCAGGCGCAAGGGTTGAAATGGAAACACGATAAGATGAGTGTAACTAAATATTTATATTTGACTTAGATTTTAACACTATTTAAACACTATATTAACTTAAGAACACTTTGATTTTGCCGGATACTTTTACAACTTGATTTTACACACAATACAATATAAACACAACGACTTGGATACCGAACTCTATCCGTAACTTATGACAGAGCTATCGCGCAGAATAAGGACTCGACGAAGATTACTGGAAGACTACTTTTTGCGCCTGTGGGCGCATGTTTTATTTACTCCCACGTAGGCGCAAGTTGCGGTCGGCCCCACTCTCATGGCCGCCCACTATCCTATTGTTAGCGGGGGAGCCGGTATCACCCTGCCCCTCGCTCCCCGCTCTTCACCCCTGTGACCTAGATAGACCGTGGGAACCCGGATGTAGACAACAATGGGCTTCCCTCGGCCAATCACTGGGTCTGTTTACCCATAGATGGAACCTTGTCTCACCAAGGATTTTTAAATTTACTGGTAACTTCTACAACTTTAAGAAGTTACAAACGGTTTTTATACCAAAAGGGATGTATAATGCCTACTAGTGATATCAAACTATATACACCTACGTTATCCAAGTCATTATTCATAATTTCTACTTAACAGAGCAACAAACAGACATATCATAACAGAATTAGGGGGCTGTGCTTCTCAACATTTCCACCCCCTGTAGAAGGGTTCATCCGACTACATTTCCGTCTGTCGGAAGCACAACCACCTTTACAACAGGCCGACGCAGGACCCCATGGTTTGTTCTTACGTCTACCACTCTTATAATAGCGTCCGCACCAGGAAAAACACTTTGGATGACCCCTTTGGTCCACTGGTTCCGTGGCTTATTAGCGTCTGTAATCACTACCACGTCACCCACTTTCACATTTGGCACGTCACTGGACCACTAATTACGACGTTGGAGCGTCGGCAGGTACTCGCGCAGCCAGCGCCTCCAGAAGAGGTCGGCCAGCGCGTTCACCCGTCGCCACATGCGGCGGGAATCCAAGTCGGCGGCATGCCGACGTGTGCACGGGCATCTCCCGCGGCTGTGCCCAGCAGGAGATGGTTGGGGGTCAGCACCACTGGTTGCTCGACGTCGCTGCTCACATATGTGAGAGGCCGGCTGTTCACAATGAGCTCGGCTTCGGCAAGGAGGGTATAAAGTACCTCCTCGCGGGGGGCACGCTCTCGTAGCGTCGCCTTTAGTGCGTTCTTAACTGAACGCACCAGTCGCTCCCAGCACCCGCCCATATGTGGAGATGCCGGGGGGTTAAAGTGCCAGGCAATTCCGCGTCCTGACACTTCGCTTCTAAACTTGCCCTGGTCCATGTCGCGCAGTGCTGCGCGTAGCTCGGCGTGCGCCCCGACGAAATTCGTGCCACGGTCGGAGTACATGTCGGACGGACGCCCGCGGCGCGCAATCAAGCGCCTCAGGGCCAGTATTGCGGAGTCGGCACTCAGCGATGCCGCCAGCTCCAGGTGGACGGCGCGTGTGGTGAGGCATGTGAATAGCACGCCCCACCTCTTCTCCCTGCGACGTCCGATAGCCACTTCCATGGGGCCAAAATAATCGACCCCACAGTGGACGAAGGCTCTTCGTGTCACCTCCAGTCTGGCCACCGGGAGGTCACCCATCTTGGGTGTCACCGGCTTGGCCCTCTCCAGTCGACACCGTTGACAGCTTGCAGTGACGGTCTTTACTGCAGACCGCAAGTTGGTTACCCAGAACCTCTCGCGGACTCTGTTCACCACAGCTTCCTGATTGGCGTGCAGCGCCTCTACATGGTACTTGAGTAAGAGGCGCCGCGTGAGCGCGTGCTTCCCATCCAGGATGATTGGGTGGCGCTCCCCGAAGTTGAGCTCGCTGCAGGCGCCCAGCCTGCCGCGTACTCTCACCAGTCCATCCTCATAAAACATGGGATCTAGTGCCCGCAACTTGCTGTTGCGAGGCAATGGGCGTGCCTCTCGTAGCGCAGCGATGTCTTCCGCGTAACTGTCCCCCTGTATCAGACGCAGGAGGCGCATCTCGGCCTCATGCAGGTCATCTGTCGACACTAGGGATGTCTGACGCCGCTTGCGGCATCGATCTATAAAAATCTGCACACGCGCCATGACGTTAGCGGCGCGCGTCCACGTCGGTAGCCGCTCATATTGTAGCAGCGATTCAGCCTGTGCTGCAACGGTGTGCACGCGCTGTACTCTCTCCAGGTCTTGCTCTGCCACCGCGTCGAGCTCGGTGTCGGCCGGCCACTGCTCCTGTGGACCGCGAAGAAAAGAGGGACCCGACAACCACTCATTACTGTTGTTAGGCCAGTCCATTCGGGTAGCCTTGTCTGCGGGGTTCATCGCCGACGGAACCCAGCGCCAGCTGCCCCTCTCTGACCTTTTGTCTATTTCGGCTAGACGGTGTGACACGAACCTTTGAAATCCTAAAGCGTCTGAATTTATCCACTTGAGGACAGTTTTGCTATCAGTCCATAAATGAATGCTACTAATAACTGCTCCTAATTCTTTGACTACTGTATCAGCTAGTCTACAGGCTAACACAGCCGCTTGTAATTCCAGACGTGGAATGGATGTCACCTTTTGTGGCGCTACTCTCGCCTTACCTATTACTATCGCGACATCCCTATCCCCTTCTTTGTTTAACCCCGCTATATAGGCTACTGCCGCGTAAGCGGACTCGCTCGCGTCACCGAATACGTGCAACTCTAGTTGCTCTAACTGGAGGCCGTACCACCTAGGTATGAATATGTTGTTAAGGTGATACAGGTTTTGCAACCACTCAAACCACAACTTGGCCTCTGACTCTTTTAATTTCTCATCCCATTGAATCCCCGTGTGCCATATCCGTTTCATAAGGATGCGCGACTGTATGACACACGGATACAAGAAACCTAGTGGGTCAAAGATTGACATGATAAAACGAAGGAATTCCCGTTTTGTTGGAACCACGTGTCCCTCTACTATGGCTTTAGGCAACTTCTTAAACGATAGGTCAAAAGCTAATTGGTCCGAACTCGGTGACCATATCATGCCTAACGTGCGTTCCGTTGCACCTTCGCCTTTATCTAAGGAAACCCTGTCAGGCATTTCCACTCTGAGCTTATCGCGCAGCTCTTGAGAGTTAGTGACCCACCCCCGTATATTAAACCCGCCTCTGGCGTGGATGTGAGTCACTTCCTCAATTAAACTATTGGCCTGTGAGGCAGACCAAGCACTATCCAGGTAATCGTCCATATAATGTTTTTCGTGTATGGCGGCTACCGCTTCGGGGCACGTTTCTTTAAACTGTTCCGCGTTTTTATTTAAAATATAAATTGCCGACGTTGGCGACGACACGGCCCCGAATATCATGGAGTTCATGACGTACACGTCAGGCTCCTTATTGCCGTCAGTCGTCCAAAGAAACAGCTGTGCCCCTCGATCCTGTTCTCTTATAAAAACTCGCAAGAACATATCGGCTATGTCCCCAGTAAAAGCTACAGGCCCCAATCTAAATTTAAATAACACGCCTAACAGGGAATTAAGCAAGTCGGGTCCAGTCAACAAATTGTCATTTAAAGACGTCCCATTGTAGCTAGCCGCGGCGTCAAAAACCAATCTTAATTTTCCCGGTTTGTTTGGATTCGTTACCCCAAAGTGGGGTAAATACCATACCGAATCGGACTTGATACCGCCCTCCACTCTACTCGCGTACCCTTCTGCCAACAACCTATCTATCTGTGCTGTGTAGGCTGCGGCGTACACAGCGTCCTTATGTAGCCGACGCTCAATACCGGCTAGACGCTGGCGCGCGTACCTATAATTATTAGGTAACTGTGGGTCGTCGCGACGCCACAGTAGCCCTAACTCCCACTGGCCGCTCTCTGTCTGACGGCTAGTGGAGTCTAGAATAGCCTTAGCTCTCTCTACATCCTTGTGCTTTCGAGGCACCTCTGAAATACCTATCGCTTCTAACTCAAACTGTTTTTTAACTAACTCGTGCAAGTCGATAGTTGATTCTACTACACAATTTAATGAATGAACATTAACAATCTGATGAGTACCTACAGGTCCGTGCACAACCCACCCTAAACTGGTCAAAGAGGCAACTGGCTTACCGGATTTTCCTCGGCGAGTCTCCTGGCTGACCAACAGCTCCCAGTTGTCTTGGCCCAGCAACAGCAGCGGTCTGGCTCCTCTCATTTCCTCGCAACCCAAGTCGCGAATGTGGGCGTGTTCTGTTAACACTGCGGCGGACACTGTTTGCGCGGGCAAGTCCAGGCTTTTTATCGTATGACACTTCACTTTATGTGTTAACCCGTTCGGTCCACGCACTGATACACTGATCACTTTTGATGTATTGTCAACAATCTCTTGACCGCGCGCACTGTGCAGAGTTAGTGGAACTTGTTTTCCACTGGCGTTATCAGCTAACGAATCGTCTATCAGTGATACGGTTGCCCCATCATCCAGAAGGACATAACAATGTTTATCAACACCGTTCACTGTTACACACACTGGCATTATCTTTAATAACGCCTTCCCAGTGTAGTCACTAACGTTCGTGACGCTCTCACTCTTCTTGTCGGCATGTAACAATGTGTGATGCGCGTAATCACACGACGCGCACCTACTTGCACGACAGAAATTCTTCCCGTGCTTCTTTATTATGCACTTAAAACACAATCTATGTTTCTTGACATGTTGCCACCTCTCGTCGACACTCAACTCGGTGAACTTGACGCACTTGGGTAACTTATGTTTCTCTCCACATAACGTGCATGATTCTTCCATGGCCTTCTCTTGCTGGTCATTATCAGAGTGAACGTGCAAGCGTTGAATATTTCTAGGCTGCTTGAACATCTGTACAGGTGCTCGGGGCTTAGCCGTGCTAGACGATGATGTGGGCGTACTCATCTCCATTTGTACATAAAAAGACGTAGCTCGGGCTAGATGACTCAGGAACTCTGCGAGTATTTCTAGACTCGGTGAAACTCGCACATCTATGCCCTGGGTCGTTGCCATACCCATAGCAAAATCACCATATTGAGCACGTTGTACAGATGTAAGCTTATTCAAAAGTTCACTCACCAGTTGTGGATTATTCAGATATCCGTTAGCTCGTACACTCTTCAGCAGCGACACACAATTTCTCACAGTTGTTGAGAACTTTCTGAGTTCACGGCCACTCTCAGTCACTTTCGGTAACGCACGCACTTTCTTTAGAGCACACTCTAGCACTAAATTAGGATGCCCGAACTCTTCATCAAGCGTCTTGATAATTTCACCTGGGTTAGTCGAGGTGCGCAACAAATCCTCCACGGCTAACTTTGCGTCTCCCTGCAGCGATGTTTTCAAGCGCGCTAAGTTCTCATGCGGCTTGAACTCGTACATAACAGTCGTGTCGTGGTACATATTCTTGTACGACAGCCATTCCGCTGGGTCGCCTTTGAAAAATGGCAACTCATAGGCCTGTCTTGGTACCGGCCGCGGACGCGCTAGGTTTGTGATAGCGTCTGCCAACTGGTCTATTTTTCTGTCCCGCGACCTGCTCCTGTCCCTGTCGTCCGCGAACGCGTTTTCCCAATCAGGCTCTCTTCTAGCCTGTGGAACACTGGCCGTAGCTAAGGGCGTAGCACTCCCTAGGTACGGGGGTTCGCGAAACTGTACCGACGCGGGCGCACACTGTTGGAGCGCAGGTATATTACTGGGCGGCGGCACTGGCGCTAACACCTCACGAGAGGGAGCGGACACTTGACGCGGCGGCGGATCGCGACTCACAGCGGGCGTGTGTGTTTCCCTAACAACGGGAGCCGAGTCTTCGACCCATTCTTCCACTAGCCGCGTTGTCCCTTCTCCTTCCGATTCTGAGTCTTCCTCAACAGCGGCTTCAATCTCAGCGAGATCGACTTCAAGTTTCTTCTTGACGAGTTGCTCCTTCATGCGCACCAATTCTCGTTCAGCCTCGTACTCAACCCTCCGTCGAAGATAATCGGCACTTCTCTGGCCGCTCCTCGAGGAGACGTGGCTTGTCCCGGAACCTGCCCTCTGGATTGTCTCCGATCTCACAGGCGTGAACATATCTCTGTGGTCGATAACACGACCTCCCGCCAGTGGGATTATAGGTACACGAACCGACGATGTAATCGGTGCAACTGAAACTGAGCCTGGTGCCTTTTCAGATGGCACGCCAGAGTCAGCCTCCAACTCGCGCCGCTTGTTCATGTCGGCCTCTATTTTGCGCAATTTACTTCGCGTCGTAATTGTGCTTCTAACACTCATCTTATTTCCGTACGATCCGGCACTCGAAGGACCAAAAATTATACACGATTCAGGCGCAAGGGTTGAAATGGAAACACGATAAGATGAGTGTAACTAAATATTTATATTTGACTTAGATTTTAACACTATTTAAACACTATATTAACTTAAGAACACTTTGATTTTGCCGGATACTTTTACAACTTGATTTTACACACAATACAATATAAACACAACGACTTGGATACCGAACTCTATCCGTAACTTATGACAGAGCTATCGCGCAGAATAAGGACTCGACGAAGATTACTGGAAGACTACTTTTTGCGCCTGTGGGCGCATGTTTTATTTACTCCCACGTAGGTGCAAGTTGCGGTCGGCCCCACTCTCATGGCCGCCCACTATCCTATTGTTAGCGGGGGAGCCGGTATCACCCTGCCCCTCGCTCCCCGCTCTTCACCCCTGTGACCTAGATAGACCGTGGGAACCCGGATGTAGACAACAATGGGCTTCCCTCGGCCAATCACTGGGTCTGTTTACCCATAGATGGAACCTTGTCTCACCAAGGATTTTTAAATTTACTGGTAACTTCTACAACTTTAAGAAGTTACAAACGGTTTTTATACCAAAAGGGATGTATAATGCCTACTAGTGATATCAAACTATATACACCTACGTTATCCAAGTCATTATTCATAATTTCTACTTAACAGAGCAACAAACAGACATATCATAACAGAATTAGGGGGCTGTGCTTCTCAACAGTCTCCATGCGCAAAAAATTAGATCTTTTTTTGTCTTCGGTGTGTGTAAAACGTATCCACGATCGGCAACACATGCAAACGATACCCATTGAAAAATTGGTTCCCTATCCATTTGCATAAAAATTTAAGACCTAATATAACTTAGCATAATTTTGTTTGGCATAATTATACTTTCGCATAATATAATTACGCATAACAGCTTACGCATAATTTTTTTAAGCATAATTTCTCTAACCATAATGATGATGAAGCATAATATTCTAAAGCATAAATTTATTAAGCATAAAGTTCTAAAGCATAACTTTTTTAAGCATAATATTAAAAAATAACAGGGCTTACAGGAACCTAACTTACCGAACCTCGGGGTGCCCCTGTCCGTCTAGGGTTAGGGTTTCTGTGTCAGCGGGTCGACGGAGCCCCGCACAGCGGGGCTCCTATTTCTGGCTGCAGGGTTTACAGGAACCTAACTAACCGAACCTCGGGGTGCCCCTGACGTTATTTATATTAATTGTATGCCTAAATATTATTATGCTAATAGGCCTACTAACGTAATGCGAATCAAATTTATGCCAAAACAAATTAGTCTTTAAGATGATTATGCCAAAATAAAATGTATGCCTAAAAAAATTATGCCGAAATATTATTATGCCAAAACAAATTGTGCCAAAATCGTTATGCCGAAGTATATTATGACAAAGAACATTATGCGAAAAGAAGGGATCCCTGAAAAATTCATTCATCGATCGATTCTCATTATTTCACAAAAAAAAAAATATTAAATTTATTCTTTCGTGTTTTTTTTTATTGTTACTTTTTGAAAAAAATAGTCCCAATCGTTTCGAGTTCGATGATCGAGTTAATGGTATTCGGTTCCAGAAAGACCTAAAAATAATGGTGTATAACTTATTCTATTTCATAGAATATTAGTTTTGTTATTATTATATAGCATATTTTATTACATAATTAACGATTATTATTACTGAGAGGCACAAACGTACTTGTTCTGCAAAATGTTCTCATATCGCTGGATAAAAGTAATTTAAACCCAACTTTACATCGACGAGTCCGACAGCGTCCCCACCCCAATTTTATTTCCCTCGTCCCCACCCCAATTTTATTTCCCTCGTTAGTGTGTGCTAGTGCGCAGTCAGGGCGGGCATGTGTCAAATCGCTGCATATTCCCGCCAATAACGAAAGTACGCCATTTCAGTTGCTCCCGGACAATTATTTTATATTATCAGTGGTTGCATTTTTTTAGTGTAATGAGTAGTTTTATTATTGTTGTTTGGTTCTAACAGAGGTAGTAAGTGAATTAGCTTCATTGACTGTTATTGAATTTATCCTAGATAGTATGCATTTTTTCTAATTTTCTAAAAAGTGTGTTATTTCTCACGTCGCTGTTCTCATATCGCTGTAATCGGTGGTCTTTATTACCCCCGATGTGATAATTTACACCGAAATGATAAGAAAAAATCAATCGGTGTCTTATATCTAATATCGGTGTTTTGATTCATGATCAACGCACAGTTTTGTCACATCGGTGGATTGCTTTATCATATCGGTAGATCATTTTATCATCTCGGTGAGTCGTTTTATCATATCGGTAGATCGGTTCACTATCCATTTGCATAAAATGTTAAGACCTAATATAACTTAGCATAATTTTGTTTGGCATAATTATATTTTCGCATAATATAATTACGCATAACAGCTTACGCATAATTTTTTAAGCATAATTTCTCTAACCATAATAATGATGAAGCATAATATTCTAAAGCATAAATTTATTAAGCATAAAGTTCTAAAGCATAACTTTTTTATACGCCCTAGCTTTTTTGCCCGAAGAGGATAATTATACCAATTTATGTCGACGATTGGAAAAAAGCCATATCTCCTGAATCAGGTAATAAATAACATATTAATGTAATATACCGTATTGAACCATTTTGTGGGTTTTTTTTTTCGCTGTAGGAAGCATGAAGCAAGCAAGCATACAGCATGCAAGCAAGCATACAGCATGCAAGCAAGCATGCAAGCAAGCATGCAGCAAACAAGCAAGCATGCAGCATGCAAGCAAGCATGCAGCATTCAAGCGAGCATGCAACATGCAGCAGGCAGGGTTTCTGTCACGGCTCCGGCGCTGCGGGCCTCCAGCGGCCCCACGCGTGCTAATCGTCGCAGACGGCTTTCGCTCACCACCGCAGCTTCGGCTTGTTGGCCGGCTTCGCCGGCCAGCCTCAGCCGCGGCGGCTCGCTCGCAGCCACCTGCTCCTCAGCCCAAGGGCCGCCTCGCCCCTACGCGCCTACGCGATTTTAAATTACACTCTAGGGGTAGGACAAACAAGACTACGTGGAGTGGGTTTTGCAGCAATTCGGTTCTGTTACTAACTTTTGTTGCACAGCATATTAAATTTGGGATCCCTTCTTTTCGCATAATGTTCTTTGTCCTAATATACTTCGGCATAACGATTTTGGCACATTTTTTTTTGGCATAATAATACTTCGGCATAATTTTTTTAGGCATACATTTTATGTTGGCATAATCATCTTAGAGACTAATTTGTTTTGGCATAAATTTGATTCGCATAACGTTAGTAGGCCTAATGACTATTAGCATAATAATATTTAGGCATACAAAATATTGTTGGTTAAAAATTTAATATGCTGTGCAACAAAAGTTAGTGACAGAACCGAATTGCTGCTAAACCGACTCCACGTAGTCTTGTTTGTCCTACCCCTAGAGTGTAATTTAAAATCGCGTAGGCGCGTAGGGGCGAGGCGGCCCGCGGGTTGAGGAGCAGGTGGCTGCGAGCGAGCCGCCGCGGCGGAGGCTGGCCGGCGAAGCCGGCCAACAAGCCGAAGCTGCGGTGGTGAGCGAAAGCCATCTGCGACGATTAGCACGCGTGGGGCCGCCGGAGGCCCGCAACGCCGGAGCCGTGACAGAAACCCTGCCTGCTGAATGTTGCATGCTCGCTTGAATGCTGCATGCTTGCTTGCATGCTGCATGCTTGCTTATTTGCTGCATGCTTGCTTGCATGCTTGCTTGCATGTTTGCTTGCATGCTGTATGCTTGCTTGCATGCTGCATGCTTGCTTGCTTCATGCTTCCTACAGCGAAAAAAAACCCACAAAATTGTTCAATACGGTATATTATATTAATATGTTATTTATTACCTGATTCAGGAGATATGGCTTTTTTCCAATCGTCGAAATAAATTGGATCGCCCTAGCTTTTTTGCCCGAAGAGGATAATTATCCTCTTCGGGCAAAAAAGCTAGGGCGTATAAAAAAGTTATGCTTTAGAACTTTATGCTAAATAAATTTATGCTTTAGAATATTATGCTTCATCATTATTATGGTTAGAGAAATTATGCTTAAAAAATTATGCGTAAGCTGTTATGCGTAATTATACTATGCGAAAATATAATTATGCCAAACAAAATTATGCTAAGTTATATTAGGTCTTAACATTTTATGCAAATGGATAGTGAACCATTAAATTTTTAACCAACAATATTTTGTATGCCTAAATATTATTATGCTAATAGTCATTAGGCCTACTAACGTTATGCGAATCAAATTTATGCCAAAACAAATTAGTCTTTAAGATGATTATGCCAAAATAAAATGTATGCCTAAAAAAATTATGCCGAAGTATTATTATGCTAAAACAAATTGTGCCAAAATCGTTATGCCGAAGTATATTAGGACAAAGAACATTATGCGAAAAGAAGGGATCCCCGGTAGATCACGTGTCATTTCGTTAACAAAGAAACAATGGAACATACAAACACATACATTATATACATACATACAAAAATTCATACATACATACATACTTACCTACATAGACTGCCAAAATCATTACCACGATACCACTGGGTAGTAGAAGATGTATAAAGGGACGTCTGTATTCGGTAATGTACGTCTATAGGCTGAGATGATGATGGTGAGGTGGAGCAATTGAACGCATTAATAAAGACAATGATAATAAAATCAAACATTCTTTTTTTTTAATCTAAGCACAGCTACAGTAAATATAATAAAAAAAGAAAGTAAATATAATAAAATAGGTACATAATTTAAAAAAATATATTTTAATTGGATTTCTAAGAACTCAGTTCTCTTTGGATGTGATCTACTTACATAAGACCCTCAGTTCAGGTCTTCAGTTCTAAGTCACCCTTGTAAAAATATATAGGTACCTACTAACTATTTCCTTTTTGATGTTCGAGGGTGGATAGATTTTCATATCGCTGGATATGTACATCATTTCGGTGGATAAACTTATCATATCGGTGTACAGAAAAAATAAGGGATCCCTTCTTTTCGCATAATGTTTTTTGTCCTAATATACTTCGGCATAACGATTTTGGCACAATTTTTTTTGGCATAATAATACTTCGGCATAATTTTTTTAGGCATACATTTTATGTTGGCATAATCATCTTAAAAACTAATTTGTTTTGGCATAAATTTGATTCGCATAACGTTAGTAGGCCTAATGACTATTAGCATAATAATATTTAGGCATACAAAATATTGTTGGTTAAAAATTTAATATGCTGTGCAACTAAAGTTAGTGACAGAACCGAATTGCTGCAAAACCGACTCCACGTAGTCTTGTTTGTCCTACCCCTAGAGTGTAATTTAAAATCGCGTAGGCGCGTAGGGGCGAGGCGGCCCGCGGGCTGAGGAGCAGGTGGCTGCGAGCGAGCCGCCGCGGCTGAGGCTGGCCGGCGAAGCCGGCCAACAAGCCGAAGCTGCGGTGGTGAGCGAAAGCCGTCTGCGACGATTAGCACGCGTGGGGCCGCCGGAGGCCCGCAGCGCCGGAGCCGTGACAGAAACCCTGCCTGCTTCATGTTGCATGCTCGCTTGAATGCTGCATGCTGCATGCTTGCTTGTTTGCTGCATGCTTGCTTACATGCTTGCTTGCATGCTTGCTTGCATGCTGTATGCTTGCTTGCTTCATGCTTCCTACAGCGAAAAAAAAACCCACAAAATTGTTCAATACGGTATATTATATTAATATGTTATTTATTACCTGATTCAGGAGATATGGCTTTTTTCCAATCGTCGAAATAAATTGGATCGCCCTAGCTTTTTTGCCCGAAGAGGATAATTATCCTCTTCGGACAAAAAAGCTAGGGCGTATAAAAAAGTTATGCTTTAGAACTTTATGCTTAATAAATTTATGCTTTAGAATATTATGCTTCATCATTATTATGGTTAGAGAAATTATGCTTAAAAAATTATGCGTAAGCTGTTATGCGTAATTATATTATGCGAAAATATAATTATGCCAAACAAAATTATGCTAAGTTATATTAGGTCTTAACATTTTATGCAAATGGATAGTGAACCAAAAAATAATCGGTGCCGGTTTGTCACATCGGTGGAAACCAGAATTCAAACTGAATTTTCTCCTTAGTCTTAAATGATACGTTGATGATATTAAATTTGGGGATATTTGATATCCTGAAGATAAAAAAACATAAAACCTGAAAAATATACAAAAAAAATATAAATGGAAAAGTTCTTCGATATGATAAAAAAAAGGGATCCCTTCTTTTCGCATAATGTTCTTTGTCCTAATATACTTCGGCATAACGATTTTGGCACAATTTGTTTTGGCATAATAATACTTCGGTATAATTTTTTTAGGCATACATTTTATGTTGGCATAATCATCTTAAAGACTAATTTGTTTTGGCATAAATTTGATTCGCATAACGTTAGTAGGCCTAATGACTATTAGCATAATAATATTTAGGCATACAAAATATTGTTGGTTAAAAATTTAATATGCTGTGCAACAAAAGTTAGTGACAGAACCGAATTGCTGCAAAACCGACTCCACGTAGTCTTGTTTGTCCTACCCCTAGAGTGTAATTTAAAATCGCGTAGGCGCGTGGGGCCGCCGGAGGCCCGCAGCGCCGGAGCCGTGACAGAAACCCTGCCTGCTGCATGTTGCATGCTCGCTTGAATGCTGCATGCTGCATGCTTGCTTGCATGCTCGCTTGAATGCTGCATGCTGCATGCTTGCTTGCATGCTGCATGCTTGCTTGTTTGCTGCATGCTTGCTTGCATGCTTGCTTGCATGCTGTATGCTTGCTTGCATGCTGTATGCTTGCTTGCTTCATGCTTCCTACAGCGAAAAAAAACCCACAAAATTGTTCAATACGGTATATTATATTAATATGTTATTTATTACCTGATTCAGGAGATATGGCTTTTTTCCAAATTTTTAAAAAATTGGTATAATTATCCTCTTCGGGCAAAAAAGCTAGGGCGTATAAAAAGTTATGCTTTAGAACTTTATGCTTAATAAATTTATGCTTTAGAATGTTATGCTTCCTCATTATTATGGTTAGAGAAATTATGCTTAAAAAATTATGCGTAAGCTGTTATGCGTAATTACATTATGCGAAAACATAATTATGCCAAACAAAATTATGCTAAGTTATATTAGGTCTTAACATTTTATGCAAATGGATAGTGAACCTAAAAAAAATGCCATTTGTTGAAATTCACTCAAAAGCATATTATTTTGTGTAGAGCTTGGATCATGTACAATATAATTAAAGTTACCTATCTGCGATAGCCATTCCTGAATTCTGTATAGTACGGCAAATGATGTAATTCCACACAATCTTTAATACCTACTAGCCCCGTTGGGGCTTTAGTGCAAAATTTCATGCTTCTTGCCCAGTGGTTAGGGGGTCAGCGAATGAATACAGATTATTCTTTTCTGGGTGCGTTGGCCCAGCTAGTCCAGCTAATAGCAATGCCTCCACAGCGAGATGTGATCTCTGGCGGGAGCTGCTTAAGCCTCCTGACGGCTTCGTCTGAAAGCCTTCCACCTGGGCATGCTTTGCCGTGGCCGACTTGGAAATCTCTGAATAGAGTCCGAACCCAAGTTGCATAATTCTATACTGTCAATAAATAATCAGAATATTCACTCAATGATTTTCCTTGTCATTTTCATTATTAGTTGCTTCCTTCATAAAATCAGTATTTTAAGTAGTAGATATCTTGATACAAACGTAACATCGCGCTAGTTTTCACGAAGGATTATGTTTTTAGAACATAAACATAACTGTGTACAGTCACAAGCACCAATATGTAAATACTTAACAACTTTTAAAACTGTTTTTCTCCTACTGTTCTGATCAAAATTTCATGTTGTTACGAGCATAGTATTCTGGAACTCATATTTTTATGAAAAGGATCCTTCCTATCTCCAAGTTCCAATCGTTATTTCTCGCGAAAATTGCATTTATATTTAGGAAAGTGTAAACGTATTAGTTCTCGGGACTGTACTGTCGGTACCTGTGTACTAGTATACAGTTGACTGCCCCGTTGGTTCAATCGATTCCCGGGTCGGGCAAAAAGTGCTATTGGGTTTTTCCGTTAGAAATTTCTCAGTAGTAGCCCGGAGTTTGTAAGTTGGATGTATGAATCCCTTGTCCCTCTCAAAGCACGTAAAGCCGTTGATCCTGGGCCTGATCTCTCTCCGGTCGTGTCAGTTTGCGTCCCATTGGACTATGAGAGTAAAGGGAACAGAGAGTGCACCTGTGTCTGCGCACACACTTATGCACTATAATATCTCCTGCGCTGGCTAACCTCCGCTGAGATTGGCGCCGGGATCAAAAACGGTCAGGACTATACACGTACTAGTAGGTACATAGATATGTTTAAGTTCTTTCATAAGAGACGACGAACATAGCGGGCATAAATCCACTGGGGACTGCTACTAAGAAAAAGAAAAAAAAAACAAATGGAAGAACCCTGTGACACAATCGACATTAGCCTGGTGCTAAAATAAATAACAAAAATCTTTCGTTTCCAGCTAGCAGTGCCGGGTCGCTTGAAAAGCCTCCACTTAATCAACTACTCCTGGATCCTGAAAACATTCTTCTACCTGTTCAAGAGGTTCATCCCCCAGGAGTCGTGGCAGTACATCCACTTTCACGGCAACGACCTCAAGTCGTTACAGAAGCATCTGGACCTGGAGTGTCTGCCTCCAAGGTATGGGGGCACCTGCAGAGCTGGGGCATCTGTCGGAGTCTGGCTGAAGAAGATAAAGAAATACAGAGATCAGCATTTTGATAGGGAAATGAAGCAGTTAGGTTATGTTATAAAAGAGTGATTTGGTTTTCTGATAGCCTTGCTCCTGAATTTTGGTTCAAAATTCATTCCAAATGGACCTAGCTTTTGGAACACCATTCTATGACAAATTTTACTGCTTGATGCTTCCCTTAATAAGAGGTCAGGTGGGGTAAGTGAAACATACTTTACTTTTAATTTTATGTAAACAGCTCTAGCACAGTAATTTGACTCGAATTTAAAATATCGATTGATGCGACGTACTCTTCCTTTAATCAGCCGTCTATGATTCGAGTTCCAAGCTCTAGAGTCGTGCATTAATCGATAAAATCATCAAATTTAAGCAGACTATAGTTTTGTTTCACTTCCCCCCTATATGGGGTAACTGAAACTGTCGCCAGAATATCTATATTATTGAGTCTGCGTAACTATTAAAAAGAACAAAATGACATGTCAAAACGCTTTTATCTAATATGAGTCGTATTTTGTCGGTTTAATTTTGGAAATACATTTAAAAAATAGAATTTGGGGTAAGTGAAACATAGTCGCGGTGGTCAGGGGTGCTAAACAAGTGCAAAAATAAAACAAGATTTTTAATTTCTTTAAAAATAAAATTGCGAAGATATTATCAAACAAATTAATGGCTATAATTAGGTACATAGTTTACAAATTCAAGTAATTTTACTTAAATTAAATATAAACCCCAGAAACCAATCTTCGCCTGGGACTCCCATTATTGAATGGGTTAGCAACACAATTTTTGTTGACATATTCACCAACTACTTCCAGGAGTTCTTTCCTTGTTAGTCCAAACCCATACTTTTCCATAATATGGATATTTTAAGCCAACGACTCCTCTACTTCACGTGATAAAACAAAACATGATCTTGGAATATTATAATGTTTAGAAGCAGTAAGCAGACATTGTTCAATTTTTGACAGCTTGTATTGCATCTTGCAGTTTTTCGTCTGAGTAAGCAGCTTTTTCAGTTTTTCGGATGTAATTTCGAGGCTTTACATGACCTGGAAAAAAAATCTATAAATTAAATTAACTTCTCTTTTATTACTTGAAAACCCGTAAAAGGGTTTTGTTTGTACAATGATGACATTTGTCTGTTTTTTAATATTTTATTTTATTATATTCATTGAAAATTTTATAGCTATGATAACTATCAACTAATTAGGTAGAAGTCCTCGAACGATTTTTTGATTTGTCTGTTTGTTCGGGATTCTTGCAAAAACTGCTTATCCGATTTTAATGAAAAGTTTATCCTTCTGCAAATTAACCATAACCACCCGGTTATGGTTAATTTCAGAACTTTACGCAAACGAAATGCCAAGACGTTAACCAATAAATCATGTAGGTACTACTAAACATAGTACATGAGATTACTTGAAAAAAAAATGTTTGTGTACTCTGGCACGGGGGAAGTGGGCCATATGTTTCTCTTACCCCGGCCATCACTGTTTCACTTTCCCCAGTCAGTACTTTTTAAGCTTAGAATTTCGACCGCCATAAAATTCAATTGCCGGCACGTTTTAGCTAGATATAACTATTAGAACATAAAATCTATAGTTTGAATACGTTACTTACCTATTGAAAGCTTCATAAACACTATTAAATTTCTTGACACCAGCGAAAAGATTAAGCACGTCCAACTCGTGTTTTGAAGTTTACAAAATGTCAAATTTCTTTTCTTTATAAAACCTTGTAGAATGATCGTAGCGACATCTGTGCTAGAACATTGAAAACTCTACGTCGATCCCGTTTTATCGACCGATCACTGTTAGAGCTGAACTGTATAGTTTATTGTGTAGGGTTGGGTGTTTCACTTACCTCTTAGTTTTTCGTCTAAAAAATGTTAAGACCTAATATAACTTAGCATAATTTTGTTTGGCATAATTATATTTTCGCATAATATAATTACGCATAACAGCTTACGCATATTTTTTTAAGCATAATTTCTCTAACCATAATAATGATGAAGCATAAATTTATTAAGCATAAAGTTCTAAAGCATAACTTTTTTATACGCCAATTAGATCCAATTTATTTCGACGATTGGAAAAAGCCATATCTCCTGAATCAGGTAATAAATAACATATTAATATAATATACCGTATTGAACAATTTTGTGGTTTTTTTTTTCGCTGTAGGAAGCATGAAGCAAGCAAGCATACAGCATGCAAGCAAGCATACAGCATGCAAGCAAGCATGCAAGCAAGCATGCAAGCAAGCATGCAGCAAACAAGCAAGCATGCAGCATGCAAGCAAGCATGCAGCATTCAAGCGAGCATGCAACATGCAGCAGGCAGGGTTTCTGTCACGGCTCCGGCGCTGCGGGCCTCCCGCGGCCCCACGCGTGCTAATCGTCGCAGACGGCTCCTCAGCCCGCGGGCCGCCTCGCCCCTTCGCGCCTACGCGATTTTAAATTACACTCTAGGGGTAGGACAAACAAGACTACGTGGAGTCGGTTTTGCAGCAATTCGGTTCTGTCACTAACTTTTGTTGCACAGCATATTAAATTTTTAACCAACAATATTTTGTATGCCTAAATATTATTATGCTAATAGTCATTAGGCCTACTAACGTTATGCGAATCAAATTTATGCCAAAACAAAATAGTTTTTAAGATGATTATGCCAACATAAAATGTATGCCTAAAAAAATTATGCCGAAGTATTATTATGCCAAAAAAAATTGTGCCAAAATCGTTATGCCGAAGTATATTAGGACAAAGAACATTATGCGAAAAGAAGGGATCCCTATTTTTGTAGTAGTAAGTATTCCATTAGGATATATCTGTCGAATGTAAGTGTTTGGGTCCAGTCAATAAATTAACATTAACTCATCATCATCTTCCTGCCCTTGTCCCATGTTACTTGGGGTCGGCGCAACACGTTTTTTTCTTCCATTCTCCTCTGTTAGACGTCTCGGTATCATTTACTCTTTCTTAGGGTTCCGTACCTCACTCAAAACGAACCCTTATAGGATCACTTTGTTGTCCGTCCGTCCGTCTGTCTGTCTGTCAAGACCCTTTATCTTGGGAACGCGTAGAGGTATTTAGTTAAGTAAGGGACTACATGACTGGAATTAATATGCTTCAAATAATGTGCCTTAAATATATAGTCATAAGGATTTTATGTTTAAATATCGAGTCAAACAAATGTAAATATTTTTATATAAGGTATTTTGTGATATTTCTCTGTCATTTGAAATTAAATAGTTTTACAACAATGTGGATTTAATTGAGAATGTCATAATTCATTTATTTATTGTTTGTCACAGGTGAAAAAGTTAGATCTTACAATTTATATTAGGTATAGTATCACTGTAACATACCCATTGGGTGTACAATATTTACATGCATGTCAATGTCTAAGCTATATAAAGAATAATTAATAATAATATAGTCAGTTACACTCATTATTACACCAATATTAGAGACATACAATTTGCGTTTAATAAGTCAAAAAATAATAAAGAAATAAGTTTAACATGTCAATTTTTGTCAATCTCATCAAACATTAAATATTATACATAATTATTTCGGTCATACGATTCACATTAAAAATGTCAAAAAAGTAAAAATAAAAATAAGTTTAACATGTAAAGTTTTTGTCGATCTCATACTACTTTCATTATTAGACATAGTTATTAAGTACGGTCATATATTTTACATTAAATAAGTGAAAAACAATATTAGTCATTAATTCGGTCATTTAGAAATTCATTAATTGAATAATATGTTTTATAAATAAGAAATTCTTTTAGCTTTAATTTAAAAACATTTAATGATGAGATATTCTTGATACAGTTTGGGAGTTTATTATAGATTTTAACTCCCATACCAAATACACTCGATTTAAATTTTACTGTTCTACATTTAATGCCTTTAAGTTCAGTTTTGTGTCTCGCACTTCTCAACGTTTCATACTTATCTATATCGCGTTTTATCAGCATTGCCGCTTCAAATATGTACAGTGAAGGTAGCGTTAAGATTTTCAACCTTTTGAAAACTGGTCTACATGAATCTGTCTGTCTAAGTCCGCATATGCTTCTAACGCACTTTTTTTGTGCTTTTAGAGCACACTCTCTGTTCGGTGAATTCCCCCAGAATAGGATACCATATTTTAGTATGGAGCCTACATATGCATGGTAAACACTTAGTAAAGTCTTTTCATTTGAAATTTTTTTAGCATATAGAGGGCATATGAAAACTGATTAAGTTTTTTGCAAACCTGGTCAACCTGTATTTTCCAGTTTACTCCAGCGTCAATATGTATGCCAAGAAATTTGGTTGTCTTTACTTCATTTACTGTTTCACCTTTGTATTTTATGCTTAGTTTCTTTAGTTTTTTATTTATATTAGCAAAGGAAATATAGGATGTTTTTTCTAAGTTAATTTTAAGATTGTTGACATTTAACCAATTTATAATGCATTCAAGGGAATTATTAACATTAATTTCGTATTTCTCATGATCCTCGTCAGTGAAAATAACTGTGCTGTCATCTGCAAACAATATCATGTCATGGTCTATGGCTTTTGGGAGGTCATTTATATATATTATGAACAATAATGGACCAAGAATACTTCCTTGAGGCACCCCATACTTAACCGTTTTAGGCTTAGACTGGAACGTTTGTTCATATTTTGTTTCATTTGATATTCTAGTTATTTGAGTTATTTGAATCCTATTTTCGAGGTATGATTTGATAAGATTTAAAGCATTCCCTCTAACTCCGTATTGTTCCAGTTTATTTATGAGGATTTTATGATCTACGTAATCAAATGCTTTTGACATGTCCATAAATATTGCAGTTATCTGTTGTTTGTTGTCCAGTCCTGTCATTACTTTCTGTAGAAAATTAAAAAGTGCGTCGCTCGTTGATTTACCTTTACGAAACCCAAATTGCTCATGTGTGAGAATATTATTGGATTCAAAATAGTTATATAAATTATTATAAATTACTCTCTCAAAAATTTTTGCAATAATTGGTATTAAAGCTATTGGTCTATAAAATTTCATTTCTTTTCTATCTTCCTTTTTAAATAATGGGTTTATTACTGTTATTTTTAGTTTTGAGGGAAATGTTCCGTATTCCAAGCACAGATTTATAATGGTGCTGAGAACTGGAGCTATGATATGGGATACGCGTTTAATTATTTTAGTATTTATGTTATCATACCCTGTACAGGGTATGGTTATCATACCCTGTACTGTTAGTGTTTTTTAGTCTTTTTATTATTTGGTCGACTTCGTATGGGTTTGTCGGTTTCATGAACATTGAATTGCAATTATTATATGTCAGTGTTTTTGGATAGGTACCATTTTCCTTAGTTGTAGGTTTTATGTCATCTATAAAATAATTATTAAAAGATTCAGCTATTTCTTCCGGTGCCGTAATTATTTTGTCCTTTACTTTAATTTTCTCAATATCCTCTTTGGGAGTTACAGTTTTATAGTTATTAACTATCTGCCATGTTGCTTTTGATTTGTTGGAAGCTGAACTTATATAATAGTTGTTTTGTGATTTTTGGGTTTTTTTAATTATAGTTCTTAGCCTTTTTGTGTATTCTTTAAACTGTTTTTTATCTTTCAGATTTGATGTTAACCTATACTTCCAGAGTAGTTGACGTTTTCGTTTAGAGCATACTCGGATACCGTTACTTAGCCATTTAGGTTTCTTGGAAATAGGTATCTTAACTCGTATGGTAGGGAAACATAGATCATAAAACAGCTTAAATAGCTCATAAAATGCCTCATAAGCCTTTTCAGAGTCATTATTTGTGAAACATTCTGTAAAACTAAGGCTTTCAATACAATTTATAAATTTCCTCACGTTATCTTCACTATAGTCACGTTTAGATTTGAACCAGTGTGTGATGTGATAGCTTTTCTTTACAGGGAACGTTAAAGTTTGTGCTGTATGATCAGATAGCGAGAGTTCTAGAACTTTTGATTTAGAACCTCTGATATTATGGGCTATATTGTCGATACATGTCATGCTACTTAATCTAGTCGGTTGATTTATTGTTAATTTTAAATTGTAACTCGCTAGTAAATTCTCAAACTGTCGTGAGACGTTGCTATCGTCTAACCTGTTAATGTTAAAATCACCACAAATTATAACTTTTTTGTTTGTGAAACATATTTTATTTAATAAGTCCGTTAATCTAGTGAAAAATAAGTCAATGCAGTCTTTGCCATGTTTTGGTGGTCGATAAATACATAATATTATGATTTTGTGTTCTATTAGATCAATGCCACTACATTCAAATATATTACTAATACTTAAACTTTTGGCTTCAGTAACCACTCTAAATTTATGGCTCGATTTTATAATTATGCAAGAACCTCCATTCCGATTGTTTCGTGAGAAAGAGTCTCCTAGCGTAAAATTAGGCATTTTTAGTAGTTTCGTGTCTTCCACCGTCATGTTATGTTCGGTAATGCAGAGAATATCGACAGGGTTGCAGTTTATATTTTCACCTAATGAGTATAAATGAACCGTAAGCTCATCTATTTTAGTGATTAGACCGTTAATGTTTTGATGAAGAATATTCATGTGTTTATAAACGAAAAAAATTATTACTCGCCGGAATATTCTCATTGTCTAAATTTAAATTGTTTTGTTCTGTTTGCGTTAATGTCTGAGTACTTTTGTCAATAGCAGTAGTAGGAGTTATATTATGAGTGTCAAGCTTATGTTTGATATATCTGTCATAGTTTTGCTTATAACCAATTCTCAAAATTTCTTTAAGCAATAATTGAGATGTGTGTAGCGATAGAAAGCGATACTTTGGAATGTACGATGAGAAATTCATGTCCACATATGTTGCATGAATGTACTGAGAACAGATAAATTTCAATCTATAATTCAACTTTCTTTCATTTAAATAAGTATTAAATAGTACTTCAGAAATTATAACATTTGTGTTTTTGGTAGTATTTAAAAATTGCGTAAGATCGAGTTGAATTTCTTCTGGGTTTTTATCATTTACCCCGCCAAAAACTATCACGAAGTCGTTTTTGTTTAATGAATTTATTTCTGTTTTTTCTGTGCCCAAAACCTCGGTAGAGATGCTCCTGGCTTCCAAAAACATCGGACTAAAAATTCTTTACTTAAGAGTTTTTGCAGAGTTCTCTGAATAAATCGTCCCTGTTGATCCGCAATGATAATAAATTTCTTCATATTTATGTCAGTATTATCTGGATTTGATGATAATTTTGGTGGTGTGATCGGTTTTATCGCTTTAGCCTGTACGTTGCTGTAGCACGTCGTTGCATTTCTGTCAAAGTCATGGTCACCGTTACAATGTATACCTGTATTTATTAAAATCTTTGTCTCGGCGTTTTGATGTGGACCTTTGGATATTATGTTACTTTGAATGTCATTGTGGTGCGAGGTAGAGATCGATTTCATTAATTCAGTATCTGAATTCATACTACTTTCAAACATATTTGTATTTTTAACTGTTTTGGTTGGGGAAGTGTTATTTTCTTCGGTCTGTTTTTGTGGCAATGCGATTTGTTGCTTTTGGTAAGTCACAGGCGTTACATTATTTTGTATATTTCTCCGTTTTCGACCCGAGGGTGGTGTCGAATTTTTCGTGTCAGCATTTAGTTCTTTGTATGCATTTACTATTTTGATGTATTTTTGTACATCTGTTTTGAGTCGAAAATTTTCTGTATTTAAATTTTCTATTTCCTGATGAGCACTTTGTAAATCTTTGGACAACTGCTTAACTTTTTCCTGTAAATCTATAATGGATTGACTTGTATTTAAGGAAGTATTAGGCAGACTCATCATTGTCGTGTCAAAAAGAGCTGAATTGTCCGCAGTAATGTCAGATAGTGAACTTGATCTGCATAATCTAATATTGCGGTAGGTAATGTTGTCTTCCATATTTATTTCCGTCAAGTGGTTTACCAATTTACTACCAAAATGTTAAAAATAAACGCAAAAAGATACTTGTGTGACTAAGATTCGAACGTGCGCACCATAGTTCCGCGCCTGCTCACCTCTTAACCTTTGCACTACGGACCAACTTGCTAAAGCGTGCGAAAATATCGGCCTCTTTTTTAATATAGATTATCGGTGTCATTAGAGTTCCATTTTTGTGACCATATAAGGTAGCATATCGCACCGCACGCTCCGGTTGATGAGTCACTGGCTCACATTCACAAAGCATTCACAACACCGTCTTTTGTTCGAATATTTTTGCACTTTTTGTATTGATTATCACATTTCTCACTCACTGTTAGCTATTAGTTTATTTTTATTTGCGAAACTTATGAGCTGTATTATAGTCTATTGATAAGTAAATGTTTAAACTGTGAATTTGGCTGTAGATGATTTTTAACAAAATATTTACACGGAGCTTCGACTTATTGCTTGCGCTTCGTACGCTAGCGCGCGGTGCATGTCGTTTTTGTTTCGATTCCCTCACTTTATCTGACAAACAATTATGTTGTTAATAGTTCTTTTTCCGCTTAGCATTAATTGCTAATTGAAAATAGACCTATCAACACTAATTAAAAAAGAACTACATATTAGCAGTAATTGCTAAGCAAATAAAAACAACTATTAACAACATCATCATCTGCCTGCCTTTTTTTTTAACATGATGTATTCTTTAATCAAAATATTAATTATTTACCAACTACAAAACTATAATAGAAATAAATGTGTACAAGTATAAAAGGGTTACAGGGCGTCCAAAATTTGTCCGCATCGCTGTCAACAGGAAAAGTGCCCAGAAGGCAGGCAGCATTACCACGTTGGATGCAATGTTGATTCTTTGGCAAAAAAATAGGCCCGCCCTCTGGTCACGTGAAGAGTCGACCAACCGCTTGGCGATTTCCCGAAATACTAGGTGGGCACTCGGGCCCCATGGCCCTATTGTTTCAACCCCAAACGGCTCAAACACATAACTACCAATTAAATTATTGTATTTACGCCGTTTGAGGTTTTCAGCACCTGCAGCAGCCGCCCCAGCGCAGCCCACTGTACTAGGAAGATGGGATGGCGCAAGGGTGTCGACGCAAGTTGCGTCTCACACCATCTGGTCTCTTCCTATCGACGCGTGCCAAGCCATTGGGTTCTAAGACAGCTGGCACCCCGGTGGTGGCAAGAGCACGACGGATGAGATCATTAATGCTAGCGTGCCGCGCAATCCGACCTGCACTCTTACTGAATGAAAGGCCATGGTGTCCGAGGCAGTCGACTGCTTCACCACATTGACAGCGATGTGGAGCCCCACAAGGAGCGCCCAATCGCAAACACGTACCTAGCGAGCCGGAAGGTTGTGTCACCTAACATAGTGCCTATATTAGGTAACGGTAGTGCCTGAAGCCAGAGGCCCGACTCCCACTCACCCACAGCCAGTAGGCGGGCACGCTCAGCAGTATTGGTAGACGTATTAATAAGTTTATTCCGTACCAACCTGCAGAGCGGCTCATCCCACTGTCTCTGGGAAAACGGGTTCTCGGGCCGATCCGTATCCGGGCAAGTCACTTTCCAGGCGAACTATGCGTCGGTCAAGCACGGCACTTCCGAGTCAACCAGGGAGAGAGCTAAAATTTTCCTGGTTAGCTTTTCAGTGCTGTGGACAGAGGACAGGAACGCCGGTAAGCTTATACTAGAAATTTTACGGACGCCGAGGCCACCAAAACGAATTGGTAGGGTGGCTTGCAGCCACGCTCGGTCGTCCAGGGCCACATTAAGAATGGATGTTAATGTGTTGCGAATAATTTGGTCAATTTTGTCTAAAAGTTGTGGTTTCTTCCAAAGAGGAGAACAACGGAGAAAATACATAAAATTTGGACCAAAACAGCAATATCTGATCAGGGTGAATGCCGAATGTAAATTAATTTTGGAGAGTAGCCTTTTCCCAACTATTTTGGGGTCGGCTTCTAGTCTAGGTAACCGGATGCAGCTGAATACCAGTATTTTACGAGGAGCGACCGCCTATCTCACCTTCACAACCCAGTTAGTTCTGGGTAATACGATACCCTTTGGTAAGACTGGTTGTCGGACTTTCAGGCCACTGACTACCTGTAACGGCTGTCAAAGATCTACAAATGACTGCCGGGACCAACATCTTAACGTGCTTTCCGCATGGAGGAAACTCGGTATGTAATGGGTGGTCACCCATCCACGGACCTATTACCACCGAATTAACCTAAAGATCGACCCGAGCGGCAGTTATTATTATGCCACGAGCTCTCTCAAAAAGAACTATTAACAACATAAAAAACATATATGAATTGTTATTTACCATTGTTTTTGCGCGGATCTGCAAACGCCCCCACAAATATATTTTTATTTTCTTCATGTTTCATTCTATTTATACAAGCTTAGTTTAACAAACAACTACCTACTTGTCATCGTTAAAACATAAAAGTATGCTTATATAATTATTCAAAGCTAGTTTTTTTTAAGTAACTAATATTCTGGTGAGATTTTCCAATCCTCACCTCGTTTAAGTCAAGCAACAATACTCAGTTGAAGAAATATAGATTGATAGAAAGAGTGTAGAGTTGATAGCCGGTTGGATATCAACTCTACAAATAATATAGAAGACCGTAGGTAAATACTGACAAAAAGTATTTTCTACCCTCCAAATACCTCAGATCGCCTTAGAAAAGACCAAGTAAAGAACATACGCATTTCATCTAATCTACACATCACAATACCTTCCATTAAATCTGACACATGACCCCACAGACCCTCTGACCTAAAAACAACAATTTCAAGAAGCCGCAAAGGATAAAACTGTACAATGAATATGGACGGCCTATTCCTAAAGGTTCTCACACACAAGAAAGGTATAACGCCGGTTATTATCTTAATAACAATATCCTTCTGACCGGATTTCAGTTACGGCGGCTAATCTCAACGGAGATTTTAGCCTCATACCAGAACACCTAATCACCTATATTATGAAAAACTATCGCCACGCTTGGTAAACAAATTTGTGAACGACTAATCGCAGAGATATAAATGAGATGACACCATGACTTACATGACTAACACGCTTCTCTTCAAGGGTAAAGCTGATCTAACTACTAAGGTAGTATGTAGAGCTACGAGTACCCAAGGAGTGTTACTAACTCAATAGACATAAATCTCAAAGCATGTACGGTGGAAAATATACACGCAACGTCGTCCTGCGTCTGTGTGGAGGACGTCTTATTCCAAACCATTATTCAAAGGTTTTATGTTCACAAATGATGGCCCACCTGATATTTTAGGACATCGTACAAGTCGTCGGCTACATCTTGAGAGAATAAATGAAGAAAAAATGTTCGTACTATCAAGAAGAAACATTCATATTAGTTTAAGAAACGACATTTACATACCAAACAGTTATTGAACTATCAAATATTTCGTACAGACACATTCTAAAATACAGAGACAATATTTGATATCGATCGCAATTTCAATATGAATTCGAATGGGGTTATTTTACATTCGCCACAAAGTAAATTCACCACGAAATAAAGTATGTGTAAACTCGCCACAGCTCTATTTTCATATTGTTTATTTCCGTACAGACAGCAGAAAAATCAAACAATCTAGTAAGTATCCGAAAAGATAGGATTTTTGGGAATTTATTTATTTGTTTAGGATCTCCAACAAAGGATGTACACAAACACACGAAATAAATACTGGACGACAAAAGTATCACGTAGGTGTACTCCTTCACTTACAGGAGACCACAGCATGCACAATAAAATGTATTTAACTAAACTAACAAAAATAAAGAACTAATTTAAAAAAAAAAAAAGAAGTATAAAATTAAAACATGTCATTCGGTAATAAAATTGGAAAATAGAATTAGAATTAAAATAGAATTAAAATAATATTCAAATAATTTAAAATAATTAACAAACAATTAAAATAATCAACCATCAATTCCACCACTAAAGGAGTAACCTGATGGAATTTTATATAAAAGTCCGTCAGTTTTGAAGTTAGGTTCTTCAAATTTTGTGTTTAGGCTGACGATTGAAAATTAGTTTATACGTGTCTCAGTGTTTATGATAATTCTACCCTAGAAGGGTTAAAAAGGGGGACCAAGGTATGTAACTATGTTTGTTCGGGTGGAATCTTGCAACTCAATTTTGAAGCAGATATCTTCAACCGATTGAGCTGAAATTTTGCACACACCTAATGGTTCTAGTCACAATACATTTTTATGACAGCCATTTCTTATTCCTGCAAGTTTTGCATTTTTCGACATCCACGCGGGCGAAGCCGCTGTTGTAATATGATATTAGCTTTATAGAATTTTATGTTTATTGATGACTGGCAGTTTTGAAGTTTATGGTTTTTATAGTATTAAGAAGTTATGATACAAATATAGAATGATGTTTGATTTTTGAGTACTACAGAGAGAAAATTGGTAGCAGTTGAAGTTTTAGTCATGAAAGTGTTTAGGTGAATTTTGTGTGGATGGGTTTTTAGAAATGGTTTAAATATAGAAACAAGAACAATTTTGTAATGTTTAAGTAATGTGAAGGATTCCCAAGAAATTTTCCACCTTACAATGGTAAGATTCTAATATACTAAAACAAGAGGTTATGGGCCCTCGCCACCGATGAAGATATGGTGTGAAGGTAAGGTGGAACAAGTAGAAGAAGCTTTAAAAATGTCTGGAGAAAAAGGGTAAAATTGTTATTTAAAAAAAATACAATATTATTTGAACATGGCGGAAGAAATTACTATTTCGAAATTAAAAACTGAAGAAGAATATTTTATATGGAAACAAAAATTAATATTACTTTTGACTGCAAAAGAATTGGAACAGGTTTTGGAAAAAGATGCTGAGATAACAATTAAGGACTTCAAAAAGAAAGATGCAAAAGCGAAATTATTAATTATATGTGCTTGCGATAAATACATGGTGGACGCAATAAATTGTGAAAAATCAAAGGATATTATAGATAAATTTTACAGATTATTTCTTGGACATAAAGACACACAAATTTCACAACAATTAGAAGAGTTTTACAAATATAAAATAATGAATAAAAATTTAATGACAGAAATAGCAGAAATAGAGAACAAGGCAACAAGAATAAGAGCATTAGGATACAAATTCGATGATGAACAAATAATTTCAAAAATATTATCAAATTTACCAAAGGACTTGATTCACTTTCGAACTGCATGGGAATCAACGTCAAAAGAAGACAAAAATTTAATAAATTTAATCTCAAGAATAAATTTGGAGCTTAAAATGAGAAAAAATAATGATGAAAGTAATGAAGAACCGAAACCAACAACATCTTATGAGAATGAGACTGTAAAAGACATAGAGAACAGCTTTCATGTGAAGAGTTGCTTTAAATGCGGAAGAAAAGGTCACATAGCGAGATTTTGCAGAGCAGAAATAGGGATCCCTTCTTTTCGCATAATGTTCTTTGTCCTAATATACTTCGGCATAACGATTTTGGCACAATTTTTTTTGGCATAATAATACTTCGGCATAATTTTTTTAGGCATACATTTTATGTTGGCATAATCATCTTAAAAACTAATTTGTTTTGGCATAAATTTGATTCGCATAACGTTAGTAGGCCTAATGACTATTAGCATAATAATATTTAGGCATACAAAATATTGTTGGTTAAAAATTTAATATGCTGTGCAACAAAAGTTAGTGACAGAACCGAATTGCTGCAAAACCGACTCCACGTAGTCTTGTTTGTCCTACCCCTAGAGTGTAATTTAAAATCGCGTAGGCGCGTAGGGGCGAGGCGGCCCGCGGGCTGAGGAGCAGGTGGTGAGCGAAAGCCGTCTGCGACGATTAGCACGCGTGGGGCCGCCGGAGGCCCGCAGCGCCGGAGCCGTGACAGAAACCCTGCCTGCTGCATGTTGCATGCTCGCTTGAATGCTGCATGCTGCATGCTTGCTTGCATGCTGCATGCTTGCTTGTTTGCTGCATGCTTGCTTGCATGCTTGCTTGCATGCTGTATGCTTGCTTGCATCCTGTATGCTTGCTTACTTCATGCTTCCTACAGCGAAAAAAAAACCCACAAAATTGTTCAATACGGTATATTTAATATGTTATTTATTACCTGATTCAGGAGATATGGCTTTTTTCCAATCGTCGAAATAAATTGGATCGCCCTAGCTTTTTTGCCCGAAGAGGATAATTATCCTCTTCGGGCAAAAAAGCTAGGGCGTATAAAAAAGTTATGCTTTAGAACTTTATGCTTAATAAATTTATGCTTTAGAATATTATGCTTCATCATTATTATGGTTAGAGAAATTATGCTTAAAAAATTATGCGTAAGCTGTTATGCGTAATTATATTATGCGAAAACATAATTATGCCAAACAAAATTATGCTAAGTTATATTAGGTCTTAACATTTTATGCAAATGGATAGTGAACCGCAGAAATACATGATGGGAGAGGAAACAACAGCTTAGCTAAATGCTATAAGTGCATGAAGAGTGGACATAGACATGCAGATTGCAACTCACAATTTAATTGTGGATACTGTAAGGAAAACTCGCACTACACAAAATTCTGCTTAAAGCAAACTGTAAGTAACTTTTATACAGATCATTCAAAAGAAGAGGAAGTTGAATTCATAATAGATTCTGGAACAAGTAGTCACATTGTTACATCAGAAACTTATTTTGTAAATAAGGAGAAAATAAATTATAAAATTATGACAGCAGATGGAAACATACATCACGTTAACACAATGGGAAGCTTATATTCTAACAATATTACGTTAAAAATGTTTTATGTGTTCCCCAACTTAAAAAGAACTTGATATCTGTATCTAGATTAGCTGATGATAATTATTTTTTAAAATTTTTCAGAACAAGCTGCCAACTCGGAGGTAAAAACTCTGAATGTATGGAGACTTGTGAACGGAGGGAGGATGGTTTATACTATTTAAAATTAATAATAAATACGACAAAGCCAGTCGTACCTTCGAGGTCAGTCAATGTTTTTCAAATAGATAGTAAATTCTGGCATCGTGCATTAGGACATGTACCTGTTAACAAGACAAAGGAAATTGTTCGAGGGATAGATGGAGGCCGTGTAAAGGAAGTCGACATCTGTGAAGTCTGCACACAATCAAAGTTATGTAGAAAACCTTTTAAAACAACTAGACAGAGAGCTAGTCAACCATTAGAAATAATTATCAGTTAAATAAGCTTGACTCCAGAAGTAGTAAAGGGCTTTTAGTAGGGTTTACTAACAATGGTTATAAGATCTGGGATCCTTCAAATTTTAGAATTATTTACTCGAGAGATGTGGTGTTTAATAATAGTAAGAGTGAAGTTGCAGACTATTTGAAAATGTGTAATTGTAGAGTGGAAAAGTGCGATTTAGAGAATTTATTTAAAACAGTTAAAATTGATATTGGTAGTGATGTTATTGTAGGATGGTCCGGGGATTTTAAATAAATACGGTGATTGTTTTTATTGTGCACTATATTGAGAGATAACATTGGATTTTTATATTACACCGTGAAAGACGAACGTTTCTTAGTAGCCATCTTTTATGCAAGGGTAGAGATGCGCAATTTTAATAGTGTTGTGCAGAGTGTTGCCACAGATACAAAATGTTAACACCTTCTCCTATTTTTTAAAATTTAATTATTAAACAATTTTGAAAAATATAAATATAAACTTACTGTTTTATGGCAATATTCTGCACTAAATTTTACATTACAAATATTCTGCAATCACTATTTTATTTTACCCACATTACTGTAATTATGTATGTAATATATTTATGTATATAACTATCTATTTCTATATAATAATGTGTATGTATTATATTATGTTTAAGAATAACATTAACAATACTAACTTCCTATTATAGCGGTTCTCTTAAAATTAATCATAAGTTTTACAGTACAAATGTTTTATTTATTTAGCTTAGAATAAACTATGTATTAAGTTTAATGTAACATATTATTAAAAATTTATTTACTGTATTAATCTATTACAGTGAGCTTCAAATTTAATTTTACCAAGTGGTTTGGTAAAAATATCAGCTACTTGCTGATCTGTAGGACAATAATTAACAATAATATTCCCTTTTATAAAATGTTCATGAATAAAGTAATATCTAACATCTATGTGTTTTGATCTTTTATTGAATGATCCTGTCTTAATAAGAAACTGTCAATCAAATAAATAAATAAACACGGTGATTGTTTTTATTGTGCACTATATTGAGAGATAACATTGGATTTTTATATTACACCGTGAAAGACAAACGTTTCTTAGTAGCCATCTTTTATGCTTGGTAGAGATGCGCAATTTTAATAGTGTTGTGCAGAGTGTTGCCACAGATACAAAATGTTAACAGTTATTAATGGTGATAGTATTCATGGTGAAAGTGGTGATGTAGATGTTAGTAATGAAGAAATTGGAGGAAGAATTGTTGAAGATAATATTTTTGAAGACAGCATTGAAGAAATTGGTGGGAGAATTGTTGAAGATAATATTTTTGAAGACAGCATTGAAGAAATTGGAGGGAGAATTGTTGAAGATAATGATGTTTTTGAAGACAGCGTTGAAGAAATTCGAGCCGATGTTGAAGAGAATAATACTTTGAGAGGGGACGTTGGTAATGATAGAGTAGTTGAAACTAATGATGAGTTTGAAGATGCAATTGAACCAGTGATTAATGATGGATTAAGGATTTTACCGAGAAGAGAAAGGAAATTGCCATTTTGGTTGAAAGATTATGATTTGGAGACTTCGTTTTTGACTTATACAGATGTTTTTAATAGTTTTGAAAAGGATTTATGGAAGATAGCAATGAATGAGGAAAAAGATTCATTAGATAGAAACAAAACTTGGGAAATTGTGAATAAATGTGAAGCGAAAAATAGGAAAATAATTTCAAGTAAATGGATTTTTACTATAAAGCCTGGTGGAAGATATAAGGCTAGATTAGTGGCAAGAGGATTTCTACAAAAATATAATATTGATTATAAGGAGACATATAGTCCAGTAGTAAACACAAGTAGTGTAAGATTGTTGTTGGCGATTGCAGCGCAAAAAGGGTTTAAAATTAAACAATTTGATGTAAAAACAGCATTTTTATATGGAGAATTAGATGAAGAAATTTTTATGGAAATACCTTTAGGATATGATATAAAAGATAAAGAGAATAAAGTTTGTAAGTTAAAGAAGAGTTTATATGGATTAAAACAAGCACCACTTATGTGGAACAAGAGATTAACGGAGTTTTTAAAGAAATTAGGTTTGTTACAATTAAAATCGGATCCATGTGTGTTTGTTAATAAAAAAAAAGAAATATACTTGGCTATTTATGTAGACGATGGCATTTTAATTGGTGAAAATGAAATTGATTTAAATAAAATTATTAATAAATTAGAAAAAGAATTTGAAATGCGGAAATTTGATAAGACAGAAAAGTTTATAGGGTTTGATGTTAAAGTAGAACAAAACTTTATTAAGATTTATCAAGAAAGTTATATAAATCAAATTTTGGAAAAGTTTAAATATGAAAACTTAAAAGATAGTAGTCACCCAGATATTTTAATTGATACACATCAAGAGGGGAAAGTGAATGTTGACAATTGATTGGTTCATTGTTGTATTTGGTGAATAAAACAAGATTGGATATAGCTTTCTATGTTGGTTATTGTAGTAGGCATCAAGAACATCCTAACTTAAATGATTTTGGAAATATTAAGAACCTTTTTAGATATATTAAAAATACAGTCAGCACTGGTATACAGTATGTTCGTGGTAACGATTTGACTTTGAAAGCATATTGTGATGCAGACTTTGCAGGTGATCCTGATGGGTCTCCCTTGTTTTACCGAAAAGAAATTGCCAAATTATCACTTCCCAAACAAATTTTCGCATAATTTCATTTGCCAAATTATTACTTACCAAAAAATCTCTTTACAAATAATTGTTACGAAAACCTATGTTTGGCAAGTGAACGTTTGAACAATAACTTGTTCACCAACTAGTACTTTTACCATTTTTTATCTAGTCAAATATTTCAGTTGGTATAACATATTTTACGCAAAATTAAATAAGCCAAATATTTGGTTGTCGTCAATTTTAAACTTACCATTTCAGTCAAAAGCACTATTAACTAGTTGGAATCTCCTATCTGGATTCGGTTGGGGCTCCTATTTCTGTCTGCAGGGTTTACAGGCACCTAACTAACCGAACCTCGGGGTGCCCCTGACGTCGACCGTCTAGGGTTAGCGTTTCCGTCAGCAGGTCGACGGATCCCCGCTGCGCGGGGCTCCTATTTCTGTCTGCAAGGTTTACAGGAACCTAACTAACCGAACCTCGGGGTGCCCCTGACGTCGACCGTCTAGGGTTAGCGTTTCCGTCAGCAGGTCGACGGATCCCCGCTGCGCGGGGCTCCTATTTCTGTCTGCAAGGTTTACAGGAACCTAACTAACCCAACCTCGGGGTGCCGCTGACGTCGACCGTCTAGGGTTAGCGTTTCCGTCAGCAGGTCGACGGATCAATTACGTAATATTAAATCAATTTGTGTTGTCTTCATTCCAAAATTTTTGCCTTTATATTTTTTGTCATAACAAATCATTTGACTAAACGTTTATTGTCTTAATTTTGTTTGCTGTAATAAATCATTTGATTAAAGACCAAAAGCCTTAATGACATTATCCTTAGTAATAATCTGCCAAGTAAACATTTGACCAAATGAAAATGTGCGTACTAAAATTATTCCAAATATTACATTGGTATAAAAAAAGGTTGCTAAAATTTGTTTGGGTAATGAAAATTTGTCAAAATCTTTTCGGCAAAACGGCAGGATCCCGATCCTGATACTAGGAAAAGTACGACTGGCTTCGTAATATTTTATGGTGGTGGTCCAATTCATTGGTGCTCACGTAAACAGTCAGTCACTGCTCTTTCCAGTACTGAGGCTGAATATATTTCTGCGGCCGAATGTATAAAAGATCTACTATACATTCAGAGTTTGATCTTCGAGTTGACAAATAAATTACCAAAAACTGAATTGTTTGTTGATAATCAATCTGCTATAGTGTTGATTAAAAATGGAATTTTAAATAGAAGGAGCAAACATATTGATGTTAAATATCATTTCATTAAGGAGAAAATAGACAAAAATTTATTAGATATTTACTATTGTCCGACTAAGAACAATTTGCCAGATATACTGACCAAACCATTGGATAGAACAAAGTTTTTGAGATTGAGACAGTGTATAGTGAGTGATACATAAAAGAACATTCTATAATGTGATGAGTTATGTAGGTTAATTAAAATATAAGGTTGTTTGAGAATTAATTTGAAATTGTAATGTTTAAGTTAGTTATGTAAGGTGTTTAGATTAATTAATTCAAAAGTTTGTTTGTTGTAGTTAGTTAAGTTGGGTTTTTAAAGTAGTTGATGAGAAGTTATGAGATGTTATTCAAACTGTAATACACATAAAATTCAGAGGGGATGTTGTAATATGATATTAGCTTTATAGAATTTTATGTTTATTGATGACTGGCAGTTTTGAAGTTTATGGTTTTTATAGTATTAAGAAGTTATGATTCAAATATAGATTGATGTTTGATTTTTGAGTAGTACAGAGAGAAAATTGGTAGCAGTTGAAGTTTTAGTCATGAAAGTGTTTAGGTGAATTTTGTGTGGATGAGTTTTTAGAAATGGTTTAAATATAGAAACAAGAACAATTTTGTAATGTTTTATTCAATGTGAAGGATTCCCAAGAAATTTTCCACCTTGCAATCGTAAGATTCTAATATATTAAAACAAGAGCCGCGGGCAAAAGCTAGTCGATTATATTTCAAAATATGGTTGGTTGTCCTAAGATATTATTATTATATCCACCCGAGCTTGTGCCCTGCTGATTAATGATCCATTTTTTCAGAGATGCATCAATCTAACTAACTACCATCGAAGTGAAGATGTTTTAAAAAAGACAACAAGATACGTAAAATAATAAACACAACAATTTATTGTAACTTAGGAACAAAACAACAACCACAGGAAACTGACCTAAACCACCACAAAACAAAACGAATTGAACTCATACGTAATTACATTTAACAATAACGAGAAAGTAAACAAATAGGTAATTAAAAATCCTACTGCCCCTTGAGCGATCTTCCTCTATCAATCTGCCACCCCATCAACGACAATAAGAAGTTGTCACCCCTTTCCATAGAGCTAACATGACGTGCTGCGTGCAACCTCATTTCTTCCTAATGCAACGTACAACCTTATTTCTTCCTAATAATAAATTATTACTCTTTGGTAACTAAAATATTAAGCAAATCACATTTGCAACAGAACACCCAAAGAATAGTCATTGAGAACACCAAGGTCAAGTGAGCCACTGGATGACTGGACTGATGCATTGACCGGTACGGCTAGAAAGAGAGCGAGCACGCGCGTGATAGCATGTGCCTCCTGCACATGCTATCACGCGTGTGCTCGCTCTCTCTCGCAGGAGAAAAGAAAGATTTTAGAAATCATTTTCATTTGAAGCGCTAAAAATCAATAACTTTGTTTTCTACCAGTACTTTATGCAAAAAATATGTACCTATGGAAACTTGTGACGAATTTACACATATTTTTTATGCATGTGGCGAATACACTTTCAATGTATGGAGTTTAGAAAATGTGACGAATTTACTTTGTGGCGAATGTACAATACTTAACCCTTCGAATGCCATTCCGAATTACCTAGCTACTATTGTCCAAAGGCAAAATTAAATTACAGTGTAGTCACTAGTGCTTTGATACGGGTCTCCCTTGTTTGACCGAAAAGAAATTGCCAAATTATCACTTCCCAAACAAATTTTCGCATAATTTCATTTGCCAAATTATTACTTACCAAAAAATCTCTTTACAAATAATTGTTACGAAAACCTATGTTTGGCAAGTGAACGTTTGAACAATAACTTGTTCACCAACTAGTACTTTTACCATTTTTTATTTAGTCAAATATTTCAGTTGGTATAACATATTTTACGCAAAATTACATAAGCCAAATATTTGGTGTCGTCAATTTTAAACTTACCATTTCAGTCAAAAGCACTATTAACTAGTTGGAATCTCCTATTTGGATTCGGTTGGGGCTCCTATTTCTGTCTGCAGGGTTTACAGGCACCTAACTAACCGAACCTCAGGGTGCCCCTGACGTCGACCGTCTAGGGTTAGCGTTTCCGTTAGCAGGTCGACGGATCCCCGCTGCGCGGGGCTCCTATTTCTGTCTGCAAGGTTTACAGGAACCTAACTAACCGAACCTCGGGGTGCCCCTGACGTCGACCGTCTAGGGTTAGCGTTTCCATCAGCAGGTCGACGGATCCCCGCTGCGCGGGGCTCCTATTTCTGTCTGCAAGGTTTACAGGAACCTAACTAACCGAACCTCGGGGTGCCCCTGACGTCGACCGTCTAGGGTTAGCGTTTCCGTCAGCAGGTCGACGGATCCCCGCTGCGCGGGGCTCCTATTTCTGTCTGCAAGGTTTACAGGAACCTAACTAACCGAACCTCGGGGTGCCCCTGACGTCGACCGTCTAGGGTTAGCGTTTCCGTCAGCAGGTCGACGGAACCCCGCTGCGCGGGGCTCCTATTTCTGTCTGCAAGGTTTACAGGAACCTAACTAACCGAACCTCGGGGTGCCCCTGACGTCGACCGTCTAGGGTTAGGGTTTCTGTCAGCATCTGTTAAATTTCAATTACGTTATATTAAATCAATTTGTGTTATGTCTTCATTCCAAAATTTTTGCCTTTATATTTTTTGTCATAACAAATCATTTGACTAAACGTTTTTTGTCTTAATTTTGTTTGCTGTAATAAATCATTTGGTTAAAGACCAAAAGCCTTAATGACATTATCCTTAGTAATAATCTGCCAAGTAAACATTTGACCAAATGAAAATGTGCGTACTAAAATTATTCCAAATATTACATTGGCATAAAAAAAGGTTGCTAAAATTTGTTTGGGTAATGAAAATTTGGCAAAATCTTTTCGGCAAAACGGCAGGATCCCCTTTGATACTTAGACTTATTTCTTAACTACCTACAAGGAGAAATACGTACCGAATCTATATTTTTATTTTATTAATTTAATGTAGTTGCTATGTCATACTAAGTGCCTCAGTTATTAAGACAAGTTATAAGATATATTTTTTGTTCTAGATCATACCTGAGAACATTCTAGTTACGGAGATCTTAGGGGCCAAAGTTCATCAAACTTTTTATAAGAAAAACACGTTCTTTTCTTATTTTAATATTGTTGGAACTATGTTTTTGTTGTTTCTTAAATGTATTGCATATGCAAATGCATGTTTTTATTTTTATTTTGGCTTACTTTATAACTGCTACAATTATATTACAGAATAGAATCTCCAGTAAGATCTATTGTCGTTAAAGAATGTGGGTTCCATGAATTCAATCATTGATTATATAGGTGATCTGTTTCCCTAACCTGAGTACATTCTCTTTCTTTTTGAAACTTAATAATTTGTTTGTTAGCATGAAGCAGAAAAAGAACCCTTACGACTACCTTTCGCCTAACGATTTTATATAAGCAGTGTTGGAACAACCTAAAACTAAAACTTTACGTAATCATTATTAGGTAAACTAGGACCAGTCTTTTTCTAAGGTCTCCTTCAAATGACTGTTAGTTTCCTAGTCCTTGTGCATAGTTCATTAGATAACGTGTACCTAGAGAAGTCACGCTGAAATCAACAAGAAAATAAAGTAATATAGCGTCATCATTCTCTTGCCCTTGTCCCAATTCATTTGGGGTCCGCGCAGCATGTCTTCTTCTTCCATACTTCTCTATTACTTGTCATCTCATCAGACACCTCTTTTCGATCATTCTTCACACAGTCCATCCACCTTTTCTTTGGTCTTCCTCTACTCTTATACCCATCCACAGTCATATTCAAAACTTTCCTCACGACATTTTCCTCATTCCTCCGCATCACATGCCCATACCACGATAACCGATTACCACACACTTTCAGACTTCCTCTTATGTACTCATTTCTTTCTTTATCCATTCGCGTAATACCACTACCACATGGCCCTTAACTTTCTAATCTCAGCCAAATGCAAATGCCTTTCTTCACAATTAACTAATTATTATAATTTTGCATGCAATTGATACATATCCTGTATAGCTAAACATGTGGACTTTTGATTAATACCTGACTGTAACAACTCTATACCATGTTTAAGGCAAATAAAGACTTATTTTATCATAACTTTCTTTCATCCCTTTTGTGGCCCAACATTCTGATCCATACAAGACAGCAGGTCTAACCATCGTTTAATCAATCTTCCCCTTAAGTTTAAGAGGAATGCAGGAGTCGCAGATTGTTCCCGTGACCTGCCGCCATTTCATGATTTCAACCATCCTGTGTAACGAATAAAGTTATATAGCATGTTATGGGAAAAAAATCACAGACTTTTGAAGAAACGAAAGACATGAGTAAAATGTATGGAGCAATGGTGCTTTTAATATTTTCGCGGCCATGAACGAAACTATTCACGTATAGGAAAAATGCTCAAAACTCAGTCCGGACCTTCGATCAATTTTATTATTGATCGAAGGTCCGGACTGAGTTCCATCAAAAGAGAATGCTCATGGAAGTATGGAATCCCGTACCATGCTGCATCAAAATCAAACCTTGTTTTTTATAGACTACACTGATCGTATTAACTCCTACAAAAACTATTTTTGAAAAAAAAACCCGCGTTTCAGAGTTATTTTATAAAATCGAAACTAACCTAAAAAGTAGGTCTATTTTTTCGACGCTACCAACGACGTATTTTAACACACATACATTACATTATTGCTCTAAAAACAGCGTAATACACTAATATTAGTAAGAATTACGAGTTAAAGTAACATCCACAGTATGCTTGACTGAAACTCGATTTTATTTTAGACCTTTACATTGCCAATAGTCAGTCAGTACAGTACAAATGTCAGATGCCACAGATAAGATAACTATAAACCATAGAGTATAGTAAGTGCTATAAACTAGTCGGGATTTAGGGATGTAATCGATAAATCAAAATCTTTAGGCTGAGAAAATCTATTTTGTTGCAAATAGCAATAAACCAAACTAAATCGATTTGGTGTACTGATCTTACTTAATTGTAATTAATTTTAGAGTCCGCTCGACAGACAAGGGTTTGTTCAATTGAAACGGAACGTCATTTATATTCAGTTGAAACGGAACGTCTTAGAAAGGGAGTAAAACAATATTCGTACTTTTAAACTCGAAAAGTATATTTCCAGTTCAAAAATCAAATCCCCGACGCGTAATGCCGTAAAAAAATATGAAACTAATTACTATAATATTTTGGTTTTGAGGCGCGAGACTTTTTGGTACCAACTTTGGTCATTGTCCTTTACAAAGAATAAAACAAAAATGAAACAGCGGTATTCGTTGTTTGAAATAGAATTTGGCGAGGCCAAGAATCGAACCTTTTTTTTTAACAATAACAACATTATGTATTATTGCACTAACCGATATCGATAGTGTACCAAATAATAAACAATATTAATACTACAGTTTGTTATGCTATTGTCTCCTATATGTACATAGTTTCGTTAGTGGATGCGAAAAATAAAACGGCTTTTTAACAATGGTGTTTTTGTCTTATTTTGTAAGTTGAAAGGAGCTTCCCTGACGTAAAAGTGTGTTGTCTACTAAGATACGTTAAATTAAACAAAACCACGAGCAACAGAAGAATAGATTAAATTAACCCACACTTCCAAAACACAATCCTTCATCTTCAGTCAACTTTGTCAAACACCTTCCTACTTCAGTAACAATCCATCTACACCACCTTTCTGCCTCCCTGGTTCTATAATATTATATTCCCGGTGATTAATCAATAAAGCTTCCCTAACCATATTGCTTACCTGTGATACGGACGTCGGCAGGTCGGGTTGTACTTATCATAACTCCTGGTTTGACGTATGAGGATTGAATATCGGTAGAGCAATGGGCATCAATCAAGTTGAGATGCTGTAGGAGTGTGGGTTGTGAGTATATTTGGCTCAATAATAAATAAACCAGGTATTTTTAAGTGTAGCCTTCTCAGGAATCACTTGTATCTTACACTAAGTAGTCAATCAAATCACGGCGGAGCGAAACGGTGAAATTAATACAGCGATGCGGACGAATTTTTGGACGCCCTGCAACCCTTTTAAGTGTACATATCTATTACTATTATAGTTTTGTAGTTTGTAAATAATTTAATTATCTTTGAAATAAAATTAAATAATTTATCTCTCTCGGTAGCTAAGCAAATTCCATAATACCCATGAAATACCCACCTCATTGGTATCCTAATTAAAAGCAATTCAAACTTCGATATGTCGTATGGAATGAAGACTATATAAAGTCACGCATACTATACCATCATTTTGAATTAATTTACTAATTCCTTTGTTTAATTAAAATTATTGAAGTGCTACTAACGAACAATCATCTAAAAAGGTGTTACATGTTCACTCTTCTGTCGTTAGATGGGGTGATAAGATGTCGACAACTCAACAACGACATTAGACGGCAACTCTCTGCCGGCATCTGTGTTCCCTCCCACTTATAACCCTACCTTCAAAGCAAGAGTGAACAGGCATCTTCTGGGCACGCTCGTTTCATCATAGACCTCATCCATCGCTTTCCATCAGGCGTGATCGAGGTCAAGAGCAGGCCCATTTTGTAATAAAATAAAAAAATAAAACTCCACAAAAAAATTGACGCAACACGTCTTACAGCCATACAAAAGACTATTCTTCATAAGGCAGTTGTCCCACTGCTGCCGGTGAGGACGCGATACTCGCTCAGCGATGCTCGCTTGGCGGTCCGAACTAACGCCAAGAGACCAACCAGCGGTGATTCCTACCTAAAGTGCGGATGTGTGAGTGGAAGCAGTTATTATGAATTCAGAACAATTACTAGAACTATCATTATTGTCGAGACGGGAAGACGTGCGTAGCGCGTGCAGTGTTTCGCAGGACTGGCTGTCCTGAGCGAGTGGTGCGAGTAATCGCCCGCCGTACTCGCACACTCGCTCAGCGACAAAACTATCAGACCTACACACTCGTTTCTCGCTTCTCGCCAACGCGTTTCTAGTTTCTAGCTCTAATCGCTTGTCGCTCATCGTTGGCGGTGGGACAACTGCCTAACATACAGAACTTCAATACAGAACTGCCCTAGCCAACTTGACCCGGGTCAGTCAATACAAATGGAATAAGAAAGTCCGCTCCGAAAAGTTACAAGGGCCCTTCGCAAATAATATATTATGTGTCATTGTGTCGATTCAAATGTTCTTTGTTGGACTGTATTTGGCTCCACCACATACTAGGTACTTGCCCGCATAAGTAGATAAAAAAATAAATCAGTATAATAAAATCAAAATCAAAATTAAAGCATTTATTTTAGGCACAATCAAGTAAAAAAAAATAGACGTAGGTTTCCAGCTTAGTACATAGTACTCGGGCCTGTGGACGGTGAGTAATGGGCTAGCTCGCCGTCCGTCCGTCGTATGACGACAGGCCGTGTCGACGGCGCGTTTGTGTTCCACGCGCGCCTCAAAGAGATGCCAGCAAACATGAGGGGCCCACAAGGGCCGATGCCTGCCAGGGCTGCGGGACTGTTCGAAAGAGATACCGCGGCCCTGGAACATAAAGGGCAAAAGAAGGAACATGGATGGTTTTTAGTCAGTAAAAGTCTGACACTCCCTTCCGCTCCGCCCAGAGCGGGAGGAGTCATTTGCTGATTTACCATCCGAAAAAAAAAAAATTGAGAGGTGCCAAGGGACACCCGGATGGAACGAAGTTCATTTCGATTAAATAGTGAAAAAAAAACACCTTGGCAGTCGTTGCTTAACCTTGATCCTTGATCACCCATCCACAGACCAACCTTGGCAACCGTTGCTTAACTTGGATCACCCATCCACAGACAGACCTTGGCAGTCGTTGCTTAACCTTGATCACCCATCCACAGATATAGCTTACTATAGCAAAAACACATTACCCTCCTTTGCGTCGCGCAGTCAGGTAAACTTTTCGTCTGAATTTTTTCCGTCTAGCCCCCTTTCGCAAGGCGCGATAAGGAACTTCGTTCCAAAAAAAAAAAAGTTCATAGTACTCACATAATATGGGCTATGCGGTAATATAAAACCAAAAGAAATTGAATTTATACAATGCAAAGATAGTTGTACAATCTTCAGCAGCTCCAACAATACTATTTAATGCTATCCATTAATCCATTTATGCGCCCCTGTCCATGTGGAGCAGGACTATCATTGAGCCAAGCATTTTTATCAGAGACTAGCTGTGCCCGGCATGCGTTGCAATGCATGATTGTTTTCCTACCTACCGTACAGGGTAGGTACGGTAGGTAACTACCTTTCGTCCAGTTCCGTTCTAGAAAAACATTTCGTTCGTCTATCAATCGCATACTCGGCTGTTGAGCATACGCTCCTAGGTCAAGCAAATTGTGGGTTATCGAGTGCGTCCTAGTGGACCCCAGAAACAGTCATGCGACTTGAATGTTGTCCACTGGTGAACTGCCTCCCCATTTGGAGAATAAATTTAATTTAATAACTAATATTTGATGCACCTAAATTATATTTAATTACTGTATCCGTTAACCATTCAATTAAGAAGCAATTTCTTGCGGTCAATGACATGACTTACAAAAGACTTTTAACTTTCTTAAAACTGATTTTATATGTCAATCATTTGGCATTTTGTATGACTGCTAATAAATGTAATTATGCTCACTGTATTGAAAATTAAATCAAGTCAATAATAATCAATAATAATTGATCACATCATTCCTACAACTTAATTAATGTTTACTGCAGTTTTATTAGTCATTTAGTTGATACTAGCTGTTGCCCGCGACTTCGTTCGCGTGGAATTTTTGTATGTATGTGAGAGACTGCCTTGTTGGTCAAGTGGTCGCAAGTACGACTATTAAGCATGAGCATTTAAAATAAACATTTTTTTTAACACAGGACTGTTAAAAAAATGTTTATTTTAAATATATAAAGCTATATCGCACATGATTTAGAGATCACCTTTTGAGCAAGGCGATGCTTGTTTGACTCCGCTCTTCCACTTAACATGAAACAATGTATGCAATTGAAAAAAATACTATGAATAATAGTGTTATTGGGTTATTCCATCAGGAATTTTGCAATAGCAGCCACGGAATCTGGATTTGTACCCAGTTGGTGGAAATAGGCTCGGCCTCTATCATATGGGAGTTCAACATAACTGGCGAAATGTGGGTGTACGATTAGGTACACTTCTGCCTAAACCTTTGGGGATTACATGGCGTGATGTGTGAGAACTGACTCGCTGATCAAAATGTGATAATGTGGGTGATGACTACAAAAAGAAGTCCCAAACAAAAATAAAAACCGTTTATTTTAGCGCTATACAACTTTATTTTCAAAGTGAACCATCACACGCCTTGTTGGGCACTATTTATTCTAGTACCGTTTTGTATACAACATTAAATGACTTATTATTTTCCGCAAGCACGTGCAAATTTTGGGCACTGAACAACCAACACATAATTTACCGTCTGAAAAGCATGGAGTGCACAATTGAATGCCGGTCACTTTTATGGTTTGGCCCTGGGATCTGTTTATCGTCATTGTAAAAACCAATTTTAAGGGAAATTGTAACCTCTTAAATTGAAATGGCAAGTTATTTGAAATGTGGGCCTGCGGGGAATTAAAACGCTCTGTCCTTTAGCAGCTCCGTTTTTATAATGTTACTGCCCAGCTCTGTGATACGAAGCCTGGTGCCGTTGCACAGTCTGGTTGCATCAAGGTTTCGCAACACCAGAACTGGAACCACAACTTTAAGCTCCAGCTGATGGGACGCCTCGCCTTTTATCTCCACGGAGTTGAGAAATTCAACGGGGTAGGCAGTACTATCGTCATTAGCCATCACAGTGTCTAGTGTGTCAGTTTTCTGTCGTCAGACGGTCGGATAAGACGGTCGGACGGCGAGCTAGCCCATTACTCACCGTCCACAGGGTCTAAAGCGGCCGAACGACGCCACCCATCAGCGCCTGGTTGCCGCGGATGTCCTGCAAGCTGCGGTTCAACGCCTCTAATGCATGCTTCTGCGACATTGTGCACTCGTCCTATAGGCTAACTTCCACTGCTGAAAAAAGACTCCCCCGTTTTTGGTGATGTTGCATGTTGGAGTATCTTCGCTTGCAAGATTCAGCGGCAATTTGAAAATTGAATGTGCAGTCCGGCCACCCTTAAGCAAAGTTGCATCAATGCCCGACGAAGTCACAACCATAGTTATGTGACGGCACAGTTTGCGCAGTGGCTGAGCAATTGACTGCGGCGCTGCACAAACACAACATCGTGGATTTTACCAAATTTTTATTTTGTTTTAATTTTTTTTAATTTTTAGAGATTTATTTCGTAATGTGTTGTACGTAGTACTTATTACTTCCATGCAAAGAGTAAACACAAAAGGAAAAATAAAACTAAATTCATTATCAGCCATTCCGACTACACTTCGACTAAAACCTATTTACATAAATAATTAAAATTATCATAGAAATCGCGTATGAGGTTACTAACTAAATTTTAAACATTAATATCTTTTGCGTCTGTTGGTCGATTTTGATGAAATAAACACTAAATGTTACTCGGAACAATGCTTCTTATGTTTCAATATTTCGATTTTGAATATATCCATTCACACGACACGACTGTGCGACTAATTAAACGTATGTAACAGCGACCAGCGTATTATCGGGCGAGTTCCGACCTCATCACTAATTCGCCGTCCCCGGAGAATAAAATGATAATTACAAAAACGCAACTTTTCAGGAAAAATAAAAAACATGTTTTCTTCGATTGCTCCTTAAATACTGGACGTAGACTGATGATTCCTAGCTTTGAAAAGAAGTTATTTTTTGTGTGTTTGAAATGTTTTAGTGAAATACGCCTAATTATTAAAATAGAGATATTATTAAAAAAATAAGAAGTTAGTCAAAATCAGTCATCGTCTAAGTTGTATAATGTCGATTATCATTTTATTCTCCGTACAGCCTGATCAGAATCAAATATTGCACTCATTACTTATCATTTTATTCTACGGGTTTTTAGGGTGCAAGTGATGATGATAATACTTTAATATCGTCTTATTCTCGTAAATGTTGTGAAACTTTTTTTCTGTTATGGACTTTAAATTTGGTTTCCCAATAAAACTATGATACGGTAATCAATTAAATTCTAGTGTTTGAAAATTAACTTTGTAACAAATGTCTTCCAAATCGTTCTATAGCAAAAAACTTGGTTCTCACTCCTCAAAAATGAAAAAAACAATCAAATCAATAGTGAAAAAAACTATTTGGTATTAATCAAAGTCAGCTATATGATCTTATATTATTGAATTATTTCATTTATTTGTTCTAATACACATTTAATACATTTTTAAGTATTCCTTTATAAAATATTTTAAAAAAGTAGTCCACCCACCGGCATCAGGAGCAGCTCTTGAGAGAGGAATTTACTAACTAATACGCGCCGTGTCCAGAAGTTCTGCTTTCTGAATCAAGCGAAAGCGTCCTCAGATGTTGGTCGAGGCCTTTGGCTATTAAGCCAATGGCCGACACAGCTATCGGCAGAATGACTGCTGTACTCACATCCCACATGTCGAAAACCTCGCGAGCCAGATCTAGACACTTGAACTGCTTATCTTTATCTGCTTTCATTTTTCTCTGGATCATCATTGTGTGACGCTCCAATCGATCTATCTCCACAATGTCAGGCTTATTGACATCAATAGTCCAGTCAGTGATGACAGATCGATCCCAACACAACGTGATATTACCACTGTCTAGAACTGGGTCAGGCGCATACAATTATAGTATGGCACTTCTGATTCCACAAGGTTGTACTTCAAAGCAAGTTGCTGGTGGATAATCCTGGCAACGAGGTTGTGTTTATGCAAGTTCTCCGTTAGACAGACGAGAACAGCCAGAAATAATGTGTCGGATCGATTCTACCGGACGGTGGCATGCCCGACATATGTCAACCGTGCCATCCTTCACGATGTAATTCCGGTAGTTGTTCGCCATCATAGCTTCGTCCATTATTGCACAGACAAAACCTTCGGTTTCGCCGAAGAGGTCACCGAAGCAAATCCACGATACGGATGCTAAGAAGTCTACATCGGGCCCATGCAGGGCAGTCATTAGTGTCTAATACTATAGGCTTGCGCCAGTTCTCATTAGCCAGGGAGGGTGAGGCCCTTGTCCACTGAAACCAAACCTCGGTGCATCCCCACGTTGGCTTCTAGGAAGTATTCCGAGAGACTGTATACCTCACGGTTGTGCACGGACGCGATACCTCACGGTTAGTTTATTAGTTAGCATTTAAGAAGCTATGCCGCACACTTCCGTGGGATATACAGTCTCATTACCAACGAACGAGGGTGTTGCATCCGATTTGCGGTCAGCCAGTGTACGGACCCTCCTATTCCGGGCATCAAGTTGCGTCTGAGTTCATTTGAGTATGCCGAAAGAATACATCAAAATCGGCATGACCCAACCGTTGAAGGCGCACACCTTGTTTCCGCCTAACAAAAGCCTGTTTAAGCGCTGCGTGCCTGAAAAGGCACTGTAACAGGTTGGTGATCATTTTGTGACAGTATTGAATAGGAAGCACCGTCAACGTACCAATAAGCACCGCTGCGGTACGGCTCCATCGGAGCCCAACGTGCGTAGTGCCTATTCGTGCCGCGAAGCCAAACACTCCGGTGTACATCTCCTGCCTACACTACACCACTACGGGTGGAGGACATCGTTGAGTACTTGCGTCAGAAGACCAAGTAGGTAGCAAGAGTGTAACTGCTTATGTCGCGCCGTAAAGTCAACAATTCTTGTTATCAGCACCTCGTCTTGGACGAGGACTTTAGGATCGTCGCTTCCACGAGCAAGTGCCACATGAACTTAGTGGCACAGTGCACAAGTGAAGAGTTACTAGTATAGTTTTAAGGTTCAATTTACTAACACAATTTGTATTATATCATTATGTACGTTAGTCTGTAAGGTATACATATATCTATGGGTCAAAGTAGCCTGAAAATAAATGGATGTTGTTGTTGTTGTTAGCACCTTATTCAGGTGGCCAATGAAGCGCTGCCTCAACGATTGTTTCATGTCGGCAGTAACCAGTAACGATTGTTTCATGTCGGCTGTATTGATGCTTAATGCTTTCGACATACCTAAACACTTGTAGGTTTCTGTTGAGGAGAGGGATCTAAGGTGTATGGAATCCGAGGATTGAGTTCCCTAGGATTCCATAATCTCCCTTCGCTTCACATTTGTCCACACCAAATTCCATCCTGATGGCGTTGCTGAAAGTTTCTGTTACCTTCAGTAGTTTAGTCAGTTGCAATTTATGGGGGGCAAAGAGTTTTAGATCATCCTTGAGAGGGATCAAATGATGATGACAATATGTCTTACTGTTCAAAACCATAAAAGTCGTTTTACTAACACATCTTTATACGAAGCGACTGGTTGATTTTGAACGAGAATAAAACGATAACTGGTTTTATCATTATCTAGTCGAATATTTTTCACGAGAATATAATTGTAAGACTGTTTGTCATATTAACAAGTACGAAAACATTTCGATAATATTATATTAACACTTTATTCTCGTAATTTAAGGCCTGTGTTAAAACTTTGAATACTATTGTAAAATTTTGTAACTTCGTCAAATAACTGTATAAAAATTTCGAAAAAATTGAGCAGATGTATTACCACCCACAGATCCCAAAAATGACATAACACTAAAACTAAGATAATGGCAGTTATCATTTTATTCTCCGGGGACGGCGAATTCTTTTGGTCTTGATTCTCGCTCAAGTATCGTAAGGTAACTGCGCGCGCGTCGGTATCAAGCGTGTTTTTGTTCAGAACTCATTCATGATTTGTGTTTGCATGACGTCATATTTGCAGTCTGTAAGGGTTTTTTGTAGTACATTGGTAACGGTAGCTCTATTGTTGTGTTGATTGCTAATGAATCATTATGTTTGTGACTGATACTTTGAACTTAAGTCGCCATCCGTATCAAGTCGCTGCTAACCGTTTTTCATCAGGCGCAAAAAAAGTCGGTAGTCCTACCTTCAAAATTAATTTGTTAAGGAAAAAAATCCTACCTGACTTTCTAGATTAATCACTCGTCAATCTTTTATAATAGGACGAACATCGGTCCATTATGTATATTTGCTTACACAGATTATTAGCATTGTAAAAATGTATAATAGAACGACAAGATACGACAACATAGTGCCCATTAAATTAAATTCATTGTTACGATAAGAAAGCGTCGTTTTATTGAGCACCAAGCTCCAGTGTTTCACAGTAGACATTATACATAATTGATTTGTTAGAAATGTGGAATTTGTCTCAGTTTACACGGCCGTGTCTGCGCGCGCGCGTCTTTTGTTTTCATGATTAGGATGTCACGCAGTTATTCGCGTCAGTTTGAACACCTCCGTACAAGTTTGTTGATACAACCAGTGCAGCAGTGTCGCTGCACTGGTTGTTCAGCTGCGCATCAGATGTGATTTTCCTCAATTTGACGAGAGTTCTATGCGACTGTATTTTAGAAAAATAGCAAAACTTCATTTTTACCTTTTTCTGAAGAAAATCCAAATCATATATTGTTTTGAATATTTTTCTAATTCGAAAAATAATTATGAAATCATAATAATACAATAAACTGCACACGAGTTTTAACACTCAAAGTTATCTATACATATAATAAATCTGTAGACTTGGCGTTTCTGTACATTGAAAATATTTAGAAAAAAAGTAGTAGGGGTGTTAAAGGAGCACTAACAGAACCCATTTGTACCATTTTTAGAATTTTTGTCTGTTTGTCGGTTTGTCGGTTTGTCTGTATGTTTGTGCGCGCATCACGTAAAAATCCCTCATTATAATAGTGTCGTGTCTGGAAAAAGGATTATGGAAAATATGCGGTGAAGTGTGAAATGAAGTAGTGATTTGTAGTGATCATTCTGTTTTTTTTTTGTTAAGGTAAGTACAGTACTATTTTGCACTAGACTAATTAGTAATTCCCGAGATTTTTCTTGTTTGTTGTTTGTTCTGAGAGGCTCATGATTTTTCTAATGGGTGTAGGCAAGGCAGAATATCACCCGCTGCTGGTGTTAAATATATGCGGTAGATGGGTCCTTTCGTTGTTTAGTTCTTATACACCACTATTTTTAGGTCGTTCTGGAGCCGAATACCATGAACTCGATCATCGAACTCGAAACGATTGGGACTATTTTTTTCAAAAAATAACAATAAAAAAAAAGACTCGAAAGAATAAATATAATGTTTTTTTTGTGAACTAATGACAATCGATCGATGAATGAATTTTTCAATGGGTATCGTTCGCATGTGTTGCCAATCGTGGATACGTTTTACACACACATATGCATTTGAGTTCTCATTATTTCAACAAAAAAAACATTAAATTTATTCTTTCGTGTTTTTTTTATTGTTATTTAAAAAAAAAAATAGTCCCAATCGTTTCGAGTTCGATGATCGAGTTCATGGTATTCGGCTCCAGAACGACCTAAAAATAATGGTGTATAAAGAAAAACAATTTCGTGTTTTTCTGCAATTTCATTATGTGTTGAATATTAACCCTTTGTTTTACAAATACTTCCTTCTCTTTCTAGACTCCTAGTACCCTAGTGGAAAACAAACGTGCATTTCCGCTATTCTAACCGCCATCGCCAGTGCCAATAATTAACCGATTTTAAAAAGGAGGAGGCTATTTCTTTCTTTTCTTTCTACATTCTTTCTGGTTCCCTTGTGAACAAACGGCAGTGTTAAAAAAACACCGTTTATTACGTTGTGTCCGGTCGGTACAAATTCTAGGAATCTAGAACGTTTAGGAATTAATAATTCACACAATTATTTGTTTCTTGAACGGGGATCAATTAAAAAACCGGCCTAGTGCGAGTCGGACTCGCGCACGAAGGGTTTGTTGTTATAGCGGCAATAGTAATACATCATTTGTGAAAATTTCAGCTTTCTAGCTATCACGGTTTATGAGATACAGCCTGGAGACAGACAGACAGACAGACAGCGAAGTCTTAGTAATAGGGTCCCGTTTTACCCTTTGGGTACCTACGGAACCCTAAAAACAGTTTAGTTTATTTAGGTTCTCAGTAAATCTATAATTTTATGCTTAGTGGTAGTAAATCTAGTTCAAATGCATCTTAACCTGCAATTACTTTGGAAAAATAAGAAGTAGCCCCACCTACACCACAATGTGCTAAGTTACTTGCCCACAAAAAACGCTTATAAAACCTGATGATTGGCTTTGTTCATTCCTATAATCTTTATAAATACGTACTGCGGAAAGCTTTGTTGAACAAAATATATAAAACAAAATTGGCATAAGTATTTGAACTGTATTTATTATGATAATGTTGTTTTCTGTGTAGCTCGATATTTTTTTTGTCACGATCATAATAATTTAGAGCTCAAAATATGCCACTTATAATGTTTCAATAATTTGAATATACCATATAGTGGAGGTATCTACACGAGTTGACCTGAAACAGTATTAAACCATTATGTTGAATGGCGGTTACGCATAATGTAGGCCTGCTAAACTTAATCTCATAATATTTGTTTTCTGAGAGACCTTGAACGAACGATGCAGAAACCGGTCCAATCAACCAATAAATCAACTCGGCATAAACACACTACTGGACCAGGACTACAGGTTTTTTCCAACATGCAGAACATTGTTCCTTTCCATAACAAATGAATCGTCATTATTATTGGCGCTCTTTTGCCTTGTGTGGAGTATTAATAGTTATACTCCCTTTTGACCATGCTTCCCTGGTCTTTGTGAGTCTCGCCTAGGTCTTCCCCGTGATCTTCTTTCTGTAGGTCGACCATCCAACTATCTGTTGGTGTACCAACGCTTCTTCCCTCATTTATCGGCACAAATATTTTTCGTAATTTAGGTATTGTGATCTATCATCACATCCGATTGCACGTGTAAGCTGGCACGCCCTTTATGCCTGGAGGCTATTATTTTTATTTTTGGTGTGTGCCTGTGATGTGACAATAATTTATTGGATTCTTTTTTAATATTATCTTACAAATGATTGCATAGAATCTGGTTCTTCTAACCTAACACACAGATGTGTTGCTGGGGTCGAGTATGTTCCGCCACTTCCTCGTCCCAGCTAAAAACTAGGAAGTGGTGTCCATGGAGTTTCTTGCCCGTTCTTCTCCATAGAGATCTACGTTAGGGAGTGGGGCAACTACAGTACTTTCACAGTTTTTATGCCTTGTGACTGGGACTGTAGCTATATTTCATTGTTGTCTTTGTTTCGACAATTCAAAAGTGCCTACTTGATATAAATGCTTTGATTTTGGTGATTATCATTAGCCTAATTTTAATAAATGACTTTTGATTTTGATATCTACCCTGCCCTCCTTCAGTTTGATACTAGGCCAGAAACATCCCCGAGAATCTTAATTACAGATTACTCGCATAGTTAAGTTGAGGTCACTATCAGCAGTTACAAGCTAACGTTTATGAGTTGAATGTTAATTGACCCATGCATTCATGACACGTATAGTGTTAACTAGACGTTACACAAGGCTGCAGGGTTAATGCCGTGCATGTATGCGGAGCCACGTGCATGGCTGTGCATCAGCATGCCTCACCAATGAGAATGTGATGGGGACATACTTGCGAAAGCAAATAGTCCGATAAATACTTGTGCCCAGTTGATAATGTTATTTATCCTTGCCTGTCGTTATCAGGGAACTTTGACCGACTGATAACAGATTAAATAGCGCACAACGTAAACAATAACTTATAATAACGCTGTCAAATCTTGTTTAAAATGGTGCGGTCCGTTGACCAAAATCACTCGACCAACTCTGCCTTTCGCAGTCCATTGCCGGATTTAAGCCTCTTTTGCGCCACAATATCCTGTTCTCTACCTTCCGTACCCATCTGACCCAGCCACATTTTTAAGGTTGTCGGTCCATCTAACTGGGTCCGGTGGCCGATGTAATGATGATGACCGGTGGAAAACCAAACAACTGAAACTTGAAATGAGATGTGAATTGGTTTATAAAAGACATGTATTTAGTACCTATGTAATTCATGTCTTTCAGAATGTAGCGTAGAATTAGTGACTTAAACTAATTCTGTGCAAATATTACGTACCTACATAGTTTTGTTAGAGTATATAATGATCGTACAAATACAGGAATACCTACTACAGCCGACCGGTTACTCGCCCTTGCTTTCCACGGGTGCAAGTGCACTCTACTATGATCAAGATTCATCGAGATTTCTGTTGTCTTTTATTTAAGTTAATTAAGAAAAAAAGTGCATGAAAATCTGGGGTCCAGGTTAGAACGAAGTGGTGTAATAGCCAGACACAAAAAGCGACTATTTTAAATAGATCTTTATTTTCCGTTCATTATAATCTGGATCTGTTCATAGTTCGAGTGAATCGATTTCTACTGGGCAAACGTGCTGCCTAGGCCGCGACATCGCTTCACATCAGGCGAGCTGCGCCAACGCAAGCCTATGTGGTATTAAAAATAATAATATAACTTTAATGTTATGTTTGTTTGTTTACTTTTCGACTCTTTGGCAACACTCCAATTCAATGTCAGAGGACAATACAATTATTTAATGAATGAAACACTATGATTACGAATGTAAAGAAATTAAACAGGAATTCCTTTATTATATTTAATGTCTATGTTTATAGCGAAACATTAGAATGGTTAGGGTTCCTTTTGAAAATTGTCAATTTACAGAATACACCTTTGTTCTGTTCATCGCTAAACAATGGTTTAGTGAAATTATGAAAAAAAAAATTTGGGTGGCCCCGTAACCGAAAACGACAAAATAAAAACATGAAGATATTTTGAAGAGACTTTATACAATAGTACCTATGTGATATATTAGAAATTTTCAAAAAAGAGTTTTTTAGTTTCCGACTGCGGAACCCCCCCCCCTCACTGTGTGTGGGCCGAAAGGCACGTTGCTGGCTGGTTTTTTTATTTGAATATCATTCAGATAGTCACAAATTATCATCTAGGTAAGGTAGGTATGATAATTATAATGTGTCTCACTCAAGGTAACACTTAAACGGTCGGTTAAAGGTGGTTTAAAGGTGCACTTAAAAGGTGAGTTATCAACTTTCACCACCTTCAAAAGATCCTACGACCGACCGAATGACCTTAGTGTAGTGGACTGTGATGGCTGGGTTTATTTATTAATTTAAATACATGCAAGAGAATATACCTATATCTGACTCTAATGAATTTATTGGTTCAAATAAAAAAAAACGTACACACAAAAAACAGTGTGAATACATACATTCTTCCAAACTTTGTCATTAATAAACTCAAAGCAATTATTTTGGTGAAACCTTGATCACCTTCTGGTGCACAGAATGATGAACCTATTAAAGTTTATATTGTGGTTATGTGTAATATTTGACAAACCGTGCGCCCGATTGTATTGCCCGTTGGCGTAAATGATAAATGATGATGATTTTGATTAATTAAAAAAAAGCCAACCTGCACAGTTAGGTTCAAAAAAATCTTGTGCCTTTCATGCTACTAGACCCAGCACTATCGTCGAATTCGATGTACCTGCCAACCTGGCTCAGTGGGTTGCGCTGGGGCGGCTGCCACAGGTGCTGAAAACCTCAAACGGCCATGGGGTCCGAGTGCCCACCTAGTATTTCGGGAAATCGCCAAGCGGTTGGCCGACTCTTCACGTGACCAGAGGGCGGGCCTATTTTTTGGACAAAAAATCAGCATTGCCATGACTGCTGAGACGACGAGTAATAGGGAAGTATGGGCAAAGGGCAGGAGAATATTGAGACTCATCGAAGACGATTTTATGCGCCACGTGCATAGAAATATAAAATCTATGGTCACGTGTTTATACAATAAAATAACCTGTATCGTCAAGAGATTAGAAGAATAAACTATCTGTCTAATTCTAAATGCCACCACCTACCACCACTCACCACCCCACCACCTTCTATTGGGTTTGGGCTTTGGGTGGGTCTATTCCAGATGACGTTGCTCACAAGTGGGATGACACAGGCTAACATTAATTCTATAGATTAGATCACAGAACGGCACTAGACAACCTGCATAATTTGCAGACCAGTACGGTCAGCAACGAAAGTGGATTAACCCCGTAACTATTACTGTTACATCATCTATTTAACGGACACATACACAGTTATTCGATACAATGCTTACATCGTTATGCAGCAGACTGAAAATAAAATTACTCACTAGTTTATGTGTCTGCTCCGATTTTATGCATACTTAACCATGATTGAAAAAATAATGCTGTTGTAGATGATCAACTCTCTTTCTCACTGTACCTAGTTACAAAAAACTCTTTGCAAAAAAAAACCCGACTTCCGAAAGTAAAGTTATTTCAGACATTTTTGGTGTTTCTTTGGAAGTCTGTTTTAGAACAACTTTGTCAGGGTCCTAGTGATGAGCATAACTCAAGTCAAAAAGTCAAAAGATAATTTAAATTAAAGCTTGTTCACTGCTATTATTTTATGTGACTATTTTTATCATTTGACATAAATTCCGATACCGAGTAAAAGCATTTTTCCAACAAGAAGGCTTTTAATTTAGTTTTAAATGAGTGAGAGCTATAAATTAATAATTTTAAATCAGTCGGTAACCTATTAAATAACTCCACTGGTACTTGGTATCTGGAACAATGCTGTAAGTACCTATGCACGTAATGTGTGTATCTAACAGCCAGTAACCGGGTACTACATATTGAGCATATTATCCGACCAATCACAAATTGCACTTTAATCACTTTGCAACTGCTCTGTGCTCTGACGTCCGATTGTGGTAGGTTAAAAATACATAGCAACAGAGCTGGAACGGTAGGACGGTAGCTAGTTAACACTTAATGACTGAGGTGCACTATATGCGGTAGACTAGTATGGACACGCGACGTAAAACAACGTAAATGATTCGTACTTATCGTTCGACGTTTCCGCTACGTTACGAGTTCGGGTTGTCATTCTGTTTGTTTTTTAAATTTTATCGTTATCAGTAACACTAGCTGTGTGATGTAAAACGATACAGGCTATTTTTTTTTGCAAAAACTGTCTCAATCGAATCCTGGTAAAACTTGGCTTTGTTTTAATAAGCTGTTTCATAATCAGCCTATAATGTTCCCACTGCTGGGACACACGGCCTCCTCTCTATGAGAGGGAATGGGCTATAATTGACCACGCGGGCCCAGTGCGGGTTGGTAGATGTCACATGTCTTCGAATTTCTGGTTCTAGGACATGCCGGTTTCCTCACGATGTTTTCCTTCACCGTTTTTGAGAGCAGTGGTGATACTGTTCGTAAGTGGGAGCCGCCACCACTGGCCCACCGCTGCTCTTGGCCACCGCTGCTCTCAGAAGCTGTTTAATTTCCTCTACCTAATGCTTCCCTTGATCACTTTACTGTATTTACCATAGTTTCACATTTATTCCTGCATTAATTTTATGTCGTTAAGCCAATTTTTTCCTGAAAGGAAGCCGATAATGGGAAGGAGATAGTACGATCTCCCCTAATCGCCCCTATTATACTATGTTTTATGTGGGTGAAGTCCCATGCACTAACATGTGATAGACGATGAGTCTTGCTACCAACGGGGCACAAATCCGGGCAGAATCCTAAACTTCATTAATTATTTATTCATAATTATTTTGTAACTCAGTCATAACTTTTCATAATAGTTATGCACTATTCAGCAACAGTTGCACATAGTATGTATTTTGGTAATCTAGAACGAAATTCATAAATCATACTTTTACTTTCACAGCGGGTAATACTCGTATTTGTGACAACTGACACGAAAAATATTTTTGAAATTAGATTTCTTACTTTTGGCTTGATAATGTAGTTTCTATTTTGCGGTATTTATTAGAATTATTGTTTAAACTAAGTAAGATGCTTTCAGTAGTAAAAGAAACAACAAACAGATACTTAGAGATACCTTATTGATGTATATCATTAAGGTACCTTTAAGTACCAGTTTGGCAAAATTTTATGGCTGGGAAAGTCGTAGCCGTTGAATGTTCGAGACTAATACTAATAATAATGTATTTAATAGAAAATGTGAAGTCCTGACAAAGATTTATAATCAAATAACTGAGTTTTTTGCACATTTTTTTGCCAGTAGATGGTATATTTTTTAATGGCATGATAAGAGATCTCACAGTTCTCACATGTACACAAAGCTTAAAAAACAGCTTCTTCGTTAGTAACGTTTAAGTAATAAAAAGTTGAAACAGATTTTGACGATGTAATAAATAAATTATGTACATTATTTGTTTATTACATCGTCATAATGGTGTAGTTTTAGTTACATTTTTCCTCGTGACTTGAAAACCAGTTTATGTTCGTTGGCATTTTGGCAATAACAAGAGTCATGCGTGTATCGGACATAAACCTTTTTTTGCAAAAATATACCGTCTACCCAAAAAGTGCAAGATACCGTTAGGTTAGGAATGCGGTGGACTTGTTAGTTCTTCGTTGATTTTTTGCCACTGTCTCATTGGATCACCAACAAAATCATATAAGTATGTGTTGCGGGCAACAAATTAGTGAACAAACCAGTCTGCAGATATTTCAATCTAATTGACCTTTCGCAGTGGCAACTCCTGCTTAGTTCATGGGATGACGCACCTGTTCAAATTACAATGAATTTATGATAAAAGAAATATTTATTAGGATCGAATCGATAATTTGCGAGAAACCTGATTTCATTCAGAAAAAAACCACACAAATTGGGTCGGTTGGTTGGTTTTTTTTTTAATTAACAAGCAGCCTATTTGAAGGGGTTATTCACCAACTCGACACAAGATACTGGACACACGTGTGTCCAGTTGGTGAAAATCAGAATTAGTACAATTATTATTTCGTCATCTGGACACGCCAAAATTTTTACACGTGTCCACATAGCGAAACTTAAATTAAATCACTTTTATGTTTTCGCTAACTGGACACACCCAGTTTATTTGCAAAAAAGGGTACAGTCAGGTTAATAATCGCCTCGATTTCATGAAAAAGCTGCTTCACTTTTTTACTTGAAAAACCTTATTAGCTTCTATTTCAGACAAATTTTGAAATAAAACAAATATATAACAATTAAATAATATTATGATGATTTATTAGTCATTGTTAGTCGCCGGCCGCCGGGAATACAAAAAAGTGTAATAAAACTGGTTACATGTTGAAGATTATAAGACAAGCATAGAGATAGTGACTTTATAATACCTACTGTCAGTGTCAAAAATATTCTTTAAATTCATAAATAGTGAACAATTTTAATATTACATACTTAATTACCCGTTCTCAGCAGTAGGATGTTAGTGGCCGATGATGATTGTGACACAAAACATTTATGTGCTTGACTGTACTTTATCTTGAATTCGGGTAAAATGCGAACATGTGTCCAGTTGGCGAAAACATAAAAGTGATTTAATTTAAGTTTCACTATGTGGACACGAATAAAAATCTTGGCGTGTCCAGATGACGAAATAATAAGTGATACTAATTTTGAGTTTCACCAACTGGACACACGTGTGTCTTGTGTCGAGTTGGTGAATAACCCATTTTAAGCATGGATCTTTTTTGTTTCAGGTTGCAACTACTAGGATATAATAATGTTTGAGTGCCTCTTAGAAATTGGCTTCGAAGCCGAACTCGACACGAAAGAACACCCCGAGTTGATGGAGATCGCTTACGAACAATGTAAAGAGAATCTAGCTACCAGGGCAACAGCCATCACAGAGCTTAGGAAAATGATATTTGGTGAGTTTTCCGATGTTTACTAAAAAAGTGGTACAACCATTGCTCGGTTATATATATATATATATATATATGTAGATGATTGTGCAGTTATTAACCTTGTACAATACTAGCACCAACATACATTTTTTCCTAAACTTCTTCGTGCTGTCTTGCCTGCCGCACTTGTCTGAATAACCTTTGCAGTCAATGAATGTCTGGGTCATCGACCTATCTAAATGAGGTTCCTAATATTTGTTATGATGACTTTGTGTTAAGGAATGTGCAAATAGCAAATTTTCGAAACAAAGTAAAGAACTTCAAATAAGTGTTTTAAAACTTTTGATGATTTATTAGTTCACTATAAAGCAATATTGTTGCAGATAGAGGTGAATGTCACCCAATGAGGATGGATGACGAGTTTTTGCTGAGGTTTTTAAGAGCCAGACATTTCATTGTACCAAGAGCTCATAAATTGGTGAGTGTATTTTTCTACTACTACCTACCTACCCTACCTACCTACCCTACCTACCTACCCTACCTACCTACCCTACCTACCTACCCTACCTACCTACCCTACCTACCTACCCTACCTACCTACCCTACCTACCTACCCTACCTACCTACCCTACCTACCTACCCTACCTACCTACCCTACCTACCTACCCTACCTACCTACCCTACCTACCTACCCTACCTACCTACCCTACCTACCTACCCTACCTACCTACCCTACCTACCTACCCTACCTACCTACCCTACCTACCTACCCTACCTACCTACCCTACCTACCTACCCTACCTACCTACCCTACCTACCTACCCTACCTACCTACCCTACCTACCTACCCTACCTACCTACCCTACCTACCTACCCTACCTACCTACCCTACCTACCTACCCTACCTACCTACCCTACCTACCTACCCTACCTACCTACCCTACCTACCTACCCTACCTACCTACCCTACCTACCTACCCTACCTACCTACCCTACCTACCTACCCTACCTACCTACCCTACCTACCTACCCTACCTACCTACCCTACCTACCTACCCTACCTACCTACCCTACCTACCTACCCTACCTACCTACCCAACCTACCTACCCTACCTACCTACCCTACCTACCTACCCTACCTACCTACCCTACCTACCTACCCTACCTACCTACCCTACCTACCTACCCTACCTACCTACCCTACCTACCTACCCTACCTACCTACCCTACCTACCTACCCTACCTACCTACCCTACCTACCTACCCTACCTACCTACCCTACCTACCTACCCTACCTACCTACCCTACCTACCTACCCTACCTACCTACCCTACCTACCTACCCTACCTACCTACCCTACCTACCTACCCTACCTACCTACCCTACCTACCTACCCTACCTACCTACCCTACCTACCTACCCTACCTACCTACCCTACCTACCTACCCTACCTACCTACCCTACCTACCTACCCTACCTACCTACCCTACCTACCTACCCTACCTACCTACCCTACCTACCTACCCTACCTACCTACCCTACCTACCTACCCTACCTACCTACCCTACCTACCTACCCTACCTACCTACCCTACCTACCTACCCTACCTACCTACCCTACCTACCTACCCTACCTACCTACCCTACCTACCTACCCTACCTACCTACCCTACCTACCTACCCTACCTACCTACCCTACCTACCTACCCTACCTACCTACCCTACCTACCTACCCTACCTACCTACCCTACCTACCTACCCTACCTACCTACCCTACCTACCTACCCTACCTACCTACCCTACCTACCTACCCTACCTACCTACCCTACCTACCTACCCTACCTACCTACCCTACCTACCTACCCTACCTACCTACCCTACCTACCTACCCTACCTACCTACCCTACCTACCTACCCTACCTACCTACCCTACCTACCTACCCTACCTACCTACCCTACCTACCTACCCTACCTACCTACCTACCCTACCTACCTACCCTACCTACCTACCCTACCTACCTACCCTACCTACCTACCCTACCTACCTACCCTACCTACCTACCCTACCTACCTACCCTACCTACCTACCCTACCTACCTACCCTACCTACCTACCCTACCTACCTACCCTACCTACCTACCCTACCTACCTACCCTACCTACCTACCCTACCTACCTACCCTACCTACCTACCCTACCTACCTACCCTACCTACCTACCCTACCTACCTACCCTACCTACCTACCCTACCTACCTACCCTACCTACCTACCCTACCTACCTACCCTACCTACCTACCCTACCTACCTACCCTACCTACCTACCCTACCTACCTACCCTACCTACCTACCCTACCTACCTACCCTACCTACCTACCCTACCTACCTACCCTACCTACCTACCCTACCTACCTACCCTACCTACCTACCCTACCTACCTACCCTACCTACCTACCCTACCTACCTACCCTACCTACCTACCCTACCTACCTACCCTACCTACCTACCCTACCTACCTACCCTACCTACCTACCCTACCTACCTACCCTACCTACCTACCCTACCTACCTACCCTACCTACCTACCCTACCTACCTACCCTACCTACCTACCCTACCTACCTACCCTACCTACCTACCCTACCTACCTACCCTACCTACCTACCCTACCTACCTACCCTACCTACCTACCCTACCTACCTACCCTACCTACCTACCCTACCTACCTACCCTACCTACCTACCCTACCTACCTACCCTACCTACCTACCCTACCTACCTACCCTACCTACCTACCCTACCTACCTACCCTACCTACCTACCCTACCTACCTACCCTACCTACCTACCCTACCTACCTACCCTACCTACCTACCCTACCTACCTACCCTACCTACCCTACCTACCTACCCTACCTACCCTACCTACCTACCCTACCTACCTACCCTACCTACCTACCCTACCGACCTACCCTACCTACCTACCCTCAAATCATATCTGTTGTATGGGAGCCCCCCTTAATATTTTTTTATTTTTAATTTTTAGTAGGTACCTATTTGTTGTTATAGCGGCAATAGTAATACATCATTTGTGAAAATTTCAGCTTTCTAGCTATCACGGTTTATGAGATACAGCCTGGAGACAGACAGACAGACAGACAGCGAAGTCTTAGTACCATTATCTGTAAAAACGGCAAAAAAATCATATCTGTTGTATGGGAGCCCCCTTAATATTTTTTTTTTGTAATTTTTAGTAGGTACCTATTTGTTGTTATAGCGGCAATAGTAATACATCATTTGTGAAAATTTCAGCTTTCTAGCTATCACGGTTTATGAGATACAGCCTGGAGACAGACAGACAGACAGACAGACAGCGAAGTCTTAGTAATAGGGTCCCGTTTTACCCTTTGGGTACGGAACCCTAAAAATTACAAACGAAGTCTAAAAAATCCAATAACTTGTGTGGGAACCAACAAATTCAACCGACGACGACAAAAAAACTAAATTAACAAAAAAATCTAGACGTCTAGACTTGTTTGTTTTAATTTAGTTTTTTGCCACCGACATCCAAAACTATTTTTGTGTCAGATGTTACATGAATTCTAGTTTTGTGTTTATTACATCCTCAAGAAACAGTGAAATCATAACAATCAATACATACTATTGAAGTTAACTCAAAAACTGCTCATCAAAACGAAATCAAAATAAAATTAATATGAGACCACCCCTCAGATAAGCCCTTTCCACTAAAAAAAGAATCATGAGAATCGATCGACGTGGTAAAGAACTATCGCTGAATGTACATTAAAAAATTGGTTGTCTGTAAAGTTGGTTTACGGACGATAGTATAACGTGACAACGTCATAACAAAACATTGATGAAATGATTGCATACTTGTATGCGGCGTAGGCGTACAACGAGCGTAACGGGACAATTAGTCATCCTTTTTCGTGCATGCAGCGGGCGTTCATCGATTTATTATACGTTGTCACGTCAAAAAAAAAATAGAGAAACTCCTCCTTTTGGAATTCGGTGAAAAATTTGTACATACAATAACAACACGTTGAATGTGGGACGCGTCAGACCGGTGGTTACGACAATGCTGAGGGACGCCTAATGTTCAGAAATGGTGTTCCTGCTAAAATTATGAAGAGTGTCTACTTCACCCTGAAAGTAATACTGAATTTAACCGACTGCTCGGACTGTATTTACGGTAGATATTGGGTTGTGGAGGTTACTTAGTGGTGAATCGATGTATTTTGATAGCAAACATGTGTTTAGACTGAAAGCCGACCCCAACGTAGTTAGGGCAAGGCTTGCAGATGATGAATAAGCCATTATGTATGAATAATAAAGTTATAAGTAGGTACTTAGTACATGTTCTAACGGTTCTCTATAAGCTGCTTACTCATGTTATGTAGCTGTCTGTACATAATGGCTGCTAAAAGTCAACTCTTGTACATATGATTCGATAATGATATATCTACAACTACTTACTGCTTGAAAGCATGTCATGACTTTTGTGTTATTTGTTACTTACATATAAAAATAAACATTTGGAAAATCTCTCCATTGTGTTGAAGACTTGTTTTTATCATCGAGCACAAAATACAAGTTTTAAAATCGTTGCATATGTTTTTTTGGAAGGTTTTAACATAATTGACGACCAAAACTCCGACCCGAGGATAATCTGGGATCGAAAACGTGATCGTAAAAGATTTTTCTGACATATTATAAAATCCTACGCCTGCTTTAAAAATATCCTTAAACGTTTATAACTTTTACCAATCGTATGTTTGTACACATTCCAAAGCGATAAAATTTCCTAATTTGCCTTTTACATAATAATTACTATACCTACCAAGTGCGGGTCCCACCACACACAGTAAAGGATTCAACATTCGGGATGACTGTTCAGTGGCCCGAAACTCTGACAACCAGTCTTAAAACTGAAATGTAAACGTATAGCTAACCCAATACTAATGCTAGCATATATAACCCAATACTAACTGGGTTGTGAAGGTCAGATAGGTAGTCGTTCCATGTAAAATACTGGTATTCAGCTGCATCCGGTTAGACTAGAAGCCGTCCCCAACATAGTTGGAAAAAGGCTAGGTAGATGATTAGGGTTCCCACTTCCCAGTCTGCCAGGTGCCTAGGGAACCTTAAAAAAACAATGGTGGAAATTCTACGTAGCAGCATGAAGTTTGAAACTCTATCTTCTATAGTTTTTTCCCTATACAGGGTTATTTGTAAAACACCAACAACCTCTAAAGAGGTCGTTGTACTCATCATTTTAAACAACTTTTACTATGGGACCAAATCTGAAATCGCGAAAAAAAAAACCGGCCAAGTGCGAGTCGGACTCGCGCACGAAGGGTTCTGTACCATTATCTATAAAAACGGCAAAAAAATCATATCTGTTGTATGGGAGCCCCCCTTAATTTTCTTTTAATTTTTAGTATTTGTTGTTATAACGGCAATAGTAATACATCATTTGTGAAAATGTCAGCTTTCTAGCTATCACGGTTTATGAGATACAGCCTGGAGACAGACAGACAGACAGACAGCGAAGTCTTATTAATAGGGTCCCGTTTTACCCTTTGGGTACGGAACCCTAAAAACAGCTGTTCCCTACATTTTGACGAGTTAATCGATAATAAATGTAGGGAACAGCAGTTTTTTTTTCGCGATTTCAGGTTTGGTCCCATAGTAAAAGTTGTTCATAATGATGAGTACAATGCCCTCTTAAGAGGTTGCTGGTCTTTTACAAATAACCCTGTATAAATGGAACCTACTACATTTTACCCAAAAAATGTGGCACTTTGATACTAAACTCCCTGTCTTTCAGCTGGTCCGATACTGCACGTTCAGAGAGCAGTACAAGCAGCTGTACGAGGGCGTTGACCTGTGGGGGCTGGTGAAGGTTAAGGATGCGTACGAGGGCACCATGCTCGACAGGCCGGATATCGGGAGGCTGTTTGTGTTCAGATTCGGTAAGTGATAGAGATTCGATAAAATAGTTTTACTAAATCGTCGGATCATCACCTGGAAAGATGGCGATAATTTTCAAAGTCAAAATGTTTCATTTAGTAAATTATTTTAGTGCGACTACATGTCAGATAATAATCAGTGCTGACAGTTCTTAGAAACATTCAAAATAAATAAATCAGTTTTCCAAAAAGTAAATGTTGCCTTCGAAGTGGTTACTGGCAATATCATTGAGGATTTCCCACGTATTGAGTACAATGGCGAGACAGTTCCAAAACAGAACAGTTCAACAGTGCACTCGACCGAATGCACCTCCTAAGTACTAGCCGAGTTTTGTCTGCGCTGACTCGTCACTGTACTCGGCATATGTAATGAAAGGGTTCGTTCTGGCGTGGTTAGTTTACCTCATCTGATTGGTGAAGGTCTTCACAAAGTTCAGGTGCGTAGTACTGGCATCCGGCGTGCGTGTATGTCCTCATGTATGAACGTGGATGAGGTGAAAGGATCGTAGCAGGGGGTGCTCTGTATTTTTTGCCCACCCCTATGGAAGAAGCTGTGAGTTTATGTATGTGTGTATGGGCAGGTCATTCAAAACTATGTGGGCCTAAGCTTAGAATGCATGCTTAGTTAGAAACCTTTGACCGATTATCAAAGGTAAAAAAACTGTCAATCACGTAATGAGTTGGAGTTAAGGGTACTCAAATTACGCATGGAACACTTGACGACTGTATCGGACAGCGATCCCTTTTTATTAGGAAGGGATCAGTTACAGAATTATCTATCTATGCCTTTTCGTAGAATATCTGAACCAGTTTTAATGTAAAACTGAACTATCGAGTCTAGACGTACTGCGGGGTATCACCCATTCCTTGTCGATGTTCCACACATTCGCACGAAGCGCTCTGCTACATCGTTTATTATGCGCACAGCCAAGGAGTGGAATTCCCTGCCTTCGTCAGTGTTCCCAAGTTCATATGACCCCAATATATTTAAGTCGCGAGTTAATAGGCTTCTTCTGGGTAAGCTCGTTCCATCGTCGACCTCATCTCTGTCCTCAGGACTAGATTGAGGTCAAGAGTAGACCCATTTAGAATAACAAAAAATAAAAAAAAATCGGGTCTTCGATACAGCCTTTTCACCTCTTTTTGAGCTATCCTTTCTGACCAACTGCCAGCACTTACTAAAACGTCTCATGCTTCATAGTATTTTTTTTTCAGGTCGTTGGGATCCCAGCGAGTTTTCAATCGAAGACTTAGTACGAGCCACTATAGCGATGTTGGAGATATCTGTTCGCAGGCCCAAGCTCCAGATCCTGGCTGCCACAGTCATTGTAGACCTGGAGGGGGTCACAGTGCGCCAAGTGGCTGCCCTGACTCCTACTATGGCTCACCAGATGGTCTGTCTTATGGGAGTGAGTTGACATGTTGTTTTGTCCACATGATTGAAGAGGTCAATCAAGATCTTAATTTTAAACCAGAAAAATGTTTCATTAGTTTTTAAAAGCTAAAGAAAATGTTGCCATAATTATCTTTTTTTCAATCCGTAGTATTTAGAGTCATACTTTGACTTTCTCCGAAAATCTTTGAATACACGGAATATACTTTTTGATAGACAGATGTTGCCATGCCTTTCCTACTCTTTATTAAGTAAGTAGTTACGGTATTGCAATTAAGGAGTCTTTACCATAATATCAACGCTCCTATTTATCCGAAGAACTAAGAAAGCGAAAAGCCCTCACAAGAAGACATTATGCACTTTGTGAATCAACAGCTGTACGCACGTCTTTTGCACAAAGATTCTTCTCATTCCGTGGAGGAGTATTGTTTAATAAACTCAATAAACAAATTATGTATTTCAAACACATTTATAATGTAGTAATGTATTTCAAACCGACACACTCACGTACACGTACAGACACACACACACACACACACACACACACACACACACACACACACATACACGTACAGCACACACATACACGCACGCATGCACTTTTAAGCTCATTCATCCACTTGCATATCTGCTTACTCACGACGTCGACAGTCTGAGCAACATAATTTAATGGGGGGCCTGGAGTTCTATAATACAGGCCTAGGCTTAGTTTAGACTCCAGATCTCCCACAAATTACACACTTTGCCCAAATTTCTGACTCTGACTGTAATTATGTAATATGTAATTTGTGGAGATAAATAAAGATTTATTATTATTCCCTTTATTCATTTTTTCACAATTTTAATACATTTTTAAATATTTAAATATAAAACAATATAAAAAAAACATTTAAAAATATAAAAAAAAAATAGTAGCCCTCCGGTATCGGGAACAGGGTCCAAGCTACCGGCAGTCAGGGCTCCAGAGAGAGGAACCTCCTAACAATACGAGCCGTGTCCAGGAGTACCGCTTTCTGAATCAAGCCCTTGATCCAGCTGCCTAACGAGAGCCTCCTGAGATGTTGGTCGAGGCTCTTGGCAATTAAGCCATGGGCTGACACGACTATCGGCACAATGATCGCTGAGTCCACATCCCACATGTCGACAACCTCGCGAGCCAAGTCAAGATACTTGATTTGCTTATCTTTCTCGGCTTTCACGAGGTTCTCGTCATGCGGGACCGTAATTTCAACAATCATTGCGCGCCGCTCTGATCGATCCATCACCACTATATCAGGCTTATTGGCTACAATAGTCCCGTCAGTGATGATGGATTGATCCCAGTACAATGTGATATTGCCATTTTCGAGAACTGGGTCGGGCACATACCTATGGTACGGAACTTCCGATTCGACAAGATTGTATTTAAGAGCAAGTTGCTGATGGATAATCCTGGCTACAAGGTAAAAGGCAAGTACTCTCCATTAGCCAGACGAGAACACCCGGAGATAATGTGACGGATTGATTCACCTGGACGGTGGCATGCCCGACATATGTCAACCGTGCCGTCCTTCACAATAAATCTCCGGTAGTTATTCGTCATCATAACTTCATCCATAATTGCACAGACAAAACCTTCAGTTTCCCCGAAGAGGTCCCCGGAGCGTAGCCAGGCTACGGACGCTGATAGGTCTACATCAGGCCCATGCAGGGCCCGGAAAAAGCGCCCGTGAAGCTCCTTACTCTGCCATACCTCCCTGCGGTCGTTAGTATCAGGTACTACAGGTTTGCGCCAGTTCTCTTTAGCCAAGGAGAGCGGGGTGAGGCCCTTGTCCACCGCGACTACATCTCGATGCATCCCCACGTCGGTTTCTAGGAAATATTTCCTGAGACTGCATATCTCGCGATTGTGGAGAGTCTTGGCGTTTAAAAAACCTCGACCCCCACACCTCCGCGGGATATACAGTCTCATAACCGAAGAACGCGGGTGATGCATTCGATATGTCGTCAACAATGTACGGACTTTCCTATCCAGGGCGTCTATTTTTTTATTTTTTATTTGATTTATTAGGGACATAGAACAGTTACATGCTACAGAAAATACAAAAAAATCCTTAAAAGCTAAAGATCACAAACATGTAACCCACACCAATATCCACGTCTTAACAAAAGAATAACAGACTATGGTAGATTTTACAGAATACAGAGCCTTCTGTGACAGCTGTTTTTAATGTATTACAAATTAATTTATTCCTATTTAATTCAATTAAAATTATCTTAATTCAGTTGGATTACAAATTATTTCAATTCCATTAAGTTATTTATATAATTCAGTTCCATAAAGTTAAGTTTAGACTATTTCAAATCAAAATAATTCAATTCAGTTAAATATAATTTAACTCAAAACAATTCAACTCAAAATAAAATACAAAACAATTAAATTCAAAATAGTTCAAAATAAAATACAAAATAATTCGATTCAATTAGATTATCACTCATCTTTACTGCCCTCCCCATAAAATATCTATAGCTTTTTTTTTAAACATCTTGTTGGGTAGATTAAATATGTCAATCTCCATAAAGTGAGTGTTGTATGTCTCAACGAGGCGACGAAGAGGTGCGCGCACTCCAGCGTTAGTTTTGCACAAGTCTGTATGGAACAGTCGGGGTACGCGCACCCCCCGCTGGACAACAGTTCTAGGTACTTTATAACATAACTGATTAGCGAGTTCAATGCAGTCGAATTTATTGTTGCATAAGCCATGTAGCGTCATTGCACCCAGAAGCAGTCTTCTGGACTCCAAACTAAGAACGCCGTATCGCTTCAGTAACTGCACGTATGGAACCTTGGAATTAAAACATTTATAGTTCATAGACCGCAAGAACTTTTTCTGTACCATTTCCAATCTAGAGCAGTATTTGTCGTAGAAAGGGTTCCAGATCTGGATGGCGTATTCCAATTGGGAGCGTATTAGAGTTTTGTATAATAGTAAGAACGTAGAGGGCCGTACAAAGTCACCAGATGATCGCATGAGGAAGCCATACATACGAAACGCCTTGTTTATAATATTATCAACATGTATGTCAAAATGTAGACGTGAATCCAGAGTGATATACCCAGGTCCCGGACGTTTGCAACACTGTTTAAACGTTTGCTATTAATATAATAATTGAAATGTATTATTTTCTTGTTTTTGATAAATGAAACAGAATGACATTTTGGAAGACTGAGAAAAATCTGTTTTTCAAGCTCTACCCAGCAAGCACCCTGAGCAAGACAAAGAAGTTCGTGAATACTTAGACGCACCACTGCAGATGTGCATGCCATTGGAAAGTGCTAGCCTCAACGAAGTATGGAGAGTTATTTTAAATTTGCAGGATGGTAAGGCGCCAGGTTATGATCTAATTGATGCGCAACTACTAAAGCATCTTCCCAAAAAAGGCGTCCTCCAAATCACTGCAATTTTTAATGCCTGCTTAAGACTCAATATCTATCCCGCCCAGTGGAAAATTGCGCAGATTATTATGGTACCTAAACCAGGCAAACCGCCGCATGAAGTTAGTTCGTACAGACCGATAAGCCTTCTCCCAGTGATGGGTAAACTACTGGAGATAATACTGCGCATCCTGTTGATGCGCAAGTACTTGTCGGATGTCATCCCCCTGCACCAATTTGGGTTCCGAGAGAAGCATGGAACTATAGAACAGATCCATCGTATAACGGACACCATAAGTCGCACACTGGAATGCAAACAATCCTGCTCCGCCGTCATCGTAGACATCAGTCAGGCCTTTGATAAAGTGTGGCATGACGGACTTCTATACAAAATTAAACAATTGCTTCCTCATTCCTTCTTTTTAATACTAAGATCATACCTGCACAAGAGATGCTTTGAGGTGAAATTCAATAATGCGACCGCTCCGTTATATGAAATTCTGTCAGGAGTCCCACAGGGTAGCATATTAGGCCCCGTACTGTACCTACTATTTACTGCTGACCTTCCAACGCAAGGCAATACTATAACTGCCACATATGCAGACGACACAGCCTTACTATCTGTCCATGAAGACCCAGCCACAGCATCGGCCAAACTACAAGACCATGTAGATAAAGTGGAGAAATGGCTAGACAAATGGCGCATTAAGGCAAATCAAAGCAAATCTATCCACGTAACCTTCACTATCAGAAAAAAGACCTGTCCCGCAATAAAACTTTACAATGAGGATATTCCCCAAGCTGAGGACGCCAAATATCTCGGAATGCATCTAGATCGAAGGCTTACCTGGAAAAAGCACATCTGGACCAAGCGCAAACAGCTGGACACAAAGTTCAGAACGATGTACTGGCTGATAGGTCGGAAGTCGAGATTGTCACAGGAAAGCAAAATAGCAGTATATAAGGCCATACTAAAACCAATCTGGACCTACGGTATTCAATTATGGGGTACTGCTAGCAACAGTAACATCGAGATTCTCGTAAGATTTCAGACCAAGACATTGAGAGCCATGTTGGACATACCGTACTACGTGAGCAACAGATACATACATAAGGATCTAGCTATCAGCACCGTCAAACAAGAGATAACTAAACACAGTAAAAGCTACCAGAATAGAATGTTAACTCACGTCAATCAACTGGCCTCAAAGTTTCAGGGTGCAGGAAGTACCTCCCACAGCCGATTAAAGCGGCATGGAGTCCCTACGCTAACCGCGAGATTCAAATAATGAAAGGAAAAAAAAAAAAACTTTCGTGCCTATGATGTCATTGATCATAAAATATTAATACCAAGCGTTTGGCCTATTGTGTAGACACAGATTGCCATGTTACAGAGAGAAAAAAAAAATAAAAATAAAAAACTGTCTACTTACATTAGTAACCATGTCATTACTCACGTCGTTATCACGATTTGATGATGAACAGATACATACATAAGGATCTAGCTATCAGCACCGTCAAACAAGAGATAACTAAACACAGTAAAAGCTACCAGAATAGAATGTTAAGTCACGTCAATCAACTGGCCTCAAAGTTTCAGGGTGCAGGAAGTACCTCCCACAGCCGATTAAAGCGGCATGGAGTCCCTACGCTAACCGCGAGATTCAAATAATGAAAGGAAAAAAAAAAAAAACTTTCGTGCCTATGATGTCATTGATCATAAAATATTAATACCAAGCGTTTGGCCTATTGTGTAGACACAGATTGCCATGTTACAGAGAGAAAAAAAAATAAAAATAAAAAACTGTCTACTTACATTAGTAACCATGTCATTACTCACGTCGTTATCACGATTTGATGATGAACAGATACATACATAAGGATCTAGCTATCAGCACCGTCAAACAAGAGATAACTAAACACAGTAAAAGCTACCAGAATAGAATGTTAACTCACGTCAATCAACTGGCCTCAAAGTTTCAGGGTGCAGGAAGTACCTCCCACAGCCGATTAAAGCGGCATGGAGTCCCTACGCTAACCGCGAGATTCAAATAATGAAAGGAAAAAAAAAAAACTTTCGTGCCTATGATGTCATTGATCATAAAATATTAATACCAAGCGTTTGGCCTATTGTGTAGACACAGATTGCCATGTTACAGAGAGAAAAAATTGGTTGTCTGTAAAGTCGGTTTACGGACGATAGATTTACGTGATAACGTCATAATCATTATTTTATGTAATACAAAAGCACAGGTGGAACGTTACTATGGAACGTTACTATGGAACGTTACTATTTTTCATGAGTGTTGCTGGTATTATCAATTTATAAGACGTTATCACGTCAAAAAAATAAAAATAAAAAACTGTCTACTTACATTAGTAACCATGTCATTACTCACGTCGTTATCACGATTTGGTGTTGCGGTAAATTGTGGTGGAGCCACAGCCTGTGACGGCGTGGCAGTGACATGGCTACTCTGCATTTCAGTCCGCAAGCGATCAAGTGCGGTATCATCCAACATACGATTACGCTGAATGACTCGCACCTGATCCGACAGACGTTGCGCCGACACGTTGACAGCTGGTTCAAGCACCTGGAACAGAGAGAGCATCCGAACACGGTAAGCGGTCAGGTTGTTTCCCCCCTATGTAGCCCCATAGTATGCGCGCATGACATTTGCATTGATGGATTGCGTCCATCGCATGCGCTGCACACTCCCGCCGGGAGCTGGGACCCTATCAGAGACCGGTGGGCCTCGAGGTCCTAAACCGTCCGGCGACCGGCGTCCTCCCCGTCGACGAGCAGGTGGTGGCGTCGTGGGCGGAGAGAAATACTCGTCGCTCGAGCTCGACGCAACTGCCACGGCCGGTCTCACAGCACTCACGACGGGGCTAGAGTCCGGCGGCGGCGAGGCGGAGCTGAGCGACGGGTCCGGAGGTGGAAGGCGTGCGCGTTGTGCAGCTGATCTCGTCAACATTATTTTGATATCATATTTTCTTTAAGTATTTCATTTTCGTTGATATGACATACGTCATTCTTGATCACAGTTTTTTCTTTTATGTTTATTGTTACAAAAAAGGCTTCATTTTATTAAAATAAGAAATGGAAATGTTAATACATAAAAAACGGGAGATTAATCAAGTTTTTGGTGGGTTTTAGTCCAGTTGTTTAAGACAATTATGGAGAGAAATTTCAAGGCGTCTGTTGACATTTGGTGTTGCCAACTTATTATTATTATTATCTTGTAACATTTTTTGTAAGATTATAAGCCAATCTAAAACATTTAAGACTCGTATTTGGTACGTTTAATACAGTGTTGTGAGTAACTCATTTACCATAATCTGCATCAGATATCACTGTTTTATATATTGACTGTTTAAAGAATATTTACCTGTTGCCAAGTCTAAAGGTTTCGTGTTTCTTTGAGAACTTTTAAATAGAAAAATGTAGTGTTTTCGTTTTTTGAGCCATTCTTTATGCATAGGAATTAAGATTGAGATTCACTCGTGAGAATGTTCAGCGATTGTCTCCATGCGCAAAACATCTACTGAATTTTCATAATCTCGTAAACGGGTGAATTTCCCAAATGACTTATTTTTTTGTCTTCGGTATGTGTAAAACGTATCCACGATCGGCAACACATGCGAACGATACCCATTGAAAAATTCATTCATCGATCGATTCTCATTATTTCACAAAAAAAAAACATTAAATTTATTCTTTCGAGTTTTTTTAATTGTTACTTTTTGAAAAAAATAGTCCCAATCGTTTCGAGTTCGATGATCGAGTTAATGGTATTCGGTTCCAGAACGATCTAAAAATAATGGTGTATAACTTATTCTATTTCATAGTATATTAGTTTTGTTATATAGCATATTTTATTACATAATTAACGATTATTATTACTGAGAGGCACAAACGTACTTGTCCTGCAAAATGTTCTCATATCGCTGGACAAAAGTAATTTAAACCCAACTTTACATCGACGAGTCCGACAGCGTCCCCACCCCAATTTTATTTCCCTCGTTAGTGTGTGCTAGTGCGCAGTCAGGACGGGCATGTGTCAAATCGCTGCATATTCCCGCCAATAACGAAAGTACGCCATTTCAGTTGCTCCCGGACAATTATTTTATATTATCGGTGGTTGCATTTTTTTAGTGTAATGAGTAGTTTTATTATTGTTGTTTGGTTCTAACAGAGGTAGTAAGTGAATTAGCTACATTGACTGTTATTGAATTTATCCTAGAGAGTAAGCATTTTTTCTAATTTTCTAAAAAGTGTGTTATTTCTCACGTCGCTGTTCTCATATCGCTGTAATCGGTGGTCTTTATTACCCCCGATGTGATAATTTACACCGAAATGATAAGAAAAAAACAATCGGTGTCTTATATCTAATATCGGTGTTTTGATTCATGATCAACGCACAGTTTTGTCACATCGGTGGATTGCTTTATCATATCGGTAGATCATTTCGATGGCAGCAAAGTAGAAACGGACATCTACATTTTTGCGAAAATGCTTTTTTTACAAAAATGAGCTTATTTCAACCCTATCTACAAGTCTGTATTAAAATTATTTCAAATTTCATAATAATTGAGAAAATCTGCCACGTAAATAAGGACATCTACACTCGATTTTATAAAGACATCGCAGTAGAAACGGACATTTGAATATGTCCGCCTTTACTTCGGAGCTTTGACAGATGAATTAAACGTCAACAAAAACATCAGTCACTTATCACATTCTGGCGTGTTCTTATATCAGTCTTATTTTAATTTTATATCAGTCTGTTATTTACCTATTTGGCAATGGTGCTTTTGATAATAATAAAACATAATAATTAATAGCATTTTTATTTAAAAACATATATTTTACGTGGTTTGGTAACTAAATAAATGAATTTAACTGATAGATACCGATGGAGTTTAGTGGTAAATAACTCATTTATTGATAATAATAAAATGTTAAATATTAAAAAAAAGTAAATAAAGATATCTGTTTGCATGTTTGCAACGTATAAACGGATAACAGGCAGATCTCTTCTTCTACGTTCAAGTTTTTTCAGGGTAAAAAAAGACATCTACATTATTTCAGAAAAACAACGATAAAGCGATAAAACTTGTTACACAATTCATAAAGAAGGTTATTTTAATGCACCATAGAAAATTTCATGATAATCGGTCAATAACTCTCAAAATGGCCACTATTTTTTACTAAATCAGCTGTCCTGTAAAATTGTGATTTTGTACATGTCCGTTTCTACTTTGCTGCCATCGATTTTATCATCTCGGTGAGTCGTTTTATCATATCGGTAGATCCCGTGTCATTTCGTTAACAAAGAAACAATGGAACATACAAACATACATACAAACACATACAATATATACATACATACAAAAATTCATACCTATATACATACTTACCTACATAGACTGCCAAAATCATTACCACGATACCTACCACTGGGTAGTAGAAGATGTATAAAGGGAGGTCTGTATTCGGTAATGTACGTCTATAGGCTGAGATGATGATGGTGAGGTGGAGCAATTGAACGCATTAATAAAGACAATGATAATAAAAATAAACATTCTTTTTTTAAATCTAAGTACCTACAGTAAATATAATAAAATATATTTTAATTGGATTTCTAAGAACTCAGTTCTCTTTGGATGTGATCGACTTACATAAGACCCTCAGTTCAGGTCTTCAGTTCTAAGTCACCCTTGTAAAAATATATATATAGGTACCTACTATTTCCTTTTTGATGTTCGAGGGTGGATAGATTTCCATATCGCTGGATATGTACATCATTTCGGTGGATAAACTTATCATATCGGTGTACAGAAAAAATAATCGGTGCCGGTTTGTCACATCGGTGGAAACCAGAATTCAAACTGAATTTTCTCCTTAGTCTTAAATGATACGTTGATGATATTAAATTTGGGGATATTTGATATCCTGAAGATTACATAAAACCTGAAAAATATACAAAAAAAAAATATAAATGGAAAAGTTCTTCGATATGATAAAAAAATGTCATTTGTTGAAATTCACTCAAAAGCATATTATTTTGTGTAGAGCTTGGATCATGTACAATATAATTAAAGTTACCTATCTGCGATAGCCATTCCTGAATTCTGTATAGTGCGGCAAATGATGTAAATCCACACAATCTTTAATACCTACTAGCCCCGTTGGGGCTTTAGTGCAAAATTTCATGCTTCTTGCCCAGTGGTTAGGGGGTCAGCGAATGAATAAAGATTATTCTTTTCTGGGTGCGTTGGCCCAGCTAGTCCAGCTAATAGCAATGCCTCCACAGCGAGATGTGATCTCTGGCGGGAGCTGCTTAAGCCTCCTGACGGCTTCGTCTGAAAGCCTTCCACCTGGGCATGCTTTGCCGTGGCCGACTTGGAAATCTCTGAATAGACTCCGAACCCAAGTTGCATAATTCTATACTGTCAATAAATAATCAGAATATTCACTCAATGATTTTCCTTGTCATTTTCATTATTAGTTGCTTCCTTCATAAAACCGTTATTTTAAATAGTAGGTATCTTGATATCTTGATACAAACGTAACATCGCGCTAGTTTTCACGAAGGATTATGTTTTTAGAACATAAACATAACTGTGTACAGTCACGAGCACCAATATGTAAATACTTAACAACTTTTAAAACTGTTTTTTTCCTACTGTTCTGATCAAAATTTCATGTTGTTACGAGCATAGTATTCTGGAACTCATATTTTTATGAAAAGGATCCTTCCTATCTCCAAGTTCCAATCGTTATTTCTCGCGAAAATTGCATTTATATTTAGGAAAGTGTAAACGTATTAGTTCTCGGGACTGTACTGTCGGTACCTGTGTACTAGTATACAGTTGACTGCCCCGTTGGTTCAATCGATTCCCGGGTCGGGCAAAAAGTGCTATTTGGTTTTTCCGTTAGAAATTTCTCAGTAGTAACCCGGAGTTTGGAAGTTGGATGTATGAATCCCTTGTCCCTCTCAAAGCACGTAAAGCCGTTGATCCTGGGCCTGATCTCTCTCCGGTTGTGTCAGTTTGCGTCCCATTGGACTATGAGAGTAAAGGCAACAGAGAGTGCACCTGTGTCTGCGCACACACTTGTGCACTATAATATCTCCTGCGCTGACTAATCTCCGCTGAGATTGGCGCCGGGATCAAAAACGGTCAGGACTATACACGTACTAGTAGGTACATAGATATGTTTAAGTTCTTTCATAAGAGACGACGAACATAGCGGGCATAAATCCACTGGGGACTGCTGTAAAGAAAAAGAAAAAAAAAAACAAATGGAAGAACCCTGTAACACGATCGACATTAGCCTAAAATAAATAACAAAAATCTTTCGTTTCCAGCTAGCAGTGCCGATTCGCCTCAAAGGCATCCACTTAATCAACTACTCCTGGATCCTGAACACATTCTTCTACCTGTGCAAGAGGTTCATCCCTCAGGAGGCGTGGCAGTACATCCACTTTCACGGCAACGACCTCAAGTCGTTACAGAAGCATCTGGACCTGGAGTGTCTGCCTCCAAGGTATGGGGGCACCTGCAGAACTGGGGCATCTTTCGGAGTCTGGCTGAAGAAGATAAAGAAATACAGAGATCAGCATTTTGATAGGGAAATGAAGCAGTTAGGTTATGTTATAAAAGAGTGATTTGGTTTTCTGATAGCTTGCTCCTGAATTCTAGTTCAAAATTCATTCCAAATGGACCTGGCTTTTTGAACACCATTCTATGACAAATTTTACTGCTTGATGCTTCCCTTAATAAGTAGTAAGTTGGTTTTCTTCACTTTTATCAAAAGATTATTTTATTAATTGCCTACTTGTCGGTTTGTGTGCATTTAGATAGTTATTGTGAATACTTTTAGTGAGAGAAATCAGTCATTTTAGAAATATTTTTATTGCTAGGCAGATGATGATGATATTTTTGTAGTAGTAAGTATTCCATTAGGATATATCTGTCGAATGTAAGTGTTTGGGTCCAGTCAATAAATTAACATTAACTCATCATCATCTTCCTGTCCTTGTCCCATGTTACTTGGGGTCGGCGCAACACGTTTTTTTCTTCCATTCTCCTCTGTTAGACGTCTCGGCATCATTTACTCTTTCTTAGGGTTCCGTACCTCACTCAAAACGAACCCTTATAGGATCACTTTGTTGTCCGTCCGTCCGTCTGTCTGTCTGTCAAGACACTTTATCTTGGGAACGCGTAGAGGTATTTAGTTAAGTAAGGGACTACATGACTGGAATTAATATGCTTCAAATAATGTGCCTTAAATATATGTATAGTCATAAGGATTTTATGTTTAAATATCGAGTCAAACAAATGTAAATATTTTTATATAAGGTATTTTGTGATATTTCTCTGTCATTTGAAATTAAATAGTTTTACAACAATGTGGATTTAATTGAGAATGTCGTTTTTGTTTCGATTCCCTCACTTTATCTGACAAACAATTATGTTGTTAATAGTTCTTTTTTCGCTTAGCATTAATTGCTAATCGAAAATAGACCTATTAACACTAATTAAAAAATAACTACATATTAGCAGTAATTGCTAAGCGAATAAAAAGAACTATTAACAACATCATAATCTGCCGGCCTTTTAACATGGTGTATACTTTAATCAAAATATTAATTATTTACAAACTACAAAACTATAATAGAAATAAATATGTACAAGTATAAAAGGGTTACAGGGCGTCCAAAAATTCGTCCGCATCGCTGTCAACAGGAAAAGTGCCCAGAAGGCTGGCAGCATTACCACGTTGGATGGCAATGCTGATTCTTTGGCCAAAAAATAGGCCCGCCCTCTGGTCACGTGAAGAGTCGACCAACCGCTTGGCGATTTCCCGAAAAACAAGGTGGGCACTCGGACCCCATGGCCCTAGTGTTTCAACCCCAAACGGCTCAAACACATAACTACCATTTAAATTATTGTATTTACGCCGTTTGAGGTTTTCAGCACCTGCAGCAGCCGCCCCAGCGCAGCCCACTGTGCTAGGAAGATGGGATGGCGCAAGGGTGTCGATGCAAGTTGCGTCTCACACCAAAGGCCTACCCAACTTCCATGGCATTATGGTCATACCATCTGGTCTCTTCCTATCGACGCATGCCAAGCCATTGGGTTCTAAGACAGCTGGCACCCCGGCGGTGGCAAGAGCACGACCGATGAGATCATTAATGCTAGCGTGCCGCGCAATCCAACCTGCACTTTTACTGCAAGAAAGGCCATGGTGTCCGAGGCAGTCAACTGCTTCACCACATTGACAGCGATGTGGAGCCCCACAAGGAGCGCCCAATCGCAAACGCGTAGCGAGCCGGAAGGTTGTGTCACCTAACATAGTGCCTATATTAGGTGACGGTAGTGCCTGAAGCCAGAGGCCCGACTCCCACTCACCCACAGCCAGTAGGCGGGCACGCTCAGCAGTATTGGTAGACGTATTAATAAGTTTATTCCGTACCAACCTGCAGAGCGGCTCATCCCACTGTCTCTGGGAAAACGGGTTCGCGGGCCGATCCGTATCCGGGCAAGTCACTTTCCAGGCGACCTCTGCGTCGGTCAAGCACGGCACTTCCGAGTCAACCAGGGAGAGAGCTAAAATTTTCCTGGTTAGCTTTTCAGTGCTGTGGACAGAGGACAGGAACGCCGGTAAGCTTATACTAGAAATTTTGCGGACGCCGAGGCCACCAAAACGAATTGGTAGGGTGGTTTGCAGCCACGCTCGGTCGTCCAGGGCCACATTAAGAATGGATGTTAATGTGTTGCGAATAATTTGGTCAATTTTGTCTAAAAGTTGTGGTTTCTTCCAAAGAGGAGAACAACGGAGAAAATACATAAAATTGGGACCAAAACAGCAATATCTGATCAGGGTGAATGCCGAATGTAAATTAATTTTGGAGAGTAGCCTTTTCCCAACTATTTTGGGGTCGGCTTCTAGTCTAGGTAACCGGATGCAGCTGAATACCAGTATTTTACGAGGAGCGACCGCCTATCTCACCTTCACAACCCAGTTAGTTCTGGGTAATACGATACCCTTTGGTAAGACTGGTTGTCAGACTTTCAGGCCACTGACTACCTGTAACGGCTGTCAAAGATCTACAAATGACTGCCGGGACCAACGGCTTAACGTGCTTTCCGCATGGAGGAAACTCGGTATGTAATGGGTGGTCACCCATCCACGGACCTATTACCACCGAATTAACCTAAAGATCGACCCGAGCGGCAGTTATTATTTAGCCACGAGCTCTCTCAAAAAGAACTATTAACAACATAAAACATAAGTAAACTATTTACAATATACATATGAATTGTTATTTACCATTGTTTTTGCGCGGATCTGCAAACGCCTCCCACAAATATATTTTTATTTTCTTCATGTTTCATTCTATTTATACAAGCTTAGTTTAACAAACAACTACCTACTTGTCATCGTTAAAACATAAAAGTATGCTTATATAATTATTCAAAGCTAGTTTTTTTTAAGTAACTAATTTTCTGGTGAGATTTTCCAATTCTCACCTCGTTTAAGTCAAACAACAATACTCAGTTGAAGAAATATAGCTTGATAGAAAGAGTGACATAGCCGGTTGGCTATCAACTCTACAAATCTATATTGTAGAAGACCGTAGATAAATACTGACAAAAAGTTTTCTATCCTCTAAATACCTCAGATCGCCTTAGAAAAGACCAAGTAAAGAACATACGCATTTCATCTAATCTACACATCACAATACCTTCCATTAAATCTGACACATGACCCCACAGACCCTCTGACCTAAAAACAACAATTTCAAGAAGCCGCAAAGGATAAAACTGTACAATGAATATGGACGGCCTATTCCTAAAGGTTCTCACACACAAGAAAGGTATAACGCCGGTTATTATCTTAATAACAATATCCTTCTGACCGGATTTCAGTTACGGCGGCTAATCTCAACGGAGATTTTAGCCTCATACCAGAACACCTAATCACCTATATTATGAAAAACTATCACCACGCTTGGTAAACAAATTTGTGAACGACTAATCGCAGAGATATAAATGAGATGACACCATGACTTACATGACTAACACGCTTCTCTTCAAGGGTAAAGCTGATCTAACTACTAAGGTAGTATGTAGAGCTACGAGTACCCAAGGAGTGTTACTAACTCAATAGACATTAATCTCAAAGCATGTACGGTGGAAAATATACACGCAACGTCGTCCTGCGTCTGTGTGGAGGACGTCTTATTCCAAACCATTACTCAAAGGTTTTATGTTCACAAATGATGGCCCACCTGATATTTTAGGACATCGTACAATTCGTCGGCTACATCTTGAGAGAATAAATGAAGAAAAAATGTTCGTACTATCAAGAAGAAACATTCATATTAGTTTCAGAAACGACATTTACATACCAAACAGTTATTGAACTATCAAATATTTCGTACAGACACATTTTAAAATACAGAGACAATATTTGATATCGATCGCAATTTCAATATGAATTCGAATGCCATTCCGAATTACCTAGCTACTATTGTCCAAAGGCAAAATTAAATTACAGTGAAGTCACTAAGCTTTGATCCTTAGACTTATTTCTTAACTACCTACAAGGAGATATACGTACCGAATCTATATTTTTATTTTTTTATTTTAATGTAGTTGCTATGTCATACTAAGTGCCCTAGTTATTTAGACAAGTTATAAGATATATTTTTTGTTCTAGACCATACCTGGGACTATTCTAGTTACGGAGATCTTAGGGGCCAAGGTTCATCAAACTTTTTATCAGAAAAACACGTTCTTTTCTTATTTTAATATTGTTGGAACTATGTTTTTGTTGTTTCTTAAATTTATTGCATAAGCAATTGCATGTTTTTATTTTTATTTTGGCTTACTTTATAACTGCTACAATGATATTACAGAATAGAATCTTCAGTAAGATCTACTGTCATTAAAGAATGTGGGTTGCATGAATTCAATCATTGATTATATAGGTGATCTGTTTCCCTAACCAGAGTACATTCTCTTTCTTTTTGGAACTTAATAATTTGTTTGTTAGCATGAACAGAAAAAGAACCCTTACGACTACCTTTCGCCTAACGATTTTTAAATATAAGCAGTGTTGGTACAACCTAAAACTAAAACTTTACGTAATCATTATTAGGTAAACTAGGACCAAAGTCTTTTTCTGAGGTCTCTTTCACAAAACTTTTAGTTTCCTAGTCCTTGTGCATAGTTCATTAGATAACGTTTACCTAGAGAAGTCACGCTGAAATCAACAAGAAAATAAAGTAATATAGCGTCATCATTCTCTTGCCCTTGTCCCAATTCATTTGGGGTCGGTACAGCATGTCTTCTTCTTCCATACTTCTCTATTACTTGTCATCTCATCAGACACCTCTTTTCGTGCCAAATCATTCTTCACACAGTCCATCCACCTTTTCTTTGGTCTTCCTCTACTCTTATACCCATCCACAGTCATATTCAAAACTTTCCTCACGACATTTTCCTCATTCCTCCGCATCACATGCCCATACCACGATAACCGATTACCACACACTTTCAGACTTCCTCTTATGTACTCATTTCTTTCTTTATCCATTCGCGTAATACCACTACCACATGCCCCTTAACTTTCTAATCTCAGCCAAATGCAAATGCCTTTCTTCACAATTAACTAATTATTATAATTTTGCATGCAATTGATACATATCCTGTATAGCTAAACATGTGGACTTTTGATTAATACCTGACTGTAACAACTCTATACCATGTTTAAGGCAAATAAAGACTTATCTTATCTTATCTTTCTTTCATCCCTTTTGTGGCCCAACATTCTGATCCATACAAGACAGCAGGTCTAACCATCGTTTAATAAATCTTCCCCTTAAGTTTAAGAGGAATGCAGGAGTCGCAGATTGTTCCCGTGACCTGCCGCCATTTTATAATTTCAACCATCCTGTGTAACGAATAAAGTAATATAGCATGTTATGGGAAAAAAATCACAGACTTTTGAAGAAACGAAAGACATGAGTAAAATGTATGGAGCAATGGTGCTTTTAATATTTTCGCGGCCATTAACGAAACTATTCACGTATAGGAAAAATGCTCAAAACTCAGTCCGGACCTTCGATCAATTTTATTATTGATCGAAGGTCCGGACTGAGTTCCATCAAATTTACAAAGAATAAAACAAAAATGAAACAGCGGTATTCGTTTTTTGAAATAGAATTTGGCGAGGCCAAGAATCGAACCTTTTTTTTTAACAATAACAACATTCTGTATTATTGCACTAACCGATATCGATAGTGTACCAAATAATAAACAATTTTAATACTACAGTTTGTTATGCTATTGTCTCCTATATGTACACAGTTTCGTTAGTGGATGCGAAAAATAAAACGGCTTTTTAACAATGATGTTTTTGTCTTATTTTGTAAGTTGAAAGGAGCTTCCCTGACGTAAAAGTGTGTTGTCTACTAAGATACGTTAAATTAAACAAAACCACGAGCAACAGAAGAATAGATTAAATTAACCCACACTTCCGAAACACAATCCTTCATCTTCAGTCAACTTTGTCAAACACCTTCCTACTTCAGTAACAATCCATCTACACCACCTTTCTGCCTCCCTGGTTCTATAATATTATATTCCCGGTGATTAATCAATAAAGCTTCCCTAACCATATTGCTTACCTGTGATACGGACGTCGGCAGGTCGGGTTGTACTTATCATAACTCCTGGTTTGACGTATGAGGATTGAATATCGGTAGAGCAATGGGCATCAATCAAGTTGAAATGCTGTAGGAGTGTGGGTTGTGAGTATAGTTGGCTCAATAATAAATAAACCAAGTATTTTTAAGTATAGCCTACTCAGGAATCGCTTGTATCTTACACTAGTCAATCAAATCACGGCGGAGCGACTGAAATTAATACATTTGTAGAAGACATTCCAATAAAAAAATAAATAATTAATCTCTCTCGGTAGCTAAGCAAATTCCATAATACCCATGAAATACCCACCTCATTGGTATCCTAATTAAAAGCAATTCAAACTTCGATACGTCGTATGGAATGAAGACTATGTAAAGTCACGCATACTATGCCATCATTTTGAATTAATTTACTAATTCCTTTGTTTAATTAGAATTATTGAAGTGCTACTAACGAACAACCAACTAAAAAGGTGTTACATGTTCACTCTTCTGTCGTTAGATGGGGTGATGAGATGTCGACAACTCAACAACGACATTAGACGGCAACTCCACAAAAAATTTGACGCAACACATCTTACAGCCAGACAAAAGACTATTCTTCATAAGGCAGTTGTCCCACTGCTGCCGGTGAGGACGCGATACTCGCTCAGCGATGCTCGCTTGGCGGTCCAAACTAACGCCAAGAGACCAACCAGCGGTCATTCCTACCTAGAGTGCGGATGTGAGTGCACTTATTATGAATTCAGAGCAATTACTAGAACAATCATTATTGTCGGGACGGGAAGACGTGCGTAGCGCGTGCAGTGTTGCGCAGGACTGGCTGTCCTGAGCGAGTGGTACGAGTAATCGCCCGCCGTACTCGCACACTCGCTTATAGCTCAGCGACAAAACTATCAGACCTACACACTCGTTTCTCGCTTCTCGCCAACGCGTTTCTAGTTTCTAGCTCTAATCGCTTCTCGCTCATCGTTGGCGGTGGGACAACTGCCTAACATACAGAACTTCAATACAGAACTGCCGTCAAACAGGAAAAACAATTATATTCACATGCTGAATAAGCATGTTCATTTTCTAGTAGGTCACTATAGTGATAGGCTTATAAATCTAGATATCAACAGTTTTGTTGGTAAACTTAAGTCGACACGGGGTAAAGTGTATCTACCTATTAGTTGTAAACACAAAATAGCTAGGCTATTAGTATATAATATTCACTCAGACATAAGTAGTATGTCAATGTTTACTTCAATTATTAACACTGCGACTATTAGTAATAATACTAATAATTCTTTTTTCAATTACTCGGAGGATCCATGTGTAACTATAGAAGATCCTGGAGTGGGGTCCACTAGTAGTAGGATCTCATTGCCTTGTGATGGCATAGGAGTCTTGGGGCTCACTCCGGATACTCTTTTAAACTAGTTAGTAAGACAACAGAAGCAAGTTCGGGAAGTGAGATTGAGGTATGCTTGTTGGAATGTTGGGACGATGACTGGAAGAGCCAGAGAGTTAGCGGATGTATTAAAAAGAAGACGAATAAATGTGGCGTGTTTATAAGAAACGAAGTGGAAGGGTACGAAAGCGAGGGAAATTGGTGAGGGATACAAGTTTTTCTACTGTAGAAGTGACGGGAAAAGGAATGGCGTGGGAATAGTTTTAGATAGTAATTTAAAAGAAAGCGTGATGGATGTAAAAAGAGTTAATGATAGATTGATAGTTTTGAAGGTTATGTTCGAAAACGTAATGCTGAACATAGTTAGTGTATATGCACCGCAAGTGGGATGTGATGAAATAGTGAAAGAGAAGTTTTGGGAGGAGTTTGACACCGTTTTGATGAACATCCCGGCGCATGAAGAATTGATAGTTGGAGGTGATTTCAATGGACATGTGGGAAGAATGAGAGGGATTTATGAAAGAGTGCATGGGGGTTGGGGAATCGGGAATCAAAACAATGAGGGGGAGACTCTACTGCAATCCGCTACCGCATTTTATCTGGCAGTAGCCAATACTTGGTTCCAGAAGGACGACGAACACCTTGCTACATACAAGAGTGGTAACCACAATACACAGATAGATTACTTCCTAGTCCGAAGAAACAAATTAAAGTATATCAAAGATTGTAAAGTCTTACCGGGAAAAGACTTGGTTACACAGCACAGACTCCTAATTATGGAAATAGTTACAGAAATAAAAGTCAATAGAACCAAAAACCGACCTCCGCCTAAAATAAAATGGTATATGTTAGAGAAGGATGACTGTGCGAAAGAATTTAAAGAACGAGTGGTGGATAAAATGGTAGAGATGGGAGATATGAGCGAGCGAAGTGTAAATGAATGTTGGAGTGAGATGGCTGGGTGTATTAGGAGTGTAGCAAAGCATGTCTTAGGACACACGAAAGGAAGGGGTACGATAGATAGAGATACATGGTGGTGGTCTACAGAAATCCAGAATGTGTTGAAGGAAAAAAAGAGGAAATTCAAGGAATGGCAGAGTGTTGAAGTTGCATGTGTTAGTTTGAAAGCTGAAAAGAAGAGTGAGTATGATGCTCTCAAGAAAAAAGCCAAGAAAGCTGAGGCCATAGCTAGAGCAAAGACCCAAGACAAGCTTTATGACACTTTGGATAGTACAGCAGGCCAAAAACAACTATATCGGCTTGCTAGAGCTAGAGAGAAAAAGGCGAGGGATGTATGTCAGATTAAATCCGTAAAAGATGAAGCTGGAATGGTTCTTTCGGATGATGAGAAAATTAAGGATAGGTGGAAGGGGTACTTTGAAAACTGATGAATGAGGAGAATGATTGGAACGGTGTGCTGGACAATAAACCAGTGAATGAGGGGTTAGTGAGAAAGGTTATTATGGATGAAGTGAGAATAGCAGTAAATGGAATGAAGAATAGTAAAGCGTTAGGACCTGATGGTATACCAGTTGAAGTGTGGAAGTTATTACGGGTGGATGGGTGGGCGTGGTTAGCTTTATTTTTCAATAAGTTGTTACTTGAAGAAGTCATACCTGACGAATGGTGCAACAGTTCGCTGGTGCCCATCTTTAAAAATAAAGGTGATGTGCTGGAGTGTAATAACTATAGAAGGAATAAAGCTAATGGCGCATAGTATGAAAGTTTGGGAGAAAGTTATTGAAAGACGACTGAGAGAAGAGAGTGAAATTTTACGAAATCAATTCGGTTTTATGCCTGGTCGGGGAACGACAGATGCCATTTTCACCATCCGCCAGCTGTGCGAGAAATACAGAAGTGCGCACAAAAACTTGCACATGGTGTTCATCGACCTCGAAAAGGCATACGACCGGGTACCTCGTGAAGTTTTGTGGTGGGCCTTGAAAGAGAAAGGTATGCCTGGGAAGTATGTGCAGTTGATCCGAGCGATGCACAGTAGATATAGTACCCAAGTCCGGTCTACAGCGGGCACTACCGGCAGCTTCAATGTGGCTGTTGGCTTGCACCAAGGGTCGGCTCTAAGCCCTTACCTCTTCCTGGTGATAATGGACGCACTTACGTCGGACATACAGGAAGAGGCTCCCTGGTGTATGCTGTTTGCCAACGACATTGTGTTGGTTGCCGAGAGTGGCCTAGAGGACCAGAGCAGATTGGAGGTGTGGTGGCAAAGACTGGAGAATGTTGGCCTGAAAGTCAGTAGGACCAAAACAGAATACCTATTCTGTGATTTCGGCGGTCTCTCCAGTCCTGTGCCCATAACTCTTGCCGGAACGCCCATACCGATCTGTTCCGATTTTCGGTACCTCTAGTCGCTTGTCCAAGGGGATGGCGAAGTAGACCGAGACGTAACATACCGGATCAACTCAGGATGGATGAAATGGCGACAGGTCACTGGAACAACTTGCGACCCACGGATGCCCCAAGTTAAAAGGGAAAATATACAAGTCCGTGATTAGACCTGTCGTACTGTATGGATCGGAATGCTGGGCTGTGAAGAAGATGGATGAAAAAAGATTGCATGTAGCCGAGATGAGAATGTTGAGGTGGATGTGTGGTGTGACAAGAATGGATAAAGTAAGGTACGAATATATTAGAGGAAGTTTAAAAGTTGCGCCAGTCACAGAAAAGTTGAAAGGGAATCGACTGTCTTGGTATGGACATGTGATGAGGAGGGACGAATCGCATGTGACTAAAAGAGTGATGAATATAAACGTTGATGGATGGAGAAGGAGAGGAAGACCAAAGAAACGATGGATGGATTGTGTGAGGAATGATATGAAAGATAAAGAAGTAAATGATAGCATGACAGAGGAGAATGGAAGAAAAAAACGTGTTGCGCCGACCCCAAATAACATGGGACAAGGGCAGGAAGATGATGAGTAAGACAACAGAGGATACCAGTAACATTGATGTTACACCGATCAACAGAAATGTGCTCGTATCTTCTTGCTCTCAAATAGCTAAATGTAAAAAAGGGGCTAAGCAGAATTCCATGCAATTATTTCATCAAAACATTCAAGGTTTCTCTTCAAAGCAACTAGAAATTGTTTTTTTTTTTAGAAAAAACAAAGTTTAAAATTGTTTGTTTCACTGAACATTGGTTAAAAGATTATGAAATGCTAATTAATTATGCAAATTTCAGTTTGGGCAGTTGCTTTAACCGGAGAGCTAAGATTCGTGGGGGTTCATTAATCTTAGTTAAAAATTGTATTAAATTTAAGACTCGTAGTGATATTGTTGATCTATCGGTTGGACATAATAATGAGCTGTCTTGTGTTGAGCTGGATAGGCATGTCATAGTGTGCGTTTACAGACCCCCAAATTATCAAAACTACTCTATTTTTGAATCGGTAATGGAAGATGCTTTAGCAAAGTTTGCAACTGGTAATAAATCACTGGTAATCTGTGGTGACTTTAATGTTAATATTTTAGATCAAAATTCAAATAGCAGTAGACTATTACATCTTTTTAAATCATTTAATTTGTTAAACGTGTTTTCGGAACCAACCCGAATTACTTCAAATAGTGCAACATGTATTGATAATGTTTTTGTTGCTGCGACTACTTGGATAAATCTATTGTAAATTACCTTCCTTCTGATCATAGCGGTCAAACCGTTATTTTCGAGTCCTACACACCATTACAAAAAATCAGATAAAGTCTAGACAAATGACACCCAGTAATTTAAATAAATTTAATAATAACTTAATTAGTAATTTAGGTATTCCGGACCATATTAATGAAAATGTAAATCACTTTTATGAGGAATTTTTTTCGGTAGTTTACACAGAGTTCAATAATACATTAAAAATGAAAACTAAATCTATTTGCCCAAAGTTTATGTTCAGTGACTGGGCAACTAAGGGTATTAGGAAAAGTAGGGAGCGATTGTTTGAACTGTACGGCCTTTTAGTAAATATGTTGTAACTTACTCTAAAATTTTTAAAAACACTTGTAAGGTAGCTACAGCCTTATTCATTAGCAACAAGATTAAATCCGCCGATAATAAAATAAAGACGGTTTGGAAAATTATCAATAGTGAAACTAATAGACATAAAAAATATACTAATGATATCACACTAGAGACTTCACGTGGTCTTATAAGCACTAAAAACGAAGTTGCTCAAGAATTTGTAGATTTCTTCACTAGTATCCCACTTAAAACTACTGAAACCTTAAATTCCTCACCCTTGGTTTCTATTGATTTGTTAAGAGCGAACGTTTCAGCCTGTCCGGTTGAGTTTCAATTTAAGCATATAAACCCCATAACAGTCATTTAAGCTTATAAGGAAATCAAAATCAAATTAACTGAAGATCTATGGGGAATGTCCATTAAAGTTTGTCAAGCTATTATTAAGACTATAGCACCGTTCTTAGCCTTAATATTTAATTATGTGTGGACCAAGGAGTCTTCCCGGACCTTATGAAATACAGCAAGGTAATACCACTTTTCAAATCCGGGGACAGTAAAGACACCAAATTATTTGTTCAGTTTCGCGAGTTCTGTGGTAAAACTCATGAATGGTTAATAAGTCACACGAAATTAAGAAAAAAAAAATCATTTCAGAAAATCAAGTAAAACCTTAGGACAATGACCATGTCCTTGAGATGAGCGCTAAACTAAGAAATTGTGCAGGGTGCTACGACAGACTGCGGAAAACCTTTAATAGTACCCAAGCAAAAAAAAAAGATAATGAAAAAACATTGCAGGAAATGCAACCAAAACCTTTGCGTAACATGTTTCCAAGACCATAAGTAAATAAAAACATTTTTCAGTTCTTTTACGATAATTCTGTTTTATTGTCGATATCCCCTTATTTTTCTCTGTCCCATCACTACTAAAAATACTTTCTAGTGCGGTTCAGGTCGATATCGGCCTGCTGCTTTTCCTGCTTTATTTCTCATTTCCTGTTTGGCAGATCCCGGGGCGAATCAAACCTAAGGAAGTTGGGTTCAGGGTCATTCTAACAATATCAAAAAAAAATGAATACATTATGTTTTCACAAAGTTACAGCAATTTAATCTATCCTAGAGCTGGTGGGTCTAGAAAGACCTGCCACGCACTGGCGGAATTATCATTGGGGGCGCATTTTGGCCCGCCGCCGCACCAGATGAAGAAATATGATTTTATTTGCCGCAGTAAACGTGTTAATGCATGTTTTAAATTGCGTCTCATTCAGTTCAAAAATACTTTGTGGAATTTTATTATAGCATCTCAAACAGTACCCCATGAAAGATGAGTCTACTTTAGCGAGTCTGAAGCCCGGCTGAACTAATTGATCTCTAGTTCTAGTACTGTAATTGTGTCTGTCACCTAAAAGATGTAGATTTTTCTAACGTACATTATGTTTTCGTAGATGTATTGACAATGTACCGTCATGATGTTGATTTCCTTAAACAGTTCCCTTAGAGAATCGCGCCTACGAAGATTATAATATGGCTCTGATGGCTCTTTTTTGCAGAATAAGTATAGACTCAATGTGTGCAGCCCGTCCCCATAACAGAATGCCATAAGACATTATACTATGAAAGTAACTAAAATAGACTAAAATAAAATAAATGTGAAAGACAGTGTTAAAATAAATTTTCTAGCGAAACTCCAGCGACGTGATGATAAAGTGGAATTTTTTTTTTGTTTCATTAGGCATCGATAATTAATGTAGTCTGTGAAGATTTGCTGATTTAATTTAATTTGGACGTACATACTGGTCGTACAATCTAACTTCTAGTTTCAATGGCACCTGTAAAGGAAGGCAGATGCTTTCGATAATAATTAATTAACGGCCGCAAATAGATTTTAAAATTGTACTATTTCTGACGGAACGGTAATTTTCAGCCGAGTTATTAATTATGTTTCCTTTTGGTTCAGTTTCAGTATACAATAACCGTTCTGAAGGGAAATAACATGTCATGTTCAAAAATCACTACTGATTCATCGTGATCTTTACATTATACGCTAATTTGTTTTAACATCAACATTTAAAAAAAGCCTAATTTTGAGCTTGACGCTTGCAACCTTTAGTCTAATAGTAATAATGAGAAATAGTATATTGTAACTGCTATATAATATGCATTGGACATGTGCATTAACAAAATATTCATTATAGAACATTACGAAAATCTATTTTTGAGACGGTACGCACAGTTCTGTCCCATCGGCCCCATCGCCTGCGCCTGCGCAGCGGACCGGCGACCTCGATACCGGCAGATGATATAAAATGCATAGCACAAAGCCGAGCAATCGAATTTTAAAGGACTATTGATGTAGCAGACCGATATTTGAATAAATATAGTATTAAATTTATTGATTGAATCATTTACATTAAATAACATTTTTTTTTTAATGAAGAAATTCTTTGAATGAAATTCTTGTGTGATCGAACCGATTACAGACAACTTTAAAGACTTGTCCAAATGTGTCTATTGGTACTGTCTTCCAAATTTCCTATGCATTTGAATCGCACGGTTCGTGCACATGGGCAATGTGGATAAGCCATTATATCCAGAGAACATGCATGAGCTGCAGGCTTCCTGACAGCAATTCTTCACGACTTTACAGAAATGTTACTAGGAGGATACGCCCACTGCACAGCGTGCACTCATAAGACAACAACTATAGACTTAGGGTATTTCTGTAGTTCTAGAAAAACATTTCGTTCGTCTATCAATCGCATACACGGCTGTTGAGCTTACGCTCCTAGGTCAAGCAAATTGTGGGTTATCGAGTGCGTCCTAGTGGACCCCAGAAACAGTCATGCGACTTGAACGTTGTCCACTGGTGAACTGCCTCCCCATTTGGAGAATAAATTTAATTTAATAACTAATATTTGTTTGATGCACCTAAATTACATTTAATTACTGTATCCGTTAACCATTCAATTAAGAAGCAATTTCTTGAGGTCAATGACATGACTTACAAAAGACTTTTAACTTTCTTAAAACTGATGTTATATGTCAATCATTTGGCATTTTGCATGACTTATAATGAATGCAATTATGCTCACTGTATTGAAAATTAAATCAAGTCAATAATAATCAATAATAATTGAAAACATCATTCCTACACCTTAATTAATGTTTACTGCAGTTTTATTAGTCATTTAGTTGATAACTTTGAGTGTTAAAACTCGTGTGCAGTTTATTGTATTATTATGATTTCATAATTATTTTTCGACTTAGAAAAATATTCAAAACAATATATTGACGAATGACATTGAAATAATTTAAATATTATTATTATTAAATAAATAATTAATTTGTATAATTCTATGAAGGACATTGCATTAATTTAATATCTTAAAATACTTTGATCTAATTATATATATTTACTTCAATGCCAATCTTGATTTTGATAAACCATGATTGTATACATTTTGCATGCCTTACGGTAGAATCACTTGAAACAATATATTTTTATACCCCCACTAGCTGCCCAGCGCTACTTCGTTTGCGTGGTGTCCTACCCCTTACCCTACCCTACTACTACACTACTCCTAACCTACTCCTGCACTACTCCTATCCTACTCCTAACCTACTCCTACACTACTCCTACCCTACTCCAACCCTACTCCTAACCTACTCCTGTAATACTCCTAACCTACTCCTACACTACTCCTACCCTACTCTTAACCTACTCCTACCCTACTCCTACACTAACCCTACCAATTTTTAAAATTTTTCTCGCCGTAAAAACCATCCTTGAACTTCAACAAACATTAAAAAAAAAGAATTGGCCAAATTGGTCCAGGCGTTGTTGAGTTATGCGCTTACCAACACATTTTGCGATTCATTTTTATATTATAGATTATAATGATTATAACAGTGTTTTCTGCAAAAATAAATGATTTGATTGATTGATTGATTTGGATTTTCTTCAGAAAAAGGTAAAAATGAAGTTTTGCTATTTTTCTGAAATACAGTCGCATAGAACTCTCGTCAAATTGAGGAAAATCGTATCTGATGCGCAGCTGAACAACCAGTGCAGCGACACTGCTGCACTGGTTGTATCAACAAACTTGTACGGAGGTGTTCAAACTGACGCGAATAACTGCGTGACATCCTAATCATGAAAACAAAAGACGCGCTCTCGCAGACACGGCCGTAAACTGAGACCAATTCCACATTTCTAACAAATCAATTATGTATAATGTCTACTGTGAAACACTGGAGCTTGGTGCTCAATAAAACGACGCTTTCTTATCGTAACAATGAATTTAATTTAATGGGCACTATGTTATCGTAACTTGTCGTTCTATTATAAATTTTTACAATGCTAATAATCGGTGTGAGCAAATATACATAATTATATGGACCGATGTTCGTCCTATTATAAAAGATTGACGAGTGATTAATTTAGAAAGTCAGGTATGATTTATTCCTTAACAAATTAATTTTGAAGGTAGCTAGACTACCGAATTTTTTTGCGCCTGATGAAAAACGGTTAGCAGTGACTTGATACGGATGGCGACTTAAGATCAAAGTATCAGGCGCAAACATAATGATTCATTAGCAATCAACACAACAATAGAGCTACCGTTAACAATGTACTACAAAAAACCCTTACAGACTACAAATATGACGTCATACAAACACATCATGAATGAGTTCTGAACAAAAACAGCTTGATACCGACGCGCGCGCAGTTACCTTACGATACTTGAGCGAGAATCAAGACCAAAAGAATTAGTGATGAGGTCGGAACTCGCCCGATAATACGCTGGGCCGGCAGTCTCGACATACTCGTAGATACCGACACTGTCGCAAACTTTCGATTGCTTATTAAGAACGAAAAAATTCGGTTGCAATAACGATGCTTGCGAGAAACACATCTTGGATGTTCAGACTTGCATTTCTCGCAAGCAACGTTATTGCAACCGATTTTTTCTGTTATAATTATGCGGTCGAAAGTTTGCGACAATGTCGGTATCTATGTCGAGACTGCCGGCCCTGGTCGCTGTTACATACGTTTAATTAGTCGCACAGTCGTGTCGTGTGAATGGATATAGTAGTGTCGTGTCTGGAAAAAGATTATGGAAAATATGCGGTGAAGTGTGAAATGAAGTAGTGATTTGTAGTGATCATTCTGTTTTTTTTTTTGTTAAGGTTAGTACTATTTTGCACTAATTAGTAATTCCCGAGATTTTTCTTGTTTTGCTGTTTGTTCTGAGAGGCTCATGATTTTTCTAATGGGTGTAGGCAAGATCTACAGAATATCACCCGCTACTTGTGTTAAATATATGCGGTAGATGGGTCCTTTCGTTGTTTAGTTCTTATATAAAGAAAAACAATTTCTTGTTTTTCTGCAATTTCATTATGTGTTGAATATTAACCCTTTGTTTTACAAATACTTCCTTCTCTTTCTAGACTCCTAGTACCATAGTGGAAAACAAACGTGCATTTCCGCTGTTCTAACCGCCATCGCCAGTGCCAATAATTAACCGACTTCCAAAAGGAGAAGGCTATTTCTTTCTTTTCTGTCTACATAGGTACAGTAGATTTGTTTATAGTATCATCTCTGGTTCCCTTGTGAACAAAAGGCAGTGTTAAAAAAACACCGCTTATTACGTTGTGTCCGGTCGGTACAAATTCTAGGAATCTAGAACGTTTAGGAATTAATAATTCACACAATTAAGTATGTATTTGTTTCTTGCACGGGGGATCAATTAAAAACAGTTTAGTTTATTTAGGTTCTCAGTAAATCTATAATTTTATGCTTAGTGGTAGTAAATCTAGTTCAAATGCATCTTAACCTGCAATTATTTGGAAAAATAAGAAGTAGCCCCACCTACACCACAATGTGCTAAGTTACTTGCCCACAAAAAACGCTTATAAAACCTGATGATTGGCTTTGTTTATTCCTATAATCTTTTTAAATACGTACTGCGGAAAGCTTTGTTGAACAAAATATATAAAAACAAAATTGGCATAAGTATTTGAACTGTATTTATTTATTATGATAATGTTGTTTTCTGTGTAGCTCGATATTTTTTTTTGTCACAATCATAATAATTTAGAGCTCAAAATATGCCACTTCTTCTGTATTATTATTGCCACTGGCAATAGTAATACATCATTTGTGAACATTTCAGCTTTTAGCTATCACGGTTTATGAGATACAGCCTGGAGACAGACAGACAGCGGAGTCTTAGTAATAGGGTCCCGTTTTAGCCTTTGGGTACGGAACCCTAAAAAAAGTGCATGAAAATCTAGGGTCCAGGTTAGAACTAAGTGGTGTAACAGCCAGACACAAAAAGCGACTATTTTAGATAGATCTTTATTTTCCGATCATTATAATCTGGATCTCTTCATAGTTCGAGTGAATCGATTTCTACTGGGCAAACTTAAAAGGTCGGTTAAAGGAGGTCGGTTAAACTGACCTTTTAAGTGAGTGAGTTATCCACTTTTCACCACCTTCAAAAGATCCTACGACCTAAAATGACCTTAGTGTAGTGGACTGTGATGGCTGGGTTTATTTATTAATTTAAATACATGCACAAGAGAATATACCTATATCTGACTCTAATGAATTTATTGGTTCAAATAAAAAAAAACGTACACACAAAAAACAGTGTGAATACATACATTCTTCCAAACTTTGTCATTAATAAACTCAAAGCAATTATTTTGGTGAAACCTTGATCACCTTCTGGTCGCACAGAATGATGAACCTATTAAAGTTTATATTGTGGTTATGTGTAATATTTGACAAACCGTGCGCCCGATTGTATTGCCCGTTGGCGTAAATGATAAATGATTGATTTTGATTAATTAAAAAAAAGCCAACCTGCACAGTTAGGTTTAAAAAAAAATTTTGTGCCTTTCATGCTACTAGACCCAGCACTATCGTCGAATTCGATGTACCTGCCAACCTGGCTCAGTGGGCTGCGCTGGGGCGGCTGCCGCAGGTGCTGAAAACCTCAAACGGCGCAAATACAATAACTTAATTGGTGGAAACACTAGGGCCATGGGGTCCGAGTGCCCACCTAGTATTTCGGGAAATCGCCAAGCGGTTGGTCGACTCTTCACGTGACCAGAGGGCGGGCCTATTTTTTGGCCAAAAAATCAGCATTGCCATGACTGCTGAGACGACGAGTAATAGGGAAGTATGGGCAAAGGGCAGGAGAATATTGAGACTCATCGAAGACGATTTTATGCGCCACGTGCATAGAAATATAAAATCTATGGTCACGTGTTTATACAATAAAATAACCTGTATCGTCAAGAGATTAGAAGAATAAACTATCTGTCTAATTCTAAATACCACCACCTACCACCACTCACCACCCCACCACCTTCTATTGGGTTTGGGCTTTGGGTGGGTCTATTCCAGATGACTTTGCTCAGAAGTGGGATGACACAGGCTAACCGTAATTCTATAGATTAGATCACTGAACGGCACTAGACAACCTGCATAATTTGCAGACCAGTACGGTCAGCAACGAAAGTGGATTAACCCCGTAACTATTACTGTTACATCATCTATTTAACGGACACATACACAGTTATTCGATACAATGGTTACATCATTATGCAGCAGACAGAAAATGAAATAACTCACTAGTTTATGTGTCTGCTCCGATTTTATGCATACTTAACCGATTCGAATGATTCGTACTTATCGTTCGACGTTTCCGCTACGTTACGAGTTCGGGTTGTCATTCTGTTTGTTTTTTTAAATTTTATCGTTATCAGTAACACTAGCTGTGTGATTTATAACGATACAGGCTGTTTTTTTTTTTGCAAAAACTGTCTCAATCGAATCCTGGTAAAACTTTGCTTTGTTTTAATAAGCTGTTTCATAATCAGCCTATAATGTTCCCACTGCTGGGACACACGGCCTCCTCTCTATGAGAGGGAATGGGCTATAATTGACCACGCGGGCCCAGTGCGGGTTGGTTGATGTCACATGTCTTCGAATTTCTGGTTCTAGGACATGCCGGTTTCCTCACGATGTTTTCCTTCACCGTTTTTGAGAGCAGTGGTGATACTGTTCGTAAGTGGGGGCCGCCACCACTGGGCCACCGCTGCTCTTGGCCACCGCTACTCTCATAAGCTGTTTAATTTCCTCTAATGCTTCCCTTGATCACTTTACTGTATTTACCATAGTTTCACATTTATTCCTGCATTCATTTTATGTCGTTAAGCCATTTTTTTTCAGCCAGACTGTTCCAGTAACGGAATAGAATTCTTAAGACTATTGTACATTAACAAGAAAACTTGAAAATATTGCAAATTGTACTCGTCTAATTAAATACAGTATGAACAATTTATACTACGTACTACGTTAATCAACATTATTACTAAAACAATATACAAAAAAACATTATTGTTACCTATTCTAAAGCTATAACTGCACATTGTCAAGAAAATGAGATCAAAAATTTACAATAAGTAAAAAAAACAACATATTAAAACAATATTATTATTACTTAAATAATATTATTGTTACCTATTCCAAAGCTATAATTGCACATTGAAAAAATGAGATCAAATTTTCACAAAATAATATATTCTTCACCAAAATATTTTCGACATGTACAACTTACGGCATTTAATACAAACTAACAAGTCCGTTTTATCGAAATGACTGAACCGATTTTAATGAAACTTAATCCCATAAGCAGGATACAAAGGTCTAAAAAGTCATCAGAGAACATTTTCGAAAATGTAATATCAGTCTAATTTAGCTGTTTTAGACCTTTGTATCCTCCTTATGCGCATGAAGTTTTCTTAAAATCGATTAAGAGGCGAAGCTCTTTGCCTCTTTTGTTTTTCTGAAATTCAAATGTGCCTGTTATGGTCTAATTGAAATTGAAACCATTTTTGTTTAGTACCTGTAAAAGAAATATTAGGTAGGTACTCATGTAACATTATCAACCAATTTGTAGTAATATTGTAAAAATGCATAAATACTATTTTACTAGTACTTGTGTCATTTGAGTACGTTATGAACATTTATACCTAATAATTTCTCAATATTAGAATTCTTAATAAGAGACACAAAGTAAATTGTCATAATAAATCGTCATGAATATAATGTACCATCTTCCTAAGAATTCCATTCCGAAACTTTTTAGTTCCAATTCTACGTTACCTGCGTTTTGGTTACGGAACGGAAGTATCGGAAGTCTACCTTTGCACATTTTTGTTTCATTTATCTTTAAATAACACATCCGATCAACAAGCTTGGTATCAAATTCGGTTCACTGAAAGTTTATAAAGATATCAAAATAATTTGCAAGAAATAAACTTGTAAACTTACTTTGAAATTGGTTGCGGTTGTGGAATATCAAAAAACGGACCGTTACTGTGAGGTGCGTACTCGTCATCCGCTAGTCGCCGTCAAAATGGACGAATCATTGTGGGAATCTAACGACAGCTTTACAAATGTTGCCAATAGACAAAAATATGCATAAACGGTAGTTTTGTTGGCGATCTTTCCTAAAAAATGTGGTTTCGGAAGGGAATTTTCCACTTTAGCTAATGCCTCACATAGATATAATTATTTAAATATTGTGTGTAATGTTACACTGTTTCTGCAATTATAAATCAAATCGTAAATAACTATACTTTCCGAAAAAACAATCACATTAGTATAAATATGTCAACAAAATATATAACAGTTATGTTATTTTAGTGAAATTGGTAGTAGGACAGCGTTAAAATAGACATCTTCTATAAGAATTTTGAAAATTAAGGTAATATGAATGTGTTTTTAAGTAGCAACAATATATAATATTGTTAAAAACTGACCACAGATCCTTATTTTTAGTGTAGTTTTTCTTGAACGTGGATATTATTTGTTAAATATTTAACAAAAATTGTGGGACACGCCGAAAACACGAATGTACAATTTTTGTGAAATTGACCCAGCTTTATGCACTATGCAGCAACTGTTGTATATGTATTTTGATAATCTAGAACGAAATTCATAAATCATACTTTTACTTTCACAGCGGATAATACTCGTATTTGTGACAAGTGACACGAAAAATATTTTTCACACCACCTACCTGCTCGAAAATGTCAAATTATATGTCAAGCAACCTTAACCTGTGCCTTAACCTAAAGTGAGTCATTAGTGGCCGGGGGCACAGCCGGTCAATAATGTTGTACTGGATTTCATTATGACCCGCTGGTCATTTGTGATTTGAATTTGGAATCTCACATGCTCAGCTAAATTGGCAGTATAGTACTAACAAACACCCTTTAGTGCCAGAAAGAGGAAAGCTATTCTCGATACCCTTACTACGCGTGGATGATATTCTCGATTTCCTACAAAATCATAACGACTGCTTCTTCATATCGTTGCCATGTTTTCGAAGACATAATATTGTAAGAATAATTAGATAACTACGAACCATTGTTTAAAAGAAATGGAATAACATTAAAATTGGCATTAATAATAACAAATACCGTACCGCGCCGTAATACCGTAATAGTAATTAGCTGTAACATTAGTTAATTTATTTTAAGTAAACTGCGCTAAGATTGCTGTGGATTTTGTGAATAAATAAATAAATAATAAAACCTATCTATACTACAGTCGATTTATCACATTTTATCAAAAATACTCTATTTTCACGAGCGTCTCCAATGACGATCTAAATTCAAAATGCATACAGCCAATCATCCAAAACCATTCTACCAGCCCTGTATAAAGCTTAGTTTACACAAACGCCACTTCCATGAGAGTGATATCAATAGACACACACGACAAAACCGTAGAAGAGACTTTTTTTTTTGAAAATCGAATTGATCGTGTCTTGGCTACTTATTGGTAGACGCAATAAAGGCGCGAACTTTTGGCATTTAAACTTTAAATTTATCAACAATAGTAGATATAATATGTTATTCTTACTGTTTGTTGATTTAATAAATACTTTGTTTTTCGTACTATGGCTATTATTTTCTCACAGTAGGTGTAAAAAGTAGAGTATCCTCCTTTGGGCTAAAGGTGTCTTTGCCTTGGGCTAGCTTGAATCCCTCGCTGCGCTCGGGAGTTAAATCCCGAATCCTTCATTGCGCTCGAGATTCAATATGACGCCCATGACATAAGACACAACTCTGGTGCATAATCTACTATTTGAAATTAGATTTCTTATTTTTGGCTTGATAATGTAGTTTCTATTTTGCGGTATTTATTAGAATTATTGTTTAAACTAAAGATGGGCCTTAGCATCCTAATTTTTTTGTGTAAAAACATGATTTTTAAAATTTTGAGACACAAAATTGACTGTCCCCAATTATTGAGTAAAATTAAATTCCGTGTGCCTACGAAAAGCCCACGAGCTCCTATAACCCCTTTGCGTCCTCCTCTTCGCAGAACCGTACTTGGCGCTAATTCGCCTGTCCCCCGCCTATGTAAATTATTGAACAGCTGCAGTGATCTCGTAGATGTGCACTCTGACTCACTTGGTAGGTTCAGAAGTATTGTTTACAATAACATGTAAAATAATTTTTGTTGAGGCTTGCGTGTATTTTTAATTTTAATTTTGATTTTAATTAATGTTTGATTATGATTACAATTTGATTTAAATTTTAATTTGATTTTAATTATGATTTTGATTTTGATATTAATTTTAATTTTGATTTAAATTTTTTTTTTATTTTAATTTTGATTTTGACTTTTTATTTTGATTTTAATTTGGATTTTAATTTTGATATTAATTTTGATCTTGATTTTGATTTTAATTCTTGCTTATGGTTTTGATTTTGATTTGAATTGTTGTTTTGATTTTGACTTTGATTCATGATTTAAATTTGAATTTTGTTTTCGATTAAAACTAATTTTAATCTTGATTTTAATTGTGATTTTGTTTTTAATTTTAATTTTGAACTGATTTTGATTTTAATTTTATTGTATTGTATTGTATAACGGGCTGGTGTCCGCAACTCCACGTCAAATGCGCGTATTTTGCGTAAAATAATTTTTGTTGAGGCTTGCGTGTATTTTTAATTTTAATTTTGATTTTAATTAGTGTTTGATTATGATTACAATTTGATTTTGATTTTAATTTGATTTGGATTTTAATTATGATTTTGATTTTGATATTAATTTTAATTTTGATTTTGATTTAATTTTTTTTTTTATTTTAATTTTGATTTTGACTTTTTATTTTGATTTTAATTTGGATTTTAATTTTCGATATTAATTTTGATCTTGATTTTGATTTTAATTCTTGCTTATGGTTTTGATTTTGATTTGAATTGTTGTTTTGATTTTGACTTTGATTCATGATTTAAATTTGAATTTTGTTTTCGATTAAAACTAATTTTAATCTTGATTTTAATTGTGATTTTGTTTTTAATTTTAATTTTGAACTGATTTTGATTTTAATTCTGATGATTGTGATTTTAATTTTAATTTAATTTAATTTGATTTAAATTGAATTATGTATTTAAAACCCATTGTTATTGAGAGTAGTTCGGTACTCATCTGATGTTAAGTAGGAACCCAACGACAAATATGTAGTGCATGATGTGCTTACCTGTAAGAGGTTGATACACTTGTCTGTGACTATTTTGGATGTAATTTGTAGCTTTCAGTGTATTCAATTGTTGGTGAGCTAAATAAATAAAATAAAAAATAAAAAAAATTTGAATGAAAAAAAAAATGGTATTGAGACCACAAAGTGGATTGTAGGGCGAGACCAAGCAAGGTGAATAATAATACCAATATTACTGTATACATTCTGTATGTATGCCTTTTCATAAGTATTTATTATTTTATCTTTATCGTGTATTATAATTAATTAACCACTCGTATGCCGAGTATATAGACACAAATAAAAAGTGATTGTGTCTCGTGTAGATTTACGTTCGAAAGGTAATACATACAAAATAAAAATATAAATATATACGAAAGGTTAATAGTAAATCGCCTCATGATTTCGTAAGATGCTTTCAGTAGTAAAAGAAACAACAAACTGATACTTAGAGATACCTTATTGATGTATATCATTAAGGTACCTTTAAGTACCAGTTTGGCAACATTTTATGGCTGGGAAAGTCATATCCGTTGAATGTTCGAGACTAATACTAATAATAATGTATTTAATAGAAAATGTGAAGTCCTGACAAAGATTTATAATCAAATAACTGAGTTTTTTGCACATTTTTTGCCAGTAGATGGTATATTTTTTAATGGCATGATAAGAGATCTCACAGTTCTCACATGTACACAAAGCTTAAAAAACAGCTTCTTCGTTAGTAACGTTTAAGTAATAAAAAGTTGAAACAGATTTTGACGATGTAATAAATAAATTATGTTTAACATTATATGTATATTATATGTATTGTATGTATATTATATGTTAGTAACGTTTAAGTAATAAAAAGTTGAAACAGATTTTGACGATGTAATAAATAAATTATGTTTAACATTATTTGTATATTACATCGTCATAATTGTGTATAGTTTTTAGTTACATTTTTCCTCGTGACTTGAAAAGCAGTTTATGTTCGTTGGCAATAACAAGAGTCATGCGTGTATCCTGCATCTCATATAAGTAATATAGTCTGGCATAAACCTTTTTTTGCAAAAATATACCGTCTACCCAAAAAGTGCAAGATACCATTAGGTTAGGAAGGCGGTGGACTTGTTAGTTCTTCGTTGATTTTTTGCCACTGCCTCATTGGATCACCAACAAAATCATGTGTTGCGGGCAACAAATTAGTGAACAAACCAGTCTGCAGATATTTCAATCTAATTGACCTTTCGCAGTGGCATGACGCACCTGTTCAAATTACAATGAATTTATGATAAAAGAAATTTTTGTTATTAGGATCGAATCGATAATTTGCGAGAAACCTGATTTCATTCAGAAAAAAAAACACACAAATTGGGTCTGTTGGTTGATTTTTTTTTAAATAAACAAGCAGCCTATTTTAAGCATGGATCTTTTTTTGTTTCAGGTTGCAACTACTAGGATATAATAATGTTTGAGTGCTTCTTAGAAATTGCCTTCGAAGCCGAACTCGACACGAAAGAACACCCCGAGTTGATGGACATCGCTTACGAACAATGTAAAGAGAATCTAGCTACCAGGGCAACAGCCATCACAGAGCTTAGGAAAATGATATTTGGTGAGTTTTCCGATGTTTACTAAAAAAGTGGTACAACGACAGCCATTGATCGGTTGGTTTATCAATAACAGTCAAAACGAACAGTCACTGGCTTGTCAACTCTGAACACATTAAAAAACCACCTTTTCATGTCCTTACTGCTGTTTTTAGGAAAGTTTTGACTTATTTGAACCAGTATGAAAAAAAATGGATTTTTGTATTGTTGTCTAGGTACTTAAGCTGTCTGTCAAAAAACTTTACGTCGTCTTTTTTTTTACAAGGGCCAGGAGTACCTACTGTTATATATATATATATGGAGATGATTGTGCAGTTATGAAACTTGTACAATACTAGCACCAACATACATTTTTTCCTAAACTTCTTTGTGTTGTCTTGCCTGCCGCACTTGTCTGAATAACCTTTGCAGTCAATGACTGTTTGGGTCATCGACCTATCTAAATGAGGTTCCTAACATTTGTTATGATGACTTTGTGTTAAGGAATGTGCAAATTTCCGAAACAAAGTAAAGAACTTCAAATAAGTGTTTTAAAATGATTAATTAGTTCACTATAAAGCAATATTGTTGCAGATAGAGGTGAATGTCACCCAATGAGGATGGATGACGAGTTCATGCTGAGGTTTTTAAGAGCCAGAAAATTCATTGTACCTAGAGCTCATAAATTGGTGAGTGTATTTCTTCTTCTGACCTCACCTGAACTAGGCAGATATTAAGTATGTTAAATTGTATTATGTTTTATGGAGCATTTGCGGTCAACGTTCACGACCTTTCATCAACATCATCATCCTATCAGCCGAAAGACGTCCACTGCAGGACATTTTTTTTTTGTTGCCGTGGTGGAAAATCCCCGGCTAGACCCCAAGCGTCGCCATGTTGACCGGTACTGTGTTCTCGCATCCAACGGATTCCAGCAACCTTTACCAAGGTCATCGGTCCACCTTGTGGAGGGCCACAAGCTCATAGCTCTATGGAGACTAATTAGGTATTTCCAAGTAAAATTGAGACCTCTGGAAATACAGGCGCGGCGTTTTATTTTAGTGTCAGTTAGTTCGAAGTTCTGCCTGTTGTTTCACCCACATTCACCGTGTAAAAGGTCAATTGCTATTTACTCACACGCTGGTTAAATGGTAATTACGCCTCGGGCTGCCAATGAGAATTTCATCGCAAGAAAACCCAGTTACTGCTAAACAGTTTGTCTGAACTCGGAATTGAATCTAGGATCTCACGAGTCATGTCCAATTAAGTTACCTGATAAATAAATGTAAAGTATTTTGTCGTAAGTATATATACTTAGAAACAATTTCTACTTAGAAAGAAAAACAAAAACATGCGCGCCATCCATATCATCCAACACGCACTGAGTTCGCGTGCTGGATAACTGACCACTCCCTCTCATAGAGAGGATGGCTGTGGTCCACCAGTGCGAATATTACAAGCTGATTGATACTTATGCTACTTAGAAACATTGAATATGTTAAGATTAGTTAAGTAAGTGTAAATACTTAACACACTTGATCATTGTATCTTTGCTTAACAATCAAGGAATAATACCTAAGAGATGACGTTGTACTCGGAATTATGAATAATGTAGCTAAAAATAAGAAGCAATAACTATTCGTTAGAATTAAGTTATTTACTATGGATCGCTTCCGGCTAAACTTTGATAGCAATAAGCAACTTGTTTCTCCATTATTATGTTTCTAACATTTATGCCTAGCCGCAGCCCTGCCTGGGTAGCCTAGTTCATGTAGCTACTAGGTTACCATCACACCTAGGTACTCATTTATTTATTGCAGCAGCATTCCTGTTCTGGTTTTAATTTGAATACGATTCAAATGAAAAATTATCCATACAAATATATTCCCCTTTTTTACTGAAAATGCCTCCAGAGCAATAATTTTAATCATAAAATCAAGGTTTTAGCAACTTACTTATTGTAAAGAAAATATGCATTTTATAGGTATGTATATGCGTATGTATTGTATGTATTACGTATATTATATTGTAGGTATGTAGTTTAGTTTATAAAATTAATTAATTTTGTTAATGTTATTGCACCATAAGTGTACCCTCTTCTGCAAATCTCGCAGTCAAAATTTGGTTTGCTGTAAGAAAACCCAATTCTGGGTTAAGCTCGCCATTGTACATAAGCTATATTATTGCAATTTGTATCCTTTATTATTTTGTGTGCAATAAAGAATAAGAATAAGAATGCTCCTCCAAAAAATGACACTATATGCCCCATTTTTACGGCCGTGATCAGAGGACTACCAGATAAATTCGAAAAGTTTTTAACATACAAGAAATTGATAGGAACCTAGACATACTCTTTCTTAAAATTTTAATGTCAAAAATAATTGATTTGGCTCCGTTACCTACCTCGCAGGCCTTGTTTCCTCATAAGGATATTCGGACACAGAAAAATAATCAAACTGTCCATGTCAATGCATGTATATTATAATCAATCCAACAAATCGTGTTCTTCTATGACACCACTTCAGGTGTAGTCATTCGGAAAAACTATGGTTCAGTTTCTTTAGTTACCGGTTGTTCCTAATTGTACTTAGAACAAAAGCTTACCCAATTAATTGGATGCACGTCGCGTCCGCGTCGTGAGTTCGTGACATAAGTTCAAGCATATTTTTGGATAAATTTTCTTAAATAAGTAAATCAGGTTTCGTTTATGTCCAAAACACACAGAACATCATTTTAATGTCTGTTATGTAAAAAAATTATAATATTTGTGTCAATGTCAGCCTTGTGCAAACAGGTTTTAGCTTATCTTAACTGTCTATCAATGTTAATATGAAACATAATGTTTGTTTCGGACAGTTTTAACAAATATCCGACATTTTTATCAAAAATTACAAACGAAGTCTAAAAAATCCAATAATTTGTGTGGGAACCAACAAATTCAACCGACGACGTCTAGACTTGTTTGTTTTAATTTAGTTTTTTGCCACCGACATCCAAAACAATTTTTGTGTCATATGTTACATAAATTCTAGTTTTGTGTTTATTACATCCTCAAGAAACAGTGAAATCATAACAATCAATACATACTATTGAAGTTAACTCAAAAACTGCTCATCAAAACGAAACCAAAATAAAATTAATATGAGACCACCCCTCAGATAAGGCCTTTCCACTAAAAAAAAGAATCATGAGAATCGATCGACGTGGTAAAGAACTATCGCTGAACATATGTATGTACATTAAAAAATTGGTTGTCTGTAAAGTTGGTTTACGGACGATAGTATAACGTGACAACGTCATAACAAAATATTGATGAAATTATTGCATACTTATAATGCGGCGTAGGCGTACAATGAGCGTAACGGGACAATTAGTCATCCTTTTTCGTGCATGCAGCCGGCGTTCATCGATTTATAATCTTCGTAGGTGCGATTCTCTAAGGGAACTGTTTAAGGAAATCAAAATCATGACGGTACATTGTCAATACATCTACGAAAACATAATGTACGTTAGGAAAAATCTACATCTTTTTAATAAAAGAGGTGACAGACACAACTACAGTACGAGAACTAGAGACCAATTAGTTCAGCCGGGCTTCAGACTCGCTAAAGTAGACTCATCTTTCATGGGGTACTGTTTGAGATGCTATAATAAAATTCCACAAAGTATTCTTGAACTGAATGAGACGCAATTTAAAACATGCATTAAACGCACACTATGTAAGCAAGCAATATTACAAGTTGGACATCAAATAGTATTGTTGGAGCTGCTGAAGATTGTAAACTATCTTTGCATCGTATAAATTCAATTTCTTTTGGTATTATATAACCGCATAGCCCATATTATGTGAGTACTATGTAATAGAAAGCTATATCATTCGCTGGAAACCTACGTCTTTTTTTTTACTTGAATGTGCCCTGGCGGTTAAGTGTATGTCATGCTCACTCAAATGTCTCGCTGATGGTGGCGCGTGTGTCGGATCATTTAGTTCCCTTCAAAATGGTTGAGTTAAATGGTGCTGATACATGCGTCATGTTCGTGAACGGGCGCTGTCAGTTGTGACTGGTCATCTCTTGGTTGCCACGGCTTATTTGAATTAATTATTTAAGTTTTTTGAATTGTTATTTTCTTTGTTTTTACTTCTTCTCATCTTGCTACATCGCTCTCACATAATGTACCATCTCAACATGAATGATGTAACCAAGGTGTTGTAAAAATATTCTGATTTAAAAGAGTGTCCATGGAGTTTCTTGCCCGTTCTTCTCCATAGAGATCTACGTTAGGGAATGGGCAACTACAGTACTTTCACAGTTTTTATGCCTCGTGACTGGGACTGTAGCTACATTTCATTGTTATCTTTGTTTCGACCGTTCAAAAGTGCCTGTAACGGGCCTACTTGAAATAAATGCTTTGATTTTGATTTATTAGACGTTGTCACGTCAAAAAAAAAAAATAGAGAAACTCCTCCTTTTGGAATTCGGTGAAAAATTTGTACATACAATAACAACACGTTGAATGTGGGACGCGTCAGACCGGTGGTTGCGACAATGCTGAGGGACGCCTAATGTTCAGAAATGGTGTTCCTGCTAAAATGATGAAGAGTGTCTACTTCACCCTGAATAAAGTAATACTGAATTTAACCGACTGCTCGGACTGTATTTACGGTAGATATTGGGTTGTGGAGGTTACTTAGTGGTGAACCGATGTATTTTGATAGCAAACATGTGTTTAGACTGAAAGCCGACCCCAACGTAGTTAGGGCAAGGCTTGCAGATGATGAATAAGCCATTATGTATGAATAATAAAGTTATAAGTATGTGATTCGGGAAGCAATGTTGTGCCTCCAAAATCACCACCTGTGGAGCCATCTAGCTCCAACGCTAAACCGACGCCACCAGTGGAACGCTCCCATCGAATCCGTAGACCGGTGGTCCGATTTGAAATAGATTAAGTAGATTATTTAGTTAAGTAGGATTAATTTTAGTTGTATGTTTGATTGTAGTTATTATATAATATGTTGTATTAGTCTGTAAGTTTCGAGAGTGAGCATAAGATTAAGAGGGGAGGTGTAATGTATGGAAATATGTGGGTACATTGTTTATTATGATATGGCGGTAGGTTGGGACGCATAGGATCAGTCTGCGATTAAACCTGAACTTGTCATTACGCGTATTATTTATTCCCGTGTCCAGACTTCCAAGTGTTCCAGAACCCCAGTATATCTCAGTATTCAGCTGCATCCGGTTAGACTAGAAGCCGACCCCAACATAGTTGGAAAAAGGCTAGGTAGATGATTAGGGTTCCCACTTCCCAGTCTGCCAGGTGCCTAGGGAACCTTAAAAAACAATGGTGGAAATTCTACGTAGCAGCATGAAGTTTGAAACTCTATCTTCTATAGTTTTTTCCCTATACAGGGTTATATTTACCAAATCTGAAATCGCGAAAAAAAAACAGCTGTTCCCTACATTTTGACGAGTTAATCGATAATAAATGTAGGGAACGGCAGTTTTTTTTTCGCGATTTCAGGTTTGGTCCCATAGTAAAAGTTGTTCATAATGATGAGTACAATGCCCTCTTAAGAGGTTGCTGGTCTTTTACAAATAACCCTGTATAAATGGAACCTACTACATTTTACCCAAAAAATGTGGCACTTTGATACTAAACTCCCTTTCTTTCAGCTGGTCCGATACTGCACGTTCAGAGAGCAGTACAAGCAGCTGTACGAGGGCGTTGACCTGTGGGGGCTGGTGAAGGTTAAGGACGCGTACGAGGGCACCATGCTCGACAGGCCGGATATCGGGAGGCTGTTTGTGTTCAGATTCGGTAAGTGTTAGAGATTCGATAAAATAGTTTTACTAAATCGTCGGATCATCACCTGGAAAGATGCCGATAATTTTCAAAGTCAAAATGTTTCATTTAATAAATTATTTTAGTGCGACTACATGTCAGATAATAATCAGTGCTGACAGTTCTTAGAAACATTCAAAATAAATGAATCAGTATTCCAAAAAGTAAATGTTGCCTTCGAAGTGGTTACTGCAATATCATTGAGGATTTCCCACGTATTGAGTACAATGGCGAGACAGTGCCAAAACAGGACAGTTCAACAGTGCACTCGACCGAATGCACCTCCCAAGTACTAGCCGAGTTCTGTCTGCGCTGACTCGTCACTGTACTCGGCATATGTAATGAAAGGGTTCGTTCTGGCGTGGTTAGTTTACCTGATCTGATTGGTGAAGGTCTTCAGAAAGTTCAGGTGCGTAGTACTGGCATCCGGCGTGCGTGTATGTCCTCATGTATGAACGTGGATGAGGTGAAAGGATCGTAGCAGGGGGTGCTCTGTATTTTTTGCCCACCCCTATGGAAGAAGCTGTGAGTTTATGTATGTGTGTATGGGCAGGTCATTCAAAACTATGTGGGCCTAAGCTTAGAATGCATGCTTAGTTAGAAACCTTTGACCGATTATCAAAGGTAAAAAAACTGTCAATCACGTAATGAGTTGGAGTTAAGGGTACTCAAATTACGCATGGAACACTTGACGACTGTATCGGACAGCGATCCCTTTTTATTAGGAAAGGATCAGTTACAGAATTATCTATCAATGCCTTTTCGTAGAATATCTGAACCAGTTTTAATGTAAAACTGAACTATCGGGTTTTCGATACAGCCTTTTCACCTCTTTTTGAGCTATCCTTTCTGACCAACTGCCAGCTCTTACTAAAACGTCTCATGCTTCATAGTATTTATTTTTCAGGTCGTTGGGATCCCAGCGAGTTTCCAATCGAAGACTTAGTACGAGCCGCTATGGCGATTGTGGAGATAGGTGCTCGCAGGCCCAAGCTACAGATCCTGGCTGCCACAGTCATTGTAGACCTGGAGGGGGTCACAGTGCGCCAACTGGCTTCCCTGACTCCTACTATAGCTCACCAGATAGTCTGTCTTTTGGGAGTGAGTTGCCATGTTGTTTTGTCCACATGATTGAAGAGGTCAATCAAGATCTTAATTTTAAAACAGAAAAAAGTTTCATTAGTTTTTAAAAGCTAAAGAAAATGTTGCCATAATTATCTTTTTTTCAATCCATAGTATTTAGAGTCATACTTCGACTTTCTCCGAAATCTTTGAATACACGGAATATACTTTTTGATAGACAGATGTGGCCATACCTTTCCTACTCTTTATTAAGTAAGTAGTTACGGTATTGCCATTCAGGAGTCTTTACCATAATATCAACGCTCCTATTTATCCGAAGAACTAAGAAAGCGAAAAGCCCTCACAAGAAGACATTATACACTTTGTGAATCAACAGCTGTACGCACGTCTTTTGCACAAAGATTCTTCTCATTCCGTGGAGGAGTATTGTTTAATAAACTCAATAAACAAATTGATATTTCTGACTGCCGCAAAACTGAATGCAAGAATAAACTTAGAAAAAGGTTACTTGAATTAAGCTACACTGAAAAGTTGATTGAGATGATTTCTTGATTTTTGCATTTAAGTAAATATTTTTTTTGCATACACACAACCACAATTTATATATACAGGGTGTCCCAGAACTCAACGTCAAGCCGAAACGGGGCGACAGGATTGATTGTAAACATCATGAGAAAAATCAGAAAAAAAATCTATCCCAAGCAGTATGAAAATTATGGGCATTTAAGAAAAACCAAAAAAATTGGTCAATCTGTAATCATTTTTCGGTTATTGTGGTTAATTTTTATTATTTTTGTTCATTTAAACTTTGGAACCGTAACCCTAAATAATATTTCTAAAAATTACAGTCAAAAATAATGACACAATTGCCCCAAGTTTCCTAGAATTAAAACTTTGTTAAACTATGAATTTAAAATTTTCAAAATTTGTCGACTTTGAAAGGCCCTCCTTTAAAAAAATGTATTATATGCATAGGAATTAAGGTTGAGATTCACTCGTGAGAATGTTCAGCGATTGTCTCCATGCGCAAAACATAGATCTACTGAATTTACATAATCTCGTAAACGGGTGAATTTCCCAAATGACTTATTTTTTTGTCTTCGGTGTGTGTAAAACGTATCCACGATCGGCAACACATGCGAACGATACCCATTGAAAAATTCATTCATCGATCGATTCTCATTATTTCACAAAAAAAAAACATTAAATTTATTCTTTCGTGTTTTTTTTATTGTTACTTTTTGAAAAAAAATAGTCCCAATCGTTTCGAGTTCGATGATCGAGTTAATGGTATTCGGTTCCAGAAAGACCTAAAAATAATGGTGTATAACTTATTCTATTTCATAGAATATTAGTTTTGTTATTATTATATAGCATATTTTATTACATAATTAACGATTATTATTACTGAGAGGCACAAACGTACTTGTTCTGCAAAATGTTCTCATATCGCTGGACAAAAGTAATTTAAACCCAACTTTACATCGACGAGACCGACAGCGTCCCCGACCCAATTTTATTTCCCTCGTTAGTGTGTGCTAGTGCGCAGTCAGGACGGGCATGTGTCAAATCGCTGCATATTCCCGCCAATAACGAAAGTACGCCATTTCAGTTGCTCCCGGACAATTATTTTATATTATCAGTGGTTGCATTTTTGAGTAGTTTTATTATTGTTGTTTGGTTCTAACAGAGGTAGTAAGTGAATTAGCTTCATTGACTGTTATTGAATTTATCCTAGATAGTATGCATTTTTTCTAATTTTCTAAAAAGTGTTTTATTTCTCACGTCACTGTTCTCATATCGCTGTAATCGGTGGTCTTTATTACCCCCGATGTGATAATTTACACCGAAATGATAAGAGAAAATCAATCGGTGTCTTATATCTAATATCGGTGTTTTGATTCATTATAACGCACAGTTTTGTCACATCGGTGGATTGCTTTATCATATCGGTAGATCATTTTATCATTTCGGTGAGTCATTTTATCATATCGGTAGATCACGTGTCATTTCGTTAACAAAGAATCAATGGAACATACAAACATACATACAAACACATACTTACATTATATTCATACATACATACATACTTACCTACATAGACTGCCAAAATCATTACCACGATACCACTGGGTAGTAGAAGATGTATTAAGGGACGTCTGTATTCGGTAATGTACGTCTATAGGCTGAGATGATGATGGTGAGGTGGAGAAATTGAACGCATTAATAAAGACAATGATAATAAAAACAAACATTCTTTTTTTAAATCTAAGTACCTACAGTAAATGTAATAAAAAAAGAAAGTAAATATAATAAAATAGGTACATAATTTAAAAAAATATATTTTAATTGGATTTCTAAGAACTCAGTTCTCTTTGGATGTGATCTACTTTTTTTAGGAAAGTGTAAACGTATTAGTTCTCGGGACTGTACTGTCGGTACCTGTGTACTAGTATACAGTTGACTGCCTCGTTGGTTCAATCGATTCCCGGGTCGGGCAAAAAGTGCTATTGGGTTTTTCCGTTAGAAATTTCTCAGTAGTAACCCGGAGTTTGGAAGTTGGATGTATGAATCCCTTGTCCCTCTCAAAGCACGTAAAGCCGTTGATCCTGGGCCTGATCTCTCTCCGGTTGTGTCAGTTTGCGTCCCATTGGACTATGAGAGTAAAGGCAACAGAGAGTGCACCTGTGTCTGCGCACACACTTGTGCACTATAATATCTCCTGCGCTGGCTAACCTCCGCTGAGATTGGCGCCGGGATCAAAAACGGTCAGGACTATACACGTACCAGTAGGTACATAGATATTATGACTGTTCCAATAAGACCCTAGTCTGATAAAATTTTCGTTTTTCCTAAGTCATGTAAATATTAGTACTTATTTCGGCTCCCCAGTTAAGGTAAGGAGAGGAGCTGTGCCCCAAAAGCCTCGCACAGCTCTGTAAAGCCAACCAAGAGGAATTACTTTTCCACCGAAATAAGGAGATTGGATTTCCAGTCCTGCTCCGGCTTTAGAAGTTAGGGAGCAGGAGTGGGTATTCAAGGTGAAGTTAGTATTGGGAGTTCACAGTTAGGACATATACATGAATAATAACACATCATATAAAACAATATAACAATAAAGTATGAAGCAATAAGACAAACGTACGCAAAGATAAGATATATGATTAAAAGGGTTGGTGAAGGGAAACGTTACGCTTGCGCTTAAGGATTCCATTATTTACCGTTACGTTAATTCAACTATTTAAATGTATTACGAACCCATCTCTATGGCATGTAACCGGTTACAATAACTGCCTCAGTACGTGACTGTTAGACCTAAGCGCCTAGGTCCACTAAGGACACTGCTACGAATTCTAACAGACCACGCTCCCTAAGCACAATTCACATGTCTTTCTCAATCCTAAGACAGAGTTCTGAGGAGTCCTGCTGCCATTGAGGAAGGCACGTTTTAGTAGTTATTCCTACACGCGTATTCATGTTAAACACCCTTACGGCAATCTACACCTTGACTATGATACAACATAACTTGCACAAGCGCACCGTAGACTCAGTCTGTAGCAGAACATATTACGATAGTTATTGGTGGCGCTGAAGTGGGAACTGTCGTCACTTCACATTTCTTTAATCTAACCCCATGTCGTGGTTGCGTGTCTCGCTAAATTGTGTCGATTCAGTAATAGGCCAACCAGTGGCTGGATTTGATTTCAACGAGACAAACAGCCGGGTTTGACTTTTCAGTCCCTAGCGTTCCTTAGAACGGAGCTATCAATTTGATGTTTCAGTGTGAAATACTTCAGGGAGCCTACCCCCACTACCGAAATGATCTCCACCAATGCCTACGCAATGTTTCTGAGCTAGACCTTTACAGGAAGCAATAATCACCATCGGAGCTTGGTTACTTTGTACAACAAGTACAAGTTGGCATTATAAATTACTGTTAAATATCATTTGTTTTAATCAAACTGTGATTATGGTGTTGCCTTCACCACTGAACAATATAGATTATTCTACTTAAAATGAATATAGCGGTTCTGCCTTCCATTTGTGGTGCGTCAGAATATAAGTCAACATTTGTCTATATACATTAGTCGTTCGTATTAGTCGAAATTGCACATGTCGTTATGAAAAGCGAACCCCCTAGAATCAAGCGCAGATGGTAGATATTTGCCAAGGTGCGGAATAGGAGTTGGACACATAACACATGATATAATTATATACATCGTGGCTCCGCATCACTGCTTTGCATGCTGTAATAAATGAATTACGCTGGTGCATTATATTAACTGTTAGACATTGTGATGATTGAGGTGGCTGCCTCGCCTTACTGGAATAAATGGGTTACGCGGGGCTTTATATTAACAGTTCTTTACGCTACCGCCAAACTGCTACTTAAGCTAGGGTTTAATTATAGTTAACACTTACCACGTGTTCACTGAAGATGATTAGTCTAAAACTAACTTACAGAATACCGCTCACACCACCAGTTTCGTCTCCGCCACTGCTCGTCTCATTGCGCGTCACGACACTTGTTTCCACCAGACTTATTACTACTACTTATATTTGATTTATAAAACATTAATCGCTCTATTACGACCGTACACTGGGACATGTGCATCCTGGTACCAAGACTACGCTAATTTCACGAGACTAACCTAGGACGTCCTAGTACTTTAACCGTTTTAGACCGAATACCGTGACTTAGCCTGTCTAATCCCAGACTCTTACGTCCGACCTCTTTCGTGATTCGAAATTCACTGCCAGGTACCATCCCTCGTCTCTCGCTTCTCTCAGCCTCCTCGGCGTTTGCCTTTTTTTGTAAATCTCTCAATTGTTTTAAAGGATCACTTCGGGCGCGACTATATTGCAACCAGATGTTGCGCTAGTATTCAGGAATGCATTTAGAAATCGGATACTTTTATCGTTTCTTAAGAATTTGTTGAATTATTACATTTGCCCTGTCAATAAGCCCAAGTGGGTATCCCATTAAGTAAAGAATTTATGCGCTCCTAAGAAATCCAATATTGTTTTAAAATTCAATAGAAGAAAGAACGCATCGCCTTTAACTGCCAAGCCATAAAGTAGAGGTTTAAAGTGTTTGCACGTGGCCGGTAACGCGTGTTGATTTTTTGAAACAATAATCGAGAATAAGATATTTGCTTAATAATTAGGAGTATGTGATAGACAGTCACAATATGTTAAGTTCTTTCTTATAAGAGACGACGCACATAGCGGGCATAAATCCACTGGGGACTACTACTAAGAAAAAGAAAAAAAAAACAAATGAAAGAACCCTGTAACACGATCGACATTAGCCTAAAATAAATAACAAAAATCTTTCGTTTCCAGCTAGCAGTGCCGGGTCGCTTGAAAAGCCTCCACTTAATCAACTACTCCTGGATCCTGAACACATTCTTCTACGTGTTCAAGAGGTTCATCCCCCAGGAGGCGTGGCAGTACATCCACTTTCACGGCAACGACCTCAAGTCGTTACAGAAGCATCTGGACCTGGAGTGTCTGCCTCCAAGGTATGGGGGCACCTGCAGAGCTGGGGTATCTTTCGGAGTCTGGCTGAAGAAGATAAAGAAATACAGAGATCAGCATTTTGATAGGGAAATGAAGCAGTTAGGTTATGTTATAAAAGAGTGATTTGGTTTTCTGATAGCTTGCTCCTGAATTCTCTAGTTCAAAATTCATTCCAAATGGACCTGGCTTTTTGAACACCATTCTATGACAAGTTTTACTGCTTGATGCTTCCCTTAATAAGTAGTAAGTTGGTTTTCTTCACTTTTATCAAAAGATTATTTTATTAATTGCCTACTTGTCGGTTTGTGTGCATTTAGATAGTTATTGCGAATACTTTTAGTGAGAGAAATCAGTCATTTTAGAAATATTTTTATTGCTAGGCAGATGATGATGATATTTTTGTAGTAGTAAGTATTCCATTAGGATATATCTGTCGAATGTAAGTGTTTGGGTCCAGTCAATAAATTAACATTAACTCATCATCATCTTCCTGCCCTTGTCCCATGTTACTTGGGGTCGGCGCCACACGTTTTTTTCTTCCATTCTCTGTTAGACGTCTCGGCATCATTTACTCTTTCTTAGGGTTCCGTACCTCACTCAAAACGAACCCTTATATGATCACTTTGTTGTCCGTCCGTCCGTCTGTCTGTCTGTCAAGACACTTTATCTTGGGAACGCGTAGAGGTATTTAGTTAAGTAAGGGACTACATGACTGGAATTAATATGCTTCAAATAATGTGCCTTAAATATATGTATAGTCATAAGGATTTTATGTTTAAATATCGAGTCAAACAAATGTAAATATTTTTATATAAGGTATTTTGTGATATTTCTCTGTCATTTGAAATTAAATAGTTTTACAACAATGTGGATTTAATTGAGAATGTCGTTTTTGTTTCGATTCCCTCACTTTATCTGACAAACAATTATGTTGTTAATAGTTCTTTTTTCGCTTAGCATTAATTGCTAATCGAAAATAGACCTATTAACACTAATTAAAAAAGAACTACATATAAGCAGTAATTGCTAAGCGAATAAAAAGAACTATTAATAACATCATCATTTGCCTGCCTTTTTTTTAACATGGTGTATACTTTAATCAAAATATTAATTATTTACAAACTACAAAACTATAATAGAAATAAATATGTACAAGTATAAAAGGGTTACAGGGCGTCCAAAAATTCGTCCGCATCGCTGTCAACAGGAAAAGTGCCCAGAAGGCTGGCAGCATTACCACGTTGGATGGCAATGCTGATTCTTTGGCCAAAAAATAGGCCCGCCCTCTGGTCACGTGAAGAGTCGAACAACCGCTTGGCGATTTCCCGAAAAACTAGGTGGGCACTCGGACCCCATGGCCCTAGTGTTTCAACCCCAAACGGCTCAAACACATAACTACCATTTAAATTATTGTATTTACGCCGTTTGAGGTTTTCAGCACCTGCAGCAGCCGCCCCAGCGCAGCCCACTGTGCTAGGAAGATGGGATGGCGCAAGGGTGTCGACGCAAGTTGCGTCTCACACCAAAGGCCTACCCAACTTCCATGGCATTATGGTCATACCATCTGGTCTCTTCCTACCGACGCATGCCAAGCCATTGGGTTCTAAGACAGCTGGCACCCCGGCGGTGGCAAGAGCACGACCGATGAGATCATTAATGCTAGCGTGCCGCGCAATCCGACCTGCACTCTTACTGCATGAAAGGCCATGGTGTCCGAGGCAGTCAACTGCTTCACCACATTGACAGCGATGTGGAGCCCCACAAGGAGTGCCCAATCGCAAACGCGTAGCGAGCCGGAAGGTTGTGTCACCTAACATAGTGCCTATATTAGGTGACGGTAGTGCCTGAAGCCAGAGGCCCGACTCCCACTCACCCACAGCCAGTAGGCGGGCACGCTCAGCAGTATTGGTAGACGTATTAATAAGTTTATTCCGTACCAACCTGCAGAGCGGCTCATCCCACTGTCTCTGGGAAAACGGGTTCGCGGGCCGATCCGTATCCGGGCAAGTCACTTTCCAGGCGACCTCTGCGTCGGTCAAGCACGGCACTTCCGAGTCAACCAGGGAGAGAGCTAAAATTTTCCTGGTTAGCTTTTCAGTGCTGTGGACAGAGGACAGGAACAAGGAGGACAGTAAGCTTATACTAGAAATTTTGCGGACGCCGAGGCCACCAAAACGAATTGGTAGGGTGGCTTGCAGCCACGCTCGGTCGTCCAGGGCCACATTAAGAATGGATGTTAATGTGTTGCGAATAATTTGGTCAATTTTGTCTAAAAGTTGTGGTTTCTTCCAAAGAGGAGAACAACGGAGAAAATACATAAAATTACAAAACAGCAATATCTGATCAGGGTGAATGCCGAATGTAAATTAATTTTGGAGAGTAGCCTTTTCCCAACTATTTTGGGGTCGGCTTCTAGTCTAACCGGATGCAGCTGAATACCAGTATTTTACGTGGAGCGACTGCCTAACTCACCTTCACAACCCAGTTAGTTCTGGGTAATACGATACCCTTTGGTAAGACTGGTTATCAGACTTTCAGGCCACTGACTACCTGCAACGACTGTCAAAGATCTACAAATGACTGCGGCGGACCAACGGCTTAACGTGCTTTCCGCATGGAGGAAACTCGGTATGTAATGGGTGGTCACCCATCCACGGACCTATTACCACCGGATTAACCTAAAGATCGACCCGAGCGGCAGTTATTATTTAGCCACGAGCTCTCTCAAAAAGAACTATTAACAATATAAAAAAACATATATGAATTGTTATTTACCATTGTTTTTGCGCGGATCTGCAAACGCCTCCCACAAAAATATTTTTATTTTCTTCATGTTTCATTATATTTATACAAGTTTAGTTTAACAAACAACTACCTACTTGTCATCGTTAAAACATAAAAGTATGCTTATATAATTATTCAAAGCTAGTTTTTTTTTAAGTAACTGATATTCTGGTGAGATTTTCCAATTCTCACCTCGTTTAAGTCAAGCAACAATACTCAGTTGAAGAAATATAGCTTGATAGAAAGAGTGTAGAGTTGATAGCCGGTTGGCTATCAACTCTACAAATCTATATTGTAGTAGACCGTAGATAAATACTGACAAAAAGTTTTCTATCCTCTAAATACCTCAGATCGCCTTAGAAAACACCAAGTAAAGAACATACGCATTTCATCTAATCTACACATCACAATACCTTCCATTAAATCTGACACATGACCCCACAGACCCTCTGACCTAAAAACAACAATTTCAAGAAGCCGCAAAGGATAAAACTGTACAATGAATATGGACGGCCTATTCCTAAAGGTTCTCACACACAAGAAAGGTATAACGCCGGTTATTATCTTAATAACAATATCCTTCTGACCGGATTTCAGTTACGGCGGCTAATCTCAACGGAGATTTTAGCCTCATACCAGAACACCTAATCACCTATATTATGAAAAACTATCACCACGCTTGGTAAACAAATTTGTGAACGACTAATCGCAGAGATATAAATGAGATGACACCATGACTTACATGACTAACACGCTTCTCTTCAAGGGTAAAGCTGATCTAACTACTAAGGTAGTATGTAGAGCTACGAGTACCCAAGGAGTGTTACTAACTCAATAGACATTAATCTCAAAGCATGTACGGTGGAAAATATACACGCAACGTCGTCCTGCGTCTGTGTGGAGGACGTCTTATTCCAAACCATTACTCAAAGGTTTTATGTTCACAAATGATGGCCCACCTGATATTTTAGGACATCGTACAATTCGTCGGCTACATCTTGAGAGAATAAATGAAGAAAAATTTTTCGTACTATCAAGAAGAAACATTCATATTAGTTTCAGAAACGACATTTACATACCGAACAGTTATTGAACTATCAAATATTTCGTACAGACACATTCTAAAATACAGAAACAATATTTGATATCGATCGCAATTTCAATATGAATTCGAATGCCATTCCGAATTACCTAGCTACTATTGTCCAAAGGCAAAATTAAATTACAGTGTAGTCACTAGTGCTTTGATACTTAGACTTATTTCTTAACTACCTACAAGTAGAAATACCGTGTACCGAATCTATATTTTTATTTTATTAATTTAATGTAGTTGCTATGTCATACTAAGTGTCTCAGTTATTAAGACAAGTTATAAGATATATTTTTTGTTCTAGATCATACCTGAGAACATTCTAGTTACGAAGATCTTAGGGGCCAAAGTTCATCAAACTTTTTATAAGAAAAACACGTTCTTTTCTTATTTTAATATTGTTGGAACTATGTTTTTGTTGTTTCTTAAATGTATTGCATATGCAATTGCATGTTTTTATTTTTATTTTGGCTTACTTTATAACTGCTACAATTATATTACAGAATAGAATCTCCAGTAAGATCTATTGTCGTTAAAGAATGTGGGTTGCATGAATTCAATAATTGATTATATAGGTGATCTGTTTCCCTAACCTGAGTACATTCTCTTTCTTTTTGAAACTTAATAATTTGTTTGTTAGCATGAAGCAGAAAAAGAACCCTTACGACTACCTTTCGCCTAACGATTTTTAAATATAAGCAGTGTTGGTACAACCTAAAACTAAAACTTTACGTAATCATTATTAGGTAAACTAGGACCAAAGTCTTTTTCTGAGGTCTCTTTCACAAAACTTTTAGTTTCCTAGTCCTTGTGCATAGTTCATTAGATAACGTGTACCTAGAGAAGTCACGCTGAAATCAACAAGAAAATAAAGTAATATAGCGTCATCATTCTCTTGCCCTTGTTTCAATTCATTTGGGGTCCGCGCAGCATGTCTTCTTCTTCCATACTTCTCTATTACTTGTCATCTCATCAGACACCTCTTTTCGTGCCAAATCATTCTTCACACAGTCCATCCACCTTTTCTTAGGTCTTCCTCTACTCTTATACCCATCCACAGTCATATTCAAAACTTTCCTCACGACATTTTCCTCATTCCTCCGCATCACATGCCCATACCACGATAACCGATTACCACACACTTTCAGACTTCCTCTTATGTACTCATTTCTTACTTTATCCATTTGCGTAATACCACTTGCCCCTTAACTTTCTAATCTCAGCCAAATGCAAATGCCTTTCTTCACAATTAACTAATTATTATAATATTTTGCATGCAATTGATACATATCCTGTATAGCTAAACATGTGGACTTTTGATTAATACCTGACTGTAACAACTCTATACCATGTTTAAGGCAAATAAAGACTTATCTTATCTTATCTTTCTTTCATCCCTTTTGTGGCCCAACATTCTGATCCATACAAGACAGCAGGTCTAACCATCGTTTAATCAATCTTCCCCTTAAGTTTAAGAGGAATGCAGGAGTCGCAGATTGTTCCCGTGACCTGCCGCCATTTTATAATTTCAACCATCCTGTGTAACGAATAAAGTAATATAGCATGTTATGGGAAAAAAATCACAGACTTTTGAAGAAAGGAAAGACATGAGTAAAATGTATGGAGCAATGGTGCTTTTAATATTTTCGCGGCCATTAACGAAACTATTCACGTATAGGAAAAATGCTCAAAACCCAGTCCGGACCTTCGATCAATTTTATTATTGATCGAAGGTCCGGACTGAGTTCCATCAAATTTACAAAGAATAAAACAAAAATGAAACAGCGGTATTCGTTTTTTGAAATAGAATTTGGCGAGACCAAGAATCGAACCTTTTTTTTAACAATAACAACATTCTGTATTATTGCACTAACCGATATCGATAGTGTACCAAATAATAAACAATTTTAATACTACAGTTTGTTATGCTATTGTCTCCTATATGTACACAGTTTCGTTAGTGGATGCGAAAAATAAAACGGCTTTTTAACAATGGTGTTTTTGTCTTATTTTGTAAGTTGAAAGGAGCTTCCCTGACGTAAAAGTGTGTTGTCTACTAAGATACGTTAAATTAAACAAAACCACGAGCAACAGAAGAATAGATTAAATTAACCCACACTTCCGAAACACAATCCTTCATCTTCAGTCAACTTTGTCAAACACCTTCCTACTTCAGTAACAATCCATCTACACCACCTTTCTGCCTCCCTGGTTCTATAATATTATATTCCCGGTGATTAATCAATAAAGCTTCCCTAACCATATTGCTTACCTGTGATACGGACGTCGGCAGGTCGGGTTGTACTTATCATAACTCCTGGTTTGACGTATGAGGATTGAATATCGGTAGAGCAATGGGCATCAATCAAGTTGAGATGCTGTAGGAGTGTGGGTTGTGAGTATATTTGGCTCAATAATAAATAAACCAAGTATTTTTAAGTATAGCCTACTCAGGAATCGCTTGTATCTTACACTAGTCAATCAAATCACGGCGGAGCGACTGAAATTAATACATTTGTAGAAGACATTCCAATAAAAAAAAAAAAAAAATTATCTCTCTCGGTAGCTAAGCAAATTCCATAATACCCATGAAATACCCACCTCATTGGTATCCTAATTAAAAGCAATTCAAACTTCGATACGTCGTATGGAATGAAGACTATATAAAGTCACGCATACTATGCCATCATTTTGAATTAATTTACTAATTCCTTTGTTTAATTAGAATTATTGAAGTGCTACTAACGAACAACCAACTAAAAAGGTGTTACATGTTCACTCTTCTGTCGTTAGATGGGGTGATGAGATGTCGACAACTCAACAACGACATTAGACGGCAACTCCACAAAAAATTTGACGCAACACATCTTACAGCCAGACAAAAGACTATTCTTCATAAGGCAGTTGTCCCACTGCTGCCGGTGAGGACGCGATACTCGCTCAGCGATGCTCGCTTGGCGGTCCGAACTAACGCCAAGAGACCAACCAGCGGTCATTCCTACCTAGAGTGCGGATGTGAGTGCACTTATTATGAATTCAGAACAATTACTAGAACTATCATTATTGTCGGGACGGGAAGACGTGCGTAGCGCGTGCAGTGTTGCGCAGGACTGGCTGTCCTGAGCGAGTGGTACGAGTAATCGCCCGCCGTACTCGCACACTCGCTTATAGCTCAGCAACAAAACTATCAGACCTACACATTCGTTTCTCGCTGCTCGCCAACGCGTATCTAGTTTCTAACTCTAATCGCTTCTCTCTCACCGTTGGCGGTGGGACAACTGCCTAACATACAGAACTTCAATACAGAACTGACCTAGCAGCGGACCGGCGACCTCGACACCGGCGATGATATAAAATGCATAGCACAACACCGAGCAATCGAATTTTAAAGGACTATTGATGTAGCAGACCGATATTTGAATAAATTTTGTATTAAATTTATTGATTTAATCATTTACATTAAATAACATTTTTTTTTTAATGAAGAAATTCTTTGAATGAAATTCTTGTGTGATCGAACCGATTACAGACAACTTTAAAGACTTGTCCAAATGTGTCTATTGGTACTGTCTTCCAAATTTCCTATGCATTGGAATCGCACGGTTCGTGCACATGGGCAATGTGGATAAGCCATTATATCCAGAGAACATGCATGAGCTGCAGGCTTCCTGACAGCTATTCTTCACGACTTTACAGAAATGTTACTAGGAGGATACGCCCACTGCACAGCGTGCACTCATAACACAACAACTATAGACTTAGGGTATTTCTGTAGTTCTAGAAAAACATTTCGTTCGTCTATCAATCGCATACACGGCTGTTGAGCTTACGCTCCTAGGTCAAGCAAATTGTGGGTTATCGAGTGCGTCCTAGTGGACCCCAGAAACAGTCATGCGACTTGAACGTTGTCCACTGGTGAACTGCCTCCCCATTTGGAGAATAAATTTAATTTAATAACTAGTATTTGTTTGATGCACCTAAATTACATTTAATTACTGTATCCGTTAACCATTCAATTAAGAAGCAATTTCTTGCGGTCAATGACATGACTTACAAAAGACTTTTAACTTTCTTAAAACTGATCTTATATGTCAATCATTTGGCATTTTGTATGACTGCTAATAAATGTAATTATGCTCACTGTATTGAAAATTAAATCAAGTCAATAATAATCAATAATAATTGATGACATCATTCCTACAACTTAATTAATGTTTACTGCAGTTTTATTAGTCATTTAGTTGATATAACTTTGAGTGTTAAAACTCGTGTGCAGTTTATTGTATTATTATGATTTCATAATTATTTTTCGAATTAGAAAAATATTCAAAACAATATATGATTTGGATTTTCTTCAGAAAAAGGTAAAAATGAAGTTTTGCTATTTTTCTAAAATACAGTCGCATAGAACTCTCGTCAAATTGAGGAAAATCACATCTGATGCGCAGCTGAACAACCAGTGCAGCGACACTGCTGCACTGGTTGTATCAACAAACTTGTACGGAGGTGTTCAAACTGACGCGAATAACTGCGTGACATCCTAATCATGAAAACAAAAGACGCGCGCGCGCAGACACGGCCGTAAACTGAGACCAATTCCACATTTCTAACAAATCAATTATGTATAATGTCTACTGTGAAACACTGGAGCTTGGTGCTCAATAAAACGACGCTTTCTTATCGTAACAATGAATTTAATTTAATGGGCACTATGTTGTCGTATCTTGTCGTTCTATTATACATTTTTACAATGCTAATAATCTGTGTAAGCAAATATACATATATGGACCGATGTTCGTCCTATTATAAAAGATTGACGAGTGATTAATCTAGAAAGTCAGGTAGGATTTTTTTCCTTAACAAATTAATTTTGAAGGTAGGTAGACTACCGACTTTTTTTGCGCCTGATGAAAAACGGTTAGCAGCGACTTGATACGGATGGCGACTTAAGTTCAAAGTATCAGTCGCAAACATAATGATTCATTAGCAATCAACACAACAATAGAGCTACCGTTAACAATGTACTACAAAAAACCCTTACAGACTGCAAATATGACGTCATGCAAACACATCATGAATGAGTTCTGAACAAAAACACGCTTGATACCGACGCGCGCGCAGTTACCTTACGATACTTGAGCGAGAATCAAGACCAAAAGAATTAGTGATGAGGTCGGAACTCGCCCGATAATACGCTGGTCGCTGTTACATACGTTTAATTAGTCGCACAGTCGTGTCGTGTGAATGGATATAATAGTGTCGTGTCTGGAAAAAGGATTATGGAAAATATGCGGTGAAGTGTGAAATGAAGTAGTGATTTGTAGTGATCATTCTGTTTTTTTTTTTGTTAAGGTAAGTACTATTTTGCACTAATTAGTAATTCCCGAGATTTTTCTTGTTTGTTGTTTGTTCTGAGAGGCTCATGATTTTTCTAATGGGTGTAGGCAAGGCAGAATATCACCCGCTGCTTGTGTAAAATATATGCGGTAGATGGGTCCTTTCGTTGTTTAGTTCTTATACACCACTATTTTTAGGTCGTTCTGGAGCCGAATACCATGAACTCGATCATCGAACTCGAAACGATTGGGACTATTTTTTTCAAAAAATAACAATAAAAAAAAAACACGAAAGAATAAATTTAATGTTTTTTTTGTAAAATAATGACAATCGATCGATGAATGAATTTTTCAATGGGTATCGTTCGCATGTGTTGCCAATCGTGGATACGTTTTACACACACATATGCATTTGAGTTCTCATTATTTCAAAAAAAAAACATTAAATTTATTATTTCGTGTTTTTTTTATTGTTATTTAAAAAAAAAAAATAGTCCCAATCGTTTCGAGTTCGATGATCGAGTTCATGGTATTTGGCTCCAGAACGACCTAAAAATAATGGTGTATAAAGAAAAACAATTTCGTGTTTTTCTGCAATTTCATTATGTGTTGAATATTAACCCTTTGTTTTACAAATACTTCCTTCTCTTTCTAGACTCCTAGTACCATAGTGGAAAACAAACGTGCATTTCCGCTATTCTAACCGCCATCGTCAGTGCCAATAATTAACCGACTTTCAAAAGGAGGAGGCTATTTCTTTCTTTTCTTTCTACATTCTTTCTGGTTCCCTTGTGAACAAAGGCAGTGTTAAAAAACACCGCTTATTACGTTGTGTCCGGTCGGTACAAATTCTAGGAATCTAGAACGTTTAGGAATTAATAATTCACACAATTATTTGTTTCTTGAACGGGGATCAATTAAAAAACCGGTCTAGTGCGAGTCGGACTCGCGCACGAAGGGTTCCGTACCATTATCTATAAAAACGGCAAAAAAATCATATCTGTTGTATGGGAGCCCCCCTTAATTTTTTTTTTTTAATTTTTAGTATTTGTTGTTATAGCGGCAATAGTAATACATCATTTGTGAAAATTTCAGCTTTCTAGCTATCACGGTTTATGAGATACAGCCTGGAGACAGACAGACAGACAGACAGCGAAGTCTTAGTAATAGGGTCCCGTTTTACCCTTTGGGTACGGAACCCTAAAAACAGTTTAGTTTATTTAGGTTCTCAGTAAATCTATAATTTTATGCTTAGTGGTAGTAAATCTAGTTCAAATGCATCTTAACCTGCAATTACTTTGGAAAAATAAGAAGTAGCCCCACCTGCACCACAATGTGCTAAGTTACTTGCCCACAAAAAACGCTTATAAAACCTGATGATTGTCTTTGTTCATTCCTATAATCTTTTTAAATACGTACTGCGGAAAGCTTTGTTGAACAAAATATATAAAAACAAAATTGGCATAAGTAGGTATTTGAACTGTATTTATTATGATAATGTTGTTTTCTGTGTAGCTCGATATTTTTTTTGTCACGATCATAATAATTTAGAGCTCAAAATATGCCACTTATAATGTTTCAATAGTTTGAATATACCATATAGCGGAGGTATCTACACGAGTTGACCTGAAACAGTATTAAACCATTATGTTGAATGGCGGTTACGCATAATTTAGGCCTGCTAAACTTAATCTCATAATATTTGTTTTCTGAGAGACCTTGAACGAACGATGCAGAAACCGGTCCAATCAACCAATAAATCAACTCTGCATAAACACACTACTGGACCAGGACTACAGGTTTTTCCAACATGCAGAACATTGTTCCTTTCCATAACAAATGAATCGTCATTATTATTGGCGCTCTTTTGCCTTGTGTGGAGTATTAATAGTTATACTCCCTTTTGACCATGCTTCCCTGGTCTTTGTGAGTCTCGCCTAGGTCTTCCCCGTGATCTTCTTTCTGTAGGTCGACCATCCAACTATCTGTTGGTGTACCAACGCTTCTTCTCTCATTTATCGGCACAAATATTTTTCGTAATTTAGGTATTGTGATCTATCATCACATCCGATTGCACGTGTAAGCTGGCACGCCCTTTATGCCTGGAGGCTATTATTTTTATTTTTGGTGTGTGCCTGGCATGTGACAATAATTTATTGGATTCTTTTTTAATATTATCTTACAAATGATTGCATAGAATCTGGTTCTTCTAACCTAACGCACAGATGTGTTGCTGGGGTCGAGTATGTTCCGCCACTTCCTCGTCCCAGCTAAAAACTAGGAAGTGGTGTCCATGGAGTTTCTTGCCCGTTCTTCTCCATAGAGATCTACGTTAGGGAGTGGGGCAACTACAGTACTTTCACAGTTTTTATGCCTTGTGACTGGGACTGTAGCTATATTTCATTGTTGTCTTTGTTTCGACAATTCAAAAGTGCCTACTTGATATAAATGCTTTGATTTTGGTGATTATCATTAGCCTAATTTTAATAAATGACTTTTGATTTTGATATCTACCCTGCCCTCCTTCAGTTTGATACTAGGCCAGAAACATCCCCGAGAATCTTAATTACAGATTACTCGCATAGTTAAGTTGAGGTCACTATCAGCAGTTACAAGCTAACGTTTATGAGTTGAATGTTAATTGACCCATGCATTCATGACACGTATAGTGTTAACTAGACGTTACACAAGGCTGCAGGGTTAATGCCGTGCATGTATGCGGAGCCGCGTGCATGGCTGTGCATCAGCATGCCTCACCAATGAGAATGTGATGGGGACATACTTGCGAAAGCAAATAGTCCGATAAATACTTGTGCCCAGTTGATAATGTTATTTATCCTTGCCTGTCGTTATCAGGGAACTTTGACCGACTGATAACAGATTAAATAGCGCACAACGTAAACAATAACTTATAATAACGCTGTCAAATCTTGTTTAAAATGGTGCGGTCCGTTGACCAAAATCACTCGACCAACTCTGCCTTTCGCAGTCCATTGCCGGATTTAAGCCTCTTTTGCGCCACAATATCCTGTTCTCTACCTTCCGTACCCATCTGACCCAGCCACATTTTTAAGGTTGTCGGTCCATCTAACTGGGTCCGGTGGCCGATGTAATGATGATGACCGGTGGAAAACCAAACAACTGAAACTTGAAATGAGATGTGGTGTGAATTGGTTTATAAAAGACATGTATTTAGTACCTATGTAATTCATGTCTTTCAGAATGTAGCGTAGAATTAGTGACTTAAACTAATTATGTGCAAATATTAGGTACCTACATAGTTTTGTTAGAGTATATAATGATCGTACAAATACAGGAATACCTACTACAGCCGACCGGTTACTCGCCCTTGCTTTCCACGGGTGCAAGTGCACTCTACTATGATCAAGATTCATCGAGATTTCTGTTGTCTTCTATCTAAGTTACTTAAGAAAAAAAGTGCATGAAAATCTAGGGTCCAGGTTAGAACTAAGTGGTGTAACAGCCAGACACAAAAAGCGACTATTTTAAATAGATCTTTATTTTCCGATCATTATAATCTGGATCTGTTCATAGCTCGAGTGAATCGATTTCTACTGGGCAAACGTGCTGCCTAGGCCGCGACATCGCTTCACATCAGGCGAGCTGCGCCAACGCAAGCCTATGTGGTATTAAAAATAATAATATAACTTTAATGTTATGTTTGTTTGTTTACTTTTCGACTCTTTGGCAACACTCCAATTCAATGTCAGAGGACAATACAATTATTTAATGAATGACACACTATGATTACGAATGTAAAGAAATTAAACAGGAATTCCTTTATTATATTTAATGTCTATGTTTATAGCGAAACATTAGAATGGTTAGGGTTCCTTTTGAAAATTGTCAATTTACAGAATACTCCTTTGTTCTGTTCATCGCTAAACAATGGTTTAGTGAAATTATGAAAAAAAAAATTTGGGTGGCCCCGTAACCGAAAACGACAAAATAAAAACATGAAGATATTTTGAAGAGACTTTATACACTGTGAATACATACATTCTTCCAAACTTTGTCATTAATAAACTCAAAGCAATTATTTTGGTGAAACCTTGATCACCTTCTGGTGCACAGAATGATGAACCTATTAAAGTTTATATTGTGGTTATGTGTAATATTTGACAAACCGTGCGCCCGATTGTATTGCCCGTTGGCGTAAATGATAAATGATGATGATTTTGATTAATTAAAAAAAAGCCAACCTGCACAGTTAGGTTCAAAAAAATCTTGTGCCTTTCATGCTACTAGACCCAGCACTATCGTCGAATTCGATGTACCTGCCAACCTGGCTCAGTGGGCTGCGCTGGGGCGGCTGCCACAGGTGCTGAAAACCTCAAACGGCCATGGGGTCCGAGTGCCCACCTAGTATTTCGGGAAATCGCCAAGCGGTTGGCCGACTCTTCACGTGACCAGAGGGCGGGCCTATTTTTTGGACAAAAAATCAGCATTGCCATGACTGCTGAGACGACGAGTAATAGGGAAGTATGGGCAAAGGGCAGGAGAATATTGAGACTCATCGAAGACGATTTTATGCGCCACGTGCATAGAAATATAAAATCTATGGTCACGTGTTTATACAATAAAATAACCTGTATCGTCAAGAGATTAGAAGAATAAACTATCTGTCTAATTCTAAATACCACCACCTACCACCACTCACCACCCCACCACCTTCTATTGGGTTTGGGCTTTGGGTGGGTCTATTCCAGATGACTTTGCTTAGAAGTGGGATGACACAGGCTAACCGTAATTCTATAGATTAGATCACTGAACGGCACTAGACAACCTGCATAATTTGCAGACCAGTACGGTCAGCAACGAAAGTGGATTAACCCCGTAACTATTACTGTTACATCATCTATTTAACGGACACATACACAGTTATTCGATACAATGCTTACATCGTTATGCAGCAGACTGAAAATAAAATTACTCACTAGTTTATGTGTCTGCTCCGATTTTATGCATACTTAACCATGATTGAAAAAATAATGCTGTTGTAGATGATCAACTCTCTTTCTCACTGTACCTAGTTACAAAAAACTCTTTGCAAAAAAAAACCCGACTTCCGAAAGTAAAGTTATTTCAGACATTTTTGGTGTTTCTTTGGAAGTCTGTTTTAGAACAACTTTGTCAGGGTCCTAGTGATGAGCATAACTCTAGAGAAATATTTATTAGGATCGAATCGATAATTTGCGAGAAACCTGATTTCATTCAGAAAAAAACCACACAAATTGGGTCGGTTGGTTGGTTTTTTTTTTTAATTAACAAGCAGCCTATTTGAAGGGGTTATTCACCAACTCGACACAAGATACTGGACACACGTGTGTCCAGTTGGTGAAAATCAGAATTAGTACAATTATTATTTCGTCATCTGGACACGCCAAAATTTTTACACGTGTCCACATAGCGAATCTTAAATTAAATCACTTTTATGTTTTCGCTAACTGGACACACCCAGTTTATTTGCAAAAAAGGGTACAGTCAGGTTAATAATCGCCTCGATTTCATGAAAAAGCTGCTTCACTTTTTTACTTGAAAAACCTTATTAGCTTCTATTTCAGACAAATTTTGAATTAAATCAAATATATAACAATTAAATAATATTATGATGATTTATTAGTCATTGTTAGTCGCCGGCCGCCGGGAATACAAAAAAGTGTAATAAAACTGGTTACATGTTGAAGATTATAAGACAAGCATAGAGATAGTGACTTTCTAATACCTACTGTCAGTGTCAAAAATATTCTTTAAATTCATAAATAGTGAACAATCTTAATATTACATACTTAATTACCCGTTCTCAGCAGTAGGATGTTAGTGGCCGATGATGATTGTGACACAAAACATTTATGTGCTTGACTGTACTTTATCTTGAATTCGGGTAAAATGCGAACATGTGTCCAGTTGGCGAAAACATAAAAGTGATTTAATTTAAGTTTCACTATGTGGACACGAATAAAAATCTTGGCGTGTCCAGATGACGAAATAATAAGTGATACTAATTTTGAGTTTCACCAACTGGACACACGTGTGTCCACCCATTTTAAGCATGGATCTTTTTTGTTTCAGGTTGCAACTACTAGGATATAATAATGTTTGAGTGCCTCTTAGAAATTGGCTTCGAAGCCGAACTCGACACGAAAGAACACCCCGAGTTGATGGAGATCGCTTACGAACAATGTAAAGAGAATCTAGCTACCAGGGCAACAGCCATCACAGAGCTTAGGAAAATGATATTTGGTGAGTTTTCCGATGTTTACTAAAAAAGTGGTACAACCATTGCTCGGTTATATATATATATATATATATATATATAGATGATTGTGCAGTTATTAACCTTGTACAATACTAGCACCAACATACATTTTTTCCTAAACTTCTTCGTGCTGTCTTGCCTGCCGCACTTGTCTGAATAACCTTTGCAGTCAATGAATGTCTGGGTCATCGACCTATCTAAATGAGGTTCCTAATATTTGTTATGATGACTTTGTGTTAAGGAATGTGCAAATAGCAAATTTTCGAAACAAAGTAAAGAACTTCAAATAAGTGTTTTAAAACTTTTGATGATTTATTAGTTCACTATAAAGCAATATTGTTGCAGATAGAGGTGAATGTCACCCAATGAGGATGGATGACGAGTTTTTGCTGAGGTTTTTAAGAGCCAGACATTTCATTGTACCAAGAGCTCATAAATTGGTGAGTGTATTTTTCTACTACTACCTACCTACCCTACCTACCTACCCTACCTACCTACCCTACCTACCTACCCTACCTACCTACCCTACCTACCTACCCTACCTACCTACCCTACCTACCTACCCTACCTACCTACCCTACCTACCTACCCTACCTACCTACCCTACCTACCTACCCTACCTACCTACCCTACCTACCTACCCTACCTACCTACCCTACCTACCTACCCTACCTACCTACCCTACCTACCTACCCTACCTACCTACCCTACCTACCTACCCTACCTACCTACCCTACCTACCTACCCTACCTACCTACCCTACCTACCTACCCTACCTACCTACCCTACCTACCTACCCTACCTACCTACCCTACCTACCTACCCTACCTACCTACCCTACCTACCTACCCTACCTACCTACCCTACCTACCTACCCTACCTACCTACCCTACCTACCTACCCTACCTACCTACCCTACCTACCTACCCTACCTACCTACCCTACCTACCTACCCTACCTACCTACCCTACCTACCTACCCTACCTACCTACCCTACCTACCTACCCTACCTACCTACCCTACCTACCTACCCTACCTACCTACCCTACCTACCTACCCTACCTACCTACCCTACCTACCTACCCTACCTACCTACCCTACCTACCTACCCTACCTACCTACCCTACCTACCTACCCTACCTACCTACCCTACCTACCTACCCTACCTACCTACCCTACCTACCTACCCTACCTACCTACCCTACCTACCTACCCTACCTACCTACCCTACCTACCTACCCTACCTACCTACCCTACCTACCTACCCTACCTACCTACCCTACCTACCTACCCTACCTACCTACCCTACCTACCTACCCTACCTACCTACCCTACCTACCTACCCTACCTACCTACCCTACCTACCTACCCTACCTACCTACCCTACCTACCTACCCTACCTACCTACCCTACCTACCTACCCTACCTACCTACCCTACCTACCTACCCTACCTACCTACCCTACCTACCTACCCTACCTACCTACCCTACCTACCTACCCTACCTACCTACCCTACCTACCTACCCTACCTACCTACCCTACCTACCTACCCTACCTACCTACCCTACCTACCTACCCTACCTACCTACCCTACCTACCTACCCTACCTACCTACCCTACCTACCTACCCTACCTACCTACCCTACCTACCTACCCTACCTACCTACCCTACCTACCTACCCTACCTACCTACCCTACCTACCTACCCTACCTACCTACCCTACCTACCTACCCTACCTACCTACCCTACCTACCTACCCTACCTACCTACCCTACCTACCTACCCTACCTACCTACCCTACCTACCTACCCTACCTACCTACCCTACCTACCTACCCTACCTACCTACCCTACCTACCTACCCTACCTACCTACCCTACCTACCTACCCTACCTACCTACCCTACCTACCTACCCTACCTACCTACCCTACCTACCTACCCTACCTACCTACCCTACCTACCTACCCTACCTACCTACCCTACCTACCTACCCTACCTACCTACCCTACCTACCTACCCTACCTACCTACCCTACCTACCTACCCTACCTACCTACCCTACCTACCTACCCTACCTACCTACCCTACCTACCTACCCTACCTACCTACCCTACCTACCTACCCTACCTACCTACCCTACCTACCTACCCTACCTACCTACCCTACCTACCTACCCTACCTACCTACCCTACCTACCTACCCTACCTACCTACCCTACCTACCTACCCTACCTACCTACCCTACCTACCTACCCTACCTACCTACCCTACCTACCTACCCTACCTACCTACCCTACCTACCTACCCTACCTACCTACCCTACCTACCTACCCTACCTACCTACCCTACCTACCTACCCTACCTACCTACCCTACCTACCTACCCTACCTACCTACCCTACCTACCTACCCTACCTACCTACCCTACCTACCTACCCTACCTACCTACCCTACCTACCTACCCTACCTACCTACCCTACCTACCTACCCTACCTACCTACCCTACCTACCTACCCTCAAATCATATCTGTTGTATGGGAGCCCCCCTTAATATTTTTTTATTTTTAATTTTTAGTAGGTACCTATTTGTTGTTATAGCGGCAATAGTAATACATCATTTGTGAAAATTTCAGCTTTCTAGCTATCACGGTTTATGAGATACAGCCTGGAGACAGACAGACAGACAGACAGCGAAGTCTTAGTACCATTATCTGTAAAAACGGCAAAAAAATCAGATCTGTTGTATGGGAGCCCCCTTAATATTTTTTTTTTTGTAATTTTTAGTAGGTACCTATTTGTTGTTATAGCGGCAATAGTAATACATCATTTGTGAAAATTTCAGCTTTCTAGCTATCACGGTTTATGAGATACAGCCTGGAGACAGACAGACAGACAGACAGCGAAGTCTTAGTAATAGGGTCCCGTTTTACCCTTTGGGTACGGAACCCTAAAAATTACAAACGAAGTCTAAAAAATCCAATAACTTGTGTGGGAACCAACAAATTCAACCGACGACGACAAAAAAACTAAATTAACAAAAAAATCTAGACGTCTAGACTTGTTTGTTTTAATTTAGTTTTTTGCCACCGACATCCAAAACTATTTTTGTGTCAGATGTTACATGAATTCTAGTTTTGTGTTTATTACATCCTCAAGAAACAGTGAAATCATAACAATCAATACATACTATTGAAGTTAACTCAAAAACTGCTCATCAAAACGAAATCAAAATAAAATTAATATGAGACCACCCCTCAGATAAGCCCTTTCCACTAAAAAAAGAATCATGAGAATCGATCGACGTGGTAAAGAACTATCGCTGAATGTACATTAAAAAATTGGTTGTCTGTAAAGTTGGTTTACGGACGATAGTATAACGTGACAACGTCATAACAAAACATTGATGAAATTATTGCATACTTGTATGCGGCGTAGGCGTACAACGAGCGTAACGGGACAATTAGTCATCCTTTTTCGTGCATGCAGCCGGCGTTCATCGATTTATTATACGTTGTCACGTCAAAAAAAAAATAGAGAAACTCCTCCTTTTGGAATTCGGTGAAAAATTTGTACATACAATAACAACACGATGAATGTGGGACGCGTCAGACCGGTGGTTGCGACAATGCTGAGGGACGCCTAATGTTCAGAAATGGTGTTCCTGCTAAAATGATGAAGAGTGTCTACTTCACCCTGAATAAAGTAATACTGAATTTAACCGACTGCTCGGACTGTATTTACGGTAGATATTGGGTTGTGGAGGTTACTTAGTGGTGAACCGATGTATTTTGATAGCAAACATGTGTTTAGACTGAAAGCCGACCCCAACGTAGTTCGGGCAAGGCTTGCAGATGATGAATAATAAAGTTATAAGTAGGTACTTAGTACATGTTCTAACGGTTCTCTATAAGCTGCTTATTCATGTTATGTAGCTGTCTGTACATAATGGCTGCTAAAAGTCAACTCTTGTACATATGATTCGATAATGGTATATCTACAACTACTTACTGCTTGAAAGCATGTCATGACTTTTGTGTTATTTGTTACTTACATACAAAAATAAACATTTGGAAAATCTCTCCATTGTGTTGAAGACTTGTTTTTATCATCGAGCACAAAATACAAGTTTTAAAATCGTTGCATATGTTTTTTTGGAAGGTTTTAATATAATTGACGACCAAAACTCCGACCCGAGGATAATCTGGGATCGAAAACGTGGTCGTAAAAGAATTTTTTGACATATTATAAAATCCTACGCCTGCTTTAAAAATATCCTTAAACGTTTATAACTTTTACCAATCGTATGTTTGTACACATTCCAAAGCGATAAAATTTCCTAATTTGCCTTTTACATAATAATTACTATACCTACCAAGTGCGGGTCCCACCACACACAGTAAAGGATTCAACATTCGGGATGACTGTTCAGTGGCCCGAAACTCTGACAACCAGTCTTAAAATTGAAATGTAAACGTATAGCTAACCCAATACTAATGCTAGCATATATAACCCAATACTAACTGGGTTGTGAAGGTCAGATAGGTAGTCGTTCCATGTAAAATACTGGTATTCAGCTGCATCCGGTTAGACTAGAAGCCGTCCCCAACATAGTTGGAAAAAGGCTAGGTAGATGATTAGGGTTCCCACTTCCCAGTCTGCCAGGTGCCTAGGGAACCTTAAAAAACAATGGTGGAAATTCTACGTAGCAGCATGAAGTTTGAAACTCTATCTTCTATAGTTTTTTCCCTATACAGGGTTATTTGTAAAACACCAACAACCTCTAAAGAGGTCGTTGTACTCATCATTTTAAACAACTTTTACTATGGGACCAAATCTGAAATCGCGAAAAAAAAAAACCGGCCAAGTGCGAGTCGGACTCGCGCACGAAGGGTTCCGTACCATTATCTATAAAAACGGCAAAAAAATCATATCTGTTGTATGGGAGCCCCCCTTAATTTTTTTTTTTAATTTTTAGTATTTGTTGTTATAGCGGCAATAGTAATACATCATTTGTGAAAATGTCAGCTTTGTAGCTATCACGGTTTATGAGATACAGCCTAGAGACAGACAGACAGACAGACAGCGAAGTCTTAGTAATAGGGTCCCGTTTTACCCTTTGGGTACGGAACCCTAAAAACAGCTGTTCCCTACATTTTGACGAGTTAATCGATAATAAATGTAGGGAACAGCAGTTTTTTTTTTCGCGATTTCAGGTTTGGTCCCATAGTAAAAGTTTTTCATAATGATGAGTACAATGCCCTCTTAAGAGGTTGCTGGTCTTTTACAAATAACCCTGTATAAATGGAACCTACTACATTTTACCCAAAAAATGTGGCACTTTGATACTAAACTCCCTTTCTTTCAGCTGGTCCGATACTGCATGTTCAGAGAGCAGTACAAGCAGCTGTACGAGGGCGTTGACCTGTGGGGGCTGGTGAAGGTTAAGGATGCGTACGAGGGCACCATGCTCGACAGGCCGGATATCGGGAGGCTGTTTGTGTTCAGATTTGGTAAGTGATAGAGATTCGATTAAATAGTTTACTAAATCGTCGGATCATCACCTGGAAAGATGGCGATAATTTTCAAAGTCAAAATGTTTCATTTAATAAATTATTTTAGTGCGACTACATGTCAGATAATAATCAGTGCTGACAGTTCTTAGAAACATTCAAAATAAATAAATCAGTATTCCAAAAAGTAAATGTTGCCTTCGAAGTGGTTACTGCAATATCATTGAGGATTTCCCACGTATTGAGTACAATGGCGAGACAGTTCCAAAACAGAACAGTTCAACAGTGCACTCGACCGAATGCAGCTCCCAAGTACTAGCCGAGTTCTGTCTGCGCTGAGGCGCTGACTCGTCACTGTACTCGGCATATGTAATGAAAGGGTTCGTTCTGGCGTAGTTAGTTTACCAGATCTGATTGGTGAAGGTCTTCAGAAAGTTCAGGTGCGTAGTACTGGCATCCGGCGTGCGTGTATGTCCTCATGTATGAACGTGGATGAGGTGAAAGGATCGTAGCAGGGGGTGCTCTGTATTTTTTGCTCACCCCTATGGAAGAAGCTGTGAGTTTATGTATGTGTGTATGGGCAGGTCATTCAAAACTATGTGGGCCTAAGCTTAGAATGCATGCTTAGTTAGAAACCTTTGACCGATTATCAAAGGTAACAAAACTGTCAATCACGTAATGAGTTGGAGTTAAGGGTACTCAAATTACGCATGGAACACTTGACGACTGTATCGGACAGCGATCCCTTTTTATTAGGAAGGGATCAGTTACAGAATTATCTATCAATGCCTTTTCGTAGAATATCTGAACCAGTTTTAATGTAAAACTGAACTATCGGGTTTTCGATACAGCCTTTTCACCTCTTTTTGAGCTATCCTTTCTGACCAACTGCCAGCTCTTACTAAAACGTCTCATGCTTCATAGTATTTATTTTTCAGGTCGTTGGGATCCCAGCGAGTTTCCAATCGAAGACTTAGTACGAGCCGCTATGGCGATTGTGGAGATAGGTGCTCGCAGGCCCAAGCTACAGATCCTGGCTGCCACAGCCATTGTAGACCTGGAGGGGGTCACAGTGCGCCAACTGGCTGCCCTGACTCCTACTATAGCTCACCAGATAGTCTGTCTTTTGGGAGTGAGTTGACATGTTGTTTTGTCCACATGATTGAAGAGGTCAATCAAGATCTTAATTTTAAAACAGAAAAAAGTTTCATTAGTTTTTAAAAGCTAAAGAAAATGTTGCCATAATTATCTTTTTTTCAATCCATAGTATTTAGAGTCATACTTTGACTTTCTCCGAAATCTTTGAATACACGGAATATACTTTTTGATAGACAGATGTGGCCATGCCTTTCCTACTCTTTATTAAGTAAGTAGTTACGGTATTGCAATTCAGGAGTCTTTACCAAATTTTTAGGTTTTTCTTAAATGCCCATAATTTTCAAACTGCATGGGATAGATTTTTTTTCTGATTTTTCTCATGATGTTTACAATCAATCCTGTCGCCCCGTTTCGGCTTGACGTTGAGTTCTGGGACACCCTGTATATATATATATATATATATATATATATATATATATATACAAATATAATGTAGTAATGTATTTCAAACTGACACACGCACGTACACGTACACACACACACACACACACGCACACACGAACACATACACGTACAGCACACACACACAAGCACGCATGCACTTTTAAGCTCATTCATCCACTTGCATATCTGCTTACTCACGACGACGACAGTCTGAGCAACATAATTTAATGGGGGGCCTGGAGTTCTATAATACAGGCCTAGGCTTAGTTTAGACTCCAGATCTCCCACAAATTACACACTTTGCCCAAATTTCTGACTCTGACTGAAATTATGTAATTTGTGGAGAAAAATAAAGATTTTTTATTATTATTTTTATTATCTTGTAACATTTTTTGTAAGATTATAAGCCAATCTAAAACATTTAAGACTCGTATTTGGTACGTTTAATAAAGTGTTGTGAGTAACTCATTTACCATAATCTGCATCAGATATCATTGTTTTGTATATTGACTGTTTAAAGAATAATTTCCTGTTGCCAAGTCTAAAGGTTTCGTGTTTCTTTGAGAACTTTTAAATAGAAAAATGTAGTGATTTCGTATTTTGAGCCATTCTTTATTTATGCATAGGAATTAAGGTTGAGATTCACTCGTGAGAATGTTCAGCGATTGTCTCCATGCACAAAACATAGATCTACTGAATTTACATAATCTCGTAAACGGGTGAATTTCCCAAATGACTTATTTTTTTGTCTTCGGTGTGTGTAAAACGTATCCACGATCGGCAACACATGCGAACGATACCCATTGAAAAATTCATTCATCGATCGATTCTCATTATTTCACAAAAAAAAAAAACATTAAATTTATTCTTTCGTGTTTTTTTTTTATTGTTACTTTTTGAAAAAAATAGTCCCAATCGTTTCGAGTTCGATGATCGAGTTAATGGTATTCGGTTCCAGAAAGACCTAAAAATAATGGTGTATAACTTATTCTATTTCATAGAATATTAGTTTTGTTATTATTATATAGCATATTTTATTACATAATTAACGATTATTATTACTGAGAGGCACAAACGTACTTGTCCTGCAAAATGTTCTCATATCGCTGGACAAAAGTAATTTAAACCCAACTTTACATCGACGAGACCGACAGCGTCCCCGACCCAATTTTATTTCCCTCGTTAGTGTGTGCTAGTGCGCAGTCAGGACGGGCATGTGTCAAATCGCTGCATATTCCCGCCAATAACGAAAGTACGCCATTTCAGTTGCTCCCGGACAATTATTTTATATTATCAGTGGTTGCATTTTTTTAGTGTAATGAGTAGTTTTATTATTGTTGTTTGGTTCTAACAGAGGTAGTAAGTGAATTAGCTTCATTGACTGTTATTGAATTTATCCTAGATAGTATGCATTTTTTCTAATTTTCTAAAAAGTGTTTTATTTCTCACGTCACTGTTCTCATATCGCTGTAATCGGTGGTCTTTATTACCCCCGATGTGATAATTTACACCGAAATGATAAGAAAAAATCAATCGGTGTCTTATATCTAATATCGGTGTTTTGATTCATGATCAACGCACAGTTTTGTCACATCGGTGGATTGCTTTATCATATCGGTAGATCATTTTATCATCTCGGTGAGTCGTTTTATCATATCGGTAGATCACGTGTCATTTCGTTAACAAAGAATCAATGGAACATACAAACATACCGACGGTCCCTACGTATATAAAGACATGTCGAAAATGGCATTTTTTTTATTGTATCATTGGCTTTAGATTAACTATGCGCACATACTGACATACGATTTTTTTTTAAATTTTATTTATTAACCTTGTTTTGCAAATCGTATAAAAGAACAAGTATTATAAAAACAACAAATAAGTGTCGTAGATGCGGACATCTATACATATCTTTTTGTACGGTGTTTTAAAATGCGTGCCACTCGGTGCGAACGCGGTCTTGTCAGACTTATCGCCATTTACGGGAGTTAAATGACAAATAAAACTATCTTAATCATACACAATTACTGCATGTTTATTAGTGACATAATATTTTCTTGCTTAGACTGACTACAAACCATAACTGCAGTAAAAGAGTGACTTATAGCTTTTCAATTAGTACATACGTAAAAAACACAATAACTTGGTTATATCTATAATATATCAGGAAGAGGTAAATGATACAACTATTTTATTAAAAAAAATGTATTCCAAATAAATCTTAAAACAGAAAACATTAAATAAAATCTTTAAAGCCGTAAACTTTTCCTTTCTTTTGTAAAGATTGCTAAACTCTGTGATGAAAACTGTCAGCAGACATAAATGTATGCCCTGGTTCGAAAAATTTAACTGTGCGGAAATCAAGTTGCTGTTAATTATGTTAACTAAGAAAGAAAATATCGCCCAATTTTTGTTTTGGGCTGAACAATTATCCATCCACAAAATAACGTGATCTTTGTCGCGTTTGTTATCTAAAATTATTCACTAAACATTATTATTTATCATTATTACTAACAAATCATAACAGCAGCAAGTGTTCCTTACTGCGCTTCTTACTAGTGAAATAAATTATGTTCAAAAAAATACTGGAAGGCAAGGAGCAGTAATGTGTCTTACTGCAGTTGTGCTTAGTAATTTACTTCTCAGCAAGAAAAATACTGCAGTTTGGCTTACTAAAAGTCCCACTTCTGGGACAGCTATCAAAATAAGGATTAAATCACTATACAGAGCTCATTACGAGGATTCCGAATATATGAAAAACTCAATTTTCCAAAAACCCTTCCTTACTGCGTTTCTAATTAGCACGGCAGTATAGAAACCTTAAGCATAGTGAGGAAGGACAGGGCAATGACGAAGAAGATTGTTAAATTTATCTTTACTTTTTAATACATTTTGTTTTGTTATTTAACTACTAAGGGAACTTTATTAGTAATAAGATGAATCAGTCTGAATAAAGCTGTGATGATGTTACCAATTAGGTGTTAAAGATGAGGCACATACTCAAATAATGCTGTGATGATTATTAAATTTTACTAATAAGTCGATAGGTAGTTAATTAAGCTGAGGTAACTACTTAATAAAACTGTGATGATTATTAAATAATATGTACCAATTTCATTGCTAGACATGATTAGGCTGAGGCACATGCTTAAAATTAAGATTGTTAATTACTTAAATTAGACAACTGTGATTTTTTATGTTTAGTTCCTACTTCAGTGAGTACAAAGGTACCTATTATTTAGATTTTAAGAAGATTATTTTTTAATAATAAATAATGTTGAATTTATAAACCTTGTTTAATTAATAAAACACAAACCTGATAATTTTAAAAGACATGTCTTTATTTACAATACAAGAACTATAGTCCTACCCCGAATGACTAAAACCACGTATAAAGTGATATGTCTTCATTGAAGTACTTTTTATATCCATGGGTGACGATTTCAGGATGTTTAACGTATTGATTTAAAAATAGTAACATAATCCTACATTTTCATAAAACATTTTATTTAAATTCTATATCGGACACTGTTTTTTTGTTTCCTGCGTATAAAAAGGTATCATAGACATGACTGACATACTTCTATTTTATTATCGGCGTAGAAACGGTCATCTATCGGTTTTTTCAAGAAAACGTAAAAAAATAAAATATGTTTAAATAGCATTATAAAGCTCTTAAAACTGTTAAAATATTGTAGAAAGAAAATATTTATTATTTGTCATAGAATTATTTCTAGGTCGTGTTAAACACAAATTACGCTCTCCTGTAAACCTCGGTTTTTGACTTGACTTTATGTACGTAGGAACCGTCGATACATACAAACACATACATTATATTCATACATACAAAAATTCTATATACTTACCTACATAGACTGCCAAAATCATTACCACGATACCACTGGGTAGTAGAAGATGTATTAAGGGACGTCTGTATTCGGTAATGTACGTATAGAGGCTGAGGATGATGATGGTGAGGTGGAGCAATTGAACGCATTAATAAAGACAATGATAATAAAAACAAACATTCTTTTTTTAAATCTAAGTACCTACAGTAAATATAATAAAAAAAGAAAGTAAATATAATAAAATAGGTACATAATTTAAAAAAATATATTTTAATTGGATTTCTTACTTAACTCAGTTCTCTTTGGATGTGATCTACTTACATAAGACCCTCAGTTCAGGTCTTCAGTTCTAAGTCACCCTTGTAAAAATATATAGGTACCTACTATTTCCTTTTTGATGCTCGAGGGTGGATAGATTTTCATATCGCTGGATATGTACATCATTTCGGTGGATTAACTTATCATATCGGTGTACAGAAAAAAATAATCGGTGCCGGTTTGTCACATCGGTGGAAACCAGAATTCAAACTGAATTTTCTCCTTAGTCTTAAATGATACGTTGATGATATTCAATTTGGGGATATTTGATATCCTGAAGATTACATAAAACCTGAAAAATATACAAAAAAAGATGGGTTGCACTCCGGGAGTGCCGGCAGAAGTGAAAACTTGATTATAACAACGTTTTTTATAACAACGCCCTCTAGTAGCAGCTAAAAAAACTGTCGCGCCTACCAGTAACAGTGTTCTCTGTATCAATGCATCATTTTAGTTTTCAATATCAAAGATAGATGGCGCTTTGTGCTAGCGCCATCTACCAGCGGTCTCTCACAACAGTTACTCATTGCATTTGCTAATGTACTTTCTACTACATTCTACAAGATGTCGCTAGGAGTTATAAAACCACGATCATGTTCCAAACTTTCAACTATGAATCTTTCTTTCTCATGTTGTAAATGCCCAACCTGGTGTCAGAGTTTTATTTTAAAATTTATTTAATAGATTTGTCAGCTTTATCCCTAAAGCATTAGGTTCAAAGTTGATTGGAAACATTTAAAAATTTCTTTAAATGATTTTAAACCATAAAATGTTGAAGGTTAAGTTCAAAATCGTCTACTCTCCATCCGTCTTACGCTTTTTCCAAATTTCTTTAAATGATTTTAAACCATAAAATGTTGAAGGTTAAGTTCAAAATCGTCTACTCTCCATCCGTCTTACGATCAGGTCACGTGTCCTGACGCGAGTGTCCTGACGCGAGTTTAAGATTTTATACCCATTACAGAACAATTTTTTTAAAGTGCTCAACGCCGCTAAAGAAGTTTTCACTTCAAAAAAATATAAATGGAAAAGTTCTTCGATATGATAAAAAATGCCATTTGTTGAAATTCACTCAAAAGCATATTATTTTGTGTAGAGCTTGGATCATGTACAATATAATTAAAGTTACCTATCTGCGATAGCCATTCCTGAATTCTGTATAGTACGGCAAATGATGTAATTCCACACAATCTTTAATACCTACTAGCCCCGTTGGGGCTTTAGTGCAAAATTTCATGCTTCTTGCCCAGAGGTTAGGGGGTCAGCGAATGAATACAGATTATTCTTTTCTGGGTGCGTTGGCCCGGCTAGTCCAGCTAATAGCAATGCCTCCACAGCGAGATGTGATCTCTGGCGGGAGCTGCTTAAGCCTCCTGACTGGCTTCGTCTGAAAGCCTTCCACCTGGGCATGCTTTGCCGTGGCCGACTTGGAAATCTCTGAATAGAGTCCGAACCCAAGTTGCATAATTCTATACTGTCAATAAATAATCAGAATATTCACTCAATGATTTTCCTTGTCATTTTCATTATTAGTTGCTTCCTTCATAAAACCGTTATTTTAAATAGTAGGTATCTTGATATCTTGATACAAACGTAACATCGCGCTAGTTTTCACGAAGGCTTATGTTTTTAGAACATAAACATAACTGTGTACTGTACAGTCACGAGCACCAATATGTAAACACTTAACAACTTTTAAAACTGTTTTTCTCCTACTGTTCTGATCAAAATTTCATGTTGTTACGAGCATAGTATTCTGGAACTCATATTTTTATGAAAAGGATCTCCAAGTTCCAATCGTTATTTCTCGCGAAAATTGCATTTATATTTAGGAAAGTGTAAACGTATTAGTTCTCGGGACTGTACTGTCGGTACCTTTGTACTAGTATACAGTTGACTGCCTCGTTGGTTCAATCGATTCCTGGGTCGGGCAACAAGTGCTATTGGGTTTTTCCGTTAGAAATTTCTCAGTAGTAGCCCGGAGTTTGGAAGTTGGATGTATGAATCCCTTGTCCCTCTCAAAGCACGTAAAGCCGTTGATCCTGGGCCTGATCTCTCTCCGGTTGTGTCAGTTTGCGTCCCATTGGACTATGAGAGTAAAGGCAACAGAGAGTGCACCTGTGTCTGCGCACACACTTGTGCACTATAATATCTCCTGCGCTGGCTAACCTCCGCTGAGATTGGCGCCGGGATCAAAAACGGTCAGGACTATACACGTACCAGTAGGTACATAGATATGTTAAGTTCTTTCTTATAAGAGACGACGCACATAGCGGGCATAAATCCACTGGGGACTGCAACTAAGAAAAAGAAAAAAAAAACAAATGAAAGAACCCTGTAACACGATCGACATTAGCCTGGTGCTAAAATAAATAACAAAAATCTTTCGTTTCCAGCTAGCAGTGCCGGGTCGCTTGAAAGGCATCCACTTAATCAACTACTCCTGGATCCTGAACACATTCTTCTACGTGTTCAAGAGGTTCATCCCCCAGGAGGCGTGGCAGTACATCCACTTTCACGGCAACGACCTCAAGTCGTTACAGAAGCATCTGGACCTGGAGTGTCTGCCTCCAAGGTATGGGGGCACCTGCAGAGCTGGGGCATCTTTCGGAGTCTGGCTGAAGAAGATAAAGAAATACAGAGATCAGCATTTTGATAGGGAAATGAAGCAGTTAGGTTATGTTATAAAAGAGTGATTTGGTTTTCTGATAGCTTGCTCCTGAATTCTAGTTCAAAATTCATTCCAAATGGACCTAGCTTTTTGAACACCATTCTATGACAAATTTTACTGCTTGATGGTTCCCTTAATAAGTAGTAAGTTGGTTTTCTTCACTTTTATCAAAAGACTATTTTATTAATTGCCTACTTGTCGGTTTGTGTGCATTTAGATAGTTATTGTGAATACTTTTAGTGAGAGAAATCAGTCATTTTAGAAATATGTTTATTGCTAGGCAGATGATGATGATATTTTTTGTAGTAGTAAGTATTCCATTAGGATATATCTGTCGAATGTAAGTGTTTGGGTCCAGTCAATAAATTAACATTAACTCATCATCATCTTCCTGCCCTTGTCCCATGTTACTTGGGGTCGGCGCAACACGTTTTTTTCTTCCATTCTCCTCTGTTAGACGTCTCGGCATCATTTACTCTTTCTTAGGGTTCCGTACCTCACTCAAAACGAACCCTTATAGGATCACTTTGTTGTCCGTCCGTCCGTCTGTCTGTCTGTCAAGACCCTTTATCTTGGGAACGCGTAGAGGTGTTTAGTTAAGTAAGGGACTACATGACTGGAATTAATATGCTTCAAATAATGTGCCTTAAATATATAGTGTTATGGATTTTATGTTTAAATATCGAGTCAAACAAATGTAAATATTTTTATATAAGGTATTTTGTGATATTTCTCTGTCATTTGAAATTAAATAGTTTTACAACAATGTGGATTTAATTGAGAATGTCGTTTTTGTTTCGATTCCCTCACTTTATCTGACAAACAATTATGTTGTTAATACACTCGAGAGCAATGAATCCGGGTCACTTAAAGAATCCTAAAAATCTCGGAAACTAAAAATGCTAGGCTAATGCAATAAATTGTATTTAATAGACAATGTAATACTCCTTAAATGAAGGTATTAAAACTTCTTAGTTATTGTAAAGTTATATCATAAAAAAATCAAATTTGAAAAAGGGCCACTTTCGAAGATGGAACTACGAAATTACAGCATTTGGTTTTGCTTTTGTTTGTAATCTGTCATTTATGTGGGTACATAAACCATGTTGATAGTGCTCTATATTCATTATTCAAGCTGAAATTATGTCGCTTATGCCTGAAGAATGCACCAGAATACTTACAATGCTGGAAACCGGCCGGAGTCAGCGCGATACAGCCAGGACTGTCGGTGTGTCGCTGTCAACAGTACAAAGAGTTCTCCGACGTTACGAAGAAACTGGTTCTAACCTACGCAGACCAGGAACGGACAGAACCAGGTGTACCACAGCACGAGAAGACCGATACTTGGTGAACACCATGCTTCGAAATCGCTTTCTCACAGGAACTGAACTCACAAATCAGTTTCGACGCCTCGGAGGAAGTAACCCAAGTGCATGGACAGTAAGACGTCGGCTTGCTGAATCTAACTTAAAACCCCTTAGACCTGCAAACGGCCCTAAACTGGAGCGTGGTCATCGTATTTCAAGACTAAGATATGCCCAGAGCCACGTAAATTGGAGTATTGAAGATTGGTCAAAAGTTATGTTCTCCGACGAATCAAAATTTATGCTCTACAAGCACGATGGAAGACACAGAGTGTATCGAAGACCAGGGGAAAGATTCAAGCAAGCATGCATCGAAGAATAAGTAGCCTACGGTGGTGGTTCTGTACTTGTGTGGGCCGGAATTTCTTCTGAAAGTCGCACAGAGCTGGTGATCATAGAAAACGGCTCTTTAACTAGCGTAAGATATGTGGAAGAAATCCTCAATGATCACGTTGGTCCATTTATGGTCAATTTAGGTGAGGATGCTATATTTATGCATGACAATGCCCGACCTCATACAGGTAGGATTGTGAATGACTACCTTCAAGAGATGAACATTACTCGTATGGAGTGGCCAGCGCGCAGCCCGGATATCAACCCGATCGAGCATGCTTGGGACGAGCTAGGCAGATGCGTAAAACAACGAAACCCTCCCCCAATCACGCTTCGTGAGCTCAAAATTGCTCTCACAGAGGAATGGGAGAATATTCCCCAAAATCGTATAAGGAACTTGGTGTACAGCATGCCAAACCGCGTAAACGCAGTAATGGAAGCACGAGGAGGCAATACGAAGTATTAAAATTCAAGAAAATCGTAATAAAGTTCAAAAATTTCATGTTTCCTATTTTTGTTTTAAGGAGAGATCAGCAGTTTTTTTCTTTATGTAATTTTGTGTTAATAAAATGTATGGCGACTCATATTTTTTTTACTTTCATTTAAGGAGTATTACATTGTCTATTTAATAAATACAATTTATTGCATTAACCTATCATTTTTAGTTTCCGAGATTTTTAACATTTATTTATTTATTTATTGGCCTATCTACAATTGTTACACTTTTTATCCTAATAATACAAGCAATATTATACAAGCATAGTGTACAATATGAAGCGATAGACACAGCATGCAAAAAAAAAACTAATTTATAACATAAAAAAAATACAATAATAGTGCAGAAAAAACACTTTCAACAACAGTGGGTAGCTTTAAGAATACAAGGATGACAGAAAATAAAAGAAAAAGTCAAAGTCAATATGGTGGTAGGTTTTGATGGACTTGGCGCTTAAATTTTTGAAGTGTTGTGGAAAAAATATCTATTGATTCATCGCAATTATTAAGAAGCCTGCAAATTCTGGGGATGGGGGAGTTGGATCCTGATACAGTTTTGCGGAATGGGGGACGTAATAGTTTTATAGGGCGACGCGGATAGTTGTGGGGTAGGTTAAAATTAAACTTACTTAATAACTGGGGGCAGTCTATTTTACTCTGAAGTATTTTAAAAAGAAAAATTAAATCTATATTATTTCTTCGTTTCTCGAGTGAAGTCATGCTAAATTTTTGAAGACGTTTTGCGTAGCTCCTAATTTTTTTGTCTAATCCCGCAGAATAGGCAAGATGGTTTAAAAATCTTTTCTGGATCCTCTCTAACCTAAGACTATGTGTTGCGTAGTGGGGACGCCATGCAACAGCGCAGTATTCCAGTACAGTACGAACGAGACAGTTAAAAAGATAAATCTTAGTTTTAGGCTTGCGAAAACATTTAGCGTTACGTAACACAAAACCGAGTGTCTTTGAAGCTTTTTTAATAATGTTGTCCATGTGGGGAATAAATGTTAATTTACGATCGAGAAGGACTCCCAAATCTCTGATCACATCAACTTTACTGAGGTATGTACCATTCATGCTGTAATTAAAATCAATGAAGTTAGCTTTGCGAGTAAACGTAATTTGGGAACATTTTTCAACATTAAGTTGCATATTATTATCCTTACACCAGTTTAAGAGTCTGTTCAAGTCATCCTGAAGTAATGTTGAATCAGCTAGAGAGTCTATAACGCGGACTATTTTCAAATCATCGGCGAATAGGAATGGCGTTGAGTTAAAGAAGCAATAAGGTAGGTCGTTTACAAAGATAATAAATATTACGGGGCCAAGGTGGGAACCCTGCGGAACACCAGAGGTTATAAACATGGTTTCAGATTTATAGCCATTGGCCACGACATAGAAGGATCTATCCGTTAGGTAGGAGTGCAGCCAATTAAGAAGAGAACCAGCAAAGCCGTACGCAGCAAGTTTTTGAATCAGCACTTCATGGGAAACTTTGTCAAAAGCCTTGCTGAAATCGGTGTATATGACGTCGACTTGCTGGTTCGAGTCAAGTGAAGCTGCAATAACCTCAACGAAGGCTACTAGATTACTGCAGGTGGATCTTGCAGCAGTAAAGCCATGCTGGTGGTCTGACAGATATTTCCTGAAATAGTTTTGTATGTCAGGGCATACTATGGCTTCAAAAACCTTGGCAAATGTCGGAAGGATGGATATAGGACGATAGTTTCCTACCAAATCATCAGCGCGTGATTTATGAATTGGTACCACTTTGGCCAGCTTCCATTTTTTAGGGAAAATACCAGCGCTGAGAGATTTATTAAAAATCAAGCATAGGGGGGTTGCCAGTTGGTCAGCGCAGGTTGCGACAAAGTTGGGGGGAATTTCATCGCTGCCGGAACCTTTGGATATGTCTAAGCTTTTGAGATGTTTGGCTATTTTATTCTTTGGAATCTGTATCAAGGAAAAGCTGTCGGAGTTGCTGAGAAGATTATCGAAGAAAGGCGAAGTTTGAACTACGTTGGAGGCATGGGTAGCTGGACTGTACACTGAAGAAAAGTAGGTCCCGAACATGTTGCACATCTCATTGCCATTACAGGTTTTGCTGATGCCATTTGACATTGAGGCTGGATAGGCATTAGCAACACCCCGCTTAGACTTAATGAAGGACCAGAAAAACTTGGGATTCGTTGTAATTTTCTGTTCTATCCTATTTATATAGGAGTTGTAACATTCTCTTGCCATTCTGTCACAGTGCTTACTACACCAACGAAGGGATATCTTATCCATTGGGTTTTTGTACGTGCCGTACCTTCTTCTTGAGTTATTTTTTTCACGCAGCAATCTCTCCAGCCTTTTTGTGTACCATGGTGGTCGCGAATTGCTTTTAACTAAGGTCGATGGGACAAATCGCTCAATGATCTGACAAAGTACAGTATAGAACCGTTCCAACATTATATCGGGGTCGTCTGTATCCGAGAGTAATGAATACCAGTCGGTATTTTCTAGTTCTGATTTAATAGCAGAGTAGTTGGCTTTTTTGAAGTTTAATCTAATGTTAGGTGCTGGTTTTAAACAATGATTTACTTTAAGGCGCAGGGAGATTTCAAAAGGAGGGTGATATGGATCGATCTTTGTCAGACTATTAAGGGCTTCAGTCACCGTACATTCGAGACGGTCCACAAGAACCAAGTCCAGGATTCTATCCTTAACATTACATACATTGTTATATTGCTTGAGGTTATTTATATGGATAAAGTCTAGAAGGGCCTGATTTAGTTTAGAATTAGAATTAGTCCTTGAGAAAGACTACGTGTGAGTAGTGTTGCTGCTAATGTTTTGATTCCAATCTATATTGCTCATATTGAAGTCACCGATAAGAATAGTAAAATAATCGTTTCTTTCTGCTACAGCATTATAACTGTCCAAAAAGTGCTCCAAAACAGAATAATGCACAGGTGGGGGCAAGTAAAGAGTACAAATAGCTATCTTGAAGCCTGTTGCAACACTCACAGTGACCCATAAGTCTTCGCACCCACTTTCCCAAGAACATTGTCTGTTAGCAGCGTACTTTCTCGATACAGCGACCAAGACACCTCCTCCCTCTTTTTTAGCATTAAAGCCCGAAGTTTCTCTGTCACGTCTGAAAACTGTGTACCTTTTATCAAAAAGTTCGCTGCTATGAATACAATTATTGAGCCAGGTTTCTGTTAATACTAATGCGTCAAAATTTGAACATACCAAATTACAATAAAATTCTTGAGTTTTAGATCGTAATCCACGAGTGTTTTGGTAATATATGTTAAAGGTAGCGAATTTAACTGAGAATAGCCTTAATAACAGCTTTTGGTTGAGAATTTAACATTATACAATTGAGTGTAGCGAATCCATATCTTTCATAATCTTGGTATCGGAATCATCAGACTTTTTAACATAAATACGTCCTCCCCTGACCCAAACGTAACGATACCCCTTTTCCTTAGCTTTTAGACGTGTAGCCGTGTGTAGTGCCTTATTAGCCGGGCTCAGATGTTCCGTCACGAAGATCGCAGACTTCGCACCATCAAGCTCGAGATGGGAGGTGTTTAGTTTTTCACTGGCTGGCTTTGCTTTGTTGTAATTTATAGAAGCTGCTAGGAAAGAGTCCCGTAATCTGGGAGTGGCAAATTGTACAACAATTGATTTAGGACGATTTGTGTTGTTGTTGAGCTTCATCACACGAGTACAATTGCTGATGCTTTCCTCTTTAATGTCGCAACCTATGGTTTTCCCCAGCTGAGTTACAATATTGAGAAGATTTTCATTTTTCTTCTGGGGGACACATTGAATCTCAACATTACTTGCACGAGCGTGTTGTTCCACGGTGTTTAAACGACTTGTCATGTCTTTAATTGTGGACGATAACTTCTCGTTTTTATCTAGTAGATCTTTTATTTTTTCTTCACCCTGCCTTCTTTCCTTCAACATGTCGTCATATTGATTGCTAAGGAATTCTACGGAGCCTCTAAGGCCAGCCACTTCTTGACGTATTTCGGTTAACTCTTTGTTTAACAAGTTGCTCATGGTTAATGTGATTTTTTCTAAAAGAGAATTCATCTTCGATTCCATCACATTCTCAACAATAGCACGAACACTCTCTTCCGTGACGGGGATAGTTGCTGGATTTGGTGGGGATTGCAATGCTTGCCTCTTGTTTGTGCGCATAGTTATGTTGGGATTAAAACGTACAGGTGTGACATCGATGTTTATCGCTTCAGAAGGTTTTATAGTGCACTGAGAACAGGACCAAGATGTCAGGTCACATGTTGCTTCTAAGCCAAGGCACTCATGATGAAACGTATTTTCGCATACTTTACATCGAATAAAGGTTTTATCAGTGTGTTCAAGAGCACAGCAGCCCCATTTCGGAGGTAATGTTGTCATCCTTAAGTCCAAATAATAAATGTAATGGCTTCCAAAAAAGTGAACACGAACAAAGGCCCACGACCAAAAATAAATATTTCGCTAGTTGAAAGTGCACACTAACAAATGCCCACGCGATTAACTCGGAGTTCGCGACCAAAAGGTCTTAAGTGCACGGTAAACGGCGTCGCTTACGCGTTCGCGTCAGGGGCTCTGTATTCGGTGTACGGTTGGGTATATTGACAAAAAAGTTCACTTAATATTCCTTTAAATAAGTCTTGTTTGTAATGTTTATGTGTAATTTCTTCAACTCACAGATAATTCATATGTCCAGAAACAAATTTATCACCAGAACTAAACCGAAACTTTGTTAAAACTGTATAAAAACTATTTATTATTATGGAGCGTTATAACAGCACAGTACACTTTAGGTCGCACGAAGGTACCTGTTCGATTCTTTAAGTGACCCGGATTCATTGCTCTCGAGTGTAGTTCTTTTTTCGCTTAGCATTAATTGCTAATTGAAAATAGACCTATTAACACTAATTAAAAAAGAACTACATATTAGCAGTAATTGCTAAGCGAATAAAAAGAACTATTAACAACATCATCATCTGCCTGCCTTTTTTTTTAACATGATGTATTCTTTAATCAAAATATTAATTATTTACAAACTACAAAACTATAATAGAAATAAATATGTACAAGTATAAAAGGGTTTCAGGGCGTCCAAAATTCGTCCGCATCGCTGTCAACAGGAAAAGTGCCCAGAAGGCAGGCAGCATTACCACGTTGGATGGCAATGCTGATTCTTTGGCAAAAAAATAGGCCCGCCCTCTGGTCACGTGAAGAGTCGACCAACCGCTTGGCGATTTCCCGAAATACTAGGTGGGCACTCGGGCCCCATGGCCCTATTGTTTCAACCCCAAACGGCTCAAACACATAACTACCAATTAAATTATTGTATTTACGCCGTTTGAGGTTTTCAGCACCTGCAGCAGCCGCCCCAGCGCAGCCCACTGTACTAGGAAGAAGGGATGGCGCAAGGGTGTCGACGCAAGTTGCGTCTCACACCATCTGGTCTCTTCCTATCGACGCGTGCCAAGCCATTGGGTTCTAAGACAGCTGGCACCCCGGTGGTGGCAAGAGCACGACGGATGAGATCATTAATGCTAGCGTGCCGCGCAATCCAACCTGCACCCTTACTGCATGAAAGGCCATGGTGTCCGAGGCAGTCAACTGCTTCACCACATTGACAGCGATGTGGAGCCCCACAAGGAGCGCCCAATCGCAAACACGTACCTAGCGAGCCGGAAGGTTGTGTCACCTAACATAGTGCCTATATTAGGTAACGGTAGTGCCTGAAGCCAGAGGCCCGACTCCCACTCACCCACAGCCAGTAGGCGGGCACGCTCAGCAGTATTGGTAGACGTATTAATAAGTTTATTCCGTACCAACCTGCAGAGCGGCTCATCCCACTGTCTCTGGGAAAACGGGTTCTCGGGCCGATCCGTATCCGGGCAAGTCACTTTCCAGGCGACCTATGCGTCGGTCAAGCACGGCACTTCCGAGTCAACCAGGGAGAGAGCTAAAATTTTCCTGGTTAGCTTTTCAGTGCTGTGGACAGAGGACAGGAACGCCGGTAAGCTTATACTAGAAATTTTGCGGACGCCGAGGCCACCAAAACGAATTGGTAGGGTGGCTTGCAGCCACGCTCGGTCGTCCAGGGCCACATTAAGAATGGATGTTAATGTGTTGCGAATAATTTGGTCAATTTTGTCTAAAAGTTGTGGTTTCTTCCAAAGAGGAGAACAACGGAGAAAATACATAAAATTTGGACCAAAACAGCAATATCTGATCAGGGTGAATGCCGAATGTAAATTAATTTTGGAGAGTAGCCTTTTCCCAACTATTTTGGGGTCGGCTTCTAGTCTAGGTAACCGGATGCAGCTGAATACCAGTATTTTACGAGGAGCGACCGCCTATCTCCCCTTCACAACCCAGTTAGTTCTGGGTAATACGATACCCTTTAGTAAGACTGGTTGTCAGACTTTCAGGCCACTGACTACCTGTAACGGCTGTCAAAGATCTACAAATGACTGCCGGGACCAACGGCTTAACGTGCTTTCCGCATGGAGGAAACTCGGTATGTAATGGGTGGTCACCCATCTACGGACCTATTACCACCGAATTAACCTAAAGATCGACCCGAGCGGCAGTTATTATTTAGCCACGAGCTCTCTCAAAAAGAACTATTAACAACATAAAACATAAGTAAACTATTTACAATATACATATGAATTGTTATTTACCGTTGTTTTTGCGCGGATCTGCAAACGCCTCCCACAAATATATTTTTATTTTCTTCATGTTTCATTCTATTTATACAAGCTTAGTTTAACAAACAACTACCTACTTGTCATCGTTAAAACATAAAAGTATGCTTATATAATTATTCAAAGCTAGTTTTTTTTAAGGAACTAATTTTCTGGTGAGATTTTCCAATTCTCACCTCGTTTAAGTCAAACAACAATACTCAGTTGAAGAAATACAGATTGATAGAAAGAGTGTAGAGTTGATAGCCGGTTGGCTATCAACTCTACAAATCTATATTGTAGAAGACCGTAGATAAATACTGACAAAAAGTTTTCTATCCTCTAAATACCTCAGATCGCCTTAGAAAAGACCAAGTAAAGAACATACGCATTTCATCTAATCTACACATCACAATACCTTCCATTAAATCTGACACATGACCCCACAGACCCTCTGACCTAAAAACAACAATTTCAAGAAGCCGCAAAGGATAAAACTGTACAATGAATATGGACGGCCTATTCCTAAAGGTTCTCACACACAAGAAAGGTATAACGCCGGTTATTATCTTAATAACAATATCCTTCTGACCGGATTTCAGTTACGGCGGCTAATCTCAACGGAGATTTTAGCCTCATACCAGAACACCTAATCACCTATATTATGAAAAACTATCGCCACGCTTGGTAAACCAATTTGTGAACGACTAATCGCAGAGATATAAATGAGATGACACCATGACTTACATGACTAACACGCTTCTCTTCAAGGGTAAAGCTGATCTAACTACTAAGGTAGTATGTAGAGCTACGAGTACCCAAGGAGTGTTACTAACTCAATAGACATAAATCTCAAAGCATGTACGGTGGAAAATATACACGCAACGTCGTCCTGCGTCTGTGTGGAGGACGTCTTATTCCAAACCATTGCTCAAAGGTTTTATGTTCACAAATGATGGCCCACCTGATATTTTAGGACATAATTCGTCGGCTACATCTTGAGAGCATAAATGAAGAAAAAATGTTCGTACTATCAAGAAGAAACATGAGGACTCTGTGGTTCCGGTTGTCAAAGTAGCAACAGTGTCGTAAAAGTGCTCCCGAGTTGTATTTAAAATAATAGTGAAAAACATCGATAGACCTCAGAAGTACAGTGAAATATCAACAACAAGTCACAACGCAATTGAATTTCGTCACAATTACGCGCAAACAGAGAAGCCAAGTGAATAATATCACGAAATAGTGCCGGCATAACAGTTGGAGGTTAGAAAAAGTCATAGACATCATAGACGAAACCGACGTCAACTTGACAGTCGTGCCAAATTATCACGTCTCGTTTCACACAGAGCTACCAACCAACGGTTTAGAACCGAGGTTTTTGGGACAAGTACAAAAGTTACGTTTCGTTTAACGATGAACACCAAGCTGTCAGATGAAATGTCACTGCTATTTGAAAAAATGAAAGAAGAGTTACAGAAACAGACGATGGCAATAACAGAGAATATAACTACTGTAATCCTCAAGAAAGTTGATGAGAAGATTGAACCACTTATGAAAGAGAACGAGAAATTAAAACTGCAAGTAGACCAACTAAGCAACAAAATAGAACACCTTGAACTTAGCAGTAGAAGAAACAATATCGTAATCCATGGAGTTCCCGAACCAGTCAATGAAGGGGAGGCAGACTTGATGTCCGTAACCATAAAAACAATTACAGACCTCGACGTATCATTGGAACATAGCGAAATCAACAGAATCCAACGCCTTGGAAAGAATGTAAACAAAGATAAGGCTCGACCCATTCTTGTCTCAACAACAACACTTCAAAAGAAAATACAAATACTGAGAAACAAAAAGAAAATGAAGCCAAGCACGTATATCACACATGACTATTCCAAGAAAACGTTATCTGAAAGGAAAACCAACAAAGATAACCAAAAGGAAAAAAGAAAGAGAGCTGATTCCGAAACGCCAAGCCCCAAGCCCTTTCGCGAAAGTAACTCCGTGGCAAAAATCAAAAAGACGGATGCATTCCAACTCATGCGAGGAAGAACAAACTCTCTCTCCGGATCACATACAAGCAAAAACTAGTAAAAACAAAGGGCCGGAAACCAAATCAACAAAAATAAACCAACACCAGATACAAAACAAAAGAAATCTCCCACCACGGCCGGTCACCGAGGGAGATCAAGACCAACACCCTCTAGCAAAACTTGAAGAATACTTGTATATTGCAACATTGAATACCAGAACACTTAGAACCCCAGAGTCCTTACAAGAATTAGAGCTAGCCCTAGAAAATATAAAATGGGATATCATAGGAATAAGTGAAATGAGAAGGGCCTGTGAAGCAATAGAAGAACGCTCAGGCTATATTCTTTATTCAAAAGGAGAGACAGGAGGTCAACGAGGCGTCGGCTTCCTTATAAAAACTCACCTGAAAAAGCATGTAAAAGATTTTATTGGAGTGTCGGACAGAATAGTAATCCTGAATATTAATATACCCAGCTATAAAAAGACCTGGTCCATTATACAGATTTATGCACCAACTGAACAGGCAATTAAACTAGAACTTCAAGCATTCTATGACAAACTGTCAGAAGTACTAACAACATTTTCAAGCAACTATATTGTTCTAATGGGAGACTTCAACGCACAAGTTGGAGTAAAGCAGAGTCTTGAGGAACGAATAATCGGACACTTTGGACATGGGAAAAGAAGCGTAAATGGCCAGAAACTCATAGATCTTTTACTGGAACAAAATTTGTATCTCTTAAACAGCTTATTCAAAAAGAACAAGAACAACAAATGGACTTGGAGGTCCCCAGACGGCAACCATAGAAACGAAATAGACTACATTATTAGTAATAACCCAAAATCATTTGCGGATACATCAGTCTTACATGAATTAAACTTTAATACGGACCACCGCTTAGTTAGAAGCTCTCTAAAATTAAAACCCCCAAAAATACCCAGAAAACATTTATCAAACATGAAAAATTTATCAAACATCCACCATCAAGAAAACTACAAAGAAATTTCTCAATCCCTGGCAGGAAATCAGTTAGAGTTAACAAATGAAGACAAAGGAATTGAAGTAAACTACAACATGTTAGAGAAACAACTAAAAATTCACACTGCAAATAAACCCAGAAAACATAAATATGAATTAAGCCAGAAAACACTACATCTAATCGAAGAACGAAAGCGTCTCTTATCAGGACCCTTTAAAAAGAGTAATATCAAGCAAATAACAGAAATTAGTAAGGACATAAAAGAGAACATCAGGAAAGATCGAAGACATCAAAGACTACATACTCTAGAAAGACATATAATTAAAACAGGAGGAGTACGCAAAGCTTGGAAAGAGTTAAGAGAAGTAAATAAGGAATGGATACCGAAGGTGAAAAGGAAAAATAACACTGTGACAAAAAGAGAAGACATAATCGAAACAGCAACACAATTTTATAGAGACTTATACGCAGACCATTGCCCCACGCTTCATTCAGCCAGCGGAAATACATCACAACTCCGCACAACAGAATTTGAACCCGAACCAGAAATACTACAGAGGGAGGTAGAAATGGCAATAAGTAGTCAAAAGATGGAAAAAGCACCAGGTCCTGATAACATCTCCAACGAACTGCTGAAAGGATCCGCAGAAGAACTAGCCCCTATACTTACAAAATTATTCAACAGAATTATGTTTAACCAGTACATTCCTGCACAATGGGAAACTTCACACATCATTCTCCTTCACAAAAAAGGGCCGAAAGATGACATAAGTAACTACAGGCCTATAAGCCTTATGTCCAACTTGTACAAAATATTCTCGAAAGTTGTTCTTGAAAGAATAAGCCTGAAATTGGACGACAATCAACCAATAGAACAAGCCGGCTTTAGGAGGAAATTCTCAACAATGGATCACATACACGCAGTGAAACAGATAATGCAGAAGTACAACGAGTACAATAAAACACTGTACATGGCGTTTATTGACTACAACAAAGCGTTTGATAGCATAAGTCACGAAGCGATATGGGAAAGTCTGGCTACACAAGGCATACCAGAAATATATATTGAACTAATCAAAACTATATACTCAAACACCAAAGCAAAAATACGGTTGGAAGAGACAGGCCCCGAGTTTAAAGTGAGGAGAGGCGTCAGACAAGGCGACCCAATGTCACCCAAATTATTCTCTGCAGTCCTGGAAAATATATTCCGGAAACTGGATTGGTCTCACCTGGGCCTCAACATCGATGGACAGAGACTGAATCACCTCAGATTCGCAGACGACATAGTTCTATTTGAGGAAAACCCAAGTCATCTTGAGGTCATGATCCAAGCTTTAAGCAAGGAAAGTGCCTTGGTGGGATTGTCCATGAACACAACAAAAACAAGACTGTTAACCAATTCGAAAAAAAAACCAATAGAGGTAGATTCAAAACCACTTGAGTATGTAGATGAATACACATATCTAGGTCAAATAATATCACCAAAAGATCAAACCAATAAGGAAGTTAACACAAGAATAGCAAGTGGTTGGAGAAAGTATTGGTCACTAAAAGAGATCATGAAATCCAGAGACTTAGGAATGGCTATAAAGCGAAAAGTTTTCACCATGTGCATACTACCCTGTTTAACATACGGATGTGAAACATGGGCACTGACGAAACAGCACAGAAACAAATTGCAATACTGCCAAAGAGCAATGGAACGGAGCATGTCAAATATAAGAAAAGCAGATCATGTAAGAAACAAACAAGTGAGAGCAAAAACTAAGCTGCCGGACATCTTGACCAGGATTGACCAACAAAAATGGAGATGGACTGGCCACATGATGAGAGCAAATACGGAGAAATGGAGCAAAGTAGTAACCGACTGGTATCCAAGGGACAGTAAACGCAGCAAGGGGAAACAGAAAAGAAGATGGGAAGGTGAGATTAAACAGACAGCGGGCCCCAATTGGAGGAGAGTGGCTCGTGACAGAAACCAGTGGAAAGAGCTAGAGGAGGCCTTTGCCAAAAGGCACACTGAATTGAGGGATATATTGTAACAACTAGAAAAAGTAACAGAAATAATTCAGAATAAAGGGCTATTTATTATTTACTAGCTGTGCCCGCGACTTCGTTCGCGTGGATGTCGGAACTTAACAATGTATTTTTTTGTGCGAAGCGCTGTAGGAGAATTCCGATACAAATCATTTTTTTTTATTTATGCTAGTGCTTCTTTATAAACAACATTAGCTGTGGAACCATCTGGAGCGTACACAAAAAGGTTATTGGGGTTGTTTACGCGAGAAAGAGCTACGTATAGTTGACCATGGGAAAAGCATCCAATACTTAGGTCCACCCCCGCAACGGATAATGTCTGGCTCTGAGCTTTATTAATCGTCGTGGCATAACAGAGACTGACTGGGAATTGCACTCGTTTGAAAGAGAAAGGAAAGTTGTTAGGAATTATAGGTATTCTTGGAATAAAAACAATATCACCAGCGCCGCAACCGGTTATTCTACCGGGTAGTGCGTGGCGTCATCTTCTTCCATAACTGTATTTATAAAGGTGTATTCTCTACTATTCCCGGACACATGAATCAATATTTTTAAATTAATTGCCGTAGCTTGGACATTGCGAGGAGTCAAAATAGCTCGCTGACATAGCCAAGAACCGGCTTGATTTCCCATGTTTGTGGAATCTCCGTACACAGAAGAAATTAGCTCCTGTTGTGATGTAACGCAAGAACAGAGATTATCAACCAAAATAACTTTGCCATCTTCTTGTACGGGGTATGTGCCATCGCCTATTTATAACAATAAATTGGGAAACTCCTGTGCATTTTCGCAGCCTCGCAACTGTGCACGCATATGTACACTCAGGTGTGTAGATGATATATTGCGCCATAAAACAGAACTCTTCAGACAGGCAGCAATTTCTCCGGCTCTCGTTCCTCGGGGTACTATCGGGAGCGTCTGCCGAAAATCACCTCAGAACAGCACCGTGATGGCTCCCATCGGCCGGTCATTTTGCCTTATGTCCTGTAAAGTTCTATTCACTGCTTCTACAGCTTTGCGGTTTGCCATAGTGCACTCGTCCCAAAAAATTAAAACACAATCGCATAAAACCCTTGCTTTATCGCTATTTCGCGATATGTTGCAAACCGGGCTTTCCGTGCGGTCTAAGTCGATAGGAAATTATAAATGTTGTGTCTGCCGTTTTTCCTCCAGGCAATAATGTGGCTGCTATCCCTGAAGAGGCGACAGCAAGGGAAATTTTATTTTGGTTCTGTAGCGGCACTACAAAAAGTACTTTAGCAACATAGAACAAAAAGTAGTACAGCGCCATCTATGACGCAGAGGATGAACTAAAACTCGAAATATATCTAAATTCTGCATCGCGCAAGTAAAGTTATTTGTGACTTAAGACTATACAGAAGAACCCGACAACAACTGTTGGGCAGTAGCCCACCAGACATAACAACCGTCTGATCGGAGGATCCTCCCTTTTCAATGGTGGTTGAAGAGCTTTACACCCTGTTCTCCATACCCCCAAATTGGTGACCCCGAAATGGACGTCAGCGCAGCCTTCGAGCAACGTGACGTCATCAACATCACTTCCTCAAGCTTCCTCAAACTTCCTCAAGTTTTCGAGCAGCGAGTCAAATAGCCAGCCAGCTTCAAAATGGGTATTCCTGACCACCAGCATGCAGCGGAAGCACATTCCTGGTCAGCACCCTCAGCCTCATAAAGCTACCTTGGCACTGCACTTTCGGCCGGTTGAGAGCTGTACCTCCCGGTCGATGCGAGCAGTCAGCCACATCGCGGCGCTGTACCACGTCCGACGCAACGGAGCACATGCAGTGCCGACCCCGACTAAAGGGGTTCGCACTACCGCCGCAGACAGTTCCGACTCACCGTGAACAATGCGGCAACGACTTTCCACTGGCCTGGCAATCAACGACTCATTCTACTACCGACCCTAGTCTCCGCGGGGGAGTGATGTAGCGGCACTACAAAAAGTACTATAGCGCCATCTATGACGCAGAGGATAAACTAAAAATCGAAATATATCTAAATTCTGCATCGCGCAAGTAAAGTTATTCGCGACTTAAGACTATATAGAAGAACCCGACAACAACTGTAGGGCAGTAGCCCACCAGATATAACACCCGTCTGGTCGGAGGATCCTCCCTTTTCAATGGGGGTTGAAGAGCTTTACACTCTGTTCTTCATACTCCCAAAGTTCCTTATTCGAGCCAAAATAACTTTGGTTAGGAAAGTTTTACCTGTTCCGCCCGGTGCGTCTAAAAACAGGATTTCACCCGAGGCGTTTTCTACACTGCAGCATACCCTATCAAACGTCTGGCGCTGATTCTCTGTCTTTGCGCAGCCATTTTGTAAAATTTCTGCGAGTTCCACGGGATGATAACTAATTTCTGATACGTACTCTCTACATACATTCCCCATCGACTGTCGGTGTGGGCAAACCGTATTGACTGATCGGGTTCCCTGGTATATTTATAACTATCTCTTTAATAGCCAATAAGGACCTGTTGTGACAAATTTCACGTACCCTATAGGTCAGGAATTTCTCCATCAGTATTTAGTTAAACATGCCTCAATCAGAAAATAACGTCACACGCACAATGCCATCTATCGAATATCTATATTCAATGCTGCACGCAGTTGATGTCTAGATATAGTCCAGTCTGAGTTCGATAGATGGCGCTGTTTTAATATTTTACTTCGGAAACACTATTATAATTTTATTAATTTACATTTTTCTTTCTTTCCATTTATAAGGTGTGAACTGATTACGATGAACCAAAAAACTTAATGTTCAATTACTTCAATTTACGCACATATTGTTGTGTATAAAAGTTACGGGAAGTTGTGAGACCAACTGCACATAACCCTAATTTTACTTCTGTAACACTTTAAATTCAAATATCTTTTGATAGACTGAACCGATTGCAATGCAACAAAAACTAAATGTTACTCCAAGTTACGCTCAATCGTTGTGTATAAAAGTTATCTACATTGCTTTTGTACATTTTACGTGATGCCCGAACAAATACACAGACAAACAGACAAACAGACAAACAGACAAACAGACAAAAATTCGAAAAATGCTGGAAATGGGTTCTGTTGGTTGTCCTTTAACACCCTGGCTATTTTTTTTGGAATTTTTTTCGATGTACAAAAACGATTTTTCTACAGTTTTATTATATGTATAGATTATTATTGTCCAAAGGCAAAATTAAATTACAGTGTAGTCTACTAGTGCTTTGATCCTTAGACTTATTTCACTACCTACAAGGAGATATACGTACCGAATCTATATTTTTATTTTATTATTTTAATGTAGTTGCTATGTCATACTAAGTGCCTCAGTTATTTAGACCAGTTATAAGATATATTTTTTGTTCTAGACCATACCTGGGAACATTCTAGTTACGGAGATCTTAGGGGCCAAGGTTCGTCAAACTTTTTATAAGAAAAACACGTTCTTTTCTTATTTTAATATTGTTGGAACTATGTTTTTGTTGTTTCTTAAATTTATTGCATATGCAATTGCAAATTTTAATTTTGGCTTACTTTATAACTGCTACAATGATATTACAGAATAGAATCTTCAGTAAGATCTATTGTCGTTAAAGAATGTGGGTTGCATGAATTCAATCATTGATTATATAGGTGATCTGTTTCCCTAACCTGAGTACATTCTCTTTCTTTTTGAAACTTAATAATTTGTTTGTTAGCATGAAGCAGAAAAAGAACCCTTACGGCTACCTTTCGCCTAACGATTTTATATAAGCAGTGTTGGTACAACCTAAAACTAAAACTTTACGTAATCATTATTAGGTAAACTAGGACCAGTCTTTTTCTAAGGTCTCTTTCAAATGACTGTTAGTTTCCTAGTCCTTGTGCATAGTTCATTAGATAACGTGTAGCTAGAGAAGTCACGCTGAAATCAACAAGAAAATAAAGTAATATAGCGTCATCATTCTCTTGCCCTTGTCTCAATTCATTTGGGGTCCGCGCAGCATGTCTTCTTCTTCCATACTTCTCTATAACTTGTCACCTCATCAGACACCTCTTTTCGTGCCAAATCATTCTTCACACAGTCCATCCACCTTTTCTTTGGTCTTCCTCTACTCTTATACCCATCCACAGTCATATTCGAACTTTCCTCACGACATTTTCCTCATTCCTCCGCATCACATGCCCATACCACGATAACCGATTACCACACACTTTCAGACTTCCTCTTGTGTACTCATTTCTTATTACTTTATCCATTCGCGTAATACCACTACCACATGCCCCTTAACTTTCTCATCTCAGCCAAATGCAAATGCCTTTCTTCACAATTAACTAATTATTATAATTTTGCATGCAATTGATACATATTCTGTGTAGCTAAACATGTGGACTTTTGAGTAATACCTGACTGTAACAACTCTATACCATGTTTAAGGCAAATAAAGACTTATCTTATCTTATCTTTCTTCCATCCCTTTTGTGGCCCAACATTCTGATCCATACAAGACAGCAGGTCTAACCATCGTTTAATAAATCTTCCCCTTAAGTTTAAGGGGACTGCGGGAGTCGCAGATTATTCCCGTGACCTGCCGCCATTTCATCCATCCTGTGTAACGAATAAAGTAATATAGCATGTTATGGGAAAAAATCACAGACTTTAGAAGAAAGGAAAGACATGAGTAACATGTATAGAGCAATGGTGCTTTTAATATTTTCGCGGCCATTAACGAAACTATTCAAATTAGGAAAAATGCTCAAAACTCAGTCCGGAACTCCGGACTGAGTTCCATCAATTTACAAAGTGACAAAACAAGAATGAAGCAGCAGTATTCGTTTTTTGAAAAAGAATTTGGCGAGGCCAAGAATCGAACCTGTTTTTTTTTTACACTTACAATAACAACATTCTGTATTATTGCACTAACCGATATCGATAGTGTACCAAATAATAAACATTTTTTTTTGTTATGCTATTGTCTCCTATATGTACATAGTTTCGTTAGTGGATGCGAAAATTAAAACGGCACCAATTTTGGTCATTGCGCTTTTAACAATGGTGTTTTTGTCTTATTTTGTAAGTTGAAAGGAGCTTTCCTGAAGTAAAAGTGTAGTGTCTGCTAAAATACGTTAAATTAAACAACACGACGAGCAACAGAAGAATAGATTAAATTAACCCACACTTCCAAAACACAATCCTTCATCTTCAGTCAACTTTGTCAAACACCTTCCTACTTCAGTAACAATCCATCTACACCACCTTTCTGCCTCCCTGGTTCTATAATATTATATTCCCGGTGATTAATCAATAAAGCTTTCCTAACCATATTGCTTACCTGTTATACGGACGTCGGCAGGTCGGGTTGTACTTATCATAACTCCTGGTTTGACGTATGAGGATTGAATATCGGTAGAGCAATGGGCATCAATCAAGTTGAGATGCTGTAGGAGTGTGGGTTGTGAGTATATTTGGCTCAATAATAAATAAACCAGGTATTTTTAAGTGTAGCCTACTCAGGAATCACTTGTATCTTACACTAAGTAGTCAATCAAATCACGGCGGAGCGACTGAAATTAATACATTTGTAGAAGACATTCCAATAAAATAATAAACAATTTATCTCTCTCGGTAGCTAAGCAAATTCCATAATACCCATGAAATACCCACCTCATTGGTATCTTAATTAAAAGCAATTCAAACTTCGATATGTCGTATGGAATGAAGACTATTAGAGTAAGATCCCAGAGCAATCAGACATAACTTATTTTCACACGGATGAAACCTGAAGTTTTCAGTAGCGTCTCGTGTGCCTTGAATACCTACGCGCTTTGTGAAACTTGCCGAGTGACACCTGGGCAGGTACCAGGTGAGAAAGGTAACTAAAAATAAGAATTATCTAACTTAAATTCACATGGCTGATTTTTATGTGTCATGTAGAATATTATTTTAAAGTAATATCATAAGTATCAGACACTTTTGATGGACCAGAGCTTCTGTCAGACGCTTTTAAGCTACCCAAAAAATAGATGAACTTTACTTATTTTTACATGTCTGATTTTTTAATATGTTATTGAAGTATTTATTTAAAACTTAAATTCAATCAGTCAGACAAATTAGAGTGACCAAACATCCTCTAAGACAAAAATTATTCAGCCTGAAGTATGAGGGCGAGAGCACTATGCATGCGCTTCAGAGTGAGTGAGACGTCCATAATAACTCGGTTCCCCTTCTTAAACTCACCATCTGTTTCAATCTTCTGTGTATGTGCTGTTTTCGTGTAATATAACTTATAGTATACAGTATAGTTCGAGCCTGCGAGAGCACATGTTTTTGTTGTTTACATCAGGTTATTTGTGAGTGTTTCATTAAGTTGTTTGTAATAGTGATAATCATGGAAGAAGAGAAATTGAAATGTACATTTTGTAAAAAATCTCATGATAAACTTTGAAGAAATATTGAAAAAGTGCAAAAACATTTTAAAACCGCGAATAATCCATAACCTCAAATTCAAAGATGTAGTTTTACCGGATGACTTGTATGACAGTGGTTACCATCGAGAATGTTATAAAAATTTTACTGCTCTGCGAAAAAAATATTTTTCCGCCATACCAGAAAAACCAAAAATGCTGAAAAAAAATCATCGAGTATTGTTGAAAATTCATTAGTTACATCGACATCAAGCCAACCTTGTAATCTTAGTACTAACGATGATCTATGTACAGCGTTTACCTCAAGTCAACAAAATAATTCAACAGTTCCAGATTTAGATGTAGTGTCAAACTCAAGTCCAGCTAATTCAATGCCTGAACCAAGTGTTGAGCGAAATGTGAAGTCAAGTATTGACTTAGAATCAGTTGAACCGGTGTCATGTGATGGTGAAGAACCTTCTGAACGTGATGATAATTTCTCTTCTGAAAATATTTCTCTTAAAAGTAACGTGGATATAGACAGAAACCAGAAATGTATATACTGTAATCAACAGACTAAACGACATAAACTGAAAAGACTACCGGTATATCTAGCCGGTAAAACTACATCTTTGAATTTGAGGTTATGGATTATTCGCTGTTTTAAAATGTTTTTGCACTTTTTCAATATTTCTTCGGAGAATAATATAAGTTTATCATGAGATTTTTTACAAAATGTACATTTCAATTTCTCTTCTTCCATGATTATCACTATTACAAACAACTTAATAAAACACTCACAAATAACCTGATGTAAACAACAAAAACATGTGCTCTCGCAGGCTCGAACTATACTGTATACTATAAGTTATATTACACGAAAACAGCAGATACACAGTAGATTGAAACAGATGGTGAGTTTAAGAAGGGGAACCGAGTTATTATGGACGTCTCACTCACTCTGAAGCGCATGCATAGTGCTCTCGCCCTCATACTTCAGGCTGAATAATTTTTGTCTTAGGGGATGTTAGGTCACTCTAATTTGTCTGACTGATTGAATTTAAGTTTTAAATAAATACTTCAATAACATATTAAAAAATCAGACATGTAAAAATAAGTAAAGTTCATCTATTTTTTGGGTAGCTTAAAAGCGTCTGACAGAAGCTCTGGTCCATCAAAAGTGTCTGATACTTATGATATTACTTTAAAATAATATTCTACATGACATATATAAAAATCAGCCATGTGAATTTAAGTTAGATAATTCTTATTTTTAGTTACCTTTCTCACCTGGTACCTGCCCAGGTGTCACTCGGCAAGTTTCACAAAGCGCGTAGGTATTCAAGGCACACGAGACGCTACTGAAAATTTCAGGTTTCATCCGTGTGAAAATAAGTTATGTCTGATTGCTCTGGGATCTTGGACTATATATACAACCTATATAATATACAACCAACTAAAAAGGTGTTACATGTTCACTCTTCTGTCGATAGATGGGGTGATGAGATGTCGACAACTCAACAACGACATTAGACGGCAACTCCACAAAAAATTTGACGCAACACATCTTACAGCCAGACAAAAGACTATTCTTCATAAGGCAGTTGCCCCACTGCTGCCGGTGAGGACGCGATACTCGCTCAGCGATGCTCGCTTGGCGGTCCGAACTAACGCCAAGAGAACAACCAGCGGTGATTCCTACCTAGAGTGCGGATGTGAGTGCACTTATTATGAATTCAGAACAATTACTAGAACTATCATTATTGTCGGGACGGGAAGACGTGCGTAGCGCGTGCAGTGTTGCGCAGGACTGGCTGTCCTGAGCGAGTGGTACGAGTAATCGCCCGCCGTACTCGCACACTCGCTTATAGCTCAGCAACAAAACTATCAGACCTACACACTCGTTTCTCGCTGCTCGCCAACGCGTTTCTAGTTTCTAGCTCTAATCGCTTCTCACTCACCGTTGGCGGTGGGACAACTGCCTAACATACAGAACTTCAATACAGAACTGCCCTAGCCATCTTGACCCGGGTCAGTCAATACAAATGGAATAAGAAAGTCCGCTCCGAAAAGTTACATGGGCCCTTCGCAAATAATATATTATATGTCATTGTGTCGATTCAAATGTTCTTGGTTGGACTGTATTTGGCTCCACCACATACTAGGTACTTGACCGCGTAAGTAGATAAAAAACAGTATAATAAACGTGAAAGACAGTGTTAAAATAAATTTTCTAGCTAAACTCCAGCGACGTGATGATAAAGTGGAATATTTTTTTTGTTTCATTAGACATCGATTAATATAGTCTGTGAAGATTTGCTGATTTAATTTAATTTGGACGTACATACTGGTCGTACAATCTAACTTCTAGTTGCAATGGCACCTGTAAAGGAAGGCAGATGCTTTCGATAATAATAATTAACAGCCGCAAATAGATTTTAAAATTGTGTATTTATGACGGAACAGTAACTTTCAGCCGAGTTATTAATTATGTTTCCTTTTGGTTCAGTTTCAGTATACAATAACTGTTCTGGAGGGAAATAACATGTCATGTTCAAAAATCACTACTGATTCATCGTGATCTTTACATTATACGCTAATTTGTTTTAACATCAACATTAAAAAAGAAACTATCTCGGTTTTGATGGACGGCCTCTTGAATGCTCAACATCAAAGGCTTGTCATGTCAAATGTTTTACACAATTCACTTTGAAGTTAATGATGAGTTCTTTACGGGACTGTTCAGTTGCTGTCCACCTCATGACTTCACGTTATTTGTACTTCACTGGCGTAACTTCTGAATATTAATTCTGACTGAAGATAAATAATAAACATGTTTCTTAATTATTGTAAAACTGCATTTTTTTACTGGTCACGCAATCACACCACACAATGCAGTAGTTATATGAGTCCTGAAATTGCAGCAACCAACAAGGAGCGTCAACCTCTCACTGAATTGTAAATTATAGGTTCACAGTAAGTTCAGCTGAATTTATCAATAGTGTGCTCATAGTTTTTGTGTCTACAAAATGTAACGTAATATTATTATTTTTATCTTTTTACATCATAAACACTTAAATCAAATGAAACAATAATTGCTATTGTAATAATTGTGACGTCAATGGTCACGAGTCACGTCACGTCATTGGATGTATCGGCGTCGATATTCATACTGTGTTAGTAGTGTTTGTGAGAAAAATTGTTTAAAACTGTGTCCTCCACCTCTGTGTCCTGTGTGATTACTTGTGAATATTGTATTTGTAGTCAATCTAGAACGATCACAGAAACTGGTCACAATTCCTTTAGGAGTCTTTACGGCTTTAAGTATTAGGATAATCACACAAGCTGTAGAAGTTCTGTTCTCTGAGTGGCGATAAGTACATTTTTTCCGATAAATGAAACCGTGATTATTTTAGTTCAGAACACCACCCATCCACAGTGGAACTCCTCAACGAATGAAAGCAATTTGCAATGAAAATTCTAACTTTTAAATAAAGTATTATGCTTTTCGTTGGGAAGCGCATCAATTAATCACTTAAAATTTCTCAATGTTCAATATAATATGAATTAGGTCTTTAGGGAACGAACAAATTTAAAAGTTGCCCGGATAATTGTAAAATTGTCGGGGGTCAACTAGTTTAAAATTAAAAGTTCATTTTAAACTAGCTGACACCCACCAACATTTTTTTTCAAACTTTTGCAATCGTAATTCAAATACATTTCCAATAAGGTTGACGTATTCCCATCAGTATCACAGGACACAGAGGTTCCTAAAGGTCGCTTATTATCGCGGTAAATAATACACGAGGGTTGACAGAGGTCTCAGAGAGCCGTGGGTGGGTTCCTGTTTTTTACACCAGACCCAAATATCTTGTCATATTTATAATCTGTAATAATTGTGTTGCAAAATGCCCTTTCAAATTGTTTGGACGTTGTGTCGGTAATAAATTATAAAAGATTTCTGCATCAAGAGTTTTCATCGTAAAGTCTGATGAAATGTTATTATTTTGATGGAACAATTTGATGATTATGATTCCATTTATGCCCTAAAGGTCTAATACAATGAATACACTATACTACACCTCTGCCGAGCCCTCCGGCTAATACAGGCGTGATTTTAAGTTTTATGTTATACCCTAAACTTAAACGGGTGTAATAGATTTGTAATTGTTCGGCGTACGGCTTGTAATTTAACGATAACTAATTGTTCCACACCTTATGATACCCACAACCAACTTATTAGTAGTAATAAGGTTATATATCGTTCCCTACTATCAGTATATAGAGTACGGCTTCTCCTTTTGTGCGCGCAGCTAATCAGCGAGGTTTCTCATAATAACTCGCCTGTCACCGGCAGAGACCCAGCCTTGTTTCCGCTCCAGATGAGCGCAGTATTGAAATAATAGACATATTTATGATTAGGTTTGGGTTAATTCGGTCTAGAATTGCTTAGTAATTAGTTATAGTATCTAAACTAATTTGATAACTTCCAACCAATCTGCTAATCCAGCACAGACGAGGGACAATCATCGTTTTGATCGACTTACTTTGGTCATGAAACAAAATGAATATACTTCTAGTTCGTTGTGTTCGTTATGCAGTAACATAGACAATAAAGAACGCCTTGGGCTGTACCTCTTTTATGCACATTCATGTGTCAATTGATACGAAACACAGCACAACAGAGGCGTCATCATACGACAAAATATCGACGTGTTCATTTCACTACGTTACGAGTATGATATCTGTCAGGTACTTCGCTCTTGAAGGGTATTGAGTGACTTTTTATTAGTCCCACATCTCGATATTGTTTTCTTTGATATCAGACAATCACTTTGCTGTTCAAGAAAACCGAGATTGATTTTATTTAGATATCTAAAGTCGGGACACGGTAAACTCCGTAGTCTAACAGTTTACAGGTAAGACCCCCAGTCACTGGTCGTATGTGGGTTACTTCACCGTTGGCGTTGAAACGTGTGCAAATTATGAAGAACACAACTTTTTCAATAGCTATATCTCAGAAATGGTGATTCTTAGGAAAAACTGTAAAATCAATTATTATACATAATTTCATGATCTACAATTTTTGTCTGAAATATATTTATGATAAAACGCACCGTTTGGCTGAAAAAAAAACAAAAACCCATTTACACGAACTTTGACCTTGAATTTTTTTTTGCAAATGTAAGTCGATGGGGATTTTTCACATTTCATTTGTAATGGTGTACCCAACATTCGTACCAATTTTTAGCTTTATACGAATTATTGTAACCCCCTAGGTAAATACTTATGTGTTGAAGTTACAGTCTACTTAATGTTATGATAGAACATAACAAAATGTTCCATGAATTGGTCAATTAACGAGTTAAAACATACGCCATTTGAGTTAAGTAATAGAGCTTAAGTACTGTTAGCTGTTACAGCGCTAAGCTTTCGATGATTAGGAGATACTCAGCTTATTGCTTTAGTTAGCATTGTTATTAGTTTCTCTCAGTATCATTAACTTTTATTAATATGGCCAGCGCAAAATAGTTGAGCAATTTTCTTAAATTACAGAAGGCTGACACGGACTATTAGCATAGCAATTAGACGTGGGTAAGTGCTACCTCCACTCTTAGACAGCATTCATCTTCAAACTAACATATTTTTTAAAGGTTCTGATTAGATCAGGTTGACCTAAGGGACTAGACAAGTGGCAATCTAGATTTTACAGAAGCTTTTCGGTAGCGACCACCCAATACATAAAATTTGAGTATTTTCATCTTCTTTATCACAGATAATAAAATTATTATGTCACTTGGACTAGCCCCTCTGGAATCTGAATGTGATGCTGATCCATAAACGATACGATACTGAAAATTACGTCATGGTAACTGTATAAAATAAGGGGAACAAAGTGGAATATTTTTCATCAAACTTAGAAAACAGAGGATCTCCTGACTAGATGGGGTTTGTATCTGGTGGGTTTCTGCCCGACGGTGGTTGCGGGTGGTTAACTCTATTTGCGCTTCATGTGACTCTACTCGCACCAACTGAATTTATACGCATCACCTAAATTTTACACATGAATTTAAGTAAATACTGCGCTCACAATAATGTAATGGGGATAGCAACTGTGAAACTAATCTGCATCTAGCATAGCTGCATAGCAGGTTCCGAGCATCGGCATTGGTTGAAAATCTATTAATGTAATTTACTTGACTCATTGGTTAGATTGAGACTTAGCTATGGTCGCGCCATCTACAATAAGCTTTAATTTTAATGGTAGTCCCCATTGCAATCGACACAATAAGAAGGAAAACATGCCAAACCCAGCAGCACGTAGCGCTTGCAACCGTTCAATATGTATATACTAGTCATAAAACCTACGTTAAAACAACATACGTATTGGGGTTTTCTGAGTGGCAGCCACGGAGTCTGGATTTGTACCCGGTTGATGACAATAGGGTCGCCCCCTATTAAATATATGGGACTTAAAACATAACTGGCGAAAGGGTGTACTATTAGGTAGACCTCTGCCTAACCCTTCGGAGATTACAAGCGTGATTTTATGTAATACATAATAAGTCTTCTGGATTATATTTCAGCTAAAGGTACTCTGTAATTCAATACGCAGCATGTTATTTTTCAGAACACTCCTCTTACGATACCTTAATCAAGCCGTAGTCCGGCCGGATCGATCACGTGTCCGGACCGGTACGTTCCGATGATGAATGTGGCGGAAATAACCGACAACTTCACAAACAAGATTATTTCCTGTACCAGGTGCCAATTATGACCCTGACTCGCTTGTGCTAGTTCTGCATGATAATATGAGTCTGTGGAGTTGCAAGTACTGTGGCACCAGTAGTCTACGTTTATATGTATAAAAACATAACACACAAACTTGTGAGTTGTTGGCTAAAAGTATGTCTCTTTTAGCATCTACGTCTACTGAAGTTTTGCGGAAGGCTTCAAACCTTTATTTCTTATTCATTCTAAACGAGCGACCCTAGCGATTGACTAATATAATAAAGAATTAAAATTTTCTTCCATACAACCTTGTACTGACAATTAGGAACCCTCCTCAATCGTAATTGCTTCATCATAAATATGGCGTTATTTATAAAGAGAATATATGTATAAATTTGTGTCTGTTTCCTATTGAGCAAGTTACCCCGGAGGTTACATCCCTTCAGTACCCAATAGGCACCTTATGCCCCTTTCTTCTTCTTTTACTTTCCTTTTCTTTTTTAAGTAAAAGGGCTCAAGCGACCAGTCACAAAAGGGGCTAAAGCGACAAGTCACAGAAGGGGCTCAAGCGACAAGACACAAAAGGGGCTCAAGCGACAAGTCACAAAAGGGGCTCAAGCGACAAGACGCAAAAGGGGCTCAAGCGACAAGACACAAACGGGGCTCAAGCGACCAGTCACAAAAGGGGCTCAAGCGAAGCGTCACAAAAAGGCACAAGTGACAAGTCACATAAGGGACTCAAGCGAAGAGTCACAAAAAGGGGCTCAAGCGAAGAGTCACAAAAAGGCACAAGCGACAAGTCACAAAAGGGGCGCAAGCGACAAGTCACAAAAGGGGCTCAAGCGACAAGTCACAAAAGGAGCTTAAGCGAAGAGTCACAAAAAGGCACAAGCAACCAGTCACAAAAGGGCTCAAGCGACAAGTCACAAAAGGGGCTCAAGCTAAGAGTCACAAAAAGGCACAAGCGACAAGGCACAAAAGAGGCACAAGAAGAGTCACAAAAAGGCACAAGCGACAAGTCACAAAAAATGTTTCAGTGTATTTAAGTTACATATTAATATAATATGTACGAGTATTATATATTATGCATTTAAAAGAAATATTTCCGCAAGGTCAAAGCATTGATCTTATTGGGTTTTTCCTTTTCCTGTCAGGAATTCTGCAGTAGCAGCCAGGAGTTCAGAGTTATGCTCGTTTATGGCTATAGACCTCTATTATAGGCACGTCTACCTAAAATCAAAAACTTCTTCTACTTCTTTTTTTAACCTTTCGCAGAAAACAGGCACGATGTTATGTTTCGGTTCGAAAATACTATTTTACATACAAAATTGATTGTTGCTTAGAACTAAACGACTACGCTTCCAATAAATTGTGTAAAATCAGTATTCCAGCTGCGATACGATACGTGTGATCAATAATTCTCGATGATTACTTGGAATATCTTTTTAGTTATCATAATTGGGTACCCATTGTTCTCTATACACGATATTTTGGGTTTAAAAAGCTTAGTTTTAATGTTTGTTCGAAAGCTTTATCATCGTTTTTTTTTTCATTCTAAATAGTCTTGTGTAAACGGCCGCAACTGGCCTGCTCGCTTGCCTAGAAGAAACCTATTCAATCGAACTTTGAAGAGATCTAGATAATGATGAACTGGATACAGAGAAACCGCCAGTGAATAAATGTGGAAGCATAGCGCTTTGTTCGGGTTCGTGGAACTTAAACCAAATAACGGTGACACTTCCCCGTATCTCTGCTCGTCCGATGATATAAATTGTAGACCTTCACGTGACCTGACCAAGATCTAGGAATTTGTCTGGACTTTAAAAGAGACTGTGTCCTTTAGTTATAAAAATAAATATAATTAATCATATCCTCTAGTCTCATATCTCAGAAGTTTTTGTAGTCAACAGAATAGTGTGGCCAATAACTCAAAATGTGTTATGTGTACACAGCTTTATGAAGCTGCCCGTAGCACCGCTACGACGCTACAGGTCGCCTCTCCAGTCTACCGCGAGCTACGGCGTAGAGCGCTCGTAAATCTCGTAGCACACGGTCCCGAACATACCCGAAGTTTGTGTTTGTTTTTATGAACATTAAAACGTTATTACAGTTTTTTTCATGATTATGTGATTTATGTTTGAAAAGTAATCAGTGGTTTATTATCAGTTTAATTTATTTTTGTTCGACGTAAAACTTGAAGGTAAGGAGAGTATTAAAAGTTTTGTTTCTTTTCGATATAAGTTTTGTGGGACGTGATTTAAATTATGTATTTTCTATTGCGTACAAAAACAAAACAAGTTTACCCCTAGTAAACTTCTTATGTTTTTGTAGGCAATTTTTCAAGCAATTACATTGACTTTTAGCTTTCCGACTTTCTCTGAAAACTCAATCCGAAATGGCTTATTTACTTACAAAAAAAAACACAGCTGCGTAAACATAATATAAGAATCTTTGTACCTTTCATATGAATTTGGGACACTTTGATGTTCATTGAAACACTCACTAAGTATTTGGACACTTCCCTGTCCACTGAATACAGTAATGTAAAGTTCTTGCTTTGATGAAAACGTCTTGTTTACAAATAGAGGCGTCTGACTCAAAGTACCTTCCGTTCGGCTTTTGTTTATAGTTATGGTCCACAGAAACAAGAAAATCACTTTGGTCCAGTATTTGTATGCGAATCTATATTGTATTGATTGTATTGTAATATCAGCCTGTCGTCCGCAACTCATCGTCAAAAGCGCGTTTTTTGCAAATCTGTAGGCACTCAATATTTTACAGATTTTAACCAGCAACTTTGAGCTAAACTTGTATTACTTTAGTTCATGGCTTCAAAACTTCAGGTGTATAGTAGAAACATACAGCCGACTCATCATCTGCCTAGTTTATTCTTAATCATGTTGAGGTCGAGTGTCCAGTTCAAAAGTACTAAAGTAAGTCATCGCTCCATGTCATCATCATCATCATATCAGCCCGGAATCACCCACTGACGGGTATAGGCCTCCCCTTTCTTCTGCCACACTTCCCGGTTCTGTGCGACCCTTATCCAGGTGTTTCCCGCGACTTTGACGATATCGTCAACCCAATGAGCCCTAGGACGGCCCTGGTTTCTTTGGCCAAACCTCGGCCACCACTCGGTCAAAGCCTTGCTCCATCGGCCATCTCCGTGTCTAGCCAGATGTTCTGCCCAGGTCCACTTGAGGCGCACCGCCCGGTCCCCGACGTCGTAGACTTTCGTCCGACGGCGGATTTCGGTGTTACGCACTCGATCTAAGAGGGTTATGCCGAACATGGCTCGCTCCTTGGCCCTTTGTGCCACTCGTACTCGGTGGACAGTCTCCTTTGTGAGCGTCCATGTCTCGGCACCGTAAGTTATTGTTGGCAGGACACATTGGTTGAAAAGGCGGGTTTTTATCGCTCCATATAAAATAGGTACTCATATTAGTAAATAACCCGTTTCGAGTGTTAATGATAATGTTAGTGACCATGATAGTTTAAAAACGTGTACTCATATTAAGTTGAACAAGAGTATTTTACATGGAGCGATGACTATTCAGATTTATTTCTGGTCGATAGGCACAATGCAATCAATAATATTTAATATTTGTAGACCATATTATGCTTGACCCTGGGCTTGTAGTAACCAGAGTTACAAATTGAAAGCTGAAAGTAGTAGGCAAAAGCAATGAACTGCTTAAAAACGCATTAGTAAGTATTTCTCCGTCTCTTAAAGAAACTTATTTAGTTTTGAGAGACAATAGCCATATAATTTTTTATACTTTACTAATTGAAGGGATTTATCTTGTCGCCCTAGAGATAATTACAAACTCAGAGTTCAAACATTGCTTTTAATCTATTCTGATTGACTTCTACGATGAAGATTAATATCAAATCTGGGATTTATGGAAGTTGGGTCATATCGTTTGAGTGATTGACACCGACTTTCTAAAGATAACTTTGTTTGAAGTCCAATAATTTTAGCGACGTTAAGATTTTCTCTCAACTCATAGACTATTTGATTTGAAATCATTCAATGTTAAGACTAAAAGGAGATGGCCAAAAAATGTATGAGCCTGTTCCCCAGAATGTACACATATAAAATCTATGTCATTTAATAGTAAAAATGTTTTATAATAAAATTAAAAAAGGAGCACTTTTGTACATAGTTATAAAGGTTTCAGCACAAAAGTGAAATAATCTTATCCAAAACTGCACTATTTTGAATTTATATAATTCAGTAATAAATAATTCGATTTATGGATAATAAAACATAAAAAATGATCATGATTTATTACATTTTAAGTTAGTTATGAAGTTTTTACATTTTAGGCCCGGTATGAATTTATTTTTCCCTGTTCTGTTAATATTGTATGGCAACGTTAAGGGGTACCTTCGACTTTTCAAGTGAAATCAAAAATAAAAAGCCTTTTTATCACGAGTTCTTTTCAAAATCTGGTACTTACAGTACGTTTTTCATTTTCCAAAATTATTAACTTTTTTATTATACCTAATTATTTGCAACATTTTTATTTTGGGTACTCTTGGGGCAGGTTTTGTCCATCTATCCTTTGTTATAAACTAAATAATTTGTGAAGATTTATCACATAACGTGGTGATAGTTAAATAAGTATACCTACGTACTATAATAAAAGGCTTGTGGCTCGCATGGCGTAAGGGACATTAAAAAATATCAAAACACATGTTCCATACATTTTGACCACATACTGTACATTTTAGTATGGAACAGCAGATTTTTGCCATATGCTGAATTAAGGTAAAAGTTTGTGTCACAACACAACGTCTCCTAGGGAGGAACATTGGTGGAAAATACCCACGCCAGGAGTGGAACCTTCTCACAGACTGGCAGGCATTAAATACTTAGAAAATAGGAATAAAGTCCGGTTCCCTTGGGGTACAGACCCTCTAAAATTACTTCTACACTTGGTTTGTTTAGCAGAATCACAAATTCAACTATCACTATTTTTGCCCCGTGTATTTCACTACTTGGTGCAGAAAAAAAGGTAAAACCTAAGGTAGGCTAGGTAGTGAATAGAGCTTGTATTTCTTGCTATTGATTTGAAAGTACTGTGTTTTTCTTAATTTTGTTTGGAGCTTGATAAATAATAGATAGTTCATAGTAAACAGTGTCCAAACCAGCTTTTTTTTTATGGGAAATCATCAAATGACTCCTCGGAGCGGAAGGGAGTGTCAGACCTGTACCGACTAAAACCCATCCATTTTCCTTCTTTGCCCTTTGTATTTCAGGGCCGTGGTATCATCTCTTTCGAGCTATTGCAAATTACCAAAAAATTTTCATGTTTTGAATAGCCTTAAATTGTAACTATATTTTTTGACTTTGTAATATTGTATACGGTATAGGTAACCATAACTGGTGCATGTAAGTAAATAGTTGCACTTATAAACGTAATAATAAGCAAGTATAATTTAGAATGTTTTGTGTAACAATGGCTAACCTAAATAAATAAACAGTCTCGCAGCCCTGGCAGGCATCGGCCCTTGCGGACCCCCTCCGGTTTGCTGCAATCTCTTTGAGACGCGCGTGGAACACGAACGCGCCGTCGACACGGCCAGTCGTCATAAGACGGACGGACGGCGAGCCAGCCCATTACTCACCGTCCACAGGCCCGATCGTCCACAGGCCCAGTCAAATCAGCCTCAATTACACTTATAATTTTATTATTCTCTTCTCTCATATATTATTCTCTTGCATAATTCAGTTAAGTATTGTCTGCTACCAAATGCTTCTAAAAATATCAAATAAAATTTACTTACAGCTTCAGTCTCGCATTTATTTCGGGTTCGTCGGTTTAAGTCCCGTTCGTAAAATCGTAAACAACTTCACAAGTCATAAGCTCGGTTCATATTTGCAACTGTTAGTATACATTACCTACTTCAAATTGTGTCACAATAGATTCCAGAAAATAATCATATAACTAGTAAAAGAGAAAGCGTGTTCTGAATCCTTTTTTTTGTAAAAAGCCATCAAAAAAGCATCGGCCTTTGAAGAGCAGACTAGACAGTGCAGGATTGTTACCTCACTTAATCCACCCCTGACCCCAGTGGTTACTGGCGGTCACGACATGGGTAGCCTTTCAAGAGACCTGTTCTGAAACCCTTCCTCTGCAACTGCACTTTCCAGGGAAGGTGACTAGATCTACGTCAACTACTAAAGGGCCTAAACAAAGAGACATTTTACCCGCGAAAATCACGACAGGAGAGTCAAAATTGTATTGAGTTAATGTAAGCTGCCGTAAAGCTTTAAGCATTCAATCCTATTGAATGTGGTTGTGAAAATACGAAACTCCGTAAAAGAGATATATAGCTACTTGTCTAAATTCGTAGAAACTGAGCAATAAATGTCTGTATACATCCCCAAACTGTACACACACAGTACTAACCGGGTTGTGTAGGTCACATAGGCCGTCGCTCCATGTAAATTACTGATATGCAGCTGCATCCGGTTAGACTAAAAGCCTACCCCAACATAGTTGGGAAAAGATGATGACTCATGATGACTTATCCCTAAGAATTATTCTAGGACCTACTACCCTTGCTGGACAGTTTCTAGGCAGCTACCCTGATCACCGCAGAAACCCTCTCACACCATTGCCTTCGACTCTCCCATAAATATTAATAATCAACCGTCTGTCTGTTGGCAGGAAATTAAATTAATCATGCACAATGTGCCCAGCGTTTCGTAATGAACTATGCAGAATAATAACACAGTGCTTTTTGTACTATTACGTCCATAATGTACCTATGTACCATCGATTTATTGGAAAACATTGTCACAGGAATGAGGCTTGTATTTTGTATTGCTTTAGTTACATTATTGATTACCTACCTAGCTTATCAAATCAAAATCAAGTGGTAATTAGTGAATTGATGTGTCATTGTTAGCGCAAAAGCATTAAGAGGTGTCTTCTGTCAATATTTTTGCCGTCATTTATGCTTTTAAGCTACCCTTGGAATGACAAAGGCCATCTCGCTTTTCCCACACTTTTCGTTAAAGCAACTACTACAGATTGTTGATGTCCAGTCTTACACACCTTGAAGTAATCATTCCATAGTATCTTAAATAAAGGGAACAATGAACATGGGTAACACACTAATGCAGTATCCATTATAGGAACAGATTGCTACAAAATGTACATGGGAAATTACTTAAGGCCAAATAGATCTAATTCATTTAGTCCCGTACCATCCATATGAAGCATCCAAACACATAACGATGTAATCTTTAGGCACACCTACCTACGCTTTTGTTCTTTCTGTAAGCTCATTCCCTCATAAGATAAAGCATCGTCGAATATGATAAACAAGTACAGCTGAACAAGCGATTTGGTGTGCAGGCAATTAACTTAAGTACAACTACTTTTAAACAATGTGAGTCAATTCTCTAACATCTCTTTTATTAGCATGGCACAGTCAGCCTATAGCTTTCGCCCTGGGGCACAGGCCTTCTTTCTGTAAGAGCCGTAATGCACCACACGGGCCCAATCTGTAAGGTTTGGTTTGATGTCAGCAGTTTCCAAATTATTGGCTTTGAAAGAAGTGGTGGTGAAACAAAAAACATAAAGTGAAATGACAGTTTCTGTTCGCACCCACGGGTTGCAACTCGTAAATCGGGACCGATACGATTTGGCTACTGTTCCATTTTAAATATCTTAAGGTGGAAGGGCTACAGTTACCCGCAAAACTCAAATTTTCATACTTTTTTTGAAATTTACTGCTCAGTGTCAGGCTATATGTAGAACAAAATTCAAATTCAATTCATACAAAGATTCGCGATCGTAACACGTATGTACACGTACACGAACACGTAACACGTATGTGTATTTACAGAATGGTAATAATTAAACCCATCAATACAACCCTTTAATTTAATTAAATCAATTTTTCATTAAATGGTAAGAAAATTGAATTTTGCGGGCTACCCTTGCCGTTCTTAAAAGATATTAGATGAAACATGTATTAGCTAATTAGCTCACCAGTGTAAGTAGCAAATTGAATGTTTTAGCCTTTATACCAATTATCTTGTTCAACTGTACAGTGTAACTGTACATTCAGTAAGGAGCTTAACTGTACTATGTTGATATAAATCTCCTCTTGCGGTATGCGGGTGACTTTTCAGCTTTTGAGTTTCATTTTTCAAGTTTAAATATCAAAGGGAGGCTTTTGAGAGCATTACGTGTGTGTGTGGACACGAATGAAGATGATATAGTATGCCTTCTGTGACGCTTTTTCTGTTAAATAAATGGAATGGGAGTTCTGAGAATGAGATCAGATGTTGTTAATGAAAATATTTTCTACGGAAAAATATTGAGTTAAGTATTCAAAAAATCTTGCTGTAATATAAACTGTACATTATTAAATATTTAATTAACTAGCAACTAGTTAATTATTTATTTCTACGAATCGATAAGTCAGAACCTTATAATGTCGTTTCTGTTGAAGAAACTTTGTTTTAAGAAAATGTTTTACAATTTGATTCGAGCAATTTTTTTTACCTTTATGGTTCCGTTGCCAAATGATGGCAAAAAACGGAACCTGTCCGACCAAAGGAATTATGTAAGCAATACAATAAGGTTGCACCAATCACGGCACATTTATTGAAGAGTCCCATTGTCTATCTCCGAAGATCTTCACAAGACTTAAATAAGAGACTCGGTTTACTCGGAAGAGTACTCTTCCAAAAAATCCTACCAAAATTCTTGTTATGGGATTATTTATATAGACGTAGTGGATTAAATACGCACTATGGAAGCTAGCTCAAAAACCACTCATCAGAACTTGACCAAATCAATATGGCTCCACCTTTGAGATACCGCCTGTCCAAAAAAAATATCTTTGAAATCGCCCGAAAGAATCAGTTCAGAATTATCGCTGAAAGTACGCACAAAAAAGAATTACACGATACCTAATTGATAACATCCTCCTTTTGGAAGTCGGTTAATAATATGCTTATGTTAATAATGGTAACTACCACTACGTACTGCCTCTAACCATACATATATTTTGCATTATTTTTTTACACTGCGGCAGTTTCACTGCCATGGCGAATCCGAAAAGGAATATAAGCTTTCTAAACAACTTTTTTGAATTTACAAGACAACAAGAGATAAAAACATAGAATCAACTTGCTAACCGCTACTTTCGATAATTTCCGAAGATAAACCTCGTTCATTGTTTAGCAGAGAGTAGGAAGCCGCCCCAAGCCGTCAGTTACAGGAGCTGTCCATCTCATTACAAATTAACCCATTTCCTGTTACCTCTAGCGGGGAAAGTAATCTCTGCAGAGTATTGAAAATGAAAAATGTTTGAAAAATGTTTATTTGTCCCGAAAACAGTTACATGGATTATAAATGAGACATCCGTAGTAAGTAATTGATAATACTTGTGTTGGGGCTATCTCGCTCTTTCTGTTGGTATTACATTGAGATAAAGGTTACTTCATAATGGATAAATTTATTGTACCTGCCTATTATTAGATTATGTTACATTCTTTTTGTGTATTACTCGTGGCTAAATAAAAACATTTATTAAATTCAAATTCATTTACTGCTAATACAACAGAATACAGACAGGTTTAACAGCGGGTCCCAAACTATATAAAATAAAATAAGATAAGGTAATAATTTGTAAAATTTAAAAAAACATAGGTACATACAAAAATAAAAACAGTTGAAGTAAGTGTGGGGGTGTGGGGTGTGTGTGTGTATGTGTGATTGATTGTGAGGGTATGTATTGCACCTTAGTGTGTGTGAGTACTGAACAGCCGCTAAGGTTAAGCTGCGGTTGTCTAAATTGGTCCGTGGATGAGTGACTGCCCATTACATACCGAGTTTCCTACGTGCCTCGGAAAGCACATTAAACCGTTGGTCCCGACTGTCATATGTAGATCTTTGACAGTCGTTACATACCTGCCTGTAACGACTAGACTGACAGCTGGCAGTGGCCCGAAAGTCTGACAGCCAATCTTACCAAGAGTATCGTATTACGCAGTACTAACTGGGTTGTGGAGGTCAGATAGGCAGTCGCTCCATGTAACATACTGGTATTCAGCTGAATCCGGTAAGACTGGAAGCCGACCCCAATATAGTTGGGAAAAGGCTAGGCAGATAATATTGCATTCTTTTTGTAACGCGGTGGTTGTGTTAAAGTTGGTAACGCTGGTTTGACAAACTGTTGTTATACGAATTTCGCTGTAGCAGTAGCAGCCAAGAGTTTTACTGTTGGTGTTGTGACACCCGCATGCTCCGGAAAGCACGTAAAGCCATAGGTCCTGCGCCTAATTTCTCTCCAGTCGTGTCGGATTGCTATCCTATCGAACTATGAGAGTAAAGGAACAGAAAGTTCACCTGTATGTACGCACGCGCTTACACCATGTAGGTCCTGCGTATTTGATTAATCTCCGTCGAGATTGACTGCCGCTATATACATACGATACCCAATAATATTGTTACGAGCTGGGTATGGGATAAATGTGTAAAATGAAGAAAAATGTGTAAAATGAAAGTTCTACAACTTTCTCGAATCTTCTAGACAACTCCATAGTAGAACGAATCTTCTAGACAGTTCTATAGTGGAAAATTCTAGACTCTAATGTTATAGGTCCTTACATTCGAGACACGCACGTAATCTAGAATGTTCTCTAAAGCAACCGACGTAACAATATATAATTATATTGACTATTTTCACCAAACACCAGCTGTGGTATCTTTGGTCATATTTCCTTTGTTAGAGAGCACCTTTCTCTCCCTGCGACCTCCAACCTATTACTATTATGACTTGATTGGTAATTACGGCGAAGTCCCATTTCGACAACCATTAGACCCAAATAGCAATTTATAAGACGTCGGCCAATGTTTTCAACAATAAATGTCTACAGGGGCAATTTATGAATCGTGAAAGCATAACTCAGAGAGCGTTGAAAATAAGTCAACAACTTTCGGAACTAGGGTTATCATTTCGAAAAAGTATGGATATTATACTATTTTATCTTTCTTTTGTAATTCGTTTCTTTCTTTTTTTTAAAAACGTTGCCCCACACTAGGAATTTCTCCTGTATCGTGGGTGCATTTACAAACATTTAAACTCACATACACAAACAGCCAGACCCGGAACAACTATCTGTAGGCCATACAAACATTTGTTCCGTGCGGGGATCGAACCCGCGACACGTAACGCAGCAGTCAATCGCTCAGCCACTGTGCCAACCGTACCGTCCATTACTTAGTGAACTCTTTTTAATTTCGAAAAACAAAATATGCTCAAGATGGGCAAATAACAAGACCAGGCAAAGACTGGACGGGGACTCAAGAAGTTGAACATCATGATCATTCTCTTGCCCTTATCCCAACTCATTTGGGGTCGGCGCAGCACCTCTTCTTCTTCCATACTTCTCTATTACTCATCATCTCGTCTGACACCTCTTTTCATGACATATCATCATTCACACAGTGCATCCATCGTGTCTCTACTTTTTAACATATCCGCACAAATAGGAACGTATGGTGACCCTATTTGGAACCCAACTGGGATAAAATAAATAAATCATAAACTCCGTACTATGTTTGCTGGCCAACATACATACTCGTAGTTTTAACAAAACAACGTTCACCTAAAAAGTTCAGATATATTCGAGATTTTAGTTTTGTGCAAATATTATAATTAACTGGCTGTGGCAAGCAATTGGGTTAAAATTAAAGAACACTGCAGTAAAACTTTCAGTCTTGGGATTTTCATTAAGTTAGTTTGTTTTCTCGTTGACACTTCTTACTCTAGTTTTGTCAATAGGAACGCCAAAAATAACTTACCAGTCTACTTTTACCCGACTGCGGCGAAGCCCAAAAGAATGGTTATGTGTTTGACGTGTATGTATGTCCGTTACTTTTTCCCCTTGTAATTCCTAAACGAATGAACGGATTTGTATAAATAATACGTTGTTAGACTTGTCTTGATGGCGAGAGTGTCACTGGCTACATTAAAATAAAAAACAAACAAAAATGGCGGACTTTGGGAACCATATTATAGAGTTCGATTGTTTTTTCTTGCAATACCATCGAGTGGGGAACCAAAATGAAGGGTTTCAATCGGTAATTACAAAAATACTTAACTTATATATATATATAATACATATATATACACATACATATATATATATATAACTAACTAAACTATAACTAAACTAAATCGTATTAAAAAGGGAAAAAATCGTATCTGTCGGATCCGATCAGTAGTACGGACATAAAATGAATCGCAAGCGCGCCACTACGCGCCGTACTTACCAGTCTACCTACACCACTGAGTGCTTCTACAGAGTCGTGATGTTTTGAGCTCTCAGAGAGGACGACATTGTCTGATCAGATCGGAGTAGTCTCGGAACTGTACCCGATTCGTTGTGTCCCATGTTATTGTATTAAATTGTAATTCCAAGTAATTTCTTAGTTTAATAACAATAGTGTATCGCACCCAGTTTTGATCCCCATTCACAGATCTTCAAAAAGATGTACAGTTAGCAAAACAATGACCATTTTACAAAAAACATTTTATTGATGCATTTTATTGATGTAGTTGAAAAAACTAAAAAAACCCTACTGAAAAAACAACAAAACAAGCTGATTTTAAATTAAACAAAAGTTGGAAGCAGGCGCGGCCCATTTTTTTTTCCTTTTCAGTTTTTCAGTCGGGTTTTAGTTTTTTCAACTACTTTTTAACATGACCACAAATTAATGTTTTCAAAAGATGAAATTCAAATACAATACTTATAGCCTTTCGTGCTTGGTACGTATTTGGTAAACATACATATACAAAAATCATTTTTTTTTTATAATCTTTATTTATTTAGAGGCTTTTACCTTACAAAGGTACGTCAGCCTCATCATACCCTAATCTAAATAATTATTACTACGTAATTATAATATTATTAATACAACTATATTAATGCGTAAGCGAGGGAAATAGTGATCCAGCAACCATTTCATAAATCAGTTTCGCTTCTCTTAGGTGTAGATAATATTCTAATGAAAGCTCCAACATCATACATATTAACTTTTAACTCCCGCATCACTATCTCCCTCTCTCTCCTGTTCTTTTCACATTCCACCAGCAAATGTTGGACATCTTCGACTTTATTACACACACTTGGCAATTAGGGGAATCGCCTTTTTCATTAGGTATCCAAATTTCCTAGATGGAAAATGACCAGAACGCAATCTATGTGCCATAACAACATACGATTCTCTTTGTGTGACTTTCAGCAAACCAAGGGATTCGAGGAGGTTCACTTTGCATAGTCTTATACCATATGCTTTTGTCTTTAGGCTTCCTGTCGAAATACTCTTTAAAATTATGGTAGCATATGTTCTTGTAATAACCAAGTATTTCTGTGTAGAACGGAGCGATGTCAATTTCCAATCCTTCCAAAATAGCTTTTTTTGCAAATATTTCAGCTTTCTCGTTTCCATGTATACCAATATGAGATGGAATCCATTGCAATCTCAAATTAATGTCACTAAGTTCATAAAATAGTCTAAGAATTACATAAGCTATCAAATTAATTAATACAAATCTCCACAAATGTACAATTTCTGTAAACTGTACAAACATACAAACACAGTAAAGCTTATACGTGTGTTGTTTTACTTTCCTCGCTAAGCCGAGCTTTAGCTTTCAACCGACGTAACGGTATAACTAACAAACATACACACATAACGTATATTACTAGGATTAAAAGAGAAATACTATAAAATATTACGTCGGATAAGCCGTGTTTTGATTGAGTATAAAAGTTCATATTTCATTCGTTTATAATGGTTGACCCACCTATTTCTATTCTAGTAAACACATTCAATCGGTTTAAACAATGAAGTAAAAATATACCAAAGTAGAGCAGCACATCTAAACGGCGTTCGAGAGCTGTTCGTGTCAATCTAAGAGCTCGTGAACATGTCTACGCGGTATAGATGTCCTCCTTCAATGGTGGAATTCGCCCCACAGAAGTTTTGTTAATGAAATGATATAAATCCATATACAAATTTTCAATAAATACTTACACGGATAACATAATAAGAATACATTTAATATCGTCATCATCATACTCTTACCCTTGTCGCATTTAATTTGGGGTCGGCGTAGCATGTCTTCTTCTTCCCTACTTCTCTATTACTCGTCATCTAATCAGACATATCATTCTTCTCACAGTCCATCCATCGATTCTTTGGTCTTCCTCTACTCTTATACCCATCCGCAGCCATACTCAAAACTTTCCTTATGACAGTTTCCTCATTCCTCCGCATCACATGCCCATACCACGCAACCGATTACCACACAACTTTTCAGTCACCGGCACCACTTTCAGACTTACTCTTATGTACTCATTTCTTATTTGATACATTCGCGTAACACCTTTAGCATTCTCATCCACATGCAAATGCCTTTTATTTTTTTTCTGATCCATACAAGACAGCAGGTCTAACCATGCTTTTATAAATCTTCCCTGAAAGTCGGCTGCTCCGACTTTCGGGGAAGATTTATAAAACAAAGGAAGAAACGCGCCATCTAGCGCTATGACTCTAGGACTGGAGAGACCGCCGAAATCGCAGAACATGAATTCGGGTTTAGTTTTCCTGATTTTCAAGCCAACATTCTCCAGCTTCTGTTGCCATTTCTCCAATCTGCTCTGGATCTCAGAAGAATACACTTAATACTACAATAAGCATAAGACATTCACGCTACACATAAACACTTCGTTTCTGCGCATCCCCAAAACGGTATCCCTTAGACATGTTTTACAACACCTTTGGATAGGGAAACTACCGTTTCGGGTAAATTTGATGACCCTCAATTTCGTATATTAAGTAATTGTACAAATTGAAAAGCATAATTATTATTATTTTGGTAATTTTATTGGTCTCTCGGTTGCTACACAATTACTAGACAGAAACCTTTTATAATGGGCATAGGGGACGATTCATGCGTTCATGATGCAGATAGGAACTGTGCTTCTTCTTCTTGTTGTAGTGACCTGTGCTAAAACACTAGGAATACTAAATATGTTTTTTTTTTAATTTTGGTAGGGGCTAGATGACGAATGAATGAATTTATTGAGGAAGGGCTACTATAGTGTCGATGAGTACCTAGATGATAAGCGACACGAATTTTAAATGGTATGTTGATTATTATTATTTTGAATTTTTGAAGTGAAAACTTCTTTAGCGGCGTTGAGCACTTTAAAAAAATTGTTCTGTAATGGGTATAAAATCTTAAACTCGCGTCAGGACACTCGCGTCAGGACACGTGACCTATCGAAAAAGCGTAAGACGGATGGAGAGTAGACGATTTTGAACTTAACTTTCAACATTTTATGGTTTAAAATCATTTAAAGAAATTTGGAAAAAGCGTAAGACGGATGGAGAGTAGACGATTTTGAACTTAACCTTCAACATTTTATGGTTTAAAATCATTTAAAGAAATTTGGAAAAAGCGTAAGACGGATGGAGAGTAGCCGATTTTGAACTTAACCTTCAACATTTTATGGTTTAAAATCATTTAAAGAAATTTTTAAATGTTTCCAATCAAGTTTGAACCTAATGCTTTAGGGATAAACTTGCTGTGATACGACGTCTCGAACGTAACGAAAAATATTAAAAACATGCCTTATTGTGCAATTTTTACATGTAAAAACGATAGCAGGACAAAAAATGTATCTTGCGGAGGTGTATCGTATCACCGGTAAGTACAAAACTATGATATATTTCAATATAATTGTTTTTATTGACAAAACCATATTTATTACTTTGTTGCGAACTAAAAACTACCTTATGTCCATTGTTCAAAGTCTAAATCAACTTGCTCGCTGTCTTGAATATCATCGTATACATTCTAGAAACTTCGACGCTACTCGATTAGGGATGGGACACATTCAAATAGTTCGGTATCGATAAAATAATAAAGAGTGTCTTCGAGTGTACTTATATAGTGAAACCTTATACGTTACCATGACATGTTATGTACTCGTTGACGTTCTTCTCGATTAATTGAAATAAATGGTTTGAGTTTGAGTACTTACATTCTGACAAATAAACCAATCTTCATTCATAGCTGGACGTAGGCCTCAAAAATAACTAATACTAATAAAGTATGTAACTAAATATTTCAGTTTTCCCAAAGATCCTTTTACCAAGGAGAAATGGATAGAAGCTACGGGAAGACCGAACTGGATGCCGTCAAAATCAAGTACAATTTGTTCTGAGCATTTTGATGAAAACAATTTACAAACTTCAAAAAAGGCTACAGATTTTTTTTATTGGGACGTCCATATTCCAAAAAATTATTTATCATCAGTTAGGAGAATTTCCCACATCGAATCACTTTACGGATTTAATGAAAGCCATTGCGGAATAATATGTCAATATCCGCATGCATCACCTGTTAAAATTAAATATAAAACAGTCAAAACGACAATTATTAAACAAATATGTTTTATTTCAAGGACAATAAATATTTTAAATTCACTATTTATCGTTTCATTTAACCATTTTACCTTTTATACTAATCGGACTTTGGTCCGTTACATAAGATAAAAGATTTTAATTATTACATTGTACAAACATCGACATTAAATTATCGATATCTTGTCCTCATCCCTAGCTGAGTAGAAAAATAGATAACAAGTGCATACGAATATGACATCTATTTCAATAACTTTAGGGTGCTAAATAGAGTAAATTGGTTACAGCGCCCTCTAGCGTTGAGTAGCTGAACTCGTTGTGGATTGCTCGAAATTGATTGTTAGATGGAAAAATGGACTTCATTGATTTTGACATGTAAAATAAAAACAACATTCAATAGTTGTAATAAGACTTAATTTTGAACAACAATTAATAAACTTTTCGTAAAGTTGCATAAATAATTAGTAGCCAATTATATCATCGTTTTCTGTGTATTAGAATGTTCATTTTAATTTGCAAGTGTAAGAGTTTGGCGACACTGGTTCCCGTACTAAGGCAGTCTAAGGGCACTTCCACTGTTTTTTCTATTCCGTGGGGATAAAGCTGACAAATCTATTAAATAAATTGCCACGCGCATCCATGGATGGTGACAGCTGATGGCTCGACCGTTTGTGTAGTGATCAGTTGATGCGGTCTTTATTAGACATTTAAATAGGTTCGAATCAAAACTGTTCGTTTCTTACTTCAGCTACCATAAACCTATCGTATCAGTTTTAGAGATTGGCGATGATAGTTCTGGTAATGATGATGGTGAAAAAGTCGTTGAAATTATGGATGAAAGTTGATTTTTCGGAGAGATAAACTTTTTAATGTAAAATAATTGTAATAGTTTTAAAGTGTTAAATTTTTAATGTAATATAAATTGTCATGTTTGTGTACGATAGCGCAATAAATGAATATTGTATTCTACCACATAAATGATAGTACTTTTATACTGATAAAGCAATTGGTGCAAAATTATTCCCTAACCATTCCAAAATATCAAACATGCTCAACGTTAATAATCAAGTTTTCACTTCTGCCGGCACTCCCGGAGTGCTAGTTTTTTTTATACTTAATATTGTTTTTTTTTTAATTGTAATTTTGTTTTTATTATCGTATTACTCGTGGATTTATTATATGACATATTTTTCTCCAGTAATAATTTTAAATTCTATTTTTGACATTCCTTTTTCATTATTATATTTTACAATTAGATGACATTTTATTACTGACCTTTTTATAACAATTTGTTTTATTTTTATTTTATTTTTTTTATTTATATTTGACATTCTATTTTTACTAATGATTATCACCGAAAATTAGATGAAATATTATTATTATTTTTAACACAATTTGTTTTTTTTTTAATTTGTTATTCTTTTGTTGTATTATATTGTATTATGTTTTTTTCAATCTTAATGTTAGTGCTGCTGTTTTGTTTTATTTTACATTTTATTTTATGGAATTTCTACACAATGTATATTGTTTTGAAATAAATGACTATGACTAAATGACTAATGATGAAAACTAACTTCCAAAAACTCAGCATACATGGTATACTGAATAATTTAAAAGAAAATACTGAAATATCACCAGATTTCATTTAATAAACGAAAACAGATTTAATAAAGGTAGTAATCATATTTTTCTTTCTTTGACCTACCTACGCGTCAGAGTAAAATAGCCTTTGGAAAAAAATATGGATGTTTACTTCCCACATGCAAGATACAAGATACCTTCAAGGATAAAAGCGGGTATACATAGGAAAATATAAAGTAGCAAAATAGCTTTTCAATCAGGAATTATGCATTCAGACAATGAAAGTTTCCTTTATGGCTTGTTTGTGTAGGTAGGTTTATTTCTTTTCTTTAATCGTGTTATTTTTTGCATTTTTACTTAGGCTTAATGTAAGTTCAATAATCAGCAAAATGTTGACCTCGCTAAATGTCCCTAAAACCCATTCACAAAATCACAAGCCACCTTCATTAAAGGTCATCCATCACGATTCATTCAGGAGCTGGTAGCGACAGCCCACTCTGCGGTTGTTACAAGCGTAATGATACCTCGTTATAGAGGTCAAACGCGTTTTATAGCACCTCTCGGTCATAATGACCGTATTCATAATTCCTTTGATGTTGAATTTTCGACTTTAGGCGACGAAATCGGGGTTTTCGATCGTTTAGGGGCTGATTTAGGGCCTTTACAAACGTAGGTATCACTTGTAAATGACAAGCACAGAATAATAATCACCCCGACCGATTTCTATTTCGGTCACGGCGACAATTTTCTGCGGAGATTGGTCATGAACGCAGAACATCTTATATCGCACAAGTTTGAACACAGCTGCTCTCTCTCTTCCCTAACTTTCAATCAGACACTCAAATTGTTGCTAAAATAATAATATGTTGCTGTGTATTTTTCATTAGGATTGGGATTTTTTTATCAAATCAAATCATTTATTAAACAGAAAATATAATCCAATTTGAATAACAAAGGAAGATTTTTTGTTATACAGTTAAATACTAGCCATTTTAAACTAACGGTAAAATGAAACTTTAAAGTGAAATCCAATCATTACAAGTACAACGGGCTTTAGACATTCAGTTAGGTGTCACTAAATGTTGGTGGAAATGGGTGTAAGGCATTCAGTTAGGTATCACTTAGTGTTTCCGAAAACAGGCGTAAGGCATTGAGATAGGTGTCACTAAGTGTTGGTGAAAATGGGTATAAGGCATTCAGTTAGGTGTCACTAAGTATTGGTGAAAATGGGCGTTCGGGTTAGGTTAGAACTGTGTGTGTGTGTATGGCTTTATCCGAGTTGGTTGCGTCAAATTGTATTCATTGCCGACTGTTCCGTTCGGTATTGTTTTGCCTAAGCAAAGTATTTTCAATACACTTTCTCAAAAACTGGTTCTTATCGCACTACGATTAAGTTCAACATGCAACGTATTTCACACGTGTGGATGTTTAATATTATTACGCACACGTGCGGAAATATTTTTTTCCACTGATATACTTATACTAAGTCCAAATGGGTTCAATGACTAAAGTCGGCGGTGATTCTTTTATGAACAAATTAACATTTATTTGTCCAACTTCAAAAATATTTGATTTTTATATTTTTCATATTAGACTGTTTAGCGGCATCATACCTTTGCTTCTTCTTCAACCTGCCGAAAGCAAAGCGCGGAAAAAAAGCAAATTAAATCATAGTTTCCTAATAATTCCTGACAAAAATACTTTCGGTTTTAATATTTTATTTCTTCGAAAGTGTATTGAACAACGTCGTTTGATACGCGTGGGGATTTGTTATTGCATTCGAGGCGGAATTAACACCCGAGCTGCAGGCGAGGATATTATGGAGCCGAGAGCTGTTGTAGAAAGTTTCCCCACTTATACCAAAACTAGTTTTCCGCCCGCGGCTTCGCCCGCGTCGAGTTCGGTTATATCGCGTTTCCAAGAGAACTCTTCAAAAGACCGGGATAAAAACTATCCTATGTTCTTTCTCAAGGTCAACTCTATCTCTGTACCAAATTTCATTAAAATCAGTTCAGTGGTTTAGACGTGAAAGCGTAACAGACAGACAGACAGACAGTTACTTTCGTATTTATAATATTATAGTAGGGATAGTAGGGAAGTAGGGATGTACTAATTCATACTTCGCCTGAACATTTAGGTATACGATTTTTTATTTTAATTATTTTGACATAACCATTGGTCGTCAGTCAATCGACTTTCTGAATTTTATTACGGTACGCCAGACATGAATCCTCGACTTTTAGATACAAACATTTTTACATTCCATTTCACGATTTGAAGTCGTTGAAAAATTGACCTTTCGGCTTAAACCTGGTCGCTCGCGTTTAAAAAACAACTTTATGTGGTCAGTGTAAGTTCAAATTTATGCTTAGTCAATCAGAACTTGTGATTTTTTGGTTTTCCTTTTTATCGACGACACTTTCTGATGTGACATTTGCAAGGAATTGTACATCTAGGACCTAGGTGTTTCATATTTAATATCTCAATGACATCACCCCAAAAACTCCATCAATAGGATGAAACGCGTCATACAACATGTCTCTAAAACAAACTTAACACAACTTCTGAGCAAAAGTTCACGTTCAGTTTCAAAACTGACCGCGATTTTGAACTTAACAAAAAAGTTGCTGATCCGAGTCAAAGCCCTCGCCCTAAACTTCGGGGACCGTGACCGTAAGCCACGGAAGAATTTTGTAGGAACTTTTTGAGGACGAGATTAGATACATAATTAAAGCCTTATTTTGTGGAGCATTGATATAACGTTACTTGAGCATGAAAAAATTGCGAACTAACTAACGCGGTCTACTACATTATAAGATCCTAATTCACGTAACTTCTATTTTGCCTCTGTTTTATGAATTCCTACAAGTTACTTACGCTTGATACACATATATTTGTGTTGAGCAATATTGCTACTATTCAGCCTCAGCGGCAGCCTCTTCTGCTTACGTAAAGTTCGACGATTTCGATGGTCGATCATCATCAGTGTATAGTAGCTAATACTGCTCTCCAATTTAAGTATTCTTTGTATTTTTTTCTGCCGGTTCACGTCCTTTCGTTTTCCGTATGTTCGACCAACTTGCATGAACTGAAGTTCATGAACTTTTCAGTACATTACCACAACCACAGTCTTCCATATAATCAAAATATTAATTATTTACAAACTACAAAACTATAATAGAAATAAATATGTACAAGTATAAAAGGGTTACAGGGCATCCAAAAATTCGTCCGCATTGCTGTCAACAGGAAAAGTGCCCAGAAGGCTGGCAGCATTACAACGTTGGATGGCAATGCTGATTCTTTGGCCAAAAAATAGGCCCGCCCTCTGGTCACGTGAAGAGTCGACCAACCGCTTGGCGATTTCCCGAAAAACTAGGTGGGCACTCGGACCCCATGGCCCTAGTGTTTCAACCCCAAACGGCTCAAACACATAATTACCAATTAAATTATTGTATTTGCACCGTTTGAGGTTTTCAGCACCTGCAGCAGCCGCCCCAGCGCAGCCCACTGTGCTAGGAAGATGGGATGGCGCAAGGGTGTCGACGCAAGTTGCGTCCCACACCAAAGGCCTACCCAACTTCCATGGCATTATGGTCATACCATCTGGTCTCTTCCCATCGACGCGTGCCAAGCCATTGGGTTCTAAGACAGCTGGCACCCCGGCGGTGGCAAGAGCACGACGGATGAGATCATTAATGCATATAATTATTATTCATTATAGCTAGCCCATATTGTCCCACTGCTGGGCATAGGCCACCCTCCATTTCTTCCAAAGGTCTCCTTCCATGTAATATTTCCATCTTATATTTTTCATGACAATGTTTTGCTGGTCTCAAATCACCGCTGCAATACTGGAAGGTTAATGGGCCATTAAGCAAACCACAGTAATGCTCATTTATTGCCGTGCGCACCCGCTGCCGGAAGCACTACTTTACGCCTTTTTTATTTATAACGTTCTGTAGAGTGAAAGGTCCGAAGGTAAGATGATGTTTTTTTCAAGGTACACGGGGGCAATCTCTGGTAAAACGTTTTGTAAATTCTAAGAAAACTTTAAAGTTTTTAACACGATTGGCATAAGCTTTTGGAGTTGGAACCTTATTTATGTCAGTCCTATATATTTATTCCTCTTTTCTTTTTCTTTTAATAACGTTGCCCCACACTAGAAATTTCTCCTGTATTCCCTTTATTAGACTTAAATAAGCTTGGACTGGAACGCGGCTGCCGACGGCGTTGGTGCTGGCTTCGAGCAGGTCCCTCAAAGTGCAGGTCGAATTACACTTAAGGCAAGACGAGGTGAGCCATGGTTTGTGCTGAGACAGTGGTGTCTCAGCACAAACCATGGCTCACCTCGAGTAACTTGTAGCGACTGTGGAGTCGCTTCCTGCTTCATCGGAATACCCAACCGGACCAAGTTGTATCTGCAGCGGTCTACCGGGGTCTTCCAGGTGGGCCATGGCAGTAGGTGTCCCGCTGGGGGCTTTACTGCAGTTTCGACATAGTGTGAGGAAGAGGATGTCTGAAGAGCCACAACTTTTTGTGACATGTCACTATATCTAGACCTTAAGTTGTAAATAAGCTAGCTTCTTTGTGAACTTTCTCAAACTCATGATAAACAGACGGACGACTTTAAATAATAAATGTGACCTGTGTCATAACAATGTCTGAACTGTATCTTACACAGGAAAGGTTAATGACGCTGTAAACAGTAAGGTACCTTTTTGTAACCGTGCAGCTTCCTGCCATTAAACATGGACATTGCAGATACATACATACTTTAAGGGTGGGTATCTTGATACTATCTCAGCCTGTATCATTATGAGCTGTTTTACAACACAAAAGTATATTAAATTGATTGATCAGATGTTTGTTGGTTTACTTTTCAAACGGCCAATTACATTAGTTCAAGCATAATAATAAGCATAATATAAGTACTTTGACGCCTAAGACGTGTCCTATTGTCGTCTTTTCATAAAGCAAGAGACTGTCTCACCTCCACAACCCAGTTAGTACTGGGTATTAAAGTACCCTTTGGTAAGACTGGTTGTCAGACTTTCGGGCAACTGACTACCTGTAAGGACTGTCAAAGATCTACAAATGACAGCCGGGACCAACGGCTTAACGTGCTTTCCGAGGCACGAAGGAAACTCGATATGTAATGGATTGTTACCCATCCACGAACCAACCTAGGCAAGCGCGGCTTAACCTAAAGATCGACTCTAGCGGGTTTAATTATACAGCCAGGAGTTCCTCGTGCATTATACCAATCGTTTCTCAATAAGTAATTGTACCCAGTGTACCCACCTATTTACCTACACTAAATTCTAGGTAGTGGAAGTCCGTATACGGATGCAAGGAAGATCGCCAAAAAATCCGGAAATAAATTGATGGCTTAAATTAATCAACCTTTCTGAACCCTTCTAAAAGTGTAGAAGCCGCGCGGTCGTCGCACAGTGACAGCTACCCGTGCGTACCTCTGCTGCATAGTTTTGCTATTTTATACACATGTTCAGATCGGCCTAACTCGGTACATCTCGGCAAAACTGAATATGTAAGCCTTTTTGTGCTTTAGCTCCTATTGTGTCTAGCTACAACTTGCTCTAGCTTGTGGCAATAAGCTCGCGCCCTATTACATGGGACTTAAACACAACTGGCGAAATGTGGGTTTACTATTAGGTACACCTCTGCCTTACCCTTCTGAGATTGCATGCGTGATGTTATGTTATATTTGTGTGTGCCTAGCTGACCCGAACATCATTCAACGATAGGAGATTTCGAATTGGCTGATGAATATGCGTGGTAATACTTCTCAATGGAATGTTCTGAACAAGTGTGAATACTTTACTTTTCAATACACTTTCTCGAAAACTGGTTCTTATCGCACTACGATTAGGTCCAACATGCAATGTATTTCACACACGTGGATTTTTAATATTTTTCCATATTTTAATATTTTTGTTTTTTTTTTTAGATATGTAAATATTCTTTGAGTATTTGAATTGTCTTTATAAATAGAATGTCATAGAAACACACACACATGGTTATTTAAAACAAATATTTACTTTTATGAACAAATTAACATATTATGTGTTCTAATTAAAATAAAATTAAAAAATATTAGAATTTTCTATTTTTCATATTAGGTCGTTTGGTGGCTCATACTTGGTTTGCTTCTTTTTCAACCTGGCGAAAGCAAAAAAAAAGCGCGGAAAAAATCATAGTTTCCTGAAAAATCCTGACAAAAATACTTTCCTTTCTAATATTTTATTTCTTTGAAAGTGTATTGAAAAACGTCGTTTGATACGCGTGGGGATTTGTTACTGTAGTTCTCGGCTTTTTAACACCCTCGCCTGCAGCTCGGGTGGTAATTCCGCCTCGAATGCAATAACAAAACTTCCCCACTTATATCAAAAAGTACTTTTTGTGAACTACATACTAAGTTAAATTGAAAAATAAACCCCTTGCATCACGTCCTATGTCGAAGACTTACAATATTTTCCAATCACGGCTCAAATCGCAGCAAACGACAAGGTACGACGCGTTTTTATGATTTCACCGATTACCATAAAACTCAGGTTTATGTCAGTTTTATAGCACCGTACTTAGTTATTATTCATGCCTGAAGAAATATGAAGCGGCCTGTGAGACTTCTCGTCTGGCTTTGTATGATGGAACACGTTTCATTCGTGGCGTTTAGAGACACTATTCACATTGCCGTGCATCGGAAAGCACGTAAAGCCGTTCTCGCCCCGGTCGTGCTGTACTGTTGGACTATGAGAGTAAAAGGCCTACAAATCGAAATCACATACGTGACGCTAAAAATCGCCGTCACCGTTAACATTATCTTATTATAACATGACACTGAAACTGATTTAAATCCGTTCCCTACCAGTGAGTTATCAGTTGGTGAGTCCATTAGGTTCAGGTGAAAACCAACGTCGAGCACTATGGGGCCGTCTCCACGAGCGAGAGAATCGCAGCGATATTACGTATTTGTATGGGATAATATCGCCGCGATTCTCTCGCTCGTGGAGACGGCCTCTAAGAGAGTGTATAGAAATACGTGGCAACGACGATAATATCGTCGCGATTCTCTCGCTCGTGGAGATATATTTGTCTTGCATTTTGTTGAATTGGGCTTATTTCGCGCAGCCGTGAGGCAGAAAATATTATATTTCTTGTTTAGATTCTTTTTTTTTTGTGGGCTTGTACTAATATTGTGTGTAGTTGTGGCATGTGCCAAATTAACGTTTTTTTTCTTTCTTTACATCAAAGCTTCAGTATACTTTGGAAACGGGTTAGATAAAAGTGGCAATAAAAGGTATTTTCCATTTTTTTTAAATCCCTTAGGTACCTTGGTACTTAAAACATAAAGCAATGTTAATAGCCTCGAATTTATTTACCCTAACTTTTAAGTGAATATTATTATTTAAGAACAAAACAAGTTTAAATTTTTTACTTCATTTTGTTCCAGACGTATAAAATATAGCAGTAAAAGCGCTCATTTATCCAAGTCAATGTAGCTTACTAAAGCCGCTTTTTTGCTTGACTGCCTGCCAAGATGTGAAATACAGTGGAATAATTAATAATTTATATAATTAAATAAAGTATTGGAAATAGAGAATGTGTTAAAGTTTTCATAACGTTGTTTTGTGTGAAAGTCATGGGCAACAACAAATATGTAGATGTCTGCTTTAGACTGATACAATTCAATTTTGAAGACATAATATAATAGAACGAAAAGTATTTTTGACATGAATTATTAGGAAACGATGATTTTAACTTTCTTTTTTTTCCGAGTTGCTTTCGTCAGGTTGAAGGAGAAGTAAAGGTATGAAGCCGGTAAACAGCCTAACATGAAAAATAGAAAATTTTAATATTTTTGAATTCAGAACACAAATAAATGTTAATTTGTTCATAAAACTCATTTTTATCTATGATATTCTATTTATAAACACAATTTAAATATTCAAAAAATATTTAAGCCGTAAAGATATCTCTTTGCTGAAATAAAAAAAAAAAAAACCGCCGACTATAGAACCACATTTAACCAATTTGGACTTAGTATAAGTACAATAAGTAGAAAAACATCCACGTGTGTGTAATATATTGCATGTTGAACCGTCGTAGTGCGATAAGAACTAGTTTTCGAGGAAGTGTATTGAAATAGTACATTTTTATATAAGTGGGGAAATTTTGTTATTGCATTCGAGGCGGAATTAACACCCGAGCTGCAGGCGAGGGTGTTATGGAGCCGACAACTGCAGTAACAAATCCCCACGCGTATCAAAATACGTTTTTCAATACACTTTCGAGTATTTTTGTCAGGAATTATTGGGAAACTATGATTTAATTTGCTTTTTTTCCGCGCTTTGCTTTCGCCAGGTTGGAGAAAAAGCAAAGGTATGATGCCGCTAAACAGTCTAATATGAAAAATAAAAAAAAACAAATATCTTTGAATTTAGAACACAAATAAATGTTAATTGGTTCCTAAAAGTAAATATTTGTTTTAATAATCATGTTTATCTATGATATTCTATTGATGAAGTTAATAAGAAAAGGATTATTAAGTGTAGTTTTTTTTTTCAATCTCCACCTCTAAGAGTATGCCTACTATACTAGGGGTCAGTTTCAGGAATCGCTCACAATACAGTAAATTAAATAAGTAAGTCGTGTAAAACATAGCAAAAACTTTTCCTCTAGACGTATACAATACAGTCCAGCGGCAAGGCTGAAAGTCCATACTTTTTATCTGTTTTTCCACGTTTTTCCCACTTGTATTTACCAACAAACGACTGACATTGACCGGGTTTAGTCACACACCACTGCACGAGCTGTACGTGGTTTAGCTATGTGGTACGTTGTTGTGATGGTGAATTTGAAATATATTTTAGTAGGAAATGGGAACATTATACATTTTCGGAGGAATAAAGCACATATATCGCGAATTACATTATATTACGGCGTACAGAATTTCACTATTGAGTCTACACCTCAGGAAAATTTTTGAAGATTCACCCACCAGCTTTATGTAGTGGGGGGATCCTCACTGGGTCTTCATCGTTGTAGAGCAGACTTTTTTCATTTTGATTTATATTATTTACCCTATCTCTATTAAAAATTATCATCTAAGTGAATCTCTGTGTATGTTACGTTTTCAAGCCATAACAACTGGAAGGATCTCGATAAAACCAGACAAAAAGATAAAAATCCTAGGTTTAAGTCATAGGATATTTTTATTCCGGTATTACGACCCCGTGGGATAATTTTCGAAATCCATGAAACCGTGGCCAAAAGCTAAATTAATATAAAACGCAATTAGCCACAAAACATAGCGTACTTGATATCTAGCGGTAATGGATCGCTCATTTCAATTTCGATCGTTTGCGGTAATACCTACCTACGCGAAAATGAAGAGCTTTTTAGCTTCATGCTCTGCTAGTACATTTCAATAATTTATTTCTGCTCCACTCTGATTATAATTTCATTAATCAGGAACAAACTAAATATGGCGTTGAGTTTACGTACTTACCGCATTCAACTTTACCAATTTTGGAATCGCTGCCTATTTTAAATCATATTTTAGTCAGAAAAAAACTTGTGAGCGAATAAAACTTAAATATAAAAAGATTGAGCGATGTTTGTATTTATGTACCTAACTAGCTGTACCCATGCGATGCAATGCAGCTTTTTCCACCCACTTCCTTGTGTTTTTACTACACCTACCCTACCTACTACCTCCCTACTACCTACCCACTATCTACCTACTGAGTTACTGCCTACCTACTGCCCACTTACTGCCTACCTACTGCCTACCTATTGCCTATCTGTTACCTACCTCCTGTCCACCTACTGCCTATCTACTTACTACCTACCCACTACCTACCTACTGGGCTACTGCCTACCTATTGCCCACCTACTGCCTACCTACTGCCCACTTACTGCCTACCTACTGCCTACCTACTGCTTACATAATGCCTACCTACTGCCTACCTACTACCTACCTACCGACTATTTCCGGGATGAAAAGTAGCCTATGTGTTAATCCAGAATATAAGCTATCTTGATACCAAATTTCATCCAAATCCGTTAAGCCGTTTGAGCGTGAAGGAGTAACAAATATATAGACATACAAACTTTCGCTTTTATAATATTTACTAGTGTGATGATTTGATGAACGCATGTAGAAATAAATAGTTTGTTTTAGTAAACACTTAAACTAATTTTAGAATAAAGTTTTACTACCTGTCAAGTTGTTTAATCCCTTCAGTATTTTGCTTTTACAGACGAAAGTCGAAAAACCTGTACAACAACAACATCATGACGTTATTACCAAATCCTTCAGTTACCTGGAAGGTAACAAATCCCCGAAAACAGAAGTTACGTAAACTTTTGTTACACTCTTCCAATTAACAAGTTATTTTGGATGTTTACCCCTTTTCGTTTATACCTGCCTAGTACCTACGTCAATGTGACGTCATTAATTACGCGAAAATATCACAAAAGAAGTCTCGGTGGGGTGGAGAGTTGGTCGGTACATCGAATCCTTCATTCATAAACTCACGCCATTTTCCAATAGGGGTAGACACACAGACAGAACACCACCTATAATATCAATGCCCTCCTTTTTATTCGTCTTTGTCAATTTGATGTCATCCCTCGTTCAGCTACCTTTTATTATGTTGATCGAATCTCTATAATAAAAATAAGATGAAAATAGAATACAAGAAATACAATTCATGACAATAATAATCTATGTTGCTGTTACATAAATGCAACAGTTTGACCTTATTGATCGAATAGTTTGACATACTGTCCTGTCCCTACAATAATACGATTCTTATTGTTTGACTTTTCTCTTCTGAATGTGTAACTCACTCTCCATGTTCCCCTATTTACACAGAAATCATCCCGGTAGAAAGTTCCGATCTCTAGAAATGCTAGTAACTGTAATCAAACTTCTGAACCAAACCCTATTTGATTATCAGTTGGTACAGAAAACTCCTCTACTAGGTACACAATTTTCTTCTAAATAAAAAACCAAAATCCACGAAAACTAAACATGTGGTGACCGTCATAAATCATCTCTGGAGACAAATTACCCCGGTTGATACAGGCAAGCGTCTCGTCCATCATCCTGTCCCTTATACGACACCCAGGGGGCTAAGCAGTGATCAATTAATCGTGATTCAAGTAACCACACCTTAATCGTTCCTTTTACCTTACAATTAGTGTCTAAATAATCTTACCAAAGAGGCTTTGTTGGGCTAGTTGTCGCAAGCGCTACTGCTAAGCATGAGATCTTGGGTTCGATTCCTGAGTCGAGCAGAGTGTAATTATGTGTTTTCGACAGGAATTTCTCAGTAGCAGTAAGGAGTAGACTCGCCTCCTATTACATGGAACTTAAACTTAACACATTGCAGGACTGACCGCCTCTTGACGTTATCTCGGTATATCGTCACGTGACAGTACGGCTAAGGGCGGTGAACTTTATTTCATGTCATTTGGCAAACCGTCGATAGCCGTCGCTTGCCCATAACATTCCTAGGAAGCACATGATCTAATGTCACATTACGCGACTTCATTCATTCGTAGGAGTCACGGCAAACACTTTTTCAGTCATTTCCCAACACACACATACGCTGTGCTTATGTACCAAAACAACACATTCACACCGCCGACAGGTGTAGACATGCCATACATAAGTATCATACGTCTGTGGCCATATTTGTTGTATCAAAAATTTAAAAATACATATGCAAAATATTCAAGTCATCATCTTCCTGCCCTTGTCCCATTCTACTTGAGGTCGGCGCAACACGTTTTCCTCTTCCATTCTCCCCTGTCTAATGTCACGGCATCATTTACTCCTATCACTTTCTTATCTGTTGGTAGCAATGTAATACTTTTCTATTTTGTTAAGTTGGTATTGTGTCTCTATGCTTTTTGGTTTGTCTTGTCTATTGTGTTAATGTGATTGCTAAGGTAACGTCATATATAATATAAAAGTCTGCTTTAAGTTGAACGGTTGTTTTACTAACATATCAACAGGTTATGGGCCCAGACACATAATCCTAAAAGAGTAAAACAACAGAAACTGTTTTTTCGTCAAAAAGGTAAAATTGTCCGCGTGTGGTTAGAAACCGGCGGACGAGAAAAATACTTGCGAGTGATTGTAGCAAGGTCGGGACGAACAGACAGGAAGATGGCGGACGACAATTCTTTAAAACTCCAGACGTATATAAAGCTCGAGGGAACTTCCAATTGGAATATTTGGAAATTCCAAACCATCGTTTTGTTGCGGAGTCAGGGCTTACTGGAAGTAACAGATGGAAGCAGTGTGATACCAAAGGACGCCGTTGAGAAGGCTGTATGGGAAAAGAAAGACGCGAAAGCTCAATCATGGATTGTTACAAGAATGTCAGAAAGCGTGATGATGCATATCATAACATGCACTACGTCAGCCGAAATGTGGCGAAAACTTGCGAGCGTGTATGAGCAAAAATCTCAAACAAGTATACATATCGTACAACAACGTTTCTTTCAATACAAGTACGAGGAGGGCACGGCGATGTCAACGTTCTTATCTAAAATAGAAGAACTAAGAAACCAGCTCAAACAGATGGGAGAAGACATTTCAGACAAATTCGTAATAACAAAAGTGCTAATGTCTCTTCCAGATGCTTATAAACATTTTGTGTCGGCGTGGGAGTCCGCGCCTGACGATAAACAAACGCTCGAAAATCTTGTCGCGAGATTACTGATTGAAGAAGAACGTATTAACGACAAGGAGCCTCCAAACTCGTCAGCATCAGCGTTTGTAGCTAAGAAAAACGTAAAGTGTTATAAGTGCAATAAGCTGGGACACTATCAAAGTGAGTGTAACCAAAACAAGGGTTCGGGACATGACAATAGACCGGTTAAAAAATGTTATTATTGTAAGAAAATGGGACATAATAAGAGTGAGTGCTACTTCAAGAAGAATCGGGAAAAGGACAGTACGAGTAATGCATTTATGGTGATGAACTCAAATAGTAACGTTCAAGAATCTAAGTGGTTAGTGGACTCAGGCGCTAGCCAACATATGTGCCATGATCGTAACCTATTTGCAACATTTTCATCGATGAACAATAAAACAGTGATAGTCGGTAATGGCGAGGAGATTAGTGCGCTCGGGTGTGGACAGGTGGCGTTACAGGTCTACAATGGCAATAGATGGGTACATACAACCATAGATAATGTACTCTTCGTTCCGAAATTGAAAACAAACTTATTATCTGTCAAATGTGTTACAGAGAGAGGTTATGTTGTTAAAATGGACAATAACTTGTGTAAATTCTACAAAGGAAATAATGTGAGTGCCGTAGCGAGTCGTAACGGAGATATGTACTATATGGACGTGCGTTACAAATGTGAGATAGCGAACGCGGCTGAAGTGAAATCTGGACTTAAAGAGTGGCACGAAAAACTGGCTCATCAAAACTTACAGTATGTGAGAATGGTGCTTAAAAACAACAACATTAAAGTGAACGACTCTAACTTTGAGTGTGAGAGTTGCTTGGAGGGCAAAATACATCGTTTGCCTTTCAGTGCCAGTGAAAATAAAACGAGAAGGCCATGTGAGTTAATACATGCAGATACGTGCGGACCTATGGAGGTGCCGTCCGTGGGAGGATCCAGATACTTCGTAATTCTAAAGGATGACTTCTCTAACTACAGGTCAGTGTACTTTGTTAAAGGCAAAGATGAAGTTAAGAAGTGTATTGAGAACTTTTTTGAACAAGGCTGAAAATGTAACCAAAAACAAAGTATTGTGTTTTAGAAGTGATAATGGATTAGAGTTCGTGAACAAAGAAGTTAAAAATTTGTTTGAGAAACGTGGAATAACTCATCAAACCACGGTTCCATATACTCCCGAACAAAATGGCAAGGCGGAACGAGAGAATCGAACACTTATAGAATCAGCACGTACAATGTTGTGTGCAGCAGGTTTACCTAAGAAGCTGTGGGCAGAAGCTGTTCATACTGCGGCATATGTACTAAACAGAACTAGTAAAAGCAATGAAACTGGAAAGACCCCATATGAAACGTGGACAGGCAAAAAATTTGATATAACGGGCCTTAAAATCTTTGGAAATCCTGTGTATGTCCATGTTCCAAAAGAGAAGAGAAGAAAATGGGATCCTAAAGGGGAGAAAGCAGTCATGGTTGGCTACGAGGAAAATGTCAAAGGCTACAGGGTATTCTTCTCAGATAAGAACACTGTTGAGGTAAAAAGAGATATCATATTTCTAGGAAAACAGAAGGAGCAATTAGTTATGCTGGACACTACAATGGAGGAGAAGGAGGAAACTAGTCAAGAACATTCTAAAAACAAAGAGAAGGCTGAAGATCAAGGAAGGAGGATGGAGAAAGAAGAAGCACAGGCTGAAGAGGAAGAGGTAGAGGAGACCCTTAATATGACTAGCGAAAGTGACAGTGTCTACCTACCATGTTCAAGTGATGATGAATACAGTGATGATGATAATGGGGAGATACAGACACGTGAGAAAAGTACTCGGATTAGGAAACAGACTTCATTTTACAAGTGTCATCATGTCTATGTTGAGGGAAATGAACCAAAGAATTACCAAGATGCCATGCATAGGGAAGATGCGAGTAAATGGAAAGAAGCAATGCAAAGAGAATTGAATACTCTCAAGGAAAATAATACTTGGACTGTTTGTGAAGAACCTATAACTAATAAGACTGTTAGTAGTAAGTGGGTATTTAAAATTAAAAACTCTAATAGTAATGTACAATATAAAGCGAGACTAGTGGCAAGAGGTTTTGAGCAGTGTGATACAATGGAACCATGTGATTTATATGCACCAGTAGCTAAATTAACATCTTTCAGGTTATTTGTTTGTGTAGCATCAAAGTTAAACTTGCCGATTAGTCAAATGGATGTTACAGGTGCCTTCCTATATGGAGAAATGGATGAAACAGTGTATCTAGAATTGCCTGAAGGTGCATATTGCGGTGATAAAAATATTGTTAAATTAAATAAATCTTTGTATGGGTTAAAAAAATCACCCAAGTACTGGAATGACAAATTTAATTCAGTTATTAGGAAACAAGGTTTTGTAAACTCAAAAAGTGATTATTGTCTGTACACAAAATGTGAGGGTGATGCAAGAACATATGTTTTACTGTATGTAGATGATTTATTAATATTTGGAAATAACCAAAAGCAGATATGTGACCTTAAGTCATTATTAAATAATGAATTCAAGATGAAGGATTTGGGCTTAGTTTCCAATTTCTTAGGTATTCATGTAAAACAAGATTTAGTCACAGGGATCACTGAACTTGATCAAAAGAAATATTTAGAAAGTGTATTTCAAAAATTTGATATGCAGAATTGTAAAGAAATATGTACACCAATGGATCTGAACTTTAATACTAAAATATTAGAAGATAACAATGATTCTGTGATTGATAAAAACATTGAAAATAAATGTAGAAGAATTATAGGTTGCTTGTCTTATGCTGTGTTAGGAACAAGGCCTGATTTGTGTGTTGCTGTGTCAATTTTGAGCAGATATCAAAATAATGCAAATAATATTTTATTAACTGCCTTAAAAAGAGTGCTAAGATATGTTAAACATACAATAAATTACAAACTTGTTTACAAATGTAATAGCAACTTATTAGTGGGATATTGTGTTGCAAACTGGGGAGGTGACTTGAAGGATAGAAGGTCGACAACTGGTTACTGTTTTAAGTTTGCAGATTGTTTAGTTTCATGGTCCTCTAAAAAACAGGCCAGCGTTAGTCTATCTTCTACCGAGTCAGAGTATATAGCTATAAGTATGGCTACTAGCGAAGCGTGTTGGTTGATTAATTTGCTTAAAGATTTCAATATTGTTAAAGTGTGTCCTGTCACAATATTTTGTGATAATCAGAGTGCCATAATGGTAGCGAATACTGAAAGTGTCAAGAGATTAAAACATATTGACATCAGATTTCATTTCATAAAAGAGTTGATTAAAAGTGGCAAAGTAATGTTAAAATATATTAAAACTGAAGACCAAACCGCAGATATGTTTACAAAGGCATTAAATAAAAATTTATTGTTAAGATTTATTAAAAACTGTGTGTGTGTGTGTGTGTTTTTTGTTTGTATGAATAAATTAAATAAATATGCCACTGTAAGAGTGTATTACATTGAGAGGGGGTGTTGGTAGCAATGTAATACTTTTCTATTTTGTTAAGTTGGTATTGTGTCTCTATGCTTTTTGGTTTGTCTTGTCTATTGTGTTAATGTGATTGCTAAGGTAACGTCATATATAATATAAAAGTCTGCTTTAAGTTGAACGGTTGTTTTACTAACATATCAACATTATCATTCCTCACACAATCCACACATCTTTTCTTTGGCCTTCCTCTCCCACGAATGTGGGCTTATATGGGTGTGCTATAGATGCACCTCAGCCTAACCTATGTACCTACTCATCTTAGCAAAGAGGAAGTATATCTACCATAATTGAAATCCGTAATCAGGAATCCTATCGTAATCCATCTCATCGTTTCAGTAAAAAAACGTCCACGACTGGACCACAATACTTGGTCCGAGGTTGTTAGCGTAAAGCCTAGGACATCACGTGAATCGTAGTCCATAGCTGAAAGGATTATCTCAAAAATCATTTCCATGTTTTCTGTCTTGTTTTAAATAAATAATAAAAGGAATTTATAACTTTGCCAGAAAAAACTAAGGTATAATAGCTTAATTTTTTCTGGCAAAGATATAAGCAGCCATAAAATATTTACTTACATAAGAAGAGGCAGAGGCAGAGGGTCCAGGGCAGCTCAAACAGTCTCCTGAATGTCATTGCGGGGAAATTGTGATTGCCTGTTTATTGCATTTTCTTTCTAACCTACATGTTTTACTAACATAGTTTTTAAAGTTCATGTTTTACTAACAATTAATATGGATGAAAATGAGATCTGAAATAAAATGATTATTATTTTATTATTATATTATAAGTATTGTGTGTATACTGTTTCTTGAAATACTTTGGCTTTAAGCCTAGTTCACACTGCCAGCTTAACTTTTCAATGCTATGCTTGATCTTTTACTTAAACCCTGATGGACAACGCACCAGCCGAAAGCCGCTGGGGCTGTACGCAATAAAGCATATAATTCAACAAGAGTTCCTTGTATTATTACGATGAGACTGATGAGTACCAACCATTTTTTTTTTTTATTCGCTCCATAAATTACCTACATTATAAAGTTTTTATGGCAGTTTGTAATTTTTGCCGAAGAGAAATCCCCTTGTAAACACGACTTATTCTGGGATAAACGTTTAAACGAGGCTTAGACTCGTCTCCTCGATCATAAAATAACACAGAATCTATACTGGGGTTTTAGTGTCAGCACCTAATAACCTACCTAAATACTTTTTTATTTTTCTACTGCCAGTCCATCCTTATTTTGCTTTTTGATGTCCCACCTAAATTCGTAATCTCCCTGGAAAGCGAGGTCGTTAAGTTTCCCTCCAGCTAAAACGCACTGGTTGTCAAATCCGGTTAGACTAACAGGATAGTACGTAAATACTTACTACCTCCTGTTCTATTTACTTTCCCAATGTGAACGAGGCTTCAGCAACGAGGTACGACATTTTTTTACATGTCTTGTTGGTGAAAGATTGATGAAGCTACAAAAGGTAAACGATATTGCGACAGGTACAAATGCGTCCTCTGTATCAGAGGGAAAGGTTAAATAGAGAATTTTGCATATGAAAGAAAAGGGCACTAGTCACATTGCACAGCTTTGAACGAGATTGACGAGTATGTATTTTGAGATAAAGACCTTGGATCTGATGGAAAGTGCTTTAGTGAGATCCTGTCTGCTACTTTTATTTTTCTAGTTATTTTACTGTATGTGATAATAAACCAAAACAAATAATAAATATATCAAGTACCCAATAAAATTCCTATCCAATAATTTTTCCAATAAGTAACATGAATATCAGAACACCATAGCCAGAAGGAGGTTGTTCTTAATTTAAATTAAAACCGTTATGAACACGTGATTATTTTTTAAAGTTCACTTAACTTTGTCACATACCCCAGGATCGCAATTTCCTGTAGGCCTCCACACAAGTGAAATTGAATCTTATAGCTTAAAGAATAAAATTACATTTACAATAGCGATAACTTTACTTGGAACTGCTAACAGTAAAAATTTATTACACCTGGCAAAGTTTTAATCAAGGGAAGATCGCGTCGTACCGGAGCTCGGAGAGGAAAAAGTCCAATAGACTTAACGTTAAAATAATCACTTTAATAAGTTGAAGAATATTTTGTTGAACCAGTTTGAGGTATTTAGGTTAAATATAATATTTATTATAACATTAATAATTTCTTCGCAAAGATTTGAAAATTTCTTTGGAAAGAAGAGAAATAAAAATATCCTAGAAGTACTCCACAACAATAATGCAATAGGAAAGCATAAAACACCAGGAGGTTCAATATTTCTCACAACTCTATAGTCTCGTACTAAAGAAGTTCTGTATATTCGCTGAAGTGTTATTCCGTGCTCATTATTTCTGCACTTGGCTGAGACTTGAGTGGTCCTGACATGTTTCATCTTAATTCCGCTTTGTGCTTCAGTTACCTCGTGATAACAAACACTTTCCTACAATAACAAATCCGGCAAAAAATAACAACGATATAAAAAAAAAACATCGAACAGCCCCCGAGTTACGGACAAATGGATCCTCGGGTTTTCTGACAGCCTGTTTCCTTTCGTGCAATTGATTCTCATATATTTTGTTCGTCGCTCATGCTGCTCGTTTTAGTTCCAATTAGGTACGCTCCTACGCTCATGTAGAAAATAACACCTAGGTATACAAAGACTATAATGCTTTGCTGAATAATATTGTGCTATGCTCATATTTTGTGGATTCCTAATGAACTGCACGAGTCACAACCAGGTCTTCTCCGCAATCTGATTGATCCTTCATTTAATGCAGTAAAATATTATTAGCAGACCAGAAAATGGGTTCGAATATCTCTTAGACATATTGACCCCCACGAAAAGACAGAAAACTAGCTATCCTATCACAGCACATTGGCATAGCCTATAAGTAATACTAACAAGCTCATTCCTCATCAAGTGTACACTGAAATATTTATAATCCCATCAGCAAGTGCCCATTACAGCCGACCAGCGCCATCCATCCTCCGCGATCGGTCCCCAGCGACACATTCGCGTGAATTTTTTCAATATAAAATTCACGCTGTTCACGAGATGAAACGCCTTCCTTTTGCTGAAATAATTCATACAGGGGATGCGTTATGCGGTGCTATAAAATTGCTAAAACACCTCTGGTTTGTTCAGGCACGTTTTATCGTTGCTTTTAGAGAATTTTCGATATTAGATTTTGATTCTTTTTGGGTATCCATTAAGGAAGATTATACTGCTAAATTATTGTTGCTTAGATAGGAAATACCATTCGAGAAATAGGTACCATTGTGTATGGCATTATAGAGCAGACCACATAAGAAATAGATGTTGGTTATGATCATTTGTCGGCCTTGTTCCACCCACTAAGTACTTAGTATAAGCATCTTCCCTTTGCGAGACTCTTCCGTGTTTGGCGTTAATTAAAAGAAATCTCCACCTAGGTAGGTACTGTTTAGTTTTATCTCTAACTACCAGTTTACCATGACCTTCGTTCGCGTGAAATTATTATAAAAAAATATTACTTACTTCCCTTTTTTAATCGAATTTTGTTTTTTGTTGTGTTTTTTTGCACGGAACCCTAATATTTTTTCTAAAATCAGCCTATGTTAGACCTTATAACATCCGCTATCTGCTAGTAAAAGTCCCACCAAAATCGGTCCAGCCGTTTCGGAGATTAGCCGGAACAAACAGGCAGACAGACAAAAATTGAAAAAAATGTGTTTTTGTTATAACCTGATACCATTTGTACCGAATATACTTTCATTTGCATTCAGTAAAAAGCTGTTATTTTGATATACAAACAGACATTTCGATTTTAGTTATTTGTATAGATGTAGGTACTAGTAGGTATAGATATAAAGACCGTGCTACGACTTTGTCAAGTTTCCTCTTCGATATTTATATATGTACTTAGTTTCAAATGGTATTGGTTCTCCCCGCCACTGGCGACACGATATGGTACCTTTTTATACTTCGCCGGAAGTTTGCTCTCCTGGTATAGGAGTAATAGTGGGCACGTGTCCCGATAGCCTGAGGCACCACGTGCAGCAGCTTAGTAAAGCGGTAATAACGATGGAATGGCTGAGCGGTATAACCGGATTAAGTGGAAACCAAACCGGCTTATCGTTACCCTGTGAGCTTGTGACATTGAAAACAACATGAAAAAGAAGCTTCAAGGTTTTTTGTGTAGGAATGTTGTTAATATTTCAATGTTTCTACAAAAAAGCTTTTGAAAGCCTTTCGTGCTATAAGCAATGAACAACAGAAAAACGTACCGATATAAAAAAATATTGGTTAAAAAAAAGAAACAAAATATTACATTTATATAACGTTTGCGCTGATAACATTCTGCAGTATAGATAAGCGTCAGATAAGTAGTTTATAATTGTCATCGAAGTACGATTGCAAATGTTCAATTTTATCGGGGAATTAATTGCAGACTGTTTGGCGTAGATACTGTCTGTCTGTCTACTGGCTGTTTGGTGTGGCTGTTTGGTGTTTGGTTGTTATTTGGTTTTGCCATCAGGAATTTCTCAGTAGCAGACACGGAATCTGGATTTGCGCCCGGTTGATGGCAATAGGGTCGCCCCCTACAACATGGGACTTAAACATAACTGGCGAAATGTGGGTGTACTATTAGATACACCTCTGCCTAAACCATCGGGGATTACAGGAGTGATGGTGTTAATATAATTAACTAGCTCATGCCCGAGGCTTCACCCGCGTAAGTTCGGTAATTCTCCCACGGGATCGCACTACCGGCATAAAAAGTATCCTATGTGTTAATCCAGGTTATAAACTATCTGTGTGCCAAATTTCATCCAAATCCAGTCAGTGGTTTTTGCGTGAAGGAGTAACAAACATCCATACTCACAAACTTTCGCATTTATAATATTAAGTAGGAAGTAGGATACAAAGAATAATGAATTCGACCAAGTTGCGTAATTACTGAATTTCAAAGTTTGAAAACGAAACCAGTTGACTGTAGGTACATGTATAGAGTAGCGGCAGGTTAACATTGGCTAAATAAAATTCAGTGCATTAATGCACTGTCACAAAGCACCAATTTAATGAAAAGCCTGCAGTAAAACAGAGTCCATGTAATATGTAAATGAAAGCAAACACATTTGTTGAACGCATCGCGACCAGTAAACAAAAAGTTTTCAGGCGGAAAAGCGGAACTAATTGACGTCACCTGCACCGCTTGTAGCACGCAGGTGTTCTGGAATAAACCGACTGAAATTAAACCATGGCTATGGCTGAAAATAAAATAAAAAAGGGACCAGATCATAATTATTGTAGAGCATTGGACTGAGCGGCGCGTTCTTGAGCAGTCTGACGTAAAATGTCGACAGTAAACAAAAAAAAAACATGTAAAGTTGGAACGAACAAAGAAACGTTTTTGGATTCAGGCAATAAATAAGTAGTTTATTTATTTAACACTTCAAGCACACAGTACAGAGGCGGACTTAATGCCATAGGCATTTTCTACCAGTCAACCTTTGAGTGATGCAGAGACAAAAATTGGTTGGCGTATATCTGTTTTTTTACATTCTAAGATTTAACAAGGATGTATAAAATACTATAAATATTCACAAATATAAATAAACACACATAAAATAATTAAATAGTTACCGCTGATAATGATCTTAGCTCGGGAGATTAATTATACTGTTGAGAATAAGGCTCGAATCCCAGGTTGAGCAAAATGTTATTAAGTTTTTATAGCAGGAATCTCTCAGTAGCAACCCGGATTATCGATTTGTGTCTGATTGATGGCAATAGTTATGTTCCTTCTTTTGCCCTTTGTGTTCCAGGGCCGCGGTATCTCTTTCGAACAATCCTGCAGCCCTGGCAGGCATCGGCCCTTGCGGGCCCCTCCGGTTTGTTGACATCTCTTTGAGGCGCGCGTGGAATACGAACGCGCCGTCGACACGGCCTGTCGTCATAAGACGGAAGGACGGCGAGCTAGCCCATTACTCACCCTCCACAGGCACGCGGCCTCTATCTTCTTCTTTATCGTGTGATTAGTGCCTAACCTGGTGTCAGAGTTTTATGCCGCCCAATGCCCATGAGCCTGTAACTAACTTGGCTTTGCATGCGCTACCCTATTACAGAGGACTTAAACATAACTGGCGAAAAGTACACCCCCGTAGTAGCTTTCGCAAGTTATTATGCCTTGTGACTGTAGCTTAGCTTTTTTTTGACTTTCAAAAGTCTAATTGAAATAAATGCTTCGAGTTTGAGTTTGGCGGTACTTTAATACAAGGCTAAAAGCTTGCCTTGTCCTTATAACCTATGATATTACCCCTTATGATGTTAGGGTTTCTGAACAGTCTGCTAGCCATGTGGGCATGCCGTATTGTTACCCCCTAGGCACGCCGCTACACCCCCGCCTAACCTCAAGTCTGTAATCCCCAAGCAGCCTATGATACTGCCTGGTTTTCCGTGACATTATTTTTTCCGTGAAATAATCTTGTGGTTGGTGCGGGCAAGTTAGGCATAAAGCGTAGGCAGGTGTACTCAGTCAAAATATTAAGGGCAAGTTTAAATGGGAAGAAATACGTAGGTGTAAAATGAAATGTCAGAATAATATAATGGATTATTATTATCAACAGAAATGGCGTTGTTCTCGTTTATTTGGTAGCAGAAGCCTCCATTTTTTTTGTAAGAGGTCATAATTCGACAACAGTTTAAGATCCTAACAATATAGTATGACCACTTTAAGTGTGCAGTTCTAGGTGGCGTTGCTTGACAAGAAAATTTGCGTGTGGCGTTCTGTGGTGTCTACCCCTCATGGAAAAACGGTGTGAATTTATGTATGTATGTTTGGCAAAGTGTTATTGAGTTTTCCCATACGAATTACTCAGTAGCAGTCTCGGAGTCTGGATTTCTGCCCAATTGATGGCAATACGGTCGCTCTCATTGCATGGGGATTTAGCATAACGGACGAAATATGGGTGTACTGTTAGGTACACGCTCTGCCTAACTAACCCTTGAGGGATTACAGGCATAATGCTATGTTACTTGAATCTACTTGATTACTTGACTGAGTTAGTAGTACCTCGCCGCGTTATTAATATTTAATTATACGTGAATTTCTGACAAGCTACGTGTAACATATTTGCGTAATAGGATTCTTGCTAACATTATTATTGCAGGAATCAGCTTGGCTGTTTGTCTGATTGTTAAGCTGTTATGTGCCAATTTAATTAATCGATTTTAATGAGGCAGAGAGATGTAGGTAGCTTAGTAGGTAGTTAGTATTTTTATGAAGATCACCATCATCAGCCTACAGCACTGCAGCAGTCCACTGCTGGAAATAGGCCTAACTCTCATCCAGCTGCTACCGGCCACCCTGTTCAGATGGGTCTACCTAGCCTGAAGACGTCCTACCTTACTTACTTACGTCAGAAGGATATAGAAAAAATTTTTTTTTTTCAGAGAATAAATAACAGTACCAGGAGAGCAGCATGGCATGGCATAGCTATAGTTTGTCATTTTTAAAACGTTATTAGGTACCACTCCACTGAATATTTCTTACATTAAAATAGTTTCTTATGTTTAGTTATTATAACGTCTGTCTTTCTAACTACTTCTGATAAATTGTATTTTAATTTCAAGACCAATTTATTTTTGCTTATAAAAAGCAAATTAGAGTGAGTTCTAGAAAGAGCTGGATTAAAAATAAATTAGGACGGTAAATGTTACCTATATTTCTTTTAAAAGACTTCAGAAGCAATTACTTTAAATATTTTGTAGGACTAATAAAAAGAAGGCATTTTTATATTTTGCTTATTAAACTATGGGTAAGCATTGGGTATTCGTAGAATGAAATAGAATCCGAAGAAAATCACCAAGACATGCATTGTGATTTTAAACACTGCTTTCCCGGTTTAAAAATAAACTTTTACTGTCACTTAAGGGATATCTTCCGTGTTTATTAATCATTTTGAACTCTCAAAAGCCAACAAATAATTATTAAAAAGCTCAAAATAATTAATAATCCCAGATATCTCGTAAGTGACAGCAAAAGTTTTAATTGTGATTTTAATTTTACTTTCATCATAGAGAAAATACTAAATTACTTATATAATATAATAATTATGGTTACCATGTTTACACAGAAAAATCTAAGAAAACAATTTTCTCCAACAACAAGACTGCCTAAACCCGCCTTCATAAATTCATTGTTTGTGAAACAAAATCCCTAAATAGTTGGAAAACACATCATTAATATTAAACATTGTTTAGTTGAGACCACGACAAGAGGCTGAGTCGCGAAGCCGTGTTCAAAGGCAGGAGCTATGTAAATATTGGCCTTAGGGGCAAGCCTCGCCACGTGGAACCGCGATGCTCAGACGTAAAATTCATTCTTCTTACAAGCTCGATGTAACATCTCCTTTATGACTTGAAACCCTAGTACCTAATATCGTATTTAAGAGAAAGTTCTTTTATTTCTTTACTTGTTAATTTTTAGCAATATTTTTTTTGCCAACATTTTTATATTATTTTATTTACACTTTCATTTTGTATTTTCTTAAACCAAGTAACTTATATGCTAACAAAACACATAATTATACAAGAATGTTTTTTTTTTTGTTTTGGCGCCTGACCCAACGCCATCTTATTTTTTCGTTAGGTAAATACATAATTATAACAAATATGTATTAACCAACAGAGCGTCCCCTTGTTAACGTCTTTCAAGCCCTAAAAGATCCTTGTAGCACCGAAACTTAGTTTCTTACTCATGGGCGCCGGCAGGATTTTTTCCAGGGAGGTGCACCTTTAGTTCCATGAAAACAGCTCAAAATTATTTGCACTCCACCTCTGATATGTTAGATTTAAGGAGTAAAGGATGATTTCCACCAAACGGCTCGCATCGCATCGGATCGCAACGAACTTTACAATTTTTAAACGATATTAAATCGTGTACACGGTGTGACGCGCGATTGGCTCCGTTCGCCTGTCGTCCTTTCAGCTGTCAACACAGTAGGAATGAAACTATTTGACTAGGCGCAGAAACGGATACGTTCGCAAACCGCGGTACGGAGCCGATCCTATGCGTCGAGATCCTGCCGGACGTAATCGGCTGTCGCCGCGTCTGTTCGTATCCTTTCCGATGGGATGCGAGCCGTTTGGTGGAAATCATCCTTAACTTTGTCGATCTGTACAGAAAAGCCCGTCAGTCAAAACAATATATGATTCAAGAGCGAGTGTAGCGAGCTTGAAAATTTTAATACCCACCTCTAATTTGATAGGTTGTCTTTTGTTCTTTATTATAGAAATACGCCTTATTCTACCTGCCTATTTATATAGAAAAGATTATGAACGCAAAGGACATAAGATGTCTGAGCGCAGTCGAATACACGGTGTAAACGGACCCTTCACAAAGCCGTCAATCAAGCATTATGTACAGACGCAAGCACGTCAAGCTACCCGAAACTGTCAAATTTTCACCTTATGCTTTCTATTCTATTCTATTTTTATTTAATGGCAAGCAGAGCCGATGTCGACAATTCTGTCAATGTCTAGTGAATTGGAAAAACAAGTGTGCATGTTAAAGCGGTAAAGTTGAAAATCTGTTAAAGAAATTTGACAGATTGTAGTAGCTTGATACATCAAACTAAGTAACTTAACGCAAAAATTGCTGCTGGGAAACAACTTCTTTTTGGCGTGACTTTAGGACTCAATGTTACGCGCACTCAAAAAATTGTACTGATGGATGGATTGAATAGTGCGGGGGCCGTGGAAGTGTTTAAAGAAAAAATCTTACATTAACACCATGTAAGTATTTAAAAAAAATTTAATAGTTAGAACTTTGTCCCCCAATATCTCCGTAACTAGAAGGTTACAACAAAAAAATAATTGCAATGACGGGGAGGACAAGTGCCTTTCGGCATCGTTAAGGGTCTTGTTACACACTCTATATTAGGATAAGGATATTCTCGGATAAATTTAGCTATTTTTGTTAATACAAACAAAAACCAAAATAGGAGTACGGGCGAGCTTTACTTTCTGCCTCGGACACATTGGTTTCTCTATCCTAACCCTATCCTTGCCTAAGGCCGCTGCCTCGAATTTTGCGGGCAGCGGGGCGGCGGCGGCGGCGGCGCGGGAGCGGCAGGATCTTATGCGTAAAATCAAATGGACCGGTTCTCGAAAACAGCGGCGCAGGGGCGGGCAACGAGCGGTGCACTCCAGTCAACGAGCGCCGCCCGCATAATTCGAGGCCGAGGCCTAAGAGCCTGACGATGGAAGACGCGAGGCTAAGCGGCCCGTGCATGCAGTGCATGCTCAGTGTTCACAGGATAACAGTAGAGCAGGACACTGACTTTATTGACGAAGTGATGAACAAATTGGGACAGCAACCTGGACAGACGCTTAAAGTTTTTATTGTTGTTGTTGTTATTTTCTTTTTATATGCTACTGTGGCGTATAAAAAGAAAATAACAACAACAAAAAGAAGTAATTTTTTTTTAGATATATTTTGTACCCTATCACAATATTTTCTTATTTAACCCAAAGGTTGATTGGTAGAGAATGCCTTGTGGCATTATGTCCGCCTTGTACCACTATTGTATATGAAGTTTAAATAAATAAGTAAATAAAATCTTAATCTTTTCTATGTATTTTCCATCCCCTTGCACCCTGCTGTGGCGGCCATGTTTGCTGTGTAGATGGTTGTGATGAGAGTACTAGCTATTTGGCTATCTTTGTTATGATAAGGTGTTGTTCAATTGAGATCGATTGTCCATAATCATTAACAGCCCACTAACAGCCTGACGTCCTTGGCCTTTCACCACTTCATCTTCAGGTAACGTAAAGGTTTCCTATGCTTTTTCAAGAGCCGCTAATATACAATTTGCCGTTTGAAGCAGACAGGCATGAAAATTGTTCCCAAACAATATGATCTCAAATTAGCGCAAAGGTACTACCGTTTAATTTGCATTTCAGTAAGCCAATTACGTTTAGTTCAGTACTCAAATGCAAATGAAACATCGGAATCTTATAATTAGGCAGGTGTGTTTTGAATAGTTTATTGGGGACCGTTTAGCCGTTATCCCGTTTACTTAATCCGGTTTTAACAGGCTAGCACGAATTACCATTTTAACCATTATTTCCATTTTACGAATCATTCTGTGATTTAACCATGTCAATAACCGGTTCACAGTCAGATGGAGCCACGGTTTACGCCTGAAAAATGTTGAAAAAACAAAAGAGAATCGTCGAGAATTCAATCAAACAGAATTCAGAACTTGGTTGAGCCGTGTAACATTGCCATTAATTAGCACGAGTAACAACTATTGACATAATGAAAACAATACCTCCAGCCAGTGCTTTTAGCCTAGTCGCCAATGCCTTGGGGTGAATTCAAGTTGTTTTGTATTCGAGAGAACTCAAGATGTTGCCTTTTGTTCTGTTTGCCTAGAAACTATGAGACTATTGTTAAGCTGAAAATGTTTTATTTGGCTGCTTTGCCATGTTGGCTGTAGTCCTTTTCCTGAGAATTTGAAGCATTTCTCGATTAAACGAATTAAACATAAAACATGCGTGTTTGAATTTTAATTAGTTTAATAACAAACTTTTAAGAATTAAAAAAATCGTTTAAAAACCAAAATACCTGTGTGTGTAGTGTGGGTGGGTTAGTTGATATTCGCTTTACCACATAATTAGTTTCCGAAGTTGAAGGAATGCCTCGCGTTTGTAACTACACGCGATACTGAAATGCCTTCCAATCAAAAATTAGAAAGTACTAGGGTTTGTGTAAGATCGGTGGTAGCCTGCCCTACTTTAGTGAACATAATTAATAGGCTGCATACCATAGACTTAACCACTAATGAATCAGCAAAATGAAGATTGAATGCCTTCACAAAGTAGGAAAGAACATTGCGAGTCTGTTTGTGACTTTTCCCCGGCTCTGAATGACGAGTGAATGGAAACCACTGCTACCCAAAAAACATGGGCCCCAAGAGCTCTCAGTATTTTCGTGAAACAATGAACAATTATTTTGCAGGAAGTTCCGTTGTTTGGTAAACCGGTCATAATGATGTTTCATTTTCGGCCATATTATTTATTTATTCAACAGAAATAGATTTATGTGAATATAAAATTAAGGAGAAGCTATTTGTATTGGCAAAATATCCTCTGAGGAATTAAGTCCTAAAAAGTACCAACGTTGTATTGCTTCATTGAATTCCCATTAGCAAAACCTCCATAATTTGCTTTTTTATTATTAAGGTAGGTGGCAGGGCCGAAGGCACCTAAGAAGCCGATTCCTGCCGGCTTTCCTTCGGGAACAAGGCACTCAGATGTAGTGGGGTCTACTGTAGGCAAATAGTATATTACAATTACAAACACCTGTGTATTATGTGGGTATCACATCACAGTACAGCCATTTAATACGTAATAGGATTGAAAACATTTCATAAATAAATAATTTTTTATGTTAAAAACCGTGCGAACAAGGGGGCTGGTTGCTAGTGTTCTCTAATTCTACAAATACCTATTTCTATTTCCAAGAAACCTTAGTAATTAAACTTAGATGCTAGTGTGAAAGGTATCCTCCCAAGCTCTCAGGTCTGAAAGCCTTAATTAACTATATTACTGTAAAATGTCAGCAAATTATGTTTCAGCGGGTTAATAGCAGCACCTTCGATATCTGGTTACAGAGCTTTTAAGTGCTATTAGTCGCTTGAGTGCAGCGTATACAGCGTTATGTCAATGTAAACCAATAATAATATCCGATTTCAAACGCAATTTATACGCTTCTAGCCTTTAGCTGTATAAAGGCTGGACAACTGTACCCTCTGGAGCAATAAGTACTAGGTTACCATAGTCTTAAGGAAGTTACTAACGTTTGAAACTTGAACAAATTGAATGATATTATGCGGGTGAGCTGTCATACTATGACATGTAGGTACACCCAATTTTTGGAACAATAATTTTCGACGCGCAATAATTAAACGCAAACGCTCAAGTTAAGCGATTGACTGTTTATAATAATGTGTTAACCAATCACAGCCAGTTTACGAGTGTTATCTAATTGTTTTGATAATTTTCAATCATTTCACATTCATAAATAAATAACAGCATTCAACTCAACGTCACTCACAAACATGGTGCTCTGGAAAAACAAAAAAAACAAAGCGAACCGAAAAAGAGTAATTAAAAACCCAGTAAACAATCATTCGTATCGCTATCGCTGTAGGCCAAAAGCGTTTTAATTGTTTTATCTAAAGGTAAGCAAACAAACCGGATCGCTACTCGCCTACCAAGTAAATTGAACCGGTTTAGAAATCAAACAACAGCCCCAGGTAGATAATATCAAAATATGCCTCGTTCCCTTTGTCAAATTGAGGACCTGCAATGGCAGAATTTTTTTGTTTGAGTAATTTGAAACGCTTTGCAGGTGGTAAATATTTATATATATTATACCAACCACCACTGCAAAGCGTCATAAAATGTCATCGTAAGTGCCATATTATGGCAGCACTATCATAGATAACTATGCCTACATCACGGCCGGTTAGTCAGCCGTCACATTGGCAATCATATGATTGCCAATGTTGATCTCTATCATGCAACGCAATCGATAGCCGGTACACATTGACAGGAAACCTGCAAATATAGACTGAACCTCATTGGAGGTTCAACCTCCAATGAGCAAGCCTGGAGATCAGCGTGTTTCATTTTCGTTTGAAAGGTTGGTTGGTTTGTAATGTATGACGAAAACAGGCATACTATCCCTCGTAAACGAAAAACAGACCATATTTTTTTAAGAAACAGCACGTCTAAACTTAGCAACAAAAAACGCGAGGCATCCTAAATTCAGAGGCACAGTTATGAATAAAACACACGCCTCTAAAATGGAGCGAGGTTTAACGCACGACCTGACAGAGGAATCTCAAGGGTGCTGTGGCGGGCCACTGTCAAGGTTAGAGCCGTCAGTTTATCCCGCAGACAATCATAAAAGTGGAAACAACATGGCTTTTTAAATACACACTCGTTTTTTATTCAGACGTGGAAAAATTAGGAAGTTGTGTTTATTTTACATGCATTGAGTATTATTATGAATACAAAAGTAAATAAAATAACTAGGTAACTGCCTCTGTCTGTTACTTTTTCACATCTTAGCGGGTAAACCATAACCTAGGTTAGGACTTAGGATTTTTTATCGTGGTAGTCCGTTCCCAGGGGAAAATTTTAGACACCTACGCGGGTGAAGCCTCAGGCAGGCGCCAGTATATTCTGAAGATTTCAGAAACCCGATGTTTATAATGATAGACTTTGTTTAATTATTGTATCGTACCTCAACTAATGATCGAAGTTGTAGTAGCATATCAGGTATCTCTCAAACAGGTCGAAGTGGTTACTTAGTGACAACTTGTAACAGGAGCACAGTTCAATACGGAGCTCTTAATTAAATTGATCGACAATCTTGACTTGTTTGTCAATACATGTCAACTTGAAACTGTGTATTTGTATAAGACAGGGAACAAGCTCAATTTAAACATTATCCCTGTATATTTGGCATTTAATGGTACGTAATTAGGGACCAGAAATAATATTAACAGCTTTTTCAACTAACAGCTTATTAATATTGACCTCTTTCTATTAAAACCCATATAAACTTGCGTAGGTTGAAAATGTTTACCTTATTGAAACAGAAATCTCCATTATATCATTCTGCTCACGTTGTGGGAATCAATTGACGGAAACTTGTGGTGCTCTGGTACTCATAAGCGTTGGGTTGCGATCAAACATTACTTTGACGAATTGCGTGTGTACACGCTTGAGTCAAGGTTTCAGTATCAAAATGTTATTATGTGGGAAAAAGTCGTCGAAAAAACCATTTTCTGATTCGTCTTATCTTGAATTCTTAAGGCCAGACCAGTCTCTTTGCAACACATTAAAAATTAGCTACCTAATTATTTTTGAATTATAGTCATTAAACCTAAAAGATTACAGTTACTTGCTCATTAAATCTAATAGATCAACTAAATTTTAGACTCTTGCTTGCTGTAGTAACAAGTCTGTTTCCGTTGTCCCCAGATGGCTTTGGAAAACCGAACCCGCATTCAGCAGAACGATCTTCTTCTCCATGAAGCGGTAATCAAGAATGAACCAGCAGCTGTCCGTGAAGCGCTGGAGCGCCCTACCGATGTAAACTGCAGAAACAATGTGAGTTGTTCTCTTAATGAAGTATGTTAGCCTAGTACTTTGAACTTCTTAACCAAAACCGTCGAGTACGAAGAAACAATATGTTGATTTTCTTCATTCATTCATTTTCCATTTTTTCGGTAATTTTCCAGCTGAATTCAGAATTCATTAAACTTTGCCGTAAAGTCGTTGAAGTTCTAACACCACGTACTAGTAAGTCAACAAATAATTAAAAAAATTATAAAGCACGCCTGCCTTTGCTTGTTTTTGTGATTGGCTGAAACAACGCGTCTTCCGATTTTCTAGCAAACGGCATCAAAAATCAAAATGTCAAAAACGCCAAAAATGACTTACTGTGGGGTTAAAACTTCAACGACGGTAAAATGGAAAGCTTTAATTAAATACTGTTCCCGTGTTCCGTAGCTTTCCCAGCATGCGAAACCGGAATTTAATATCCTTCGCAAGTTTACACATCCATGACAACTAAATCCCTAGTCCATACATATACCACACACTTACTTCCTTACAAAAACATATCCTTTCTGGCTTCCTGCTTTTGTCAACAATTTAATTGAAGTCTTTGTATTTATGCGTACGCCACCGACGTTGCGTGGCGTGACAACCCACTCCCACAACAAGATCCTTTAGTGTCGTGAAGTAAATGAGATCGGAAACAACAGACTTACGCCGCAAAATTCATTCGATGTTTTTCATGAAAACGAGCTAATAGCTTTCACACTTCGCCGAAGCCGGTAATTGTCCGTGTCTGAGCATGAGCTTCTCCTATATCGGTACTGAGAATGATCCCCGAGGAGCATTGCTAATAACGCTATCAACTTCTGAACAGATTGCAGTATAACATTATTAGAAATCAGATGTCGTTCTGTTGCTACAGGACACCCCCAGAGAATTATGCTTTGATTTTAATATGGCGTGACCTTATTATGATTAAATTTAGAACATAGGATTCTTTCATCCCAGTAGTACATTCCCATGGGATATTTCATGGGCAGCGCCGCGGGCAACAGCTTACTATTTGCATAAACCATAATTAATTATCTTTAAGCACATTAGGGATGATAAAATTAAATATTAATTAGTCTAATTTCCGTAGAAAATATTCAAGGAATTTCCATCTCTATTAGATTCTTTTCTCCACAGTATGGCAGAGCACCAATACACTGGGCAGCAAGCAGAGGGAACGTGGAGATAATAAAATTACTCATCGACTCCAAATGCGACATAGAAGCAGCCGATAAGGTAATTTAACTTGAGAATAATTTATTTGTTTCGTAACCAATGGATGCGTTTCTCGTTGGTCTCATCCAGTTTGTAAGACACCACATCCCTTGTGGTTATATGCCAGAGGTTATTTTCACTGGAGTTTTACGTCTACCCACTTATTTGTTATTAAAAGCTGTACTGCCTTCATTGAAAAAACATTGCAAACATCAATTTCCATTGTGTCTGTGGTTGTTTTTCAAACATTTTTAATTTAAAATCTCAGTTTGGTTGTTTTGTGTTGTTCTTGACTGACTTGTTCGAAAGGGTCTTTCAAATACCAGGCTGCCAGAGCTAGCTGAAAGTAACTTGTGTGATTGTTTCAGTTCGGAATGCGGCCGTTGTTGATGGCGGCATGGCACGGACATCTCGAAGCCGTAAAAACTCTCGTCGGAGCGGGGGCTTGCCTTGCAGCTACTAACAAAGTATGCTCTCCTTGTATTTTTTGATTCTACAACATACTAGAAAACATTTTGAATTTTTTTGAAAAAGCAAATCGCTATTGAAATTATTATTATTTAACAGAAATGAAGATTTCGATAAACTTATTTTCTTCTAAATGAAATGTTAATGTTGTTGTTGTGTGAATGTATGTTGTTTAATTTAATCCTACTAATAAATAAATTACACTCGTTTACAAGTTCTCAAACATGATACATAGGTAATGTAAGTTATTAACATAATAATCACAAATAATTAGCTCTATCATTAGAGCACGAGCGTTCATTTTAATTATTAAATAATTAAGGTACCAACAAGCCAACAAGCTCGTATCGCATAACCTCAATAATTAGCTACAATTAATATAAAACCTTGTAGGTAGGTATTTGATAACGTGGCATCAAAGGCTAATAATTTTATTCCTTGAACTCATGGTAATCTCAAACTAGTAATATCACCTAAGTAAAGGAGATCCGAGACAAATTATAATATCAAGTAATTTAATTAAAATCTTGGGCACAAAGGAGTCATTAATTTTAGTGGTTAAAGCCCCACCCAAGATAGTGAAAGTATTCATTGTTAACTTTAGTGCCAAGCAATAATGTATTCATGTTAATTTACCTGAAGTTGATTCAGTTCCACACAGGCAATCTGCAAAAAAGTTATTTATACTCGTACAACCTCCTTTTGTGCTTCACCGCAAACGGGTAAAAAAAGAGATTGGAAAATCTCCGCGAAACTACAAGGATATTAGAAATTTAAGAAGACTGTACAATTACAATAATGTTCGCGGAAACTGCAAGGAAAACTGAATTTGATTTTGCAACATTTTTCCAAGAAATGAAGTTGAGATGTCTGTGGATGAATTTTCAGAAATAATTTTTTAACCGGAACTGCAATTTCCAAACAGGTGTTTCATCATGTTTCACAAAAGTTAGGTCTAGTACCTACCTAAAGTAAAACGAAAACTTTATTTTTCGCAGCAGGTACTTACTGTTCCGTGACAAATTACTAGGTGCACATAAACACAAGTACGTTTTTTTACAGAAACAAAATGATCTGCTTCAATGCGCGTGCTCCCGGGGCTCACTGGACGTGGCAGAGTATGCCGTATCTCTGGGGGCTAAGGTCCAGAGTTCTGATGCTGCGGGCGACGCTCCCCTTGCCTTGGCATCCAGAGCCGGACATAGCACATTGGTGGAGTTATTGCTGCAAAAGGGTGCTTATATTGATGCCGTTAATAAGGTAAGTGAAATTGTTTTTCGTGTATGATTTATTTATATGTATGTGTGGTCAAAAGCTCCTAAGGAACTTAAGATCTTGGTACATTTGTGAACTTGTACCTACAGTTATCTTTGTGAAAGTCTTCAGTTTTCATGTGTGATGAAAATCATTTCCCACCTTCTGGACAATCAGGAAATAAAAATTATTTAAAGCAATACAATATTACTCTGCTCATATTCGTCCAATCCTTCTATTTAACTTCTCCCGCAACTTGGAATGATTGGGAAACTCTCCAAACTCAGAAAAGCCATAACTTTAATAGAGAAAAGTTATTCTACGTGTGTACATTATTAAAAAAAAAACATTTACGTTTAGATATTTTATGTTGGATAAAATATCACTTACAAAATGTTGGTAATTAGCTTTAGCCAGAGGCAATGAAAAGGTTTTGGCGTTTCAAATTCGTTTTGTTTGTCCGATCAAGTTACACAAAAGGTACAACAAACAAATCTCTTGATTTGAAATATTTTGTTCAAAATGAATAAATACATCAGTCACAGACTTTTAATATTTTCTTTCTTACGAGACAAAAAAATATTGTAACGTTTAGGCCTTCATTTTGTTTTAGTGAATCAAATTATTTAGTTTAAGTTTAGTTTAGTACCTTTAACTTAATTTCAACAGTTAGCTTTATGTTTTATCTAAAAAGTTGATTGGTATTCTTGTTCGTCTTTGACTCCTAGCCTAATTGGTTTGCCATTTAGTTTACTTAGATACTATAGTTACCCGAAGACAGGTTGTTGTGCGCCCTTAACATTTTGGTTAGGTACATTGAGTTCTTCAATGTTTTATGGCAGCTTCAGCTACTAGAAGTTTTCGTATACAAAACAAATATAACAAAGTTTGGCAGTAAACTGCTTTAGCAGTCGTTAACGTGCTTTTACCGTACTAAAATGTCAACGTTAGTGGAGCATTTACCTCTCAGACACTTAGGATATTTTAATTGTAAACTCGAAAATAGTTCTTTTGAGCCGTATCCTTCTCTTCTGCGTAGCTGGCATGCTTATCCGACATTCTGCATTTTCTGACATTTTCCAAATATATTTTGCGGTATATCTGACATTATGCGAGCAACCTATATTTTCACGTTATCAACCACTCATAGGCAACAATGACATCATATTTATACTGACTTCAGCTTATTTCAATTATTGCAAATCCTGAAACAAGAGGGGATTAAAAAGCAATCCAAACGACAAGAGTAGACAGAGAGTACCAGGTTAGCATTAAGCTTAAGAATGCATCAGTCGGATTAATTTCCAACGAGCGAGCAACGACTACCGGGAGTCGGGATTAACATTCGTAGGTCGAGCATAAGGTAGGCAAAATTAAATTATAAGGTCATTACAGATTCACGCTTAGAACATAAATTCACATAATTGAAGTGAGCCTATTCAGGTCTTGGGTAATCGTCTGACATCCGTGATTAATGTCTTATTTGGTTTGAGAGTAGGTAGGTGGGTGTCTGGGTCCAAGAATAAAACTAAGTACCTAGGTGTTGCCAACATACAACTTTGTGGAATTCATTTTTTTTTCGCAGAATTTAAAGAGAATCATGAAAAAATATAGCTTGAGTTTTTCCGAATTTACCTACCTTCATTCACCTAAGTTCTGTTGCCCAATTCATCTCGTCCAATTATATAGCTGTGTTCAATCAAAAATATGAAACAGCGAACAGTTCCATACGTGTCTGTATCGATTTAATTGGTAAGCCTGCGAACTGTTATGTACATTCTGGGCTTAATTTTTGTTTTTGTTCGACCTGGTCATAATTTGGAAACATAAAGATCCGCGGGGTAATTGCATAGCGCACTCACAACTCCAATGCTATTTTTAATCAATCAATTTGACAATTCCACAGGTAATATTCATTTCATTATGCACGCAGAACGTAACTCAATTTTTTCAAATATGTGTCGCAATGGATTTTAAAAAAAACCTTCAAAATCCTTCAAATTGTGATGAAAAAGTTTGTTACGAGATTGGGTTGCTCCGGTGCTGATCTATATTCGGTAGTCATGTGAAACTTTGAGAAGTAAGTGCTAGATTATATTGGTTTTATAAGATTGATAATTCTTACCCGACCATAAAGATCAATAAGGTCTGCCGAAAATAGGAAAGGGCTTTATATAAGTTTAATGGCGGCTTACGACGAAACCTGTCAAATAGCTAATGGCGACTGAGAAAAAAAAAATGTATCCATCTTATGAAACCTTTTTTACAATCATATTTACGAAAAAAAAAGGAAACCTTTATAACAACCAGTACCTAACTCAGCAAAGTACAGGGCGCACTGAGACAGAACGTTAACTGGACCCACCCATACATCATTGAAAAGCAGATACTGCGGAAACCATGATGTGACACAGAGAAAAATGGTCAAAGTAAAACTAAATGGCTCGTATCCAGCTCGCAACTCCTTTGAGTACTGAACATTTCAGTTTCCTTTTATGCAGAGTTCTTGCTATACAAATATAAACTGCAATATATTCTACCAGGATAAAATAAACATTAAGAACAGAAAATGTAAGTTAACCTAATCTCTTGTAGCAGACGAGAATCTAGTACTACCATAAAGTTTACACAGAATAAAGTGGGCTTGAATAAAATATATAGTTATTTATTATAGCGGCAACATTCCCCGAGAGGCAAATTAGATAGCAAATTGAATCATGGCATCTAGCCCAGACCCTGATTTACGTTAACACAATAATAAAATTGTAACCTCCTTTGTCAGACATTAATGGATATTGGACTGCAAGATTTTATTGTCAAACTAGCGGGGTTTTGAATTCCGTAGCCAATACAACATATGAAATGAGCCTTCAAAATATTTTTATTATATTTTTTGTGCTACGGAAACCTGTGTGCGTGTGAGTACGACTCGCACTTGGCCGATTTTTTATCTAAATGACATTTTAATTGTAGGAAATCAAAAATACGTCGAAAGTATTCAATTGTTGTTGTTTGAATTGAAATTAATTGAATCAATATCTACTAATGTTCGGTTCAATTACTGTGTTGTTTTGAAAGTTTTCCTTGATCGTTATGTAGTCCTAGTAGTTACTTGTTGAAAGGAAATCACATGCATTTATTGACTCTATTTATATATAACACAAAAACATCAAATCAATTTTGTCATTTAATTTCAATTTAACGTTAGTTTTTTTTTACATCTTTTAATTATATCTTGTACATGGATACAATATACCGGGGTCTATATTGTGTGTACAAATATCTACAAAGTAATTACAAAGTTTTATGAGACATTTTAATCACATTTCCTCAGCAAAAGCTGTTGTACAAAATCGTATGTTTGTACCAATTAATTACCTTTTACGCATATACTGCAATCTCACATCAAAACCAGCTTTTATTTAGTTTAGGTAGTTTATCATATTCCTTTTTGTTGGGACAACAAAAACAGGTTTACTAATCTTTTTCAGAAAACGTAAACGTTTTCCAGTGAAAAATAAAACGTACCGATAACTTACATAACTTCAAAATAAATGAGCAGGCATTATTATTCAACGTTCTTCTAGGAAAACATGTTGTCCTCTGAAATAGTACATTTTGATCTATGTGGGGTTTGTTATTGCATTCGAGGTGTAATTAACACCCGAGCGATAGTAGAGTAATTAAAACACATTGCATTTTTCTGAAAATAGACTGGGCTGGCTGATTGCGGTTGTGCGGCTTTGCCGCTACGTTTTCGGTTGCTAACAGAACTGTACCAACTGTCTACTAACATTAAAAATGATTCAATTCGTCCAAAATAATATTCGTCAAACGATTTAATAAATTAAATACGAACGATAAATTAAAATATTGGGATCAACACAGTCGGAAGTCTGATGAAAAGAGCAAAAATTGCCAAGAAAATCGTACCCTGCATTCATAAGTACTTATCCATTTAATCACTGTAGCGGCCATTGTGGAATGGAAAAAAAAATACAAAATGTAGGTACTACGAACTCTGCTCGTTACCTTTTGTTATGAACAGAATAGATTGCCGATCTGAGCTGTTTATTAATAAAGATGGAATCGATTCCTTTTTACCGTATTTATCCCACAGAAGGAATAATATTCGAAATTATTGCTATTCTTTGGGAGTTTTATTGTCTTTTGTTACAGATGTTTCTGGCAATGAAATGGAAGGATTTGTAGTAAAGGATTGGCCTTAATGTGCCTAATTTAAAGTTGAACATGAATAAGTCCGTGTATCGAGGGATTATTGTTGAGTCGGAGATTAATTTCTTTGTTGAATACTAAACTTTGTTCATTATCCGCAGGAATTTTATAAGCTAAACCAAGGCCCTGAGCGCCATCTGTAGAAGATAAAACTATTTGTTTGAACTATCTCTAGCCCAAGCCACCAATACCAAGCCAAGTCATCAATTTAATTTTATTATTGAACCTGTTCAATTATTCACAAAACAAAAACAAACAACCTTGATTAGTACTACTTAGAATCCAATATACCAGGCAAACATGTCAAGGCAGTATTAGAGGAAAATCAAAGCGCGAACACAAACAACGGCGCCTAAAATCAACACGCAATTGGCGCCGAAACAGACAGAACTCCAATAAGCCATGTCACCCGAGTACCCGCAATTACGGCTGACTGTCCACTCGACATTTTGATGCACTAGACAGGCACTTACCGCGAACCTCGTCGACAGGACAAACAAATCCATGAGCACCCTAAACATACGACGCAAACATGAAAGATTATCTTCCGATGATAATAGGTAATTTGAATATGAATGTAATTTTAACATGGAAAGGTAATTATGATAAGCTTATCTAGATCTTGAATGCTTCACAGGCATTAAATGATGTCACGTCATGTTGTTACGATAGGTACCTAGTCCAATGTACCTCACATTGGATAGGATGGAAAATTTAAAACAAAATAAATGAGGAAAATGAACAAAATCTCCAAGTTAATGAGATAAATATTAGATAAGTAACAATCCTGATTATAACTGGGCCAAGGAAAAGCGCTCAATTTAACAAAATGTTGCAATCAAAACTCACCCTCATCTATTTCAGGATCTTTCCAGATTTATTCCAGTAGGAGGTATTTTTAACCACCATTTATATCAAACGAGTTAATCCTATTCGTTATATTGTAACTTGATAATGTCAATCCGAAAGTGTGTCATGTCTTGCCTACGTAACGTGTTCTTCAATTGATTTGAATAGAGTTAATTTTCTCAAAAGATGCGGAAATGGGATACAGAGTTTATTGAATTATTTCTTTTCAATTACACTAGTTTACATATTTTAATTAATACCAGCTGTGCAGTTTGAAACATAGTTTTATACCTTACCAATTTAATATCAGCCCGTTATACGTATACGTCACGAAGTCTAATTAATGTGTTAGTTGATTATTTAAAAGACTGATTTATAAGTCTGTTTTATTATATACAGGGTTAGTTTTCAATGACCAGCCAAATTCTAAGATATGATGCAGTACATCATTCTGAGCCCGGCCATATAGAAAAGTTTCATTAAAATGTCATAAAAAAATCAGCGGTTCCATACATTTTGACCGTGTAGGTATGGCACTTTTGTAGGAAACAGCTGTTTTTTATGACATTTTGATGAAACTTTTCTATATGGCCGGGCTCAGAATGATGTACTGCATCATATCTTAGAATTTGGCTGGTCATTGAAAACTAACCCTGTATAATTAGATTATTTAAATATGAAACAAATCTGTGATTATGAGAATTAACAATGTTGAGATTATGAACATGATTAGATACTAGAATTACTAGATTAGTAATGTATTAAGAATTCGTTTTATAACTATAAGATTTAACTGCTTAAAAGTGAATCTGTGTGTGATTAAAAGAAATAAACAAAGCAATTATTAAGACTGAAATTAACGTTAAAGTTATTACGGTTTAATTTTCTGTTTAATAAATGTTGATTTTTACAAAAAAAAATGCATTTTTTAATACGTTTTACCAGAAATTAACCCAATTAAAATTCTTCATAAAAGGCTTACCCCTCTTAAAAACAAAAAAAAAATCTTAAAAGTCTCGAAGTCCCGGGAATGCCCGGGACTTTGATTGTAGGCTGTCTCGTGTCCCGGGACTATGAAATTGTCGGGAATTCCCAAACCCTACATTCACACACTCTGTACTACCTCTGTATGTTAACAAATAAACATTCTGATTCTGATTCTGAAAACAAACAAAAAAGAAAACGTCTCTAATAAGCGAAAATCTAAAATTAGTTTGCAGAATATATCAATGCATATTAATTCACGTTGAACGCCAACGCGGTCAGTGCTGACCGACAGCAAACTTTTCCTTCAGGCCAAGAAAAAAACACAGTTCTATCCAAATTTAGACCAACTGTTTTTTTAATTAGATACTTGTATCTAATGTCTAAATGTATGTTTTAATTAACAAAAGTCAACAGAAGTCATTATTTCTGGACATATTTAACGTCGGACAGCACTGACCGACGCGGCTCCTACGGACGAAAAAGCGGATTTCCGTTACAGGGGGCCGCGCGGGTCGCGGTGTCAGGTCCCCTCCCGCCCTTCCTGAGTTTGTAAACTCGCCCGCGCTTACGCAGTTGACGCCCATATCTTGAGCTGAACCGCCGTTGTATCGGCTAATTTTTTTCAAAAGCGTATTCATTTATTTCATAAAGTATTGTTTAAGTACTATCATTATGGATGAGTTCGATGATTTTGAGATTACTCAAGATATCTTGACTGAGATAGAAAACATAGAAATCAATCTTCTCGACAAAACTTTAAACCTAAGTTCTGATGATGATGAAGAAAAGATTCGACCCCCCCGATCGAGTTACAGGCGCCTGCGGATTCCGTCATCAAGTGAAGGTAGTGATGGTGAAATTGGACGCGCTATCCAAGATTTAGACAGAAGTTCATCATGTAAGTGGACAAACCCCAAAGGTAATCAGCGCAATGTAATTCCTTTCACTGAATGTTGTGGCATGCCAGTTTCTATCCGCACGTCAATGACTAACAAATCTCCAACTGATTTTTATGCACTTTTGGTGACAGATAGTCTTTTACAACATATTGTTGAATGTACTAATGCTTTCGCAATGACTAAGATAACCCGCATGGCAGAAGCTTAAAAAAATGCAAGAATTCGCTCATGGTCTGAAACTAACCTCGCCGAGATGAAACATTTTTTTTGCTTGATTTTGTTTATGGGTTTGGTGAAGCTGCCAAAAATTGCTGATTATTGGTCCAAGGATGAGATTATGGGCCAGAATTTTCCACGAACTGTAATGTCTAGAAATAGATTTGAACTGCTCTTGCAAATGATCCACTTTTCCCAAGATGATGATAATAATAAATCGGACCGACTTCACCGCGTAAAGCAGTTACTAGATGTGATGAATGACAATTTCAAGAGAAATTATATTCCAGGACAAGATATATGCATTGATGAGAGTATGGTTCCGTTTCGAGGACGTTTGGTATTCCGCCAATATAATAAGCAGAAACGACACAAGTACGGGATCAAACTTTTTAAACTGTGTACCTTGCCAGGATATACATACAGGATTAATATATACGCTGGTAAACAACATGAACAAATCAATGTCACCCCTCAAAGAGTTGTAATGAACCTTTGCCAGGACCTACTTAATAAAGGGCATTGTTTATACACAGATAACTGGTACACAAGCGTAGGCTTAGCCAGAGAACTGCTCAAAAATGAAACACATCTGATTGGTACTTTAAGAAAGAACAGAAAGCATTTCCCTAAAGTTGTTGTTTCCACTAAGCTGAGAAAAGGCCAGTTCATAGCGAGAGAAAGTGATGATGGGATAACGGTTTTGAGATGGAAAGACAAACGAGACGTTTTGGTGCTTTCCACAAAACATTCAACACGTTTTATTTCCGTTACCAAACATAATAAAACCACAATGAAACCGGCTATAGTAGTTGATTATAACAAGGCAAAAGGAGCAGTGGATCTGTCTGATCAGATGGCAGCATACCAGACACCATTAAGAAAAACTTTAAAATGGTACAAAAAAATTGCATTTGATCTGATTTTGAATGTTGCCATGGTGAATGCTTTAGTTTTGTATAAAATCGTCACTAACAAACATATACCTATTGTGGATTTGAGAAAAGAAATACTGAAGAGTTTTTTGGCAAAATCTTCAACATCCGAAGCATCTTCAGAACGTACGATAAGAAAGAAACACGTGCTTCAGAAAAAAGGAGGACCTTCTCTGAAGGTGCGTCGGATGTGTGTCGAATGTTACAAAAATAATGTGACCACATTTGGACGTGCACTAGCCAGAAACAAAACTAAAAAAGTGCCTACTTTTTGTGACACTTGCGTGGACAAACCTTTTCTGTGTGTTGAATGTTTTGCCAACGTTCATGTATGATTTTGATGATTTTTTGTATTTTTCCTTTTCATATGGCTAATTGATATTGTTGTTACCTACCTACTTCGTTAGAAAAAATGTGAAATGTTATTATTTTTACGTTGATTACTACGGTATTTGATGCAATCTTTTATGTTTAATTTTTATAAATACTTAGTTTAACTCCAATAAACTTTTTGGTACCTTTACAAAATGAGTTTTCTTATACTTTCCACTAAATATTTTACAAACACACACAATCACACGTACGTATACTCACACACAAACACACATACACACACATACACATATTAACAAGCACACGCAAACACACAAAAACTTGTGGATTTATGATAATTATTAGTGAAGCACTCATCGATAACGCAACTTTCTATTAGTGAAAGAATTTTTGAAATGGGATGTGTAAACTACACATCCCATTAGAGATTACTTTCTACATCCATACTCACAACCCTACACAATTTACTTGTTTATCTTCATCATCAGCCCGGAGGAATCTACTGCTAGACAAAGGCCTTTCCAATTTCGTGCCAAACAAATTTTCACACTTTAGTAATTGCTGTATTTTTTCTAAGTCCTTTACGTTTTTCAAAAACCATTATAGTTTGGCATAACTAGAGGGCCACGCGGGTCAATGAGTATAGGATTTAGTTTGATAGCACTGCCCTACGGCCTGTATGAATGGATCGAAAACACTCGTAAAACGCGGTCAGCACTGACCGACGCGGCCCGAACGGAAAGTCTAGTTGTCGACCATCACTGACCGACGCGGCCTGAACGGGAAGATGCATTTTTTTTGTTGGCGTTGAACGTGTTAAGCTGCGTTCACAAACTCAGGAGTTTATTTTCTTTTATTAGAAACCCCCCACCAAGGCGAACTGGGTAAGGGAGAAAATGTTTTGGGCCACCAAGATACAGGCTAAGTATGCCTAGTGTGGACCCACGGCTACTTCTACTTTTAAATTATTGTAACTTTCCTCACTGTATTTTGTTTTTCTATGTTGTATGTTACTTATCTTGTGTGCCAATAATGGAGATCGGACAGACTTCTATAAACTCTGGTCCAAGAAGCTTTGTTGATTCAAGGTTACTCAGATCACTTGTTGTGTTTGATACTTATCAATAACTAAAGCTCATGGAAATCACTTAAAAAGAAGGGATAAAATAATGCTTTTTGTAAATCGAATTCTGCATTTTATATAAGAAACAACACAATACAAGGTGGATTATACAGCAGTATTACGCATTCATCACTGATAAACATAAGCGTAACCTTCACAATCATAATTCTTAAAGGGGTAAGCAGACCTGTTTCATAGCACCCATGCCAAAGTTCAGTTGGTCTCAGTAGTTATTACGGGTGGAAAACGATTTGTTTGCTAACTTCTGGAGACATACAATCTTCACGAAATCACGACTATAATCCATAAAGGGGGATGAAAATATGTTTCATGGTATCGAGTACATGTTAACAGTTGATCGCATTAGTTAATGAAAACGATCTGTTTGGTTCATGGTATCAAGCATGGCCGATGTTCACAGTTGGTCGCAATAGGTGTTATGTGATGAAAGCGAACCGTTTACAAAATTCTTGACACAGCAAAAACCTTAGGGGTGTCTGAGAGTATTCTTACGTAAGATAGTGGAACGAACACAACCCAAAGGGCGTTAAACCAATGAACCAATCACCGACACCTCCTGTATCTCTTGAATTAGAAGATTTTGTTGTCAGTCTTTGTACATTATGGCGTTTAACTTATTTCTCCCGGCGCCGATTTGCTAATGTTCTTAACAAAGAAACACCCTCTTCCACCAAGCCTTAAAATGATGTGTGTCTGAATCACTGACGCCCCTTGTATCCCTTGAATTAGAAGATTTTGTTGTCAGTCTTTGTACATTATGGCGTTTAACTTTTTTCTCCCGGCGCCGATTTGCTTGTGACCTTAACAAAGAAAACCCTCTTCTAACAAGCTTTAAGATGATGTGTGTCTGAATCACTGACATTCATTAGAATTGAATGTGAAGCGCAACAAATATGCACAGGATTATAACTAAAATGTCCAGTTCTGTGAAAATCGGGTTACATTTCTACGTATTCCGTTAGTTAATTCCAGTTGACTACTCAAATCTAACTATCTTTCGGTGGAAGTCTAGAAAATGGAATTTACGAGAATTTCATATTATTTTGACACGGTCTTAGGTTTGTTCGTCTATCTTATAATATGTTATATGTTAATTCCTGACTGAGGGCTGTGGCTGTGACATGGAGAGAGCGACTATCGCAACCCCGTTCAGGGCACGCCACGATAGTGGCGGTAAGTCCCCTCTTTGAGGAGTGGCTTGAGAGGCGCCACGGCGCCCTCACCTTCCGCCTGACGCAGGTCCTCACCGGACATGGATGTTTCGGGAGGTACCTGTACCGAATCGGGCGGGAGGAAACGCCCGGATGCTACAATTGCGAGGATCGACCGGAGGACACGGTGGAGCACACCGTGGAGGTATGCTCCGCTTGGGCGGAGCACCGCCGTGTCCTCGTAGCGGCGATTGGCGGCGGTGACCTCTCGCGTCCGGCCCTGGTTCAAGCCATGGTCCGGGGCGAGAGGGAATGGGAAGCCGTCGCCTCCTTCTGCGAAGCAGTCATGCTAGCAAAGGAGGCGGCGGAACGTGAGAGGGAGAGAACCTCCTCACGTCCCAGCCGCCGCGGGAGAAGCACCGGGCGTCGGGGGCCACGCCGTGATGGCTCTCGGCCACCGTAGGCGCGGGCCTGTGGACGGCGAGTAATGGGCTAGCTCGCCGTCCGTCCGTCGTATGACGACGGGCAGGCCGTGTCGACGGCGCGTTCGTGTTCCACGCGCGCCTCAAAGAGTTGTCAGCATACGGGAGGGGCCCGCAAGGGCCGGTGCCTGCCAGGGCTGCGGGACTGTTCGAAAGAGATACCGCGGCCCTGGAACATAAAGGGCCAATGAAGGAACATGGGTGTTTTTTAGTCAGTAAGAGTCTGACACTCCCTTCCGCTCTGCCCAGGGCGGGAGGAGTCATTTGATGATTTCTCACCCTCCAAAAAAAAAAAAAAAAAAAAAAAAGGGCTGTGGCTGTGGCATGTTAACTACGGAATTTCATAAGATTTTCCTGTTTATTTTAAAGTTTTCCTTTAAACACAGGTAGGGCGCACGGCGCTACACGTAGCCTGCGAAGGTGGTCACTCCTCAACTGCTGCATTCCTAATTACCAAAGGCGCTTCAAAGGAGGCTCGAGATAACTCAGGACGAACCCCGCTGCACCTCGCAGCTGTGCATCGACACACCGAACTCGTGCAAGTCCTCCTTGACGCCGAGTGTCACGTGGACGCTGTGGATAACGTGAGTTTATGCTGCCTTAGTACTTCGATCCTACGTTTTTGCGTGTACGTGTGCACAAAACAACACATGAGGCATTTTGTTCACATACTTGTTTGTACCTTAATTAACATAACTTGTCATTTTAATGAAGTCATTGCGCTCCATTCATCTATGACTAACCCTTGGGGTTTTTGCTGTGCAACGCTTTCTTATTACGAGCCTATTCTTTTCTGGATCTACGGATTCAGTCAAAGAAAAAACTAGATACTTTAATTTTACGGCATAGTAGTTTTTATGCTCGTCTATCCTTAAAACATTAACCTATGTACGAATTTTTCGCTCACACAAAGCTCGCAATTATATGTAGAAGACACAAATAAAAGAAAACTTTATGAATAAAACATTGTGAGCTCATTAGAGGCCGAATATCTGAAATAACAATGTTTTGTTGTTTTATATTTAGCGTGATAAGTGGCCCTTGAAATACTGGCTCTTATTTTTGTGTGGATAAAGTGCAGTTTTTATTGTGAATTGATTTCCAGAACGGTGTGACTGCATTGCAAATGGCATGTGCTCAAGGCTGTCGAGGCATTGTGGAACATCTACTTGCATTTGGCGCCAACGTCCATATGCAAAATAATGTGAGTCGATGTTATTGTTATTTTGCATCAAAAGAACAATTTTGTCCATTGATTAATTCAACAAGAACAAAGTGCAAAACCACAAATATGTATCAGGGAAACATGAACCTATGAAGCAAGAATGTAAGAAGTTGGGAATAGTGTTGCGAAAAGAGTAACACCCACCCAAAAACAAATTTTAGATACCTACTAATACATAACCTAATTTAATTTACTTTGCATTAAAACAGGTAGGGTCATCTGCACTGCATGCAGCCTGCGCAGCGGATGCTACTGATATCATAGAAATACTCATGACTCATGGAGCAGACCCTGCCCTGACTGACCAGGTACAAAAATCTCCCACTATCCTTAATACTACCAAACATTCATTATTTCGTTCAGAATTGAGGAGACAAAGCCCTCCAAAAAATTATAAAAAAGAGTTGTTCTCAGGGGACACCCGGGTTTGAACCGGGGACCTCTCGATCTGCAGTCGAATGCTCTACCACTGAGCTATATCCCCACGTGGTTGCTCACATCAAACGAAGGATTCCATTTTGTTATCTAGTCAAGCTCATGACATCACATAATTAACATACACTCTAGAAAGGCAAGTTGATAAAGCCATATTGTTCGCCCACTGATAACGGTTTTATCGCTCTTCTAACAATGATGACTCAATCACTACACTGCCTTGCACTGTAAATCTAATATTTACAATGCTAGCGTGGAACTTACACTTGCGAACTGCCGATGTCGACTGTTTTACGATATTTACCGAGATGCTACAAAGTTCAAAGCGTTTACCTATTTAAATTGTATGCTTTGTTTGGCACAGATTATTCTAATAAATCGATATTTTAATTATCAGACATAAATATTGTTTGAAAAGTTTATGTCTCATCTCATCTAGTCGTGATGTTTTGTGTGTTACAAGCACGAGTCATGCGTGACAAATGTGACATTTGTCATTGTTACTTCACACTCCTTCCTTTTTAGGGTTCCGTACCTAAAGGGTAAAACGGGACCCTATTACTAAGACTTCGCTGTCTGTCTGTCTGTCTGTCTCCAGGCTGTATCTCATAAACCGTGATAGCTAGAAAGCTGAAATTTTCACAAATGATGTATTACTATTGCCGCTATAACAACAAAAATTTTAAAAAAAATATTCAGGTGGGCTCCCATATAACAGATACGATTTTTTTGCCGTTTTTATAGATAATGGTACGGAACCCTTCGTGCGCGAGTCCGACTCGCACTTGGCCGGTTTTTTTAATATTTAAAGGTTATCCAGTATAACCAGTTAACTTTAAAGGTAAACAACAAAAGAAATACATATTTTTAACCAATATCAATAAAATTCTAGCGGAATTTATATATTCATATTTGGCTGGTTGATATACCAGGCAAACATAAATTGAAACGTATCGCATTTAATATATTCGATTGCAAGCAATCAGGTGGCGATGGAATTTGCATGGATATGTAAACATTCAGAAGGATTTTATACATTATTGATTGCAGTCGTTCGCAATAACGAGGTTGTATAATTTTATTGTTGAGTCATAAATATTTCGATTTTCAGTCTGATTTCGGACAATGTGAGACACACCCTGATTCTAAGTTTACCACAGAACAAAGCTTTATTGCAACTATGATACCTACCTATTTATTTACTTACCAAGTAAAATCGTTAAACCTAGGTCACGCACTTACTTCGACAACCATCAAACACAAAATATAATTATGTAGGGTTAGAAAAAAAAAACTAAAAATTATTCCATCTTTCAACTTTCAAATATTTTAATTGGTGAAATGCCTAAGGTTTCTTATTAAATTTACAAATTGCTGACATAACGAATTAACGATGATTTGTAAGTAGGTATTAAGAAGTTATTACACAGGCATTTCAAAGGTACGAGTATGCCAGTCGCTTTGCATAGGTAGTCATGAATCTGCACGAGCTACTCGAGCTAGGTCCCTTAAGCTTATAATATGGGTTATTTAATTACCTACATAATTTCTTATACCCAAGAGGAACAAACCAGCTTATTAACATTTGTGTTTACTATTCAGGGCAACATAAACCATAAACTACAGTAAATGTCGGGACTCGTGTACAGAATCAGGCAGCAGGCTCACCACTGAATTATTGAGGCGCCTCGACCTCCGCGCAGGCTCTGTGCTCCTGGTACATTCACATCTATTGCATAATACAAACTGTACGCCGAGTATTCTGTAATATGTAGTTTAACTCAAAGACAAACGAAAACATAATTATCTCAAGATGATTTAACTCTGTACTTCGCCATTAAGTACCCAATACACAAACACTTTGTAAACATAAGTACACAAAGAAACATTTCAAAGATTGCTACGCTACAACTCACAAGTTCACAACCCCACTCTCAGGCCTGTCTATTTATTTACACAACAAGATATACCTAGAATCATGAAAACATGGAAAAGATAGTTAACGATTCTGTTACAAAATTTAATGTTTCCGGATTACGAGTTTCTTTCTCTTGTAGTCTGGAAACAAAATATATATTGCCTATTCAAAAAGAATTGAGTTTGTAATTACATAAAAATGTTTCTTAACTTTTTCCTTTATTTTATTCATTTACTAGCGGCTCGTCCCGGCTTTGCACGGGTACCTATGTTACTCAGGGTGAATGTAGCTTTCCAATGGTGAACGAATTTTTGAAATCGGCTCAGTAGTTTTTGAGTTTATTCATTACAAACATCACACACAAAAATACAAATTTTTCCTTTTTATAATATTAGTGTAGATTTACCACTAATTACAGCAACATTACAGACCAAGATTGTACTTACTACCACCATACTTTTATGATTCCCTGGTAGAGAGTAAATAGAAAATTAAAAGGTTTCTGCTTCATTTATCATTTTTTTGTGCTAAACATATTATGGCCTGTCGTCATCAGTGACGTACATTTTAACTGTTTTATTATTATACTCTTAAACTATGTCTATAATATACTGCTCTCTCACTTAATTATACCGTACGATAAGTTTGCAACTTGCTGACACGCGGGGATATAGCTCAGTGGTAGAGCATTCGACTGCAGATCGAGAGGTCCCCGGTTCAAACCCGGGTGTCCCCTAGCAACTCCATTTTTTATTACGATGTTTATAAACATTTTTTTTGTTAGGTACTCTTTGTGTCAAAAGATTAATTTTATTTTTTGATTTGAAGAGAATTTCAACGATTCGTGAAGTAAATCTAGCTAGCTTTTTCACTATTAATAATTATTTTCGTTGAACAGTGCTAGCCAATAAAAAGGTTTTGTTTCAAGTTTGGTTATTTTGTTTTGAATCAGAAAACAGTTTACAATTTTGAGCTTTCTTCGATAGAACTCGGCCATAAATATGGAAGCTGTTTCTGCATGAAGTGTAGTTCCAAAGAATTTTGAATATTCAATTGTATTTATTTCTGAAAATGCTAATAATATATTTATTTCGCTGAGTTTCGAAATACAAAACAATACAATAACAATTTATACACACAGAACCAGCCTGTTATTGCTATTGTTTGATTTAAATAATAGACCCAGAACTGTTTACAAGTTATTATGTTTGTCCCTTTGTCCTTTGGGAAATTGCCGACAGATAGAATGATGGTTCCAATTTTACTATTCGTTACTATGTTATTAAACTTCACCGCGGGCGTTCAGCCATCTCGTTTGAATTATTTCAATTATTAATTGGTAGGTACTGATTAAATGGGAGTGAATTAATTATGTCAGCCAACTATTCAACCACGTGATTAGCTAAGTGGTGCCATTCAAATAGAAACGAGATTTCTGTAGAATTTATAAGTACCTAGACATCGAATACGACATAGCTATGCGGACAAGTATGTACCTACCTCGACTCTATCTCAATAATATCTTGAAATCTTAAAGGATTCCTGTGCTAATCCAGACAATTTACCTAATCAACGATAGTTACTTACTTACTACCTAACTAACATTACCCATCACATGAAATAGTTACTCAGATACATACATACCTACCAATTAGGTATTCTCTGAAGTCTTGTGTCTGCTGAAATGTCGAGTAATAGAGAAGAATGGAGGAAGAGAATGAGACCGGCACAAGAGCGTGGATGTTGGCACAAGCAAAGAGAGGCCTATACCCATCAGTGAGTAAAGGCCTGAAGGGCTGTGGATCAGGATGATGGAAGAAAACCTCAAATAAATTGGAAATAACAATACTAGTTAGCTACAGAAATAGATAATACAAACATCAAGAATTATAATTATAAACTATGATAAAATAAAACAGTATGTCCACACAATCCATGTCACAGTTACGAATATGCTTTGTTAATAAGCATTTAAGTATAATACATAACTGCTCGACGCGCGACGCTTGATTACAATCATGTCAATTTTGTGTGTCCCTTATTTACCAAATAGATCACATAAACCTCAATCAATCTTACTAAGTCAAGCACTTGGGAATAGAAAATAGTTGGGACTCGATATTATAGAATGTCGGCCTCTATAATCAATTAATCACAAATCTTATTACTATTATAAATGCGAAAGTTTGCATGAATGGATATTTGTTACTCAATCACGCCAGAACGGCTGAACGGATCTTGATGAAAGATTTGGCACAGAGATCAATTATAGTCGGGAATAGCACATAGGTTTTTTTTTACACATCAAAATTTCCACGCGAACGAAGTCGTGGGCAACAGTTAGTAATAAAAATAATTAGCAAAATGTAAGAAATAACCGATTAAAAAGACTAATTGACTAATTGTTTTTGTAAAATTAGTTTACAAAACTTTTTACATATTTCTAAAACTCAAAATAATTTAAGAACGTTTCACCTTATGCATTCGCTAGTGCATGAAAGTCATCAACAGGATTCCTTGTCGACATTCCAAATGAAAAGCGAACTCGGGGCTCAATTAAGGAATTCATTCCGGGAAGACTCCTTTATTGGTAACTAGAATTTACTCAGTGATTATAGCAGGTAGAACGAGGTTATTTCACGAGCTTATTCATATTCATATAGATAGGTTATTTAGCAGTGCCGCGAGCCGCTACACCAAAACTCATTAAAATAGTTCTTTGTATCGTCTGGTTCATCAGATTGGATACTGCAACCACTAACTAATGAATTGAAAAAAATGACATAAGTAATTGTAATGATGGCTCACACGATTTGATTTGACCTACATCTTAATAATAATCCACACAACAAATTAACATATCCGCACACCAAATAACGTTATTGTTACCATGACTAGCTAATGCTCCACACGCGCCGTTTGCTTAGGATCCCATTACGCATTCAGCATAAAAGTTTGTCTGGCAGAGTTGAACCAAAACACTCTCCGGAAGAAGTTTGCTACACGAAGGTACCAGGTAAACAGAAACGTGAAGCGATATGTGTGGATTATGTGGAAGAGAAACAGAAAGTTAAATATTTTTGTTTGGCAAGTAAACTGTACTTAGGTCCTGTAGAACCTGATGGAAGTTTACCTGATCCGCTTAGCTTTTTATGGATAGTTCCAGATAGTACTTTAACACTATGAAAATAATGACAAGAGAACCCAGACTAGGTGACATTTTATCAGCGATAACGATTCAGGAATTGACAAAAAGTATTGGATTGACATAGCTAGCTACCAAAAAGTATGTAAGAATCCTGTCGAATGTCGTTTTAGAAATTATACGCAACGCTATAAAAAAAGCGATAGCGATAATAGCCACTTGGCTTCTATCGCTTTCAAAGCGTTGTGTATAAACTTTATTTCAACGCTTTGAGCGTCGAAATAAAGCTAGAACAAAGCTAAAAATTGACAAGCTCTACCATTTTATCCACGGACAACGTCGCTTTCTCTGGGCTGGACGTCGACGTGGACGTCAACGTCGCTTTCTCTGGGCAGGGGCTTGTGGGGCTGTATTCTGGATTAACTCCTCATTCCTCTTTGTCTTTACCACACAATATTATTTGAAGCTTAAGCAAATAGACAATAGATTAATATTTCCAGTGGTCTCAGTCGCCGGTGAGCGTGGCGGGAGGGGCAGCCGAGTCGCCCCCCGAAGGCTTCCGACGCGCGGCCAGGGGATCCTTCTCTGCTATACTGGACTTGCTGACTGCTACTGCCAACTTGGAGATCCCTCACCAGGTACATCATGATTTTTTTTATTAATTTAACTAATTTCTGGGTCGTACGTTTAGACCCGCGTGTGCCGAATATTATTCGTAAAACTGTCACAATTTGGAAAGAGTTTTGACAACAAGTTATGGTTGTTTAGCTGTAAGAAAGACCCAACGATCAGACTAATCAGCGTTTTATGATTATTTAAAAGGTTATCTATGGACGATGATGTGATGAATAGGTCATCAACTTCGGCTTCAAACTTCCTACATATTTTATCACTCGCAGAATTTTCTGACAACACCAAATTAATCAGAGATTTTCTCTTATTACGTGCCCAACCCAGCCTCAAGCTAGAATAACAACAACATCAGATTGGATTGTTAATCTAGCTAATACGTACCCTCAATTACGTTGATATATTTTTCTTGTAAAGGAAACATTTATCTCTCTCTAAAGATACGTAACAAATAACAAACAAAATACGCCGAGGTACTTCAGAAGAAACATTTTCTTTTGTCCTCAAAAATACTCGTAAAGGCTACAAGGACTTGAGTACCAGTCAGTAGCAGGATATCAGGCACCACGAAGAGGTAGTAGGAACAGAATCAAACAGTCGAAATAGTAAGAAAAATAAGAAAGCCAAATAGAAAGATTTGCCAAGTAAACCATACCAGTAAAAGCCAAAACTTTTAACGTGTTTCCAATTCTAGTTTCCGGGACGGAGAGCACATTACGAACGGCTACCGACTTGCCTATATTTTGATTATATTACCTGCCTTTTCCGAATCCAAGGGAAGTTAGAAGCAAAAACATACCAAAGTTGATTCTAAAATATTCCATGTTTGGATAAGAAACCAACTTTTACTCATAAAAAGTTTATATTGAAATAATGTTGTTCTTGATACTTAGAAATATCACTTTATGAAGTTTTCAGGTCAAAACATCGACTTTATATTCCACTACCTAATGTGATTCTCTGTAGCTATACCTAGAAAGATTGGTTACATTAATTAATCCAATCAATGTAGCTATATTAATCTAGTTTTTTTATTAATGATTAAAATCTTTCAACATTTTTAATATTGGGCTGTTTTGCCGCTTTCTATCTTTGCTTATTGTTGGAATCCCAACACTAAAATAGTAACATCGCGAACAACACTAGCGTATCCGCCTTGGTCGCCATATTTGATTGCTATACTCTTTCACTTCCTCACAAGCCGGGTCCGCGATCGGACAGAAACGCCTCGTGCTCCGACCTTACACATATTGATGGTGATTCTATCTGATTTGGTGAGAATACAACTCATTTCAAGAACTGGCAGCTTCCTTTTTTACATCCATTATATACAAACTTCCACGCGCGCATGAAGGGTTCCGTACCTTCGTAGTAGGGAAGACCACCTTAATTTTAATTTATTAAATTATTTGTTGTTATAGCGGCCACAGAAAACAAATCTGTGAAAATTTCAACTGTCTATCTATTACAGATCATGAGATACAGCCCGCTGACAGACAGACGAACGGACGGACGGACGGACAACAGAGGCTTAGTAATAGCTAATAGGGTCCCGTTCGTTACCCTTCGGTTACGGAAACCTAAAAAGCAGAGTAAATCATAGTTTCGTAGAATTCATGACAAAAATATTTTTGTTCAATTATTTTATTTCTTCGTAAATGTATAGCCGCTCGGGTCGACCTTCAGGATAAGCCGCGCTTGCGTAAGTTGGTCCGTGGATGGGTGACCACCTATTACATACCGAGTTTCCTCCGTGCCTCAGAAAGCACGTTAAGCCGTTGGTCCCGGCTGTCATTTGTAGATCTTTGACAATCGTTAAGGTGTCAGTGGCTCGAAAGTCTGACAACCAGTCTTACCAAAGGGTATCGTGTTACCTAGTGCTAGCTGGGTTGTGGAGGTCAGATAGGCAGTCACTCCATATAAAGTACTGGTATTCAGCTGCATCCGGTTAGACTGGAAGCCGATCCCAACATAGTTGGGAAAAGGCTAGACAGATGATGTTGAGATGATGTAAATGTATTTAATAACGTCGATACACGTGGGCATTTAAGTCACTGTAGTTTTCGTGAAATTGAAATCCGCCTCGGCTGCAATGACAGTTTCCCCACCAAATGTACCATTTCACGTCAATCACGAATGCAGAAGTATTTTCATATTTTGATTTCGGCACAATCAGAAAAAACACTTTAGTGAACATCACTCGCAAATACCATTACAATTTTAAATTCAGAGTAAATATTTATTCCGCTTTTACGATATATTTTTAGGAACCTTTTCAGTATTCTACGAAACATATCAGAACCGTAATTCAAACGGATTCATTTATAATACTACGAACTATGACGAATCTGATTTTTTCCGAGAAATTGACAGCAAAAAATGATTTTACATTAAAATTCCAGCAGGAATTGAATTGAAAGAATTTTATTTTTTGTGTAAACATAATAAAAGTTGTTTTTATGTGTTGTCGTTTTGCGGAAGATTCTTTGAAATATTTGAAGGACCCGTAAAGCTCAGGATTGGTGCCCTGAAACAGTGACACGGGGTCGCGGCAGCCCACGAAGGAGATGGCGGGACGAACTGGATGTCTTCCTTGAGAATTGGAAAGTAGTAGCACAGAATCGTGACCGTTGGAAGGACTGGAGAGAGGCCTTTGCCCAGCAGTGGAACAATATGGGTTAGTTATAAGAATATTAAATTTGAAGATATAAGATTTGGTTTACCGATCTGAAAATAATATTATTTTTTTAAACTTACTTTTAAAAAGCAGAGCATAAATTACAAAAAATATAGTCTAGTCTTATAGAACAGAAGCTCATTTAATTTTTTAAAAAGAATAAGCAATACAACCTAGAACTATTTATTTTTAACAAATCACAAAATCAACACAATCACAAAAACCGTTAGATACAGAAATAATAACAACTATAGTTCACGATAACGTCCATCACTTCCGAGCTCCCGAGCAAAAGTGTCCGCGCTCTGAGAGTGCACCGCTTATATGTTGCCCCCTCCACTCGCTGTGTCACCACGATCGCACGATGTCCCCGCCCTTTCGGCTGACGAATCCTCTAAGACGGCCGTTCCTGACAGCTGAACGACCTCGTCAGCTTGGCTCTCTGGCATTGCCTGCTGCACTGTTTCATCCTCTACAAATAATGTTTTGCGCCTGGTCTTCACTGGCTTGGACCTCATTGGTAGACTCGTCATCTAAAACATAACAAAGCAAAGACTTGTATGAGGTATTCTGAAAGTTTGAACAATTAACTGCCCATTGTAATGAAATTACTAGCAATTGCACCAAAATAGGCAGCAGTTTGTAAATTGTATCACCAATGAAAGAGTTCCGGACCTCAATCATTACTGAAACAACCACAACATCGCCTGGCAACCACCATGGGGGTTCCAGATGGCCATAATGTCGGGGCAATCAGATAGCCATAATGTCGAGGCTATAAAAACAAAATTGCCACAATGTCGGGGCAAGCAGCCACAATGTCGGGGCTATACGAAATAAAATTGCCACAATGTCGGGGCAAGCAGCCACAATGTCGGGGCTTATACGAAATAAAATTGCCACAATGTCGGGGCAAGCAGCCACAATGTCGGGGCTTATACGAAATAAAATTGCCACAATGTCGGGGCAAACAGTTCCAGGACGTCTCAACTCAGCTGCGATCTGACACTCCACTGTCCACTGTCGCCTCGAGCTGAAGCAACAGGGCTCTGTCAAAGCACGCAGGGGCCCACCACTCGCACCGCAGGTTTGTAACTCGGTCGCGTGATGTCACCACTGGCGTACTTGCGATTCATTTTAAGCCCGTACCAATGACAGTCTCAGACACGGCCACACGTCCTGGTGTGATGGTTACTCTGCGAACAAACAAATCTACGACAGAATTTTGTTCCACTCGGTTACTCCTGACCAAACTTTACATACATCGGGTCAGTGAAGGTAAAGAACTCTACTAACTCTTTTTAACCAAATTCTACTCTTTGATTAAATCAAACACAGTCAAATTGGGAATAATCGAGAATGGGTCAACCCTTGGGCCATGTACCATAGTCGTTCGAATCAACCTTTTAAACTCTACTGCACCCAAAACTGCCAAGCTTATAGAAACTTTCGAGTAAAACCTCTAACGCCACGGCTCTCCAGCCGACCAGCAATCTCATTGCTCTCACACATCCAGCGCATGGATCAAAAACTCGCACATCCATCAAATGGATCGCCCGTGTGCATGTGCAATGGGTCACCCACTGACTACACAGTACGGTCTTTCTAGATCCCAACCTCCGTCAGAGTCAAACGCCTATCGCGTGCCCACGGACTATTGAGTTGCCTCAAGAGATACCGATTTCTACCGGGCTACGACAACGAACGTCGAACACACAACGGCCGATAGACTGCTTTACTCGACCTTCTACTACAACACTAAGCTTGCTCATCATCATCAAAATCCTTGTCAACATCGACTGGTACGTGACCCGCTGGCATCTTCTTTAGCCTACCGTGTACATGTTTGTAGGCATACTTCAGATCTAACAAACAATTATGTCAATTAAAATGCTAGAGCCACCAAGTACCTCTTCATCCATCTAATCAAAACATATGGCCTATGGGAAACATTTATGCCCTCCAACAAACCCTTGTTTGTTATACTACGTTCCTCAAGAACGCAGAGTCCCACACGTCTCCATGGTCTCTACCAGACCTTTTGACTGTAGTTTAGCGTTGGTTGTCGCGGCTTTAACTTGGTGATCAGAAATGTCACAAATCACTATGGCGGCTTTCAGTTCATCGGAAAGCCCCTTGACCAATAAGCCTGACATCATTCCTCCTGAAAACCCTCGAGAGACTCTGTGACCGACACATCCGGGACGGACCTCTTCGGGAGCTACCACTACACAAGAACCAACACGCCTACTCCACAGGAAAATCAACAGAATCCGCACTACACAGTGTGATCTCCAAGATCGAATGTGCAGTAGACCACAAGTGCTCCTCACTAGCTGTTTTTATTGACATAGAAGGGGCTTTTGACAAAACTATTTTCCATAGCATCAACGCAGCCCTCGAGAATCACGGTGTGGACTCGACCCTGCGAGGATGGATCACAAATATGCTAAGACTCAGGGCCGTACAGGTTACGGTGAACGATACCACTAGAGCCATCGTGGCGAAAGGCTGCCCTCAAGGGGGCGTCCTCTCACCACTCCTATGGAACCTCGTGGTGGACAGCCTTATCAAACGTCTGAATGACAGAGGCTACTACACGGTGGGCTACGCAGATGACATAACCATAATAATAAATGGCACACATGAAAACACACTATGTAACCTTATGCGCCAAGCCTTGAAGGTGGTGGACCTTGAGGAAACGATAGCGCACGTACTCCTTGAGTGTACTGGCGTCACCCAGATACGCGAGGAGACCCTTGGAACGCCAGGATCTCTTGCGGATGCCCTGAGAAGACCGGGAAGTCTGATCTGCTTCTGGAGGAAGGTGGGCTGGTTGGAGTAACGGCCACCAAGGCTCACGCACAATGGTCCACTTTAAGGACTAAGTGCGGAAACCAAAATCCCTAACATAGAAGCCCCTTGACGATAATCAACCGCAACAAGGACTTTTGGGCATATTCTGCATACGTGGTGAATTTGTTTGAATTCGTACTCATCACGTCGTACAACACAGTGGCCATATCAACTTCACGCGGACACGTCATCTGCCTAGCCTTTTCCCAACTATGTTGGGGTCGGCTTCCAGTCTAACCGGATGCAGCTGAATACAAGTATTTTACATGGAGCGACTGCCTATTTGACCTCCACAACCCAGTTAGCGCTAGGTAATACGATACCCCTTGGTAAGACTGGTTGTCAGACTTTCGGGTCACTGTCTACCTGTAACGACTGTCAAACAGCTACAAATGACAGCCGGGACCAATGGCTTACCATCCTTACCGAGGCACGGAGGAAACTCGGTATGTAATGGGTGGTCACCCATCCACGGACCAACCTAGGTAAGCACGGCTTAACCTAAAGATCGACCCAAGCGGCTGTTCTTATTTAGCCACGAGCTCCTCTTTAGCCACGGGCTCCTCTTTAGCCACGAGCTCCTCACTAACTTCACGCGGACACAATGACCGAAATTAAGTTTTAAAATTATAACAACTTTAAAAGTCTACCTTCGGTCATTGGTCACCCAATCGTTGAGCCACGTTATAGCAACACCACGTAAACAGCCATCAATGCGTCCCAGGCATTCCCAATCGCCCCAGTGGCTTAATTCGCACCCCTTATCTACTTCAGCGCACCACACGTCAAAGTCATGTACACTGGGACCAAAATTCGAAATATAATAATGGTTCGATCTTACTTGAATCAGGGATGAAAGTGCACCCACAATCCTGTCCGCAGCGTCAACCTCACGCGATGCCTCGAAGGCGGCGGTCCCCGTAGCACGTGTTTCCATATTGGCAACAGGTTCCTCGGTTGCCGCTGATACTGGCACCGGCGTGTAGCTTCTCGTGCACGGGTGCGCCGACATTGGAGACGCCTGTATCGCGCTTGGAACCAACCGCGTTCAAGCGATCAAGCACTTCATTTAAAGGGTTGTGGCGAGGGCTGTCCCGACGCCCATAAGAACAATCACGGCGCCTACGCTGACTTTCGATACTCGCTGATCTATCGCGACGACGCCTAGAGGATCTGCTACGTATTTCACGACAACGGTCTCGACATGATTAAATAGCAGTTAGCACACTACGTTGATTAACTAAAAACGTAAACCAAAACAAACACGTGGGCGTTAACCTAAAAACGCACAAGCACTAAAAACCGATAAAATAATTAACACGAGGCGAGTTACTTTTAAATTGTTTTTAAACTAATCAACACACGGCTTCAAACACAACACGTGGTTGGAATCACTTTAAAACGAAACTACAAAATTATTTTTAAAACTTCCACAGTAAAACAAAAAATAGATGGCGAACGATCAAAGTCGCGTGTATTGTTAAACTTATCCCAACTTCTGATCTTATAGAACAGAAGCTCATTTAATTTTTTAAAAAGAATAAGCAATACAACCTAGAACTATTTATTTTTAACAAATCACAAAATCAACACAATCACAAAAACCGTTAGATACAGAAATAATAACAACTATAGTTCACGATAACGTCCATCACTTCCGAGCTCCCGAGCAAAAGTGTCCGCGCTCTGAGAGTGCACCGCTTATATGTTGCCCCCTCCACTCGCTGTGTCACCACGATCGCACGATGTCCCCGCCCTTTCGGCTGACGAATCCTCTAAGACTAGTTTAACGTTAGTTTACAAATTGTATACTAGGTACTACTAGACAGCTGATACTATTATCGAATACCTAAACTTAATATCAATACCGAAAATTTGATAACCGAAGCAAATCCAATTGCCCAAACTTATACCGTCACTTACGGGATATCTTCCGTGATTGTTCATAATTTGATTCTTTTTTTTTGTCAACCCAACCAGCGATCATGGCGCTTGCAACAGCGTCGAAATATCGGGAGCTCAAAATTCGTAAGTGACAGTAGAAGTTTAGTTTTAAACCGTGAAAGATTAAAACGGTGTTCAATTGCCCAAATTTGGGTTCAGCCACATGGGCAAGTCGGCTGATGGCTAGAATGTCTTGCTTGTCATCTCTATTGAGGCTGCTTTTAGGGCGTGGACCCATGTCTACGGTGCGGCGCCGTTTACCGTGCAACGGTACGGCATCGCCGCCGGCGGATGGCGCAGCGCCGTGCCGCACCACGGTAAAGCGAACGGTGCGCCGTCCATTGCCCCTCAGTCGATCGAATCAACTGCGAAATATCGACTGAAAGGGCCATCCGCCGGCGGCGGTGTCGTACCGTTGCACGGCAAACGGCGCCGCACCGTAGACATGGGTCCACGCCCTTAGGTATGTGATATTCTGATTGCAGGTAAATCATTGATTAGGATCTCATTACTAGTTCTGTCTCATTCACTGCCTTATTGATCGAGTTCTTGCAAGCGCGACTGCTGAGCATGAGGTCCTGGGTCCTACTCCCGAGTCGAGCAGAGTTATTGGGTTTTTCAAGCAGCAATTTTTCAGGAGCAGCCACGGAGTTTAGATTTGTGCCCGGTTGGTCGCAACATTGCAATAGGCTCGCTAACTGGCGAATTGTGGGTGTACTAGGTACACCCCTGCCTTAGCCTTGGGGAATACCATAGAGAATATAATCTTTGGGGAATACTGACGTGAAAATGATGTTTTTTGCAGACAACAAAATTAATGTTGGTGAACATGGTTCTCTCAAAGTCCCCATGACTATCAATTATAACCAGGGAGATAATTTATCCTCTCCTGAAATTACCTAGGTGAACTATAAATTGGTTTATGGGATTACATGGAGTCATTGGATCACAATGAATGAGTGTTTGTTATTCTTAACCAAAAAAAAATAACGTACTCAAACTTCGACAACATGAAGTTTTCTCGTAGTATCTACTTTAAACATATACAAATCCGACTCCCGTGCGTGACCTTTTCTTTACTTCTGTAGCCTTACTAGTGGAATTGGAACAAATAATTCTACGTCCTTTAAACCACTTATCTGTTAGTAAAGTAAAATAACAAAGTTAGAGCATTTCCAGTCACATCCATTAAAACATTGTGCACATCCTGTCATCTTGTTTGGCCACACAGAATGACAGGATCTGCACTAACTATTTTAAATGGAAAATGTGGTTACCCTTTCAACGTGAACGTAGGTCTATCCAATTTGATAACATTAATGGACGTACGACTTTACATGAAACGAAGTTTAATCCTCACAACCGAAGCACAGTAAAGTTCTCAATTAAAAGTTTTGAAGTCAAACCTGCAGTCTTGCGGTTTAAAATACCGATAATAACATGTTTTCTGAACTAAAGTTTATGTTAGCAAAGCAAGCACTAAGTAAATTCTTACTTTCTAGTCAGTGTTTCTAAAAACTTTCACTAGCGCATTCTATATGCTTTTAGAATAATGTTCCTGTTTGCCTTCATAATACTAATCCACTACGGCAGGGCAAATGTGAAAATGTACTAAGAAATAATGCATAAAGGAAAAACGAGGCTAGAGGCCGAAAAAAGAGGTCACACGTACCTCTTGAAAGAGGATCATGTTGAGACATCTCCTGGGTACAATCTACTAAATAAACCATAACATTTTATTGGCAAGACGCGCCTGAAATGTTATACCTTTAGCTTCAGTTGATATCATGGATAGTGATCGATCCCGAGGCAATAGGAAGTAGGTACCTACCTATTAAGTAAAATATTGTATTTAGATACTCGACACAAGTACAGAGGCGAACTAAAATAAACAGGAGATAAACAGTGGTAGGTGTAAATTTGAAAATTTAAGGAACACCTGATTTGTCACTGATAATTTTTCTTGCAAAATATTTAGTATCGCATTTGACCTTCGGGGTAAGCTGACCTTAGTAGGTATCTAATAATAATTATCTGAACAAGTTGGAACCAAAATAAATAACAAGTAATCAAAAAGCTTGTTTTGACTAAAAACGAGTGTCATGTCAAAGTAGCCAGCCTGAGGCACTCAAAAACATCGTTGATAATCAAAGTAACCATTGGATATTTAAGTAAAACAACCTACGGCTACATCGGAACCCAACCGCGGGATTGTTTTCACAGAAATGTCTTATTTTCTTATCACAAACTAGCGACAGGTGGGCCAATGTAATAAAAATATAATGTAGTTTTTCTATTGAAATATATTCCTGCGTGACTTCCAGATAGTTTCTGAGAGTAGGTAGCAATATATTTCGTTGTTATTGAAATCTTTTCGGAGTCAATTCAGCGGGAAAGAAAATGGAGATCTGTTTTCAATCCGCCAACGCTACGCGCCATTAGTAAAAGGTTGACGTACTGAATTTTAAATCAACGCGTTAGTATTAATAAATTGGCAGGTTTTTCTTCTAAGGTATTGATACATTCGGTAGGTAAGGGTATTTATAAAAGTTGGATTAACGAAAAGCCCTAACCGTACCTACTTACTTAGATAAGTTGTGTTTTGTGTCCGGCTTTCCCCCTGTAGCATAGGACTTGCTGAACTGGAACTGCGGAAATATGGGTGTTCTATACGTAGGTACACCTCTGCCTAACCCTTCGACGGTCATAGGCGTGATGTAGTTGTAGGTATAGAGACAGCATTTCGGGATTAAGTAGGCAAATAGAAGTTAGTTCGGAATGTATACAACTCACACACTGAATTCAACTTTCAACTAGCAAACAAATATTAGCGGAAAATAGAACTTTTAGGTCGGATGCAGCAAGGTGCTTATAAACCCTGTTTGTGCAGCCGTCATGTGTATGTGTGTTTCACAAGGTGTGTGGTTGTTTTGTGTACACCAAAGACATTCAAATATGTAAGTATTTTTAATCTCTTTGGTGTACACACACTATTACACAAGGTTTACTGTGAAAAACTTAACTGGACTAAATTCATCACTGCGTAACTATTTATGTTTGTTGTACTTACAATAAATAAGGAATAGGTAAGCCTTTAATTGCTATTCACTTAGGAGGCGAGGGCGATCATACTTTACAAGAAAACCACTTACGATGAAACACGATTACTTTCAGAAGTTGTTCCTGTCACATGTGTTATTGATAACAGGCGTAAACCTCCAGCAATAACAAATTAGATTTGTAGGCGACAGACCGTGTAACACGAAGAAATACGTACAGTGGGTAGGTATCAGTTACCCTTTTTACCCCGTCAATTGTGGAAAGATTATCACGGGACTTTAAATCCGATAGTAAATATTACCTAAGTACCTTATTTTTTCCAAATAAATAAATACATACCTACTTACTTACCCACTTACACTTATTTATTTGGAAAAAGGTAGGTAAGTGGGTAAGTAAGTAGGTACCTACTTACTTGGTTAAGACTCAATAAATGATTTAAATTAAAAGGATGAAGCATAAATACAACCTTTTGGTTTTCCCTGAACTGAAATATGTTAAGTTGAAATGAATATCAATGAGTTCTGGGAAATGCGAAATAGAAGCTCGATAGATCGACTTGTTTTCAGCCACTTAGAGAAAGCTTTCTCTTACCATTTTCCAAGAAAAGCTCACCTAGTTTATCGTCCTATTAAAATATTACTAACAGTTAACAGTAACATGCTAAGCTGAGTGAGCTTTTGCTGGCTTCCTTTAACCCAGGTTGGGTTAAAGGAAGCCAGCAAATGCTATGCAAATATTATTGGTGAAATACTTTATTTTCGTAACTATTTGATGAGGTCTTAGGATTGAAAAGCTACTGATAGTTGCAGACCACACTTTATGGAGTTAAGAATTATGACTTTTCCATCTTTATACGCTTTTGAAGTAGCAATGTTCGTTAAAAAAAACTTAAATTTATTAGAAACCCTGACTAGTAAACGTCACAGGGACAAAATTCACGCTATGCCTCATAAAACAGCATTATACGCAAAAAGCTTTCTGGGAATGGCTCCAAAAATTTATAATATGATACCCACGACTATAAGAGTTGAGAATGATGTTAACAAATTCAAAAGAATGCTAACAGACTTTATGGTTAAAAAAGCGTACTATTCCATTGGTGAATTCTTAACAGACAATTTAAATAAATAATAATTAGATAATTATGTCGTTGTGTGAGTCAAGTGTCCGATTTATTTAATAAACTAAGCTCTATTTAATGGTAAATTTAATTTGAATAATTAATAGTGTATAATTAATTTTAATAATACAATGCATGATTTTTTTTTTTTCTCAATTAGTGTATCCAAAATTTGTATGCCTATTAGGTTAAACATAGCGATCCTGACATTCGAATTAGACCTTACTATATTGTACCTATGTTTCACAAATAAATAATTTGAATTTGAAATTTGAATTTGATTCTGCACTCGAGACAAAGTGGTCTCAGATTTCACAGTAATAGCCCATTCTCATAATATATGCCCGGTTGATAACATCAACAACAACATCTTACAGACTAACATCCTTACAGGCCAACATACATTGCATACCTATTTATGATAAAATACAAATTATGTTAGTGAATAGAACCTTAAAACTATGTTATTAACACTTCACTTGTGCACGACATCACTATGAATACACATTCGACTCATACCCCTGAGTCTAGCGTTGCCAGGCGTCCGGCTTTAGCCGGACATAGTCAGGCTTTTTGATTGCCTGTCCGGCCAAAATAAGCGTCGTCCGGCCTGTCCGGCTTTTGTTAGGCTTTTTAGATTTCAAAATTCGCGCGCATCGAGACCGAATTCGCGAATGAAAGAAGCCGACGTAGATACAGTTGCTAAAATGCTACTCGTAGAATACAATTTAAAACACTTATCGTGCAAGGATTTTTACAACTGCATAATAAAAGAAACTGAACTTTTAAAGCTTGTTACTGCAAACCAAAAATATTTAGAATAATGTTTAATGTCTAATTGAAAGATAAGAAGTCTTTTTTGTTTTGATTATTTAAGTGTCGAGCTTATATTATTTAAAGAAGTTTTGTTTTGATTAATAAGAGTAGGTAGAGATTTGTTTTGGTTATTAAGAGAAGAAGTTTTGTTTTGTTTTGATTATTTACAGAATAAGTTCTGTTTTGTTTTATATATTGAGAATTTAAGACACATAATTTAGACTGATGTTGCATTTAATTTGAATTAAGGAAAGAATTATTGAGACTGATTAATAATAAAGTACTTTTAGACTAATTTGGCATTAGTTTTATTGTAAATTATCAAAAAAGCTTGGTTTTCATTAATTTTCTACATTAATACCAAAAAATCCCCTAAAATGCAAAGTGTCCGGCTTTTTTACCAAAATGTTAGGCCAAAAAAAAAATTATTTTTTACACGAATATTTAAAATTGTTGAAAATGCAGGATGTCCGGCTTTTTGACCCAAATGTTAGGCCAAACTCACAGCTCTGTCCGGCTTTTCGGTATGAGGACCTGGCAACGCTACCTGAGTCTGATGCTCTGTTACTTACGTTTTTTTAAGTGCACTATTGCATGGCAAAACTCTAAAAACCGATGTCTGATAGTGGACATTTGGAAGTTTAATAGGGAAAACCTCAGTTTCTTCACAAAACAGCTTTAATCTCAACTTTGGTAATTATTACAATAGAATTTACGAGGTTACGTGGCGACGCACTCGTGTTCAGATTCTGGACTGAAAAAAAGTTTAAAATGTTCAAAGTGTAAGTACCTAATACCCACACACCGGGTTCTAACAACATGTCGTGTACCTATTGACTATATTAGCCTGAATTCAAATTCGAAAACTTCGCTTGTCTGTCAGTCTGAGCGGAGAGCACGCCAATTTCCTGTCATGATATCAAATTTCCCGTTCTCTTGCATGAGTAGCTACATCGATCGAACGTTATTGTTCGACATTGTTACGCCATCCGACATTGCTCCATGTTATTGTGAACATCCTGGACCCGGTTTTCCAATTTATTTCTAGGTAGTTTAGACACGTGGCAGGACTGGCAGGTTTGATTCGCATAACATGTTTACCTACTCTTTTGTTGTGTCAGGAACTTTTGTCATTTTCATTGATCATTTCCAGCTACGGAAAATTGTTCTCTAATTTTATTCACGTGCCTGATAGGTACCTACCTATCTTTTAAAAGCTTGATTAGACTGAATCACTATAACAAAAGTGAAATCAATTGGCACCTAATATTCAAATTAGTTCAGCAGAAATCAATTAATTGGCAACTCTCAACTCTCATTGTGTTCGAATCAAACAATGAAACGGCAAGCCTTTAAAAACAGCCTGCAATCACCTAGAAGCAAGGCCGTCGCGCGTCGGTTTAATCAAAGCTACCGCGGACGGCTTCCCTCTTGAAAAATGCTTGATTTCCCCTCCACCTCCCCTTTTCATAACATTATGAGGTTTAAGTGTATCTCCGTAGGTTCCAAGGATGTCAGAAGTGGGGGGCTCCCGTGTAAAGTTATTCAATTTATATTGGAGCGAGGGCTGTTACTTAAAACTAAGTACCTACCTACTTACCTAACTATAAATATGTCGGTACACTCCACACTGTTAAAATGGTGATAGTAACATAAACTTGAAAGGCAAAGTTCGCAGGGGCAAAAGGGCTGATAGTGCTAAAACTATGTCAAACCTTGTTTCCAGTGCTCGTCTGAAACGTTTTTAATTCGTTTATCCTTTTCGTTTAGTTTAGTTCTTTCTACTAGTGGAATTACCTTAACTTTCATTTGAGAAATGTTATTACTTACCTAAGTTACTAATTAGACCTTACAAAGTGTCCTTTTCTCAATTTATTTGGGGTCGCCGCAGCATGTCTTCTGTCTTACTTCTCTATTACCTACCTACTTGTTACAGGGACTTAACTTAGCCCCCTCCCTCCCCTCGGATGGGATTAAAGTCATAATTCCGCTTAAGATCAGACTTACCCACCTAATACTAATTTTATGAAAACTGTTTTCCGAAATGTTCCTCCATTCGCCCGCATCTACATAAATAAAACATCACGCAATAATCCCCAAGCGAACGAGCAGAAAATACTTTGTCACTTGTTGTGTAAACTGCCACAAAATATTAAGGCAACATCTAATATTTGTCAACCCTAATCATACCCTATTCGGTCACTGACAACATTTGCGTCGGTATTCATGCTAACATCATCAATGGTCGCGTCGAAGATAATTTCATTTTCCTTCGGGTCAATTGATTTGAGAAATTCTCAAGTAAGTAGATGCTGTAGTGAATTGGGGGCAAAAGTGATTGCCTATTTATAAAGGGATTCCTATGTACCTACTATTGGATTGTGATAGGTACGTAGATCGGGCAGATCTATGTATATAAATCGTTACTTAAGTTAATTACTAGAACGAAACAAGTTATTTCAGTACCTACCTATTTTACGGTCACGGGTACCTAGAAAATAGGTCTTAAGACGAAAGGCGAATTATCAGAATACCTTTGTGCAACAAATCAATATGGTTTAGATTTTTAGTGTGTTTGTAACTCATTGCCATGTTAATTTCAGGATCAGGCGGACGGCTCGTCCACGCCGCGTGATGACAAGTCTAGAGGCCACTCTCCCGCCCCGAGTGAAGGTAGGTAATGTGTCACTCCACTTTTCCATAAACTTTCCTTTGTTGGCTTTGATCACTAATAAAGATAGGTGCCTATATAGATATTAGTAATAGAAGTTTGTTAGCAGTTATTTTTAGAGCTGATGACTGAAGTGGTGAACCTAATCATTCATGAGTATTGCATCACTCCATGCGTAGGTCTAAAAACTTCAGGAGTGTTAAGGTTCTAGAAAAGATTTCCAACATAAATGTTGATGGCTTCCACTGTCCATCCAGTAACTCTCTACCTACCTACTCGAAAGTTGAGAGGTCCCTAAACTGTGCCCAAATACAGATTTAGTTTTGAGGGATCTGCAGTCGAGATCAGAAGACTGACGCTTTTATCTTCGTGGATTTTTACATTGTTCTGTTGTTGTTCGTTGTTTATTCTGGCAAATAAATTTCATTTCATTTCTATTTAACGTTCCAGGCGTGGAGCACGACAGTGAGAGGTGATGGTCGGCCAGCACGCTGCTCGACCGGCTGGCGCAGCGGGGCTTCGCAGCAGACACGCGGCTTGCACTACCACCTACAGGTACTCTTACCATACTGATTCAAGTTGTATTAAGTAACTTTGAATAATTCATCCTAACGAAGAGTTAATCCTAACGCTCTAATTGTCAGAACACATTATCGTTCTTGAACAGCTGCAATAGAATGTAAAACAAGAAGTTAGTGGAACCATCGTAAGCTCAGTCACACATCCTAGCTTTTAGATATTTCCAGTACCTAATCCCCTCTTGTCCTGTTCCAGGCTGCGCCCGCTACCGCGAGCTGTGCTACCGCGCGGCGCACGCGCACCTGCCGGAGGACGCGGCGCCGCGGCCGTGCGACTGCGCCAACTGCACGGCGCGGCGCCACTCCGCACACCCCCCATGAGATCCGGCTCTAGTGGCAACCACAGCCTCACTCTCTCGCCCCATACCCGCGCTGCCGACTGAATTCACTCGTCGGAACTGACTTTGGCTCAAGCTTATGGACAATATTGTAGTCTTAGACGCAAATTTTAATATTATATTATGTCTTCAGTGTCTATTTTTTATGCCATAAGTGAATGTCCGTGCTTTTGCCATTTCTGAATGTAGTAGGTAACTAATAAGTGATTGTCCTCAGACAGCATACCACCTAATCCGTACGGGTCCCCTTAAACGCCACTAGATGCGATGCTCGTAGCCATAGTAGCTTCCTAATAAAGGCTTTTTTTTTTCAAGTTTTTGACTATTATGTCACATAGATAGATGTTCAGTGTTGGTAATTTCTTCATAGAGGTCAACCTCGTAATCGTACTGGGAGTAGTTGTCAAAAATCACGCAATTACGTGGTCGACTATACTTATTCCAGAAATTTAAAATTACTATTGGTGTTGTAATTTTTAAGCTTTTATGTGTGTGAACATATGCCCAAAACAAAATTAATTGCTTAAGAAATACGGCTTGTTCTGATCCATTCAAATTTCATGTTAGTGTGCAGTAATTTTGAAATTAAAACAGTATTCCTTTTAGATAATATCTAAAAGTACAATTCGTTCAATTCGAGGCCTTTCTCTACGGAGGAACAATTAAGTCAATTCCAACTAAGTACTTAGCGCCATCTGATGTAAATATTTGCTTCTGTCCTAGTGCCTTACCCGATCCGCTATCAATTTATAATAACCATTATCCAAAATATTTCGGCACATTATAGAATTCACGCAATGTAGGATTATATTCCAAACATTTGAAAACATGCACATCCAAAATCGCTTTTGTAATTAAGGAAAAAAAACGCACCCCAAGCGTTAATATTAAATTCAGAAATTAATATAATTATTGTGTAAAAATTTGTCTGTCCATTGAAGATAAGATTAAAATTATCCTAGTGTAAGCTTTGTAATAAAATAATGGGGAATAAATTTACACAATTTATTTAGACGATTCTCTACATAATAATTTCCGTAACACTAATTTACTATATAGAACACGATTAGTATAAAATCTATGCCAAATATTAACTTATGTGTAGGTGGCTATCATTATCTCTATGGTCCAGAGTATTGAACTGCTAAACTATTATTATGATTATTCATGTGTGCTAAAAGTATCATGACCTCTTAATTTAAGAGCCTAATGTTAATACTAGATATATATCTAGACGTAATTTCTAAATTAAAATCACCTGAACTATTGTAATACCTGTACATCGGTGTAACTTTAAACGATTTATAATAATTATAATAATGTACATTAACTTCTATTTTATATTACATCGCTAAAATTATAAACATTAATTTTAATTACATACATTTTTAACTTCTGATCTATTTTTTTTTCGATTGTTCTTATCTCATGTTTGTCGTTAAATTTTAATCGTACATTATTTAAATATTATTAACAAGGCTTACTTAATCAAGTTATATAAATTGTAATTTAAAATGATCCAAAAATAAAAATATGATTACTATAAAAACCGTACTGTCTATCAATTTATTTATATCTGTATTCGTGTTACGGAGAAAGTACAGCTAAATAGTTAGAAAAATAGGAGGATACCTAAACAGTCTTGTCAGTAAATTTAAATAAAAGTTAAAGTTATTCGTATTTTTATTTGCATTAAACAAAAAGACATGTTTCAAGAGCGAACAGTATGAACAAAAGCTGTTTCAGATGTCTAACAGCGTGAATGTTTGTTTTAAAATTCCAACATCATAATTAAATTAATCTCTTTCATCAAAAACAACGCAATTTTATTACATTTGACACGTACTTCTCTAGAGATATTTTTGAATTTAGTCACAAATGCCCCTTATTACCAATAATACCTATGTAGGTATGAACATGATTTCTATGTTGTCACAGATAATTTTATAACCATTTTGTATGGTTGGCTATCCTATCTATCATCTAGAAGTAAATATTAGAAAAATACGTCAATTTATTTTTGTTTCTAACAAAGAGAAACACAAGCTCATTTGGACATCGCCCGCGGTGGTATAATAATGCAATCATGCCTAAAAGTTGACCAACTTAGGATATTCACATGAAATTAAAAATGACGAGGTGCTTTTTGACGCAATCGTCGAAAAAAATATTAACTATTTTACAGTGGTGGTAGATATATCGATAAACCTATTATTATCTTAGAGATTAAAATAATTCCCAAAAACTTACACAAAAACGTTGAGCAATTTTTAACAATATTTACTGGCAGGTGTTTAAGGCGGGACAATACTCCTATATTTTATTACCTTATCAAATAGCCAAGGCTTAAAGCCAAACGTTAAAAAGCTTAAAAGATCAGAATTCGGGAACTATTGCTATGTAAAATAAAATGCTCTAAACTCTGAGAATGATATTACAACTGAGAATTTTCAGTTTAAAAACCTCACTGGATCGATGCGTGCGATCAGTCCACACTACACAAATACTTCCAAAAGAAAACTAATCTACTAACTTAATAACTCAAAAACGTTCTAAAAGGGACGCCTCTTAAATTAAATTTATATTGTCTTGTTATAGTCAAGTCGATGACGTAAGAGAGATACTTCACGCTAGTCTAGTAAGATGAATGTCCAATATTATGTCAAAGAAATGCTTCAAGTCAAAGTCAATTTTATCAAAAACTAAATCGATCAAGTAACAGGCGTTCCTGTTAGACTTTTCCCAATAAAAACAATTTACAAACTAAATGATTGTGTTCGTAGAAAAAGATAATAATATTTTACAAGTAAAAACGACAATGTTTGTTATTAAACGCGGAGTCTCGCACAAGGTGGTTTGTTAGCCTAATTTGTATATTACAGTAAGTGATTATTCTTCTGGGCACGCTCGTTTCATCATAGACCTCATCCATCGCTTTCCACCAGGCGTGATCGAGGTCAAGAGCAGGCCCATTTTGTAATAAAAAAAATATTAAATTACATAAACTTATATACTTCATAGCATATAAAGCTGCGAGTGACTTAGTTATTATTTATGTCCAAAGTGAATAAAAGCGAGTTAAAATTAAATCAGTCCGCACTATCTTAACGACATCTAGTGACGGTCTAGGACAGGTGCGCTTACAAATAAATTGTAATAATCTATGCGAGAAAAATAACGTTCTAAACCTATCTTATTATAAGATATTACTATAGTAACGGAATGCAAGTAAAAAACCCTCGTAGACTAACAAACATTGACAAGAGTAACGTAAGTTACCAGACCCTCATGAGTTGCGAGAAGTATACGCAGCTCATTCATTAACGCCGATAGGGATGGTAGGAAGAAGCTGAGGCAGTGCCACCCGACGATGAGCCGTGATAGCTGCGCTTCGATGACCGCTGGTAACCGTCGCCGGACCCGCCGGTGTATTCATAGTCATCACCTGGATATACAAAATTACTGTTAGAATTATCACCAACAGAATAAAAGCATTTCTTAGCAACATTTTTAAGCCATTCTACTAATATACCAAATTAATTTGATTAAAATACTTTTAAAAGAAAATAATAAAATGGAACTTACCGCACCACGCACCACTATCCACACACCAGGGGTTTGAGTATGGTAATCATTCAACTTAGGTTTAGGACAAAAAGGTATTTTTTGTGATCAAACTTGTTTTTATTTTACCCCAAGAAAGGTTTAAAAAGATCACAGAGCTGAACCCTTGTATCCTATGGCCTATTGTTATTCTACAGTAAATTCAATGCCTCCAAATATCAATTCTAATTGTTTCATGAGTCGATTCAACAAATAACATTTCATCCCTTAATAATCTAGTCAATTCGTATTTAATAAGAGTACTAGGGCTACATAACTAGTGGACGATGGTCACAGGAAAGGAAAGGGGAGAAACCTGAGGCAGACGCTGATACGTCCGACACATTGCAAAAAGACGGCTGTGGCGACACCATGCCTCCGCAATACATCATGGGGACCTGTTAAATACTCTATTTACTTATCAACTGCAAAAAACTTAATTCTTAAATGGGTTCTCATTATTTATGAGAATATTATGAATACAAATTTTAGGAGACATCCTTTGAAGAAAATAACGAAGCTTTCGTCACACGGCATTTGGCTGATATAATTTAATTGCACGTGGCGACGACTCAGCCCGAATAAAAAACAATAAAAATACAAACGTGTGTGATCGTTTCATTATGCTTATATGAACATGTACGAGGTCAACGAAAGACTACTTCGATTAAATGAAAGTACTTTTAGCAACATTTTTAATGAAAATTACTGTACAATGCGCCATCTAACGTAACCAAATAGAACTTTCTAGTAAACAGCAGCTCAAAAGGTTGCAATTAGATTTTTTTTTGTCTGTTTAGTCGGGATTCCGGATCTATTACAAGGAATAATATCTGCAAAGTGCCGTATGATACGAGCTTTTTAAAATTTTGAGGGACTAATCCAGCTCTGTGCCATTGAGGATGTGTTTGTGAGAAGTCTGCATTTAACAGTAGACTATGATAGATAAGGGATGTTATGGACCTGTGGTGGTGCTCCTACGACGTCTGACATCGGCGGGACGTTCACATACTTGGGACTGCCTGCATTACTGCCCACACCATCGCCGTCTGCCGTGCATAACTAGTCAAGTTATCTTGTTTAGAAGGCACGTCACAATATTTAATCTAGTTTATTTGTTTTCAATACTACGGTTAATGCTTTTTGTTTATTTTTACCTTAAATATGCCAATTAAGATATTATTTGCGAGGGGGATAAATTATTTACTATCCAAGTAAGCTACGCTTTTTAGGACATGGACTAGTATATACTGCCGAAACGTTTAAGCATTTAGTATGTATTGTATTATCTACTATTTCTTTAGCATGGCGATGTAATTGGGTTGTAAATATTATACCTTCTTGAAAATTTAACGAGACTACAGAAATATAATAAAACATAGTAAGATATAGTAATAAAGATACATATAGATATGTAGCAGGTGCAATAATACGTTACCGTGAGTTAAGTGTTATGTGCAAAAGAAAGTGTAAGTATGCATACCATAAATGTATACTTGTCAATTTAATGACAACATAATTAATGGAAACGGCAATTTCTATCGTTTCATGTGTGGTCGTGTTAGTCATCATTGCCGTTAGTGTAAGACTATTATGAATGCTCTACTGAATGTGTTTCTAGACTATTATGCCACAATATAAAATCAAAAATTATGATATCTGCTCAGAGCCTGCCTGGAGGGTATTATTACTACGGGGGGTTGGGGGTGTGTGAACGAACATTAAAAATGCCATTTTATTTTGAAATTTTTGATTTCTTTTAATTATCTACGTTTTATAATGTCCTTAAAGTAGATATATATTTCATCATAAGATATCTCAAATATTTGCAGTGGTAATATTAATATTTTATTAATCAACCAGTAGTAATTACTTAATCCATTAAGATAGAAGAAGCTTAATAATAGGAAACTACGACAAAAGTGTTTATTTCTTTCCATTACATTATAAACTACATACTTATGTTACCAGTTAAATCTAACACTAAATATATATACCCAAAATACCTAATATGAATAATGCATAATTTCTACTCCGAAAGACCTCAGTGTTATGTAGTGTGCTAGCACTTATTACATCAATAAATCATCGCGTACAAGCTTCTCGTCTTACTTTAGTGCTTCGGTTAAAATTAATAATTAAAACCGTAATTAACTAATTATCATTAGGTAATCATCGTAAAAAAGAAACAATAAGGACGCACGTGTAAAGTCTATCATAATTTTCTTTTTTATACGAACATAAAGTAAGTAATGTGGCGCGCGCGCCGGCGCAGCGATCGGCCGCGCCGCCGCCCGCGCCGCTAGGCTTCACCAAGATATCAGCGCGTTAGGGCTAAGTATAGTAGATTACACATTACAAGATTACAACAAATCTAGATAATAGTCTTACAATTGTAACATGCTTAGTTTGTGGCTAGGTCGCGGTCGCCGCTTCCGATTAATTACATTTTAGGAAATTAATACAAGTGTGTATAAATACAGCGCCGCCCCGTAGTGGGCCGGTGTAAATTAAACTTATATAGGTACTGTTTGTAAGTAAACATTACTTTAAATATTGTACATCAGTCGATAGTTCACCTAACAATTTTGTTTCTAATCGATCGAGAATTATGTACTTTTATTTACTATAAAGAAAATAATAGTTTAAAAAATAATCAACATCAATTTTTTAATTAAAACAGAAATAAATAACAACTTGCCCTAGGTTTTATAATAATTAATGTTATAATTAACTGTAAAGCCCGTGAAATTTATTTTACTCGGGATCAATAATTACATTTATATTAAATTCTAGTATAAATATGAGGTTTTATATTTAATAATACCTGCATTGTTTTTAAAATAAGTTTCGAAAAGACTACAGTTAGACGGACGCTGGTGTCGTCCCTGATATACATTTAAATGCAAATGAATTAATTTTATAAGACGAGTAAACAGTGAACTTAAAATGAGTCGACTGCTAATCTAACGTTTAACACTAGGGGTCTTGTATAATTAGTCAATTACGATCATAAATTTATTAATGAATACTAGCACGGCCCAGGACGCGCCCGCCCGCGTCCCGCGCCGTACTCGGTGCTGCTAACGTTACTTTTATCATTATACCAAAATACACTTTTACACAAAACATTGTTTCCTTTATATACTACTGAATAAACATACACATATAAAAACCGCGTACACTATAATATAAAGTAATACAAACAAGAGTCGAAAGGTTAACTACGCAACAGTACTACAGTTAAGCCATGATTAAAATATTATTCATAAACATTATGTTAAGATACAGCTGCATATCGTACGTCGATATTACAGAGTGTAAAATTAAAATGCAACGGATGCACGTGTCGTCACTCACGGTAGTACTTGCGTACAGTGGAAGGGCGTGTACCTGCGCGTACGCGTACATGTGGCAGGGCGCGAGTGGGGCCGCAGTAGAGTCGGGGCGCGCATGCAAGGCGCACGCATGAACACCACATTTGACAGACGAGCCTCTAACGAGTCTTATCGTATTTGTATTTTGCTAACTATTTTTAATTAATAAATTCATCCAATATTTTATGCTCTTCTCCTATATAATAATAATTAAAACCCATATAAATAGTCTCAATTGATTTTTTCACAATAATTTGCACTAAGTTTAATGTTGAGTAAATCTAAAATTTCTAATACATATTTTACTTTATTTAAATAAATTATATTCTTTATGTTAATAAGAAGATTGCCACGATGGTTCATTACAAACTAAGTTCTTAAATTGTTCCAAATGTTTGTGAGTGCGGGGCCGAGCCCGTGTCTAACACCTTAGTGCTAATTGTTATTCCTGAAAATAACATAATTATAAATCATCTCTATATTCGCTTAACTTTTTTGTAAGGCATCGTTTCCTAATATTAAAACAGATGTGAACAATTTCGTTCGTATCATCGGTGGATGTACATTAAACCTACAGTAAGTATATAACGTAACCGAAACAATGGAACTTAATGGTATTATGCGAACTGACAATGTGCGAGGGACGTCCGGACTCCGGGAGCCAACTGTGGCGGGTTAGTGCGAACAAATGCAACTAGTAAAAGCGATACGAGACAGTGAGACCGAAACGAATGAACCACTACCTATGCCGAGTACGATAAAATTAACCAGGAATGAATCGAGACAAATTAACCTAACTAACATAGGAACGAAGAGTAAACGAAGCGGTAAAAAGCGGCACATCTACACGTAACCTAATGGGCAATCAGGCACCGACCTCGATTAGTTTATATTATTTCATTATATTGTTATAAGGTACGAGTTTCACTTCCCTACATACTGATTGAGTCTCAGTCGAGTCTGTAATGTTATTTTATTTTAAGAGCTATAAGAAATGTATGCGCGTTAACTATGAACATCACAATGTAAAAGGCTTCTTCACTATGTTTTACCGTTAAATTTGGGACATCGCACCCCTCGCCCCGGACCGCTAGTCACTTATAAAATTTGCTTACACCTCACATTATTCCTCAATAGATAAATTATACTTTACTTATGGAGCGATCTTAAATAACCCTATTCTAAACGATCAAATTATGCATTCAATGTAATCATCAACAATTCGTCTATTTAAAACATTTATTAACAAATCTTATCGAGCGCGGCGCGGCGCGGTTCTATTATTTAAAATTAAAGGAACAACCCGTCCTTGTCGTCGGGCGTCGGGCAGTCTATCAGTAGGGCCGTAAACTCTAAGATAATTACAACAAATAATGGTCGGACGCGGCGCGAGCGAGGGCCGACTGCCGCGCGGACGCCTCCCAGCCCCGCGATTAATTACTTAGCTTATCACTAAAATTTTAATCAGTCGATCGGTCAAACGATTGAGCGATATAGTACAGTAAAGGACTAACATTAAATTTAATCTAACAATGTTATTTTAAATTATAACTCACTTTGTAAAGGGGCGGGGCGGCCGCGCGACTTGCGACCGCGTCGGGTACATATTATGATACGACTAACATAGCGGCCGTAGCGGCCGGCGAAAGCTCTATACAGTTTTAAAAATATTTGGCAATCACATAAATTAAAACTTTAAAACTATGTGACGAGAGAATCGATTAAAATTATGCTTTACACACAAGTAAGTATATATATGTACAAATGTATGGTGAGGGCGCGAGGGGTGCGGCGAGGCCGCGCGGGCGGCGACGCGCTCACACGTACCGAACTATATCCTAAATGCTTGAGCTTCATTACTTAACACATACGACAATATCGTTTGCTCGTTAACAATTTGGCAGGTAAATTTAATTCATTAAAGTATAAATCCCATATAATAATAGTATCAACTTAAAAATTGCGATAAAAAACTAAAATGCATATAAGAAAACAAATTAAAATTACGAATATTTATACAGAATTGTTCCCTTTTTAAAAACGGGAATAATTAAAAATATTAAAATCACGTTCAGTCACTATGTTTTGTTTAATATTAACACATAATTATCTCATTACATGCCTACCGTTTTCCTAAGTCTAGTGTGTGGTAAATAACCAAAATTCTAACATTAAACATACATACCGATATATATACCAAATATTTATACAAGTTATTAGCTTAAGTTAAGTTCTTTTAGGTCATTTTCCCTAAATTGGCCTTGTTTAACAGTGTCTGTCAAATGTGCGTCACGCAAGCGAGCTGCGGCGAGCGGGCGACGCCGCGCCTCGCCTCTACCGCGCGGTCGTACAGCAGCAATACACGTACACGACATTATTAAAAGAAATCACTTTAGAAATCCGACAAAAAATATTAAAACATTCGAAATGTGTGAAGTAAAAATAAATCTTTCACAAAAAACCCACATCCAAATAGAATATTAAAAGCAAAGTTAATTAAAAAACTGTGTACACTTGTTGTACACGCTTATGACAGCGTCGTTTAGCTTTAGAAGAGGGGTCGCGATCACTTCTGGGCGAGTCATGTCAGAGCCGCGATACTGCACCGGCCGGTGGACGGTGCCTTATCGACTGGTTAATATCATTCCTTCATAGTAGCGTTCAGAGACGGCCGAGTGCCAAAAGTTGCGAGAGTGTGGGAGTACCTTATTAAAATTAGTAGACAAAAGAGTTTTAACACCTAATAGTTTTGAATGTTACTGTTAAACTATTTTATATTTTACTTATTAAAATTATCGCTTACTTACGCGTGTGGGTTTGTGTTAATGTAGTCGTCGGTGACTTTATTATATAACCGCCTTTATAGGCTTTTGATAATCGTTTGCAATTAATTTAAATTTATCTATTAAACTTTAGTCAGTTATTATAAATATTAATTTGTTGCATTGTATTCATAATCTATTTTTTTTTCACGTTAAATGTCGTTTTGTTCGTGAAATCAAAAACACACAAAACTACAAAATCTATGTCCTAATGGGAAGTTTAACAGAGGTATATGAAATCGTCGCGTCAAAAATGTGAGACTATACGTTATTAAAACGGTTATATACTAGCTATCCCTATTTTCTTTAGTCGTTATAAGTTATACCGACCAAGTTAGAATCGATAGATGGAGTCGATCGAATGCAACCGCTCAGAGGATGGCAACCGTTCGAGCACGCACTTGCGTCGATCAAACGTCAAGCGGAATGGCTACATCTACTATGAACACACAATCACGTGTCTCACAAGCGTCAAGGTACTATTGCTACTGGTACAAGTGCGTACTAGAAGGTGGGTCAACGTCTGCGTGTGCGTCTATCGCAGCGTAACAAACTACAGAACTCACTCTACCTACCTCTACGTACCTTTAGAAAAGAATTGTGTATATCAACGGATGAGCGATACGACTGTAGTTAACCACACTGCGGTCGTGTATGTGTGCACGAAGCAGAGGACAGTATTGGACTACTCATATGGATGTTACCTTAGAGCTTCATGCCACCCTGTTAGATGTGCAGGGGATAAGAAACGTCAGTTATTGAAATGAACGTAGCGCTTGTGATATCGACGCTTGTTTGTGTTTGTGGTGCGTCGGGCGCCAGGCAGTCCTCTGGTCCGTGCGTGCGGGTGTGGTACGTGTGGTACGTGTGGGAGGTGTGGTACGTGTGGTAGTGTGGGGCCTACGCGGCGGGCCACTCCTTGTTAAACTCGTTGGCGTTGAAGTGTTTGGGCGCGTGATGCGGATGGTGCACACCTGGCGGCTGCGCGGCGGGCGCGGAGCCGTGGTACTCGGGCGCGCTGTACCGCGACGCGCCGCCGTACGACGAGCCCTACCAGTCCGCACACGTTAGCGCGGCACGGGCATGCCGCCGCGGACGCATCCAGCTGAAGCCTGAGCGTGTACCGCTACTGCGCGTCGTCTACGTGCTCTACTCGGTATAAAAATATAGCTCTCTCGAGTCTAAACTGAGCCGAGCTTCAGCTACGATGCGTCCTTGGACCGTCATGGAGCATAAAATGAGAGGACTCCATGTTATTTGTTTTATAATGATCGTTCTATTTATTTAATGAAAAGAATTTGGGCCGCATTCGCAAATGCTCCATGACATTATTTGAATAACATAATTTTGTAAATAATGTACTCTGGTTACATTTAACAGAATAGACGAATTCTCATCTCTGAACACTTAAAGTACAGCTCTTAATATTATTTTTATCGATAAAATTAACTATTAATGAACCTGTAACAATATGAGAAAATCCAAATTTTACTAATTTGTACTTTAAATGCCAATTTACAAGTGTTGAGATGAAACAAGGCGATTGAATCATCTCGCACGGCTACAAAATGCAATATTATATATGAATATCGAACGGAACTAAGGGTAAGCTTATATCTAGTGCGGTGCGATGCCTTTATGATGAGCGCGCGTTATCGTCGCAACAACCGACTGTCCATAGTGAGAAATCCCCAGTGTTTCGCGACATTCCCTCATCCGATACCCGCCCTTATCTCTAATTGTCTTTCTGGAGGAGCCACTCTTGTGGGCCCTGATCGACCAACTGGAAAAGAAGAACAAGACAATAAAGTCCCACTCGCCACAATTCAACTGGATCTTTAGCAGGTTTTATGTAAGTAGCGCAGCGCGTGAAGATGGACCGGGCGAAAGCGTGTGACTATCCCCAAGGGCGAGATGAAAGTTTAGGCGAAGGAGGACGGGAGAGGAGAGGCGGGAAGGAACCGTGGAGGTCGGTGATGAGAGACCTTCAGCGAAACTCGATAACAACACTAATCTTCTTGATTTTTCACTATGGATAGCGGTGCGACTGTCAACTATGGCCCCGAGAGGCGGCCGCGAACAGCGCCGCTTCTACTCTATGTACCGCAGCATAGCTCATAAAATCAAAAAGACATCGCACATTAATCTCGCCACTGAAAACATGCAGATAAGTGGGCTTCGTCGTCGCCGCGTATGACATTGTCGTGATATAAACAAGCATTTCGAACACAGCACACGGATGCAGGGGTGGCAAACTAATGGCTCTATACTATCAACTCATGCTGCTTTTAACCGCGATTCTTTTGTTCGCGTTCGAGGAGCAATGTTTTCGCTGAATATCACTCGCTCACCAGTACGTTCGGTCATGACCATTCTTCTCAAATCGCAAACAACTCTTTTACAAGTACAACCAAATTGAACGATGCAGAAATACAGAGGGTTTCTTATGCATTCACACACACACGCGTACAAACATTGTCCAGAGACACTGGGTCTAATAATGTCGGATGCTCATTCATGCTATCGGGCACGCCGTTACCACGCCATACTAATACGAAGGTAGATGCAGGATACAAATCAAAGAGTAAAGCATAGGAGAAAGGAGTGTGGGAAGGAAGGATGCAAGCCCCGAGGTGATGAGCAAATAAAATTAATTATATGATGGTCAACTTGGCTGTACTTTTGTGTAACTACCGTCCATAGCTGTCAAAAAGTTATGAACGACGAACATCAACACAAAACCGTACCTTGGATTTGGTAATTATGAAATATATAGATAAATATTGGGAACATGATTAAAAAATAATAATAAAAAAATGCGTGAGGATAAGGTTAGCATCCAAGATATAGTTAAAAATATTGTTTGCGATTTCGATATTGAATGATGGAATGCAAAAGGTAGGCAAACAAAAACTAAGTCACTCAATATCTTGTTCCACACAGTACGGAGGTCGGCGAGGCCATACATTCGTGCGGCGTCGTCGTTCGCCGTTAAATCTCAATCGAGCGCGTATTGTTAACTATTTCACGCGACCCACTGACACAGCTACCACTAACTATTCTTTTTTGTATCTTGTAGTTAAGCTTGTTTTTACGGAACATTGTCGAAACGAAAGTTTTACGTTAGTAAATATATTTTCTGAAAATATGAAATCTCTTTTTACCCGATTGCTGACAAGAGTTATGTTTTCCTCTTTTCTTTTTAACACATGAGGTTATTATACATAATATTGCCAAGAAGTCTGATTTTTTAATATCCGTTGTTATTGGGCTATGTCAAAATGTAAATTTTACGAATATATGAAGCAAAAGTTGCAAACTAAATAAGCAGAAACTAGGGACAAGCCCGCATGAACAAGCCTACGTTACTTTACTGTACTAAACATAGCTACGCGGCGCTGTGTCAATGTGGGTACGGCAAATATTCCGTGAGGCAAAAGCATGAACTGAGATAGAAAAACACATTTTTATATCGGAGTTTTATAAATTGACGCGAGTCGTACATGATTTTATAGCTAATACTACTACTGATGTTCTTGTCAAATTAGCTAGCGTTTACAAGACTTAAAGGTATGCATAAAAATGTATTTCTTTACCTCGTAATGTCCACCCAATGTCGTGTTTATAGCAGTTACCATACCATCACCGGAGCTATAGCCTAAAATGCTTAAATGATTCATGCTAGGTAAAACGCAAAAGGCACGAATAACGATGGAAGATGTGTTTATAAAAACAAAACTATGCCAGAAGAAAGAATTTGCATTTATCTCCTGGCTGAGTAGATAGTCGTTTTATGTTCGGTCAATGACCGAGCCTCGCCGGGTGATCGAGTATTTCTGTTTGTTTGGCGACTCTTGAATTATAAACACACCTTATATCATGTCATATTATATGGGAAAGCCGAATCAGAACTGAAATATTTGGAATAATATTAACTCTGCCTCTGTAAGTACCACGGGATCTTACATTTCATTACAAACAGTACACAATAGGTTATCAAGATACACATTTTGGTCATACATTAGCATAATTTGCTTCCATAAACCAGTATAATTCGGCTGTGATTCGGAACATGTCAAATTAAAATGTTCTCAAAATAACAAAACTAGAATGAGCTGGGCAAATGAGATACTGGCTTCTAGATTATATGATCAAGAATTTTAAGACATTATAATATAAAATCGTTGAAAATATATTCGCGCAAATACTTGTTTAGTAACATTGAAAATGGAACTGGTCAATTGGCTAATTTATAAAAATATCTCAAGTATTCGTAGTTTACCGGTTTTAACGGTACTTTCGCCAGTATCGCAAGTACGTAAGCAAATAATTTTGTTTAACAATATTTGATGGTCAAGAAGAGAGCCGAGCGTGTTCGATATGTTAATCACAAAGGGGATGATTTTCGAGAATGCCACATGTTACGACATCATGAATCGGGTCGTTGTCACCGTTAACCAATGATTTCCAAGACACAACTTCTAACACTTTATTTCAGTAAGTTAATGAGTTGGCAAATTAGTGACGTCACAGATTGCTATTGCCATACGAAATCTATGGGGAAATCGCGTTCTGACAGCTCATAAAAAGTATGCCAATTGATTGGTGGTGTCAACTACCCTATTGTGAGAAATACTGGAGTGGGTGAGGGTATCGAGTCACGCTCGCTCTTATAATAGATCGGTGTATTGTGCGGCATAGTTCCTTTGGCGCTTGAATGACATCGTCAGGAGGGCGCCGTTGGTAAACATTTGTGAAATTGTATTGAAAAAAAATGAGACTGCGGCGTCAGTTCCGAGTGTAGCCAGGCGCCAAACGAACCAGTCGGCACTCTATGTCTAGGTCTAGATGTATAGATGTCTAGTCTATTCGGCGTGTTGTGTGAGGTATTGTTGCGCGTGTACCTGGTCCTGCTGGTAGGCGGGCGGGTACTGCTGGTACGTGGAGTAGTCCGTGGACGAGGACTTGGACAGCGCGGCCGAGGACAGCGCGCCCGTGAGCGCGGGCCCGGCGCCGCCGCCGCCGCCGCCGCCGCGCCCGTACATCTCGCCGCCCTCCGACAGCGGCACGTACGAGCCTAAGGGCAAGGCTATTACATACGGGAATCCCAACAGATTGCTATTATATTAGACACGGTTGCAACAATTGCAAGCGATACTACCATCCGCTTACTCGATAACAGCAATCTCAGAGATTAGTATTTTATAAAATGATGATGATGTCAGCAATCATAACATCCACCACATAAAGCTGTGATCGAGTGATTTGTCGCAAACCTTGTAGACTCTCTTGTTCATATGAATAAGGAGTATATGCTAATTTGCGTGTTTATGTCCCACAAACATCTGAACGAACCAACAGTAGAGCAACTGAAGGCACTGCCTGGATGTGGATATGCATACTAGCACAGCTTACCAATATATTTCTTATAAAACCTGCTAAATCATCTTAATTCTAGAAAGAAATGATTGAATGCTAACTTAGTAATAAAACATTATCCGTGGGTGTTATCTGTGGTATAAAACCACACCCAAAACTTCCAATACGTGTTTTCTACTAGCAGCAATTCAAACCTCTACACGTCAGCAACCGCTTCATCCTTCGCCGGTATCGTGACTAGCTACTGCTTGCCTACCCATCGAGTTTGTCGAATAACTAAGACTGTGTAAGATACTGACCACACTTATCGACGCGAAATAGGCTTTAGACATTCACGTTTGTCGCATTTACAGCGGCGCAGTGTCGAGTACACATTTTCTGAACTGTTACGAGATGAAAGAAATCTTTTTACATAAAAGCTATTTCTGACCGATTCCGCCTCGTTAAGTGTAGTGACTCCCTAAACGTTCCATTACTCACCGGAGCCGGTAGAGTTGGAGTTCTGCGGCATGTTCCAGTTTGTCCAGCTGCCACCGGCCGACGCGCCCGCCGGCGCAGAGCTGTAGTTAGCTGTACACACCAATAACATCACATTAATCACCAGGACTCGCTCTAGATGCGGAGGTGTGGACTGAAGCCTTTTTAGTGGACTGCGACAGGCTTGATCGACAAGTTTAGTATGTGTTCTTAGAAAACATGTCGATGTGGCAACTGGTAACAATAACAACAGTTGTCTTTAGTATGCTTTATTATGAATGTGTTTGAATTGAAGACAGCTAGTTGCGTGTGTGAACAACAGCCTTTTTATTGTCTTCTTCCAATTTAAATCAGTTTCTTGCCAATTAATTTAGTTGTAAAGAAAACTGTCGCAAACCTTGTAGACTCTCTTGTCCATAGGAACAAGGAGTATATGCTAATTTGCATTAATGTCCCACAAACATCTGAACGTACCAGCAGTAACGTAACTGAGGGCACTGCCTGGATGTGGATAGTCCATGACTCTAAGGTGATATTGCGGTAAGTTTTCAGGGGACTGTGATCTACCCTCCACTAAACATTCATTGTTTGTTTGTTTACATCAAATTTAATATGTTAGAGGTGTGTACTGACCATAGCTTCCGTAGCTCTGCGCAGGCGGTTGCGTGAACTTGTTCAAACTTATGGTTAAGGTTCATACTTCCGTCTTATAAAATAACCAGCAGCCAATCAATCGCAGTCCACTAGTGGACATAGGTCTCCAAATCTAAACTTATTTGAAGGCGCTGCTGCCCGATGATAGCTATTACATACTATTTCTAAATACTAAACATGTATTTAATAAAAGAATAAGGACGGTTTGCAGTCTCGGCAAATGTTCAGAGTTGTTGATAGAAAAAGGCAGAAATTTTTTGGTAATGTTGCATAATAGTATGGTGTTGAGGATGAGAGGTGTAGTATGGCACGTACCGTAGCTGCCGTAGCCCTGCGCGGGCGGCTGCGTGTGCTGCGTGTAGTTGTTGGTGGCGGGCCAGGCCGGCGCGTGCGGCGGCGCCTGCGGGGCCGGCGGAGCGCCCCAGCCCTGGTAGTTGCCGGGCCCCGCGCCCGCGCCCGCCGCGCCGTAGCCGGCGTACGACGTCTGCCCGGGCGACGTGCCCCAGCCTTGGTATCTGCATCATTGGGGAACCATGTTAGGATGGACAAAAACATTCAATTCGAAGGTTTTCAATTTATTTTTTGTTCATGTTCAAGTCGACTGTCATTTTTGTATCCAAATGTCTAAGTGAGCAAAATTTTGAGTTAAACTGCGAGATATTTAAGAAACGTCAATAAGAAGGGGTAAATAAACTTACTTTTAAGATTAACTACCATGTGGCAATGCCATAAAAACACAATTCTACATTAAGCTATCTCAAAAAAAAAAAACTAGACAGAAAAAACATAAGGGGAAACATCAATTAAAATCAGACTCAAAACCAGCTCTCACCCCTGCATAATGTTAGGGCCTGCCATAGGCATGTTGATCGGCGGGCCGCCCATCTGGCCGTTGTGGCCCTGGATCATGTTGATGGGCGCGGCCGCGGGCGGGCCCCACTGGCCGGCCTGCGGCGCGTCGCCTGGCGCGGACAGCGCGCCGCCGCCCATGCCGCTGGCGCCGGACCCGAGCTTGCCCGACCCATCGCGAGGCTCTGCGCGCTTGATCTCCACCTGCTTACGTGTTTTGGGTTAAAGAAAATCTCGTTGTCAACTTACCATTTCGTTTGATCTTAAAATTATGAAGGCCTAGTAAAAACTTGGGCTCATGAACAAGAAAGATATGTTCTAGGAAACTGGCTACAGCAATAACCTTAGCACTATGTAGTCTTATATTAATATCTTAACATTTCTCGGTCTGCCATTTACAGAAATAAGATCATTGCAAAGTATAAATTGCAAGATGTTAGCACTCGTTTGTATGGCAATCAACTGGAATCTTCTCAATAAACGAAGCGACTTGCACTGTGGCGACAATTTTTCTATTTATTCATAAAGATACATCTAGTCGCAATTTATTTTTAAAATGCACACGTAAAAAGTTACACGTTTCTTAAATTCCAGGAGTCGTTCACCCGGAAAAGATTAAAACATATGTGTCACACATGTTTATTAGAATATGATGACACATGAGAGTCTAACGCGATTTGTTGCCATGTCAGAACCAATATAATTTACCTACATTATAGCAGGTATATAAATAAAAGTGACAACACTGTCATTTGAAACCTATAAGGAAAACATAGTGCTAAGTTTTATCTACGTTATTTGTTTTCAAAAGTAACTGATTACTTTAACACAATAATTGCACAAGTATTTCAAAAATTAAACTATTCTATTTTATTTACTCAGTGAAGCTTAGTGATAGTTTGTTTCACGAAAGATATTTACAAAAATATTTGGCAAACAACTCATGTTTTCAAACCAGCTACAAAAATAGTTACATTACCTGTTTTCCGTTGAGATTGATGAAATGCTCCTGAGTGACCCTCTCAACGGAGATCTCGTCCTCGAACGACAGGAAACCGAAGCCTAGAACAATCGAGTTTGTTTTTATATCGTGAAAAGTAGAAAAAAGTTTCAAACATCAAGACATTAGCAAATCAGATATTTTGTTGCAAAAATGTATATTTTATAGCACACTAAACATCAAGACAAGTTAAACCCTAAGATTATATTACTCTATGTATGGAAGGTTTCCTTCCGTCACAACATTCTGATAATACAACTTTACCTCTTAGTCCTTTCTTTCCTTACTTTATGAAGCAATTTTCCCGTAATGAAGCGAACTAATAAAAAGATGTGTTCGTCGCAGTTGTGCCTACAACCCTCGGATCACAACCGGTCGCAACAAATTACACAAGTCGTAAATTGTTTGATAAAGTCGCCCCGAAGGGTGACACCTTTCACTGGGCTCACGATTGAGGTCGTATCATTTCGATTGCGTTAACCCTAGCTCTTGTTACTGTTTGGAAAGCGAAACGCTTTTTCTTTAGCAGAACCGTTCGTAACTTGTGAACTTTTGTTTTACACCAGTTCAACTGGTATTATTGCTTGAGCATTGTGTCTCAGATTTATGCGGTTAAATTGGCTGACGAATAAACCCCTCTTCCATTATAATAACCTTTACTTGTTTACAGTGTTTATAAAACGGTTGTTACAAGCTAGTGACCTGTCGCAAACCTTGTAGACTCTGTAGCTAATGAGAACAAAGAGTATATGCTTATTTGCGTGTCAATGTCCCACGAACGCTTGAACGCACCGACAGTAGTTAGCACTAACGGCGCTGCCTGGATGTGGATAATATAAGCTAAAATATTGCATAAATATTATATAGAAACTCGTTGCTCTGTAAGCATGAGAATAAAATGTGGAATGTTTTAGTAATTTTCATTAAAAAAAATTATACATAAAATAGGTAGGTTTTCTCCATTTGTTACATTAATCCGAATAAAAAAGTAACAACTGATGTTTGAAAATGTTCGTATTTTAACAAGGTTTGTAAAAACTTTCTCTCATAAAGCGGCCCTCGAGGCTTTGCAATGTCATTATCATTTGGTCCTCTAATAGTGTTAAGTTATGAGTAGAACATTAATAAAATGAACTGATTTGCATAATGTTGTTTACCGGCGTTACGCACGCAACTCCTCTCACCTCGACAGCAAGCTGCGATGAAGAAGTCACACATGAAACTCTTCGTCGTAACATTTATCTAAGAGTCAAATTAAATATAGTAACTCTGGCACACTTACCTCGAGACTTCTTCTTCTCCTGGTCGTACATGATGACCACTTCCATGACCTTGCCATAACGGCCGAAGAACACCCGCAGATCGGTCTCAGTCACGTTGGATGGAAGGCCTCCGAGGAACACCTTCGGGTAACCACCACCGCGCTTCGGCTTCTGCAGCGTGCGAGGGTTACACGGCTTCGGGTCGATGGTCCTAGTGAACAAGTTAGAATTTTTTGAAAATGAAGTTGTGGTTTTTGAGGTTATCAAGATGGCCGCCATGGGCCGCCATTTTGACGTGTGATTTCAGATTTTGTAGTTTTGCATTGTAAGGTTGGCGAATTATTAAACACTGGCAAATTATTTGGTGAAAAGCTGAGTTTAGACTAGGGCCAAGTCTGTTATTTTCATAAGGCAGGCTAAACCTGACGAAAACTTTACTAATAAACAATAATGAAGAGATTCCTTGTTTTCTTTTTTATGAGGAAAAAAAACAAGTTGAAAAATGTACTTTCCCGAAGTAATTTAGCGAAATAATGTAATAAATAAATGGATTGTCAATTTTGGCTTTCCTTGAATTTGTTTATGAAAATATTTATTTGTTATACGCTCTCAAAGCGACATATGAGTACCTGCTCTGTCTCGAAGAATGTTATTAATTTAGTTTATGCCTGCTCTGGTTACTTGTTTTATACTACTGGATTTATTTAATAATGTAGTTGATAGCTTTCTAAATGATAAATAAATAAATTACAGACGTGTCCAATTTACGAACAAGGACTTGTTATATAGAAAACTTTTAAAGATAAATATTGAGGTCAAAACACATTTTTTTATTAGCAGTAGCAGAAACAAGACGAGCATTATTTAGGTAACCGACACCTTTAAACTGACATGGAACACCGAATAATATGCCAATGAGATTAACTCCCAAGTTTCTGCAAGATCTCAATCAATCAATCATACAATTAGCTGTGCAGCAGCATTAAGGCGAGGTGGGCGCACATTTGAGTTTTTTAAAACCATCTGAGACAAAGAATATAGTGTTTAAAAAATTAAAAAAAATATATGTTATAGTTAAGGATCTTATCTAGTCACAGTCGCATTCAGTTGCAAGATCTGATGAACTTCACCCGATAGAAAAAAATCGCAAAGTTACCCCTTTTTGTAACTTTTTTTCAATATTATGACTAAATTACTGATGTTTTACATTTAATTTTTATACTAAATTAAAGAAACTAATTAGTTCTAGACAAAGTGGCAGAGTTTGACTTGATAACATTATTTTCTTAATTACTATGTTTTAAAATGAATTAAAAGCGTGCGCGGCGGCTCGGACAGGCCCGATTAGTCGCGCGCTGGCGCTTACCGACGATGGACCTGTGTCAGTTTTTTCCGCGACAATTTCGCGTACCATACCGTCTGTTTTTGACCAAGTTTATTATAATTGTTGCAAGTTATAATGGGCAATAAACAACGCAAGCGAAAAAAGTCGTGTAAAGCAATAAAAGTAACAAATAAAAAGAATGCACTCCAAAGATATGTCACAGTACAAATATACAGTATTGTGACTCGGCCCTGTCTTTGAAATAATTACCTACAGCCGGGTGGTACGTACGCGATAGGGCTGCGCCGGGCCTATAGTAAATATTTTAATTTCATCTACTTAGTTGAGTTTCTTTCTGGTTTTGTGATTGTTAATATTATATTTTTATTAAAAAAAATGAAATTTGTTTGAATGAAATAGGAAGGTTCAATAAAAATACACTTATTGCAATTTACACAAAAACACATAAACAAATCAAAATTTTATCTTTACAGTTCTCGAACCTACTAATAGCGAACTGGCTGTTTATTTTCAATTAGTTACTCAAACTGCCCAATTATGATTATTTTATATTCTTATATTTTATAGACAATTATTTCATTTATTAACAAAGCTCTAATTTATCGCTACTAGATAGTAACAAATTTTGATCATAGAAAAAATATTTCATAAAAGTCAAGTAATATTACTTATCCAACTGCATATTTCTATGCTGTGTCGCTAGGCAAGGTCACGCGAGTTCACGAACGCGCTGTGTCCACGAGAAGTATTTTGCGCGCAGCCTACAGCGCTAAATGCCTACTTTTGCAGGAATACCTCGCCTTAATGCAAAAACATCAATACGGACCGTTATCGGTACATTCGACACGCGAAAAGATTTTCTTCTTCCAGTCATGTCTTTATACTTTTTGTTCACGGTATAGTCTATCAAGTAAGGCTAAGTATAGAAGACAGTATTTGCAATTCGAATATACTTCATAGCGTTGAACTATTAGATAATTCAGTGAATGTAAACTTTTATTTCAATCTTTCTCCGGCAACTTGCGACTACTACTCATTCATCTTTTGCATTTTCCCAGCCTATTGTCAGTTCACGGTATCAGAGAGGAACGGATACACAATAGTACACCGGCTTTTATGTATCTATCTATAAGTACAACTCTAGTGGGTTTAAAGCAAAACCTTTCTGACCCACGCATCCCTCAGGGACTAAAGGTTCTCGGAAAATTACTTTACAATAATTTTGCGCAAAGAATGCCTATCCTATTCTCCGAATAAGATCCTCTGGTTATTATTTTACGACATTCAGTGAATGGGACACAGTAATTCCTTTAGCCTGGGATCACCTGGCTTTGTTTAGGACTAAACCGAGAAACGCGCTTGCGACACGGATAAGCTAACGGGTGTGGCCGCGACCACGTGTAGACGCAAGGGTACGTTATCTGTTCCTGACTTCAGGATGTTATAAAATATCAAATCACTTAATCGTTCACACAACAGTTTTATCGTGACAAATAAAATAAAACTATGGTGCATCGACTGAAATTCCTATTGTTACTAGTGACCCTGTTTTCAAATAAATGTCAATGTTGTATACTGTTGAATGTATAATTCATTTATTGTGTAGGTGTTTAGTCAATGATAATGATAACTGTTTGAAAAAATCCATAAAACGGTACGGTACAATAAATTATACTGTCATGTTTTCTTACAATGATGTGGCAAAATAAACGGACATTCCACGTGAATTTATTTTACCTATTGTTGCGAATGTGTCCTCGGAATTCAGATCAATTCAATGAGCGTGTTAGTGTAGTATATTTAAGCGAGTATTTATGTGTGCGTGCTGCATTAGAATCAACGAGCGGTATCACGTCTATTGTATGGGGCGATAGGTACCGCTTCTTTCTAGTGCCAATTGAACCCCATCCGTCTACATCTGTTGTGCAGCTTGCGTTCGACTCATTTGTATGCAGTTGATAAGCTAACCGTTTTTAATATTCATAGTTTGACACGTGAATTAAAGATAGTTATGATTTGAAACTGAATACGTCTTTGTATTGAATAATTGTAAGTTTGTTACCCTCTGCTGGCTGAACAAAACGTGTTTGATCAGAAAAAGAAAAACTTTTATTATCATTCAAACAAAAGATGACAGAACTATTTGTAGTTAAAATAGGACTTCTGCTTTCGATAACAATCTGAAAGTAGGTTCGCAGTTGCGCATATTGTAAAACTCCCTTTATGATTTGAAAGTCTCAAGTCAAAGGCAGCAAAATTCTGCAACTTCACAAAGACCTATTTGACCTATCAGGACATGCGGGCGAGTAGTAGAAGAGCCTTGCCGGCCAAACAAGTAACAAGTGTTTCTTCATTTAAGAATGTGGAGCCCATATTTCCCCCCTCAGCAGGCCATAACTCAACTTTGTATTATGCAAACCATGTCTACCCTGTGATTTATTCATCCAGTACTCCCCCTTGCGTTCATACACCGGCCCCGATTCTGTTGGGCACTCACTGACGAAACAAAAAGCTATACAAATAGCTTAAATATAGCTCTAAAAAGGATCTTTGGTTTTTAGCTCAAATTAACACCACCCTCTTGTGTATTCAATACATTTCAAACAATTTTACAACGTCCTGGCAACAGTAACAAAAAGATCTCTAAGATAATAAGACAATACTTCAGAATATGCTGTCAACTCTGGAGATTGATTTGAGAATATTACTTTTGTTATCTCTTTCTGTTCCTACTCTAGTCTATTATACTTGTTAGCAAAAGAAAGCCGTATAAATAGTTAGGCGGCACACAAACAACAGACTCGGCGCCATAATGTCTCCGTAACGTCGCAGTGACTAAACATGCACTCCTAATCATAGTGTTAATAAGTGCAAAGAACCTTGTCGCAAACCTTGTAGACTCTCTTGTCCATAGGAACAAGGAGTATATGCTAATTTGCATTAATGTCCCACAAACATCTGAACGTACCAGCAGTAATGTAACTGAGGGCACTGCCTGGATGTGGATAGTCTTCGAGTCCTGAATGGGTCTTTCGGAGCTAGAATGTCATTAATAGAAGCACGCAATTGGTAAACATTTGAAAAATTATCTGCAGAAATTGTATTTGAAAAACGAGATTGAGGTTGAGATTCTGATTAAGAGCACGCGCAAAAAGATCCAAGTACGACAATATTCTACCCGAGCTGGTCATAAAGGCATCATTCTATTATCGTTCGGGTATCACGTCGATACTCGGGCGAATTTCACCCACCCTCCACCAAGGTTTCAGTTTTCGACTCGCGAAATGTACCTTTTAGTTTATAGTTGGAAAATATTTCAGTAGAATGGCGTGTTCTGTTAGGATTCGCAAAGGAATTTTCATTAAAATATTAAAATAGTTTCAGTAGAATACATTTTATGTTGGAGTAGCGTAACATAAAAATAACACACGTAACGTTTACTAAAAGGTTCTGAATTATGCATCATTTTTTTTTGCCATCTGTTAAAAATCTAATTTCTAAGATCTATCATTCGAGTAAGAAAACATGAAAAAACCCATATATGACTATGTATTTGTTTTTTTCTGAATAAATTACATTCTCAGAAGCTTCGTACACTTTTCTATAAAACATTGCACCTTGAAGGTCAAAAAAATAGGAAAAAAAAGAAACCACCGAAAAAAAAAAAGAACCGCCGCCATTACGTGCAGGAGAGACTTGCATCAAGTAACTACAATTAATAATACGACAGTCATGTGACATTTTTAGTGGACGATTTCTTTCTCGAGTTCTGTGCAATATCAGCCATTTTATGAGGAAACTAGAATTGTTTTGATTTAAACAATTTTAATTACTACTATGATGACACGTAACGCAGCACAGAAAATAAATGAAATCGACAAGATTTTGATATAAAGGAAACAATGACGATTTTTAAGTCAATATAAGATAAGCGTTTGAGACGTTAGTATAGCTACTAACTACTAAATAAATGTTGAATAACATATTATAGCTGAAGTCCATAGTCCACAGAGCTTGACGATCCATTAAATCAACTAGGCATTTCAAAAATAGTGATATTTTCTAAATAATTTCCCTAATGGCGCTTATGCATGAGGCGAAACGACCTCATAAAGCTGTGCCAATTAACTTTGACCGCCAAAACTTCCCAAAACCCGAGCATTTTTATCTTTTACATACTCATACACAATTTATAAAGGAAAAATGTTGTAGAATAACGTAGGAGGTATCTATTTATGGGTTTCAACATTGATCTAACCTTTCAGCCATAGCCCAATCACAGGCGAAATAAAAATTAAAAATGTATAGGTTGACAGGTGAACCAACGTCTGGTTGAGTAAGGCCATACATACAGCTGTTTATTTCTGTTTCAAGAATTGGGTCACAATTATTTGTGGATGCAACATTGTGTCTTTTTAGAAAGATTTCTCGTTTATACTACGGTGATAGATGATTTTATCACGAGAATCTGTCAGGGTATGACGTGATTTATAATGGAACACGAGCACGGGGTCAATACAAGATACGAAGATATTTTATTTATTCAGAAAACATTTTGATCATCGCCTTCCAAAATTAGTATTTAAATATCTGAAGAACTTCTGAAGAATCTAAGAAATTCACTTGCAGCCATTTTTATTATGCCACGAACCTCACACACATAACAATCGTATGGAAAAGTAGAAACCATGTAACAAAAACTTGCCGTGGCAAACTGACGCTATTCACAAGAGTAACGGTATCTTCTTGTGTCTAGTAATACTAATAGGCTTAACCTAATCTCCCAACAAGACCATTGAAGCTAGATATTTTTAACCGAATGTTTTTATTGGCAAATGATTGTAGCATTGACTTTTGATGAGTGAATGTAGAGAAGTTTTACAAAGAAATTCCTAGGGATGACATCATCATCACCATTCACGGCTTGAATTACCGCGGCTAGGTACCTTTCACTTACTCGAAATATCTCTGCCTTGTGCTGGGTTGCGGTTCCATCCTACTTACATTCCGAATCATTGGTACAAAATAATTTAAGTCGAGGTGGCGTACGTATAAGGTACCTCCACCTCTAGTTTATGTCATGTTCCTGAAAAATACACATGATTTTTGTTTTTTCTTACCTGCCATCAAGCTGATGGGGCCCATTCTGCAGCACCACGTTGACGAGCGCCGGCTCAGCGAAGGTGACGAAGCCGAAGCCCCTGGAGCGGCCCGACTCGCTGTTCTTCATCACCACGCAGTCGATCACATCGCCGTAACGCGAAAAGTAACGCTGCAAATTCTCTTGAGACGTCTCCCATGACAGACCACCGACGAACAGTTTTCTGGGTCAAAAGGATTTAAATACAGATATTTTATAGCACTTAGGAAATACTTATGCGAATTTAATCTAGGTTGGCTTGTCCACTACTGCCTACCACCCAAGACAAAATGTATTAGCGGTCTTTAACGCAAAAATAAAAGTAATCTCAATTTCAAGTTTAATTAGATCACTTAATGACGTGTCAACATGTGGCATCTTTGGCTCACATGTTGACACGTCATATTTTATCTCAAAACTTTGCTATGCATTAATGACCACTGAAAGCCATTTTTTCTAGGGTAGTTGATAGGTCAAGGCATATCTTACATCCCTATGTTTTCTCGATACCCAGTTTCAATGCCAAAGCTCAACAGCTTAAAGCAGCGAGAAAACCATTAAAATGGAAGCTCGAAATAAAACTAAAGCGTAGTGAGAGTGACTAGTAATGAATTTTAATGTCGTCCAAGTCCTTGAAACCGGCATTCGCCAGTGAAACTGTTACCGACACATTCGGGCACTGGGTGTTAAGGCATTTAGAATTATAAACGACGCTTACTAAAATGTCCCTTTGTTTACTTCTGAATATTTAATATACTAAGCCTTGACACTAACTTCTAACTTGGTTAATGAAATTGTTATTTTCAAGATTTTGCAGCATTTGAAACAGGTTGCTGTTTTCTACTTCTTTATTAAATTAATCAGGAAAATAAAAATATTTAATGAGTGAGAATTCCCACTTAACGTTTCTTATCAACAGGTCAGGAATTATTTATAAAAATAAGATGTCATAGTGCACCCGTGACATCATGAAAAGATTGTTTTTATTATCAAGTGTTCTGTATGAGGTAAATAGAAACAAGGTTTAACCCAAGCCCAAGCCAAGTGTCCAGCACACACATACTATATTGGAAGATTCACTAATTCCATGGTAAAAGGGAGACTCGTTAAAGTTTATTTGAGAAAGGGTAAATATTATGTTTATTTTGTTCTACATCGTCGCCTTGGAGGGCAATGGAGCTAAGCCACATAAACTATGGCTCTTTGTCAGTATGTTACTGCACATAACTCCATTTTGCAAAAATCTTGGCTTATCTCCATTAGTCTCCAAGGCGACGACATGCAGGACTTACCTGTCACTGTCATCCATATTTTTACTTCAAACAATTCACTGCAGTCTCTTTTTAGTTTTAAATAACTTTTAGTAATTTACCGACCTTCAAAAACTAAGCACATGTATTTTAACAAATAGACTTTTATTCAATCACAAGATATGAACTAGAGTAAATGACCTAAAAACCTACTTGGTAGTTGCTATCAATATTAAATTTATTCAAATAGCCATTTTGTTTGTGATAAGGATGCCTTTACTAGAAGTGGACAATTGTTTTTGATTATTTGAATGCTCAACTATTCATTACGAATGTATATTTATTTATTTATTTATTATGTGAGACAGATACTGTGTTCAGTAAGGTTCACTAGGGTAAAGTATTTAGATTAAACTGTTTTCAAGGATCTCTGGCAAACACAAGTGTACTGTTTCAAGTATTGCACCAAGCCGAACAGTGTTTTAATTACTGTGTATTTTAAACTTAACAAGGCCTAGATTACGATTTAATTACAGCTAATTTAAAGGGTTTGAGTTGTATCATATCAGAATAATTAGCTTAAAATGATGCTTGTTTGATAAATGCTAATACTAAAAATAGTTGCAAAATGTATAAATGAAAATCCATTAATAACAGCATGAAAACAAAGAATGCAGATCAAGTTCGCAAAAGAAGCATGTTAGGCAGTTATCAAGTTAAAAACTTTTCAACTCAAGTGTTACTTCTAAGCCAAAATGTGGCTTTAGCTATAGATAACTTGCAAAATGACTCACAGACACATGAATTTAACTGTTAAAATATTTTATATAATAGACGGAAGTTATAATCAGAAGTTTTATCTAATCAATGTCATTCTACACAGTCAGACAGTAGTCATACTGAAAGTATTACTTGGACTAGCTTTCAAACATCCATACTGTAATAATTTAGTGCTTACTAAGCACATTTACCAAGATTGGTGAAAGTTTCCATTCACTTCTCTTGGGTCATAGTTTTCCTTAGAATGGTTTCTGTGTAACAAATATCTGCTTATTTTATATTTAATTACTGACACAATTTACAACTTTATGCTAATCCATTTGCATTTTAGATTACTAGTAAAAATGCAAGTGAAGAAGTAAGATGCTAAGAAATAATGAGTTGAAAGTTAATCATTAGCATTTATTATTATTTACTCACAACTTGATAACTAAAATTATCTTACTTATTTTCCTAAAACAGTAAATGAATAGAATGTGATCCTATACTTAACACTAAGTAAGTATGGATAATTAGGCATCCACACTATTGTTTCACCATTAAACAGCGTCTGTAGCGACCGCCCAAAGCGTGTTTACATGTAAAATAACATTCATCCGAACAAGCATCGAGAAAAACTGTTTATGAACATAATAATTTGACGACGCAAGTAACCATATGCAAATGAATCAGCACGCTTCGCGTCTTGTAGGTAAATGGGATCGCGATACGCGGCACTTCGAACATTGATCTAATAACCTCATTAACAACGCACTACTCAAAATGTCCATATTTTCCACAAAATTATGATGGTCGCAATACCCTAGCGCGAAATCACCGATAAGAGAAAGCAACGATTAGTCACGGAAAGGTTAATTTTACATATTGCGACGTTTCCACATCAACAGCTTTCGGAGTTGGAAGTCCAGTTATATAAACTAATACTACGTAAATTTTGGCAATAAAATGCAATAACGATCAGAGAAAATATAGCATGGGAAAGTAATAGCTGCCATGATCGTACCACGCAAGTCACACGGCGAGGCTTGGGGTCGGTGCCCGCTAGCCGGTATAAAGTAAAAGGCTAATTGAAATTTTGCAGTCCGCATCTATATCATTTTACGTGTATTATCACAAAATAACGTTATTGACCGAAAATCATACTTTCAGAGAACAAAGTTGAGTACGTAACGCTACCACACAAGCCCTGCTGGCTATCCGTGAAATGCGACACACCAAGCGAACATGCCAGTTTGACCTATTATAGTTGGCACGTCGTGGACAGCCTTAAGCCACACCTAAAATATGTGAAAACAAACTCACCCCTTCTCATCATCGTCCATGTCTGGATTCATACGCATAACTTACTACTAATTAAAAATAATGGTTGGCACCGGTAAAGACAACCAAACCACACAAGCACAGACCCACACGAATGATTATGGCGGACCAACCATTTCCGCTTTCACAAAAAAAAGTCATGGAAAGGGGAAGTGGTCAATACAAAGCTTGATCAAATTGTTTTTGTCAAAATGATCAAAAAAGTCTGTTATTTCTTTCTTAAATACAATTATTTAAATTAAAAGTATTTAAACAGTAACAGTAATTGATAATTTAGTTAAAAAAGTATAATATTTAATTTAAAAGTAAGTAAATGCGTAGGATTTCGCTAAAACACAAGCGTACCGCCAGGTGGCAGCATCAACTATAATGTTGCCATATGAAATAAATACCGAATGCTTTATGATATTGAATTCTTCGGAATAGTAAACCATAAATATTGAAAAAAAAAACTGTTTATTATATTTTTTCAATAGTTTACAACTTTCACGTCATTTAAGTATAATTAGATTTTAAGGATTTTTGAAATGGTTGTACATACTAATAACACCTCGTGCAAAATTTTTTGGAAGCAACAGTACCGCCATCTAGGTTTCAAGTAGTGATTATTTCGGAATTTAACTTTTGGATTTTCAATATTTTTTGGTTTTAGAGTAGGTAAACTAAATGAGGTCTGAGGGTGAGCCAATTACCTAATTCCCCTTGATTTAGAAGAACTTGGTTTAAGTATTCTACTCTTTTAAACCATAGGTCACGGACTTGCTTGACTTACACATAAGACCCCAAATTAGGTTTGAACAGTCAAGGCAAACCGCAACCGCTTCAAAATAAGCAAACCATTTTTCAACCACCCAAAACAATTAAAAATAAAAACAGTCCAAGCCTAAGAATCAGAAAATTTGTAGTTTTGTATGTTCGGTAATTTTATGGAAACAAAAACAGGTTTTTGTATAACATTTATTTAACCTTACAGTTTCAATTAAAATTCGTAATGAATAACTGGTGATGTCGCCACAGTGACAGGCATATCTTCTTGTAAAGTTAAGTGGAAGGGAAAAATCACTTGAATCTGTAATTAAAAAAAAAAACTTTAGTCAAAATCTGCCTAATGGGTTGGCCTTATTTACCAATATTATTATGGCATAAGTCGGGTAGTAGTAGATGGTGGGTATTCAGAAAGAAAGTTGTTAGTGCTGGTTCCCGAAACATTCACTAAGTCCAACATGATTTTACTCTTTATTTCAAATAATAATGAAAAACTCACCCTAAAAATATATGAAATGTCTACCATAGGGTCTATTAGATTTAAGGTAGAAGGTATTAAATGAGGAATCTCCATGTTAAAGAAACAAATCTCGGCTATATTCAAGGTAAATTTCTTGTGCTCCGTTTTGCACATTTTCTTTTCCTCGTCTGCCCATCCTGACTGAACACTATATCGTAATTTCTGAAAAAAAAAAAATATGAACGACTTGGTCAAACACAAGAATACTAACTTTATTCCTTTAGATTTAGGTATTCGTATACCTAGATTAGATGGATACTCTACCTGTACCAATATTACGTTGATTTTTCGTATTTTAACTTTCCTCTCGTTAATGATTGTTATTTCGAAGGGAATGGTCTGTTTAGGTGCAAACGCCTTGTACGTTTTAATACAAATTGTGAATTTTCCGGAATTCCGAAAAGTTTTACGAAATTCATTGAAAGAAGGCATCTAAAAACAACATTTTTATTAGTAAATATTATAAGTTTGAATGATACCCAAGATAACATTTCCAAATACCCACCAATAATTCTTCCACGTGATTTAAATTGATGTTTCCTAAAACATTGAATGAAGCCATTTTTTTAAGTTTGTAAGCGGGTTTGCTTTTTATTTTTACGGTGTAAATTACTTTGGCAATAGAACTTTCAAAAGACGATGGCAAATCTACTGGCAATGCGAAGTGGAACGGGTATTGGTGAATACCGGCCGGTAATATGCTTCCTGAAAAAAAAAATATAGCTTTAATGTAACGTAGCGCATCTTTTCATCGTTCCGAAAAAATAATGTCCCATCGTATCAATAGCAAATCTGTTAGGCCCGAAATCTATGATCTAAGCGAACTCTGTTCCATAACGCAGTCAAATGGTCATCGATTGCAATGGTGACAGTGCACGAGGCTCCAGATAAATGCAGGACTTGTGTAATTTTTCGGATTTATTGTAATAGTTTTCTTCATCGCGCTTTAGTTACCTAATACGACGTTTCAGATCTCGTGAACGATCAGCAGTATCGTGGGCATTATTGTAGGCTCAAAGATAATAAATATGAAGAGCCAAAATTTAAGAAAGGGCAAGATTGTTCTGTAGTACTTACCATTGCAATAATCTCTGAATATGTCGGTCATTAACAAACTTAGAACTTTCTTCTTTTCAGAATAGATTTTTATGTATGGCATCGTCGCCATAGACCGGGTCCATTGAGCCTTGCAAGTTCCCGTAACTTTGAGATCAATCCCTAAAACACACCAAAATAAAGCAATACAAAATAAAAGTATCCAGTATTTTGAACATAAAGTCATAGTAAATATTGATAAAATTACTCTGGAATTTCTGGTCATTTTTCAATTCCAATGTCACAGTTCCAGTCACAATATCACCTGCGTAAAAACTTCCAGTGGAATCACTATTAAAGTTAATGGTGCATGCCATTGCAAAATCTAAATATTATTCAATGAGTATTACGTTCACTAGGACAACAAAATAATTTAGTCGGCCTTCTACATAAAACATAATTATTATTGCTATCGGCAACTTGATAACCCCGATATGTAACAGATAACAATGATGACAGAAGATAATGATTCCCGAATCGGTGAAGATTAAGTAGCTGCAGAAATATTGATTTGGTTTCGAGGTTGAGTGGCTATTTTGATGAGGATGGGGTTGATGAGTTAAACATTGCTAATGTGTGTGAGAATGAGTTATAAAAAAATGTTGTCCTCATAGTGTTCTGTATGTTTTATCAGACTTATTTGTTCTCATAATCATTCTAGTGTAAAGAGTGACGTTGGCAATGTTGATTCTTTGCTAATAAGGCCCAGACATGAATAGAAATAATCTATAATAGGTACCTACGTAATCTCATGCCGATGCTGCCCGAGAATTTCGTGGTGGTTGTGACAGCACACAAACATACGGATTATTGATGAATTTACAAACAATTAGTCTTAAACGTTTTTAAATTAATATTTCTGATCCAAGAGGTTGCAAAATAAATAATAAAAGTTCAACTTGTTCCCATCTTTGACCATGCTTTAATGTTCTCAATTCTCATTAAAAAAACTGTTCACACGATAATTTCTTGAGCCCGGTGAGCCCTCGTGGTTTACGTTTCCGAACGAAAAGCAAGATGACATTGACAGCCAAATGTCATTTAAACATTTTGCATTATTGAAAATCGGAATTTCGTTCGTGGTGATTTTTCCGATCGGTTCTTCGGCATGATTCGCATAATAACTGTTCGATCGTTTTGTTTAGTTGTGCATTGCATATTTTCGTAAACAAATATTTGGGATATGTGCGTTTTTCTGTAGTATATGTCGTTTTATGCGTCGTTGGTCAATTGTGATAGGTTATGTTATGCCCTTTGCCTTGTCAGGGTGAAAAGTGAGTTTGTTTGATTTATTTCGTTATAGCTCTGTTATTCCACTGTATATTTATGTATTTTAAGATTGATGGTATTACGCAACGTGCATTACTTTCATACTATAACGATGGTTCCTAATAAGACATTTTTATGACCGTCTTTGCAAACATTTTGATTACACGAATCATGTTTCCTTTTTTCTGCAAAGTCGCGAGTGTTGACCTCATTACAGACAAAACATATAAGTTCAAGTGATAGGTATGTTCGAATATTATCGTACATGCAGCTGACATGATATATAAAACTTGCCTTTTCATCCAAGTTTTTTCAATTCATCAGTAAATAATATACTATAACACTATCAAGTAGTTATGCATTATGTAGACAACTTCTTGCTTGCAGATATTATAAACAGGTTGCAATGAGTGATGTTATTTCTTGAACACAATAATTTAGAAAAACTGATTGTCATTCATTGTGAAGTTATCATCAGCTAAACAATCCCTCATCATTTGATTCTCATACTGAAAATTAGTCCCTGAAAGGGCTGCTTCTGCTGTCTCATCTTTAGGCTGCAATGACTAGCCCTAAGAAACATTGCAACATCACACTAACATTACTCATGGCAGTTTAAGAGGCGATTCCAAGGTTTTTCACATGTCTAAGGTCTAAAATCATTTTGAATGTTGCTGGTTTTTCTTTAGACTGGTTTGTTCTGCTGGTTAACTGTATCATACCTGGTCTACTGAAACAGAAATGTCTTTTGATCGATTGAGATTTCAACATTGAGTTAGAAGAAACAAACAATATGCCATTACTTGTTTGCTTTAATAGCTCTGTACACACCAACCCATCATTCATACAAATTTTGCACAGGCCTACAAAAAAAAAAGGTTTTTTACGGTTTAATTCGTTGAGATATTGTGTTTCTGATGAACCTAAAACTGTCAAACTTTTATCAGCTCTAATTTAACGACTACCCTCAACTTTAAAATTTCTTCACTTAAGACTTCAGCAAAGTATCACAAGTTTTATATTTTCTACTATTTCGTTGTTTTTGTGCTATGGCATGCTCTTCTCTAAGTGGAGGATCAAGTTGAATGAAACAAAATCCATTCACATTGACTTCACTAATAAGAAATCTGAATACAACCCAGTGTACATAAACAACAAAAGTGTACTGTACGAAAACACTGCCAAATATCTTGGTATGACCTTAGACGCAAAGCTGCGCTGGAAAGCCCATGTCAAAAAGAAACGAGAAGAATTAAAAATTTGTTACAGAAGCATGAACTGTTTACTAGGAAGGCATTCTGCGTTGTCAGTTCCTAACAAAATCCTGCTCTACAAAACAGTCCTTATGCCAGTATAGACCTATGGTATACAACTATGGGGTTGCGCCAAAGAAAGCAATGTAGAAATTATACAAAAATTCCAGAACAAGTACTCAAGAACATCGTGAACGCGCCTTGGTACATAAGAATTGACGACATCCATCGGGACCTGAATATAGAGTTCGTAAACAGTATAATCCATATGCAGAAGTTCATGAACATCGACTTCATCATCATGTTAATGTCGAGGCCATCCAGCTCCTCGATAACACGGACATAGTAAGAAGGCTCAAAAGGACTAAGCCTTTTGAGTTAGTGTAGTGTAATCTATTTATGACTTACCGCGAGTGTAATATAATACAGCAGTGTAGTGTGTGTAGTAGTAGCTATTTATATGGACACAAGAACAAAGTGACTTCGCCTTAACAGACGCTAAGTAAACGCAATGGACATGCTCTTAGATATACTTTTACTTTTAGCAAATTAAGTTAGATTAAAATTGCTTATTAGCCTTATTAGGCTAGATTGTAATATAATAAACAAGATAAAAAAAAATGCCGCGAAAATACCTTTGAGGAATATTGAAAAACCATAACAGAGTTTGTAAAAAAAGCATATTTCAGTTACTTCTACTTGAGTATTGAGCATCAAGACAAGCCTTGGGTGCCTCATTTTGTGTGTAAAACATGTAGTGAACATTTGAGCCATGGGAAAAATTGCAAAAGAAGTTTTATGAAGTTTGGGATGCCGATGATTTCGGGAGAACAACAAAATCACTTCAAACCACTGTTATTTTTGTTTGCTTAGCATCTTCGGCACAAACCGTAAAAACTGAAACAAAAGGACATATTCTGATGTACCATCAGCGAAAAGACCTATACCTCATTCTGAAAGTGTCTTCCGAAACTTGGTCCAATGAAATTTGTAAAAGCATAAGACAAATCGGGTACTTTGCTTTCAGTTCATCACAAAAGCATTTCCAGCTTTAAATACCTACAGAAAAACTCAAGACTGGAATATTTGACAGTCCCCAAATAAGACAATTAAAGATGATAACTTCGCAAAGTCTATGAACGAAACGGAACTCGCTGCATGGAGCTCATTATTCATAAAGATTCTCAGTAATCATAAGGCTGGAAATTATGAAATTCCTGTAAACCAAATGCTATTGTCTTTTCAAAACTTGGGGTGTAATATGAGTATCCAAGTTCATTACCTGCACAGCCATTTGGACTGCTTCCCACATAACCTGGGCGACTTAAGTGAAGAACAACGACAGCTGTTTCATCAAGACATCAAAGTCATGGAGAATCGGTGCCAGTGTAGATAGGCTACTCACATGATGGCTGATTACTGCTGGCTTCTTATGAGAGACAACACAAAAGATAAACACACAAAAATAAATAATCAAGAGTCGTTTTTTGTATTCTGAATAGTAAAAAAAAAAACATTTTAAAATCAGGTCTTTACAGCACCAAAAATTGTGTAGGTCGGTGTTATAAATGCAAAAGTAAATCTGTCTGACTTTTATGATTTTACACAATTATAGAATTGAACCAATTGTTATGAGATGAATAGGTAGCCTGGGAGCTGAAAAACGACATAGACTTTTTTTTTTGTAATTTATTTCACAAAATGATGATGAAATTAATTATAAACTACCGTGATGTCTCCGTAGCGGTTTAACTATAGGATAAGTGGTGTGATGAACAAACCATAATCAGTAACTAAAATAAATATCTCCGATATTTTGTTGCACTCTGTTTTTGTTCAGTTAGTCTGTTTACTCAAACAAAACTTCTTTTACCATCATTTTAGATTTCAGTCATCATTTCCTGGAATGTGTTGACAAAATAAGTTCAATGTATTTCATAGATATATTTATGGATAGTTTGTTTTAGGTGTAAAAACAATCAAAATTATTATGATTCTTCACTTTGAAGTTTGCTTCATTCCTTTAACAAAATCTCCTGCTGTATTGAGTACAGTACACACATATTTATAACCACATGCATACAAAACTTCATTCACCTAGCTTTTCCTAACAGTTGCATTCAGTTTCTGTTGTGGTAGGAGGGTTTAACTTGGAGGCTCCATGTTAGAGACTCCATGATGAAGCAACTGCCTGTGTTGTATGTATGACTGACCCGGAACCCACAACATCCTTGCGGTCCATCCGGTTTTCTTGCCAATAAGTGCCAGTTTCCATTTTTCTTTCTTTAACCCATACAACCAAAATAATTGTGCTACCCACTTTAAATTATGTCATGTCATGGAGCGACTGCAGACTGATATGTAGTACATATCAGTCGCTCCATGTAAAATACTGGTATTCAGCTGCATCGTAGTTGGGAAAAGGCTAGGCAGATGATGATATTAGTGTGTTTCTCTTTAAGAATAACCGTCATTATTATCTTTTTTAAAGGTAATCACTACAGCCATGGACCCGAACATTTATGCTCTGGTCCTAGACACCTTAAACCGGGCCACCAGCCAGGACACAGAGGTGTTGAAACCGGCTGAAAAGAAACTACAAGAATGGGAGGTGGAACCTGGCTTCTATTCTGTTCTTTTGGTAAGTTTTAGCTGGTTCTGTTTTCATGTTTTGGTGTCCAATAAGCTTGATTTTAAATGTAGCAGTGTCTCAATCCTCTGCTTGCATTGATACTTAATTTAGATAAATTGATGCTAATACCATCTGGCTCTTGGCGAAATGAACATGGTTGAACACAACATCAATTCTTCATTGGCATTTCATAAAACAGCGAACTTTACGAGCAGACTACGCCGTTTGTGTTATGACAAATTTACCGACGATAAGTACACCATTTAAACAACTCATAAGGCCGAGTGTTATCGATGCAAAATCTTTTGCGCGGTCATGAACGACCTTGAGTACGTTCATGGCGATTGTGAACTTTATAATTATAACTAGACAAACAAAAATAACATTCCTTTAATCACCATAAGTCGCGCGTTTTTTGCGCCTTCCAACAAAATAAAAACTGAATACCTTTACAGAACGTCTTGTCAAACCATTCAATAGACGGCAACGTCCGATGGCTGGCGGTGATGTGTTTCAAGAACGGCGTCGACCGTTACTGGAGGAAGAATGCCCCCAATGCTATCAGTGACGAAGAAAGGGTCAAATTGAGACAGGGACTCCTCACTACCAGCATACTGAGTGAGCCTGTCGCTCAGATTGCTACACAGCTTGCTGTTTTGATTTCCAAGATTGCAAGGTGAGATTTTAGCTCTTAGAAGAAGGCAGTCTGTAAACACTAGTTAAAGAAGTCTGATAAAATCTGTGATCAGTATCAGTAAATGTCTGATCTGGTAAGGTACGATTCCGAGACGGCAACTTTAAACCGCAGCAGCAAAGCCGCCTAATCACTATGACAGGTTGTAGTGGCACAATTGGTTACTAAATTCTATGTAATTCTTTGCTCCCCTGGTCTCGCGGTCGCAAGAGCGACTGCTGAGCCTGGTTTCCTGAGTCCGATACCCAGCTCGAGCAAAAGGTGTTTGGGTTTTCCATTTGGAATTTCTCAGTAGCAGCCTGGAGTTTGGTATTTGGCGGTATGACACCTCCGTGCCTCGAAGGCACGTTAAGCCGTTGGGCGCATGATCTCTCTCCGGTCATGTCGGGTTGCTGTCCCATCGGACTATGAGGATGAGGGAAGAGATAGTGCACCTGGGCCGCGCACACACCTGTGCACTATAATATTTCCCGCGTCGCTGGCTAATATCCGCTGAGAAACTGTCATGGGGACTATTATTTTTATTAATTCTTTGCTCCTGTTTCATATTGATTATCGCCTGATGCCGTTTTTTAGAGTTACATAGAAACCAGTCGTGTCGCTGGGGCTTATCATTACGATTGGACGGCTCTGCGGTTGCGGTTGCCCTCGGCATTGCTCTTTTATGATTGGTTAAAAAAAATAACAAGCAATAAAGTGAATTATCATGGGCACTCTAAAGAATACTCGATTTTTTATCTGCCACAGGTTTGATTGTCCAACAAGCTGGCCAGACTTAGTCCCAGAGTTAATGGGTGCACTAAAAGCACCGCAGCCTCTAGTACAGCACAGGTCTCTTCTTATCTTCCATCACGTCGTCAAGGCATTGGCTTCCAAAAGACTTGTTGGCGACCGACGCACATTCCAGGTTAGTATGTTTTGGTTTAGTGTTGAGAATTCTCTGTTCTTTGGCTCAGGTTAGTATAGAAAAGAGCTGATCGAGTCTGAGTCGGATGTAAGATATTGCGGTCCTTCGTAGTTAATTACCGAAGAAAAGTCATACCTACGTAGCCAAACAACACCATTTTGTGGCAAATTAGGGGGCTAATTTGCCACAAAATGGGTGCTGTCGCGCGATTTTTTAAGGCTGATTTAAAGGCGTCTTTAATCTATCAAGAGTTTCCTCTAAACTTTGAGGGCTTATGCTTTGCTTACCTGAGTATTCTTTGATCATATTGAGGCTGTTCAACACAACACAGCATGTCAGGACTCTGTGACTGGCATGCTTTTGAATATTATAGTACATTCAAGACTACCATGCTTGGAACTACAACCACAGAACCATGAAATTTATTAAAATCACTCCACCATTCACAGGAGTTAACCAACACAGTATACTCGTTCATCCTGACGCTCTGGCACGAGAACACAGAACTGTTCCTCCGGCACATCCAAGAAGGGGCTGCCACAGAGCTGATCACGGAACATCTGGAGAAGGCGCTCCTCTGCCTCAGGATATTGAGGAAATTGACCGTGTTCGGGTTCAAGAAGGCACATGAGAGCCAGGACGCTATGGCCTTCTTGAATGTCGTGTTTGACAGGGCTAAGACCAGTTTGGAATGCAGTGAGTATAAAACTTGTTTATTATAAAGCTACAAAGTCATATATTTCGCCCACATAGTTATAGGAACCCTCGAATCCAATGAATTATTCTAAGACATCAAATGCAGTTGCCTGTTTTCAAGGCAGTTTGTGGAATAAATAAACTATTCATAATGTGAATATGTTATTTCTGAATAATAGATTACACATGGTCTGAACTCTGACCCGCCGCATACTGCATTATAAATGATGAGGACCTAAGACCTAAAAACGAAATAACCACTCGTATGCCGAGTATATAGACACAATTAAAAAGCTATTGTGTCTCGTGTAGATCTACGTTCCGGCACACGAAAGGTTAAACTTGCACACTATTTTCCTTTTGGTTCATTCACATTTGTCTAAAACTCCGAAACTTCTTCCAGGAAAACTACTAAAAGGCAGAGGCATATACCCACTGGAGCTCTGCGAAAAATTCATAATACATTTAACCAAAGTAGCTCTAGGAGTGTTATGTGCTCAGCCATTCTCCTACGTCCCGCTAATCAGGCCTTCCTTGGAGTTCGCCCTGTATTATTGCTTTACTGAGCAAGGTATGGCTCTGATCTATGAGAGGTTCACGATACAGTGCCTGAATATTGTGAAGGGGATCCTGCAATGTGTGGAGTATAAGCCGCCGAAGGGAATGGATCAGGTTAAGGAGCCATGTGAGTATTATTTGTTGTTAATAAAACTTTTATCTAATGAACGTATCTAACGGACAACAGCTCAAAGTAGTGATTATTGCTTAACTTTTTGTACTCTGGTTTAGACTAACGGCAAATGGCGTCAATGCTGTCCACGGCTCTCTGTGCTGTTCACATTGATCTCCTTCTTTTGCATGAGCACAAGTAATCCGAGAATATTAGCTCATACCATTGTAAAAAATAAGCTACTTAGCAGGTACCAAACTTCCACATGACTCTAAATTCACGAGTTGCATTGAACGAAGGAATATTACAATAATCCGTAAACGCTATTTTATCGCCACGATAGGACGCCTTTTACGCGACACTTAAGTTTATTCTTCAACTACCTTTTGCTTCCGGTGTCTCACTACTATTTTCTAAGTTCCAAGGAGGGTTGACGTCAGGGAGTGGGCCGGTCATAAAACCTTTGCCAAAACCCAAACCAGTATGATGATAAGGGGAGGATAATAATGATGACTCTCAGAGTCTGTGAGAAGTGGCAAATGTTGTCAAAGCGTTTCGTGATTCTACAACATTTCCTTAGTAGTTAGCAGCGATGGAATGTCAATTTGACCCATTGGTGCTGCTGGCTGCTGACCTGGAGAGCTTTGCTAATAATCTTGTATCTCTTGTAGTAACACTCCAAGCTCATCAAGTAAAAATGGAGGTCCTCGACGCGAATACTCTGTGCCACATGTGTCGACACCTGGTTTCTCACTACTTCCTGCTGAGTGCTGATGACCTAGCACTGTGGGACGCTGAGCCGGAGAGCTTTGCTACTGATGAGGCTGGTGAATCCTGGAAGTATAGTTTACGGGTGAGTGGTATTTCGGACACAAGTATTTTATTACCTTTTTTTTTTTCGGATGCGAAACCATTATATGACCCCTCTCGCTCTAGGCGGAGCGGAAGGGAGTGTCAGACTTGTACTGACTAAAACGCATCCATGTTCCTTCTTTGCCCTTTGTGTTCCAAAGCCGCGGTATCTCTTTATTTTATTACCTTTTATCGCAAATCTAAGCGACAAAGCCAACAGTCCAATCGCTATCACAGACCGTCGGGATTCGACTGATCTTTAATAACTATGAAAACGGCAATTGGCGGTAATGTTGTAGATGGTGGCATTACTGCCTCTTGCCGTTTTCATTTCGAAAGCTCTTTCATAGATTTACTGAGAACCCAGTCGTGTTGTTGCGGTCTGTCCTTGCGACAGTGTGGCTTTGAAGCTGTAGTTAATAGTATCTTTATAAAGTCTTATCCTTATTTATAAAAAATAATGTCGGTTCGTCTGTTCGTACCCTATAGACACCCTAACCGATTTTGATGAAATTTTGTGCAGTGCAATGCCAGGGAAGGTTTCTGAAAAAAAACGGCATTGCAATGCAACAAATAGCTAGTTCTAAATATTTCTGTCCTTTATTTTCACAAAACTTTTCTTGAGACAGTAACAATGAGCTCAGTTTTAAATCAAGAAACGAGTATGATTATTTTATAGATAAAATGAAGGCTTTCAAAAACGTAACAGTTACTTGAAATACTTCCGACTAATAAAATTACACCACCTTTCTTTACAGCCGTGCACAGAAGCGTTGTTCATGGAACTGTTCCAATTCCGTAACGTATTAGCTCCGGAACTGGTACGACTGCTAGCGACCCTGCAAACGCAACAGATATCCCCTGACGATCTTCCTGGTATATTGAAGAAGGATGCTGTTTATAACGCTGTCGGATTGGCTGCCTTCGATTTGTATGACGATGTGAGTGTCATTTTCTTTTCTCTTTATAGTGGAGAAGAATATTTGCTCATAGATTTTTTACATAACGGACATAGGCCATTCCGTATTTGCCTCTAGCGAATGTAGCAAGTGGATGACGTTTTGCGATAGCACTGTAATGCTTTCTGAATAATAGAGTGAGTGAGCACCATAAGTACCTAATAGAAAGAGACCAAACGGCGTGCAGTTGTTAGTCAAGAATGCTCCAACCACTCCCATTTTAGCTCACTTATCATTAATTCAGGACCAATACTTCACTTCCCATTTTGTTTTATTCTAGGTCGACTTCGACGAATGGTTCACGAATGTTTTGAGTCAAGAATTAAAAATCAAAGACAACAACTACAGAATAATCCGAAGAAGAGTTTGTCAACTTATTGGTAAGCTACTCTCACCAAAAACGTTCCTTCATCAACTGACGAAAAAGAAACTCTATATTTTATATATTTTGGTATCCATTGCAGGTCAATGGTGCGGTGTTCGTGCATCGCAGTCCCTTCGACCAGCAATGTATGCTTCATTACTGGAACCTCTCAGTAGAGTAGACGAAGACGCGGCTGTCAAACTAGCAGCTGCCGAAGCGTTGAGGAGTACAATAGACGATTTCAACTTTGACGTAGAACAGTTCGCGCCGTACGCTCCGCATGCGATCGCTGCTCTTTATGAACTCCTGGTACGTAGGTGGTTGTTATGATGTTTTGTTTTGCGGTTTGTGTGAATTTTTCAGTCTTTCAACAGATTTCTTTCTACAAAACAGTTTTAAGCAGTTTCAAAGATACAAATATCATTATTAAAAAAATAAAAAATAGAATTAATTTATTTCAGGTACCACATAGACTTATTAGAAAACATCTTTAAATTATTCAATAGAAATACAAAATCATACCAATAAATACAAACGAATTAAGATATCAAAACACAAATTAGTTATATCAAATTCAATTAAAAATTATTGCTTCGGTCAATTCGATAAGGTTTTGAGGTACGTTTAGCCACGTCAATGGTAGGTCATACTAATTGCTATGGCAATTGTCGTGCGTCTATTAAGAGACTTAAAATTCCGATTTAAAACAGTCACAGTAGTGCGCGGCCGCGTAGCAACATAAATAAATTATAAAACATCGCGAAATTTTTTATTTTTATTTTCTTTTTCGTGGAATGCATCTAGGTACAAAATCAGAGAAGCTTTCAATGAAATCAGCCTATTGTAGTTAACTGCTGGATATAGACTTTATCTAAGCTGCGCTATAACGTCTTGTTCTCTGCCTTCCACTTCCAGCTACCTTTTCAGATGAAGCTGTAGCCATAAACAAAGTGTTCGTAAACGTTTAATTCTAGGTGGAATCGGAAGAATGCGACACAAAGATGCACGTCCTGCACGTGGTGTCGTACGTGATGGAGCGCTGCGGCGCGCGCGTGGCGCGGGGCGGCGGCGCGGGCGCGCTGTTCGCGTACCTGCCGCAGCTGTGGGCGCACGCCGCGCACGCCGCGCACAACATGCTGCGCGCGGCCGCGCTGGCGGCGCTCGTGCATCTGCTCAAGGTAGATGAGCCATTCAATCTGTAACAGATATAACTTGCTGAGAAATTCTGTTATGTGACCCACACGTTCAAAACCACACACTTTTACGCGCTTTAGACATGGTTTTGCAGACACTAGGTATGATGTACAATACAACACACACGCATTATGCACTTATTCGTTATAACAAAGAGTGCAGCCGATGCCGTAGAAAATACGTCGTCGATCTACAGCGGCTACGAAATTAGTACAAAATGTCGGTGATACCGCATTGCCTGTTTCCAGTTTCTAAAGGTGTGATCCAGCCAATTGTGTACTTTTTTGGACGAAGAATCTGCGCCTTTACAATATGCACATAATATGTTTTGCTTGATTTCTAACATTACACGACACAACAGCCAACATATTGTATGCGATGCCCTAACACGAACTTATTAATGTTTCGGCAAAACCTACAATGTAAACACGAAGCTCACCCACACTTTCATCCGCAGGCCCTAGGCGAATGTCCTCCAAACATTCGCCCCTGGATCCTGAGCGTAGTCAACGAGTCTACCAAACTCACAGAGCCAGCGCACGTGTACCTACTAGAAGACGCGCTGGAGCTGTGGCTCGCAGTGCTGGAGACCTCGCAGGTGGCAGACCCTGCCACCTTGCAGCTCGCCGAGAATCTTCACCCTATATTAGGTATGTGGAAGTCAAAAAGAACTCTACTATATCGAAACCTATCACCGTGGGGTGACAAGTTTCGAGAGAAATTATAGTACTAAAGAAAACTCTTTAGTAAAAGATACGAGATCACTGTTGCCGTCATCGCCAGGATCCCTAATCTTAGTAGTCCTAATTTATGACTAGATGAGGCGTTTTAACTGAGTAATGCTAGGCACTGAGGCAAATGCAACCTCGGCTCATTTGACCAAAACCGGAATTGCCCTGTGCAGTTGCTTCTAATTCTGTTATTAGACCGCTTTCTAAACTATGACAGTATCGAAAAAATCTACGCCACTATGGTCACCTGCTTGTTTAGCAAAGCATAATCATTTGACAACTTTCCAACCGCTTGGAACATAGGTCTTCTCTCTATGTGAGGCAGTGGCCCATAATTAAGTAAGGACTTCAGGTTAGCACCCGTACCTTGTCGATGTTCCACACATTCGCACGTAGCGCTTCTACATCGTTTATTATACGTACAGTCAAGGAGTGGAAATCCCTGCCTGCGACAGAGTTCCCAAGTTCATACGACCCCAATCTATTTTAATCGCGAGTTAATAGGCTTGTTTTGGGTTAGCTCGTTCCATCGTAGACCTCATCTCTGCCCTCAGGACTAGATTGAGATCAAGAGTACGCTCATTTAAAAAAAAAGACCTTACCCAACAAATTCTTCCGCAGAACAATCATCCGAGCACCTCCGGATAGTAGTCTACATAATGCAAGCCTACACACTCCTGTGCCCCGAGGAGTTTCTCTCGGGCCCGGGAGGGAAGTGCATGGCTCTCCAGGAGGATATGCTGAGTGACATGAGGACTGAGGGAGTCATCACTGTGTTGAAGATGGCGGAAATCTGCATCAGCGTCACTTTCCCGGAGAGGAATGCCTTCTTGGGGGTTAAGGTCATCTGGCCGATTCTTATTAGGGTGATACAGTGAGTATTTCGCTGTTCTTTGGACGCTGCAAATCGGCTCGATTTTGTGCATGGGACTGGTTCCAAAAATATGATTTTCATAAGGTGAACATTGTGTGTAACAGTCTACTCCTAGGATTGTCTATTCAAATGAAAGTAGTGAAGTGTTTTGTCATTAGAATTAAAAAAAAATACTGTGTGGCCTAGTTCCATATGAGCACTGGAGACAAAATGATTTTAGTACAAATGATAATGGTATTAGTATTCTCGGAAAATTATATAAATATAATGCAATTCAATTCATTTATTGCATCAAATATGGTAGCTACATGAATTTCTTATATAAAATATTTAGTAACACACATTTAGCCAATATATAGCATGCAATAGTACAACTTTTTACACTTAAGATATTATTTATTGCTTTTTGTCGATAACAGTTAAATATGTCTGTGCTTTAAAGTATAAAATTTACAGGGAAACTTTTGAAAGAACTCATCTATCGAATTAAAACACTCTTGTGGTAATAACGATCTATATATCTTGAACAATAACGTCTGGTTAAAGAGGATTTGTATCAACAGTTTTATGTCTGTAGTCGATTTAACCACCTATTTCAAGACAGTTAACCTAAGAAAGAATAGCTCTCGAAGAAAAGACTCGGAACAGTACATAAAATAACGATTTTGGGAGTGGCCTAGTTGGATAGAAAACAGCTTATCATTTCTATAGATGTTATCATACCACTTAAGGGTTAAATTATGGTGAAATGTGGGTATAACATTAGGTGCACCTCTGCCCACCCTTCGCGAATTACAGAAGTGACGTTATGTTAACTTCATCTTTTTCCTCACAGCTGTCTCTTGGAAGGCGACGACCTCCCAATGGTCCTTTCAGTCCAGCTCTGCTTGGTCTCGCGCGTCATCCTGCTCTCGACCGACCTGTTCTACAAGGCTATACAGGAGGCGTCCAATGGCGTGGCGGAGTACGACTCGGATCCCGCCAAGGTGCTGAACAGGTTCCTGCATGTTTGGACTGAGAAGATGAACCTGGTGACGCAGGTTGAGAGGTGGAAGGTTGTTGGTGAGTGAATATTGTACCTTTTTGTAGATCTTGTTCTTCTGTTTTAACCTAGCAGAAGTATGTTGAAGATTTGACGTAATGTAATTGTAATTGTTTTCAATTGTTTTTTTTAATTTGTTATTCTACTTGTTATTAAGTTTTTTCGATTGTAATGTTTTAATGGTGCTGTTTTATTTTTTATTTTATTTTACAAAATTTCTACACAATGTTTATTGTTTCGAAATAAATTACTAAAAATAATACGAAACGAGTAAAAATATTTATACAGAATACAACATGAATCTTAAATTAACAATGTAGGTTTAATAATAATAGATGCCTGTATTAGGATAATCCTGTATCACTGGCTACAGGAGCTCCAAGAATGTGCTAGATGTAGCACAGTAGTTTATTAGTAGTTTATGTATGACATGCCATGGGTTGTATAAGTGGTGCATGCATTGATTTTGCTGCCTTACTGTGCCGAATCAAGGCGACCCAAACATGCTTTTAGTACGCTTAACTATTGACAAAGTTAAAAATACATTATTTGCGTTGTGATATTTTAACAAGATTTTTGTTTTTCTGTCGAGGCAAGTAGAAAAGATAACTGCGCAGTTGCTGAGTTTATTATTTTCGTCATTTGTGGAGGATCCAATCATCATCATCTTCCTGTCCTTGTCCCATTCTATTTGGGGTCGGCGCAACACGTTTTCTTCTTCCATTCTCCCCTGTCAGACGTCACTGCACCATTATCATCATTATTTGTTCGTGGAGGATCTAATATTGGAACCAATTTTTTTTTAAATTTAAATTCTATTTCACCTATGCTGCATGCTCTGGAATAAAAACTTTTTATTGCAGGTCTTGGTTTAGCAGCTCTATTGACGACACAAAACGCGACAGTATTGCAACGATTCCCAGCGATACTACTCAACTTGGCAGAAGTGTTGAATGATGTCATGAAGGCGGAGGATAACGGCGCTTATATTGAGTAAGTTCGTTTTGTTTTCTTTTTTTAATATTATTACGTCATAGCAACGACAGCAGCGGCATTTATCTTTAGTTTTTGAAACTCATTTTTTAAATGAAAAAATGATACTGATTTAAGCTTTCACGGTTTAAAACTAAACTTATACTGTCATTTAGGACAAATAAAAAAAAAATCGGGATCGGGATTTGTCGAAATCTCGGAAGCTCAAAATCATGAACAATCACGGAAGATATCCCGAAAGTGACAGTATAAGTTTTGAAAAGAGAATGTCTTGTCGCTGCGTTAGAAATAGCCACTGCCAGAATTACTGAGATGCTGTATGCATATCCAACCCGCGTAGCATGACCAATTCCATCTCATTGTACCAAGAATAGACAAAGCTCTTTTTATACAACCCGTCATGTCTTCTGCCCTAGCATGGAGCGACTCGTAGACTCGAGTTTCTAAAAATGATTTCCATAGCAATGGGGAAGTAGCTAGTGATGTAGATAATCTACGTATCTCGATCACCGTGTCACTTAGTGTTGATGTAAACAGGAAGTAGGCATTCAGTTAAGTGACACTTACACAAGGGCCGACACCTCCACATGACATGGCTGGAGGTGGATCACTGCGTTGCCTAATTTCTCATAGGTCATGGTCACTTTAAGATTAATAATTTTCCTTCAAGCTTGTTGCCTCGTCTTTTTGTCAATGTTCTACATCTAACTGCGAATATGAACAATCTACACATCATATTTTATGAGAGTGTAGTTTTTGGTAGAATGAACGGAATATTGTGATGGACAATGTACAGGTTACATCGGGAGTTATTTACTATACGGACCTTGTAGAAGCTAGAACACCGTTTAAGCGTTTTTGCGATACCAATTATTGGAATCAAATATAACAGCTCACAACTTAGGACCCATTAATATTTAAGACAGTGTATAACAATGTATACAAAATGCATTAGAAAAGAACCGATCACTGGAAATAGCTAAACAAGGAATCACCAACCATAAATCGTGGATCACATGTTTAACAGACAACCGAGGCATTAAACAATTTAACAGAGATAAGGTTCTAGAGATTTGCACAACAATCTATAAGAACCTTTATTCCGATTCATCAAAAACACAATCCATATCCAGCTATTCATATTCCGAAAATATATCACTCATATCAGAAGTAGAAGTCCGAGATGCATTAAGCACATTGAAATATAACCGATCCTGCGGTGAAGATGGTGTCAGCACCGAAGCCTTAAGAATTCAAATTCAAAAAATTTTATTGTGGGCATATGTTAGTTACAGGTCTAAACAATAAATTAAAGTTCCAATATGTCCTGCCTAATAGGCATACAATAATTATGTAGTGGCATTACATTTAAAATTATTTTACATGTCAAATTTAGTTATTATAAATGTCAAAATATCAATATAGAGTCAAATTAATACAAGGTCAACAATTCAATCAATGATTCAGGAAATCTTGGATCGTGTAGTACGCTTTCTCAATTAAAAATCTACGTAGTTTATTTTTAAAAACTGGAAGTTCCGTAGTGCTCAGAATGTCAATAGGTATTTTGTTGAACCATCAATGGGTGAACCATCGCTCCTCTTTTACCTTACAAAACTGTTCAACGAAATTCTTCGTACCGGTAATCTTCTTTTTGCCATTCCAATATTATAGTTCTCCATAAGAAAGGCGATAAGTCTGACATTAATAATTATAGGCCAATTAGTCTAATTTCTCATGTTTACAAAACCTTTATCAAAGTCATTGAAAAACGCATAGCTGGGCAGTTAGATCTTAAACAGCCTCCAGAACAAGCAGGCTTCCGTCGAGGACTTTCCACCACCGACCACTTACACACCGTTAATCAAATAGTCGAGAAATACCAAGAATACAAAACTCCTTTATATCTTGCATTTGTCGACTATTCTAAAGCCTTTGACAGCATCACACATTCTGCAATATTTAATGCCCTTACAAAACAACACATACAACCTACATATATACATCTTTTGCGTAATATTTACAACCAAAGTACAGCTGCCATTAACTTAGAAAACGTAGGTCCAAAGTTTGACATTCTCAAGGGAGCCAAACAGGGTGACCCGCTGTCTCCAAAACTGTTCACCAGTACCCTAGAAGAAGTCTTTCAGAAGCTGGCAGTCAAATGGGAAGAGAGAGGGCTTTTCATCGGTGAAGCAAGGTTGAATAATCTGCGTTTCGCTGATGACATTGTCCTTTTCTCCCCCACAGCCACAGGACTAGAGCAAATGCTACAAGAGCTTAGCGATGCAAGCCTTGTAGTTGGACTGAAGATGAACATGTCAAAGACCAAGCTCCAAGAGGAGCATACACGTAGGCGGGGAAATGTACAATATATCCAAGAATATATCTACTTGGGCCAAGTAATCTCTTTCCAGGCAAGGCAAGATAAGGAAATTGCAAGACGAACGGACAATGCCTGGTTAGAGTTACTGGTCCGTGAAGGAGTATTTTAAGGGCACTCTGCCCATGTCTCTGAAGCGAAAGCTAATGGACATGTGTATTCTTCCCATTTTGACCTACGGTACACAAACTTGGTCTTTGACTAACATCCAAAAGTCCAAACTTAAGGTTTGCCAACGTGCTATAGAGCGTAGTATCTTAGGTGTAAAATTAACAGATCGTGTTCGAAACACCACGCTGCGCTCCAAAACGCAAATCGTAGACGTGGCTCAAAAGGTTGCCCAACGTAAATGGGACTGGGCAGGACATGTCTGTCGCATGCCGAATGAACTGTGGGCCCGTAAAGCTCAGGATTGGTGCCCTGAAATACGTTGCTGACGTTCGTCAGCTGCGCCGATTTTTGGGCATGGTCAATTTTTACAGGCGATTCATGCCCCACGCAGCTCAGATACAGGCGCCACTTCACAACCTCTTGATTGGCAACATAAAGGGCTCGTACCCCATGTGTCTGGCGGAGAGTACTTTACAAGCATTCGAGGACTGCAAGGAAAGCCTAGCTAATGCTGCTTTATTAGCCCACCCCGATTACAATGCCAAACTCACATTGGTTACCGATGCGTCGGATACTGCAATCGGCGCGGTGTTACAGCAACTTAGCGACAACGGCTGGCAGCCATTAGCTTTCTTTTCCCGGAAGCTTAGCCCTTCGCAAGTAAAGTATTCTCCCTATGACAGGGAGCTGCTGGCCATTTACGAGGCCATCAAATACTTTCGCCATATGCTGGAGGCTAGGCACTTCGTCGTGTACACGGACCACAAGCCGATCAGTTTCGCATTCCACGAACGGAAGAGAAACTGTTCGCCTAGGCAGTTCCGGTACCTCGACTACATAGCCCAATTCACAACCGAGATAAGGCACATTGCTGGCAAAGAGAATGTTGTCGCCGACCCCTTATCTCGCGTGGAGGAATTACAAGTGCCGGTCAGCCTCAGCGCCCTCGCAGACTCACAAGCATCAGATCCAGAACTGAAGAAACTTCTTCAGGAAGGATCTTCACTGGTGCTTGAGAAGGTGCAGGTCCCGGGGGAGCGCACGTCCGTGTATTGCGATGTCAGTACAGCGTACAGACCATTCGTACCCAAAATGCTACGAAAGCAAGCATTTGACAGCTTACACTCCCTCAGTCATCCAGGCGTCTCAGCGACTGCCAAATTAATCGCAGAGCGCTTCGTTTGGCCAGGCGTCAGGAGGGACTGCAGAGAGTGGGCACGAGCTTATTTCGCATCCCAGCGGGCAAAAGTGAGCCGCCATGTGTCCGCGCCCTTAGGAGCATATCATCTACCACGCGCCAGGTTCACGACGATCCACATTGACCTTGTGGGCCCGCTCCCAATTTCACAACCTGACACATACGACTATATACTAATGATGTAACATGATAATATTGTAAAATCAAATCATTTTAAAAGAGTAACCATGGAGTTTCAGCCGGAGTTCTCCATAGGAAACGACCAACCTGAACCGTGCACCTTTTTGTCGACGTTTTACGAGTATAAGTGCCCATGTAGGCCTATGTGAAATAAAATATTTTGATTTTGGTTGTCTTGGCGCTTTTCTGTGGATTCTGGCTTTCTGGATTTGCAGTGGTTTGGGAATAGCATGGCGGACTTGTCCCAAAAAAACCGCTGTTATCAGTCACCGCTCAATCGCAGTAGCAGGTCGCACTGCTGGCATCTATGGAAACGAATTCGTAGAAACCAGTAGTGTTGGTGTCATTGCGTTTAAGCGACACTTCTATTTCACTGTACTTTGCAGTCTGCCATTGCATTGTAATTTAAAGCGGCTAGTATTGATCTTAAAGACTTGTGTAACCTCATGTTTTCTTCCAGCGCTCTCCTAGCTCCCCCCGGGTCCCGGCCGGCGTCCCCGCTGGAGGGGCGCGGCGGCGCGGCGCGCTGGGGCGAAGCGGGCGCGGGCGCGGGCGACTCGCCGCACGAGCTGCGCCGGCGCAGCCTGGTGGCCACGCATCCCGCGCATACTATCGACCTTAGAGCTGTGACTCACCATCAGGTATGACTCCCTATACTGTATCGCGCTGGGGCGAGGCGGGCGCGGGCGCGGGCGACTCGCCGCACGAGCTGCGCCGGCGCAGCCTGGTGGCCACGCATCCCGCGCATACTATCGACCTTAGAGCTGTGACTCACCATCAGGTATGACTCCCTATACTGTATCGCGCTGGGGCGAGGCGGGCGCGGGCGCGGGCGACTCGCCGCACGAGCTGCGCCGGCGCAGCCTGGTGGCCACGCATCCCGCGCATACTATCGACCTTAGAGCTGTGACTCACCATCAGGTATGACTCCCTATACTGTATCGCGCTGGGGCGAGGCGGGCGCGGGCGCGGGCGACTCGCCGCACGAGCTGCGCCGGCGCAGCCTGGTGGCCACGCATCCCGCGCATACTATCGACCTTAGAGCTGTGACTCACCATCAGGTATGACTCCCTATACTGTATCGCGCTGGGGCGAGGCGGGCGCGGGCGCGGGCGACTCGCCGCACGAGCTGCGCCGGCGCAGCCTGGTGGCCACGCATCCCGCGCATACTATCGACCTTAGAGCTGTGACTCACCATCAGGTATGACTCCCTATACTGTATCGCGCTGGGGCGAGGCGGGCGCGGGCGCGGGCGACTCGCCGCACGAGCTGCGCCGGCGCAGCCTGGTGGCCACGCATCCCGCGCATACTATCGACCTTAGAGCTGTGACTCACCATCAGGTATGACTCCCTATACTGTATCGCGCTGGGGCGAGGCGGGCGCGGGCGCGGGCGACTCGCCGCACGAGCTGCGCCGGCGCAGCCTGGTGGCCACGCATCCCGCGCATACTATCGACCTTAGAGCTGTGACTCACCATCAGGTATGACTCCCTATACTGTATCGCGCTGGGGCGAGGCGGGCGCGGGCGCGGGCGACTCGCCGCACGAGCTGCGCCGGCGCAGCCTGGTGGCCACGCATCCCGCGCATACTATCGACCTTAGAGCTGTGACTCACCATCAGGTATGACTCCCTATACTGTATCGCGCTGGGGCGAGGCGGGCGCGGGCGCGGGCGACTCGCCGCACGAGCTGCGCCGGCGCAGCCTGGTGGCCACGCATCCCGCGCATACTATCGACCTTAGAGCTGTGACTCACCATCAGGTATGACTCCCTATACTGTATCGCGCTGGGGCGAGGCGGGCGCGGGCGCGGGCGACTCGCCGCACGAGCTGCGCCGGCGCAGCCTGGTGGCCACGCATCCCGCGCATACTATCGACCTTAGAGCTGTGACTCACCATCAGGTATGACTCCCTATACTGTATCGCGCTGGGGCGAGGCGGGCGCGGGCGCGGGCGACTCGCCGCACGAGCTGCGCCGGCGCAGCCTGGTGGCCACGCATCCCGCGCATACTATCGACCTTAGAGCTGTGACTCACCATCAGGTATGACTCCCTATACTGTATCGCGCTGGGGCGAGGCGGGCGCGGGCGCGGGCGACTCGCCGCACGAGCTGCGCCGGCGCAGCCTGGTGGCCACGCATCCCGCGCATACTATCGACCTTAGAGCTGTGACTCACCATCAGGTATGACTCCCTATACTGTATCGCGCTGGGGCGAGGCGGGCGCGGGCGCGGGCGACTCGCCGCACGAGCTGCGCCGGCGCAGCCTGGTGGCCACGCATCCCGCGCATACTATCGACCTTAGAGCTGTGACTCACCATCAGGTATGACTCCCTATACTGTATCGCGCTGGGGCGAGGCGGGCGCGGGCGCGGGCGACTCGCCGCACGAGCTGCGCCGGCGCAGCCTGGTGGCCACGCATCCCGCGCATACTATCGACCTTAGAGCTGTGACTCACCATCAGGTATGACTCCCTATACTGTATCGCGCTGGGGCGAGGCGGGCGCGGGCGCGGGCGACTCGCCGCACGAGCTGCGCCGGCGCAGCCTGGTGGCCACGCATCCCGCGCATACTATCGACCTTAGAGCTGTGACTCACCATCAGGTATGACTCCCTATACTGTATCGCGCTGGGGCGAGGCGGGCGCGGGCGCGGGCGACTCGCCGCACGAGCTGCGCCGGCGCAGCCTGGTGGCCACGCATCCCGCGCATACTATCGACCTTAGAGCTGTGACTCACCATCAGGTATGACTCCGAATACTATACCAACAGAAAGACAACTGCACTTAAAAAAAAATGGTTGGCAAACAGAGTAAGCGTAAGTAAAAAGCTTGTGATTTTTCCAACACACATTCTCTAAAAAAATCACGAAATCATGTTGTTTCCTTTTCTGAGCATAACTATTTCTATGATTTTAAGCCATTATTTTGAAATGTCTTCTCTCTAACGACCATGCCCATCATCACATCTGCCTAACCTTTTCCTATGTTGGGGCCGGCTTCCAATCTCATCAGACGTAGCTGAATACCAGTATTTTACTTGGACCAACTGCCTATTCGACCTCGACAACACAGTTAGTACTAGGCAATACGGTACACCCTTAGTAACACTGGTTGTCAAGCGACTCAAAAATCTACAATTGACAGCCGGGACCAACGGCTTTACGTGCTTTCCGAGGCATGGATAGTCGTTGGACAGTCACTCATCCGCGGACCGACCTTGACAAGCACAGCTTAACCTGAAGATCAACCCGTGCGGCTGTTATTATTTAGTCACGAGCTGCCGAAATAACCATGTCCATGAAATACAAAATAGCAACGGGGAATATAGTTTTTCAAAAATTCATTCATTTGTTAACCAAGATGATGTCCGAAGAAACCTGCAACTACATAAGTACGCCTGTTATCCCCGAAGGGTTGGGCAGAGGTGTAACTAATAGTACACCCACATTCCGCCAAATAAAACTGCAACTAAACATCAATAATATCTAATTTCAGCTTGAAACACTGAAGAACCAGGTTGGAGCAGAAACCTTCGAGCGTCTAGTACAGTCGACGGACCAGGAGACACTGCAACAGATAAGAGAATACATACCGCTCTGAATATAACATAGGCTTATCTAATACATAATACTGTAAGATACAGGTGGTGTTAGAATGAGTGGGTTTGGCTTACGAGCTAAGGTTCGGTCAGAATGAAGTTGGGTTATTACTGTATCGTTACTCAGACTTCCTTGGTATTAACTGCACCTTTGGTCGCGTGGTCTCGAATTTGTGGGTAGTCTGAGATAAAGATGTTCGATTCCCAGGTCGGGCAAATTGTAGCTGTGTTTTTGCATCAGATGTTTATGCGTGGAAAACCTAGCACAAATCCAGACTCCTCCACGTTCGGAATAGGAGTCTGGGTACCCATCTCAGTTGAAATCGGGAAAGTCTTCAAGATGATGTTTTTCTCGACAGACTTCTCATAAAGTCCTCATTCTACCAACACCATTATCGATGTAGAATTATCGTGACTATGCTTTTCTATCCCATCGTGTTGTAAACATGAACTCGCCCGAGCAATGTTTATATGTATTTGTAAATTTTGTAACACTTATGTTAAACGTAATTAAAGTTCAATTTCGCTTGTAAACGAATATATCAAATAGTTTGGCTTTTAATTGTGGTATTCGATTTGATTTTCTTTGCTTGTTATGGACGTTCAACCGTTCACCTCTCACTCGCACATTATATATTATATATATGTGTAAGCGAGAGGGAAAACATCTGAACAATTTCTTGACCTAGGTGAAAATATGTTAAACGTTTGCATTTTTATTAAATTATGTCATTGACATGAAAAAACATGTCTGTCAACGAAATAAAACTAAGTCTCATGCATGTTCTTAAATGTACCTTATTTTAGTAGCAGTAAGATCAGTTTAGCGATAACTCGTTTACAGTATGAGTTTTATTTCATTCATTTATTTTCTCAGCTTCAAATAATCCGTATCATAATAAATATTTGATCATTAAATATGTCTATATGTGATAAAATTACAATTTCCTATACTATAGCTTTAAATATAGATGTCTTACTGTAGATGTCTTAAACAGGTATTCTGTGTTATCTTGTTCTAGAAAACACCTAAATGAATGCCTAAATATGATTGCGCTGTCAGATTTTCAATTCGCGAACGCTGAGCTGAGAGTAAAAAATTCAACAGTGCGCTTTTATTTAGACCTAGTTTTAGGGAAAACGGAAAAGCTTTATTTCTTCAAAGTTACCATAAGCGACTTAGGCCATTACAAAAACTGTGTAACCCACCCTAAAAAGCAGAATGGTAAAACCAAAAATGGCCTTGAAATAGGGAAGGCAACTGTTAATCTAATGGCGCTAGCATAAATTGAAATCTGCCAATGTCATTGTTTATTTCATAATAGCGTGACCTCATTGGTCAGATTGGGACTAAGCTATGGACACGCCATCTACAATCAGCTTTGACCAGCCTTCCCCATTGCGATATGGTTGAAGTAAAACCATGGAGAATAGTGCCAGATTTCGTTTCACAAGTTTAAGAAGAGGTACTAGGATAACAGAAATACATAGAAATAAGGTAACACCAGAATACCTAGAGCTAGAAATAGATTATATTGCACACACTACTACTAACTTACGTCTAGGTACTAATGTTTCTTTATAATTCTTTATTCTGTGAGTTAATAGAACGTTTGAATGCCGGAACAATTGAAAATCGATCACTATTCTGACTTCATTCTTATCGAAATCTTTTATTTATAGAGATTTGATTGCTATATTTTATTTAGTATTTGATAAAGTGATTATTGAAAATAATATATAACATTTGAAAGAAATTGTTATCTATTTGAAAGAGTTTGCTATATTAGTGCTATAATTTTGAAAACCTAATCAAAAACAAGCATTTAAAAACAAGTCAAATAAACGAAATTGGCGTTAAAAATAAAAACCTCTTTTAATAATGGCCTTTAAAATGTAATAATAAATAAATAAATCTGAACTTAATATAACGATAATAAACGATAGAAATGTTTAATCTAAAGTTAATTAAAACAATCGTTATTGTGTTGCTAAGCTTAAGAAAGTGTGTGTATACGAAAGTATAAATAATAGGAAGAGGATTCGTATTATTATCATAATAGGTTTAGCCTTTTTTAGCAATCACATTTTTTGGAATGCGAAATAGGATGTATATTATTCGCAAATAAGGAGAAATTGAACATGTGCATGACAGACTTTTTTTTACCAGTTATCTTAAAATATAAACGCTATGGAAAATATCAGTGAGTAATACGGATCCTTAGGGCACGGTTACATTACTTGAAAAATAAATATCGATATTCCATATAAACTGCCAACCATTGTGAATTGTATTTATTGCATTTAATGTAACCTAACCTTTACTACTGTGAAGTATGTATGTACTATGTACGAACTTGACTCGATTCCATGTGTGTGATTGTAACATATAAATATAAATAATAAGACGGGGTGTTAGGTTAAACGGAAGATATACTTTATGATAGTGTAGTACTAGTACTCGTGAAAATGAATTACTTTAACTGTAGGATCAACTCTGAGATATCAAAAAGAAAACTCAGCTTTTTCCTTCATTTTATCGAGTTATGCGATTATAAATTTATGGAGCAGCTGATGCCTTTCGCGACTCCGGAGTACCCATTGTGAAAGTGGATCGTTTTCATGAGTAACGCACCCCATTAGGGTTGATTCACATCTGTTAGTACGGAATCGCATTTTTCCATGCTCAATCCTTTTCTGCCGCTCAGAACCGTCATTTCACTAAAACGACAAACAGAGCGTGAGTGCACTCACTAAGACGATTCGGTTGGCGTAGTGGCTGAGCGACTGGTTGTTGCGCTGCGTGTCGCGGGCTCGATTCCATGGAACAAATATTTCTATGGCATACAGGTAGTTGTTCCGGGTCTGGCTGGTTGTGTGAGTTCAAATGTTTGTTAATGCCTCACGACTCACGAAAATTCCTAGTGTGGGGAATACTTTTTTTTTTAAAGATGATGTGTATCAACCGTATGGCCCTCGTTTAACTGAACACCCTGAATACTGATGCATATTTTTTTAACGCTCGTATGTATAATCTTAGCTTGTACGATGTACGGGAGTAACCTGTGTAGTGGTTTTATTGCACTGAAATATTTATAACTATACTAGCTGTGCCCGGCATGCGTTGCAATGCACCTTTTTTTTTGACCATACCCTACCTACCCTACCTACCATTCCTACCCTACCTACCTGACCTACCAACCCTACCTACCCTACATACCCTACCTACCCTACCCTACTTACCTGCTAATCACCTACCAAATATACATAAAAAATTTCATAAAAATCGGTCGCGCCGTTTCGGAGGAGTACGACCGTGACACGAGATTTTTATATATGTATATAGATAGATGATGTACTAATTTATGTATTTAAAGAGATCTTTAACGTGTTGGTCTACGGGTAGCATTGGGTTTAAATTCTTGACGGGCACACTGTTGTAAAGTGGTTATCTTACAAAATTGTAAGTCGTTAAAGAAGAATTTGATTGTAAACTATGGTTATAAAGTATGATATCACTATGGTTGACTTGTAGTGAGTTAGTCGTGTAATTATCATGCAGCAAAATGAAATAATTGAAATTGGTAATTTTATTCGGAGAACATACTGCTTCCAACATCATTTTCTTTCTGCCGTCAATATCCGAATGAATGAAGCGATATTGTTGTAGTAACATCATTTTATTTTCAAACGATAATTGGTAAAAATTCCACCAGTTTTTACTCCGTAGATCAACACGTCAAATAACTCGCTTCAACTTCCTTCGCTCGCTCTATAGTAAACCAATGAAAATAATTTGTTTTATAGCTAAATAATAATAAGTAGATATAACAGTAAAGCCTTAAACAAACTAGTTTCGCTCTTATTGTAACTGTAATAGAGTTGATGATTGCCAGACAGATGATGTTAGCCTGAATATCTGAAGTACGTTGTTAATATTTACCTTAAATCTTTAACTCCTATTGAAGTCTGTGTTCCTGGTACATTTTATAATTATTAGTGTTAAGTTAACAATAACAACTATTGATAACTATGCCAGCACTATTAATAAAATTATTGTTAGTCGATAGAAAATATAAATACGGAACTTATTTTGCACGCCCGCTATAACCAGCGAAATTTGGGTATAAATCTCTGCCTAACACTTCGGAGATAACAAGGCATGGTGTTATGTCATTTTTGTTTTGTAAACCCTTTTAGTTAATTTTAATTAGTATGTTTGCTTTACGCTTCACAGTTCGCCAGACAGTTTTAGGCATCAAATATTCAGTTCAGGGGGTTTACCATGACTTCATAAAGCTGGAGTAACTCCAGTGTGGGAAAGAGATGGCGGTAGACGACCTGTATAGCTCTGTCTCATACCCACACTGGAATAACTCCTTAGGCCACCTGTTTACTTTTATATTTAAGCTTACTAGGAACACAGACATACTGTTTATTGGAATGAATCTATTCAAAATTCCCTCTCTCTTCCTAGTGTAGGCCTGCCAGAACGTCTAGATGACTAAGTACTAACTAGTACCTACTTTAGTGTACGAATGACGCAATGACTATCCTATTGTTAGGTTTAACGCAAATTATAGACGAAATAAATTGTTTTACAATGCGATTGATGTGTTTTATTTATTCGATATTGATGGAATGTGTCCAATATGAGTCCAGTAGAAATAATTTAGTAAGGTCCCTGAATTAGAACAGAACTGATGTCTATGTTCCATACAATTTTATCCCAACCAAATGGCGACAATGCAAAGAGTTTGTTTAAATTTATGGCCCACGTCTTGTGAAAATTATGTAAATAGTAAGTAAGTAAATTGTTTAGGATACGATGGGACTGACATTATGCTATGCGTAAAAGCCCCTATAAATAAATAAAGAAAAAAAAATATTATTCGAGTGAGTGTTTATACGGGTTGGGAGGGACACCTACGTGAAAACGGTTAACACATATTCAGTACATCATTCTGAGACATCAGTTAGAGAGACAAAATTTCTATATGCCCCCCCACGCCCCCCATATAGAAATTTTTCATCGGTTATTTAAAAAACAGGTGTTCCATACATTTTGACCGTGTAGGTATTGCACTTTTGTAGGAAACAGCTATTTTTTTTTAATAACCGATGAAATATTTTTGTCTCTAACTGATGTCTCAGAATGATGTACTGAATACGTGGTAACCGTTTTCGCGTCGGTGTCCCTTCCACCCTGTATGTTTCACCTTTTAAAGCAATGACGACATCAAACGAGAAACAACGTTTGGCTGCCCAAGGTTGATTGTACATAGTCATGCTAGCGAAGGAGGCGGCGGAACGTGAGAGGGAGAGAACCTCCTCACGTCCCAGCCGCCGCGGGAGAAGCACCGGGCGTCGGGGGCCACGCCGTGATGGCTCTCGGCCACCGTAGGCGCGGGCCTGTGGACGGCGAGTAATGGGCTAGCTCGCCGTCCGTCCGTCGTATGACGACGGGCAGGCCGTGTCGACGGCGCGTTCGTGTTCCACGCGCGCCTCAAAGAGATGTCAGCAAACGGGAGGGGCCCGCAAGGGCCGGTGCCTGCCAGGGCTGCGGGACTGTTCGAAAGAGATACCGCGGCCCTGGAACATAAAGGGCCAATGAAGGAACATGGGTGTTTTTTAGTCAGTAAGAGTCTGACACTCCCTTCCGCTCCGCCCAGAGCGGGAGGAGTCATTTGATGATTTCTCACCCCCCAAAAAAAAAAAAAAAAAAAGGTTGATTGTACATACTATTGTACTCGTTTATATCTATCAAACAAACACAAAAACTTTTTATATTCTTAAAAATTGCCTGCACTAATTAATGTGCAAACATTATTTTGTACGCCTTACAAGGCAGCACATAGTGAGACATAACGTTTTTATAACACCATGTATGTACTTATATTTACCTATGTGTCACAAATAAACATTTTTGAATTTGAATTTGAAACAACTAAAAGTAAATCAAGAGAGGGGAAACCCGTTTTCCCACAGTGGGATACGACAGGTTTAATAACTACCAATACATCCAAGTAAAAAACAAATCGTCGTTGCCTGCCTCGTTGGTGTAGTGGTTGGAATCGCGACTACTCAGATCCTGGAGCTGGGTCTTAGGTCCTGGGCACGATACCCGGGTCGGGCAAATTGTTATTGGGTTTTCTCATCAGGAATTTCTCAGTAGTAGCAACGGAGTGTGGATTTGTGCACGGTTGATTGCAGTAGGCTCGCTCTCCATTACATGGGACTTGAACATAACTGGCGAAATGTGAGTGTTTAAAGACAGCGCCATCTTTACACCAACGGGAGGAGTAACGAGAGCCTCATAACCGCATCACAGAGCTTACTTGCGCCTGCGACACTGCGAGCTGCGTAGTTCTTCCACCTACCACGAGAGGACGCCGAAGCAACACTATATAAACCATCGTCGGCCTTGTCTCGCCCATTATTCCTTCTGCCACGACCTCTTAATACAAACTGAATCTATACTGTGTAGAACCTTCAATAAACGAGGAGAATAAACTAGTCACTTTGGTTGTCATACCCTGATTTTCAAACCCTACAACGTAAGGACACGCCTTAACAGTGAGTGTACTATTATTAGGGACACCTCTGCCTAACCCTTCGAGGATTGCAAGGCGTGATGTTATGTTAAAGAATAAATAATAACAGTTTGGTCAGTACCTAATTATCGAGCACGGATTACCTGACTTAACTTGCATTTTAGTCTCCGATATCCGTCGTGACGCAGTTACTCAACTAACCGCTATATCATAGTTATAAACTTTTACTCATCAAGACCTATTCAAAGTTCATATATTTTAAGAAAATACCGCTAATGAATTTAGAAGGCCTTTTGAACGCTAGAGCATAAACGCACGCGCGTGCCCTCCACGTCAAGCCACAATTTCACCTACAAAAAGAATTGGGATTCCAAAACTATTTACTTAATTGTTTATTTCGTGTTATAGTGCACCGTGCATTTTTTGTTACATATATGTGTCGTTGGGGTACAGGGCAAGCGATTGTTTGTGTGTATATGTTCAAAAGGTTAAACTTTGCACTCGATGAGTTTTTGGAACGCAGTTCCTAATCGCGCGATGCGAAAGGGGGCTAGACGGAAAAAAATCAGACGAAAAGTTGTAACGACACTTTTTACCCGACTGCGCGACGCAAAGGAGGGTAATGTGTTTTTGCTATAGTAAGCTATTGTAAGCCGTGCGGCGTGTGCATGTTTCTCTGTCTGTCTCTCTCTCTCTTATAGAAAGCAAGCCAGATATTTTCGTTTCGTCTTTGGTCTGTGGATGGGTGATCAAGGTTAAGCAAGGACTGCCAAAGTCTGTCTGTGGATGGGTGATTCAAGTTAAGGAACGGTTGCCGAAGTATGTCTGTGGATGGGTGATCAAGGTTAAGCAACGACTGCCAAGGTCTGTCTGTGGATGGGTGATCCAAGTTAAGCAACGGTTGCCAAGGTTGGTCTGTGGATGGGTGATCAAGGTTAAGCAACGACTGCCAAGGTCTGTCTGTGGATGGGTGATCCAAGTTAAGCAACGGTTGCCGAGGTCTGTCTGTGGATGGGTGATCAAGGTTAAGCAACGACTGTCAAGGTGTGTCTGTGGATGGGTGATCCAAGTTAAGCAACGGTTGCTAAGGTTGGTCTGTGGATGGGTGATCAAGGTTAAGCAACGACTGCCAAGGAACTTCGTTCCATCCGGGTGTCCCTTGACACCTCTCAATTTTTTTTTTACTTTTCTTAAGATAGGCATCATCCCTTTGGCCTACGGTTCAAAGAAAGTAGATAGTACTCTTTAGGATTATCCTGAAAACAGGGTAAGAAATAAAGCTGCCGCAGGCACATACTTCAGTCTGTATTACCTATATTATTTATACGTAGTTTATTTTACCGCGCGTACCTTGAAGTAGTACGAGTCTGCGAGAGGGAGGGGTCCAAACCCCTCCTACTCGTACTACGCCAAAGTCAAGTCAAGACTCACGGTCAGTGTTCTCTGTTGTTAAACATAACTACGAATCTGAATGCAAACTCATTAATTTAAATGTAATCCATTTAAAGTTTCTCGATAACACAGAGTGGCGTTAACAGCTATAATTTAATAATTCTAATGGCTATTATCATCATAACTATACCGCTGGAGGAGATAGGCTTTTATATTATGTACCTATTGTATTAAGCGAGAATGTTGATCTAGCGGTCGCAAGCGCAACTGCTGAGCATGATGGGGTCCTGTGTTCGATTCCCAGGTAGGGAAAAGTGTTATTGGGTTTATCCATCAGGAATTTTTCAGTAGCAGCCACGGTATCTGTATTTGTGACCGATTGATGGCAATAGACTCGCCCGTCGCCCCCTATGGCGAAATTTGAGTGTACAGCTTTTAGGTACATCTCTGCCTACCTAAACCTTCAGGTTTTACAGGTGTAAAGTTATGATGCTGTCATGTTATTATGTATTTCATAAGGAGGGGATGAGTGAAAGGCGACTAACAAAAGTTAGATAGACACAAGGCACCAAGATGTGCATAGAAACGCCGGGAGAGGATGTCCTAGACCCACATGAACTTATTGGTGATGTTCTTCAGAAGAACGGTCAGTTCTTCAAGGCATATATGCTAGTTCAATAAGACCTATACATGTATGTGCCTATGTATGTAGGTACATATGTGTCTCATAAACTCATAATCAGATACATTGCTGTGGACTAAGTGCAATTAATACCTATATTATAATTTAGTACTTAACCGTCAATAATTACTTACAGGAAAGTTAACCTATTTCATGCGAAATAACGAACGTTACAGCACCTGTAAGTAGATATCTGTAACGTCTAAAAAATTTCAACTATTCTTTAATAATATTCCGCTGCCAATTTATTGAGGACGGAAATTATCAACTGGCGACTTCATAGGTCAAATAAAATGATCGTATCAATAGAGATGTATAACAAGTGCCAGCTATTTGTTATGCAACTGAATTTATGGTACCAGTTTGCGCGACGATGTCCCTTACAGTGGTCGACTGGAGACTAGAGTCTAGAGACTAGACTAGAGAGAAAATTGATAAAGTTGTAAATCTATTAAATAAATTTGACAGATTGTAGTAGCTTGATGTGCTGGCGTCTGTACCTAGGTATTCCGTTTTCTGCGTAAGATATGCATGAATCGGGAATCTGTTGTAACAGTCGGTAGACCTAAAACATGTCTCCGACGAGATTTGTCAGTTTTTTTATCTATACTCTTCAGATTCACAAATATGGTACCAAACTCATAACTAATGGTCTCAAAAAACATTGGACTGACAAAAATAATCTAGGTTTATGAATAAGTCATGTCAAACGACGTGTCACGTAAAAATAACAGATCCACTGGTAGTGGTACACCCATCTTCATACTCGCACACGGCACACACTTTTGTAGAAACACATGTGTCTCTTAAAATGCTCTCCAAAACCATATTCAACGAAAATACCTAAACTCCCAGATTTGTTGCATTTTATAGTTTTCCAAGATCTTGAGAAAAATCTTCTCGCAACAAACTAGCTTAGTTTATACGCTCGGCGGGGTCTGAAGACTCGTCGAGAGCTACCCGTCTAATGGGGATGCATTTTAAAGGCAGAACTTACATGGAGGTTGGCAGCGAGCCACGAATCCAAGTTGTGGAAATCAGGACTCGGCGAAAATTGATTCTGTGTTAGCTGATTAAAGTAGATAGTGTGGGCTTGGGTTTATTGACTTGTATTTTGAGCTATGATTTGGTGTTTTGATGGTCTTCGGTGGATGTGATTTCTGTTTATCAATGAACCCTTTATACTCCTTGAGATATCTTACTTTTATGCCTCACCATAATTCTCAGGCAGGCCATATTAGCTGTATATTCAAATTCAAATACTTTATTTCGAACAACCAAGTCCATATATGGGTTAGAAATGCTTAATAACTATGTTAGTAGAAATAATTTCATAGCCGTCATAGATACAGTTAAAAATAATTACAATTGTTTACATAAATGTCTACACTTAATTATTCTAATGATTCCTTTTAATTCAATTCAATTTATTTTAATTTAATTCAATTCAATATATTTTATTTTAATTAAATTTAATCTACTTTAATGTAATTTAATCTAATTTAATTTAATTTAATCTAATGTCATTCAATACAATTTGATTCACACTAATTCAATTCAATTCAATTTAACTCAATTTAATTTAATTTAATCAAATTTAATTTAAAGATTAATTTAAGTATTTGCCACCCTCTGAGGCCCCGTGCACACGCACTTGTGCTTGAACCCAGTGCCCCAGAAGGGGGCTGTCCAGCTTGTGGCTGAGCACGTTCAGGATGGTGTTGGCGCTCCCACGCGTACGAAACATCAGCGAAGCGATGCGGCGCCGCAGTATAGTGTGAAACCCGTCCGTGATATATATAGTATAACTGATGACCGTTGGGGTAGACGTGTTCTTGAGTGCAGACCGCGAACCGGCAAGCGTAAGGTGGGACGGCCTCAGGCTCGGTGGAGCGACGATCTTCGCAGGGTGGCTGGTAGCAACTGGATGAGAGTTGCCGAGAATCGAGTTGAGTGGCACGCGATTGAACAGGCCTATGTCCAGCAGTGGACTGATGTAGGCTGAGAATTATGATGATCATTCTTATAACATGTTTATAATAATATCGTTATGTTAAGATTTAGCAAGATATTCGTAGCACCAGCAACAACATGTTTCACTATCTCCACTTTTGGAAAACAATTTGTGTAATCTCGTAAGTAGATCTAAGTAGTACCTATACCTGTGGTTTCCCAACTTAAAACTACTGTCTGTGTCTATATGAGGAAGGCAGCGTCTGAGTTTTCTATAATAACTTACTAACTTATCTTTCTCACTTTAGAATTGTTGCTACTTATCTAAATTAGACTTAGAAACCTTCTTATTAAATTAACTGTAGATATATTTTGTGATGATACATACCTACAAGCTACGCCAGGAGAGCAGCGGTGGCCCAGTGGTGGCGGCCCCGACTTACGAACAGTAAGTCGTAGGTTCGAACCCAGGCAGACGCATTACTTTGTGAAATTTATTTCATCACCACGGCTCTCAAAACGGTGAAGGAAAATATCGTGAGGAAACCGGCATGTCCTAGAACCAAAAAAATCGAAGACATGTGACATCTACCAACCTGTACTGGGCTCGCGTGGTGGGTTATAGCCCAATCCCTCTTATAGAGAGGAGGCCGTGTGTCCCAGCAGTGGGAAAATTATAGGCTGATTACGCGTTGGTAGCGCAGTGCTCACATAATTATGCGACTGAAGAACAGTTCCTGGGACAGGTAACTCATTATCGGGTTTTTCCAGAAGGAATTTTTCGGCAGCCCCAATAGCTGCTACTGAGATATTTTTGCAGGGAAAGTATAACACATGGAAGGAATTGCGCGAAGCCTATGTCGTGCAGTGGGACAGTACAGCAGTGGCGAAGGTTCCACACAACTCGATTACTACCGGCTTCCCTTTAAAAAATGAAACACACACAGCACAACAGTCAGTATTTTATACACAAATAATATAATCACACTAGCTTCCGCCCGCGACTTCGTCCGCGTGGAATAGTTACTTTGGGCTAACATGACTGCCCGGCTTTGCACATTGTGCGCGCAGTACCCGATCATTATTTTGCTGTGATTTTATTTTAAAACTGCGACAGCTCCTAAGATATTCACTTAAATCGAAAGATGTAAAGGGCAATTTTGTGTTAAATGAAATACTTGTGATGAGTAACGTATTTATTTGGATAAGGATTAATATCATGTTTATAAAAACACCTCCGTAAATAATGCATTATTTTAGAACAAATTTGGTTAGCATAAAAAAGGTTATAGTGAGCTAACCTTAAAAGATAGACATATGCTGTCGCGGACTTTTTTTTAGAACTTTTAAAGAGAAATAATTCTGTAATACATGATTTTTGCGAAACTTTAACCGTTTACGCAGCGCACGCAGCGGAAGCTCTCAATAGGAAAAAATATCTCCCGATTTTGAAACATTATTCATTCTCCGCTCCTGCTCCGCTCCTATTGGTCGTAGCGTGATGATATATAGCCTATAGCCTTCCTCGATAAATGGGCTATCTAACACTGAAAGAATTGTTCAAATCGGGACAGCAGTTCCTGAGATTAGCGCGTTCAAACAAACAAACAAACAAACAAACAAACAAACAAACAAACTCTTCAGCTTTATAATATTATATATAAATATATAATAAGTATTAAGTATAGATTAAAGATGTGGACTCCGGCTTACCGCTTACAAAAATTTAACCTTCGCTACTGCAGTACAGACAGGCTATTTAAAATAATAAAGTATATTACACATAGGAATGGTACACAGAGATTTAGATCTTCTGAACCTACTCACCTGCCTGACCCTCCGGCGAATACAAGTGTGATGTTATTTTCATCATCAGTTTTTGAATATCAATTGAAATATCTTCATCGTTTTGTAAATCATCCCTTCCTAACACATTGCTCGCAATTGTACATAGACAACGGAGGATTTCAGCTCAATTTACAAGAAACTTTTATTCGACAGTTAACAGCAGAGGTAGCCGAACCGTCTGCCATTATTTTCGCTTACGGAACAATCAAAATCTCGTTGGCATATCACATGACTCGTAAGCGAAACTCGCCTTAGCTGGTGTTATCACGAGCTGGGTGTTAGCCAACAACTGCTAGTTGCAGATAGTTCGTAAGTTCAGAATGATGCTTCAAAAAATCTGCATCTTCGTGGATTCTTAATTGTTGAAAAATGTATTGTGTATTAAAGAAAATTGCGCTTCACCTGATTCATAGCAAAGTCTATTATGAGTAAAAACTTCTGCGATGAAGGAATGATATCACCCGTTCCTGTCAAAAAGTTTCAATAGCAAGTGAGATAATTCATTTAAACACACTTTTACTGTTAAGTAATGCCTTTCATTTTGACAGTTCTACTTCATTCATTGCAGGAATTCTTTTAAAATTCTTCTGATTGTGACTGAAAGTGTGAGGGTGTAACGTGTAAAGGGTTTAACGGTGTGTGAGGTTGGTGTCGACCCTTGACAAGCCGAAAGGCACTGGTTTTCCCCGTCATTGCGATCATTTTTTCTTTTGGACCATACCTGGAAACCTTCCGGAGATATTGGTGTTCAAAGTTCCAACTTTTTCACAAGTTTTTTTTTATATAAGTACTAGTTTTTAAGGTTATATATAACTTTACTCTAGATACCTCAACGACCCCCGTACTATTCAATGCATCCATCAGCACAATGTTTTGAGTTTTACCGCAAAACGTGATTTTTCACCCCAAAAAAAAAGTCGTATCCCTGCAATATTTTTTGCGTAGGTTAACTTAGTTTTATGTGCTTACAGAATACTTGGTTGACTTCTTCGTGAAGGGTCCGTTTACACCTTGTATGTACGAACTATATTGTAGTAACTTTCTTCTGTCAAGATAAGTTTTGGGAGTTCAACAAATTGTAGATCGAAGGAGTTGCTACATACCGCTTGGGGCAGAAAACTTGCCTTTTTATCAAATGATATGCTACCCTTACGTAAAATTACCATCACAGTTTTATCACAAAACTCGGATCCGGTCAACATAGTCCCGATGAATAATAACAACATATTTATCAGAACCGCTCGCATTTATCACCAAATGATATTTATTTCAAGGGTTCGTTACGCGTCGGCTAATTGCCGCGTCCCCGGACCGGCTTCCGTCCATAAATTATTATGTGGCGCAAGTAGTGGGGCTTAGCGTGCGCTGGACTGACTTTTGATCATTAAGAGCAGTCATAGAAAATTGGGCTTGCTAAAAGGCTATATGTAATGCAAGTCCAACGACTATCGAGATGTAGTGTGTGTATTTTCTCACCAAAACTTTCAAAACAGTGAAGTAAAACTTAGTGAGGAAACCGGCTTGTCCTAGAACCAAACGTCCGAATGAACCCTTCATGGTTGATTATGGTCCACCTCCTGATGAGGGGCCTGTCCCTCTCCTAGAAGTGGGAAATATATAGGCTGCTAATGCTTATAGAGTAAAACTTAGCTTCGTTAAAAGAAGGTGGAATTCAACATTGGCGATCTTGCAAGAATGACGTCGATTCTGAATCCGTTAATTTTGACCTCCTTTGTTATGTTCTCTTGGTAGCATTTCGTTATCTTTGACCCGATTGCAGATTTTTCCTATCAGTACCAGAATGCACTGGCTGGAATGCAGATGGAAATGATGATCGTGGATATCGGATATTGGATGTTGTCAGATTAACACATAATTATCAATTTGGTCTTGGATCAACATGATCACAGGCATGCATGATTGTTTAAAAAAATTAAGGTGCTAGCTGACATGAACTGATTCAAATACCTCCATGAGGGATTTGCAGCTCATTTAGAATCGCTTTCGTCTATAAGCCCGCTGCAACCACATCTTATGGCACACGCCCCCGCGACAGCTCCAGGCTCTCGTGTTGCCGACGCCATTAGTTTTGTTTCTTGCAGACTACTCCCGGATAACCGGGAGTTTCTCAAGAATAAATTAGTTAATGAACCGGAGGAATATTACTCTACTGGTTGCGTAGTGGTTATTTGATAAAGGTGTTGTTATTTATGCTCTGTTGGACCCATGTTATACTTATATTACAAGCCTGGCTTGAGTAACTCAATCATTTTGGCGTAGAGCGTGTGTAATCGGCGAGATTAACCCTTCAGCCGTGTTCTGTTATCCTAGTACTTTGTAACCTGCGGATTACCATGCCCTATATCCGCATATAAATTAAGGTGATGAAAAGTGTGTAGAATCGTGTCAAGGGTAACTAGTTTAAACTGAAAATTCAACAAATAGACACGAATACGTCGCATATTTGTTTTTAGGAGTGTAACTTTTACTACTATTGTAGTAAAAGTTACACTCAGTACTTTAGTACTATTGTGCTGTTTTGGTCTATGGGTCTATTGATCTAATATAAAACTTGATAAATTCTTATTATGAAATAGAATCGCTGGCTGGCGTATTGCTGGCTTTTACCATCATAATTAAGTTACCTTGCTAACCCTTTCAAATCACTAGTCCCTAGAAAGATAAGCAGTTTTTTTTGTAATAAAGTTAAATTGTAACAGAACCAAGTTTTATGTATAATTTCCGGTTGATTGTTTAAATTTTATTTACCCGTCGCTGTTCCAACGTTTTTGTGGTCGCGTCCGTAGATCGTAAACTTGGCTTTATTCGAATGAATAGAAACCCACAAAATATTTGTGGTATTTCTACTAGATTTGTTTAGTTTCCTTTTATATATTGAAGAGAAATATCACAAAAGCCCGCAGAGAAAAGATTAAGACATACTTTCCTATAAAAATAAAACTAAACTTCGTTCTCGTGCAACTTAAGTTAAGTTTTTAAAAGACGCAATTCAAGTTAGTCTTTTAAATGTTTAAGGAGCAGTCTACTGTTAAAAATAAATTAAACTTTTAATAGAACTGAAGAGGTTTCGCTTGCTATACTGATGTAAATGAGTAATTATTATTTTTAAGTTTCTGGTCCGACGCAAAAAGGAAAGTACAGATTAACTTTTGATTCGCTTGAGAGGCCTTCATCTACCTTTGGCTTAAGCTACGATTTAGTCGACTACATTTTCCGGTTGAATGTTTTCCATTTGTCATCATTATTATTATCTTTAGCCCTTGTCAACCCACTGCAGGGCAGGAACTTTCTCCCTTTCACATCATTTTGTGGTGTAACATGACACTTGATTTGTGCAAAATTCAAAGTGATTTTAACAACCCTTCATATTTGTTTTTAATTATGTCTTTCAAACACTATTCAAAAACACTTTTTTTTTAAAAAGCAAGCCATTTAGAACGACCTCCTTATCATAAAAATCTTAAACTGCAATCTGACCATCTCTTTATGTTAAACAACAAAAAAATAATTAAAACAGCGAATACAGGAGCCGAAAGCCTTCTCTTAGTAATTACATTGCTCCTTCCCTGACGCTAAGATTTCACGCAGGGGTGATTTAAAAAATAAAAGGCCCCCAAGTTGCCCCTTCCAGGTCTATTTAGTTATCAACAAAATTGTCTTGTCTAGTGTAATAATCGTTTTGTTTGTTTAAAAATAAACAGCTTTGAGCCGCGGGGTGGACCGTGGACATCATCAGTAGGTTGTGCTTGATGATGCGATTAGCGGGAAAATTATGTACCCATATAATCAAATCATTTTTATTTTAAGAGGCTTATAATGAAGGAAATTTCATGATTATGACTAGCAGCGATTCTTTGAACTTGGTGTGAGACAAAATGCCATTTTTGAAAATATATTTTGAACACTTCTTATCATTCCTTTGTCGTGTGTTCTTTTCTTCAACAGTCAGCAAACTAAAGAAATGATTATTTTTGTATGAATTAAATGCCTTGTTTTATCAATTCTTGGTGGAAAACCTATCCGAGATCTATTAATACTCGTCTTACAGATGTTTCGAACTGCATTACTAATTAAAACTAAGACTAAATCGCCGTCCCCCGTTCTTTGCTCTCCCCACAATTTGTATTTGCGTTTATTCTTTGCTTCAAAACTTCTGGACGCGAAGTTATCTCGCTAAGATTGTTGTACTTCTAAGTTATCAGATTCCATGTTCACCGCATCTTAATTGTGTAACGCTGGTACTTGATTTGTAAGGCGAAAGGATTTCTTCGTGATGTGCCCCTTTTTCGTCTTGGAACAGATCTGATAGGGATCTTGAGTGGTAGATTGGAATAATTGTTCTCATTATGTTTTCCTAGTACTCCGAACAGTAGTTGGAGAGATTAGTCACTGCTGGTTTTTCAGATTGGCCTGGAAACTACAAAAGTTATGTAAGTTCCGGTTGAATCCGTATTAGAAATCAATTACCAGGTGGAACACGTAAGTTGGATATTTAAGTATGAAGCAGCCATGCCATATAAAGTTGAGCTAACTTAGCGTAGTAAGGAGTAACAATAGAATAACACCCGTATCTATAGTCAAGTTTAAGTAATTACATATGCAAACATTTTTATGTAATAGACAAAAATTTAAACGAAGTAAGGACCGTCAAAGAAAGCAAAGCTAAGTATTCTAACTTTTGATTGTTCTAATTTCAAGCAATTAATAAACTACAGAATTAAAGCGTATCTTAAATAATTAATTTTACTCAAGTAATCACTCACTTCGACTTGTTTATAGATACGGGTTGAAAGGAGCCGGCAAAACCGGCTTAAACTGGTTTTGTTAAACATTGCAGCTTCCTGTACCTACATTTGCAAATAATAAGGGATCCGTAGTTTTGCTTTCCTATAATTCACTGAAAAAGGACATTACACCGTTCAGTAACCCAGCACACCAACATAACAACTCAGTGAGTACATAACAAAAATATACACTTCACAACCAGCTACACACCGTTTTCCAGCACTCTTATCAGTAAGCAGTCAGTGACAATAAAACATGTGAATAACGGAATAAGGGAACGTCCCTATTAAGTATTGACGCCTTGACGCACAGGCAGCAGCGTCAGGTGGGTTCCAATTAAATACCGAGTAACAAATCAGTCGGTGACGCGTTCCTTCTGTGCCGCCCTTCATTTGTGTGAGGTGCTGTCAAATATTGTGGTTGTGTTAAGGGTAGATGTTTATCGGAGTCACTTGTTTTGAACTTTTGTTTTGGCATGGTGAGTTCGTCTTTCGTCTCGTACACGTAACAAATGATTTTGATTTGACTTTCTTAGCTTCGCGTCGTCGGTAGAACTACAAGGTGTATTAAGCAAAAGCTAATAAAAAATTACTTAAGCATTCAGGTTGCTGGTGGAACTAAGGTAATTGGGAAAGGCCTCATTTCTTTTGTTTCCACTAGAAAGGCAGAATTGTAACTATTCTTAGTAGAGCTCTTCTCTAATTAAACCAACAAAAGTATGAGCTCGGTGTGCCTCTACAGTTACATACTGTCAGCGATAACCTACGGCGATTAAGACGATACAAGTAAAAACTCAAAAATGTATTGCATTGACTTAGTCTATCGTAAAATGTAAATCTTATTGAAAATTGTTTTAGAAATAGCAAACGCTTTGAAAACGATTATCACGTGTTGCCTAGGAACATATTTAATGTTATGAAAATGTATCTTTTAATTACACATTTTCGATTATTAATTTCAGTTAGAAAAAAATGCAGTTAAACTTAACAACTCAAACGTCTCAAACTCCCAATCCATGAGTCTGCTCGAATCTGCAAAATATTTTCGAACCGCGAATTTGAATTTTAAATTCCGTTGAGTGACTTCCCCTTAACTCGCAATTCCTATGGGGTGAATTGGTGGGCACAATCTAACGTGTCACTGGGGGCGATATCTCACACCATCGCGCATTGATGGTTCCTGTGTGTATGTAGGTAGGTAGGTATATAAGTGTAGGTAGGAAATGCTTTGAATTTCTTGAGGTGCTGGCTTCAAAGAAAGGTTTCATGCGCTGTTTCCTGACGCTCTAATACTTTAGAGACGAGGTTAGATAGTTTTGTAAAAATCTGAGTAATCTCTTTAAAGGATTTTTCCACCAGGAATTTCTTTATAACTGCCCGGAATCTGAATTTGTTGAGGCCAATAGACTCACTCACTTATTCATGGGAGTTACACATGCAATGTGAAATGTGGGTTTACTATAAGTACATCTTTGTCTAACCCTACGGGGATATAGAGGCGTGATGGTTACATTTATGTATCTCATTATTGATCGTAGGATACCAGGTCACCATAGATAAGCTAAAAGTCCTAGAATTAAAGTAATCCTCCCAATAATCCCCGCCAATAACCACGAAACAAATAAAAAGTAATGAGTGGCGGTGTCGTTAATTACCTCTCGTCTCTGTGCCCCTGGTGGATCCCGGCTCAGCGTGACGTCACTACTTCGGGAGCCGATGAGCTTAAGTTTGTACTTTGTGGTTACAACGATATTATTCACTGGAAGTGATCTGTTGACTCGCGCTTAATATTTTAAAGTTAAGAATGGGTCATAATTACAGATGGGCCGACTATGAATTTCGCGGACTAGCCGACTAGTCAGTTGCAAAAAGGTTGACTAATCAGCCGACTGTGTTAGAATGCCTGTGATTACACCGGCACCCTTAGGCCGCTTGTACGCGCTAAGAAATTTCACCGTGTCTTGCTGCAGATAGGACCAATTCATCATATACACGATAAGAATTTTGTCGGATTTAGGCACGATATGTTTCTTCCTTTATTATTTCGCGCGACGGGTCTAGCGTAGACAAAGTTTTTTCTTTGGTCAGCGCCGAAGCAGTGTACATTACACAGTTCGTGAGTAGAAACGACACGAATTCTTGCATGGGCCCGGCGACTTTTCTTAGCGTGAACAAGCGGCCTTACCTTTCAAATTTCCACCCCACGCCATGTTCTCAGATGACAGAAATAGGTGTAGTGAAAGAGCACATCTTCGATCATGCTCTTCCAGAAGAATTTCTAGAAAGTAGGAACCCCACAAAGCAAGACAGAAAAGGCAGAAGACCAGGGCGAGACTCGTACAGACTAGGGAAGCATAGCACAAAGGGGAGGAGCGCTATAATATTATGCAGTGAGTGAAACATTGCTGCCAATGATGATGAAGATATTAAACTGCACAATCAATCTTTCGGAATAAACTGGTGGTGTAACTGGTGGTTCGACTAGGGCTTCTACCCTTGAAAATATGGTGCGTACCTCTTCTAGCAGCTATAGTTGATGTGTTGTTGATTAACGAAAGCGAACAAAGTTAGATCAATAGTTGTAGCTATATGTTTTGCCCAGTTGTTATTAACTAGTTGGTGTTCAGGTAAACTTTTAATTGCCACTGTTTGGGACGTTTTGGTGGGTCATTGGGGACGGAGGTATGGGCTGTTGTAATATGGAAATGTAGCGTTCATTATAGATTTTGAAAAAGGATTTAGTTCAAGCTCGGGATTTGATGTTGCAGGGGTTTGCAAATCACGAAACATTTGCAATAAAGTCCAATTATTTTGTAGGTTTACGATTGCGAAGATATACTGCACGAACGTTTCTTGTAACTGACTTCAAAGCCTGTGATGGGTCCGTGGCTGCGGGATTTTTCGAAAGAGATACCGCGGCCCTGAAACACCAAGGGGTAAGAAGGAACATGGATGGGTTATAGTCAGTACAAGTCTGTCAAAAAAGGCCTATGCTACAAACTCAAAGGTACTATGGAATAGACATGCAAATAAATACTAGCTTGGAATCGAGGCAATCTACAGAGTTAATCTGTGACTCCCATGGTATTTGAATTGGGGCGCTATTTCTATAGAAGTTACTCTCGTGGTTGAACTATACTTTACATAGATGAGTAAGACGCACGTTAAACAGTAAAACTTATCTTAATCATAAAAGTAAAAACACAGTGTATATTAATAACACAGACATGGTACACAATGGAAAATCACCATGTTTTCTACGCAGTATTTCGAGTTATATATTCGGAAACCGAGGACCAATCAATTGTTAAGTACACTAACAACCGTTCATCAACAAAAGCTAACATCCCTCAAGCTAAATAAACATGACTCTCAAACACCCTCACATCACTGTTAACGTGCTACGCAACACAATATACCTCACGAGTTAAGAGCTAGTTTCTTCTTGATCCCAACTTATCTTGCCATTGCTGATTCCCGTCACGATGGGCGATTTATACGTGTGTATCGATATGGGGACTGACCCCCCTGTTCGGGAGCTATTTTTGGGGGCTGAGGGACATGGGGTGTACCGTGTATTGGTGTAGGTTTCTGACGATTTGATTGGTAATGAATATAGTTAGAGGGTTTAAAGCGTTGTCATGATTGTTTTAATTGTTTGTTGGCTGAAGTAACCCTATGAAGAAATCCGGAAGTTTCGGTTTGTACAAATTCGATCGTAGTGTAATTCTTAAAAAATTAAATTAGTAATTTTAACAATAACGACTTGACTATCTCTTAGTCTAGTGGTGTGACTGTCAAATTGCCAAGTCATAAGTTTTTCAACCTCTGTTTTTCGGATTCATGTGCGTATTGTATAATTATCACTTGCTTCGGTGAAGGAAAACATCGTGAGGGATGCGAGGGCCTGAGAGATATTTCTCGACGGCATGCGGCATGTAAAGCCAAATCAGAGGCCCGTGGGCGGCATAAAAACTCTGACACCAGGTTAGGTACTAACCACACGATAAAGAAAGAAAAGACAATAACGACAAGGAAATAGTTGCAAAACAAATTGATCTTTTGTACATAAAGCTGCAAGTTGAAGGCAGAAGCTGGATCCAAGCAAAAAAAAAATAAAAAAACAACGAAAAACAAAACGAAATAAACATTAACACGATTACGTTCGCAATGAAAATTATTTTCAATGCGCGGAACGATTTCCTTTCAAAGTTAACTCAGTTGATTGGCCAGTTATCGGAAAAATGTTGAAAGCTACAGACGAATGATTCCACATTATTAATCCGTCAACAGTCTGCAGTTTTTTCCAGTAAGGTTAATGTATTAGCTATTAAGAAGCCAATCGGCCGTAAGCGTTGCTTGTCAAATACCGAGCATGCTTCCCCAGTGGAATTTTTTAGATGATGTTTTGCTTTATCAAAATTGTTTTGAATGTTGCTGCACTCACTTTTATCACAACTTAAAATAGAATAGGCATTTAGGAACTGGTCAATTCAATTAACCCTAGATAAAATACGATTTGATTGAATAGTTTAATCTATTTACTAAATAGAAGCCATACCTCTGTCCCGTGTGTTTCCACAGAGTTAAGCTAATGCAACATTCCTACATTTACAGACAGACCGAAATCAATGGATCTAGAAGTGTGACATTTTGCACAAGAGTTGATAATACAACGAAAGTTAAAAACAAACCTAAAACAAAAAAAAGGAATCAAACATTATTGTCAAGACCGTCATTTTTGCCGAAGGCATTCCATCGGTTGCACTGTTTGCATTCTAAAGAACCTTGCATTTAATTAAATCAAACCAATGTAAGATCAATATACATATGCACCTCAACCTGACAGACACATGCGTCACATAATTTATTAACCCTCAACGTTCACGTCGCGTCACCCCGTCACGGCGTCATTCCGTCACGGGCATCACGTAGTCAGCTCGGATGACCGGGCGGCTTTAACGACCCAAACTTAGAGTTGTGAGCTCCAAACATTTATTATTTAAACACAATCGCGACCTAGCCCCTACTAACGAATTGAAAGCAGTTTTCTATTGTGTTTGAACAGAAATGGAACTGCAAACTGTACTTACATGGGCACAATGTACGGTTTCTTGATGTTAACTCCGCTATTTCTTGAATTGGAACTTCAGAAGTTATCGGAGGTCGGAGTGAAAGGGAACGGAATTCGAGTGTGGTTTCCGAGTATTGCATTGTCCCGAATTTTCTTCGTTAGATGTGAGTTATACTTTAGGTAGTGGTTTGTTTTTCTGGCCAAAATTATAAATTTGTAGATAATTTATGTCCCAAAAAAGTAAACATTAAGGGACCTCGTGTACTACGCGGCCACGAATACGACCTGTCGCATGACCGGCCGCTATCTTGAACAAAACTGGTCGGAGGCCCAGTCGTGCGAATATACTTTCTTCCTGGTTGAAGCTTCTGCGGCCTAAAATCGTAGTCGTGGCCGCGTAGACCGCGAGGTCCCTTAGAGCGAATGTCACGTGACCACCACATCAAAATCGTCAGTATCATGATTGTTAAGGGTTGATACGGACAGATCTTAAACGCGGTTCAGATGAATGTGCTAATCGTTTCATTGGTGAATTTCAGTCTTAAATAATCACAATCACCGAAAGCAGTCATAATTTTAAACTCAGCGCAATCTTCTACCACCTCTGCCACCCTAGTACTCACATTCGTAAGCCCAACTTTTCATTCTTCTATTACGACTGATACGCCGAGAACCACGTACAACATTAAAACTAGTTCTCAAGTGAAATCTATGGCTTTCTTCATTGTGGAAGACGATAAAACTGTCTGGAACTGCAGCCTCCAATGTTTTTGTTTCAAATGTTTGATCAAATCGACGGATTATACGGCTAAGTTGCTGCCAAGACTAACAATTGAAATGTTATTCTTGGGGAGTTACATTTTAGAGAAGTGTTTTAAATACTTCTTCGGTATAAATGAAGATACCTCTGGTAAAAGTAACTAATTTTATACTGTACCTAGGTAGCTATAGGTTGTTTTATATGCCAAAAATAAGCAGACTGCCCCTCACCTTACGGAAACTTCTACTAACTTCATTACTTCTACGGATCTTAGATATTTCAATAAAGGAAATAAGATTAATATTAAATTCAGAAAATCTTCTTTCGCTTGTTTGATTTTTTGTCTCGGTTTTTTCGACTGCCTTCCCCTTCGAACGATGAACGAATAATTAAAGGCATAATGTTATGTTGTATTTAGATTTCCTAACAGATTTGACGGTTTTATATAGCGTACTATCGTAAGTTACTGTGAAGTATCATTAATCACCCTACCACTACGGTTCGTACGGGTTGTCGTGAAACAAGCCCCCATGGTAGGGTCACATTCCATGCAACTAATTTCACAAACAACGGGGACCCCAAACTTTGTTGTTATTAATTAAGAGTTATACTAAAAATAGTTAAACCGTTTACCGAGGTATTTTTATGTCCATGTTAAATTTTTTCAGATTTTGTTCTGGAATTTCCAATACTGCTTTAGTGAAAACTGCAGCTTTTTAGGGTTCCGTAACTCAAAAGGAAAAAACGGAACCCTTATAGGATCACTGTCAAAACCCTTTATCTCGGGAAAGCGTGGAGGTATCGAGTTGAAAAATAAAATTAAAACCATATAGCCTTCAGTTCCTTGAAGCTGTGAAAAAATCAAACTTCTAAGTTAACGTAAAAAAAAGATACGGGTGTATAAGCCGCAAAAAACGTATATTTCTTCGATACTCTCAAAGGAATCAAAATTTTTAGGGTACTTCCCGTTGACATCATGAAATTTGGCTAGAAGCATTGTCTTATAGCACAAGTAAAGGAAAAAATCTGAAAACCGTAAATATGTAGTTTAATACTATATAAGGAACCCTCGGTACGCGAGTCCAACTCGTATTTGGCTGGTTTTTTTAGCTACTGAAACAGTTATCGTTTTGGTTTACAAGGACCTAAGGAAACTTAGATGAAGTGTGACGAATACGCGCTATTTAGGGAAAATAATTAGCAACAGGCAGTTGGCTCACCTCCTTTTACTTGGAACTTAAACGTAACTGGCGAATTTTTTTTTTTTTTTTGTATTAAATGGTTCTACTCTTTACCTCAATCTAGTCCTGAGGACAGAGATGAGGTCGACGATGGAACGAGCTTACCCAGAAGAAGCCTATTAACTCGCGACTTAAATAGATTGGGGTCATATGAACTTGGGAACACTGACGAAGGCAGGGAATTCCACTCCTTGGCTGTGCGCATAATAAACGATGTAAATTTTGTGTATAGGTAGTAAGTACACCTGCTTATCCCTTCAGGGATTACAGGCGTGGTGTTATGAAACTTTTTCTTGAGTGAGTTTACTCATATTTTGCTCTCTATCTATTGGCCTATAAGTTTAACTTCTGCATTATTTCTACCAAGTTTATGTTTTGAAACTAGACTTGAAATGTAGGTGTTATGAAATCCCTAGCAAATACTAATTAGTAGCATCGTAATTGGATCTAGACCCAGGCGTATCGTTTTACAGACCTGGTTCATTGACAACAGAATTACACCTCTACGATAGAGGGTCAAACGATGTAATTAGATCAGCTATGATAAAAGCAATTATGTTTAACGAAGGTAGGTAACGAGGAAAAGAACAATTTTATGACTAATTTTCGATGCAACAGGAATAAGGATAGTGTTAATATCAGATAAACAATAACTACAAAGTTATCCATTTACAGATATTGAAATCAAAATCAAAATATTTTTATTTCACATAGGCCTACATGGGCACTTATGAAACGTCGACAAAAAGGTGCACGGTTCGGGTTGGTCGTTTCCTATGGAGAAGAACCGGCAAGAAACTCCATGGTTACTCTTTTAAAATGATTAGATTTTACAATATTATCATGTTACAGCATTAGTACTCAAGTATGGGCGGACAGCATAGGCCCGACAATAAGTCGTTGCTTACTACACAAAAAAACGGAAAACAAGATAAGAGGTTAACAAAAGTTAACACACCTCTAGGAATCTACAAGGCCTACACTGTTCACACATTCACAATGTTAATTGACACTGATATAGTTGGCCTGGGTCATCCCACTCCTGAAGAAAGGCTTCTCACCATGGCTTTTAGTTATTTCGGTACAGGGCTAAGGTCGCCCACTGGTCGTGGATTGTGTCCAGCTCGTCCCGCCATTCTTTACAAGGTGTGCCATGACGCCTCTGGGCTGTGTCAGGGCTGTGGTATTTTGGCCCACAGCTCATTGGGCATGCGGCAGATGTGGCCAGCCTAGTCCATCTTTATATTGATGTTAGCTGTTACCCACGGCCTTCGTTAAATTATTATAAAAATATTATTTCCCTTTTTGAATCGGATTTTGATAACAATTTCAAGGGTTTTTTTTTCACGGCACCCGGTGAGGTTTACTAAAATAAAAATAGCCTAAGTCGAGTAAGTAGACCTTATAACATCAGCTATCTGCCAATAAAAGTCCTGTCAAAATCGGTCCAGCCGTTTCGAAGATTAGCCGGAACAGAAAAGCCGACAGACAGACAAAAATGGAAAAAATCTGTTTTGTGTTGTATTTTTATAATATGCATTCAGTAAAAATCTGTTATTTTGATATTACAAACAGACACGTCAATTTTATTTATTTGTATAGTTAATTTATCAGGATTAATCTTGAACGGTTCAATTATACAAGTTCAAAGCCAATTAACAAGCAAGTAACCGTAAATACTCCAAAAACTTGTAAAAATCCTCATTGAGCAGACTGTCTAAATGTTCTTACGTAATACTTTCATAAATATTAACTTTAAAAATTCTCCAAATGTTTTCCTTAGGAACTCGCAGACAAAGTTTAAACTGGCGCTTAAACCAAGATTTTATTTTCATCTGTAATGCGTTTTTTGTAAACTAAAACTATTACATTTTACTATCGGATTGGAATATTGGAATCGAGCCAGCACTGTACGGAATCATTTTTATAAGATGGCTCAAGTTATGCTTAATATTTTGCCTCGTAAGATGTAGTGGGGATAACATTTGTTGGCTTTGGTCTTTCGATAAGAAACATACTGTAACGTAATTCGGGTGCTGTACTTACTTTGTCAGTACAGCACCACACACATTGGGTAACACAAAACCATTTTCAATCATAATTGGAAAGGTTTTGAAGCAAATCTTAATGAATTGGTTGGAAAAAGTCGTCTAAATAACGCAATTAGTGATTTTGAACTTGCATAATGAAAAGTATTGCCATTGTAAGTGTGTTACGCAATACCTTTTTATTTTTTTGGGATGGTAAATCATCAAATGACTCCTCCCGCTCTGTGCGGAGCGGAAAGGAGTGTCAGACTTTTACTGACTAAAACCCATCCATGTTCCTTCTTTGTTGCCCTTTGTGTTCCAGGGCCGCGGTATCTCTTTCGAACAGTCCCGCAGCCCTGGCAGGCATCGGCCCTTGCGGGCCCCTCCTGTTTGCTGACATCTCTTGGAAGCACGTGTGGAACACGAACGCGCCGTCGAAACGGCCTGTCGTCATAAAACGGGCGGACGGCGAGCTAGCCCATTACGCACCGTCCACAGGCCGCGGTTTCGCAATACCCTGCAGGCTAAATTAATGGCGACTTTTCGAGTAAACCTTAGGTTTAGGATTCATTTAAGCTCTTAGAGATTTTTTCTTATAATAGAGATAAGTAAGTAATATTCCCATTATTTTATCTTTTTATTTTATTACAAAGACATTCCTTCTATATGTCTCATATTCAGTCACTATAGCTTGAATGGAATCGTAAATTTACCGATCGCATATTCAGTGTTCAATAAAAGTGATGGCGGTATGACGTCAAAGTATCAATAATATTCAAATGGGAATTTTTAAAATATTACACTGTATCGAATAAAGACGACTTTGTGTCGTAATAAAGTGTCGCATGGCGAATATTTTAGAATTTATGTGTGTTTGGTGACGTCAGTATGTATAACAGAATGTGGATGTCCACTTCTGGACAAATTGTGTTGGGTCTATGGCGCTACGAGAAGTCGTAGCACACGTGTAGCAAAGAGCGTAGGCCGTAGACTCGTAGTGCGTAGGCGGGCAGTGATTATTTCTACATTATTCTATTTTAAGATTTAGTTATTATCCTAACTTTTAATTATTTAATATATAAGGAGCTAGCTTGAAAGATTTTCTTCTTCGTGTCTCTGATACGACAGTATTTCAAACTTTCTATGCCCAACATTTCACCTCTTCCACTGGGATACTGCTTCAAAAGGCCCGGTGGATATAAACTTATATTATTAGATAAAGATGAAGAGATCAAAAACATTCCCTCATAAGTAAGCACAAAAGACACTATATCTACATACCTACATACACATACCTAACTCAAGTCGACACTTGTAAAGGCCCAAATGAAAAGATCTCTTACAAAATGAGACTACAAAGAAAAGTGTCACAGTCCCAAATAGGTCTAAAAGCGTCAGAGAAAGGGCAATAGAGTAATTACGTTTGACACAAAACTTTAGTTGCAATTGCTGAAAGAAGAACGGAAGTGCCGGCGCTCGTTTGCCACTTCCTTCCGCTAGGGGGCTCTCCACTAGCTAGGGAGCTGAAAAAAGTATCGATACTAGAGTTGGGAGTAAACGATACTTTTAACAAGCGATACAAAGGCAAGTATCAATTAACGAGCAAATGGCAGTTGTCCTTAGGATGATTGTTTTTGTTTTGTGTTTCGATTAATGCTTTTTAAAATAAATTTGGCTTGTGAAATAGTTAGCCAGCAGTTGTGGCGGCAGACCTCTCTTACAGACAAGACCAACGACCAGTGGTTCACTAAGTGTTGCTGGGTATTTCTCCCGCCACTTCATTTTCTAAGCCAGAACACTAGGAAGTGTCGAAGGACGGCCGTTTTTGGGGGACTGTATCGTGTAAACTTTGACGTTCAAAAAATGCTGATTATCAGAATAATTTGAATAAATGATTCTGATTTTGCCAATAACGCTGATCGAAAGATCTAGAATTCATTGGGAGAGGACTTTGCTCGGCAGGAGGCTGATACAAACGAATAGTAACTGTATTGTGATTTATTTGTGATGGATTCGCGGAAAGTATAAAAAAATATTTTTCATCGATGGCTTTCTAACGCCAATGACAAAATCTATCGATATTTTTCTTTCCTTACTTTAACCTTGCCTTACTACTAACTGAAATGTGCTATAATAACGAACGGGAAATATATAGGGCTGCGTGTGATAGAAGGAATTTTATGTGCGTCTGGTACGCCTACAGTTTTTGTTTATGTATGTATTCCTAACGGCTCATGTCGTCCTGGTACCTCGGATTAGATAACATTTTATTGGTTGTTTTTATGTTGTGTGTACAAGAATTATTTGAGGGTCGGCTTTTGTGGTCCTCGTAGGCTATTTTGATGCTAGGGTTTAAGGTTCGGTAAAGAAGGCCTTATTTTTTTCATCATCTTCGTCTGCTTGGCCTCTCCCCAAATATTTAGAGTGGATTTCCAGTATAACTGGATGCAGTGGCTCTTTTCAATGAATCGACTGCAAGATGAGTATTTGAGTTTGGTTTTGAATATCGATATTTTACAATACATGGAACGTTTGCACATTTTAGTTTAATTTTACCACCACAGCCCAACTGTTGGCCGTCTGGCCGTCAGATTTTTAGGCTTTTGACCATGTTTAACGAATGTTAAATATTTACGAATGATAGCCGAGTTTCTTAAACACAAATTACTTAATTTATTATTTCATGCCATTACAGTCACAATACCTACTCTAATAAATGCGTAAATTTGAATGTGTGTGTATTTTACTCCTTTAATCTGAAATGGCTGGACAGGTTTGGGCCTGGAATAACACATAGGCTACTTTATGTTTCTGTGGAGGCATAAAAAAATCGAATTTAATGCGAGCTAAGCAGCAGGCCCAGAGCTAGTGTATTTTATTTAACATTTTTAACAAACATAAATTATTCCACCGCTAAGTCTATTACATAAAAATTAATCTAAAACACACACATACTAAACAGAATAACGAAGCTCACTTCTGTTTGAGAGAATTTTATTCATATCTGCATTCTCATGCAAACTCAGTCAACTTGTTGAGCAAAATATTTTTCAATATGAAACGAGTGTTACGCATTACCCGGATTGAATTCCAATTGAAAACGAATCGGAATATGTCAGACAATCCTGTAATAAATATGCTTATTGTATGCATTCGTATTTTTATTACACGTATTTTCTAGAGTGCATTTCGAGTGGTTAGCATGGAGGATGGTAAAGCCTGGATTTTGTGTGTATTGAGATTTTATTAAAAGGCCGCGCAGGGTTAGGCTCGCCTAGCTAGAATATCAATGCAATTTATATGTCGTTTGTAGAAAGTGCTTTATTTAAATTATTTGTAAACTTCAATTTACAGATCTATAATAAAATAATAAAATATGTATTACACACTAATGACCGCAAAGAGGTATGGCAGGGCAAGGAGCTTCACGAACGCTTTTACCGTGCCCTACATGGGCCCGATGTAGACTTCTTAGCGTCCGTATCTTGGCTGCGTTTCGGTGAACTATTCGAGGAAATCGAAGGTTTTGTCTGTGCAATAATGGACGAAGTTATGATGACGAATAAGTAACTGCTGGAAATACATTGTGAACGATGGCATGGTTGACATATGACACATTATTTCTGGGTGTTCTCGTCTGGCTAACGGAGAGTACTTGCATAGACACAACCTCGTTGCCAGGATTATCCACCAGCAACTTGCTTTGAAGTACAACCTTGTGGAATCATAAGTGCCATACTATAAGTATGCGCCCGACCCAGTTCTCGATGATGGTAATATCACGTTGTAATGGGATCGACATAAGGTCATTGGCAGGACTATTGTTGCCAATAAGCCTGACATTGTGGTGATAGATCGATTGGAGCGTCGCGCAATGATTGTTGATTTTACGGTTCCACATGACGAGAACCTCGTGAAAGCAGAGAAAGATAAACAATTCAAATATCTAGATCTGGCTCGCGAGGTTGTCGACATGTGGGACGTGAGTAGGTACAGCAGTCATTGTGCCGATAGTCGTGTCAGCCAATGACTTAACAGTCAATAGCCTCGACCAACATATGATGAGGCCTTCGTTGTGCTGCTGGAGCAAGGGCTTGATTCAGAAGTTAGTTCTTCTGGGTACAGCGCGTATTGTTACGAGGTTACTAAAAAAAAATTGGCACTTATATCCGGGAACTCTAAAACAAACAGTAAGCATGGTAAATATCCCGTTTCTAGTATGAATGATAATAATTTTTTATTAAAAAAATATTTAAAATGTAAATAATATGTTTGAAAATGAATAAAGGATAAAATATGTACAAGTATCAAAAGGGGAAAAGAATTACAGGACGTCAAAAAATTCGTCGACATCGCTGTCAATAGGAAAAGTGCCCAGAAGGCTGGCAGCATTGCCACGTTGGATGGCAATGGTGATTCTTTGGTCAAAAAACAGGCCAGCCCTCTGGTTGTGTGAAGAGTCGACCAACCGCTTGGCGATTTCCCGAAATACTAGGTGGGGGCACTCGAACCCCATGGCCCTAGTCTTTCAATCCCAAACGGCTCAAACACATAATTACCAATTAAGTCACTGTATTTGCGCCGTTTGAGGTTTACAGCACCTGCAGCAGCTGCCCTAGAGCAGGAAGCCCACCTGCTAGGTAGGTAGGGATGGCGCAAGGTTATCGACGCAAGTTGCATCCCACACCAAAGACCTACCCAACTTCCATGGCATTCTGGTCATACCATCTGGTCTCTTCCCATCGACGCTTGCCATGCCATTGGGTTCTAAGACAGCTGGCACCCTGGCGGTGGCAAGAGCACGACGGATGAGATCATTAATGCTAGCGTGCCGCGCAATCCGACCTGCACTCTTACTGCAGGAAAGGCCATAGTGTCCGAGGCAGTCGACTGCTTCACCACATTGACAGCGATGTGGAACCCCACATCGCCCAATCGCAAACATGCACGGAGCCGGAAGGTTGTGTTACCTAGCATAGTGCCTATATTAGGTGACGGTAGTGCCTGAAGCCAGAGGCCCGACTCCCACTCACCCAGGAGCGGCCAGGAGGCGGGCACGCTCAGCAGTGTTGGTAGACGTATTAATAAGGTTATTCCGTACCAACCTGCAGGGCGGCTCATCTCACTGTCTCTGGGAAAACGGGTTCTCGGGCCGATCCGAATCCGGGCAAGCCACTTTCTAGGCGTCCTCTGCGTCAGCACGGCACTTCCGAGTCAACTAGGAAGAGAAAATTTTCCTGGTTAGCTTTTCAAAAAAGTTTAAGTTCATATGACCCCAATCTATTTAAGGCTTCTTCGGAGTAAGCTCGTTCCATCGTCGACCTCATCTCTGTCCTCAGGACTAAATTGACGTCAAGAGTAGGCCCTTTTATATATAAAAGACACACACACACACACATGCACAGTTGTGTTAGGTATGGTATTATGGTGTAGTGGGTAGAATCGTTTAGAATACTGGATTTCAAAAAAAGGTTGCATCCAGCAATATTGATAGTAGGTAAATATTGAAATCACGTTGGACATCGATTACGTTTCAGTTTCGTTGATATTTGGACACTATTGTCGCGCATATTATTGTGTTAAGTCGGTAAGAGTTCTTTTAGTGCTCCTCAATTAGCAACGATTGTGCGTTTGAAACTACTTCTGTATAAAACCATTACAGTTAAGTACGTGCTTATCCCCGTGTCCCCGTGTTATCCAGTGTCTATCCGAAAAATCTTGTAAAACAAATGACACCTCAAGAATAACATCTACCCTCTAAATTATCCGGTGAAATTCCTTTCAAGAGTGCTTAGAGGTAGCTAGATTTCTAAGACTCAGGGCGGTATTCAGGCATTCAGTGTAAATCTTGTGAGAGCGCGGGAATGCGGGCCTGTGTCGGCGCCATGACAGTTTTGCAATTAGGCGACCCACAAAATGGCGGGCCCGCGAAATTATCACGCGGTTCGTAATGCCACGTGCAGACTTTGGGAAGGATTTCAACCAATATTGGATGTAACCTCCAGTTATATTGGTTTTCCACTATATTGGTTAATTTACATGAAATTAATTTGGTTTAGTGGGCGGTGTTGGTTTAGGTTTGACTTAATATATTGCAGGCTGTTTTAAATAATTATTTTAAGCACGTTGCTCTTGATGTGGGAAAACTTTAAAATGATAATTTATAGCTGTACTAGCGACCCTCCCCAGCTTCGCGCGGCTCCACCTATCGGGTCCAAAACTATTCTACCTTTCAAGCTGGAACCAACCATATTCATTCACAAAACTACATTGAACGTGATGTTTATACATTGAAAAGATTTACAACTAGTTTTCATTTAAACAATGTATAATAACGTATCTGTCAACAACAATGCTTCTTTCCATTCTAATTTCTTCAACTTTAGAACATGTGACACGAAACGTGGCTCCAAAATTAGCCATCGTGTAGACGCGGCACATCTGCAGTGACTTGTAACTAAGTTTCAGCTGAAGTATCAGCCGCCTGATTAAGTGACTTGCATTAGACGTTGCGGCTGATTTTGTCAAAGCAAATCGCCTGCCAAATATTTACTTACTTTGTGAACTTGGTTTAAGTTAAATTGTAATTGTTAAGTGTTGGGTAACTTTTCGACACTGTAGTAGAATCGTAAGAAAGCGATTATATTTATGTACGTAAAGGTAGCCTTTTTTGCCGTAGAAAAAATGGAAAACCTTGAGATTTACTTTCTCCTTTATTCTATTACTCGATGATAAACTTTAGAGTTCGGTTGCAGACCCAATCTCAACTGTTTTTTAACCCCCGAAATCCTAAAAGTGAAAAAATGTAAATTACATTTCCTTGGTTCACAAGAGGTTCGCAATAGGCGTAAATTGCTCCTTATTCGTTTCAAGTCGATCCCGTTTCGTGGCTAATGGCATCAGAGTGTAGGTAAATACTGGATAAATATATACTGCGGGCTTTTACCGTATTTGAATAAGATCTGCCGCACTCTGATCGACGTGTTGCGAATAGTTTTCGTGAGCTCTCCGTTTTGATGGTGTCCTGGTACTTGCGGATTGTGATTGATGCCAATTGGTCATCCAAATTGTAATCTATACAAGACATCCCGATTCGTCACTTTTTGAATATTGATAGCTATTTAATTTCATTTTTATCCCGATTTTTTTCACCAGAGAAAGTAAGCCAACATGATGATGATGTAACAATATTGTCAAGATGGCTATTGGCTTTCAAGATAAAAATAATCTTTGACTGACAGAAAAACTCGATTTGTCATGTAAAGTTCCGCAAAGACCAATCTGTCTTACATTGACCAAATCATTTTCAATTAAACTCATGAATGGTTGAGGTAAATAACCGTCCTATTTACAAACGGTTTTACTATTGAGGCTTCAACGTGTCTCTTTGACGGTCAGGAAACCGCAGCGAATGGTCGACGCCGAAGATACACAGTGCTCTGCGGTTTCACGACTATAACACACTTGACTGGAGTTTACATATGGTATGACAGAAGTTTAGGGTGTGGAATTCATGACAGGAATTTAGAAACGGTACTTGAGTAAAATGTCGGTTATACTAAACTTCTTTTTTAAGAAATTTCAAGAAGTGACACAGCCTGAAGGCGTCGCGGCAGACCTCGTAGAAGATGACGAGACGAGCTGGACAAGACCAGCGACCAGTGGTCCACATTGGCCTTAGAGCGAAACAACTGAAAGTCATGGGGCCTTTGCCCAGCAGTGGGATGATGCAGGCTAATAGTATCAGTATCAGAAAAGAAGTGTAAAAGTTAGGCAACCTAAACTAAAAAAGAAGGGCCTATCGTCTTTGACACTATTCAAAAGTAAGGTGTTACAAACTTTGGGCGCGTTCACTGAGGCTGCGTGCAAAGCACTACCTTAACGCGCCCCAAAAGGTGGTAGCCGTAAGGCTGATCCGGGGATACCGCACGATCTCCCGCGAGGCGGCGAGCCTCCTTGCCGGATTGCCGCCATGGGATCTGGAGGCCATAGTCCTCGCGCGCCTGCACGAGTGGCGCGCGGAGGTACAGAGCCGGGGGGTAACTCCGCTGCCGCGACATATTGTCGCGCAGCGGACAGACCTCCGCCGTGATCTCATGGCGACATGGAGAGAGCGACTATCGCAACCCCGTGCAGGGCACGCCGCGATAGTGGTGATAAGTCCCCTCTTTGAGGAGTGGCTTGAGAGGCGCCACGGCGCCCTCACCTTCCGCCTGACGCAGGTCCTCACCGGACACGGATGTTTCGGGAGGTACCTGCACCGAATCGGGCGGGAGGAAACGCCCGGGTGCTACTATTGTGAGGATGGACCGGAGGACACGGTGGAGCACACCGTCGAGGTCTGCTCCGCTTGGGAGGAGCACCGCCGTGTCCTCGTAGCGGCGATTGGCGGCGGCGACCTCTCGCGCCCGGCCCTGGTTCAAGCCATGGTCCGGGGCGAGAGGGAATGGGAAGCCGTCGCCTCCTTCTGCGAAGCAGTCATGCTCGCGAAGGAGGCGGCGGAACGTGAGAGGGAGAGAGCCTCACGTCCCAGCCGCCGCGGGAGGAGAAGCACCGGGCGTCGGGGGCCACGCCATGATGGCTCTCGGCCACCGTAGGCACGGGCCTGTGGACGGTGAGTAATGGGCTAGCTCGCCGTCCGTCCGTCGTATGACGACGGGCAGGCCGTGTCGACGGCGCGTTCGTGTTCCACGCGCGCCTCAAAGAGTTGTCAACAACAGGAGGGGCCCGCAAGGGCCGGTGCCTGCCAGGGCTGCGGGACTGTTCGAAAGAGATACCGCGGCCCTGGAACATAAAGGGCCAATGAAGGAACATGGGTGGTTTTTAGTCAGTAAGAGTCTGACACTCCCTTCCGCTCCGCCCAGAGCAGGGGGGGTCATTTGATGATTTCCCACCCACCAAAAAAAAAGGTGTTACAAACTTGGTGTTCCACGCGCGCCTCAAAGAGATGTCAGCAAACCGGAGGGGACCGCAAGGCCCGATGCCTGCCAGGGCTACGGGACTGTTCGAAAGAGATACCGCGGCCCTGGAACACAATGGGCAAAGAAGCAACATGGATGTGTTTTAGTCAGTACAAGTCTGACACTCCCTTCCGCTCAGAGCAGGTCATTTGATGATTACCTACACAAAAAAAGATGTTACAAACTTCAATCACCAATGATACAGCTAGAATGTCACAACATTTGTGCCTATTTATGTGGCGGTCCGAATACGATGCGACTTTCACCTACTAACGCGTGGATAAGGCCTAAAAGTACCTATTAGGTAACCCGAAAATTAAGCAAAGTAAGACCAAATATGGCCGACCAAACAAGTTTCTTAGGTCACTAGAAAATTTTTGTACCCGAAGTATGCAAATAATTCGCAATTGCACTGCAATACTGCATGCAATAATTCGTAATTACGCGAAAACATACATTAAAAACGAAATTATTACGGTTCGGCTCAGCAACTTGAGATTAAAACAAAAGAGAGCCTTCTTTATAACTGCAGTATGAATACAAACGGCATTATGAATCGTTTTAATTGTAACTAAAGTCATAAACTGCACCAAAGTGCGTACTGTGTCCACAAATTTCTAGAATTTCCGGAACATTTTGCAGAGAAGCAGTTTTAATGCAAATCAACGCGGGTATGGTGACTATGTTGTAAGGCCGAGCGGGACAAAAAAGATTACTGTTTTGTGAGTTAATTGTTTTATAGCTTGTGTGTTTTCAAGCTATGTTTTCAGCACCAACTGCTAACTGCCACATGTTTATTTTTACATTAAAGTTCCACTTCGTTTCGAGTTTGTCTGTTTTATATTTGGCAAAGAGAATGCTCATGGAAGTATGGAATCCCGTACCATGCTGCATCAAAATCAAACCTTGTTTTTTATAGACTACACTGATCGTATTAACTCCTACAAAAATTATTTTTGAAAAAAAAACCCGCGTTTCAGAGTTATTTTATAAAATCGAAACTAACCTAAAAAGTAGGTCTATTTTTTCGACGCTACCAACGACGTATTTTAACACACATACATTACATTATTGCTCTAAAACAGCGTAATACACTAATATTAGGAAGAATTACGAGTTAAAGTAACATCCACAGTATGCTTGACTGAAACTCGATTTTATTTTAGACCTTTACATTGCCAATAGTCAGTCAGTACAGTACAAATGCCAGATGCCACAGATAAGATAACTATAAACCATAGAGTATAGTAAGTGCTATAAACTATTCGGGATTTAGGGATGTAATCGATAAATCAAAATCTTTAGGCTGTGAAAATCTATTTTGTTGCAAATAGCAATAAACCAAACTAAATCGATTTGGTGTACTGATCTTACTTAATTGTAATTAATTTTAGAGTCCGCTCGACAGACAAGGGTTTGTTCAATTGAAACGGAACGTCATTTATATTCAGTTGAAACGGAACGTCATATAAAGGGAGTAAAACAATATTCGTACTTTTAAACTCGAAAAGTATATTTCCAGTTCAAAAATCAAATCCCCGACGCGTAATGCCGTAAAAAAATATGAAACTAATTACTATAATATTTTGGTTTTGAGGCGCGAGACTTTTTGGTACCAACTTTGGTCATTGTCCTTTGGTATGTTCTTGTTTAAAATAGTGCAAAATCTCTCTCTAGATGAACAAAAATGTGGTGAAAACCCCTGACTTGGGTTTTACATGATTTTTAACAAATAAAACGCCAGTTTCAATGAACTCTTGTGCACTTTGTCTTGAACAGTTTCCATAGTGTGGTATACCCATTTGGCAGGATTCGTTGCATTCAAAACACAGTTCTGCGGCGTTGTACTACTAAGGTATTTGCAGTTTGAGCTAAACTTACTGCCGTAAAGTGAAGCTTGGTGCAAAACAAAAGAGGAAGCGATAGCCTTATAGTAGATACAGCAGAAAAAAAAAGATTTAAAGGTGAGTCAGACAGGTAAAGGAACAATACAAAAATCTGTATAATCCATCCACAATAATCCACATTTCATTTTAAAGAAACTTGCAAATAGGAAATCAATCTATGTCCACTGCCTTCAGAGTAGCTCGTGGCTAGATAAATCACGCTCGGGTCGATCTGAAATTTTTTAAATTTTCTGTCACAATCAGAATAAGTGAATGTTTGGTACTCTTTTACGCAAAAACTACTAAACGGATTTGGATAAAACTTAACCGTGTTATAAATCATACATCAGAATAACACATAGGGAATAATTTGTAATGATACTAGCTTTTGCCCGCGGCTTCGCTCGCGTTCGCGTATTATCATAAGAACGTTAATTATATTATTGTTTTCCTCGGGAACAGTACTTTTTTCGGGATGAAAGGTACCCTATGTCCTTTTCTGTACACCTGACAACGTATATGCAAAATTTTAGGATGATTTTAGGATGGATTTTTTTTTGATTTTTTGTTCAGTGGTTTAGGCGTGAAAAGGTAACAAACAACCAAACAAACTTACTTTCGCATTTATGTATAATGTATATAGTAAGGATTCTTACAACTAAAAATTATTAAATAAACTAAAATAACTAAACTAACAACAAACTATAAAAGGCCAGTCATGCTAGCGAAGGAGGTGGTGGAACGTGAGAGGGAGAGAACCTCACGTCCCAGCCGCCGCGGGAGACGCCCCGGGCATCGGGGGCCACGTGGTGGCTCTCGGCCACCGTAAGCGCGGGCCTTTGGACGGTGAGTAATGGCCTAGCTCGCCTTCCGTCCGTCTTATGACGACAGGGCGTGTCGACGGCGCGTTCGTGTTCCACGCGCGCCTCAAAGAGATGTCAGCAAACAGGAGGGGCCCGCAAGGGCCGATGCCTGCCAGGGCTGCGGTACTGTTCGAAAGAGATACCGCGGCCCTGGAATACAAAGGGCAAAAGAAGGAACATGGGTGGGTTTTAGTCAGTAAAAGTCTGACACTCCCTTCCGCTCCGCCCAGAGCGGGAGGAGTCATTTGATGATTTCCCAAACGAAAAAAAAAGGCCCAAGATATTGAATACAAAAACTAGGCACCGCTTTCATCTTCTATCTTAATACCCTGCTACATATTTGTCAGGTGGCACAGCGTGTGTGTTGTGGCACTCGACTGGTAATGAGGTTCACATCGCACGCTATTGATATTTGTTACATTTGAATTGAACCACGAGTCCAAATGGGAGCTGTGTACAAGCAACGGCTTTTACAAATGTCAACCGGGCTTGACAAATAGAATAACTCCACTAACCAGTAACTGGAAATCAGATACGCATTCACAATCACCCTTTAACTTACCACTGCTGGGACAAAGGTCTTCTGTCTGTGGGCAATAATCCACCACGTGGGTCGAGTCATCATCAGCATCATCTGCCTACAGCAGTCCACTGTTGGATGTAGGTCTCATCAATCGCACGCCACTCAACTCGATTCTCAGCAACTCTCATTCAGTTGTTACCAGCCAGCCTGCGAAAACTACCGAGTTTGACAGCGTGGGTCAAGTGCTGGTTGCAAATGTAACAAGTCTTCGAGTTTATGAAGTTTTCAAATTATATTTGTTACCTAACTAAATGGTAACAGGTTAAATTTTAATTCTTAATAAAATATATTCTATGTATCTGACAATCTATCTGTTACGAAGACCACGGTATCAGGACACTATCGGATCTATGTATATCAGTGGCGAAGGTTCCATACAACTCGATTCCTGCCGGCTTCCTTTTAAAAAATAGCACAGTCAGTATTCTATAGACAAATCACATTAAAGATGTGTAGGTACTCCGGCTTACCTCTTACAAAATTGGTCCTTCGCTACTTGATGTATATAGTTCCTTAAATTACAGCAGTAAAAGTAAAATGAAAGAAGGTAAAGGAAGGAAGGAAGAAGGAAAGGAAGGTTTGTATCTAGTTGGTCCTAAAATAAATGAATTTTGAATTTGAATTTGTAAACAATTAGTTCAAATCATACTATTAAGCACGCTATAGATATCTAGAGTAGATATCGAGATTAATTCTCAGTATTCAGTATTCAGGTTGCGGTCTGATATACCTCGGTGTACAACCAGACGGTACAACTTGATTATGACATGACCACATCAAACATCTTGACATGTTGTGCCGACGTCAGCGTCTTTGACGATAGTCTGATTTACCTATGCACATATCAACCGTGTGTTGTATTGCTTGTGCTGTTCATTATAGGAGTTTATATAGATAGCAGCAATTGTCAGATACGGCGAGATAGATATTATGTGTCCATATCTTGTTGGTCCGACCGCAACGAACTGGATTGAATAGTTCATGCCTGGAACAAGCAACTTCTTTTTAGTTTCAATCAGGGAGAGCAGCGGTAGCCCGGAGGTGGCGGCCCCGACTTAAGCAAAGTAAGTCGTGGGTTCAAACCCAGGCAGGCGCATTACTTTGTGTAATTTATTTCATCACCACTGCTCTCAAAAACGGTGAAGGAAAACATTTTGAGGAAACTGGCATGTCCTAGAACTAAAAATTCGAAGAAATGTGACATCTACCAACTCTCACTGGGCCTGCGTGGTGGATTATAGCCCATTACCTCTCATAGAGAGGAGGCAGTGTGTCCCAGCAGTGGGAACATTATAGGCTGATTATGCTTATCAGGATCCGTTACATTTTGAAGTGTATGTTACAATTAGTCTAGTTAAATAAAAAAAAACGATTTTCAGTCCCTTTCAGGGGTATAGTATAATATAATATTCTTTATTTAACAGACAACAATTGATCCAATGACATACACACGCACACAGACATAACGCATACATATAGTGGTATGCAGATAGTGTATATTTTATCGTACACTGAAATTGAAACAAAAAATAAAAATTAACCTATAGGTTAATCCAGGTTATAAACGATCTGTGTGTCTGAGTGTAGATCACACACTGTGTGTGAGGGGTGTGCAAAATTTCAGCTCAATCAGTTGAAGATATCTGCTTTAAATTGAACAAACTTAGTTACATACCTTCATCCCCCTTTTTAATCCTTCGGGGGTAGAATTATCAAAAACGCTGAGCGTGTCTCAGCGTTTTTGATAATTCAATTAATATATTAATTTTCAATCGTCAGCCTAAACACATGAACATCCTAATTTCAAAACTGACGCACTTTCATATAAACTTCCATTCCCTATTTTACCCCTTTAGGGTAGGAATTCCGAAAAATCCTTTCGTAGTGGATACATACTCTTCAAAAAGAACACATCCTCCAAGTTTCATATCTGTAAGACCAGGTTTGGGCTGTGTATTGATATATCAATATCACCCAGTCAGTCAGTTTACCATTTTATTTAAATATAGAAGATGTGAAAGATACAACCAGTCCTCAAACTAGCTACTCCTTTGTATAGTCTATACTGTACAAGAGCTCTTTTACAGAACTACACACCATTTCCGTAGGCGCACGTGCACACCGCATGCGCCAAATGCTATTAGTATTCCTCCGCCATTCGGCACAGATAAATATCCAATAACAGCCTATAACTGTCCTATTACACTTGTTATTGAACTAACATTATACCCTCTCCAATTCCTATATTAAAGACATTATATATTTTGTTTTAATAGTAATTTTGATTTTCGTCTTTTACATTCTGATGGTTCACCGAAAAGCGCAGAACACTTAACTGCTACACATGAACTTCCATGTGCCGGTGACTACCTTCCAGTCTATGGCGCCCTGGTAGATGATAAATGTTTTAGTACTAGTATATAGAACAAGATGTTATGCCTGGAATACATATAACCTCTCATCTTTTCCTATAGGGGTAGGCCGAAACTACATGATGCCTCTTGCCCTACGATTCTTCGATATTCCTTTTACTTCGTTCATTTTATACATATGGTCATACACACGACGGTTGCCAGTACTATGCACTTGTCCCTTTCTTAAGAACATTACCAAGAAGGCCAGTGTCTGTTAATCCGTCTGTGATTCGCTTTCTATCGTTACTCTGTAATTATGCGAAAACCAATAAATTGTCTTCTTCTCTTCTTTCTTTTTTATATGATTTTTTTAACGAGACAACAAAATTTTCAGCGGGGCTAAGTATCAATTAATTCCCACTGAGAATCGTCAGTTCACAATTAGATCTTCCTATCATTGTACTTCAAAACAAATCCCTCTTCAACTCTGAAATAAAGACACAGAAGAGAAGCTTTAAAAATAAACTATGAAAAAACCTCATCAAGCCCCAATATGTAAAACGCGAAAGAATGGCAGCATCCCCAGAATTTCATTAGAAAACGGAGTCACTAATTACTTCGGCAGTCCAATCGAGACGCGCCCGGGAAAGGGCCAATTCATCGGATTCTAATTAGAAAAAACTTATTCTGATCCTGCTACGGAAGTTTCAGCATCATTGTTTAACTCGCATTCATCCTCACTGTTTTATTTCTTGCGCCATTACCACCCTTATTTCATTAGCAATAAGGAACTTTCAGGTGGGATGGTTTTATTGGCTCCAATTTTAAATGAGCTGAGATAAAGTGAAAGTTAGTAAGTTTAAGGTTTACTGCGCATCAAGTGGTGGTTTCAGTTAGTTTATTGCTTTAATCAATCGGTAATCAATGTAAAATACGTACTTTAGTTCTTGTTTTTACTGTCGTGGACGTTAACTGGCTCTATGAAACACTACGTTTACCTTTGTTTCTGGGATGGCAAAGTATCTGCGACGCCTCTGTGGGTCCATTGGTGGCTATAACTACAGGCAGTTACTCTATGAGAGGGAATGGGCTGTAATCTGCCATGCGGGCCCAGTATTGGTTGGGAGTTGGCGCGTTTGTTCGAATCTTGTTTTCTCATGATATGTTCCTTCAACGTTTTGAGAGCAAATGAAATAAATAACTCCCGAAATACTAAAGGAAACAGCTTTGCCGCCGAATCGTACCTTTTATATGCTTACGAGAGTAGGTTCTCCACAAAGACAAGCACGTAATTTGACAAGACAACGCAGTACATACGTAACTTTCTATTTTTTTTCTGGTCGACTCTGCGTGTTCCTTGAATACGTGATGAGGGAGGATGAGGGTTATAAAGCTAGTTACACATGCAATGGTCTAAACAAGCTGGCTTTGCGGCAGATCAACTGTGCTTGCTTACTTGTGAACGAGCCTCGGATCGTGTTGCTATGGTGGATGAGGTATTGGATAAGTTTTCAGAAGAATTATTTCACCCGAATAGTTAGTTTTAGAAGACAAGCTGGAGTTTTTTCTAGGATTGTTCGATAGAGGTTTTCTTTCTTTAGAGGTTTGTTCTGCCACTTGTTCTCAAAAAAATAGGTTTTATCTAGGGAAGTGGCCGGGTGTTCTGAGGTACTCTCTATGTAATTTATGACGTTCAAAAAGTGCTAATTATTGGCCTTGTTTGAATAAATGAACTATTTTTGCTATCTGCTGCTTATCACAAAAATCTCGATTACTGCCTAGCTAACACAGGTAGGCAGTTGAAGTTCTACTTGGATCTAGTAAAGAGTGGTCATGATTTGCTACATTTTTACTTTAATCGCTGAGCATTCACAAGACTACACAAACTAGCCAAATAAACATAACGAACAGTTGTGTTTTTTGTCTCATAATACATAAAAAACCATATCTACACTTCCATTGTTTTCCATTTTCATACATCTTCAACAACTAGCAAAACACGTAGCGGCCGTTTGTTTTCATACACGCGGGCCTCTTTCGGGCCGCGTCCGAATTGTCGGCCCCCAATATGGCCACGTCCTCACGAATAAACCTCGGACGGTATCCGAGAAATATTGGATTAATATAGTATTTGTTGTTGATATTCTACTTATTTTTTGGACACTCTTGCTTACGGCCGTGACAGCTGGATGATTTGGTTCAGCGCTTCGGAACTGGACATCGAGTAAAAATAAACTAAAAATAGTTGTTTTTTAATACACCATCATGCTATTTTTCTCCTTGAACAGGTACAGACAAACTGCGGACTTATGTTCTGAAGTGTCAGTCAGCCACCAGGCTGTCATTTGTAGATCTGTGACAGTCGTTACTGCTAGTTGTGGCCTGAAAGACTGATAACCAGTCTTACTAAGGGGTATCGTAATACCCTGTATCAAATGAGTTGTGGAGGTCAGACAGGCAGTTGGCAAGTTGCTCCATGTTAAATACAGCTGACCCTAACATAGTTGGGAAAAAGCTAGGTAAAATATAATAAGTGAGACAGAAGATTATTTACTACCCAGGATTTAAAATAAAGCTACAAATGATAACCATGACTATGATAATTTTCTCTAAAATGGCGGTACCTACGAACCAAAAGATCTAATCAGAGTTCCGTTTCCTCAATTTCTGCACATGACCCCAATCAAACCAATTTAAGGAGATCTTTTATTACCTTTTTAATGTAAACAACAAATATGTAACCAATGAGGAAGTTTCAAAGTTGGCCGCAGTCAGAAATGCGTCGAATCCAAGTCAGGAGGCGAAAGGAGAAAAACGGGAATCTATATTTGATGAGGCAAGTCTGTAAGTTATTCATTCCGGTACCGATTGAGGAATAATTCTCGTGGGTCGGTTTCGGTACAACGCGGCGTGGTGTGTGCATCGCCTTATTTTATATTCGCTTGTTTTTATGGGGTGCGGAGTGAGAAAAAAGTGAGTAAGTTTTTTATGAGTCCGCAGATATTTGATTTTGGATGGTATCCCATATTCCGAGTCCGAAAAACTGACAAGTTTCCACCTACCGCCATGGGAAAAGGAGTGAGCTTATTTATGCATACATGTATGTTAAGGCAACAAACATGTGGGCCTTTAATCAAAGTCGCGGTTAAACTTGCAGTGAGGGGTCCTTAATTCGCTACCGAACAATCTCTGCAGAAAACTTTGGATGTGTACAATTATTATGGATTTAGAAGTGGAGGAAGCAAAATGAGTGTGTAAGAGTCATAGCAGGTGGTGTTCTGTGTTTGTACGTACTATGCAATTGAATGGCAAGAAGTATGGAACTATCATCCAATTCATACTAAAACGAATTAATAAATAAATAAAATAAATAAATATCCCTGGACATTTCACACAGCACCATCTAGCCCCAAGCTAAGCAACCTAATGCTTGTGTTATGGTAGCTAGATGGCTGATAAACTACATATATACATTTTTTTTTTGTAAATACAAACATATTATAGATAGAAAAACACCCAGACCCGGAACAACTACTTGTAGGTCATACAAATATTTGTTCCGTACGGAATTGAGAATTGATGAATCCTTCTAAGTCAAGTTTATGGCATCATAAACATAACAGCTATCTAACGACATAAGACGGTCTATAAATGTCTGAGGTGTCATAACTGAGCTACTAATTGTTCTATTAATTAATTCCTTTTTTATTTCTGTACACATTCATTATATTTTTAAATATTTCAATATAAAGTAACGACGCGATGTGGCGTATTTTTTCGTTTCCAATACATGAAAGACACCCCACTGTAGTTCACTTGGCCGTACATCTGGAAAATGGTCAAAGGGTGTACTTTACAACGGAAAATGTATTACAACGAGTTGAGAGGCCGCCATCCACGACATGGACCAGCTTCTTTGAAATGTGCTAGAATGATGACTTTGCTAGAACACTGCTTTATTCTGAAATGCCACGATAATATACATGAAATCAATCGTTAAAGAAATTTCAACGACGGAAACACAGACAGCCAGTTCCAAGATTCAAGTACTTTCCACCGATGCACTTTGATGGTGTATTGTGCGGCACATATAGAAGCCTGTCATAAGAAGCCTGTCAACGTTTGAGATTGCTAGAGAATGACACTCATTGGGACCACACTCTCGAAGATGCTGTGATTGCGTCAAATGCTAAACAAATACGAACATTGTTTTCCATAATTTTGTCTGCATGCTTCCCATCAACACCGATTGATTTATGGAACAAATATAAAGATCACATGGCCGAAGATATATTACATCAGAAGCGTCTTAGAACATCAAATGCAAATTTGCAAATGAACGAAGAAATGTACAATGAAGCAATAATTTTAATTGAAGACATGTGCTTGATGCTTACCAACAAAGGATTAATGCAATTAGGAATGGCAACGCTCAATCGTACAATGCAAGACGAATTTAATCAAGAGTTGAGACACGAAACACAATATGATTCCGAGGCATTAAAAGAAACTGTTCTCAGAAATGTTCCTCTTTTAAATGAGCAACAAAAATATGCCTACGAAACGCTAATGAAAGTAGTGAACGATGGAACTGGCGGATTTTTTTTCTTAGATGCTCCCGGTGGGACTGGGAAAACATTTTTAATATCATTGATTTTGGCAACGATTCGATCGCAAAATGGTATCACACTTGCACTTGCTTCGTCAGGTATTGCAGCGTTGTTGGAAGGCGGGCGAACAGCTCATTCCGCACTCAAGTTGCCGTTGAACATGCAAATAAATGAAACACCAACTTGCAACCTTACGAGAAATTCTGCGATGACCAAAGTGTTGCAGCAGAGCAAATTAATAGTTTGGGATGAGTGCACGATGGCACACAAAAAATCTTTGGAAGCATTAGACCGCACGTTGCAAGATTTACGAAAGAACCAAAACTGGTTTGGTGGTGCAATGATTTTATTGGCAGGTGATTTTCGCCAAACACTACCAGTAATACCACGATCAACGCCAGCCGACGAACTTAACGCCTGTTTCAAGTCATCCATTTTATGAGTTAAAACGCTCAAATTAAATATGAATATGTGAGTCAAATTGCAGAACGACCAATCTGGAGAAGTTTTTTCCAAGCAATTGCTCGATATTGGTAATGGCAAAATACCTGTTGAGTCATCGTCTGGATATTTCCTACCAATTTTTGTCACTTTACTGAAACTAAGACTGAACTCATCGAGAAGGTTTTCCCAAACATTGCTCAACATTACAAAGATGGTTGAGCGAAAGAGTTATATTGGCTGCAAAAAACGATGATGCCAACGAAATGAATTTTCAGATTCAAAATAAGATAGCTGGCGAATTAATGAGATACAAATCGATTGATTCCGTTACTAACCAAGATGATGTTGTCAACTATCCAACGGAGTTTTTAAATTCGCTGGAATTACCTGGATTACCACCTCATAATCTGCAATTAAAAATCGGATCGCTAATCATTATGTTGCGGAATATAAACCAGCCACATCTTTGTAATGGCACCCGACTTGCGGTAAAGAAATTAATGAACAACGTCATCGAAGCCACAATTTTGAAAGGGAAGTACAAAGGCGAAGATGTTTTCATTCCACGGATTCCTTTGATTCCGAACGACATGCCGTTTGACTTTAAACGGTTGCAATTTCCAGTGCGGCTAGCATTTGCAATGTCGATAAATAAATCTCAAGGGCAGTCGCTAAGTGTTTGTGGCATCGATCTAGAAAATCCATTTTTTTCACATGGCCAGTTATATGTCGCCTGTTCACGTGTCGGAATACTAACAAAACTATTTATATACGCGCAAGAAAAACAAACTAAGAATGTTGTATTATATCATAAAGCATTAGAATAATGATCACTTTTTTTTTAATTTTTTTTTTTAATTAATTATACCGATTCGAATTCAATATTCATAATTAAGACAGGACAACGTCTGTCGGGTCAGCTAGTAAAGTAATATTAAAAGAAAAACATTTATCTTTAATAGTATCGGGAACAGGGTCCAAGCTATCGGCGGTCAAGGCTCCAGAGAGAGGAACCTCCTAACAATACGAGCCGTGTCCAGGAGTACCGCTTTCTCAATCAAGCCCTTGATCCAGCTGCCTAACGAGAACCTCCTTTTTTTTTTTGGTTGGTGGGAAATCATCAAATGACCCCCCCCCCCCCCCCCGCTCTGGGCGGAGCGGAAGGGAACCTCCTCAGGTACCTATAGGTCGAGGCTCTTTCCAAATAAGACATTGGCTGAAACGACTATCGGCACAATGATCGCTGAGCTCACATCCCACATGTCGACAATCTCGCGAGCCAAGTCAAGATACTTGATTTGCTTATCTTTCTCGGCTTTCACGAGGTTCTCGGCATGCGGGACCGTTATGTTAACAATCATTGCGCGCTGCTCTAATAGATCCACCATCACTATATAAGGCTTATTGGCTACAATCATAGATACTGTTTTTAATATTTCTGTGGCTACAATAGTCCTGTCAGTGATAATGGATTGATCCCAGTACAATGTGATATTGCCATTATAGTTAATTAATCATTAAGTACTTAATCAATAAGTCATTATAGTTTTTATTAACTCTAAAACTGTTTTAAACGACGTTTGGTTGGATTGGAGACAAGACAAACTGGTCGAACTGGCCAGTCTCAGTGGTCACATGTATTGTTTAACAGATACGCATAGCTGCAATTTGTACGTATAACTTCTTTTATTTTCAAGCATCGAAGGCCAGATACTCGTACAATACACAAAATAATATTATAGTTGCAATAATAAACAAAAAAAAAATATTAACTACGTTTGGTCGGCGACGTATTGCGCTGAGTTGAGGTGTCATGTAGCTTTCCTCGAAAACGACGACACACGACACCCTCCGGCCAAAATTCCTGTTTCATGAAAGTCTCGAGATGGTGTGTTGGGCTTGGGACTGGCACCACAGAAACTTGAAATTAATCTTGTGGCATATTAAATTATGGTTTATAAACTCAACCGAAGCTGAGTATTAAAAAAAATCATATAGACTCATTAGAGTGTTCCCACTCCACGGAGTTCTTTAATGCTACTTCCTATCCTATCCTACTAATATCATAAACGCGAACGTTTGTGAGGATGGACGGATGTTTGTTACTCTTTCACGCAAAAACTACTGCCCGGATTTGGATGCACACAGATAGGTTATAACCTGGATTAAAATATAGGATACTTTTGATACCGATAATAAGATCCTGTGGGACAATAACTGATCCACACGCGAGCGAAGCCGCGCGCATAAGCTAGTCTTTAATAAAAGGCGAAAGATTTATGCGTTTTGAAGGGTAACCAGATATAAACAAGAATCGGTTACCCGAGCTGATTGTCATCCGTGCGGTAACGAAACCATCGCGCGATTCAGAAACAAGCACGAATTGTACAACGCCATCTATCAAATCACGTGGCAATTATAGATTCCTGTTGTCGATATCCCTAAGGGGCCGTCTCCACGAGCGAGAGAATCGCGGCGATATTACGTATTTGTATGGGATAATATCGCCGCGATTCTCTCGCTCGTGGAGACGGCTTCTAAGAGAGTGTATAGAAATACGTGGCAACGACGATAATATCGTCGCGATTCTCTCGCTCGTGGAGACAGCCCCTTAGTAGATCGATTTATGATTATTTTACTATACCTCGTGTATGGTCGTACCATGTTGTATTTCTGACACATCTATAAATACTTATTATGAAGTCGTTTACTTGATAACCGACCGGACTGCCTCGTTGGTATAGTAGTGGTCGCAAACGCGACTGCTGAGCATGAGGTCCTGGGTTCGATTCCTAGGTCGGGCAAAGTGGTACTGGGTTTTTCTATCAGGAATTTTTCAGTAGCAGTCACGGAGTCGGTTGATGGTAATAGGCTCGCCCCCCATTACATGGAACTTAAAAACATAATTGGCCAAATGTGGGTGTACTATTAGGTACACTTTTGCCTAACTCTTCGGGTATTACAGGCGTGAAATTATGTTTATGTTATTGAATACAATGGATTTCACGTCATTTTATTCGCTTTTTCACAAGTTAATTTATTATATTAAACTAGCGGCTCGTCCCGGCTTTGCACGGGTGCCTATGTTACTCACGGTGAATGTAGCTTTTCAATGGTGAAAGAATTTTTGAAATCGGCACTGTAGTTTTTGAGTTTATTCATTACAAACATACACACACACAAAAATACAATTTTTTCCTCTTTATAATATTAGTGTAGCTGTAGATATAGATCCCGCTACTCGTAAAAAATACACTATTTTTATATTAAACAAACAATTTTATATAAATAAATTCCTAAAACTGAGCTAATACATTGTGCTCATTAAATTAAAACCTAAATAAAAGAATAGTACCTACGTCATTATTAGATTATAATTCCAATACTTTAATTAAGTCCCCTAATTACAGTCATTCACAGTTAATGTATTTGTGAATTAAGCGAGTTAATAAAAAATAATGTAAAAATGACAATGGCGAGTAAAATCGATGAAGTTATTTCGTTCTGGACAGGTTGAGTCGTTTGTATATTTCTCAGTCATATGTGAATCGGTTATTGAGAACGACATACGCGTACATATAATTTCTGTGCAAAAAAACATAAATACAATATTATCTATTTGGGAAAAAAATGCTTGCGATGAAGTGTCAATCTGCGATTTTAAAACTATGTTTAATTTGTAAGGCAATTTTAATCTTGTTTGTGAGAAAAAAGTAACAAATTTTGTGGCAGAGTATGATTAATTTGTGTACGTTTGTGTGTTTGTCTATTACAGTGTTATCGATTCAAGTGTCAAACGGGCAACAGAATGAGACAACAAATTTGCAGGTAAATAATACTTTTTTACATACATAGATTCTTCTTAGTCGGTACACTCTTGAGTCTTGACAGTGGTCGTAATCGTCACATTATGTGTGGTGCTCCTCACAATCTCTCGCCATTCCTCTCCTACCGCTGCCTTCTTGGTACTTTTGTGTAGAGGACCATTAAATGCAGCTTTGACCTGGTTTAGGCCATTGGATAATTTTTATTGCTCTACTACATTCGCGAGGTATAATTTACCACCTCCATGTAGGCGAAGCCGAGGGTAAAACCTAGTCAGATATAAATAGTAAACATAAAACCTAAAAGAAGACTGGGCTAGACATTTATAGGTCGAAATTACCACTTTTGTAGCCTTGCGACCCGGATCCAAGATGGTTTCTACAAAAAGTGGCCTACATTCGCTGTAGGCTAAAAAGTGCCGAAATTATAGCGAAGAACTTTCTTACCAGTTTATATAATATAGTATCACCTTGTTTCAGCCTCCAGGAAGTTTACCACTACCACCGCTTTCGACTCTCTCACAAATTTTTGCTCCTTATGAAGCTCCTGATATAGATACTAACGATCCCTGTGCACCGTACTATCCACCTGTTCCAGACTTCAGCGCTCCTGGTAGAAGGATTAGCGAAGTCAGTAAGTATGGTTTAGTTAGCCTGTTGTTTCATAAGCTATCGTAAAACCAAAGGTTGTCATCGTGCAAAATCAATAAGGATACACCTTGTATCAAAAACCAACAAAGTAATCTTGTCGCTATAACCGACAACATTTTTAGTACTTACAAATAGTCACGTGACATCCACCAACCAGCACTGGGCCGACGCGACGTGGTGGATTATAGGCTCCTCCCCTTCCCTCTCAAAAAGAAGATCCCTGTCCCAGCAGTGGGATCTGTATTGGTTGATAAAGATTATAATTTAACATCCGTTGTGATTACAGGCCTTTATGACATGTTTGCCTTGTACCCATCTATGTAATTAAATTTGTAGACGTTCACGGACTGACATCACGATTATGTTAATGCCTGGTTCTTGACCAGGTGTGAACTAATCAAATAATAGCTTCGTGACATGGATTCACTTATAGTACTAGCATAGGCTGTGCTTATAAGTGTGCTATGACCGTTGACCTATAAGTAACCAACAACCAGTTTTTAAATGAACTTTGACATTTTTTAATACAAATCCTGCGTCCTTGATGCAAAAACGTCAACAAAATAATAGTACAAACAAAATGAACCATGTCGACTCCGTTAGGTTTGTTATACAGCAACTAAGTAGGTATTAGTTCAGTTGAATTTGTTGTGACATAATAATTGTTGTTAATTTTTAATTGTGTTACATGCAGAATGTTTTTTTTTACCGTGTTATTTATGTTATTTCAAACACAATGTAAATTGTTTGTGAATAAAATTGAATTGAATTACAAATAGAAATCACACTAATATTATAAAAGCGAAAGAAAGTTTGTTTGTGTGTATGTTTGTTACTCCTTCACGCTCAAACGGCTCAACGGAATTTGATGAAAGGACAATGACCAAAGTTGGTACCAAAAAGTCTCGCGCCTCAAAACCAAAATATTATAGTAATTAGTTTCATATTTTTTTACGGCATTACGCGTCGGGGATTTGATTTTTGAACTGGAAATATACTTTTCGAGTTTAAAAGTACGAATATTGTTTTACTCCCTTTATATGACGTTCCGTTTCAACTGAATATAAATGACGTTCCGTTTCAATTGAACAAACCCTTGTCTATCGAGCGGACTCTAAAATTAATTACAATTAAGTAAGATCAGTACACCAAATCGATTTAGTTTGGTTTATTGCTATTTGCAACAAAATAGATTTTCTCAGCCTAAAGATTTTGATTTATCGATTACATCCCTAAATCCCGACTAGTTTATAGCACTTACTATACTCTATGGTTTATAGTTATCTTATCTGTGGCATCTGACATTTGTACTGTACTGACTGACTATTGGCAATGTAAAGGTCTAAAATAAAATCGAGTTTCAGTCAAGCATACTGTGGATGTTACTTTAACTCGTAATTCTTACTAATATTAGTGTATTACGCTGTTTTTAGAGCAATAATGTAATGTATGTGTGTTAAAATACGTCGTTGGTAGCGTCGAAAAAATAGACCTACTTTTTAGGTTAGTTTCGATTTTATAAAATAACTCTGAAACGCGGGTTTTTTTTTCAAAAATAATTTTTGTAGGAGTTAATACGATCAGTGTAGTCTATAAAAAACAAGGTTTGATTTTGATGCAGCATGGTACGGGATTCCATACTTCCATGAGCATTCTCTTTTGGTATCAAGATAGCTTATATTCTGGATTAACACATACTTTTGAGTCCGGAAAAATCCGGGCTAAAAATTTTGACTAAAATCGTCTCTTTGGCGAGTCGGGTAGGTAGGGTAGGTGGGTAGGTAGGTAGGGTAGATAGGTAGGTAGGTAGGGTAGGTGGGTAGGTTGGAAGGGAGGGAGGTAGGTAGGTAAGGTAGGTAGGTAGGTAAGGTAGGTAAGGTAGGTAGGTAAGGTAGGTAAGTAACAACAACCTTGAACCTAATGCTATAACGGTAAAGTCGAAAATCTATTAAGGAAAGGACATGTTTATGAAATGGACTTGTTTTTTTTTTTTGAACAGCTATCATGTGTGGTTTTTCTGATAGGGAAAACTATTAAGGATGGCGTTACAAAAAATAAAAAATAAATTAAAAACACTATTATTTAATAAATAAATATTTTAAGTCCAGATATTTTTGTATCGTAATATTATTTTTGGACAAAGAAAAAAGGGTTAAATATCATTTTTTTAAGCAAATTACACTCCTTATTGTTATTTAAAATATTTTAAAACAATATTAATGGCTTTAAAATAAAACCAACGAATTGTCTCCTTGAATTGTATGTTTGGCATTCCTTTGCCTCCTAATGGAATGTATGAAAACATTACCTGGGCTGTCACTGTGTGTGTGTTGTGTTCAAGTCACACTTGTCATTGTATTATTAAACTGCTGAGTGTTTAACACAGTGTATAGTTTTAGTTGTGGATATGCAGATTTTTAGCTAAATGCCTATCTGGCAACCCATTCTTCTAATACAGAGATAATCTCAAGAATCATATGTGTTGCATTGTACCGATATTGTTGTGTAATTGAAATAGCAATCCAGCAATTAATGCAGCGAGGCATAATGGTGAAGATTGCCAGGCTACGCTACGATAAATGGATGTATAAATTGTGTGCAAAATCCAAGTCCGTTGACATTTTGACACTTGATTGACGTTTACACTTTTCACAATGACAATAATGACATACAACCAAAAAGTGTTGCCAAATCAATAATTATTGCGGGTTGCAATTTATTTTTTAAACTATAATTATTTTTAACATAAGAAGAGTGATTTTAAGAAACTAAAAAAAAATATAGTCTCCTTAATTTATGTATTTTCATAAAAACATAATCTCTTGCGTGTTTACAGCAGCTTCGAATAAAAGCCCAGCACCCATACAACAACCTAAATGTCCTTTGATTGTAGAGTAGCTTGATGTCCTGGCTTCTGTACGTGTGCAAACTTTTTATTGTTAATTTTGTATTTTTTTTGACATCTAATTGTCATTTTGTTAAAAGCGTAAGATTCAATACCTTTAATGTTAAAATTTTGTTTTGTTGTGTTACTTTTTTTACGGAATTACAAAGTTTTAAAATAATGAAATTGATATTATTTTTTTTATCATTAGTTCAATTGTTGTTTTTCGAGATATGTAATTCCAACAATTGAACAGTTCAATTGTTGGGATTACAAATCTCGAAAAAAAAAATTATAAACTTTCGACGAACAAATTGATAAAATCTCCAAATTTCACTATTTTAAAATTATCTAATATCAATTTCATTATTTTAAAACTTTATTCTAATCAATTTATCTCGAAAATTTGAGAGTTTGGGTCTTTTATTGGATTGTTAATTTAATTTAATATCTTGTTTTACCTATTTAATTGTAAAATGATAATGAAACTCCCCATTTAATTCTGCCAGTCGTCATATGCTTGTCTCAATGATAACGTCATGTATGTATGAGTACAGATATATGATAAATCTAAATAATTTTGCTGATTGTATAACCGAAGTGCCCACGACAGATCATTCAAATGTCTACCTTATCAACTGTCGATGATAAATCAAAAATCAAAATCAAAATCAAAGCATTTATTTCAAGTAGGCCCGTTACAGGCACTTTTGAACTGTCGAAACAAAGACAACAATGAAATTTAGCTACAGTCCCAGTCACAAGGCATAAAAACTGTGAAAGTACTGTAGTTGCCCATTCCCTAACGTAGATCTCTATGGAGAAGAACGGGCAAGAAACTCCATGGACACTCTTTTAAATCAGAATATTTTTACAAAACCTTGGTTACATCATTCATGTTTAGATGGTACATTATGTGAGAGCGATGTAGCAAGATGTGCACGTTAAAAGTGTCCATAGTAAAAACAAGGAAAAGAACAATTCAAAAAATAAAATAATTAATTCAAATAAGCCGTGGCAACCAAGAGATGACCAGTCACAACTGACAGCGCCCGTTCACGAACATGACGCATGTATCAGCACCATTCAACTCAACCATTTTGAAGGAAACTAACTGATCCGACACACGCGCCACCATCAGCGAGACATTTGAGTGAGCATGACATACACTTAACCGCCAGGGCAAATTCAAGTCATAAAAAAAAAAAAATGACGTAGGTTATCAACGAAGGATAGCTTTCTATTACATAGTACTCACATAATATGGGCTATGCGGTTATATAATACCAAAAGAAATTGAATCTATACAATGCAAAGATAGTTGTACAATCTTCAGCAGCTCCAACAATACTATTTAATGCTATCCATTAATCAGTTTATGCGCCCCTGTCCATGTGGAGCAGGACCGGCATTGAGCCAAGCATTTTTATCAGAGATATAATCGTCCAACTTGTAATATGCTTGCTTACATAGTGTGCGTTTAATGCATGATTTAAATTTCGTCTCATTCAGTTCAAGAATACTTTGTGGAATTTTATTATAGCATCTTAAACAGTACCCCATGAAAGATGAGTCTACTTTAGCGAGTCTGAAGCCCGGCTGAACTAATTGGTCTCTAGTTCTCGTACTGTAATTGTGTCTGTCACCTCTTTTATTAAAAAGATGTAGATTTTTTCTAACGTACATTATGTTTTCGTAGATGTATTGACAATGTACCGTCATGATTTTGATTTCCTTAAACAGTTCCCTTAGAGAATCGCGCCTACGAAGATTATATATGGCTCTGATGGCTCTTTTTTGCAGAATAAATATAGACTCAATGTCTGCAGCCCGTCCCCATAACAGAATGCCATAAGACATTATACTATGAAAGTAACTAAAATAGACCAGTCTAGCGGTATCTACATCAGAAAATTGACGGATTTTTCTAACAGCATATGCTGCTGAACTTAGGCGCCCCGCAAGAGATTTCAAATGAGAACCCCATTGTAGCCTTGAATCAAGCGTAAGCCCCAGGAAAACGGTTTTATCTACGAATTCAAGTTTCTCTTTATTCAATACTATATCACACTCGTTACTTTTAACATTTGGTAAAGCAAATCTTATGCATTTCGTTTTTTTTTCATTTAATACTAAATTGTTTGCTGTGAACCAATTATGGACCTGAAGTAGGGCATTATTTACGTCATCTAGATTTTGGGCCCGTCTATTTATCTTAAAAATTAGAGAAGTGTCATCAGCAAATAACACCATATTTTGAGGTTGGTTTTTCAATAAATAGGGTAGATCGTTTATATATACTAGAAAGAGGAAAGGACCCAATATTGAGCCTTGCGGAACCCCCATTTTTACTTTTAAACCCTGTGAATTAACACCATTTATTTGAACATATTGTTGTCTATCACTTAAATAAGATTTTACCAAACTAAGTGCAAGTTTACCTAGTCCGTAATGCTCAAGTTTCAAAAGCAATGTGTCGTGATTTACGCAATCAAATGCTTTGGAGAGGTCACAAAATATTCCTATTGCGTCTTGGGATGCTTCCCACGCAGAAAATATGTGCTTTAATAAGGTTACACCGGCGTCAGTTGTACAACGTCCCTTAGTGAAACCAAACTGTTGGTCGTGTAAGATTCTGTTGGTGTTAAAATGATTGAGCATTTGATTAAGCATTACTTTTTCAAACACCTTGCTAAAAACTGGCAACACGGATACAGGTCTATAATTATTAGTATCTTTACTATCCCCGGATTTGAAAAGAGGTATGACTTTACTGTATTTCATTAAATCAGGGAAAACTCCTTGGTCTACACACAAATTAAAAATTAAAGCTAAGTATGGTGCTACAGTCTCAACTATGGATGTACAAACTTTGATAGACATTCCCCAAAGATCTTCGGTCAGTTTGACTTTTATTTGCCGGAAAGCTTTAATAACTATCATAGGGTTTATGTGTTTAAATTTAAATTCAGCCGGGCAGCCAGACACATTCGCCTTTAATAAACCAATTGCTACTTCAGGAGAGGAATTAAGAGACTCCGTAGTTTTTAACGGTATATCGGTAAAAAAATTCACAAATTCTTGAGCTACTGCCTGATTAGAGCTTTTAGGACCACATGCTGTATCTAAGGTGTAGCTAGTGTTACGTATTTTCTTCCTGTTAGTCTCGTTATTTATGACTTTCCAAACTGTCTTTATTTTATTTTCTGCTGTTTTGATCTTGTTGCTAATGTGCAGGGCTTTGGCAACCTTGCATGTATTTCTAAAAATGTTTGAATACTTAGCAACATACTTATTAAAAGTTTCAGTGTTTATATAAGATTTAAGGTCATAAAGCTCAAATAGTCTTTCCCTACTTTTTCTGATACCTCTAGTTGCCCAATCACTAAATATAAATTTAGAGCAAATACTTTTTGTCTTCTTTTCAAAAGTTTTGTTGTATTCAGTGTGAACTATTGAAAAGAAATGATCATACAATTGATTTATATTAATATCGTCCATATGATGGCTCATAACACTTAACTTGTTCTGCAGGGAAATATTATACCTATTTAATTTGCTAGTAGTTATAGGTCTAAATTTAATCTGAACATTTTGCAATGGTGTGTTACACCTAAAAGTTACAGTTTGTCCGCTGTGGTCAGACGGCAGGCAATTTACTATGGCTTTATCTAAGTAATCGATAAGTTCTATGACTACCGGGGTTTAAACGGGGAATTAGGGTTCGATTCCGCAGGAGGAGCGTGCGACGATCGGATAAACTTATTAAATTGTTATATTGTCATCGGTCTTTGATAAGTGTGCGAAGTTCAATTCAATCCGACGTTTTGAAGTGAGTGAAAATCACTTTCAAAAATTCCGTTACATAGAATATACCAAGCTAATATAAGCGAGTTAAAAAAAATTGGTTCTCTCGAACTATCACTGTTATTGGAAAACAATAATTACAATATAATTTTGTATGTTTTCAGAATGTTACGAGTTCATCTGGCAAGTAAAACTTCGAGACGAAAGAGCAAAAAGACTAAAAAAGTGTAAGTTAATAATAATATTGATACAAAAATGTAAATACAGCCTTGTGGAATCGGGAGTGCCGTACTATAGGTAGCTAGTTCTCGAAAACGGCAACATCACATGGTACTGGGATCAATCCATTATCACTGATAGGACTATTGTAGCCAATAAGCCTGATATAGTGGTGGCGAAACGATTGGAGCAGCGCGCAATGATTGCTGACATAACGGTCCCGCATGATGAGAAATCCTCGTAGAAAGACAAGTAAATCTTGATTTGGCTCGCGAGGTTGACGACATGTGGGACTTGAACTCAACGATCATTGTATAGATAGACGTGTCAGCCAATGGCTTAATTGCCAAGAACCTCAACCAAAACCTGAGGAGGCTTTCGTTAGGCCGCTGGATCAAGGGCTTGATTCAGAAAGCGGTGCTTCTGGACACGGCTCTTTTTTTTAGAATGTTACTCTCTCCGGATCCCTGACCGCCGTAGCGGATAGCTTAGACAGCTTAGACCCTGTTCTCGATACCGGTGGGGTAATATTTTTAACCGTCTTCCAAAAAGGAGGAGGTTCTATGTTCGACTGTATGTATTTTTTTTAATGTATGTTCACCGATATCTCAGTCAATTGTGGACCGATTTTCAAAATTCTTTTTTATTCGAAATATTCGTAGTATACTCCCGAGGTGGTTCAATTGTCAGGATCTGATGATGGAATCGTAGGGAAATCAAGGGCATCCCTCAAATTTTAAGGCACGTATTACGTGTTTCATGTTTTTTCTAAAGCTATTCAAATATACGCATCTGGGAATCATCGCCTCATGTTGATGAGCTGATGATGGAAGGTATAACTCCTTAAGTGTTAGGGAGTTGGAGGATAATTCTTTAGTGAAATACTTTTAGCTTCAGAAGTCGGTGATAAAAATACTAAATCAAAGAAACAAAAGTCACCGACTTCTGAAGCTAAAGTTATTTTTCACTCTTTCGAAGTCGGTTTTAGTTTTTTCCAAAAAAATTGTTGTTATGTTTTTCAATTGAAGTACTCAAAAATGTAATGAATGTCTATAGAAATAAATTAAGGGTAATAAATAATATTGATGTCTATTACAATAATTATTTTCGGAGTAACAGACCGTTTGCCAATCAATGAAGAATTTCTAATGAATAATAACCATATTATTATTTTCAGGCCGTGAAATTAAGCCCGTGCCTGGCATCGTGGGTGGTCACCCCACAAAACAAGGAGAGTTTCCAAACATGGTAAGAGTTTGAGTCTGGTTACGTATTCCATTGACATAGATATTGCTTTTAGTTGACAGTTTCTTATTGAAGCTAGTCCGGGTTTTCTGCCCTGAATCGTTGCTGTACCAGGGTGCCATAAGTCAGAAAGTTGTGGTTTGTGAAGTCAATCCACCACGCCTTATTTTAATATGTTATGGCTGTGTCTTCTGAAAGTTAGCAACACAAATATTTCTCTCTTTTAATGAAAAAAATAATATTACTAAGTAAATTATGAATTATTATTTATCGCTCTTTGTTGCACTACCCAGCAGTGGGTGAAGTCGGGTTGGATGATGATGTTGCACTAAAATATTGCTAACCTAACGCTAAATTAGGTGCTGTAAGAAATTTATGTGAAAAAAATCCTTTTTGGAAGGTTTTAATGCCCTTTTTACCTAAAATGAAATATCGATACAGAGTGAAGTGGTAATTCATAATTTATTTTGTATCTAATATTGATTAATTTATCAAAACAGTGTTATTTGACAGTAATTTGCGACATTGCCAACTTTGTACTTTGAATGCACTGTCTTACAACTAAAAACAAGTATTATTTTAATCTTACTTCAGTGTGGGACGGAGATAGAGGTATCCAGAAGATATAGCTCTGTCGTTTTCCCACACTGTAAAAAGAATACTGACGAAATAATGCTGCTATTATGGGGTAGACTAGGCGTCTCGGTTTTGTATTTTTTTTCTTAGTACATCATAATGTCTAATCTAGGCCGCCATAGGGTGGAAGCTGGTTATCGGCACATGGAAGTTCATGTGTGGCAGCAGTCTCATCAGCTCCAAGTTTGTGCTGACGGCTGCTCACTGCTCTAGGGCATCGCGACTAGATACTACCATTGAAGATACTGTGCCTAAGATCGTCAGATTAGGCACGAAGAATATTCTGGACCACGTGAGTTACTGTTATGATTTTTGCCATTAATTAGTTTTAAACTTAAGTTTGATAATAAAATATCCGTAAGGTCAAAATCAAAATATTTTTATTTCACATAGGCCTACATGGGCACTTATGAAACGTCGACAAAAAGGTGCACGGTTCGGGTTGGTCGATTCCTATGGAGAAGAACCGGCAAGAAACTCCATGGTTACTCTTTTAAAATGATTAGATTTTACAATATTATCATGTTACAGCATTAGTACTCAAGTATGGGGGGACAGCATAGGCCCGACAATAAGTCGTTGCTTACTACACAAAAAAACGGAAAACAAGATAAGAGGTTAACAAAAGTTATCACACCTCTAGGAATCCACAAGGCCTACACTGTTCACACATTCACAAACGTCCAGTCAATGCAAGCACTTGCCAGTTATCGTGGAGCTCGACTTATAACTCAAGGAGCTCAAAGGAGGTCTTTTGACAAATTGGATTATGCAGGTCAGATAGGTAGTTGCTCCATGTAAAATACTGGGATTATGCTGCATTCGGTTAGATTGATTGTCGACCGTTGAAGAAACAGCTAGGCAGATGATGCTATGGTTTGAACTATTAGTTAATCTGTGATAGAGGTGCTAATTAAAGTAATAAATACACTGTCGTGTGAGAAAGCACCAGGTCTGGATGGAGTGAGGGTAAAAGACATCAAGTACCTGCGAAAGCAACTAAGTCCAATTTTAGCTAAATTCATTAATATGTGTTTGACTGAGAGTTTTTATCCTGATGAGTTAAAAAATGCAATTATACGCCCTATTTATAAGTCTGGAAGCCACTTGGAATATGTAAACTACAGGCCCATTGCCATACTGTCTGTCATTGATAAAATAGTAGAAAAAGTCATTGTTAGCCAAATTAATAAATTCTTAGAGAGTCATAGCATATTATCAGACACACAGTATGGATTCCGGTCAGGGCGCAGTACTGTCTCAGCCCTAACAGCGTATAGTGATTATGTTAATGAGTGCCTAGACTCTGGTAAACAGCTTATAGCACTTTTTATTGATTATAAAAAGGCATTCGACACATTGGACCACGACATACTACTGCAGGCGATGGATGAATGTGGAATACGTGGTCCCACCAACAAATGGTTCCAAAACTATCTGACCAATAGGAAAATACGCACGATCATAGCTGGTGTGACTGGTGAAGAGGCGAGTGTGGATCTCGGTGTGCCGACCGGATCAGTGTTAGGGCCCGTGGGTTATATAATGCACGTGAACAGTGTGTCGAATGTAGTAAGTAGGTGCCGAGTGTTTATGTATGCAGATGACATGTGTGTGGCTTATGCTTCGAGGGATATCTCGGAGGTGCAACAGTACGTTCAAGAGGACTTTGAACGTATCACCAAATGGGCACATGACAACGGAATTATCCTAAATCTGACCAAGACAAAATGCATGCATATACACTCGCCACATAATCTACGAGCAAAAACTGTACGCGGAAGGGATCTTGATGTAATAGGTCATACATACGAGTGCCTGCATCGGGATAAGGTTAATTGCGTATGTGGGAAATTGGAGTATGTTAGCACATTTAAATATTTAGGCCTTAATATTGATTCAAATTTTAATTGGAAAACGCATGTGACTGACATTTGTAACAAGTTAAGATCTGTATTGGGAAAATTCTATCAGTTAAACAAAGTGGTGAATAAACAGACGCTATTGATTGTTTATTATGCACTTGCTGACTCACTAATTAGTTATGGACTTATTGTGTATGGGCGAACGTTTAAAACTTATTTACAAGACATAAAGAAAATACAGATAAGACTACTCAAGTTCCTAGTTAGCAAAAAGGTTAAGAAAAAATGTAACAAAGAATATGAAAAATTATTCCCCATTTGTAAAATCCTACCTATAGATAAGAAAGTTGATTATTTGATAAGCCTAGAACACTATTTTAGTGAAGAGTATAAAGTTCCTATTGAAAATAAATATAATACAAGAAGTGTAAGAGAGAAAAGACTAGTTCAACCAAAAATAACAAATTATTATGGGGAAAGAATTTCAAAGTATTTAGTACCAAAAGTATTTAATAAAGTAGATATGCTAAGACACATTCCTAAATTAAGTAAAGTTATGTTAAAATCAAGATTAAGGAGTTTATTTCTCGGTAACGAGGATTCAGCCGTTACCGAGAAATAAATTCACATCTTATAGTAAGAACTGTAACAGTAACAGTTGTGTAATAGTTTTTAAGGTCAATTGTTGAATAGATTATTTGTATAACATGTGTATGTAAAAACAGGCGCCTCTCGCCATCAAACTAAAAAGTTTGGCGAGTAAATTGTAGAACAAAAAATATGTATGTTTGAGAAGAATAATAATAAAAAAAAAAAAAAAAAAAAAAATATGAGACTGTGGCCGAGGCGACGTAGTCACGCTGCGCGGGACTCTTATTTCTGTCTGCATGGTTTAAAGTACCCTAACCGAGTCGGTTTTTTACGATGAAGACAGGTTGCAAAAATAGTTATTTTGTTATGAGTGTGAGAATTACGTTTGAATACTCTGGTAAATTTGATGTGGCATCAGTACTTATATTTAATATGAAAATAATATTTTCGTACATTGGACAGCTTTTTTGTCGTGCATCAGAGGAAAATATATAATAAGTATAGATGTATATTCTTTTGGATTATTTTTAGTACTAGTTTTGTTAAAGATTTGGTTTGTTTGTATTACAATAATAAAAAATATTTCATTGATGTAAGTAAATAAATTAACGGGTGATAAGTTTTTTGATGTGCATTTAAAAATATAGTTATGTATATTTATTGACTTCCTCGTTGGTGTATTGGTCGCATGCGCGACAACTGAGCGTAGGGTCTTAGGTTCCATTCCCGTGTCTCGGGAAGCACGTAAAGCCGCTGGTCCTGCGCCTGATCTCTCCCTGATGAAGTCGGATTGCCACATTGACATCGGATTTACATACATACACCTTCATTCACACCTTTTTCCCATAGTGGTATGCAAAACTCAAACTCAAACTCAAAGCATTTATTTCAATTAGACCATTACAGGCACTTTTGAAAGTCAAAAACAAAAAAGCTAAGCTACAGTCACAGTCACAAGGCATAATAACTTGCGAAAGTACTGTAGTTGCACATTCCAAATCGTAGATCTCTATGGAGAAGAATGGGCAAGAAACTCCATGGACACTCTTTTTAATCAAAATATTGTTACAAAATCTTGGTTACATCATTCATGTTGAGATTATACATATATGTGAGAACGATGTACAAAGACGTGCATTAAGAGCGTCCAGAGTAAAAGATCTAACAATTTAAAAATAAAGTAATTAAAATAAACCGTGACAGCTAAGAGATGACCAATCCCAACTGACAGCGCCCGTTCACGAACATGACGCATGGATCAGCGCCATTCAACTCAACCATATTGAAGGGAACTAAATGACCCGACCCACCCGCCACCATCAGCGAGACATTTGTGTGAGCATGACATTCTCTCAGCCACCAGGGCACATTCAAGTCAATGAAAGATAACTAAATGTAAATGGTAGCTTTACAGTACATAGTACTCACACATGTGCTATGCGATTATATAATACTAAGAGATTGAATCTATACAATGCAAAGATATTTTTACAATCTTCTGCAGCTTCCACACTAACTTCACATGGTAATCAATTAGTTTGCCCCTATGGTTGTGGAGCAGGACCAGCATTGAGCCAAGCATTTTTATCATCAATGTAATCCCCCAACTTATAATATGCTTGCCTACATAGTGTGCGTTTTATACAAGATTTAAATTTCGTCTCATTCAGTTGTAGAATGTGGGGAGGTATTTTATTGTAACATTTTAAACAGTACCCCATGAAAGATGAGTCTACTTTAGCTAGCCTGAAACCTGGTTGAGTTAGTTGGTCCCTATTTCTAGTATGATAGTGGTGTCGGTCACCTCTTTTACTAAATAAATGCAAATTTTTCCTAACGTACATGATGTTTTCATAGATGTATTGACAAGGAACAGCAGTAACCACAGAACGCCGCCTGCTACGATCCTTACATACTCCTTTTGCCTCGTCCACGTTCAAACATCAGATTTTGAGAGTGAAAAGGAACTGAGCGTGCACTTTTGTTTCCGCATTATAAAATCTCCAGCATACAATCGTACGCCTGCCTGATCTCCATCAAAATTGGCCACCGAGACCAGAACTCTGTCGGGATTTTTATAGTTCTATAGTTAAAGCAATATAATGCCAGCCTTTATCTTCTTTAGGACAAAGACGGCATCGCAGCTTTTGACGTGAACATCATCGAAGTGATAGTCCACCCGAACTACAAGTCTCCAAAGCAGTACTTCGACATAGCTCTGATGAAACTAGACCAGGAAATACTGTTCTCTGCAGACATACAACCTGCTTGTTTGTGGACTAAGCATGATATTGGCATGTTCAGTGAGAAGGCTGAGGTTACTGGCTGGGGCGTTGTGGAGTCTGGTAAGCTTTTTGAAGATTTTAGCATGGTATAAGTGTAACCCAGGTTTGTGGAGGTCAGATAGGCAGTCGCAATAGCTAGGCAGATGATCTATCATAATATTCTTCTGCTCAGTTTCTAGCCTACCGAGATATCAAAGTTATTAACTTCATATACTTACGTAAGCGTTGTGGTTATGCTTGAAGGAAACCCTAGACGTGGTGGTCTTTTGGCTAAATGACGATGATTTAATTCATTTCACAGGAAGTCTGCAGACATCTCCTGAACTCCTAATGGCAGAAGTAGACATCATAGACTCTGCTAAATGTGGTAACCTGCTCAGTAGGTCTTGCAACAGGAACTGGTGTGGACTAAAGGATCATCAGTTCTGTGCTGGAAAGTTGAGAGGAGGAGTGGATGCTTGTCAGGTAATCAGGTGTTTATGTGACCCTTACTGTTCTATTAATAACGAAATGGGATTTATTAGCAAATTGGAAATCGAAATTCTTTCTATAAGTTCGCCTACCATATAAAGGCTGTTTTTTTTTAGAAAAATGTATTTTATATCCATGTAAAGGCTTTAATTGACTGATTATTTTATGCCATTTATGTTTGAATATTGCGGAAATTTGCAGCCGAGAGGCGGAAGAATCAAGACAGCTAATTATACGATTTCTCTTTCTCTAGGGTGATTCCGGTGGACCTCTCCAAATGAAGATTCCTCTTCCGATCAAGACACAAGGCAGCATGAACTATGTGGTCGGCATCACCTCGTTCGGTATTGGCTGCGGCTTGCCAGGACTACCAGGAGTGTATACTAGAGTAGCTAGTTTCCTTGACTGGATTGAGGGAAATGTGTGGCCGGGGCAGTAAAAAAATCATTACGGTCTGTTTCCACCGAGCGGAAAAATCCTCGCGCACTTTTTTGATGTCACTGAATAAACGACTGTATCAGTATTGCCTTAAGTATAAAATTGGTTTCCGCTTGGTGGAAACGGACTTATGTGTTTAAAATATGGCAGAGTCTGGTAAATGCGGCGATGCTGTTATTCAGCAATCTGAATTTCGTTTTTGTTTGACTGTTGTTTTTTTTTTATACAACAGGATACCATAATTTCTATTGTCTTTTCATTACTATATCACACAGGTGAGGTTTGAGTGATTTTTTATACAAACCTCAGGTTACTAAATTTAATGGCTAGCGTCAAACAAAATGTGAAAGTCCTGTACTTGTCTTTTCATGCGATATGTTATGGACTTGTATCGTTTAACTTTTCGTGGTATTAAATACTATTTTCTTTAAACGGTTTTATCTTTGTGTGTTTTGTTCCTCTTGTTTTTCTTTGTTTAAAATACAATTTAATTCAAAACAACAACAACATTTCCTGAATTGTTTATCTCAATATTCAATTACTTTACTAATGACATTAGTAATTAAATATTCTTATCTAAATAATAATAATTATTACTGTTACATTGACTGGCTAATTAAAGTTCAATTAATTTCTTACTAGAGCCTGTAATGGTCGTTTACATTTATTTTTATTTGATCCGTATATATAAAAAAAAGTAAAATAAAATGAAATATTTACGTGTAATTGTTGTGTTCTATTTTATAGGTAAGTACTTTGAAAAATAAACTTGATTTTACTTTTATATTGTGTTTTTATGTTTTTCAATAGTTATTTTTTTGTGCTTATTATAATAATTAAACGTTCTTCTTTGAAATGCATTACAGTTTCTGCAACTGGAGAATCAAAAGTACCCGAGGATTCTGTGGTAAATTAATCTTACATTAAAAAAAAATCATTTGAATTTATTTCTTTACACCCAATCAGATTATTTATCTTATTTTTAAATATGGAACATAATAAATTCATTTTAATATTGTCTTACAGCCTCACAAAAGTGGAGAACGTCGTAAGCTGCCGTTACGGGCTAACACAAAGCTGCCAATAAAACCCCATGCTCCTTTCATTCCAGATAGGTCGAATCTTAGACTAACTTCTGTGCTCAGCCCTCCTTCTGTTCTACCATCTGAACCTCCTACACCGACTAAAGTCACAGTTCCAACTACTACCACAACCACCACCACTACTATACCACCTTCTCTTCCCACGACAAATATAACTCCAGGCCTAGAAACCAAGACTCCTGAACGAACTAATATCCTAGTAACAACACCTAGTCCATCATCAACAACGACCTCTTCGACATTTCTTACTTCAACTGATGTACCCTATTGGAAACCAAAATCTACACCGAAACCTTTTTCATCTGGGCATCAAATTCTGTTACCTAAGCTTTCCCCTCCTCGATCGACTGCTCCAACACTTTCGCAAGGTCCTTACAATCCTTGCGCACCGTTTAAAAGACCACCTGTCCCAGACTTCAGCGCGCCTGGTAGACGGATCAGCGAAGTCAGTAAGTGACACGGTGTTGTATTTCATTTCTTTCGTCTCGTTCGCTTACGTTGATCATAAAATCTACTGTTTTCATACAATATTACAATTTTAATTATATTTCAGAATGTTTCGATTATATTTGGGATCTAAAAGTTCGAGATGATGAAGCAGAAAAGCAAAATGAGTGTGAGTTCGATTTTTGTAACATTTTAGTTTTTAACCGGCATTCAAAAAGGAGAAGGTCCTATGTTCGACTGCAGGTATTTTTTTTTTCAATATTTATGTTAAGCGATATCTCAGTCAATATTGTAAACCGATTTTCAAAATTATTTTTTTAATCGAAAGTTTCTTTTGTCCGACTCTTTTTAGTTTCCATTCAATTTATATAAAAACTGGTGCATTTTAGGTGAAATATGGAGAGCGAGAGGTGGAATCTCCTCTTACATAATTGGAGGTCACTACACTTTTTCGGGAGATTATCCTAATATGGTAAGATTTTTAACGTTACCTTGACAATTAAATTAGTATCTAAAAATCAAACGCTTAATGTATATGTATAGTAACTTTCCTCAATCACTTTTTTATAACTAGGGTGCCATAGGATGGAAAGAGGTTGTCGGAACGTGGAAGTTCATGTGTGGTTGTACGTTGATCAGCCCAAACTTCGTTCTGACTGCCGCCCATTGCTCAAGTGCATCCGACCGGGATACAACCATTGCAGATGTTAAACCCAAGATTGTACGACTGGGAGACAAGAATATTCAGGATGGGGTACGTATGAAACCAAGTCTTACCATGAGACTCTCATGCAGAAGTGAGCGTTCATGTTGAAACTGAAATGTTATGCATACGTTTCGATAAATACCTACATATGCGGTAGTAGTCATTCGTTACACTCCGAAATCCCCAGATGAATGGCACACACGATGCGACAATCATCAGGATCATAAACCATCCGAAGTACAAATCACCGAGGAAGTACTTCGACATAGCTCTGATGGAACTGGGCCAAAAGCTGAAGTTTACCATGGATATACAACCTGCGTGCTTGTGGACTAAGGACGGTATCACCAGATTTGGTTATGAGGCACAGGTTACTGGATGGGGCGTTGTGGAGTCAGGTTGGTTGTTCTTTTTTACCAAAAAACTGAAAATGAATATTAAAAGACCGGAATAATATGTATTTTACCTGACTACCGAGTATAGACATAACATCATCATGTCAAAAATACCAACACTTAAAGGCAGAGGGGCCAATTATGTTTAATTGCCATATAATGGGGGGGCGGGCAGCCCCTTGCCATCAGCCAGGCCAGATTCCAGGCTGCCACTGAGGAACTCCTAAGGGAAAAATCCAATTTCACTTTGCCCGAACTGGGAACCGAAGACCACATGCTCAATTTTCTTGGTGTACTTCACAGGTACTCTAAAAACTTCTCCAGAGCTTTTGGCAGCTACTGTGGACATTATAGACTTCAACAAATGCAACAAACTGCTTCGTATGTCCTGCAACAGGAACTGGTGTGGTCTGCAGCCGGATCAGCTGTGTGCCGGCAAGTTGGGTGGAGGAGTTGATGCTTGTCAGGTAAGTAAAGTGTTTTAAGACATCAAACTCAAAGCATTTATTTCAATTAGACCATTACGGCACTTTTGAATGTCAAAAAACAAAAAGAAGCGAAGCTACAATCCCAGTCACAAGGCATAATAACTTGAGAAAGTACTGTACTGTACATCACTGTGTGTTTCTGGGATCCTAGTATTTTTCACGCGGTTCTTGGTTAATGATAGTTTTTTTTAAGCAGGATTTCCATGAAACCCTTATCTCAACTATTAAGAAGTGGCTAAAAAAAGCATGTCATTATTTTGTACAAAAGATCTCGCATTCAGCCTACCTCCTATTTTGGTTTAATTCAATAAGTAGGAATTAGTATTTTTGCAAGGAGCCTCCTATATGTAGAACCAAACGATCATTATTGGTATACCGCATTGGTGATTTTTGAGTATCCCGTCCAAGTTATGTATTTTTCCTTCATCGTATTTTTTTCTAGGGTGATTCCGGGGGCCCTCTCCAAGTGAAGATCCCACTTCCAATAGGAAGCCAAGGAACCATGCACTACCTTCTCGGAGTGACATCTTTCGGAGTTGGCTGTGCTTTACCAGGATTACCAGGAGTCTACACCAAGGTGTATAGTTTCCTCGATTGGATCGAGGGAATCGTGTGGCCTGGTCAGAATGGAACAGCTCCTGTGGTAAATGATAAACCTGTTTTAGTGAGAAATGAGCGATCGATTAGATCTATACCTGAGGGCCTAGAAAAATTGTTTGATCAACGATAACTTTGGTGGAAATGTCGAATTGACTAAAGTTACCGAAAATCAATCCTGTTGACAGTTTTTGTAGAAATATGAAAGGCCTTGCAAGCGATTGCTATTTGTCTATTCTTTAACGATTAGTAGAATTAAGAGTCGTGTTATTTTTTATATTTTTGTAACGTTTTGTGAGGTTGCATTAGACTAATGGAGACTGGGAAATTACCGTTTTTTATTGTCATGTGAAATACTTCTAAGCACAACCAGACGGATGCCAATAAAAGGATCTCAAGCAAATCCAAATATCTTTTGTGTTTCTCTAGCAGTGGATGCTTTTCGGCTAAATGATTTTATTAGAATGAAGTAATAATGCATTAATAAAAACTAGGTTGTTTAAAACTTTTTATTAAGGTAGTAGCGGCAGGGTAGCCCGCGCGTGATTTTATTAAGTTTTTTTGCAATTTGCAGGTCAGTATCTGGTTGTGAGTTGATGAAAAATGAGTCGCGCAAGTAACACGTATTTAATTACAGAATTATAATCATTAAATCGTCATTATAACTCTCGAAGTTCATTTAATCCCATTCAATAACTATTTCATGAAAAAGTCATTCAATGAGGTTAAATGAACTTAGGGGGTTGTATTGATGATTATAATTAAGTAACTACATACGTGTTATGTGCGCGACTCATTTTCCATCAACATTCAACCTGACACTGACTTGCAAATTGCAAAAAACGTAAGAAAATTTGAATTTCGCGGGCTATCCTGGTGCTTACACCTTAAGCGATTTTATTCCTTTCTATAATTCCATAGTTACTTTGAACGAACATTCAAACTCATACATAAACACAGAACCTCCCAAAAAAAAACAACACACCCAAAATTAAAAACACAGTTAAGCTGCATCATCCTCCTCCATCTAACTTAGCCTAACTTAGTTTAACTTGTCTCTAATAGTCAGCGTGCGACGCATTTCTTTTAAAAGAACCGACAAGTAAGTTAAGCGTTCTTTCAAGTAATTTGTCAGTACCGGGATAGTACCGGGACTCCGGGACACTGCTGCAATATTCACGGGCAATGTATCAACGGGTACCGATAGATAGCTGCGAATCGTTGTTCGTTTGTTTTGGTGATTTGTATCTAAAGGCTGCGAAACGAACTGAAATAAATAAAGTTGTATGTAATTGCTTTTGTATTATTTCAGTGTAACGGGAATAAGTGAAGCAGGTTTTCTAGTAGTGATTTCAGCGGTGGTATGATCACACGTTATTTTCGAGATTGCTCCGTGAATCAAAACATTTGTAGCTTTATTTGGTTAAGTGAGCCAGGTAAGTAAGTGTAGGAGGACCTCGTGGCTAAATAATAACAGCCACACGGGTCGATCTTCAAGGTCCGTCCGTAGATGGGTGACCATCCATTACATACAGAGTTTCCTCCGTCCGAAAAGTTCCGGTTGTCATTTCTAGATCTTTGACAAACATGAGATCTGTTACTTTTTGGAGTATTTGGAGATAGAAGGTACAATTCTGAAGACCGCAACGGCAAACCGCAGTGTTAGACCACAACGCCACGGTTATATAATTCTATGTAAACACTTCCGTAGGTAGCGACATTGTCGTTTTCCCACCGCAGCAACTTTACCGTTAGGGCGAAGGCACACGGCGCGTTGCGGCGCCGCGCCGCGGGTATTTCACCGAATCAGAACGCTGCTAGCTTAGCCCGCTGCCCGCTGATACGGTGAAATCCCCGCGGCGCGGCGCCGCAACGCGCCGTGTGCCTTCGCCCTTACGGTTTTCTGTGGAGGTCGTCTCCGACATCGTACAAGAATGCTAGGGAACCGCTTCTAGAATATACATTAAACTCATTCTAAACAAAGAAACATTCCACAACAATAAAACAAAACAACCACAATTTTGAATCAAGAACGCAAGTAAAAATAATTAAAGTTTAAATTCTTAACCCCACCGCAGCTGACTGCAATTGCATTACATCTGTTTTCTACTGCAGGTTTAATAAAATCCAGTTCGCGCACACTGCGTGCTGTGGACAGCATCTTGATTTAAGTCCCACTTGGATAAAGAAAACGTACTGGTTTACGACGGCACTAAAGGGTTGTTTAGTTCTTTACTGTCGATGGTATAACTCGGACGAATAAACTCTTTTATTTTAAATCTGCCGGCTTTATTCTGCAATCATTTTATAAGCAAGTTTATTGAGCAATTATTTTGAATTGAATGGTTATTTTACTAAACATTGTTTTGATTGGAGTTTGTAATAAAACAGAAAATCGTAAGATTTCTCTGAAAAATCGTTTCATGCTAGCGGCAGCTACCTAAGTGAGAATATTTAATGCTTTTGTCGATGAGTAGGCCCATCAAACATAAAAAAAAAAAAAAAAAAATGAGTCTCAGTGACGTTGAAACTTCACCCGAAGGCGATACATTTCCGTAATGTGTAGTTTCTTCTGTATAAAACCAAAGTCAATGTAAGGGATTATCTAACACATTTAAATTAAATAAGTCGAGCAATAATAGAATCGCCACCAACCCTGTGAATGAGACTAGTTTCCCCAACATTGTCCATGCTGAAACAATGTTTGATTATACTACATATTCTTCGCAAACTATAACATCACATTAATGGGCATTTTAAGCAGATACCTTAAGCAATTGTACCTTAAAAACTTAGGCAGTTATAAATAATAAATAAATAATAATAAATCTCTTGCTCATTGAAGCCCTATTAATAAGCAGGAGATAGAGAAAATGGGAGATGTGAAGTCTAACATTCATTAAAGTTAATTAAGATATACTTAAGAGAAGCCTAAGGTAATTTATAATAAGAGAAATTGATGGTAAGGTAAAAATATGTGTGAGATAATTAAAATATCGAGAAATCAACCTACTTTTAACAGGGAAAAACAATATTAGATGAAGTATAAAATAAACTGAAACCGAAAACATGTAACAAAATGGTGAGTTATCCAACCTACTGGAAATGCAAATGTAATTGTAGAAAATTTAATCCAATTGAACACAGCGTACCCAAAATACCAGGGCAACAGGAAATAAGAAGAGGTAAATTAAAAATAGCGTTGTAGAAAGGAGCGGGTATTAGTGACCCTATTATGGGTGTGTCAGGGTCACGGCGGCGTCCCGGAAATTTGGGACACACAGTAGACATGGGGAAGATGGGGACGAGTGATTGTCGCCCTATATTATGATATTAATGGAATTGGGGAAATAATGGACGAAAATCTTGCTTAATTTGGTGTATTATTGACGCAATCGTCTTCGACGTTGATGATGAGGAAATATTTTAAGGCTATGCTACGTTATTAACTAATTAAATACCAATATTCATGTTGTGCTGCTGTAAAATTGCCATTATTGTATTTGTAGTAATGGAATTCCTTAACGCTATTGATTTTTATGCCTGCGTTGACAAAAACTGTTGCTTAAATGGCTATAAATCACACGCACACACATAAAACACAATTTGCTGAGACATTCTATGCTAATATTTCAGCATCAAGTCAACACGCCAACCTTTTTCTTACACCTCAAGACGTATTGATGGAAAACACCAAAAAGTTCAAACATGGCGACAGTCTCCTTTTACAAATTAACGACTTCTCCCGCCATTGTGACGTCACCTGACATGCCTGTCCAATCAGAGGATCCCAATGAAAAATGGCTGCCAACATTAATACGAAAACTTTTCTTGATAAATGGACGCGTAATAAGAAAGGAATTGGATATGAATTCGTAAAAATGTAATGGTTTGAAGAGCAAATTGATTTTTTATATTCAATTTTATTGGCATTAGTGAGTTCAAACTCCATTTTGTTAAGGGACCCAACTGTTTCTATCTAATATGTAGGTATTCGGGCCGTCAGTTGCAAAGTCTCCGCTATTAGACATTTTAGTTTGAATTTTGTTGGAAGTTTTAGCCGTGAGCCGTGATTTAGTTCACGTTACCTCTCGTCGGCTGGAGCTGATCGCTAGTTTATATGGAAATTAGAGGACTTTAAGGGGTTAAGATAAATATGAGTTAAAGTTCCTATCCTATCCTAGTTTGTACACACAATTTATAGCCTCGATGAGAATTTATATGGCTGTTTACAAAGAAAATAGTTTTAGCACGGTTACCTCTTTTTTTTCCAAAAGATTTTTTTGTTGTAGTTCTCATCATCATCTGCCTAGCCTTTTCCCAACTATGTTGGGGTCGGCTTCCAGTCTAACCGGATGCAGCTGTTTACCAGTATTTTAATGGAGCGACTGCCTATCTGACCTCCACTACCCAGTTAGTACTAGGTAATACGATATCGCTTGGTAACACTGGTTGTCAGACTTTCGGGTCACTGACTACCTGTAACGACTGTTAAAGATCTACAAATGACAGCCACGACCAACAGCTTAGCGTGCTTTCCGAGGCACGGAGGAAACTCAGTATGTAATGGGTGGTCACCAATCCACGGACCAACCTAGGTAAGCACGGCTTAACCTAAAGATCGACCCGAGCGGCTGTTCTTATTTAGCCTCGAGCTCCTCTCCTTTTTGTTGTAGTTCTCCACTCTACATAATATTATGAGGGGAGAGCATTTGAACCATCGAGAAACATTCTTTATTTTGAATCAAAAACTAATTTTATGTACTCGCTACCTTTATCTCCAACCGAGCACATCTCATCCCGGATAAAACATTTTCAAAAGTGTAGCCCTCCTTTGACATAACGTATTACACTTCAGAACGACAAAAGGATAGTTCCTATCGAACACATCGCACGTATATCGACCAAAATAATCTTGTTCCTCTTCTAAAGGCCCTCTGAACAAAACAGTCACTACTCTTAAGTGCATTTTATTCCGTCAGACCCTTTGAGCAAGTCCTGAAAGAGCGACCATTTTGTCAGATCCCTCTAAGGGTGGTCGAGGAGACGTATCGTCATATTTTCTGTGGACGGATGGAAGGTCTTGTCAGTCTGGATGGTGCCTAGCACACAGTCGTTCGCGAGAATTGGTTAAAATTCAATTATTCGTACCATTATTCGCGTGCTCAAAGTTTGGAGTAGGGCCGCACCACTTAGGACGTTTCGTTCATGTCGAGAGCCTTGCTCTGATTCGGTTTAATCTAACTTTAATACAGGCTTTTATGCTATAACTTGTACAACAGACGGAAGACAGGTTAAGTGTCTATGTTCAGATAACAAGTCTTTTCCCAATATTCACGCTATTTTGACTTAAGTACCTTCCTACTATATCTGTGTCGGTTACGCGCGTGGTTTAATTTTGTCACTTACAAATTCCCCTTCAAAGAAGCATAAGGCCCTGAGGTACCTTGATCTACATATACCACAATGTATGATATTGGTGAGCAGGATATTGCGATAGATAATTAAATAAAGTTAATAGCATGGGACTATTTTGCCTACCTAAAATGTAATATAATAATCAGCATAATCACATTCACTGAAAATGCACAGCCTAAATGAAACCTAAAGCATACAATTTTACACAAAACCATTCCTTTTCTTACTTAACCACAGCACCGTTCTTTTTTTTTAGAAATAAACATGCAACATCCCACGCTCTTAAAAGTTATCTTAAGCGTAGTACTTAATTATCGTATCCCCCTAACACAATATCTGTAGAATAGAATTAGCTGTTGTCATAATTACATAATAATAATACCTAATATTACACAAACACCGCCTTTATTAACAGCCCGCCAACTAGGCGGCTTGAGTGCCGAACTTACACAAAAGACTTGAAGTTTTGACTCAAATACCAACTTGGGATCTTAGCGTCGGAAGCAGCGGCTCTGTAGTCTTGTCGCAAGTACCAGATGTACTAGGGTATTATGGGATGTTCGTTGGAGTAAATAAAATCAAGGAAGAAGAGGTTTTTTTTAAGAAATCGCTCTTAGATATAACTGCCTAATTTGCCCAAAGATTTAAGAATATTTTAAAGGAGTTGTTAAAAACAAATTTGGTGTACAATAAAGTATACTCTATCTATATGTTGGATTGTTAGGATTTATTCCGTTAGGCTCGTACATCATGTGAGCAGAAGATGGGTTTCGTGCAATGAAAACACACGGGGTGCGAGGCACAGTTCCTATTAAACTAACAAATTACTTGACATTACAATTAAACACAATAACACGGGGCACAATGAATCGGCTACAGTTCCAGGACGTCTCAACTCCGCTGCGATCAGTCTCTGAACTGTCGTCGTCACCTCGATCTGTAAACATCAGGGCTCTGTAGAAGCACGCTATGGTGTGGGTAGATTAGTAAGTAGGCTGCGTGACGTCACTAATGGCGTACTTGCGTTTCATTTTATGTGTGTCCAACGTAATGTTTTGTAGATGCTAAACCTTGACAATCTGATTTTATTGAGTTGTCGAGAGCTTTGATGTGCTCTTTCATGTGCTCTCAAGTGGCTAACATATTCAACTTTGGCTGAAAAACTCCGAGCACAAAGCAGACATGTCAGAACACCATGGGTAGAAATACTATGTTGGCTACTAAAATTAGAGTGTCCTTTGCACACAAAAGCAGTGCCTAGTAGTGGGGGGAGCAGTCTTGCGAGTGGTGGGTTTGAAGTTAGAACCCAGACACTTTACTTTGTGTAATTTATCTCTCCTAACTCCTGCTCTTATCATCATCATCATTCTCCTGCCCATATCCCAATTAATTTGAGGTCGGCGCAGCATGTCTTCTGGTTCCATACTTTACTATTACTCGTCATCTCATCAGACACCTTCTTGCTTGCCATATCATCCTTCACGCAGTCCATCCTTCGTTTTTTATTTGGTCTTCCCCTACTCTTCTAGCCATCCACATTCATACTCAAAACTTTCCTCACGACATTTTCTTCATTTCTCCGCATCACATATTTCTTGCTCTTAAAATCGCGAAGGAAAACTTCATGTCCTAGAACCAAAAAATTTAAGACTTTTGACATAAACCAATCTGCACTGGGTCCACGTGGTGGTGTAAGTCCCACTCCCTCTCATAAAGAGGAGGCCTGTGTCCCAGCAGAGGGAACGTTGCAGGCTGACTATGAGTCAAAAGCTCATTTGTGACGTCACATTCGTTTTTCCCTAAAAAACTAATTAAATTATCGACTGAATTCTAAATAAATCGAATTATCTAATCCCATATTCCCTCATCCCGCAAGTACTCATCCCTAAAACACGCACCTACTTACAAAGCGGCCATGACAGACCAAGACGCACATTCACATAATCATAATTCATCTTGAAATACAGGCCTGCACCCCTCTGCATAGACTAAGAATATCCGTACAGAAGCGAAAGTCACTACTTCCCTTTTTCCATCGCCTCAACCCGAGCCGATCACCATTCCTTCTATGAAACTAGGTGAGGTGTTACAGAGACGCACCGTCTGTCAAGCAAAATTACACGTATCCACGTTTAATCGTGCCTATATCGTGATTTAGCATATATTATTCGCCCACTGATTTTTCGGATGTCTCCGCATTTTTGGTACTAGGAGTTAAGACATGCGAGCTTCCTTACAATGTCATCCTTCACCGTTTTGAAAGTAGTGGTGATTGCTGGTTTAATTGTCACAGGCACTTGAGACCTTAGTCTTTCGGATGAGCAATACATCTGCGATGCTTCTGGTCAGGCGCGTGCATTGCAGGTAGGCAGTGCCTACTAGACTACCTTATAAGATCCAACTAAACTATCACTACATAAATAAAATAACACTGTGCCCGACCCGGGAGTCGAATCCAGGACCTCATGCTCAGTAGTCGCGCTTGCTACCACTAGACCAACGAGGCAGTCGTGTTGTCCTATTTACTTATATTGATAACATAAGTGATCGATTGCTGCGATAGAGGTAGATTCTGAGGAGCTCGTGGCTAAATAATAACTGCCGCTCGGGTCGATCTTTAGGTTAAGCTGCGCTTGCCTAGGTTGGTCCGTGGATGGGTGACCACCCATTGCATAACGAGTTTGCTCCGTGCCTCGGAAAGCACGTTAAGCTGTTAGTCCCGGCTGCCATTTGTAGATCTTTGACAGTCGTTACAGGTAGTCAGCGGCCCGAAAGTCTGACAACCATAAATATGGAATTAATTGTGTTTATATGTATTTCGAAGTATTGTGCTAATTTAAGAATCTCTAGTTAAGCCTGGTATGTAACTGTTTTTTGTCCCTAACAAATAAAATAAAATAAAACCAGTCTTACCAAAGGGTATCGTATTACCCAGAACTAACTGGGTTGTGGAGGTTAGATAGGCTGGTATTCAGCTGCATCCGGTTAGACTGGAAGCCGACCCCAAAATACTTGGGGAAAGGCTAGGCAGATATATGCTGCGATAGAGGTAATACTGGTTTCTTATTTTTTTTCTAATTTCTTATGTGGTATGGTCTAAAGTAGCCCGCAAATTATTTTCTTCTTACGTTTTTTTTCAGTAAAGAGTTTCGTCTCTGTACAATGTTAGTCTATGCCCTCTTTTACGATTAACCTCGTCTCCCGTAATTATTTTCCGAGGGTGTCGCACCACTGAATTATCAATGTTCCTTATGTTACTCGTCTTATGTGGCCTTAATATAGAGATGTATGGTAAGGGAGTTATTGAACCCGTAGATGTGTTATTAAAATTATGTGTTGGTTACTTTTTCATATCGATTTGTTGATTTTTGGTTCGGTTATTGGAAATTAGCTGTTTCAGATGCCTTTTTACGTGATCTAGGATGAAATTAAGCTTATGTCCTTCTCAAGGTACTATCTCACCTATCTCTTCAGTGTTCTGACCAGGTCAGGTCAGTGGTTTAGGAGTGAAAAGGTAACAAATAAATAGATAGAGTTGCTTTTGTATTTAAAATATTAGTAAGTATAGATCAATCCTAGTTTTTTTTTAGTAAGTCATGACGGTGATGGTAAGCGGTATTTCACTCTCAAAGCTGACAAGGCACATTTTCAATCACTGACAAAAATATCTAAAGTACGCACATAGACACAAAACTGTCACCAAAACTCACAAATCAATTCAGTATCCCTCATACATTATCGCTTTATCGCCTCATACATTATTTTTTTTCATTATTGCTTTTGTGGCGAAGGAGCTTCATAAGCTGCCCCCAGTCACGTTTGACCACGTCGACGTCACCAGGTTGCTGAAGGACATCACAACTCTCAAGGCAAGCCTGGCCGAGGTACAGTCCAAGCTGGAAGTGTCGAATAACACCATTGGTGAGCTACGTGCCGAAATGAAGTTGTTGCGCAGCGCTATTACGGTAAATAGGTCACCTGATGCTTCCAACGTGAGCACATGTCGCGGAGCGAAAAACGCTAGCGTCGGCAGTTTTGGGTCGGCGAGCTCCACTGCGTCACCCGCTGCTGATACTGCACGCGTTGCAACTTACGCCGCCGCCGTCGCTGACTCGATGCCGGTCGAAGTAGTGACTCGTGTGGGTACGTCGACCCCAAAACGTACCTACACTGCTATCGTCGACACGCACAAAACTGTGTCACAAACCAAGAAGGGGGAAAAGAAGAGCTGTGAACCTGGCAACAGGGGTTCGAAACAGCAAGGCCCAGCTACGGGCACGTGTGACAAGGAAGGCTTCGTGAAGGTGGAGAGGAAGAAGAGGAAGAAGCCCCCTAGTCGGAACCAGTGTGGGACTGCGCTGGCTGGACCCAATGTGCTGCGTCCGGCAATACCAACGACGCAGCTTTATGTGTCCCGGCTACATCACACCACGAAGGTTGAGGAGATCGTGGAGTATGTCCGAGCGAAGACCAACTGGACCTTGAGGGTTGAGAAGTTGGAGTCGCGCCACAACACGAATTTCAAGTCGTTCGTGGTGCGAGTTCCGACTCATCATGTTGAGACCTTCCTCAAGGAAGAGTTTTGGCCGAAGGGTGTCATGTTTCGGCGTTTCCGCGGAAGGCTACGCGACACCATGCAGCGCAACACGACGCCGTCACTTCGTGTACAATAATAACATCTGTTTTCTGGTTTTTATAAATATGTATGTTAGTTTATAAGGTATATATGTTATGGGTCTTTGTTACCTGAAATAAATGATATATTATATTATTATTATTATCACTTATTAGTATTAAGTCGTCACTAAATAAAACCCTCTATGTTTCTTGCAAGTCAGTTACTTCTATAGAATTACGTTGTTATATTCCTCGGAGAGGCTCAAATAGCCTCATTTTGTTGCGAGAGGGAATTAACGAGCAGCCGCCGAGAAAAAAAAAAGAAATATGACGTCACTTGACGCCTAGCTATAATCAGCCTGTATTTTATCGCCCAGTTTGAAGGATTCCTTAGATATTGTTTTTGTTATTACATTTTTCGCAGCAAAATATTCTCCGTCGGGCAATATTTTTAAGGTCAGACTTTTTGTCAGATTAGCGCAATTTTAGCGTGCCGTAAATTGCGCTGAATAATTACGTCCAGTTAACTTTTGGTGTGCGATATTAAAATTTTGGCGAGGTGCCTTATTAACATTGAGTTTTGAATGACGGAGATTTGTTTTCCCTCTTCATTCTGTTATGGGGCTAAAATAATTATAATTAGTGTCTAATTGGGAAAATGTAGGATAATAAACAGTAGATGCTGTCACTTTGAATATTCCTAGAGCGACTAAAGTAAAACAATACCGATTTTATATGTATAAAGCTCATACGGAAATTATTTTCAATACACTTTCTCGAAAACTGGTTCTTATTGCACTACGATTAGGTTCAACATGCAATGTATTTCACACGCGTAGATTTTTAATATTTTTCCGCACGCGTGCGGAAATAAATATTTCAACAGATAATTATACTTAGGTATACTAAGTCCAAATGGGTTCAATGACTATAGTCAGCGGTGATTGTGTTGTTATTAAAGGCGTAAATATTTTTTGAGTATTTTAATTGTGTTTATAAATAGAATATCATAGATAAACATGATTATATAAAAAAAAGGTTTACTTTTATGAACAAATTAACATTTATTTGTGTTCTAAATTCAAAAATATGAATTTGAATTTTCTATTTTTCATATAAGGCTGTTTAGCGGCTTCATACCTTTGCTTCTTCTTCAACCTGGCGAAACGCAAATTACATCATAGTTTCCTAATAATTTATGACAAAAGTACTTTTCGTTCTATTATTTTATTTCTTCGAAAGTGTATTGATAAACGTCGTTTGATACACGTGGGCATATATTGCTGCAGTTCTGGACTTCACAACAAATACGCCTGCGGCTCGGTTGTGAATTCCGCCTCGAATGCAATAGCACTGCTTCCCCACTTATATAAAAATGTATTATTTCTTAATCTAGCACGCGGTGCAGGGGACGCGGCGCGGCGCCGTGCTAGAATTTACATATTATGTGCTTATAGTGGTCTTCGTAATTGTTCGGTTCTAGGACATACCGGTTTCCTCAAGGTGCTAACGGTGATGTCGTTTTGAGAGCAGTGCAGCACGCGTAAGTTGCAACCGTTTCCCCTTGGCCACCACAGCTCTAAAGTAACGTAATCCCCTTCATACTTTAGTTGAATAAACCTCCAGCAACCTCTCTAATAATACCTGAAATAAAACCATTACGAGCGTCCCCAGAACTCAAGTGAGACGTATATTTTTCTAAAACTTCTACTTAATTCCGTCTCAGAACTTTATGCTAAGAACTTTTGCGATAATTTCCGAAAGTTCTTTAGATTTTGGGTACTTTACTTTATAAATTGTGTTGCAGTCTCCTTAAATTGTTTTCGTATGTTTCAAAACGTTGAGATAATTATATTGAAATTAAACTTTACTGTTTTAAAGTTTGAACAATGTTTTGTTTACATTGTCTTCGTTAGAATGTACGAAAACCTGATTTTTGGTTCCTCCTTTGTAGTAACTTTTTGTCTCTAATAAGATCTTTCAGCCAAATTACTCTTTTCTCGAGGGCGTCGTTAGGCCACTTAGATGTATCAAAAAGATGTGTAATAATATACAAGTAGAGTAATAGAACATATTTTTCGCTATTATAAGAAGTCAATAAAGTTATTTATTCAATTCATCATTAAAAGCCCTGTTCCACCCACTGCTTACTGCTGAGTTTAGACCTCTTTTTTTATGCTTCCCTGGTCAGTCTGTCTCATATCTTGTTTTTTTTGGTCTACTCATGTTTTTTTCCATCAGAGGAAAAAAAATATATTTCAAAGATAATTAAATTATTTACAAACTACAAAACTATCATAGTAATAAATATGTACAAGTAGAAAAGGGTTACAGGGCGTCCAAAAATTCGTCCGCATCGCTGTCAACAGGAAAAGTGCCCAGAAGGCTGGCAGCATTACCACGTTGGCGGGCAATGCTGTGATTCTTTGGCCAAAAAATAGCCCGCTTGGCGATTTCCCGAAATACTAGGTGGGCACTCGGACCCCATGGCCCTAGTGTTTCAACCCCAAACGGCTCAAACACATAACTACCAATTAAGTTATTGTATTTGCGCCGTTTGAGGTTTTCAGCACCTGCAGCAGCCGCCCCAGCGGATAGAGATCAGAGAATAAGTAGAACCAGAACCTGCTACGGCTCCAGACATGCTACATGCTTTTACTTCGTTCACGTTCATACATCTTGATCATACAATCACGTTGTCTACCTATTCAAACATTATGAAGAACAGATTGCTCTCCCAAAACTCTCAAGGTCTAAAACTAATTGACAATAAACTTCTATTAAAGTATTAATTGAATTTACCATACACCTGCGACCTTCAGTATTGCAATAAAGAGAAAAACTTCTCACCATTACGGATATTGATAATGTCTATAATGACATCATAATGGAAGGTTTTGTTCGAGCCCAATGTTCTATGCGTGACTGCTTCCATGTTCATAATTCTGGCATTGGAATTATTTGAGGGGCGATTTTGATGGCTTTTGTGGTAAAATATGAATATTATTTAACGTTTTTGCATAAATGGTAAGTCATTCATTTACAAAATATCAAACCATAGAAAAAATATTCTCAGTTCAGAGAGGTTGGTAGCAAGACCCACTATACTCCCAGACATATAATAGTATATATTTTACGTAATAAAAATGTTTAAATTCATTAATGCATTGCCATAATAAGGCAATGCATTAATGAATTTAAACATTTGCATCCGGTTGGACTGGAAGCCGGCCATAAAAGGGTTGGGAAAAGGCTAGGCAGATGATGATAGCCCCATCAACTTGCATTTAAAATCCTTCCATAAAGTACTCCTACTTGAGCAATGCCTTCATTATGAAAAATAACTCGTTTTATTTCATGCTTCTACACCCAGTAGTCTACTAAGGATGTGCGTTGTATGACATAATTTATGTCTTTTTGTATTTATGCAAGTTGACGGGGCTATCATCACCTGCCTAGCCTTTTCCCAACTAAATTATGGCCGGCTTCCAGTCCAACCGGATGCAGCTGGATACCAATAGTTTACATGGAGCGACTGCCTATCTGACTTCCACAACCCAGTTATTACTGGTAATACGATACCCTTTGGTAAGACTGGTTGTCAGACTTTCGAGCCACTGACTACCTGTAACAACTGTCAAAGATCTACAAATGACAGCCGGGACCATTCCGAGGCACGAAGGAAACTCGGTGTAAGGTCCCCTCTACCTAATTATAATCTATGTCATTATAGACACCTTATAAACCATATTATTATTATAATAAAGCCAGTATACTCTCAGCAGTCATTGGTTTCATTTACTCTCTCTACCTACCGTACATGGCGACCCTGCCAGGAATGGAGGAATGGGTGGTCACATCCACAGACCAACCTAGGCAAACACAGCTTAACCTAAAGATCGACCCGAGCGGCTGTTATTATTTAGCCATGAGCCCCATAAAACTGGACAAATATCATTCAAGAAACAATCTGCCAGTTTGTACCATTTTTGTTTATTCTGGTGTCACTATAAAAAACCCATACTGCAAACTAAATACCAGGGGCTCATAAAACGAAAGGTACGTCACCCCAACACCCAGTATCACCGCTTAAACCCCTCCCTTGAATGCCAGTACAGTCGACAAGCGAAATTAACAGCAGCCGGACATGGCTGTCGACCCGTGTCAGGGCGCGCAATCCAAACGATATTGCGCGTACCTATTTATTTATACCGCATACCTACTTACTGTTGCTGCTAGTGATTCACTATTGTTGTCACTTGTTACCTTTTGGAACTGACGAACGTTTTGTGAATAGAATGTTGGTAAGAACCCTTAAGATTTTAAAGCAGAAATTTGATTGAAATTAAGTTTTTGACTTTAAAACGCTACAGAAATTGTTATTGAATTCTTCATCATAAGCGTAGAAATCCCATCATTATCACCTTCCGCAATGCTGTAAGGTTTTCCGGGAACCTCTTTGCTGTACCCTGGTATTTCTATTACTCTAAATATCCTTCAAATTCAATACCTAAAACGGTTTCACACTGAATTATAAATGCGATGAAAGCACCAATAACATCGGACAAACGCGCAATCAATACTCAATGCTTAGTGCAAGCATGATTATGCCATACAAGCGTTCTAATGCGTTATTGCTGCGACTGGCCATAGAGATACCAGCCTGTGTATATACCAGGGTATTATAGCTGTATCTGTGTGTGTTGTGTGGCAAGGTAGGCATTAGTAAGGTCTAGTAAAGTTGGTTTAGTTTTGACGTAATCAAAAGAGAAAAGACGATGGTCAAAAATAAAATAACGAACGAAAAACGATTGGTGAAGCTGTCAATCCATTGTCCAGTTTAGCTCATGTCATTAGTTTATTAGTAAATCAGCACACTCATCGAACATAAGATTTAAAATCTGCTTTTATTCTGGGACCGTGGGATCCAAGTGCTCACAGCCTTTACAAGGAAATTTCTAAACGCCTAGTTGACGCTTCATGTGACCCAACGGCTGGGTTTTACCTTGGCCAGAGGCTGAGTTGAGGAGTTTTTTAATTCCCTTTTATGGTTAAGTAATTTAATAGTAGTAATTTATATAGATAACTTTGAACATATTAAAAAAAACGCAAAATTAAATTGGTGGAATCCTCTTTTAGAGTTCAATAAAAATATAAATCTGTACCATTTATCCCGCATCGAGGTCGATGCCGTTACGTAAGAAAAAAACCGGCCAAGTGCGAGTCGGACTCGCGCACGAAGGGTTCCGTAGCATTATCTATAAAAACGGCAAAAAAATCATATCTGTTGTATGGGAGCCCCCCTTAATATTTTTTTTTAATTTTTAATATTTGTTGTTATAGCGGCAATAGTAATACATCATTTGTGAAAATTTCAGCTTTCTAGCTATCACGGTTTATGAGATACAGCCTGGAGACAGACAGACAGACAGACAGACAGCGAAGTCTTAGTAATAGGGTCCCGTTTTACCCTTTGGGTACGGAACCCTAAAAAAAGTGACACGTTTTGATCTACTGTAAGTTACTATAAACCGATTGCACAGTGTTAATAAATCACAATATTAATTAAATTGATTTAAGAAAAGAACCATGGCCACTTTCTTTCAAATTAAACCAAGACTCGTAATAAGCAATACGCTACCAAAACCATAACACAAGAAATACACATGAATCACATAGATTAATCTCAACACATATAACTTACATCTTGCCTACATCTACCAACCAATGGAATCCAGTCTACAGAGACCTGCCATCGTTCTTAATCTTAACAAATTTTCGACCAATGCTAGTATGATGGAGTAATTAAAGAGGTCTAAGTTGATTGGTCGGACTGTAGTCGCAGTTTTCTCGATTAGGTCCTAATGGCGTGGAAAGAAAGATTAAAGTTTCTGACGGCTCTCTTGGATAGCGAAATTCTTGGGACATGTGTTGGTCTGTCTGTGAGAGATGGGTTTCATTTGTTTTAGAGATATAATTTGGTTTTCATCTCAGTTAAGGAGAGGTGGCACAAAATCATCGTAATTTTGGATTTTATCAGTCTGCTCAAACACTATTTTGCAGTATATTTTTGTAAGAGGTAAGCCGGAGTATATTTATTTAATGTGATTATATTATTCGTCTATAGAATACTGACGGTGCCATTTTTCAAATGGGAATCCGGTAGGAATCCAGTTGTATGGAACCTTCGCGACTGCTATTTTGACACATCATCTTTCTGCCCTTGACTCATGTTACTTGGGGTCTTTAAAGGAAGATTTTCCCCCATTCTTCTTTGTAAATTTTCACGTTCTTATTTACTTCTTGAACACTATATTGACTGTAAAGTAAACCATAGAATTTCGGAAAAAAGCCAGTTGAAGGTTTCATAAGGATAAATCGTCGCGTTTAATCGCGTGCGTCGCGGCTTCGTAAACCCTAATATTTTCTTATCATTTCGATAAAAAGTTCATACGAGCGAGCACAATTTGCTTTATTAAAATGTCATTTCTTGCAAGGTTTGTAAAGTCTGTGAGAGATTACGTGAGTTAGGACTAGAAATTGTAATAAATTATTATTTTTGGGACCTTTTTGCGAACTGTTCTAAAAGTATTTTTAAGTCAACTTTTGTGCTAGCTAAGCAGATTCATTATCTTCATTTTTGTATTTTTTTGTGATTTTTCAGATTGAATATTTAAATGTAACAAGAACTGATATCGTAGATTAATTAGTTGCAGTTCATTTTTGCTCCTTGACGATTGTTTCAATAATTGTCATATCTGACTGTTTGTTATGTGTGTTTGTCATATCTGACTTTTTGTCATACCTATCTGACATTTTGTCATATCTAAATTTTTGTCATATCTGACTCATTGTCATATCTGACTCTTTGTCATATCTGACTGTTTGTTATGTCTGACTGTTTGTCATATCTGACTTTTTGTTATATCTGACTGTCTGACATTAAAGTTCGGTCAAACCGTATGGACAGATTATGTGGGGGCTGCGGACACCAGACCCTGACGGATACTGTAGTCCGTTTATCCATTATCTATTCTGACAGATAATGTCAGACGTGACTCCGGACACCGAACTTCGCCGTTCGTAATATATCCGTAACCGTTTATTTAAAAATATTTTTTTCATTTTACCTACCGCCATCTACGTTCTAACTAACATGCAAACATTCTTGCACTCCAAATACACAAACTGTCACACCAACTTAGCTACCAGGAGATAATAAACACATGACTCATAATTGCCCCGAAGGTATTCATCTGCTAAACAAAGTGAGCCAGCTAAGAATCCCATTATGAACGCCGGTCGTGCTGGCGGCCGCAGAACTTTCGTATGCAAAGGCTTTTAGCCGATGCTGTATAATGTCTACGAAATATGAGGATGTACCTTCAGAGGTGGTACATACGGGATAGTTAGTGGTTGAGTAAATCCTGTATATTACTGCTGTATGCAGTTAAAAATGTCTTGTTTACGGAGCGAACATGGCCAGAGACGGCAAAAAATACAGTGGCTTGGAAGGAGGAAGGGAGGCCTTTACCCAACAGTGGGATACTTGACAGGCTAACAAAAAAATGTTAATTAAAAGTCTTACTCTAAATTATGAACTAATGATAAACCAAATAGATGCATGAGCTGTTATTGTATCGGGTGTGGGACACCGGACATTCCAATGTTTTAATTGATATGCGATTACTCCACACGACTGAACATTACTTTTGTCATGAAGCGCAAAATAAGCAATTGAAGACATTGCCTGATTATTAACACTCTGGGCATTTTGTGAATAACATTCTGAGACAGAAGACGACGTGATTTATTCTCATTCCTTCTGCCTGATCTTGTAATCACATTTGACGATACCACCATTACACTTGTGTGTCCAGGGTCTTATGCGACCCTTGTTTGTGCTACCAAATAATTCCGCCCGTGTGTCAGCACAACGAGGCAATATGTCTTGATAAGTGCAGAGAGCAAAGTTTTGGTCGCGCGGTTGCACATCTTTTATGAGTGTTTCGCCCTACCACCTCATATTCTCTGTCGCCCTGGTCATGTCGTGCGGTGATGTGTATTTACTTCGTAGTTTTGTAAGTGCCTTTTCAGTTTTGGCGTCGACATTGACACGAAATGAGTTTACTGGGACGAGGAATTATTTGAGCTTTTAGTAAAGAAGATTCACTCAAATGCACTTTGATGTCGCTTTTGCAATAATTGAAAATCTCATGTTTTGGTAAGTGACTCTTAACGGCTCAACAGATTTGGATTTGGCGCAGGTAGACCCTGACCTAAATTACGATATAGGATAACCTGAATTACCGCTGGATAATTTTTCCACGTTAGCGAAGATTATTTTTTTCATAAAATTACAACTGATACATTTCATAACTGCAGCGGCATCAGTCAAAGTCATGCAACCAGTTGTTTAAAAGATCACGCTTGTGCATAAACACCGCGTTTATGAACAGACAAAAGCCGCGTCACAACAACAGTTGATGCCGCTTTGAATGACAATTGCGCAAACTAGTCAACGATTACTGTGTTGATTGCCTGTTAATGTCACAGTTATCAACGTTCTTTTATGTGAGATTCGATCAAGTATCAAATTAAACAATGCCAATCGTAGCTTGTATTACTGGTGACTTTGGTGGATTCGGATTATTACAATGTTGTAATCTTTCGAATTTCGTATTGAATGTGCAAAACTACAGATACATTTTCCAAAGAGGTTTCCTATTAGTAATTAAAGACCTTACATTATGTAGATGTGTATCGTTTGATTTGATTTTAGTTTCCACACGTCGACAGTCACAAAAACCAAATTGACTGTTCCTTTCAAGTCAAACTGGTACTGAAATATTGTGGACTGGCTGCGGACATTGCATTGTGTCCGTGAACTGCTTAAACTATTTGTCCATGTCCTGTTACCATGGTGACCCGGACCTTTATCCAAGCTTGAACTCGTTTTCAAATCTACAAAATCTCTCTCCAAGTCCTTCTTATTCTAGCAAAATATTCAGAAACACTGAAAACTGAAAATCAAGCTCAGAGCAAATGTTTGCCTGTAAATAAATAAAGCCAAGCACACACATACGTTCGTATATACGTACGGCTATGTACTTACGTGAATCGTGCGTGTATACCTCGCATTAGCTGGACAAACAATGATTGTGTCTTGTCTGCTCCCTCACTTGAGCAAATATTACCATTTGTTTGTAGGAGAGGGTAAAAATCAGGACATAGTAATGCTTTTTGTTTTTGAATTTAGGTCGATACGCTAGTGAAAATAAGCTTTCTTTCTGTCTTGGAAATAAGATTACCATTTGTTATCTAATGAAAGATTTTTTTCTGAATTGAAGCAAGTTGTGATATGTAGAGTAGCTTGTTAGTAAGCTACACCCGAAATGTTTTGGAAGAACAGCACATACTCGTACACTTTTGCTAGTAAAACATGAGGTCCTGGGTTCGATTCCCGGGTCAGGCAAAGTGTTAATGGGTTTTTCCATCAGGAATATCTCAGTAGCAGCCACGGAGTCTGGATTTGTTCACATTCACGGGATATAAACATAACTGGCGAAATGTGGGTACTACTATTAGGTACACGGCGTGATGTGGTGTTATGTCATGTTATGTTATGGCTCAGCAGTTTAGTTCGATTGTTAATGTAACAAAGAAACCGACCAGAAATACCAGTTTCATTAGAGTTAAAATATTTGTAGAGAATGCACAAACAATCAGCGAAATCAGATAATTTCTCTTTGACTTTGGTTCAGCCGCAAAAAAATTAGCAGAATAAATAAATGAGTTCCACTAATGGCATAGTAATGTATTACAATAGTTCCCTATAAAGACAAGAACAGCATTTTTATTAATTTAACTCATATAATTAATAGTCCCCCAACAATATTATCATAGCGAGATCTCAAAGGAAAATGAACGGAAATAATTATGTTTCTTAATGATTTCCTGCTACCAGGATCGTATAAAAGGTAGGAGTTTTTCTCTCTCTTAAGATATCGTTTGAAAATCTTTAATTAGTGTAATAGCGAAGGGGGTTAAGCTTAGTTTAAGATAATGGGCGGATGCTTCAAATAACGATGGTGGATTAAAGTTACCTACTATGTTTCTCTAATACGTAAACAATTATCAACATAGATATTTTTGCTACGGAACACTGTGTTTGCTTAGGTCAGTCTTTGGATGAGTTAAAAATTCTTTGCAAGTATAATCATGGCTGTTTATAGAGACTTAAACCTATAAAGTTATTCATTGTTTTAAAATAACAATAAAACAATATAAAAGGTGCTTTCCTTACACTTTCAGCTTCCAGCTTCCCTACTCTAAATTCAGTGCCGAAGAAAATAGGCAGTTAGGTTGTGGACAATTACAATTTTAATTGCTAATTGCTGCCATATTTATAGGGCTGCCTATTTTGCTCAGCTTTAACTGGCAATTTGAGACATTTTCAGGTGACCCAGCTATTTAATTACTGTTATAGAGTTTATAATATTTTTTGCGAGTAAAAGGATAATAGAATAAAAAAAACCAACCAACCAAACCAACCAACCTGAACCAATTTTCTTCAATTTTATACTGCATGCACTTTTTAATATCGTATGTGTACACATGTTTGGAGCAAATAAATATATCTTATCTTAAAACTTCAGCGGCAAAGCCACTCCGATCGCAATGACAGGCCGCAGCGACGCGACTAAGCGTATATAACCGTATGGAAACGCTTTTACGGGACATTGTTGCTTGACGCTGCGGTCGACTGTCGCAGACAGCATACCAGAAGTGCCGTCTTTGGCTTTGGCACAATAGCGTCAAAACGAATATTTTGTGTGACAGTTACTTTCGTGAAACTGACGAAGGGAAATGGCACTACGATTGAAGTTGTGACTTCTCGTTCGGAATTAAAATCGTAGCGCTTTTTTTTCACTTGAGGTTATTGAAAACTGCAACACCAGCAACGCTTGTGATCTCTTCAGAAGACTCTGAGAGACTATCTCTTTCACTCTTTCTTTAATGAAAATGCACTACTCATGATCAGCCTAACCTTTTCCCAACTAACTTGGCGTCGGCTTCCAGTCTAACTGGATGCAACTGAGTGCATAACAGTATTTTACATAGAGCCACTGCCTATCTGACCTCCACAACCCAGTTAGTACTGGGTAAGTCTGGTTGTCAGACTTCGGGCCACTGACCAACGGCTTAACGTATTTTCCAAGGCATGAAGGAAACTCGGTATGTAATGGGAGGCCACCCATACACGGACCAACCTAGGCAACCACGGTTTAACCTGAACCGAGCGGTTGTTATTATTTAGCCACGAGCTCCTGTCTTCCTTCAGAAGACTGAGAGACTATGTCTTTCACTCTTCTTTTAATGAAAATGCACTACTGCCAAGTTAAAACAACAAAATCGACGTCCGACGACGAAAAAGTAAACTACATTATTTACATCTCGAAGCGTTATTTAAAGGTACTCGCTTCGGGCCTGTAATCTCCATTGGATTAGCACATGAAAGGGGAGCCCGCTTCGTTTTCCATCAATCTAGATTTTATTAAGATTCCCAGTTATAAAACTTTTTGAATCCACTTACAATGGTTTTTTTGTAATGCAAATACGTTTTTGAATTAATTTGGGAAGTAATAGAAGGAGTTTTATTTTCGCCAGTTAAATGTTTTGGGTATTTGTGCCCGGTTGGTGGCAATAGACTGGCCCCTTATTATATGAGCCTTAAACACAATAATTGGCGAAACGTGGGTATACTATAAGATGCACCTCTGCCCAACCTTTCGATGATTACAGTCGTGATGTTATTTTATTTCGGACTAGCCCGCTACACTATTCCTAATTCCTGAAGTCGGAATCAACAGTGGCGACCACCAGAAAAGTGCCGAGGCAATGAAGCTTGACGAAGTCCCGGATAAACAATTTAACTGTCTTGGATCCCGCAACGAAATTAATCAGAATAGCGGAGCAGCGGTGAAGTTATGTTAGGTTTATGTGTTTTGGGTACGGTACATAACTGGTAGTATTCTTATCTTTAAGGTGCTGTTCCGAAGATGACGTTAACCTAGAAATGTAGCAGCAAAGACCACCAATCGCTACGGCAGACCGCAGTGACGACTCATTTAATCACTATGGCAAAAGTGAAGAAGGGAATCGGGTTGTCGTTTGCGGTTTCTGTCAACCGCAAAGATGGCTTGCGGTTGTGGTGACCTTTTGTATACAGTACTTTTCAATAACTTTTTATTGATGGTTAATTCTTTTACTTCCTAGTAGGAAGTGATCATAATTTTCTTCTTTATCAGAACTTTTTATTTTGACCAAAGCCCTTTGGTTTGAATTTTATCTTTTCTGTGATTTCAGAAGACGGGATTAATAAAAGTAATTCTGGCTGTATGTTTGCCTGGTACCTTTTCACGCCTTTTCGGATTCTTCTGGGAGACCATGGCCTGTGTTACAACATAGGATATTTGATCATACCTGTAGTACGTTTCCATGGGATAGTGTCTGACCGTTAGGTAAAGGCAATCTATATAAATATACTCGTATATATAAAATGGTAAACTGACTGACTGACTGACTGGGTGATCAACACACAGCCCAAACCGCTGGTCCTAGAGACATGAAACTTGGAGGGTGTGTTTTTTATAAAGAGTAAACTATCCACAAAGAAAGGATTTTTGGGAATTCCACCCCTAAAGGGTTAAAATAGGGAATGGAAGTTTATATGAAAGTCCATCAGTTTTGAAGTTAGGATCTTCAAATTTTGTGTTCAGGCTGACGGTTGAATATTGATTTATACGTGTCTCAGCGTTTTTGATAATTCTACCCCCGGAGGGTTAGAAAGGAGATGAAGGTATGTTCCCGTCAGATATTTTTCGACATCCACGCGGGCGAAGCCGCGGGCAAAAGCTAGTTTTATATATAAATATTATTTTATGGAAACCAGCTGACCCCAATATAATTGTGGAGAGGTTAGGCAGACGAAGGGTTATTATTATTCTCACATTAGGTACTTTTTATTCATGAATTTACATAATAGTCGTTTAAAATCCTCAAAATAAGTGGGTGTCAAACATCTACAAGCAATAAACGCCAGTGCGAAACGTCAGTATGTGACATTATTGCGTTATTATGTGATTTACGAGCGTTTGCCAGATTAAAGTTAACGTTAACGCGCGCGTAAAGTAGCGTTCATGCATGTAAAGTTAAATTTGAATAGCTTTATAAGTTAATAGTTTTTGTATATATAGTCTAGATATTGAATTCAGAATTATGCCTGTCAGTTAGTTTGGATTTTTCAAATGCTTCGTTGAATAGAGAAAAACTTATGTTTTTCTCTATTCAACGAACGAATATTGAAACTAAAATTTAGACACAAACTAAATCCAGAGCAAAGGAACATAAACGATTTTCTCAATGCAACGATTCAAAATTTAAGAGTATAATGAATTATCCATTGCTTCATTATAAAGTCATGACAATAATATAAAATATGACATATAAGATTTTCAATGAAATCAAATTGTTAAATAAAGGACGTTTTTCCTAGTTCCAAAACCATAAAGTAAAAAGAAAATTCCCTCAAAAAATAAATATATTTCATTCCTAACAAAAATAAAGCTAGCAATAAAGGGAGCGACACGTCGCCGGACAACCGCACTCTTCCATTTGGTCGGCAAATTGCGGTTTTACGTGACCTACGACAAACTGAACGCGTGATGTACGCGCATTCGTGTAGTGGATGGGGGGGTTTTATAGCCGTAAATATGTACTCGCTAGTCGGTGATGTATGTTGCGAAAATGTTGAACTGGGAAGCTTAATTGACGTACTAGGGATACATAGGCTTCTGGAAAATTACAGCATCATGCTTGCATGGCGTTGCTTTTAGGTCTGAATGAAAATCTTATATTTTCTCTCGAGTTTATGGTAGTTCATATGATAAATAGAGAACCACTGTTCTCTATTTATCAGTGCCCGAGGCCCAGTGGTGGCGGCCCCGACTTACACACAGTAAGTCGTGGGTTCGAACCCAGGCAGGCGCATTACTTTGTGTAATTTATTTCATCAGCACTGCTCTCAAAACGGTGAAGGAAAACATCGTGAGGAAACCGGCATGTCCTTAAAAATTTGAAGACATAATATGTGACATCTACAACCCGCACTGGACCCGCGTGGTGGATTATAGCCCATTCCCTCTCTAGAGAGGAGGCCGTGTGTCGCAGCAATGGGAACATAATAGGCTGATTATGCTTATGCGTATCCTAAATGTATAATGCGTTACCATATAAAACCATCGTAATAGTTATGATCCCGTCGGAAGACGGACCGTCTTCCGTCGGCCTCGTCGTCTGTATTTTCCGCAGTGCATAGTTTTCTCTAGACTACCCTAAACATTGTCTACGACTTTAGAGACAATGCTACTCGTATATGCAACTATAAAGCATACCGTAAGGTCCAATATCAAATTCCAAATATACTGGACAAGACTTAAAATTCATACCGTCGTGTATACAAATTGCAATAAACTTATACCCTAGAAAAATATTTTCGCACGTACTTGGAATAAAGTCCGCGTCCAGTCCAGTGGCAAATAGCAACGTTGGCAGTTGACACTCGGAACAAGTTCCAAGTTGTCGAGACCATGTTATCAAGTATTTAACAAGTTTCCCTGAAAGAATAGTCAACAGGTGCCCTCTGGGAGCGCGCAACTAGACAATATTAACAATAGTTGCGACTACTTCTTTGTTCTTATGGGCGCCTAGTACAATTTATTTTAAATGGTTAAAGAAATTAAATTTTGATCAGTTGCTTGAATACCGCTTTGCTTAAATTGGTTTCAAAACTACATCGCATTTTAAATAGGAAGGTTTATTGATCAGTTTTGAAGTTAAGTAGTAGTGAATTACAAAAACTAATTTCCACACTTTCGTTGAATACCTACCTAGATTTAAATAACTATCAAACATATTGTAGGATGTCTTAGACGCAGAGATGCATTTTGCAGATTGTTACTGATGCAGATGGAACTGTTGTTGACTGCACAAGAGTTGCCTTTTTTGCCCAAGAGAGCTTCATAAGAGTGGTGCATACAAAATTACTGGTTTAAACTATGAAATTCCAATCCAGTTCCCTCAAATCTAGTAACCCTAAAGTAATACCGAACTAACCCATACATCAGAACAGTCGTAAGTCTCAGACGTAGTACCTACCCACACAAGTTTATACGAGAGATTTTAGTGTCGGCGTATATAATAATATATAAAGCCTTGAACACATTCAAAAAGTTTCCTCGCAGCACTTACCTTAACTTTGAACGCATGATACGCGTTAAGTAGTAAGTAACTCATTGGCTTGTACGCATGGATGGCGGTCACACCGATGAGAATGATAAAACAAATAATAAAAAAATTGAAAAACACGCCTGCCATAACTGGGACCTGTAAAGAACTATTCCAAGAAAACGTTCCCGGACTAAAATGAAAAGACTTTTGAGCACAATGGCGTTTTAATTGCACGGTAAACATTATAATCTGTTTAGTACCTACCGTGTAGCCATTCAACACTAAAATCGTGTAACTTGTCTTTATTAAGTTTTTAGTTCACTTTTTGATATGGCAGGCGTGTTTTGTAATTTTTTTAAACAAAGCAATATTGCAATATTGCAAGCAATATTGTTTTTGCAAACGCACAATGTGCCAAAATGTAACTTTTATTTTTTATGAAATCAATATCGCGCAAAAGATAACTTATTTAATTTCTTTTCTTATTAGTGAACGATCGTATTGACGAGCATATTGAATACTACTGTTACAATTTTTTGTTATGTACTAGACAATGATAGTATACTCGTACGTAGTCAAATTTTCATGAAAAAAACAAAACATTTCCGTTTTCTTCATGAACCATGGCTCCCTCCCCCTTTATATTTTTTAAAATGTTCACTAACCTATGTTACCCGGAATAAGTAGTAATAAAATAATTGGTTAAGCCGTTTAGCAGTTATGGTGCAATAAAGAAACTCATAAACATACATACATACATACATGAACCCTGAAAACATAACAAATCTTGTTTTGGGCCGTCGTGTAAATAAAGAAAGAACTGTGACTTTGTTAACAACTTAATATCGTGTCTTGCGTGTCCTGTTGTATCCACGTTTCAGGAACTGATGGACACTTCTGAAAGTGCTAGACTCGTCGCCAAATTCTTGGTCAACTCTAGATATTTACATTTTCATCGACACGTTAGAAGCAGAAGTGACTTAGTAATGTTTCCATGTGATAACTTTTTGCATTTCGTTAACTAGCCTAACCCATTAATAATCTAGTAAGATCTTGGTGAAATCAAATTTATTATGATGCCACCTCATCTGGACGTTTTTTACTTTCCACATGCTGAAATTATAGGTATCTAGAGGACTTTTCAGTATACATAGCACGCAAAGTTCAGACTGGTGCCATCACTTAGGTTAAAGCCGGCCATAGACAATAAGTAAAGTATTCGAGTAAGTATTACATCACCAGGTATCATGTTTCAAGATGATGTTATGAGACTACAATAATGACTAACGTTTTACAGACTGGAGAGATCCAATATTCATCTTCTTTTCTGACACTTTAAATTCTCTGTATCATCTTTTCAATATGGAGAATTCCTTCCCCTTGTTACACCGTCTTGATATTGTGTCCTGATGCCTGCACACTAAAGTGATAAGAAAGATATTGTCAAACTTATAACAAGATCCGGGCGACTCATAAACAGATTGCCATCGAAACGTGTATAGATTAGGAATAAAATCTATTGAAATATTGTTACAATCATTATTTTATTTGTTTAACTAAATATATTTGTATGTAGCTGCTGGTGGTCATCATTATTATAGAGACATGCGGTGGTCCCCAAACTAGGCGCCTGTGTCTTAGGAACCAGAAGAATACAATATCGTCGTTACACTCCGGTGTAACACACCCCCGCATTTACCCAACCCGTACAGTGCGCGAGCCGTGACGTCGCATACATTAGCGCCCCCCGACGGCAGTTGTGCGCAACTCGGATTAAATATTAACCCCCGCTTAACTTTAATAAGCCGACGAACAACATGGATACCGTTTGATAATTCCGCCCCAGTTATAATTATGTGCTTTTTCGTAGAAGTAGATGTGTGTTTGTTTTATTGCTTTCAAGAATGGCACGAACTTTCGAAAAGTATTTTTTTATGAAAAGTATGTACTTCCCTGACGAACAAAAAGCTTTACGTTGTAAGTAGGTAGTTTTTGGATGCAAGCGACCTCTAATACTGGATGAAATCTATTAGGCTATTGATTAGAGGTGACCAAAATTCTTGTTGGATTCATTAAACGATGAGCAAAATTATCATGACCAAAAAGCAGGTTTTTCATTTCTGCTAATAATACTGTCATTTTTTTAGAAGGCTCTCGCTTGGCAGCGTGGTCAAGGCCTTGATTCAGAAATCAGTACTTCTGGACACTGCGCGTATTGTTAGGACGTTCCTCTCTCAAGAGCCCTGACCACCGGTAGCTAGTGGGCTACAATTTTTTATATTCTTCAAATAGATATTTTTTTATCTATCCACGAGTATGTGTTGATCAATTCATTTTAATTCATTGGAAAATGTTTAATGCTCATAGAACGGGGTTACGAGCAGTAATAAACCATACGAGCATTTGAAACGTTTCAGAACGTGCAGCTGAAATCATGCGGGAATTTTACTCAGAGAGACCAATTGGGTGAAAGAATGAGTCCTAATGCACTACCATTCCAGTAGTTCAGTAGTCAGTTTAGTATGGTTCCCTAGTACTTTTCTTCTCAAAGTTGTGGCCATTGGCGATCGGGTGCAGTCCGTTCCGTTTTCTGTAATCCGTTTTAAAGTTTATCCATTTTTAAACGGAACTTTTAGCGAATAACGTGTATGTAAGTCTTGGACTGGCTGGATTGCTCCTTTGACGGTGGTATGGCCAAAGAGATGGAACACGAGAGCCATGAGGAATGTATTGTTAAAGTTCGTTTGATCTTTGCACTAACTCTCGAGCTGCGGTGAGCTGTTCTATGATGGTGATTGATGGTCGTAAGCGCTTGGATTTGTGCCCTGTTGATAGCAATAGGCTTGATGGGACTTAAAAGTAACTGAAGAAATGTTGGTGGTCCAAATAGGTAAACATCTGCCCAACTCTTCAAGGATTGAACGATTCTTAGAACTTAACTTTTAAAACTGTGTAAAGTGTGTTTTCGTCAATATTACTTCTCAGGTCGCTATCAATAATTAGCAGCAGCCGCAGTGATAGCCTAGTGGTGTGACCATTGGACTGCTAAATCATAGGTCTCGAATTCGAACCCAAGATAAGCACATCTGATTTTTCGGATTCATGTGCGTAATGCGTAATTATCCCTTGCGATGAAGGATACCAGTATGCTTGAGAGATATTTCTCAGCGTCGGCATGTAAAGCCAAGTCAGACGCCCATGAGCAGCATTATAACTCTGACACCAGGTTAGGCATTAACCACACGCAAAAGAAAGAAAACCAATAATTTATAAAAACTGCTTCCCACTAGTGTGTACCCCACCCTCCCCGTCCCCCAGCACTCTGTTCACTTGCAATCACACAAAACGTCAACACACGTCTTTTTACGTCTCGCTACAATAAAGGACTTTCCTCTTGTTATTGTGTTTTGGAGTTGACAGCCAATCAATGGTTCGCCCACGAAATATGGGTGAGTCGAGATGAAAAAAATACTTTGTTTTATTGCTGTGCTGGGGACATAGTAAATGTATCAAAGAGTAGCGTAACTGCGGTTGAACAATCAAATTCGTGTCGGTAGGTAGGTACTTTGGTAATTTTTTAGGACAAAGGAAAGAAAAAAGACCTGCCAATTGCGAGGTGGACTCGCGCACCGAGGGTTTCGTATAAACTTGTAGGTATTTTGTTGTTTAACTACATACTTACGGTTTTCAGATTTTTTCCATAACATATTTTATGTGCTGTAAGACATTCCTTCTTGCCAAATTTCATGATTCAAGGTCTACGGTATACCCTATAGGTTTTGATTCCCTTGTGAAATCGGAAAATATGCGACATATACGGTCATATCTTTTGAGCGCGTTGGTATACAACTTTGATTTTTTCACTGCTCCAAGAGGTAGCAGACTTGAGAATTTTATATTAATTTCAGATTGATACCTCCACGCGTTCCTGTGAAAAAAGATCTTGACAGACGGACAGAAGGACACCAAAGTGCTCCGTTTTTGCCTACTGAGGTAGGTACGGAACCCTATAAACGACACTTAACTTTGAAATCTTCATGTAAGTTACTGCGACTGCATCTAAAACCTCTAAAATTTACAGACTTTCACCCCGTGCTTGTTGGCTCTGACTGAACTTTTTATGGATTTCCCGTAACTCAAGTTCCCTGTTTTCAAACCAAAGAAGCTGATCTGCTGTGTTGTCTCAATTGCATAGAGGATATTAGCATGTACTCCATCTTTTGCTATACTATATCCCTATAAGGACAGGGATAAAAGGAGCTGGAATATTTCTAAGTGTATGCAAAGTTTTGAAGGCAATGTTTTTATCCATCGGGATGTACTCCAACATTGTTACGAGCGACTGAATAGGAAAACCTTCAGGAATAAAGCCTAGATACGCTACTGTTTCCACATACTGTGGCATATTTGTCGTATTCGCTTGCAGCGATCAGCGAATGTGAATAAAAAAGTAAGTAAAGTAAAGATATGTAAGGGTGGCGCGGTTTGTATATTATTGTGATTGTGAACCGCGTAGTTTGTCATGAATTCGGAAGTTGGGTCAAAGTGAAGATAAGGGTTATCAGGGGGAGAAGGAACTTAGGTGAACTGTGAATACGAATTTGTTGTTGGTCAAAAAACATTCGACAAATGGGCTCGCTTTCTTCAGCGTTGTAAGTTTGGTTTTTAACGCCGACTTTCGTACCTATTTCTGCAACCTACTTGTAATATATTTAAAGTTTATCAGAAGGTTCAGGTTAAAGTTTATCAAGGTCATTCCAATACATTTTTGACTTTTCTATCATTATCATTGCTAATAGAATGTCATATAATTTGCCTAGGGCTTCTGTATCCATAATACTAGTGGGCTCGTTAAATTAATCAGTCAATATGGCTTCCTGTACTATATTTGCCATATTGGATTTACAGGTAACTAGCTGCCCGCGGCTTCGCTTGCGTTAATTTAGAATTTGACAATCGATTTGGGTTGTACTCTACTTGTAATAAAATAATTCAACCATGATTCGAAAGACAGGTGGCGCCATCTATTGTCGTAGGAATGTTATTGTAGTTTTTGTCGGGAACAGTACTTTTTTTCGGGATGAAAGGTGTGGTCTATGGTCGTTTCTGTGCACCTGACAACGTATTTGAAAAGTTTCAGGATGATCCGTTCAGTGGTTTAGGCGTGAAAAGTTAACAAAACAAACAAACAAACTTACTTTTGCATTTATAATATTAGTTAGGATTAGGATAGGATAGGATAGTTAGGATTACTTGTCTTACACTAACGACACGTTCAAGCTTATGTTCCATTGCATCGTAGCCTGCTGCCGCGATTTTCTTCAGCAAAGTAATCTTAAAAAACCCATTCCACCCCCAGTGACGTAGACTACCCAGTCCCTTAATTTGCAAGTGAACAGCCTACCAGCACATTCAGCCAAACTTATTACCAGTAATCCGCACGGTCCCCAATACCGATAAACCAGACATACAAAATTAAAAAATATCACCAAAGGCGGACCTTCCCATTAACGTTACAATTGTAACATGGCATTTTAAAACCCTAATCGGAACTTACTAAGGTCATTTATTACTTTTACTTTAATCGAAGAGGACTCTTTTACGAACCTCCTCACACAAGCTTTATTACTTTAAGGTAGCACATAAAAGGCCCAGCCATGTGAAATTAAACTCTATTTACCTTTAGCTTAAAGTTGAGTATAAGTTTGGAAGTTCAGTGTGATCAAGTTAGTAAATTCGACGTTTATTATGTAAGACATCTTGATTAGATCGTCACTAGATTGTTATTTTGCTGGATATTTAATTAATTGTTCTGAAGGTGAAATGCCTTTATAAAGTGACCCCATAGACTCCATATTCGTAAAGGGTTTATTTCTCACATGCAGTGTTAAATTTAATTGAGTCTCCCTTTAGTGTAAGGGTAAGTAATACTTAAGAGTTAGTGGCTCTATAAACTATACTGCTAGTTAAAATAACAAATTAAAAGTTACGCACGCCTGAATACGTGGAAAGATTTCAGGAAGTTTACACATTCAGGACGTTTATAAAAGACGTTGAGGAATTGTGTGTACCATTAAAAAACTAGGAGTCATTAAAGAAATAAGAGGACTAGGTGTCACTGAATAGCCCATTGATTTTCGATTGAAAGCTATGTTTATTTTGGTCAACCACTAACATAAGAATTGACTGCTGACTTCGGATTCAGGGTTTCACAAACCGGGTATTTTCACCACCTCTTTCTGCTGCAGTGCCGTCCATCTTCCGGGAACCATCGTGTGGAGACTTTTGCCCAGCGGTCACCGTACATGCGGCTGAGATGACCCGCCCAGTCCCAGTTTCGCCTAGCAGCTTTTATGCCAACTTCCACTAAGCCCTTTGTGGAACGCAGCGTGGTGTTTCGACCCCTGCCTTGTCTTTTGACACCCAGAAAGCTGCGGTCTCTTGGTATTGCCTTTTGGTATTAATATCTAAATTAAGAGTATAGACAATATAATTAATCTACCAACTATTTTTAATTCTGAATTATGATTTATAAAATCTAAATAAAAAATTTAATTTCGTCTACTATAATTTAATATTCAAAAAATATCTATCCATCACCAATTCCATAAATAAAAGCTGAAAATAGATAAGATTTAAGACTATTATTATCAGATAAGATTTATAATTTTGTAAATAAATGACTAAACAATAAGAAATTAAAACTAAACCATGTCAACTTAATAAATTGTTATGTCGCATTGTGCACAATATTCCCACAGCTGGGCTTCAGTCCTCGTCTCTGTGGGAGGGAAGATCCAGCACGCCGATCCAATGTGGGTTGCTGATCGATCTCACGATGTTATCCATCACCGTTTTGAAAACAGCAGTGATGAAATGAATACTTAACAGAAAGTGAAGTGCCTGTGTTTCAAGCAAGGACTGCTCCACGATGGGCCACCACACCACTGCTCTTACTCATCATGATCTGCCTAGCCTTTACCCAACTATGTTGGGATCGGCTTCCACTCTAACCGGATGCAGCTGAATACCAGTATTTTACTAGCAACTGCCTATCTGACCTCCACAACCCAATTAGTACTTGGTAATACGGTACCCCTTGGAAAGACTGGTTGTCAGACTTTCGGGACTACCTATAATGACTGTCAAAGATCTACAAATGGCAGCCAGGACCAATTGGTTAACGAGCTTTTCGTGGCACGGAGGATACCCGATATGTTGGTCACATCCACAGACCGACCTAGGCCGGTACGGCTTAACCTTGAAGATCAACCTGTACAGCTGTTATAATTTAACCAATACTCTCACTGGTCACGTATAATCATCAAACCATCATAGTATCTAGGTTCACCAAACCGAGTCACCCTCTAATAACTTAACAGAACTTAATCTAAGTTCCCAACTTTGATCAATTTATTCTATAAGAGAAGATGTAATGAGAAAAAAATGCGTATTTGACTTCGTAAAGAATGTGTGTTCTGAAAACTCCTATTTGAGCATCAGTTTGAATAATAAAGTAAATGATTAAAGTAAAAGCGATTGAGTTGGTTTCGGTGGTTTTTAGGATTTTTAACGGTGTCCCACTGAGCAGAACACATAGGTTCCATGAGACTGGAGTTACTGATTATATGAAAAAGCGTTGAAAATTTAGCAAGACTTGACAATTGTGGGTGCGTTTTGTGTTTTTCAGACGTACTTTTTGTCTTTATATGCTGGGGAGGTCTACTTGGAATTATTATGCTTGCATTTTTAGGTATTTCTAATTAATCTGATAATTAAAACTCTAAATTCAAATTGTTTTATATTGCCTGGACAGTTTAGGCTAAGCAGAGGAGACAATACATATTTTTGTCCAAATCATATGCGATATATATGGTGACTGGTAATTAATGACCGATACTTAAATACGTGATTGTACTCATGATAACAAACAACTTTCCCAAAGAAACATTTTTTATACTCATTCAATCTTATCACAATAACACAACGGCCGTATGAAATTCGCGCGCGCGCGCCTGTGACCTTATCAGCTGTAAAGCTGTTAGCTGCGTGACGCCCGAAAAAAAGTTGTATCTTTGGGAAAGTTGTTTGTTATCATGAGTCCAATCACCTGTATAAGTATCGGTCACTAATTACCATTCACCCTATATGATTGCAATCATATATCGCATATAATTTGCACAAATATGAAAAACACCCTTCCTAAATCCTTTCAGCCTCGGACACTTAAAAATGGCGGTGGACCCTTCTTACATGAATAAACATATCCTATAAGGTAAAAAAAGCTGCTCAAAGTTAGCGGGGTACCATGTGTAATAGCGATGTTTATGTGTGCCGGCTCTGCCCACCCCCTGTAATTTATGAGTCGCCATAAAAACGAGTTTTAGGTCGCCTTACTTGCCATGATTTGCATTTTTTCTTTAGAACACGTGTTGATGGTCGTATTTGAATATCAGAAAACTTTTTTCATGTAATTTTCTGTTTTTACGTTAGCATAATATTAACATGTCGGATGGGTGCATGGCGGTCTTTGTTTATTTGCGAGGTCTTTTTATTTGCTTTTGGAGTTCGTAAATTAATTTAAGTCCTCGTGTTTGTTTTTTCTTTCAGCCTTTTCGTGAGTGTACGATTTTTTATAGATTTGTCATTTTGCTACGCGTGTTTCCTCGTATACAAAACTATTCAAGTTTCTTAAACGAATACAGCCTCTGTTAAGTCTACTATTTGGTATCACAATCCCTGATTTTCATTGTAGTCTGAACTGTATGCACATTACTGAGCTAACGCCAAGTCAAGTGATCCGATTGGCTGTATAAATTACCAACACCCAACCGCATCACTTAATTTGCGTTTAATTTCATTTGACGTCTCGATAATTTCGTTGCAGAAATTAAACAAGTAGTATTCTTTGCAGTTACTTCTTACACCAATCATCAAGAACCGACAAGTACAACTACATAACCCGTTAATGAGATAACTAGCAGGGATCTATGAGCCTCTCCGGTCACGTCTGAGTATGGAACTCTGTGGGACGTGTTCCACTTGACCATTCAAAGTGAGCCACTAGCATAGCGGCGCGATTAAATGAAAATCATGCATCTGTTAAGTGCTGGACTGAATTTGATTACGAATAACCTGTGTTTATTGCAATCTATCTATACATATAAAATTCAAAGTCCTGCCTGACTGACTGATATATTAAAGCACAACCCAAACCGATGGTCCTAGAGACATAAAATTTGGAGGGTATATTTGTGAAGAGTAGGTATTCAGTAAGAAAGGGTTTTCCGAAATTCCACCACTAAGAGGGTTAAATGGGGTGTTGAATTTTCTGTGAAAATAATTATTCTCGGGGTCGATTGACTTGGAAATTTGTTTTGTGTTGTTTGTGTTTGTTTTGTTTTGTTTTGACACGCGTGTATCACAGATTTTTCAAAACCATCCCCCAACAGAGACAAATAGGGCTTCAAAACTCACGTAGACGGGCCGCATGGCGCGCAGTGTTGCGCAGGGCGTGCGGGACGCGGGAGTATATACCTATTAGTAAAGGTAGGATTTTTCTGAGGTAGACGTGTCTGTAAATACATGCGAAATCTCGATTTTCGCGTTGGCTCGTGATACGTGACACTGATATTAAATATTATGTAAAATTATTATGTCTCTAAATAGATTCCTAATGAATCATTTGATTGTCGTCACCGGTGTCCAATCTCAAACCAAGGCATCCATATTGCACATTTGAAATGTAAAATTACTATGTGAACTAATATTTGTAAATTATAAGCATATAAAAAAACGCGAAAGTGTCTGTATTACTCAAATTAAATTAAATACTTACACTAACTATCCTTTATTACCTATTCAACTAAAAGTAAAAACTAATATTACATGTATATTTTACAAAAACAACATAATTTAAACGCGAAAGTTTGGATGGACAGATGTGTGTTACTCAATCACGCCAGAACGGCTGAAGAGAAATGGATGAAACTCGGCACAGAGATAGATTATAGTCTAGTATAACACATAGATTACTTATTATCCCAGAAGTAAGATCCTGTGGGCAATTCCCGAACTCCACGCGGGCGAAGCCGCGGGCATAAGCTAGTAAATAGATATAAAGAGTATACTTTATTTCTTGAGTATTTAAATTGTTAGACAGCTCACAATATTCTAACTATGGGGTAAAATGGCGATTTTTTGATCATATCGCCGATATCCAGACGACCAGTCTTCCAGTAGATTAGTACGTTCATGATGTATGATAAAATAATAGCAAACTGAAGTAATGAACAATACGATATGTCAAATATCCATTCGAGACATTTTTACTAGTCAAGCCCATTTGAATACAGAAAAGCATAACACCTCATTGTATTGTTTTTTAATCGGGCTGGTGTCTGCAACTCCAGAAAACGTAAATTGATCTTTTGATTCACCCCACCTCTTTAAGTAAGGCCACCACCGCCTTGGTGTTGCTCACAATCACACGCAGACGTCCAGGGTTTTCGAAGTACTTTGCCCTGTATAGGTACACCTGTAATTTCTCAAACAAGTACCCCAATTACTTCATAAATGCCCCGTTATACTACTGACCAAACCGCACAAACATAGGGCTGCGCAATAAACCATTGTCGGTACACGTAGCAACCCTAGCTGTGACGTAACGTTAAGGGTGGGTTCTCATTTATTATTCTTTTTTTATGACGCATAAATTCCACCGCTCGCTGTAATCGGACCTTGTCTTCCACAGATCTGCATATTTTTTACGCGGTTCCCATTGGTTTTCGGTGTGTTATGACTAAAAGTGAGGAAAGTTGGTAAAGAACAAAGGGGACTTTTGGTTTGTGAAAGTAATGTAGGGCTGCCCTAGTTGCGGTTGGGAATACTTTAAGAAAACGAAATCGTATTAGACAATACATATTTAACTTCTACAAGGTCGGTTTTCTTGTAGAAACGTATCTATTATTTGAATTATCAGATTGAGCATACTATACCTGGAAAAGAGGCAAACAAATTACGAAGAAGCTGAATGAGAATGTCACTTATAATCTGCTTCTATTTAATGAGGCATGAAATTGTCCAACAAGAAGAAGGAAAGACTCAAATTCGTATTAAGTAACTTTTCTAAGCAAACGCAAATAAAGGTGATTTTATACCAGTACTTTGACTATTCCAATCCCTCTTGATCTATATTCTTTTATTCCTATATCAAATTGAAATACCAGGAGCTCAGCAGTGCAAGGAACAGTCGATTGCATCGCAGAGTGTAATGTCTGTCGGCTGTGAGAAACTACCGCCGCTGTACGTCTGCTAGACAAATCGCTCCCTCAAATGGAAGATTACTGTAAAGCCGGGAGTGTGTTACACCGAAGTGTATGTTCGTTAATTTTCATTTTGAGAAAGTCAACTGTTACGCGTGAAGGTATGATTGTACTGAGTGAGTGAGAGCGAGAGTGTGTGAGAGAGGAAGAAGACGTCGGAAGTTGGTGAAAAACGATTAAAAATTAAAGACAAATAGTTATTTATGTTCCTTCTTTACTTTCTCACATTTTTCAACAATGACGATGGCGATAGCGATGTTTAAGTAACTAATATTATGTGTAAAGTGGCATAAGGGCTTCGATACTCGAAATATTGTTTTTGACAAAAAGAACTCGGTTATTGCGGTTAGTAATCCGCGTGGTTAACATAATTGCAGAACTCCGACAATAAGTAGTTTTCCGCACACACCATCTGATTGGCGGATGATTCCATTTCTTTGGAGGATGAGAATTTTTTCAATCTCTTCCTTATTCCACTAAAAACAGGTAATATTCGTGTTTGCATTTACCTTTTTATGATTTGTAGTTGATAGGCCAAACTTTACCTTGTTCAAGGCTATTTTAAACATATTACATTCCAAACAAACAGATACAGTCAATTATGCTCGTCTGATCACTACGGTGTAACAGGCAGCCCAGTTAAGCCTACGTCCTTAGATATCCTACCGCGCAGAGAGAGGCTAGTTTTATTGTTTGTACTGCTCGTTTTATGAGCAATTCATGAGCAATTTACTTGACACTGCCGACGAAATAAGGTGCCGAATTGCTAATGGATGGTGCCGAGCTTAAAGTCTTTTTAAGGCGTATAAATTGTACTTGGGCACTTTGACATTGTGATTTTATTTATGATGGGATCTAAATTGAAGTTTATTGGAGCTTGAGATGAAAATGTTTCGATTAGTTTATGAAAGCCGCCAAGAGTTAAATGGCGTTACAAGAGTACATCTGATGCATTCTGGGCGAAAATCTAAGCGTTTACAACGTGACTAAATCTCGCAGACAATGCCGCAGGAATAGGTAGAGTAAAACCGAAATCAGACGCTTCACCTGTTCATTCTTGTCTTTCACACGAAGAAACTTCTGAAGATAAAATGAATCAACAATGAATGTGGAATGAGAAAATCTGAAAAATATCGTGAGAAAGCGTCTGATATCATTTTACCATAATTATTATGTACAAAAACAATTGAACAGCTAAGTTTATAGCCAAACAACGGACTCGATCCAGTCCAGATACATGGCCACTCGGGAGTAGATCCCGGGCAGGTTGGGCAGCGCGCAGCCGATGCCGAATGACGTCACCCCCACCACGTAGTGCATGCCGCCTTCCGACGAGATCGGGAGTGGAATCTGCACCTGGAGAGGCCCACCGGAGTCACCCTGAAGAAAGAAATCACTTGGTATTTCTAATCCAGTTTTCACAGACTGACTTTCAGCTTCGGTATTCCGGGTGATCTCGACAATAAGAATGTCATCTGCGTAGCCTTTTCACAACTATGTATGTTGGAGTCGACTTTAAATTTAAACAGGGTTCAGCTACACACCTCGATCGGACATTTAACGACTGTCTATCTCACCTCCCCCACCCAGTTACTGGGTAACACGTTACTCTTTGGTAAGACTGGTGGTCAAACCTCTAACTATCCTTTACTAACGCTAAAGATCTAAAACAGTCAGGACCAACGGCTTAACGTTTGTTTTCCAAGGTACAGAGGGGACCAGACCATGCTCAATACCATTAAAAATACAATATACATAACATGCACGGAGTTCAGCAGAATATATGCATGATATTCAGAAGGAATATTGAAAGTAAGTTCAGAAAACCTCAGCCATACTCTACCTGACAAGCATCAACTCCTCCCGCCAGCTTGCCAGCACAGATCTGGTTGTCTCTGACGCCGCACCAGTTCCTGTTACAAGACGACTTCAGCAGTCGGTCACAGGTTGGGGTGTCTATAATATCTACCACTGCTGCTTGCAGATCAGGGGAGGTGATTCTGCCAACTGTAACAATGCTGTCTCTTTAAGGTTATTTTAAGAGTGAAATTGGCATTTAGTTTACGTCAAAACGAGTGAAAATAATATCTGTAATGAGGAGAACAGTAAAGTTAGAGGAAAATATTATTTACATCACTATCCGTATTTGCTTTTTTTTCTCAAATTGAATAAACTCGTGTAACGATCTTGTTATTGCATATAATCGATCTTAACTTATTCAGAAATAAATTGTGATAATGAGGCAGCTGATAGAAAGAATAGTATCATTAGATGTATTATTACTCGCACACAATGATGCCTTTTACACTTCCATGCAAATCGTAAAACAATAGCATACAAATTCATTATTAACGGATTATATTATGACTGCAATAATACTACTAACTTTCATTTGAGTCTTTTAAAAATAGAGGATAGTATAAGTTGTCAGTTCAAATGTAGATTGAAAGACCAAAAAAAAGATGGATGGACTGTGCGAAAGATGACATGGCTTGAAAGGGGATGAGGGCTAATAGAGAAGTATAGAAGAAGACATGCTCCGGAGATCCAAAAGGAATCGGGATAAAAGCAGGGGTATGATGACATACATGAGCTAGAATGTAAAAAGGAGTAACGGTCGTAGGTTTGACAGAACTTTAGAAAGATACGGTCATATGTATTAGTGTTCATACTTGTGTGACTTCTTTAAAAGAGAATAAACCAAACAAATTCTTACTAGTTTCCACAACGCCCCACCCAGTGAGAGTGGCCTCCTTCCCAAGGAGATTGGTATCGAATCTGGTCCACAAACACGCTGGCTGGATGTACTTGCTGAAAGCCACGTGGTCTTCGAGCTCCATCAGAGCTATGTCGTAGTATTTCTTCGGAGGATGGTACTTGGGATGCACTATTATATTGCTGATCTTTGCGTCCGTTGGTGGGACACCATTCGTGTACTATAAGAGGAAGCAAGTCAATTAATCATGATTGATAGATAGCGAAAGAAAAGGCTATAGAAATACCTTAAAAAACAGAAATAAATAAACATACATTTATATAATAATAATAAAAAATCTTTATTTATCTCCACAAATTACATAATTACAATCAGTGTCAGAAATTTGGGCAAAGTGTGTGTTTTTTTTTAAATATATTATGTACATAAAGTCACGCCTTTTTTCCATGGGGAGTCAGAAACTACACGTACGCTATAAAATCCAGGCAAAATTACTCACAAATTATAAACAGAGATAGATGTATCTGTACATAAATATTCTGAAATGGTTGAATGTGACAGATTTATTACATACCACATCAATAATATTCTTGTCTCCCAACCTGACGATCTTCGGCACAGGATCTGCAATAGAGGTGTCTCTATCGGAAGCGCGAGAGCAATGACCCGCCGTGAGCACGAACTTGGAGCTGATGAGAGAGCTGCCGCATTTGAACACCCATCCGCCTGATGACGCCTGCCAGCCTATGGCACCCTGGTATTTCGATTTAAAACTTGATGATTGATGAGTAAGAAATAAGAAACGAAATAATAGAACTATTTAACGGTGCTCCATCACCGGGAGCTTTCGCCTGTAATGTACCTATGCAAGATTCGACAGAACCAGTGAATCTGAACTGTTTCAGAACTCGCAGTGAGGAAGCGCCTACTACTTGATTCCATGGCAACCACGTAGTTTATTTAGACATTGTATCTTTATGTAAGAAACTAGGGAAGTATGGCACACAAGGGTGCATTCTCAGCAGTGGGTGATGCCAATGGTAACGTGACGTTTAATTTTTTTTGGTGTCTGTGGATGGATGTCTTACCATGTGTGGAAACTCGCCAGGTTCAGCTTCTCGTCCTCTTATTATTTCGACGTATTGATTTGTAGTATCAGCATTTTTATTCAGTTCTACAGCACCTGCCAAAAAAAGGAGTACCATTTATTTAATCTTTAAAAAAAATGTAATGGATATTGTAAATCACTTTATGTCTAACTATAAACCATATTACAATTAAAAACGGATGAATAAACTAACATTATAAAAATAACAACAAACTATAAAAGGGCATCAAAAAACTCCTCCTCAACGCCGTCAGCTGGCTATGTGCTCAAGAGACTGGCGGCGTCACACGAAACACGTTGTGCGACAACACTTCTGGCCAGGGTGGCTAGGCCAGCCTTTAGGTCACGGGAAACGTCAACCAGCCGTTTAGAAATTTCATCATTCTGTATCTGTCATCTGCAAATGGTTGTCAGAAACAATGCATAAAATACTTACATTTAATTGATTTCAGGTGTCGCTTATGTCTAGTTTTCAATTCCCAAATGTATTCGTAACATTCTGGAACAATTTAAAACATGGCTTGAAATGAATAAAAGCACTACAATGTAACTATTAAAAAAAAAGTTTATTGATCAATTCGTGATACTGATGCTGTTAGCCTGCGTCACTGCTGGACAAAGGCCTCTCTCCTCTCTCTTTCTTGATTAATTAGTAATGACGTAAATATTCGTACTGTCTTATTTATTACTTTGGGGTATCGTGTTCCCCAGTAACTGAATTGCGGAAGTCAGATAGACAGTTGCTCCATGTAAAATACTGCTATTCAGTTTCAACCAACCAACAAAAAGTTAGCGTGTCGATGGCCATAATTGGACACTATTGACTGCCATTGGCCCAGAACTGAGTCACTAATTTGGCGCAGCGTCCATTAGTTCCTGTAATGAACAAACAACATAACACGCAGGACTTGTTGTTTGATCGTTTGTGGAACAGCACCATATTTACACTTCAGTCATTAATAAGTAGCAAAGTCATTAATAAGTAGTAAGCAAAGTATACAACTAATACAACTATTTCGTTTCGAAATAAATGGCTGTTTTCCTACTTTGAATTAAAAATAAGTGACTTACTTGCTTCACTAATCCGTCGTCCCTTAACATTAAAGTTAGGCTTTGGAGGGTTGTAGGGTGAGCAGAGTTCCTTAATTTTTGGATCATTAGGAGTCGTACGGAGTGTAGTAGTCTGAAAGTGTTTTTTTTTTAATTATAATGGCCTGTTGGTCTTTGCTCATATGTCTGTAGAAAAAAACTCAAATGCAGGACATACTCCTCGTTTTGTCGATTTAAATCGATTAAAACAGAAATAATGTTAAATTATATGCGATAACTTACAGTTGGCTCAGGATCTACGTATCCCCAAATCCATTCTTCACTCTGTTGAAACAAAAAATAATACATAAACACTTGACTTTATAATCCTACGTCCTTTGCCAACGTTCATAATTATGAAAGTGATCAATATGTATATTATGGTCAGCTAGACTAAAAACTACGACTAGTTTGTTAGGATGGTTGGATGGATGTTTGTTACTCTTTCGCGCAAAAACTACTGACCCGATTTGGATGAAATTTGGCACACGCATAGTTTTACTTTTTATCCCAGTACTACGATCCCGTGGGACAATTACCAAACTCTACGTGGGCGAAGCCGCGGGTTTAAGCTACTAAAAAATAAATAAATATTTTATATTAATTTAAACTTACTTTTGGCTCGGTGTGTTCTTCATATCCCCAAACCCATTCATCGTTGTTCTGAAATAAGTAACAGAAACAGTTAATGCCTAATAATTACTATATAATTTATTGAGATTAAGGTTTGAGCTCAGCTCACAGACACGGGCATTTATTTGTACGGTCTTTACACTTGTTATATGTTAATTGTGGTATTACACCTATATTTATGTAGTCACTCGTTTTATGATAAAGTCCCACCCGAGTTTATTCAATGGTCCTTCGAGCCGGATCGCTCGTGTACGTACCCCGAGCGCCGCGCACCTCCGCGGTTATCTACGCGTAAGTGAGGCGTCAACACTAGCATTTATTACTTCCTCACCTTACATTGTGTGGCACTAATATGTATAGACTGGGCAAAAAACAAAAGTGATTCCTCGTGGAATATCGATTGCAACTTCAAGATAAGATAACCTATTTCATATATAATAGAATGGGGTCCAAAATACCATGGTTGCAGTAAAATAAAATTCCAATCAGTTGAATAGGGAATCTTCAATTGATTGGAACTTTTAAAAGTGTTCGCGTACACTTATTAGTGCGCGTGACTGTACATAACTTAACATCACGCCTGTCATCCCCGAAGGGTAAGGCAGAGGTATAGGTACCCAATAGAACACCCAAATTTCGCCAGTTATGTTTATGTCCTATGCCTTTTGTCATCAATCGGACACAAATCTAGACTCCGTGGCTGCTACTGAGAAATTCCCGATGGAAAAACCCAATAAAACTTTGCCCGACCTGGAAATCGAACCTAGGACCTCATGTTCAGCAGTCGCGCTTACGACCACTAGACCAACGAAGCTGTACTCTCATAATATTACAAGTTCAATTGTTAGACCTTAAAAACATGCGCCTCTTTGCTGAGATTAAAAAAAAACCGGCCAATCTTTCCGTACCATCGTGGTAGGGGAGCCCCCTTTAATTTTTAATGTATATTTATTTGTTGTTATAGCGGCAACAGAAATACACATTCTGTGAAAATTTCAACTGTCTACCTATTACGGATCATGAGATATAGCTCGCTGACAGACAGATGAACGGACGGACGGACAGCAGAAGCTTAGTAATAGGGTCCCGTTGGTAACACTTCAAAGGAACTTAACTTAACTAACTATGTTAAGTGGTAAAACTCCCGCACAATTTGCTATTTTACATTTGGCAATTCGACGTCAAGAAAAAAACACATTATCAGACTAGATTGTTCCCACGGCTGGGAAGCAGGACTCCTTTCGATAAGACGAAGTAGGCAGGTTTATCTTCACTTTTTACCTTCAGGTTTGTATCAAGAATTCTGACTTGCATAGCAAAGCAGTTCGCTTTGTTAGGGATAGGGCAAGTCCCTTTTCAAGCATACGTCTAGCATGACTCAGATTATTTGTACATGAGCAATTAACCGTAGCAGTAATGACATAATCAGTATTAGCACATCTATCTGATCCCTCGGGGAAAAACGAGCGAGATGTTGTGACGAAAAATAGTTAAGAAGATCAGATAACCAGAGAACCGTGCGACGGCACGGTTGGCGCAGTGGCTGAACGATTGCTTGCTGCGTTGCGTGTCGCGGGTTCGATCCCCGCACGGAACAAATATTTGTATGGCCTACAGATAGTTGTTCCGGGTCTGGCTGTTTGTGTATGTGAGTTTAAATGTTTGTAAACGCACCCACGATACAGGAGAAACTCCTAGTGTGGGGCCACGTTTTTTTTTTTTTAAATAAAAAAAAGATAAATGAAATTCCTAATTTAGCGCTTTTTTCGAAAAATCTGAAGTCAAAGTGCTAACTAAACATAGGTGTAAAAGAGCGTCAAAAACGGTTCAAAACGGTGTAAAAGGTGGAAATACAAAGTTCTGAAATGAGTCTATGTTTGACGTCAACAGCGTACAAATATTAAAACAAAATTAATAGAATAAAATTTACTTAAAAGATGATGGCAGCTGTCTATAATAAATTATTTCTTAGTAATGAATTCTATTCTTACTAATGAAGTAGATTATATTTAAACATTTCAGCGGAAGGGCTGGTATTATTTCATTTTGGTTGACTTAATTTTTGTGAATTAAAGTGTATGTGGAGCAAAACTTACTTTTAATGCATTTGTGTGCTGCTCAGCCCGGAACTGATGTTGGGTTGAAGTTACTGTAACAGCAATTTAATACCGGCCATTGTTATTCAATTAATCATTTACTTTTGGATCAATGATTAACATTTTGTTAGTTAGCACATGGACAACTTAAACACTAGTGTTAGTATATAAATTTTGCATTTATTGATTATACAAATAATATGTCTTTTATCATTAAAATGAAATAAATAAAATCATCGAATTGCGAAAAAAATATATCATAATTATTTTAATAAAAGCAACACTTAGACGACTACTGTTTCTAAAAAAAAAATATTACTAAGGATTTTTTTCTAGTAATTTATTTAAATAAAAATACTTTATTATAATTTAGAATCTAGAAATCTTGTTTTTCTATTAAGTGAAAGTAAATTCTTTCTATTCATTTCGAAGTTACTCAATAAACAAAATTACCTGTAAAAAATAAACTAAACATAACTATGTAGCACTGTATACATCCTTTTCCATCTTCACTCATTTTAATTATTGTCAACAATTTTGCACTTCCCGATGTAAGTTCACACATTTACTTTTCACAATTCATTCACATCAAAAAGACAATTAGTTACTACATTAAATTAACAGAAAAAAAATATTTCTCAAATCCCGGATATACGTTTGTGTCACACGAAACTCTCTTTAAGAATACGAACAATTATCTCGTGAACTGTATTTTAATGCAAACTTGATCGACCGTGACGGGAAATCCGATGTCACCACAAAATAATATTGTAAGTGCAGAAGTTCCATTTGTGTCACGGTCTGTCTTCAATACACTATGAACAACACACCGATTGATTTAAATAACGTTTACTTTGAATAAATGTCTAGTTACCTCATAATCTGCCTAGCCTTTTCCCAACTTCCAGTCTAACTGTACGTAACTGAATACCAGTATTTTACATGAAGCGACTGCCTATCTGACCTCCACAACACAGTTAGTACTGAGTAATACGATACCTCTTGGTACTGGTTGTCAGACTTTCGGGCCTGTGAATACCTGTAACGACTGTCAAAGATCTACAAATGACAGCCGGGACCATCGGTTTAACGTGATTTCCGAGGCATGGAGAAAACTCGTTAAGTATTATAGGTGGTCACCCATCCACGGACCAAACTAGGCAAGCGCGGCTTAACCTAAAGATCAACCTGAGCGGCTGTTATTATTTAGCCTAAAAGGAACCTAGCTACTACTACTAAAAAGTACGTAAGCAAGTAAGACCACCGTTGCACTCATAGAATATAAAAATACTGTGAAATAAAGATGTGTAACATTTTTGTGCACAATAAAGTATATTCTATCTATTTATGTTCTAACCCAGATTAAGAACTGAATGTGTGATTGTGATTGAAATTTGTTCTGTTGAAAGTAGTAGATGAACAGGGGCCTAAAATAGCCGATTTAGCAGAATCATAATAGGATAATAATATGAATTACGTTACAATTCGTAAAATGGTCTGAAAGTCTTCATAAAAATAACTGCGTCTGTGCCCATTTTAAGAATTTTAACGTGATTCGAATTATTATCCTATTATGATTTTGCTAAAGCGGCCATTTTAGGCGCCCAGACATACAGCAGACCGACAAAGTTACTATGTTTGAAGGCAAGGGTACCGGTGTTATTACTGACATATAACATGTTTCAGCTCTCATCTCAGGAGTGCCAAAGTATCAGCGATACCTTTGATATTACTTACCTTAACCATTTAACATAAGAAAGCCATCGGTTTGTATGCTACTCAAAAACAAAAATAATTAAACGACAACAAATATAAATTATTTTAAATCATACATAGTACAATTTTCATTTACATATTAGTTGTTCTATTTATCATTAAGAATTGCATCAATTCGGAAGCCGTTTCATTTAACAAAAGTCAGTGCCTCCAGACGATGGACTCGATCCAGTCCAAATACATGGCCACTCGGGAGTAGATCCCGGGCAGGTTGGGTAGCGCGCAGCCGATGCCGAATGACGTCACTCCCACCACACAGTGCATGCCGCCTTCCGACGAGATCGGGAGAGGAATCCGCACTTGGAGAGGTCCACCGGAGTCACCCTAAAGGAGATAAAAATATTATGAGAGAAGTAGAGCGCATTTTGGTCAGTTAGCTTTGCTTCCAACATTACTGACCATTGCTATGTCCCAGACAGGAAGGTAATCCAATTCTAGTTACATGTTGGCGAAGTGAAAATTGGTAAGTAGTTAAATGATATTATTGCTAATTCAGGGATTTTATTTTTCGATTTTAATTCACTTTGCATTCCAACGTTTTACTTCGAGTAAAAGGTACTCAATAAAAGGCAAATATGAGCAGGAAGTGAAGCGAAGAAAAAAAACCCTTTTTGCAAGAATGTATTAGACGAAAATGAGGTTTGATAATCACATCATTACCACAAATATTACATGTTTGAAAAATCAATTTGTAATGGTAATTTGAATAAAAAACTGTCGTGTGTATGATCTTGCTAAATCGGCATAATTTTATCGAAAAACAGTCTAGTTAAATGTAAAACATAACATACATGAAATTAAAGTATGAAATCGCACAGTTACAGTTTATATGATTTAATTTCCTCCCTAATACTGTTCTAGAACGTCGACATGACAGAACTTAAGGAAGAGGTACAGGTATGGCTGTCAGAACAAGACGTTATAGAAAAACGAACCAAACAAGTTCTTACTAGTTTCCACAACACCCCACCCAGTAAGGGTAGCTTCAGTTCCTAGGCTGGTGGTATCAAACTTGGTCCACAAACACGCTGGCTGGATGTACTTGCTGAAAATCACGTGGCCTTCTAACTCCATCAGAGCTATGTCGTAGTACTTCTTCGGAGGATGGTAGCTCGGGTGTACTATGATATTGATGATCTTGGCGTCCTCTGGTGGGACACCGTTTGTGAACTAGAATAGCCACAAAATGTATTCTAGTAAAAAAATATTTTTAAAGTCAAAAATATACAATAAATGTAAGAGAAAAAATATGCTGGAAGAAAAATTACAAGCCTCAAAAAAAAAGAATGGCCAGAAACCAATGACAGATGGTACGATAAAGCCACATTCTACAACAGGTGTTGATAGAAGTTTTAAAACTAACCACATCAACAATATTCTTGTCTCCCAATCTGACGATCTTCGGCACAGGATCGGCAATAGTGGTGTCTCTGTCAGAAGCGCGAGAGCAATGACCCGCTGTCAACACAAACTTGGAGCTGATGAGAGAGCTGCCACATTTGAACACCCATGTGCCCGATGACGCCTGCCAGCCTATGGCACCCTGGTATATTTTGCAAAAAGTTGAACACAAAAGAAAATTATAATGTTTAAGAAAGAATGAAAACGAGAACAGCTGTTACTTTATGGCGTTCTGGTATTTAGTGGAGGATTCGAACGAATTACTTTTCATGATATTTAAAAAAAAAAATACCTTTATGCACTTGTCTCGTTAACAACCAACGTATTATTCCCAAATCCCAAGTATCTAATTATCTAAAGGACGTGAAAATGGGAGTTAGCCAGTCTAGGAGGCAAGGTGCTGGTAGTTCCTTACCATATGTGGAAACTCGCCAAGCTCAGTGATATGACCTCCGATTGCGCCTAATGGTGACAGGTTATCTTGGTCAGACCTTTCCCGTTCAATCTTACCTGCCAAAATAAATTTCAACCCTAATAACACTTATTTATTACTTTTTTCAGTCTGCGTCCCACAGGGCAGTGGTCTCCCTATCTCCTTTCCAATCTTCTCTGTGTTTAGTTACTATGGACCAATCCTGTCTGTAGGCGTTTAGGTCATCCCGCGATATTCACCTGGGTCTGCTGTGATGTCGTCGGATGTGTTTAGGGATCCACATTGAGGTTGATTTAGCCCACGATTCGTAATAATTGAACTAAAAAGCCCTATCTCCGTGTCCTAATCAAAAATTATTTGCGGCGAATACGATATCGTTGCATTTTTGTCTCACTCATTTGTTCAGAAATCTGGAAGGCGCGCTCTATAGCGCATCCACGCGTTCTAATTCAACGAATAGTATTAACGGGTAGCATGTTCTATCGACGATCGTTTTGGTTAGGACGTGGGCCCTTACTGCTACAAAAATGTCACTGTCGGAGCCTATCATGGATGGACGTGCAGTACCGAAGAGATTTAAAATATTAAAGTAAGTATATTTAAATGTCCTAGTGCAGTATAGGTACTGTTTATTTAGTGGTGTTAAATAAGAAGAGCGTCAGTTTCATAAAAGACAAAAATAAACGTGGTTACTTACATTGCTCTGATCTTAGATTTCTTTCGTGTCTAGTTTTTAGTTCCCAAATGTATTCATAGCATTCTGGAACAAAAATCATGTTTACCTATCGACCATCGATATCATGTGACCCATCAAGTCTATGAAGTTTCTCTAGCAAACATTTGACATTGTTTCCTAAGTATCCTAATCCTAACTATTATTATAAATTCGAAAGTAAGTTTGGTTGTTACCTTTTCACGCCTAAACCACTGAACCGATCATCCTGAAATTTTGCATAAACCTTGTCCGGTGTACCGAAACGGACATAAGGTACCTTTCGTCCCGAAAAAAGTATTGTTCCCAAGAAAAACAACAATAACGTTCCTATGATAATAGATGGCCACGTGTCTTTCGAATCATGATTGAATTATATTATTACAAGCAGAGTTCAACCCGAATTGATTGTCAAATTCTAAATAAACGCGAGCAGAGCCGCGGGCAAAAGCTAGTAGCTGTTATATGGCGATTCTCACACGCTACCGCTTGTCAGCGCGGTCCGGCGGAGGCGACAAAGTGGGTGTATGGACAGTGTCCGTGCGGTCGGGTAGTGTACGTGTACTAGGCATCAACGGATTTCGTGATAACCGCCTAAGTATTGACATCCTTCCTAGCTGTACCTTTCATCTTTCACATAACCCATACATGGAATAGAAAGTCATTATCTTCCGGCTCTTGGGGCTCTCATCATTCCTCAGCCGCCTACTCAGCAGCGATTGGTTGACTTACTATTTTCTAAATTTGACCTTAAGGTGTTTGCTTATTTGGATGACATCATTATCATATATCTGAAGACTTTAATTCTCACGTGACACTACTTTTACGTGTACTCGATAAATTGAAACAAGCCAACCTAACAATCAACCTTGAAAAGCCCAAAGTCTTTAGCTCTCAGCTTAAATATCTGGGGTATGTCGTTGATGGCTCTGGCTTACGGCAGGATAGTACTTACGCGCCTACCTCCTTAGGGCAGCTAATTATGACGGGCTTCTTTTCTTACCTACGACCTTCAATTTTTTAATTGAAAGTTTTCAGTAGTTGTTTTAATTAATTTTATTATCATAACTCCAACGCTTCATTGGCCTGAGTCAGCCAGGAGTCAGCGGATGGATTGTGGAGGAATGAATTCTTGTGGCGGAGAAAGAATCCTTGGTCAAAAATATTGTCTTACTTATTTCAGACACCCGTCGGCCATGTTCACGAAAGTTAGGTTTTTGTGGGTTGTACGGCGTGCAGGAGTCTATAATGTCTTCATGTGTCCTGTCCGGATAAGATGGTACATTCTGGAAGTATTATTTATTTATTTATCAGTTTATTTATGTACGCAGTAAATATAGAAAAGAAGAAAGGAACAGAAAAATGGTACTAAGGTAATGCTTATTTCTAAAGAAATGTCTTCCAGCATACCTGCGAAAGGAGATGAAGATGGTATGTCATCATAATTACATTAATATGATGTAGGTTTATATATTTCGATGATTTAAAGGATGGAAGGATTGCGTTATCTATCTATAGCCTGGTTGGTTTAGTGGTCGCAACTTGCAAGACATATTGAGAGTGAGTTAGAGTAGTAGCAAAGTGTTGTTGATTTTTTCCACTAAGAGCTACTCGTAGTGTCACGGACACACTATGGTCGCGGCAGACCACGAAGGAGATGGCGGGACGAACTGGATGTCTTCCTTGAGAATTGGAAAGTAGTAGCACAGAATCGTTACCGTTGGAAGGACTGGAGAGAGGCCTTTACGCAGCAGTGGGACAGTATGGGCTAGCTCCAATATTAATAATATAAGAGATATTCAGTAGCTGCCCGAAGTCGGATGCATTCCCTGTTGATGGCAATTTTCTCGCCCTATATTACATCGGACTTAACATATTGAAATGTGGGTGTACTAAAATGGTAATACTATAACCCTGAAGGGTTAGGGGAGCGTGATGTTTTGTTATTTGGATTCAAAATTAAGTAATGATTGAATTCTTATTACTTACCTTTGGCTCAGTAATTTCGGTGTAACCCCACACCCATTTATCGTCCTGTGAAAATATAACCATAAGAATTTTGATAAAATATAATGAAATGCTCAATGATGTCTCAGGTTTTCAACCAGGATCACAGTTTTAGTAATGATTGGAATTGATTCAATATTTTTTGATCATTTTTGCCTCAACTCTTCCCGATTAGTGAGGGGTCTGCTCCCAGTCTAACGGATACAAGGAGAGCCTGCCTCCACAACAAAGTTACTGTTTGCCTGCCTTTAGAGCTTCAGACAACCTGTAAGCAATATCAAAGATCTACATATAACTTCAGGAACCCACGGCTTAACGTGCTTTCCAAGGAATGGAGCCTCACTATGTATATAATGAACCACCCATCTACGGACTGACCTTGGCAAGTGTTACTTAACTTAGATGGCCCCACGTGGCTGTTATTATTTAGTACCGAGTCCCTCCGTACGGAGAACTATAAAAAACCGTTTTATGAGTCGACTATGACGTGTATAATAAATCAATGGTTCCAATAACATTGTTATTATTTGTCTATCGTTAGTGCCGTGGAATAAATCTACGTTTATGGAAATTATTTCAAGAAAACACGTGTTTCCATTCATTATTGACGAGCAGATTACTGACGTCAGAAGTTTGTAGTCGGAGCAAGGAATTGGGCATGCCCCGTCTACTGTACGGTACGATTTAATGTATTTAGGCACATAAGTTGATTCAAGAACATTAAACGGAAAAATAAACTGTTAAAAGAATTATCACGACAACTAAACTTGCATGGATGTTTTAATTAAGTACGTTTAATTACACACCCATATTTATTTTCAATGTACTTATGTAACTTTACTTCAAGCATAGAATTATTTTTTGAGAGTTTTTCTCGTTGTTTTGTAGATTAAGAGGAAACGTGTCAATTATTTGAAACGAAATATACATATTCACAAGTTATTGGAAAGGATAATCGTGCGCGACTAGGGTATTCTTAATCAATATTTCTATGGAAGTAATGATACATAGGTGACACTATTCTCACGAGCGTGAGCTTAGTCGTTTTTACGTTATTCTTAATGAGCGGTGACTTAAGGTTCACTTTGCATTAACACCAGAAGCAAATAATTACGGTCCATCTTTATGTACTGTCGGTCAGGATTCTCCAATGATGAAGTCAAAACAAATACAGATCTGTTGTTTGTTTTACATAAGTTGTTAGGTATAGACTTATTCGTCTAGTTAAATTGTCAAGGTAATTTTGAGGAAAAATAAATCAATAAGTCATGGTTGAATTATTAGTTTGAGATGTTGTTGTCAATAAATCGATTGTCAAGCGTGGTTTAAAACAGGCCATTAAACGAACGGTAGGCCGCAAGTTAGTGATAAAAAACAATATAAATTGGCCTCATAATCTATAGATTACCTATGGCTCAGCTCGAGGTATATGTGTTGGAACTGCTGTGCTGTATAATAGGTGCTGTTTTTTTTTCGATGTATTTCTGTTGCCGCTATAACCAAAAAAATACTAAAAAACAGAATAGAAAAATATTTAAGTGGGGCTCCCATACAACAGACATGATTTTTTTTGCCGTATTTATAGATAATGGTATGGAAACCTACGTGCGCGAGTCCGACTCGCACTTGGCCAGTTTTTCAATTTGCAGGTCAATGTCAGGTTGTATAATGATTGAAATATGATTCGCGACCATGACAAAGATGGCTTTACAGAGTTATATTCATTAAAATCTATACTTATATATACAGCGTGTAACGGAAGGGGGGTATCAACCCTGAAGGAGGTGAATGTGCTCATGAAACTCAACAACTTTCCCCAAAGAACAAGTCGAAATATGAAAAAAAAATTTGGCCCTCCCTTACAAAACTGACTACCAGCTGATTGATTTACTATGGGAGCGCCAAATTTTTTTAAATCTCAGGAACTGCTGGTTCGAATTGAAAAATTATTTTTGTGTTGGATAGTCCATTTATCGAGGAAGGCTATAGGCTATATAACATTACGCTACGACTCTTAGGAGCCGCGCAGCGTGTGACACCGCGGGGAACAGCTAGTCATCAATACAATACCACCCTGCAAGTTCATTTGATCATTATCATCACTATCCACAGCCCGATTTCACCCACTGCTGGGTATAGGCCTCTCTTTGCTTGTGCCAAGCTCCACGCTCCTGTGCAGCCTCATCCAGGATATTACCGCAATGGCAACAATGTCGTCTGCCCATCTCGCCGCCGGACGACCAACACTACTCTTTCCATTCCTTGGACGCCACTCGGTCACAGCTTTACTCCACCTGCCATCAAGTTCATTTAATACCATCGAATGGTTATACTTTAATACTTACATTTTTGTTCTTATTGTACACATTGTCGCTCTTACTGTAATAATTATTTCGGTACCGATTCTGGGCCGAAGATACTGTAACAACAAATTAACTTTATTTTATTTAATAGATTGGTTTTAATAATCTTAGAAAAAAATTGATATTGAACACCATTAGAAAGACACAGTATTTATTCATTTATTAACAGGATAACCAATGGGTTAACAGAAAGATAACGGTTATGGATTCACAAGGATAAAATAAAATAGAAGCTAATATTTACAAAATACCTGTAATAAATAAACATAAAATCACTAAGCAGGTCTTCATTAAAACTCTGTCACTTTCACTCATTTTCAATTCATCGAACACATTTCACACTTTTTAAAACCTCGAAAAATACAGGTAAACTCACTAACAACTTTAATAAATAACTTCCATAGATCTAAAAATGCGGATACGTTTGTGTCTTACGAACAAATCTATAAGTATACGTACATTACGTCATGGAAGGTGTTTTTATGAGAACTTGACCGCTGATGACCAGCAACAGTTACACATCAAAATTAACATAGAAGTCCTACTGTAAAATACAGTAAAATAACTGCCAACTGAAAATTGTTTTTTTAATAAGCCTTTTTATAAATCCAATTATAAACTCCGTGAAGGTCTAATTTTTTTTTAATGATAAGTGTTGCAGTGTTGCAGATTAACCTATCGTTCAGATTAATTAAGAGATGAAGTCAGTTAAAACTACGCTTAATACTCAAGGTAACGCAGTAACTCCACATCGCGCAAGCAGAGTTCTGTACGAGATTTCCCGTCATCCTCTCGGGCAGAAGCCCACAAGACACAACTTCCGTCTGGTCAGAGGAGCTTCGCTGCCAGTTTCTTAATTATACTACCCAGTTTCACATTCGTGTATTATCGGCGCATATAAGCTCGTTTTTGGAGGAACGTATAGGCGCGTCTAAACGCTTTTAACCTCACGCGCAACTTGTATTAGTGTTGACGCCCATAAGCGCAAACCGCGAGGGGCGTTCGGCGCGTTCGGTGTTTTGAAGCTCAAAATGGTCCTATCGATACGACGCTAGTCTGAAACTGCTCATAGACTTCACCTTCTGTCTCAGCTTTATTGTGTCATTTAGTCTCGCGGGACTAGACCAACCTTATTTGCGGTGTAGTTATCTCGCGATATGTCTCATTTCACACCTTAATGTCTACCTTTGCTTTTCGTAAGTAATTTTTTATGGGGTCATAAATTCCGAGTAGAGGCAACTGGGGAAACTTTTTTTTGGGGCGTTTATCTGTTTACATAGATCATGGCGATTTGGGCTTTCTGTTTCGGGTGGTTGGTTTGTGAAGTTTAATTTACGAATAAGGTGTTTTTAAGGTTCCGTAGCTCGGAAAGCTCTCGGCTGTTAATTGTAAATATTTGACCGTTGTTACGGGTAGACAAGCAAGTCTGAAAGCCAGTTTTACCAAGGGTATCGTGTTATTCAGTAACGGGGTTGGAGGTCAGATAGACAGTCCCTTCATGTGAAATACTAGTAGTACTCTTTATAGGCTTCCGGTTGAGCTGGAATTTGACAATCAAGAATCCATCATCATAATCAGTGTAATCTTTCGATAGTATTTTGGGGCCGGCTTTCAGTCTAACCAGAACGTAGAATAGCTGATATTAAAGTAAATTATAAATAGACTAGAAAAATATTAAATGGCCTTTTTCTTTTATTGGATAGGTGCCGTAATAGGAATAGGATGCAAAAACTATTTTATTTCTTCAGTTAGACTTATGCGAAAATAAAGGGGAACAGCACAATTTCAAATTACAAGAAACAGATCACACACTCTGAATGCAAGCTATTTGTTGAGTATTGCAATGGGTGATACAAATTGCCCTATCGAAGGCAGATTAGCACAAATCTCCTTCACAGTAAATGGAATACCGAAGCTCGACGAAGCGCCCCGAAGTACTCTGATGTGAAACGAAGTACTACGAATTGAGCCGAAGCCACGCTATCTACTTTGCCGACGTCCGCCCTCGAGGATTTTTTATTTCATTTAAATATCGGTTTTAAGCTTTTTCGCTTCATGAGTGTTAGGAAAAATGAGGAGTTTGTACTGGGCTTCGGGAAACAGTTTTTTAAATTGATTTTTCTGGAAGCTACGATGGTGTGGAAGTGAGTTAGGTTAATGCTGTCCACTTTTTCTGTCGGATGTAGGCATTAGTAGAGCATTCACGATTATATTGATAGCACAACTTTACACGCTTTTTATATGCTTACCAAAATGAGCAAAGTCTTGCCAATCGATTTAGCCTAAAAGCAGTAAAAATTACCTCAAATTTATCGCCACAATTTTTTTAACAAAATAATATCCCTATCCGTATTAAACGCCACAGCAAAACATCACATAATAGATCCACTCGGGCCGGGTAAGCTGGGCAATTTGTCCGGGTAGCGACTGAACATTTGTTCGATATCCTATCAAGTCCCGGTTATACGGATATAACTGTAACAAAGAGAGATTACTTACAATTTCTAGTAAGAGCCGGTAATGTAACGTGATTAAATTGTTCCTTTAAAGGTTTCCTTTTGTGAGGTTTTTAGCAGTCGGTTAGTTTTGAATTCTGTCAGCTCAACTTAGCTTGGTTTCACCGACATTAAATCAAGATTTTAAGCCTCTATCCCTTGTCGTTTGATTTGTCGATTCAAATCGATGTTTATACGGACATCTTTTATGGTATTTTAGCACATTTTTGACTGAAATTTAATGTAATTTTTGCTAACAATAGGGTGAACTGGAAGATAGATAGGTATTTGTAGAAGACATATTTTTTATGTTTTAAGCCTAACATGTCATGCTCCTTCTCACATAGAAGTCCCTGTTGAGTCCCAGCTGTGGGAACGTGATTATCTATGTTCTGCATTTATCCCTGTATTTTAGAATTTCCAAACAAATGTTGGAAAACTTCGAATAAAAGGACCAATAGAAAAATCATCAGAACAATACATTGAAGTACTAGAGGCACATCACAACTGCAGAGCAGGTGTGTTCAATTATGGAAAGCACTTGTTGCGCGCCCATGAAACTGAGTGGACCGAGTTAAGTGTGGAACTTGGCTTGTAAAGCCTTCATAATGCAGGCTATGTGCTGGAGTTATTTCTTTGAGAACCTGACGCCCTGGTACCTACGATTTAATCAATGCATTAGAAACGTTAAAAATCTAGCTTTCGTAGTGATCGAATTTTAAAGTTAATTGTGTAAGTTTTTATTTATTTTTTTTGTTTTTAATTTCGAAATTTACACATAAATAACTTGATTCTCCCAAATGGATTTAATAAATCAGCTGCGTTCAGTAATGAGTTCGGCATATTAATGTGTTGTGTCAAAGTGATAAATAAAATAGATTCTGAAATTACATCCTTGCAATAAGTTACATATGTGACCTTTTTGGAAAATAAATTGTTACGTTAACAGTTTTTCATTATTCAAATAAAATGATTATCGAGCCCTGCAATAAAAAAAAAACATAATAATATTTATATGCCATGTATGTTATCATAATTAAAATAATGTTAACGATTATACGTCGCCTGTTCAAAGAATTAAGTAAAAAATAACTCGGTAAAAAAGTTTGACGCAACATAAAGTCAGAATTTCAAAGTTACCAAGCAAATTAAATAGAAATGGAGCTAGAAAGTCTTTTCCTTTCATACTATTACTATCGAAAGCATAAAAATCAACAAAGTGCATATAAGTTATTCACACACCGACTGCAAAGTAATGAGCTCTTCAATTATGACCAATCATTTATTGGAAACTCGTGGTAACCGTATTTTACGTGGGCAGCGGGGATTCAGCCCGTGGCGGGATTTAAAATCCCGGCGGATAATCCCGCCACGAGTGGACAGGGTATTCCCATCCCGCTTATTCCGCATCACGTTATCCTCCGGTTTCATTCGCATCGATGTTTATTTAGTGATATCAACAAGAATTCTCTCTCTCAAAGGCCCTGATTGGAATGTTTCCGAAACTGATTGGTATATTCATGGACCTAAATGAAAAGGTCAATCGGACATATCTACTATATTTCCATCTTTTTCTAATTCAGTTCTAGTTGTATGGCTAATACCATTACCTACGACTAGTTTCTCCAGTTTGTCTTGCTAAGTTTCTGTCTAACTTGTATTTTAAACCTACATTCCTAGTCTTCAAGTTGGATATTTCACTCAAGGTACTCTTAAACCTTAATGACTTTGAAATCGAAAGGTACAGGAATGACTGCCACACAAAGCAAAAGTAAGATTGTTTTAAACGCTTTTATATCCTTGTTAAATTACTTTTCAGGGTCTGTTTGATTTGATTTAGTACCAAACACCGAGTCATGAGTAGCAAAGATGACCTTAATGTTAGGTCTTTTAAGAGGAAACGGTGCTTCCTCCCATGTGCGGATGGTGACCACCGGGGTGGTTTTCGTGAGGTAGAAACTCTCCGGTCATTTCCCCAAAGACCGGTCGCCTTTTGAAGGTTCTCAGCCCAGAAAAAAAAAGTTACAATTCCGAAGGTGACTGCGAATACAAACTGAAGGGGCAAGGTCAACCATCCAATTGCAAAGAATGACCAGAGGTTTCTATTTAACCCTAATAAAACCACTACAGCAGCAATACATAAGTTTATTTTATAATATATTGGCATACATTTCATGTCGAGGAGTCTCCATTTAGGCATAGAAAATGCCTGTAGTTGAATGGCAATGTCGCCATACTTGCCATCGACGGCAGTGTTTTCATGGAGTTTCATAATTGGCTCGCTGCGACCTTCTTTAGTTTCCACGTTCCAGTTTTGAGTTGAAATCATCATCATTCTCCTGTGTTAATCCCGCTTTTCTAGGCTCGGCGCAGTATGTCTTCTACTTCCATACTTCTCTATTACTCGTCATCTCATCAGGCACCTCCTTTTTTGCCATATCATCCTTCACATAGTCCATCCATCGTTTCTTTGGTTTTGGAGTTGAAATATCAATGAGAAATAAATATACACGAGAATCGACGATGGAAATGAATTGATTAATCTTCCAGAAACTGGAGCTTTTTCCACGAAAGGTCTTTTACACTAATTCATTTGTTTATAACCAGATTTCCATGGACGAACAATACGCATCAGATTTCAACGAAGTGATGATTGATTAATTGATTTAATAACTCTTGTGATTTTCGATATTGAAACGATGAAATTTTAATTTCAAGCACTCTCTAAAGTTCGAAACAGCGTAAAAATTGGGTTGTAAATTGTATGGTTTATAACATTAATTTGTTTTCAATTGAATGGTTGTATTTTTTATTCAATGACTCCGAACTCAAATGTGAAGATGTAACTCCAACCTATTTGAGTAGAGTTAGCTCAACGGAACAGCATTGGGGTGTGGGTTTTGAGCTGTGCCGAACTATGCTACATCTTCTATTCTATCCTCTTATAGCCCAAAAACATGCAGCCGAAGTGCGCTGCTACCAGAAGAGTCAGTGAGTTTGCCACACAGACGGTACACTGACTGTCTATAATATCTTCGGGCGTAACGAGAGACGTCCAGACGCGGACTGAAGACCTTAAAAAGGTGGTTGGGGCAGACTGGATGCTAGAGGTGGAAGACCAGAAGTAGTGGGCAGATTTGAACCGGTTCAGCAATGGAATGCGATAGGCTGAGTTGTTTGATAAATTAACTGTTGACAGAATGCATCATTTTCAACCCATTTCAGCAATATTTTTATGGAAGACTGAGCACAGGCGTTTCCATTCGTAGACTTTCGTAACTAGATCCTCGGCCTACACGGTAATGTAGATATTGAAAGCATGTCTTTTGTTTGATTGAAAACGCGGCAACGTCCGACATTATTCGCAATCAACTTGTGCATTATTCATAAGTGAATGTATATCTACCCGATTAAACCGATTCACTCGCTTGGGTCGTTATGAATTGGTTTCTGCAATGTCAATTGTGCGTCGAAAACGTAGCATTTATTACGTTTTATCTCATTTGCATAGTTATGTAACGAGGAGATTTAATAATATTTAAATTTAATGGATTTATTTTAATAAGCTTGTGTGAAGTTTGGGATTAACGTAAAATATGGTGTTATTTACATGTTCTATAATTATGGACTTTGCAGAACTTTAGTTTGATGTTTGATTTCGCAATGTGGTTTGTTCACACGAAGTAATAGGTTTTTAAATTGAATGCTCGAAACATCTCTATTTATTTATTTATTGCACAATGTACCTACACACCGTTACAAGCTTGGCTTTAACAAATGAATACATTACCCTGTTAGGGCGCAGCAAAATAACTTAAGACTAGAATATAATTACAAAGAACAGTTTATCAATATTAGTATTGCTCTAATACTCTTACTTTCTTTACCACTCGATCTGTTGTAACTTAGCATTTCAAAGTTATGAAGAAATCTCAAGAGAAAACTACAAATCTCGAGTTAAACTAAATCTATGTTAATATCATAAATAAATGCGAAAGTATAACAATGCCTGTCTGGCAGTATGTTACCTTTCATGTATTAACGGCTAAATAGATTTAGATTGCCAATCATACCAAGTCATCAATGAATGCCTAAAAATCTTTCTCAAATTATCACTGCACAACGTGTCACCACAGGGATTCAGCAGAATATCAGCGCCAGGTGCATGCCTGACACATGCTGAGCTGGACTCCCATTTGGTGCAACCTCGAGACGTACACCGCACCTTGTATACCTACTGATTATTTTATTTGAATAATATAATGGTGTTACTATACTTCTTTAGTAAATATGTTTTTCTTTTTGTATATTGGCACCTTGTTTATATTTAAGTTATATGTTTGTATCATTTAATTGTGCTTCTGTGTGTTGTGCTGTGTCTTTTGTGTGCACCGAATAAATGATTCATCCATCTATCTATTTATCACAGTATCTTAAAAGTATGTTGTTTATTTAAGACAGGGAAGTAGCAGCCTAACTAGTACCTAATAGAGCAGGCTGAACTAAAACTAACGTCACAATGTGTCGTGAGATAACTGCGCAACTATGGCAACACTGTCTTTGCAAGATTCGAGTTGTGTTGGATCGGGCAACCGCCATTATTATTGTATAGTAGAGTTATGTAGTAGAGTGTGAGCCTATTGCCATCAACCGGGCACGAATCCAGACTCCGTGGTTGCTGAGAAATTCCTGATAGAAAAACCCAATAATACATTGCCCAGCCAGGAATCGAACCCAGGACCTCAGTCAGAGAGGAGGCGGTCCTTTATTGATTGATGTATTACTTAAATATGTACTACTTTTGCTTCGGCTCCATTCTAAGAAAACAAAAAAACTTATTTAAAGAGGCGATCCCCAATCGCTTGCACATGGAAATTAAACATTACTATCGAAGTGTGGGTGTACTATAGATACATCTATGCCTAACCCATCGGGATTCACAGTCGCGATGATGGCATCATTGGCTTTAAATGAGTTATTTTGAAACTTAAATGGAGTTGGGCAGGACACCTAGCAAGGCACGGTGATGGTAGTTGGAGTAAAGCTGTGACCGAGTGGCGTCCAAGAACTAGATGGGCAGACGACGTAGTTACTTTGCCATCGGGGGAAAAACCTGCATGAGGCTGGCACAGCATCGTAGAAATTGGAACAAAAAAAGAAAGGCCTATTCCCAGCAGTGGGTTAATTTTGGTTGTGGGTTTGGGATACTATTTTTTTAATCACTAATTTTATTTTGAGTACCTCCACTTATAGAGCCAAAAAAATTACAAAACGCGCAATAGACAGGTTTTTATCATAATAGTCATCCAACGTTTCATACATCTGTGTGTAACCGCACGTTAAGTTTCGGATATTATAACGAGCAAATTCGCGGCGGCGATTATGAGTTAGACGTCACCCAGCCCGACTCGTTGGCACCAACTATTCTACTAGTGTTTATGTTTGTGAGGAATTTATTGTGTATTTGGAAATAGCATCTGTAGAGTAGAATGTAAACTAATGGGTCCGAAAACGACGTACCTGTGGATGTCAGTTACAAATTGACTGTACCAATTTGATTTGAATCCTTCTTACTACCTCTTTTGTCAAGAATTTTGAGTTCCAATTTCAAACTACAACCAATTCTTGGAACTTTCTAAATACAGGAGAATGTGTTCTAAACCTCATTTTGTTTAGAACATAATTCATCATATGGCCCTACAAAAAAAAAAAACTATGTAATTTATTCATCGACAAAAAGGCAAGTTTAAAGCCACAACAACAACATAATACACAACTTATAAAAATAGAATCGTTCAAAAGAGTTCAACGATACAAGTTACAATAGTCTGCCACGTTGCCACGAGCATGAGGTTTCGGGTTCGATATCCAGTTGTGTTTTCAGATCTTTTCATCAGAGTTTCCGCAGTAGCAGACCAGTCTGAATTTGTGCCCGGTTAACCACTCGTATGCCGAGTATATAGACACAATTAAAAAGTGATTGTGTCTCGTGTAGATCTACGTTCCGGCATACGAAAGGTTAATAGTGATTGGCTCGCACTCTATTACATGTGACATTAATATAACTAGCGAAATGCAGTATACAGGTAAACCTCTACTAAACTGTTCGGGAATTACAAGCGTGATGTTTTGTTAAGGTTCAATTTCGAATATTTAAAAAAAATCGTAAGGTGATTGAACCACTTGTTAGAAACTCTTTCTTCGATACTCGAGTTTCTGGAATCGATTAATCATTTTTACATATTTAATTTGATCAATCATAAACATTCATTACGTTTAAATTATTATCTGTTTAATAAAAATACTTAAATAATGTTTACATTCATAATAAAATTAAGTGTTATCGCACGCACTACTTCCGGTTGTACCATCACGTTTTATTATAAATATCAACCTACGCTGTTTCCGGTAAAAGATAGCATGTGGTGGGAAGTAGTGCGCACGATCGTTAGTCAGTCGACGTCGAACATTTGAAGTGTACACAAGTGTAAAGTAATTTTGTTGAAAACTTAATAAATATTGTGGGTGATATCCTGACAAATTGTTAATACACTTAAAACTCTACTTGTACAGAGTGATAATATTTTCATTATTGTTGGAACAGCTCGAGGTGCAGTTGGCAGTTGGCACAACTGTCGGGCTCCGACGCCCGCTGGCGTTTGCTCTGCACTCGATTGAAACAAGTGCTATGTTGACTGGAAATGTGGCGAGACTCACGTGATATTAGTTGAGTAGGAACTACTTCCTGATCTGATATATAAAATCTGATATCTACATATCCCTTTATTTGTGGGGTACTTTGCCGGATTTTCGCGCGCTTTTCAATAACTTGGACAGAGGCAGTATATCTCTCTTGTTCTTTCTCCTAGACTCTGTGAAAGTTTTGAGCAAGATAGATGCAGTTTTTATAAGCAAATTTATGACATAGCCGATGACAGTGACAGATGGGCCTTAGTTGATCAACAGCGATCAAACATTTGAAAATTTTAAAACGCAGTTTTAGAATTTGGTTACGCGTTAATTAAACATAAACTAGTAAAATGTGTAGAATGTTTGAATGTGAAATGTGTGTACGTGTAGGATTACATTTACGTTTTAGAATTTGTTAAGGACAGTGACATCCTTCATGTCCCTTTGTTTCTGTTTTCTTATGATAATTCCAAAGTTAACTTGAAATATCTTTGTTGCATTGAAGGTATACAGTCGCATGGTACTAAAAGAGTGATGAATATAAATGTCGATGGATGGAGAGGGAGAGGAAGACCAAGGAACCGATGAATGGATTGTGTGAGGAATGATATGAAGGAAAAAGGTGTAAATGATTGCGTGACGGTTGACAGGGGAGAATGGAAGAAAAAACTGTGTTGCACCGACCCCAAGTACCATGGGTCAAGGGCAGGAAGATGATGATGACATTGAAGACATACAAGTGTAATATTGCACCATTCAAAGAATTCATCAATCCGTTCATAAAATGGATGACTTTGCAATTGTATATTCGGTTCTGGTAAAATAAAAGGCGCTCGAGATATTGTAATTCCGTCCCTCTAAAACCAATCTATCAGGTAGAATAGCAACCTGGTTATAATCTAATTTCACCATGCGACATTAGAGCAGTAAAATATTGTCACAAAGCATGCACCCAAAACGTCCAACATTGTTTATACCCCTCGTTTATGCACACAACAATCTGTAACATTAGGATGCCGACCACCATGCCCATTGCCCATTCACAGGCGGCGTTATTGGCAACGGTGGCTGATTCCACCATTGTGCTGATAACTACAATGATCACGGATTCCGAATATTAACGTTCCAAATACGTTGTAATTTTGCAATTAAGAATGTAAATTTTTGACCTTAATGTGTGTTTTGGATTTGTGTATTGAGTCTAGCGTGTTTTGTGGAGGATTTATTAGAATTTTGTTGGTCAGTTTTGTGTAGAAAAGACGAAACTATCTTTGTAAAGTGTGAAAGAAGAGTTAAGCGATAGATGGCTGTGTGAAACTCATGAGATATATGTTGCACCGACCCCAAATAAATTGGGATAAGGGTAGGAGAACAGTAACGATATTTATAAAGTGTCAGTTATTTTTCATATCAGTATATTATGGGTAAGTAGCTCGTTTTTTCTACCATAAAACGCAAAACACAGCATCACAAAACAGTTTAGCGGACCACAAAACATTTACCTCGTAATTAACATTAAACTTATCACTCGCAAAGGGCGCAGATAAACCATTATCACAAAGTCAACACGCGATTCTCAAGAAAAAAGCCCATCCAAAATTGATATCCCGAATAAAAAGCGAGGTAATCTACAGAAATGGCATTGTGGGCTCTCCGCGGAAAGCAAAGAAAACGAATTTATAAGCAACACAAAGGACGTAGATAAGCCGCGAGCGAAAACAATTCGAGATGTAGGGAAGATAACGCCGCTACGGGTTTTTGTTGAGATTTTCAAGTTTCGCGCAAAGTGGAAATCTCTATAATCGCCTTGGATTGTGACGGCCGACGACGAACCGATGCAACTACGCTGATGGATTTTTGCTTTTATTGTGATTATTTTTGGTAAAAGGCGATGTTGTCATGGAAACCGATATGCTAATCAGAGGTTTATTTTAAAGGGTTCGTTTTCTCGGCTATGCTTTGTAGTCTACTCATCAAACGATGGTTTGAAAACACTTGTTTCTTCTTCAATTTCAATCGACTTTATTTGGCCTTTATTAGTTTACAATAACTCAATTACACCAAGTGACCATAAAGTTCAAATAGATAAATTAACAATTTCATAAATACGAAATGGGGAAAACTTCGTTTTCTACCCTCTACAAAGTTTCGTAACCTTGCTCGGTTTTAATTTTTATATAAAAACTTTTTTACTTTACTTTAAACATATAAAATCTCCATTAACACTTTTCAGAGGTACTAGGCTACCATGATAAGGCGGAGATCCTGTTAAAAGTCCGCTATGGCGGTCGTCGGGCCTTAACAAGAAAAGTTTCGAGTTCAGTGGACTTTGCGACGAGTGGCGGAGATACTCGTATAAACAAACAACAAGAAACTTCTTAAGAGATGCATTCATATGTAAACACACGCTAACAGCTACACGTATGTTTTTACATAAGTTAGGAGCTAAAATACTACAAATATGGATAGGTAAGCTTAACCCGTTTGATACAATCAGATAATACACCACGTAGTTTGTTTTAAATGATGTAAAAATGTACTTGCGATCCAAAAATTTTCTTGTTTTTCCTTAAAAAAAACTATCACTCTTTTAGTCACATGACTCGCATGCGTTCCATTCCGCGTCATCACATGTCCATACTAAGTCAAACGTTAACCTTTCATCTTTTCTGTCACTGGTGCTACTTCGTTATCGTGAAAAAACACCTCTTATATTCATGACCTCCTATTGTAACAGCGCAAAAAGCTCATGATTACCAACACCTTTACATATTTTTATGACACAAGAAAAATGCAGAGCAAGCACCCACCATTTGTCAGGTAAGAAAAGTTTGAAGACTCGTTCAAACGACGAGAGCAACTGACATATAAGTTTCAAGCTTTCCTGATGTCAACTTATTTGCATTCGTGTTTCAGTTGACGCGTGTGGACAACTTCTAAGTGCGACTTAGTGTTACTTTGGATTGTAAGTTAGAAATGGCAGTTACGAGATTTGTTAAGATTTAGGAAACTTACCCAAATCGTTTTTGGAACACAGTCGATTTAGAATAATTGAAACTAGACTGAAATCTTCTAAGTGAAGTTTTGATTCGAGTCTTAAAATGATATCCTGATGAGACCATTTACTTTGATTTAGATAAAACTGAAACTAACTATTGTTTCAGTGATTACCTATTAACGTAGCTGAAAATTATCACAAGTTATTTGATTAGGTCTCGTTGTTGTGATTTTTTTTCAAGACATTTTTATTTTATTCTGTTTTTTATTTTACTAGCTAACGTTCACTGTTTTCGCTCTGCAATCCCGTGTCGAGAACTCATCCTGTTTGTTTGTTTATAGACTTTGTTGTAGAGTTAGCTACTCGTGCGTGAGTACACATTAATCTTAAGCACTTGTTAGGCTAGCCAGCAGCGTCCGGCCTTACGTTCCGAACTTAGCAAGTCATTAAGGCACTGTTCCGAACTAAAATCACTCCTAAGTAATAGTTGAGAAAATCATGAAGAAGTACAGAATACCCACTTAGTGCAGTCCCTGATAAGCAAGGCATTCATATTCATAGCAGGTCTTCGTCCCTAGATTGTGTGTATATTGAGATTGTTTATACCATTTCTTCGCAGATTCTCCATCTTCTTCTTTATCGTGTGGTTAGTGCCTAACCTGATGTCAGAGTTTTTATGCCGCCCATCGGTCTCTGACTTGTTTTTACATGCCGTCGAGAAATATCTCGCAGGCACGCTGGTTTCCTCACTATGTTTTCCTTTACCGGAGCAAGCGATAATTATACAATACGCACATGTATCCGAAAAATCAATGGTTCGTGTTTGAGTTTGCTTGGGTTCAAACTTGAGACCTATGACTTGGCAGTCCGACGGTCACAACACTAGGCTATCACTGCGTTAGATTCTCCATGAAAAGATGTCAAAATAATGTCAACGTGTGTTACGTGGTTATTTTTCATGTAACAATTTGCTCTGATAGCAGTTGTTACTGTACGTTACCTCATTCATTGAATTGACATCTTTGCTAAATAATGATAATGCTCTTTCTTTGAGACGTATAAGTATATAGATAGAATTTTAGGGCTTGTTTGATTACTCAGATTAGGTTCAGAGAGAGAAAAACTATTGCTGGATAAAGTTCTTGTTACATTTCGGTAATTTAAATGAACTTTATGTTATCTCCAGGTAAATAAAACTTAAATGTTATATTTTAAATGTTGGTATTTATTCATGATCAAGTAAAATAAGACGCATTATTTGGCACAAAATTTCAATAACAACATACAAAATACATTTAAATTAAACTTAATAATTAATGTAATTATTGTGTTTATTTTATTTTTATGAAAACATGATTGGTCATAAAAATAAAATAAACACAACAATTACAATTTTCTAACCGGCGCTGGAACAGCAACATGCCTGTCACAGCAATGCCGGACATAGGGCAGTCCCTGATTGCTATATTGCATAGTTTAATATTTCATGTACATACAAGCATGTGAAACTTCTGGTAATCCCGTTGTAAGATAAAGGGAGCTTAATTGACTATACTATTTGTGAGACTAGCAGCCCTCACTATTGTTTAACTTAACAAATTAATCTTAGATCTGAAAAGCTTTTGTGTTGTTTGACAGTTGAGGTGCAATTAAGATGTCTACCAGGGTATCAGATTTGTTTAGAGGTCAGTAGACAATAGATTTGAGTAATAGCGTGCAAATCATTATTGTTATGAGCTGTTGCTAGGATCATTATTACATAGTTTAGACTTAGAGGAATAGTAGAGTAGTACCTAGCAATCTGGCCTAAGTAGAGGTGCTCAAAGGAAGTTTAAAATCATCACATCTTGTGATGGTATGAGGACAACAATGATTCATGCCTTGATGGTAAGATTGGTCAGTGAACAAATTGGTAGACAGTTATTACCACAAAACAAATTATCGAAGGAAACTATAATGTTCCTCGAATAACACGTTCTGTCTGCCATTTGTAGATCTTTGAAGATCGTTGCGTTTATTCAGACAGCTAAAAGTCTGACAACCTGTCTTACCAAGATAATAAATCGTTTTACCAAATAACTCGGTTCTGGAGGTCAGATAGGCAGTCGCCCTAAATAAAACACAGGTTTGCTTAGTGATATTACATGATTAACTATAAACTAAAGCTGTCCAAATATACCAAAAAGTCTTCCAAAACAACGGCTCCGCAATACGTCCACCCATCTCTTAAACGAATAGCACGATTACTATAAGTTATGACGTCACTAACATCTCGATGCGTCATACAAAGAGTGCCGGACAAATCCTGCTATCAATTTTATGAGCTACCATCAGCCTCCAGTCAGGTTCGGAGCCTACTAAGGAGTAGTGCAGAGTTTAAAATGTCGCCCTTTATGAGGCATTTTCATAGGAATCAGTGGCGTTTCCATAGAGTCGTTTTGCCGTTGGAGTCGGCGTGCGTTGTTTTTTTTTGTTAGCCTGAACGGTCTTAGTTCTGGGCAAAGGAATTGTATTTTCAAATTACTAAAAAAAATGGTTGCCTGTAAAGTCGGTTTTACGGGCGAAGATTTTACGTGACAACGTCTTTTTCTCGGTAGAATATTTATTGATATGAATATTATTAAATTGCACAATAGGAACAAGGAATTGAATGAAAATAAGAATTGCACAAATTTTAACTACCTATAGAAATATTCTCTAGTGCTGCGCGCGCGGCGGACCGACCCTGTTTGAGTGGGAGAGAGACGCAAGGCATTCGCCGGTCCGGCGGGCCTCTCTCTCGTTCGGTGACTCATCGTAACAGACGTGAGCGGGCGTTACACTTTTTCATGAGTGACTCCGAGCCGCAACCTAATTTAAGACGTTGTCACGTCAAAAAAATTAGTTTATTTGCTGCATTGATTTGCTGTCATAATTAGAAAATTTTTGAATTTTTGAATTTTTTTTTAAAGATTTATAGGCATCAAAGGCCAGAAGACCTCGTTAAAGTGGTTCAGCTAGAACGTAGTTGGAACAGTCGAAAATGCTTTGGATTAACATGACGCTACCGAAAAACCAACCCTGCTGCAAGTCGTTGAAGTACAAAATGCTTTGAAAGACATTGCCACTTGTCTTGCTTCAGGAAACCAGAAGAAATGAGAGGTGTGCGCAAAACGATCGAGTTCCCATAGTAAACCAAAACCGTTTGAAACTATGTATATGCCGCACTATTCATCTTTGGCGCGTCGACTTGCGTCTAGATTTATGTCTATATCTAAGCAACAGCCTCTAAGGCAGTGATTAATAGTAATATCTTTATTTTATGACAATATGTTGGTGGTATGGTGTTTTATGTCCTTTTAGTAATATTCGAAGTCAATCTTCTGTAAAAATCATTTTTTGGGATCGTTTTAGTTGGATTTTACTAGGCTTTGCTTTGCATAGAAAATGTTTGTTTGGTGTTACTGAAGTTTGGGGTTTTATTCCTAAAACTAAACTGTCACTTACGGTATCCCGTAAGTGACAGTATAAGTTTTTTTTAGTTTTAGTTTCTTCCGCGATTGTTCATGATTTTGAGATCCCGATATATCAACGCTGTTGCAAGCGCCATGATCGCGGGTAGACTGCAGAATGCGGGTGGATGGAAAATAAATTGTTAGGAGCAGACAAATCTGTCTACCCTATTTCTTTGTATTTTTTTAGATATTCCGTAAGTGACAGTAAAAGTTTAAAGTAAAAGTTTAAGTTTTTCAATTAAAAATATTTAAAAAAACATTACAAATATAAAAAATAGTAGCCCACCGGCATCGGGAATAGGGTCTGAGCTACGGTCAGTGCTCTTGAAAGAGGAACCTCCTAACAATACGCGCCGAGTGAGTCCAGAAGTACTGCTTTCTGAATCAAGCCCTTGATTCAGCTGCCAAGCGAAAGCTTCCTCAGATGTTGGTCGTTGGCTATTAAGACATTGGCCGACACGACTATTGGCACAATGACTGCTATATTCATATCCCACATGTCGACAACCTCGCGAGCCAGATCTAGATAATTACTTAAATTGCTTATCTTTCTCTGCTATCACGAGGTTCTAGTCATACGGAACCTATCAACAATCATTGCGCGACCTATAGCCCATATTAGCCTTCCAAACTATGTTGGCATCGGGTTCGAGTCTAATCGTGTGACGGATGAAGCTGAATACCCCAAGGAGCAACTGTTACACGGATCAAATGAATGCATGTGGAATAATATATCACTTCACTGCCTTCCAGCATATATTTTCCACAAACATAAACCATACAAGATTCCCTCGACTTTCGTATCGAAACCGATACCATATTCTTTATACATTGAGTTCATTAGTTTCTCCTGATAAAGCTAGACGTCATTGCGTGGCATAGCCCCCGGCTGATTAGGGGCGGTTATTCTCTGTTGAAAATAAGTATGTGACGCCGTTACGTGTGGGCTGCTGTGGGTGTATGTTTGCCTGGTATCTTTGTTGTTTGTCAGTTTTGGTAGACCGAAGTTTTTAGGTTTCAGTCGTATAGCAATGGTGTTTATGGGTCAAAATAATACCTATTGGATAGGTTAACATTGTGTAAAGGTTCAGTCAAATCGGAACGGACAACTACGAACGTACACACAAAATATCATGTAGTGTCCGCAGCCGGTCCGTTATTTATCTGCTCTGATTTTATCGAATCTTTAATCATTGGATATAGGAAGTATTCTCATTGATAAAAAATGAGATGCAAATAATTTTATACGTGACATTTCCTCAAATAAGCAACCCAGAAACTAATAAACCTCACATTTTTTTATAAAAATATTACTGCCCTAATAAACTCAACCAATAAACAACATATAACACTAAAACAATAACGTCATTGACGTACACAAAACCGGTAAAAGGCGGTAAAAACCGGTAAACGAACCGTAATAAGTGAACGCTTGTGGCACAAAGGGAGACGTCGCTACATGCCCTTTATGAAACCGCTCTAGGCAAACTGTTTATAATGAAGAAAATATAAATTGTTGGGTTATAACTAGAGAGACAATTCTTACGTCATAGCGAATCGGAATTTACGTAGTTAAACGGTTAATGAGATTTTTCGCACGACATACATACTGTGAATCAGTAATGGCAGTTGTAGGGAACCCGAATTACAAGTTGTTCGGGGACAGAAACTGAGCAGGAACTATACTTTGTGTTTTTTTTTTATTTCCTCACTACTGCTTTCAAAACGGTGATGTATTGAACAAAGATGAAATAATGTGGGATGGAAGTATGTATGTTCATGTAAATGAAAGAGGCATGTTCTAAAACCAAATATCGCTCTGGGCCTCGGTGATGCTTTTCCCTCTCATACAGAGGAGGTCTGTGTTACGCTGGGGAGTCATAGGCTGATTACGCAAAAAAAATGTCTAACAAATAAATGCACAATCTCTCGCGTAGTGACTCAGACCATGTACTGAACTACTTTTGTTCTACGATTTTTGGAAATTCATAACTTTTTTTTTTAGTTTTACCGTCGCCGTCGCGTCAGTTCTTATAGAAAGTCCTTTTTTTTTTGCGATTTTCTTTAACTCGTGGAAAAAAGCTGTACAGTTTCATAGTCCGAAACACCAGACGAGATGTTGCGCGTTTATTTCGTTACACCTTATATATATACTTTTAACTAGGAAAATCAGTCAAAAGTAGTTTTAACCGTATGCTTTCGACAATACTACTTTTGACTGAAATAACAGTTAAAAGTATTTTTGCCCAATGGAGCTGGTTAAAAGTAGTTTTGACTAACTGATTCCGTCGAAAACTCCTAAAAAGTTAAGGTGGTCGATAAAAATAACAAAAAAACGCACCTGTTAAGTTTAATATTACTAAATAGTGGTAGAGACCGTGCTGATAAACATTCCAACTAGTTGATAGTGCTTTTGACTGATGTTTTAGCAGTTAAAACTAGTTTTTACTAAGAGCGTCAGTTAAAACAACTTTTAACCGCAAATTTGCAGTCAAAAGCACTATTAACCAATGATTTTAAGTCAAAACCACTTTTGACCAATTTTTTTTTTTTTTTTTTTGTGGTTTGAGAAATCATCAAATGACTCCTCCCGCTCTGGGCGGAGCGGAAGGGAGTGTCAGACTCTTACTGACTAAAAAACACCCATGTTCCTTCATTGGCCCTTTATGTTCCAGGGCCGCGGTATCTCTTTCGAACAGTCCCGCAGCCCTGGCAGGCACCGGCCCTTGCGGGCCCCTCCCGTTTGCTGACATCTCTTTGAGGCGCGCGTGGAACACGAACGCGCCGTCGACACGGCCTGCTCGTCGTCATACGACGGACGGACGGCGAGCTAGCCCATTACTCGCCGTCCACAGGCCCGCGCCTACGGTGGCCGGGAGCCATCACGGCGTGGCCCCCGACGCCCGGTGCTTCTCCCGCGGCGGCTGGGACGTGAGGAGGTTCACTTTTGACCAACCTGTTCAGTCAAAATTACTTTTGCCTATTTTATTCAGTTAAAAGTACTTTTGACTGGTTAAGAGTTTTGACTGCAACATATACACGACGGCATCGCAAAATACAAAAAAAAATATTTTACAGCACTGAAAAATTCATTCAAAATTTTGCCTTTAATGTGAATTTCAAAGCAATTTATACACCTTCTAAAAGTCAAGTTATCCATAGAAATGAGAATGTCAAACCTGCCCAAGAGACCCATTCAAACCATGTGTTTCGATTGTATCCTTATAAAAGGAATTTTACGTGTGCTTAATATGAAAGAGGCAGTGAATCGGTTACCTAATCGAAGGACTCTGTCGTCATTTCAGGCGGAGACGGTATGAATACGAATATCGTGTGATTACGTCACGTTGGCGGTGATAGAGAATGTGTGTAGCTCTTGGGTTTTATGCGGTCCTGGTAACTTGAACTTAGTACAAGGTAATAGTTACACAGCGAAACGCTGTTGTTTCTTTAGATTTCAATCTAGTACCTAATTATGATCGTTTAAACAAAATTAAGCCAAACCTAAAATAATGCCTAAATATTATTGTGCACTCGAAATGACGTGTTGACTGAATCGAAATTACAACAGTGTTAAAATATACAGTTGTTGCTTATGTTTAGCCTTAGTGAAACCGGGTGGTGGCAGCAGTACCTGTACCGGCTTTGAGAAATTACATTAGATGGACCTAAAAGGCTGTTTACACCATATGGGATAATTGCTCCACACATGATAATCATAAAAGATAAAGGGCTAAATACACATGCGTCACTTATCCTTAATGATAAGGTAAGGTAGGGACGGACAACAATAGACCTTGCTTGCGATTCGTGTGTCTGTGAATATGCAAAAGAGGAGACTGGCAAAAACTATTCACGAACTAAGGGTTAGAATTAAACAAATAGTTTAAATTGAGTGTCCTTTTCGAAAAAGCCTGTAGAAAAAAGAACAAAAAAAAATTCTACGAACTGATCCAATGGAGTGTATGAATATTCCGTGGAATATTGTTTTCTATTCGTTTTTTACATTTCCTGTAATCCGATTGGATTGAAATTTTACACGTACGGGTTGTGACGATATATAATACACTCGAGAGCAATGAATCCGGGTCACTTAAAGAATCCTAAAAATCTCGGAAACTAAAAATGCTAGGTTAATGCAATAAATTGTATTTAATAGACAATGTAATACTCCTTAAATGAAGGTATTAAAACTTCTTAGTTATTGTAAAGTTATATCATAAAAAAATCAAATTTGAAAAAGGGCCACTTTCGAAGATGGAACTACGAAATTACAGCATTTGGTTTTGCTTTTGTTTGTAATCTGTCATTTATGTGGGTACATAAACCATGTTGATAGTGCTCTATATTCATTATTCAAGCTGAAATTATGTCGCTTACGCCTGAAGAATGCACCAGAATACTTACAATGCTGGAAACCGGCCGGAGTCAGCGCGATACAGCCAGGACTGTCGGTGTGTCGCTGTCAACAGTACAAAGAGTTCTCCGACGTTACGAAGAAACTGGTTCTAACCTACGCAGACCAGGAACGGGCAGAACCAGGTGTACCACAGCACGAGAAGACCGATACTTGGTGAACACCATGCTTCGAAATCGCTTTCTCACAGGAACTGAACTCACAAATCAGTTTCGACGCCTCGGAGGAAGTAACCCAAGTGCATGGACAGTAAGACGTCGGCTTGCTGAATCTAACTTCAAACCCCTTAGACCTGCAAACGGCCCTAAACTAGAGCGTGGGCATCGTATTTCAAGACTAAGATATGCCCAGAGCCACGTAAATTGGAGTATTGAAGATTGGTCAAAAGTTATGTTCTCCGACGAATCAAAATTTATGCTCCACAAGCACGATGGAAGACACAGAGTGTATCGAAGACCAGGGGAAAGATTCAAGCAAGCATGCATCGAAGAAAAAGTAGCCTACGGTGGTGGGTCTGTACTTGTGTGGGCCGGAATTTCTTCTGAAAGTCGCACAGAGCTGGTGATCATAGAAAACGGCTCTTTAACTAGCGTAAGATATGTGGAAGAAATCCTCAATGATCACGTTGGTCCATTTATGGTCAATTTAGGTGAGGATGCTATATTTATGCATGACAATGCCCGACCTCATATAGGTAGGATTGTGAATGACTACCTTCAAGAGATGAACATTACTCGTATGGAGTGGCCAGCGCGCAGCCCGGATATCAACCCGATCGAGCATGCTTGGGACGAGCTAGGCAGATGCGTAAAACAACGAAACCCTCCCCCAATCACGCTTCGTGAGCTCAAAATTGCTCTCACAGAGGAATGGGAGAATATTCCCCAAAATCGTATAAGGAACTTGGTGTACAGCATGCCAAACCGCGTAAACGCAGTAATGGAAGCACGAGGAGGCAATACGAAGTATTAAAATTCAAGAAAATCGTAATAAAGTTAAAAAATTTCATGTTTGCTATTTTTGTTTTAAGGAGAGATCAGCAGTTTTTTTCTTTATGTAATTTTGTGTTAATAAAATGTATGGCGACTCATTTTTTTTTTACTTTCATTTAAGGAGTATTACATTGTCTATTAAATACAATTTATTGCATTAACCTATCATTTTTAGTTTCTGAGATTTTTAACATTCTTTAAGTGACCCGAATTCATTGCTCTCGAGTGTATTAAGGCTGATTTTATAGTCACGCGTTTCAGCAGCGCCGTCGGGAGCGCGCGCGCTCGGATATGTATTGGGGTAGTAGTAGCGTTTCAAATTCGCGCACTTGAGCAGCGCCGTTCGGTGTTCCTGTTCAACAGCGCGCTGCCCAACGGCGCGTCTAGCGGCGTGACTATAAAACCAGCCTTAAGTGTCATGTTGTAGTTGTAGAGAATGGTATACTACTTATTACCTTCAGGATCATCGCATTCGCCTAGTCTTTTCCCAACTATGTTTGGGTCGGCTTCCGGTCTAACCGTATCTGAATACCAATATTTTGCATGGAGCGACTACCTATCTGCGCTCCACAACCCAGTTAAATACTGGGTATTACGATACCCTTTGGTAAGACTGGCACCAAGGGGTATCGTACTACCCCAGATTAAGAAATTATATTGTATAGAAATTTGTAATGTGTTACTGCCATTTTATATAACTATCAAAGAATTACAATTGTGTATTGAATATATGGACAATTGAAGTTAGTAGTGTATTCGTTTAACAAATAATTTCTGTCACTTTTCAAGAACCTCTTCAACTGATTTCATATACCAAAACTTTCGTAAAATTATTTATCATTTAGTATTCAAATGCACATCAAGCTACTGACCAAATCATATCGACACTTCTGCGATTAACCTATCTTTGTCCACCTAAGTCGAATGGACAGTTCAATCGCCGTGGCGTACACATGTATGATTTCTAGTCCGCTATACATGGCGAGCATCGTCTAGTTGTGAACTATTGACACGACTGAGCATCGCCAGCGAATTAACTAGGCTGTCGATCAAGTTGCGACTGGCGTTTGTTTCAGTCAAGTGACTGCTGTTGCAATGGAGTACGTGATAAACTGCTGTGTTTTCTGAATTTCATTCGTTCTTGTCTCCAGACAGCGTATCAGAAAGCGTAGTGTGCGCCGTGTGTTAAATGGAATAAATAGCGCACACAAGCACATTCCTCGAATAGACTCTTCAGTCATAAACTAAGATCATGGCCACCGTTCCTTATAGCGTTCCAAACCACGTCAAGACTCAAGACAATAATAGTAGCTAAAGCAACTATTCCAACATAATTTGCTCTAAAATTCAGGGCATTCTGAAAATGCCTGGTGCGTTCACATCAAAGAAATAGTCGAGGAGCTCGCAACTTTGCCTGCTTGATATATTGTTGTCGGGCGACATTTTCGGGCACGGCTGCGCAATGAATATTTCGTTAAGTACATAGCGTTATTATTTATTTCAAATTGTTTGTTGGTACAGGGTACAAATTGTTTTGGGAAACACCGGCTGTTGGTGGACCTGAGTCGAGACTGTCTTTACATCTCGTACATGCCTTCAGTTGATGAGACTTACGAAGGCGACTTGCTTCAAGAGACACGCGCGTACAGTTTAAAATGTTACAATAAAATACCTCAACACATTTTACAACTGAATGAGACGAAATTTAAATCTTGTATAAAACGCACACTATGTATGCTTGCCAGCGTTTTATAAGTTGGGGGATTATATTGATGAAAAAAATGCTTGGCTCAATGCTGGTCCTGCTCCACAACCATAGGGGCAAACTAATTGAGTACCATGTGAAGTTATTGTGGAAGCTGCAGAAGATTGTAAAAACATATTTGCATGTATAGATTCAATCTCTTAGTATTATATAATTACATAGCACATGTGTGAGTACTATGTACTGTAAAGCTACCATTTACATTTACTTATCTTTCATTGACTTGAAGGTGCCCTGGTGGCTGAAAGAAAGTCATGATGCTCACTCAAATATCTCGCTGATGGTGGCGGGAGTGTCGGGTCATTTAGTTCCCTTCAATATGGTTGAGCAGAATGGGGCTGATACATGCGTCTAGTTCATTAACGGGCGCTGTCAGTTGGGACTGGTCATCTCTTAGCTGCCACGGTTTATTTTAACTACTTTGTTTTTAATATAATCTTTTACTCTGGACGCTCTTAATGTGCACGTCTTTCTACATCGTTCTCACATATATGTAAAATCTCAACATGAATGATGTAACTAAGATTTTGTAACAATACTTTGATTTAAAAGAGTGTACATGAAGTTTCTTGCCCATTCTTCTGCATGGAGATTTACGCTTTGGGATGCGCAACTGCAGTAATTTCTCAAGTTATTATGCCTTGTGACTGGGACTGTAGCTTCGCTTTATTTTGTTTTTTTTTTGACATTCAAAAGTGCCGTAATGGTCTAATTGAAATAAATGCTTTGAGTTTGAGTTCGTATGCCACTTGTTTCCGTCGCATCGTGACAATTCATTTCACTTGTGTTTTTCGCAGTTGCTGTCGTGAACAACGGAGTTCAGACTGTCGTTCTCCCTGCCAGGGCTGCGGGACTATTCGAAAGAGATACCGCGGCCCTGCAACACAAAGGGCGAAAGAAGGAACATGGAAGGGTTTTAGTCAGTAAAAGTCTGAAACTCCCTTCCACTCCGCCCAGAGCGGGAGGAGTCATTTGATGATTTCCCATTCCAAAAAAAAAGACTGTCGTTCTAAGAAAAATGGCGCACAAAAACAGTGTCATCTAGGCAAAATTTGATGAATCTACTAAAAACTATTTATGTTTCAATAAAATTGTTCTGTCTACTATAGAAACTGTTTTAACACAGACCTAGTGTGTCCATCATCTTAATTGGTCAGTGAAACCAATATCCTCAAAGTAGGACAGTGAAAATGGGATCCGTGGAGCCGTTTTCAACGCACTTCGAAAGCCATTTACATCCGAATAAAATTTCCTGCAGTATTTTCCACATTGAATAGATCCGTCTAATCCAAAGTTTTGTATTTTTATTCCTGTTCCAAATAGCTGAACGGATTCCGACAGTTTTGTTTATTTGAGGTGGATAGGCTCATGGTTTAAAATGTTCACTCGTAGTAATGTTTTATGCACAACGTGTACAGTGTGTTGTTACTACAATCATCATCATTTAATTTTGATGACAAGTATAAATTTCCATCGGCAATTTCTCAGGAACCTTAGGGGATGAGTTTCAAAAAACGACACTATTTCTTTTTAATAAACAGACTTTTTTAATAAACCTTTAGGGAATGAATTTTAAAAATCTTTCTGAGTACTGAATTCTATTACATAAAGAACCAAATGTCAGCGCTTGTCTGTCAGTGAATTATGATTTATATTGAGTTGAAAGAAAGGACTGCCTCGTTGGTCGAGTGGTCACAAGCGCGGTGTTGCTTGAGGTCCTGTGTTCGATTTCCGGGTGAGTCAAAGTGTTCTATTGGGTTTTTCCGTCGGGAATTTGTGCCCGGTTCATGGCAATAGGCTCGATCCCTATAATGCACTACACATGGGACTATAACATGGGACTTAAAACATAATTGGCGAAATTTTTGTTAACTATTAGATACACCTTTGCCTAACTCTTCGGGAATTACAGCCGTTATGTTATGTTATGTAGAAAAGGCTGATGATCATCATCAGTTTATAGCAATCCGCTGTTGTACATAGCCTTCTTCAACCACAAGATACTGAGATCAATCCTCTACTTTCATCCTTACATTTACAGGCATTTTTTTTACAATTACGACCACGTATCACGATTAATCCTTACTAAAAAGTATTATCACTTTAAAGTAGAATAAAGTTACGAATAAAATAATAGACACATTAAAGTCCGTTACACAAACTTCAAAATTCAACTGAAAGAGAATCGTCAATAGTATCAGCTGTTTGTAATCGCCTTCTTCCAAGTTGTAGAATTTTATAAGGTTTCCGTAGCTCGCTTTACCGGTGGCGGGGTGCATGACGAGAGCTAATGCGGATGTTGGTGATAAAAGGTCTATTTAAATGCAAAAGAATGAAGGATAAATATAACTTACTATGGAACTGTAGTTTAAGACAAATATTAGAGCGTTTGTGAAGGTTATATAGGCAGTCGCTATGTGTAAATTACTGGTATTCAGCTGCAACCGGACAGGTATACTAATAATGGTTAACAACCTCACCAACTAGATGGTCACACCATCTAGTTAGTTGGTGAGTTAGGTAACGATTTACAAATTAATTTGATCGATTCGACGGAAAAAGCATAAGTACCTAGAGTAAAATGATGAGTAAGAGGAATCAATAGAGTGATTGCCCCCCCCCATACGCCTTGTGAAAAAGAGATTTATCCAATACAATTTAATTAAACAAAGTACTCGTGCTATAACAGCTCGAAAGTAAACTATCAGTCGTCCGTTTATACAGGACGCCGCATTGTCTTCTATTGAAAATCAAATTCGTCCCGTCCGGACCCCGAACAAAATTAAACGCGAAACGCATAAATTAAGAGGAGTTAAGACAAACTTTGCCTCACAAGTTTCATTGAAAGAGGTGAGCTCTTTTGAGTGATTCTTCCTATTCAACCTCAGGAATAACCTTGGCAATTTCTACAGTGCTGGGAAAAAATGTACCAGGAGCTCAAGAGTTCAGAAGAGATAAGGAGTGTTTTTCCAAAGCAGTTGAGTTCAGCAAAGCAAGCTCTAAGTTGTTCGGGTTGTATGCTAATGCACAGCTCCCATCGGAAAGATTTTGTAGTCGGCCGAATTGGATGGCAAATCATTGGCATATTTATTAGTTCTGGGATTTGATTCTGGTTTCTGGCGCACTTGGGTTTGTTATTGTGGTTATGAGAAGATCGTGTAAACATGTCCCGTATTGGGGTAATGACATTGTTTGACGTTAAGTATTAACTGTCTAATTAACGTTCTGGGATCCCTTATTTGTATTGCTAAGATTTTAGATCTATTTTAATACTTACATGTTTCTGGTCAATGTTTATTTATGACATACATGAAAATATAACTTTAAATACAAGTTGTAGGTACACACATCTTTTCTTTAAACGTTAAAGAAGTAGTAAAAGATAATCGCTAACAAATAACACTTAATACCAGATTATTGAGTCGAACACTACAACCGAGTAAGGAACTATCACAAAATAAATACACAATTCGGAACTGAACCGAGGAATTTATGCATAAATAAATCTGTCGTTTAATATGGTTTATGGGCAGTTTATAACAGCTGGCAAATAATTCAATGTTGCCACTACAAAGCTAGAAGCAATTTAACTTGGAATTTAATTGAATTGCAGATGTGGTTGCCATGTTTGCGACGCCACCGGTCCCTAGTTAATCCGTTATAATTTTTGTCCTTCGATGTTTGAACATAGAAACTGTACGGCTAATTGGACTGGTGGTCTGTAAGCTCCTGGCTTTTATATTCGCCTAGTACTTGAACTTGAATTTTGGTAGTATGATTACCCAGTGTTGCGGTTATAGGATGAGCAGGAATATAAAATAATTTGCTTTCAGTAAATTACGGTCCTGTCACAGTTATTTTACTTATTGCTAAAGCATCATTGTCAAAATCAAAATTATTGATAAATCTGTCAAAATTGCAGTGATACAAACTACTGCTAATTCGCGAGAGTTACTGCTGTTAGAATTAAATTACTGTAGATTATTATAAAATCTCCCCTTGGCCCGTTCAGTCTTACATAAGACCATGATCCCGTACTCAAAGATCGATTAACCTTAATGAACCACCTTACGATTATTTAAGGGTGGTGCACATACATCGTGTTTCAGGCCTTCTTAGACAAATAGTGTGGTTTGGTTGAGGCCTACCGCATCGTACATTGATAGTAGACTAATTGCTTACTCGTACTTTATAGATAGATTGATATATAAGCACTTTCAGATACATAGCTACTAGTGAGGGGTGTACTCAGAAAATCCCTTTGGGCTTAATAGTGTCACAATATAAACAAAAATAAAGCAAATCCATACTAATATTATAAATGCGAAAGTAATTAATTTGTCACACTTTAACGGCTAATTGGATTTCGACAAAATTAGGCACAAAGTTAGACCACCGTGACCTGGGCTAGAGGACATAATTAGGATAATTTTTACTTCGGTTAACCCTTACAGGACTAATTCCGTCTTCCACGTGCGAAGCCGCGGCAAAAGCTAGTTTATAATAAGAAAGTCATAAAGATACTGAAACTAATTCAAACGCGTACCCAACTACTAATTCACAGTGGCTTATTAATCTGAAATCACAGCAATATTTCACGTAACAGCAACAATTGTGGAGTTTTATCAGTTGCTTTTGACAATCTACGGCGTCTATACGTCACTGTCGAGTCTATGGTTGGCGATGAACTAAAACTTAAGAGATTATTCTCGGCCGTGTCTGTCACTCGAGCAAGTTTGCGAGGCGGGTGCTCGAGTTATTCGCACTTTATCGCTAAGTTAGCGATAGTGGGTTCGAGACCAGCCGTTGTCGCTTATGTACTCCTAGTAGTTTTATAACGAAGACATTTTTGCCGTCGTAAATATTTTGTTTTGAGGTTTACTTCTTATATAGATGTTTTTAATATATGATAAACTATTACAGCAAAAGACTCAAGTAACTAATTACTACTGGGTCCGAGTGCCCACCTAGTATTTCGGGAAATCGCCAAGCGGTTGGTCGACTCTTCACGTGACCAGAAGGCGGGCCTATTTTTAAACCGACTTCAAAAAAAAGGAGGAGGTTTCTCAATTCGACCGTATTTTGAACAAAGAATCAGCATGGCCATCCAACGGTGCTGCCAGCCTTCTGGCACTTTTCCTGTTGACAGCGATGCGGACGAATTTTTGTTACTATTATAGTTTTGTAGTTTGTAAATAATAGAATTATCTTGAAAAAAAAATTGAAGTTAAATAAAAATAAAAGTTACTAATTGGTGCGGTTTTTGATCTTACCGTCTAGACAAAGTTAATTTATGTTTCAATCGTTCATAGAAAATTAACCAAATTAGTGGAAGAAACAGAATGGAAAGAAGAAAGCCAGCTTTTAAAAGCTGCAGTCGGTAATGCTACTGTACAAACTGATATTAGTGTTATTTGCGATCCGTTCGTTGACAATTTTGCAAACACTCTAGAAGAAATTTAATCTTGATTGTTTAAAAAACTTAAAAAAGTTGGTAAACTTTACGTTAAAACAGTTACGAAACTGTCGTAAATTTTGTAAAATAGTGATAATTGATGACCAAAATTAAATACAAACATGCATTAATCACACCATACAGAAGCCGCGTCAGTGACATATTCATACAGCTCTTTGTTATCATTTCAACACGAGCGGTCACGGTCACCCAATCACAGAAACAATAGGGTACAAAAACTTTTGACCCACAACTTTGAGCCCTGTGAATTTGTAACAAAACATTCAAGGAAACTTTGCTAAGCGAATATTTTATTCAGAACTGATATTACACATAGATTTGTCAAATTACATTTACGCCAAACTCGCGCTAGTCTTCCGAAGTTCTCGAATTGCAAAGATAAAACTTTGAAGATGATCGTACTCTGGAAACTAGTGGAAAATTGCCACCGGCCTAACAAGACCTTCCTCGCCTCCCCCTAATCCTTGAATTTTGAAGGAGTTAGCGGATTAATGGCATGGATTGGAAGATCCAAGCTTGCTGGTTCATCCGCAATGTTTATTAACGCCAAGTGGCTTGGCAGCTAATTCGCGCTTGGACTGACAAATTTAATAACAAGTAATGAAGTACAGAGAATCGAACCTCGCCTGCAAGCGTGCTAAGATCCCTTGGTAGTTCTAGTTCAGTTAGTTTAAAGAAATATATATTCGGTATCGGTTGAGATTAGATTTTGATTAACTATTTAATGAAAGGTAACGTTTATTCTAAACTCCGTACCATTTAAAATGAATCGCGAGGGAGAGTTAAAATTAATTTCGTTCAGACTCCTTCCTCGTACTCGTATAACATCAAGGAATCATTTGCATGCATCCCCAAAAAACATTTTCTCCCCATTGATGGTTAAAAATCCATAACAAATGCGTTACGTGATTCCTGTACAATCTCTTTCGACAATTGTACATTTAAAAATGCTTAGATCCCAACTTACGATTCAGCACACGTTCCGAGGAGATATTAATGGACTCTCAGTGTTTGCACTAGACGCGGCTCGCGGCCCGATGGCCGGCCATTTTAAAAATCTTACTACCACGCAAACACTAAAATGGTTCCTGCGGTGCAAATTCTCGCTCCATTTGTTTTGGTATTTTTTTTTCTTTTACAACTACGTAAGTAGGGTTATTTATATATATTATATTTTACAGATCTTATAGTAAAAAAATAAGGAAATAATCCTGATCAGTTCTTGGAGTGGGCGGAACAAATAATAACAAGCTCTACCAATAAAGAATTACGTATTTATATGAAAAATCACTACTCTTGTTTCCCCGACAAGGAAAAATATTCCAAAAACTTTTATAGTTAAAGCATTTTCCCGTCTTTGATAAGTATATTCGGGATTCCTCTCTCACATTTTCTTTTTCCTTCTAAATCTGATAAGAAACTCCATTTCTATCTAACAAGATTAAGTGGACCGTTAACAAAGCTATTAGAATTAAAATCCTATGAGTGGAATGTACAAAAACCATGGAACAGTCGGTGTCAGTTTGGAACGCAGCCAGTCTCGTGTACTAGGCGCACATAGCCTGGACGCCACGTTTTTAATCACCACTGCCTCTGACGGGCTGACATTGAAAAATATTTCTGTTTAGATTTCGAACGTTGCTTCGAAGCCGGTCGGGATTGTAAATAATTAGGGTTTTTTGGGGGTTTTCAAAGGGTCTAAAAATCTTTCATTTGAAATATAGGATGTAGAAAACTTTTAGCAACTTGAAAAGCGTGTACTAGCTTCGAGAAAGGCACGGAAATCCGTCATGAAGGAAAAAGATAGAGTAATACCTTAGTCATTTATATCAAAACACAAAATATATAATAACAAAAGTTTTACTAATCACGAAAAAATGGAAAAAAGACAATACCTACCTAGAGATCCTGACCGTATTTTTCTCGCCTCAGTGGCTAAGCAAAATCGGCTATCTGTTAAAAGGTCTTAAACAGATTATCTGAGACGAAGCCACAATCCCATTGCGACCTCATTAGTTTAATACTTATGTTTTTTTGCATGTTGATTACCACGATTTTAGCACAAAAGCGTAGGTATTAAGGATTCAATCCACTCTCTGAAATGAAACAGAGAACACTTGGAAAACTGTATTAAATTAAATTGATATAGGAAATAGCATTTACTTATTGTGTAGAGTAAAGTAACTATATATTTTTATTAATTAGAAACTATTAATAACCTAAAATTAATAAACTAACAAGAAACTGTAAAAGGGTAAACACCATATTGAGTGCACGAAGCGCGCGCGTCAGCGGCGCGTGCTGCAGCAGGTTGGTGCGAGCGGGTGGCACCCACAGCAGCGGCGGCCGCCTCCGTCGCCCCACGTATCCATCAGGAGGACATCACCCTTGCGTTTGCTATAAAGTCAACCGCACATCAATGGTTGCACTGCGAATACAACCCTTATTGCTACGACATAAAGGCGTTGTCTAATTCTACCTATTGTGTAACTGCACTAATCTTACAAGTTCTCTTTAAGGATACAATTTCATTTACTAAATTTCTTTGGTCTAAATTTATCATTATGGGAAAATGCACTCTGCTTGATCAAATTTTGTTACAATTTTAGATTATTGCATTTAACCCAGTCGGAATAGTTAAAATTGAGCAAAATTTGTTCTATCGCAATCCCCTGAACTAATTTTGTACAATATTGACCAATGTATAAGGGACACCGCCGCACTATCAATTAGCACGTATTCGTATAATTATACGTATAAAATAAACATTGTTTTCTACAATGTGCAATACCTACTCGGCCAAAAGATACTTATTGAAAATATGATGTGTCTCTTAAGATACAGGTCTCCTAGTTTAAGAGACAGGGTTCATTATTATTTTTGTATGCATAGATTTTTTGTAGATTTCAATCTTCGATGCACAAAAACCTGTACCTACTTGTACCTAAACTTATTGTATTTCAGCCATCTTGTTTTGAACGGTGTCTGTGTGTACCACTTGGATAAATAAACAATTTTATTTTTTTATTTATTATTATGATTAAAAAAAACTATGTGGGGGTGGGGTGGTGGGGTGTTCGGAGTGATGTACTGAATACGTGCATCTACGTATCTATGTCTCCGCCGTGCATTAAACCAACTTCTGATTGGTAACGTCAACAAGAATTTCGGATAATAACTGCTAGCGGGTAGAAAGATGAGAAAACTGGAAATCTCATAATCGTAAAATTAAAACAAACAGACATAAACAAATAGTTTCCCACACTGCTTTTCACTCCTACAAAAGTACGAACCATCATATTATACCCCGCCATCCCCTTTACACCTCCTCTTAAATGTTAATTTTACGAGCAGATAAACGCAACGCTGTTTCAAAACACTTCAAAGGCGTAATCCGGAGACTTTTATAAAACTCAGAGCTAATTGAATTGCTAAATTACTTATTGGGAAGTCGGAGCGAGCCGGAATCGGGCGGTGATCGGTCAGTCACTATGAATAATTCAGGAAAGAGTAAATAGCTACTAAACTCAGAGGCTAATGTCAGTGGAGTGGAAAAACGTCGATTAAATTTTGTAGTTCGGCGAGCGAAGCAGAATTTGTTAGTATTTTTAGTTCCGCATGTCGGTTTGGACGAGGACGTAGATCGGAATGGGGTTTGGGTTGAAGGAGATATTGATTTGTTTGTAACGGCAGGTTTTCGTAGTAGTGTTGGTCCCTGGAATCAAAAATTACGAAAATACTTTAAACCTTTATATTAATAAATCTGACTCTATACAAAGTTCGAGGGAATCGGTTTCTTCTAGGCAAGCGTGCTCCACCATAGGCCGCATCATCGGTTCACATCGGGCTAGTTGCGGCCAAACTCAATTGCCAACTTATTTAGTAAAAAAAACACTTATTTGGCTCTTCAACAATGAGTTCACTATTACTTAATTTATACATTATATACATAGGTCTAAGTGCCCCATTGCTTAAAGAAAAGCACATACATACATTATATCTTCTCACTACCAGAATCAGTTAATGATTGCCCTAGGAAGTGCATTACAAATACAAGTATATCCACGGTACCTACCCTGGGCGGTTATTTCCAATCTCACTGACTGAGCCACTAAATACGATTAAATCTAGTCAGTAATTTTTGACGTGGAATTTTCATTTTCTGTCTGTGTAAAATAATTAACAACCTATCTCCAAGCGGGCGAAGCTCCGGGTGAATGCTAGTCGTACTAAACTAGCAACAAAACTGAACTGCATGTAATATCATGTGCTGCCTCGCCAAAGCGTCGATAGGTTCCGCCTCGCTTTCAGCATGATCTATCGTTTCTATTAGCATACATCGAATACCAAACGGTTTGAGTATTTTCAGCTATTTTCTTTATATACTTAGATAGTCAGAACAAAATTTGAGTGTGCTTAAAGAGTGTTTCGGGTTCGGGTTAATATCAAACAAAATGAAGGGCACAGGGGAAAAACATGCAATGTTACATTTTTATGTTTTTTGAACTGGCCATACCATTGTATAGTACAAAGGTGTTAGAACAAAACGCCAAAACACACTGCAGTAAAATAGACAGTCACGGAGTAATCTTCATAGAAAAATATTGATACAGTGCATTAACAAGCAATTTCCCAGTTTTGTGGACCAAAAGCTACGCAATACTTTTCACGGATAAAATATAGTATAATATACTATTTTATACCATACTTTCGACTTTTTTTTTTTCACTAACTCTTTTCATCTCGAGTTTTAATGTACCTACCTTTTTTCAAGGATAAGACTAATTTAACAATTTCTCAGTTCATTGCCTTTGTGACATCGCATGTTTATCCCCTGTGCCCTTCAAAAGTTAATAAAGGGCCTATTAAGGACAGTAATTAAAACAAATAAAAACATACTTCGCCAATTTATTAAGTCCAAGTTTACATTATAAACACGGGTTTAAACGCTAACAGCTACAAAGTCGGTTAAACTAAACTTACATGACCTTAAGACTAATTTCACTGGGTTGTTTATTTTGGCAAACTGGTATAGTGGTACATTGCAGATAGTCCCAATTTGATATTACACAATAAATTACTGTTTGATAAGGGAAAGTGATTATAAAATTTTAATTAACAAGAACCCACTTTGGCTGGGTCTTGGAATTAGTTATTCGTTTTGTTATTTTTGGAATTGCTTGTAGAAAAAGATTATAAGAGGAGCTCGTGGCTAATTGTTTATTATTTAACAGCCGCACGGGTCGGTCTTCAAAGGTAAGCAACGCTTGACAAGGTCGATCTGCGGATGGGTGATCATACACTATGTACGGACTTTCCTCCGTGCCTCGGAAAGCACGTTAAACCGTTGGTCCCGTCTGTCATTTGTAGATCTTTGACAGTCGTTACAGGTAGTCATTGGTTCGAAAGTCTTACTACGGGGTGTCTTATTACCCAGTACCAGGTTGTGGATTTCAGATAGGCAGTCGCTCTATGTAAAATGCTGGTATTCAGCTGCATCCGTATAGACTGGAAGGCTACCCCAACAAAGACGGGATAAGGGCACGCAGATGATGTTTGAAGAAAAAGATTAACGTCTTTGAGATGATAATTTTTATTTTTGGGCAATCTTGGGTCCATTGCAGGAGTATCAAAGGTGGTTTCTTAGAAGACTATTGTGAAATATCAAAGCTAGGATTCGCGATAAAATATTATAAGGCTATAACGGCATTCTACGTTAGTATGATAGTTTATTATGATAAGATATTGATTATGTGTGTATTTTTAATACAGCAGACATTTTAATAGAATTATGTTGCTGATATTGAAACTTAATACGTATGGAGTTAAATTACAAGCAAACGATGGCTTGAATAAATAGACACAACACTGAAAAAAGTTAAGGTACAATTTCGAAAGCGAGGGTGCCTACAAGCCTCACTATCAACATAACACACAATGCGACTGGTTTTAATGTAAAACTATGAAAACGGGAACCAGCAGCAGTCATCTATGGTAGTGTTTTATACCAGGGGATTTAAAATGGCCACTTTAGCATACGTAAAATGGTCACAAGGTGACAATTCATAATAGTAGGTACGTCTATGACCATTTTAAGAATGTAAACGTAATTCATATTATTATCCTATTATGATTCTGCTAAAGGAGGGGTCATTTTAGATCCGCAGAAGTATCTAGTCTTGCTGTGGTCTCGATTTTGCGGTACCGGTCCTTGAAACTGTACCTTAATCTCGTAAGCAAAGATCATTGTGTGAGTTACGAAAGAGAAGACGAAACCTTCATTACATTTATAAGAAAACAAAATGTATAAGTAAAAATTTAAAGATTTATCAAAACACGTATAACGTCTAATAACACAATAGTAACATCTATAACAATTTATAAAAAAATTCAATGCACAATTATTATTAACTACTTAACCCTAACAATGATGAGCATAATTCCTCATTACTACAAATATTTAATTATGTCTAACACAGCCATGTTTTGTTAAAGAAAATGTATACTTCCAAAACATTTAGTAACATTAAGCCCATTTCACCCTCTTTGGCAACGAAAACTATTATTACATTACTTATATCACTTTACTAAAGTCTTTTTAGGAGGTTCTCTAGTGGTGTCCTTAAGGGTGCAGTTATGGGACCATTACAACAATGTTTGGTACTTTTGAATGTGACATTAGATTCAACATTAAAGGCATGACACACGTCCGGCTTCTATGCTTCTATTCATTTTGTATGAAGCATTGCAGACAACAGGCGGACCATACCGCACTTTCTTGTATTAAAATGCGATACACCCCGTTCACAATTTTAGGCAATGCAACTTGCGTCGCGGCTTGCGTGTCCGTATCTGTTGCGCAAGTCGTTTCGTTGTTAAATACGTATTTTTTTTTATTTGTGTAGCTCGTGGCCAAGCGGTTATACTTGTAATGCCATGTAAATCTTCACTAATAGAGGAAAAATTTATGAAAGAAGAACCATTTCGTTGATTGCTTTTAAAAATCAATATAATTTCCTCTATGAATAATTCAGCATCCCTAACATCTTTCGATTCAACTTCCTCCCCAATTAACTTACCTTTCTTTTTTAAAAATGTTATCTAAAAGCGTAAAAATAAGATAAGACAATAATTTATTATTGTACCGTATCAAACTGAGGGAAAGAACAATTTATTACCCTTCTCCTACTTCCAACTTAAACACTAACATTTTACTTGAAACCTTAAGTAACTTACATTGTAATATTACGATACAATTCACAGCCTATTTTGGCTTTACAACGTCTAATTAGGATAATGAATATTTTAGAGGAAAAGTCTTATTTAATTACTAAGATATTTTAGAGATTGTCGACAGAACCGTCACTGTAATTTAAGAAGTTTTAGTACAGACTTAAGTTTAAAAATCTTTTTGATAGCTTCTTATGATCCTTAATTTTAAAAACAATCTAAGTTATACAATATTTAACAGCAAATTCGTTTTTTTTTCTTCGATAGGCAAAGATTCGAAAAGATTGACAAATAAATGTTGTTGGTATATCAAAAATCCAAGAAGGCAGACATAGTACTGCTGTATCAAGTAACTACTTAAACTATTAACAACTTTTAAGAAATTCTATCAAAACAACCATTGATTACACTGCTCCCACTCCCTTACCACTAGAGCTTCCATAACCCCACGCATCTTTACACAAACCTTTATAGTCATGATAAAAACCATCACCAGGTTTAATGATGGAAACCTTCAATGTCCTGATGAAAACTTCACCAGTTAAACAAAGAAACCTTCTCCTATGGATCCCCACTGTCAACTGGCAAGAATTGCTGCTGGGCAACCGAAGACAGCATCATGTCAATTGGCTTGGTGTCATCGTATAGAGAAGGTGCTTCGCAGAGGATGGCAAAGGTACCAACGATGGATGCAATGGTGAAGATCCAGAGGAACAGACGGTCTAGAACCATGGCGACGAAGCCCCAGTCTTGATCTTCCTGTTAGAGAAAAGAAGCAGCTTTGATATTGGATGGAAACAGAGTTAGTTATCGTGTTTTTTGGTGTTGGAGTATGGACCATTAGTATACTCTCTATTGTGAACACCAAACAAATTACAAATACAAAATTTACTTAGAGTGACAATATAATGGGCGATATCTTCAAAGTGATCTTAACAAGAAAACCATTGGATACATTAAGTAATTATACCTATCTAGTTGGAGAGACAGATTATATATAAACTCAGAAGTTTTTAGAAGCTGGAAAATCCTGTTTGAAAATTGAATGATTGTAAAATACCAGAGATTTACTTTTCATTCAATTCAATACTCACAGCATTAAATTCATCCTGCCTCTGCATGTGATGCTGTATAAACATGACGTTATGGATCGCCTTCTCCAGTTCAAATGGGTACTTCTTTCTCGGTGCCACGTCACTCAAAGAGTCGTCAAGTCCTGACATCACTGATGGTAGACCGTTGTAGCCAGCCCCAAGGCTGCCTAGAGCACCGACAAGACCACTGAACCTATTGAAAAAATATGAATTCGAATTCTTGATTGAATTAAATCTTGGTCATCAAATTCCGGTGTAGCAGTAGAGCGAAAAGTTGAACAGTGCGGGACCTGATAATTTCATTGATGCGAATCACGGATCAAATAATGTTAATGAATGGATTGAAATTAATTACATGACAGCGTTATTAAACATGGGTTTGAATACTGATGAGTTCATTGACAAACTATAATGTCCGACTCATTTTACAAACCTGTTAGTAGCCGTAGTTGAATGTAGCCCATTACATCCTCCCGGCAGATGATGACGTAGAGAATCAGGACTAGATGCATTCGAATTCGTCTGCTCAGCAGCAGCCAGAGCATCTTTAAACTTATTCTTATTCTTCATACTTCTCCCAGCTATCTTTTGCGCTGCCAAGTCTCTCAACAAGTCTTTTGGCACCCTCATCAGTAATAACTTTGGTAGCTTTGTTATAAAGAATTTTCGAACCCAAGGCGCCATCTTGTGCGTACTAGGCTTTCGATAGTGAACGTTCAGTATTATAATTGTTATCACTACTGATAGTCCTACCAGTAACATAGTGAATAGTAAGTACTTTCCAAGTAATGGTAATGCAAGTGAGGTAGATGGTATAATTTCGGAAATCAGTAAGAAAAACATGGTTTGGGATAGCAGTATGGAAATGCTTAAAGCTATCTTCTCTCCTGAATCAGCGGGTAAATAGAATACTAGGACAGAGAGGTACGAAATACCGACACAGGGTACGATTAAGTTAACCGTGTAAAACAAGGTTTTTCTTCTAAGTGTGATGTTGAAGAAGATATCTGAAACAAACAGCTTTGTTATAAACAAACATACAACTCCAGGTGTACTAAACCAAGAACAGAACGAGGAAAAAATGTTATCCTGTTAAACCGAATGACCTATTATGAATTGATTCCTATTCGGTGAGCAAAACAAAAAGATATTGCTCTTCGAGATCACGTTCAGGAAGAAATCATGTCTAATCTTTGATAAATTGTTGATAAAGAATCAAAGAAAATAAAGCACCATTTCTTTAGCAATAAATGTGACAAACTGGAATTTGTGCACATTATTTTGTCTTAAATTCTAATAGGATTGCGTAACGGTCAAGCATCGAGATATTTGGAAGTAAACAGTCCTTATTCTAACATATTTCAAGTTGATGGTGTCTTTATGTCCATTTGACTGCTATCGAATTACGGGGACAGAACTCCATACAAAACCGTACACTGAACGTTGATATTCTAAGAGAAAATATCAGTATTAAAGAATGTATGTATACTAATCATGGCCGACTAATTTTGTGTTCTTAAACTTTTACTACTCTAACTACTAAAAACTATTATTTATCAGTGAAATTAATTATATCGAATAACGTAGTTGTTATGCAAGAAGCCATCTTTTGAGAAAGAAAAAGTGAGAAAAAGAGAAACACAATGCATCAACTGAAACATTAACGTCAAGGAAAAATAAAAGCTACACGCGTATGTGAACCAAAAATATCGTAAGACAAATCCAAGATTTACAACAACAAATGTCTTAATAAAAACTTCTATTTGTAAACTCCAGAAGACATAGAAAAGGACAAAGGATTTAATTTCAGTCTTTGTGAAGAATCTTATTGTCTAGACGTAGTACATGTTACGGTCGGTTACTGTACTGAATGAGGTTTTCTCTAAGAATATCCAGTGTTAAGAAAGATAAACTCCTTCAGCTGACCGATTTGTTTGTTCTCCAAGTTTCACAGGATCTCGGATTTATCTTGAATGCTAAGCTTAATAGATTAAATGGTATTATATGATAAAGTTTTACTGAGTTTTTACCGCAGTGTGTATTTGTTGTTCGTTATTTTTTTCTGGGAGTAAAAATTGTTGGTTACTTAAATTTACAAAAGTTGTATAGTTTTTTTTTTACTTTTTTGGTTATAACGATAAAAGTGTACGATGTCACTTCAAAGATCTGGATTTCTTTCTTATGAAAAGTAAAAATAAAATGTTTAACACCAGGCTAGTCTTCTTCCATCCATGTCATCAACTACGTTGAGTTTTATTCTATTTTTTATGAGTTTCTAGACTCAGTAAAACACATTGTCGACGTGTCACGTTTCCAGCGAGTGTTTTTTTCTCCAAAATTCGAAACGTCTGTACTTTTAGCAGTAGATAACTATGACAGACTGCCTCGTTTGTCTAGTAGTCGCAAGAGCGACTGCTGAGCGTGAGGTCCTGTGTTCAATTCCCGGGTCGGGCAAAGTTTTATTGGGTTTTTACTATCAGGAATTTCTCAGTAGCAGGCACGGGGTTTGGAATTCTGCCCATGATGATAGCAATAGGCTCGCCTCCTATTACATGAGACTTAAACATAACTGGCAAAATTTGGGTGTACTATTAGGTACACCTCTGCCTATCTTTCGGGGATTACAGGCGTGATTTGTGTTATAACTATGGCAACTTTATAATGAAAATCAAGCTAATCACACAAAGAGAGATTCTCTGAATGCCTCCTCTCTCTATCTTGCTACAAACACAAGCTTCCCAATGAAACACCAACAATTATCATCAAAGAATCGAAAGGGGGATTTCTAATTTGACGGCAGTAAGTCGTCGGAAGAGCCGGCAGTAATTACAGACTACTCCGGGCAAATTGCTTAGATTTAACTAGTCATTGAAGATGTTACAATTTAGTTCCAAATTGCTGGGTCATAATTCTATAATTACAATTGTAATTCTAGATGTTTAGTTGACGGCATTCGCTTGGTGCTTTGTTTAAAAATGGAAGAATGATAACATCACATTAATTTAATACAACATTTCATATTTACTTCTCATAATATCTAAGATCTTAACATCGTGCTTGTTATACCCGAAGGGATATGTAGAAGCGTACCTGTAGTACCCCATATTTCGCTAGTTTTGTTGAATCCTCAAGTAATAAAGGGGGACCTACTGCTATTAACCAGGCTTTATCGGAATTAATCGGTATCACTTTGGAGTCAAGATTTGTAATCCAGACTCCGATTAATTTCTGAATGAAAAATATAATACATTCTTTGTCCCACCTGCGAATCGAACCTCATGCTCAGCAGTAGTGTTTGATATTAGACAAAACAAGGCAGTCGTGAAAGAATAATGCAATCAGGATCGTAAGATAAAAACGGAAACACGATTGTATCGAAAACAAATTAAAAAAAAAATCCTCTTCTGCATATTAATAGCAATCCGTTAAAACTTGATCATAACCATTACTCTTCGAAATTAAAACCATTTGACCTCATAATAAAAAAATTAATCAAACAAGCTACCGAAAGGTGTGGACCGTAAAATGTATCAACGGAAAAAAGGTTGAAAATCTCCAGAGGGCCGTTAAGCTGAAATGAAAGGCGTGTCATTATGAACTTCCAAATGTGTTTATCTAAACGTGAAATATACGGTTGTTAAATGGCGAGCTTCGTAAGCGACATTACGTATGCTGTGTAAGGACGGGGATGTCGTCATACGGGTGATGCCCATCTGTGACACGTGAATTACAATGACAGGACCCACACAATATGGGCTGTTAAATCGTTGAGATGTATGAGGACTGCGAAAGTAGACGAAGAAAAATACGTCGGGACTCTTTGGGTTTATACTGGTATTTGTAATTCTGGGATATCTGTCAGTTAAAGAGATGAGGCTCGTTATGTTTGTGGTTGGGACTGTTGCTTGTATATTTGTGTTTAGTCATGTTCGGTTGTTTACGTTTTTCTCTATTTAGTCTGATTGTAACAATGAAGTACAACAGTTGAATGTGTATGACAATATTGACCAGCGATGTTGGTGGCAGTAAAAACAAGGACAATACAAACTTTAATCATTTTCAATGCGTTTTTTATTTTTACAACGATATTCAACAGGATTGATATAAACTTTTCGGTGGTCTTTGAGTGTATTATATCGCTGATAGAATGATAATTTGGTTGGGCCCTCAGGACTGTCCCTGGTGACAATTTTGATACACCAGTTGGTCTAGTGGTTAGTGACCCTGACTGCTAGGACGGAGGTCGTGGATTCAATTCCCACACAGGACAAATCTTTGTGCGATAAGTACGATTATTTGTTCTGTATCTGGGTGTGATTTATCTATAATATGTATGTATTTAGAAAATATAAGTATGTTTATCAGTTGTCTGGTTGCCATAGTACAGGCTCTGCCTAGTTTGGGATCAGATGGCGGTGTGTTGGTTGTCCCAAAATATTATTATTATATATTAAATTATTGGCGGAAGTCTACGTCCAGCTTTGGATGTTAATAATGAACTAGCACCGGTACACAAATAAAAAATACTTAGTCTCATAAAGACTGTTCGAAAATGTTTTCCAAACTGCCATCGATAAAATCTTTCATAAAAAATCTCATAAAGAAAATTCATCGAAGTTTATTTTCCTTTACACCAAAGAATGAGTATAAAAACATTTACTTGGAGCAAAGTTTTCCTGTTGAGTGTCAGTGTATTTTGTTCACATAAGTGGCTCGGGGCTTGGTAAACTGCTTGATTCTCTAACAATTGACTGTAAGTGCATAAAGACGGGTTTTCTATAGGCATCAAGTGGTTCTCTTGAAAGTCCTTTATACGTACAGGCTCCTTTATGTCTGCCGTGATTCTGACACTTGAGGCTTTTTTTAATGAGTCTTGTTTATCTTGTAGACTGTATGATTTTATTGAAGTTAAATTGCGTGTGGCTTCTTTAAGACTTGTTGTCGTTTTACGTTAAGATACCATAAAAACTCGACCGAAATTCTGCAAAACTTGGAAGAAATTTCAGTTTAGATATTGCATATAATTCTGTAAAGCCCATAGTTCGTAAGTAATTTGACTAGTAAAAAAAATTTCGGGACTGGTGCGAATTTACCGGTAATCAAGCAGGCAAATTCCCACACCAGACTGAAATACAAAGAAAATCTCAGCAGAACCAACCTCCAATACACTATCAATCTCACTCCTCCAAAAACACGATAAGTACACCGCGATACCGTTTAACATGATAAATTAGAAACATCAACCGCTGATCTGCATTCAGGGCCCGCACTCGACGACATTACCGAAACAACCATTTAACCTGTTCAAGGAGACATGGCAGCAGTAAAACTCACTAATTTTGCATAGATAAGGGTTTTCGCCGTTCCACGGTAATTTACAACGTCCCCAGATTAGCGCTGTGCGACATCTCTTTGGGAAATAAAAGGATTGTCTGAAAAGATGGCGGTTTTAGTCAAGATTTTGTGGGTTGGCATGCCAAGATCTTGATTGGGGTTGATAAGAATGTCTTGGTTTTTATTGCTTTTATGTTCATGGTTTTAGGTACGGTTGAAAGTCAACTGCATGCAGTTGAGAAGAGATTTGTTTAAGTGACGGGCCAGAAAAAATCTTTTATGTTGCAGCTAGATAAGTTTATCTAATTCTTGTGGTAGACAAAAAGCCAGATGGTCAAAATTCTGAGACAAGCTCTGACCAGGAAATTATGACACATAAGAGACTAAACTTTTTCGTGCACACAAAAAACCTAAGTGTCTCAAACAGCGTTATGCTACTTTGTGGCAGAATCAGACGTGTTGCTAATGAGGTGAACAGTATCGATGAGATCTTTACTCCCAGCCACATTAGGCCAAAAAGTTTTAATTGATTCATAGAGTGACCTTTGAATCTTCATTATCTAACTACAACATATGTTACGCATTGGAGGAAATAATAAACAGTATCAACTACATAGTTCATACCTTACAGAATCCCTTGTTTCAACAAAGATTAACTCTGCAAGATTTAATACAAATATTTGCTATATTTTCTCAAGAAGTTTCTATTCTTAGGAGAAATAACACTTTGCTGAAGTTGGTAACCCATATTTGCAAGTTTGTAAGCATATTATCCAATCAAACTTGGGTACAAATAATTTGTTTAGTTCTAAACTTTGATTAGATTTATATTGAAGCATCGTTGTGTTAAATCCTTTTGGTTTTTTTTTGGTTTAGGTAATTTTTTCATGAAGTTTTGTAGCAACAGGTTTCGGAAAAGTTAGTTGTTAGTGGTGTTGTATTTTCTGGGTTAAACGATATGAACATCTTTTTCTTTTTCCATTATCCTAACTAATATTATAAATGCGAAAGTAAGTTTGTTTGTAACTTTTTCACGCCTAAATCACTGAACCAATCATCCAGAAATTTTGCATATCGTTGCCAGGTTTACAGAAACGGACATAAGGTACCTTTCATCCCGAAAAAAGTTCTGTAGTCCCGAGAGGAAAACAACAATAACGTTCTTATGATAATAGATGGCGCCACGTGTCTTTCGAATCATGATTGAAATATATTATATCTAGCAGAGTACAACACGAATTGATTGTCTACTTCTAAATTAACTCGAGCGAAGCCGCGGGCAAAAGCTAGTATTCTATAAAGGCTCTTAAAGAAAACAACACACAGCCAAAGACTATTTTGTAAAGTGGATAATCAACAAAGTTTTAAAGACACAAAAGTCTTCAACTCACCAGGATACGGCTCTTGACAGCAGGGGTAGTACCTCTCGTGCCTCTCCGCTGGTACTCCAAGAATGTCCCATTCCACTGATGGATAGTATTCTCGAAGGTCGATGCCGACATCCACCATGTCACCTTTCTTTTGGTTGATGTGCTTCAAGTCAATCTATAGGACAACTTGAAGAGTTAGTACAGGAACATAAATGTGATCAAGGACTCAGAAACATTTAAGGTAACCAATGATTTGGCGTCATAGTGGTTATGAAAAGAAAAAAGATGATTGTATAAGTTGGTTAATAAAATACAGTGTACTAAGATCTTGGTAATATAATAATAATGTGGAAGTTAGCAAAAGCAAGCAATACAATAACAAATAAATAAAATAAAAAAGCTTTTAATTTCATATTAGTTTACAGTTTTGTGATTAAAAAATATAAGAATGTTTGATGAAAAGAAAATAAGTCCTAGGGTTTTTATATATCAATGTACTAATATTATAAATGCGAAAGTTTGTGAGTATGGATGCATGGATGTTTGTTACTCTTTCACGCAAACTACTGACCGGATTTGGACGAAATTTGGCACACAGATAGTTTATAACCTAGATTAACACAAAGGATACTTTTTATCCCGGTAGTGCGATCCCGTGGGACAATTACCGAACTTACGCGGGTGAAACCGCGGGCATGAGCTAGTTTTAAATAAATAAATATTCTTCTTTATATTTTTGGGTAACAGGAACCGGGGGGTTCCTGTTACCCAAAAATATAAAGAAGAATAAAATGGCAATCTTTGGAAGAGACCTTCACCTTGAGGGGTCAAGGTGAAGGTCTCTTCCAAAGATTGCCATTTTTACCGGTCTTTAGCTATAAGATGCCATTGTTGTTCAACTATTTTGATGTCGGCATCCCATCGTGCGTAAGGCCTTCCTTTGTAGCGATTGCCCTGTGTGCCTTTCCAAGTTGTGACAGTTTTGGTCCATCTGTGGTCTTTGAAACAAAAAACCAAAGAAACACATATTCCAAACCGGTTGGTCACCGAGGAAGATTACGACCACAACCTTCCAAAGACAATGATTAGATTCTGATTGATTGATTTTGATTTTGACGGCACGGTTGGCGCAGTGGTCAAGCGATTGACTGCTGCGCTGCATGTCGCGGGTTCGATTCCCGTACGAAACAAATATTTGTATGACCTACAAGTAGTTGTTCCGGGTCTGGGTGTTTTTCTATCTATAATATGTATGTATTTACAAAAAAAAATCTAGCTACCATAAGGCATTAGGTTGCTTAGCTTGGGACTAGATGGTGCTGTGTGAAATGTCCAGGGATATTTATTTATTATTATTTTATTTATTTATTCTAATTGCACAAACATTGAATGACCTTACCGAAACTCTGTTTTTACAACTCGACAATTAATTACTAATGTAACAGAATATTCCTCACAAAACAAATGAAAAAAGGACCTCCAGTCCTCCATTTGATCTGCCATAAATTTTAAGTTATCGCAATTAACTAATTGCGTTGGGATAATTTACATTAAAGAGATTATAATGTCTTTTATACTCGCCATAACGATTGAAATGTTTTTTTCTTCATAAGATTAAGGCTTCGAAGAGTATGCTTAGGTATGTCGTTTATTTTTCGCCACTCTTGACAGAACGGACGCAAGTTTATTACCAATTTTTATTAAATATCTTCAGAAGGTGAAAATCTATTTAGATTGATTAAAATACGCTATTGAAGGCAGCCTACCAATCTAGATTTCATTCTTCGAAAAAAATTCCAAAAATCCTTGCCTAAAATATGCTTGTTTCCGCCCTTTACCCAAATTTTCACCTCTATTTATGAGAGACGCATTATAGCATCTAAGCATGTGAGGAGCTCGTGGTGTGAGGAGCTCGTGGCTAAATAAGAACAGCCGCTCGGATCGATCTTTAGGTTAAGCCGTGCTTACCTAGGTTGGTCCGTGGATGGGTGACCACCCATTACATACCGAGTTTCCTCCGTGCCTCGGAAAGCACGTTAAGCCGTTGGTCCCGGCTGTCATTTGTAGATCTTTGACAGTCGTTACAGGTAGTCAGTGGCCCGAAAGTCTGACAACCAGTCTTACCAAGGGGTATCGTATTACCTAGCACTAACTGGGTTGTGGAGGTCCGACAGGCAGTCGCTCCATGTAAAATACTGGTATTCAGCTGCATCCGGTTAGACTGGAAGCCGACCCCAACATAGTTGGGAAAAGGCTAGGCAGATGATGATGATGAGGCATTATAGCATCTAAGATCTTACCTGATCACCATCATAACTCCAAGACCCGAACTTCAGGAAGCAGGTCTGCTGGTCAAACGGGAAGTATCTCACGTCAATCTCACACGAGGACTTGAAGATGGCTGGAGGGGTCCACAAGACCTTGCCGGTGTGATGCAGGACAGCCTTGGTCATCGTTGTCACCACATATTCGCCGTCAGCACTAGGGGGAAAATAAATAGTAGTTTACTATACAGCATGTATTAAAAAGGTGTGGTCAGATTTGAGGGTGTGGTTCAGACCATCAATCAGAACATTCCCCATGAGTCCAGCATCGTTATCGCGAATAAATAAATCTGCTGGCCCATACGAAATACCTACACGAATTAAATGTTGGAGGCGGCAAAGATGACCGTGTATTGCTACGGAGAATGTGGTTAAATATTGCCATGTTTCTGCGCGGTTTATTGGTTTAATAGCCTCGTATCCGTGGACGTGGGATATTGATAGTGGGAATAGACGATTTACATACACAACACATTACACCTACACCTACTTTTCTTACCAACAATCTACACGTAGGTACGGAGCGGTGTGGTCAAGTTTAGCGTGTGTACGCCTGCAATGCTTTTTAAATTAACTTCGATGTAATGTTTACAATTTTTTTTTGTTGTTATTTTGCGAAAACATTTTTGCAACATTTCATGTCCCGGCGACAAATAAATATTCATTATTTCTTTCTTTTCCATTGTCAAAATGCTAGAATCACGTACTTAATTTGCTCTATAAAATAGGCATACTGCATCTTGATAATATCTTCATACCCGTGAAATTACCGCACAATACTTGGTGTTTCACTTCCACTTCTGAGCCTCTACCCGCGGAATGCGGATAATGGGTGTGAACACGTGGTGATGGCAGGTGGAGTAAAGTCTTCACTGAATGGTTACCAAGAGACGGAAGAATAAGTGTTGGCAGACCATCAGTCAGATGGACGCATGACATTTAGAACTTTCGTGGTTAAGACCTAAGGTTGAGGCTCGCGCAGACCAGAGAAGAATGACTCCCAAGAGAGGATTTAGCTGTGTGTGGAACAAGGCTGTCAGTGTTTATGATGATAATGACCCGGGGTTGCTTAAAAATGTTTTCGCGAAACTAAAGGCTTTGCTTAGACAAAACATGTATGACGTGCGATAAAAGGAATCAAAGAGAATCAATGTGTTTATACAAAAACAGTTGTATATGTAAATACTTGTATGTCTAGACGAGCCGCGCGATTGACTTTCTAAGTTAACGTCGTTCTGTATTCAAGTTTCTGAGAAAAATAAGCAATCATTAATGTATTAGCGACGAGTATGTCATAAGAGAGGTTTGTCATAATAGAAATGTTTAAGAAAAGGAAATAAATGTACCAAATAAAATCATTTTCTTGTTTCCATTTTAAACTTGGCACATGGACGATTTAATAACATTCGTTTAGATACGTATGTTGGGGTAATGAAGCTTAATACCAGTATTTTACATGAAGCGACTGTCTATCTAACCTCCACAACCCATTTAGTACTGGGTAATACGACACCCCTTGATAAGACTGGTTGTCAGACTTTCGGGCCACTGACTACCTGTAATGACTGTCAAAGATCTACAAATGCAACCGGGACCGCTTTCCGATGCACGGAGAAAACTCAGTTTATAATGGGTGGTCACCCATCAACAGAACAACCTAGGCAAGCGCGGCTTAACCTAAAAATTGATCTTCTTCAGTAATTGATATTAAATAAAACATGAAAATCATTTTTTTTTCATGTTTAATGGGCCTACTCTTGACCTCAATCTAGTCCTGAGGACAGAGATGAGGTCGACTATGGAACGAGCTAACCCAAAAGAAGCCTATTAACTCGCGACTTAAATCTTCATGAAATAGCATCCTAGACATAGCCCTACAACCAAGTAAACAAACCACCCATGTATCGACCATACACACTCTGCAACGTCCACATATTCATATATTATGGCACATTATACTCCAGTGTAGTGCGTTGCCCAATTTATGACAGCCACCATAAACCTATCAAAAGGCAGCTGATACGTGAAGGGACGGTCCGGTCCGAAGAAGATCAGGTGCAAGGTATGGGAGATTAGCGTGATTTGTGAAGTATCGAAAATGTTGCAGCATTTACTAAGATGCAAATTATGAAAGTCAAACGAGATGCCAGATGAGCGGTGAACCATGAGATTGACACGGTGGAGAGGCCCAGGGGGAAACGTCACAGAGGAAGACCGCCTACAAGATGGGCAGACGACATTAGTAAAACGGCTGGTCCAAGCTGGATGCAAACAGCTCAAGATAGAGAGGGCTGGAATTCTTTGGAGGACTCCTTCACCTGCTGAGGGGTTCTTACAAATTAAAAACTTATTGCGTTAAGATTAGTTAGTTTACTTTGAAATAAAAGGCTTTTATATTTTATTAATTATAAAAACAGTTACGAATTAGATTTAAGTTGCTTTTGTTGTTTGTTGTTTTTCGATGACGAATCGGTACAGTGACAAACCGGGCATAAGCCCGTGTATAGTCTAATCTCAGCAGAGACTAGACGTTGAATCAGGAGACATTATAGGGGACAGGACGGTGGACACCTGCAATGCAAATACAGGTGCACTTTGTCTTCCGTTACACTTATAGTCCGATAGGAATGCAACCCAACGCGACCGGAGAGAGATACGTAACAACGGCAGCAATTCAGACGAGGATACTTATGTGTTAATCTAACATGGTGGATTAGCAGCAGATATGTTGATGCTCAATAAGAATTAGATTTTACTTTTTCAATCAAACCCTTTCACATACCTATGACACAGGAAAAACAATCTTCTCCTTTTTGATCTGTAATGTATCTCCTTTTCATGCAGCCGGTATGATTAAAACTCATACTAAATAGTTCATGTTATTTCATCCCCTTCAGATCAATTTCACCTTTCCAATATACTTCGAAGGACTTGTCTCTTACTTGTTTCTTCCAATCACAAATCCTGACCGACTTACCACACCACTTATCTACCACAAGTTAAAGCCCAATTCTGTGTACTTACGCTATATTATTGCTATTTTTTATGTATATTTGTTATTTCGTGTGCAATAGAGAATAAGAATAAGATAAGTATCGCCTTCATTCTCTCAAGACTTAAGCCGCTTATACAGGCTCGACACAGCGTAAGATTAGTCGCACGTGCGTCTCTCATTCGCCGGCCATGATTAATCGTTCGCCGGCCTGTTTTGACACACCATGATGTATCATTCGCGAACGCTTTCTTGTCGATATTTCGTGCAATCAATTAGGTTAAGGATACATTGCGTACTTTGTTAGAAGTCGCGACTTGTGAACACAAAGTTTGTGTTTACTTTTGTGGGATGTTTTTGTTGAGGTTGTCGAATTGTGTTTGTAAAATTTCCGAAATCTTTGCAAAGTTCTTGATCTTAGCGTGTCGATGCCAATCTAAATTGAAAGGGCCAGAATTTGGCGACAAGCATGCAAAGTTGATAGGATTCCTGTCAACTTATGTCAAGGTTAAGGTCATATTTAAAACTGGTGTCTCAAGGAATTTGAGCATTTCTTAAAATGATGAGAACAAACCATAATTCACTTCCTCAGCCAACAAATAGTTTCAAACACGACGCTAAGTCACCCCACGATTACACTTTTGGCACACCCATCGCAAAACAAACGCTATGGCAAGAAGCTATCAAGATCCCTGTATCTAAGTGGAACGCATGAACCGTATGATTTATGTGTTCCTGGTACCAAGGCGACGGAACACCATGCATCATGGGATGGGAATGTACTGTCCATAACAACTGACTCGTTAAATCTCGGCGTTTCCCCGAGTTCAGAGGCTTGTTTCACTGATTTTATGGGGTCCTATAGTTTTTGTTGCGTTAAGACTGTTAAGATGTTTTGTGGCTTGGGGATACAATACGGTCTACATATTCAACAAAGGGCATTACTTCAATACGATTGCAATTTTACGCAAATCTTGTCAATCGAGACTTTGACCAAGCAAACTATGCTGTTTAATCTTGGTTATTAATTGTGTTTGGAGAGACTTCTTAAACCTATTTGGTTAAACGAATAAGCAAAAATTATTGGCCCCATCAAAAGACAGAAATTGATGACAAATCAAATTGATAAGGAATCCGTTTTAGTATGAAGCGGTGGGCATAATTTATTTATTTAAATTTCATGTATAAGAGTGATACATAGGCGGACTTAATGCCAGAGGCATTCTCTACCAAACACAAAACATCTATCAACAATAAGTTTACGATTGTAGAATCTACATTCTCAAGAGTACACGTCAACTGACGCTGTAAAATTCAAAAACCCGTAAAAAATTATACACAACCTAAAATTCCCTACCAATTAATAACTCGCACATAACTTCAGAATTACAACAAAGCGAAATATTTTAATCAGCGAGCATGAACATAAAGCCTGCAATTATGGCATCTACAGACAACTTTGGTGGTACAACAATGCAATTTGGTGCAAGCTAATGTCCAAATGTTGGACAGGCAAGTTCGGGGCTGGGAAATTAATTTGCTAAACGCATTCGTACGAGGCGTATCGGATGTCGCTCGTTGTGTAGTTAGAGCACCTATGAGTTCTGTAATCCTGGTGTCTAGTGTTGTTTGTTGATGAGTGTTGTTTTATGTTGGAAGTGGAATTTTAATTGCGTTTATCGTCATAGTTTTTTGCTAGGTAAGTTAACAGCCACCACCGCCTTGCAGTCACCATCTTAATCAGCCTATGACATTCCCCACAAATATGACAAATAGACAAAACAAACCGATAAAGTCAGATTCAATAGAAATTGAATACGTCGAAGACTATATTAACTTGCGACATTTAATATCATTCAATCATGCAATGACAAAGAAGTAGAGCGAAAAATCAAAATAACATGGAACAAGCATTGGGCAATGAAAGAGGTATTCAAGAGTAATCTGCCAGTCACAATGAAAACTAAAGCCATGCATGCAGACGTGTTTAATACCATGTCTCACTTACGGTTCACTTACGCTTCTCAAACATGGCCGCTATCAACACAACAAACTCTCAAGGTCAAAGTGTGCTAAAATAGCATGGAAAGTAGCCACTTGGGCCTAAAGATAAGCGATAAAGAGAGAATTAAAGACATCAGGAAAATAACCAAGGTAAAGGACATAGCAAAAACCATAATGACCCAAAAATGGCAATAGGCTGGCCATGTCCAAAGAACATCAGGGAAAAAATGGTCCAAAATTGTAACCAATTGGTACCCTATCCACATGGAAAGGAGAAAACGTAGGCCATTTAAAAGATGAAGCGATAACATAGTTGCCACGACTGGAATTACCTGGAACAGACTGGCAAGAGATAGAGCGAAATGGGGAGAAATGGAGGAGGCTCTCACCGCCAGAGCGGTCCTTACAAAACACACTAGAATAAGCATAATACTAACATAACAAATGTACAGAAATATAAAACCTGTATAAGGGATAAATAAAGCTATTATTATTTCCTTTATTTATTTTTACACAAATTTCATATTTTTTTAAAATATTCCTTAAACAATTTAAAACAAAAACTTTTAAAAACATAAAAAATTGTGGCCCACCGGTATCGGGAACAGAGTCCAAGCTACGGTCAGGGCTTCAGAGAGAGGATCCTCCTAACAATACGAGCAGGAGTACTGCTTTCTGGATCAAGCCCTTGATCTAGGTGCCTACCGAGAGCCGGCTCTGATATTGGTCGAGGCTCTTGGCAATTAAGCCATTGGCTGACACGACTATCGGCATAATGATCGCTGAGTCCACATCCCAAATATCGACAACCTCGCGAGCCAAGTATTATAAGGTTATTATTAATACTTATGACGTTCCCACTGCTGAAACATTCACACTAAACCCTAATCTAATAAAGACTAAAGTTTATAATTGCACATTGACAGTTTTTTGACCCCAGTTTTCAAGATAGAATTCGATGTCCCTTCATCGCAGTTGTTAGTGGTCCAGATAGGTCTGAATTAAATGTTACTTTTTAAATCTATATTGTCCTGGGCAAAGGTCTCCCCATAAAACTTCCACTCAGTTTAATTAATCGATGAAGTTGTTATAGTAGAATATGTAGTACTTACTTGTTATAAAGCACGATGTCAGGTAACCAGATGTGTTCCGAAGGCACGTAAAGTTCTTTTACTCCACCATACTCCAGGGGGTCCCATTTAAATTTGTGGTCTTCCCATTCCTGCAGATACAAAACTGGTTAATATGGTTAACGCCTAAAACTGTTACAAACCTAATTCAGTGTGTTTATTGTAATTTATAGGTAATATATGAGTGACACAGCGATATCCTCGTATCATTGACTAATTTGACAGCTATTTGTGTTGCCGTCTCAGAATGCATCTCCATAATGATTTTTTGCCAAGCATTGTGTTAGTAAATCTTTTACAATTTCTTCCACGACAAAGCTATCGAGTGGAAAAATTTACGACTAGCTTTTGCCCGCGGCTTCGCTCGCGTTAACTTAGAATTTGACAATCAATTCGGGCTGTACTCTGCTTGTAACAATATAATTCAATTATGATTCGAAAGACATGTGTGCCGTCTATTACATAAGAACGTTATTGATTTTTTTTTCGGGATCAAAGGTAGTCCGTTTCTGTACACCTGACAATGTATATGCAAAATTTCAGGATGATCGGTTCAGTGGTGTAGGCGTGAAAAGGTAACAAACTTGCTTTCGCATTTATAATATTAAGTTAGGATTCGATTTTGATAGTTTCTGGTTCAACTTCCAGCCATTCCATTTCTGAACACAGGCCTCTCCCAAATTATGTCACTTCGTTAGGTTTCGTAGCATGGCGCGTGCAGTCCGTCAAGAATTTGCATGCATCTAAATAATTTAATACAAAGTGACTTACGTGTTCCAGCCACACGTTCGTCGTTAGAATCTGATCTTTGAGATTCTGTAACAAAGTAGCAAAGTTTTAATAAATAAATACTAGTACGAACAAAGAGATATTTAGCAGTCGAAACAGGAGCCGAGCAGGAGTTGAAAACACATGTTGAGACTTGAGCATTTATATCAAACAAAACACATCATTTATCTTTTCTAATCTTGTATAGTTCTTAACTTCCATTGGCGATGGCGTCAGATAAACGGAGAAAATAGTCACAAAACTTATTTGACATTATTAAAGCAGATAATATATACTTATATACTTAGGTACACCAGGATGTTAAACATCAAGGATTCGTGATCTTGAGATCTCGTGAATTGGACGAATTAGTGGGGTTGTAGACGCTACCACGATATACAATAAAATAAGAACTCATGATGCAGCTAACAATTTTCGTTCAATAAAGAAACACCATGTAGAAAAGAACAGAAAAACATAGTGCCCTCCTCCTGCGCTATAGGTACCGTTGCATATTAAATCTAGCGCTACAACTATTTATTATATTTGTGCGCCATAAAACCGCCTCAACCACGCAAAAATGCACCAGGAGCCCATAAACTCGACGAAGCCACGCAAAAACGAAATCAACCAGTATAAATAGATTTTTGATCCTTTGTACAAGTTATGTAAATCGATTGTCGTAAGTTGGCCCTCTGCCAACGCGTGGCCATCAAACTGAATAGCTCACGGGGCTAGGCTGGAATACCAACTTTGCACCGTTTAGCCCCTGATTCATGGCTATGTGATACAGGCTATTTTTTGTTGGGGTTAGAATTTTTTTGCGGCCGTTTGTGGGTGAATGTCATTAATGTTTGAAACTGTTTTGAAATTTGGTTGGCTTTTTCAGATGTTGTTTAAACTATTAACTGTATTTTTAGTTGGATGACCGTTTACGCGCGGCTTGGACGTATAGTAGTGGATGCATTCTCATACATTTAAAAAGTGGATGAGAATGTTTTTACCACAACGCTTTTTATGGTATGCTTTATTACCAGATAAATACATACATCAACATAAAAACATTGATCAAAAACCGATCATTGAAATATTTGTTAATGAATTCACTTAACCACTTAAACTATTAAACACCTCGCACAAATCAATCACATTTGTATATTACTCGGCGTAGTGTCACTGCTCCACAGTCAAAATGGATGTGTTATTAAGCGACGAAAAATGTCAATACCTGTGCGTCTTGGACCATGTACTGGATTCTGAATTCATTGTAAAAGTTTGTCTTGCGATGTTCCTCACACTTTGTTTATCAAGTTTATCAATAGGTTCTTATTAGCGCAGCCTGCTTTATACTCGTGGACTGTTATGTGCAGCCATAGCGATACCATTCGAACGTGTCAACACCACAAACGTTAATTTGTGGACACTACTGCGGGTCAGTGTGTGTTTCGTAATGCTCTATTTTAGAACCAAGTGCAGTGTGCATTTAACAACATGATAATCAGGTTGCCGCCTTTAGCCAACCGTAACCCACAATGTAATTAACTTTTTCCAGTGACGGATACAATAAAGACTGAAGAATATTGGAGGCAAATGGAAGCACCACGAGTGTTTCCTAGTTCTCGAGAACACGAGATTGATGATATCGGTAGAGAAATGATTATTGAACTTGAAATGCCTAAATTATAGCTATTGATGTTTTGAATGTATATGGTGCAGCTAACTCAAAATCCTGGTGAATAGATGAATGCTGTTGTCCGTTTAAGTGTTTTTATCAGTCTTCCAAGGGTAAAATTCTAGATAGTGTAGGTCTTTGCCACATCTAAACAAATAAATAAAATTTAAGTGTCTGTTTGTAATTTCAAAATAACAGCTTGCGATGAAAGTATTTGCTCAAGGTAGATAACAAAAAAACTTTTTTTTTTAATTTTTGTCTGTTTGTTCCGGCTAATGTCCGAAATAGCTGGACCAATTTTGACTGGACTGTTATTAGCAGATAGCTGATGTTATAAAGACTAACTTAGGCTACTTATATTTTAGAAAAAAAGGATCCGTGTAAAAAAATTAAAACCCTTGAAATTGTAAACAAAATCCGATTCAAATAGGCAAGTAATATTTTTATAATAATTTCACGCGAACGAAGGTCGCAAGCAACGCCTAGTACAAAATAAATTGCGGAAAATACGATGTTCATTTAACAACAAAACTCTTCCAAGTTACTTCGACAACTTTTATTCAAAAACTCAATCTTCCTCATAATAGCGAAGGAAATTCGCACTTCTCCCAAAATCCCTTAGACCGAATTTAGCTAATATTTCAAGATCTAAATCTCGGCGCAGCTTCCTAAAGCCGTGCGCACATATCCTGCTTTAGGTAATCGTTATGAATGTTATTCTGCAAAGGGACCCGATGTTAGGGCTTAGTGAATGACGCAGAGGTAAGATTAAGAAGACAACTGTTTTGCACAGGAGTTCCTTACATAATCGAAGTGAGCACTACAAAATGATTTTTCAGATTCATTTCTTTTAGCGGTTAAATAGGGGATAGAGTTTCTATGAACGGTCATCATAATTTGCCGACGGGAAATCTCATCGGGCACACGGTTTGTAATTATATGAAATACTAAAGCGAGCTACCGTATACGTAACACATGGATATATTAGTGTTCTGGGGGTCTAAAATGGCCGCTTTAGCAGAATCATAATAGGATAATAACATAAATTACGTTTAAATTCGTAAAATGGTTACAAGGTGACAATTCATAATAGTAGGTACAACTATCGCGGGCCTGTGGACGGTGAGTAATGGGCTAGCTCGCCGTCCGTCCGTCGTATGACGACGGGCAGGCCGTGTCGACGGCGCGTTCGTGTTCCACGCGCGCCTCCTGGAACATAAAGGGCCAATGAAGGAACATGGGTGGTTTTTAGTCAGAGTAAGAGTCTGACACTCCCTTCCGCTCCGCCCAGAGCGGGAGGAGTCATTTGATGATTTCCCACCCTCCAAAAAAAAAAAAAAAGTAGGTACAACTATGAGCATTTTAAGAATTCAAACGTAATTCATACTATTATCCTATTATGATTCTGCTAAAGCGGCCATTTTAGACCCCTTAAGCCAATAAAGGGCTGTAACCAGCCCAATTTCTATTAACCTATGCTATCTACTAAATGGAATTAGCTGGAATGGACGTCTTAACATCGTAATGTTCTAAGGTTCAAGTGACCTATACCTATGAATTTGAATTAAATGGAGCTAAATGGTTACTTAACTATTAATTTAAATGGAGTACCTAGTTTAATCATTTTTGCAGCATTTAAACAAAATAAAGGTGTTTCGTTATGTAACACATCTCAAATATTGGCTACAAAATTGTAAACCAAATGTATTTGTTTTCTAAATTGTTGATTGAATAAATGGTTTCACTTTTGTTTGGAATAAAATGTTGTAATATTGCTAACAATTACTATATTTGTTTATTTTATTTGATTAACATTGTGTATTATATTTATTTGAATAACACTGCACTAGCGCTTAACGTACCTATTAAAAATATTGTTTGGAGTTTAGAGATAGAATGATGTTTTAATATAACATCTTATCACGCCTGTAATCCCCGAAGGCTTAGGCAGAGGTGTAACTTATAGTACCCCCACATTTCGCCAGTTATGTTTAAGTCCAATGTAATAGGGGCTATTGCCATCAACCGGGCACAAATGCAAACTCTATGGATGATCACGAAAAAACCCTGATGTTAAATCCCAATAACACTTTGCCCGACCTGGGAATCAAATCCAGGACTTCATGTTCAGCAGATACGCTTGCGAACACTAGACCAATGAGGCAGTCAAAGGATGGAGGAAGGATGTTTTAATATGTTTAGCCTTAAACGTATATAGGGTGACTGGTAATTAGTATTAGTGACCGATACTTAACACGTGATTGTACTCATGATAACAAACAACTTACTCACAGAAATATTTTTTTTATACTCTTTCACTTTTATCACAATTACAAAACAGCCGTATGAAATTCGCGTGTCACGTGTTTATGTATCGGTCGCTAATTAATTACCAGTCACCCTATATACGTTTAGCGATGGAGGGTGCAAGTGGTTCGTAATGCCTTAAGACTTTGTAATGATGAGGAGATTAACTTTTCATATGGACGCAAAAACGAGAGATTAGGAGTGTTGTTTTTTTTAGACACCGGACTATACCACCGGGTCTAGAAACATGTAATGCACAAACAGTTCCATTGTACCCCAAGTTGAGGACTAGTTCAAAATTCACCAACAAAACGTGTTATATCGGAAATGAGAATTGGTATGGAATTTGATCGTAATTTTTGTCGATAATCCATTCCAGTAGGTGTAGCGGTACTTTCATACAAGCCAAAGAGCTTGACTTACCCATAAATAATCCACTACTCTTCATGATTCTTCAGGTTTTCTGAACAGCAGTAGCGAAGGGTCAATTTTTATAAGAAGTAAGCCGGAGAACAGGGAAAAGAAATGTGGGTCGTCCGGCGGCGAGATGGGCAGACGACATAGTTGCCATCGGGGGAAAAACCTGTATGAGGCTGGCACAGGAACGTGGAGATTGGCGGAAGAAAAGAGAGGCCTATACTCAGCAGTGGGTGAATTCAGACTGTGGATGATGATGATGAAGCCGGAGAACAAATCTTTAATGTGATTAAATGTGTGAAAAAAATTATTTGTCTATAGAATACTGACTGTGCCATTTTCCAAAGCGAAGCCGGTAGGAATCGAGTTGTATTGAACCTTCGCCACTGTTGAACAGTCTGCTTGCCTTATGGGTTTGCCGTATTGTTGCCATTGCTCTCAGGCATAACTCCGAAGTTACAACATCAGTTCTTGCATGAAACCAAATCAACCATCTCATAACCCAGGCAATATAACCTCGACTATTGCTCATTACACCGAAGTCAATCCTTACACGATGTCTCCACCAGTTAAATTGCCCAATGAATATTCCACAGCATCCCAAACTAAGGAGATGACACACAGATCATGCGCGGAATCATGCATGAAGTGGAATAGACAAGCCTCAATGCAAGTTGGGTAATCTCTTTTATAAACCTGCTGGGTGATAATGAACCTTATTTTTAGAAATTAAGGTTGAGTTTTAGGTGTTGGTAAAAGAGGAAAGTTGGGTTACGTTTATGATATTTTATTATGCGTATTTGTCACTTGAGTGTTACACAGTGTGTGGTGAATGTTTTTCTTTGTTCGGTGATGGACCTAGGAATAAAATAATGATGTGAGTGAGTGACCTAATTTGTGATTACAAGCTCCCGTGGTTTATTTAACCAGTTCAGTTTTTGATAATTTGATAATTTAAATTATAGGGACACGAAGTACCTACACTCATCTTCGTGGAATCGGTATGAGCATTTCAGAAAAAGCTATATTTCTTAGTCCATATAAAACAAGGGAAAAATATTTCATTCGCCTCGTTTGACACCGCGCCGCGCTAAATACAAAACATTTATTGACACGTGATCGGCTCAGACCGATTCTGCGTCAATGAGTGCTTCACTTCCTAAATAGGAATCATGGAAAATTAGGGATAAAAAAAAACGATGAGAACAATTAATAAGAAAAAAATGTGGTAAAAATAACTTTTTTACTAAATAATAATATCTGAAATATTTTTTAACATCCTTCCAATAATTGATAAACATTAGGTATATTAAAAAAAAAACAAAACAAGATTGATAACATCAAAAAAAAATTTGTCCGTCAATTACATCACCAAAAAATGTTAGACACGTATTTTTTCTTTTATCACATAATCAAAAAATTACGACGATACAGCACATCAAAGTTCAAGAAAGGGGGCTTGTGACGTCACTGGACAGTAAAAAGTAACAGAAATTGTGACGTCACGCGAGATTTCAACGCGTTGTATCGTGGTAATTTTTCATTTACATGACAAAAGAAAAAATACGTCTCCAATATTTTTTGATAATCTAATTGACGGACTAAATAGTTTTTTTCAGGCAAATACTCTATTCTTACTTGAAAAGACAAAGCTGACAACGATACACAAGTGCTAAGACTTAATTACAGGAAATGTACATCTCCTGTGTCTATGCAACTGACTGTTGGCTTGTTACCGCACCGGTAATTAACATCTCACTAGTAATCACTGGTAGCTAAGCCATTATCGTCACTATGGCTTTCATCGCTGCTATCGCTACGATCAACTATCATAGACAGGTTGAGGCGTAATTGTGAGCTGTCGTATAACCTAAGTTCAAGGTTTTATCAAACTGAATTGTCATTTCTAGGATGACGATTTCGATTTAGATTATTATTGGTATATTCCCTTTGGTCAATGAGTGTGGTAATCATGAAATGATGTTTGTTTATACGTATTCAGTATATCATTCTGAACCCCACATATAATTTTTTCATCGGTTATTAAAACAAAAAAAAAACAGCTGTTTCCTACCAAAGTGCAATACATGCACTGCCAAAATGTAAGGAACAGCTGATTTAAACAAAAAACAGATAAAATTCTGCATACGTGGTAACCGTTTTCGCATCGGTGTCCTTTCTACCCTGTATAAATAATTATATCTAGCCAGATTTCCCTGTTTTGCACGGTTTTTACGACTCCACAAAATACCGAGCTTTCTTATATAAGTGCAAGGGCGGATCCAGCTTTCATGTCAAGGGGGGGTCACATAGTCGTGATCTAGTCATGACAGGCTCGAATTCTAATGAAGTTCAAGACATTGAAACTGTGAAACAACTAGCAACCAATAAACTGTTATTAGATAATAAATGAAAATCGGCTGTGGAAGGTAAAATGGCAGCGGAATCAAAACATTCCTCAGCCGATTTCTAATCTTTTTAAAATTGTGATATTAAAATATACCCACTATATATAAATATGCAGTTAGTTTAGCGACAAAAAAATATACTTAATATTTTTTTTTAATTGAAAATATTTAAATTATAGTTTTTCCCAGTCCAGGGGGGTCATGACCCCCATGCCCCCCCCCCTGGATCCGCCCTTGTATAAGTGTTTAATATAAATGTATTAAACACATAAATCCGGAATAAATTCTCTAAATGATGTTGAGAAGGACCACCTTGTCACACAGATGGATACGACGACGTATGGATAAAAAGTTTTCAAAAATGTTAAAAGATGATTATTTTGCTTATTTTGATAAGCAAGCACATACAAAATATAGAAATAAAGTCGGTTTACGATAAATCTCGAATAAAAAGGCCTTATAACTTAACTAGCGACTCACCCCGGCTTCGCACGGGTGCAATATTCATATAAACCTTCCTCTTGAATCATTCTATCTATTGCTGAAAACTGCATTAAAATCCGTTGCGTAGTTTAAAAGATCTAAGCATACAAATAGCGGAAGCGACTTTGTTTTGTACTATGTAAAGATTTGGCAATTATCTTTTACTAATTATTTGGAATGTAAAGGTTAACTTTGAACAAACCTACAGAACAAACTAAGAGTAGAAAAGTAGATATATGTGGATTATAGAGATACAAGAGCAGCTGAAGCAACAATAGTCGGTGTACATTAGTAGCAGCTAGCTTCAAATCCGTATTACTGCTGATCGTCTACGTTAAAAGCATTTTGTTCAAGTTTTCTTCATAATAAAAATAAACGAGAATTCTGTTGGTCTAGTGGTCTAAGTCAAAGTACATAGGTATTTCGATTAGGTCACTAAAAGGCATTTTTGAATGTCAAACGGTCGTAACCGCTACTGCTGAACAGATCTGATTTCCAGGTCTAAAAAAGTGGTAGGTATTGGGTTTATCTAACGAGAATTTCTCAGTTGATGGTAAGAGGCTTTAAGGAATTTAAACAAAACTGGCGAAATGAGGTGTACTTTAGGTGCACTTCTGTATTACCCTTCTGGGATTACAGGTGTGATTTTGTGTAATAAGAATTCCGTTCTTGTTGACCTAATGTTTCATTTTAAAATAACCATCATATACAACAGGCTGAACATTGAGCTACATTTTTTGAACAAGTTTCGGCTACTGGTCCGGTCCCTCGGGAAATAACGAAGCTTCGAGCTGTACCGATTTATTTCTCTATTTCTTAAATCGCACAAGATGCAATAATGCTCCTAACAGCATTGGTTGTATGTTTTCAAAAGGGAATGTAATTTACGATTGGCTTTCGGGTTTTCTGTACAAGACATCTAACGTACATTAGAGATAGTTGAGCTTCGCATGGAATTGGATTGCAATACTAAAGAGTTTTGAGATCTAAATCCATTCGAAGCTCAACTAGGCATGTAAGAACAGAAGATACTACGACAGAAGGCTTAAGATAACTAGCAATACACTTTCAAAGCATTTCGTTTCTCTGTAAATACTTAAAAGGGATTGATTAGAACCCGATAAAAAATGGGTTAATACAATAAGCCGTGTAAACAAATAAATGAACCAAAACTTAGATCATTTAACATATCAATGAGGAGAGTGTTTGCAGCATTCATCTTCAAATTACTTCATACGTGGCTGAAATCATTGATAATATCATCAAACTAAGCCACAATGCAAAGAAAGTCGTTAAAAAATCAGAACTTAACCATATAATATGGATGGTTAAAGAAACTGTTTCTGCAGTCACTAATGAGCTTTGCCTTTAAGCTAAGCACTCTGGCAACGAGCCAGAGGACACTGCCGAAGAAAAAATCTTTGCACTACTTATTTTGATCAGTTTGGAAGTTATTTTACTTGGAGAACATTAAAGTATTGGAAGCAGTGTTGCTTTTTGAAAAGAGCCTTTTTTAAAATTGATGACATAATGGTGTTGACTTGCATAACTAGTGATGTTTCCTTAATAAATAATAAATCTTAAATTCATTGACAGACACCATACAACATAAACTATTGGGTGTAGAATCATGAAGTATTGCACAAGAGTTACAATAAAATGAACGTCAACCCTACGTTGGATGTTAAGGAACTAAATCACAAAGGGGATAAATATCTTATGTAAGTTGTTCGTCATTTTTACCGATGGAAATCCTTTCGAGCATATGGCTAGTAGTTCATCAATTACATGTATCATTAACAGCTTTATTAACAATTCTGTATTACGGCCTCTATTCGACTGTTGATGTGTGTTTTAAATCTTACTCTCATTATATCTCATTTGAGTTCAGCATCAATTCTGATCTTCTTTTTTTGCTTAGTTGTCTCTTCGTTTAAGTTCCAACAGTCATCTCCATTAAATCAATCGTGATCAGTGTGAACGCCCCGCAAGTCTCCGAGGTGATTTGTCTGAAACTAGGTATTTTACAATACGACATCCAGACATCGTTTAACGTTTTACTGTTGTCATTTCTCTAAAACGTGTTTCGCTTACACAAAATTGAACATGACTTTTGTATTGTCAGCAATTCTGTCTGTTTTGTGTTTGCGACGGCGAAAATACGATAGCTGTGACGTCAGCGAGGATATCAAGTTGTGGATGGTGAGTGCTTATTATAGTATCGTTTATTATTGTCACCCCAGTATCAAATGTACGTTCACCTTTTTTGAGTTTTGTTCGGTCACCTTTTTTGAGGTTAAATGTATTTCTATTTGAGTTATTTTTATTGCTTGTGCTATAAATATTATTCATGTACTTATTGCTCGGTGGATTTTCCCATTCATCAAAAAATATCAAATATTACACATTTTGAATAGTACCTATTTAAATTTTTTTGGTTAGGTAACAAAAATGACTACTAGATTTGTGTCTACAAATATTTTACTTAAAGCCAACCTACTTTACGATTCTCTCCAAAAACGAAACTAGAAATATAAAACCAGAAAGAATGCCTGTACACAGAATAAACAAGTACTACCGCATTCAGTTTATTTGCTACTTTTAAAACCCACAACATTCCCGGCAGCGTTTATCCACGTTATTCCATCCAGTACACAACATTTTCGCACGTATTAAACTTTCACGAAAACCAAAAATACTCTGAACGAGGAGATCAAACCAATTTCGAAAACATTTCAGGCACGCAAACTCCGGCTCTGAATGGCTGAGTCATAAAAACGACATAAAACCGGTTCAAACCGGCCACGAGTCGAGAAGACCCGAGAGCTGACGAGGATTGCCGAGGCCAGCCGAGAATAGCCGAGGACCATGCAGACCGATCGAGAACAGCTTACGTGGCCAACTGCAAAGCAATTAAGAGTCCCCCGCGCAGACTGTAAACGTCAATTTTATTTCAATTAAGGACCCTTTACAACTGAAGTCGTTAGCGACTAGGTTATGCGCAAATAAAATTTTCTCTGCACCACTCGCTGTTTGTAGTTCCGGATCGGATAGAGTTTATTTCGAAACTTGCAATTTTTTTTTGCAATCAGTTTCGGGTTCCGAAAAGTCAGTTTTCGTTTATGTTTTCATATTGTAAAGCTTCTGGGAGATGACTCATTTCTATAATATTAATGAGGTGTAGAGACTTGTCGGCATAATTTGACAGAGGAAACATTATTTGATAAATACTATTTATTTTAGTAAGCTATCGTCCACGAATCATTTTTTTTATTTGATCAACGCCCAGTTATATTCCAAGTTTAAGGTTACCTTCACAAAAATCAATAGTTTACACGAAATGCCTATTTAACAGTAAACTGTAAACCTATAACTGTATACCTTATAGTAATCGTGTAGTACGCATTCAAAATTAACCGTTGCCAGAAGACGGGATTCCCAATTAGACAAGGCGTAAAGAAAATTTTGTATCATCAAGGATCCCAAACCTAAAATTGTTTAAACAAAGACAACATACGACACATTTTCAAGCACTAAAAATACACGATACGTTCGTCGTGAAACAACCTCTTTGTACCCATAGTTAACATTCCACTAGCGAACCAACTGTTAAGGTCACGACTGGAATTTGTCCGCTGACTAACTTTCCTCATAGTTTAAATGATAATAGTTCGGTCCTTACCTTTTATCCTGTTATACCTTCGTTCTTTGCAATATAATTTTTAATGACACGTTCAAATGTTTTATTAATTGTAACTTGAGTTTTGTCAGTTTTTGTCGAACTTTTTTCTTTCTTTTCTTTATTGCACACAAGAGAACAACCTCCTCCTCCCAACCAACCAACCAACCAATCACTAACAAACCAACCAACCAACCAACCTCCTTCTTTTCTTTCTTTCAAAAATGATGAAATGTTGACTGTAGCAGACGATCACATGTCAAGGGTATGATTTAAAACACGCCCACTCACCCTTATGGATATTCAATAGTCATTCCCATTACTTAAAATACTTGCTTTATTTTAAAACCGTTTCTAGAAAAGAGCAACGAATCATAGTAAGTCCCGCGTTAGTCCTTAGCCTGAAACTGACTCCGAAAACTATGGTAATATTATTTTTCAGTCTTCATTACCAGTCACCACCAAGAGATATCGTATTTCCCAGTACTAACTGGGTTGTGAAGGTGAGATAGGCAATCGCTTCATGTAAAATACTCGTATTCGGCTGCATCCGGTTAGACTGGAAGCAGACCCTAACATAGTTGGGAAAAGTACCGAGAATTTCCGTAAATAGAATGATATTGTGTTCTTTTGTTAAAAACCGGCCAAGTGCGAGTTGGACTCGCGCACCGAGGGTTCCGTATAAACTTGTAGGTATTTTGTTATTAAACTACATAGTTACGGTTTTCGGATTTTTCCCTTTACTTGTGCTTTGAGACAATGCTTCTTGCCAAATTTCATGATTCTAGGTCAACGGGAAGTACCCTATAAATATTGATTCCTTTGAGAGTGTCGAAATATACGTTTTTTGCGGCATTAACAGCCGTATGTTTTTTTACGTTAAGTTACTTAGAAGTTTGATTTTTTCACAGCTTCAAGGGACTGTCGACTTGAGTAGGTATATGGTTTTAATTTCAACTCGATACCTCCACGCGTTCCCGAGATAAAGGGTTTTGACAGACAGGCAGACGGACGGGCGGACGAACAACATAGTGATCCTATAAGAATCTGTTTTTTCCTTTTGACTTACGGAACCCTAAAAAGTGACTACTTACTTAATAAATCATTATTAGCAACAGAAAATATTACAATCTCAACACCATCTAAAAGGAAACCTTTCACACACTGGCTGAACAGAATAAAAGTGAAGCCAGGTATCAAGGAGGTTGAACAAGGAGGCAGTAACTCTCTCGTTCATTACACGCTGGTAATTAAACTTGCCTTGCTTGTTTGACCTATCGAACTGATACTGAATACTTGCGAACATACACAGTACGATAGTTGGGAATTTGATAATGAAAGAGGTTAATTTAAAACTGGGGTATGATTTCGTTATAAGAATAATAATATTTTTAAATGTTTTTTTATTATATTTTTTTAATCATTATTTTTAAATGTAAGTAATAAATTTGTTTATAAATGAATAAAGGGAATAATAATTAAATTATTTATTCAAGTACCGTAACTCATAGCGTTAGTAACAATTTGACTTATTCATAAGTTAGTAAACTAAATTATATAAAAATAATAATAAACAAAAAAAATGAAGTGAACCCAACACAAATAAATAAATTATTAGGTTCATTTCACGTTACGTTACGTACGTACGTACGTTACGTTTAGGTTATAATAATCATGGAATAAATTGCATGCAATTTTTCAGGATGAAGTTGAGACGACAATTGACCGAAATTAAATCGAATCAAAAATCATATTTATTTCTATATTTTTTTTTTTTACAAAACACTTTTACACGTCTCTTTATGTTATATTTTAAAACTAGATGGCGCCGGTGTTTCATAACTGACTACTCTAAGAAGAAATATCCGAAACAAACTCTGATTTCACTGTCTCTTTTAAAGTCCAGTCATATGAGGACCATGCAGATTAATGTCGGATATGGGCTCCTGCTCCTGTCCAGTCAGTGCAAGCATTTGTCAGTGATCGTGTAGCTCGACTCATAACCCAAGGAGCTCAACGAGACGACGAACAATACTAAAGAAAGGACATTTGGATAGGCCGCATAAAGTACTCAAACTGCCAGACAATCGTACGACATTTAAAAAAGTAAATAATTTCAATTAAAAAATAAATTAAAAATAGCATACTTGAAAAAGTAAATAATGTCAACTAAATAAAAAAAATAATAATAGGTACTTACAATTAGATTTTGAACGATCCGCTGATAAAACTCTGTCTGTTTCCTTTTCACACATAGCTGAATATTATTCGATTTAAATTTGAAAGGCACAGTGTGACCTGAGTTGAAAAATAGGATATTTTTTATCCAAGTAGTTCTTTCTCGTGGGATAATTTCAAAACTATCAGTAGGTGAAGCCGCAGGGAAACACACAGTGCTTGATACTCCTAACGATGATGTGACTGTTAATTTATTCCTTAAAAATTGTACTTCCCAGTCTGCTGATATTTTATTGGTATAAGCACTGTAATAATTACCGGTTGTATCGCTATGTCAAGTAGTCTTAAGTTTAGTAATTTCGATTAACGTAATTTTTTGTCGATAAACCAGTTATGGTCATTATGTAGCAGTGTTTTGGTCAGGATCTGCAATTTCGTGGTTAAGTTAGACAACAGACATATTTTTACAAAAAGAAGTTTATCTTTCATATCTATCATCTAACCGTAGTTTTTAAGTTGGAAACCAACCTAATCTAGCCAATTAAAAACCTAGTAACCCCTACAGACCGAATGCGGTGTAATCTTCAAGATCAGGTTGGAACTTCCACAATTTATTACGGTAATAAATATTCGCGAACTCAACTCGAGAACTAGACAATGGATGCGTTTTAGTATTCCTTGGCTTGCATTTCTGTATGGAACGAGTGCCAAAATTAATGGCTTTTTCAATTACATTCTCTAAGAAGCTATGAAGTGTGGTATAGGATGACGTGGTGTACTTAATTACTTTTGCTCAACAAACATGATAATTTTTCTTCAAAAAAATACTATGATTAATAGTATTTTTCAGCCAGCTGATGGGCCAGCCAAATCAAGTCTGCTTTGGCCAGTCCCTTGCACGAGTGCACCAGGATGTCAGCTGGCAAGAAGAGGTGTCGAACGATCGTGAGGCGAATCACATCTGCCACGAAGAAGAAGAGAGGTAAGGGTTATTACTACTAATATTTAATTGTTTAATTAGGGATAGGATACCATAAATCACTAAGATGAAACTTATAATCATCAGGTGAATTAAAATCAACAAATTATATCTATAAAAATAAATGAAACTGAAGTGTCAAACAGACACTTTAATATGAAAAATACAGCTTTTGACTGAATGCTTATGAAAATATATACGACACTTATATAAACTCATTTTTTTTTCAATTTTTGTCTGTGTGTCTGTTTGTTCCGGTAAATCTCCGAAACCCAGCCCGATTTTGACGTGACTTTTACTGGCAGATAGAAGATGTTATAAGGTCTAACTTAGGCTACTTTTATTCTAGAAAAATATTTAGGGTTGTCGTGCAAAAAAATTTAAACCCTTGAAATTATTAACAAAATCCGAATTATATTTTATTTATCATACGAAATTCGCGGGCTTCAGCTAGTCATCAAATAAATTAGTAGTTGTTTCAGTTTCGCCTGCATTTCAACTATCTGTCTGTTTCCAAAATGTTGCTAATGATGGCCATTCTCATTCTTCATTGGTTTTAGGTACAGTCATTAAAGGTATCTAGAAGTTTATGAAGGAAAATAAGGAAAAGCATTCCGCCACGTTTCTGAAACAAACCCCTAGTCGTAAAATGCAGTGGGTGCTTTAATTGGAAACTGTTTAAAATTGGCTCGTTAGTCGTATATCCACTGAGCTGTTACGATACTACCCATATTAGGCATTAAAAAAAAACAGAACTTTTAAATTCTTATTTTCGTTTTATTTCGGTTCTTTAAACAATTGACATCACATTAGTGAGGATTATTGTATGCCAATGATTCGATGGTGTCCTTGTTCAAACCATATACAAGAATAATATTAAAATAGAAATGTGTTGTCGTCCATTTAGTTTCCTTGCATTTGTTATATTTTGTTTTGCAGAAACTGCGGACGGATTTGTCCAATACAGAACGCTCATTTAGTAGGACTAAAGAGCTCTTATTGAGGACAATATTGCGATATGAAAACTATTTAAATATTTGATCGTAATACAAAACTATGACTGATAAAACCTTTCAAAGTACCCATATCTATTCCCAAATTCCACAAAGGTCCAACCACCACTTAACACCATTTTCTTAAATCTGAACCGGATTGAACCGGTTAAATCCCAAACAAACAAGATTCTTAAATTCGTCTGTTTGTGCGGTTAATCCCTTTTCAAATGTTTAAGTAGGCCCGTGAGGGTTATACATATCCGGAGCACCTGTAGAACTGTTGCCATGGTAACCAGCTATCAGAGGTAAGTTGTTTGCATAAGGAATAAGAATTCATTGATCGATGATGAGGTTGTGTGCGAAAATCGTAAGCTGGGAATTTAATACTCCCCAATATCAATTCGAAGTCAATATGCGCGCTATGGAGCCGGCTCAGAGATTCTTTTAAGGATCCGAAATTAAATCATCCGGAAAAGAGCTAGAACTACCGAAATAGCTAGCAGAGTAAGCAAGCTGAAGGGTCCAATGGCTAGAGGAGCAAACGAGTGCTGGACTCGAAACTGCACCAGCTAAATATAGACCAAGATCTTGAGAAGGTGGCTGGAACAGACTACTTGCGAAAAGTGGTGGACACGGTCTTATGACTCAGCTTAAGAGAGGCCTTTGTTCAGCATTGGGCTGTGATCATCATATGCCTAGCCTTTTCCCAACTATGTTGGGGTCGAATTAGTAACACTAGTTGTCAGACTTTCAGGCCACTGACTACCTGCAACGACTGTCAAAGATCTACAATTGACAGCCGGCACCAACAGCTTGACGTGCTTTCCAAGGCACGGAAGAAACTCGGTATATGTAATTCGTGGCCATCCATCTAAGGATCAACCTAGGCAAGCGCGGCTTGGCCTGAAGAGCTCCTCTTAGTGACGAATTGTGACAGACTGAGTTAATTGAATGATTAATATATAATATATTTTTATATTTGATTTATATTTTTTTGATTTAAAAAAAAAAAAAATTTTTTTTTTTTTTTTTTTTTTAATATTTTTAATTTTTTTTTTATTTTTTATTTTTTTATTTTTTTTATTTTATTTTTTATTTTTTTATATATTATATTTTTTTTATTTTATTATATTATATTATATATTTTTATATCAATTTGGTTATTTTCCCTACCACGAAAATGAGATTGTAAAGATTTACTTACTAAATTGAGGTCTATGAATCTGTTGACAAGTTATTTAGACTCTCTGTGCCTCAAAATAGATAGTCAAAGTGACCTCTACGCAGCCATCGACGACGCTGAGGAAGTGCGAAATTTTGAAATGAAATGATTTATTTGCTAGAATTTTACCAATTTTTTAGGACAACATTTTTGGATATGTTTTGCCAGCGACACAAAGAGAAGATAGCTCTCTTACGTATGTTTCTAATGATGGTATCAAGTATTTATTACCGTTTGAAGAATTTCTGACATTTTATTACATTCCACACTTAACCAAGTTGACAAGCATTATCTACGAGTAACTTCAAGAGTACCAGTGTATCTCTAAATTGGAATACACTACGCTCATTGGCTGCACAAATAGATACGCGATACGGTGGTTAAATGTTCTTGAAATCTTCACAAGCAGCTTTGCGAATACCCTATTGCTGTAATTACTGGGATATCGTATTGAATTATGCAAAGGTAACTGCAACTTCCACTAGTTTAAAAGTGTGTACTTTCAGAATAACGAGTCCACTTTTGGACAATTTCAAAGAACGTATTATCAAATCTGCATTCGTAGTAGTTTCTACTACGATTTTTCCTCTAAAATCTTTCTTATATTTCTGTTCTCCTACTAGTTTATAAAATGTATGTCTATAATCGGATGTCATGTTCCATAAGTATAAAAAGTAGCATCCCCAGTTCTCGATACCGCGGTATCGAGAACCGTTATTACTGAGTAGTCATATTTCTTAAACATACTCGTACATTGACTTTCGCACTAGTGTCCTATCGAACTTATGACCTGAGGGTCTAAAAAAGCGGCCATTTTAGACCCCCTGATCAATTTAACGACCTGTCAAACAATGATTCGACACTTGGTTGTTGAACTAATAGCATACACTCCCTTGTATTATACCTAATGCTAAAGTAGAGCTTGACCAGTTTTCAACTTCAAATTTAGAATTCAAGAACTGGGAGTAGATTTGTCAAGCATCCGGTCAGTTTATTAGGAATCATCATAAAAAATAATAGATTCACTATATCACACTCAACCCTGCTATACTAAAACATATAAATTGTCTAAACAACAGCAATTTTACAAGCCCATACATTATTATTTAAAGATATTTACTAAATATTTGATTAGGCCCATGAGGGTAGTCCTCATCGCACCTGTGGAACCCTCGGGTTGCCATGGTAACCGCAGGTAAGGTTGTTTGTGGTAATCAATACACCATAGACATTCCCGCCATTTTCCCGTCATGGATGAATAGATTTTTGTGCGATATGAAGGGAGTAGGGAGATTGTGAGGGTTCTTTCATATTAGAGTAAGCAACGGTGTGCCGTTTGTGCAATAATGTGTGGGAATCGTGTTGATCACGTATAGGCGTGAGTAGATAGCCTAATCAGATTATAACGTTTTCAATGCTGGGACTTACGCCTCCTCTCTGTGAATAAGAATGAGCTGTAATCCACCCCGCGGGCCCAAAGTCTGTAGGATGTTAGTAGATGCCGCGTTTTGATTTTAGAACAGGCTGGTTTGGTTCTTCACGATGCACAATGTTTTGTTTGTCGATGTTTTTTTTAACTAGAGAATCATAATTGGAATGGAAACACATAAGCTGTAGGTATAGACTATTCTTTTATTTAACGCTAAAATTCAACAATCTAAACATCACAACTATAATCTCCGAAGGGTTAGATAGAGGAGTGCCAATGGCACCTAGACCCACATTCTGCCAGTTATGTTGATATCTTTTGTAATAGGGGGCGAGCCTATTATCATCAACCGGGCACAGATCCAGTCACCGTGCTGCTGCTGTAAATTCTTGATGACAAAACTCAATATCACCTTATCCGGTCTTGGAATCGAACCAACAGACACAGTTCATGACGCAGCTGGAAATGCGTCCTTACTCAACAAACTGGTAATCTAAGACGTATAAGCTACTTTGTTGTTGCTCTGTGTCTTACCAATTTTTAAATCATTCTAAGAACGAAGTTCACCCATGAAACCGAACGCAATCAGCACATCTAAACTGCGTTCAACAGCTAGAGCGTCAATATTCCATAAGATGCTGAAAGTCAAATATCTTGACTTAGCTCGCGAGGTTTTCGACATGTGGGATGTGAACTCAGCGATCATTGTGCCGATAGTCGTTTCAACCAATGTCTTAATTGCCAAGAGCCTCGACCAATACCTGAGGAGGCTCTCGTTAGGCAGCTGGATGAAGGGCTTGATTCAGAAAGCGGTACTCCTGAACACGGCTCGTATTGTTAGGAGGTTCCTTTCTTTGGAGTCCTGACCGCCGGTAGCTTCGACCCTGATCCCGATATCGGTGGGCTACTATTTTTTTATATTTTTTTTTATGTTTTGTTAAGAAATGTTCAAAAATGCAGAATTTATGTATGAAATATAAATAAATTAAATAATAAAGAAGCCGTTTTAATTTGCGACGACCTAAATGAATAAGTTATCTATACCTAGTTAGGTGTAGCTATTTAGAACCACACCACAAGTAGGGGACTAGGTACCTACAGCGTTTGGGGTCACAGGGTGTTGTGTTGCTCCCTCGCACCCCATAAACTTTTCATTAGTAGAGCAGCTACTGTACAGTGGACCGTCGTGTATCTATGCGTAACGAGTTTTATAGGTAGTAAAAACAAGTATTGTTTTATACAACTTAATAGGTGTGTCCGCTTTAAGGCTTGCTAACAATAATAATCATTGGTATTCGGTCAAACTGCAAGCTGTCTAGTTGGGAAAAGGCTAAGCAAATGACGATGAAAAATATTAAAATCAATAAGGAATAGTATTTTTTTTAATGTTATTTAGGATGATTTATAATCAGGAATCCTGTTTTGTGTTATCAGGGTCTATTAGGCATCATTTAAGTTTAAGGATCGACATTTACAACGCTGAGCGTTTCGCTTGATAAAAAAGTAAAAATTAATCAGAGAGTTTTAAATAATGAGTCAATCAAATATATCATTTAATATAAACGGACTTGTGGTCTTATTTATATACTAGTTGCTTCATTTGTAGTAATAAATAACGATAAATTAGATTCACCTGTTGTTCTAACTCGAAACTAAAATATAGATTCACACAGATCTAAATAAGCTAAAAACTAACCTATATTCGGCACCCGTTTACATATTACTTAAAGTAAGTATGTCAGAGAAACAATGGTCAATGTTATCTGCCAATTCATCATCGTATTCTATCACGATATTCATTTACGAGAGATGTAAAAGATACCCCAAACTTTGACACGAGGTTTGCTTTTCTTCGATGTTTCAAAGATTCGAGTTTTCAAATAAAGAATAACAATGTTTTCAAGTACTCACCAGATCAATCAGTTGTGACAGCCTCAGCCCAAGTTTCACCAGAACAGTATTATTGTTTTTATCAACAGGACGTATCAACCTATTGTAGTTACTCAGAAGATCGTCGTAAAGCCGTTTCGCATCAGGATTACAATAACAAACGCCGAAAATAAACAGAAAGATAAGAAGAAATGTCCGGGACATTTCGTAATAACACTCAAAATTATTGTCACCATATACCGACGGACGCTGACCGTACCTAAATAGGTTAGGTTTTAAACGAGATACGAATGCTGAAACGAACTATTTAATACTCAAACTTGATCATTGTTATTCAGTAATTTCGATAATACCGATTGGTTATCGCCAATATGTGAAAGAAAAGCGATTTTTTCGTAAACGTAATTTTGACAGCTACGCCCGAGAGGCTGCAGCGATCGTGGCGCCCCTACTGGCGGGAAAACGGTGTAAACATGGCGTCACTGCGCCGACTCCGAATAAAATTTTATAGGAGGAATGAAATATTCGGTATCGCCGAAACGACGGCTCATCGACGTTTAATAATAAAATTTTCTTTGTAATATCTGTCTCAAAGTTTGAATTTCTCTGTTTTTATACGTTCTATCGTTAAGAAATTCCACTTTATTTATGATCTCCTAGATATATTATATTTTATTCGAGAACTTTTGAAGGATTTAATTTGGATAGGTATGAACTGAATTTGAGAAATATTACATGGCCCGCGATTTTTTTTGTCGCTGAATAGATTATTTACAAAGTTGGTATCTCGGATCGATGCCTAGTACGCATGCGTGCTGGTCCATTCATACCTTGTACATGTTTAGTGCCTCGCTAGTAATAATAGATGGCGCTGCGACCAATTAAATTTCAAATGTTACGGCGGCCTGCGTGTTTAGATAGGCCGGGTTGACGGAAGTTACGCAGCTGTAATAAATGTAGGCCTTTCAGGGGGAAAGCGTGGCGTTGAATGACTTAGTAGAGCACTTGACACGAATATACGATCATTGCAAACGTATTCATGGCTGTACTTAGAAGTGGGAGAAATCCTGGTTAGTTTATCATTTTCTGGCTAGATATTTAACTAACATGTGAATATTTAAAAAACTTTTTCGGTTTAGGTAGACGAAGCGCCTCTAGAGAACCAAACAAGGCATCTAGTAAAAACACTCCTCTTCAAACATTACGCCAACTAGGCTGCCAGGATTGAAGAGGAGATCTAAAAACGAGCCAGTCGCCCTCAAAATTAGAAATTTTATAGTTCAACCGTATAAAATACGTAGTGACTGAAAGTGAGATCGCCTCAAGTACATACCGGGTTTCAAGGACCAAAAAGGTTTGTCGGTAATGTGAACATAAAACGCGGGAGTTTGGAAACTTAAACGAAAAAGTTTTCGCATTTTTCAAATGTAGAATTGTCGTTACGTTTCTGTCCCGTCGAAATTGAGTCGACAGTGTCGACTTTATAGACTTGCGGGGTTTAGTGTGTTTTCGAATTTCAAGATTATGTTTTGATTGCGTAGTAAAATATAGGATTTATTTTTTATTTGTTGTGGAGACCGGGATTGAGCAAAGGCGGCCCTTCGCGAGCCTTTTATTTTGTATTCGACAGTTTATCCCTATAAATCTCGAAAAATACGATTATAAGTAACATTTATTGTGTTTGGTTTTTCAAAGGCTGACCCAGTTTATATTCTTGTCACTGTATAAATGTAAACATACGAGTACTTACTAAATAAAAGAATGTTGGTAGGAAACTATTTAAATAAGTGCATAATGTAAATTTGGAGAGAATAAACTCAATGTATTGAAATAAACACATTCGCCAAAGTAAATATATTAGTACAATAGACCAGAGTTCGACAAAAATCTAACCGAGTAAGCAGATAGAAAGTACCACAACATAAAATTACCCTTCCCACTAAACAAATTGACCCACTTTCAAAAAAACACAAGAAAATAATTTCCCTTCTTAAAATACACTCCAAGCTACAATCAATTCCTACAATGGTCCCTGTGGGTAGGCAGCATTATACCCAAGTTTGAAGGTAGGTGCTGCAATGCGGTACCAGTGTCTTCCTACGTACACTTTGAATTATGTATAACAAGAATATCCTATTTGTGAGCCAGGAATGGTGACAGTTGCAGTTATTTGAATTTGTAATATCTAGGAACTTTTGCCAGATGAGCATTGTTTCTGTAACTTGCAAGTTCGTCTTCTTCCGAGATCCTAGCTCGAATGCGCGACGTGAACTTAACGTAAATGTTCTGATATTTGTGTTGAGAAAAAAAAAACAAGTGTCCTTAAACTCAAAGCTGATTTTGTCAACTATTTGATTGTTTTTTATCTATTTCAAACAAATCGATAGTGAGACTTTAATACTTGAACAAATCGATGGCGATCTAAATTGAGACAATCCTTGAGTTTGGCCTTTGGCACCAGAAGTGTCCATCAGTAACGTGCTGGCAACAAGACATGCTAGGTGCAGTCTTTTCTTACCTGTGGTAAACGCTTTCAAATCGTTTCGAATTTAAAAAAAAATCTTACCAAAATTGTTATCACTGACAGAAATTTCACTTTGTCTGGACCCCCCTCTGTACACGATATCAAGAATAACTTAATTCTAAACATGTCCAGTGTTACGTCACAGGCTTGCCTAACAACAAGGGGTCTCCCAAAAGTTTATTTCGTAAATGTAAATAGTTTAGAAATGAGCAGTGTTGCGACATTCGCGTCGGTCCCTTGGGGCCCAAAACTCCAGACTCTGTTTGTTAATGAGCTGAATGTCTTTAATGCAATGCGATTTCGGTGGGTTTGGCTAAGAATAGGCAAGTAAGGAACTCTTTGTTTTTCATTCTTAAGAGGTTTGTCTGTTCGCAATAGCTTAGTATAGCCTATTAGAATCATACTGCTGGGAACTTTCTGTGAGTGGTAGCGGGTCATACCAAGTAATTAATAGGTAGGTGCTTATAACTGATCGCAATCAATACATACAAATAAATAAAATTGAAGTGTCTGTTTGTAATATCAAAATAACAGATTTTTATGGCACTTTTAACAAAAACACATATTTTTTCAGTTTTTGACTATCTGTCTGTCTGTTTGTTCCGGCTAAACTCCGTAACCGCTGGACCGATTTTGACGGGACTTTTATTGGCAGATAGCTGGTGTTATAAGGTCTAACATAGCTTACTTTATTAAAAAAATAGGTTTCCGTGCAAAATGATTAAAACCCTTGAAATTCGTAACAAAATCCGATTAAAATAAGAAACGTAATTTATTAAAATAGTATTCAAATCAATCAAATCAAATCATTTATTATCCAGATAATACAATCCAATTTGTTAGTAAAATCATACATACACATCTTAAACACTAGTGTTAGTACATAATTATATTTGGAAAATTTTGGTAATAGTTACTTACTAATAATGTCAAAATAATTAATAATAATAATGTCAAAATAATTAAAAATAAGTAATGTCAAAATCACCATTAATCATATCGTATTAATAGCATAACTAAAAATTGATAATTGATTATTTTTAATTTTAAACATGTTTTAGTTTGCTTTTGCAGTGCCCTACAGGGTCCATAATTATTCCATAGCTTTAAGCCCATTGTAAGATCTTATACATTCCATTATGGAATTCAAATAAAGTTACGAATATGAATCCGACTCCATCTTTTGATCAACTCCATCTACCTTACGTTTAATATACGACGAGTAAATTTCGAAATCCTATTTGCGGAATAAAATGATTTTAATTCATTTTATCCATGATGTGGACCCAGTGCAGGTGAATATTTCACTTTCTGCACCCTCATTGCAATCAAAACAACTAAATAAAATTTCATCATGTTTAAAATTTCTTGTGTTTAACAAATTAAAATAAAGACTGTCTTAATTACCTTCACAAGCAAAATTAGCTTTAAACAACAAGTCAATTTTGATAAGGTACCTAAACGACTCCCTGTCTGGCATAGTAACCACTCGTAGTAGGTAAGCGATTACGCATTGATAGGAAACCTGTGTATTATTCTGGTCAGTCCCAACCTTACATACCTTAATCATTGAACAGGGTCCTACCTAAAAGCATCAAAGTACAAAAATAAAGCACATTTTTATTACTATCCGTCTCCCTGACCTTAGGCAAAGAATAAAGATCCGGATAGAAGTGTAACCAATGTAGGTACGTTTCCAAGTGTTTAGCTGATCAAAATCAAAATATTTTTATTTCACATAGGTCTACATAGGCACTTATGAAACGTCGACAAACGGTGCACGGTTCGGGTTGGTCGTTTCCTATGGAGAAGAACCGGCAAGAAACTCCATGGTTACTCTTTTAAAATGATTAGATTTTACAATTTTATCATGTTACAGCAAATAATAAAATATTGGTCATATTAAATAATCATGTAAATAAATTAATCATGTAATAAAATCATGTAAATATATTTGTCATATTAAGTGATCATAATAAAATTAAAACCGAAAGTCCATGACTCCCTCAAGCGACGCCGAAATAATTCCAGATGATGCTGAAATTGACAAGGTTATTCACTTTTGTCGATGCACGATGGTTAAGAACGGGGCAAAGCGTGTCATATTACACAATACCAGGATTATGGAGGTCAGGTAGTCATTCACTTAATGTAAAATACTGGTATTCAATTGCACCCGGTTAAACTGGAAGACAACCCCAACATATTAAATGGGGAATGAGATAGGCAGTTAATGTTGACGATTGAGAACGGAGCATATACCGTGAGTCATAACTTGGGTTGTCAATGAACGTATGGTACTGTTGAACGTATCTGAAGGTGCCACGCCGTTTGTCTTGTCAGATCGTTTCAAGTAAAGTTATGTTAAGTTGCGTATCTCAGAGATGCTACAGGCGATAACCCAGGCATCTCAAGTCCGATTGTATAGTTGAAAGACCGCTTTTACGAAACAAAATTGTGGACATTTAGAATGCTTTGGCGTTCGCTTCTACACATTTTTATTCTATGTCCAAGGTTTAATATTTCAGAGCGATTCGGCTCCCTGTGTGAGTATCGTGTTGTAACTTGTCCCTACACTTGCTGGATACACGATACCATCAACGAGATCGTCTTCTGATATTTTAAGTAGTATACTTTTCGAATTTTTTGTTTAAACATTTTTGGAATATAATTTTGGTAAGTGAGCCAGTTTAAAGATAAATAAATTAGATTTAAGGAAAGAGGACAATCATAATCCGTAGTACTAGAAAAAATGGAATCTTATTGAATCCTGTCTTAATCTTCACTCATCTCTCATGCATGACGCAAACTTTGTAGTCGTATTTGTCAAATCTTGATTTTATGGAAGTCAACTTATTTTGAATTTTATTTTTTAAATTGTTTGCATATCATTATCATCAATCAGTATTTAGTAAACTTTAAAAACATCAAACAATATTCCCTTAATCTAGTTAGAAGTTATTTTTTTCGTCGCCTGTTTCCTGAATCCACTCCACATTTCCAACGCCATCAGTGTCAACACCATGTCTGACTGGCACCAAATAAACCTGCACTACAATTCTTAAAATGGAGAACGAAATTGCGTGTTCGAGACTGACATGACTACTACTGAAGATTCTCAAAATAGAAGCAGTAATGGAGTCATGAACCGTTAAAAAATGCATTTTAACTTCGAGTGGTGCATCATGCATTATTTAATTTATGTCGACCAGATTTATTTTTAATGGCATTCGTAATGGTATTGCAACTGGACTTTAACGAAGTTTAAAAATGGTACGATACAATTAACGTGATCATCCACTGAACCGAAGGAATTTGACAATAGGTACTATCGATACGAAAGAAGAAGAATAATGGTATTCTTCTTAGCGTGTGTGGTATTGATTTTAAGAAGAACACTGCAGAAAAGTGCATTTTGTTTGTTGTACTAGCATTGATTGATATATTTAAACGTCATATGCTAGAAGTTAGCCTGGGGTCATATTTGCTTCTACATCAGTCTTTGAAGATGAAAGAAGCCAAAGGAGTAGGTGTGTAAGCATTGAAGCAGGAGACGTTTTGTAATTTCTGCCTACAGCCATCTGTGTAATCTAGACCTTTACTAGCAGCTCTTTTTATGATACCTAACTTACATATACTTTTTCATTCCAATCAATGTCAGGCCCGCCAGAGTAACCAACACTTACACCCACGTCGTTCAAAATATCCTTCCTATTACCATAACATTCTGAACCATTCAACAAGAACCAATCTTAGCACCTGATACTCTGCTTACACCCTCCCACCAAAAGCCAATATCTTCAAGAGATGACAGCACGTCAATATTTTTATTTATGTCCTCCTCAAATTCATTCACTAACATTTCGCCATATATTATTCAGGTTTTAATCTTCATTCGTGATAGTTTCGCAAACGTGGGATGGTCCAGGAGTAACGAATATTCTAATAAGTTCGTCTTGGATTTATTTTGAGAAGAAACTTTTTTATTCGCGTTAGGGGAATTAGAGGGGACTTACTTCTTCTACTTAGTTTTTCTCAGAAAGGTTTTAAAGGAAGCTGTGTGTTGTGACGTATAGCTATTGTTTTAGCAGTGTCCTTTTCTTGAAATGGGGTAGTGTCTTTTTTATATGTTTCATTTTCTCTTTCTCTAAAAACACGTGATTTTTCCGTAAACGTATAAGATGATGTCATCTTTGAATATCATCGAAACTCAAATTGATTTTCACGGTGTTCGGCATAATTCGTATTGCTCAGATCGCATGGCAGAAGATTTTGTTTTGTATGTACTTTCTCAAGTTATTATGCCTTGTGACTGGGACTGTAGCTTCGCTTCTTTTTGTTTTTTTTTTTCAAAAGTGCCGTAATGGTCTAATTGAAATACATGCTTTGAGTTGAGTTGAGTTATGAATGAATATAGAATATTCCCAGAATTAATTTAAATAGTCCGCAATCTTTTGAATGTCATCGATCTATAGTACGAAGGTTTATTTTTTATTTTATTTTCTTTGGCCAACCAACAATTGTATATACTGTTACACTAACAAAAAAAGATTCTTATATCAAAGGTTAGTATTACAATTTCTTATAGGTTAGCACCGCATGCCCCATAAAATAATTAATACATGTTACAGGTTATAAATAGTCTAAAGTAAAATTAAATTCAAAGTTTAAGAACAGAATTAAAGTCATAATTAAATTAAAAAAATAAAGAGCAAAATCAAAATTAAATACAAAAATTTAAAACAAAATCAAAATTAAATACAAAATTAAAAATCAAAAGCACAATCAAAATAATACAATACAAAATCAAATTCACAATTAAAATGTCAAGAAAGCAGGTTCAATAGAATAATAAGCTTTTGCTGGTTTGGTTACTACAATTATATGACCTAATGAACAATGCGAGACTTAATATCATCATCATCTTCCTGCCCTTATCCAATTGTACTTGGGGTCGGCACAACACGTTTTTTTCTTCCATTCTCTTCCTTTTTTTCAGGTTTAAGAATTCACTCAGAACACGTATCCATTCTACCATATCCACTGCACAAGATTCGCATAACATGTTCCGTTTCAACCCTGACGAGGGTACTCTATTTATCATAATATCAAGCTCCGTTGTCAAGGTGCCTACTACTCTTATTAGTTTTTGGCTACTGTTTTATGCATGAAAGAGCGTTGTAATAAACGCGATACTTGTATCGATATATATTTACATTATGTTGAACGAAACCTTTTCGAGCATTTGGTATTAAAATGATGTCGATTTTGGAGATTGGGCGCTTTTGTTTACGTTTAATGGTCGTTTGTTTTTTGAGATTGTTTGGCAGTTAATCTTTGAGCCTTATTATTATTATTTCAAAAAAAATATTGTTGAAATCTATTGTCAACCGATGACGGCGACCGACCGACGGTCTTCGAAGGGTGGCTGGTAGCAACTGAATTGATGAGAATCAAGTTGAGTGGTATGCGATTGAAGAAGCCTATGTCCAGCAGTGGACTGCTGTAGGCAGATGATGATTGTTAACCAAAGAGAGAAAGAGATTCAAGACCTGTGAAATTGTAAGCAATTAACTCGGTCCCCAGCCACCACCACTGAGGTGGTCTCAGGCATTCCACAAAGATCGCTGCCGCAGTTGGCTTGATCAACTTTAGACTGGACAAATTGCTGTAACCATCTATGCAATCAGATCATTCGTTTACGCTTTATACTGGGTGATTTGTTAAACTAAACTCAAACTTAAAGCATTTATTTAAATTAGACGATTACGGCACTTTTGAATGTTAAAAAAAAAACAAAAAGAAGTTAAGCTATAGTACCAGTCACAAGGCATAATAACTTGAGAAAGTACTGCAGTTGCAAATTCCAAAGCGTAGATCTCTATGGAGAAGAATGGGCAAGAAACTCCATGTACACTCTTTTAAATCAAAATATTGTTACAATATCTTGATTAAACGTTGACAATACTTTAAGAGCGTGTGGTACTCATGAAAATGGTCAACTTTTACCATGGAACCGACCATGAAATCGCAACAAATAATATCAGCTACTATTGGTCGAGTAATTCGTAGCAGTAGTTTTTTTATCGTATTTGATAGTTAGTCCCATCGTAAAAGTTGCTCATATTAAGGGGGAAACCCCAGCGTAGCCCGCGAAATTCAAATTTTCTTGCGTTTTTTGCAATTTGCCGGTTAGTGTCAGACTGTACTCTAAACAAAATATGATTTGTGGCCGTAACACGTATGTATTTACAGAATTATGATCACTAAAATCATCAATCTAACCCTCTTAAGTTCATATAATCCCATGGAATGACTTTTTCATGAGAAAGTCAACTTAGGGGATTGTATTGGTGATTTTAATTATTAGAACTCAGTTAAACCACATTTATTACGGCTGAGAATCATATTTTCATCAACATACAACCTGACAAATATCTGCAAATTGCAAAAAACATAAGAAAATTTGAATTTCGCTACCCTGGCGCTTTTACCTTAATGAGTACTTCACTCCCTTAGAGTATTGCCCACTTATAACCAAGAATCCTGTATGTACTCTGTCTAATTATGACCTCACACAATCTATCTGTCTTTTCTTCGTCTTCCTCCACCTCTACAGCCATACATTCATGCACAAAACATTCTTCACGCCATGTCTTTTAATCCTACGTATCACAAGTCTTATGGTGATAAAAACATTATTTTAAAACAACTTGCATCGCAATAAAAAAACAGCCACCGAAAACTTAAAACTAAAGCACATAAACAAAAAATTATATAATTAATCCAAAATACTTACTAAACAAAAATATACGCTCATTTAAATACGGAAAAATTACACTTGCGAGCAGGCGTAAAATAAAATTATAATACATACAAAAAGCGTAGCATAGAAGGCACCTGCCTCATGAATAACACGACTTTGTTAAGGGGCTAAGGACTTGTTCATATGTGGCGGTTGAAGAATGGCAGGTCTTTGAAAAGATGGAGATGGTTCGTTGGGTCTGTAATTACTATGGATTGGGTGCAGTTAGCTGTAGGTGATGTGAAGCCAAAGCTTGAGAACGAACTAGAGTGTAATAGTTTTTAGACGCTTATCAAGCATCCCTGGGTAGTGATAGAATATAGGTTTTTAAACTGTTGAGGTGACTAACACAATGATAGTTACTATGTTTATTAGTTGTTTTTGAGTTCCTGGTATTTCGGTTCGGATATTTTATGTCCCGTTTTTCATAGTGATGGAATAGGTCATATTATGTCGCTTGAAACCAGACAAGGTATTGACGATATGTAATGTCTTTTAGGAACAAAACTTGGACAACCGTAAAGCTTTGATGGCATGATAATTTTCGTTTATTTATTTAACAAAAACTTTAATTTATTCGTACGTTATTAGAAAACACAGCGGAAACTACTCGTTCTTCTAGAAGTAAAATACATCTCCTACTTAAACTGGGGATGAAATTTTGATGGCATTTTTTTCATTTTTGCTCACGTAATATCTCAACATGGCATTTTCTACAAATACGATTAGATAAAATTATCATAAGCTTCGAATATTAACTATAACTTCCTACACACATGAACTGTATACAAAACGAACTTTGATTGCTGTTCTAACACCACAAGCAGCGTTTAATGCATTTCATGAGTAATTAATTCAATATACAAGCAAGCCTGTAATTCAAAGTTCCCCGTTGCACCAAACTTTGATACTCAAATAGCGTCAAACGCTGTGTTTGTACCAGTCTTTAGCGTTTGCCTAATTACGGCTAAGGAATGGTTCGATCTTCGACTTGTAGAATCGAGTTTCGCAAAATTCCCGAGTTGGTAATTGGCCGAAACTTTTGCACGCCAGTGTATTTAAGGATGTTTGCTGAGTTCACTTTGCGTGTTACCATTTTATTGGCAGTTGGTGCATGTATTTGGATGAGTTATGTTGCCAGAAGCGCTCTATCGTCGAGTAGTTTCTTTTAGTTTTACCACCAGGTACCATGACGTCTTAAAGCAGGAGTAATTCCAGGGTGGGAAAGAGATGGCGCTAGACAACCTGTATAGCTCTGTCTCTTTCCAACACTGAAATTACTCCTGCTTTAAGACGTCATAGTAACCCCACTGATCAGAACTTTTCTCGGTTCGTTAGTGCAGCTTATGCTTTTGAATAGTTGTAAAAATGGATATTTAAAACACCTCGTTGACTTTCACCATGCAAAACACAGAGTAGGGAATGAATATAGCTTATAAATAGTGACTTTTCTTGGCTCAGTCACTGTTAGACGAACGTGAATGACAAGAAATAAGTTTCTTGCTTAGAATATTTTGGTTAGTGGGTCATCTTAGGGGCGTTTATTTCATTGAGCGACAGCAACGACAGGGTTATGTTTTATGGTAGACAACTCATGAATAGGCTTTCTGTTTACATTTCCCTAGCCATCTATGTGTTAAATAGCCCAAAGCCACAATATATACAAAACTACAACAACAGAACCATGAAAAAACACAACACAGACCATAAGACACGGTCAGCAGTTATCTAATTCTAACCACACCCGACATCAAAAAAGATCCAACAACACAAACATGAAGTAGAGGTGACCTACAGAACCACACGAACCAAGTACCTATTATAATAATTGACAGTGTTTCATGTAATTAGTAATTATATGTCGCATTCTACGACTTGAGGTTTTACAATGACCTAGCCTAGTCCCTAGTAGTGCCTAGTTATACAATGAATTCGTCTTGAAGACGGCATACGAAATACACAGACTGAGAAACGAATTTATATAGTTTGTAAAAAACATATATTCTTGCCTCGATCGCTGTATGAGGCTCGTATGATGAATAACTTATTTTTAACGTAGTAGAAAAATCATCAAAAATGTTTAGATTTCATTAGCCAAGTATAGACTATCAGGACAAAGGGACATCACCGAAGTACCAACAATTATGAGTGAAATTACTCAATGACCAAAATATCATCATCTGCCTAGTGTTTTCCCAACTATGTTGGGCTCGGCTGCCAGTCTAACCGGATGCAGCTGAATACCACTATTTTACATGGAGCGACTGCCTATCTGACCTCCACAACCCAGTTAGTGCTAAGTAATACGATACCCCTTGGTAAGACTGGTTGTCAGACTTTCAGGCCACTGACTACGTGTAACGACTGTCAAAGATCTACAAATGACAGCCGGGACCAACGGCTTAACGTGATTTCCGAGGCACGGAAGAAACTCGGTATGTAATGAGTGGTCAACCATCCACGGACCAATCTAGATAAGCACAGTTTAACCTAAAGATCGACCCGAGCGGCTGTTCTTATTTAGCCACGAGCTCCTCCAATGACCAAAGTATACCTACTAGAAAGAAATGTAGAATAAAAATCATCAATGGGCCACCTTTTTTTTTCTTAGCCTGCTCTGTCCCATTGCTGGGCAAAGAGCCTAACCCATTCCTTTCCAACTCTCCCGGAGTTTTGCTTACTTCAGTGACGACGACCGTCTTCAGGCACTGGGCCACCTTTACCATTATGATTTATATTATTGCTCAATGGCATCAATTGTCTTCTCAATGACAAAACGAAATAAACCTCCTAACCACTTAGACAAAATTTATGTACATAAATGCAACTATCCTCCTACTCCAAACTGCACTTGCCCCAACATAAATTCAACTACTTGTATTAAATATCTCGGAATTGAACTTGACGCTAACTTAACATTTGGAAATCATTTACTATCCGTATCCAAAAGAATCCGTAAGCTCACTTACATTTTTAAGGATCTCCGGGATGTTGCAGAGAAACAGATCATGAGGATGGTGTACGAGGCCTTGGTCCAATCCATCCTTAGTTACTGCATAACCACTTGGGGAGGAGCATGCAAAACAAAAATGATAATGCTCGAGAGAGCCCAGAGGATGATTTTGAAGGTGAGCTTATCGAAACCGCGACGTTTCCCTACCTCCAAACTCTATGAAGAAACTCAAGTTTTGACTGTCCGTCAGCTGTACATAATGCTGACTATACTTCGCCAACGCTCCTATTTATCCGAAGAACTAAGAAAGCGAAAAGCCCTCACAAGAAGACGTTATGCACTTTGTGAATCAACAGCTGTACGCACGTCTTTTGCACAAAGATTCTTCTCATTCCGTGGAGGAGTATTGTTTAATAAACTCAATAAACAAATTGATATATCTGACTGCCGCAAAACTGAATGCAAGAATAAACTTAGAGAAAGGTTACTTGAATTAAGCTACACTGACACTGAAAAGTTGATTGAGATGGTTACTTGATTTTTGCATTTTAGTAAATAGTTTTTTTTGCATACACACAAGCACACATTTATATATATACATATGTACAAATATAATTTAGGTAGTAATGTATTTCAAACTGACACACGCACGTACACGTACACACACACACACACGCACACACACACACACACACGCACACACACGCACACACACACACACACACACGCACACACACATAAGCACGCACGCACTTTTAAACTCATTTATCCACTTGCATATCTGCTTACTCACGACGTCAACAGTCTGAGCAACATAATTTAATGGGGGGCCTGGAGTTCTATAATACAGGCCTAGGCTTAGTTTAGACTCCAGATCTCCCACAAATTACACATTTTGCCCAAATTTCTGACTCTGACTGTAATTATGTAATATGTAATTTGTGGAGATAAATAAAGATTTTTTTATTATTATTATTATTATATTATAATATAGAAAAACTGTGCTATAAAGGAATGATGAAAAAACCGGCCAAGTGTGAGTCAGACTTGCGCATGAAGGGTTCCGTACCATCGTAGTAGGAGAGCCTCCTTTAATTTTTAATTTAATATTTATTATTTGTTGTTACAGCGGCAACAGAAACTCACTCTGTAAAAATTTCAACTGTCTACATGTTACGGATCATGAGATACAGCTCGCTCACAGACAGACAGACGGATGGACGAACGGATTAGTAATAGGGTCCCGTTGGTTACCCTTCGGATGCGGGACCCTAAAAACACGATACGAACCATGAATCACGGAACAGCATCTTTCTAACAAAAAAACATGAAAAAGGTTACCTCCTAAATAACCAACGAAGCAATAATTACTCCTCACATAATTGACAGGATTACCCGAGTATCATGTAATTACATATCGCATTAGGTGACCTGTCAACTAGATAAATTTGTTCGGCCCGTTGAAACGTACATCAATTATTAATTGCGACAAAGATAATTAGTTATTTAACGAATAACATGTGTCTGTACTGCTGTAGACCTAATTAATGTAATTGATTGTTTAGCTGATTAGGTTTAGCACCTATTGATGTTGTGGTGGAGATACAGTTGGTCTGAGGAGACATGGTATTTAGACCTATTTATAAAAATTGTGTCTTTTAATGTTCGATCATGGTACATCATCATCTTCCTGCTCTGGTCCCATGTTACTTGGGGTCGGCGCAACACGTTTTTTTCTTCCATTCTCCTCTGTCAAACTTCACGCTATCATTTACTTCTTTATCTTTCATTTAATTTCTCACACAATCCATCCATCGATTCATTGATCTTCTTCTCCCTCTCCATCCATCAACGTTTATGTTCATCACTCTTTTAGTAACATGCGATTAATGTTAGTGTGTTAATGTTAGATCATGTTCTTAATGTTAATGTTACATCATGTTCTCATGTTCTTAATGTTAATGTTAGATCATGATCTCATGTTCTTAATGTTAATGTTAGATCATGTCCTCATGTTCTTAATGTTAGATCATGTTCTTAATGTTAATGTAAGATCTTGTCCTCATGTCCTTAATGTTCGATCATGGTTAAAGATGTTTAATGTTTGAACGCATCTTCTTCTTAGCGTGTCGATGACAATCTACGTTAACTCGACCCATAACTTAGTTATTAGTTTGGTGTTATCAGTAGCGTCAGCACAGGGTACGCAGGACTAGATTAAGGTACCCAACGTTTGTGGAACAGCACCTCCTTTGTGCAAACTGCATTTATCAACAAGTATGCCGGGAATTTCGGGACTTAAAAATTTAAAAGTGGAAAGTCACGTTTTTGACAAATAAGCACAAACACAATTTTGTAAGATTTCAGTAGAACTTAGCATTACCACAGACACAGAAGTAATAAATAAATATAATGTTTTAGGAATCACTGTATCTGAAATAGTCAGGAAAACATCTGATAAAAGATTACGTTTAAAATCTCTATGATAGCAGTTCCTCGATTTAAAAATCCCTTGCATTACTCGCAGCGACGAACATGTTTTATAAGTTAAATAAATCACATATTTTCCATAAAAACCATGAACGAAATCTGTGGTTAATTTTAATACTATTCGTGCTTGGATTTTGCCGCTAGAAAATGAAATTAAAAAGCCGAGGGCCTGTGGTGAATAATTTCAAAATGCTATTTAAAAGTTTTAGTGACGTAAAGTTGTGATATGCAACGAGCTTTATAATTAAACCAATGCTTTCTTTTTACATTTTGTGATTCTTTAACTGACTATTTAATAGAAAATTAGTATTTTCATTTCTCGGGAATTCAATATGTCCACGAACCATGCCATAATTAGAAGCAGCTGAAACTTGTAATTTTCCAAAAATGCACTTATTTATCGTAATAGAATAAGCAGTCCATAACGTTCCCACTGCTGGGACACAGGTTTCCTCTCTTTGGGAGGGAGTACACTGTAATCCATGTCCATGAATGTCACAGGTATACCTTATTCATTAATATCACAGGTCTCGGAAATTAGCTGTACCAATTTTCTGGTCACGTTTTAAGATTATGTTAATATCAGCGCCACGCTGAAGAGTAACCATCATCTGCCTTGCCTTGTCTGCATTGCCTGCTCCCAACTACATTGAAGCCGGCTTCCAGTCTAATAGGATCCATACCAATATTTTACATCCAATACCAATTAGTACTTGGTAATACAGTACCCCTTGGAAAGACTGTTTGTCAGACTTTCGGACCAATGACTTCTTAACGACTGCAAATATCTACAATTGACAGCCGAGACCAAGAGCTTAACGTGCTCTCCGAGGCACGGAAAAAATTGAGTATGTAGGTAATGGTTGGTCACCCATCCACGGACCAGACTAGGTTAGCGCGGGGCTGAAGATCGACCCGAGCGACTGTTATTATTTAACCACGAGCGTTATTATGAAAATTATTAAATTAATTTTATCTACCGGTATTGGTAAATATAAGTCGTCTAGATGAGATATTTTTATATTAACGAAAACCACGAAGAATTTACGTAAGGCCTGAAAATAAAAAGCGTTTCTAGAGACTAATTAAGCTGCAGCTCCTTCGCTGCCCATCCTTACCTCACGTATGTCACAACAGTTAGTTGCATTCTCTTGATGATAATATATATGCAGTGCTACTACTGACGCGTTACGTTTGCAATTTAAGCCGTGAGACCGCAATGCGGGTCTGCCGTACTTAAAACTCGCTATGTGAGATGTTTTCGCTGATTTATGTGTGGTACACGGATTTTTGACTATTTATACTGGCTGGTTTTGTTGGTCGTGGCTTGAGCCGCATCTGGTTGGTGGATGAGACTGAGTTTGTTTCTGGTTTTCGTAGTATCAACAACGTAGAAGTTATATTTCTTAGGGGAGGAATTAAGAGGAAGGTTTGTTTGTTGCGTGCGGTAATTTGAAAAAAAAATAGCTTGTTGACCTATCGAAAAAACTTTCATTCATCGTTTTGGCTATTTCTTCACAAACGAAACAATTTTATTATTTGCCTCCATTCTTGGTTATCAGCACTGATTGGGTTTTTTGCCAGAGTTATTTCTCCAGTTAGGGCGCTTTCAATTTAGACGATTGGTGCCGGACTGCTGCAGTCCGGGTATCGTACTGCGCACGGGCGGTTATGATTTTTCATACAAAATGTCTCGACGCAAAGTCGTGCGACAGCAGTGCGGCGCACGTCCGTTGGCGGAACGGCAACAACCTGTCTCAGTCGTTGTTCGCTAGTGCTGTGAACGCATCGTGTTTCTTAGACGTTTTCGTGCATACCTACCTAATTATGGATGATTTAAATACAGAAGATTTTATAAATGAAATAGAGTTGCAGCCCGCCGTTTGGGATTCTAAATGTGACAAGTATTCAAATCGCTTGGAGAAAAAAAAGGCTTGGGATGTTTTATGTGAAAAATTTATTACCGATTTTAAAACTAAAAAAGCAGCTGAAAAGAATACTGCAGGTAAAACAGTTTAATATATTATAATGTAATCAATTAGTATTATTTATATTTTACTGTTTTGCCACGATACTTGTCCTCTTGGGCTAACAAAATAGTCCGTAAATATATCGCGGACTGTTGTGGCTGACAAATTCTGATAACTTTGTGGCTGAACTGGCCTAACTCGAATTGGTTGACCATGCATAGTGGTATTTTCGCGTTGAACAAAGTTATGTAAAACACAAATAGCCTTAACAATATCTGTTGCAAACGATATTTCCACATTTAATGGCCGATGTAATATTCGCCATTTATTTGTCATAATACCAAATGTACACTCAATGTACCGGCGTGCACGTGACAGGCGGTAGTTAAAAATTCTTTTTTTCCCCTCCAAAAAGTTTCCACTAAATGGCCGTTGTATGAAATTGCTGACGGCAAATGCTTCGTCGCCAACAAAAATAAAAGGTAGTGGTGGCCCATTGTCTTGTATTGGTGCAGGACTTGGTATATCTAAATTATTGTTTTGAAGCTTGTTAAAAAAACTACTGCTCCGAAATATTTGTGAATCTGAAGCCTTCCCATAGGAACCGACATCAATATAAATAAATTTATAATTAGAATCGCAAATAGCCAACAACACAATAGAAAAGAAATGCTTATAGTTGTAATACAACGATCCACTTCTTGTCGGTTTTATTATTCTCACATGTTTGCCGTCTATAGCTCCCAAGCAATTAGGAAAATTTGCTTTTGTTTCAAACCCTTCAGCTATTTGTAACCAATCCTCCTTTTTAAGATCAGGTATACAGATATCTTTCAAAACTTTGTATATCTCTTGACATGTATCTTTAATAATTCCACTAATTGTTGAGACGCCATGTTGGTAAGAGTGATGCAGATCAGTCATAGTACAGCCAGTTGATAAATATCTGAAAATAATAACAGAAAATTTTATTTCAGCCTTGTTACTCCAAAAAAAATGGAGAAATATTAGGGATTCCTATTCACGAGAGTTGAATAAGCAACGACAATTAAAAAGTGGATCTGTTGGAAAAAATCATCGGAAGTACGTATATTTTGATCGGCTTCAGTTTCTGTCTAATCTTTATGAATCAAAACCTTCCAACTCTGGTACCAACGAGCAATCTGATTCTCCTGAAACCGATTCTTCTGTAATAGCATCGTCATCAAAAATTAAAAAAGCATCTTCGAGCAACGATGAGACTAATAAGATTTTAAAACTTCTTGCTGAAAGAATGCAAAACAAAAACAATGCAAATGCAGACAATTTTGAAGACGGCGATAGATATTTCTTGTTGTCATTATTAAATGATTTTAAAAAAATTCCGGAACATCGCAAAATGGATGCTAAATACGAGATAATTGGAATCATAAGAAAATACGTCGGGTCAAGTTCATATGCCGCTGATTATTATGAACAACAGGGTTACTACACAGGTCAATCTTCCGAATATCGTAGTCAGGCTCATGCTCCGTCTACTGAGTTACAACAACAATCACCTATGTCTAATACATCAACGAATTCTGATTTTACTTTATATGAAGATCTTTTTAGCGATGGTGACACAGTATAAATGCGTGCGTATCAACAAAAAAGAAAACATTAATCATCAAAATCTCTATCGGATCTGTTTAAGAGTAGCAATAAATACTTATTAAAATACTAAATGTGTTTATATTACTTACCTTATCGTTATCACAAGTCTCTCTTCGGCGGATATAGTATTTTTGAATTTAGTTTCTTGACGTTGTATTCCATTTTTAACGAAGTGATATAATTCATAGAAACATTCTCTAGACATTCTAAAATAGTTCAAAAAATCAGCTGAGCTTTCTTTTAATCTAGGGTAAAGTGTATAAAAATCACCAGTTTTATATTTTAAAGAAAACATTGGCGACGCCCTAGTACGGCGTCGTTTATGTTTCTGCCGAAGCAAGAGAACTAACAATAACACTTCCTCGTCAGAGTCCATGGCACCGACTAAAGTTGGGTTTCGATGGAAATCACTAAAATTCGATCGGACTGCAGCCGCGTATCTCTTCAAATAAGACGATTTACGTCGTACTGCTGTCGTCCGGCAGCAGTACGGCTCATGGTCGTAACAACCGTGCGGCAGCAGTCCGGCACCAACCGTCTAAATTGAAAGCGCCCTTAGGCTTTACGAAATTCATTTCCCAAAAGTCGTCACTACAATTCAATACATTTTACTTCTAAAATCATATTACACAGATGTTGAGCCTTCGCTTGCTTTTATTACTTAAACTAAAGAAGTAATAGTTTTAATCATTTTGTTTTGTCTCGCACAGGACAAAACAAAATAATTTAAATTAACAATAAAAGAAAAAAATATAAAAAAGTAAACGAACTATCAAACTCAAGTGGAATTCCCTGCCTTCGTCGATGTTCCCAAGTTCATATAACCCCAATCTATTTCAGTCGCGAGTTAATAGGCTTCTTTTGGGTTAGCTCGTTCCATCGTCGACCTCATCTCTGTCCTCAGGACTAGATTGAGGTCAAGAGTAGGCCCATTTAATATTAAAAAAAACATTTATTGCAATTAGACCATTACGGGCATTTTTGAAAGTCAAAATCAAAAGAGTGAAGCCACAGTCCCAGTCACAAGGCTTAATAACTTGTGTAAGTTCTATAGTTGCCCATTCCAAAGCGTAGATCTCTATAAAGAAGAATGGGAAAATATCTCAGCGTCATACTGTAACATTTAAAACAAATATAACATATAGAATCTTCTCCACCAAACTGTACCACTTATTCTTCCCAACCAATGTGATTGGTCGATACTCTCAAATCTCTTCTCCGCTCCGCTCATGGAGACCGGGCCTCACTCACAGTCTCAAACGTTTATGTAACGTAAGTTCTACACCCCAAACATAGTTGAGATCCCTTTCTTAACCAACTTCCCTCGGATAAGCAGCTGACAATGTTTATCGACTGTTAGAGAAGTTTCAAACTTGCCGGCATAATTATATCGCATTAATTTGAAAATCAGAGTATACAACATTTTAGCATAATAAAGTTTGTTGCTGTAAAATGTGAGAGCAATACTGGGAAGTGCCGTAAAATATACAGTACTACTACCTATTTGTAGTACAACATTTTTCTGTGGTTATGCTCTCGTTAAGGTAGGAAATTATTCCATGGAAACTTACTACCGGGACAAAAAGTATCCTTTGTTGTAACTCAGATCATGGTCTACATGTATGCAAAGGAGAATGCCATAAAGGTTGTAGCTGCGTCTTTTCCATTTTTATGCAAAAATTTCTATTTTTTTTAGTCTGAGGCCAACCGGCCCTGTTGCTTCAAACTATATAATATTTTCCCAAAGATTCAGTCGGTACGCAAGTACAGCCAAACTCCCATAAAAAATTGGGCATTCTCCTTTTCAAAAGGAGTTTGCCTAATTCTGAAAATCTGTCCATCTTCTGAAAGTCTGCTGAAAATCAGCAGAAACAGATTTAGAGGCAGTCAGACTTACGTATCCATTTCTTCCCACATGTACACGGGGCAAACTTAATCGGTTTGCAGGGCACACCACAAAGATGTTGGTGTGCGTAAAATCAACTGGTGTATTACTTCGCCTATTTATTAGTGTTTGCTACCCGTTGTCCACGCACACACAATAAAATTTCTTGTCACTAATGTTGCAGGGAATATGACGCATAAATTTAGCTTATCATACAATCGTCTCCGTGGCGCATTAGTCGAGCGTGCGATAAATAATTACTTACTGCGCCGGCGCCGTAGGATCGAATCCGACTGCCAACAGCTTAATGTTTTTGTATTATGTTTTAATAAAATATTTTACATTTGTTTGTTCAATTTATTGCTTAACTATTAGCAAGTCTCTTTATATTTGGGTTAGAATGTATTAGTTGTCTACCCTCTAAAAATGACAAATCATGTTTAAGTTAGTAGTTTAAGTTCATCGTCATAATGCTATTGACTATTGGGGTTTCGTTACGTTTTTAGACATTATACCCTGCGTTTTTTGAGAAGTGCTTTTATTTGTGAATCAATATGAATCATTGAACCACACTTTTATGAGCTGAAATAATTCTTTTGCATGAGCAAAATGTTTCAATTAGTGAAATTGCGAGACGTTTAAAGATATCGGTGAGTAACAAAATGTTATTATGATGTTTAGAAGTTTAATATGTTTAAATAATCCACATGTTATTGATTGTTGTTTTTTGTAACAATATTTTATTATTGTTCACAGAGAAGGACTGTGCAATTGTGGGTCCATCGTTATGCAGATTCGGGAAGCATTGATCCTTGCCGACCGGGACCAAAGGCTGGATTTGCATTCACAGATTGGCATCTGATATAGTTGCTACGCATACCGCTGAGCCCTTCCTCACTACTCGTTCCACGGCAACTAAACATGACGTGACATTACAAACTGTACGAAACCACTTGCGAGCAGCTGGTGTGAAATGTTGTAGGCCAGCCAACAAAATTTGAATGTCAGATATTCACAGGCAAAACCGGGTACGCTTCGCAAGAGAATATTTAGATTTTGATTGGTGCAATAATATAGTTATATTTAGAGATGAAAAATGTTTTAAATCAGACAAGGACGGTCGCAAAATATTGTGGCGAAAAGATGGTGAGCGCTATCATAAAAAAAAATATTCTTCCATGCAGGTCTAGTGGAGACATTTACTTCGTGCATGAATAAGTCATAGATAGCGAAGGCGCACCAATAGGATATTAATAAAAATATCAGGGGGTAATTCGATTTGTTTTATGTGAGTGATGTTATTGTTAGTGAGATAACAATTTAGGATACCTGTATCTTAATATCTATCTTATTAACATGTTTATTCATTTCACTAATAAATAAATTACCCACTTGAATAAGAAAAGTAACGTTATTTCTTGTCCGACTTAGAATATTTGTCATGCACAAAACTTTTTAATTTGTGATTATAATATAAAAAAAAACCTAGTCAATAAATGTTGTTGATTTCTTAATACAAATTGTTTAATTTTTACTTCCATATTTTTTTTCGAATAATGTTCTTATTATCAGGTAAATTACAATAAAAATTCAACAAAATGAAAATAAAAGTTTTTTAATAATGCAAAAAGCTGACGCCAGCGGCGCAGATACGATCCTACGACACTTGATTTACCAGCCGAATGATTACACATCTATGCCACGACACCGGTTAGTCATAGGGTTAAATTGATGCTTCATATTCTTTACCTCATATTATACTTACTATAGTGAAGCAAACACTAACAAATAGGCGAAGTAATACACCAGTTGATTTTACGCACACCAACATCTTTGTGGTGTGCCCTGCAAACCGATTAAGTTTGCCCCGTGTACATGTAATCTGCATTTGTACATTACAAACTCTGACCATATTAATTTGTGTCGCAAGCGAAAGCTAATTGTCAAGCTTATTCTTTCCACACTTTTGCACTTCTTACCCCATAATACAGACCCTCATAACCAGCCCACAATATATAATTTATCTACAGCTTGCTCAACCGAATGATATATTGAAATAGTTGGAGGGTGAGATAATATTTATGAACCATACAAAAGTCAACGAGACTTCCCCTTATCGATATTAGTTAAGACATCAAACGATTTTGTTCTCCATTAAATTGATTGGTTTGTTGACATGCTTAATTTGATAGGTACTGTAGAGGTTTTGTTTGGATTGCGTTGCCAACCGATGTATACAATTATTTAATAAGTAACTGGCATATGACGAGAAAATTACAATTAAAATAAGAGAGGATGAAGAGTGAGCTGTGGTAGATAGCAGCAAAGATTCCTTTGCAGGAGATACCTGTCTATCTTATATTTTAGAAATACTACAAGTACTTGATGTGCCGGATTGGTGTCCAAATGCTCGCTTCCGTCCACTTTAGCTTTACTCGATTTGAATATTCTCATAGGTGTCTTTCAACACAACATTTCTCGAAGATGCCTAACTTGTGAAAGACATTTTTATTATTGTAGCTAGCCCATATTGTTCCACTGCTGGGCAAATGCCTCCCTGCATGCCTAACAACGGTCACGATTCTGTGCTACTACTTTCCAATTCTAAAGAAAGACCATCCAGTTTGTCTCGCCATGTCTTTTTTGGTCTGGCGCGACGCCGTGTCACAATTTTAGGGAAGGAATTAACAAGCAATTAACAGGAAGAAATCAAGAAGCAAAAAATGTCAGTTTTCGCCAATGAAAAGTTATCAGTCAAACAGAAAAATCATAGCAACAAATATCGGCGGACATCTTGGATTGAAAGTTATTCAATTGGTAAGGGAGAGAAGTCGCTGAGTCGCGTAATGACACTTCCGAGGCAGGCGGGATGCTCCTGCAACCTGCACCACAGACACGGGAAATAACTATAATATTTACAAACTTGGCGAAACTTTTACTTGGTTTTGTTATGAGGGGATTTTAATTTTAACGGTTAAAAAAGGGTGTAGAAGAGGAAGATATTAGCTGTCGCAAACCCCGACTAGTTGGAAATATCAACAGAAGTTTGATGTTGCCTGTACATTCACGCTTGTAATCCCCGAAGGGTTAGGCAGAGGTTAACCCTAAATAGTACGAAAACCCAATACCACTTTGCCCGACCCGAGAATCGAACCCTGGACATCATGCTCAGAAGTCGCGCTTGCAACCACGAGACCAACAAGATAGTCCAGTTTGTACAATACTTAAATTAGTAAAAATATGAAGTGTTAAAATAATTTAAAACACCATATTATTGGCATTCGTTAGCAGTTGATCGAGATAAAATAATGCTTTAATTAACTATGTAGTGTAATGATAAAATCAAAATCAAAAATCAAAAAATCAAAATCAAAGCATTTATTTCAAGTAGGCCAGTTACAGGCACTTTTGAACTGATATATACCTAAATCGTTTTTATTTACAACTAAAAGCTAAATACCTATGCAACGTGAATGGGGTTGAGTAAAAATATGTTCAGGGCAGTTGCCATGCTACTCTCTATTACACACAGCTCAAAGCCAAGTTATATCCTGAATGTTTTTGCCAACATTCTTTTGGGTTTTCAACACGAATAATTGAAAGATTTATTAATATCTAATCGGCAATATGCAATAAAAATACCATGGCAGCCTTAGCCACTTCTTACAATTTAGTATGTGAAGAAAATTCAATAAATACAGTTCAACCTTAAGCGTACATTCTCACAGACAAAGCCGGTATTATCCAAGCACTGTGTGTGTGTTAGAGAACCAGATTAACTTAAAACTACAGCAGCTAAAACATCAACCTGATCCCCATTTATCACACTTAACAGCAACAATTAGACACTAGCTAAACACAGACAACACATCACGAGGAAGTTCAGAAGGCTATCTTCCACATAGATTTAATAATAACGCGGTGTAAAGGACCTCACGTACTGCGCAGCCGCGACCACGACTTGTCACATGACCGGCTACTATCTTGAACAATAGTCGTAACCCGGTGGTCGTACGCCCGGTTTTCCGACCAAACTTTCTTCCTGGTCGAGGCTTCTGCGGCCAAAAGTCGTGATCGTGGCCGTGTGCGTGAGGTCCTATATGGACTGCCCGAAATGAGGAACGCCGCAGGAGAATATCACGAAAAATTGCCAAACTTAAGTGCCAGTGAGCGTATTACTCTCAGAACGGATGCGTCATGGAGTCGCCAGGTTCTAGGATAGTTATGGCTTACTGGAAGAAGTAGCGTTGGTAGGCCTACCATAAGGTCGACCAATGACCTCGTGAAGACTGGAAATCGGCTGGATACGAGTTACATATTACCGGTCCATGTGGTGACTCTTGAGGACATGTATGTTCAGCAGTTGGTTCAGCAGGGAATCCCTCATGTACGCGGTACCTACCTGTATGACAGCATATAGGAGGGTTATGTCGGACTCATATCCACATAAACCCTATTGTTCCTACTACTTCTTGTGGGCTTACGATGCACACACCCCCGACCGGAGATTCTTTTCTCCTCCTAGCTCCTGATTGCCCTGACTCTAATCTTGTGTCTACAATATTTAGCCATCAAACCTGTGATCGAGAAAGAAGGTCCCGTTGGTTTCGTCTAAGCAATCGTTCCTCTATCTTGCTTTTCAGTTTGTATTTTTGTTCTTCTTTACGTGTGGATTAACTCAAATTGTGTTAGTTCAGCATGTATCCACCTTCACAGCTTCTTCTTCTTTCGTGTCGATGGTACGACTAGTTTAAATTTCTTGGGAACAGTACGTGGCCACGTTAATCGCGTCTGTGGCGTCTTTTTGGTCCTCTAAAGTGGAGGTGTTGGGACACTTCGGACACTCCAGCAAGTGACATCATCTGGTCGAGAGCACCGCATTCACACTGCGTGTCGAAAGGATCTTTAATTCCCCATTTGACCAAATTGTGTTTACAGCGGCCTACTTGGGTGCGCAATCGGTTAAGTGCTTTCCAAATAGGCCACTGCAGGTCAACCCAGAGGCAAATGTCCTTCACAGCTCATTTGCTTCGTTTAAAAAAGGTGCAGCTGGTGTATTTGTTGGAACTTCGGTACTATCTGCCATGCCACACTATAGTTTAATTTTATGCTAATCTGCCCCTATCTATTTGATTTGCGAGTGCCTGCGCAGCGGAGGGTTTGTAATCAATTAGTAACCGTTGACTTTGTGTGTTTTCTCGCCAATTGCATTTTAATTGGTCGTTACAATTGATTTTGTGCTATCGGTATTTGGAATAGAGTGAAGTTTTGAATTTTCAGATAGTTAGTGGTTTTAGCTGGCGGTGGCAGACATTGGTATTAGTCGCTTTACAATAAACCGATAAAAGAATGAGCATTCGCTTATACACAAACTAAGCTATAATTACAGTCAAGTTAGTTTCACTTTAGTCATCCATTATAACTTGGTCAATTATGTATACGCAAACTGTATGACTTTGTTGTGTAATTGTGTATTAAAATTTTACGCCATTTTTTTTTCACCCACACTTTGAATCCTTGATGGAAGGGATCAAATCAAATCAACAATACTCATTACGTGATTTACATTGTCTAGCAATTTTTCTAGCATATGAAACAATACCTTGCAAAATCCTTAGGACTATGATAGAAAATATGTGACGCAATAGGAGCACTATACTTCAATCACGTAAAATGATATAGCTACACATTTTATGTAAAACATACCGTTATTTACGACGCCACTAAGTTTTCCAGTCATCGTCTGCAAGCCTAAATCTAAGCTATAAAAATATCCCGTACTTAGGCGTTTGCCTCAAGTCTTCAAAATGAGGATTTATCCTAAACGCCTTCGATACACACTCGGAATTTTAAATCAAGCCAAGTCATGCTTATCTAGGAGTGGAAGTAAAATATAGAATAAGTAGGCTTTTCTGAAGTTGTGGCGGCTTATTTAGGAATATAATGATGTAGTGAACCTGGGTATATTTAAGCAGAATTATTGTGTTGTAGATAATATGGAGAGTCTCGTGTAGTTTAGTATCGTTATTGGGTTCGATTCCCAGGCCGGGCAAAGTGTTATTAGGGTTTCAGGAAATTCTCACTAGCAACCTGCAGTCGGAATCCGTGCCCGGTTGATGGCAATAGGCTCGACCTCTATTGCAAGAAACTTACTCATACACTACTGAAATGTGGATGTACATGGGTACACCTCTCTTAACTCTTTGGGGATAAAAGGCCTTATGTTAGGTTCATTTGTTATGTTATAGCAAGCTTATTAATAAGTACTTGGGTGATCACACATGGATAACTACGATACTGCTCTACCAGGCATATCACTTTGTTACATCATTGTAATGAGATTAGAGGACTGTATTCGTAACATTGTATCCTTCCATCACATTAACCGGTATTAATTTTAAGATTCATACTTAACAAAATTATGGAAATATTACAAAACAATAAAAGATTAATAGAACGTGTAAATTGACATACACAGAGTAAAAATGTTTAGTCGGTTAATAAAACAAAAAAAAAAACTGGTCAAATGCGAGTCGGACTCGCGCAGGAAGGGTTTCGTACCATCGTAGTAGGGGAGCAACAGAAATACACAACTGTCTACCTATTACGGGTCATGAGATACAGCCCGCCGACAGACAGACAGACAGTCAGCGGAGGCTTAGTAATAGGGTCCCGTTGGGTACCCTTCGAGTATGGAACCTAAAAAAAAACACCTATCCCACAATACCCATTGCGCAAACTGTCGTCATGAGTAATAGATTAAAGAGATGCAGAGAGAGAGATTCAGACATGCAGAGTTTATACCCTGCATGACCAGAATCTATTACTTTAATTTCTATCATCCACGTTTCTTCATTCCATAAAAAGCCCATGACCAATATCGAAAAAACCTACCAATTCTAGCAAACGCAATAAATATTGTGCTCAGTCCCGCAGTAGGTTAAATCGTCCTTAAGGATAATTTATCTCTTAGTTGGAGCCCTGCGGCCCTGAGGCTCCGGTCCCAATGCCTCAGCCTGTGTTTGCGACGACATAATCTGGGATCTTGAGAAATTTCGCGTTTGTAGTAATTCCTTCTCTTTTAATGTATGCGTTGTGTGAACGTTACAATTGTCTGGTGAAGATATGGTTTGTAATTTACGTATGTGTGTATGGTGCCTCTTTATTTAGAAACTATTACCTACATTATTCTTGATTATTGTGTATCAATTGGAGGAGCTCGTGGTTTAATAATAACAGGCGCTCGGGTCGATCTTTAGGTTAAGCCGTGCTTGCCTAGGTTGGTCTGTGGATGGGTGACCGTATTACAAACCGAGTTTGCTCCGTGCCTCGGAAAGCACGTTAAGCCGTTGGTCCAGGCTGTCATTTGTATATCTTTGACTTTCGTTACAGGTGGTCAGTGGCCCGAAAGTCTGACAACCAGTCTTACCAAAGATGTCGTATTACCCAGTGGACCAACTGGGTTGTGGAGGTCAGATAGGCAGTCGCTCCATGTAAAATATTGGTATTCAGCTGTATCCGGTTAGACTGGGAGCCGACCCCAAGATAGTTGGGAAAAGGCTAGGCAAATGATGATATTGTTTATCAATTTCTTTGTTATAGAACCGATGACTTGAAAGTCTAAAGCGTGAAATGACTAACTCTAGACTGTTATAGATTTAAGATGATGTGAAGCTCTCATATAGTTCAAAAAGAATGTGCAAGTAAATCATGGTGGTCTCTTATAGCCGTATCTCATCAAATTAATAATTACACGAAATAAGACGTTAAACCGCGGCTGGCATTCGTAGATCTTCAACAGTCATTAAAAGTAGTAAGAAGTTTGAAAATCTAAAAACTACGTTTACCAATGAGTATAGTTACTGAATTACATGACGATAGTCATGTAATTCAGTAACTATATTGTGGAGGTCAGGTTTCTATATAAATATAATACGGCTACATTCAGTTTCTAGAGCCCTGACACAGCCAGAAGGTGTCGCGGCAGACCTCGTAGAATGTCGGGACGAGCTGGATAAGACCAGCGACCAGTGGTCCACATCGGCGCTGGATCGAAATAACTAGAAGTCATGGGGAGAGGCATTAGCCCAGTAGTGCGTTGACGCAGGCTAACAATATTTCATTCAGTTGCATCCGGTTAGACTGAAGGTCGATCCACACAGCTGAACGTGAAGTATTTTTGATGATTTCATGTATAAATTTAAACTAAACCCACCTATCACCCATTCCCGTAACCTGTCTCCAAAAACTACGTCACACTCACACCAAAGCTTAGATAATGTATGCAGCCGGTCCGTTCGAAGGGGCCTGTTTATCATAATTTCTGGCAATACAGCGCTTCTGTCAAACAATACACGATATTATTGGGTTCGTAGCGTCGCATGTATTATGGATGAAGATTCAGAACGCACTTCTGAGGATGTGCCACTAGCTCGGTTTCGTGTGACTATGATGAAAGGATATGAAGAGATTTCTTTTTCTTTTGTGTGTAAACTGCTGAAAATGAGGTTCTGTGTGTGTGTTTTTGAGGTTTCAGGAATTCCTCAGTAGCAGTCCAGTCTGTATAATCTATGCCTGCTTGATAGCAAAAGGCTCGCTTTCTATTACATGGAGCTAGATTATGTTGTCGCACTTGCGATTTCCATACCGGAGTTTTGTCGCACTTGCGATTTCCATACCGGAGGAGGTTAGGTGGGGCGCGCCATGGCAGCTCATTTTTTGAAGACCGCTGCGGAGGTCTCTTTACCACGCGCCATCGTCGAGACAACACCTCTCCGTAACCAAGATATTCCGTGCACAAGGGTATATAGGTATCAACCAGAAATAATGTGGGTAAAACATTATTTCCAGACATTTAATTATTGTTCTATTTTATAGTATTTGATTGCATTAAAAAAAAATATAGTGTATTGGCATCTGTAATTATCATCTAATATATAAAATTCTCGTGTCACAGTTTTCGTTGCCATACTCCTCCGAAACGGCTTGACCGATTCTCATGAAATTTTGTGAGCATATTGAGTAGGTCTGAGAATCGGCCAACATCTATTTTTCATACCCCTTAGTGATAAGAGGGTAGGTAGGTAGGTAGGGTAGGGTAAAAAAGGTGCATTGCAACGCATGCCGGGCACAGCTAGTTTCAATATAAACTGTGATTATTTATAATAAAATTACTATCTAGCAATTAAAGGGATTAAACTGATTTAACTTCATTATAAATATGTGTGTTGGATCTACCTTATTTTCAATAAACGCTTCTTATGATTTACTGACCGTTATTTTTACAATAATTATAACCGGCGAACTATACGTAAACCTCTGCTAACCTTTTGGGAATTACAGGCGGAGCCTTGCACACCACGTTTTTTTATGCGCTGACGACGCGCGTTTTTTATTAGCGCGTCCTCTGCGCGTTATCAACACGTTTGTATCGATACAAACGCAAATGTAACGCGTGTTTGTGCCTAGTCAAACGCGTGCTTACCGCGTTTATGCCATTGGTAGTGCGGGAAAGGAGGTGACCTAGGAGGAATTTACGCTGTTTTTTTTCTGTTTTATACTTGGTCGTCGTTTTAAAAGCAGCGTGAAGGCTAGCGTGGGGTGCTTGGTCAGAAAACCTCCTCGTGGGCCCAGTGGCTGCCGGTCCCTCTCGATACGTCTGGAGGGAACAGCAGCTGCTGTGGACGGTGCACCCTGGGCGCGGCAGTATCCTTCCCCGATGAATGGGAAGAGATTCTTATTCCTCGGGGAATGTTACTGTCGTGGCCAATATTCTGACATGGTGGGGTCCAGACTGGACCAATGGGGCATTCCTCCGCGCGACCCTCTGAAAAGCAGAGGGCGCAGTGGAGGAGCAAGGGCGGGCTCGGTGTGCACTTACCCTGCCGCCGGGCAGACAGTGAAGGGCTGCGTCCTTCACTGTCCCCGTCGTATATCGTAATCCCATCATCGGAGTGTCGTGGATCACGTCTCGCGGCTTCGATAGGGACCGAGGGTCTTGGCTTGGCCGCCCGGACCGCGAGGTAGAAAACCTCTATAAAAAGTTACCCCGAATCCCAAGCGGCGCCGCACCGCGAGGGGATGTATGGCTGACGGGTAAATCAGTCGCTAGTGCGTCCCCCCGCCAGAGAACCAGCCGACCCTCTGGCGGGTTATGGGTTAAAATCCGCAGGCTTATCTGGGTACAGGGGGTACCCCAGATGGACTTTTTAATTCCCCCACTACTCGTGGGAACAAATATGGACATGGACAACAAAAACAAAACTACAACACACAAAATTGCCGAAGGCAATGGTGAAGAGAGGAGGGATGCGGTGTCGGAGGCCGACGCCGCATCCAGCGATGTGAGCGCGGGAGGAGGCTCAGAGAGCTCCTCCCGCCGCGAGAGGACCGGGACTGCTGCTGCGGAGAACAGCAAGTTCTTCCGCAAGCGGTCCTGGCCGGAGGGCGACCATGGGTCGTCCTCCGAGGGCGAGCTGGCCTCGGCCCGGAAGATCCCCACCAGCAAGCGTGGTGGGATCCGGGGCAAGGGGCGGGGCCTCTCAGCGGCCCAGAGCGCGGCGCGGCTCGCCGAGGATGGGCGGCAACCGGGGGTGGCCGGTCACGTGGTGTCCCTCTCGGGCACCTCTGACGAGGCGGATGCAACTGGCGGCTCCGAGGAGGAGCGTAAGTCCAGGTTTGCGGCGGAGGTGGAGGCCGCATTAAAGGCGGTGGCCCATAAAATGAAGCCATCGACCAAGTTTGCGGCCATACCTGCGGCTTCCGCCTCCATTTTGGCGGCAGCGGAGGCCGCCTACGCGAGGCCTCCGTCAGGCGAGGTGGCCAAACTGCGGGCGGAGGTCGCCCGCCTGACGGCTGCTACGGAGCTTCTCCAAAAGGAGAATGGGGAGCTCCGAGCAGACCTGGCCGGTCTGCGCGAGACCGGCTCCCGCGAGGCGGCCCAAAAGGGGGGCCAGCAGCGGCAAGGCCAGCCTGTGGAGAACCAGGTGCTTGCCCTGGTTCGCCAAGAGCTGGCTGCCTTCCAGGCGCGGTTCTCCGTCCTGGAGGGCATTGTCCTGCGCCCCCCCCTGGCCGCTAACAAGGCCCCCCCGGGCCCGAGGGCGGCCTCATATGCCGCTGCGGCTGCCGCCCCCAAATCGGGGCCGCCCAGCCAGCCCTCCGGCAGGGCTGTGGCGGCCCCTGAGAGGCCGGCTCCGGCGAAACCGGCGCCGGCTAAGGGGGCGGTGGCTCAGAAGACGGGCAAGGCGGCGGCCCAGAAAAAGGGCAAGGCGGCGGCAAAGCCGGCAAAACCGCCAGCGCCAGCGGCGGGCCAGCAGCCGCCGCCGCAGCGGCAGCAGCAGCAGCCGCAGCCGCCGCGGCGGCAGCAGCAGCGGCCGCTCCCCCCGCCTCCGCCCCCTAACCCAGCCGCGGCCGAGGCCGGGTGGCAGGTGGTCGGCGAAAGGCAGAGGGGGAGGAAGGCGGCCAAAAAAGCAAGGCGCGCTGAGCGAAAGCGCCAGCAAAAGGCTCGTAGCGTCGCGGCTAGGCTCCGCGCCCCGAAGACCGCAGCTGTAGTGATTACGCTACAGCCGGACGCGGAGAAGCGGGGCGTGTCCTACCGCGACGTGCTGGCCAAGGCGAAGGCGACTGTGAACCTCGGGGAGCTGGGGATCACCGGGGGACTCCGGCTTAAGGTAACCGCGACAGGGGCGCGAGTGCTGGAGATCCCCGGTGAGAACAGTGGCTCGTCCGCTGACGCTCTGGCTGAAAAGCTTAGAGCGTCCCTAAATGCGGACGAGGCCCGGGTGTCCAGGCCCGTGAAATGCGCAGACCTGCGTATCATGGGTCTGGACGACTCAGTCACCGAGGAGGAGGTGGTGGCCGCCGTCACAAGGACCGGTGGGTGCCCTGCTGAGCAGGTCAAGGCGGGCACCCTACGTCCGGACCACACGGGCATGCGAACCGTTATGGTAAGCTGCCCTGTGACGGCGGCAAAAATTATTGTGGAGGGCCGAAGGCTCCTGGTGGGATGGGTGTCAGCGCAGGTCAAGCTGCTGGAGCCCAAACCTCTGAGGTGCTTCCGCTGCCACGTGGGGCACCACGTGTCGGTGCAATGCACCTCGGAGGTGGACCGCAGCGGGCTCTGCTTCCGCTGCAGTCAGCCCGGTCACATGGCCGCGGCTTGCTCCGCCGCGCCGCACTGCGCTGCATGTGCGGCAGCTGGCAAGCCCGCCGATCACCGGGCTGGGAGCAAGGCCTGCGCCCAACCCACCAAGGCCAGGGGCAGGGGAAGGCGGAGGCCCTCCGCCGCCGCCACCACCCCCACCGTCGCCACCGCCGCAGCCGCCGCCACCGTCGCCGCCGTCGCCGCTGCCGCCGCCACTGCCGCCGCTGCTGCAACTCCTGCAGCGGGGCCCTCACAGGGGGCCCGGGAGGGGGCTGAAATGGAGTGCCAATAATGGCCCCATTACGCCTCCTCCAGGCGAACATCAACCACTGCGCCTGTGCTCAGAGTCTGTTGCTCCAGAGCATGGCGCAGTGGTCGATTAACGTCGCCGTGGTCGATTAACGTCGCCGTGGTCGCTGAGCCGTACTTTGTCCCTCCCAGGGAAGACTGGGTGGAGGACCTTAGCGGCTCAGTGGCCATCATTTCGTCGGCCGCCGCCGGTACCCCGACCCTTGAGAGTGTCAGGAAGGGTCAGGGGTGCGTAGCAGCACGGTTCGGGGAGATAGTCGTAGCGGGAGTCTACTTCTCCCCGAGCCGAACTCTCGCCGAGTTCCACAACTCCCTCGCGGAGTTGAGTGTCGTCATCGGAGGCCATTCCCTCCCCGTGCTTGTGCTCGGGGACTTCAATGCCAAGAACTTGGCTTGGGGTTCCCGTTACACAGACGTTCGGGGAAGGATGGTGGAGGACTGGGCTCTGGAGTCAGGCCTGGTCGTCCTAAATCGGGGTTCTGTCCCCACGTGTGTGCGGATGCGGGGCGAGTCGGTGGTGGACATATCGTTCGCCAGCCCCGCTCTGTCACCGCGTGTCCTTGACTGGCGCGTAATGGAGGAGGTGGAGACCTATTCCGACCACCGGTATATCCGGTTTGATGTCTCTGCCCCCTCAAGCGCGCCGGTCCGACAGGCCTCGAGTGGTCCGCGATGGGCGCTGAAGCAGCTGGACCGGGAGCTCCTCCTGGAAGCCTCGATCGTGCAGGCCTGGGTGACACCACCGGGCAGGCCTGCCGATGTCAACAGCGAGGCGGGTTGGTTCCAGGAGGCCATGTCCGAGATCTGTGACGTGGCAATGCCCCGAGTTCGGCCAGGAAGCGCCCGGCGTCAGGTGTACTGGTGGTCGCGAGAGCTGACGTCTCTGCGCGAGGCGTGCGTCGCCGCGCGGCACCTGTACGCCAGGCATCGCAGGCTCCGCATCCGACCTCCGGATGCGGCAGCCATTGAGGCGGAGCTGTACGAGGGATACAGAGCGGCGAAGACCGCCCTCCGAGAGGCTGTCCAGCGGGCCAAAGATGCGGCCCGCGAGGAGATGCTGGAGACTCTCGACGGCGATCCGTGGGGGCGCCCTTACAAGATGGTGCGGGACAAACTCCGCACCTGGGCCCCCCCGCTGACGCAGAGTCTCCGGCCTCAGCTTGTGGAGGAGGTGGTGAGCGCTCTGTTCCCTTCGCGAGGGGAACATCCTCCCCCGCCTATGGCTCCGCCGCTTGCGGTGCCGGAAGCGGACCACGATGACGATGACGACACTCCGGAGGTGACCGGGGTAGACCTGAGAGTGGCGGTAAACCGGCTTAAAGCCAGGAATACCGCCCCGGGACCCGATGGCTTACCTGGCAAAGCCTGGGTCCTGGCCTTGGAGGCTCTCGGGCCCCGACTGGAGGGGCTCCTAAGCGCATGCTTGGAGAGAGGCCAGTTCCCGCTTCGTTGGAAGACAGGGAAACTGGTCCTCATCCGGAAGCCGGGGCGCCCTGCGGACTCTCCGTCCGCATACCGGCCCATTGTGTTGCTCGACGAGGTGGGCAAGCTCTTTGAAAGAGTAATTGCAAACCGCCTCGCCGGGCACCTTGCGGGGATTGGGCCGGATCTTGCGGACAACCAGTTTGGTTTCCGCAAGGGGCGCTCGACGGTGGACGCCATCATGCGCGTGAGAGCCCTCACGACGGGGGCTGCGGTGTCCAGGGGTGGGGTGGTCTTGGCGGTGTCTCTCGACATCGCCAACGCCTTCAACTCCATGCCCTGGAGCTGCATTAGGGAGGCACTCCGGTATCACCGGGTGCCGACCTACCTTCGTCGTGTGGTCGGGGACTACCTGACGGACAGGTATGTCATATATCCCGGTCACAACGGAGAATGGAACCGGCGAGAGATGTCGTGCGGTGTTCCACAGGGATCGGTTCTAGGGCCGCCCTTGTGGAACATCGGCTACGACTGGGTGCTGCGTGCCGACCTCCCTAGCGGCGTCAGCGTAGTTTGCTACGCTGACGACACGCTGGTGCTGGCGCAGGGGAGGTCGCACGAGGCGGCGGCCGAACTGATGACACGCGGGGTTGCGATAGTCGTTGAGAGGATCCGGCAATTGGGTCTCGAGGTGGCATTGCACAAGTCCGAGGCCATGTGCTTTCATGGGCCTCGGAGCGCGCCACCGTCGGGATCCATACTCACGGTAGGAGGGGTTCCCGTCGGCGTCGAGTCGACGTTGAGGTACCTCGGACTCGTCCTCGACAGCCGATGGAACTTCGTGGAGCATTTCCGACGTTTGGCTCCCAGACTGGAAAAGGCCGGGGCTGCCTTCAAGCGGCTCCTGCCCAACCTGAGGGGGCCAAACGCCTCCTGCCGGAGGCTCTATGCGGGGATCTTGCGGTCCATGGCCCTTTACGGGGCCCCGGTGTGGGCGCGTTCGCTGAGGTTGCGTGCCAAGCACTACCTGAACGCGCCCCAAAAGGTGGTAGCCGTAAGGCTCATCCGTGGATACCGCACGATCTCCCGCGAGGCGGCGAGCCTCCTTGCCGGATTGCCGCCATGGGATCTGGAGGCCATAGTCCTCGCGCGCCTGCACGAGTGGCGCGCGGAGGTACAGAGCCGGGGGGTAACTCCGCTGCCGCGGCATATTGTCGCGCGGCGGACAGACCTCCGCCGTGATCTCATGGCGACATGGAGGGAGCGACTATCGCAACCCCGTTCAGGGCACGCCACGATAGTGGCGATAAGTCCCCTCTTTGAGGAGTGGCTTGAGAGGCGCCATGGCGCCCTCACCTTCCGCCTGACGCAGGTCCTCACCGGACACGGTTGTTTCGGGAGGTACCTGTACCGAATCGGGCGGGAGGAAACGCCCGGGTGCTACTGTTGCGAGGATCGACCGGAGGACACGGTGGAGCACACCGTCGAGGTCTGCTCCGCTTGGGAGGAGCACCGCCGTGTCCTCGTAGCGGCGATTGGCGGCGGCGACCTCTCGCGTCCGGCCCTGGTTCAAGCCATGGTCCGGGGCGAGAGGGAATGGGAAGCCGTCGCCTCCTTCTGCGAAGCAGTCATGCTAGCGAAGGAGGCGGCGGAACGTGAGAGGGAGAGAACCTCCTCACGTCCCAGCCGCCGCGGGAGAAGCACCGGGCGTCGGGGGCCACGCCGTGATGGCTCTCGGCCACCGTAGGCGCGGGCCTGTGGACGGCGAGTAATGGGCTAGCTCGCCGTCCGTCCGTCGTATGACGACGGGCAGGCCGTGTCGACGGCGCGTTCGTGTTCCACGCGCGCCTCAAAGAGATGTCAGCAAACGGGAGGGGCCCGCAAGGGCCGGTGCCTGTCAGGGCTGCGGGACTGTTCGAAAGAGATACCGCGGCCCTGGAACATAAAGGGCCAATGAAGGAACATGGATGTTTTTTAGTCAGTAAGAGTCTGACACTCCCTTCCGCTCCGCCCAGAGCGGGAGGAGTCATTTGATGATTTCTCACCCCCCAAAAAAAAAAAAAAAAAAAAAAAAAAAAGGCTAGCGTAACCATAGTTGTCTCGAGCGACGCCATCGTAATACTGTGCGTGTTCTTTTAGCACTTGAATAGCATTAACAGGAGAGCACTATTGCGAAGTGTAGCAGGAAGAATGAAGGTGATAAGCGTGGAAAATGAACGATATTATTTAACAGAAGGATGAAATTACCATATTATGCGTCAATACAGTATAAACACTGAGACCGACAAATAGCAATTAATATGACTTAAGAAACACAAAATTATAATCAGCGCGGCGCGACCCGACGCGCCGGTGGCCCGACGCGCGCGCAGGTAGACTCTTGATCACGCCGTCGTCGTGTTGCCCAGGAGTTTGAGTTCGTTGCTGGCCGCCGCGGTACAATAACCACGCACCCGTAGTGTGCTCGCTCCACGTGTAAGCCCAGTGCATTCGCACTCGATGGGAAACAAGATATCACCTGATTTATATGCGTAGTACAGAATCATAAGCGGCAGCGGTCTTCTTATTGTTGTTTAGTAGTGGTCTAGATAACGGTCCGTCACAAACTTAAATCTTATAGTCGAAAAAACAGGCTTTAGAGTAACGTCATTTTATTTCTCATAAATTCTCAGTAAACCCTTCATTTGATACCACGGGAACACATAAAAAATAACTAGTCCACCATCTTTAGAAGTCCGTCAATCAAACTACACATGTATTGCAAAATTTCAACTCAATCAGAAACCGGGAAGTGGCATGTTTAAAACAAGATTAACAAGACCACACGTCAAAAGATTCGTGTACAACTATAATTTTCATGACACTGATTTGACTCGACACCTGCCTGTACGGGTACTAAACTGCGGGTTCTTCATGCCACTACGATGGCTATAACCCTGAAACTATATCCCCAACCCTTTCGTGAAGAGGGTCCAATGAGGAACACTTATTAGTTATATGGGTATTACTGTATTACCCAATCTTATTACTTACGTCGAAATCTGAGACGATTGTTGATGAAACTAGAAACGTTTTTAACCCCTGTTGATTTAGATTAAATTACAGTAAGGGTTTGCTCATTATTAAATTTTATTAATGTTGTTTTCTCATAGTTTTAAAAGCTTAAATTCATTCATTTATGTGTGAAGAAAAATATGGGATTTTGTAGAAGATATCTTTAAATAGCGATGGTGAGCAATAAGAACAGATTAAAAACCTCCCAGTGGTTTAATAAGACATGCAAGTGTGTAAAGAAGTTCGCTTTTGAAGTTACAAACTATTCAGCAGAGCCCTCGCAGGAGCGCGCGTAAACGTTACATAAATACGTCGATTTTTGAGTTTGAAATACAAATTATTCAATAGAATTTTAGTTATTTTTTTTCAACAAACACAATCACCATCATGCATAGATATGAATAAATTCTTAAAATTATGAAAATGTTATATGTGAAACGAGTATTTTTAATTTTAAAATAGACGTAATTACGTTTCGTTAACACCGCGTGCTTGTGTTGGGCCTCTGTTTATTTATAAATAAAAGTTATATAATATTTATATTTGTTTTCGAGATTCATCTCCTAAGACTCCTGGACAGCTGACAATGGAAAATCTTTTCGGGGACACTGCTTGTATATCATAAATGGTTCTAAAATATTGACATTCACGAAAGTATAATCGCAAACATCCAACTTCATCCGTCACGATCGATTCCGATGTCAGTTTACCCAAAATTATGGACCAAACTGAAGCCAAACCGAGCACGTTACATACGTCATAGCGTTAGGTACTGTTGGCACTCGCCCCGGGCAGGTCATTAGGTACCTTTCGGTTTAAGTTCATATATCTTGGGCCTAGTTTCAAACGCCTACGCGTTAACAGTTGCTTTAAGGAATTACTAGTATGTTTGCAAATTGCTTTCTGAGTTATATTGGGTGAGTGAAAGATAGTTTTTGATTAGTTATTTACCGCTTGTGTTTAATATTATCGAAGTATACCTATGGTCATTCAGAGGGCGTGAGGATCAATGTGTTTTGAGGCTTTTACCCTGCAGTGAGGCTGTAATAGGCTGGTATTATAATAATAATTATGATTACTAGGGTCATATTATTTTGTTCATATTATGAGGCAACGATAATCATCATCATCATCATCTTCCTGCCCTTTTTTTTTTTTTTTTTTTTTGGGGGGTGAGAAATCATCAAATGACTCCTCCCGCTCTGGGCGGAGCGGAAGGGAGTGTCAGACTCTTACTGACTAAAAAACATCCATGTTCCTTCATTGGCCCTTTATGTTCCAGGGCCGCGGTATCTCTTTCGAACAGTCCCGCAGCCCTGGCAGGCACCGGCCCTTGCGGGCCCCTCCCGTTTGCTGACATCTCTTTGAGGCGCGCGTGGAACACGAACGCGCCGTCGACACGGCCTGCCCGTCGTCATACGACGGACGGACGGCGAGCTAGCCCATTACTCGCCGTCCACAGGCCCGCGCCTACGGTGGCCGAGAGCCATCACGGCGTGGCCCCCGACGCCCGGTGCTTCTCCCGCGGCGGCTGGAACGTGAGGAGGTTCTCTCCCTCTCACGTTCCGCCGCCTCCTTCGCTAGCATGACTGCTTCGCAGAAGGAGGCGACGGCTTCCCATTCCCTCTCGCCCCGGACCATGGCTTGAACCAGGGCCGGGCACGAGAGGTCGCCGCCGCCAATCGCCGCTACGAGGACACGGCGGTGCTCCTCCCAAGCGGAGCAGACCTCGACGGTGTGCTCCACCGTGTCCTCCGGTCGATCCTCGCAATTGTAGCACGCGGGCGTTTCCTCCCGCCCGATTCGGTGCAGGTACCTCCCGAAGCACCCGTGTCCGGTGAGGACCTGCGTCAGGCGGAAGGTGAGGGCGCCATGGCGCCTCCCTAGCCACTCCTCAAAGAGGGGACTTACCGCCACTATCGTGGCGTGCCCTGAACGGGGTTGCGAGAGTCGCTCTCTCCATGTCGCCATGAGATCACGGCAGAGGTCTGTCCGCCGCGCGACAATATGCCGCGGCAGCAGAGTTACCCCCCGGCTCTGTACCTCCGCGCGCCACTCGTGCAGGCGCGCGAGGACTATGGCCTCCAGATCCCATGGCGGCAATCCGGCAAGGAGGCTCGCCGCCTCGCGGGAGATCGTGCGGTATCCACGAATGAGCCTTACGGCTACCACCTTTTGGGGCGCGTTCAGGTAGTGCTTGGCACGCAACCTCAGCGAACGCGCCCACACCGGGGCCCCGTAAAGGGCCATGGACCGCAAGATCCCCGCATAGAGCCTCCGGCAGGAGGCGTTTGGCCCCCTCAGGTTGGGCAGGAGCCGCTTGAAGGCAGCCCCGGCCTTTTCCAGTCTGGGAGCCAAACGTCGGAAATGCTCATCATCTTCCTGCCCTTGTCCCATGTTACTTGGGGTCGGCGCAACACGTTTTTTTACTTCCTTTCGACTCTGTCAACTGTCACGCTATCATTTACTCTTTCTTTTATATCATTCCTCAAACAATCCATCCATCATTTCCTTGGTCTTCCTCTCCTCTCCATCCCTCAACATAGGCAACGATAATAAGGAAACATAATTGTGACACGTAATACTTAATATTGTCACTTATATTTAATCAAAATATTTGCATTGATAATCAACGACATGTATGAAAATTCACCAAATTAATGTAGCTTATTAAACCAGCCAAAAGTTCTACTTATCCCGTATTCCCGTGAATATTTATTACGATCGTTAAGTTTATTTTCAAATTGATTTAATTAATATAAACAAAAACGTCTCAATAAATCTTAGACTTAACTTTAAATAACTATTCAGCTTTTAACCGATACTTGAAATGTAGCACAATTTCGCCCCTTCATTAGTAGTTTTCTCTTAGACTGAGGGCACGAAACCAGCGAGAAGTAATGCATGAGCGGGTTGATGGGAACGGTATCATAAAGGCGTGTTTTGAATTTGACCGCAACAGGCAACCGCAGCCGCAAAGGTACCTCAACCGTTGTGACAGATCTCAACGACACAACCAGTTCCAATGGAAACGTTTTCATAGATGATGCCATTGATGCCTGAGGTAGCGGTTTACCGCATACCGCACATTGGTAGTGCTGCATTAACTGAGCAAGAAAAGGTATTTTCATTGTCTGATAGATAATAATCTCGAAGAGGATAACAAGTAACGACAATGCCGTTGAAGTAACAATATAACATTGCGTATCTGCGCGTTCGAAATTATAAACGATCAGGTCAACCGACATTATGGCTGGTTTCTACTAAAACGAAGCGTTGCGGAACTTGCAAGATTCGTACAATCGCAGGAGAAGGGTCCGTTTCGGTGGACATCCACCAATAGTTCCACCGCCCCGGTCGGCCACCGCTTTTCACCGCTGGTTTCGTGGCCGCATCCTTAAAACTAGTCAAAGGCGTCTAGTAAGAGAAATAAGACTCCGGTTATGTTTAATTAGAGCCAAACTGACGGAAACCGTATTTACTGGGTCGTTCCAGATTCTGTGATATATTTTTAAAATGTTGACGTGGGGAATATTTAAAAGGTTCATTTTTTGACCTATAAAGTTGTTAATTTTTGGTTGAAGATGATGTAAGAAAGAAAGTTTGGTTGTGATGTGGTATGTTTATGAATGTCAATAGAATTGAAATCTTCTTCTTTAACGCGTTTGTTAGTACCTAACCTGATGTCAGAGTTTTTATATCGACTATGGGCCTCTGACTTGGCTTAACATGCCGTCGAGAAATATCTCGCCGGCATGCTGGTTGCCTCACGATGTTTTCCTTCACCGAAACAAGTGATAATTATACAATACGCTCATGAATCCGAAAAATCAGAATATGAATTAAAATAACGACTAATCTTTGTTGATAGCTAGATGAGTGTGACTAATCCAAACAATGGAATCGTACCAGCCGCCGCCTGCATCTTCGTATAGCCTGAGGACAACGGACACTACATTTAGGTACTGGATAGGTATAGAATGCCTTGTTAATACATAATCTCTTAAACATTTCAGTCCACTTTACTGGTGGGAAATGTACATAAGCCTCCCCCAAGCGTGAGTGGCTCTCCAGTACCTTTCGGCCCATTTGTCATCCCTTCTGCAAGCAATGTGCCCTGCTGACTTGGCAGGAAAACTCAGTTCCTGCAAACCTGGTTTTCAGATTCTACGTAATCACATCTATAAAAATGAGGTGTCTCTTTGTGATTTCAAACCAACAGCTTTTTATTAAATGCTTAAGAGTATATACGTAACTTTTAACAAAAAAAATCAAAAAACAAAATAATTTTTGACTGTCTGTCTGTATGTTCCGGCTAATCTCCGAAACAGCTGGATCGTTTTTGACCGGGCTTTTACTGGCAGATAGCTGATGTTTTAAGGAGTTAATAACGTAGGCTATTTTTATTTTAGAAAAAGGATTACAGTTCCGTGCCAAAAATTATAACTCTTGAAATTGTTTACAGAATCCGATTCAAATAGGGAAGTTATATTTTTATAATAATTTCACGTGGATGAAGTTCGCTGGCATCAGCAGATAATATAATATTGCCAAACGATGGTCACCATACATACCTCTTGTTACGTCTCCAGAGTTGTATGCTCATAGAATCGATGCCTTCGCATAAACTCGACGATTTCGCGCGAATCCCGCCTTGGAGAGTTTTAAAGGGATCACCCCACGAAAGTTGTTGAATATCATGTTTATCTACACGAGGTATTCAAGTTATTATGGATTTGTTTATGCGAATATTTAGATTGTTTTGGGCACCTACATGTATAATTTAATTATGGTAATTCGAGGCTGTGATTTCTGAGTAGAACAAACGTCTCTTACTGTACAGAGCAAGTTAAAGTAATTTCATGAGTCAGTAAGAAATAAATCTGAAGCTCCTGGTTCCGTAATGACAGCGGCACGGGTCGACCTTTAAGGTTAAGCAATGCTCGCCAAGGTCGATCCGTAGATAGGGGACTATTCGTAACTATTCAGGCCACTCGATGATTCGGAAAGCACATGAACCAGTTAAAACCTGGTCATTCACAGGTCTTTGACAGCAAGTAGAGGTCACGATGGTCATTACGGGTAGACCTGAAAGCTCAAGGTCAAGGTGTATCGTATTATTCTGTAGCTAGGTTGTAGAGGTAAATCAGTCACTATGGATTCGTCAGAATGAAACCCAGCATAGCTGTAAAGAGACTGAATTATCATCTGACTTGATTCGGCAGATTTACAAATAAAACTAAGAATATCATCATCTGCATAGCCTTTTCCCAACTATGTTGAGGTTGGCTTCCAGTCTTACCGGATGCAGCTGAATACCAGTATTTTACATGAAACGACTGCCGTTCTGGCATCCATAACCCAGTTAGTACTGGGTAATACGATACCCGAAGACTGGTTATCACTCTTTCGGGGCACTGACTACCTGTAACGACTGTCAAAAATCATCAAATGACAGCCGGGACCATGACTTCACGTGCTTTTCGAGGCACGGAGGAAACTCGGTATATGTAAATAAAACTAAGAATAGTACATATATTTTAAGATTTATTAATTGATATGTGACTAGATTCTAACCCAAAAGTAAACACTGGTTTAAACTTTCACGGTGTAAAACTAAACTTTTACTGTCACTTAAGGGATATCTTCCGTGATTGTGAACTCCCGATATTTTTAATCACGGAAGATATCTCGTATAAGTTTAATCCAAAAGTAAATAAGAAGCTTACTCGTCGAGAACTGCCCCGGCTGAAAACAGCCTATTCAGTAATGGACGTCGGATAGACATTCATTGAAGGACACAAGCGGCGTGTCATCATTACCGGTAACTGTATTGGCTGGCCTTCTATCTTTATTTAGGTTACATTGGAAAGTAAACAAATAAACTATGACGTATGACAAATAACTAGTTCTTAGTATGACGATTTTTAATGAGTGATATCATTTTTAGTTAATCCTATACTATTAAATGAGCAATATTTGTTTGTAATCACATTCTCGAAAGCGGCTCTAACGATTTCGATGAAAGTTGAAAGTAAACAGGGAAAAAAATTGATCTGGCTAGGTCTCATAACTGGAAAAATACATTTTCTTTATTTTCACCCAGATTTACCCATTATAAATAACATAACTTCACGCTTCTTTCCATATGTCGCCAATTAAGTTTAAGTCCCATGTAACAGCCTGGTCGTTATAAACAGGGCATATATCCGGGTTGCTACTGAGGAATTTCTAGTGGAAAATCCAAATTACCCATTGCCTAGTGTAGGTATCCAACCCAGGACCTCATGCGACTTTTGCGACCACTAGACCAAAGCGACACACATTGTATAAATAAATCAAGAAATAAAAAAGCAAATTATGTTTAAATACGTCGCCTTATTTCTCACAAAATGTGACAAGAAAGTCCCATAATCCTACACGAAACACAGGCAGAACTTTCTCAAACGCCGCCATCTTGAATTAGGTAACGCGCGCAAGTAACAGTATTTTAATTAGATTTATTACTAAATTAAAAACAAAAATATCTCTCCTGAATGCAAAACTTCGGGGCCTCTTGAAGCTATAAGAACTCTTGGAAACATTCGTCTGTAGTTAAATAAAAAAAAGTTTTGCCTCCCGTATTAATCTGCAAGCAAATCAGATTCATACCCGGGAGGCTGAGCCACATCTGGCCAGTTAAAAGTTGCCAGTAAACTGGTATGAATACACCGCGCAACTTTGTTAACAATGTAGTGTAGGTTAGGAGAGGTGGCGGGGGTGTGCGGGGCCAGGATGGTTTTTTGTTAGAAGTGGAAGGAGGGGCCTAACTAATCACATTAGTCACACCAATTTTTACTAGATGGATTTATTCTTTTTAATTAACTTCATAATCATCCCTTTGAAATTATCCACAATATTACCTAAGCGAAATAATCCAAGCAATTGGAGCTAAATTTGAGTAACCCTGTAATATACATTGAGAGAAAATTTCACTAACTCTCGTTATTGAAGAAAATAAGTGGTAAAACTGCAAGTAGGTATCTTTTTTAAATATATTTTATTTAAAAAAGGTACTTGCAGTTTTACCACTGATGAAAACACATGATTTTTTTACTGTCTAGATATAAATCCAGTATTGTATCTACAATTTTTCATTAATAAGAAACAATGGTTTTTCTACGATGATAGCTTTGCTAAAGGAGCTGGTCTGCTTCATGGTAGTAGGTACCTACTTAAATAAACTACGAATCATCATCCCAAAAAACTTTAAATATCGTGGTCACTAAAAACTATAAATAATTATATAACTTAAACTAAAAAACCGCTGTCGCTCATCACTCAGCCCACATCCCAAGTGTATCCAAGTCCAAGACTTCATACTTTGTACCCGTGGCATCATTCCACGTTGTTAGTACGGGGAAATATGAAAATATCATGTTATTATAAACTAAGTTTGCTTACATTTAACCGTGAATTACAGTTGACTTGAGACGTTAAAATATTTACTTTGCTACCGTAGTTTGGGGCACTAACATGTTTATAGGGAATTGTTTTATTTTCAGTAGTTGTTCCCATTCGTAAAGAATTATTAACTCTTGTAGTAGGAATAGTAATCTGCCTTGGTTGAGTTGCTTGATATAACTGACGAAAATTTTCTATGTGGGGTCTCCCACCTAGAATTTTCGTCGGCTAGTAAAAAAAAACAGCTCCATACATTTTGACTGTGTAGGTTTTGCAGTTTTGTAGGAAACACCTGTTTTTTTAATAACCGACGAAAAATATCTATGGTTCCGAACGATATATTGAATACATGGTAATCGTTTTAGTCGGTGTCTTTTCCCACCCTGTATAATATTATAGAGGTATTCTAAAAAGATTATATTTAAAAAAATACAGATACGCCTTAGTAAATATGTGGATAAATTAAAAAAAAATATATGTGTAAATATGTGTGTGTGGTGTGGTGTGTGTGTGAATATGAGTGTGTGCTATGTGAAAATAGGTATGTTAGAGAACAAAATAAAAAAAAACCGGCAAAAACTTCAATGGCAGTGGACAGGGCACATTGTTCACAAGAAGTTGAAAACTTCTCATAGGAGGGATCGATGTGAAAGCCGTAAGAATCAGCTGGATGCGAGAAACAGAACACTGGTCGATATGGCGACTCCTAGGAGAGATTCTACGTCTAATATTTTGGCTGATATGACGCTAAACAAGCGAAGTTGCCCAAATACATGGAAAATGAATAGGCAAATGAGAAAATCAATAGAAAATAACTTCATACTTGAAACAAATCTTCTCATAATAAATTGCCCGAATTTCTTACATTGTACCAAGAACACAGCACTTAAAGGAACCACATCGTCTTCAAAGAATTTGCTTCAAAATTAAGGTAGGAAACACTCGTATTTACAAACCAACAGATTTGATCCACACAAGAACTTCGGAATATGAACTCATTATTATGTACATATCCCTGAGTTATTCCAAGTTTTAAACCAGGAGTATTAGCTCATTAATTCTGATATCTAAAGCGTGTAATTCCCTTTGTAAAGTGTCTTATTAGTAGGTACAGGAGTAGATATGTGACAGAGACCACCGTCACAATCTCCCTGCGCAAAGTACGACACAGCATATCTTGTGTATGTTTTTGGGATGGGTACAACATGCCATGCCATTTCGAAGGGGTAGTAGTGATACATCGTAAACCAACTATCCCCTATCTGTTGATTATAGACAGCACGAATTCAGATTCAATACTTTTAAAATTTTATAGTAATACAGTTCTACCTGGGATTTTAACTTTAGACCCCTTTTTCAAACGCCTTCTCCTAGAATCTCCTAACTTGACCATTCAACGTGTGAGTTTACCTAGCAGGCCCCAACGAGATTTATCAACAGATGACAGCTTTTCATAAACGTTCGCATGAAACGTGGAAAATCCCCTGGCCATGACTCTTTGAGTATTGAACACCTGCAATATGCGGGCGGTCACTTGCCAAGGGTGCTGGCCATGCTTTTCACCTTCTGCGTAGGTCACTCATACTTGCCTGATGCGTTGATGAGAACCGTAGTTGTGCCTATTATTAAGAACAAGACAGGGGACGCGTCTAGCTTGAGTAATTATCGGCCTATATCGCTTGCAACTGTGATTGCTAAGGTACTGGATAGTGTGATTGAGAAATATTTAGATAAACATCTTAAGTTACATGACGCTCAGTTCGGATTTCGAGCTGGGCTGTCTACTGAAACAGCCATATTGAGTCTCAAGCACACTATCCAGTATTACACCAGCAGGAATACACCGGTTTACGCCTGTTTTCTAGACCTGTCGAAGGCATTCGACCTGGTGGTGTATGACAGGCTATGGCAGAAGCTGTCGAATGAGACCGAACTTCCTGATGAATTCACATCGCTCCTTAAATATTGGTATGGCAATCAGCGTAACTATGTCAGGTGGGCGGGATCACTGTCGGATGCATATAGGTTGGAGTGCGGCGTGAGGCAGGGGGGTCTGACCTCGCCCAAGCTCTTTAACCTGTACGTGGATAAGCTGATCCGTGAGCTCAGCAGCACCCGGGTAGGTTGCTCGGTTGATGGAGTTTTTGTTAATAATATAAGTTACGCTGACGATATGGTGCTGCTGAGCCCATCGATCAGTGCCCTCAGGCGCTTAATAAAGGTATGCGAGTGCTATGCGGGGGCCCATGGGCTCAGGTATAACACGTCCAAGAGTGAAATGATGGTGTTCAAGTCCGGTACGAAGAGCTATGATACCGTACCTCGGGTCACATTGGACGGCAGTGCTCTCAAAAAGGTGGCACAATTTAAGTACCTGGGCCACCGAGAGCCTCTCAGATGATGTAGATATTGAAAGGGAACGCAGGGCATTGTCAGTCAGAGCTAATATGCTGGCCCGTAGGTTTGCACGCTGTACTGCACAGGTAAAAATAACTTTATTCAAGGCGTACTGTCAGTCTTTTTATACATGCAGCCTATGGGTGAAGTATACGCAGAAGACTTACAGTGCCCTGCGTGTCCAATTCAATAACGCTTTCAGGATGTTGATGGGATTGCCACGCTTTTGTAGCGCATCAGGTATGTTTGCAGACGCTCAAGTGGATGGCTTTCAAGCGATACACCGCAAAAGAATAGCGTCTCTGATGCGCCGCATGCGGGGCAGCCCCAACAGCTTCCTGCAGCTCATTGTTGGGAGAATGGACGTGGAGAGCTCATTCATGGAGCATTGGACGAAACTCCATGTACGAGTTATGCGGTCCTAACAGTGTATGTATTTGTTGTCATTTTTGTGTTGTTTGTTTGTCATTATATTATTATTTTAAAACCTGTATGGATTATTATATGTAATGTAATTAATCTGAATTAAATGAATTGAATTGAATTGAATTGAATAAAGACAGTATTTTGTACCTAAAGAAAATAAATAAGATATATTTTGTACCTCGATAGTTTTTGATTTAATGACGTTTCCATGAAGTGTCTAGCTAGCGGGCCCCTTACGATTTTTTTTTGTTATTATACTTTCAGATCGCCTAATAGTGCTCGAAGTTGCCAACTATTATGTACCTTACAAATCCAAAATTTCGACTTTCTGTGAGCTATACTTTAGAAGATATTATATATATAGATAGTTATTTAGACAAACGTCCAGCCAGCGGGCCCCTTTTTAAATATAAGTATGTTATATCATACAATAGCATTAGGAGCTTGATACTATTATGTACCTTACAAATCCAAAATTTCGACTTTCTGCGAGCTATACTTTAGAAGATATTCGTTATTTAGACAAACGTCCAGAAAACTTCCCAAAAAAAATTATCTCCAAATATCTTCTAAAGTATAGCTCACAGAAAGTCGAAATTTTGGATTTGTAAGGTACATAATAGTATCACGCTCCTAATGCTATTGTATGATATAAAAGAGTAGTATTTAAAAAAAAGCCCGCTGGCTGGACGTTTGTCTAAATATCGAATATCTTTTAAAGTATAGCTCGCAGAAAGTCGAAATTTTGGATTTGTAATGTACATAATAGTTGGTAACTTCGAGCACTATTAGGCGATCTGAAAGTATAATAACAAAAAAAAAAAACATAAGGGGCCCTCTAGCTAGACACTTCATGGAAACGTCATTAAATCAAAAACTGTCGAGGTACAAAATTTATCTTATTTATTTTCTTTAGGTACAAAATACTGTCTTTATGAAAAGCTATCATCTGTTGATAAATCTCGTTGGGGCCTGCTAGATAGACTCACACCCATTCAACCACCTTAGTTCTGCATACCTTAGTGGCGGGGTTGCTTAAAGTTAAGGCTCTGTAAGCTATCTCCTCTCATTCCATTTCCACGAACAAATACAGCAGAAATATAATATTTTATATCTAAACTTATTCATGACGGCTTAAAATAATGGAGGCGTAATTTGGCTTCATTTATCAAAGCTAGGTTTGTTACATTTTGTATGCGAGTTTAAATAGATGTTCGAGGATATGTTCATAATTAGGTCGTAATATTTTCAGCCATTACGTGTTATTATGTACTTGGTTTTGATGGACGACGATATTTCTAAGTATTAATCATAGATTCTTTAAAACCCTTTCATTTAGAAAAAGTTATGTTTTTTTTAATTTATTTGTTATTGCAAATAGGGCCTGCTTTTGACCTCGATCAGGCTGATGGAAAGCGATGGATGAGGTCTATGATGGAACAAGCGTGCCCAAATGATGCCTGTTCACTGTTGCTTTGAAGGCAGACGGGCAATAATTAATGTGGAAGGGTACACAGATTCCACACTTTGGCTGTGCGCATAATAAACGTGGAGGAGATGTCTCTCATAAAAGTAGTGGTAGCCCATTGGTTAGCGCCTAGACTTACAAGTTGCAGGATGTGGATTCGAACCCTTACGGCTTACAGGGTAGTTTACGTAATTTATTTACATCACCATTTCTCTCAAACCGGTGAAGGAAAACATCGTGAGGAAACCGGCATGTCCTAGAACCAAAAACTCGAAGACATGTGACATCTATCAACCCGCTCTGAGCCTGCTTGTTGAATAACCCACTCCCTCTCATTCACAGGAGGCCTGTATCTGTCCCAGCTTTGGGAACATTAAAATAAAGGCTGATTATGTATGCATGTCTGTTATAACTACAACAATGCTTGCTATTTCTAATTGTTCTTTTTGTGTAGTTATAATTATTACGACGAGCATTTAATTGGATAATGTTATACATTAAAATTATTTTCATATCGTTTTGAATTCACTATTATTATAAAATACCCAGAGACATGACACCAATATTCTTAAACAACACGTCTACCCTTATCAATTCCTAGAAATAACTTCGCTGTAAACGATAAAAAGATTTCAGAATTTTCTATGACGCAGACGCCATGTTACCGATCGATATTATTTAAAATCGTACCGCCATTGATTGAGATTGTTTCTAAAGTTCGCATCTTTGTTATTGTCGCTGACAGTTTCATTTATTTCACATAAACAACATCCGAGAAGGGTGAAGGCACCTGTTATTGGAGAGGAGTATGTTACCCTATTTATTTAGGAGGTATATTTAAAAGATTTTTAGAAGACACCTCGTGGGTCTAGTTGTCGCAAGCGCGTGTGAGGTCCTGGACTCGATTCCCAGGTATAGTGTTATTGGGTTTTTCCATCAGAAATTTCTTAGCATTGCACAATTTGATAGCAATAGGTTCGTCCACTATTACATGGGATTTACATCCTATGGCAACATAACAACATAACTGGTAAAACATGGGTGTACTATTTGGCTCAACTCGGCCTAACCTTTCGATGACTTCAAGCGTGGGTTTTTTGTATGTTTTAGAAGAAAACGGTATCAACTATACTACGGGAACCTCTTACAGTTCAATTCAGGCTCTTTTAACTAAATCGTCTTGCTCTTATCCAATTCAAATCATCAAATTCCTTAAGTCAAAGAATGTGCTAAGTAACATTTATAGTTCTCGACCTTGTACCGAAGGGTACATTTTCTGTTAAGGAAGCGCCAGGGCAGCCCACGAAATTATTTTCTTACGTTTTTTTTGCAATTAGCCAGTCAGTGTCAGGTTGTATGTTGATTAAAATATTTATTTATTTATGTACACACAGATACTTAACAGGACAATATATTAACATAAAAGAGCACAAAGGTAGTGCTTATTTCATAAGAAATTTCTTCCAGCAGACCAGAATATGATTCGCGGCCGTAAAAAATATGACTTTACAGAGTTATAATCATTAAAAACACGAATACAACCCTGTCAGTTCAAATAATCCCATTGAATAACGTTTTCATGAAATCATTGTAGTAATAATTCCAAAAAATGAAAAAAAAAAATTGAAAATTTGAATTTCGCGGGCTACTTGGTGCTTTCACCTTAACTAGTGTAAGCAGTTGGCTTTACTTGCCAAGTTCCAATTAAATTTTGCCCGGGTATTAAATTACTATCAGGCTTATTATTCACAATAATATACTTACAATGATATCATAAAACCCCACTTAGGCATCTTCTGCCTATTCAAAATGTTTAATTCACAAAATCAACCCGAAATAAAGTAGTTGCGTCTGTATTTTGAGTCCTCGGCGAGACTGCGAGGGAACTTTTCATTCTAGAAAATATATTGTACCCATGAGATAATGGAAAACCCAAGTTTCTCGAGAGCAAAATCGTGAGGCCTTGATACTTTACTTTCCTATTTATTTTTACAGTCTTTTACTTTAAAAGGTACGCAAAAGTTTGAGGTATTGACACTAGTTCAGTATTGTAAAGGTCAAACTAAGAATGTTATTGGAATATTAAACTATTGTATCTTCTATATACAATTAAATAAAATGGAAGTTTCTTTTTGTAATACCAAAATAACAACTTTTTACTGAGTACATATTAAAGTATATACTTACGGTACTTTTATAAAAAACACAATTCTTTTTTAAATTTTTGTCTGTCTGCTGGTCTGTCTGTCTGTCTGTTTGTTACGGCTAATCTCCGAATGGCTGAACCGATGACGAGACTTTATTGGCAGATAGCTAATGTATAAGGTCTAACATAGGCTATATGCTTTTAGCATATAGCCTATGTTAGTTTTAGAAAAATAATTAGGGTTCCGTGCAAAAAAATTAAAACCCTTGATACTAAAACCCTTGAGAATTTTAACAAAAGTCGATTCTTAATTTAAACTAATATTTTTTATAATAATTATTTCACGGTTAGACTAGAAGCCAACATAGTTTGTGAAAAAGCATATGATAATTTTCTATTGTACATGGAGTTTGAATAAAATAATAAATGCTTAAATAACCACAACCGAAGCATCTGCCCGTGGAAATCTCTTATTCCTAGCACAGGGGTGCTAGCTGGGGCCCGCAAGGGCCGGTGCCTGCCAGGGCTGCGGGACTGTTCGAAAGAGATACCGCGGCCCTGGAACATAAAGGGCCAATGAAGGAACATGGGTAGTTTTTAGTCAGTAAGAGTCTGACACTCCCTTCCGCTCCGCCCAGGGCGGGAAGAGTCATTTGATGATTTCCCACCCACCAAAAAAAAAAAAAAAAAAGGGGTGCTAGCTACTAGGTGTAGTTAGTCTGTGGATCATGATGGCAGTAAAACTGTTGGTGATTATTTCAATGTTAATCATTCCCTCACTCTCATATTTTAATCAAATATATGCCTTGACTACCGCTTTTAGAAATCCCAAAAGCCAAATAAAAACAGTTAATCAAATCACAAAATTATTAGTTTGTGCAACAACAGTTTATTACTAACTGTGGAGGTTTTTAAATGGCTTGTCGTTGATAGCCTCACTGCAAATTTTTGTATTGTTAGCTGTAAGCCACCCAAACACAATAAAATAAAACAAATAACACTTTTTCAATAGTTTAATAGAAATCATGAATACACACTTAGGTATGTATATTTATGCAGATGACTGAAAACATCCTCTATATCAATGCTGATGAAAACTCAGCCTACGAACAAAATAAATACCCATAAATACCATTCACAAACAGGAACAGTCACCCCCACCACATATGTACTTGTACGCTGTTTTAAATACACATAAGTACTTAGATCCTTGAAACTTTACAACTCATCAAAGTTGAGGTTTGTGCGTGAGTTACATTCGCATTTTATGGTAAGCAGGTAAATAGGTGGGATTTATCATTACATAGGTAGATGTATAATGAGGTGTGAAAAGGTTCTTTTTATGTGTATTTGTGGGGAATAAATTGCTTTGAATTACCTTTAGCTTGGTAGGGGAAGTTTCTGTGTTATAAGTATCTTTTCTAGGTACCCAATAAATTAAAAAAAACGCCGGATAATAGTCCCATTCTATCAAAATTAACAATACCATAAATCACTTTAAAAAAACATTGAATCGGGAGCATTTAACGTTACAATTGGGGCCACAAAAAACTACACACACAAGTTTACGCGACACGACACGCGTTTGCCCAAAAAAAGCGAAACATATCGCTTGTCGTATTTTTCAAATGTGAATACGCAACGCCCGAGATTAACAAATGGATCGCGTGAAAAAGTTTTAGCAATAAATTTTGGTAAAGTCACAAAACTCGGCAACGACACGTTAAATTTTATTACTGCCTCGAGCCTGTGGAGCATTGCTATTAAACTTGGGATATTATTGAAATGATCTCAGACAAAGGTTGTTATTGCACGAAAATATATGCGAACTTGTGAGTGAGAAGTTAAAGCGCTCGATCAGTACTTCGGTAATGCCCTCAGAAGTTAGTGCGTGAGAATTGAGTTATTGCTCTCTGTATTGGCCCGCAGTGTATTAAAACGGTAATGTTCGAAGTTAGAAAAATTGTTTATATTATTTTTATAGGAGTTGTAAAACCGTGTCGCTTTGAGTTTTGCAACGGTTGGCGGCTTCCCGGGGGTGACGTCAGAGAAGGCATACTAAAATATAACAGATCAGGCACTTGCTGCATTATTGTCTCGTAAAAATGTTGTGCAGTTACCGGTAATAAAATAAAAGGTCTACCCATATAGCTTTGAAAATAAAATAAAGACCCATCGATAAGGTGAATGGCCAACATGGAATGGTGTCTTCCTATAACTACATGTTATGTTTATTTATAAAATATGCGTCATCTGCCTAGCATTTTGAGTTGGGGTCCAGTTTAACCGAATGCAGCTGTATACCACTATTTTACACGGAACGACTGCCTATCTGACCTCCACAATTTAATTAGTAGACGACCCCCTTTGGTAAGACTGGTTATCAGACTTTCGGGCCACTCACTACCTGTAACGATTGTCAAAGATCTACAAATGACAGCCGAGACCAACGGCTTATCGTGCTTTCCGAGCCACGGACGAAACTCGGTATGTAATGGGTGGTCCCCAATCCACGGGCCAACCTAGGCAAGCGCGACTTAACCTAAAGATCAACCCGAGCTGCTGTTATCAGGTCACGAGCTCCTCTGATAACATTGTGAAATTAATTATGCGCAAGTAAAAAATAATTATCTAAATTCTGAAAGTTGTTTTAAATTTAAGATTTTTTATCGGTTTTTCTGTAATCTAAAGGCAAAGAACTATTTTGTAGTTTTTTCAATATTTGGGTCATCGACTTACATACGTGTACCAGATTTCAACTCAATGGGTCCAGTAGTTTTGAAGTAAATTGACTGTAACAGACAGACAGACACGCGAGTGATCCTATAAGTGGTTCCGTTTTTCCTTTTGAGGTACGGAACCCTATAAAACTGTTCAAAGGCGGACTTAATGAAAACTACTAAGTTACTACTTGTTAACTGTGTCGTGATGATTTTTTTTTCTTTTAAAACTAGTATTTAACAACAAGCCCATTGCCATAAGTGGTCTAACCAGATGATAGTGATCACATTAATGAAAAGTTACTTCAATACGGCCACAGCTTCCTTGATGATTAATAGTCAACAATCCTCTTAAACCAACAGGTAAATACTAAATTGACCATAAGATTTAACGTTAATAGATAAAGTCCTCGTTAATTATAATTTCATAGACCCAATCAAACGTTCTCCTCAATTTATTAACACGATAAGAAGAATCATCCAATGAATTAACATCGTAAAGGTCAAAATATAGCTCCTTCAGATAATATTTCGGCTATTTTATGCTTTAAAACGTTGTAAGAAAGGAGTTTATTGCCTGGGGATGTCCGTAAATTTATATATTATGGGGACGGCGGGATACGGAAGGTAACAAAGGTTACTAGGCCTCTGGTTGTATTACCTTTCTATTAAGGTTAATTTTGCTATTATATCTAAATTGATGTGATGTGATAAAAATGGTGTGCGTTTTAAAAAAAACCATGGAAGCAATCAATTTAAAGCAATATAATCGATTTTTTATTAAAGCTGTGTAAGTAATCCGTCACGCCTGTGTAGAGATGATGCATACAAATAATGATGTTCCAAGAAAATCCACTCAATTCGGAGCGAATCTTTAACCTTTCGTAGCATTAACTACGTCGTAGCAATAGCTACGTCGTAGCAATAGCTACGCCGTAGCACCAGAGTAGTCTCGTAGCATAGGCGTAGCACGACTTCATGTTCTTTCAGAACTATTTCACTCAAAGCCCTTTTGTTTTGTAAGTACTGAATGGTCTTTTCTGTGACTAGTCTGGCTTCAAGATTAATCAAAGGAGAAACCAATCAAGTAAGCAAGTTAGAAATTATTTAGCAACCCGAGCCCAGAAATATTGGCTCTCTAAACACAAAAATATAATAATAGCCCCGTCCCGGGAGACGAAACCGCAACACTACCAAGTTACCTCAAAAAGCTTTGAATAAATTCTCAACAAAATACTCTTGGCATTTTACTTTTATATATTTACAATTAAGTGGAAGTTGCTCAACTATTTTGTGTTCCGTTTGAGAAAAACAAAGAGAAAATTAACGATGAAGAATTCCATTTTATTCGATGCTCTGTTGCTTTGCGGTGAGGCTTAATGTTTCTGTTTGTATTTATACAGTTGTTTCTAGCTTATGAGAGCCTGGTAACAAGTGCTCTGGATCTTGGGAAGAAGGGATTAGTCAGGATGAATTCTTACGTAGTGTGAAAATTTTATTTGCTACTAGCTGTGCCCGCGACTTCGTTCACGTGGATGTCGGAACTTAACAATGTATTTTTTTGTGCGAAGCGCTGTTGGAGGATTCCGATGCAAATAATTTTTTTTTATTTATGCTAGTGCTTCTTTATAAACAACATTAGCTGTGGAACCATCTGGAGCGTACACAAAAAGGTTATTGGGGTTGTTTACGCGAGAAAGAGCTACGTATAGTTGACCATGGGAAAAGCATCCAATACTTAGGTCCACCCCCGCAACGGATAATGTCTGGCCCTGAGCTTTATTAATCGTCATGGCATAACAGAGACTGACTGGGAATTGCACTCGTTTGAAAGAGAAAGGAAAGTTGTTAGGAATTATAGGTATTCTTGGAATAAAAACAATATCACCAGCGCCGCAACCGGTTAATATTTCAGCTTCGATTATGTTTTGCTGCAGATTTGTGACTTTGAGCCGTGTCGTTACAAAGTTTGGAGGACATCAATTTCTGAGGAGAATTATTGGTACACCGATTTTTAAAACTATTTTGTGGGCTGGAAGTCCGGGTGTGTTGAGGGAATCCAAAAATTCTACCGGGTAGTGCGTGGCGTCATCTTCTTCCATAACTGTATTTATAGAGGTGTATTCTCTACTATTCCCGGACACATGAATCAATATTTTTAAATTAATTGCCGTAGCTTGGACATTGCGAGGAGTCAAAATAGCTCGCTGACATAGCCAAGAACCGGCTTGATTTCCCATGTTTGTGGAATCTCCGTACACAGAAAAAATTAGCTCCTGTTGTGATGTAACGCAAGAACAGAGATTATCAACCAAAATAACTTTGCCATCTTCTTGTACGGGGTATGTGCCATCGCCTATTTGTAACAATAAATTGGGAAACTCCTGTGCATTTTCGCAGCCTCGCAACTGTGCACGCATATGTACACTCAGGTGTGTAGATGATATATTGCGCCATAAAACAGAACTCTTCAGACAGGCAGCAATTTCTCCGGCTCTCGTTCCTCGGGGTACTATCGGGAGTGTCTGCCGAAAATCACCGCAGAACAGCACCGTGATGGCTCCCATCGGCCGGTCATTTTGCCTTATGTCCTGTAAAGTTCTATTCACTGCTTCTACAGCTTTGCGGTTTGCCATAGTGCACTCGTCCCAAAAAATTAAAACACAATCGCATAAAACCCTTGCTTTATCGCTATTTCGCGATATGTTGCAAACCGGGCTTTCCGTGCGGTCTAAGTCGATAGGAATTATAAATGTTGTGTCTGCCGTTTTTCCTCCAGGCAATAATGTGGCTGCTATCCCTGAAGAGGCACTACAAAAAGTACTACAGCGCCATCTATGACGCAAAGGATGAACTAAAACTCGAAATATATCTAAATTCTGCATCGCGCAAGTAAAGTTATTTGTGACTTAAGACTATACAGAAGAACCCGACAACAACTGTTGGGCAGTAGCCCACCAGACATAACACTCGTCTGATCGGAGGATCCTCCCTTTTCAATGGTGGTTGAAGAGCTTTACACCCTGTTCTCCATACCCCCAAATTGGTGACCCCGAAATGGACGTCAGCGCAGCCTTCGAGCAACGTGACGTCATCAACATCACTTCCTCAAGCTTCCTCAAACTTCCTCAAGTTTTCGAGCAGCGAGTCATATAGCCAGCCAGCTTCAAAATGGGTATTCCTGACCACCAGCATGCAGCGGAAGCACATTCCTGGTCAGCACCCTCAGCCTCATAAAGCTACCTTGGCACTGCACTTTCGGCCGGTTGAGAGCTGTACCTCCCGGTCGATGCGAGCAGTCAGCCACATCGCGGCGCTGTACCACGTCCGACGCAACGGAGCACATGCAGTGCCGACCCCGACTAAAGGGGTTCGCACTACCGCCGCAGACAGTTCGGACTCACCGTGAACAATGCGGCAACGACTTTCCACTGGCCTGGCAATCAACGACTCATTCTACTACCGACCCTAGTCTCCGCGGGGGAGTGATGTAGCGGCACTACAAAAAGTACTACAGCGCCATCTATGACGCAGAGGATAAACTAAAAATCTAAATATATCTAAATTTTGCATCGCGCAAGTAAAGTTATTCGCGACTTAAGACTATATAGAAGAACCCGACAACAACTGTAGGGCAGTAGCCCACCAGATATAACACCCGTCTGGTCGGAGGATCCTCCCTTTTCAATGGGGGTTGAAGAGCTTTACACTCTGTTCTTCATACTCTCAAAGTTCCTTATTCGAGCCAAAATAACTTTGGTTAGGAAAGTTTTACCTGTTCCGCCCGGTGCGTCTAAAAACAGGATTTCATCCGAGGCGTTTTCTACGCTGCAGCATACCCTATCAAACGTCTGGCGCTGATTCTCTGTCTTTGCGCAGCCATTTTGTAAAATTTCTGCGAGTTCCACGGGATGATAACTAATTTCTGATACGTACTCTCTGTTAATACGTTCCCCATCGACTGTCGGTGTGGGCAAACCGTATTGACTGATCGGGTTCCCTGGTATACTTATAACTATCTCTTTAATAGCCAATAAGGACCTGTTGTGACAAATTTCACGTACCCTATAGGTCAGGAATTTCTCCATCAGTATTTAGTTAAACATGCCTCAATCAGAAAATAACGTCACACGCACAATGCCATCTATCGAATATCTATATTCAATGCTGCACGCAGTTGATGTCTAGATATAGTCCAGTCTGAGTTCGATAGATGGCGCTGTTTTAATATTTTACTTCGGAAACACTATTATAATTTTATTAATTTACATTTTTCTTTCTTTCTATTTATAAGGTGTGAACTGATTACGATGAAACAAAAAACTTAATGTTCAATTACTTCAATTTACGCACATATTGTTGTGTATAAAAGTTACGGGAAGTTGTGAGACCAACTGCACATAACCCTAATTTTACTTCTTTAGCACTTTAAATTCAAATATCTTTTGATAGACTGAACCGATTGCAATGCAACAAAAACTAAATGTTACTCCAAGTTACGCTCAATCGTTGTGTATAAAAGTTATCTACATTTCTTTTGTACATTTTACGTGATGCCCGAACAAATACACAGACAAACAGACAAACAGACAAACAGACAAAAATTCGAAAAAGGCTGGAAATGGGTTCTATTGGTTGTCCTTTAACACCCTGGCTTTTTTTTTTTGAATTTTTTTCGATGTACAAAAACGACTTTTCTACAGTTTTATTATATGTATAGATTTTATGGGACTACTGCCGAGGTGTTCCACCCCGCATAGGAGACGGAGACATATTTAGAGTTGCCTGTTAGCCATTAGTTAATAATATTGGAAAGGTACCAAAAGAAGAAAAGAAGGGTGTTCAAATGTGCAAATTTTTTTTGGATTAAAAATTTCAATAAGTTAATAATTTTTCAGTTAAGCAAATTAATCTTGCATGTGGTGATTGCGTCAATATTGCTACTATTTTGATGGTCATGGTTAACTATATTTTATTTAGACGCAGCATTATGTTTTTCCAAAATCCGAGATTAGATTTATTTCAAGTTCACGCTATAACGGTGATAGGTTGAAAGTAAACAATTTCAGGAAATGCTGCCTATTCCACACATTATATGGAATCAACCAGGAGCACATAATAAATAAAGAGTACGTTTCAAAACTGCAATGTTACGTGGTTATGTGCCTGTGTAAGCTGCTTGTGAACATTGCTGCGCTGCGCTAGGCTTACAGGATTTCATCAGATTTATTTTCTGTGTTATTTCGAAACGTGTGTATTTTTGTTGTTATGTAGTAGTGTACCTACTCTAGAAAACATTTTAAAAATGGTATTAAAGTGTGAATTTGAGACGAACTACTTCAAAAACAATAAATTTTGTCATATAAAGTGCCCCATCGTTTGAGGAACAGCATCACATTTACTCTGACTCTGCCCTGAAGCACCTCCACCATCACACGCTTTCTCTAGATCAATGAACACCATGTGCATTGTCTTGTGGGCGCGTCTGTACTTCTCACACAATTGGCAGAGTGCAATGGTGGCGTCTATTGTTCCTCGACCTGGTATAAACTCAAATTGATTTTGTAAAATCTCACTCTCGCAATCTTTTCTCTATTACTTTCTCCAATACTTTCATACTATGTGACATGAGTTTTATTTCTTGATAGTTGTTACAGTCCTGCACATCACCTTTATTTTTGGAAATTGGCACTAGTGAACTATTGCACCACTCTTGTGTATACAGACAGCCACATACATTCATCTCGTTTTAAACACGTCCATACTTCCACTGGCATGTCCTCAGTGCCGGTGGCAGGGCGGTAAATAAAAACATCGCACAGAAAACGCTTTGCAATCAGCAACGTGCGCTGAGCAACCGCAATAGGTAATGAAAATCTTAATCAAAAGTCGAGTATTTGAATTAGGCTGAAAAACAGAACCAACTGTCAAACTTAAAATTACTTAAAATAACTCCCAAAACTTTCGCCCTTCACCACTTCTTAATTTTTCAGTTTTTTTTTACTTTCCATCAACACCGTACCTTTTTTTTATCACGGGATAAAAAAAATATCCATGATTTTACACATTGATAAATTGCGATACACTAAAATGGAGAAACGTAAGTACAGCCATGAAGCATGCATCACTAAAACCATTTTCCAAACACAGAATCAACGGCATAGTAATTTCAAACGTATATGTATTCCTTACTCTGTAAATTGGAGGTTCGTATCGTAAAATATACGGGGGCTAAGTTTGAAAGGAATCGTTTGTAACGTAATATGAAAATAATCTGTCTGTTAATCGTACTAGACTAAATCAAATTTGCTGAATTTTAATTCAACCTGTTTAAATTAAATACGCCAAAAAACCTTTTTCAGCTGGTGGTAAGTTTATCACCATCCATGCGTTAATACCTGTCAATTGGAAAGACTCATTTTTACAACTAACCATTTCGTGATCATAATTCTAGTATGAGACGATATATCTTAAAAGGAAGTGATGGACGACTCATGAAACTAATAGAAGTATTCAAGAAGCATGTGGCACCAACGTCAAATAAATTGAGATACCGCAGGGAAAATGATGAATTGTAGTATCCTGCGAAATCTTGTAGATCTTAGCAACTAAACTTACTTACCTTTTATCAATTACAACCGCAGCATTACCATCTAAAACACTCACCCCTACATTCCACGTTACTCCGAAAATTGTCGTCGTAATTCTCAAAAATTCAATTTAAAATCGCTCTGAGTCGGGTCAGTACGGAATATTCCGTGGAGGCCGGCCGCACGAGTAATTGGTACAGTCGTGCTCACGATGCATTCAAAAATCGTTCGAGACGACTAGTTTGTATTTGCTGTACACTGTGGACGAATGTGAGGTGGACCTTTTGGCTTTTGAAGTGGTTGAGCGATATATTTTCTGATGCGTTAAACAATTTCAAACAATCATTTGTTCATAAGATCTCTTGCAGGAACAATTCTTACGATACTTCTTCTTGCCAGCATAGCCACATAAGCCATAGGCACCAGCATTTTGGAGATTATCTTTTTTTAAGCTTTCGAAAAGTGCTCGTCACTCTCAAACATCCCCACTTCACCCTTAATTTTTCCAATAACCCTTACATTCTACATTACTCAGTGCATAAAGCTTAGTTCACACACGGGTGGACGCCACCCATGGACTACATCGCAATCAATGGGCTAGACCTATGCGTTAACGAGTCCGTACGGTGTACACCAGGGGTGAATGACGGGCCCCCTGTAATAGGTATTTCAGTTTAAGGGGTAGGTTGCTTAGCGGAGTTTATTCTGAGGACGGGTGAATATTTCTGTGTCTTTTTTGCTGAATACATTAAAATATGTAAACGTAGTGAGCAGCTGAAGTTAGCTAACCTAAGGGCCTATTCAAAACGGCGTATTTTTTCGGCGCAGATAACAATGATGAAACATTATAATCTGCTGATTTTTGATAATTCTACCCCAGAAGGGTTAATAAGCGGGATGAAGATATGTAACTATGTTTGTTACCGTAACCTGGATACAAATAAAAAGAACCGCGGGTAAAAATTAGTTAAAAATAAACTTCGCCGTCCATCCTACAATTCAAAAGTTGTATCGAAGATTTTTTACAAAACTCTTAAAAGAGACATAGGTACTAAGCTAGTTGATTCTCTCTCGCCCGAGTGCCCTAAGTGCTCTTTCACAATACAAGCGAACTAGCCAACAGGAATTCCCTTGAAAAAGACCCAACAATTTACTGGTGTCTTTTTATTTAACTAGTTACCTACTCTTTGTAAACGCGTACACGGTTTTTTCTCAAAGGAGGTATTTGATATGTATTTGTAGTAGTTTCTTACTAAGATGTTAAAGGAAGACTTAAAAAAAAGCGGCCAAGTACGAGTCGTACAACTCGCGCACGAAGGGTTCCGTACCATAAAAATGACAAAAAAATCAGGTCTGTTGTATGGGAGCCCCCATTTAAATATTTTATTCTGTTTTTTAGTATTTGTTTTTATAGCGGTAACAGAAATACATCATCTGTGAAAATTTCAACTGTCTAACTATCATGGTTCATGAGATACAGCCTGGTGACAGATGAACAGACAGCCGATCCTTAGTAATAGGATCCCGTTTTACCCTTTGGGTACGGAACCCTAAAAACTCGCTTCGATAGAATAGAAATATTTTTTTGAAGTGCTAAAAAACCTATCTAGCCATCATATTATAAGGGAGATCATTAATGTAAACAAGAAATAGGAAAGGGCCGTGAGTTAAACCTTGGGGCACGCCCATCTTTACTAGAGACCCGGAGGATGTCGCCTCATTTACATTTACTTTTAACTGCCTGTTTGATAAATATGAAATAACAAGATCAGCAGCTTGTCCACGAATTCCGTAGTGGTGTAATTTACAGATCAGTGTGTTGTGGTCGACGCAGTCGAACGCTTTTGAGAGATCACAGAAAATGCCAATGGCATCCTGGGACTTCCCAGGATTCCAGAATGTGACTAATTAGTTTAAGTCCCGCGTCTGTTGTTGACTTACCCTTCGTGAAACCAAACTGTTGAATATGAATCCCATTTGAGTTGAAGTGTGACAACATCTGGCTGTTCACGTGACCAGAGGGCCGGCCTTTAAATCAGTATTGCTATCCAAGGCGATGCTGCCAGCTTTCTGGGCACTTTTCCTATTGATAGCGATGTCCACGAATTTTTGACGCTTGTAATGCTTTTCCCATTTTGAGACTTGCACATATTTTATTGTTGTTTATTTGTAGTTTGTAAATAATGTACATTTTTAAGGTTTATAAAACAAGGTAACAATAAAAATCCTTTTCCCAAAAGGCTCTACCCCTTAACACGACTCCTTTCCACCTCTTTAGATGGACTAGTTTAATATCTGCACATTGTAATATGATTATTATTATCTTTTCTCTTTTCTTTCTACAACTGAATGAGACGAAATTTAAATCTTGTATAAAACGCACACTATGTGGGCAAGCATATTATAAGTTGGGGGATTACATTGATGATAAAAATGCTTGGCTCAATGCTGGTCCTGCTCCACAACCATAGGGGCAAACTAATTGATTACCATGTGAAGTTATTGTGGAAGCTGCAGAAGATTGTAAAAATATCTTTGCATTGTATAGATTTTTTTTTTTTTTTTTTTTTATCCCTGGACATTTCACACAGCACCATCTAGTCCCAAGCTAAGCAACCTAATGCTTGTGTTATGGTAGCTAGATGGCTGATAAACTACATATATACATTTTTTTTTTTGTAAATACATACATATTATAGATAGAAAAACACCCAGACCCGGAACAACTACTTGTAGGTCATACAAATATTTGTTCCGTACGGGAATCGAACCCGCGACATGCAGCGCAGCAGTCAATCGCTTGACCACTGCGCCAACCGTGCCGTCTGGCTGAGAGAATGTCATGCTCACACAAATGTCTCGCTGATGGTGGCGGGTGTGTCGGGTCATTTAGTTCCCTTCAATATGATCGAGTTGAATGGCGCTGATCCATGCGTCATGTTCGTGAACGGGCGCTGTCAGTTGGGACTGGTCATCTCTTAGCTGTCACGGTTTATTTTAATTACTTTATTTTTAAATTGTTAGTTTAATCTTTTACTCTGGACGCTCTTAATGTGCACGTCTTTGTACATCGTTCTCACATATATGTATAATCTCAACATGTATGATGTAACCAAGATTTTGTAACAATATTTTGATTAAAAAGAGTGTCCATGGAGTTTCTTGCCCATTCTTCTCCATAGAGATCTACGATTTGGAATGTGCAACTACAGTACTTTCGCAAGTTATTATGCCTTGTGACTGTGACTGTAGCTTAGCTTTTTTGTTTTTGACTTTCAAAAGTGCCTGTAATGGTCTAATTGAAATAAATGCTTTGAGTTTGAGTTTTTTAAGCGCTTTTGTAAAAAAACTGTTAGCTTAGAATGTATTTCTGAATAAATAAATAAATAAGCAACACATTTATTATTATTATTATTGCTTATTTATCTCCATATAAGTAACATTACAATACTTCACGAAACATAAAAACATTAAAAAACATAACATAAAAAGTTAGTGTGTTAGTAACACAAAAATGTACCTAAAAATATGTTTGTATTGTTAGTACCTATATCTAACAGATGCCTATGGTTGTCCTTATCCACTGAATCAACATAAAAGTTAAATGATTTTTTTTATTTGCTAGAACTGTAGTAGGTACTCAACTCATTCACAGAATAAAATGATTTAATAATTTGAATGATTGTTTTTTTTTCTGAGCCATTTGAATAATGCCGTTATAAAACGATTGATTAACAAAAGTATGTCAGTCCAGGGGCCTTTTTGACTTTTCCATAATCATTGGCGCTGATAGAATATCACTTCGTCTAGGCCAGCTTGTTCCTGAAAATCCAAAAAATCGAATTTCTGCACTCACCCGTGACTTCGTCCGCAAAACTTGTGATTGCTCGGCTAATTTGCATGATATAAATATAATTTATAGCCTATGGCACCCACGAATAGCGCAGCTTTTTGCCAGTGAAAGAATTTTCAGAATTGGATCCTTTGTTCTGGAGATTACCAACTGCATTTAAACTTGCAAATTTACACACACACGAACAAATTTACCTCTTTATAATAATATTAGTATAGATAACGGCAGACAGACACCTAGCTTTAACTAACAAATGTCTAGGTACCCGGTTCTTTGCAAAATAAGATTCTTTAAAGGTGTTTCACCTTGTTACAATATGCATAGTGCAATCCTCGAGAGTATATCGAGACGCTATTTTCTATTCTTAGACAAGTAAATAACACAATAAACGTACGAAAGAGAAAATTGAATTGATCGTACATTGCGACTGTTTTTGAAAAGTCCTTATTAGCATTAGATTATGTTGTATGAAGCTGACCATCCGAAAATTAAATATTTCAAGACCAGTTTCAAATAGCTAATAATGTGATTTAAAGGAGTTTTTATACCTACCACATTCAAGGTGGAAGACACCGACGCTATTTTAAAACGTTTACCACGTATTCAGTGCATCAATTTTCATCGGTAATAAAAAAAAAACAGCTGTTCCGTACATTTTGACTGTAAAGATCAATGCAGTTTTGTAGAAAACAGCTCATTTTACCCCAATGCTGGGTTATCTATATGGAGAACCCGCCTAAAGAGCTTCGGATCTTCAGAATGATGTACTGAATTCATGGTAACGGTTCTATCGTCGGTTTCCGTTCCACCATGTTTAATGATGATGTTACTACTTCCCGTACTGTCAATATTCTTATACACATGTGTGAGTACTATGTACGGTAAAGCTACCATTTACATTTAGTTATCTTCATTGACTTGAATGTGCCCTGGTGGCTGAGAGAATGTCATGCTCACACAAATGTCTCGCTGATGGTGGCGGGTGTGTCGGGTCATTTAGTTCCCTTCAATGTGGTTGAGTTGAATGGCGCTGATCCATGCGTCATGTTCGTGAACGGGCGCTGTCAGTTGGGACTGGTCATCTCTTAGCTGTCACGGTTTATTTTAATTACTTTATTTTTAAATTGTTAGTTTAATCTTTTACTCTGGACGCTCTTAATGTGCACGTCTTTGTACATCGTTCTCACATATATGTATAATCTCAACATGAATGATGTAACCAAGATTTTGTAACAATATTTTGATTAAAAAAGAGTGTCCATGGAGTTTCTTGCCCATTCTTCTCCATAGAGATTTACGATTTGGAATGTGCAACTACAGTACTTTCGCAAGTTATTATGCCTTGTGAATGTGACTGTAGCTTAGCTTTTTTGTTTTTGACTTTCAAAAGTGCCTGTAATGGTCTAATTGAAATAAATGCTTTGAGTTTGAGTTTGAGTTTATACCTATTTCTGCCAAGCTCCAAGGCAAAGCTGTTTTGGCTGGCCACGTCAGCCGCATGCACGATGATAGCTGGTCAAAAGTATCCAACCAGTGTTTGCCAGAAGATGGACGGCACTGCCGAGGTCGACCTAGAAAGAGTTGGTGGGATGTACCGTGAGGTTCCGGGTGGCGCGCGATAATAACTCTTGGAAGGACTTTGCCCAACAGTGGGACAGCACAGGCACAAAAACTATTTGATGGGATCGGGGTTCTAACAACCATGAGAAACTTTAATTACCATTTCGGGTATAATCGGGTAATAATAAGTAAATTTCAAAAAGCTATGTATACTTCTTAAAGCTGTTCAAAAACGGTAAAAATATTTTTTAGTTTGTTACGAATTACGCAGAAACATTTCTGTCTAAATAGCTATTCTCCGTTTGGTAACTAGCTATTAAAGTTTTCTCCTGGTCCCCACAAACGTATATAAAAGAGTTTCTTGGAAAACGTTGGTTTTCTCAAAGTGTTTAGACCTGACCACTGGGCTAGCTAACTCTCGACTTGCTGTTAGTTCACGAAGCCCTATAGGTGTTCAGTCGCCTTACCAAAACCAAAAGCAATATATTGGTTCCACGTATAACGTTTGTCTGTCTGTAATTCAACCTAAAGCAACTACTTGTGGATCAAATCAACTTTTGAACGCAATATTGAACTCTTGAACGTTGGGCGTTGTAATTCGAATAAGCCTTTACAAACTTAACTTTACCGTACACTCATTGCAAAACGTACTCTGTTCTTTACTAGCTAAGGTTCATACAGCAGTTATTGTTATCTTGGTATTGAAGCAAGGGAGTTGTATTTTGTCAACAAGAGCGCGACAAGACTGACATACCTATTTTAATAAAGTATGAGTAGAGAACTGAGATCCTTTTATTTATTTGTCGTGTACATGAACGATTACAGAGATTTGTAAATAAATGATACTTACTTCAGATTTGTTCATATTAAGAAGGTTTTTTTTTTAAAATCAAACTCGAAATGCTGAGATTGGAGGGGTTGTGAGCATTTAAATCTGCCAATAGCACCAGAAACTACATACAAAGATCAGTCATTTCTTCTGTGTCAAGGAATATGATTAAGAAACACTCCAAAATAATTAAGGTTGAAAGTAGTTAAGGTAAACCAAACCACAAACCCAATTTTCTGACTCTTCCGTGGGAAATATTCACAAAGCCATAATATCTTGTACTCACTAATACATCTCCTGAGAGTGGATCTATTAACATATCAATCCTTGACTACTAGATAAACTTATCAAAACTTTAAGCTGTTTAATGCCCTTATTACAATTTATTTACGGTCGGCACCTGTCTTCTTTTTCCATGCTTTAATATAATACAGACCTACTATTAGTCGTCATCTGATCAGTCAACTCTTCTCAAGCCATATCATCTTTCACACCGTCAATCCATCATTTCTTTGGTCTTCTCCTAGTCTTATAGCAATCCTCATTCACACACAAAACTCTTCTTACATTTTCCTCATTCCTCCGCATCACAAATGACCGAAAAACCGATCATCAAAAACTTTCCAGTCATCAGTCATGTCCTTTTTTTTTGGGATGGGAGATCATCAAATGACTCCTCCCGCTCTGGGTGGAGCTGAAGGGAGTGTCAGACTTTTATTGACTAAAACCCATCCATGTTTTGCCCTTTGTGTTTCAGGGCCGCGGTATCTCTTTCGAATAGTCCCGCAGCCCTGGCAGGCATCGGCCCTTGCGGGCACCTCCTGTTTGCTGACATCTCTTTGAGGCGCGTGTTAGATAACCCTTATGTATATGAGAATATCTGACTGTTTAACAACTCTCTGTAATGGCTAGATTAATAACAATCGATAATCCAGCAACGTCGGCTGTCAAACGTAAAATAACATTGACGTATGGCGACGTTGCATTTCAAAAATATAACTAGATTTATAATCATCGTAAATTAATATCTTGATAACAGAAAGGTTATAATTTCAAATTAACCTAATATACATTTTCCTAAAAGTATTTTATACTACGATGTATTTTATAGAAATAGTTTTCATTGTGGCTTAAAAGGCTTAGTATCCAAACGAAAGAAAGTTGTTATATTTGAATAATCAAGTTAAATGTTTATTTACTTTAAAATGAATTAGTAATATTTAAGTGATATTAATTATAATGTGTCCCAGATTTTATGTTGCAATTTCAATATATCAAGTTGTTTCAATCAATTCTTTGAAGTATCAGTTGATGTTCATATTTTATCCGATTAAACAAATAAATTACAAATAAATACTTACTAGTTTGCTAAATTATCTAATGAAGTTTTAAAATAGTTCCCTTACAGAGGATTTGTTAGTTGTTGTCTATGTTATTAGTTATTTAGCTATAATATGTGACCATTTGCCATTGGTTTATTATGGCGGGTAGGATGTACTGAGTATTTGACGTTTGACGTGTATAAAAATAGAGGTTGTCGCCGATTCGGGGCTTTTTATACTGCAACTGTTCTAAGAACAAGACATACCCTGAGAGGTATGCCATGTCATTGTGTTTATTATTACGTTTGAAAGTGACATAGTAATGGAGATACCAAAAGTGTAAAGCTGGAACCTATTTGCATTACCCTAAGTTTCTACAATGTTTATGTAAGTTATTTGATATTATACTATGAATATTACTGATAATTATGTGCTAGAATTATGTGTTATAATTTGGTTTATATTGCTTATTGTTTACTGATAAATTGCTTTAATTTGAGAAGGGTCCAGGACAACATATAATTGTTTTGGCATAATACTTTTAAAGTTGTTACCGTGGAGTTTCTTGTCCATTCTTCTCCACGAAGACCTAGGTTTGCGAATGGACGTAGCTTGATAGGTAATTAACGTTACCTATAAATATCTGACAAGCCTAATCAAAATAAATGAGTAGTCTAGTCTTGTCTTTCTGTGTCTTTTCTTGATAGAAACCCTTTTCCCTACACACCTTTTTAGAGATACTTTTAGACACAGTAAATAACAAGTAACCATTCTGACACCCAAAGCTTGATAATCAGTGGATATTAATACACATATAATATATACATGTACATGTGTGTATCATCCACTTTCTAACACGCGCGTGCTACACGAACATGCCGTCGACGCGGCCTGTCGTCATAAGACGGACGGACGGCGAGCTAGCCCATTACACACACAAAAAACAAATACCACACACACACAAAACACACACACATACAAAACAACACACAAAACTCTTCTTACATTTGTTCTTGTCATAAAAACCGATCGCCAAAAACTTTCCAGTCATCAGTCATATCCTTGTCCGTGGGGCCTTTCGGCCTCGTACAAGACCAGTTTAGTTTAATGAATGTGTGTATTTATAATAAGTGTAAAAAATCACATTCACGAAGCCGAAACGCACTGGTTCTTCACGTCATTGTGATCATTTGTTTTTGTTCTAGAGTCTAGATCATACCTGGGATTCGTTCTAGATACGGAGATATTGGGGGTCAAAGTGTAATTTTTTCACATTTTTTTTTAATACTATTTTTTAGTTATTATAAATTTACCTCAAATACCTCCATGACCACCGTAATATTCAATGCATCAGCATGCATCAGAAAAAAAAATTATCATCCAAAAAAAAGTCGCTTCCCAGCAATCATTTTTGCGTAGTTACTTAGTTTGATGTAAAACAGAAAAAAAAAATATTTATTTATCGCAGGGACATGACGTACATACAAAAAAAATAGTAGTAATTATAAAACGCATAACAAATATTACACATAAGAGGACCACAGAATAGAGAGAGACAGACAGACAGACAGGGACAGAGATTATGTACAGAATGCTTGGTTGACGGCTTCGTGGAGGGCCCGTTTACACCTTGTACCTATAAGATATATTTAGATTTATTTTTGGTTATCTTATACGTTTTCTTTCTTTTATGTGTGTAAAATTCTGTAACGACATCACCACGTTCAGTACTGAAACTTAACAGGCATAAACGATGATGCTAACCCAATAAATTGAAAAAATAAACTCTGAAAGCACTTTGCATCGAGAATTTTCCGCCACTTTCGTGTTAAAATGCATTTACACCATGTCCTGTGTCATGTCAATAGACTGAGGACAGCTTTTTTGACCAAAATTGCATTTTACTCGGCAGATAATCAAGATACGAGGTTTAGAGTGATATTTTATCGTTGGATTTTTTTGGTGGTGCAGGTAAAATTTACGGTCTAAGTTCTTTTTATAAATTTATATAATAACATAATTAATTTTCCTTTTTTTATAAATTATTATATACTTATATATAAATAATTTTCATTTTATTGTTCTGTAAAGGCTGCATTTTAGGTATTGATGGAACTTATGACGTAACATAACATAACGCCTATATTCCTCACGGGGTCAGGCAGAGATGTACAGACGCCAGCACATCAAGCTACTACAATCTGTCAAAGTTCTTTAATAGGATGATCGGGAAAATTTGACAGTTTCGGCTAGCTTGATGTGCTGGTGTCTGTACCTACAAACTGGCGAGTCAGAGTCTGAAAATAACTGCTGACTCATCAGTGGACTATAGTGCACTCATGGCTCGCCAGTTATGTTTATGTCCCATGTAATAGTGAGCGAGCATACAGCTATCAATCCGGCGCGCATCGAAGCTCCGGGGTGCTACTGAGAAATGTTGAGGGAAAAACCCAGGCGATTATGATGCCTGTAAAATTACAGGCGTACTTTTGTAACTGAAGTCAAGTAAAGGCAGTGTAATACCAGTATTTTACATGGAGCGCTTGCCTATCTGACCTGCACAACCCATATAGTAATTACTTACTCGCCTAGGTATGTTGTTGTCAGACTTTGGGGCCACTAACTACCTGTAACGACTGTCAAGGTCTACAAATGACAGACAATGGCTTAACGGAGGAAACTCGGTATGTAATGGGTAGTCACCCATCCACGGACCAACCTAAGCAAGCGCGGCTTACCCTACAGATCGGCCTTAGCGGCAGTTATTAACCCTCGAGCTCCTTTCTTACCAATACAAGCATGAAAAACTTAGAATTTAAACTCTACACCATTTTTAACCGTCTCCCAATTACGTAACCCTCATTCTACTTTCGTACCTCACCAAGACGTAGCTCGTGAAAATTTTCGACGTTTCCAAACTGTTGGCGCAAGATGCTCCGCTAACACAATTTACTGAGAACGCCTCAGCTATGTCGCTAAACAGTTTATACTTAACTTTGGGGCACACCGCAAGAAAGCATGCAACTTTGCCGTCTCGAACCAAATATTTGAATAGTTGGATGTCACACTGAGGAGACACATCCCATATGGAACGATATCTACGATTTTCAGTATATGTAGGTGAGACAATATTATTCACATGTCATTTATAAACACTCCAAGCACTTATTTCAATTAAACTAATTACAGGCACTTTGGAATTGTCAAGACGTCGGACAGTCAGAAAAATTGAGAGCGAAGCAGAAACGACTAACTTTGGTCACAGTGGGGAAGTCTAATGATCTAAATCTTTGTCCCGAACCTGATAAATACTTACTTAAGTTGTTTCGTAACATTTTGTAGTACCGTACTTTGAATAAGCTATGTCCTAAGAGACGCTAAAACCATATTTCTTAGACGTCAAAAACTGTTTTCAGGATAGCATTTTCAAGTGGTTAGTTTTAAGAGATAGGTACGTTTTATGTTTGAGAGTAATCGGTCATTACTTTCCCTGGAGAAAGCTAAAAACTATCTGTCTTTGTGAGTTTGTTCCCTTTGGGTATAAATGTCAGGCTGCAATTGTGTCACTGCAAGTTTGTTTTAAAAGAGAAAAATGTACGGAATTGCTTCAGTGAACTTTATTTATTTTATTTATTCGCCTGAAATGATGTTGTTGATGATGATTCAGTTATTACAGTTGATGCTTCACAAAAACCTTGTTGTTTCAACCTGTGTATTGTTGATTCAAACATCTGAGAAGATAGTTAAAGAAATACAACTAAATTAATAGTGATTTTATTGCTCAAATATGTACTAGAGCAATGTTCATGTACTTGGTTTAATGTTTAATGCAGATGCCTAGTATTTTTCTTCTTGTAAAAAAAGACACTAAAATATTAAATGAGCTGTAAATGTACTGTTTTTTACACTAGGCCCGTAATAGTTACACATTCACATTTTTTTAGATTTACTTAAAAATGTAATTATATCTGACGACATACCCGTACTTTATTGGTGAGTAGTACTCGCAACCAGCGCGGCGTGCGTGTATGACCAGATGTATGAACGTGGACGAGGCAAAAGGAGTATGTAAGGATCGTAGTGAGTGGCGTTCTGTGGTTACAGCCTACCTCCATGGGCAAAAGGCGTGAGTTTATACATGAGAAAAAGTCAATGCAAAATTTATTTAATTCAAAAGTTTCATAAGTTCTACACAGCAAAGTTCAAATTAGATTGAACAAATTTTAAATAGCCTCGGATTCAAAGAAATCTTATAATAAATAAATAAAAAAATCTTAAATCAATCAATTTATCAAAGCCAGTATAAATATAACTGAGTATTTCCGGTATCTTAGCAGCTGCTTTACAATTTTAATGACCAACAAATTTCAGTAATGGTGGAGCGGTCGATGCTGGTTCATACATTATGGACGCGGCTCGTACCTATATCGGCGAAGTTAAAATATAAGTTGGGTCAACCCTATCTGTTACTGAGCTGTGGACGCCAGTTACAAATCTTTGGCTATGATGATGGTAGGGCTGTGCTGAAATATCGTTTAATTCTTTGGAGATTTTAAGATAGCATACCGTCACACTTGGTTTCGGTCCCATAGTCCCATAGTAGTGCTATAATGCAAGATTGTGTCGATAGACTAACATTTCTCCATTTGTCTTTAAGATAGTGCGTAAGTAGCGCCAGAGTAGCCGTGAAATTCAATTCCATGTCATGAAAAAGCCATTCGATGGGATTAAATGAACTTAGAGGGCTGTACTGAAAATTTTAATGATTATAACTCTGTAAAGTTATACTTGTTACAGTTGTGAATCATATTATGTTTAACATACAGCCTTTTTTTTTCGCATGGGAAATTATCAAATTACTCCTGCCGCTCTGGGCGGAGCGGAAGGGAGTGACTCTTACTGACTAAAAACCATCTATGTTCCTTCTTTTGCCCTTTATGTTCCAGGGCCGCGGTATCTCTTTCGAACAATCCCGCAGCTTAACATACAGCCTGACACTGATCAGCAAATTGCAAAAAAAAAATGTAAAAAAATATTATTGAATTGTGCGGGCATTCAATTGTTTTAGGGACGCGTTAATCAAAGCGCTGAGCTGCTACTAAGGATTCCCTAATGACTCAACTTACAATAACACTAGCCAATAGACTAAAGAATTAGTAATTGATGGCTAATTTAAAATATCTGCAAAAATATTTTCGTGGTGGCTTGAGTATAGTAAAGGTATGACTATTGTTTTTTTTTAACGGGGATTTGTCAATTATAATAAGACAAAAGCGGGTATTTCTCACTTCCTTACGTCAAAGCATGAAATTTTCTTTTAACCTTCCTACACTCGCGCGTTGGTCTGTGAGACCGATAAAACATTCTTTCGTGATTTTTTCTGCTATAATCAATGATGGCATTTTGTACTTCCTGTTAGCTGCATGATTAGTTGCTACGATAATTTCAGGACTAGAAGTGTATTGGTGCGAATAGCGCTTATAGCCGTATTTGGCGAATATCGGTCTGTGAGACCGACGCGGGTATAGGTGTTACAAAATTTGACTTCCGTGATTTTGTACTGAAACTTAAATTATGATACATAAGTCTCAAATTATTTTTGTTTATAATAGCTAATAAGGTATCTTTTAGGTTTTTAAGTATGCTAGAAGAAAACAAATCATCTTTGCTAACATTTTACAACCTCTTACAAAAATCTAACTATTTTTCAGAAACTACAATGGAATGATGTACTCAGTAAATAATCGGTATATTGTCGGTAAATTATCAGTTTCACGATACTTCGTAGTATATTCTCAGAGAATATAATAATAATATCCACGATTAATCGAAAAAAATAACTGAAAATTATGTTCAAAACTTCGGTCTGTCAGACCGTACGCGAGTATAGGTGTTATCAAATTTGGCGCGAGTATACGAAGGTTAATATTCCTCTGTCATTCAATCCAAATATGTGTGTTGTGTTAGATCACTGGTTAAAATAAGTCCACAAATAGTATAATATTACGTATTATCAGTTTATTGCACTTCTATATTGAAACACATCAATAAGTTTACACTTCTGAAAACTGTAATCGTCTCAATCGCAATAATCGATCGTTTTTAGGGTTCCGTACCCAAAGGGTAAAACGGGACCCTATTACTAAGACTTCGCTGTCTGTCTGTCTGTCTGTCTGTCTCCAGGCTGTATCTCATAAACCGTGATAGCTAGAAATCTGATATTTTCACAAATGATGTATTACTATTGCCGCTATAACAACAAATACTAAAAATTAAAAATAAAAAAAATATTAAGGGGGGCCTCCATACATTATGATTATGATTTTTGCCGTTTTTATAGATAATGGTACGGAACCCTTCGTGCGCGAGTCCGACTCGCACTTGGCCGGTTTTTTTTAAGCACTAACTACAAGGCAGACTGCCCGTTAAAATCCAAAAACAGAACTAGCCTGTATGTCGAGAATAATATTTAAAAAAATGAGGGTAACGTGAAACATAACTCGAATTAATGTTTGTGCATCGATATTGTTACTTTTTCTATTTTACCCAAAGTGTAAAAAACAGTAGAATTAATTAGTTTTACATAAGCCATAATATCTAACTATCTTTATCTAGTTATCTTATCTAATTATGACAATGTAAACAAAAAGTACAAAATAACATAAATGTTACCATAAACAAAAATGTAACAGTGTATAAAATATTCAAATATCCACAAATTCATTTCAGTCAACCAGATTTATAATTAGTTTTTATTAACTGACAATAACGTTTTAACAGTTGAAACTATTTTATTATTTTCAAGGCGCCAAAACCACTCCCTTTTCACTAACCAATCAAACGAAACTGTTTAAAAACCCAGTACTTTATCCTCTGGTTTGTATCTACAGCTACCCGCATTACCGTGCTGAACCGGCTTGGCAACGCTACTTCCTACCATTGGCTCTCGGCCAGTGAAATCTGTTCGCGGTTCATGCGACCCTGGTACATTTTTATACATCTCCATATTAAAAATAAATTTTATTACTTAAATATGTATGTTGTGGTTTAAAGTGGGTTAGTTACAATATTTAGTGGTTGTATTTTGGTCTAAAATAGATGTGGTGAAGTAAATAAACTGTGTCTGGACATAGCAACATTGAATGTTATTCAATAACTTACTGTGCTCCTACAAAAAAATATCCTTTTCGTTTCATTCGTGCTTACTTCACGATTTGTACCAAATTTTTCGTAGTCCTTTTAGACCTGCTTACACTACTCACTACTCATATAGGTAACGTATTTAATCATATACTACTCTGTCAAGAAAGCACCGGAAAACAATACACAAAATGTTAGTTATTCATCCAAAGATATTTTATCGCCTTAAAAGTATGTATTGAGTTCAGTTCTTGCCGCGAATTCTCCTTTATGTCTTCTGCCGAATGAAAACGGGTGCCACGAAGTGGTAATTTGAGTTTAGGAAAAAGAAAGAAGTCGGCTGGAGCCATATCTGGTGAGTAAGGTGGTTGCTCGATGGTATTTGTTGAGTTTTTGGTTCAAAAATTCGTTCACTGTGATGGCCTTGTGTGAAAGCGCATTATCGTGGTGCAAAATCCAAGAATTTTCTTTCCACAAATCTGGCGTTTTCTATCGAATTTGGTCTTTTAAACGCCGCATAACACTCAAATAATATTCTTTATTTACTATTTGACGTTCAGGCAAAAATTCCGAGTACCCAACACCGCGATAGTCAAAGAAAACGGTCAACATGACTTTGACTTTTGATCGACTTTGGCGTGGTTTTTTCGGTATAGTTGGAAGGTGCCACTCCGAAGCTTGTTGACTAGTTTGCATGTCAAACTCGTAAACCCGTGTCTCGTCACCAGTAACAATGCGTTTCATGAATGTTGGGTCGGAATTGACTTGTTCTAGCATGTCCTCAGCGACTCTTAGGCGATTGAGTTTTTGAAGAAAATTCAGGTATTTTGGGACTAGCCGAGCAGCAACATGTTTCATACCCAAGTGATTATTTAAAATGGTACGGATCGATTTGTGAGACACAGATAGTTCAGCGACTACCTCTCTCAAACTTGAATCAGGATTTTTAGTTACTATTTGACCAGAGCGAGGCAAATCTTCCATCACATCTCGACCGCTTTTGAACGCTTTGTACCACTCATAAGCACGTGTTTTTGATAAAGTCGATTCAACGCAAGTCTTCTGTAACATTTTCAGGGACTCCGAACACGAAACTCCATTGGCGATGCAAAATTTAAGACAAACTCTTTGTTCGATGTTTTTATCCATTATGAAATTCGCAATACACATATGATCTAACTAAAACCAGCACTGTATTTAATTTTAATAACAGATGCAACTTAAACTGGAAAACAGTTGTGCCAAACGAACAAAAAAAAATGAATTTGGAACCATAAACAAATCATCCATTCCCGATACTTTTTTGACTGAATGTACATATGCTTGATATTGTCTGCTAAGTGGTCTCAATTTTATAAAACCTATAAGTGTCTTTCATGAGTAAATTATTCGACCTTTCCATGTTTATCCGGAGACTTACTAAACAGTTACTGTTATATTAGGCACAGTGCACAGGCACTAGTGCTAGTATAAGATTATTCCTTTTATTTCATCCACTATCTTGGGCACATAATAATAAAACTAAAACCAGTTAACTAACCCGAAATCATTCGCCCAAAACCAAATCGGCCTCTGGTCAAATAAATCGAAGTTCGTCGCCAGAAAATTTAAGTCCGATACGAAATATTGGACGAAATGGAACTCAACCGATTGCTTTTTATTTCGTAGGATATCCGATGCTATTATATTTATTGGTTTTTAGAAAAGTGGCCTCCGGGCGGTAATATCGGCGAGTGAATTAAGACGTACTGATGGTTGTGTTGCTTTCCCGATATGAGGCTGCGGAGGAAACTTACGTAACTCTAGATAGGTTGTTGGATCTTGTAATTTGATTTTGTTGGAGCTAATCTTTTTGTGGATTTATTTTGTAAACATAATTCAAGCAATTCCTGGTAAAAATCAACTACAGTGAAACTTGGATAACTGGGACATTAAGGGACCTGCACATTTGTCTCACTTAAAGAGGTATTCCACTTACCCAGTGTCTCAGATATCCAGGTAGAAATTAATATCTGTCTCAATTGAAGAGGATGCGATTATTACATAAAATAACGTATTATGTAAACATTAGGTATACATGAGATGAAATCTTTCTTAGTAATCAAAAAAAGTTAATAAACTAATATAATCAAGCACGTTTTTTGTAAACAGTACAAAAATGCATACTGAATGTGTCGATTATAAAAATCTGTCATTTTAGTCTGTCTTTTGTAAGTATCAGCTTTACGATGTTTTTCAATTTCATAAATTTTGACAAATATGTTTTGGTCATCAATTGTTGACATTAGACTAAGAATTAGTGTACAAAACGGAAATTTATATGCCAAATAGTGCGAGTTAGAGGTGATAAATTGATGGTATCTCAGTGACAGAGGTCAATGCCTATAAAATTCAAAGAAAACAATTTAGAAAAAGTATTCTTTAAAATATAGGCTCAGTAAAAGAGGTAAAATACACTCGTTGTCTCAATTAAAGAGGTAACTATGACGTTAAAATCGAAGGGAAGAATCCCAGTAAGAGAAGTTTGCTTTGTCCCACTAACAGAGGTACTTCAGTGCTCAAGTATCGGGACCTCAGCATGAGTTCCAGCTATGGAGGTTTCTCACTTATCCAGGACCCACTTAGTCAAGTTTCACTCGAATAATTGTAATACGTGTGCAAAGTTTAGTTACTAGTGTCATCTTGCACCACAAAATACTGAAAGCTAAACTAATTTAAACTTAATTCTGTTCTGTCCATTTTTGACAAAGTCATTCAAATATCGTTGAAAAAATCGTAATCCGATACTTGTTACTACTTAAGTGACAAATCGGTCTGTCTAGTGTCACACGTCCGCTTTTTTCAGGCTTTTTATATTTGTCAAAATTTTGCATTTGTGTGTCAAAATGTTCGGGATCAAAATTTTTGTATGAGTTTATTCCCAATGTCCATCTATAATTCTTTTAAATCTTTGGGGGTATGGAGAACAGGGTGTAAAGTTCTTCATCCCCCATAGAAAAGGGAGGATCCTCCGACCAGACGGGTATGATGTCTGGTGGGCTACTGCCCGACAGTTGTTGTCGGGCTCTTCTATATAGTCTTAAGTCGCGAATAACTTTACTTGTGCGATGCAGGATTAGATGTATTTCGATGTTTAGTTTGTCCTCTGTGTCATAGATGGCGCTGTAGTACTTTTTGTTCTATGTTGCTGTAGTACTTTTTGTAGTGCCGCTACATCTCTTTGATTTTTGATGATAGCAAGACAGGATTATTCTTTTCTGTTCTCTATTCTGTTCTGTTCTATTCTGTAAAACAGACATCTCGACTGTAAAACTAAAGTTTGAAGGTCCAAGATATAGTGACATTCTTTAAGCGACACTGATAATTGGAAAGTCAAAAATATTCCTATTCAATTGGCATAAGCTGACAAAAAGTTTAAAACCGTCGTGGAAATACGAACCGCTTAGAAAAGTTACTATAAAATAATTAATAATTCGTTGTTGATGTTCCACACATTCGCACGAAGCGCTTTGCTACATCATTTATTATGCGCACAGCCAAGGAGTGGGATTCCCTGCCTTCGTCGGTGTTCCCAAGTTCATATGACCCCAATATATTTAAGTCGCGAGTTAAATAGGCTTCTTCTGGGTAAGCTCGTTCCATCGTCGACCTCATCTCTGTCCTCAGGACTAGATTGAGGTCAAGAATAGGCCCATTTAAATAAATAAAAAAATCGAGCCTTGTCAGTCATTGAACATTCATTGAAAATATTATTCGAGAATTCAAAACTTCAAGCGGTGGGTTGTCCAAAGACGCGATTCAACTTTTTAGATCGTAGTTCCCTTCCTTCTGTGCACCAAAATTGAAACTGTCCTCCTAGACGGTCATACGCCAGTGCCCACGTACCCTCGACGTGGACGTAGATATATCGCATGCCATGCCTTCATCACAATGACTGGCCTCTTAGTCTCCGGGGAGCAGAAGCGTGAAGAGTAAACATTTTTCATTTGTTTTATTCTTTTTGGCAGTACTCGGGGTCACCTAGTTTTGTGGAGGCAAACACGTAGTAAGCAGTTTAAGTTTGGTAGTTTTATCTATAAAGAATTACCAGGGTTCACGTAAAAAGTGCAAGGACTTCGATTGGGTCGCCAATTTGGGCACTGAGATTTAAAAACATGTCAAGATGACCATTCTAGCATCAATAGTAGGTACATTTTGATGCAAGTCCGCAAAGTTAAAAAAATATCATTAAATGTGGAACGGATGAACTTCAAGCACGATTTTTTGTTACCTGGTTTGAAACCATTGTTCGTTGTTTGAAGCCCACGTGGACTGTTTTTACATGGTGATACGGAAACGGTGCGCATCCTTCGTCCGTAGGGTGCGGAGCAGCGTCAACGGCATCCTGTCTATGGTAGCAAGTAGGCTTGACTGTGAGTTTGTGAACCACTGCTGCAAGGTTTCAGCTGGGCCTGTCACCTTGCGGCAATGATGTCACCATCTGTTTCTGTGTTTGATCTTATTGTAAACACACATAATCAATTTGATATTTACATTAAATCTTTTTTCAAAGACGAATAAAATTCAGATAACACACCACCACAACAAACATTTTCTACCATCTCAGCTATACAAAAACAGACCACTTTAGAAGTAAACAAATACTCCAAGAGACAGGCTTTTTAAAACTTGAAACCCTCGCCGCCATTACTGACAAATATAAGAAGCTTCTTAAATTAAGTTACAGCTTCACCGAACTGTAAGACCGGTGTAGGATTACTACGTCAGTTTCCTGTAAGACTAATGCATTTCTTTTACTTTGAGCAGAAAACTAGCAATGGAAGGTGGCGACATCTAGTGGCTAGTTACGTGTCGGGTTAAAATTTTTATCAACTATTTTTCGGGAATTTTTGAGTGGTTTTGACTATTTTTGTGCACGGTAATGGCATTGCTGTTACTGTTTTTGACTTCAATTTAAAAATTTTAGATGTTAGAAAAGGGCAAAATATTTTTAAAGATCCATTAGCTTGTGGCCTCAAATGCCGTCATGTACTCATTTTATGTTTTTAACAGCGAAATTGTGCACTATTTTTATTAATTGAATCAAGACTTCACCGACTTATAAAAAAAGTGTGAAGGTACTTGGATGTAATGCTCTAAAGTTGTGATCAAATGTCTTTATCAATATTCCTTCGTTTTTAGGGTTCCGTACCCAAAGGGTAAAACGGGACCCTATTACTAGGACTTCGCTGTCTGTCTGTCTGTCTGTCTGTCTCCAGGCTGTATCTCATAAACCGTGATAGCTAGAAAGCGGAAATTTTCACAAATTATGTATTACTATTGCCGCTATAACAACAAATACTAAAAATTAAAAAAAAATATTAAGGGGGTCTCCCATACAACAGATATGATTTTTTGCCGTTTTTATAGATAATGGTAAGGAACCTTCGTGCGCGTGTCCGACTCGCACTTGGCCGGTTTTTTAATTAGATTAATTTCTAACCCATCTAAGGAAATGTATCACAAACTGACATATTAAAAAGACTTTTGTATACTGATTAATAAGATACCTTATGAAGTTATGAGTATAGGTAAGAGCAAAATGTGACAAGTAAGTTGGTATCTATAACACTTTGTATCAATATTGGCACGTTTGCACAAGCCAGCCTGGAAAATTTGAAATACTAACTCGAAATTTTTGTTTCCTGAATTTTGTAGCTTACAAACTTTACTGATATTAGCTGAAACTCAAGGTAATAGTGAAAATACAAAGTGTTAATACTTTAGGTTATAAGTTACTGGATTAGCTTTTTTACAGTTTTGGACTTAGGTACTTCGATATTCGGACAATTTCATACAAAAAATGTAAAATTTAAATGTAGTTCTACAAACATAAATTGTGTACTTTTTTAACATGCCATTCTTTATCCGCATTTTCAGTTTAGATTGGAAACTAACCTCAACAGACTGTTGTGTATCTGATTTACCAAATTCGGTTGAAATATTTATTAATTTACAATAACTACATACTCGTAAAAGTATTGTCACCAACTTAATATTACGCAGTTGCATAACTTTTATTTATATTCCTGTTTAGGTACTAATACTAAGCTGAAAGTTGTGTGGCCGTCATAGGTCTCGAGTTCGAACCCAAGACGACGCATGTAAAGCCAAGTCAGAGGCCCATGGACGGCATAAAAACTCTGACACCAGGTTAGGCACTAACCACACGATAAAGAAGAATAATACTAAGCGCACCTAACATATGTAAACCTCTAAGACATCCCATGTCAAACCTTTCCAGGACTAGTATTTATTAACTGGACCTTGAATCTGACCTTGACCTGGAGGTTGAATCTGTGTGCTGTAAGTTGCGCCATGGAAACTTTCTACAAGTGAACACATGCACTTGCTGAATCTATAATTCTGATTCTGAATGATCTCAGTTTTGATCTCATTTTTATTTGCTTTAATACTAATATTTTTTTTATGTCTTTTTTTTAGTCTTTTTATTTTTCTCGTAATTAGTTAGTTAAATTATAGCGATGCTGTTTTATTTCTGAATTTTATATTTCGTAAGCTAAATATAGGTACTCTTAAGTTTAGGCAGATTAATTGTGTAGTTGTTTATTTTAGTTTAGTTGTATTTCATTCCTAGAGCCACTCGGTTTAAATTTTTATACTCTTTTGTGTTATCAACTTATCACTTATCTTTGTGAATGCTGCTTAACCAGTAATAGGCGACTGTGTAAGTCCAAGACTGTAAAACCTGTACTCAAGACATTTTCTACACACAAGCTGTTGGTAAATCTTTATTAATAAATAAATAAATAATCTTGTATGCATAGTGAGACACCACCAATCACACGACACAATAAACTGTACTGAACTCTTTAATAAATATTGTAATACTAGCTGTGCCCGCGACTTCGTTCGCGTGGATGTCGGAACTTAACAATGTATTTTTTTGTGCGAAGCGCTGTTGGAGGATTCCGATACAAATAATTTTTTTTTATTTATGCTAGTGCTTCTTTGTAAACAACATTAGCTGTGGAACCATCTGGAGCGTACACAAAAAGGTTATTGGGGTTGTTTACGCGAGAAAGAGCTATGTATAGTTGACCATGGGAAAAGCATCCAATACTTAGGTCCACCCCCGCAACGGATAATGTCGGGCCCTGAGCTTTATTAATCGTCATGGCATAACAGAGACTGACTGGGAATTGCACTCGTTTGAAAGAGAAAGGAAAGTTGTTAGGAATTATAGGTATTCTTGGAATAAAAACAATATCACCAGCGCCGCAACCGGTTAATATTTCAGCTTCGATTATGTTTTGCTGCAGATTTGTGACTTTGAGCCGTGCCGTTACAAAGTTTGGAGGACATCAATTTCTGAGGAGAATTATTGGTACACCGATTTTTAAAACTATTTTGTGGGCTGGAAGTCCGGGTGTGTTGAGGAAATCCAAAAATTCTACCGGGTAGTGCGTGGCGTCATCTTCTTCCGTAACTGTATTTATAGAGGTGTATTTTCTACTATTCCCGGACACATGAATCAATATTTTTAAATTAATTGCCGCAGCTTGGACATTGCGAGGAGTCAAAATAGCTCGCTGACATAGCCAAGAACCGGCTTGATTTCCCATGTTTGTGGAATCTCCGTACACAGAAGAAATTAGCTCCTGTTGTGATGTAACGCAAGAACAGAGATTATCAACCAAAATAACTTTGCCATCTTCTTGTACGGGGTATGTGCCATCGCCTATTTGTAACAAAAAATTGGGAAACTCCTGTGCATTTTCGCAGCCTCGCAACTGTGCACGCATATGCACACTCAGGTGTGTAGATGATATATTGCACCATAAAACAGAACTCTTCAGACAGGCAGCAATTTCTTCGGCTCTCGTTCCTCGGGGTACTATCGGGAATGTCTGCCGAAAATCACCGCAGAATGCCTCCCATCGGCCGGTCATTTTGCCTTATGTCCTGTAAAGTTCTATTCACTGCTTCTACAGCTTCGCGGTTTGCCATAGTGCACTTGTCCTAAAAAATTAAAACACCATCGCATAAAACCCTTGCTTTATCGCTATTTCGCGATATGTTGCAAACCGGGCTTTCCGTGCGGTCTAAGTCGATAGGAATTATAAATGTTGTGTCTGCCGTTTTTCCTCCAGGCAATAATGTGGCTGCTATCCATGAAGAGGCGACAGCAAGGGAAATTTTATTTTGGTTCTGTAGCGGCACTACAAAAAGTACTTCAGCAACATAGAACAAAAAGTACTACAGCCCCATCTATGACGCAGAGGATAAACTAAAAATCGAAATATAATATCTAAATTCTGCATCGCGCAAGTAAAGTTATTCGCGACTTAAGACTATACAGAAGAACCCAACAACAACTGTTGGGCAGTAGCCCACCAGACATAATACCCGTCTGATCGGAGGATCCTCCCTTTTCAATGGTGGTTGAAGAGCTTTACACCCTGTTCTCCGTACCCCCAACTTGGTGACCCCGAAATGGACGTCAGCGCAGCCTTCGAGCAACGTGACGTCATCAACATCACTTCCTCAAGCTTCCTCAAACTTCCTCAAGTATTCGAGCAGCCAGCCAGCTTCAAAATGGGTATTCCTGACCACCAGCACGCAGCGGAAGCACATTCCTGGTCAGCACCCTCAGCCTCATCAAGCTACCTTGGCACTGCACTTTCGGCCGGTTGAGAGCTGTACCTCCCGGTCGATGCGAGCAGTCAGCCACATCGTGGCGCTGTACCACGTCCGACGCAATGGAGCACATGCAGCGCCGACCCCGACTCAAGGGGTTCGCACTACCGCCGCAGACAGTTCCGACTCACCGTGAACAATGCGGCAACGACTTTCCACTGGCCTGGCAATCAACGACTCATTCTACTACCGACCCTAGTCTGGGGGGAGTGCTGTAGCGGCACTACAAAAAGTACTACAGCGCCATCTATGACGCAGAGGATAAACTAAAAATCTAAATATATCTAAATTCTGCATCGCGCAAGTAAAGTATTCGCGACTTAAGACTATATAGAAAAACCCGACAACAACTGTAGGGCAGGTAGCCCACCAGACATAACACCCGTCTGGTCGGAGGATCCTCCCTTTTCAATGGGGGTTGAAGAGCTTTACACTCTGTTCTTCATACTCCCAAAGTTCCTTATTGGAGCCAAAATAACTTTGGTTAGGAAAGTTTTACCTGTTCCGCCCGGTGCGTCTAAAAACAGGATTTCACCCGAGGCGTTTTCTACACTGCAGCATACCCTATCAAACGTCTGGCGCTGTTCCTCTGTCTTTCTACTAATTTCTGATACGTACTCTCTGTTTATACGTCCCCCTTCGACTGTCGGTGTGGGCAAACCGTATTGACTGATCGGGTTCCCTGGTATACTTATAACTATCTCTTTAATAGCCAATAAGGACCTGTTGTGACAAATTTCACGTACCCTATAGGTCAGGAATTTCTCCATCAGTATTTAGTTTAACATGCCTCAATCAGAAAATAACGTCACACGCACAATGCCATCTATCGAATATCTATATTCAATGCTGCACGCAGTTGATGTCTTGATATAGTCCAGTCTGAGTTCGATAGATGGCGCTGTTTTAATATTTTATTTCGGAAACACTATTATAATTTTATTAATTTACATTTTTCTTTCTTTTCATTTATAAGGTGTGAACTGATTACGATGAAACAAAAAACTTAATGTTCAATTACTTCAATTTACGCACATATTGTTGTGTATAAAAGTTACGGGAAGTTGTGAGACCAACTGCACATAACCCTAATTTTACTTCTGTAACACTTTAAATTCAAATATCTTTTGATAGACTGAACCGATTGCAATGCAACAAAAACTAAATGTTACTCCAAGTTACACTCAATCGTTGTGTGTAAAAGTTATCTACATTGCTTTTGTACATTTTACGTGATGCCCGAACAAATACACAGACAAACAGACAAACAGACAAACAGACAAACAGACAAACAGACAAACAGACAAAAATTCTAAAAATGCTGGAAATGGGTTCTATTGGTTGTCCTTTAACACCCTGGCTATTTTTTTTGGATTTTTTTTCGATGTACAAAAACGACTTTTCTACAGTTTTATTATATGTATAGATTCAGAAAGTTCCTGTAGTGAAGAGGTTCCTCTCTCTGAAGCCCCAACCACCGGCAGCCAGGACCTTGTTCCTGATGCCGATGGGCCATCTATTTTTTATATTTTTCAAATACTTTTGTTTTTACGTATATTTGAAAAATGTAAATTAAAACAGAATAAAAGAATGGTGATATGATTACAAAACAATGTTACGGTTCTCGAAATCATCCCTCTGTCTCAAAATATAAAACATAACCCTCTTTTGGGTTTCACCACAGTCGAGTAAAAACACAGCAACATCGTAAGCTGCTACAAGATACTAACTCTTGTCAACGCAAGAATTTTTCATCGCTACCCGGACACCATAAAAACGATAATGGAAATATCAAGTTACCGCTTGCAATGGAGACGAATTGATTTCACAAATCAAATAACTGCCGTGCAGCCTTCGACCTAACTCGGTTGTGAGCAACGGTATTTTCACGACTATTCTGTTGGGGAACTGGGCAGAGATAAAATAATCTATTCCAATAGTACATAATATCTCGCTTGAAAAGTTCTCGCTTGTCACAAGTACACTGGAGACATAAATGAGTGTTTTTTATAAATCTTTTAATTACCAGTAATCCATTTTTTGTTAGTGTGGACAGAGCCAACTTGAACGATTTTTTTTTGCAGATATGAAGAGCGTTTACGACTTTCGGCATTTCATACTAACTTTCAAGTCCTTTTTTTGAAATGACTGAACCGACTCTAGTTAAACTTCATACGAATAAGTAAAATACATCGGTCTAAAAAGTTATCAGAGAACATTTTCGAATTAAAAAAAAATAAGATAATTGGATATTTCTGTTTCTATGGAAAATCTAAAATCGGTCTAACTTGACTGTAACACTATACTATTTTTCGAAAACGTTCTCTGATAACTTTTTAGAGCTTTGTATCTTGCTTACGTGTGAGTTTAATTAAAATCGGTTCAGTCATTGAATGAATTCAATGCCGTAAGTCGTAAATTGAGATCCCTTAATAACATAATGATTAAAATTTAAAGAAATCGTAGTAAACTTGTTAATATCGGATTTCAAACTAGTTTATGTAGCGAAATATGGGTGTTATGATGGTGATGCCGTCTAGCCGATTTCGCCAACAGTGACTGCATTCAATGGCTTTCTAGGGTGCTTGTCAAGAGCTTTGGTGTGCTGCTCTTCCATGTACTCAGTACACGTCAGCCCACCCTTCAGGGATTACAAGCGTATCGTTATGTTTATATTTTTATTGTTATGAATTAGTGAGTCTTTTAAAAATAATTGTGCCTTACACTTTTTTTTAAACAAAACACTATAGTTCTAACTATAAGAATGTCACATCACATTTCATATTTAATAGTTTAATATTATGTGCTACAGCAAACTGCTGGCGTCTTCTCAGTTTGATCTGACGCCTCCCCGGAGACTGTCAGTGTCAATATCAATAACAAACTATTGAATAATAACACGCTCTAAGACGTTTTATAGCTTTAACGTATCGAGACAAGATGGCAAGCTAAAAGCGTTGGTTGACAGAATCCAATCTGTGAGCATGCCAGTTACAGTATGGTGGCAATGCGTACAGTGTGTTGGAGGATAGTACCAGAAAACTGATTTAGTTAGGTCATTTTGTTTCGATAGTAAGTTGTTTTTAGGTGCTGAACAGACTTGGGATAATTTAGAACAACCAATAGATGCCAACCAATTGTAAAAAAACAGCCAGGTAACCAATGATATGGAACGGCTATTTCTTTCCGGCGGAAAAATTAATAATCCATCTTCTGCTTAGTGCTTTGGTGGACTGCATTTTTAGTTGTTATGGAATTATAATTGCCTGAATAATACTAACATGATATACTACGATTTCAATCTATTTCTTACCTATGTATAGCAAATGTCTTCTTATTATTCAGATAAAAATTTTCGTAAATAGACAGAAAAAGTGATCATCGAAAAAAAAATAGGGATTAATCATTTCACTTTTGTAGAACCTCAGTTTTAATCATTATCAGTAGTTGTCTTACATTATGCTCAGCCGTAATTAACACAAACAAATCGATAAAGTAGCATGAACCCGATACTTTAAAATCATGGTCCCTCTACAAAGTAACCAGCTAATACTTGACAGTGTATCGGTGACGTTAACGAGCTCTGAATACGTCTGCAAAGTAATCGAATTTAAGCTTTATGGAGGCAGAATAAGAAATAATCTCATTTACAGGTAATGGTTTTCTGTAGCAAAATATCAGCGGTATGTGTGCTGAAGAATTTTAAATAGAAAAGTGAGATGTTTTACCTTGATAACTGATATGAACATGTGTCATACGACATATATACACATATAAATGTGGGTTCCTGTATCTAATAAATGTGAATACCAATGTTGATGCAAATTTTGACTTAAAAACGATTAATACGTAAACATTGGTTAGATGATGGACGTGTTTTGACGTTACATTGATGTACAAAAAGTTCTGACTCTTAGCCTAATTTTAATAGAAGACTTTTGATTTAGATATCTTTATTTTGATGTCTAAATAACAGAACGGGTCGTACATATTTCTCAATTAAAAAGTCTTTGTCTTGCTTAACGCTAGAATGGAATGCAGTACAAACAAGGATGCAGAACTTTGTATAATAAATTCCACTCGTAATTTAATCGGAACTCGAAACAAGAGGGATATTGATGATTCGGTTAGGGTTGTTAGCCTTTAATTGTGGTGAACTGGTATTAAATAAAAGTATGTTTGAAATTATGATTAAAAGTCTGAAAAACCTGTTGTAGAGATGATGATGATGTTTTGTGATGATGATGTGATAGCCCTAAAAGTGAAAACTATCCTAAAAGTGAATTTAAATTTAAGTTTTTAGACTTAGAGCGCAGATTTTTTTTTGTGATGGGAAATCTTCAAATGACTCCTCCCGCTCTGGGCGGAGCGAAAGGGAGTGTCAGACTTTTACTGACTAAAACCTTCCATGTTCCGTCTTTTGCCCTTTGTGTTCCAGGGCCGCGGTATCTCTTTCGAATAATTCCGCAGCCCTGGCAGGCATCGGCCCTTGTCGACCTCTGGTTTGCTGAAATCTCTTTTTTTCAAGACCCTACATTTTGTTTTGAAAATTAAGTGCACTTTATTCTGAAAAACTTAAAATCTGGAAATACATGTCAGTTAAATCTGGTACTAGCCGAGCTAGTATGCAAATAAATATAACGATAGTTTGCATTAATAAATGTTTAACTTTATAATTAACACTAGAAACGGGATATTTACCATGTCCACTGCTTGTTTTGAGTTCCCGATATACTGACACGACTGATATGACTGTTAAACTTTATTTAAAAAAATGTTGTTTTACAAGTAAAATACCTGCTACTGATGAATCTTAAGACGGCTGTTTCTAATTTTAGCCGTTACCTTACTTGACAAAGTTTTTGTCGATGCCTACTTACTTCTTCGGTTGAACTCCTTAACAAGAAGCTTTATAAAGCGGAGTTGACAAGATCAGAGTATGCTCGGAGCGAGTGGACTCGGATACCTACTCGGACGCAACTCGTGTTGTGGCAACCCATACCAACCCATCCGAGTGCGCTAGGATTATGGGTTGCAATACGAGTTGCGGCCGAGTAGATATCCGAGTCCACTCGGGCCGAGCATGCTTTGATAGTGTCAACGCGGCTTTAGTCATTGATGAAAACCTAAAACTCTCTTAAGATATTAAATTTTTTAACTTTTTTTTCAGTCGAACAGAGACAATTCATACATTCTAGGTAATTTTATCAGTTTACACAACAATTTCCACTGAATTAAACCTTCTTAAGTGAAGGTTTAATTCAGTGGAAATTGTTGTTCAAAACTATCTGTCACGTTCACGAATATCCTTGTAGTTTTGACATAATGCGTGCAAGCGACATTCAACCTTAGGGTGATAAAACAAGTGCGTGTTCATAGGTTCGTCAAATATCTATATAAAAGACGTCGAAAACAGAATCAACTTTCGGGACACAAGTACTACCGAGCTCACTGAGGGGCGACTACTTTTCAACCTTATTACTTAGGGCATAAGGGTGAAAAGTGGTAGACCTTCAGTGAGCTCTGGAGTACCAACCTGTCATACCTACCTACCTTTATACTAATTTTGGACGCCACGGCTGGCAACCCCGCCTCCGTGGAAACCAATTTACTTATTTCTCCAAAGAAATAACGATTTATCTCAAGTGGTTGTTTCCCGATGAGAATTTGATTCACAATTAAGTTTAAATTGAGAATGATTGAACAACAAGATTCTTCAGTCAAATTAATAGTAGTTAAGATTTTGGAGAAGTAAATTATAAGTATATTTTGGTTAACGTGAGACTGGTTTTAAGTGCTTATTTGTGTGTGAATTTCAGGCTTGTCCCTAGATGGTTATTTTTTTTATTGAGATAAGCCCGCAACACTATTCCGAAACTACTGTAACTCCTGAAAGCCAGAATCAACAATGGCGACCACCAGAAAAGCGCCGAGAAAATGACGCTTGCCGAAGTCCCAGAGAAACAATTTAACTGTCTTGGATCCCGCAACGAAATTTATCAGCGGAGTAAGAAAACCATAATTTCCAACTTCCCTCCATATCAGCAGGAGACAGAACGAAATAACACCAATAAATTAAATTACACCAAAAAAATAAATACTAGGCCACGAATTAAGATTACCTTTTAAAATTATTTGATAAGTTTTTTTGCAGTGCAAAGCCTCTTAAAATTATTAGTCATTCAACAAGATTACATCCTGCTGCTGCAGCATACCTTATAATCTACAACGACATGAGCTCATGAACGGGATAGCCTTTTCACAACTGTGTTGGGCTCAGTCGACTTCCACTCAGTCAGCCAGGCAGTTAGGTCAGGGTAGTGGCCAGTCTAAACGGATGCAGCAGATTATCAATATTTTACAAGCAATCTGTCTGATCTCCAAAACCCAGATACTGGTTTACTCATTTGTAGGACTGGTTGTCCCACTTCTGGATTTCTGACTACTCGGAACGATGAGAGAATAATAATTGATTGTAAAAAAACAACTATTAACCGAAGGGGTAAATAGATTTTTCTACAGATCATGCCTACAATTTTTGTTTCTCATAAACAAGAAAAAGTCAAAAGAAGTCAAAATCAGATGTTTTGGTATTTTCATACTTCTTCAGAGGGGCATTTCTGTAAATTTTCTCCCTCGGCCTTCCCATGCCTACAAAATGATGAGAAAATGATGCCAGAAATTCGATGGTTTTACACTAACTAAGATCGTATTATTGTCCTTTCGTATTATTGTTGTTTGTATAGGCAACATTGTAACTACGTTTAGTTGTTTTGTGTTTGATAATATAATAAGTGAGCTCCCCACTTATGCAATCTATTAAAAAAAAGCTGCACCCATTATACACTAAAACCAAATTCCTCTACAATAGTATATATGCAATGGCTCCAAAACTTTATAACAAACTACCGGATCAAATTGTATCAAGCGACAACATGAATGAGTTTAAACGTAAGCTTTCTAAATTATTAAATGACAAGGCGTATTATTCTGTCAATGAATATCTTAAAGACAAATTAAAATAATATTTATATAAATTTAAATCTGTCTGTAAAATTTGTTCCCTTATAATATTGAATTGATCGTTTTTATTGACATATTGTGCTGTGTATTTCATCTATTACTATATAAGATTTGATTGATTGATACTTGTTTATGTGCCGTTTTAATTTATTGACATATTATTATTACATTGACATATTATTAGCGTTTAGTGTTTGACATGAAACTTTATTGTGACATTTTCTACTTAGTTTTAACTTTATATTTTGCATTTTATTTTGTAAATTGACATTTGAACACACTATTTTGTATGCCTTCTGGCGGGACATAGTATGGACCAACATTTATTTATATAACATCTGTATATTTTTTTTACCCTATGTTCACAAAATGAATAAATGAATTTGAATTTGAATTTGAATTTGAATTAGCCAGGTAAGTTCGTTCCTGTTGCCAAAATTTTGAAGTAGACGAATAGGCAATTGCATTTCGAGATAATCGAATGCAGTCGAAACTAAAGTTACTAAGCAGCTTCTCTTAGTTCAGTTTCAGGAGACATTGTATGCCTAGAAGAAGTCAGCGACGGAACGAAGGACAAAATAATTTTAAATGGCTGTCAAGAATACGATTTCCATTAGAATTATGAAAAATCACAACTAACATCATAGTGTTAACACAAGAAAGTGTCTATTACATGTTAAAATGCTTCTGGGATTTTATTTAACTCAATTAGTATGTTTGCTGGATTAAGATTTTCTTCATAGTATAGCCAAACTAATACTGTATCTACCTGTCATCAAAGGAGAAGGGGACTTCTGGGCCCAGCAGTTAACTAGTTGAAATGTGTATTAAAAAAACCGTCATATTTTTCTAAGGAAAATCACAAAATATGGTACCTGGTTTCTATCTAGGAAGCGAGAAAACTTAAATTAAGTTCTAAATAATCGATTAAACAATGCCTGAAATGTTAGTAATCGATTACGAATAAATCGGTAAAATCTCAGAAAATGTATGAAAATCGAGTAACGAGTAGTTTTTTGTGGAATTGATTCATAGCGAATCGATTTCCTTTAATTTCTCTGCTGACAACATTCCTGTCTGACATCAGTCTGTCACCGATTGACAGATGGCACTCGTTCGTTGTTTTTCGTTCTGAGTGTGTACGTATTTTCCTTGTATTATGGTTTAACCCCACGACCTCGGCTTTAAATAGGATCTTGCATTTCTAAATTACCTGGCTCTCTATTTTGGACAACTGTTTACGCCTATCGATCGGATATTGACGACATGGATCGCTGTGTAAACTGTATGATTGCGACTGGTCGCAAGAAAATATTGTACCCCCTGCAGAATTTCTTAGACGATATTCTCCTAATTATTGAAGATGAATAATACATATTTTAGTCATATATTTGTGTTTTATTTTATATCCTCCTGTCCTTTATTTAGTTTTTAAAAGGTAGGTGCCTACTGCTTCTAAGTGCAAGATATTGAAGGAAGAAACTTGTCTTCGACTGTAGCGAGTGTCTGGGGCGCGAGAGAGCCAAACGTGTCAGATCTTTGACTCTTTACACACGCTCCGTGCATAAAACCATAACACAACCAAAGCCATTCAAAAGTATTTCGTAAAAAAACATATAAAACTGCAATGTTATAATATAACCTCACTTTTACTATATTTCATATAACTTGATTCCTGGATAGCCAAATTTCACCAAATTTTCAGTGAGGCCTTGTTATTAAATTCTCTTACAAATAAGGCCAGTTTGATTCAGTTAACACCTGGGCCCAGGAATGTATGGAGTAGTTCCCTTCTCCTTTAATAAAGATCGAAATATCAATAAAATTAAACATCATGTTCAAAGAGGACTAAATTACTGAATTTAGTTAAGTACTGTTGCCAGTTGCTAAATTATTACCTATTATAAATTATTATAAAAATATTATTTCGCTTTAAATCAGATTTTGTTACCATTTCAAGGGTTTTAATTTTTTTCCACGGAACTCTAATTATTTTTATAAAATTAAAGTTAGACCATATAACATCAGCTATCTGCCAGTTAAATTCCCGTCAAAATCGGTTCAACCGTTTCGGAGACTAGCCGGAACAAACAGACAGACAAAAAAATAATAAATGTGAGTTCTTAGTGCCGTATTTATTCTCATGCATTCAGTAAAAAGCTGTTATTTTGATATTACAAACATACACTTCAATTTTATTTATTTGTAATAGATTCGGCAATCCATCATCTGCCTCTAGTGTAACCTGATGCAGCTGAATACCAGTATTTTACATGGAGCGACTGACTATCTAACCTCCACAACTAGTACTGGGTAATACGACACCCGTTGGTAAGACTGGTTGTCAGACTTTTGGGCCCCCGACCTGTAACGACTGTCAAAGATCTAGAATTGGCAGCCGGAATTCGGTAATTACTGTATGATATATGCATTCAGAAAAAAAGATATTGCTAAAAAGCAAATCGATGTTTAAAAGTACTTCCATTAATCTTCGTTTCTTGAATGAACTATTTTTATCGTCAAGCGCGATCTGTTATTGATGCACCGTTATTTAAAATAGTCTCTCACTGATGCGTTTTCAATCTCAAAGGCAAACGGTACATTGTGATCGTACGGTTCTGTTCCTTTCAAAGACGTTTCAGAAATTAAATGGATGCATAGAAACGCTGCTTGGAAGTGGTGCATAGATAAACTTTCTTACATCGGTAAGGGAATTGAAGAATAACGTGTTTAGTATAAACTGGATTTATCTATTCTTATTCTTTATTGCACACAAAATAACAAATTTGGATACAAATTGCAATAGTATAACTTATGTACAATGGCGAGCTTAACCCAAAATTGGGTTTTCTTACAGCAAACCAAATTTTGACTGCGACATTAATTGCAGAAGAGGGTATACTTATGGTGCAATAACATTAACAAATAAATTAATTTTATAAACTAAACTAGATACATACAATATAATATACGTAATACATACAATACATACGCATATACATACCTATAAAATCCTATATATATACATACATTCATGTTGACAGGAAATGTTCCTTTATTCCTATCTACATATTTCTTTGAAAAAAACTTTTCTTAGTTCAATGATTATCATCATCTGCCTAGCCTCTCCCCTAACTATGTTGGGCTCGGCTCGGCTCGGCTCCCCGTCTAACCGGATGCAGCTGAATACCAGTATTTTACATGGAGCGACTGCCTATATGACCTCCACAATTCAGCCAGTACTCGGTAATACGATACCCCTTGGTAGGACTGGTTGTCTGACTTTCGGGCCACTGACTACCTGTAACGACTGTCAAAGATCTGCAAGTGACAACCGGGACTAAAGGCTTAACGTGCTTTTTGGGGCACGAAGGAAACTCGGTATGTAATGATGGTCACCAATCCACGGACCAACCTCGGCAAGCACGGCTTAACCTCGAAGATCGACCCGTGTGGCTGTTATTTAGCCACAAGCTGCTCTAAGCTGAGCTTTTCTAAGTTATGATGTCACATTTCTGCTCTATGATTTTTGTGGCAAAAAGGTTATCTGAATTTGAAGTAATCTGTACAATACATTTATATCAAACATGCTCACCTTGGTATCATAATAAACACGGATTCTTCACAGTATTGTTAACTCTCACTATCTGAGAAAAATCATCATCTTCATGGGCAAGTAATTTCACAAGCTCCACCCCATCAAGCCAGAGGATAGAATATAATTGATTAGTGGAAAAAAAAATTGTAAGTTGGCAAACAAACAGTAATTTTACAACTGCTAGTACTACTTACTGTATGTATCCTTACTAATATTTAAATGCGAAAGTAAGTTTGTTTGTTTGTTACCTTTTCACGCCTAAACCACTGAACCGATCATCCCGAAACTTTGCATATACATTGTCAGGTGTACAAAAAAGGACATAGATCCTTTCATCCCGGAAAAAAGTACAATTCCCAAGGATAACAACAATAACGTTCTTATGACAATAGATGGCGCCACGTGTCTTTCGAATCAAATCAAATTACAGGCAGAGTACAACCCGAATTGATTGTAAAATTAACGCTAGCGAAGCCGAGGGAAAAAGCCAGTACATACCTACCTACTTAAGGCACTTCTTTATTTTTCAATCCTTTGAAATACCACAAATGACGTTACAGTATCGACAATTCATAATATTTCCTCCAAAAACATATACACACACACCACACCACAGGCTGCATCTCATTTTACATGTGCAGCCTGTGGATAGATTACACTAAAAATCGTACAGCGCCCTTCTTGTTCAATAGGTATATTAATGCGTTCTGGGTATAGATAGGACTGTTTCGCTTCTGTAGCGCATCAGGGATACTTCTACACTAAGATGCGCTTCCCTGGTACACCGGGTGCGGACCAGCCCCAAAATTATACCGCAGTGTGTTGCGAAAAGACTGGACTGTTTGTGTGTGAATCGTGGCTTTCTACATCGGTGTTGAGCTTATAGTAGAGATTCTCATATATAACGAATGAGAAGAAGTATTGTTACTAATATATTGAGTCCTGTTACTTGTTAATTAAACATAAATTAAATTAATGTACATGTGCAAAACTCCCGCTAACCGTTAAAAGCTTTAGAAATTTTCATCGCCCTTCGTAATCCAAGTGTAGTGGTTCAAAACAGCCGATATCCCATTAAATTCATAGGATTAGCGCAGGAATTAAATAGCAATTTAAGCCCCATACGTTTTGCAGTATGTCGGTACACGCCTTTGAGGTTTTCGGTATTGTGGGCGTATTAACCTACCCGGAAAGGTTTGTGGGGTTTGTTTCTGCTCCTTAAAACTTTAATATTTTTGCAATGTTTAATTATTTTAATTCAGCCGAATTGATGGAGATGTATCTTGATAAATAGATCTGAATAATGCTTCTCACAATTATTTCTTCAAAAAGGTTATGCAGTGCTTCAAAGTTCATTGGCGGTCGATTTATGTTAACAGGTGACGCTGTTGGGAACCATTTTTAAAAACAAGATGGTAGGGGCTTAAGTTCCAATTTTGGCCGCGCACTAAAGGGCCCTTATTCAACTATAGATAGTTTTTTGCATTGTAAGACAAGTTTCTAAGCTTTGAAAAGGACCGTATCCAAAATGGTTAAAAAAAGAGAAAACTTTCGTGACACGAGAAGAAAAATGGTGGGCAAACGCTACGGTAATAATGATTAACCATTATTACTAACTAGAAAATATTTACTAATAGTAACATCATAAAATGATGTACCTTTCCGAAATATCTCTCGCTTGTATGAAGAAGAAACAAAACATATCATCCATAAAGATAAGCCATGATCGATATATCCTACTCAGTCCTGTAATCCTGGTACTAGTATATTATATTAAACCCAGTCTTTGATGCTATTGTGAGCCTTACTGTGTTTCTTTCTGTACTTTGTTGAAGAAAATTAAACTTTTCATTACTTTAGAACGTAAACAAATGATATAAGTTTTAAACTGTCATAGTCACTAAAATTATCATTAACAAAATAATAATAAAAAATGAAAATAAAAAAAGAAAATGAAATGGCCTTAAAGAGAGATTTCTTGGAGATTTTTTGCATTTGAGACGTTTTGGTTTTCTAGAAGAAAGGGTTAATTAATATGCAGGGGTTGAAACACTAGGGCCATGGGGTCCGAGTGCCCACCTAGTATTTCGGGAAATCGCCAAGCGGTTGGTCGACTCTTCACGTGACCAGAGGGCGGGCCTATTTTTTTGCCAAAGAATCAGCATTGCCATCCAACGTGATAATGCTGCCAGCCTTCTGGGCACTTTTCCTGTTGACAGCGATGCGGACGAATTTTTAGACGTCCTGTAACCCTTTTCTACTTGTACATATTTATTACAATTATAGTTTTGTAGTTTGTAAATAATTTAATTATCTTTGAATTAAAAATAAAGTTTGATGTACAGAATATATGCAGGATGTTATTTATTAAATATAAAAAATATGATACGCTTAACTACGTATATTAAAATAAATTAAACTAACCACTTTATAGCGTTATACCTAGAAAAATAGATTATATAGATAGCCCGAGGTTTCGCCCAAATGCTAGGCAGATGCCAAGCTTTGGGTGTTTAGGTATATATATTGACAACTTTATCGAGAACTAAGTGACTTTTTGTCACCAGGTTTCGGAAAGAGTATTACAATGTTTTAATCAAAAATAACTACTGAAAACGCTATGAATTTTAGTCACTTTTTGGAAACGTGCTGTTAAACCAGTACTGAAGTTGTAACTTAAAAAAGTTCAGTTTAATTGGCACAATTTTGTTCTACGGAGCTGGTACAACGAAAGTTCAATCAGCCATACTGAAGAATACTTAGATTTCTTCTAGACAGATTCTCGACTAATTGATAAGAATAAAGTTTAATTGTTATCGCTGAGTTTCAAGAGATGGTAGTCGGTCGTAGTAGTTGGAGATGATGGATTTTTTTTAGAAATAAGTGTTAAAAAAGTAAGACAATTATTTTTATGGTTTATTGCAACTATTCCTCAATATAATTAATTTTTGTATTCCACTGTAAAGTAAGTGATTTCAATATAAATTATGCTTGTGGAATGTGCTCTTCTAAGCTGCGTAATTCTAGTGATTATTAATCTGTGCAAAGCAAGCAAGCTAGGTACAATACTTACCTAGCCTCATGCCCGAAATCCTATTCAATTATTAGTCAAGTAAAGCCAATTTCTTAAATATTAAAACCATTTTCTGTGTTTTATTACAATTTAAAGTTCATCGCCTAAAAAAAACAACTTTTAAAAAGCCACTTAACTACCAAAGTCTTCATTATGGTCGATTTCCGGCCGAAACTAATTTGACTCAAATAGTTATGGAATCATCTAAGAAGCTGAAGAAGCGAAGAAGATGAAGAAGATTCCAGAACACACCTGTAAAGAAGTATCAACGACGGGAAGTTAGGATTGATATGTGTATTATTCCTACAGTGAATTTTTAGTTTTATTATTATTTATTTATTAAAAATGGCACATCAACGACTTACTCACTAAAACATAAATCACAAACTATTTTAGGTAACATAACGCCTGTAATCCCCGGACGGTTAGGCAGATGTGTACCTAATAGTACACCCACATTTTACCAGTTATGTTTAAGTCCCATGTAATAGGGGGCGAGCCTATTGCCATAAACCGGGCACGAGTCCAGGCTACTCCGGCTTGTACTGAGAAATTCTTGATGGAAAATCCAATAACACTTTGCTGGACCTGGGAATCGAACCCAAGACCTCATACTTAGCAGTCGTTTGCAACCACTAGACCAAAGAGGCAGTCGAGGCAGTGTTTAGCTTTTAAAGTAGTCTTATCTAAGGGTATCGTATTATCCAGCATTAACTGGGTTGAAGAGGTCAGACAGGCAGTCACTCCGTGCAAAATATTGGTATTCAGCTGTATTCATTTAGACTGGGAGTCGATCCCAACATAGTTCGGAAAAAGATAGACAGATGATGTGACGTTTTTTTAGTCTTGGGACTTAGGGTTTGCCTAATCCACACAAATTAGCTCAGTTTGAAGGCTAGACAAAACCATTAGCGGTGTATTTTTTACGTCTTTTTAAAGATTATTTTTAAAAAGACGTCAAAAATCCACTGCTAATGGATTTGTCTTTTATTAAAATCTCTTGATTATTTTAAAATGTTTGGGTACTTTAAATACTAGTAGTAGTAGTAGTCAGGCGTTGTGGAAACATTATTTATCCCAATAGATTTGTTATAAACGTTGTATAGATAAAGTTTAATTTTAGTTTTAGTTTTGACACGCAAGGAAATAGCATTAAAGGGTCGGCGTTAGCGAAATCGGTAAGGAGGACTAAATCTATATACATACACTAGCTTTTGCCCGCGGCTTCGCCCGCGTGGATGTCGAAAAATATCCGACGGGAACGTACTACCGGGATTAATAAAGTAACCTATAGGTTAATCCAGGTTACGGTAACAAAGATACATACATACCTTCATCCCCCTTTTTAACCCTTCGGGGGTAGAATTATCAAAAACTCTGAGACACGTATAAATTAATTTTCAATCGTCAGCCTAAACACTAAAGAAGATCCTAACTTTAAAACTGACGGTCTTCCGTTTAATCTTCCATCCCCTATTTTACCCCTTTAGGGGTGAAATTCCCAAAAATCCTTTCTTAGTGGATACTTACTCTTCACAAAAAACACACCCTCCAAGTTTCATATCTCTAGGATCAGCGGTTTGGGCTGTGTGTTGATATATCACCCAGTCAGTGTGTCCGTTTACCATTCTATATATAAGTATATAGATAAAGTTAGGTTGTCTGATACTGGCTTAGACCTAAGCGAAGGCATCCACTAAATCAGAATAAGATTATGAAAGTTTTTCCTAGAAAATTCTAGTTCTTTCGAAGTTTGTGGCGTAATTAGTTTTGGTTGTGTTAGTAATATTTTGTTAGAGAAATGTATCTATGATGTTACTCCTGAATTCCACAAGGAGGCAGGCAGAGGTGTTAGCTCGAATCATTCGAACATAATTTGTCTATTTTTGGAACATCTATTCTAAGTTTTAAAATGTAATTTAACATTTTTTCTAACGTACTTACAATACATCAGGAAGGGACATCATTCTGAGGGGGCACACAAAGAAAATTTACATCGATTAAAAAAAAAACAGCTGTTTCCTACAAAAGTGCAATATCTACACAATCAAAATGTATAGAACAACTGATTTTTTTTAATAACCAATGAAATATTTCTATGTGGGGGGCACATAAAAATACCCACCTAGAAAACTTCATCGGTTATTAAAAAATCTCTCTCAGAATGATGTAATGAATACATGGGAACCGTTTTCGCGTCGGTGTTCCTTCCACCCCGTATTATTAATGCGAAAGTTAATCTGTCTTTCTTTTACCTTTTCACACCGTGTTGTCTGAACTGATTTATACAAAATTTTAGGCACAAAGCGTTTGGCGGTAAGCGCCGACTATGTTATCCAAAATAAGTATCCTACCCAAAACCAGCTGCAAAAACGAAGTTGAATCAAATTCAGGACAACATCCTTACACAACAAATCCACATCTCCGAAAAACATAGATTATCCAGAGATTCTGAATGTGATTGCATCGCAACGCACATCAAAAATCTGTATGCAATCGTTTCATAATATTTACGTAATGAAAATGAGAAACTATATAATAAGTGTAATATCAATTGATAAAGATAAAATTACTCCTATTAATCCTCCGTTTTGAATGAACTGTCTCAATAGTTGACTTTACGATATTATTTTTAGAAACCAGAAGTGACTTAATTACAAAGAGATTTAAAATACTTATGGAGTGGACATTAGGAATATCATCATCATCTGCCTAGCCTCTAGCCTTTTCCCAACTATGATGGGGTCGGCTTCCAGTCTAACCGGATGCAGCTGAATACCAGTATTTTACATGGAGCGACTGCCTATCTGACTTCCACAACCCAGTTAGTGCTAGGTAATACGATTGGTAAGACTGGTTGTCAGACTTTCGGGCCACGGACTACCTGTAACGACTGTCAAAGATCTACAAATGACAGCCGAGACCAACGGAAAACGTGCTTTCCGAGGCACGAAGGAAGCTCAGTATGTAATGGGTGGTTAACCTTAAGATCGACCCGAGCGGCTGTTCTTTTGTAGCCACGAGCTCCTCATTAGGAATATTTTCCTACAAAAATTTTCAGTCCAAAAAATTTACTCCACAAATGCTACTTGACAAGTGAGTGTACGCCACTAGACATACGGATTTGTTACTAAGTAGTAACAATTATTGGATTAGGATTTTTTCGTCTTGTCCCGTCTTTCGCTCGTAAATGTTTGAATTTCTTTAATAGCATAATCAGCCTTTAATGTTCCCACTGCTGGGACACACGGGCTCCTCTATAGAGAGGGAATGGGCTATAATCCACCACGCGGGCCCAGTGCGGGTTGGTAGATGTCACATGTCTTCGAATTTTTTGTTTCTAGGACATGCCGGTTTCCTCACGATGTTTTTCTTCACCGTTTTTGAGAGCAGTGGTGATGAAATAAATAACACAAACTAATGCGCCTGGCTGGGTTCGAACCCACGACTAACTGTTCGTAAGTCGGGGCCGCTCTCACTGGGCCACCGCCGGTCTCATGTCTTTAATATTCGATATTAATTATAAACGACTCTACCCTGGTGTGAATATTATATGTGGCGATGTCCCTCAAAAAATGATGGGCACCTGTTCTGTTGTCTGTCCGTTACAGAAACTGAAGAAAACACATTAAGAAGACTACAAAAATATGAAATTTATCTCCGAATCCACATAGCCACATAGCCGTAAATCAAATACAAAACCAAGCATTGCTATTCCTTCTAAAACAACATAACTTACTTTACACATACTTTACTTTTACTTTATTTTATAATTTCTTACCATAATAATGTTCTAATTGATTTTCTAAAATTGGTAATTTATTTGCTAATTTGAATTTAATTAACTATGTTAAATTCATTGTACCTATATGTAAATTGAATGCAATTAATTATGTCATAGGATAAATGTCCGACGGAGGGTTAGCCTGGTGATCAGACACCAGTCTCTATGTAGTGAAAATTGACTCTGTACTGTCTGATGATGGTTATAGAAATAAAAATGTATTATTATTATAAACCTTACAAATTTACATCTCCGAAAAATAATTCTGAATCAGATTGCACGCAACGCACAGAAAAAATCTGTATGCAATCGATTCCATCCATTGTATATGAACTGTCGCGCAGTTGACTTTGCGACCCCGTCCGATCCATCATCGGTGAATTGTTGGCTCACTGTTGTATTCTCAAAGCTTTGTCGGTTCAAAATATAGCGTGCTAATGATGGGGAGATTGAATATTTTGCTGAAGTTAAACAGGGCTAACCCTAGCCTTATGTGTACCTATAGTAAACATATATTCCGACAGTTATGTTTAACATAATATCACGCCGTAATCCCCGAAGTGCTAGCGCGTTCCATTGTCGACCTCATCTCTGTCCTCAGGACTAGATTGAGGTCAAGAGTAGGCCTATTTAATATATATAAAAAAAGTGTCAGGCACCTAATTGTACACCCACATTGCACCAGTTATGTTTAAGTCCCACGTAATAGGGGGCGAACCTATTACCAGGAAGTGGTCACAAATCGAGACTCCGTGGCTGCTACCCAATAACATTTTCCCGACCTGGGAATCGAACCTGACTAGACGAACGAGGCAGTCAGATATGTTTAAGTCCCTCATATCTTTATTTATCATTAACCTCATATCTATCTTTCATTCATATCTCATCAGTTTGTATTCCTGAATTATAAAAAGGGTTTACTGTAACAGTAATGTTTCTGTTCACTTTTGATAATTCACGTTAACAACTTATCAAGTCAAAAATAACTGAAACAGAACATGTATTTGTATACTATAAAATTCCAGAAGTTGCTGGCAAGCTTAATAAACCAAAACGATTTTATATTCCTTCGATTCAGACACGAAGACACCTTACCAATATATAAAACACTAGCGGCCCGTACCAGCTTCGCACGGGTGCCTATATTACTCAGGAATAATGTAGCATTCTAATGGTGGAAGAATATTTGAAATCGGTCTAGTCGTTTTTGAATTTATTCGTAACAAGTAGGTATACAAATCTTTCCTCTTTATAATATTAGTGTAGAAAAGAAAATCATATCACACGTAAAAATATCAACACAAATTATTCCAATAATAAAAACACTCAAGCATTAACTGAAAGGAAAACCATTAAACGTAAAGTGGTATTAACAATGACAACCAAACGACAACGTTACATATATACATAGTTATAGTTTAATCAGGTTTTTAATATTTTTTAGTTTATTACGGTTTAAGATTATTTTATGTATTATCGGCCTCAATTGCCTGATAATATAAAATTATTGATTAATTAAACATCGTTACAGCACATATCTTTCACAAAACAATAATGAAAACGCTGAATACGAATTAAACGCAAAAGAAACGAATAATAAAACGCATTCCATGTAAATAAAGCATCGGATTTCACAACGAACGGGTATCTATGGAGACGAGCCATCACACAATGCTGCAACTAAGGACTCGGACATGCACAGGTGACCGACCAACTACCCGACAATAATAAATAATAAACAACTTCGAACTATATCGCAGAAGAAAATTATTAGGAAAATGTTTGTGCTGTGGTGCTTTTTTGGAATTTTTCGGGGCATTTAGTGAATATTAGTTGAAATTTAGAAGTAATAATACAAGTTTTATCACTAACCTATTAATGCCACAGTACACGTGCGAGATAACCTAAACGACTACACGTATAAAATAATTATGCTCTATCAAGTGTGAAATCTGGATTCTAACGCTGCAGCGCGATATGCTTATTATACAAAATAGTCCAGTTATCCTTAATTAAATGTAATTATTATAGGTTAGTGTCTTTGTTCCGCGAGTGGAGACGGCCTTATTGACTGGGCGGCGCCGGTCGCGCGCGTTCGGCCGCACTCGGGCCTGTCGCTCGGACGAACTCGGCAAACTTCGCGCCCGCTCGTAACGTTTCACTAGAAATTTAAGGGCTGCGTTAGGGGTATTCCGACAGGCGCGCTGCGTCTGCGGACCGCCATGGCAGCCGCACGGCGTTACATAACGCGCCGACCCCGATACATGACTGAAAACAATTCTAGTATTAAACACCCGATCTAAAACTAAATAAAATAGCTTCTCTTATACAATAAGCGACCCGCTCTGGACCCCCGGTCAAAAAGAAAGCGCCGCCTAAAGCACGGCCAATTGTCGTCACGACAAAAAGACGATAGTAGCAATTTCCCTTTGCCGACAACCCTTTGCGAGGCGAGAGGCTGAGCGCGCTCCGGGCACATGGCGGGCGGGGTGGAGCGGGGGGGCTGCCGCGGGGGGAGGGAAGGGCGCGGGGAGGCTTTCCCGGGCCGCCCCGCCTCAGTGGCGGCCTGCAGTGGCAACGACGCGCGTGTCGCCTCCGACACTTCCGCCCCGCGCACCTAATCCGCTCATTTAGCTAGCAAACGCCGCATACGGTGTGGTGGCCGGCAGCCCTGCGGCGTGCGCCCCGGGGCCCATGCTCTGACGAGCCGGGCGCCTCCGCTCGGGCTCCTGCGACCCGCGTCCCACCGGCATGTGATATCGCGCCGCGCCACTCGACAAGATGATTGTGTGTTCAATTGTTTACGTTAACGATAGTTGATAACCGGGAGGCCGACGCTGGCATGCTAATGTGAGTATACACAAACCCGATCAATTCTAACGGCCGCCGACACCACGTCGCGTCCACGCGAGCACGCAATTTTCCCCGTGAATAAATAAGCTGGCATGTAAAGTCGTACGAGAAGACAAAGCGTAGTTAATGTCTCGGAGCGTTTTGGAGCGGTTTTTCTGCATTGCGACAATGTTGGAAAAAGTATTCATACATTATTAACGTGCGAGTGTGATGTACGGTTGACGCGGCGGCTGGTGGCGGTGTAGTCTGGGTGCCTGGGTGTCTGGGCGTCTGGTATAGTGACGATGTTGTGACTTGTCGGCAGTCGGACTGTTGGTGGGGAGTCGTGGACTGGTTGTCGTGGTCGCGCGGGCGTTGGACGCGCGGGCAGCTCATCGCGCGGGGCTGGCGGGCCGGCGCCATGCGGTAGCGCGGCGGCGCGGCCGAGCGGCGGGCGGGCACTCGTGCGCTCTCGGCTATGTGCCCCCCTTGCGCTACACTGTAAGTACCATTAATATCACATTATCATCAAAAAGTCACACTATTTACACAAAAAAAAAAAATACTAAAATTATTTCACAAAATCATTTTACACAATTAGAACATAAAACACTTTTTTTTACATGTTTCGCCATAATCACCACATTTGGCAAGCGGACTGGTGATTGAAGTGCGCGCAGACCATGCGCAAAAACATTCATAACTTTACAAGCGCCTGCTAGCTGATCAGTTCACTCACATTAGGCCCATCATTTTCCCCCAACAAAAATTTATAAATCCGTACATCCACAAATTCAGCAAAAATACTCGGGAAAACCACGCGAAGTGGTACTCACATACACTTAGTACCTACTTTTATGCCTGCTAAAAATAATCCCTGTTGCTACTTACGTGGTACAGCACTAGCCATTCTCTCAATATGGCCCATAACTTGATTCCCCATTGCCGTACTCCTGGCGTATACTCGTATTTACGATTACGTTGCGACGTAACTTGTACAGCCGTCGTACATAAATTTCGTGCGTACGGTTGTTGCAATTTGCCGTCTCAAACCGAAAGAAGGCTATGTCAAAAATTGCGAATTTCTCTAAAGTTGGAGTTGGATGCTCGTTTTAAGTTATGGTGATGAGATTTCCGTGGAAAATGTTTGAGATCTGCGTGAAAATATACTTCTGACTGAATAAGATCCGTTTTCAGTAATTAAATTGTTTAAAATGTGATAAAACATATTTTTAACTGGCGAAATGTAGGTTTGATATTATGTTATATAAAACATGTATTAACGTTCATAAAAACAATCACAAATATTAAGAGCATAATTATGTTATCTAATAAAAAGGTTCCAAACTCAATAAAATACTATGTACCTTGAACTTAGTCCAGCCAATCAGAGCCGTGATTGAAATTCAATTCCACGGATTGGAGAGCACTTACTCTATGTCGTCGAGGGCCTGAGCCGTGCACGGTTTTAACCCGCTTTTTACTATGAGAATCCACGACTAAAAGTTTACGTGAAGAGCTTGAAATATTTCTAGGATTATGCAATTTCAACTGAAAAACATGATGCGCAACGCAACGAAGTATAAGTACCTGTTTTGATTTTTTGGTACAAACATTTTTGGTCCTTTGGTACAAGTATTTAGTTCTTTGGTACAAGTATTTTGGTCCTTTGATACAATAATTTTGGTCTTTTGGTAAAAGTTCTCTACAAAAAGACCAACATTCGAAGAAGAATAGGACCAAATTGTATTCCGATCTAAATTAAGATCATTTGATCAGTTTCAGTACATTTTAATGTAATAAAAAGACACTCCCACACGCTCAATGCTTTTATAATTACTTATGAAACGAATGGTTCTATAGTTAATTACCTTTTATAAATTAAAAACCTTAATTACAAAGTATCAAATTTGTACCACGATAAATCAGCTATTTTTGTAAATAAATTGGTATTAAATCAGGCACAAATAACTAGTAATAGTAACTTTATTTCAAATGTAAGTCATGAGCACTAAAATAATGTACACAATTATAAACATTCAAAATTGATTTTCTTCTACCGTATTAATTTTTTATTGTATGTTATTACGAAGAAAGTATTTTGGAATCACCAAAACCAAAGTTGCAGTTTTAACTTTGGTAAGTGTGTACATATTGGTCATTACTACGTGTCAATGTAAGTCCTAAAAATTAAAAGCATGTACGTTACGGTGCATACTAAATGTCTATAGACACCAAACAAATAATACAGATACATTTGTACACAAACTTGTAAAAGTTTTAGCCATGAATAGGACGCGTTCCCCTCATTTGTGCTACTCCATTTACCTCTGGTGCCGTAACTAAGTGTTACGAAGGAAAATATCCCGGTTTTACATCAAAAGGGGCGAAAATAAATAATGTGAGGAAAAGGAGTGAATGCGTCTTAGAAAAAGTTGTTTACAGATATCAGTCGGGTTATTGTGGTAGGTGGATCAATATTAACCGGCCGTGTTTATTTACTGTCAAAATATTGTAGTTAAAACGTACTTACAGTAAGATTTCAAGAGTCAGTTCACAAAAAAAACTCGAAAAAACAATCCATATTACGCAAAAATCTATACACACTTTTACATAAAAATTTAAAAATGCCATAAAAATTAAAATGTATACATAAAATGCCTATTCCAAGGCTATGCGTATAACTATGCCTGTTTGGCATTATTTTCGATTGCCGGACTGTTACGCCCGTATAAGGGTTGTTATTGATCTGAAATTCATGAAATGGGAACCCACACCTCATATCTAAAATACCGGTGGCATAAGAATAGTATTATTTTTTATTTTTCACAAAAACTCTTGTCTTTTTTCTCGTGGAGGTAGGCAGACACTATAGAAAGTCACCTGGTTTTTTCAAACACAAACACACAACATCACTTGCTTTGGTGTAGGAAAACATCGTGAGGAAACCAGCATGATCGAAAGATATTTCTCGTTAGCTTTAGCCAAGTTAGAGCGGCATAAAAACTCTGACACCAGGTTAGGGACTAACCACAGGATAAAAAAAAAATAGTATTTAAACGACCCATTTTTTGAAGTTAACTTATACACATCTCCCCCTGTCCAAGCCCTTTGTATTTAATAAATAAATAAACCCATTTACACTACAAATCATGAAATAGAACATTAAAGGATATTTGAATCATCGTATTGTCACTTATCTTCAAACGTTTGACAGAAACAGGTACGATGTTTTGATGTCGTATTTAGTGAATTGTGCTGCAAGCGATCCTAAGGGCAAACTAAACCATGAAAGCTGAACGCAATTAATACATCTAAAACGCGATTAAGATCTTTTAATGTCAATATTCCCCAACAATTCGGTATTGTAAAGTACAAATAAACCTGTGCTGATTCTTCATGCTATGCTTTCATTTCGAGATTTTTGGTTTTAACACCTTAGTTTTCTATTTTGATCTCTTAAAATTATAAAATGGCGTTTATTTCAACAAAAGTACTTGTAATCACTTGACTTTCATTTCACCTCCAAATGACGTCATACGTTAGGCTGATTGAGGCTATCAAATTTCATCTGACAAGTGTCAAGTTTGAATTTTGTATTACATTATAAAGCAATAAATGTCAAATTTGGACGTTTTATTCTTGTACTATACGTGGCACAGACATCGAACTCTTCAGTTTCATGTCTGACGTCATCACGAGCAAAAGTATTCAAAATTAATTACAGCTTGGATAACAAAAAATTGATATTTGTTGCTTATAGTGGCTCAATCTACCAAAAAACCTTACATACCGAATAATAAAAATAAAGAAAAAGTTGTGTTTTAATTCAGGCAAAATACCCATAAACAACAAAAATAATAAATTAAGATGAGTAAAAAAAAAATACAGTCAAGTATATCATTAAAAATCACTAAAGAATTATTACAAAAATCAATAATAATCATATAAAAAATAACAATAAAATCATTCAAAAATTAAAACATGGAGGTATGATCAGTGTCATATTTAGACTATGGGTATAGTCTAAATATGACACTGATAGCTTTGAGCATGGTTAAGATTGGTGCTGGTCCCAATAAGTTTCATCGGTGATATTGGAATTACCCTTTAGAATTTTTAAATTAAGTAAACAGTTATACTTAACATTTTTATTAACTACGACAGAGTTTTTGAGGCATCAATGTCAAAGTAGCAACCGATTCGTACCCATTGCCATAGGGAAATCAAGATCATTCTGAATTTGCAGACCTGGTAAGGTTTCAGTATTTATCACGTGTCCAATATTTCTGACAATAAATAATTAAATTATAGAGACAAAATAAAATGGGATTCAGATTAACTTATATAGACAATTAATCTTAGCTATTTTCACTTCTCGTCACAGTCTCGTGCGCGCGCGCTTGGCGTACGGTTGTTTAGTAGATCCACCTAAGTCAAATAAGTAATTGTGCATAAAATACCTAAAAGACGGTGTTTTGCTAATATCGCATAAGCATTCATAATGGTGAAGTGTAAGAAATGCAATAAGGTTGTGTCGATCGCGAAAGATGAGACTAGTAAATGCAAAGGCTCATGTGAAGCAGTCTTCCATAAAAAGTGCGTTACGAAAGCTACCTTCAAAAATGAAAAATGTGAGGATTGTGTTTCTCTGCCTGGGTCTCATCCTAGTTCGCCCAGTGTTGAAGAACCGGATATTGCAATGACCCTGGCTGCTATGAACAGGAAAATGGACGTGGTGTACAAAATGGAGAAGAAGCTCAGTGAGCTGGCAGACCTGGTTGATTTCGTATCAGAAAAATATGATAATCTGATGAAGTACCAGAAAACAACCGAAACAAAAATAAAATCCCTAGAAAACATGAACGCATACTTGGAAAAGTGCAATAAATCACTGGAGGAACGTGTGAACGAGCTGGAGGAGAAAGACAAGGAGAAGAAGGTGGAGTTGGCTGGATTGGAGAAGAAAGAAAATGAAGATGTTGCGAAAATAATATTCCAGGTTGCTGGCAAGCTCCAGATGGATGTTAGTCAGATTGAGTGCGCAGAGAGGGTAGGCCGCGAAAAACCAGAAGCCGACAAACCACTGCCAGTAGTTATAACGCTGAGAACAAAAGAGGCTCGTGATAAGTGGATTGGAAGTCGCAAAAAACGCTTAACAAACGGCGAAATTTATGGTACAAATAATGACAAACGTATTTATATAAATGAGAATCTCACAAGATACAAAAGAAACCTTTTATGGGTTACTAAAAACCAGCTTAAGAACACCTACAAGTACATTTGGGTGCAGGATGGAAAAATACTCATAAGAAAGAGTGATGAACAAAAGAAAATAATGTCAGTTAGGAGTGAACGCGATATTGTACGACTCATAGAAAGCAATGTGGATACGGCGACTAGCTAGATGTTGTTGTGGCTACGTACATTCCTCACGCACACATTGGTGCGAAGTAAACACTGCGATTTAAACTAACATCTGCAAATAAAAGTGGATCGTTTCGATGCAATAATGACATTGGAATGTCAATTTACCAGATTTAACACAGCGAACATGTGGGTGCAAAGTATATCCAGCAATAACAAATATTTACACATAGTACACCTAAATATTCGATCGATAAGAAAAAACTTTAATGAATTGCAAATGTTCGTAAACAATTGCGCTGAAGAGACAGGAATTCTAGTGCTGACAGAGGTTAACATTAAAGAAAATGAGTTATCATTATACCACATAGAGGGGTACAATCTGTTTGCAAACACGAGGGAGACTACAAGAGGAGGAGGTGTGCTTATTTATGCCAAGGAATGTTTTATTTTCAATGCGCGCAAAACCCTGACGAGTTCACTAGAAGGACTTCATGGTAAACTCACTGTTAACCACTCAACCCTGAATATAATTGCAGTCTACAGACCACCAAAAACGAATAGGTTGGTATTCGTTGACGAAATCGAGCAGATAATCAAGAAGATCCCAGCGAGCGAGGAAATAATCATGTTAGGTGACGTCAACATAAATCTATTAGGAGTGAGTGAAAGTCAAGTAGTGTCAAAATATAAGGACTGCCTGTGTGGACTCGGTCTACAGTGCGTAATACCGGTTACGGAGGTGACGCGAGAGGCTATCGTCGCGGGTGTAATAGAAGTGTCGTGTATCGATCATGTTTGGGTGCGAGCGAGACAGCTGCGAGACTGCCACTCGTTTGTTATCGAGTGCTTCATGTCGGATCATCATGTGGTTGGAGTCTCGGTACCGTTGCGTGTGACGCAACACTGCACTGACAGTGACAACTCGGACACTCGGTATGTGATTAATAATAAGCTAGTAGCTAAGCAGATCACTGAATACGATTGGTCTCAACTGTTGTTTATTGATTGTCCGTTGACTTTGTATTGTAAATTACAAAATGTTTTTAATGATATTTATAGCAGTAGTAAGACTTTAATGCCAAAAATTAAAAAACGGGTTCAGCAACCATGGATAGGCAGAGATTTGAATAAAATGTTGATGCGCAGGGATAGGTTATTTAGGGATTGGAAAGAGGCACCAAACAATAACACGAAAAGACTGGAATACACACGATTTAGAAATAAAGTAAACAAATTAATATTTAAAGCGAGAAATAGGTTTCGGCAGGAAGAAATTAAGAAATGTAACGGAGACCCAAAAAAAATCTGGGAAAAAATTAATAGCTGGACAGGTAGGAAAAAAGCAAATATAGATGATATTATTAAAACATACTTTGGAGATAAAGACACAATGTATAACATATGTAGTCAATTTGCAGATACATTTACTAAGGAAGTTATTACCATTAAACATAATTGTAGTATTAAATTATTAGACAGAAGCAAATATGTTAGGGCCAGTGATGTAACGTTTCGCTTTAAGCCTGCAACCTGTGATATAGTGTGTAAAGTTATTGATCAGCTGAGCAGTGATAAGGCGCCAGGCATTGACTGTATTCGAGTTATGGACCTAAAATTAATCAAGAATAAGATCTCACCGGTCTTATCGCACTTTGTCAACCTGTGTTTGCTGAAAGGGGAATATCCTGGCCCACTCAAGAAGGCTTTAATTAGGCCAATCTACAAGCAGGGAGCGCATTCAGATTACACTAACTATAGACCGATTGCTATCTTATCAGTTATTAATAAAATAGTGGAAAAGATAGTAGTTGGCCAGGTTAGTGAATTCTTAGAGAAAAATAATATATTAGCGGATGCACAGCACGGTTTTAGGCAGGGTCGTAGCACCGTAACAGCACTATCACAGTTTTCAGAAGATATGAACAGTAGTCTCGACCAAGGCCATCAGGTACTGGCGCTGTTCATTGACTATAAAAAAGCGTTCGATACCTTGGATCACGAGGTACTGTTGCAGGCCATGGATGAGTGTGGAATCCGGGGCCCCACTAACAGGTGGTTCCGGAGTTATCTGAGTGGCAGGACCTTACAGACCTGCATTTCTGGGGTTGCTGGTAAAGAAGCGGCGGTACATCTTGGTGTTCCGACTGGTTCAGTCTATGGTCCGGTTGGCTATGTCATGCATGTCAATAGCGTCAGTAATGTAGTAAAGAAATGTCGGGTGTATATGTACGCGGACGACATGTGCCTTATGTACTCCTCTAAGGATGTACAAGAGATCAGGGCTGTGCTGCAAGCCGACTTCGATAATATTACACGCTGGGCGCACGATAATGGTATCATACTTAACCTTAATAAAACGAAAGTAATGCATCTGCACTCACCGCACAACTTGGTAGCGAAGAGTGTCAAGAGCGTGGATATAGGTGTCGTGGGTCACACGTATGAGTGCATGCACGTTAAAAATCTTAATTGTGTCTGTGAACAGCTTGAGTTTGTTAGTAAATTTAAGTATTTAGGTCTGTGGGTGGACCGCAATCTGAATTGGAAAACACAGGTTGACACAGTGTGTACAAAGCTTAGGGCAGTGTTGAGTAAGTTTTATATCCTGAAGGCACCGTTGAGTAGGAAAACGCTGCGTGTCATTTATTTTGCTCTCGCCGAGTCATTGTTATCTTATGGATTAAATACGTATGGCCGTACATTTAAAACTTACCTTAACAGTATTAAATCACTGCAAATTCGTTTCATGAAATACCTAGTTAACCCACAAACGAAACTTGCTTGTAAAGAAAACTATGAAAGGCTTTTTGTTGTGTGTAAGGTGCTTCCTGTACATGAGAAGGTCAGGTACCTGCTGGTGCTAGAACAGTTCTATAACGACCAATTCAAAGTACATGTGCAAAATAGGTACAATACTAGAAGCGTTAGAGAGCGTAAACTTGTGCGACCACCAGCAAAAAATTACTATGGCAAAAGAACCAACAAGTACTTGACCCCTACACTTTTCAATAATCTCGATTGGCTGAGAAGAGATAATAATAAAATTAGTAAACAAACACTAAAATATAAATTAAAAACTGTTTTTCTAAATGAAGTTGTCGCAAGGTGTGAAAATACCCACTAATTTTGTTAATCTATTAATTCAATATTTTGTGTATTTCTGAATAATTGTGACGGCCCGGCCCGCTGCCTGCACCGCGCCGACCGGTCGCGGCGGCGCGTGTGCCGGCGGCGGCTCGCGCGGCCACAATATTTCCTACTTTTACTGTTTTACTTTTACTTTTTTTTTAATTTTACCTACTGTACTATTACTTTTTGAACCAAAATGTATTAAGACGAGCGCTAATCCCACCGACAAACTGTTACGCAGTTTGGTGGGTGTAAAAAATGGAAAAAATGTTTGGTCCTAATAAAATGATTTTACTTTACTTTACTACTTTACTTGTAAAATAGATACAAGGTTTTTTTTCTCTAAAATGGTCTCTAAGTGGTCAAATAGGCAGTAATTCCATGTAAAAAAAAATTGGGTTAACCTCGCCGTTTTTGTAAATTAGAATTTGTTCATGGACTTTCGTTGCTGACTATGCATAAGCTATATATTGTAATGTTGTGTGTATATCTTTAAATTTTGTGTGCAATAAAGAATAACAATAAAATACTGGTATTCAGCCGAATCCGCTTAGACTGGAAGTCGACCAACATACGTAGTAAGGAAAAGACAAGGGAGATGATGATTGTCTGAAGTAAATTGTGACACAACGTTTTACCAATAATGGTTTGCGGGGGCCACGTTTACATGATTTTAGACCTCCATAATTGAAAAATGTAGTCGTCATAAAACAATTTTTTTTTTTTAAACTGATGACTTCTGTATTCCGTTCTGAATTCGGTAAAAGTTAGTGTTGCGATACTACACCTTGTATATTATAAAATATCAAATTCTAGTGACTTCCTTAGTAATAATATTCAAAAAACATAAAGTAAAATATGTTAACGAGATCCGAAAATGCGTAAAATCCTATTATTCTCCATTATTCATAAATATTTTCGGTGCTACGTAACCTTATCTTAAAAATGCTGAAACCCATCGTCCCTGAGGACTGTTTGGCTGAGAACCTTCTCGACGAAATGATTCTTTAGGCGAAAGAGATGTCAATGGCTTATTAAGTCCTAAAGGGAGGAGTATAAATTATACTAGCATTTGTGGTGATAGTGTTAGTTGCTAGTTTTAAAGGAAAATTAGAACTTTGAACTTTTCCGGTTTAATTGAACTTAGTACTACTCATCCTATACGATGGTAGCAGGTTTCAGCTGTTGTAAGCTTTTGTCTGAAAACATAAGACTAACCTACACATACATGTTAATTTCTGACGCAAAAGACACATGTGTTCTAAGTTACTGACATCCGTTTTTCGTACTTTTGCACTTAAGTGTCAGAAAGTCAAAGAGTATTATGGTTTGGTGCAGAAACAACTAACCTATTACATTCCACTGTTGTATAAAAGCTGACGAAATGTGGGAGCTGTGGGTGTACTATTAGGTACCTACCTCTGTCTAACCCTTCAGGGATTTCAGGCGTGATGTTTTTTCTGTTGAAAAAAAGTTTCTCCCAAACTACGGCATAACACGCTCTCATATTAAAAGAAGGAGTTCTACCTATCACTCTCCGCAAATAATCATCATCTTCCTGCCCTTGTCCCATTCTACTTGGGGTCGGCACAACACGTTTTCTTCTCCCATTCTCCCCTGTCAGACGTCACGGCAACATTTACTCCTTTCTATTTCATAACAGTCTTCACACAATCCATCCATTTTTTCTTTGGCCTTCCTCTCCCTCTCCATCCATCAACATTCATGTCCATCATTCTTTTAGTCAGATGCGTGTCATCCCTCCTCATTACATGTCCATACCATGATTAACGACTTCCTTCCAATTTTTCTGTAACAGGCGCCACTTTCAAACTTCCTCTAATAAACTCATTCCTTACCTTATCCATTCTTGTCACACCACACATCCACCTCAACATTCTCATCTCCGCTACATGTAATCGTTTTTCATCCACCTTATTCACAGCCCAGCATTCTGATCCAAACAGTACGACAAGATCACTATGACTCTGCAAATAATCAGTAATAAATATCAGTCCCTAAATAAAACTTTATTCGTTTGGCTGAATTACAAAGAGAAAAGAGTAAAAAGTATTAACTCAAATCTAAACTACACCGACATCACTGCATCACAATTTAAAATCAGTTAAGGGGAAGCTTATCATGTTATCGTTAAGAGGCAGTTATTGCGTCGCCGGCGCCCAAGTATCAAATATGAAGTTTTTTCAAGGGTTTTATCTCCGGCATATTGTTTAGTCAGCGGTTAGCGTTTATTGTCCGGGCGGCTATACAGGATGCACACTTGTGAAGACTTGATGGAGGAATATCCATAACGATGGGGAATTTGCTCGTGTTTTTTTTTAACTGTCTCGTTATTTGTATGATCTTCTTTAGAGTGTTTTTAAGGTGTTTTATCAAGTAAATTAAAATACAACTTTGAATATCATATTTTGTATGTTATATCATGTCGAAATTTTATCACATCGATGTCCTTTTTTTAAAAAAAAAACAACAACCGTTAATAAAAATAATATTTGTCATAGCAATAAGTGCTACCAACAAAATCTTTCAAAGACACTTAAAAGTCTACAGACGCCAATCAATGCAGATACTATTTTTTATTTTGTTTACTTGAAAGCTAAAGTTACGTAAAAAAATAATGAACGACCGATTTTAGTTACAAAACCTTTCAGCAAGCGTTAGAAAACCAGCCTTATTACTATTCGATTACGTTGTATTTTCGCCTGTTCACCGCAAATCGACACAAAATACAGAGTTGCTGGCGTCCGTCGTTGGAGCCCAATGGACCTCTTCCTTTATTTGAATATTTATTAAATCACCCCCCTTTACCCCAAAACGATCGGAATTCCCCCCTTAGTGTTGTGACAACGAGTTTTTCCTTCGCGTTTCATTTGGCTTATCGAGAAAATGTTGTGATGAAACGTTGTTTTCGACTAGGGACGTTCTCCTTTTCAACCGTGATAATTTATAAATTACCTTTTTAGGTTTGCGGTAATATATTTTACATATTTTTTTTATAAAAATTAAAACCTCGTTTCTGGAACACGCTTAAATATTTACTTAATTGGTTAACCTTTCCTTTATTTATTTATTTATTTATTAATAAAGGTTTACCAACAGCTTGTGTGTACAAAATATTTTGAGTACAGGTTTTACAGTCTTGGACTTACACAGTCGCCAATTACAGGTTAACCAGCATTCACAAAGAAAGTGATAAGTTAATAACACAAGAGTATAAAATTGAAACCGAGTGGCTCTAGAAATGAAATAACTAACCTAAAATAAACAACTACGCAATTAAACTCCCTAAACTTAAGAGCATAGCTTAGCTATAGCTTTCCTTATTTTGTTCATGATAATACTTAAACATCTTTCATTGCGAATGTTAAAAAACTTCGTAAGATAATTAAGTGCCATGTAAATGACTCTCAATCTGCCCTTTTTCGGGGAAACTAAAACTGTTAATTTCTTTTTTTTAATGTAAACTTTCTCAAGAGACTGGAAATAATAATAATCTACTAAAAATTGTACGCAAATGTTTGAATTGCATTACATACGCCTACAGTAGTAATCGGTAGGCTGGTAACACTCACTGAGCCGCTTATTGATCGAAACCACTGTGTCTAACCTTCTTCTTTAGGTACTGTAATTATTTTAGATGAGGATACAATGTGATCACATCCTGTATATTTATATAGATCAGATAATTCCGTATCAAATGTGTGTATTTTTAGTATGTTATTAAATCTGAATTCGTTTTGTAAAAACTTTTGCATGTAATGGGTCGTTTCCCATCCACAAACCGACGTACCTAAGCAAGCTCGGCTTAACCTCGTGATCGACCATGTAGCTGTTATTATTAAGCCACGAGCTCCACCACAAAATCAACAATTTCATTATAAATGCACGACCTAAATCGAAGCCAAATGCTAGGCAGCACAAAATCAAACGTGAAATCCCCTTATGTAAATTCTAAAGTAAAATAAGCTAGACTCTCACACTCAGTTTCTGTTCCACTGTCAGCTGCAAATCAATTTTCATTTAGCTACTTAGTTTGGCCACATTGGTGCTTCTCTGCTCAATATAGGAACCATTGAGCCATATTTAAACTACGATCTTATTCTGACAACGTTAAAGTTCTAAATACTAAAACTGATTTTACACCTGTCACTCAGTTGTCAATTTTGTATTTTGAATTTTATCACTCTTCGAATACGGTTTAAAATATCAAACTAGGCTGAAGCTAGGAGCTAAATTGGAACTTGTTTTGTAATGAAATGGTATGAGGTTGTGCTACAAAAGCAACGCAGATCGAAAAGGTATAATTGTGTGAAAAGATCGTGTTATTTCAAGAGTATTAGATCTCATTTTATTTGAAATGACCCGTGCCCACTTTGTTGGGCGGTAAACATTTTTACTTGTAATGAAATTATGAGTGTGGTTCGGTTAATTTACTTATTTTGATTAAAAATCATAATTTATGACCAATAAATATGACCGAACGATTAAAATATTTATTTAATATACAAAACTGTTTTTTGTGACTTAAATATAAAAGCTAGACATGTGTTTACACACATGACATGACATACTGTTGCTGACATTTTTGAAGGCATTATCAAGCTCTACAACTTTAAGGCAGTGTTCGTAAGAAACAATTTTGTTCGACCGTTTTTTCTCCGACTTACTTCGCAAATCTGACTACCTCGAAAAATAACGTGGCTTTTTCCAGAGATTACAGCCTACAACCTCACAAACTCACAAACTTTACTTAACTTTATAATATTAGTATAGATTAACACAAGCTTAATCAGACAAAAATGTTGCTAATGCTAGGACACAAGACTTCCCTCCAATAGAAGGAAGGCAGGCAACAGCTCATGCCTTAGTCAGCAAGGTAACATGGGTGCGCCAAACTTTCAATGTAAAATGGTGATTATGGTAAATTATATACAAGGTGTAACATTATAAACTTAAAACCCATCGCGTGGTGTCTCGACCCATTATACTGAACAGCTATTGTTCTGCGAGTTATTGGAATTGACTCAATCAGCTGATTAACATTTTAAGTCAAAGCTGAAAAAAAAGTGAATTGAGTGAATTTCCAAAAGTAATAGATGAAAAGTGTTTCAGTTTCATGGTTTGAGTCAACACAGGAGAGGTCTTGCGTTTGTTATGTTACACCCTGTATATTTCTATGAAAAGGCTTTTAAACTAGAAAAAGATGGTGCTTTTTATCCGACTATTCTGAAAAAAAAAACCGAAGCAAGCTCAGAGTGTATTGACTCTTCTAAATTCCAGATACAATCTTGATCAGGGCATAAGAGAACCATGCAAATAAATCTGTAACGTAATGTTGTTAGTTGTACGTATAATGTTGTTGTGATAAATGTGTAGTTGTTGTGTTGTATGTTGTTGTTGTCTGTGTGTTGTTGTGTTGTTGTTATTGTTTGTTGTCTTTTGAGGAAAGAACCACACTTAATTGAGTGAATCTGTCCAGTCAGTGCACGCATTTGTCAGTAATCTTGCTGCCAGAGTATTGGCGTTCGTAGAGCTTTTCTTCATCATAATTCGTCTGCCCTTATTCAATGTATTTGGGATTGGCGCAGTATGTATTCTTTTCGTACTTATCTATTCTTATAATAAGATCAGTGTTTCTTAATAGTTATTGTGTTAGTGAATACTCTATGAAACTAACACTGCAATGATATCAATCTGCGATAGACTCCTAAACACACTGTATAGTGTAGTGAATCTTCACGACTAATTACAGCTATCAATGATAATTGCAGCACATAATTATGATGTTGCCAACATGCAAATTATTGTCACAGTCGTAGTATCCATTTTACCTATCAATTAGGACTTGATGAATATACTACACATTATTTTTAGGCGCTTAAGTTCTCTGGTCGGGCAAAGTATTAATGGGTTTTCCATCAAACCCGGAGTCAGAATTTGTGACCAGTTGTTGGCAATAGGCTCACCCCCTATCACACGAGACCAACACAGTATATTGCAAGTATCATGTTCATTCAGTTATAAAATTAAAACTTTAGAATGTAGCAATTTTATCATGAAACAATAAAAATGTTGACTGACTAATGTATGTTCAATACCGTCATTGACAATTGCAATACCATAACAATTTTATGAGAGAGTTTATGGCAATATTACATGACAGTTCTTTCAGAATTTTCCTATAATATTGCCATATATTTCGAATACATTCTCCCATTAATATTACAAAGTTACCTCAAAGCACCATTTACGACATCCATAAATGGAAATGCAATTTTAGTTGCAACCGCGATAACGAGTGGCTACGAGGTTTCGTAGAAGAGCTACGAGGGTCGTAGAGCATCGACAAAATTACTACGCGCTACGAAAAATGCTACGGGCTACGGCTGGTCTGTGCCGTAGACACGCGTCTGTGTAAATTATAATTTGACTGAAATGTGATTGGTATTTCTTTGTATGTAAACCTATAAATTATTAATGCGAAAGTTTTGTGAGGATGGATGGATGTTTGTTATTCTTTCACACAAAAACTACCGAACGGATTTAGATGAAATTTTGCACACACATAGTTTATAACCTGGATTAACACATAGAATACTTTTTATCGCGGTAGTAGGATCCCGGGGGACAATTATCGAACTCCACTCGGGCGAAGCAGCGGGCATAAGCCATGCAGTACCAGCTAATAATACCTAGGAACGAACGGTTTGAACCCGACAAGGTGGATCCACGGTGAAAATGAAGAGCCATGGGAGTCGAGTTCAGCGAACCTGACGTACCCTGACGTCAGGATGAAGGGTGCTGAGCGAATTGAAAATTGCTCGCTGTTCCAATCTCTAGTGTTCTTGATTATTTGTGTACGTCCCGGGAAATTCGCCTGCAGGTTTTGATAGGAATTGTGGATTAATGGGATCGTTTGGTTTATTGTGACGAATATGTTTTTTTTATTGCAAAGGCTTGTGTGGTTACTGTTCTAGTACATGTATTACCACCTAATTTGAGGAAAATGGAAAGTTGAACCCATTTATCAATTTGTCATTAGTAATTATTGCAAAATTGAAATTGATTTGTTTTTTCAAATCAAATCAAATAACTATTTATTCCGAACAACGAGGTCCATATGTGTTAGTGAATAAGTACCTAAGAACTACGTTAGTGATAAGAATTTGGTGATTAAGATACATTAATTAATTAAAATTCATTCTTCAAATAATTAGTTCATCATTTTTATGTTACTCGTTTTAGTCAGCACCCTAATGTGATGACTTAGAATAGGGCAGTCAAATTTGTCCGCAATAACCGCCAGAATGCCAGGTTTTCGCAAGTAGAGCTACGTTATAATTTGCTGAATGTTCACACTTTTTGCTTTGAATCTTAGAAAATATTTGTTTTATAATTATGATTGAATACGCGATACGTGGATTCAAATTCCAATAATCTGTATTTACATTTTTGTCGACTATAGAAATAACAAAACACTACGCTTTCACCATGTTTACGACTAAAACTTACCATGTGTTCAAAAGACTTATTATTTTTAAAGAAATTGTGTTTGTTTGTGTATGTTTGAACTATACAAAGTTTACGTGACTTAAAGCGCGAGTGAAAAACTAATCTTAAAAGAATCACATTCTAAAGAAAAAAACATTATTTAAGTACAATATTTTGCGTACAATGCTAATATGAACGTGCAGTATCAACTTTGAGAAGGTACCAGAATAGAAACTTCGTATCAAATACCTCTTTTCTGAAAATAAAACAAGGATTGATTTCTACACTATGTACGAGCAAAAACGAACCCAATTATAGGTTTTTCTATGTCTGTTTTCACCGTAATCCATTTTTGGTTTTGATTGCTTGGCATCGGAAACCCAATAGATAGTTGTTTTAGTATGATGATGCAGGCTAACGGTTACTGTTTACCTGCATCATAGAACTTTTGGGCAACGGCCTCTCCACATAAGTTTTACAGTGTCAGGTAGTCAAAGTCATCCAAGGCATGAGTGGGCAAAGTGTTATTGGGTATTTTCATCTGGAGTCTGAATTTTTGTCCAGTTGATGGCAATCGGCTCGCCCCCTGATCGTTGGTTTTGCCTAGCTCGTCCCACCATTTCCTCGAGACTTCCTTGCTGTCAGGGTTCCACCTTATACCTATTTTGACCCACAGCTTATATTCATGTCTTTATTTGCGTTCCATACTGGTGAACATCTTACAAGAGGCAAAATCAAAATCAAAGCATTTATTTCAAGTAGGCCAGTTACATGCACTTTTGAATTGTCGAAACAAAGACTACAATGAAATGTAGCTACAGTCCCAGTCACAAGGCATAAAAACTGTGAAAGCAATAATTTTGGGTACAATAACTCAGGTTATTACTGATTAATTTACCTAGCCCTCTAACTATACTATGAGAGAACATAACTAACAGGCTTAAAGCTTATCGGGAAAATGATAATAAAACCACTGTTTCATCGACATCCGACTCAAAAATTTCACCACTCATAATCATCATCTTCCTGCCCTTGTCCCATGTTATTTGGGGTCGGCGCAACACGTTTTTTTCTTCCATTCTCCTCTGTCAACTGTCACGCTATCATTTACTTCGTATTAAAAATTTCATCACTGCTAAAAATAATTTAGTTTTTGTCCAACAACGCTAGAAATTACCACTCAAATGTATGAATACCTGTAGCATTCACTATTAAGTGTGGTAAACTGATACGTGTGACACGTGTCGGTTGTAATAGCATTAGCCTAACGCTTGTTGTTACCTATGTTTGGATAACTATTAGATTAGGGAGTGAATTTACAGATCATATTTAAGTGCGATGTCTGTTGATTGGTTGATTTATGACTGTTCTGTTAGTAATTGGTACAAAAAAGACACACACACAGTACAGTACATATGTATGTCAGTCTACTTTAGATATGTTTACGAGTAGCAGTAAAGCTATGCTTGATTATCACATATAATTGCTTAGTTAATGGTGTACTGTTGGCTTGTTTGCACGCTTTGGTGTTAACTGTACGTGTATCAAGTATCTGTTCAAAAAAATAAATAGAAAAAAGAATTTTGAGAAGAAATCATCTTCAGTTCCTCCACCAAAGAAGTGAAGTTTCTGTTTACCTTCTAGATTTATACTTTTTTACGTACAAAAAGTACAGTATACTAAGCTTAATGGTCATAGTTAAACCCGGTCTTATTTAGGAGCAATTTATATTTAGCTGCACACTATGTTGGTATAACCACCATTGTTGGGGCATAACGTCAGACAGAGCTATACAGGTCGTGTAGCGTCATCTCTTTCCCACACTGGAATTACTCCTGCTTTAAGAAGTCATAGTAACCCCCCTAATCTAACATGTACTTAGTTGACCGTATATCATTTTTTATGGATAAGGTGAAATCGCCACGGTAGCCCGCGAAATTCACATTTGAAATATTTTTTTTACGTTTTTTGCAATTTGCACGTTCAGTATCGGGTATTGTATGTTGGCTAAAATATGATTCGCGACCGTAACAAATAAGGCTTTACAGAGTTATAATCATTAAAATCATCAATACGACCATCTCATTTAATCCCATTGAATGACTTTTCAAGAAATAGTCGATAGATAGTAGACAAACCTAAGATAATTTGAATTACGCGGGCTACCCGCTTCCCCCGCAACTCGCCTTGATTATTTTGATATGATCACATTTATCTCGAGTTTGCGATTCTGTGGCAATCAGTGTAAAATTATATGTAGTGAAGCGTTTTTTTTTCCCCATATTCCGATTTACTTCTCGCCGTTTATAAAGCCACAGCCTCCATGTTATCGCCACAATCGCAGTAGCCCAACGCCCCTAATTGGCGCGAACGAACGAAACTTCCGTTCGGCGGTTTACGATTTCCCTTCTCAAATGAACTGCGATACGTCATTTCCTTGCGCACCGATTGGCTTGATCGCGGTAACGACTTATCCGGTATTAATTTGTTTCGACGCAAACTCGTCATTGCTGCGTCAATGGGCCCTTTATACGAAGTTCCGTTAGACTGTGGTTTGTGGCACGTGTGAGTTCGGATTATAGTGTTTTGTTTTTGTTCCATTGCTCGATTTGTATTTATTGTTTCGTTTTATTTTGTCGGTGTGCGGGCAATGGAAGAGTTGACAGGCGAGTTGATAGCTTATATTTTTTGAGTGATGGATTTTTTGGCATATGGTATTATTTTTGGACAAATGTATGTTATTAATTGAAATCTGTCAGGCCATTTTCATGATATTGTGATATCAGTTGTTCAATCAAAATCAAGTTTATACATATACTTAAATAATACATACTCGACTCGATAAAATCTTTGCGCAATCCAAGGTAGAATATTATAGAATATTATATAAGAGTATTATATACATCAAGCCTTAGAAAACGAGTTATTTTCATTATCTAACTTGAACAAACAAAAACCACGTTTTCTAGCTATAAGTAGGCTTATTAAATTCCTTCATAGCAATGTAAAATCGATGTGCTTTGCATCTTTTCTCCCCTAACACAAACAGAACCACGGGATAAGACTATCTTTGTAATACGATAGTTATCTTTCGAACGATCTCTGCAAAATTTCTGTAAAATGAAAGCATGATTAGAACAAAGATGAAGGGTTTGAGAGATGTAATGCTGTTTCTTTCTAACACGGGTTGGATGAAAGAGCTATCTCTTTCATCCAACCCGTGTAACAACTAAAGATAATAATATAGACTTGGCTTTAAGTTGAAGTTTTTGTAGGTTTGAGTTAGTAGGAAACACCATTTTCAGTGTGGTATTTAACATTTAGCCATTAATTAAACTTAGCAAACAAATTGAGCGGAAAATATAATAAATTAGGATGTTATTTCAACCTTTGATTCTAAACTAGCGACCCAGCTTCGCACGGGTGCAATGTAGATAACATACATATACTTATATGTACATTTAACCTTCCTCTTGAATCGCTCTATCTATTGCTGAAAACTGCATTAAAATCCATTACTTAGTTTAAAAGATCTAATCGTACAAACAGCGGGACCGACTCGAGATGTAAAAATACACACCAGTGTATTTAGTATGGAACGTCATTTTTGCTTGGAAAAAAGGTGCACACATAAATCAAAGACGCTACCATGACGTCTCAGAGGAGTGCGCAGAGCAGGAGTAATTCCAGTGTGGGAAAGAGATGGCGGTAAACGACCTGTATAGCTCTGTCTCTTTCCCACACTGGAATTACTCCTGTTTTAGACGTCATAATAACCCCCCAGATGTGTGAACACCATAGACATAGAAATACCTAGATAACGCAAGTATCACGATCCGTATGAAAACCAAGCGTGCCATTATTTTTTTGATTACCTAACTATGACGTCTTTATGCACTATTTTTTTTTATTTTTTATTTTTTTATTAAAAATGGGCCTGCTCTTGAACTATTTAGTTACTACACAAAATAGACTACGTTTTTTATCTTTAAATGTCTAGAATCAAGTTTTTGTGTTGTAACGTCGTTGTTTTTAACAAATTAGCTTGCTGCGAGTAGCCACGTTAAGCCTTAAATGCTTAAGCCGGGCACGCGAAGTAGGTGCTCTTACAGGTGAGCCTCATTTTCCAAGCAAAAAAGCCCAACGTGTCCTACATACTCTTAGAGCTGCTTAGTGCTTCATCCTTAAACCTAACACTAATATTGTAAAATCTTCTCATAACTACTTAAAGCTAAGTAGCCTGACAGCCTCCTAAAATCCCAATCACCTATCCATATCTGACTTAGCCCCGATCCTCCAACGTACAGATTATCGCACGGTCCTCATGCCGTGTGTACATTAGCTACTTCGGTGAGCTTATGAAGTCACTTTAGATGCAAAATTCTGTTACGGAACGGCTTTCCGAAGGCTAGTGTGTCGATGGCCTTATGCATTTATGTGTGGTTTCAGCGGAGTTTACTAAATCGTGTATTGATAGCGGTTTTTGGTTGGTAAGCAAGTTTGTTAGCTGTTTATCGAGAGGAGTTTGTGTTGAGCGGTGTTGTTGTGATGGCTTGCGCAAGATAGGGAAATTAGATTGTAATGTGTTTTAGAAGATGATTATTGATTTATTATATTAGGTTTACCAACAAATGTTCACACTGAATACATTGACATAATAATTAAAATACATTCTTAAAATTAAATTACAGCGCAATAATCACATAAAGGTAAACACTGCATGCATAAAACAATAAATAAGAAAAAAAGGATAACTTACAAAGTAATAAGCGCCTATATTAAATTAAATTAAAATAAAATTGGAAATAGTGATATTAAATTATATAAATTAAAATTTCAGATCATTTAACGATTTTGTCGTCATAATAACGTTTACTCGTAAAATATGTGTGTTTATTTCCTACAAATCAATCGAGTTATACTTGAATGTACCTTATGTACATTTTAGGTTAATACGATCGATTTACAACCATTTAGATTTTTAGAGGTTTACTTAAATATTCTTTTTTTAAGTTTAAAATTTATTTTTGTTCTGAATTCCTTACCTATTTTGAAAGATTTAACAATAGGTACTTCTAAAATATTTATTTTACTTTTATACTTATTTTCTGCTAAACCAAAATCTACCAAGAAAAAAAACACCAATATAAAAATAGAAGAATATTTCTCAGCCGCCATTTCCATCCATCGCCTCAACTTCGGAGTAATAAGGATAAAATTCACAACCGATTAATTGAATACTCATGTAGGCATCGTCCGATAACATTTATCTCCCAATATTATTATGGGCAAAATTCTCTCAAACATAAAAAGGACCATTAATGGACTAAACATGTTTCAATGAACGAAACTTACCGCAATATTAATTTGTATCGTATTTAATAGGTTCGTTTATTTTGAATGTTAATATTATTTTAGTAACCTAAAATAATGTAGGGATATTATTTAACAAAATGCACTATTTGGTAAATTTAATTAATAATTTAAATCTCAATTATTGTAACTAAACAGCGAGACAATTAAATGCGTTAACACATGGTACATGGAATTTTGACAGTTAGAAACTATTTTGATCGCAACGTTTAAATACCTGATAGTAACCACATAAAAGTGTTTGTTGCGGTTTTTATTTTCAGGAAAGATTAAAAAAAAAGGATTGTTAAAACTAAGTTATAGAAATCAATGTCATGACTTTGCCTCACCGTCTAAAAGTGCAATCAATTCTCTGAAATCGTTCTGTATATAAAACGCTATTACAGTAGATTGAGTTCAAGTTCCTTACAATATATTCCACCAACAAGAAAGCCTCAAATTGATAAAGCACGACAGCGCAGTTATTTCGAGAAAAATGAATTAAGATTTGGTATTTTAGGAATGTGGAAAATTGTAGTTAAGAATATATTTTTTTTAGGCTATAATTGGCAATGGATCTGCTGTCCACGCTATGGACCTAACAGGCGTATGTACAAAAAACAAACATACAAAAGTAACATACATATATAAGACCCTTCTTATGTGACGAGGCAATAATGCCAACACCACCCGATATAGCGAGCTACGGTCATAAATGTCACGACAAGAGTCGTAAAAAAATCAAGAAATGTTATACATGTATGGAATATCGCATAGTCAATATCACTAAGTGTTAGTGGGTTTACCGGAATACCATTACCTATTACTAGAGACGTTTATACACCATGGGAAGCTCATAAAATATGTCATAGCAGGCCATAGTGTATCAGCCCCTTTTTGGTGTGAATGAAATCAGAATTTCGATTCTGGATGATCTAGATTTGCCTGCGCTAAGGGCTGAAATTAATCCACAGGAACGTATTCTATGTACTCATCCGTGTGCCTCATTTAAATCTGTTGAACTGTTTAAACATGAAAAGGTAACAGACAGGTTGAGTAACTTTTGCATTTATAAGTATGAGGTACGTAGTATGAATATGAGGATAGTATAGTAATATTCCAATACCCAGACCATCATTACGTATTACTACAGAAATTTCCACCATAGGAAGCTCATAAAATATGCCTTAGTGGGCCACAGTGAGTGTGTCGGCTCCTTTTAGGTGCAAAAGGATAGGTCGAATGGAAGAAATTAGAATTTCGATTATGGATGATGTATGGGGACCGAGGGACGTGGACCCGCTTGGGAACGACATATCTATTCTTAACCTGTAGATATTGTACGTTATCGATTATTCTAAGAAACAGATGGGACGGGTATTGCACCTGTTATTTTAGTAAAGGATTTTATATTTTTTGTTTATGTAAACGCGGCCTGATTTTTCCTGTGTTGACAGTAAATGTACTAGTAAACTATGTGTGTGGACAAAAAAATCAGCAGGGTCGAACGGTAGGACGGTCACTTATGTACTGACATCGGTAAGTGTGGTTTAACTTACCGATGTCAGTACTTGGATGGGTGACCGTCCATTATATAACAAAACTCCTTCATAACTCAGATTGGTACTGTCTGTATTATTGACTGCGTTGTGTGTCAGAAGCCCGAAAGCCAATTCCAAAAGGACGGCACGATTGGCGCAGTGGCTGCGTGTCGCGGGCTCGATCCCCGTACGGAACAAATATTTGTATGACCTACGGGAAGTTTTTAGTTTAGTTTTCCGAGTCAGTCTGGTTGTGTATGTGAGTTTATATGTTTGTTAACGCACCACGATACAGGAAAAAATCCAAGCGAGGAGCAACGTTTTAAAAAAAATGTTGACAAATGGAAAATCAAAAGGAGATGATGTAGAATTGTAGACCCTGCATTTAGCCTATAAAACCAGCACTCCGTAGTCTAATTTCGCATAATAGCAGGGGCTCGTATATGTCTCATTACAATATCAGATGACATGGCAGGAACTACCGACAATATTGATATCTACGCTTGCATTAAAGTTCCATCAATATCCGACTCTAAAAACTCAACACGTAAATGCAATTATTACGAGTATTTAAATAAAACTGAACGTTTTTAATCAGCAACGAGTGAAAGAAATCGACAATATTTTGTATAATTAATTGCTTTAATTGAATGCCCCCACATCCGAAGCCTTCGATGTGTGCTGAAAATTTTCAGTGAAACAGTTATTCAGTCCGATAAGCCTCGAGAAATGTGGTTGACAGACAACACGAGAAAAATAAATGTAAAATTGAAACTTGCATTGAAAGATCTTTTTTTTATTATAAAATGGGCCTGCTCTTGACCTCCATCAAGCCTGGTAGAAAGCGATGGATGAGGTCTATGATGAAACGAGCGTGCCCAGAAGATGCCTGTTCACTCTTCCTTTGAAGGCAGACGGGTTAAATGTGGGAGGGAATTATTGCAATCAAACTGAACCAAATAGTATGTTTTTCCTTCTAGCTGGTACTATGTAGGAGCAGACAAGGTATGATAACTGTTTATCCATTTGTAGGTGGTCCATTAAAATAGTAGTTTGATTCTCGAGGGCGCTAGTTATCTGACCGAAAAAACACACTGAAATAATCTTATTACTAAACTGACTAGTAGGTATCTGAACCATAAAGTAAGTTAAAGAAATTAAGTGGAAATCCTAATACGTTCAAGATATGTATTATTATTTGAAACAATATTCCAGGAACACTGTTTTAAGCGTTCACGGTTTAAAACTAAGAAGATAAAGAAGAAGATAAAGAAGAAGAAGATAAGACAAAGGAGAATATAAGAAGATAAAGATAGCAGAAGAAGAAGATAAACCAAAAGATATCCCGTAAGTGACAGTATACGTTTAATATCCCAGGAACTTTAATAAAATAATGGATTGCTGCTATTAAACTATACCTCGATCATTAAAAAGATGAAAGAAAAAGTATTTGTGGCACTCACACAGGACAAAAAAATATGAAAAAAGAAAACTAAGGAAATAAAACTAAAATTATAAAAAATGAGAAGAAATAGTTAAACTAATAATAATAAGCCCTGAACGAAGCCAAAAGGCACCTATCTCAGCATGGTAATGCGTGTATTACGAATTTTCCTTCATTTTGATAGTTGATCAAAATGAAGGAAAATTCGTAAAAAAAACAGGCAAAAAAAGGATTTCAATCCTTTTTTTACATTTAAAAATGCTACGAAACCCATCTAATTCCTGCACCATTTTTTGTTTATAAAAAAATATTTTTAAGCACAAAAGTAACGCGTTGTGTAACATGTGGCACGAAAATTATCTAATGCAGAGACAAATATTACTGGGACGGAGTAATAATACGTATACACTTGTGTGCCTAGTAAATTATACAAATGTACAACATTATACAACATGTTTTTGTGTACAAAAATTGTATAATGTCTATGAAATTACGCAAAAAATTGTAAGGAGTGTTGGTATACCGGAATAAAGCTGGCTTTGGCTGTCATTTTTGTGTAAAAAATTGAAGCATAATATGTTTTAAATGTTCTTTATCCTATTCTGTAACTATTTCATGAAAAAGTCATTCAATGGGGTTAAACGAATTTAGAGGGTTGTATTGATGATTTTAATGATTATAATTCTGTAACTACATACGTGTTACTAGCGCGACTCATTTTTCATCAACATACAACCTAACACTGACCTGCAAATTGTAAAAAACGTAATAAAATTTGAATTTCGTGGGCTACCCTGACGCGTCCACCTTAAGATGGTCATACAAATATATTAAATAATTAAATAAATAAAGCAGTCATACTTATCATTTTGGTCATATTAAATAATTAAATAAATAAATAAATAAAGCAGTCATACTTATCATTTTGCTTACAACATAGAAAACTTAAAGGATGTTTCAATAAATGCAACCCCGTCTTCAATGCGTTCAGATCGGATAAAAACGCGAGTTTAGGTGTGAAATCCATTTTTGATGTCAAAAATAGAAACTTGATTTTCATGAATATTTGTTTATATATTTATTTATTTATATATTTAAATATTTATTTATTTATTTAATACGCAGTTAATATCCGTCCGATAAAATCAGAGTTATTTTAGTTTGTTTAAAACTAAATTTGGTAGCTCTTGCGATGTTGTAAAAACTGCATCTATCTTGCTCAAAACTTTCAAAGTCTAAGAGAAAGAACAAGAGAGATATACTGCCTCTGTCCAAGTTATTGAAAAGCGCGCGAAAATCCGGCAAAGTACCCCACAAAGGATATTAAGCTTTTTTTGGCAGAATACTAGGTACATAATTATACTACATATACTTTTTGAACTTAAAAAGTTACTGAGGACAATACCCTCAATACGACCAAATATGTCCTCCTCTTTCTAGTAATTGAGCTGGCTAAAAGAAGTGGCTATAACTTCACATGTATTTTATTATGCACTAGATAATAATGCAAAGTTTACCTCTTTTGAACCATATTTCTTAAAGGTGTCGTAACTTTACATGTTAAGCATTATCGTCGAAGATAGTAGACAATAATTTGCTTCATGTCTATATACCTATCAGGATTGCATACGGGCTGTAGCGGTCAAATTGCGGCACTAAAAATAATCAAATATGGTTATTACATACTAGATAATAAAGCTCAAAGTTACTTTCACCGTAACTTGCATGTAAAACATTTACGTTTATGACAGTCGACCGTTTTACTCACTGGCATATACCAGGATTGCATACGATCTGTAGCGGTCAAATTCCGGCACTAAAAATAATCAAATATGGCCGCCGTAAACCGTAGTGATGGATGGCAGTGCCACGATAGTGATCGGGTTTGTCGCGCTTTGTGGGACTGACAACCCCTAAGATGCATGGCTGGGTTTTTGTGAAACAAGTGCTGATTTTACTGAAATATTTTCCCTAAAAACTTGACTGTTATAAATGGTGAAAAGATATTGATTAACAAGAGTGTATTATTTGATAACAACCAAGATTTTCTGATACAAAACTCACCTTAGAGGTAAAGATACTACCTATTTAATAAGTGTTAACAAGACAATATCAAATAATAACTAATTTCTAAGAGGAATGCCAGTTTTCTTGTAAATTAAAAACTATTAAAAGTTAAACTTAGTAAAGTACTTTGTATATTAACTTTTCAGTTATCTAGACGAGCCTTATATTAAGGAGTTTCAGGAACCGCCGGGCAAAGTGCTGTAAACTTTAAAAATACTCGTTTAAAACAAAGACTGGTAGGAGAAATAAAATGTTTCAGTCTGACCATACCTTGAGGGTGCTGTTCGAATGTGGTTCAAAGTTTTGTTGCTAGTACCGAAGCCTAGCATCTTAGAATAATGTGCACAGTGGAATGACACATCACGGCCAAATTTGTCATGGATTCAGCACATGAGTACCCGTCCGTTTTTGTATCAGATTAATCACTTACCTTAGTTAATTACTCAGATCGACGATCATACAAGAGAATTCTTTCTGAATTCCTGGAAATAAATAAGTCATTTCAGTCAGTTGATGTACAGAATGCTTAGTTAACGGTTTCGTTTAGAGTCCGTTTACACAGTGTATGAAACATACTGCATAGACGGCTCTGACCATCAAGTGGACAGTCCATTTTTCTGCCATTGAATAAAAAGTGATCACTTACACACATTTCACCTATCAAAAGTAATTTTTCCGGCCGCGTGCCAACAATAATTGTGACAAGTTACCTTCGCATTGTGCCGTCAATTCGTTGACAATAGGGAGTGTCCCACAGTCCCAAACAGCCCAAATCGTCTATTTGTCACGCCCGCTTTGTAAACGAAACCCTTTTGATGCTGAGTCGAATAGGTGGCATTTAATAGTTGCGTCTGTTTGTTCGTGGGATCTTTGTTGACTGTGCGTGTGTTTGTGTTGATTGAAAGTGGTAGTTGTTGTGGTAAGGCGAGGGGGTTTCATGCATAGAATATTTAGTTCAGATTTTATTTATTTTCCAAATTATTAGAATGATCTTCTTGGAATCTCACTTCGGAACCCTAAAAAGGAGTAGGGTTCCGTACCTCAAAAGGTAAAAAAGGAACCCTTATAAGATCACTCTTTTGTCCGTCTGTCTGTCCGTGTATCACCACCAATTTTCTCAGGAATGGGTGAACCTAGTAAGATAAAATTTATACCAGATACTGAGTTCTATAGTTCCTATTAGGCGTATAAAAATCAAGGTCCTGAGTCAACACGATAAAAAGATATGGAAGCTAATTTAGATTTTCGAGAAAACTTGTAAGTGTCAAAATTTATCTAAATTTTCAACTTTTTTATTTTTCGGACTTTTACCTTTACTTGTGCTGTAAGATCTTGCTTTTAACCAAAATTGGCAATTCTAGGAAGTACCCTATAGTTTTTGGGTCGTTTCCGTTGACCTAGAATCATGAAATTTGGCAAGAAACATTGTCTTATAGCAAAAGTAAAAGGAAAAATCTGAAAACCGTAAATATGTAGTTTAATAACAAAATACCTACAAGTTTATACAGAAGCCTCGGTGCGCAAATCCAACTCGCACTTGGCCGGTTTTATTAATTTGCAGATGTATTTTAAATTGTCACGTTTCATAAAAGGTATAAGAGCCATAACTAAGGAAATGTTTCTCCCTTATTTCAATTCAAGATGTTACTGTAGCTACAGTTACAATTGGTATCAATTACCATCACTAATCAGCACAAACTGGTTACCGATACTTCAATTAAGTTCAGTTTCACTGATATCAAACCCATGTTACGTGTAATTTCAATAATGACATCATAATCTGAGTAATCAAGCCATTATCCAGCTTCATAAGGTGTTTAATCTCATTACGCAATAACTGTAATATCATAACGAAGTTTATGGCGATATAATTAGGTTACAACGGCAGATGAATGTTATAATTATGAATTATGTTTGAAAGTACTTATGTAATGGCTGTACTTTTAACCCAATTTTAAGGTTGTAAATGTTCTTTTAATAGATACTTACGGATAGAATATAGAAATCTACGCGATAACACCTAAGCATAAGTTGGCCAATTGGCCAATTGGTATTAATGTTTTCTGAAGAGATATTTATACAGCTCAATTAGACCAATTGGTGGTGTAGTGGTCGCAAACGCTACTGCCGAGTTTGGTCTTGCGTTCGATTCTCAGGTCGGGTAAAATGATACTGGATTTTTTCATAAGATAAACGATGTCTCATTAGTAGCCTTGAATCACGATTTGAGCCCGGTTAATGGCAATAGGATTGACCCTCAATACATGGGACTCAAATATAACTGGCGAAACGTGGGCGTTATAGTACAACCACATTTTTTCTCCGCCTAACCCTTCGTATTATGTATTTAATATTTATTATAGCAGAAATATGTGCAGCCACAGATAAAAAAAATAATTTTCCAGTAAAAATTCAAAACACACGCACGAATCTGTAACAGAAATCTTACAAAAGTTACGTACCTACTTGGAAGCTTGAAAGTTTCTGAAGAGGTTCGTCAAGTAAAGTATGTACTTAGGTAGATAACACAACAGGAGTTGTGTGTTTGAATAACTTGCGTTTCACCGAGAATTAGAGAGTAAAAATAACATACTTTAGTTGCTTTCCGTAAAGTTACTTACCTGTGGTTTCATATTCACAAGTCTATTTGAAGAAATCCTTCTTATTTATTGTTAAAATTTTCAGTAGTGATTTTAGAAAGTAGAACCTTACGTGTGGACGAATCTATTAGCGATAACTCAATTTTCAGATTTACACTTAGGTACCACTGTTTGTCTCTGCATCCACAAAAGCGTAATAGAATAAGTAAATTAATGGAAATGTAAAATACTTAATAGGATATAAAGTAATTAAAACATAAATAAAATGGCCTTTTAATTCCATTAGGTATTACAATTACATAATAATAATAAATTTAATCATAGTCATGCGAAATTAGAATTGATTTTGTGTGTTATTTACAAAAATATAATATTTGAAATTCAATTTTAGCGATAACATTCATAAAATACTAGTTGATAGATCAAACTTATAACGAAACAATTTAATCTTCAATTCAAACTTAATAACAAGGAAAAGTAATAAAGCTTTCCTCCTCTCTCTAGTTATTTAAAAAAATGGCTGGGCCCGACGGTGTCCATTATTGTTTCTTTTTTTTTTTATTTACTGCCTGTAAGTGTACATTATGGATATAGCAATAAACGATTTGAGCTTTGAAAAGGATGAGTGGTTAGCAAATACCTATGGCATTAAGTTCGCCTCTGTACTCCATACTTAAAGTGGTAAATAAATAAATACATAACTTCACGCATGTAATTCCCGAAAGGTTAGGCAGAGGTGTACCTAATAGTACACCCACATTTCGCCAGTTATGTTTAAATCCCATTTAATAGGGGCGAGCTTATTGCCATCAACCGGACACAAATCCAGACTCCGTGGTTGTTACTTAAAAAATCCTGATGGAAAAAACCCATTAACAATTTGCCCGACCCGGGAACCGAATCCAGGACCTCATGCTCAGTAGTCGCGATTGCGACCACTATACAAATGAGACACTCGATGACAGCAATGTTAAAATTGTATATAATAAGCTATCGAAAGGCCATGCCAATCCTACGCGTTTGCGTTTAGGAAATAAGGAACGCTTTAAGTGATTGTCGCTTGCCGAGAGTCACTGGACAATTTGTAATCCATCATCTAGCACATCATCACAGTCTTAATCAGCCTTTATTTATGTTCCCACGGCTGGGACATAAACTTCCTCTATAAGAGAAGGAGGGAGTTAAAATATGAATAACTAGACTTTGCCAGCGGTTTCGCGCCCATTATGGTGGGAAATTCCATTGAAATGTTTTAAATATAGCCTAAAACACTCGAAGATAATGTAGTTTTCCGTTAGTGATAGAATTTTCAGAATCGCATCAGTAGTTGCGAAGATTATTCCCTGCATCTAAACTTACGAACTTTACCTCCTATCAATTAGTGTAGATGCTAATCGACAGACCGGTCATAGCTTACAGAGCGATATCCTCTCAAACAAAACAGTAACGCATATGACACAAATCCCTTTGATCTCTAAACCAAATGAGTTATCATTCGATGTTGACACTTCATCCAATACTGAGCATTTTAAGGTGTCAGTTTCAAACGTTCAGCGAAAACAATGGTATCATTTCATGCGTTTTAGTTTTAGTAAATGATGATTGTATGATCAATGTGTGTTGCCCTAGCAATAGGGTCGCTCACTACTACATGGGAATTAAACATAACTGGCAAAATTTGGCTGTTCTGTAGCACTCTAACAACACTTCAAACAGTATGTAGTAGATTATTTATAATTGTAATTAGAATCAATAATTTACCGCACACAGCTACGTTTCCCAATGTAATTCAGTAATATTGACTAAATAATCAAAACAGCAAACTCAAACCATTTATTTCAAATAGACCCGTGACAGGCACTTTTATATAGTCAAAAATAAGCTACCTACAGTCAAGCCACAGCCATAATAACTGTGAATAGACTGTAGTTGCCCATTCCAAAATCGTAGACCTCATGGAGAAGAATGGGCAAGAAACCATGGACACTCTTTTCAAATCAAGTTAGATGTAACATAGTCCTGGGTACAATATTATTGTTACTATATTGTGAGTACAATGTAGAAATAGAAAAAAAGACAATATTAAAATCTTTAGGATTAGGTTAAGCGAAGTAATTAAGAGTTATTTTGCAACGTTCCCAACCCAATTTTAGAATGTATAAGTCTTAAAGCACATTAGAATCTACAACTTTACTGAACAAGACTGTGTTTTTACCATGAATTTTTTCAAACTGAATAGTACTAAATTAATAAGTAGTGACATGGTTCCTAGTTAACTGGTAATCCATACTAGCAGAATACAAAAATAACGATTACATATATGCTTATGCAAAACTCACAAAAATACAACAAGAATCAGCAAATACTGCGAAACGATACAAATAAAACATACCTTCTTTGCCCACACAGCAATCAACCGTATTACAATTCTTATGCCTAATATTGGCATGACATTCTGCCCTCATTCGGCGTCCGCCAGTTATGTTCCGCCCCATATAGAGAGCAGTAACTATGTTAACAGCATAGGTTATGGCTGGACCGACAGTAAATATGATAAACAGGGCATATTTATACCAGTGTTTTACAAACAAAGTCAAATGATATGAAGAGGGGAGGTTTTCGGGGTTTCGTTTAGTTGGAGTGGATAGTTGGTTTTAATGCGTGATATTGTTTTGTTTTCTTTGCAAGTTTTAATGGTCACTAACACCCGTATCGATAAACAAGTCATAGTGATTACTGGAGTAAGAGTAATTATTTACGATACGATTTTTATCCTTTAATTTATTAATTGCTTGAAGTTAGAACTGCTTTGTTTAAGTACGTAATATCTGTTTAATGTTTCATTTTATTATCTGCTGTGGAATACGAATCAGTATTCTATTGCAAGAATGAATCAAAATTTCGGGAACGATATTTTATTTGTTATAGTTAACACTTTTGCAACGTTTGTAAACACTCGCTGAAATGCGTTTAGATTATTTTCATAGCACAAGTTACAGAGTATTTAAGAACATCTTTACTGGCATTATCAAAATATTAAGCAAAACAAACTGTTTCTATCACCCGTATCTGTAGTCAAGTTAAAGTAATTACTTGAATTTAAGTAATTACTTATGCAAACATTTTTATGTAATAGACAAGAATTTAAACTATGCATAATAATACATAACATGTGTAAGGGTTACGTACACCCGGTCCGGCTGCAAACACAGCAACCTACTTTTCTCTTTCGTGTTTATAACAATGTTTAATATAATTTTAAGTTAGTTGGCAAATTACTTACTTATACGCGAACACCCCGCATTAGCATCTAACCTACTCTAACATAGTTGTATCGGTACATCTAATAAACTTTTAGTGTTACCAAATCTGTGTGTGTTTACGTCAACACGGCTTACTCAAAATGCTTACTTACTTGCCACTTCTAACTTAAACTACAAGTGTAAGATGCCAACTACTACAGGACCTTACAAATTGACTGTACAAAACCAGAGACAGCCAAAATCATAAATAAAAACTTCGCAAAAAAAAATCTCAGTCATCCACGAAAAAATTTGAATTCGTATTATTTTCGAAGCGTTGACAATAAATAAAATAGGTGTTTAAAAAACGTACCCGCAAAGTGCAGAGGCTGGTAATACTGAAAATAAACTTTAACGCTTTACGTCGTATCATAAAAATAAATGGTTGTTGCCCTTGCGAATATTCTGTTTCGACCCTTAAAAATTAGCATAAACAGAACGCCCACTCCAAAGATTACGGTATACAGTGTGATGCGTAAGCATAATTACTATCAGTCTGTAGCTACAGGGTGTAGTTGGAGGGTAAGACGGTCATCTTTTGATGGATGATCTTGTGAATGTCATTGGTATTGTTTTTAGGATAGTGAGTTACGGTCTGCTTGGGTGTTATTTAAATTTGTTGGTAGTAATTTGTTATTTCAATTTGTGTTGCTGCTAACACTATGTTTCTATGTATACGCCATATTCATTCTATTTGGGATAAAGTTGACTCAAAAAAATACACAATTTATGTTAAAGATTTAGGTAACGCAATTGAAATAAAACATGTCCTTTTACCATCTTAAATTAAATTCTTTGATACCTGTATTGAATGTCTTGATATAAAATTACAACAATTTTAAACAAGACACATGTAATAAACCAATAGTTAATATTACTGAAAATATAGTCATTTTAAGTTTGCCTTACAAATAATGTTTCTTTCCAAACTGATATATATATATTGGATGGACTGTGTGAAGGATGATATAGCTAAAAAGTGTTGAGACTGTGACTGTGACTGTGTTGTTGGAAGTGACTGCTGAGATGACGAGTAACAGAGAAGAATGGAGGAAGAAGACATGCTGCGCCGACCCCAAATAAATTGGAACATATAGATGACGACAACATCTAACTATAACTACAACATCCTGTTCCTAAAATCTAGCATCTAAAAATAACAACACTACAAATATCTAAACAATGTACTTAAGTGTACGTACAAAATGTACAGACAACATTGCGTTTGCACTGAGCAGCGACTTTCAGCACAGAGAAGTAAATACGCGAATGAACATTAATAATTTAAGGTTATATCAGATACATCGGGGCTCGGACGATGCTGGCGAACGTTTTCAGTAACAAAAGTGTGGTGCAAGTGGAAGAATAAAGCGAGTAAGCAAGACTGAACACGAAATTGGAGGTGATGAAAATTTGTTATCGAAAAATGTGGAAGCTCGGTTTATTTTCTTTTATATTTTTTACACTATTAAAGTGTAACAAATATAATATAATATTTATTTTGATTTTTGTAAAACAAACATTTAAAATTCAATATTTAAATATTGTAATTACTAACACATTACTAATGTATTCATTATTATCATAACTATTGTTTTTAACTCGTCATTTAATTATTCAAAACGATTTCATGTAAGTCTCACAAAAGCCGTATTAACGTGATTTAAAGATAAAGTTCGATGGCACTATTCCTAATTGAACTGAAAAATGTCAGATTCTAATAAACAATTTTAATCATAGCTGAGCTTGATGAAACTGCTCCACCAATTGGTGAATGCAATGCTGTGGAGGATTTAAGAGTAGCCCTATAGCAAACCATCAGCTTTGCCGTAGAATTCAAGTCAACTGGTTTTTCTTTAATTCATTTATTTTACAGTTAAAATCCTCCTTAATAATGCTCCTACAAAAATCTATCTCTTATAACTTTCACCACACTCCCTGTCGGCGTACGGTCACGAACTACAGCCCCCTCCCAAATAACAATGGGCGCCAGAAAATGGCTACAATAAACTGATGGGGGGGGAGTGGATAAATTTTATCTTACACAGGTTTGGTGAACACTTTCCAGCACGAAGTTTACAGTGCGACGGTTTTAGAGGATGCTGTTTAGGTATAGTCACCTGTGTGTTACATATAGAGAAGTAAATATATGAGTTTTCCTTCTATAGTATGTATTGAAAAAAGTTTTTTTACCAAACCGTTACTAGGTGTGTTCGTAGATAAATATGCTAAGAAATACCAATTATTTAAAAGAACCAAAAATTGCATTATAAATGCATAGTTACCAAAATTCCCCAAGCTTAATTTTTAGGGTTCCGTACCTTAAAAAGAAAAAAACAGAACCCTTATAGGATCACTTTGTTGTCCGTTCGTCCGTCAGTCTGCCTGTCAAGACCCTTTATCTCGGGAACGCGTGGAAGTATCGAGTTGAAATTAAAACGATGTACTCAGGGGCCCAATTTTGCTATGAAATCAATGACAGACCATTAGAATTACCATTCTGACACTATTGTCGTCTAATTGTAATAGCAGAATTAGGCCCCAGGTCTACAGTCCCTTGAAGCTGTGAAAAAAATAAAACTTCTAAGTTAATGTAAAAAAAAGATACGGCCGTTTATGCTGCAAAAACGTGTAATTCGACACTCACAAGGGAATCAAAATTTATAGGGTAGTAGCATTGTCTTACAGCACATGTAAAGGAAAAAATCTGAAAACAGTAAATATGTAGTTTAATAAGAATACCTACAAGTTTACGGAACACTAGGTGCGCGAGTCCGACTCGCATTTGGCCGGCTTTTTTTTAATAGCCTTGTGTGTCCCACTGCTGGCCAAAGGCCTCCCCCATATCCTTCCAGGTACTCTTCTCCTGCGCCACCTCGAACCAGCCTTTGTGATGCGCGTCTAGATTATCTCGCCATTTTGTTCTAGGTCGGCCCCATGAGGTTCATTTTACGAACAAAAAAAACGAACGAACATGAAAAAGGAAAAAAAAATACAAAAATAGCACAACCAACATTCTCCGTAATCATAAACCAACACCTCCCCAGATATTTCCGTGCCATATTTAAAACAGGCTCATCACAAGCTAAACACAGAGAACTAACCTACTTTCAGCGTTACAACTAGTCGTAAAACAATCCCATCCGACCCTAACTTCACAGCAATGGGCTCCCACGCCAAGAAAAAATAGAAAAAAAAAAGAAAACACATTCGCTCATTTATTTACGAGTGTGCCTTTGGCTTGCCTGCCCCAAGCCATTAGCAGGACCACTATATCTGTCTCCCTCTATCTACAGCAGGCTTATATTAAGCTGTTTCGCCAAGATTTTCCAGCACTATTACTCTACGGGTTAAAACACTTAAACTTTGAACCGGAGAAAATTGTACGTACGTTTTTATCAGTGTTCGAGATTTTTATCGCGTGTTCAATTGTTTTTTTTTTTGTGAATTTAGGTAACGCTTGGAGCGGAGGTAACCCTGATATGAGAAGGTATGGGTACCTGTTCTTTATAAATAGATCTGTGTCAGAGGTTTAATATTTTTCGGTAGGCAACGTATGCGTCGTTTGCAAGTCGTTTAACCGTTATTAAGCGTGATGAATTTTATTTACAGCTATTTATTTTTGCGCCTGAATGTTTCTCGTGTAGGGTGAAACAATTTTGTGGCGAACTCGCAGCTTCATAGTGTTTGTGTTGCTCTTTCATAGTTGTGTTCATTCAAGAATTTAAGCATTTTAATGACGTTGCTAACTCACCACTGTCTAGTATTGTTTACTGCAACTTGTTGTTTATTTTTGTGTGATGAATTGATGAATATTATTCAAACATTGTATAATTTGTTCAGTACATTCGTGAAAGTGTTAAATATTGAAAACAGAGCACTTTTAATAAAAGATGATTGCCATAAAGAGAGTATTTTACTGGTGGTGTTAATGAATATCCGCTTACAAACGATTAGCGTTAAACTAAAAATATGTTGATAACAGAGCCATAACCAAGACCAACCAAATATACAGAATAAAAGATTCATAATTACTGTTCTGTTTAAAACTGCATAGTAACAACCAATCTCCAAGGAAGCTTTAATTATAAATTAACGCCGTATTTCTCTATTTATAATAAACTTTACCTTTAAAACGCGAGTCATGGGATTAGCCTGGCTTCGCCTTATTCAAATATTTGTTCTCCTTTTTTTACTTTATTTCCCTTTCCGCTAATAAGATTTTGATGATGAGGAAGGGCAAAATTAAGGAAAACAGTTACTAAGAAAACTTGTTACAGAAGGTTTAATTTGCTTCAGTCCACTTATAGTATCCTGGTACTTATCCAGGACGATTCGAGAAACAATGAAAAAAAAAAATGTATTCTTTTTGTGTTACACTAGAATCGGTACTCACAGTGAAATAAAATAGCCTCACAGTTAACTGACAACAGTATTTCAAAATACACATGATGACAACATAAAGAACGCGAAAATTGTATTTAAAACACAGATGTCGCTACTTACCTATACCCCAATCTCTTTTGCCGAGGGTACAGTTCCTACTGTAAGCTTATCGCAGTTATTACACACGGGGAAGTTTAATCAGTCTGCTTGATACTTTGCCTCACTCTTGCTGCTTAATATCAGTGAAGTGAGAGAGGGAGAGAATGATTGGGATTAAAATGTTTTATATCAAGTTTGTAGCGGTAAAGTATTGGGTGTACCACAACAGTTAGTTCTTGAGGAACAATAGAACTTTTAAAATAAAATTGATTAGGACATTACGGATTTTCGATTAGCAATGTGTATTTGGTGGTAACTGATTTCCGTATAAAATTCCCAGAGACTCATAAAAAATCTATCCTAGAATAAAAAGAGGCTACATAGATTCAATGAAAAACAAACCCACAGTTTTGTAAATCTAGAAACGTTTCTAAGACCCTTTCTGTATATCAAAACCCACAGTAGTGTTTTTCTTTTGACCGTGGATCAGGGAATATAAAAAAATCAAAGAAAAAGCTACTGTTTGTTCCGTAACAATAAAATATTCATCTCGATTGCCGTATCCGATTCGCTAACGTTTTTGACCGATACATTTTTTATCGCTTAAAAAGTTAGATACAAAAAAAAACGGACCAATGCGTATCGGGTTTGGTTTCGCTTTATGAATAACAATTATAGATCCATTTCCTATTACATTTAACATGAAATTATGAGTCAATGTGTTTTGAATGTGTTTCGTGCAGTATGTACTTAGTTACTAAGATATTTTTTTGTATTTTTTGAAAAGGTAATGCCCATGAGGAGAGAGACAGTTACATTACGTCACAATTTACTTTCAAAATAATCACGCTATAATGAAATAAGCCGCATAAAAATACGACAATGCTTATACGTCTGAGTGTCCCAAAAAGAAGACATAGGAATGCCATGTAGATTGACATGAATTAGTTTAATTTAAATTTTTTTTTCGTCCATCCATATTACTACTAGCTGACCCGTACCCACTTCGTTGGGCGATAAACATTTTTACTTGTGATGAAATTATAAGTGTGGTTCGGTTGGTACTGAGTGCTATGATTTATTTCCTGACTGCCAAGGAGGGTTATATTTTTACTGTATATATTTGGATGTATTTGCATGACAATTAGGCTATATTACCGGGTTTCAAATGAGTGAATAAAATGATTATGATTAAATAAATTATGTTTATTTTAATTGTTTAAAACTTCTGTGTATATAGGTTGACCCGTAAACAGTCACCGATACGCGATTGTACTCATGATAACAAACAACTTTTCCAAAGTATTTTTTTTTTTAATACTCATTCGCTTTTATTTCAATTATAAACCGATAACGGCACGTGGTGGCCGGACTGTGGCGCGAGCGCTGCATACGGAGCGGGCTTGCAATCCACGCGGGTGATCTGCCTACCCACTGTTGCACGGTACGATAGTAATGAGACAGAGTGGCGTCACGCATCTAACAGCTGATAGGTCACATTTCATACGGCTTTTTTATCATGTTTTGAAAAAGTTAACTGGATTCATTTCGTAACTTGATTTTGAAGTTTACCACTAAGCGAACTCACGATGGATTTGTTAATACGAATACCACTTGAGCTCATTGATACAAAAAGAAATCACATCTTAACCTGTTCTCCCTGACCCACCCATAAAAACAAAAATAAACAGCATAATAAAACAAAACATAATACCACCCAAACACTTCCTTTTCAGCTAATCTCTCATCGTTTATACCGTAATACCATTTATAAGGCGATTCCTGTTTCCTGTTTGTGCGAATTCGGTGACTAGCTCCCCTCAGAAAGGCTATGTGGATAAAATAAATCTAAAACCAAATACTATACGATAGCAGTAATTACCGTTCGTAAATACGATAAATATCGGTTTTTTAACTTCTTTTGTTGACTCTACTAAGGTTTTGGGAGGGTAGTGTAAGTTCAGTTTTGCTGATAGTACAAAATGGCGGCTGTTTTATTATACGGTTTGATACAGGGATTAATTGAGTTGTTTGAAGTTATTATCAAATGTATGATATTTAGATTGATATTGAGTGCTGAAAAAGTATTTTTAAAGAAAGGTTTGTTTTGGATTTTGTGAGTTGAATGATGAATTAAACCAGCTACTTATAGACATACAAAATAGTGGCTTTTCTACAGCTGGTATTGTTTAACGATAAAAAGATTGTCATAATGGCCACAGTTTTAGATGGATCGGATAACGAATTCCAGGAATATTTTCTTTTAATGTGTGTTTTTCTTTAATACTTTTTACCTTTAATACCAAGTATCAATAAACTGTAGGAGTCAAAACAATGCGAACATCACCTCAACTTAACCTTTGAGAAACAAGAGAACGTGTTATAGTTATCTTAGAAACTAGCTGGCAATGTTTATCCGATTTATATGGAACTTTTAGCTGTCTAGTACTCAGATCATACGTCATAAGTCACAGGATAAATGTAAAGTATACTGACTTTTGTTGCAGTGACGTGAGGTTGAAAATTAAATGACATGTGTTTTGTTTTGTTAGTTATCTTTAGTTCGAAGATATGCTGGTGTCAGAGTTTTTGTGCCGTCTAATGGGCCTCTGAATATTAAATCAAACCTAAATGTGAAGCTTTAGTTATTATATGCATTATTTCATTTCTTCGAATCATTTCCCTATCAGCTACAATAGTATTTTTGAAGTCAGCATCGAATCTCTAAAAGCATACAAAATTTATTTTTTAATCTGGTTGTACTATCAAGTTCACTGACGGTCGGCCACTTTTCACTCTTATGCTCTAAGTAATAAGGTTGAAAGTGGTCAACCGTCAGTGAACTCGATAGTACATGTGGACCGTCTGAGCGTATAATACTTTTATTTATAGAGTTCTAGAAGGACACTGACCTTATTGATTGGGTTCTTCAGAAGGTCCGATGCGTAGTACTCGCAACCGGCGTGCATGTATGACCAGATGTATGAAAGTGGACGAGACAAAAGGAGTATGTAAGGATCGCAGCAGTTTGCGTTCTGTGGTTTCTGCCTACCCCCATGGGAAAAATGCGTGAGTTTATGTATGTATGTACTGAAAACTGCTCTAGAAAATATTCAACACAACCTCCTTCATAATTATCTGTGACACCCAACCCTTCATTGCTAACACAAAACCGATTTAAAGGGACGCTGCGACCCTGAATATGTATCATATTGAATATTATACACATCGCAGAGCAAACGGGTTACTTAGCCAGAAGCCAATTAGTGATTTGACACTGCTTACACACCAGCTATCTTTAACCGACCGCTATATAGTAGTAATCTGAGTTTGTGATTTAGTTTTCAACACTGAAAACAAGTCTATTGTACGTTTTTGAAAATAAAAATACTTTAATACCCACCAATGTTAAATTAATGATAAACAATGTTTCATTTTGCAAATAGGTTTTTAAAAACACTTTTACACGTCATTTTTTTCTTTTAAAAACTAGATAGGGCCGGTGTTCCATACCTGACTACTTTGAGAAGAAACAGCCGAAACCAACTTAGACTTACCGTCTCTTAAGGTCCAGACATGATCTTGGTCAACTCACATGAGAATTATGCATATTAGTGTCTGAGATGGTCTCTTGAAGAAATAAAGACACAGATTTTAATGGATCTGTATCCCAATAAAGTTTCACATTTCCCAGTTCACATTTCGACTTAAATTTTTAACGACTTTTTCAATAAAACTAGTCATTCTGAACTCTAGTTGCAAAACAATTTTTTTGTGTTTCTGCTGGTCATATGCCTCCCCTTTCTCTTTCCAAATCGGGTTATCCAGTGCGATCTCTGGATATGTTTGCCCCGCAAACCAAATCAGGTGGACCTCTACGACGACGTCTTTCCTCGTTCAGTGAGCGACGACTTTTGCCCATCACAACACAATATACAGTCAAAATTTCTTCAACTGGAAATAACATCAGTTTGGAGACAACGATTTAAATATGGAATAGGTACTAGAACCGTACGTGACTTTGATCAGGGTAAGGAGAACATAAGGTTTTAAGAAGGACTAACACTTGAAACATTCTGTAAAAGCTTTTATTTTTATTCAAATCAATATATTTGTTTAGATTTTAGTGTATGTGTGACCTTGTAAGGTTTAAGTATCTTTCATTGTAGATTACGTTGGTCAATGGTAAGCGATGAACTAAGCAGAAATACCTATGAAATGTCTTGTTTTCCAAATTCGTCAATTATTCCAAAAATATGAAATCCCATGCACGCCCACTTGGGCTCATATTTTTATTTTTAGGCCTATGTAGGCCTATGAAATAATAAAATAGGTTACGTAGACATGGCCACACATCAAGTAATTCATTCCAGTATAACATGGCCTCGCTTTGTATAGATTTCCCGTACAATTAGAAATCCGCATAAACTGTTTTTTTATAGCTTCATTGGTAGTCGTGCGTACGCACTGACAGGCGGCTTGTTTAACGCCTAGATCTTAGTGACTTTAGATCTGGTTACTTGCTAGCGAAGGCGCCAAGCTCGCAATGTAGCTTGAAGCAAAAAAAATAAAACCTCCGTTACACTTCGCTACTCGCAAGACTTTAAATAAGCTAAGTAAGCCTACCTATCAATTCGAACGTAGCCATAGTGTTTTACAACAGAACTACAAAAGACCCATATCTAAAAAAACATAATTTCCAGCAAAAAGCTGTATATCTCATCGGAATCACCTCTCTCCACAACTTAAAGTGTAGTCAGCGCTGTAATATTTACCAAGCGCATTGCGTGCCTCCCAAGGGAAGCTTAGGGTGACCGCAATTCCTACCTATTTCGGGTTTCTTTGCACAATCCACCGAAAGTCCGCTGCTTCGGTAATTATAAATGTGCTCGACTCAAATGAATGTTGTATTACTGTTTTATGGCGGGGTTTGGACTTTATTTGTTTAACTTACTGTTTATTTTGTAGTAGGTATTGATTTTGTTTGAAGAGGGTAGATTTGAGGAAATTTTAGTATCTGACACACATCATTACTTGCTATTTAAAAATGATTAAGTTTGGATGGTTGAATAGTTACTGTTGTTTGTTACTGAATCACGCCAGAACGGCTTAACGGATTTGGATGAAATTTGGCACAGAGACATTATAGTCTGTAATATAGTTAAGCATATAGTTTACTTTTTATCTCGGAAAATCACATCAAAAATTTCCACGCTAACGAAGTCACGGGCAACCTCTAGTATTGTTTATACGCAAAACTAAAATTTGGAGAATCACTAGCTAGACTGTACATAGTGTACATTATGCAGAAAGTATTCACTTACTTGAAGAGAGCTTTTGTAACTATTTTCAATAATCTGCGTGGGTATAGCCCCAAACATCAATATATTCTTACCGAAATGTCGCGAGTAACTTGAAATGCAGGCAGTTGAATTTATGAAGCCCCGTTCACACGATCAGAGCATGCTCGGACCGAGTGGACTCGGATACCTACTCGGCCGCAACTCGTATCGCAACCCCTAATATCCAAGCGCACTCTGATGAGTTGGTATGGGTTGCCACAATACGAGTTGCGTCCGAGTAAGTATCCGAGTCCACTCGGTCCGAGCATACTCTGATCGTGTCAACGCGTCTTTACTGACGCGCACACCAAAAATTAATTCTTTATTCACGTTCCTACGCCCTTTACATAGTCACAAAAGATCACATAAACGCCTTAACACACACACATACACACACACATCTCTATTCAACCATGACCCATTGAAGCAAGAAAAAGAATCCCAAAACGTTACTATATTTAGTCGAACAATGCTAAATTTAAACAGTATGCCATTAATTCTGGCCCGGGATGGCAGATACCTGACAAGTCTGGCGCCACACTGGCAATTTTGAATTGGTGCCAAAGCCTTACAATTCGCATGTATTCTTACATAGTATGGCAGTCTTTGAAATCAATGGTTGGTCTTGCAGATATATGTTGTGTTGGGGCTAAAACTATTATGAAAGCATGAAAATTAAATGTACACGGTTTAGAGCTTTGGTATAATATATTTTTATATCTACACCATCCTTAATATATTATTATTAATGCGATAGTAATTCTGCTTGTCTGTCTATTTCATTTTCACTCGTTTTGACTGAACAGATTTCGATGAAATTTGGCAGAGAGTAGTCATTGATAAGACTGGCCGCCATGGCCGAGATACGTACGGGAGGTCATTATTGGGGTCATGACGTTGTAGAATATTTATACCTGCTATTTGCACGCTACTGGATACACCAATATCATTTGATTTTCTGCAGATTTTGGTACAAAATCCCTTCCTACTCCATACCAACACATGATCATTTTCTACACAAAACAAGAACATAAGTCATAGTAAGGGTCAATTCAGACAGAACACAAAAATTCTCACGCAGGCTCGAGCCTCCGCGGGTCGCAATTCACACCAAGAGCAAAAATGCGCTTCGAGACGGTGCAACATTGAGCGAAGGCTCGAGACCGCGCTAGGAAGTGTGTGTAGACCGCGCTAGGAAGTGTGTGTAGTAGCACGTCAGAACTTGCTTGCGTGGTCTCGGATATCATCGAGGAATCCCAAGCACGCGCGAGGAGGCGCGTGACCGAATCGCGAGTATGCGCGAGGCATTCATAAAATTTTCTACTTTAAACAACGCGAATACGGTCCTATTATTAATGCAACTAGTAAATTGGGCGGAATTTTTCCGTTCCGTCTGAATTAACCCTTAGAATAAGAACTATTTAAAAACGTATTTAAGAAATAAGTAAAGTATGATCAAATTATAAACAAAAATATATTTTGTTGGTGGTGGAAAAACATAAATGTCTACAAAAGTATAAAATTGTAGGTAGGTAGGCATGTGAAATATTAAACATTAAGAATCCGAACCGTATCTCTGTAAATCTACATTGTCTTATAAAATATTAAGGTGTACCTAATTAAAAATGGATGTGACCTCACCTTGGTTCACCTGAAGACAGACAGTATCGCGTCGAATCAATAAGTATTCCGTTTTATGATTCTGTGCGGAACCCTATAAACGTTATACTCAATTCAACGGAAAACATTTCGGCCCTAATGTATACACGCTCCCTTTTTTCTCACACTCCAAACGTTCTTATTCGACATTTTTCTTTCCCTTACTTCTGTACCGGCATTTTATTTTCATAGCCGTGTCTTGGAATATATCCCGTTGCCTCGCTCCGGTGTAATACCAAAGAATTTCCAAATACTTGCCACTGTCTTCGTAACCAATAGTTCAGAAAAAATAACACAAAAAAAATGATCAAAAATTTATTGTGAAAGTATGCATTTATGAGAAGGTGGCGTGGTTTGCTTCGAGGATATTGGCAAGCGTGCTCACCTCTTGAGGGTATTCTACGCCTCTGATCATGATTTTGAGTTTTTCTTTCAGTTCCTTCGTGAATAATACGGTTTCGTAGGATATCGATCTCTTCACGCGCAACAGACTGGGTAAGATACTTTCATTAACCGCGTATGCTTTGGATTTTGAAGGTACTCGAACTGGTACTACTTCATTGGTGAATACAGTCAAGCTAGCAGTGTATGCAAGTAGAGCTCTCACTCCGTATAAAACCACGACCAAGAACAGAGAGAATCCAGCAGTGATGTAGTTCTTCTCAATGCTGTGCAGCAGTGTCAGCTTATCGTACTCGTGCAGACAGTTACTGAAGATCAATGTGTGGATGCTTTGAAGAGGCAGATACATGCCAAGGTATAGCACAGATGTGAAATAAAATGCAATAAAGAATAAGTACGTTCGTCTGTAGTCTTTCGTAATGTTGTTGATGACCTGCGTCAGCTTCGTGGCGTCATAGATGGGGTTCAGCATGACCAATAGCATTGCCATTTGAACTAATAACAAACATGTCAGTACCATGCAGTTGGAGGCCATCATCTTGATCTTGCTGGATTTATAATATTTCTATGGCATTTTACTAATGTAAAACGTTTATTTTTGTTATTTCACTTTCCTGTTTTTCAAAACATGTTGCTATGTGACAATTCATTGACAAGTGTATGACAAGCATTCGTTTTGTGAATTCGTTATTCTTTTGTGGTTCATAGCTTGTCAATTTATTATTTGTTTCTTTTACGATCAAACCTCCATGGTGCTTCAATATTGTTTTCTTTATTTTGCTTGGTTGGCAATTTATTTGATGAAATTGAAAATCTAGACTAATATTATAAAGGTTTTTTTTTTGTGTGTGTAACATACACACACAAAATAAAAATAATAAATAAACTCAAAAACTACTGTGCCGATTTCAAAAATTCTTTCACCATTGGAAAGTTACATTCACCCTGAGTAACATAGGCACCCGTGAAAAGCCGGGACGAGCCGCTAGTATTATATAAAATTGCAGACTAAGGTTTTTGATTACGAGGTATTAAATCAGTTTCACTCAGATTTTCATTTCTCTCAGTAGGTTCTAACACATTTGTCATAAAAACAGCAGTGTTAGAGACCTCTGTGTATTCTTCTTTCTTTAAAATGGCATGTCTGCACATAACTTCGAACTCTAGAAGACGAGCCAACTTAACCGAGAAGTGTACTAACCATCCAATCAAAAATATAAGGTACCACTGCATGAAGAAACAAGAATAGCACAGAGAAATTTTACTTGCACAGAATTCCAAAACGAGTTTCGTTTCCACATCTGTTAAAAAACTTAAACTTAGATTCTGAGATTTTTGCACACAGATTTCAATTATAGTGCTCAAGAAGGTTGCAAGAGTTATAACGAACAACATCAATTGTGATGTATTAGAATATTTTAATTTCAACTTATACCAGTAATCTCTTATATAACATGGCTCTTGGAAAGGTTTTAAAAGAGCTACCACCGCAACGAGTTCCGCGAAGAGGGTGGATGCAAGAAACATGCGGAACACACCTAGCATTATAATATTGGTTTTATTCCTTTTTTTCGTTTATTTTACTAAGTTTTTTATCTTGCGAGTTCCTCCTTTCAAGGTTTGAGGGGTTTGGAACACTGGTATTTGGAGTAGAGTCTAGAGGATTAGCATTTGTTGTTGGGTTTGGAGCATCGGTTCTTGGAGCCGGTTCTGAAATGCTGGTATGTTGAGTTGGGTCTGGAACTCTGGTATGTTGAGTCGGTGCAGAAACGCTGGTACGCCCACCTGGGTATAAAAATCTTTTTGGTTGACTTGGACCTGGGGCACGAATACTGGTATCTTTATCTTCTTCTGTCTGGTCAGAAAAGACTAATAATGATTCGAGTCGATTCGTAGGAAAGGCGTGGGATGCCTCTTCTATAAATTTTTTTAGTAGTAATGTCTCCTCTGAATTCAACTCAACTACTACAGGCCAACGTGCAGGGTCATCATCTTCCTCGTCAACTAACTCATCAATTATTCCTGTGATGTATTTATCTTCATCTTCTTCTTTAGCAATATCAATATCAACCAAATTATAGTGTCCCATCAAATCAGAAAATTCGTGAAGTCTCGCTGAAAACATGATTAAGTCAAGTAATCTCCAAGTCACTAGTAGAAAAAAAAGTGAGAAAGTTGCAAGCAAGTAGTTTCTGGTCGCATTTGTGACTGCTATTATACGTTTCACATTTTCTGTTGGTGATAAAACAGGTCTGATATGTTTGGGAATTCTGTCGTAATATAATGTTTGCATCGGATCGTAAATACCAAATACCGTTATGATGAAAACATATAATATTGCTATTGCACAGTAATGGATGTTTGTTTTACTTGATCTCACTTGTTCGTTAAATTGTTTTATATATTTGGATAGAGTAACAACATCAGTGATTGGATTCATCAGACACGCAATGATTAACATTTGTGCTACATTAGTTGCAACGAGTAGTACCGTGGAGTTAACAATAAGTTCATACATCGTTCCGTGCAAGATAAACTTCTATTTCAACTCTACCATCAATGGCTTGTGTAGAAGAGACACTACATTTTTGTCAGAAATATATACTATGTAGACCTGTACAATTTATCCCATGTTGAATACCAAATATTTTTGTTACAATGACGTATGAAGTGAAGTGACAGAAATATTTACAGATTATATGTCAACCATAGATTAAAGAAAACTCTGCCCAATATTCATTGCAATATTTCTTTATGGTGCTATCGGGGGAAACAAAAATCCCTTTACGATCGTTTCCATGAGGCGTGTGAACGCAAATTGCGTCACCTACTTCCCCATGATTGAATTCGTTATCAAACGCCGCCTCACAATGCCGTATCGAAATCGAAACTTGTAACTGAGGCCTATTTACGTACGAACGTACCTATGAAACAAAATAACGGGACGGTATGTGGCATATATTTCGAGGTGGAACATATGTTGCGCCAGACTACACGCATAGCACCCACGCTACCTGTAAGCACACGTATACGTCAGCCATTAGTGTGACAGAGGGAGCTTGTTGGTGTCTCGCTCGCACAGTTTCTGCACGTGGTTCCCCCCGTACATGCGGCACCCACCTTCCTTTATCACGACCATTACCTATGTCGATTCAATTATGCTGAACTGTTGACTTTGCGGACACCGATATTTTCAGCGGTATAACAAGCTCTGCCGAGAAGCCTTATTTGGCGTCGATACAATCTTTTAATTAATTACGAATATAGTACGATGCAAGTTTAATATGTACACACGTTCATTTTACAATGTTTGCGATGTGAAACGAGATCGATCGGTTTTCATCTCACTAACTTTGCTGTTAGCTATTAGTATTTAAAAGACTCATAATAAATTATAATTTATTAAGAGTCCTTCAAATACTATATACAGGCGAATTAATGAATATTCAAATATTGACTTTTACGTGTTGGTCTGGACCCGTACGTTTGTGTAGGACGAGTGAAACGCACGATGTTGTAAGGTAGTTATTTGAAGATATGTTTAAACATTTAAATGCTATTTGTTTACTCGATTCAGCACTTCAGTTTAATTTACTCTGAACACCTAAGAGAAGAATAGCAGAGTACAGTAAATAGATAAATAATTGTCATAGATAGTCTTGAAGCCCTTTTTATTAAACCACATGCACATGGTATGTTAATTGAAAACACAAGTTTCACAAAATATTACAGTTTTTGCAAACATCGACTGACATTTTTATTATTTGGTGAAATTAGAATGTTTTTTGGTAATTTTTTGCAAATGCAAACTGTAAAAGTGTCATTTTGTTGACGAAGTGGCCCATACAGGCATTAAAAGTAAGCAATTGCAGCATTTTTTGGCCCAAGGGGGTTGGCAGGAACTGCCACCTTTTTTTTAAGGGAGTGTCAGACTTTTACTGACTAAAACCCATCCATGTTCCTTCTTTTGCTCTTTGTCTTCATTCCTAACTTTTATTCCTTCTTTACTTCTATCTTTTTTTCTAACTACAGAAGAGTTTTCTTACAGTTTGTGTCTATGGAAATTATAGAGAGATAGAGAAAAGAAATGAAATGGTAATGGTTTTACCAGTAATCATCATGTTTACCTTTCCACTCTGGTAATTGATGGGGGTCAAAATAATGTTTTAGGCAAGCACGTGGCAAACATTTTTAGGTACAATTCTGTCAACGGTCACCCTCTCAGAGACAGAAAGCATGTGTCTAGGAGCAACATCATAGGCTACCATGCATAAAATCATGCATGCGTGTTGTCATGCATAAAAATTCCGACTTGATTTCATGAAAGTGAAATTATTGAGTCAGTACCAGCTTATGGCTGACGTTTTATCAATTTACTTGCACCCGGTAGGTGTCTACGTTTAGAACAACGAAGCAATCATTCGATAACGATAAAATATTCTAATAATTTGATGTAGCTGCACAACAAAAAAACTAGACATACAACAATTCAAGATCAAAACTCATCTCATTCACCCCGATCTTGTACTACACATAAGTTAATATTTAACACTTAACATACATAACTAAGCAGCCCATTTGTTTGTTCCAGGTAAGTATGGACCTCCATCAAAGCGGACCTGTGGACGTTCGCTTTTATTTACAGCTGTTATTTGCGTAATAGGACCCTTCGCAAGCGGTGACCTTCTTAATCAGGATGTAGAGATATGCCTGCTGTGTTCTGTGGAGGATGTTATAGTAAGTGGTGAGATTATTGCATGAGTAGTGGTCATCGATGATTGTGTGAGGCAACAAGAGAATATTATCCTCAACAATTTTAGTAATATTATTGTAACCACATTGAGGAGTTTCTGGCGAAATAATAAGAGCCGATTGAGTCAATCTTTAAGTTAATCTGCGCTTGCCTAGGCTGGTTCATCGATGGGTGAGCACCCATTACAGAGTATCCTCCGTGCCTTGGAAAGCACGTTAAGCTGTTGGTCCCGGCTATCAATTGCAGATCTTTAACAGTTGTTACAGGTAGTCAGTGGCCCGAAAGTCTGACAACCAGTCTTACCAAGGGGTATCGTGTTACCGAGTACTGACTGGTTTGTGTAGGTCAGGAAGGCAGTCGCTCCATGTATAATACTGGTATTCAGCTGCATCTGAAACTGCAAGCGACCCCAACGTAGTTGGGAAAAGCCTAGACAGAAATCACTGATACTACTGAACACATAAAAATTCTTAGTGCAAATGCTTCTAAGTGTAATGTGCAGTCGACCACAAGTCGATGGTAACATTGACCCCGAGCTAGCCTAACATAGTACGGATTTTTAATAAAATCAGGGGCTAGCTCTGCTAATTTTGTTATCACTGAAGTGTGGCTTTATACAATAGCTTTTCCCAAACACTGAAATGAATAAAATCGACTGGTGGAAAACTCGACACACAGAAATAATCAATAAGAGTTAGTTTAGATTGAAGCGACGTGGTAGCCCGGAAAATTCAAATTCTCTTACTTTTTTTTTTCAATTTTTTAATACCATTGAATGTCAATTTCATGAAAAAGTAATTCAATAGGATTAAATTAACTTAGAGAGTTGTAAAGATGATTTTAATGATTATATCTAACTCTGTACATACGTGTGCATATGTGTATTACGACCGCGAATCATATTTTAATCAAAATACAACCTGACACTGAACTGACTGACCTGCTAATTGCAAAAAACATAAGAAAGTTTTAATTTTTAACAGGCAAAATCACCTGATAAATATAAATAATGTACAGTAGTGAACCCTCTTTGCTGTCAGCTAAAAACAGGGTGTTGTTCACCACACTCTTAAGGTAGATAAACTAATCCACCTAACAAAATTCTAGAAAAATCTTATGAAAGTTTGTGTTGAGCCAAATACAAATACCGAACTTGCCAAAATGGATACGTGGGATGGCCATGTTTTTCTAGTCTTTCTAGTTTTTAGTACTGCCTGTAATATAGTTAGGAGTCTGGATAAGGTAAAAGGCTGTTTGTAGATAGTTGTTGGCCAGTAGTTCGAGTGTTAGATGTAGTTATAGTTTCAGTGAATGTGGTTTTCCCAGATTTGAGTCATGTGGAAGCGGTTTGCAAATAATATGCACGATGTGACGGAAACTATTACCATGGAATCAGTACAACATAATTCTAGGAGCAGCATTGAGTTTTTTGACGCTTATTACAATTAAAACAGATGTACCACACATTTTGACCGTGAAGGCAACTTGTAACCCATGCGATGTTGAGTGGACCTCTAAGGCCCACTCAACATACATGGGTTACCTGTAAAGTACACGGATCATCAGATTTTTGCTCTTTTGGTCTCGAATTATGTAGATTTTAAATACTTTATAGAAGATTGTGTCACGGTGTTCCTTGATCCGTGTACTGTACATTTAGAAATTGGTAGTCTTTCCTCGTTCTGCATCTAAATTGTTACTTATGTTCTGTTCTTAAAAGCGTCGCATGTATTTAGACATGCCACGTTTTTAATTCTGTATTTTAATGCATTTTTTTTTTCTTCTTCAATTGTTAGTTTTTGGAAACTCTACAACATGTTACACCCGACCATGAGAGAGTAGTTTGCTAAAATATAAATTTTTTATTATTATTCCAGACCTAGGCCTTAAAACAAAGTGAAGGTATGCGGTATTGCAGTATAATACAATAAAATTAATTTACATGTTTTCATAGATAAAACACGTTAGCTATTGACTAACTAAATGCTTTTCAGTTTAATTTCTCAAAATTGCTTGAACAAATTGCAAAAAATGTCTACTATTAAAATACTGGAAAATATGTTAAAAGCGTCTAACAGCTTGCAATTTTCAAGCCGTTTATGTTTAACTGCCCATTACGTTTCAAGGAAAAAATGTAAAGATACTGAAAGCGATTATTATTATCGACAATTCTCTTCTTTATTGAACATCCTTGTTCCACAACTTTGAGCTCTTTGCATTGATTTTTGGTTAAAAAAGTTTGAAAAGGGAAAACCGTTTCATTTCGGGCTTCGAGAAAGTAATATTTGGAGGACCGTTTTTAAGAAAAGTTTGATTGAAAAATCGAATAGGCACAGGTGGCTGGATTTGGTTAATGATTAAATCAGTGACACAAAAAAAAAAGTGTAGTACCTTTATCTTTTGAAGGCGCTCTAGTAGGTTTCTTATATACTCGAATTTTGCCGATGCGTGTATAATTATTATCATATTTACGATAAATGTAGTGTTATTTAGACAAATCCTTTTGTAGCTGAAACGTACCTACGTTACTTTTCTCTCCCCCTCTCTTCTTCGTCGTTCCCTCAACGCTGAGGTTCACGACTACATATGACACGTCTCCAACAGCCTTCTTGGTCGCGTCTGATAATTTGTCGGTGCCACGGATCGTTACATATGCAGCTTATAAAAAGATAATAAAGGTTAAAGTTATTAGCTCAACTAGCAATTCGCCCATGACTTTGTCCGAAAAAATTGTGATAGCTCGGCTAACATACATGATATACATATAATTTATAGCCTACAGTACTTACGAATAATGTATTTATTTATTTATTTATGTACACACAGATACTTAACAGGACAATATATTAACATAAAAGAGCACAAAGGTACTGCTTATTTCATAAGAAATTTCTTCCAGCAGACCTGCGAGAGGAAAGATGGATTAGAAATGTAGACACAGTGTGTAGAAAAGACAAAACAAGGAAATTTAACTTAATTTAAAACAAAAATAGATCTATAAAAAAAACATACATACAAATATACACATTAAAAAAAAAGAAAATACTAGTATTGTAAATATTTTCCTATACTATATATACATATAAATACAGAATACTACTGTATCTATCTGTTAGTGAAAAAAAGCTTTTAGAATTGGTTAGTTCCGGAGATTACCCCATACGTGAAAACTTAAAAACAAATTTCACCTATTTATTAATATTAGTACAAAAGTATAGATTTGGTGGAAAAACACACTATTGCGATTTCCTATTTTTTTTTTTGGACATACGTTGATAATTCGAAAAAAACATCCATCTCACGCGATGTAAACTCGATAGAGTTAAATAATTCCGATCTGTAGCGACAGCACCTACACTAGTATGATTCTAACTAATTTATCGGCTCATTTACATTAGCAGATAATAATTAATTGCCGGCATGCGGGCTCTATCAGAGGGAAGCTAAGTGTAAACGCTTGATCAATTGGATAAGCCCTTTGTAATTGGGGAATTGATATTGTTCATATTGGAGTATTAGGTTATGTCAACTGAATAAGATAGTGATAATTCCCTGAGAGAGGATTTTAGGCTAGGTTTCTTTCATCTGAAGTTTGAAAGTAGTTGTGTGATGAATTTAGAATATTATTTATTTATTTAAACTTCATGTACAATAGTGGTACTTATGCGGACTTAATGCTACAAGACACTCTCTACCAGCCAACCTTTGGGTTAAATAAGATAACATTGTGATAGGGTACAAAATAAATATCTAAAAAAATAACTTCTTGTTTTCGAAAATTTATATAGTATAATACCAAAATAGAAGACGAGAAACCTAATAATAATTACCATGACTCGACTTCTAATTGAGAGCTATTTTAATCTGACGTAAATAATAGTGGTGGTGTCGTGGTGGTAGTGCTAGTGGTGGGCTTAAATATTGGATCTATTTTGAGTTTTCTTGTGAGCTATTTATATTGCATTTTCTCAGCTTTTCAAATTTTCATGATATTCTTTTTTCGAATTCATGAAGATAGAGCAACAGAATAAACAGCAAGCAGTATTCTGCTTGCTGTTTATTCTGTTGCTGTCGTAAATGTTATTACATTTACGTCAGGTTTCGATAAAAAAAAAAGCGCTATGATCACGGGATGTCATACCGCAATCATGGCGCTTGCAACGGCGTCGAAATGTCGGAAGCTCAATATAATTAACAATCACGGAAGATATTCCGTAAATGACCGTATAAGTTTATTCTCATTTACTCCATAGCATCATAAACATCATCAGGAAAAAAGTACCTATGACCTTTCCCTCGTTACTAAATAATAAAAAAACCACTAAAAACAATGTCACCCCCGAAACGTAACTAAAAGGGTTATAATAATATCTTCCCACCTGTAGAGAACTCGAAGGGACAAACCACTATCTACCTACACTTCTCTAAAACACGGATCGAAATCAATCGCCAAAGAAAAATAACCATAATCAGTACCTCCTAATTTTTCTCCGTGAACCTTTTACCGGGAGCCATTGAAAGTCATTTGGTGGGTACAGAAGGATAATAACAATTAAATTAAATGAGTCACCATTACTGGCGCCCTTACCTTAGTCACCATTAGGTACTGTAACTGGTGCGCTTACCCTATCCCTGACCAATGGCGTGATCAGGTTACTCTTTTGTACTTACATGTGTACCTCGTTATGGTCATTAGGTCCACTAAGGTATGGTTCAAATTTATTTTATCGTTCGAGAAGTGTGCTGCGATAGGATAGTTGGAATGTAAAAGGTAGTCAATGTAGTGTTTTAGTTATAAATAGGTGTTAAAAATAATATATTTGTAATCTGTGTGGTTAGGATTTAAAGTGAAGTATAAGAAAACTGGCAATTATGGCCAGAAAGATAACAGTTTCATAAAATATTAATTTTAGTAAAATCATCATACTTATGTTCAATAGTATGCTGTATTCGAATATTTACAAACTGATGAAACATACTTGTTGTGATAAACTTCATCCTCTTCCATAGTAATTTAATTATAGAAATATTTGATGAGACAACAAAAGCATTTCTGCGCAAAAATATGTACGCAAAAAAGTATTCCATAATTACTAAATATCAGTATCTTCAAAAGCGAAAGATGAAAAATTTAATTAAAAAATAACACTGGCCCTCCGGCCGTGGCGCTAACCACTGCTATCAATTTTATTTTAAAAAGTTTTCGCTCGCAAATTCATCTGATTGCGACCTCCTTAGGTTTACAAGAGTTTTTAAACGCTTTAGGCTGCGTTCTTCTTGATGAGTTTGGTGTTGCCAATACAAAAAAAGAATTTCACAGTATTCGTTACCTTGGGTAGATGTTTTAGAGGAATTTGAAATAGGAATACTTCGGTTTTCGACAGCATTATAGTATTATTAATCAATATTATTTAGTAGTGATAGCCTAGTTGTGTGACCGTCGGACTGCTATTAAGTCATAAGTCTCGGGTTTGAATCTAAGACACACACCTCTGATTTTTCGGATTTATGTGCACATTGTATAATTATCACTTGCTTCGGTGAAGGAAAACATCTTGGGGGACACCGAACTTGCATGCCTGAGAGATATTTCGCACTAACCACACGAAAAATAAAGAAATAACAAAGATTACAAAATTGATTGGTTTTATTCCAAAAGTTTGCAGTTTCTAATTATTGAAACTTGGTACTCTTTTTGTAGATATGACGATCTGGTCATGGCTTCGTAATTCCCAATGAAAGAGCTGGTGGCCTACCATAACGTCATAAAGCAGGAGTATTTCCAGTGTGGGAAAGAGATGGCGCTAGGCTACCTGTATAGCTCTGTCTCTTTCCCACACTAGAGCCCCCTGAACTAAGTTTACGATTTTGTTATATTCTCCAAATTGCTTGAAAGGATTTCTCCTTGAATACGATAAAAGAAGGGTTATTATTTTCGTTGCTTAGTACGAGTGGGCTTTGTGATTTAGAAATACGTATGGGGAGGCCTTCCTTTTGTTGTGGTTATTACTCTTGGGGATCAAGTATCGGCAGTTATCAGTTATTACGTCCTGAACCATGAATTATTATAAAAAGGGTATGCTACTTATTTGAACAACAATAGCTTTTTGCGAAAATATTGATAGCCTTTTTTTCTGAACAGAGTTTAATCAAAAAATGTTTCACAATTTTCTCTTATATAGCATAAAATTAAGTCAAAGCGAGTTTTTGAAAAAAGTGGAGCACAGAAATACCTTACACTACGCAGTAGGTACTTTTATTTTGTTGAAAAATAAAGCCACTATAACTCCTAAACTGAAGCTCATAAATTCCGTTGACGAAGCTTTCGGAATCAACATATTTCATGTACTTAACAAATTTTATGAATGTCACGTTCAAACCGAATTCCAGTGTAGAGTTTACAGTGCCTACCAGGTTAATTCAGTTTCAGTTCCCTTTGCCCACTTCAATTCACTACGTACATTCGCTTTGCAGAAGCGTCTTTGAAATTTTGTTTAATGTTGGCCGGTTGGGCAAATGTTTGGACCAATTTTCCAGATATGTGGAATGGAATCGGATCTAATTTCGTTAAATTGTACAAATATGTGGGCTGGTTCTGGAATTGGTTGTGTATCTACTGCCGACCTTTCCAGTAGGTGGGTTAGGTAAATTAAGGCAGTATCGAATTTTGACATGAAATACAATTATTAAACGGTAGGCTTTTTCGTAGAATCAAGCAACTATCTATTTATATCAAACCTACTAACAAAAAGCTAAAATTATTTGTCTACTTAAGTGGTAGGTAACTGTATCTTCATTATTATGCATCGCGAAACTTAACCTAAAATATGAATCATATTCTTAACTCTTTTGGCGTATTCAATAATACTAGATGAATACTTAAATATTCATCATGATCAGTCTGCCTTTTCCTAATTATGTTGGGGTCGGCTTCTAGTCCAACCGTATGCAGCTGAATACCAGTATTTTACCTGGAGCGACTGCCCATATGACCTCCACAACCCTGTTAGTTCTGGGTAATACGCTATCCTTTGGTAAGACTGGTTGTCAGACTTTTGAGCCACTGACTACTTATAACGACTGTGAAAGATCTACAAAGGACAGCCGGGACCAACAGCTTAACGTGGTATCCGAGGCACGTAGGAAACCTGATATGTAATGGGCGGTCACCTATCCACGGACTAATTTAGGCAAGCACGGCTTAACCTAAATATTGACCCGAGCGGCTGTCATTAAACCACGAGCTCTTCAATTGATGCTTAAATATTATAGCGCTTATATTAAAACTTACGTTTATTAGGTACTGAAAAGTGGCTTTACAGACTTAACTCTTTATTTCTTACTAAAAGACTAGAAAAGATGATTTCTACGAAACGGCTCGCATCGCATCGAATCGGAACGGATTTTACAATCTTTAAACGATACCAAATCGTTTACACAGTATTTAAAGTCTATATTACCAAACCGCACATAGCAGCTTGATTGCGGGCGTCTTCCGCGACACGTGATCGTAGCCGAAATTGTAGTGCGACGCGCGATCGGCTCCGTTAGCCTGTCGTCGTATCCGATCGGATCCTTTCGGCTGTCATGTCTGATTCTTGGAAGGAATGAAACTATTTGACTAGGTGAAGAAACGGATACGTTCGCAAGCGACGGCACGGAGCCGATCGTATGCGTCGACATCCTGCCGGACGCGATCGGCTGTCGCCGCATCCATTCGTATCCTTTCCGATCCGATCCGATACGATTCGATCTATTCTATCTATCTTTCGATCCGTTTGGTGGAAATCATCCTTAACCCCACTTAAAACACTCGACACGATTTTCACAAAAAAACATCAGACTACCACGCAAATCCTTTCCAATGCAAGGTTTACCTTTGTGCAAAGTTTTGTTGACCTATCCTTTCTGGTTTCAAAGTTTAAGTTTATTTTTGGTAACTTCGGATATCGGCCCTCGAAATCCCGAAGGTACATGTATATCGGTTTCGCTTTTATCCCTGTAGGGTTAAAGCGAGCCTTTTGCCACCTTTTTAGGACGCATTTATCAAGGCGGAGGCAAATTATATAAAAATCAACATGTCGCACTGCTAACACAAGACTGTATCAACTCAAAATGAAGCTTTTTTCAGAAATGATGGAAAACTGATTACTAGTTTCCTGTAAACGATTGTAAAAAAGTGAACAGTGTTTTAAAATAAGTGATAAAATTAAGGGGTTTCTTTAATTATGAGTAATCTCTGAGATTGCGGGTTATCAAGTTATTTCCAAATTTGGAGTTAATACAGTATTGTGTGAGAAAAAAAAAAAGAATTATTTTTAGTTGCGTAGTTTTATGTGATATAATTTTGACTTCCTACAATTTATTTTGATTTTATATGAATGATTTTAGGTAACGTATTTTGAGTTAGTATACTTTTTCATTAGATCTCTTATTTTAGATACTATGGTTAGGGCATAAATAAAGCAAAATAGAAGTGAGATATTGTATTTATCAAAAGAAACCATACAAATAATTACAAAAACTATAATTATGGCACTTACAAAATATTATATTAATTAAAGTTTCTTCTTTATTTATTCTTCTTAGGCATATCTAGTTCAGTCATTTTACAAATAATCACTAATATTATTGTAAATTCTTATTAACATAACAACAATAGGTGAACAACTGACAATACAACAAATCTAGTCGTCTGTCATTCTTCTGCTCGTATACCGAGTGAAGTATATCCCACATCTCCTTACCGGATCTAGCAGTGAGTATATGACGTTTAGATTCAGTGGTCGAGAGACTCACGCATCTTTGAGTTTTGGAAGACCATGACACTGCTCCCCCTGCGGCGAGACACGCGTAGCCAGAAGTCGACCTTCTCGTCTCAATATCTCCGGCGTAATCTGCATCGCTGTACGCAACGAAGGTATTTTCTTCACCTGACAAACCCTTGTATAAAATACCAAGGCTTTGTGTGCCCTTCAAATATCTCAATACTCGCTTAGCTATCGCATAATGGCGTTTGTCGGGTTTCTCAACATGTTTTGACAAAACATTTATAGCAAAACATATGTCGGGTCGACTTACAATACAATAGATAAATAAAGTAATTTTCCGACTAATTCTCTGTACCTAATGAAAATTATTGACATTCGTGTCAGTGTCGAAATTACTGTTGTCTGTCAACTGACTTTTGTCTATCGGAGTAAGTACAGAGTTCGCATCGCACATATCATAACTTTTTAAAATTGTTTTTATGTAGGCTTCTTGGTTAATAAAAATCGACCCATCGTTTTGTTGATTTATCTGCAAACCAAGATAACAACCAACTTCAGAAGTGCGAACTTGAAATTCTGTGGTCAGAGCACTAAGGAATTCTTCCACAAGTGTCTTATTTGGTGATAAGATCAATCCGTCAACAACATAGATCATGATGATCAGCTGCCGGTCTTGACTTATGAACAAGCATGGATCCGAGTCACTTTGCTTTAATTTATATTTCAGCAAAAAGGAACAGAACTTCTTGTTCCAGCACCGAGGCGCCTGTTTCAAGCCGTACAGACTTTTGATGAGCTTGCATACTCGGCCTGATCCGTCATCATATCCCACAGGTTGCTTCATATAAATAACCTCGTCGATGTCGCCGTATAAAAAGGCAGTCTTCACATCGAATTGGGTCATGTGCATTTTTCTAATAGCTGCTTCGCTCAACATAGCGCGGATTGTATCCCAGCGAACAACAGGGCTGAAAGTTTCGTGGTAATCGATACCGTGCTCTTGACTGAATCCTCTGATGACGAGTCGAGCTTTAAAACGTTCGATAGAACCATCAACCTTCTTTTTGATCTTGTAAACCCATTTGTTGCTAAGGGCTTCTCTATTTTCAGGTAAATTTACCAGAATCCACGTGTTATTTTCTTTAAGAGAATTCAACTCCTCTTCCATGGCAGTACTCCATTCTTCATGATTCTCTGACTTCATTGCTTGTTTGTAAGTCTGAGGTTCATCTTCAGAGAGACAGATGCAACAGTTCGATCTGGAGCTTTGAAGCAATTGTCGATCTCTTAGATTATAATGATGTGATGCCGCTACATCAAGATCAGGAGGGATTTGATCTTCAGCTGTGTTGGATGGTCCAGCTTCATCTTGATTTTCCTTAAGAGAAGAATCGTTATCTGTAATAATGACCTCGGTTGTTTCGTGATCTTCACGCTCACCAGATATGTATGGAAGCTTACAGAAGTCAGAAGAAACTGTCTCAGATCTAAACAGTACATCTCTTGAGATGATAACGTCATTCTTCTCAGGTATCCAGATACGATAGCCGTCCTTATCTCCGCAATATCCAACCAAATATCCTTTTATAGCCTTCTTGTCGAGCTTCTTACGTTTCTGGCTTGGAATATGTACGAAGCATTCTGTGCCAAAAATACGTAAGTGGTCAATATGAGGTTGCTTATTGTACCAAAGCTCGTATGGTGTCTTCCCTTCGATCTGTGTCGGTCCAGTTCTGTTAAGTACATAGCTCGCAGTATTAATAGCTTCGGCCCACAGCTTCTTAGGCAGGTCTTTATTGTATAGCATGCTTCTCGCTGCCTCAACCAGAATCCTGTTCTCTCTTTCAGCCGCGCCGTTCTGTTCTGGAGTGTACGGCATACTCAGACGGTGGTATAAGCCAACTGCTTCTGTCATACGATGTACTTCGGCATTGTTGAACTCTTTTCCGCCATCTGTGAGTAATTCCTTAACAACGTGACCAGCCGTTTTAATTTCAGCAAGAAATTTAGGTAGTACACTGGCTACTTCGGATTTTTGCTTTAAGAAGTAAACTTTCCTAAATCTTGTGTAGTCATCTTTAAATACAACGAAGTATCTTCTTCCGCCAAGTGATAATTCTGACATAGGGCCACAAACATCCGCATTTATTTGATCGCCGGGTTTTGTGCCACGATGTTGCCTAGTACCAAATGACAATCTGGTCATTTTTCCGTATACACAGCCATCACAGTCAGATTGATCTGGTGAAAACTTAATACCGTTGCGTGTAAGGATGTCCTTAACATGTCTTTTGTTTTGGTGACAAAGTCGTTCATGCCAAATTTGCAGGCTTGTTCCTTCTTTGACAACACAAGCATTGTCAGTTATTACTCTCATCAAAAGTCTATATAGATTACCATCTCTGATACTGACAGCTTTAACTTGGCCGCTTTTATCTTTGAAGACACGCTTGTCCTTGTCAGCTATCTCTATATAGCCATGGTCCAAGGCTGAACCAGCTGAGAATAGATTTTGTCCAGCTTGAGGTACATACCAAACATTGTTTAGATGAGCACGTTTCCATTTGCCTTGTACAGACATTTCAACGTCTATAATTCCTTGGCCGTATGCATACATAGCCCGATCATCTCCAAGTCGCAAAGCTCTTGGTTTGTCGAAAGGTGAGTAGCTTCTGAACCAATTGGCGCTAGACGTGACGTGATGAGACGCACCAGAATCGACTATAAAGTTTGAGTTTGAGTCATCAAGTCGAGATAGGAATGCGTCACCATCATCTTGAACAGTTTCGTTACTCTTGTTTCGTTTTTTCAATTTCTTGAGGACGAAGCATTGTTTGTTAGTATGTCCAATCTTGTTGCAATGTGAACATTTGACTTTCTTTTTGTTCAACAAAAGAGCGTTATCAGACGTTGACGAGGAAGGGGAAGGGTTGGTACCCAGGTCTTCGAGGCGCTGTTCGTGAAGACGCAGACGCTCCATTAGAGTAGAAATACTTCTATTCTCCTTAGGCACGGACTCCCAAGCATTCTTGAACTCAAGATATGTTGACGGTAACGTGTTAAGTATCCTGTTCATTAACAATGATTGAGGGAGAGATCCTTCTTCCTTTAATTCGTCGTTGAGTTGTTGCCATAATGCCTGCAGCTTAGACACGTGCGTGGCAATGTCGTCAGTTTCATCTTTCGTGTAGGTGAACAATTACTGACAATACAACAAATCTAGTCGACTGTCATTCTTCTGCTCGTATACCGAGTGAAGTATATCCCACATCTCCTTACCGGATCTAGCAGTGAGTATATGACGTTTAGGTTCTGTGGAGACGCTACAGCCGACAATACACTGGAGTAATGCGTCACGATCTTCATATTGGGTAAGTTTACTTTTATAACTTGCTATTTCGTCAGCCGGCGCTTCTTTTCTAGGTGGTACAGGAAGAGTCTCGACGCCTTTCACAATATCTTGCAGCTTGTGCATAGTAAGTTGCAGGTTTATATCGAATTTCCATACCAGCCAATTGTCAAGTCCGCGTAGCTTCTCAATATTAAAGCGCTCCAATTTTTGAGCACTCATATTTGCGAAACACAAATTAAATTGTAAAACTGATCCCAAAAATGAACAATTTTCGTTAGAAAAGAGTTATTTGTAACAATTTCCCATAACCTAATAAAACAAATATTCTCTTGATCCCAGTTTATTTACGTCAAGTCAAAAAACAAAATCAAATACATGTCAAACATAACATTCTGATGGCCAGTTCAACAATTGCAAACATTTTGGACTAATAATTAAACAAAAAAAAACTTTTTAAACAAAACAAAAAAAAATGTATTCTTAGGCAATTATAGTAATCAGTCACTAAAATGCAGTATTTAATTTGCGGAAATTTTGAGTAGATGAGTATCTGTATTTTAGTTTTATTTGTGAAGTGTGAGCTATTATAAATTGTCTTTGTTTTTGCAAGTCTCCCAAACGCCAGTAATCATTAAAAATGTCTTGTCTAGAGGTCTCATCTATTTTTGCTTTACAATTTAATCGACATTTATCTCCACACAAAGGTCCCATCTTTCTTGCTGGGACTTGTTTTTTAACACTTGATGTGTAGTCTTTACCTGTGTTTCGAAGTGTTTTTGCAATTTTACTTTTCCAATTCTTTTCATTTCTCACCCTTTTCTTGCCTCGTACGATTTCCTGTACCTCTGAAGCATTTGCCTCTGTAGTTATTTGACCTACTGATCCACTAGTAGAAGCAATGTGGTCTGAATTATTTTCTGCTTCATCATCTGAGCTACTTGATGAAGATGAACTGGAACTACTTGCAGAAGAGCTACTTGAGGAAGAACTATTTGGAGGTCTCGTGGCTTCACCTTGAAGTAAACGGGGAACATTACCTGTTGACCCAGGAATAAAATGAGGGTCGCAGTCCGAATCGTCGAAATCACTCTGATCACTGTGCAGGGGTGAAATGTAGTATTTACTTTGGTCAGATGCAGTGTTTTCTTCGTTAATATTATTTTCCTTGTCCGTTTCATCGATGGAGGTCGTTTTGGTCGCCATATCTACCAGAAGACGCCCACGGTTCATGCTACAAATAAACAAAAAGTAATGTACCTATTTACGAAGCGAAAATATTTTTTCGTCACCTAGGATGTAGTAACTCAAAATTATTTTGTAAATCATGGAGAAATGTGTTATTTTCACTTTAAGATAACTGATTGAACGTACGGTTTTAAATACTATTAGTAACAGCAATTATATTATTGCATTTTTTTATAATTTACCCCATAAAAGTTAGTAAACAAAAATTTTTCAACAAAACTGCATTAAGTCTAAAACTACTAACTAAACCAACAAGAATGTCGTTATTCAAAATATTACTTTAAATCAATTCCTTGTTAACCAACAATAATGTAACAACTCGAAATACACCGACTTTATATTTAGGTCAACAATAACGTATTAAGTCGTAAAAATACATCAATTTTTACATACCTGATTCAGCAATAACGCAGCAATTCAAAATAATGCGGTCTATTACGCAAAGCGACACGTCCTCACCACTCAAATTTTAACCGTAACTAAAGATGACGCAATGTTGCGCGGGGTCTAATAACAGCCGGTAAATCATGAAGAGAGACTTATAACGCCATCTCGTAATTGTTTCTTGCACTATTTTAGCGACGGTTTTATTGACGCGTAGAGAATTAAATTTTACCTAACAAGAATGAGTTATCTTGATTTCGTCTTTTTTTGAGTTGATACAGTCTTGTGTTAGCAGTGCGATATTTGTAAGAAAACTAGCTGTTGACCGCGATTTTGTCTGTATTTTTTATATCAATCCGTGCAGTGCTTTAGAAATGGAAATGTAACAGAAAGTCAGACGTACAGACAGAGTAACTTTCGCATTTATTAATAAATTCTTATTTCCTATGGAAAGTATATGGATGTCGGTATTAACTTTAAACTAAATAATCAGCAATACGTTTCTGTTCTAAAATCATCTTTTACCTAAGGGCGAGTTTAGGTGTTCTCTCTTTTGCGCCATGCTTTCCTGGTCTGTGTGAGTTTCATCCAGGTTTTTCCCGCCATCTTCTGTAGGATTTCCACCCATCTATTTAAGTGTGATACACTTGTACCAAGAGGCCTTAAAACGTGAATATCTACGTCGATCTTTAAATCGAAAATACAATTAAACTATAGCATTATAGTAACATTGCTTGCAAAAAGCACAATCAGTAACATCCATACATTTGAATTCATTTTTAAAATTATGAAAATGTCTGCATAATAGGTATTTTTAATTTTAAAATTGACGTATTTACGTAACGTTTACACCACGCGCTTGTGTGGGCTTCTTGGAGTTGTCACGCAAGCACGTTTTAGTCTACTTTTAGAATAATAATAACATTAATAACAACATAATCAGCCTTTAATGTTCCCACTGCTGGGACACACGGTCTCCTCTCTAGAGAGGGAATGGGCTATAATCCACCACGCGGGCCCAGTGCGGGTTGGTAGATGTCACATGTCTTCGAATTTTTGGTTCTAGGACATGCCGGTTTCCTCACGATGTTTTCCTACACCGTTTTTGAGAGCATTGGTGATGAAATAAATTACACAAAGTAATGCTGCCTGGGTTCGAACTCATGACTTATTGTTCGTAAGTCGGGGTCCACTGGGCCACACCACTGGGCCACCGCTGCTCTCTTTAGAATAATAATAAAAATGTTAAATTCAAAGGACTTACCTTAACCCTCTCCTCCTAACCGAGTCGAGAGTAACCCGTAAAACTTAGCATTACGTAACTACCAATCTCTAGCGTTATATTGGAGGTCCTTAATAAAATAGTAATATAATAACACTCGTCCGCCGCTGTCCCAGAAAGGGTAATTGCATTTACCAAAGCAAACAACATTTCTTCAGAGACTTCTGCCAAGATCGAACTTTTTTTCCTTAATAAATATTGAGTTGGTGTATGGAAAGACAAAAAAACTTTAGTACGACGAAAAGTCTCTTGCGGAAGTTGACTTTGATGTGGATTTAACCCTTTGTCGGGTAGGGGTCAAAGTTTCGTCATGTGGGTATAATACTAATAATCATCAGCTTCAATAACATCACTCTAAATAATGTTTGTGTCGTTGAGAGCCACTTAAGATAACACCGCTTTAGGCTTTTACAGTTTAAAACTAAACTTCTACTGAAAGAATCTCTTCAGAAAAAGAGGGTAGACAGATTTGTTTTCCATCCAACTGCGTTCTCCAGTCCTGCGATCATGGCGCTTGCAACAGCGTCGAAAAATCGGGAGCACAGAAGAATTAATCATGGAAGATATCCCGTAAGTGACAGTATAAGTTCATTTAAGATGTAATCAAACTCAATGATTTAACACTGTTTTAAGCTTTCACGGTTTAAAACTAAACGGACGATATCCCGTAAGTGGTAGTATAAGTTTAAATGAATTAAAGAAAATCAGGTACTGATGGAGAGCGGTGGTGGCCCAGTGGTGGCGGCCCCGACTTACGAACAGTAAGTCGTGGGTTCGAACCCAGGCAGGCGCATTACTTTGTGTAATTTATTTCATCACCACTGCTCTCAAAAACGGTGAAGGAAAACATCGTGAGGAAACCGGCATGTCCTAGAACCAAAAATTCGAAGATATGTGACATCTACCAACCCGCACTGGGCCCGCGTGGTGGATTATAGCCCATTCCCTCTCATAGAGAGGAGGCCGTGTGTCCCAGCAGTGGGAACATTTAGGCTGATTATGCTAGGTACTGATAACTTTCCTAAAAAAAAAATTTATGGGCATTTCAACATTCCCCTTCCCGAAGTAAATAGCCTCTTAGCCAACCGATGCCCATTTTACTCGCATATCCATATCTATAATAGAATTAGCAAAAGCTGCGACATTAAAGACATGAGCTACTTTTCATGCAAGAATACAATAGTAAAATGGTTTGCCAAACTGTCATACGCCGAGACTGAAGAAATTTTAAGTCATCTACATACAGACACACACCCACACACGCACACCCACACACACACACACACATACCACACATACACACACGACATTATTAAACATTGGAATGTTATTTTTAACGTAATATCATTTTGTTTTTTGTAAAAAGGTGTTTACCATTTACCTAGGTAGGTACTTACCTTGTTATCACATCAACAAATTATGTGTTTTAATTTTAAGTAAACGCAACTACGGCCCCCAAGATACAGGCGCAGCCTAGTTTGGGGACCTCTGTTTTCTAAATAATTGTATTAAAATATGACTTGTTACGATTATTCATAGCGCTAAGTTAGGTTAAGAAAATTTTGGGAACAATGGTTTAATAATAATAATCAATTTAATACATTTATTTTCCAAGCAGTTTAATACTTCGAGTCGAAGTCTTACCAAATAGACTCAATAAAAACCAAAACTTTATTTTAACATTGCCGATTTTCCTGATCGTCTATTTTCTCAATACCCAACTAACATAGAGAATCCAATCTAGCCCAACCCAACAAAAAATAAATTCATTAATATCGTTTTATTTAATAGAAATTTCTGGACCTCCGACATCTAGTTATTTAAAAGTAAATAAGAAGCTATTCTTAGCTAAATTAACCCAGAAAACTGTTTACCTGGAACTAATCAAGGACTCGAAGAGGGTCTTAAACTCAATAAATGTAGACAAGTTTTTAGGGTTGTGTACGTGCGTTTTCGCGATGCAAATTGGGTTGTTCCGAGAGGGTTACAAACTCGTATTGACTTGCTTTTTGCCTGTTAATACAATTGTATGTACTCTTGTTGTATTTCCGCAAAAGTTGCTGTTAGTATAAGAGTGTTTGGGGAGCGTTTTTATTGAAACAGATGTAAAAATACTTGCAGATGCCATTTTAATGACCTAATAAAAAGTATCAGGTCGGGCAAACTATTACTAGTTTTTTCCATTAGGAATTTCTTGGTAGCAGCCACGGAGTCTGGATGTGTCCTCGGTTGAGAGCGGCGGTGGCCCAGTGGTGGCGGCCCTGACTTACGAACAGTAAGGCGTGGGTTCTGGCGCATTACTTTGTGTAATTTATTTCATCACCACGGCTAATCGCGACGATAGGCCGTGGTGAAGCAAAATGAAACTTAGTGGACTGTATACGATTATATTACGAAAACGGAACTAAATAACAACGGTCGGTTGGAAACTAGTACATTAAAATGAAGTTATTAGACGCTAGGAAAACGCGTAAGCGTAGCCGTACGTGGAGGCGTGCAACAGCTGACTCGTGCGGTGCGGGGGCCAGCGCTCGGACGTCGGCCGGCTGACTCCCCGCTGTCCCCGCACCCCTCGTTCACTGCCACTGACGCGTGGTGATGTTGAGAGCAGCGGTTTCAACAACTGCTCTCAAAAACGGTGAAGGAAAATATCGTGAGGAAACCAGCATGTCCTAGAACCAAAAATTTTAAGACATGTGACATCTACCAAGTATCATTCCCTCTCATAGAGAGGTGGCCGTGTCTCCCAGTATTGGGAACATTATAGGCTGATTATGCTTATGCTATTACATGGGACTTAAAAACATAGCTGGCAAAATGTGAGTGTACTAATTAGGTACACCTCTGCCTAACGCTTCGGGGATTACTGGCGAGATAATGATTGCCTTTTACGTGTACAAGCCTTGTGGCATTAAGGCCGCCTATGTACCATTTTAGCAAGTGCAGCAGTCGACCAAATAATATTGAATTTGATATTCAAAAGTGCCGTAATGGTCTAATTGAAATGAATGAATGCTTTGAGTTTGAGTTTTGCAACACCCTCCTAGATAAAGCAGAAACTCTCGCAGTCCACCGACAGAGGCCTCTCCCAACTGCGCTATTAGATAGCTCCCTTTCCTCCGTTTTCCGCATCCAGTTTGTCATAACCATCTTTTTAAGGTCATAGGGCGTTCTACACATGACATAACGTAATGAAACGTAACGTAAATCATAATTAAACTCAAACTCAAACTCAAACTCAAAGCATTTATTTCAATTAGACCATTACAGGCACTTTTGAAAGTCAAAAACAAAAAAGCTAAGCTACAGTCACATTCACAAGGCATAATAACTTGCGAAAGTACTGTAGTTGCACATTCCAAATCGTAGATCTCTATGGAGAAGAATGGGCAAGAAACTCCATGGACACTCTTTTTAATCAAAATATTGTTACAAAATCTTGGTTACATCATTCATGTTGAGATTATACATATAAGTATGTGAGAACGATGTACAAAGACGTGCACATTAAGAGCGTCCAGAGTAAAAGATTAAACTAACAATTTAAAAATAAAGTAATTAAAATAAACCGTGACAGCTAAGAGATGACCAGTCCCAACTGACAGCGCCCGTTCACGAACATGACGCATGGATCAGCGCCATTCAACTCAACCACATTGAAGGGAACTAAATGACCCGACACACCCGCCACCATCAGCGAGACATTTGTGTGAGCATGACATTCTCTCAGCCACCAGGGCACATTCAAGTCAATGAAGATAACTAAATGTAAATGGTAGCTTTACCGTACATAGTACTCACACATGTGCTATGCGATTATATAATACTAAGAGATTGAATCTATACAATTCAAATATATTTTTACAATCTTCTGCAGCTTCCACAATAACTTCACATGGTAATCAATTAGTTTGCCCCTATGGTTGTGGAGCAGGACCAGCATTGAGCCAAGCATTTTTATCATCAATGTAATCCCCCAACTTATAATATGCTTGCCTACATAGTGTGCGTTTTATACAAGATTTAAATTTCGTCTCATTCAGTTGTAGAATGTGGGGAGGTATTTTATTGTAACATTTTAAACAGTACCCCATGAAAGATGAGTCTACTTTAGCTAGCCTGAAACCTGGTTGAGTTAGTTGGTCCCTATTTCTAGTATGATAGTGGTGTCGGTCACCTCTTTTACTAAATAAATGCAAATTTTTCCTAACGTACATGATGTTTTCATAGATGTATTGACAAGGTACCGTCATGATGTTAATTTCCTTAAACAGTTCTCTTAGAGAATCGCGTCTACGTAGATCATATAAGGCTCTGATAGCTCTTTTCTGCAGAATAAATATAGACTCAATGTCTGCAGCCCGTCCCCATAGTAAAATACCGTATGACATAATACTATGAAAATAACTAAAATAGACTAGCCTCGCGGTATCTACATCAGTAAATTGACGGATTTTTCTAACAGCATATGCTGCTGAACTCAGCCGTCCTGCAAGAGAAGTTATATGCGGACCCCATTGAAGCCTTGAATCGAGCGTGATCCCCAAGAAAACAGTTTTTTCGACGAATTCTAGCTTCTCTTGATTCAATACTATGTCACTATCACTACTTTTGACATTCGGTAGAGCAAATCTTATACACTTCGTTTTTTTCCCATTTAATACCAAATTATTCGCGGTGAACCAATTATGGACCAGCAATAGGGCGTTATTTACGTCGTCAAGATTTGTGGCACGTCTGTTTGTCTTAAATATTAAAGAGGTATCGTCAGCAAACAACACCATTTGTGGTTGGTTTTTAAATAAATGGGGTAGATCATTTATATAGACTAAAAAGAGGAAAGGACCTAATATCGAACCTTGCGGTACACCCATACTTACTTTTAAACCCATTGAATTGACACCATTTATTTGTACTTGCTGATGTCTATCGTTTAAATACGATTTAACTAAACTGAGCGCAAGTTTCCCTAAACCGTAATGTTCAAGTTTCAAGGGTAGGGTTTCGTGGTTTACGCAATCAAATGCTTTCGAGAGGTCACAGAAGATTCCTATGGCATCTTGTGCCTCTTCCCACGCCATAAATATGTGTTTTAATAAGGTGACACCGGCGTCAGTCGTGCAACGTCCTTTGGTGAAACCATATTGTTTCTCATGTAAGATTTTATTGGTGTTAAAGTGTGTGAGCATTTGATTAAGCATTACCTTTTCAAACACCTTGCTGAAAACCGGCAACACGGATACGGGTCTATAGTTATTGGTGTCTTTACTGTCCCCGGATTTGAAAAGTGGTATTACCTTGCTGTATTTCATAAGGTCCGGGAAGACTCCTTGGTCCACACATAAATTAAATATTAAGGCTAAAAACGGTGCTATAGTCTCAATAATAGCTTGACAAACTTTAATGGACATTCCCCAAAGATCTTCAGTTAATTTGATTTTGATTTCCTTAAAAGCTTTAATGACTGTGATGGGGTTTATATGCTTAAATTGAAACTCAACCGGACAGGCTGAAACGTTCGCTCTCAACAAATCAATAGAAACCAAGGGTGAGGAATTTAAGGTTTCAGTAGTTTTAAGTGGGATACTAGTGAAGAAATCTACAAATTCTTGAGCAACTTCGTTTTTAGAGCTTATAAGACCACGTGAAGTATCTAGTGTGATATCATTATTATATTTTTTATGTCTATTAGTTTCACTATTGATAATTTTCCAAACCGTCTTTATTTTATTATCGGCGGATTTAATCTTGTTGCTAATGAATAAGGCTTTAGCTACCTTACAAGTGTTTTTAAAAATTTTAGAGTAAGTTGCAACATATTTATTAAAAGTTTCTGAGTTGATGTAAGGCTTAAGGCCATACAGTTCAAACAATCGCTCCCTACTTTTCCTAATACCCTTAGTTGCCCAGTCACTGAACATAAACTTTGGGCAAATAGATTTAGTTTTCATTTTTAATGTATTATTAAACTCGGTGTAAACTACCGAAAAGAATTCCTCATAAAAGTGATTTACATTTTCAATAATATGGTCCGGAATACCTAAATTACTAATTAAGTTATTATTAAATTTATTTAAATTACTGGGTGTCATTTGTCTGGACTTTATCTGAATTTTTTGTAATGGTGTGTAGGACTCGAAAACAACGGTTTGACCGCTATGATCAGAAGGAAGGTAATTTACAATTGATTTATCCAAGTAGTCGCAGCAACAAAAAACATTATCAATACATGTTGCAGTATTTGTAGTAATTCGGGTTGGTTCCGAAAACACGTTTAACAAATTAAATGATTTAAAAAGATGTAATAATCTACTGCTATTTGAATTTTGATCTAAAATATTAACATTAAAGTCACCACAGATTACCAGTGATTTATTACCAGTTGCAAGCTTTGCTAAAGTATCTTCCATTACCGATTCAAAAATAGAGTAGTTTTGATAATTTGGGGGTCTGTAAACGCACACTATAACATGCCTATCCAGCTCAACACAAGACAGCTCAATATTATGTTCAACCGATAGATCAACAATATCACTACGAGTCTTAAATTTAATACAATTTTTAACTAAGATTAATGAACCCCCACGAATCTTAGCTTTCCGGTTAAAGCAACTGCCCACACTGTAATTTGCGTAATTAATTAGCATTTCATAATCTTTTAACCAATGCTCAGTGAAACAAACAATTTCAAACTTTGTTTTTTCTAAAAACAATTCAATTTCTAGTTGCTTTGAAGAGAAACCTTGAATGTTTTGATGAAATAATTGCATGGAATTCTGCTTAGCCCCTTTTTTACATTTAGCTATTTGAGAGCAAGAAGATACAAGTATATTGTTGTTGATCGGTGTAACATCAATGTTACCGGTACCCTCTGTTGTCTTACTAACTAGTTTAAATGAGTATCCGGAGTGAGCCCCAAGACTCCTATGCCATCACAAGGCAATGAGATCCTACTACTAGTGGACCCCACTCCAGGATCTCCTAAAGTTACACAATTGAAAAAAGAATTATTAGTATTATTACTAATAGTCGCAGTGTTAATAATCGAAGTACACATTGACATACTACTTATGTCTGAGTGAATATTATATACTAATAGCCTAGCTATTTTGTGTCTACAACTGATAGGTAGATACACTTTACCCCGTGTCGACTTAAGTTTACCAACAAAACTGTTGATATCTAGATATATAAGCCTGTCACTATAGTGACCTACTAGAAAATGAATATGCTTATTCAGCATGTGAATATAATTGTTTTTCCTGCTTGACAACTTTTCAAAATATGGGAAAGCACACAATATTATTTTACGACAATTCAACTTTAACAACTCCGTTACACTGTCTGTGATATCTTGTTTTGTAAGTTTTGAACTGTTTCCTATAAATATTGTTATATTGATATTAACATTATACTAATATTATAAATGCAAAACTAAGTTTGTTTGTTAGTTTGTTACCTTTTTACGCCTAAACCAGTGAACCGATCATCTTGAAACTTTGCATATACGAGTACGTTGTCAGGTGTACAGAAACGGAAATAGGGTACCTTTCATCTCGAAAAAAATACTGCTCCCGAGGAATACAAAAATAACGTTCTTATAACAATAGATGTTGCCACGAATCATGATTGAATTATATTACTATAAGTAGAGTACAACCAGAATTAATTGTCAAATTCTAAATCAACGCGAGCGAAGCCGCGGGCAAAAGACGCGTTAAATAAGGCTGAATTGTGAAAATTACTACTAGCATTGGAATTGTAAGTGATATTCAATTATACCGCGGAGCTACATTTAAATGCTAGAAACAGTTCCACAACAATAATTAATTCAATCTTTATACCGTCGGGTCACGGGCAACGTTTTCACCAACAGACATCTACGGATCAAGAATTCACTTTACAACTTCTGCCTCCAAAATTCCTTAACTGACAAAAAACGTTTAAAATTCAGTAACGAAGTATCGAAGTACAAAGTTCTTCTGTATCACATTGATATTCTAACGATACAGGAACTTTGAGGGTAGACGGAAAGTAACTAACTCGTGTTTTTTCTGGGTTTTTTGTTACTAAGGTCAATACGGGTTAACAAAGTGCTCTTGGATATACTTTCTGGTAAATAAGTAGATTTGGTAAAAAGGGGTCGATGATAAATGAATTGTGGTGAATTAGGTAAAATGTAGACTTACTTACTTTCTCAAGTCAGGCATTTGTAAAGACAAAGACCGTATTGTTTTGTATGAAGATTACATTGTATAATTTAATGAAGAAACCTTAATTGTAAAAACTCATTGGTCGAGTGGTCGCAAGTGCGACTGCTGAGCATGAGGTCCTGGGTTCAATTCCCGGGTAGGGAAAAGTGTTATTGGGTTTTACCAACAGGAATTTCTTAGTACCAGCCACGGAGTCTGGTTTTGTGCCCGGTTGATGATAATAGGCCCGCCCCCTATTACATGGGACTAAAATATTACTCGCGAAATGTGGGTGTGGGTTTGGTACATCTCTGCCTAACCCTTCGAGGATTACAGGCGTGAAGTTATGTTACTCAAAAACTTACAAAACACTATTTTTCATTTTGAACTTGTTCCTTTAACCTAACTAAAGGATACGTGCCACTTAGGTTATCCGCTCAACGTTCTATGCCAAATATTTTGCAAAAACGTGCAAATAAATCAATGCGCCGCATTTAAAACGAAAATACTTGTACAAAGCCGCACTCATACAGCCACAGAAAGCAGCTTTGTACAAAAAATAAAGTAAAAAACGTTCGCAAAAAGCGTACACGGACGAAAATGTCCAAGCCAATGTATCCTATTCCGCCCCACTAGTTATATTCTGATAAATGATTGTGGGTGATATACTGGTTTGTGGAAATTGTGCCTTTTTGTTTCAACCTTTTCTGTTTTGTGTGTCTACGCGTTTCGGTCGGGTTATACGGGGTTGACTTGCGATTTTAGTTCTGAGGTCGACTGCGTAGCGTTGGAAATCATTTTTCTATTATCTAATCTCGCTTTTTGTTTTGTGGTTAAAGTCAATGGTTTGGATTAACCACATTATTGGTTACAAAGCGTGTTTACTCGTCACTCAACACTCACACAACTACGTTTTATTTTAGCTGCCATTTGTAGAATCGTGGTTGAACTTTGACTGTCGTTACAAGTAGTCAGAAACCCAGAAGTCTGACAACCAGTATTACTAAAGGGTGGCAGCTAGTAAGGGTGGTAGCTTTAACATTTCAAAGCTTGAGGGGTTAGCACTTACTGACGCTGTGTGTAGCTGTGGTGGTGGTACAAGTACCAGTGAATGGGTTATGGAGGTCAATAGGCAGTTGCGAGATTTAATATACTGGTATTAATTACCGGTTAGGGTGGACACCGTCCCAAACATAGTTAAAGGCTAGGATTTGGTATTTCTGTGAAATTCCCTTCCATTAACTTTTAACACAATATTTCTTACCATGGGGACACGATCAAACTAGAAACGGAAATATTACTTTCCTACTTCCCAGGGGATTTGGCGTAAAAGAAACCTCTTGTCCTTTTCGTGACGTTGTTTCCGCTGAAAGTTTTGGCACATTCTTCCGTTGAACTACGAAAAAAACTCATTGCCTTTTTTTTAATGTTAGTGAAAAAAGCTTTAGCAAACATGGTAAATTTCCGCTCACCGAGAGGATGCCAAAAGACTGTCATCTAATAACGTATTTTATAAATGATTTTGGGGCACACGGATTTGAGGACCAACGCTTGAACTCTTCGTTCAACATAACCTTCTCAATGTTTTTCTCCGCACATAAGAAACTGTTTAGTACCAGCTTACCCTTAATAACTGTTTAACAACTTATGCAATATAACCTCACCGTTTTAACCTTGTCACTTACCTCATTAATCCGGTCTTTAAAACGACCATTAACCTGTAACCACGTCGTAAAAATTAACTACAACTTTTAATTTAGTCCCATAAATTCTTCTGACATAATTTGTTACAACGACCCTATAAAACTTGCGAATAATCGTCCAATCTATAGAAACTACTTCCTTCATTATACGTAGTCTAAGTTTAGTTTAAATCGTTCGTATAACTTTAATAGATTCTTGAGTTAGAGTTAAAACGAGTAAGAAAGAAAGTCCGCGAGGACTAAGGGCTTGTACAGACAGTACTTTTGAACCACACGAAGCGACCACATTTTTGTGGTCTACGGTCACTGTTAACAAACACACCACATTGTGGTTTGTGTATACGACACTTGCAACACATTTGTGTCTGTTAGATGCTAATTGATATCGAGATCGAGCTACTACAATACGAGAGTTCGAGCAGTGAGTGTGATTCTGCAATCGGGATTGCTTGAACCGCATTCGTGTGTTGCAGATATTTAAGTGAAATTTTGGTTGTATTAAAAGCTTGGAGGCATCTGTTAGACAATTAATATACATTTACACTAGAATTTGTTAATTCATACTCCATCTTTAAGCCACCAAACAACTAAACATTTGGTCATAATTTTGTGGTCCAAAAAATTCAAGTGTAAACTTGTCCTAAGCATTCGCATGCAAGTACGAGCGTCTACACACGGTCGGCTAACTTCGCGTACACTCGGCGAAATTCAATTTCCTATTTACACTGCATCGGAAAAAGTGTATAACTTGAATAATGTAACGAATGTTCCATAGGTATGTGACAAAGTTGTCTCTTCGTTTACTTGGAAATGTTTACGGAGTTTGTCGAAGTAAATTTAATATGAACAGCGTATGTTTTGGGTGTAATTTATTCGATTGAAAGTTGAATATTAAGGAAATAATTGGTTGAAAGCAATTTTTGCGATGGTTTGTGTAAATATTACTCTGTCGATTGATCCCTGTTTTTATATTGAGTTGGTACGTAATTAACGAAATTAAATATTTTCTTCGTTTAGGTTAAAGTCTGATTCAAATATTGCGACTACCTAAGATTACAAAATTTTTATAAAAGATTATAATTAACGAAGTCGTAAGTAGTAAAGGAAACATCTTTCAAAAAATAATTTTGCTAAAATACTTATACTTACCAATATCTGCGATTCTCATACAACTTTAAACACAATCTAAAACAAATTTGAACGAACGATGATCGTATGGATCATTCACCATTCACTACTCATTCAAGCTCATACAACAAACAGCCGATGTATCCGACAGCCCACTCTTTTCATCCATCTGTCACACGCGCCTGCTTTTGACTTTACCATCAATTAAAGGCCCAGCGATTTGTCAATTAATTCTTGTCAGAAGGACAAAGAAGGCTATTGTAATTGCAAGATGTGTGGAGAGCCCTTGTATTAATGGATCTTGAGGGACGAGCCCTGATGGATAATTACTAAGGTTGTTATGTGATGATGTAATTAGAGAGTATATATGTAGAATGGAGTTTTGGGACCTATATCAGTTTAGCATCAGTGGATGATTAACTTTGAGTTGTGATTTCTTGAATGTTTGGTGATTTAATGTATACTAATATTTTAAAGAGGTAAAAGTTTGTATGTAGGAGGTTATCTTCGGAACTCCTGCTCCGATTCCGATAATTCTTTCACTAATGGGAAGCTACATTATCACCGAAATGTATAGGCTACATTTATAACGTTCTCGTGTGTTAATTACCGTACACAAGGAGAGCGAAGCCGCGAGCAAAAGCTATTTACATACATGGAGACTTATAGTTCGTACACTCCAGTCAAAATACTTTAGTCTGCAGGTTCTAAATGGAACAGTTTTTTTTTTGCACTAACTATCCCTCTGCTGGCCAAATGCCTCCCCAGTCCTTCCAAATGATTATTTCTTTTGACTTAAATTGAAACAGAGTTTTGGCAGTTTTGATATTGGCAATGTTTCGCAAAGGTGTGAGAGTCTGTCTAAAGACAATCTTAACACAGTCATTAAATTCTAAATAACAATTATTAAGAAACAAGTAATTTGTAAACTAATTGGAGGAAGCTATTTTAAAGTGCGAAAATATCGAGGCAAGTATTTTAAGATGTTCTTCGTAATTCAAAGGTAAGAGAAATATAAATAATTTCTCAGCAGAAACCTTTGTTTAAGTCTAGACAACTTCGATGCTACACAAGTCTCATTACATGAACCTTTGCATTCGCTCCTTTATTTTTATAGTTCCTTTCATGCATGACCTAAACCCCGTTCACGACCTTAGTCGTTGCGAATCGCGTGTACGTCACTTGTTTCCTACGCTTCCCCGTCCACGTCACAAGTCGCGATAATTCACGGCAGGTTTTAAGCGATATTTTCGTTTGCTTGTGCTTCTCTCGCAAACCGCGTGTTGCTTGAGTATGTAGCTGGTGTCCAACCGGTTACTCTTACTTTTAAGGCCCTTGCGCACTATGCGGCCATGACCACGACTTGTCGCAAGACCGGCCGCTATCTTGACAAGCTTGTCGAAGGCCCAGTCGTGCGACCAAACTGTCTTCCTGGTCGAAGCTTCTGCGACTAAGTCTCGGTCGTCCCCGTGTGGTACACGAGGTCTTTTATATTCGCTCCTTTATTTGTGTAGTTCCTTTCATGCATGAACTAAGGCGAGGTCTTCACATCCTGTATTCACTGAGAACACCTCCTATTTGATTACTGAAAGTTATTTTTAGTTTTCAGTTCGACCTCCTTTTCCTTTACTTTTGCATCGTGACTATTTTACTTGAGTTTTCTTGCAAAAAATAGACTGTAAGGTGGAAAACTGTTATACTGGAAACTAAAAGTAGATATTTAGTCTTAGAAAAAGAATAGAGATATAATGATGAATGTGAAAATAACGCAAGACCTAAAAGAAGAACAGATTAATAGGAACTACGAAAAAGATAACACTTTAGAGCTATAAAAATGGGAAATTCCAGTAAATATCTCAGAATGATGCTACAACTTTTTTCTCGGAATCAATCAACCTTCTTTTCATTTTCGTGTGGTTAGTGCCTAACCTGGTGTCAGAGTTTTTATGCCGCCCATGGGCCTCTGACTTGGCCTTACATGCCGTCGACAAATATTTCTCAGGCATGGTTTGGTTTCCTCATGATGTTTTCCTTCACCGAAGCAAGTGATAATTATACAATACGCACATGAATCCGAAAAATCAGAGGTGCGTGTCTTAGGTCTAAATCGAGACTTATGAAAGACACAGATTAACTGAACATATCCAAACCAACCTTAATAATGTTTTTTTTATCTTAGTCAAAACTATTATTTAACTAGTTTTGGTGTGTTAACTTTTTCATTTTTGACTGCATATAAGCGATTTGGTGTTTAAATAAATAAATATACTGAAATCCCATAAATATCTCCCATCCCCATTGAATATTCCTACTCACTGAAGTATGTGAGGATTTTCTAAAACACGACGCGGGTCAGTGATCACTGACACCCCCTGACTTGTGACTCGTAAGATTGGATTCGAGATTGGGGCCAATCTTTTGACAAGTCCCGAGCAAACCCATTCAGCCGTGCCGATGGGGTAAAGGTTGCGTACAAATAAAATATCTTCGACTATGAATATGTAAAGATGAGTCTGAACGTGAAACAAAAGCAGGTATGCGTGAGGTGAAGGAATTTGTTTTTTCAGTTAAGTAGATGTGGATGATTTTTGTGAATGAAACGTACTTCTGTGTGTGTTGATGATTATTGTCTCTCTTCTTTGAGGAGTTCTATTTTGATGTTCAGGCTGCTATGAATTATAAGAATTAAAATGATTGTAATAACAAAGTTCTTTTGTCTCTTTTATCTTGCGTCATGGAATGTTTTTTTTTTGATATTATTTATGATTGTGCGTTTTTAAACATGAGATACAATCATGCTTCTAAGCCTCACAAGGTAAGGCAGAGGTTTTATTTCGCCGACAAATCGAGATTCCGAGCTGTCACCGGGAAATTCCTGTTGGAAAAACCCAATAGTACTTTTCCGACTCGGGAATCGAACCCGACGCCTCATGCTCAGTAGTAGCGTGACCAGCACAGCATCGAGGGTAGATTGAGATAACATAACATCACGCCTGTAATCCCTGCAAAGGTGTACTAGCACACCCACATTTCACCAGTTATGTTTAAGTCCCATTTAATATGGGGTGAGCCTATTGCCATCAACCGGACACAAATCCAGACTCCGTGGCTGCTACTGAAAAATTCCTTATGGAAAACCCAATAACACTTTTCCCGACCTGGGAATCGAACCCAGGACCTCATGCTCAGCAGTCACGTTGGCAAGCACTAGACCAACGAGGCAGGAATATAATTTTAATAATTTATAAATGTCGTCGTTCCGTTTTAAATTAAAACAACACTTCAAGTTAGTATTACTCCATATTGTAAATCTTACCTAGTACAATAAAAGTACCTACAAAGAAATACTTTGAAAAGCCCCAAAACAAATGTATCTAGAACCGAAACCTAACGAATTCATTTGACTACAAAACGTCCGGCTCTTACTTAACATTTAATCCCTTTCCGTCCGTTATCAGGGAACATGAATTCATCATAATTTCACAAAGACTTGTCTTGTTGTAAACTGAGGAGGTGCGCTGTGCTGCAAGTGATGAGCTATTTTAGAGGAGATTCAGATAGACTGTTTTTGGTCTTTCAACACACAGTACAGTTGTGATTATAAAATAGAGCCCATGGATAAAAAAAACCTGTCAAGTCCACTTCTTGAACATTGATGAAAAACTAAACAAAGGCTTGTAAAAAACAATACTGCTATGTAGGTAATATTGTACTAAAAGTAAAATGTTAAACGAATTTATTGTAACCTTTCGACGATTTTCAACCCACTTGGGTTGAAAATCGTCGTTTTATACGCGTCTGCAGTACATTTAGCTTTTAGCAGTGAGAGAGCCACGACCAATAACAAACTTTACACACTTGCATCAAAATATTGCACATCATAGTCAAGATTCTACGTTTGAACACCAACATGAGTATTGAGAGTCAAAGAAAAACCACTTTTTTGTAAAAGTCTTTAAATCATTAAATGGCGTCCTCCCATCCGTCCTGTGCATCTGTCTCTACACATGAGAAAGTACTATTGTCCCTTAAGCAATCGGCATCGATTAAAGTTTATAGTCTTAACAAAGCGCACCACTAACCCAACAATTTACTACCAAAAGTTAACAATAACCGGCTGATTACTAAAACCTCTTCCTGTACTATCGAACATCGCCCAACTCAAGCTTTCAAGGAAACTTGTCGACTGCTAACTGGACGCATTATCTGCACAGCAAACTCATCCCGCGGGATTCAGTGAATCAGCTAGAAGTTAAGTGTTTCTGTTACATCTTGATAAGGATTAAATGGAAACACAGTTGACGGCTCCGCTGTTAAGCACCAGTTAGTTTTGTTGGGAGTGGATGTGACTTTTAGTGGGCGAGTTTCCTTTGCAGCGTAAAGAGCAAGAAAAAGACGATTTAGAAGCTAGCTGTGCAAAAATAGTTCCCATATAGCAGCAGAGTTTTTCAACTTGTGTTAAAAAAATATACTGCCACGTTGGTTGAGTGGTCGCAAGCGCAACGGCTGAGCATGAGGTTCTGAGTTGAATTCCCATGTCTCGAAAAAGTGCTATAGGGTTTTTCTATCTGCAATTTATCAGAAGTAGCCACAGAGTTTTTGTGCCCGGATCGCCACCTCTTACATGGGACTTTAACATATCTGGCATAATTAGGGTGTACTATTAGCTACATCTCTGCCTAACCATTCGAGAATAACAAGTGCGGTGTTATGTTCTTTTAAAAAAAAATGAAATAAGAGTATTATTGCTAATAATGCTTTCTCCAAACTTATACTGTCACTTACGGGATATCTTCCGTTATTGTTCACAATTTTTAGCTCAACCTCCTCAAACTGATCATGGCGCTTGCAACTGCGTCAAAATTTGGCAAGCGCCATGATCACGGGTTGACCGATGTGATATCAGTCAACCCGCGATCATGGCGCTTGCGCTTGTAACACCGTCGAAATTATGAACAATCACGGAAGATATCCCGTAAGTGACAGTATAAGTTTAGTTTTTAATCGTGAAAACCTAAAACAATCCTTTCTCCACTTCGAAAGATTAATCCATCGTTAAGCTTTGTTCTTTTTAATCAAAGAACGGTTTCAAATCTCATTGTGCAATACATTTTATACTCTCAACAAACCTTTTCCGGGTTATTTATCCAGACTATGTTTCTCGTATACACATACACACTCCAGCATGAAATTCGCAGCTTAGCAAAGGAAACTAGTAGCACTAACAAGACGCAATATCTATACCATAGACGCGTTCACACGGGTGCAGTGTTGAATCAGCTGAGTCAACCGTTTCTCTTCCATTTGTATAGAAATTGAACTCAGACTTGCTAGCTTTATCAAGTGATGCATGTGGAATGTTGTCAATTGTCTGTTTGTTTGCCAGTGTTCTTTTGTAAAGTGCTCCATGGCCCTTTTTAGCGCTTGAAAAATATTGACAGGAGACAGTGGCCAGTGTTGGTAATAATTTGCATTTTTCAAGCTGTCTACTTAGTTAGTTCCGTCCTGTTTTATTTATATATTTTTTTATTATATAAGTATGTTTATCAGTTGTCTGGTTGCCATAGTACAGGCTCTGCCTAATTTGGGATCAGATGGCGGTGTGTTGGTTGTCCCAAAAATATTATATTATTATTTCCTTTATTTATCTTTACACATATTATTTACATTTTTAAATATTAGAATATAAAAATTATAAAAAAAACATTTAAAAATATATAAAATAGTAGCCCACCGGCATCGGGAACAGGGTTCGAGCTACCGGTGGTCAGGGCTCTTGAGAGAGGAACCTCCTAACAATACGCGCCGTGTCCAGAAGAACTGCCTTCTGAATCAAGCGCTTGATCCAGCTGCCCAGCGAGAGCCTCCTCAGATGGTGGTCGAGGCTCTTGGCTATTAAGCCATTGGCCGACACGATTATCGGCACAATGACTGCTGTACTCACGTCCCACATGTCGACGGTTATTATTATTATTATTATATTATATTATTATTATGCGTATTATTATGTTTATCGTTTTTTTTTTGTCCCTGTAACAAATAAATATGTTTTCTTTTTTTTATACTTTCACGAATCTTGTCTTTCTACAGACTGTGAAAGAAATGGTTTGACATAAGTTTGCCTTGAATAATTTGGCTGAATCAGAATTTACACTGATCACTTTAATCCTAATCAGATTGTTTTACTTTCTCTTATTTTTCGAAACGTGTTTATGCATCCATCAACTACGAGTGTATTGACAGATCAACGTGAATAACAAGAAAACCAATTCATACCAATTTTGCTTTAAACAAAAAGTATTTTATAAGTATGAGGAATAGGGTGGAAATTTCCGCATCTCATGTTCTAGAGGGCTATTATCCGACGTTTGTTCTTGGGTTGTATATAGGTATCCTAATTTTGCGAATAAGGGTGCCTGAATAAAGAAATAGCTAAACTTAATGTATGCATTCGTACATAAAAAGAAAAAAAAAATACAGTATATAGCTGTTTTTTTATGCAAGCACACTAACTGAGCTCCTCGATGTTTAGGTAACCACAGAGGGGGCAAAGGAGTGAAAGGGGTAACGGACCCGCCTTACGCGTCGTGCTTTGTGGGTTTGAACCCAGGCAAGTGCATTAGTTTGTGCAATTTAAATCATCACCACTGCTAACAAAACGGTGAAGGAGAACATCGTTAGGAAACCGACATGTCCTAGAACCAAAAATTCGCAGGTATTTGACATCTACCAACCCACATTGGGCCCTTGTGGTGGAATACAGCCCAGTCCCACTCATTGAGAGGAGACCCGAGTCTCAGCAGTGGGAACATTATATCCTGGTTATATTGTAGAAGCCGCCAGAACAAAGCCGCCGATAACAAAGCCAATAGTAACGAAACATCAACCCTAAACCTTGATTCAAACACAATATCACTTGACACTGACGTCAACGCATATCTCCGGCCTTGGGAAGCCATTCTGTCACTAACGTGTTTAAATCGAGGACTACACACTAGAGCACGTTCCTCGCCAGTCGTTATAGAACGCTTGTTTGATCTTATGTATAGTTTCATTTTGATTTAGTAGTTTATTTAATTTTGGTTGTTTCTCGGTTTCGGATAGTTTTCTTTTGATTTTTTATTTTCTTTGTGTACCTATATTCTCTTACTAGCTGTTGCCCGCTACTTCGTTCGCGTGGCAAATTAGCTGTGTATGTGTGAGACTGCCTCGTTGGTCGAGTGGTCGCAAGTGCGACTACTAAGCATGAGGTCTTGGGATCGATTGTCGGGTTGGGCAGTGTAAAAAAAATGTTTTTATTTAAATTACATAAAGTTATAATGCACATGATTTGGAGATCACCTTTTAAGCAAGAAGATGCTTGTATTAGGTGACTCCGCTCTTCCCCTTAACATTAAACAATGTATGCAATTGAAAAAATACTATAAACAATAGTGTTATTGTGTTGTGTTATAAGTAGTAAGATAAGTAAGATAAGATAAGATAAGTTTGTGAATTGCAAAACCGCTTGTCCTGTTTGCGAGAACTTTGTTTTAATTCAAAAATCAAATGTTTTTTGACTACGTTTAAGAGTATACCATAATCCACTTCGTCTTCAAGGACCCACCTAGTAGACCCACCGGTGGGTCTCCGAATACTGATGTATCTCCCAAGACCTACTAGTGCGTCCTCTGAGATTTCATTGTCTTCGAAGACCCACTAATAACAATATCGTTAAAACCTACTTAAATTCGCTTTTAGTACTGGCTGGTTGACATTAATTGACAATATTCTTTCCTGTTTGTCATTGTCATTTATTTATTTATTTATATTAGTGTCTTCTATCGTAGCGTAGCTGGGATTTCGGATAGGCATAGATGATTAGTGCTAGCTAGCTTTTAGAAAACCGACATTGTTGGTACCTATTTTTTTATTCCAGCTAGTTTTTTTTTTTTTTTTTTTAATAATAATAGTTTTTATTTCGTAAAAATACAGATTTAACATTTTTTTTAAAATACAGTTTAAAAGAGCTTTGGTAGTAGAATACAATCAAGGATCTAATCTTATCTATCTGTACACAATATGGGAAACCCTGCCTCTCAAACTAGGTAACCTGTATCGTGAGTGATTCTTAAAATATGATGCTATAAGTATTAATACTAGACTGTATCGGTCTACCTGAGCGATAGAAGACAATAAAGTTAATTTAATTTAAGCTAGTTTATATAATTATTTTATACGTGGTGTGTGTGTATTTGCGTGTGGCTGTGTGTTTGTGTTTGCGTGTGCCTGAGTGTTTGTGTGTGTGGGTGGGTGTGTTGTGTGTAATTGGAGATATGAAGGTAGTTAGATGACGTACTTGAGTAAGGATTCTGTTTGTAGATAGTCCTGTTTCAGTAGCCATTCCGTTAATTTTAATTTTATTTCATATTTGTTTTATATCAGCAATGCGACACGTTAATAATGTTGCTATCTAAACTAAGACAGGGAGACCCTGACGGATGGCAACCCTACAAATGGATCAAATAAAATATTCAGCCACAAATAAATATCTTAACCAATCAAAAACCTGAAAACTATCACGAACAATAATACGAAATGAATACCTTCCAACATAAATGACCAAAAATCAATTTATTCTCTCTGGCAACCATCTGACCACAACTGGTCACAGTTGTGTGGTACATGCGATCAGGGTACAGTCTGGTCATCGATACCACATCGATACGGTGCGGGACCGCAACGGGAATTAAATGTTGTGATAACGAGAGACACGTTGATAGGGTACCGTATTGTTTTAAACGGAGAGGGGTTGCATGTTGGAAAATGGAGAAGATCGTGTTTCTTTTGTTTTTAATAGAATGTTAGGAATGACTAGGAGTTGTGAAGCATCAGTGAAAATGATATTTGTTGTGTCTTCTTACAAAAAAAAAACATGACATAATACATTTTCTTATCACATACATTATTTTATTTTGACATTTCCTTTTAGAAGAGATGCAGACATTAAAAAATCAATGGAAAAAACAGAAATAATATGTAAATTAACAGCGCTTAACGTTGATAAAACTGTTGGACCTTGCTAATTATTATCATACTGGGTGGAAGGGATACCGTCGCGAAAACGGTTACCACATACTCAGTACATCATTGAAGTTCCGCAAATTGAAAATTTTCATGGCTAATTTAAAGAAAAGCAGCTGTTCTATACATTTTAAACGTGCATGTATTGCATTTTTGTAGGAAACAACACATTTTTTTTTAAATACCAATGAAAAATTTCGATGTACGCGGTTCAGAATTAACTGTTTTCGAGTTGGTGTCCCTTCTACTCCGTATAATATTTAATCTGATTGGATCAGAATAGACACTTGTAAAAAATGATCTGTTTGAATTATGCACTTTATTACAAATAAATTATGATTTGATTTGATTTGATTAATTACATTACATTTAAGTTCTTTGTTCAGCAATGTCCACCGTTAAAATATCCTTAACCTGTACTTCGATAAATAAGTTTTGATTTTGATATATATTCTGATTGTGCGATTCATACAAATGTGTTATAAAAATAGAATAAAGTTACCGAGTTTTTTCAGTGTATGAAAAACTAACGGCCAAACGTAGCACCCTCTCAACCACGATAAGTGTTACCGAGAAAGGCAAACGACTAGTGATGGGAACTCACTCACAACTATGAATAAAATTGAAAATAATTATTTAATTATATATATTTAATTATAATTTAATAATTATAAATTATAATTATTTTTATTTGTTTTTGTTATAATTATTTTTCTTTATTTTTAATTTATTAAACTTTTTTTATGAAAAGTCGCTTCACTCTAGGAATTTCTCCTGTATCGTGGGTGCGTTTACAAACATTTAAACTCACATAAACAAACCCGAAAGATCTAGCTGTAGAAATATTTGTTCCGTGCGGGGATCGATCCCGCCACACGCAGCGCAGCGGCTAATCGCCCAGCCACTGTGCCAACCATGCCGTCGAAGCAAATGTCTCATGACCCAATATTGTATCCACGCACTTGACAAACAATTTGGTGATCAGGATCAAAGATACTCAGTCGATCGGAGCTACTTTAGTTGAAACTTTTTGACGAGTTTCGACTCAAGAGAGCAAAAATAATTACTTAAACACCAGTTAACTGGTAAAATGAAGTAATATTATGTTCTTTCAGAACCAACGTGAAATTCGGAAGCAATAAAATTGATTCAAAGCAAAATCATAAGTAATTTTACTAATGAAATATTGGCAATCGGAAACAGCAATTTGCTACAGAATACCACCGTAAAAGCCAATAATAGCGTCACTGTGGTCAACAACAATATAATAAAATCAGATATTAATTTCATACTTCACGGATCGGCGCATCGTATGCAGTAATCGTGCGAATGATATTTTAATAACGCACTGTAATGAATGTTTGTTTAAATTCTCTCAGCAAAGCGTTTAATGATTGTACATGCTCCTCTGAAATATTTGTGTGCATTCGGTTTGCTGGTAGCTTCAGGTCTGGTTCGGTAATGACTTGCAAATAAGGGCGAGGGGGTGTGGACTCCAGTGCAGTTCAGATGATAAATTGGTTGAAAACATACGCAGACACTAATTTAAGTATACTCCAATTTATGTAAGTTACTTACGGTCATTGGTTACGACAAATCTTCTATGTCTCCATGATTGGTACATACATATTATAACGTAAGAAAAATAATTTGCTCAGTTTTGTTTTAAAGATGTTTCCCTTTTAGTTCTTTGAACTAGTTTAGGACAGTTAATTAATCGTTTAAATAGATCGTATAGGTCTGTATAGAAACCAAACATTATCAGGCATTATTTTAAACAACAACTTTTACGAAACATTGTAGGCTTAACAACCTCGCTTCGTCAACTACGCTCCACAGAATTTAATGCCACATCACTAAACAGGCCGTTTTAGATTTCAATAACACCACAAACGGGCCAAGGACGCATTTCTCTGATCCCACACATACATACACACCATCATACGTATATACAGTTATTTTTATTAAGCTACCCTGTATATGTACTCATGTATAATGCATCCAGACTTTAGCTATTATTCATCGCTGTATTCCAAACTTTTGCTTGTGATATTAAAGATTCGTGGACGGTATTGGATTACGTAAAGTCTGATTCTGTCGCTGCCTATTCATGTGCGCCTGGTATGCCTGGTTTGAGCGGCTTGAAATGTGATACAAGGCCGGTATGATGGAAGTATTGAAAGAGCTTATTTTTGGGAGAGATTTTATTCGTATGAGCCGGAGATATTTCTGCAGTAAAATTTTTCTACGCTTAAACAAGTCGGTTTGAATGGCGTAACATTATAGAGCAAGTTTTTTTATAAATCTGTCAGTTTCCCAAATATTTTCGAAGTACCTATGAAAAAGGGACAGGTATTTATTGAAAAGACTGGGTTTCGATTCACGTAACGTAATAACTGAACCCAGGGAAAATGTGGAAATAAAGGTTTTAGCAACAACATTACCAACCCACATAATAGTATGTACTACAAGCTCTAGAGTTACTAAAAAGAAAGGAAAATACCACACAATAGCATACAGTAACAACAGCACAAACATTAGTTGAAATTCAAACACGTAATGATTCCTACCTGAAACGGTCTACACCCGAATGGTACGATAAAATTCAACATAAAAATTCTAAGCGTTCACCAAACTTAAAACACAATAAACAGAAGGGACAGAATCGTTTTCGTTCACCTCACAATAAAAATATCATAGGACCGCTGGAATGGTCCACGTATATAAAATAAACAATGTCTGTAAAGAAGTAAAAAGGTATGAGAAGATATTTAGGTTTCACGTCGAAAGTTTATGGGGTAATATCGTTATTTCTCATGATTGCGAGTGAAATTGCCTTTTTGGGAACGGTTAGTTTCTGTACGCGTTTTTTTCTTTCATTCTTTATTTTTTCCCCAATTATTTCTGGGCCACGGCAAGGAGTTATTTCATAGAAATAATTCAGGGGCTCATGAAGGCTCCCGGGAGTTACGGACAATTCTATCAAGAAAGGGACACGGACTCAAAATGATTTTTTGTGGAAACTAGCCGGTTATCGTTTTACTTTATCGCTGGCCTGTTACGTGGCTCTCGCAAGTTTCTGTTCACCTGGTACTCTCGATTGAGCTTGCTGCTTAAAATATAATTCGGTCAATTGAATTTCGCTATTTCAGTTCAATTATCTATCCGTGATCGACCTAGTTGGCTTGGTCTAAAACAGAAGCTTTTAAAGTTGCTTACAGCTGGAGCATATTATGTAAAATTGATTTACCACGAATTGCTTTATTTTTTCATTGAAAAATTGGTTTTCAATGAAAAAATAAAGCAATTCGCTAAATTGCAAAATACAATTAAGATTAATCGGTCTTTCATTGCTAGCAAGTTATTAAAATTGTATCTTACCACACCATCTTTTAGTACTTCCACATAAAACGTAGATAACGCTATTAAATCCGCACACGTTCATAGATGAAACCGCTTGTAAAACGAGATATTTCTATTCAACAATAATTACTAATGGAATGTGGTTTGTGGCCGACACTCGAATGTGGTACAGCTGCCGTTAATTATACACGACGTATTAATTCGTCACTATTATTTGCTAGCTTTGAAATGTCAATCAGGGAGTTACGAAATTACGAGCACGTTTGGTAGTCGGTACATGATGGATTATTTTAGGTATGTGCTCGGAAATTGGTGATTTAGAATTAGTTGTTGCATACTTTAGATAATAAAAAACCGGCCAAGTGCGAGTCGGACTCGCGCACGAAGGGTTCCGTACGGTACCATTATCTATAAAAACGGCAAAAAAATCATATCTGTTGTATGGGAGCCCCCCTTAATATTTATTTTTTTTAATTTTTAGTATTTGTTGTTATAGCGGCAATAGTAATACAACATTTGTGAAAATTTCAGCTTTCAAGCTATCACGGTTTATGAGATACAGCCTGGATACAGACAGACAGACAGACAGACAGACAGCGAAGTCTTAGTAATCGGGTCCCGTTTTACCCTTTGGGTACGGAACCCTAAAAAAGAAGGAAGACTTTAGTGATTTGATAAAAATGTTAATTTTATTGTGGCTCTTATTTCTACTCGCTATAGAGAGTGATTTAGAATAATATAAATGAAATATTTATTTGTAAACACAGGTTATACAGGGGTGTTACAAATACGTCGTGGGGAAACCGGCCGCGGCATGTCCTGGAACTAAAGAAGATATGCGAAATTACGACCAACCCGCACTGGGCACGCGTGGTGGAATACGGCCCTCTCTCTCTCACAGAAAGGAGTCCTGTATCCCAGCAGTGGGAACGTTACAGGCTGATTAAAACGATCGTGCTTATTTTCTTATGACCAACGAAGTCGTTGTTAACTGAAAAAATCTTTCATTAAAGTATCATTATCAATTTGCCCCACCATTCTCTAAAAACTTTAAACATTAGGTCCTAATTTTCCAATATACTTTTTGTTTTATATCTTAAAAGAATCAGAACTTTCGAGGCTGCAACTTTTCTTCAAGCAACGTCGTGTCAAAGACTTTCCTCTGTCCCTGATCGATGGACTGCCAATCAAGGCAGTGGTGTGACAAATATTTTGCGATACTTTAACTTACGTACTTACGGTTAAAAGAATCTTGGCGTTCTCCTTTGTGAAACAGATTTGCTGATATTTTATTTATTCATGCTTTTCAGCTGTTTTTGTGGTTAATGGTGTGGAAATATTTGGCCAGTGTTATTTTAAGTATAATTATTGTTTGTTACTTTGTATTTCTTAGCTGTTTTGCTGACGCAAGTAGCTCTAGCTAGAATGTCACAGCACTATATATATTATTGGTTTTATTGATTTGAGTTTGTAACACGTTACTGTTGAGTAGCTCTGTGGAAGGTCTTTATTGTGAAAAGTTTTCAGCAAAATAATAAATCCGTTACTATCATTAACAATGTTTTCAATGGCGTGCAGCATACAGTCACGTATGGCATTGCAACACGTTTTTTTTTAATAATTCCAACACGTTTACAGTACTCTTAACAATTTTGCTCTAGGTATGATACTGTCATGTTATCTAATCATGCTTTTCTTTTCATTTTCAGGTAAGTCTCGATCTGTCGATGACGCAACCAAGGAGGACCCATGTCTTACTGGTAGGCCTCATATATTATTATGTAATTGTGTTGTTTTATGTTTATTTACGTACAATTATTATTATGTGCCATATTAATACGAACAGTATTTATACTTATGTCACAAGCGGTCTGGCTTTTGAACCTCTTGCAATATTGAATAGATTGATTCAATGTTGACGTTCTTTTTTATTTCAATGTCCGTTTCTAAAATAACCGTATTACGAAAACACCTTTCTACAAATACATCACAGAAGCATGATTTAATATTTTGTTCTTATAAATAATAACTCTTTAATTTTAAAGAAGAAAATGCATTTTTTAACAGCCTTCAATTGTTCAGAAGGCATTGTGCCTTCTGAATAATTTAAAAGAACTTGAATTCAAAGAACAAACGTAACACAAAGAAAATACCATTCAAATTATAAATCCAGTACTTTTACGGTGTCCTTAAAATAAAACTTCACAACACCAATTTTAAATTAACAACTTTTAAGCTGTACTGTAATAATTAATTCCCGTAAAACTTTACCAACTGGTGGAACCACTTTAGCAGTCATGGTTCCCATAGGTATGTTTTCATCTTTCGAGTTACGAGCTAATTATAAGCTAGCTTTCCTGTGAGTCTTTAATAAGTAATACTACGCTACTACGCCCCGGTTTTTAGAGCCGCTGCTTACACCGAAGTGTTTTGTGGAAATTGTGTTTTGTGATTTTTAGCTATTTTTTTTCTTTTTTTTTAGCAACAAGTGTTCTCATAGTTTGCAAAACTAAACGGTACTATATGGCATATTTTGAAGCTTTAAAAGGTTTTTAATCCATTCATCTAAAATTTAGAAACTTACCTTTTATTTTTGTGGTAGGATACTCGTTTCAAGGGACAATACATTTTTATAATCAGTTTCCATAGTTTGGAAATGTTTTTTTTTTTTGTTTATTTGGATTTCATGTTACGTTGATTATAAAGTACTGAAGGTATTGTGATGATTAGTAAGGAATGACTAAATTACATTGAGGTGGACAAAATATTTGTAATCTGTAAAATTTGTTACCTAACGTTAAAAAAAAATAACCACAGATATTACTTCTATTACAAAAATCGTTTGCCATTACACTTAGTCCGTTTATTCCATAAGAACCTTTTTACCTAAACGGCCTACAAGACATGTTCGAACGTGACCTACATTCTAGTACCAATAAATAAATTCCCACGTTCGGAACGGTGTGACACAGGATTAACTTTAATATGAATCGAGCCTAAACAACGAGCTTTTAATAAAATAGCAACACAGCGATAGCTTGGCTCATGAAATTTATATTAACACCCGAGATTGTCCCGCGATGTTGCCAGTACAAGCGTTTTTTTTGCTTGTAAGGCGAGCTGGAACAAAAAGATTGCTTAGTAGGTTAAATTAAATTCTGCAATGACTCTCTGTGATTTATGGTAGCCTGGTAGCGGTTGTTGACTAGGAAATGGCGATCGGTGGACGACTTTCTGTGGAAGAAAAATTTAGCATGGTTTGGACTAAGTATATATTTTGTAATCATGAATTTTGCTTTGTATCTACGGTAATGAACGTATTATCTTTCTTTACAACTTACAAACTCCCTATCCATTTCCCCTGAATGTCTATTTTAAAGCACGTAACGTGCCGTTAAAATGAAGTAACGTGACTTTTCACTGTAGGTATTATAAATAGTAAAATATAGAAAAGAAAAACAAATAAAATAGTATTCTATACATTTTAGGAGGTCAATCACTGTAATTAAAGGTCATTATCCTCCCAATTTTCTTACAAAACAATCACTTAAGCTGATTGAGTTAAAACCTTGCAATCACTCTTTTTGATTTATGGAATCCTGGTACCGTCGGTTAGTTACGTTGATCAGGTTCACTTGACAATATTGATTGATGAACAATCCCAACTCATGAAGTTTCAGACTTTGCGTAAACAATCTTGAAAAAAATAACAAAGGAGTTTGTGTACTTCCTATCGAATTATGTATAGAATACATCGTTTTTTATTTGCAAGTTATCTTTTAGACGTACATGGTTTTCATGGCTTTAAAAACAAAAAACGTATTTCAAATAGAATAGTTGTCAATTAACTATTAACGCTTAATTTTAATTACACAGGATAGAAGATTTGCGATTAATGAAGATCCAAAAACACTGTCTAGTCTTCAGAAATCCAAAACCACTTTATGACTCAGCGAAAACGATTCACGCAAAACCACTATTCGTCTTCATACTAATCATAAAACAATACTTAAAGAAACGTCAATAATTTTGACTGATGCCAAAACTTTCGACCATCTACTAAAACAAATCCAATCATCTTCACGCCATTGCACACACAAGATAATAATAGGAACGACGTAAAAACTTGTATAAAACACCAATAGCCAGTATCGAAGTTCTCCTACTCTCCTAGTACTTCGTCCAAGTTCCTAACTAACTTCTTCCGTTATATTTTGCTTCGTTCGTGCCATCGTTACGGGTGATCGTGACTGCGCTGATTAATTCATTCCTAGAGGGGAGGGGGGGTAGACTATTGTTTTTCCCTCTTTTTAGGTTATTTGGCTTTGATAAATGAATGGGAATTTGTCTATTGTGGTGTAGACGGGAGATAAATTGTAAGGTTCTTAGAGTAACAGCCTATTGATGTCCAGCTAAGACAGTTTTGTTGTCCGCACTTATTTGAGAGTAACTTGATATTGATGATCCGTTTTGTATGGTTGAACACTCAATTTGGGGTGTATCTGTTCTTTTTAGGGTTGCGAAATGCGCTTTGGAATTATTATACTTTTTAGCGACTGTTCGCTTTGATATGACTAAATATTACTTTCTAAAATGTTTGATTTAATGAATATGAAACTGGCACTTTTTTACATTTTTGAATCCTTGTAATTTTGTTATTTTTCAAGAAATCAATGTTGTAGTTAATTCACAACGATCTACCAGGAGTTCATACCTCAATAGCAGTAACGCTTACGATTACATAATTCAGCTAGCCCACCTATAAAAACACGACCTCTGTCAGGACTCCAAAAATTTTCCAACCTAGGTAGCTAGCTACCCACATCTAGTCATCCAGTAAACAGTGTATTTTATGTAACACAGTACTGAATAGAATACAAAGTTAGATTTTCTTTAGAAATAGGTACTAGGAGGACAGATCCTTATTGAGATCTTCCGCATTTTCTCACATTTGTATTCAAATATTCTACCCTTTGGAAATACTTGTCCAATGATTGTAAGTTTTGTATTCTGTGAAGTTCGAGATCTTTAATATGATTAGCTGCTGTATAATAGTTTCAACCGTTGTTTGAGCTGATATTATCTTTCTTGCTTAATTTTATGATTTGTTTGCAGCAAAACATTGATATAAAAAATTAAATTCGAGAAAGGAGTCAACAACAAAATTTCTGAAAGTTTATTATATTTCTGAAATTGCAGGAAAATGGAATAGAAAATAGCTAGTGAATATCTATTTGGCATAATATATTTACTAATTGAAACCAAATGTTATTACACTTACCTTGCCTTGCCTAGCCTGTTTCCAACTATGATAGGGTCGGCTTCCAGTCTAACGGTGATACTACTACTTCAGCTATTACCAGTATTGTACATAGAGTGATTGGCGATGTGGCCTTCCTCAACCCAGTCACTCAGTATTACGATACCGCTTGATATCAAAGGTTGGCAGACTTCTGAAAAAAAAAATGTGTATAGTAATAAATTTTGGACTGCCTCGTTGAGCTAGTGGTCGCACGTGCGACTGCTGAGCATTAGGTCCTGGGTTCGATTCCCAGGTCGGGAAAGGTGATTGATGTTTTCCATCAGGAATGTCTCTGTATCAACCACGGAGTTTGGATTTGCGTTTGGATGATGGCAATAGGCTCGCCCCCTATTACGTAGGACTTAAACATAACTAGCGAAACATGGGTGTACTATTAGGTACTCCTCTGCCTAACCCTTGAAGGACTACAGACGTGATGTTATGTTATGTAATAAATGCCTAATCCGCTAATCCATCGCTCAAAATTTCCAGCAAATAATTGTACAAAACATGTCATAGTCCCGCAATATGCTAGCTCATGTTTTACTGCTCAATAAAACCATCGAAACGAAACGAAATATATGGATTCCAACAGAGTCCATTGTTCGGTCATTGTCTAACATACTCGTACATACTGAAAATTTTTCATCGAAAAACAATATCCGTCATCGCAGGCCTATTAAATCGTGGGTCTAAGTGCAAATATCAGTATTGGACGGTTAGGCTATAAAAACGCCAAGTGCCATGACGTATGGTGGCTGTGTACGACCTGTATCGCATGATGACGCATAACAGCAGCAATGTAAACTGTGCGATGTTTAAAAATCGTTTGCGTTTCGCTTTTGTTTTTTAGGTGCCCCAATATTTGGATGCCGTGTTTTTGAAATGTTTTATTGGTTTAGATTTTGATGGGATTACATAAATATTAGTGTACCTACACATTTTTGAATGAACGTTTGTTTTCAGGAGAGGCTGGGTACATTGATTTACCAGAATACACAAACAATTTTTTTACAGAATACACAAGTCTTTTAAGTTTTCGTTTCTGTTACTAACAATTTGTATGCCTTGTTCATCCGATTTGTTGTATTTTATTTACACAGATCGCATACAGATGCCTTTATACTTTATTTAGTCAATTCTCACTTCATTTTAAAGTCTCATACTAGTGTTTATTTATACATTTCGCTTGTCACAGCATTTGTTATTCCACGCAACATCTTAAAAACCTAAGAATTTAAATAAAATAGATACGTTCTGTAGGCAAACAAAATCTTAAACAGTGGAGTTTAACCTTTGTCAAAGTAACTCTGTGAACGCTTTGAACTCGACTAAAACCACATTCATCATTTCATTTCACTTGTATTTGTTGTATAAACCTCTTTGTAGTGATGTGCAAGTTCAATTTGTCGATGTTTTGGCCGATATTCATTGTTATTCCGTTCTGTAACTAACAAATACCACAGATAACAGAACGTAACACCTGTTTCTCCGAAATGTTAGGCAGAGTTGTTTTTACTGTTGGTACACCTACATTTCGTCAGTTTACTCACCACATTTTACTAGTACATTGTAAGATGGACGTTCACCAGTTTTTTCCATTTAAAATTAATGCTGTGGTTTATGGTTGCAAAAAAATAGTTCGGTAAATGCCTAGCAATGTCAGTATCGAATAATAATATCGATATTAAAACATTATTAAATATTATCACAACAGTAAGCAAAGTAAAGCAGAAAATGTAATTCATGCATTATCTTTTCGTCATTCTATCTTAACTTTTCGACTCAACATAAATAAGACCAACAGTTCAATTAAAAATTAAATCAAAACTCAAATTCAATTAAAACAATATCATTCCAAATTCCAATATCAATACACGAAACGTCTCAATAAAACGAAGCTCAAATCAATTCTGAGTTTAACATTTGTTACATTAATTGGCTTTATCGATTACTCGGATTACAAGACCGTACTCGATAGTCGGTAATGAACTTCAAACGCTAATTGGGCCATCCCTACTTAGTAATGTTCGGTGCGTAGGAGGGAGGGAGGCCTTCTGACGTCATAGTCAACCTCCACCCAGGTAGGTATAAGCTTCATATTAAATTTATACAGAGTACGATAATATTTTCTTTTTTTTTCATTTAACGAGGTGTTTCTGTGGTGTTCATTTTTTGTTTTTGAGATGTTGTTAGTTTAAATGAACAACGTAAAGGAATGTTGATGTACACAACTACCTTACCCTTCGGGGACAATGAGCGTGATGTTATGGTATGATATGAAACATGTTTGGTACATTTTTTGCGTGAATTATCGACGATCTCGGAAGATTAGTTTTTTGAGATTTTTTTTTTTCAGTTATCTGAATATCTCTATTTATTATCATTATCTTACTCTAACTTCTCGTAAAAAACAGAAGACCAAACAAACAAAAAGAAGCTCAAAACGGGATCGCTCAAAATAGATACACGAGAAGAGGCTTAAAGCTAATACTATTGATCTTCCAACATTCGAGATAATTCCCTAGAAAGACACAAAATAAATTCATCTGGAACATTTCCACGATGTAACAAAATATGTCATGTTTCCTGAAGCAAAAATACTGATCGAATATATCTGAAGCGACATGGACAACGGAATCGAATTAGCAGAACACAAGACACAATCACTGAATCAAAATGATAACAAAATATTTTCTGAGCAAGAAAAGTCTCGATGAGCTATTGAAGTTGTAGATGTTTTTATTGAATGACACGCGTTTATGTAAATGGATAGTGAATATCTTTATGTGTTAGCGTTAATTTTTACATTTGTGGTGCTTTAAAAAATGCTTACACGTGTAACGTTCAGCTGAAATTATAACCGTGAAATAAAATTTAAGATAAGAAAGATAGATAAGATAGATAGATAGATTTAAGATATGTAAGTGAAAACGAGCATTAAAAATAAAGAAAGAAAGCTATTTTTGGTGTCGCGGTGACATAATGTGACAAAATGACAAAAAAAACATACAACTAGGTTACTAATAACAGAGTTTGTTTGTATTGCTTTAACAGACTTCACGAGAAAAGTATTTGTGTCTTAGGCATTCATTTAGTTGACGCTAAATGTTAGTAAAAACGAGGATAAAGTACCTCTTTAGGTAAAGTTGACTCTTAAAAAGAATATTACCCACAACAAACCTTGTTAAAAGTCATGTTTCTACATTGCAGGAACTATTTTTGTACGATAAAATGAAAAAAATAAAGAAGAAAATAAAAACATTATCGAATAAGCCATATATTACTAATAATCGCCAAACTGTTAAGTGTAACCCGACATTAGGCCAGCCGGGAAAATTAAATAGCCAGGCATTGAAAACAAATGACTGGAACAAAGGCCTATCCAAACTACACAGGTAGGCTAATTGGTACCTAGACATCGCAAAATAATCTACTTATCCAAAACTATCTTTAGAATTATACAGAATAGAATCTCGACATCACCGCGAAAACTTTTAAAACTAATTCAGTGTCTACAGGATCCTGATGCACCAGAATTCAAATTTATAGACGGTGATTAAAAAGTTCGCTCCTCCGTCCATTTTGCAGTTTTTATAGACTGGCAAATTGAATTTAATAAACGACCGAAAAAATCCACACTTCGTCCAAAAATCCTGGTCTCGATCATGCGTCGATCTCTTTTAGAGTTAGACCAACATTTTTTCAAAAAAATCAGAAAGAACAGAGTTTCACAGACACAAAACTCATAATAGTATACTTCAGAAACACACACAAAGTAAATACACTCAGACGATAATAGCACATTCCCTGAAGAGAAGAGTTATAAGGATAGTTTGTTGGTGACACGTCGACGACCAGAGTCGGAGTCACGGCCAGATTTCAAATTCTATTGTCAACTTAATACCGAGAAACGACGGCAACTACTAGAATTTTTAAAATACATCAATACAAATATTTTGGCTCATTGCATGCCGAGTGTTTTAATAAAGAAAAGACAATTTTGATAAAAATACACCTTACATTCATAATTTGAAAGCAGAATGTTGTGAACGGCTTTTTGTCGCTTCATACTGGAAGCTGATAAGACTTCCCTCAGTACACACTAAAACAAAACTTTCTATAATTACCTACTATCTCTCAAAATAAACAGTGTATTTATGTGCTACGTACAAACATGGTACTTAGTGCTGTCTATCTCACCTTTTTTATATTTTCTTCAATGGAATCAAAGATTCTTTAAACCTTGTACAAATGACTCCACCGTTCTAACCATAAAATTATATTGAGCATCAATTCATCTACATCGGTACAATACAGAGTACAACACCTAAGTCCGTCCCTGTGCCTCTTCCCACGTTACCGGACTAGAGCATACTTAAATCGAGCCTCGATTGTTATATAAAAGTTCCCAACTAAAGGTGTTACTTACTTTTAAAGTGTTTAGAGTGTATAAAAGCAAGTTTTATTGTAAAAGACACGGACTGCAACGTCAATAATGGTTTATTCGGTTATTTTTATAGTCTGGGATGGAGCTTGGTATTATATCTTGTATTGGTGTTATTTTTACAATGTTTAGGAAAAATAAATGTGGTAACTTAATCGTAGGTCTTCTCTTTGTTTCATATAATTTATTATGTCTAAAGAAAGGTTTCCTTGGGACACCTACTCATTCATTGGTCACATTCATAGCAAATAAAGATTGTAAGTAAAATTTTGCTCAAGAATTTAGTAATTTTCAAAACTACTAGTATAAGAACAGTGCGATAAAATAAATAGAAGATAAAGATCTCAAGATTCAAGAACTTTAACTTTTAAACTATGACGACAGCCAGCGATGCCACAAAGAAACTTCCAGATTAAACTAGAAAATTCAACGTAACTGAAAACTTAATTATTCCATCGGCCAATTCAGCAAAAACATTACTTCTATAATTTATTCGCTCCGATAACTCTGCGACGAACCAAATTTGGTGCAAGCGTAAGCCATGCACTACTTTTGACCGTGTGCCAACTTCGGAAACCGGTTCAGACCGGTTAAATTCGGATATAACCAGAAAAATCCAATGTAACAATGCAAAACTTTGTGGATATATAAAAAAAAGTATAAAAAAGGTTTATTTAACTTTTGGAGTCGTTTCAAATTAATTTTGCTTGTTATTTTTGGCAATGTATGGAATTTATTGTCCGTATTTATAGTATTGGGGATAATGGAAAATACATTTCAAGGGGCATTTAGCTACGGTGATAAAATGGGGGAATTAAATTCACTTGTATTTTTTCCCTTCTTCCTTAATTTTTGGGCTTTTTTAACAATGAGAACGCTGGGCTGGAAAGATTACATGTAGCGGAGATAAGAATGTTGAGGTGGATGTGCGGTGTGGCAAGAATGGACAAGGTAAGGGACGAGTATATATTAGAGGAAGTTTAAGAGTTTCTCTAGTTACAGAAAAGTTGAAAGGGAATCGACTATCTTGTATGGACATGTGATGAGGAGGGACAAATCGCATGGTTCTAAAACAGTGATGAGTATAAACGTTGATGGATGGAAAGGGAGAGGAAGCCAAAGAAACGATGGATGGATTGTGTGAGGAATGATATGAAAGATAAAGAAATAAATGATAGCGTGACGGTTCACACAGGAGAATGGAAGAAAAAAACGTGTTGCGCCGACCCCAAGGAACATGGGACAAGGGCAGGAAGCTGATGATTAACAATGAGAACGCAGTAGAAATTAGGATTAGTTTTCAGGGCACCAACTCCACTAAACTAACGGTTTAGTATCTCTAAACTTTGGGTTTTGACAGAATTTCCATCCAAAATGTAGGTTACCGTTTTTTCCCGCAAGCAATACAAATTACCATTATCATCCCTTAGTTTGACACTACCCCTATTTCACTTAACCTAACCTAACTCCTACTTACAAACCAACATATTTATTTCAAGTAACATTTGCTAAGAAAGTTAACAGCCGAAAACTCTCTGACAAAACTCGATAAATCCAACTTAAGTTTACATTGACGTTTTTATATGAGCACGGGCCTAAAGACGGCTAATGAAACTCCAACGAACTTGGGTAGAACTTTGTTATTGGCCCATACTTCATGATTAGACGGGAGCGAACGGGATCAAGACTGTCACAATAAAGATAAGATTTCATCAATTGGCCTTCTTAGAGATTATCTCGAGTTTAGGACAAAAGAATTTTGGTCTTGGATTTTTTATTTAGGATGGTATTATCTCCACTGATGCTGGTTTGGCAAAAATATTGTGCTTACAGGAAGTTTGAAGTTTTTTAGAAAGACACTTTTCTAAGCTTTCACGGTTTAAAACTAAACTTATACTGTCACTTACGGGATATCTTCCGCAATTGTTCATGTTTTATTGATTGTTATTTTTTTTTAATGATCATCATCAGCGTTCATCATTCTCTTGCCCTTGTATTCATTGTGGTCGGCGCAGCATGTCTTCTTCTTCCATACTTCTCTATTACTCGTCATCTCATCATATACCTCATTTTTTTTAAAGATATTAAATGATAATGACTTAACGACAAAGAAATCAAGCCATATTTTATTTTGTAAAAACGATCTAAAATTGTGAACAATACTTTGTTATGTAGGTGCATATAACTCATATATATTCATTCACAAAAAGCATTAATAAAGAATGAAACGCGTGTAGAATTAACAAGGCGTCACACACATTTTAAAAGGTGTTTTTAATACACTTGAAAGATGAGGAAAATTCCGTAAATTTATAAAAAGCCCGTCACATTTTCATCGTCTCATGTCTTTGATGAATAGATCATGTTCTCTGAAGATATTATTTACGTTTGCAAATTGATGCCGAGCAAAGCGTTTTAAAAGGAGCATTTTATTCCACAGTATCTTTCTGTACGATGTAAATCAAAGTTTACAAGGCTTTTTTTTCCATTTTGTAGGTAGTTATCAAAGCCATTTATGTTTTTTAAGAAGATGTACTAATTGGATTTCTTTTCACAAGCAAAAAAAATATCGGCCGTCGTTAAAAGCGTCGTTGAAACTGCCAACGTAAAAGGCCCTAAAATTTCAGAAGGTCAAACGTTGCTAATGTCAGCTCATCTCCAGAAAAAACGTAGCAAAAGTTATTCCTGCAGATTTCCGGAAAATAAAACAGCATTACTGTAAAGCTGGGTCCGAATATGGGTAGGTACCTAATTACGTCATCGGGTCGCCATAGCCGAAAGCCAGCGATGCGTGAACACAGTTGGACAGCAATTGTATCCATAGGATGGACGAATGCCGGATTTTATTCCGGCTACGTGTTAAGAATGTTTTTTTTCCTACGTTTTTGTCTCAAGCCATGTCGGATAATATTAAGGATTTTTATTGAAAAAGGTTATTGTTCTCTGGCGTGAGACGGCACTTCGCTTTTTGATACGAAAGGTGTTTTAGGAGCCATAACTTTAGGGTGGGGGCTGGAGACTTGGCGACGTGTATTTTATTGTGATCGCTGATATTTCTGCGAAAAATGAATTCTAGAAATTAATACTGAAAATGTACGGACGACTTCTGAAAACCTAAACTTTACTTGGTATTTCGTCTTAGTACGCGCTGCAAATGGCGCTGCGGCAAAATGAAAATGATATGAATTGAAATTTTAACGATTCTAATTTCACACATTTGCGAGTAACGTATTCGTAATATGAATGTTTCCTTTAATATTATTTCTATGTGGCAAAATATAAAATCTACGCGTTCAAATTCGTCTTTAATCAATTCAATCTTGGTAGCTATTTGCAAGCCATAGCAATCACATTATAATAATAACTTACTCTTATAACATTAAATAAAGTAATTCCTTTACTCCTCAAGCACATAATCTTGACCCCATCACCGGCATAATTAGTTCCAAATGTCAGAACACAAACGATCCATCTCCACTCATTTTTCTCTCTCCGCCATTTTCAATGTTCCTTAGTTCAGACTGTCAAAGCAATTTATTGAGATGTATAGGCCGAAGTGACGATTTACAAAGACTTATAGTTGGTCGTACATTTGTGTGAAAATGTCCTTTTTTACGTCAATCCAAATCTATTTGGGTTTGTAAATGTGTTTTGTACGCCCTCTATTTTTTTCTTTCGTTCTTTCTTTCTTCCAATGTTTGTTGCATGTCAAGTTGGGTTGAAGATTGTTTTGTATGGTTTCTTTTCGGAGTGACTGAACTTTGGAGAGCGTAATGTGTGTGCTTTTCGACTAGGAATTGACAATTCCTTAATGCGTGTCGAGTGGGAAATACACAGGAATGGAATACAAACGCAAATAAATGTAAGAGAAAAAAACAGACAAGTGCGTGTCGGGCCACGCACAATGTAGGGTTTCGTAGTTGCCCATCAAAATGTGCAGACACTTCCTACGGTTCGATTTGCCTTCGAAAGATGATTTTTATTAAAAAAAACTTACATTTGCAGTTGAAAACCTGTGCCCAAAAATATGATATCCAAGTACATTTTATAAGTTGGTCAACTATTACTCGTGAACTTGTAAAGTGTAAGTAGTTAGCTGTGATAGTTTTCCTTTTAACTTCGTTATATATACTATCACCGTAAATTTTTTCACGCACCCAAACATAACCATTTAGCTGGTGGGGGTATAAAATCCCTATTAACGTTACTGGAGATACCCTAAAAAAATTTTTTTTTCTTGATTTTATTTCACCACTTTAACTAATCTGTATATTCATGCCAAATTACAGCTTTTTAGTACTAAGAATCTTTGAGCTAAGCTGCGGACAGAGAGACAGACAGACATGGCGAAACTATAAGGGTTCCTTGTTTGTTGACTACGGAACCCTAAAAATTAACTACCTAATGGCATTCTTCTTCTTTAACGTATAGTTAGTGTCTAACCTGGTGTCAGAGTTTTTATGCCGGGCCCTTGGGCCTCTGGCTTCACTTAACATGATGTTGAGAAATATCTCTCAGGAATGCTAGTTTTTCCACAATGTTTTTCTTCACCGAAGCAAGTGATAATTATACAATACGCATATGAATGCCACGACCATGCCCATGGCCATGACCTCTGACTTGGCAGTCCGACGGTCACACCACTAGGCTATCGGTGCTTCTAACTCCATTGAATTACTCGCTTAGAATATTTCCATCCCAACTATTGCCTGTTTTTACTAATTCTTTGCGACACCCAAATGATTACCTTAGAAGCGCTCTGTCGGATTGTCAACGCTTCTCAATTCACAGACTTCAATTCTAACAGTGGAACTATATTACACCAGTAGTGTAGCTTAGTGTTTGAGAAAACGGCATAAATTATACAATTAAAGCATAGCTTAAAAACACATCATCTGCCTAGTCTTTTCTAAACTATTTTGGGGTCGGCTTCCAGTCTAACCGGATGCAGCTGAATACCAGTATTTTACGTGGAGCGACTGCCTGTCTGTCCTCCACAACCCAGTTAGTTCTGGGTAATACGATACTCTTTAGTAAGACTGGTTGTCAGACTTTCGGGCCACTGACTACCTGTAACGACTGTCAAAGATCTACAAATCACAGCTCGGACCAACGGCTTAACGTGCGTTCGGAGGCACTAAGAAAACTCGGTATGTAATGGGTGGTCACCCATCCACAGACCAACCTAGGCAAGCGCAGCTTAACCTAAAGATCGACCCGAGCGGCAGTTATTATTTAGCCACGAGGTCCTCATCGTAGCTTAAAAACACAAATGACTTAAATTCGCGTCCATTAATTCCCACATTTCCGCATTTCAATAAAACCTATCGGAAAATAATAAATTCCTATTAAATTCTCTGCGAATCTTTTTGCAGTGACATTTCCTCTCAGACGCATTCGTGGAGTATTTATACCGGCGACGGATTTTTCCAATCTCTTTTCCGGGAATTTCACTTTCATTTTTCTCATCCTTTTAACAAGCAATTTCTAGATATTTTTGAGGACATTTAAAAAATTTTCGCTTCTACTCGGATTCCAGGTATTACAAACCTTTTTACACTGGTATGGTATTTTTATTTTCACGAAAACATTTTGATGAACCAAAGAAAAATTTTTTCTTTGAAAAATAATTGCTTTAAATGCTTCATATTTTATTATTAGGACTTCACTTTTAGAATTAGCTTTTAACTTCTGTCTCATTTTAATAAAATAAAGGAATTTTATGTGATCTGGCAAGATCTAAGATATTTCAACAAAGGGGAGATCACGCCTTGGAATCACAGAAACTGAACGTCGAGATAAGCAACCCATTTACTGAACTGACTACTATTAAAACTTTTGATTATTATCATTTTAAAGCAAGGGGTGATTATCCATTGACATTAATATTTATTCGGTTCCTTAATATAAATTAAGGATGTTTCTGATCTATGAAAATAAAAAAATAAATGGTGAACCGTTGTTGATGACGCATAAAACCTTTTTTTGATTCTCTTTGGGTTTTGTTTGCCATCATGTCTCGTTCTTTTTATAAAAAAACCGTGGGATAATCTGCCAACTTTTTCTTGGTAGCACTACGAAGAAAAAGTTGTCTGTAGCAATTAACCGTCCACAACTCTTTTTCAGGCAATATAAGATGGCGATCCCTTATCTTAACACAGTACAATTTTAGTTAAAGTGTTGACATACAAATAAGTGTATTCAAATATAAAAACGATGTACGCTTCCACAGACCCAATTTATCATTAAGTTAAACCATCACTTATGAATGAAGGAGCTGATACAATATAGATATGTGGATAAAATCAGAGGCAACAGATATCTACAAATCATGTAGCATCCAAGGAAACGAACAAACCAACAAACTACTTTTCCATAACATAAATACCCACACTAGCTTTTATTTTTCCATCTGCCCACCAATCCGAAACGGTCCAGTCAAGTGTAACAGAGAAAAACAAGCATCATAGGAACGCGTAACTGAAAATCAGTTGCGTTGAGCACCCCTGATGTACAAAGTCACGTTGGACAAACAATGGGCACCCCTTTTTTTTTTTTTTTTTTTTTTGGAGGGTGAGAAATCATCAAATGACTCCTCCCGCCCTGGGCAGAGCGGAAGGGAGTGTCAGACTCTTACTGACTAAAAAACACCCATGTTCCTTCATTGGCCCTTTATGTTCCAGGGCCGCGGTATCTCTTTCGAACAGTCCCGCAGCCCTGGCAGGCACCGGCCCTTGCGGGCCCCTCCCGTATGCTGACAACTCTTTGAGGCGCGCGTGGAACACGAACGCGCCGTCGACACGGCCTGCCCGTCGTCATACGACGGACGGACGGCGAGCTAGCCCATTACTCGCCGTCCACAGGCCCGCGCCTACGGTGGCCGAGAGCCATCACGGCGTGGCCCCCGACGCCCGGTGCTTCTCCCGCGGCGGCTGGGACGTGAGGAGGTTCTCTCCCTCTCACGTTCCGCCGCCTCCTTCGCTAGCATGACTGCTTCGCAGAAGGAGGCGACGGCTTCCCATTCCCTCTCGCCCCGGACCATGGCTTGAACCAGGGCCGGACGCGAGAGGTCGCCGCCGCCAATCGCCGCTACGAGGACACGGCGGTGCTCCGCCCAAGCAGAGCAGACCTCCACGGTGTGCTCCACCGTGTCCTCCGGTCGATCCTCGCAATTGTAGCACCCGGGCGTTTCCTCCCGCCGGATTCGGTACAGGTACCTCCCGAAACATCCATGTCCGGTGAGGACCTGCGTCAGGCGGAAGGTGAGGGCGCCGTGGCGCCTCTCAAGCCACTCCTCAAAGAGGGGACTTATCGCCACTATCGTGGCGTGCCCTGAACGGGGTTGCGATAGTCGCTCTCTCCATGTCGCCATGAGATCACGGCGGAGGTCTGTCCGCCGCGCGACAATATGCCGCGGCAGCGGAGTTACCCCCCGGCTCTGTACCTCCGCGCGCCACTCGTGCAGGCGCGCGAGGACTATGGCCTCCAGATCCCATGGCGGCAATCCGGCAAGGAGGCTCGCCGCCTCGCGGGAGATCGTGCGGTACCCACGGATCAGCCTTACGGCTACCACCTTTTGGGGCGCGTTCAGGTAGTGCTTTGCACGCAACCTCAACGAACGCGCACAATGGGCACCCCTGCTGTGGATTTTTATACACCTGCTGGGGTCGTTGGCCTGGCGGTTGAATAAGAATGCTGATGATACACAGGGTGGGAAAAGTTGGACGATTTTAGTTTTGTGATTATTGTACGTACAGTTTTGTTTCTTAAGTTTTTAGTGAAAAATATGTATGAGTGCCCGAATGCTCTTATGAGAATCGTGGATATGGCTATTCAAAACATTATAAATGACGTAATAAAAATATTCAGTTGGTTACAAAAAGACCAGCCGTTTTCGTTCCATCATCGAAAAGAACAATTTTTTCAAAGTTCTTTTAAAGGAAATGTCGTAATTTAGCATTGGGGTGCATATCCTTGACCTTCTTCAAAAAAGTTGCATCAAAATCACTTCATTAACTTCACCTTGTAGTTCGCATTTAGCCTTAACAAACAAATGAATATAAGCTTAATAAGCACGTCAAGCCGTTGGTCCCGGTTGTCATTTGTAGATCTTTGACAGTCGTTACAGGGAGTGGTCCGAAAGTCTGACAACCAGTCTTACCAACGATATCGTATTACCTAGTACTAACTGGGTTGCTGAGGTCAGATAGGCAGTCGCTCCATGTAAAATACTTGTATTCAGCTGCATCCGGTAAGACTGGGAGCCGACCCCAAGATAGGCTAGGCAGATAATGATGAATCACACCATGTTACACCGTAAATAAATCCTTACTAATTTCAGCAATTAAGCTGCCCCCTTTACCGGATTAGCTTGCCGGCTGTGTGTCCTAGCCCTTTGAAAGGCGAGACGTACGAAAATAGGATGCGATGCAAACACGTCTGCCTAGTGCACTGAACTCCACAGATATCTATTTAAGATCTTAGTTTCGATTTAAAAAGTGTTGGTCGATCGAATTACGCTTTTTTATGTTTTAAAATAATGTATGTCCTGGCCACTTATGACTTAATTATTGGATCAACTAACCAAGATTAATGGAAACGTTTTCTTTGTTTATCATTTAAGACCACTTTTACAAATGTACGTGATATTTAAATACAAATAGACGGCACGGTTTGCGCAGAGGCTGAGCGGTTGGCTGCTGCGCTGCCTGTCGCGGGTTCGTTTCCCGCACGGAACAAATATTTGTATGGGCTACGTTGCAGGTAGTTGTTCCGGGTCTGGCTGTTTGTGTATGTGAGTTTAAATGTTTGTAAACGCACCACGATACATGAGAAATTCCGAGTGTCCATGGTTTACAAAAATAAAAATTTGCATGGAAACCTTCATGTTAAATAGCAAGAGAAATTATGTTTTTAACAAAAATTGATATTTAGCCGGTGAAGGAAGACGTAGTGTAAAATATTGATCAGTCCAACGTTTGCCTTCTCAATGCTAGCTTGTCTTCATTCAAACACTGTGCTACGCATCCTAGCGCTACGCAGAATCGTAGCAATATGGCTACGGCGTAGCAACGACAAGTTCTGCAGCCAAAATGTACTTTTATTTTATTTACATTTTTATCTACTTCATCATCATCATCTGCCTAGCCTTTTCCCAACTCTGTTGGGGTCGGCTTCCAGTCTAACCGGATGCAGCTGAATACCAGTATTTTACATGGAGTGACTGCCTATCTGACCTCCACAACCCAGTTAATATTGGGTAATACTATACCCCTTGGTAAGACTGGTTGTCAGACTTTTTGGGGCACTGACTACCTGTAACGACTGTCAAAGATCTACAAATGACAGCCGGGACCAACGGCTTAACATGCTTTGCGAGGCACGGAGAAAACTCGGTATGTAATGGGTGGTCACCCATCCACAGACCAACCTAGGCAAGCACAGCTTAACCTAAAGATCGATCTGAGCGCCTGTTATTATTTTGCCACGAGCTCCTCATATTTATCTATGTTCAATCTACTTCTAATTAATAAATAAACTGTTGACAAAATGTCTTTATCAGTAAATAAATACTCTTTAAAAGCATTAAATACCGTATTTAAAGAAAGGCTTCTAATTTCATTACTCATTGAATTTGCTCGGAGTCAACCCCTTTCCTTGGTATTCCGAAAATGAACAGACGCCATTAATTAGGTGCTAGATCCTCATTAGATGGTGAATAAGACTTTTTGTAAATACCTCTTTGGCCTTATTGAATAACTGGGTGATGAGGGAAATTTTTGTTTTTAGGGGATTAAAATGTTTGTTTCGAATTATCCTTTTTTGGCCTCTTTTGAGCAAATTTTTAAATAGTTATTTAATCCAAGCATACTATGGAAGTTATAAAGTTTCAAATCGTAATAAAAAATAAAAACCTTGGAGCTCCTGAACTCCATAACTCCTGAACTACAATAAAAAAAACGAATGTCAAATATTTGTATTGTACTTAACAATTCTGCGATAGGTATAAGAAATATAGTTTCTAGCGGCCATGTTGAATTAAAAATATATCGAACCTGCCTGAACGAAAATTGGTATGAGTGACAAAAACAGTTTTTACTAGGTTTTTTAGGGTCAGGCAGGCGGTATATTATTATTATTGGATTTATTGTCATAGTTGTAAGTGAAATCGTGTCTTGAAATAATATAAATTGTACGTACCTATGCTTTTGGGTAAGTATGTGACTTGACTCCTTGTTGAAAGTTTATTGTTTGTCACATAAATTCTACAATAGTATACCAGTCAATATAAAAAATGCTAAAATGAAAAATACGTTTCTTTCTTTTAATATCAAAATTGGGCTTGTCACAAAAATGTTAACCAAATTCATTTTGAAATTTATATTTTTATAAAATTAAACATAATAATTTAGTCGAATTTACTTTACGTTTACGTCGTTCAGAATGTAAAGACAATTTCTAAAGCCTGTTAAATAGCTCAGTTTACATGTTAAAAAAAACAGAATTTGAAAAATGTTCCAGGTGCACATTATGTGGTCCCAATATTTTTAACATACCTCGGTATGACAAGTACTGAACGTTATTTCTTTGCCATTGGAAGTTACTACCGGTCTAATATAAAATTTATTGACCATAAACCTTAGAACGGGTGTAATGTAAGAACCGCCCACAAGATTGATTTGAAAAAATGGCTCACAATCAATTAAATTCGTTTTACGGTTCCTTTACATTTATGAGGTGGTCGTGAAATACTTTTCTCTGTGTAAATGGTGATATTAAGCTAAGTTTTGAGCTTAATTATATTGATTGAATGGCATCAACACGCTGAGAAAAATTGTAATATTCTAATAAAAAATACAAGGTGTAAACGGACCCTCCACGAAGCCTAGCATTTTGTACATCAAACTAAGTAACGCTACGAAAAAAAATTTGGTGGGAAATGCCTTTTTTTCTGGGGCGAAAAATCACGTTTTACGGTAGGACTGTGCTGATGGATGCGTAGCACGGAGGTCGTGGAGGTATTTAAAGTAAAGTTATAACATTAAAATTTTGTATTAAAAAAAAACTTGTGAAAAAGTTGAAACTTTGACCCCCAATATCAATAACCAGAAGGTTCACAGGTATGATCTAGAACAAAAAAATATCGCAATGACGAAAAGAACAAGTGGCTCGCGGCTTCGTTAAGGGTGTGTTTACACCCTTTATGTGCAAATTATTTGGAAGATTTAGAGGGTTCTCGTCTGAAATTATCAGCGTCAAAATACCATACAAATTAATGTCAAGCTCCAATATCCTTTAAGCTAGATATACACTAAATCAAAGCAATTAACAGCCCCAAACCATATTTCAAAACGTACCGCAATAAAACCTATAGCTTGAGAAGGAATGAGAAAATTCAAAGTCGAAGAACACCGTCATTACTTAAACTTTAATGTTACAACGTGGACTTCGTCTGTGAAACATTGCCACTTAGAAAGGGGCTGAGAATTTCAATTTTAGGTCAAACCGCCCTCGAAAGGGATTAGACAGGCTCCTCGGAGGCGCTATTACTACTACCCTTCACAAACAACGGATTCGTCCTTTTCTCCTATAAAAGTAAAATATGAGACGACTGCGTGACCTACTCGACGTTTCTGATCTCCTGGTGTTTTGGTCTTCTTAATGGCTGGTGATTTAGAAGCTTGGTGTTTACATTTTGAGCTTTGTGGAAGGACGGTTCATTCTGTAATTTATAGTATTTTACTAATTATTTATAACGTAGACTTTTCATTTAAAAAACTATGCAAATGCCTGGAATACTTTTGGAATGTATTACTTTTAGTCACATAAGAACGATGAGTTCAATCATAAAATAAGTCATACATTGCAATATCCCAAAACTTCTTCGGTAAACATTGAGTTTCAATACTACGGCAACATATTTTCCCTTATTTAAATACACAAAATCGTAACTCGCCATAAATACAAGCATCTTATTTCCGCTCAAAAGGACTGAATGTAAGTAAACCCTTGACTGCCAAACTGTGAGGCGAAACACGTCGAAATATTGTCAGCGACTGTCCCAAGCAATGCTCGAGCAGATATTTTAAAAATGTTTGAAATAAACTGTAAATTCAATTTCCAGTACCATCGCTTTCATAAGCTCTGATACTAAAAGACATTGGAAAGCACGCTAAGTCGTGAAATCGCAACGTTGGGTGTACACGACAACTGTCAACTTTTGGCTTATTTTTTGGGAATTTGTTTTTGGGAACTTCGCGTTGAATCTTTTAGTGCGCAAAGGCGCAATGGTTTTGAAAATAAGTGCATTTGACCATGCGTTGCAATGGCTGTGCGAAATTTTAGGGTTGACCTTTCGCTTCCAGAAGATATTTTGTGTTATATTTTGTAGAACAGACAAGTGAAAATGTACCTAATGAACATATAAATAGTTGTTATAATTAACACTAGATACGGGATATTTACCATGTCCACTGTTTGTCAGTTTATCCGTGATCATCGTGCTTGCAACAGCGCCGAAATATCGGGAACTCAAAACAAACAGTGGACATGGTAAATATCCCGTTTCTAGTGTTAATTATAATGTTAGTGACCATGACAGTTTAAAAACTTATAAATACTTCTTTTTTATTTAAACCAATTATTAAGATCAATAAGTAGGTCTATTGTTTTTTTTATTAAGATTTTTTTGATGATATTTCTTAGTTCGATTGGTGGGGCAGTGATATATGGTTTTTACCAACAAGAATTTCTCAGTAGCAGCCCAAAGTTAGTATAAATGTTCGGTTGATGGCAAAATGACACTTTAACATTGGACCGAAACTTAACTGGTGAAATGCGGGAGCACGATACACCTCAACTTAACCCCTCTGAAATTATCGCCACGATGTTATATTTTATTAGTACCCACAGTATACATTATTAACTTTTTAATTTTCTCCTCCACGAATACACTTCCGATGCAATAAAGGTAACCCCAGGAGTTTAAGACCGTACCGTCCAAACATTTAATCAAAAGAAACCGTAGACGTAAACATGCTAGGATATTTATAGTGGCCATCTTGCTACGCCTACGACTAGGTTAACTTAAACATAGTAATTGGAACAAGTCCAACAGTGGGTCTGGAACATAAACTTAAGTTTTTGTTGGGTTATCTCTGGGAGATTGCAAAGGAGGATGCTTCGAGAATTATACTGCAGTTCTGGTGTAGTTCATTTATTTAGAGAGGCTGCTGGGATTTGAGATTTTAATTATAATCCTAGCTAGAACTTCGCCTATACTTTTTATATTATCCATGTAATAGTGTTGTATTCGTGTATTCCCGTTGTCTCCACCTGTGGCTCTTATGGAGGTGGGGGTAACGAGATTACTTGAGTATAACACTCTTTGATGAATAATAGATTATAAATAGCTAAAGTTTTGTGCTACTGGCGGCGTTATCAGTAATTGCTGAGGTTTCTAAGGGTAAGTATAGCAGTTACGTAGTATAATTATATATCGGGTAGGAGGGACACCGATACGAAAACGGTTACCACGTGTCCCCACATAGAAATTTTTCATCGGTTTAAAAAAAAGTACTGATTCCTACAAAAGTTTTTTTATCCGATGAAAAATTTCGATGTGGGGCTCAGAATGATGTACCACATAGACACGTTTTTTATGATAGTCATTGGGGGGGGCGGGGGGTTATGGGTTCAGAATGATGTACTGAACACATGGTAACCGTTTTCCCGTCGGTGTCCCTTCCACCCTGTATTTGAAATGAAATAATTAAGCATTTAGTTTCATGCAATTCTATAACTATAAGATTTAAAAAAAACCCGTCATGCACCGATGCACCATCCAATTTTAAAGAAAAAAAAAACCCGTCATGCACCGATGCACCATCCAATTTTAAAGAAAAATAAACTTCTTAAAGTTTCAACTTTAACACAGCCTTCTGAAGTTCCAATTCAAATTTTCAAATTCCACTAAACCGAGTCAACATTAGTCATTTCTTGGAAATTACTTCCAAAGTCCAACTTAACGATTTATGTGTTGAAATACTTGAAGTCAGTGAAGCGTTGTTATAAGGCCCTTTGGATGTATGAATTATAATCTTTATTGCAAGGCGATAAAATCGTGTTTCGATAATAGTATTAAGTATCGAATGGTTTGATGACGTCAAAATATAATCAATGCTATTTGTATGATGTTACAATGTAATGATCATGTAACAGATAAAAAATATATGTGTTCATACTTATTCACGAAAATATATAATTCACTTATTCTTACTTATTTCTATCAAATAGCATTGTAAGTTTTCGGAGATACCAATTATCAAAATTAGAGTAAAAAGGTGTTCGTATCAGAAAACTTTTTACATTTAGAGTACAGCCGAACGACTTTAAGATAATCAAGTTTTAATGTTGCTCTCACAGACAGGCTTAAATCATTAATGGCCTGTTTCATGACCTCTAGATAAGTTCCGGTCTATTTATCTGGCCGATAATTTATTCAAATTCTGATCCATTTTTGAATTTACCCGGTACATAATCACTGTTCGAATACCGAATCATACTAAATCCCAAGTAAGTTTGTTTGTTACCTTTTCACGCCTAAACCACTGAACCGATCATCTTGAAACTTTGCATATACGTTGTCAGGTGTACAGAAACGGATATGGCGGGTAACTTTCATCCCGAAAAAGGTACTGTTCCCGAGGAAAACAACAATAACGTTCTTATGATAATAGAGGGCGCCACGTGTCTTTCGAATCATGATTGAATTATATTATAGAAACCTTAGAAGTTTGTTAAGAGTTTTATACATCCTAAATTTATTGTCAATTCTAAATTAACGCAAGCGAAGCCGCGTGCAAAAGCTAGTACACTATGAACCTGTTTTTCCAACAAATAATGAATTATAGCCATATCCCTGTTTTGCGAAAGCATTTTCAAGTAATATAAGCGCCACGACGAAGTCAACAACCTCATAAACTCATTCTAATCTCCCAATAAAGGACCAATTTTATCCAGAGACGAATTTACGACGTCAACCAACTTCATATGAAGGAAAATAAATCAAAATACTGGCCTAGAAAAATAGAAAGAGCTGAGTAGAAAATTCTAGAAGGTTTACTTCTGCGGATCAATACGATAAAATCCATTCACCTAGAAAGAGAAAACAAGGTTAATAAAGTAAAGGCACCTTCAATAATTCGTCACCGGTTTCGTAGAACGCAAAATGCTGAATCGACGCGACGTCGACAGCACATGTGGTGATCGTAAAATGAGTCAGAGGCTCACGTTTGCCCTCCGAACGAACAATGTTAGGGTTGCAAGATTTAGACAGATTTATTGCTACACTTTCGATATTAAAATGGAGTTAATCCCATTAAAGTGTAAATGATAAGCGTTAACTTTGTTTTGATCTGTTAAGTTTAGGGTAACGTGTTCTTTTGTGATTTTCGTGGCAATTTAGGAGAATATGGTGACATTAAAGCGAATTATGTTCAGTAGTAAGTTTGTCTTTATGAGAATTTATAAAAAAATGTTGACTAAACTATTCGTGTTTGCTTGTCTAACTGAAACTTCAAACATATCTAAGAGTGATAGTGACTATTTTAATATTCAACCGAAATGTACACCAATTACTTTATGTAAGTTTCTCCATAACTATTCATTTTGTTCTTTTATTTCTCGAAAACATAGTTTGACTCTGAACGCCCCAAAAACTCTAACTAGAAGCTATCCAAAATGTTGAAACAAGCAGGCAGCCCTGGGGTAAACGCTCTGGTCACGGCTTCCTACACTAATTTATTGCTTTTATTGACCGTTAGCGCTGTTAAGTACGACCCTGGAATTCTCTCAAACGTTTTCTAGGAGTATTAACTTGTTCTAATTTAGTGGTCGAGTTTTTACGTGAATGGTATGTTGTAATAAAACATATCGGCTGTTGCCAACTTTCTGAGTAGGTCGCAACTATGTTAAGAAACTTTTTGGACTTCTTAAAGTTGTAGGGATGTTCTACATTATGTTGATGGAATGATAAGGCATCGATCAGCTGGTCAGAGGGGATTACGGAAACGTCGGTCGATGGCCGGTTTCACCATCTTTGGAGACGTCACTGTTAATTTATCCAACAATTGGTTTCATACAGATTTAGTTGTATTTATTAATTTGTTAGACTAAAACTTTGAAACAGATGGCAACAGGTCTAAGAAATTAAAATATTTATGTTCTAAATATTTGTTATTGGAAGTTTTATTTTGCCATAACATCAACTTAATATAAGCATAGTTGTCATAAAACTTGCGTAAAAGAATTTAATTGTTTCATGAGATAACATTTACCGAATCGATATAATGATGCTTTGTATAATCAATCTGATGATAAATATTGATCCAAGTTTAGAATTCAAAAAGAACTCCTCATGAAGTAGCACCGACTTTACGAAAACTTAGATAGAATATACTTTATTATAACATCACACCTATTATCCCCGAATGACTAGGCAGAGTTGTACATCCACATTTCGCCAATTATATTTAAGTCCCATGTAATAGGGGGCGAACCTATTGCCATAAACCGGGCAGAAATCCAGACTACGTAGCTGCTACAGAACATTTCTGATGGAAAAATTTAATAACACTTTGCCTGACCTGGGAATCGAACCTAGGACCTCGTGCTCAGCAGTCGCGCTTGCAACCACTCGGCCAACGAGGCAGTCAGTATAGAATATACTTTATTGTACACCAAAATTGATACACATCTTTCTAACAGTTTTAAAGGTACAATGGCGGTTTTATCGCAGCGTAATTTTTAGACAACCTTTGTATGAACTGGACCATATAAGGTTTTATGTCAAAGGCACATGTTGGCACAGTAAGCCTTCAGTAGACTGATGATCATCCTTCGAGTTTTGATTGGATATTTTGATGAAGGGATAGTCAAGGAGCCGCGCAAAGGTCACAACTATAAACTTCGGCTGATTGAAAGCGGAATGCGAGACAATCACAGTATGATCTTTTTGTAAAAACATTGCGATGTTTGTATTGGTTTTTACTCATCATTATTGTCAGTAAATACTTCACAGGTATTTTGATTTTGTTTTTCTAGCCTGGTCTATCCCATTCCTGGCCAAAGGTATCCCTTCAATATTTCTATTTTCTTGTCTTGAAATGCATGAGATAAATCAGTATCTATTTATAGTTTACTTACAGTCTACTGTGAATGAAATTATCCTATATTAAAGAGCACATTGTATTTTGTACGCCATTTGCGACCTTTTCATACTTAGAATACAAAGTTCATCTTTACTTAACTTACGGAAACCTTATTTTTATCTACACGCGCAGACTACGGCGTATTCCGTTAACTTCATTCAAAACTTCGACAAAGTAACACCTTGGCTTTGTAAACTGCACAGTGTGTCATCAAATTTAACTTGTCGCTCTGTTGGGACACAAACGGGATTTTATCACCCTTTTGTGTGTATAGTGCATCTAAAATGGCACACTGTGCGTTCTTAACTTAAAAGTTAGTGTGACTTTTAAGCGTGATACTTTAAAGTTTTATGTTGAAGCAAGTTGGTCGTCGAAAGTATTCTAGATATAAATTTTAGGTATTTTTGATGTTGATTTTTGAGGTAGTTTATTCAATTGGAATGTATTTTATTTATGCACTGGAATTCCTTAATACAAGAACATAAAATTACGTCTTTATCTATGGCATACAGTGCCCGTTAGACATCGAATGGGTCACGCTCGCTCATGCAACTTCGTGCGATATGACTAAGGAGAAGTAGTATATTATAGGTTCACGTGCAGATACCAGATTACGCACACTTTTTTCATTTTTTTTTAAATATTCTTAAGAGCTAACGCTGGCATGAAATTGTGTACGTAGTAAGTAAACAATCTCATCTGTCTACAAATCAACAAGCAAGATCAAAGGGGTAATCACTCAAACCCTCCCACCATAAACTTCAAAAAACAACATCAGTCCGAATCGAATCGCCATCAAACTTTATCTTGCTTTGATGCCAAAAGATTTAGGGCCAGAACAAATATTTTACAGATACCTACGTATAGATACCGGGGTTTTATCACATTGCCAACATGTGTTAGACTCATAAGCTGGGGGAAGTAAGCGTAGTGCTGGCTCCGAGCCTATAAGTCCGGACGGTCAACGTTCGGACTATTTATTGTAGCTCTGTAATGGTTTATTGTAGATCGCTTTTTATCGTAATATATTGCTTACTTTGCTAGTTCTGAAATGTAAGTTTTTGTGCGGATATATGAGTGACCTTATGTGCCATAGGCCGTATTGCTAAGCTAGGTGTTTTGTGAAAGTTTTTTGAAATTATAAGAAAAAGATGCACTACCTGCCAATCTTTCTTATAGCCTCTGTGTTACAAACCAGTATCTGAGCAGAAGGAATGTCATAAGTTAGTGTCTTACTACTCTAACTACTATTATAAATGCGAGAGTTCGTTAGGATGGGTGGATGTTTGTTACTCTTTCACGAAAAAACTACTGAACGGATTTGGAAGAAATTTATCGCACGGATAGTTTATAACCTAGATTAACACATAAGATACTTTTAATCCCGGTAATACGTCCTGGGAGAATTTCATAAGTTAGTGTATGATAAGTTTGAAAAAGAAGTACAAAATAAAATTGATATTTTAATCAATAGTTTTCCTCGGGGCTGCATGCCTAAGCAATAGCACCCGGATTTTCAAGGATAAGCCAAGCTTGCCGGGGTCGGCCCCTGCATACGTGACCGCTCATTACATAAGGTAACCCCCCTTGCCTCGGAAAACACGATAAACCCTGCCCCGGCTGTCATGTGTAGACCTTTGACAGTCGTTATCGTTATGCGCAGACGGAAGCCTAAAAGTCTGACAACCATGCTTACCAAGGGGTATCGTGCTACCTTTTACTTTTTTTTTGGGATGGGAAATCATCAAATGACTCCTCCCGCTCTGGGCGGAGCGGAAGGGAGTGTCAGACTTTTACTGACTAAAAAACCCATCCATGTTCTTTCTTTTGCCCTTTGTGTTCCAAGGCCGCGGTATCTCTTTCGAACAGTCCCGCAGTCCGGTCTCGTGCCACCTTTTTTTTTTTTCGGATGGGAAATCATCAAAATTAAATGACTCCTCCCGCTCTGGGCGGAGCGGAAGGGAGTGTCAGACTTTTACTGACTAAAACCCATCCATGTTCTTTCTTTTGCCCTTTGTGTTCCAGGACCGCGGTATCTCTTTCGAACAGTCCCGCAGCCCGGTATCGTGCTACCTGGAAAATGATTTGAGGTCAGATAGGTGGGCAGTCGCTCTGTAAAATACAGTTCAGTTTTATTCAGCTGCACCCGGCAAGTCTGTAAATCAATCCTAACAAAGTATGGTAAAATAACATCCCGCCTGTAAACCCCGATGGGTTTGGCAGAGGTGCCTAATAGTACACCCACCTTTCCTTATGAGTGTGGGTGAGCCTATTTCCATCAACTGGGCATAAATCCAGCCTTCGTGGCTGCTACTGAGAAATACACTTTACGCGACTTGGGAATCGAACCCTCATCCTCATGCTGAGCAGTCAGCAGCAGTACTATAGTATTTACGATTATTTAGTTTCCCGTCGTGATTTTCATATTGTTTAAGATAAAACAATCTAATTGCTCCAAGAAATTGCTTAATCTAAGTAGAACCGCGGACTGCAGTTATTGCACAGTAACCTTAGCTAAGTAAGTGAGCTTAGTGGAGACAGTTAGACCATCCCCAGGCTATGCCCAACGTTTTAGAGTAATTCCTTTGCTAGAAAGAACATTGTCATGCCTGAGGCAGAAATCAGAGATCCAATTGTAGTGTCGTAGTAGTAGTCGATGCAATAATTTGGTGTAATAAGTAGTTCTAAGTAAGGGGAGTAAGATTGCTTTTCAGGAGGCTAGTTACAAAGGTTTTACCTTGGCTATGTGCTATGATTTTCTTTCGTTTCTGAAGAGATGGAAGTATTTGATTTAGTAGAATAATAAAAAGGGCAAGTTAAAATGGAAGGGATAAGTTTTGGTGTCTACAGTGGTCTTTGCAGTTCCTTAATAATTATATGGTTTAAATTAATGTAATAATAATAAATCGTTTATTTGTCAATAAAAATATAGCGAAATGTCGCGAGTTATTAGGCTTCTTTTGGGTTAACTCGTTCCATCGTCGACCTCATCTCAGTCCACAGGACTAGATTGAGGTCTAGAGTAGACCCATTTAATATAATAAATATATAAATGCCTTCTGCAGCTTTAAAACCTTGCTGACTGTAAACATTTTTAACAAAACGTAAGTAATTTTTCCTCTCGTGCCAATTCGAGACTTGGAAAATCTACTTTTCCTCCACGTGGTATACATTTTTACTACCAATCTGTATACATTTAGAATCTCATATAAATTTTATAAACACTCCCACTTATTCGAACACAATCATTCTCAAACTTAGACTTCAGACTACATTCCTTTGTAACCGTCTCAAAGATAGTCCAATTACACATTTACAAAAAAGGTCAGAATTCCACAAAAGGATCTTATCTAAGTAACATTTTAGGAGTTCAAAAGAAAAGGCGCATTTTAAATCTATTGCTAAAAATTATACATGGAATTATTCATTTAAAAAGGCCGGACGAATGAAATGCTCAATTTTTTTTTTTCGGTCCCAAGTGGAATCGCTTTTCATCTTTTTCCATCTTATCTTTAAATAATTAAAATTTCAGCGGCCCTGTCTGTGTATTGGTGTTATAGGATTCAGGGTGTAATCACTTGCTTTACAAGTATTTGAATGTGAATGGAAAATTATGAGTTAGGAGGTACCTTTTCTGAAAGGGCCGTTTGAATGAATGACGCTCTTTTAAAGGTATGTGACTCTTAAAATGTGTTTTGGAGATCGTTTGTTACTTTTAATGAACTGTAGCAGTAAAATGTTAAGCAATCCCGTCACTAAACGCAAATAGTCAGGTTCGACTGTATCAAATATAAAGCCATTTCCTATTCGATTCGTACTAAATTCAGAAACAACGACCAACGATTATCAAAAAAAAAAAACTTCAAACGGCCCAATTACAACTTTATTCGTAAAAAAAGCATTTGACATAAGCGAAACTTATTCGAAAAACATCACATAGTTCAAACGAGCTGTGAAAAAACGGGTCGTGTTTGAAGTACCCGCGAAGTAGACGAGGGAGGGGGGAGGGCGGCTCATCACATAACTTTGTAAGATTTCGCGAAAGCACTTCTTTTGTAAGTAGCTGCTTTTGTCATCCGCCGTCGCGTAGTTCCGAACTATCGTTGAGCACGAATATACTTGTTTTTGTTTTATATATACGTTAAGGAATCTTTTGTTGGTGTTGGATGAGTCAGCTTTATTATAGACATAGTTTGTAATTACGCTTTCTTGCCTCCTTGACTTGAAAGATTTTTGAATTTCTCTTCTTCATTGACTGCCTCGGTTGGTTAGTGGTTGCAAGCGCTATAATGGCTAAGCACGAAGTCTTGGGAACGATTGTCAGGTTGGGGCACAGTATTGTGGAGTTATTTCCGATTGATGTCAATAAGCCCGCCCCCTATTACATGAGACTTATACATACCAGGCTAAATGTATACAATAGGAACACCCCTTTTTTTTTCTTTTTTTTGGGATGGGATATCATCACACTTCCGCTCCGCCCAGAGCGGAAGGGGTCATGTGATGAGTGCCAGACTTTTACTGACTAAAACCCATCCATGTTCCTTCTTTTGCCCTTTGTGTTCCAGAGTCGCAGTATCTCTTTCGAACAGTCCCGCAGCAATAGGAACACCTCTGCCTAACACTACGGAGGTTACAGGCGTTATAGAAGGTTACTCTTCGTTCAAAATTATCATGGTATTTGAAGGCTATATGTGGGCTATGAACCTATGTTATTTTAGCACAGGTAAGGCTAAGCTTAGGTGACGCTAAGATAGCTTTGTTAGGTAACCTAAACCGCTTAGTGTTAGGACATGAATGGATCCCTATTCGTGCCGGGTTCAAACCGTTTGCGTGTAATAATACCACATTCATTCTATTCAGTATCTAGATCAATATAGATTCACATTGTGTTAACGAAAATAAACTTGTTTGTTTGCGTCTGTTGTCATAAGTCTTGCTTCCGTCTCTGCGACTTTTACCTTGTGAGTCTAATCTTAAGAATACTTGGTTTTCTTTAGATCTTTTAAAATTGAAGGACTTATGAATTAGGTAAATGACATTTAATATTGATTTTTAAATCTCTTTATCTCCCACGAATGCAACCGAAGAGGTGGACAAAGATCATCACTCACTGGACAACTGAGGGCCGGACATCACCGTCGAGGTTGACCGCGGCGTAGGTGCTGTGACGATCTGATTTTGTTCACGAAGTAAACGTGGCCAAAAGTTGCACAACACAGTAAGGTTTGGAAGCAGTAAGGGTAAACGTTTGCCCAACAGTGGACACGGTATAGGCTATCAAAAACAAAAAAAAACTCTATGGACTAGGTATAAATGTTTGATCAAATTCGCCCTTAGAAGCAAAATATTTAATAATCTCAAAACCTGGTTTCATTGCGTCATTTTCTAATCGAGGTTTGAATACGGATTAATCAAAAGGACCAAGTAGAGATTTTAGAAGATCCCCTTCTCCTACGATCTCTCTACTCTGAAGTTTCTGCCTATTCCAATAGGAAAAACATTAGTTTAAGTTATATTTAGTAATTTATTGCTTCTTGATTCCCTTAAAAAAAAAAACATATATTTTACCAACTAAAATTGCATCATCAATTAGATTTACCCAAACATTACTTTTCCCGGAATTCACTTGACATGCAAAATGATATCCTATTTGCGTGGTGGACAATCTAGCTTATTACATGTTGGCTACTAAAACAGTGTTAATATTTAATGCCACCACACCATGTCAGCTTTAAATGGCGGTGCTAGCTGATGGAAATGTGTATACTAGCTTAAAATGATTCTCTCTACATAGAAAATTTTCAGTACCATTCCATGATTTTAGACTTAGGCTGTAACTGCTTTCGAAGCTTCTGTTGTGTTCTTCTTAGAAATATTTAATTAATACTGAGTAGAAATAGAACTATGAACGGTTAATTTCGCAGAATCATGATCTAGAGAATTTCAAATTATTTCATGTTTTGTTGTTACGTATTCACAATGGTAGAGTATTCTCTGAAACTTTGATTAGAATTTGTAGTTAGTTGGAACACGGGATAGAAGATTATGGGGAACTTTGGATGAGGCTTACATATACCAGGAAAGCATAGCACGAAAGGGAGAAAGGCTTACGCTTAACAGTGGGTGGAACAAGGCTGCTGATGAGGACGATGAAAATAATTAATGGAACACGGGTTTCTGATAAAGATTCATTTAATGTGGAAAGTTATTTTCAGTAAAATCACAAAAGCATAAATCCAGACCAACGTGCGTGTCTGACCATGACACCCACTTACCCCTTGTGTTCAGCCCTTAGACAAGCATTTAGCCTCAGTTCAAACCAAAGCATAATCTGTTACTTTATTCATAGGCTTTATTTTCCAATACCCTTTTGCTAGCTAGACCAGAAATATTCATAAAATTATAGATAGTAAATTGCAGCGATTTCGTCAGTGGATTAACAATAAATTATATCAAATACTGAAATGGAATACAACATTTGATATCAGTTTCTAACAGATTTGTTAGTGTGAAAATTAATAACGATCCACTGGCTTATTAAGCTTTTGTTGTCAAATTCGGGGATACTGTTACAAGTGGGCTACTGTTTCTGTTAAGATATAAATTTTAATTAGTCTGATAGCTATGCGATCAATCTTGCTTGAATGCTGTATTTCGTACTAATATTATTAAAGATAAGTAACTTCGAGTGTCCTTTTAATCTTGACGTCTGGACGGCTGAAGGGATTTAGATGAATCATGACCTAAGTTAGACTTCGACTTACTTATGCTTCCAATCCTCAAGTTATAGCTGCTAGAAATGCTTGTTTTTTTAAAAAAAAATTCTTACAAAAAGCTACCGAAAGTGAATATAATAGATCTACAATAAAACAATTATGAGCAACAAACTAAGGCGCACCAGTAAACAACAAACAATTAAAAATGATTCTAATAAGCAGCTGCTAGACAGCTGCACAAGGCCTTGATTCAGAAAACGGTACTCCTAGACACAGCTCATATTGTTAGGAGGTTCCTCTCTCTGGAGCCCTGACCACCGGTAGCTTAGACCCTGTTCCCGATACCGGTGTTCTATTTTTCCCTGCTTTTATTTTTTCAAAGCAATCTTACAATATAAAACTAATAACAATTAATAACAGCATACCACTGAACACAAATGCACCACCCGTCTAACACCATCTTTGATTAAACGTTCACGCAAATATAGACACCAAAAGTCGAAACATTCAAAAGTTTACTTAAAACTAGCTGATACAGTAACCACTGATCACATAGTTGTGCACAGCGTAAAGGTTCAAGATCGTAAAGCTAAATTTCTTCTTATCCATCCAGAAGTTTATTACTACCAGCATCCCGAATTTTATGTGCTGCCATCTAGCCGCCGAATTCCGAACCTCTTGTTACGTCATAGGGAATTTTGCAAAGCTTTCTTTGTAGAAATATTAAAGGAGGATATTAATCCTCCCAAGTTTGAAGGCGGATTGTGAGATGCAACGGGAGCTTTGAGATTCTTCTCATGATGTAGTTTGGTGGAGTTGGTCGAATATTTGGAAGGTATAGAAGCAATATTTTCTTCTGTCTTTAATACTAGCTTTTGCCCGAGGTTCCGCTCGTGTTATGATAGGAAATTTTCCCTCGGGAATGTTTTAAATATGTAGCTTCCCATACTTGAAAGAATTTTCGGACTCGGATCGTTGCAAAAATTACCCGTACTTATAAACTATCTCTTATTATATTAGCATAGGAAAACATTGTAGGTAATTATACTGTTATTGATGATGACCGAAAATAGATTCTTCCAGTACCACATTGGGCTCTTTGGGCTAAAAGTATAAGTGATTATTTTATGTTAATATGTCATTTCTTTGTGCATACAGATGATCCCCAAACAAGCCAAGCAAACCACAATCTTCGTTTATGTATTCAAGTAATCCCACATTGACCCACAGGAATACGAAACCAAATACATCAAAATTGATCGAACCGAACCCACCATAACGAGACCTCTTCAACCCCATTTCATTAACAAGTACGTCCCACCAAATCCAGGGATCCCAATATTTAAGAGAGATCATGATTCCTGGCCAATTTCAAATAGATGGCCAGATTAAATCGACCTTTTCGACGATGCATAGTGTTGGTATTTACAGATCTTATGGCTGGTCGTTTACAAAAACTGGGCGATGTATTATAGGTCAAATATATTTCCTGTTATAAGTCAGTAGAGCGTTTTGCTGAATCGCTCCACTAAGCTTGGGACTGATTTATGTTGAGCATTTGCCGACTATAGCTATATGGGTTTCTATTTATCCTAACTTTGTGGATCTGTACCTAATTAGTTTTTGAGTTTAGCAATAATTTTTCATTAGTCTGTGTGATTTATGAATTTATTACTTACTAACTTTTACTGGCGGCTTCGCTCGTGTTTATTTTTGTAATCGGAGAAGATTCCATCCAAACTCACAAACTTTATTCTTTATAATATTACTGTAGATGAACGATGTGTTCATCTTTTAGTGCTAATGTTGCTTTTACTTCTTGTTCTTCTTAATGGCTAATGCTTGAAGCGTAATCCTAAATTGATTGACATTCATCTGCCTAGCCTTTTCCCAACTATTTTGGGGTCGGCTTCCAATCTAACCGGATGCAGCTGAATACCAGTATTTTACTTGGAGCGAGCTGCCTATCTGACCTCCACAACCCAATTAGTTCTGGGTAATACGATACCCTTTGGTAAGACTGGTTGTCAGACTTTCGGGCCACTGACTACCTGTTCGACTGTCAAAGATCTACAAATGACAGCCGGGACCAACGGCATCGTGCTTTTCGAGGCACAGAGGAAACTCGATATATAATGGGTGATCACCCATCCCCGGACCAACCTAGGCAAGCGCAGCTTAACCTAAAGATCGACCCGAGCGGCACTTATCATTCAGCCACGAGCTCTCTCAAATTGATTGATATTGATGATTCCTAAAATTTCACATCTAATTTCTAAAATAAATAAATAAATATCCCTGGACATTTCACACAGCACCATCTAGTCCCAAGCTAAGCAACCTAATGCTTGTGTTATGGTAGCTAGATGGCTGATAAACTACATATATACATTTTTTTTTTTTTGTAAATACATACATATTATAGATAGAAAAACACCCAGACCCGGAACAACTACTTGTAGGTCATACAAATATTTGTTCCGTACGAGAATCGAACCCGCGACATGCAGCGCAGCAGTCAATCGCTTGACCACTGCGCCAACCGTGCCGAAAACTAAAACGTTTGCCACAATCAGCTCAAAATCATGCCCATTTAACAACATTCGCTCACAAAGCAGGTGCTAATTTACATTTGTCCCTACGGCCTCTCTTATATCTGCGTGGTCCCCAAGCGATAGTTGGCAGTCAAATATCCTGCCACATATTATTGGTAATGATCCCTAATAATGTAATGAACGATACATGTTAACGCGGGATTGGCCCAATACACCCAATGCGGTGAATTATACTAACATTTGGCAATTTTGTACCGTTAATTATTTGGTATTAAATTTTCCCTATTCGTATGCAAATTCTGACTGTAATGCTCAAGTTATTAGGTTCGAAATTGAGTGCGGAGTACGGCAGGAGTTATGTAACAATAACAGCTTGACTGCATTTTGTTGTAGTATAATTTGTTCGAACGACGCTTTTATTGCATTCTCTGATAATATATTAGGTGTTTGTTTATGGTTCAGAAATTGTATTTGCGAAGAATAAATCTAACAAAAGTAATAAGACTCTTTGCATCGCTTTAACTTCGACTTTGATATTAATTCCTAGTAACAGTACTACTGTTTTAAAGCACCATTGCGAGGTCCTTAGTGGAATGTAGATAAGTAATTGTTAATTTTTCTCGCATACTTATGTATTGCATTGGTCGTCTTCATCGTTTGACTTTATCTTAATTTATATTTGGTCGACGGAGCTAGTCTTCTCCTTCCAGTCTTCTCTTTGACTCGTCACTCAGCAGTCACATCCTTCATACTGTTCCTCCATCGTTTATTGGGTCTTCCCTTTCTCTTAGTAAAGAGTGTCTGAGATCCTTTAAGAGATTTTTGTTTACATTTCTTTTAGATGGATGTTACTACTCCATCACTGAATTTACTACTGATAAACATAGGTATGACGATTCTGATTTGCCAATTAAACACTTTTGATTTTATTTCTTGACTAAGTATGAATGTTTCTATTTATTTAAAATTGTAATGACATGTTTACCTAACTGACATATGTATTTTAAATTATTCTTCATAATGTAATCTATTGATATTCCACCTTAATTGCAATTGCTTATTTATGTTAATTTTGTACGCCATTTTGTACGCCATGTATTGGCAAAACATAGTACACATATTTTAGACAGTATAGTATCTGTAACAAGACCTATATTTAACAAAATAAATGATTGATTGATAGTTTTAACCATCCACATTCATACTCAAAACTTTCCTCGCGATATTTTACGCATTCCTCCGCATCACATGTCCATGCCATGACAACCGATTACCATACGTATTTTCAGTCATTATAGTATCATATTCTGCTTCCTTAGTAACTACTGTCCTAAAAGACCCACTGCCAGGTCCTTAGTGGTTGGTAGATTAGTTATTGTTAATTTTATTAGCACACAGGTGGAAGTCGTTGGCCGTCTTCCTAATGTCTAAAATCCCTTAGTCGTTTCTAATGACGCTCATGGGAAGTAATGGAGTGGTCTTTGTAGCCCGGGGCTATTACCCTTTAATAGCCGTGTGCTTTTGCTCTAATTTAATGGATATAATTAACAATGGGACAAATAGCTAGAGCATTTGAAGTGTGTTGTGTTAGTTGGATACTTAATTGTTTTTGTGAAATGACAAGAAAATGCTACGTAAACTTTTTAGTAGCGAAGCTAATTGCTCAGTATAATTTGTATTATTTGCTGTTTTATTGCTATTGCTGTACATGAGGTCCTTCCTTGGTTCGATTCATATGTTAGGGTTAGAGTCAAGAGTCGTTCAGAATTCACACTCTTAATAGATTTCCTTTATTTATTCTTCTAACTTATTATTTACATTTTTAAATATTTTTGTTAACATAAATAATATATAAAACATTTAAAAATATGAAAAATAGTAGCCTAGCGGCATCGGAAGCAGGTAGTCAGGGCTCTTGAGAGAGGAACCTCTTAACAATATGCGCCGTGTCCAGAAGAACTGCCTTCTGAATCAAGCGCTTGATCCAGCTGCCAAACGAGAGCCTCCTCAGATGTTGGTCGAGGCTATTTGCTATTAAGCCATTGGCCGACACGACTATCGGCACAATGACCGCTGTATTCACATCCCACATGTCGACAACCTCGCGAGACAGATCTAGATACTTGAGTTGCTTATCTTTCTTTGCTTTCACGAGGTTCTTGTTATGCGGAACCGTAATATCAACAATCATTGCGCGAAGCTCTACGATCTATCAACACAATGTCAGGTTTATTAGCAACAATAGTCCTGTCAGTGACGATAGGTCGATCCCAATATAAAGTGATATTACCATCATCGACAACTGGGTCGGGCGCATACTTACAGTATTGCACTTCTGATTCTACAAGGTTGTACTTCAAAGCAAGTTGCTGATGGTTAATCCTGGCAACTACGAGGTCGTGTCTATGCAAGTTCTCTCCGTTAGACAGACGAGAACACCCAGAAATAATGCGTCGGATCGATTCTCCCGGACGGTGACATGCCCGACATAATTATGTCAACCGTGCCATCCTTCACAATGTATTTCAGGTAGTTATTCGTCATTATTCTACACTTCACCTTCACCTTTGACGTCGTTCATTATTGCACAGACAAAACAATATTATTTTATTATGATAAAATGTGTTTTAATGTAATCTTACCAAATAATTATTATGTTATAACAGATCTCAATAAAATTAATGTTATAATTTAGTTAATTAATATTGAGCACATGTTTTAAAATTGTGAATTGATTCAGTATAAATTTATTTCACACATAATTTTTATAGTTTTTGCCGTGCCCTACAGGGTCCGTAATTGTACCTTAGCTTTAAGCCCATTGTAAGATCTTCACACATTATGGAATCCACATAAAGAAATGAATATGAATATAAGATTTTTGTCCGTTGAATGACAATAAATGTGTATTACATGGTACTTTAAAGATAAGGGGTAACACCCGTGAAGACTATTTTAGTTTTAATTAATAAAATTAACGGAAGCTAAAACAAAACCATAATCTATCATCCCAAAAGCAAAGCTTTTAGTAATTACCAACTGTAATTCGATTTTATACTACCCTATGATGAACGTGGACCAAGGATTTAGTTAATAGGGGACAAAAATGGCACAATATATTAGTTTTATGTGTTTCGTTCCCCAACGGGTCGTATTTACGCGATATCATAGGAAAATGGGCCTCAATGAGATTGTGTCCACTGTTTTCAAACGATATAAGTTTATTTATTACTATTTTTATGTGTACTTCTATGATATTTTCATTTTAGTGGAGTGATATGCTGCTTTTGTTTCAATTTTGATTGTTGTTTTAAGAATATTTTGCTTTTTTAAACAATGTAAACTTATTTTAGACCTACTAATAAAAGGAAGAAACATTTTGTAATTTCTAAGGCGCAACAAGTATCAATAAAAAGTGCGGTTTAAAGCCACTTCGTCTGTTTGACACTCTCAATTCACTTAGATGAAATTAATCTTCACAATATTTTGATGTTTATGTGCACACACAAATATTTAAGACCTTAAATGTTTACCATAAAAGTCATAAAGTGAACTCCACCCCAAATACAATACCTACCATTACCTTCAAACGCTACAGTCAACGCCATCTAGCGGTGGCAAGTACAAAACACACACATCTCTTACCTTTTAATTAATTTCAACGCGCTCGCTGTCAACATCTAAGTAAAATAAAGCCGTCCGAAATGAAAAGACATTTCACATAACCTGAGCGATATTTCCTTACCTACTGTGCTGTGAAAATTTTCAATTTTCTCAAACAATGTAACCGCGTTTTCTGTGTTTACAATTTCGTGTCGTGACATGGCGACAAAGCGGCACCTTGGTGTTGTTCTGTCAAATAAATTCTTTTACGAATAAGTGTTTTGGAAGTGAGTGTGTTTTCTTTGTTAGTTCGGCTGTTGAAGTTATTTGATATGAATTTATGTTTTGGTGTTGTTGCAGCTTGGTCTAGGGCAAATGTTTGGGAATGGTTAACTTTTGTCATAATTTTGATGTTAGATAAATTCCATTGTCATAGGAAAGGCCCCTTTAAATTTTAATTTACTTTTCATTATTTGTTGTTATGGCAGCAACAGAAATATACATTCTGTGAAAATTTCAATTGTCTACCTATTACGGTTCATATGATACAGTCTGCTGACAGACAGACGGACTGACGGACGGACGGACAGCGGAGGTTTAGTATTAGGGTCCCATTGGTAACCTTTCGGGTATAACGAAGCCCTAAAACCGTATGTCATTATATTCCTGCACAGCCTTTTTATCCGGCTACAATCAAAATTGAACCTTATTTACCTTAACTATCAACAAATTAAAATTCAGCAACCAAGCACTAAATACGACATAACATTATACGTTTAGTTAGGTTTGGTTTAGTTTTTTTTTTTTTTTTGTACTCTACTACAATGCTGTCCTATTTAACCCAAAGGTTGACTGGTAGAGAATGCCTTGTGGCATTAAGTCCGCTTATGTACCACTCTTGTACATGAAGTTTAAATAAATAAATAAATAAGTTAAGAATTTCAACAACAACGGGCAACACGTGCAAATGAGGAATTACAAACTTAATTTAATATAACTTTTGCTGCAGTCACGCGCCCTCAAAGTGCTTCGTCATTAATTTATTGTGCTTAGAGGACAATTTTCGTAATAGGAAAAGTTTCAACCAATTCCGTACCACGGGCCACGCAGGTACGGAATTGGTTAAAAATTCGTTTTCATTTATCTTATGGGAAAGGAAAGAGTGGCAACAGTGACAACTCATCTTACTAAGGGGTAAGGTTAAAGCAGATCCTACTGCTGTGAACGTTAGATTGTCAAGTCATAGTCTCAACTTAAACTTAAATAATATATTGTTGAAGCATGTAGTGACATTGGAATTGTAAGCTGAAAATAAAGATTATTATTATTATATTACTAGCTGATGCCCACGGCTTCGCTCGCTTGGATGAGTAACAAATTTTATACTAAAACCTTCCTCGAGAACCACTCTATCCAATGGTGAAAACAACATGAAAATCGGTGTCGCAGTTTTTAAGTTTATCGCGAACAAATAGACAGACAGACGTGGCGGAGGACTTTGTTTTATAATATGTAGTGATAGCCCCCCCCCAAGAAACGCACCTCTGATTTTTCGGATTCATGTAGGTATTGTATTATTATCGTGAAGGAAAACATCGTGAGGTAAGCAAACCAGCACTCCTGAGAGATATTTCTCGACGGCACGTAAAGCCAAGTCACAGTTCCATGTGCGGTATAAAAACTTTGACACCAGGTTAGGCATTAACCACACGAAAAAAACCAAGGAGTAACAGTAACTGGTTTGAGGAGGTCAGATAGGCAGTCACTCCATGTTAAATATAGGTATTCAGCTGCATCCGGTTAGGTGGAAGCCGGCCCGAACACAATTGGGAAGAGGCGAGTCAGATATTGAGATGATGGCGAGTGAGTGAATGGTTTTGTAAATAACTAAAGAGGTACGACTTTCGTCCCCGACGCTACTCAAAAGTAACGTGTTATATACTTAAATCACCAATTAGTACCCACTTGTGGGTTAAGCTCATGAGGAGCTCGTGGTTAAATAATAACAGCCGCTCAGTTCGATCTTTAGGTTAAGCCGTGCTTGCTTAGGTAGGTCTGTGGATGGTTGACGACCCATTACATACCGAGTTTCCTCCGTACGTAGATTTTTGACAGTCGTTACAGGTAGTCAGTGGCCCGAAAATCTGACAACCAGTCTTACCAAGGATATCGTATTACCCAGTACTAACTGGGTTGTGGAGGTCAGATAGGCAGTCGCTCCATGTAAAATACTGGTATTTAGGTGCATCCGGTTAGACTGGAAGCCGACGCCAAGATAGTTGGGAAAATGCTAGGCAGATGATGATGATATGGGTAGCTCATATTATTGAAAATTGTATGTATGTATTTTTATTTTTATTTTGTGTGCAATAAAGAATAACAATAAGAAAAGTCAGTTACAGTACAGCACTGGTATTTCAATACCGGTCTGTACAAGACATAACAAATAACGAACTAGTTAATAACGCGTTAGTAAGTCTTGTCTTGTACGGATCGCTATTGGAATACTTGTCCTGCGACACTCTGGCAATTTATTGATGATTTTAGAATCATACGAGTCCTTGTTTGATTTAGGATCAGCTGTTTTTTTAATAACCTCCCCTCTTCATCCTTCCATGTACTCTTCTCCTAAGCCACCTGAACTAGCCTTCGCTTCGTGAAAATTAACAATAAAAATTCTAATCTTATTTTCTTTGAAGCCTTATGGGTGTGCTAATGCTAACCTAACCTAACCCAAGCGACGTCCGTCGGTTCGAGCTCGCCAAACAAAATTAACGCAACGGTCGCATGTTTGTACTAGAATCGATTTAGTTTGGACGCAACATTAATACAGCTGAATCTATCACTAAATTAAATTTTGACCAAAATTAAATAAACAAGTTTCAAGGAAAATTTTAATAGAAAAGGTGAGAGAAAATATCCTGTAAATATCTGTTTTGCTGGAGGTAACCAACGAAGATCTTTATTGCGATGCGGGAATACCTTCATTTGCACTTAAAAATAAAGACTCGAGACGTTATTGTAAAATTTAATGGATTTTTAAGTTCGTGTATTATGAAAAATCATGATATCTTTATCTCATCGTTATATTTTCTTCGAGAGAAGTTTAGTTACGATTTTTATTGCAGCGGGTACAAAATTACGCATCACTATGTTGTAACTCTAAAATTACAATTAAATGATCTCAAAACTCAAAATTTTGTAAGTAGTTCTAACACAATTAGTTCTTTAGACTAAAACAACAAAAACGCTAAGTAAGATGACAGCAAATTTAAAAACGTATTAAATGGGCATCAAATGTCCAACATTAAAAAATCTACAGAAAAATCCCAGAACAGACAAATTCACGTAAACTAAATCCAGCGTTTCTTGGAATGAAGTAATAACGTGTCTTCTACTAAGTACAAGAACAGAAAAATTTCTCAGCGCAGTGTCGGGAAATTTCCCAGGGAATAGGCGAACGAGGAATTCCGAGGGAGGAATGTTCCCCATTAACGCTAACTGCACCAGAACTGCCCAGTTCGGGGAGTTACTTAATTTCGCGTAAGCTCTAAGGTGTTTCTGAAGTACTGGTACTACGGGTTTTAAGGGATCCGTTAAGTGTTTACGAATTACTGTTGGGGTCGGATCGATGGAGGGTTTTATTACCTTTACGGAGATAGTTAAGTTTCTTAATAGATCAGCATCTGCCTAGCCTTTTCCCAACAATGTACTTAGGTATGTATGTAGTTTTTTTTTTGTAAATATTGGTACATAGTCTGAGGTCTGTCATCTAATAAAAGTGTTTTAAACAACACATTTGGTTAAATGAAAACATTCACTTGTACTTTGTCCATAATCAGATAGATAGTAATGCAGGTGTATGTGTCGTTTATAAATGACTCCCTGAGGGGATTTTATTTATTTAAACTTCATGTACAATAGTGGTACATAGGCGGACTTAATGGTTTTTATTTTCTTTCTTTTACATTTTTTTTATTTGGATTTTCGTGGGTGACAAAAAATTAGCAATTTTGTATAATGCCAGAATACGAGCGCAAGTTGCTAACGCTTAGTTTAGCTTTACGTTTGCAGCTGTTTTTGTCTAGTGTTTACTGCTCCCATAGCCGAGCAAAAAGGGCGGCTTTGACCAGCTGTGCAGCAGTTCCCGGAAATATTTTTGTAAATGTTTTATTTAAATAATTTTCAGAGCAAATTGATTTCATTTTCATAGATATCCACGCCAGTACAGTCTTGGATTATAAAAAGATTAACGCCATTGTGGACAGAAGTTGTGTTAGAATCTAAATTCAAAACCACTTCTCGATGACTGGCTTATTCTTGGTCTTAGCATGTCGACGGCAATCTTTATTTAGTAAAACTAGTTATAAGTCGTTATACTACTAACAAATTGGATCCTAGTTATCTTAAATAAATGTTTATTATTTATTTTATTTGGGACAAGCCCGCGACTCTATTCCCAAGCCACTATAACTCCTGCAAGGCAGAATCAACAGTGGCGACCACCAGAAAAGCGCCAAGACAATGAAGCTCGACGAAGTCCGAGATAAACAATTTAACTGTTTTGGATCCCGCTATGAAATTAATCAGGAAAGTATAGCGGAGGAGTAGGAAAACCATAATTTCCACTTCCCTCCATATCAGCAGGAGACAGAACGAGACGACGACAATCTAAATACCGACTCAGAATTTGGTTACAGAAATAAACACATTCATCTTCATCTTGAATCTCAGTTCTCACAATCCTCCAATTCACCCACAAAATTACTTCACCGCAAACCCATTACAGCAGTATGATGTAACTATACATTTTTAATTACATTCTCAAGACGTATAAAGCCCGCATTAAGCAAATCTAACATTTCTTCATGTTTCCCTGGTGCGTATTACCGCAAAAACTTACATAATTACGGAAACCACAGACCGTCTAATATGGTAGAAGTGTTTAAAACCCTTTTGAATGGCGGTAGAAACAATTCCTTGTGTGCCTCAAACAGCTAGGTATTGTACTTAAACGTCATTAGTCGTCCGTCAATAATAGTTTATCATTTTTGATGCGTCATGAGATTAATAATCTTATTATCAAGGCTATAAAATGGGTTTTTGATTAGTCATTTGCGCAAGTAGTTTTTGACACGAAGTCATTTTTCTTTCAGAAAACATGTTAAGGAGACCCAGGAGTAGGGCAGATTAAAAATGAATAACTGTGTTGCAAGATGGATTCACAATATTTTTCGGCTTTGGTCATTTTGCTACTATCTGAAACTAGCACTAGCTTCGGCCGGCGACGGATTTTCATGCACCTTCGTCATAGAAGCTATCAACATTTTCCTGCCCTTATCCCAATTTATTTTGGCGCAGCATGTCTTCATAGTAGCTACCTTTATGCCAAGTTTTAGCCCAAACCGTCCAACAATGTGAAGTGCTCTGAGCTGTGCGTTGATAGTCAATCAGGAAAAGCGATTTTAGTACTAGAAGATATTCTGCCGTTCTTAATTGATTTGCCAGATAAAGTGTATCTTAGCCGCAGACTTTGAGTCAGTCAGTCAGTCAGTTTTTTTTTCATTCATTGAGCTGAAAACCGACAAAGGAAAAATAAAATGTTCCTTCTCCTGCAACGAGTAAAGCAAATTAAGTACATAAAAGCCAAAATGAGGTCGAGAACTCTGTCAATGGTCGCGCTCGCTTAAAAGTTGATTCAAATTTGATTGTTGGTAATTTTTTACCCGACTGCTAAAAGGTTGGTTATGTCACTTATGAAACAGATGTAAGGACGGAGAGTGATATTTTTTGGGACAGTTGAAAGTGAATATTCACTTTAATTTCAACGTCATTGTTTCTGCACAGTCGTTGGTTCTGTTCCTGATCGTTCTCGTAATCACGATTCATTGGATTTTGAGAGTGAGGAAAGAGAGAATTCACCTGTCTCACACTTTTGTGCACTGTATAATTTTTAGCATCTATGTATGGTTTGTCTTCGAGAGATTGATCGCCAGGGTAATCTCGGTCATGAGAACTATTTCCTTGTTTAATAATAGCGATCTTCTGTACCTGGGCTCTATCAGAATACCAGCGCTGTGACATTTGGTTTAAATGTTACAGCACCATGCCATGATTTGCCAAGACCATTTTGGCCTCGAACAAGACCAATTTTAGTTTAATGTGTGCCTCATTTTTAAGCTTTTGTAATGTTTAATTTGTATATTTTTTGTTTTATTATTAATTTTAATCGTTTTGTTTTGTCCGAGCGAGACAAATAAATAACTTTTCTTTCTTTCTTTACCTAATTCAAAATCGAATTGGCATTTCCCTTTATTTGTCAAGCGATGATTTTCTACTCCTCTTAACTATCAATGTAAATTGTACCAAGTAGCACTAACAATTTCACAAAAACAATCCTACAATACGACAAATTCTCCACCAACGTCAAAACAATTCATAGCCCGTACTTTTTCAAGCTCGTTCTCGGTTTGTGACAAGAACACACAAGCTGAGTTCACGCTCTATTGAGACCACGCATTTAAGAGCCGCTGGTATAAATCAAGAGGTTTGACTGCACGTTCCCGATAGTTCGCCACGACGTGTATTGGTCCCAGAGCTTAGTGATTAAAATTGTATTTATTTGTTGTGTTTGTAATAGAGTGGAGTTTAATTTGATATACCTTATGGTATTCACGAAGATCACTGGAACAGTTTTTGTGACACTTCTAAATCAGTTTGGCATTCGCACTGAGTAGAAAGAAGCGTATGCCTATTTTGAATGTTTTATAGTTTTAAAAGCAGCTTTGGTCACAGAGGTTTTTCTCGCGATCTATTTTTTTACGCGCGTTTTTTTTCCCGTCGATATGAATAAAATAATAATTCAAAAGTAAAGACTACAATATCATCTGTCAGTTCATTATAGCAGCTCTTACCATAAAATTACCTATGTCAAAATCACATAGAAAATCCACCTATTATGACTTGCTTGATACTTATTCTATTTAGAACACAAAACTGCAAAACTGTAAATATAAAACTATTAACACTTCTACTACATGTTACGGACTAAACAGATAAATAACTAAACCCATGAATGCAGTAATGCATAAGTATGGAGGGTCTCAGTTGCCATGGCAACCTAGTTCGCTCTGCTGGGTCGTACAGCTACGATGTGAAGATAAGTCTAAACAGGCGGTTTAGTTGTGGCAATAGCTATAAAATGATATATGCATAAATTATTCTAAGATAAGACTCAAAGTAATTTATGCATTTCTATGTAAAGAATAATTGGCTTGATTGAAAGATAATAATAGTGATATTTAGGTACTAGTCTTACTAATACGGGACTATGTTATAGGGATGTTGACATCATTAAAAAATTATTCTAAGACAGCTTCTCTAAAAAAAAACACTTTATTTTAGACCTGGAAACGCGATTTATTTTCAGTTAATTGCTAAATTAGATTTTTAGTTGCTTTGAAATCAATTAATAATTGAATCATTGAGTTGACTAAATAGTGACGTCACTATTGCCTTACAAAATGTAACGGGGAATTGCGTTTTGACAGATCATAAAAAGTATGTAAATTGATTGGTTTGTCAACTACCCTATTATTACAAGAGGGTTATTAACAGTGTGAATGTATAAAAACCAGTTGACTGTTACGTTGGTAGAATTTTCGCTTCCTGGGTCGGTCAAAGTGTTATTGGGTTTTTCCATCAGAAATTTCTCAGTAGCAGCATTTGGGGCCCAGTTGATAGCAATTTGCCCCCTATTACATGGGACTTAAAACATAACTGGCGAAATATAGGTATACTATTAGACACACCTCTGTCTCATGTTGATGTTATTTTATGGATAAAAACCATGAATAAAAAGGTTACACGGTGTTAAAAATCTGCAAAGTCTCAGTGTAAACAATACATTCCTGAAGGTAAGCAGACTAAAGTAGCAATGAACATGTAATTTTTTTCCGAAATGATTAAAAATAATCAATAGGTAATTAGGTGCAGCAACCTCAAACTTGCCCTCACTTTAACAAAACTGGAACAGCTGTAAAGACAAAATTACACAAAAAATTTTGGCAAAACATAGTCAGCATATTCTCGTACCCCATTGCATAACCGCCATAGTCCCCTTCCCCCAAACTTTTGAGATAACAAACAGCGTTTACATTGTTACAAGACAGATTCCGTTCAAGAATGTTTGTGCCAAGTCAGTGGTACCGTAAACAGATATTCCGGGATACACCGTGACTACACGACCATGACATGTCCGCTTTGTCCTTAGAGTTTTTCGGCCAAAGTTGGATATGCTAGCCACTTGAGAGCACATGCAAGAGCAGCACACCAAAGCTCTCGATAACCACCCTCAAAAGACATCAAATGTAGTCACTGGCCTGTGGTTGAAATCGGTTAGATGGCATCATTATCATCACACGAAAGCAAAAATTTAGCGTTTGTGTCATTGTCTCTGTCACTTATTTCTGTATCATGGTCATCATCATTCTCTTGACCTAATCCCAATTCATTTGGGGTCGGCGCAGCATGTCGTCATCTTCCATACTTCTCTATTACTCGTCATCTCATCAGACACCTCCTTTCGTGCCATATCTTTCTATAATTCGATGTGTCTTATTAACACTCATGCTTATACTTTTTCATGTGACTTCGGTATGAGAAAGAAATGGCTATACAGGACGACCAGCCCCATCTCTTATTAGTGCTATGACATGATATGATAAGAGTACTGAGTGACGTCATAATGACTTGCATTTTCTTTTAGATATTATTTTGTCTTTTCGTGTCGTCTTTTGTTTATATGAGGGTGGTGATGTGGCGTTTAATTCGGTGTTACTGGGAAAAATAGAAGTTGATTTTGTCTTTGTCTTGGTACTTGTGGTTTTATTTGTGTGAGTGACTTTCATTAGCACGTGGTTTGTACTTTGTGCCTGTAATATTATTTCTAAGGTATAATGATAACTCTCTATCTGTTAACATGTTGGATACTTGACGTGGACTTGAAGTAAACTCAGAAATGAAAGAAATGGTCTAAGTAAATAAAGACTTAGACCATATCCGAGTCTACGACAGTTACCTATTTATTATTCTTCTTAGATCTCGTAAATATCTCCTTCCGTTATTTTAGTTCATTTATTCATTGCCCATCGTAATTGATTTCAATATTCAGTAATTCAACAGAAAACAAATAAGGCTGAATTTATGATGTGTGAATATTATTTGACAGATTTTAATTGGATTTTATCTGATTGCACGGCAAGTAAATATCTACACAATGTATCTCTATTTATTTACCATTGTTCAAACTATGGCAACTAATCGATTAACATCCACAAAAAAACAAAACTATTTTATCCATCACAATTTTGCAAATATTTACTGGTACAAAAGTTCAAAATCAATGTTCACGCTACATATCGACAACACGGTCCATTTGCTTCAATTCTCATGCTGTCCTCCGAACGAACAAATCATGGTCACTTTAGAGAAAATAAAATGTCTCACATAAAAGCTTGGACACTGCTTGGGCCATTTTGTCTTAGTTTATGACACGACGTATTTTTCTCGCTTCAACTTTGTATTTACCGCGTTGAGTACGTCTTTTGTGTTCTGAAGTAACATAGGAGTTTCCAAGTTTAGTCTTCTTATTTATTTAGCGTAGCTAGGTAAGGACTAGGAGGTAGATAGATACCTTTTTAGTTAAACAAAGATATCATGACTCGGATAATAACGCCTCCATGCTGATTTTTCAATGCCATGAAACATTTCATGCATCAAATATTTTGCCCCACCTCTGAAAATGTGATTAAAACACCCAATAGCACTGTACTTTTTTCAGCGAGCTCAAATCATCTGAATAAACTCTTTTATCCTTTCAAGAGACTTGTTTAAATTTGATGCTTATAATTTAATAGTAACTACCGTCAATATGGCATAGTCTATGATGTATTCCTTCAAGGTTATGTTTAAAGACTTTAATGAGAAAATGGTTTATTAAACAAGAGGTTAAATAAAATCTCACACTCTACAGCACAATCCCAATTGCACCCGCAAAAGCCCCACTCAAACTGTAGTTAATTGCATAGTAAACATTGCTTTAGTTAAGGCATAAATGTTCCTGAAAACGGATTATCGGTACCAGGGCAACATGACTCTGTAATGACCTAAGCTGTAGGCTACCGTATTAATCGACTATCAAAATGTTGCAGCTCTCTATTCTTGTTGTGCCCCTAGTGTCAAAACTGTGTGAGTTTAATGGATTTACTGGAAATACTCGTGTTGTATGGGATGCGAGACTTTGACAGCATTGTTTGTAAGTAATTTTAACATCTAGGTGTTAAGCTTAACATGCAGTATTGTTAATTAAGCATTTCAAAACTAGAGTATTCGTTGAATTTAGACAGGGGATAGTTAGCTTAATATTGTTTTGCATAACTCATAAGATTACGTCTGTTTCTCCGAAAGGTTAAGCAGACCACCTACCTACACTAAACCTAAATCTTGAAATGCCATGTAATGGGGATGCGAGCCTATTGGCATCAACTGGACACAGATTCGGACCCCAACTGATTTTTTTTTAATAACCGATGACAAATTTATATTGGGGGGTGGGGGGGGGGTTCAGTACGATGTACTGAGTATGTCGTAACCGTTTTCTCGTCGGTGTCCCTTCCACCCCGTTTACTGCTTTAACCATAGATACCAAACATTGTTGATGTGTAAAGTACTGTCTTAACAGAATATCAAAAACAATCTCATATAACTCTCTAATCCTCCACCATAATTGCCAGTGTGCATTTTCGCAGAGGCCCGCATCCACCGCACCAGTTTTAGCTAACCGAGCCTAAATCTAGCCCGGGGTTGCAGCCAGTAACTGTCCCGATATAATTAATGTAAGCCGAGATCTCACGTCGCCGTCGTTGGCACCATCTGGTCGAGGCTAAAGTGATGTCAAAGCGTATGCAGTGAAAGGACTATTTTGAGTCGTGTATGCGGGCACTAGAGTGAAGCATAACTTTGCAGTCTGCTATTTAAAATAGTTTTATTTGTAAAAGGAACGTTTAACGTTTTGTGGGTAATCTATTTTACTTCAATTAGCTGCTTGAAGGTTGCATTTATCATTATGTGCACGCAAATTTACGTCAGCCAATAATACACTCAACTACAAGAAAAACCATGTTTAAAGAAGAATATTAACTATTTATCGTAAGCCCAATTTCACTAATTTTTATTCTACTTAATTTTATTACACTTCTGAAATCAAGTTCAATCGCACCTCATATTATTCAATTTATCTTGTCTAAAACACATATTTACCTACAACAAGACCATCAATGAAAATTTGAAATTAATTAATTGTAACATTGTATGTACTGACCTACTTGTAACTTCGCCCCAGGGGAGCGCGAGATAGCTGACACGAAACCAAATAGCAGGAGAACGATCCAGATGAGCTTTGTACTTTAAAATTAAACAACGATACTTAGTAAAGGTTTATAATAATAAAGTGTATTTGTTCATTGAAATTCTCTTTTGAGATGTAGAAAATGATTTTCATTGGTAAAATATAAATGGTTAATCCAGGCTACAGCAATCCACTGCAAGATATAGGCCTCTGTAATCGCACGCTATTTAACTCGATTTTCGGCAACTCTCATCCAGTTGGTAGCCAGCGCTTACATTTTTCGTTCATGCGTAAAAAGAGGCCAGACGGAATCCTGGATGAATGCAAAAACTACAAGTGAAGTTTTCTTTTCGTCCAATTTTTTTCACATGACAACACTATCACCCATTCGGATTTAGAAACAGCTAATTGTAGATTTAGAACCAGACGCTTTGAGCAGAAATACCCCAGTGGTTTTCAGTGACGAGAGGCAGATTTGCATGAGGGTAGTACTAATTAAGTTATACTGTACACTCAGCGGCAGTAGTTGATACTGAATCTATTATGTTTGATGCAGATGTATATACATTTATTTTGACAGACGTATTAGTTTTCAAATACAAAGTCGCAATACATCAAACGCAGAGAAACAAAATTTACAGCAAAGTCATTTGATTCTGCAGATAAAAGTTCGTTCAGTTTTACTTACAGACACTAAAACACTCCAAATTCCTTCCTTCTATTCTGCAGCGTACATTTTGAGATACAGAAACAAAATTGGGTTCAAAATCTTCAGAGCAGCAGACAAAATAAAAGAACATCTGCTAGTGCTGCAACTTCTAAATTTTGTACTGTCGATGCTGTAGCGCCCTTACTAACGCCATATGTCGCCATAAAATATATCCTGGCACCAGTTTGGCACTAAGCCGATAGTACATCGACTCTGTGGTATTTTTACTTAGGAACACTCAATACCGCTTTTTGCCACCAATATTTATTTGTTTGCTTATTCTTATGATACGTTTTCGAGACTTGCATTCGTGTTGACTGCTTTCTTGAATTCAGAATTTTGATTTTCTGAATGTATTACTTGGAACGCTTTGTGAATATTATTTGAATAGTTCAAACCCATGTGCGACTCTAAAGCAGTTTCTTTTACGCATTTCGTTCTGAAGACGTACCTACGAAATATAGAATTTTAAATTTCATTTTGGCCTTCGTGTTGGCAAGGAATACTGCAGTGCTTCCATATTGAGTACAATTTTTCTACCTACTTAGAAACAACTAGTATTATCATAATATTAATTACAGATTTTCTATCAATATTTTGATTTAAAAGAGTGTCCAGAGAGTCTCTTGCCCATTCTTCTCCATAGAGATCTACACTTTGGAATGTGCAACTACAGTACTTTCTCAAGTTATTATGCCTTGTTTTTTTGACATTCAAAAGTGCCTGTAATAGCGTGATTGAAATAAGTGCTTTGAGTTTGAGTTTACATTTAAACAGTCACAAAAATTAATGATAGGAATCACCTAATTAGAAACTAATTTGATATGCTCGAGAAAATTACAAAAGCTATCATAAAAGGCGATAGAATATATCTTTATACGAGTCAAGAACATTAAATGAATACTAAACAAGCCTCCTAATTAAGTTCCTTAATTGGTGATTTGTCCCAAATACAGTAGGAGGAAAATTGAGTTTTTGACGGCGTCTAAGAAGGACCACAATTTTAAAAAGAAAATTAAACTGCTACCGTTAAATGCTAATTACCTAATGATAAATTTGAAATCTGCCACTGATTCTGTTTTTTTCTCTGTTTGAATTTTTATTATCCAATTCCTTTTTTAAATTCTACCGAACCTTAAAATGTCACAAGTCCTTGAATTGTATGTGGATTGTGAAAAATATATTTCGATATTGGACATGGAATTGAGTGGCAATACGATTGATTCTATTTTCGTGATATCATATTGAACAGTCAACAATGCGCCAATTGTATTAACTATATTATACGCGTATTTGTATCGTCATTTCCATATATACATTGGTCATTGGTTCTAATAACTATAAATAGAACTTTAATCGAAGGTTTTTATTTAGATGTCTAATATTGTAACTTATGTCGCTCAATATGCATTAGGTCGAGTGGACTTGCGGGTGTTGCCTTAGTGGGATCAGTTGACTATGGAGCCCTAATGGCCTGACTATATAAAAGACAGTCACGACATTTATTAAGAAAAAAACCAACCAAGTGCGAGTTGGACTCGCGCACCGAGGTTTCCGTATAAACTTGTAGGTATTTTGTTATTAAACTACATATTTACGATTTTCAGATATTTTTCCTTTACATGTGCTGCAAGACATTGGTTCTTGCCAAATTTCATGATTATAGGTCAACGGGAATACTCATTAGGTTTTGATTCCGTCGTGAAATCGCAAAATATGCTACATACACGGTCATATATTTTGATCGCGTGGACTTACAAGTTTGTAATATTGAGTATTTTATATTAATTTCAGCTTGATAGCTCCATGCGTTCCTGATATAATGGGCCTAGACAGACGGAAAATAAGTGATCCTATAAGGGTTCTGTTTTTGCCGACTAAGGTACGGAACCCTGAAAATAAAGATGGCCATCAAAAACAGTATCTAATTCCAAATCACAGAGACTAGAAAACTGAACAAAAACAGCTCTTATCTTAAACTTTTCAGGGTTCAAGAATACAGACTGATCGACCATCGTCACTCAGTTTTAACGGTCATGGAATTGATTAAACTTCGAAGCCCAACCTCGTTAAGTTCAAACTAAGTTGAGTTTTTACTGTGAAATAAAATGGTGGAAAGTTTTACTTAGGGCGAACTTTCCGCTATTCTATAAAGTTAACGAAGAATCGTTAATTCCGTCCTTCGGTTATATTTATTGTTATTTTTTTACGTTTTTGTTGTTATTATATTTTTTAACTTTTAGTTCTGTTCCTGTTTCTTGTTTTTGTTTGCTTTTGAATTGTATTTTCACCACCATCATCTTGTCTAGCATTTTCATAAACTCTTACCTTTTCACTCTTAAACTTTAAACATTCTTAGTAGTTTCATGACCTCAGTTTTCAGCTTCTGATTTCCGTCGTATAAAACTATAAGCACCACTTCACAACACTGTATTCAGATTTTCTACAACCGTTGACATCTTAACATCACAAATGTAATTTCCGCTTTCTACAAAGTCAAGAGTCCAATGATACAAGCCTCAGTCGTATCTATCGATAGCATTCGGTTTTATGATGTCCACGTTATAGTGCACAAGACGTAAAGCTGGGTACAGATTATTTGCAACACAACATGCAATGTAACATTTTTCTTATGTTGGTGTTGCACGTAGCGTGCGAGCAGTCGTTGTTGGTGTGTGTTCGAAAATGTTGCATTGCATGTTGCAAATAATCTGTACTCAGCCTAACGTTGCACGAACGTAGCGTTACAGCGCAACGTTGCACAAACGTCAAATGTTATTTTGTAAAGTACAGGAGACTTGAGTTTATGTCGTCAGCTACACGTGGATGACCGTAAATTTAACATCGTACAACTTAGAGGTTTTGGCTTCGATGTATTGGGCGATAAATAAAGCTAGTTTCGTGTGACATGTTTAGATGGTTTGTGAAGTGAAACATGTTCCGCTGCTAACTTATATTTCATAAAAAAATATAAATGCGATTGTATATAATATATTTATCTGCCTATCTGTTGCCTTAGGACAGAACGGATTTTGATGTTTGGCACACAAGTGAACCATGACTGCGGTTAGGTTGTAGGATATTTTTTATCCTGGCAGTACCGTTGAGCCGTGGAACAAACGCTACTTTAAATATAAAAAAAAAATGATATACCAATGAAACACGATTAAAATACTGATCAAATCTTTTGCCCGCAGCTTCGTTTGCGTTATGGTTGGAAATTATCCCACGGGAACGCTTTAAATATAGCCTATGACACTCAAGGATAATATAGCTTTCCATTAGTGAAAGAATTTTTTGAATCGGATCAATAATTCCAGAGATTACATCCTACATACAAACTAACAAACAAATTTTATAAAATTAGTATCATCATCATCTGCCTAGCCTTTTCCCAACTATGTTGGGGTCGGCTTCCAGTCTAACCGGATGCAGCTGAATACCAGTATTTTACATGGAGCGACTGCCTGTCGGACTTCCACAACCCAGTTAGTGCTAGGTAATACGATACCCCTTGGTAAGACTGGTTGTCAGACTTTCGGGCCACTGACTATCTGTATCTAACGACTGTCAAAGATCTACAAATGACAGCCGGCACCAACGGCTTAACGTGCTCTCCGAGGCACGGAGGAAACTCGGTACGTAATGGGTGGTCACCCATCCACGGACCAACCTAGGTAAGCACGGCTTAACCTAAAGATCGATCCGAGCGGCTGTTCTTATTTAGCCACGAGCTCCTCAAATTTTATAAAATTAGTATATTATTCATATTTCCCCATAAACTAATACAAAGCAGACACACTTTCCAACAGCATAATCACTAAGGAACATCCCCGTTGACACTTCAAAAGTCGCCTTACAGTGTAACAGCTCAACAAAAACTGTCGGAGGCCCTATACAAAAATATTCTAAAAACGAAACGTTAGCGAGAAAAGTGTTAAAACTTTTCACTGGGACAGGCCTCTTTTTGACATGTCTGCCGCTGTCCCAGTGTTGCGAGTTCAGGGGACATGGGACGTGCCCGATACCTATTGTGTCGGATGTTTCATAACTGTGTTTCAGTCGTGAGCTGTTATTTTAGTGTTTCGTTGAATTTTTGGGCTAGTGGATATTTATGATACTAAAAGAGAGCGAAAATAAAGTGTTTCTGTTACTTTATGTGCTGTTGTCAAAACCAGCTATAATTTATTTAATATTACATCAACGCCTGTAATACAAGAAGAGCTAGGCACAGGTCTACCTTTTATTACGCCCACATTTCGCCAGTTATGTTTAAGTCTGCGAGCTTTTTACCATGGCACAAATTCAGACTCCGTGACTGCTGCTGTGAAAACCCTGATAGAAAAACCCAATAACACTTTCCCCGACTTGGGAATCGAACCCAGGACCTCATGTTCAGCAGTAGCCATTCAAATATTCTATTATTATGTAAAACCCAGTGGCCACGGTCCTCTGCAAATATAATAAAATCATTAAGCGATGTTAATTCGCTTAGTGACCACAGTAAATATGATGAAAATATGCAAATGTGCGAAGTTGCGAGGTTGCTTTAGTTAAAATAAATTGCGAGTGGCCTGTGCGGGATTTGAAGATGACAAAACCTTAAATTTATGGTACACTTGTTTTTGGGGAATGGGCAGAACCTCATGTATTTTTAGTCACTTAGATATACATCAATTATGATGATTATTACTTTACGGACTGTTTTTATGAACACACTACCGATGATGTACGAGTATTTTTTTTTTCATTAAAATATTTAACACTTAATTGTTACATGTGGTATTTTATTATTATGTCTCATAATTTATTCAACGTTTAAAAGCCTAACCGAAAAGATTCAAACACAATTATGTATTGTTTTACTATCGATCGAAAAGTAACGAATAGCCATGTTCTACCAATATATTTGTTTCTATGAAAATAATTAATATTTTATTAAAAATTATATGTTACTGTCTACTTTATTCATAATTTTTAAATCGGATAAAATAAATACTAAAAGATTTAACTACAATAAATTGCATTACCATCGAACAAAAATGAATGCAAGTTTTTTTCATTTATAACCATGAACAAACACGGCGTTCGCCATGTTTGTAATTAATTGGTGCAAAAGGAAAACGGCATCAATTGCTTTACGAGATACATTTACGAAATTAAAGATTTTAATTTCGGTAACACCGTGTACAGGAAACAATGGTCATTTGCAATTACGTTACTTCAATTTTTGATGAGGCAATTCCGAATTAAACCAGTTTATCAGAACCAATCTGATTGTCTTTTGAGTTTAATAGTTATGTGTTTCGTTAATTTTATCATTGAAAGGCTTTTTTTGGTAGTATAACTTCTAAATATCATGTTTATTTTATGTATTTTTATTGTTGAATTTCTATCTCCCTTTCACCTTTTCTCGCTCTCTTCTTAGAGTTAGCTTTGAAAACTTGAATACAGCCTTCAGCAACTTTTTACATTACAGAACTTTTGTCATGACTAAATTGTAAAAGTGACTGAGGAACTTAGAACGGCTGTAAGGAAACACATCACTCACAATATGAATTCAATATGTCCGAATGAATATATCGTCTACCAAAACGACGACTTTATTAAAGAAGTTATTGCTGTTAAATTTCCCCTATTCGACATAAAACGCGACTTATTTCCCTAATACATCGCTCGAACGGACGTAACACTTAAAGATGATATCGTAAGACTCCATATTTATGATATGCGAGATGTAGCAGACAATATTTAACGTTTAAGGGACAATAATGGTGATGCTCTTCGCCGAAATTGGTATTTGAAAATGTTTCTAAGTCACCCGAAGTGTCTATAAATGTTTATGTCCTCCATTTAAAGACCAAAGTAGATAAGGAAGATCTTTTAATCTCTGTAGATGGGAATTTATATAACGCCAAAGTAATTCTCGACGCAATTAAAAAACAAAATCTCCTACGTTGATTATTGGCTTGAAAAAAGTGTCCGAAAAACTGACCCGGTCCCTTCATCCGTTCTCGAATAAAAATGCAAATCTACCTTTGCGTGGTCCTACGGGGATTTAATTGCAAAACAAAACTTAACCAAAAGGCTACTGCGCTGGTCATGGTAGAAACAGGTGCTTATATGGAACCCAGTTTTGCATCACAAACGTGTTGACATCCAATTTATTTTAACTAAGGTTTGAACTAGCGCAACCAACTTTTTCGTTCACAGTTTTTGTTGATTTGCATATTTTCACTTTAATGAAAGTTGGGAGTTCTATAACGTGTGTAAATACATTAATATTTATAGTTGATTACAATACTGAACCTTTGGGGCAGTCCACATCGAGGGTTTCCTTTGAAACGATTTGGGTTTGTAATTAAGTTAGGATTTGATTATTTGCATACGAGTGGTTGACTTAATTTATACAGTGGTTCAAAGGAATACATATTTTTATTACTTATATAATAAATACGCTGACCAACAAATGATAACGTCTGACAACTTTCGTTTAAAAATAAAAGATGAAAAAATAAAACTTTCGAAACGATGATAGACCGTGATAAATAGGTACTTTTACATCTAGAAAAAGTGGTAAAAATACGATTTTATCCAAAGCTTTCGAAAAACAATATTCACCGTTTTAAAAATGCCATTGTAGGTAGGCTAAGCGATAAAACGAAACAAACAAAACAAATTCATTTAATTCTAAATGTCTAAAAAGTTTGCTACATTTTCTGAAAAGTCCCACTTTACCCTTAACGTTTATTGAAATATCCGGGGATTACGTCATTGCGTCGAGTTTTAAAGAAGTCAACCGAAATCTGGGACAAGGCTGATAAAATGTTTAAAAGGTTTTGATAAAATTTAAACTCTTACTCTTTTAGATGGGTTGGTTATGTCGAGAGGATAAATGAAAGACGACTACAAGGCAGATGTGTGTGTGACGGTAGGGACGCCGTAGAAGGACATACACTGACCTTAATGGTGATGTCCTTCAAAAAGGTCAGGTGCGTAGTACTCGCAACCAGTGTGCGTATATGACCAGGAGCCCAATTCTGCTATTACAATAGACGACAATAGTGTCAGAATGGTCTGTCATTGATTTCATAATTGTTGATTTTGACAAGTTTTGACAAGTCAAAATCAACAATTATGATATCAATGACAGACCATTCTAATGGTAATTCTAATGGTCTGTCATTGATTTCATAATTGTTGATTTTGACAAGTTTTGACAAGTCAAAATCAACAATTATGATATCAATGACAGACCATTCTAATGGTAATTCTAATGGTCTGTCATTGATTTCATAATTGTTGATTTTGACAAGTTTTGACAAGTCAAAATCAACAATTATGAAATCAATGACAGACCATTCTGACACTATTGTAATAGCAGAATTGGGCCCCAGATGTACGGAATTGGACAAGGCAAACGAAGTATGTAACGATCGTAACGGGTGGCTTTCTGCAATTTCTGAGAACCCCCTTAGTATGAAGGCGTGAGTTTATCTTACTACGCAAATTAAAACATACACCTACATATATCCATGATGGTGTAAAATTGTGTTAACTGCTATCTCATTAGCATAACGTTGAGTGATATTCGCAAAAATGTGATGATAATATTTTGTAGTAATTTATTTGCATATGCAAGCTCTCTACCTGAAGTAGCTCTTAACATTTCCAACACGCTACACGTGGCAAATTTCAACTCTTAAAATATTCAATGTTACTTTACGTGTCTAGTAGCATCATTAAAAATTAGCGATATAACTCAAAAGATCTCATCTTCAGAAAGCACCAGAAGAAAATAGGCAAATTCAGTTCTTTTTTTCTCGTCAAAATTTTCATTTCATTTATAGCCGAGTGGATCCCGCAAATTACTGAGGATTCCTTTTTTTTGGCTTTTTGTAAAATTGCCTACGTCCACTTAAAGATATTAAAGGAGGAGACAAAGAAGCAAATGTAAGCTAATCGTGAGAGATACTCGTTCCTATTTATATTTCTGTTGTTTAACTTTACTAACGGTTCCGTGACCGCCGCCATTATTTTTTTTATGGCCCGTTTAAATTTCACCTCGTTAAACCTCTCCCGGATATGATAGCTCGTTATTGCTACAAAGATATAAATCAATACGAACAACGTGCTATTTCAATTTGCAGAAACAATTGCAACATTGGAAAACAGCGAATGCAAATTATGAATTAGTATACAACTCAAGGGTGGACAAAGTAGAAACACTTAAGAGAGAACAGGGGCTGCCATTATACACACAAATGTATTCCCCTTTTTTCTTCCTGTATATTGCCTCTAGACCAATATTTTTTTTGTCACAAATTCAAGGTCTGCTGTAGACACGTTCCTGTCATTTACTTTTTTCAGCAACTACGAGTAATAAGTAAAGAAAATATGAGCTTCCAAAAATGCCCCATTTTTACGGCCGTGATTGGAGGACTACTAGACAATTTCGAAAAGTTTTTAACATAGAAAAAATTGATAGAAACCTAGACATACTTTTTCTTAAATTTTAATGTCAAAAATAATTGAATTGGCTCAGTTTTTGAGGACAAAAAAGGGAAACACGAAACGTTGATCTCGTCAACATTTTCGTGATATAATCGGTTTGAGTAGCAGCTGTCCCTGTCGCACTCTACAGGGGCAGGCTTGACGCAGCGCGACGGCAACAGTTTCTTCAAATACCTACCTTGCAGGCCCTGTTCCCTCTTAATAACATTCCCAATGATATTGCAGTTTTCTATTTGACCGCACCTGAATTGCAGACTTTATTAGAAATGCCTGCTTGTAAAAACAAATTGAACCGTAATATTTTGCCTTTTTTTCAATAAATGTCTTCAAATTATTTGAAGAATGCTTAAGTAAACTTCTATCATAAAATATGTAACAAGAAGTACCTACTCAAATAGTAATAAGATGTTTATATTCACAAACAACAAACCGAATGACAATGTCAAGACTATTCATTTGAAGAAGGTAAGTAAGGTGTATCTACCTATTAAAGTAGGTATATTACACCTACATTTCACCACTTGTGTCTGAGTCCCATGAAACAGGGGGTGAACTTAACCCCATAAGCCGGACGCAAATCCAGATATACGAGACTTGATACTGAAAAATTCCTAATGTAAATTTGTCTTATCTTGGAACTGAAGCTAGGATTCTAATGGGTGTAGCAATACCCTTAACGAAGCCGAAAGCGAAAGGCACTTGTTCTCCCCATCATTGCGATCATTTTTTTTTATTCTGGACCATACCTGGGAACCTGCTAGTTCGGAAATATTGAAGGTCAAAGTTCCAACTTTTTCACAAGTTTTTTTTTTAATACTGATTTTAAGGTTATAATAACTTTAGTTTATGACCTGTTTACTAGTCAATGCATACATCAGCACATTGGTTTGAGTGCGTTACATTGAGTTTTACCGTAAAACGTGATTTTTCACACTAAAAAAAGTTGTTTCCCAGCAATAGTTTTTGCGTTGAGTTAACTTAGTTTAATGTACACCTTGTATGTATTTAAGTCGCAGTGCCGATGATCGAAAGAAAAACGAATTAAAAATATTAAACGTAAAGAACTGAAGAAAGAGTAATTGTTTCATATAATGTACTACATACTTTACTTGATGAACACTTCTGAAATTTAAGAGGGTCCCGTTTCGCCAATGCTCTTTCTTGGTAGCGCTAGGAAACCTGAATTTGTGTCCGCTTGATGGTGCCAGGGACTAGCATTAATACAACGAAAGAAAACTTAGTGTAGGTACACAGATACACCTCTGCCTAACCCGTTGCGGACTACAGGCGTGATGTTTTATTACGAAAAGTTCAAAATAAAACTGCAATGTCCACTTCAGGTACATCGACATTCACAGGTCCAGATTTAATTTTCCGCTTCGTAGATTAACGGCAAACAATAATTTTGATGGTCCAACCAATTTCACTTTATATGTCGCTGATAAATTTTCAATTACAACAGATATGGATAATGAATGCCGTGTGACAAAATTGTGTCAATATTAAAATTAAATCAACAATGGACACAAACAGGATTATATTGGATATCAGCTGTTGTAGAGGTTTACTTTTTGGTGCATTCAATTTGTGAAATTTTGAAGGAAATAATTTTTATTTTGGCAACATTATGAGGATGAAAAATAGAAGATATCTCCTGAGGTATCCCAAAACGTGCATTCACGGGTACTTAGGGAGGGCACTTACTATTGAAAAAAATTGGTAGAAATAAAAAAAAAATGTTTAATGACTAATTACTATTTTTTGACGCTTGAATTCTGATTCAATGTCAGTTGTTATTATACATCTATGATGTTATACCTCTACGTTGTCTCCCGCTGCGACGCGAAGCTAAAATATCCATTATAAATAATAAAACATTTTAACTAACAATCAAACTGTTGACTATTTGATAACTAGTTATAGCAATTAAACTACACTTCACTCTAATCCCATTCACAACTAAACTTGAATGCAAACTCGATGTAAGGCATATCAATGAAGTTCAACTGACGAGAGGGCCGGATGCAGGAGCGTAAACGTTCATTACCTCTGATGAGACGGCATTGACACCGTGTGAGTGACAACCAACCGGACTTAGGTACCGTGTGAGTTCTATCCGATGTATGGAGCTGAGTTCGGTTCTATGTGTTTTGTAGACAAAGAGTGTGATTTACTGCGTAGCGATGCACTGTTAGGCATGTAAACAAAAGAAAGATAGAATTAGCTGTCAAAATCACGGGCGTTACTATGACGTCTTATAGCAGGAGTAATTCTAGTGTGGGAAAGAAACGGAGCTATACAGACGTCATGGTAGGCTACCAGAACCTCATTTAGTCGCAGGTACAGACGCGAGATGCCAGTACATCAAGCTAATACAATTTGTCAAATTTCTAACTTTATCGCTAAAGCATTAGGTTCAAGTTAGATTGGGAAAATTTTACAGTTTTTGGTAGCTTGATGTGCTGGCACATACATAGGAAACAGTAAGTTAAGAAACGGAAAATAAAGCAAATCGCATGCAGCTTACAATTTAAACATAGCACAGCATAAGCATGATAAGCTTATAATATTTTTAATGCTTTGACACAGGCATCCGTATTGTGAGAGACGTAACTCACCATCCACGTGAGCGCTAAAATATTAACACAATTTTATTAAATTGACTACCTCGTTGGTCTAGCGGTTGCAAGCGCGACTGTTGAGCATGAGGTCCTACGTTCGAATTCCGACTCTGGCAAAGTGATATCGGGTTTTTCCCAGTAGCAGCCCCGGAGTCTTTTTTTCATCTTTTCTTTTTCATCTTTTTTTAAAAAAAAACGTTGCCCCACACTAGGAATTTCTCCTGTATCTGTGGGTGCGTTTACAAACATTTAAACTCACATAAACAAACAGCCAGACCCGGAACAACTTTCTGTAGGCCATACAAATATTTGTTCCGTGCGGGAATCGAACCCGCGACACGCAACGCAGCAGTCAATCGCTCAGCCACTGCGCCAACCGTGCCGTCAGTCTGAATTTGTGCCCGGTTGATGGCTATAGGCATAACGGGCAAAATGTGGGTGTACTATTAAGTACGCCTCTGCCTCCCTTCGGGGATTACAGGCGTGATGTTATGTTATTTCATAAAATAATACAGATAATAAAACGATCACAAAACATTATCTAAACGATACCAATGACATCAAAGCAGATTGAAATGCACCGTTTGAATTCGCAAACTGATATTGCATTTTTTTTTAAATGTATTTGAATTGAAAAAGGTGTGAAATATAAATGGAATTTTAACACCGGCCAGATTTAGAGTTATCATCGGAGCGGTTCGGCAGGTGTCAACATATATCGGCACCGAATGGACACTGTCGACAGTGTAAACGTTCATTATAGTGTGATGTTGTCAGTCGGTCCATGCATTCGATGCTGGCCGGAATTAGGTGAAAGGTCCAATTAGGTTACTGCCAATCACTTTCACACAAATGATATGAGATTTTAAAATAGTGTGTCATTTGTTTTTTGGGGTTGTGAAATAATAGGTGGTCTATTTTTCTTTTGATTCTGTGAGTATTTAAGGATGATTTTGCTCTGCAATGGCGCAATGTCATAGGTAGTAAGTTTTTGGGTATCAATGGTTATATGTATTGTACATTTTTAACGAATAAGGACAAATTAGTATCTCATTAATTAGATGTAAACGTTTTCAATCTGCAAATCATTTAATTTCAACTCACCACCGCCACTTACAGGCACTAATAAATTGTCAAGGAGTTGATCATTAAAAGCGAAAATGTAGTTGCTCATTCAAAACGTATATCGGTTGAGTGCGCTGTGCATGTACATTTTTTAAATCAAAATCATCATCTGCCTAGCCTTTTCTCAACTGCATATGTTGGGGTCGGCTTCCAGTATAACCGGGTGCAGCTGAATACCAGTATTTTTCATGGAGCAACTGCCTATCTGACCTCCACAACCCATTTAGTACTGATCTATACGATATCCCTTGGTAAGACTGGTTGTCATACTTTTGTGCCTTTGGCTTCCTGTAACGACAGTCAAAGATCTACAAATGACAGCCGGGACCAACGGCTTATCGTACTATCCGAGACATGGAGGAAAACCAGTATTCAATGGGTCACCCATCCACAGGCCAACCTAAACCGGCTTAATCTGAAGATCGACCCGGCTGTTATTATCTAGCCACAAACCTTCCTTCACTTTTAGCCACAAACCTTCCTTCACTTTTTAAATCTAAATATTCTAACAAAATCTTGGTAACGTCATTCATGTTAGTTTACTTCAACAACAGATATTTTTTACGTCTCCACTTTCCTAATAAATGCCAAGACAAGCTACCCCCCGAACCTGGGTTCACCAATTAAAACTGTGCATTGAATCGTACCTGACGTCACATAGAGCCATGTCCAATCGAATAACGGAGTTCATTTGGCATTGTCCACCATATTTGCATTCCGTGTCACAGGATTTTGATTTATGCCATCTGTCTGTGACTTTGTGATTGTTATGACCTGGTATGCGATGGTTACGTACCTTTTCGGGAGTAAATTTACCTGCAAATTGCAATCTTGTATGTCTTGTAGTTTCTTTTAGACTGTACATCAAAACAAGTTATAAATAAAAGTAGAATTTAAAACAGGTAGAACCTTACTGATAGACTATATTTTGTCGAAGCTGTGTTTAGGTTTAAAGACATTTTTAAATAATATCCGATAGTTGCTAGAAAAAAAGTCATCGGGAACAAATAAGATGACAGCAAAACAGAAAGGATTGGAATAACGTAACTCGCAATATCTAGGAATCGCATTAAACTTACTCGTATAACACTTCCGCCATCTTTAAATCCAAGCCTTTATTTACCGCCGCGCCGCTATTTAAGCCGTAATCCTACACCGAATTGGCTGATAAATATTCATAATTTATAAAAGAGCGAGCGTGACTATGAAATATTAAACTTATTGAGACGTTAACTAATTTAAATCGATTTGTATCGCTTGCGAAATTGAAATTTTGATGGTGGGTGTAATTAAATAAATATTTAATTTGGTGGCATTAAATTGGGAGGGTGGATTGACGAGTTATAGCCCGGCCGATGGGCTCGGGCAATCTGAGGCTTTTATTGATTGAAACTGTGAATAAAGATTTGGCTATGAGTAGGTAGGTAAGTAAATCCACTCAAAAGGGGAATTACTTACTTACTCATAGCCAAATCTCTTTAATGAATCTCTAAGAATAAGGAAAATGTATTAAGTAAAATCTTGATTACGAAAGTAGATGGCTAAAAGAGTAGGGAAAAACCAAAGAAACGATGCATGGGCTGTGTGAAGGATGATATGGCTAGAAAGGAGGTGTCTAGTGAGATGAAAAGTAGTAGAGAAGTATGGAAAAGAAGACATGCTGCGCTGACCCCAAATAAATTGAGATAAGATGTTGAATCATAGCCAAATCTCTGAGCTTGCCATCTACAACTCTGATTACAAAATTTAGAAACACTGATTAGGATTATCTAAGTGAAATGCTGTAAAGTGTAGTCAATTCCTTTAGGACCAAGTTGTGAACACGAGTCCGAACACGGATAAATACTGTACCGCAATATCAGTCAGTGTCCGGTGTCCGGTGTCCGCAGCATGTGTGACTGTTTCTGTATAGATTTGTAATGTAGTACAGTTTCCATCAAACAAAAATACGTTTATAAAGCTACCCATACTCAGCGCAATTAATATTTAGGTACCAGGGTACCATATCTGCCGCACTGCATTGCCGTTCTACCGTCTCAGACTTACACTAAGCCATTTAATCGCCCTGTGCACACACTAGGCTATTCCTGGATTGGATTTGCAGAACGTTGTCCAAAGTCAGTTACTATTATGTTATGATACCATAAATCAGTATCAATGATGTATGTGGTTTATGGTCTCGGTTTCCCACCGTATGAGTTTTCTATAGCTGTGGTATATTCACCGTTTTGACAGTTTATGGGTTTGCCGTATATGTATTTCTATTTGCCGATAGTCAGTACTTATGCTGGAGTGGCTTACATTTGATTTTAGTGCGTTAGTGATGTTTCACAGTGCAAATTGAATATTGTGGAGGAAACCATGATAGCCACGATTTTTTTTTAAATTTATATTTACATATAATGTTATATATGTTGGGTTAGAGGAGTTCGTGGCTAAATAATAACAGTTACCCGGGTGGATCTTAAGGTAAAGCCGCGATCTTACAATGCCTATGTTAATCTGTGGATGAGTGACCGCCCATTACATACCGAGTTTAGTCCGTGCCTCGGAAAGCACGTTAAGCCGTTGGTCCCGGCTATCATTTGTAGATCTTCGACAGTCGTTACAGGAAGTCAGTGGCCCGAAAGTTTGACAACCAATCTTTCCAAGAGGTATCGTATTACCCAGTACTAATTGGGCTGTAGAGGTCAGATAGGCAGTCGCTCCATGTAAAATAGTGGTATTTAGCTGCATCCGGTTAGGCTGGAAGTATGGAAGTATATAACGTACCGCGAAAAACAGCGCACATTACTCATCACGATGGTGACAGGGTTGTATAATATTGACATTACAATAACAATTATTCAAATCAGTACAACAGAAAAAAGATATGTAACTAGTCACTCTGAAGATTTTGTGAATCGAGCGGTCTTCATTGTTTTACTTACTGCATATTAACCCAACTGTCCAAAATCGTGATTTTCTTTATTTCACAATACCATTTTTAATTTATATCTCAAAATTCCACTTTGTGTTCATTTTGGCAAACTTATTCTCATTACAGACACAAGTCATAGGTCTCAAGTTCGAACCCAAGACACGCACCTCTGATTTTTCGAATTCATGTGCGTATTGTATAATTACACAGGCCTGCAAAATGAGGGTCATAACTTCCTCTCGGGAATTTGATAGCTGATTCTAGGCTATTTTGGTGTGTTAATTACGAATATGTACTTAGTTTTTCTCCATCACCTCCAGATTTTTCAAAAAAGGTACAGATAGAAAATAGGAAAAAAACACAAGTTGTCACTTAAAAACATATAATTATTTTTTAAAAAGTACATTACTTTTAACTTGAAAAACTACTAATATATAATAACAACTTATTACTAGTCTAAATTACATGTAAATTTTATTTGTGGAACCTGGTCCTTTTTTTCCGGAAGCTTCGGTTGTGCAATTTCCGCTTAAATTTCTGGTTTGGATCGTCGCGCTTCAATAACCAACAATAGTCCGCCATCATGCTAGTATTCCGTCTTCCTTGATTCAGGACTTCAAGCTCTTTCAAATCTTGGTGAAATCTTTCGCCTTGTTCTTCGCTAACGGCTCCTAGATTTTCTCCTAGATTTACTTAAACTCATTATGTAGTAATTAACAAATTACTGATTTTGATTAATTTCTATGTCCCCTTACACTAATTAAACGCAATAAAAATTAAGCTGAAGTAATTTTATAAATTTAAAAATGTAGGCGCTAAGACATTTTTCAGTACAATCTTAAATATTCAATATCAAAAAATCCTGACGTGATGGATTTTTTTATTATTTTTCTCGTAATCAGCACATCTGAAACTATGGAAAACGTTACTCCGATTTCATAGAGAAAAACCATTGCAGACCTGTGTTATCACTTGCTTCGATTAAGGAAACCAGCATGCTGAGAGATGTTTTTTGACGTCATGTAAAGCTAAGTCAGAGGCTCATGGGCGCCATAACAACTCTTGAAACCAGATTATGCACTAACCACACGATACAGAAGAAGATTACAAACATCATCATCTGCCTAGCCTTTTACCAACTATTTTGGGGTCGGCTTCCAGTCTAACCGGATGCAGCTGAATTCTAGTATTTTACATGGACTGCCTATCTGACCTCCACAAACCAGTCAAAACTGGTTAATACGATATCCTTGGTAAGACTGGTTGTTAGACTTTCGGGCCACTGACTACCTGTAACGACGTCAAATATCTATAAATGACGGCCGGGACCAACAGCTTAACGTGCTTTTTGTGGCACGGAGGAAACTCGGTATGTAACGGGTGGTCACCTATCCACAGACCAACCTAGGCAAGCGCAGCTTAACCTAAAGATCGACCCGAGCGGCAGTAATTATTTAGCCACGAGCTCTCTAAGAAGATTACAAACACAAAAGTAAAAACATTCTCAAAACAAGTCCGTACAACATGACACGTTAAAATTTCACCCAATGCAACCATGTAGCTAATACCAAGGAGTGTTTCCCAGAAATCTCAAAGAAAATGTTAAAAATCCTCTTTTCCCCGTATTAGCGGTAGAAGCCATGTTGAACATAAATGAAGGCAACCCCTTAATGCGACATCCAAGTCTTAAGTTATTAAAAGGAGTTCCTTTCATAGCTTCCACAAGCTTTATGTCTTGACAAATTCTTTCAAAGTTAATTCGTTTTTTTTCCAACAAGATTATTAGGTCATTACAATCTATTTCGTTAACGTGATTTAGCAAAAGTCGAAGCTTTTTATGTCAATCTTACAATACGGTGATGGATGATGGTAACTCTTTCATTCAGCTTCGTGGACAAGCTAATTATTATAATGACCTGTTTTTATTTATGTCTCTGTTGAGTTCTAATTTTCACGTTAATGTGTTCTTGAGTTATTATTTTTGATGTTTCTAGAATGTTACTGGAATAAAGCTGGTTTTGTTAATGTAGTTTTTTAGCCATAATAATTAAGATTGTTTTTTCTACTCTTGTAAACTTTTTCAGTGTCTCTAAATTATTATTTTTTTCTTTTCAGGTAAGTTAACCCCCCGATCCGATCCGAGCACAAAATGCAAAACGACAGATGTGATAAGTTAAATAATATTAATGTAAGTAAATTTATGTTAAGTTTCCAAGCAACAGTAATGATGATTCTTTTAAACATGAATATCTTCCGAAAAGGTAAATTCAAGAAAGACATAAAACTCCTCGCATATAAATTCTGCAACAGACTTATATTAGATTCTACCCAACCGTGAAAATAATAAAATTTTCATAACGACATTTTTACGTACACACATTTTAAACTCTTGTACTATTTTAGAATGTATCCTTTATTCTCACTAACAAGATTAAAGCCCCCTTTACAAAATGTTTAGTATGTTAAGTCAATATTTTGTTACTTACTATGAGTTTTAAGCCTGTTACTCTTGATGGGGTAAAAGCATTGTGGTTGAAATTCGCTTTTGAGAATTATTTTATCACAGAATAGTTTACCGTCATCCTCCTAGATTTTATCGTATTCCAGATCCTGTTCTACTTGTCTAATCATAACTCTAATTTCTTATTAGACAATGAAATGCACCGGTCCAACAGAGTCAAAAATTCACTTGTTGTTTGATTTTGTTGTGAGTGCGTATGACATCATTGTTTTGGAATAAAACCATAGCATGCTTCAAAACAGCGTTAATTACACGGGTTTGCGCATGAAATCAACTTTTAATTAAATTACCTTTCTTTTTCTGGCCTCTCTTTCTTATACTTTCTTCTCTGGTATTTCTTAACAGAACCTACAACTTACATATCTGCCGCACACTTTATCTACAATCTTCACTTCTTCTTCTGGTCATATATTACTTCCTTAATATATATAGTTTGCGTTATGTTCACGAATAACCTCTACATTAATTCTTTGAAAATTCTGATCTCTTTTTTCAACCAGCTCTTTTTCATCGTCGTTAGTACGTCACCCTTCAAAACATGAACTATCAGTATCATAATACATAAATATTTTACGATGTACAGTAACGTCGGCTAAACTTTATAGACGCGCCGTCGGTTCAAAATTTACTGTGTGGGCCCAAACCACATCACTTATAAACTATACTTCATGCCGCTACTTGTTTTTGATGGCTGCTTTAAAGGAATTTTAGTGCGGTACTCTTGATTAATTTTGTTGATAATAACTCGTTTATAATGTTATTTTAGTATGGTATACATTTTGAAGTATTGGGCGGTTGTTTACTTTAATTTGTGTTTAAGTCTTTTAAGACCGACCTTAAAAGACTTAAACATATAACAGGTTTTTTTTTAATTAGTAAGATGAAAGTATTTTGTTTTTGTAAAGAAACTGTTGAAATTAATGAAAATTTTCAGGTACATGCATACTACCATGTGGTAACTTATTATTCTACTAATATTATAAATGCGAAAGTTTGTGAGTAATGTGAGTATGGATGGATGGATCTTTGTTACTCTTTCACGCAAAAACTATTGACCGGATTTGGATAAAATTTGGCACACAGATAGTTTATAACCTGGATTAACACATAAGATACATTTTATCCCGGTAGTGCGATCCCATGGGACAATTACCGAACTTTCGCGGGTGAAGCCGCGGGCATCAGCTAGTATTGTTCATAGATAAAACTATGAATAGAGTTTACATTAGTTTTGTGCCCTTTGCAAAGGTGCAACAGTGCAAAAGCTCAGCTAAAAACCCGACTTTCAAAACGTAGCGCTCACAAATTCACAATAACGTTTCTTTTATTCTCGCTAACGTCATCACGTCACGTTTGGTTTTTTGCTGAAACGTGTATTATTCTAAATAATGTTAGGTCTTCATTCACCTACACTTCGTCGTCTCGTGATACGGTATTTTTTTTTCTAAAAATAAAATCGTCACCCGAACAGAATTTTCATACTTCTCACGCCTCATCTTTTATTCAGTCCTCGTTTAAAACTCCATAGAATGTTTAAGACAAGCCGCGTCATCTACAATTCTTTAGCTCGTACTTCTTAATATAATAATCGCTTGAATTTTCTGATACTGGGAGTCGTTGAGACCCTAAGGTACCTCGGTACACTCCATTATGGTACTTGTCACAACTCCGTTCCATTATAATGGAATATTAGATTCTCCATAAACCGAGTCATGACGAGGCGACCGATAAAACTTGATCTTTAAAATTCATAGTGTCACTACCGTCTGCCCTACTTTCCAAAGATTAGAAGGAAGCGAGGTAGGTCATCTGAAACTGGTGGTGTTAGGCAATGTGTTTGCTGACGTAAACACCGTTGTTGAAGGGAAATTGCCGAAAGATGTTTGCTTCCACGAAAGTGTGGTTGAGGCTCGAGGGGCGCAAATAATTGGAAAATTCAATCTAAATTCGTTCAGATTTTGTTACCAATCAAACATGGAGGGAAGGACTTTATTCGATAGGATCAGATGCTCCAGTAATAGGAATCAGGGAACAGGAAAGTAGTACCAATTAGATTACCGGTGCTGACTGGGTGGATCTATCCTCCGCGGCTGCTCTCGCTAGAGGAAGCGTTTCACGTTCGACTTTATGTTTCATTTTTGATGTTTAACTTTCACAGTAATTCTTGCTAATGTAAACCAACGTGGATGAAAGAGAAATAAATCTTTTGTCGTAAAAACACGAACGGTCGTTGTTTTTATACGCCACGTTTTTCGTAGTTTCTTTGTGCTTGTCTAGTTTTATGTTTGTTTTTGTATTAACGTGTAGTTTAGGGGCACTAAAGAAACCGCTATGACTATAACTTGCACTTGGTTGTAGTCAACACTTTCCTGAATCACTGGTAGGTACTAGATCTTTGTTACGTTTTTGGAGTTTCTCAGCTGTACATAGTGTTCATGTTCGGTTACCTGTCTGGCATATAACATTAAAGAAAATATAATCACTATAATACCTACTTTGCATACATTTTTATATAAGTACCTACAGTTTTTGCAGAGACTAGTAGGTAGATGTTTTTGTCGTTTCTCATAATAATATGTACCCAAATATACATATCAAAATGTGCTGAAGAATGAACACTACCATGACTGTGATTTGTACGATCATAATCATGACTTAGAAAACACATCAAATATCACAAACACAAAGAAAGTACTGAAAAAAAAACCAAATTGACTTCCCAAATCGTTTAAACGTCAGCTTCATTTACCACGTTACTCTTCATTTCCGCAAACAAACAAAAAAAGGAGGAAGTATATTTCATGCAAAAACGTTCATATGACGAAAGCAACCCCAAATACTTTCCCGTGTAAATCTCTTAAGCCGATGCCATATGCGCATATTTTTTTTATAATTTATGGGTATACATATTCGCCTCGTTCTTGAGTAATCTTATACATTCTAGGACACGGAGTAACTTAGGGCCCCCGTCCACCGCGACTTTACGCGATGCAAACGCCAAACGGCCGCCGTATAGTCGCGATGCTGTCGCTGGCTGCGTACCTTCGCTCACATAACTACGATTCTATATCGCTAGTATTGTGCTTCAGTCGCGATGCTTCTTTTTTTTCGTGTCGGTGGTACGACAGTTTTTATATTTTGTTAGCCCTGAACTTCGCCACATCCACTGCTTCGTCGCTGGCCGCGCAGAGGTCACTTCGGTTGCATGTTTTTGGGCTAAGAGGGCAGGAAAGGTGGAGCATATTTTGCGAATTATTAATTATTTTGACATTCTTAGTAACTATTACCAAAATTCCAAATATAATTATGTACTAACATTAGTGTTTAAGATGTGTATGTATTATTACTAACAAATTGAATTGTATTATCTGGGTAATAAATCATTTGATTAGATTTGAATATCATATTGTAATTTTAAGTTCCTGTCATTTATTTCACGGCTTGAAAAACTCGCAATGGGCGACGGCCTTTACGGCTGTGTTATTTATGTACTTGTCATAACATGCGTGTTAGTTATGTGTGGGTTTGTGTACTTTTAGTTTATTTCCTTCCTGAATAGTTACTGGTTGTAGTGTATTTCGTTGAAGAGCTCTTGTTAGTGTTTCTGGGTTTTCCGCTTTCCTTTTTACTAGGTTCTTGCTAACTTTCTTTGTCGTAGTAAGTTCAGTACATTGTTACGGTCTGTCTATCTATCCTTAGGTATAATTATGTGTTTAACTGCCACACTCAGAGACGTTTAATGATTACTTAGATCGATCCTTAGTATAGATTTCTATACTAAATCTATACTAAGGATCGATCTAAGTAATCATTAAACGTCTCTGAGTGTGGCAGTAAAAGTCTTTGGTAATTTTGATCACAAGGTTTGTATTTAAAACATTTAAAATTGGAAAAACCTTTAGTCTTTTGTTTCTCTTTTTCTCTTTTGGATTATTTTTCCCAACGATAGTTTTTCATAAATTTTTTTCTGTATAATTATGGCAATCTGAAACATTCAATTCTGTTTGACATATAATTTCCCATTTCTTTCCCCAAAAAACCGTTCAACAAACAGAAACTAAAAGAAAAATATGCAAAAAAAAAACCCAATATTCACAACAAGCAACAATGACCTACTTCCGACCCCCGGGAAGCAGCAGCTGTATCATTATTTTCCTTCAATTCCCATGCTACAGACAAAACCACGAGTAAATTACAAGTATAGTCGACCTGGTAATTGTTTTACCACCCATATGCGCCGTTTACAAACTCGGGAGGTACGACTTGCGTCAAAAGACACGCGCATCTGTCACTTTTTTCCTTCGCATTACCTTAAGCCGCGGTGACTCGTACACGTGGCATTGTCTAAGTAATTTCTATCATTGTTATATTTGTTTCTCCGCAGTCGCTATTGCGAGACGCCTGTTGCTTGAGCACTAGCTCTAGGCCAAGCGGTATAATTGAACTTGAATGTCACTAACACATCATACAACGACAAACTTTACTAGTCTTCATGACAGATTTATATTGAAAACCTTAATAAAGTTTCAATTTACTACAAATTGTCGTCAAAAGTGGTAATGCAGTTTCGAAGTTGACTATACAACAACCGTATGCAATGTAGCCTAAGATAACATGGAGGAGGTACATTGTCAACCGCTCACATAGTCATGGAATATTATATGTCTGCGAGTTAACTAGCCTCCTTGGATTAACCGATTCTGTAGTAGTGCTTGAGCTTTTACGTTAGTGATAGACTGTAAAGCTCGTATTACCTACCACTAGACGTCACCACGAAATTCAACGCTCGGCTCAGTGCCGAGACTAAAAATTCGAACAGTCCTATAATCCTACTAATATTATAAATATATGAATGTCTGGATGTTTGTTACTCTTTCAGGCAAAAACTACTAATCAGATTTGGATGAAATTTGGCACACAGATAGTTCATAACTTGGGTTAACACATAGAATACTTTTTATCCATGTAGTAAGATTCTGTCAAAGTCAAAGTCAAAGATTTATTTGCAGATAAATATGGTTACAAAAGTTCTTACAGTGGTAATACCCAACTCCGAGGGCGAAGCCGCGGGCATAACCTAGTATTTAATCATTCAGTTAAATTTCGCTTAGTCATCATAATTTTTTTGCCCTTATCCCAATTTATTTGGGATCGGTGCAGCATGTCTTCTTCTATATTTCTCTATTATTCATCATCTCACAGTCACTTCCTTTTCTAGCCATATCATCTATAACGCAGCCCATCCATAGTTTCTTTGGTCTTCCTCTACTCTTTCACAGTCGCTTGGTATCAGTAATGATCATAACTTTAATATTAAATTCTCTGCATTCTGTATCTAGTCATTTTATTACTAAATAGTTTTGTAAAAATATCTTTTTCTAACATCTTTACTACTCCTTTTTCCTTATCTTTGACGTATTTGGGAAATAAATTCTAGTAAGCGTCTGGGCGTATGGCGTATAATGTGTTTCATGAAAAATGTCTGCAACTGTATGTATTTAAATATATTTTTAACACACAAACTAAAGAAGTCTTATAGATCTTAGTGATTGAATAACAATAAAAGACACTCAATAAGAATCAATTTAATGATCTGACAAATACCTTATCTCATTCAACTTTTTTTCGAAAAACACCCTTTGAATTGTGAGTTTGTGTCAATCATAGGTAATATCATAACCCATAAAATCCATTAATAAACTTCTATAGATCCTTACCCCACAAATACCGCCAATATCATTACCACGATACACAAACAGAAAACGCAACTATAAAAACATATTATGGCTCGTAAAGCCATTTTATTCGATTCTTACTCATTTATGTCATGTCTAAGGACCTACATACATAAATTAGTTTATCTGTTTTTATTACATATACTTTATTTTACCACTCTAAGATATTATGGTGGGAATGACCGGCCGAAGGAGGGAAGGTCTACTTACATTGGTATTAATGTTAATATTTTGACTTTCGACTTTAAGTTGAACCATCAGCAATTTGCGATTGTATATTATTTCCCCAGTTCACGTTTTAGTTATAATATTGTTTGTGAATCCGAAGTCAGAGTTTGGTTGTCTAATATTTGAATATTGTTAAAGTTAAACAGTAAAATTATCTGAAGTGCGGCCATTACCGTTTGTGTTGCCATCTTAAAATGGCGGAACTATAGCAGTTTTCGGAATGCTAACGTCCTTCCGAATGTTTTCATTTACTTTGCGGAAGTAGTTTTGGTATTTTAGTAAGTTATAACCCAGGAATAGTCGATTGTTAATTGGGTTTAGTAGCTTTTAGGGACATAGTCCTCCTAACTTTTTTCAGTCATAACTGCGGACTGCTGTTTCAGTTATAACTGCGGAGAACAGCCAATTAGCAATCGAACCAGGAATTGATTATATCTAGTGCACAATTGGATTTTTTTATTCCGCTATTAGATATGTCGTATTGTCAGGATTTATTCAGTTAGGCACGTACGCCATGTGGGCAGATGATGGGTTTCCTGCAATGAAAACACACTGGGTGTGATATACTGTTTCTATAAAACTAACAAATTTACTTGACATTACAATTTAACACAATAAGACGGGGCACAATGAATCGGCTACAGTTCCAGGACGTCTCAACTCCGCTGCGATCAGACCTTCTAATGTGGTTCTCGCTACGAGCTGAAAACATCAGGGCTCTGCAGAAGCACACTGTGGTGGGGGTCAGACTTGTCAGTGGGTCGCGTGATGTCATCATCGGCGCACTTGCGATTCTTTTTAATCCCGGTACCAATGACCGAATTCAACAGATATATATTTTGACATCTGACAAATAGTTAGTGTGTGAAAGGTAAACAAAAACACATTGAAAGTGCATTACAGTGACCAACACTAGCTCTCAAACGCAATGCATGATAAGCCAGAAAATTCTAAAAGAAAAAAAGACTCGCCCGCCATTTTTCCCGCGTTCCGTATCGCAGTTAGTTGTTCACAAAGAATGATGTTCTTGGCGTCTGTCGTGCTGTTTGTCGTTCACCTTTGCCACTTTCTTTCCAGCCATTTTGACAAGTAAATTAAAGAAGTCTTTGGAACCGACTGTTTATATTAGGTGAATATTTAATTATGTGAAAACACCTTAGTTCTTGGTTGATTTGTCTTACGATTACTTTATTTTAATTATTTTTAAATTGTTGGTTTAATCTTTTACTCTGGTCGCTCTTAATGTGCACGTCTTTCTACATCGTTCTCACATATTATATGTATAATCTCAACATGAATGATGTAACCAAGATTTTGTAACAATATGTTGATTTAAAAGAGTGTCCATGGAGTTTCTTGCCCATTCTTCTCGTCAGAGATCTACGCTTTGGAATGTGCAACTACAGTTCTTTCTCAAGTTTTTATGCCTTGTGACTGTAGATTAGCTTCGTTTTTTTTTACTTTCAAAAATGCCTGTAATGGTCTTAGGATCCGTAATGGTTGTAGCTGAAATAGAAAAAAATGAGCAAGTTCTTCAGCACAACTGCATGAATTTCATACAATTAATAATGAAGCAATGATTTCAGTTAATTGAACAGAATCAAGATATAAATCTTACTAAGAAAATTATGCCAGCTACAAAATGTACAAACATGACACACAAACCACCACTTTATTATCACTTAACAAAATGTGATTAAATTAATACTTCCATCTGTCTGAACATCAAAATCAAACATCAGAATGCTTATTAATGCTTTGCCCATATTAATTTTCCGCACGAAAGGAGATTTTAGCAAATAAACAGCAATTAGTTGGATATCTTCCTATCCGTACAGTGTTACAAACATTTCCGTCGGAATTAGAATCTGTGAGACCTTGTCACGTTGAAACCACACGTAACATTACCCTTTCATTCGAAAGTCAACCCTAATTCAATCATCCTTCAGTCCAATCTACCATGACATCTTATCACAATGACTCTTCAAGCTGAAGTGACACGTCATTTCTTGAGAATAAGGTAGGAAATGGTGTGTTTTTGATGAATAAAGGAGTTTTGCTTCGTAGTGACATTTGTAATGAATTCGTCGCCGTTGATACAGGGCCGCAATCAGTCGTGGGAATGCAAAATGTTAATAAGATATGCTAACTTTAATTATATTTGAATAGATCATGTCTGGCTTCGGAACTTGGCAGTGTGTCAGAATTGGGCTGCCTTGAATTATTGTAGAGAACGGACCCCAAGTTCTTTTGAGAAATGTGCTTTTCAGGTTACTACATAACATCACGCCTGTAATCCCCGAAGGTTTAGGCAGAGGTGTACCTAATAATACACTCACATTTCGCTGGTTATGTTTAAGTGGCTGCTACTGAAAAATTCCTGATGGAAAAACCCAACAACACTGGCTGACCCGGGAATCTCCAGGAACTCATGTTCAGCAATCGCGTTTGCGACCATTCTACATCAAAAATAATAGTATTTACTGTAAAATGTAGTTGTTACAACCCTTTGTATTTTTTTTTCATTAAAAATGCGCAAGCTCCTCAAACAATGACTAAAAGTCAGTACGTCACCTGACATATCTTAGTACTCCACGTCTTCTAAGGCCTTACTGAGTACTAACTGCAAACACTAAATAAATATTAGCTAGCTACAGGTCAAACATATTAATTTGAAAAGCTTTGAAAGCCCACCTCTTTACCCAAATGCCTCCCTGGTAGCTGCACGCGGCGTTCATTTAGAGACACCTCAGCATCAAGTCCTTTGCGTATTTAAGTAATAATTACTCCTGATTCCCTTGCTAAATTACAGCGTGCAGTTAACCAACACTGCTGGGTAAAGACCAGGGGGTAACGGTTTGTAAAGTGGTTTCTTATTCAATGTTCTGGCTTTTCTAGAAGAGTTGATGGCTAAGATGCTCTCGGGTAATTCCTATGCTCTCATGTAAGCCTAGTAAGTTGCCACGCCCACATGGATAACGTTTTCGATGTTTGTGAGTATTCTTGAGTGCATTTAGCACACATAACCTGGATTAACTAACACATAGAATAATTTTTATCCCAGTAGTACGATCTTGTAGGCCAATTACCGAACTCCACAAAGCCGTGGGATACTGCTAGTCTGTAAAATGCGCGTTTTGGACGTGGAGTTGTGGACACCAGCTTAATACAATACAAATGAATGTAATACTGACCTGACATTAACCATTAAACCGTAAATCACCATCAGAAATCGATTTTCTTTCATCAAATACTTCCTCTCCATGAACCACATAATTCACACCATTCACACATACACAGAACACAGCGAAGATTCAAAATGGCGGCTCTCAATCAAACATGGAACAAGTTTCATGATTATCGTCAACTTATCTGGAACTAAGTTTCTGTCGCCATTATACCTATTTCCTCTGTCGTGTTGGAAGCAAACAGGCTGATCAATATCATTATTTGAAGTTGAGCCTATTTATGATAAGTGGTGGTTTACTCTGTTGTGTTGGTGAGGAAAGTTTTAACGTTTAAACTGGAGACTATACGCATAAATAAATTCATCTCATTAAAGTATTTTATCCTTTGCTTCAGCTCCTATAAAAATTACACGTAAAGTCAGCTTCTCATTCATGGTATCAATTTTACATACACGGCAGTAAGGGTGGTTTTCGTAGTTACAATTAAAGTGTGATTGACTGTCCTAAAATCGTTGGAAATTCGCACGTCCGCACCGGTGTTGTTATTATTTTCTGAACCTTCGTCGTGTGTTATCAAAACCCAGGTCAAAATTAACATACTTGGTTCAAACCAAAATTAAGCAAGGAGCTCGTGGATAAAAAAATAACAGCCGCTCGGGTCAATTTTCAGGTTAAACCGCGCTTGCCTTAGTTTGTCCGTGGATGGGTGACACCCATTACATACCGAGTTTCCTCCGTGCCTCGGAAAGCACGTTAAGCCGTTAGTCCCGGCTGTCATTTGTAGATCTTTGTTACAAGTAGTCAGTGGCCCAAAAGTCTGACAACCAGCCTTACCAAGGGGTATCGTACTGTTACCCAGTTCTAACTGGAATGTGGAGGTCAGATAGGCAGTCGCTGCATGTAAAATACAGTTATTCAGATGCATCCAGTCGAACTTAAGCTAGAAATCGTGATATCCGAACCGAAATTAAGCTAGAAATCGTACTATGCTGTTTTTCTCCAAAGAAAATAATTACCTCTATCGTTTTGCATAAAATTGATTATATTACAGGTTGACCTAATAACTTTGATGCTCCTAACCTCTTGAATATTCTTTTGAGTAAGCTTTCTTTGATTAACTTTGCAAGGAAAATACACCGAAATGGATATTTTATCAAATAAAAGGAATTTTCGGATTCTGATGTCAAATAAACATTATACGACGTAATTTGTTTGTTTAATCAAAAAGTACTCGGATTTTGCGAAGATAATTTTGCCATCACAAATTCCGGTGTTGTTGTTTTTTTATCTTGTGTAGATTTACTTTATTCTAATGAAATATAATATGAGCATGAGGGCCTATAAGGAAAAATATTTATACCACCTAAACATCACTTAATCTTGAGCAATTTTTATCATCAATCCTAACTGTATTGATGATAAAAATTGCCCTTAGTTACAAATATATTGATTGCCATTTTTATGTATTTAAATAAATACGACACTTATTTAAACAAACATAAATAACCCAAAAGTTCAACAATCGTTAGATTCAACTCATAATACCGACATTTTTCAGCCAGTTCTGTTACTTACAGCCCGTGTTCATGAAAAAGTGAGTCCCGACAAGAATAATAGGCGTGAAAATCATGCCGACACCGCATCCATCATAAAAACAAACAACATCAAATCACTTTGTATCTTTCGAGAACAAAAAACTTTTCAATTCCCATCCGCGACATTTCTAAAGACAGACGAAAAAAATACTGGTACTGAGCACATTTTTGCTCCCTCCTACCCCCATTTTAACCATCCGTTCTCCGTTTGAAATACAAATAAGCGGAATTAACTACATGTCGGCATTCGACCGACAATTATTCTCTGTCTGGCTTTTACATACCGTTATTTTTCCCTACACTGTAATTTCGCTGTCTGCTGTTTGCATTCACCGTGCGTATTGCGAAGTTCTGATAATTTATTGCGCCGTATCCACATTTATTGATAAACGACAGCGCGAATCGTGACGCGCTCGTGCAGTAACGATTTAAAACCGAAAGCCTTTTGTTCGTAGTGAATTTATTGTCTTGTGAACTGCACGGATTTCGTTCGGCGCTAAAAATGTTTGGTCCTGAAGCTGAAGTATGGTAGTTGAGTTCTATTGTTTATTGTGTTTGACGTAAACATCTGTTTTGGCTGAGAGTGAAGTTGATATTGGCTGTACCTTTTGAGTTTGATTCAATGAGATTGGCTTGCAAATTGTCTAGCAATCAAGAATACACACGCACTCTCAGTTTATTTACTCATTGACACAGTGATATCAGGGATGCGTTAAAAATAAAACCTTACTGCGTCAGTGATTAAACAGGAATTGTCCTCTACCTTTTCGGTTCATGTATGTAAAATCACTCGCTACACGACACCCGTCTAGATCAAAACCATTTCAAACTGAAAACCTGAAGTCCATTTCGATCTAGAAGATTACATGTCCAAGCTGACACGGCAATCAAACGGTACCTTTTGAAATTCCACACGGCCATTACTAAATTCGAAATATGGAATTGACAATCGCACACCGCATTGTGCCCAAATCGGGGATAGAATCGATGGATCGTGGAACCGCAAAGCTGGCCAGTACAGAGTGGAGAGCTGTCTAATGCATACCCCGGTTTCGGCCAAGAACATGGGCCTTATCCGTCCGCCCCATTTAGCGTTCCGGTATTCTGCCGCCAATGTCATCGGTCTTTGACGATCATTCACAGGTTTATTGGAGCTAAATCTGACACCAACGTTTATTACGATTGGTTCTTGTTACAAATGGCCGTAGTTTTAATTGAGTTTGCAGGCAAATGAGGATTTGTGCTTGATTGTGAACAATTTGTGACGAACGAATGGTAAGTGACGGTGTTTGTGGTCATGAGGTCTACTATTTGACGTTGATTGGAGTAATGTGCAGTAATACTGAGGAATGAGGAGTACTTAGGTGTTTAATTGGCTAGATATTCGATTTTCTCTTGGTAAGGCGTTTGCCTCTCTAAAATACAATGTTTTGTACCTATCAAAGTTGGAAATATTTGTTTGTTTATCGTAAACTTTGCTGTACCTATTGTTATTTTCTTTATAGTTATCAGCTTTACCTAAACAAGATGGGCACACCATTTTTGTTGTTATGCCTATCCAAAGACTATATTCTCTATGTGCCTATCGGTACAGCAAAGCAAGAAAGATGTTTATTATTCCAAAGAAATTCGATTCCGTCTCACAATACAAAACTAACAAGATAGATAGTATAAAGCACAAAGTATTTAACAGACAACTCACTATCTTTCCAAAAAACTTCACATAAATAAAATAAAAAATACATCTTTAAGAAAATATTTTCTTTTATTGTGTCGTAGGTAACACGTTATACTTTATTGACAGACACCAACAGGTGTTACTACCCTAAATCCATCACAGCTTTGACAATGTCGAGTAAATATTGAGTTATCATTTTGATACGAAAAAATATCAAGGTACCGCTGTTATTCAATATCTGTGATATTTTTTATTTATGACTTTCTATACAGGGTGGAGGGACATCGACACAAACGGTTACCAACGTGTTATGTACACCTTTCCGAATCGAAGTACTGATGAACATTCTATAATAACTTTTCCACACATTTTGACCGTGTAGGTATTTTGTAGGAAACAGCTGATTTTATTATGAAATTACCGGTGAATAATATCTATTATTATTAATTCATTTATTTCAGATAATTATAATGCATACAATACATATAACATGAAATTAAATTAAAATCAATTTACATATTACTAACTTATCAGAATTAAAATTAAATAATTTACAACAAAATTAAAAAAAAAAATGTTTGTTCATAATATTATCTCGGTGAAATCTTTATCTCAATGTGATGGCTACAACACTGGCAGAGATAAGTCTTTTTATTCAACAAACGTCATTTTGATCGCATGTAAATCACTATTTATTTGTTTAGTCCATAGTTTTACACTCATACATTTAAATTATAAGCTATTTTAAATTCTATGTTGAATAATATACTATTCTATGTCATCGGAATGATGTACTGAATACGTGGTAACCTTTTTGCGTCGATTTCCTTTGCATAGGGACCTCGAATAAGGAAAGACACGTGTCCCAGGAGTGTGAGAATATGGAAATCGGATAGCGATGAGATGATAAAGCATGATACTAATTTCTATGCAAAGGTGAGAGTCAAAAGATTTTATAACGCAACAACCAGCAGGCAGGCAGGCAGGCAGGTTTCTTAACCATTAACCCCGTAAAATGAAATAAAAAAAAAACACGTTTTGAAATCTCCTTCCGTGATACATATTTAAGACTGGATTTGAAATATGTTGTCGTTGTCAGAACTAAACGTGTGTGGAAAACGCCAACTAAATTTAATTGCGACAGGAAGTGGGTGAAAATCTTTCAAAATAATACTGGGTGGAAGAGACATCGACGGTCAAACGATTACGACGTATTCAGTACTTCATTCAGCATCAGCAGACTTTTTTTTTAAATGACTGATGACAGATTTCTCTGTAGAAATTTTTCATCGGTAAAAAAAAAAAACAGATATTTCATACATTTTGACCGTTTAGGTATTGCAGTTTTGTAGGAAACAGCTGTTTATTTTTTTAATTTCAGATGAAAAATTTCTATGTGGAAATAATGTACTGAATACGTGATAATCGTATGCTTCGATGTCCCTCCATCCTGTTTATTATTGAATGTTCGCTTTGGATATTTACACAATGATAGAACAAACGATGAGTTTGAAAGTGGACTAACTCGAAAAAGTTTTTTTTTAGTTTATTTTGTACTTATTTATTTTAGTTTCACTATGTAATTTTCTCAAGTACATTTTGTTAATGACCAACAATTTTATAACTGCTGGGTCTGGTGTGGTAATCATTATACATAGGTATCTATGGGTCTGAATCTATGGGAAAAAAATATGTGACGATGTCCCATTCACTGTGTATATAATGAAGGTTTTTATATTTACCTACACTCAAACACCAAATCTTAAGAATATAATTCCCACTCACATTCCTCCACTTGGTTTACTTCCATTTCCATGCGAATATTGAACGAAAAACTATTTCCTTAGCAAAATTATCCCGTCGTGGTCCTACAGCTCACGTAGTGTAGAGGGCTGTGTAAATAACGGTTTAATGGATATTCTGGCTCGGCGCGGATACAGGGCCGTATTCTGAGCGAAAGTGGTGCTAAATTCTCATAATATCCGGATACCCGGATACTTTCGCGCGGTATGAAAGATGTGTTTCGGGATTAGATAGGTAGTTGCGTTTGTTTCGTTGTTTTTTTTTTATTTGTGCTACTTGTTTGGTTTATGTAATATATGGCCGTTATTCTTTTGTATCATATTTTTAAATGATACCTTGTTCTGGAGGTCAGATAGGCACTCGCTCCACGAAAAATACTGGTATTCAGCTGCATTCAGTTAAGACTGGAAGCCGACCCCAACTTAGTTCAGCAGATGATGATGACAGACTTGCAACCAAGTAAGAGCTAAACAGACCGACGGCATTTTAATAATTAATTTATGGACAAATATTAAATCAGAGGACAGACGCGTAAATATAAAAACAGTGTAAATAAAGCAAAGGCTGGTAATAAAACAGAAAGAAATATTAATAGACTAAAAACAGAATCCCGAGAAAATAAATCGAAACAGGTAGTTTAAAACATTTACACCCACAAAACCATCAACAAAGCTCATTTAGTTACACAAGCGCCCCGACGGGTGCATTTATATCCGTCCGTCCCTGTATCCGTATAAATATCCGTATCCGCACCGACTGGGCTACGTGACACAACGCAACACGTCTCCAAATTCGTATTGGGAAAATACGAATGAGTATTTCAATTGATTTTGCGTATTAACGTCGCTTGTCTTCCCAACACCAGTACATTATGTTTATTAAATAAAGGACAAAGGGTTCAGTTTCGATCGATCTGTATTATTCAGGATAAGGACGAGGACGGGCGGGGGGGGGCATTAATCTTCGCTTTGATGGTATTATGGTATAATCTATCGATGTAATATATTATGAATGGAATGTATTACTATGTAATGGTTGTTATTGCTTAAGGTGTTATTAATAAAGAATATCACTGACTAAGTAATACTAGGCCAATATTAATGTTAAAGCCACTTAAATAATTAACGATGGACCGACCTGATCCTCCAGTCTTAGGGGGTGTCTTTTCAGATAGCCTCAAGAATAGACTAAGACTGATAAACATAATTATACTAAGACATCAACTAGGGCATCCTTATCACTGAGGGTATAAGTCTAAACAAGAATGAATGATGTTGAGTCTTCGCCATGGCCTATTAAGACCGATGCCAAAAACTTTAAATCAGTATTTATATCCATAAATTATCGGAAAAACGGCACTGATCGATAAACTCATTTAAAGACCAACAAACACATCAAAAATCATTTAGAAAAGAAGACTCATGAACCTTATTTTGAAAATAACTCCGTCTTTTTTATGAAACGGAATAGAGAAAAGTTTTAATGCAAAAAAATCCAACATAATGCAACTTTCACTCGGCGACAGTCGTTACGCTGTTGAATAAAACATACGAATGTATTTCATTTCACTATTTCATCAGCACTCGCTGTGAGGGGTGAAGGAACTGATTCAGGGTTGCTCGGTTTATTTAGAGATATTTATCGGCACTTTAAGATTTCGATTGGGAAAGAAACGGAAAAAAAAACATAGCGTAACCGGCTTTGGGTGAATGATTCTCCTTCAAGATCTAGATTGTTAATTTGGAAAACATTTACGATACTTTTCTCATCATCATCTTCTTACCCTTGTCCTATTCTACTTGGGGTTGGGGCAACACTTTTTAATTTTCAATTCTCCCCTGTCACGGTATCATTTACTCCTTTCTCTTTCATAACGCTAGTTTTCTCAAGTAACTTTGTAATTAATTTAATATCAGTTTCAAAAACTAGAAGAACATTTTAATTTGTTTCTTAAGATCGTTCGACGTTTAAAACTACCAAATCATATCTGCTCAAACTTCTATTTGAACCAAGACAAGAAACTGGTAGCCCTAAGTCGTTTAGTTCGAAATATTCATAATTTTATATGGCCCGGGAGCGTCAAAAGAAACGAAACCTGCTTCGGGACTTACATATTTATCAGCGTACTTCGCGAGCCGCGGGCGAACTCTGGGAATTCAATTTGGCGCGCGAGGGTGACGCACGTTCCTTTACCAATTTAAATTTTTCAGACACCCCTCTCTGTGTCTGCTCGTGGTCACCTTAGTGCATGACCTGGGTTTCAAATGTGTGTTGCAAAATGTTTTCAGCTTTGATGAAATGTGTGTGAAATATTTTTATTTTGTATGAATGTTAGTAATTTAAGAAGATGACATACGTGCATCTGGTATTCTATATTAATCAGCAAAAAAAATTTATGTGTCGCGATTTTATTTTACTTTTTGAACTAAGCGATCATAGGCCAAGATCTTTGTGTCAACTTTGGCTAAACGTTATTCCTGTCACTGTCGCACCACTACCAAACTACAACAGCAAGACAGAGACGGGAGCATGTCACAGTAAAAACACGTGCTTAGTTTTATAGATCTCGGTTATAGTCTCTACCAACTGCTACTGCAGTATAAAATCAATACACAAAATTTCACACTAGAAAAATATAGCTAACTACTAACACACCTAGGGCAACAAGAGTTTAAACTGATCCTTTATACTACAAAAAGAATCCAAAAACACTTAACCTTAATATATTAGAGCAATTACGACGTAGGGTATAAAACACGCATATTAAGCTTCAGAACAATTGGAAGAATTCGAGTGATAACCAACAAAAACAATTTTGTGATTCAACGAGTACGCTCTAAAGTTCTTTTTCAGTTTTAGGCTGTCTAAAGTTTTTCAATTAAGAGTGAAACGGTCGTGTTAGACAGAATAAAGGAAATTTCTAAAGACATATTAGTTGGGTTTCAGTGGAAGTCATGCGACCAGTTGTATTGATTGAATTAGGGGTCATCTTGGATCTGGTAGGTACTCTATATTCAAATTATTACTGATCGAGTAAGTAGTATTTAAATAATTTGTAACTGCTGACAAATATTGTTGTTTTTTATGTGTTGTTTGTTTTTTGTAGACAGTCTTTGGCAGTCGTTACAGGTAGTCAGTGGCCCGAAAGTCTGACCACCAGTCTTACCAAGGATATCGTTTTACCCAGTACTAACTCGGTTGTGGAGGTCAGATAGGCAGTTCATGTAAAATACTGGAATTCAGCTGCATCCGGTTAGACTGGGAGCCGACGCCAAGATAGTTGGGAAAAGGCTAGGCAGATGATAATGACATAGTTGTTTTTAAAACTATAGTTGCAATTAACAAGGACGACCAACATAATCGACGTTTACCCTCCATGACTTATTTATGATGGGGTTATGGACAAAACTTTGTGCTGGTCACCCCTATTTCATTAAATTGAATGTTACTGCATCCTCTCCTAAACATATTGTTTAACTACGAGTGTTTTGCACTAACAAGATGGCTCGCATCTCTAACAACATGTTTCCCTCCAAATGAAACCTATTGATTCAGTAATTAATTACTTCTTAAGATCAAGTACGTAGTACGAAAGCGGCGTGCATGTATGACCAGATGTAGACAAAAGCAGTATGTAAGGATTGTAGCTGGTGATAAAGATAAGATAAAGATATATTTATTTTGTAAAAACATGAGTGGGTAGGTAAAAACTATACCAGGTCTTATAAATAAAAGAAAGTGGCTACATGTCTTGCCATATAGGAATGGTGTACAAAAATATGTTTGTTTTAAAAAATAGTGAAATGGTAGCGTTCGTTTGTTTCTGCCTCCATGAAAAAAGCGTGAGTTTATATTTGTATGTTTGTAATTACTTCTTAGAGTCTATTTAAGTGACAATCGTTTTCATAACGTTTCATATTTATTTCTGCAAATACTTTTAAGTCATTTCTATGTAAATTTTTGGGAACCAATCGTGAAGATTGATACAAGCACAGCGAGGCCTACACCCAGCTGTAGATGATGATGATACCAATGGAACACATTTTTGTTTTTTTCCATCATTTTTATCGCTGATAGAATATGCCTTTGCCAAGGCACTCCGTTTTTTATATACATATAATTTCTATTAAATTCAGAACATCTGTTGAATTTTTTTCTGTCATTTATCTTTGACAGTCGTTACAGGTAGTCAGTGACCCGAAAGTCTGACAATCAGTCTTACCAAAGGGTATCTTATTACCTAGCACTAACTGGGTTGTGGAGGTCAGATAGGCAGTAGCTCCATGTAAAATACTGGTATTCAGCTGCATCTGGTTAGACTGGAAGCCGACCCCAACGTAATTGGGAAAAGGCTAGGCATATTCATGATTTTAAGTATGATTAGGTAGTCTGATTCATTTCATTCTTTTTTCATCTAATGAATTATGTAAGCAATCTTATACATATTTTGCCTTTTTTTCCTTAAAATTGTTAAAAAAAAACTCGCTGTTAATTTTCCTACTAAAAATTATCCCTACCTGAATGAATATTTAATTTCACGAAGGAAGATTTTTTGAAAATCCCTTAGAAACCCCTGCCTATAACATGATTGGGTCCGGTGTTACGATTAAATTTCCGGTGATTTAATTAAGCTTAAAAACTTGGCAGATTTTCGATTTTCGACTCGAAGTTATTTCATGGTAATCTTTCAATCTCAGTTAGGGTAAGAGAACGATTTTATCAATAAACACGATGAACTCTATTTAAATTAACTGGCATTATCGTCCAACTACGATATATTTAATTTAGGCAATGCAAAATTTGAACATTACACGAAAATGTAAAGTTAAAGACGTAAAAAAAAAGACTTTTAGATACTAATTTAGTTGTCAAAAATGGCGTTCGAATTTAATAAAGAATCTGTAACTAACTTTAAATCCATCTATTCGAGTAAACTTAATCAAATTGGAGCATTTGGAACATCTACCACTCGCGGCAATAAAACTTGCCGAAAATTAAGTTTTTCATAATGAAATTGGAGAACAATTTTGCATTCACGCCAGAAGCTTTTATTGGCATCCTAGTTAATGATGCTGAACGAAATAATTACAAACGGGCATTAATTAAATTGAATTCTTCGTTTATATTTGTGATGGCCATAACGAGAATGTTAATTTAGTACATGCAGCAACGAAATTCGATTATAACTTCGTTTTTTCAAGACAACTAAAAAATACTGAAAGTTCGTACGTATAATTCATTTGTGTTAATTTACGTACAAGTAATCTAGTGTCAACATAACCCACCGTTACTTACTTAAGTAAGAATGATAAAAAGAAGAAGAAAATTGGTTAATTTGGCACGTGCTACAAGTGCAGTGCACACAACATAAAATATATAATTATGACAAATAAACATAAATCTGAAAAAATGGACAACATTGTGACCCTTTTTTTTTTTTTTTTTTTGGAGGGTGGGAAATCATCAAATGACCCCCCCCCCCCGCTCTGGGCAGAGCGGAAGGGAGTGTCAGACTCTTACTGACTAAAAACCACCCATGTTCCTTCATTGGCCCTTTATGATCCAGTGCCGCGGTATCTCTTTCGAACAGTCCCGCAGCCCTGAACATTGTGTCCCTCACGACTGCTTCAAATCAGCAGGCAGGCCCATTTCAGCAAAATGCCGGATAGTTAGTGCCCGGCGCTACGTTTTATTAGGTGCCTATATTCAGTATGTAGTTTACAAATTAATGCTTTAAATATACAAGGCCGGTTCTGGACTCGTTAAACTAATTAATTCATCGACGCACATGCCATAACCCGAATGGGGAAATAATATTCAGTTCACACCCTTTTCGGATGGGAAATCATCAAATGACTCCTCCCGCTCTGGGTGGAGCGGAAGGGAGTGTCAGACTTTTACTGACTAAAAACCATCCATGTTCCTTCTTTTGCCCTTTATGTTCCAGGGCCGCGGTATCTCTTACGAACAGTCCCGCAGACACCCTTAAGACAATAATTACTTATAAGCGTCTTACATTAGCTGTACAGACTTACCTACATAAAGGTTCTTCTTTTCTATTTTTCAAGATTTTTTATTTGCGTGCAATATTTAAGCTACTGCAATCTGTCAAATTTCTTTAATAGATTATCAACTTTATCGCTAAAGAATTAAGTTCAAGGTTGATTAAGGAAATTTGACAGTTTCGGGTAGCTTAATGTGCTGGCGTTTTATACTTAAATAAAAGTTTTTACATATTTCGCTAACTTCCTTCAGAATGCAAACTTAAAATCTTTGCCACAGACTAATCACGATGATTTATCTTATCATAGAAAACTATTAACCAACTGCAATATTATACTGCGTGCACTTACACTGTGAAATATACAATCCTGCTCAGTACCTTTGCTATTGCCAGTTGACTAGTTTTATTACTGTCTCTCTTTGTCTCTCTTTTGCCATCTTTCCTACAGAAACATTATTCTTATTTTCTACTGTATCATTAAGTCCTACATGGAACAAAGCATTTTTGTGACCGTACTTTAACAAAACCGAAATGTACACCTATACAATCATTACAGTTTTTGCAGATGTTTTACCCTCAGCAATGAACTGAGCATTGAAATGCAGTAATATACATTTAATTAGGTACATTATTTAGTGGTTGGAGACTTAGGTGTCTAGTGTTTCGTGAAAACCACATAAACCAGTCGCCAAGGCCAAGGTGATTTAAAATATTATATGAGAGAATGAAATATAATTTAAGATTTTATATTATATAATATTAACCCACTTTCCTGTTTAAATCCAAGCAAAATATCGTACGTACAGTCTAAAAAATAACACTCATAAACGTAACCAGCGTTTAAAATAAGCTCCGTCCAAAAACATTTATTACAACCTCTTTTTATTTTTTTCATTTAGCGAGCTACAATCGTTTTTTGTGGGTGTGAATATACAGATGGAGGTTTGACCCCTCTTCACCCCTTTACACCCCGTTTCAACCCCATCGATACAGATAAAGACCACTTTGACCCGCAAAGATTTGTGGGGGATTATCTCTTTTATCACATTCAGTTCGGAAAAAAACAATTTTCCTGAAAACAATCCTGTTTGAACTCGATTGTTGAAAAACCTTCATTGGACTGTTATTTTTGTGAATGTTTAGTGCTTGTGAAGAGGACTTTTTAGGCAGATTATATTTGGTTTGGTTTTATCGGAATTTCGAATTTTAATTTGTTGTTTTTCGAATATGTTATCTTAGATTTTCTTTTTGATTTTTAAGGAAATGATTCAGTATGACTGCATCAGCTCTATCATGCTAACAAATAGTAAGGTCTCAAAGGTAACAATAAAATCAAATATCTTTAAGTCGAAGAATCTGAATAGCCTACGCTCTTGACAACAAAGGCAAACTTCAATATAAAATGAGTACAGACAGCATTACAATTTCTCACAGCCACAACTTCACCCCGAACTACTATCTCCTATTTTTTCGCGTCGTTTTTTTACAACAAATACAGAATAATCCAGTGCGTGAATAAAAAGTAAAAAAAAAAAAAACATTTGTGACGGCCATTATCCTCGGCCAGCATGCTGACGTAAGCTCGAATTAACTGTCTACCCTAGTCAACAAGCGTATAGAAAACTGTGGGCGAATAAAATGACGCTCGCTGTACATTTTCACCCGGTTCACCCCTAATGGGTCAGATTGGATGTATTTTATTAATGACGCTTTTTAATTTGATTTTCGTGTTGGTAGTTGTTAAGTTTATATTTGGTGCTTAATATGCTGCCAACATTAGGTGTGTGTTGGTATTCTTTACCCATTTTAGTGGGACTTTCATTCAATCTTGTCAGGAAGATGTTAGACATTATTGGCCCCGTACAGGACCTATTTATTAGTTTAATTCATGTTTTAGTAAAAAAAAAAAACATTTTTTTCTTAATTTAGTTTAGTTCCTTTGTTTTGTTTTTCATATTATGTTGTTTGTCCCGTGTGAGTCCATTAAATATGTTTTCTTTCTTTCTTTCTGTTAATGTTTAAACCAATTTTGAGTCTTGTCCAGTCTATTCAAAAATATCTATGTTTATCGCAGATTGGTATTAAATGATCTGATGCATAATATTTGTGTGTGTATGGTCTTGGTCAGATTATGAACGTGGACGTTAAAGGAATTAATAAGAATCGCAGTAGATGGCGTTCTGTAAAGGCTGAAAATGTGTGATTTATTTATGTGTGGTTTGTCAGTCTTTTGCTTAGAAACAAGACCAAGAATATTCATAACAAATGTAGCTCAGTTATATCTATAAAAATAATGCAATCCTTGTCCTGATAAACATGAAATAATACAGCCTTACTAATATTATTAACACAACTTATTTCTATTGTGCGAGTGGATTTATCATCACAGTAACTCCCTTTTGTGACCGTTATATGGCCTCGTACTATTTTATGGAGTTCCTGCAAACAGTTTTATATATACTAATCCGGGTAAGTGACTGCTTGTTGGCGATTTATGGCTGTAAACAAGGAGTACTTGAATGTTGTGCTTGAAAAAGAAGCTGTTTTGAGACTAGATTTCTTTTCTAACATGTTTATTTTTTGCAAAAGAAAAAGTACGTGCCTGGTGGCTTTTCTCATGGAAAAAAATTAGGAAGTTCCCTGCTCTCATCTCCTAATTAAAGCCTTTAGGGAATTAATTAACAAAACTCCTTCCTTAGTGCTCATCTTCGTTATAAAAAGAACTCTAGTTAAAGCTTCAAGTTTGCACATTCAGTGGTTTAGGCTGTGTTGGCTGTCCTGAATTTATTTTAGATGTTTATTGATTGATATTATAATGTAATATTTCTTATCAATATTATCAGAATACTACTGTTTCTTGAAAAAATGACTGTGTCTAAACAAACAATGTAGCGATGAGAGTTAATTGGTAATTCTTAAAAAATCCTTGTGAGTACTAGTTAATTAAAGGGATTTTTCGGGTATCTGCAAACACTCCTCACCCCATCTACGTAATGAACAAACGTGCACTCATTATTCACTAGCTAGCTTAAAATCCTATTAAAATCTGGAGGAAAGAATACGGCTCCAATTTTTCTCCTAATTTAAATGAGTAGCCGTCTCCCACTAAAATAAATTGGCAACATTTTAACGGCCCTCCCGGTCCAAACACGATAAATTCTAAATGAACCAGTAAATTATCTTGTTTAAACTCAAAAAAGGTAAAAGTAAATTAATTTCCAAACCGACCACACATTGCAAAGGTGTGTTAAGGGTAATTGAGCAATTCTTTACAAGGTTTTTGTTTTTTAGAGATTACTGTAACAGATAAATGTTGCCTACTGTAAAATGAGGTAAAAAGATTTTGAGGAACATGTGAAAAGCAGTTTCAACGGTCCATTTTTTAATGATAGTCATTTTTTGCCATGTGACAGCGTTTTTCTTCTAAACTAACAATAAGAGATTTTGTAGATCTCCATTAGAGACTATAATACGGAAGGTAATTTAAAACAAAAATATCAATGTCTTGCCAAGTCGCAAAAACCTTGTAAAACAGAAGCGGGTCGCTAGTTTCTTATACAATAGTTTATCATTCTAATTACATGAACGCGATATCCTGAGATAAATCGCAAGAAAAAAACTGTCCAATATATCTTTCGGTTTCCAAATGGTACTGATACAGCGATGTGTTCCGGAAGGTCTAGGGTGGACTTTATTGGATGCTTTGTAATGGAACACACATAAAAACATCTTATCCGATTGGTATAAATCCTTAACTATCGGGTAGCCTATAGTACCCAGATTGTCCTAGAATATTTACGATGGTCATCCAATTAAATGGCTTTGTTCGCGCGTCAGCCGATCAACGAGGCGAAAACCAGAAATAGCCAGTGTTGCGTATGACGATTTATTATGGAAGATGACGAATAATATTTCTGAGTTTTCTTTGGAAGGAAATGACTCGTCGGCATTAATCAGACACAATTACAGGGTCTGGTTGTCACACGTCAGAAGAAGTTTTAGCCAAAAATACATAATATTTTAATGCGTCTGGCACTGGCTTGTCATGTTAGAGGAGGTCTTAAATCTTATGCAAGCGATAAGAGAGTTTCTAAGCCTAAAATCTACGTGAACTAGAACGATGCTACACCATGAGCCAAGAGATGACTAAATTTTAGTAGGAAATAATTATTTTCTTCCTGTCTTTTTCCAATGTTACTTAGGGTTGCCACAAAACGTTTTTTTGACGTGATAACGTCTTATAAATTGATAATACCAGCAACACTCATGAAAAATAGTAACGTTCCATAGTAACGTTCCATAGTAACGTTCCATAGTAACGTTCCATAGTAACGTTCCATAGTAACGTTCCATAGTAACGTTCCACCTGAGCCTGTGCGTCAACGCATGTAAATAAATGTTAATTTATCTAAAAAATTGTAATTTTCAATTAACTCCTTTTTTGTATTACATAAAATAATGATTATTTCTACCATGCCTACGTCGTGTCAACCGTCACGCTTTTTAGTAGAAAGTATTATGAAAGTCAATTCCAGATATAGAAAATAGAACAAACAAACTCACTCTATTTCTTCTTGATTTCCCCTTTTGTCGTTCCCTTCAAGCAAAGTTTTCATCCAAAAGAAATTTCTGATAGATTCATGCATTCAAACGATCGTCCTGTCCAGTCCAGTCAGTTTCAATTTGCACAGAGGTTTCAAATCGCTGTGATCTGCCCGCGGCACGTCCCCACATTCGCTTGGACAGTTTTTGATTGATTTTTATTCCTATCTCGGTAACGATTTCCTTGTTTACTTTTAACTGGTGTTTGTCTTATAAAAGTACTGGGGAATTGATTTGAATGTTTTCTGTTACCTTTTTTGAATGTCGAGGTTGGAGTAGTGTTTGATGAAAGATTTTGGAATGGACGGTTTTCTGTTCTGAAATTGGGAATTCAAAAGGGTGAATTGGACTATTTTCGTCAGTGATAACGTTCTACTGGTGTCGAACTGCTGCGAGAAACGTTCCTCTAAACAAATTCATCTTTTGCAATTGCCTTTAAACATTTGCACGCTGTCCAATTTTCTTACATACGAGTACATCATTTTCCTGCCGTTGTCCCATGTTATATGGGGTCGGCGCAACACGTTTTTTTCTCCCATTCAACTCTGTCAACCGTCACGCTATCTTTTACTTCTTTATCTTTCATATCATTCCTCACACAATCCATCCATCGTTTCTTTGGTCCTCCTCTCCCTCTCCATCCATCAACGTTTATATTCATCACTCTTTTAGTCACAAATACAATTCGTCTTGCACCAATTTTCCATCCAATTTTCTTGCATACCTACACTAGATATTAAATAGAATTAAAGATACCCACAGGGACAACTTGGATGTTGGTGAATAAGTGTTGTTCATTACGTACTTTATTGTAACTGAAAGTAGTGATTAATACCATTCTACGGTTATTAGACTATTCATATAACCGTAAATAAAATAGTTTATTGTGTTAACTCGATAAAATGAAGCAAAATGAAGCAAAACGAAGGGCGAGTGATGTTTTCAGCATTACATTTTCCTTGCTTTGCGTGCATTGACCCAAGGCGGAAAAAAGGAAGATATATCATCAACTTTCTTCTTGTATAAGTTCCGTAGATTAATTGAGGAAAATGACACAATATCGTGAAAAACTATGTTTTCCTGAATGTATATCTTTGAATCATTAAGGGAGTATCGTATCTAATTATGAGTAACAAACAAACTTTTAGACGTTTTCGCAAATTATATGCAAATATGTATAGGATTGTTTTAATGACCTGATGTCAGTAGACTCAAGTAGAAGGAGCTGAACCCGAGATGGGTTCAGCTCTGTAAGCTAAAGTAATACTAATTACGCACAGTCTCTTTCACTATGAATAATATAACACAATCACCCAGTAACGTTTCCACTGCTGGGATATTGGCCTTCTCTCTGTAAAAAAGTGGACTCTGAACCACCACGCGGGCCCAATACGAGTTCGAGTGGAAAAAATCCTGAGAAAACCGGCATAACGTAGAAACATACGATGTTTCCTTCGCCGCCTCCTCCAATAAACCCACCTCCACCAGTTTTGAGAAAAAAAAGTACCAAAAACAACCACTACTATTCCTTTAAAACGTGCCCAGATGACGTAACCTCTCAAAGGAGACTGCAACCCTTTCAGCGAATTTGTCTCATATTTTTAGAAGATACGACATAGTAATAAAATATTCATTCTTTGCCACAACCCCGCTTGCTCAACTTAACAAGTTTGCTTCGGCATTTAATTTTTGATCTTGACTTTAAAATGTTTGCTGCAGCCAATTTAAATGTATAACCTGGCTTGTACAGTTGATGTGTTTTTTATATTCGTGAACAATTTGGTTAAGCTGAAGACTTACATCGAGCTGTTTGTGTATGCGTCTGTCGTGTGGTTTTGATCTTCAAAATCTTCATTCGATTTTTGGAATGCTCAATTTCGCACGTAGTTAAATGCTCTGTGCATTCTGAAAGTTAACAACGGTTCAAGTAGCTGTCAAATCAGTCGTTTGAATGAAACGTTTTAATATCACTGAATTAAATTATAAAATATCGATCGAAATATCGCTGTTATATGTGTGATATGATGTCTTAAAATATTACGTAATTTTAAATATCAACTTTCAGAATTCACCCTCATTATGCATTTATTTTTGTGCAATGCAAACAGTAGTTGAAAAGTACACTAATCATTCGAAGTTTGTATCAGCTTCGCAAGAGAAAAAGATGACCCGACTCATAAATCCAACTTTTTGACAATAGCGAACTCTTTGGCCAAAAACACGGCTTTCTTTCGCCCTCCCTCAGATAGAGAACGTTGACAATGATTTACAGTTCATGCTTACATATTTAGGAGTTCGTGTATTTATGATGAGCGACCCGGAGTAGCTGGGTATTATTTTGTAATTATTTATTCATGTAAATGGGGTTGTGTTGTTTTCGTAGACTACATTGTGTTTACAACAATGTTATTAAAAAGGTTTTTGTCGTTTCTGACGTCCTCACTATCTAGTCTTTACATTTTCTAATCTCACTGATTGTTGTAAGTTACCTAACTAAGAGCAAATTTTAAAAATGAAACTGCCAGCCGGCTCATCTTAATTCCATAGCAATAAACTTCCATACACTATCAATGCATGATAGTACAGTCACCAGTACATCAAGCTACTACAATCTGTCAAATGTCTTTACTTAATAGATTTTCAACTTTATCGCTAAAGCGTTAGGTTCAAGGTTGATAGGGAAAATTTTACAGTTTCGGGTACCTTGATATGCTGACTATACATCATTTTATTTTATTTCACACACATCTTGCGGTCTGATTAAATGAATATACCTATCACATTTAGTTTTATTGGAGCAATATCGCCCTAAATAACATGTTTGTACAAAACCTACAGTAAAGACGTCTACTGTATCGTGGTTTAATTCTGTCTTTAGAAAAAACATCTTACCTCATGCTATTCTTCCCAGGATCAGCTACATTGACAAAATGTTTTCTCGCCGTTTATTTTACCCAGCCATAAATCCAACAAAGTAAGAAAGTTACAAGCAGTTCACTCGTGTGAAACCTGATAAACAAATTTTAAATCTAGCGCCACAGTTTAGCACGCCATCAAAATGTAATGACATCAAACTTTATTGTTTAGTGAAATAAAAATGGCGTAGCACCATCACGTAATGGTAGATGGTACAGCGACCCAAACGATTACATTGTTTGGTAATGTCCATGTAGGAAGTAAATGATGGTCATGAAAATGGTACAAAAAATTAATGGCAAAATAAAGACATTTTGTTTTTAGTAATGCACTCAAGTATGTATTTTGAATCATAGTAAAAAAAATCAAACGACTCAGTTTATATTTTTTAATTTATTTTGTCGGACACGCTCTTCACTACATAGTATAAAACAAAGTCGGTTTCTCTGACCCTATATATGTATGCTTAAATCTTTAAAACTGCGCAACGGATTTTGATGCGTTTTTTTTAATAGATAGAGTGATTCAAGAGGAAGGTTTATATGTATAATACATGTACCCGTGCGAAGCCGGGGCGGGTCCGCTAGTATTGTACAAATATCAATGTGCTTGAAGTCTGCACTGGGTTTGTAAGTTCCCTTTACGACACTCACGGGTGGTCGTATTCTTAAATTCCAGGACCACACGAACAATAATTAAGAAATAATTACAACAATTATTATGAACTTTAGAGCTACGCTAGGTATATCAAATGATATTCTTAGTAAAGGTTACTTCGGCACGTTTTGTTTTAACCAACAACCTGTTCTAAATTCAAATTCAGAATCTCACAATTAATTTCTGTTACTCACAAAAACGTCTTCTTCTTGTCTCTTTTTTCTTCTGCTGCCTAGCATTTTCCTAAATATGTTGGGGTCGGCTTCCAGTCTGACCCGATGCAGCTGAATACCAGTATTTTACATGGAGCGACTGCCTATCTGATCGCCACAATCCAGTCGATCCCGTTCTTATTTTTTTTTATTTTTTTTTTATTTTTATTTACATCTATGTTATTGAAAACGTGTGTTTTTGTTTTGCATTATACAACGTTTCTTTAACGACTTATTGAGGAGAGGACTCTTGTAACTGAGATTCTACATTTTAAACCAAGTTTTACTACAGACACTTTACTTTCATCGGCGATCCATCGAAATTAAATTTTGTATTCTATATTCCGATAAAACTCTAGTAGGTTTAATTGTTCATTCCGTAGCGACATCCCGATCGCGGTACCTTTGTGTTTTTAATTAAATTTCCGGCCCGAAATCTTTCCATTTCTTTTGTTATGGCGAAGTTAATAATTGCTTTTGCAATATGCGACAAACAAGTGGAATGGTTGCGTGAAAAATTTTGGTCTTGCTTGAATTTCATACAAAATTGTGACGTTCGTAAATAGAGATGTGTGGATACTCGTAATAACCGATGATGTTGTGTGGTGTCTGCCTACCCCCAGGGAAAAAAGTGTGAGTTTATGTATGTAGATGTGTGCTATTAACACGAAATCGTGGTACATAAGCAACACACAGTTGATGGAATATAAAAAGTGTAACTGTAATTCTGTAAAAGTTATCTATACATATAATAAAACTGTAGAAAAGTCGTTTTTGTACATCGAAAAAAATTCAAAAAAAAAAAGCCAGGGTGTTAAAGGACAACCAATAGAACCCATTTCCAGCCTTTTTCGAATTTTTGTCTGTTTGTCTGTTTGTCTGTTTGTCTGTGTATTTGTTCGGGCATCACGTAAAATGTACAAAAGCAATGTAGATAACTTTTATACACAACGATTGAGCGTAACTTGGAGTAACATTTAGTTTTTGTTGCATTGCAATCGGTTCAGTCTATCAAAAGATATTTGAATTTAAAGTGCTAAAGAAGTAAAATTAGGGTTATGTGCAGTTGGTCTCACAACTTCCCGTAACTTTTATACACAACAATATGTGCGTAAATTGAAGTAATTGAACATTAAGTTTTTTGTTTCATCGTAATCAGTTCACACCTTATAAATAGAAAGAAAGAAAAATGTAAATTAATAAAATTATAATAGTGTTTCCGAAGTAAAATATTAAAACAGCGCCATCTATCGAACTCAGACTGGACTATATCTAGACATCAACTGCGTGCAGCATTGAATATAGATATTCGATAGATGGCATTGTGCGTGTGACGTTATTTTCTGATTGAGGCATGTTTAACTAAATACTGATGGAGAAATTCCTGACCTATAGGGTACGTGAAATTTGTCACAACAGGTCCTTATTGGCTATTAAAGAGATAGTTATAAGTATACCAGGGAACCCGATCAGTCAATACGGTTTGCCCACACCGACAGTCGATGGGGAACGTATTAACAGAGAGTACGTATCAGAAATTAGTTATCATCCCGTGGAACTCGCAGAAATTTTACAAAATGGCTGCGCAAAGACAGAGAATCAGCGCCAGACGTTTGATAGGGTATGCTGCAGCGTAGAAAACGCCTCGGATGAAATCCTGTTTTTAGACGCACCGGGCGGAACAGGTAAAACTTTCCTAACCAAAGTTATTTTGGCTCGAATAAGGAACTTTGAGAGTATGAAGAACAAAGTGTAAAGCTCTTCAACCCCCATTGAAAAGGGAGGATCCTCCGACCAGACGGGTGTTATATCTGGTGGGCTACTGCCCTACAGTTGTTGTCGGGTTCTTCTATATAGTCTTAAGTCGCGAATAACTTTACTTGCGCGATGCAAAATTTAGATATATTTAGATTTTTAGTTTATCCTCTGCGTCATAGATGGCGCTGTAGTACTTTTTGTAGTGCCGCTACATCACTCCCCCGCGGAGACTAGGGTCGGTAGTAGAATGAGTCGTTGATTGCCAGGCCAGTGGAAAGTCGTTGCCGCATTGTTCACGGTGAGTCGGAACTGTCTGCGGCGGTAGTGCGAACCCCTTTAGTCGGGGTCGGCACTGCATGTGCTCCGTTGCGTCGGACGTGGTACAGCGCCGCGATGTGGCTGACTGCTCGCATCGACCGGGAGGTACAGCTCTCAACCGGCCGAAAGTGCAGTGCCAAGGTAGCTTTATGAGGCTGAGGGTGCTGACCAGGAATGTGCTTCCGCTGCATGCTGGTGGTCAGGAATACCCATTTTGAAGCTGGCTGGCTATATGACTCGCTGCTCGAAAACTTGAGGAAGTTTGAGGAAGCTTGAGGAAGTGATGTTGATGACGTCACGTTGCTCGAAGGCTGCGCTGACGTCCATTTCGGGGTCACCAATTTGGGGGTATGGAGAACAGGGTGTAAAGCTCTTCAACCACCATTGAAAAGGGAGGATCCTCCGATCAGACGAGTGTTATGTCTGGTGGGCTACTGCCCAACAGTTGTTGTCGGGTTCTTCTGTATAGTCTTAAGTCACAAATAACTTTACTTGCGCGATGCAAAATTTAGATATATTTCGAGTTTTAGTTCATCCTTTGCGTCATAGATGGCGCTGTAGTACTTTTTGTAGTGCCTCTTCAGGGATAGCAGCCACATTATTGCCTGGAGGAAAAACGGCAGACACAACATTTATAATTCCTATCGACTTAGACCGCACGGAAAGCCCGGTTTGCAACATATCGCGAAATAGCGATAAAGCAAGGGTTTTATGCGATTGTGTTTTAATTTTTTGGGACGAGTGCACTATGGCAAACCGCAAAGCTGTAGAAGCAGTGAATAGAACTTTACAGGACATAAGGCAAAATGACCGGCCGATGGGAGCCATCACGGTGCTGTTCTGCGGTGATTTTCGGCAGACACTCCCGATAGTACCCCGAGGAACGAGAGCCGGAGAAATTGCTGCCTGTCTGAAGAGTTCTGTTTTATGGCGCAATATATCATCTACACACCTGAGTGTACATATGCGTGCACAGTTGCGAGGCTGCGAAAATGCACAGGAGTTTCCCAATTTATTGTTACAAATAGGCGATGGCACATACCCCGTACAAGAAGATGGCAAAGTTATTTTGGTTGATAATCTCTGTTCTTGCGTTACATCACAACAGGAGCTAATTTTTTCTGTGTACGGAGATTCCACAAACATGGGAAATCAAGCCGGTTCTTGGCTATGTCAGCGAGCTATTTTGACTCCTCGCAATGTCCAAGCTACGGCAATTAATTTAAAAATATTGATTCATGTGTCCGGGAATAGTAGAGAATACACCTCTATAAATACAGTTATGGAAGAAGATGACGCCACGCACTACCCGGTAGAATTTTTGGATTCCCTCAACACACCCGGACTTCCAGCCCACAAAATAGTTTTAAAAATCGGTGTACCAATAATTCTCCTCAGAAATTGATGTCCTCCAAACTTTGTAACGACACGGCTCAAAGTCACAAATCTGCAGCAAAACATAATCGAAGCTGAAATATTAACCGGTTGCGGCGCTGGTGATATTGTTTTTATTCCAAGAATACCTATAATTCCTAACAACTTTCCTTTCTCTTTCAAACGAGTGCAATTCCCAGTCAGTCTCTGTTATGCCATGACGATTAATAAAGCTCAGGGCCAGACATTATCCGTTGCGGGGGTGGACCTAAGTATTGGATGCTTTTCCCATGGTCAACTATACGTAGCTCTTTCTCGCGTAAACAACCCCAATAACCTTTTTGTGTACGCTCCAGATGGTTCCACAGCTAATGTTGTTTATAAAGAAGCACTAGCATAAATAAAAAAAAATGATTTGCATCGGAATCCTCCAACAGCGCTTCGCACAAAAAAATACATTGTTAAGTTCCGACATCCACGTGAACGAAGTCGCGGGCACAGCTAGTTAAAAATAATTGTTCAATATTTAATACTTTTATGGCATGTTGCTGGCTACATTATTATGTAAATAGTCAAGAGAAGCTTGACATGCAATTTCAGTGAACACTACAATTTAATTTCATTAAAAAATAATTTCAAAACTAAAGAAATATTTAAACAACACATTTTGATAACCAGCTAACTAATAACACCGGCAACAAAAAATCTAGCTTCCCTTCTCCGCTTAGCAAGCGATGAAAGCGCTGTTTAGTAAAATAAAAAGAGTGCCATGTTACCATAATGGCGGCCGGCCCTGCAGATTACATTGTACTATTACTGGAGATATATTGTAGATTGATGACAGAAATGGGATGTAAATTACGTTATGTTTCTCCTTTTTTTAGGAAATGGGATTTTAACGTTATTAAAACGGTGATTGGACTGTATAGTAGATTGAGAGTGAAATTGTGTGGTGTTGATACAAAAATGTGATTTTTCTCGTGTTTTAGTCACAGTCACTCCTACCACAGTCACTTTTCTGTGATAAATTATAGGCCTATAATAATATATAAAAGAACGACTTCCAATGAAAACTTAAAAGTGGAAAATGGTGTGGAACTTCCGAAAGTCGGTAGCATCAAACAAAAGATTTTATAACAGCCTTTTTAGTTGTGGTATGATGGTATCTCACACAAAGTCTGATCGAGTATTCATTTCCCATTGTTACTAAAAGTTGTTAGCAAATCAGCCACATAAACAGAAGAAAACACAAGTATTATAGAAAATGATACCCAAACAATGTGAATAAAATCAATATAGGACGATCGGGCGAGCTTCCTGTACCAAATCAAAACGTTAATTGGAACCGCAATCACATGAGGTAAAAAGCATTTATAAAAAATTACAGCCGATTTGAAAACCTCTTCCTTCTTAGAAGTCGGTTAAAAAGGCAGTGGACAGTCGCTTGAGGTAATAGCTTCGCGGCGCAAGAGCTCTGTCATGGCCCGCTCAGTTAAACCTGACCTGGATATCTATTCGTAGGACAATCATTTCAGAAAACCCTCTGTCAAACAGAAATCATGTTGCAAATAAGAATAGATTTATATTTCACAGGTCCATAAAAATTTTGAACTGCCGTAAATTGGACATACATTTTTGGACAGTCTGTTACACAACGTTTGAGTTAAACGGTGCGTCAAGTTATTCATGTCCTTGACACAATTTCATTCCAAGTTGTCCACGAAATACGTAAAAAGTGGGAGTCATAGAAGCTTATAGTTCTGCTCAAACTTTGTGGCGGTTCGGAAGTTAGCTGCGAGTGACGGTCTGCGCATTTTAGAGTCAAGATGATAAGTCCTCTGCGCCCCGCTGACACCTAAAATTGTCTTTTGCTCAGCTTTACGTTACAAGTTTGAACAGAACTGTACATGGGAGTTCAAAAATATCTTTCAAATGCGATTTTTACAATCAAGAACTCGATTTTCGATGACTTCAAATAAAAATTATTACCTACCTAGTTGAATTTTAGTAAAAAAGCATGCAAAACATCACGGTTCTAAACAGATTTTAAACCATCTAAAAATAACAAAATGACGTTGTAACAGTTTTACTAGGATAGCATAAACAACGCTGGACGCGTTCAAACGTTAACAAGTCTGAGGGATGCGCAGGCAACGTTGCATTGCACGTTTTATGAGGCGTGAACGCGCAACAAGCGGACCCTGTCTCATAGTCTAAGTAAACTGTATATTGTCATGTAGATTTATAAAGTTTTCACGACCCTGTATTGTGTAATTTAGCTGAGGGCTTTTCATAATTCTACAAAGTTATCCTGTGGGATTGAATTATGCCTTTCGGTAGCGTAAGTCAATTTTGATGTTTCTATCATAGTATTCGCTGATATTGGCATTATTTCAGCGAGAACTATGATAGAAAAGTCTTGAAACCTCTTTGAAAACTTTGTAGACAAAGTGAGTAAGTGCTCTGCACTCGACTAGTCTCATAGCCCGCATGACATTCAGTTTATTATTTTAAAAGTTTAAGACTTTTTGCCATTTTCCCATGGGGGTGAGCAGAAACCACGGAATGCCTCCTGCTATGATTTTTACGTGCTCCATTTGCCTTGTCCACGTTCATGCAACATGCTTCGACATCAAAAGTATTGCTACGAGCTGGACATGGAATAAATAAAATCACCACCAATTAAACACTAAATATTTTTATTTAAACAAAACACGTACGACTCATTCAAAAATTCACCACTGATCACTATTTACTTAGATATCGCACTTGTAGTTCACTTGGATTTAATTCGTTGTGTCGCCGAAATGTGACTGGCTGCTCCCGCAAACCTAGGCTATTTATTATGCCGACCGATCCTTCGAGAAAATTCCACAACTTTCTTAAGCCTTCTTTACAGCTCAATAGTAGGACATTCTAAGATTACTCTCAAATCTTCTACACAGTTCCTTAGTGGAATTCATTCCATTCTAGAATTTTCTCGCAAAACAGCCGACGTAACAGTATCAATTCTGCCATAAATACTTTTAAATGGAAAATATAGGTACTGATATCACCATTACAATACCTGAAATTCGAAAGTAGGTACCTGCAAAAAAATTACCTATCAATTCTTACTACACCCCCCAGAAATCAATCAACCCAGCAATTTTTCATTAAAACCCACGAAAAATTTAGACTCAATGATGAAAGTACCAGGCTCGCATAGAGGCGAGGCGGTCAAAACTCAAACACGAGCGAGCTCAGTATGAAATAGTAGAATTGAACTGAATAATCTTATGATCCCTAGATTGAAATCGTCCGATGTTCGTGCCCTCACATGGTTCTCGAGGGAAATAAGTGAATAGTTTCCTGTTTAATTTACTACAGACGGGAGTTCACAGTACACTGACTTTGCTATATTAGTGGCCCGCATTCACCACGTATCTCTAAATATGGTTCATGATAACGGTAAGGTCTTTTGTTACGATGTAATAACGTTAGTAGTTTCTATATTTGGACGTTTCTGTTGACCGAGGTTAATATTAGACCCTTTTAGTTGAAGATCCAGAAAATATACGCCATATTGCAGTTATTGGCTATCGATGATGGGTCACCATATGCATTGTTGCTTGCTAAAGGTAATCTGTCAAAAGACATTGTTATCAGTGCCATTAAAATGATTGTAACCGCAGTAAATTTTTGTTAGACTGACGGTGCTCTCTTGATACTCTGCTACCTTAGTAGATTTTTATCTACGTCAACAGACAACAAATATTTTGCGGCCTATATTGTATTATCGCTGTCGGAAACAACACGTCAAAATATGTTTTTCAATTTTCGTCATAATAATTTTTTTAAGAAATTATTGAATTTTCTTTATCAATTTTAATAGTTTCAGTCAACATTATGGATGAAGAATGTGGTTCTAATTTATTTGTTGAGTAGCCACCCATGTAATTTATTTAAAAAAAAAATACGACCGTCTCGATACTCGCAGCCCGCCTTTGCCTCGTACATTTTTTACGACTCGGCAAAACACTGAAATTGCTATATTATAATATATTATATAGCAATTTCATTGTTTTGCAAGTTTAATAATACTGTATTATACACATGCACCTTTCGAAATCAATATTCTGAATTATGGCGACAGCCGCATTAACATCAATTGCGTGGGTTAAGAGAACAACGTGGTCACACAAACAGACACGAAAACCGTCTTTAATTTATAATCTGTACAGACATAGAGAAGACATGTGGTTTCCCCATCTACTACAATGAAGTTTGTGCCACTAAAGTAACACTTCGTCCCACCACTATCCAACAGAGGCAAATATTATACTGATGATCTTGTAACAAAGTTCAAAGTCCTTTCAGGAGACAACTACACACAAAAGATCGACTGCCAACTTCGAGGATGTACCACGACATTTATTTACTTCTGTCACAATACTTACGATGCGGGTACGGATGCGACGTACATTAACGGTTATAAATGACGTAAGTTTAGAATTTATTTGTAAACCAAGCAATGGAGAACGCTGAAAACGGACTGCATTAAAGTGTCAAAGACAAAGTCGAGACAACCTCAGGGCATGAATTCATTTCCTTCTTGCGAAGGCTGGATGTTAAGAGGATATCATGAACTGTGTCAGTAACCAAGTTATCTGCGATTATTGCCGGTTAGATCTCGACTATAAATAGGAAACAAGATGGCTTTTCCGTAGTAAAAAGTCTGAGGATTTAAAACTATTATTTTCCAAAAACAATTTTACGTTATGTTTCTACAATTATAATGGCATAACGGATTTGCATGAAATTTGGCATACAAATAGATCAGAACTAGGTTAGGTTTTTCAGCCCGGTAGTATGTTCCCGTGGGATTATTTCTGACCTTTATGCGGAAAAAGCTGCGGGTAAAAGCTAGTGGGAAATAGAATGGCTTTTCACTGGTAAGAAGTCAGAGGATCTAACTATAATATTTTAATTTTATTGTATTAAGAACTAATAATTTGCCTGCGATTTCGTCCGCGAACATTATGATAGCTCGGCTAATTGGCATGATATATATATAATTTATTATAGCCTATGTGACTTCCTGATAATTTAGCTTTCTATTTGTGAAAAAATGGTTAAAATCGGTCCAGTAGTTTCGGAGCTTATTCGGTACAAACAAACAAAAAAATCTTTCCCCTTTATATTATTATTTATTTATACCTTATATTTATTAAAAATGATTGGATTAATATTATTATGCATCCATGAATGTGGTAAACATCGACACTGCGGTCATGAATTTGCAGCGATTATAAAATTAATCCGTATGGTAGTGAGAGATTATAAAAGCCGCATGAATAATAATATTAATGAATTAATACGATTCGTCGAAATAACTTATCTGCCTAGTCTTTTACCAACTATGTTAGGGTCGACTTCCAGTCTAACCCAGTTACTGAATAACGAGATACCAAGACTGGCTGACAGACCTGTGGGCTTCCCACTGCTCGTATACCGACTGTAAAAAAAACTACGAATGACAGTTGATACCAAATAGTTTTACGTGCTTTTTGAGACACGGAGGGCTCTCGGTATGTAACGGATGGATCACCCATCCACGGATTGATCTGGGCAAGCGTTGTTTGACCCTGGAGCCTGGCTCATGCGGCTGTTATTATTTCGGGTCCGCCGTATTTTAATTTAGTTCATTCATTTTTGTTTCCATGCATTATTTATTCCACTGTGATCTATCGCGTTTTTCTATTGGTATTCTCCTTTATTTATTTTTTACATCGCAAAACAATAAAAGTTTTTAGATTTGGATGGAATGCAAACATTGGCGCTAGGTTTAGATTTGTTTGTCGGTTTCACACGGATCGGAGTGCCATTTCAATGGGATCGTGGAAAATATCTCGTATAGATTGGTTTTTTTAGTTACGTTTTCATTCATTCCTCACTTTTTTTTAGTTGTGGAGAACTTTCTTATTTGTTTTTTTTTAGATAGATACGTATCGAGATAACGTGATGTGCCTAAATGTCTAAATACGGCCAAAGGGTTCAGTGGCACCAACCAAGAATAAGAATATTTTTAACGATCATTCAAAAGTCAATTTACACTCACAGTAAAACAAAATTTGGTTTTAATAGTATTCTAATGAAAAACAGAGTTACAGCAGTTTTACGAAAAGGTCCCACACCTCAAAAACTTTACTATCAAATTACATTGAAACCAATTTTCGTTGAAAGTTCTTTTTACGTTTTATAAACCCACATTGTTTCACTTGTTAGTAAAGACATTTTTCTATCTGATTTATGTTTTGTCTCAAAACACCACATTTTTACCCTGTAATTCATAGTTCGCAACTGACTTGTTAGTTGCAAATTTCGAACACGTAACCTAACACACAATTACTAGCTACACCCTCTAATATCGTAGCTGAACTAATTATTCGTTAATAATGTGCTCTACCTCTCTAGGTAGCGCGTCTCTACGGAGGTAGAGCATTGTTGTGCGTTCATGTGCAACGTTGTAGAGTTCAATGCACACATTAACGTTGATTGTATGCGGTTGTGATGCTCTACATGCCGATGAGGATTTTTATAACATTCAAATATATAAAAAAGATTATTTCCAGCTCAGGAGTCACTTACTTTTTAACTACATCAGCGAGCGGAGTTAGCGAAGCCGAATTTTAGGTCAAACATATTTAGACTTGCCATAGATATGCTAAGGAAAAGAAAAAAAAATCATTCTCAAAAATTTACTTACAAAGCGCAATTAAATAAAAGTGAATCTTCTCTTTGAATTTTCATTTAAAATAAGTAGATATTAGAAATATTATAAAATCTCTGATCAATAGCCTACTCCAAGAAAGAAAGCAGGGAAACCCACATCGGCTACGTGATGAAAAGAGACAGAACACATTCGTCTACCTGTCATCCCTGTAAAATCTCCCATTACCTCCAAAAATAATTAAGCCATGACCTTCATTGACCCCATATTGTGTCATACATCTTTACGTAACCGTATCAATTTCCACGAGACTGTGCGTAAAGATAATTTAAATTCCCGCCACATTTCCCTACATACCTTTGGGCCTAAATCATGGGCCAAAGATAAAGGTCTATATTCTAACTCACGTCAGATTAAAGGCTTGTAGGGGCCTGAAATCAGTTAGAGCGAACCTGCAAATAAGCTTCAAAATGGCAGCCATTAAAAATATTTTTAAAGACCTCTGTCAGACTCCAGATTAAGTCGCGGGTGAGTTATTTGTCAGATAATGCTGTAAAACGGGTAACCTTTTTGGAAATATTTCATCTGCTTTCATGAAAGGCGGTATAACGATTATGAAACAACTGAAATGCTTAGCGTGCGAAGGTTTAAGTGTTTTTTTTGTTTCGTGTTTTTATTTTCATCGTCTGCCTAGCCCGTTTTATTTTTCTTAATTAAATTTTTATTTTTTTAAATTGTGTCCGGAAATATTTTTTATACAATTTTCATAGAAATCTGGTTGCCCTACTGAAAAGTTCGTTATCATGTCAAATATCCAACATACCATAATCCAATGCTTTGGCGATAAAATATCTGACATAACAACTACCGATCTAACGTCATATTTCTCTTGTTACAGGTAAGCATCACAAATCGAGCTGTCACCTACAACACACGACACGGAACGGGTCGCAAGGTCGCAACACGGGTGTCAACACTCACGGACGAACGGAAATCTATAAGCGAATTCTAGAGCGTTGACCAGAAACTCATTTTCACATTTTGTTTGCAAATAGTTACACATACCCTACACGAATTACATTTCAAATTCGAACACAAGCTCTCGTTCGGCACGTTCGAGTAGAATTTCAATTCGGCATGTTTCGCCTTTGCTCGGCTTTTGCCACGTACGGCCACGAGTTAAGGATGAATTTTAAATTAGAATTCCGAAATTTAAAAGCGAACGGTTAGTTTCAGGAGTCAGTGAATGAAATTAGTTTCGCCTTTTTAAAGATAGGCGTCTTCATTTTTCATTTTTTTAAGAACTACTCTAATTTTAAAATTGCGATTGAATTTTTTCGTCTATTTATACTAATGTCGAGCAATAGAGTCTTTAGTTTAAATATATTGGCTGGCTGCAAAAGAGATTTTCAATTGAACCAGCAATTTGAATATTTCACCGCATTTCAGCGGCAGGGCAGCAGTATTTTACGACGACACTGGTAGCATGGAAAACGATTTTGGAACTAGATTTATTTTATTCAGTCAGACCGGCTGGTTTTTATATCTGACGGAAGATTCGATTTGGAAGTCTGCTTATATCTTGATTAGGTCTTTCTCTGCGTCTGATCTTGTGAGTTTTATATTTATGACTCAATTTGATTGATTCATGTAAGAAATTGCGGAATTTCAGTATTTTTTTCTTGTTATTTCTTCTTGAGGATAATTATATGGGTCGGTAGTCGATCAAAGTGTGATTGGGTTTTCCTGTTAGGATATAATCGATTATTATTAGTCCTGAGTTGATTTTACCTGCAATATTTTGATGGATTTGCTGTCATGTTGAGAATATTTAGCAAACTACTTATGTACCGTACGTTTCTCGCTAATTTTGCCATAACTGCATAGAAATGAAACTTAAAGAAATAAAGTTTTGGCAACTGTTTTTTTTAGCAATCACAGCGAATCAAAATGACATAAGCACTCTGGCATTTACGAGATTTATTCCATGATTATTCATTATTTTGTTTGAGCTCCCGATATTTCACTAAGAAAGAGGGTAGGCAGATTTGTCTGCACCTAACAATTTATTTTCCATCCACCCGCATTCTCCAGTCAACCTGCGACCATGGCGCTTGCAACAGCATCGAAATATCGGGAGCTCAAAATAACGAATAATCACGGAATATATCCCGTAAGTGACAGTATAAGTTTAGTTTTAAACCGTAAAAGCTTAAAACAGTGTAGGACTCAGGTACTTTTATAAAACGTATCTGTATAGATACATTATACATAGAGCTGCAAAACGAAACAATTTAAACCGCGCTCAATATTAAACTCCGCGTATAATAACATCGGCGCAGATCACCGGCAGAAGATTAAAGCGAATTAATCCTTCAATCCTTACTGTAATGGAACAAACTATAGCCGCAGCATCCGTATATTAAATACCAGCCTTGTTTAAATTCCGGAAGCGAGCAGAACCTAGCTGATTAGGCTTGAGTATGGATTACACCCCGTTCAGGAATTCAGGTGATGCGACTAGCATTGCGAATCGCGCGTGTTTCAATTGTTTCTTTCGCGTGAGTGTCGTCGCGTTGCGGTGACTTGGCGCATGCTCTTAGCTAGCAATTTTGTTCATTTTTGCCCACAGTCGCTGTGTAGCTCGTGGCAAAGCGGTTTGAATGATGATGAGCCGTGCAAGTTTCAACCAATCACAGGAAGTACCAGAGACATGATGCGGATTTCAACCAATTTGATTGGTCGATTCCCGTACATCTTTCTGCCCCGTGTTCGCCGCTTTGGTGGAGTCCGGGCCTTATGCCTCAATTCCGAAATATTAATAATGTTCAAGACGATTTTTTTTAAACATACTGTTTTTACAAAATCTTTCGCATCATTGTAAGTGTGTTACATGTGGGGTGCTGATTGGTAAAGTTTGAGTGTGTTGTGTACTCAATAGTACGATTTAGCAAAATGTATTCATTATTATTCACAGACAAACGAAGCAATAAAAAATGCTGCCATTGAATTTTCCACACTATTTTAAGTTTTATAGAATATAGATTGGGTCGTCTGTGTGGACGGTCGTAAACAAACCCTATTATTTACGAGTGAGTCACTAAAATGACGTTGCATTAATTTTTTTAAACTATTGTGGCACTTTTGGCGCCAAGTGTACCCTTACTCACTTTTTGATCAATGCAAACTGCACCGTAACAACGTTTTTCATAAGGTTGTTATTCCTGTAAAACCGAATACAACCAATTACCAATGTTTACATTGTGCCAGACAGTAGACACAACATCATCGATCCAATTATGCAGAAACTGTTACAAACTGAAATAAAAGAACCAACACGATGAACAACGAAGTACAATGGCATTGGAATTTTTTATCCATACTAATATTATATTATAAAATAATCCGAAAGTAAGTCTGTTCTGTTACCTTTTCACCCCTTAAGCGTTAAACGTATTCAGATTAAAATAGACACAAGTATAAGCCATGACCTTGGTTAGGGTAAAGGATAGTTTTTATCCCGATATAGCGTTTCTGTGGGACAATTTCGGCCTTCAATCGGGAAAAATCAAGTAATTCATAACATTACTAAACCAAAAATCAACACAGCTGAAAAATGCAAAAAATATCTATATATATAAAATTCAAAGTCCTGACTGACTGACAGAGATATCAACGCACAGCCCAAACCGCTGGTCCTAGAGCAATGAAATTTGGAGTGTGTATTCTTTGTGAAGAGTAGGTATCCACTAAGAAAGGGTTTTTCGAAATTCTACCCCTACGAGGGTAAAATGGGGTGTTGAGTTTTCTATGAAACTTTTTATTCTCGCGGTCGATGGACTTGAAAATTTGTGTACCTACTCTGCAGTTACAATTATGAGAAACGTGTATCAAAGTTTTTCCAAAATCATCCCTCAATATGAAATTCAAAGTCCTGACTGACTGACTGATATATCAACTTACAGCCTAAGCTGTTGGTGTTAAAGACATGAAATTTAAAGGGTGTATTCTTTGTGAAGAGTAGGTATCCACTAAGAAAGGGTTTTTCGAAATTCCACCCCTAAAGGGGAGAAATGGGGTGTTGAATTTTCGGTAAAACTTTTTATTCTCGGGTCGATTGACTTAAAAGTCTACATACTCTTCAGTTAAAACTATGAGAAACGTATATCACGGTTTTTCCAAAATCATCCCCCAATATAAAATTCAAAGTCCTGACTGACTGATATATCAACGTACAGCCCAAACCACTGGCCCTACAGAAATGAAATTTGGAGGGTGTATTCTTTGTGAAGAGTAGATATCTAATAAGAAAAGGTTCTTCGAAATTCCACCCCTAAGAGGGTAAATTGGGGTGTTGAATTTTCTGTGAAACTTTTTATTCTCGGGGTCGATTGACTTGAAAGTTTGTGTACATACTCTGCAGTTAAAATTGTGAGAGATGTGTATCACAGTTTTTCTAAAATCATCCCCCAATATAAAATTCAAAGTCCTGGCTGACTGATATATCAACGCAGAGCCCAAACCGCTGTTCCTAGAGAAATGAAATTTGGAGGGCGTATTCTTTGTGAAAAGTAGGTATCCACTATGAAAAGGTTTTTCGAAATTCTACCCCTAAGAGGGTAAAAATGGGTGTTGAGTTTTCTATGAAACTTTTTATTCTCGAGGTCGATTGAATTGAAAATTTGTGTACATACTCTTCAGTTAAGAAGAGATTAATTATGAGAAACGTGTATCACAGTTTTTCCAAAATCATCCCCCAGTATGAAATTCAGTCCTGTTTTTTTTCGGTTTTTTCGTCATGGGTGTCATTTTCGTGGTTTTTGGGGCCGCCAATGACGAAAATGAGGTCAAAATATAAAAATTCAAGACGACGCCCATGAAGATTTTAGGTTTTTTCGTCATGGGTGTCATTTTCATGGCTTTTGGGGTCGCTGATAACGAAAATGTGGCCAAAATGTAAATCGATGATGGCGCCAGCAAAAAAAATCAGTTATTTCGTCATGAGTGTCATTTTCGTGGTTTTTGGGGTCGCTGATAACGAAAATTAGGTCAAAATGAAATTCAGGATGGCGCCGATGAAAATTTTTGGTTTTTCTTCATGAATGTCATTTTCGTGGTTTTTGGGGTCGCTGATAACGAAAATGTGGTCAAAATGAAAATCCAAGATGGTGCGGACGAAAATATTTGGTTTTTTCGTCATGGATGTCATTTTCATGGTTTTCAGGGTCGCTGATATCGAAATTAGGTCAAAATGAAAATTCTAAATGGCACCAACCATTTTTTTTAGATTTTTCATCAGGGTTATTATTTTCATAGTTTTTGAGGTCACTGATAACGAAAATGAGGTCCAAATAAACATAGGAAAAAAAAACAATTCTCATTTTTTTCTTCGGTTTCCCCTGACTCAATTTTCACTCTTCGCCACTGGTACCTACCAGTGGCAAAGGGTCCACTTAGAGAGGGTTTTTCGAAATTCCACCCCTTTTTTTTTTGTTTTTTTGGAGGGTGGGAAATCATCAAATGACCCCTCCCGCTCTGGGCGGAGCGGAAGGGAGTGTCAGACTCTTACTGACTAAAAACCACCCATGTTCCTTCTTTGGCCCTTTATATTCCAGGGCCGCGGTATCTCTTTCGAACAGTCCCGCAGCCCTGGCAGGCATCGGCCCTTCCGGGCCCCTCCCGTTTGCTGACATCTCTTTGAAGCGCGCGTGAAACACGAACGCGCCGTCGACACGGCCTGTTGTCATACGACGGACGGACGGCGAGCTAGCCCATTACTACCGTCCACAGGCCCGCGCGTACGGTGACCGAGACCCATCACGGCGTGGCCCCCGACGCCCGGTGCTTCTCCTCCCGCGGCGGCTGGGACGTGAGGCTATCTCCCTCTCACGTTCCGCCGCCTCCTTCGCTAGCATGACTGCTTCGCAGGAGGAGGCGACGGCTTTCCATTCCCTCTCGCCCCGGACCATGGCTTGAACCAGGGCCGGACGCGAGAGGTCGTCACCGCCAATCGCCGCTACGAGGACACGGCGGTGCTCCGCCCAAGCGGAGCAGACCTCCACGGTGTGCTCCACCGTGTCCTCCGGGCGATCCTCGCAATGATAGCACCGAAATTCCACCCCTAAGAGGACAAAATGGGATGCTGAGTTTTCTGTGAAACTGTCTATTCTAGGTGTCGATAGACTTGAAAGTCTACATACTCTACTTACAGTTTTTCCAAAATCATCCCGCAATATAAAATCAAAGTCCTGACTGACTGACTGATATATCAACCACTGGTCTTAATGACATGAAATTTGAAGGATGTATTCTTTGTTTTGAAATGGGGGTCGAATTTTCTTTGAAACTTAATATTCTCTGGGTCGGTTGACTCAAAACTTAATGTACACATCACTCTTCAATTAAAATTATGAGACACGTGTATCACAGTTTTTGATATAACACGATGTAGTTTAGAAATATTTTTATTTTCATTTTTTAATTTACAACCCAAAAGTGGCTCCCCTGTTTAAAATTAATTTATACGTCCGTCTTTGAATCAATGACTTACATATATGTACCAAATTTCAACTCCATCGGTCCGGTAGTTTCAGAGTAAATTGGCTGTGACAGACGGACAGGCAGACAGACAGACACGCGAGTGATCCTATAAAGGGTTCCGTTTTCCCCTTTGAGGTGCGGAACCCTAAATACTAATATTACATATATATCTTACATAAACTATTTATTAATGCGAAAGTTTGGATGAATGGATCTTTGTTACTCAATCACGCCAGAACGGCTGATCAGATCTGGATGAAACTTGGCACAGAGATAGATTATAGTCTGATACAAATAGATGTAGATTACTTATTATCCCAGAAGTAGGCAAGATCCCGTGGGCAATTCCCGAACTGCACGCGGGCGAAGCCGCGGGCAAAAGCTAGTTAATTACATAAAATGCTTAAAAACACCATACTCAAAAGCAAATAAAATTAATAACGTTAATCAACTTTCGTTGCTGACCATACAACAGCAATAGTAATTGTTATGACGTCACATCGAAACCGCAGCTCGAATTCCAGGAAAATTCATACGAATTCGACGAATTTTTACGTTGAAAATGCACTATAGTAATAATATTGTGTACATAGATACCGGGATATTACGTGTCTGGCGTCGTACTAGGAAATAAGTGTTTTTAACACACAATAGCACTGGTCATGGCCTATTTTATTTACGGTTGTAGTACGGACGTAGTAATTATGAATTTTATTCAATACAGCGCCAGCGGTTGAGAGCGTGCAATTTTATTTGATACTTGAACCTTGGTCTTTTTTTTTTGCAAGCAGCTAACTTATATAAGTTTTCTATAAATTATAGAAGGTATAATTCTAGACTTTGATTTAACATTCGTTTTTTACAATACAGTTTTAATAATTTTTATGTAATAAGTCAGAAAAATCAGGGGCATTGGGCAATGTATCACAAATAAAACTTTCTGGTTAAAACTATAATTGCCCTTGAAATCGATCTGTATTCTAATTTCGTGTAACAGTGAAACAAGCATGACCCGAATCTTCATAACAAAAATGAATCTTAAAGCATCCAGTTTATACAGAACGTATTCAAAGGTAACATTGCTCAGCACGTGGATTGGTAATCATTGACCTAGAAAATCTAAAACTACTAATTAATCCAACTCCAGGAATCAGAATAAGCTTGCACAAAGACTAAAATCTCCATTCTCTCTCACCCGACCCCAATTTACAAACTTCATCCCAAAAGATTAACATAACCAACATTCAAACGAAATTCGCGAACACCGAAGCGTTCTGGAATCTATTCTAAATTTCAAACCATTCTAGAATTGGGATCCATTCTGGAACAAAGACTCATATTTGGGAATCCACTCCCTGCCTCCGCTATGTCGCGGTACAAACGCCGATGGTACTGAGTCGTAACAGATACACAGGGCGGAAAATCGGCATTTCCTTATCTGGAACTGAAAGTGAGAAGCGGTGAGCGATGCTTCGACGGTTGGTAAGTTTAGTGTTCGAATTTGATACAGTTTAGAATACAAGTGTTTTGAATGTTGTTGTTGGTTTCGAGTTTTGTTGATATTTTAGTCACAAGGAAAATACTAATTAAGGACGGTACAAGAGCAATGTAACAGAAAAATATGAAGGTGAATTACACATGCACCCGTCTAGTGACAGGGTATTTGATATACTTTAGAATAGAGCTACTTTAAATGTTTTTCTTGGTTTCAAGCATGTTTCTTAATAGTTTAATCACAGGGACAGTAGTATTAATGAATAAATAATTTAAAATCAATACATTTCCCTCTTGTCTTGCTCTCTCTTTGTTTAATTTGAGGCCCCTTGAGGGATCTGTCCGAAGCCACCACCAACGCCGTCGAGGTCGGACAGTTCTGGTCAAAATTTATTTGATTAGGTATAAATTTCAAGACGCACATTTTTGAAAGTCGGACTCACACACAATGGGTTCCGTAGCACCAAACAATATAATAACAATATTTTTAACTCTCATTCATTCGGTCAATTTACACTCAAAATCAAAACTTTTGCTTTTCATAGTATGTTAAAGAAAAACCAATTTACTGCCGTAGTTTCACGGGAGAAGAAGACATATAAGTCCCTTATATCTCAAAAATATTCTGTCTTTTGAAATTTCTTTTTATGTTCTACAAACCCAAGTTTTCTGAAATTTCCTCCTCTTAACCTCGTTATCATTTTTCAGGGGCTGTCGATAGACACCCCGCACAGTATATACGTAGAATATTTCTTTTTCAACCTTCAATTACATGTATGAAAGGCCACCCCTATTTTTTATTCGTAATTTTACATCACTTTTTTGTAGGGGTTCAAGGAAGACACCGATTTTACCGAGCCAACAGTTTCGGAATAAAATGGCTGTGACATACGGACTGTGTCGACGCGACGTGGTGTATGGTGGCCTCTGGCCTACTTGCTGACTGGACTTAACGTTGCTAAGTATCGGGTCGCCACAGCTCAGGTCAGGCAGACAGACAGACGGACAGGAAAAATCTATAAAGGTTTACCGTTTCTTCCATTTGGCAACGGAACTCTAAAAACAGTATAAAACTCATAGAACAGAATAATATAAAGGTGGATAACACATGCATCCAGACAGACGTTTGTTTTGACATAAAAAACAGAGCACTTGAAGTTGTTTTGAACAAAAATGTACGGCGTCCAAAAAACATTTTTTGTGACAATTGGCTCTATTCCAATAGTAAGTTGGCCTGTTGACATATCGCTTGTATCGTAGAACTATCCACCGTACCACTTTTAGGACTTGTAGATGATAAGCAGTGACATTTATACTATTTTTAACTTTTGGACCTTGCCAATTTTTTTTATTCTTGCTTAGTCATATTTTGTTTTGAATTTGTCACTGTAGCATTTTATTTATTTTCATCAGTGTTGTTTGCCGATTCAATTCTTTTACCAATATTAGTTACTTGAGCAACATTATTACTTTCTGCTTGTTTACTCGTTCCATTTACTTTCCTTCTCCAATTTCGATTACAATTAACAATTTCATCTTTTTAATACTATCACTCTCTTCTCACTTACGCCGTACTCCGACATTTCCTAGGATTGTGTGTAATTTGAAACTTGATCAATGTTTAGCCCGATAGTCGAAGATAACTCCGCTGCGTAAATTCCTTTTAGTTGACTATTAGTAACATTCGTGCCATTGTCTCTATTGGCTGGTACTTTGTCTTAGTCAGGGTCGTTTCTAATAAAATACATTACGACTACTTCTTTATAAGATTAGTTACTAATAGGTACAGTGTACTTAATTGATGAAGATTTGACTACTTATACTGTTTATAATGAGTTAGAAGTTACTAATGTTTTGGTTGTCTATACTATCTACACCTAATAATTATTATAAAGAGGTTAAGGCTTTGTAAGTTTGGATGTAGGAGGTCATCTTAGAAACTACAGATTTGATTCCGAATATTCTTTCACCAATGGGAAGATACATTAGTAAGATTATGAAATAAGTGTTACATTCTTAATTGATTTAGACCTGACTAGGTACACTAAATCTTAATGTAAAGTGATGGTCAAGAAGTTCCTAATTTAAATGATTGTCTGTTTCGGTCGTTTAATATAAACTCACGATTACCATGATCGTAACATAATCTTCTTTGAACTTTTTTACTTTACATTAAGGTCGAAAATCTGTCCTAAATATTATTTCTTCAGTTATTTAAGACATCTTATTAATCAGTCTTAATTATATTCTTGGCAGAGAATTAATTAGGTTTACCGTCCCAATCTTTGATGTTACATGTCATACCAAAATGGTTGTATTATGAATTTATGATTGAAAGTTTAACTAGTAAAGTTCGCGAACTATTTCTCTAAGAATTTTACTTTGATGTTGATCTTGAACAACAAAGTATTATTGGTTCCATGAATGTCATTGAGGCTCCAATCAAGAACATAAACTTTTATTCAACTATTATAGACCTATCCCTGTTTCATACTGTTTTAAACTACTTGTCAAAATAATGAGATTTCTTAATTACGTTAGTAAGTTTAAAAATTAATTATAATTTACTTTTTTAAAACTATCCTTAAAAGCTTTAAACGGAGTTTAGCGGTCCAAAAGACAGACACGAAAAACGAATAAAACGTGACATACATTTATCTCCGTTAATTGTGTATTTTTTTTTTTCATAAAACTTCTAGTTCAGGAAAAACTGCAACTCGAGAACGAACCATAAAACAAACCAATTAATCAATATCTGATCCTGTACGTGTTAAGAGAAACCGGCCTCCGAAACGTAGTGCAAACTGTCAATACTAGTTCGGAAAAGCATTAGACTAGCAGACACTGTTTACTCGCAAATGTAACGAGAACCTAGGATGATTAATAGACCCGTATTTGCTGTATTTCATCAAGCCTAGAAGCTAGAGCAGCGTAATTGTGTGTAACGGGTCGACCAGTCAAAGACGAGCGTTTGAAGTGTGTGTTTATGTATGTACACATATGTATCTGTGTGTGTGTGTGTGTGTATGTTTGTGTTTGTATACGCCACAAGCAGCCGCGCCGCGTTCTGAAATTGAACTTTTGAACAGCGATTGCAAATTGTTTTTTTTTTAATGTGATACGAGAATAGTTTATGTTATTTTAGGTTAAAGATATTCTTTATTCTTATTCTTTATTGCACACAAAATTAAAAGATATACACAACATTACAATATATAGCTTATGTACAACGGCGAGCTTAACCCAAAATTGGGTTTTCTTACAGCAAACCTTACTTCGATTGCGAGATTAGCGATAGAGGATAACCTACGTGCACAATCAGTACATTTAAAAAACTTATACTAACTTATTTTATGAACTAAACTAATACATACAATATAATATACGTAACGCAAACAATACCTATTTAAAAGATACGTATGTTTGAGCCTAGGAATTCCGTAAAAATGAAGTCGTACCCCTTATTTATCTTTACTTGTTTCGATATTGGGCGTATTTAATATTTAATATTGTGTTTGTGGATATATAACAAAGTGCTTATATAACAATCAAAAATAATTATAACTCCAATATGAAAAAATGAATGGTAGTATCTCAAAAATACGTAGCTTAAAAGCCTCTCAAAAACTACGGCAAAAATTCGCTTTGCCTTACTGTAACAACAATGCAGACACTATCCAAAATATCATCAACTAAAATACTCATCCAACAATCACATTACAGCGTGCAATCATTCATACTACCGCTACAAATTGGATTCCAACACAAAATAATAATTCGATTACGGCTCTGCATTTTGCGCTTTATGTAATTCCAAGTCTAGGGGAAACTTTTGCTACGATAATATGTGCTATGTTAACGAATTCACGTTTATTTCTCTTTCTCTGTAAAGTTATTAGAATTTTCTTAAGTTTTCTGAACGGTATATACATTTAAGGGCTACAAATGTTACTTCGGTATCACACGATTTGCACTCTTGTTCTTAATGGCGTTTATATAACTGTAATTTGTTGCTAGAGTAATATTATTAGGATTACAATACAAACCAACTTGTTCAAAAATAACAAATTTACATTTTCACGTGAGGTTCTGTAAAATAAAGCACAAGCAAATGATCTTCTGTCACCTGTCGCTTGTAGTCAGATTTCGTAACTCAATTGAAAATGAATGGGTCAAAAATGTTAATAATTATGTTTTGTAAACCCATATCTTTCGAAAACAGGATTCTACACTATGAATTATTTAACTATCAATGTTAAAGCTTATTGCCTTTAGAAGTACGTTACGTAATTTAGATGCTGGTAATTAGGTATCGCCTATCTACTTTATAAACCGTTTTAAAAGCTCCTTGATCAATATAAGACCAACTTTCTGGTTTTAATCAAACCGCATACCTTTATAATTAGTTCTATACATATAATTAACTCGCTTTTCATCGACGGTTTCACATAACACGTAAGTTTTGCTCGGAATTATGTTGGAATTTTAATGCTATCGACCTAAGAGTGTTAATTGAAAAAGTTTCGCTCCTCCACTGTAGAATGTGCTGGCGATGTGTTGAATTAATAAACAGCTCTGTCAAACATTCCGATTGAATAATTGACGCGTGACGTGAGTTCGGAGCGAGTTTTAAATGAGTTTTCTTAGTACGGCCCTGTATTTCATGATTATTTAAATAAGAAATGTCACCATTTGAGTTGAGATGGCGTTAATCATAATTAAGTTTGATGGAGGAGTAATATGCTTTTAGAAAGCTATTAGTATTTACATGAGTACTTCATTACCGAAGAAAATTGTGAAAATAGATATTAAGCAGGGGAGCTTATACCCAAGTTGATAAATAAAATTATTACCTCGGTATTAGTTTCACTATTAACAAGAGGTATCTAGTTATATTCAATACGGCGTTTTATTTTAATGATTGAAAAATCCAGACATTTACACATAGAAAGAAAGAAAAGAAAAAGTATTTATTAGCCCGCACAGGACAAAACACAAAAAAAACGGTTAAATTATCAGTTCAACCAAAATTATATAAAAAGTAAACATAAAAAAAAACAAATGACATTGGTCCTGTACGAGATCAAAACTCTCCCCCCCGTATCTCAGCATGGTGCTATAACATTAAAAAAACACGTCACAGCACTAGTATTCTGACACAATTGCACACACCTGCCTAGTTAAAAAATAAAACCGTTCCGTGTTTATTTTTTGCAGGTTTGCCTTTTACACAATAACAAACGTAAACATTGCTGCACTGAAATGAAAAAATAAATAACACTTCACTCACAGTGTTTAAAAAAAAAACAAATTTCGTAGTCAAAATATTGGTGACGAGGAAACAATAAAAATTAACTTTTATCATCGAATTTTCCAGAACGAACGTAAAAATGTAGCGGCTGCCAGCAATGTTTATACATCCCGGGTATTTGACAAATCGCTCCTTTGATTAATTAAGACCATTTGTTTAATAACACGACGTTCGTGCTTTCACAACGTTTATTTTTTTTTTGTGAAAGAATATTAAGATAAGAATGGGGCAACACTGTTTAAATTTTGACAGTTAATAAAAATCAAAGTTTCTAACTGTTACAATATTTACAGCTACGATATTATAACAATAGAAATTACTACACAAAACAGCTGCAAAAAAAACTGTATCCGAGTACAATTATATTAAAGTAGATAACCTTGTTACAATTTATGATAGCCTAGTACCTATTTAATAACGTCTCACAACATATTCCCTAACTAAAATATCCTCTCAACTCTGTTATATCGCCGAAATAATATTGGAACTAATATTTCATATACTGGCCGCTACAGACAGAATAAATCAAAATAGTTTTTAATAAAACTATGCCATACTTCATGGGGATATATAAAAGTTACAATGAAATGGTTCTATCTGACGGTTATACTTTGCCGTAATTCAACACTTTATATTTTCTGTATAAAAATTACATTTGATTTACTGCAGTTACGTTAACTTAGTTTGTTTAACGTTTTATTTTATACGCTGTTTTTTTTTGTTTAAATTTCAAAGTTAACGTTTATTTGATTTAGCTGCGCTGTTTATTGTGTACTAGCTTTTTTATGGTCAGAAATTATTCCACAAAAGCGGCTATTTTAGGCCCTCTGTAGTTCCAAAGATTACTCCTTACATACAAACACACAAACTTTACCTGTTTATAATATTAGTGTAGATGTGGTTTATGCTGTGTTTTGTAAGCGGTGTTTGTACAGGCAAGTTTAAATGCATTAGTGGAATGGAATTAGGTCCGTCTAGACTAGCATTTACTCGCTCAAAATAACAGAAACCAACTCTAGCTACAAAATTAAATTGTAGTTGTACCTATTGATGAAAATTATATTTCCTTCAAATACTCATGAATTAAGTTCAATTACGTTTACGTCTATACAAATATTATATATTTTTTTTTTTTGATAAAATTTGGTACAGTGAGAGACCATTATCTGGGTTAAGATAATTATAGTATATTACATAGGTACTTTTACCCCGGTAGCATGTTTTCGAACTCAACGCGAGCGAAGCCGCGGGTAAAAGCAAAACTTAAAATATTTGCAGGGCGTTTTTTAACACTGTCCAAACCCAAAACAAATAAACAATACGAAAACTGTGCCGTATTATGTTTTAGTACCTGGGCGAACGAGCTTTGCTCGGATAAAAATAGAGAAAACGAATATTCCCAGTTACAAAACCTAGATGGGGTTTTGAGGGATAGGGGTTTACAGGGAAGAAAAATCGATCTCGATTTTTCTTCCCTGTAAACCCCTATATTGCAACTTTCATCAAAATCGTTAGAGCCTTTTTTGAAAACATGATTACAAATATAATAGTTTAAGGAATAAGGACTATTTCTCAACATCTCATTATTTCTCATCATTAAAATCACCACCAGAAAAAAAAAAACAATTTATTGTTTCTGTCTCGCTAAAAAAGTCCACTAGGGACACAGGATTCATAGCGAATGTAAAACAAGAAATTTTCACGCCAACTTCTCTCGCCTGATTAATTAGGCAAACTTTAATTAGCGGGCACCCCATAACTCATGACGTCACGCGTTCAACGTGACGTAGCATTGAGATATTATGTTTTATATAGATGTTATTAATTATGACGTCACTTTTTGCTGGTTTTAGGTTCTTTTTAACCGAAGGAAAAACGACGGAGGTTCTCAATACGACGCGTATATTTTTTGGCTGAAGATGCTTTGGTAACTTTGAAAAATGATTTGAAAGGGGACAAATTAATACTTATAAGGTCAGTAGGGGCAAGTGCGGCTTTGGGGCAAGTGCGGCGAGCATCATTATACAAAAAATTACCAATGATTTTGATTAAATCGCCATCTAGTGACGTGAGGGCAAACAAAATTAGTTCCGGGAAAAGAGATTGGGGGCGTCACTTGAATGAAAAAGGATTTAACGCCATTTTTATTTTACACTGAGATTTCTCTATGGTTTGAAGTTGACACGTGTTTGTTGTTGTGCCAAAATTTTTGTTTTTTTTTCAAGAAATGGGCTGATCTAAGAACGTAAGTGTTTTCTTTGAATTCTAAGGTTCATATTTACGTAGTTATTTCATTTGTATCTAGCAAAATAAACTATAATTGCCGGTTTAAAAACCTAACCTCAAATTTTATTGTTTGGGAAAGTGCGGCTACCATGCTTGGGGCAAGCGCGGCACTACGACGCACTTGCCCCAGGTCAGAGGTTTTGAACCTTCATTTTTGTTTCATGTATTTTTTAAATTTCCAGATCATGGTACGAAATTATGTAAAAAAGACAGATGGACCGAGTTGGACTCACGAAACTTTACAAACAGCATTAGCGGCTATCCGAAACGGAACTACATTTTATGCTGCTAGTAGTCAATATAAAATTCCACGAGCAACGTTATTTGATCATATGTCTGGTCGACGAGGACAGAAATCGAATAGCCTGGGAAGGCCAACAGCTCTGACCGCAGGTACTGAAAAAACACTTGTCAATCTCATTGGTATTATGGAAAAGAACGGGTTTGGACTATCTCGAAAAGAAGTGGTGGAGCTTGTTGCAGAATATGTTAAACATAACAATATGAAATTACCATTTAAAGACGGAATTCCTGGTTACGACTGGTTTGCTGGTTTTGTTAGTAGACATAATCTATCCATAAAAAAACCACAAGCTGTCGAATATGCCAGAAAACAGGCTGCAGATCCATTTGTGTTGGATGATTATTTCAATATTCTCGAAGAGACTATACATAAACTACAACTGCAAAATAAACCCCACCGAATATGGAATATTGACGAAACTAGCTATTCAAATGACCCCAAAAAGACTAAAGTTGTGGGTGAACGGGGACATGCGTCGACGAGAACAACTGCCACTACGGGCAAAGAAAACACAACTGTGCTCTTTGCCAGCAACGCTGCAGGACAAAAAGGACCACCATTTATTATATTTAAAGGCAAGAATGTGTGGAGCGAATGGACATCACCTGAGGCTTACCCAGGAACTCTGTATACAGCTACAGAAAATGGCTGGATAGAAAGCAAGGCTTTCGCTGAATTCTTTTCAAAGAGTTTCATACCAATGCTAGGCACAACAGACGAACCAACTCTGTTAATTTTTGATGGGCACAGCACACACATTCAGTTGGCGGTAATAGAAACAGCGATACAAAACAATGTCACAATCATCAAACTACCTCCCCATACCAGTCATTTGCTGCAACCACTCGACTTGTCGGTATTTAAGCCCTTTAAAGACAAATGGGACGACAGAATGATGAAATGGCAAAGATGCAATTACGGCCAAAAGCTATCGAAAAAGGAGTTTTCTATTATTGTTGGAGAAGTTTGGCGCAGCTTAGACCCAAAAATATTGATAAATGGCTTTAAAAAAGGTGGAATATTTCCATTCAATAGAACAGTCGTATCAGAAGATAAATTGGACCAAAGCGCTCTGAAGAGGTGGAAAGAACACAAAAAAAATACTGCCATCGATGTTACATCAACGATTTCAAGCCCCGCAATGTTGTTATCAATATGTTTGAAAAAAATAAACGAGAACTTAATGACGTGCACTGATGCATCGGACTATAAAATACGCAAGGAAAATTCATAAAGCCAAAAAAGATTCAATATTCGCTTATCCAATTATTGATGACATATGCGACTTGAAGCACAGCGAAGATATAGTAGCAGTATTACCTGAGCCTGAAATATCTCGACGTGGTCATATAATCTTCAAAATACATTTTGATACATACAATGTGCAGTAGTAAAAAATCTTATAGTCACGAAATTAGTTTAGGAACATAAAAGACTGAAAGCTCTTAGAATAATGTGACTATAAGATATTGACGTGACAACGTCTTAAATTAGGTTGCGGCTGGGAGTCACTTATGAAAAAGTGTAACGCTCGGTAACGTTACGATGAGTCACCGAACGAGAGAGAGGCCCGCCGAATGCCTTGCGTCTCTCTCCCACTCAACTATGATCGGTCTGCCGCGCGCGCAGCACTAGAGAATTAGGCGCATTGAATCTTTTTATCTTTTTATCTTTTTATCTTTTTATCTTTTTATCTTTTTATCTTTTTATCTTTTTATCTTTTATCTTTTTATCTTTTTATCTTTTTATCTTTTTATCTTTTTATCTTTTTATCTTTTTACCTTTTATCTTTTTATCTTTTTATCTTTTGACGTGATAACGTCTTATAAATTGATAATACCAGCAACACTCATGAAAAATAGTAACGTTCCATAGTAACGTTCCATAGTAACGTTCCACCTGAGCTTGTGCGTCAACGCATATAAATAAATGTTAATTTATCTAAAAAATTGTAAAGACGTTGTCACGTAAAATCTTCGCCCGTAAAACCGACTTTACAGGCAACCATTTTTTTACTACTATTTTTGAAACCGCCTCAGTATTTTTTCTTAGTTTTTGTGTTTTGTTTCATGTTATTATTTGAATTTATTTTTATAAAATTTTAGCATTAGCATTAGGTACTTACCACGTTCACAACGACCAATGCAATGTAACACATTCAATTAACGATTAGTTAATGATGCCAATAAAATATTAAAAGGTATATTTTGTCCTTTTTTTCAATCAATCCTGCATAGACGAGTTTTAGGCTGACTGGTCGAATCTGGCGGGTGATTGCAGTTTGGATGGAGTTGGGGAAGACCTTTGCCAAGGAGCGGGACAGGGTATTTAAGTTCTGTGGGGACAGCATAATTATGTTTAAAATCCTATGGCACTCCCAATATAGAGACGAGTCTAACTACACTTCACACACCAAAATCGGTCAAGCCTTTTAATCTCTAGGAAGGCACAAAAGAACATGCAAATTACATGCACCCGTAACCTTAACCTTCCTTCTTGGGTAGTCGGGTATAAATGTTTAGCACCCCTGTCCTTAGGAAATGTGCCGCACTTGCCCCATTTTACAATGAAAAAGAAAGATGTTTTTTTTTATATGAACCTTATTTCTAGGAACGAAGAATCGAATATCGTCTTCTGTTATAACGTTTCTCGAACTGATATTCACGTTGAAATTACAGATTATAGTCATTTTTTGGATTTTTTTTACTACTGCCGCTCTTGCCCCGTTTTGTTGGGAAAGTGCGGCTAGGGACAAGCTTTTAAAAACTCAATTAAACCCTAAAAATCTGTATCAGATTGCTTGAAATGGTAAGTTCCTTACGGAGATTATTCATCAGGCAATGTAGTACTGAAACAAATTATTTAAAAATTGTTACAGTATCAACGCTGTCCGAGTGCAAAGTGAACTTATAAAATATTGCGCCGCACTTGCCCCAACTGACCTTACCTAGCTTTATTTTAACATAATTATTGTAAGGAGAGAATGGAAGAAAAACACGGGTTGAGCTGACCCCAACAAACATGGGACGAATGCAGGAAAATGATGGTAATGGTTGTAAAATAAAAATAAAAAATCGTGTTTCTATTTTATTTTTTAATATTTGCCAATTCTTTTTCTCCTTTACGTGTCAATGAGACTCAACTTGTGTTAGATCAGTGTCGAAGCAAATGATTCCCAGTTTAGAACAATTATTATGAAGAACTTTAGAGTTTCCGCGAGGTATATCAAATATTATATTCTTAGCAAAGGTCTTCATCTCCTTCTTTGGCCCTTTGTGTTCCAGGGCCGCGGTATCTCTTTCGAACAGTCCCGCAGCCCTGGCAGGCATCGGCCCTTGCGGGCCCCTCCCGTGCTGACATCTCTTTGAGGCGCGCGTGGAACACGAACGGCCAAAGAAGGAACATGGGTGGTTTTTAGTCAGTAAGAGTCTGACACTCATTCATTCGGTCATTTGATGATTTCCCACCCTCCAAAAAAAAAAAAAAAATGTCTTCATCTAGAGTGAAACTGCGCATTCTGTTTTAACCAACAGCCTGTTCTAAATTAAAATTATGTCAGCATCTCACAAGTAATTTCTAGTTAATCACAGAAACTGCTTACAATGAAATTAAGTAGGTAACCATCATCTGCCTAGCCTTTTCGCAACTATGTTTGGGTCAGTTTCCAGACTAGCCGGATGCGGCTGAATACCAGTATCTTACAAGGAGCGACTGCCTATCTGATCTCCAAAATCCAGTTAGCACTGATAATACGATAGGTACCCCTTAGTAAGACTGTCTGTCGGACTTTTGAGCCACAGACTACCAGTAAAGACTGTCAAAGATCTACAAATGACAGCTGGGCCCAAAGGCTTAACGTGCTTTCTGAAACACGGAGGAAACTCGATAAATACTGGGTGGTCACCCATCCACGACCAAACCAGGCAAGCCCGGATTAACCTAAAGATCGACCTGAGCGGCTGTGATTATTAAGCCACGAACTCCTCAAACAAAATTAGACCTTCCATTATCTACAAGGAGACGTACCTATAACTCAGATTAACCGAACGTTAGCTTGCTATAAACTGCAGGCCCCAGTGGATGGTATACCCAATTTACTATGGAATATTCCACCACTCCCCAGCGTGTAGTCGCTTCAAAGATTCAAACCTAACCCGTTAGACTAGAACTTTGAATTTAACTGGAAGGTTATCCGAATACGTTTTTAGAATAACTTTGTAGGAACGTACCACTTGTACTTGTAACTTTTTAGTTCATATAACCCCAATCTATTTAAGTCGCGAGTTAATAGGCTTCTTCTGGGTAAGCTCGTTCCATCGTTGACCTCATCTCTGTCCTCAGGACTAGATTGAGGTCAAGAGTAGGCCCAAAAAATATCTACATTATAATAGGGATTTGAAATCAAGTATGGTTTAGTTTAGAAGTTTCTTTTTTACAACACTTATAATAAAGCACTTACACTACACACTTCACATATTGGCACACACTTCACATATTGGCACACACTTCACATATTACACTTATTGCTTTAGTGCCAAACTCGTCACCAAATTTTGGGCTGACTCAATTTAAATTGTCATTGACTCGCTTACTGCAATTCTAAATGATCTCACTCGCATTTGATCTTGCCAGTATGGTGCAGTTTGTTATTGGACTTAAATGCATTTTTATAAGTATATTAATCTACACAGTGTCTAAATCTACTCTGTATCCGTTTGTGAGACCGAACTAAATATATTCAGAACTTTAGAATATTGTTATTGTAATAGCTTTATCGACAACGATGTTACACACATAATACCGTGCAATGGAGCGGCGACTCGATGGAGTTTAGTCGTGCTCGTGCAGCGTGACTCGGTGTCGCGTGAAGAGGCGGCTTATAAGTCTTTTCTAGGTAAAACACTATGTAAAGCACAAGATTACAAAAGACAAGATCGGGGGCTCAGGGTAATGGATAATTATAGAAGATCTCCCGTGACAGTGTAAGTTTAAGCACAAGATTGAAACGTTGGTTAACTATTTTTAAATCTTGTGGTTTTTGTTAAAGTTACCATAGTTTTGGCTTCATAAGTTCAAAGTATTTTTAATTATACACAGGAACAGGACAACAGAACTGGTTTCAATGTTACTCTATGAAAACGCTAATGCAATAAGCAGCAATGACACCATATTCATTAATCAAACGTGCCACTGCGGTATGGATTTCAGTTTTCCGTTATTCTACCTTTGGAATTGTACCTTTAAGCTGAGTAACTTATATTTATTTATATATATGGCACTTCAACGACTTACTCACGAAAACATACATAAACAGAAATCAAAAAGCAGTTTTAGGTATAGTGGATTCGTCACTTATGTACATAGCTCTCGCAGACTAATAAAAGGACAATTAGTAAGATACCAGTACAGAAATTAAGTTAAAGACTAAACAGGTAATTAAAAATGTATCATTAAAAATTAAAATGTACTGTAATGTACACTTACACCGTTTTATCACATTAAACTGACCATTCATTAACAATTTATGTCATTACTAGCTGTTGCTCGCGACCTTACAAAAAGCTATTACTCCTTATTTGAATCGGATTTTGTTAATTTCAAGGGTTTTAATTTTTTTATTCGGAACCTTCTATGTTGTTCTATGTTAGGGATTTCGGTTTCCGCACTTAGTCCTTAAAGTGGACCATTGTGCGTGATACGGAACCTTTATTTAATTCTTATTCTAAAAAGTCCCGTCAAAATTGTCCAGCCGTTTCGGAGATTAACCGGAATAAACAAATAGATATACGTACAAAAAATTTAATAAATGTATTTTTGTAATCAATATTTTGATGTTACAAACAGAAACTTCAATTTTATTTATTTGTATAGATAGTATTAGACAGATAGAGGTACATTATGTCTTACACTGCGGGCATAAGATAAAATAATCACATATTATTCATATTATTCTCCATGAATAAGAACTTCCCATGTTTCCTTTTCGCAATTTCGCTGTTTCAAAGGACCCTTATAATTTTGTCATGTCCGTTCCGTCCATCCGTTCGCGTTTCCGCTAGTCCGTTCGTTTTCGTGCCAGACCTTAGTAGATTATCATGACATCTCATCATGTGAGGAAAAGTTTTCGGAATGGAAAACGTAGTAAAGATATAAAGGTTAGAGTTAACTGGCTGTGGGCAGAGCTAGCCTTCATCTCCGTTCTTACATAATATAACATTAAATAACGCCTGTAATCGCCGTGCCGTAGGGTTAGGCAGAGGTGTACCTAATAGTATACCCACATTTCGCAAGTTATGTTTAAGTCCCATGTAATAGCAGTATATTGCCATCAATTGGGCACAAATCCAGAACTAAAAATAACATATAATACTATGCCTGACCTGGGAATTGAACCCAGGTCCTCATGCTCAGCAGTAGCGCTTGTGACCACTCGACCAACGAGGCAGTCATTTTTATTACCTGCATATCTTTGAATTAACACAGAGTGATGTAACTAAATCGAATTTAGTTTCTGAAGAAAAAAAGGCGCAACAGCTACGGAAACTTATGAAGATTATTCCAATGTTCACATGTTTTATGAAAAAAAGAATCTGCCAGCACTAGATTATTCCAATGTTCACATGTTTTATGAAAAATCTGCCAGCACTATCCAGCACTAGCATAAAGCTTTCAAGAAATTTTCAAACGCGTAATTATCGAAATCTGTCATAACAACCATAGACTAATGTCAAAAGAACAAAACCTATTTGCATGCAGTTGGCTTATCAATCACTCGGCCTGCACTCGACAGCATTCATCAGACACGAAATGGTTAGTTAAAAGGTATACCAATACAAAGATAGGTTCAAATTTACTGCAACGGATTCAAAAAGTTAATTGTGATAAAAGTTTCAATCGAATTTTTTGAGCTATCAAAATGGTCGTACCATTTTACGAGTCTATCTGCCATATTGTCACTGTAATGAAGTTTACATTCGTTATTGCCAACAATTTTACTGAAAGCACCAACCATATCGTAAACTGAATTTAAAATAATGCGACTTTAATAATAATTAAACATGAATTTTCACACACAAAACCGACTGACATTTAAAATTCCATCCGCTACATTTTTCATTTCAATGAAAAAAAAAAACAAATCGATTCAAATAGAGAACAAATGCGCATTTAACGGGAACGTTATGCAAATGAACGAACGCCCCCGTCGACGTATCGAACGATTTGAAATTTAAAAAAGTATTCATTGAATTTTATACGTCGTAAAAATCTAGCATCGTATTTCATAACTGAAATTCCATAGTTGGAAATGGAATTTTTGAATTCACGCATTTTGGCGCCCGTGTCGATTGGACGTATTTTGACATTGAATTAATTGGAAAACTTTACTGTCAGGACTTCAGGAGTTATCTTGTTGGGCGTGCCGTTAGTGAATTTTTAATTTGAATGCTTAAGTTTGGCACCGTTTGATCTATGAAGTAGGTTTGCGGGTGTGTTGGAACTGGTTGTAATTGTGTTTTGGGGGTGTCATAATGATATAGCGAGTTTCGAATTGATCAAATCGCCATGAAATATAGATGTTCGAAGTTGGACTTGGTGCTGTTGGTGAATTAGTAACTTGATAATCTCAGACATTCATTGATATATGTACCTACATACAATTGATGTAGATTTGATTTTTCGATTGTTTTATTTTCTGGGCTATATTTCGAGTTATTGATAGACAATTAATTTTATTCCAATTATAAACAAGACCTCAACTAGAGCACCAATCACCATAATTAAAATCACCAACAGATCATTCCCGAAAAATAATTACTCCACCAACAATAGGGGAATGCTCCACCAAAGTATAGGCAAACATAGGCGAGGGGTTAATTCGCGTTACGTGGACTAAAATGACATTTAATTAAAATCAGAAGTGGCCCAAGAGCTTGACAAATTGCCCTCGACGTCGCCAACAGCTGAGTTTAAAACAGAACGCGTTTTAAGACTAACTAGCGTTGATTTGGTTTAGGATGTACTTAAATGAATTATTTTGTTGGTAATTTCGTTTGCTTTTGCACAATTTAGGTTTGAATAAGGAAGAGGAATCGTGTAGTTTTTACACGACTGCCCAAAAAAGAAAAGTTATGTTTTGCGTTTTATGAAAGCTTGATTAAAGTATTTTCATCAACAGAAACACTTAAACCGAAAAAAAGATGAACTGTTTAGTATTTATTAAAGATTATTTAATGTTTATTTATGTACTGAAGTTTTTGCAATCCTAGTAATTGCTTAATCATACAACGGAAAATGTTATGCAGATTTTAATCATGGCCGTCATAAATTTAATATTTATTTTCAAAAGGTTTATATACCCAAACCCATTACCATCTACATTAAAACCTGTTCAAACAAAACAATTATTTCCATCGTTCTTTAAACTAAGCTTCAAGTACAACCAAAAACTGTCAAGCGTTTGAGAATGTTCGCGAAATTCAAAGCCAAATTTTAATTATGCTTCCGAAGCGTATGCGGCATTTCTTTGACAACACGTCAGGGTATGAAGAAAGTCATTATTTCGTACTGAGACATGTTCAAGGTTTAAACGTACGTAGGAACGTAAGGATTAATTAAATTACTGTAGGAAAATGTACTGAATGCGAGGTTGATGGCAAAGGAATGATGAGAATGTAAGAGGATTTTTTTAAAGAAGCTTACTACTTTATGATGAAGCTGTGTTGTGGCTTATGTCGATGTAAATGCAACAACATAACTAGTCTATAATGTTTCCACATAGGTGAGACCCAGGCCTGCCTATATGTGAGAGCGTTTTGTTGGATGGCGATGTGAATGGAATAAAAGTTCAATACAGTTTTAAAGTAGCACTTAATGCAAAATTTCTAACAAAATGTGAGCTACTTGAACTCGCTTAACTGATCATACTAGACATCATGAAGAAGGTACTGAAGAAACCAATTGAAACAAACAAACAGCAATTGACACAATATATACAGTGCAAGCTATAAATCTCTTCAATAATAAATTCAGAAGACTACAAGAAACTCGTAACTTGGAAACAATCTCAACAATAGTATTTCTAGTGTTTGCAGAAAGTGAAAAGTCAACGGAGTTAAATATTCAGAATGGTACATACCTCGTCCAGTCGTCGCGATCTCCTGAATGCGAGCATTCGGTAAATTTATAGCTTTAAGCAAAAAGAGGTGTCTGCCAGGAGCTGAAGTTGTTATATTTATGCTTGTGCTTGTTTGAGCAGTAAGGTTTTGTACGCATAATGTTCCAGTAGCTCTTAAAGTCTATATTTCAGTAGCACGAGAAGTTGGAATGGAAAATAGTCAACGAAGCGACCATTGTACATGAAAGGATTTTCGAATTATAGTTTAATAAAGAAAATACAAACAAATTCTACTAACGATACATTTTACTTATTCGTTGGTTGTTGGTGTATCAGTTTGGATTACAACAATTTTTTTTTGTGGTACATTTGACTTTACAAGTTTATAATTTCAAACGTTTTGTAATACTATAGATATAATTCTAGTATTGTCGAGTAGTCATATTGTTGTCAGTACTAATGATTCGATGCAGTAATTTTAATATTTAAATTAAAATAAATATTAAACAAGCATTCCACTGATAGAAATAATTGAATTAAAAATTCAACATCGTCCAGTCTACATTCTCGAAGCGGCACGAACGAATCTCGTGAATGCTGCAGCATTTGCCAAATTTATGGCTCACAGACCAGAAGACTTGGTGCCGGGTTAAAATTTTGTTGTTTTTGAGAATATAATACTTGAATATAATCTTTTAGGAGAGCTAGAAAATAATATCGAGGCGTTTTTCATGGTAGGTATCACAAAGTTTAAGGGATGCAATAAAATTGAAAAACACGAAAATATGGAAAGTTCACACATCATGTTAGATAGTCTCTCTACACTAGATGCACCAACATACAATTTATTGACTGAATCTGCAAACTCATCGACACTTCAAATGGAGATTGCAGATTCAGAAACATCATACAATGAATGTTGTCAGAACAGCAAACACAGAATAAAGTAACACAAATCTCTCTAAAACGATTGACATCTATTGCGTTTATCATTTTATCCAAAAGAGGATGAAGGGGAGATATAAATCGGAACTACGGAACTAATATCGGAATTACACCTCTCCGTTTAATTTCGAAATTCCGGTAAAGATTAGGAAATTAATGCAATTTCCAAATTGATGTTCAGATTTCGAAGTATCAGTTTCAATTTGAATGTATTAGCTTCCGTTTACTGCTCTATTACTGTCACATTAATTGATATTCATTTGTACTGTTTAAGCCAAATATTACGAAACTACTACGTTTCGTTGTTTGCCAAACAATTTTTTATAGTAATCAGCACTTAAACTCAACAACAACACTTTGAAATGAGAAAAAGCTTCGCAAAACATAAAAACATCGCACTACTATCTTTATTTCAGAATCCAGGTCGGGATTATTCATTTATTCATCTTCAAGCCTCCATTTACAAATTAAAAGTACAGATATTAGACAGATGTATAAATTAGTTTCTTTGTCTAGATGTTTTGAGACTAAAAAAATAACTGGCAGCTTATGAATTTCGTTTCATCTTATTTTAACGTTTGTAACTTTATTCATTATGCAAAGATTGGTGTTCTCCGTGTCTTCGTCTGTGTTTAGAATGTATTTTTTTGCGTTTGTCTGGTCCACGAATATCACAAAGTATTTGTCCTAAACATTAGGCTCCTATTTTATGAAAATATTTTAAACCTACAATCCATTTTATCATTATTGATGATGATGATGCCATCTAGCCAATTTCGGCCACAATAACTGCATTATCTAATTTGCTAGATAGTGTTCATTATTTTCTTCTCTCTTATTTATTTGCATTAATTTTCTGTCGTCATCGCAGAAATTTCAAACACTACATTCATTACTTAAAATGGTTCTCCAAATTGAACCTTATCAAACCCATTAACAAATCAAAGTCATTCCATTCGAACAACACACAAATCCACCACATGATAGCTCCATTTTCTACAATCGGGCTCCATTCTACCAAACAATTCGACCATAAAATCCTAAATCCCGTGTTTCCTTGATTGGTTCATACAGTGTAATTCCGCGCAGACTCGCTCGTTGGCCGTTCGTAAGATAACCGTCGGTTGCATAAACTTCGTCTGTGTTGCTTTTAACAAAGATTTATACTGCGTTGTCGTCCGCCGTAGATTTCTCTATGTATATTTTAAAGTTGAATGTGCTTTACGCTGTTCCTTTGCAGATTATTTCAGATTTTCGTATTATCGTTCTGTTTTTTTGTGGCGTGAAGAGATAATGGGAACGAATTAAATACTTTTATGTTTTCAGTGGGACTGCGATCGTTGTCATTTGAACTATGCGAAATAGGTATTATTTTGTTTCTGTTTTTATGTGACACCTTCTCGTGGTCTTCTCAATTTCCTTCACAGAATTTCAATTATATAATCCAATCCCAATTTCATTTCATTTTTTTTTCATACACTTGGTTCTGAGGAGAAGATATGCTAGAATTTTATGTTTTATCTTAGATACCATTAGATCACCTTGTATTTTGTATCTATAATAAATAGCAGTTGCTCTTCGTTACTCAATAAAAGCTTTCAACTTATTACGTTAAATATACCTTTGCAATTCCAAGAAATATCTAGTGACATTTAGATTACGTTGCGATATTTCAAATTCATATTTAATTCCAGATTCTTCCTACACATCATTTGGAAACCTTTTACCCTTAAATCAGTCTCCTCAATTCAGTTCACGTAATCAAATAACGGCTTCATACAAATTCCTATTGTGTTAATATCAGAAACTGGCGTACATTATACTATATGTCATCGGACCGGCCATATATTTCTGTTATCATACTTGGCGTAGTGCCATTTTGGTAGAATTCTTTCAAATGTTAAGACAAGATAGGAAGATATCTCTGGTTTCCCGGGTGGAGCAAAATTAAGAATTATTGAAGCTTAGTGAAAGCTAGCTGAGGAAGTCGTAGAATCGTCACTTGAATCCATAAAAAACAGTACTATAAACCCAAGAAAATAATTGAAAATAACTATTGCTTGGCGCACAAAAAATATTAAACTCTTACATTTTTCTACGACAGTTCAAACTTCTGTGACTGTCGCGGCCATGATGTGACGTTATTTACCTCAATCTGCCTGGTTTACATTTATTTTTTTTGTCTTTATTAAATTAATTTTACTAATTGTATGTTCTTTATTCAAGCAAAAATTGCAAACAATATTATAATGAAATCATAAGTGAAAGTTTAAATGCTTTTCAAATAAAAGTGTTTCTTTGACATATAGTTTTCGACGTCACTACGTTATCGCGGACGATGCGTTTGATTGATTTTGAGTTCCATTTCACCAAAAACACGCTACATAAAATAATGAATTTTAAAATAAGTGATGTATTAGAAAAATAAACAAGTGTACCACAATGTTTTGTGGGCCAATACAAGCCATTCTTAAGAAATTAAAAATAGTTTTGTATTTCTTGCATATTCCCTTTTGTCTCTGTTCGGGTCAATCACCGAACAATAATGTCAGCGTAATTGCGACACCGCGCTCTATGCCTTGAATATTTTATGTATTACAAGTAAAATAGTTAGTACGATTCGGACAGTGTATCGGGTGCGACTCAATCTCATCTCCTTCATCTCATTAGTTTTAATAGTTATCCCATTTGTATTAAGTACTAAAATATAGTTTTCTTTATAATCTCCAATCTTAGTTTATCTTTATCATACCCCAAACCCCAAACAGTCTCGAAACATTTAAGTTGGAAATAATCTTATGATATCTAATCTTTTATAATCTCATAATAAAACTGTTTCTTGACGAATATTTTCTTTGATAGTATAACGTTCTCATCTTTTTGTCTCTCAATAAATCTGCGAAGCCTATTCCCAACTATGTTAGTGTCAGCTTTCAGTCTAAACTTTAAAATCACTTTTTTTTTTATTGTTGTTAACTTTTCCTTTCTGTGAGTAACGCTGCTGATTAAATAACTGTTAATTTTAAGTTTTATGTCTCTATGCTTTATTATGTAATTGTTTGTTGTTCTAAATAAAATAACCATAATATATGTATATCCGTATTTTTGAAAGTTACAATTCAGTCAAATACATTTGATTTCATATTGCAAAAACTACTATCAATGTTTCTTTCCAATACATAATCCGTAATAAAATCAGCCACACTGGAAGTATCAGCCATAAACTAATTTTCTAAATATTATTGATTAATCCTGAACCTCAACCGTCTGCAGAAAGGCAAAGGCAGAAGCATAATAGTTTTGACCTACATCCACATAGCCTGGTTTATTAACAAAAACACCTTGCAGCCGATAGGCCATAAAGCCCATATCAGAAAGGTAGGACAAATTCTTATAGGGTTAAACGGTTCACTCGGCCTGTGACATTCAACCCTCCCCCTACGATTGGATCGCTATTGAACAAATATGGATATTTTTTTTTTCCTTCGTTTTTCAATAAAGTATTGCTCTTTGCCGTCTCGGTATAAAAAGAGATATTGAAATTATGAATATTTTTTCTCAAAGAATTTCGAAATGAGAATCTTTGGTTTCGTCTTTGATATTATGTTTTCATATAATTTTGGTTTATTGGCTTCTGCGAGGAAGAATTCTGAGAATGTCAAAATATATGAAAAAGGAATTAAAATAACATATTCGTTTACCTATGCTCAAGCTTCCTCTTTTATAGTTCAATAATGTTAAGTACAATCGCCAGCACATCAGGTTACCATAAACTGTCAAATCTCATTCGATTTTGAACTTAACCTACAACACTTTATGGTTTAAAATTATTAGGATTTTTTTACAGTTTGTAGTAACTTGATATGCTGGCAACTGTACCTACATAGTAGGTATTGGAAATTGCAATATCTTATTTCATTGATTGAAAATCAATAACATGATCATCAAAAACATCAATTCAAAATCTTATTCCTTTGACAGCCTCAAAAACACCAAAGCAAAAACAAATCTCCGTCCAATCTGCTACTCCCAGCGCCATCTAGTAGCAAACGACGCAAAGCGTATTTACTCACCCTGTTTACATGAAACCAAGTGTAATACTACTACAAACTAAGCACTCTCAACACAAATAAATGTAAGGACAAGTATGTATGTGTGAGTTACATTATATTTCCCGACATCAGCGAGTCGAGGACCGATACCGGAAATCAAATGTACCGGGTCCACGTTCTAGCGGATCTCAAAGATGATGTCATTGGCAGACTTCCTGAGAACTATGCGGCGGCAACGTCTTGAATACGGATAGAAGGATAATGTTTTGTTATTCACACTCGTGTTTGTGTAAGAAGTGCATTTTTTCGTCGGTTGGGACAAATGTGGCGCGGGAAAACAAGTAGAGAATATGAATGAAGATATTATTTTGACGCTTGTTTGGAAAATATGTTATTATATACCTATTTACTCGTACTATACAAAAAAACTTTTTTTGGGGAAAACAAGATTACCTACTGAATATCAAATTGTAGCATCAATATTTCTAGTCATGGCTACAGCTGTTAAATCAGCTAAAGGCGAAACATAAAGAACAAAGCCTAACAATAGAAAATAATTAGATTTATTTTAGAAATAGCATTCTAAAGTCTGAATATTAGATATTTCATAATTAAGGAACTGATTAATTACTGAATGGAAAAAATATGTGTTTTTTTTTTTGTAAAGATTTCTGGCGGTAGGAAAATCAACCCTCAATAATGATAATAAATTTATGTAACGAAATACCACCATTGCATCAATGAGCATACGCTACCGGATTACCATAAATGAGTTATCCGCGATAGACAAACACAATTCCATTGGGGAATTCGTTGGCAAATATCAGCAGCAAACAGTTTTAGCTATGCACGAAATTGATTGTGATTCTGACCAGAGAATCCATCAGATTATGAAACAATGTATGCTTGATTTGAATTGGAACATATAAATTATGAAGAAATTCGTTATGCTATGTGATTACTTTAGTATAAGTAACCAAAAAGATTTAAAAAAAAAATGCAGTGATCTGCGGGGCTAAAATGGCCGCTTTAGCAGAATCATAATAGGATAATAATATGTATTACGTTTAAATTCGTAAAATAGTCACAAGGTGACAATTCATAATAGTAGGTACGTCTATAACTATTTTAAGAATTTGATCGTTTTCAATCTTCTATTTGGACAAATTGAGTTTTAATCTTTAGTTGAGTTTTTTGGAGTTGTGGAATGATTTTAGTAAATGAGTTCCTACCTACGCTTAATTTTAAGAATACTAGTATTATAATAGTAATATTCTAGACACGGCGCGTATTGTTAGGAGGTTCCTCTCTCATATCTTCTTTATATTAAAAATAAATGTTTTTTTTTTAAAGAAATATGTAAAAAATACTACTAAGGTCTTTACACACATTCACATCGCCGCACACATGATGCAACCGAACTCACTGTGGCCGTTTATTATCTATCTACAACGTTCCTTCCGAAGAAGTCATCCTTTTTAACACCAGTCCTCCGTTCACTAACAGTTCAGCAGGTTTCGCACACATAAGCAGTTTATAAAATTTTAAAAAGTATGTTTTTATTTTGGTACTTCCAAGGGTTGTTGGTAGGAAAGTATTCATAATTATTTCCAATTTTTTAATAATGACTGTATTCATCTTGATTCATAAAACTTTTGACCAGCTTCAGACATCACTTTGCATAATGCCATAAAATAAAATAGCCGCATTACACCCGATCAACCTTAAAATTTTCAATTTTTGTCATGGAAGCTTTTTGCCATTCGATAAAGGGTTTCCTAGAATGTGTTCCAAATTCGTGATTCCTTTGTGGAGCATTTGAGGCGTAAGAATCCAATATAAATCGGTCGACAGTCCTCTCTCGCTATATATACCTACACATCAGCAACGCAGTTATATAAAAACTATTGGGAAATCTGATAAAATTGTATGTTGGAGTAATTTTGTGTAAAATCCTTCTTTTATTAGTTCCGTTACTTTTACATTCGGCTTCGTCCGGAATTTGTTTTCGGTAAATGTTTACTGCCGAGTCCCCTGTAGATAAAGGACAATGATAACTTTTTATTTGATTAAGGATTACAGTCGTATTTCCGGGATGTAAGGTAATAAACTTTGATTAAGGTTTCAGGGGCTGTAACCCGTACAGTCCTTACAATTTTTGAGAGGATTTTTTTGTCACTAAAGTAAATAATATTTTATTTGCCATTTCAGCATTGACGTGATTTTTTCTGCCACGTGGAGTTCAGCTAAGTCATCATCATCTGCCTAGCCTTTTTCCAACAACGTTCGGGTTAGCTTCCAGTCTAACCGGATGCAGCTGAATACCAGTATTTTACATGGAGCTCAGCCAAGTCATTGTATAAAAATATTAATTTCAGAATTGAATAAAATAAATAGCAAAACAAACACAACAGAATGATTCCAAGCGTGCCAATTTCAAGATGTCCCGTTATTTATGCCAACTAATTAAATAAAAGGTCCATTCAAATTTGTTGGTTAACTTGAAAATGTGCGTCAAAACAGGCCGCGTTAATTAAACAAAGAGGGTGGAAATTCAAATGTTGCTTTAAATAAATTATTTTGTGTAGTAGCCTCTCTCAAGGCTCACTTTCGATATTAAAGTGCCGAAATCAGCAAAAATATTCCGAAATACTGTTCTTCTTCTTAAATCAATGACTCAGATTTTATGCGACCAATACGTAGCAACCTGGACAGCTCTGTCGTTTGCCTCATTCAAGTACTGGAGGGTGCAATTAGTTGTGCACGACGGGCTGGAGAGGTGTGGCGTATCCTGTAAAATACTGTTTATAAACTCAAATACAATTGTTTCATGTTTAGTTAGTCTTACCCTTCTCCAGTTCCAATTAGAGAATTATTTTTTCCTGCAAAACAGAATTTTAATTAATTTTTAGGGTTCCGTACCACAAAACGAAAGAAATCGGAACCCTTATAGGATCACTTTGTTGTCCGTCCGTCTGTCAATCCGTCTGTCTGTCTGTCAAGAACCTTTATCTCGGGAACCCGTGAAGGTAGCTGAAATTAAAACCATATCCTCAAATCTACAGTTCCTTGAAGCTGTGAAAAAATCAAACTTCTAAGTTAACGTAAAAAAAAGATACGGCCGTATATGCCGCAAAAAAGTATGTATCGACGCTGTCAAAGGAATCAAAATTTAAAGGGTACTTCCAATCATTAAATTTGGCAAGAAGCAATGTCTTACAGCACATGTAATATATTTAGTTTAATGACAAAATACCTACAAGTTTGTACGGAACCTTCGGTGCGCGAGTCTGACTCGCACTTGGCCGGTTTTTTCTAATGATTTAAAATATTTTCCTTTCGTATTTATATCAAACTAAAATGATTGGTCACCATAACAACCACCACTTAACTGTATTTTATTATTATACCTTTTCCTTAGACTTATCTATTTGATTTCGTTTATTTGTATCCTCCTGTGAATTACGTTGTTACATAAATCATTTAGAATAAATAGGAATTCTTTTAAAAATATTTGTAAAATCCTACTCCTTTTTTTCAGATTTTCCTTCTAAAATAGAAATATATCCGTATAGATACAGATATTTATTTATTTGCATATGCATATAGATATATATTATAAGATAATATGTATTATATTTATAGTTTATGATTGGTTTTTGTTATTTCTTTTTATAAAATAAACATTATATCCACAATTTTCTCACTTGCTTCTACCACAGTTTGTCTCTACATCATCCAAAGGTTGACTAGTAAAGAATGCATTGGCTGCATTGGCATTATGTCCGCCTCTGTACATTACGTGTGCTTAAAGTATTAAAATGAATCAATAAAAGACAACATAGATTTACAACGAAAATTTGTTGATAATTCCACACATTGTTTCTACACGATCAAATTATTCAACTATTTAAATAAACAAATGGCTACACTCAACTAAAGCACAAAGTTACAAGCACCATTGCTCGATAGATTTTCAAACGATAGAAATTCAATTTACCGACTATAAATTATTGTCATGTCCTTAGGAAAGCTATTACAATGAAATATCGGAGTGCTTGGGAACTCTGAAGATTCTGACAGTGATAAGACGATACAGAGATAAGAGGTACTCGATTATATGTGTTATTCTATGGAGTGAGGGAAAATAATGGCTGAATGGTGTTGGTTATCTGACAGATAGACGAGATGTGTTAGATAGAAAGGTTCAGATCTGTTTAAAAATAAAAATGTTACCACAAAATAATGAGAGAACATTTTTTTTAAATAATTTTCAGTTTTGTTTTGATGTTTCGATTTTATATTTTAATTCGTAGTATAAGCTGCTACTGCCGGGAGGCCTCACCCTCTGCGTGAGGGAATGGTCCATAGACCATAACCCACGACGCGGTTTGGTGGATGCCGTGATTTTATGGTTTAAGCACATTTTCCTAACAAGAGTTTTTAATCATTTACATAAACATTATTTAATTATCTTTTTTGCAAATCTGAACAGTTTCATCACAGAATTGCTGAATCTGTTCTCCAGAGCAAATTAAATGTGGTTCTGAGAAACAATATGAGATCACAGAAAAGGAGTTCCTGGAACTACCTTCTTTGAGTCAAATGTACAGTAACAAGAATAAAAATGTGATCAAATAAAATTATATGGAATTTTTATAGGAAAAAGTATTCACCCTATTATCGACATTTTCCAAAGCAAAATCAAATAAATCACATTCAAGGAAGACATCAAAAGAAACGAATTTTTTCACCACAAAGAAAGCTTGAAACGACTTCCATACAAAAAAAAAACGAAAATAATTTTATTAAAACTCATAATTATCACGTGTTGTCAGGGTTCCCCCGTCTCACCCCCCTGCTGCCGGATATTTTAATTCTAAACGAGGGATTATATGCTCTCAAGTCGGTTCGGGTCCTGTTACTGATGTACTCGGTACCTCGGCTTAAGTCAAAGACTTTCGCGGTCAATAAACTTACTTTATGATACTATATTTTTGTCGGCAATTTTCGCGGGGGCTGGTGCTTGTAATTAGCGGCTTAAGATTTCATTGTTGAGATGGTATTAGAAGATGTTATTTATGATGCCTTTTAATGCGGTGAAAAGCGTTGGGTGTTGTCTTTCATTTAAGGTTCATTATTAATGAAAAAAACAACTATTCAGTTCAGTTTTAAGCTAAACTACCATTTGAAAGTGTCTACTGGCCCTCATAAACGTTTTTACTGTTTCTGAAGCCGGTGATATTTCTACGTATCTCTTGTAACTTTTTATGGCATTTTTTTAATACTGAGTTATCCGCTAGATCTAGCTCAAGTTTTTAAGTATCTTTTGTTCCTTCGCATAATCTAAAAGACCTAGTACTTATCCATATGAATTTTAACATAATATTCTACTTCTAAGCCTTCCATCCGTAGCCCTGTACATCATACAAGCAAAAGAAACGTACTCGTACATACATACGACTCTAAATCTTCCCTCATTCCACTAATCTTCCCGCCGTGTCTCATGATCCAGGGCAACGCTCAAAGCCTCCGGAACGCCCATTCATATTTAATCATTACTAAGCCGATTTTCATTTTAGTAATCCCTGAATTCCAACGATTGTACTTTCTAACCTAACAAGGCCAGTAATTAACAATAATTTATAAGGGTAGTGAACTTATTTCGAGGTTTGGTCTTTGAACTTAAGCACCCGAACATGAAACCCTTGGAATTGAGCTTGGGGGTAGTTAATAATTCTGCACTGATTAACCGTAGTTTTGATGAACGCTACCTGGTTAACAAAGGTTTGGGATTATCTTATAGACAAACGTCAGTGGTAACAAAACCAGTATAACTTGGCCTCTCATTCTATTGAAACTTCATTCTACACTAGGTCAGCTCATGGTCAGAGAGTTTCAGTTCCGTGTGGCCTGTTGTACCTACTTTGTGGTGTTAGAGAATGTTAATAGCACAGCCATAATTATCTCCTAAATCATACTGAACCATATCAGTCTTGGTTACCTTACGAATTACTATGTCAGTTGTTACTCTTTTATACGGGCCCAAAAGTATAATAAAGCTGGCTTAGGAAATTGATATCCCGCTTTATATCTCGACTGCTACGTCCGTATGTCGGTACAGGGATCCAGCAGAATACCAGCGTCAGGAATGCCCACAGGTATGCCTGACACATGCTGAGCTGGACTCCCATTTGGTGCAACTATGAGAAGCACACCGCAACTTATATACTCGTTATTTTATTTGAATTATGTCATGGTGTTACTATACTTCTTTATGTACATATATTTTCTTTTTTGTATATTGGCATCTTGTTTTTTATTGCTACATTAATATTCATGTAACTGGTTATCATTTAATTATGCTTCTGTGTGTTGTGCCATGTCTTTTGTGTGTACTGAATAAAGGGTTTATTTATCTTTTTTAATAGTCGCCTTGCTCAAAGTTCTTGCATCTATTTTAAATATCAATCACAGTTGGAATAAAATTGTAATGATAGCTAGAGGTATCATTACAATGGTCTTTTACTTATTTCAATAACATCTCTTGTTATGTTTTATCTATCTATATCGTTCGCTTCGTTCTTTTTCGCTTAAACTAAGCGTCATCGATATAAATGCATGAATATAGTTGAAAGAGGCATCGACGTACGACCGTTTAACACGTATTCAGTACATCATACCAACCCAAACATGAAAATTTTTTCACCGGTTATTAAAAAAAAAACAACTTTGCTAAACATTTTGACCGTGTAGGTATTGCACTTCTGTACGAAACAGCAGTTTTTTTTTAAATAACCTAACATAATATAAACGTAGAGGTATCCGTTTGTGAGTTGATGTGGGGGACATTCCAACCTGTATAATTATACAGGGTGGAAGGGGGGACATCGACGCTCAAAAATAAAAAAACTAGAAATGCCGCCAGTAGAAATTCCAACAGTCCAATTCGACGGCACGGTTGGCGCAGTGGCTGACTGGCGATTGACTGCTGCGTTGCGTGTCGCTGGTTCGATCCCCGCACGGAACAAATATTTGTATGGCCTACAGATAGTTGTTCCGGGTCTGACTGTTTGTGTATGTTGTAGTTTAAATGTTTTTAAATGCACCCACGATACAGGAGAAATTCCTAGAGTGGGGCAAAGGAGTTAATAAAAAAAAATTGAGTGTTGGAATTTCTACTGGCGGCACGACAAAGCGTTAAAAATGCATCAGGGTACTTTCGTGTGAGCGTTTATTTACCAAGTCATGTTACCCGGGTCGTGTAAACAGAAATTAGTATATTTTAGTAAAGCTGAAAATGATCTAAGTCAATATTGCAAGGTTCACTTTTCGAAAACTGCCTCGTTGCTCTAGTAGCCGCAATCGCGACTGGTGAGCATGAGGTCCTGGGTTTGATTCCCGGGTAGGGCAAATTGGTATTGAGTTTTCTCATCAGGAATTTCTCACTAGCAACCACGGAGTTTGAATTTGAGCCCGGTTGATGGCAATAGGCTCGCCCCCATGGGACTTAAATATAACTGGCAAAATGTGGGTGTATTATTAGGTACATCTCTGCCTAACCCTTTGGGGATAACAAGGCTGACATTAGGTTTAATGTTACTTTTCGAAATAGAAAATGTGTTTTTGGACACTGCAAAGAAGATTGATGATAATGCACTTTTTAATTTCTTCTTTTGAAAGACATTGAAATATAGCTTCCGACTTCATGGTTCAGTAGAACTGATATTAATGCTTTACAAAAGGATAGTCTCTGAAGTAAAATTAAGTCAGGATAAATAGCTCTCAATATTAGAAGTCGAGTCATGGTAATTATTATTTGGATTCTTGTCTTTTACTTTAGTATTTGTTAAAATATTTAGTAGTTTATTTTATTTATTGAACAAAATATGAACGGATTTGGGTGAAATTTGGCACACAGATACTTTATAACCTCGATTAACATATGGGATACCTTTTATCCCGGTAGTACGATCCTGTGGGATAATTACTGAGCTCGGCGTGGGCGAAGCCGTGGGCACAAGTTAGGCAAACATATTTTCTTCAACCACTTTGGGACTAAAAGCCAAATAGAATAAGGTTTTAGTTCGTCTCGTAAAAATAAATCAAACGACTTTAAAATCAGGATTCCACGTAATCTCTCTTTCTATTACTCCGAAGAGTTCCCGGTATAAACTAAAATAAACCTTGAATTTATTCCGCTAAGAATCAAAACGGCTCTACATGACACCAATTCAATTTAACTCCAAGGGAAATGGTTAATCGCAAACAAGTCCCTATTTTATAGACGATAAAGTTTTAACTTTGAATATTTTGGTTTTAAATTGATCATTTTATGAGTAAATATTTTTTGAATTACTTACCTCATCTTTTATACAGTCAATAAAATTTTCCTAGTGTATATTAAGTACACGTAAACATTATGTACTGGTATTTAAAGATTTAAGATACGATTACCCATAAAAAATACCTTATTCACCGAAAATGATTGTATAAAAAAAAAATACAAACACTTTAAAAAACTAAGAAAAATGACTCAAAAAGGACGTCTCAGTATTTATAACTCTATTTCCACATTTTTATACATTCCTTTTTCAAATTGCGATAACACCACACATTACTGAGACTCAGAAAGAAGTAAATGCCGAATAAAAAGTAAGCTCTTTACAAGAAATATGTACCGTGAATCCCAAAGTTATATATGGTGCTTAGTACCGTTGTTTGGCAACGAAAACGTTACGTGAAAAAAGAAGGTATAAAAGAGTTTATTTGTGTGAGATACAGGGTGTTACTCTGTTATAACGGCTTGCTTCGGTCGTTAGTGAGATCCCACCGCGCGATATGTTTAACGTAAATAAAATTACTTAAACATAACAGAGTTCTGTTTTCATACAATAGGTAATAAACATGGTTAGAACTGTGTGTGAAATATTGTATGTTAGTAAGTACTGTTAGAATATTTAGGTTGAAAATTTCCGCTTTCTTTTTTGTTGGTTTTCTAAACAATTTAGGACTAGAAAACAATATTCGTAAACAGTTAGCGTGCTTTATTATGAAACAATAATGTGCCTAAATCTTTTGCACAATATCATTAACACTAGAAACGGGATATTTACCATGTTTACTGTTTGCAATAACTTCAGTTTATCCGTGATCATGGTGCTTGCAACGACGCCGAAATATCGAAAACTCAAAACAAACAGTGGACATGGTAAATATCCCGTTTCTAGTGTTACTGATAATGTTAGTGACCATGACAGTTTATAAACTTATATCTTTTGTACAATTTTCTAATCCGTTATGTAAATTAATAAATAAACGAATTATGACACTAGGACAGTGATACAGTTCCTCAAGTCATGACACAGATGTGTTGGCTAACTAAAACGCACTGTTGGATTTTCGACATTAATCTCTTTGTCAACAGTTAAAAATTCAGCAGGGCAATTTAGGCAGCGCACAATGTCTTGTTCTTGCAAGTATGTCCTTAGATACCAATATTCACTGTCTTTCAAACCACGTCATCTGTCGCAGAATAATAAATGATTTTTGACCACAAAGAACTTTTAGTACACTGCACTGTATACACATTGAAGTTCTTAATTTAGCATTGATAGATTAGTGCAATAGGTTCAACCCTAACTCCTAAACTAGGCTAGGCCTATCTTAGGGGGAATCCACCCATCATTCACGGAATCCACCCGTGTTTTCTTTGGTCTTTGATGTTATTATAGTATTACTATCCACCAATCTTCCTCAAAGCTACTGCCCACAAAAAAAAACGGTACTACCAAAATACACCACAATTTTCCTCATCCACACTAAAGAAACAAAACACTATCCCGGCTCTTTTATCTAAGTTCTACTGGATTGATTTATAGAGGTACGTTTTATTGTGGCTTATCCTTCTTTATCCGGTAATTAAGTCGGACTTTGACCGTAATCTGGGTACTAGAGAGTCAACCTGTCTCTCAGTTAGAATTCCAATGACATTGAAAACGGCAAAACAAAGAATGACCCTTGATTTGTTAGGATTAGATAGTATGTGACGCGTAAAAATTGGAGAATGTTGAAAGTTTTTAAAAGTTTTTATTTTGAGGGTTATTTGGAGTAAGTTCGCATTTTCTTTACTTTTCTAGAAATATATACAGACATGTATGTATCCTTTAATTTTTTTTTTTCATATTGACACACTAACTACGTAAATTTACCGCCAGCCATTTCACACAACTGTCAAGGAATTACTTTTGTAATTTGATTTTACAATTAATTTCCCCGACTACTACTTTATATTGCTGATAATTGTTTTCTTTAATAAATAAGACAGGCTTTTAAGGAAGGTAGGGTAGAAACTCGAAAAGCATCTCAATACTTTTATTTTTAATAAAATCATGGCTAACAACAATTCAAAAATAAAACAACAACAAAGAAACAGCAACAAACTCACTTTCACATTAAAACCATAAACATAACAACTACAAAATACAAAGTTCTTTCATCAACATTTCTTCAGTATAACTTTGATTATTATCTTAATTTCAAGTTCGTTAATGGTTCTCAAATCGGAAATACCTGTTAATTAACGGGAGAAAACTCATTGTTTTCTACTTCAAAATTAACAATTAAATAATTTTGAAAAGGATGATAAAAGCTGTCTAGTAAATGAGTTTATTTGAAATAAATTGGTCGAAGCATATTTTGATTGTGCTTGAGTTACGCCGTGTTTAGCGAGACACGCAACCACGGCACGGTACAGAGTTAAGAAACGTAAAGTGATGATAGAAAAAGACCACGCAAATAAAATATGATGTATTTACTGACGCTGTTCAAGACATTGTCTTGAACAGCGTCAGTATATAGTATTGTTAACTACTTTGTTTACCTTTTTCAAAATAAAGGACTAGAGACTAGTCTTTATTACTCTTTAGTTTTAGATGTTATTATATACTTGAATTCACACACAACATGTAAATTACACCTTGGTGTAAACATAATGTAAGAGTGGGCTACCGGATTGATATATGTAATTACTTTCCAGCGTTTGCTCTAACGCTAATCCTTACTTAAAAGACTAAAGAACTAAGACTTAAGACTAAAGGACTAAAGAACGGAAGCCCGAACCAATATATACCATCCTAACTAATATCCTAATATTAACTTCCTAACTAATATTAAAAATGCGAAAGTAAGTTTGTTAGTTTGTTTGTTACCTTTTCACGCCTAAACCACTGAACCGACTATCATGAAATTTTGCATATACGTTGTCAGGTGTACAGAAACAGGACACAGGACATAGGGTACCTTTCATCCCGAAAAAAAGTAGTGAAAACAGCAATAACGTTCTTATGACCAAAAAGTACAGCACGAATTGATTCTCAAATTCTAAATTAACGCGAGCGAAGCCGCGGGCAAAAGGTATACCTATATCGACAGCAATTTTCTTTCTATGCTTAGATAAACAACAACGTACACAAAATCCTGTATTACAACCAGGTCCCCATCCACACAGACCATTCCATTCAAACACAACCCCACAAGAACTTTCAACCAAATGTTCAAACGCAAGCGTTCTAAAATCTCACTACAACTAAGTCCCCGGAGACACACACCGTGCAAGCAAAACTACAATAACGATATTTCCTAGACATACCACTACCTGTACCCTCCTGTCCCACCTCGACTGGTACTTAAACCGTATGTGACTTCTGCATACGACTTCATTCAGTATTGAATCTGCTAAAAGCTCCGCTCATGAGGGAACTCAAGCGTGAAAGGCTAGCGCATAGTCTATCCTAGATACTCGTACGCAACGATGTCAATGTGCTTATGTGTACTTGATGATGAACAAAAGGTTGTTTTTACTGATGGTATGGGATGATTACGGCTGTCATCCCCGAAGGGTTAGGCAGAGGTGTATCTAGTAGCACACCCACATTTTGGCAGTTATGTTTAAGTCCCATGTAATAAGGCGAGAGCCTATTGCGATCAACTGGACACAAATCAGACTCCGTGGCTGCTACTGAGAAATTCCTGATGGAAAAACTCAATAGCACTTTGGCCGACCTGAGAATCGAAATTAGGACCTGCTCAGCAGTCTCACTTCCGACCACTAGACCAACGAGGCAGCCGGTTTTCACAGTTTTTGTTATTATTTTAAAAAATGTTTTTTGCAATGAGTTTTTTTATAAGCCTAAATGCACGAACTTATCTATTGCTCTTTCTGCATCGAGACGATTTTTGGTAGTTCCAAATTCAGAATGCGAATAAAGGCTGTTCCACCAAACAGCTCGCATCGCATCGGTACGGAAAGGTTACGGACGTATGCGGCGACAGCCGATCGCGTCCTGCAGGATGTCGACGCATACGATCGGCTCCGTACCGTCGCTTGCGAATGTATCCGTTTCTGTGCCCAGTCAAATAGTTTCAATCCTACCGTGTTGACGTGTTCTAATTTTTAAAAGGATCCGATCGCATACAATGACAGGCGAAAAGAGCCGATCGCGCGTCGCAGCATACTTTCGGCTACAATCTGCTGGGCGCGGTTTGGTAATATAGACTTAAAATACTGTGTACACGATTTAATATCGTTTAAAGATTGTAAAATCCGTTGCGATGCGAGCCGTTTGGTGGGACTCATCCTTTATAGTATAAAGTTCTAATAGTCTTGTTTGTTTCATTTTTGCAGCTAAGCATACCAAGTCAATGCACTGCTGTTTGGAACAGCTACAAGCGACCCGGACTAAAGGACTGACATTTAATGAATTATTTATAAATATAACTAGCGACCCGCCCCGGCTTCGTACGGGTGCATGTATTATACATATATATACCTTCCTCTTCAATCACTCTATCTATTTAAAAAAACCTTTTAAAGATTTAAGCATACATAGGGATACTAGCTGTGCCCGGCATGCGTTGCAATGCATGTTTTCCTACCTACTACCCTACCTACCCTACCTACCCTAATTTTTTGTGAATCTAAACCATTCCCAGATCCCCTTGAACACACACAAAAAATTTCATCAAAATCGGTCCAGTCGTTTGAGAGAAGTTCAGTGACATACACACTCACAGAAGAATTATATATATAAAGATAGGGACAGAGGAAACGACTTTGTAGTGATTACAATAATCAAGACACTATGAGTATAGGCTAGCCGCTTTTTATATAAAACTTCTTTAGGCATTACCGGCGCGATATTATGTCATGTTATTCAATACGCCTCCGAGTTTCATTGGGAACTGCCTAAGTGCCTTCAAAGGCCACACGCCTTCCTTTCCTTTTCTCGGTTTCTGTGTCTTACCGTGTCTGTTCTCTTTGTTCCAGGGGTGGTGTTAGCCTAAGATGGTGTTGGCGTTGGTGGTCGGAGTTCTGTGCGTGTGGGGCCGCCTGAGCGATGCAAACCCTGAAGCGAAGCGGCTATATGACGATCTGCTTTCCAACTATAACCGTTTGATCCGGCCAGTCGGCAATAACTCTGATCGGCTCACGGTCAAGATGGGACTTAGGCTCAGTCAGCTCATCGACGTTGTAAGTAAACTTATTATTAACGAATAACATAATAACATAGGATATAATCATTGTGTTCTGACTTAGCGACCAAAATGACTAAAAATATTGAAATTGTTTCCGTGTCCAGAAAAAGACAAGGTCGATAACATTTATCATTATTTTTAGAGACGATGAGTTAGATATTATGGACTCGGAACTACTTAGTGAGTAATCGTTAGATTAGCGTGTAAGCCCCGATTAATATTAGCATGAAAACTTATTTTGATAACTCGACAAAATACTAGCAATCAAACTGTTTTCTCGACGCAAAACTCAACACCAACTAGCAATCTACCAGCAGTACAGCAGCACTCTGTTGTGAAACAATCAAAAACTCTAAGTCATGAAATAATGGTAACCAACATGTTACATAAAACGAGCTGTTTTGTGAAATGAACTAACATCCTATTTATTTATTTATTACATTTAATACAGCATAAGTCATTAATACTAAATGAAGTTACCCTTTTACTAGGTCTTCTCACAGAACCAAAAACATTCTGACATTATCGTCTTCCATTCATCAGCAAACAAGTCCAATAGAAGGTTGGTCTCCACGAGCACCTTGAGCGTCCTAAGCATACGCGGTATGTGGGAAGTGAATCGAGCTACAGTGCGACAAAATGGGACATTAAATAATTTATGCCGTCTAGAGCGATTATAATTATTTGGAACAAATAATTGACTCAGCACCGCATGTAATCCCAAGGCGTCATCATTATTACTATAAAGCTATAGACTACAACTTGAACTAATTCTTATTAACCTAATCTACAAAATACTGAGTAAAATCACATTTTAAACACTAAAGTTAACTTAGTCCAACAAACTGAACCAAAAAACCTTCAATTACCCGCAATCCTTTTACAATTTAATTTAATTTATAATTCGTTCACGTTTGCCGCTAAATCATTTCGGAATGAGATAGCGGGCTTATGCGGACATGTACGTCAAATCCTTTCATTTAAAACAGGCTTAGCTACACTATCGTGTTTCGTTTTAATCCTACTGCATTTTGTTCGTCATTTTAAAGGGCAATTCTAGAAAATACTTGGGTATAATATCTTTCTTGATGTTGATAAAAAGTAACAGTACAATTAGTATAATTAAATAATTGTAATTGTGTAATATTTAAATAATTTTCGGTAGCGCGATGTCTGATTTGGCTTTCTCTACAAAAAATCTGAAAACAAATTAATTTTCAATGCTTAAAATCATCACAAATAAAAAATGGTCTTCGATTAACCATAATTATGTGCTTTATCATAAACCATAGGTACACATTAAGCCAAAAAAAAGACCTACACTTAATTTTGTATTAGTGTTATGAGATTTTTTGTTTAAACACATTATTAAGTTTTAAAAATAACTCTTTCTTTATGATTAATCAAAATATTTACATACAAAACAGAAGCGAGTACTGCTACCCGATTCTACACACGGTTTCATAATTCTAGCTCTTTTCACATGTATCGGAAAATGTTTGGCGACAGATTTTCATTTAGTTCCGTAACTTTTGTTCACGGAAAGTTTATAACGTTTGAGGGAAAACTAGTTAAACGAAATTTTGTTTATTTTCGCTTTTTCAGTTTAATAAACAGGTATTAACTTTTTGTGGTTAGGAAATTCCAAGTTGACAGTTTTTTTTTTAGTTTTCGTAACCGTTTTACACTGGGATTTTTTAGTTAAGGCAGGCGTCACAGGCTAGACTTTTTGAAGTGTTTTTAGTTGCCTTTTGCGTTGAGAGAATTTTGGATGTAACGGTCCGCGTATTAAAAGACTAATCGTGTTTTCGAAATCAGCTATAGTTTGTCTATATTTTACACAAAAAAAACACTATTAGAACCAATGTTCAGTTGATTAATCAAAAACAAATGAAATTTTCATTAAAACTAAAACTAGCCAATCACAAATCAACACCACACATAATCAATCTAAACCATTCTAATCCATAAAATCCAGTACAACATAATTCCATTCCAACAAATTTCGATTCTATCAGCCGGATTCTATTAAACTTAGCTGTTGACACATGGCCAGAACTCATTTAACTAAGCCACAGCAATTTGAATTGAACGTGGCATAGATATGCATTTATTGATAAATAAATGGAATGAGTGGACTTTGCACGTACGTGTATTGTTTCAGTTTTGGTAAGGTGGGTCTGTAATTTTGACCGTCTGTGTATGTTTTAGGTCCTTAGTGTTTATGTTTGTCTATAGAACGTGCGTTTAGCTAGTTATAGTAACTATCTGTTCAAAGTATGAAGCAGTAGTTTCTGTAAAAGAAGTGTTACCCATAATAGGTCAATGTGTGAGGAGGAAATTATGTTTTTCTTACTCCCCCGCTATTATTTTCTGATTAATTTCGTTGCGGAGTCCAAGACAGTTAAATTGTTTCTCTGGGACTTCGTGTAGCTTCATTGTCTTAGAGTTTTTCTGGTGGTCGCCACTGTTGATTCTGGCTTTCAGAAGTTGCTGTGGTTTGGGAATAGTGTGGCGGGCTTGTCCCAATAATAAATTGATCAATGTTTAAATGGAAGACATTAAAAATAGTTTAATTGATTGTCCTCTTTAAAGAATATTATTATTTGTGTTTCTGGATATGTCTAACCATAATAAGCCTATTATGTTTTCATTGCTGGGACATGGACTTTTTCTCTGTGAGGAGGATTGGGCTGTAATCCACAACACGGTTCCAGTGCTGGTTAGTAGAAGGTAACATTTGAAGGCACGGTTGGCACAGGGATTGAGCTGTTGGCAGCTGCGCTGCGTGTCGCGGGTTCGTTTCTCGCACTGAAAAAATATTTTTTAGCCTACAGTTGTTTCGAAGCTGGCTGTTAGTGTATATAAATGATTGTAAACGCACCCACGATACAGCAGAAATACACATGACAGCATAGTGTGGGGCAAAATAACAAAAAAACATGTGTAGGACATTAGGTGTACTAAATGTAAAAAACTTTATTGTTCTTCAAGAAAATGTTTAGTTTGATCTCATACTAAAATACTACTCAATCATATTTGCGTCTCAAAAACAAAGAAATAAGCGTTGAGAGGCAATTTATTCCAATAATCGTAATCCTTGGAAGTACAATAAAAAAATATTATTGTTTAGATTCTCAGTAGACTTTTGCCCAAGTTTCAATTGAGAAAAGTTCGGAATCAAATAAAAACAAACCTCTTTTACTTCAAGTATGTATCTAGTATCGTGTAAAAGTACAGTCGCCAGCGCATCAAGTTACTACAAACTGTCAAATTTTCTAATTCGATTATGAATTTTACCCACAACAATTTATGGTTTAAAATCATTTGGAGAAATTTTGAACCATTTGTGGTAAAAATTTGGTCCTTCGAGGCGGATACAAGATCAAGCTGTTGTTAATGATTCACCCATCTGACTAAGTTGTCGACGTGGCCCTAAGCTATGGACCTTAAATATAATTAACTGAAATACCTTTTAGATTTCGGTATCTGCGCCAGTCTGCAATTTGTCCGCATTGGTTTGGTCGTACCTTTACTGAAATTTTATGTCACAATGACCATAGACTATAATCTACTTGCATGCCTTTACTATAATAATTTTATCAATTTCATTTCCCAAGAAAATTGTGGTCCAGCTACTGTATCAAACTAAAACCTCCAGTGACAGTCGAGATAATGAAGGTTTAAATTTACATTTTTGTTCCCGACCTGAACAACTAAAAAAGTGCTTCTTTCACACAAAAAAAAACAACAAGATAAAAGAGAACTGGTTTATTAACAAATAACACCCTCCACTGCAAGTTACGTGGAGATCACATTCCTTTTTCAAATGAGCCTTTACACTGATTGGGCCTTCAATTCAAAGGTATCGTGGTCTGATTGGTTGGTTATTTTTTGTACATCTAACGTTCTAGAATCTAGTTTGAATGTTTTAAAAGTGTAACGGAATTTTATGATTACGTAAAAAAATTCGTTTGAGATCTTCGCAAATAAAATGCTCGCTATTTTTGCTACTCCGTAGAAATTGTGTTTATAAATTATTAAATATTATTGCCTTGGGCTGTTTTTGTGAAGCTATAGCAAGATATATTGATAGCCGTATTGCTTTTACTACAGTGGAAGTCACAAAGAATATCGTAAACGTTCTTTTTAATTTATTACCTACGTAGTAGGTACTAAAACAAAAAATGATGAGAACGACCGAGATGACAATGATTATAATATATTATAGCATAAAATATATTGGATATGGGGAGCAGCGGTGGCCCAGTGATGGCGACCCCGACTTACAAACAATAAGTCGTGGGTTCGAACTCAGGCAGGTGCATTACTTGTAATTGATTTCATTTTTGAGAGCAATGCTGGCTCTCAAAACAGTGAAGGAAAACATCGTGAGGAAACCGGCATTTCCTAGAACTACAAATTCGAAGACATATGACATCTAATAACCCGCACTGGGCCCGTGTGGTGGATTATAGCCCTCATAGAGCGAAGGCCGTGTGTCCTAGCAGTGGGAACATTATAGGCATAGTAGGCATGAAAAAAGGACTAGCTTTACATCTAATTAAAAACATACCGAGTAAATGTCCTTTTTCTGTCCACTAAGAACAGATCGCCTCTGATTCGTCAATTTGAATATCGATAAAAACGAAGCTGCGATATTCCAATTTTAAAATTCATCTCGTTTTCTCCCCCTTTCTTGTCGTCCTCGGGGCGCAGTCTTTGTCTTTTTTACTTTTTAATGCAAAGTGGCAGTTATTTTATTATCGTCATGCATAATTTACTTGAAAAAAGATACTTACGTGTATCTCTCGTAGTTATACACACAGTTGTTTAATTTTTAGATGGTATTAATTGAGCAGTATGGTTATTGACTACCAGTTATCGGAACTTTATTCCTAGACTAGACAACTATCTTTTGGGAGTAGAAGAACAAGAAATATTTCGCGAAAAAAGAAGGTTTTCTTTTATTCGCGAAAGACTTCTTGCATTGGTGATCAAGTTTTTGAAGCTCCATTGTAGCCGCTGTAAGTAAAAGGAGTGCCTACGTGGACAGGCAGTGGGAAAATATTATTATTATTAATTCATTTATTACAGATAATTATAATCCACACAATACATAACACTAAATTAAAATCAATTTGTACATTAATACTAACTTTAGATAACATTAAATTAAAATCAATTTGTACATTAATAGGTACTAAAATTACATATAAATAAATTAAAATCAATTTGTACATTAATACTAACTTTAGATAACACTAAATTAAAATCAATTTGTACATTAATACTAACTTTAGATAACATTAAATTAAAATCAATTTGTACATTAATAGGTACTAAAATTACATATAAATAAATTAAAATCAATTTGTACATTAATAGGTACTAAAATTACATAAAAATAAATTAAAATCAATTTGTACACTAATACTAAAATGACATAAAAATAAAATTAAAATCAATTTGTACAATTTATAATAAGGCTTATTATTCTTTACATTTTTCTCTATAGAGACTTTTCTTACAACAGCAGATTTGCAAAAAAACATGGTGGCATAGAACTGTATGTAAAGTAACATCCATTATCTCCACAATACACACGAATATTACAATACATGCCAGCAAAAAGTAAACACCATAAATATGGAAATAAGTGGTGCTCGTTACAAAGCCAACAGAAATAAAAACAACAGACGTAACTTACGAGATTTTCTTAACAAAGGCGAGGACGATTTAGTTTTAAGCACTGCACCAATTATATTTTAGTACTGCTAGCCAGTGGGGGCTACGAGATAAGTGTTTTATGAAAATAAATAATAAACATAGCTTATAACAGGTACTCTTTTTTGATTATTGGTAGTGCCTTCTTAAATTTCTGCAAGTTTTAGTACCATTTATTTTCTTATTCCGATCAATAATTAATTTCGAGATTATTACAGTACGTACACCTTCCATCTTGCACCGCATGCCCTATCACCTGCGCTCTTGATGATTTAATTACTGCATCAGAGAGCGGGGTTCGCGTGGCTGAATTTTGGGCTAAACATATTTGTTTTTTTTTTTGCCATCGATACGCTAAGAAGAAGATTACAGTACGTAAATAGTGAGATAGAATAGGCTTCCGTAAGATAGAAAGAAGTTGGCTCATTATTAATTTAACCGTCATTATTTCCTTTATCCATATTTGTACAAATTTGATACATTTTTAAATATTAATTTAAAAAATATATAAAAAAACATTTAAAAATATTAAAAAAATTGTAACCCACTGGTATCGGGAACAGGGTCCAAGCCACCGGCGGTCAGGGCTCCAGAGAGAGGAACCTCCTAACAATACGAGCCGTGTCCAGAAGTACCGCTTTCTGAATAAAGCCCTTGATCCAGCTGCCTAACGAGAGCCTCCTGAGAGCCTATTGGTCGAGGCTCTTGGCAATTAAGCCATGGGCTGACACGACTATCGGCATAATGATCGGTGAGTCCACATCCCACATTTCGACAACCTCGGGAGCCAAGTCAAGATGCTTGATTTGCTTATCTTTCTCTAACCGTCATCATTATTAACCATATGGTTAACGTATTTTTCACTTTCATTCTATAATTCTAAACTTACTACCAAAAACGCTGCCTCATCTGTGAATAAGACTTTTTTTTAGTTGTTTGTATTTTATTTAATAAGCTAAATTAAAATAGCCTAAAGTAACTAACTTAAAAATAAAACTAAAACCTGGCGTCAAAAAACTCTTCCTCAACGCTGTCAACTAGTAATGTCCCCAAGAGACTGGCGGCATAGCCACGCTGTATGGCAACGCTAAGCCTCTGGCCATGGTAAAAGCCAGCCCTTGGGTCACGGGAACTGTCTAAGCGTTTTGAAATTTCCTCTGTGAGACATTTTTCCTATATATAGTGCGGCTCCAGTTTTTTTTTCTTCTTCTTACTTTACCGCTATCCACTACATTCCCCGCTATTTTCATGGCTTCATAATAGTCGTACACTAACCCCACATTTTCTCGTGGATGCTGAAAGCGGGACATTTGTGTAATTACACCCGAATGTGCTGAATTTACGCTCTGACTGTAAAATTGAACCGACGCAGCTTACTGCACTTATAATATTCGTGTTCAAATGGTCAAAAGATGAATAGTTTTGCATTTAATTGCATTCGTCATTACGAAGGTGTCTCTGTTGACTAATTATGAAAATATTAGATATTTAGTCAATTCAGACGAAACGTTATGAGTTTATTCTGAACGTCAACCTGTATCTGTCCAAAAACTACCCTGCAGGCTGATCATTTAGTTTATATAAATTAGTCTGCGGTTAAAATTTACAGTCAATTCAATTTGACAGATGATGTTTTCTATTCCTTTTCTCTAGTTTTTTAAATTTAATTATTCATGAAGTTGCTGTTTTTATTCACAGTTGTCTATAGTCACTCACTTCTGCGGTCTAAATATGGCTTATTGCTTCTACATTTTCTGCAGCAACAAAATACAATAATGGTCCCTATATTTCCCAGGTTTTGCCTCAGAAACTCACTCCTCTATTTCCCAAGGGAGTCGATGGGAAAAAGGTGTGAAAATATGTTGGTCCCTAACTTAATAACTGCCCAGTTCAAAACTGTACCTCTGAAACACATACCTAGGCCTCTTAACTCTAAAACATCGAAAGTCCGTTCTACGTATTAACTTCCGTAAAACGTAGCGCCTCCGTAGAATGGGTGCGTCATAAACTAGCTTCGACTACCTCCTGGATAAGAGATCTGCTATAAAAAAACCGCATGCCTAACTATTTACACACTATATCCTATCCCATACTATTAAATGAGCAATATTTGTATTATTATGTATCACCATGTTCTCGAAAACGGCTCTAACGATTTCGATAATAGTTTCAATCAAGTAACACAGCGGCTAAAATCGATCTAAATAGATCTCATTTCTGAAAAAATCGTTTTCTCTTTTTTCTCCCGTACAGAACTCAGTCGTCCAGGTACTTGTTAAATATAACAGAGCCAAAACTTTAATGAGTATTTCATATCATTATTTAATAAGCCAAAACTTTAATGAGTATTTTAGATCATTATCAGTATCAGCTTCAAAATACGTGTATCCTTCAGCCCTATCCAGGTATTAAGGTCATAAACGACGAAAAATTACAGTTTTATAAACTTTGCTTGTTACTTTCCACTTTTACTGCAACAATAAAATACACGACTGCTTCGTGGGTCTAGTGGTCTAAAACCTTTCTTGCTGAGCAAGAGGTCCTGGATTCGATTCCCGGGTGAGGCAAAGTGTTATTGGGTTTTTCCATCAGGAACTTCTCAGTAGCAGCCACGGAGTCTAGATTGGCACCCGGTTGATGGCAATAGAAACGCCACCTATTACACACTACACACTTAAACATAACTGGCGAAATGTGGGTGAATTATAAGTTACACTTCTGTTTAACCCTTTGGATATTACAGACGTGGTGTTATGTGTAATAAAATAAACTATTTAAACCACTTTACTCTAAAATGTCGCTTACAAAAGCCCATTATTTCCTCTTAACTTTTTATAGAATGGGTGCATCATAAACTTGGTTCGAGTGGCGCCTGAATAAGAGATCTGCTATAGTAGCAGTGCATGCATTACTATTCAGGGAACCTGCCGCGGTGCAATGAGTGGAAAATACTGGTAGCGTCGATCGTTCGTTGGAGGATTTTATTTTGATTCTTGTGTATCTGTAATATTACTGGCTAATGGTTTTAATTTTCTTAAAACAATATAGTGCTGATTATGAAGTGCCCGGTACTGAGGGTTTAAACTTGATGTTTTGTAGGGCTATCTAAAAAAAAATAGGAGTTACTTAGCGGTTCAAAAGAAATTCTTGCAAAAAGTAAATGATAACAGGAATCTTTACTTAGGAAGTTTATTATTTCACTACTCGCGATTTAAATATTAAGTAAACAAACACTGTATTATGTTTTTACGGTTTATAAGTAAACTTACACGCCCAGTCATTCCAGTCTAGTTAGTCATTCCGCGATCATGGCGCTTGCACAGGGTTGAAATATCGAAAGCTCACAATAATTACAAATCACGGAAGATATCCCGTAAGTAACAGTCTAAGATTAATATAGGTATATCTATTAAAATCAAAGTTATTGCATTTTATTAGTTTACTTTTATATCCTACCTTCACAATAGTCTTTTTATCAAAACCAACATACAAAAACACTTCTATTACTGATATCCAAGCAAACAAAAATCTAAACAATTATTTTTATTTTTACCACACATCTACTTACATGACAACAGCCAGCAACACAGATATGATTACGTCACATAACATCGTCAGGAGGACTTGAAACCCATTACGAAGCCTCAGCTCCTCTTCCCTCCCCCCTCCCCTCCTCAAGAATAGGATAATCCAATAATCTGGTAGCTAAAAGAAAGATTTTTTTTCCTTCGGAAAAGTTCCTCCATTATTTTGTTTTTGGTTCAGGACAAAGTAAATGGTGAAAAAATTAAATATTGTATTTTTTTTTGCGACTAGATATCTGGAGCTCAAAGTTCGAGTTTTTCACAAGTAAAGTTTAATGTTATAACTTTACTGTGTACTATTCAATGTATCAGCACAATGTTTTGAGTGCGTTACATTGAGTCCTACCGTGAATCGTGATTTTTCACCCAAAAACAAAGTCGTTTCAAAGCAATAATTGTTGCGTAGAGTTACTTTGTTTGATGTACAGAATGCTTGGTTGACGGCTTCGTGACACCGAGGGTCCGTGTACATCTTTTATTAACTTAACCTTTTTCTTTTCCTTTTTCCAATTATCTAAGCAGCCAGTCACTGATCCCATACTTGTCGCATCCTCATTATCAAAATCTAAATAAATAAATAAAATTATGAAATAAAGCTCATAGGCTAAATTAGGTACATTTTCTGCACTCTACCTTTGAAAACTACTGAAAATCGATCTCCTAAACAAAAGAAAAATTCACAATCAAAGAAAATAAGTATCTTTCAGTGGAAAAGTACTTCGACCTCCTTTGATCTTTAACTAAAAGGAAAAATATTTATTTGCAAAAGACAAAATCTGTTTGGAGATTATTTTTGTATCTTGTCTATTAGAGGGAAATAATTGGAAGTGATTATATAATAAAAACATTGGCTTTGGTAAATTATAGTTTAGTTATAGGATAATGAAGGCCCGAAAATCCCAACTATGTATAATAAACAATTTAGTACCCGTGTTTGTGAAGTAAATCAATAAGTTAATATGATTTTTTATTCCATTTGACAATCTCACAGATTAAACAATTTTTTCTGTATTAATTTTGAAGAAAATGGCGGAAAAGTGTATCAAACATAAATTCACCCTTTTTTTTCTACGGAGTAGGTTGAAACTACAAAACACGCACACACGGTTCTTCTATGTTACTACATCTTGGTTTACTACTTTGTTTTATTTTATTTTTATTCCAAACCGAACCTTAAAACAAAAAACCAAGATGTTTTTACAGCCAGCCTTTGATTTTGTCTATTAATAAAAAAAAAACCATAACACAACCACCATTTCTTTTTAAAACCACAATATTATCCTCAACGACAATTCTAAGCTAAAATACATAATATAATGGACTGATTCTATTCCGTCCGCATTTCAACAGCTAACGAAAACCTTTCTTTAGCGCACGTGACTACGAATAGCAATGTATTCTCTGCGCTGTGGCCAGGAAAACCGCTAATTTGTGGCCTGGATTCTTGTGTAAATATTTAAGGAACTATGTTAATTTGTTGTAGTGTTATACTGGGTAGAATTAAAATTATTTTTGAGGTGGTAAGTTGGGAATTATGTGTTTCATTTTATTATACTTCTAAAAGTGTGTTAAAGAAACACAGGATCAGTCATTTGAATAAGTTCCTATTAATTATAAGAATAGAATTGTCATCATCTGCCTAGCCTGTTCCCAACTATATTGGGGTCGGTTTCTAGTCTAACAACATGCAGCTGAATACTAGTATTTTAAATGAACCGACTGCCTATTTAACCTCCACAAGAGTTAGACTAGTTATCAGAATTTCAGGCCTCTACCTACCTGTACAAATGACAGCCGGGACCAACGGCTTCATTACATAATTTTATATTACTATCAAAAGCTAGAACCATATTTTCCTCATTAAATTTGTAGAAAACGACTGAGACAGTAATTTATTTACCTCAACGGGCAAGGAACTGGAGTCACATACCTAACTTAGACTTACTGCTACACCGATTTCTAACGCATGCATTTTAATACATGCCTCTTGTCTGTAAGAGGAGTGGGCTACAGTGGGCTTCACTACACATATCTTTTAATTGTGGTTGTATGCCGTTTCCTCACGATGTATTCCTGCAGCGTTTTTACAGCAGTAGTGATGCAATAACTTACACAAACAACACAAGTAGCAACTTGCAAAATATATCTTGTAATCCGTTAAAAACAATCCCTGCTGCAACAGAAATTGCAAGCACGTGCAACAACAACGCCGACATAAAACTCGCAAACAAATCGCCCGTTTCCTAGCCACACAAATTCACATGCATTTCCTTATCGGAATTCGTGCGAGTTTTCGCGTGAAAAACTACCGTCAGTTAACTGAGTAATGGCACTGTACATAATGTGGAGTGTGTTCTTAGTAGATGGATGAGCAGCTTTGAAAAGTGGAGGGAATTTGTCGAAGATTGAGTGGTCATTTTATTCTGTTTGAGAGGCAGATGGTGCGTTCGTGAGATTGTTTGATCAGTGTAAATTGTGAAGTGTATCTACACTAACAATATAAAAGGGCAAAGTTTCTATGTAGGGGGTAATGTACGAAACTACTAATCCGATTTCGAAAGATCTTTTACTAATGTTCCCGTGGGTTAATTTTCGACCATTAACGCAAGCGTAGCCGCGGGACATCATACCAGTATGTGCTGAATGAAGCAAAGTTTGGATTATTCTGAGCTATATGTAGCTGATCTGGAGATTTAAATATAAGTTCCTTGAAATTTCCTCTTAATTATGTTCATATTACCTAGATAGATGAGCAGCTTTTAAAAGCGAAGGGAATCCGTCGAAAATGAGCGGTTATTTTATTCTTTTTGAGAGGTAAATGGTGCATTCGTGAGGTAAAAATGTACGTAGATTGTAAAATATCTGAGTGATAAAAGAAGTGATAATATTTTGTTTTTGTTAGCTTTACGAATAATATGGTTGATCTTGTGATATAAATATTAACCAATTAGCAAATTTCTGGCTGTTTGTGTATGTCAGTTCAAATGTTTGCAAACGCACCCTCGAAACGTTTTTCTGAACAGAAACAAAATGTTGCAAGTTATAGTATACTATTGATGGGGTCATTAAAAATTCAATCTCTTCATTTTTTTAAATGGTTGTAACTAGAAACAAGGTTTAATGCCTTAAAAAGCGGTGGAAAATTATAAGTTTTTTGGTAATAATAAAAATCTATAAGGGTTTATTGGTAGAACAGACCCATTTATTTAGAATTCCACCTATGGAAGAAGAATAGTACCAAAACCTACATGTAATATTTTAACCTCAACTTCTAAAATATTGAATATACTAAACATTACAGATTCCATTTTATAGGAACGGATTTTAGATTTAGGAATAAAGTGTAACAAAATGTTACAGCCGAAGCAACGTTGTAAAATTTAAAGGTTATGGCAATATTGTGTTCGGTGCATAGGTACTATTTGTGTTTATGCCCCATTCAGATATACCTTAGACGCCTCGCCGTAGGCAACTCGTATTTAGACACGACATCGTTCAAAGTTAGTACCTTCAGATTTAGCATATTCTGCCTTTAATGCTCCTGCTGCTGGAATACAGATCTATTGTCAATGAGGGGGAGCAGACTGTCCATCGGGAGGAACCAGTGTGGGTAGATCTTTCTTTTTCGTGTGGTAAGTGCATTACCTGGTGTCAAGGTTTTAATACCGCCCATGAACCTCTGACTTGATTTCGTGAGGGTAGACGAGAAATGTCTTCAAAATTTAGTTGTATGACATGACAGTTTTAAAACCTTTCACCATTTTACAGTAGTGATGAGATAAGTCCGAACATACGTTCAATAACTTGATAGAGCCTTAACTTCTTACGCCACCACTTCTTCAGATTTAGAATTCTGGTAATCATAAATTTTCGCTAACGACCCATTCCTTTAAGATTTGATAACAGAAATAAAATAAAAAAACAACAACGTATTTATCCAAAATGATAAGATTATGTAAATCGGTATCGTTTGCGATAATAACAACAATAATATATAGAATTTAATACGAAACTGTATCGGATGCCATCTGGTACCGCTTAAAGATATAGATAATATACGAGTGAAAGAGAAATAGGGAAGTCTGGGGCGATACACGCTGTCAAACAAACCAACCTCCAGCATAGCCAGACTGCTACGGCTTGCCTACGCAGGGCACTGGAGACGAAGCCCCGAACCATTGCACTGATCCAAGAGCCGTGGATCCGAAATAATAGAATATGCGGACTCGGCAATATTGGAGGTAAGTTAATCCTCGACACACAGGGCACAGACAAACCACGAACCTGCGCCTATATACCCAAAGATGTACCTACCACAACACTCACGCAACTATGTTCCAGAGACCTGACAGCTGTCAGGCTTAAAACCGAAGACAATGTACCCGATATCGTCCTAGCCTCGGTGTACATGCCAGGCGAGGATGAAGACTGCCCACCAAAAGAAATGGCCGACCTGGTAAGATACTGTGAAGACGACAACCTGGATCTGGTCATCTGCACGGATTCGAATGCCCACCACCCGCTTTGGGGTTGCAACAAAGCCAACACTAGAGGCGAGGTATTATGCACATATCTATTTTCCACTAACCTTAACATCGTAAACCGCGGGTCGGAACCCACTTGGGTCACGGCTAGAGGTCAAACAATCATTGACCTAACGCTGGCTTCAGAAAGCGCGACAAAACTTATTTCTAACTGGCACGTATCCAACGAGCCCTCTTGCTCTGATCATAGAAGGATTCGTTTCCAACTAGTAACTAACACAAAAATACCCGAACCTAGGCGCAACCCACGCCGTACTAACGTACCCGGGTACAAACGGCTTTTGGCCTCCCTACTAGCGCAGCACCAAATACCCTTAACTCTAACGGACCCCAAACAACTTGAGGATACTGCAACAAAACTCTCAGAATATATCATTGATGCGTATCACGCCTGCTGCAAGCTAACAGATCCAAACACCAAGAGCAAGGGGAGCTCCTGGTGGAATGCAGACCTCAGTAAGCTCAGGCAAACCATGCGCAAACAATTCAACAGAGCCAAAAACTCCAGGCTCCCAGAAGACTGGGACTCGTACAAGAAAACACAATACACCTTCAAAAAACAAGTCAGGCATGCCAGCAGGGCAGCCTGGCGGAAATTTTGCGAGGACATCGAATCAAACAGCGAAGCCGCGCGAGTAAGAAAGATCCTATCCACCGATCAGGATCGTACCCTCGGGTCGCTGAAAAAACCAGACAATACCTATACAAAGTCAGACCACGAAACTAGTAAACTTCTTCTGGAAACCCACTTCCCAGACTGCAATCTCTCTGAGGACAAAACATGGGAAAATGAACCAATGCACACACCAAACGACCACGACTGGTCCAGAGCCCGTACCATAGTAACTGAAGACAGAATAGAATGGGCAATCAAGACCTTCAAACCATACAAAGCCGCAGGCTTAGACAACATTTTCCCAGCCCTGCTGCAATGGGGTGTAGACGTCCTTACACCGTGGCTGGCTGTCATCTATCAAGCCTGCTTAGCACACAACTATGTACCACTTGAATGGCGAGAGGTGAAAGTCATTTTCATCCCCAAACCAGGCAAACCAGATTATACACAACCCAAAGCATATAGACCAATAAGCCTGACATCATTCCTACTGAAAACCCTCGAGAGACTCTGTGACCGACACATCCGGGACGGACCTCTTCGGGAGCTACCACTACACAAGAATCAACACGCCTACTCCACAGGAAAATCAACAGAATCCGCACTACACAGTGTGATCTCCAAGATCGAATGTGCAGTAGACCACAAGTGCTCCTCACTAGCTGTCTTTATTGACATAGAAGGGGCTTTTGACAAAACCATTTTCCATAGCATCAACGCAGCCCTCGAGAAACACGGTGTGGACTCGACCCTGCGAGGATGGATCACAAAAATGCTAAGACTCAGAGCCGTACAGGTTACGGTGAACGACACCACTAGAGCCATCGTGGCGAAAGGCTGCCCTCAAGGGGGCGTCCTCTCGCCACTCCTATGGAACCTCGTGGTGGACAGCCTCATCAAACGTCTAAATGACAGAGGCTACTACACGGTGGGTTATGCTGATGACATAACCATAGTAATAAATGGCACACATGAAAACACACTATGTAACCTTATGCGCCAAGCCTTGAAGATGGTGGAAGACTGGTGCAAGGAATACAAATTAGCAGTGAATCCCACCAAAACCGAACTCGTCCTTTTCACAAAGAAAAGGAAGTTGGCAAACCTACAACTACCACGATTCTTTGAGACCACCCTAAGCCTATCGACTGAAACCAAATACCTGGGTATTTATTTGGACAAACAGCTGAACTGGGCAAAACATACTGACTACATCACCACAAAAGCCAGCATAGCCCTATGGCAATGCAAAAGATTGCTCGGCAGAAACTGGGGCCTAAGCCCCAAAATAACCTACTGGCTATACACCACAGTCATCCGACCAATCATTACATACGGCTCCCTGGTTTGGTGGCCCAGGACCAACCTGAGCACAGCCCAGAAGGACCTCGAGAAGGTACAAAGATTTGCCTGCGTAGCAATCACCGGCAGTATGAGAACATCTCCCACTGCCGCGTTACAGGTAATGCTGGGGTTACCACCTCTGCACCTCGTCGTAAGAGAGGAGGCGGCCCTAGCGACTTTCAGGCTCGAAGTATCCGGCACCCTAAGTAAGGATTCCAGAATCAAACATACGCGCATAAAAGGCGATGCAATCAAACAACAGCCCATGATGGCATCACCCTGCGACAGAACCCTGAAGACCCACTGCTTCCAAAAGCACTACAATATAGAGCTCACAGCGGAGATGTGTGACTACTCAGGTCCAAAAGAACTAAGGATCTACACTGATGGATCGAAAACCGACGATGGTACAGGTGTCGGAGTTTTCTCTGACGACCTAAACATTAAAATATCCAGATCCCTGGGAATGCTCAACTCTGTGTATCAAGCTGAGTGTGTAGGCATTATCCAAGCAGCACATGCCATAGAGGCCAGGGAAGTTACGGATACCCATATTCGTATACTTTCCGATAGTGCCTCAGTTCTACAATCCCTAAGGAGAAACCAGATCACGTCGAAACTAATACTAGAATGTCATAATGCCCTAGAACGTGTTACGGTACTAAACCGCAACACGGTGACACTACAATGGATCAAAGGACACAGTGGATCACTTGGGAACGATGCAGCTGACGAACTCGCCAGAAGAGGATCCAGCACAAAAGCCTTCGGACCCGAACCCATTGTACCCATCCCCTTCAAGCAGCTAAGAAGCTGGCTAAAGGACCACACTCAAATACAAGCGGAGAAGTGGTGGACCTCGACACCAGGGTGCAGGCAATCCAAGGAGGCTATGCCATCCCTGGACAAAAAGCTGACCAAGCGCCTTCTGCGCCTGGATAGAGATAGCCTGCGACTGGTGGCGGGGACCATCACTGGACACTGCTCATTAAACAAGCACTTCCACACCCTAGGTATCACTGACAGTCCCCTGTGCAGGGCGTGCATGGAGACGGAGGAAACGATAGCGCACGTACTCCTTGAGTGTACTGGCGTCACCCAGATACGCGAGAAGACTCTTGGAACACCAAGATCTCTTGCGGATGCCCTGAGAAGACCGGGAAGTCTGATCTGCTTCTGGAGGGAGGTGGGCTGGCTGGAGTAGCGGCCACCATGGCTCACGCACAATGGTCCACTTTAGGGACTAAGTGCGGAAACCAAATCCCTAACATAGAACATAGAACATAGATACACGCTGTCGGGAGGAAACTCTGGGGCATGTGCTGCGTACGTTTCCGTATTGCCGTAGTACGTATTATGTGATATTGATATTAGAAGAAATATTGTTGGTATATTTTGTAGGTGGTGCTAAGTTTCGTGGTGCGTGCTTACTAGTTTTGTGTGTCTTTTCTTTTAGTTTGTCTTATGTTATGATCATAGTTGTGACTGTTACGAGTAAGCATGATATGACATTTGAAAATCTCTTTCCCATATCTTCGTTCAAGGTTGTACACTCGCCCAGTTTTGCCGATCCTGGTACAAAGGTCCCTGGTGGATTCAGGGAAGGTGAAGGGATTCAGTCAACTGTTAAATTGCTAGGAATTAATAATTAGGCTCCCCGGGTTAATTAAGATAAAATCCAGGCTGTCCAAAAGAATGACTTGAAGAATGACTTGTTTTTCTTTTCATATCTACCTTGTGGTTGCACTGTACCATGGGATGTTCCCATTCGGTCTCTCATGGAGGTTCTTGAAGCGCACCTTGATATAAATATTTCAAAAAACTTATGTTAACGCTGGATTTCTTCTAACCGGAGGACGCAAGACTTTAACTCATATTGTCGCAACTACTTTGCATCTTAAAGAACACATTCTAGAAAGTTCTAAAGGAAGTATATCTAATAGTATTAAACGACAACGGAGCATAAGCGAAGACCTTGCTTCCAAATATTCAGAGGCAATGTTATGCAAAATGCAGGAACTCTACACCTATTTCGGTAGCGACGTGAATAGCTATTGAATTTACCATTGAAAGCACTTAAGATACTACTCCTATTGAATCTGAATAAGGAACTTTTATGTTCAAATATCTTTGGAGTAAACCTCAAAATATCATGCCTGAAGCTTTCTTTAAAGTTCACTTTAATTTAATTATAGTTTCAGGCTCTCTTCAGAGAATCTTTGTTTTTGTCTGAAACAATTTGGTTCGTTTATTTCGTCTTTATTTGTTTTGGTAAATTGTCAGATTGGAAATTATTTTCCTGTTGTAGACCTTTCTTTGTAATTATTTCTAGGCTTGGTTTCTTTTGCCGCGCAAGTACGTTGGTTATTTTTGTTTTTAACTGTAGTAGTATTCTAGTTTTAACAGTTTATTTCCTGTACTGGGGCATTCAAAAGAATACTAGCTCTTACGTGAATCGCCTTCGTCGAGGGACACTTACAAACTCGACACGGGACTTGAGACATTTTAGCTTTCCGCAGTTCAAGCCCAAGTGTAAGAAGTGGTGAATATGACATGACACAATTTCGTAAAAGAGCACCGAGTGAATGTAGGCAATGGTATCTCGTATGGTAATCTTTTGAGAACACTCTTCGGATGGGCTCGAAAAATTGAGCGGAGAACATTCGTAAGGAAATTCGATTGCGAAATAAGAATGCAGTTTTATTTTTGAAATGGATCCAATAGATGGGACCGTGGATGAAGAGACTTAGAAGAAAATAAAATAAAACGACGCCGAACATTCTCTAATGCCCGTTTTATCTAACACAACAACCAAGCAAAACCTGAATGAGAGCTTTAATATTTTTAAACTGTTGGAATGTCAACTGTTGACGCTGAGACGATCATAAAATATCCAAATGGACTTAGGTATGGTTTAGTATTACGAAGAAATCAGCCAAGTGCGAGTCTCGCGCATGAAGGGTTCCGTACCATCGTGGTAATAAAACTAAATTTAAGGGAGGAAGCCCTTCTTTAATTTTTAATTTATTTTTATTTGTTGTTATAGTGGCAACAGAAATACACATTCTGTGAAAATTTCAACTATCTACATATTATTACGTATCACGAGATACAGCCCGCTGACAGACAGACGCACAGACAGCGGAGGCTTAGTAATCGGGTCCCGTTGGTTACTCTGCGGATACAGAACCCTAAAAACAGCCATAAGTCTCGTTGCAAACGTACCACCTACTTCTATTTCCAAGTCCAAAATGTAAGTGATCATTCGTCCGAGTCATTCTGAGTAAAATATTACCTGTCTTCGAAAGCAATTTCGAGCTACATGAAAAATACAGTGTGGTACTTTGCCGGGTGGTATCACCGGTGTCATGTGGAGAGCCATTACTTAGTGAAATGCAGCTGTTACCCCACTTGCAAAAGCAGAAGATACATGTTCTGGAAGTTTCTGTAGGTATGTACTACGTGTTTAGATGTTGCAAATATGTTAACAGGTACATCGATCTTCAGTTGGGTCTAGGGAATTTCTCGGTTGGAATTTATTAGGGGTTAGCTCTCCTATGGGGTTGTTTGTGTCGTGTTTTAATGTAGGGAATAAGTTGTTGGTAGGTTTAAAATGTGAAGTTGTTAATTACCGCTTTTTTAATGAAAAATAAAATCAATATTTATATGACTTTTAAAAAAAGCGTTAAGTACTTATGCAGGCAGTCGTCAACGGTTATTTTGTAGGTAAATGAAATATGCAAACAGTTTGATAGCATTTATTTAATATTAAGATTACTATTTGTTTATTTTTAAGTGTTAGTTTTTAAAATAAGTTAAACAAAATTCCACATAGGTGAATTTTAAACCAATAAATGAGTCAAAGTACAAACAAAAACTCCATTCAGATTTTCACAAAAGAACATTAATTGGGTAACAAAAAGTATGCAAGAAGCAAACATAAAATAAACTACGTGCATTTGTCAAAACATGTGAAGTAGAATGTGAGGATTGGCGTAAAATTTCCAACTCGAGATAAAAAGCACCCAGAGATAACCAGCAATAAGAATTTTATACCCCTAAAGACGGACGGCGCCTGAGGTTAGAAAATGAATTAAAGCGAAAGATGAATTACTAGTACATCATAAAAACAGGAGGTGATATTTTATTATTAAAGATCCTGAGGAAATTGGGTACTTATGATGCTGAATATTTTATTTGGGCACGTGATAAATTCATTACCATCACTAAATTCATCATCTCATTGTGATATTGGAAATCAATTTTATTGTTCTTCGTAGTAAGCTCATCCTTTGTATCTGTAGTTGTACATACATAATATGTATCTAGGAAACTGATTAGTTAGTAGTAAAAGCCATTGCGGTTTGTTTTTGTATGTACAAATTTTTCTTTTACTATTGAAAACCGTCGGCATCAATTGATTCTCGTGAGCATTTTTTTATCAATTTCATAATTAAAGCCCTTGCCTAGCCTCGATTCAGGCTGCAATACAACCTTAAATAAAACCTAAGACTTTAAGTTCAATAAAAAAAATTGCACCCTAGCTTCAAAATGTAAGGTTTTTACTAAACGTTCAATACCACAACTCTCATTAAACCGACCATGTTAAACAACCAAACGACCAAATAAATCGTATTACCAAAAACTCCATTCGAAACAAAACACGATCAACAAAAATAAAATCATGGCTCAAAAGCCAATGAAATTGGGCACACATTTGAGACATCAATGAGATAATGGCGAACTCAACCGAAATTAACTTTAGTCATTAAACAGGACATTGGGGCATTTATCACGCTCAATTTAACTACGAAAGGGAAAGCAGGAAATGGATTCGATCGATCGGGTCTGAACCTGTAGGGTTTAAGTTTAATCAAGATAAGTGTTTTGTATTGATAATGGACGATGGGATTGGTCATCTATTGACGTCTATAACAAATACGATAGTCTGTATAGTATTTGTTGGTACGGACGGCTTTTTAAAAACACACCTAATATGCTTACTTTTCATCATCAACAATACCATCTTTATTGGTTGCTTTGTTCCACTCACTTTTCAGTATAAAAAATGGCTCCTTCTTTTCATTTTTTATGTGACATGTTTTCCTGGTTTGTGCTTGTCTCTTCACAATCTTCTGTAGGCACCCATTTGGTTATTGGTCTACCAGTGCTCATTCTGGTGTCTTATCATCCTATTTTTACAGTATCGTAAAAGTAATATAGTAACATGTTATTTTTGCCACATTTTTTTCAACAACCAATGCTTTGGAACAAAAAATTCAATAATGTTCTAACCGAAATAAGTACTTTGACTTTTGATTCACTACATTTAACACATCAACATTTTCGTTCTCAAAACATTTGAAAAGGACGCAACCCGAAATACTCCCAACAACGTTTACGGACCAAAATCCAGTGAACCGCTCAGAGTAACAGTCGGGAATTAATTGAGAAATTAGTTCAACGGTCATTAGGAGTATATAAACTATATATTATATCCGGATGTTAGGGACAAGATTAATGATCTGACACATGGTGTCTCAGATTTAGTTGATGAACAAACTGAGCTTTATCTACTGGATAATGATGAGTATGTTGCTGGTGAAGCAGGAATTAATATTGTATGGTTCATGTCAAGACAATTTTTTGCAATAACATTAATAGACTTTAAAATAATAGACAAGGAGCTCCATAACTCCCAGCTAGATTATGACAGCTGCACGGAACGCTACCTTCAAGATTAAGAAAAGCTTGTCGAGGTCAGTCCATGATTGGGTGACCGTCATACCGAAATCTCCCCGAAAAAAATGCTCTCAAAAACCACGCAGTAGTTTGTCCTGGTTTTCATTAACAGATTTTTGCCAGTCAGAAGTCCGAAAATCTAACAAATCGTCTTGACAATGGGTTTTGAGTTACTCTGTAATACTGGGTTGTGGAGGTTAAAGACAGTCGCTTCGTGTAAAATATTGGAAATACCCTACTCCCAATTGTAACTTTAGTATCTTGACTAAACATTTTGCTTCATATAAGATGTTAAATATAAGCCGGAGAGGTGATCTGTAACTCAGGACCTTCCTACTTCAGACACCTTTCTCTATATAAGATTGTGCATATACCACCTGTCATTTCCCGGTCCGTCATTTCTGATGTCGAGATAAATAAACATTTATGAGTATAAATAATTTTATCCAGTTAGTATGTTGTATGACAATGTTTAACCTCTGGCTAAAGTAAAAGAAAGCCCTCATAAAAAATCAACTATTAAATTGACAATTTTGTGCCCTATTCATTTGTATTTTAACTGTAAATCACAAAAGACATAACATTTATCAGTACCGATTTGTTATCGACGGCTATTCCCATTTCGACAATACCGTTAATTTTAATCGCATTGTCAAAAGCTGTCAGGGGCCATTAAAAATTTACGACAACAGCTAGCAAAGCCACGCAGTTATTTAGTCAAAACAACCGACTCGGAACATAACTAGATGCGGTTAGCACTTTTAATATTTAAACTAAAATTAGAAACTTTGCTTTCAGGTGCGTCCGTGTTCACCTTTGCCTACCCTTTCATTTTAATAATTTATTTGACAGTTTAATGCAACTACATTTCCGTTACGCACGATAATAATATTTTATAATTAACTCATAGTAATTCAATGATAATAAGGTATAATTATTAGCGGTAGTTACTGTGTAGTACTTATTTACTAAAACAAGTATATTTTATCCCGATCCGGAAACAAACAAGTAAATACTATATTTAAATACAACTACACACATTTTATTTGCTAAACACAAGCAAATATTCTCCTAATGTTTAATTACATCAATTAAACAATTAATTTTATCTTTGTTTTCCTTTCCACTAAAACTAAAATGGCACCTTTAATAAAATTAAGAAGCAATGTTTTGTCGCGTTTATAACCTTTTCTTTCATCTAAAAGCAATTTTAATATCCTTTTACCTAAAACGTGGAGATCAAAACATTGTTTAACAAAATTAAAGTATCCGAAACATTCATTTCGCCCATCCGCATTTATTTTGCAGCCCAAAATATCTCTTTGATCTGGTATTTGACGCAACGCAAAAACGAGAAGCTTTAAACAAAGTTAAATATAGGCGAAATCCTCGTTTTTCATTACAAAATGAAAAAAAAAATGTAAACGTTTTTAATTATTTGACTAAGGCTGAACAAGATATGGTATCACATTAAAACAAAATTTTGATGTCAGTAAAAAAGTGGCTTATAAAAAGAATCTGAATCACTTTTATACTAGAAGAAATCCTACCTTTTCCAAACTTGAATCGATAAATAATTTTGGCGTGCATGTACATGATTATGACCAGATGTATGAATGTGGACGAGGCGAAAAGAGTATGTAAAGATCGTAGCAGTTCTATAGTTACTGCCTACCCCCATGAGCAAAATATGTGCGTTCATATTTGTATGTATTTAAGTCTATTTTAACGTAGAATAACCAATTCCTAACTGAACACAAACACTGTTTTAATTTAATTACTTTACACAATGTTTACATAACCAAGTACCAGGGGACCAGAAAACTGACGGCAGTCGATCGATACCGCCAACACTTAAAGCCATCATAACGTACAAGCTCCAGTCAATTTCGATAGTTAACGTATTCCCTAGCAGGACATGTTCGTCGTCGTTAACAACGTCTGCTATGTCCCACGAGACATGTTTGGCCACAGCATGTTTGACATACGCCATTCATAGACTGGCTTCTGTCTTTCGTGATACTAGGTCAACAGTAGTAGAGAGGACGTTTGTTTGTGAGAATCGATAGGTGTAAAGTTCCTGATGCGCAGATTTTTTAAAATGTTAGACTGTAGTATTGTTACTTGTTTCTTATACATACTGATTAAGGGATTTTTAAAAATGATTTTCATCAGAAAATTATAAATCGTTCTAATCATAATATTAAATGCAAAAGTAATTCTTATCTTCCTGTTACTTTTTCTCACTCGCACGCAAAATACGCGCATTGGACGTGGAGTTGCGGACACCAGCCCGTTATACAATGGATTTCGAGGAAAGCAGAAGAAAACATGGCTAGACCACGGTCTGAGTACATTTATGATTAGGAGACAGGACAAAGCATAATTTTTATCTCAGTACTTTTCCGTGGAATAATTTCCGACCTCGCCGACAAAGCTTCGGGAGACCTGTATTTAAATCTAGTGAGCTCTTGCTAGCTCGAGTATTGCTAGAGTATTCGATACAAAGGAAGTCCACGCTATAAAACCAATACCGTACACGCGGTGCTGTTACAGATAACTTTCGAATCCACCAGCATCAGGCAATGTTAAGAGCTACAGTCACAGAATACTTTACCCGCTGCCAATATCACGACCGCAGCGCAATTTACTATGTATGAGACCGCGTTCAAATGTGTACAGTCACTTTAAGCTAGAAACTTTTAAACTTCTCTGAGGGTTTCTCCGATAGGATTTTTATTACCTTTTATTTATCAGCATTGATGTACCTTGGCAGAAGTTTGATACTGTTGTAACTGCGGTTGTATGTACAAGTTTTTCGAACAAGAATATTGTTGTTTCTTTGGTTACGTGCAGTGTTTCCTCAATATGTTTATCGTTTTTCAAAGGAGATGTGTTAATGCTGAGGGATTCTAACTCTATTGTATTTTGTTCCTAATTATCTTCTTTGTTTGTTATTGCTTTGTTCGACTCACGCTTAGGTGATATGTTTCCGTTATGGGTATTTTTCCCATTGCCGCCAGATGGTTCCCGTTCTCTTATAGGAATATCTGCAATGTTCAGTGCTGTTTTTTCTTTTATTGTTGTATGAATGTTATGGCTTCTTTTATCCAAGTCGAATGAAAATTATAATAATATTGATTTTTAAGTAATTTTTTTTTATATTATATGGATCTACTCTTGACCTCAATCTAGTCCTGAGGACAGAGATGAGGTCGACAATGGAACGAGCTAACCCAAAATAAGCCTATTAACTGGTGACTTGAATAATCGTAGTTAAGTACAACAGAAAGACCGAAATACGACTACTGTTTAGATTGCTGATGTTGAAAATGTTATTAGTCTGTAAGGTTTCCTAAAAATGTAAAAAAATAAAATTGCATTGTTGTTGTTTAAACCAAAACTATTCTATGCCTCGTTTATCTTTCCGTCGCAAGCAGTATTGTTAATGCTGCATGTATGGTCAGGTCAGACAAAGCGTTATTAGGTTTTTCCATCAGAAATGTCACCTAGCAGCCAAGATTCGGAATTTATGCCCGATGACAGCAAGAGACCCGCCTCTTATAACATTGGACTTAAACGTCACAAGCACTTCTTGTAGAATAGACATAGAATAGATGTATATTTTATGTTCAACTATTTATTTATTTCAAAACAATTAGTTGACGCTTCCCGTGACCCAAAAGCTGGCTTTTACCTTGGCCAGAGGCTTAGCATTGCCATACAACGTGGCAACGCCACCAGTCTCTTGGAGATATTACCAGTTGACAGCGTCGAGGAGGAGATTTTTGACGCCATTTTTTTTGTTTATTTTTAAGTTTAGGTTATTTTAATTTAAAAGTGAACATAATATTATTATGATTTGGTTTAAATAAATAAAAAATATGAAGAAGAAAAACAATCGCATGTCATAACTAAAAGAGAAAACATATCATAAAGTCATCCAGGTAAAAAGTGCCATCTCAAAGATCACACAGTCCTAGAAATAATCCCAGCATCACACGTAGTAAGATCTTTGTTCTAACAAAATAAATCACAATTACCCACTTAGGTAGGAACTTACGAGCGCTTCCAGACATTCCTGTACAAGTAATCAAAACACACATTTTCCTTGTTGTAGTATTATTACTAGGTACAGTTGTATGTTCGTTTGTGCATTGTCTTCTGTCTTTAATATTGTGCCACCTGTTTCTGTTATTTTATTTACGGTGTTACGGTTTATTTGGAAAATAGCATAATCAGCCTTTAAAGTTGAACAAGTACTCGTAGCCCAGTGCGTGTTTGTGGATGTCACCACATCTTCGATTGCTTGGTTCTAGGAATGAAGCTGGTTTCATTACGATGTTTTCCTATGGCAAGTATTTGGTGAATAATTATAATGTTTTTGTAAAGACAAACTAAAATATTTTGTGTTTATCTTAACTAACTACTAATAGTTTTACAATCCATTTTAACCTATAGGCACATTCTTCTTGACATAAATTGCATTGTAGCAAATTCACATGCTACGAACTTCGTAGCAAATAGCTACGCGCTACGACTACGAGTGCTACGTGGCTCGTAACCGATTCCAATGTTTCTTAAACTGACCAGTTCATTTTATGATAGTTACTAATAGTTAATTGAATAAAATAAATATACAATAGTGAATAATAAAACCAGCTTATTCTAGCCCCACTATAGGACAAGGTCCTCTTCTCATACTCACTTCTCACAGTTGCTCGAGGTGGGTTGGCCATTTCTGCCTTATACATATAATTCAAATAAGAGAGCTCGTGGCTTAATAAAAACAGCCGCTCGGGTCGATCTTTAGGTTAAGCCGTGCTTACCTAGGCTGCTCCGTGGATGGGTGACCAGCCATTACATATCGTGTTTCCACCGTGCCTCGGAAAGCACGTTAAGCCGTTGGTCCCGGCTGTCATTTGTAGATCTTTGTCATTAGTTACAGGTAGTCAGTGGCTCGATAGTCTTGACACAGTCTTACCAAGGGGTATCGTATTACCTAGCGCTAACTGGGTTGTGGAGGTCAGATAGGCAGTTGCTCCATGTAAATCAGAGCCTTATATAATCAGAGCCTTATATGATCTACGTAGACGCGATTCTCTAAGAGAACTGTTTAAGGAAATTAACATCATGACAGTACCTTGTCAATACATCTATGAAAACATCATGTACGTTAGGAAAAATTTGCATTTATTTAGTAAAAGAGGTGACCGACACCACTATCATACTAGAAATAGGGACCAACTAACTCAACCAGGTTTCAGGCTAGCTAAAGTAGACTCATCTTTCATGGGGTACTGTTTAAAATGTTACAATAAAATACCTCCCCACATTCTACAACTGAATGAGACGAAATTTAAATCTTGTATAAAACGCACACTATGTAGGCAAGCATATTATAAGTTGGGGGATTACATTGATGATAAAAATGCTTGGCTCAATGCTGGTCCTGCTCCACAACCATAGGGGCAAACTAATTGATTACCATGTGAAGTTATTGTGGAAGCTGCAGAAGATTGTAAAAATATATTTGAATTGTATAGATTCAATCTCTTAGTATTATATAATCGCATAGCACATGTGTGAGTACTATGTACGGTAAAGCTACCATTTACATTTAGTTATCTTCATTGACTTGAATGTGCCCTGGTGGCTGAGAGAATGTCATGCTCACACAAATGTCTCGCTGATGGTGGCGGGTGTGTCGGGTCATTTAGTTCCCTTCAATGTGGTTGAGTTGAATGGCGCTGATCCATGCGTCATGTTCGTGAACGGGCGCTGTCAGTTGGGACTGGTCATCTCTTAGCTGTCACGGTTTATTTTAATTACTTTATTTTTAAATTGTTAGTTTAATCTTTTACTCTGGACGCTCTTAATGTGCACGTCTTTGTACATCGTTCTCACATACTTATATGTATAATCTCAACATGAATGATGTAACCAAGATTTTGTAACAATATTTTGATTAAAAAGAGTGTCCATGGAGTTTCTTGCCCATTCTTCTCCATAGAGATCTACGATTTGGAATGTGCAACTACAGTACTTTCGCAAGTTATTATGCCTTGTGAATGTGACTGTAGCTTAGCTTTTTTGTTTTTGACTTTCAAAAGTGCCTGTAATGGTCTAATTGAAATAAATGCTTTGAGTTTGAGTTTGAGTTTGAGTTTGAGTTTAAAATACTGGTATTCAGCTGCATCTGGTTAGACTGAAGCCGACCCTAACATAGTTGGGAAAAGGCTAGGCAGATGATGACATATAATTCAAATATCACGTCTAGTTGTCGTCCAGACGTCATGGTAGACCACCATGACGTCTTAGAGCAGGAGTAATTCCAGTGTGGGAAAGAGATGGCGCTAGGCGACGTGTATAGCTCTGTCTCTTTCCCACACTGGAATTACTCCTGCTTTACGATGTCATAGTAACCCCCCAGGTTGAATCACGATGTTTTCTTCGAAGATTCGTATTTCTTAATGCATTTTCCAATGATAAATAAACCTGTATACTATGTTGTGGCAACTAGTAAAGTAAACTTCAAAATGCGTGCCAACGAATAACAATCTTTACTAGATGCGGTTTTCATACTTCATACTAGTAAACTATTAGTTTTTACCTCCAGTTCACTTGTACGAAACGAACATGTTGCCGCGAGAGCTTTTCACCTCACGGCTCAGTAATTAAGGAATGAAACTTTAAAACAACTACTAAGGAATGTAGTGCAGTCTTAGAGTGATAGTCTTTTGTCTTTAATAGCAACAGCTTTCATTTGTTTTGTTCATGTTGATCTTTCTTTTTATTTTTCAAATCTTAAGCTGCGGTCAACCCCTGGATTGGACTGCGGACACCGGACTGATAGACTAACCACACTTAATCAGCTTTTGTCCATAGAAAACAACGATTTTGTATGGAGATGCGTACGCATCTGAATAGACGTGGAAAGCTGAACAGAGCTGAATAGGTGTGGTTAGTCCCTTAAGCATACATTATCTGTACTGATATATTTGTGAAAGTCACTGCCACTGCCTCGTTGGTTGCAAGCGCAACTCCTGAGCATGAGGTCTTGGGTTTGATTCCCGGATCGGAGGAAGTGTTATTGGGTTGCTCCTTCAGGAGTTTTCTCAGTAGCATTCACAGAGTCTGGATTAGTGCCTGGGGATTTTAAAAAGTTTTTTATTTTCATCTACCAAATCAGTATTTCACTCATCATCATCAATCTCCTGCCCTTGTACCAATTTATTTGGGCGCAGCATGTCCTCTTCTTCCAAAGAGATTTAAAAGACTTGTAGAGCGGACATTGGATTTATTTACATCCAAAAATTTTGATCTCGAACATTTTCGATTTTGACACACGAATGCTACGTGACAAGCGGCGGCATTAACAAGTATTGGATTACGATTTTCTTCGTCTTGTCCCGTCTATCGCTCGTTATTATTTAAGTGTCTTTGTCTTCTTCCATACTTCTCAATTATACATCACAGTAGTCACCTTCTCTCTAGCTATACCTTCCTTCACACAGTCCATTCATCGTTTCTTTAATTTCACTACTTCCTGTACATGAAGCTGTAAAAGTATTTCTAGAATCCCACATTAATTACTGTTAGTAGTGTCATAATAATTTCCATTATCTAGCCAGTATTCTAGTACAGTAACTCTGCTCGTGATAAAAAGCTACGCAACACTTACTTGCCTCAGTTTCTGAACTTAATGAGAAAATGTACGCGCTACGGAAACTTTAGCATCGTACTGTTTTATAGTTTTAAACGACTTAGCCGACTCTGTAATTATGACTAAACAAGCATCCTTCGCTGCTTTATCTACATTAGTGTTAGAATTTAAGTTTGTAACTTTGTGGAAACGTTTTTAAAAGGTAGATGTGGGTTTAGAAGATTTTTGATGCAGAAATGTTTGGGATTGTCGATGTTTTGAAACTTGTAATGGACAACTTAAGGGCCTAGATAAGTGGCGATCAATTTAGAAAACGTTTTTACAACACTTTTCAACACAACTGTAAAAACTTATCTCAGTACCATACATTTTTGGTTTTCCCATTATTGTTACCCATACTTCCATACTAATATTATAAATGCGAAAATAAGATTGTTAGTTACCTTTTCACGCCTAAACCATTGAACCGATCATCCTGATATTTTGCATATACATTTTCAGGTGTACAGAGTCGGACATAGGGTATCTTTCATCCCGAAAAAAAGGACTGTACCCGAGGAAAACAACAATAACGTTCTTTTGGTAATAGGTGTCTTTCGAATCATCATTGAATTATATTATTACAAGCAGAGTACAACCCGAATTGATTGTCAAATTCTAAATTAACGCGAGCGAAGCCGCGGGCAAAAGCTAGTCGCTAATAAAATGCCACTTTGTTTATACAAAGACAGTACATTAAAAATACTTGTTACAAATGGCGCCAATGACGTAGGTGATCTCGCTCTGATCGACAATTCTAGGACAATATTATATTTTACCAAAACAATCGTCTTATCGTCGTAAGCTAAGAAACGTCCTTACCACATTTTATATGGTCAAAACAAGTAAGGCAAGTAACCTGAACCTTACCAACATAAACAAAATCAGAATCCCCAAAACTCAAGGAATTTAGCCAGCCAACATTGTACAACCATACCATCATGGACGCGAACTAGCTATCCACTCCTCTTAACAGCATTCCACGCCCGACCACCAAGTTTGAATTATGTCTTAACATAAACTAAGACATTATTCACAAGTTAGAGGAAATATGTTGCTTAGACAACTCGCAAGTTATTCGAAACGTCTCTTGTCTTGAAAATAATTTACAGCAGCCGTCTTATTTGGAGTCTGTGGGTATAATAACTTCGAGATGTCAGTGATGGTTGACATTGTGTGCATTCTGAATATTTGTTGAGGGAAACATACGGGGCGCTTTTTGGGACGTTGTCGTGACAATTGCAAGCCAATTTGAAAACGTTTTGGAATATTATTTTGTGGTTCGGCAGTGTAATCAATTCTGAGTGCTTTTCTTTTATTTTTTAAAAGACAATAATATAAAACTATACAAGATTGCATGGTTGATTCGGTAGGACACATTTTCATTAAATACTCGTAGATATATAGCTATACTATATTGTATTTACACAGCAATTGTTACATAGCTCTTGTATTTTGCGCCAAAATTCTAATAACCCTAAATATGAAACCAAAAGCCGCTACTCCTAAATCTGTACACTTAATTTTAGTTCAGAACAGCAAATATTTGCCGTCACCGAAATTGGTGCTCATATCACCCACCGCGGCGGCGGCGCCGTACACAAAATATAGCCGTGTATTTCCCAAGTTTGCATCCCTTGGGCTATGTTCTATACAACTAACATTGTAGGTATATGAGATGCATTCCTCATTCTGCTTGGTTGATTCAATGGAAATTAGGATCTGTGCTGGTTTTAATAAAGACGCTTTCGCATTATGCAAGTGTTTATTAATAGTTACGTCATTTGCATCCCCGGAATGAGTTTTTGATGTTTGTCACCTTTTGTCATGGAAATCGGCTTCGAATAAATTGATTTTAGAGCGGTTTAATTAAGAAGGGATCTGGAGATTCTTATGGAACTCTACTGGCATTATATTTTTGCGGTTAACTACAATTTTCATTAAAACCTGTGATAGTCAAAAGTTGGATTTAGTAATTAAATTACTATTGCCATTATATAAATAGTCCTTTGCAAAAATTAATAACGTTCATGGGTAGTATTTTATTAAACACTATAATGGTGGCGGTGGAATAAAACCAGCGTTGGACGACAAATAGGAGTTTATTCTCTTCACTTCAAAACTTGACAGACTTTAACAAACAAAGTTAGACTAAAGTTAAACCTATTAGTGGTTCTAGGGATGGACTGCGGGGCTATCCTATCCCTTCACCTCCTAGCTAGGCTATTCCTGAGGGCGACGGGGCCTCCGCTCAGGGCAAGCTTATGACAACAGTGGTGACTGCGGGGCTATCGACCACTGTGCCTTCTAAGTAGCGAGTGTCTAGATCCTCGGTGGTCCGGGTTTATATATGCGGTTTTCACATATTAGTGTGTGTCTTCATCATCTCACACTTGTTTGTGGTTGTAACCTTCGTTGACGCCACGGACACTTCACACGTCGAATGTTAGATGTCGCTTGTAGTCTATAGGTGCTGTTGTCGTCTTATCGATGATTATCTTGGTTATGTTGCGATCTACTCGGGTAGCGTAGTGTAGTGCACACAATCCGGTAGATAGCGTAAGGCGTCGTGTTATATTCTCCCCCTCTGGTACTCTATGGTCGTCCCGACTGAGTACCAGCACCAGTTTGTTTCCGCGGCCTTCCTCTTCGGCGTATCGGATAAGTTGGTTTGGATATGACGTTGTCTCTCTTTTCAAACTTCGTTATTGCTGACGTATGATATTTTCCAATAGGCTTGTCTGGAGTTTCTGAGTGAGCAATTTCATAAGTGGAGGTTCCATGTTTCTTTAATATAACATACGGTCCATCTCGTCGAGGAGCAAATTTCGAAGTAAACTGTTGATCGATGTTGCTCACGGGATGAGATTCTATCAAGACTAAGTCTCCAACTTCGTAGTCTGGATCGGGCCTTCTCTTACTATTTGCTCTTTGGCGTGTCGTTTCTTTGTTACACTCTATATTTTCTTTTGCTAGCTCCAAGTCTTGGGCTAGTTGTTTTAACTTTGGAGTGATTTCTGCGACAAAGTTTTCCGATTCTACAACCGAGCTTAGATCATGTGTCAACTCGTATGGTGTACGCAATTCTCTCCCAAATGTAAGGTAAGATGGTGAGAAGCCTGTAGTTTGACACTTAGCTGTATTCATTGCGAATCTTATTGTTGGTAAAGTCGTTGGCCAGTTCTTATGTTTGTCTTTGACCATAATTGCAATTTGTGATTTCATGTCCCTATTTTTCCTTTCAACCACATTTGGTTCAGGGTGATATACGGGTGTGAATATTTGTTGAATTTCTAAGCAATATGCTAGTTTTTGCATTATCGCTGATATAAATTGTACTCCATTATCGCTGATAATTTTCCTTGGCAACCCATACCGAAGAAAGATTTCATTGACTAAAATGATGGCACAATTTTCACTAGTTGCTTCATTTAGTGGGAATAATTCTACCCATCTTGAAGTAGTATCTTCTATGATCAAAATCCACTTTTCCCCTGATGGTCCCTTTGGCAAAGGTCCAAAAAGATCAATGGACAATACCTCAAATCGTTGAGAGTTTGGGGTGGACTGGTATAAACCTGCTGGCTTCTTATTAGTGGGCTTATATTTTTGGCATTCAACACATGTTTTCACGTATTTTATAACATCTTTCCGTAGTCCCGTCCAATAAAAACTATTTGTTATACGTTGTATTGTTCTTTCTACTCCCATATGACCAGCAGTAGGTGAGTCATGGTAAGCGTTCAGAACATTTTGTATTTCATGACGTGGAACTACTAACTTTGCATTGTCGTTTTCTTGTTCTGGCATGTAAAGATACAGGACACCTTTATGGACTAGGTACCCTTTCTTAATGTATTCTACATAATTTGGTATTTCTTTTCCTTCTTCTAATATTTTTATGATAGTTTGAAGGGTGTCATCTTTCATTTGTTCATCTCTTAACTGTTTTTCATTGTATCTAGGTAGATCTAACTCTGCTCTGCATATTATGCATTTTCCATCATGCTGCTCACACGGTGGTCGAGACAATGTATCAGCTACTACATTAGTTCGTCCTGGAGTATATTGGATTTTGAACTCGTTTGGTTGCAGCTGTAGTGCCCATCGTGCTAAGCGACCAGTTGGTGTTTTAAGATTCATTAACCATTTCAACGGTTGATGATCTGTAATAGTTATGAACTTTGTTCCTTCTATATAGCCACGAAATTTTGAAATAGCCCATACTATGGCTAGTGCTTCCTTTTCTGTGACACTGTAATTGCGTTCAGCTTGTGTTAAGAGTCTACTTGCATATTCAACAGGGTGCTCATTGTCCCCCTCCCCCTGCACTAAAGCTGCGCCAATGGCATACTGACTGGCATCAGTCTTGATAGCAAAGGGTAAATCGTCACTTGCCTGTTTCAACACTGGTGACGTAGTCAAGGCATTTTTTAATTTCATAAATGCTTCTTGTTGCTCTCGTTCCCACTTCCAGCTTATTTTCTTCTTCGTTAGGTTAGTAAGTGGTCTAGCAATGTCTGCAAAATTATGAATAAATCTCCGATACCATGATGCGGTTTGTAAAAATGATATTAATTGTTTTAGATTTTTAGGCGCCTGACGGTTTGCAATAGCAGAGATTTTCTCTGGGTCTGTTTTGATACCGTCAGAAACTATAAGGTGGCCCAGATATTTTATTTCTGAACACATAAATTTACATTTCTTTCTGTTAGCTCGTAGCTTGTATTCTCTTAGTTTAATAAATACTTCTCTTAAGTCTTTTATATGTTGACTGAATGTAATAGATCGGATAATTAGATCATCTAAGTAGCTTAATACACACTTCGCGTGCAATCCTAGTATGAATTTGTCCATTAATCTTTGGAACGTAGCAGGCGCGTTCCGTAGACCGAATGGCATTCGCTTGAAACGGAACGTTCCAAATGGTGATACAAAGCTTGTTTTATCGTAATCATCTCGATGTACCATTATTTGCCAGTAACTTGACTGTAAATCAATTGTTGACATGTATGGCATCGCTTTTGCCTGATGTAATAAGTCGTCAATACGAGGCAACGGATATCTGTCTGGTTTAGTTATCTCGTTGAGTCGTCGATAATCTACGCAAACTCGAACATCGGTTTCTCCTTTTGGAACTAGAATTACAGGTGCTGACCATGGGGAATCGCATTCCTCGATAACGTCATCATTTATCATATCATCCAGCTTTTCTCTTAATTGCTTTTGCCTTGTTGATGACAACCTATAAGGCTTAACACTAATAGGAGGATGATTGCCTGTGTCGATTCTATGTTGTGTAAATGGAGTTGGTTCCGTGTTTTTTTCAAAGATGTCGCTGTACTCAATTAATAATTCATTGAACATCTTTTGCTCATTGTTTGTAAGTATGGTTCCTTCATCGGGTTTTAAATAAAGATCAACAGAATACAAAGAAGTTGGGTTTATTGGTGAATAAATAATACGCGGATCCACACAAGATTGGTTGTCAGCGGGTTCTCGAGCACCGTTCTCGAGCGAGTTCGGGTCGTCCTTGAGCAGACTCTCAATATGACGACCACGATTCAGAAGTTCAGCAAATGTCTTCACTTCCGTGCGAGCGATCTCCTTTTTGTATGTTATATTGAGGAGTCCGTAAACAAAATCCAAATGTTCCTCTTCTCTATTTCTTTTTGCAGGTAACTGTGCGAGTAAGGCACGTTTTTCACACACAAACGTGTCTATTGTTTCTGTTGTTTGCTTCTTCGAATATAATTCCAAATAAATTTCGTGTGGCTGCATTTTCGGCGCAAAAGCAGACTTAATGGCGTCGAGAGCTTGGGTCCACTTTTTAATGTCGCTTTTCACACCGTTCCACCACGTAGCAGCAGAACCAGATAGTAACAAAGTTAAACCTTCCAAGGCGTCTTCGTCACTGATTTTCTCAATTTTTTTGTAAACCGAGATACTGGTTACAAATTCTTCAACTTTATCAAAATTTCGTTCACCGTCGTAACGCTTTGTGCACGCAGCAAAACTTTTAAAATGTCTATTTCCACTTTTGTTCGCTTCTGTCACTTTTGTTATGAGTGCAGTGAATTGTTCCTGAGTCATCATCACCATTTCTTGCTTTTTCTCAGACATGTCAATATGTCAAAGTATTATTAATTGTCTTGAGGGTAGGCTTCTGTTTATCCGCCAATATGTGGGTACACCGTCGATAATGTGGGTACTCCGATAAAATTGTTGCGGGTAGAAGAAGATTTTTTACGTTGGGCGCCAATATAATGGTGGCGGTGGAATAAAACCAGCGTTGGACGACAAATAGGAGTTTATTCTCTTCACTTCAAAACTTGACAGACTTTAACAAACAAAGTTAGACTAAAGTTAAACCTATTAGTGGTTCTAGGGATGGACTGCGGGGCTATCCTATCCCTTCACCTCCTAGCTAGGCTATTCCTGAGGGCGACGGGGCCTCCGCTCAGGGCAAGCTTATGACAACAGTGGTGACTGCGGGGCTATCGACCACTGTGCCTTCTAAGTAGCGAGTGTCTAGATCCTCGGTGGTCCGGGTTTATATATGCGGTTTTCACATATTAGTGTGTGTCTTCATCATCTCACACTTGTTTGTGGTTGTAACCTTCGTTGACGCCACGGACACTTCACACGTCGAATGTTAGATGTCGCTTGTAGTCTATAGGTGCTGTTGTCGTCTTATCGATGATTATCTTGGTTATGTTGCGATCTACTCGGGTAGCGTAGTGTAGTGCACACAATCCGGTAGATGGCGTAAGGCGTCGTGTTATAACACTTATTAATGTGGATGTAACCACTAAAGCATACCTCTACCTAACCTTTTGCGGATTCAAGGCGTGATATTATGTAGGCGTAGTACATGATTGTTAAATTGTCACAGAAAATTCTGCATTTTTACAAAAGGCTGTATCCACAAAATAAAAGAATCTTCCCGGATCGTTATTTTTACTTATCACTGAATGCAAGCTGCTTATCTTATCTCGAAGCAGCTTCTTCCTCTTCCACTTAATTCGTACTTTTTACAAAGGGCTCAATGTTAAATTGGATTAATTCTACCACATAAATCCTTGTTAAGGTCAAAGATGGATGGTGGGTGAAGCAAAAGATACGACTAACCTTTTTATCTTGACCTGTCACCCTTTTGACTTGCTGCGATTCGGGTAATGTGGACATTACACTTGTTTGGTTACCGTGACGATATTTGATATTCATGCAAACCATTCAAGCATCTAATTGGTTTACATAAAATTATGTGTTTTTGTAGAAGCTTTCTCATTTTATTGGGTTTCTTCAAATTTAATTAACAAGAAGTTAGAAAGTTATTTTAATCATTAAGTCCACATGAAAATATTCTATTAACTACAACCTCTCTTAGTTGCGACTGATGGAAGCTAATTCTGTCAAAGAACCAAAAAATACACACTCTTGAACATTTTGATCAATAATATTTAAACAAAAATATTTTCCTGCGACATTTAAAAAACCACCCGTAAATAATTATACCCACACTCATAAAAAAACCAGGTCATAAAAACGAAATGAACCGCAGCGACGCAAGCTCCCTTGTGAAACACCCTTAACCACAATGGTCCGGAAATCAATGGGACGATACGCCCCGGTCTGCTGACGTCGATCCAGTGTGACAGCACCCTAATTAAACCCGATGGCTTCGCTTTCTATTTCAACAATTGTAATTGTTTTACTCAGTAATATTTCGTTTCAATGTGACCTGACCCGAGGTAATTAGATCTCTGATGCTGAAGTTGGGTTGCGATAATGAAAACTATACGGTTGAGAGGTATGGTAGGTATGAGATCTCAGCCTTCTGTTCCAGCGCTAGGTTCTGTTTACCAACTAATTTTACTACTACTTCTAGAAATTCTATATCCCTTACCCACAACTTCTACTAACTGTAAGCCCAATGGAATTTACCATCGTTGAAGATTAGGTAGACGATCTGGATGCGTACCGTGAGGGCTGGTTCGAGGCACGGGAAAATAGGTCTTGGAACGAATGGAGGAGGCCTTTGCCCAGCAGTGGGACAGTGTAGGCTAATAAAAAAATAGGAATATCTAAACCGACTTTCATCACTTTCAGGGAATTCACTTTAAAATGCCTTTCTTGGTGCTTGGTCATTTCTATTTCCTTCTTCTATGTGGTTTAGCTTGTATGTTGTATGTATCTATAATCAATTTAAGATTATTAATAAATAACAATGTATCTCCTTGATTAGTCACTTGAAATAAAAAGTATTAATTAAGTTAGTTGCTAATTTACCTATTTGCCTCATGTGTCTATACCAGTTACCAATTCGAGTATCTACCTAGTTAAGGTTATGATTAAATTAAAAACATGATTTCATAAGAGAAATTCTACTTTGGGATTTTGGATAAAAATCATCGAAACCTCCCTCAGTTTTGTAAGTGTTATGGAAACTTAACTTTCCACCAAGCCGAAACATACTTTTATTTTCTAAAACCACAAAAAAAAACAATCTCAATAAATAAGTTATCTAACAAAATCACGTTTTCAAACAGTGTAATACCAACCTCGGAGCTGTTTATAACTAAACCGCGTTCAATATCAGTTAGTTAACCAGCGTTCAAGATGCAAGCGTAGTTAATTCATAGTTCACAAACTAACTTAGTTCCGTTAACTACAAGCTGTAAAGGGATTGGTTTAATGTTTAACTTTTCATCTTGGGGAATTAAACCTTAAGAGTTATTCGTGAGGACACGTTAACCTATTGATGTAAATTGTTTAAGTTCGAATTGTTTCATTCAATGGCAGCCTTGTTCCTCTAACTGCTTAATATAGTTCTTCTCTCTCTTGTGCTATGCTACCCTGGTCTTTGCAGGTCTCAGCTAGACCTTCCCCGTAATCTTCCATAGGTTTTCCACTCACCAGGCTGTTGATCTGTCAAGTAGCTGACGAGCTGTTCCATTTGATTTGTTATAAATGTTTAGAAATATATTTGCAAGCTTATTTCGGAAGCCTATCAAGAAGGTGCTATTCATGCATGTAGCAGCAGCATAAATAGTACTGATAAGCTGGCAAAATATTGCTTCCTAAATTCAAAACAACCATTATTTTGTCAGGAATTGCTTGAAAATGATCTTCTTGTAACCAAAATGGCTGCCAGCAGTTTTGTTCGAACTTCAAATCGTTTATCATCTTTGACGACCAACTCAGCGACCGCAATAATAAGCTACATCCACGATTCCCCTAAAAAATATTATATTTTACATGCAGAAAAAACTAGGCAGAGGAAATTCGTAGCCAAAATAAGGGAGGCAAATCAGCTTGTAACCCCAAGGCAAACAAGAGCCTATTATTATTTCTTTTTGGATATTTTAATCAACTTTATCTACAAGAAAAATATAAGTCAAAATATAATATTTTCGAAATTGATGATAAGGCAAATAATAGTGTATGTTTTGATGAGAGGATGTTGTTCAATATCTCTTTTGATCGATGGGTTTTGGATAAGCTCCTTTAAGGGCAAAATATTCATGAGCTAGGGTAAATCTTACCAGTTTTCTTCCTGATTAAAACCTATATTAGAAAATCAAACGTCTTTCTGGCTGTCTTTTAGTGTGCTTGTGTCTCGAGGGTCACTAATTTGAAAACGATTTTTTGTAACTACAATAATTATTACGAATTTGATGTTATGGTGGCCTAATATGAGGAGTTTAAATAACGTACGTATCTGAAATGTGCAGATCTATGTATATTCTGCCTATCCCTGGGAAAAAAGGTGTAATTATGCGTGAGTGTTTCCTAGCAAGGTTTTAAAAAGTACTTCATTACATAACATGGATAGACAGACTATTCACCAATATTCAGATGACCGTATTGACGTGACTACGTCTAATAAATCGATGAACGCCGGCTGCATGCACAAAATAGGACGGCTCATTGTCCCGTTACGCTCATTGTACCATACAAAATAGTGATAATTCAATAAAAATAATTCAATTTTATTCATAAAAGTATGCAATTATTTCATCAATGTTTTGATGACGTTGTCACGTTAAACTATCGTCCGTAAACCAAACTTTTTTAGTATGATTTTGCATTCACCCTAGATCGAACTCACTGGAATTCATGGGGAGAGGCCATTGTCCAGCAGTGCGATGATGAAAACTAACAGTCATCAGTTACTTAAGCCTTTTTACGGACAATTACAAAACATTGATCTCCCGAATGACCTCTCAACGAAAGGTCACCTACAGCGCCGGACGAATTGGCGACCGCAGTTAGTTGTTATTAGCAGACCTGAGCTCTCTACCCGCCTCTTTCCGTAATCCCAACGTTGCTTTTACGACACCCACGGGCAGCCGACGGCCTATTCTAAGCGGAACAATAAGAATCAATTTAAAACCTTCAAACTAGGTAAACACAAAATTACTACTACATAGCGAAGAGACGAGCGAGTTATAAAATATAGGAGAAGTATTAAAGGTACGTCCACAGTGCAGACCGTGAGCGTTCACGTAGGTAAGCATTCGGCTGATATTATCGATAAGACCCTTCTGAAATATTCATCACCGCAAAAGCTAGCGTAAGGCAGATATTAAGATTATCATTACATCATACGTCCTGATACATCATCAGGTACGCTTAACGCTACATCTACAAGTATAATCTTGAAACATATTCGCAAATGATCAAAAAGTATATTTGAATAGCTAATCTTAGGGACCGTCTCCACGAGCGAGAGAATCGCGGCGATATTATCGTCGTGCCACATTTCATTCATCATTTGTATGCGATAATATCGCCGCAATTCTCTCGTTCGTGGAGACGGCCTCTAAGAGAGTGTATAGAAATACGTGGCACGACGATAATATCGTCGCGATTTTCTCGCTCGTGGAGACGGCCCCTTAGTCCTGTTGAAAGTTTTGTTGAAATTTGAAATGCTTTGAAAGCAATTGCCTCTTGTATAAGGCCTTCTGAACGCTCGCTTTTGGTTGCCCATTTTTGGATACCAGTTACTCGCTATCGCTAGTGACTACCCGCGGTGTGACCGCACCTTGAAACAAGTTTCTATGTTAAAATCCCTAGAGGCAAACACACAACCCTTTCATGTACAGCTAATAGGTGTAAGTAACTTTTACCCGACTTAACAGAAAATATCGACGTCTCTAGACACTCGTAAATTCTTACAGGATTCTCAAATAAAATTAGTGGGATATATTCTGAACATATATATGGTATATTATAGCCCGAATGGTATTTAGTGCGTGTTTTTCGTGCTGTTAAAGTTTACTTCAAATAGTTCTGAATATTTTATGGAGTTTTAAACAGCGTCGTTGGTCGTCTACTGGTTACAAGGACGACTGCTGAGCATGAGGTCTTGGGTTCGATTCCCGGGTCAGGCAAAGTGTTATTGGGTTTTTCCATCAGGAATTTCTCAGTAGCAGCCACAGAGTCTGGATTTGCGTCCGTTTGATGGCAATAGACTTGCCCCTGTCACATGGGACTTAAACATAACTGGTGAAATGTGGGTGTACTATTGGATACACCTCTGCCTAATCCTTTAGCGATTACAGGCGTGATGTTATTTATATTTTTTCTTGCATTATTATAAATCTAAGTAATAGAGTAATTTGATTTTGTATTCACACTTAGCCGCTGCTTGGCTGGTTTTATTTCACCTCAATTAAATACAATAGATGTAAACTGTGCTTAAAATAAACCAAGTTTGATATCACATAAATGAAATCTATTTTATATTCCACGGACTTTTTAAAATCTTTATTTTTTGGGTTTATTTTTTGGTTCTTGTTTCCTAAATAAAATGGTTTTCAAAATAGCAAAACATTCAGGAAATTGATTCGTCTAGCAGCAGAACATTCTTTCATACATTACAACATTTATTTGCCAACATTGGCAACTAAAAGTCGCAACTGGTCGCAACAACATAAAACAAAGAATTCCCTTTGAATCTCGTCCACCGTACATTTTCTCCACGATCGAATCCTAAAAAGTAGGAGAAACATTCCTTTGCCTTTCAAAGAATCGAAATCACAGTAACGTGGCATACCAGGAATTCTTGAGTCTGCATTCTGCATGCATATTCAATATTGGAGAACAAAATAGGAAAAAGGGGGAATAAAAATCTCCTTTCAAACAAATAGTTCCCGTTCAAGACCGCATAATGGAGGTCTTGCACAATAGTGCAATTCTGGCGCGACACTGCCAGTGGTAGCCTGTTTGACATACTTATTCACGATTCTGTCGCTAAGTATTTTTCTAATTGTTTTTTTGTTGTTTATTGTGGAGAATCAATTTTGGTTTCTGTCTTCATAGAATATCAGAGTTATTTAGTTGACGTTTAATTCTAGATATTTGAATATCAATGCGTGTCGTTTAATTTGCATTTTTTTAGTGAAATATGCACGTTGTTATCCAGGAATTTAACTCTCATAATTTAAGTTTCTTAATAGAATGTCTCAATTGTAAAAGCATCTACTAACAAATATTTTTGATACGTAGCATCTTTCGCGGGTTGTCATGTCAAACGACACAGCTCATAATACGAAAAAATAAATTGCCGAAGACACAGAAAATACTACAATACTACATACTTGTTGTCAGCCAATTCTCAATCTTGTCACCCTTTCAAGAAGCACCAGAAGCCAATATCGATTGGCTATATCGCCACCCTAAGGTAAAACGACCTCGCGAAGATACAAGTTTCAATTTCCCATCCCCTTCGAGTACTGGCCATAAATAATATCGAGAAAAAAAGTTATTTAACACATCCTCTGTACCCAATGGTTGGTGAGCAGAATTCGTTGCCAATTCCCCAGTTTGCTATGACGAATGAAGCTGGAATGAAGCCAGCCTATTCTATGTACAATGAAAAATCTCTTTATAGCAAGGTTCGTGTACACTCGTATAAATTCAGTTATGCGAAGCGTTATGTGGCACAGTTCTCGAATATGGGCACATCTTTTTGAGGTTAGCTGACCTGGAAGTAAAGGAAGTTTTGGATCCATTTCAAAATGTTGGTTGTACTGGATGTGCATTAGCATGCATTTTGAATCAGTTTGCTGTGAGTGTTATTTAGAATATTTAGAAATTATAACATTAAATTCAATTGCGGAACACTTTTATGGTAACAAGGCGTTGACACCTGAATGGAATTAATACATGTCTCCAAAGCCTTAAGAGAACTAAATAGTTGTAAATGCAGTTCAATTTATGTCTCTTTCTCACAATCAGTCATCGCGAAATATACTAAACACCTATATCATCTGGTATTACTGATGGTAATACGTCATATGCCATAGTAATATCAAAAGTACGATATTATCACTCACATTTGTGGTATAAAACAATCGACAGCTTTGAAAATTCAATCGTTGTACCAGCTTTCAAAGGGTTGTGGTGACTGCTTTTATGAACTGATGGTATAACGCCACGTTCATCCAAAACCTAAAGCTAAGGTTACACAAAAAATACCAAAAACTTGGTACTTACAAAAGTGCAAAGTTAGGACTTGTATGCGATTGTGATATGATTGTTTTTATGGCAAACAAAGGTATTGAGTTGTTGAACTCCATTAGCTCTGAGTTGAAACACACAGTTACTGACAAATGCGCACACACACACATCTGTGTGGTTCTTTCCGCAAAAAAACTGATTTACACGGTCCTCATATGACTTTATAAAAAATATGTCTGGATTTTAAAATATACTGTCTTTATTCTTAGAGTAGTCAGTCAAGAAACACCAACCTCGTTTAGTTTTTCAATTTACAGAATAAACGTCACTTATAATTAATTTATGCAAGCTGCTTGTATCTTTTTTGTTCAAGTTACTAGCATATTGTGTAGTCGTGGCTTTACTTTAAACTGCAATCATGCGCGGCGTTTAGGACAGTAGGTACCAGTTCGGTTCGGCTCGGCCCATGATCGGATTATGCTGCGGTGGCTTACATAATGTACTAGGACAGGGTTAATTGATTCTATTGAGAGACAATAGGCTCGCTTTCTCTCACATTTAATCTAATATTGTCAGTGATGAATTTTGGATGGGCAATGTTGCTTAACTGATACGTACCTACTGAAAATTTTCAGATATTGTTTGAAGAGTGATTAGTTGATTGATTGTCTTTATTGAGTTCTAACAAATTAATTCCTATTATAGGCAAATAAATTATTTTCTAAAAAGACCATCACATTGTTGAAACCACACCCGAGTATTGTGTTTTGTCATTTAGACCCGGAATACTAAAAAAGGCCAAGTCTTTTGTCGCAGGGCCTTTTATGTCCAATATAAGAAGACCCCCTACTGTTAACCTATTAAAGGGGATTTGGGGGTCTTGTTAATCTGGCGGTTGTAAACTACCCCCGGTCACGTGTGCAACAAAGGAAACTATGATGGAGGTCTCGTTTTTATTAAAACGTCCAGTGCTCTTAAGCCGATTTTATTTATACCCGCCCTTACAAAGTTACTTAGGAAAAGTTTGCGCAAAATATAGTGGGATGTATGTATGTATGTGTCCTCTATTTTGGGGACAATTGAAACGTATTCGTTGCTATATTTTTGTTCTGGGTAACAAGGAAAAGAAAGTAATGTCTCATCCGCAAGTTTTTTCAGCGAAAAACAACACGCAAGAGTCTCGGTTTGGAATAACAAGAGATTCAAAAATGATTGATGCTTTCTAAGCCTTCTTTATGTTTAGTATAAGCATAATCAGCCCATAATATTAATGTTCCCACTGCTGGGACACACGGCCTCTTCTCTATGAGAAGGAATGGGCTATAATCCACCACGCGGGCCCGGTGCAGATTGGTAGATGTCATATGTCTTCGATTTTTTGGTTCTAGGACATGCCGGTTTCCTCACGATGCTTTCCTTTACCGTTTTGAGAGCAGTGGTGATGAAATAAATTACATAAAGTAACACGCCTGCCTGGGTTCGAACCACGACTTACAGCTCGTAAGTCGTGGCCACCACCACTAGACCACCACTGCTCTCGTTATGTTTACATAATAATATATTAAAATTATAATTTCTGTTTATCTATACTTGCATGTATTCTATTTGAAGTGTGTTGATTTGAAGAAGTAAAAAAAAAAAAATTTTACATTTACATGAATGTGCACTAAGTAACATTAATTTTACTTAGTGCACATTCATGAAACTGCCAAAGCTTAGAAAACATTAGCTTTTCTGCTTTTCTACAAAAAGTAATGTCACCGTGTTTATTTTTATTAATTTGCAAATCTCAACGTAATAATAATATTATGTACAGGCGTACCTAGTAACAGGGTTCGAAGTGGTAATTATCATATACTAGCTTTTGGCCAGGGCTTCGCTTTGCTTAATTTAGAATTTGACAATCAATGCAGGTTGTACTCTGCTTGTAATACCTGAAAGAGTAACCATGGAGTTTCTTGCCGGTTCTTCTCCATAGGAAACGACCAACCCGAACCGTGCACCTTTTTGTCGACGTTTCATAAGTGCCCATGTGGGCCTATGTGAAATAAAAATATTTTGATTTTGATTGATTTTGAAAACGTATATGCAAAATTAAAGACGATCGGTTCAGTGGTTTATGCGTGAACTGGTAACAAACTTACTTTCGCATTTATAATATTAGTAAGGATAGTAAGGAGAAGGTTATCTTGATAATTATGAAAGAAAATAATTATACTTAAACTGTCACTTACTATCTTCCGTGATTGTTCATGATTTTGAGCTCCCAGTAGGTATTTCGACGCTGTTGCAAGCGCCTTTGTTGCGGGTTGGCTGGAGAATCCTGGGTAGATGGAAAATAAATTGTTAGGAGCAGATCTGTCTACCCTCTTTCTTTCTTTTCTTTTTTTCTTCTTTCTTTTTTTTAGTTTTATACCTTGAAAGCTTAAAACAGTGTTTGAAAATAATTATCTTAATAATTATGAAAGAAAATAATTATCTTGATAATTTAAAACTCTACCCAGTAACCAACGCTATACATTTCCTTCTTGATCATATTTATAATTACTTACTTATAGTAATACAATCAATCAAATTCATTCATCCCGCAACACAACAAATTCCTGCCCCTACCCGAACTACACAAACAACATAACATCTAAGAAAATATTAATTCCTTAGAAGCTTTACTATTAATCCCAGCTCAACTATAATACGACGCCTACCAACAGTATAGGTAGCACACCAACATAAGACGCAACGTGTACCAACATTAGACGCCGCGTACCAACATAATACGTAGCACGAACCAACATAATCTTGGAATCCGGAATGCTAAACAGAGATTTGTTTGTTGTCCTCTATCTACCGTTGTGTAACTAAATAATGTTATATTATACAGTATTCTATGTTATTCCTTTAAGTCTGGCTTGTGTTGTAAGTTAGATTTCAAGGATAGTTCAACACTTGGATCTATTTTGGATTTTGTTTGGATATTCAGCCTATGTGATTGTTACTGAACTCTGGTTTAATTTATGGGTCCGCAGTGCCGTCGCCATAAATATTAAACCAATATATTTTGTTTCCATGGTTTGTAGTTATAGTCCTGCATCAACCGGAAGTTGTCCTTGCATGCACTTACTGCATATATTCGTAGGTTGCATTCCATTTAAAATCGTTTAAGAGGAGCCTTCAGCGAGTTACGGTCTCGTAAGCCTTTTAAAGGTCCTGACCACATGGTGACCCAAGATAATTTATAAATAAAAATAAAATAAAATAAAATCATTAATTTCAGACAAAAAAGTCCATAGACAAGGCAAAGCTGTTAGTAAAAAAAAATTTGCTTGTAACTACTTAATGTTACTAATTGAAAGAAAAAGAAGAAACTAGACACACCGCCTACCCCTGCACCGCAATTCAATACCTTTTTTCAAATAATAATGATACGTTTTTTTATTTCTTTTTACCACAAACAAAGTGGAGACTAGGGCCATATTGTTAAAAAAAGTATATGATATATTGCAACCAATTGCACAATTATCACGTAGTAGACACATGTATGACCTCACATCACCCCTTCTACTTACACACAGCAAAATAAAATTCATCCAACTATTTTGACTACAGTATCCGCTCCGCAACAGGCATACGTAAGCAGAAAATACTTCATTCACAACAATACACCAATCAATTGCTTCAAAAGGAAATAAAACTTGATTCTTACTCAAAGTGTGTGAATCATAAAATAGAGCGAATTTATTACCTTTATCGAGTAATAATAACTTGTTAGTTCCTTTTAGGATTTCAAGTTTATTACTACAGAAATTACTAGCCTTAGACGTCCCCTAATCCGTGTTTGATGGATTATTGGTATTAAACCTGTTTATTAATGCTGTGTGGTATTAAGGAACAGGGATTAATTGGTAATCTTTACCAGATTTTGTAAGATGGATTAATTTCCCTTTTAGAGTTGTGTATTTTGTAATTAGTTGTGATATTTTGTGTTAATTATCTGTCGCAAGGTCATGACGTGCATACAGAAGTAAAAAATATAAACACTGAACATGCTGTGCTATGGGGGGGGGCCACAGCACAGCGCTGGTTTTCAGTGGGCACCCGTGCAAAAAAGAAATCCATATTTATGTTATATAAGATTTGTTGAAAGGTTTTGTAATTCCGCGAAATAAGTTTTTAACAAAATATGTGATGCCACTTGACTAGGAGCAACTTCCGTAAATTATATTTTGGTCATAACAAAGTAATATAGGCTATCCAGTGGGATTATTCCACTTTGACCCAAAACTAAGACAAGTTGGTGGGGCAAAGTGGAATATAATCCAAAAGCAAATTCAATCTCAACGTATTTTTTTTTTTAATTAGACCATTACAGACACTTTTTAATATCAAAAAAACAAAAAAAAAAACGAAGCTACAGTCACAGTCACAAGGCATATTAACTTGTGAAAGTACTGTACCATTCCAAATTGTAGATCTATATGGAGAAGAATGGGCAAGAAACTCCATGGACGCTCTTCTAAATCAAAATATTGTCACAAAGGCATAGCCTAAGCTACTCGTAGCTATAGACTAGACTATACGAATAATCAACCCTAAAGTCACAATATTCAAGTCAGACACTCAATCGACTGATCAGGTAAACAATATGATGAGTTAAACGCTACAATATCTACGTAGCAATTAACTCGATTGCTTTAAAACGTGTTATCCATAATACCCACAACCTCGCGATGCCACGTTGGCATCCCCGCCCGTCAGTATTTAGGCCACAATAATCTGGCTATTATGTCGAAAACAATGGGATTTAATACAACCTATTTGGCTATCTGGCGGATCTTGGATTTGTAAAATTATGTACCAGCTGGTAGGTAACAAGGCTCGTCATTATGAATAACAAATTCAATTAATACAGTTTGAGTGGGACTTAGTAGTAAGCTGTGTTATGGAATTAATTAGTTTTCTTTGTACGCTCGGATGGTATGTTTAAAACTAGTATTGTATTATTTATTTGTTTACATACTTTTGGACGCGTGGCCAGAAATTAGTCCATTTGGAATGTACTTACATACTATCGGAATATACAATCTTATTTCCTAACCCAAGTCCTCTATTTATGTTCAAATTTCAAGTAAAGTAACAAACAGACAGGCAAAGCTACTTTCGCATTTTTTATATTAGCGTGGTTCTTTGTATTATAAGTACCTACAACATTGTGGAGTCGTCAATTCTAAAGTAGCCTGCCGAACCAGAAGCAAATTGTTGACTTTAATCTGCACCGATTACGTAGATAGCAGTTTAACAAAACATGACATAGAATTGAAAGTACAATAGAAAATTCTCCGTATCTTAAAAATACCTACCTCCCTTCACAATTCAAAATTCTAATATCCTAATCACCTGCTCAAACCGTCGACAAAGAGCCGAGGCGGCTCAAGCCAGCGATACAGATCCAACGCTTATTTGCGATAACAAACCCTACAAAAGATGACTTGGCCGACCCATTGTTATTAAAAATGATGTCAACTTTACTGGCACCGTTGATTTATGATATGCTTTTGTGGCACACAATAATGGGATTGTGTTATGTAACGGCTAAGAGCTCATTATAGCCAAGTAATAATAAATAACGCTGGAAAATGGCCGAAACACAGAAGTTTCGGTACTAGCCGCCGGATCGGACGGTTTTATGCTCATTTTAAATGGCTAATTGCTGACTTCACCAAGGCTGTGTATGAATATTTCACGTTATTAACATCAGAGATATTTGTGTAGTCTATTTGGATAATTTTGTGGGATCTCTGCTGTTTCTGTTTGACAAATACGAGTCGGAAGCGCGGTGCTTGCAAGCACTTAATTAGCATTTTTAATAGAACCTGCTAGAGCACATACCTATTGGAATACTGTACTGTTTCAATTTGCATGTGTTTCGTTTGGTTTTTAGTTTCGAGTATATTTTTTATTAGAACTGACTTTTACCATATTAATTTGCATACCGAACACAGCTAACTGATGTTACTGTTTTTAAACTGAGGTACTAATAATTCTTCGCTAATGCTTCAGTGTCGTTTTACATTAAGATGTAAGAATATCTACAAATATTATTAAAACAATAAATTAGATTGTTGCTTGTTATAATTGAGCTTTTCAACTAATGATGAGCCGTCTCCACATTACAATAAAGTGACTTGCGTAAAAGAAAATCAATAAGCGAAAGTGTGACCAAAAACACAACCTGTTGGAAACTCATGATCATAATGGTTTTCAGCAAATATCGAGATTTTCAGCTCAAAAGCAAGAACTTTATCATTAACTGAAACACAACTTTGATTCCAATTCCAGAAGTTACCATTTCGTGAACCTTTATCGGCTTGCTAATCTAAAATATTTTTCGCACCAATCTCTGTGCTGATTACTCGCCAAAATAGCGAAATGACTTTAGTGGCAAGTCAGAGTTTGTCGGTGTCGTCCAAACCAATTATAAAGTTTAATTACTCATAGCTCCGCGGACTAGTTTACTGCAAACAACAGATGCCGCTAGTCACGCTTGTAATTTGTGGACATGGGTGAGGACGCTGGAATGTTGTCTATATGGTGCATACATTTTGTATTTGACTAGTGATTTTATTGATGAATTATATGAACCTGCCTTCCAGAAGGCAGTCATACTTAACACGGGCAGACTGGTGAGAAAGTTCCTGCACTGTGAACCAGACAACCAGCACCAACATATCCACTTAAACATATCCTCATTCTCTCTTTCAAGCTACAAGGCAAAACCGTTTTGTACCTAGTACTACCTCTTTAACTCTCAACACAGCTGATAATCCCTTGGCTTAGGTCCGTTCTGTCAGTACTTTCCGGCTACCCGGCTAGTCGAGCAAAATAAATTCATAAATAAAAATAGTAATAACAGCCTTTATTAGCAAACTCTTCAGACATCGGTTTCTGAAGATTGTGCTACTTTAGCATAGGCTCCTCCATATTCTTCCACGTTTCACGGTCATGTATTTCCCTCTTCCACATTGACCCTGCTGTCTGACTTTCGTATCGGGCGTCCTCTCTTCCTTTGGCCTTCTCTTGGGTTCCATTGGGCTACTAATTTTCTTGTGTTGATTATGATTATACAAATTGAGGCATCATGATGAATTGAATGCACTGACAGGTTTTAACCTAGATTGAAGTAGCTTATTAATTAGTTATTGTTTCCAATTAAAATGATTAAGTTTATTCTTGATAGACGTGATGTTTTTACTCGATTTCGAGTTAGATTTCTATTTTCTTTATTGACTGTTACATCGATATTAAAGCTACAAAAACGATTCCTCCTAATTTTTATTCATTTATTTTTGACGTGTAATATTGGTATCTAAAACCAATTTAAAAACCCCATTTTATTATAGTTTGACAAAACATTCTGCTATTTTTTGCACTAGGTATATTTTTTTACAATTTCCGTGACACCGTCTTAGAACTGTCTATTTCAGTAACATTTTCTATACTTGCTCCTCCATCTTCAATATCACTCATTTCCATAATCCCACCTTTCAATTTACCACCAACACAATTTTTATTTGGTCTCAAAACATCTAAAAGTTTCTCTTATGACGCACCAAACTAAAACTCGCATCCAGTTATACGCTGACGGATTTTATGAGGTCATATTTATAACCACGACCTAAATCTTCTTGATCTCGACGGAAGAATTGAGTAGGGTATGTGACAGCTCGGATTATGGGAAACCGTCAATGTATAGTTGACGGTGGGGTGGCACGGTTCAGGAATTCATTATGCGGCCCGCGGTATGGTTCGTCGATGATGATAAAATGAGGTGTCTTGGATAACTTATCTTGGTATCACAAACTAATGCTTTGCTAACTCAAATATTAACGCTATTATGGATTCATACATTTTTGTGTACATCTTCATATTTGGTTGCTATCCGGTCATCTCATCCAAACTCTGTAAGTGCTTATAAATGTTTTAATCAACTAGTCATTGTCACCAAAAACAAATTTTAAAATTTTTATAATATCCCTTTTTAAAACTATTTTAATACACTTTCTTTAACTGCCTTATTTATCACATTTAGCATTTCACCTAAAACCCTTGCAATATCCTCCAGGCATTCGGTCTTCAAAACCTATATCACACACGTTATATCTAATTACAAAACCAAATTTGCATCCCCCAGCACATCTGAACGACGAAATTGTGATAACTCAGTAGCAACGCGAAGTATTTTCTAGTTCGTCGCCTCTACGTTGCTTCGAAGCCAATTATAAAGTTTAATGAAGCGTCAGCTTGTCCCTTTTACACTTGCACACTTACTTTACATTATAGGAATAGTTAAGGTTACGAAATTAATGGGGACTGGCTTATGTAACAATGGAAATTAGTTGATGTTTACACGTTCGTGAGTTTACGCAGAAGGTAGCTAATTTGATCTTTATAATTTGGGAAAAGAGCATTGGATTAACTAGAAACAGGTCATTAAAAACGACGTGAAATCTTTATCAGAAACCATGAATCTTTAGTTCGAAGTAAGGATTTCTTATGAGGTTAATTTTAAGCCGGAGAGGTGATCTGTAACTCAGGACCTTCCTACTTCAGACACCTTTCTCTATATAAGATTGTACATATACCAGCGCCTGTAAATTCTGATGTCGAGATAAATAAAGATTTATGATTATGATTATAATTGTATTGTTGTAATGTATTGTACAACGGGCTGGTGTCCGCAACTCCACGTCCAATGCGCGTATTTTGCGTGGAGAAAATAACATTAACAACATTTACAATACGAAATCATCTATGACAACATAACATAACATCACGCCTGTATTCTCGAAAGGTTAGGCAGAAGTCTCCCTAATACTACACCTACATTTCGCCAGTTATATTTAAGTCTCGTGTAATAGGGGGCGAGCCTATTGCCATCAACCGGGCAGAAATCCAGACCCCGTAGCTGCTGCTTCCATTCCAGGTGGAAAAACCCAAAAACAATTTGCCCGAGCCGGGAATCGAACCCAAGTGCGAACAACCAACCACCAACAAGGCAGTCAACATTAACAACATTTACAATACGAAATAAACTATGACAACAACACATATAAATATGCAACACGTAGCGACATCTAGTGAGACAGCCAGCTTTCTTCAAGTGTTAAGACTTGTCTATGATTCGTTCCTATCTCTGCATATAGCGACATCTAGTAGACATTTTTGTAAACTGCAACAGAGAGATTTCAAAGTGTAAACAAACCTTGTGAAACAATGAATTTGTTGTCACTATTGTTTACATACCGTTTCTGTTATCATCATCTAAGAAACAAAATAACTCAAGAAGTAGTTCGACATTCAAAATAATTTGTTTCTAAACGCTTTTTATGTCGCTAAAACAAGTCACAACAATTTTATGAATCGTTCCAAGTTAACGACACTTTGACAAACCCTGTAACGATCGACTGCTATCAAACAGTTAAGGGCTACCTATAACGGTAAATTGGTAATAAAATTATATGGTAATATTCATTCGAGTACCTTATATTTATTGTGTTTGAACGATAGTGGTGATTGGTTAAGTGCTGTTGTAAATATCTGAGCGTTGTGAAATAGTTACATTGAATGTATGAATGAAGCAGGTATTATTTAAACCGATTGAATTAACTGGGGACTAGTGTAATGACTTACAGGACGAAGATGAAACTATTAAAGTTTTTAGCTGAATTGGAGACACGCGAGTCTACAGTAGACTCGCGTGTCTCCAATTCAGCTAAAAACTTGGGTCATGAGAATCCTACATCTCGTAATACATACCTGCTTGAAGGTGGCTGATACACTCTCGCCCAGAAACTCCGAGGTAGAGCGAGTGTGAGAGTGTATATAGGCGTGCTCGGTATTCCTCGCTTGGCTGTACAGTACACTCTTGCACACAATTATGGATTACATTTTCGTGTTTTTTTTTCTGGCATTTGCTACAATTGATGAAGTAACACAATGGCAGAAGATTAAGGATGAATCACACACAGCATGCTTGTTTCCCAATAAGTATCAAGCTAGCTTACACCTAGCATGCTCTGTTAAAATCATGATACTCTTTATATGCAGGCATTGAGTGTAACTTAATGCGTAGTATAGCATTTGCTTGAAATTAGCACGCTTTTCTGCATATCATTATATTATCATTTAGCATTTCAAGCTTAATGTAGCATACCAAAAAAGCTAGCGCTCGATGTATTCAGTGATTTGTGGTGCAAGCGAGCTAAGTGTTAAACTTTAATACATCAAGTAATAAAACACCATTAAAAAGATCCTTTAAATTGTAACAAAGTAGAGGAAACACGGATAGGAAACGCAAAATCACGTGCAATCCCAACAAGAACGAATGAACGAATGAGCAAACATAATTCGGATTCCTTAGCCCGTGCTGATGCTGCGAACGTTCGACTAAAGGAATGTAATTTTATCTGATGCTGTTCGTGAACTAAGGGTAATTAAAGTTAAAAGGAATCCGAAAGTTTACGGAGTGCAGCGAACAATGAAACTTATAGTTGAACCTGTGTTTCGCATCAACTCTTGTACACTGTGAAAGGTAAGCGCACTTAGTGGCACTTTCCAATTTGAGTAGGAATTTGCCGTTGAAGTAAAATGGTAGATTTGAGTTTGTGTGTGATGAAATTAATTCTAAATTGACATTCAATCTTGACTTTTGCTCAGGTCAGAAAGAAGTTGAAATTGGAAAATTCTTAACTGCCACGTGGGTGTCGAGCAGAGCATAATTTAGCGAGAGCGATTCTTTATGTCCATTGTCCCAGTATGTCCACAGTCACTGTCCTTATAAACATGTCATGTCTTAACTAGCCTTATACTATCTTACGTACAGTGACTTTATATCAAAACTTTTTGCAACCCTGTAGAGCAAATACACGAAAACAATCCGTTCGAAATAAACAATTCAAAATCCAGGTGCAACGGCGAACTTTGTTTGGTTATTGTTAGACCGCAGTTAAGTGTACTTAACCTCGGAATTATTTAATCAAAAATTGGATGTTAGTTGGGTTTTTGAGATCTTTTACTTAAGTTGAACTGTAGGATTAGGGGTTCATGTGTGTCAACTGTCAGAACAATATTACGATTGTTACCTCAATAGACTATCAAAGATAAACTTACATGCTCCTTACATAATCTGATCATTATAATAAATTCTGGACTTTAAAAGAGACTTTTGTATTTAATTTCGTTTAATACTCTTTCAATGTGCAGTCGTAACGGGCGTTGTCAAACTAAAAATATACTATAATAATATCCCTGGACATTTCACACAGCACCATCTAGTCCCAAGCTAAGCAACCTAATACTTGTGTTATGGTGGCTAGATGGCTGATAAACTACATACAATTTTTTTTTGTAAATACATACATATTATAGATAGAAAAACACCCAGACCCGGAACAACTACTTGTAGGTCATACAAATATTTGTTCCGTAGGGGAATCGAACCCGCGACATGCAGCGCAGCAGTCAATCGCTTGACCACTGCGCCAACCGTGCCGTCTATGTGACTTATATCGTGGTTATTATAAAATAATTCGTGTTAAACACGATATATTCCGCTGGCGTTGAGAACTACTTTTTGCTCAGCAAAGGGTTTATCTGTCTCAAAATTTTGGCTCGTACATGTTCAATTAATTCCCGTCTTACATGCATATCTTCATGTGAAGTGGGTTGGCTCAGTGTGATGAATTTGCATTCATACATACGGGAAGTATATCTCAGAACTTTGTCGATTTCCAACCCAGTTTACATAGTCGATTGGAGTGCCTTTGATGGTGATGTTTTTACATAATTAATTATGATTTTAGAAAGTAGATTAATCTAATAACATAAGAGCAGAGGTGTACCTAATAGTACACCCACATTCAGCTTGTTATGTTTAAGTCCCATGTAATAATCGGGCACAAATTCAAACTCCGTGGCTGCTACTGAGAAATTTCTGATGCAAAAACCCGATAAAAATTTGCCCGACCCCGGAACGAACCAAGGACCTCATGCTCAGCAGTAGCGATTGCGACTACTAGACCAACGAGGCAGTCCAATTAAATTCAAAAGTCCAAATTAATCTAATAAGTCAGCAAATATAGCTCTACTGAATGACAAAGATTTTTTTTATAAGTAAGCCATTATATTCAAAACCCTCTAGGTGATTGCGAAACACACTTTTAATCCTTTTTATTTTAACATTGATAAATTATGCATAATAAAAAGTCGCCGAATTTTTCAAACATATTTTATGAAGTAAATTATTGGGAATTTCTTTCAAATTCCTTTCTATTGTTCTTAATAAAAAGCAGTTAATGCAATTGATGTTTTGAATCCAGAAGTTGTTGCAGACATTCAACATACAAAATAGCTACTAAATTAAATTGCAATGACAGATTCAGAGACATTCCATAAATTATTATTTATGTCTTTGTCTATTATATTAACCATCTCCCTTGTTATTACTTTTCACAACTTCTTAATCAAAATAATTAATCTTGTAATTAAAATTACTTTGACTTAAAATTGTTGTTTGAATAGTTGGAAGTTTCATAATAATGCGTTATTAATATTATGTAAAATCCACTTAGTATATAAGCTTCTGCTTATTGATAAGTTTGACGAACTTGTACAGGCTTACGTATAGCGTCATGTCTTTGTCTAAGAATGTATCTGAGTACAAATATTATGATGTAAACTGAAGTTATAGTGTAACGAATAGGTATCAGAATACTGTTTAACTGAGACCGAATTTGGACGTCATTTCAACCCAGAGTTGTTCTTAAATCCAGATTTTGTTTAGAGAAACCAGAAACTTGGGTACACATCTTTCGAGTAGATTCTACCTACACGTATTTATGTATCTACTCTAATATTATAAAGACAACAAGTCGTTTGGCTATGTTTTGTCGTTACTGACATACAAATTAGAATAGAAAAAAAAACAATTAAAATTACAAACAAAAAAATATTACAAATAGAACATGTCGAATAAAATAAAACAAAAAATCACACATACATAAGAAATGTCAAAAAAAAAATCTTACAAATAATAAAATGTCAATAAAAGTAAAAATTATAAAATAAAAACCAATATAAAATGTCAGTTAAGAATCATAAAATTACATAATTATCGGAATAATTCATACTAGAAATTATCATTTTATTCATCCACACTGTGATAGCATTTCTGAAGTAGTATCCCCTGAAGGGACTTTTTAAATCTGTTTAAAGGCATACACTTAATTCTATCAGGTAGTTTATTATAAATCTTGAGAGCAACACCAAATAACCTCTTTTTCAACAGTGCAGTTTTGCAAAACATCAGTTTTGCATTTGAATAATAAAAAACTATGTTAGTAATCCGGCATGCTAAAAAGATCCAAACCTCAAACGTTATGTAGTCAGAGGCTGATAACCGTTAAGGATAGTAAAGCAAGGCTGCATTTTTCCCCGGCCCGTTCCAGAGCGCTATCGTGTTAGAAGCGTTAGAAAAAAGGTCGGCCATTGAAACACAAGTACCACCGTCGACAAGCTTCCTATCCCCCTTTCACGATACCCAGGTATATTATAATAGAGGTGATAAAAGCACGGTTTATGCACTTAGTCACATGGTCATTGGTTACTTTTAACGTGCATTGAATGAATAAATACTTTATATTTAGGTGAAAGCCCGCAATAATATATTGATTGGCCTGTTGGTCTAGTGGTTAGTGACCCTGACTGCTAGGACGGAGGTCGTGGGTTCGATTCCCACACAGGACAAATCTTTGTGCGATGAGTACGATTATTTGTTCTGTATCTGGGTGTGTAATTTATCTATAATATGTATGTATTTAGAAATATATATGTATGTTTATCAGTTGTCTGGTTGCCATAGTACAGGCTCTGCCTAGTTTGGGATCAGATGGCGGTGTGTTGGTAGTCCCAAGATATTTTAATTTATGTTTTTATTTACGTTTTTTGCATTTGCAGGTCAGATGTTGATTAAAATATGATTCGCGACCGTAACATTTTTTTTTTTGCCGCAACTCGCCTTTGAAGCGATGATGCGGCCTAGGGTGGAGCACGCTTTCCTAGAAGAAACCGATTCACTCGAACTTTGAATAGATCCAGATTATTATGATCAGGGAACAGAAAAACCGGCTGTGAATCCGTGTGAATCATATTTTGTTTTTTTTTTTTGTTTGAATTTCGCGGGCTACCATAGCGTGTCCTCCATAATGGGTGGATTTATTCGTGTATCATGAACATAGTCAGCCTTTAACGTTCCCACTGCTGGGATACAGGCCTGTGACAAAACATGGGCTATAAACCACCGCACAGACCAGGGCGAGCTGGTGGATGTGACGTGCCTTCGATTTTTTGGTTCTAGTACATGCCGGTTTCCTCACGTTGTTTTCCTTTGTAGCGGCGTTACAAAAAGTACTACAGCGCCATCTATGACACCAATGAAGGACTAACATCAAAACCCTGAATCGCGCTGTTAAAGTTATACGCGACTTAACCCCATATAGAAAAATAAACAACTGTCGGGCACAAGCCCACCATACGCAACACCCGTCAGGTCGGAGGATCCTCCCTTTTCAACTGGGGATGAAGAACTTTACACCTGTTCTTCATCCCCCTAAATCTTCACCGCTTTGAGGACAGTGATCTGATGAAAAAATTAATTTGTGCATGTATTGTCTGTTCATAGTATCTTCAAATCTTCAGTAGATATTTATTTGCAACTAACATTTTACTTACTCTCCAAGGGGACTCTAATCTTCCACATTTTCATCCAAACCAGGCAGAATTTGTACCAAGTCTAACTAATATAGATGATATCCTAATCCACATCTTACGTAACTTACATGTAGATCATGGCGACCTAGTTTAGAATCTACGTTTGCTTGATTCTGTTTAAATTTACTACATAAAGCCGAATACACGGCATTACACATTACATTACTCCGTAAAAGAGTACCTACAGCTTAATATTGTAAAATTATGTTTTGGGTCTAGCCTTTTTTCAACTATGTAGGAGTCGGTTCCAGTCTGCCTCGACGCCACGTGTTAATTTATTTCTAGATCCAATTTTCCTTTTTTAAAATTAATTTAAATCTAAATACCTACTTTCTCAATGACAACATTTAATTTTGTATTTCTACTTAAAGCAACATAATTTATATTAACGCCTTCTTACTTCTCAAATAGCTTGACATTAATAACATCCTTTATAGTTGGCTTAGTTCAGTTAAGTAGCTAAGTTTCTAGAAAATTCCACCCCGTCACTTCCTATTGGAGCGCGGTGTCGTCAAAGGCAATTAACGGAGTAAACAAATTTTGATTAAAGTTCCCTGAAACTTGGGATGCTCTTAAACAAACTATTGAAGTGTTAAAATTTTAAAGAGGTTTATGTTTGAAGACTATAAGTAGTTTGTGTCCACCTGAATGGGTTATGAAACCTTTTCATAACCCATACACACACAGGATTTGTAGGTAAATACATGTAGCGGCCACGGATGCTAGAGGACTATTTCAGTATAATTATGATATACTAGCTCTGCCCGTGCGGAGTTCGATAATTGCAGGCATTGTTAATTCGGGGTATAAATTATCTGTGTGCCAAATCCGTTCAGTAGTTTGTGCTTGAAAGGGTAACAACCACATCAACTTTCACATATTTATATATTTGTAGTAAGAAATAAGATATTATGTATCGTTATGGTAGTCAGAAGCCCGCAGACCTTGAGAGAGAGAGAGAGAGTTTCAGAGTTCAGAGTTCAGAGTTCATTTATTTGTCAGAAACATGAGTATGCACACACAAAGCATGCAAGATGTTAAGTACATTACAAAAAGAATCACAGTCATGTTTTACCTTTACGGCGTACAAATATGTATTTTTTTTTTTTTTATGTTTGATGGGCCTACTCTTGACCTCAATCTAGCCCAGAGGACAGAGATGAGGTCGACGATGGAACGAGCTAACCCAAAAGAAGCCTATTAACTCGCGACTTAAATAGATTGGGGTCATATGAACTTGGGAACACCGACGAAGGCAGGGAATTCCACTCCTTGGCTGTGCGCATAATAAACGATGTAGCAAAGCGCTTCGTGCGAATGTGTGGAACATCGACAAGGAATGGGTGATAACCCGCAGTACGTCTGGACTCCCGATGGAAGAAGGGAGATGGTGGAATGATCTCGTGGAGCTCTTGGGCACACTCACCGAAGTACAGCCTGTAAAAGACCGACAGACATGCAACTCTGCGCCGGTGGGCCAGGCTATGAAGCTTGGTACTCACCAACTTATCGTCACCAATGAGCCTCAATGTATTATAATAACATTGATCAATTGTTTAATTAATTGTAACTATTAATTATTAAACATATAAAAAAAGAAAATTAATTGAAATTCATTTGATTAACGATTAAAAATAAAATAAATTTACATATAAAATAGGTACAGCACAAGCACTTCAAACATCAATTAAATTAAATAAGTAGAAGAACAAAATCTCATCGTCAAAATTAATTCAAATGTCAAAATAGGCCACGGGACCCAGGGTCCCGGGGCCCCGGGTTGGGTCTTTCAGGTAGCCCATCATGACGTCATAAAGCAGGAGTAATTCCAGTGTGGGAAAGAGATGGCGCAAGACAACCTGTATGGCTCTGTCTCTTTCCCACACTGGAATTACTCCTGCTGTAAGACGTCATAGTATCCCCCCTGGCATCGTGTTATCCAGTAATGGATTATGAAGCCACTCCATATAAAATGCTGCTAATCAGCTGTATCCGGTTAAAATGGAAACCGCGTCCAATCTAGTTGGGAAAAGGCTAGGCACAGAATATCAGTCTAAAGTGTTAAGTACTTTAAATATTTCATAACTGTAATTAATGTGATATAATATCTACAGAGAGGAAATTAATAAATTCCTCTTCAAAGACATATAAAGTCATTATATATCTTTGAAACGGCATGAATTTATCTTGAAATCAATTAATTTTAATACGTTCTTCAAGCACTTTACTGTTTAACAAAAAATATTGCAATATCAGATAGTGAACTGATGTTTATTTTAATTATCTTTAGAATTTAAATAACCGGTATTTTACATATTATTATGTCCTGTGTTCCAAACCAAAAATACAAACCAAAAACACAAATTTCTATCAAATATAGGTTTAGAATGTTTTATTGAGACCATCCTCTTACATAATTCTTCTCTTTTGTTTCAGAATCTTAAGAATCAAATCATGACAACGAACGTGTGGGTAGAACAGGTGAGTTGAAAACTATTTGCACGACTGGCCAATAAAAGAGTGTTACTTCATATAAGCTTGATATTAACATTAAAAAAATTAAGAAACAAAGCATCAACTGATGCTAGGCTCAGAAAACTGTTTCGTTAGACAAAGTTGGCAGAATTACTAACAGTCAGCCGCTTTAACACTGAATGAAATTACGCGTAAGATCCACGTGAGTAGTAGACTGTTCTCAGAGAGCCTTTCTGCGTGAAATTTGTCTTAAACAAAGCACCTTAAGAACCGAGAATTTAAAGTCAAAACCTACAAATAAAACAAAAACCAAAACGACTATAAACTACCAACATAGATCACAATACAAGTCGAAACGTTACAAACAGGACATGTCTCATTTCCCCCACACTATACCATTGACAAATGGCCACCCGGAAGGGCATTGACGTGTCACCGTGAAGACAAGTTAGGTTTGTCATTCTTTCAGAGAACGGACGTGGACACCCGCCTGTCAATTCCAAAGTGATTAATGTAAAAAGATGTAAAGGCTTTTAAACTCTCCAGAATTGAACGAAGAAAAAGTTCTCTCTCCGCTCTTTCAAAGAAATGAGAATGTGTTTTGTTTCTCGTTTAAATGATTGTGGATTTCGGAGGGATAATGTAAATTAAATGTTTTCGTTTGAGGAAAAGGATTTCGTATTTTTTGGCGTGTGGAGATTTTTTTTTGGATGTCTCATTACTTTGTGTGTGTATTAGATAAATCAGCCTCAGTAATGTTGAAGTGTTACTGGGTGTATTTTCTTTTTACTTTTCATTTACTCAGAATGTTTGCCCTGTAACGTAGATCTGGGCTGAGCTGTGTTTATAAACATTCACACACACAGCTAAAAATCGACTTAAGTGAAACTAAAATAAAAATATATAAGATGGCGTCGCGGCAGAACTCGTAGAAGATGGCGGGAAGAGCTGGACAAAACCAACGACCAGTGGCCCACATTAGCCCCGATTGAAACAACTGGAAGTCATGGGGAGAGCTTTGCCCAGCAGTGGGATGACACACGCTAACAGTATCAGTATCAGTAAAATACGATCAATGTTATCGAGATATATACACGTGAATAAGTGACGAGTAATAGAGAAGTATGGAAGAAGAAGACTTGCTGCGCCGATCCCAAATAAATGGGGATAAGGGCAGGAGAATGATGATGATTGCTGTTCAATTCCTTTACATCAATAAAATAATTCTTCCAGTTTATCATCATCCACAGCACGATCGTACACTCGCTGCTGAGTAATAGCTGCTTTCCTCATTCCAATCTCCACGTTAGCCTTAAGGCTAAACCACGTTTCTATACCATATCTAGCTTAGGTAAAGATAATCTCGACTGCTCGATTTCTTGCCTTTGCATAGATTCTTTTTAACGATTGTTTGTGAATGTGTGAACAGTAGGCCTTGTAGATTCCTAGAGGTGTGTTAACTTTTGTTAACCTCATCTTGTTTTCGGGTTTTCTTGTGTAGTAAGCAACAACTTATTGTCGGGCCTATGCTGTCCCCCCATACTTGAGTACTAATGCTGTAACATGATAATATTGTAAAATCTAATCATTTTAAAAGAGTAACCATGGAGTTTCTTTCCGGTTCTTCTCCATAGGAAACGACCAACCCGAACCGTGCACCTTTTTGTCGACGTTTCATAAGTGCCCATGTAGGCCTATGTGAAATAAAAATATTTTGATTTTGATTGATTGACTGACGACTTATCCAGATTGTATATAAGAACTAGCTCATGCCCGCGGTTTCACCCGCGTAAGTTCGATAATTGTCCCACGGGGTCGCACTACCGGGATAAAAAGTATCCTATGTGTTAATCCAGGTTATAAACTATCTATGTGCCAAATTTCATCCAAATCAGGGTAGTAGTTTTTGCGTGAAAGAGTAACAAACATCCATCCATCCATACTCACAAACTTTCGCATTTATAATATTAGTAGGATGTTGTTCTGTTTCATCACCTTTTTTTTGGGATGTGAAATCATCAAATGACTCCTCCCGCTCTGGGTGGAGCGGAAGGGGGTGTCAGACTTTTACTGACTAAAACCTATCCATGTTCCTTCTTTTGCCCTTTGTGTTCCAGGGCCGCGGTATCTCTTTGGAACAGTCCCGCAGCCCTGGCCTGTTTCATCACCTGCGATTAAGTTCTCATTAACATACTTGGCAGATAATTTCATAAAATTCTATTCCATTTTTGAATTTATTCGTTAAGTTGTGGCTATTCGGACATCGTGAATTAAATCAATTCTACCTTTAAGCTCTAATGGAATAATTTCAAAATACGTTATTATTACTCCTAGTATTTCTATAACTACGCAATTATATCACCAAATGACCGTTTTAGAGCTTGCATAATTTGCGATAGTATTGGGAACCGATTTAATTAACATATTCATTTGAGACTTCAAATTAAACCGATTACGATAACCGAAAGCTGTGGTTAATTTATAATATCCGCTTATTTATTTACTAAAACAGTTTAAGTTGAAAATATTACATCGTTATATTAGAGGAGTAAAACATAGAAATGCACGAGACTTGAAGACAAATCAAACACCAAAGTCATTTATTAAAACTAGATTGCTAAATAATCCGCATTTTTTAGGGTTCCGTACCCAAAGGGTAAAACGGGACCCTATTACTAAGACTTCGCTGTCTGTCTGTCTGTCTCCAGGCTGTATCTCATAAACCGTGATAGCTAGAAAGCTGAAATTTTCGCAAATGATATATTACTATTGCCGCTATAACAACAAATACTAAAAATTAAAAAAAATATATTAAGGGGGGCTCCCATACAACAGATATGATTTTTTTGCCGTTTTTATAGATAATGGTACGGAACCCTTCGTGCGCGAGTCCGACTCGCACTTGGCCGGTTTTTAATGTCAATATAACATGAGGCGGTTCCCCAAAGCCCACCCAAGCCCGCTCCTCGCCAATTCCTAGTATTTTAGCTGGGAAAAAGAAATGGGGGAACAAACTCTCTAGCAAAATACATACACAATAGTTACTAAGGAGGCAGTATGATAAGGTCAACATATTTTGTAAAATATATTATTTATTATTGATTCCCGCTAGTACTGTTCTGCCTTTGCACACGGCCTTTTCACATGTACATATTTATTGAAATTTCATGTACAATAGTGGTACATAGCGGACTTAATGCCAAAAGACTTTCTCTAACAGTCAACCTTTGGGTTAAATAAGATAACATTGTGATAGGGTACAAAATAAATATCTAAAAATATAACTTCTTATTTTCGAAAATGTATATATTTATCAGCTGCATCCGGTTAGACTCGGAGCCGACCCTAAGATAGTTGGGAAAAGGCTAGGCAGATGATGATCATATATTTATTGATACTAATACACTTAAATAAATAAAATAAACTAAATATACCAAAATAAAAGACGAGAAAACTAATAATAATTACCATGACTCGACTTCTAATTGAGAGCTATTTATTCTCATTTTAATAGTGGTTACGAACTTTTCTTCACATACACATACACACACCACACCACACACACATCTACATATCTATCATATACATATCTATAAGCCTCTTAAATATTAGGGGTTAAAGTACGAAATTGCCGATTTGTACGGACGATTTCGTAAAAAGTGATATTTCCATACCAGCATTCTTTTATTTTTCTCGGAAACGTCTCAACCGAATATATATGATGAAATAGGAAATGAAATTAGGAAAAAATATAACTATACGTCAAAGTTACAAACAGAACAAGATGTTAGAAAAAACATGAAAATTTCATAGTTAAAGACCTATTATTAGAAACTAAATACCTCCTCATTTTTAGACGTCGGTTTAAAAGAGATTTAAATCTAAATACGTAATTTTGAAATGGTGGTAAACGTGGTTCACATTTCTCATCCCACGAAAACAAATACAAATGCATAACTTACTAAGCTGTAGGTTTGTCTTTGTATAAATATAAGTTACACCAAAGATAAGCAACAAGGAAACACGCTTATAAATATTATTTTCTACTCCATTGAGCAGAACAAAAACATAGGAGATTTATTTATTAGGCACTGAACAAACTTTTCGTTTATTATGCATACATACATAAACATATCCTAAGCCAGTACCTATTACTGGTTTCGAATATCTTTATTTAGAGGTTAAATGCTTATAAATGTAACGGAAGCTCTATAATATAAAACCTATCGGAATAATAATTAAAACAATACCATGGAAACGGGAAAATAACACTAAACATTACAATTTATAAAAATATATTTAATTCCTTAAAAAGTAAGTATGTGAAAAATCTATGATGAATTGATGACAAAATAGTAGCTAGGAGGATTTTTTAACATTCAAAATTATATTAATAAGCAGTATTGTTACTTGTGAGTTCCTATTTTATTTAAAGAAGCCAAAATATATAAAAAATCCTTCAGTCAAATTCAAATTGCCATATTAAAGCTAGATTTTAAGAAAAAAAAACATTTTATGTTGTTTGTTTGACAGGCAAAAAACAATATTAAAAGCTTTACTTTACTTTCTTTAAGAATTTTATTACTTTTCAACTCTAGGGTGATAAATAGAACATTAGAACGTAGAAATAAACTTCACATCTAGGGGTCCTCAACAAAACAGTTTGGCTAAAACAACAGCAGTAATGTAGCTATGAGATATTGTTTTCAAAGAGTAATAATACCTAGTCTGACTAAGAATATTCTTTACTCAATCTGTATCTACAGACGACAGCACATCAAGCTACCCGAAACTGTCAAATTTTCCCAATGAACCTTGAACCTAATGCTTTAGCGCTAAAATTGAAAATATATAGAATAAATTTGACAGATTGTAGTAGCTTGATGTGCTGGCGTCTGTACTCCGCCTTAGTAGTACCCTTTATTAAAATATACGCTTTTAGAAACAGCTGACAACTATGACCTTTATTTTCCTCACCCACTCACTCGAAAATTTCTCATAATTTACAACACAATTTGTAAACTCCAACCTCGTGTTGAAAACTAGGACGGATCCTTGAAAACTTGGACATTTGTCATCCCTTAACAAAATATATACGGTTGCCCGAACTATCAGCATTCCAACAAATAAATCGTAAACTTACTTGTGCGATCATAACATTTTTATTATCGCGGGACCAACTTGTTTGGCAGGAAAAAACTTTGTATCGTCAGAAAGAGATGACGAGTATTTGCTCGTATGAAAAAGAGAGATAAAAGTACGAAGTTGTTGAAGAAAACGAATAGGGGAATCGATATTATGTTATAGGGTAATAATACACAAATAATGACGTCAAATGGTTGCTAAGAATTATTTCTTGACCTTTCAGATCGAGTGGGAATGCCACTTAGGAGAGTATTATGTCTCAGTTGACTGCAAAAGGCCGATTTGAAAGATCAAAGAATTGAGTATTCTTCAAAACATAGTCCCTTGTAGTTACACTGACCTTGAAAAGTGCGTTTGTATGGTTAATTGCACGTCCTGTAAAATTATAAAATATGTCGAAAACCAGCCCTGCGCAAAAACTTAATACTTTAAACTATTAACTATGTATTGACTTTTTGTGTTAAGATTTTTTATGTAATTTTCTGTGGCAATCATACTTGATTGTCGATTTAAAAATCGTTCAAATTTTATGTCGCTCGTTCGGGCTAGGTCCTCTGCCATTAAAAAACAGGGTTGCGCCAAAATCAGACTGTTACTATGGACGAACGTACGACCACTAAGGTCAAACGCTTGATACGAGATCGTAAATAAAACCTCTTTCTATCCAATCACCCACAAACTACTCGAGCCGATTGAAACGTAAACCTAAAACTTCAAACCTTCGCGACTTTCATTATATTTGAAAACGTTACGACGAAAACCAGCAAGAAACGCTACCGATGAAATAATATTTTTTGATATAAAAACAAGTTTTAGATGTGTATCGAAACAGACCGCTGCTTCGAAGGGTTTTTACCCGGCCGTCCCCTGCAGGGTATCATAAATCATTCCCGTTTCGCGCACCTACCAGTTAACACGTTTTTGAACTACCCCCAGGATATATCCTTTGGCGTATTATGTATTTTATGTGTGGCTTATGTACGGTATGTGCGATTATCGCGGCTGATGGAAAAGTCGTCTGTAAACGTGAATGGAAATCCAAAACTGAACTTGAAATTTTGCTGATTCTGCGTAATTAAGAGATAGGTAAATTATATAAATAACACACTAATATTACATAACATGGTATCTTATAAAAGCCTAAACTATATTTAGTTCAATTGCTCGCCGTTCGTTCTATAACATAGAATATGAATACACATATCTTAATACCAAAATAACAACATACATAAACATCAAATTCCAAAATATATTCGCATAATAAATCACTGTGGAATCGCTTTGATGTCGGTCAAAACTTTTAAATAGAATCCAACTTGCCAGTCAAAGTTTGCAGCCCCATTTTAAGGTGAAATTGGCTTCAAGAGATTTTCTATAATTAAAAGTTCTTCAAATTTTTCTCGCCATCTCCCTTTCTCATTGTGTTTTGCAATCTTTGTTCTTTGTGTTCCTAAATGAATTTCTTTTTCAGAACTTCGACTCTTGTGTAGAAATTGTTTTGAGGTGACATAGTTTAAAGCGGAGGTAAATAGTGAATAGAGAATCGAAAATAGATTAGAATCTCAAAAATGTTAAACATTTTGGAAAGATTTACAAAAATATCTCCCCGATTATAAAGTGCAATTCAGAAATATAAGTCTAAATGTAAATTAGGCAATTTAAAAATTTCTGTAGACAGAGCGTAGCCTTTGAAGGTTTGCCAAAATTTCCAGAACGAAGTTCCCGATTATATCAGAAAATTTGTTCTCGCTAAAATGTATTAACCAACATTTTAAAACATCGCATCCAAACGCATACTTGTGTCGAATTCTTGCTGAGTTGCCGGCGAGGGCTCTCCAACAACTTTCCGACATTTTTGTTACCAACAATCTCTCGTATTATCGTTTGTTTTTCGCTTTGTTGATGATATTTTGGCTTATTCGCATTGGAAGTTATTTCATTACTTCGTTATTCAGCGTTCGAATTGTTTGCGTAAACAGCAAAACAACACTTGGAATGAACTTTTTCATTTGATCCATTCTGTTTCTATTTGAAAATTTTCGTCAATAGACACATTTTAATCCTTACTTTTATCTACACATTTTGCTTTATACCCGTTGGAATTATCTAGAATTCACCAGTTGTCCTTTTTTTCTCAATTCTACTATCGTATAATGTAATTGGAAACGAGCGTGTGTATCTCCCAATTCGTTCTGATTTTCCATATAAAAACCATCTTCAGCAGCGATTCTGTTACCACCTAAATATTATCAAAAAGATCACGCGCGACATTTACAAACAACATTGAGGCGAACCTCGAAAATAAACTGTAGCTTCCCACTTCCCATTACAAAAGTGGCCACAGCCCAAAAGATCCGATGAAAAAATCTCGAGCCACCAGGAAATGGCGGGCGCGGTCAATTGAAACTCTTGACAATTTGCTCGCCCCGAGGGTGTGTTAAAACCTCCGAATTTTTAATATTAGACTTCATTTTTTCTGTCAGAGAATTACAAAGCTTTTCATATTTGACCGATTTTGATAACTTGGGTGACGAAATGTGTATTCAGTGAGCTAGCTGCTTCTGTTCTATGAAATTTATTTTTGTAATGCGTCAGATAATAATATCACTCAACATGTTTTTCGCCGAAAATTAGAATACTGCCATTGTCATTTGATTTAATTACTAAAATAACGACATTACCTTACACTCATAGCTTTCGCAAAGTATTAACACCAGTATGTCCGTAATATGCGTAAATTAAATTTCGTTTTAATGAATCATAAACCTAAGGTATTTTGGTTGAATCTCGTAAAACAAACATAGACCTTTAAATAAACATTTAGTAGGGTTGTTCACAGTTGGGCAGGCAGTCCTATAATAATATAATATGATACAGAACAACGTACGTATTTTACAGATTATTTCTACAGTGTTTTGTTTAAAAACAAGGAAAATAAGGACGACAGAGATAACGGTATTGGTACGGTAGAGAGGAATATGACAAGAAAAGAATTTGTGTAACATCTAGCAAGAAATTTTGGTATCGTGATTCAATCGTTTTCTAATATGCATTAGCCTATATACAGAGTAAAACGTAAAAACAGAAACGATGATGGTACTTGTGAAAAGAAAATACAACGCGAATTTAGAAGAATATAGTGAAAACCTAGATATAGGTATATAACAACAACCAAGGAACATAACCACCTATTATCCCAAATATCAGTATCGAATATCGGAAACGGGTTACTCAATAATGTAGGTAATAAGCTAACAATCTGTTACTAATAGCACGTAATTGCAAGGCTGCAATCCGGTATATCATGGTAGTAATTGGTTCATACGATATAATCATGGATAATATAGGTACTAATTTCGATACATTCCATTATTAAAAATCAATCAAAGGATTAGTTTTATTTATCAACAGTGAAATTAAGAATGCAATATTTTATTTTCCTTAATATCTTTCTCAGTGAAGATATCGAAAGAAACACTTTTAAAACAAAAACTTCAGCACAAATTGCTCCTATATAACTCTCAAACAACTTTCGCAATATGAATAGAATTTGAACTAAAACAGACATTACACGGTGTAGGAAATGTGGAGCACAGCTTCATATTAAAGATTATAGCCAAGGAAACGACCGAAAATCTCGCATCACACGCATATCCCATTATGCGATTCAATTAAACATTCAGCTTTGGATTGGGGCTGTGAAAGTGGCGGAAGCTTGAGTCGTTTTGAGCACGTTGAGTATGTTCACTCCATATAGTACAAAGAAGAAAGCACCATTCGGAATAAGATTAGATTAATTTAAAGGTGGCAGCAGCTAGAGAGACAGAGCCAAAAGACGCAGAAGGAAGTCTTAAAACGAAAACTTTACATTTTAAGGACCAAACCAAAGTCATTTAAAATCAAGTACCCATTAACTTATCCTCACTAAACCAATATCACACTTCCCGAAGATACATTATGCGCCATCATTGTTCAAGAGATTTGTCAGTTACGATGCCACGGCAGTCACGGGCGTCGCACTGTGAAAGCCTGTATAATTCCCTTACGTAATCTTCCACGAGTACACATCCAGTTATAACGTATGCATAAATTGTGCCTTATTATGTAGCAGATGTTGGCTTTATTGTATTCGCGTTTTGAATTTTTTTTTAAATTGCAAATTGTAGTTGGAAATATTTGTGAATTTTTATGGAGGTTAATAATGGGTACAATCAGGTTCCCTGGTGCCTGATTGTAAATATATATTTCTTCTGATAAACGAGAGTCCAAGATGCTTTGTTGTGACGTCTTAGGAGCAACTCCTTTCAGGTTTTGTATAACTTGTGTTTTAGACAACATTATAATTAGTGTTTAATTTCGATTGTCAAATTAAAGCTTTATATTAACACTTACCTGGATGATGTTCTGATCTCTTTGATATTTTCCGTTTTATCTTGATCAACAATCATAACCAGAAAATAATATTCAAACATTCCAAGACACTTTATTACAACATTCAAATTGATATAAAAAGTCAAATAATAATCTTCAAACCATTTTCATTTCGAATCTCTTCTTTACACCGTCGTCCTCGCTTCAATTCCGCTCGACACGTCGACGTTTTCATCCCCGAAAACCGACCCATACATGCGCAAAGACGATTTCAAATTAAGTCGGTGTAGACAAATTTAAATTGAGTTTTACTAACAGTAATTCGACCTAACAGAGACTACAAGGCCCGCCAAAATAATAATTGGGTTCCGTATAGTACTGAACGATTCATTCCCTGTGCCAAACTTTTGAGGTTATAAGTTCCGTCGGGTCGCCAAATATTTTGGGCACTATATATTATTTACATCCATAAATTTATTTTGTTTGGTATATGTTAGTTTGTCGTGATGTTTCGCGTTGTCAAAAAGTTTAGAATTATGAGTATTGGCTTAACGTGTATTCTCTATTCTAATATTTTAGTAAGTTAGTACCAAAGTCTGTTTCTTTTCTTTATGAAATTGGATTCGTTTGCTTTTGTTGTTGTACAGGGTAGTTTTAAGTAGATGAGATATTATTATAGAAAAGCACTTCTTTGAACAGTACGTACAAAAGTGTACTAGTTTTTTTTTTTGTAATTTGGATCCAAGGCAATGTTTCATCAAACATGCTTAAAAGGAGATAGCAAATTTTTCCTCATAAAATCTCATCAACTTGTTTTTTTTCTAGTGAAGAATACTTTCCTTATTCAATTTATCTGTACAAAATAACATAGACAAGTTGGTAAATAATACAAAGTCCCCAAAGAATAGAAAAGGTCTACCATCTGTCACAGTAGGATAATAAAATCGCGTCTAAAATAACAACCGACATATACGTTTATTATTATATTTGATCTGTACGAAGAAATACGGACATAGAAGGTTTTAATGAAAACTACTAACTGCTTAAAAGAAGATAATTATTATTGAAGAATCAGGTACATCGTATTAAAAAATTAAAAGAAAGTATAAAATATAGGTAGCCAATGCAGTGAAACAGTAAAGTCTACCTATTTTACGACCACATTTCCTCGAGCCAGGAGTTAAAATTAAAGCTTTAACTCATATGGATACATACGCCGCATTTGTAGCAGAAAAATCTAATATCGTTGTTATTGGCGCCCGACGTGGGTCACAAAATACTTCAATGCCCACAAATGAAGCCCTCCACGAGACCCTGGAACTTCAACGAAAGCACAAAACAAACCTCCTTCGGGAAATCAGATCTATATTCACTCAGTTACTTTATAACATTACTTAAAAAAATAATAAGAACCTACAAATAGAAAATTTCATTACGCCCCCGAGGTACAACTGACATTATCATTTAGGCAATCTTTTATGACGTCATGTAAACTGAATTATGTATAATGTGGTACGTTGATGTCTGTTAGTATACTTCTACTGAAAGGTAGGAATTTGGGATACACCAAATTAATGAAGACCCAAGAGAAAAACTTGTTTTTTTTTTCAAGAATCTTATAACGGATCCTTCAGATTATTACGATTTTCATTCAGCGTAGAAGATCAAAATACTACAAAATAATTTTCAAAACCAGTGTGTTAGTTTTTGCGGTAAAGCAAGTAATTCAAGGAGAAATTATTTGCTCGACTGGACACTAAGTGAGAACTGGCCAAGTCCATTTTCGCCCACAGCACCAGATTTTCAATAGACCCTCCCCGCGACCGGAACCCAATAAGCCACCGCAATTTCCGACGTTCAGCAACCGGTCTCAGTCAACAACACTGTTTTATGCCGCCTCCAACGAAAGTACTTTCGGGAATGTCTTCGAACCGACTTTAGTTTGAGAAAAAACTTCTTTAAGAGGATAAAAAGGCTAATAGACATTTTGCTCTGGTCAGTTTCGACCCCAATTTATGTCGCAAGACAGTTTAATAAAGTTAAGAAATACGAAAGTCGACTAAATTCTTTCAAAGCGATGTGGCTTTTTCAGCTTAATCTTGAAACTAGTTATGTAATGCTAAGACCCAAGACTTTGTCGACTAGAATTTTGAAAACACAAGATCCGTGTAACCCAGATAATTTAAAAAACCCGGAGTGACTTCATTATTTTATAAAAAAAATTACAACAAAATCCAATTTGGATCTGCTAAATATGAAGCCAAATACTAGCATGCTCCTTCAGAAAGAGACTAGGCCGAAATCTTATAGTAACTAAATTGTGGCATGGAAGGATATCTATAAAACCTATTAATTTGAATTTATGACATTGTATATGGTATTAATTCGATTTTATTTTCTCTGCGACACTATTTATGATATTAATTGGAATTTATGAAATTATATAAATTTAATGATACATTTTGCATGCCTGAATTGATAGAACACAGTGGACTGCGCATTCACTTGACATCTGGAAATGTAAAAAATGTACTGTGTTGAGCAATACGAGTAGACATTTGAATTTGAATTTAAAAACATGATAAATTGGTTTATTTTATCGCAGGAATGGAACGACTACAAATTGAAGTGGAACCCAGACGACTACGGTGGTGTGGAGACTCTGCATGTACCTTCTGAACACATATGGCTGCCAGACATCGTATTGTACAATAAGTGAGTTGAACATCACATATTTTATTCTAATTCTATTCCAAATTTTATGTAGAACATACAATTTTATGAGCACTTTAACAGTGAACACTCTTCGACCATAAAGATTGCCATTTTTGTGTTTTTATCGCCATTATTATGGAAATCTTGATCCAAATTCTATCTTGACTATATTAAATTTAAATTGGTATCTGAATATTGATAACAATTTTAACGCTCTCAATATTCAAGAATTACTAAAATGACTTGCTCCTAACAATTACATTTCATTGTTTCGAAAATAATTAGCCGAAAAACAATTCTCATTAAAGTTCACCAAGTCTAATAAGTAATTTGCCAAATCACTCAAAGTCTTTGAAACTATTCGTCAAAGTTGTTGAGATTAATAGAATTTTCAACGAAAGTCTTTCATTGACCGTTTAAAGTGGCAAAGTAGCAACATCAATCTTGAGAAATATTTTTTCTTGCTTGAAATCCATTATTCTTCTTGCAACATGACAATAAATCGAATACACTTAAGTTCTTATAAATGCCAGCGATAAACATTAATCTAACTCCGGAGCCATTTACTGGGGAATCAATTTAAGAAACTTGGAACAAACCTGTGTCCACAAGTTTGACACTATCCCCATTCCTTTCAATAAAAGTTAACTCTTCTTTCTTTTCTTTTGTTATAAACTCTTCTTATAAGGACCTTATCTCTTCATTTCCGGTTTGCAGACAAAAATCCCATTACTTTGCATTATCAAGACATCTTGACGAGACTCCTCGGTAAAGTCAGATGTTGAGACAAAAGTATGTAACTAATCTTAACTTGTGCTTCACTGGAAGCGTATATTTTGCTGTTAATGATATCTCTTTGTTTGTTTAGTCTTTCTTTTTATCCTCAAGCTGTTCAAAAAAACAAAACTGCTCTGCAAAAAGAGGAAATATTGAAAACTTAACCAAAGCTTTCCAAGCTGGATTATTTATATCCTAAACTTCCATGCAAATATTCAGAATAAATATAATATTTTATGTGTTGGAAAATGAGCACCCATTTCTATATACGAATAGTAATGCATTTCGGATCACTTCCCGCAAATAGTGAACGATGAAGTATCGAGATTCTTTTAGCATAATTGAAAACTGCAATCGTCGAAACTTACCATACACGCAATCAATAACCACACTTGGCAGACACTCAAGACTCCAATTCGATCCCAGCGCCCTCCAATAGCAAAGCGAGACCGCCTTAAAAATCTGATACTTGCAACGCTAACCATTATCAGTGGCAGTTCACCGCATTTATATGCATTAACGCCACGTAAGCTCTCCACTCTGCGGGATTTAAAAGCTTATCTTCTTTCAAATAAAGCTGAAATTTGAATGGGTAGTTGGTATCTAGGTGAGGTAGAGAATGCGCCCGAAGTTGGCCAGGCGGAAGGCACGATAAGTGCGGGCTTTAATCTAAATAGCATCAAGGTAGCGTATCGAACTAAACACGCCACGGTAAGCATTCATTATTAACAAGCGTTAGACATTGCAGTCTGTTTCATGCAGTTTAGTCTCAATTAATATCATAGGAAACGGATTCCTAAACATAGTTAAAGATTTAAAGCTAATATACAGTCTCATTCATGGAACTACAACTATCATTCTACGGTGTTTCTAATTGCTATGAAAACAGATTCCAGATACTTTTCAATAATTGGTTTTCCTCTTTCCGTCGCATTGTTTTTCATATAAATCGGATTGTAAACGAAAGAATACATCAGCTGCGTAACCTCCCACGCAAATCTAAGAGCCACTCAGGGAAAATTGATTGTTCTTATTTGTGAAGAACAAATTAACTCGCTTTTGATTCAAACATTCAATACCACTGCGACCCTTTTGTCGACGAAATCGGAACAAAATAGTCTGTATTCTTTGTTTTTAGTAACTCTTTATTCTTATAACACAATTTTCGATCAAATATGTTCCACATATACTTTCTTTCTCTTCTAAAACCTTAAATATTTTATCGAATAATTTGATGTCTGTCGATTATAGCTCCTTATTCATTCTTCATTTTATCCGTCATCATTAATAGTGCTTGACGCCTTGATGTTCGACGTCTATAAAAATTCTATCAACAACTTTGCTCATTTCACTCTTCTCAGTGTCGTTTAAATATTCTACTACTAGAACAGTTGCCCTAATTTCTAAATTGACTGTCGTGGTGGATTGCTTAATTCCATCTATTTTATTTAGCGTTTCATCTCTCACTGGGAGTTTTCGTCGGTTTTTTGAGCAACAGCATCTTTACGTATTATTCTTATTAGATAGCGAATAATGTAACAGTTCTGTTAATCGTTTATTTTTATTGCTATGTATTTTCTCATTATCCCCTTTTTCTCTGAATATTTTGTTTATTTCTTCATCATATTCATTGATGAACCCCGGTTTGTCTTTTTAGTGTATACATTAATATCTTTAGTTTAAGCTGCACTTGCCTAGATCGTGGATGGGTGACCACCCATTACATACCGAGTTTCCTCCGTGCTCCGAGCACGTTAAGCTGTTGGTCCCGGCTGTCATTTGTAGATCTTTGACAGTCGTTACAGGTAGTCAGTGGCCCGAAAGTCTGACAACCAGTCTTACCAAAGAGTATCGTATTACCCAGAACTAACTGGGTTATGGAGGTCAGATAGGCAGTCGCTCCACGTAAAACACTGGTATTAAGCTGCATCCGGTTAGACTGGAAGCCGACCCCAACATAGTTGGGAAAAGGCTAGGCAGATGATGATGTAAACATTAATAACTACCATTCATATTTTACGCGGGATCATTTAATATTAAAACAAAATTATCACGTCGCCAATCATAAGATTTCCTGGTATCTTGTCCTGTTTGACGAAGTTTCATAATAAGCATTCAAATTACGCGAATTGGGTTCAATTCCCGCTCGACACAAGTTTGCGATTGGATTAATTTTGGATTATCTAAGTTTGATACCAGGAACTGTTTAACTACGGCGCCAAGTTATTTTAACTTTGTAGTTTATTGCAAATGGTTTCGGTTTTGATTCCTCCGGTTGGATTTGATCTATAAATAAGCGTTAAGACTTGGCTGTGGTCGCTGCTCCAGGTGCCAATAGGATTTGCTAATTAGATGCAACCGATTATGTTTTGGACACTTACAATAATTGTTATTGCCAAAAGGTTTAACGAAAACAACGTTTATTTCAAGGCTTATCGTTTAAAATTAAGGTACTTAGGTTGGCGCAAAAATATCTACAGTTATAATGAAACCAATAACTGATGAGTCTAATCTAGTAAGGCCTTCATTGTTAATTCAACTAAGCGTTTCAATTGTCTAACTAAGGAAGCTTTTTAGATCCTAATAAGTATTATTTAAACACCTTTACTTTAGTACGGCAAACTTTATATCAAATAAAATATACATTCTCCTAGCTCTACTCATATATTAAGGTTGTTAGAAGCTCGCCGTTGACGTGACTGTAATATTTTTAAATTTAACCAAATAGAGGTAACACTCTAATGCACCTGTGACTTCCCCTAAAAGCCCACTCCACGAATATTCAGTGTTAACTTTATTTTTAATGGTACAGCGTTGGCTTAATGGAAGACAAGGCGACCTATTTTACGGGACAATTTTCATGAATGCGCAAAAGTTGGTTATGACAAAGCTTTTAGAGGTTTCAACGTCAATTTTGTACCGACAACGAATGGCGGGATCAAAAGGAAGCGTGATGATTTCTATATAGATATTTTGGTAGACGTTTTCCGTTTTAATTATGGAGTCGATTTGATTGAGTGGTTTTTTAAATCAATTTATGATGTTGTCATTCCCATTTATATTACGGTATTATGTTTGGGATAGACCTTAAAAGGGTTGATGCGGTTTTACGAGAAACCAGTAAATTATGTAGGTACATACATTTGGCGGCACGGTTGGCGCAGTGGCTGAGCGATAGACTGCTGTGCTTCGTGTTGCGGGTTCGATTCCCGCACGGAACAAATATTTTTATGGCCTACATATTAAGTAGTTGTTCCGGGTCTGGCTGTTTGTGTATGTGAGTTTAAATGTTTGTAAACGCACCCACGATACAGGAGAAATTCCTAGGGCGGGGGAAACGTTTTAAAAAAAAAATGCCTGGAGGTCAGAAATTATCCCACGGGACACTACCAGGATAAAACGTATGCTTTGAATCTTATCAAATCCGTTCAGGCGTTTTAGAATGAAAACGTAACCGACAAAGACAAATAGATATTTTGCATTTGTAACATTAGTATGAATACAAAGGACACCATATACCATTACGCACAAACTGTAACAGAGCCTAATATAGTAAAGACAGTCAATCAGATTACAGTCGCTGTGTAATTAGCTGCGAGGTAGTAAATCAGCCACTTTAGTTTGACACGTACAAGGATCAAGTTGATCTACTGACGCAGCACACTACATTGAAGCATGGTACCACATAAATAAGTGACTAAGCTTATGAAGTAGATTTGTTGACTGTATCGAAATGGTAAATTTTTGATATCTCGGTATGTACCATGGTTTCTACATCAGAACTAGCAGAAATGACAGTGTCAGGATTTAAAAAAAAAACCATAGTGAACCTAAGATGCAATCATCATCGCTATCACTGGCAGCTGTTGTTTCACCCACTGCTGAGTTAGGCTTTTTCTCTTTCGTGCCAATCTTCCCTGGTTTGAAAGAGTCTCAACCAGGTCTTAAGATATATTATGATACATTTTCTGATAGAGCATTGAAATTTCTCGTTTGATAAGCATAAGCATTCATTTTTCAATGCACACTTCCATCAAAATTTAGTATTTTATTTATATTTTCATTTCATGTTATCAGATTATTAAATACAGTTTCTTGGTCAATTATGTGTTAATGTTAAATACAAAGAGATAAAGATTTATGTATGTATACAGGGTTATTTGTAAAACACCAGTAACCTCTTAAGAGGTCATTGCACTCATCATTATGAACAACTTTTACTATGGGACCAAACCTGAAATCGCGAAAAAAAAATCAGCTGTTCCCTACATTTTAACGAGTTAATCGATCATAAATGTAGGGAACAGCTGATTTTTTTTTCGCGATTTCAGTTTTGGTCCCATAGTAAAAGTTGTTCATAATGATGAGTACAATGACCTCTTAAGAGGTTACTGGTGTTTTACAAATAACCCTGTATATTGTAAAACACGAGTAAACGTATACAGGTTTGTATCAGAAAGAAGTAACTAAATAACATTTGTTCGAAGAACACAAAAAGTAATAATATACGTAAAATCCCAAGAAATATGAATATGGATTTAAATTCCTATTAAGAGTCGTTAGCTGCGCAGAGTGAAAAGCTTAACATGATTTCATTTAAACCTTCGATAACGACGTAGTATATGTTTTTCTCTTATACGGTTATCCTTCATTTTTCTTCATAACTCAAAATTTAGACGGATTTGAAACAAATTTAATTATTTTTTATGGAGGAGCTCATGACTAAATAAAAACAGCCGTTTGGGACGATCTTTAGGTTAAGCCGTGCTTGCCTAGGTTGGTCCGTGGATGGGTGACCACCCATTACATAGCAAGTATCCTCCGTGCCTCGGAAAGCACGTTAAGCCGTTGGTCCCGGCTGTCATTTGTAGATCTTTGACAGTCGATAGAGGTAGTCAGTGGCCCGAAAGTCTGATAACCAGTCTTACCAAGGGGTATCGTATTACCTAGTACTAACTGGGTTGTGGAAGGTCAGATAGGCATTCGCTCCATGTAAAATACTGGTATTCAGTTGCATCCGGTTAGACTGGAAGCCGAGCCCAACATAGTTGGGAAAAGGCTAGGCAGATGATGATTAATTATTTTTTACGACGTTGCCTTCTATAGAACATGTGATGTACTGTTAATACATAGATTACCAACTAAATAAAACTAAAATTTATTTTATTAATTTATGCTTTATTTGATATGCTTATTAATTTTATTAACAAGCATATGAATAATTGATTAGAACTTTAACACTCGTCATGAATTATTCACCATGGTTCCTCAGTATCATAATATTCGATCTGCACATGACAAATAGGTAATGGCCTCTTCGTTTGCTCCTCGTGAATAATTAATTTACTATTATTCAGACTAGATACCTACAAATGTTTATAGTAGGAGGAGTACTAGCATTAACAGTTTATACCGCTGCCTAATACTTGAACACTGGATTCTCTATAGGAGAGGATGGACCATATTCCACCACACACACGGGACGGGTTGTTCCCTCCGATTTTTTTTCTCAATACTCACATGATTCAATTTATTCCAGCGCTGACGGTAACTATGAGGTGACAATCATGACGAAAGCGATCCTCCACCACGATGGCAAAGTAGTGTGGAAGCCACCCGCCATCTACAAGTCCTTCTGCGAGATTGACGTGGAGTACTTCCCCTTTGATGAGCAGACTTGCTTCATGAAGTTTGGATCCTGGAGCTACGATGGCTACATGGTGAGTTGGCGATTTTTCATAAATTATTATTTGTATTGATGCATTGTTGACAATATCACCCAAACTTGAGCAAACTTCAGTGATTTTACAGTATATTATTCTTATTGGAATGTCGTTCTTAAGTCTATGAGCGAATGTGAAAAAAAGTTTCATATTAATACGGTCCTAATAATTTTGTTTGTAATGTTGATATTCGTTTGAAAGAGTTATGCGCGACTCGTCACTGTTCCTTTACACTGTTTTTTCCACAACTGTTTCAAATATTTTTGCTTTCATAATTCCAATTCGTCATCGGTACTAAAGTAGCGTCAAACGAACAAACTAAACAAAACACCTATTGTAATCGGCAAAGTAAAGTGAAAGTCAGGTTTGTATATTTTATCACCTGACTATTTCCAGTTCGGCTTGATTACCACGTATTGCCGTAGTGTAATATTGACAATGTAAATGGTTAGTTGACGAGATTTTTTGAGTCTATCTTCGTTCTATCTTTGAATTAACTCCAAACTCTTCGTAAAAAGATAATCTAATAATAATCAATAACCAAATCAATCTCTAATAATAAACGAATTCTCTAATGTAATCTCTTCGTAATAGTTTTGCACCAAATAGCTTACCTTGGCACTTTCTCCTTGCTAAATTACTAACAGCTTCGATAAATACCTCAAACACGGAAGCTACGATGGATGTTGAAAATGTGCCAAAGTGAGCAATTCGGTCCAGAAGCCATAAGGGTTAACTGAGCGAGATAGTTTAGAGGCGGGTTTACAGTATGAAGCGAAGCGTCGTTGAGGTGCATGTGTCTGATTGGCTGTTTTTTTTTAAAAGCAGATCCAATTGGTTTGGATATCCTATTTGTTGAAAGATAAGATAATTTTTTGTCCTAGAGTTTTGTGCCCTTTGAAGGCAGGTCGGACATAGTGTTATTAGGTTTTTTCATCAGGAGTTTCTCAGCAGCCACGGAATCTATAGTTGTGCTCGGTTGATGGCAATAGGCTCGCCCCCTATTACAAGGGACGATATGTGGGTGAAGGTACTATTAGGTAGACCTTTGCCTAACCCTTCGGGGATTACAGGCGTGATGTTATATATGTTAAATGTGAAATTTATGACACAGCTTCATTTAAAATTTACTGTATACAGTAAGATTAACTGAATAAATCCTCAATGAAACTTCCATAAAAATACAACGTATGACGTCACGTTATGCTCGTATGCGTCCATTCAAATTGAAACGTTCATGGGATATCATATTTTTTTGTTGTTATAATTTGTTGAAATGGTACAGTTGGACGTTTTAAATTTTAGTGTGAACTTTTATTTTTCCATAATATCGATGCAAATATAGGGAACATTCAAGCTAGAACAGAATGTCAGCAAGAAAACATATGAATTCTATTTATATTGCTTCAAAGTATAATTTACTGTAAAAACAATTTTCAAGAAGTCTTACAATCTATCACAAACCTCATAAAAACAAAAACGAATACCTCTCAAAACTAAGTATCTAAAAAATCTGTCACGGAAAATTTATTTTCGCTTAAGAATCATTTTTTTTCCACGAAAGTCCACGACCCCTAATAAAATTGTATGAAACAAAAAAAATGGAGCCCTAAACGAATTTCGTAGCGAAACGCTTAGAGGGAATGTAATCGAATTCTTTGCAAAAAGCCTTTTCCAATACTTAGTGTCTAGTGAAATATTTATTTCTCCCTGTATATAAATATTTACTGATAGTTGAAGTGTACCGTTATATCAGAACTCAAGTACAATACCACAGTATTTATTACTAGGCTTATATTTTGAGAAGTATTCAGATGATCAAGTATAATAGATACTGGGGCAAAATACATTCATAACTCAGTTTATTTGTAAAAGTTATCATTTTTTCTTAAATGCCAACGCCTGAATAGTTTATCATGGCAATGATGTAGAGCATAAAGTTATGACAATTTTTGTTTTAGTACTTTTAAGCTCATTTTTACTAAGCACGATTTTTACTTTGCCAAAGTATGAATTATATTATAACGTATGCTGTGCTAAATCCCGTCACTAATGTTAAGTTCAAATCGAGCTGCGATGATTAAAATGCATGAAACAGTAGCTCCCAATATAATTACAAAATATTTATACATAACTATTGTAGATGTAGTAGATATGTATAATTGTACATACACTACTACTAGAAACTTGAACTATCCCAGTATATCATAACATCTATATGAACAAACCTTCTTCAAAACGGAGTCACGTAACACGAGAAATTTATGGACCTCTGTTGCGAAAACTTTGGCCTTCTAATACCAAGAAAATACATACACGAATGAAAAACGGGAAGCTAAAGCTTTCAAAGACTTTGTGACTGTAGGCTCAAAGGTACAGTTACAAATTCTTTGAAAGCTCAATACAGACGCATTCATCTATTACACCAAGGAACCTAATAAATCTATGGTCACCTACTTTCACATAAATAAAGACTCGGATTACGTCTACGCCTTATATCGCCGTGTTAAGGTTCACGAGGGAATTCAGGTGTGTTCCATCCCCTTCTTACTTTAGATAGTTGTATGAGATAGCAATAACAGCTATTTGTAAAGCTTCGCGTGAATGGTTTGATTCCTTAATAACGGATTGCCTTATTTCGGGTGTTTTGTTATGCTTCGTTTTCAAACCGCGGCTCCCTCTTTTAGGTACCTTCGATGTCTCTATTCTGGTGTTGAAAAGGATGGTATTATAACTCTAGTGTATTTGTTATCGTTTTTCGTTCTCGACCAAAATGCGTATATTGCATTTCTCATTTATTAAGCTCTTACATAATACAGAGAGGGATTAAAAGTACTTGCAAGTTTTGATATTGATAGACAACACTAAGTAGAGGTTTTAACCCATGAAGTATTTTCTGACCGTGTTTTCTTTTCTAGGTGGACTTGAGGCACTTGAAACAGACGCCAGACTCGGATCGCATCGGGATGGGGATCGATCTGTCGGAGTACTACATCTCAGTCGAGTGGGACATAATGCGGGTTCCGGCCACGAGGAACGAGAAGTTCTACTCTTGCTGCGAAGAACCGTATCCTGACATCATCTTCAACATCACTCTCAGAAGAAAAACCCTGTTCTACACGGTCAATCTCATCATCCCATGCGTTGGGATCTCATTCCTCTCAGTACTAGTATTCTACCTACCCTCTGATTCCGGAGAGAAAATCTCGCTCTGTATTTCGATTCTTCTATCGTTGACCGTGTTCTTCTTGCTGTTAGCCGAAATTATTCCTCCGACATCGCTAACGGTCCCCTTGTTAGGCAAATATTTGTTATTCACTATGATGCTAGTTACATTATCAGTAGTTGTCACTATCGTGGTGCTAAACATAAATTTTAGGTCGCCAGTCACCCACCACATGGCCCCGTGGGTGCGGAAAGTCTTCATAGATTTTTTACCCAAAATATTGTGTATACAGAGGCCAGAGAAACCGCCCGATGAGGACGACGATAACGATAAACCAAGCGAGGTAAGAAATATTGATTCTGCAATAAATCACCAACATCACGAAATAAGAACTGAACCGGAACACATCCCTCGGTAAATCATTAATCATCCGCAAGGCATCGGTTTATCTCACACCAAGACTGGATAAACCTCACAGCCTCGTAGCGTTTTAATTAAATTTGTAAAATAAAAGCATTCACAAATGAAGTTCTTTAGAGAGAACCTCTTTCAGAACGAAAAAACAACACGGCGCCTTTTCTCATTGAGTTTCCTCCATTGAAAACATTTTCCATCGGAACGGATTCAATACACAAACAGAACGCTATTACAGCGGAGTCGAAGCCGCCCTCAACAATAACCATTTTAATTGTCCTCAGCCGCGGGACTCTTCTGGGAAACGCTCCTTTCAACGATATTCTAAATCCATTGTGCTCTGTGTGTATCGTGAAAATATCGCTTCCAGCCCAATTTCATTCCATTTCGATTTTCCTTTATTACTCAACGCCGGGCGGGCTTAACGAGCGCGCGCGGCCTCCGTTATTTATGTTCCCCTGGTGGCTGCGGACGGATCGCGCGATATATACGACGCCAGCAGGCACGGCCCGAGCCGAAACCTCCACTCCGGCCTAATTGTGTGCCGGCTTAAGCTGCGTCGATACACTGGCCCTCGCGGAACGCGTACTGACGTTTTAATCTCCTGGCATTTCATCCGACTCCCATTATTGCACTGAATCGGCCTTTAACTGCACACTCAATTTCTTTGATTGACTTTACATTTATTCTTTTACTGTTTTCAAATTGACTTTTATTTCCAGATACTCACGGATGTCTTCGGCCCGGACGACATGGACGGAAAGTTCAAGGAATGGGGTTGTGAGGAGTATGAACTACCAGGCATGCCTCCCTCCCCGCCGCCTCCGCCGGGAGGTGATGACGAACTGTTCTCCCCGCCTCCTGGGTCCCCGTGCCGTTTAGACTTAGATGATGGTAGCCCATCTCTAGAAAAACCTTACGTGAGAGAGATGGAAAAGACAATAGAAGGTTCTAGATTTATTGCGCAGCATGTCAAAAATAAGGATAAGTTTGAAAGTGTAAGTATTCCATTACCACTTTTTTCTCGTGTTTGGATACATACTCTCCTTATGCATGATATTGTTTCTAGGTGGAGGATGACTGGAAGTACGTAGCAATGGTGTTGGATAGAATCTTCCTGTTCCTGTTCACGATAGCCTGCGTGCTGGGGACGGCGCTCATCATCTTCAGGGCACCGACCTTCTACGACAACACGAAGCCGATCGACATTCTGTACTCGAAGATCGCCAAGAAGAAGTTGGAGCTACTAAAGATGGGCTCAGAAGGTGACCCGGGTCTCTGAAATTCGTCTTACGTCTTCGGCCACTCGCCGCCGAAGACGTTCTGGGAGTTGATCGTCATGTGGTGGCACGGATGATCTATTTAAGACTCCCAGTTGGGAACTGTGAGGCGAGAACTATGTGTTGTTGTGCTGTGTATGGTGCCAAGCGCCCGGTGCGCCCAAGGACGTGTACACGCCGTAAGCGTATCCTAAGCCGTCTTTTTATATAGAATCATTAACTCGATGTCGAAAGTGTCCGTCGATGTTGGACTGTCGCAGCGACCTCAAGCAACGGCCGGTTTGTGTTGTCGCCGGACGCCGATCTGCCATAACTATTTTTATATTAGAATCGCTGTATTGAACGTTTATACTTTAAGCGGATCGTTTTCATTTACAATTATTCAACGGAATGATTCATTTTCGAGTAATAATTTGATATGAGCGCACAAACATTGTACAGATTATGTATAGGTGGTTATATTAATTTCTTGCGATAGTCGAATTCATTTTCGGGTGACATAATAATGTAATAGAAAACTAACTATAAGATTTACTTCGAATAAATCGAGCTCAAATTCGTAATATCTAAGTATTGTAAAGTGGTAATATTCAAACTCGTCGATTAGAATCAGGCATTTATAATATTAGTTACGAGCAAACGTCCTCGATGAGAGCCGGACTATGTAGATTATGTACTAAATTATTATGAAATAAATTTGAATTATACATTATATAATATTTGATAAACTGCGTACTCGCGTAAAAATCATAAGGACAATATCGATACTGACGAAATGTAATAATTTCCCTTTAGTAGTATGTCATAAGGGATTGTAGATACAGTTAGGTTAAAAGCCTAGTCATCAGTATAGTAAGGACACTTATCATAACGCCAGATAGTTAGTCACATCGCGATCGTGATAATTCTATGATTAGATGTATTTGTGTAACACAATTGACTGCCAATTGTAAAGATATTAAAACATTTTTATAATGATCGGGTATTCTTAGGTAGTTCGATAAACTGATTTATTAGATTTTTTAAAACGGAGTGCCAAACCCATCTGAGAGACTTCATAGAACAGATTGTTTGCAAGTCGATGATGTTGTTTTTCTATATGTGCTAACTTAATTGCCGTTAGAAGTATCTTTTTGGATTCGCTTAAATATATTCTGATGTATTTATAAGTAAAACGAATGCTTGCCCAAAATGTAATGACTGATCAACTCACATTCTTACCTTAAGTTTGGACGCGCCCGCACGTCTGCGGTAGAGAGAGGGCGCGAGGACACATTTCTTCCGTAATGTTAATATTAACAGTATTCTCACTATAAAACCTAGAGTACAGGGTAAAATTAGTACACGAATGTCTCCTGATTTATATTTCTCACAAATTTTCACCGAATGTAAAGTCTTTACTCACTTATCGGCACTTTACCACTAACACTATTAGATATTAAATCATTGTTGAGGTTTGTGACTTTAGTAAGTAATTAGGTAACATTATATTAATTTGTACCTAGACTAGACTCGTATTAGATGTTATCTTTCGTTCTTGAAGTCATGACTCACTTTCCTTTGATAGTTAATTATTGTTTCAGCCGGACGCATCATGCGTTCTTACCTCACTTCAACCCATTCTGTAGGATATTCGTAGCAGTCTAAAGTAATGAAAAAAAAATATTTCGAGCCGCGTATTTGATATGTCAAAGTAAATCATGATAATGTTTATTAGGTAATTACTTAGATAAAGTTCAGAGTTATTGATATTAATGATGAATAAAATCCACAGCGAGCAGTTAGGAAAACAGGGATGGATAATGTAAAATAAATAAAAAAAATCAAATTGTTTTGTGTGGTTCGTCTTCGTAATTATAAGTGTTATTGAATGTGTATAGCTGTTCGTGTCGAGGGTAACGCAGAAAAATGGCTAGTCTAGACTTAGACGATACGTAAATAAAACTAGAAAACGGTCTAACGTACTAGACGTCGTGGAAAGCTCGCTAAAGGTTGAAAGATGTTAAATATTAGCAAAAGTTTACGATATCGCGCTGTGTCACATACGAACTGGCTCTAAAGGAATTATTGGATGGAATTGTAACAAGTCCTCAAAACTATGACTAATTTTTCTAATTGGAACATTCACGTGAGTAAATAGAGGGTAGGATCGTGCTATTGCACCACCGAAATACACCAATTTAGTGTTATAACTATTTATCAAATAATGATTAGTTAAGTCCACAGGCTTGGCACACTGTTCCGTAATCATCCGAACTTTTATTGTAGATATTTGCTAGATAAAACGGTCTGTTGTTATTTTTATATGACTGCAAATTAAAAATAATAGTTAGATTTTCTATAACACCATAGGGTATGTGTTTAGAATCGAGTGACGTTCAGTGGAGGATGTTAAAAGTTAAGCAAAACATTGTACATACTTACTCGAGCGTGAATTATGGAGCTAAGTGTAGTTTGATCGGATCGGGTTCTATATTGCAACGACACAGTAAAAGAATCGTGTTACTTCTCTTGGTGTATTGCAAAATTTGCTGTCGTATACTGTTGAAATTAATGAGCTATGTCGATACAACGATTAATGGCCAAGTACCTACGTATGCGGTGTTATTTTAATTTGGCTGGTCCATAGATCTTTCATACGGAATCTGATTTTTGTATCTTATCTAAAGTGATTGCCATTGAGAATGCGCACAAGATTGTAATAAAAAATATAGATAATAATAAATTCGACGAAATTTAGTCGTGTAAACGATATTGACAGCAAAACTAGTCAGACAAGAATTTCTCAAATTAAACAAGACGTTTAGATTCCTTGCTCATATTAAATTAACCGCAAGTCCTGACATAAATATTATGAAACAACTTCGAAATAACATATTATCGAGAGGTTGGCTGCTCTTCTGAAAACTATAAACAGCAGACAGAATAACATCTCCCTCTGTATAATATGGAGACGCTAAGAGGCAGGCTGAATTATCGAAAGAGCTTCCTTAGGTCGTCTAATTCATTATTCAACAGCAGGGTTAGAGAAGCAAATTAAAAGTTGTGGCTCCTCAGATATTCCCCTCCGACACACGTCGAAGGTGCAGAAAAGCTCCCAGCGAGGCACCTCCTGCCATGGCCCACGTGGAAGACCCTAAACCGATTACGAAGCCAGGTGGTCGCTGCAAATACAACTTAGTGCGGTGGGTGGTTGATTCCGATGAAGCAGACCCTCCTGTGCTGTTCCACCAATGTGTAATTCCACTTGAACTTTGAGGGATCTTTCTGAAGCCACCACCAACGCCGTTGAGGTGGAAGAATTCTGGTCAAAACTAATTTGATTATAAAAAAGGGAATCATAGACACGACAAATAAAACGTATGTCAATTTATTATCCAAACTTAAATTGCAATAAAAACAGAAATGAATTGAAATTATTATTTGCGTGTGGTAAAAGAAAGCGATGATCTTGAGAAAAGACAATTTTATTTAGAAAAACAATCACGTACAAAATTCCATTTTCCCGTGAAAATTTCGTTCGAAGAGATTTAATAGAACACGAACATGCGTCACTTTCCACCTAAAGGTAGGCTTTTTCTATGTCAATTAATTTTGGCATCATGTAATGCTACAGGTTAAAATCGTGTTGGTACAAAAATCAGAGTCTGCCAACCAATTTGCTGCTAATTTCCAAATTAGATCTTTAGAAGCGTTATCCAAAATTGTAGTCTTACTCAAAGTAAATACATTTAGCTCAAAATTATGATTACCATCGTTACATGATCTCAGATCTCAGTTTGTTTCTCCTAGTCTAAAAGACTTGAGGGCCTAGACATAGAGACATTATATCAGTGCTAACAATGACGGAAAAGTTAAAAATGTATAGCCGGCCATAGACAATAGGTTATGCATCATCATCTGCCTAGCCTTTTCCCAACTATGTTGGGGTCGGCTGCCAGTCCAACCGGGTGCAGCTGAATACCGGTTTACATGGAGCGACTGCCTATCTGACCTTCTCAACCCAGTTAGTACTGTATAATACGATACCTCTTGACGAGACAGGTTGTCATACTTTGAGGCCACTCACTCTCTGTAACTACTGTTTAAGATCTACAAATGATAGCCGACACCAACGACCATGAGCTCCTCCGATAGGTTATGCATGACTGTTTTAAATGTGTATGCAAGACCTTCATGCAAAACGGAGTGCGATAGAGGACACTGAGGACACATTACTGCACCTGTCGGGTGGCTCATTTGCAAGCATGCCATCACCGGCAACACACGACAATATACATAGTTGCATCAGTGGGTGTATTACTTGTTAAAAAAAAAAATAGAAAACAATTGAGTACTGTGAGCTGTGCATGCGACCTGCAACACATGCGGAAAAACATCTATTTCGATAGTCTTTAGGTTGCATGTACAGGGCAAGATAACTGTACAGTGTTCTTCTACACACGGTCATGCATGTATAACCTATCGTCTATGGCCGGCTTAAGAGGGAACAGGGGCTGCGAGCTAACCGTCTTACCTCCGTCGCACTGCGTCAAGCCTGCCCCCGTAGGGTGCGATAGGGACAGCAGATTATATCACAAAAATGTTGACGAGATCGAAGTTTCGTATTCCACTTTTTTTCTCCTCGAAAACGAAGCCGATTCAATAATTTTGGGCATTAAAATTTTTAAAATCTCTATAAATATTAGAAGATCTAGGTTCCTATCAATTTTTTTTATGTTAAAAACTTTTTCTATCTGTTTGGTAGACCTCTAATCACTGCCGTAAAAATGGTAATTTTTGGAGGATCATATTTTCTTTGATTATTAGACGCTGAAATGATTTTATGACGAAAAAAATTATTGCTTTAGAGGCATTATTCAGGAAGAAAAAAGGCGAATACATTTGTATGGAGAATCTCAACCCCTGTTCCCTATTAAGCTACTATCCAAACGCTTATGTCAATCCTGTTGAAGTCCTTGAAGAAATATAGAACGCTTTGAAAGCGGCTGTCATTTGTCTGGGCCAACGTTTCGTTAACGTTCGTGTCATGTTTGTCTTTCGGAAACTTGTTAGTTACAGGCTGATTGTCTGTTTATTATTATAATATTTCGGGTGATAAACGGGTAACTGAACATATAGGATTTTGTCATATAATTGACACTAGATAGGGAATAAAAACAATAAACACAATGCTAAAACACTCGTCAATAGGGTTAAAGATATGAAATAATGTATTTAGTGTTAAGGTATGTTAATATGATAAATGATTAGCTTCTCAGTGTTTTTAGAGTTAGTCGACGAATGAGTCAACTTGGCGACGCGATGTCAGATAAATTTGTTCTTTCTTGTCAACATCAACATTGTGTTTCGTTACTTTAGAATTTTTAACGAAAAAGGTTGGGATTGTGCCAAATATTTGTTGTTCTTAGGATCGTAGCAAATTAGAATAGACTTATTGTTATGTTTGTATATTGTGTTCGTCAGTTAATAATAAGCCTATTATACTTTGTCAACAAGTTTGTCTACATCGGGTGACAGAGTTGTGAACTCATAGTCAGCTATCATATGGCTGTCAATAATTTTAAGAATCAACTTAACCGAAATGTTGACGTGTAAATATAGCAGATCAACATAGAAATTTAAATAATATTTATAATTGACAAGTTATTTTTCTACGTTCCTTTCACGTACCCTTAGAGCTAACGTAGGAGTAGTGGATGGAGCTGTAGTGTCATTGACGTTTGCTTCGTCGGTAAATGTTGATACAGCAATAAGGTCTTCGATACTTTAGTTAGATTTGATCATAAAGCATTTAATTTGACTTACAAATGTAAATTGAATATGTTTTGGAAGGAAGTCAGTATAATAATCCGTAACGCTTTATAATTAGGTTCAACGAAATCTAGAATTTCGAATAGTCATTTCTTCTACGACACCTTTTTGGATATGCTTTATTGCACGTTACCTTTCGTTGGCTTTTGGGATCGTTTATCTTAATCTTTACATTACTAAAGTACTCTTTATCTATAAATATTTGTAAGTTAGTCGTATTTGCATGTTTAATCGAACGTCTTCCAAAGTGACGTAAGGTATTGTTGTGTTTCTCTTCGATTCGTTGCTTTATATGTTTTTTATTATAACCTCATAAATAATTCAGTTTTCTTCGTCTGAACTTATAGTTTTGTATGTAACCTAATCGCTATTGTTACTTTTACTGAGTTTGCAGTGGTTCAATAATTAACTAAATAATTAAACCAAACAAAACTAAATTAAAATGTAGCCACACAAGTCACACACGAGTTTAGTGTTCAGTTTCAGCAGATAATCCTCACAAGATATGTATGTCTCGTCATCTTTACAACCACCGAACTTGAACCAAGCGAATAACAGAGCTGTCCATGTAGCAGCCTACTGGTGTGACAAAACTCGAGTGACTGCAGTCAATTTACACTACAATAAGATTACGAAGCAAATAACTAGCTACTACACTTATTACAGAGCTCGCAGCAGAGCAAGATAAGCTTACTTACACTAATTACTAAAGAGTAAAAAATCCATTCAAAGAAACTATGCACAATCATACATTCAGAACAAAATTCTAATAAACTAATACCCGTACATACGCAGTATCTTTGAAAAGCAGTTGAACCACTGCAAGCGATTCTTTCAGGTTGTGGCTTCATATGACTTACAAATCGTGAGTGACTATAACTTAATAACAGTCTTGTTAATTCTCAGTAACCCTGAAAAGCAAGAAATAATTTCTATAGCAGCTTCAGAGCTAATAAACCAACCAATCCTGTTTTTCCTCTTAATCTTCTTTTTTTTTTATATATTAAATGGGTCTACTCTTGACCTCAATCTAGTCCTGAGGACAGAGATGAGGTCGACGATGGAACGAACTTACCCAGAAGAAGCCTATTAACTCGCGACTTAAAAAGATTGGGGTTATATGAACTTGGGAACACTGACGAAGGCAGGGAATTCCACTCTTGATCATGTAGTGATAATTACTCAGGCCACGTCTATCGAAGGACGAAATAAGCTAGCGTTTTAAGATCTGCGGTTTAATTTCTTTAACCGATTCGGTTTAAATCAATCAGAGACCAAAAATGAATCTGAGGTACCATTATATCACGCCTGTTATCCCCCGAAGGGTTAAGCAGAGATGTACCTAATAGTACCCACCCTTCGCCAGTTATGTTTAAGTCCTATTGCATCATTAACCGGCGTAAATCCAGACTCCTTGGTTGCTAGAAACTCTTGATTGAAAAACCCAATAACACTTTGCTCGACCCGGGAGTCGAACCCAAGACCTCATACTCAGCAGTCGCGCTTGCGACCACTTGACCAACGAGGCAATCAGTTAATCAGAGGTGTACTTAATAATCATTTTTAAGTTCCATATAATAGGGGGCGAGCCTATTGTCATCTAACGGGCACAAATCCAGACTCTGTGGCTGCCACGGTAAAAATCCTAATTCAAAATTCCCAATTACCCTTTGCCCGACCTGGGAACAAAAATGAATGTTCGTAAATCGTAATTCGCTATTTGTGAGTCATATCTTGCCACAACCTCATTCTATAGCTTACTTAAAGCTATTATATTCTTCCTATGTTTCTTTCTGTATTACCTTGATAGTTTACTGATATGATAAACATAGATATTAAAAAGTGTAATTAATAGGTAGATGAAACCACACGAAATTTGCGTTGAGCTTCCAACACGATTAGTTGTAAATACAGAAATAAATAAACCACTATTCACAATTATAGAAACCTCCTTCTTTTGTAATGGAACAAATGGATGTATTTATTATTAGAGCGCAGAGCCGTTTAAAGATGCTGACATTAACTAAAAAAAAATATATCTTCGAATATAGAAGGCAAAATCTACGATAAAAAAGTGTCATGAAAATGTGTTTTTTTTTTAAGTAATATTTAAAAACGTAATTAATTTGTAAAGAGATGAATAAAGGAAACTATCTTAATAAATTCTACTAACTACAATCTAGTAATCAGTCTAACTAAATACTACATTATATATTTTGTCAACACCATTTTTTTCAACCGAGTGTTAAGGTACGGACACACTACACCACGGCGATACAACCCAAGAATAGCTAAATTAAAATTAATGCACACTACAAATTGAAGCAGGCACTGCCATAAGTTAAAGCACAAAGATCGCTTGAGCTGTCTCGCCGTGTTTAAGTAAATCCGTAATATTTCTCCTACCAGGTGAAGTCCTTTTTGGAGAAATAAATTGTATTTTTAATAGTTGGTCTGTATAATATGATGAATTTATCATTGTTGATAGTCAGCATCTGTCCACGGCTTGCGTTCACTTGCAATAACTGTTACATTATATTTTAAGTTATGTGTGCCTTATTTTATTAGTTATTACTGGTCTCATGCGTTTACCGTGGGAAAGATTAAAAAATAAAACAGTATAGAAAAATATTAAAAAATATTTCAGTTTTCAGAGCTTTACAAGGGAAGAAGAAATCTCTTCAAAATTGATCCTTCTGCCAACGTCTTTTTCTCATCAACATTTTCAAAGATTAGATCTCTTGCTAAATTCGATAATATAATTACCCAAAGTAACACTAAACTGGTATCAAAAGTAAAGTAGCCAAATTGAAACCTATCACTCAGTAAAGGTAAGTGCACATTACACTGGGCCACAAAGTCGCAATGCGGCGCGACAACCTACACGAATAATTCCCAAATAATTAATATGGTTCACGCCATAGTGCATCAGCTCAATACCACGTAAGGGATCGCCAAGCAGTGTTTGCAGCACGTATTACATGTATATACTGTAACAGACAATTTGTTGTTGTACTGCGGCACGCATTACTGTGCCAAGTTTGGGTTTCGGCGCTGCAATGCGCTTCCCGGAAGTTGACATAAAATGCACTTACCTTTATGTAAGTGATGCTGATGTTATCAGAAAATATTTGTAGCAGAACTGCATGAGTGAACTTACACAACATCGCACTTGAAGTCCTCGTAGGGTTATGCAGATGTCTTACTGTAGTAGAACCATATTTGGCCAGTTGTATTTGAGAACATAAAAAAATCTTCACCACGGTAAGACGCTATTAAAACGTTAGTACCTTTTGTATCATAATTATACCTTTTATGTGCTTCAAATAGAATTAGTTAATTTAGTTAACTAACCAAAGTTAGTTAAAATAATTTTATCGATGTCTCGACGGATTTGTATTTAAGGTAAAAATTGTGTATATCTTTAATTTAAACGAAAGCAATCGTACTCATATTAAATTTGTGTAAGTTAAAGATTTTATATTGTCAGATCATTGAAATAATTTGGTGTCGCAACGACGAGTAGGTTAAGTGTATGTTCGGAGATTTTCGTCTTAATATTGTTAAGTGTAATTAATGTCCTCGAATAGTTATTAATTATGATAATTATTTGTTTGTTATTGAATTGTTTTTCACCTTTCTCGTCACGAGTAACGGTGTTTGTTGTATGGGAATTGAAGATAAGATGAGGCCTCTACTTTAATTTTATATTTATATCAATATCATTAAAGACTTCTATAGATTGTCACAAAACCATTCTTGGTTAAAATCGTTGAACGTAGACGTATCGCTTCATTTTTTTCGCCAGTAAAAATGCAATTACTTCAACAATAAACTTTTCACTATTTGGTATCTGATTCTAAAAAGGACTTCAAGAAGTCAATGAACATTTTTGTCTTTACCTGGCATGCACGTTTCTGATATCGCCATCGTCTTGAACAATCACTATGTCAAAATAAATACCAAGCATTTTTCAACGCCATTATTTACTGGAGTAGTTTGTTCTAGTTATTTAAATTGAATAATTCCAGCTTTACATCTCGCTGAGGTTAAAGATTGTCTACAATTCCCACAAAACAAACTGACCAGTGAAAATGGCATTACGCAAACGAACACCATACTAATGATACAAATATAGATGATAGATAGTTACATGAGAGGAAATTCCTAAATTATTTTAATATTTAAGGTACTATAATATTACGTCACAATAATAGACTTCTATGGGAATCTTGTCCTCAATAGTAATAGTGTTAGGGAAATAGTCGACTAGAGGCGCGGTTAAACTGACGTGACGATCGCGCGAACATGCGCGACTTGTGAGCTACTGTCAGAGCTGGCTGTAGTGCCCTAATGGAACGATTAGAAAAATAATAAATAAAGTAACATTTTGAAGAAGGAGAATTTTTAAATGTATTTGTAGGCTAAGTTCAGAATTATCGCGCATACAGTCAGCTTTGTTTGTACTTACATTGAGAATCGTGCCGCGTCAATCCGCATGTCACGTTAGTGTGGCCGCACCTTAACTGTTCAGTCACTTGTATCACGAATCATTGCCACTTACTACTTTTAAGATTGATGCACTATGCTATAATATACATATACTATATAAATGTAATAATATTCGTATTGTACGTTCTAAGTCATAATAGCTCAATAATTTATGAAATCCGTAAATGAAATAATTGTAATAAATAGTTATTAAGCAATTATTATAAAAATAGGTGAAGCAAAATAGGGTTAAGGCGAAATAATATACATAATAAAGAAAATAAATAATTTAAGAGGTAAGGTTAATCGTTTAAGTCCCATTTTGTAATGTTAATTAAAAATCAAAAATCAAGCACTACCATTACCATTATGAATACACTCATGACTTCTTACTGCTAACATTGAAATGTATTATAAATATGAACTATAAATATTAAATGTTATGCGTTAATAATAATCACGTGCGTTTTATTCATAACGATATCTCTCGCAAGTCCCTACACATCACAAAAAGAGGTACACCACACTTATATCACACAGATGAGATAATAGTCCAGACAAGTCCAATAATAAGCTGGACATACATATATTGAGACTGATGTAAGACTCAAAATAATTATATGAAATCCCAATAAAAGGCTGGCTAGTAGGTAGGTATACAACAGAAAATACAGGGTGGAAACTTTGAACGGGGGAGTAAGAGGATCTACCTTAACCATTGCAGCTACACGAAAATGGTCTTAGGAGACTATCCATGATTGTTCGTGAAATTTTAATCCATACCTTCACAGATAAAAAAAATACAGTATTTTTGATGCCAATCGATCCTGTTTCTAATACTGATCAAAAACTTCTATGGGACCAACCTAGGTTGGAGTACTAAAAAAGTCAGAAATTGAAAAAAAAAAAACAAAAAAATGTATTGTGTAAAATGACCATTTTCTAGCTAACTGTAAGTACATTTTTTGAAAATCGGTGAATAGGGATTAAAATTTCACGAAAAATGATGGATAGTCTACCTACTTACGTTGAAAGCTTCCACCCTGTATAATACCCATATCAGATGGTCAAAAGACATGGTGTAAACGGATCCTTTACGAAGCCGACAACCAAGCACTCTGTACATCAACTAAGTAACTCTACGTAAAAAATATTGCTGAGAAATTACTTTTTCTTTGGCTTTAAAAATCACGTGTTACGGTAGGACTCAATGTACCGCACTCAAAACATTGTTATGATGAATGCATTGAATAGTAAAGAGGTCATGAAGGTTTTTAAAATAAAGTTGTTACATTAAAAACTAGTGTTTAAAATAAAAATAAAATCTTGTGAAAAAGTTGTAACTTTGACCTCCAATATCTCCGTAACTAGAAGATTCCCAAGTATGGTCTAGAACAAAAAAAATATTCGTGAAGGAGACCCATTTTGTTCGAATAGTAAAAACTGTATTGGACTGACATTTAATTACCAAAAAGCTTATGTCAATGCTGTTTAAAGTCGTTTCAGAAATAAGTAACGCTTCTAAAGCGCTTGCCACACAAAACAAAACAAAGAACAATTTAAATTCGAATAATTTATTCCTACCCAAAGCTACTAGTAAACAAGGCCCAAGGGTTCAAAGCAGTATCTAGTTTGGGCGAAGGAGCATTATAATACCCTTGTACTAAGTCAACTAACGATATTGGGCAAGTGAACTGGTCGCAATTTGAGAGAATGTGGCCGAGGCGGTGGGCAGCGTCGTAGGTTGCATGTTCGACTGGCTCCGAGGCAAGGACCTTCGTCATTGGTAAGCTGAAACGTGGAAATTAAAAAGTTGGTAAAGTAAGTATCCATTGGGAGAAGTAATCATAGGACCACGTGAGATTGGGAAAGTTATTTTGCAGCTGTGAACAGCAACAGCTTAGGTGGATTGCTATACTCACAAAAAACGCTACAAACATGTCTTGCAGTAGAGTATGTAGTTTTAGGAAAACAGAATGATGCTGTTCAATTTATCTATGGCAAAATCTATATCATCTAATCTACTTATCATGCTAGAAATGTTAATACTGAACTTAGAACTATACTTACGTAAACAAAGTCCGGAACATCTCTTCTACCATGTTCTCTCCATGAGGAACAAGTCGTTGCGTGGTCTCACATAACGTCTTGAGGATACACTGCCTTCCGTTGTAGCCCATACTGAAAATAATAAAAGGTTTTCTAGGCTCAAATACAGATTATTTTTTGATATTTGAACTCGCTCATTCACATAGATATCCACAAAGGTGAACCAAGTCTAACATGTCATGAATAATAAATATTCTTTATGGTTCCTTAACGATTCTTATCTTGAAAAAAAGTATCTCCTAGTTACTAGAAAATACTTTTTAGGGTTCCGTACCCAAAGGGTAAAACGGGACCCTATCACAAAGAATCCGCTGTATGTCTGTCTGGCCGTCTGTCACCAGGCTGAATCTCATGAACCGTGATAGTTAGACAAATGATGTATTTCTGTTGCCGCTATAACATCAAATACTAAAAAACAGAATAAAACAATATTTAAGTGGGGCTCCCATTCAACAGATATGATTTTTTGCCGTTTTATAGAAAACTAGCATGCAATCGACCCAGAGAATATAAAGTTTCACAGAAAATTCAACCCCCATTTCACCCTCTTAGGGGTTGAATTTCTAAACATCCTTCCTTATTCTTAGTCTACATTATAAAGGGCACCTCTGTGCAAAATTTCAGCTTTCTAGGTCCAAGGGTTTGGGCTGAGCGTTGATGAGTCATTCAGTCCGTCAGGACTTTTCATTTTATTTATATAGATAGATGGTACGGAACCCTTTGTGCGCGAGTCTGACTAGCACTTGGCCGGTTTTGTTATGATATAGATGTAGAATTACAATTTAGTATAGTCTGGATGTGTGCCTAGTTGACGGCATACGCCGCAGCATACCAGTCCGCCCGCTTTTCACCAGTCGTTTTAAGTTCCACGTATAGCTGCATAGGCAGGCTATACGTGCAACATAAAACGACTGGTGAAATGCGGGTGTCCTACAGGTACACCGTTAACCCTTCAAGGATTACAGGTGTGATGATATGTTATGTGTGTATTTAAACCAAAACTTACTTCTCCATAATCTTCTCCAACTTCCCGTAAAGTTCCCTTCTACTCCTCCTCTGTTCCATCGGCTTCGTCAATCTGTTATGTCTGCGGTAGAACCTTGACGTCTCCGTGGCGTTGGGCAGCTCGTACGCTATGCCCCAGTTCATGCCCCAGGTGAAGGTGCCAGGGGCTGATGTGGGCGAGGGCTGGCCAATCACACCGACGGTCATGCAGCCGGCGCACTGGAAATTGGAAGAGAAGAGTTTAGTTATGTTGTGTTGTCGTTGTTGTTGTTGTGTTGGTTGTTGAGTTCAGGAAGTAAACACAGGACAGAATGATGACGCGTAACTTCTTACCGTGATTCTTGTTGGCACATGATTCTAAACCCAGCAGCGTTTTTTTTGGTATGATATTAAAAAAAGATACCTCGACTGCCTCGTTGGTCCAGTAGTCACAAGCACAGCTGCTGAGCAAGAGGTCCTGAGTTCAATTCCCGGGTCGGGCAATGAGATATTGGGGTTATCCATCAAGAATTTCTCAGTAGCAGCCACGGAATCTGGAATTGCGCCTGTTTGATAGCAATAGGCACGCCCCCTATTACAAGGGACTTAAATATAGAAGGCATAATGTGGGTGTACTATTAGGTACACCTCTGCCTAAACCTTCGTGGATTCCAGGCGTGATGTTATGTTATGTTATTAAAAAAGAAACTGCTGTTTCATACAAAAGTCTACTAAGGAAAACGTATGAGAGACTTGATCATTTCATTCAATTTTTGCTAATAGGTAACGCGTCGATGTTCCCTCATATCATGTGTTTGTGGGGTGGTAGAAAGAAGCGGTCTTTGAGATGACCGATGAAATAGACAAATCAACAAAAACTAACTCAAATTCATTTAATAGCTTAAAACAACATAATATTGATAGGTTTAACAGCGGGTCCCGAACTAGGCATAGCCTGTATTTTGGTGACCCAGACACTACACAAACTTAAAAAATTACAACGTTCTGCTAGCGCAAGAAAAATATATATTAAAAATTTCCAGTTCAGTTGAGAGAAAGAATCTCAAAGCAAACAACGTACAACATGCGACTCAAAATGGCGACACACAGTCGTCTATATAATAATCTTACAAAGTTATTCAGCTCTCATACTGAAAACATCAAATAGAGCTCGTCTGGAAATTATGTACATGTCTCATAAAAGTAAGCTGGCCACCTCAGCAGCAACAATTCTTGCGTTAGTAAGCTGTCTGAGAGCAACACAGGAATTTTAAATTAACTCCTTATGGCAACGAACATCAACCTGATAATAATTTATTCCAACATCACCATGGAAATATATGTGAAGGAAAAACGACGCTCATAAATCGTGGATAAGACATAAAAAACTCTCTTAAAATTTAAGAGAGATAAAATTCCAAAAAGTACGTAATCAACCAAGTTTTATGTATCTGGGTGATACGTTTTAAGGCTCTGCATCTAATCTAAGAGCTACTCTAATACATACGAGTTTCTCCCCAATTTTGCCGGGTTCTGTTTCAAATTAAAACTTTTATCATTACATTTTATGCCCATCTGTTTATTGCTATAAAAAAAACATAGCTCACTTTGGTGCCCTACTTAAATTACCTACTAAAATAAATCATGTTTCATAACTAGTTTTATTTAATAATAAAAATACAAACTTACTGAAAAACTGGAACCTTCTGGAAAAGCGACATATCTTTTTCTTCTCGATAATACCTTGGAACCAGCTTTGGCAGCACACAATTTACCATAATAACATGCCAGGATGAAAATAACAATAATCTTTGAATTTAGAATCATTTTCAGAAAAAAATGAATATCGTACTCGACCTTTCATAGATGGGTACAGCAATGGCAGGGCCCACAGTTTATCCGTTAAACCTTGTTTAAATAACGGTTCCATCAATTTTCATGTTATTACTGAGGCTAACTATGGGCACACGAAGTCAACGGCATACTGAACTCAATTGTAATACGTCAATCATGCTTGGCTGTCGATGGTTTCATTTGAAATTCAATAATTACATACGTGTTTAATTAATTTAGGTTGAAATTGTAATTAATTTGAATGTGTGATAAATTTATCAGGATCAAAGTCTATTTTTGGTAAATTTATTTCGGTAAATTGCTACGATTTAATTACATAAAATCATATTTAAACGTGAAAACCAACAATTTATATTTCAAAGTACCCTTAACTGCATAAAAGGTTAGCATAATATAGCTCTGAATTTAGTATAAATACGTTAAATAGATATACAAAAATAATTTGTAATATTTTCAAATTTTTAGACGTAGCTACGTTTAAAAATTTGAAAATATCGAAAACCTTTAATTCCTATTGTATTTTTTTTTTATATAAACTGAAAAAACATAACCCTCCCAGGCCGCTGGGTAAAAATGAATTTAATCATTCAGCCAAGACACCCGTCAAAATATGAAAAGTTGATTAATTAACCCTGAAACACACTGGAAACCTTTCACAACGGTTTATTGAAGGTCGATTCATTTGCCTGTTAACGTGGGTTTCGTCAAAATTGGGAATCAATTATACCCAAAAGTTATCAAGGAGTAAATGCTTTTAACCCTTCATATCTCTTTTAGTCCATTGTTGGATTATGTTTCGAGATGGATTGTGAAAAAGATGTTTTAATTTTTAGCAAAATTCTGAATTTATGAAAGGATCAGACTGGTTGGAATTAAGTGGGAAGTAAAAAACAAGATAATAAATATTTTATTTGACTAAAAGTTGACAAAAGGGTACGTTTACACCTAACGAAGCTGCCAATCAAGCTTTCTGTACATCAAACTAAATAACTACGCAAAAATGATTGCTGAGAAACGACTTTTTTTGGGGTGAAAAATCACGTTTCACAGTAGAACTCAGTGTAAAGCACACAAAACTGATTGATGCATTGAAGAGTATCATGGTTGGGGTCGTAGAGGTATATATAGTAAAGTTAATAACAAAAACATCACAAAAATCATCAAAAACATCATTAAAAACTTGTATTAAAAAAAAAAATCTTGTGAAAAGTTGAAACGTTGACCCCTAATATCTCCATAACTAAAAGACCTTGGAACTAGAAAAAATAGCAATCACGAGGATTGCCTTTCGCCTTCGTTAAGGGTACTTTTAAACCCGTTATTGTTACCGGTACTACAATTGCCAGAAGAGGCAGAGCTACAGTTAACCGCACAACAGTAGCAATAATTTGACGTTATCAGTTATGTGTGTCATAGCAGTGAATGCTGTTTTTTTATAATTCACAAGATTTACCACTGATGTGTGGCTCGTCGTTTCTCCGTAACACATCTGCCATTGGCAGAACTGTCGACATCGGCACAGTTGGTATAAATAAAGTAGAATGGAGTACATGCGGCTGTACCCACGTAGTCACTTGACCGAATAGATGGTACAACATATTTTGACATATTTCTGTTCTTATAAGATTCAAGTCATAAGAAAAGAGATGTCGATTTTCCTTTCGTACAGTCACAAGCACCAATATGTATACTCTTGGCATCTCATAACAGAGGTTTTCTACTACTGTATTGATTGTGATTTTATTATTTTATGGACATCTTATTGAATGAAATTTATATATTTTTCTTTTATGAAATAGGCATTATTTCAAAAAAAGTTTCCATCGTTATTTTACAAGCAACTCGCTACTGAATAGCACTCATTTTACATATTTTGCTGCTGGTGACTGTAAAATCTGTAAAAACATTACCTAAACTAAAATAAGTACACATTTTTTAATATTATTTCAACTAACTATCCAAAATTACTACTAAACAACGCCCAAGGATTCTTCCCAACATCAACTTTCGGCGCCGGCGCATTATAATAGCCTTTTATTAGATCAATCAATGAGATGGGACATCTGAATCGGTCACAGGCGTCTACTAGGCGACCTAAACGATGTGCTGCGTCGTAGATGGCATGCTCTAGAGGTTCTGATGGAAGTACTTTGGCTGCAGGCATTCTGTGAAAAACAAGATGTATTTGTTAAAAGAAAAACCAGCCTTTAGTGTTCCTATTGCTGCTGGGATGCGGTTCCGCTCTTTGTAAGAGCTAGCGGGTCCAGTGAAGACTGGTGCATCTCACAGGACTTCGAATTTTTGGTTCTAGGACATTTTTAGAGAATAGACTGCTTATGGCATTTTTTTAGAACTTGAAAAAGTAACAATCCGTCCCAACGTTCTTCCGATGATAGCAAGATTTTTTAATTAAAACCGGTGGTAATTTTGATCAATAAATAACACGTAATCCTCGATAGGTTAGGTAGAGGTGTACGTACAGACCCACATTTTCCCAGTTATGTTTAAGACCCAAATAAAAGGGGTGTTGGGAATCACACGCAACATACACGCAGACGGCACGCGCAGGCGACGTAATTGTTGGGAATCACACCCAACATACACCCAGACGGCACGCGCAAAAAAAATCTATAGGGGATCACACTGCGCGTGCCGTCTGCGTATACGTAGGGTGCGATTCCCAACAGAGAAAAAGAGAAACTCACGTAAACAAAGTTCTAAACATCTCCTCGACCACGTTATCTCCGTGTGGCACAAGTCTCTGTGTACTCTCACATAGCGTCTTCAAGATGCACTCTCTGCCGCTGTAGCCCATACTAAAATCATACAAAAGAGTCTTAGAAACAGAAAGAAAACATTATTGAAAAAATAAACCTGTGTGAAAGCTTGAACAGTTGCAAAACTTTTGACGGTATAAACATAAATATAGGAAGATTCGCATTGAGGGGATCAAGTAACCGTAAGCTGCTGACCAGCGCCTATCAAACGTTGTTTTTAGGGTTCCGTACCCAAAGGGTAAAAAGGGATCCTATTACTAAGACTTCGCTGTCTGTCTGTCTGTCTGTCTCCAGGCTGTATCTCATAAACCGTGATAGCTAGAAAGCTGAAATTTTCACAAATGATGTATTACTATTGCCGCTATAACAACAAATTCTAAAAATTAAAAAAAAAATATTAAGGGCATAAGGCATATGTAATCGTTGATGATCTCAACTAAACTTGGACCCGCGAGTAACGACTTCTTTATTAAAATTTTGCTATGTGCGTAGGTAGTCTTCTTCATCGTATTCAGTGACAGCAGCCCAGACTAATTAATTATATTTCCGTTGAGCAAGAACACATTTGGCTTGGTTAGTCATCAGAAAATAACTAACAAACTCAAGTTCTTAAAAACCCAGTCACACCGTGTTCAGAATAGCTGATATCACTCACTTGTCCATAATAGTTTCCAGTTTTCCATACAGCTCTCGCCTATTTATCCTCTTCTGGAGATGCTGTTTATACTTCTTCTGTTGGTAGTAAATGGCTGTTTCTGTGACGTTGGGCAGCTCGTAGGCTATTGCCCAGTTAAGACTGAAGGTGAACGTGCCCGGATTGGAGGAGGGGGCAGGCTGGCCGATCACACCAACTGTCATGCACCCGGCGCACTGGAAGGAATAAGTTTTATTAACAAAAATGATATCTATACTAATATTATGAAGATAATCTCTAAAACTTCGCAAAAATGCTTTCTCTGATGGAAAGCTACCGAAACCTAGTGCTATAAATTATGTTTTCTCGAAACCAACGAAGTCGCAGCCTTTAGTATTTATATATATAACAACAACTGACAGTACCACATCGCAAAACTCTCTCCCCATTTAGAGAAGGATGAGTTTCCTGCCGGATTGCTCAGGACGAGCATGCTTATCCTTTACAGCAGGACAGCTATTGGTAAGCAGTTTTAAACTCAGAAAGATTGTACTTCATTAAAATGTTTTAATATTTTTTTCAGCGTTAGCAACACGTCCTCTCTGGATACGATTATTAACCGAAATTTCAGACTTAATCTGACCGTAGATCAACGCTTAACTTAATTATGTAGAGGTAAAGTAAAACTTACTGAAAAACTGGATCCTTCTGGAAAAGCGACGTATCTTTTTCTTCTGGACAAAACCTTTGACTGCGAAACATCGCTTGCATCCAACAACTCACTAAACTGTATACAACTTAAAAATATCGCAACGATTAAATTAATATAAAAATACATCGTTAAAATAAAATAAAACCAAGACTATTAAAAAAGTTGACTAAAAATCAGAAACAAAATAGACTCGCACGATTAAGAATCAAAGACCGCCATTTTTATATAACTTTTTTATGAAATTGAGTAAAATTTTGTCTATAAGATAGACGGTAAATCAGTGGAATGAAGTTCAATTACGACTAACGGCAAACTGGTTTGCTTCTTTTGTTCAAACAGTTATAACTGTATAGTTTAATACGTCGCTAAAAGATACCGATCGATGTGTCAAAATTGTAGGAAAGTGCCCCTTATATGACAAATTAGTATCAATCAAGAATGTTCTCATTGTTTCTCGAAACTACGATATGGGTATTCATGTTAGGAATGTTTTTGGAATGAAAAGTTAAAACCAGTTTGAAATAGTTAGGAAAGGGTTGAATTTTAAACAAAGTTTATATTATGTAATGGATCAAAACTGTGTATTAATATGAAATAAACGTTTCAATAAAAAAGTTTTATAGTAGGGTTAATCTGTGCACGCTTTATTGTATACCGTTAGTTTTAAAGCAGAACTTTTAGTGGATTTCAAAATGCGTCGTTTGCGATTTTTGGGCTATTTACGAAACGGATATGGTGTATTCCCGTTGTCCCCGTAGGCCATGTCCCCGTTAAAGGGGACAAAGGGAATTTAATAAAATAATTAAAATTACTTCCCGTTGTCCCCGTACGCTGTCCCCGTTAATTTCTTGTAATATATGCTTTTCAAAAATATGTCCGTTGTCCCCGTTGAGTTAAATTCGATAGTGGCATACCCAATCGCTATTTGAGAAACCTTAAAAAATTATGAATAAAGCCGTCTTACCATTATACAAAATGAATGACCCAAGTACTCTTTCAAGATCTGACGTAACATAATTTAACTTAAAAAACATCAACCAGTACTTACTCCTCCAAAAAAATAATCATGTGTAAATACTTAACCCGTCATAAAAGTGAGCTTAGGATAAAAAGAGCCCCAGTTTGCATATTGTTGGAGTAAAAACCTGAACACGATGACTGATAGCAGACATTCCATTAGGCTTGTAACGCGACAGAGGCCGGAATATGGTAGCGCCATTACCCCAAATCCGTTGGTATACAAATCATGTCTCTATTGCGTTTGTGGACGAAATCGATGAGATCTTTACGATTTTTCGATGGGTTGGGTATGGTGATATTTGGGACATACTATTTTATAGAATAGCATTAACACACACACACAAAACTTTTTACATGTGCTCCAAATAGTCTGTCTACTGTTGTATAGTTTTTTTTACGGATTTTAGTTTCGGATATTGGTTTCATAGCGAAAGTTATTAAGTGTATCGCCATCCTGCATTTCTAAACCAGCTGGTGCTTGTTAATGTTCTACCAACATAATACTCGATAGCGAATATAGGTATTAATATGCACCTTATTTATATTTTCCAATACGTAGGAGACACAGCACAGTAATTAAACGTAAAAACTCTTACCAAAGTTACCTGCATTTTCATCAAGTAAGAATTTGACCCAATATAAAAAGAGACACGCATAGTTTATAACAAAAAAAACCGGCGAAAACGAGTTGGACTCGCGCTCCGAGGGACCTGTATAAACTTGTAGGTATTTTGTTATTAAACTACATATTTACGGTTTTCAGATGTTTTCTATTACATGTACTCTAAGACACATGGCTCACTCCTTTCTACTCCACCTGTATTTTAATGTAACCTACATTCATTGCAAATAAATTATTTGATTGATTGATTGACATTGCTTCTTGCCAAATTTCATGATTCTAAGTCAACGGAAAGTACCCTATAGGTTTTGATTCCCTTGTGAAATCGCAAAATATGCGACATAAACGATCTTATCTTTTGATCGCGTTGACTTACAAGTTTGATTTTGTCTTCGGATCACAAGGGGTAGCAGTCTTGAGTATTTGATTTTAATTTCAGTTTTATAAATCTATGCGTTCCTGAGAAAAAGGGTCTTGACAGATGGACAGACAGACAGACGGGCAACAAAGTGATCCTATAAGGGGATCCTATTCCGTAACCGTAAAAATGAGATCAACACAAAACCAGACTTACAAAATCACCAACACTGATTTGTTAAAAGTCTTCTACATAACTACTTCTACGATTAACCTGCTTTTATATATCACAAAGTGTGTGTGTCATTACAACCTCTGTAGCCGCCCTTAAAATCCCTTTTCCCTCGCTCTTATAAAGCCACTTGAAATTCAAGCCAAGATTGAAAGCAATAAAATTTAACGATTTTATTCCCTCGTGCACTGAAGGCTGATAACTACTGCTCTGAGCTGAAATGTCAGCTGAATTTGTTGTAAAACTAAGTAAAAATGTCAAGTTTGAGCTAAAGTCATTGAAGACCTGAAATTACAATTGTGACGCTGATGACATAATCAACGAGAGAGGCATATAGGGAATGTTAGTTTAAGGTTGTTTTATCACCTTTAGGGTGATGATGATGGCGATGCATGATGACCGATTTCAGTCACAGCGACGGTGTTTGAGGGCTGTCCAGGGTGATTGTTGAGAATTTTGGTGGGCTGCTCTTTTATGTGCTTTCAAGTGAATATTATAAATATCCAACTTCGGCTGAAAAACTCCGAGTACAAAACTAACATTGTAAGAACACCATTGACGACAACGTATGTTATAGCTGAAGGCGACTAGCTTTAAGGTCACATTTTGTATCTAATTGCATTCTCGTTGTCTCTAATAGGGAACTGATGAAATCATCGAAAAGTTTACCAGACAAGCATATTCACGAAACTAATCCATATTTTGTGAATCCTGTCAAAAAATTCAAATCCATTGCTTTCTGTCCAACCCCAAATGGGTTTAAATGAAACGGTGTTCTCCAATCTGAAAAAGACAAAAAAAAAGAACAAAGACCGCAAGGAGTTATCAAAGTCATCTGCTACGAAAATATCCTTTAGTATACCTATACCCACGTTCCAAAACCCTGTATTTAGCAAGATCCCCAAAACTAAGGTCTTTACCCCCCTTTATCCGCAGAGTCTCAGCGTTCAAAAGATTTATGAAAACATACATCACGGCAGCGAGTTGACCTCCCCTACTAATGGCTGACGAACGATACTTATGGCCGTCGTTATTATTTGAGGACAAAGGCCCGATGGCTTGGACAAAAAGTTGACAAATTCTATGTGTGTTAGGTGAATGAGGTCATCGGTTGTTTTTCTGTGGTTCTGGTTCAATTACTTACTTTTTCGGGGTTTGCAGATGGATCGGTTGGTTTTTGGCGTGTTCAGAGTCAGGGTAATGTTTTTATTTCATAGAATGTTGCTTCTTGTGTTTAGCTTCTATATGGGCCTGTCTAATACTGTGTCGCCGTTTTTTGTCCAAGACCAAAACCGATATTCTACGTCTGTTTGAAGGGGTATGCTAAACTAAAACTCAAGTCTGATACGTCTTGATGGCCTTAGAAACGCCCCCCGAATTGTATTCTTAGTTTCTCGGCTTTAAACAGATATTATCAGTTTTTCAATCTCGATTTTGGATAAATTTTAATTGAAAGGAAAAGGGGCAAAAGTCTTTTTCAAAATAAAACTTAAGTTAATCACTACAATGTCATTTTATCTTACAAAGTTAAAACACAACACCATTTCATCATCATTTGCCTAGCCTTTTTCCAACTATCATGAAATAATATTTAAACACAAATGGTAGGGCACATAAAAGCCACCGGTGTGTAAAGCGATAACCGTTTTCGGAATCCAGCACTAAAAAGCATTTGCCAATCTGTAAGAACGTGTTTTGAGCTGAACTTAAGCTGAGCTTGTGTTCAGCTGGCTTTTGCAAGTAGCTAGTTTTTGTATTGGTTGGCGCCTTTGATAACCTAAGATGCTTACCTACCTCCAAAAATATATTAGATGTGGAGACACAACACAAACTTTTCGGTAGACTGTCAATCGAATACAATTTTGACTTCAATATCATCTATGTCGTTGATAATACGTCACTTTGTCTAGTTCTTCAGGTCTAACCTAGGGTCTTCCATTTGTAGGTCCAATGCATTCCAGCGCCCTAGGCATAATTAATTTCACAGCCCTTGTGACCCACCGTTGATTTGAATAAGTCTAGGTTCACTGGTGCTGGCACGAAAAACCCACTCTAAAAATACCATATTTGAATGCAAAAGTATCCATTACATCCTCAAAATAATCCGATAGCAATTTTCTAATGTATACGGTGAATAATAAAAAGCTAATTATAATATAGAACGAGCCAATGATCGATATCTGATGCAAATGCGTTTTGCGTGTTATGGAATATGATCGATCCTAATGTATGCCCCGATCCGAAGGGCTGCAACCCTTTGCTGCGTGGTCCAAGTTCAAGGGGTTTTTTTATTAGCCTGTACTGTCTCACTCCTGGGCAACGGTCTTCCCCGTTCTTTCCACTGACGGTGGTGTGCCTCCTCACACCAATTTGTGAGGCAGTCATGCGTCTTGGTTTAATTTAATAAGATAAATTCGTTCAGAGATCGATATTATTCTACCTATGGTCAGATATCGGGAATACTGGTTTCAAAATCTGCAACGTTAAGCTTTTGTCAATAATGACGTTATTGAAACTTTTCAGAACTTTTTACCCTGTTCCTTCTATTTATGGAGATCACCTTCAGCCTTGAAAACTATGTATTTTTAGTATCACGCATTTTTAACAGGGTTGCGCAGTTTGCGCATCAAGGTTCAATTCTCAGTCGCTACTATCTACCTCATCATCTGCCTAGCCTTTTCCCAACTATGTTGGGGTCGTCTTCCAGTCTTACCAGATGCAGCTGAATACCTGTATCGTACATGGAGCGACTACCTATCTGACCTCCAGAACCTAGTTAGTATTGGGTAATACGATACCCCTTGGTAAGATCGCTACTATCTACACGTTAGAAATACAATAGTCGAACTGTTTTCTTCTTTAATTGTTTTATGTCAATTTTTCAGCTCGTAAAACTACCTAAGCGACAAAATCTACCTCTTTTAAATGCCCCGCTTATAATTTAAACCAAACGCACCTAACCGACTTAATATATTACCTAATGGAATAACGACATTAAATATAGTAAGTTGATACCTAATCGTTCAAATCCACACTGAATTGAATCTACTTTATTTGTATGATATTATTAGTGACTGTGGTTCCATAAAATAATGTAATTGGGAACATGCTTAACGTAATCAGCCTATCACGTTCCCACGGCGGGGACCACAGATCTTCTCTCTGTAAGAGAGAATGGGCCAACACATAGGTCCAATTGGGCAAGGCTTGGCGGAACAATATAATTTCTTCTTATTTTTTTAACCACCTAAGAGTAAGTACTAACTATACCCACACTATGTACATCTATACCAGAAGAAACCCATTTTTTGCCATCCCGAAGAAGTATGAAATATTTTGGCTGAATACCAACATTTTACATGGTGCAACTACCTCAACCCAGTTACTGAGTAGCTAACGGCCGAAATAAGTAGGAGTATCCGTAAGAAATAAGTAAGTGAAGGGTAAAAATACAACAACAACGTAACAACAAACAATTTATTTACAAACCGTTATCTCATTTGATTTAAATCCAACAAATAGTCTAAAATAGACAGCGGGCAATCGTTGGCTTTTGTACAAAAGTCTGGCTCCAATAACTCACTATACGTCAGGCCCATTTCTTCGACAAACTCGTGTTCCTGCAAAGGCGCCCTGAAATAAAAATAATTTATGAAAGCTTACTTGAGGGAATAGTGGGGATTCATCTTAAAACAGTTTCTGGAGGAAAATGGCGTCGCGGGCGGTTAGATGCACCTGTAAAAATTTCAGAGAATATAGTGGATTTTGAAACTGTTTAGATTTACGTTCTTGAATTTTGTTGACCTCTATCATGGTCCTTTCGGTGCTTGAATCGCATTGGTAGGAGAGCGCTGTTGATCAGCATTTTGTGTAATTGTCTGTGGAAAGGAGATTGCTCATCTTTATATGAGAATTTGTCCAAATGCTGCCCAGGAATGGGAGTACCTGCGCTGGGTTCCTGGCACTAATCTTTGTCTTCATACGAAATATTTTTAGAATCTATCCTGGGGTTCCCAGTTTTTTACCTTTTTGTTTTAATGATGTTATTTTTTCTTTTTTTTTGACATACTTTTAAGGTTTTTTTTAATCTCCTTTTATTGAAATAACAACTATGCAGTCGTAGAGAATATAATGGGATAATTAATGCAATTTGTATTTTGGCTTCGAGTCTTCCTTTTCCTTGTGACAATGCAGCAATTTTACTTGCCAGTCATTATTACATAAAACTCTAGCGGATTTTCTTAAAACAACAGCTTGTTTCAAATCCAAACTGCAATAACTTATCCGTGTATCCAGTTTAGTTATAAGAGACTCAGAGGTCTCTGAATTTGTTTCGGCTGTTTCTTCTCAGAGTAGTCAGGTACGCAACACCGGCCTCTTCTAGTTTTAAAACGTAACCTAATGTAACGTGTAAAAGTGTTGATCAAAATTACTTTTTTTTACTTTATACTTTTTTTTAATTCTTTCGCAACTCGCGGGACTCTAGCCGTTTTTGTCACCAAGAGCATAAAGGCTACGCACGCTTCGTTTTGAATAGAAACGTAGGAAGGGTCATCCACTGCGAGCCACGGCCACGATACGCACGAATGCTCGGGTGACAAACAAAATGAACGTTACAAACCTCTCCTTGCACATCCTTGCATTCCTGTATGGCATAGGCGGGGTCGTACGGGACACGCTTTGGTAAGACACGAAAAAGTGATATGAGCATGCTGCAAATTGCAGAAAAACGTATGACAAAATTAGAAAGCATTATTTGGAAGTATTCAGTATTGAGCTCAAAATAGTGAGTATTCGAAAATAGAAGGGGCTTTTATCCTGCAGTGGGGCGATACATGCTGCTTTATTTATATTTTTGGAACTATTCACGTTTGTTTTGTCGATCCTTTATTAATTTTCAGGCAACCTAAAAGGCACAAAGACGGATTTCATGCTTCTTAGGCCTGGCAATCAAGGAAGCGGCTTACTATCGTTTGCCCAGTGCATCTGCTCCACAAAACTCATTGCAGTTGCATTACCATCACTAAAGGTATACATGCCAGGGCGTACCTAACAGGTTTGCCTGTACAGGTAAACCGGAACGTGTATGCTGTAAAACTGTGCTGGTTTCCTCAAGAGGCAGCTCAAGCTTATCTGACGCCTGTACCTGCACTGGTTAACCTGTCAGGTACATTCTAGCGTCTATGGCTACCTCGAGGCAACAGCATAGTATGAATGAGGAGCTGTGACGCAAACTATGCTCCAGCTCCTATCCTGCGCTCGGTGCTCCACAAAACTTGCAGATAAAGTGTCCTCACGAAGAACGAAGAACGAGGAGGAAAATCTCACAGACAAAGCAGTACTTTAAAATACAAGACGCGGAAGCTCCCAGGTTACATTTAGTAATTCAAACAATTTCTGTCCTCACAGCGTTGGCTAGTATCACCAGCTGTTTCTACATACGAGCTATGAATAGTTTACTGCCGATTATTCTATCGTTACCAGCTAGATTGTGGAGAAACACAGCTGCGAGCCACCCACTCCAATATACTCGTGTTTGAATTTTATGCTTTATGACATTTTTAGAACTGTTTCTGTTTAATATTTAAAGGATGACCGTTTTTTTGGTCTATTCGGTATTAGCCGACTTTCGCTCTTTGCCGATCTTTTTCCTTTTCATATATTTAATTATTGTTTTACTGGCTTTTTCTGCAGTGCATATTTTTGCATGTTTATTGCCAACTTTCGTTGTTTACCGACTCACTTTTCGAATAGATGAAATTCGATTAATAGGCATATCTTGTTATGTATTCTTAGTATAGCGACCATTTGTACAGTCGGCAACAGAATTGCAGAATCTTAGGTTGAATCATTTGAATAGGTACTATTATTCTTCCTGGCTGGTAATAAAAGATGATAATAATTCAATAAAACGAAATATAAATATACAGACATACATTAATTTTTTCTATGATTGACGTTTAATTTTATTATATTAGATTCAAGATTAAAATCACTGTCATCAATTGAAATATTATAATAATTGTGGTATCTTTGTATTTCAAATTTAAAATGAGTCGTGACTATTCTTCAGTGAAATTTTTTGACGGCCACAAAGGGTCAAAAAGTTTTATCTCCACTGATCTCAAAACGGTGAAGAAAACATTGTCAGGGGGTCTAAAATGGCCGCTTTAGCAGAATCATAATAGGATAATAATATGAATTACGTTTAAATTCTTAAAATGGTCATAGACGTACCTACTATTATGAATTGTTACCTTGTGACCATTTTAAAATTTGAAGCAATGCGACATTTATCAACCTTCACTGGGCTTGTGTGGTGATAACAGTCCAATGGGAGGATCCGTTAAGGGGAGGCCTATGCCCCAGAAGTGGGAACGTTATCGCTGATTATGCTGTGAGGTCACTAAGGATGTCACTGGGTACCACAGCAATGATCCTATTCAAGTACGAGCTGTTCCAAGGGGCAAAGCGACAAATCCCTGTTTCACCCAAAAGTCGACTGGTAGAAAATGCCTATAACATTAAGTCCGCCTCTGTACTATGTGCTTGAAATGTTAAATAAATAAAAAGGATTTAACTAAGATCACAACTAGCAAATTCTGAAAAAGTAGTCCTAAAATAAGACATCTTAAACACCAACCAACAATACTGTAGTGTTATTCCTATATCGCACGTACATGATCCGATAAATTGTGTACGTAGCGGGAGCTAGCGCCTCTCAGTACAAGAGGTGTTCTTATGATACATTACCAAGAACAGTTTCAAAGATATTTTGTTTTATTAGCTTCTTTTAGCTGTTTTCTTGAATTTAGCAGATGTTCTAGAAACTGGGACTGTTTACTTACAAAAAAGTTGTGACTTCTGGTGCAAATGATTTCAACTTGGTTTCATTTTGTATGTTGCAAAATATAATTCACCTAAATTGTTTTAATTTCAATTCAAAATATATATGTAATTTTTTTAGCTATTGATGTTATATTATGGGCTCGTAGCTAAATAATAACAGCCACTCAGATCGATCTTTAGGTTAAGCTGTGCTTGGCTAGGCTGGTCTGTGGATGGGTGACCACCCATTACAGACCGATCATTTTTAGATCTTTGCTAGGCGTTACATGTGCCCCAAAAAGTCTGACAACCAGTCTTACCAAGGGGTATCGTATTACCCAGTATTAACTGGGTTGTGGATATCAGATAGGCAGTCGCTCCATGTAAAATACTGGTATTCAACTGCATCCGGTTAGACTGGAAGCCGACCGTTTCCCAACAGAGTTGGGAAGAAGCTAGCCAGATGATGATGTTATTTATTCTTTGAAAAGTAAATAATAAAATATAACTACATAATATTTTAGGGTCGGCTTCTAGTGTAACCGGATGTTTTTATTTAACTTGTAAAGACGCACTAAACGTGATACAAATTAAATCTACTCCCCTACTTATGTTAATCATCTCTTAATAGCTTGACGCAATCTCACTTCTACTACCTAGTTACGACACCCAAGGCGATCATCCAAACAAGGTACACTTAAAGTATCTATTAATTACTACCATACGACGCACAGTGGGGTCTGCACTATGGAGCGTTTGGTCAAAATTATTTAGTTACATTTTTCGACAGAAACTAATTTGTAGACGTGTGTTATGGCAATGTAACTGCATTACTTTGATCTGTTGATTAAAATATTACCCTTCAAATAACGTAAACAAAAAATAAATTTCAATTCTTTATTGCTTACCAAAATATAAATCTAGTGTAAGGGCCGTCTATTGGGGTAAAATCATTTCTAAAACTTCTCTTGGAAGTGCTTTTTTATACTTTCTCACAACCCTTGGATGCTCAAGGGTTGTGAGAATATATAATACAGCAGATACGACTGGGTCCGAAGATACCAAGAAGGATTTAAAAATATCGGTGAGCGTGTCTTTTCTTGAAGTTATCTAGCAGTATCTGTCGGTCGAGCAAGTTCTGTAGCGGTACTCGCGCAGTAGTTTCAGTCACCACAATATTTTCGGGATAACATTCACGTTTGGCCTCTTGTACACGTTTATACGAAGGAAAAATATGTGGCGCGTAGTTTCTTACCACGTTATATTGCTTTCTTCTTAACTTAGCTTCCGTCAACATGGACAGAGCGGATTGAGGAGACACTTCCCTTTGTTCAAATCCTGTTTCTGTTACTTGCTGTAACGAGATATTTTTAACTTTCTTTGATTTGTCAAGCTGGCCTTCACATCGAAGTTTCATTTCAGCATAAAAAAGCAGTTCATCGGCAGGAGTGGATGCCCGTAAATTTTCAGTTTTTCTACGTTTACTACCGTACGGTCACTAGACTGATCGAAGTCCTTCACCGGCCTACCTGGGCTGACTTTTTTCTGAAGACATTTTTTGAAAATGCACAAACCCTCTAACCATGACGAATTATTTTGAATGAATCGTTTTCTGTCCCTATTCGACGACAACCACTTAGCCTTATATTGTTTAAAAAAAATTGTAAGGTTACTTTAAGTGCTGGTAGATCTGAAGTAGGACACTTGGTTGCAGCAATAATCATTTCCTCTAATTAATTCAATATAAAAATTTGATAGCAAGTTTTTAAAATTTTAAAAACTTGCTATCAAATTTTTTATATTTGAGTGAAAACGATCTTTCACACATTTCCCTTCTTGTTATTGGGTAGTCCATTCCTAATAACAAATAACATACAAAAAAGACTATAAAATCAGCTACAATTCATTATTTATGTGAATTAAATCATCCTAAATACGAACGGCTTAAATTGAGAATCCACTACCCCTTAACTTCCGAACCCTGTCATCCACAATCAGGGATTTTGCTCGAACTATTGAAGTCAAATTTGTATACTACTTTACCATAGGGGTCAGGAAAAACCAATATTTGTTACGGCAAAATCCCCCATATAGAAATATAAATAAAAATCAAAATTGCATCTTCAAAATAAAGTGATCTCTAAATAAGATTTTTTTGCCAAGTAATTAACTATCGTAAAGTGTTACATAAATATGTTTTAAATACTACATACCTTCATCGTCACTCATGATTTTTTAAATTAACTATATATTCTTACTCGTAAAGAAATATTTGTTTCAAAGTCCGAACAAAACTTGGCTATCCGCAGTGAACAATAAAGAAAACAGAAAACAGTTGACGTTTGATGTATTATAAAAATAATACTAGACGGCAAATACTAATTTGGTCATCTAAAACGAAGGTAATATACCTTCAGTTTATTAAATCGAAAAACAATAATCATCTACCTACATTTTCAAAATAATTCTTTTTGACCAAACGCTCCATAGTACAGAATCCACCGTGCGACGTCATTCGCTAATTTCCCTTCACAATACCACTTATGAAAGTTTAAAGGGAATTTTAACAATGAGGGCAGCGACGCGACGCTTCCCATGTCCCGAATTTTCCCCCAATATTTTTGTGAGACATCCATTGCGCGCTCTTAAGGAGACTAAAATTCTTGTTATTTTAACAAATACGGCAATGGAGGTTTAGTTTAGGAAAATTTCGAGTATTGAACGCTGGTGTTTTTGGTGTCTTCTGTTCCATAGTACATAACATTGTGACGTAATCCCACGACGTATAAACGTCACGTATTCGGATTATAAGGCAATTAGCGGAGTACAACAGTACAGCAACAAACTGGTTATCTTACACCAGTTATTATCTACAGTTTGAATAATGTATACAGATTTAAAGGTTTAGCTTTACATAATTTAGTTATGATAGAGGAGGGACTATGTATTGGAACTATCTACATAATTATGTAGGTCTCGAAACGCTTCAACTGTAATACGTCGGTTGCGTGGTGTAATTGGAAGTTGGGTAATCTCCGCTTAAGACGAGGGTCTTAATTCGGTAATACACCTATCTTAGCTTGATAATCCGTCTTGGGCTGTTTGCTAATTTAAAATTGATCGTTTTTGCAAAGAAACTCTGCTTACAATTTCAAGGCAGATGATGTTAATCCTTTCAAGGGACACTTCCCCTGAAATTTCCACTGGGACACTTCCCCTGAAAGGATTAATATCAAAGAGTCAGAACATTAAAAGAGTTAATTGTATCGCAAGCATTATTTTTCCCTTATTACCTTTGACTGAAACCACGGATTGTCTGTGTGAAAGATTATATGGGTAGAAAGGGAGTGAATACTAAGATGACGATTAATAGAGTAGCGTAGAAAAAGCTGAGCATGAGATCCTGGGTTCTCGAGTACTATTGGGTTTTTCCATCAGGAATTTCTCAGTAGCAGCCACGGAGTCTGGATTCGTGCCCAGTTGAGAATGATAAACGATAATGTTTTTATTTTTTGATGTTTTTTCTCTATTACGGACTTTCTGAAAAAATCAATAGATTAATTATTGGCCAAAAAAATTTCCCCCTTCTGGGAGTTTGAGGGGAGAGTGGGCCAAATTTTTCCCACGCATATTTTTCGATTTGTTAGGACATGCCATTTTCCTGTATGATTTCCTGGGTACATCCGGTTTCGTCCTTTGCCGTTTCGTAAGCTACTTTACCGAGGTAATACTTACGTAAACATAGCTCTCAGTATGTCGTGAACGAGAGACTTCCCTTTTGGCAACAGACTCATTTGGGCTTCACATATCGTCCTTACGATACAGGAACGACCATTCATGTTGCGTCTGAAATTGTGAAATAATTATTTTATTTATTGAACAGAAGAAACTAATGACATATATGACAAGTTTAATCTGACACAATTGCGTAGTGAGTTAAAAAAAGCAGTTTTTTATATATATGTTCTCTATATCTTCTCTTGGTGAATTTTGCAAAAGTATCGATTAGCCCTGTAGGAGTCGCTTGTGATAGCCAAGAAATTTATTTAAACATCTTAATGGCCACTAGGTGGTAAAACAAGCCATTAGCGTTAAGTAATTTATAAAGAAGAAGAGGCAAAGTAGACTACATCATCTGCCTAGCCCTTTCCCAACTATGTTGGTGTCGGCTTCCAGTCTAACCGGATGCAGCTAAATTCCAGTATTTTACATGGAACGACTGCCTATCTGACCTCCACAACCCAGTTAATACTGGGTAATACGAAACCTCTTGGTAGGACTGGTTGTCAGACTTCCGGGCCATTGACCATCTGTAACGACTGTCAAAGATCTACAAATGACAGGCGGAACCAGCATCTTAACGTGCTTTCCGAGGCACGGAGGAAACTCGGCCTCCCATCCACGAACCAACCTTGGCAAGCTAAGTAGACTACACAGCAAAGTAAATCACTCACTGCTCCAAAACATTCTGAATCGTTTCCCAGATTTCTTTCTTCTGTCGATGATGCAGCTTCTTCCTATTGTGAGCGGCCACGACCTTGGGATCCGGCAGCATGTACACAAGTTCAGCCTCGATCACCGAGAACCAGCCTGATGGTGCGTGCGTCATGAAGGTTTTCACTACTGATGTGGTTAACTGAAATGAAATAATATTTATTTTTGTGAGCAGGTTATTAAAAACACAAATACAAGTAATTTTTTTTTACAATCAAATAGAGGTCGGTATTTCATAACAGACTACTTTCAGAAGAAAAGAAACAGCCGAAGCGAACTTAAACACTTTTAAAGTCCATACGTCTTAGTGCAGGTCATGTGAGGATCATACAGCTTCTCGGCTAAAATGGTATTTTATATGATGCTCTTTTAAATGACAACAAGACATTGACATGCATTGAATAGAACTTAAGAGTAGCTACAATTTCATCAGGCATGTATTGTTGTCAAAATGTCAATCTGGCTACACTAATTTAGTTAAACAACGTATTTAATGGGGATGACCCGTTAAAAGCTAATTGTAGATGGCGCGAGCATATCTAGGTCTAAATCTGTCCAATGAGATCAAGCTGTTTTGATATATTAATTGACATTACCAAATTTTCAACCAATGACGATACCTGAAATCAGCTATACTAGCGCCATTAGTTTTACAGTTGCCATCCCTATTGGGAAAAGATGACGGTGGATTCTTGATATTACTTATAACATCACTTCTGATGACTTGTTATTCAGCAAGCTAGAGTTGTTACATCTAATATTGTTTTAGCGAAAACCTAAATCCCTTTTCCATAAAGTCAACAATATGAAAAGTTCACGTTCAAAGAAAGTAAGGATTGTTTCAATCAAAACTCATAGCAAAGCAAATACTACAATCGGTTTCTTGTAAATAAAAATGTGCCTCTACAAATACTGTCTCATAAAATCAATATCCAACCTACATCTAAAGTGAATGGCAGTCTTGAATGAATTTACCTGCTCCAAGCAACTTGTCAAAACAACGTTACGTGGCCCAAAAGCTAAGTTTTGGCGCCCAAATGAACTTTGTACGTAAGTACATGATGGTTCGTTAGTCTTAAAGATTTGTTCAGACTGTGTTAGTGTGTTAGTTGAGGAACAACTTGTAGTCATTAAATCTTTTAGCGTGTGTGTTTTGAGCAGAGGTCTAGAGGTCTTTAAGTGATAGTGCATAAATTTACTGTGAAAGTCGTTCCTTCTTTCATTTAGTGCCAATCTTACATTTTTCTCATTTATTTGACTAGTTTTATCGTTTGTATCAAATTTCTTTTGCACAAACCTATGAATATCTTATACTTATGAATGGTTCACCCATCCATTGTTTCTTTGGTCTTCCCGTACTCTTATATCTATCCACATTCATATTCCAAACATTCTTCTGACATTTTTCTCATTGATGGATGGTCATACATACGGAGTCTCCCAATACAGGCATTACTTGCTTCAAGGGAGGCTCTAATCACTTATTCTGTTTTTGTAAAATATGTTTATGAAATAAATGATTTTTGATTTGATTCGATTTGATTTTGATACATATATATACATGAAAAATAAAGCAGCTTTATACGTTTTTACCTACTGCCTTATTAAAATATGACACCTGTGCACAACATTTTGATTGTTGATTGGTGCTATTTTGACACCTTACCTAATACGTCATCAGGTGCCGTGTTAGAGCATTGCTAATCATTTGTGACACAATGAAGTGATAATCGTAAGGTAATATGGATTACCTATTTAATTTTTTTTCAAGGAAAGCAAATCGTACCTACATGCCGAAACAGCATGTCAAAAAGCCACGTAGTAAAGAATAGGTCATGATTTTCATGACCTATTCTTTACTCGCGTTACAGAAACTTCATCTTAACGATACTTCCGCATCGAGTATTGATAGAGAGAAGGCATTGACGTTGCGTTTATACTTCAGAAATATCAACAAAAAAAGATATTTAATACACAAAAGTCATGTCAGTAACTTGAATAGAAAAAAATGAATGAATAAAAAATGTTTGGACTGACATAAATTACCTAAAAACTTTCGACAATTTTGCTGAATGTCGATATAGAAATGCGGGTTTTATAGTGATGGTATGTACTTGTCTGAGCCATCATAAGATGGTGATCAAATGCAAGGTAGTAGTATGTAGCACGCCCACTACTCCCATCTCTTTAATGTATCTATTCCCAACTATCAGAGATATTGCTACAACAAAATGGCTTCACAGCCATACAAATCGCCTTCTACATGCATCGTTGCAACCCCTCTACCTTATAGCCACACGAGGGTTCATGCATAAACACATTTCTCTATTGCCCCGAGTGCTCATACCATTTGTAAACTGGCTGAATGGTACATTACGCTTTGACTGATAAAGGAAAAGGTGAAACAGGTGTTGGCGGATAAAATCAATGTCTGGAAAAGGAAATTGGAACTTACGTAGAAGGTTTTTGGTCACATTTTATTTATAAGCGAGTTTTAAAATAAACTATAACGCGTTTTATACAAGTAAATTGAAGAAATACTACATAGTTACAAATGCAAATACCATCTTGTCTTAATTTTTTTTGACTGAAGATAGATGATGGAGATTTCTATCTTTTGCAAGTAAAATACTGTTAATATGGTCTTAACACGTAATAAAAGATGCAGGTCTTAATTAATCTTTTACCATTGCCCAAAAAATACCAACATCAGCATCTAGGGCACCATCAACCAAACCACTATTTCAACTACGTGCGTTAAAATCATCTCCCAAAACATCACATATGTATTTGTTTAGAACAAAATTAAGAAAATATTACTTACCGAAGCAGCAGATCCTGGTGGAAAGGCCAGATGGCGCCTCTTCCTAACAGACACCAACGAAGTTTTATCATTTGGACATTGTTCCTTCATTGTAGAATTCACTGAGAACTCACTGGAAACATTACTTACTAAAATAAATGCTATCAACAAAAACGATTTGAAATCCATTATAAAATCGAGAAAATAATTATGATTATCTTTAAAAAGGTCTTTGGTATCGCTAGCGTAAACTTTAAAATTACTATCAATATTTGCTCAGTCAGCATTAATTTAGTTTATTTATCTATCTATTTCTGTTTCCACATGTAGAGGTATTCGTGCGGCTTGGTTATACCAGATACCATCTAATAATAGTTGATAATCAGTTATATGTATCAGAGCATGACGTGTGCGTTTTTCTTTTCGTTTTCACACATTGCACACACTGATCGCATGGGATAAGCTACGGTGATGTCTTAGTATGGGTGTTTTAGGATCAGTTTAAGAAAGTTTGTGAAGCGATAGAGAATATATCAATATTTCTGATTTTTTTTTGTTCGTGAAAAGAGCTTCAATGTCATATTTTTTTGTGTACAATTATTTTGTTGTTTGTAAAGGTGTTTTGATTTTTTTTTTATTTACTGAAATAAAGTAAAATATTTATTTGCTTGGTTCCGCAGCGATTGTGCAATATTTTGCAGTCTGTTTCCATTTTATTTTGTATAATTAGATCCCCTCTTTCAAAGCTTTTGACAGGGGTTGACACGAAAATTTGATTTGAAACGAAGCTTCAGTTGAGAAACCTGGTGGTGATACAACTTTTACTTCTCGTGCTTACCTCTTAAACAGTATATTCCTTAAGGCTGTTCATCTGATATCATTTAATTCTCCATAACCGTGAGGATACTTCAGGGCTCTATCTTTTCTTTCGGGTGAATCCAAAAATCTGATGCAGCATAAGTAATTATTAATGACTCATTATTAGAAGTTCTCAGTTTTCTAATGGAATCTTTGAGCTTAAAAGTAATATCTGTTATACAGTTGCAAACACATAAATCTACTTGTTCAATCTAGAAATAAATTGTTGAACTACAACGAACATAAGTATTTATTTATCGATTCTGCTCAACTTTCTGCAATGTGAATAAATTCTTTTACCGGAGTAATCGACGATGCATTAAGAGGTATTCGCCGAGGCGTCTAGCTTTTTCTTTTTGTGTGGATATGGATTCATGCAAGTAAAAGATTAAATGTCATTTTTTTTTATTTGATTGGTTTCTAAAACATTTATTTACAATTTGAATAATTTAAAAGGACTAAGACGAGTGTAATAAATTTTCTTTTAAAGTATTTTTTACAGAAGTTGTTTACTAATTAGGTTAGATCGATGTCCTTAATGTACAGCCAGTTTTTTAATGAAATTGCACGGGAAAACTCTCCTATAGTTATAAGATTATGATAAAAAACGAACAGTACATAAATCGGACAGCCTTTAACCCATCAATTTACCCAACCATCGTCGTAAGTTGAGTAGAAAATCATAAGACAATCAGAATCCTAAACATCTCTATCATTTAAAAGGCCACCCTAATCACTAAGCCTTTAACTAAAAAACCAAAAAACGAAATTGCATGCAAACCTTATCTACACAAAGATATCGTAAAATGTGATTCGTGCGCGTTTCCAGCGTGTTCACTGACCCGGGATGTTGGATCAAAGAATTAGAGCCTCGCCTACCCTCATTAGCTCAGTCACGAGTCACACCTCCTTGGAATCTGATTGCTTTGCTACAGCAAATTCAACCCTAAACTTTCAAGGTTACGGCAGATTTGGTACCAGCACATTTTTTCCGCTCAGTCATCGACCACAAAGTTATGCGTGAATGGAAATAGTATTTAAAGTTGGAGTAATGGATAACCTTTCATATCGTTCACATAATGTTACTGCTGGTCAGGTTTTATGGTACAATGTACTCTGACATTGATAACTTTATACCGTGACAATTTCATTTTCAAATCTGTTGCGTCATATTGCACTGAATTTTTATCATCAGTTGCAGTGATTTTACTCGGTGTAAGGGGCATTTCAACGTGAGTTGCTCTAATCATGTACCGAATTCATGGTAACAGTTCCCTTAAACCCTGTATAATAATTTCCTTAAACATCATTGCAAGTCATAATTATTTCCCTAATTATATCCATATGTATCTAAATTACACCAAGTAATACGTTTACACCAAGGATTCAGGTGAAACAGTAGAACAAAAATAAAAACCAAAGAACATCATTTTGCTATATGTAGCTATTTTTATTCAGACCTAGTACAATTTCCAGTAACGAAATGGGGCAATCGTGGATTCTTTCGCAGACGTTTGATTCCAATAACTCGTTATAAGTTTCATTAAGTTCCTCCTTAAATCCTTTCTCGTGAACCGGGGCGCTTGAAACAAAACGAAAAATTTCTATTACTGGCCAGGGTAACTTTATACAACGCTTTATGAAATTTTCGTCGATATACTTAACATAGACTGTAAAGTTATGATTGGTGGAGCTATCTTTGCTAGGCGGCTAGGCTGGTAGAAACTGGATAAATGTTATTGGAGATTGAGTTTAAATGAAAGGTAAGTTGGACTGAAGTACTGAAGTCCTGACATAAATAAAAATATGGCAGATACTGTACTAAAGTGTGTCATATTTCATTGTCCAGTGTCCGCAGGCGATATGCAATTTGTCTGCCATTTTGACGGAACCTTAGCTCCTTTCCCGCGTCAAAAAAATATTTGCCCATAAAGAACATATGGAAAGATTAATTATCTTCTATGTTGTTCTATGTTAGGGATTTTGGTTTCCGCACTTAGTCCCTAAAGTGGACCATTGTGCGTGAGCCATGGTGGCCGTTACTCCAACCGATTAATTATCTTATATTAACTTTAAATTTATCTGATATAATACTCAAAAGAAAAATATTAAAAATTACACAGAAACCCTCAATATTCTTCCTTTGATAAGAGTTAACCAGGTCCACATCAGCCTGTAGATGAAAAAGAAACTTACGAAAATATTGTCCTCAAAATGTCATGCACCAAAGACTTTCCCGGTGGAGCCAAGTGTGTTCTCGCTTCACATATGCTTCGATAAATACACGAGCGACCGTTCAAGTTGTAACTGAAAACAAAATGATTTACTGAACACTTGTTACGCGAAACTTAGTCTTATGGAACGGTTTTGTTATGAGTAAGTGTAATGATTTACTGTTTACATAGTTTTGTGAGAGAACTATAAAAAATTCAAATAGAGCAAGTGAAAGAAATTAAGTAATTATAAAATTGGTTTATTGAACAGTTAAATGTTTTATTATCCCGGGTTATTATCTAGTCTTTAAGTCACTGAGAGACATTGCACCACAGCCTTAGCCGCTGGGTCCAGAATCATTCAATTTTGCACAAGTTCTTTATTTTTACTTATCGAAGTTGAACTAAGGAAAACTTTGGCTAAGGGGTGATCCTTAAATCTTTAATGCCAACACTTAATTGCCCGATCTTGACATCAAACCCCAGATCTCATGCCCAGTCAGAAGCATAATGCGACCACTAGAACATCGGAGCAGTTTTAAAGTCTTGCTTGAGCAGTGATAAGCTGGTAGTGTGACCATCGGAATGCAAGTCTCGTCTCTGATTTGCTGATTCATGTGCGTATTGTATAATTATCACTTGCTTCCTTGAAAGAAACCAAACCAGCATGAACGAGCATTGCATTGCATTGCATTGCATTTATTATTAAATAAATAACTAATTTGTAATAATTGACGAATGACATTGAAATAACATAAATATTATTATTATTAAATAAATAAATAATTTGTATAATTCTATGAAGGACATTCCATTCATTTAATATCTTGAAATATTTTGATCTAATTATATATATATACTTCAATGCCATTTTTGATTTTGATAAACCATGATTGTATACATTTTGCATGCCTTACGGTAGAATCACTTGAAACATACTTATACATTTTTATACCACCATTGTAACAGTGTTTTCTGCAAAAATAAATGATTTGATTTGATTTGATTTTTGATTTGACGAGAGATATTTTTCGACGGCAAGTAGCATAAAATTCTGACACCAGTTTAGGTACTAACCACATGAAAAAGAAGAATAAAGTGTTTTTAGTACGAGTATATTTACGTCTCAAGAGCCCTTTCCATCCTCTCCCAGAACTCTCTCTTCTGTCGATGATGGAACTTCTTCCTGTACAAAGCATTCGTCATCTCTGGACTCAGCAGAGGATAAAGCACGTCTATCTCAACGGCTACGTTCCAGCCTGATGGCGCGTGGACCATCACAGTTTTTAACACCGACATTGTAAGCTGAAAACCAAAGTAAGAAACGTATATTAATTATTTGATATGACGTTTTAGACGGAGAGACTTCTAACGGCCCCATTTGGAATTTAAAAGTTGGCTAGGATAGTAAAGATTAACCACAAACTGAGGCTAGCATGAGCGCGCAGTGTAAAAGTAACGTAAATACGCCTATTTTAAAATTAAAATTACTCGTTTCACATATAATACTAGCTACCCGCGGCTTCGCTCCTATTAAGTTAGAATTTGAAAATTAAAACTCTTATCACACTGCTAAAGTTTCTATAATAATATAATTAAATCATGATTCGAAATACCCGTGGCGCCATCTATTATCATAAAACGTTATTGTTGTTTTCGGCTCGTGAACAGTACTTTTTTTCGTGTTGAAAGGTACCTTATGTCTGTTTCTGTACACCTGACAACGTACATGCAAAATTTCAGGATGATGTTCAGTGGTTTAGGCGTGAAAAGGTAACAAACAAACAAACTTACTTTCGCATTTATAATATTAGTTAGGAGAGGATAGGAAGTTAGGATTAAGATTTTCATAATTTTAAGAATACATTCGGTGTTTATGGCGAATACCGATTGTGCTTGTTGCAATTTAAGTAAAATTTTATAGGACAATTTGTATTTTAGATTCAATAATTGGCGTTTTTACGTAACTTATACAATGCCCACTCTGTTAGAGCCTCTGGTCTATCAGAATAGAACCCTAATCTTTGTGTTATAAATTTTGTAGTAAAATATTCAAGGTTTCTTGTACACTTTCAAAATAAAATAGGAAGAAACTACGGTGGCTCTAAAACATCGGTTTTTCCTAAAGGAATCTTCGAATTCTAATAAGATTTGTTTAATACAAGAAACAAGAATATCCCTAACTGAAATTAAGGTAGTGACACACTTCGCGTCCAAGCACAGCTATATCTTTTATTCATACATTATAAAGACCAGCATCCAGGTACCGTTTCCATCATATCATTAAAGTTTAAAATCGTAGTCATTATACATTATAACGAAGACTGAGGAAGTCGTTTTCCATAAAAACTTCAGAATCCGTGCATTTTATATGGGAAAGTTATTTTAAAGTTGGTCTTTAAGTTAATTCCGCTTAAATGAGGTAAAGTTTTTAAAACCACAACTGTTTATGTTCTGCTGTAGTACTGTTATAAAGGAAACTGCAGACTGGCTGAGTTTAAGTGTTTGTTAAACATTGATAGTAAAGAATGTCTGAAGGTAACACGATAACTAGGAAATAAATAATTTGAGATATTTTAAGACTTACAAGATAACTAATCAAACTTTCATATTTATACCGTAACGAAATCTGGTTACAGTAACTTAATTCAAATTATTTATTTGTGAAACTTATGTACAATGTAATAAGGTCTAATTCGGATATCAGGATCGCTATGTTTAACCTAATAAGTAGGCATACAAATTTTGGATACTTATAACACTAATTTAAAAAAATTCATGCATTGTATTATTAAAATTAATTATAGGTACACTATTAATCATTCAAATTAAATTACATGATTACCTTTAGCTAGAATTTAACTTATTAAATAAATCGGACATTTGACTCACACAACGACATACCTAATTATTATTATTTTTTATTTTTATTTGTAAACGGATATCACAGATTTGAAATTTTTAAATAGAAAATTATTACAACATAATTTAATTACCCTACAATGTTCCCAGTGCTGGGACACAGGTCTCGAACAGAGAGGGGTTGGGCTATAATCAACCACGTTTTCACGTAGGTTTTTGGTTCTAGGACAAGCAGGATTCTGCTCTTCATGTTTTGAGAGCAGGTGTTAGGTGATGAATTTGATAGTACCTCATTATTATACTACTGTCTACCTGTCTGTCTGTCTGTGTGTGTGACTGTTTGAACGGCATAATAAACTAATATTGTACTTACAACCATATTTGTCCCTTCAGGAAACGTCAAATGCCTTCTCTTCCTCAACACATTCAAAGATGTCTTCACATTATCACACCGGTCCTTCCCTTCACCATTCACATTAAAAAAAAAGTCATTCACTACGAAAACTATCATTAACAAATATATCACATTCATATTCCCACTCGAATCGTACTAAATATTTTATACAATGTCAAAAATTGATATTGGCACCATCCACGTGACTTCAAAAAAAATCAAGATGGCGTCGTATGGACTGTTCTCTGTTCATTTTTATTTCACACTTAGTCATTTTCGTGTCCTTCGTGAATCCAACAGTTGCTTGCAGTGTGTCTAAAGTCAAAATAAATAATGTTGCCTTTGACTGATTGGTCGGCACATGACTTTTTAAGGTCAATGACCGTGTATGGTTTTAACGTTACCCGTTGTCTATTTAGCACATTGTTCAGAAATGTTGACTTAAGTTGACAGACAGACACGAGAACCAATCATTTTTTGTTCTAGACAAAGTCCCTTCTAGTTACAAAGATATTGGGGGTCAAATTTCCAATTTTTCACAGGTTTTATTTTTAATGCAAGTTTTTAATGTTGTGACTTTACTGTAAATACCTCCACGACCCCCATACGTCTATGCGTTCATTAGCACAGTCTTTTGAGTAAGTTACATTGAGTCCGTAAAACGTGATTTTTCACTCCACAAACAAAATCGTTTGCAATAATTTTTGCGTAGAGTTACTTAGTTTGATTTACAGAATACTTGGTTGACGGCTTGTGAAGGGTCCGTTTACACCTTGTATACTCGTGTGCCTAATTCTTTGGGGAATATCCTTTGGGGTTATGTTATCAGTAAGCTAAAAGGGCCACAACTTATTATAGTGTCAAGTGCAGACCAGTTCAAATCGTGTAGATCTTTGACAGTCGTTACATAGTAGTCAGAAAGAATCTCGAATGTCTGACGTCCAGTCTCACCGGTATCTTGGAACCCAGTAACTGGGTTTTGGAGGTCAGATAGGCAGTCGCCCCAGCTCCATGTAAGATACTGGTATTCAGGTGTGCTTTGATAGACAGGGAACCGACCAGAGCATTGTTGGGACAAGACTTAGCAGATGATTATGTGTGCAGACATAGCACATTGACGATAACAATAAATAAATTTGTATATGTATAAAAGATTTTATGGAGATACATGGCATTAAATAGATCTCACCATGCAAATGAATATCATTACCTACCAGACAGTCCTAAACCAATTGAGGTAGTGAACCTCAAAATCTCGTCCATACAAAGCCAATGTTCTAGTACAACGTTCGGAGCGTCAAGTTCAACGTTTGATCAAGTAATTACAGTACGTCTGTCGTCTGCACGTCCCAGTCTACCACAAACTCGTAATTATACCATGTAATCAGGAATATGGATGCATCTATTAAGTATTGGAAACTTGGGCTGTTTGAGGATCAAAATAGATAGAAAGATAGAATACACTTTATCACTAAACAACTGACAGGTATCATAACAATTTGTAAACATTGGGCCGTCTTTTCACTAAAAGCGGTAATTTCAAGACAAATTATTTCGGATGGATTTAAGTGAGGAGTAGAGACAACACTGTGGTGTATCGTGATAAAAATAAGTAGATCCATAGATTTTTAGAGTTTTTCTGATTGGAACGGACGTTTATATTTATTATCTTAATTTTTATTGGTTTAAGAAACTGCTTGATTTGAGAAAAAATATAAAACTTAACACCCGGCCTGTAATCCTCGAGGGTTAGGTAGAGGTGTGCCCATAGTTGTCCAAAATATCCCCATTGTATAAATGGCGAGCCTATTGACATTGTTAAGGCACAAATCCAGATTCTGGGCTGCTACTAAGTAATCCATGATGTTAAAACCCAATGACACTTTGCCCGACCTTGTAATTGAACCCAGGACCTCATGTCCATGCTAGCTAAGCGCTTGTACTGGTTCTTGTACGAACTACAATACAAGGGATCATTGAATCTATCTTCAATTTCAATCTGAAACAATAAAACGAACAAAAAGAAAAACACACGATACTTCCATTAACTTTATTGCCAATACAAAAATCTATTCTCATAATATAAACTAGCGACCCGCCCCGGCTTCGCACGGGTGCAATGCTGATACCTACTACCCCCGGCCGGCACCGCCGCAACCGCTATGTCCCTGCAATTTAAATCTATAAAATATTCATTTAAATTACGTGCTGTAAAGGGCCATATTGATCTATATTAAATGCACAATGTATTTAAGGTTATTTAATCTTACATAATTGGATAAGGACTATTAAAATCGCTTCGTAAATAAGTAATAATTATTTCTCGTACCTAAAAAGTAAAGGATAAAAAATTGTTATTGTGGGTTTTCCCTAAGACATAGACATATACCTTTTTTGTAGATCTTTTTAAGGTGTACAATACTGTAGTACATTATTTTGATCTATCTCGTAGGGTTCAGCCAACGTTTGCAATGTAAGCGCAAAAAATGTGTTTATTTACGACATCACATTAGAAATCTCTAAAATTATCAGTGTTTCTCTACTATATTATGCATATAAACCTTCCTTTTGAATCACTCTATCTATTAAAAAAACCGCATCAAAATCCATTGCGTAGTTTTAAAGATCTAAGCATACATAGGGAAAGACAGCGGGAAGCGACTTTGTTTTATACTATGTAGTAATGCAAAAAGTAACTTTGTCTGTCTGTCTTTTAACTTTTCACGTCTAAACCACAGATCTGATTGTAAAGAAAGAAAAGTCCATGCCATTTCGGGAAATCGCCAAGCGGTTGGTCGACTCTTCACGTGACCAGAGAACGTGGCAATGCTGCCAGCCTTCTTGGGCATTTTTCCTTTTGACAGCGATGCGGACGAATTTTTGGACACCCTGTAACCCTTTTCTACTTGTACATATTTATTACTATTATAGTTTTGTAGTTTGTAAATAATTTAATTATCTTGAATATAAACTAACTTTAAATATTTTATTAACATTAAATATACAAACAAAAAAATATTCTCAAGTTGCTAACCCAATAAATTATGGTGGTACATGTCTTGGGTTAGCAACTTGAGATTACTTTTATATATAACACAAATAAAAGTTATTCTATTTTACAACCCCTAATCTCGCAAATAAATGATTTTATTTGATTTGAACGAGAAATAAAAAGAAACCGTCGGAAAATTCCCCCATATTAAAAAATATTATACACAAAATACACGCAAAGTCTTGAGCATCATCTGTAGTAGTAGTGCAGTACACAATAAAGATTACAATGACATGTAACACTAGTCTCCCACAGACAAATCTGCACAATTCGGGTACAGCTCCGCACAGTTACCATTGCCCCCCCGGGCGTCGTCGTATTGCTTATGAAGTTCGGACACCGTGCCTGGGACTTCTGGTAATCTGAAATTATGTTCCAAGTTAAGGTATACAAGGAAACGTCGCGTGTATTGTCTGCTAGCCATTACGAGGAGAATTCTAGAGTATAAAGTTTGTGTTGCATCACTGTAGGTAGCGTTACTTGAAGTTGAGACTAAAGCTATCAATTATTTTATTGTCAGGCAACTGAGGCCGATAGATGAAAATACTGAAAATAATCTTAAACATAGTAAACTAAAACATATTAAAAGCCTTATTAAACTACAAGTAACTATAAGTTTAACTTCAACGCACAATTATAAACACTGTACGGGACCAGTTTTGCCTCCACTTGATCTGTTTGATTCATTTCTATGAGACCACGGAGGTCTTGCATCACCTCGTATCCTAATCATGTAATATTATACCTATATGAAATGAGGTGACGCCATTCAGCTCATAGCACACTTCTAAAAACTGCTCTACAGTTTTTATAAGTGTGCAATGAGCTTTAAACACTTTTCGATTCAACATTTATTCGGTTTAGTTGAGATGCCAATAGGGACAATTTAATTTTGTTCGAAATTATTATTTGTTTGTCATATCATTATACGATAAACAAATAATAATTTCGAACAAAATTGTATCCGGATCACTTCTTGTTTTCAAAACTTTGCCTCACACTAGTAATTTCTCCTGTATCGTGGGTAAGTTTACAAACATTTAATCTCACATACACACAACAGCCAGACCTGGAACCACTACCTCTAGGCCCTACAAATATTTGTTCCATGCGGGGATCGAACCCGCGATACGGTGTAGAAGCCAATCGTGCCGTCAAAAAATTTAGTCTAAGTTAAAAAGCGTGAAGAGTTTTCAACAATATGAAGCAATCATTCAATATCAAACTTATATATCGTAGGTCGAACACTGCTCGAAATAAGGCTCTTAAACTTTCGGTTCTCCAATTTTTGTATCCAATCAACCTTCAGGTTGTTTAGTCGTCCATTTACTAATTTATTATTTTCTCACGTAAACACAGCCCGTAGAATTTCTCCCACAAACGATTGCTGTTTGGTTTGTCCCTTGCCTGTCACACACAGCATTTTCAAGATGCACTCTCTGCCGTTCCAGCCTAGCCTGTTCAAACAAGGATAACATTATATCAAAATATCAAGAGATATGTGTAACAATACTTAGATTCCCGGAGTGGGCAAAGTGTTATTGTGTTTTTATGGAATATCTCAGCAGCTTGGAGTCTACATTGGTGCCCGGTTCAAAATCAAAATCACAATCAAAATATTTTTATTTCACATAGGCCTACATGGGCACTTATGAAACGTCGACAAAAAGGTGCACGGTTCGGGTTGATCGTTTCCTATGGAGAAGAACCGGCAAGAAACTCCATGGTTACTCTTTGATGATGGCAATAGGCTCTCTGACTAATACATCGGGCTTAAGCATTACAAGCGTCATGTCGACACTTCTGCCCTACAATTCTCGGAAAACAGGCGTGATTTTATAATATTATAATACTACACTCAACATCTTTAATGAAGAAGATAGTTTTAAATATCTTAAAGTTCCTTGGGAATAAATCCGATTTCATATTTATGAATGCCACTTACGCTTGCAAAAACTTTTCCATTTTTACGTAAAGTTTCTGTCTCTCTTCTCTATGGCGATCTAGTCTGGTTGTATCTAAGTCTTCGAAGGAGATTTTATTTTTATGCGAGTTATGCATATCCTTTTTATCAACCCTTGTCATAGTTCTTGCATTTGCGACAGCTGCATCGACGCTTCTTTTGGCAAACGCTGGATTTACAAGGATTTTTCTGTAAAAAGTTTGTCTTATTATATTTTTGGTCAAGAAATTCTTTATTTCAGCTTATAACTTGTCAATTTCAATGACTCTGATTGTTTGCTGAAGTCAACCTACTTGGATTTGACTTTTTTTTTTATCTTGTGGACCTACCGCATTTAGGACTTCGGGTTTGACTTCCAAGTCTTCATAATTACCTTTTATACTCAAACTTGTCGACTACTTTCCCATGTTCATCCACATAGTACAGCACATCGCTCCGTCTCTGTCCCTCGAACCCTTTGTATTGCTCCCTGAACATGTCAAAGTCGCCAGGGTCCGTGGGTAGTTCCCAGGCCATAGCTGCAGTGGAGCCAAACCATACGATGTTGCCGATTTGGAGATATCCGTGGTTTTGAGTGCAGAAGACTGAAATGAGGTGAAAATAATTTTTAAATTTAACCAGACACCCCTGAAAATCGAATGCACAAATAAGCGACTTTTGTGATAATTTTGAAAAATCCTCAACAACCTTTGTGAATTCGGGCACTTAAAGGTCCATAATTTATTTATTTATTTAAACTTCATGTACATTAACAAAACCCTCACTTTGACGCGAGTGTGTCCGCTAATGTTAAATTAGTCGCTTTGTTTGTAGTGGTACATAGGCGGGCTTAATGCCACAAGGTATTCTTTACCAGTCTTTATATTTATTATTGATTGTAAACAATCACTATTGTGCATATGATAAATCTTTGCTTACCAATCTATTAAAGGCTGACCGCTATTTATATCTATTAATATCTCACCTATTTGAAACGAGCTACCGTCAGGAAATATCAGAAACCTCTTTCTCCTGGACAACAATTTAACCCCACTGTTTTCATTCTTGTGATGAAATTGTTGTGTTACTGTTGTTACATTTGCATCGGCTGTCGTTTTGTCAACAAGCATGACTGTTGATATTATAAAGACGTAAACAGAAATGTTCATGTTATGCTGAAAAGGAAATATTTTTCACTTTCAAATTATTCAGACGGCGCCGCCGAGGCCGGCCCAGAAAGAGGTTGCGAGAAGATCTGGACGCGTACCGCGATGGCTGGTCCGAGGAGGCACGGGAATAGAGCAGAGCACATGGAAGGAATTGGGGGAGTCCTTTGCTCAGCAGTGGGACAGTACAGGCTAATAAAAAAAAACGTTTCTATAGTAAGAGGGCCTAGAAAAGTGTCACTATATTTCAAAGAATTTCGATTTCTCAGACTGCCAACAGGATTGAAAACAAAAAAATTCGGCAGCATCATCATGATCAGCTAGTCTTTTCTTGCCTGTGTTGGGTCTTCCTGTCTAACTGGATGCAGCTGAATACCAGTATTATACATTATTTACTTTTCGGTAGCATATACTCGTAAGTCCATCTAAAATATTTTTGACTATCATCGGTATTGATCTAGAATTTCACTTCATCTAGGCTTTGGTGTACTATTTTACGCAACGCAGCAATTATTGGTCGTATTATCATTATTAAGTTTCATAAAACAAAACATCATCGATCATCTCTTGCCCATATCCTATTTTCTTTGGGGTTGCGGCATGTCTTCTCCTTCCAAACTTTTCTATTACTCGTCATCTCGTCAGACACGTCTTTTCTAGGCATATCCTTCACACAGTCTATTAGTCGTTCCTTTAGTCTTCCTCTACTCTTATAGCTATCGACATTCATACTCGAGACTTTCCTCACGACGCTTTCGTCATTGCTCCGCATCACATGCACACACCAAGACAACCGATTACCACACAACTTTTCAGTCGCCGGCGCCGCTTTCGGACTTCCTATGTACTGTACTCATTTCGTACTTTATCCATTCGCGTTATTTGTAACGCGAATAAAATACACTTCCTACTTGGCATTTATTTATTTAACAGTTTATGTACACACTAAATACAGAAAAGAAGAAAGGAACAGAAAAAATAGGTACAAAGGTGATGCTTATTTCTAAAGAAATCTCTTCTAGCATACCTGCGGGCGGAGAGTAGAAAAAAAGAAATATAGACATAGTGTGTAAAAGAAGAAGAGGAAACACACACACATTCTCATGTCAGCAACATGCAATTGCCTTTCATTCATCCCTTTTGTGGCCCAACATTCTGATCTATAAAAGAAAACGTGTTGTACTAATTAGAAATATTGTACAAACTAATTAACTTAACATAGTATACTTACAATTTATATAGTTCTCCAAAGAATGTTACCCCTTTCGGATTCCAAGAAAGGACTGGCATGCAGTGTAAAACAATGGTCCACGTATTTAGAATATTTGCATAAAATTACAAGCTTCGTGCAAATAACGACAAATTGTTTTTGAGAAACATGCTAATGAAAGCACAACGGACTAATCTGACACTTATTTTAAATATTCCTTTGTCTGTTTGTTTGCATTTTAGGATTATTTTACAGAAAATAGATAAAAGAAACAGAAGAATTTCTCAAAGAAAGTAGAATGTACAGACGCCAGCACATAAAGCTACCCGAAACTGTCAAATTTTCCCAATCAACCTTGAACCAAATGCTTTAACGATAAAGTTGAAAAACTATTAAAGAAATACAGATTGTGGTAGCTTGATGTGCTGGCGTCTCAAAGTCAAAGTCAAAGCATTTATTTCAATTAGACCATTACAGGCACTTTTGAAAGTCAAAACAAAAAAGCTAAAGCTACAGTCACAAGGCATAATAACTTGCGAAAGTACTGTAGTTGCACATTCCAAATCGTAGATCTCTATGGGGAAGAATGGGCAAGAAACTCCATAGACACTCTTTTAAACTAGACGTCTGTAAATTGTTCATACATAAACCGAGTGAAGTAACAAGTTTTTTTTTTTTGGTGGGTGGGAAATCATCAAATGACCCCCCCCCCCCGCTCTGGGCGGAGCGGAAGGGAGTGTCACACCGACAAATGACCCGCACTTAAGTTTTGTATTAAGAGCATTTACGACTTACGGCATTTCATACAAACTTTCTAGTCCTTTTTTTTTCGAAACGACTGAACCAATTTTAATGAAATTTCATACGCATAAGCAGGATACATATTCGAAATTTAAAAAAAAAAGATAATTGAAAATTTCCATTTCTATGGAAAATCTAAAATCGGTCTAATTTAGCTGCAACACTATTTTTCGAAAATGTTCTCTGTCAACTTTTTAGAGCTATGTATCTTGCTTATGCGTATGAATTTTCACTAAAATCGATTCTGTTATTTAGATAAAATTACTTGAAAGTTTGTATGAAATGCCGTAAGTCGTTAACGCTCTTAATGAAAGAGTGAAGATTATATAAAAATTAAGGTAGCAAGCAAAACTGCTACATCGAGGGTAGGCGACTTTAATGGCAATGCAGTCATAGTGCCCAATACACTGGTTATTTTTGTTCACCACAACCCACATGCCCAAGAAGTTCCTACTTGGATACGAAATACAGAGTTGAAAACTGTTTTAAGAAAACGATAAGTATTGTTAATCATCTTCCATACGGTCATAGAAAATCGACCCATTTTTGATGATTACATATTTTCATCTAAAAAGCGTTACCTAATAATCGTATTATCATGTAAATACTTGGTGTTAGCACTCCCCTCATACCAGTTTAATATAAAGAACAAAGCCTTCTTATAAAAAAATCCAAACATCTACTGTTTCACAAAGAAACGAGCTGAGATTTACAAGCGGAAAATGAAAAAGATATTAAAAAATGTTCTAGCTACTATACAGAAAGGAATCTCAAGTAGAAAAAATAAATTCTAAGTTAGACGAGAACTCAAACAGCCTTTGCATTTCTTAATAGGTTAAAAAATCGTTTATCTTCACTGAAGTACACTAGTTTCTTAAGGTGAAAGTGCCAGCGTAAAAATGCGAAATTCAAAGTTTCTTAGATTTTTGCAACTTGCAGGCATAAGCAACGGGATCCGCGTACGATTTGTGACTTGTTATTATTAGTTATTTTTTACGCAGTCGGGGTTTTTTTTTTATTTTTCAAATATATTTTTTATGATAGGTACTTATTAAATGAACTTAGAGGGTTGTATTGATGATTATAATTCTGTAATTACATACGTGTTACGGTCGGGAATCATGTATTTTCACATACAACCTGAAAGTGACTTGCAAATTGCAAAAATCCTAAGAAAAATTTAATTTCGCGGGCTACCCTGGCTCTTCCCCCTTCAGACACGTTCTTGTGAGAACATAGATACGTAACGACGAATCTGGATAGGACAATCAATTAAGCTATTTGTAAGGAAATATCAAATCGCTTAGTTGACACTTCCCGTGACCTAAGGGCTGGCTTTTACCTTGGCCAGAGGCTAAGCGTTGCCATATAACGTGGCAACACCGGTCTTTCGGGTACATTACCAGTTGACAGCGTTAAGGAAGAGTTTAATGACGCCATTTTTTAGTTTATTGTTAGGTTACTTCAATTTGTAAATGTATATGTTACGGCTAAAGATGGGTGTCAACATAAACTTAAGATTAGCCGGCTAAACTCCGAACTAACCGAACCTCGGGGTGCCCCTGTCGTCGACCGTCTAGGGTTAGCGTTTCCATCAGCAGGTCGACGGATCCCCGCTGCGCGGGGCTCCTATTTCTGTCTGCAAGGTTTACAGGAACCTAACTAACCGAACCTCGGGGTGCCCCTGACGTCGGAGTTTAGCCGGCTAATCTTAAGTTTATGTTGACACCCATCTTTAGCCGTAACATATATACATATTAGTTAGTTAAAATTTAATTAAATAATTTCACCTTGATAAACCGTAATAAGTTTGTAATGGTCTTTATATTAAAAACAAAATAATACTTCTGATTGCCAGCCCGCATAATTCCACTACCGATCAAGGGCTGTCTCCGTGATTTCCAGTTATATATACCCAAAAACCGATACTAGCCTGTGTTATGCAGATCCTCCCATATTATATTCCCAAGCAATTAATAACATATTTCAAAACTCCACTTCATTATTTATATATTAGCAATTGAACGAAAACGCAGCGTTAACTACATTTTATTAATTAACCGTTAAAATATGAGAGCAATTCTCTTGTTTATGATTGCTAAAATAAATAGGATCGCTGGTTTAATGTTTATTCAAAATAATGCAATAAATATGACTATAAATTTTGGGTGGGTATAGTAAATAACGAGAATGAACATGGATTATTATGAACCACATACCTATTTTAAGAATCGTTCTTGGTTCGAACTAAAACTTGGGTTCTCGAAGTTTGATCGTTTGGGGGGCCTACAATAGAAAACAGAAGGTTGCAGGTTCCTATCTAAATAATACTACAAGGTGTAACCGGACCCTTACTACGTAACCCTACGCAAAAAATTATTAAAATTATTGTTGGGAAACTACTTTTTTTTGGGGTAAATCACGTTGTACGGTAAAACTCAAAGTAACGCTCTCTAAACATTGTGCTGGTGGATGCATTGAATAGGGCGCGGTCCTGAAGGTATTTTAAGTAAAGTTAAAACATTAAAACCTTGTGAAAAAGTTGGAACTTTGACCCCCAAAATATCCGTAACTAGAAGGTTCCCAGGTATGGTCTAGAACAAAAAAATGATCGTAATGACGGGGAGAACAAGTGTCTTGCGGCTACGTTAAGGTCTAGTTACACCCTTTATTTGTCTGATAAGTCCGACAAGAACAGTCTTATTAAATCACCTTCATATTCTTTTAAGATCGACTCAAAATCTTTTGAAAAAATTAATTAAAAACACACAAACCCACAGGAGAACGTAGTAGCTTCTAGTGCTTTGCAACTAGATCATAATTAGTGGTAGCCACAGCGGTCGCTCTAAACTGTCCCCCAGCCTCAAACAGAATATATTAACAGTTCAATAATGTACAGGTTTTGTGCCACTAAACTAAAATAGTACTTACTTAATATACTAATTCATATAAACGGACTGCCTTGTTGGTTGAGTGATCGCAAGCTCGACTGATGAGCATCCTGAGGTCATGGGTCCGATTCCCGGGTCGGGCAAAGTGTTATTCGGTTTCTCCATCAGGAATTTTCTCCGTAGCAGCCACGGAGTCTGGATTTGTACCCGGTTGATGGCAATAGTCTCGCCCCCTATTACAGAGGACTTAAACATAACCTCTGCCTAACCCTTCGGGGATTACAAGCGTGATGATATGATGTACATAATTCACAAAAATTATGAAAATGCCAAAAATAAAGGAGAATGGGAAACAAATGTATGAGACCTAGGTCCACCCTTCAATAAAATTGCAATCTGCGACATACCATGAGATAAGGTTTATTAGTGTAACCTAAACTTTAGAATAACTCCGAATATACCAGACTGACATTTGACCTGAGTCGTAATAGTAACTTATTTATGCTTAATTTTTTTTGTTAAACTAATTATTTCTATTGAGAGGTGGGCCTAAAACTTCTCATTCTCTTTTAGGGAGAGACTTAAAGTACTACATAATCATGCTTCATACCGTAAAGTAATTGGCCAGATGTTGGGGCTTCAGTGTTCTCAATGAAACTCCCGTATCGAGGTATGGTGCTTTAATTCGGTATAAACTGTATTTTACAATAATAATATGCGGAGCGTGAGGTTGCGCGACGGTAAAAATTTTTATTTTATTTATTTATTTATGATTAATAAAAACGGTATAACACCAATTACAATAATTGGCATGAAAACAGAAAAGTAAACGAAGGTAAAACATCAAGTTACAATACACGGAACAGTGGACACTCTTTAATACTTTCTCTCACAGAACACCAGGCATTTCTATGCATTACTTTATTTCATGCATCTGCAAACACGTCACAAGAAGTAATTTGATTGGTTGATCTGTGAGTACAAAGAATGAATGTCCCAAGAATAACAATTCTTGTTACCATGTTCCTTAAGACATTACATAATTATAGTACCTACATATTTTGTTTTAACAGGAATTGGAGGTCTTTATATAATCGATAGTCTATAATATAATATAATAAGAATTAAAAAAATGTATAAAATAAGAAACAGGATGAATAAAGGAAATAATAATTAATAAAAACGTTTATTTCAGATTAAAATTATCCATAACACATTTTTTTACATAGGTAAATATTCAATTCATTTTTTATGTAAATTAAAACACGTAGAAATATTTGATCATCAATTGTTTTATTTCGGAAACCATAATGGTTACCACGGTTATCCTGTCATTTCAATATTATTTAACTGTAAACAAATGGTGACCGCAACTCCCGTTAACAAAAACTTGTTAATTTGTTTTGTGTTTAAAATTATTAATTTAAGTTTATCAAATTAATCACTGAAAAACTAATATCAAAATTAATCGAACGCACCGCCCCCGCCTATCCAAACATTTTTAACGGCTAAAAAAAAAAAATTGTAAATAGATTTACGACAATAAGTAGATAACGAATGTAAGAAGACACGCACCTCTACCTTACACTTTGGGGATAACAACCGCGATGTTATGTTACGTGATTTTAAAGGAACCTAAATACCTGAACCCACTGGTGTGCCTAATAAGAACATCATAGCAAAGACTATGGGTACCTACAGAATAAAGACATTTTTCACAACAAAAAAAAACTACATTCAAAGAGGCGCTTTATGTCGCCTAAAGAGCCCTATGTGAAGAGCATCAACGTTTTGTTCTTTGGAAACATTAGCTTATTAATAATAGCTTTCCTTTTATCAGCCATGCTTTACCGATAATTTCGAGCCTTCACTGTAAAATTACGGCAACGTGTTACATGCACGAGGCTTGCTTTAACATCATCATTAGCCATTTGGGAAAATTGCCAAAATGTTAATTAAAAAACCGAAAAGGATTAAGTTATGATGTTGCTCTTTCTCTGCTTGCAATTTTTTATAATCCTTCAAACAAAGGAACTTAAAAAAGAATATTATTTAAAAAGAATGATGAGAAAATGAAGTATGACAAAAGTCCATGTAGACCTATTTGGGATTTTGGTATTCTTGATTTACTAAGAGCCATCTGTTTTTATTTTCTTAAACAACCTAGTGGTTGTAAATAGTTAAGTAAATATACCAAATTTAATTATAGATAACGTATTGGTTGGTTCCAATCACGCCTGTGGGACAAAATGTTGACACTTCAAACTATGCACTCGTGTTCCAAAATGTGTGGACAATTTCAGGAGAGAACAGGAGATGATACATCTCTTATAGCTAGTTTCCAGATATTAGCTGCAACTCTAAATTAATCAATGGAGTTTCACAGCAAACTACTTACAATTGATAGTAATTTAAATGTTACCTTTAAAAAAAAATCGTAACGAAGAATAAGTGTACTACATTTATTTCAGTTGCAGTTTTCTTAATGAAATTTATTCGACGAAACAGACAGTTACTTAAAAGTTCATAATACTTTTACTGAATGAGAGCAGATTGTTTTATTTGTAACATTTTATTATTATATCAGAACCGATTCTTGTAGCTCTTCACATCCGGGGTATCGCTCCGAGCAGTTGTCAGTTTCAACATGAGCCATGTCATATTTCTTATGTTCGTCGTCTTGAAACTCTACACCTTTTGGCAACCTGCAATATTGTAATAAAGTATTAATAATATCGCGCACTTTTGTGGGCCCAATGAAAACCACTGACGCTACTATAGGCGTGATCACTTCTTACTGGGCCCAAATGATTTAAAAAGTATCATGTCATGGACCCAAAAGAAAAAGTACTATTAGAATCTCCAGACAACGTAACCACAAAATCTCGACTCGCCAAATTGTGGCAAAATAATATATCTATGCCACAACACAAAATCCATCGTAAGATTCAGAAAACTTTTAATCTTTACCTTATCAGCACCCAACTTAAACGCGCGTTAAAATACATTAAATTCTTCTACCAACAACAGAGCTAACGAGAGAAGAATTCCCCGCAATACCACTCACAAACACAACAATAGAATACAAGTGCGAAAATCGATACTTACGTGAACACAGCTCTAAGGAATTCCTGCAGGAATGTCCCCTGCCTGTGAGCGCGCTGCGCTGCCTCGCATAGTTTGTAAAGAACGCACTGACGCCCGTCTCGGCCCATCCTGCACAGATTACGTTAAGCTGTTTAGAAAATGCTTTATTGTGGCGTACACATTACACGGTAAGGATGAAACCGCCATGTTGGAGGTTTTGTGAAAGTTTTGCAATGGTTTGGAATTGAGTGAATGATTTAAATTTTGGCTAAGGGGATATTGTTTCACATCGAGGCTTAGCTGCTACGGAGATGTTAAGTCTCGATTGACACAAAACTAAAGATAGAGAACTAATTTTTTTTTTTAAACATTCGAGAGGTTATTATGATCAGTTGAAAAAAATAATGGGCAGTTGTTTTTCTTATCGGCGGTTGGTAAATTTGTGCGACAGTAAAACATAGACAGTAATGAAAAAAACAATTAGACAGTTATTTCGTCTTACAATGTCAGTCCTAAACATACGTAAGTAGACTATTAAATAAATGGCCAGTAAAAATGATGGAATAGGCAGTTAGATAAATAGTTCGGCAGTTCATAGGGAGCGGAGACACCCGGACTTGGGCACCCCGACTCTGGCAGATTAGGTCGGATCCCCTTCGTGTTAGGTTACTGTAAACCCTGCAGACAGAAATAGGAGCCCCGCATAGCAGGGCTACACTGACTGCTCTTTTTAGGCGAAAAAAGAAGAAGAAAAATGTTTTGAGAGCTCTTGCTGACATATTCCGATTCGTCAACTGCCCACTCGTAACTGCCCATTTAGTTATTTAACTGCTCAGTATTTATTAAATGGCCCATTTTATTATTTTTTACGACTCATTTTTGTTTACTTTACTGCTAAGTGAACTGCCGAATTTGTTAATAAATATGCATTTTGTAATTTTTAACTTATCAAAACTACTATATACAACTGCCGCTTTGTTGGTATAAGTCTTATTAAAGTAATAAAAATGATGAATTATTTAGATAATACCACAAAAGAAACAAACTAAACTCTAAAAAGAAGCTGAGCTTGATTCAAGCCCAATTTATACACCGGTCTCTCTTAGGTTGTCCATATCACCCTTTGCGTCAACATACACCATAACGCGATTGTATTCTGTCCATCTATTTAGATTGGTGCCTAATTGGATTACATCCCTATAAAATATGGCTTTATATACTTCTTCTAATTATACTTACGCAGATAACAGCTTCTCAATCTTCATAAACAATTCGGCTCTTTTACTTCTATGAAACTCCACGCTGTCCTTGTCATTATGTTGCATTTTCAAATGGTCTATTTTTAAATGTTTTTCATGCATCGTTTTCCGATCTATGTTTGGTTTTATCCTTTCCTTGTCCGATATCAAATTATCTTTTATACTTCTTTTGCCAAAAGCTGGATTCACCATAAGTCTCCTAAAAGAAGTAATGGTAGGTATATTAATATAAGTTTAAATGAAAGCATCGAAAATGTAAAATTTTACATCGTTAGTACTTGAAGAATTGCTATAAAAAATAACTCCGCTGTTAGTATAATATCCGCAGTGAGTCTTTTCCTTGAGACACACAGTTATGTGTCACGATTATTATGTTTAAAAATACATATAAGTACTTTCTTTCATTCGTTCAGTGTTGGTCAGATCAATAACTGTTGTTGCCATTCATTAAATAATCATCAGTGATCACACGTTTTCCCGTAAGACAAGAATTGTAAAAATAAAGTTCTGTCGATGCCTATTTTATATTCTGTCTTTATCTTTTTCTTTTATATTCTTACCTTTTATATGGAACTTTAGCTATCAGCCTCCCATCTTCATCCAAATAATTGATAGTTTTGACCACATCACTTCTTCGCAGAGGTTTCTCAAACTCCTTTAACGCGTAGAATATTTTCGGGTCCTCAGGCAGTGACCAAGCTAGACCCGCAGTGCTAGCATAAATGAAAATGTCGCCAATAGGGATCAGTGCCGCAGTTTGAAAGATAAACACTGGAAAAGAAGGAATAATTGTTCGTGGTAATTATACTCTTTTATAATTAAAGATATTTTAAAGATTTACACGAAGTACTGGAAATTCTTATTGCACTGTTGGAATTTCAAGTTTCGACCGTTGAAATTCCATCAGTGCGCTTTTGTTTAGGCGTTTGTTTATGTGTTTACGAAAAGAAACATTACACTTTAGCTTTAATACTTGGATCTCTACAACAGTATGTTAAAAAATAATGATTACTTTGGCCATATCTTCCTTAAAATTATTTCAGTGCTGAAAAACGTTACTACAATTCTTGAGATAAAACTCATCATCACATAGGCAAAAATCTTTCCCAGGGCTGTGGGACTGTTCGAAAGAGATACCGCGGCCCTGGAACATAAAGGGCAAAAGAAGGAACATGGATGGTTTTTAGTCAGTAAAAGTCTGACACTGATTCCGCTCCGCCCAGAGCGGGAGGAGTCATTTAACGATATCCCATCCGAAAAAAAACAAAAGGCAAAAATGGCAAAAGTCTTTTCAATACCAAGTTGATGATGATCATTAAAAGATTTAATAATTATACTATAACTTATACCTACCAAGTTGGAAAGAACTTCCTTCTGGAAATATTACAAATCTCTTTCGTCTCGACAACGCTCTTGATTCTATACGTTCTTCGTAAAATTCATTAACTGTAACGGTTCCATTATCTATAACATGTTCACTAATTACTGTTTGTGTTGATATAATATAAGTAAACAATATAAGTATCAAACTATTCATAACTAAAAGCTGACAACAAAAATTATTTTCAAAAACATCACAAGCAAGCTGCACCTTGCGTATTTTATTTTGGACTGGTTAGACTAAACTAAAACCTAAGATAATAGCTCCGAATTTCAAAAACAGATTCAGTCATAAAACAATGGAAATGTTCAATTAACACCGTATTGAGATACTGTTAGCTATAAGTGACAATTGAGGATGTTGGCTTAGTTGAAAAACAATAGAAGCAAATTAGGTCTTTTTTAGAGTGTTTGTGTTTGTGTTTGAACGGATGTTATGATGGTAGTAAGAGGAGTCATCCTATTACTACCATCATAACATCCGTTGGACCGTGGTGAATCTGACTAAAATGGTATTTTCGAAATTCAGTATTGCTTTTGACTCCATCAATTATATGATATTTTTAAAATCTCTTCTATACTATTAACTCTGCTAAGACTATACTCGCATAGAACTTGGACTAATGTTCGAAACCACTTTAAGTATGTGCACACGTTTAAAAACACTTAACTCCTCTCATTAATGAGATTTACGATAGAGGACCACAGGGCGGTATTCTTGGACCTCTCGTAATTTCTAATTATAAGCAATTGAACATGATTCATGTTTTTTCAAAAGATAAAAATAACTCGCACTAGAATTTTCTGTATCCAGTGAATTCACTATTTATTTTCTCTTTTTTCTTTCGCACAAAGCATTTTTTTTTTATTAAAGGTCTTTTTAGTTCAGAAGCCTCTCCATAACAGCACCGCAAAACCCAGCCCTCTACCTTCTGCATCCAATCATCCAATCTGTCCCATTCACTTTTTAAAGGCCGTTGGTCCATCTAGGTTTGGGGTTTTCCACACTACGTTTGCCGATGCGCGGTCTCTAGGACCCATCTGCTCTACCTGCTATTGGCCTTTGGCAATCATGGCCATCTCACTGTCACTTCAGTTTACTTGACATGCAAACTATGTCGGTGACTCTGGTATTGATTAATTGTTAGGGGACATAAACTTGCCATAATGCTCATTGAACACATGCAATATATCTACAAATAATACTTGTTTCCAGTACACTAATTATTTATCGTCTCAATACAGCCGTAACTTGATGCTGATGTTCAGAGTAGGGATAAAAGTGGTTCGATTTTTGATTTGTTTTTTTTTTCCATAAGTTTTCTCGTTTAGCTGATGATATAAATGAGTAGGAGTCCTGGAGTGGAAATCACGTATCGGTAAGCATGGCGTGTGAAGCCCGCTACTAAGTGAACCGGAAGTCGGCAGACTGGGTGTGGTGGCGTAGCTAATAAGACAGAAATCTATTGATAGACGATACATTAATTGATTGATAATTGAATGAATTAATAACAAGTAGGTGAAATCACATTTGTCAGCTTCTTGTTACAAAAAAGCAACAAGTAGTACTAGATTACGATTTTCTTCGTCTTGTCCCGTCTATCGCTCGTTAATATTTGATTGTCTTTGGTCGCCATCGAATAGTATTAAACAAAAATTCTTTTTTTTTTTTTTTTATTAAAAAAAAATTGTACAAAAATTCGAAAGCTGAACCATGAAAAGGACAATTGATGAGTCTTCAAACAAAATAGCAATTTTAGCAATAAATGAAATGTGAATCGATTCTGACAGGTGTGATTTCACGCTAATGGTCCTCCTGACCGTTTTCGATCATGGCGGCCAATCACAGAGGAGATGTCTGGGCAGACAGAGTCGCACTCTCTTCCCTCACTCTCATAATCTAATGGGGCGGCATTCCGATACGAACGGTTACAGATCATGCGCAGGACCATCAGCTTTACGTCTTTCCATGGCACGGGGGTACCAAACCGCCAACTTTCAAACTCCGGGCTGCGATTGAGAACTTCCAAATGCAAAAGCCCAATAACGCTTTACTCGACCTGATAATCGAACCCAAGACCCCACAAGATAAACCATACTTTAATGTAGATTATAAAAACAAAACAAGTACTCGATATTTTTATTCTTTATTTTAATAAATTAATCATATTACTATCGATTCATCTATGTCGACACATCCGGGATACCGGGCCGAACAGTCGTCCGCCTCAACATGTGCAGTGTCGTACTCCTTATGTTCATCGTATATGAACTCCTCGCCTTTTGGTAACCTGTAATGGGAGAAAGGTAATCACTGATTACAGGGAATTTTGGCAAACTTTGAAGGAATTTAGACGAAAGCGCTAAGCGTGTTAGTTACCGTCTTGTTGACTAATCTCATGCTCTAAACAGTTGCTTTCATCCATTTTCTCCCCTGACTCTTCAACGTGCAGTTCCTGGCCTAAAGGTAAATGTAGAAGAATATCATAGGAACCATCGTGTCATTTGCCTCGGAAGAGGGTGAATTCTGACATAACAGCCGCCTAAGTGCACCAATTAATTAATCCGTTAAATAAGAATGATAGTGTCAGAAAATATCTAAAGGTGGAGCCGCTGATTATTTAGTAGGAATGTTTGTACGGGTGTGTAGAGGAATAAAAGACATAACGTGAGAAAAGTGGCGCGCCAACCGATACTTACGTGAACACAGCTCTTAGGAATTCCTGTAGGAATGTCCCCTGCGTTGAAGACCGCTGCGCTGTTTCACACAGTTTGTAAAGAACGCACTGACGTCCGTCTCGCCCCATCCTGCACAAAATAGAACAAACTGATTAGTAAAGGCTTGACGTCCCGTTCATGAATTAGTTTTAGTACCGTTGAGCTTGAGATGTGACTCATTCAAGCAGTTACTGTGGCTTTCATGGCGGTTGAATAATTGCTTAAAATGAAATACCAGTAGTAAACCTGCTGCCTTATCCGCTATACTACCCCTCCTATTCCAGCAGGACGATAGCAAGCTACAACCAACGGAGAAATGTGTATCACTTTAACGTTGTGACATAAAATCTAAGCCATTGGATAAAAGAGAAGGCGTAGTAAATATAGATGGTATATAATATAGATAGATTCTTTTCAATGTTCATAGTCATATCTTTGTCGTTAACAGGCTCAATTGAGGCAGGGGATTCAGATGAAATTCTATTTGTATTAGCTTTTTCGTGTCTGATCTCTTTGCCTAAAAGATTTGTATTTGCTAACGCTCCCATAATATGGAAGTTTGAAAGTGGCGCCTGTTACAGAAAAATTGAAAAAAAGTCGTTTGCATGTCCATACCAAGAGGTATGGACATGCAATGAGGAGGGATGAAACGCATGTGACTAAACGAGTCATGGGCATGAATGTTGATGGATGGAGAGAGAGGAACGCCAAAGAAAAGATGGATGGATTGTGCGAGGAATAATATGAAAGAGAAAGGAGTAAATGATGCCGTGACGTCTGACAGGGGAGAATTGAAGAAGAAAACGTGTTGCGCCGACCCCAAATAGAATGGGACAAGGGCAGGAAGATGGTGATAGCATTCCCTATTAATAGAAGTATTATTTTACGAGTATCTATTTATTTATTTATCAACTTACATCTACCATTACAGCTAACCAATGCGGTAAATGCGCCTTAACCTAGTTTAATTACTAAACATAATCCTACTGATACCTACGCTGATAACAGTGTCTCAATCTTCGAATACAGGTCCACTCTGTTGCTTCTATGGAACTCTATACTGTATTTGTCCAAATGATGCTTCAAGTAGTCGCTCTTCAAATGTTTCTCGTGCATCTTCTTCCGATCTATCTTCAGTTTCAACTTTTCATTGAACGATAGTGTTTCGTCTTCTACACTTCTCTTGGCGAAAGCTGGGTTTACTATTAGTCTCCTGAAAATAATATTTTTGCCATAATATAGTAAATACTAGACCGCCTCGTTGGTCTAGTGGTCGCAAATGCAACTGCTGAGCATGAGGTTCTGATTTCGATTCCCAGGTCGGGCAAATTATCATCGGGTTTTTCCATCATGAGTTTTTCAGTAACAACCACGGAGTCTGGATTTGTGCCCGATTGATGGCAATATGCTCGCTTCCTATTACAATGGACTTAAATATAACTAGCGAAATGTGGGTGTACTATTTGGTAAACCTTTGCCTAATCCGTCCGGGATTACAGGCGTGATGATATGCGATGATGTTATAGTAAATAAGAATTATTTAGTTTCTTGTTTTGTGTTACACACCTTCGTCAGTTTTTGATTCCGTTTTGAATGACATTAATCATTTATAAAAATATAATCAGTAATGTTTAAACGTGTTTTGTAAATTAAAAGACTGAGTTGTACATTGTATTACATTGTGCGGCGAAAATTAATCAGTCCTCAAAGTTTTATTGTAATTTCTATGTTTACTAGGTACACCCATTAATTGCGTTCCATAATGAGGAGTACTTGGTGATCTTTTTATCGTGGTAACCTGCTTGTCGCAATCACGACGTGCAAGCTGTCAACTTTTTTTTTGCTTCCGTCCTGTTGTATTCATAAATATTTGATATGCGAATGTTATACAAAAAATTAAATAAACAATTGTTTTTTTTTTGTCATTTTGTATGCCGTCATGTCCCTGCGAAAAACAAATATTTTTTCTTTTTTTCTTTATCATTGTTTGGTATTCGTTTTGCCTTTAAAGAAGCATTACTATTTTATATTATATTAAAGGTGTTGTAGTAGTAGATTTCCATGTTCGGCAGACTGTTAAGTATTCATTTTTAATTAAATTGTATGACACACTTACCTCTTATAAGGAACTTTAGCAATAATACGTCCCCTATCATCCAAGTAGTTGATAGTCCTGACGTCATCGTTTCTCCTCAGGCCTTTAGCATTGTCTTTGAACATGTGAAATATCTGGGGATCCGTTGGCAGAACCCAGGCTAGACCTGCCGTGCTACCGAACAGGAAGATGTCGCCAATCGGGATCACAGCTGCAGTTTGACAGCAAAATACTGGAAATATAGAAATAGTAGTTTTGATTAGTGAGCATTCATGATTTGACTGGAAACGGTTTGACTACTGATAAAATGACCAGTGAAGAAAGAAGACGTACTGCGTTAACCCCAAATAAATTGGGACAAGAGCAGAAGAATAATGATGAATTTTAATGACGATTCATCTATCGTCTTCTTAGTCGTTCACTCTTGGCAGAGTGGTCGTGGTTATGGGGGATCGTCTACAACTGCGGTCGCTGCCTTTGCAAAGCTTTTCCACTTGTCTCTATTGACTGCATGGCGAGCACATTCTACTACAGGGATCTTGGTGACAGATTTGATGGAGCCTGTCCTTCGACTCTATCCTGAATCACCAAACTGCAGAACGCCACCTGCTTAGACACCCGCAGATCCTTACATACTCCTTTTGGTTCGTCACCGATTCATCTATAGTCATCCCAATATACTGAATTGAGACTAATAGAATTAAAGACAATCATTAAGATGATTGTTTTCTTTACACAGTCTTTTGAATTTTCATCTTCAGGGCTAACCATTAGGATCGTTTCTTAACTATTGAAATGTGATGGCTGTACTAATGAAATGATGATCTGTTTTGATGAAAGGCCGATTGACTTCGAAACACTGATTGATTGATACGCCAATTATTTGTTTGTACACACAGCTCTCCACTAAGTGGTTACCCCCCAAAAGACATGAGCGTTCAAATCGGTGATAGGCCCAACTTAGTTTTTGTATATCGCAAGAACATTTCATTATAATTAATTTATTGTTTTAGTGAATAAATAAGTTTAAGTTAGTATTTCTTTTTTAAAGTATTTTTTTTTTTAATAGAACTTTAATACTTTTATTATTGGATATAAGGACAAGCAAAGTAGATGAGAAGCGAAGCGTGATAGAGAAGCCCAGTGCCTAATGAAAGGCCCATCAATTTTGTCCGCCAGTGTAGCCAGTATGTTGTTGGGGCTACCCCTGAATCGCTTCAGCATACTCGCACATCGCTTGCGCATAACGCCATAAAAATCATCTACCCTCGCTTCAGCGAACATGCCAGACGCGCTACAAAACCGAGGTAGCCCCAACAACATCCTCAACGCATTGTTATACTGAACGCGCAGAGCGCTGTAAGCCTTCTGCGTATACCTGTTCTGGCTCAGTTGGTAAGAGCTCGCGGCAATCACAGGATAACCAATAATTCGATGGTTCATATCGCGTCCGGGCATGTAAATGCTTTTTGTATTATTCTAAAGGATGTAAATGTTTGAATAGCAAAGTTGTTATAGCAAAGTTAATTTTAATACAACTAGGGTAACTTCGTCGCTTACATCAAATGTGGTAGTTATAACTTGAGGGCATGGATTAATTTTATAAAGAAACTGTAAGTAAGAAAAATTAATGGATTCCCTGAAATTATAACATCAATCGATTAGCCAGATACATAAAGATAAAGTGACTCAGACGATACTAAAAGTTAAAAAAAAAAGTTAAAGCTTCATTGCATTGCATATGTGCTCGCTGGCTAGTTCGTCAAACTGCCGGTAGGAGTATGACTACATTCGGTGATGCGATGGTTCGAATCCAAGTCGAAACAATGAACTCTTTTTGAATTATTCTTTAGATTATTTGTAACGAATTCAATGTTGTAGCAGTGCAATATTTTAAAGCTTGAGGGGTTAGCACTTACTGACGCTGTGTGCCTATTAGTTTTAAAAGTTTCACAGTTGACTCTATACCTGAATTACAGTAAAGTACGAATATTAGCCATAATTGTGAGTTTTGCAACCAGATGTAAACAAGCTCTAACTAAGCGATTCACACTGAAAGCATTAGGTAGGAATTAGCTCTCGTTTCCCTAGAAGGTCAGAGTAATTTCAATATGTGACTTTAGTTTCAATTCAGTTCAATTCATTTATTGCCTCAAATATGGTAGGTACATGAAGTACATGTAGTGAAGTAGTAGTGTACTGGTGTAGTAGTGAGTGGTTTATAAATCTACATTAACTAGTGAAATAGAAACTTATAGCAATATCTTTAAATAAACTGTAAACAAATATCGGTAAGAAATACCTTTCAATTAAGATTAATTAACAGTCTCCATATTTAGTCCAAGCACAAGAATGTCAAACAATGTCCCAACATGCATACATTTACTAACCTCAATTCATTTGAAAAGTAATCAAATAGAGAACTCCAACTGTTGCACTTTAAACCTGGAAAATATAATCTCAAAACGGATCAAATGCTTAGCACACATAAGTATTCACCTACCCAGTTGCAGAGAGCTTCCATCTGGAAATATTATGAATCTCTTTCGTCTCGACAATGCTCTTGATCCTTCATTTTCCTCGTGAATTTCATTTACCGTATTATTTCCACTGTCTCTTACATTTTCACTAATTACTGTCTGTAGAACAAGGAGCATTACGAAATATGAAAAGATGCGAGTACTATTCATATTTGGAACAATACCGAACAGTTATTCAAAAATGTTTTTCAAAATACGTACGCAACCTGTTCCTAACGGATTTTATTTAGAACTGGCCACATGTCAAACTTAAAGATTCTAAATATGAATTTCAAAACGCGATTCAGAGTTGCCCGTTAAGATTCATAAAATATACTGTCCCGTTCTTGGACTATTGAAACCCTAATGTCACAAATGTAACTGTCAATTAACACTGTGTAAATTGGTTTACTGTTACCTTCGTGCGACAATTCAGAATGTTAAAAACATAAAATGTTTGCTTGGAAACAAAGAAAGAAATGTAGGCCTTATTAGAGAGGCAGTGTTTTACGGGTTTACATTCCGATTGAATGAGGGTATGTTGGTGAATAATAATAAATAAAACAAAACACCGATCAATAGTTTATTCTATTAGAAAATAATGTTTAACCTTCTTAGTTTAATAAATTAAAAGTTACCTTAGATGCTAACTATTAAATTATCTAAATGCTGCTCAAAAACAACGATCTAACTAAAATGAGGTAAGCCATAAATCATAATACAAACATAAAACCTTACACTCATAAACACACTCGTTTTTCCCAAAATGCTTGGTAGAAACTGCAGAACGCCTCCTGCTAAGACACCTGCAGATCCTAACATACACCTTTTGTTTCGTCCAAAATATTAAATCTCGTTAATATTAACCACATCATACTTCAGCCTAGTCACTTTTTCCCAAATAAGTTTGGGTCGACTTCCAGTCTAACCGGATGCAGGTGAATACCAGTATTTTACATGGAGCGACTGCCTGTCTCACCCCCCGCCCCGGGTTAGTACTGACTAATACGACACCCCTCAGCAAAACTGGCTGTCATACTTTCCGGCCACCAACTACCTGTAACGATTATCAAAGATCTACAAATGACAGCCAGAATCAACGGCTTAACACGCTTACCGAGGCACAGAGAAAACTCGGTATGTAATGGGTGGTCACCCATCCAGGGACCAACCCAGGCAAGCGTAGCTTAACCTGAAGATTGACCCGAGCGGCTGTTATTATTTAGGCACGACCTCCTCCTTTTTAATTGTTGTCGTATCTTGTTAATATTAGCCAACTACAGTAAAAAGTCTATCCTAACTTACATAAGGCAAGCCGATCGGCAATGAAATATCGGCGAAAGGCTTGCCAGATAAATCTTCTACTTTCTAATACACTTAGAAATTAAACCCTTTCCTTAATGCTTTTACTCATTCTTAACATCTTGACAGTTTTCTAGAACGATGAACAGTCTTGAATTTGAATGTACAGACGCCAGCACATAAAGCTACTACAATCTGTCAAATTTATTTAATAGAGTTTCAACTTTATCGCTGAAGCATTCGGTTCAAGGTTGATTGGGAAAATTTGACAGTTTCGGGTAGCTTGATGTGCTGGCGTCTGTACAACTCTTTATTCTACTGTAACTGAGCATTGGTTAAGAATTTAGAATAATATTAAATAGACAGTCCTTGAGCATTGAGATATTGATTTTAGTGTTACCAAATTTACGTAGTTCTACCATAATGACCCACGATCTCTTATTAACCACTCGTATACCATAATTCCCGATATCGCGTCCGTCGGTGGCACGCGTCGTATAAGTCTTATTCTGTATTAATATAATTACTGTTAAATACGTCAACGTCAAACATGGTGGTATACTGCTGTTCAGTAAAATAAGTCTCAGTTATATCCCAAACTCATGCTAAAAACATATTTAAATTATACAGGGTTTACTATCCTTAACTGCCTGACGAAATGCCTCGTTGGTCGTCGTATGCGCGACTGCTGAACAAGAGGTCCTTGGTTCGATTTCCATCAGGAATTTCTCAGTAGCAGCCACGGAGTTTGGATCCGTGCCCGGTTAATGGCAATAGGCTCAAATTCAAATTCATTTATTTCGTGAACACAGGGTACATACAGAAAGATGTTATAATAAATAAGATCCGAGCTGTGTCCCGCCAAAAGGCATACAAAATAATCACCCCCTATTACATGGGACTTTAACATAACTGGTGAAATGTGGGTGTAGTATTAGGTACACCTCTGCCTAACCCTTCGGGGATTACAATATTAGTAACATTGTCACCTAAATAATTACAATTACATCGGAAAATGGAAGTTTCTGATTTGGGTAGGTCCATTATGGCAGAATTGCTATCAAGGTTACTCTTAATTAATTCTTCTATGATTTGGCAAAATAAACCATTAGTCTATAAAAATGAAAACAGAAGATCACTCTTTAAAGGAACTGCAAATAGTTATCGGCCAAGTATTACTAGGTCACAAACGAGCGACAATTTAGTGGCCTTCGTTTGACAGCAAGGTATACGATATCAAGTGTGGATGCTATCATTTAAAAGAGAGGTACCCAGTATTATTTTTTTTGTCTTTTTCAAATTTAAATTATGAACAACTTTTCCTCGTGATTGTAATAAAGATAATATAGATGAATATTATAGAGATTTGATGCTTCATCGGCTAAAGAAAATGGGTATAACCTGATGAAGATTTAGTTACTCGACTGTGCAAAATCGAGTTTTGAATTTCTCAAATTGCTTTCACTAATACAACTTTGCAGCTAATCTTCCTAAATCCAAAAATTATCGACAAAAATATCAAAAGAGAGCCTATAGTGCCAATCACTTTCAAGATTTTTATATTTCCACTGCCACTTTCAACAGAATTGCCATCATCATCATTCCAATACATTTCGACTTTTCAGTCACCATCATTGTTGATAGAATGTTACTTTATCTACCCCTTCAGTTTCTACACAAAATTAGTCAGGCAATTTATCTGGTTGTCAAAAAGTCTCCCGTCTGCAACTCCTAGTAAGCAAATCTCGCCGCGTCTGGTTCGAGCGGGGGCTCGTCACAATCTGGGTACAGTTCATCACAGGACCCGGTGGCTGAGAGAGCTGCATCGTATTCGGCGTGTCTATCTTCTACTGAGTTTTTTGGTAAACTGAAAATAGATGTGATTATAAATTAATATTTTTTCTCTAAAAACAGGCATGTACGAGTATTAAGGTCGTTGTAGGCATTTCTATGTAAATTACGGCTGAAGATGTGTCGATATTTAATTCTACGGAAACAAAAATCAAAAACCTCATCCTTATTTCTAAGAGATAGGTCAGATGTAGAGTCTGGTAAGGCCATCTTCACAGACTTCATAATAGTGCCTGTGAAATTTTGATACCAGAACATTGTATAAAAATCTTCTACTATGTACCTATATTACGGTATTTTGTATTACAATTTTAATTAGATTTTATAAATCAATGACCATAGTAAAAGATAGAGTGAATGAATATTGTGAAAAAAAAAAACTTTGTAGTTATTTCTAAGTTTACAAATGATGGTGGCCTTCAAACAAGGGTTGTATCAAATATCTCCCTTTAAAATCTCGCCACTTGCGGCTGGTAACAAAATGACTGTAATTATATTCTTAATTATTCAATTTCAAGACTTCTAATTAATTATTCGAATATGATTATGTATATTCGAGCTAAATCTTGTCGTCTTTAATCATGAATAATTTTGTTTTCGTTTTTTTGTTACTGTTTTAGTCGACCATTCATTTTAGTAGTTACAATAATAAAATTAGCTTGTAATTTTGATAAAAATCCTAATTTTTTTTTGAATGGAGAACTTGTATCCGAATTATGCATGATTTCATGTATCCTATTATTTGTAAAACAGCAAATCCTCAAACCACCAGGGACTTTACTTTGGTCTTATTATAATACACTCTTAAAAAATAATTTCCTATATCAACATTCTAAGAAGGTTCTTACGGGCCCATACAAATAATACACATAGTCCAAAAAATCCAAACAATAACAAATACTTACGTGAAAACGGCTCGCATAATTTCTTGGAAGAACTCGCCTTGAGGATGTTGCTGTGTTTGACCGACCAGGCATAACGTTTTCAGCACACAATTCTTGCCGTTCACACCGAGACTGGAAAAAGGAAGGAGTAATATAAATAACTTAAAACATGACTTCTTTAAAACTGTACTTAGCATAGGTACGTATGTGTAACTGAAACAATTTTTGAATTAATGAAAGACTTCGACACATTCGCTGACACAAAAAAGGCATTAAGCAAGCCTGTGTTCCAGCTGAAACTACAATAAGAGAAATATAAACACACACGTAACATCATGCTTGTATAAGTTTTTAAACTGTCATGGTCACTAACATTTATCATTAACACTAGAAACGGGATATTTACCATGTCCGCTGTTTGTTTGTCCCATTTCTAGTGTTACTGATACTGCGAAAGCTGAGCTACAGGTGTATCCATATTACACCCACTCAAACAAACACACATCGACGTTCTTTCATTCATTCTCTTTCATAAAAAGATTCAACGACAACGTAAAAACGAACTACAGTCAAAACCAAAGAGACGCAATCAAAATCTAAAATCGTTTCACACGACAGACAACCGCACTACATAATACCGACCCGTGGAGCATCGTCTCTATTTTCTGGTACAACGAGGCGCGACTGCTCCTGTGATATTCGACGCTCCGCTGCTCCATGCGACCGTTCAAATATTCCCGTTTGTTTTCCGAAGCATGCATCTGTTTCCTGTCTATTTTGAATTCCTCTAAAGTTCCTTTTCTGTCCGGCCAGTCCACACTGCGTTTCGCGAACGCTGGATTCGCTATGGGTTTTCTGAAAGTTGTCCATGGATAGTTAATTCCGCATAGTTTGTAGTCTGTCTGCTAGGGTTTGTAATTTTGCTGGGAGTTTTTAGGTTTCCATTTGTGTTTCTATGTCAGGGTTTTATTAAAATGGCGTGTTAGAGGATAATGACTTTTCAGTTTTATGGTTAAGAGTTGTAAATGGCATGAAGTAAATCATCCCTGAAGCAATCAATAACATATTGGAATTTTGAAAGAATTTGCTTTTCGTAAATGATTTCTAAATATAATAATCTGGTCACAAAAGTCTGTGGCAGTAAGTTAAGTTCCTACTTTTGCAAGTTGGCAAACGCGACATTAATTATTTGCCTAAGTTAGGTGTTAGGGCTGGTTAGACTGAGAGAAGTTAGCCCGTATGTTACAAGTCTGTTCGGAATTCATTTCAAAGACTGTGTTCAGACCAATTACTACCTTATTTCATCCTTTAGCTCGGTGTAGACATGATTTTTTTTCTACGAATTGGTTTAGCTATCGGAAACGTTCTTCCTGGCATTTTGATATGGAATCAATAATAAGTAAATTCAAGAAATTTAAACGAAAGAGTGAAATCAATTAAGAAGCAGGCTAGAGATTGACAGCCTGCTAGTAACTGATGTTAAAATACAACACCAAAATGAAAAGTATTGTAGAAATTGTCCAAAAAAAATTAAAGTATAAGTATAAATGATTTCCCTTTGTTACCTGTGATACGGCTTCTTATCAATAACCCTTCCATATTCATCAGTATAGTATATTGTTTTAGTGTCTACCCTCCGATGGAGAGGGTCTGCCTTGTGGTTAAACGGCGAGTAAGGATCTTGAGGCAACTCCCAAGCCAACGCAGCTGTCGATCCGTACAGGAAAATGTCTCCGATCCTGAAGACCATGGCATATGTGGTACAAAATACTGGAAAATAAACGATTTAGGTATTAACGAGCTATGCCCCGCGACCCTGGTCCGCGTGCAATTATTATAAAAATATGACTTCCCTATTTGTATCGGATTTTTTAACAATTTCAAGGGTTTTAGTGTTTTTGCACGGAACCCTAATCCCTTTTTAAAAATAAAAGTCTTGGTTACTCTTTATAATATCAGCTATCTGCCAATAAAAGTCCCGTCAAAATCGGCCCAACTTTTTCGGAGATTATCCGGAACAAACACACCGACAGACAGACAAAAATTAAAAAAAGTGATTTTCGTTATAAGTACCGTATATACTTTCATATGCATTTAGTAAAAAGCTGTTATTTTGAATTTACAAACAGCCACTTTTATTTTCAAATTCAAATTAATTTATTAGCTAATACAACAGAATACAGACAGGTTTAACAGCGGGTCTCAAACTAGGCTTAGACTGTATCTTGGTGATCCAGACACTACACAAACTTAAAAAATTGCAATGTTCTGCTAGCGCAAGAAAAATGATTTAGATTGATTAGCATAAAACAAAAACAAACGAATAATTAATAACATTGGAAATAATTTAAATTAATAAGCATGATGTGAAGAGGAGCTCGTGGCTAAATAAGAACAGCCGCTCGGGTCGATCTTTAGGTTAAGCCGTGCTTACCTAGGTTGGTCCGTGGATGGGTGACCACCCATTACATACCGAGTTTCCTCCATGCCTCAGAAAGCACGTTAAGCCGCTGGTCCCGGCTGTCATTTGAAGATCTTCGACAGTCGTTACAGTCAGTGACCCGAAAGTCTGACAACCAGTCTTACCAAGAGGTATCGTATTACCTAGCGCTAACTGGGTTATGGAGGTCAGGTAGGCAGTCGCTCCATGTAAAATACTGGTATTCAGCTACATCCGGTTAGACTGGAAGCTGACCCCAACATAGTTGGGAAAAGGCTATGCAGGTGAGGTGGCGAAGCATGATGTGAAAAGGGAAAAATTTAAATAAGGTAATAATTTATAATATTTATTTGTATAGATGAAGTGTAACAGTAATACAACTCCCTGACTGCTGTAGTATATATGTAATTGCTGCGCTGCAAGGCCACAATATGATTGATAGAAGAAAAAAAAATAGGCTCCATTTAACCTGCATTCGTTACCAACATACTACAACTACCGAAATAATCATAGCATTTTTCCAGTATTAAATACTCACTTGGTCGATGGACCAACAGAATACAAGATATCACACCAAAGCATTACCCATTAGCTTGAGAATTAGACTCTGCTACTGCAAAACCAGACGTAGGATCAGTTAATATGACACATACTAAACACCTTATGGTTTCAGGAAAATCAGTGAATATATTCCTCAAACACGAACGTTCCTAGTTCGAGTTTCCACAGTACTCCAACATCTCCTAATTTAGACTAGGATTTACTTTATAAATGATACGACCGAATCTGGTAAAACAGCGTTATCCGTGTTTAAAGGAACATATTACGTTACAGCTCCATTTGTTAGGAGCTCAGTGCAATTGCCCGCTCGTAATGGTGGACCACACAGCATCCAATATGCTGTTTAGATGTTTGTGGCTCTTCAGATTTGAGCGGACGAAGCGCGAATTAAAAATGGCTGAACTGGAAAGTACGGATAGGGTGAAATGTTTTGCACGTGTTGTGACGTATTTTTCTGGCACTATTAGTCGATGGAAATACTATAAAAAGGGTCGTTTAAGCATATCTTTCTTTACAAGACGTTGATTGAAACTATTTGTACATGTAACATGTATGATTTCACACTTACAAACATAGAAACATAACCTTAATGAGCCTACAATGTTTCCACCAAAAATGATTTAGCGAGAGATTTAAGTGGACTGTAAACTTTCAAAATGGTGACGAGAAAAACCGAACGAGAAAATCGACAATTATGTTACGACAAAGAGGGGTGTGCTATGAATAGGCACTTCCCTAATTGCTCCCTGGACGTCGTCTTCTGAGCTAGAACCTTCACGGAGGAACCTTCTCAGTTAACCAGCGCTGAAGTCAGACTTACCTAGCCCACTTTTTCAGTTACCTCCCAACTCGGTCCGGTTGGAACCCAGGAATTACGCCACGAGCGCCCAATCCAATAGCACACTCACGATTAGACGGGAGAACTAACGTTATTTAGGCATTTTGTTTGTGTTTTGTTTCGTTTAGGCATTTTGAAGTATCACAACGGTTTTGTTAATATAACGAGATGTCCTGTGCGCCCACGCGCTGCACAGAGAGAAGGCTTTCCCTCTTTGACCAGGAGTGGGTTGAAATCCACCACGGGGGCATGTGGGTAGGTAGTGGTCACATGTCATCGAATTTTTAGTTCTAGAAAGATGGTGCACTAAATATTGTTTAATTTCAGACTTACCCAACTGAAGAGAGCTGCCTTCAGGAAATATGATGAATCTCTTCTTTCTGGACAAGATTTCACTTTTCTTGAATACTTCTATTTCATCACTTGTATCATTTACTTGTATTTGTCCTTGAACACATAACGCTATTAATAGCAATGCATTTACTATTAAATTCATTTTGATTACCATTTTCTTGAATTAACTTTCCTTCTTTTAGTTTATCGGTTTCTTCTTTGTTTTTGTCAATATTCACAACAGTGGATCGTTTTTCGTCTTCTACTATTGTACCAACTTTATTTTCAGAATCTTCTTTTTATTTTTCTATTTCTTTTGATGTAAAGCAAAGTATCGCATTCGGTTCTAAGTTAACAATGTCAAGATTATCCGCGGCTAACGTACCGTTGATCACGACTAACAAATAATGGTTGACCGTTAACTCGTCTTATACAGGGTGCTTATTTTCATGCATGACTCGTCAGTTTCCAAAAAATGTGTCGTCAGGCACAGAAGAAACTTTGTAATTATGTTATTAAAGCGTAGTCAAATTGATAAAATGTTCAAAAATCTCCATGTAAAGCTTTAATTATAAAATGATAATTATAGCTTGATGTTATAATTTGTTCATGTATTTTCGCCAAAATTACTTGGATTTAAAATCGCATCAAATGTGTTGCATTACTTATTCACGCTAAGAGGCTTTCCAATTTTACAACACCATGTATAAATCCCACTATGAATTATCAAAAAAATGTAAGCCAGGTCACAGAAGAGCCATATACTCGTATGAATAAAAAAATCAAATAAAACCTACTTTCATGAAATAGTTTAGTTCATTTTCTCTTACAGTCCTATCGTATGGCGTTTTTATAACCTTTCATATTCAGACAGCAATCTTTCGAACTATTTTGTAATCATAGTCATTTACAACTTTTTGTACTTTTGTTTAAAAAGTGAGATCTAGTCTGATCTGTAAGTTAATTTTTAAAGCAAAAAGGGATAACTTGGTAAGCACTAGCATAAATTAACTGAAACCATATATATAGGATACATAAGCAATTTCTTTCACACTGATGTTTTTACTTTATGTAAGTTTGTTTAACAAAATCATATTAACGCCTTGGTATTATTGACCTGAATAAATTTTCATAAGTAACGTTTCATGACCCTGTGTTTTTTCCAAGAATTTTCTCTTTTGATATTTTATAACGGACTCAAAATCACGATGTAAAGTGAATGTTATTACCTACACCTAATTATATTTAGACTATATATTTCTACATTTTTTTGGGCCATTGTAACATTTTTATATTTCTTATTTTTATATATTTTATTATAAACTGATACTTACAAAAATAAGGATTGATATATTGGTTTCCTTACTGCAACGCTTGCGTGGCACTCGGAACAGCATTCTGAAAATGATTGATGGCCGAGTGGATTGCCCCATCCAAAGACACTGGGTTGAAATAGGTATAGGTTTAAGTTAAATTGAACTAAGCACTAATAACACTAACATAGCATAAATCTCAATCTATTACTAATCACTAACAACTTATGGACTGATGTAGGTCTGAAATAAAGATATTTTATTTTTTTATTTATACAGAATGGAAGGAACACTGACGCGAAAACTGTAACCACGTATCCGGTACATCATTCTGAGCCCCCCCCACATAGAAATTTTTCATCGATACTATTAAAAAATATATAATAAACCTGCATGCACATTATAGCGGCAAAACTACACAGACAAACATGAACAAATTCATCACATTGGTGTTGATATGCTACCTAAGTGTAGTAGCATTCATCCTAATCGATGTCGGCGAAGCTAATGGTACAAAGGCGGTGGTACACAGGAACAGACGATACCTATCCTTCTTGAATATGACACGGTTCTATGTGAGTATTAAGATTCCATTATTTTATTTTTTTAAATACACAATTACAACGAACGTTAAGTTTTAGTCTGGCTTTACCATAATATAGTGATGGAATACACATAATACAACATCGCGCCTGTTATCGTCGTAAGGTTAAGCAGAGGTGTACCTAATAGAACACCCACATTTCGCCAGTTATGTTTAAGTCCTAGGTGATAGGGCGCGACCCGTTTTTACTAAAAACTAAGCGATAACTAAATTAATCCATTAGTAGTGATCGCAAGCAAGACTGCTGTGCATGAGATCCTGGGTTCGATTCCCAGGTCGGACAAAGTGTTATTAGGGTTTTCCATCAGGAATTTCTCGGAGTCTCGACTTGTGCCAGGTTGATGGCAATAGGCTTTGATTATATGGGACTTAAACATTACTGGCCAAATGTCTGCCTTCTCCCTTCGGGGATTACAGGCGTGATGTTATGTTTTATTTAGTTTATTCAATGCTGAAAGACACACAAAATAAAATAATTGTGATTTCCCAAAGAACGCTAGACAACTTCAATACTTTTCTTGAGTAGAAACAATTTCTACCTATAATCCAACGTGTTCTACGGAGTAGAAGAGACTCGGACGCTAAAACGTCGTATTCAGTACATCATTCTGACGACCCCCCCCCCTCCCCCCCCAACAGATATTTTACGCCTTAATAAAAAAAATGCTATTTCCTACAAAACTGCAATGACTATACGGTCAAAATGTATTGAACAGCCAATTTATGTCTATGTGGGGGGGTTCAGAATGATGTACTGAATACGTGGTGACTGTTTTAGCATCGGTGTCCCTTCCATCTTGTGTGCTCTAATCATACGCTTCCACCAATTTAACTCCAAATGCATAACACACACCATTTCCAACAATTTTCAGCTAAAATTCAACTTCAAAGCAAACATAATTCCTTGGAACCAGCTGTTCGCGCAAGCTATAGGGTTCCGTATGAATTGGGACGCTCCTTCGCCTAATTTTCGTACCTTCCACCGCATACACCGCAGGCATATTTATGATTACTTGGAAACACTCTTGGATAAGTAAGAATCATTATAGTTTAATTATTTGTTAGAAGTAAGATTTCGATTGCAAAAATATCTTTGGGGTAAGCGCCAGTCATTCGATGATTACACATCCCAAAAAAAAAAGGGTAAGCGCCAGGATAGCCCGCGAAATTAAAATTTTCTTACGTCTTTTGCAATTAGCAAGTCAGTGTCAGGTTGTACGTTGATTAAAATATGATTCGCCATCGTAATTTTGACTTTACAGAGTTACAATCATTCAAATGATCAATACAAACTTAATGATGATTTTTATTTTTTATTCTATAAAATAAATCGTACGTATTACGGCCGCAAATCATATTTTGTTCAACATACAGCCTAACCAAGGAATTTTGCAAAAAACAAAAGAAAATTTCAATTTCGCGGACAACCCTGACGCTTCCTCTTTAATGAATTTCACAAAAAAAAAAGCTGATCGTGATCAGCATGTCTAAACCAATCGCTGTAAACGTCAATATTCCGTTACAATTATGACATAGACGACTCTTGATCGCATTCAGTTTTAATGTAATCGGCCCGCAGCAGAAAAACTAAATTAAAATGCTAAACTGCTTTTAAAATGGGTAGCATTATACTCATATATAAGGCCATTATTTCCTTATAAAACTTCAATTTATAGAGATCTAGCAGTGGATAAAATAAACTCTTTCAATCGATTACTTTTTTCATCTTTCGTTTCCTGAAAATACATTCGCACTTTATTTGTAACTTACTCTGAGATCACCAAAATGTGAAAAAACCATTGGCCTTCGTTTTGCCTAAGGTTATTGTTCCTGATTTAGAGAATGAAACTATTATTAACTATCTTTTCGCAAAACATTCATGCATGAGCAACCCCAAAATATTCAAAAACGACTTAATATTTGAACAGACACAACTAAAAACTTCTCCTGTTTCAGAAACGGTTTGGACGGCTTCCATTGCGTACGACGTGCCATCTGTGAGATGCAAATGATCTCAGAACCCAACATCATCTACCACAGACTTTTAAAAATTGTTTTTAGGTAACAAACTTATTTCGTATGCACGTACGTATGCTGATTCTGTAATAGGATTTATTTAAATGCTCCTCCATTAGGAGGAACAAAGATGTAGGGAGGTATGTAAATGCATCATGGACCCAGTAGGTATTACAGGCCTTTGACTGTGTAGTGTGTATATAACTCTTTGTTCTTCTTTTCATATATTTCTCTTGTTCGATGCAATAATTGCAATCGACCACGTTTCGTTAACCTAGCGATACAGCCGCACTAAGCGTGCCGCAAACTCAGTGCATAACGGACAGAAACCGGGTGCATTCATTTCCATCATTTTAGCGATAGCTTAGCCTAAACGTTACCTTAATAAACCCCTTTAAAGTCTTTGAGTATTTAACTTAATAGCTTAGCGAATCCCACCAGGTACCACTTAGTCGCGTCCCCTACATCTCTCATATATTTATTCATGCATTTTGTGTTTCAGGAGAATATCATCATCAACTGCACGATGGCACAATACAACCACAGTAGACTGTGACACTTCACTGTCCACATGTCCTTTATCGCTATTACAAGTTGCTCATTACACAGATATTGCTTGACTTTAAGGTTCTGTAAATGTAAATGTTTCCTTTCTCAAAGTTTGGAATAAATAAGTTACAAAATTATATTGTGTGTTATTGATTTTATAACTTGTTTTGACGTTGCACGACTCAAAAATACGGAGTGTGCACACATACCTACACGTTTGAAATGTAACATGATAAAAATGATAAAACATTGATTGGGTTTGTCTTATTTTTATTTGGAAGGGCTAGGTTCCAATTTGATTTATTTATTTTTCATAAATACATTTTAAGCTAACAGTTTTTTTACCAAAACGCTTAAAAGCTAACAATAATCGTATTAAAATGTCAAATCTATACATATAATAAAACTGTAGAAAAGTCGTTTTTGTACATCAAAAAAAAATCCAAAAAAAATAGCCAGGGTGTTAAAGGACAACCAATAGAACCCATTTCCAGCATTTTTCGAATTTTTGTCTGTTTGTCTGTTTGTCTGTTTGTCTGTGTATTTGTTCGGGCATCACGTAAAATGTACGAAAGCAATGTAGATAACTTTTATACACAACGATTGAGCGTAACTTGAAGTAACATTTAGTTTTTGTTTCATTGCAATCGGTTCAGTCTATCAAAAGATATTTGAATTTAAAGTGTTACAGAAGTAAAATTACAATAGGGTTATGTGCACTTGGTCTCACAACTTCCCGTAACTTTTATACACCACAATATGTGCGTAAATTGAAGTAACATTAAGTTTTTTGTTTCATCGTAATCAGTTCACACCTTATAAATGAAACGAAAGAAAAATGTAAATTAATAAAATTGTAATAGTTTCCGAAGTAAAATATTAAAACAGCGCCATCTATCGAACTCAGACTGGACTATATCTAGAGGTCAACTGCGTGCAGCATTGAATATAGATATTCGATAGATGGCATTGCGCGTGTGATGGCATGTTCAACTACATACTGATGGAGAAATTCCTGATAGGGTACGTGAAATTTGTCACAACAGGTCCTTATTGGCTATTAAAGAGATAGTTATAAGCATACCAGGGAACCCGATCAGTCAACACGGTTTGCCGACACCGACTGTCGATGGGGAACGTATAAACAGAGAGTACGTATCAGAAATTTTAGTTATAATCCCGTGGAACTCGCAGAAATTTTACAAAATGGCTGCGCAAAGACAGAGGAACAGCGCCAGACGTTTTATAGGGTATGCTGCAGTGTAGAAAACTCCTCGGGTGAAATCCTGTTTTTAGACGCACCGGGCGGAACAGGTAAACAGGTAATAACCAAAGTTATTTTGGTTCGAATAAGGAACTTTGGGAGTATGAAGAACAGGGTGTAAAGCTCTTCAACCCCCATTGAAAAGGGAGGATCCTTCGACCAGACGGGTGTTATGTCTGGTGGGCTACTGCCCTACAGTTGTTGTCGGATTCTTCTATATAGTCTTAAGTCGCGAATAACGTTACTTGCGCGATGCAGAATTTAGATATAATTATTTGGATTTTTATTTTATCCCTCTGCGTCATAGATGGCGCTGTAGTACTTTTTATAGTGCCGCTACATCACTCCCCCCCGGAGACCAGGGTCGGTAGTAGAATGAGTCGTTGATTGCCAGGCCAGTGGAAAGTCGTTGCCGCATTGTTCACGGTGAGTCGGAACTGTCTGCGGCGGTAGTGCGGACCCCTTGAGTCGGGGTCGGAGCTGTATGTGCTCCGTTGCGTCAGACGTGGTACAGCGCCGCGATGTGGCTGACTGCTCGCGTCGACCGGGAGGTACAGCTCTCAACCAGCCGAAAGTGCAGTGCCAAGGTAGCTTGATGAGGCTGAGGGTGCTGACCAGGAATGTGCTTCCGCTGCATGCTGGTGGTCAGGAATACCCATTTTGAAGCTGGCTGGCTATATGACTCGCTGCTCGAAAGCTTGAGGAAGTTTGAGGAAGTGATGTTGATGACGTCACGTTGCTCGAAGGCTGCACTGACGTCCATTTCGGGGTCACCAATTTGGGGGTATGGAGAACAGGGTGTAAAGCTCTTCAACCACCATTGAAAAGGGAGGATCCTCCGACCAGGCGGATGTTATGTCTGGTGGGCTACTGCCCAACAGTTGTTGTCGGGTTCTTCTGTATAGTCTTAAGTCGCTAATAACTTGCGCGATGCAGAATTTAGATATATTTCGATTTTTAGTTTATCCTCTGCGTCATAGATGGCGCTGTAGTACTTTTTGTTCTATGTTGCTGAAATACTTTTTGTAGTGCCGCTACAGAACCAAAATAAAATTTCCCTTGCTGTCGCCACTTCAGGGATAGCAGCCACATTATTGCCTGGAGGAAAAACGGCACACACAACATTTATAATTCCTATCGACTTAGACCGCACGGAAAGCCCGGTTTGCAACATACTGCGAAATAGCGATAAAGCAAGGGTTTTATGCGATTGTGTTTTAATTTTTTGGGACGAGTGCACTATGGCAAACCGCAAAGCTGTAGAAGCAGTGAATAGAACTTTACAGGACATAAGGCAAAATGACCGGCCGATTTCCGGCAGACACTCCCGATAGTACCCCGAGGAACGAGAGCCGAAGAAATTGCTGCCTGTCTGAAGAGTTCTGTTTTATGGCGCAATATATCATCTACACACCTGAGTGTACATATGCGTGCACAGTTGCGAGGCTGCGAAAATGCACAGGAGTTTCCCAATTTATTGTTACAAATAGGCGATGGCACATACCCCGAACAAGAAGATGGAAAAGTTATTTTGGTTGATAATCTCTGTTCTTGCGTTACATCACAACAGGAGCTAATTTCTTCTGTGTACGGAGATTCCACAAACATGGGAAATCAAGCCGGTTCTTGGCTATGTCAGCGAGCTATTTTGACTCCTCGCAATTGGACATTGCGAGGAGTCTGCGCTGCGGCAATTAATTTAAAATAATTGATTCATGTGTCCGGGAATAGTAGAGAATACACCTCTATAAATACAGTTATGGAAGAAGATGACGCCACACACTACCCGGTAGAATTTTTGGATTCCCTCAACACACCCGGATTTCCAGCCCACAAAATAGTTTTAAAAATCGGAGTCCCAATAATTCACCTCAGAAATTTATGTCCTCCAAACTTTGTAACGGCACTCGGCTCAAAGTCACAAATCTGCAGCAAAACATAATCGAAGCTGAAATATTAACCGGTTGCGGCGCTGGTGATATTGTTTTTATTCCAAGAATACCTATAATTCCTAACAACTTTCCTTTCTTTTTCAAACGAGTGCAATTCCCAGTCAGTCTCTGTTATGCCATGACGATTATTAAAGCTCAGGGCCAGACATTATTCGTTGCGGGGGTGGACCTAAGTATTGGATGCAAATCCCATGGTCAACTATACGTAGCTCTTTCTCGCGTAAACAACCCCAATAACCTTTTTGTGTACGCTCCAGATGGTTTCACAGCTAATGTTGTTCATAAAGAAGAACTAGCATAAATAAAAAAAATATATTTGTATCGGAATCCTCCAACAGCGCTTCGCACTAAAAAATACATTGTTAAGTTCCGACATCCACGCGAACGAAGTCGCGGGCACAGCTAGTAGCATCATATAATTACAATAATTCAGAAAGCATCATACATATCACAAATAAAATAATATAAGTAAGCCCTAATATTTCAAAAATAAATACATGTGATGTCATGTCCGGTTAGACTGTAAGCCAACCGAAAAGGTTGGGTAGATTATCATGGAGTCAAAATTAACACACTAGTGTTACATAAACATGTCAGTGGAATTCAATAATATTACAGTACAGTCTTGATTCAAAAATAAAAGAAAAGAAAATTACAAATCAATTGTAATCAATCAATGGAACTAAGCTAAAGACTTCACTAGCAAAGTAATATTTAAAATTCAGTATGTATATTATTTACAAACTACAAATAGATCTAAAATAATAGTAAAAATATTTATGTGCAAGTATCAAAATGGGAAAAGGTTACAGGACGTCAAAAGGAAAAGTACCGAGAAGGCTGGCAGCATTGCCACGTTGGATGGAAATGCTGATTGGTTCGCCAAAATAAAAGCCAGCCCTCTGGTCACGCTTTGCGAAATTGTTTATAATTGAATGATTCAGTTCTTATTTCTCAAAAAAGACTTCGATTCGTTAACATAACTGAACCGTGTATTATTAAATAAAATAAAATCGTAACTATGCAGACTGAAAATAATAAAATAATAATATATTATTATCCCCAAATGTCGTAAGTATAACTCGACCCTTATCTTTAACCAATTCGCGCTTTCTTTGCTACATTCTAAAACACTAGCCGACACAACCCACATCCAATAAACTAGTTTACGTTGTCCAAACACAATTATTGTTGATAAACAATACATCAAATATGACCCCCTTTAGACTCGTATGAAGAGCTCGTACGAATATTGTCGCTTTTATTATGTCTATGTTACACCTCATCTTTAGTGTGTTGTGAAAAGCGAAAATTGTGTTGAAAAAAAACTCTATTGGACGAAAATGTGATAGACACGAATCATATTAGTAAAGACATTAACTGAAAAAAAAAATTAATGATAAAGAAGCTAGAATCAGTGAGCATATCATTAAAAGTAGATTTTATTTTAACCAATTATATCGCAATATTCATTGACCTAAATAAAAGTGAACACAATTTGCACCAAATACCAGACAGGCCAAAATCATTGGCACATATTTTATCATTAGAACTCAAGTTTAAAACAATATACATAAATGATAACGATGAAGTAAATTGTACTGTAACTGTTTGCTTAATTGAAGCGGGTTTCAAACTTTTAATTCTATTATTAGAATCCTGTTTTTAATTAGTATTAAGTACTCGTACTTTTCTTGCAACAAAATGTACAAATACATCCATGTGTGTGCGGTGTGCTATGTTTGTTTTGTAGTGTTTATGCTTATAGACTTTGGTAAGGCTAATGAGTCTACCAATCATCGTCAAAGACGGTACCTCAGTTTCAAGAACATGACGCATTTCTTCGTAAGTATAACTTTTTCATAATTATAGCTGTTTCCTATACAGGATGGGAGGAACACCGACGTACAAACGGAACATTGAAATATTTCATAGGGATTTTTTTTCAAAATGATCTGTTGCCTATACCGTACATCTTGACCATGTAGGTAGGAACCGCACTTTTGTACGAAACATCCTTTTTTTAATACCACATAGACACGTTTTTTATAATAGTCATTGGGGGGGGGGGTGCCCGTTTTTACGCCGGTGACCCTTCCACCCCGTATATGAAAACCTACCTACTTCTTAACCACATAGTATACCTCTCTTCAATCTACCGAGAATGATAGTTCCTTTGCTTTGAAAACTAAGGAATAATCGAGCTTGTATGATCTCCTTGGTTAGTAGTGGTAAATATCATCATTAGTTTAAAAAGATAGGGTCCGCCATTAGCTGTCCTCTTGCCCTCATACTTTTGAACCAGATAATTATGGACGTAGGCAGCTACATCTCAGATTATTTATTATAGATATCTCAGATTATTTATTATTTTTTATTTGTTAACCTAGCTTGTTGTTTAATGCTTAAAATGAAGATTTCTAATTGCCATGTCTTTTACGTTTTTCAGCTGCGTTTTAACTTTAAAATCAACATGGTCCCCTGGAACCAGATCTTCGCGCAAGCCCTCGGGTTTCGTATGAATTGGGATGCTCCACCAGACACCTTTCATCCATATCGGAACCATTACATACATAGAAGAACTATTTATAGTCATACAGAGACACTGTTGGACAGGTAAGACCCACATTTTATTGATAAATACTTTTTTTCTTCTCGACGAAATAGAAGCTTGTTTGGTCTGCGCTGCTTAATCCTTCTTTATTTAATGCCTACCAGCTTGTAGGGTTGCTTACAAATAAAGAACTTCCAAGGACCTAAAAAATGTTTCCTCTTGAAAGGGTTATATCATCATCATCTTCCTGCCCTTGTCCCATTCTACTTGGGGTCAGCGCAACACGTTTTCTTCTTACATTCTCCCATGTCAGACGTCACGGCATCATTCACTCCTTTCTCTTTCATATCATTCCTCACACAATCCATCCATCTTTTTGTTTGGCCTACCTCTCCCTCTCCATCCATCTTATTAGTGCTTTATTATGCCTTGTGGATGCCTCATTTTCTCGTCTCTACTTTTGAGAAACATTATTGGCGTACCACTTGTTATAAATGTCACAGCTTTCCATATTTTTCAAACTCCTGCCCTCGTTTTTGTATGGAAATCAATAAATATCTATTTATTTTTGAGCGCCGCAACCGAAAGACTGCAAAATTATACAAATAGCAGATATCCATAGAATTCTGTAGGAAAGAGATGTATTTCCTTTCGTTATAAATACATACTTACTTTCATATTAGAATTGATGAAAATGATTAATCTTCACTTCTTAATGAGCAGTCAAATAAATTATTATTAATTTAGTCATATTCTGACCAAACTAGCAGTATAATTTGGATTTGGAATACTAAATTAGTAAACAGGAAGTCACAGCTTTCTTGTTTTGTTAGCTCGATCTAAACAGGGGTTCTAAAATGACCGCTTTAGCAGAATCATAATAGGATAATTATATTTTAGTTATATTTTTTTTCTGTTATAATGTTATTAGTCTGTAAGCTTTCCTAAAATGTAAAAAATAAAATAATAATAAATAAATAATAATATGAATTACGTTTAAATTCTTAAAATGGTCATAGACGTACCTACTGTTATGAATTGTCACCTTGTGACCATTTAACGAATTTAAACGTAATTCATATTATTATCCTATTATGATTCTGCTAAAGCTGCCATTTTAGACCCCCTGGTCAATTCTTATATTCATAAATCACATTATTTATTAAAAGTTGCGAGTTACAGAAAAGTTGAAAAGGAATCGACTGTCTTGGTATGGGCATGTGATGAGGAGGACGAATCGCTGGTGACTAAAAGGGTGACGAATATAAATGTCGATGGATGGAGAGGAAGAGGAAGACCAAGTAAACGATGAATGAATTGTGTGAGGAATGATATGAAAGAAAAAGGAGTAAATGATAGCGTGAAGGTTGACATATGATTGAGAATGGAAGAAAAAACCCCAAGTAAGATGTGATAAAGGCAGTTACATGATGATGCGCTGCCTAATCATACATATATGCAATATTTAACTAGCATTTCAACCGATAGACACAACATGCTTTATAACTAACTTTTCCCCAAAGGACATTTTACCTAGCTAAACTAAAACCGCAGCACTCCCACTTTATCCCGTTCCACATACACCTCAATATTAATACATGAATTCATAAAATACCATAAACATTCACCAAAAATAAATTGATTGCCCCAGGAACGGCCTGAATGGCTTCCAGTGCGTCCGCCGAGCCATTTGCGAGATGGAAACGCTCCCTGAACCGCGAAAAATATACCACAAACTTTTAAAAATGGTTTTCAGGTAATATAAAATGACATTTTTAATGAAATTATGTTCTTAAGTGACGCCCGTTGAAACGCTGAAATGAAATTACGAGCGAATTTTACGCTAAAATGGACATTCACGTTCGGAAATTGTAACGTGGGTTCGGTTGAAACAAAAGTTAAAGGTTCTGCTGAAACATTATTTCTGGGAATTAGATTCTGAATGAGAAGTTATTGTTATTAAAAATTGTAAGTTTTATGAAGTATATCAGTAATTGTAAATCCTATCTATGTTATCGAAAACATTGAACAAAATCATTTTGAACTAAACTTAAAATGTGAAAAACTATATTTAAATAAAGTATTAAAAAGGCACAGTAAAGTAGATATATTTTGGACCTGCACAGACCTCCATGATTCTAAAAGTGATTTTATTCTGTTTTCAGACAACAGTCTTCAGCCACAGACAAATGGCACAACAGAACTGCTGAAGATTGTGCGGTTTCCCGGTCATCATGCCCATTTTCGTTCCTAGACGTATCTCTGTATACCGATGTTTAACTTTGAACCTCAATCAAAAGTGGTGGATTACAATCGGGATACTAGTTATCTAACGTTTTTCTTGTTTAAATAATGTATAGAATAATAAATTTAAAATAGTATTATCAGTCATTTAGTTTTTTTTTTATAATATAAAAAAAGTATCAACTGTTCCTAATCCAAAAAAGATTGACTTCCTTTATAAGTTCCCTAGCAATTTCTAGGTTAATAGTTTCTTTTAGAAAATCATCAATAAAATGTCCATAGCACATTATTAAAAAAAAACTATTATTAATAGGTACCTAGAGAATATATGACCCTTCAGAGTGTAATAGACAGATTTGCGTCCTAAAAGTAATTTCCCTGCTTTATTTTTCCCCTGACGCTCGTAAATGATGGGCCTTTACACATTAATAGCAACCTGTTACTGCTAACATACCTACATGTAGACATACTTAAGGGGTGCTACATTCGGGTCGGCAAATTCGATTCGGCAATATTCGTTGCACAATAAAGCAGACCAAAAGCAATGAGGATTGTCCATTTTGTTTTTGCAATTGTGCTATTTGCAAAACGATTTCGAAGAATAGAGTCCCAAATCATTTATTTTTAGTTAAAATAAAATGACACAAAATATAAATGAATAGGGAGTTTCTTTTATATTTTTGTGTAAATGTGGTTAACCTTTATTTGACCTTCAATGACGTTATCTCAAGAAGGAAAATTGTTAAATACGGTTAAGCCTGTGTTCAGAGAACGCGGGAACCGCGCAGTTTACAATCACGCGGTTCCTGCGTGTCTGATCGAGTACCCAGCTTCGTGTGGATTAGCCTTTAATTAAAAACATCACAACATCATAAGAGTGTCACTCACGAGTTAAATCGTTGAGTGTGCATAGGAATCTATTCCAGTGATGGCGTCATCAGCGCTAAAACTTTAAAATTAAATATGAATTAAACTAGCCATTGAATTGAAAATACATACAAATTAGTTTCTTAAAATCGTTATTCCTTACTAATATTATAAATGCGAAAATAAGTTTGATTGTTACCTTTTCATGCCTAAACCACTGAGCCGATCATCCTGAAATTTTGCATATACGTTGTCAGGTGTACAGAAAGCTTTCATCCCAAAAAAAGTACTGTTCCCGAGGAAAACAAAAATAACGTTCTTATAATAGTAGATGGCTTTGACGCCATGTTTATTTTGAATCAAGCAGCGTATAACCCAAATTGATTGTCAAATTCTAAATTAACACGAGCGAAGCCGCGGGCAAAAGCTAGTACTATATATATATTAATTAAAAAATATTTATATTCAATGCCAATTACTACACATATTCCACTTATGCCGATCGGCAAAATCCGTGCAGCGTCGTCTATTCTTGCATCATGTTCTGTTTGGCGCATGTCGAGCAAAGCCGAGAGGATTTTTCGTAAAATAATTCAAAATTGTATTAAACTTTGCGGTCATCCTGTGCCGCATCACGTCAATCTGACCAAGCGTATCGCAGGCCTAATACTGTTTTGTCTAGCAGGATGACTGATCAGAAGTTAGAGCATACTGTAATTAGTTGAAAGAGAGAGAAAGAAAATCTGGAGATATGATACAATTTGGGAACGCTTCTATCCAATTTAGATGATCCAGCATCTCAACTTGTAATCGAAAAATATTTCTGTCCTTTTTTCTATTGAATTTGGGAGACCCACATTGCGCTAGGAAGAAACAAAATTGTTAATTCTGTTAAAATAAAACGCACTTTACAGAAATAGTATTCGAAAGAAAAAAATTGAAGTTTAAAAGTTTATTGTTATACATACAATTGGCAAATTATATAATAAACAGGAGGAGGACTTTTCTCAAAATACCTCAAAAATACAAGTCGGTGCAAAAAAACTGACACCAAAGAATGAGAAGCTCGCCCCTCCTAATGATGTCATATAGTAAATGTAGCACTAACAAGCTGTTCCCGGATGCCTGCTCGACGACAGCCATTTTTAATTAAATTATTCGCGCGGAATTCTAGTTTACTTTCACTGCAGGTTTTATGTAAAATATTCTAGTTGTTGATGTGAATAAATTGAGTGTGCAGCATAGTAGCCGTCAAACACGCCATAGGCCCGCTTTGCATATCTCTACATGCATATTGATGTAAGTAATTAATTTGTACGAAATGGAACGAGGCGTCACTTTGTAATGCAATGCTACTGCTGCTATACATCCTCTTAAGTATAAAATGAAATGAAGAGAAGTCACCATCAATACAAATCAAAGAAAAAAACCGGCCAAGTGCGAGTCGGACTCGCGCACGAAGGGTTCCGTACCATGCTGCGGGACTGTTCGAAAGAGATACCGCGGCCCTGGAACATAAAGGGCCAATGAAGGAACATGGGTGGTTTTTAGTCAGTAAGAGTCTGACACTCCCTTCCGCTCCGCCCAGAGCGGGAGGAATTTGATGATTTCCCACCCCCCCCAAAAAAAAAAAAAAAAAAAAAAAAAAAAAGGGTTCCGTACCATTATCTACAAAAACGGCAAAAAAATCATGTCTGTTGTATGGGAGCCCCCACTTAAATATTTTTTTTTATTCTGTTTTTTAGTATTTGTTGTTGTAGCGGCAACAGAAATACATCATCTGTGAAAATTTCAACTGTCTAGGTAACTATCACGGTTCATGAGATACAGCCTGTTGACAGACGGACGGACAGGCAGTGGAGTCTTAGTAATAGGGTCCCGTTTTACCCTTTGGGTTCGGAACCCTATAAAAGTAGAAAAATAATGAAGATCAATAATAATTTCATGATTATGTGAGCTATTTTCTCGAAAACACTTATTCCATTATTAACATTTAGGTAAGTAAAATTTCCATGACAAAGAAATCTCATAATATTCACTGGTGTTTAAACGTGGAATTCTTTCTAGGTCTTGATTTTAGAAAAAGAGAAAATAATGTGATGAAATTGACTTAAGTATTTTTAAGGGCGAATTAATTGTAAAATAATAAATAAATTAAAAATAATCAAGATCAACAATTATTTCATGATTATGTGAGATATTTTCTCGAAAACACTAAATTATTTAAGTAAAATTTCCATGAGAAAGAAATCTCATAATATTCGCTGGTGTTGAAACGTGGAATTCTTCCTAGGTCTTGATTTTAGAAAAAGAGTAAATATTGTGAAAAAATTGACTTAAGTATTTTTAAGGGCGAATAAATTGTAAGACCAGACTGTGCCGTTCACTTTTAGTAAATTAAGAAGTCGTACAAACTGAAGATATATTCCTAAGGGTAGCAAAGCAAAATAGCAAGCAAGGGCAGGACGAAATCATTACTACATGCAAATAAACCTATACCTATCTCTCTCACACCACTACAATCACACTATTCCCATCTCAATCTACGCCGAGGACTGAACTACTGAAAGCTCAGTGCGTGGTTAGCACAAAATAAATCGAGTTAGGTACCACTGGACCACTCAATAAATTCTCGAGGCGTCTAAATCGGCTACTATTGAACTGATTGCCCAATGGGGCCTGGGGGAGATCACTATTTTTAGTCGAATAAAATACTGGTATTTTTCATTTCCTGGGATAGATTGCCTGATACTTAGAAGTGGGATAAAGAAGTTTTTATTCAAGAGTTCGAACCCAACACACGTACCTCTGATTTTTCGGATTCACGTAGGTATTTTGTAATTATTTATCACTTGTTTCGGTGAAGTAAAACATCGTGAGGAAACCAAACCAGCATGCCTGAGAGATATTTCTCGACCGCATGAAAAGCCAAGTTAGAGGCTCATGGGCGGCAGAAAAGCTCTGGCACCAGCAGCTCTCGTGCCAGAGCTTTTCCACACGAAAAAGATGAAGAAGATCATTCCAATTAATTTGGGGTGCCGACCCCAAATTAATTGGAATGAGCTTCCTATTCTTTGCAGCATGTCTTCTTATCCCATACTTCTCTATTACTCGTCATCTCATGAGACACCTCCTTTCTAGCCATGTCATCCTTCACACAGCTCATCCATTTTTATGTACTTCGCAATTGGCGTAATATTGTGTGTGTACTGTCAACTCAGAAGCTAACTTTAATAAAATAAATACATTTGTTTTTGAGCTTTCATTTGAATCCTACACTTTGTAGCCTACATCCGTGGTTGGAGCTGCTCAACCTTCCAACATATTACATTTCTAGTCACCTACTCAACAGAATCATCAGTCCCACTTAAATGTTTAAGTTTTGCATATGAAAGAAATAGCCAATCCTATCTGGAAACGTTTGTTTGCATTTTACTTCTTCTATCAACTATTTTTTACATCACCTTCGCATTATTGTTGGTTTTCTTTAAAACTTCAGTGTCGATTGAACTCCAATCTGCGAGTCTAAATTCTTGGCAATAAAAACTATAGCAAAACCCACCTACACAGTACCCACATAAAACCAGTTTAGCCATGCAGTCTTGATGTCACCTAGATCGATTCTCAGATCAGAAACGTGTAACGACTTTTGTATTTCAGAAGTCGAATAAATATAAAAAAACACAAACAAATCAACCAGCCAACATCCTAACACAAACAGTTTTAAACCAAATGCAATCGAGAACCGATAGTTGTCAGTCCACTAAGTCAATGTAAATATTGTAAGGAAAAGATCGCCTGTACGTGACCGGCTTCACATATGAGATTTACTTAATTTGTCGCAAGCAGCGGTCCGGGCAAACAGCCCGGCTTTGCTGTAGACACTTTATAACCGGCACTGCTCAGGATTACTGCTCGTCCAGACGTTTCTTTTGAGCCAGATTTTTAGTCTTTTGGTCTGATCTCGGAGATATATGGCTGGTTTTAAGATAGTTATTTGTTTTGGGGTTTTGAAGATCAAAGCGTTGAGACGAGTTCTAGATGAGTTAGAAAACTCAACTTATTATTGCTACAAAAAATATATTCTGGCGTTATAAACGTTACTACCTACATATATTATAGTTTTTATGGCGGCGATAACAACAACGGATTTAAAAGAAAAAACAAAGTACATTGACTTCACTTCAACTACTTCTTTAATTGTGCCCAATCTAGTCCAAATATCAGAAACGTCGTTAGTTTCAGAAAATATCCATATTAAATCCCGTTAATCGTAAAACTATCGACAGAATAGGACAAAACGCAATACCACTACATTCATGTACCACATAACATTTCAAAGCACCTTAGCCCAAGTAGACAAATCAAGCAAAAATAATCCGTAGCTTCCTCATTCATCTCTCAGAATACTGAACATTTCCATGAGCCCCTGACCCTCAGGGCATTCGGAGTACACAGATGCACAGTTGAACATCTGCCGTCCAGCTACGGCTGCATCGTTGTATGCTCCCATTAAGTCTTCCCAATCTTCATCTTTTTCGTCAAAAGGCGTCCTTCCATAGTCGGGCCTGAAATGTGAGAAATAGGTTCATGAAATAAGGTGACATGAGAGTAGAAGAAATGCTATGATTGTTTACCCCTAGGCTACGTGAAGCGGCGTTGAACATACTTATATAATGCGGAAATTTACGCACATATAGACACAGGATTGTATTACACCGGGATAGAAACAAGCGTAGCCTAATATTGGATACTTTTCATCATGGTAAAACGTACAGAACGTTCCAATAATTTCTGACCTCCATGTGGCTGAAGCCGTGACATGATCATACGCCGTAGTGCGATGGAAGTCCTGGTAAAACATTTATAACAACAACATTCATTTATTGTCAGGCAACTTCGGCCCATAGATATACACCATTATTTTTAGGTTGTTCTGGAGCCAAATACCATGAACTCGATCATCGAACTCGAAACGATCGGGACTATTTTTTTCAAAAAATAACAATAAAAAAAACACGAAAGAATTAATTTAATGTTTTTTTTTTTGTGAAATAATGAGAATCGATCGATGAATGAATTTTTCAATGGATATCGTTTGCATGTTTTGCCGATCGTGGATACGTTTTACACACACATATGCATTTAAAATCTACTTATTTAAAAAAAAAACATTAAACTTACTCTTTCGTGTTTTTTTTATTGTTATTTTTTGAAAAAATAGTCCCAATCGTTTCGAGTTCGATGATCGAGTTCATGGTATTCGGCTCTAGAACGACCTAAAATAATGGCGTACAAGTTCCCATAAAAATAGATAAACAATTTTTAACACAGCGTTTAGTACGTCTAACCAAAGATACTCGTATCAAGCATATTATAAGAATATTATAAGTTGGGGGATTACATTGATGATAAAAATGATTGGCTCAATGCTGGTCCTGCTCCACAACCATAGGGATAAGTTTGTCCATCTATTTTAATAGGACCTTATATACCTTACAGACTAACATAAATATAATAAAATACAATTTGTGTTAGTAAATAGACCCTTAAAACTACGTTAGAAACACTTCACATGTGCAATATGTCACTGCGCGTTCTTATGGCACTTGTACGTGGAAGCGACGGAACACCACTCCATGTGGCCAAAAGTCCTCTTCCAAGACGAGGTGCTGATAACACGTTGGCATTCGCCTTAAAGTACACGTTGCGGCGCGACTCAAGCAACTGCACTCTCACCACGTACTTGGTGATGTCTTCCGCCGTAGTGGTGTGGCGTGTGTGTGGTAGTGTGGTGTAGTGTGATGTGTACCAGTAAGAGATTAACATCATTAACAAACATTGGATAAACCACTTATGTATGTTTTAAATTCTTATATTAATTTCCAAATATTTTAGCTAAAAATATCTAGATTTAGATAGAAACCAATTCTATTCCATCATATAGTTTATGGTAGTAAGTCGGTTATGTCCGGTCCGTCGAGTCTCTTGTTGAATGTTAAAACTGGCTAATTAATGCTCTTCATTATCTCGTAACTGACACATTATTTAAAGCTGATACTTAATTAAGTGTAAAATACTCGCAATAGACAGAATGCGATCACTGAAATGAATGGAGATTGACAGTCAAATAATCTGACAATTTTAATTTCATCCATTTATTTAAAGTTCATGATTTAACTCGTTGGAGAATTTCATAATTTCTGAATAGACCATGACGTTATCTTGGGAACTTAACGAACGCATAACATAGTATTTGATTGAAGTCGCTTTAAAAGCTAAGTACTGAGTTTTCATCAAAAAGTTCAGTAATTCTTCTTGGCTGCCCACAGTGATATTATTCACTTGCCCTCATCCCAACTTATTTGGGGTCGGCGCAGCATGTCTTCTTCTTCCATACTTCTCTATTACTCGCCATCTCAACAGTCACCTCCTTTCGAGCGATATCATCCTTCACACAGTCAATCCATCGTTCCTTTGGTCTTCCTCTACCCTTATAGCCATCTAGGTATATTCACATTCAACATTTTCCTCATTCCTCCGCATCACATCCATACCACGATAACCGATTACCACACAACTTTTCAGTCACTGGCGCCACTTTCAGACTTCCTTCTACGTAATCATTCCTTATTTTATCCATTTGCGTTACACCACACATCCCCCTAAGCATGCTCATCTCATCCACATGCAATTGCCTATAGTGATAAAATGAGGGTATGTGTTAACTTACGTCAGCAGTATGTGTATTATCTCTCCAACCAGACCTTCCTCTTCTACCGGATACTGCGCAGCCTCACAAATTGCTCGATACACGCACTCCTCACCATTTACACCTTTTCTGAAAATTATTAAAGTAACACAAATGTCAAGTTTGTGAACAGCTATTGAAGTGAACCAGAGATAATAATTACTTGACCTATTGTCCCATGTTTCTTGTAATTAATCCACCTCTTTTTAAGTTTGCCCATTTTTTTTTTTTTTTAGAGGGTGGGAAATCATCAAATTACTTCTCCCGCTCTGGGCGGAGCGGAAGGGAGTGTCAGACTCTTACTGACTAAAAACCACCCATGTTCCTTCATTGGCCCTTTATGTTCCAGGGCCGCGGTATCTCTTTCGAACAGTCCCGCAGCCCTGGCAGTTTAAGTTTGCCCTGTGCTTTTGAAGTTTTTATGAAACAGGGTGAACGAAGTAAAGTCTGTTCAAACCCATGTTTCCAATAGATATTATTTCCACTTACGAATATCAACTTTTTATTCTTCTTGGAGTGTCGATTACCATCTAAATTGTGTCAGCCCAGAACTGAGCCACGAATTAGGCGCACCCTGGACCTGGACCTTTCACCTCGATTACAATCAACTTATTGTCAGAGTAAATTAATATGATTTTAAAATTAATTTTCACTATTTATTGATTTATTTTATTTATTACGGAGGGAACCGCAGGAGTGGCACAGTTCAGGCCTATAAAACTGAAACTGACTTAAAGTCGATATCATGAAAAAATCAACAAAACTTTAGTGTTAGTTTTAAATATGTAATATTTTATTAAATAAAAATTTTATTTAATAAAACACGTTCATTTACAAGTTTGGAAACTATATTGCAAACGAAGTTTACAGCAATATTCGAACTACTTCTTCAAATAAGTACTGAATGCACTTACGACTTCAACATGTCGGCGACTGCAGTATAGAACGTGAGCCTCTCGTCTCTTCTGGCAGCGACATCAGCTTCCCTCTGTTCCCTAGACACGGTCTTGATGAAGTAGTACTGCGACAGCTGGGTTATGTTCGCGAACTGCACGTATTGGTACTGGAAGTTGGCTGCGAAGGCTAAGCTGATGTAGTCTTCTGCATGGATGGGCGATGAGAAGCCTACGATGAGCTGAGGAGACAGGAGAAGATGAGAATTAATTTACTGGATCCCTCGTATGATGAAACACATGAGAGGAGTTCGCGGCTAAATAATAACAGCCGTTCAGGGTCAATCTTCTGGTTAAGCCGCGCTTGCCTAGGCTGGACCGTGGATGGGTAACCACCCATTGCATACCGAGTTTCCTCCGTGGCTCAAAAAGCACGTTAAGTCCTTTCACCTGGCTGCCATTTGTAGATCTTTGACAGTCGTTCCAGTTAATCAGTGGCCCGAAAGTCTGACAACCCGTCTTACTAAGGGATACCGTATTGCCCAGTCCCAACTGGGTTGGTCAAATAGGCAGTCGATCCATGTAAAATACTGGTATTCAGCTGTTTCCGGTGAGACTGCAAGTCGACTCCAGCATAGTGGGAAAAGGCTAGGCAGATGATGATGCATCATGAAACGCATCTATAGGCTATACACTCGTAGTCATTCCAGTCCACTACATATTTAAGATTTCTCAGCCACGACTTCTTCTTTCTCAAGTGGGTTAGCTATGAAAGGTTAATTGCTGCTTTTCATACTACCAATCATGACTGCCATTATTTTAATTATGTTAAAATCGAAGCTGCCCTCTGGACGTAGTTTATAAGTACGTTATCCTGACAACAGTTTACATACACGTTTATTACTGTCGAGCACAGATTTTTAAAAGATGAATGAGTTTAAATGAAAGGCAATATACACTCTATCACACAAAACATAAACATATTAGTGGAATTGTAGGAGAACTTAATATCTAAACCTCTTGCAGAAAACATGTGTAGTGTTGTCATAATCATCATTAGTGGCCAATGAGAGTGATAGGTATTTAACATTATATTTCGTACCTTATAAGTTCCTCCTTGGGGATATACCAGTGGAAGACTGTTGATCTGCCGCTTCATAACCATCGCTTTGTGTGCCTCTTCGTCATTAGCGGCTACTCTCACTACGATCACCAGCAGGGCCGGAATAATCCAGCGGAAACTGGATTTTGTTCTGTTACTAAAATGACGTATGAACATTTATTAAATAAATGTTCAATAAAATCTCACAATATTTCGATCGCATGATTGAATTCAGAAAATAATGACACTGCGCTTTTAGTAGAGCGTTTTGTATTATTGTAGACTAAAAATTGACTTTGATTTATGACGAAATTGAGATGAGAATTGAATTTATGTAAGTTAACCATCTTGGTTAACTTACATAAAAAATAAACTTAAATCTCGTCATGCATTGACTATAATTATTATCATTTCTTGTTTTCCTTTTTTTAATGTATGTATCTCCTTAAAAAGCTCTTCCACTCAGGGGTCAGTTACCCCCTTTTTAATCTACAGTTTTTCTTTGGCCATTATAAAAAAGATAGATTTACAAGATCATAATCTTACTAAAAATAAAAAATAAACAAATGACAATCTCTACCTTTAAAAAAACTTTATAACTTTAGGTATCTTACCGCATTTTTCCGGATTAAGTTTTAATCATGAACCAACCAATCAGGGAGTAGCTAGGGAGTCACATTTTCCGCGTGTGTCGGCTTCGCGTATCAACGTCTTGTTGGAAAAGGTGTCAATGCACCCGTTCGTCTGTAGCTGGCATTATAAGGCGGAGTACACACTGCGAAGTAGATTTGAGTAATTCCGGATTCTAGCGGCTGAATTGGATCAGTATTACTTTTTAACAATGTTTTTTTCGGTCAGTGAATACGAAACGGGGCACTATGAAAAAGTCGACGTAGCCCTGCTAGGCGGGACTCCTATTTTTATCTGCAGGATTTAAAGTAACCTTACCTAACCTAACGTCGGGGTGCCCCAAGTCCCGAGCTCGCTTCGCTCGCTCTTGTATTTTGCTCTTTTTGGCTAAAAATTTCTGCCTTATTTCTCAGTGCCCCGTTACCTACACTCCTTTTTCTTATTTTGTTAATTAATGAAATGAAGCGGTATGAGTTTCACAATACCATTTAAAGTAGACGCTCTCATAAGATATTTGAATTAAGAAGTGTGATTCATATTCATTGTGAACTTTCAAACTACTTTTAATTTAAAAACAGTGGTATTTATAGTGGTTTATTTGTAGATGTTTGACAAAAGTATCTAGTAGTCGTAAGCCCGAAAGCCAGCCAAACAGTTTTACCAGAGGGTATCATATAACCTAGTGACTGAGTTGAGGAGATCGCTCCATTTAATATACTGGTAGCTGGTGCTGGTGGTAACTGTATCCGGTAAGACTGGAAGCTGACTACAATATAATCCTAAAAAGGCTCGGCAGATGATGATAGTCTTTATTTTTCATGTATAAAACACGATCATCTTGAACCCACAAGCGTATCCTACACACACACAGACACGCGCGTACACAGACACTCAATGCAGAACTAGACTTCCTGATTGCACCATGATGAACTCAGCTTTAACTTTAAATCTCGAAGTCACATGACTCCGCCCACCGCCACACTAATATGTTTATCCAACAACAAACTGTCACGAGACAATACCTTAAAATTGACGTATTACGTGTGCTACTTGGAATCGCTTGCTATCCGGATTTACCTAGTTTCATATTTGAAAGACACTGCGCAAAATATTTTTCTGTTATTTTTTTATTTGTTATTTTATATTATGACATCTTTGTACCTACTATTATATAAAATAAACTATCATAACTTATTTTTGTGTTTTATATAAAAATCATTTTGTCCTGTCCCAATCGATCAAGGAACTAACGGGTCCCAAAATCGGTTATTTTCGGTTAGACTCGAAGCGGACCCCAACTTAGGCTACACAGATGATGGAGTTTTTGATTGGATAGATTGGTTCATTTTCTTCAAGTGCAGCAAGTTTCTATTTTAGCATTTTTTTTTTATCAAAGACTATTTTAACTTAAAAAAATATATATAGGGTATTAATATAGACAAATCTACATAAAGTCGATAATATCAAGCAAATTACTTCAATAAAAAATACTATAAAATTCATACCTGCCTCCTTCTCGATCTCATAAACATTTAACGGGCTCCATCGATTTCCTTTGCGCAACGTAATTGTAAACGTGTGAACTTCATTGTCTTTAGTGCCCCTCTCCACTGTGATCGTTGCAGACGCACTATGCTTATTTTACCTAATATTTTGATGTTCACAGTACTAAACTCGCTATGTTTTGTTTTAAATGCTGAAGAAATGGGACCCAGTGAGATTGTGCACAGGGAAAGAAGACAATTGCACTTATTGTATCTAAACAGCTCGGTTTTACAGGTATGTTAGACTTTATTTCTACTAAAACAGTTTGGATCATCTCTCCTGAGGCCGCTTTAAATGCAGTGTTTTTTTTCTTATAATCATGACTTGTTCATCAATAATGTATCTGGTGCCTTTGTCTTTTACATCAAAAACTGCTACAAATCCTGTATTAAATAAATGAGCAATATTAAATTTGTAATCACGTTTTGGAAAATACTTGGTATGGACATGTGATGAGGAGGGACGAATCGCATGTGACTAAAAGAGTGATGAATATAAACGTTGATGGATGGAGAGGGAGAAGAAGACCAAAGAAACGATAGATGGATTGTGTGAGGAATGATATGAAAGATAAAGAAGTAAATGATAGCGTGACGGTTGACAGAGGAGAATGGAAGAAAAAAACGTGTTGCGCCGACCCCAAATAACATGGGACAAGGGCAGGAAGATGATGATGACGTTTTGGAAAATAGCCCTAATGATTTCGATAATAGTTGCAATATAGGCGTTTACGGGGCTGAAAAATTGATCTAGCTAGGTCTCATATCTGGGAAAATTCGCTTTCTATAGTTTCGCTCAAGCAGAGCTTTTTTTGTGAAATAATGAGAATCGATCGATGAATGAATTTTTTAATGGGTATCGTTCGCGTGTGTTGCCGATCGTGGATACGTTTTACACACACATGTGCATTTGAGTTCTCATTATTTAAAAAAAAAAACATTAAATTTATTCTTTCGTGTTTTTTTTATTGTTATTTTTTGAAAAAAATAGTCCCAATCGTGTCGAGTTCGATGATCGAGTTCATGGTATTCGGCTCCAGAACGACCTAAAAATAATGGTGTATTTTCAAGCAAAGATGGAAACTATAACGTGGGACCTAAACGCGCTTTTTGACCCTATAAGATATCGATGCAAGATATTCCTGTAACTTCATAACACCCCGATCACCCTGCGGTGCAGTTGCAGTTAAATGCACGGACTGATTGATCGAGTTAACCAGTTAGACCTTATAACACATATGTTTGATTAACCATTATCGGTGAATGCTGGTTAACCAGTAATTGGCGACTGTGTAAGTCCAAGACTGTAAAACCTTTACTAAAGACATTTTGTACACACAAGCTGTTGGTAAACCTTTATTAATAAATCCCTACTTCCCTACTATCCCTACTATCCCTACTAATATTATAAATGCGAAAGTAACTCTGTCTGTCTGTCTGTCTGTTACGCTTTCACGTCTAAACCACTGAACTGATTTTAATAAAATTTGGTACCGAGATAGAGTTGACCTTGAGAAAGAACATAGGATACTTTTTATCCCGGACTTTTGAAGAGTTCTCTTGGAAACGCGATATAACCGAACTCGACGCGGGCGAAGCAGCGGGCGGAAAACTAGTAAATAAATAAATGTGGGTTAAACCTCATAAATTTATAATATATGGGTTAACCCATTTAAATATTCCTGATTAACCAGAATGGAAGCATATTTTTTTAACTTTCTTGCATATTTTTATGTACTAAAATGAACTCTGTCCGTGTATAACATGCCGACATCCTAAAATACCGATTAACCTTAACTCAAGCTAGGGTATTTCACCTAACACTAAAAAATAAACCTATTAAAACTAGTGATGAAAGGACTCGACGATTTTGAAGACTTGACTTCAAAAATACGGCTTGTGGCTTGTAACTAATGTGAAAGAGCTCGAATCATTAGAAAAGACTTACTTGATTTAATAAAACGACTCGAGTTTTTTATCAAGAGGTTCAAGGCTTAGTCGCGAGTCTTTTATGTAAACAACTCGAGTCGTTTAATATAAGACCATTATAGGGTAAACTTCAGTGTATGATTATTTTTTTTTTTGCTGGGGTGGTACTTCTAAATCAAATACAATTAATTTAGAGAGAGCTCAAAGAGCTATATTACAAGTCAGTTGTTTTTTTCCAATACGCTATGCAACCTTCGATCTCTACCAACGCTGCAAAGTTCTAACAGTCCGGCACTTGTTCATACTCCTTACTGTATTAAAAAAAACACTGAACTTCCCATAGATTACGATTTCCTTACTCAAAATCGAAGATCAGCAAATGTTTGTCCAATCATCCGGTTTAACACTAGTTTTTCCCAAAAATGTTTCGCCTTCTTGGTACTTTTCTTTATAATTCTATTAATAATGAAATATCTATTTACTTAATTATCAATTTTTTTTGGGTTATGTCGCGAAATGTTACAAGAAATAAAGAAGAGCTTCTTCATTTTTTGTAATATTTAGGATGTCACCACGAATAAATGCTTTTTCATTCATTTTTTTCTTCCAAATTAAAAAGAATCGAGTAAATCCACCCCAAAATTGCAAAACTCGTAAAAGTGTAGGTACAGAACCTTCTCTTTTTAAGTCGGATAAAAAGATATACGTTATCTCTATCAATGTCCATTGGATATACAAAACGATTACCATCACTTAACGTAGTATGTCGTTCAAATTCGGCAACTCACGCGCACTCAAGGCGCATGCGTTGAAAAAACATCATGTTATCCAAAGATCTTCTTTTTTCACTTACTATTGCATCCAACCTGCTTTTCACCGTAAGTGGGAAAGAGATAGAACTATCCGATGGGATTCTACACAGGAGTAAAAGGCAGTTACTATGGCCAAATAGCACTCTTTTGCAGGTATGTTGTTTTTTCTTTATAAAGGAATTATCAGCAAAAAGTTTTTAAGCCGGATGTTCTGGGATTACCGTCTTTTTGAGTAAAGCTGATGGCGACGCCAGATTAGACGTAACATTTAGAAGTTTTAATGTTAGAAATTATTTGAGATTTTCTCCGTATAGTTATCTTATTTTATTTACACTAATAACATAATATCACGACTATTCTCCGAAGGGTTAGGCAGTGGTGTACTTAGTACACCCACAGTTCACCAGTACCATGTAATAGGGAGCGAGCCTATTGACCTCCACCGGGCACGCATCCAGGCTCCGTGGCTGCTACTGAGAAATTCCTAATGGAAAACCCCAATAATTTACATTATTGATGGTACTTATATCCATTTTACCCTGCAAAGGTAATTTCTTAAAAAAACATCTAACTAGGCTTATCAACATTTGCAATACCTAATGATCTTTCGATCATCACAAGTTTCATCAGATCCTTAGCATCTGCATAAACAAGACGTTCCATCATCAATACGCTATAAAGCGTCTTCATCCATAGCTCGCTACCGATAAACGTCCTCAGATAACTTATAATAACCGTAAATATCGTAAACCGGGGTGCGAAAGAATGTTGCTAAAACTTTATTTACCCGTAATCAGTATTCTTCAAATTATTGAAATATGGCGTTAATAATAATAATGTAGTGGAGGACCTCGTGGTTAAATAATAACAGCCGCTCAGGTCGATCTTTAGGTTAACCCGTGTTTGCCTAGGTAGGTCTGTGGATGGGTGACCAGGACCACCCATTACATACCGAGTTTCCAAACCAACTGAGTGTTTACCGAGTTTCGAGTGTGAGTTGGAAAGCACGTTAAGCCGTTGGTCGTGTCATTTGTAGATCTTTGACAGTCGTTAGTCAGTGGTTCGAAAGTTTGACAACCAGTCTTACCAAGGATATCGTATTACCCAGTACTAACTGAGTTGTGGAGGTCAGATAGGCAGTCTCTCTATGTAAAATACTGGTATTAATTTTTTTAAATTTTTAAATGTTTTTTTTAATATTTTTTTTATTAATACATAAAAATAAATAAAGGAATAATAATATATTTATTTTAATAACATCTTCCATACAATCTTCTGCGTGTGACCGCACTTCATCTATTCCAACTGATAAATAATCACTTTGCTTAGGCCCGTACTATCACCTCTTCCCGGCTAGCCGAGAACATAAAATATACGTCTAAATAATAATAATAAATTTATTTCTTTCACACAAATGAAGGTATGGTTAGTTAAACGTAATTAAGCTTTTAATATACATAGGTCTAAGTGGTTGCACTGCTGGGACAAAAGGCCCTGTGAAGTGTGTCATAATCCACCTTGGTGGAAGGCACACCACGTCTTCGAATTTTTGGTTCTAGGTCACGTCAGTTTTCTATAAATTTTTGAGATGCGCTTATAACATTAAGTTTAATTCTTACTGTAATCCCTTAACACCAGTAATCACAGCTGATTTATGACTTTAATACATTTTCCCTTTTCCCTTCTCCTTCTCGTTCAAATGACAAAAGTAGACACGTGGAAGAATCTTCGGAAACCATAATACTGTCGTATTTTCCTTCAATCGGGTATCGTATTATAATGTCATATTATTGGTATTCAGTTTATTGGAAAATTTATCGGCGAACATATCCGGGAAATAAGTCAGTTGCTTATGGGAATTCACAGTAAATTATAAATGTTTGAGAGTACTGTGTAATTGAATTCGACGCTTAATTTGTGGTTGTGTTAATATAGTGTTGGCAAGAGGGTGCATCGTACCGCAAAATAGGTTGGGGGACCAATTAGGTTTCGATGCAAATAGATCTTGAATCTTGCAAACTAAATTATCGGTTCAAATGATACTCGTAAATCTAAATAATTGAATCTTGCAAATCCGAATCAATCGGTTTTGGTTGTAAGTGTTGACAATCTGTTCAAAACAGTCTGTTTTACAATAATAACCAGCCTTTTAACGTCCAACTGCAGGGGAGAAGCCAGTGGAGTAAGTATTTTAATACGTATAGTTCACCAAGTACGTGCCTTGGATGTGGAAATCAAGAACACCAGCCCAATAAATCATACAACTCTATAAAACAAAGATACCCCGGCGTTGCTTTAATTACAGCTTTTCTGTGTTGCCAAAACACAAACAAGATATTTACAGAATTACATTATTGTTCTGAATATCAACTAAGTCTCTATACACAAAAGATATCATAACTTAAATACGTTATATTCGGGAAAATGCTGGCTGTTTTAGCTTTTAATACACTGAGAGAGAAAAGAGCCCTTTTGTCGCAAAAAGGGGCGACAAGGTAACTGAGTTAGGGGATCCCTTTGCAACGAAATATAGCAGCATAATCCGATCATGTGGTTCTCGGCAAAAAATAAGCGACCTCGTCGCGTGGTGGCGAAGTGAGGAATTAATCGCATTTATCGAATGGATGATCGGCCGCATTAAGTGTGAGCGTACCACACTTCTGAATAAAATGCGGCGAAGATTGAATTTAAAACATATTTTATTTGTCAGCCTTTATTTTTTGACAGCAGTTGCGACCTTTGGAAGAACGTCAATTGATCCAGCAAGTTTCAGTTCAGTTGCTTCAGATACTCTGAAAATTGATAAGAAATTTTCTTGTTTCATGACTTTTTGTTTCCATCTTTGTAGGTCTAAACTCATAATTGAAAATTGTTCAATGTAAACTTTCGCAGGACTAGAACCTAGATATCCTATCAATATCAATTTTACTTCTCTACCTTTGGGATGTCATAATCTCCCCAGGAATGTGCCATAACAGGCGTTGCACAGAGGGGGCTCCGGACAGATACTTAAGAGAAAACGGTGCCTCCTCTCATGTGCGGATTGTGACCACCGCACCGGGGTGGTTTTAGTGAGGTACAAATTCCACACTCTCTGGTCTTATCCCCAAAGACCGGTGCAGGCCGGCAAAAAAAAGGATGTCAGAAGCTACATAACTTTACAAGTCCTTACATACTCGAGTATGTAAGGACTTGTAAAGTTATGTAGCTACAATAATTATACGTTACAATAATTATACGTTCGCACTATTTAAACGTGAACAGGATCCTGTTCACGTTTAAATAGTGCGAACGTATAATTATTGTGACATAAACACTTCTTCTGTTAGTTATAAAACTATTTTTCATTCACAGTTCAACGCAGGCTTTGGCTTCCCAAGCGCAGCCAAGAGCATAAACGTGAACTACGCGTTCCAAGCCAACTTTCAACTGCCCTGGAATCGAACCCAGATCCCTGTAGACATCTTTGGAGCCAATACCGGATATGTTGGGACTGCGAGGAAGAAGAGAGAGGCGGGGGGAATTAAAGATGATAAAAATGGTGACTACCAGGATGATGCCAAGCTGTACCATTTTTATAAACATGTGGAATCTGTGTTAGATGGGTGAGTTATTAAACATTACTTTTTGTAGTGATTAAAGGCTCTTTTTATTTACTTGTATTGTATTGCTACGTGTTTGCGATTGGGCGCTCCTTGTGGGGCTCCACATCGCTGTCAATGTGGTGAAGCAGTCGACTGCCTCGGACACCATGGCCTTTCATGCAGTAAGAGTGCAGGTCGGATTTCGCGGCACGCTAGCATTAATGATCTCATCCGTCGTGCTCTTGCCACCGCCGGGGTGCCAGCTGTCTTAGAACCCAATGGCTTGGCACGCGTCGATGGGAAGAGACCAGATGGTATGACTATAATGCCATGGAAGTTGGGTAGGCCTTTGGTGTGGGACGCAACTTGCGTTGACACCCTTGCGCCATCCCATCTTCCTAGCACAGTGGGCTGCGCTGGGGCGGCTGCTGCAGGTGCTGAAAACCTCAAACGGCGTGAATACAATAATTTAATTGGTAGTTATGTGTTTGAGCCGTTTGGGGTTGAAACACTAGGGCCATGGGGTCCGAGTGCCCACCTAGTTTTTCGAGAAATCGCCAAGCGGTTGGTCGACTCTTCACGTGACCAGAGGGCGGGCCTATTTTTTGGCCAAAGAATCAGCATTGCCATCCAACGTGGTAATGCTGCCAGCCTTCTGGGCACTTTTCCTGTTGACAGCGATGCGGACGAATTTTTGGATGCCCTGTAACCCTTTTATACTTGTACATATTTATTTCTATTATAGTTTTGTAGTTTGTAAACAATTAATATTTTGATTAAAGAATTTTCTCAAGAAAAAATATAATTGGAAGTAGATTTGTATTGAACTATATACATAGACTAATAAATAAAAACGATAAAAAAGACAAAATTAACTATACTAATACATAAATAAATAAGTGGCATCAAAAAACTCCTCAATGCTCTCACCTGGTAATGTGCCCGAGAGACTGGCACGTTGAATGGCAACGCTTAGCCTCTGGTCAGGGTAACAGCAAGACCTTGGAAATTTACTTAAAAGGCTGTGACCACTTGGACCCCACGGCTCCAGAGTCTCAACCAAACGGCTCCAAAATATATATATTTTCCAATAAGGTTACTCGTGGTTAGTTTAAGCATGTAGCTACGTACGTAGATTTCCTCGAGCTCTTGGAAGACTATCTTTTGTATGGGTTTCGCATTTAAACAGCCTCTGACATCTCAAATTCCTCATCTGTTTATCTAAAAGAAGACAAGTTGGAAGGCTACCTGGGGACTTGTGGTTATCGTTTCGAACCTAGATTGATGTTTGGGTTCCAACTTTCAAATGCAACTACACGGTTAACATAATCCTCTAGAGTCTAGGAATACCCCTCATTCAACAACACACCGTATCCAAAACCAGAGCTCTTAAAACAGTCCTTTAAAATTTCATTTCTAAAACACACTGCTCATATTCACACGTAAACAATGAAAATGCATGAACCATTAAAAAGATGCATCCTCTTTACGCTTCTTGCTATCCTGGTACACCTGAGTAAAATGTCTTCCTAGCTAACTACCGAGGTAATTGCTAGTTAAAGTGTTCATTAGCCAGCTGCGGTAGTTGGTAGTTGTAAGTTTTGTGACAACATTAATACCGTGTGTCGTTTATTAGTGGATAATGGTAGTAGATAATGTTGAGGTGAGCGTTATCTGGTTGTGTGGTTTGTTTTAGGGGAAGATATTGCTTTGATTCTAGTACGAGTAATGGCTTATGAACTATTTGCAACCCAAGATTCATTGTTATTATTTTTTGAGTTTATCTGATGATCATACGACTGCTTGACGATGGACAAGCGAGAATTAAAGAAGAAAACCAAATCTACTCTGTTGATCCGAAAACATCAAGCCGTGTTACCCTATACCTGAACTATCTTTTGTGGGCTATAATGTCCTGCGTCGATGACTAGTCTTCGCTGAAACATAAATTGCATCAGTAAATCAGAATTCTTTCTCTCAGCTCAAAGCAATATAATCCGACCATCAGGCTAGAATGCAATATAGCTGACCTGCACTATAACGCAATACTCATTGACACAGGCAATATGTTGCACATTACTAACACTGCCGTTAACCTTTGTGCTAAATTATGTTTGCACAAGGATCGGTTAACCGCTGTAGTTCAATGTATTAAACCTACCCATTTGAAATCACCAATGACTAGAAAGCTACGATACGGTTATCAGTTTTGTTGAAACAGGAAAATGTTTAATAATTTGTTAAAATAATAAGTTTACAGAAGCAGGGAGGCCTTTGCCCAGGAGTTGACAGTTAAAGCTTACAAAAAAAAAATCTTATCCTAATATTCTCTTAAGTTAAAAATCAGACATCACAGTGACTTTTTCATTGAGTGTGGCTTTAGTGGAGAGGAAGAAAATATGTTTAAGGAACTGGGAACAAAAGGGCCGAAATTGCGCGTCCAAACGCAAAAATCAATGTTTGTTTTCCTGCTGTAGAAAAGACCATAGGAATTGAGTGGAAGAAATACAGGCATCACGGTCGCATTACTATCTTTATTTTCATTCCTATTCTTCTAACTCTACGCAGAAAACTTTAATAATCTCTCACTGGCCCAGTTTAATTAGCCTGTCATAAGTTCCACTTATTCCAAAACCAATCACGCTTTACAAGAATGTAAAATGGCCGCCAAACCATAATCCAGTTACCGCCCAATCACGGCCGTGTAAGTGATTTCAATACTGAAGTGAGTGTGAATGTTAATTCGTTTGTCGCGTCGCTAATCGTGCTAGTTAAAGATGAACCTGTTAGAGAATTTTCAGTTCTGGGTGTTACTGAACCATGATCTGTACTAATAGGTTCTGACGTCATGAGGTCACGAGCTGTATTAGGACTACCATACTGATTATTGAGATGTAATTTTTTTAATGCACCTTAAGTGACATTTTCCGTGGGATTTTTTTTGAGTACTGGACAGTAGTCTTCATGTTTACTGCGTCAGCATTCAACAATCAACTTCATTATCATTATTCTCTTGCCTATTTAGGGTTTGCGGAGCATCTTATTCTTCTATACCACTCCTATATTAGTCGACATTTCAAAGCTCGTTATGGTTTGAAAGGCCACCTTCTTTCTAAAGACTTGCATGCAATCCTTCCGTCGTTTCTTTGATTATTCCTTTGGGTGGTCTATCATACTGTTGAAGGTTCATCCCCATTCTTATCTGTTGAAATTTTGTACTCGTTATGTTTCTCCACTAATTTAAGGGACAACAAATTCATATCCCAAAGTTGTCTTTATTTCTCACCTCGTTAATTTCCTCGATATATTTGCCAACTTATCACTTCTTGTTAGTATAATGTACTGTGTTACCGGAACTACCTACTTACGAAGTGACGTCAATCACGACTCTGAAATATCTGTTGAAAAGATGACAGTTACTTTTGATGCACTAAAAAGTTTTCTTGGATCGTAATAAATTTTTATCAAAACAATTAAAACGTAAAGTATAGTTCCTCTCCCGTTTGTATGCTTCCCTGGTATGTGAGAGTCTCATCCATCTCTTCCCGCGGTCTCCCGTTCGTCGTAAATTAAGTTTTGCTCAATTTCAAGCATCTCCAGGATATTTGACCTCCATCATAAAGGGCATGTGTTGTAGCAAGCTGATTGATTGATAAATAAACTGAATTTTCACTTTATTCGGATTTTGGACCTGTTAGAAAATCATGACCAAAAATAATCATGGAAAATTTAAACTAGGGTGACAACCCTAGCAAGCCTATGTTACTCTGGATTACTACGACAAACATCTAATCAAGTCAACTGTATCATGGTTTAACCTAAACTTCCGGTCAATGGCCTTACCAGGAAGGAACATCTACATAATAAGTTATTTAGTCTCGCAGTCCCACATGTAAAAGGAGGAATTAAGAAAAGGTATTTAGGCATTTTTGCAACTCCTCAGGCACACTCCTACACACTCATCCACGCTGTACACTTAGCAATGTATTGTATAGCTATTAAATTGTAAATCCGTAATTGGCTGTAAGATTAGTTATATATTATAAGATATCATTTCAAAGAGCTGTGGATTTTGTGATTAATAAATAAATAAATAAATAAAAGGTCCATCCTGAATAGGAATATATGTGGATGGCTATAAAGTTTGGGCAGATCGAAGAAACAATGGATGGACTGTGCGAAAGATGATGTGGCTTAAAATGGGGTCCCTAATGAGAAAGAATGAAGACGTGCTGCGCTGACCTGAAACAAATTGGGATAACGGCAGGATATTAACAAGTTCCTAGTATTAATGCCCGCGGTCGCAAACGCGACTGCTGAGCTGTGGGTCCTGGGTTCGATTCCTGGATGGCCGAAAACTGTTATTGGGTTTTTCCATTAGGAATTTCTCAGTAGCAGCTCGAAATTGGAGTTGGAGTTTCTCAGTAGCGATAGACAAGACTCGATGCTGCAGCCAAGATCGCTTTCTACATTTCATTTATTGAAAGGAATTTTTTGTTTTTATTTTTTTAGGGTGCCGTACCTGTAAAGGAAATAACGGAACCCTTATAGGATCACTTTGTTGTCCGTCCGTCCGTCCGTCTGCCTGTCTGTCAAGACCCTTTATCTCGGGAACGCGAGTTGCAAAAAACCATATACTCAGTCCTTTGTAGCTGTGAATAAATCAAACTTCTAAGTTAACGTAAAAAAAAAGATACGGCTGTTTATGCCGCAAAAAACGTATATTTCGACACTCTCAAAGGAATCATAATTTATATGGTACTTCCCGTTGACCTAGAATCATGAAATTTGGCAAGAAGCATTGTCTTATAGCACAAAAATCTGAAAACCGTAAATATGTAGTTAGTCTAATAACAAAATACCTACAAGTTTATACGGAACCCTCGGTGCGCGCGAGTCCAACTCGCACTTGGCCGGTAACGACTATAAGTCCTTATCGCTGATGGAATATTATTTTTTGTAGAACGTCTTGATAGCCACGCTCAAACATTGAATTTACGACTTTTTTATTTTATTTTTTATTTCTAATGACGAAAACTTTACTACAAGCTCAAGCAATGTTCAAAATCCCTTCAAAACGTAAATACAAATTATTTGAAGGCGCTGCTCACGTCACAGTCTGTCTGTGTGTTTGTTTATTCACGGGTAACCGATTGGTAGCGCAAGATATCAAAATCATGATTTATTTCACTCCGACACTTGGTTGCTTTCGGAAGCAATTTTCACATAAATTGCTTTCGTCAATACCAATTTTACGAATGTCAAAATTCGTTATTTATTACTGTTTACTGGTGCGGGTCTATTTTAATAAACATCGAATATATATTTATTTTTGGTGGTGTGAATATTTTAACACGTACACGTCACACTTTAAACTGGAGAACCCATCCGCCGGTCCAGTCCGGTCCGGTTCGGTCAGTCCGTGACTGGAGCACGTCTTTTTTGTTCGATATCCTTACTAAACATCTACATATTATAGTCTCACTGCCCTATGGTCTAGTGGCCGCAAACCCTACTGCTGACCAACCCTACTGCTGTTATTGTGTTTGATTCCAAGTTCGTTCAGGAATTCCTCTTTCTCTCCTATTAAATAGATCTTAAACATAACTGGTGAAAAGTTGGTGTACTGTAGGCCTGTCCACCTCTGCCTAAGCCTAAATAATTTATCGAACTTGATCATCATCTCGTCTTCTTCCGGCCCTTGTCCCATTCTACTTGGAGTCGGCACAACACGTTTTCTTCTTCCATTCTCCCCTGTCAGACGTCACGGCATCATTTACTCTTTTCTGTTTCATATCATTCCTCACACAATCCTAAAGTTAGGATTATACAGGATAATTGTCTTACTAACCTTAACCATGATCTCGCTATTTTTCCAGATTCGGCTACAATGGCAAGTCATGCGTCCTGCAGACGTTGTGCCATCTCGGAGCTGAACCGTTACATTCTGATGATGAAGAGGATCTACTGCACGAAATGGCGATGTTCGTTTTGAAGTAAGTATCTAAGCTCAATTTCCTACATCTGGTATTTCTGGAATACTGCAAAGTTTGAAAAAAGTATAAAGGCAAAAATGTCCTAAGAGAAATCATAAGTCCATTATAATTTTTAGCATTTAGCAGGAAGGTGGCGTTCTGTGGATTCTGCCTACCCTCTTAGGAAACAGGCGCCAGTTTATGTACAGCCTGTACCACTAGTTATAAAACCATGTTATTATTTTTGCAAGGATTTTTTAAACAACATCCCCTAAAAGACATTAGCGTAAATAAGCCCATTAGCGGCGGACTAAAATAAAATTAAAAAGCAACCAAAACCATACATTTTTTGTATATTTATCGTTGTTTCTAAAAAGTCCAAAAGCCATGGGGTTGTGTGTGTTTTTATCGACCTTAATTTTATTTTATTTTTTTAATTTTTATTGCAATCTATAATTCTAGATAAGACTAAAGAGAAAGATTCCTCAAGACCTAATTTAGTAGGTTACAAGAATAAACGGGGCAGTCACTGGACAGCTTCTGTACAAACCTGTTATCAATCTCAAACATATTGCTGAATAATTTATTTACGCATATTTTTATATGTCAGAACAAAAGGTAGATCAAATGTCATTCTTGGTCCTGCTACCGTGGCCTGTTCTTACTATAAGCGTTTGCAAATCTCCGTTGTTAAATACGTACGGGATTCGTGCGTCGTAAATTCCATCAGACGCATGCCTTGCAGAGTGTAAATACTTAAATGTACATGCGACGTACCTTGGGCAGTCAACCAAGCTACTATATTGCCGGCTGGCCTATACTTTTTACATTGCAAGAGCTATTCCCATACTTATAATTGGCGTCGATCTATGACGAGTAAGTTCACAAGTTCAATGACCGCTTCAGAGTACGGCATGCCCTACATCACGTGGTGTTGACAAGTTCAACTCAACTAGTTCCGACCATTAGCAGGAGAACTTGACAATTTCATGAGTACATACTCGATGAGGCACGAAGGCTCTTTGCACTACAACTTAGTTGTGATGGTCGTCGAGTGACGGTCGTGATTTGAGCATGTATGGTCGTCAAATCTGGAAGATACATACGTCGTATTTATCCTAAAAGGGTAGGTAGTAAGTAGTAACTGCACTAGGACGCTACGTGTTGTAATTGTTCCTTTGCGACTTCGTAACTTTACGATATTTATCGTTCTGTGTCATTAGTTACGTTAGCAGAATATATGCCTCCAATTTCGGCTGCCGGTCATATATTTGGCTGTCGATTAAACGCCTTTAGTTCTATGTAGATACATAGAACTAAAGGCACATACACTGAATTTAGGACTCAAGGAGACCACTACTATGTAGATTCAGATATTACACATAAGGCTATCGTATTTAAATTGTTTTCAATGAACTATCGTTTCGACTTCGAGAATTTATTGAAACACATGGTTTATAGACATTGTTAACTTGTAACATGATTGTATTTTATCATTTAAGTCGATCAAAAATCTATCAATAATTATTTAGTGGCGGTACTGTCATACAAGCCTACAAGCTTGCCCTTATAGCCTACTACTCTTCATGATGTTCGGGTTTCCGAACAGTCTGCTTGCATACTATCTTACCGTATTGTTGGCCCTAACCACAACACTGAGCAATCTAACCAATAATAATAAACCTGTTCAATGTCATATGCACACCAGTAAATTCATAATCCGTAGCTGAAAATCTATATTTAATTTATATTTTCTTTTCTTCTCATTTCAGTCCTAAGAACGACGGCACCACCAACCTATCAGAGAGCGATGAAACATACCCGTACATCAAAGCATACACCGACGGGGAGCAGCATCAGGACTGCACCAAGTTATACCAAGGATGCTCACTGTCCTTCATAGATATGTTCACTAAGCTGCATGATCTAACTGGATAAGGAATAACGACTATTTCTTTGAGAATAAAGGAGTCTGTCCACAATGTCCTGACAAGGTTCTTCAACAGTCAAAACTATCATGCTGCACTATACACATAAAGGAATCTACCCACTACACCGTATCATACAATGACCGTTCTAGGAACGTGTCAGACAAAAAAATATTCTTTACATTGAAAAGTGTGGAACTATGACCCATAGACCGTTCCGTCACTGACCAACACCGTTGCGTGCTATACACGGAGCGGCAACAATTGTCGGCAAGAATATTTTTCCGGTGCCGAACTGCCGACATGCTCGGTGACGGAACGGGCACGGTCTTATACTTTTCAATACAAAAGATCTACATTTTTTGCCTGACACGTTTAGCACGGTCATGGTATAAAATGGTGTAGTGGGTAGACTCTTTTATGTGGATAGTGCAGCATAATAGTTTTGACCGTTGAAGGACATTGTCATGTCATGACAATGTTGATTCAATCAGTCAATTCAACATTTGTAATTTTTTTTCATGTTTGTTCCGATTAAGATACACAACAGGAAGCATCAGAGTAGCCCGCGAAATACAATTTTTCTTACGTGGTATGCCGTGTAAACCGTGCAATAGAATCATTGATAATGACTGAATAGAGAGGACGAGGATTATAAATAAAACTTTTTTACTTTTATATGATAGCAGACACCACGCGGCTATATAAGCCGCTGCACGACTCATTTCGGCCCTAGTAGTTTTAAGCCGCTGGCTGAAGGCCTTACACTCAAGGCATCCACAGGATTTGCCCGGTTACGCAGTAGCCAGCTTCTTATAGGCAGAAATGCGAGACACTCACCAAAAAAAAAAAAACATTTCGACCCTTTTTTCCGTAGATTCAAGATGCTACGAGAAATCTCTGCCTGTTTGGATAACCAATTTTGCCTACTTCAATTTTGTTTATATAGTTTTCTATTTTCTACTGTGAAAAATTGTTAAAAAAATAAACCGCTTGTTCATCGTTGTGATTTTTTAAAATCTGTTTAATGCTAGTTTCATAAGAGTATTTTTACTGTGATCACTTTTTTTATAGTCTAGAATAAAATCGTAATGCCTGATCTGTCTGATCATTCAAGTTTACCTGAATAGCCAAAGCCTGAATCTCAAATGCATTTTTTTTAATAAAACGTACCTTATACTGGATGCACAGGATAAAAATGAAACTGCATTCATATTCATAAAAGAGGACCGCTATATACAGGGTGTAGGTTTTCATTTCATGCTATTTTCGGAAACAGCACATGAATCAGCCACAAAATAGAGTGCATTACCCGTTTTTCATACCCCGCTATTCACAAAAGTCAACTTAAAGTGGATTATTATAAGGTGCAAGTGCCTTTTTACTATTTTGCGATCTATTGTTATTTTATGTGGCGAAAATGAAAAGAGATTACAGGGGTTTTGTAAATACGGGATGTTATTTTAGATTAAAGCACTGACACCCGGCTTCAGGCATGAAAATCAACAACACATTTTGCTTAAGAATTTTCGAGTGCGCGTAAACTGCTATGATTGGTTGAATAAATTATCAACAGCCAATCATTTTATCACATCGATGATTTTTGTCCCAAAAACGAATATTCAGTTTGCTTTTTTCAATTCCATGGACATACTGCATTATGTCCATGGAATTGAAAAAAGCATTCGCATTTGTGGATCCAGATTTTTTGTTCAAAAAAAGTCTGTCTGGTTGCTGAGCAAGAGGTCCTGGGTTCGATTCCCGGGTCGGGCAAAGAGATATTGGGTTTTTCCACCAGGAATTTCTCAGTAGCAGCCACGGAGCCACGGAGCCTTTTTTTTTTTTTTTGGAGGGTGGGAAATCATCAAATGACTCCTCCCGCTCTTGGCGGAGCGGAAGGGAGTGTCAGACTCTTACTGACTAAAAACCACCCAGGTTCCTTCTTTCGCCCTTTATGTTCCAGGGCCGCGGTATCTCTTTCGAACAGTCCCGCAGGCCTGGCAGGCATCGGCCCTTGCGGGCCCCTCCCGTTTGCTGACATCTCTTTGAGGCGCACGTGGAACACGAACGCGCCGTCGACACGGCCTATCGTCATACGACGGACGGACGGCGAGCTTAGCCACGGAGCCTGGAATTGCGCCCGGTTGATAGCAATAGACTCGCCCCCTATTACCTGGGACTTCATTATATCTGGCGAAATGTGTGTGTACTATTAGGTACACCGCTGCCTAACCCTTCAGCGATAGCAGGCGAGATGTTATGTTATGTTATGAAAATTCATACCAGGATAATAAGGAAATAAAACACTATAATTGCTACATTTTATTATGAAAATGAATTACTTACTAAAATGATATTCCAATCGTCAAGCATCATTAGGTCGACATTTGGAAGTACCTTATCCATCATTCGATATCGATATTACGGTAACACATTTCCTCCCTAGACTTAAGTGCTAATACAAATACATTAACTATAAAACTACATGGTAAAATTAAAGTATCTGGCAGGAGTGACACAGTGAAAAGGAACAATTAGGTACTTATTCTACTCCTTAAGCTACTGCATAGCACTTATAAGTACTGCAGCCGATCGGTATATTCTGTTACTAGCAGATCCCGACCCAAAGCGAAGCCTTTGCGGTGCATATTTGTATGGATTTTCATACAAGAATTCCGAACAGCCTGAGGATGCCGAAATTTAAATTATCTGTCGTTTTTTGTTATTTGTAGATCAGAGTCAGGTTGTATGTTAATGAATGACTTTTACATTAAAAAGTCATTCAATGGGATTAATTAACTGAGAAGGTTGTATTGATGACTTCAATAATTATAATTCTGTAAATACATACTTGTTATGGTCGTGTATCGTATTTTGTTCAACATACAGTCTGACCTGCAAAGTGCAAAAAAACGTAAGAGAATTTCAATTTCGCGGGCTACCCTAGCGTTTCCCCCTAAAATTTTGGCGATCTCCTGCAGTGCTTACAACTACGCGTTAACCTTAATTTTATTGAAGCATTTACATACTCGTAATGGTAGTTGACACACCAATCAATTGACATACTTTTTATGATCTGTCAAAACGCGATTCGCCCTTACATTTTGTAAGGCAATAGTGACGTCACTATTTAGTCAACTCAATGACTCAGTTATTTATTGATTTCAAAAATAAACTTAAAATCTAATTTAGCAATTAACTGAAAATTAATCGCGTTTTCAGGTCTAAAATTATGTGGGTTCTTTTGAGAAGCTGTCTTGGATTTTTTTTTAAATGGTGACAACATCACTATTACTCTTGTCCTGTTATGTAACAAGTGTCATGTTACATGAAATGGGAACTTGTTCTTGATTAAACTAAGATGCTGTAGTAGTTTGCTTTACGTGATCTTAAACAGTAACAAAATTACGACTTCATCTACTCCCCAACTCCTTAAAATCCATCATTTACAAGAACCCAAACTTATGCAGCGTCTCCTCCCCGATGTGAGTGAAGGTGCTGAGGACGGACCCCTCGCATTCAGGAAACAGGTTCTCACAGCTGATCCCTACCTCTCTGCCGAGCCTCTCAGCTGCGTGGTACTCGTTGTCCGTATGATGGGATAGCGAGTCTTTTGTTGTAGATGGCCTGAGGAGATGGAAAGATAAGTAAGCTGCGTGAAAATGTCGGTAGAATTCATAAAATTTGTGATTACTGAAAATAAAAGTGCAGGTTAGGAGTCCAACACTACTCGTCCAAATCTAAACTCATCAAAGTGACCGTGCACGGATTAAAAGCAAAGTGCTTGTTTTAAAGAAAATCGTCTAATTTTGGAATGTTGTTAAAAATAGATTTGAGGCCAACCAGATTAAATTAAAATACACTGGTGTTGCCAATCATTATTGCTAAACTTAATTAGTAACTGTAATAGTTTTTGCCCACAGGTTCGCTCGCGTTATGATCGAGAATTATCCAACGCGAACGTGATAATTATAGCTTTTGATACTCTGTGATAAGGTAACTTCCCATTTGTGAAACAATTTTCGTAATCGGATCATAATTTCCGAAGATTCCCCCTACATGCAAACTTACAACTTTATATCTTCATAATATCAGTATAGATTATAATACATACAATATATCCACAAATTATCTAAGAAAATATAATCGAAAAATTATACCAAGTGATAATCCGGCGAACATAGAAATCTCAATACAGAGGTAGAAAAAATATATGAAGCATTAAAAATGAAAACACCGAGTTAGCGCTCCCTCATTTACACACCCTTCCAATAAAACCTCCCGACACAACATACAGCGCCAGATTAAACGATTTTCCTTAACCAAAGAGCTGCAATCTTAACCCGTCAACTCCACCCGAATGAATGATATATCATTCATAAATAAAGCAGTCCGAAATCCTTTCATGACGTTAGTGACTTACGTGAATAGTATATGTCCAATTTCGCCGAGCAAGCCGTTTTCATGGGTGAATGGTACCTCCGCAGCCTCGCAGATTGTTCGAAGCAAGCACGGCCGACCTGAATACCCGTACCTGAAGTTTCAATGGCCAACCTTAATAAAATATTATACGTCTACCTTTATAGCAATTCTTGTTAACTCTTTCTAAAAGACTTGTAATAGATGATGTTTTGATTTAAGTTTTATTTTCGTATTTAAAGGATTATTTTTACTTCTTTTCGTTTGCTTCAACGTTTTATTTTTGCCCGTTCTGTTTGAAACATAAACTTTATGCTTAAATTCTTTGTTATTCTTTTGACGTTTTTATAACTATGTTTATTAACTCGAGCAAAAGTGATTTTGTACATATATTTCTGTAGTAAAATTGAGTTTCAATTTGAAAACGTTAATTAATATCGAAACGTTATATTTAAATACGATATCTAACCTAGTTACAAGTACATCAACAATATTTGAATAATCTTCTGTAACTACAGCAAAAAAATAAATTACCTTTCAACCATGCGTTCGATTATTTTATAAAAGTCCCATCTATTCATTCTTTGCGGTTCTTCTTCCTCTTCCAAAGCATTCTGGTCAATCATTTCTTGTTTTCTAATTGCTTCATCTAAAGACAAATCAGCCTTAACAGTAGAACTGTCCGTAATTAGAACACCGGCTTCAGAATAAACTAAAGACCTCTTTCGCCTGTCATCAAAAGTCAAATCAACTAATGTGTCGTTGTCTCCCTCAGGTTCGTCAGTTACGATATCTTCTGTTTCACTCATTTGTCTCTCTACCTCTGAATTATCTGAATCTACTTCATTCGTAACGTCTTGTTTGGGATTGTCCTCGTCCATGTCCCTGGAGACAGTTCCGGCGAATCCGTAGATACGGCTGGTATACTCAGTACTGTTTGTAGGCACATCATATTGGAACTTTATCACAGTACCTACGGTAACTGACTGCTCTTTTAAATCCACTGGAACACCGAGACCGATGATGAACTGAAAAGTATGAGAAAGTTGTACGTACTTAGAATCAATTTAGATCAATGTAGGTCAGGTCAGAAAATTGAGTACAGTTCGATAACCCCATTTTGGGTGAAAAATAAAAAACAGTTATGTGTTGCTAGGCAGATAGACGAGATTTATGCAAAATTAAATCCGATTTGCAATATGCTGTAAAAAAAAACATAAATATATGAATTTAATCACTTAACTCAACGAAGATATTCATAAATTAATTTCATAAAGACGTAAAACACAATAGATTTTTAAATATAGACAAGTATTATTCAGGTATCTTTATGAGAGTGTTTCTGAAAATAACGAAGTAAAACGCTAATACAATCAGGGTAATGAAGGACATAAATACACAAAATTACAATGAACTGAAACTCAAATGAACGTTAATAATAAATAACATTCTCATTCAAATAATATAAGCATTTGGTGCTTCATTAAAATTTTCAACACAACATTTGGCGTAACAAAGTACAGAGTTGAACCCATGTCCATTTGAAACAGAAGTAAATTAAAAACAAAATCTCTCATTGTACGCTTCAAAAGGAACCCTAATTGCATTTAAATTCACGAATAAAAAAGACACTGCTTCGTTAGGCCCTATCCGTTGTGCAAAGAAAACATCATTTGCTGAAGTTAAATCAGGTACGCTATGTAAATTTACATGGATTTGTTCTAATAAGACTGGGGGAACGTACCTGTGCCCTGGCTGGGCCACCGTCGGGGTACACGAGGTAGCGCCTCTGCCTGCCCGCATCCGCGCCAAACAGGGAAAGCAAATTGAACAGAATTAAAGCCAGCAACATCGTACTATTTCGTTTTACGTCGATTCTGAGCGCACCGGCACCGTCGACGTGTAAATACTGTATAAGATAAAATGTTAGAATGTTTACACAGAGCCTACGGCAGTGTCTGGCTAATGAACCGTTATGTTTTCCCAGTGATTTGGCCTGTACCGAACGGCCCAGATGCTTGCTAACGTGGAGTCGAGCTAAAACTTACATCTCCGCTTAACAAAACATTACACATAACGACCTTATTCTACCAGTGTAGGCTGTATTTTGATACTCAAATGAGGTCTATATTTTTAAAGTACTAGTACATATTTACCTTGAAAAAAAAAACAGTTTACGTGATTGAGCAGACTTTGATTACGTATCATTTGTCGACAAAAACACAACCCTACAGCTAATAGATTTATGCATGTCTTTTAATGTATGTAGACACTTAAATTTAAGTAAATAGAATGTACCTAGGTGGAATTTAAAACAAACAAATCTCAAAATCAAGAAAGAAGTAATGTTATTAGGGGAAACTTCAAAATTCACAAAAACATAATATTTACAAGACCCCAAAAATAATTACGGAAACACAGTATGATAATTACGATGAATATATATAAGCACACACTTAAGATTAATTCCAGATTAAAGGAATATCAGGAATTCGCTAAAATTGCGGCAGTATTTCAATCAGAATTTAGGAATTTCACAGTAGCAGCCACGGAGTCTGGATTTGTCCCGGTTGATGGCAATAAGCTCGCCCCCTATTACATGAGACTTGAAATATATAACTGGTGAAATGTGGGTGTACTATTAGGTACACGTTTTCCTAACCCTTCGGGGATGACCGTCGTGATTTTATATATCATCATCATCATCATCATCATCATCAGCCTATAGCACTCCACTGCTGGGCATAGGCCTCCTCAATCGCACGCCATTCAACTCGATTCTCAGCAACTCTCATCCAGTTGCTACCAACCACCCCAGATTTTATATACGATGTTATGTTACTTCAATCAGCTTAAATCCCCCATCATGAAACCAGACTTCAAAAGAAAGAAACTAGTTACAACACTAATAACTATACCAACATAAACTTCGGAACAAACTTCTGTGCCCAACTCAAATGGACTAAGTAGATAAAAAAGAGCTCAACACCTCAATACAGTATAATAACGAAATTTTGCTCCCAACATTAGAATTTTCTCTTCATTTATAAAACTTGCCACTACCGCGTGCATTTCTCTGGCAAACATTTGCCCACAGTGTGTGCTGAGTTCTGCCGCTTTCCACCGCATCAAAGTTAAGTCCCCTCCACACTGCACCGGCCAATTTATTGTAATGAAGGGTCGAAATGGAATTCTGTGGTCGTACACCACCGCTGCAATATGTTGAACAGATATTTTTCCCGCTTTGTACCGTATCGAATTTTGTTCTGAAAAAGGTTGCGTTAATGTGAAATCATGGTTTTCCATTTCTGCGCTTTTCTCCTGTTTAATTGGTTTTGATGATTAAATATGTTATGGTGGTGATTATGGTTTTTGAATCGGGATAAATGGTGTAACGGTTTGATATTGTTTATCCTCCGGTAAGGTACCTGCATCAACCAACGCCTTTCAGCGGTAGTCGAATATTAAAGTTCTTAGGACACGTTTCCCAGCGCGAGAGTGACTCCATCGAGCGCCTTGTCGTGTAGGGCAAGGTGGAGGATTAGTCTGTTCACGTGAATTGTTTGTTTTGAAAATGTTTGTGATGAACCTGTCATCATCATCACTAGTATCATCATTAGTATCATTACAAATAATCCCGTACTCAAGACTTTCAAACCATCTTCTCTATGACAGATTCTCTTCTAACAGTTGCAAATCAAATTCCCTGAAATCTGTAGGCACATGTACATGTATACCTACTTACATTTCGGATCCGTCCATCTAATTTCCCTCTCAAATTATTATACACCTCAGTCCAATTTGACTTTCATGAGTTATGTTCGCAATAATTAAATTAAACGTGATTTTTCTCGTCCTGCAAATTAGACAAGTAGATTGTAAAACAATCTGTTTAATTAGGACATCTTTGGTAATCTGATTAGGGTTTATTAAGTGGCGCTTTATTGTTTGGTTCCTTTTATGTTTCTGGTGGATATTTTTGGTACTTGACATGTTTTGTATCACAAATTCATATGCACATAACTAGATAGAATATGCTTAATAGTTCACCAACTATTTAACAAAGCTCAATTATTTAAGTGCAATGGCGGATTTATTGCTAAGGGTGCTACAAGTTTACGTGCTGCTGCACGAAATAGTACTTTTCCATGCTCCTTTCATTTTCGAGCAACAGAGCTTGGTGCTGCTGACGGCATCATCACAGCTACCGCATGCTATAGTATTCCCGCTCTTTTTGTGCTTTATGAGGATCAATCCTAATAGTGATTTTTATCAGACCACGTTTAGAAAAACAGGGACTCAATAAATAAACTAGGGGAGCATGGAATTTTATAAGAAAATTAAAATGTTGACTAAATCGTTCCAAAATTTTGAACAAATTCAAACAGTTCAATAGCACACAGTGGCGGACAAAAACACCTTCAATTATTGTAAACACAACCACAACTAATATGAATGAAAACGATCGGACCCTTATTCAAGCAACATGAAACATTTGAACAGTGGGTCCCAAACTTGCAGGAACACTTCGACAACTATCACTGTAACTAAGTAACCGGTGAATTATTGAATAAAATCCCTCAACGGCTTGTATCACAGGATTCTTCACTTAATTAATCCAAAGGATTACATGTAATTACGGGGAGAAACGACAAGTTGTATTTAAGAGATACAACCTTCAATTTCCTTTTGTAAATCTTTTGAATTTAAAATTTGGAACTGGATTTGTAAAATGTGAGTTAAATAATTTTAATATTATTTTTTAATGGGTCGTTTTGTTGTACACGACGTGCAATATTTGGATTTCCACATCCCCCAATTTTTTTACCATAGACTTTGAAGACATATCTTCAAGGACTAACCAAGTTTCAACTACTTAATTATATCTGAGCAACTTGAAAAATCTAAATTTTAAGATACGTATAATTCTCGTGAAATCCTGAAAATATTTTTTTTCATGATCACGGAAATGTTTGTTTACTCCACTCAAAATTAGGAATCAGTCTTTCGAAAAAGAAATTACTTTAGAATAACCACGAATGTATCATATAAAAACTCAATCCTTCAAATTAAAATTCGTTTTAAATTCTGTGCCAGAGTGTATCTTTTCTTTTATACTGATATTATAAAGAGGTAAAGTTTGTGAGGTTGTAGAGGATAATTTCTGGATCTACTGAACCGATTTTGAAATTTTTTAATACACTTTCTAGAAAACTGGTCCTTATCGCACTTCTATTAGGTTCATTCCGGTTCAACATACAATGTATTTCACACGCGTGGATTTTTAATATTTTTCCGCACACGTGCGGAAACAAAAATTTTCCACAGACTCTCGACTATAGTCATTGAACCCATTTGGACTTAGTAAGTCCAAATGGGTTCAATGACTATAGTCGACGGTAATTGTTTTGGTTTTAATCTCGGCATAGAGATATGCGTCTTTACGGCGTAAATATTTTTTGAATATTTAAATTGCGTTTATAAATAGAATATCATAGATAAATACAATTATTAAAAACAAATATTTAGTTTTATGAACAAAATCATATTAATTTGTGTTCTAAATTCAAAAATATCTGAATTTTCTATTTTTTATATTAGGCTGTTTAGCGGCATCATACCTTTGCTTCTTCTTCAACCTGGCGAAACCAAAGCGCGGAAAACAAGCAAATTAATTCATGGTTTTCGAACAATTCCTGACAAAATACTTTCCGTTCTAATATTTTAGTGTTTGAAAGTGTATTGAAGAAAATCGTTTGATACGCGTGGTGATTTGTTACTGCAGTTCTCGGCTCTATAACACCCTCGCTTGCAGCTCAGCTGTCAATTTCGCCTCGAATGCAATAACAAAGTTTCCCCACTTATATCAAAATGTACTATTACCGATATAAAGCCACGGTATTTGTGAGTGTCATAGGCTATATTTATTACAAGAAAAAAAAAGAAAAGATTAAAACATAAGTGTCTACGCTAGTAGTATATAATAAACTATAGTAAAATCAACATCAAAGACAAACAACCATCTGAAACAAGTTCTATTTCCTTCAATTCTTACCTTTTAAAGGTTTCATATGACACCTATAGTTAAGCTTTTAACGTACGAGTATGTGTTCAGCGATTAAGACGTCGACGACATTTGACAAATCACTTGAGTCAATATGTAATATCAGGTAGTCAGGCGTTTGTTCACCCTGGACCATGCGACAGTGTTTGTGTGACTTTAAAACTTCAAAATATAGCGTGTATTGTGGAAAAGTTATTGTTTTATGGCATAATGTTGATCGGTAGTTATTTGATTGTGTAAGTGTTTTATATTGGTTATTGTGTAATGTTTAAAAAATGAGTTGGGTGAATTGGTGCCTTGGAAAAGATTTGCTTGTATGCTGTTTTAGTTTTGTGTATATGTCTAACTGGAAGTATTTGTCAGATTTTCCAAACAAAATCTGTATATACTCATAATGCAGGCCATTACAACGTTTGTAAAAGATGAGGGGGTGCCAAAGATTCTCGGAAACTTTAGAACTCTTCTAACGGTTAGAACTTCTATAGGTACATCATTCCTTTAAAGGTTAGAATCTAACCTATAAGGCTTATGCTTTTATATTGACAAAGATAATGTATATAGGTATGCAAATATAAATTCAAAGTGATTCAGTAGAAAATAATTTTACGGTTATTATAATTTTATTATGCCCAATGGTGGGATATTTATTCGCAGGAACAAAAACAAATAAATAAATAATGTTTACACGCGTTTATTTCAGGAGCATCGTTTTATTAAGTGTAAATTGCGAACAAACCGTCACAAGGAAGAGGACGAGAAGATACTTATTATTTACACCGGCCACACAGTGGGGCGTGAGTGTTTATTAGTTAATTTATTTCTTAACGCCAAAAAAGAAGGAATATTCCCGTTTCATTATACTTTGATCTTCTAAAATTATTTTATTGAAGAATGAGCATTAATTTCTTCAGTTTTGTTATTCATCTTTACTTTCCATTGACGTGCTGTTTCAGACATTAGTGTGTTGAAGACCAGCTTGTTATCAACAATTGAGCATTACTCCAGATTCCGTGCTGCAACTGAGAAATTACTATCTGTCTTTAAATTCAACAATATTTGACACTTCATCATTTCGAAATCTGCTTGTAATTATTTATCCAACATGCTGGAACCATCAGTTCGAACATATAATACTCGGGAAACATTATCTCAAACATCTTTAGATCTTATACTTGACTATCATCGTCTACCTAGCCTTTTCCCGACTACGTTGGGGTTGGCTTCCAGTCTAACCGGATGCAGCTGAATTGCGGCTATTGCCTATCTGACCTTCACAACCTAGTTAGTACCGGGTAATACGATGCCCTTGGTAACACTGGTTGTCAGACTTTCGGGCCACTGACTACATGTAACGACTGTCAAAGATCTATAAATGACAGCCGGGACCAACGGCTTAGCGTGCGTTCGGAGGCATTAAGGAAACTCGGTATATAATGGGTGTTCATCCATCCACGGACCAACCTAGGCAAGCCCGGCTTAACCTGAAGATCGACCTGAGCGGCTATTATCAGCGGCTCCTCGGATTTTCCACTTTACTAATCTATACATATAATAAAACTGTAGAAAAGTCGTTTTTGTACATCAAAAAAAAATCCAAAAAAAATAGCCAGGGTGTTAAAGGACAACCAATAGAACCCATTTCCAGCATTTTTGGAATTTTTGTCTGTTTGTCTGTTTGTCTGTTTGTCTGTGTATTTGTTCGGGCATCACGTAAAATGTACAAAAGCAATGTAGATAACTTTTATACACAACGATTGAGCGTAACTTGGAGTAACATTTAATTTTTGTTTCATTGCAATCGGTTCAGTCTATCAAAAGATATTTGAATTTAAAGTGTTACAGAAGTAAAATTGGGGTTATGTGCACTTGGTCTCACAACTTCCCATAACTTTTATACACAACAATATTATTATGTGCGTAAATTGAAGTAACATTAAGTTTTTGGTTTCATCGTAATCAGTTCAAACCATACAAATGAAAAGAAATAAAAATGTAAATTAATAAAATTATAATAGTGTTTCCGAAGTAAAATATTAAAACAGCGCCATCTATCGAACTAAGACTGGACTATATCTAGAGCTCAACTGCGTGCAGCATTGAATATAGATATTCGATAGATGGCATTGTGCGTGTGACGTCATTTTCTGATTGAGGCATGTTCAACTAAATACTGATGGAGAAATTCCTGACCTATAGGGTACGTGAAATTTGTCACAACAGGTCCTTATTGCTATTAAAGAGATAGTTATAAATATACCAAGGAACCCGATCAGTCACACCAACAGTCGATGGGGAACGTATAAACAGAGAATACGTATCAGAAATTAGTTAAAAACCCGTGGAACTCACAGAAATTTTACAAAATGGCTGCGCAAAGACAGAGGAACAGCGCCAGACGTTTGATAGGGTATGCTGCAGTGTAGAAAACGCCTCGGGTGAAATCCTGTTTTTAGACGCACCGGGCGGAACAGGTAAAACTTTCCTAACCAAAGTCATTTTGGCTCGAATAAGGAACTTTAGCAGTATGAAGAACAGGGTGTAAAGTTTTTCAACCCCCATTGAAAACGGAGGATCCTCCGACCAGACGGGTGTTATGTCTGGTGGGCTACTGCCCAACAGTTGTTGTCGGGTTCTTCTGTATAGTCTTAAGTCGTGAATAACTTGTGCGATGTAGAATTCGCGATTTTTAGTTTATCCTCTACGTCATAGATGGCGCTGTAGTACTTTTTGTAGTGCCGCTACAGAACCAAAATAAAATTTCCCCTGCTGTCGCCTCTTCAGGGATAGCAGCCACATTATTGCCTTTTTTTTTTTTTGGTGGGTGGGAAATCATCAAATGACCCCCCCCCCCCCCGCCCTGGGCGGAGCGGAAGGGAGTGTCAGACTCTTACTGACTAAAAACCACCCATGTTCCTTCATTGGCCCTTTATGTTCCAGGGCCGCGGTATCTCTTTCGAACAGTCCCGGAGCCCTGGCAGGCACCGGCCCTTGCGGGCCCCTCCCGTTTGCTGACATCTCTTTGAGGCGCGCGTGGAACACGAACGCGCCGTCGACACGGCCTGCCCGTCGTCATACGACGGACGGACGGCGAGCTAGCCCATAACTCACCGTCCACAGGCCCGCGCCTACGGTGGCCGAGAGCCATCACGGCGTGGCCCCCGACGCCCGGTGCTTCTCCTCCCGCGGCGGCCGGGACGTGAGGCTGAGGCTATCTCCCTCTCACGTTCCGCCGCCTCCTTCGCTAGCATGACTGCTTCGCAGAAGGAGGCGACGGCTTCCCATTCCCTCTCGCCCCGGACCATGGCTTGAACCAGGGCTGGACGCGAGAGGTCGCCGCCGCCAATCGCCGCTACGAGGACACGGCGGTGCTCCGCCCAAGCGGAGCAGACCTCCACGGTGTGCTCCACCGTGTCCTCCGGGCGATCCTCGCAATGAAAGCACCCGGGCGTTTCCTCCCCCCCGATTCGGTGCAGGTACCTACCAAAACATCCGTGTCCGGTGAGGACCTGCGTCAGGCGGAAGGTGGGGGGCCGTGGCGCCTCTCAAGCCACTCCTCAAAGAGGGGACTTATCGCCACTATCGAGCCACATTATTGCCTGGAGGAAAAACGGCACAATTCCTATCGACTTAGACCGCACGGAAAGCCCGGTTTGCAACATATCGCGAAATAGCGATAAAGCAAGGGTTTTATGCGATTGTGTTTTAATTTTTTGGGACGAGTGCACTATGGCTAACCGCAAAGCTGTAGAAGCAGTGAATAGAACTTTACAGGACATAAGGCAAAATGACCGGCCGATGGGGAGGCATTACGGTGCTGTTCTGCGGTGATTTTCGGCAGACACTCCCGATAGTACCCCGAGGAACGAGAGCCGAAGAAATTGCTGCCTGTCTGAAGAGTTCTGTTTTATGGCGCAATATATCATCTACACACCTGAGTGTACATATGCGTGCACAGTTGCGAGGCTGCGAAAATGCACAGGAGTTTCCCAATTTATTGTTACAAATAGGCGATGGCACATACCCCGTACAAGAAGATGGAAAAGTTATTATATGATTGATAATCTCTGTTCTTGCGTTACATCACAACAGGAGCTAATTTCTTCTGTGTACGGAGATTCCACAAACATGGGATATCAAGCCGGTTCTTGGCTATGTCAGCGAGCTATTTTCACTCCTCGCAATGTCCAAGCTGCGGTAATTCATTTAAAAATATTGATTCATGTGTCCGGGAATAGTAGAGAATACACCTCTATAAATACAGTTATGGAAGAAGATGACTCCACGTACTACCCGGTAGAATTTTTGGATTCCCTCAACACACCCGGACTTCCAGCCCACAAAATAGTTTTAAAAATCGGTGTACCAATAATTCTCCTCAGAAATTTATGTCCTCCAAACTTTGTAACGGCACTCGGCTCAAAGTCACAAATCTGCAGCATACATAATCGAAGATGAAATATTAACCGGTTGCGGCGCTGGTGATATTGTTTTTATTCCAAGAATACCTATAATTCCTAACAACTTTCCTTTCTCTTTCAAACGAGTGCAATTCCCAGTCAGTCTCTGTTATGCCATGACAATTAATAAAGCTCAGGGCCAGACATTATCCGTTGCGGGGGTGGACCTAAGTATTGGATGCTTTTCCCATGGTCAACTATACGTAGCTTTTTCTGGCGTAAACCCCAATAACCTTTTTGTGTACGCTCCAGATGGTTCCACAGCTAATGTTGTTTGTAAAGAAGCACTAGCATAAATACATTGTTAAGTTCCGACATCCACGCGAACGAAGTCGCGGGCACAGCTAGTATAATAATAATACAGTAGATCTACTTTACTATATTACCTTAAAATACCAAAAAGGTTCCAGTAATGTAAATAAAAGATACTTTACTAGTGACACATAAGTAGTCAACTAGTGAGGAGCTCGAGGTTTAATATTAACAGGCGTACGGGTCGATCTTTAGGTTAAGACGTGCTTGCCTAGGTTGGTCTGTGGATGGGTGACCGTATTACGTACCGAGTTTCCTCCGTGCTTCGGAAAGCACGTTAAGCCGTTGGTCCCGGCTGTCATTTGTAAATCTTTGAGAGTCGTTACGGGTAGTCAGTGGCCCGAAAGTCTGACAACTGTAGTTCAGTCTTACCAAGGATATCGTATTACTCAGTGGACCAACTGGGTTGTGGAGGTCAGATAGGCAGTCGCTCCATGTAAAATATTGGTATTCAGCTGCATCCGGTTAGACAGGGACCCGACCACAAGATAGATGGGAAAAGGCTAGGCAAATGATGACATAAGTAGCCAACAAAGTAGCCATAATTAACCACATCATCTGCCGTCCGTAGAACCTATTCATACCAATAACTTCGAAGCTCAAACATCAACATCATGATCGTCCACAGCCCGACTTACCCACTGCTGGGTATAGGCCTCTCTTTGCTTGTACCAAGCTCCACGCTCCTACTCAAACATCAGTCCCAAGTAATTCTTCCACATTTTTCTTCCTCCACAGGTATTCGCAACGGTATCCGTACCTCTGCCTTCCGAAAAGTACGTGAGCGTGGCGTGGTTCTATGAAGCTAACTACTTCACCGTAGACAACGCTACCTACTTCGAACCTTTACTGGGAGATATTGAAACTGTTAGTAGCACTTTATATTGTAATACGATTCACTTAGAAGCTGCCAATTCTAGGATTGTTATGCAAAGAAATGTGCACTCGGGAGTAAAAGGCTTCATTCATAAAAGTGCAAAGAAGCAATTTATTTAGGGGTACGACACATTGATCGATGACGTTCGACGGTTTGTCCAAACAAAAAAGCACAAAGCATGGGAGGACATCCGACACGTCGATGCGAAAGCATTCGTACGGCATACTTAAACGTTTACCCTTTAAACAATGTCCAGCCGACTGCACCCCAATGGCCGATCGTAAATAATATTCCCAATAATAAATTAATTAATTTCTTTATTTCCATAAAAACAGATTACAATAAAAAGTTAGACCCTGATTTCAGAGCTACGTTAGAGTACCTGTATTTCAGGAGCCAGTGACTTCTTTTATTTAGGTTACATTTGGGCTAGTTTTATGCAGAAAAAGTTGACAAAATTATATTACTTAAAATTAAGTTTATTGGTAACCTTAAGCATTAAACATTTTAATTATGCACTAAAAATAGAATTATAAAATAAAATTAGAATAAAAGCAAGTTAAATAATCTTATTAAATAAAAAACAAAAATCGAATAAAATCACGATTAAAACAAAAGATTAAAAATTGAATTAAAAACAATATTAAAACGCAAACGCATTAACTATATCTTATTAATTTTAAAATAAAGATTGTAGTATAATAAAATTAGAAAAAAATTCAATAAAGCCAGGATGAAGTAAAATTAAATTATAAATAGAGGGGGGGGCAGGTATGTGAATGTGCGTGTGGGTGTTTGTTTGTGTGTGAGGGCGTGGGGTGTGAGAGGGTGTGTGTGCGGATGTGTATGTGTGTGCAAACTATTCATTTGTGATCTTATATTTATGTTGATTGCAGTAAATTTTCAGTTGCGTTATAGTCCTGTGTCAGTAGCCAGATTTATATCTCTTTTTTTGTCTCGCGAGTCGTAGTCGAATATAAACACTTGTACAAAAATGTATGGAACAGCTAATTTTTTTGTCACCCCGTATGTTACGCACGCAAAATACGCGCTTTGGACGTGGAGGAGTTGCAGACACCAGCCCGTTATACAATACAATACAATGTTAAATACGAACGTTATGTACTGTTTTTAAACTTTTAAAATAAGTTTTAAAGGTACTCGTATATTTATTAGGTACTCGTATTAGGTATCCTGTTGGCGAATCTCACTATTACAATGAGGTTTGCTGGAAGAAAACCCAATTCTGGGTTAAGCTCGTATTTGTATATAAGCTTTAATATTAATTAAGCACACAAAATGTTGTCACAAACAGTGACAAAACTATTTCTTATGAAGTTAGATTGGCTTTGATTTTAATATCTAGAATTATTATTATGTGTGTACTATAAAGGATAGTAATTGATTAGTTGATTTTGTTCTAGGTATCAAGAGACAGGAAGGATCGAAGTATTCAAGTTCCGAAAGAAATTATGACCCGAAGCAGTATCTACACTTTCATTGAATCCATGTTGGAAAAGTAATTATTACTAACTAAGCAATGCATTCATTAGGCATCATCGGCCCTGCCTAGAATTTTTGCGGTTTTTCCCAAGTATGTCGACTTCGACTTCCTAAAGGTGTGGGTGAATGAGTTAATTATTGGTACAATTATTGCAGACCCGACCTCCTAGTAAATCATATCGATGTGTTATAGATCTTCGAGCTTCTATCCGATATTATCATAAGAACAACACTCTACACCCATCCGTTAAAAGACTGCAGCGACCGCTACACTACCCATTCTCATAAACGCTCTCCTAAAGCACGAATTAACAGACACTGCAAAAATACTCTTCACTATTAGAAAAAAGATCTTTTCCGTCAAAACGGCTCGTAAAACTCCATGTAAGCAACACCAAACAAATTCTCAAGTACTAGGAGCCCATAAAACACAAAGAGAACTAAATGCCGCTGTAGCTGGGACTTTGTTCCGTCGAACGGCTGTAGTTACTAACCACCAAACAGCGGTACACCTACTAATTCTGTTGCTATCCTAGTAGCCTGGCCGAAAACATTGTGCTTGCTTTTGAAGTATTAGTAGAGCTTACAATGTTTTGGAGTTCCAACTAACAGTCATCCCTCAATGCTATTCAAGCTTAACTTATGTAATCTAGTGGTGGAAACCAAATAGGCCATTCTCTCTCAAATAAACTGGAGGTGTTATTAAATGTAAAAGACAGCTTGGGGGATTTGTGATCTAGCCAACTGCAACATTGTAATTACTGTCAGGTCTTATTCATTTTAATAATTTTTCAATTTATCTTACCTTCATTTAAAAAAAGAACATCCAATTTGGGATTTCCGATAAACAACTACATTCCATTTTTAATTGTTTGAATGTCTTTCGTGCCATTTAGTTCTAACTTAATATATAATGTATATTCACTCGCAAACTTGGGAAACTACAAGGGCCTTTACAAGTTACGAAAGTGTTTCGACAATGTATTTCTACAGGTTTAGCATCAGCTTCTCGATAGCGTATGTCAACCCAATGCATGTTTGACTTTCTAACATCGCTATCGTTGGTCGAATGTCATGTTGTCCAGGCCAGTTCTAGCCTTGCGAAAGGAATGATGCGGATAGATCCCGGTACATGCGGCTATTGCATTGGCGGCTACTTTACTATTCCTTCGTGAGTTGAAAAGGCATTCAGGTTTAAGTCATGACTTATCTGCTATAATTTGTCCTCCTTGTCCAATAAATCAATATTTCAGCTTGTACTGTTCTCAAAAGAGTGTTTTCTGTTGTAGACACGGGTATCCCGGGCGGCAATGCTTGCACCGACTCATCTGCGAGAATGCTCACTCACACTTCTTGCACAATGGACTGATGGGAGATCTTATTTACCTTGTTCTCACGTAAGTGATTACAGTACATTTTTTTACCAAACTAGAATTATGAACAAGCTGAATACTTGGGGTTGGTACAACACGTTTTTTTTCTTCCATTCTCCGCTATCAACCATCACACTATCATTTACTGCTTTTTCTTTCGTAGCATTCCACATATAATACAACCATCGTGTCTTTACTTTCCTTCCCCTTTTGATCAAATCATTTTAAAAGAGTAACCATGGAGTTTCTTGCCGGTTCTTCTCCATAGGAAACGACCAACCCGAACCGTGCACCTTTTTGTCGACGTTTTATAAGTGATGGGCACTTATAAAACGTCGTCGTAAACGTAGGCCTATGTGAAATGAAATATTTTGATTTTATTTATTTGATTTGATCCATAAACATTTATATTCATCACTCTTTTAGTCACATGCGATTCATTCCTCCTCATCACATGCCCGTACCAAGACCGACGATTCCCTTTCAGATTTTCTGTGCCTATCGCTGTCCTTCGCAATAATCTTCCTGTAATATACTTACAAAAATCTAAATAAGCTACTCGGAATAAAATAATGTTACTGTGTAATCCCTAATACTTATCATATTAAAGATACAATGCACTACTTTATTGATCATTTGACTCAGACTGCTCAAACGATGCCTAGACTGCTCTAAACGTTGATGCCGATTTATTATTTCTTTTCAGGCCATCAGCATCAATGTCAGAAGATGAAATAGCAGACAGTTTCTACGAGGCCGAGTACTACGGTTTGGATAAGAAGTGCAAAAGATACACTAAGAACTGTCCATCGAATCTTCTCGAAATTATTTCTTTGAGAGCTGACAATTTTGTGTGAATTAAACAAATGAAAAACGTATTTCTTAGTATTTAGTTGTCATCCTAATAGTCCTAATTTAAAAATAGATAAATTCCACACATGTACTTAATTAGTGAAAAAGGAAAAATTGCTAAATGCCATTCCGCGCTTACTCACAAATCTCTCAAAATTTGTGCTACAACAACAAACGCTGCATTTTAGTTTAATAATTATTTTGAACACTTTGGCAGACGAACACCACAGCATTAGTGGCCGTAAACGTTGGGCTCATTACAAAAGGACGATCAAAGGACGGGTTAGGTTAGGTTAGAACTAAGACCAACCACGGGCGAGCCGAGCGAGCGTAGCGAGCGGTGCCGAGGTAGCGGCCAGCGAGCGCTACATCAAAGTTTGGGCTTTATCGTGATCATCTTCCTGCCCTTGTCCCTGATACGATAAACCAATAAACCGGTTTGACCTGAAATCGTGTTTGGCCGGGAACGTAATACACTGTACTACTGTATTGATTAGGGTTTTACGTTTTGACGAACATAGTTTTTCGAAGTCATACTATTACGAAATAGGTCATACATCAAACTATTTTACCGCTTATTTCAAGAAAATCGCTTTTGAATTTTGCTAAGTGTATATTAGTAGTGGTCGTGTGTGACAGTACACTATGAGAAATACGAAAACAAATAAAAACTACTAACACCCACCGGAATCTACTTTCAATTAAAACATCGTTATTGGTCACCATCGTGGTTGCAACTGCCGCTGTCACACATGTTGAATATCTGCGCGCCATAAAATTGCATACCTCCCTGTGGTACCCGATCCGCTGTTCGGAGTGGTATGAGAGAATCTTTTAACTGACCTAATTTTACAATGTCTTCCGCCACCATAATTGCTATACGAATACTAGAATCTACAATTTTGACGTCCACTTTCAGGGTTATAGTCGTTACTAAATTGGCTGCTAAAAGACAATCTTCACAAAATCCACTACAATTTTATTGCCCACTCAGTTCTATCCTACCTGCTATAGGCTACCTGATTTCAGCAAGGTATCGTATAAACAAGGAGTGCTGAGGCACGCCGACCTCGTTGGCCCACTGTTTGTAAGTCGCTTCTGTTTGAACAACTTCCACCGAGCATTCAGTTGCAATGCTGACTGGCAAGCCTTGTTGGCGTTTCCATTTACTTGTTATTTTTATTTATTAGTTTGTAATTTTTTACAGACAAAAAAGAGGTGGCAGAGGTGTACCTAATAGTACACCCACATTTCGACAGTTATGTTCAAGTCCCACAATATTGGAGTCAGCTTCCAGTCAAACTGAATTCCAGATCCCACTGTGGTGTCACATGGACTACTGCCTACCTAACCTCCCCAATCCAGTCACCGAACCACATAATATGGCTTTAAATAGCCTGCTATCCATATCTTAGCTTTTTATATGAAACTTTCTTTTCGAATGGGCAACTAGAATCATTTATGTTTCTGTGTAAAGTTTGACATCCAAAAGTTTCAAATAAAAGAGAATATTTAAGTGTTTGTTATAGATTGTACATTAATTGTGTATTAAAAACATCTGTTAGGTAAAACAATTAAAAAGTGCCCTTTTTCCCGTTTAAATAAATGGTCTGGCTTCATCAAAACCATTATTAGGATATTTAGGATATCACCTATTAGGACTCAAACTTCTTTTAATGAAGATAGGCAGCATTTTTATCTTCATTTAAATGAACCACAATTTTAAAAAACCATATGAAAACCCATTAAACCACTCAAATAATTATTGTAGCCGTTCAACCAAACATTCGATTAATTAATTAAGGATTTCGGGTTAAGGCTGTTTCACCAGCCACTATCACGTAGATTTGGCCCCGTCTCCATCGTAATTATCGGCCAGTAATTGAACATGATCGTCCAGGGCTTGCTACGATCGCTCTGGATATTGCTTCGGATAAACACACGCTTATACCAGGATTGGTCTGTATGGTTTACCATTATATTCTGTGAATCTTCTATTTGAATTCTGATCTCTTCTATATACTTCTGATGCACCTACATCTGGCCAAACCTGAAACAAATTCAATACTGAATCCTAAACACTAGTAACCTTGAAATAAAAATAAAAAAATGAGCAATTATTCTAAGGGAGTGAATTTCGAACCATTTATTTATTATTTATTTCACTCTCGTGGCTAAATAATAACAGCCGCTCGGGTCGATCTTTAGGTTAAGGCTTGTTAACCTTGGTTGGTCCATATCCATGGACCAACCAAGGTTAAACTCGGTATGTAATACCGAACGGTAAAAAACCGGACATACCGGTCGGTATGTAATGGGTGGTAACCCATCCGGGTGACCACCCATTACATACCGAGTTTCCTCCGTACCTCGGAAAGCCCGTTGAGCCGTTGGTCCCAACTGTCATTTGTAGATCTTTGGCAGTCGTTAAAGATACTTTAGTCCCGAAAGTCTAACAAACCAAGGGGTACCCAGTACAAACTGGTTTGCGGAGGTCAGATAGGCAATCGCTCTATGTAAATTACTGATACTTAGCTGCATCCGGTTAGACTGGAAGCCGACCCCAACTTAATTGGAAAAAGGCTAGGCAGATGATGACTATTTATAACACACAGTAGACAAAACTGGAAAATAACGTAATATATTTGAGTACACAGGTATAGAGGTATTTCTTAAGAAATTTCTGCCAGGAAAGCTGCGAAAGGAGAAATGAGAAAGAAAATCATCGATATTCTACATAAAAATATGATATACAAAAGGGAAATAAAGGAAATCTTATATAAGTATTGACGTCACGAGTGGTTTTGACATTTGAAGGAAAACTCCACTTTATTATGTAGATTCTATTGAGGAGCTTTCATATTGGGAGCTCGGGAGATATTGTTGAGAAAACTTGTGTGCAGGTACACAAAGCACTTCAAAATTTTCATCTCCTTGGTGTTCGCTTTGCCTTGAGTCACTAGCAGTGCAACTGATTTGGAATTGAATTTGCTGCTTCCTTTTGAACTAACCTAACCAAAAAAGTAAATACGAGTACGTTTTTAAATCAAATCCTATACAACCTCATCCATCCTTAGAGCATAGACAAGAAGTAACCGCCTTCAAAGCGTATCGTGTTTCTACAACGATGTTCAACATGATTGACATAAAATTTTCGTAAGTTTATGTCAAACCAATACCATGTTAGAGGTTTTCATCATCAATGACGCTTTTTATAGGACCTCTCCTCGTCTACTATGTACCTAACTTCAAACTTAGTGATAGGTATGAAAAAATGATTTTAAATCATTAATATTATAAAATATTCTATTTGTTTTATTTTACTTATTTATAAAATAAGATTTTTTTAAATTTATTTTATTATAAATAGTATAATTATTTTCTGTTTTTTTTTTAACTAACCAGTTGTACGTACACCACGAAAATTAACCAACATGCGAACAATCTTCCCTCCACATAATAATACACCCGATTCTTATCAAACGTCTGATGTAATTTAAAATCCAGAATCCTTTAAGAAACGTCACCTACATGACTAATGCGTCTATTACAGCTAAAGTCGTGTAAACAGCCCTCGATAATGTCTGCTGAGGGTTTTGTCACGTAAATTCCACGATTACATCTGTCAAGTCGACGTGGAGCCAATTTGTGACTCACAGTTGAGATAAATTTTACTCTCCGTTTGAATATTTGAACCAATGTTGGTTGTTGGGGTTATGAATAAATGTATGTACAGGTGTTCACAAATTGGTCTTAATAACTTTTTAATCTGTGGCGTTTACCAGCCTATTTACCCTATATTTTTGTCTATGTATGTCAAGACGAAATATTATAATTATAAGGTAACTAACTTATGCCTGCCCGCGGCTTTATCCGCGTGGAGTTCGGTAGTTGTCTCACAGGATCGTGCCACCGGTTTTCAAAATTATCCCTTATTAATCCAGGTTATAAACTACCTGTGTGCTATTAATCCAAATCCAGTCAATATTTTTTGCGTGTAAGAGTAACAAACATCCATCCATACATTCTCACAGACTTTCGCATTTATAATAGTAGTCATCATCTTCCTGCCCTTGCCCAACCTACTTGGGGTCAGCGCCATTCATTCACATTCATTTTCTTCCATTCTCTTCTGTCAGAAGTCACTGCATCATTTACTCCTTTCTCTTTCATATCATTCCTCTCCCTCTCCACACATCAACATTCAAATCCATCACTCTTTTTGTCCCATGCGTTTCATTCCTCCTCATTACATGTCCCCAACACAGACGACTTTCTTTCAACTTAAGATAAGATTTAAGAAAAAAGTCTCAATGAACTTTCAGCAGCTACATTTGAGTTCCTATTTTTCCATCACCCAGAGTGTCCACTGTTTAACCACTCGTATGCCGAGTATATAGACACAATTAAAAAGTGATTGTGTCTCGTGTAGATGTACGTTCCGGCAAAGGTTAAACGGTAGCATTGATACAGATTCATGATGCTTCAATTCTTTTTAAATTAGGAGCAGAATTAGTTAGTCGAGATAGAAAGTTGTAGAAGCGTGATTTCCTTTTCACACAGACGAAAAAAGCAGATAGATTTCGTCAAGATTTAGCTGCTATGACAACAGTATTAGCTACACATTCTGGACCACTTTCCTTATGTTCTAGGTCAATTAGGACCTTTAAGTTCTGAGTTTCTGAATAGTATATTGTCACTTAACGGTAAAGATAGTACAGTAAGTTCAACTGTTTCCAGTGCACTCATGAAGTATCGAACTGAAACTATACTGTTCCAGCAACGGCTTCTTGTTTATTAGTATGAGCAGGCTTCAATACACCATGTGGACATAGTGTGGACTGCCTACATGCCCATTTCCTACATAAAACAGGACCTTTAATCAGTCTTGGTATCCAGCTTCTTCTTTTTTCGTATCGATGATACGACTTATTTAGATTTCTTTGGCCCAGTATGTGACCTCGTTGATCCAGCTTAAAAGATAGCGTTGTAATAAAATGTTAGGTCCTACTTCGGATATTATTTAGTTACTTCCACTAATACTTATACATGAACTACAAGCCAAATGAAACTCTTGGAAGTCTCCATTCTCGAAATTATCGCACTCTAATTTAGCGAGCACTCGATAATTTACTAAAATGTGTTACAGTTAGAGTCGCCGGCGCAACTAAAAAATATTAGTACCAGTGTGTACGGAGCCGTGTTTGTGTGTACATACTACTTATATTTTGTGTTACATGCAATGCTATTGGACAAAATGAAGTGCATCAAGATTTTGTTTACATTGTAAGTACTTTGTTGTTTTTTTAAATTAACTTGTTATTTTAACGAAACCAGCTATTGATTCAGTAATGTTTTTTGTTATTTCAACGTGAAGACATTGTTTATGTTTTAAGTTACTGAAAAATCTAAAAATTACCAGAACCAATCGTAACCAACATAGAAATATCTCTTCTTCTCCGCTTTAAATTATATTTGTCTTAATTTTTCAGGTTCCTCATAGTTACCACTACGTCAGCGAAGTCGGAGCACAAAAGATCTCTCATATTTCCACCCACCAGTCTTTTCGGGGTAATATATATCTTCATATTTTTCGTCCCGTCAGCTGAAAGACAAAGCTGAAATTTCGCATGAGTGACACCAGGTGTAACATAACCTGGATGTAAGTCCTGCCAGAATTCCTATGAAACCAGAACATCAACGCTTCTTGGCGGTAGAAATCAGTTTGCTGGTGATATTTCCCTGTATCTTACCTTCTAATCGTTGTCACGTCAGCCTTAAGATGTTCAGCAGATTCCCTTTTTTTTCTTTTTTTTCGGATGGGAAAACATCAAATGACTCCTCCCGCTCTGGGCGGAGCGGAAGGGAGTGTCAGACTATACTGACTAAAAACCATCCATGTTCCTTCTTTTGCCCTTTATGTTCCAGGGCCGCGGTATCTCTTTCGAACAGTCCCGCAGCCCTGGCAGGCATCGGCCCTTGCGGGCCCCTCCTGTTTGCTGACATCTCTTTGAGGCGCGCGTGGAACACGAACGCGCCATCGACACGGCCTGTCGTCATAAGACGGACGGACGGCGAGTTAGCCCATTACTCACCGTCCACAGGCCCGCGTCAGCAGATTCCCTAGACCTTCGCTAAATCATTGTTCTAGTCCAGCTCCTTCTACCACTAACTAAAAATACATAACATAATATCACGCCTGTAATCCCCATAGGATTAGGCAGAGGTGTACCTAATAGTACACCTACATTTCGCCAGTAATGTTTAAGTCCCATGTGATAGGTAGCGAGCCTAATGCCATCAACCGGCCACGAATCCAGACTCAATGGCAGCTACTGAAAAAATCCTGATGGGAAAACCCAATAGCACTTTGCACGACCTGAGAATCGAACCCAGGACCTCATGCTCAGCAGCCGCGATTGCGAACACTCTACCAACCAGCCAGTCATAACTAAAAATAGTTAAGATAAGATGTATTTAGCATATGGCTAATATGTAGTTAATCTCTATACTTTCAGACTTTCCTGGCCATAGCTGTGCCCATCGACATCCCTAACAAGAACGTCTTCGTGTCCTACAACTTTGAATCTAACTACAGCACCCTGAACAATATCACCGAGATCGATGAAGCGCTGTTCCCTAATCTACCAGTAAGTAAAGCTTGGTTTTTCGATCTTAATGAAATATCGCCATGTGTACCACCTAAGAGGACACCGAAATTGGTCATCAGCTTCTAGTAAGCGAAGCAACTACGATGCTTCTAGCACCGCAGTTGCTTCGCCAGAGATAGAGCTGTGATGTCAACAATTACAGCACCCTGTGATGTCCCATGTGCCTATTGTTACTACCTTTTATAATGAAAGAAAGCAACGCTGCTTAGAACTTGCATATAATATCCTTTTCCTTCACAAAAAGCGCTTCGACTAATCTATTCACTGACTCAACCTTACTAACACATACATAATCTTCTAATTCATGGCCTAAGTTTTTTAAAATAAATCTCATCATTCTCCTGCCCTTATTCCGATTTATTTGGAGTCGGCGCAGCATGATTTCTTCTTTCATACTTCTCTATCACTCGTCATCTCATCAGACACCTCCTTTCTTGCCATATCATTCTTCACACAGTCCATCCATCATCGTATCGTAAATTCATACTCAAAACTTTCCTCACGACATTTCTCTACTTCCTCTGCATCACATGCCCATACCAAGCCAACCGATTAAATTTTCAGTCACCGGTGCCACTTTCAGTACTCATTTCTTATTTCATCCATTCCCGTAACACCACACATTCCCTTTAGCATTCTCACCTCAGCCACATGCAAATACCTGTCAACAACCAATTCATCCTTTTCTCTTTCATCCCTTTTCTAAAATAAGTCTTTAAAAAGAAACATCTTAGTCAGACCAAGGACTACTCTAAACTGGAATGTTTTGAGAATAGCTGATTTCCTTTCTCCAATTAGATTTTCCTGCACTACCTATGTGTACTCACTTAAATTCAATTAATTCCAGGTTGTAACATCGAGACAAAGTCGTAGTATCTCAAGAGAATTGACATACACCGTGCTGGAGAATCGATTTCAAGAGTAAGTATACATAACATAACATCACGCCTCGTAATCCTCGATGGGTTTGGCAGAGGTGTACCTAACCGTACACTCACATTTCGCCAGTTATGTTTAAGTCCCATTTAATAGGGGGCGAGTCTATTGCTATCAACCGGGCACAGATCAAGATTCCGTGCCTGCTACTGAGAAACTCCTGATGGAAAACCCCAATCAGACTTTGCCCGACCCGGGAATCGAACCCAGGATCTCATGCTCAGCAGTCGCGCTTGCGACCAGGCAAGACTTGCGAGGCAGACATAGACATAGAGAATGAGTATATAATAGTTCGTAAATTCGTAACCACTACATAAGTCAGGATAAATAGCTCTCATTAGAAATCGAGTCATGGTAATTATTATTTGGTTTCTTGTCTTTTATTTTGGTATTTGTTAAAATATTTAGTAATTTATTTTATTTATATATGTGTATTAGTATCAATATAAGGATGTAAATTTTCGAAAACAAGAAGTTATTTTTTAGATGTTTATTGTACCTATCACAATGTTTTCTTATTTAACCCAAAGGTTGACTGGTAGAGAATGCCTTGTGGCATTAAGTCCGCCTATGTACCACTATTGTACATGAAGTTTAAATAAATGAATAAATAAATAAATAGTTCAATTGAATCTTGCAAGAAATAGAAGGCCCACTCAGAGGTTATGCCAGGACCAGCGGTTTGAACTCCTTTCTTCCGCCATCTTAGGAAGCATCTCTACCTCCTGTTCCATCTTTTATGTTTCGGCTGTAACCATAAAACTGGTTGTGTAACCTGTGAACTTTAAATTCTAGATACGGCATGAAAGGCAGAGAGTGTATGTTGCGTAACATTTGCGAAGCAGCTGAGACTCCGCTGCACCACAACGGTATACTTGGACACATCATGCATATCATATTCACGTAAGTTCACCAAACACTTTCTTCTAAAATAGATGAATAAAATGTAGATGGCTGGAGAAGAACACCAATAAAAGGGATACATTATGTACATATCGTTCATGTAATAAAACGGTGTAAATGTGTTGCGGTCATCCCAAATAACATAAGACAAGGGTAGGAAGATGATGATGACGATGACGCTTTCTTAGTCACCGATCGTCACTTGTTTTATGGTTGAGTTTACTGTCTTTTTTTAAAATATTGTCCTCCACTGGGAAACTTTCGTGTACCGTGTGTGCGTAAAAACATTTAAACTCAGATTCACAAACAGCCAGACCCGGAACAAACCTGTCGGTTATACAAATATTTGTTCCGTGCGGGGGTTCGAACCCGCGATCACTCAGCCTTTAAAGTCCTTTTATCCTTAGGGCGTGTTAACAGCAAACAAATCTACTCCACTAATGTCCGACCAATAAAAAACAACACCTCAATGTTGGCGAAAAAAATATTAGGCATCCGTAAACACAAACACGTAATTCCGAATTCTCGTCCATTTAATTCAAAATTCATAAACTGAATGGACAAAAGGAACTCCTGCGTAAATGATAATATTAACACAATTCTGTACGTACAAATATACCTAAGTGTCTCGCTCAGGAATTATGTGATTTGAATAAATCAAAAATCAAATTATCACGGATGGATAGATTCGGGAAAAAACGACATTCTTTTCTGTTTCTTCTTACGCAATCATGTGGAAACAAGGAGTATTAGTACAAGTTATAAGGAACATCGTTACGAAATTTTTTGTCCTGGAAACAGAACATTCAGTGCACAGCGCTGGGAATCTAGAATCACGATTATACTGAGTCCTTGGTAAATGTTTGTCTCAATATGTGCCTTACGCCGTATACATGTACAAATAACTATTGAGCAATAGCCTCGATGCTTCAGTGCCAGCCATCACTACTACGCTAAACTTGTTTTCAAATACAATGATCTGAATGGTATTAATCTAAGTATTCATTGATATAATCGTGTTTTACCAACTCGTAACGTGCTCGTACATACTTACCTACTTCATCTTGCCATTCTTGGTTTTTCTGGGTATTTATCCAATAGGGAAGAATTACCTAGATTCCACGAGTATACTTAGAGCGGGCGGTGAGATATGGCCATATTCTCACAAAGAGGAGACGGGTGCCCCAGTTAAAGTCCTTGATTACGCTGTCAAGCTGCCCAGATTTGAAATGACAGTTGACAGTTTCAGTGCCTGTGGACATGTCCACTCCAACGTCTAAATTCAGAATTTTCTTATAATCTAACTTCTAATTCAAGACCAACCATGAAAGTTTCTGAAAATCAATCTCTCCTCTCCTCCCAGGCCCTCATCATCGAAGGAAGAAGGTCTAGAAGACGAGTACTACGAGGCAGAAGCGGATGGTCACCGCGGCGACTGTGACAAGTACGTGGACGAGTGCCCCACCAGCCTGTTCGACTACATAACCAGGCTTGTTCAGTTCCCGCACTCGCAATAAACGAATTGAGAACCAAGCATTTGTCTTTTGTTTCTGGTAATTTTATGTATTGAAAATCTTGCCATCTCTTAAGTAATTGTTTTCACTTTAAGGCGATTTTTTAAACCGTTGCTCCGCACTAGGAATTTCTCCTGTATCGTAGTTGCGTTAACAAACATTAAAAAAAAACACAAAAGCCAGACCCGGAACAACTATCTGTAGACCATACAAATATTTGTTCCGTACGGGGATCGAACCTGCGCTAACGGTGCCGTCAAAAATTAAGAAAAACTGGACGCAAACAGTATCTTAACCAGGTTCAGGAGCTGTCCATGTCATCATTGTTGTGGAATTTTGGCACGGACGGCTCTTGAACGCGGTTCAGACATACTGATTGTGTTTAGTTTCATTAGAGAAATCCGTTCTTAGGCATAATGTCGAGATTTAAGGGTTCCGTACCAGCAAGATTTCAGGTTTGCCTGTATGTTGTCTGTCACTGTAATTTGTCACAATGAATATTATTGCTATCAACTAAAAATTGGGCAAGGGTAGAATAAACTCCAGGGCTGCGGGACTGTTCGAAAGAGATACCGCGGCCCTGGAACATAAAGGGCAAAAGAAGGAACATGGATGGTTTTTAGTCAGTAAAAGTCTGACAGTCCCTTCCGCTCCGCCCAGAGCGGGAGGAGTCATTTGATGATTTACCACCCGAAAAAAAAAAAAGGGTAGAATAAACTAATTATCTGGTCTGACTTATATGAGGATGGATGATGTGCTGGAAACTGTAATGGCGACGCCCGAGAACATGACACTATCAGGGTTCTGGTTCTACAGATCAAGATAGTCGATCGATCAGTTATAGGAGATGAATAAAACATAGATATCATCATAATTCTTTATTAGGCTCTAAACTTTATGTTAATAACAATACAGTACATATTGAACTACATTTATTAAATCTATCAGTTTATAAAATTTAAAACTTATCATTCACAGCCGTTACATTAAAATATTTATTTTATTTTATTACTTATACCTAAATTACTTATTGTGAAATTCCTTATAGTTTACAAAGTAAGGATTTAAATAGGTAATAATTTCCATTTTCACATAAGCTTGCGCCATAGTGCATTCCGTATTATCCGACTTTATACTGATTCTTTAAAATAAAGTACAATTTAATGTTTTCCTGAACTCATATAGTTTCATTATGTTATGATTAAGAAATGGCGATTTCAAGGTTTCCAAAGAAAAAAAGGGATTCTTACAGGATCACATTGGTATCTCCAAAATGTTAAAAATGTCCTGACGGACATGTATTTTTTTTACATTAATTTCACATAACGTAATTATAAATCTTTCTGAAAATCATTTCCTCTATATATAACAATTTATATTAACGAAACATATCAATTAATTTATTAAAAACTTTGTATAGTATTTATTTTTGACCAATATTTATCTAATCATTGAATAATATGTTTTAGTCTAACTATATTTTTATAAGTATTGCGAGATCTTACTGTCAGCATTTATTATAATATTATTATAATACATGATTTCGTATTTATACCTATATTTAATCCTATCTAATGTATTTATTTTGTCTATAACAGGTACACGCCACCAAATTAAAAGTATAAAACTCCAATTAATATTATTTTTGCTCTCATTTCAATAAGCTGATTTACTTGACAATTTTATAAAATTAGTGTCAAAAGATAATTTGAAATTACTTTAATAATTACGTGTATAATAGTTTTTAATCACCAGCGTTTGGTGCTATTTTAATATGTTTTCCATTTATTAATATTGATCACCTATTTCTATTTTCGTATAACTTACTACGTAAAAACGAAATAAAAAAATGTTTAGTCAGCTTTATGATGTTGTCATTTAAAAGCTATTTTTTTGTTTCTTATTTCACAGAAACTTAACGTTTAAATATTTTTCTATCAATTAGACTAGTTAACATTCTTTTAAGAGTCAAGTATAATGCGATTATAACAAATAAATAAAGTGAGCAATATAATTCAATTATTATTAGACGTTTGTTAGATGTCTTAGAAAACACAGCGCATTATTTCCTTGCAAATCTTATTTCGTAAACAAATTTGTTATTATTTGTTTGCTAAGTGGAAAAGTAAATAAACACATACTTTACTTATAACTAGAGCAAAGGATTTAACCTAAAACCCTGTTATGTGATCGATAATTTTCTTGTGTCATGTTTCACTTTTATAATGGTAAAGTAATACCAGATATCGGAATGTGAAGAGTATTTTTGTCTGAACTTCAAGAAAACATTTTGCATTAGTGTTCACCTGTGGCCTTCCTCTAAAATCCCGAATATTACTAACATAACATCTTGCCTTGTAATCCCCGAAGAATTAGGCAGAGGGTGTACCTAACAAGTACACCCATATTTCGCCAGTTATGTTTAAGTCCCATGTAAAAGGGGCAAGCCTATTGCCATAAACCGGGCACAGCTCCAGACTCCGTGGCTGCTAATTCCTAATGGAAAAACACAATAATACTTTGGCCGACCCGGGAATCGAACACAGGACCTCATGCTCAGGAGTCGCGCTTGCGCCCACTAGACCAACGAGGCAGTCAGAAAATTATTAAGTTCCGTAAAAAGCTGTTAAACAAAAGGGAGGTATTCAAAGGATGTTAATTCATTTGTTACTAACTTCCTTTTAGTTTAGGTAGGTAAGGTCTACCTATTCCGATCTTCGCCAATAATAAATTGATAACATATATTTTAAATAAATAATAAATATCGAAGCATAACCTTCAATATAGGGTACCTACTTCATCTCGCAAAAATTTAACGTAACACGAATGTAATGTAATAACCTACACGTGTCATGTTCCGATGTAATATTAAAATTCCGAGAACGTTTTCGTGTAGAAAAAATTCTAGAATAATTTCAGCGGGTGTCAACTGGAGTTGAACCGCAAGTATTTGTAGAAATATCAATATCTAATGTCAACGAACTTTGAAACTTAAATATTCGTAAGATATATCTGGAGCATTGAAGTAAACATTACTGATATTGACATGATTAACTGATTTGATACGCACTATTCACCAGAGAGCCTAGACAAAGTTATATTCTATCAGTGAGACCATCGTCTGCCTAGCCTTTTCCCAACTATGTTGAGGTTGATCGGCTGCAGCTAAATACTAAATACTAGTATTTTACATGAAGCTGCCTATCTGACATCCACAACCCTGTTAGTACTGGGTTATACGATACCCCCCGGTAAGACTGGTTGTGAGACTTTGGGCGCGCGTGGAACACGAACGCGCCGTCGACACGGCCTGTCGTCATAAGACGGACGGACGGCGAGCTAGCCCATTACTCACCGACCTGACTTTTCTAGGCTCTTAGACTAATATTAAAAAATAACATTTGAACTTGTCTAGCTTTAAATTATCCAGGTTTGGTAACAGTAAGGTTTGGTATCAATAAAAACAAAAATAAATAATCTAGCTAATAATACCAATAGTCTCAATATCCTTAGGGTAGAAGAAATTATTCTTCTTCATAGGAATTGAAGAGATCTGCTGGTCTACTGGTACCCTGGTATCATAGAGCGAGGGCGACTGGAAGATGATACCGAAGGTGCCCACGAAGCAGGCGATGGTGAACAGCCAGAGGAAGAAGCGATCCAGGACCATGGACATGAACTTCCAGTCTTCCACGACCTGGGGAAGAAACATAGAAACATCTAAAAAAAAACATAGAAACACATCATAATATAACTTGACATTGGTTCAGATTTCCAACAACTCGTGTGATGGATTTGGGTCCGCCGTCTTAAATAGAGGAGGCATTTATGTCTCAGCAGTGGTAAGTTGTCGTTTCATCGTATGGCATAATGTGGTTCTGTCACAGTACTCCACTTTCAATCACAAACTGAAAGATTTTTAAAGAAATTCTTAATTCATTTGTTTGTGTGCTTGACAACCTCGACACCTCGATAACGTACTTATAGCAACGAATGTCACTGAGCTGTCAAAATTAAAGGATTACGAGTGTGTAACGCAATTACCCGCAGGTGTCATATGCCATAGGAGGCGTAAAACCCCATAACTTTTCACGACACGGAGATCAATAATCCAGAATCCCATCTCAACTGTTGCGTGTCTGACGCAATTATAAAATAGAGTGAGAAACATGATCACTTTTGTTGATATATTAGTAAAACAACCGTTCAACTTAAAGCAGACTTTTATATATAAGTAGACGTTACCTTAGCAATCACATAAACACAATAGACAAGACAAACCAAAAAGCATAGAGACACAATACCAACTTAACAAAATAGAAAAGTATTACATTGCTACCAACACCCCCTCTCAATGTAATACACTCTTACAGTGGCATATTTATTTAATTTATTCATACAAACCACAGTTTTTAATAAATCTTAACAATAAATTTTTATTTAATGCCTTTGTAAACATATCTGCGGTTTGGTCTTCAGTTTTAATATATTTTAACATTACTTTGCCACTTTTAATCAACTCTTTTATGAAATGAAATCTGATGTCAATATGTTTTAATCTCTTGACACTTTCAGTATTCGCTACCATTATGGCACTCTGATTATCACAAAATATTGTGACAGGACACACTTTAACAATATTGAAATCTTTAAGCAAATTAATCAACCAACACGCTTCGCTAGTAGCCATACTTATAGCTATATACTCTGACTCGGTAGAAGATAGACTAACGCTGGCCTGTTTTTTAGAGGACCATGAAACTAAACAATCTGCAAACTTAAAACAGTAACCAGTTGTCGACCTTCTATCCTTCAAGTCACCTCCCCAGTTTGCATCACAATATCCCACTAATAAGTTGCTATTACATTTGTAAACAAGTTTGTAATTTATTGTATGTTTAACATATCTTAGCACTCTTTTTAAGGCAGTTAATAAAATATTATTTGCATTATTTTGATATCTGCTCAAAATTGACACAGCAACACACAAATCAGGCCTTGTTCCTAACACAGCATAAGACAAGCAACCTATAATTCTTCTACATTTATTTTCAATGTTTTTATCAATCACAGAATCATTGTTATCTTCTAATATTTTAGTATTAAAGTTCAGATCCATTGGTGTACATATTTCTTTACAATTCTGCATATCAAATTTTTGTAATACACTTTCTAAATATTTCTTTTGATCAAGTTCAGTGATCCCTGTGACTAAATCTTGTTTTACATGAATACCTAAGAAATTGGAAACTAAGCCCAAATCCTTCATCTTGAATTCATTATTTAATAATGACTTAAGGTCACATATCTGCTTTTGGTTATTTCCAAATATTAATAAATCATCTACATACAGTAAAACATATGTTCTTGCATCACCCTCACATTTTGTGTACAGACAATAATCACTTTTTGAGTTTACAAAACCTTGTTTCCTAATAACTGAATTAAATTTGTCATTCCAGTACTTGGGTGATTTTTTAACCCATACAAAGATTTATTTAATTTAACAATATTTTTATCACCGCAATATGCACCTTCAGGCAATTCTAGATACACTGTTTCATCCATTTCTCCATATAGGAAGGCACCTGTAACATCCATTTGACTAATCGGCAAGTTCAACTTTGATGCTACACAAACAAATAACCTGAAAGATGTTAATTTAGCTACTGGTGCATATAAATCACATGGTTCCATTGTATCTAACTGCTCAAAACCTCTTGCCACTAGTCTCGCTTTATATTGTACATTACTATTAGTTTTTAATTTTAAATACCCACTTACTACTAACAGTCTTATTAGTTATAGGTTCTTCACAAACAGTCCAAGTATTATTTTCCTTGAGAGTATTCAATTCTCTTCGCATTGCTTCTTTCCATTTACTCGCATCTTCCCTATGCATGGCATCTTGGTAATTCTTTGGTTCATTTCCCTCAACATAGACATGATGACACTTGTAAAATGAAGTCTGTTTCCTAATCCGAGTACTTTTCTCACGTGTCTGTATCTCCCCATTATCATCATCACTGTATTCATCATCACTTGAACATGGTATGTAGACACTGTCACTTTCGCTAGTCATATTAAGGGTCTCCTCTACCTCTTCCTCTTCAGCCTGTGCTTCTTCTTTCTCCATCCTCCTTCCTTGATCTTCAGCCTTCTCTTTGTTTTTAGAATGTTCTTGACTAGTTTCCTCCTTCTCCTCCATTGTAGTGTCCAGCATAACTAATTGCTCCTTCTGTTTTCCTAGAAATATGATATCTCTTTTTACCTCAACAGTGTTCTTATCTGAGAAGAATACTCTGTAGCCTTTGACATTTTCCTCGTAGCCAACCATGACTGCTTTCTCCCCTTTAGGATCCCATTTTCTTCTCTTCTCTTTTGGAACATGGACATACACAGGATTTCCAAAGATTTTAAGGCCCGTTATATCAAATTTTTTGCCTGTCCACGTTTCATATGGGGTCTTTCCAGTTTCATTGCTTTTACTAGTTCTGTTTAGTACATATGCCGCAGTATGAACAGCTTCTGCCCACAGCTTCTTAGGTAAACCTGCTGCACACAACATTGTACGTGCTGATTCTATAAGAGTTCGATTCTCTCGTTCCGCCTTGCCATTTTGTTCGGGAGTATATGGAACCGTGGTTTGATGAGTTATTCCACGTTTCTCAAACAAATTTTTAACTTCTTTGTTCACGAACTCTAATCCATTATCACTTCTAAAACACAATACTTTGTTTTTGGTTACATTTTCAGCCTTGTTCAAAAAGTTCTCAATACACTTCTTAACTTCATCTTTGCCTTTAACAAAGTACACTGACCTGTAGTTAGAGAAGTCATCCTTTAGAATTACGAAGTATCTGGATCCTCCCACGGACGGCACCTCCATAGGTCCGCACGTATCTGCATGTATTAACTCACATGGCCTTCTCGTTTTATTTTCACTGGCACTGAAAGGCAAACGATGTATTTTGCCCTCCAAGCAACTCTCACACTCAAAGTTAGAGTCGTTCACTTTAATGTTGTTGTTTTTAAGCACCATTCTCACATACTGTAAGTTTTGATGAGCCAGTTTTTCGTGCCACTCTTTAAGTCCAGATTTCACTTCAGCCGCGTTCGCTATCTCACATTTGTAACGCACGTCCATATAGTACATATCTCCGTTACGACTCGCTACGGCACTCACATTATTTCCTTTGTAGAATTTACACAAGTTATTGTCCATTTTAACAACATAACCTCTCTCTGTAACACATTTGACAGATAATAAGTTTGTTTTCAATTTCGGAACGAAGAGTACATTATCTATGGTTGTATGTACCCATCTATTGCCATTGTAGACCTGTAACGCCACCTGTCCACACCCGAGCGCACTAATCTCCTCGCCATTACCGACTATCACTGTTTTATTGTTCATCGATGAAAATGTTGCAAATAGGTTACGATCATGGCACATATGTTGGCTAGCGCCTGAGTCCACTAACCACTTAGATTCTTGAACGTTACTATTTGAGTTCATCACCATAAATGCATTACTCGTACTGTCCTTTTCCCGATTCTTCTTGAAGTAGCACTCACTCTTATTATGTCCCATTTTCTTACAATAATAACATTTTTTAACCGGTCTATTGTCATGTCCCGAACCCTTGTTTTGGTTACAGTCACTTTGATAGTGTCCCAGCTTATTGCACTTATAACACTTTACGTTTTTCTTAGCTACAAACGCTGATGCTGACGAGTTTGGAGGCTTCTTGTCGTTAATACGTTCTTCTTCAATCAGTAATCTCGCGACAAGATTTTCGAGCGTTTGTTTATCGTCAGGCGCGGACTCCCACGCCGACACAAAATGTTTATAAGCATCTGGAAGAGACATTAGCACTTTTGTTATTACGAATTTGTCTGAAATGTCTTCTCCCATCTGTTTGAGCTGGTTTCTTAGTTCTTCTATTTTAGATAAGAACGTTGACATCGCCGTGCCCTCCTCGTACTTGTATTGAAAGAAACGTTGTTGTACGATATGTATACTTGTTTGAGATTTTTGCTCATACACGCTCGCAAGTTTTCGCCACATTTCGGCTGACGTAGTGCATGTTATGATATGCATCATCACGCTTTCTGACATTCTTGTAACAATCCATGATTGAGCTTTCGCGTCTTTCTTTTCCCATACAGCCTTCTCAACGGCGTCCTTTGGTTTCACACTGCTTCCGTCTGTTACTTCCAGTAAGCCCTGACTCCGCAACAAAACGATGGTTTGGAATTTCCAAATATTCCAATTGGAAGTTCCCTCGAGCTTTATATACGTCTGGAGTTTTAAAGAATTGTCGTCCGCCATCTTCCTGTCTGTTCGTCCCGACCTTGCTACAATCACTCGCAAGTATTTTTCTCGTCCGCCGGTTTCTAACCACACGCGGACAATTTTACCTTTTTGACGAAAAAACAGTTTCTGTTGTTTTACTCTTTTAGGATTATGTGTCTGGGCCCATAACCTGTTGATATATTAGTAAAACAACCGTTCAACTTAAAGCAGACTTTTATATATAAGTAGACGTTACCTTAGCAATCACATAAACACAATAGACAAGACAAACCAAAAAGCATAGAGACACAATACCAACTTAACAAAATAGAAAAGTATTACATTGCTACCAACAACTTTTGATAAGGTTTCAAGGTCCCTTGAAAAGATAATATTTATACAAAATAGAATAGAATATACCTACTTAATTGTACACCAAAATTGAAACACGACTGTTTTTAAAAATTGCTAATTTTATGAAAACAAAATGGTGGTCTTATCACTGATAGCGATATCTTCCAGACCACTTTTGGATGAACTGTACGGACACAATAAAAAGGGGGTAGTCAGAGATGTACTGCTAATACTACACAAGAACATATTTTTTAAATAATACAAGTACAGTACATATGTATATCAGAATACTGAGTGACATCACCTACTTGTAAGTCACCTCATTCTCCTCCCCTCAGACACCTCAGTCTCCACATTAAAAGAAAAACTTATTATTATTCTACGAAAATTTCTTTGCTCAGTTCGTTTTCGTAAAATGGTAAAAAGTTCTTTTTTTAATTTTATACATAAATAAATAAAAAATCTTTCTCAGTAAAGATTTTTTATAACAATAGTTCCATATGCAAATACCAAAGACATTTAAAAGCCTTATATAGCGGACATTGGGAATATTTTCAAACAAAAATTTTGATTCCAAACATTTTTGATTTTGACACACGAATCCAAAAATTTTTGATTTAAACAGACCGGTTTGTTACTAAGTAGTAACAAGTATTGGATTACGATTTTCTTCGTTTTGTCCCGTCTATCGCTCGTAAATATTTGAATGTCTTTGGCAAATACGAAGCTTAGCAATAGAAGCATATACTCGGAAGTTTAATTTACCTGGTGAAAGCAACTAATGTATAAATAAGATTACATTAGATTACACTATTTCAAGTCCAATGACTGAAATAGTGAATGACATTAAATTTCATTTTTTTCATTTTCATGTCTGAATGACATTTTAGGAAAAAACGTCTGTTCAATAAACCAATAAATGAAGTCTTTTAACTAATAACAGTTAGTAAACTAAAGTAATCAGGCTGTGAAAGATGAACATCAGTTATTCAAATTAAAACCAGATTCTTGACCTATTATGAATTAAATAAACTCAAATCAGAAAGTTTTTCCAATTAATTTCGACCCTATTAATCAAAATCATGAATGTCAACTAAAATGGCACTCGATTTAAATTCTTCAAGTTTCGAAGTAATCTTTGATTCCCTATTCCTCTATAATTTAAAAGTTTCGCCAAAGAGAGTGGAAACCAATTATTGTAAAGAGGCAATTTGATGTGAACAAGCGTCGTTTGCTGTTCTCAAAAGAGCACACTTAATTGAACCCCTTTGTAAGACGTGTTCAAACGCGGACAGAAAATAGAACAGTAAATTTACAATGAATTGCATCATTATCATTATCATTACATCTGCCTAGCCTTTTTCACAACTATGTTGGAGTCGGTTTCCAGTCTAACCGGGTGCAGCTGAATACCAGTATTTTACATGGAGCAACTGCCTATATCTCACCTCCACAAACCACTTAGTACTGGGTAATACGACACCCCTTGTTAAGACTGGTTGTCAGACTTTCGGGCCACTGACTACCTTTAATGACTGCCTCATCTACCTAGCCTTTTCCCAACATTTTGGGGTCGGCTCCCAATCTAACAGGATGCAGCTGAATACCAGTATTTTACGTGGAGCGACTGCCTATCTGACCTCCACAACCCAGTTAGTACTAGGTAATACGACTATCAAAGATTTATAAATGACAGCCGGGACCAACGGCTTAACGTGCTTTCCGAGGCACGGAGGAAACTACCCATCCATAAACTAGACAAGCGCAGCGTACCCTAAAGATCGACCCGAGCGTCTGTTAATTTACAATGAATTGCTATTCATAAAAAATCTACATTCATAGAGAAAATTAGTTAGTATGGTTAGTATATGCTTTATCAACGAACTACTATATTAAACTAAGTAACAAATCAAGTCCATTCAGAGGTACTAAACGACTACAACTATTGACTATTTGAAATAAAACCCGTCTGTCACAACATTATACTTAACAAAGAAGTTCCTTACAAACTGAGCGCATATTAATCATTGCAACTAGAATAATTCATCCTCCTCCATTTATCTCACGAATTCATTACGTCACCCGCTGTTGTTTGCAACAAAAAGTGGCTATCAACCGCCATTATTAGGAAAGTCGCCTCATCTGAGCACACCTTATCATCTAAATAGAGTTTCCTTGCCTTTTTTCATTATTTCCTTCGTAACAGGCCTCTTGAGTCTTGAATAAGGGGCAGCGTATCAAGGGACAATTTCCCCTTTGGGATTAACCGTGCCTAAACGATTATGTATACAATACGACACGTTTGTACTCTTGTAGATAAACACTTTGTACTCAAAGAAGTACGGAAAGCTGATTATGAAGATAATATCTCAATTTGTGTTGCTGTCCGCTAGCCTTTATTCTGGTCTAGAAAATTCGTTGTGACATTTTACGTAACTATTTGCCTTTGTAGCGTGCAATTTTATTACTAACTTGTTCCAGGCATTTTTATGATTTTCCTTTTTTTAATATTTTTAAACAGTCCAGGTTATTTATTGAAAAAAACCTAGGGATAAATAAATCTCCATGTGAATTCGGAAAATCCGACGGAGTTATTAAAAAAACAAAACTGACAATTTTCTCCCAAAAAGCAAGGGGATGTGGAAAATTGGCAGACGGATACATCGTTGATAGTCTCTGTCTACCCAACTATCTTTGCAACACAAATGATATATAATTAGCTTGAAACTACACGGAATGATAATGATAATATTCATACTCATATTGATACCCACCACCACAATTACCACGACCTTTCAATTGATGTGAAATGGTGGTAAATTGTACAGCAAATAAACGTTAATATTTCTGGCTAAATTAAAGACCAACGAAATATTACTGACATCCAATTAGTTAAGCTTTTACTAAAAATCGTTCCACAATTAAAGACATTTGTTACTATTTATTTTACTGGAAATGTGTTTAAGAATAATTTAGTTTACGAATACTTTATTAACCTTTCGTATGCCGGAACGTACATCTACACGAGACACAATCACTTTTTAATTGTGTCTATATACTCGGCATACGAGTGGTTAACCTATAATTTAAAAAATCAAAAACCCGACAGCAAAAAGACAATTTAAAAGTAATGCACTAAAAACACCGAAATTTAAAAATATAACATATATTGTTGGAGTCCTTTTAATTTCCTTTATTTTGATACACTATTCGAAGGTTTGGTTAAATTTTTTTATTAACCTATTTCGCGCCAAAAATCCACCATTTTGTTTTATTTTTTGAAACACGATAAGGACACTGGTTTTTAAGACGAATATAACGATACCTTAATTTTCTAAATCTGTCAAACCGTTTGGAAGATACAAGGTCATAAATAAATTTACAAACATACAACTTATCCCCAATCTATTTAAGTCGCGAGTTAATAGGCTTCTTTTGGGTTAGCTCGTTCCATCGTCGACCTCATCTCTGTCTTCAGGACTAGATTGAGGTCAAGAGTGGGCCCATTAAACATAAAAAAAACTTACGCGCGAAAAACATAACCCTTCCTTGGCAATCGGGTAAAAAGTATAACAAAAAGTGTCAATTTAGGCGCAGTAGTATTATTTCTCATACAATTTCTCATACAATGGTATACTTAGTCATTTTATGTAAACTATAACTGAAATATATTCAACAGTTGCAAGTAATGATAATGTTGAATTCAGATGTTTGGGAGCGACCTGCCTGATATAGGATCTATGTTATATTTAATGCGATGTTAAAGTTAAGTTAAGTTTATAATATTAATGATTCAGATGTTTTCATTTGCAAGTTTACGTTTAAAAATGTTTTTATTTTCCATAGAGATTTAATCTTAGGTAATAGATACCTCATTATTATGAATTATTTCCTAACTTCTGATTTCGTTAGCAGTCCCTCGACGTCCCTTACGAATACTGATTAAACTTCAACCTATTATGTATTCTGTACTTCATGCTTATTCCGTCTTTTTACCTATCAGGTACACCCATATTTCTACGGTCAAGTTTGAGTCCTTTGCAATAGGGGGTGATCCTATTGTCATCAACCGGGCATGATATTAGACTCCGTTCTACTGAGAAATTTCTATAAAACCTAGATAAATACGTACATTTGAAAACGTACATTGTGTCTAGTTATAACAATGTAGGTTTTTTTGTGCATCCTAAAACAGAACAACAGTGCCAAAACAAGTGCATTAAGAATAGCCCATAGGTAGTAAAAAAAACTATTCCACCACTGAAAATGTATTTTAAAATACCTAGTACATATATCCCCGACCATTAAAGTACATAGTCTACTTGATACAAGTACATAGAACCGGCCCAGAGCGGCTGTCCGGGAACCTATTTATTTTAAGCAGACTTTTTCACTGAAAATTTTACACACATTCCCTCGTAGATGGTGCAAGTAGTGGGGGCTGTGGCGCGGATGGATTATGCAGATTTATTAAAGCGTTAAAACTGGGAGAATAGATGTTTCTAGTGATAGTTATGTAGGTTGTATTGTAATAAGAATACGCTTCTCCTTTTTTGTAAGTTTGTTAAAAATATTTACCTATGGGAAACCCTAACTTTGTTCAGCGAAATACCTGACGTAGACTGAGAAATGTATGTACCGAAATGATATGTATGTGAAACAATACTTCCAAAAATTGTGAAAGTTTTGTTTTCCTATGTACCCACTAACAAATGCTATTAGTTGCAAATGCAGTCCCAATTCAATGCACGTAATGTTCCCAATAATCCTTATCCACACCGATCTAAACACAGTGCACTAACACACTAAAGCCATACGAACAAAACGAACTGGCACACTAAAACACACTGATCTAGCAGGAAACCATGACCCCGCCGTGTCCCCAGAGAACCGTGCACTCTCAGCACTTTGGTATACGGTTGTTGGTTCATTTGACGTACTTTGACCCCTAATAAGGAATTTCGTATCAAAATTGATGTACTGTAAGTTTTTGATGGCTCACGTAAAACCTTTTATACTGCTCGGAGAGATGCTTTATGTATCAAACCGCAATGCGACTTTATAGAGTAATTATAATTTTCGTGGAAAATTTCGTTTTCTATTCTATTGTTTTTCATTAATTTAGAGTAAATATTCCTTGTTAATAGCACTTAGACAGTCGTTACTGGTAGTCAGTGGCCCGGAAGTCTAACAACTAGTCTTACCAACGGGTATCGTATTACCAAGTACTAACTGGGTTGTGGAGGTCTGATAAGCAGTCGCTCCTTATAAAATACTGGTATTCAGCTGCATCGGGTGAGACTGGAAGCCGACTCCAACATAGTTGGGAAAAAGCTAGGCAGATGATGAGTGACGGCAGGGGATGATGATTCCTTGATTTAAAATAAATAAATAAAAAAAGTAATTAAATAATTAATTATTAAAATTTTTATCATTTTTTAAATTTTCCTTCATGGTAAGAAAATTTTGAAAGAATTAAAAAAAAGACAAAAAAATATCATGTTTTTGTTCCATAATTATGATTCGTTTAGCTGTTTCTATGCTGGATGGATCTAAAATCATGTACTGCATCAGTGTTAAAAGCTTTTGCCACAAAGTCCCACCACCAACTCCAACCAACCACTCCTGCAACGTGTATTCTTGCTGGACGTGTACTATTATATCAGAAAACTACAAAAGCAACTCGCTAGTCGCAAGTTGCTTACCAAAAATCTAGGTAATTCCAGACATGAAGCAATTTTTCAAAGAACGCTTATTAGCCTTCGTTCCAATGGAAATGAAATGAATCAATCTGGAGCAAATTGCGTCTTAGGTTCAATCAGACAGCATTCAGCATTGCTGCCCACACCAGAAATATGAGACTAAATGGATTCAGAAGAATTATCGCCAATTTGTTTACATAAGAAATATAATAAATGTCATGAAAGCTGATTTGATGTATTTCTGGGAAATATGAAAATGTTTGTGATAGGTTCAATTGGAAAATGAGGCTAATACAGCAGTGACGGATTTGAAATACAAATGGTGGTATTGAGTTTTTTCAGAAGCAATATGGGTGCGAGATTTGTGCCCGGTTGGTTGGATTAGGCTCAACCCTAATAGGAATTTAACGGAATATGGGTAAACTAAACACCTCTGGCACTCCACCGAAAGGAAATGAAATCTTTTTTTACAGATTATTCCTTATTCTTCTTCTTCTATTCTTATTTCAATTCAATTCAATCTCTCCAACACATATATCCAACTTCAGTAAGTGACTATATTTCATCATCATCCTATTTATGACATTCTTCTTCACTATCTTCAATCTTCGACGGCCGGTGACTGCGCTAACAGAACTACCTTTTTTGCGATAGTGCATACTATGTGTTATAATATATGCAAATCGCAAAAGAAGTAGCTACATTGGCTTTGTAGATGACGAGCAGCAAAGTTATGATATTTACTTTTTTTTATATAATACTTTTTTTTGTAATGAGAAAAAAAAGTTTTGTTTTTGTTTTTTTTTATTTGTTTTTTTCACACAACACACACACACACACACACACACACATCGACATCTTCAGATTGAACAAACCCCTTTAAATAAAGATTTAAAGGGGCTTGTTCAATCTGAAGATGTCGCCCCTGTAATACAAATGACAAAATCCAACACATTTCAAAACACAATCATACCGTATATTGACTTAGGCTATTCTAGTTTTAATGCCCATTTGAGCGAGCCTTTACAGCAGCTGTAAAATTATTTAATAAATAGACATTCTATCATAGAATATGTTTCAAATAAAGAAAAAGAAATGTTACACAACTGTAATTACTACAACCCCAAGTAATTACTATATATATTCGGCTCATGCTGACTGGAAAACTTCATTCGGCTTTTTTTTTTCGGCTCTCGTTTGTGGGCCAAAAAAAGCGGCATTTTTCCGATCATAATGATACACAATCCATACCTACTAAATATTACAAAAACGATAGTAACTCTGTTTGTTTGTTACCTTTTCACGACTTAACGGCTGATCGGATCGTAATGGAATTAAGCAAGGAGACAGTTTTCAACCTGGCCTCGATTTGTATAGATTTCCCGTACAATGAGAGATTTTTTTTATAGCTTGATTGGTCGTAGTGCATACATAATACCGTGTACGAAAAGTGGTAAAACAAAATTCAATATTCTCTGGCATAGTGTCCGCAAATCACATGCAACCGAATTGTTCGGTGGTGACACACAACTTTTCGATTCGAGTGACCTGTTTGTGAACGATAAATTGATACGGTTCCCAATTCAATTTGAAAGTTAGATTGATAGTTGATTAGTCGCAGACAAGGTAACTATTGAACAACCCGTTTAAGTTGTTTTCAATTTAATTTATTTGCCCAGAGTGGTCTCAAATTGACCAATTTTGTTAAACGAACTTTAGGACAATTTTACCAACTCATGGCTAAAATAAATAAAAGTAAAATGATATGACATTATACACATGGCTATTAATAACATCACACCTTTCCTTAGAGACAGACTTTCACTAACTTCAGACAGCAACGTAGCTTTTAATTAAACGTATGTAGGTTTTTTTAAGGACTTTCAAAACAACAATAATATGTATGCCTACATATGTAAATAGCTTCCCCAGTGAAACATTCCTTTGTATTTAATAAAGATCAATGAAAAGGTACTGCTAAACGTAAATTGAACAGTATCAGACGTACCTAAGACACAAATCAGCTCAAAGACTGCCTTTGCTCACTCAAACCTCGCATGTCTCATCAAAAAACAAACTACTCTACTAAAATTTTAAATTCAGCAAACAAGCTGACATTTTTCTCTGTATTACGTAGCTTGCTTGCTTATCTGTGTCAGTCGGGGCTCACGTAACAACATAAACTGCAATGTGTATGTTACTGAGCGAAATCCCGCGAAGAGGATCGGAGGATTTCAGGATACCATCCATGTTTACATCGGGACACAGCCTCTCCTGGGATGGGTTCGCTTTTAAAGCAAATATGCAACCGCACTTGCAACTACGTGCAGTTTTTCCTGGAAATATAAATGTATTGGCAATATTTAGAAGGAGATTTGTGTTAAAGTAGCATGTGGGGATTCTTCTATTCGAAATAGGAAAGGACGTAGTGTTATCGAAACTGTTTCAATGGATATAATATCTAGCTTACTAATCGAGTTTCAAGTCTTGGTCAGTTTAAGCGCTACTGTGAATAATATCTCTTTTGAATGTATGCCACAAAACTGCAATGTAGGCTTCAAAATACGCAAACAATTGTTTCGGAAGCCGATAGAAAAATACACACATTTAAACGCGATACAGTATCCCCTGTAAGCCTCAAAGTAACGCTCGAAAGCTTTTTTAAAATATCCATTTCACAACATTTTTTCACTCAAAAAACACAAAACGAACAAACCAAACAACAAATAAACAAGGCAGTATCCCAAACATTCAGCATTTCAACGCCGAGGCCGAAAAAACACCGCAAAAACACTTCAATATTACATATTTCATCCTATTTCGCATTCAGACCCTGTCGGTTCCGCGAAGATAAGACCAACTACCATTAATATAGGGTACAGATGGCAAACAAAGTGAATAGACGAATAGACTATATTCTCCGATCGGCCGAACGCCGAATAATGATGGCGATGGAAGCCGTAAGCCGAAGAGAGTTATTAGGTCAATACTAGGGATGCGTGAAAATGATTGTTGAGTTGTCAAAAGTGAAATGTAAGGGTGCATCGGATACGGAACCTTTCGGATTATAAGGATTGGGCCGGGTTATCTGTTTGGTGTTTACGGGTCCAACAATAGGAGATTCTATTCTTAGTGAAAAGTATTCGATCTGTCTGTCTTTCATCTAAAGAAAATCACAAGAGAATACCTACTTTATAAAAAGAAAGTACATAAGTAGTAGATTTCGATTATTTATTAATTTTAACAGGCTTAACAGTATACCTGGAAAGTATGGAATAGACACATCTACCTATTCCATACTTTCCAGAAACGCTCGTAGAACCGTACAAAAACATACCGCGAATAGAGAGTGATTCAGCTCGGTCGACTTATACCTACAGCAGTTATACATTTTATGATAGGTACGACATAAAGATATCATAAATCGCTCGTAGTTTAAATTACTTTGAAACTCAACATTTTGATAACTTTTATTTTAAGAAGAATTGCATAAGCGTACTTGACATAAGTATTTTCAATGTTTCCATGTTTTTTTGAACTAATCAATCAACTATGGTATAAATATAGATAACAACCCGTCCATTGAACTTCAAACAAACCCGCAAAACAAATATCAATAAACGAATATCTATTTACAGAAAAAAAAAACCTAATATTAATTCACAAACAAAAATGGATCGCCGGGGTAATCCAGCGAGATGCTTTTTAAAATTTATTCGGCCTCCGGGTGCTATTTATATCGTCGTTTCAAAAATGAAGTGCGGTTATCTCAGAGACGTAAAAACGTGTTCGGAATAACAATTCGGTTTTCGGCAATAGCGGTGTTGGCACTCGGCCTAGCCGGGGAGCTTGCCGCCTCACTAATTTACTTATGTGCTACGTGACGTAAGTCGTGTTGCTAATTTTATTGTTTTACATTCAAGTGTTTACGTTTATTTACGTTGACGTAGATAAGACAGTTTACATTGTACCTCTGGGAGCGCAAATAACACAATTTCTTCGTATTTTGCGGAGAATAAATAGCGCCGTCTTGAATTTAGGATTTGTTTAAGTAAATTTGCAGTGAACAAGTTAGAATACATTTTTGTTCGTTAGGAAGAAAATAAAACCTATAAAATACTTTAAAAACGTTGCCGCAGTCGATGTTAGAAGTAATCTTTTTAGGATATTTTGAAAAGCTGAATAGGTACGCCAGTTTAAAGGCACACCATGACAACGGCCGGTTAGACGTATAACCCTATCAAAGATTAACTTTGATTACAATAACGATCTCCTCCAACAAGAACAGCCTGATTAATAACAAGTCATGTGAGTATTAAGTTTCTGTTGCCGATGAATTCAAACAAACAACAAACAAACAACATCAAACAAACTGAATATGGACGAATGCACGATCAACGCATGGAATCATAACCTACCTGTTTACTTAAATCAAAGACACACACAAAAACTCGTAGGTCTTAACTGAATAAACTTCAAACCTCAATCTAGAAAACACTTGCGAGCAATAAAACCAGCCGTCACTTTCCTCACTAAATCGTTTGAAATTCATCTCAGCACATTCCCAGTATCTACTTCTTCGAGGAGACGAAGCCAGTATAGCTCCTTAGAGAGGAGAGGATCGATAGCAATTTAAATGTGCTGATTTCTTCCATCGTAACCAGTAATGAGAGATCGTAATTAGATTTAGACCCTATTCGATGCTCGTCTCAATGATAATACGACGGCATTACTAAAACGCTGCGTTTTGAATTCGCTAATTGTGTTTTACTTTCGGTTTGTGTTATGTGGGGAGAATAATTTATTGTTACTGACGTTTGGTGGTTTTGAATACAAGATGATTTCTTTTAAAAAATCGCGCATCATGTTTTTTGTTCGGGTGGATAAAGATGTCTTAAGAATTGTGATGGGAAAAACTGATTTTACATGTTTTTTTTTTGCTATCCAGCTATTTCAAGTTTATGGGTTATTCATTTATTCTACAATGACACGAAGCTTTACAGTTTTAAGAGGTGAGGAAAAAATAATTGTGTAAAAGATGTGCAAACATGTATTATGAAAATTACAATAATTGGCAATAACACCACGCAAAGGTCGTCCATTAATCGATGCTTTCAGTATTTTTAAGTACTTAAAAGCCGCAATTTCTATATTTTCTTTCGTTCAGAGCCTTATTATCGACACTTTAAAGTGAGCACTTAACGATCTACTCAGACATCCCGACGGACCGATTCCTTCACAAGTACCTCCAGTACAGAAACTTGATATTTTCATTCAAAATAATATAATTTGTTAATGTATCTACACTTTTAGTAAGAAAATATGTTAATTTAAAAAAATGCTTAGAACATCAGCATAGTATTTTGTAAGTTGCAATAATGCTGTTTCGTAAATTGCAATCTGATATTTTTATTAAATTAAAACCAAAGAGAAAAAACATAGAGTATGTTTACGAGGTCATGGCTTGTTTAGTAAAAATTGAGCAAATTAACTTATACATTAAGACTGTGGACATTTTGAGGCACCAGCAAAATAATGATTTCAGACTGATTTAGAATTCTGAATGAAAATTAGTGCCGCATCATTTGCAAATCTTAATGTCAAACAAGATATTGCAAACCTTGATAAAAGTATATTGCACATAGCCGATGTGAGTTAAATAGGTGATTGATGACCCAACATCTTTCAACTTTCTAAAAGTGACGAATCAACCCAACAAGGAAACCATTAGGTGTTTGACGTAAATACTCCTGCATAAAAATCAACAGAGTAAATTAGAGGGATATTAAAATATTTTCCTCATTTGAGTCATTACAGCCACGTAAGACCACTCACCACTCACGATGGTCCCAGAGGAGCGATCCGATGTACCAGCGACCAAACGCCATTATCTTTATTAATCTGGTTGGTTTATCAGCAATGGAATTGTTTTTAAGGTATTTTTTATATTCAACTTCTTTATTTTATTAAACAATTACTCGACTGTCCAATGCCTCTCTCACGAAGAAGTATAAACAATTATAGTTCATTTCAGAATTTAGAAAAGAACTGGCCAGCAATACAGAATTATGTGGAGAAGAAAGAAGAAAGTGATTGACATGACACTTGACGCGACATCCACGCTGTCATGGCGGCGCATTCCGAATTCAAATGCAGTCGACAATTTGACGTTTAATATCGTTTATTTATAAAAAGAACTGGCCAGCAATACAGATTATATGGAGAACAAAGTGTTTGCCCAGCTATGCGACAATACAGGCTGGACTCGAATTTAGAGGTATGAAACTCTTGAGAGGGGACAAAGAAAGTCTCGATGTCTGGCTAATTACAAATATGTGCTTTAAAATTATTTGGTCTTCAACTGTTGTACTTAATTGTATTGCAAAAGTAGGCATTATGTAGTCATTTTTAAAATCAATTTTAAAAAATGACACTACATAATGCCTACTTAATTTTAGTTTATTTTAGTTTAATTGTATCTCATTTCTAGAGCCACTCGGTTTAAATTCTTATACTCTTTTGTGTTATCAACTTATCACTTATCTTTGTGAATGCTGGTTAACCAGTAATTGGCGACTGTGTAAGTCCAAGACTGTAAAACCTGTACTCAAGACATTTTGTACACACAAGCTGTTGGTAAACCTTTGTTAATAAATAAATACTTTGATAATAACACTACAGAAATCTTGGGAACAAATCCTCACCTCAAGTTTACATAAGCGACTGCCTCTTTGGTCTAGTGATCGCAAGCGCGACTGCTAAGCATGAGGTCCTGGATTCGATTCCCGGGTCGGGCAAAGTGTTATTGGGTTTTTCCATAAGGAATATCTGAGTAGCAGCCACGGAGTGTTGATTTGTGCTCGATTGATGGGAATAGGTTCGTCCTTTATTACATGGGACTTAGACATAAATGTGGGTGTACTATTAGGTACATCTCTGCCTAACCCTTCGGAATTATCAGGCGTGATGTTATGTTATAAGCGATTTTCCCCTCTTGAATGTAGTGGTTTCATAATCCGTATAAAATATCTTTCCGTACAAGAAAACTCTTCTAGATGTAATAAATCCTCATAAATACAGGTAGAAGTAATGACGTCACATATGCTCCAACTTCATCGTCTTCGAATAAGAACCTGAACATTATGTTACAGTTTTTGTCTGCATTAGAGGAAAATTAACGCCAAGGGAATGGTAGAAAAAGTTCACACGGTTAACTGTTGAGTAGGCTCGTAGCTTGATAAAGGATAATAGATTAATGGAGGATTATATCTATTTGGGCGGAATTACGCTAAGAAATATTCTTTTACTCAGTCCCAGGTCGGCAGTGTTACTCATTGTATTGTATTGTATATCGGACTGGTGCGGACATCAGCCTGATATACAACGTGTGGTGCGCAGCGAGCACAAAACATCACCCTAACTGGTCTATCATCATCATCATCATCATCAGTCTATAGCAGTCCACTGCTGGGCATAGGCCTCCACAGTCGCACGCCATTTAACTCGATTCTCAGCAACTCTCATCCAGAACTGGTCTATACAACATATCAAAAATGCAGAACTGCATCATCATGTTTTGCGAATTGAATGTTAATTTCCACTGGGGCCTGTACTATATACCAAAGGCATGTATGTATATGTCCACGGATTGCACTTGTTTGCTGGTAATGGACGACGATAATGTCAGAATGTTTTTGGTTCTGTGAGAAGACCGAGTAAAAGGACTACTTAATTTAGTCTTAATGGCTCTCCTGTAATAATGTAATAATAAAAATAAATGTAAAGTAGGTACCTAGAGACTTCGTGGTTCTCATAATCACGGCATAAACATACGTTCACCTATTCCACAGCCTACCTATAATGAAACTCTATTCAGTAGGTCAACGTCAGTGCGCCCACAAACGCATCATGCGGGTTTACAGGGAGAAATGACCGGGACTTACGTCACATGACACTTGACGCGACATCCAAGCTGTCATGACGGCACATTCCGAATTTAAATGCAGTCGACTACTTGACGTTTAATACAGTTTTAATTTGTTGTTTCTAGAAAACGTCGGCACATGGTGTGTAAATTGATAAAAAAAACAAGGTATCTTTATTGACAAAAGTGTTTTAAATGATTGTGTTAAACATTTAACTTTCAAGAATAAGGCTTACAATCTGTTACATTCTTAGCATAGGAGTCAAGTCATCGTGAAAAACTAAAAAAAACCTGCCAAGTGTGTGTCGGGCCACGCACAATGTAGGGTTCCGTAGTTGCCCATCAAAATAATCGGACCGATTTGCCTTTGAATGATGATTTTTATTGAAATAATAAAAACAAACTTACATTTGCAGTTGAAAAACCTATTATCCCATACATTATTCTGGGAAAATATGTGATCAAGTTGGTCAACTATTACGCGTAAACTTGTAAAGCCTACTTATCTGTGATACTTTTCCTTTAACTTCGTTATACAGGGTTACTGGCAACTCGACGTATTCCTTGCAGGGCGTCATAGTAGGGTTAAAATGCAGCAAATCAAGCCACCAAATGGTCTACCGAAGTTCAGTACTTTTTGAGTTAGTTAGATTTTTTGGTTTTTTATAAAAAATCCCAGATTAAATAATTTGAAGCCAATTTAAAAATGATTTACGGCACGACTGTACTGAAATTTAAGTTAATGTCATAGTTGATGCCATAGGAGATCTTTTTTAATAATTAAAAGTTCAAAAATGGCACAAACCTTGGCAAATATCACTAAACAATTTTTTTTTAAGCTACTACTAGATAATAAAAAACTATTTGCTGTTTTTTTCTAATAATAATTTTAGATGTTCTTTGTATTTTCTATTTTCTATAAATGTTTATTCCTCAGTTGGATTGTATCCGAGGCCCTTTTTTGCCGAATGGTAAATCATCAAATGACGGGGTCCCGCTCTGGGCGGTGCGGAAAGGAGTTTCAGACTTGTACCGACTAAAACCCACCCATGTTCCTTCTTAGCCCTTTGTGTTCCAGGGCCGCGGTATCTCTTTTGAACAGTCCTGCAGCCCGGCAGGCATCGGCCCTTGCGGGCTCTTGCGGGTCCCTTCTAGTTGGCTTACATCTGTTTGAGGCGCGCGTGGAACACCAACGCGCCGTCTACACTGCCTGTGGTCAAGAGACGGACGGACGGCGCGCGGTGAGCTAGGACGGACGGAATTACATATTCAATGTATAATATTCTGTTACACGTGCAAAAGTCGTAAAAGAAAAAAGATGCGGCACGAGTACCTAATTCTTATATAGAATACCTTTTCCTGTATCTTTTAATTCATTATTTATTTTTTTAAACTTTGCTTCCAACAACGAGAACCAATTAGAGTATGTAATACACATGTATATGTTACGGCTAAAGATGGGTGTCAACATAAACTTAAGATTAGCCGGCTAAACTCCGAACTAACCGAACCTCGGGGTGCCCCTGTCGTCGACCGTCTAGGGTTAGCGTTTCCATCAGCAGGTCGACGGATCCCCGCTGCGCGGGGCTCCTATTTCTGTCTGCAAGGTTTACAGGAACCTAACTAACCGAACCTCGGGGTGCCCCTGACGTCGGAGTTTAGCCGGCTAATCTTAAGTTTATGTTGACACCCATCTTTAGCCGTAACATATACATTGATAGATACAGTAAAACACAAAAGATCTCCTAAATTCTCGCGAAAATGAGAGTGTATCTTCTAAATCAATCTCATTAATTTCTTTTACATTGTTCCATCACTAACCGAAACAAGTTTACGTAATTCGTTTATTCCCCTATTTCCTTATTTCGTCACCGTTACCTCCAGGACGCAGGTAATAAAACATTCATTCGTTCATCACTCCCGGTCCCTCGAGAGCATTCGTTCACATTCACTCGAACGGATCCACAATATTAGCTCAGTAAATGTGTTATAGTGGCAGGAAATTAATTGCTATTATTAAGTGATCTATTTGTTTGTGGAGCCATTTGGCAAATTGTGGAGCTTACGAGATTATATTAACGGTTTTGTAAAGGTTTGGAACTGTCATAACTTTGGAATTACAACCAATGAGGATGGTTGCGCTGTGATGTTTGTTAACAAACGATTATAAACACTAATTATTACGGTATAACATCAAAATTGGTTCCGTATACCTACATTGTATATCTTTCTATAGCTGAAAAGAAATTACATTCTTGTTTCCATGTTGTTTTCAAAATATAGGTATGCGCTTTGAACGTGGAGTTGCGGACAACAGCCCGATATACAGTACAAGTGTTGGTATCTGTGTAACGTGACGCTACCCAAGCAATACTTCTATTAGCGATACTTTAAAGAAACCGGTATCGAAAGCTTCCCTTATAAGGAAAACAAATCGATCGGACGTCTCTCCCAAATAAGATTAAACAAGACCACAACATCGTTACCTGAAACCCGACATACATAATTATCCAACATCGATTTAAGGGATATTCAACAAACGAACGACGAAATTTTAATGCTTCATCCTATTGAATATTTAAATTGGAATTAACGAGAGACGTTTTGTCGATTGAGCCTTAATACGTTTACGGAACCAGCAAGGCGAGGCAAGGAACCAATGAAATCGATCAGCTAGAAGGAGGTATGAAAATTGGACGATTTTTTGACTGATTGTCGCGTCACTGTTCGTGGCTGCGACCCGTTTGCTTCTCTGTCGTCCTAGTATGAGGAAGGAACGTGTTTAGATAATATACATTTCCCTGCAGGTGAATAAGCCACTTATTACTTTTCTTTGTGTTCTTATATGAGCATCATATGCACAGATCTCTTGCAAATAAAAGATTAACTGCGGAAGAGTCGTAAAGATATCCCGAAAGAAAAACACAAATAAAAGGCTGAAAAAAACAAATAAAACAAAGAGACGAGAGAGGATGTAATGTGATCTACAAACTTTAATCAAAGCACAAGTGTATCGAGGGAGAGAACCAATTTTGCCAGTATACCTAGCCACTAAAAATCCTTGCACGAGATGAGAATCTGTTGCAAGCTGCACGCTACCTAATAACTAGCCAGCACGTAAGATTTATCAGCCATTCGCAAAGACTACAATTCAGTGCAAACACACGGTACCATTTCTCAATTCTTTTATTACACCCTCGTATTTTTGTGTAAGGTTTACGATTTTCGGTGAACGATAGTGTACACTGCACGCGAGCTTGCAATGAACTTATGAGTAATTCGGTTTTATAACACAACCGATGCACGGAAGTGTACGAATGGGCGAGTTCGATGTAAACTGTGTGGTAATAGTTATTTTCTTTGAGAATTTCGTGATGTTGAAATAGTGGGAATTCGCCAGAAAAAGGACGTCGGATTTCTGTGCAAGTTACGATTTTTCATAGTAGGTTTATTACTTGCAACTACATAATTAATTGAATTTTCTATGGCAATAATCTTTAGTATTCATTAACCAACACCCATTTCCTTATCTAAAGTATTCCCAAAAACGTACTGATATTTCAAAATACCACACTTCCTCAACACTTTCGGCCAAAATACTGACCACTATAAAGAAAAACACTTCTAAATCAAAGTACCAAACAAAGAACCTCACAAAATTGATGAACAAATGCTTTGACGTAATTATAACAAGAGCAACACCGGTAGCTGTCAGTTTTGCGACCTCGACACCGCCGCCATTACTCTTCCTGTTCCCCGAACCATTACGAGTCCGACAGTACATGAATATTTAAATGTCCTCCTGAATATACAAGCAAAATGTATTTTTTTTGTCCCGCTTTTATTACTATCCGATGATAATTAAGACTTCCTCGTGTTTTTTTTTATTATACATTCAAGTAGCTGACTATTTTGTTCAGGAAATTTTTGCGTCGTCAGTAAATAAGTTTCTCATAAGATCTTTGAGTGAGACGATACTTTTTAAAAGTTTTCTTTTCATGGCTGTTCAAAGAGAATCCTTTGAGCCTTTGAGTTCAGTCAATGGTTTTTTTTTTTGTGAAATGCTGAAAAATATTGTGTGCAAAAATCAAATATAACTATAATTTTAATATCTGTTATTAGTGGTAAAACATGTGTGTCTGTATAGAACATCTAAAACCGTGCATTAATAAGGAATTTATGTTTACCACAAATAAAAGGAAATATTTTATTATTCGTAATTTTAGATGATTTAATCCTCGAGTAACATTAAAACAGCTAAAAAAATTCAGCTTTCGTTAGTATATCTTTGACAGTCGTTACGGATTTTCAGTAGCTCGTAGATCCATCATCTGCCTAGCCTTTTCCCAACTATGTTGGGCTCAGTCTACCGGGGATCGTGGAAGGCGCACTAGTTCCCATGATCCCCGGTGCAAGTGTGGGAAGGGAACACCGGGGTGGTTTTTAGTCGGTTAGAGTCCGACAGACCCCTCCGCCCGCCCCAGGGCGGAGGACATCCGTGTGGATTTTCCAATCCGGGAAAAAAAAGGCTCTCAGTCTAACCGGATGCCGCTGAATACCAGTATTTTACATGGAGCGACTGCCTATCTGACCTCCACAATCCAGTTAGTACTGGGTAATACGATACCCTTTGGTAAGACTGGTTGTCAAACTTTCGGACTACCTATGTATAACGACTGTTAAATATACACAAATAACAGCCAGGACCAACAGCTTAACGTGGTTTCCGAGGCACCTAGGAAACTCAGAATGTAATGGGTGGTTACCCATCCACGGATCATCCTAGGCAAGCGCTACTTAAACTGAAGATCGACCCGAGCGGCTCCTCAAAGGGTATCATGTTATCCACAAAATACTACAGTATTCAGCTGCATCCGATTAGACTGGCAGCCGACCACAACGTAATTTTATCATATGGTAAAGGCTCGGCATATCATGACTAAACAGATTCGAATAACATTTAAGATACAATTACAACATAGTAATTTCCTTCACCCAAGATTTAAAAAACTTATTTCACGCTGGCGGAGCGAGAAGCCTACTTACAAAAACCCTGTTTACACAAAGGACACTAACCTCATTGTCCTTGTCAGCGTCCTTGATGTGCTGAGCTATGAACCGGACACTCTTCAGCGCAGCCGCTACCTCTGGGGATAGGTGGCGAGGCAGCATGTTCTCTGATTCAGTCACTATAGGGAAGAACGAAAAAGTTGTAATGAACCAGTTTACCTTGTGAATGACCTGGCTAATTCTGTGTTTAAAAACCGAAATCACTGAAGACAACGATTTGGTTTCTTATAATGTAAGTTTTCATACATTTCCAGCACTATCAGAAATGTTTACTACCACAGAAGCTCAACCTATGTTCTGTGTTAGGGCTAATTTCAAGAATACCTTCTCTCTAAAGACGGATTGGTCAGGCCGTTGTCTTATGAAATAGACTGATCTGACATGCCGAAGTACAACCACCCACGAAGACCGACGTAGCCGGAAGGCACTTAATCTCCCCGTCATTGCGATAATGTTTTGCCCGGAAAATACCTGAGAACCCTATAGTTACGGAAATATTGGAGGTCAAAGTTCCAGCTTTTTCACACGTTTTTTTTTTAAATACAAGTATTTAGTGTTATTACTTTACTTTAAGTATTTAATAGCTCCATGAGCACTACTATACTGCATCTATCAGCACAATCTTTTGAGGGCGTTACATTGAGTCCTAACGTAAAGCGTATTTTTTACCCAAAAACAAAATGTTACCCTGCTAAAATGTTTGTGTATAGTTACTTAGTTTGATTGTATATCGTAAAGGTAAAGGACCGTTTACACCCTGTAGACAAAACAACAAGGGAAAAAATAAAAAAGACAAAAAAAAATTCTTCTTAAATCAGAAAATTTCGGATGGAACTTACCAGAAGGTCTTTGGTGAGCACCACCAGCTGACAGCATATCATCTTCAGGAGCTGGTGATTTGCGATAATCGCCGTTATCTTTATCACCAAACGCATCCGTTAAGCTGTCCCTGCTAAATAAATAACATAAGTAATATCTCGTTTCATTTCGAAATACACAAAATCCTGAACAATTTTTCTTCAGATTTTGTTTTCACCATGACCTTAAAGTCGCGACGACTTCAAAAGTCTGCAAGACTGAATCGTTCATCATGAAAATGTTAGGAAAATTATGGAAGATACAATCTATGAGGAAAACTGAGAACCTTTTTTGTTACTTAAATGAGGAAGGAAACATCGAAAAATGAGTTTCGGACGCCAACGGAAGGCAGTGCAATGTAAAAAAAAAAACAGCGAATTACACGCGACGGTAAGTAAATAAACGCCATTTTGTATTTTTATAGGAGCTAATATTACTTTGCACCCTCATTGCTTTGCCTACGAGCTATGTGGTTTACTAGTAAGTATTCCTGTTCCCCCTTGAGGGGGAAATAGGGGTGAAATCTTTCAATTGATCGCTTGAGGGTCCAAGCATTGTTATCAAAGGGTGTTGCTTAATATCCGAAGAGACTACGCTAAACATAATTTTAAAAATTTACAATCAGAAACATTATCTCCTATTTTGCACGGAACTTTTTAATTAAATAAACTCTGCGTGACTATATGGCTTCCTATTAAATTCTTAGTTATCTTCCCACTATGTGGTTGCAAGCAAAGGTGTGTTAGTAGTAATAAATAGCTACCATACATTTATTTGTTGCCCCGGATACGGAAGCCAAAGGCGTCATGTGTTCAAAGCACAGATTGCGAAGGGAAACAATTCTTTACGAAGATTATTTAGGCGCCAGTTAATATTTACAAATTAAAATACAGTGGGATACATAAGCACACAGAAATCGCATTTCACATAAGGGAACAAGTCCTGAAAAATGACGAAAATCTTTTAAATTAAACGATATAATAAAGTAAAAAGCGAACAATTCAATCGAACGAGCGTTTTCAACGCTTTTTATAAACGATGATGCATCGACAAATTAACAGGCTATCGACATTTATATGGAGTGTACGATATGCACTTTGTTTCGTTCGGGGTCTGAATTCTGATATTAATAATTATTAGCTTAGTCGCAAGAACTTATTCAAATTAAATTGAGAATCAGCCTCTTTGGAAGTTCCACGATAACATTGTGCAGAGTTCCCCAAAATGGCCTTTGCCGAGAAATTTGCAACAAGTATAGTCTACGCAAGTCATCCGTCCAGTGGTACGAAAGATATATGGAGAGGTTTTACACATAAGCTGCGCAGTTCATATATTTGGCAGCCATGTAATCGTGCGTAGTGTGACCATGTGTCGCAGCAGGCAATACATGTTTATATTTTTTACAAAGCGAAGCTAAGAACACGTGTAAAGCTAAGTGGAGCTGCTGTAGAACGGCGAATACAAAATATTGGTATTTACAATAAGACTTTTATTGGAAAAGCACAGTACACACACATGTGGAAAGGCAGGGAAAATTCATGGAAATCTTCATGAAGTCGGAAGCAAGCTGGCAGTTCTCCACGTTCACATGCATGCATGGATGCACAATCACTGTCAGGTACATTTTACCTTGAACTACAAGTACTACTCAGTAGCCTTTGCAGCCGTTCATCGGAAGGGCTTGAAAGTTTAAAAAATATTAGTTACGCATTCTTTTTTGCCACCTACAATCTTAATCAAATTCATTTAATACATGGTGCAATTGATTAAAAAAACTATTTATTCAGTCACGTTAAACGGAAAGTAAAACTCTTAATTTCAAATAAATACAACTGAAAACGTGATGAAGAAGTTCTTTAAAATTAAGCTGTGATCAGATTGATGTGAGATGAAATTCTATTGCACCGATTATGTCAACTAACTAGTATGTAGTGTTCAAACTGGCGCAAAATGTCGCGTGACTTCCTTAGGTATTATAATTCATTATAAACCGCATATTACGCGGGCCCGCCGTGTAGCCAGAGCTCACAAAATCATTTTTTGCCAGCCTAAAATTATCACGATTATACTTATCCAATACACTAGTAAGTAGTAGTGTAATGAAGTCTTGTAATTGTCTGTCAGTTTCACTTTCTGTTTTTTTTTAGCTGTAAGTCTTCCATAGTTCATACATAAATTAATAAATATTCATCACATTAATGTGTAATTTTGTCACTAAAAACCCTATATCATGTAAAAAAAAACGTTTTTCACTCTTCATCTTACCTCATCTCCAATTCATTGGTGTATCCGTTAGATACGAAAGTATCATCGTAGTCTGGCAGGGAGTACTTGGTCCTCCTCATCATGAGGAGCTTCGGCATCAGTTGAAGGAACAGCTTCTTCATCCATGGTGACATTGTGTGGGTTGATGGTGACCTATTGTAGAAGTTGAGGATATGACGGTGGAGTAACATTGATGTAAGGGAATCTAAACTAGATATTCTTCTTTCAGTCTAGGAAGGTGGTTTTAGTAACTTTTTGGACTACGTGGTATACTATTGATCACAGGGATTTTACTTATTTTTTTTAAATTTTGATGTATTTATCCATATTCCATTTTTAAATTATTGCTGGTCGCTTCCAAAGCGATTTTAGGTTCATGACAACAAAAAAGCTTAGTATTATTTGATTGTGCCTGATAGATTTTATACTAAGCATTAGTTGAGGAATTATCTTGGGAGTTTTAAAAGGATCCATTACGTAGATAACAATTTCATATTTACTTCTTAAAGTAAATATGAAATTGTTGTCTTGCTGATAACAATTTTCTGACTAAGAGCATGATTGAATATTACAGGATCTTCGCCTAGGGTAGGGGGCCTAAACTAGCGTCAAGTTTGAAAATAAAGCATGTCTAAAAAATCACTGAAAATTACCTGAATTTTACTCTTGACATGTACTTAAACAAGATAACATACGCTATTACCACGTCATTACGTAGCGATCACTTAACAATCCATCGCTTTCAGCGCTGGAAGATCCAAGTCAAATTGTCTCGTTAATTACCGTATGAAATACCGCTTTATTTTATACGGCGCCACAAATTATTCAAAGCTCTAATAGCTTATCGTGCTATCTTGCACGCCATATATCACACACACAATGTTCTATTACTGTAATGACAAAATAACAATGAAAACGGGAGATTTATTCGAAGCGCTGGAATAGGGATGTGCCGTTTGAATAATTCGAATAACTGTTGTATGGTAGGAAGTTGGTTATTCGGAAATTAGTGTTGTGATTAGACATCTTAAAACAGTATACATAAATAATATTAATTGGCAAGGGACGCCATGTTTCGGCTCTTTTTTCTGGCTCCATTTTCCGGCTTTCAATATCTTAAAAAATAGATAGCTCCGTCCAAAAAAATATTTTAACATTATTTATTTATCGGATTAAGCTATCATAAAACTTCCTTTTGGCTTTACACACACAGAAAACACAAACAGAATTTGTTCATAAAATAATTAAAAACTCGATAAAGGTCCATTATGCCTTATTTCCTGAACTACTTTATGAATTTGGTTCTTTTTTAAACCGACTTCATTATGAATTTTATTCGTAGAAATCCCTCAGTACACAGTAGTATATTTCACTTATTTTCCTTTATTTGGGTAAAATAAATAAACTACACTAAATCATTATGATGTATGATGTTGCACTTTCTATTTTTCACTGTCTGTGGCTATTTGGCTCTAATCCTAAGGTATTAGTCCCACTTTTCACGCCATCTTCTTCTGGGCCTACCGCATCACCGGGTTCTGTTGTTAGGAACCCAATCTGTTGCCAATTCAAATGGAACTTGGCAGGCCACACCTGCCGCACGTCGCATCAAGTTTTGGTGAAAGTGAAAATAATTTTAGAATCGTTTTAGTGTAGTTGCCACACTAAAACGATTCTATAATTTTTTTCACCACTTTAAGTAACTGAGAAGTACCCAGCTCTATAGGTTTCCCATAGAGAAAACAAATATTCTGTTCCAAGTTATTCAAACAGTTGCGTTCGAAGCCCATATCCGAATAGGAAGCAATAGTTGGCACATCACTACGCAGTACGGTTGGAACCATTTGTAGGAGTGCGATTACACGAACGCAGTCGGTTAATTTTTATTGTAACGAGTATGAGTTTCACTTGCATTTGATGGTCGTAGCTTGGGTACCTTTGTTCGGAATTTAAATTGTTACAGTTGGCATTTTGGTGCTGCTGGCTCAGTTTTATGATTCACAATTCAAAACTGTGAAATTAAAATGCCTGCAATCCAATCCCATAACACTTTGCTATTGCATTCTAAAGGAGTTTGAAGAAATTATTAGTACATTCTTTCATACCTATGTTTGAAAAATTTGTCTGTACGATAGCGGTGAAAATCGCTATGAATGTTATTGACTTGTAAAAATGAAGCACTGGCAACACGAGCGTGTTATCGGATCAGACTATTTTCCACATAATGGCGTGTGCCAGGTGTCCATTTGACTGCACTCTCGACAATTTGCACAACGCCTCTGACGCTGCAATAATCGTGACACTTATACTGGTCCCAAACTGTATAGTATATACCTTTGTACGAAAAAAGGAAGGACAAAACTGGCAGCGTCCTTTGAGGGTGAATAAATTAAGTAGATTTCGTAAATATATTCATGTACCAATGATTTTATACTGCGCAGAATTATGTTGTACTGCTTCCACTACTCTTCTAATCCCCTTTATGTTTGTTTGCTGGGAGATCAAAAACTCCCAAAAGTATACTTAGTTACTTGTGAAAAGTAACCTACCTATGTAATAAAACAGATAAAAACATTAAAGAATATTCGGGCTTGAAAGTAGCTTCCAGGATTTATTAAAGATTTTTTCCACCGTTACAAAACCACATAAACACAAATCTATCATATCTCGACCCCTAAATTCTCATTACATCCTTCGTATGTTTTCAATAAAGAGCGTTCTCTAAACTAGAGTGGAACATACCATATTTCACGCCATTGTCCTGCTATCGAACTGACGTTATTACAATGAACCTGCATATTTATGCATTCTCCTTTATTTAGCGGTCGACGTTTACCGGAATATTTTTATAATATTTTTTGAATGTTTTTGTTAGTTTATGGAATATATTAGTTTAGTTTATCTATCAAAGGTTGAATAGAAAACCGTTGAAAGTTAAAAAAAATCGAATAAAATAAAAATTAACCTATTCAAATCAATGGCCAGTTCTGTCTTGCTAACAATAGCTTAAAATGTAAGCGCGGTGTATTAATAACAATCGAAAACAAAAGAGATTAGATGTAAGCCTTTTGTTTATCACTACCGACGGTTTAACTACAGAATTTAGGTAGTGAGTAAGCTGCACACTTCAAGTCTCAGTATAACTTACCAATAGTTTTTTAATACAATTAGGTGCTAGGACATAAAATCATTCTAAATAACTTCACCGAACACCTAGTCGATTTTACTATTGATAATCTATGAATGTACAAAATCCCATCTAAATGTAACACAAGCCACATTGATGTCACTTAAAAATAGATACGACCAGTCCCATGGTAGTACCCTCTTCATAATTACACCATCTTAGGCCATGAATTGGCCAAATTGTCTCTTGAAATTGTACAATGTAGCAACAGCAGACAATAGTGCAATAGGTATAAAGGCTGACTTTTACAATTAGCCTTTTACTGACTAAAAACCATCCATGTTCCTTCTTTCGCCCTTTATGTTCCAGGGCCGCGGTATCTCTTTCGAACAGTCCCGCAGCCCTAGGAGGTTTACAATTAGCCTTACATATTTTTTGAAACCACAGATACTCATATTTTCATATCATCCGCAGGAATTGGCGGACATGGCTGCAATACACCGTACTGGCAAAGTTGCAAGAAGATTTCCACATGTACCAAAGAACTTTTTATAGAACTGGAATCAAACGTAATTTCCTTACAAATGCTATTTTCCAACAATGAAGCCTGCTTATGTCTTGGAACATGGTTATTAAGAAGAAATGTTTCAAAGGTGCGTATGCTTGTTCGAATCCCAGATTCATGAGGACCTTGTGTGTTATTTATACTATTTAGCGTTTAATTTCATTTTAACAATAGCCTTAAACGCTAACGGTAAGGACACTGTGGGATCTACCCTTGATCATACAACTAGCATTATGTGCGTATCTGTTTCTACTGTTACAAGCCATTATAATAAGTTGCTACACAATAAGCTAAGGTAAAGGTTGGGTGAGCAACTTGTACATATTTAAGCTTGCAGATTTTAGTTGGGTAGGTACTGGTCAAAGACTTTCTTCCCGAAAATATAAGGCACATAATTCTTAAATTAATTGTAATAAGCTTCACAATTATTTAGCAACTATCAAAGCTAAGTTAGATTTTAATATGTTTTTAACATCATCTTTATTTATTAGGTTTTATGCACTGCCACTAGATTTTTATGATCTTCTTTTAACCTTGGTATTTTAAACAAGATTTTTAATACAAACAACTACTACGAAGCGACAGTATAGCCAGAGATACTCAAAGAAGTGGAAACAGTGAGAAGGAAAGCGAACTAACTTTCTTTACTCACCTAAAATGAACGTTGAGAACGCAAACGGTCATCCAAACACTCAGAGACACCAGAATCATGGTGAACAGCAAATACTTCCCTAATAAAGGTATAGCGAGCGACGTGGGCGGGATTATTTCAGCCAGCAACAGGAAGAAAACAGTCAGCGACACCAAAATCGAGATGCTTAACGATATCTACGAGAAAAGAAAAAAAGAATATTTACCTGAAATGCACGTTAAGTATGCAAACAGTCACCCATACGCTGAGCGAGACGAGTATCATCGTGAATAGTAGATATTTCCCAAGCAAGGGGATTGCCAGGGATGTTGGCGGAATTATCTCAGCCAGACCAAGGAAGAACACAGTGAGGGACACCAGGATGGAGATGCAGAGCGATATCTAAGGAAGAGAAGTCTCTTTTGAGTTATTTTGTTCAATTCTTTGGTTTTTTGCACACTAAATGTGGAATTAGCTTGTGATGTTAAGGTTCCTTGACACCCCACGGTGGTTGGTGATGATGATGGTTCCGAGGATCGTTCTTCTAAATGTGGGCCTGTAGAGACGAATAACTTGACTTTTATAATGAATCATGAAGCGAGAATCATTATCCATAAGACTATAAAGTCAAAAGTCACAATTAAAACAGTTATTAGTGCAGAAGTCGAACGTCTGTATAAGCCCAAAATGTCCGAAATTGCAGTTGAATTCTCTGTTGGTAAATTAATTTGTATAGTTCACTCACATTTTCATGCTTAGCAACAGTGCTTACCACTTCACTTATCTCCCGATGGGGTTTCCAACGAACCTTAGTCAGAAATTAATTCCACCTGTATATAAATCAGTGCACGAAAATCCATACTATAGCAATCACATTACATTTGAAAAATTATAAATTGTCTTTCCACTAGCATTTACTTAGAAAAGAGTAAGGTACAAATCATGGAATGTGTTGTACAATCAATGAGTGATATAATTTGGGGGCATGCAATGATAATGATTATTCTGGGGATAATTAAAAAGTTTATTTGGGAGTTGGAATAGTTCAGAAAGATCTGACAATAACGGGAAGGTTAAATGTCGAAAAGATGGTAATTAAACAAACTTCTACTTTGGTTTCCAATGGGAAAGAAGTTATTGATAAAAACTACAATCACTCTTAATCACTACTTATACAGTATATAAGTACAGAAATAAAACCTAGTTATAGGGAACTTATAGATAAGAGAGATTGTTGGGCCTTGTTCAAGGAAATAGACAAAATATAAGTTAATACTAAAAATGCGGAATGAAAGGGCAAGAGGTTTGTTTTAGCTTGAGACAGCGTGGAATACTTAATTCATAATTACTTCTCAAACAGCAAAGGAGCATGGCTAAAGCTAAGTTCAAGAGGAGAGCCGATAAAGAATGTTGGCGAAAACTGGAATAAAATATCCAAAATATATCACGGGCTCCAAAACTATACTGAAGAAATGTTGATATTATAATGTTTTTTTGGGACCAGTAAACGATGTAAAAAAAATTTCGGGGTGTGGAAAGACAATAACAAACACAAACAATATCCAGATGATACTAACACACTCACATACTAGCTAGTGATTCAAAAAAGACCATTACCAATGGATGAGGGGCGTGAAGGATGGTTTGCGGACTGAAGGCTATATGAACATGCCCTGAAACATCCCATTCACATTTACATAGAAAGCTATACCTACCGTAACGACATTCTATTGCAATTTTATATAAAGCCAAGTTGATCAATATCATCGACTTGTTGCCCCCCCCCCCCCACAAGATTTATCCTGTCTACTATTTCACAAGCGTTTAACTATATGGGGTTTATTTTTAAAACTTGAAAAAACTTAAACATAAATCTCGTCATCGTCATTACGCAATATTTTCTCAAATGACAAGCTCCGTTTCTGGTACATTTTTTTTGTTCAAATGTTTAAGAATTAGAAAAACACTTGTGCTATAGCCATAACAGATTACATAACAATAGATATCGAAGTAAGAGTATAAAAATATTTAGAGTATCTGTTAGTTAAAATGACTAAAGAATGTCACTACCAGCGACAGATCAAAATAAACAGTCCTTAAAAAAGTAAGTTAAAAGAAGTATTCCCAAATAGATGCATAAAATTTAAGAAGATACAGAATAATTGAAAGGAAAGAATAAAGTAGGAACCCTATGCACCGCAATTGTAAATAGAATGTCGTTACGTCTACCACACACAATAAAAGTAATATCAAACAAGCAGTAGTTACCTTTTCTCCGGAATCCGACGGCAAATAGAAGACCAGTACGGTTAGGAACGTGAGTCCAACGCATGGTATGATCAGGTTCACAGTGTAAAACAATGTCTTTCGGCGCATCGTCAGCTTGAATGTTATATCTGAAAAGGGGACGAAGATTATCAAGTGTTATATTGTATTGTTTAACGGGCTGGTGTCCGCAACTCCACGTCCAATGCGCGTATTTTGCTTGCGCGATTATCAAGTGTTAAATCATTATCATTGTCCTCTTGCCCTTATTCTAATTTAGTTTGGGTCAGCGCAGCATGTCTTATTTTTCCATACTTCATAATTAGTCGTCATCTCAGTACCTACCAGAGATCAAACCCTTTCTAGCTATATCTATATCATCTTTCACACAGGTTATCGATGGTTTCAAATGTAAAAACGTCATTTTCTGCTATCTAGTTTTGTTTCTAATTTTTTTTTTTTTGTACTAAATAGGCTTGCGTTTGGCCCCAACTCGCCTGATTTGAAGCGATGATACGGCGGGCTAGGGTGGTGCACGCTTGCCTAGAAGAACCCGATTCACTCAACTTTGAATAGTAATCCAGATTATAATGATCAGGGAACAGAAAATCCGGCAATGAATTCCGCAGAATACACACACACACCACACAACAGATAATAGAGTAACATTAAATTTTTTAGCTACAGTCACTTCGTGAACTCCAACTTATGAGAAAGGTAGATTCCACAATGTGAATTCATTAATGTCTAACGAGATGCTTCTACTTATTTACTTCTAACCCGTGCTTATTAGTTCTGCAAACGAGGGTACTGTGGTAACTAAATTACAATATCTATATTAAAAATTTATGATATCCTGCTCTATCATCATTCTACACAACTGGTTTAAATCTAGCTTACAACAGCAGCACTGATGACATATGTGGATGTCTCTAACTATTCTCAACCTCATTTTTTCTTTTCCTTTCAATCAGATTTTTTTTAACAATTAATAGTTCTCAAATCATTTAAACACCTTTAGTTCAGAATAGTTGCAGCACTGATGACAATATTTGTGTCACATGTTTAATTTAGTCTTTTATAATATTTTTTTACCTTTCTATAGATTCTATTTAACGATTGTTTGTGAATGTGGGAACAGTGTAGGCCTTGTAGGTTGTAGTGTATTATCTTGTTTTAAGTTTTTTGTGTAGTAAGCAACGACTTACTGTCGGGCCTATGCTCCCCCCCCCCATAGTTAGGTAAGTACTAATGCTGTAACATGATAATATTGTAAAACCAAATCATTTTAAAAGAGTAACCATGGAGTTTCTTGACGGTTCTTCTCCATAGGAAACGACCAACCCGAACCGTGCACCTTTTTGTCGACGCTTTATAAGTACCCATGTAGGACTATGTGAAATAAAATATTTTGATTTTTGATTACTACAGTGCCCCTCAGTGTCTTTCGAAACGTACTATTTATAACAAGATATTTTAATAGATTGATTCTTTACCAGAAAACGGTTCCGGACAACAAGGATAGTACTCCTCATTCCTCGTGGCAGGTACTTCGAGTATGTCCCATTCCACTGAGAGATAGAACTCACTCAAATCTATGCCAACGTGCACCAAGCTGCTGCCTGGATTTTGATCCATGTGTTTTAGGTCCACCTGAAATGTGATTTAAAGCAATAAGTCAATCGTATATAAGGTGTGCAGCGTAACTTGTAAGAGTACTAAAAAGGAGCTAATTATGTTCCACACAACCTACTCATATAATGTGTAATCAGACGGTACCCTTGCTTTTTGTATCCTTATCGTATCAATACTTACCAATTGTTTCTAGAAGATTGGATACGAAATGAAATGTGCAGATTTTGCAATAGCAGTGTATTTCTGCTTCCCGTTTCACCAACTAATTTATTAACTGGCTCATCTTTTGTTTTCCCTCTTTATTTGTTTTCACGTTTCGCTTTTGTGTTTCGTGTTCAAAATACTTAAGAAACAATTCCATTTATGTAAAAAGTAAATAAATGAGGCTTTTTACCTGAGCTCCATTGTAAGTCCAAGATCCGAACTTCATGAAGCAAGTCTGTTCATCAAAGGGGAAGTACTCCACGTTGATCTCGCAAGACGACTTGTAGATCGCCGGCGGCTTCCAGTTCACCTCGCCAGTATACCTCAGGGTGGCTTTTGTCATTAGGGTTACCTAGAAATAAAATGTGATGATGGTGTTAATCTAGGGCGTTTAAACCAATAAAAATATACAGTTCTAAAATATCATGTTCATCATGAATAAACCAAGCTCTTAACACACTGTGTGTAACCGTCCGACTGCCAAGTCATAGGTCTCGAGTTCGAACCCAAACCACCCGACCCCTGATCCCGTGCATCCATTCCATTTCAAGTATTTTCTCGTTATGGTGTCATGATGGTAACTATCACCTAAATAATAGTATGCATTGGGTACACAGATCTTAAAACCAAAAAGACTACTTAAATTTTCATAGTCAGCCATAAGTTTACTTAAAATTATACTAACTTCATAATTTCCATCCCAATTGTTATATAGCACGATGTCAGGCAACCAGATGTGTTCAGATGGCACGTACAGCATCTCAACGCCGCCATAGTCTTCAGGGTTCCATTGCAGCTTGTAGTCGAACCATTTCTGAAAGACATCGTTACATCTTCAAGATTGGGAAGATATCATCTGCCTAGCCTTTTCCTAACTATGTGAGGAACGGCTTCCAGCCAACCAGATGCGGCTGCATACTAGTATTTGTGTGCCTATCTGACATTAACTTGCCAACACGATACCCCTTTGTAAGACCGACTGTTTAACTTTCGAACATCTGGCTACATCTAACGACTGTCAAATACCAACAAATAACAGCTGGGATCAACGGTTTAACGTACATTCCTAGGCATGGGAGGTCCCGATATCTAACGGATCCACGAACCGACCTCAGGAAACGTAGTAACTTAAAGATCGATCGACCCGTATGGCGTTCGGAAAGGTAGGTATGCCAGATATAAGAGCAAAAACTTCGATGAAAGTTTCGGGAGCACATAAATAATCGATATAGTTTAATAACTGTAAACTTGTGCCCTCTCTTTCACACCCTGCCCGTTGGAAAGAGACAGCAATACTTTGACACAAACTTAAGACGTTGTACAAGACAAGTAGCCTACATTAAAATTCAAACAGTGTGTAAATATTAAACTCACCTGTTCTACCCAAAGGTTGGTGGTCATGACCTGATTCTTAAGGTTGACTTCCATGAGCTGCGACAGCTTCAGGCCAAGCCTGACCGTCAGTATGTCACTCACGTTGGTCACAGGTCTTATAAGACGGTTATAGTTACTCAGCAGATCATCATATAATCGCTTTACATCTGGATTGGCTTCGAGCAGCTTTACTCCTGGAAAAAGACGGTAAGGCAATGATCACTAGCTTCTAAATTCGAATCTGCTGTCAAATCTTGAACGCTGTTGTGATTGGTTGACCCAAATATCAACGACCAATCATAAATATTGAAATTCACTTGAGATTTGAATTGCTAATGCAATCCCCTTTTTTGTCTAGCATAAACGGATAAACTGTCTCCAAAAAATAATATTATGCACAGCTACTGAAAAAATAATTACATTTGTCTATATTAACTTTACTTCTCAAAAAGGGATGAGTCTTCTGCAACATTAATATACTCGAAATATTTCATCTATCTCGAGGCATTTCAACTGTCCTTCAAGACATAGACAGTACTAAACAGAACCAAAATTCTGCAAGCGATTATACCTACTTACTACCCAAAATGCAATCATCATCTTCCTGCCCTGGGGGTCTTTGGCGGCCATTTTAATGGCCGCTTTTCGAAATTCGTAAAATGGTCACAAGGTGACAATTCATATTAGTAGGTACGTCTATGACCATTTTAAGAATTTAAACGCAATTCATATTATAATTCTATTATGATTCTGCTAAAGCGGCCATTTTAGATCCCCTGGTCCCATTCTATTTGGGGTGGCCGCAACACGTTTTCTTCTTCCATATTCCCCAGTCAGACGCCACGGCATCATTTACTCTTTTCTCTTTCATATCATTCCTCACACAATCCATCCATCTTATATACTGCTTAATATTACTACAAAATCATCACTTTACTTACCGAAACAATTCCTGGCATAACTTAACAATAAAAACACGAATCCCAGCTTCATTTTGATGAATATTTGTGATGTTTTTCGTGTATTTTTAAAGGAACATGTTTACAATTCGCGAGATGCTGCCCGATAGCTGAGATGAGGGCAGCAGCGCGCCTGCGTAATCAATAATGGACGCACGCCCTTATTGTTTTGAGAGCTACGAATTCGCACAGTTGTGTTTTGTTTCTAAGAACATAGATGGCAGTACTATTATGCTGATGTTGCGAATTTAAAAGAGCTCATTCAATTCCTGAACTACGACTCTTCTTTCCGACTTTAACAATGCGCTCAGTTAAATAATAAATTATTCCCAGATCCATCTTTCTTCATCTGCCTCGTGTTATATTTTATACTTACCTATTGCCAAGTCATCACATGAACAAAAGTATTGTTGCACATTTTATTTATTCGTTAGCAACCTGCTATTGCGTTAAGTGCCCCTAGATTTCAGTGCAAAAATATGACTTACATATTAAAAACAAAATCGTGTTTTGGACAAATATCTTATCTTAAGTTCATTGTGATGATTTGCTTGATTGATTGATTGTTTTGATTTGTGTTGATGTATCAATTAAATTAAAACTGCATCCAAATCCAGAAACGAAAACTCTTTTGGTTTTGTACTGCTTTACTATAAAAAGGACGAGAAAAGGGATTGGAGTATAAAACAAAACAAAAAAGTATTTAAAAAATAATTTATTGAACTAAAATTAATCACAACTGATAAAACTAAAGCTACTTGCTCGTACAATAAATTAATTTATCATAAATAACCTATCTTATTTATTTACATGACTACGTATTTACCGGTTTCCAATTCCAGATACAGATAACAGATTACAATCTGTTATCGTAGTCTACTGTCAATCGGCCAATATTCGTTATTTTATAAAGGAAGCGTAAAAATAAACACAAAAAGAACAGAAAGGGGAAATATTCGTCACATCCACGCATCTACTGTGTAACACTTCTTCGGTTCCAACCTTTGGCCACCCAATGCTGAATGAAGATCTTCCAAAATCTCTCCACTTTTAGCGGTTTTTGACTTTGTGTAGAGCTAGTTTCAAATAAATATGAGGTACATCATTTGTCGTAGCGTAGCCATTCGCCGCGGCATAATTTATTTTCCGCAGACAGCTTTCAGTCGGCTTTTCATCGGAATAATTTTGCAGTGCAGATCATCGTAAATACAAAAAAAAAGGTAACAATAACTGATCGTTTCTTAAACTATCTTTTGTTTTGCCTCTTAATATTGTAATTTCTTCTATAGGGAAACGACTCGTTGGAATCTTCATGGTCTGTGGAAATAAAATAATTTATTATAAGATAAAAAAAGTTTTGTATAAGTCTGACGGTAACTTGTGTTTACTTTCTGCCTGGTAATTGAATAGGTTAAAGTGTAAAATATAAAATTTAAAATTTCAACAGAAGAAACCTCTAATCTCAGTATCACTACATTGTATAAAACAAAGTCGCTTTCTCTGTCCCTATATCTCTATGTACCTATGCTTAAATCTTTAAAAATACGCAACGGATTTTGATGCGGTTTTTTTTAATAGATAGAGTGATTCAAGAGGAAGGTTCATATGTATAATACATGCACCCGTGCGAAGCCGGGCGGGTCGCTAGTTGTTAATATAAGTAGAATATTTTAATCCAAGAGTCGTCGCGTCGCGGTAGTTTCCTAGAGGTGTGTTAACTTTTGTTAACCTCTTTCTTTTTTTCGGTTTTTTTATGTAGTAAGCAACGACTTATTGTCGGGCCTATGCTGTCCCCCCATACTTGAGTACTAATGCTGTAACATGATAATATTGTAAAATCTAATCATTTTAAAAGAGTAACCATGGAGTTTCTTGCCGGTTCGTCTCCATAGGAAACGACCAACCCGAACCGTGCCTATGTGAAATAAAAATATTTTGATTTTGGGTACCGCTTTGTTTGTCACTCATCTACTTTACTAAGCGAGTTAGCGGTTTACTTAGCGGTAAGATATTTTGAAGACCCGAAGTTATAAACATGGACAGGAATTTTGCACGATGAGGACGCTACTCACCTCTAACTTGATATTTCGGTAAAGGCCATAAACTGAACGGGTAGAAGTAAGCGTTCGGCAACCTTCGCACCACTATCGTTTCATCTTGCACCATCTTCGATCCTGAAACAAATTCTTGCTGGTACATTATTATGAAAACTACAAAGTATTTAACAAGGTTTAGGCCTAAAAGCTGACGAAGATGCTTGGTGGTATTTTACGTGTATAGAACGGGGTAGGCAGAGGTGTAATTAATAGTACAACCACATTTTGGCAGTTTTCATCATAAGTATGTGACAGACTTAAGGCTAGTTTCATACAGGAGGGGCCCGCAAGGGCCGGTGCCTGCCAGGGCTGCGGGACTGTTCGAAAGAGATACCGCGGCCCTGGAACATAAAGGGCCAAAGCAGGAACATAGATGGGTTTTAGTCAGTAAAAGTCTGACACTCCCTTCCGCTCCGCCCAGAGCGGGAGGAGTCATTTGATGATTTCCCATCACAAAAAAAAAAGGCTACTTTCATAACAGTTTGCCTGATCTAGGAATAGAATTATCGCCCGAGCTGCCCAGATCATGCTCAGCTGTACCGCTTGCTATTGTTAAACCAACGAGGCAGACAACTTAGTATTCGTTATTGTGTAAAGTTAAACTGGTTATGGATGTATTTTGTACCCGGTAGGGGCTCATCATAATATGTACCGGGTACAAAATCCTAGCTTGTTATTTATCAGAACACGGAAGCGGTAGGGCAGCAATAATAACTCCCGGTGAGAAACTAGGAAGACCAGCGCATTCAATGTCACAGGCATTACAATATTAATGAAATATGGAGTTGGATTCTTCCTGCATATTAAATTATGTCACAACGAAATTTATTCTTCCTGGTCTATCTCAATAACTGATTCATATACAACTTAACTAAACCATCTTTCAGCATAGGTGATACAAAGGAAGCATAAGGGAATGAGATCAAAAGAAATTGTACATTTTGATACAAGTGGGAAAACCTTGTCATTGCAGTCCAGGCGGAATTCACGCACAAGGACAAATTATAGACCGAATAATCTTGTTTCTTCTTGTTTAGATTATTGCTTTCAAATCAAGCCCAGTCTAGTTCACTACACCAGTAAGTAAACTAGACTCGTCTTTTTGACAACCAAACCCAGATCGAGGTAATAAAATTGATTTCAATTTTATACTCGTAGATATGAGAATCCTTCGATTGGGAAAAAAAAAACCTAATCATTTTGAATCCATTATTCGATAGAGTTCCACAAAGAGAACATGAATTTATATTCCAATGTTGACAATTGGTCTACATGTACCGGCTACTTCCCGGTCGTATGTGTTAGGAACCACCATTTATCACTTAAGGCGATGTGCATAAAAATGGACAGTTGTACGCCACAGATTTATGGATATTGGACATAATTGGTGTTGCATAACCTTCCTACAACAATATCAGCTGCCTTAGTGAGGTAGTCCTTCAAAATAAACAACATGGGGACAAAAGCAGATCCAGATCTGATAATTCGTGTGCCCTTGAGTGCGAAACAGAAGCAAAAGTCCTTTAAAATAAAAGGACGATCCCTGACCCAACCATAGCAGAAAACGTTTGGCCCTCACATTCTCACGAAATTGCCAATCAAAAGCATCATATCGAGAGTTCAAGCAGGAGCTTGCAACCTATCTTGGGCCCGCTTGCACCACGAATCACTGACTACATTTCACTTTAAACGAATTTAAAACATCGTTATTTTCCTGCTTGAAGATGACAGAAACAGAATGACTTTTTAAATACCTACCATTAGCGCTAAACGTTTTTTAACAATTTCTGGTGCAAGCGGTCCTAGAGTTCAAACTCAGTTCTCCGTACAAAGGTAAAATTTAACTGCGGTTTCCCAAATATGAGACATTTTCTAAAGGTATTCTTTCTTACAATCTCAGCTCAGCTCCCAAAAGCCAGTTGCAAGACTTTTCTTCAGAGTATGTGCATTAGATATATACAGGATTATTTGTAAAACACCAGTAACCTCTTAAGAGGTCATTGTACTCATCATTATGAACAACTTTTACTATGGGACCAAACCTGAAATCGCGAAAAAAAATCAGCTGTTCCCTACATTTTGACGAGTTAATCGATCATAAATGTAGGGAACAGCTGATTTTTTTAACCTCTATTTCTTTGTTCTTTTTCTACCTTTCTATGGCAATTGCAAGGACTATTGACATTCTGAGACGACGCGCACATTCGATTATCAAGATGCAGGCCAGCAATACGGACATGTGGATCTTCTAGATCATAAATAGCTACGGGCATTCCAGTCATGACAACAAAGATCTAACTATGACGGAAGAGGAAGATACATAGACACAATGAAAAGTGTAGACAGTTACACAACGTAATAGTGAATCTGAGCATATGGCAGTAAACGTGACCGTTCACGAGACGTAGGAACTTTATGATTGTGGGTGTGAAGTACTTCAGTTATTACTAGCTGTTGGCCGCGACATTCGTTCGCGGGAAATTATTATAAAAAATCGCCATTATTATAAGAACTTCCCTTTTTTAATCGAATTTTGTTACCAATTTCTTTTTTTGCACGGAACTTTAATTATTTTTTGGGGGTATGAAGATCAGGGTAAAGTTCCGGGAGGGACGGAGGATCCTCCGACCAGACAGGTATTATGTCTGGTGGGCTAGTGCCCGACAGTTGTTGTCGGGTTCTTCTATAATATAATAGTCTTAAGTCGCGGACAACTTGCGCTATGCAGGATTTAGAAGTATTTCGATGTTTAATTTATCCTCTGCGTCATAGATGGCGCTGTAGTACTTTTTGTTCTATGTTGCTGTAGTACTTTTTATAGTGCCGCTACAATTTTTCTAATATAAAAGTAGCCTATGTTAGACCTTATAACATCAGCTATCTGCCAGTAAAAGTCCCGTCAAAATCAGTCTAGCTGTAGATTACCCGGAACAAACAGACACGACAGACAAAAATTTAAAAAACTGTGTTTTTGTTATAAGTGCCGTATATAGTTATTTTGATTTTACAAACTGACACTTCTGTTTGTATAGAAGATAAAAGACTAATAAACATTTCCTTTGGCGAATGCAGAATTGTAAACAACTGTTTTGATTCGCATTATTTTAGTACAGTACTACCTACCTGCATTCACGATTGCAGCATTAGAGATCTCTAAAACTGTAACCTCGTAAAGCAAGCATTCTGCCAATTTACTAAATGCTTATTCCCAAATGCAATTGTCTCTGTACTTCTAAAAAGCAATGTTTACTCCGCTTAGGCAAGTAGTCAACGGTAATTCCAACTTATCATTCATTGGTTTTCTTGCAGGTACAGAATTACAAAGACATTTTTATTTATGTTCTGGTCGATAAAATGTGACTGCGACAAATCCTAAAGAATTAAGATTTGGCGATACGATGACATCAGTTGATGTTATCATCCTTTTTTAGACGAAAACGACTTAGCCTCATATTTCGACCAAAAATAGTTCGCGAAATTTTATGACCAAGTGTTGGTAACCTACGCACAATTTGCGATGGACATTAAGGAAATGGAACATCATAAGTGGGTCTCGGGAGGACGAAATTCGCGTAGTGTGTCATGACAGTGACCTGTATACAAACACGATTTGTAATGGTATAAGTTGAGGCCATCTTCATGACGGTTATAGCTTCTGGAGAGTTCATAATGATTAGATTTCCCAACAAGACTTACGCATTATTAGATTTTGATTTAGACCGCACAAACCAACGTCTTAAATCTTGGAAGATTACCATTTAGCAGTTCGGCTCATCGAATAATATTCTTGCTGCAACTATAGGCTATTTTAAACTATTAGGGACACATTACATTCATGATGGATGAAAGTTCATAGGTCGCCTCACAGTTGTCCTATCACAAATGAGTTCCTGTGGTAGACCCCAATTCTGTCCCAATTTATACCAATTTCTTATGACCAGGGGAGCAGCGGTGGCCCAGTGGGAGAGCAGCGGCGGCCCAGTGGTAGCGGTTCTAACAGTAAGTCGTAGGTTCGAACCCAGGCAGGAGCATTACTTTGTGTAATTTATTTCATCACCACTGCTCTCAAAGCGGTGAAGGAAAACATCGTGAGGAAACCGCTATGTCATAGAGGTCTTCTGCTACAGGTATTTCAATACTTAAAAGAAGGCCTCTACAATGTATCTGTTAAAACCCGCTGTAGGTATTATTATATTATTATAGAACCAAAAATTCGAAGAGATGTGACATCTACCAACCCGCACTGGCCCCGTGTGGTGGATTATAGCCCATTCACTCTCATAGAGAAGAGGCCGTGGTCCCAGCAGTGAGAACATTATAGGCTCACACATACCACAGCACAGGGGTAACCTCCTAAACACAGTGCTATAAGAGCCCTTCGGAAGATATGGCCTCCTTGCTTGCCCAACCTACACAACCACCGAACCTAAGGGGCTCAAGTATTTAAACGCAATCAACGCGTAAAGTAGAAGACGACCACAGAGCAGAAGAGACAGAGCTCTATAGTAAATTATTTCAAACAATGACACCTACTATGAAACAATTGTAAATAGGTCAAAATCAGATCACACTTGTAACGATTTACAAGCGTTTACCAACGTCCGGTGTCGGTAAGTGCACTACTAATATGGGTCAAGCGATCAAAGACGCCGCGAGGATCGTTGACATGCTCCTGAGTTCACTAAGATACATTTTTGGTGTCAATGATCTAAATGCTACGATCGGAGATGCGGGTCTTAAAATAACTACTCGAAGTGTTTCGTGATTTATAAGACGTTTGATTGATCGCTTTAAGCGTGTGGGCACGCGGATTGCTAAGAGTCATAAAGATTGATATGTTATGCTGGCTGCAGCAATTGTGCAGGACTATTAAGCTCATACGTGTTGTCTGATCGGAATCAGTTTGTAGAAATGAGATGTGGTGGTGCTGATCTGGTACAGTACGTCTTGTAGATTCAGAATAATTACAGCACTGATGACAATATTTGTGACACATATTTAATTTAGTCTTTTATAATATTTTCTTACCTTTGTATAGATTCTTTTTAACGATTGTTTGTGAATGTGTGAACAGTGTAGGCCTTGTAGATTCCTAGATTCGTATTAACTTTTGGTAACCTCTTATCTTGTTTTCCGTTTTTTGTGTAGTAAGCAACGACTTATTGTCGGGCCTATGCTGTCGGCACTAATGCTGTAACATGATAATATTGTAGAACCAAATCATTTTTGAGTAACTATGGAGTTTCTTGCCGGTTCTTCTCGTAAGGAAACGACCAACCCGAACCGTGCACCTTTTTGTCGACGTTTTATAAGTGCCCATTTAGGCATATGTGAAATAAAATATTTTGATTTTGATTTGGGTGCTTTAACTGCTAACTTTAGTGCGAACTACCTACATCCTTATTTCAACTAAAATCTCGTAGATAACCTCGATACTACACCTGTCGAAGTAGTTCTCTCAAAGAATTAGGTAGTTGCCCAATTAGAACTAAAGATTCTTTAGAGACTAACCGCGAAGGTTCGGTTTCGGCCAAAAATTATAGTTTCGGTGGGTGTACTAGATATTAGGTACACCTCTGCCTAACCCTTCGGGATTACAGGTGTGATGTTATGTAAATAAAAATGTTTGTTACATACTTTAATTTTTGTTTATTTTTATTATATTTAACACGTATTAACAGGACAGCTTTGCCTAAGAACCTGGGTAGAAAAAAAAAACTTCATTGAGTCAGTCGATGCGATATTTTGTATTGGATGTCAATTTTTTTTCGGCCGATATTTTTTGGGCCAGACCATCTAACTAAATTACTTTAGTCTAGTTTGATGGTCTGAATCACCACCTACGAGAGATTGCACTTATTATACACCCTGTACGTTTAAATTATGTACGGTTTCGGTTTCGGTTTCGGCCGAAACAGGGACTAGGACCGAAGGTGTAGTTTCGGCTGAAAATCCTGTTACGGTCAGACACTAAAGATTCTTTATCCTGTGCGACAATGAGCCGGATACTAAACCGTAACTAAACATGATAGGATTTGAGAAGCGCTCAATAATAATGTATTAGAAATACTTACATAAACTACCGTTTTTGTTTACATCATGAAAATCTAAATTGCCAAGTTTTCCTGCGAGAGGTCTTAAGTAGTTATCAGGTAAAGGAGACACAAGATTATTTCTGAAACAATGTCGAGTGAAGAACGAGAGGGGATTGATCTGAAAAATAACAGCTCCTTGATGACCTCATTCGTTGTCCCCATTAATATAATGTGCTGGACAATGGAAATGATATGGTTAGGTTAGCATTATCAGTCTATACTCTTAGCACTGCAAACCCTCTGAGTGGAGAGGGAGTGGGCTGTTTTGTGGCTGATATAGTTAACATGGCCGTTATGGTAGATCTTACTACATTATAACATTACCCATTAAGGCAGAAGACCAAAGCGCAGAAAATTAACACAGATTATAAAGCAATGTGGGTACATGTTCAACAGGTATTGTTAATGTTTACCTGCTGAATTCATCACTGAAAGGATGACGACATAGCTACGGTTCGTAGAAGACCAAGCATCAGAAGAGATGGTAAATCCTTTGTCCCTCAATTGGACTACTTATATTTTATGCACTAAAAATAACGGAACGCTATCGTTGGTTTTTTGCCTTTGAGAAACACCAGGATTCTTTCACCAAGAGCTGCTAGTTACGCATAATATATTCATATAACTTCAGAAAGCAATAATATAAAAAGTGAGTCATTTTCTCGAGTTTTGATCTCTTTTGAGTTGATATTTAAGATCAAGTATTTAATTAAAGAAACAATATCATACGTTAATTTTAAAACCGACTTCAAAACTGTTTTTTTTATGTATGTTCACCCATTTCTAGGTCAATTGTGGATCGATTTTGAAAATTGAATTTTTGTTTGAAAGAGTATACTCCCAAGTTGGTCCCATAGAAATATTATCATGATCTGATCATGGACTTCGGAGATATGGAACTCAACTCTTCAATAATAGACAGCAAATCAGTCGTGATTGCTGCAATCACTTGGATGTTTATTGTTTAAACAACACCATAACATAACATCACGCCTGTATGCTGTGAGGGGAAACGCAGATGTGTACAGTACATCCACATTTCGAAAGTTAGGTATATTAAGTTCCATTTTATTAGGGATAAACCTATTACCATGATATGTATTGTTAACAATGTAAAATAAATGCATAGCAAATATTTTTATAGGATGTTACAACTAAAAAAGCATAAATTAAAAAACTTCAGAAGTCGGTGACTTTTCTTTATTTGTTCAGTATTTTTGTTACCGACTTCTGAAGCTGAAGTTATTTTCACTTTTTTGTGTTATTGAAGTGTTTTTTTTTTTGAAAAAAAAAAGTTTTTCGATTGCAATAACGACACTAGATTTAATAGTACTGAAAAATAATAAACTATTTACCTTTATTATCGGACCTGGCAGGCAGCGCCGGCGCAGCGTAGACCGCGGCGTTGACGGCAAGCGCGCACGCGCAGAACAGGGCAGTGCGCGCGTACGACATGCGTGCAGCGTAGGTAACGACTGAAGGACTGGTGGAACTCAACGTTCAAGTTTAATTGTGCATACAATTGGAACTGCGCTGTAGGGCTGCGAGTAAGAAACGAGGTAAGGTTGGGATTATACAGTCCTACGTAAAAACTCCTGAAAACATAATACTCCTTTTTTGGGCAGTCGTTTTAAAAATGACGTAGTATACACGACTGTGTCGGTCAAAAGGTTAACAATTTATTTACCTGAATGACGGTACTATCTTGCTCATTTAGGGCCACATTTTTTGGAATATGGGTATGAGCTTCCTTTTAAAATTTGGAGTAGCTCCTCAATCCATACGGACATCACCAAGGGATGTATTAGCAAAAACAAGAGTTAGAGATCCCGAGGTCATCATCCTCCTGCCCTTTCTCTCAATTTACATGTGGTCCGCTTACTGTGGCGCGCGAAAAATGTGGAAAAACAAGATGGCCGCATTATTTTCGCTTACGGCCACGCGCCATGAAGCTCTACCAGATTGAACCATGCAGCCCTACAAGAGTTCATGAAACACTCCTTGCAGTTACAACGTAGGCCTGCAAAAAGGTTACCCATACATGAATGGAACTCTTTGAAAAACTCAATTTATACTTGATATAAAGACCATGGATGACTATGGTCATTATATGTGTCCAAAGTCCAAACCTATCATTTTAGATCAAGAACCAAATTTCAAAGTGTAATGTGATTTTAAGTATGAAACTGCAAAAACCCCTTCATTCAGAAAGGAAAACTTGGAATCTTCATGGCACCATAGAACGAGTCACGGAAGAAAACCTAAGTCTTCGAGAACAGCTGCTCGAAGCCACTGATAAGCAACATCAGGAGATGTCGAGAGCTATAGACCTCAAGGAAAAAAATACGTATCTTAAAAGAAAGATACATGACGTGAAGCAAGAAGCCTGTAAACTACGGGAGTACAACAGTCAGTTGCAAAAATAAAAGCAATGTACTCTCAAATCATCGACTTGAGAGTGAATTCTCTTCGAGCAGAAAATGAGGCATTGAAAACACTAATTCTTCAAGCCAAAAATATGAGAATAGAGGCGTCCAACCACGCTGAGAAATTAGCCGAGGCTAACTTCTGTTTAGAAAACTGTCTTGCTGAAGCATATGTTGAAGTTTATAATTTAAGATATCCAAACAAGCATTTAACCTTAAAGAAATGAATTGATCCTGTGTAGTCACAATGATCCACGTTGTTACATTATTATTTGTTCCTAGGTATTCGTTACTGGATGTTAAAGAATAAAAATATGAAATTTAGTTAGTTTAAATGAAGTGCCCTCTGTGAACCTTACGATTTTATTTTTAGCACTATGACAAATTCGCTTTTCGATCGAACCAGAGAAGAAATGTCATAGCAAAAATATCATCACATGCCTTGAAGCAAAAGGACTTACTGGCTTGCTTTGATTCCTGCAAGAAGATTACTATTATCTTCATGATATCCCGTCTTTCGTAAGTATATTATTAAATGTCTCAAGTTGTGGAGGCGCCCCTAAAACCTATTCAAGTTAAACAAGAACATTGATTGTAAAATCATTTATTAACCCTTAAACATCTATTCTCTCATCATCTTTTCCTTCTGGCGAGCCAGCTTCTTCTTTGACAGCTTCTTCTTAGCGGGTGCGTCGTCTGCGGGCGCGGCGCGTGCGACAGCGTCCTCCCTCTCGCTCAGACAGACCTCAATGTGGCAGGGCGACGACATGTAAGGGTTAATACGACCGTGAGCGCGGTATGTACGTCTGCGCAGGCAGGGAGCGCGGTTAACCTGCAGATAGATAAAAGAAGAGTTAAAATATGACGCTTCAAACAGTACAGCTGTGTAAAAATGTGTGCAATGATCTCTCATTCAATCATAACCATGGCTGGTTTTTGGCTGGGATTTTGTCAGTAATTGAGAAAAGAAAGTTCCATAGAGAAAACTTCCTTTATGTTAACCACTTTTTGATGTATGCCTTCCGAAAACAGTGATTACAAGAATAGAGTAACACTGACAAGCTGAAGGCAATATTTTACTTATTATTGACCAATACACTCCTAATAACTTACAAAAATTGCAACGGAATGTGTAAACACTACAATTCTAACATTTGTTCAAGCCACAAGTTTCAATAAACTGACAATCTTTGAGATTAGCATTTTCTCGAAATATTTTTCCTTTTCTGTCAGTTAAAATTTCAACTCACTAAAGTGAGTGGTACAATAATTGCCGTCAGTGCTTCCGATGCGAAAGGGTGCGGGATGCTTGCGATGGTACTTCTCGCTCCGCCAAAAGAGCAAAAGCCTGTATGTGACAGAATGAGATATAGATACTCAAAAATGCTGATCCATGCAAGCAAATTTAAATTGATTAGGGAAACCATAAGAAACACTGATCATCTTTATTTGAATCCACAAAATTCTTGATTTGCAACACAAATGAGAAAATTTGAGATTACAAGACACTATCTTTGTTGTTGCAAGTAATATCGGTAGTGGAGGGGTTTTCAACAAGCAGATTCAGCATGAAAACTTGATTGTAACTAGTAGCAAGTAGGGTTAGAGTGTGATAAGAGAATGTCAAAAGTATACTTGAAATTCTCAGACAGGAGCCCGGCGCCCACTTACACAGATGGCAAAAAAATTAAAACTAGAAATCCATTTTTCATTTTTGCTCAGTAATGTTGATCATCTCATCGTTAAAGGCCTGAACTAAACAATTCTAATCTGACTACCCACCTCCCATAATATATAACCGATGAAAAATTTCTATGTTGCTCTATCTATGCTCAGAATAATGTACTAAATATGTGGTAACTGTTTTCGCGTCGGTGTCCCTTCCACCCTATATTTGCTTGGATTCACTACTATAGTTCTGTTAAATTTATGGCGGCTCAGAAGTGAGCTGCAAGTAACGAGAACTTTCATCATCACTACATAGTATAAAACAAAGTCGCTTTCTCTGTCCCTATATCTCTATGTATGCTTAAATCTTTAAAACTATGCAACAGATTTTGATGCGGTTTTTTTTTAATAGATAGAGTGATTCAAGAGGAAGGTTTATATGTATAATGCATGCACCCGTGCGGAGCCGGGGCAGGTCGCTAGTAATTATTAATTCATAATTACGTTAAATATTATTTTCACCTTAGGCAAGCAAGGTAAATAAATTGGTATAGTTTGATATATGATAGAATAAGGTCTCTAGTTTTTGTGTTAATAAGTAGCTTTTACTGAATTAATTCTCTCATAATTAGTCTTTAATTACCAATCCAGCTGGATCTTGGCCTATAACCAGCACCAAACCAGTCATGGCTACCACAATGAGGGCTTTTAATCCAATATTATACTAAATACTTTCCCACCAAAATACATAGGCCAATGAGTTTGAGAATGAATATTCACCTGAATGTGATCGATGACAAGCCTGTCAACATCCAAGCCTTTGTAGTCAGCATTGGACTCGGCATTCCTCAGCAGCTGGAGCAGGAACTCAGCAGACTTCTTGGGCCAGCGACCTTGTGTGGTGCCAAACTGCTTGGCTTGTGCACAACGACCAACTCCACCATTGAAACGGCGGAATGGAATGCATTCTTTCTTCTCTGTTACATTCTTCAGGTAACGTACAGCACGGCGCAGGGGTAGTTTCCTGATCGCCATGGCTGTCTCATATGTGTTCTAGAAAATGTTGAAATGGCAGAAGTTAGTCTTGAAACAATCATTTATTTTCCTGGGGATAATCTGATTTGATTAACTGTAAGATTTGTTGTTATTCACTGATTACCCTTTTGTTAATCTCAATAACAGACAACTTTGACGAAAATATGACAAGATTTTGAATGTTTGACACAAGGTAGTGCATATTATAACCTTTATGTCATTAGTGTTAATATTAATTGTTAGAGCAGCAGCTGTTTTTGAGGTTATTGCCCGGGAAAATGAATGGCAAACTATCATTAGCGATGAGAATTACACACATTTCATGAGATTTCAAGGCGGTACTAGTAAAACACTGCTTGTTTCTTAACGTCAAACTAACGGTCTAACCTAAGAAATCATTACCGCGCAAGTTTGTTTCTTTACCAAACACTCATGTAGAACTAGTAAATTCATGAGGGTGAGTGAGGGTGTAATTCATGTTTTTTAAGTTTCTAAACACATACAAGTTAGAAACAACCGTGTGTTTGATTGATGGAGTGTCAGTCCATGTGGAATCAATAACTTGTATACAAATAAAAGTTCAATGTTTTACCTTGAAGTGAACACGGAGGTTGGAGCCACGCGCTTTGCATGACTTCGCTGGATTATCAGGTTCCTTCGAGTAACGCCCCATGTTTAGTTTCTGAAACACAGAGCGGCTTATGTCTCAAACGTTTTCGAACGTAGGTTATCATTTTATAACATTCCGGCTTTTCACATATTTAATAAAATAGACACATGAGCAACTAGAATACACTGTCCTTAAATACACCATAACTGGATTTAATTCAAAACTAAGTAGTTTTCACGATTAATGTAGATTTTAACAAACACGAAACCAACCTCTCAGGAGAAAATTTAACAGGAAAAGGAATAGACAAGAGGTTTTGACAACCAGTTTTGACACTGACAAGAGTTTTACAATGTTGCCAGCCCAAAAAAATGTTTTTTTTTAATTTTTAATATTGTCTATGCCACAACTGAACGTGCCCAAGCCAAGATACGAAGATCGATACAAATATAAAGACAACATTTTGAGAGTAAAAATTTGAAACAGGTATGATGAGACGAGTATTTGCGTACTTTTGAGTCCAGAAGAGATCAACAAATATTTTTAATTATATCGTGCGCACTGTACTAAAGATTTATTCCAAATAATTGATCTGGTTTTTTTATAGCGTTAAACTTTTGATATAATTATTATTAATTAATAATAACATAAATCATACCTGTAATCTCTGAAGGGCTTAGACAGAGGTGCACCTAATAGTACAACTCACGTTAATTTCTTCATGTTATATTGTCCGAGTTACATTTAATAGGGGGCATTAATCACAGATCCGTACTCCGTGACAGAGAAATTACTAATGGAAAGCCCGACCTGGGAATCGAACCCAGGACTTCATGCTCAACAGTCGCAATTGTGTCCACTAGACCAACAAAGCAGCCTTTCTTCATATTATTAGCTACATAATTATTGACTCCATTCTTTGTCTTACTATGATTCGAACTCTATTGCTTCTAAGTAATGCCTCTGAGATAACATAGATGGCACTAGGAGTATTGCTTGTATTGGTTCTAAAAATGAATCTTTGACTATCACAGTGTAGTATCAATCTCAATCAATCTGCTATAGGCAGTTTTGTAGAGGGTGCTGGATTGTGATTTTTGAAGATACAAAATAATAAAAAGGTGTATTTTGTTCTAGAATCTAGAGTATATAAAGGTTTGTTTTTTGTTTACCTAGTTGAGGTACTAAAAAACCTAAATATTGAAATGGGGTAAGGAAAAATGTAAAACTTTTTTTGCATTATTTATTATTTGTGCTGCTAATACATTACTACCTACTACAGTTTGATACAGTTATTACATTTAAATATTAATCTGCTACAATCAGTTTTGTAATAAATTAGTACCACACAAAATAAAAATAAAAAAAAACCGGCCAAGTGCGAGTCGGACTCGCGCACGAAGGGTTCCGTACCATTATTATTTTTTTAATTTTTAGTATTTGTTGTTATAGCGGCAATAGTAATACATCATTTCTGAAAATTTCAGCTTTCTAGCTATCACGGTTTATGAGATACAGCCTGGAGACAGACAGACAGACAGACAGACAGCGAAGTCTTAGTAATAGGGTCCCGTTTTACCCTTTGAGTACGGAACCCTAACAACAAAAAATAAAAATATACATCTAATCACTATGATAGTGATTAGATGTATATTTTTATTTTTTGTTGTTATTCTTTGAGATATAAAGGTCTGTTTTTGTGCCAAACGACTAAGAAACTAAAATATTGAAATGGGTAAGGAAAAATGTGAAAACTGATTTTGCATTATTTTATTATTTGTGCTGCTAAAGCATTGCCGGCCACTACTGATTATACAGTTATTACATTTACATATTATTTATTAAATGGTGATATATTATGAAAGTAATTTTTATAACAAAAAGCAATCTTAGCAACCCTGATTTCGAGCGAAATTATTGTTGTTTATCATTTCATGTATACAGAATTAAAACGAAATAGAGTTCAACTAAACATTTTAATACTAAGTACGTACTACAAATTGATATCATAATTTAAATACCTATTAGCTATTTACAATTAAATCGTTTAGCTTACCTAAAGTGTGCGATCTACATTTATTTTTTACATTATTAGACAGAACTGTATTGAGTCGTTAACTAGGTTACATTTTATAACTAGAATCTATAAATCAATGAATTAAATTCATTACAATTGCTTTTAATGTTACACTACTAAATATTATTTTTATTTAACTAAACTATACACGACTAGATTCGGTTCATTACTTATTTTTGCTTGCATGACAAGATGCAGCCTTTCGTGCAGTGCGCCAGAGGAACTGTAGGTACCTACTCTGTGCTTCTTCCTTTTTTGTTTATTTTTCTGTTTTTGGTAGCAACACTAAGATTAGCTGTAAAAAAATCTACGCCCTCTAGCGGTCGACAGTACTAAAATAGAGTAGTTAATACTTGAATTAGTTACAAATTGTTTTCATTCATTATTGTACACCGGTTGATTATGATTTATTTTGTTTATTAATTTTATGTACTTAGTGCATTCAATTGCAAATAAATTGAATTGCCAATTCTGAAATATGACTATGGTGAGATGGTAATCGCTGTGTGATAAACCCGTGCCTAAATCCAACCCATTTAGGTTACATTTAGGCACGGGTTTAGGTCATGCCGAACCCGGTCTCGGTCCCATAGTGAAACCCGGTCTTTCCCAGGTTTTACATTAGGTTCAATATTGTGATAATCAGGTAAATCAGGTAGTTACATACATAAATAAAGTAATAAAATAGGTACCTAGCAGGTAAACTTGTATTGTTTAACCCGTGTTCGGTAGCCCGGCTTAATATACCTACCAAACTTGGGTATGTAGTTATAACGTAAGCTATGAATGTAAGTAAGCGACTAGTTTTTTTTGGTAAATTTAGACAGCTGAGGGACCAAAGTTACGATGCGTTATCTTCTGTGCCCGCATGCGGTTACGGGACTTATAGCCGCACAGAATGTGTACGGACAACATGCAGAACCGGCACTGGGCATCGGGCTCTGACAATTAATGTATTGAAGTATCCAACCGATCCGCAATCTGCCTGTATCGGTCTGACCGAACCTTAAACGGATCCCACCGGGCTGTTGTAGACCCCGCCATCCAATGCGAGCAAGCCAAATTATCGCATCGTGACTTTTTAGCCTTAGTGTAGGTATTCATTTACGTAGATAATTAAAATAAACTAATTAAGGCTACAGATATGTTTGTTTTAAGAAGTGTTGGCTAATGCGGCGCCGGTGCGGGCGGAGGCAGCAGAGGTAAGGGCGCAACGCAGGCTACGCAGTCTCTGTCTGGAAAAAAAGAAAAATAAAGTCAGTTTAGTATTTGAACCATTCAAGCAACAATAACTGAAACTCGTTCCTAACAGATTGGACGGAGAATTCAAGACATCAGAAAGATTGGAAAGATATGAGGGAGGCCTTTGCCCAGGAGTGGGACAGAACAGGCTAACACAAAAAAATACTGTATTGTAGTTTCTGCCTAGGTAACGCTATGGAAAAAAAATAGTGAGTTTATGTACCTACCTATGTATGTAATAACTTAAAAGTGTACTCAACAAGGTGACGTGAATTTTGTGGTTTGGCCACTCTAGCAATTAAGTAGCTTAATGGTAAAAAACATAACCAACTTATAACATTAATGTTTAGTTATAGCTATTTAAGATATTAATGATCAAAGCAATCCCTAATACAGCAAAAATCAAGTCTTAAAATATCGGCCAAGTGCGAGTCGGACTCGCGCATGAAGAGTTTCGTACCATCGTAGTAGGGAGCCCCCTTTAATTTATTATTTGTTGTTATAGCGGCAACAGAAATACACATTCTTTAAAAATTTCAACTATCTACCTGTTACGGATCATGAGATACAGCCCGCTAACAGAAAGACGGACTGACAGACGGACGTACAGCGGAGGATTAGTAATAGGGCCCTGTTGGGTACCTTTCGGGCACGGAACCCTACAAGTACAATTTACGCTAAAAATAATTTTGGAATAAAAAAAGAAAACACAATGGAAAAAAAACATAAGTAGGCAGAGCTACCTACTCCTGCACCGCGAGTTGCAAATAAACTGTTCCGCGATTTCGAAGTGAACGAGAATATCGATCCCTATCTCCGGGTAACATAATCCGAATATAATTGCGGCTCCCGGTACTGCCAATTAGAGCTTGTACACCAGTAAATATGAACGCGCCATTTAATAATTATTTATACAACGTTGAATGAAAATGTAGGGAATTCGTGCATGTTATTTAATCTGAGGGAGATTTAGGTCATTAGGTATATTTTCCAGCGTAGCTTTAAGTACCTAAACACAAAACGATCGAATGAAGCTTAAATACGCAATCATCCAGCTCTGTAAAAATAACTTCGAGAAAATACATACAAGGTCGGGCAGCATTTGGGAAAATCGTTAAGTGTTTTCACCGCCGCGCCTTGGACTCACAGTCTTCGACTCATTAAAACATAGTTAGGATATACATATAGGCACTTAGCTACAATGCCACGTTGTGGTCACAATCAGGCTACTCCACTAACACAAGGTTGCTCTCGGTATCATATAAGAATTTGTTAAAACGGTTATACCTAATTATGTCTGTGAAACTATTTCGTTAATCTAAACATCACAAAATGGGACATAATTAAACACCTGTCAAGAAAAAAGGCTCGATAACTTACACTTACCACGATCATGCATATAATGCAGCGAGGGTCGCAGGTCGGGCAACCTCCACGGCTCGACCCTGGACTCGTCGTCCCTCTCTACCTTGGGCACCAGGCCACTCCAGCAGTTCTCATCAGGCCGAGGAGTCGGCACGCTGCTGATTGGCCAGGTGCATGCCTGTGGTGAAAAATATCAAACGTATACAGGGTGTAAACGGGACCCGTCAACCAAGCATTATTTACACCAAACTAAGTAAGTTCACGGACAAATTTTGCTGGGAAATAACTTTTTTTTGGGTAAAAAATCACATTTTACGATAAGACTTGATGTAACGCACTCAAAACGATGTGCTGATTGATGGATGGATTGAACAGTACGGGGGTCGTGGAGGTGTTTAAAGTAAAAATCTTACATTTAAAACATGTATTTCAAAAAAAACTTGTGAAAAAGTTGGAAGTTTGACCCCCAATATGGTCCCCCAGGTATGGTCTAAAACAAAAAAAATATCACAATGACGGGGACAACAAGTGCTTTTCGGCTTCGTTAAGGATCTTGTTACACCCTTTATTATGGTGTTTATTCTGTAAATTCACTGACTCTCCTTGAATTTTTTGACAAGCAGTTTTGCTGATTATTATGGCAATATAACAGGAATTTGCCTCCATATGCGTCAACCCAGGGGGTTTATCAATTCATTCATAACAAACCAAAAATACCGATAAGAACATTCATAACTGCGTGGGTATATGTTGGTGTAGCGTGTGGGTATAAACATCTACCTTTTTTTCCGAACAGGCTTGATGTTATGTAATCTATATATCTTCTATATACATATAATAAAACAGTAAAAAAACTGTGTCTGTACATTGAATATATTAAAAAAAAAATAATTGAGGGGGGTTTAGAAACAGTAATAGAGCACGAAACCAAAAAAAAAATTCTGTCTGTTTGTCTGTTTGTTTGTACACGCTAATCTTCGGAACTACTTGACGGATTTGAATGATTTTTATTTTGTTGTATAGGTATAAAGTCTGAGCAACACATAGGCTATAATTTATCTTGGAAACTTGAACACCTGATGCAGAACCGCAACAGACCAGCTAAACTATAAGAGATACAAAAATGGTACCATAGCAAAAATTGTTTCACGTGATGAGCATTTTCTGCTAAGAGAATAAATTTGAAGATCTGGAACACCTGATGTGGAACTCCAAGAGCCCAGCTACACTATAACATATAGGAATGACGTCTTCGCAAGAGTTGTTCAGCCTGATGAGTACTCTCTGTTGTCGTATAAAATTTGAAGATCTGGAATAGCTTATGTGGAACTCCAAGAGCCTGGCTACACTATAACATATATAGGAATGACGTCTTAGCAAGAGTTGCTCAGCCTAATGAACACTCTGTTGTCGTATAAAATTTGAAGATCTGGAACAGCTGATATGGAACTCCAAGAGCCCAGCTACACTATAACCTATATAGGAATGACGTCTTAGCAAGAGTTGTTCAGCCTGATGAGCACTCTCTGTTGACGTATAAAATTTGAAGATCTGGAACAGCTTATGTGGAACTCCAAGAGCCTAGCTACACTATAACATATATAGGAATGACGTCTTAGCAAGAGTTGCTCAGCCTAATGAACACTCTCTGTTGTCGTATAAAATTTGAAGATCTGGAACAGCTGATATGGAACTCCAAGAGCCCAGCTACACTATAACCTATATAGGAATGACGTCTTAGCAAGAGTTGTTCAGCCTGATGAGCACTCTCTGTTGACGTATAAAGATTGTAGATCTGGAACACCTGTTGTGGAACTCCAAGAGTTCACTGTGTAATTATAAAATAACATAAGCTGGGAGTACCTCCACGCGGTGAGGCGGTAACAGTTTAGGACTGATTTTCGATGAAAATTCTATGAATCATTGAAAATTTTACTCTACTGGCTGAAACTCCCATTTATTTCCTTTTGCATTTATCTTCGCGACACGCTAGCCTACCCGGTAACGCAGGGGAGCAGTCACTTAGATTTTAATTGATCAGGTTTTTTCAGAATAAAACTATAACCATGGCTAGAAAGAGGTCAAATCTTTCCCAACGTTCCAAAGGAGCTAAAAGATTGAGGATCATAAGATCCCAAGAATCTAACGAAGAGCGTCAGGATAGACTTGATGCTGTTCGAGAACATCAGGCTCCAACTCGCTCTGTAGAAACCTCTTCGGGTCGCGAAGCTCGCTTGCGTTCTCAGCGTATTTATGCATCTACATCCAGGTCTCTAGAGACCAGTGAAGAATATGATGCGCGACTCTCCGCTGATCGTGAACGTCATGCATTGTCTCGCGAGTCGGAGACATTCACGGATAGAGAATTGCGCTTGAGTTCTCAGCGTATCTACGCATCTGCTTCAAGGTCTCTAGAGACAAGTAAGGAACATGATGCGCGACTGTCCGCTGATCGTAAACGTCACGCATTGTCTCGCGAGTCGGAGACGTTCACGGATAGAGAATTGCGCTTGAGTTCTCAGCGTATCTACGCATCTGCTTATAGGTCTCTAGAGACAAGTGCGGAACATGATGCGCGACTGTCCGCTGATCGTGAACGTCACGCATTGTCTCGCGAGTCGGAGACGTTCACGGATAGAGAATTGCGCTTGAGTTCTCAGCGTATCTAAGCATCTGCTGCTAGGTCTCTAGAGACAAGTGAGGAACATGATGCGCGACTGTCCGCTGATCGTGAACGTCACGCATTGTCTCGCGAGTCGGAGACGTTCACGGATAGAGAATTGCGCTTGAGTTCTCAGCGTATCTACGCATCTGCTGCTAGGTCTCTAGAAACAAGTGCGGAACATGATGCGCGACTGTCCGCTGATCGTGAACGTCACGCATTGTCTCGCGAGTCGGAGACGATCACGGATAGAGAATTGCGCTTGAGTTCTCAGCGTATCTACGCATCTGCTGCTAGGTCTCTAGAGACAAGTGCAGTACGTGATGCGCGACTGTCTGCTGATCGTGAGCGACATGCATTGTCTCGCGAGTCAGAAACGGTTACCGATACAGAATCACGCTTGAGTTCTCAGCGAATTCGCACATCTACTAACAGGTCTTTTGAAACGAGTGATGAACGTGATGCGCGACTAACTGCTGCTCGAGATTATCATACATTGACCCGAACACGCACACAACAAAATATTCATAATCAGTTAGAAAGTGAGAGAGAAAGGATTGCTGGAGTACGGCATGAAGAGACAGAAGTTAATTCAGTGTACCTTTGGGATCTGCTGCGGAGTAACGGGAAGAAAAGTTTTTTGTTGTATAGTCTGGGCAACACAAAGGCTATAATTTATTTTGGAAAATTAATACCTGATGCAGAACCGCAACAGACCAGCTACAGTATAAGAGATATAAAAATGGTGCCATAGCTAAAAATATTCCACGTGAAGAGCATTTTCTGCTGTGAGAATAAATTTGAAGATCTGGAACACCTGCTGTGGAACTCCAAAGCCCATGGCAGCGCTATAACAAATTAAGGAATGACGTCTTAGCAAAAGTTATTTAGTCTGATGGGCATTTCCTGTTGACATACAAAAATGAATGATCAATCGTCTCGCTCATCCCGTTGTTTTCCCGTCCCCGGGCCTTAGAATTCTACATCAGACGTTTCAAATTTTCGATTTTGACGACCCCGTTGTCGCTGGCATAAGCAACGGGATCCGCGTACGAAGTCGCGGGCAGAAGCTAGTATAAAATAAAATATGTAATATATTTACTGAGACCCACAACAAATATCGGACAAGAATGCAGCTCGGTGGGCCTGTAAAGTTCTCGGGACTGAGCTGAGACACAGATATTCTCTGTTCCAGGAAGCGGGACGTACACCACGCCATCACACGACGCGCGCGTACTTAATGGTGGATCTCGCATGTCTTCGAATTTTTAGTTCTAGGACATGATGTTTTCTAGTCGTTAGTCGGGACTTTACCAGTTGAGCACCACCTAATAGTTAGTAATTAGTCCTCGTTGACTCCTGTCTCCCTGCTCATTCCTCGAGGTATTTACTAGGTAACGGTATTTCAGACTTTGGAGTGTGTAAAAGGCTCGATACCTTACTGATAAAAACAATACTGCTATCGCAAAGGATAACATAGAAAATGTCTAATCTGAAATCACGCATGCACTACATCCATGAAAGAGTATAATTAAGCATGCTTCAGTGACAATAATCGGCGTATTCCATAAAGTTCGTGACGCAAACGCGCGTTTTCGATTACAGTCACGAGAGCCTGTCTATCTGATGGGGCACGGCACTTGAAACTACCCCTTCGTTACTATCACTTAACTAATAACTACTGTTATGCTATTACAGCGATTTTTATTGTTTGTCAAAGTTTGGTAATGCATAATGGGGTAATACTAATGTCATTCACAAAATCATAAAGTAAATTATGACATTGAGATTACTTCTAAGAGGGTTAACATTTTTTTTTTTGGGAATGAACGAATATGGACTTCCGCAAAAAGTGGGTGTAAACAAAACTTTCCTACATATTATGCCATCAGATATATACCTACTAATGATGTAACAACAGCAACAGTTGTCGGTATTTAGCCTTAATAAGTCCTTAGTTGTCGGTAGTCACAAGATAAGAAAACATAAAGCGATGTTACTAGCCACTAAAAAACTTAATACCATTACCATATATTAGGTATGTAGTTGGTCACACAACAGTTGTATGGACAGTATTGATACTTGTCAAACTGCAAATGTTGAACATCGCTGTCCAGTTTGCGAGCGAACAGATAGTGACATTACGAACAAAGCTCACAGTAATTATTGTTGTTTGATTTAAAAGCCAATGCGCTGGCGACAAAATATTAACCAGGGAAGGTTTTTGCTTTAGACTGACGCGTTTGAAACTGACCTTTCTTTTCAAGTGCATCAAAATGCTTTATGTAACATTGTATTCTGGTGCGAAAATTAGGTTTTTCTGTTTTCTTCGGAAATACTTCCGACGGGTTCTTAAGGGTTCGAATCATAAATCCAATATAGTTTCATGAAACGCAATCATGTTATTTAACATACCCATACTTTGGCCAATTGTGTATTTTATTTATACCAATTGTTGTGTATGAGTCCCTACTTCCTAGCGTTCTTTATTTGAACTCTCTAGATAGATAGAAGTTGCTATCTGGACTGCAGACACGTCCTGTCTGACAGATACTTCAATACCTTATTTGTCAGAGTCCGGTGTCACAGAAAGCTAGGTCTACAATTTCTATGAACTGGTTTGTCCGACCATTTAGTATTCAATGAAAAAAAGACAGCTGAAACAGTTGCCTCTACACAACTCAACTTGCTAAGTTGCTACGTCGTAGCACACTGCTACGAGTGCCTACGAATCTTCAAAATCGCACACACCTTGCTCGTTCCTCCTCTATACCCTGACAACTCTATGACGTCCTACTAAACTATTCATCGGCGGTTCCATATAATTATTACCGTTACGTGGCGTCGAGTCACGTTATGACGTTAAATAATATATCGTAGTTCGATTAACATACTTCCATGTGTCGCGTGCCAGTGAGTGCTTGAATTAAACCTTCTATTTGTTAGTTACGATTTCAAAAGGTATTAGTTCTAGATATGAGTAATTATTGGCTTAGATTTGTTGAATTGTTGTTGGGTAAATTAGACTTTATTGCTTATGTATCGATTAATGAAATCGGGTTATCGGAATTTCTTGATTTTTGTACAGTTTTAATTTGTTGTGTTGATTGTGAGAGCAAGCGCTGTTGTACACAACAAAGTATAAAAAAACTTTAAAAGTCACAAACACTTTTTTTCTGACACAATAGTCAGAAAAAAAAACAAATATTTCAAAAAGTATTTTAGTTACATTATTTTTTGATGCTATAAATCCACCAATGAGCAAAATAACCAAGCAAACAATAAACGGAAAAAACACATCAAAAAAAGATACAAAGAAAAAAAACATTTACGCAATAATAATGACATCACGACCAACAATAGACTAGGGGCATACATTTTCGCGGCCCACGAACGAACAACAAAATTAATGTTCCGCACACGGCGCAACCAATAAAAACGGGCGGGCCAAAATGCCAAATCCCAAATGAGGTAAATAAAAAAAATATCGAAATGTCACAACGACATTTAAATAACGACATGATGCTGGTTGGATTTCGTTGTATTTTTTGGTGCAATCGAAAAACTGGAGACCACTGGAGACTTAGGCTTGTTCTACCTATATTTTCGCTTTTTCGGATTTAGCTCGAAAAGCTAGCGTAAAAATAACCCTGTATTCACTGATTTAACTCAGTACAAAGCTTCGAGCTTAACGCCATACAAAATTCTGTATATTATGTAATTTTATGCATATGTATAATTATGGTTTCGTTAGTGGCCGTGAAAAAATAAAAAGGTACCAGAATTAGTCATTCGAGCTTCTGGACCCAGCGGTTTTGGCTGTGTGCCGTGTGCCGCTTCTGTCAGTGAATTAAAAAAAAAATTTCGGATTCATTTCGATTATACAGTTCTTTATTTCATTTTCAGGGATAGTTTTTCATTCAAATCGAAGAGTAATTTCCAGTTTCAAAAATCCTAAATTATTCCATTCTACTGTCATTTAACCTCAACCAATCATAGTAACTAACTTCAGGCTGTCAAAGGTTGAATTAAGGCTTCAAAGCCGCTATTGCTCCAAACGAATTTCGATTCCCACAAATAAAACACTATCTAACAATAATAACTGCCCAACTTTTAATATTATTAAGATAAAGATCTCTTTGTCACTAATGTATAGACACAAATAATTTGATTGTAACCGCCATGCGTTACAATATCATTGAATTATTGATGGCCTGAACTTTTGTTTAATAAAAGAAATGTATTGTTGTTTAAACAGAGTAATTTGTACTAAGTGTCACTTGTTTACCGAAAAGAAATAAATAATAATGAAATATTGGAACGTGTAATGCGACACACTTTTGTATGTGGGTAGTTGAAGAAAAGATGCTTATGACGTCACTTCCTTGTTGATTTATTGCTTTATTATTAGAAACGGTACCCATTATTAGGAATTTTATTTGTTGTTGGCGAGATGCAGATCTTTACAACAATTTTCATGGTATCGCCAACTTATAGCAAGAGAACTTATACTTCGAGCAAAGCGTTTCACTGAAAAGAGCTAAAGAACTACCTACAATACCTCCACAAGCGTATTCAGCTTCGATGCAGAAAATAAATCAACCTTGTAGTTTTTTATTGAAATGCAAATATTGCACAATTGTCGCTTCCAACCAGTCGTACCTATGCAGAGCTGAGGCTAGTGTAATATTTAAATAGTTCAGGAGCAGGTCACCAAAAAACAAAAAACTTGGAGCCATCTGGTGTGCGCTGGAAAAACTAACACTCAAGCTGTATTCACGTCGTATAGACAGAATGGCATTAAGGTCAAAGCCTAGTTTTTAGACCAGCAGATAAAACAAACAGCTCTTTCTACTTCAATGGAAAGGTCTGAAGGGCTGAACAAACAGAGACAAAGACAAAGCCAGACAAAGTTATTTTTTGATAAAGTAGGTTCCAACCAACATCGGATAGAAGTTCAAACACAATTAATACAAAACGACGTCATTGTCGTGACGTCAGCGTGTGAAGCGTGTAATTAACTGGGATACGTCGGTGTCTCCCGGGACTCGGGGCCGGGACGCGGGACGAAAACAGTCCCGGGGGGCGACACTGTTGCATTGCGTACAATCAATTGTTTAGTCTAATTCAATTACGAGGTACGGCATTGCCTACGGCTATAATGTAATACACAATGCACCGAAATATGAAATTATGAATAGAAAGTGCAAGCGATGTAACTTCTTCCAATGATAATATGATTCAAATCCAGCTAGATATGCAACTTAATTTTGTTCATTTAAATTGCAGCAGGACCAATAAAATTGTCGGTAGAAAAAAGCTTGAAAAATCTTTTGAATTTCGAATCGATGAACGAAGCTTTTAAAAAAACATGAAAACAGATCTTCCTAAAAATCAACTGAAACAGAACAGTAAAAGTAAATTTCAACAAAACCAAATTTGAAAACAAGGACCAGCAAAAAAACAAAAAATACACTCAACAAATCCCACGTATACGCTGTAACGAATCACGAAACAAAAACATAATCTCTACGTGCCTAAAACAAAGTGGAACCGTGCAACGAGTGATTTATACGAACATCAAGTACTACAATTGAATCGTTTCGCGCAATCCGCCTGAAGTATCTATTAGAAACGTGATCCGGTTACCGAACTCGCACTAACGGTACAAAAGTATTTATGTGTTGGTACGAAACTGGGATTTTTTTCTTTTTCTTTAATGTTCGCCCCGAGGATTACATCCAATCGTTTTTTTGAAGAGATCGGTACGTTTTTGGGTTCGTTACTTTCTGTATTGGTGGTTACCAGTTTGTAGTGTTAGTATAGTGGTTCTTTCTTAGTCGTTTGCGTGTTCCTTCATTATGTTTCTAAGTGTTTAATGTTAACTTTCAGGTTTACAGGCTTCACCAAGAGTTTTTTTTCCTGTAGACTGAACTAGTTAGCGACAAATCTTCAGTTTTTTTTTTACTTTGGGCGTGTTGTAAACTGCAAATTCAATCACTACACTATAACTAAATATAAACATGAACCATAGATTTGTTTTAAAGGTCAAAGGTCCAAATATATACGAAATGAAAACATTTCTCAAAAATCCACTAATAATAATTAATGAAACGGAGGGATGTGCCGTTTTAATTCCCTAACTTGTCGACGAGGACTTAAAGTATCGAAGCTTATGATAGAGTGTCGAGTGCCTGTTTGTGAACGCGCCCTAATTTGAACAGCGCGCGTGCCAGGGCTGCCTCTAATGTTACACGGGTTTTAATCACATTTGTTTGTTGACCTTATAATCATAAACGTTAATATAAAAATAATCTTTAGAAAATATGTAACAGAGACCTGATAGCCCATGATAAACTATAAAATGGCTTAAATGCTAACAGTAAAATTAGAAATCAAAATATTTTATTTCACATAGGTATGTGGTTGGTCGTTTCCTATCGAGAAGAACCGGCAAGAAACTCCATGGTTACTCTTTTAAAATGATTTGGTTTAACAATATTATCATGTTATAGCATTAGTAAATAGTTTACGTTGGATAACTAGACCTTAACGTCAAATAACTATTTTAGGATTCCGACCATACAAGGAAAATCGTGAACTTTACATAACATGATCACATTCTTGTCCGTCTGTCGCAGAGGTTTTTTGGTCCTTGGGTTCTTGTACCTAACTAAAGTGCAAATACGTCTTTTCTACTATTACTAAAATTGCTAAGTAGTTAGCAACTTCATAAAAAAGGTAACCACTGATTAAACCAACACTAAAGTATATCAGTATAATTAGAATCTTTCCAGCGCATCACATTCATTTACTCCCTGCACTACACGTTCAATCATTTAAAATTCAGTCGACAATACCGTTACACCCGCTACTTAAGCCAAGCCAACATCTATCCAATATAGACAAAGAGCCCTTATGTCCGAACAATGGATCGATCCAATAAGCGGAGAGCCCGGGGCGTGAACACTAAGCCGATTTCCATCTAGACCAGTCTACCGGTCCTGGGATCCGATTTGGCGATTACATTTTAATCCCAGTACAGATTTGGCAATCTATATTAATTGTTTTGTTATAACTATGGCGAAGGTACATTTATAGGCGATGATAGTGACTGATTGGCCTGAGGTGCTTTTAGGACGATGAGCTCCACGGATTTGTGTTGCATCTCTCTTTAAGCTTTTTATTTATTTATGTAATGCATTATGAATTGTATTGTTTGTATCTACGTCATCAGATTTGCAATCAGTATTATTTCTTGATTGATTTCATAGAGATCATTTCATATGTTTAAAATTACATAGAAGACGTTTGCGTTGTTAAGTTTTAAATTGATCCGAAAAATAGGTAATATGCCCTAGTGACTGTTACCTATTTGTAAAGTGTCAAAGCAATCAAGCCATCGCGATCGTGCAATAGGCAAAATATTAAGTTTAAAAAATAAATTAAATTGAAAAAAAATTGTTGTTTTGAGCTATCTGCTTGATCTACAAACAAGTTGGACTTTGTCAGATCTGTCAATTCGAAAATGTCAGCTAACAGAAAATGTTAACTCATTAAAAAAACTGTATACTTAAATAATTAATTTAAAGACGTCTAATAACATTAACGCCTGTATAAAAAAAAATATTTTAAAACAAATCTACAACCCAGCAGTTTTACTTACTTCGAAACAAAATAGGTATAGACCTTTGAAACAAACAAATTTTCTCTGTGGTAACCCTAGCATGTCCTTTGAAGGGATTAATCGTAGGGTTCTCGAAACGCGTTAATTACTAACGTTTACGTCAATCATTAGACGAACCAGCCTTTTATTTACAAGCTAATACCCATTCAACACTGGTAAATAACTTATTTACGCTCAGGATTTCCTATAAATTGTGTTTTCGATGTTATATTGGGTGTTTAATCAATACTCTGATGTGATTTAAGTAATTGGCTATGTTAATTATAACTCAATATGCTCTGCAATTATGAGTTTAAAGGTTCGCTTTTAACATTAAATTGTAATATAGATATTATACTATTACATAATTATTATGTGTAAGGATGCACTCATCATCATCTGCTTAGCCTTTTCCCAATATGTTGGGGTCGGCTTCCAGTCTAACCGGATGCAGCTGAATACCAGCATTTTACATGGAGCGACTGCCTATCTTGGTAAGACTGGTTGTCAGACTTTCGGGTCACTGACTACCTGTAACGACTGTCAAAGATCTACAAATGACAGCCGGGACCAACGGCTTAACGTGCTTTTCCGAGGCACGGAGGAAACTCGGTATGTAATGGGTGGTCACCCATCCACGGACCAACCTAGGTAAGCACGGCTTAACCTAAAGATCGACCCGAGCGGCTGTTCTTATTTAGCCACGAGCTCCTCAAGGATGCACTGTTTCTACGATAAATAATAAATTTAGTATCACCAAAGAAACCGAAGAATAGGAAGCTCGTTTTGCAAATACGAAACTGAAAACACAGTCACTGATTACAGTCCATGAAAGCCAAAGCAAAGCTTACTCAATGTTCAATATAAAAAGAGAGAACCCCGAAACCTCGTACCGCGCGGACACTAAAACGTAAATCCTCAATTAATTGGGTCCACGAAGCCGATCGCTACTAAATTAAACATTTTCTCTTATTTAAAACCGAAATGAAGTTCATTTGAATTCGTCCCGCCAGTAATTACACAGTTTACGACGTGCAAAAGCCTCGAATGGGCAGCCATTTTGTTAAAATGGCGCTAGTGTACTCCTCTGGGAGAATGACGGACACCGCTTGGAATTAAATGGCTAATCTTTGAAGGCGAGTAAAATTAATCAATGCATTAATTACACAAGTTTTCTTTTGTTTTTGAGATTATTTATTTGTAAACTGGGTGGTTAATTGCTTTCTTTAAATTGCTGATTATGTTCACAATCTCTTTACAGATTTACCTAGTCATTTCTTTTGCAAAAGACGGGCTTTTCAGGTTGTGGTAAATACTGGAAAACAGAACAGGAGTCATTGAAGTGATTAATTATTAAACGTATTAAGAAACAGTCGGATTGTTATTTTTTCATGATTAGCTATTTTACCAAAATACCGTTAAAAGAGGACGTACCTACTTACTTACTCTATTTGTATTTTCACATTATGAACTCCGATTATAATATAAGTTTCTATCCCACTTTTCATTACATCACAAATCCTCTACAAAATCGAGCAGAGCACCTTGAAGTCTAAATAGGTGAACAAAAAAACTAATCCCAGCGATTACCGAGTTACAGACAAGGTGATTGGAAAAATTTTCCTCTTCCAACTTTTTAAATTGGATCTAACTCTCCGTTCGCTCGAGCTCAGAAAAATCCAACTCGAGTGGATAATACGATTCACTCAATACTATTAAATTGCATCTTTGAGAAACGTTTACGTAAGTTATAAAAGGATTGGAGTTATTTTTACTGACTTATTCGCGAGTATTGAGTAGTCCTCCCTCGGTGCTTAGTTGCTTTTGTGAAGGTATTATCGGAGAAGAATAAAGTTATCTACGTATAACAAAACTGAAATAAGGATGTCGGTATTTAACCTACAAAAATTTAATTCTGCTTTTGCGTGATCTGCGAATTCTTGTTATACTTTATTCTTTAGTGCACACAAAATTACAATATATACTTATGTACAACGGCGAGCTTTACCCAGAATTGGGTTTACTTACAGCAAACCTTAATTCGATCCTTACTTCGAATTAAGTAAAATTTCAGATTAAAACAGAATATCTATTCACAATTTCATAGAATGTGTGCCCTTTCTGTTTTCTGCCGTAATCAAAAATAACAACAGAAACGTCGAGATGCACCGTATATACCTACCGATATCTGGCCTGGTGGAGACGGCGCAGTCGATGAACAAAATATGCCAGATATAGCATTACAACTTTTCATAGTTCTAGAAATTAGTACCACTTTCAACCAATGGGTCAACTAAGTTTCTGTGACTATAGCTCTAATTCTTGAAAATACCATAAGAATATCTGTAAGTCACTTACCATATCCCTAGGCTGGTCTTCCTCAGTAGTTTCTATATCGACGCTCTCATCGCTATCCCTGTCACTCTTGGGTGACCGCGCCGGTGATGATGGCGGTGGTGACCTCAGTGGTGATCTGGTGTGTGATGACCGACGTGGTGATGAGGACATTGGCGACCTGGGGAATAATCTAAGTTTAAAAGCAAAATCTCAATTCCTTTACTTGTGCGAAATGGGCTGGCCGATTTTTTCTACCAAAGACACGGCTCGCAACAAATGCGGCTTTCGATAGTGTAGGTAATCATTGGGTTTTACAGCGATTTTGTTCTCTCCAGGTGGAAGGAACAATGCCGTGTGGTAATTTTCTTTTAGTTTGATTCTGCTATTACTAAGGAGCTATATTGAGTAGTAATCCTCCTATCTTGCGCCACTCTCTGTAATTGGTTCAAAAACATACAATTGATTAAATGTTGGAATGTCTGCAAATCACAGTCCGCAGTCTCAAACTTAAAGTTCAAATATTTTTCTTACCTTGTGGGAGACCTCGGTGGAGACATGACAGGTGACAGCTGCGGGGACTCCAGTCTGTGACCTCTCACTGGACGGAACGCTCGGGGCTCCTCTATTGAGTTCACGCTGCTCAATGCTGTTAATGCACCTGGACAGAAAGAGGTCCTGATTAAATGATGCTTCATGAAAACGTTCTACTACTGACTTTATCTTAGTGTTCCCGTCGGACACTTTCATTGCGTCCTGTAGGTGCACTACAATATCAAGAAACGTTAAATAACGTTAAGTAGTGTAGTGTTGTCATATTTTTCACGCATATAAACCTTACAAATTATTTTATATTATTATATATTTATTTATATTAAAAAAAAAATGGTAGGTAGTCTTATAAACTAAGCCCCACAAAACCGTAGTAAGTAATGGTTTGACTGTGGGGTCAGCGAGTCTCTACTACACACTGTACTTAAAACCAAATATTATTTTTTTGTAGCACTTTAACACATTTTTAGACAATGTTTTTTTAAATTAAAAGTGCAAACTGTTTTATTATATTTTATTTTTTCTAGGGGTTTGTGGAGTATGTATTCACAAGCCAACAGCAGCACCTTGAATCCACAATGTTATTTAAGAATATGTTTTTATAATATCTACTCATTTAAAAGGTTAACCAACATATCGTAGCGACGTAAAGAACGTTATTGAAGCCGAAATGAATGTGGCCACCACACACATCCACATGTGATCACTGTTTCAAAAAAAATCCATATTACTAGACAAATGTATCATCAAAGAAGAAGAAACTCAAATATCAGTAATAACTTACCCGGGGTCCACAAAGTAGGCTTCAGCCAAGGTATAGCATAGGGCAAGGGCAGCCGGGCCCCCCACACATAGTCAGCCAGCCGCGGCACGGGTGCATGAGCAGTGGGAGGACTGGCCGCTGGTCTCTTTGCCTCTGTGCTGCCTTCCGACTCCGGCCTGCGAACAGGCATTCTTCTGAAGCACAATTTAAGGCTGAACTATTTCAATAGATTTTTTTACACGATTTCCAAAAATAAGAAGTTAAAAAAGAAGAAAATAACAACATAATATCTAGTCTTCAGCACACTATCAATTCCAATAGACCAAACCCTTTTTTCACCCATACAACGAAAAATCAAAAACATATCTATCTCGCTCTCACCTAGCAGCAGACAGCATCCTCTTCCTCGTTCCCCCGTTGAACATAGCCTTGACATCTTCCCAAGCATGGACCACTTCTTCAGGAGGAGTTCCACTGAGCTTCATGTGCCTTCTCCAAGAGTTGAAGTTGGCCGCATCAGGCTGTATGTACTTGTCACCAGGACCGACTCGGTGCGAGTGGAATATGAACTTATTTGGGGAAAAGAATAGCCCGCAGTAGGCACACTTGATGCATTTTGCTCGTGAGGAGTTGTACCTAGGGAAAATCGTTGCGGTAAAATGGTGCAGAAAATCAAATATATATTTTAGGAGACTTGCAGACCCAAAAAGCTAACGTCCCAAAACAAATGGTTTTAAGCAATGCTTTTCATGGTACTTATATTGTCGCGTATTTAATATTAAATCAGCCCATGTTATCCTACTGCTGGACAAACGCCAACCTGTCCTTTCCACTTCTTCAAGCTGTCTAAGTTATTGCTTCAATCGCTCAAGAAATCGTCTGGTGCTTACCACCACCGCTGGGTCTTACACTACAACCTGGATTAACATTGAACACACTCATATGCTGTCACAATTTCTGTAGTCTTACCTCGCCGGTAGGAACGCTCCACGGCATCCCCAAGCGCACTCATGATGCACGGCAAACGCGAAGTCATCAGGTAGTCTTGGAGGAGCATTGTCTCCGAGGAACGACTTGCACAAACGTTCTGCTTCTCGCCTTGTTATCATACCTGGGTGATAACAAAGTGTTAGTTAAAAGGCGCAAACTAAAATCAAGGTTCGGTCCAACTGGTAGACATCAATGGAGGACGCGGCTCTGGACACTGGAGCCGGATAGATAACGTACCAGTGTTTGTCAGTGTTCAGTGTCGTCAAAGCCGGTCCGCAGTCTGTCTGTTGGTACCGGTTTAACTAAATCTTAACTTAAGTTGAAAATGTATTTTTCCATTGGGAATTTCTCAGTAGCAGCCCAGTTGATGGCAATAGGCCCGACAAAATCTCCGTGTATAGGCAAGTAAACTTCTTCGGCGTAATATTATGTTATACTAGCTATTGCGCGCGACCTTCGTCTATGTGAAATTATTATAAAAATATTAGTTCCGTATTTGAATATGATTTTGTTAACCATTGCAAGGGTTTTATTTTTTTTATCGGAACCCTAATCCTTTTTCTAAAATAAAAAGACTAGTTACTCCGTATAACATCAGCTATCTGCCAGTGAAAAGTCCCGTCAAAATCGGTCCAGCCGTTTCGGAGATTAGCCGAGCAAACAGAAAGAAAAACAAAATTTTCAAAAATTGTGGATTTTTTTAAGTACCGTACTTACTTTCATATACATTCAGTAAAAAGCTGTTATTTTGAAATTACAAACAGACACTTCAATTTTATTTATTTGTATAGATTTATTTTTAAATTCAGACATCGACATAAAGAAGTTTGATAAAAAAAAACCTATTATATCGAAAAACCTTTAAGAAGATAGATCTAATTTACCTGTTCGAGATTCAGGTAATTAAGATTCCACATAAATACACCAAAAAATACAAAAGTCAAAGTATTTTTACTTATTTTCCACAAGTGTTACTAAGATATGGCGTGGGCTGAGTTTCGTCTAGAACCGTCTTCTACGTTATTTACGAAACAAATTATTGTATAAATGATACCAGAAAAATCTCCATTATGTACTACATAGTAATTATTTGTAACCTATACTCGAATACTAATTTTAGAGCCAGTTCACTCTACTTGCTTTGATATAACCACAAAAAAGAGTAACTATAGCGGTTTAATTGCTAATCACTATGTTTCTTGACAAAAGAAAAAGAATGCATCAAAATATCAAAGTATACTGCAACTAAGTTGGTTTGAAATGAACTTTGTGTAATATTTCCCTCTCACACATGCATCTCTAACAGAAGTCATCTCATTTTTTCCTTTCTTGTCATAATTGTATGGCACATTGAGTGTTATTACCACATCGTCGTGACGACACGGGCATAGCCCCGGCTCTCCTCAGTATCTCCAACTGCACCGGGGTACATTGCACACAGGTGATGCCAAGCGCAACCCGCCGGTTGTGGATCTCATTATACGAGAACTGTTTCAGCAAGGTGTTGGAGATCTGCGCGAGGCAGAGGCGCTCGTTGCCTTCGATCACCAGCGAGACTATTGGTACACCGTAAAGGAGGACGGTGCCGACCTGAGGAAGGAAAGATTTTTGAATCGAATCGAATATAAGAGCAGTTGTGACAGGCTACGGCGAGAATGTTGAAGTTACTCCGAAGTTCCTGACTCAAGCCTTAATACTAAGCTTAATTGAAGGTGTTAACAGGAACTATATATAAGTGCAACACGAGAAGTTTTGAGAATGAAGTAATTCCGTAACGCAGCTCAAGCTACCATGGTAATTATTTTAAGACCTAACTCTTCTTGTGTGCACAGTAGTCCTGTCATTTCATAATACTGGAAAAAATATTGTGAATATGGTGTATTTTTACACAATAAGCTATTTCATAAGTTCTATTATAAGACCATTTTATAAGTTACGAGTATTTTGTGAATCATACAAAACAATTTATCTATTTAAAATAATATTTGTAAGTAATCAATCTTACCTGATTGGGTTTGCCACTTAATTGCAAAGCCTTGTGTTCTGTTCGAGGTTTGAGAGCCTCGCGAGGCGACATTGCTAAGTTCGTAGCTTCCATTCTATGACAAAATAAAAAATATTTAGTAGTACGCCCAACTTCTTCTTAGCGAGAGAATGGTAGATTTTCGTTCAATATATTTGGCCCAACTTTCAGCTACTACTGAAATTAATATTAAAAACGTAGTAAATATAAAAGAAAATATCCTAGAGGTTTTATAAATTCACCTCAAGATAATTATATTGTATCATAATGGACGTACGATGGATGGATGGGGTATCGTATTACACAGTACTAACTGCAGGGTTGTGGAGGTCAGATAGGCAGTCGCTCCATGTAAAATACAGGTATTCTGTACGGTGAGACTGGAAGCCGAAAAAAGGCTAGGCTTGATACATTGCTAGGAGGATGACATATTGTATAATGATTCAAAAATTCCAGAACTTTACAATATTTTTTTACAGAAGCGCAAAGAATTACTAGTCCTCTTTATCGTGTGGTCAAAGTTTTAATGCCGCCCATGGGCCTCTGACTTGGCTTTTACATGCCATCGAGAAATATCTCTCAGGCATGTTGGTTTCCTCACGATGTTTTCCTTCACCAAAGCAAGTGATAATTATACAATACGCACATGAATCCGAAAAATCAGAGGTGCGTGTCATGGGTTCGAACTCGACACCTATGACTTGGGAGTCCGACGGTCACACCACTAGGACTATCACTGCATTGTAATTACTAGTAAACCTATAACTAATAATATCATGTTTTTTTTTTTGTTATGTACATTATATACAGACTACAAATAGAGCTAAAATAAAGATAAAAAGAAGACTAAAATAAAGTACCTATATATAAACAACGACGACAATAGGACACGTCTTAGGCGTCAAAGTACTACTATTTCATGATTAATACTAAAACCAATCGATTCTTGCAGTAACAACTTACAATACAATATACTTTTTGATTTTTCACCAAACCAATATTTAATAATCCTCATACATTTTTGCGTCATTTAACACCATAATAAACCAAAAATCATTACCGAATACTATTCTGTACCATTAATACGACAAATAACCAATAAAATGACTTCATTTACTTTTGCCGCACCATAAAACTGCACAGTGTGATATATTCGAATAAATTTGGGACAAAAGTGATCGTTTTGTATACAAATAGGCAGTTTGCGTGTGAATTTAGTGTATCGAATATCAATTGGGCATATTGAGGGGAGCGATAATGTATGGAGTACCGCCCCTTCGAGGGACCCTCATTTTACTATTTGTTTCGGAGATCGTGTTTAGCTTTTATAAATTGTGTAAAGAATCACTCTGAATCTAGAGCAATAACTTTATTTTTCAAATCGATCTTAAAATAATTCTTTGTGTTTTTTTGCTTGCTACGACTAGTTTCATTTTGTTACCAATTCTACACAAAAGTGTCTAGAATTAATAACACGTCTTACTCTTATTTAATTGTTGTCATTCATCTCTTTAGAGTTAAAAAAAATCTAAAATAAGCCTTTTTCCTAATTACAATTTCTTAAACCCGTTCTTCTCTACCAACGCATTAATAAAAGGGTTAGGAATATCCAAACAAACCTGACCTATATTCACCCTCAAAAACATTATAAAACACTGTATCGAAACATGTCACCGCTTTAAAACGATATATCACCACTTAAAACTGTCCTAAAATCAGAAATGAAATTAGGGTTCGCAAGGACGAAACGCGGTGACATACCGGCGAGATCATTATAGGGTGTTATTAGTCAATTTGTGTCACCCCTGCACAGTGGGCCCAGTAGCTCCTGGCCCACAGTGCCCGCCAAAATAATTGATTAAGTTAAACGACGTTACGTTAATGTAATGATCACATATGTTCTGTTTGTAGGGGACATTCAATTGTTTCTGTGGTGATTTTGTGAATAGACTAGTTGTTATTTTTTTCTGTGACGAAATGGAGGTGGATGACAATACCATTATATTTTATTTAACGTGAAGTTTCCTATAGAAAATGTTCTCTTCGTCTCTGAAAATTTGAGGCCATTGGCTAAAAGTCTTAATTATTTATTTGCTCTGAGTATCAATGTTTACCTACATTTAGGTACTTTCAGAAATAGAAAAACCGGCCAAGTGCGAGTCGGACTCGCGTACGAAGGGTTCCGTACCATTATCTATAAAAAATCATATCTGTTGTATGGGAGCCCCCTTAATATTTTTTTTTAATTTTTAGTATTCGTTATTATAGCGGCAATAGTAATACATCATTTGTGAAAATTTCAGCTTTCTAGCTATCACGGTTTATGATATACAGCCTGGAGACAGACAGACAGACAGACAGCAAAGTCTTAGTAATAGGGTCCCGTTTTACCCTTTGGGTACGGAACCCTAAAAACAAAAAAAAAACACACGAGACGACGACGACGACGAGAGATAAACGAATTTTTTTCTACACGTAGCACTTCTACAATTAAAAATTATAATCTGTATTGGCACATCTTTCCTTCACTGCATGCAGATTACATCATATTAATCATTTTTTACATTTCACGGCTCAGATGACAACAATTCCTGTTGATTCGCGGACAATACATTTTATAAAATACACTTGTAATTATGGATCCCTTATGGGGCCATATGGTGTTGATATCGGCGATACATGGGGGTCATACCCCATGGGATGAGACAGGGATGAGCACATGTGTACACTTGTAACGGAACTAATCGTTTTTAGAAGAAATCTGTTCTTTTTCTATGGTTGTCGGCATTAGTTTAATGCTTTCACGGCTTTTATTTTCTCCGAATAAATTATTTTCTTGTATAACAGGTGCCTATTAAGGTTTCTGGGAATATTTCCTTTGTGCAGCATTTAATTCTCTTTTCTAAATACTCACCTACCTTTTTTCTGGCAATCGATGAGAATATTTTATTATAGTCACGTCGCAATATTACAACTATTAAATATATACAAATTAAAATATACGCCATCGACACGTTAATAAGAGTAAGACTAGTAGAATTTTCTAGAAGAGTAAAAATGATTAAATATGGCCAAAACATAAACCCCCTAATATTATTGGATCAACAACAAAACTGTTGTTTTACCAGCAGAGAGCAGGACAACTCTAAAAAACCTCGCTCAATCTAAAAACCAAATCGTAGCTGCGATACAAATAATGTTCTAACCCACAACAAATAGTTACACTCAAACAGCTATCATCGGGTGTCCAAATAAATGTTGGCGCACAAATCGCACAATACCGGCTAGTACCCGCAACGATCGCCGCATTGACATGTTGTGCACTTTCCCGGATAATCCGTAACTAAAGGGGACACTTGAATCTGTGTGTCAAGTGTACCCCTGCACTGTAGGGTGACCGTGAAATTATACTTTTAACTAAAGTACGGAAACGTCAAGTTTATTTGAATATCAAAAAAGCGATATATTTATATTTATATTGATGATCTGTCATAAAAGGTGTCTGCCTTAACAAACATTCAATTAGCTTTATAGATTAAGTTACATAATATTATGATTATGTGTCAAGCTAGCAGTCTCGTAACATACTCTTGGCTAATGACAGTTCCTTTCATTTTGACAGTAGGTACAACTACGTCTATTGTGTTAGGAAGGTTATCGCAAACACGGATTTTAAATTAAGCTCCAGGGTTAAACTAAGAAAAAGAAGGTAAATACTAAGTTGAGGACAAAGCATCAGTTATTGCAAATGTCCTAGAAGAAGAAAAGGAAAACAACTGTAAACGCTTTTATTTTAGCTACACCAAAAACACATGAACGCTAGTCACCCTACCAAAATCCGCACAATGAATGGTTCGAACTTGTTACTTTGAGAATCCATTTTGTATAGCGCAGTACTACAGTACCTACTATTTAATCTTTATAAAGAAAGCCGTCGCTGTCGCCCGACGGACCCGTCCGCCATTGTTACAGAAAGAAACGGTCCGATATACGTTACCTAGTCAGTACTTCAATAGTCAGAGAGGGGTTCGCTATTTTTATGATACGTGACGAAACGGACAGTTTTAAAAAAATCAAAATAATACGTCATGGTTCGTTGATGTTTTGAAGTGATAATTTTTAGTTTTTATGAACTCGATTTAGATTGTTTCTCTTTAATAATCATTTAATAGAAAAGGAATATATGTATATATATGTATATATATCACCTGTCTTTTTTAACATCTTACCCGTTGGTGAAACTGGTAGTCAAGACTTTTACCTTCTGTTCACTGGAGAATAATTTAAAAACAATTTGTCAGTGCATGTTTCAGCCAAAGTAACAGGGTTGAAAAAACTTATTAGGTTTCGATTCACATAATTTTATAGATTTCCCATAGATTTACGATGAAAAAAAAATAGGTACCTAAATTATCAGTATGTCGGATTGTCAGCATTTATTCCGTTTGGCTTGTACATCACGTGGGCAGAAGACGGGTTTCGTGCAATGAAAATACACTGGGTGCGAAACACTGTTTCTATTAAACTAACAAATTACTTGAAATTACAATTTAACACAATAACACGGGGCACAATGAATCGGGTACAGTTCCAGGACGTCTCAACTCAGCAGCTGCGATCAGACTTTCAATGTCGCCAACGCCTCGAACTGTCAACATATGTTACATGTGTTATTATGGCCACACTATTGAATTAGGATATCCCTGTAATGATAGTGATGATGAGTTAATAAATAAATAATAAATAACATCAGGGCTTTGTAAAAGCACGCTGTGGTGTGGCTAGACTTGCCAGTAGGTCGCGTGATGTCAACACTGCGTACTTGCGATTCATTTTATGCCCGTACCAATGACCGGATCCGACAAGTATATACTAGTCAGGTTTTCACTAAAACGAAAAATTCTTTCTAATTTTAGTAGGTACGTTGAGTAATTATATACAACATAATCACAAGAGATACCTAAACCCCAATCAAAACCGTTCCTACAACATCCTGCGCACAAAGGAGACACATAGTTTAAACAAGCCGCTTCAAATTCAAAAGGTTTCGTACAAAATTAATTCGACGGCGTTATTTACTTTGCTACTTTGTTCGCTTAATTGAGTCGACGGCCAAAGACATGGAGTTAATTCGTCGATTCATATTTAATCAGCGCTTTCTGTTGGATTCTCGCAGCCAGGGAGCTTTTGTCAATGTTAACTGATAGATAAATGTTTTAATGTTTGCTTAGATTTTAGAGGGTTTTCGGTTTTTTGGCGAGGTTACAAATCTTGATCTATCTTTTACATTAATTAATAAGAAGTACCTTTCTGATTATAAAAGTATAAGTGTATTTTGTCGACTTATTAGAATTAAAAAGGATTAAATAAACTAAAATAACTCAACTAGACTAACAACAAACTATAAAAGGGCATTAAAAAACTCCTCTCTAACGCTGTCTGCTGGTCAGGCCAAGAGACTGGCGCGGTGGCATTGATTGCCAGGTTGTAAGGCAATACTTAGCCTCTGGTCAAGGTAAAAGCTAGCCCTTGGGTCACGGGAAGCGTCCACTAACTTTTAGAAATTTCCTTAAAAAGGCTGTGAGCACAGGGCCCACGGTCTACGTATTGTTTTAATGATTTTTATCATGTATAAATCGCTCGCTTTTCATTACGTTTTTAAATACGAGCACTCTTTTTTTCATGTATTTTGAGCATATTATTCAACATTTTTTAACATACATAAACTCACCCATTTTTTCCCTTGGCGTAGGCAGAAACTACTTACATTATACATTATTATTTCAATTCCTACCGCCAATAACTAAATTGAAAAAACCCTATTTTTCCCAGTCAGCTCCTGGCACACCATAGAGTTCTAAACTGGGCGCGTTTGTTTCATCGCCCGAACGCTCACTACGCTCAGAGCACAATGAGCTGTGTTGACACACGGGTCGCGCTGCTCCGCTCCTCTGCGCAGATTTTTCACACAATTGAATTCGTAACTAATCCGGCTCCATTGTTAATTTGATAAATTAATTTGTTGAAAATTAAACAGTTGTTGGATTTAAATGTTTGATATTGGCATTTCTTAAGTTTAAATTGGTTGGTAATTGACTTTGTAGGATGAAATAAAAAATGGGTGTGCATCTCTCTGAAAGATTTTCTTTTTATAATTAGGTAGTTAAAGAATAATAAAGATACCAATGCTACATTGTTAACTAGGAATCGTCTTATAGAAATAAACTTTTCGAAGGAAAAGTGGCATATCTTGAATACGCAGAACTTTACTAGGGATAGAATGGTTAATTGCTACATTACCCACATCAGTCGTTTTATTTTACTCCGAAATAATTTGCGTAAGATTTTTATATTGCTGACGCCCCGTAAGTTTTCCAATTTCAATACAGAAAAAGACTTCACAGGAACTCTCGAATATTGTGTCTGCTTTTTAACATCCTTCATAACCCTAACACACCATCCTATCTGCGGGAACGCTTTTCCTACTCCTGCTCGACTCTCCTTTCGCAGGTATGCTGGAAGAGATTTCTTTAGAAATAAGCATCACCTTTGTACCTATTTTTCTATTCCGTTCTTCTTTTTTGTATTTAGTGTGTACATAAACTGTTAAATAAAAAAATACATTAATCGCCACGCTTACTTTAGCTTTTAGCTTTTAAAGCAAGGAATTAAGAATATGTACTACGAAAAATTCCATAAAAAAACAGAGGCAGACAGATATAAATAACATAATATGTCCTATAAAAGTTAATATAAAAATAAAATCTGAATAATTTCTCATTTTAAAATCAACTTATCGTAAGGTAACGAGAAAGTTTAAACAAGCAAGAAGGGATTTCTTGTTCGTGAACGACAGACATCAACATGTAAATTGTCTCCGAATTTATTTATGTAAGTAATTGAATCGCCCGCGCCGGCGAGATGACATCTGTAGACTTGATTTGATGAAAATTACCTACTTGGCACAAGATGCCGACTTTTTATTAACTTCGTCCCCCTCTATTAAGTTTATTACGCAGATGTGCGGAGACTTATGCATAAATAATACGGTTTTTTTTAACCTTGTTTAATAATTACGTCTTTTACTTTGTTATGCTGGTTTTTCCTAATTGATTTTTTGTCGCAATTAATTGGTAAAATGTACCAGTATACTACTCTTCTTTTGATTTAAACTTCTTGACCAATTCGCCATAAGTTGCAGAAACCAACGCTAAAATATTATCCTGTCTGAGACCTAAAAAGCACTAATTGATTGCCACATTCGTAACGAGCCTACACATCTATCCCCAGCAGGTAGTAGCAAGTACTCCACACAAACAAATCAATTGTACCAACCTATTGAATTGACAAACCAATAAATCCAGTTCACGAGAACAACCAAACAAACGAATTGACAATGAAACAGCTTTATAAACACAATTTACGAAACACTCCTCGAGGAAAACTCATAAAAGAAAGTTAGATGAAGGCGGCGCCATTTTAAAAGTTAAATGTTAAAATGGCAACTGATTTTTATTTGGCAGGAATGCGAAGTAAATTGGAATTGGCGAAATGGTGAGAAGAAATTGGTTTTATGTAAAAATATCTGAAATTTATATTTCGTTTATGTTTGACTAGCTGTTGCCCGCGACTGTGTTTGTAATAGCTTGATGTGCTGGCTTCTGTACTTTGTCATACCTGAATATTTTTTTAAGCTAAACTGTAGGAAGAGTTACTAGGTAGACAGTCTGAAAAGAAATGTGTCAGTTTGATTAAGTATGAAGTCTTTAACCACTTTTCTTTTACACGCGACATTTCCGTTACATCTTTCCTATGCAAACAGTAACTTATGGTGAGAAAATAAAAAAGATATCCTACCTAGCACCTGTCATACCCGCCATTAATGCGTAAAGCAGAACAAACGAATTAACAGAAACCAACTAATCCCTCAGTGCAACCACGGCACAAATTCCTCCAATAATTATCTAAGAAACATAATCCGTATGACGTCAACCCGAAGCGGTATCAACTTAATGTAGAAATAATGAATTCGTCGCGAATCGTCCGTCCCCTGTTTGTGTTTCAATTATAGACTCCCCGGGGCCCTTCGCCTCCCCTGTTTAAACAATGTAACACTCCCATGTATATTTAAGGAGGGACAAAAATTAAATCTTCCGCTTATCTGTCTTGTTCTAAATGTAATCTACGGAAGCAATGACTTTGTACGGAAATGTGGGTTTTGCCTCCTTTGATTTGTTTTGATTTTTGGGTCAGAGGGGTTTCGAGAGACAATGCTATGTTCATATGTGCTTGTTTGATCTCATATCTATGAACTACCTGCAAAAATATAATCATGCAGTTGAGCAGTACGTTGATTCGGACAATTATGTAGATATTAGATTGGCTAGAAAATTATCTTAGCTAAAACTGCACCATCATCATCTTCTGCCTAGCCTTTTCCCAACTAAGTTGGGGTCGGCTCCCCGTCTAACCGGATGCAGCTAAATACCAGTATTTTACATGGAGTGACTGCCTATCTGACTTCCACAATCCGTAAGTACCGATACCCCTTGGTAAGGTTGGTTGTCAAACTTTTGACCACCGACTAACTGTAACGACTGTCAAAGATCTACAAATGACAACCAAGACCAACGACTTAACATGCTTTCTGTGGTACGGAGGAAACTCGGGAAGTAATGGATGGTCACCCATCCACGGACCGACCTAAGCAAGCGCAGCTTAACCTTGAAGATCAACCCATGCGGCTATTGTTATTTAGCCACGAGCTCGTATTTGCTAAAACTAGACCAATATTTGATAAATATCGGTTAACACCGTTTAAACTCGACTTCTTATAGTTGAATCAATATATAAGATGTAACGCGTGTGACTCCTACATATTATTAATACTGAAGTTTTATGTTGTGCCTAATCAGTTTTAAATTAAAGCTCTTCTGAAAAACCTGTATTAAAAAAGAGAAACGATAGACAAAAAAAGGGCAGCAAATGTTTTAGAATGGCAAAAGTATTTACAGAAGATAAGTTTTCGATGATGCAAGCATTATCGGCGCCAGACATACCCAGATAAAGCACATCACGACACCTTGAACCACTTCACCTAGCATCTTAAGCAAGCCAAAATCTAGTGATTATACTAGATGTATTGACACCTAGACCTTCCTGGTCTGATTACAGAGATTGGTGAAAAGAGAGACATTTTAAACACCAACAAAATTGATTATGTTAATATAAACAGGCAGCAAGCCTAACAGGCTACGCAGGAGATGATGCGACCAACTGGACAGGTTCCGTCAGAACTGGAACGGACGTGCGGGTTCGCGAGAAATGGAAGGAGCGGAGGGAGGCTTTGCCCAGGAGTGGGACAGAGCAGGCTTGAAACAGATTTTGCCGTTTACATTTTGCGATCCGGCCCGAAGAAAACAAGAACATTAACATCATTTGTTTTATAACTTTAATTTGTGAGCTCGATGTAGTACGGGAAAACATAATTATGTCAATATGAACAGCTTCAAATGTAAGACACTCGCTATATCACTCATCATCATCATCTGCTTAGCCTTATCCAAACTATGTTGGGTTCGGCTTCCAGTCTAACCGGATGCAGCTGAATACCAGTATTTTATATGGAGCGACTGCCTATCTGACCTCCACAACCCAGTTAGTACTGGGTAATACGAAACCTCTTGGTAACGCCGGCTACATCACACATTTAATTAATTTTATCTCCAATTTAATTCTTAACTCAAATAGTATGTCAAACAGCAGGTCATAATAATTAGTACCGCATATTATGCTCTTAAAAATACCTGGTTAAAAAAAATATTGAAAAGCTTTGTAACCACGTTTCCTACATAATTTATACAGGAGCAAAGGGACGCATGTTAAAACATTTTCAGAACAATTTTAAAAAATACAGATATTATACGAATCAAAAGAAAAACAAAGCAAACGTCACAGTAGGCGAAATATTGTTATGAAGGTAAAAATTATGTTTAGGTAGATTGCAAAAGTTGTAGCGAATAAATTCCGTAGCCGTAGTGCTACGAACGCTACGGCGCGCGGCGCTACGAAATATCGTAGCTGGTTGCGAAAGTTTTATTTGAGTATTTTAACAAAACTTTTGCTCTGAAAAATTATCAAAATGCCTTTTTTTTAGAAAACAGATTTGATTATTTTAGTAATATTAATACTACTGCCTCCGGCTATATTTTATAATAAATAATTACATGAAAACAAAAAATATTAAAACAAAATAATGTCATACCTGAATTCGGCGGCTGTCACAAATCACAACATTACTCTACCGCGTACTACACCGCGCACCACCGCGGTAGCCACGAGACTGTCCTCCCTCAGCCCCGACCAATCGCACCACGCCCCGGCTTGCCCCCGCCCACCAGCGCACCAACCAATCAGCTCCCGCCCAAAACGTTATTTACCTCAAACGCCCGCCCGCCCAGCCTGCCTCAACTTATCGATTGGACGGCCCCAGCACTTATTTAAGGCGGGCGACGACAGAATTAATTTTGTGATTGAAATTACAAGTATAAACGTATAATTCGTTCGCGCCCGGCGCCCGCTCGTTCGATTAAAATAGAGATTATTTCGATTGTTGGTTTCTGATGTGTTCGATTCGTTTCGCCGGGATTGTTTTCAGGCTTTGATTTTATATTATGTTTTTTTTCAACATTTTTTTTGTTTGATAATTTTTTTTCTGGAAAATCCAAACGTTTTAAAAGTCTCACGCTTCGAATGTGTTGGCAACTTTTCTTGAAATAAACTTTTCATATTTTTTTGAAACTTTTATTATTATCTTTTCGTTGCCTTTTAGTATTCTTAAATAATAATCTTAAATATTAATCACAGTTACGACACCTTTGAAGTTCTCGTTTCGAAAATACAATAAAAGTAGGTTTCAATACATACACTACCATACTATGTCGACTCCATACCTACCTCTCATTGTACAAGAAAGCCGTGCGAGTGTAATCCTCCTCCGTACCTATACTTACCTCTGCGTTCACGTAATATACCTGTAAGTAGTACAACTGGAGTTTGTAGTACTATGAGTAAGAAATTGAGGTATTTGATACCGGTTGTTCGTATTGACTTTGTGAAGATTAGAGGTATGGCTGCTCTGTTAAATACTGATATTATTGAGACGTGTTAAATTTAGGTTTGAGGAAAATTTTAAAAAGAATAGTTTAATATTGATTGAAGATTTTTTTTTTGTTGAGAGCATTTCTGTCACTTTTAAGCAAAATATACCCACGGCGTACAGAAATAAAATATGGCGGGAATCAAAGACAAATGATTATACTTTTCAATGATAAGTGGCGCATTGCTGTGGCTCATGGGGATCATGAAAGAATAATAATAAAAAAATGTAATCTACCTATTATGAAAACTTAACTTATAACTTGTGGTTTTAGGGAGGAGAAAATAAAATACATTTATTTTTAATGTTTATTCAGCCCCATCAATGTCTAAAACATTGTCCAAGAAAGCCGCAGGTGTTTCAATATTTTCTTGATGTCTGGCCCAGGATAAAAAGAACACTATGCTCACAATATGGGCACAACTTCCTATAGTGCGGCGGCCGTGAATGCATGAGCAGTAGTATCCCTCGATACTCTCTCGACCATGTCGTGTTGCATTCACCAAAACATAAGTATAATATTGTTTACTCCTGACATGTCGAGACTGTATTCTCCCTCTAATTAATATTTTGTTGTCAACCAACGTGCGGTGTCTGTATACTTCTAATGTGTACAGACCATTTGGTCGCATGTGCTCTTGGCAGTAAGATCTGGCTAATCTCAAGTGATAACTCCCCAATGTAAACAAGTTAAAGTCAATTCTTCATATGTAAGTTGAGGAAAATCACCGAAAGATGGATCATTACCATCAATAGGCACGAAGGCTACTCTTTGCCTATTCATATTATTTTCTTGTACATATTGTGCCAATTCATTCTCTCTATTTATATTCTCATTTATAATATTTATACATTGCTCTACGTACACGCTATCTTCGTAAGGACGTCGGGTTGCATTAATTAGTGCAGCAGTAATCCTAAAGTCCGTCATCATATTAGGCAATGCAAGATTAAAATACGTATGCCGAAATATTTTAAAATCTTTTTTAAATCGGCCATTTATGGTCTCTACTGGCCATCGGACCATTGTTATCAATCTCGATTTGTTGGCTTCGGCCGTTGATAATTGTTCTCCTCTGGGTCTGCTAGGTGGCATGTGTGGATTATAACCACAACCTTCGATTGTTGAATTAGAATCCCGAAATCCGCGGTCCAATATAAATACATCATTATACCTTAGAAACCAATGCCAATCTGAGTTTTCTTGCATGATACTGCGCATTATTGTAGCATCTGAGGTTGTTGCTGCATATGGGCCTATGACATCAACTATATAGCCATCTGTGCACACTATCAAACACACAGTACATACACATACACACACACACATACACATAGTATACTTTTTACCCAAGTGACATGTTTCCATGGATAAAATAATTTACAGACAGGCGAAACCGCTAATTATTATCCAATTTTTATTGGTCTGCTGCAAGATTTCTCCAACGAATTATTTTTTTCTTTTTACATATAATGAAAAGTGGGTTATGCTTGCATTATTTACCACCATTTTCGTTTTTGTACAAAAACATTTTTGAACCGGGTCGGATTATGGGCCATGACCAATAATAATAATAATAATTTAATTACAATATTATTATTATTCTTTAATGATTTAATTTATTTTAAGAGAATGCTTTAATTAATAATATTTTTTTGATATTTGCACGTCACATCATGTGGCAAACATGCCTGTACCTAATAATTTTGTTGCCATCTTGCATGCATGTGTTTACTTGTATGTATGACACATGTTTAAGCAAATAAATATTATCTTATCTTATCTTAACTTTCCTAAGATTAAAAAAAATCATCGTATAACCAGCCCATAATGTGTCCACTACTGGGACACAGGCCTCCTTTCTGTGAGACGGAGTGGGCTGTACTCCACCGCGCGGGCCCAGTGTGGGCCGTGTGGGGTGGTAGATGTCATACAGTCACAAGCGGTTTCCTCACGATGTTTTGCTCTGCGGTTTTTGATAGCATTTAGTAAAGAAATAAATTAAACTGTCTGGGTTCGAACTCACGACTTTCAACTCCTAAGTCGGAGTCTTAGAGCTGCTTTTTATTAAATAAATATTACATAAAAAGAAAAAACCGGCCAAGTGCGACTCGGACTCGCGCACGAAGGGTTCCGTACCATTATCTATAAAAACGGCAAAAAAATCATATCTGTTGTATGGGAGCCCCCCTTAATATATTTTTTTTTTTAATTTATTGTATTTGTTGTTATAGCGGCAATAGTAATACATCATTTGTGAAAATTTCAGCTTCTAATTCTAGCTGTAACTCTAATTCTAGCTATCACGGTTTATGAGATACAGCCTGGAGACAGACAGACAGACAGACAGACAGACAGACAGACAGACAGACAGACGGACAGACAGACAGCGAAGTCTTAGTAATAGGGTCCCGTTTTACCCTTTGGGTACGGAACCCTAAAAAAGAAAAGAAGAAGACGAGACATTTCTTTAGAAATAAGCGTCACCTTTGTACCTATTTTTTCTGTTGCTTTCTTCTTTTCTGTATTTAGTGTGTACATAAACTGTTAAGTAAATAAATCCACAACTTTCTCAATTACACCAACCACAGTTTGACTCTGCACCACCCAAAGGTTGACTGGTAGAGAGACCGCCACTGTAAATTATGTGTGCTTAAAATATTAAATAAATGAAAGAAAACATAATAAGAAACTATAATTGCACAAACTATAATTCCAACCTTTTCTCAGAAAAAAAGAATCACATATTTTTATGACGCAATAGTGAGAATGCCATCAAGATAGCGCCCCCTGCCGGCTGTAGCGTGAACGATTAAGTGCTGAGATACAAACATGGTGTGATAATGAGTAAGCCCGTCTGCCAGAGATTTAACCCTCAATTATAGAATTAAGCCGAGATGAAGGGTTGTGCGCCCCTGTTGCGACGGCAATTGACGGTGTAGTTATGAAGAAGTGTTGTTTTGAGGTTTACTCGATATATATTTGGTGATATCGATAGGAGTCTGAAGTTTTATTAACGTTTTGGAGTTTTCACCACTTGTAACATATTTGTGCATCACACAGTAGGTTATCTATAACTTAATGTTGATAGTGATTCGCTGTAGAAACTATCAAATAATTTTTAGACCTATTTATGCAGGTAAATTAAACAAATATCAAAAGTAAAATATATTATTGCAAAAAAAAATGTAATAAAACAATAAATAAATTTTTAAAAGCTTTAAAATTGAAAAAAAAACCGTATCTACTTCTCACTTTACGACCAATTCTCCGCAAATAGATTTCTTAATACAACAAGTTTTTAATAAAGTTCATCGACAATAAATCTATCGACTTGCAACCCCGTCACTAGCATCGATGTTCAATACCGATATAATGAAGTGTCGTCACGCCGCGACTGTTTGCTATTGTCGAGTGTGTACCAGCGCTTACGTTGTCATCACTGTGCACCCCGCTTTATTGTCAGATGTTTTCATTGATAAACGCTCAAATGTACAACAATTAATGAATGCTACTTTATACTGGTGTTTCTGCTACAAGGATTCGAGTGATTCGTGTGTGCGATATGTTTTTTATAGCAGTTTTTTTTTTTCTTTTGCTTATCAATGGTGATTCTTTAACCTAAATAATCTTTTACCTTTATGGGCCTGCGCAGACGAGGGGCTATTGTCCGCCGGATAGATATTACCGTTCCTGTTCATTGTTGTGTTGTTTTTTCATCTATTGGTTGACGTCCATTGGTTGTTGCGAATTGTTCGCGGACAAATTATCCATCGTCTACTTAGCGCTTATAGGTAACCTAACCTCACTTGGTTTATAACTATAAAAATTTAGAAATAACTCATGTTTATTCCAAACACATGGCCATACCAAACAAGATAATACCATTACTGCCTCATTGGTCGAGTGGTCGCAAACGCAACTGCTGAGCATGAGGTCCTGGGTTCGATTCCCGGGTCAGGCAAAGTGCTATTGGTTTTTTCCATCAGGAATTTCTCAGTAGCAGCCACCTGTAACATGAAGATAAAGATGCATTGATAAAGATAAAAGATAAAGATGCATTTATTTATATAAACATGTGTGACATGAAACATAGATATGCACATAAGTATGGATGGAAACGAGTTTAAGATTGCTGGTTATTTATTTATGAACACACAGTAGACAACACAGGAAAATAACATTATAATATATGGGTACATAGGTACTGCTTATTTCTCAAGAAATTTCTGCCAGCAGACCTGCAAAAGGAGAAATGAAAAAGAAATGTAGACAATAGTGTGTGAGAAAAGGAAGAGAATAATGTGTTTATGTGCCTTATCTAACTTAGCCTAAAATATTAAGTAAATACACATTATGAGTAAATATGAATATATACTTATATAAATGCATAATGCTAAGATATATAAATGAATAAAAATATATATGTATACAATAAATCATACACACATCATTGAGAGGAAAGATAATGCTCTTTCACTCTAGTTTTGAAAACTGAAATGGTCTTCAAATCGCGAATGCTAGGCGGAAGTGAGTTCCACAACCTTACAGCATGGACGGAGAAGGAGTATGAGTAGTAGCTGGATTTATGAGGATGGGATTTTAGAAGTCAGTAGGGCGGGCATAAGAAAAACGCTCACGCAGGTAAGAAGGATAGGACGGGTTGTGTAGGATATTGAAGAGGAGACATAGGATCCTAGTGTTCCTGCGAAGGCGGATTGGGAGCCACTGGAGTTCTTTGCGAAGGTGAGAAACGTGGTCATATTTACGGAGGCCAAAAATAAAGCGAATTCATAAATTTTGCAAGCGCTCAAGCTTATTCAATAGCTCCTCAGTAGCATCCAGGTAGTAGGCATCGGCATAATCAGCTGAATAAGTGTTTGAGCCAAAGAAATTTTAGTCTTCAAAGGAAAGTGACTCTGAAGGCATTTCAGCGAATGAAGAGAAAAGTGTACCTTACGGCTTACCTCATTGACTTGAGCTCGCCACGACAGATAGGAATCGATAGTTACACCCAGATCTTTGACGGTATCTGTATAATCGATGCGAACACCATCGGGGTACAACGGCATCAAAGATGCAACAACGGCCGCACCACGAACAAATCGGCTGCCTATGATCATAGCCTGAGATTTAGTTGGGTTAATTTGCAATCCAAATGACTTAGCCCAGGCGCTGATACAAGCCAGGTCATGATTCATAGCAGCAATGGCGGAATTCTCATCAGCCACAATAAAATGCCGGTAGAGCTGCAAGTCATCTGCATAAAGATGGAAATTGGAAGAGATTACACTGGTAACCATGTTTATGAAAATTGAAAAAAGAAGAGGAGAGAGAACGCTACCTTGAGGAACACCCTCGGTGAGGCTACACCAATCAGAGAAAGTTTCATCAAGGCGAACACACTGAGAGCGACCCCGAAGATAAGAATTGAACCAAGCTAAAGCAGAAGAGAAATTTAAAGATTTAAGTATGGCACTACTGAAGTCAAGCAATACAAGAACGGTAAATCACTTACTCTCCATTGCCTAGCGGATATCGTCAGTTACTTTCAAAAGTGCAGTGACAGAACTATGACCCGAGCGAAAAACGGGTGGGAAAGGAGATATTAAAGACTTTGACGTCAAGAAAAATGTTAATTGTTTATGAACTAAGTGTTCAGAAACTTTAGAAAGAAATGGGAGAATAGAAATAGGTCTAAAGTGGGATAGTGAGGATGGATTGTTAGTTTTAGGTAAAGGTATGATGTGAGCCTGCTTCCAAACTGAAGGAAAAGAGGAACAAGAGAAAGAGTAATTAAAAATGTAAGTAAGAACAGGAAGTAAAGAGGGAAGGATAAGAGTAACCATTCTTGAACACAACTTATCGTTACCGACTGCAGAAGATGTAATCGCAAGGACAGATTTCTTAACATCAGCCTCAGAAACATCGCCAAGGTTAAAAGGAGAACATTCTGGCAACGGCAATCTGGAAAGCCTCTCCAGGGTCACTGCTTTGACAGACGAATCGAGAGTAAAGGAAAGGAAAGAGAAATGTTTATTTAGATGATTGAGGTTCACATCCTTGCACTGGCTGGTAGGTGAATTGCCTATGCCTACAGACTTGAGAAATTTCCAAACATCGGAAGAACTACGGTTGTTGAGTTGGTCGTGGAAATAGCGTCTCTTAGCATCTTGACACAGATGACTGCAGCGATTACGCAGCGATTTGTAATAAGAGAGATTCAGCTCTGAAGGTCTGCGCTTATATCTACTCTTGGCTTTATCCCTTCGTGCCATAAGCTCTTTAATTTGTGTGGTAATCCATGGTGCAGGGTTATGTCTCACCTTGACACGGCGGATGGGTGCATGCTGGTCAAATAAGTCGAGAACTCTTGCGTTAAAATAACTCACCTTCTCTTCGATACTTTCCGTCTCGACCAGAGGGAACCAGTCGAGATTGCTGGCATCACGCTGCAATTATACATATTCGGCTTACAAAATAGTTTATAATACTTAACTGGGACTTAAACATAAGTGGCGAAATGTTGGTGTACTATTAGATACACATCTGCCTAACCCTTCGGGAACTACAGGCGTGATGTTTATTACACCATTATGCAATAAACCATAACAATCACGATTTCCCAAGCACAAGTTTCATATAGAGAAGAACATCGGGATGGTCCATCCGAGGCAATAATGGTTTGAAAATGCTTTGAGTCCCAACCGGGATTACAATTAATTATACTTAAAATCTCAGGTAAGACATCACATTGAATCACCAACCACATTTTTATTTGGATAAATATTTACAATGAAAGGATTATACGCACGCGACCACGGTGTTATCTCCTAAAACTATGATCAATATTATGTATCCCACAACTTCACGCTAAAATACACTTTACATTGTCACCATAAGAATGAAATTTCAACACACATAAATACAGTTACGCCATTTTTAATTCCTCATGATAATTAGAATTCTTTTTCAAATCATCCACATTAAGCTTGCCTTGTCCGTGGACGTACAATACGCCCTAACCTCGCAACGTCGGCACCAATTAATATCGGATTTTTTCCGTGTATTTAGATTTTAAAGATTGCTATTGATATTTCAAATACGCGTGTGAGCTTCGTATAATTAGGTGCTTAACAGCTGACACTTATTGGCAATTCATTTTTACTGTAAATAAATAACGTTGGAAATACTTGATGATTCATTTTGTTCACAATTCAATGAGGTGCTGTGAAGAAAGTGGATAAGATTTATTATGGACATATCTATTTCCTCTTTCGATTCCTTGGCACCGTGTACTTAGTTGACCCAGTAACCTTAATAAATATTTTTAATGATAAACTAGATTCTTCCTGATATCATATAACGCCCAGTGATAGTAACGATTTCAGTCGATGAAAGAATTTTCGAAATCGGAGGTGTACTTCGGGAGATTACCACCAACAACCATACTTACAAACAACCTCTTTATAATATTATGTAGCTTTGTAACGGTGAACTGACAAATTCTCGTAGGGCGTAGGCGACGCGTAGGCTTCGTAGCACTACGGTTTCCATCTCGTAGCCATCGTAGACCTCATGTTGTTATTTCCTTATATTTATTTGATCACCCTAATGCTAAGTATAGAATTCCACTATAGCATAATCTGTTATCAAGAAGTCATAAGTTTTTAATTAATTAATGAAGTATTTTTTCGCTTACGCTTTCCGTTTTATACTTTACTAGATTTCCGCCCGCGGCTTCGCCCGCGTCGAGTTCGGATATATCGCGTTTCCAAGAGAACTCTTCAAAAGTCCGGGATAAAAACTATCCTATGTTCTTTCTCAAGGTCAACTCTATCTCTGTACCAAATTTCATTAAAATCAGTTCAGTGGTTTAGACGTGAAAGCGTAACAGACAGACAGAGTTACTTTCGCATTTATAATATTAGTAGGGATGAAAATGTGATATACATTAAGACCACTGAAGGTGCAGACAAACCGAGCTTACCGGACTGCGGACAGCGGTCATTGTTCATCATCATCTTCCTGCCCTTGTCCCATTCTGCCTGGTGTCTCCTTCCATTCTCCTCATTTCTTTGGCCTTCCTCTCCCTCTCCAGTCCACTCGTTTGACGCACCGAATCCATTGAAAACAACACCGATCAATCATTAAAAATATCTAACAGCTATTAAAAGGGCTTTTCAAAGAAATATCACTATTTTGCAACCATACTTATTGTTAGTTCTCCAATATTACTTACCAATGACTGAAAAGGTAAATTCTACTAGCATCAATTAAAACAAAATACAGCTTGCGACAAAATGCGGCTTCTATGTAATGCCAATAGATTAACTAATGAAGAGCCTAACCCACACACGCCGCGGCCGGCCGCCTCATGTTACGGCCAAACAAAGGACAAAGTGATTAAGCTCTTTTTATATTAAATAACTTGATAAACAATATTACTTAGAGTTATCGGTATGGGAGGACGGGAGAACGTAGCCATAGGTTGACTAGCACAGTTGTAAGTTTTTTCCGGTAAGACATTGTTCAATTTAAAGAGTTTACTGTTGTAAATCGACAAAATATCTTACGACTTTGTAAAAATAATTTCAAAAGGAACATTTATAACAATTTAATTGTTTAAAGTAGTAACCATCTCATGGGGTAGGGTTACCATTTAGAGATTCCAAAAGTCCTGACAAAAAGTCGGATATTAGTAAATAATTCCAGATATTTTGACTCCCTTATTTGCAGCAGTAGCTACTGAAGAAACATAATTAGATACTTAACTGAATCTAATGCATCACAACACCATCCTACTTATACCTATGTACTTACTTAGAAACGATTTCAATAATAATGTCGGAATTTCGTAGATAGTACGGTAGAAATACTGTTCAATTTCCTCTAGGGCTATTATTCCAGAAGTACGGCAAAGCCTGGTGCATTGCCGTACTTCTGGAATATTAGCCCTAGAGAAAATTATTGCCATAAACACTCGAATAAGTGAGTTCCCTCTTCGCAAGCTACTTCTTCGACGTGAGATTAAATCATGATCAAATAAAGGAAAACTTACCTAAAAACTACATAACATCACACTTATAATCCCTGAAGGATTCAGCAGAGGTGTAACCACAATATATCCACATTTACCAATTATTGGAGTCTCATGTACCTAAATACCATTAAGATTAACCTAAACAAAGAGGAAACATGTTATCTTTATTGTTTCAGACATATTTAAAAACGATAACAATGCTGCTTTTAATTGAATTGTTCAAAATTTTCGCGTCGGAGGGCGCAGGGGGTGGGTGAGAGGGCCGACGGAGGTGGGGCTCGTTTTAACTTTCCGGACCGCTGCTCTCAGAGTGCTACTACTTGTCTACGTTTGGAAGTAGTATTGTTTTACTGTGTACTTTACCTACAATGAATCATAATAATCAATTTCTTTACTCACTTACTTGAACCTGTCAAGGGATTGTCTGCAACCTGCCCTCTGCTCGTAAGAGCTCCATGGTTTTAACGATTTTATTTATTGACATTTCAAGTTCATTGTTAGGGTTCCGTACCCGAAAGGTAACCAACGGGACCCTATTACTAAGCCTCCGCTGTCCGTCCGTCTGTCTGTCAGCCGGCTGTATCTCATGATCCGTAATAGGTTGACAGTTGAAATTTTCACAGAATGTGTATTTCTGTTGCTGCTTTATCAACAAAAAATTAAATTAATAATTAAAAAAGGGGTACTACGATGGTACGGAACCCTCCATGCGCGAGTCCAACTCGCACTTGGCCGGTTTATGTTATTTACTGTTGTCGGCTCATACGGCTTTTGTCAGGTTTATTCGATATAAGTACAAGTTCTAAGTAGTAGTTTTTTGTGAAGAAGCTCATGCGGAGATCTCAGACATATTTCTGCCGCTAAGACATGTTGATGCGCCGAGATTTCAGCTTAGCCTCAGACATGATCACGAATTTGTGTTTCTTAATGCCGGTACCAAACGCCATGGTAAGGGGAACAATCGCTACATAATTTATGTTATCACGTTTCCAGTTCCAGTGGTAGTGGCTGCTATTCAATTAACTCGAGCCTCGCCGTGGAGCGCCTTCACACTTTTAGTTATGTCTGCCAGAGTTAGCGGGAACAGGGGACTGCTTTATTTCTTATTTAAACTAAGTAATTATGTAAGCACATTTTATTATATGAAATGAATTTCTGTCGCATTACAAATGGTGTTTGACGCAAACCCCTAATGTTCATAGTAGAAATAAACTATTCAAACTACGTAGAGCCCACCACATGTGCATGCTCGCATTTAAAATCATGAATTCTTATCTGATTTTTATGAATAGATTTGTTTTTGTTAGCGATTAAGAAAATGTGAAAACTTAATCAATAGTTTAGTTAAAGTTTATTTTTTTAACTAAACACAAAAACACTATCCGTGAATCCGTGATCATGGTATTCGCAACAGCGCCGAAATATCGGGAACTCAAAACAAACAGTGGACATGGTAAATATCCCGTTTCTAGTGTAAATTACAAAAACACTTTTTAGAGAAATTAAAAAATTGAAAAACTTTTATATGCTTAGTAAAGAGCGGGACCTCCGGCGCTCCGTATACAAAGTGGAAGTGACAGCAAGGAAGGTGAAAAAAACTACTGTTCCATACATTTTGACCGTATAGGTATTGCACTTTTGTAGGAAATATCTGTTTTTTACAGAATGATGTACTGAATACGTGGTAACCGTTTGTGCGTGTTCCTCTGTATACTCTTTGAGGTTATCTGGATAACCTTTTGAAGAGTTGGGTAATATATAATTATCCGAAATCCATTCCCAACAGACTTTCTGTGAGTTTATGTGCTTTGGTTGACTATTCACTTGGCTTTAGTTCGCTTTAAGGCTTCTTTGATGCCATAAACCCGAAAAACCATGATATTGGCATCAGAATGCGCGGGCATTATCTTACATAAAACAAACCTGGCTACCACTCCTTATAAAAATGGGATGACAAAAGATCGGATTACTCGTTCCAGGTAACTAGAGGTGGTTACTTACGATACGCAGATCCAGTATTACTAGCTCGGTTTTGCCTTCTAAGATTGTGCCACTGCACACTGGAACAATGGAACAACACACCGCCAAAAGTGTCAGCTCCGAGGATGCATGGTTCTGTAAAACGTTAGCCTTGCTTTCTCCACACATGTTTTCATTATAAATTCGAAATAAACATAACAAGGGCACTATTTAGTTTTGACTAAATACCTAGTCAAGCATTGTTATGGAAGACACTGTTCTTCTGTCATATTAACGCCATGAAACTCTTGTTTGTAAATACGACAAGTGAGAAGGAAAGTTGGGAGGTTTTTGTTAGGTCGCGTCGGCTTAAACTTTCTTCTTCTGCGACCATCATATTTAACATCCAGACATCCGCTCTTTGGCCACAGTATTCATCTAATATAGTAAACATTTTCTAACTTAACCAATATCTTTCTACATTGTATCTATAGAACGTAAGTCTAAAGCCGCCATAACAATCACTGCAGCACTTACTTATGCCCGTAAGGGCGCGTCCAGTGTACCGACAAATAGCATTGGTTATACTAAACCGATTACGTTAAATGAGAGAACCGATACCCGCAGCCTGCCATCCGTGAACACTTGTAAATATATCAGATTGTTTACTTCAGGGACGCAAATATGGAATATTACATAATTTTTCTTGCGAATTGAAAAAAAAACTATTCCACGACTTGAAAACATAAGTATTTGACACGAGTTTTACAAATTAAGCAGATACTGTTATCTTGTTTATTTAAAACGTACCTATCCTCAATCATATCCCGTAGAAGATGGCGAAAAGATCTGGGCAAATAATAAACGGCCAGCTGTTCATCACATAAGCCCTGGATCGAAACAGCTGACAACTAGAAATCATAGGAAGAGGCCCACCAAGTGGGATGATGCAAATTGGAAGTAACCATATAGAATATGTAGGTGTACAAATCATAATAATTGATGAAATCAAAACCCTCCAAAACTCGAGCATTTTATGTTTATCAGCTCATGGGACACCTTAATACGTGTGTAACAGCTGACAATGCTATTAGACGTCGATTTAATAGCATTTGCCAGAGATTTGGCAAAATTTTCATGTTGGCTTTTAATATAATTGTGTTCAGTTTATCTGTTGGCAGATTATACGCAAGGATTACGGGTTGGAGTGTGGGAGCGGGGGCGGACCGCTCAAATTGAATTGTAATATGCTGCCGTTATTAATAACAGAGAATGGAGACACGTTAGGGTTGTCTGTTGCAAATTTCTGACGTTTTCTGTGTATAAAACTGTGTACGAGGTATCGTTGGTTCATGGATTATAATATTCTCTTAGGATATGTTAACCACATACCTATCCTAAGAGAATATTATAATACCCCTCATAACACTGTGTTACAAGCAATGATCTTGAGATGTATTTAGTGCTTTAATTTTATTGTTGTGTGTGTGACTTGGGTATTTGCAGTTATAGACCTGTAATGATAGCCTAAGGCATTTAAATAAAAAAAAATAATAACGGTTCATTTGTGAAATTGACTTTGAACATTGATTCGTGATTTTGAAAACTAAATAATAGGAATTCAATGAGGTAAGAGTTTTGAGTCATGCAATAAAATACTTCAATAACAATATCTCTACAGTGTACCTTTATCCACCATTAACATCGACAAAAAACTGACGTCGAATAAAAAATATCATCTATAACGAACTATTGTTTAACCCCATACCACAAACAGCCCTGAGTATCAACCCTATCAGGCACAATCGGCCGTATCTACCCGAGCGCGCCTTTTTTCCCGCAAATTTTAAGCGTCTCCCTGCGAATTCCGCGAATCAGCCGTATTTGTACAATAACTGCCCACCCGGGATCGTTTCGGGCACAATAGCCTCTTTGTTTAACGACGTCTTTCTATTGCGACATGGCGCGTGCCTAGTTTTTTCAATGGGTCCGTTTGACCCACGTGCATGAATGTTACGTATGTTGTATACGATTGCAATTTAGGGTTGAGTTGTCTTGTATTGTATTATAATTGTTGATTGTAATGGTTCTGGATTATTAAATCGTAAATAGTTGTGTAATCTGCTTGCTTTAATTCTGTTGTAACCGTTATAGGTACTTAACTTGTTTTTCCGCTTATCGATCAATCCAGCTTGCCTGGCTCAGATGCCAAACCATTGCTTTGTATATTTGAAAGCCACAGACGTTGAGAACTTGACTGAAATTGACCAACCGGACTATCATGATGTTAATTCAGTACCTAGTATCTAATTCATCATTTCAATGGTTTCAACCGCTGATTTTGGAGGCATATCTACAATATCTTTTGGCCAACAAGTTGGCACCTACAATGTGTAGGTACCTACTCTGTGTCACGCGAAGTTTTTGTGCCAACGTCGGCAACTACAATTATCTTACGAGATTCGTAGATCATATTGCATGAAACGTGTGCTGACACGTGGTATATGCTTTATTCTAAAAATACTTATCGTGTAAAGCAACTACAAAAATAAATGTTATGTAAACCTTCTTTATGTGTGACCTCTCTAGAAAATCCCATCACCTGAATCTATACTTATCATGACACACTGCCTGTATGGTATGATTCCCCACATTCGACAGACATTAGTTTTTCACTTAATAGCGTTCTCTGTAACACTAAAACCACCATTCTAACAATCCATCTCTCTCCACCAAATGTAACATCATAATATTTGCAACAAAACCCCAGTGTTCCTCGCTCGCCTATAACTATTTTGTAAGTATAACGAAACACGTTCATTTGTCACAATTACCGGTGACGCGGAATAACTAGCGATGTGGCGAGTTTGCGGGGGCGAGAGGGGAGAGTGGGGCGAGTGGCGAGTGGCGATAAACCTTCTCTTGTTAGCTGCGCATCTTGTGCCGCTCATACATTTTTATGAGCCTTTTATTTTTATCCACCCATGTTTTGAAGGTTCTCTGTCTTGCTAAGTTAAGGGTGGAAAAGGTGTGTCGTTGTTATATTGTTCAATTAATCACGGAAGTCTTCGGTTTGATACCCGTTTATGTATATATAAATGGCCTTACGCCAGCGTCTTCGGCCGCGTCCACTCTATGGCACTCGGTAATATTAGGTAGGTATAGCTTTACATCAGTGAAAGGTTTTTTTTGAAATCGGACATTTGAAGAAAATTGTGCAGGGGCAGTACCTGTAGTAGTAGTATGTTACTGAATTTATTCATTTTGTTTTATTACAAACATTTGTTTTACGGCTATTTACAAATGAGCTTTATTTAATAAACTAAGAAACAATTTTATTGTATTATAACCGTTTGTTATTTCTCATTGTTGGAAATTCCGTACATTTAAGAACTCCCGCCGCATTTCGGACATTGAGCTAAAATTGGCAACCCTATCCTACATCCAATCCAAACTCACAAACTTTTATACCTAATACTAGTGTATATTTTGCTACCAATTTAATTAACATTAAAACGGAATACCTATGTACCTACCTACTTAAAAATGTAGACCTCTGTTAAATGATGGTTAATCAATATATTAAAATTTAGACAGTACATGACTAACTACACGTTGTGAGACATCATGCAATATTTTGTGAATAGAAAGCGGAAACTGACTCTAACAAACAATAGGTACACAACACTTCTAAGTCCGCATTTAAATTTAAGTAATTTAATTTTTCCTTTTGGAACGTAGTTCCTTATCGCGCGTTGCGGGGCTAGACGGAAAAAATTCAGCAAAAAGTGTGTACGACACTTTTACCCGACTGCGCTACGCAAAGGAGGGTAATGTGTTTTTGCTATAGTAAGCTATTGTAAGCCGTGCGGCGTGCGCATGTTATAGAAAGCAAGTCAGATATTTTCGTTTCGTCTTTGGTCTGTGGATGGGTAAGCAACGACTGCCCAGGTCTGCCTGTGGATGGGTGATCCAAGTTAAGCAACGGTTGCCGAGGTCTGTCTGTGGATGGGTGATGGTGGTGGTGGTGGTGGTGATGGTGGTGGTGATGGTGGTAATGGTGGTGATGGTGGTGATGATGGTGGTGATGGTGGTGATGGTGGCGGTGATGGTGGTGATGGTGGTGATGGTGGTGATGATGGTGGTGATGGTGGTGATGGTGGTGATGGTGGTGGTGGAGGTGGTGATGTTGGTGGTGGTGGTGGTTTTTTTTGTGCCAATTTTTTTTTACAATTCCTTCACTACTTCATCGAAAGGAACTTCGTTCCATCCGGGTGTCCCTTGACACTAGGGTTACCAACTTTTATTGGAAGAAATAGAGTATATCTGATTTCAAAAGAGGTACCTAAATAAAGAGTATGGACTTCCAAAAAAGAGTATCATTTATTTTATATTTTTGAAAAGATATTTTTTTGTACTTTTTGCAGCACATAACCATTTTTCATTGTTTTTAAAAGAATTGTATGACTCCAAACATTCAAACTCTAAATTTATATAGATCAAGAGCTCATTTTTGATCAATTTCAATGAAGCTCTGTTTCTCTCTTCCCGCCACTTCACATTCATCACCGAAAAGACTCTCTCAGTAAATGCTGAAGTGGCGGGAACAGAAAGTATATACCTAGCTAATATTTTTTTTCAAAAATATAAATTCGTCAGGACATCTTTTAAAACTAAATTGCCATTTTTCTGCAGTGGACTTTTGCTTTAAATCTGTATTATTTAACAATTCACCTTGGAGTTAAATTATAACTTCTGAATATAAACTGTCCATGTGTATGTTTAGTCTTCGTAAATTAAGTTTTCCTTCTATAATTTGTTCTAAATGATTAAATTCAATATTAGTTCTTAAAGATATTTTATTTAGTGAAGAGAGCCAGTTATCACTACTAAAATCAAACCATTTTTGTTAAAATAAATCAAACATTTGTCTATACACAATGAATATTTTTTGTTAATTTTATTAAACAAGTCAGGTGATGATTGCTCAATAGGTTATAATTTCTGTTTTGTTGTATAGCCAAAATAGTTGTCTTTCCGTCTTTGCAGTAATTCTGTTTTTCTATGGGTTTGCATAACATTACATGACTGGCTCTCACTAGTATAGCATTGTGTAAAAAAGAGTATTTTAGCGTACTCTATTAGTGTTATAGATTATAGAGTACGCCTACATGATTTAGAGTACAATACTCTATTTTAGAGTACGGTTTGCAACCCTACTTGACACCTCACTAGTTTTTTTTTCTTTTATATAGGTACATATTTAAAATGCCAGGATAATGACCGTTGAACAAGTATTGAATTTGTGTTGTTACTAGCTAGTTTTTAAGTACTTTAAAATTGTAATCTGTGGAGAACGTAGTGGGTAGCATAATTGTTTTAAAATGTTATATTTCAGATATCATGACTAATTTTTATTGTGCTACTGTTTGTTTTTCCTTAAATAAATAAATAAATAATTCAGTGACAATTTTCTTTATTTAGTAGGAAGTGTAGGCAACCTATCTGTGTGTCTAGTTTCTGTTTAACTTTGCCATGGACGCTCCATCACTGATTCCCATAAAAGCAAAAAGCGATAAGTATTCACAAAACATCATAATAGCCCGTCGGTACTCCGTAGGCGTCCATCCAACGAAATTCAGCCGGAAACCAGAATCTCAGGACACAATAGACATCTATCGACATCTTGTACATACTTTTGAAACAAAGATGCTCAGCTTGGACTCTGTCGAAGAGTCACGTGTGCTACTGCCATCCAAAGGCACTGTCGAGTTCGAAAGATTGTTAAGAGATGGCGCTATTTGAAAACATTCTCTTCTGATAAATATAATCATTGAGACACTTGACTACTAATGAGTTTCATTTTTTAACAAACAACTAAAGACGAAACTTTTTTTCTTTACATAAATTTTAACATTCTTAAAGTTTTGTGTTTGTTGACTTTTTTTTGTATAATAAGATCATAGATATTAGAGGAAGGGTTAATAATATACGGTTCATGTAAGTTTTTATGTCCAAACTTCAGCGTTTAATACAAACTTACTTGTTTGTATTATAAAACTATTCAAATTCTGTGTTTAGGAAATAAGAAACTATAACTTTACCCAGATCAAGCAGTGACCACAGCGTACACATTGGTTCATTGTGGATCTCATTTTGCAATATTTATATCTATATTTATGTAAATAAAGTACATTGGTAAACAAGGTCACAGATTCCGCGAAACGTCACACGCCAAGTCTTGGTTCTGGAGATAAAGCGTATATACTAGAACAGATCCACGCACTAGGTATTTAGCGCTGCGAGACTAGGTTGCACCTACTCCAATTTTTAAAATACTCGGCCCACCTAGTCTCACTGCCTACGCAGCGTACGGCACCCGCGGGCCGCTCGTATTAAAGTCCGAATTAGTCCGAAGTACAGGCGCGAGCGCGGCGAAGCGAGATATGATAGCATTTTGTTGCCATAGTTACTAGTCTGGTTTGCCGCTCACTCGTGTTTATCTATTTCATTCGTATGTTAGCCATTTGAATTTGAACCATATTCAGTAACGCGACGCGTACTCGTGTTGTGCAAGAATATATCTAAGTACAGACGCCAGCACATCAAACTTCTACAATCTGTCAAATTTCTTTAATAGATTTTCAACTTTATCTCCAAACCATTAGGTTGAAGGTTGGTTGGGAAAATCTGACAGTTTCAGGTAGGTTGACCTGCTGGCGTCTGTACATTATTCCGCAGTTTTCTAGGTACTTGTAAATACTCGATGTGAATGAAGACGATTATAATAAATGATGCACTTGCAGTACTAACAATAGTCGTGTATCAAATACGGACTCATGCGGATGAATAAAAAATCTTAGGCAGATTTTATACGTGTATCTAAAAAACAATGATTGTAGAAAGGTGATTTTAAAAAAAAAGGCAAAAAATCTGATTACTTTGAAAAATTAATTGATTTTTTTAAATACGCCAGCAATCTACAATGCAGATAAATATTTACGTTGACAGTCTGAAGGAAGAGAAGATTAAAATTCATAACTACGTACGTACTCCGTACCTACACGTATCGGTGGTACGCAAAGACTCGGTACTAAGCATATTTTAACATATACGTACTTCATGGACTAGGTGGAATATGTATTTGGATCGAGTATTTGTACGGACTTGGACTAGATGCACCTAGTGCGACTCATCTCAAGGTTCTGCCAACAGGGAATAACCAACCATAGACTAAAGCGTGATTTAAGGCAGTCTTATTTAGACGATGTATGATACAACTTACTAATTACGCAAGAAATAAACTATTTTATGAATAGTTACAAATACCAAATAAACTCTAATTTGACGATGAAATAATTGATGTGTTATCTTGACATCCTATCATACTAAGAACTATTTAGTGTATTTATTGACGATTATAATTAATAAAAAAATGATTCCTAATCAAAATCACAATCAGTAAACTGTTTTATGGATACTTAGTTGAGTGCCTTGTGTTTATAGATCACTCAATGAAGCAAACAAAAATAAACTTGACAGTATAATCGATACTAGAGTTTATTCGATTAATAGTCGATTCTTAGCGTACGCCTTTGACTCGTTAGGTGAGTCACTTTGGTCTTCCATTAATCGCTCCGTAGAATAATAAACATTCTAATCTAATTCAGTAAGCCACGAACCTTATTCCAACAGTGTTCTTTTTCTGTCTCCAGAACAACTCTGATTTAAAAATAGGTAAGTTTTTCAGTGTTTAAATTAGTATTATCGACATGTTAAAAGTTCCTGAGATTCCTAACTTATGATTTAAATTGGTTTATATAAATAGAGCTTTGGTACTTATCAATTACACTGAAGTAGGTAAATGAAATAATTATTATTTTAGTACCAATAGTACCTACTTGCTTTGTTTTACTTTTAATCAACAGCCTTTGTTTATTTATTTATTTACATCAATTTACCTACTTAAAGAACAACCCAGACTTGCTGGGGTTTTCTTTATGTAGGAAAATTAATGTGTTATCTATCATCTTTCACGGATGTACAGACCACACAGAATGTTTTTATTTAGATAACAATGACATGCTACTTTTATAACTACTATGCGCATATTATTGTGGTTATACATATATAATAAATAAATCTATACCTTTGTAGGCACTGTCTTAATCGTTGAACAACGTACCTACAATGTTTAATAGGCAGGTAAATAATTATCAATTATGTACCTGCCTATTAAGACAGGAGTGTATTTTTCTATTTTTGATATCAGACTAAAATGGAGAGAAAAGTAGGTATTCAAAACAGTTTATTCTGTTGTGATAAATATGGTTTTATGCTGGTACCTACATCTTGTAAATAAATCATAATAAACAGTAAAATGCATTGATTTAGGTACTTACTTAAGATATTTCAATGACAGGACAAATACTTTATCACTTTCCTGATTATGTAGGTATTATTAGGTATGGTGATTGTTGATTAATAATGAGCAAAGACGTATATCCGACAGTAGAAATAGGATAAGTTAAAGATCCCATCAGAACACAGCTAACACCAATTGTAATTTATCTTAAGTATGTTAGTCAATCTTCGTCTTTGCACTTGCAGTGATCAGACGTGCTCGCTAGCAATATTTTATTAATACATAAATAATTGTGACCTACTTTAATGTATTACTTTCGTAATGCGTCTGTAATCTTGCTTACTGTGTAATTTAGTGAATAATGTAAGTACAAGAAACAGTGAACTTTTAATAATAACAAAATGGAAAACAGCCCCTGTAATCCAAGGGGGCCAGTCCAATCATCCGTCTCGCCGTCGCAAAACCCCAGCGGGGGGCTGGGGTTTTGCGACGGCGAGACGGATACGAGTCGGCCACGGGTCTTATTGTTTCAACACCTGAGATCCAAAAATGGATGACGACGATCGAGCAGCACTTACAATTAACGAAACTTGGGCAAACTAAATTCGGAGCAGAAAATAAAAATTTCTAAGCTATGCCGTAAAATAGGATCTGGTACCTCGCAGATGGCAGTCCTATATCAGTCGCTGAAGCAAAAAGCCATTCATGCAGAAAACGTAATCGGTACCCTTAAACAACAACGCAACCTGATGGAACAAATGTCGGAGCTCAAGCAGACGATACAGGACTCTAGATCTACGGAAAATGCTTCTTTTGCCGATATGGTAAAAAGGGGATCCAATAATTTCATTCGACCTAATCACTTCAGCTCCATTGCCATTTATCCCAATGATAAATTGAAAACAAGTGACGAAACGAAAGAACTGGTTCTAAAAATTATACGACCCGAGCAAATGAAGCTGCACGTACGTGGTGTTCGCAAAACAAAAAATGGAGGCGTAATTATCAGTACAGATACGAAAGCTGACGCTAATAAACTGAAGAACGCAGTCCAGCTCTCTACATCTGGACTTACCGCCGACGAACCCAACAAGCGCAGACCCCGGATCGTGGTTGTAGGTGTGCCGACGCCCTTGGCTGAAATTGAGGTATTCAAGTGCATTTTTGAACAAAATGTAACCGACAAGTTACCAGAAATGACCATGGAATCTTTCTTGACCGCCGTTAAATTAAGCCACAAATCGGGGAAGAGAGATGCTGCGACCTGCAATTACGTAAGTAATTGAAGTTTCAGCCAATATACGTAAAGTCCTAATCCCTCAATCCAGGATTTTCATAAATTGGTCGTCCTGCCCTGTGAGGGATTTCACATTAGTAACGAGGTGTTTAATACCAACAGTACGGCCATGCAGCAAAATCTTGCAGAGAGATCAATTCTACGTGTGGTCACTGTGGTGAAGGAAGCAGGTCATATGATGTCCGAATGCGCGAAGAAAACTGAGACGCCAAAATGCGCGACTTGTTCACGTTTTAAAAACCTAGTGGCCATAAAACCGGAGACGCTGAATGTCCTGCTAGGAAAATAGTAGAGTACAGATACATTAACTCTATTGATTATGAGCACAATATAAATATTTATATTGTGTTATGACGGCGCCTAGTGCGTCATACAGACTTCCATTTAATATGTAAGTATTTTGTTGCTAACTCAATGATACCTGTACGACACCACTGCGCTACTTACCATCGTTTTGTCGCTGTCTAAGCAAATTCTCGACAGCTACGAAAATGGCATGACAATGATTTTTGCAGTTCTTACTTGTCCGTGTCTAACTTGTTTACCTACTGCTGATACTATCGTAATAATGTAATTTAATTTACTTAGGATTTATCTACTCTTTATAAAACAAATAAAACTATCTATCTAAATAAAACAAAATAAATGAAGGTCTTATACATATTATAAGACCTTCATTTATTTTGTTTTATTTTAAAAATAATAGAGTTTAAGTAAATTAGGTGTATAATATAATTAACTAGTTATTTCACTACTTAAAAAAAAATCTTAAATATGTTTAATATTGTTTAGAAACCTGTTGTCCAAATAGTTATTATTAGAACGCATATCGCCTGTGATACAGGTTTACCCTAGTACAGGCATCGAACATTCTTATACCTACATTATTTCTAAGATTTATGTTTTATTGTACCTACCAATTTTAAATTTGAATAAAAATTTACTATAAAAAAAAAATATAGTCTGTAAGGTATACGGGGTGGAAGGGACACCGATGCGAAAACGGTTACCACGTATTCACATCATTCTGAGCCCACATAGAAATTTTTCATCGGTTATTTTTTTTAAATCAGCTGTTTCCTACAAAAGTGCAATACCTATACGCCCACGGTCAAAATGTATGGAACAGCTGATTTTGCAACATGTTATCAAGTTACTTTTGCGGCTAACGATATAACTGTTTGAGTTTTTGTTATCCCCATTGCCCATTTTGATCGATTAAAAGTAATAAAATCGGTGTGGATCGACGCACCTTTATTGGCAACACTCGCCGCCGCCGGTTAGACCACCAATAATGTTCAGCGAGACCTACCATATTTTCCTCTTTTTTTTGTTCAGCAGTCATGGAAAACTTCGAATTTTCATCTGAGTCCAAAACTCCCCCCGCGACGACCACGTTCAATGGGCCGCATTTTTACAACGTGTACAAGGATGCAGAGTTCCTGAGAATTGATGCCAACGTTGAGCGACTTCTGGCGCAGGGGTATGAGCTGAGGAAGAAGCTCAGCACCGTGGAGCCTGGCAAGACCATCGTCATTGAAGGAATGAATCTTGAACGGAAGTAAGTCTTCAAGAGTTTCCTGCAAATTCGCTATTTGTGTTTTTTTTACATTTGCAATTCTCGTTTTCATAATGTCGAATTGATAAATGTAGATACTAGATTAGGTATCAATTTTGGGCTCATATTTAATTTGCTGCTACTTATAAAAAGTCATTTATACTTAATTATCAAAAATAAAAAAAGAAGTAATAATTAAATTAGCAATTAATGAACACGGTTTTATTTATTGGATGTTAAAAAAAGGAAGAAAGTCATCAATTTATGACCCTTAAAATGTGCCCTAGATTTAGTTATGACAATTTATTATTCCAGCACACCACTTTTGATAAAGAAGACCGCTAAAAACATAAAAGTGGAGGATTACGAATTCACTTACAACCGTCTGGTCGGTCTCGCCGCCGGGTATGCTTACGAGAATCGCAAGAAATTTCCGAACTTACAGTCGAGTGAGGCGAAGGTCCTCGGACTGGTGTGGGATCAGAACAACGATGACAAATGTAAGCTGTACCTATCAGCTGTAAGCGGCACAGAGCATTTGATCGATCAGTTCTCATTTTGGCCTCTTTTGTGCGGAATGCGCAAGTACCAACTGAAGAAGCTTCCCGTCGAACTGGTAGTGAAGATGGGCAACATAAAGAATGCCGACGGAGAGACTATGGCTAAGGTTATGAAGAGCAACCTGGTGAGAGCTAAACGTATCTGGTTGATGTTCCCGAACGCTTCGCTCAGGGAACTGCAGACTCTGGTGGATGACACGCCGGAATTTAAGAAGCTGTTCCACGGTTGATATTTTTTTGTGTTTCTTTTTGGATCAAAACTGACAGGCAGATTCAACAATTTTTATCATAATCTGCCACCATTTTATATTTTATTAATGTTGTACTGGTACATAAATATGCATGTACTACAAATATTATAATCTTTTATTGTTTCATAATAAAGGGACCTACAACTAATCCTTTGTTTTTGTTATCTAGGAGCAATATTAACATGACTGACCTCTGTAACAAGCCCTTTTGTCCGTATCTATGACCTACTTATTTACATAGTGGTACAAAGAGACACAAAATTGTTGTCTAGTTCTTATGTTATCTGCCTTACCGTAACCTTATGGTTATGATAGATAGGTAACTGGTTTGGCATTCCATAGCTTTTACACAGCATGTTGTAATTCCATAGGTATTCTTGAATATCTGGTTACAGTGTATTATGTACACACACGCACACTGTACGAACAAAAAAAAAATTAATTATGTTTAGATTTCGTAGCACCATGCCTGCTTTCGCTCTTAACTTCACTTCACTATAAACACTTTGTACTTTAAATTAATCGGTAGCACAACGCCACTTTTTTAAATATATTCTTCTTAACGCAATAAGCCTACTTTTATTTACGTCAGTACTTTTATCGGTCGGTATGTTTGTGGTCTACAATGATGTACAGTCAACACATAATTTATTTTCTTCGAGTGTTTTGTAACTGTTCTGCCGGGAACATGCAATAGTTACACGCGCCAACAACAGCATTACAGCGTCAGCGTTAAGAGCGACATACATCAACGCAGCGGGTCAGTGGGTAGCCTTTTTTTTTTTTTTTTTTTTTTTTTGGAGGGTGAGAAATCATCAAATGACTCCTCCCGCCCTAGGCAGAGCGGAAGGGAGTGTCAGACTCTTACTGACTAAAAAACACCCATGTTCCTTCATTGGCCCTTTATGTTCCAGGGCCGCGGTATCTCTTTCGAACAGTCCCGCAGCCCTGGCAGGCACCGGCCCTTGCGGGCCCCTCCCGTATGCTGACAACTCTTTGAGGCGCGCGTGGAACACGAACGCGCCGTCGACACGGCCTGCCCGTCGTCATACGACGGACGGACGGCGAGCTAGCCCATTACTCGCCGTCCACAGGCCCGCGCCTACGGTGGCCGAGAGCCATCACGGCGTGGCCCCCGACGCCCGGTGCTTCTCCCGCGGCGGCTGGGACGTGAGGAGGTTCTCTCCCTCTCACGTTCCGCCGCCTCCTTCGCTAGCATGACTGCTTCGCAGAAGGAGGCGACGGCTTCCCATTCCCTCTCGCCCCGGACCATGGCTTGAACCAGGGCCGGACGCGAGAGGTCGCCGCCGCCAATAGCCGCTACGAGGACACGGCGGTGCTCCGCCCAAGCAGAGCAGACCTCCACGGTGTGCTCCACCGTGTCCTCCGGTCGATCCTCGCAATTGTAGCATCCGGGCGTTTCCTCCCGCCCGATTCGGTACAGGTACCTCCCGAAACATCCATGTCCGGTGAGGACCTGCGTCAGGCGGAAGGTGAGGGCGCCGTGGCGCCTCTCAAGCCACTCCTCAAAGAGGGGACTTACCGCCACTATCGTGGCGTGCCCTGAACGGGGTTGCGATAGTCGCTCTCTCCATGTCGCCATGAGATCACGGCGGAGGTCTGTCCGCCGCGCGACAATATGCCGCGGCAGCGGAGTTACCCCCCGGCTCTGTACCTCCGCGCGCCACTCGTGCAGGCGCGCGAGGACTATGGCCTCCAGATCCCATGGCGGCAATCCGGCAAGCCTTAAGTCAAGTTAAGCCTTAAGTTAAGTCTCAAGTGGGTAGCCTTAGGGGCGGATTTTTAGGAGTTGGAGTATATCCTTAGGGGCGCTATGAGAAGCAAAGAAACGAAAAAAAAAAATTTTTAACCTAATTTTTTTTTTGTTTTCTGCACGGCTCATGGTGCCTATAAACGTAAATGGTACCAATTCGAAAAAAAAAAAAAAATCGAACTAAGGCTACACTCCAACCCATCATCGGCCCTATCGAGTCTGTGGGATCGGCAGTGAGAAAACCATTTCCTGTGTACAGACGCCAGCACATCAAGCTACTACAATCGTTCAAATTTCTTTAATAGATTTTCAACTTCATCTCTAAGGGGCTGTCTGCTGTCTCCACGAGCGAGAGAATCGTGACGATATTATCGTCGTTACCACGTATTTCTTTACACTCTCTTAGAGGCCGTCTCCACGAGCGAGAAAATCGCGGCTATATTATCCCATATAAATACGTAATATCGCCGCGATTCTCTCGCTCGTGGAGACGGCCCCTATGGCATTAGGTTCAAGGTTGGTTGGGAAAATCTGACAGTTTCGTATAGGTTGACCTGCTGGCGTCTGTGCATTGCACGACATACACAAACCCCTATTCCTGCCCACATTCCGTTTGTTACCGTAGGTCTCCTTGTAACAGACTTTCCTCACGTAAAACCAACGTAACTTACGTTTGGTATGGTAGGCTAGGGCGTTAGGATAAGTAGGTAGGGTGCTAGGTGATTACTATAGGGCTAGGTTTATAGTCAGTAGGGTCTTAGGCAAAGAGATTTAAAACAGTTATAGAGTGGACATTGGGAATATTTTCATACAATAATTTTCATCATCAACTTTTTCGATTTTCAAACACGAATGCTACCTACACTACAACCGGGCGTATGACACTAGACAGAGCGACTTGTTAGTAAGTAGTAACAAGTATTAGATTACGATTTCTTCGTCTTGTCCCGTCTATCGCTTATATATATTTGAATGTCTTTGGTCTTAGGTAACCGATGGGCACCGGGCTCAATTGTCTCAAACGTAGCCACATCGCACGAACATAATAAATATAACGAATAACGGCCCTACTAAGCTGTAAGTCCCGGTGCGTACAGTAACTATAAGTAGGTATGATATATGGGTGGGTAATAAAAATATTATCAATCGCTTATTTGAAGTGTTTTCCTATTTATTAAAAAATATTCGGCAATCCCTGCATTATTTATTTTCTTTTTTCAAATGCTTTTTTGTGATCGGTGATTGATGGTCACATTTTATGGTTTCGTTCTTTCTGTGATGCTTTCAAGAAAAGAAACTAGTTTGGTTTTTAAAGTAATTTTGATGTCTCGATTGCCTTACCTACCTCCTCGGAGTTGTACGATATTATCATCATATTATAAGTACTTGAAAATATTAAAAAGTAGTCATAGTGCGAAAGTAGGCATCGTGCTACGAAATCATTTAAATTATTTGTTTTCTCTTGGGTTGGGTTACTAACACCAACTTTCAATATCAAACTCGAATCAGGGTGTCCACTAAAACGCCCGAGTGCACTCGCGTGTCTGTATTCAGAAATAGTATGAGCGACTCTAAATGGTACGGGCGGGCGGGTGCGCGAGTTTTAGCGGTCAAGTGCTCAGATTGGTACTAGATAAATTGAGCGAACCAGTCACAGCATACGTTGCGTAATTGATAGCAATGTGTTGATTATCGTTGCAGAAACGAGGCGCAAGACCATCTTATGAAAATTATAAAAACAAAATAATTATTTTAAAGCATTTTATTAATTTCAAAAATAACTAGCATATAATCACGCAATATTACTAAATTTATAATATACTATGAGGAAATACACACAAAGTAGCGAACGATGCCGTTGTTACGAACATAGACAACATCTTTATCATAATTCAGTACTAATAGTTTACTTTGTCGTTACCCATTCTGCTAATATACAATACCAATTTATACGTATCTCCATTAATTTCTAATATGCCTACTTATGTCTAATTTGTTTTTACATTGATATATGCGTCAAGCGAAGATCACTGACATATGGAGTAAGATTGTATGTGTATATAAAGTATTCCCGGATGTACTAAAGTAATAAAGGACTAGAGAGGTGTAAGTGGAAATAACCGAACTACTGACTCTAGTCCAGGCTGCGACTGCGCAGCTCTAGGTACGATCATAGTCAAATATTAAAAGCAAATATCACTTGTTGGAGAAGTCAACGATTATAGACAGATGAAGTCTAATTATAATAATTTAGACACTAGGAATATTGACATTAACTATGGCCGTATCGTGTTCAGAAAAAAGTCGTATAATTCAGTACCAAACTAAAACATTAAGTACACGCAGTGCAATTACATGGAATCTAGTAAAAACTTCATCTATTTATAATCATTGTGAAGTGTTACATATACATGTACGAAGACAAAGTACATTAATGATATAGCAATATATACATGCGGGTTATCACGCAAACAGTAATCAAAATAACATTATTATTTTCATTTTGAGCTCTAAAACAATTCAAAAGATAAAATTATAATATTTGTGACATTAAAAATGATCTATTGTATTCACAGCGGCCACATTCAATAACATAAAACTCCCATATTACCCAGACGTATCGTGAAACAGTAATTTACAGAATACATAAATATTATATATTAAAACACCAATTTTGTTTATTCCAATGTACATAATTACATCTATTTCAAATCACGTACGGCACAGCACTGAAATTTAATTTCTATATACCTTCCATACTACAATTATAAGGACGTTTTTTTTTACTTTTGACGCATACAAAAATAATAAGTTACTTCAAGTGTACGATCAATAGACAAAACAACGCTATGAAATAATAATTATTCAATTATAGATTTGAAATATAAACAATGAGAAGAAATTATAAAGAAAAACTAAGTATAAAACATAAATTCACAGAATTATGAAGTTTATACTATTAAATATAATGATAGAATACATAATAATATATTATATAAATTCCGCTTTGAGCTGAGCTACCGATTTTAAAATACTGGGACAGATTAGACATTAAGTAACACCAAGTTTATGCTAAAACTGTTTCTAAATAATTCCACTTCAGTTTACGCTACACTGCTGATGTTAGTGGCTTGTTTGACTACCTGTATCAATCTAACTTCTCAATTTTAGTATAGACCCGAAATCATACCTTTGCCTTATTAGTCTATTTCATATGGCAGTTAAGTAAAGGTATTAAATCCGGTGGTATTACAACGAATTAAAAGTATAACAACGTAGCCTCAAAAGATCCTAAAATATACACTGATCATTCCAATCTAAAATGCTAAAATAATGTTTCAAACAAAACTACAAGTCTCAAAATCTACAGTGCCAGGGGGACACGTGTCACTGACGTGTCAAACGTCATCAATGGAAACATACGCACGGGGAACGGTTTTGAACCAATCAGAAGTAGACGATCGTGCCCGGTTTGTAATGGTTGTAACGGTAAGCGTGTACGTAAGTGTTGAGGTCGATACCGCTTAGCGTTAGTAGGTCACAGCGCGGTGCGGGCGCGGGCTCAGTGCGTGATGACGGCGGAGTGCAGGCACAGCGGCAGCACGTGGCGGTACGGCAGGCGGTAGTTCTTCACGGTGCGCGCCGCCAGGCACTTCAGCGACGTGTAGCGCAGCGGGTTGACGATCGCGCTGAGGCTCTGCTGCGTGGATTTGAGGATCTCTTCGGGCGTCTCGCCCTCGTAGTTGACTGTGTCGATGTGAGCGCCGTGAGAGAGTAGCTCGCGGACCACTTCAGGGGGGCACGGGTTCAGCTGGAAATGTAGAAGATAATGTTATTTATTGTAGTTTTGCCAGATCAGGTACAGTTAAAAGTGAGTATTTATCTGATAACAGAAACTGCATAAGCTCAATCCCTTCATTCTGTTTTTTACCATGCGAGAGGGACTCGACTGTGGGTTGTAAAGCGACACGAAGTCTCAGTGCAGGTTGGTAATGTCCTATTTCTACAATTTTTTTGATCTACAACAAGGTCGGTTTTTTGCTCATGTTTTCTGTCACTCTTTTGAGAATTATAGCACTAGCTAGCAGTACCTCCATGTTGATGAGTAAGTAACCTGTGTCAAATATATGTTTTCTTTCTGTGGAAGTGTGTCGCATACCTTGCAGACCAAATGCAGCGGCGTGTTCCCGTCGGCGTCCCTGGCGTCGGGCGGCGCGCCCAGGCGCAGCATGAGCTGCACGAGCTGCGCGGCGCACGGCGCGGGCTCGCCGGGCGCCGGCAGCCAGGCGCGCGCGCCGCGACCGCGCGAGCCCTCCGCCGAGCACGCCACGTGCAGCGCCGAGCGGCCTTGACGCACCTGAAAACACATTCATATCTTTAAGGATAAAGTTGAAAGATACTACTTAGATCATAATGAATGTAGCAGAATAAGGAACTGTACAGGATTTCATCGTTATTTGCATACCTACTTTTCGTAATTTTGGGCTGCGACGTCAAAATTCCTGCCCTTCACTAGTTCCATAAATTGGACCCACTAGCAGGAAAAAGGCACTAAAACGAGATTTAAAAAAAATAACCAGTGCTAAGCCACTCCCACACTCACCGTAATATCTAACTTAACAAGCGAGTAGACCGCCGTGTGTATCTTCCGTGAGACTTCCTCAGTACACTCGGGTTCCTCGAGTAGCCGTGCCATCAACGCCGCCAAATGTAAGGAGATCACCAGCACCCTCTGTAGCGTGCTCAGGGTCTGTTCTCTGTCTATGCTGAGTTTTGAGTCCAGAAGCTCCATGCCTCGGTGTATTTCGGACAAAGCCTTCCTGAATACGGGCTCAATGTCTTCGAAGGTCACAGGGGGGACTATGCGACCTGTGGAAAGGAAACTGTGGTTATTAATTATGTTTGAGTGGAAGTGTTTGGGTTGAAGTAATAACATTTCTAGCCCTCAAAAAATTTCCAAACTTCGTTGCATAAAGGGTCCATCAAAGCGATCGAAGTTACACACATTCACTCATTCGTTCGGAAACTTAGAAAGTGCCCTTTGGCGACCACGAGGTCTAGTTCACCGAAAAAAATAAATACGACACGACGACGGTCGTATGTTAGCGCGGTAAGGTTACGGTTGTGGGTGTACTGTGTTAGGTGGGTCAGTTTGGAATAAGCCTTGGAATAGGATGTGAGTGCTTGCACCACCGCTGCACTCGGAAATTTGCAGAAAGTTGCGTTCGTGTCGAGTTTGGTCGTAATTTCTTATCTGTGGTAGACATGTAGGGTGAATAGTTGACGTACCTCTGAGCGGAGGGCGCGCGCGCTCGGCCAGCATGTAGGAGAAGAGCTCGGCGAAGCTGTAGAGCGAGCTCTGCGTCAGCGGCGACAGCGGCGGCAGCACGGCGCGCTGCATGTCCAGCGCGTGGTGCCACAGCGTGCGGCAGCGCGCGAAGCGGCCCGCGTCCGCGTACACCGCGCCGCGGTAGCGCACGTAGTACGACGTGTCGGGGTGCGCGGGACCTAAGCGCGTACATACAACGTTATAGACAGGTGAGACAAAACTCCGAAGAAGAGCGGTGACGCGTCATATCAATTTATAAAAACCAAATCAAAAGTTTTGCATCCAGTTAAAGTTAAAATACGAACCTGTGAAAATGACAATAAAATAACACATTGCATGTCTAACTAGTTATGAACTCACCAAGAATCCTCTCTCTGATGACCAAGGCCTGCATCCGCATGCCGTCAGGATCTGCGAGAATCTCTTCTAGCTGCTGCGAATTACTCGGTTCCACTGCGTAGTCATACGCCTCTATGCGCGGGATATCTTTCGGCTTGGGAATGGGCTCGCTTCCATCCGTGGGGAATCTGAACAAGGGTAACAAGAATGTTAGTGATAACATTTTACGTATGTTAAAAATGGTAGCTGCAAATTTCCAACGTAGCGCATAAAGCTGCAAGACTAAAAATGGACCTGGGCAGCCTATGTCGCCGGTACAGCTATGGACCCGTATACCGCAAGACTGGAATTCTAATACAACTAAAAGGGGTCACGACAGAAAGAGGAGAAGCTTCCTCGCAAATTGGCGAGAAGAAGCTCCGCATCGAGAGAAGTGGAAGGAAATGGAGAGGCATTTGACCAGGAGTGGGTCAGTTCAGGCTAACAAAAAACAGAAGGGTATGCAGTTAATTCTGGATAACCGGTGAATATTTTACCTGTCATCCATGGCTCGTTTCCAAAGCGCAAGTGCGCCGACCATATCGCGTCTCTTGTCCACGTAGGTAGCACCGAGGAGTTCCAATGCGTCGATGCGTTGCTGTCGCGTCACTAGGCCGTACTCCGTGTTTATTAGGTGCTCGACTATGTGCGTGTGTCCTGTTACAGAAGCTGCTAGGAGTGGCGTCATACCTGCAAAATATATACCAACATGTCAAGATGGATCAACGACTTGATACAAGGTCACGGGAATTAGATGGATGCAAGTAGCGCTGAGTAGCACCCAAATTGCGAAACACACTTTTCTATCACAATCCGAAGACTTATGAAGGAAATTCTTAACCCAATCAAACGAAATGAATATTGTTGAAATGAATGATAGCAATGGGGTTGCGAATGTGTAACGCAATAACCCCGCTGGTCGTTCTGGCGTAGATTGGGGAAGGCTTATGTCAAGTTGCGGTTGTCTCGGCTGAGATGACAATGCTCTTATGGCAGGCACAAGACCTTTCAAAGTACGTACTTTTACTGTCCTTTTCAATCAATTTTATTTGTATCTCCAGAACCACGTGAAAGTGTCTTACCGTACGAATCAACGTCCATAGTAGCTCCATGTCCCAACAGCATCTTGAGTATGTTCAGAGACCCGCTCTCGGCACAATCGTGTAGCGCCGTGTTGCCTTTCACGCTTTTTCGGTTCACGTCGGCGTTTAGCGACAGTAGGTATTTGGCGATTCTAATATGGCCCTTGTAGCAAGCGATCATTAGACATGTGTGGCCGTGACGGTTTGCTATTTCTATATCTGGAAAATGAGAAATGGATTTTAACAATTGCTTAAGTATTTATAAATATATGAAATATTTTACATTAGAGTGTCGTGTCGTGTCTTATTAGTGTGACAGTTTCTTTCTAGAGCTCGAAGTTCAATATTTACGACAGTCCTGCCATTACTGATGTACAGACGCCAACTACCTAAAACTGTCAAATGTTCCCAACCAACCTTGAATCTAATGCTTCAGCGATCAAGCTGAAAATCTTATAGAAATTTGACAGATTGTAGTAGCTTGATATGCTGGCGTCTGTACCTACTGTGTTACATGGATCTTTTGACGTTCAAATAATGACGCTGAGGGAGCGCTGTAAAATGTATTGAAAAAACGAGACAGAGGAGTTTATTCAGATTGTGGCTACGCTCCAAAGATCCATGTACAGCTATACATATACATGTATGGTGTAACTCACCGGCGCCATTTTCGACTAGGAATCTAACGATATCGGAGTGGCCGTCGAAGCAGGCGGCCCTGAGGGGGGTGCTGTGCGTCCGCGTGGTGGAATTCACATTGGCGCCCGCGCGGACCAGCAGCTTCACCAGCGGCAAGTGACCCGCGGCCGCGGCGCACCATAGCGGCGGCGCGCCCTCTATCGTCTCGCCGTCGAATGTCACTGCAAGTAATGATGGATAGGTTATGTTACTGCATTGTTCGTGGATAATTGCTTATTATAGTATTGCTTCCTCGTCGAGTCGATAATTCCTATATTTCTTTAAGTTAATAAGCTCAGCCACATCGACGGCGCTGGTAGTGGTTTCGGAAAGGTCCCACAAAGTGCAGCTGGAGTTGCACAAAGAGCACGGTAGGAGACCTAATGCTAGTTTTTTTTTTACATATGTATGTAGCTGCTCTAATGATTCGAGTTATCTATTTAAGCGAAGTTCTTCTTTAAATGCGAATTCAGAAACTATACTATCAGAATAGTAAATAGATGAACTACAATTAAAAATTCCCCAAAAACCTGGCATAACAGAAATCAGCTAATAAATATTGCAGAGCCTTAAGCCGCACTGGACCCACCCACGTGGAGGATCACAGCCCACTCCCTCTTACAGGTCTGTTACCCAGGTCCCAGCAATGGGAACGACATAGGCTGATTATACAGAGTCTATCTGTGTGTCAATCTCTCTAAATCCGCGGCGAATAAGAGATCATAACAAGGCAATGGGTAGTACCTACCGTCTTCCTGTTGTTGTCGATAGAACTGTGTCGACCGTGTTGATTTGATAATCATGTGACAAGAGGTATGGTGAAGACATAATTATGACCGAACGCGTTAAATGATGTGAAGTGTACAATATGAACAACTAAACCATGTAGAAGTCCATAATACTTATATTATTTACTTATTGGTTAGACTTTAGATTAAGGCCAAGGGCAGTTAAACAATGAGACTATTAGTAATCGATTTGTACGTGTTTATACCCCAAATATTTCGGGTTTGAAGGTAAACACAAAGCACATGGTGTTGTGAAGTCCATGTACTTACCCAGAGAAAAGGTATTTTAGATTAAACTGTCTAGACTTCTAGTGACTAAAGATTCATGCTTGCATATCTTGCAGCTTAGGTTAACGTTTACAAAACACAAATTAGTTATTCGAAAATAAAATACTTTGTGCGAAAACTTGGTCCTGATCTCGAGACAAAGAAAAAATAATAGTACTAACGCATCCGAGAGTATGAAAGCCTAAATGAATACGTTGTTTGTATTTGAAAAGTTTTGTGATGGCTTCGCTTATTACTAGTAAGATTTCGGAATATTGTGATTATGTTCTAGAAGTAAACAAAAACAGGACTATAAATTGGATTAGAGATATCGAGATGTTCTTGATTACTGAATAATATTTCTCGAAATACAGCTAAAAAAATCATGCGGTAATATTTTCGTCAAGTGTGATTATAGGTACTTATTGCTAGTTACGAGTTAACTTTGTGTTAAGTATATATTTAATTATTTATCAAATTTAAATTACTGTTTTTTCACGTTCCTCTAACGAAGCCCACAAAGGTCAGCTACATAAGGGGACGAAGGGGATTGCATGGAAACTCCTCTTCTTTGAATCAACGTTTATATTTCTTGCATTTACAAAGTTTACAATTAATTTTGACACGCGTACTTTTATGCATCGTGCCTCGTCGCTTGCGCCGCAGGTTGGAGCTCATTATGGCGGGCGGCGCGCAGTGTTGCCAGATGACCGTCGTCCCCGCAGATAGTGATGTGCCGCGCGCGTCTTGCACGCGGTACGGTAATTTAGTATTAGTGCAGGTGCACACTACGGCGTGCACAGGGGACATTTAGAAAGTTCGAAGAATTGGCACACGTCATATTATATTCCTTTTTCTTTTAGAAAAACTCTCATTTTTTCTCTGAAGCACTGGCTGTTATAGTGATTGAAATACATCTCCAAGTAGAAGTAGTGAAATAAACTTGAATCCTTTACGTAAACAATAGGTACATTAGCGCCTATGTTAATGACCTCCACAGAATATAAACCCATACAACCATTCAAGACAAGATTATTGTCCATGTTGCTATACAAAAACACAAAAAATATATGTGCCACGACAATTTCAGCTGAACAATTTGTAGTAAAATGGCTTCTGGCCAAACAATTGACGCAATTGGAAAGCCGTTACGGCGACGCGTGACAATTCAGGCATAAAGCAAATAAACAATTGTATTTACACGGCAAACGAGTGATTAATTAAGGTCCTGATTGACCGACACGTTCTTCCGACTGGGAATGTCGGCGAAACTCTTCGCTGACGATATTGACCGCCTGACCTGATGCCAACACCGACACAATAGAATAGCGTTATTGAGAAACAATGTACCTACGCAGTTAATTTCAAAGTCAAATGTTCATCCTAGATTAACCTCTCTACTATTGTGCTGTGGTGAATTTTTAATCTATTTTCTAAATAAAACCGCAACTTGGATCCTTTACAAAGTTGCGTACTTACTTACTGTCTGTCTATTCTATATAATTTCGGTTCATAACGCGAGGATTTTAACTATATTTCTGCAATTTAATAACACTGTTCTGACCATTAAAAATATGTTAAATAAAACATCATACAAGTTATGTTCAACGCAGTGACCACATTGCAGTATTTATTTTCAGTACAATGACCGTGCATTCAAATTCAATGAGACGAAATATCGGTGAATTAATCATTTCCCTTTTTATTGTAAAAGGTACAAAACCTTCATTGTTTATTTATAATAATTAGGTACGCATGTGTTTTTTAACAGACTTCATTTAATTAAATTGACATTTTGAAAGACGTAATTACTTAAAAGAGAATGACCAAAGTTGGTACCAAAAAGTCTCGCGCCTCAAAACCAAAATATTATAGTAATTAGTTTCATATTTTTTTACGGCATTACGCGTCGGGGATTTGATTTTTGAACTGGAAATATACTTTTCGAGTTTAAAAGTATGAATATTGTTTTACTCCCTTTATATGACGTTCCGTTTCAACTGAATATAAATGACGTTCCGTCTCAATTGAACAAACCCTTGTCTGTCGAGCGGACTCTAAAATTAATTACAATTAAGTAAGATCAGTACACCAAATCGATTTAGTTTGGTTTATTGCTATTTGCAACAAAATAGATTTTCTCAGCCTAAAGATTTTGATTTATCGATTACATCCCTAAATCCCGACTAGTTTATAGCACTTACTATACTCTATGGTTTATAGTTATCTTATCTGTGGCATCTGACATTTGTACTGTACTGACTGACTATTGGCAATATAAAGGTCTAAAGTAAAATCGAGTTTCAGTCAAGCATACTGTGGATGTTACTTTAACTCGTAATTCTTAGCTTACTAATATTAGTGTATTACGCTGTTTTTAGAGCAATAATGTAATGTATGTGTGTTAAAATACGTCGTTGGTAGCGTCGAAAAAATAGACCTACTTTTTAGGTTAGTTTCGATTTTATAAAATAACTCTGAAACGCGGGTTTTTTTTTCAAAAATATTTTTTGTAGGAGTTAATACGATCAGTGTAGTCTATAAAAAACAAGGTTTGATTTTGATGCAGCATGGTACGGGATTCCATACTTCCATGAGCATTGTCCTTTCCAATGCGTTCGTTTTGGTAGCTAAAATCATAAGTATAATCTATAATCAATCAGCCTATAATGTTCCAACTGCTCGGACACAGGCCCTCCTCTTTGTGAGAGGGTGTAGGCAGGCCGTAATCCACCACTCAGGCCCAGGTTGGTTGATGTCACTTGTCTTAGAATTTTCGAGCTAGAACCATTCTCTTGGTAATTTCAACGGAAATTTCTCAAATCCAGTACTTAAATAGATGAAAAATAAGGTAAGAGACCTCACCTGAACCAGGCTGTTCGATGTCCGCTTTGCACCTCTCGATGAGGTATTCGGCTACGTCGTAATGTCCATTTCTGCAGGCGATGACCAGTGGAGTCGCGCCGCCGACTTTCGCACCCACCAACATGTTCAGCTCGTCCGCAGAGCGCCAACTGTGTAGGTACGCCTGGAAACAAGGAAAGAAAAGAAGGTTAGCGACCTATGTACTTAATATTATGACGAAATTTTTGGCCAACGGGCCAACGGGCCAACTCTGCTATTTTTAACGATCTGTCATAATGAAAACTTGACAACACCATTACCATTTTGTCAAAGTTCGTAGCCTCCTCCCAATCCTAAATTCACATTGAGCTACAGAAGTATCACAATAATAACAAATAGGAGATAACCGAACAATCGTGCCTACGCCAGACCAATGACTTGGCAGTAGCAAGACATCAGAAATCCCTGATGAGGCCATTCAATTATGAGATTATCAAAACTGCCAAAATCAACTATTACGGCGTCGATAAGTGGATTTTCTGGCACAATTTCATTATCAGAATTGCTCCCTGGACCATCTTGTAAGAGACTGTCACAGGAACGTGAAGATTGGCTAAAACTTAAAAGAAGCATATGCCCGAAGGAGTAAAGTCAAACTGGGGCTGTAAAGCAAAAAAAAAAACAAGCGAAAAGCAAGTTTGCAAAATGGTGCATTGTTTACACATAAGTACAGACGCTAGCACATCATAGCTACTACAATCTATCAAATTTCGTTAATAGATTTTCAACTTTATCGCTAAAGCATTAGGTTCAAGGTTGATTGGGAAAATTTGACAGTTTAGGGTAGTTAGATATGTCTGTACATTAGGGAAGTTATCGAAGATCGAAGATTTTCCTAAACATCGAAACAACAAGGGGTTAACATGACACAAACATGCTACACTTGATCGTCAGCCATTAAAGGGTTCCGTAGTCTTACAACTAGTAATAGTAGCCTTACTTGAAAAACCTTTGCTCCCATTACATTATGTTTAGGAATATAAACATGTAAAGCATACTTAACTTTGATAGTTAATCCTTTTAACTTCGTTATATACTATCACTGTGAATTTTTTCACACACCCAAACACAACCGTTTAGCTGGTAGAAGGGGGGACACTTGAGTCTAACAAAAATTTGTACTTTAAAGCTTATCATTTCACAAACTAATCCCTTAATTTAAAAAACATTTGAACAAACTCGCAAAAAGCCCTATCCAACGACAACCCCAAAAAAATCCCCACTTTACGTGTAGGTTAGGTACAGGAATAAAATACTTTATATTACGTCATTGTTTTCGAGACTTTATTTTACCACTTCGTCGGCGTAACTAATCTCTATATCCATGCCAAATTACAGACACTGCGGACAGACAGACGGACATGGCGAAAGTATAACGTTTCCTTGTTGACTACGGAACCCTAAAATCATACAGCCACCAATGTGTTAAAGAATATTTGGTATTTCCAATATTTGAAATTGTATACAGCTGTTATGTGATATTTGTCACAACTGCCAATCTGCCAAGTCATAGGTACCATTTTCTTAGAAATAATATTTCGATGTATCAGTCTCGACATCGGATACTCATAAGCTCGCTAAGAATAGATAATTAAGGAAAGTGCTTATTAGTAACATATTTACCTAGATTATATTATGCTTCTTCGAACCACAATGTTGTAATGGTCTATAATAGACCATGTTGTACAGAATCCTTTTAATGTTAAACACAAGACAAACAGACAAAGCAAATACGACGAAGATAATGTGTATGAATTTAAACTACATCAAATATTTGCCTAAATGATTATCAGGGAACCGGAATTACCTTAATATGATATTCTAAAAAAAAAACTAGCAAAATCTTAAAGCACCGAAGGTTGTGTTTTATGCTTCTTGAGTTTGATGACTAATAACGAATGCATAAATGTGAATCCATTTAAATCTGAATTGTACACAAGCGTCATAATGTGTTTAATTTCGTAGCCACATCATCTACAAGTCAAGCATGTCTAAAAGATATTCGGACTAAAAGCACGTAAACGCTCGTACTACTCAATATTTTTTTCTGCATGCACAACGTCTTGCGCACAATTTCATAATGCTTCATGTTGAAAAACAAATCTTAAAAGGCAATTGACAATCGTGTCATCTGCAGGTATTTGGTATCGAGATTCGCAAAAGTGAAAACCCCAGATATGTATAATAACAACGAAGTTTGGCAAGCGCGCCCGCGCTGATGCGTGGCGCAACGCTGCCCGGCGCTTGCAAAACATACGCCGGTAAAATACACCTGTACAACGATATATTTTTAGAACTGTTTAAGATTAAATTTAGCAGTTGAAACTTACGTAATAGTTTTATTTTTAGTATCTGGATTAATTTCAAATGCCAACGAGAGGACTTAATCCTAAAACTTACGTCGTCAGCATAAATTCACCTTCACAAAAGATGTTGTATTATATGTATAAGTTACTTTAATATATCGTAAAATAAATGCCATTCTTTCCACATTTTCCTAATTGCTTGCTTAAAATATATTTAATATTTATCTAAATTAATTACAGACACGTCTTTCATCTTCGTAAATCCGACTTTCGTCCCCAGTTTTCATTTCACGCATAGCCAAGAATCCCTGAAGGATTTAGAGCTCCGGCTGAAATTTATTACGAACCTAACCTTGACCGGAACGACCTTTGTGAAGTTAGAAGCCAAGCAAATGAAGGTTTTCGCTTAATACAGGAGAGGCAGGTCAATGTTTCAACGAATATTTTAAGGGCCTAAACCTTACAACCTTACAATAAATTCAAAGGTGAATTTATTGTAAGGTTGTAAGGTTTAGGTTTAGGAGAATAATGGTAAGGGTAAAACATAAGCCTTTTTTTTTCGGGTGGGAAACATAAGCCTCAATGACGCAAAAAGAAACAATAATAAACCTTACCGTTTCTTTAGGGTCAACTCACACCGAAAGAGCGGCGAAGGGCAGCGAAGCGGAGCGCAGTTTCAGTTTCATATGAATTTTAACTTTATTATCATTACCATAATACTTATTATCGCATGAGAAACTCGAACGAGTCGCGCGGATGCCCGCGGCGCCGCAGGAATTCCGGGGAATTCCATAAACGGAGCCGTGCGACTGCGTGAGAAGTTGCGGGAAGTCCCGAGAATGTTCGGGCAGTCGCGAGCGATAAATAACAATACAATTGAACCATATATTTCTTTTAAATCTTTCCCTCCTTATCTCTTCGGCCTCTTCCTCTTCTTCTTCAATAATAATTAAATCCAAAATACCCATTTTCACTGCTTAAGGCGACGAATTGTTAAACGTCGCTGACAATGGTCAAGAGGGGACTGAGCGTCAGAGCGGGGCGAGGATTGCATACGCGCGCTAGCTTATAATTAAAGGACGTAAGCGACAAAATGGTTTTGTTATTTTATTTAGTTAGAAATGATAATTTGAGAAATATTCCTTCTACTATTTTAAAGAGTATGTATAGACTCATCTACGAAAAAAGTTAAGAGGCTTAAATCGGTCCCGTTTGCCCATAAAATGTGAATCTCTTTTTAAAAAGAGGTGTGTTTGATATATTTTTCTCTGTTAAAAAAGTTACATAATCATGTATTGAAAACTAACAAAATAAGGTTTTTATCATGTACTTTCAGGTAACCAACTTGTATTTTGATCCGTTTTGTATTTACTGAGAAAAATTGAGATCATTGGCGCCAAAATTTCCAATGCGTCCTCTTAAACACAAGTTTCCTCGAGTTTTGTTGAAATTGAACTGCGCATAGGAGAGCGACCCATGAATTCATCGCGGGTGGGCTCGGGAAGGCGCGCGGATTCCCGCGACTGCTCGAGAAGTCGCTGGAATGCTCGAGAAGTCGCGGGACTCCGTGACTCCGCGCTTCGCTGCCCTTCGCCGCTCTTTCGGTGTGAGTTGACCCTTAGGGTTTTCACAATCCCAAAAATCTTTGAGACCTTCCTTCACATTGGAATGACATCATCATTTCGTCAACTTTGTTAATAAAACTTCGGATCAAAATGTCTGTTTGTTTGTTTGTTCGAATACAAAACATAGTCCTGCGATCCTTTTAATTAACAATCTTTATGCTTGTGGCTTACTTCCTTGATTCCTATCAAACAATGTCAAGTGTCTACTTACATTTTAGTCGTAAAATTATCGCATACATCGTATATTACGACGAGCAGTTGAGGTTATGGGCCACTTGTAAATACACGGACAAACATACTCTATTGGTACAGTTTAAGAGTAACAACACAGATGTTCACCTTGTGGTACAAGTTGTGTGCAGACGAAATCGAAATGGGTCAACGATGCTCTCAGTGGTAAACTAGCGGTGTTGAATCCACTTTAAGCTGTGTGCAGCAGTATATGGACTCTAGGCAGGCAGTGAAATGTGAAATGGAGATTTTTAATTAAACGTACTAAATCTGGCTTTTTAGGGATATTAATAAGAGTATGTAGGTACATCGATGTAACCGAGAATTACAACTTAATATTTTGATGATGAATATACTCTTATGCTTTTGGCAATAAAGATGACTATAATGAAAATTAAGATATACGTGTATGTTTTCCACTAAGATAAAACGCGTCCATGGGAAAAAGATTAGTTGTCTTTCCTTTCAAACTAAGACGAAACCTTGCGAAAGAATTGTTATGATTAGACTTATGTTAATTAAAATATTATATGACTTACAAGATGTGTTTACAACGATTCACAACAGCGATTAGTAAAACAATAGACTATTTGAAGTACTGAGCACCATAACAAATTCCACAGATGTTAATCTGAGCACTGATCAGGCACGATACTGACTCATCAATAAGACATCGGAGCTAATTAAATAGTGCAAAGACAATGAACAAATGAAAATAAAGTAACAAGATATTTCACAATTTGGTATTGTACTGGCGGCCGTGACTGTTGCGCGAACAGATCAACGGTGACTAACACTGAAGATGGATACTTCATTAATGTTGAAACTTACATTTTCATATTTTATTTAAATTTAATAACAATGCTACAAACATTTATTAGTATTCAGTTTCCGTTAAGTAAAAAATAAAAGAACAATATGAAGTCAATGTCCTTCGGTGACAGTTTAAACTTTCATGAGAACTGAAATTGAAATAACTTGGTTCACCAAAAAAAAAATATTTTTTTTAAATAATAAAGTGAAAGAACGGATAAAGTTAAATCATTCATTATTTTAAACGAATTGTGCCATAAAAATTTTATGGCACAATTCGTTTATTAATTAGTTATTTAATAACTGTGCAAAAACCATTTTCATAGTTACAGATGTAATAAAAACTATCTTCTAGCGCCTTGTAGCGCTTTAGTAATCAGAGCATTAATCATGAATGTTTTAACTCAATCCAAACTTTATGATTACTAAAATCATGAAAACCCCAATAGGTTACCAGAGGTATTGAACTTTAACTTAACAAAACAGGCCAAGTGCCAGTCGTACTCACACGCACACAGGGTTCCGTAGCACTAAAAAAAACCGGCCAAGTGCGAGTCGGACTCGCGCACGAAGGGTTCCGTACCATTATCTATAAAAACGTCAAAAAAATCATATCTGTTGTATGGGAGCCCCCATTAATTTTTTATTTTTTGTTTTTAGTATTTGTTGTTATAGCGGCAATAGTAATACATCATTTGTGAAAATTTCAGCTTTCTAGCTATCACAGTTTATGAGATACAGCCTGGAGACAGACAGACAGACAGCGAAGTCTTAGTAATAGGGTCCGTTTTACCCTTTGGGTACGGAACCCTAAAAATGGCTCATTCATGTTGTATTGTAATACATTCAACAGCGAAACTAAATTTGTTTTTCATAGTATGTAAATGAAAAACAAAGTTACTGCTGCAGTTTGATGAAAAAGTCCCATCCTACTAATATTATAAATGTGAAAGTTTGTGAGAATGGATGTGTGGATGTTTGTTACTCTTTCACGCATAAACGGCTGGATCGATTTGGTTGAAATTTGGTATGTAGATAGGTTATACCCTGGATTAACATATAGGCTGCTTTTTATCAACACACCATGCGGGCGAAGCCGCGGGCGGAAGCTAGTATCTTAAATAACTAAACATCAAATCTTATTCAAAACGTTCAAATGGTTGAAAGTTTTTTTACATTATACAATTCTACAATTTTTTCAGAATTTTCCTCCTCTTACTTTAAAAACCGGCCAAGTGCGAGTCGGACTCGCGCACGAAGGGTTCCGTACCATTATCTATAAAAACGGCAAAAAAAATCATATCTGTTGTATGGGAGCCCCCCTTAATATTTTTTTTTTAATTTTTAGTATTTGTTGTTATAGCGGCAATAGTAATACATCATTTGTGAAAATTTCAGCTTTCTAGCTATCACGGTTTATGAGATACAGCCTGGAGACAGACAGACAGACAGCGAAGTCTTAGTAATAGGGTCCCGTTTTACCCTTTGGGTACGGAACCCTAAAAATCGTAAAGCGGTTCACAGAATACATCTACCAACCAAGTTTCAACTGTGTAGTCCTAATATGTAGTTTCGAAATAAAGTGGCTGTGACATACGGACAGACATGACGAATCTATAAGGCTTCCGGTTTTTGCCATTCGGCTATTGATTTAAAGTCAATTCATTTACAGCCTGGCTGTTGGCCAACGATTACTTAAACCTTAATAAAGTAATAAAGTGCATGCGCATTATTACGGAAAAGGTTGTACATGCCTATGAAGAAATTGCTCCGTTCTTGCTTTCACAAATAAGGGTTTAGTTATGAGCAGAATGGCTGATATTAAAATTCGATACACTTACGAACGTGACTCTACCGTTGTAGTTAGGTCTTGCTGTTATTGCCTAGTTCTATTTACCCCATTAAATATGAAAGTTAAAGTGAGCGCCGCTTCGTATTTACTGCATCGTTTACTTCCCTCGTAAATGTGTTCTGAAGGTCTTATCTGGCAAACGCTGTGCTTCTCTATAGAATATTTTTAGGGTTCCGTACCCAAAGGGTAAAACGGGACCCTATTACTAAGACTTCGCTGTCTGTCTGTCTGTCTGTCTCCAGGCTGTATCTCATAAACCGTGATAGCTAGAAAGCTGAAATTTTCACAAATGATGTATTACTATTGCCGCTATAACAACAAATAAGTACTAACAATCAGGGCTCTGAACCGGTTTAAAAAGAGCGGTTAATTTCGATTAAATACCGGTAAATATATCGTTCCTTCATTTACCGGTTAAACAAGTGAACTTTTTTTATGTAACCCAAATGATAAAGGTTACCGGTTACATAAACACAACGGTTTTGACACCCAAATTAACCGGTAAATTCCGTAATTGGTAAATTATTTTCGTCTATTTTAACACTTCCATTGACATTACCCCTGAAAATATGATGAAAAAAAAAATTTTTGATCTGAGGCAGTCAAATACAACCGGAGTTCGACTTGCTTAGTTGCGCCTAGCCCCTATCAACTTGATTTTAACCGGTTAATTATCAATACCAAAACCAAAATTCATAAAAAACCGCTTATCTGCATAAACCGGTAAATACCGGTAAAGTGCAACCTTTAACCTAAATTGATTTCGGTTTGAGGTCAATGACCGTAACCGGTTAAGAATTTCAACCGGTTTCCGAGCCCTGCTAACAATTAAAAAAAATATATATTAAGGGGGGCTCCCATACAACAGATTGATTGTTTTGCCGTTTTTATAGATAATGGTACGGAACCCTTCGTGCGCGAGTCCGACTCGCACTTGGCCGGTTTTATTTTATTTTAGCAATTCCTTTCGAACAGTAGATGTCGTCTAGCCAACGGAGTAACACTTGCTGAAGCTAATATGTAAATAGTCGTGTAACATACTGTTGCTGATATCAGCAGTGTTTACAGTCAGAACCAGAAGATTGGTAAGCCACCAACCAACATCGATAACAATGCTACCTAGGCCGATTTAACCTTTGATATTACGTAAATACAGCTCTGCTATATTCCAGTTTACCTTCTTCAACCTCCTGAGCAGCCGCCTCTGCCTCCGCAGCAACGTCTTGCCGCAGTGGCGCAGCGTCTCGATCCACCGACACCTCGACGGCATCAGATCCCACACACCAGCAGACATTATGTATCAACACATCACAGTATCTCTTAAAAGTTTTTATATCACGACACACTTTGTTCACAACCTTCACATTCTTAGTATTCTTTGGACAAATATTTGAAGTCAAACACTGTAAATAATTATTTATAAAATGTTAATAGTTCAAGTTTGATTATTTACTTTAATATTTTCAGATTTTATTTCAAGGTTACAAGTTGTCTCGAGTTTTCATAAACGTTGTTTATTTAATATTTATTTTGATCTTGCGGCCTGATTAACAATATCGTGGCAACGTCTCAACAACTTGTGCATAAATGACACCGTCCACTACTCACGGATAAATATATAGGTATGGTAAGCAACCGCAGAAAGGCGTGATTTTCTGAGTAAACTGTGCATTTTCTGTTAAATCTGTATAAACAGATTACTGATTATGCGGGGTTTATCCATGGAAAGATACGTGATAACACCGACCCTGAAGGGATACTGGTGCGATTGCTATACGTAGGTACTAAATGTAGATTCTGTTCGGTGTTTATAGAAGATTTTAAATTCAAACATCGACTATTAGTAGTCCACAAGATTATCTAAGGAATAGGTAAACTTATCTTTTAGAAGTAATGAAATAGGAAACAGCAGCTACGACGAGACAAGATACTAGCCGAGTAATTATGAATTTATATTAAGCTCCACGTGTTGATCTTATGGCGAATTCTCAACGAGCAATTAGCGTTTATGATGCAGACGCTGAAACAGACGTCAAACATTGCAATAAAATCTCTAGCTTCCGGGAAAGCAGGAAAACAAAATAAGTTATGTTGACACCAATGCCGTTTCATGATGACTTTTTTACTACATAGTTAGATTTAATGTCTTTTCATTACCACGACAAGTTTCTACTGTTTACACTGTGAGATACTAAATACTTGTACAGCTTACGTAAAACAAATATTTTGAGATACGGTGACATAGACTCGTCTAGATATAATTATGATGCTCTTGAATAAATAACGGGTTCACATGCAAGACTGGTGACAAAAAAAAACGAAATTCCACAAAACAATGAAATTCCACAAAAAAAAAATGAAATTCCATACATATTTAATTTAATAATTTACTGTTTTCACCTAATTTAACAAATTAACCCGACGTATTTATGTTTTTTCATGAAACGTCTGGTTTTATAATAGTTTTACTTGACTTAAGGAAAAACTGTTCCGGTGAACTCGTTTTGATGAAGGTATCGAGATAAAAAACGAAAAATCAGAACGAAAGAATTGCTTTCGGGTTTTTCTACCATTCGTTGAGTAATCCTGTTTATCCATTTTAGACCTTACATTTTGTTGCTTTTGCTTGGTTTTTTTTGGTGCTTTTTGTTGTTATGCTTTTTAATTTTTTGGGTTTTTTATTTTTTTTTGGTCTTTTTGCGAGTTTTTCTCATCAGAATTCTAGAAATTATCATGGCCAACCGGCCGTAGTAAAGAGAATCTCTACAGATGGAGGTTCATGGACGACTCAGGCCAAATATATTTGATGATTTGCCATCGACACACTAAGAAAAAGAAGCGAATGTACTGGGAATGTTTGTAATTTCTCAATCAATAACGTTTTGATCATCAAAACAAAACAAGAGGACACGTTCCATATAGTTACAATGGCAATAAAATGCGTTTGATTGTTCAATTGAATGAGATCGATGGAATATAACTCACGTTTTAACAATAACATTCACACGTGCCCGTTACATACATTTTTATTGCGTAATTTCTTTAGAAATCAAAGGAGGCTGGTAAGTGTGACGCATCTGGTTTACACGTACGATTGCGGAAAGAAATTGTAAGTAAACATGTGAACAGGATGATCTTTCATTGGTTACCTCATCACAAGCGTAAAAAATGATTACTGTCATCAGATCTTAGCCTCTCAGGTCATTTACACCTTCAAGGGAAGGATGAATTTTAAAGGTAATTGGGCGTCTGATCATTCTCGTAATTTTGCATTTTTAAATTCTTCTTTAGTTAAATAAGGAAATGCGTCTTCCATATCCATGTTTGGCTTCTGTTTACCGGTTTATTTTTACTTCTTATGAAGGTCTGCCGTTTTAAAGTTTTTAACCCGCATACTGGTTTCTTTTAATGCGATTTTTTAAAAGGGTGTTATGGTTATTTTGGTATGAAAACCATGAAATATCGCTAAATGTTGAATCTTTCTCGTTTAACAGGTTTAATTTTTTATTTATTCTGGCATTTGTAGAGGTAGGTAGAGGTGTACCTAATAGTACATCCACATTTTGCCAGTTTTGTTCAAGTCCCATTTGGGGCGAGCCTATTGCCATCAACCGGGCACAAATCCAGACTCCGTGGCCGCTACTGAGAAATTTCTGGTGGAAAACCCAATAGCACTTTGCCTGATCCTGTAATCGAAGCCAGAACCTCCTGCTCGGCAGCCGCGCTTGCGGCCACGAGCCCAACGGGGCCGTCCATTCGTCTTGCACAATACATTTATATATCATCTGTTCACTGTTTAATAAATTCATATTGTCAGATAGCCATCATGCAAGCACAATGATGAAATAATTGCCTTCGACATTTTCACCTAAAACATTAGGTCATTGACTTTTCAATTTAATTGTTGATTTATAATTCAGATTTTAATTATTTAAATGAGAATCCAAGAATTCCTAATGCTTTTATAATAGTTCATAATCGAATTTAATAAACTAAATCTTATGACATTCTGACGTATAACAACCGATTGTGAACGACAAAAACTTCCATCACTTCATTTAGAGAAATTACTAGAATAATTGTGTTCCAATTAGTAACATAAACAAGGCAATAATTCGAATATTAATTAACAATGAAATGTGATTGTTACGAGGCTAATAAGAATCTAAAGGATTATGCAGAGGTAGGTACAGCTAATTACTTCGACATTGCATGACATGCAATCAAATTATGTTTCTTATTTCTATTACGATAAGGATAATATTCGGTTGATTGAGCTGGTGTTTAGAAAATGTATCAGTCGCAAAAATGAAGTTTGAAAATGATTCACGCGTCCGGTTCAAAACCCCGCAACCTACTTTCGGTTTGGACTACTGTACTTGACAATAGATTGAATAAAAAGTTTGAAGTACTTTACTAACGGTTGATTTCAATTTACCACTAGCACTAGCATTAATTTTATGATTTACCTACTTTGAATTTTGAGCAGAATTTTTACATAAACGACAATACAATCATATATGTATATTTCGATGGCAGCAAAGTAGAAACGGACATCTACATTTTTTCGAAAATGCTTTTGTTACAAAAATGAGCTTACATTAATCCTATCTACAAGTCTGTATTAATATTTTTTCAAAATTCAAAATAACAAAGAAAATTTGACACGTAAATGAAGACATCTACACTGGATTTTTAAAAAACATCGCAGTAGAAACGGACATTTGAATTTGTCCGCCTTTACTTCGGAGCTTTGACAGATGAATGAAACGTCAACAAAGACATCAGTCACTTTTCACATTCTGGCGTGTTCTTATATCAGTCTTATTTTAATTTTATATCAGTCTGTTATTTACCTATTTGGTAATGGTGCTTTTGATAATAATAAATAGCATTTTTATTTAAAAATATATATTTTACGTGGTTTGGTAACTAAATAAATGAATTTAACTGATAGATACCGATGGAGTTTAGTGGTAAATGACTCATTTATTGATAATAATAAAATGTTAAATATTAAAAAAAAGTAAATAAAGATATCTGTTTGCATGTTTGCAACATATAAACGGATAACAGGCAGATGTCTTCTTCTACGTCAAAGTGTTTTCAGAGTAAAAAAAGACATCTACATTATTTAAGTAAAACAACGATATAGCGATAAAACCTATTACACAATTCATAAAGAAGGTTATTTTAAAGCATTATAGAAAAGAGAATGTTCATGGAAGTATGGAATCCCGTACCATGCTGCATCAAAATCAAACCTTGTTTTTTATAGACTACACTGATCGTATTAACTCCTACAAAAATTATTTTTGAAAAAAAAAACCCGCGTTTCAGAGTTATTTTATAAAATCGAAACTAACCTAAAAAGTAGGTCTATTTTTTCGACGCTACCAACGACGTATTTTAAACACACATACATTACATTATTGCTCTAAAAACAGCGTAATACACTAATATTAGTAAGAATTACGAGTTAAAGTAACATCCACAGTATGCTTGACTGAAACTCGATTTTATTTTAGACCTTTACATTGCCAATAGTCAGTCAGTAGAGTACAGTACAAATGTCAGATGCCACAGATAAGATAACTATAAACCATAGAGTATAGTAAGTGCTATAAACTAGTCGGGATTTAGGGATGTAATCGATAAATCAAAATCTTTAGGCTGAGAAAATCTATTTTGTTGCAAATAGTAATAAACCAAACTAAATCGATTTGGTGTACTGATCTTACTTAATTGTAATTAATTTTAGAGTCCGCTCGACAGACAAGGGTTTGTTCAATTGAAACGGAACGTCGTTTATATTCAGTTGAAACGGAACGTCATATAAAGGGAGTAAAACAATATTCATACTTTTAAACTCGAAAAGTATATTTCCAGTTCAAAAATCAAATCCCCGACGCGTAATGCCGTAAAAAAATATGAAACTAATTACTATAATATTTTGGTTTTGAGGCGCGAGACTTTTTGGTACCAACTTTGGTCATTGTCCTTTCAGGTTAATCGGTCCATAACTCTCAAAATAACCACTCTTTTAAACTAAATCTGCTCTCCTGTAAAGTTGCGATTTTGTAGATGTCCGTTTCTACTTTGCTGCCATCGATTTATTATGTGGTATTTAGGTATGCCATTTTATCTACATACATTGTAGTTTGTCATTTGAATTTCAATAAACTGTGCAGCAGTATTGCTTAGAAGTAATAATCTACTAGGCAAGTACCTATTCATTGCGGAGGCCATTGGCAGTTGTAATTGCTTAGTATTACATTTTAAGTTCTAAACCACACGAATAGCTTCACCTTCAGGCAGGCAATACTAGGAAACAACTCAAGACAAACTCGACCTTATGTTACTTAAAACAGAGGTCACGTTAATACAAACATTTCTGGAAACGAGAGGGCCGGGTTGGTAAACATTTTTTACCAAACAAAAATAGCCCATAATGTTCGTTACACAAGGAATTGTTTACACCGAATCTTGTTTAATTCTAATCTACATAGTAATGTAAAGCCGCGTGTGCTTTGTATATTATGTAAACAAAGTAAGTAAACAGCGGATGTTTGTAGGGATTGCAGACGATGATGGCGGCCTCAACTAACAAGAAACACGTGGTTGTCAATGAGGATATCAGTATTGTTTATAATAAGTCATTTTATAACTGAGTACTCGACCGAAGTCATTGATCTTATTTCTAGTGTCCGACCGAAGCATCGGCTTTGGCCACCTTTCCACAAAAGAACCATTTTCGACCAAACCTTCAGTTTCGGCCAAAATGAGTCAAGTTTCGGCCGAAGTTGATAGTTTGTAGCAAGCGCCGAAATTGAACGGATACTTACACCTGTGGTAGAGTAGATGTTACCTTACCCGGTGCCCTACATGAGTTAACTAGAGTGAGTCTTATTCTTTTGAAGTGTGTGCGCAAAATCAGTTGCATGTTGCATCACGAATGTCTCATGCGTCGCAATTTGTGTCATAGTTCCAACTAGCGGAGATAAGTGACTTGTAAAAAATATTTACCAAAGACTTGAGAATAAAGTTCGTAAATATTTAGCAATTTGAACATTGCAATTTACAGTATTAACAAATAGATTTCTACATACATACTCTATGACATTAATTTGTTAACGTTTTTCAGGTCTTTTTCAGCAAAAAAGAGTTACTGTTAGTTTCACTTAGTAGAAACAAAAGTAGCATGAACCGTGAAGTAAGTAGCCTTTGTGTACAGCTCGTATATGGTACTATGGTTAGTAAATAAGTGGAGTAAAGTGCAGGTTGCACCATGAATTCATAAAATGACACCGTAACTACCACAGCCGCAGGTCCCGTTGCTATTCGCTGCCTTAGAACCGCATCGTACTGGACACAGTAACGCCTCATGCTTTCTAATTTACTTTACCGTTACCGCAACAAGCTTACTTAACTTCAGCGATATAACGTTGTTTATTACGACACTGCTATATTTATAGTGTTTAATCATGAACAATGCTGGCATAATCCTGTTATTAATACGAATAGTCTTACCTAATGTACAAATATTAGACCGTCTGATGTTCTCTTTGCGAAAATATTTTCACCAACTCCAGAGGTCGATGTGTTAATTCTTGCAGGCAAGTTATAATGCAATCGCTTGTGTACATTTGATATGGCGCAACATGAGATCGGGTAACAAATATTAACTCTGCAAAATCGATCGATGTTACTAAAACAAAAACTGTGATAATAATCACAACATCATCAGTTTCGATACTACGCGTCAAATAAATGACCATTTAGAAAACTCTTTACTTGAAAACTTCAAACTGTATGACAGTTTGTATCAAGTAGTTAAAAAAACAATCAATCGTCATATTACTTAAAACCATTCGCACACACAAACAACAGATCCAAATAGACGGGTTGCACAACCGTATTAAACTTTAGTTTGATCAGCGATTACTCGTTTACACTCGGGACGGAGTTCGCGGTGCGAATGGACGCAGAGTCGACCGCCCGTTGTCATGCCGTATGCAATACTGCAGCAGCTAGTGGTGGGACAACTTCTTTCACCGAACGCTTACACAATAAAAAGGTTACGTAACCAACTTTTGCCTTTCCAATGCTGCAACGACGCGTGTAGCAATTGCTTTTTTCGGATGATCGGAGCCTTAAATCGATATATGCAAATCCGACGCGTAGCCCATTGTTAGAATATATTAAACCAGGTAAACCGGTTTAGCAGCAGACGGTTATCAGTTCAAGTTTGGAAATGGTAAAACAGTAAAACGTCAGAGCAAATGTCTGTCGCCATGGGATCTGGAGGCCATAGTCCTCGCGCGCCAGCATGAGTGGCGCGCGGAGGCACAGCGCCGGGGGGAAACTCCGCTGCCGCGGCAAATTGTCGCGCAGCGGACAGACCTCCGGCGCGATCTCATGGCGACATGGAGAGAGCGACTATCGCAACCCCGTACAGGGCACGCCACGATAGTGGCGATAAGTCCCCTCTTTGAGGAGTGGCTAGAGAGGCGCCACGGCGCCCTCACCTTCCGCATGACGCAGGTCCTCACCGGACACGGATGTTTCGGGAGGTACCTGCACCGAATCGGAGGCCACCGTAGGCGCGGGCCTGTGGACGGTGAGTAATGGGTTAGCTCGCCGTCCGTCCGTCTTGTGACGACAGGCAGTGTCGACGGCGCGTTCGTGTTCCACGCGCGCCTCAAAGAGATGTCAGCAAACAAGAGGAGAACGCAACGGCCGATGCCTGCCAGGGCTGCGGGACTGTTCGAAAGAGATACCGCGGCCCTGGAACATAAAGGGCAAAAGAAGGAACATGGGTGGTTTTTAGTCAGTAAAAGTCTGACACTCTCTTCCGCTCCGCCCAGAGCGGGAGGAGTCATTTGATGATTTCCCACCCGAAAAAAAAAAGAGCAAATGTCTGTCGCAGATAATATTGATCACTATTCAGCAGTGAGTCAGTGACATACGTTATTATAACAATAAAATAAAACAAAATTGCATTGGCAGAGCCAAATTAATATTGTTTTATTTTATTGTTCCTGATTACCTAATTTATTGGTGTTTTACATCATACTAAACTGCATCTGCATTAGGTAATAAATAATCGGATAACATGCAAATGCATAGTAATACATACTGCTTACATAACCCCGTCGAATGATATAAACGGGAGTCGCGAAACTCGGGCATGAGGATGCAACGATAATAAACCAAATTGGTTAACCGGTCATCGACAACTCGAGCAGAGTTGATACTCGGTCACTGACACACTTAAACGCAGTTTTCCGTTCATTGCTTTTATTTTCTCGAGCACAGCCAATTAAAGAGCCAGTTGCACTTGTCCATTTCTAAAAAGAAAGGAACTTGAACCCAGCCCGTGTAGGCGAGTGATACTTCCGGTTTCCCCCATCTATTTCTGTCAGAGTTTCTGGGCCAGAGGTACTTTCCACCGTAGACCTGATGTTGTTTTGGTTTAAAAAGAAAAATGTTGATTTGCGCGAGTAAATTTATGTGTGTGACGTTGCATGTGTGTGACTGCCAAATTATCTCAGCGATACCTAGTTCCGATAATCCAGATTGCGCACTTCTTAGGTTTCCTGCTGTCGTCACGAATATAAATGCGATGTTTTATTTGCCAAGTTCCGCTGGCTCAGCAACCTTGTTCACTGAGGACTATAACGAATGGTATAGTCTCATAATTTTCGTTACTGGTTCAGCTGCTTTGTAAAGTAGAGCAAAATCATGAAAGGTTCGGTGTTTGCTATGGCCTTTCTTTGACTGTCAGATGAAGAGCTATCTCATTGCAGATTGAAGTAGGAAATGATCGTATCAGATTGAAGTTATCCCTCAGGTAATTGCATATTACTGTAAGGTCTTGTAACAGTCTAGATTTCTATTGTATCATGTTGTAGTTTTGTCTTCGAGGTCTTGTCTCCTTTTCCTCCTAGATCACTATTGATTATCATTAACACTAGAAACGGGACATTTACCATGTTTACTGTTTGTTTTGAGTTTGACAAAACAAACAGAAACAAACAGTAGACATGGTAAATATCCCGATGACAGTTTAAAAACTATTGATATATTAAGCTAGATGTCTATTTCACTAGTTTTAGAATGAGCAGTTCTGACAAGACGACCCCCATATTATTAGGGAGATTTTAATAATAAATAAATATTTTTAAATGTTTTTTTTTTATAATTTTTGTTACTTAAAATACACTTCTCATCAAAAAAATCGAAACACCTCGCAGTTTATGATTTGATAAGGATTATCAGAAAAATGTGTATATTTAGGAATAAATGTAAAATGTCATTTAATAGTGAGTAGTATGAGGTTTTTAAATCCTAATGTTATTGTTCTAAATTCAAATTAAGTCTTCATAGGTTTCGTATTTTGTATAATGAGTAATTTTTACCCTGTATGGAATATGAAGGAAATGGGTAAAACAACACGCGTAAATGAAAAAAAAATGTAAGAAACGTTTATTTAATAACTTGTATTCCCTCCGCGAGCTCTTATTACTGCTTCCATACGGTTCTTCATCGATCGGATGAGAGTCACGATCACATGTTGTGGTATATTATCCCATTCCTCTTGGATTGCATTTTGCAGCTGGCTAAGTGTTTCTGGGGCTGGATCTCTTGCTCGAATTCGTCTCTTTAATTCATCCCATAGATGTTCAATGGGATTCATGTCCGGGCTTCTTGCTGGCCATACCATAATGGACATACCGACTTCGGTAAGATAATCTCGTACGACGCCCGCGGTGTGAGCTCTAGCATTGTCGTGCATGAATATGAAGTCGTTGCCAATAAAATGTGCATAGGGCATCACATGAGGTTCAAGACACTGTTCGATGTACCGATGAGAGTTTAGTGCATGCAGCCGTGGCCCAGACACAAAGGCAAGTTCTGTCTTACCGTCGGCGCTGATTCCTCCCCAAACCGTCCACGAACCGCCACCATAGCTGACCTTTTCTTCAATGCAGCATTGTGCAAAGCGTTCTCCATCTCTTCTGTAGACCTTGTTCCTTCCGTCGTTACCATACAGCATAATTTTACACTCATCAGAAAACAGTACTTTGCTCCACTGAAGGTATGACCAAGTTAGGTGCTCGCGTGCAAAGTTAAGGCGCGCTCTTCGATGGTCTGCAGTTAATTTCGGCCCATTCGCTGGCTTATGCGGTGCCAATCCGCGTTCCTTCAACCTTCTTCTTATTGTAGAGTCACTTACAGCTACTCTTCGTACAACGCGAAGCTGCTGCTGCAGTTGAAAAGCGTTAAGGCGTCGATTTCGTAAAGAAGTTGTTACAATAAATCGATCATCTCGCTCAGAAGTGACCCGATTCCTGCCAGATCCTGAACGGCGCGTGAACGAACCAGTCTCCCGATAGCGTTTGTAGACTCTATGAACAGATGATAAGCTTAGATGCAATCTTGCAGCCACAACACGCTGACTAAGTCCAGAATCCAGCAATGCCACCACTTGGGCGGCTTCTGCGGGCGAAGTATCCATATGTTTTAGAAAAAAAAGTTTTTTCAGACGTCCCAAAGTCACAGTAAATGAAATAAGAAACAAAAAGTTTAAAGACAAGCGCTAATTTTTAGTTTTTAAACGAGAAACGTACTCCAACCCTAAATACACATTTGTCTCAAAACAGTGATTAATTTCATTTATAGGATAAACAAATGAAATTCTAATTTCGAATTTTGATTTTTTTCTTCTTACTGTAATGACCAAACTGCCAGCTACACAATAATGTTTTTTTTTTCATGGAATTAATTCTCTTTTGTAAAAAATTAGGACAAAAACAATAAAAACGAAAGTGTTTCGATTTTTTTGATGAGAAGTGTATTTAAAATGTAAAATAATATGTTAGAAAGAATAAATAAATAAATATTTTAATTTGTGAACAGTAGGTACAGTATGGCATACCTTACCGCAAAACATCAAAACAAACTGATGATTTATTTAGAACACAAACATGTATAATATGTGGTATATGCTTACATGTTATGTACATGCTTACATGGTATTTTTTGTAACGATGTTCAAAAACCAATCAACGATAGCATGCCCCGCTTTCATTTTAGGACAAAAACGTGAACATAGATAATGAACACTAACAAAATTTTGCAGTCGACCTAAATTATTATCTAATTAGCAAACAAGAAAATTGCAAAGAAACTGCTAGTTATGTGTTACAGATCTTGATGATAAGATAACGGAAGATGTTTATATGTTAATAGTCTGAAATGAAAAGAGTATTAAAATGATGAAAACTAAACACTGCAGAGGTATGCAATTTGAATCACGCAACCATATTATAACGGCTATCTTAAATTTAATTTAAAGTCTTCTGTGTAAAACATTGTTCATGCATAATTACTGACATGCAATTCAGATTTCTTTCAACGAGAAATGTAGACAAAAGAAGAAAAAGAAATGCATTATTTTCTCAGCACCGTAACTGGACTCACGTCATGATCGAAAATACTGGTTTTAATCAGCGCCCCACCAATTTAGTCCAGCACCAAACTAAACACCTTATTACCAAACAATGCAGTAAAACGGATACACCCGAGCTACCTGACTGGATTATCGGCATTAACAAACACATACAATATCGTTACTTAACATTCGACATTAACCGCGTAATGGTGTGTCAGCATTTCATTCTGCCAGTCTGCCTTATGTAATGCACTGTTTAACACCATGTGACCTCTTATGAAAGACTGGAACCTTGACAGCTGATGCGACGAAGTAGATGTTAGCACTAGTTTCTGAACGAGAAGCATCAAAAAGAGTCAAATAATCTGGTGGTCTACCATGACCTCTTAAAGCAGTGTTGTTGTAATCTCACTTAGTGTGAGAATGGGAGCTAGACGACCTGTATAGCTCTATCTCTTGCCCAAACTAACTAACTAAGTGGCATTAAAGTAATACTGCCCTGGGTTGCTTTAGATAGATAATACATGATTATTATTATCTTTTAAGCGCTTTGGTAAAAAAACTGTTGGCTTAGAATGTATTTCTGAATAAATAAATAAATAAAAAATAAGGCAATACATGAATCAAATATGTAAGATACATCTTCGTACATTAATCACGCATCTACGGTAGATCATTTAGGAGTATAGTATTAGCGTTATAATGTATTAACTAGATTACACTTCCGGACAAACACTTCAGCCCATTTCTAAACATACCTCATTAAAAGCTGTGGCTTTGAAGGAAATCTTATTAAGTTTGGATAATTGGCCGTGGATTCTTAAGTCAAGGCCAAGGCTGTATTCACCAGTTAATGAGGAAGTTTAGAAATGGTTTCAAGGCCAGAGAAACGTTATTAGAGATCAAGGTAAAATGAAAATTTGTTCTATGGACAAACAAAAAACATAGGATCGGTCGGTAGGTTTTCGGCAGATAAAACAGTCAAAGGAAGATTAATTTTATATAAACCCAACTCAAAACTTGTTTCTTATAATTATAGGTTTATCATTTGTTATAAAATCCATTGTTTAACACACAATAATTAATAAACTTAACCGAAAACAATACAAATCTTAAAGACAAGACAATTCAAGTATTCAAGCGCATCAGCATAAAACAAATAAATATCTAGTTAAACCACGGGTTAACTCACAAGGTGACGTCAATGACCACAATGCTGAGGTCTGCTCTCAGTGTCACTCCAAAAGCGTACAGTACGATAATTCGACAGCCACTACGCACGAATCAGAATAAATAAAAGTATCTTATTCTCGAACCCGGTTCTTGTGGCAAGAGTCTTGTCATCCTATGTAAATTTTATTTAGTTGTCGGTAAGCAAACACTGTTATAATTTGTTTTCCGCGGTAGTATTCATGGTGTCATAATTATTATGTTCTTATTTATCAACTGTGCGGTCTTACATGTTGTCACACTAATTAGAGTCAATTTGCACGATCGTGCTAATACAGCTTATTGACTTCCAGTTTCTTCCTCATACTGATTTTTCTAGTTATCTGTCAAAGTGCATCGAAATTAGAACGTCACATTACGTCATCCACATTAATTTCACTGTGCATTTCTCTGGGTGCCATTTTGTTAACTTTGCACTCAGGGGCTGTATTTCTCTATGTCTGATCAATTGAGCAATTATTCATTCCTTATCCTGAAGTCTTTACAAATAGTAACTACTTTGACACCATAAGATCTGTCCCTTATTGAGGTCTACATGAACAAAGATCATCAATATTTCATTTGTGTGGTGATCCTCCATTCAAAAGATACACAAAACAAGATTAAAAGGCATTGAAAATAATTCCTCATCCATCAATGTCCTTAAAAACACTTTGGCTCGTCATCATTACGCCGCATGTAGGGAGTACTACCAGCTTATGTAAAGCCTAAAGGCTCCACACAAAGAATTGTGTAAATACTTACGAAATATGCCACGGATACAAAAGAGAGCTCACTCTCGATGTTATGTCATTCCCTATAGGTGTCAGCCTTTAAATGTTACTTGTGAAGTTGATGATATTCTCGTGAAGCAGGTTCATTATCATTAAGTATTCGTAAAATGCTGTGGCAACTTCAAAGGGCAATGAGAAGAACCGCCGTGTTTTTACTCCGCAAGGGAAAATTATTCAACTGATTTCGTCTTTCATCTTTGTAGATGTTTTTCGTTTGCAATATGAGGTGAAAATATTCTTTGAATTTTCAATAACATATTTGAGTAATGTATCTGGTTATATTACTTATTTTTTTGCGGTTTATCTATTAACCTTGCCAAAAGCAAAGTTGAAATATTGCTGCAGAAATAACTTAGGTAGTTTCGGAAACTAATAACAAAAACAATTCCTAAATCGCAAACACTTTGCACAAACAATATCAGCCCGATTACGTTATAGACAATGAAGAAACCTGCTAATGATTCTTAAAGTGCCTATTTATAGCGTTCATAAGATCAATTTACAGTCCTACTTTCTCGCACAAATTGAGTTCACACTTCGAACGTGCGCGTGGGTAGACTTACTAAAAAATAGACTAGCATAGTCTTACTTTAACACTTTAGATAAAAGTTCGTTTAAGGTTTTCTGTAATCCTACGCGTACACTAAAGTTCGGAAAGAACATGAATTTTGTTCTTAGAAAATGGAAATGTGGTTTCCAACAAATTATCAACGTTTCATTTATCGTGCATGCGAATGTTTGCTCTTTCAGAATACTAAGTGAAGACGAGGTTTACACAAATAAATATTTGTGTACTTGCTAGTATTAAATTGATGTGTTGATGGATGCCACACCGTTTTGAGGTTATTTCTAAATGTTTTTAAACAATACTGCTTGACTTACACAAAACAATCTAATTGTTGTCACTTTAAGTCAACATAAACGCCTGTAACTTCTAAGTCACTCGCGCCAAGAAACGCCTTCGCGTTAATAGCTATACTTAAACGATCAGGCGCTCGGAACTTAGTAACTTGACATAGCAACGTACCGATAGCTAAGAAAAGGTGTTTTATGAGGAAAAGAAAATATCCAGGGCGTTTTCTTAGATAACAACACAATTTACTTAAACCTTTTCCCGCACAAAATAGGGCAGTGCCGTCAATATGGAAATGATATTATTCAAGGAATGAAGGAAGGAAAACTGATTTAATGTTACCTACATTCCAGGTAAATTACAATAGAGTACATTTTTATTACCAATATATTCACAGGAATCCATACCTGCTACTATTAATAGGCATGAAATTCCTGCCATAAAAGACTATAGCCTATAAAAAAAAATATAGTTCCATCAAGCAGGTCCAGTAACACAGATGTGTAATTACTAGGTTGTGTTAATGCACTCTACGGCAGCAAAAAGAACTCGAGTAAATTAATGTTGGAAGAACTTGTTCCACTAACTAGGTTCCGACGATGTGGGAATGTATGTAATTGGGTAAAGTGGATGAAATTGCGTATCGGAGTCGGCAAAGATAGGGTATGGATAAAAGTGGGTTGTGTTGTGGAAAGATATCTATTTGCGTGTTTATTAAAGGTCGGTCGAGAAAAATCGTTGATTTTAGAGCTTTTTATTCCAACACTTACAGTGAATCAATCTTGTCTGTTTATAAGTAGCTAGACAGATACATTAGATTGGAGTTCAAGAAAAATCTTAATCAATCAAAAATGAAAACTCCAGAAATATCTTGTGCGTCTTACATATTATGGTTTACATTGTGCATAAGAATCCCATGAACTAACTACCATTTTAACTAACTGCTGTCTTCACAGAGCCAATCGTCTCAATAAAAAATATCTTCCTTGAATCCATGATGAATTTTTGGGAGAAAAATTAAGGAGAAATATGGTCGGTAGATATATTGGAGTTGAACTTTGGAAAACAAAACAGATAAATAGAAAACATATACCAAAACTATAAATGAAACGAAAACTGTAGAATTAATCTTGTTACTTAATTAACTAAATCAAAGCTTTGTTTGCCGAAAAGAAGAAACCGAGCTTGTTTATGTTTAGATTTGTGAATATCATAAGCACCAGTCTGATGGAAACCTTTAATGGAAGCTGACAATAAATTGTGTGGGCGTTGTCTTCATATCTCATACATTATGTATTTGTTATATCGTCATATTTTACGAAATGGAATGTTATGTATATAATAGTGCGACGGAACAAAACAAATATTGTCTTATGAATAAGATTGAGGAATATGTTTCTGATTTTATTTGTAAATAAAGTAACCAATAATTTATTGACTTACATGTCTCAAGAAAATCTGTTTATTTGGGCAAATTATTAGGTATGAAAAGGGTTCTATATCAAAAGGTTCAGAAGGACCAGATAAATGATATGTGTGTCACAACAGATGTTGCGAACAAACGAAAACAGATATAATTCTGCGTTGATTGCGAAGGTCCGATGGCGATTATATCATTAAATATCGATTACATCTAGTTCGTGACCATGCTGTGGCTTGCAAAACAAAAATAGAGTACACAGCAGTACGTAACACTTGATTAATATGCCACAAAAAGAATGCCTTATTAAAAATAGTTGGCGATATCACAATGTGATTACAAAGAGCGGAGTGCAGTGGTACCAGTCACGTAGGGGGACAGGACACAAGCTGTAGCGATTTTGTTTTAATTATTTATCATTATCTCACACACACCTTAATTGCAGAAATTTTAAAGGGTGCCTATAATAATGTAAAATGTTTTATCAATAGGTTACCCTATGATTTTCTTTTGAACTGCTCGCACATAAAGGAAAATATGATAAAGAAAACAGAATGTTAAAATCTCTGTAATACAGTCAATTACTTGTAAACGGCCTTCCGGCAGCATTAATCGCTTAAGTGGCTCTTACGACTTAAAAGAATAGTTAAATAGATGATTATCTGCCAGTCTTAGAATGAGGAAATAACTCGTATAAAATGAATACGCTTCATCATCTAACATTATAAAACCACACCACTTGACTAACGTAACTTTGTGATAGTTCTAATCGGATTCGCTCGCCTTTTCTCTCTTAAATCCCTATTCGGATGGCTCAAATAATCGTAATTCGTTTCAGCAACCGAAATTGCGGCAACGTACCGATCGACCGATGAAATAATCGTGTCGCGTTTTCGAACTGCATCAATCAGGCTACGATGCTACTAAACACATGACAGGAACCTAGGATTATAGGACACGAATTATTTGTTTAGTTGTCAGATTTTTTGGTGTTTGCAGGAGAATTTGTCATTTTTTCTGGGTTTAAAAAAAATATATTTATTTTGTGAAAGTTCGAAAAGATCCATGCTATCGAGAATTTAAAATAGTGTTTATCATTCCTAACTCCCAAACAATTAGTGCCAAAGCGTACTACGTTTGGCACGGGTATAGATGCATTAGCTGCTTTAGTAATAAATTATGTATATTTTGCAAGCCGATCATGCAAATATCTCATTGTAAGACAATAAGGTCATTTTTATTTTCTGTGAGGAATATAACGTTGAAAAGTAATTTAGTTTATTTTAAGAAACACTTTAAAGCATTTAGTTTAGAAACACGAGCCCGTATAGAAATGTTTCGTTATTAATTAAACGACTATTGCATCGGATGTAGTGCAAGCGCAACGAAACCGACAAGTGCTACGGAACATTACTCATGTGATAACAACAGTACGCTCGAGTTCATTTGTGGAAACACTAGGGAAATTAACATTAACACGGTTATGTTTAAAATTATAAACTTATTCCTTCATAATAAACCTTGTTTTTTCTTATTCTATTGCTCCTTGCATTTTGCCTCATATGACCAAAGTCCAAGCATTTACAAATTCTATGTGTATAGCTAGAGAACGATACTGTTTACACAGAGCAGTATCGATTGGTGGCAATAAGTAATATGAAACACATGGAACAGGAACGCTAGATTGTGTCTAATTTAATTAAGCATGGTGTGAAGAACACTTAATTTCACACCTGGCATGAAATGAAGTGCATTCGAACGAAGAATTTGTTTACCATACATGAATAGTAATTAATCGCTTGTCAAACGACTGCTTATGTTTATGATTTACAAATTCGTTTTGCTTCAAGTGTAAATCCGCAATAAAAATGCAAATCACTCGACATACGTCAGAGCTGAGAGTAAATCAATACCGTGAGGAAGAGGTAATCTCTGGTATTTTACATAACCCGACCCGGTTTACTTTTTACAAAGAGACTAAATATAGCCAAGATATACATTAAGCATGCATTACGGATTCATGATGTACCGCTACCTGTCCTATATAAAGAGACGTCAACCTATCTTCTCAAAATAAACTGCACTATTTTCATAACATGAGCAATTTGGTTGTAGAGTAAATATTTCTCCGAGGTATTTGAAAAGTGATATTTAAAGTAGGGTAAACGAACGAAGATCTAAATTATTAGTTTTCTGAAACACTGAAATAGTGTTTCAGAAAACTAATAATTTAAATCTACTTCTTGATCGTTCTCTTAGTTGGGCTAAACAGCTTCGCAAAGCTTTTTACATTTTTATAACCACTAGTATCAGCCGAATCTGTGCTACTAGCGTAAGTGAAAAGTCGATTCTGCCAAGCACTAAAATATGCAAATCGGCATCCTTTTACATTATGGATCGATTCTAAAAACGATGAGTCACTCAGAAATCCACCGAGCGCAGAGTAACCGTGTGATTAAAATAAATAAATCGTTATATAATAACCTGTATGAGTTCGGTTTATAAACAGCCGTTTAATTGGGTAATCGGTCCATACACACGTTAACGCAGATGGACATTCCCCTTACCCAGTGGCCCGGTTATCAACTTCCGCGCACTACTTTCCATCGGTGTTGTTGCACCTACTATATTTTTGGTAATCCTACCAAAATGGAAACACGATCTGACAACCGTATTGGTAGAATGCCCAAATAAAGTTTTTTTGGTCTTACATCATTATCAAGGTTTTTCGTGCAGCTAAATGTTTACCAACAAGCAACTGTTTTATTTATTTCTGCTATTGAAGTGAATTTTCCACGACAAGTTTACTTACTTCGGCTGGCAACTTCAGCCAATTTTGCAATTTTGGTCGGCAATACCTCCAGAATCTCTCACAATTCTGATGGCGTCCGGCCAAAATGACAAAGTCGAAATAAAATTAACTACCAAAACATCGTTGTACAATCATTGTCAAACTGTGCCGTTACATATGTGTTTTGTATTGTCATCAGAGCCGTCAATGGAAAGTGGCACTCAATTTCATATGATGCGGGTGGTCTGCTTTGGTCGACAGAGGCAGACAAACAAATAATATTATCGTGATATTTTTCACACCGCAATGTTGCAGTTTAAGAAAAGCCTACCAATAAACATTTAATTTTATAGAAAAACTGTATCACTGAACTGAAGTTAGATTGTTGCAATTGCGTGGTAATTATAGACAGATTGAATCACCGATCTATCAGAATTAACTTTTCAACCTCACCGCCACCGAAAAGAGGACAGTGAGTCGGTAAAATTCTTGGAGCTTGTATAACTGCAGTTTGAATCAAAGGCAATAAATAGCTTTAAAATAGCAAAATTTATTTAGATTTCTAAATATCTCCGTCTAATATAAATTTAAAGATCAAATCGAACGTATCAAATTGAATTACAGCACAGCAACTTAACGACACTAGGTACGTAAACCGTGGACCAACCAAATCGTTACAAATTGTGCAATTAGTCGGTGTTACGATCACAATCGACAGTTACTCAGACAGATATGACAAAAAACTGAACGTTATAATGAGGTCTACGATCAGTTATTTATAGCTGAACGGCAATTAGTCATTCAAAGCAAATCTTCTTCTACTTAAATATGTCATTACTTTTTTTCTTTTTGCGTGCTGGTTCTATTTACATTTGTTCTATTTTCAACTTAGGTAGTAAGAACTTATTTGTTGTTGGAAATTGGCGTGACAACAAGGATAAATTTTGCAAACTTGGCTATACAAACATTAACCAGATCGTTCTAATGGCTGAACAAACATGGACGTCAGAGAAAGGCTGCTAATAAACCAGACGTTATATTAGAGGCAGATTTAATAGAATCAAATCAAAATATTTTATTTCACATAGGCCTACATGGGCACTTATAATGAATGAATTGATATAATTAATGAAACCGCTTTTTGCGTTTCATCATCAAGTCTTTCCTAAGAAGTAGGTAGACAATGCCATTTTCCTAATCTTAATTACTTTCTAGTTGTTAACCTTATCTAAATTACAGGAGGCTGGTATTAACCCAGAAATGTTGCTGGCGCACGTTGACAGGGCCAGATTTTAGATCTAGCCAGTGAGAGTTCCTGCTTAGGAACAGTGGTGGTTGCGTAAACGCTTTCGCCACGATTTCACCTGGCTTGCAGTTTGTCACAGCGGTAAGGGCTGTGCTGTATTACGTGATTTGTAGCAGTTATATTATTCGAATAGTAATTTTGGTAAGTATGTACTACTGGTGTGTTATTTCATCGTTTAAGGAAGTAGAACTACAATGGAGAAGAATTTGCAAAGAGCCATATTTGGTTGCTCGACTTATGCTACTAAACTAATAGAAAATCGTCATCTAACATCGACAACATCGGAGTGTGAATGTCGGATATCTTAAACAATTTCATCACATAATGTAAAATGCAAATCTAGGACAAGACCCTATTGCAAATATTACATCATAAATACATAATGTAAGCATTCATTTTTCAAGAACATAAAACTTGGTGAAGTTGCGTTGATATTACGAGTACTAAACATAATTTGTAGAAAGCCCCAGTCATAAGCAATCAACTGAGGAAGAAGAAAGTAAACAACTATTTCTGGAATCATTACATGACAATGTAGCAACACGTAATATAGTGTAGCCCTTAAAAAACAACGTATTAACAGTTACCCTTATTATAAAGAACCGTAACAAGATACATGTAACACCTGAAGACATTATCGGTTCAAGTATCGAACAAAGCTCTGTTTATAGTCAAACCTGCAAAAAAAGCTGTTTCTAATCATGATTCAGCAGTATTAGAAGTCGACGGCCACGTGTCACTGGCCGGTAACGTAGTTCTTTGTCATGAAAGTCAAATAAGGCTGAAATAAGAACACAAATGCAACATAAAATCCGAACGAAGCGTTGATACGAGAACTAATTAGTCCAGTAAAAGTTCGAAAACTGAATTTGGAAAAGAGCAATCTTCAAGACGACAAAAGAGCAATCTTCAAGACGACATTAAAGTTAGAAGACTAACTACAAAATAAAACGAAGTTTATACAAAAACAGGATGACCCCTCCAGTTATTCAGTTAACTATAGTTATTATTAATAGCGCAATATGTCCAGTTGATTGGACTTTATTTGGCGCTTAGTCATATCGATAAAAACTGTTGCCACGATAAAAGCTTTTAATTTATCCGGTAATCCGGTTAAATGTATGCAAATGGTTTCTTTCAAATTTAGGTTTCAATAATTGTATACTTTGCTTTGTGTGTGACAGAATTAAACACGAATTAGATGCTAATTCCGGTTAAGTTTTATGTACCTACTGCTTAAAATTTTGCATGTTCTTTGAAATGTGAGTTTGTCCTTGTCATTAACGAGTGAAGTGTTACTAAGTGTATAAGAGTTTTAACGCTCTATTTACTAACACAATTTGTATTTTATCATGTATGTATATCATAGTCTGCATGGTACTCGTATATTTCTATGGGCCAAAGTTGCCTGAAAATAATTGAGTGTTGTTGCTGTTGTCAATATCAATAATTTAATTACTATTTATGGAACTTTCAACAAAGTAAAAATATCATAAAGTTTAGAAATTGCCTCAGCAATATTTATAGCAATATTTGTAGGACAGCTTACTTTCTATGCACGAGTAGATTCATGAACTCATGACCGAAATCAATAACCCTGTTATAAACTAGACAGACAACGCCCAAATTGATGATACCTCGGATGATGATTCATGTACTTTCATCGTCTAGTAAGCAAGACGGTTTATGTAAGATAGTACGTAGCTAAACTGGCAAACCCTGTTGGTCACCAATTAGTACGTATGTTTTATATGTTGCAACTCAGTTTCCATGCTAGCCTTACTTTACGTGCCTCTACCGGCTCAAAATATTACAGCTGAATGTACTACAATGCGTTTTTATTGTTCTAGATGTCGCTTAGGCAAAGAGGTCATGTTAGACTGGCACACCACAGTACAGCCCACTCGGAAGAACTTTGCCTATTGTAAATTGTAATACGATTTCACTCTGTTATTCATAGTGAAAGTGCTAAATGTTTTCCGAACAATACCGGTGTAATTAGCCATCTACCTTGAACAACTTTAGTTCATTTAAAGATAAATAGAGATAGATGAAAGTGAAACCCTGCGAGCGATATGAAAACATTTCTAAATAAAGAAAAGATACTCTTGTAAGAAGATCTGTTTGGAAAGATCCAGTTGTTTTCAAACTTTAAGCAAGAGTTTTCTTAGAAGTTTTTTACTGTTTTGCTGTAAACTTGAAACTAAACAATGGAATTCTATGTTTTTGCCTCAGCATTAATTAAAACTTTAGAACAAGTTTTAGGATCATTTATTAAAATATCAAACGACAAGATCTCAAAAGAAAATCAAGGCTTTGTAACTAAACTAGGTTAATTTTATAAGAATTCTAGAAACGTAATTAAATTGTCTAATTATATCAGAAACTAGATTATCTAGGTATACAAAGGCAAGAAGTAGTAGGCTAAACAAATGGCCTACATACTTACTTGCTCCAGAATTCGGTCCTATCCTTCATAGTTCCTGTCTCTACGTAAACGTACGTAACGTTTGTAAATAAAACAGAGGCCCTTATTAAGTTTGTGAGTCAATCAGTCAAGTGTAGATAAAACTCGTGTAGAATTTTCCTTGCTTAACCTTTCTAGTTACGAGTGTTCGTGCAAGGTATGTACGACAATATCTCACAATAGATCATTGTGTAGTTAGTCTCTGCACATGGTGCACGTTTTCTTATATTGCACTCTGTATTGGAAGAGACATTTTATTGACGCAAGGGACTAGCGACGTAACTTCAGAATACGTTGCTCCATATTTTAGTTTATCAGAATTAGATCATGTAACTTAGAAGTAATATAGACATGGCTTTAAACTATCCTCAGGTTCGCCCCCTCTTGGTTCAGATTGAACTGAGTCATTATCTGTGTCTGTGACAAATATATGCTATCGCTTGAAGGACAGATAAAGACTTACCAATATCGATAGCAAATGTGACGCACATGTAGATCTAGGGTTTTATTTAAGGACTGTGACTCAAAATAATACTTGTAAAAATTAAAGATACGCGTAAAAGGCTGAGGCCAAACGAGCGTTAGTTAGCGAACTAAAGTCGTTGCGTCGCCAACCGTACAACCAGGACTTTAGTATGAAACCGAATGCAGCGTAAATTCCGCGACTCATTTTACGCGACTCACAGCTCAAAAAATTACGCTCGTTTATCCTCATCACAGTTACAGACAATAAACAAAATACAAACTATCTATCAGGAGATAAAGGTAATCCAATCCAATACATTTTTCGCAAAAGAAGATTCGAAGACGCTGTAAATACATATTTTTATCTGTCACTTAACCTAATAGAAAAGTCCATAGCATGGGGTCTCAACTCGAACAAATTATAATTAGTCTTGAAAAAAAATCATAGATGGCAGCATAGGTAACAGTTATGAAATTAACAACCACTAAAATGCGTTAAACGGCAGATTTTGGCTGAAGGAAGATTAGTAAAAATCAAAACATCCTTGTTTAATGCTAATTTATCTCTTTACACTCATAAATCACGTAATTTCGACAAAAAAGATAACTGAAGACTTTTACTTCCATTCGAACCCATAGAATGCTAAAGTAGTTATCTGTAATCCATTTTGTTTAGAGCTCTTTGCAATAGATGGCGTTTTACTGACTTTTTTATATACAATGTAACCACAATCGTTACTAATTTTATTTAGGTTTAGTTGTTTCATTTTAAGTAAATCCAAACATTTTTTAAATCTATTATTGTGTTGTAGTGAACGAAAACTTCGGATTTTGATTTTATAAAGTACCTATACTGAAGTTGATTTAACTGATAAGAAACAATTCAAAACTTATTCTAATTTGACCACACCAAGTCTTAAATCTCCAAGTGATTTTTTATATGATTTAGTAAAAAAATTACTTGATTTATTTAATGATAGCATTAGCGTAATTCACCAAATCAATTTGTTGTCTGATTTAGTGAAAAAAATTCAAATAAATCTTCCCAGTGATTACCATGATTTTAATCACATTGATTTTTTAGTTAGAAAATTATTTGAAGTGAAAATATATGATTATTGTAAATCAAGAAAGAAATCGATTGAACCAAAATCAAAAATAAGAATTCTTCAAAATGAATAATTTAATGGCCTGATAAGCTTAAACCATTTTTTGGCTAATCAACCAGTGCGACTCCGGGAACTGGATTTTTTGAAAATTCTAATGATGCAGCTACACGACAAACACTAAATTTTCTGCCACGTAAATTAAGGCAACTAAACGACTGTTCTGGTGATGGTTAGAAAAATGTAAGTTAAAACGAAAAAAATAAAACTACAAAAGCAGCTACGCGCGACGCTGACCGATTACAGGCCTCAGAGCGGGAGCACACGATGCGTTGCGGCGCCGCACCGCAAAGATTTCACCGTATCAGCGGGCAGCGGGCTAAGCTAGCAGCGGGCTGATACGGTGAAATCTTTGCTCTCAACGCTCGCAGTGCGATACGGCGCGTTTAGATTCAGCTGTTTTTGTACCTGATCACTTTGCTTTTTATTAGTATTCTTAAGTAGGTTCTTTGATTGAAATATAATGTTTTTATAAACATATTCCGTTCCGTTCGTTTTTTAGGGTTCCGTACCCAAAGGGTAAAACGGGACCCTATTACTAAGACTCCGCTGTCTGTCTGTCTCCAGGCTGTATCTCATAAACCGTGATAGCTAGAAAGCTGAAATTTTCACAAATGATGTATTACTATTGCCGCTATAACAACAAATACTAAAAAAATATTAAGGGGGCTCCCATACAACAGATATGATTTTTTTGCCGTTTTTATAGATAATGGTACGGAACCCTTCGTGCGCGAGTCCGACTCGCACTTGGCCGGTTTTTTTTATTTAATCGTCGGTGATATTCTGAAACCGCGGAACTAACAGTGTTTAAAACCGCGTAAGGTAGGTGCAGTGAATTTTACAGGAACGAGGAAAAACGTAATATTTACTAAACCACTTGATTTTCTATTGTTTAAACTTTTAAATTGTCAAATTATAATATTCCTCTTAATATTGTAGGCATTAGTTGTGTAAAATATGTATTAATGAATTAGAAAATCAACTTTCGCGGATTTATCATCACAAATAAAATCAAAATAAGTTTTTTTATGTCACTTACGCGGAATTGTCCGCCGAAATAAAACAAAAGAATACAATCAAAATCTTATTATTATTTATTCAGTCAACTTCTCAGCTAATTTTTGGCACATAATTATCATCGGTACATTAGGTAATCAACAATATACAGGAAAATAACACCAAAAATCCCCATAACGTTAAAAAAAAATAGCTCTTTATAGCCAAGTATGTTAAAAATATCTTGTTGTAGGGTACTTACTAATTAACAGTTAAAACTAAAAATGAATAAACAAAATAAATTTATAAAAATATTACTTCTGAGTAGAATAATAATTAATTGCACTTTGAGGTCTTTGTTAAAAAATGAGATCAATAAAACTTTACTTTTTCTTAAATGGCAAATTATCGTAAAATAAGTGACAAAGAATACAATCAAAATCTTATTATTATTTATTCAGTCAACTTCTCAGCTAATTTTTGGCACATAATTATCATCGGTACATTAGGTAATCGACAATATACAGGAAAATGACAATATAAATAAAAATATTACTTATTTTTCTTATAAGGTAAGCTATCATAAAACTGATGACAATCAGCAGGAATTACGGTTTTTAATTGCTGTAAGTGCAGATATTTGCTTTCTAATATTGGCACTCTAGATGAAAATAGCAATGGGACACTATTTCTAAGTGTTAAGATATTTCGTGGTCTGCGTGGTAATTGGGTCAAGTCATCCTTGAATTTTTTTTTGTACTGGATAGTCCCATCAGGATTATATTTTAATACCCGCAGGTCCACCACACAATCATCGCCAGCAGTACGCCCAGGTCGTATGGAGTCATATATTTGGTATTCTTTAATGCCGTAGTCCTTGAAAAATGTATGATCTGGTTGAATTACTTTATACGGAGAGGGTTTCTTTCTTGCTTGTTTAGTTAATGTTGCGTATTGCGATGGCAAAAATATCTCTTTATTTTTTAGTCTTCTCTCAATGACAGAATGGACAGAGTCCACCTCCATTTGTGTGTGTCCCTTTTCAAGATATTTTTGTGTAATGGTTATGTTTTTATCCATGGCTAGTCTAAGTAGTGCGTTAGAAACGATACTGTTCCTATTTTGCGATGTGCAACCATCTGTCCATATTATTACATCTTTTGCATCTTCGTTTAACAGATTTGTTACTTAATCCACAAAAAAAGAAGCGTAAGTGGTAGCTTTAAGGTCACAAGTCGTTTCATCGAACCAGTAGCATGTAACGTCGTCTGTTCCAAGATTGTATACAGTGAAATTATGCACTGCTAACTTAGTTTTAAAATAGAGCGCACTAGCATTTAAAGAAGGGCATAACTTCACCGCCTGCAAGTCAGCAGTAATAGCGTGGATTATTTTTAGTTTTGCCTTCTCTTTGTCTCTTTTCTTTTCTTCACGAGCTAAATTTTTTGTTTGGACATGCTGTTGGTATGCTTCTTCTTCTACATTACCAGCCTTATAGGCCGAACAGAAATCACAGGCGTCTTTCTTCGGTTGGAATAGCCCTATATTCTCCTCTACGAATACATCATTAAAGAGCTTTCGTGATGCGGGTAAAGTGTTAGATGCTGTACAATGTTCTACGTACATTCTGTAGAGCTCAGATTTTGATTGAATAATAGGTTCCAAATATTGTTTCGTGCTAGATTGACGACAGTAGTGAGATGGTAACTTAGGTAAATTATCTAGGTAACTTTTTACGGAATCTCTTTTAGTCGCGGTGCTAAGCGAAATATTTGAAACTTCGTTATTAAGCCGTCTTTCATTTCTATCTCCTAACCAATAGCGGACAGTCCATTCTTTGATGCCTAATGTAGAGAGAAATGTTTTAAGACAAACTCTTTTTTTTATGCCATTTACATGTAGGTGATATTGCTTAGTATGGAGACGCCGCGAGTTATTTACTGTCATTTTCCTCTGAGTTGTCTTTATGTCTATCATAGAACATACAAATACTTTCTTCTCTTTCCATGATCTAGACCAAAAAGTTTCAAATATTTCCTGTCTTTCTTCATCACTGATTTGCGCACAAAACAGGGTTTTGCTGCGCAGACAAAATGGCGAATTACATTTAGGACCTAAAATCCTTTTAGGTTTTGGGACATTTTGAACGTACTTCTCATCAATTTTTTTATACCCTATGTATTCTTTTCCTAACATCCTATTTTTTTGGTTTTTAATTTTCTTCCAATTCTGACGGTCAGCTTTACGTTTTCTCGTTCTGGACGCACCTGCAACTTCTGTCTCAATATTTCTCTCAGGAAACCAATCGACATCAAGGTTATCTAAGGGCTGCACGTTGGTGATATCCGAAAGAGGAACATAACTTGGGTCTGCAACAGAGTCGTCGGATCCAAAATCAAAACTTTCGTTTGGTAGAGCAATGCCGATATTTAGATCTACCGTGGGTGTAGCGTTGACAGAAGCATCATCCACTACAGTTTCATGAATGTGGCTCTCGTTTCCTACAGTAGTAAAATCAGCTGTACTTACGGTATCACCGAGAGATATGGGACATACCGGCTGGACAAATGGTATTAATTCAATTAAATTGGGTCTTTGATTCTCTAATATTTGTTTTTTCTTCTTAAGTAGTTGCTGGCGCCGCTGTTGTAGTTTTTGCAGTGTCGTAACATCGTCGTTAATATCAGCACCCTCCAAATAATTCGTAGAAACATCTTGTGTTGCGTTTTCAATTTCAGTCATCATGAATGTTAGTTTTTACTGCCATCACTGCAAATTTTAAAAAATCTTGGTAAGTATCTACACATCTACATTATTCTAGGTACATAGAATTCCCCATGGAAAAAGTATAATCAAATTTAATACCTAATAAAATCATTACTTTAATATAATAACGATATTATTATCATAGTAACACAAAAACTAAATAAATTCGCGGTCTAATAAGTTTTATTAAACCGCGGAAGTGCGTAAACAAAACAAAAAGGGATAATAGTAAAACCGCGTAAGAACGACGTAAAGATTAGAAGAACTTTTATACTCGTAATTACTCTATTTCAGACAAAAAAACATCCCAATTCTATTTATCATAAAGTACACAATACGTGTGACATACTTACATTAAAAACAATCCAGTAATTACTTAAAAAAGCAATTTTTACTCGGAGCGTCACATAAACACGGCACACTCCAATACAAACTGGCGCGGATACGCGGCTTTCGTGTCGAAACTTGTTCGCCGAAAGATCCGCGGTATTGTCATTTTTGATTTACTCCTTTTCTTATTGGACGATTCAAAAAATTGTCGCACGAGTCGACGCCAATCACAATCAGTTAACTAGAACCGCGAAATGTCATTTTTGCTTTTTTTGTAGTTCCGCGGTTTTGACTAATGTTAGTTCCGCGGTATTGGACTATCAACGACGTTATGTAGGTAGGTCTCTACATAAGTACTCATTCTCCTCACTCCATACTCTTCACTCCATCATTCATTCTCCTATTCCTAGTCCCTACCTATTTTAATTCATTTACTTGCCGCAGTAACTACATTAACTTAAAAGCAATTTTATAGATTTGAGTAATACTAGTAGTAGAAGAGTAAGTGACGGTCTGCAAACATTATGGCGGCTCGGAACATCTAACGTAAAGCTGCGCAAATAGCGCATAGTAATTTTTCTTACGTTTTTTGCAATTCACAGGTGGCAGTCAGGTCGTATGTTGATTAAAATATGATACGCGGCCTTATCATGCACGTAGTTACAGAATTGTAATCATTGCAATCATCAATACAACCCTCTTTAGGTCATTTAACCCCATTGATTGACTTTTTCATGAAATAGTTATTCAATGGAATAGTATTGACGATTTTAATTATTATAATTCTGTAAATAGTGTAAATACATACGTGTTACGGTGGCGAATCATATTTTGTTTAACATACAGGCTGGCACTGCACATTGCAAAAATGTAAAAAAAATCGGGCTACCCTGGAATACTCAAAAACACATGAAGAGGAATTCGCCGTAGCGAGATATTTGTTAGCTCACTCATTTAAATGAAACTTGCGCCAACTCGAGATATTTTTTGTTGTATTGTTATTACCTACTAAGACGTCCTTGAACGCACGGCACGATGCGATTTAGAGAATCTTTATAAAAGCAGCGCCATCTAATACTATCGATGCCACTTAGTATCGTCGCCACCTAGTATCTAGGCCGACTCCTAGATGGCATTGTAAAACTGCGCCTATGGGAATTAGTGAGACGTTGGTGCTGCCATCTGTCGAAAAATTTTGGAAAAAAAAATAGCCAGTTCAATTGCCAGAGTTAGGGAGGTGTCATTTCTTTGTATGGGATTGGGTATCTGTACGTAGTATTATATTATCTGTGTCCATAGTATTGAAGTGCCATATTCGCGTACAGTTTTACGCAAATTGGGCCGTTTCCGTCCACACGTGGGAGCCGACATTGACCTCTATATATTTATCTTTTGTAGAATCGCGAGCCACAATGCACACAGCATTGTTTGGAGCCATTTTGTAATGGGTTCAAATTCACACGCTAATGTGGGATCAGGTATAACGGTGACCAAGAAAAACACATTTATAGAGGTAGGCACGTCACATGAATATCTTGTGAACTGTAAAAACCCAACGGTAAGCGAAATAAAGTTTCCTACAAATGTTAAGTTATATTAGCCACCTGCAACTCTGCAAGTAAACACAATTTAATATTAATTTCCGTCAATTCATAAGTTACTGAACTTGCGGAGTAAACAGTAGCTAAGTCTAGATTAACAGACTATCAAAAAGACTGCTTGTCTACATCAGCTCAGTGATAAAACGGACTTGGCAGTGTTTAAAGGTCGCTATAATTATGTATACCGGTACATAAGACGGTACTAGTAATTTTATAGTAAGTAGATTGTATGTTACTGGTTCAATATTTGCACAGTCATTTAACACTACTACGAGACACTTGATATGTGCTACCGTGCGCCGTAAGACAACGGTGAATACATAAGTATTTATGTACCTACATAATCAGACCAACAAATTCAGAATAGCCACGTAGACTGTGATAATAATAGCAATATTTCCTTTCTGAAAGCAGGTTGAAATCAAATGTTACAAATTACTTATAAGAAAAATGTGAAAATCTCACAGAATTTTACCGTTTAGTCGTGACAAATGGACACGATAAACTAAAGTTGTTGAAAACAAGCAATTTTACTAACATTTCAAAATACCCTGGCGCATTTTAAGCTACGTCGAAAGTTGAAACTAGAAAAGTTCAGACATAAATTACAGTTTCTAACTGCAATTTAAACTCAACCCCTGATAGGGTTCATCAGGTTGAGTTATTTTCACAATAGTTGATAAAGTGACGATTGTTTTAGCAAATCATATGAAGCAAAATGTTAAATAATAAATATTGCTACTTTTCCACAAGCAACTACAGAACGGATATTAGATAATACAAAATGGAATTACTTATACGAAGGAAACGGTTGTGGCAATCGCATGATCGTAACGACTTCCACACTCACTCGAGCAAATGTCATCAAAGTCCTTTGACTCATGCAGTCATGCTCACGAACATAATATATGAATTATGAATTGCATGTTTCCAAGGATAGCAATCGATTCCTTTGAAGTTCCACCCAACCACTAATTGCGATTGACAGTCGGAGAATTTGAAACAACAATCTAATATCAAACGCCATCAATATCCGCTCGACGCGATACCACTTAATACTTATACGATATAAAACGGGTACTTTACCTCAGATCAAGATTATTCATTCACTTAATAAACTGTTTCTCGTTAACTATCAATTATGTATATGATGTAATACTAAACAAATATTGCCAATGCTCTTTATCATCTTAAGGAAACCAATAAAAAATCGATTAGTCGTTCAGTGCAAAGAATATTCAAATCGATTAAGCGATCACAATGGCCTGGCAAATGCCTTGAAGATATCACATATAAACGAAGACAATGGAAGCGCTAAAAGATAGGAAACCTAATGCGATCAAGTTATTTGTTTACTATAAGAATTAAAACAAAAGGATAGAAATGTGACACGTAACAATAAAACAACTTTCGAGAAAATAACTTTGAAGGATCTTGGTAACACGATCGATAACCATTTTGAATTTGACATCTGCTAATAACAAAAGCGAGCTGATTTTTAACACTTTATCAATCGAACGTCAAGTTTTTGCAGAGCAGGTTGTAGTTTTCTCAGATCAGTGAGCAAATAAAACATAAGATTTCGACTACAAATCTCCATGTACAGACGCAACTACTACAATCTATCATATTTCTTTAATAGATTTTCAACTGTATCACTCAAAGCATTAGGTTCAAGGTTGATTGGGAAAATTTGACATATTCGGGTAGCTTGATGTGCTGGCGTCTGTGCATCAATCAATCGAACAGTTACAACGTTTTTTACAGGTAGCTTAATCAAATACTGAAAAGCGAACTAACCATACGTAGACTGGAGACAGTCTAATTATGTTACATGCCCATAGTAACCATACATATCATTGTCCACATCCAATACTTCTGGTTTTGAATTCATAAATATTTATATTTTAATACTCCGAACTCCTAAGATTATATCTAGTAGACAAGTCAGGTAGTGAGCCGGGTGGCAAAAAATGCACCAGAACCGCGGAACTTGTGAGCAAATATGTCGTGACTAACATAATTGAAAATATTACAATAACACAAACATTAGTGACTTAAAAAATATTCATCACGGATAACTACTAACATTATTAAGATTTGACGCTTCAAGTTTTAACGAGTATCTCATTTGCACCAAGACCTATTTCGCAAGACTTTGCTCATTCATAAATTGCTGCTATAAGTCTCAAAATACCAATCATTTGTTTGTAGCAATTCGCTAGTATTCAATTGATTTTACTAGTTTTTTTTTGTACTGACGCTAGTACAAAATACTAGTGAAATCAATTGAAAACATCCAAATTGCCTGTTTATTCACTAACAACTGACACCATTCTCCAAGTTTTAGATATTTTTTCGTGCTGTGTGATTTCAGATAAAAACATCGTGTCTCGACAACGCGCAAGAATAAACTCTACATTATTGATTTACCCTCAAGCTTTTCAGGTTAAAAGTTTGTTAAATATTTGCGGTATAAGCTGTGTACATATATTATGGCATGCATTATTCAGTAAGAAAATGTGTTTTCAACGAACATAAAACCTTCCAAAAAATAAATGTTAATTGTTTGAGCAAATCCAATCTTTTCTTCTTTTTTCACACATAAAACAATTAAGATTTCAAAACAAACATCAATAATCGTAAAATGAAGGATACCTAATGATGTTTGCGCGGTGTTTAATTTGGAAACAGTAGACCTATTTTCTCTCAAACCGCAAACATCCTTTGTGGTTTGAGAAAATAGGTTGAATCCAGAGGCCAGTCGACAAGGAACTTTACATTCCATTCATCATCAATTCATCATACAGTTTACAAATAAATAATCCCACATAATTTTTCCTTCCTTGTTTGAAAATGAAAATAAAAATAAAACGCCATTAATTTGCTTATTACGTTTTTGGGAATTTTACAGCCACACTGATTGTGTTGTGTGAACTTCCAAAATTAAGTCATGACAAGACGTATGATTGCATTGAATTATCTGCGTTGTTTACATAGATATCTAGTGGAATGCAGGCGCCACTTATAACCTAGTCCACGATAAATGAATAGTCACGCTTTTGTATTAATTGCACTGGACATACACTTATTACGAACAAAAGCAACTGTTTATGTCATTGTGGAAAACAAGAACGAGGAAAACTTCACCAGGTGCGTTTACATACATTTTCAATGTTTTGTCTTAATTTATTTTTTAAACATTTTCACATCAATGACATGTTTGTTGCATAAAACGGAAGAAGATATATCAAAACTGCAGCTTAAAATGAATGCAATACGGTTTAATTTTGTCTACACGTTTCAATTTACGTGAGTGCACTCATCCTCGCAAAACGACACCGGTAGAATTTTTATATGCAGTTCCCACGACGCATACTACTGCTGTTGTGGTTACTACCTATGCGCTCTCAATTACATTAAGTATCAACTTCGATCAATATGTAACAAGAACAACGCTAAATTGTAATCTTGCCATACTTAGAAGGACTGTAGTGTAACTGTCGGACGAACGCAAAGGTGTTTTTGAGTGGAAAAGCGACACATCTCAAATAAAATTCCATAGGCATATTACATAATTATGCAGGGGGCCTAAATAAGTGGCAATCGCGATAAAAGAGTTTCGTATCTACAATATTTCGGTTAATTTAAGTTTGACATTATCATATCAAACTTACATTAATCACTAGTCACATGCATTTCAATTTTCCATAACGGTCAACCCTGATAAAATGTCACTTTGTACTAGGCTCTCTCAGGTGTTGTTAGTGCAAGTTGTTCACACCATATCCATTGATAGGGTTTTTATATATCAATGACCATATCATATAATTTTCGTTTCGTACTTGACGTTATGTTAATTGGTGCCGGTTTCGCTCTCCTATATAAAAGTAGGGCGGCTACTGGCGCGACCCGTTTCTTAATTGCAGCACTCTTTAGTAACCGCCCCAAAGGAAATGTAGGCAAACTGCTTACGTCCTTTTCCGTCGTAAGTGGAGAACGGGTTTTATGTGCAAGTTTCATCTCCTGTAATACAAGGCTCTTCAAAGCGTATTATTATCTAGCTAGGGTATCTTGTCAGGTAGCATTATCGAAAGCGTCATGATTTCTTGCTTCTCCTCTCCTCTTTTTTTGTAGATGCAAGCATTTGTTTACACAAACTTGTTGACCGTGAAAATAACCCAATATCCTAGTTCCCAGTTCAGTAGGTCATCCCAGACCTGGATCTGTGTCATTGCCTTCACAAAATAGGTCATCTTGCACCCCCGCTCCCGGCCATGCACCCGGAACTCGGTGCAACGAGTACACAGGGTCACTAATGACAGGACTTACACTGGTGATTGGATGTTTATTGATTTTTTTTTTAAGTGAAATAAGTGGGTTAGGTAACGATAGGCCACTATTTACCTAGTACTTTTTTTGTCATACAATTGATAACCCTGTACTTATGTCTGTTTTCAATTCTGTAATCTCAATGTTTGCCTTTCTATGGACCCTAATTGGAACCTTCAACCTATCTTGCGGTTACATCAACACACAATCTGCGTCAATATTTTTTGTTGTATCCAAACTAGTTTAACGACGAGTTTCATATATGAATTATGAGTACTAAGACTATACATTGGATATTCAATATTGCTTGTGATTATTTAGAAGTAGTTATAAAAAGTATCACGTTAAATTAAAAAGAGGTATTTCAATAGAGCTCATACAAAACTGATCATTAAGTTTTATTACGACCTACTTAAAAACAATCTATCTGTAAACAATTTAAGCAATACACAAACAATGGCTAATATTTTCAACATTCTAAAGCAAATACTAATGCTTAAATCTTTTTTACAATACCTGAGTATTATTAAAAATCTTAATTTTCTGAGACAGCTATAACTCAGTTGCATAACGGCTTGACTGTAATCAGTAATCTCACGACCAATCAAATACGTCAATATTTTAGCTCACGTTATAAATTGCAGATTGCGTCGCGTTGGTGTTTCCAATATTCAGTCACAATTATTTGCATTTCTTAACTAGTACAGGGATACTAATTAGTTTAGATGATTTGCTGGTATGTACAGCGCACCTATGGATACCGTAAACATTGATGGTAATCAGCTAATTTAGTACGAGTAGAAGAATTTATCACAGACTAACAGGTATTTAGATATACAAAATACAAGACGTGTGAAAAGGTCTCATCGTTGTAAAAAAAAACTGTCCCCATAACCAAACTCGTTTGGAAAACTTGCAAATATACTTCAACATAAAACCTCATTGTATGGATTTTTTTCTCTTGAAAATATTAAAATAATGCTGTCATCACATTGATATTAATTAATTGCAAACAAGATTTTAATTAAAGTGTATATTTACCGTACGAGCTTTACATAATTATAAGTAAATGACTCCATTTGTCATTGAATTGACTTAATAATAATAGACTACGGCAATGAGAACACTTTTAACAACTAGCTAATCGAATTAAATAAAACAATTTAATGTTACATTTATCGTATTCTGTTGATGTAAGTAAAATCAACAACAAACCACACCCATACCCTGAAAATTTCATGTTGCACCAGCAGCTTTGGTGAAAAACTGAAAAGTCCGGTACATCTGTAAGCCAGGAGGTCATCTAATCATGAAACTACTTCGTACGACAGTGTTATTGCTTCCATCCATCTTGTACCCATACATTTTTTACCAACCAAAATCTTCAATCGTGACCAAAGACGAATCGTACACCTGAACCGTGTCAAATGCATAGACTACAAAAAAACGTGCATCAAAAAAGCTCCAAAATATCTTCCGAAAAGTCTTCTGTTAGCAAGTCGTGTCCAATTTATTTTAATTATGATTTCGCGTGGCCAGTGTTCTCTGCGGCCATTAACCAATGTTAAGGCACGTGAATCGCCAGCATCATTCATGTGTTTCGGTATATTTTCTATGAATGCGTTGGAGGCGATGATTGCAGCCAATTAATATAAGATTCTATCGTACGAGTCTATAGTTTGATGTCGTAACAAACATATCATTATTATCAATGTTTTGGTTTCAGTTTGTCGATAAAAAAGGTACTCTGACTTTAGATTTAAAATTAAAGAAACTGAGACGACTGATAAATAATGTAACGCACGTTTTCACGTGTTCACAACAGCTAGCTATGCGTATTTTAGATGTTAGAACTCTAGAGTAGCATGTCTGTTCTAGTGTTGCGAAAATAATGCCCAGTCAAAGTTATTGAAGCAATGAAACCAAGCCGAGTGATCGTCTGAACTGCCGCAAAGTTACCCAGGCGAGGATACAGCTGGCGAGCGACGGCGCGTGTAATAGATACCTTTTTGTATAAGGACAGTGACCGAGGCGACCAGAATGACACAACGAAATAAAGTAATTGAGTTCGTTTAATGAGAATCGAGCAATCTGTCATTCGTTTCGTAAATAAGCTCCAACGGTGTCAATAGACTTTTAGATGTGACAATAGTCCTTAATAGTCCTCCGGGGCTTTTTCGGTTACGGCGGTCAATCTCGGCGGAGATTGGCTATCGGCGCGGGAGATATTATAGTGCATAAGTGTGTGTGCAGACACAGGTGCACTCTCTGTTCCTTTACTCTCATAGTCATTTCGGACGGGAATTCGACACCACCGGAGGGATCAGGCGCAGGACAAACGGCTTAACGTGCTTTCCGAGGCATGGGGGTATCATACCGCCAACTTCCAGACTCCGGGCTGAGGGACTGAGAAATTTCTAATAGAAAAACCCAATAGCACTTTTTGCCCAACCTGGGAATCGAATGCGACCATGAGGACAGGGAAGTTAATAGTCCCTTGGGAAGGATGTTCAAAGCCACACGTAAAGTTTTTTTTTCAAAACAGTAGTTAAATAATGGAGGTCAAGACCCAATATCACTATTCGTCTGGATTCTGGAAACCATTGGGTACCTATACCTACCTAGCAGTAAGGCAATAACTAATATGAGATTTTTTTTTTTGTAGAATTCGCAAAACTCAACTGGAACAGAAAATGGCCTACTGTATACATTTACATAGCTACGCAATACAAGGTAATTGGAAACATTTTTTATCCAAACAAACAACGTTACACGTACGCCTAGTTTGTTATTAGAAAAACAAAATAGAATCTGGTACCGTTTTTTTTGTATAGTTTAGCAATACATTACTAATCAACCTCTTCTCTAGATTCATACTCTTGTATAGATTTAGATATTCGTATGTTCGCATCGAATCGACTAGTCTAGAAACACGCATCACCTTGGGTCAAAGAAATTATCTATTTTTAAACGAATACCAAGGTATTATAGATATAATCTGAATAAGCTCGTAAATAGCGGGCTAAACATTGTCAACTTTCACGTTAGTAATAAATACTGTAATTTCCGACCCACCCACGTCTAAGCCGCTTTCTAGGCGCCACGAGCATACTGCGCGGGCGCTTAGGAGCTCGAGGAGATTCGTGAGCTTTCATTCTTTGCGATCTTGCGACCAGAAAGGCAAAGATAGGCTGATTTGTTTATTCATGAAAGACACAGCATGATATTGCCCAATAAAACTCCAAGGTTCTATGAGAAATTAAAGGGATGACGTCAAAACGTCGTAGAAAGATGCCGAGGACACGTTTACTTTACGATGCTGAGCAAAAGCCAAATCATGGGATCCACTGAATATTATTTAAACCTCTTAAATAATATTCAGTGGATCCCTTGAAAAAGGGTTTTTAAGAAGTATTTTAACAGGTAACCGATTCCTAAGTCCCAAAAGTGTTGCCTTTAATTAATTAGCAACTCCATATAGAAAGCGTTAAATGAACAAAGCTACCAATTAAATTAAGAAATACACGTGGAACCCGGATAGTGCCGGTTGATGGCCACACTTCGACCCCCGGTGGAGAAGTTCACGAAACGTGTTTTACTTTTAACCATACCTGGTTTGCGGAAGATCGTTAACTGACGACCTTTACCATTGTGATTCATAATGAACATTAATCCGCATGGCTTTTGTTGGGTTCCATTCATTTTATTGAACAGAACGTTCGCACTTTCGCACTTCGCTTTAAATAGGGAGCGAATAAAGTTTTAATTAACGCTCTAACGTTAATTAATATAAGGCCCTTTTTTAAACAAGATCTAAACGCTTGTACAGCTTCATAAACAGTCCGCAACAACAACTGCAGTTTTTTTATACAAAAAAAAACTGCAGTTGGTTTCGGACTGTTGGCTTTGGACAAATAATAAGAGATACATGTTATCATCCTAAGCGCATGTAAGCGCACATGGCTTTCTCAGTGAGTCATTTGTCTATTGATTTAATTCAAGGACGTTTCCAAAAGGTTAAATGTGTGAGTGAACTGTGAAATTATATAATCAAGATAAAAATGTATGAATGTGAAGTTGTACCTATAATAGGTCGAAGCAATTAAATTAGTTGTGTCATGCTTAAATCGCCGACATTTCGCGAAAGATCTGTCGAAAGCGAAAAAGTAAGTAATAGTAAGTAAATTTTCATTTACTGCATTAAATGTTTCTGAAAAGTTCAAAGAGTTCTCGCTAGATTAAAAAGAACTCATCTGAACTTCGAAAAAAATATAGAGTAGGAAGTATTTAGGTATCAGTTTTTTTTTTTGTCTAGTTCCAACTGGTTATTTATTGACGTCAAAAATAACCAATTAGAACCAGAAAGAAAAAAAAATCGAGAATATTCCGTAACGCATAGATCTGCGATATTATCTCCGTGTGATTGCTAACTCGATAATCTGATTTATAGTACAAGTATAAATTAATAATGCCAATGTCAATTACTTGAAACGACTTCAAGAATTTAAGACGGCTGCTGTGTAATTACAATACTATTTTTGTATTTACTAATAGGCGCCGTTTGTTGACTAGGCAACCGCAAGAACTGCTGTAAAAACTTAAGAACTAGAATAAATAGATCTGAAAGTAAATTGAACTCACTTTATCTTGATTACAATTTGCAATTTCTTAGTAACATTCCATATTGACGGAAGAACTTCCAACTTCAGCTTGTCTTTCGGGCAAAGTTATAAGTCAATTATTGCAAATTCAGCACTCCGAAGTTCAGAAATGTTCTGGAAACATTGCTCACTCCTGTCACTAATCTAATTGCGCTAACACCAAACATGAAGCTTATAGGTACTATGTGTGTATGCTATGGTTACTTTGATATCTGTTAGCAATACAAATCCGACGATATCCGGTGCATTTAGATCGGTTCATTTCCATTACGTTTCTATCTTTTCATTATGCGCAGAAGCAACTAAGCTATAAATACTGACTGATATTTATCTTCTCATATTTCCTTAATTAACCCGTCTAGATTCTTGATCTTAGCTCTGGTTTCGGTAATTAACCTACTGTTTATAGTTAAGTCGATATTTATATTTTCCTCAGTTATATTTGCACGATTATGCGATTGCTTTGATCCGAATTGAATAGAACAAGAGGCCCAATGACGATTCCTGATGAATTGAACCAATCGATTGAAAGGTTAATCGTTCAGAAGATTAACAGCTTTATTGATTTAAATTTTGCTGTTTAGTAGACCAAGGCCGATGGAGCACGCTCAAACATAACACTTGACATCAAACTAAATGAACTTCACGTGAAGATTCGTGTGAAGAAGGTCGAGATATTCTGAATTTGGTCGAGAAACCGCTGAACAAACGGATGTTCAAGTCGGTATGATTAAGAAGCCATTTTTCAGAGTTATATTAAAATAATTGCGTAAGTTTTAAATCTTTTCATGTAAATGATTGTTCACCTTTACTAATAAGATGGAGGATTTCGTAGTAGGTACCTACTAACATCGTAAAGTTCAAGTCTGTTCAAGACCTTCAAAACGGACTTTGTGTCCAAAATTTAAAAGACGTCCAAGGGTAATAGACATTTCATTTATTTTGAACGCATGATATTAATAATTTTACTTATTTGTAATATCATCTGTAGACTATCAACTTACATGCGTCATCATAACATAACTTCATTAGGTTTTAGGATCAGAACTTATTACTTGAAAATTATCTTCGTGTGCCAAAGAATGTATGTATCTTTATCTGCCCTGTCACCGACCTTACTGATTTCTCTTTAATCGAATTAAACTTTCTTTTCTTTCCACTGCACTGCAACGACGATTAGTAATATTAGATTAGAAACTCTGAACATTTTCTTATTTCCACAGATATTCCGAGCCGTACTATTTCTGTGCTATTGGAAGCAGCGTTAGGCTCGCAGCTCACCTAATCATATCGTTCTAGACCACTTTCACCTATCGAGAACCGCGGAAGCGTTGGAGCCGCGTCAAATTGATTCACTCAGTATTCGTTCAAGTTTCATTTCACGTCTCGATGATTCTATTTAAACGTAAGTCAGTTTACCGATAAATTTTTCAATAAAACCGTTAGTTCGGTACTAAACGGTGGATCAAATAATCTAGAGACGACCTTTTTGTGCGAAGTTTATGAAAAGAATCTTGTCGGAAGTGTAACGATGGAAGGTGGACTAGAATTCATTTAATAAAAGAAGCCATAGAATGGAAGTGATAAAAACGGTACCACAGCATACAGTTATAAATCATTCGCATTAGTAGGAGTAATATTAAAATAACGAGATGCTTTTTGGTGGCACAGTTTTTGTAACCTTTATCTTGATTGCTGCTATATTTAAAGTAGTCCAGTAGAGATATAATATTTTTTCCACAAATCTTTTGATAATTCTAAAGTTTTTTATTTTCGCTGAGTGGATAAGTTTAGTGAATTCATTACTATGTACAAAAATGCTAACAGTTTAGAGTTATGCAATAGGTATTAAGTAGGTATTTCCTATTATTTCGTGTTATAACAATAATATAAAATTTAAATTAAAATACTATACTGGTTCTTTGTTAGTACTATCTAAAGGATTTATTAGTGAAAATGCTAACAAATAGGTATTGTGGAACAATAGAAATCTGAAAATGTCCCGTAACTCATTCAATAAAAAATTTAAGTTTTTCAAATCATTTCTTATATACTTAAAGGGATTAGTTATACCTTACAACAAAAGTTCTAACAACTAAGTAATATGGCTGCACAAGTAATTGTATTTTTACTTTGCGATTAGCGAAATATTGAATTTAAGTTTATAATTTTGCACCTACATATTCGTATTAATAAACTCTGCCATCATGCAAAAGTTTCAACATATACATGCTATGCCTTATGTTTAATAAATAAAATACAATTTGTATATTAGGGCGCGGTGTAGGTACGCGGCAATTCGTGCAGCACGGGCCACGCGGCGCGGTAACACTCCGAACCACACTCACTGCAAACGTACCTATTGATTGAATGATGCGCGAAATCATTTTATTACTGTCTCACAAATTACTAGGTAGGTACCTACTTACTCTGTTCCAGTCCGTGACTTCGCCCTCTTGTAATTATCAAAATCCCGTCACTCCAGTTTAAAAAATCTGTATTTAAAATACGTTGTTGATACTATTTCAAAGAATTTAATACCTACCTACTCGTACCAAGATCGTAATATGTAGACTACGATTTTATTATATTATGTAGCTACTTGTTATAGTGATACAGGATCAGAGACAGAAAGTTGAGATTCCATTACAACATTTTTTTCCAGGATAGTTGTCGCGGGCAAGGCTCGGAACCGGTTTATTAAGTATTTCCTCCTAACTTTTCTTAAGAACGTGAACGTTTTAAGAACTTTATTTTAACCTAAATTAACCGATTTACCTATTTGACGAGCGGCATGTCGGTAAACGCGTTGCAAGTTGTGCCTACTTGAAATAATTACCTACAGCCAGGCGGTACCTACACATGCGATAGGGGTAGGGCTGCATGCCGCGCCTACAGTTTTTAATTTCATAAAAAATGAAATAGGAAGTGTTCAATAAAAATACACGTTGTGTCTCTTGATTACTTAGTAGATTTTCGGATAAAATTTTAATTAAAAATACTTTTGGAAAACATAGGCAAGGAGAAGAAAAGGGAACATCCATCACTTAGTTATCTCTGGATGCGTTATTGAAAAATTCAAGCAACCAAAGACAGCACAATATACTTTACAACTCTGCCATATTTATTTAGTAAATACATGTTGTTATTTCAATAAAATATTCACAAATCGCACGCCTACTGCTTACAAAACCATCACAACGTTCGTTCGTCAGTGCGGCGCATCGCGACTGGTTGTGTACCAAGTGTTTACCAAACTTGATGAGTGTAGGTATGACTCGCGTTCCGACCGTTTGTATGAATATACACTACAGTAGATATTATTACCGTGCTACTTGTAAGGATAGGATATATTGAGAGTTTTCATCTTCATTAAAAAATGGCTGATTATCTAACTGGTCCATAGGATCTGTGAAAAGTAATATTATGTTTACCGATTTTTTTTTAAATATTAAATGAGCCTACTCTTGACCTCAATCTAGTCCTAAGGACAGGAATGAGGTCGAGGATAGAACGAGCTAACTAAAAAGGGAACACCGACGCAGGCAGGGAATTCCACTACTTGGCTGTGCGTATAAGAAACATGCGAATGTGTGGAACACCGACAAGGTATGGGTGATTACCTGCAGTACGTCTGGACTTCCGATGGAAGAAGGGAGATGGTGGAATGAGCTCGTGGAGCTCTTTGGCACACTCACCGAAGTAGTCTGTAAAAGACCGACAAACATGCAATTTTGCGCCGGTGGGCCAGGCTATGAAGCTTGGTATCCACCAGCTTATCGTCACCAATGAGCCTCTTGGGTCTGCGCTCAACAGAGTCAAGTGTGACTGATTGGTATTTGGCTGAGCCATCCCAAAGGTGACAGCAATGCCGATATAATCCATACTGGACCGATCTTGCGCTTTATATAAGACTAATAGTTGTCCAGATTTTAAGGTTCAGATTAGCACTCAATTTCGTGCCAAGAAGCTCGAAGCTGTCGGTAACTGGTACAGATGCACCCCGGAAAGTTGGGAGTCAGATTGAACGGTCGTTTTGGCGGTGAACAGGCACACTTGTGTTTTGGTGGCGTTAAAAACAACCAAATTTTCATCACCCCGCTTGGAGACAAGACTTAAGGTTGAATTCGTTCGCTCTATCATGGCTTCTCTCAATGAACGCACTTCTTCACCGCTGGCTTTTGCGCTAGATGCATAACCCTCAATGACATTGCTGTCGTCTGCATACCCAACAATACCAGGAACCAGAATGTCATTGATGTGCAGCAGGAAAAGTGCCGCGTAGAGAAGTCTCCCCTGAGGAATTCCGATCAATTCTATCAATAGCGATAAAGTCAGAGGAGCAGCTATCAATGACCACTCGGATCGACCGTTCACTCAGGAAGTCAGATATCCAGCAGCAAAAGTCAACGGGAATGCCGTATGCAGGAAGTTTGCTCAGCAGACTTACATGCCATACTTTGTCGAAAGCCTTCGAGATATCGAGCGACACGGCAAGGGCTTCGCCGTGTTTCTCGACAGCCTCGCCCCAGCAGTGCGTAGCAAATACCAGAAGATCCCCAGTTGATCGTCCCCGGCGAAAGCCTGGGACTACTGATGATCCCTGAGGGTTGTCGTTTGCTTCTAGGTACGCTAGCAGGTTCCCATTGAGAACCCTTTCCATAACTTTACAAAGTATGGAGGTGATGGCGATCGGTCGATAGTTACTGGGATCGGCACGACTACCCTTCGCGCGAACCCGTCGAGCTGGAACTTTGCTGTCACGGGATTTCACCCAGGCTTGGTATGCTCAGCACGAGCGCAGTCCACATTGAACCAAAGACGGGCTGTGTGACCATGCGGTATGTCGGAGAATGGAATAAATTATTTCATTCCCTGCCGTATCACGTCCGCAACAGCTTCAGCTAAACAAGTGGGGCCGTCCGAAGAAAAGCACACTGGATGTCAAGGGAAGGACAAAATTGTTGACGCAAAGAAGTGCCGCATCTCATCCACGTCTGCTGACTCGTATTGCCAAACTCCCCTCTCGCACCTTGGGCTATCATCCAAAGGAGAGCTGATAGACACGAACTTTACCAGACAGTGGTCTGATGTTCCATACTGAATGCCTCTCTGGGTCAGTGGTCAGCAGCAAGTCCAAGCACTTGGTTGTGTGTCCGTCAACATCTGGCACTCGCGTAGCTTCACTCACCAGCTCGGTGAGATCTAGCGACAATGCAAATCTGCGCACCTCTCTCCCTGCATGGTCAGTCACAACCACTCACCGTGGTGGGCATTAAATTCCCACAGAAAAAGAAGCTCCACCGTTGGGTATCGTTGCTGGGTACAATCCACCTTCTCCATCACGTGCTCAAAGAGCCTGGTCGTCTCCTGATCACCACTATGCGACCGGTAGACACCGACGTAGAGTGATTTCTCGACCCCGATATCAGTATCCAGATGGTAGATAACCCGGAATCCTCAAAGCAACGGAGACGCTGAAAGCATCATCGCGAACTTACACACAAACCCCAGTTCGTTTTATGAACTCATGTTCAAGCGAGTAACCTGGGTAGTTGAGGTACGCCACGTCTGACGGAGTCGCTATCTGCGTTTCCGTTAAAGGTGTGGCGTCTTGGTCTCGAGATTTGAGTGCAACCTCCTGATGTTGGCGAGATGTACTTTAAAACCGGGGTGGGGAAGCAGAAGGCCAACTGGCACAGTGGAGCATTTTCGCGAGTTGGCGGGCAGCCTTGCCCACGTGGCTGGCGCAATACTTGGGCCCCCTACTAACTGCGATCGGCCAATGGCAGAGACCGTACCTCGGATCCAGCTACCCTCCAGTATGAGTCACCCGGTACAGAGTTACATAGAAACCCATACTGGTCCGAAACCGCGCAACTGACCATTTGGATCTCCCAATGGTACTGGCACTTCCGCACACCGACGTTACACCGACAAACTGTTTGGCGCCGCGCTCCAGCAGGAGGGTGGTCGGGCACCAGGCGGCCGAAGCCTACCACCTCTGTAAGGAATCTTCAGCCGTCACTATAGTCCGTGAAGACATGCTGTGCCGTTGCCCGGGGTGGAGCCTTCTTGATGCAATGACAAATAATCGTACGAAAGGAAACTAAAAAAAAATTACTACTGAATAAAAAAAAACAACGCGCGACGTTTGTTTAACGTGCGTCCGTATTAACCGGTTTTTATAGTTCTAAACCGTTTCATACGAAAAAACCTTTATGTAAATACTGTTCCAAATACCGGTTTAAATAAACCGGTTTATGCGAACGAAACCGAAAGTAAAGGTTTTGCGCCAAGTACACGGATCACCGTTGAAACTCATGGCATTGAATAGTTTTGTCTTCGTATTGCCCCTGCCGAGTTTCAACAGTACGTTTGGAGCCTGTTTTGCTGTCAGAATAACGAGAAGGTCAATATGTTTGCCAACGATGACAATTTCGTTAGATTCTTTTGAGTCCGCTATTCTGACAGCCGTTGATACTATTCCCCTCTCTCGCTCATGGCTAGCAGTAATAAGTGTCTGTAGCGCCCATAGTTTCAGTCACTATTTAGAAAAAGGTCACATATATAGCACATTTTTCACTAATTTTAAAAGTTAACCGTGCTCAATGCAGTATAAACATTACGATGCATGGATGCATCGAAGTAAACAATCTCAACACAGAACGATTAAAAACAATAATCAAATGCGCCGCGCAGGGAGAAAACGGTCAGTATGCGGCGTTAGGTACATCCCCGATCGGAGCCGGCGGGTGCACGGGGGAGTATTGCTACTCAGTAGCGATCGCACGCGCCGTACCTACGCGGCTCGTTAGCGAAAATAGTTATTTGCAATTACAAACAAAAGCCATAATATGCATTTGTTGAAACTTTTGCATGGTGGCAGAGTTTATTATTACGAATATGTAGGTGCAAAATTATAAACTTAAATTCAATATTTCGCTAATCGCAAAGTAAAAATACAATTACTTGTGCAGCCATATTACGTAGTTGATAGAACTTTTGTTGTAAGGTATAACTAATCCCTTTAAGTATATATATAAGAAATGATTTGAAAAACTTAAATTTTTTATTGAATGTGTTACGGGACATTTAAAGATTTCTATTGTTCCACAATACCTATTTGTTAGCATTTTCACTAATATATCCTTTAGACAGTACTAACAAAGAACCAGTATAGTATTTTAATTTAAATTTTATATTATTGTTATAACACGAAATAATAGGAAATACCTACTTAATACCTATTGCATTACTCTAAACTGTTAGCATTTTTGTATATAGCAATGAATTCGCAAAACTTATCCACTCAGCGAAAATAAAAAACTTTTGAATTATCGAAGGGCATAGTCTTCTGGCTACTGGACTAAAGTACGCGACTGGCACAACACACGGCGTCCTACTTGCAGATCTGCTCTCCTGGTAACGGCAGACAATCGTGACGGTACCTCCACACTCATCATAAAAGTAAACGACCAGCCATTCTCGAGCACTGTGTCAGATCAAAGCAATTTATCACATACAGCAGAGCAAATCGGCTGACTGAAGTGTCTCAATAATATAAGTTCCAAAGTGCACTTTAATACGAAAGCCAATAATAATCTTCATTTAGGCCACATGGCTTGCGAGAAAAAATGTTAACAAAGTACATACTTAAAACTCTGCACTTAAAAGCTATTTTACGACTGGACTATTTTACATTAAATGATAAAGGCGTTTAAAACAAAAACATGAATTGCCGATTAACGTCAAGGCATCGTATCCGTATGGTATTAATGACTTGAATGAATGTCATCATAATCATCTGAACAGCCTTTTCCCAATTTGAATGAATGTAACATTCCTAAAACTGGCACAAAAATTGTAACAGGCAATTAGTTGACATTATCATTATGAAGCTAAACACCAAAAAAAATGATGGACGGATTGTTCAAAGATGACATGGTTACAAAGGGAGGCGAACATGGGGATGACAGCTAATACCGCTAATAGAGATGTATGTTAGAAGAATGCTGTATGTGCCGATCCTAAATACATAGATAAAGAGCAAGGGGAGTAATGATTATGAAAGACTAGTTTAAGAAATGAAATTCCCTAAAACAAATCTGCAACAAATGAAATGCTCTATCAACTGGAACTAAAAGATCCGTGAATATTCTGATAGCTTGATAAATGATAATTTAACTCGTCTAATTTCAATCGTAACATTCGTAACCTAAAATTTTTTGGTGTCAAAAAAAATAAACACAAAGTTAATGACGCATTGGAACCAATTAATGATTGTGAAAAAACAAATACTAGGGCCACTCATGAGCAGAACAATTCGAGAAAAAAAAGGAAAACAAAAAACCATATCAGCAGCCAATCGCTGTGTAATACTTTAAATTTTAGAAAATAACGAACTAATTGCTACTGTCACCATGAATTATCGACTAATAACTAACTAGCTTGTATTGGCCCACTGCAGGGCAAATGCTTCCCGCTCCCTTTTCCACAGAATTCTGTCTTGTAAAATTATAGAACGATTTTAAAATCAGCGCCCTACTTCGTTGGGTAATGATGAACTCGATGGAAGAAAGCGAATCAACAACAAAGACTGACAGAACAATAATAGTCTAGTAACATGATCCGTACCATAGGCACAGACAGTAACTATTAGGACACATAAGCATTAATCAAGGTTGTCAAGGTCCAATCGATAAATACACTCTTCCGCGATGATGTTCTCGGTCTCCCTTACTCTCTATAAATTATCACACGTGCGAGTGAAAGGACAATAGTGTGTGAGAACTTAAGAAAACTAGATATATTAGTACTCCTTTAAAGGAAAATGTAATTACGTGGCCTACCATTTATGTCAGTGAGTTATTGTGTTTGTAACGTGCGGCATTCGACTAGGAAACGAGTTTGTACGTCAAACGGTTTGTTGTGACCGGTGAGGCAACAGTTGCACTTGCACTATTTCGACTTCTTTCGTTTAGATTCATTTTAATATTAGTACGTAGTATTATATTATCTGTAATATTTATTAGTTACCAGTTTAGTGCATAAAAAACGCGAGGTTGTGGGACGAACATTTTGAAATATATTCGGTTTAATTCCTGTTAGAGATAAATGATACAACAATAAAATTAAAGCTGCTAGACAGACTTGTATGTAACTCGATCTCTAAGCTCTGTTGTATATTGATTTTATTTATCCCATTTCAAGAAGGTTACCGAACGATATCGTTCGGCATACATCGACTTCGTGTCCATATCTTGAAGAGTGGAGTTCCCAATTCGGTCATGGCACGCGCTCGCAGGTGCTTCCGCAGCCCACACATAGCTCGGTGACCTCCGTGACCGAGCCGGTTTATTTCCCACTGAGCATTGCACTGTGCTTCTCATAGTTTATTGGTCGACTCTACTTTTTGTTTGATTTCATATAAGAATAGAACAAAAACATTTCTGCAGTTGGTGATGACTCAGATGGTTCTTTTGACTTTTGATTTAGTTAGATAATAAACATAAAGTAAGAGAAATACCATTTTCGTTATCAAGTTATTTTAATAAGTTGGTCATGTCATGTTTTTAGTTATGTAATCTAATAAGTAATAAAAAATTAGTTTTTCGAGATGTTTGCTCAAAATTAGTAACCCAATTCTAATTTCGTGCAATTTTTGGACGTTACACAAAACAGGTTGGAATTACACGGTGCATAGGTGATAGATTAGTAAGCCGGTATTACCTAAGCTTACATGTACTAGTTCGGGTAAGTAGGTAGAACGTAATTAGGATCATTGACCCTCGATGGTTACATGTGTACTAGGACTACCATTATTGTACGTATATCCGCATATAACTTCACTTCACTCTTATGTATATGGTAAACAACATCCATTTTATCAACTGTCCTATATTTACTTCCAACATATTTTTATAGAATCCGTCGCGAGTTGTTTTGGTTTATTACGAGTAATATATCAAACATGACAAGCAATAACATAATTTGACATTATCAATGTTGAAAACAAAGTTCACAATTTTGATAAATAGACAGATTTTAGAGTTCCAGAAACATCGTTAATACTATACCTTATAAAATGTAAACGGACTCGGCCGGTCTCAACTTACCTGCAACAAAAGGAATACACAAATTAAACTTCAACGTAAACAAACAAGTCAGTTAAAATTGCAGTTTTATGGAAAATAATATTCTGAACAAACCATTAAATTCTGGTTTCGAAAAGATGGTGAAGCAGATAAAGCATTTTTTTTAAATGAAACCCTCTATCCATTTACTCCTTTTGATGAAATTCAACAATGCGCGTAATCAAGCGATTTGCAATTTTAATGAATTTGCTTTTTGTTTTATCGCAATCAATAGTCAAATGTTGCTTAATTAAATCAAAATTGGCGCAGTAAAAGACATCAGACAAAATTGAAACCGTGTAGTGCCACGTATTCGCAGGTTTTTGTCACCAACCAATGTTTACAAGGTCACCAGCCAAGTTCTACCAGATGACACTAAATATCAAGTAGACTAAATTAATACTTTAATATTCAACATTTTGGCACAGGAAAAACCTCTTGCTGAGAGAAACCAGTCTTAGCATCTTGTTGTATCGTTGCTAAACGTTTACAAACAAGGTATTCAGCAAATAGAAGGTATAATTTCTATTTAAATACTACACTCGGCTCACGTATAGTTAATCTTGTTCAGGACGTAACCCAATTCGGCAAGTTTCGCTCAATTTCAGATGAAGGTCGACCTTTCCACCCACCTTATTCATGAAATTCGCGGTAAATGTATATTTGAGTTGGAGTTAGAGGTCGCCAGAGACGGGATCGATGTACAGTTTTAGTCGAAAATTCTGGACATATTGAATATCGGAGGTTCTCATAAAGCCAATATTATAATCGGGGACATATTCCAAAGGTGAAATGTTCGATTTCCTTTAGCGGAAATTGTAAATTTTTAGGTAGTGTGGAAATTAGGTCAAAATGTAACTCATAGTTTGGCTTGTAGACTACAAGTACATCATCAGTCATCATGATGCGCCGCCTCTTGGAGTCTGCCCATTTCCAGCGATGCACATTACGGTCTAGTGGTGATGAATAGTGCCTCAGTGTTGCTAGTACAAAGCACTCATCACTCAGGTTCTTACTTCCCTGTTACGGTAACAATGCTGAACATCACTGTGAAGATATTTGTATACTCGGTCGTCCTAGACTTTATTTCTCAGTTATTGATCTCGTAAACTTTATGGTTTCCTTCAAACAAGGTCAAGTACACAGTATAGCACGAATATGTTTCGTGCTTGTTTCAGTTTCAGTGGAATGTCAAAAAAAATGTCTGAAGGAATCTTCGCATGTAAATCTTCTTGAAAAAATATTTTGCGTCGTTGCTCGGCACGTCACGCGATATTTCATGAGGTAGCACTTAGGCGCTTATGTACATTTTATATCGATCGATGCGAGTCCTTGGCATTGAAAACACGTTTGACCTTTTCCATTGTCTCGAAGACTCAATATATTCTTGTAAGAAAGGTCTTCGTAAGATGGGATATATTTTTTTGTTATTTTTTATAGTTTTAGCGCCAGTTCGTTATTTTGGAGAAAAGTCATGTTTTTTAATCTACACATTTTTGTGGCGAACTTGACTACATTATTTCGTACACTCATATCTGTTAAAATCCGCAATTATATTACAAAAGGTAGGTAATCAAAATCCAATCTAAGTGCCGTAATCTTTAATTTTAGAACATAATCATCGGCCCATAAAATATTTTTAGTAGAAATATAATAATTTCTAATAAAAATATTTTATGGCCCCATAACAAAGTCAAACATAGGGCAATGCATTCAATTGAGCAAGTAGCATTTAAAGGTCGGAACTGTAATTACATTACCATAAAATGCTCCATCAAGCCATAACACGCTCTTCGTAGTTTACCATAAGGGCTACATTCGTGTCAAGAAAATTTTAAAGACGGCATTTACGTCCGAAATCATGGTCTATCAGAATCCTGTATCTTCGCGCATGTTCACGTGTTTCGTCTCTTTCGCTCCCCAATACAAGAAACGAGACACGTGCATAATATTTACACCAACGTTTGTTATTTGTTCAATTACATTACTGGATTCCCTATCTTGACGATTTCAAGTAGTCAGCTATGTATGTACTTACCTACTTATTTATAGAATACTTATTCGTAAAATAAGGTTAATTGTATTCTATTGAATTTAAATTAAAGTAAAGGTGCCCCATTCATCATCTTAATTACACGCTAGAGATCATGTAAGAAGTCGGCATGTTTTACACCATAAAAGAATTGCCCACTCCGTACCATACCATGACCGTCCTATGAACGTTTCAGGCACGAAAATAAACATGACACGGACTAATATGCCCCCAGAACGTATCAACAGTGTATCATACCGTGTACCGTGCTAATAAAACGTATCTAACTAAAGATAACAGGCAATCAAGACTGTTTACTCGTTCAACAAATAATTTTATCTCAAGATTTTATTTGTTTGCTGTCATTCAGTTCTCCCTCAGGCTTCATACAAATTGAAACATAAATTCTTAATGCCTGCAACATATTTTTTATCTAAAACATCGATTTTCTCGATTGCCGGTCCCTTTCGGTACGTCTCTTTCAGTCCTTCAATTTCAGTAGGCCATCTGTCCTTGTTCCGACCTTGTGCAAATTTTTCGAACAGATACCATCTGGCCAAGAAGCTGGCAATTTTTTGTAATGGCCATTATCCCTTGCCGTATGACAAGCTAGATCGAAAACGACTTGAAAAATGAAAGAGACAGTTATGATGGTTAATACAGAATTATAAATATAATTTAATTTATCGATTCTCTTAGACAAATGTTACTGACGTAGTTGTATCGCGAAAGCTGTTATTGGCCAGCCAGTCGGAGGGTTATCAGTATTTGCCATTTTATCAACGTATGCATTGACGCGATAACGCGAATGGAAAGATTGGAAAGTAGTATAAATGGTTGGTGACAAAGTATCGATTACCTGTAATGTAATGCAGTTTTAATAAAATTCTAAAAGGTTATTTAAAAGGAAACTTCCCTTTGTGCGTTGAGTAGTAGGGTTTCTTTTTTTTTTTGGTACCAAAAACATGTTTGAGAACAGGTCTTGAATGTTCCAGTTCAGCGTAAACGATGAGTGATGAGTCATGCCAACATCCCAAATTACACTTTCCCAGAATTTGACGTAAACAAAACTTCGCAAAGTAATTATGAATCACGAATATAATGTAAGGTAAAAAGGTAAGTACGAAAGAAAATAATTGGCGAAGCTTGTAGTCGTCAGAAGAATTATATAAGAAATCTTATATACTCTTACAAAATTTAATATTGCTTTAGATTTTCGACACGGTTAGCGCAATAAGTAAGACGCAATCGATCAAGTTTTGCTACAGCTAAAATATGAGCACACTTCCAACTTTTTTCGTTGTTTTATCTTCTTCTAATGTTGAATAACTTAGTCGCATAATTGCGCAATCTGTTGTAATATTCGCCAAAATTTTTGAGTAGGTACCAACTTTATTTTCGTCATGTTGTTGTCTATCTGTGCTGGCAATACCCATTTCAATTTTATAATTCAAAATAAAATTTTGTAATGATGACTGTCAAGATTTTCTAGAAATCTAATAGCTATACAAGGAAGTCTCAATAAGTAAGTCGATAGAGGGGCCAGTTAGCTAGAGCTAGTTAGGATTCTGCAAGACAAACTAAAGGTAAACCAAAAGTAAACAAAAAATATTCCACTCGACGCCATTTCTAACCTTCACTGAAACTGCATAAAAATATCTAATCTGTTATCACATTCCTATCTAGCACTGGTAATCGTTATCAATTTATCAACGACCTTCTGAAAAAAATATAAATAAAGTATATTTTTGTTAAAAACACTAGCTCCTCAGTATTGAGATCCTGTTTCAAGAGGCAACAGAAACTATAATTATCCTACATTAAAACAGGCAACAGGCTAATTATTAAGTCAACGATCTCAATATATATTATTATACACAGTTTGTAAACAGGAAAACACCAACTAAACCGCATCGTTTTGACTCGCATTACAATTGTATAATTTCGTAGACGAATTTTCCGACCTTATTTGCTAAAAAAAATTTCGACTCTTGAATTTTATAAAACCGTGGTAAACCTACGAACATCGCCCATCCCATTTTTAGGGTTCCGTACCCAAAGGGTAAAACGGGACCCTATTACTAAGACTTCGCTGTCTGTCTGTCTGTCTGTCTCCAGGCTGTATCTCATAAACCGTGATAGCTAGAAAGCTGAAATTTTCACAAATGATGTATTACTATTGCCGCTATAACAACAAATGCTAAAAATTAAAAATAAATAAATATTAAGGGGGGCTGGCTCCCATACAACAGATATGATTTTTTTGCCGTTTTTATAGATAATGGTACGGAAACCTTCGTGCGCGAGTCCGACTCGCACTTGGCCGGTTTTTATAGATAATGGTACGGAAACCTTCGTGCGCGAGTCCGACTCGCACTTGGCCGGTTTTTATAGATAATGGTACGGAACCCTTCGTGCGCGAGTCCGACTCGCACTTGGCCGGTTTTTTATAAAAATAAGTTCTTTTCGTGGATAAATACGAGACTCATAATATAAGAAAGAGCTCATTGGGATAATAACAAGTTTCCCGTTAATTACCCTTCCCGTTATCAAGCTTGGTGATTATGGCAATACGCCCGATCGTTTAAATCTGTCTGTGAAACCCAACAACACCTCATAAACGTCCACAGTTAAACAATAGAGGGAGTTGACAGGCTGACTGATACAGTGATGGCAACGACAACAGGGAAAATGCATTGATTCAATATAAGTTTTTAAACTGATATGGCCACTAACACTATCATTAGGTAACCCTTAAAACAGACCGCCATGATCACGGATAAACATCCGTTATTATCAAGTCCGTCATGATCCGTTTATCCGTGATCACAGCGCTTGCACCAGTGCCGAAATATCGGGAACTCAAAACAAATAATACACAATTTTCGTGTTTTTTTTTAAATATTTAATGGGCCTACTCTTAACCTCAATCTAGTCCTGAGGACAGAGATGAGGTCGACGATGGAATGAGCTAACCGAAAAGAAACCTATTAACTCGCGACTTAAACAGATTGATTAATAGAGTTAATCAATTGTATTAAAAAATGTATATTTCTTTCCAGTACTCAAAATATTTTCAAATATTTATAAAGAATAATTTTGGTTATACAACCTGTACCAAGACGGGCTATTTTCGCGTAGTTCATGCCGATACGAATGAAGTTACGACAGTGCTTGAGGCAGCATTTATTTTTCTAACCTGCTCAGTACCACACTACTAAGTCCTCATTCTGTATAATCACGGGCACAGAGTCTTTAACCTAATTCGTCCGTAACATTCTGCGAGTAGTTCTCATTCTACATAAAAGGTGCAACTGCAAAGCGTGCCTCATGTTCTTAATCTTGTCACGTTATATTAGGTATGAGGTATCACCGGCTCTGTTGAGAGCTAGGCAAGCACTTGAGGCCACGTGTCGTAGTTTCGTACTGCGCTACTGCAAAGTGGTCCACAAGCACATCGACCCACTTCATTCACACCTGCGCACACTGAAAACGCAATACTTTTAATTCTATCAGCTCCATTCCCAAAAATAAATTACTTTGGGAGAACATTATGTGTAAATTTAATTAAACAGTGACAGTAAGATTTACATAAATTAGCGCCACTTACATCCGTATAATTATGTGTCACCGGCTGAATCTCTTTGTTTTTGTTACACAACAGATAGCCCAATGCAAAACAAGTAAACACAGAACAGTGCGTAGTTTTATTTATAGCCAAATCACTCTCTAAATATTCGGCGTCCGTTTTCAATCTATAGCTGATTTGGTATTTCTTTGTACACATTGACACCAGTTCAAAAAATTTAAATCAATGGATCGACCAAATTCAATTTCCCGAATTTTCAATCCGTAATCTGCCGTATCAGTTTATTTCAAGGGGCCTCGGACATTAATGACATAGCCACTAAAGAAGATAACTTCAAACATCATTATTTTAGTGTGCTTATCCAATCAGCTAACAAGAGTGAACCAGTAGTTCGCCATCACTCGTAATCCTCCTACGGTCAATTAGATTTCCAAACTAAACGAATGTTACCTAACTCTAATTGCAGTGAAATATACAAATGGCATCAGCGACGCGAAGATTACTAATTGTGTTGCCATTACAGTCGACTGAGATTTATGCAGACAAGAATACAAATGGATTTATTTTCTCCACCCATTTAAATTACTGCGTCAGTATTATAAAAGCGTTGGTAGGAAAATGCTAAAAGAAAAACGGGCAAAAAAATAATGTGAATTTTCATCATACTTGGCAACTGTCATTAAACAAACTTCAGGTGCTATGATTACACTGCTTGCCAAACTTTTATGACAAACAAATAAATCACTAGACGAATATGTGTGTTTTTATACCTATAACACAACTAATAAGTAAGTACATCATTATTAACGGAGTTCAGACCAGAGTTAAATTGCAACACGAAGCAGCAATACCGCTCATTCATTATAGAATAAAACTAACGGTATGGTTTTGTAACGGAATTTTAATAGAGCCACATACAAAATGATCTAGCTATTCATGTTCTTTTGTTGCTAAAACAATTGAATGTACATATTGCGTTCGATCATTTAGGTTAGACAACCTGACCTAAAATTGGCCACACATATTCTGAGCGCATCAAAACATCATTTGAAATTCTAAGCATGAAGTGAATTTAAAATTCCAATTACCCAAACACTAACATAAAGAGGCAAGCTGCAAACAAAACGATTCAAAAGAAACTTATTGCGACGTTTTTAAAACTTAAGGAAGAGGATGAGAACTTCTTGAAGGTGGTACCAGCTACAGACAGATTTTTTTTGGAACTATTGTGAGTCACGTATTTGTTGGCCAAGAAAGCTCTCTGACAATGGATCCGAAGTATACGTGCTCATAGAATACAATACTACTTTGGCAGTTTCCGAGCAGCCAGATTTACTAATGGAAAGCCGTTCGCTGCGAGTCAAACTTGGCTGAAGACCTGCACAAGCGCCAACACAAATTTTCCCTCATTTGACTCTTACCGAACGAAGTATGCTTTAAAATTACTAAAAAGAATATGGGTTTAGGAGAAAATTCTCGTTACATTCTAAAGAAAGTGATGAATACAATGCAGTTAACATCAATGATGATGAAGCGTGCATTTCCGTCGTATTTTCTCGAATACGAGCACATTAATGTCGGGCAAAGAACAATGTCAACACATATTGAAAACGTTTACAGAATGAATATTAATTACGTAAATAAATACCCGTACTACCTAATAAACTGATTTGTGCCGGAATGGTTTGGAACAATCCATGTCTTTAAGCATTGTTTTGGCAGTGGGCCAAATAAAGCGCCCAAAGAAATCATTCTCAATGTTTGAGATCAACAAAGGCCTATTAGGAAACATATTGAGGGGCAACAAAAACTTTGTCCTTCCTTATTCCATCTTCCGTGGTAAAGAGGCTGAATGCGAGTGACCGAGTGAGTCACATCGGCACAAAGAGCCGGCAATGACCGGCGACAAAACGAAATAGAGGAAAAGCTGTGAATGCGTGTGTGGTCTAATTTTAAGCCTAAAACATTTTTATTTCACGTGAATAAAATAAAACAACTTCGTATAAATCCCGGAACCGAGTAGTCTGAATCATTGTTGCTGAATTTTGTCATTGTCTACATTTCCTGAAATAAACGTAATTTACGGTGGCAGAAAAGTAATTGATGACCTAGTCAGAAAATGCTCTCATTTTTGCAAATATTCTTTTTACCCGACTGCCAAGGAAGGTTACGTTTTTCGCCCATATCTTGTATGTTTCTTTGTTTGTTATTTGTAAATTTCTTTATAACCTCGTATCTTCGAAACGGCTGGATGGATTTCGACGGTTAAGGTATCGTTATATTTGTCTTAAAAACCCAAGTGTCTTTAGATAGGTGTTTGAAAAAAAAACAAAATGGGGGATTTTTGGCGCGAAATAGTAACACGTTAATATCAAAATGAAGGGTTTTAAAAGGGGATTGATTACACATATATAAGTATATATGTTACGGCTAAAGATGGGTGTCAACATAAACTTAAGATTAGCCGGCTAACAGGGGCACCCCGAGGTTCGGTTAGTTAGGTTCCTGTAAACCTTGCAGACAGAAATAGGAGCCCCGCGCAGCGGGGATCCGTCGACCTGCTGACGGAAACGCTAACCCTAGACGGTCGACGTCAGGGGCACCCCGAGGTTCGGTTAGTTACTGAGTTTAGCCGGCTAATCTTAAGTTTATGTTCACATCCATCTTTAGCCGTAACATATATATTATATACATATATGATACTGTAAAAGCCCGAACTATGGTAAATTCTAAGATTTTCCAGCGAAACCTAAGATTTACCAACTCTTAATGGTAAAATCCGAACCGTTCTAAGATCATCGATTATTTCGTACTTTTACCACCACGCAAATCCTAAGATTTACCACTTGGTAAATCTTAGGATTTGCCTTAAAGATATGGTAAATGTTGAAATAAACATGTCAGAACGTGTTCAAAAAATGCTTGTCGAAGAAATGCCCTTGCAAGTTATCAGGATTACTTTGTAATTCTAAATGCCATAACAGCGCTCCGTGTTGTAACGAGTAATTTTTTTTTTACTACCTCATAATAAATGACAACTGTTTAATTATCTTGTCTTCGTAATAAATACCAAATAATAAGAAAAATATTGATTCAGTTAAGATTAGCCAACGTGAGCGTTATGTTTGTGAGGAGATAATTTTATTTTTTACTATTCAAGAAGTATTTAAATAAAAATTGTTGTTTATTATTAGTTATTAAAAATTAACAAAACCAATTCCAAATAAAAAAAATTGGTAAGTATTTGACTGATTAGTAATATAAATGATTAATAATTACTCTCCTAAGATACATAAAAATATGTAAGGTTTTGACTGATAGTATAGTTAATTGAAATAAATGATTAAGAAGTACTCTATGTTTTATTCCCAAAACCAACATTTGACAACCGTCTCTGGTAAAACCTAGTATGTACTAAATTCTAATGGTAAAAGCCCGAAAAAATGTTTCCTTTTTTATAAATTCTTACATTTACCAACTCGTGTTGGTAAATTCTAAGATTTACTGGTAAAACCTAAGATTAACCAATATTCGGGCTTTTACAGTAACATTCTAATGGTAAAAGCCCGAAAAAATCGTTCCTTTTTTATAGATTCTTACAATTACCAACTCGTGTTGGTAAATTCTAAGATTTACTGGTAAAACCTAAGATTAACCAATATTCGGGCTTTTACAGTAACACATATATTGGTAGGTACATAATACAATTTGCAGTCGGTTTTTTTGATACATTCAAATAAATGTTACTTGTATATCTTTGTACTTTGAAAGGGTTGACAAATGTAAATTCAGCGCTATACTGAAGTATACTGCATTATAGCGCTCCATCATGCGAGAACACGTGTAGTATGTGGCGTTATTTCAATATGTAAAGGGACCCTTCACGGCAACTAAGCATTCTGTACATTGCTGTGAAACGACATTTTTTTTTTGGGATGAAAAATCAAGTTTTTTTGTTTTTTAATCGAGAGGACTCAATGTAACGCACTGGTTCCCAGCGTCCAGGTGTAGACAGAAGAAAAAAAAATACAATAACGGGGAGAACATATGCTTTTGCGACTTCTTTATATTTTTGCAACCATTATAGCCAATAGGTTTGAGAAAAGAGCATCAGTCGTTTCCCTACGTCTTAGTCCGGTCCAGAGAATATATTGAAAAGCTATTCAGCAAGAAAATCCTAAACTTTTATAATTAATTTAACTCGCCTTTTAACCTCAGAATAGAACTTGAAGAACGAAAAGAAACATTTGCATTGTTGAGAACTTGAGCCAAACTCATCAAGATTAATTGGTCTCCATAACTTGGCCCATTAATCGCTCGGCCGTTTCAATTGGACCATAACTGTGGTTTAATTTTACCGCGTCGCTTTGTGAGTAAACCAAGACTGTTGCAAGTTGCATTCGCGCATGCAGGATGAGTAAGCAATGCTCTAAATCCGTTCGCGATACTTATTTTAGATCTCGTAAAGGGAACACGTGGTGGGATACAGTTTGTATCGAACCACCAGATGTGCTGCAGTTGGAGCAACGTTCTGTTCTGCAAGTGTATATGGAATCTTATAGCGAACCCGTCCCTGAATACATAAATGCAAGCCCAAAGTAAATATTGACAAACAGCGAACTCCCACTTAGGTCGATGCTCCTTCAGAATACTCTTGTAATAAATATCAAGCACGAGGATATTAAACAAAATTAACCGTCAAATTACTTCTTTGATGAAAATTGAGTTAGATGATTCCTAAACGAGGCAAGATTAATTTTTGTGCCTTCATTACCGAAATTGCTTTTTGTTAATGAGGTCGTCTGAGTGACTTATTCAAATCTGTGTATTATTACTTTTCTCGTTATTGGTGTAGATTCTTTTACTTATTTAACATTTCAAGCACAAAGTACAGAGGCGGACTTAATGCCATGGGTATTTTCTACCAGTCAACCTTTGGGTGGTCTTTTCTCGGTATTAGAGCCATACAATTTTTAGGTGTTAATATATCAACACATTTATATCCGTAGCGGGGTGTAACGTATATTAGATCATCCATCAGTCATCGTCGAATTCTGCCACGCTGATTGAGGTTTGGCACTCGCCGAATCCAAAATCCGCGAGTTGTTCATGTCCTATAGGACAGCTGATGCTACTCTATAACCGTGCGACGTTTTCTTGATATAAATCAGAGCACAAAAACACACGAGCAACGAAAGTTTACATACACGTTTTAAAGAGCTCTAACTGAGCTCCTTCGTGCAATCCGCTAAAAAAAGTAACATCGCTTCAAGCTACTCAATCATCCGAAAATAGAAACTTGGGAGCAAACAAATCTGTGATTTCTCTTGCGCCATTCACTTTTGGAATATTCTATATAACTCTACATTTTCTAGGTTCGATCATGAATTCTGAGTACGTACGCCCACAGTGGTGCCTGTGTGTAAACACAAGTCGAATGGGGTCAACGCTCTGCCACCTACTTTCCCTACAGAGAACTATTATTGTCCATCACACAGTGGAATAATCAGCGCACATAGTTATGTAGATAAGCATATCGCGCGGCTGGTTCAAGGCAATTACGAAGTTGCAGACGACGGCGACGACGTCGTGGTCATGTTTTAATAAAACGTAGCATTGATATTTCACAATGGTTCTAGTCATGGCGAACAAAGTCAAAGACGCAATATTTTTTTTATGATCTTATACCGTGTAGGTACGCATTAAGTCAATCTCCTTATTGAGCATTGTTGCGAATATTCAGCACGCTTACAACATGTCCTAATGTTTACTTTAGCGGCCTTGTTTGACATTAATTTATGTCGTTATCGAGATAAATGGACACTTGTGGACGACTAACAATACCAAAACGAAGAATGTTCTGTAAAACGTCCTTGTTGCACTTTATTACCGCGTTATTTACCCCATTACATTACAAACTTGTAACCAGCAGAGTTAAACGTGTAAAAACATAAATATAGCACATTATAAAAGGTACTAAACGTTATAAACGTAAGTAATATTTCCAGACGAACTGCCGAAGTGACGTGTGCACTGTCAGAGTGGAAAGTCTCCTTTACTTTCGTTGCACAAAGGAAGTGGTTTCACTTCCTCGTCGTTTAGATAATGTAGGAAGTTGTGAGTGACACCGACTCATTACGGGATAACAAATGATCCCACGATCGAAAAATAAATTGATTGCCAGCGTTCGCTCTGAAAGATCATTAATTTTGAGGTTTATTTGGATTGTTTTTCGGGAGTCACGTAATGTGGTAGACAGGACTGCTGCCGCGTAAAGATGACAGAAGACCCTTAGCAATCATTCAGCACTCATAACGTTAAACACAAAGTCTGCCCATACGGAAAAGGCTAGTGTTGTTGGACTAGTTAATTGTGAACAATATGTCAATGTTGGGAATGGTCCAGTTGTTTCGTACACGGTTAATTGAAGATTCCAGAATATTCGAACTTTCGACTAAACACAGTAAGTTGGTACCTAAGTACAAAGTTCAAACTTGAGACTTGGGAAGTCTGTAAAGTTGTACAATTAATTAATAGAGGACATCCTAGAGAACACTTGTACAGCATCACTGTACAAGTGTAATGTAAGGCGGGATCTTGAGGAGATATTGAAACACCGGGAGCCGAGTCTATACTGACTTTATTATAATGATTAAACGATGAATAAGATTACATCTAAGTACATATATGATATAAGGCTGGTTACAATCCAATAAGGTTGCTTACACACTACATCTCCTTCCCATGGTGAAAAAAAAGTAAATTTATACTACTATAAAATTTTCCTTTTTTTTTTTCAATTACATGTTTAAAGTTATATTATAATGATAGTACAATATTTGAATAAGCTCATGACACACACACTACATGTATCTATAAATATTGAATAATTCACCTTAACTTATACAAAATACTGGTTTGTGTTTACACAAAATATATTTCAATATCATTTATATAATATCACTCATCTGGTGTAAACAATTTTGTGCGATTTTTGTGAACTATATCAAATTTTCCACTTTTATTTATTTGAACATTTGGTGACATATCTTTTACTACTTTAAAAGGTCCTGTATATATGCTATCCATTTTATTACCAGTTTCATTTTTTACTAGAATTAAATCATTCGGTTTATAAATTATAGGATTTGTACTTTTGTCGTAAGTTGTTTTTCTATGTATTTTACTTTTGATCAAATTTTCCCTTGCTTCTTTTTGTGATAACTGCAATCTAAATTTTAATTCCAAAGGATAACTTTCGTGATTATAAAGTGGTTCAACAATATTGGTATTTAAGTTATTGGGAAGCGAGCATATTTTACCAAAGACCAACTCAAATGGTGTGAATTTAGTTTCTGAATGTACTGATGTGTTGAAGGAAAAACACCAATATGGTAGCCATTGACTCCATGCTTCTGAGTGATTATCTGTTTGAATACGTAAGAAAGAGCCTAAATTTTTATGAGAATTTTCCAACGCACCAATACTTTGGTGGTGGTAAGCTGTGGAATTTAAATGAGTAATTTTTAAAAGTTTACAAACCTCTTGAAATACTGTTGACATAAACTCGGATCCTCTGTCTGTTGCTATTTCCTTCGGTAACCCGTAGCGAAGAATAAAACTATTAACTAAAGCCTGAGCCACCTCTTCTGACTTTTTTGAAATTAAAGGATGTGCCACAACATACTTAGTCAACTCACATTGTATGGTTAATATATAAGAAAAATTATAACAATCCCTATCTAATGGTCCTACTAAATCTAAAAATATTTTGTCAAATGCCGTTGTAGCCGTAGAGGTAATAATCATCGGCTCCTTTACAAGTCTAGCATGTTTTTCCTTTTGGCATTTTGAACATTTTTTCACAAATTCTCGAACATCTCGTTCTAACCCTGGCCAGTAGTAATACTTCTTAATGTTATTAACCATCCTTCTCATGCCCGCGTGGCCACTGGTAGGCAAGAGATGGAAGTCATTAAGAATAACTTTTCTATCGTCTTTATCGTCTATTCTTCGAACATCATTTATTATATAAATTCGCGGTACGTACCTATTATTTGACGATTTAATCTCATTTAATAATTCTTCAATAAACTCATTATTTTCTCTATTCTTCATAATACATATTTCGTCGACGTCTATTAATTTGCTAAATCTACCTAACTCCCTCACAAATGCGGCTCGCGTCAATTGTGATTGGTAGTCGGGATTAATAAAAATTGTTAACTTGCTTTCTACATAACAAAACGCGTTTCTCTCTTCAGTAATTGTGTTTTTCTTTCTCAAAATATCTAACTCCTTTTTCTCGATAAATCTAAGTTCTATCGCCTCTCTTGGTTTAGTATGACTTCCCACGACACCTGGTTGATCAGGCCAAGTGCTGTCTGACGTCGTACTACACGGAGGGCTTTGCAATTTTCTCGCCTGTGCCCTAGTTGTTACATTTATATATGATTCACCCATATGCTTTAAATCTTCACTAGTAAAAGAAATCCGAGACAAAGCATCTGCAGCTGCGTTGTCTGAACCCTTTACATACTCTACAATGTAGTCGTACTCCTCTAATATTAATCTAAATTTCATAAGCCTACTCGATGGATCCCGCATATTAAAAAGATAAATTAATGGACGATGATCTGTCATAATTTTGAATCTTCTACCATACAGATATGGACGAAAATACTTTACTGCCCATACTATTGCCAATAATTCCTTCTCGATTGTTGGGTAGCGCCGTTCTGCACTATTTAAACCTCTACTCGCATATGCTACAGGTTTTTTATTTCCATTACTTAAAATAGCGCCAATTGAATAACCTGATGCGTCTGTTTGTACTATGAATTGATTAGTTTCTGTGAAATCTGGATATTGCAGAACTGGAGGAGAGACTAAACACTGTTTTAAATCTTCAAATGTTTTCTGACATTCTTGGTCCCAAATAAAAGTCGCATTTTTCCTACATAATTTGTGTAAAGGATAAGCTTTTTCCGCGAAGTTCGGTATAAACTTCCTATAATAATTTACGAAAGCTGTAAAACGCTTGACTTCTTCGATTGATTTTGGGCAAGGGTACTTTTCGACAGTTTCTATTTTTTCTGGATCGGGCACAACACCCTCACGAGACACTACATGTCCTAAATATAGCATTTCCTTTTTGAAAAACTCACATTTTTCGGGATTAAGTTTTAATTTGACTTTCCTTAATCTTTCAAAAACATCTTGTAAATTCTTAATTTTTTCTCCTAAATTACGACCAAATATTATCAAATCGTCTTGGTAAATGAGACACTTATCATATGAAAGACCTGCCATAGCCATTGTCATCATCCGGGAAAAGGAAGCGGGACTGGTCTTGAGCCCCATTGGCATTCTTGTCATCTGGTACTGACCAGAACAAAAGGCTGTATACTTTCGACTATCTTTATCTAGTTCTACGTTATGAAAACCCTGATATAAATCTAAATGACTGAAATATATGCATCCTGACAATGAATCCAGTATTTCTGTTATGTTAGGTAGAGGGAATTTATCATTTTCTATACAATTATTTAACTTCCTATAATCAATGACTAATCTCCATTTTTTCTCTCCGCTGGAATCCATTTTTTTCGGAACTAATAACACAGGACTACTCCATTCACTTCTACATTCCTCTATAATTCCTTCTTGCAACATTTTTCCTATCTGTCTATCTATTTCCTTTTTCTGAGCGTGAGGTAATCTATATGGTTTTGAAAATATAGGAGTCGTATTAGGTTGCAAAGTTATCGAATGTTTATAAATATCAGTCGTTGTCAAACTGTCTCCCGGTAAATAAAATATATCACTGTATTTTGCACATAAATTCTCTACAGATGTTTGTTCCTCTCCATTTAAATGATTTAATTGTAACAATGAAAATAGTTTTTTAACTCGATACGCATTTGATTCGCTTTGAGAAAAGGAACATAATTTATAGTCACTAAGACTATGTGTAGTCGGTTTAATTTCTTTAAGTGTTACATAATCTTCCGTAGTATTTATTATCTTGATAGGTATCCTACCACACACTGGCTTTACTATTGAACTCGCTAAGTAAATACCGTCACTGATATCTGACGCGCAAACTAAGCATTCATCCTCAATATCAGTCGAAATATAATGAACGGACTCACATCTAGGTGGAATCTCTAAATTATTGCTAATTGTAATAATAGGTAGGTTAATTTGATTATAATAAGTAGACAAAGTAATTATATTATTATTAAAATCCAATACCGCTTTATACTTAGTCAGAAAGTCCTGTCCGATGATGCCATTCGCCCTAATTGGTAAGAAGTCAAATACATAGAACTTATGTCTCAATTGATGCCCATTTACGTTGAAATTTAAATAACAATATCCAATTGTTGTTACTTTGCCTCCGATACCATTTATAGAAATGTTTTCTTTGCAATATGCAATGCGCTCTTCTAGAACATGTTTATACTTTAACGCTGAAATCGATGCACCCGTATCAAGTAACCATTGGAATGCATGATTGTTTATTGGTAGACTAATTGAACAATTACTATTGCATGATAGTATTTTATTCACGAAAAAACTTTTTGTTTTTATCATTAGAAGTATTAGCCGATTCTATGTTTGCTTCCGGTTCTGTTATCACGTTAACGTTGTTGCGCATCCTTTGATTTCTATTATAGTAAGACTTACCCCTGTATGCCTGGCGGTTTCGGGCTGGGGCCTGCTCGTCCTGGTGGTCGCGATGCCCATTCCATCCACTGCGACTACCGTTGTTGTTGTGGTAGCCTCCACGATAGGGTCTTCGATGCGAATACCTGTGGTTGACGTGACCTCGATGACCTTGATTACCTCGGTTTTGCCTAAAACTCCTTGTAAATCGACCGTTATTATTATACATACCGAGTACTTCTGCCAAAGTTGGAGACGAGGCTATGCCTTCATCTTGTGCCGCCTGTATCGCGTCCTTGAGAGAGCTGTAATTTCGAGCTGCTATTATAGTGCTTAGCCTGCGGTTTCGCAGCCCATCGGCGAATTTTTTAATCGCGTATTGCTCGTTTATAGGTTTTAATATGTTATAGTTCTCGGATTGCCCGTTGGCCTGCGAAATGGTCAACTGCACGAAAAGTTCGGAAATTTCTTTACCATAGTCCTGTATAGATAACTCATTTTGTCTCATAGAGGTCAATTTAGTTTGCAATGCCGTAGCTGATTTTTGTGGTAATAACACCTTTTTCATATCAATCACTAAGTCATCCACACTTGAGTATTTTGGACATAATCGTAATTTAGCAGCCTGGGACAATCTGCTCTTAAGTACAAAATTTATTAATTGCTTCTTACAGTCTGGTGTTGAAAGAGTAGAACTGTAATACTCAATATTATCTATTAATTGCCTGGTATTAGCCTCCTCGTCAGACATGAGTGGCAATAAATTTAACGCAACTTTAAGGTCAAAAGTAGACATTGTTTCAGTTTTACTTGTCTTGCACAATTCTATAACTTCTGCATATAAACTCTGAAATCTCTCAATATACTTATAAATTAATTCTGACTCACTACTTGACACTTTCCCTTTATGTATATCACAAGTAGTTTTGACTACATAATCAGAATATCTCATAAAAATATCATTTGCCTCAGAGCGTTTCTTAGTCAATACCTTGTCTGTTCTACGACCTGGACCTATTTTAATTCGATACACTCTTATATCTTTAATGTCATTACAGAATTGTTCTAAACTAGTTCCCATAACTTACCATAATAAAAGCTAAAATCTTCTTTTGCATACATGATTTTACGTCTAATTGATTTAAATCATAATTATGTTAATGCTAGATTAGATATCTTAAAGTTCCAAAAATAGTTTCATCATCACACCGTTCTCTTTCTCTTTCTTCTACGATATATAATGTCATATTAAATGAAATGTCTATCGCACTTGACCGCACTTGTATTTTATAATATAGCACTGCACAAACACAACATTTCCGTCGTTACACTACTCCGTCGTCCACGCCTACGGTCGGTTTTTGAAGTCTGCGAAGAAACGAACGTCGCATAGTATGCTGGTGAATCTGCTGGTCAATCCACTGAAGGTGACATCTCCTATAAATTCTGTAGATGATGTAGACTGACGCCAGTGATACCAAAGCGAGGATCATCAGCAAGATTATATTCGTGACTCCAATATGCGTCCTTATTTCTTCTATTGAAGCCTGGTTATTGCCCGCAGCGGCATTCTGGGCAAGGATCACCTCCTCCTTAGAATTATTGGTGCCCATCTTCTCTAGTGATAACTGATTGTTATTGGTGATGGTGGTGGTTTTTATTTCGCGCCACACAAATTATTACATAGTAACATTTTTTTTTTTTTTTACTAAGTCCCACGAGCACAGAATTATGGTCATGGTATTTTTAAACAAATCAAGCCACTGCCATTGCGCTTTGGCAGGGTCGCCATGTAAGGCGGGATCTTGAGGAGATATTGAAACACCGGGAGCCGAGTCTATACTGACTTTATTATAATGATTAAACGATGAATAAGATTACATCTAAGTACATATATGATATAAGGCTGGTTACAATCCAATAAGGTTGCTTACACACTACAGTAATGTATTTTAATTCATTAGTACTATTACATTTATAGTAGTACAGATGGAGGCAGGCAGGTAAAGAATTCTTTATTCGACGTCTTGACATCATTGGGAAAATAACAACATAACTACAAAATCTATTTGACGAATCTATTGGGTACGGAACCTCATGTTTATGAAAAACATCAATAACATTGAAGATCGAAAGTACTTGGATGAACATTTTTTATTGTGAGATGATATTGTGAGATAACACAAGAGACAATTGAAGAGATTGCCTTGCAGTTATAATATGGGGAAACTTCAGATAAAATATTATCTAATTATTCTATCTCGTAAGGGGAAAGCCGAGAGTGGGCCTTGTGCTATGACTATGGATTGCTTCATTATTATTTTCAGTGAATGCAGTTTGGTGCATTGTAAATAGTCACCAGAAGTGATGCTACTTAAAAGTTTAGTTTGGAGTGTTCACAGCTGTGAGTCCTGGGAGTCTAAACGGTCATAGACGTACCTACTATTATGAATTGTCACCTTGTCACCATTTTACGAATTTAAACGTAACTCATATTATTATCCTATTATGATTCTGCAAAAGCGGCCATTTTCGACCCCCTGCTAACATTTACTTGACTGACTAATATTTGATTATGACATGAGCTATTCACATTTAATTCATGTCAATATAATAAAAAAAAAGTGGTAGTACAGTAGGAAAACGAAGGCGGCCTGTGCCAGACATGGAATGTTTTTTTTTAAATATGTTAAGCACTAAAAGTATTAAGTAATTTATGGTGGAAGTAGGCCTAAGAAACATTATTAGTGGTTATTATAAAAAGTGCCACTGTTCTTCTTCTTCATCATGTCGATGATTCCTTTAGTGTTAATAAGCTTCGACCGGCACTCTGCCAGCTCAATAGCGTAAGGTGTGCTCTTGCACAGGTCCCTCAAAGTGCAGGTTTCGCAGTAACATTTCACTGTTAATATGCTATTGAATGCACTTATCTTAGTGTGAAGCATCACAGAAATTGATGCTGAAATGACAACATAACTGTTTGAGAGTGCTAATGAAAATCTTCTTACTTCCTACTTAAAACACGTAAGTAAATAGCTGTTTCATATCTCAGCATGTTTTCTATTTTGGTTATTAAAAATTTCACTTGGTAGCGGATAAGTTGATGAACATTACACTACAAGGCATGTTATCTGTTTGTTTATGTATGAAAGGACACAAAGAACTTTCAGTATCAAGAAATCTATAATTTGTTATTTACTGTACATTGTTATATTGACACTACATCCCTGAAAATGTAAAGTTAGGTCTTAAAGTTTGTAAGCAAATTAAGTTCCAATAGACTTACTAAATACCTTTTATCATAACCTTTTATATAAGTTTTATGATAAAAGGAATATAATCATGTAGTCTTATTCAATTTTACACAAACAGCATTAAAATATTAAATTTTATTGCCAATAATAATGATATGAAGTCAACAAACAGAGATCTGGCATTTTGATAATTGTGCGAATGACATTATACAAAAACATTTTTATAGGTTATGGGGTAGGTTTTCATATTGTAGTAATTTATTGACTTACAACATAATACAAGTCAAAGGAAGTAGAATTTTGAATTTCATAACGTAGAACAAGTGGATGCGAAAGGTGGTGGACTAATGCTAGTTTTCAGAAATATCAGGGCTTAATAATAATAATACCTATGTTAAAGCACTGTGAAGGATTTTTAATGCCCGAAAGGTGTAATTGTGTTATTACTTGCGAGAGGCCTAGTAATACCACATTTATTTAAGCATGTCCATTATGTCAAACAATCGCCTGATTTAAGTAAGTTATTAAGTAAGATGAGATTTAAGTAAGTTGTTAAGTAGTAAGTAAGTTATACCACATACAGAATTTTAGTGCATTGGCGAGGAATAGGGTTGTCTGGAAAATATTGCTATTAGTGATTACTTGATTAGACCATCATTGTAATAATAGAATTAGTAATATTGAACAACAGTTGTTACAATTTTCATGTACAATAAAGTATATTCTATTATTACAAAACAAACTGTCTGTCAGGAAGTAGTTTACTCTTGTAGCTACAGAAATTAAGTTGTTTTCACACCATGTGGGACGGTAAAGAAAACACAAATGTAATATTCAATTTGAACTTAGTTTTCTCCTCTAAATCAGTAAGACGGCATTAAGTCAATGAATGCACATCATTAACCTTTTGAATGCCATTGTGACAAGCAAGTGCTTGCCCTGTATGCCAAACAAGACAGATATGTGACAAAATGGTAGGTGAAATGGAGGGCACGCGCAAATTATTCTCTGGCATTCAAAAGTTTAAACCGATAGGTAGTGTAAGGATTGTGTACTTGTTAGATGTTCAATGGATATAAAACTCAACTTTCAAGCTTTACATTGGTCAAGTGTTTAGCAAATGCTACTATGACTGTTGGTTGTCTTTTCACACCTTAAAGGTTGGGCTGAGACGCCACAGGCAGTAGAGAGTAATATTGGAAAACTGTAACAACTAAATTACAAGCATATGATAATAGTTTCTTTCCATTTGGGCAAGTAGACAAACAAACTAAGAGCATCACATAGCTGGAAAGTTATTAATCCACTGATAAAATACTGATATTAAAATGGATTTCTATGGAGCCAAAGGGAAGGTCTTCCTATTGGCAGTATTATAAACAATAATGTATGCAATTGGCATATGCTTAGTTAACATTGTAAGCAAATTTTTACAACTGATAATTATAGAATCATTTATTATTGATGTACACTATCAAAACAATATAAGGAGAGAAAAATTAATAATTGGATTTAATAGCTTTTAAAAGCATTAAGGCTGTAATTTTTTATAGGGTATTTATTCTATCTATTAGGTAGCCAGTTTGGCTGATTTTAAATGTAGTTTTTGGAACACACTATGAGATGAGAACAAATACTTTTACCAGCAGCTTGCAAAAACAACAAATTATTAACAGCACTTCACATTAAGCATGGTTAACCAATTTTACAGGCCATTGCTGACATAAATAAATGGATGACATTAAAGCTACTTCATAATCATTAATCAGTTTGCTAATTTATTGATTGCCTAATGAGGATTTCAAGATAAAAATTTCACTATTGTCAATGTCAGGCGTTGTCGAACAAATTAAGCATTCCCAAAATAGTGAGTGGAAAACTTCGTTTTACGTTACGACAGCACCTATTACGTACATATACTTTTTTTTCCAATGCGTAACGCCGATAAGATAAAATTAGGAATATCACGTAAATAGGAAACAATTGCAAATGTCATGATTATTCTGTTGTTCAACCTGTAATCAGAATCACGGTGCATCCAATTGGCAATAGTTAAAAACGAGGAACTGTGTAGGTAACTGTTGTTTCTAGTTAAAAGCAGAAAACTTAGTAGATCAACTTCACTATACCAGCTAAGGTTTCTTATTAGTTATTACACAGTGTCTTTTGACAAGATAAATTCCCGTGAATTATAATTATAAAATACTTACTTTCAGTCGCGTAAGATTTCCATCTCGTGCAGCGTTGAAAACGACTGTTTTGAAATCCATGATGGTTCTCTTTGCTTAGTAAAAAAAAATCACAAAAACAGATAATCACTTCAGGAACAGCACTTTCTTCTGAATATAATCATTGAAAATACACTGTATCACGATAAAACAAAGCAACCAGTCAGTTTATTTCAAAACACTTCGACACTGCAAACTCAGTCGCTCAACAAACAGCTGCAGCGCGACGACGATCTGCCAATTCTGCCACAAATTAACGTCAAATGTCTATAATTCTGCCATAATTTTAAAAACAACCATAAACAAAATAGTTCCAAGATTTGCTTTTAAAAATGCTGACTGAGTTTGGACTATGAGTCTTTTGTTCCGTCATTATAAAGTCAGACACATACAGCGACGCTCACCAACGGCAAGTAATTTAGCGATGTCTAAAAGGCCTCCCCAACAAATAAAAAGTTTGACACAATCCTTACATCATCTTTCTGCCCTTGTCCCATGTTACTTGCGGTGCAACATGTTTTTTCTTTCATTCAACTCTGTCAACCGTCACGCTATCATTTACTCCTTTTCCTTTCATTTCATTTCATATCATTCCTCACGTGCCCTGTGCGGTGTTTTTGAAATGCCCTCTCTATTTCTAGGAGATTACGAATGGTAAACTACGCCGGCCGCAGTGAGGAACGCGGCACGTTGCCATTAATAGAAATAAAAAATATAATAATTATATCACACTAGAGACTTCACGTGGTCTAACTTGAAGAATTTGTAGATTTCTTCATTAGTATCTCGCTTAAAACTACTGAAACCTTAAATTCCTCACCTTTGGTTTCTATAGGTTTATTAAGAGCGAACGTTTCGGCCTGTCCGGTTTAGTTTATATGTATAAACGCTATAGCATTCAAGCTTTTAAGGAAATCAAAATCAAATTAACTGAAGATCTATGGGGAATGTCGATTAAAGTTTGTCAAGCTATTATTGTGCCTATTGCACCGTACTTAGCCTTAATATTTAAGTTGTGTGTTGACCAAGGAGTCTTCCCGGACCTTATGAAATACAGCAAGGTAATACCACTGTTCAAACCCTGGGGACAGTAAAGACACCAATAACTGTAGACTCGTATCAGTGTTGCCGGTTTTCAGCAAGGTGTTTGAAAAGATAATGCTTAATCAAATGCTCACACACTATAACACCAATAAAATCTTACATGAGAAAAAATATGGTTTCACCAAAGGACGTTGCACGACTGACACCTTATTAAAACACATATTTACGGCGTGGGAAGAGGCACAAGATGCCATAGGAATCTTCTGTGACCTCTCGAAAGCATTTGATTGCGTAAACCACGAAACCCTACTCTTAAAACTTGAACATTATGGTTTAGGGAAACTTGCGCTCCGTTTAGTGAAATCGTATTTAAAAGATAGACATCAGCAAGTACAAATAAATGGTGTCAATTCAATTAGTTTAAAAGTAAGTATGGGTGTACCGCAAGGCTCGATATTAGGTCCTTTCCTCTTTTTAGTCTATATAAATGATCTACAACAAACCAACAAACAAACCAACCACAAATGGTGTTGTTTGCTGATGATATCACTTTAATATTTAAGATAAACAGACGTGCCACAAATCTTGACGACGTAAATAACGCCCTACTGCTGGTCCAAAATTGGTTCACTGCGAATAATTTAGTATTAAATGGGAAAAAAACGAAGTGCATAAGATTTGCTCTACTGAATGTCAAAAGTAGTGATAGTGACATAGTTCAATCAAGAGAAACTAAAATTCGTGCAAACAACTGTTTTCCTGGGGATCACGCTCAACGCAAGGCTACAATGGGGTTCGCATATAACTTATCTTGCAAGACGGCTGAGTTCAGCAGCATATGCTGTTAGGAAAATCCGCCAATTTACTGATGTAGATACCGCGAGGCTAGTCTATTTTAGTTATTTTCATAGTATTATGTCATACGGTATTTTACTATGGGGACGGGCTGCAGACATCGAGTCTATACTTATTCTGCAGAAAAGAGCTATCAGAGCCTTATAATATGATCTACGTAGGTGCGATTCTCTAAGAGAACTGTTTAAGGAAATTAACATCATGACAGTACCTTCCTTGTCAATACATCTATGAAAACATAATGTACGTTAGGAAACATCTGCATTTATTTAGTAAAAGAAGTGACAGACGCCACTATAATACTAGAAACAGGAACCAACTAGTTCAGCCTGGTTTCAGGCTAGCTAAAGTAAACTCATCTTTTATGGGGTACTGCCCCATGAAAGATGAGTGAAGATTTAAAATGTTGCAATAAAATACCTCATTCTACAACTGAATGAGGCGAAATTTAAATCTTATTTATTTATTTATACACAGACACAACGCACGCACACTATGTAGGCTTACATTGATGATAAAAGTGCTTGGCTCATTGCTGATCCTGCTCCATAACCATAGGTGCAAACTAATTGATTACCATGTGAAGTTATAGTGGAAGCTGCAGAAGATTGTAAAATATCTTTGCATTGTATAGATTCAATATCTTAGTATTATATAACTGCATATGACATGTGGGAGTACTGTTACATTTAGCATTTACATTTAGTTATCTTTCATTGACTTTTCATTGAGAGTGTCATGCTAACTCAAATGTTTCGTTGATGGTGGCGGGTGTGTCGGGTCATTTAGTTCCCTTCAATATGGTTGAGCAGAATGGAGCTGATCCATGCGTCATGTTCGTGAACGGGCGCTGTCAGGTGGGACTGGTCATTTCTTAGCTGCCATGGTTTATTTTAACTACTTTGTTTTGAAGTTATTGATATAATCATTTCCTCTGGACGCTCTTATTGTGCACGTATTTCTACATCGTTCTCACATATATGTGTTATCTCGACATGAAAGATGTAACCAAGATCTTATAACAATATATTGATTGAAAAGAGTGTCTATGGAGTTTCTTGCCCATTTTTCTGCATAGAGATCTACGCTTTGGAATGGGCAACTACAGTACTTTAACAAGTTATTCTGTCTTGTGTCTGTGAAATGCTTTGAGTTTTTTTTTTTGAGATCTTTTCACATTCCGCTCACGCAAAATTTTGCGTCTTGTTCATAGCTACTATGCGATACTTTTTAGTGTAGGTACACCGTACACGATCAACCGAAACATAACTGTAAGGCCCACAGCTGCCGCGCGCTCCCGATTGCGTATGTAACGTGACACGTGCGCGCACCGCTGTGTGCCCGCGCTTCGTGCCGCTATGACCTGCCGTAACCTGTGTTGTGCGCGTATGATTACGGATAGGTATTTAGTGTCACTCGGTGTCCAACTTGTAGCCTTTTTTAAATATTTTTGGGAAAAAAAAATAGAATAACATGGTGTAAAAATGATTGGAATCGATTTAGAAACTTATTCTGAATGAACTATATTCAGGTTTCGCATGTACATATACATTAATAATACAATGCAATAAAACATTATTTTTAAATAATGTTTTATTATAAACTTGTACTGTCAGTCTGTCACTTACGGGATATCTTCCGTGATTGTTCATGACTTTGATTTTTTTACAATTCTAGTAAATTTCACTTCATTTATATGATTAATTGGTTATCGATAAGATGTTGGAATATTTTGTTTGTAGGTATTTGCGCTGAATTTGTGGCTGGGCGTGGGAGGGGTGTCGATGCCTTTACGCTCTGTCGTTCAGGTTAAAAATTAATATACGCTATGTAAGAGTAATTGTGAGGATTGGAAAGCCATCAGCAGCTTTCGACTGAAAGGATGAGGATGAAGAATGATTTTTGTTCTCGGAATGGAATCATTCAACTGGTGCAAGTTTCCTTTGACTTTGCACAAACCCCATCCGCGATCGATGGTTGGAAACTACAAGAACAGTTGGAAATATAATGGTGAGGATCCGACATAAGCGGAAACACAGCGGCAAATACGATGGAGGTCGGCGCTACCAACATAGAGAATGTTAAAATCCGAACTGATATTCTCGGTTTACTGAAAGATGCCTAAAAAGTCTATGACTGACAAACCAGCAATGTACTGCTTACAAATATGACGATGTATAACAATTTCGAGAATGCCATTCTTGTGATGAATGATGATGGATGACATGACAGCCGAACAAAAATTACGGCGTGGATTTATGGTTAAAAAATTTGCGAAAATCTGTTGACTGTTGCTTGATTTACATGATAAATTACAAATAACCGCGTTATTTGCATGGTGATTGATAATTGTATATAAAACTTGTAAATGTCAATATAATGACCGATAATTCAAAAGTTTCGAAGCAAAGTTTGTGCATATCATTGTCGTTAGCGCGTAAGTCGGGCTCTCCGGTGTTTGGTGTGTTATAGCAGCGGTGGACGGTGATATAGGAGATGGTGCCGATGGTGTTAGCAAACGGATCAAAAGAGAACTATATTTGATTGTGTATACTGGAGATATTGCATTAGATTTTTGTTAAGATGTATCCAACAGCTACGCGGCACCCGGCGGCCGCGGTAAGGGTTTGTGTTGTTTTTCTATCTTCCACTGGCTTTCAAATGCATATGATTCTGTTATAGCAGAAGTTTTACTCTTTAAAGTTGCTTGTTGAACTAGATTCTGTTTGGATCCTATTATTGTTTGTCTCTGTTTGTTCAGGGACCTCAGCCGCCAGCAGGACCAATCAAATTTACAATAGCAGACACTCTAGAGCGTATAAAAGAGGAATTTAACTTTCTACAAGCTCAATACCATACGTAAGTACATATTGATCTCTTATTTACATTGCCAACCTATTCTAATTTGATCTGTTTTGTCCTTAATCATTATCTTATCTTGAGATTAAGTTATAATTCATTGTTTACAGTTTGAAGTTGGAATGTGAGAAACTGGCCAGTGAGAAGACGGAAATGCAGAGGCATTATGTTATGGTAATTAAACTTTTATGTAGCCAAAGATAATAAGTTTATTTGAGAACAAATATCACTGTTAAGTCAGATATAAATAAGGATAGGAGAGAAACTAAGATAATTATTATGCAAATATTGAATGTTTGGGCTAGATAATGATGTAGGCTAAGCTTAGTTGTTCTCAAACAGTAATTATTTACCATGTTGTGAAATTAAGTCAATATAGGAACTTTTTCACTGAAAAGCGGTATTAATTTATTGTTATAAAAAGACTTTCCAATATGTTAAATATAAATAAATAGTTGCTAAACTCTATTTAGCACATTGGTGTCAAATTTAAAAAAATAATAACACTCTTCAAAATTAACAATTCTTATTTTCCTTTAAACCTCATTGAACTCAACTTAAAACTAAACAGTGTAACCTAGAGTGTGGCCTAAATTGTTTGCCATGTGCGAGAAATTGGTATTTAGAAAACAATATCGATTATGTAAGTTATTTTTTATAAGGAAAATTAACTAGACTAATAGTAATCCATAAAAGTGATAATTATGTGCCAATTGTTGCGCAATAGTATAGCTAATAGGTTATTTTTAAAATGTAAACTTTTAACTGCAGTTTTGATAACTGCTGTGACGAAATGAAAGGCAAATTATATTCCAATGCTAGATGCATCTATCAATACATATCAAATCTCTATATATATAATAAAATGGTAAACTGACTGGGTGATATATTACTGGTAACACACAGCCCAAACCGCTGGTCCTAGAGACATGAAACTTGGAGGGTGTGTTCTTTGTGAAGAGTAAGTATCCACTAAGAAAGGATTTTTGGGAATTCCACCCCTAAAGGGGTGAAATAGGGAATGGAAGTTTAAATGAAACTCTGTCAGTTTTGAAGTTAGATCTTCAAATTTTTTTGTTAAGGCTAATGATTGAAAATTAATTTATATGTGCCTCAGCATTTTTGATAATTCTTCTCACGAAGGGCTAAAAAGGGGGATAAAAGTATGGAACTATGTTTGTTACCGTAACATGGAATAAGTTACTTTTTAATCCTGTTAGTATGTTCCCGTTGGATATTTTTCGACAACCACGCGGGCATAGCTGCGGGCAAAAGCTATTATACGTATTATGACTATAGATTAAATAGACTTTACCAATTAACTCATCAGGCCATCTACCAGTTATGCAAGGAATAATGTAAATAATTATTTCTGTTTTTCAGTATTATGAAATGTCTTATGGTCTCAATGTGGAGATGCATAAACAGGTAAATATCTAATTTAATAACTAACACTGTATTTTAATTTAAATCAATATGCTAATTCTTTTATATTTTGCCTTTACAGACAGAAATAGCAAAGAGACTAAGTGCTATTATAGCGCAAATGCTCCCGTTCTTAGCGCAGGAGCATCAGCAACAGGTGGCATCTGCAGTGGAAAGAGCTAAACAAGTCACCATGTCCGAACTGAATGCCATCATCGGGGTAAGCTACCTGACATGCCACAAAATTTAAACCATAACTTTAAAAAAATGCAATTAATCATAAACAATATTTATTCATCTTAAAAGGCTTGTATAGTGTTATGAATAATATCATTATTTAGCCCATTCATTATTTTGCTTATTTATTTTATTTAGTTTTTATAAAACCCGGATAAGTTGTTATCCACACATAAAAATATACATATGTATCAATCTAAATAATTATGCTATGGATTCGTTCATAAATTAAATTTTATATTTTATGAAAATTATCTGATTAATCATGATTTTTCCTTCTAGTCAAATGGCAAAAAAATACTGATTGCTTACAAATTTTTATAATACTTTGATGCAAGTCATAATAATAGGATAGCACTGCATCAGCTGCTGAATGATGACTTTTTATAACATGAGTCCTTTCTTGTATAGACCAAACCAGTTATGATAATAATTATTGCTCTTTAACTTGAACAACATCTGCAATTCTAGGTTTGTAAAGCAAAATAGTTCCCTACTTTCCAATTCAGTTAATGTGATGTCCTGCATTCAACTGCAAAGTGGTCTATCAAATTAGTATCTAGGAAAGTTACCTGCATTTTTGTTTTTTCATTTGCAGTTGTCATGCAGATTATAATGAATTGTAAATGGTAATTTAGTAAGCGCCTATTATGTAGGTCGCTGAGAAAAGCTCGAAGTGAAATTCAGAGTTAGAGCGTATAAAAGGCTATTTTTTTAAGCCACACAGTGCATCTGGTAAGGACATTTAAAAAAAGTAAAATGATTACCCAAATAGTCAATCTTCTAAGCTGAACATGCCTCCCGTAATATTTCGATAGCCATAGATCCATATATTTAATCAATATTATATACAAAGAAGCATAGAGATACATCCAGAAGGCAGTTAACATGTGAGAGTAGGCCATTAACAACAGCATATATATTGTTAACGTTGTCCGCAGCAACAACAACAGCAGGGCCTGCAGCAACTGCTTGTAAGTCAAGATATACAGTGCTTGGTACATTGATATATGTTGTGATTAACATTTCGCATTATTTTATGTTGCCACTTTGATTTCTTTTCAAATTACCATCACAAAATTTCTCATGTAAGCTTTTGCATTCTCATTCATACTGTAGTTATTCATTACACTATAAACACACATTCAGTACTTCTGATCAATAATTTGAGGAATGGAGGGGAGAGGTATTATCATAATGTTTACTACATCTCAACATCCCAAATTTCTGAAAATATTCAGAAATTATTAGCTAATATTTATGGTGCCTATTGCATGATAGATTTACGTGGTGTTCGAAATTTGGGACATATCATATTTTAAATAGTGAAAAAGTCTCTTCATGTTGAAACATGCAACATATTCGTAACAATCTAGAATATTGTGTAACAATTGTGGCACAAACAGCTCAACATACAACTAAAATCAATTTATCTTAGCCATCATACACTATGATTGCTGTAATGCCATCAAATGCAAAAATTAATCGCAATAAAGCGGTACCAATCAAGAGAATGCACAAGCTAACGTAAACACAAGCGGACGTTTAACATAAGTTATGTCACAGTAATTGGAAAAACTAATTGGACTTCAATGTTTTATAATCACACTTTCTAACTTCACGTTTTCATTGTATGCAAGCACAACGCGTAGATGTTGCATCTAACATGCAATAATTAGTGCTTATGATATGTACGCCATATTTATATTAAACCTGCATTCGTTTTTTAATTTCGTCATTATAATGATGAATGACATTTACGCATCGCCGCTAGTAAATCAGTTTGTTTGGTTGTTTTGCTATCGACATGATTGAACAAATCTGTGTTCAACTTGCTGGTAACATTACTTTTTGCTATTTGTGATTGTATCTATTCATTATTCTAATACCTAAAGTTTGAATATAAAATTATACCCCTGAAAGAGTTTGTACATAAATGAAAATTAGCGTATTTAAGTGTAATTACTTTGTTAATAAATTAATCAATTAGCTAGCATTAATTAATTTATTAGTAGTTTTTACTGAGTTTTTAATTAATTTCATGCGCACGCTTGTATCATTAATTGGAAACATATTTCCTGTGTCTTAGTAAATTTAAAATAGTGTGCTCTTATAGATTCTTGCTTCATCTTTGTGTTAACACATCTCTTTTATTACTTTATATTTATATGGTTATTACTTCACAGCCATTTGTGTTCATAGTATTATAGAATTAGCTGCAAATTAGAAAATGTATGTGTAGATATCTCACAAAATAGGGAATTTTAACTCACTGAAGCTAAGTTCTGGAGTGATGACATTAATTAAACATACCTATTAAGCTAATTTTGAGCCCAATATAGAAAACAAATTATTTAGGTCTTTTTGGTATCTAAGATTTGGGCCTGATCCTGATGAGTATACATGTACATGGTTCTGCATGATATGTTATGGGGACTATTTGGCGATTATTTTATTGATGGGTCTTGGAACTTCACACTTGGACTCTAAACATTTTAGTAACAGTCTGGAATTCACGCAAACATGAACTTGGATCATTATTTCTTAGTACTCTTCGTTCTAGCATAATCAAATTAGCAACCATGACGTTCTGGGTCTTTCATAAATCCCCACTGGTACATCTCTTCTCACATATCAAATTACAGTGTTTTCAGTTATATTAGCTCTGAGAGCTGCAATCCAACAGCAACCTTATTTTAACGAGAAAAAACATTACTGTGATTTGGACAGAAGTGTCAGTTAATCCAATAACCACCTTATTGCAAGGGTCATAAGGCAAAATCAGAGGTAAATTAACTGAAAGGACTAGTTGCGAAACTCGACAGCCAACGAAATCCCAACATGAGATTTGACAACAGATGAAATTAATAAAACTGGTCCACATATTTTAGGTCATCCCTAACTATTACATAATCAGTACATCGATCCACCTTACTAATAAACCCGTTAGGATACCTTTACTTGTTACAATATAAATGTTTTTTGTAGCAGCAAATCCATGCGAGCGCGGGCCTGTCGCACGGCGTGGGGGCCGCGGGCGGGCTGCTGGGCGCGGGCGGCCTGCTGTTCGCGCCCGGCGCCGCCCCGCCGCCCCCGCCGCACCTGCCGCCGCCCGCGCATAAGGTGAGACATGTATGAATATTTCTTCGTTTGATTCCATTCTCATCCATCACTGACAAAACTTTTTATTGTGATTAAACCCAATAGTTGTAGTAGGTAGAACATAGCGTTGATTTTCAGTATCACATGATGGAGATTTCAAAAATAATAATAATAAAGTAGTTAGGTATGCACTTGGCCCATGTTTGCGGCATTTGGGGTGTAAACTCGGTGATCATTCAGCGAACGTTCAAAAAGCTGTAATGCAGCGCATGGCAGTCGGATTACATACATCAATTGCCCATCGATTTATTGACGTCCTCTGGCTACACCTTATGGGCCCTAGGTATAATACTTACTTTTAATTGTATATTTATTGATCAGGTGGAGCTCCCTCCTCCCGCAGACATAAAGCCGCCCGTGCTCCCGGGCGGGCCGGCGCCGCCCCCGCAGGTGCCCGGCCAGCCTCCGCCCAGGGACGACGACCGACACAACTCTAGGGTACTACAACAGGTAGGTCGAAAGCTGCGCTAAGTTATGCTGCACCGAGCTATACTTAGCTAAACTAACTTTCTCCTGCTATGTTTTTTTCTACAATCAACTTTAGACGGCACCATTTATGCAGTCCGAGTCAGCCCGATGCAAATTCACGATGACATCCATATGAGCAAGATAGACAGAGGACAAAGACGGATAGAGAATAAAAATTGAGAATCCGATTCAGCACTTATTGCGTGTTTGCCAGCTGTTACAAATAAAGTGTAGTTAGACAAAGCGAAAAACAGCACGTTTAGTTCATCAGGTCCTGGTGAACCCAGGAGTCCTGATGAACTCAGAGCGCAAAATGGCTTTCTGTTAACATTGTATGCTTTCGTATTTTATTGTATTTACGTAGATAATTAAATAAACTTTTCTGTTACTTCAGCAAAGGCGCTCAGTATCCCCTCACGAGCGCGAGCAGAAGTACCGGCCGCGCTCGCCGGTGGAGCCCGAAGCCCTGGACGTGAAGCGACGGAAGGAGGAGAAGGTACTCGGCCATGTGAGTCTATGTAGTGTATGTGTCGGCTTCCAAAACATCCATGTTGCTTTTTGTGTTCTTTTTTCTCTCCTTATGTTCGATTTAGGCGGTTGTTGCTCGATTAAGATTATATTTAACCGTAAAAAAAAAACGAGCCTCTTTGTCTGATTTTTTTTCTATGGAACTGATAAGAAGTGGTCTAATCAAGTCAATGCCACTACGGTTCAATGGCCATACCTCGCGATCAAGAAATGTAAGAAAAGTATTTAATTTTTTCGAGTTTGTCCATGGTTATTAAATAATTTGTTAAATACTCTCAACTCCTTGTCAGAAGATAAACAGTAACAATAAGGAGCAAAAAGAAGTACTCGTGACTCGACTCGAAGGCCTAGTCCAATTTAAGATAATCAATGATCATTATTCCTTAAAACAAACACAAATGGTCACTACTCAGCAAGAGCCGTCTGTTCCAACTGCTTGTTTATACAGCTTGGTCATAAAATTCATTGCTGGTAACGATGGCTGTTATACTAATTATCAATAAATATTATTGCTGGTTCCTTAAGAGAAAATGTCACCAATGCCTTTATTAATTTTTCGATTACATTTCTAGGACAGCGACGCTGAAAAAAGTGACCAAGATCTTGTTGTTGATGTAGCTAATGAGGTAAGATGGTACCGATTGCGTATTCTGTAGTGCACAGAGGATTTCAAGGCTGTGAATTGTATAATTTTGAGATCTTTTCCTGTTTCTGTTTGCAGTGCATTGTGTTTAATTGATAGTTATTTTAACACTGCACGTTTTTGAGATTATGACTTGTATTGAATGCTGTGGATGACTTGAGTAATACTGACCACAGTTTAGAGACAAGTGTTTCAGCTTTACTGTTATAGAATATCGCACTAATAGCTCAAATTTGGTGTTTGTTAAATGTGTTGTAGTCCTATAAAAATGGCGTTCGAAGCAAATGGTACACTCTTCGAAAATGCATTCACTATTTATGCATTTATGGGCATTTGTATGTTGTAAAAGATAAATTGAAAAAAGGAACATAATATAAACCGTAACTCCAAATGTCAACAGCGATTATCTCCATAAGTATTGATTGAAGTTACGAGGTGTTCTGCATTTTAGCATGCCTTCCATTTCCCATTTGATTGTACATCATAATACATGCTAAAAATCAATAATTGCAGGAAGAGAGAGGGTCACCCAGTGTGCGCACGGACGGCGGCGAGCGAACAGAGAACGGTCCGCGCCCCCCCTCGAGATCTGGCTCCTCGTCTAGTCGGTCCACGCCCAAGAGTTCCAAAGACGTGAGTTGGTTACTTTCGGATCTTTTTCACACTATTTCGTAGACTTTTAGTGCTTACAGTAGTGCCAAAAAGGCGACGGATAATAATAGCAGGTCTGCAAGAGACTAAGTGGAAGTGTGAAAAGCAAGTTTTATTACAGTGGCAGCGATAGCAAGATGCTGTGGTAGTGAAATGGTGCGGCAATAGTTTTGGATAGTGAGTTGAAAGTACCTATGTGTGGTGGAAGTTAAAAGAGCTTACAATACAGTGATAGCTGTAAAAGTAATTCCAAGTAATTCTATAATAAGTGCTGACTATAGTTAGTGTGGGTGCACCCCAGTCAGGAAGTGAGGATAGCGTAAAAGAGAAGTTCTGGGAAGACTGATCGAGTGATGTTGGATGTGCAAGACAGTGAAGTAGTGTATGTGGGGTATTTTGTTTGTAAAAGTTGATGAATGAACAGAATTAATGAAACGGTGTGCTTAAAGAGGTACAAGTAAATATGTGTTTGTTGAGGGAAATTGCATGGATGAAGTAAGGAATGCAGTTCAAAGTATGAAAGATGGAAAAGCCAAGCCCTGATGAAACACCAGTAGAAATATGGCAGTGCTTAAAAGAAGGCGGATGTACGTGGCTGACTTTATTAATCTATAAGTTCTTGTATGAAGGAGCGATCCCACAAAAATTGTGAAATAGTTCGGTAGTGCCAATTTTGAAGAATAAAGGTGATGTGCAGGACTGCAACAACTATCGGGGGATAAAGCTCATGTAACATAGTATAAAAGTATGATAGAGAAAAGAATAAGAGGGGGAGTCAGATCACCCAAAACCAGTTTGGGTTTATGCCAGGTCGAGGAACAATGGACGCCACTTTTGCACTCCGCCAATTGTGCAAGATGTACAGACGAGCACATAAATCTTGCACGTGGTGTTCATTGATCTGATGCTAAACTTGCACATGGTGTTTTGGTCATAGGGTGTGTAGATGGTTTTGAGACAAATGTTAACTTAGTTTTGGTCCGCTACCACCGTATCAATGATACGGGGACCCTAAGTAACAAGGGCTCCCAACGTGGAGAGGAAAATAACCACAAAATCTTCCCTCAACCTCAAATTTTTATTAATTACTCATTACGGTGAGTAATTAATGAAAATGTAACTTGTCGCGATCCAGGAAGCTCCATTTTTTTTCGCTTGGGTCTCTCTGCTATGAAGACTTGAGTTATGCCTAACGTGACCATTTTTTTTGTCAGAGCGGGACGCTTGCGGAATCCAACAAAAAACAACTTATTTTACTAAGTATTTATTAAAAAAGAAAGACGTAAAACAAAATATTAGGTATTTGTACATGTATTTTTTACGTTACATTGCGTTTGAAGAAGCATTTGTTTTGTATTTTGTCGGTGGAGCAAATTAGTTTTAAATTATCGGGTCTAGTTTTTAAGTAGGAATGGAGCTTATCACATAATTTGTCGATGTTAGCCTTTGTAATTAAAATGACTTTCAGAACTCGGACACTTAACTGTGTTTTTTCACTTGTCCATATTTTATTCATCAAAGAAAAAACTCTTTAGTCAGGTGCGTTACTTCCAGGCAGACATGAAACATATTCAATTCATCATCTTTCTGCCCTTATCCTCTGTTATTTGGGGTCGGCGCAACACGTTTTTTTCTTCCATTCTCCTCTGTCAACCGTCATGCTATCATTTACTGTTTTAACATATTCAATTATAATTGTATTATGTTATTATACGAAAATTCGTACAGTTGAGATTGTTATTACGGAAACGTGTAAATAACTCCACCCAACGGACTTCAGTAGTAACATTTTTAGCGTTCCACATTGTTTTTTTTCATCTGTTGCATCATTCTCTTGCCCTTATCCCAATTCATTTGGGGTCGGCGCAGCATGTCTTCTTCTTTCTTCTTCATCACTTTCACTTTTTCATCTATCACTTTTTTTCATCTGTTGCATAGTTGCAAAGAAGCGAAAACTCATCAAACAAAAAGAATACCTTGTATAATCAGCAAATCCGTAACATTCTGTACTTCTTTCCTTAAAGGTACTTTTGACAAATTTGCCCATTAAACTAACACCAAGTACTCCTTGTTAGTCTTATATAATTCAGCCCAATGCAGCGTCAATTTCTTGTAATTTTGTCACTAAGTTACGGACGACGGTATGAGGAAGAAATGTGAACTCTCTTTAAGTGCCAATTTATCTCGAAGCCAATTAATTTCCTTTGTAGATTCTGCAACAGACACGTTTTGTGCTACAATCTTCAACACAGTTTGATGAAAAGTCGCTGCTTGTGCATGCAGAAAATATGACCAAAGTTCCGAGGTTTTATTTTCGAAAAAGTTTTTTTAATATATTTGGACATTTATTGATGCTCAGAAAATAGCTTTTTAAGGGCCGATACATTTTTAATATTCTTTCAAGCGCCGGGATTAACGCGTTTTTTTAATGTTACAAATCTACAAACACGAAAATGTTGTTTACACACGAGCGCTCGAATATTTAGAGTTTTAACTACCTATAACAAAACAATGCAATGGTGCTGCACGTCAAGTTCGCACTAAAGACTAATCGCACGCGAATTTATCGTTTGATACCTTTGTAAAAGCGGGACATTTTTGCTCTGGTTGGGGGACAACGAGACAGACTGCCTGAAAGCGGGACGAATGGTCACGTTACTTATGCCCAGTCAGGATGCTGTAATTTTCTAATTCGCTTCGCTCGCTCTTCTATGAAGAGTTAACATAAGTGAGCCTCGGTCGAGGTTACTAAATCTTCCATCTTACTTCGCTCCCTCTTACATTCTTTAACTAAAATCAATGACAGCTTATCACGTAATTCAATTTTATTAGTTTTGCAAAGATCGTTACTCCTTTATTCTCTTTTTGGGCTTCGACGCCAACGCCGTTCAAAAGCCCCCAAAAAAATGGACACGGCCCTATTAGGACTAGCTACGCCACTGAAATAAATTGTATGTTTGTAGCGTGAACTATCCCCGTTCCCCCTTCCCCCAGGAGAAGCCGGGCACGCCGGGCGGCAAGCTGCCGCGCGCGGGCACGCCGACGGGCGCGCGCGCGTACGGCTTCCCCGCGTACGCCGCGTACCGCGCCGCCGCGCCCTCCATGCACTACGACCAGCACCACAGGACCAACGGCATCGCGCCCGCCAAGCCGTGAGTACATTTGTTACACTATTTATACATTTAAAACGTTATTTGGTCTCCGTTAACTTGAAACAATTGACAGAACACTCATAATAATTTATTTTATATTAACACTGAACTAAATGTTACGCTTTTGTTAATGTTGCATTCCTTTTCCCATCAGTCAACTACAGCATGTTCCAACCGACAGGGCCTACTCGTACCACTCGTGCGGTGGGCCCCTGCAGCCCGTGGGCTTCCCGGCGGACGCGCTGGGCGGGCCCGGCGTGCCGCGCGGGGCCCGCGCCGTGGCCGCGCTGCCGCACGGCGAGGTGGTGTGCGCCGTGGCGCTGTCGCTGGCGGGCAGCGCCAGGCACGCCTACACAGGGGGGAAAGGCTGCGTTAAGTTATGGGATATAAGCAACCCGGGCTCACCGGCTGCCTTGGAACCGTTGTCGCAGCTTGATTGTTTGGTGAGTTTAAACGTGTTTATGAGTGATGATTCCGTTGTTTTCATTAACTCTAGCAACGGTATATTTACCATTTTTTTTCTACTGTTTAATTTGAGTTCCCGATATTTCGGCGCTGTTGCAAGCACCATGATGACGAATAAACCATAGACTAATATAATATAAAATGAGATTGACTGGCAACTGACGTTTTCGGATTAGTTACCGCCGTCTGAACGCCAAGCAATGAAGTAAATGAATATTTATTGAAGGTAGGTGCGTCTACCTATATCGTTATTTAAAGCTACGTATTTCGTTTACTGTGTTTTGACGTACATAATAATAGGTATGCGTATATTTTTATGGATGTTTTACACAAGTTTAAAACTTGTGTGTAAAACATGTAGGTATCTAATAAACGAAGTATAAATATATGTTGGGTAATCGGGTAAAGGCAATGAGACAATAATAAAACAAAAATATATTATTGAATGAATTTATTAAACATTAATTTTATTATTACACCGGTTTGCTTCTCTCGTTTCGCACCCTTCCACCGTTTATCCAGCCTGGGGTTCTGTTTTACTATAATTTACTCGATCCCGGACGAAGATGGGATCAGTTTCATTGGTTTCATAACAAATCATTAATGTAAGTTACAAGGATATGTCACAAACACTTTCACAAAGTACAATCTATGCTGGAATGTCGGTATTTCTGGTTTATACGGAGGCTCAGAAAGAGAGAAGAAGAAGAGAAAGCTCAATTCAACGACACAAAAACACCAAAATTTACACGCAAAACTGCGTACGGGCAAGCAAATATACCTGTGTATTTTTGTTTTCTGACAGTGAGACTCAGTCTTGGAATCAATAAAGATTCTATCATCACAAAAAATCATTCATCATCTGCCTAGCCTTTTCCCAACTATCTTGGGGTCGGCTCCCAGTGTCACCGGATGCAGCTGAATACTAGTATTTTACATGGAGCGACTGCTTATATGACCTCCAGAACCCAGTTGGTCCACTGGGTAATATGATATCCTTGGTAAGACTGATTGTCACTTTCGGGCCCCACTGTAACAAATGTCAAAGATTTTTCTGCTCATAAACACCCACCCGAAATAACATGATGCTTGCAACAGCGCCGAAATATCGGGAAATCGAAACAAACAGTAAACATAGTAAATATTCCGTTTTCCGAATGTTAGTGAGTAGTGACCATGACAGTTTAAAAACTTATATGATTAAATACGCACAAAATAATGTAAGTAATTCTAATTCCAGCAAAGAGATAACTACATCCGCTCAGTGAAGCTGCTGCCGGACGGGCGCACGCTGATCGTGGGCGGCGAGGCGTCCAACCTGTCCATCTGGGACCTGGCCGCGCCCACGCCGCGCATGCGCGCCGAGCTCACCTCCTCCGCGCCCGCCTGCTACGCGCTCGCCATCAGTCCTGACTCCAAGGTAACCACGCTATCAAACTGTCACTAACCTTCAGCTGAAATAAAAGATACCATGCTACATGTACGAGTATGTACATATGTAAGTAAAGTAAGTAAGTGTATAACATCTTTATTGTTAAAGATTTGTTACAGTCGGGTTAAATAGATCTTTGTGCAGCTACAGGCGATTGTTAAATGAAACATATGGTATTTTATTGAAGAAAGTATTTTTAATTCAACAGGTGTGCTTCAGTTGTTGTTCAGACGGAAACATAGCGGTATGGGATCTCCAGAATCAAACATTAGTTAGACAATTCCAAGGTATGTAAATTCAAAATGCATAAACTCTATACAAGATGTAAACCGACCCTTCATGAAGCCGTTAACCAAGCATTCGGTTCATTCAATTAATTAACTCTACGCAAAAACTATTCCTGGGAAATGGCTTTTTTTTGGGTGAAAAATCACGTTTTACGGTAGAACTCAATGTATCGCATTCAAAATATTTTGCTGGTATAGGGGTCTTGGAGGTATTTAAAGTAAAGTAATAACATTAAAAACTGGGTATTTAAAATAATACTTGTGAAAGAGTTGGAACTTTGACCCCCAATATCTCCGTAACTAGAAGGTTCCGGTATGGTCTAGCTAGTTTTGGAACAAAAAAAATATAGTAATGACGGGGAGAACAAGTGCCTTTTGGCTTCGTTAAGGGTACTTTTACAGCCATTATAACAGCATTCTCAGAAAAAAAAATACTCAGAAGGGATACCCCCTAGTCTCCCTATTTGATTAAACATGGGATTGTGCGCAATGTGAGTGCACTGCCTAACCCCACGTGAAATAGTGCGTAATTGTATGTGTAATGGGCAGGTCACACGGACGGCGCGTCGTGCATAGACATCAGCGGCGACGGCACGCGCCTGTGGACGGGCGGGCTGGACAACACGGTGCGCTCGTGGGACCTGCGCGAGGGACGCCAGCTGCACCAGCACGACTTCTCCAGCCAGATCTTCTCGCTCGGATACTGTCCCACTGGTCAGTTTTATTACAATATATCATCAGACAAATGAAAAAATCGGTAGGGAGCGTAATATGACAGTTCCTTCTGTCTAAATGCGTTATCACGTTAAGTAACCTAAAGTTGGACCTACGATGGAAACGGAAACGTGAGAGAAACGCCAGGTGACTTTCACCTTTAAAGACACTCTTGAAGCTGGATGATCATTTTCTCTTGGAATTAAGTACCATATTTATGGTACTCAAGTATGGTGGTTTCAAGTATTTACTTGAACCTCATTCAAAGAACCCCTCCAAGTTGCAGCTTCCCGTCCTCCACTTCGCTCTCCTTTCAACGCGTGTTGCCTAAACCGTCTCGCTGAACTAAATTTCTTTAGCTCTAATTTGTATGTTCTCTGCTAGGTTCATGGCTAGCAGTAGGCATGGAGAACTCGCACGTGGAAGTGCTGCACGCCGGCAAGCCGGACCGCTACCAGCTGCTGCTGCACGAGTCGTGCGTGCTGTCGCTCAAGTTCGCGGCGGCCGGCAAGTGGTTCGTGTCTACGGGGAAGGATAACCTACTTAATGCGTGGCGCACGCCTTATGGAGCTAGTATATTCCAGGTATTCATGATTTTGCAATGCTAATAATTACCCTTCTAACAAATTAGTATGATTGTTGATGAAGACGACCTACCTCATTCAGCTTTAAAACATGATTTATTTGTGATGTGTGAGTGTTTTTTAAAACCAATACTTAATATGCAATTCAGCCCCTTTTAGCCCCTGCCTTCTAGCTTTCATGTCTAAAATGTTATTATTTTCTTTACAGTCTAAGGAGTCGTCATCGGTGCTCAGTTGTGATATATCAGCGGACGATAAGTTCATAGTAACGGGTTCTGGTGACAAGAAGGCGACTGTCTACGAAGTGATGTACTGAAGTGTCAGTGTCAGTAATCTCATAAGTCATAGGCAATAAATGTACGTTGATCGAGGTCCAGTGAGAAGTGAGAGCGGTTTTATATCGAGGTTTAGTTGGATGTATACATTGTTACTGTATTTTATTAAGAGATAATAAAAATTATAATCCGACGTATGTCGGCGGGATGAGTGGCTTTTATGGGGTAAGATAGCCATTATCAAAAGGTTTATAGGTAAAGATAGATAGGCCTGTTGCCGGAGGATACAATCCTCAGCAATGAACACAACTGTATAAATACTAAACTAAAAATTAAAGAAGGTTCTCTCAATCTCTTGTGAACCACTTTCTTAGAGCTTAATTTAGATGAAGAAAAATTGACAGCAGTGTGAGAGGACTTACGTCTAGACTAGGACTTTATTTTTTGGTAAGATATTGTAGGACTCCTTTGCCTATAAACTTCTTGTTCAAAGTATAGTAAGGCTTAAAAACAAACTCACAGTCTCTCTTTATAATGTTAGGTTAGAGTAGTGACCCTTGGGTGAGGTGCCCAGGTGTTGTACCTGTGACGATCTGGACAATATAACCAGTTTACCAGTCCAGTAGTGACGGTTTCATATCAATCAGACTGTTCTCGCGAGTTCCTTGCTAAATAAAATGTTCCTTTTTAAATCACACGGCCATATTTGCCCTGCTATAAATTGTGTGTGGTTTCCCTTTTGGTGGAATGTTTATTGAAATATACGAAGTATTTTGCTTTCCATAAGTATATCTATTTTAAACAGTTGGTTTTTTCTTTCCTTAAAAGTTTACCACACAATTTCAAAGGTTATCAAAATATTGTGGCATTTATAAATACTTATTTTTCGATCAAAACAATCTAGTTTGGCTCAGGACAGCCATGACGATCTCAAAATTTACTTGTATTATATTTTAGTGTTGCAAAGTTATTAATTAGTATTAAATTCAGCAATAACGAGACTTCCAAGCATTTTATTTTGTTATAGTAAGTAACAATGTGTGCAACCAACTGAAGGTGATCGAATTAAGTGTAATTTTAATGTAACAAATAGATCAATGTTGCACCGTTAAACATGGATATTTTTAGTGTTATTATATATTTTTATAATGAAATAAGAAAATAATTTTTATTAACTTTCCAAGTTGAATTTGGTTTCGTGAATGGTCCATTTATTACGAGTATTTATTTTATTATTCTGAGTTTTAAGTTCTTTCAGACTGATATTTGAGTAATGTGGCGAGTTGATCATTATGCGAATCGTATTGTCAATTTTCGTCATTATTTTGATTTGATGAGAAAGCATCAAAATACGCACACTTTGGCTTTGCATTTTGTCTCTATGCGGGGCCAATGTTGGCCCCACTCATGTTCCTAATGTATGATAGTTAAGGGCGACAACTCGTTTTGAGTACGAACAATGTACAAAACTGAAGGCTCTAACATTGGCTCCAAAACGGAGTGTTTGTGTATAAATAAAAGATAGTGCCTGTTCAAACATTTCATATTGAGTAGAAAATCGTGCTTTACAATTTTAGGTGAACAAGATTTTAATTATCAAAAAATTTTCTTTAATAAATTGTTGACAATTTAAGAAGTGGTGGGTTATGAGCGGTATTTGGAAGTATTTTTTTTAAATATGTCTGCTAAAGTCAGGACGAGTTTATTTTAATGTAGTTTCTCTGCGAACACGAACTGGGAAATTGGGGAATATGTGTTAAAAATAAAGAGTTCAGACTGTTTATATGAAAAAAAAGAAAAATACATACATAAAATTATTTCCATTGAAATTCTTGCAATAATGTATTAAGAAGTTTGTTTTCTATCTGACTGAAATTTTTATATCAAAGTATATTTTATTGTACTTAAAGTTTATACAAATCGAATCTTTAAAATATGAATTTCATTATTATAATGATCTGCAAATTGTGATATTATTTCTTCAACGACATATAAGTATACTGAGTATGCGACACTGGATTGACTACAAACATCTAATTGTTATTTTACTGCAAAATTGAATCGTATTATGTACTTTGATTATATTTATTATTTCGATAAAACTTTCTAGTTTTATTTCTTACTAGCTGTTGCCCGCGACTTCGTTCGCGTGGAAATTTTGGTGTGTATGTGAGAGACTGCCTCGTTGGTCGAGTGGTCGCAAGTGCGACAACTAAGCATGAGGACCTGGGGGAGTGATATGAAGATTCGAATGACGTTATTGCGACGCACGCTATTTCGAAAAAAATTAAGAGCGGTACTCCAGTTCGAAAATTACATACATTAAGTCGAAAACCGCTATATCGAATGACGTTGTCGCGAACACGCTGATTCGAAAAACTGTTCTTGGCAATGAAATCCACTGTTGCGAATAGCATATTCGAATCTGAATTTGTCTGGGGATCGAATTTACGACCGAGTTATGATGAACCTAAACCTTCGGAGATTACATGGCGTGATGTGTGAGAACTGACGAGCTGATCAAAATGTGGGTGATGACTACAAAAAGAAGTCTCAAACAAAATTAAATGGTGACGATATGGCTTCAAACCGTTTATTTTGGCACTTATACAACTTTCTTTTCAAAGTGAACCATCACACGCCTTGTTGGGCACTATTTATTCTAATACCGTTCTGCACACACACAACATTAAATGACTTATTATTTTCCGCAAGTTTTGGGCACTGAACAACAAACATATAATTGACCGTGTGAGAAGCATGGAGTGCACAATTGAATGCCTGTCACTTTTATGGTTTGGCCCTGGGATCTGTTGATCGTCATTGTAAAAGCCAACTTTAAGGGAAATTGTAACCTCTTAAATTGAAATGGCTAGTTATTTGAAATAGTGGGCATGTGGAGAATTAACTCGCTCTCTCCTTTAGCAGCTCCGTTTTTATAATGTTGCTGCCCAGCTCTGTGATACGAAGCCTGGTGCTGTTGCAGTCTGGTTGCATCAAGGTTTCGCATCACTAGAACTGGAACGCCAATATTAAGCTCCAGCTGATGGGACGGCACGCCCGTTAACTCCAGGGAGTTGAGAAATTCTGTACTTTTATGACATTAATCGATAGGGTCGATCAAATGGATCAAATCTCTCCATAAATCTCTCTAACAAACATGATAAATTAATGAAAGGAAAGCCATAAACTTATAAATTCAATAGGATAAGATAAAACACTTGGGTACTCAAAGATCCATTAAATTACTTAGTAAGTACCTAATTAAAAATTGAAGAAAGAAGATTGCAATTTGCACGTGAATGTTTTGCAAATTGCAATCTTCATATCTAAATAGTTCTTCAACATTTTAATAAATAATTGACGTCAAAGATAATTGTTATCTTGAGCCAAATTGTCTTTAGACATATGATAGACGCTACTGAGGGCACCCAGCTCGTAGCTCAGTTCTGGGCCATCAGTTAGATTATTATCGACACGCTAAGAAGAAGAGAAGTTTTTAACAGTTATTAATGAATATGATAATTTAGACCACTTCGACAACCACTTCAAACACTTCAGTTTGCATAACCGCAGTCTACATGGGTAAGTGAATATGTGAAAACGTGGAGTTGTACAGACGCCAGCACATCAAGCTACCACAATGTTTGAAATTTGTTTAGTAGATTTTCAACTTTCTTTTCTGAAGTTTTAGGTTCAAGTTTGATTGGGAAAATTTGACAGTTTCGGGACTAGATTTAGCCGTACCTTACTCAAGTAGTCCATGTAAGATTTTACGTAATTGTGAGATTTTTTATAACAAAAATTCAAACTGATTTCAGAACAGAGTTTTTAATGTCAGTTTTTTGACAAATTAGTGACAGTGACAGAGATAAAATTTTGGCAGCCGATGTGTTGGCAACACAAATTGGCAAAAACAAAATAATCCTGATTTGTTTATATTTTTATTAATTGTTACATATTGGTGGTAAATACAAAATACTTCTAGCTCTGCGTGAACGTAACGGCAATAGCTGTGTCGCTATGTGTCATAATTTCTAAGTTAGTAGGATAAAGCGTGAATCAAACGAAGATGTCTCAGCCTAACCTATTGGACATAGTTCCTGATCAACTGTTTCAAGCCCATTACATTAGTGATATAGACCAGGTACAGAAGAAATTGCAATATGAAATCGAAAGAAAAAGGGAGGAGTTGCGGGCTATGGTTGGGTAAGTGGCAATATTGTTATAAAACCATTGTAAACTGAGATTGTCATAGCATGTAAATAAGTGATAACAAAACTTGTTATCACTTATTTTGCTTTTCCTTGTTCAAAAGCTGCTGGAGCTTTTGGGCTCTTGCCTGAAATGAACGAATTTTTATTTTTTATTTTTTTAAAGCTTGTCCATTTCACAGAAAGCTAACTATAAGTAGGAATATCAACATTTTGTAGTTGGTTTAAAAGATGGGCTAACAATATAGTGCAGACTATTGCACACTGAGTAAATCTTGCCAAAGAACGTGGAAAGTGGAAAAAGTTGTAGGAGGTCTTTACCAATAATGAAGTAACATCTCCAACCTTTAATAAAAACTAATACTGCCAATTAGGACAAGTTAATTACTAACACAACCAACACTTAATTATTAATAAGTAGTGATAAAAGTTTGTAAATTACCTGAGATTAGAAATAAAAGGCTTTTTATAGTAGTAGGCTATCCAATAATGTTATTATTGACAGAAATCCATTCAAAATATTTCAGTGAGCGATATAGAGATCTGATCCATGCAGCAGACACAATTGAAGAGATGAAGGAGACCACTGGCAGTACTCTGAACCACATTGGTGATATGATGGCCGCTTGCAAAAACTTACACAATACGCATTTGGTGGGCTTCAAGATTGATGACAAACCATCAAAAGCTCAGAGGTATTTACTTAATCTAAAGTAACAAATCTTTGGTAACTACATAAGAGTTAGCTCAACTCTCACTGAAAAGAAAAGTTGGGACCAATTTGTGGTGGCAAGCTAAATCTATGACCTGAACTTGTGCAGACTGGACTGGTGTAAGATAACAAGAATTAAAATAAGACAGGCCTTTGTTGTGCAGAAGGATAACTCGGGCTCTCTATAGTAAAATCATTATTGATTTTATCCTAGTACTTCTTCGTATCATATTAATATATGAGAAAGTTAAAGGTGTGTGGTAGTAGTGTGTGTGTTTTAAATATTTTTATTTGTAGTTTTCAGTTTAATACAAAACCGGTGCACAGTTTATCCATTCAAGTTAAACTGTTGATGGAAATCCCTGAAAAGATATGGATCAGTATTGAGAAAGAGGACTATGTGAAAGCCACACAGTTGTTCATTATGGCTAGGCATGTTAATACAGGTAAGGTAGATTTGGTTTGTAAAGTAATATACAATTAAGATTCAGATTCATTTATTTACCATATTCCTGAAATATGGTATTTTACAGATTTTAAATTAAATTATACAGTCTATAAATACATTATACATGGCAGCTATAAAGTGTCAAGTTCTATGCCATCATCATAGTGTAAATTTACTGTACTCTACACAGTAGCATTGCTATTACTACATTACCAATAATGGGACACATGCCTCCTTTAAAGGAAGAGGGCTGTATTCCACCAAGCAGGTCCACCATAGGTCACTCAATTAATCTAATTAAGTTTTACTTCATCCATAGTGCCTTACATCTTGCCTGTTTTTCTTTGGTGTATCATATTTATTTTTAAGTTACTAGCTTCAACAAGAACTCTGTCATTTTGAACAGGACCTTCAAAGTGCAAGTGCCATTGCACAAAGAGCAGGGCTGAAGCCACTCTATCATATGGGATGAGGCTCTACTGTCGCTCTTTGTTTTCTTGGTATAGAATATATTCTCTCCACTGGACTAAGTTGTATTAGTTAATTGTACCAATTCAATCATTTTGGTTGCCAGGACTGCAATTGCAAATAGGAGGCAAGAACGTAAAGCCAGGCATGCAGTCCCTTCAGAGACTGGTGCAGCAGCAGTGGAACTCCATTGCCAACTTCAACCAGACCATTATAGATGTGTGCCGACAGAAGCTGCAGGATGTGGAGATTAGTGTTGAGGTATGACATTGCAGCATTATTATCATCCCAGTTATTTTTTAAGGTTGGAGTAAGGAGGAAGTATGGATATTGTGGCACAGCTTGCGAGATGTTTATGTGTAACTGTGGAGTGCGATAGGCTCAATTGATTGATTTTCAATTCAGTCTACCTAGCTCAGTGTACTTATATGGTCTACAGGTAGTTGTTCCTGGGTCTGGCAGTTTGTGTATGTGAGTTAAAATATTTGTAAAAAGACCCATGATACAGGAGAAATTCCTTGTGCGGGGCAAAGTTTAAAAAATAAAAGTCGTCTAGACATTTGTTTTACTTGAACTACCTGACCTCAGTCTATATTATCTGCATGCCAATGACTTGTGAATAATTGGGTTGTCAAGGACTAAGAACTAGCCTGTGCTGAAGCAGCTCCAAAATTAATTATTTGCAGCTAACCAAAACTATTACTACATATTTCAGGTTGCCTGTTCCTGCCTCGTCAGCCTATACCTCTTAGACTCTCAGTCCATGGTGGAACTCCTCAACACATTGATAGGTCTGCACAGTAACAGTAGCCTGAAGTCCACACTGCAGTTTGACTTGGCGCAAATATTAGAAGGAGACGTCAAAGCACAAATAAAAGATAAAATAGTGAATGGAGTCAAGATTGTGTTGAAGACTGTTGTGCTGGTGTACTCTTGTTTTGCGGGTAAGTTAAATGTAAATCAGTCAATGAACCTTAAGGCTGCTATTTTCGAGACTACTAAGCCAAGTTAACGGGTTTTAGGACTATGAACCTTATCGGTAAGTGATAAGGTTGATATTTGTATTTTTTAAATTATATTGTTTAGAATAGTTGTAAGTAAATATATGTATATTTACTTACAGGCATGCACAAAATTCTTATTATTACACAGCATTCAAGACTTGTGTTTACCTTTTGCGACAACTCTTGTAAATCCACGGTTGGCGCAGTTCCTGAGCGATTGACTGCTGCGTTGCGTGTCGCGGGTTCGATCCCCGCACGGATCAAATATTTTTATGGCCTACAGATAGTTGTTCCGGGTCTGGCTGTTTGTGTATGTGAGTTTAAATGTTTGTAAATGCACCCACGATACAGGAGAAATTCCTAGTGTGGGGGCAACGTTGTTTTAAAAAAAAGAAATATCTTGTTGGTGTGCCTTACTTTACTTAATAAATAAAACACTTGATCATTAAACATTCGCTTATACAAATCTGAACCTTTTGATATGAGAATAAGGTGCATGAAAATTTGTGCAAGATAATTGATCTAGCTGCCAAGCAAGAGTCTCCTCAGATGTTGGTCGAGGCTATTGGCTACTAAGCCATTGGTCGACACGACTATCGGCACAATGACTGCTGTACTCACGTCCCACATGTCGACCGTTATGTCAACAATCATTGCGCGACGCTCCAATCGATCTATCACCACAATGTTAAGCTTATTGGCAACAATAGTCCTGTCAGTGACGATAGGTCGATCCCAATACAACGTGATATTACCATCATCGCGAAACTGGGTCGGGCGCATACATACTTATAGTTTGGCACTTCTGATTCCACAAGTTTGTACTTTAAAGCAAGTTGCTGGTGGATAGGCAGCAACGAGGTTGTGTCTATGCAAGTACTCTCCGCTAGCCAGACGAGAACACCTAGAAATAATGTGTCGGATCGATTCTCCCGGACGGTGGCATGCCCGACATATCTCAACCGTGCCATCCTTCACAATGTATTTCCGGCAGTTATTCCTCATCATAACTTCGTTCATTTTTGCATAGACAAAACCTTCGGTTTCCCCAGGTCACCGAAGAGCAGCTTGGATTCGGATGCTAAGAAGTTTACATCGGGCCCATGTAGGGCCTGGTAAAAGCGTCCGTGAAGCTTTTTGCACTGCTATACCTCCCTGCGGTCATAAGTGTCTAATACTATAGGCTTGCGCCAGTTCTCGTTAGCCATGGAGAGCGGGGTGAGGCCCTTGTCCACTGAAACCACATCTAGGTGCATCCCCACGTCGGTTTCTAGGAAGTATTCCCTGAGACTGTACCTCACGGTTGGGCAGGGTCTTAGCAATTACGAAGCTACGACCCCCGCATTTCCACGGGATATACAGTTTCATCACCGACGGCCATGGGTGATGCATCCGATTTACGGTCAGCGGTGCGCGTACTCTCCTATCCAGGGCATCAAGTTCCGTCTGAGTCGATTTGAGCATGCCGAAAGAATACATCAAAACCGGCATGACCCAACACCGTTGAAGGCGGGCACCTTATTTCCGCCTGACAAAAGACTGCTTGGGACCTTATTCAGGCGGCCAAAGAAGCGTTCCCTTAACGATTGTTTCATGTCGGCAGTATTGATGCCTAATGCTTCCGATATACCCAAATACTTGTAGGTTTCTGTTGAGGAGAGGGATCCAAGGTGATTGGAATCCGAGAGTTGAGTTCCCACGGCTTCCATAATCTCCCCTTGCTAAGCACTAACTCATAAATGCTAATTAACTATAGAGATGATGTTTTGTCATATTATGATAGTCCCGTATTTAAAATCTATACAAATAAATAAAATTGAAGTGTTTGTTTGTAATATCAAAATAACAGCTTTTTACTGAATGCATATGAAAGTATTATACGGTACTTATAACAAAAACACATATTTTTCAAGTTTTTGTCTGTCTGTTTGTTCCGGCTAATCTCCGAAACGGCTGGACTAGTTGGATTTTGACGGGACTTATACTGACAGATAGCTGATGTTATAAGGTCTAACATAGGCTACTTTTATTTTAGAAAAATAATTAAGGTTTCATGCAAAAAATTAAAACCCTTGAAATTGGTAACAAAATTCGATTAAAAAGGGAAGTAAGTAATATTTTTTTTTTAATAATAATTGTACGCGAACGAAGGTCGCGCGCAACAGCTAGTAATATATATTTTTCTACAGATAATGACGGTGGCGCTGTCCTAGCGAAGTTACAAGACTTATTCAAAAGAGATTCGCAGCCATTAATAGAATTTGTGAAGTTCAGTGACCCCTCGTCTTTGAAACTACTGCCTCCGGCCATCTGTAACTATAGGTAGGTTTGGTTTTAGTCAACAATTTCTAAATGAATTATGTAGGTAAGTAAGTAGCCCGTAATTCACAAATTAAAAGTTGGACCTGTAGCGGCACCACAAAAAGTACTACAGCGCCATCTATGACACAAATGAAAAACTAACATCAGAATCGTAAATCGCGCGGTTAGAGTTATCCGCTACATAAGACTATATATAAAACCCGACAACACCTGTTGGGCAGTAGCCCACCAGACACAACACCTGTTGTTGACCCGTCTGGTCGGAGGATTCTCCCTTTTCTATGGGGGATGCAGAACTTTACACCCAGTTCTTCATACTCATATAAACCTTTCAAGTCAAACATCCCATTTGTTTAAATTCTTAAAAACCTTCCCTTCGTCAATTTAATACCAAAATTAACTGACCGTAATGTAGAAAATGTATAAAAGCAAACTCAGCAAATTTCAACTAGTTCGCGAGAATATCAAACCAGCCAAGGCACTTAGACCTTATTTTGATATTCATAAACTTGATATTAGTTTAGCAGTGAAAACTGCTCCTCTACAGATGTGCGCCAGCTCCAAACCTTCTATTATTTGAGTGCTTCCGTGTATGGAATGGTCAAACCTGTGTGTGGTACATATCTCACTATACCATGTAAATGCCCACTTAGTTGGCCATCTATACAAAATTGAACAAAAGATAACACCACATTTTTTATGAATTACCAGGCTATCATCAAACAAAGAAGTGCAACCGCTAGACAAGACGGAGATAACGAAAAGTGTCCAGGACTGGAATGTGTGGGTTAAGTCCTACATAGAAACTAATGTGCAGATCTTGCTGCAGAATATTACCAGGGTCAAAGTACTTCACGAGATACGGGAAGAGGCTTTTAAGATTGGTAAGTGTGGTTTATGTGAAAATAATCCCTATAATCATTAATTACCTTCTCTGGGGTTTTTATCTTTCGCACTCTGTGGCTACAAACATTCAATAGATTTATGGATATGTTTTCTGTATGATCCGACAAAACACTTATAGTTTAGAGTTGGTACGATCCAGTATTCCACATAAAACTACCCGTAACTTACCATTGGACAAGCATGGGTCAAGCGTTGCAGCTATCATTACTCTGTTGTGAAAAAGGGATAGGGCTGTTTGCTCTGTATAGCTCCATCCGTTTCTCTCAGTAGTAAAGTAATGGCTTTGACACTTGACTATAAGGCCCTGCCCCCAGAAACATGGTGTAATTAAGTTCTCCAACCTTGTTGTGAACCATGATCTTATAGCAGTATACTTTTAATCATAATTATTATTTATGCATTTTAATGAATCATAACCAGTTTAAAGTTATAAATTCAAATTTCGTATCGTTATATAATATTAATAGTTGTTTTAATTTGCTAGTCTTTATTATTTAATATTTCTATACCAGCAGTGGTAGTATGTGTGAAACGAAGTTTAATGTAAGATATCTATGTACCATATACTGAAAATTAAATAAATAAAGTACAATACAATCTTACTTTGGTGTGGGAAAGGGATGGAGACGTCCTGTATAGCTCCATCTCTTTCCTACACTGAAGTGACATAAAAGTAATACTTCCTATAACAAGTGGTGATACATGCCCTAGACATCACTTAAATAAATTCGCCTAATTTTTTACGACTCCATTCATAATTTCTTTTTCAGAAACACCTGAAAACTGGTCAACAATATGCACCTCACTAGACATACCCGAAGTCCACGTATGGTGCCACTACTACCAACCTCTTTTGACCTCTCGCGTCCAAGCGATCATCGACAGCCGATGGGTCAAAGTCTACGACGCGTTTAAGACGCAACTCCTCATAGACTTGACCAAGGTATCCTCAGACAGTGACGTGGAAAAGGAGGCTGATATCAACTGGTTTGTGTGGAAAGACCTCATAGGTGAGACGGTGATCGAGTCCAGGGCTGATGTTATTAAAGTCATGAATTCGTTGATGAAGGGTAAGTTTTATTTTAAAGTTATAAAGGGTCTTGGTCAAAATGAGCATAAGTTCAACAGAATTGAAATATATCTCAAATCATAACTCACAATAAGTTCTCCAAGTCATACGATTTTGGCAAGTACAAAAGTCCCCGGAGACCAGAGCTACGGCTAATTTAAAATGATGTAATTGCCTGTATTTTGTCGAAGACACAACAGTCATTTGTTTTTAAAGTAGCCCACAAAAAAATTATGTCCACAGTAATTAACCCGAGCAAGGCAGTTTGTAGAGGCTGTTTACGGAACCTCCTTAGTAAACTATGTCTATTATTAGTTTGAATAATCGCTCCAATGTATAGCAAAATTCTGTAAATGACAACATATTTCAAGTGGTTGATTTCTGTTTTCCGGCGACTCAGGTATTTGTTGTTGTAGAATGAAGTGAAGATCTAATCATAAGCTATTATTTGAGATATATTTCAATTATGTTGGTCTTACGCCCATAGTTTCTAAAAAAAATCCCATGGTCCTTTGTGATTGTAATGAAATTTTAAGTTTTTTTACCCAAATAATTTACTTGCGGAAACACTGTTCGGCAGATTTGATTCACTCTAAAGATAAAATGCACTGCAATCATATTTTTCCTAATCCATTGATCGGTAGTTTGTACACGAGAAGCTACGATTCCGGAGGCGACCGTAGACCGCGGCAAAGCCACCAAACTTAATGGCAGACCGCAGCAATACAACTGGTTTGGGCGGCTTTGCCCTAAGGTTTGCGGTCTGCAATCGTGTTAGGAATTAAACGTTAAGCGAATGACGCTTAAGGTTTCATTAGGCTTTACCAAACTAATAGGGAATAGGGAAATATGTCGAAATTATTATATAATGCAATTAACAAAAACAATAAAAAGTAATCTTCTATCTGAATATCTTAATTTTATATAGCCAATATAAAATTAAGATATGATGTCGATTGATGTAATTGTCGATAGAGATTGTGGCGATGGAATGCAATTAGTTTCAATTACTCATCAATACACGAATACACATGTTTTTCATAATTGATCATTCTCAGAGATTTTTCTGTTTAGATATTTTGGTAATTACGGATTAATTTGATTAATTAATGTGTAATTGCGCTGTTTTAATTTTTCACTGTTCTATGTAATACAATTTTTTATTTGGAATCATAATTTCCATAGACAAGGTAGTTCCGAATGCACAAGAGATTTTAAAGGAATTCAGTTTTTTTTGATTTATTAATCTTTTTTACGCTATCAAGTAATTTTATTAACCTACATGCAGTTAAAGAATGTCCACTGAACAAATATTTGATAACCGTCATTCATTTCTCAGTATTGATAAGTTCAGTGCCGCAAGTAAGCTGTGCATACGACACTGATCGATTATGAGTAGGTATTATGACATTAAACTTTATCTTGTCTATGATACGGGTAACACAGTAGTCTATTAATTATTTGTCAAAAATTATCGAAATTTGTTCTACATATTTTAAGGACTTACTTTTTGATTATGGGCACGATTTCTCGGAAATGGAAATTATCGATAGTTATGTTATAAACAACAATGTTTAAATGATATGATTTTGTTTATCACGTCCGGGGACCGACGCTCAGGGTCGAGAAGTTTCAGTGCTTGGTCACTTACTTGTAAGGTGGCGCTTAAAAGGTTGCCTGTTGCAAAAAATATGATTAGATTGGTAGAATTGGTGGGACAGACCAGGATTAGTATTTCGCCAACACGTTCGAGAGGAAGCATTAATTAAGTATAGTATGGTGCAACCATTAACACAAATCATCATCTTCCTGCCCTTGTCCTATTATACCTGGGGTAGGCGCCACGCGATTTTTTCTTCCATTCTCCCCTGTCAGATGTCACGGCATCATTTACTCCTTTCTCACGCAATCCATCCATCTTTTCTTCGGCCTACCTTACAGCAAACACACACAAAAAAAAGATGTAACTGCGGGAATTTCTCGCATACTTAATGATTAGACTATACAGGGTGTTTGGCGCATGGACCGACACAATTTTTCCAGGGATTTGGGAGGTCATTAGCTAGGTTCTACCCATACACCCTTTGTCCCAAATGTCACGGTTGGTTACATATGTTTTTTTTGTTTAAATGAAAAAAATGCCCAAAATGTTTCCTTTAATTCGAAATAACTTTTTTGTTTGTGGGCGTAGTGGTACAAAACAAATTTTGTTGCATTCTCCAAAGTCTTTTAAATCTAAAAACATCTTTGTTTTATACAACTGGTTTCAAGAAAATTCCTTACAAGCTTCCAAAGTAATTTTTATTTATTTAATGAATGAAATTTTACAACTTCTAAATTAATTATAACTTCTATATTAATGTTCGGGCACTACGTACAACGACAGTTGAAATAAGAAACAGATGTCGTGCATGCATACGAAATGGAGGAGGTCAATTTGAACAAGATTTATAACTTTTTTTTTAACTAGCCTATTCTGTCCCACTGCTGGGCAAAGGCCTCCCCCATTACTTTCCACCTCTCCCGGTGTTTTGCCTCCTTTTTATAACTTTAGTTTATTAAAAACAAAATAACCTTAAAAAGTCTTTTCTTAACCCTGACTCTCCTAACTAGTATTTTGACTACATAATGAATAATTTCTATGACATGTAGCATACCGTTAGAAAGGGTATCAACTAAAGAACTTTTTAAAATAAAGCTAAGTTCAAAATTACTTTTGTTTTTTTTTTATAATTAATTTAGAAGTTGTAAAATTTCATTCATTAACTAAAAAAAATTACTTTGGAAGCTTGTAAAGAATTTTCTTGAAACCAGTTGTATAAAACAAAGATGTTTTTAGATTTAAAAGACTTTGGAGAATGCAACAAAATTTGTTTTGTGCCACTACGCCCACAAACAAAAAAGTTATTTCGAATTAAAGGAAACATTTTGGGCATTTTTTTCATTTAAACAAAAAAAAACATATGTAACCAACTGTGACATTTGGGACAAAGGGTGTATGGGTAGAACCTAGCTAATGACCTCCCAAATCCCTGGAAAAATTGTGTCGGTCCATGCGCCAAACACCCTGTATACACATGTACTGGACGCAACAACATGCCAAGAGCGAAACATGAAATGAATGCTGAATGATGTAATCTGTACGCGCGTATAGGTATGCTCTAAATTGACCTTTTCTGAGCAAGACCTGAAATGGGTGATGGACGCACAAGCGTACTTATGGCTCGATTATATTTTTGTCACCCGGTCCGCAAACGTTACCCTTCGAATCATGATACTGCTAAAACTGTCGGTATTTCCAACTAATCCCCAAAAAACCCTTAAACCAAAGACTATGGAAAAGCGATCGTAATCAGTGATTATGATAAATAATCAATAACTGCAAGCAACTATCAGTGATTATGATAGCAGTGTTGGTGATTATTAATCACCGATTCTGATGTAAACCTGATGATATTATAACAAAGATCTTAACTCTTACGTATCAGTCTTGTCTAATCGCCATCAATAGATACGCTGCGCTCCATTCATCATGACAACCATCTCTGATCGGCGCCATCCGTTTAGCTTAAGTTATACATATCTTTCATCTTTTAAGATAAACTTTTGCAGGAATGTACGTTTTCAGTAAATGATTATTGTGCAATCTTTCTGAGTTGATATGCAATTATTGATTGGGTGAAGCGGTGACAGCGCAAGGCCAATCCCAGAATAACGTTCCAATTATTGGAATTCGAGTTTGTTTTTAACAATCATATTATATGTATTAAGCAAGACAAAAATGTTGGTGAAACTCCTGCGTTTAGTTACAGATAAAAACATGTAGAAAGGGACATTGACTTCATCTGTCGGAGTTTGAAGTGGGTTAATAGGAAATTATAATCATGTCTATCTAACTACTATTTCGCCTATCTTAACAAATCTGCCTGTCCACTGCTGCCCATATGTAAAAAGTATGTACTAAGTAGTGCCAGAATACCCGGTGTTTCACCATCTTCAGTCAGGCTGTTGCAGTCTTCTTTAAAATCATCGGACTAGCTAGCTGGGACGTGTATCCAGCTACGCCTGCTCGCCTAATCGTCTATACCAGTTTTTTTAAACATTAGGTTGATGTTAGATTTTCAACGTTGAGTTGAAATTCAAACAGTGCAATTTACATATTAGCTTGGAGTTTGTGAAAACGGGCTTAACTCATTCTGATTGTTATAGGAATGGCCCGCCAGGACCGCGGATACACACCGACCTTAGAAAAACTATGCCAAAGCTTAGACGACGAACTACAGAAACTTCTAGAAGACCTGAGGGTGTACCTGTACAAAGATAAGAAAAGTTCGTCCGGTAAAGATAAGCTCCTGTTTGCGTACGAAGACGAGGACGATATCGATCAGATCTACAGCGATAAACATCTGATCGAGATGTACTTGAGAGATGTCTCTGATAGCAATATACAGAGGTGCGTTGATTAAATTATTGCACTCGTAATTATTAAGTACAATTTTTCCTTGAGGTATTTGGATTTCGCAAATAAGATTTTTTAACGTCAACTACACTTATCTATTTCTTTTATGTCATTTGATCTAATTTTTAAACAAATAATTGGTTCTTGATTCGAATCAAACTCCAGAAAACCTTTATACAATAATTATCCTTCTCTCCAGCATGCTACAATACATCAAGGCATGCTTCGAAGAATCCACCTTACAATCCACTGAAATACAAAAAAAGACAACTGCCATATACAGCGCGCGTTTTACGCAAGCGATTTCCACCCTTATGCCACATCTACGCAAGTGCTATATTCCTGAAGAGCGCGACAGTTTAGGGGTCATCAATGTAGACGATAATGCCTTGAAGAGGTGGAATGATCTATGTGTGGTGTTGAAGGAAAACTGTCAGTTCTGTTGGGGCAAGTGGGTGGATATCGCAGTGGCCAAGGTTGAGGATTTGACCAAAGGTTTGCCGCAAGCTTTTACTCTGGACGCGAATATTGATTATTTGATGATGGTAAGTTACTTTTGACCTGTCTGGATTACTAATAACTTAGGATTCGTGCACTCATAAACACTACTTCTTATGCAATGGAATGGTAAATAAAGCCTTCCTTATATAATTATGTTTTTAAACCGAGTTAGTCACTTACGCTCATGATAATACCTTCTTTACTTATTCGGAATAATCAAAGCAAAAATCTAAGTTTATTATTTTCTTTAGCAATGGGACGTCATCAAAATCACAGAAAAAGATGAAGAAGGCAATCCAATAGAGTCTACAATAAAAGTGCCAGCAGGACCCTCTCTTAAACTGCAAGAATACTTGTACGCCACTAGCAGAATACTAGATGAAGTGGCTCCACACACCTTGCCAATAGACACGCACACGTTATTCATCGAAAAAGTTACTGCTATCACTTTTGCACACTACGACAAAGTTATAAAAGAGAACGAGACAGATATAAACCAGAGGTGTGCGCTTCAACTACTCATGGATGTTCGGCATTTGACACTGTTGTTGGTTCCTAGAGAGAACAAGATATTTACGGAGCAGTCGATAAAAATCTGCGACTTTTTGAGACAGAAGATCGATCCGTTTGATTATGATGTGTTCTATAAATATATACAGACCAGCTTGAAGAGATCAGTGCAGAGAGTTCAGGTTAGTATATGATAAAACTATTGTGTCGAGTCATGATTTTTAATTTTTTTTACGCATTTTTTACCTTCTTAGCTTATTTTACTTCAATCGATCATCATCATCTTCCTGCCCTTGTCCCATCCTACTTGGGGTCGGCGCAACACGTTTTTTTCTTCCATTGTCCCCTGACAACTGTCACGCAACATTTACACCTTTTTCCTTCATATCATTCCTAACACAATTCATCCATCGTTTCCTTGGTCTTCTCCATCCATCAAAATTTATATTCATCACTCTTTTAGTCACATGCGATTCGATTTCCTCATCGCATGTCCATACCAAGACAGTCGATTCCCTTTCAACTTTTCTGTAACTGGTGCAACTTCAATCGATCATAAATGTATTAATCATACATTTGTTCTTCGTCAAGGAACGAGATGGCGCTAGAGTCGCGAAAATACCAAACCATTCATTAGTTAAAACAATCTCACAGCGCCTCACCACACCTCATTTTATTGAAATGAAATCGATTGATCTTTTTGGCTACCTTGACCGGATCGATTAGTCTTACAACAGTCACACGAGGACAGCTCAAAATTCTCTTCCTACACACAACACACATAATATAACAGGTCAATATTTGACATAACATGAAGTGTCGTGCGATTCTGTACCTTATTTGCCCTACGGTCAATGACAGTATTTACACCATAGTTTATCACAATTTAAATGTTGATGGTACGTGCCCAGATCATGATATTCAATCTTTCCCCACAGACTCTCCTAGGCAGCTTGATCCTTCACCACGGTCAACTGACAGCCCTCATCGGTACCAAGCCTGTCCTATCAGGAGGAACAGGAGACAAGGCATCAGCTCTCCTGGCTTCTGGAGACTCTCACTGGTTCTCTTTACTGCCTGTAGCTGCCCCACCTAGCCATCTTAAGAAGCAGGATAAGCCTGTGAGTATTTTTGATAAGAAATGTGTGAATGTTTATTTTGTTAGTTATTGTTATTTGAGTTTGATTAAATATTGGGGTGTGTTAAACTCAAACTCAAAGCATTTATTGCAATTAGACTATTACAGGCACTTCTGAATGTCAAAAACAAAAGCATGAAGCTACAGTCCCAGTCACAAGGCATAATTACTTGTGAAAGTACTGTAGTTGCTCATTCCAAAGCGTAGATCTCTAAGGGTATAAAATTGGGTCTACGAGAAGCGATATTTGAGTGTTCATAAAGTTGACTTCGTAATTGCTTTACCACTCTTGAAAAAATGTCAAAAATGTCAATGTCTCTTGAAAAATGTGTTGTGTGTTGAACCTTCACTTTACTGGGAGCTTTTCCAGGTTGAATCTTATGTGTCAAATTGGGTCATTCAGTAACGATAGTGCAAGTGACATTCAACCTTAAGATGATAAATCAATTATACGAGGTTGACTATGCGTTCAGTCAGTGCATACTCGAATAGCTGACAGGCCGACAAAAAATTGCAACAATAGCACGGAAAATATCAGTTTTTTTTCCGCACTTGAGCGGAAAAATATTAAAAATCCACACGTGTGAAATACATTGTATGTCGACCTTAATCGCAGTGCGATAAGAACCAGTTTTCGAGAAAGTGTATTGAAAAAGTCTATTGCCAAGGGCCGCATTTTTCTTTTAATATTGCTTTAAGAATTGAACTATCTTAATTTTATTGTTCAGAATGAAGATTTCTTCATACTGTGAACTGGTATGAGTGATTTAAGTTTATTTACACTTAATATTCTAATATTCGACAGTAATCCGTTAGCCATTGTTCTTAGCTTCCTAGTTTTTTTTTCTTGTGAATCACGTACTAACCGCATTGAATCACTTTTTGTTTAAACTAATGGTCACAATGCTTTGTACATCGGTTTTCTTTGTTAATGTGTGATTAATAGATAAATAATCTACGCGTGTTTTCATAAACGGTGGTGTAAACACGGTAAACATAATAATTCCTCATAATACCTGTGTTTTCAAGAGTGATTGAGTGTTTGTTTTATTAGTATAACTTGTTCTATTTTACGTTTCTATTGAGAGACTTTTGTTGAATGGTGTCATAATACTGTGTCAAACAAACATCATTTGTTTCATAAATATTTAAATATCGAACTCACGCACTAGAACACATTAACGGACTAATAAACCACCATGCAAATTATAAACATTACAACATTCAAGGTACTGAAATTAGTCAAGAGCATTATAATCACGCACAAATCGATGGTAGAAATTTAAAATTTCATAAGGGACTAAGCTTGCTGTTGGATTTTAAAATATTGGTGCTGAGGCGCATGTATCAAATAAGCTCTCAACTCCTCTTACAGTATTTAAAATTGGGTAGTAATAGAATAAAAATAAAATGAAACAAATAAAGATGAATAATGAGCATACTCAAAATATGTAAACTACTTTATGTATTTATTTTCCTTCAACTTATTTGCGAATACAAATAAAGAAACGACCGAATAAAATACTGAAAATTCTGAAAAATCAATACGGCATTTGCTGACGTAATATTTCTCCTCCAGCTTAAATTGCGCTTTACCAAAAACTACAGTTAGTCATTTTCATCGTATCTCGCCTATTATAAATTTTGAATTAACCTATAAAATAAATAAAACAGGAATAAAATCAACGTTAAGATAAATATTAAAAGGTTGTATAAATATGTAATAAGGCGTAGTTGAATTAGGGCTCCTATTTCTGTCCTCTAACTAACCTAACCTAACCTAACACGAAGGAGAACCTAACCTATCCGGAGTCGAGGTGCCCCAAGACCCGAGCTCGCTTCACTCGCTCTTGCATCCTAAATTATAAAGCCTAAGAAAACGATTATTTTAGCAGAACATATGTTTTCAAAAACTTAGTATTTTTTCGGAAGTTTGGCATTTTGTTTTGGAATTTAGTTTTTGAATAAGCTCATGTTTGTTTGTTAAATACAACAATTTTGTCGGCTAATTTTGTATACATTTTTGGGTAATTCATTTTAACACAGCTTAGTTAGTATTACAGTCAGCCACAGATCGTTGGAAGTTAATTTGTTTTTCGGAAACCCTTTAAAAATTCCTCCATCGAAATATTACCTACCCATGATATCAAAATCACTTTAAACTACAATCAATTTTAAAACTCACTTTCCCTAATAAAACTATCGTTTCGCAGGTAAAGAAGAAGCCCGTATCATCGAGCCCCAACAAGTCGAGGTCTGACATATCAGATCTGATGACGAGCTCCTTGCCCATCAACTTCGCTAACGCACGCTCTGGGGCAGCTTCGTTCTTCAACTCCATCTCCTCTGATTGGTTCAGTGGCTCGTAGTGTAATTGTGATTGTTATTTATGCATATTTTTCTTGTTAATTTTAATGGTGGTCAAATGGTTTGGAGCAGTAGCTAGGGAAGGAATAGGTTTTGAGTTGAGAGTGGAAAGGGAGGCATCGTCGGTACCGTCCTTGCACAATTATTTTATTTAGTGATTTTGAAACAGCCCGCTGACAAACAGATAGACTAAGTAATATAATTATACAGTTTGAATTTTTCAAGTGGGCGTGGATGGCCAAATCCGAAACTATGGCTTAGGGTATGGTACCCTAAATACTATATAACCCGTCTGCCTTCAAAGCAAGAGTGAACAGGCATCTTCTGGGCACGCTCGTTTCATCATAGACCTCATTCATCGCTTTCCACCAGGCGTGATCGAGGTCAAGAGCAGGCCCATTTTGTAATAAAAAAAAAAAATAAAAAAAAAAAACTAGTAACGAAGAGACGTGCGTCATGTGACTGTTGTGTCATTGTAGTATGGTATCAATTGGAATGATGGACGTGTCAAGGATATTCTTAGGTAGATACTATTAGGACACCGATATCTTAACCAAAATATTATTATCCTAAATCATGGAAAGGTATCAAGGTATAGTTTGACCGAAACCGCTGACCTTGGATACTACTGTACCTTAGATAGCTGTTCAACCTGCATCCCAAGACATTGACCTATACGTTATCAAAATATTAAATGTATTTAAATGATTATTTCTTTATGATGTAATATAATCAAATAAGTTATTCATACCGTCGTTTTATTTGTGCCAGAATGAAGCATTGTGATTCGAAACGATTGAAATAGGTTCAACGAGGCGAATCGCCGAACTGGTTTCTAATGTAATAACGCGAAGAGTCTAATGTATGCCAGATTGATATCAGGTAACAAGGTGGATGGAATTTTAAACAGGTGTACGAGTATGATTGCCCGGGAAAAGATATCCCCATACCCCAGTCCCCTCAAGGTGTAACAAAAAGGCGACATGGGGATTGTGATTTGGCTCGTCATAATATGCCTTATTTCCGCTATGTTGGGGTCGGCTCCTAGTTTAACTGGATGCAGCTGCATACCAGTATTTTACATGGAGCGATAACTTATCTTCAAACCAGTAATTGGGTGGGAGGTATTTTGTGAACTCCTTCTTAAAATTCTCTATAAAACTGGTGAGTAATTTAATGATCAGTTATTATTAACTCATGTACTTTCTAAACAACGTAATTATAGAAATTACCAATCCCAGTTGTTTGAACTTTCCTCTTCAAATGCAATAATAAAGGGTAGGTTTTCGTAAGTAAAGACCAAATTCAATTTATCAATAATTTTAATAATAAAAATCAGTGCAACAGTAAAATCAGATCTTAAATATTAAATATGTACTAAATTATTATACGTACTAACTAAATACTTAACTATGACTTTTCATCGTCCTCGAAGATTTTTTCAGGTTTCCTTTCTTCGCCAAGGTACCTTCTGAGGTTGGCACTTAACTTATAACGATCATGGATACCTCCGAAGTACTGGCCAATATGATAGTTAAAAGGTGTTGCAATAGGCCTGTCCGGATTGTAATACTGGTTGGGCGGGCCTGCTGGTACAGGGCCGAGTTCCGGGAAATCAGGATCAACTTCGGGTCTTTTGGGGTGGTAGCCTGGGAGACAAAAAGGTTATGAACATTCGATAATTTAAGGATTTCGCCTCGGCTAAGTTAAATTCTCTGTTGTAATATTTGTTTTTTGTTTTTAAATGTTTTTTGTATAATATTTTATAAAAGTCAGGGGTGCGCTAGCGCCCCGCAAGTAAATACCCTTGGTGCTCTTAGCTTGGTATCTTGGTATACGTTTTATTGTGAAAATGTCATCATCATTTGTGTCGCCTTTTCCCTACTATGTTGGGGTCGGCTTCTAGTCTAACCGGATGCAACTGAACCAGTATTTTACATCGAGCGACTGCGTCTGTCCTCCACAACCCAGATACTACTGGGTAATACGATAGGTACCCCTTGGCGAGACTGGTTGTCAGACTTCGGGCCACTGACTACGTGTAACGACTGTCAAAGATCTACAAATGACAGCCAGGACCAACGGCTTAACGTACTTTCCGAGCCACGGAGGAAACTCGGTATTTGATGGATGGTCACCCATCCACGGACAAACCTAGGCAAGTACGAGTTAACATTAAAGATCGACCCGTGAGTATGTTTTTGTCGCGTCTCAAATGATAAGTAGTAGGTAACAGGTAGGTATTCGATGCAGCACGTCAAAGTTAGTTAGTAAGTATTGTAGTAAAGGTATCCCATGTCAAAGGCACTGTAATTTGTTCCTTCTTGAAATGAGACGGACATTTAAAGAGCGGTGCTATAAAAGCTGGTGCATATCATATCATAATCAGCCTATAATGTTCCCACTGCTGGGACACACGGCCTCCTCTCTATGAGAGGGAATGGGCTATAATCCACCACGCGGGCCCTGGGTGGGTTGGTAGATGTTACATGTCTTCGAATTTTTGGTTTTAGGACATGCCGGTTTCCTTACGATGTTTTCCTTTTTGAGAGCAGTAGTGATGAAATAAATTACACAAAGTAATGCGCCTGCCTGGGTTCGAACCCACGAATTACTGTTCGTAAGTCGGGGCCGCCACCACTGGGGCACCGCTGCTCTCAGTCGGGGCCGCCACTACTGATAAAGAAAAGCTGGTGATTGAATTGGAATCCATAAAAATATACATAAAAATAGAAACTTACGTCTTTAGGTTGACTGGTAGAGAATGTCTTGTGGCATTAAGAGGGAACAGGGCCTGCGAGGAATTAAAAAAATAGGTAGGTATTTGAAGAAACTATTGCCATCGTGTTGCGCCTAGCCTGCCCCCGTACAGTGCGATAGGGACAGCTGCACCTCGACAGATTATATCACAGAAATTTTGACGAGATCAACGTTTTGTCTTCCCCTTTTTTCTCCTCGAAAACTGAGCCGATTAAATTATTTTGGACATTATAATTTTGTGTAAGGGTATGTCTAGGTTCCTACCGTTCCTATCAATTTCTTTTATGTTAAACATTTTTTTGAATGTGTCTGGTAGTCCTCTAATCACGTTCGTAAAATGGGACATGTTTTTGTCATTTTTGGAGGGCCATATTAGAAAAAAATATTGCTGTAGAGGCATTGTTTAGGAAGAAAAAAGGGGAATACATTTATATGGAGAATCGCAGCCCCTGTTTCCTCTTAAGTCTGCCTATGTACCACTCTTGTACACGAATTTAAAAAAAAGTAGATAAATATATCTACAGATATTGATTTGCCATACCTACTACTCAATAATACTATATATACCATGTACCTACCTAGTATCTTTATTTACATCAACTATTAGACTGTCTAATCATTTTTGAATTACCTATGTCTAACGATTGGTTTGAAAAACTTAATGTTATTTAAACTAACTGGACTTAACCACTTCACAATCAAAGTGCAGCTACCTAAGGAGGTATATTATTAAACCGGACAAAAACTATCATTTCCTTCATTTACCTACCTATGTAAAAATCTGAATCACTTTTGGTGATGTCAAAAGTAAAACCGCTAAGATTTGGCGTGCACAGGTATAATTTACTTTTTACAAGAAATACAAAGAAAACGATTATAATATCCTACGTGTAACCTACCTATAAAGTGCGATGGCCGTCGCGGCCACTGACTTCTAGTACGTGATCGCTTTACATATCAAAGTTTTTCACATGATACGAATGTCAGTATTTCAATGACATTCGTGTTTTTTAAATAGACCCATTTTGAAGCATTATTAGCTTTAGTCTGCGGCTACTACGCCCGCTATAAGTTCGGAAATTATCCCACGGGAACGTAGGTACTACCAGAATAAAGAATATTCTATGTCCTAACCCATTTCTACAGCCGTACCGTGGCCGTACAGTCCATCTTAAGGTTGTCTGGAAGATATCGCCATCAGCGATTAGACCGCCATTGTAACCATAGAATTAGCTACAAGTATTTTAAAATAGATGTGTTTAATTTTTTTATATACAATAAAGTAGGTAGGTATATAATATTGTATTCTACCTGTGAGCCTAATTCCATCCGAATCCAATCAGCGTTTAGGGCGTAATATTATGGTAACAGGCAGACAGATGTACCGGATATTCCCCCCGATTATGCCCTTCGATACTGGATGTAATAATCAAGTTTTATCAGTTTAGAAACAAAAGTAGGAAGGTACGTATATCTATAATATTGTCTGTCTACTGTACACTATCTGTTATTTAGTGAAGCATGCTTACCCGTCGGATATTGAGATTGCAATCCTTGTCCAAAGCCGTTGGGACGGCCACCGACGCCGCCGCTGCCGTAGCCCCCTGTACCTATGTGTACAATTTACTTGTGATTAATTGCTCAAAGAATAATTCATTGGGGTCATTTGCTTTTTTACGATTTGAAAAGAGATGAACTAATAATGATGACTTTCAGTGAGTAGTTTGGGGACAGGTTTCATAATCGATTGCTATACCAGACTATAATCTAGCAATGTGCCAAGCTTCATCCAGATCTGTTCAGCCGTTTTGGCCGGATTGAGTAACAAAATGTATCCATCCAAACTGTCGCTTTTATAATAGTTTATTTAAGATATATGTGTAAAATTAGTTTTTACTTTTAAAGTTGAATAGGTAATAAAGAATCGTAAGTCGCGTTTTTTAAATGTACTTACTTATAACTTGTAAATATTAGTTCATAGTAACACGCCCTGTACAACACTGCGGGCCATGCGCCAGTCTACGTGAGTTTCGAAGCCCTATTTTACTCTGTTGCGGGATGATTTTAGAAAAACTGTGATACACGTGTCTCATAATTTTAATTGAAGAGTGTGTACACCAATTATCGAGTCAACGGACCCAGAGAATAAAAAGTTTCACAGAAAATTCAACCCCCCATTTCAACTTCTAAACCATTTCATAGTGGATACCTACTCTTAAAAAAAAATACACCCTCCAAATTTCATTTCTCTAGGACCAGCAGTTTGGGCTGTGCGTTGATATATCAGTCAGTCAGGACTTTGAATTTTATATCGGGGGATGATTTTGGAAAAACTGTGATACACGTTACTCATAATTTTAACTGCAGAGTATGTACACAAATTTTCAAGTTAATCGACTTCGACAATAAAAAGTTTCACAGAAACTTCAACACCCCATTTTACCCTATTAGGGGTGTAATTTCAAAAAACCCTTTCTTATTGGATACCTACTCTTCACAAAGAATACACCCAGCAAATTTCATTGCTCTAGGACCAGCGGTTTGGGCTGTGCGTTGATATATCAGTCAGTCAGTCAGTCAATCAGTCAGGACTGTGAATTTTATATGTATACATAGATATGTTAAGTTTACTAATTGTTTTAAAATAAAATCAATAAATCAGATATCTCAATCAGATCACTGCTTGACATAGACTTCTTCCAAGGTGCTTCACAACATCCTTTCCTTCGCCTTTTTTGTTGTTGGTCCATCTAACAAGCGTTCCAGCGTTCTTGCCGAATACTAATAATCTCTGTATGCTAACCTCTGTATCCACCAGGGTAATTACTCTGTCCCGGATATGACCCTAATCCGGGACGACCACCGCCGTAGCCTGGACTACCACCGTAGCCTTGTCCATAGCCTTGATTGCCACCGTAGCCTTGCCCATAGCCTTGATTGCCACCGTAGCCTTGCCCATAGCCTTGATTGCCACCGTAGCCTTGTCCATAGCCTTGATTGCCACCGTAGCCTTGTCCATAGCCTTGATTGCCACCGTAGCCTTGTCCATAGCCTTGATTGCCACCGTAGCCTTGTCCATAGCCTTGGTTGCCGCCGTATCCTTGCCCATAGCCTCCTGGTGGAACACCTCCGTAGCCACTAGTATAGCCGGTGTTGCCGCCATAGCCGGGCTGATTATAGCCACCTTGGTTATAACCACCTTGGTTATAGCCACCTTGATTATAGCCACCCTGGTTATAGCCACCCTGCGAGCCTGGCCTTAACAACCCATAGCCTCCAGTATTCCGCCGTGGATCTATGATGTCATTCCTTGTATCCGACACTTTTTGAGCGACGGTCACGGCCACAGAACATGACAGCAAAATTATGTTCTGAAAATAGAAAAAAAAATATAATTAACGATCGTTGCGTTTAATCACCTTGATTTAATTAGATACGTTTATAAAATGATGGAGATGATAAAATTAGTTGCAATTATTGATGCGTTTAAGATTGTGGGAATTCAAGTCAAAAGTCAAGAAATTATAATGTAAGTCGCCACCATCAAGCACGGTCAGAAGAGCAGCGGTGGCCCAGTGGTGGCAGCCCCGACTTACAAACAGTAAGTCGTGGGGTCGAACCCAGGCAGGCGCATTACTTTGTGTAATTTATTTCATCGCCACTGCTCTCAAAAACGGTGAAGAAAAACATCGAGAGGAAACCGTCATGTCCTAGAACCAAAAATTCGAAGACGTATGACATCTACTAAACCGCACTGGGCCCGCGTGGTGGATTATAGCCTATTCCCTCTCATAGAGAGGAGGCCATGTGTCCTAGCAGTGGGAACATTACAGGCTGATTATGCTAAGCACAGTCAGAACAGTCTGGTTCATTCACATACGAAAGCCACATTCAGTGTTTTTCGTCTAGTATGTAATTGTAAATAATACCCTAATTTCCTAACTATTATAATATTAACCATAACTGCTGTATATTGATATTTTTATACTAATTTTCAATTTTAATTGAACACTATTAATAATTCCATCTTAATTCTATTTAATTTAATTTTGTATAAGTAATTCTTTTTTATTTGAATAATCCTATTTAATTTTGTATAATTCTATTTAATTTTGTATTAGTGTGTCTTTATTTAGTTTTGTTTTATTTTAATTTTATGTCTTCTATTAGCCTATAACTTGTATGTTTGGTGTCTTACACTGTTAGTGCGAGTTGGTGATTAATAAATAAATAAATAAATAAACTAATATTATATTTCCTAACTAATATTATAAATGCGAAAGTAAGTTTGTTTGTTTGTTACTTTTTCACGCCTAAACCACTGAACCGATCATACTGAAATTTTGCATATACGTTGTCAGGTGTACAGACACGAACATAGAGTACCTTTAATCCCGAAAAAAAGTACTGTTCCCGAGGAAAACAACAATAACGTTCTTATGATAATAGATGGCGCCACGAGCGTGTGGTGCACGTGCGGATGCGTGGCACCCGAATTGATTGTCAAATTCTAAATTGACGCGAGCGAAGCCGCGTGCAGGTAATTAATATTTCAGGGCGTTGTTTGGTTATTATTATTATTTGACTTATGTAGGTAGTACCTACCTACATAAGTCAAAACTACTGCTTAATTGGCTTGATGATATTTCACGATTTCGTTGATATTATTTTTATTTTGACTGCAAACATCATCTGCAATAGCGTTAGCTAAAACACATTGCTCCACCAGTTAATTCATTCGTAACTGAGAACAAAGGTGCATTGCTCAATGTACCGAGCAAATTCAACTGAACTTAACAATGCATGTCCTCACACTCGTCTTCCTTAAGTTTTGGCTAACTTCATTTACAGAGATGTTCTTTGTTTCCTGTATAACATTGTCTGGCTGACTTTTGCTACGTCGCGGATTAAAAAAGAATAGATTTTTAATCATCAACGTGTGACATAATTATGATATAAGGCACATGGCGATCGGTGTCGTGTCTCTACTTTTTGGAACATGCAAGGCACGAACTGTGCGAAGTAAATAATTTTATATCGGTCAATGACGCTTTTATGAAAATTTTACCGACACAATTATTCAGAACATTTTATTCAGATAGAACAATATACCAGTTTTTTTAGCGATATTTATCGTGTGATATGTCACCTTAAGCCCTTTTATTTGTAAAATAAGTGAATAAAGTACTTATGTATCGCGCCTATTGTCATCATCTGCCTAGCCTTTTCCAACTTTATTGAGGTCGCCTTCCAGTCCTACCGGATACAGCTGAATACCAATATTTTACATGGAGCGACTACCTATCCCTATCATGGAGCGACCTCCTCAACCCTTCGGGCCACTGACTACCTGTGACGACTGTCAAAGATCTACAAAATAATGACAGCCGGAACCAACGGCTTAACGTGCGTTCCGAGGCACGGAGGAAACTCGGTAAATATGTAGTGATGGTCAATTGGTCACCCATCCACAGACCGACCTATTGTACCGTGCCTATTGTATCTCTCTCAAATCGGTACATGATGTAAATAACATAACTGAAAACCTGAAAAGGAATCACTGTACTCAACCATTATGGACAACTTTTACTATAGCAACCACTGAAATCGTGAAGACAAAGTACTCTTCAGACTTTTCATACTTAGGTATGTTCACGTGCCTAACTGAACAAAATGTGCGGCGACACAGCTTATTGACGTAGGAACTAAGTATAGTTTGTAAATAATAGATAAGTATGATCATAAATAAGGTAAAGCGAGAGTGAGAAGAAAAATAGAGAATTAAACGTGATAGTATTGAAATAATAATATCTTGGGACAACAACCAACACAGCGCCATTTGATCCCAAACTAGGCAGAGCCTGTACTATGGCAACCAGACAACTGATAAACATACTTATATATTTCTAAATACATACACATTATAGATAAATTACACACCCAGATACAGAACAAATAATCGTACCTACTCATCGCACAAAGATTTGTCCTGTGTGGGAATCGAACCCACGACCTCCGTCCTAGCAGTCAGGGTCACTAACCACTAGACCAACAGGCCAATCTAAATATCCATGTTTAAGAGAGTGATTAATCTGTTCTCACTCTGTAAATCTGTATTGTTTTTGATGGTTCCATTGGACTTCTGTTCCCTTGAAAAATGGCCAGTTCTTTAATGTATTAGAACATTAGAAATACGAAAACTAGCCTTTTTGTAATTGCCTAATTAGGTTCCTAACATGGGTAACCAAGGCTCCTACATAATTATATCAAATTTACTTTGGGCCTATAGCGTGTTTATTCTTGTTCTCGTTGCACAGATAACTAACGTGGTAACATGCTTTTGCGAGATCTCATTGAAGTTCACCTTATGGGTAGGTAGGTCCCGCGTGATGAGTCCAATTTAGGTATTAGATTGTACATATTAAATATGTATCTACCATATTGAACAAACTCGTAAGAACCCACATTAGGAACCTATCTTATTTTGTAATTGTATCGTTTTAAGTGAACTTGAACCGTTTCAAGGTTACTCTCTTGCTTTGGTTTAAAATTGAAACTAATGATAGAAAGATACAATCAAACATAGCTTTTCTATTAAAATTTATAATTTTGTATAATGGCAACTTATCTTGGAATCTATAAGAATACGTCCACTATGTGATAGGCAAGCGCCATACATAAGTAAAGATAAGTTTACATGGGTTTACCTAGATATCCGGGAAAAGTACACTATTTCGAAGAATTTATTAGATAGGTTAGGTACCTACAGTCCTACAGTGACATTTCTTATAAATTAGGTAGGTCAGAATGACTACGTGTTCTTACAAAAAAAGAAAACAACTGTCGGCGTATTGATCACAGTTATACGCCGGGCCCGAACTATAATGTATTACAATTTAATTACTAGATATTCAAAAAAGATAATCATATCAAGATTGAATACCCAATTCGGTAATGGATAAAATCTTAACAATCTATCAGATAGCTAATAAGCTATATATATCTCTAAAATCAGATCTTTTGATACCACAATTAATGAACTAAAATAGAAACCGCTTTGACTATCTAAGATTTCAGATAGTACGTTTTTTATTCACGTATTCCTGTTTATTTCAGGCAATACATTTTCCTTGTTTTAAAAATAAGGAAAACAAAATAATGAGTTAGATTTGGGATTAATTTTCCGAATCTGCAACAAGGTGATTGTTTTCTGCAAACCACTTGGTTTATAATAATAATTATGTTAATATGCCTAGGTAATGATTACTAACTTAAAACCTTCTTTCACACAAATATGCCTCAAAGAATGCAATTCAAAGTACTTTTGCCGATATTTTAATAGACAAGCAAAGTTTAGCCAACTAATTTTTTTAAAGTAACTTAAATTCCCATAGGCCCTGCCAAAAAAAAAAAAATCCTAAAAAAACACTTGTTTCACGAAACTATTAAGAATTGAAAACTCAATTAGGTAATTTAAAAAATGAGAATTTATTCACTGCACTATTTAAAATAAGAACGCTCACCAAGATATTCATGATCACTGCGATCCGCACTACACTGTGATCTCTATAACAATGATCATGATCTGTTGATCTCAGCATTTATATTCTCACTTCTGTGTGTGGTTTTTGTCACAAACAAAGAAGGATAGTCAGTATTAATTAATGCGATTGTAAAATGTCTGTAGACATTTTTTAGGATTGATCTAACGGTGTTACGTGCAAAATTGATGAATTAGCGGCGCGTCCACACACATCAGTCACAATAATGTCTTTAATAGGGATATAAATGAATTTTTACAATGTTACCTGGATTTAAAAAGCTCTGTATCATAATTATAAAGTTTAGTACCTTAGTAAGACGTAGTCTTAATTAAAAGTGTTTCTCAATTTAATCCGATTAACGATAACACCTTTCAACATAGACTATATCAAGTCTTTATTCGACAAAATTATATCGTTTTTCACTGGAATCAGAATTCCTTGACCGACTCAAATTCTGTGAAAGAGACTGCAATAAAATCACCTTCTTTAATTTTAAGAATTTTAGAATTATTGCTGATAAAAGTAACTATGGGTTTATAATTTGTTTACCGACATACTTATATCATGATATGTTATGATATGATTATAAATAGATAATTATTAGGTAATGCGATGATGTATAATATGGAATGATAGTAAACCTAAACAGATAATGCCTACAGTTTACATTTGATTTTCATTTCGATCTTTGTAACTTTCGTTTTTCCTTGCGTGTTTGTTGACGATGCCTTATATAGTTACACTTGAAATCATTATCGAAAGACGAATGGAGGAAATAAATGGAAAAGTTAGGAAGTGATTTGATAATTATCATAGGAAGTTATTTTCTTAGTTACTGGTATAAGGTACAAGTACCAAGTTGTGAGTGAGTTGGTTTATTTTAAACAGTTTTTTTTAAATTGGTAATTGGTTAACCTACCTATGTAAATAAGAGATAAATGGTGCCTAAGTGTCGTCATGTGATTATCTTGCTTGTGTGAAAATATATTAATTATGCATAAAACTGATAGAAAAAAAAAATTGTCCTGGCAACCATAAAAAAAAAGTATAATAAAAAACAGCAACAAAATAGAACGCGAATTCAAATTTTGACAGATAGCAAAAAGTGGCGGTGTTCTGTCGCAAATTCATTTGTTTTTGTGTTCAAAATAATGAGTTTGATTTTTTTTTACAATGTAGTAGCGTGAATTAAAAGAAGTCGCTTGGTAAGTGTTTATTTATTATTAAAGTAGCTACAAGATTCAAGGTTCGTACAACTTTTCACTTTGACTTTGTTACTAAAATCTTTGATAATTAATTGAGGTAAGCGGTAATCGCCAATCCTTTGACCAAGACTGGTGTTTACGGCAATGGGTCTCGTCAAGATATACATGCTAATAATGGAAGGTTTACAGGTATCTGTAATTTATACAGGTACGTTCCTTCAAAAGGCTACTTTTATTTTATATTTTATTTTTATATTTTAACATTGGGCATATTATTATCATAATCACATAGGTAGATTTATATCATAGGCATATCTTAGATAATCAATTGACTACGTAATTGCCCATCATGGGCCATTGTGTACACGACACATAACAACCTTACATGTACATATTTGTAGGTACCTATTGCATCGGCGACTAAGGAAAGAAAATTGGGAGTTACCTACGAGCCTCAAGGAATACAAACGGTTAACCAGTTTCTTCCAGACTCCTTCGGGTATAGCAGAATTATTAGGTGAGTGAGTTTATTATATTTTATGCATTTATGGATTCTCAAGAGTTTTAACAACGTTTTACTTGCCAACTTGGTTAGAATACATCATACTTATAGGGATCAAACTAAATCAACTACGAATACTTGCTTTTACATTAGTAAAGATATCTAGGTACTAGTGAAATAGGTTTAACGAATAGTAAATTGTTATCAGACAATTGAGATAAGCAATTAGTTCCGTTTTAATATAACAGATGTCACTACGTCCAACAAATGATTTTTTAGGTAGGTATATATTCAACATCTTCATTTACACCTTTAGTATTATAATGCCGGTGCCTATTCATAAATCTCCGGATACCTGTAAGTATTTCTAAAATGATTACTATGATCACAGGCGAAGACGGACCTAGTGAACATAATGACTAATTGTTTTCAGTACACGGATTGTAAGAACGTACCTCTTCCTCTTTATGTGCATTTATGAAGATAGGTACCAGAGATCTTTTGAAGGTACTTTTTAATACGTAATGATGCTTACTTTAAGATCATCATCTGCCTAGCCTTTTCCCAACTATGTTGGGGTCAGATTCCAGTAGAATCTGATGAAGCTAAATATCAGTATTTTACATGAAATGACTGTCTATTTGACCTCTACAAACCAGTTAGTACTGGGTAATACGATATCCCTTGGTAAGACTGGTTGTCAGACTTTCGAGGGACTGACTACCTAATAAGTTCTATAAATGACAGTCCAGACAAACGACTTAATGTGCTTTCCGAGGCACGGAGGAAACTCGGTATGTAATGGGTGGTCACCCATCAACGGACCGACCTTGGCAACCGCGGCTTAACCTGAACATCGACCCGTGCGACTCTTATCGATTAACCTATATTAAAGTCCACGTCCAGACTATTCACATTAACCCAGTTGGAATTCCCTACAAGTCTACTTACTCCACAAACGTACACAATATTATTAACTCATTATGATAATGCATCAACAACAATGACATAATAAAATGTGAATATATTATTCGATCCTTGCGCCACCAATTATCCTTGAACGTTATGGTCACTATATTGTAGACAGCTATTCATTCTGCCTTAAAAGTTATAGTACTGTTGAGTCATTTTGTTATGTCCTAACGCTGACTTCCGGATCATTCATTTGTATACGTAGCAATTAAAAGTGTACAAGACAAGGAACTTTGTAATGATTCGGTTAGAATAGACACTCGACAATAGAACACGGTAAAGGTGAGAAATGGCATAGATAAGTGATGGTTTGGATATGATAAGGGAGTCTGCCCACTATACCGTATCATACCATGACCGTGCTAGGAACGAGTCTGGCAAAAAAAAAAAACGATGTGAAGTAGGAGAAAAGTCGGAGACTATGGTCACTAGACCGTTCTGTCACCGACCAACAACGTCGCGTGCCATGCACACAATATGTACGTATAACGTATGTAATAGTAGTCCGTGTCATGTTTCTTTCCATTCCGTTTTTGGTTATGTTCATAGCACGGTCATGGTACGGTGTGGTGGGCAGACTCTAGTTTCTGTCTATAGGATTTGTCATGGTTTGGTCAGTGATGTTCCTATAGTTTTACTTCCTATGGCTACAAATTGTAGGAAGCCGTGTAGAGAACCAAGGTTTTCGTTTTGGATAGTGTATAATTATGTTTAGTGCGGCCCCAAATAGACTATGGGTATAAATGATTAGGTATATTATCTTCTCATATTCCAAGGAGAGGCTTTACTATGTATTTATCATATGTTGTATGTGCATGTACTCAAGGAATTACTTACCTACTACTTATTTATTTAGGCCAGGCAAATGTGATAGGAAAAAATAGAGACCCTTTGCTGCGATTTTTCATTCGCTACTTTAAAAGAATTATAAATAGCTCTTGTTCATTGGACGAATAGATTTTTATTTTTGTTTTTTAAATTTGCTTAGATACTTTATTTAGAACACAAACAAAGCAACGGTAAAACAAGGGGTGATTTATTAATACGTATGTTGACACCAAAATGTGTCTGTACTCAATTAATAAGCAATATGATCATATTATAAAAGATATCTAATTGTTTAAAAATACTCCATCATCACCACGTTGGGCAATAAACAAAATTATTTGTGATCATAGCAGGTAGGGTAGTTAAATGATTTGAATCAAATTCAATTGCTAAGACTTTTGCGCTGCGAAAAAACTAGTCACATGTAATTTGTTAATTATCATGGAAACCATACATAGACAGATATATTCAGTCAAATCACACTTAAATAGTAGGTACAGTATTACAAATGCCTTCATAAATATTATATTGCTAATCCCTAGTAGATATTTGGCTTCATCATAAACTTGGACTTTTCCAACACGTGATCAGATTTATTATAATCATGCAGGTTGTTTTTACTATTTTGCGGATATCGATAAGCTTGTTTGTTATTCGTAATTAGGTACCTAATTATGAATAAAGGGATTGGCATTCCACTAACAACTAAATAATAATTGTAAAGGGTTCGTAAGACAACATTAATTTCAACTCACTTTTAATTGCCATAGGATGCTTAGGCTATACTCGCCTTAATGAGAACCTCAGTGAAGGAAAATTTCGTGAGAAAACCGGCAAGACCTACAACCAAAAATTCGTAGACATCGAAATACAGCAACCCACATTGGGTCCGCGGGGTGGATTAATAAAGGCTAATATGCATTAGAACCTATCATCTAAACAGCTGCTAATCGCTTCATTCATTTACCTATCATCCTAATAATTCATGTCAGTTATAGACGACCTCGAAAATAAACCCTTTAGCAAGAAAAACGATAATATTATCTACCACAGATCTAGTCAATACCAATTTTAATTTAAGACTTGAATTCTGATGATCGATGCTTAAAAAATTTTCCGACTTCTTCCAAATATAACTTATTCCAGTTTCGTATTACTTTATTATGTACTACAGCTGGCCAATAGCCCGTGATTTTCTTTGAATTTCTTCTTTATGTTGAAGCAATATTTCATAAAGGATTCTTCTTAGCGATGCTATCTTCGGGAAGGCTTTTCACGACGTAATTTCTATTTTATGTCATTTATTGAATGCTATTTTGGTCTAACGATCGTCTGACATTCTTTTATTGACTTGAGTAGTACTTTTAATCTCAATTTCTGGTTTTATATCAGTATGAGATGCTCTTTTCAATGCGCTTTTGTTAAATGTTCTTCAACATTGATTATAGCAATGTGAATGAATTCCGAATTTCCCTCTCTATCTCTCGTTATTTATAAGCAATGGTATGGCTCATAAATGCGGAGTCTAAAATATTCATAGTGGTCAATTATTTTATTTATTTAACACTTAGATTGTAAGACTTGCTGATCCATTGACTTTCATAACCCAGTTTACGCTTGATTTAGAACTTACAACGGAGATGTTTCTGAAACACATAAAACATCTGTATATCACAGAGAACTAAAGAGGTGATTAACTAAAACCAGATAACGGACCGGATAGCCAATCCAGCGTATCGTGACGTATTGAAGACGCTTGTGATTGGCTAGAGCAGCCGGGCTCCGGCCACCGGATTAGTTAGCGCAATTAGCAGCTTAGTTCTTATCTGGCAATGTGTACCTATTCAATATTCATAGTCATTACAAACACCATGTTTAATTACTAAGGGGTTTATTCATAAACGCTGAATAAGGCTGAAGCACATTTAAATGTCGATAATGTTTGATTTAGCACACGTTAATTATTTAAATTTAGGCAGCGTTTATGAACAAAGACCTAAATGTGATGGTAATCACAAGTTAGATGTTATATTTCCCTCTTACTGCCACTGTTTTTAAGTCTCAACTAATGTTAATAACTGGGTCTTTACTGGAGAATAAAGAAAATTCAATATTTCATAGTGAACATTGCAATAACAGGGCTAGGTTAATGTTTCAGATACAAATAAAGCTTTGCTAACGCTAACTATGCTTTAAGTTTTACTACAAAGAAAGCAAGCGATATTTAAGCGATTATTTGTGATCCTTCCAAAGAAAAAACACAGTAGATTTTCATGTGCATGACATCATATAAGAAATATCTTTTGTAATAGCTTTTTCAGCGTGTGTACTATTTTATTGTTTGTGCAATCTGCGCCCATTGTGATTGTAAATCATTCGTTTCCTGTTGCTCCTCCAAAATATAACACATTTTATAGCTTTCTACCCTTAACCCTTTACAATGACTTAGGGATTTTTCTTTCATCTTCAAATGTGAAAAAATGTTTCTTATGTATTCTACTTATAAATAACTACATGTATTGGCGCATACCCATGGTATTTAGTATAACGATTGATACATTTATATTGTTGAAACAAAGTAGAATTTAAATTGTCAATAATATGCGTGTAACGCAAAGGAAATGCTAATTTTGATGTGTATTTTTTTAAATTATACTTATATACATATAAATGCGTGAAATGCTTCTTTATGACGCTCTTATACCAGCTGTTATAGACTTTCTTGAGAATTAATAAGAATATTACGGTTTTCTTATATTTACGGATCTCTAATACGCTAGGCTATAATTAAATAACAATAATATCAAAAATACGTTCGTATTTACAACGTTAAGTGGGATTATTCGCATTAGCTCTGTTTCTAGGAATTGTCAGTAAGCTGTAACGGATATCGCGATTACAATTACCTATCAACGATAACATTGGTCACAGGACTGTAAAATCTAGTAGTGTACACTCCAAAATACTAATTTTACAAGCTATTATAAAATATAGATATTAAAAATACTTGATGCCGATACCGGTGTCATTTGAAAACTTTGCGCATTGCTGCCTCATTATAAATTACTTAGATTTAGATGTCATTACCCGCATTACTTAGTATATCCCTTAAGTTAAGGCCTACTACGAGATAAAAAATATGATAATGTTACGATTACTTAGATTTTTTGTTCATCATTTAAATCTGGTTAAATTATAACAGCCGCTCGGGGTCGATCTTTAGGTTAAGCCGTGCTTGCCTAGGTTTTTCTGTGGATGGGTGACCCATTACATACCGAGTTTCCTCCGTGCCTCGGAAAACACGTTAAGCCGTTGGTCCCGGCTGTCATTTGTAGATCTTTGACAGTCATTACAGGTAGTCGGTGGTCAAAAGTTTGACAACCAACCTTACCAAGGGGTATCGGTATTAACAGATTGTGGAGGTTAGATAGCCAGTCGCCATGTAAAATACTGGTATTCAGCTGCATCCGGCTAGACTGGAAGCCGACCCTAAGATAGTTGGGAAAAGGCTAGGCAGATGATTTAAATCAAATTTATAACTTTAATTTTTTACTTCTACTCGTTGAAAATACTCAAATGATCATACAAGCTTGTAAATTCTGTTGCACGTGTAATTTTTCAAAGATATCTTATATCACAAATATGTAGTTATCCAGAGATGTGCTGCTGTAGTTACCTTTTGCTATACAAATATAAGTAGTTAAAAATGACAATAAATTCGGGAGTTTTCCTTTATTTACCAAGTATCTTTGATAGATACCTAATACGAAAATTTAACGTCATTCAGTTTTATCAGCTGGTATTTCGGTATTGCTTTCGAATCTAATAATCACGCAATCATGATTCGTATAGGTGACTCAAGAAAATATGGCTAGGTACTTTTCTGATTCACCTTTATATTTATTAGCCTATTTGGTACTACCAAATTCGTCTAAAGGCCAATCACTACGTGTAGTTACATACAAGGCGGGCTAATTTGCAACCCAATTCACTAAAAAGTTGCATAATCTGTAACTGTTATGAAGCCCTTCCACCCGTGTAGTCAGTTATAAAGGTCACAATTACAGATATAAATGAGTCTTTAACATAACTAATTATAATAACATGAAAAGTTGATGTGCGCACAAATAAAGTCAATGTAATTTTAGCAATGTAAAACGTTGTGTATATATTTCCTCTATTAAATCTGTGTCACAACATGTTCGATTGAAATTAAAATATAGGGTGTCTACACAAGGAACCATTATGAAAGAAAGGACCCAATAAAAATCGAATGTTTGTTATGGCCCTGTAAGTCTAAGATTGGTTGTGCGTGCGTAACCTACCGCAGATTGTTTGTATTGAAAACTACCTACGTGACAACTGACATTAGCCATTATGATTTATTATGAATGGTTAAACGTGTCAAAGTGGACATTATTATTGACTAAAACCGGTAGTAGGAAAATAACCTTTTCATGATCATAGGATCTTGAGAATTGTTACGATTAGGTATAGCTACGAAAAGATATCGATAGTTCGTAAATTCCTGATCACTTCGAATTTATAATAACGTGTTGAACATAAAAGGTGTAACAAGACCCTTAACGACGCCGTAAAGCATTTGTTCGCCCCGTCATTGCGATATTTTTTTTTGTTCTTGACCATGCCTGGGACCCTTCTACTTACGGAGGTAATGGGGGTCAAAGCTGCAAAATTACACGAGTTTTAAAAAAAATACATGTTTTTAATGTAAGATTTTTAAACACCTCCACGACCCTCGTACTATTCAATCCATCCAACATCACAATGTTTTGAGTGCGTTACAGTGAGTTCTACCGTAAAACGTGATTTTTCACCCCAAAAAAAGAAGTCGTTTCCCAGCAATAATTTTTGAATAAAGTTACTTTGATTGATGTACATGATGCTTGTTTGACGGCTTCGTGAAGGGTCTGTTTACACCCTGTATATGTCCTTGTTCTTTAAAATAATATGTATCTATCTATATAACCACATCAATTCTGAACTGACAAAATAATATCATAATACGTTTATAGATACGCTTAGATATTCACATACAAACATAACGAAAATTCCTGGAAAATTGGATTAGATTTATAGGAGGAAATGTTTTTTTTTTGCCAGCCAATGACACTGATTGTTTAATCATGGAATTAAAACGTTATTATAAATAGTTTTGATATCGTACATTCGAAATAAATTATATGAATGTCAAAGCAGTTAGGTAGATACTCAGGCATTATGTATTTTTTTATTTCATCAGATCTGGGAAAATAATTTACCTGTCCAATTTTATTTCGGTTATTGTTGTTGAAATAGAGAGATGAGGAAATAGAAAGTCTCATTTTTGTCATGATGATTCGCGAGTATCATACCAAAAGTCAAGATTAATTTGTTTACAGCATAAGATTTCTTTCATGGTAAACTTTAGGTAGCTATGCAAGCCATACGTACTTAAATACTCAGACTAATATTCTTCACGTATTGCTCAATTGCTAGGCATTTTTGGAGCTTCTAAAAGCTTTAATAAAGTAGTTTATCAGCATTGAGGTAATAAAATGCCGTAATCGGCTCTACGAGACCTTACTTCAGAATGGTAAAGTGTAGGTGTGGGTACTGTGGTCCTTCGGGTATTCGGACTTTAGCAGATATCTTTATTGGTACTAAAATGTGATAATATTCTTCATACCTTTTATTTAAATTACTTATAATAACATTTTATAATCGCCTTAGGTGACAACGTAAGGACAATGTTTTTTTCAGATTGGGTTGTCTGAATCTGAAAGCTAAGATCTGTCTTTTAACTACTATAAATGGTTATATTCGTTATACTCGTAACTTTAACCTGTCAATCAAGTACCGCTAATATTTTGCGTAAAATGATGCATTATTGTACGAAACTAAATTAAAATTGAACTATGTTGAAACAATCGGTGAAATTAATGAAACTATCTTTGTATTCTACACATCTAACCATATTTAATAGATGAGCAGTACATAAGCCATTATCACCTGTTCAAAATACCTAAAGTACCAAACATGACGAAGAATTAATAAAATTACCTATCACATGACAGAGTTCACATAGCTATGACGGTGTCTTGCGCAATTTGCATGTAGGAAAAACAACAGTTTTGATAGTAGATCGTTATCTTCTAAGATAATCTGGATTAAATCGATTTTTGATCGATGATATTGATTAACAATTTATTGATTTAATAGGTAGGTACTGTTGCTAACACTATTGCCTCTATAAAGTACGTCTAACGCGACGTTTACATAACAATAAAATAATTTTTATGACAAGTAAAGGAAATCCCCTATTTAGAGGTCATTTCTGTTGGAAAACTTAGAAAAATTAGAAGGTGTTGGTTGGTTTTGCAAACTACGCATTACTCATGGGAATATCTCGAATTATCAATTTGATTCTTTTTAGCGAATAGTCCTCCAGCTAGCAAGCAGCTAACAAAACAATGAAATATGTTTGCTACTAGGGTGGATTGCTTAATAATAGCATGTTCTCTGAGTGTATTAAATTCTTATTCTCTTTTCATAATCATTGTGCTAATTGTTTGCAGATTTGTGCAATTATACACAGCATGTGAGCTCCAGGCAATGCACTAAGTACATGTAAACGCCTGAGAAGTTCTCCACAGTAATTGTTGGCAACTTACCCGGTAAAACATGCACGCATAGTAACTTTACCTACGGGGTAATCGAGACAATACCGTTAACGAACAATTACATTTACGACTGATTTGCCTTAGGAACAAGTAACAAAGTTGAATGAATCAGTGAATACGTACGTAGATACTATAGAAACGGAACTATTACCTGAATAGAATCCACTTAATTAGTTCCCGCAGAGGAAATGCGCCATCTACGAGCCCATTGTTCGTTTGCTCCCGTGATTTTTGTCCGGGACACTCCATGGTAGGGTTAACAAGAACCATGTGGATATTTCAAGGGATAACGTTTTTTTCTATTTTTAATGTTGTTACTCTTTATGTTCCTAAAAGTGCAATTTTCTGTTGAGGGATATAATGCAACGCAACAATACATGGCTGCCTTTTTAATGACCCTGTCATAATTACAATAGAATGTAAGAAGCAGATGGTTCAATGATTAATTTGTTACACTCTTATGATAAATAGGTACTGAGGACATCTGATATCCAAATAGCGGTAATTAAAATGATGGACTAAGTTATCAGTATTCCAATTAAATCATGAAATCGTGCCTAGATAATTTTCCAGGACTTTTCCTAAGCCACTTTCTGCATGGTCACATGCTTGCCAGTCTAGGTCCGGGTAGACAAAAGACACATTTAGGTTCATCCGGGCGCTCCCGGATAAGTAAAGCAAAAAACCCGGTAATTCTGTACGTTATTACGTATTGTTCTGTTTTATGAGCTAATAGTTCTTTAAGGCAAGCTTTGAAACTCGTGTTGGTTGATGTTACTGTTCTGTTCTCTCAAATATAGTGAATAAGAAAACAATATAGATAGGAAGGTGTAGAAAACGATTTAACAGGATAGGGTGATGTCTCTTATTATTTTAACTAGATCTAAAACTGTTTGTAACGCAATAATCCTACGGCAAATGAGGAGGAATGCAGAATCGTAGGTATCATTTAAACAATTGGATTATCCATAAACCTGCATAAATTTCTTCTACTAGGAAAGCTGAAAAAACACACCGATATTATAATAAGATATCTATTAATAATAATACTGTGGAATTAGTCTGGTCACAGCTGGTACTTCTACCGTAACGGATGTCGCAAAAACTTTCCATAGAACCAAGTAAATAAATACTTACTTATTATTAAGAAGCTTCCGGTCAGATATTAAATATAGCTCATACGAGAAATGAGCAATCCTAGAACAAAGGTGGAAAATAATAATAAACATAGAAATTGCTAGCATTATTAGATATTGATGTCGCTCTCGGTACGGCAATTGATGCATAACATTGTGCGAACATCTGTGTCATTTGTTTGCACATAGTTAGTAGGTAAGCTAATACCTGATTAAATAACTTCCCATTTTCTTACCTACTTTTAAGTTTAACAATTAATAAAAGTATTTTCTGCACACCAATTTTTATCAATCAGGATTAATTATTGTCATTTATGTATTAAAGATTTATCGTTTTTCTCAGTAAAAAGTTGCAATAATCGCCTTATCCCCTGATTTACAAAACGGTGCATATTTAATTATGTAGATTATCCGGATATAACTAAACTTATCACATCAACTGAAAAGAAAAGTCACTCCTTTAGTAACTACCTATTTTATTTTATCATTTTGTTTTAAATCCATCAAAGTCGTTGGTTGAAGATAGTGGAACGACATGGAACGTAGCTGCATTGCATTCAATCAATAGATTGTTGGGTTTTAATGGACACTATCAGACATATTTCACCCCTCCCCCTAATTATGAATAAAACCAATAGCTATAAAAACAGCCTAAAGCAGTATAAAATTTCTTACAACCAAGAGCCCAGGACTTTATAAGCCTGTAAAGAGCCTGTTTAATAAGTATCCGCGTTTAATGGCGGCCACTGTCAAAAGTTTTAAGTAGCGTTAATTCTTTTGAGACGTTAGATTAATGCGTCGCCTAATTAAATATTTAAAAGAAAGATATTAGGCTTTGGGAGACGGTTTTTTCTCTGAATAGGAATGTCCTCATTTATTTTAGAGAACCTAGTCATGAAAACCACAACGTAACATAAAGAAATACTTTAGATGTCCCAGTTTGGATTGCTTTTGTTTGGTAAATGGACGTTGTAATAAAGCAGTACGTAGTTGGTTGGAAATTGGTAAGTAATTTGTATGAGTATTCTTTTTGCGATTAATATTTGTCTATTTCGAAAATCTATTTGAAAAGCCAATACCATGGAGGCTCGGGAGTAGTCCAATTTGTTAAGGTTACCAGGCCTGAGGCAAAAGAGACAAGACAAGACCGGTGGCAATCACTTAGAGTTTCGTATTATTATAACGGCTTCCAAAAAGACGATTGACATTAGCTTTTCAGTAACATAGGTCATGCTTTTCGCTCATAGAATGTCACCTGGCCGTGCAGGAGTGCATCTTTTACATAGATACTGAAATTATTATTTCTTTACAGGTTCATAACTTCTTTCAAAGTGTGTCAATTCTACATCAATCGTGGACGACCACTGAGTCATAACACATCATCTAATCTTCTATTAAAATATGGTTTTAAATGTATCTGACGCATTTTAAAGCTTACTTAATACTAGTTTTGATATGAAACATGATTTAAGGATTATTTTATTAACACTTAGTTGGACTTTTGACAAGTAATTTCCATAGACCACTAAAACCATACATAAACTGACAGCTTTTCCTAATGGGGTAGGTAGAAACTACAGAATGCTACTACAACAACCCTTAAGTACTCCAGTATCCACGTTCATACATTTGGTATGATACTACGCTACGCACCTAACCTTTCTGAAGAAAATCACCAAATATACCGCAAACACTGATCGTAGGTTATCATCAGAAATCTAACTTAATGGTTAATTAATATAATAAAAATAATAGATAAGTATTATTTTTTGTGCCGACGAGAGGAAAGAACATATTAAGGATACCCATTCCATTGTTTTTAGAAACAAAACCTTTGTCATTCCCACCACCCTCTAGATATATTAAAGTGAAACGCATCCCCAACTCTGTATAACAAACAAAGCGTCCTAAGTGGGTGCTTAATTAAGAAATGCTGAAGTGTTTTGATGGTGGCACATTAATTTTATCTTGTTTTTCTGCTTTCGCGACCAATTATCTTGGCCAGTTCCTGGGGAGTCTTCGTTGGGAGTTTTAATTTTATTCGCTTGCCCCAATTATATTTCGCTCTGCGATCAACATTCCTAACTACTATGTATTCAAGAACTCGAATCTGACGTTTCGTATTGATTCTCGGAAATTCTCAATGTCTTGTGTCTCAACTGTTTTGTTTATGAGTTTATGTTTTACTTCGCACCAAATGAATCATTCGTGTATTGCTTATAATTATTGAGAGCGTGAAGTGGCTTCGCTAAACTCGTGAAGTATTATTACGTGGATAACATTTCTCCAATACGCCTTCGATGTTCCATGGGCAACATGTGGTTTCCACAAGAAGTGCTACAACAAATATGAATTTTGGGGAAGAGTGCTAAGTAATAGTCCACACTCCTAGTAGTCAGATTCAAAACTCTTGCGTACAGTCTTAACATTGTTTTAGACGGACGGATCCAGATTTCCGTTCACACAAGAATCATTAACTTTTAAAGTAAACATTCTCTAAATAAGGAGTTATCAAGTTTTATTCGTTCATTTTTAAGTGGTTATACCTGAGCAGGTCTAAATAAGTCGCTTTAATGAACGGATATGTCATAGTAGTTAGATATTTGACCGTGAAGCTCTGTGAAATAGAAAAAAGTATCCAACATCACCTCCTTTACCAACAAAACAACATCAACATCTCCTTTTACGATCTCACTTGTATATAGACTTGAAAACTTCTTTCTGCAAGTTGATACGACACGATACTTTATTTTTTATATAACAATAGGATTAGTTTTAGAAGTTTAAACGTTTTTGGAGATGGTATTACATTTTGCTCCAATAAATAAATAACTCACTACTAATCTGATATACCAGATTCCAGTGGTAGAATCTCTTCCCTTATTTTGTGGTCGGCCTCTTCGCTTTGTTCCACAATGCTCCTAATTTCCCTTTGTCCCAAGTAACGTTTACCGTAAAAAACCTTTGCGGAAGAAATTTTCTTAATACTTGACGTTCTAAGCGTTAATTAAGTGACGAAGGAATATGAAAAAAGTCTGCGATATTTCCACTTTTTCTTAATCAAAATTTAATTTGGTTTTGGAATGTTTTACCATAAAAAGTATTTAATTGTTTGCGTATTGAAAAATATCCAAGAATTAAATTAGTGACGACTGTCACTAATTTAATCTTCATCGAAAATTCAAAGTGGTTCTACATAGATAGCAAATTATGTATACCTTTACGATTCATGTGCATCATTGGTGTAATGCTCGCAAGCGTTGTTGCTGAGTACGATGTCCTGGGATCAATTCCCAGGTCTGGTAGTGTTCTTTGGTTTTACCATCAGGAATTTCTCTGTAACAGTTCGGAATCAGGATTTGTGCCCAGGTGAGGGTAAAGCTCGCAATCTATTATTACAAGGGACTTATATACAGCTGGTGAAAGGTGAGTATGAGTATACCTACTATATGTACCCACACTACCCACAGCACTTCCTAATCCTTTGGGGATTATAGGTGTGATGTTATGTTATAAGATAATTTTGGAAGTAGTACTGCGCCGACCCAGAGGAAATTAGCAGCATATGACAAGGAAAATCATTCCTTTTCGGGTGGCTGGTGAAAAGCTGAATGTGGCTAAGCGAAATTAAACCATCACCCGGGTTCGGTTACCAGTTGGAATGGAATTTAGCAAACTCTGATTTTGCATTACTACTTGTACTCTTTTTAAACTCTGTGGAATTACCTTCAACTTAGCCCGTAAAATTATAAAGTTCTAACGCTTTTTGCGTAAGAAACATTGAATTTCAAAGAAATCGATCCTGCAGTGGGCTGCTCAAGCTGACGATCAACTTTTACTAGCCACCTGATCCATTTATATAAAAAAATGCAAGTGTGAATAATTACCAGTGTCCTTAACACTTGCTCAACTTCGTAAGATGTATAGGGTCACGGTTTTAACCGGCATTCATTATTCCAAGCACCTTTCTTACGTGTAAGTTATGAGCTTTACGATAGAGTATCCAACCGCTGCTGCTGGGATGAAAATCACCGACGAGCACTACAAATTCTTAGTTAATTACATACGGACATACCTAATACGTCGTAACACAGGTTTCGCAATTTCAGTGAAAGAAATTAACGAATGAACTTTTTATCGAGTTCACTAAAAAGTTGGTAGTCAACTTTACTTTCTTTTTGTGTAAGAGCACCTTTAACGAAGCCAAAAGGTAAAGTGAGGTACTTGTTTTACCTGTCATTGCAATCATTTTGTTATTCTAGACCTGAAAACCTTTCAGTTACGAAGATATTGAAGGTCAAAGTTCCAACTTTTTCACACGTTTTTAACAAACTCATTTTAAATGTTTTATCTTTACCTTAAATACCCCTGTACTATTTGTAAAATGAGTCCCACCGTAAACCGTTATTTTTTACTTAAAAAAAAGGTTTCGCATCTTCAATTTTTACGTAGAAGTTACATAGTTTGATATACAGAATGCTTGGTTTGTGAAGCGTTAGTTTACACCCTGAATATCATTCCATTTGGCTATCGACAAGGTTTCATAGGTCGTTTAGTTGCAAAAATCTGACACTTGTTTCGTGATGAGAACTTCCGTCATCATCCCAAGGATTTTTAATAACTCCACATTACCACATTGGTTTGTTTGTTAAATATAATTGCTTTACCTACTTACAGCGCCCACAAAGACCACCCCTGGCAATTCTTTTCATCTGTCACACCCAACAACGTCATAGCCCATTGTAAATTCCGTATATAATACGAGAGCCTTGTCTTGTCAGCTATTACGTCTTATTATGCCTTACGAATATTTGTGTCAAGAACATAGGGCATTGGGTTTTTCTGCCTCCGTTGTAATGGCCATCAAATCGTCATAAACTTGGTCATCTAAACTGCTTCTTGTATGGTTATTATGACGCATTGGGTTCATGGTTCTTGCATGATCTGGGATTGCTAATTGGGTTTTACGTTAGGTACTTGAATGAAGCTTGTATTTTATTGATTGCATGGTCGGTTAGAAGGTAGTAGACGTTGTGCATAACACGAGATGTAATGGTCGTTTTATGTTGGAATTAAACTTGCCGGATGGTTTTTCCGGAAATGCAACGTTTCGGAACTATTCAGATACGAAAATCTAAAAAAAATATTTGACGGTCCACCGTCCGTTATAGCCGATAAAGCTAGCACTTCCAATAGCACATTAATGATCACTGTAAATACAAGTGACCTGCAGGTCTGGCCAATATGATAGTTACAGGTAATGCCTGCATGGTTGCAATGCATTACTGCAACTTACAAAAATCTTACTTTTCGCCTAATCCTGACTGCTTTTAAGGTATGGTAATGTTTGCTTAAAATTTAGCATAGCATGTTCCTTATAATGAATAATGTGAACTTAGATCACGTTATTCACGCTTTCTTCCTGCTCCAAGGTCCTAATAGGCTGCACATTATGTTGGAAACCTGATATACCTGAGGAAAACTGGCAGCATTAAAATGTAGCGTTCTATCATCATCAAGGTCGATGTCAATGACCTCGTTATGATTGCTTGTAAATTATGGTTATGCATAGGTATTAAATTTATGAGCAGTACGCAGATGGGAATCGCGACCTTATCTTGCGAATTTTCTATAAAATTATCCTTAGAATTTGACAAGCGTTTCTATATAAAGCTATTTCAAGTTTAACTTACTAAAAGTAACATTTTGAAAGGCCAGTAAAGGACACTTACGAGGGAATACCAAAAGTTTCAATGACTCAAGGTGTGTTACTGTGAACTTCATCCACGCATTTATTTGCACTACACAAATAATGGGGATGTAAGGGGGCACACCTACCATCTCAGTGCCCCAAGTCAACCTCACCTGCTCGTGGTGCATCCTGCTGAACAACAAACGAGGCTCTGACGACCGTTAAATGGCGGTATAACCATTTCGAAATAAATGTCACAGCTAAATGGTGCAGACTAGCGACGGGCAGCAGCGTCGCTAGTGCGAGGAGCTGTGATCTGCGATCGCCAACCCGCATGCCCAGCGTGGCGATTATGGGCAAATCCCTTTTATGGCAAGTCATAATCAACCACGGCCCCCAGTTCCCGGCGGCCTTGCTATCCCTGATTTTGGCGGCGGTCACGGTAACGGCAAGGTAGGGGGTGCTAAGAATCCCCGGGTTACGAATGGCCGCCAAACCCAACTGACCTTGGCGACGTATAATGGACGCACGTTACGGCTCGACGAACACCTGGTGCAGCTGGAGGAAGAACTCGAAAGAGTAAGGTGGCACATTCTTGGGTTGAGTGAAGTCCGAAGAGAGGGGGAGGACACAATAACCCTTGAATCGGGCCACCTAATGTACTTTCGAGAGGGAGACCAGCTATCCCAAGGCGGAGTCGGGTTCCTGGTACACAAGTCCCTTTGTGACAACGTGGTAGAAGTGTCTAGTGTGTCGAACAGGGTAGCGTACCTCATAGTGAAGCTAACTGAGAGGTATAGCCTCAAGGTTGTTCAGGTGTACGCACCGACTTCGGCACATCCGGACGACGTGGTGGAGGAAATGTTTGAGGATATCTCCAAGGCCTTGCACTCCACTACTAAGGCCCACTACAACGTTGTCATGGGGGATTTTAACGCTAAAGTGGGAGTACAGAATTGCAGTGAATCGGTAGTAGGATCCTACGGGTTTGGCAGCAGAAATCATAGGGGGCAAATGCTTGTCAACTTCCTTGAAAAGGAGGGGCTTTTCGTGATGAATTCCTTCTTTAAGAAACAGCCCCAAAGGAAGTGGACATGGCGAAGCCCCGACACTATGACGAAAAATGAGATTGACTTCATCATAACGGATAAAAAACATATATTTAGAGATGTTTCGGTGATCAACAGGTTCAACACCGGTAGCGATCACAGACTTGTTCGAGGCACTCTGAATATTGATTTCAAGCTGGAGCGAACCCGTTTGATGAAGTCTAGGCTCCGTCCAAATATGCTCCAAACCATGCTAGGGTCTGAAGCGTTCCAGTCAGATCTGGAGAACCGATTCGCGGCCGTGGAAACCACAAATGACGTTGACCAGGCGCTCGAACAAATGGTGGAAATCCTCAGGGAGGAAGGGACGCGTTTTTGTAAAATGCGGCGTAAGGGCAGGAAGTCCAAACTTTCGGAGGAGACTCTGGAGCTTATGACGGAACGACGTGAAAACCTACCCGTCACTTCGTCAGAACTACAGGCACTCAATAAAAGAATCAGAAAATTGGTACGACGCGACCTTCGATGCTCCAACACACGCTCAATAGAAAAAGCGATTGAGCAAAATCGGGGGTCGAAAGTGTTCGTCCAATCACTTGGGAGGAGCCACCTGACGAAGTTGACCAAATCTAGTGGGGATATCGTTGTTTCGAAGCCGGAGATTCTTTCGGAAGTCGAAAACTTCTACGGCCAGTTGTACGCATCGCATGCATCGCGACCTGATCCCGAAAATGAGGATTCCAGAGCCACTTTAACCCGCCATTTCACAGAAGACCTGCCAGAAGTCAGCCAAGACGAAATTGAGGCGGCTCTTAGACAGCTTAAGAATGGAAAGGCCCCTGGTGAGGATGGGATAACGACTGAGCTCCTGAAAGCGGGAGGACGTCCTGTATTAAGGGAGCTTCGGGAGCTTTTCAACTCGGTCCTGTTCTCTGGGAGAACTCCAGAAGCGTGGAAAAGGAGTGTGGTCGTTCTTTTCTTTAAAAAGGGGAACAAGACCCTACTAAAGAATTACAGACCCATTTCGCTCCTTAGCCACGTGTATAAGCTGTTCTCAAGAGTCGTCACAAATCGTCTAGCGCGAAGGCTCGACGACTTCCAGCCACCGGAGCAGGCCGGGTTTCGAGGAGGATATAGCACCATAGACCACATCCACACAGTGCGGCAGATCATACAGAAGTCCGAAGAGTATAATAGGCCGCTGTGTCTTGCATTTGTGGACTATGAGAAGGCTTTTGACTCTGTCGAAACCTGGTCAGTTCTGGAGTCTCTGCAGCGATGCCAAGTCGACTGGCGATACATCCAAGTGTTGAGAAACCTTTATGAGAACGCCACAATGACCGTCCAAACTCAAAATCAGCAAACGGAGCATATCCCATTGCGTCGGGGGGTAAGACAAGGGGACGTAATTTCCCCGAAATTGTTCACCAACGCACTGGAGGATGTGTTCAAGACGCTGAAATGGGAAGGACGTGGCATTAATATCAACGGCGAGTACATCTCACACTTGAGATTTGCAGATGACATCGTCATACTGGCTGAATCGCTGCACGACTTGCAGCAGATGCTGGATGGCCTAGTTGATTCTTCTATACGCATTGGTCTCAGGGTGAACTTGGACAAAACCCAGGTTATGTTCAACGAACACGTCACCCCAGGACCTATTGTTGTCAATGGCGGTCCTCTCGAGGTTGTTCGAGAATATGTGTACCTCGGGCAAACTCTGCAGTTTGGTAAGAACAACTTGGAGAGGGAGGCTAATAGAAGAATTCAGCTGGGCTGGGCAGCATTTGGGAAGCTTCGCCGGGTCTTCTCGTCGCGTATTCCACAGAGCCTAAAGACTAAGGTCTTCAATCAGTGCGTCCTGCCTGTTATGACTTACGGAGCCGAAACGTGGACACTGTCGGTACGGCTAGTCCATAAATTTAAGGTCGCTCAGCGAGCTATGGAACGGGCAATGCTTGGAGTTTCTCTGAGGGATCGCATTCGGAACGAGGTGATTCGACAGAGAACCAGAGTTGCCGACATAGCCCACAGAATAAGTAAGCTGAAGTGGCAATGGGCCGGTCATATTAGCCGTAGGACCGATAACCGTTGGGGTAGACGTGTTCTTGAGTGGAGACCGCGAATCGGCAAACGTAAGGTGGGACGCCCTCAGGCTCGGTGGAGTGACGATCTTCGCGGGGTGGCTGGTAGCAACTGGATGAGAGTTGCTGAGAATCGAGTTGAATGGCGTGCGATGGAGGAGGCCTATGTCCAGCAGTGGACTGCTATAGGCTGATGATGATGATGATGATGATGACACAAATAAATAAACAATAGGAAAAATTAGGATTCGTAATTTAAGAAAAAAAAACTATGTCATACATGTTTTTGGTGGGATTTCACTTCTGTTTGTAAGTCGGGTCAAAGTTCCAAGTGTTTTTATGTTTGTGTATAAGCTTACATACAAATCATCATCAGTGAGTGAGTGAGTCAGTGACAAAATCAGGGTTTTTTAGATATCAATAAAATCTAAAGTATAAGAGCTATGCAATTTAATCTTTATATGTTTAACAAGTCCACTATTGACATCATAGCTCGAGAATTTTGTTAATCTGGTATAATCCAAACCAAAGTTATGAGGATTCAAAAAAACGACGAAGCGCTTCGAGAAACGGTAGATAGTGCCCCAGGTAATACCAACAGGAGCAAACTGTAGTTTAGTTTTAAAAAACAAAAAAAAAACATTAACTTCTTCTGTTGGCTTTTCCATAATGTAACAACATTGTATTTTCGCCTCTAAGTTATGAATCAGTCAAACTGGTGTGGACATTATTGTGAACACTGGACACTGGCAATTGCTTCAGTAAAGTCAGTGTCCGTTGTGCGGAAGTGGTGACTACAGTATCTAATATAATGCTAGAAAAAGATTTACTGGCATATTTTTTGCACTTTACATCAAGTCAATCGTTTCCGCACCGAGGCCAATAAGTGGGCGAATGCAAAGGCTATCGTTGTTTTGGGCAAGTTCGTTAGAGGCCATGGTTGCCGCACTATAAAAATTTGGCTAAAACGAATTATTTTCCGCCTGCACTGTAGATACGGTTTTTGAACTCATTGTTTAAGTAGATAGAGCACGAGTTGGTATCTTCTTGGGTTTTTGGGGTTCCGTAGTCAACAAACAACGAACCCGTATAGTTTCGGCTTGTCTGTTTATCTGTTCGCAGGTTAGCTCAAAGACTTTTAGTACTAGAAAGCTGTAATTTGGCATGAACATACAGATAAGTTACGCCGATAAAGGGGTAAAATAAAATCTTGAAAAGTATTTTGTTTAGGGTATTTCCAGTAACTACCTACACGTAAAGTGGGGATTTTTTTTGTCGCGTACCCCATAGTGTGGGATGTCGTTGGATAGGACTTTAAAAAATATTGTGAGTTTGTTTCAATAATTTTTCGATCATGGGATTCGTTTGTGAAATATTAAGCTTTAAAGTGCAAAGTTTTGTTAGACTCAAGTGTCCCCCCCATCTACCAACTAAACGGTTGTCTTCGGGTACGTGAAAAAAATCACGATAAGTATGTAATGTACATTTGTTTTTTATTATTACAATAAAAATCATCGTTCGCAGGCAAATCAAACCGTAGGAAGTGTCTGCATATTTTGATGGGCAACTACGGAACCCTACATTGTGCGTGGCCCGACATACACTTGGCTGGTTTTTTTAGTCTAAAACGACAAAATCGACGACATCAATTCAAATTATCAAATGAATGCACTTTCCATCATGATTATTGTTATACATATATTTTTTTAGTAGCCTGTACTGTTCCACTGCTGGGCAAAGTCCTCCCACAATTCCTTCCATGTGCTCTTTTCCCGTGCCTCCTTGAACCAGCCCTCGCGGTACGCGTCCAGATCGTCTCGCCAACTCTTTCTGCCGGCCTCGGCGGCACCGTCCGTTTTCCGGTAACCATCGTGTGGAGACTTTTGCCCAGCAGTCATCGTGCATGCGGCTGACGTGACCCGCCCAATCCCATTTTAGCCTACCAGCCTTTTGGCCAACGTCCACTATGCTCGTTTTGGAACGCAGCGAAGTGTTCCGAACCCTGTCTTGTCTTTTGACACTCAGAACGCTGCGTTCCATTGCCCTTTGGCAAACTCCACTATATTATTAAATAGTTTTGTATTATTATTGTACACTAGTACCTATTCATATACCTATACATACATATTAACACATAGTACAAAACTGTGTTACATCCGTCACATCTCACATCACTTGTCTCTAACTAGCTGCACCGGCATTTTGCTGAGCTGGGCCTGTTTGGCGCAGCCGATAAAAGATATTAATACCTATTGCACTCAATATTATCTTTTTTGTGCACGTGTGGCATTTATGCCAAATAAACATTCTTCATTCTTTCTTTTCTTTCAATTCTGGACTTTCATCTTTAAAATTACTAAGTAGCTGAAACCATGTCTATACTTTTACTAGATCATCCTCGTAATCACGAGAACGATCTTCATGTTTTTTTTTTTTTTTTTGGGTATTTTGAGTCACGTGACATCTATAGTGACAAGGGCGAAATACTAAAAAAATGTGTCGCAAATTTGTAATACGAGGGCGGCACTGAAAATTTCGGGAATCAAGGAAGTGACACAACATTACTATTTAAAAATGTATTTATTGCTTTTCGAAGTATTCTCCGCGAAATTTGACACATTTTTCCATACGATGGAACCAATCATTGAAGCAACCATTCCATTCGGAAGTAGGGGTCTCCAAAATGGCCGTTTTGTAGGCGTCCACAGATTCTTCAGGTGATGAAAATCTCTGACCACGCAATTTATTCTTTATTTTAGGGAAAGTATAGAAATCATTAGGGCTTAGGTCGGGGCTGTACGGCAGATGGTCTAATAATTCTATGTTTTCTTGCTCTAAAAACTCTTTAGTTCTGTGCGCGGTGTGAGAACTCGCATTGTCGTGATGGAGGATGATGCGGCGGATGCAGTTCTCTTTACGGAGTTCAGAAACGACCTGTGGCAAACAAATGCTAGCATACCATTCTGCATTAACCGTTCTTTGTCCCTCAAGAGGAATAGTCGCAACATGGCCGGTTTTGAAGACAACCGTGGCCACCATTTTTTTGCAACACTCCGTGAACGAACAATTTTTGTTGGCTTTAACTCATTTTCGAACACCCAAACTCGTGACTGGTTTTTTGTTTCGGGTTCGTACGCGTATATCCAGGATTCGTCACCTGATACGATGTTGTATACAGCATTCGAGGATCCTGCGTGGAATCTTTCGAGAGTTCTGACGCACCAAGTAACGCGAGCCGCTTGTTGCTCTTCACAGAGCGAATGGGGTATCCATCGGGAAAACAACTTTTTTACACCTAATTGTTCATGCAAGATTATTTGTATTTGACTCATGCCAATGTCTAAAGTTGCCTGAATTTCGCGGTATGTCACATGTCGATCTTCCTCAATCAGCTTACGCACATCATCAACGTTTTCTTGGGTGACTGCAGTTTTTGGACGACCTTGACGGGGATCATCACTGAGCTTGACAGGTCCACGTTGAAATTCAGCAAACCAGCGACAAATTGTGGTTTTGGATGGGGCTTCATCACCAAATGCAGAAATCATCCGGTCAACACACTGTTTTTGTGTTAAACCACTTCGAAAGTCATAAAAAATCATCGCTCTTGAATTTTCTCGAGTCAATTCCATTTTCTCAACGGCTAAACAAGTTTGACAAAACCTTGTGATAAGACCGAGAATCTTTTTTTAAATAAATAAATGGTATTCGATTTTTAAAACCAAGGAGTTTTCAATTAAAAAGTTTTTAATATGACAGGAACCGTGGAAATATTCCATTCCCGATACTTTTAGTGCAGACTGCGTATCATCTCATTTTTATTGGGTGTTCATAGTGTAGGCATGCTTATAATCCTAGGGAAGTCCACTTCTACACGTGGAACCAATCGGTGCGAAGGGCCGGTCTAAGCATCCACCATCTGTCATGTACCTATTGGGTTTTTGATGGAAAACCCAATAACGCTTTGCCCAACCTGGGAATCGAACCCAAGACCTCATGCTTAGCACTGCAGTCACGCTTGCGACCTCTAGACCAATCCTTGGTCTCATCTTCATTTTAATAATGATCATAATCATCGTTTGCATACTATGAGCGTTCATTTTTAGTTAAGAACGAGCTCTACGGTTCATACACCAAGTTTTGCCCGGTCTCTTTTGGGAGTTTGTTGGAAGTGAAGCTAAGTTCACTTTGTATTATTTTGTATATTTGTATCATCAGTGTTACATAAATAGGCTTCGGTATCTTTATGGCTTTTGGGACTACTTACTACTTGTGTTTAAAAACCTCTTCTATAGGTATGAAATAAATCTATGACTCCCAAAAAATAATCTCTGTCACACACTCACACCAGCATCTGTATTAATTGCGGCAGTTCTCGGTAGTTGGATGATTTATTGCAAACTACTTGTATTTAAATTGTGGGAAGTGCTGTTAAAGTACAGGTGAGAGTGTTATTTCTTGCCGAAAACCACTTGTTTGCAATTAGAGAGTCTTTAAAAAGCTAAGCTAGGATGTCAGAAAAATAAGATAGCCATGCGGTGAAATTTTGCATTTTTGACTAGGTACCGTGAAAGAACTGGTGCAGTATCAATAAAATCCTCATCGCCCAGTCCTAGTTCCCTTTTCATCTAGACTATTTACTTATCTATACAGGGACTTTTGTACCGAGTTATCAAGACTTTAGTGTCTGTTTACCAACTCAATATATCAGCAACAATTATTTATAAAATGCTGAGATATATTGTATGTATAAGTAGATCCGATGCTACCATAATATGTTCACAGTTTTTTCCCTGGCTCTTAATTCAACTCTTGCGAAAAATTAAAAGTCCTAAATATGAAACGTAAATTGCTTATATTTTTAAATAAGTATCTAATAATATTTACAAAAAGATAGTATTCGAGTACATAAAGGTTTAATATAATTTAATTTAAAAAATGATAACATTAGTGACGTAGTAACTTATAAGTTATAATATTTACAATAGTAGATATACACTTATATTAAATTATGTGATGATTTTAACATGATGAGTATTGATGAGTAACATAGTACTTATATCTAAGTAACTTGCCACATACAATGTAAGGTGCTTACGCTGTATGTGACACTTCCTCTCACATTATTATCTTAGGACAGTTAAATACTTTGAGTATAATATAATTAAGTTTTGACTTAATTACAACACTACTTTTACTGCTACTTGAATATTTTATTATAACACAAAAAAATCCTTTTGCTTATACGTAAAAAAAATCTTACGAGATAATTACTCATTGTTACGCTACGTCGACATTATGCTTTTCTATCTGTTGTTTAATTACTATCTTTTTGTGATCTCTTTACATTTCTATCAAACTAGGTATTTGAGATCAGCTATGAATATAGCATACATTTTACACTCCAACTTTCTGGACTAGGTACTTTGACTTGCGCAAGATAGCATATGCATAATCTGTGAGACGAGGAAGTCGTCGCAACATGGATTGGTTAATTTTTTACTAATAACTGCACTATTATGAACATTACTGTACAATTGTACATGCCTGGAAATCGATGAATGATGTTCCTAATTTGCAAGTTCACACGATGGCACTATCTTAAGATTAACAATGGATGACAATAGCTTCTAGAATTACTAGTGGAGTAGATAGGAAAAGCTAAAGAAGATGTGCCTCTGGACTAGGCTTTCCAAGAAAGAAATAATAATGGAACATCTTTGGTACGAAATTGATACAAAACTGTTTATATAGTTAGGATGCCTGCAGTGATTTCATAATAACTTTGACCACGAAAATGTAAAATGCATCTTACAGTTTTTATCAATGCAATAAGTGTAAAGTGCTTTGTTGCTAATTAAATAAATAGGTTTCTTAATCATTTTCACCGAGACTGTTTATCAGGACATTTAGCAGGTTTCGGTTACCAACTATTCCTTCTTACGTATGGATTAGTGTTAGCATCAGGGTATACGGTTCTTATTCTCGGTACTTTAAAAGAGTTCGGAAGGCTTTCAATGTCGAAATCATCTGCTGCTGCTGCTGCAGATTTACCTCTCCTTCGTCCAATCTCGTAAACTAGTAGACATATAAGAACTAGGACTATGAGGTATAGGAGAGCCAACATTGTGATGGTAAGCGGGGTCCAAAAACCATTGGTATCTTCATTGTCAATGCCAATAGGTGGTGTTGGACATGGATACGGTGTAGTACCTGTGCCATCTGAATCCGTGTATGCATCTGGGTCGGGGGTAGTGGTTTCATCGGAGTCGGGGGTAGTGATTTCATAGGAGTCGGGGGTTGTAATTTCATCGGAGTTAGGGGTAGTAGTTTCATCGGAGTTAGGGGTAGTAGTTTCGTCAGAGTTGGGGGTAGTAATTTCATTGGAGTCGGGGGTAGTGGTTTCATCGGAGTTAGGGGTAGTGGTTCCATTGGAGTCGGGGGTAGTGGTTTCATTAGAGTTGGGGGTAGTAATTTCATCGGAGTCGGGGTTAGTGGTTCCATTGGAGTCGGGGGTAGTAATTTCATTGGAGTCGGGGGTAGTGGTTTGATCGGACTCGGGGTTAGTGGTTTCATTGGAGTCAGGGTTAGTAATTTCATCGGAGTTAGGGGTAGTAGTTTCATCGGTAGGGGTAGTGGTTCCATTGGAGTCGGGGGTAGTGATTTCATTAGAGTTGGGGGTAGTAATTTCATTGGAGTCGGGGGTAGTGGTTTCATCGGAGTCGGGGTTAGTGGTTTCATTGGAGTCGGGGGTAGTAATTTCATCGGAATCGGGGGTAGTGGTTTCATCGGAGTTGGGGGTAGTGGTTTCATCAGAGGCAGGGGTAGTAATGTCATCTGAGTCGGGAGTAGTGGTTTCATCGGAGGCGGGTGTAGAGGTTTCATCGGAGCCGGGTGTAGAGGTTTCATCGGAGCCGGGTGTAGAGGTTTCATCGGAGCCGGGTGTAGAGGTTTCATTGGAGTCGGGGGTAGTGGTTTCATTGGAGTCGGGGGTAGTGGTTTCTTCGGAACCGGGGGTAGTGGTTTCGTCGGAGCCGGGGGTAGTGGTTTCATCTAAGTCGGGGGTAGTGGTTTCATTGGAGTCGGGGGTAGTGGTTTCTTCGGAGCCGGGGGTAGTAATTTCATCGGAATCGGGGGTAGTGGTTTCATCGGAGTTGGGGGTAGTGGTTTCATCAGAGGCAGGGGTAGTAATGTCATCTGAGTCGGGAGTAGTGGTTTCATCGGAGGCGGGTGTAGAGGTTTCATCGGAGCCGGGTGTAGAGGTTTCATTGGAGTCGGGGGTAGTGGTTTCATTGGAGTCGGGGGTAGTGGTTTCTTCGGAACCGGGGGTAGTGGTTTCGTCGGAGCCGGGGGTAGTGGTTTCATCTAAGTCGGGGGTAGTGGTTTCATTGGAGTCGGGGGTAGTGGTTTCTTCGGAGCCGGGGGTAGTGGTGTCATCGGAGCCGGGGGTAGTGGTTTCATCTAAGTCGGGGGTAGTGGTTTCATCAGAGTTGGGGGTAGTGGTTTCATCAGAGTCAGGGGTAGTAACAACGGAGCCAGGGGTAGTAGTTTCATCGGAATCGGGGGTAGTAATTTCTTCGTAGAGTTGACATTCATTCTCATTCATACCTGGCGGTATGTAACGGAATGAATCGACTAATACAATAGAATCTGGAGACGCCATGCCCATAATGGAAATCTGAAACAAAGAAAGTAGGGTTCAACGCAAAGTCAAACTATTATTTGAAATTACAGGATTTAAAACCTGCAGGGCGGAAAGTCTTAAATCAGTACAAATCAAAGGCTCAGTCTATCGAAACTGCATCATTCGCAACCTTATTCCAATCTTTGTTGAGGCTGATTTTATCTTTTTCACATAAAGTGAAGTGTTCCGCAGTAGGGATAAATATTTAACCACTCGTATGCCGAGTATATAGACACAATTAAAAAGTGATTGTGTCTCGTGTATATCTACGTTCCGGCATACGAAACGTTAAGCATGCACATCTTTGATTCAATCAATGTAAAGTTCGTATTTCGATTTATTTGTGAAAACAAAACCAAGTTATAGCTGCGGTTTTAACATAAAATATCCCATATTCTACGTTTGTTTAAATTATAAGTGTTTGGTTTTTGCAATTTGGCTATGGAATCCTAATTTTTTTCCCTCAACAAATATTTGGGCTTGGCACAAAGGCTTTTTACCAATTGTCACGGAATTTAATATTGCACCACCTAGTGTTTTTTTAATCTGTCATGAAGTTATGATTTTTTCGGAACAACTACTTGACCACAAATTCGGCTCTGACACTTAACCGGAAAAAGTTTTCGACCGCATTTGTGGTCGTGACATTTTATTCCAATTTAAATAGAGAACACTCTGTGGCTCTGTGGTTGTAGCTCACTATTCGTATAATTTTAGCGCCATTTAGTGCTGTAAAAGTCTTAAAGGTGATTGCCTCATATGAAAACAATGGGGAAAAATAAAAGTTGTGATAAATCTAAAAGGGAAGTAATAAAAAACATCGGGAGAAGAATTGGTCGTATATAAAGATAGCCGACCATCTGCAATGCTCAAAAACGATGGTTTTCCTCGCTGTGAACCATTTTGCCATGTATCAAATTACTTCAAATGTTCCGCGTGTACCTTTTTTTTTTTTTTTTTTTGGTGTTTGGGAAATCATCAAATGACTCCTCCCGCTCTGGGCGGAGCGGAAGGGAGTGTCAGAAGGTATGAAAACTGGACAGTTAGACAGTGGAAAAATGTTTGTTTTACTGACGAGAGCAAAATACTGTTTATTTTATATGGTATGTTCTGATGGAAAACGATATGTACGACGCCCTCCGAATAAAGCATTCGACCGTAAGTACACAAAAAAGACATTAAAGTATGGTGGGTGAAATCTGATAATTTGGGGGTGCTTTTCTGGACATGGTGTTGGACCTGTTAAGCTGATAGAAGGAAACATGGATCAATTCCAATACAAAAATATACTGGAAGAAACAATGTTACCTTAAGCTGAAGACATGCTTCCGTGCGTGAAAACTCTTGAAACAGCTTATACACGTGGCTAAGGACCGAAACGGGTCTGTAGTTCTTTAATAGGGGATTATTCCCCTTTGTAAAGAAAATAATGACCACGCTTACGATTCTAGAGTTCTCTCAGAGAACAGGCCCAAGTTGAAAAGCTCCCGAGGAACTCTTAATACAGGAATTAATCTTCTTGCTTTCAGAAGCTCGGTCGTTACCCCATCCTCACCAGGGGTTTTCCATTCTTAAGCTGTCTAAGAGCCGAGTCGCCTCGATTTCATCTTGGCTGACTTCTAGCAGTTTTTCTGTAAAATGGTGGGTTAAGTTAAGGTGGCTCTGGAATCCTCATTTACGGGATCAGATCGAGATACTTGCGATTCGTACAACTGGCCGTAGAAGTTTTCGACTTCCGAAAGAATCTCCGGCTTTGAAACGACGATATCTCCACTAGATTTGGTCACACTTTCAAATGGCCCCTCAGGTGGCTCCTCCAAAGTGATTGGACGAACAATTTCAATCCCCAGTTTGACTCAATTCTATTGAGCGTGTGCTAGAGCATCGAAAGTTGCATCGTACCAATTTTCTAATTGGTTTGTTGACTGCCTGTAGTTCTGTTGGGAGTGATGAGTGAGTTTTCTCTAGAGTCTCCTCCGTAAGTTTGATAAGTTATGTATAAGAGATAAATGTGTTCTCGAACTTTTACTTTAAATGTGAACCGACTGGTTAGTCCGGTCAAGCAGGTAGAAGAGGATTATTGGCGGTAAGAAGATTCTTGCTGCACGCAGAGCATAAATATTGAAACTTAGAAGTCAGATCAGAAGGAAAAGTAAGTAGGTTTGTCAAAAACAGAGAACAAGGTTGTCCAATCCCTTAACGCACTGATGATGGCCGCGTCACATCAGGCCAATTGCAAGCATATTTAGTATATAAACCTATTTTGAAACAGATCGATGTGCAGATACATCATAATTACGGAGATTTGAAACAAATCGAATGCATTTATTACGATGAAAAGCTAGTGGCGATTGGCCCATACAAACGTATTCCTTATTTTTCTCGCTGGAAAATGAAACTACGGCTAACATCTTTTTACTATATTAATCTATCCCTGCCATCCCTCTATGTTATGGTATTTCCCATTTTTTTTTTATAATACCATTCAGAAATCGATTAAGTTGTTGATTCTGAATTATGAAATAATACGATTTATTTTTTTACACTTTGTTCAATGATATGACGGAATTTAATAAAAAAAAATAGGTGGATATCGGTATGTCACTTCCAGAAAGGCCCGACCTTCATGCCAGTAAACCATCTTGACAAATACACAATGAATAACATTATAAATACTCACGTAGCCATTATAAGTATCCGAGCCGCTTAAGGTCATCCTCAGAGTGTGCCATCCTGACACGAAGCTTGAATCCGAAGCTGAATTATCAGACATTCCTGTTATCCTGTCACCAGTGTTGTCTAACTGGTTGACCATAACAACGATTTGGTCATTGGGATCTGATGCTTCCATATAAATGTTCACTTCTATCGTACCATCATAATTCATAGGAAAAATGAATGATGACACACAACTTACATCTGATTGAGGCGAAATAAAGGAGGCACTGCGTTCGTTTTGACCAGTCAAGTCCAAATTGCTGTATGAACCAACAATCCAAAATGGCATGGAGTGACAAATTCCCCACTCATTTGTCAACCATTCATGGAAATTTTCCTCAAACGTGTACCTTTCACAAAAATCACTGACAGCGTGAGCTACCAACAATAATAATATAAGTACTCTGCGAATCATTTTCGAGACATGTATTAGTTACAATTATTAGACACAAAGTATCTTTAATAATATAGTTTGATCGAACAAATATGTATCTTAATTATTCATAAAATTGATAAGATTATTTACGAACGATATAGGCAGCGTAAACTCTTTATCTTCAAATTCCTGTTTTATTGACCTTGATTAATGCTGTGGATTTGTTTGTATGTGAAATGAAATCATGACTTCAGGATAAAATACTCTTTATGTTATCTAGTTTCGACTTCTTTTCACTACGTCGCTATCAACTCATGTAATTTCTAAGCATATGAGATCAACGATGGATACAATCCTTAAAGTGTAAGAATAAAAGATCAAGAATACCACATGGGTAAATTTACCATGCAACTTTAAATCGGTACAAATACTTTAATTGTACACTATCACAAATTCACCTACAGAAATAGGCCTCTTAATATTAACAATGATGATGATTATACTTTTTAATGACTAATTCAATAGCTCCGGCTACACGATTAAAAACAATTGCATCACTCGGTGGCTACATTAAATTAAAAACTTAGGTTTTACGACTACATAGAAATTAATGGAAGTAGAGAAAAAGCTATAAATGTTGTTAAACAGGACGTTACTATGTACGTTATTATATTTATACATACACAATTTGGTTATTGAAGAAGCAATATCATGTTTCTTTTTGAAAACGCTGTTCACGGACAACCTTCAAAATTCTGTTTTAAGCTTTCACGGTTTAAAACTAAACTTATACTGTCACGGAAGATATCCCGTAACTGACAGTATAAGTTTAAAATCGGTGCAGATATTTTTAGAGCAGTGTAGTTACAGTGACTGAAGGATAAAAAATGTCATAGTTAAAAATAGAAAATGCTGGTAATGCTTTTGTTTCCATTTTATGTTTGATGATGAAAATGTAAACAGGGTTACTGGTAACTCGACATATTCCTTGCAGGTCGTCATAGTAGGGTTAAAATGCAACAAATTAAGCTACCAAATGTTCTACCGAAATTCAATAGTTTTTGAGTTAGTTATATTTTTAGATTTTTATGAAAAAACCCAGATTAAATAATTTGAAGCCAATTTAAAAATGATTTAGGCCGCGACTGTACTGAAATTAAATTAATATCATAGTTGATGCCGTAGCAAATCTTTTTTAATCATTAAAAGTTCAAAAATGCCTAAAACCTTGGCAAATATCACTAATGAAACATTACATTTTTAGTATTTTTTGCTATTACTCCATAAAAAATGTTGTCTAGTGCAAAAAAAAAAACTACGCCTGATGTAAAAAAAACCTAACCTAACCTGTCTAGGAAAATATCCTTGTCTTATTAGCTATTCAGAAAGGTATGATTGTAAATACTTTTACATGTGTGACAGGGAAGGGAAGAGTTTTATGGGGAGCAGGTAAAATTGCGAGACAGTCAACCTATTGTTTCGTATTCGTAGTTTTTACCTGCTTGAACTCCAAACACTCAGCAAGCTTTGTGATTGGTCACTATTATTCTCTCGGCATGATACGGGGTGCGACTTTACAAATCTGGTCGTTAGCGTTAGTTAGTTTCAACTCTACGTCGCGTAGCTCGTGTTTTGTTATCTGGCTATTTCCCTAACTGTTGCCGCGTATCTTACTCTTGTTCTGTGCTGTACCTTCATAAGTGCTGTCTATGGCTGCATATTTTAACCTTGCATACGCTGACATAATGTACTGTTACGGTCTTAGTGACTGTAACGCTGCTCAGGCGCGGAGAGAATATCAACTTCGCTTTCTCAACCGCCGACTCCCACACGTTAGTGTTTTTGGATCGACTTATCGGCGAGTATCTCAAACTAGCAGCGTCCAAAGAAGCAGGCAAATTGACACTGGTCATTCTCGGTGATACACGGCTGAGGACGAGGAGCTGATTCTTTAACGTTTTATTGACGACCCCCCCCCCGCAAATATCTTAGCGTTTGAGCTTGGTATGTCACAGTGGAAAGTCTGGTCTGTAGTTCACTTGTCAGGCCGACATCCATACCACTATCAACCTGTCCAGTCATTAGAAGAGGAAAATCCGCCGAGACGGCTTGAATTTTGTCGTTTTATGCTAGTGCTGACGCCGAAGGCGAAAACTTAAAAAAAAACATTCTGTGGACCGATGAGTCATGTTTTGACCGTGTGGTACCACAAATTACCACAACTTACATTACTGGGCACCGAAGGCAGAAGAAAATCCTAAGAAACTGTAACAAACCGCATCCCAGCGTAGGTTCTCACTTAATGTTTGGATGGGTATTATCGATGACAAATTAATTGCCCATTTTTTTACCCCAAACACTAAATGGGGAACTTTATGTAGATTTCCTACGAAATCATTTAACACCACTGCTCACGGATGTATCGGAAGATTGAAGAGCAAACATGATTTATCAACATGGCCAGCCCACTTCCAAATCACAATTCGACTATTGCTGCATGAAACCTATCCAAACCGATGGATAGGGCGCGGTGAGCCGATTCCGGGGCCTGCACGAAGCCCCGATCTTACGCTGCTAGACTTTTAGTCTATGTAACCCCAGTTAATTCAATTGAAGAACTAAGGGAGAGTATAACAGATGCAGCGGACCAGATGAGGGCAACAATCACATCAAGGATCACAAAAACTGTGAGGAAGTGAATAAGAACATGTATTCGAAACCGAGGGCAGCACATCGAACAAGACGTGTGAAAGTGTAATTAAAGTTTTTAAACTGATATTGATTAAAAATAATGCTAATATTCACGAAATTGTTTTATTTAAGTTTTTAAACTGTCATGGTCACTAACATTAAAATTAACACTAGAAACGGGATATTTACCATGTCCACTGTTTGTTTTGAGTTCCCGATATTTCGGCGCTGTTGCAAGCACCATGATCACGGATAAACTGAAGGTATTGCGGGTGGGTGTTTATGAGCAGACAAATCGGTCTACCCTCTTTCTTGTTCGTTTTTTGCACTCAGTACCGCTACCACTGTCACTCGCAACAACAAAAAAGAAACAACAAAGAGACAAGAAAGAGGGTAGACCGATTTGTCTGCTCATAAACACCCACCCGCAATAACTTCAGTTTATCCGTGATCATGGTGCTTGCAACAGCGCCGAAATATCGGGAACTCAAAACAAACAGTGGACATGGTAAATATCCCGTTTCTAGTGTTTATTTTTATTCTTTTATTTGATTTTCCGAATAATAATCACCTTTTTGTAAGACGCACATAATGTAGTCCATAATTTTGTATTAACTTTCATACCTTTTTGGATAACTGATAAGACAAGGATACTTTCCAAGTAATTTGTACATCAGGCGTATTAATTTTTTTTTCACTAGACAACATTTTGTATGAAGTAATAGCAAAAATCACAAAAGAATAAATGTTTCTTTAGTGATATTTGCCAGGTTTTTTGGAATTTTTGAATTTTTAATCATTAACAAAGATCTGCTACAGCATCAACTATAATATTAACTTCAATTTCAGTACAGTCGCGCCGTAAATCATTTTTAAATTGGCTTCAAATGATTTAATCTGGGATTTTTCATTAAAAACCAAAAAATCTAACTCAAATACTATTGAAATTCGGTAGAACGTTTGGTGGCTTAATTTGTTGCATTTTAACCCTACTATGACATCCTGCAAGGAATACGTCGAGTTACCAGTAACCCTGCATAAATATGTTTAAAAAAAAAAAAAAATGTAAATCTAAATATATCAAAAACAGCTGATCTCGCGGGGTTCAATTACTAGAAAAATCGGGTTTAGTAATAGATTGATTGATATTAAGGTAGGTATGCACTACTTCTTGATAATGGATTGGGGTTGACGTCGGAGTAAACATGTCTTACTCTTGGCACTCTAAAAGTGCTAGGAAGATCTTTAAAATCGTCATTATCAACAGCTGCAACAGCCGCTGCTTTAGCTTTAGCTTTTCTTCGCCCTAGCTCATAAAATAGTAGACAAATTAAAGCCAAAACTATGAGTGATAGAAGAACCACCATTGTAATGGTAAGTGGTGTCCAAAAACCATTGGTATTTTCGGTGCCAACAGGAGCTAGGGTAGTTGCCGGTTCTGACGTGTTTGACTCCGGCGTGGTTGTTTCTGACGTGTTTGGCTCTGGCGTTGTCGGCTCTGATGTGGTTGGCTCAGGTGTTGTTGACTCTGGTGTGGTTGGCTCATTAGTTATTGTCTCTGGTGTGGTTGACTCCGACGTTGTCGGCTCTGTTGTTGTTGGCGCTGTTGTTATTGGCTCTGGTGTTGTCGGCTCAGATGTTGTCTGCTCTGGAGTTGTTGGAGCTGTTGTTATTGGCTCTGATGTGGTTGACTCAGACGTTGTCTGCTCTGTTGTTGTTGGCTCTGGCGTTGTTGGAGCTGTTGTTATTGGCTCTGGTGTGGTTGGCTCAGAAGTTATTGGCTCTGGTGTGGTTGGCTCAGGAGTTATCGGCTCTGGTGTGGTTGGCACAAATGTTGACGGCTCTGTTGTTGTTGGCGCTGTTGTTATTGGCTCTGGTGTGGTTGGCTCAGACGTTGTCGGTTCTGGTGTTGTTGGCTCTGGCGTTGTTGGAGCTGTTGTTATTGGCTCAGGTGTGGTTGGCTCGGGAGTTATCGGCTCTGTTGTTGTTGGCACTGTGGTTATTGGCTCTGGCGTTGTTGGCTCAGATGTTGTCGGCTCTGTTGTTGTTGGCTCTGGCGTGGTTGGAGATGTTGTTATTGGCTCAGGTGTGGTTGGCTCGGGAGTTATCGGCTCTGTTGTGGTTGGCACTGTGGTTATTGGCTCTGGCGTTGTCGGCTCAGATGTTGTTGGCTCTGTTGTTGTTGGCTCTGGCGTGGTTGGAGCTGTTGTTATTGCCTCAGGTGTGGTTGGCTCAGGAGTTATCGGCTCTGTTGTGGTTGGCACTGTGGTTATTGGCTCTGGCGTTGTCGGCTCTGTTGTTGGTGGCTCTGGCGTTGTTGGAGCTGTTGTTATTGGCTCAGGTGTGGTTGGCTCAGGAGTTATCGGCTCTGGTGTGGTTGACTCTATTGTTGTTGGCGCTGTTGTTATTGGCTCTGGTGTGGTCGGCTCAGGAGTTATCGGCTCTGTTGTGGTTGGCTCAGATGTTGTCGGCTCTGTTGTTGTTGGCACTGTGGTTATTGGCTCTGGCGTTGTCGCCTCAGATGTTGTTGGCTCTGTTGTTGTTGGCTCTGGCGTGGTTGGAGCTGTTGTTATTGGCTCAGGTGTGGTTGGCTCGGGAGTTATCGGCTCTGTTGTTGTTGGCACTGTGGTTATTGGCTCTGGCGTTGTCGGTTCAGATGTTGTCGGCTCTGTTGTTGTTGGCTCTGGCGTGGTTGGAGCTGTTGTTATTGGCTCTGGTGTGGTTGGCTCGGGAGTTATCGGCTCTGTTGTTGTTGGCACTGTGGTTATTGGCTCTGGCGTTGTCGGCTCAGACGTTGTCGGCTCTGTTGTTGTTGGCTCTGTTGTTGTTGGCGCTGTTATTATTGGCTCTGGTGTGGTTGGCTCAGGAGCTATCGGCTCTGTTGTGGTTGGCACTGTGGTTATTGGCTCTGGCGTTGTCGGCTCTGTTGTTGGTGGCTCTGGCGTTGTTGGAGCTGTTGTTATTGGCTCTGGTGTGGTTGGCTCAGATGTTGTCGGCTCTGTTGTTGTTGGCGCTGTTGTTATTGGCTCTGGTGTGGTCGGCTCAGGAGTTGTCGGCTCTGTTGTGGTTGGCTCAGATGTTGTCGGCTCTGTTGTTGTTGGCACTGTGGTTATTGGCTCTGGCGTTGTCGGCTCAGATGTTGTCGGCTCTGTTGTTGTTGGCTCTGGCGTGGTTGGAGCTGTTGTTATTGGCTCAGGTGTGGTCGGCTCATGAGTTATCGACTCTGTTGTGGTTGGCTCAGATGTTGTCGGCTCTGTTGTTGTTGGCACTGTGGTTATTGGCTCTGGCGTTGTCGGCTCAGATGTTGTTGGCTCTGGCGTTGTCGGCTCAGATGTTGTTGGCTCTGTTGTTGTTGGCTCTGGCGTGGTTGGAGCTGTTGTTATTGGCTCAGGTGTGGTTGGCTCGGGAGTTATCGGCTCTGTTGTTGTTGGCACTGTGGTTATTGGCTCTGGCGTTGTCGGCTCAGATGTTGTCGGCTCTGTTGTTGTTGGCTCTGGCGTGGTTGGAGCTGTTGTTATTGGCTCAGGTGTAGTTGGCTCGGGAGTTATCGGCTCTGTTGTTGTTGGCACTGTGGTTATTGGCTCTGGCGTTGTCGGCTCAGATGTTGTTGGCTCTGTTGTTGTTGGCGCTGTTGTTATTGGCTCTGGTGTGGTTGGCTCAGGAGTTATCGGCTCTGTTGTGGTTGGCACTGTGGTTATTGGCTCTGGCGTTGTCGGCTCTGTTGTTGGTGGCTCTGGCGTTGTTGGAGCTGTTGTTATTGGCTCTGGTGTGGTTGGCTCAGATGTTGTCGGCTCTGTTGTTGTTGGCGCTGTTGTTATTGGCTCTGGTGTGGTCGGCTCAGGAGTTATCGGCTCTGTTGTGGTTGGTTCAGATGTTGTCGGCTCTGTTGTTGTTGGCACTGTGGTTACTGGCTCTGGCGTTGTTGGCTCAGATGTTGTCGGCTCTGTTGTTGTTGGCTCTGGCGTGGTTGGAGCTGTTGTTATTGGCTCAGGTGTGGTTGGCTCGGGAGTTATCGGCTCTGGTGTGGTTGGCTCAGATGTTGTCGGCTCTGTTGTTGTTGGCGCTGTTGTTATTGGCTCTGGTGTGGTTGGCTCAGGAGTTATCGGCTCTGTTGTGGTTGGCTCAGATGTTGTCGGCTCTGTTGTTGTTGGCGCTGTTGTTATTGGCTCTGGTGTGGTTGGCTCAGGAGTTATCGGCTCTGGTGTGGTTGGCTCAGATGTTGTTGGCTGTGTTGTTGGTGCTGTTGTTAATGGCTCTGGTGTTGTCGGCTCTGGTGTGATTGGCTCTGGCGTAGTAGAATCAGTTACTGTGGTCGATTCTACCGTAGTGGGATCTGTCACTGTGGTTGCTTCGTTTTCGTAGAGTTGGCAATAGCTTTCATCCATATGAGGTGGTATGTAGCGGAATGAATCGACCAAAACAATGGAATTTGGAGACGCCATGCCCATGATGGATATCTGAAACAAAGAAAGTTGTTGGTAGTTCCGTGACCTAAGTTCAAAGAGGTAATAGATACCAAGAGGACGCGGCGCTAGACAAAGAGATAGTCCCCTACAATCCATGATAGCCTTTGCGCCCAATGAACAGATGCCTTTCGAGAACTTCGAGGTCTGGTTCTCGATTAGCAACACCGCCCTGCAATATAAATTGTGTGCTTGTCACACTGCATTTTACAATACAGACATTTTAGAATTCATAAAACTTAGTAAAAATGTACTGAACTGCAGACGACGCGAGAGAAGATGCGAATTCTGTAATGAAAGCTATTGCTGAAATAGTATAAAATTGTATATTTCATTCGTAAAAAAATATTTTGCTGTTTGTGGGGTATTTTTTCTTCAAAACTTCAATTTTGGGTGGATTTTAGGGACGGTTTGGAGAGAACGCAAGATGGTCATCTGGCAACACTGTGTCAAAATTAGTCAAAAAGTCATTCATTGACATTCGCTCTGTTCTGTTTGCATTGTTGTTTGTAAATCTCTCTCTGTGATCTACCGATCAACAGACAAGACATTATGACCTAAAACCAAAAGTATTACTAAGGTTGATGTCGGTATTATGTCTTTCCTCCCTTTCATAGCCAAACATCCTAGAATAGCATTGCTTAATGTACCTAACCTAAATTTAATAATTTTTCTTAGATTTAAACAGAAACCGCAAGGTCCAAAGCTATTTAAACATGTTTTTAGTTATCACTAATAAACCACAAATAGAATGCTACATTTGGCATGCTTGTAAACCAACTTTTATTTGATGGGTCAAAGCTCTATAGAGTTTCTGGCATTGTCATTTAAATTATCGGTTATTCAAGTCACTTCTATCATTCTTTGACAGTTGTATTGAATAACACGGCAAATAAACAATTAACATGCCTTACTGTGGATACTATCTTTATCCTTACTATCCTTTCCTTACTAAAAATATATATAATATATATACTATCTATATATATAAAAATGAAACCCGTTTTCCTTGGTCATGGCATCACGCGTGAATGGCTGGACCGATTTCACTAATTCTTTTTTTGTTGTATTTGTTATTATTAGGAGAAGGTTCTTACGGAAAAAAATATTAAGAAAATCTCTCAGAAATATTGAAAAATATACCTACATTTAATTATGCATATTTAAAAAAACGCGCGTAACGAATGTCAATGTCATTCACACCCATAGACTATATTGGAAGAGCATTGTTTGTTCGGAAACGTGGTTACTTAATTAAATTCGAGCATCATTTGTTCGGAAACGTGATTACTTAATTAAATTCTAATTAATTTTTGAAAATAACTCGCCACGGAATAGTTATGTATAGATAAATATTATTAAATGTTCCGATTTTATGACGTTACTAAGGTAAAATATAGGTAGGCGCACCTAAGTGTGGTCTGAGTATATGAGTTTGTTTTCAGAACGCATTATACAAACTTCACATAACCTATTTAGTAATCAGTGGTAGTACATTGGCTTTATAAAAAAATCTGTGGTAATCTGTGATAGTGATGTGCCAACTCGGAAAAAATGTTACTCGATTTAACTCGAGTGAAATCCAATCATTTATTTAAGTATTTAAAATAATATTTACTATCAATTAAACACTGTGCACTGTGCTGTTTTTTCATTATTGCGATTGCAGTTTATTTCCAGATTCCTGGAAAAAAGCTAAAGTTGTGCCGATTTATAAAAGTGATGAGAGAGACAAAATTAATAACTATCGACCCATCTCTATCTTATCAACTTTCGCAAAGGTTTTCGAGTCCCTAATTTGTCCCTACATCCAGTCGCACTTTAAACTCTATTTGAGTGAGTCTCAACATGGTTTCGTGGCTTCCAGGTCAACTAGCACTAACCTTGCGACCTTCTCGGAGATGTTAACGGATGCCATCGACTGTAGCAAGCAGGTCGACGTAATTTACACTGACTTCAGTAAAGCTTTTGACCGAGTTCCCCACCATATATTGCTGTCAAAGCTTTCTGCGTACGGAATTACTGGCACACTACTTACCTGGTTAAAATCCTACCTTGAAAATCGATTCTACTATGTCGCAGTCAATGGATTCCAATCTGAAACCTACGGGACCACCTCAGGGGTACCTCAAGGCTCGCATGTCGGTCCGATTCTTTTTAATATGTTCGCTAACGATATCCCACACTGCCTTAAATCCTCAGAAAGCTACATGTACGCAGACGATCTTAAATTCTCCAGAATAATTGAGTCTAGCGATGATTCTGAACTACTGCAGAGCGATGTCGACTCATTACTTCAATGGTGTAACGATAATGAAATGGTATTAAATGTTAAAAAATGTTACCACGTGAAGTACACCCGGAAAAAGATATTAACAGCTAGGGTATACCGTGTGGGCTCTGATGTTATCCGAGAGGTGAATCAAATAAGGGACTTGGGTGTTATTTTTGATAATGAGCTGACTTTCGTACCTCATGTAGAAAATATTATCAAAAAGGCTTCTAGAATGCTGGGGTTCGTTGTTAGGAGTGTAGCCGGTTTCAAACGTAGTGGTACCAAGATTTTGCTTTACAACAGTATTGTAAGAAGTATCTTGGAATACTGCAGCACAATCTGGAGACCCCACTATGCAACGCACAATCTGAGATTAGAGCGGATACAGAAAAGATTTTTGTGGCATCTAGCTTATGCTAGCGGAATCGCAAGAAGGAAACGGTCCTATGGAGCTAGACTCGCACATTTTAAGATGGTGTCATTAGAAAAGCGCAGAAGAATCGCGGATTCCATTTTTCTTTATAAAATTCTCCGGAATAAAATTGACTGTCCCCACTTGCTAAGCAAGTTCCGTTTTCGTGTTCCGGCTAGACTCCCTCGTACCCTCATTACTCCCTTGTACCCCCCTCCGCGTAGAACAGTTCTCGGCACAAGTTCTATTGTCCCTCGGCTCTGTAAACAGCTGAACGAATACAGCGATCTTATTGACGTGCATTTTGACTCATTTGGCAAGTTCCACAGAATAACATTTAATAGTGTGTAACACTGCAATTCATTTTTGAAATTGGCTGTAAATTGATTTTATGTTATTTTTGTTTTGTGTTATTTTTATTGCTTTCTTGACATTTTAATTGTGAATTTGATTTTGTATTGTATTATTTTGATTGTGCTTTTGATTTTTAATTTTGTATTTAATTTTGATTTTATTTTAAATTTTTGTATTTAATTTTGATTTTGCTCTTTATTTTTTAATTTAATTATGACTTTAATTCTGTTCTTAAATTTTGAATTTAATTTTACTTTAGACTATTTATAACCTGTAACATGTATTAATTATTTTATGGGGCATGCGGTGCTAACCTATAAGAAATTGTAATACTAACCTTTGATATAAGAATCTTTTTTTGTTAGTGTAACAGTATATACAATTGTTGGTTGGCCAAAGAAAATAAAATAAAAATAAAATAAAATTAGCGTTTACAGTTTCCAGTGCGGCTTGCATTTGCAATGTCAATAAATAAATCGCAAGGGCAGTCGCTAAGTGTATGTGGCATCAACCTAGAAAATCCATGTTTTTCACATGGCCAATTATATGTCGCCTGTTCCCGTGTCGGAAAACCATCAACATTATTTATTTACGCGCCAGAACATAAAACTAAAAATATAGTTTATCAAAATGCATTAGAGTAGAGAGAAGCAGTGAAGGGTACAGAGACTATTAGTTGCTTTCTAGAGCGCGCGTGGTATTGAGCTCAGTGTTTACTTAAAAATGCCAAGTTGTTCAATAGCGATTTGTAAAAATATTAGTGGAATTATTGAATCCTATGGAGTAAACACTATTATGAAAATATATATTTTGTTTTTTATTTAATTATAAATTAGTAAGGTCCTTTTCAGGTATAGCGAGACCAGGGAATTATGGATTCATTTTTATATGGAGGATGTTATAGATTCCAGTTCAAATTGAATAGGTACTCATACCTAAGATAGGTCAGCTATACAAAATAAAGTAGTGCATCATTCGTTCATCAAGGCGGTACGAAGTTCGCCGGGTCAGCTAGTTATAAATGCAAAAGTAAGTTTGATGCAGTTTTAGTTTACACAAAATTGGGCTCGATAAAAAATTCATCCTGTATATGTATGTTCATACGGTACTTTAAACATAAAAAAATCATTTTAGCTGTCAGTCTGCCTGTTTGTTCCGGCTAATCGTTGACGGGACTTTGGATGGCAGATAGCAGATGTTATCAGGAATAACTTAGGCTACTTTTATTCTAGAGAAAAGATTGGGGTTCCGTGCAAAAAAAAAACCCCTTGGAATTCTTAACAAAATCCGCAGAATTAGCAGCAATATTTTTTTTCCTAATTCATGTAATCTAATATTTATGCTGTCTTGATTTCCGTACGTTTTTTTCTCACGGGTGACCACTGAAAACCAGCGCTGTGCTGTGGGCCCCCCATAGCACAGCAGAGTGAGCCCCCAGCACAGCACTGCTGAGTGGTAACCTGCTTGTCACAGTCACGACGTGCAAGCTGTAAACTTTTTTTGTTTCTGTCCTTTTTGTTTATAATATTTGATGCGCTATAAGGTTTTTGTTATTTCGTTTTTTTTTGTATGCATGTCATGTCCCTGCCACAAATCAATATTTTTTCTTTCGTTCTTCTTCTTCTTATAATAATTTATTTTCGTGAAAACAGATACTGGGTACTGGTCATGCCAGAAAGGGTGGAACAATATTGGTATTTATTTTATTTATTAGTTTAGTTTATGTACACACTAAATACAGAAAACCAGAAAGGAACAGAAAAATAGCTACAAAGGTGATTTATTTGTAAAGAAACCCCTTTCAGAGATGTAGATACAGTACGTAAAAGAAGAAAACAAAATAGAATACATAAAAACATACATGACATCACGCCGGTAGTCCCCGTAGGCTTAGGCAGAGGAGTACCTAATACTACACCCACATTTCGCCAGTTATGTTTAAGTCCCATGTAATAGGGGGAAAAACCCAATAAAACTTTACCTGGGAATCGAATCCAGCACCTCATGCTCAGCAGTCGCGCTTGTGACCACTAGACCAACGAGGCAGTTCTCGAATTATTACGAAAATATAAAATACCTTTGTTTTCAATGATCCGGTCCTTTGCAAATATCCTTATTTGGCAATGTTTTGGCACACAGGTTTTGACCAAGCCTTGGATAAATTCATATCCTATGGTCATTCATGCCAACTAATTTTCAAAATTATTTTTTTTGAAGCCACGCTTAATGTGGAATTATTGGTATTTATGTACTCGTATATACTCGTATATTCATTTTGAAAACAAAATAGTGGTTTTTGTACGCTGTCCTAATGAGTCTTATTTAACCCAAAGGTTGACTGGTAAAGAATGTCTTGTGGCATTAAGTCCGCCTATGTACCACTACTGTAAAATAAATATATACTAGCTTATGCCCGCGGCTTCGCCCGCGTGTAGTTTGGGAATTGCTCTCGGGATCTTGCCTACTTCTGGGATAATAAGTAATTTATGTGCTATACCCGACTATAATCTATCTCTGTGCTAAGTTTCATCCAGATCTAATCAGCCGTTCTGGCGTGATTGTGTAACAAACATCCATTCACCCAAACTTTCTCATTTGTAATAGTTGTAAGATTTTTATTTTTTTTTATTTTTATTTTTTAGGGTTCCGTACTTCAAAAGAAAAAACGGAACTCCTTATAGGATCACTCGCGTGTCTGTCTGTCTATCTGTCACAGCCAATTTACTCCGAAACGACAGGAGCGAAAATTTTGAAAAAAATACATAAATAGTTCTTTGTCTATAGATTACAAGAAAAGCTGTAAGAAATCTATGGTAACAGATTCAGAATCAGAATCATTTATTTGTTAAACATAGGTGTATAAACATTAGGGATAGGGCTATGGGGGCTCACTCTGCTGTGCTATGGGGGGCCCACAGCACAGCGCTGGTTTTCAGTGGTCACCCGTGAGAAAAAAACGTACGGAAATCAAGACAGCATAAATAGTTAAGGTTCTTGCTATGTTTTGTCGTTAATTACTATTATAAGTGACGTCATAGCAATCGGATGGCCTAAAATAATTCAAAATCTTATCTGTATTTGCTGTTTCCTTATCTCAACTTAGAACTAGTAAGATTTTAAAGTAACCCACTTTAAAATCTTACTAGTCACACAAAAATCCTTCTATAGTTATCAAAGTACAATCTATCCACTTTATGATCAATAAGGGACTACCTTGAGTTACATAAGTAGGTAGGTCAGTAATAATACTTACCTACCTACTTATAAAACCACCAAAAACCACCAAAAATAATTTTGGTGGTCCATTTTGAGGTTATGTATAAATCAATTTAATATCCCCAAGTTTAATGTATGTCTTACCATTACATATTTTGTTATACTCTATTCTAGCATTCAAATCCATACATTCATTCTATGAAACGGTAAGCCTGTATGTGATACTGAAAATACATGGGGTTTTGCCAATCTCCTTTGGGTCGGATTTAAACCAACTTACGGAATTTAGATAATAAACGTACGGAACCCCCTCCACGCAAGTTAAACTCGAACTTGTCCGGTTTTTTACTTTTAAACTTGAATAGGTTATAAAAAGTAGTTAGTGTAAGTATTAGATTTTATTTGAGTAATAAAAACATACTCGCGTTTTTTTGCATGTACTTACTTATAACTTGCAAATATTAATTAATAGTAATATCAATTACATTAAATTTGGGATGGGAAATCTTCAAATGACCCCTCCCGCTCTGGGCGGAGCAGAAGGAAGTGTCAGACTTTCACTGACTAACACCCATTCATGTTCCTTCTTTTGCCCTTTGTGTTCCAGGGCCGCGGTATCTCTTTCGAACAGTCCCGCAGCCCTGGCAGGCATCGGCCCTTGTGGGCCCCTCCGGTTTGCTGACATATCTTTGAGGCGCGCGTGGAACACGAACGAGCCGTCGACACGGCCTGTCGTCATAAGACGGACGGACGGCGAGCTAGCCCATTACTTACCGTCTACAGGCCCGCGCTCACGTGGCCCCCGATGCCCGGGGCGTCTCCCGCGGCGGCTGGGACGTGAGGTTCTCTCCCTCTCACGTTCCGCCACCTCCTTCGCTAGCATGACTGCTTCGCAGAAGGAGGTGACGGCCTCCCATTCCCTCTCGCTCCGGACTATGGCTTGAACCAGGGCCGGATGCGAGAGGTCGCCGCCGCCAATCGCCGCCGCCAATCGCCGCCGCCAATCGCCGCTACGAGGACACGGCGCCGCTACGAGCAGACCTCAACGGTGTGTTATACCGTATCCTCCGGGCAATCCTCGCAGCGGTGACACCCGGGCGTTTCCTCTCACCTGATTCGGTGCAGGTACCTCCCGAAACAACCGTGTCCGGTGATTATCTGCGTCAGGCGGAAGGTGAGGGCGCCGCGGCGCCTCTCTAGCCACTCCTCAAAGAGGGGACTTATCGTCACTATTGTGGCGTGCCCAGCGCGGGGTTGCGATAGTCGCTCTCTCCATGTTACCACGAGATCACGCCAGAGGTCTGTCCGCTGAGCGGCAATATGCCGCGGCAGCGGAGTTTCCCGCCTGCGTAGTGCCTCCGTGCGCCACACGTGCAGGCGCGAGGACTTAAGCCTCCAGATCCTATGGCGGGAATCCGGCAAGGAGGCTCGCCGCCTCGCCGGAGATCGTGCGGTACCCCAGGACTAGCCTTACGGCTACCACTTTTTGGGGCGCGGCCATAGACTGCACGATCCCCGCGTAGAGCCTCCGGGAGGAGGCGTTTGGACTAATCAGGTTGGGCAAGAGTCGCTTGAAGGACATTATATTTAATACTAATGTCGCGTATCACGAGCCAAAGCAAAAATCGGGATTTCACTTGTATTTACAGACACGTCTACCTCAGAAAAATCCTACCTACTTACTAATATGTAAATACTTCCGCGTCCCGCATGCTCTTCGCAACATGCGCATGCGCCCGTCTACGTGAGTTTCAAAGCCCTATTTGATTGTTGGTTTTTGGAAAAACTGTGACACACTTGTCTCATAATTTTAATTGAAGAGTATGTACACTAATTTTCGACTCAACCGACCCAGAAAATATTAAGTTTCACAGAAAATTCAACCCCCATTTCACTGTCTTAGGGGTGGAACTTCTCCAACGTTTGGCTCCCAAATTGGAACGGGCCGGGGCTGCCTTCAAGCGGCTCTTGCCCAACCTGAGGGGTCCAAACGCCTCCTGCCGGAGGCTCTACGCGGGGGTCGTGCAGTCCATGGCCCTTTACGGAGCCCCGGTGTGGGCGCGTTCCTTGAGGCGGCGAGCCACCCACTACCTGAACGCGCCCCAAAAGGTGGTGGCTGTTAGGCTGATCCGTGGGTACCGCACGATCTCCGGCGAGGCGGCGAGCCTCCTTGCCGGATTGCCGCCATGGGATCTGGAGGCGATAGTCCTCGCGCGCCTGCACGAGTGGCGCGCGGAGGCACTATGCCGGGGGGAAACTCCGCTGACGCGGCAAATTGTCGCTCAGCGGACAGACCTCCGGCGCGATCTCATAGCGACATGAGAGAGCGACTGTCGCATCCCCGTGCAGGGCACGCCACGATAGTGGCGATAAGTCCCCTCTTTGTGGAGTGGCTAGAGAGGCGCCACGGCGCCCTCACCTTCCGCCTGACGCAGGTCCTCACCGGACACGGTTGTTTCGGGAGGTACCTGCACCGAATCGGGCGGGAGGAAACGCCCGGGTGTTACCATTGTGAGCATCGCCCGGAGGACACGGTGGACCACACTGTGGAGGTCTGCTCCGCTTGGGCGGAGCACCGCCGTGTCCTTGTAGCGGCGATTTGGGCTGTACGTTGAAATATCAGTCAGTCAATCAGTCAGTCAGGACTTCGAATTTTTGTATAGATTGTCAATACTCACGTAGCCTTCGTAAGTGCCTTCGCGGGTCAAGGTTATCGTCAGAGTTTGCCATCCACTCAAGAAATTTGTATCACCGACGGTATTCCAAGTATTTCCCAAAAATTCCTCAGGGTCTTCTAACAGTCTGGCTAAAACTATAATTTGATTTGAGGGACCCGATGCTTCCATATATATGTTCACTTCTATTTTACCATCACGGTGCATAGTGAAAATGAATGATGACACACAACTTAGTTCAGATAGGTCAGCGGGCATAATAAAGGTAGTACTTTGTTCATTTTGACCACTCAAGTCAAAATAACTGTATTTGCTCTCAATCCAAAATGGCAGGGTGACACAAGTCACATCCAACTCATGTGTCAACCATTCATTGAAATTTTGCTCAAACGTGTACCTCACACAATCACTGACCGCGTAAGACACCAATATTATTAAAATTATTACTTTGCGAATCATTTCGTTTCGCCACATGCAATGATTACTCTCAATCGACACAATTACACAATTAAAGAGTTTCGTATTTTTCCGAACACTGTATCTTAAATGTGAATTATTCAGAAGGATATGGATAAGATAGTACCTATGCTTAAAAAACGATTATTTCGCACGTAGCACTGCATGTTTATCTAATTTGCTTTCCTGCACCTATTTCTTGACCCTGAATATAAGTATCCGCTGCAGTTTTGTTTCTGACTATGTGATATTTTTTGTCTGGAGAAATAACGTAAAAGCCCAACATAAAAATGCTACCAACTTATTTATTTAATATATAAGGTGCAAAAGAGATGGCTAAACGACTGCCCCAACATGACTAGCACAAATAGGAACCTCACACTAACCAGTAATATTTAAATATTAATTCATGAATTATTTAGTGTTTAATAATTTCTTATAACTTTCGTGAACTAATAAACATAAAAAAGTTTCTTAATTGTATTTTTATGCTTTGTTTTGGTTTGACATGACAAGGTCAAGGCATACTGACAGCTAGGGAAGAGACATATTGCATTACCAAAATGTATCAAGTTTTTTTTGCTGCAATTACCCCTATGTAGATATTTACTTCAAGTACCTTAGTGCAAAATCGCCAGTCAAAAACACAATTATCAATAAAAATCGTCGCAGACACATTAAAACGCCTAGATAAAAGTTTATAGCAATGTCATTGTTTGAAGTTTTTGTACCTTTGTCGTAGGAGTTGCGCGATTTTGTTTTTAGGATTGTGCAAATATTAAAAGCTCCTGAAACTTTTTAAATTACAAAATACTAATTTCAGCTATTTAGCATTACATATTGCTAGGTACCATGTTTATACATGCGTTTTCATTGCGGGGGCAGTCGTCCATACTTCAATTTAGCCATGTCCTTTCAATACTTCAAGCACAAAGTACAGAGGCAGACTTAGTGCCATAGGCATTTTCTACAAGTCCCTTAAGGCTGAGACCTTTTGGCTGCATGATCAATGTAACTGTTTGATACTGTCGTCATAATTGCAAGATGCTTGTGTTTTGTCTTGTAACGGTTTTAACCTAAATTATACTCCGTGCGCTGTAGCATGGTGCGGGTGATAGGTGCCTGTATGACGTTGACATCTGTCAGTACCACATGACTAGGGATGTGACATTATGCAATTCATTTTTTCGATAACGATACTCGCAGCTTAGATCTAGTTCTCTTTAATATTGTTACGAAAATTAGTGTGTTATTCAGTTGTGTAGTGTAACTACGTGTATAAACTGGTCGAGATAAATGTATTATGGCTACATAAGTATCTTTGTACCTTTATAAAATAATCAAAATCGGGTTTATGTTTTTTTTTGTGACAACATTTTTGCTCTATGGCGCATTCATCTAAACTCATATCTGGAAGGTCTATAGCTTTTAACAATAAAAAATTGACCTACACACAATATACGTTTTTTATTCTATAAAATATCGATTATCCATCGTAGCAGTACATCCCATCACTAAATATGTCTATGGTGTTACGTTATACGAATAACACTTTGCTTAATTTTTCATTGAATTTGATTTTATTTGTGGACTAGAACATTCTGGTTAGGTTTAAATTAATTTACTACAGTTATTAATGATTTAATATATTACGAATGTGGTACAGCTGAAATACTAAGTCATAATTTGTAAATCGCGGCAACTTTCAAGAGTGAAATGAAATGTTACTGAAACTATCACCCGCACCATGCTACAGCGCACGGAGTATAGTAGAAATTTAATTTACTGTGGGAGTAGTTGGCAGTGTCACTGTCTACTATACTTGATAATGATAAACAATTAAACCATTAATGAATAACATAGAAAAAGTATAAGTATAGGGTGTGAATAAATCAGAATTATATCACGATATATACATTAGATTTACCTTTATTAGATGAATAAATTTACGTTTTTATTATTAAATTTTTTTGTCAGATCATATCGAGTCTAGTCATTTATTAATATATTCTAAATCGATTGTGTATTTTACTTTTGACTTGTTAATTTTAGTTAATAATGTTTCTAATGAAATTATAATGGAATTCACAGACAAGGAACACAAGAACAAGGTTGGAACAGGGTTTTTTTTAGTTTCATTTGAGATTTAGGTTTTAGTAATAATTTAAGTGTTTGTATTTTTTTTTTTGTTTTATATGGGTCTTGGACCTGAAATAAATGTTTACTTTTATTTTTTTATTACTTAGTAAGTGACGTGGGATGACATTGGAAAGTTTTCAATAACTGAACAAAAGCTGACACGAACAAACAAAAATTACAATTAAATTATGATTGTATTTTTTAATCCCTAATAAAAGATAATAGTGTATCAATATTTGATAACATATAATATTGAATGCGAACACTTTTAATGTAGGCCCTTATCAAAAAACTGTTACATTCTATAATCGCCTGCAACATGCATGACGTTTATTGTATCATAATAATTATTTTTAGATATACGTCATTCAGATCATCACTACGACAGTTTATTGTGAATGGAAACCACTAGATAGGTAGTACATAGGCAAGGCGTTATCGAAATATTTGAAGACAAAAGTGTCGAGTTTCACAAATGGGAAGCTACATTATCCCCGGTGTCATAGGCTATATTAAAACAGAAACAAGACGAACTTGTGTGTCCTAAAGAGATAATAATATATTTATAACGTGAAATTGACCTAACCGAAAACAGTAAGGTTACACCAGTTAGGTATAACAGGACATTGTGTTGTGAAATTAATCTTAAATCATATTTATTCCTGTAAATTGGTTTTACAAAACACTTTTATACGTCACTTCATTTTATGTTTTAAAACTAGATGGGGCAGGTGTTTCGTACCTGACTACTCTGAGAAAAAATAGCCGAAACAAACTCAGAAGTCACCGTCTACTTTTAAAGTCCATTGGTCAAGTCATAATTATGAGGACCATGCAGATTAATGTCTGAGATGGTCTTTTGAAGAAATAACCACACAGATTTGAGTGGACCTGTCGAGTCAGTGTAAGCATTTGTCAGTGCTCGTTTAGCTCGACGCATAACCCAAATTATTTAAGGGCATTATTGAAATTTTTAAGGGTCGACCAGATGAAGATCTCGTATGTTTTTCTCTTATTTATAGCACATGTAAGATCTGGAACACTGTTACGTTTGTTGTATACTGCGCAATAATAATATTTTTTTTTTTCATATTATTTACACAAGAATTTAAAACCTAAAATGATCAATGAACGAGAAAAACATATTTTTTTATAAAACGTCCATAGAAAGGCTCAAACTTAGGGGTCAAATCTCTCTAAAATAACCCTTGCATTCATTTAAAAGCCAGATCGCTCGTATGATATGATAATAAACAAGGAAAACCTTAAAAATATGGCAATCACTATCCAATCTTTATAATTAATTATCAGATAGGTAATTTCCTTAATGAAATTTCAAGCTTGGAACTCATCTCACGACATGACAAAATATCAAGATTCATATGCTATATTTTAGCTAATATTAATACAGTTTACACATCAATCTTCCGGTATAAATTCTCTCAAGTCTAAATGATAGTGAAAAACAAATCAAATGTTTATCAGAACTAAGCCGTCACACAGATATACAAGAAAAACGATTTAATTTTTTATAGATCATAGATAAGATATAATTAAATGGATAAAGGTAAGGATTTTTAATTTTATACATTGTGTGGGTGACTGGTGCACATAATTTTGATACATATAAAGTCACAAGTGACGGCAAAGTATTAAAAAGTTCCAGTTGTTCTATTGAGTTTCTGTATCATTCTGAACATATATTCATATTAGGGTCTATAGACGTGCTTGCTTTGCTTTGTACGCCAGTTACAATATTTAAATATAAGATTGCGTATTTTGGCATGACGAGTTAAAACGATTTGCAATATAACCCTTTAGTGTTGCACACTACTTACAAACACGCGAACGTTTATTCAAAATCTTTCGCTTTGAGATTGTATGGGTGTGGTTCAATTGGGATGTCGATTTACCGATTGTCGATAAACTGATGGATCCTACCGCACATTGGTAGAATTAGTTACGAGTAGAATTTTGCCGGTATCATAATACATTTTAAAACAGTGTAAGTCGGTTTGCCACTCTGTAGACTAATATATAATACACGCATAACCCAAATTTTATTGAATAATGTATTGGATGATTTGTACTTTAGCCTACTTACTATTGCGTTAGTATAAAGTATGGCCTGAAATACCATTTGGTAAATGTGAGACATGATGATGTTGGACTTCAGCGGAATATAGGAATTAATTTGGTGTTGACGACATTTCAGTGCAATAATGTCAACGTGGCCATTTTCGTGAAAGGTCATCTAAGAGTAGGTAATTGTTTTGTTAGGGACAAATAAACTGGCTAGCTGTAATTAATGGAGGTAACGATTTCACTTACGTATGTAAATATGTAATAGAAGTTATTGATAGTTTAAGACGCGACGTATTTAATTATCAACAAACAATCTTACAATGACAAGACAAACAGCTACTACGGTACTAAGTAACACAATAGTAATACTTACATAGCCTTCATATGTTTCTGAGCCCGTTACAATTAACCTCACAGTGTGCCATCCGGTCTCGAAGTTTTCAGTCGAGGCCGAATACGTAACCATTCCTGTTACTCTGTCACCATCGATATCTATCAGGTTGGACATAATAGTGATTTGGTCAGCAGGATCCTTTGGGTCCATATAAACATTAACTTCTATCGTACCATAGATGTTCATAGTAAAAATGAATGATGACACACAACTCACAGTTGTTTGAGGCTTAATAAAAGAGGTACTGTGTTCATTTTGACCAGTCAAATCCAAATTACTATACTGATCAAGAATCCAAAACGGCATGGAAATACAAATCCCCCACTCATGTGTCAACCATTCATCGAAATTTTGCTCAAACGTGTACCTCACACATGAATCACTCGAAGCGTAAGACACGAATATAAATAATATTACCACTACGCGAATCATTTCGTTTCACCACATGCAACAGTTACTGCTGCAGATAAAAAAACAACTCTTTAATTTATATTTCAAAATATATTTAATCGAATACATATCTTAATTATTCTTAATGGGCTTTGATAAGATAGAATCTCTAAATATATAATAAAAAATCACCCGACTGCGTTTGCCTGTCTGTGTATTTGCATACTATTTGATGGATTTTGATGCAGGTTTCAGTCAACAAATAAGTCTTTAGATATTTGTGAATATGGTTAGAACATAAAATGTATGTATTGTTTAGATGGTGTTCGTGTCATTCTGTGTACGGAAGATGCACCAGAACGCATAAGAATGTTCCTCATTATCATTATTACTGCAAGCAGTTTCGCTAAAATGCGCTTCTATGGAAGGTAGGGCGGCAGAAATCGAAATCTTTTTGATCGAATGGAGCCTGTTTGCATTTAATTTGGCAACTGTCGTCGATTTATGTACCCAAAAGGAAGTTTTTATAATTGTTTACAATTACAAACAAAAAATTATAAAATCACATACATATGTGATTTTATAATTTTTACTTAGTTATCTATGAGAAACATATATTATTTTCAGTATTAGCACAAGACATTTAATATTGTGACAAACAAACAATACAGCATTAATTTCAGTATTACGTTTTATCGTAAAATTCTGAAAAGAAGATATGAATCATTAATCGATTCCACAAATTGAATACTGTACTTATAAAAAAAGTACGTACATGCATTTAGATATTATGTATTTAGGTATAGTAGCGGAATTTATGAAAATAAACGTATTTGCCAAAAAAATGTTTCATTAATAAAAATAATGCATTATTTAATATTGATTTCTGTTAAGGAAAAGTCGTTTTTGACTTAACTCTGTATACCCATCCATTATTTAAGCATGTGGCTGGACATTATTAGCTTATTCGTAAAGCTTTGACGACGGAAATTGCGCGTGCGAGTTTTTATAGAGTTTTTTCTAAAATAATGGTTTACTTGCATCACCTCATACGGTTGCAACATTTTTCTTTCTTTCTTACTCATGCGAACACTACAAAAAATAAACTTTGCCTAAGGCAATCGTTTTCATGGTATTATTATTTCCGTTATTTAATCCTACACATATCTTTTACATTTTAAAATATTCCTTTTAAGAAACAATTTAAAAGAAACAAAACATTTGAAAAACAAAAGTATAAAAATAGTAGCCCATCGGTATCATGAACAGGGTCCAAGCTACCGGCGGTCAGGGCTCCAGAGAAAGGAACCTCTAAACAATACGAGCTGTGTCCGGAAGTTCCGCTTTCCAAACCAAGCCCTTGATCCAGCTACCTAACGGGAGCCTCCTCAGGTATTGGTCGAGGGTCTTGGCAATTAAGCCATTGGCTAACATTACTGTCGTCATGCAGGACCGTTATGACAAAAATCATTGCACTCCGCTCTATTCGATCCACCACCACTACATCAGGCTTATTGGCTACAATGGTCCTGTCAGTGATGATGAATCGATCTCAGTACAATGTGATATTGCCATTTTCGAGCGTAGTACGCATAGTACGGCACATCCAATTCCAAAAGTTGCTGATGAATAATCTTGGCTACATGGTTATGTTTATGCAAGTAGGTACTCTCCATTAGCTAGACGAGAGCACCCGGAGATAATGTGACGAATTTATTCACCCGGACGGTGACATTCCCGACATAATATGTCAACCGTGCCGTCCTCCACAATACATCTACTAGTAGGTAGTTATTTGTCATCATAACTTCATCCGTAATTGCACATACAAAGCCTTCGGTTTTTCAGAACGGTCCTCGGAACGTAGCTAGGCTACGGACGCTGCTAGGTCTACATCGGGCCCAAGCAGGCCCTGAAAAAGCGCCCATGATGCACCTTACTCTGCACTACCTCCCTGCGATCGTTAGTGTCAAGCACTGCATGTTTGCACCAGTTATGTTTAGCCAAGGAGAGCGGGGTAAGGCCCTTGTCCACGTCGACCACATCTCGATGCATCGCCAAGTCGGTTTCAAGGAAATATGCCCTGAGACTGCATATCTCGAGATTGTGAAGAGCTTAGCATCTAAAAACCCTCGACGTCCACACCTCCGCGGGATATACTGTCTCATTATCATTATTATGAGCCTGATGTGTCTCACTGCAGGGCAAAGGTCTATTTTTCGTCCTTCTATTTTTCTCTGTCTGTGGTTATTTGGGCCCAATCCTTTTGGAAAGAGTCTAGTTCGTCACTCCATCTTCTTCTGGGCATACCCCGTCGCCGAGTACTGTTGTTTGGAACCCAATCTGGTGCCACTTTCTCGTTCAAATAATCACATCTTCAAATATGCTAAAAATTTAAATTAGACAATAACTCAAATGGAAAATCAACAACTTGAAAGTTAGGGTAGGTTTTAACTTAACGTTGACCGATCATACCCAGGCGGTTAAGTAATTTCCTCAACCACTTGTCAAACAACCCAGCATTAAGACAACATTATAATAATCACTTAGCTGTCATTTATTATTTGAGCCGCTTAACGTCATCCACAGAAAGAGCCATCCTCGCACAAAGCTTGAATCCGATGCCGAACTGTCAGACATTCCTGTTATCCTGTCACGAGTGATGTCTGGCTCCCATAACAAGGATTAGGTAATTAAGGTCCAATTCTTCCATTTAAATGTTCACTTGTATCGTACCACCAGAATTAATAGGAATAATGAATGATGATACACTAATCACCGACCAACGACCTGATTTCCGGACCAGAAATCTGGTTGAGGCAAAATAAAGGCGGTCGTGGTCAAGTGCTGTAATTGCCAACAATCCAAAATAAGATCAAGGCACAAATCCCCCACTCATGTGCCAACCACCATATTTCATGCAAATAAAGAATCTTGAATCTTACACATGAATCACTTACTGCGTGAAACACTACAATGCTAAAATAAATACCTTGCTAATCATTTCATTTAGCATGTGGTAACAAGTCACTTCTTAATAGACCCAAAATATCTTTACAGTAAATTGAACACGTATCTTTTTTCATAATGCATGTAATAAATTCGGAAATGATAATATCTCCAGCAACTGGATAACAATAAAATTATTCATCCGGCTTTTTTTTTTTTGGTGGGTGGGAAATCATCAAATGACCCCTCCCGCTCTGGGCGGAGCGGAAGGGAGTGTCAGACTCTTACTGACTAAAAACCACCCATGTTCCTTCTTTGGCCCTTTATGTTCCAGGGCCGCGGTATCTCTTTCGAACAGTCCCGTAGCCCTGGCAGGCAGCTTTGCCACCCTAAGGTTGAATATTACTTGAACATCGTATAACGCCAAGAGTGCGGGCCTAGACAGGTGATAATCACAATGACTTCCAACTATATTTTCAGTCAAAAATTTACTATGCAGAATTATAAAGTTTTACATTGGCGGAATGCGCCTTATGGAATCAAGTTTCCTACAGATGGTGCTACTTTTGGCTTACGAAAGAGAGCACCGCTTTTTTGCACGTCGCACCTTTTATGAAAAATATATTACAAGTAGGTACACCATGTCTTTGTTGAAAGTATAAGGTGACGAGGGGTGTAGATGGACTATTGGTAATTGATATTTTTTCAGAAATAACTTTGCATAAAAATGTCCAAGAACACACATTCATGAGTCTCGTGCAGTGACTAAAAAATAATTCGCTAATATCAGGAAATCGTATGTAAAAGTTAAAGAACGCCCTTGATCTTAATATGTATATCTGAATAATTATACTGAAAATAGCAGAATAGGATACCTATAATGTTATAACACAGTATTATAAATCCCTTAGTTAAGGCATTTTTTTTTTTTTTTTTTTTTGGGGGGTGGGAAATCATCAAATGACTCCTCCCGCTCTGGGCGGAGAGGAAGGGAGTGTCAGACTCTTACTGACTAAAAAGCACCCATGTTCCTTCATTGGCCCTTTATGTTCCAGGGCCGCGGTATCTCTTTCGAACAGTCCCGCAGCCCTGGCAGGCACCGGCCCTTGCGGGCCCCTCCCGTTTGCTGACATCTCTTTGAGGCGCGCGTGGAACACGAACGCGCCGTCGACACGGCCTGCCCGTCGTCATACGACGGACGGACGGCGAGCTAGCCCATTACTCGCCGTCCACAGGCCCGCGCCTACGGTGGCCGAGAGCCATCACGGCGTGGCCCCCGACGCCCGGTGCTTCTCCCGCGGTGGCTGGGACGTGAGGAGGTTCTCTCCCTCTCACGTTCCGCCGCCTCCTTCGCTAGCATGACTGCTTCGCAGAAGGAGGCGACGGCTTCCCATTCCCTCTCGCCCCGGACCATGGCTTGAACCAGGGCCGGGCGCGAGAGGTCGCCGCCGCCGCCTTAGTTAAGGCCTTATACAAGCTTTCGTTGTACTATAAAAGTCTTGTTTACACAAGACTAGGTAGGTATATACGTAATTGTTTTTATTTTGTGGTAATCGTCATCATGATTAATGTACAAACATTAATTTATTTTACAGAAAACTTTATCATATTGAATTGCCATGGACGAAAGTTTAGTTTGATATAGGAGAATCTTTATTCTTATAAATCTTCCAAATTAACATGGATAAGATGTTAAAATACCATTTATCATTTGCGACACAAACGACATACAGGAATTTAGGAAAACAGAGCATGGAATAAGAATAAGAATAAGAAGAATAAGAATCATTTTCATTTCATCATTTTTTTTTTTTTTTTTTTTTTTGGACACATTAGTTACATAATATATATCACATTCATATATCAATAAAGATCGTAGGTGTAATAGTTATGCACGAATCTTCATTTCCGCAAATATTAGAGCCAGGCTTGGCCTTGCTCTAATATTATTCTGTCATGTCTATATAAAGATGTAAAGTTTGTAAGTTTGGATGTAGGGGGTAATCTTCGGAACTTCTGATACCGATTCCAAAAATACTTAAACTGTGTGGGCTGTATTTAAAACGTTTCTTTAGGATAATTTCCGATCATAACGACAGCGAAGCCGCGGGCAAAGACTATAATATTACAGTTTTATTTTTGGATACGCCCGCATCCTTCCGACCTCGAAAATATTGACATGCAGAAAGTACGGTCGATAAGTAATTTAAAAACTAGAAAAGTTAACGTATTATTTAACTAAGAAATCGTTCACTAACGTATTTCTTATTTACTGTATTGTTTTAGTATAGCCATCTCTTGCTCTGCAGTTTTAGTTCATTCGCATTGCTCTAAACTTACTTAAATGGTCAATGCTTTAACCCCGTAAACGGGGTTAACTCTAAATTTAGAGTTATCAATGAGTTAGATCGCCTCAAAATTCACGTGATGATGAAGATGTGTATGTCATGAGTTTTGCACATATTCAATGCATCTATCAGCACAATGTTTTGAGTGCGTTACATTGAGTCCTCCCCTAACCGTGATTTCTCACCCCAAAAAACTTGTTTCCCCGAAATAACTTTTGTGTAGAGTTATTTAGTTTGATGTACAGAATGCTTGGTGGACGGCTCATTGAAGGGTCCGTTTACACCTTTTGTAAATGTCCAGAAGGAAGTTTTAGAAACAAGGGCTTCCCAGTTTAGGAGATCGACCGTTTTTATAGTTTTATTTAAAAATTCCTACATGACAACTCACTATTTATTAAATTTGCTTTTTTTAATGGAGTCATATATGGAGCATACGATCTACAATCGAATCTAAAGCTGAAATACAAACTTATGAAATCCAAGATTTTTGCTCGACAATAATCTTTCCAGTATCAACTAAAAGAAAGTTTAAAGCGTGGTACTAAAATATCTTTTGGACGTCAATTCTTGGGCCACCCTGTAAAGTACTAAGGGATAAAGTCAACACGCCCTGGCTAGCTTCCACCCCTGAGCAACCCATGCATTTCAAGTGTGTATCAATATCATGAAGTGAACGTTACGCGGCGCATTATCAGAGTATCGTTTTAAACTAATGTTAAAATTAAACAACCGATAAACATCGCCTGATTAATTCACCTAATCGCGATCACTGCACATTGTATCATGTTCATCTGAAGTATAAATCTGCAATTATAATTATGACAATAACATGATATTGTAGTCCAAGCAGATAATTATTATCAAAGTAATCCTACTCAAAATGTGCATTAGTGCAGGAATGTTGTTAGCAGCAATTATGATTTTATGATACAGGTTTTATTCACCTGTTATACTGCGATCGGTCTTCCTAAATAGATAGCCCTGAATGAAGTTAACATTTCCAATAACAATACGGCAAGTACTAAAAATATAACATAACCTTTCTAACCCATTTGGTCGCTCAGTTTAGTATTACAGTGTGTCATCACCGGTCGCCAGATGTATATAATAAATATCCATTTATTTAATCTATCAACATAATAAGCGCCCGGCGTCAGGTGTACTGGTGGTCGCGAGAGCTGACGTCTCTGCGCGAGGCGTGCGTCGCCGCGCGGCACCTGTACGCCAGGCATCGCAGGCTCCGCATCCGACCTCCGGATGCGGCAGCCATTGAGACGGAGCTGTACGAGGGATACAGAGCGGCGAAGACCGCCCTCCGAGAGGCTGTCCAGCGGGCCAAAGATGCGGCCCGCGAGGAGATGCTGGAGACTCTCGACGGTGATCCGTGGGGGCGCCCTTACAAGATGGTGCGGGACAAACTCCGCACCTGGGCCCCCCCGCTGACGCAGAGTCTCCGGCTTCAGCTTGTGGAGGAGGTGGTGAGCGCTCTGTTCCCTTCGCGAGGGGAACATCCTCCCCCGCCTATGGCTCCGCCGCTTGCGGTGCCGGAAGCGGACCACGCAGACGACGATGACGACACTCCGGAGGTGACCGGGGTAGTACGGTAAACCGGCTTAAGGCCAGGAATACCGCCCCGGGACCCGATGGTTTACCTGGCAAAGCCTGGGTCCTGGCCTTGGAGGCTCTCGGGCCCCGACTGGAGGGGCTCCTAAGCGCATGCTTGGAGAGAGGCCAGTTCCCGCTTCGTTGGAAGACAGGGAAGCTGGTCCTCATCCGGAAGCCGGGGCGCCCTGCGGACTCTCCGTCCGCATACCGGCCCATTGTGTTGCTCGACGAGGTGGGCAGGCTCTTTGAAAGAGTAATTGCAAACCGCCTCGCCGAGCACCTTGCGGGGATGGGGCTGGATCTTGCGGACAACCAGTTTGGTTTCCGCAGGGGGCGCTCGACGGTGGACGCCATCATGCGCGTGAGAGCCCTCACGACGGGGGTTGCGGTGTCCCGGGGTGGGGTTGTCTTGGCGGTGTCTCTCGACATCGCCAACGCCTTCAACTCCATGCCCTGGAGCTGCATTAGGGAGGCACTCCGGTATCACCGGGTGCCGACCTACCTTCGTCGTGTGGTCGGGGATTACCTGACGGACAGGTCCGTCATATATCCCGGTCACAACGGAGAATGAAACCGGCGAGAGATGTCGTGCGGTGTTCCACAGGGATCGGTTCTGGGGCCGCCCTTGTGGAACATAGGCTACGATTGGGTGCTGCGTGCCGACCTCCCTAGCGGCGTCAGCGTAGTTTGCTACGCTGACGACATGCTGGTGCTGGCGCAGGGGAGGTCGCACGAGGCGGCGGCCGAATTGATGACACGCGGGGTTGCGATAGTCGTTGAGAGGATCCGGCAATTGGGTCTCGAGGTGGCATTGCACAAGTCCGAGGCCATGTGCTTTCATGGGCCTCGGAATGCGCCACCGTCGGGATCCACACTGACGGTAGGAGGGGTTCCCGTCGGCGTCGAGGCGACGTTGAGGTACCTCGGACTCGTTCTCGACAGCCGATGGAACTTCGTGGAGCATTTCAGACGTTTGGCTCCCAGACTGGAAAAGGCCGGGGCTGCCTTCAAGCGGCTCCTGCCCAACCTGGGGGGGCCAAACGCCTCCTGCCGGAGGCTCTATGCGGGGATCTTGCGGTCCATGGCCCTTTACGGGGCCCCGGTGTGGGCGCGTTCGTTGAGGCTGCGTGCAAAGCACTACCTGAACGCGCCCCAAAAGGTGGTAGCCGTAAGGCTGATCCGGGGGTACCGCACGATCTCCCGCGAGGCGGCGAGCCTCCTTGCCGGATTGCCGCCATGGGATCTGGAGGCCATAGTCCTCGCGCGCCTGCACGAGTGGCGCGCGGAGGTACAGAGCCGGGGGGTAACTCCGCTGCCGCGGCATATTGTCGCGCAGCGGACAGACCTCCGCCGTGATCTCATGGCGACATGAAGAGAGCGACTATCGCAACCCCGTGCAGGGCACGCCACGATAGTGGCGATAAGTCCCCTCTTTGAGGAGTGGCTTGAGAGGCGCCACGGCGCCCTCACCTTCCGCCTGACGCAGGGCCTCACCGGACATGGATGTTTCGGGAGGTACCTGCACCGAATCGGGTGGGAGGAAACGCCCGGGTGCTACTATTGTGAGGATCGCCCGGAGGACATGGTGGAGCACACCGTCGAGGTCTGCTCCGCTTGGGAGGAGCACCGCCGTGTCCTCGTAGCGGCGATTGGCGGTTCAAGCCATGGTCCGGGGCGAGAGGGAATGGGAAGCCGTCGCATCCTTCTGCGAAGCAGTCATGCTAGCGAAGGAGGCGGCGGAACGTGAGAGGGAGAGAGCCTCACGTCCCAGCCGCCGCGGGAGGAGAAGCACCGGGCGTCGGGGGCCACGCCGTGATGGCTCTCGGCCACCGTAGGCACGGGCCTGTGGACGGTGAGTAATGGGCTAGCTCGCCGTCCGTCCGTCGTATGACGGGCAGGCCGTGTCGACGGCGCGTTCGTGTTCCACGCGCGCCTCAAAGAGTTGTCAGCAACGGGAGGGGCCCGCAAGGGCCGGTGCCTGCCAGGGCTGCGGGACTGTTCGAAAGAGATACCGCGGCCCTGGAACATAAAGGGCCAATGAAGGAACATGGTTTGGTTTTTAGTCAGTAAGAGTCTGACACTCCCTTCCGCTCCGCCCAGGGCGGGGGAGGTCATGTGATGATTTCCCACCCACCAAAAAAAAAAAAAGGCGGCTCTCATTAGGCAACTGGAACAAGGGCTTGATTCCGAGAGCGGTGCTCCTGGACACGGCTCGTATTCTTAGGAGGTTCCTCTCTCTGGAGTCCTGATCGCCGGTAGCTTGGAGCCTGATGCCGATACCGGTGGGCTACAATTTTTATCTGTTTTTATATTTATTTTTAAGAAATATTTAAAAAAAAAGTATATAATTTGTAAAGAAATAAATAAAGGAATACTAATAAATGTTTTATGGATCCAATAACTTCAAATTACACACAAGAGCTAAAAAATCTAAAATTATAGGTACATAGTAAATTCGTGATCAAGCTTGTGTACAAAATTTTTGTGTATTTTAATCTATGGGTAATTAATTATATTAAGTTGAGACCTTTAAACCCCAAACTAGCCAAGGAATGCCTGTATTTTGGGAGTCTATTGATTCCTCCTAAATAGCAAGATCTACTTACACTTATTTACAACATTAGGGTATATTGTTGCAAGTTCGATCTTAAACTTCGTATTAAACCTTTTTTTGTTTTATTCTTTTTTTACAAAAAATAATAGCGATAAAGTTACTTGATAACAGTAAGAAGATCTTCAGTCGCTTAATATGTTAACTGCTGTAACGTCATACTAATCCTAGTTTTTAAATGGAGTTTGGTGAAGGTGTATAATGGCAGCGTAGGATAGCGCGGAGAATAAAGAGTTGACGGACAGTGAGGAATTAGGATTCGGGACATAAGATCACAAAGATTTTATAAGCAAGCATCTCAGTTAGTGACAAGACTAAGTCTCAAGATAATACATTGATCTTAATTAAACCTATTTAATACAAACATATTTAGTACTCAAATACCCGTTTGTAGCAAGTTAAAGACTAGTCTATTGAATTTTAAGATTCCAGCCCAAACGTTTTGCCAACTAAATATTTTGAAACCCGCTTCAAACTATTAAATAATTTGTATTAACAAAGTAAATCAGTGTATCTATTAGCACGCTAATCCCTCTATCATAATATTATTGTTAAGTACTTACCTATATCAATATCTGTCAGAACTTTCATCTTTATCACCTTTATCAAAATGTTACCGGCAATTTGTATAATCCGGTACTGTATAGAATTCCTAGGCATTCTATACAATGCTTCAAACTTTGCCTATGCTTTCTATAAAACACCAGATGTTCGGCCCACAGCCGAGCAAGCGGAAGCGGCCAGCGAACTAGTCTAAGTTGGTTGCGTCAAAAGGGTTTGACTATTTTTGTATAAAGCCTGGCCTGCCTAGTTTCCCCCATTTTATTTTATTTTTATAATAGCAGCCACTCATTAGACTTATATGAATCAAGAGAGTAATATATTATCGATACAAACAAGTGTGTGAGACAAAATCATCTAAAGCGTTGTAGCGGTCAGCGGCACTACAAAAAGTACTACAGCAACATCTATACATATAATAAATGTAGTACTGTACTGTACTGTAGACTTGGCGTTTCTGTACATTGAAAATATTTAGAAAAAAAGTAGTAGGGGTGTTAAAGGAGCACTAACAGAACCCATTTCTACCATTTTTAGAATTTTTGTCTGTTTGTCGGTTTGTCGGTTTGTCTGTATGTTTGTGCGCGCATCACGTAAAAAACCCCTCATTATATTCAAAATCGAAATATTGAAACATAAGAAGCATTGTTCCGAGTAACATTTAGTGTTTATTTCATCAAAATCGACCAACAGACGCAAAAGATATTAATGTTTAAAATTTAGTTAGTAACCTCATGCGCGATTTTTCTATGATACATTTAATTATTTATGTAAATAGGTTTTAGTCGAAGTGTAGTCGGAATGGCTGATAATGAATTTGGTTTTATTTTTCCTTTTGTGTTTACTCTTTGCATGGAAGTAATAAGTACTACGTATAACCCATTACGAAAAAAAATCTCTAAAAATTAAAAGAAAATTAAAATTATATAAAATCCACGACGTTGTGTGTGTGCAGCGCCGCAGTCAATTGCTCAGCCACTGCGCAAACCGTACCGTCACATTACTGTGGTTGTGACTTCGTCGGGCATTGATGCAACTTTGCTTAAGGGTGGCCGGACTGTACATTCAATTTTCAAATTGCCGCTGAATCTTGGAAGCGAAGATACCCCAGCATGCAACATCACCAAAAACGGGGGTCCTTTTGCAGCTGTGGAAGTTAAGCCTATAGGACGAGTGCACAATGTCGCAGAAGCATGCATTAGAGGCGTTGAAACGCAGCTTGCAGGACATCCGCGGCAACCAGGCGCTGATGGGTGGCGTCGTTCGGCTGCTTTAGACCCTGGGGACGGTGAGTAATGGGCTAGCTCGCCGTCCGACCTAGTCTTATGACGACAGAACACTGACACACTAGACACTGTGATGGCTAATGACGATAGTACTGCCTACCCCGTTGAATTTCTCAACTCCGTGGAGTTAAAAGGCGAGGTGTGGAGCTTAAAGTTGGCGTTCCAGTTCTGGTGATGCGAAACCTTGATTCAACCAACGGTACCAGGCTTCGTATCACAGAGCTGGGCAGTAACATTATAAACACGGAGCTGCTAAAGGACAGAGCGTTTTAATTCTCCGCATGCCCACATTTCAAATAACTTGCCATTTCAATTTAAGAGGTTACAATTTCCCTTAAAATTGGTTTTTACAACGACGATCAACAGATCCCAGGGCCAAACCATAAAAGTAACCGGCATTCAATTGTGCACTCCATGCTTTTCAGACGGTCAATGATGTGTTGGTTGTTCAGTACCCAAAATTTGCCCGTGCTTGCGGAAAATAATAAGTCATTTAATGTTGTATACAAAACGGTATTAGAATAAATAGTGCCCAACAAGGCGTGTGATGGTTCACTTTGAAAATAAAGTTGTATAGCGCTAAAATAAACGGTTTTTAATTTTGTTTGGGACTTCTTTTTGTAGTCATCACCCAAATTATCACATTTTGATCAGCCAGTCAGTTCTCACACATCACGCCATGTAATCCCCAAAAGTTTAGGCAGAAGTGTACCTAATCGTACACCCACATTTTTCGCCAGTTATGTTGAACTCCCATGTGATAGGGGCCGAGCCTGTTTCCACCAACTGGGTACAAATCCAGATTCCTGAAATTCCTGATGGAATAACCCAATAACACTATAAAAGTATTTTTTCAATTGCATACATTGTTTAATGTTAAGTGGAAGAGCGGAGTCACACAAGCATCGCCTTGCTCAAAAGGTGATCTCTAAATCATGTGCGATATAGCTTTATGTAATTAAAATAAACATTTTTTTAACACAGGACCTCATGCTTAATAGTCGCACTTGCGACCACTCGACCAACGAGGCAGTCTCTCACAGACATACAAAATTTCCACGCGAACGAAGTCGCGGGCAACAGCTAGTAGTATATAAAGTACTACAGCACCATCTATGACACAAATGAAAAACTAACTTCAAAAATTTAAACCGTCGCCGCGTCGCCTTGTGCAGTAGTCTACCAGACAACACCCGTCTGGTCAGAGGATCCTCCCTTTTCTATGGATGATGAAGAACTTTACACCCTGTTTTTCATACCTCTATGTATAGCGTCATGCGTCTGAGATATTAACTATCAAATGGTGCCAGCTAGTCCTTTATACATTGCCTAGACGAACTCAGCATTGTATGTGTTACGGGTAATGCTAGAAGAAGTAAACCTAGTTTTATCCGGGTATCTATTTTTTTTTCGAAAATACCCCACGTTTCACGATTCTTGATAGTTTTCAAGTTATATTTTCTTGAAAATGTGATGGTAACCGCTTTAAAAAAATATTTTCATTTTTACTCGGCTGTAGCTCTTGATGCTAATAAGATTAGAAAATGCCTCTAGTTAACGTTAAAGAAAGTGAAACAGCCGTGTTAGTTATTTTTTTTTTAAACAAAACCAAATTATTACGGTCAATCTGGCTTTGTTTATGTTAATTTCGCTTAAAATAGTTTTGCGTAATAGTCCCTATTCTCCCGATTTACTTAACAACTTTCCGCGACAATTTTTATTTACAAAATAAAAACCTATATCTGTCGTTTAATTCGTGACCAGCTGGCTAAAGTGCCAGTTATAGTTTTGAGTTCATACCCCGATTGAGAATTTTCGTTTGGTTTTCTTTCTATAAAAACCTAAAATAGTCCAGCTGTTCTCCAGCGATGCGCTACCAAAGCACAACAATTAATTTTTACAAGCTTTCATTTAACTTTTCTTTTCAGTACGTATTGGTCAAATCTTGCAACTGAATTTTAAACCAGTTTCCCCAACCGATTTAGTTGAAATTTTGCATACACCTTTTTTTCAGTTCTGGTGATAATACATTTTTATGACAGACATGACCTGATCCTACAGCCAGGACTGACTCCCCACGAGAAAAATCCTCAACTGATAAAAGCACGAACACGAAACTTTGTATACGCGTTCAGTGTTCATAAATAAACATGATTTTATATTTTTAGTGTATTTAAAGTAACGGGCACCTGATGATGAGATACAATAATCAAATCGAGCGTCCAAATGAGTTGACCATACCGGGGAACCTTCTAGTTACGAAGATGTTGGAGGTCAAAGTTCCAAATTTTTCACACGTTTTTTGTTTAATGCAAATTTTTCACGTTGTAACTTTAATTTAAATACCTTCATGACCCTTATATTTTTTTTTTGGACGGCTGAAAGCCAAAGTACGATTACGCCTAGTTCCGACCGTTCCGTCCTAGTTCTAGCCGGCTATACCTAAAGGTTGAGGTGTATCCATAACATATAGATATATAGAGCTATTGCGCACGACTAGCGCCGAGTCCAAAGAAACACATCCTATTGCACTCCGTTATAGTGCAGCTTACTGATATCTTACAAACTTTACCTCTTTACAATATTAGATTAGTACACATTAACGATGGTTGTTAACTTCTATTCCTATTTAAAGAGCTTCCATGTGACTAAGCAGAATAAATATGATTCTTAGCCGTTAACGTTTTCGCCTCCGAGACTCAGGCCTCCTCCTCCTATGGGTAAATAATAGAAATAAAAAACTTACGTAGCCCGTAGACGTTCCCTGGCTGCTCAAGTTCACGACCAGTGTATGCCACCCGTCCACGTAATTTGCGTCATGGGGTGAGAAACTAGTGAGTCCTAGAGTGGTGTCAACACCATTTTCCACATACTGGTTCGCCAGTACCGTTACTTGGTCGTTTTGAATCTTTGCCTCCATATAAATAAGCACTTCAACTCTACCAAAATTGGACATTGGAAACATGAACGATGACACACAACTTAAATCATTTATAGGAGAAATGAATGTACTGCTGCGTTTATTAGGACTGGTTACATCAATACTATCGTAAGTTCCGACTTCCCAGAAGTGATATTCGGAACAGACCCCCAAATTAGTAAACTTTTCATAAAAATCGGCATCTTCAAAATTGTAGGTTACACAAGATTCACTAAACGCATGCGACACTAAATGTGTTAATAAAAAAAGTTTTCGTAACATGTCGTTTGTCAACACCAGTTTTAAACATGTGTGTTTGCCAATAGGCACAAAATGTACTATGATTGTTAAGCCTGCGTTATAATCAATATAACTATCATAATTATTCACATTGAATAATCTAGGATAAGATAACGTTCTATGTAAACGAGATTAATCAATTGATAATTTTTTTTCGTGTTTGATACAAAGGACTTCGTTTGCGCTCCTGTCTTAATGCACTCGAGTTGTGCGTCGGATTTGGCTGCCATTAAATAAAAAAAACTTTTGTACAGAAAAAAAAACACTTAAAAGTATAGCAAAACTTTGCTTTCGGAAGTCAGAAGTTTCCGGAGAAAAACTCAGACATTTGAAGGAAATTCCAGATCACTAAATACCTTAATTTTTTTCAATCCTCACATACATGTATGAAGGGCCAGCCTTTGTTTCATAATTTCATATCACTTTTGTATAGCGAAAATATATAAAGAATAATTGTTATATTTTTCATCAAAATTATCACATTTTTATATTTCATAGCCGTCCAGCATTTTCAATTATGGCAACCTTGTCACGGAAATACTTATTGTATAACATAATTCTGGGCAACATCACATAATGGTCGCCGCAACTTGCGCCTGCGCTTGTTGTGTTTCGTGTGTCCATTTTGTGTTTAATTATTGGTATTTGGGTGTTTTACATCAGACGCCGAGTTGAGTTTGATACTGATGAACTTGATACAAAATACAACATTACAATGAATTACTAAAACAAAATAGTTCATTACTATATAACTGCCAATTCTATTCAAATATAAATGTAGCCGGCGAAATTCTTTCTTGTTTTTTGCAAATAGAAGCTGTGTTTACATCGTATGTTGATCAAAATGCCATTCGTAAAAATGTAGCTCCTTCAATTATTAAATTTTAATATTTTTAATGATAGTAATTTATTAAATGTATCATCATTAAATTCGCAAATCGCATTATGATCAACTTACGACGTAAACAGCTGCTATTTGCAAAAAAAAAAAACAAAAAGAAGGTATACATACATTCATATCTACCTATAGCTACCAATAGAGCCTTAGTTCCCGTCAAGAAATCCAGATGGCGTTTCGAATTTGGATGCTTCAAAATGGGATAGATTATAGTCTGGAATAGCACATAGCTATGCCTGTGGGTAATTCCCGAATTACACGCGGGCGAGACCGTTGGTGGCATAAGTTAGTAAAAATTAAATGTACAAATACCGAGAGCTACAGATTTAATTTCCGACCTATTAGAAGACCTCCGAGCTATTATCAAGAATAAAGATAGTCTGTATCTAATAATTATTTTATTTTACATAAGGTAAAGGGCCCAGTAACCGTGAAGTTTTGAACTTCACTGACTTTGCAGGTCTGCTATGCTAAAACTAGAAGACTTACAAAAAAAATAGTTACATGACTAGAGAGATAATTTAAACTAGTTTTAGTGTATTATTCTTTTTTTTTATTAGTCTATATTTTCTTTAACAATAATACAAAAAAATAAAACAAAGGGCTAATTGTACCAGTACCCGGTAGATTTGTACTAGTAAACGTTAAATTGTCCCTGAATCCGGTAATTTTCACCGCGAATTTGAACTCTATTGCTTTACGTTAAAGTTCACAGAAATGCTATTTTTGCATTTCTGTGAACGGTGTAAAATAAATAAAAAACGGCTTATCCAAAGAAGAGACATTTTTTGTTCTCCTAAGCGCATGCTTGGAGAGAGGCCAGTCCTCGCTTCGTTGGAAGACGGGGAAGCTGGTCCTCATTCGGAAGCCGGGGCGCCCTGCGGACTCTCCGTCCGCATACTGGCCCATTGTGTACCTCGCCGAGGTGCGCAAGCCGGCACCTTGCGAGGATGGGGCTGGATCTTGCGGACCACCAGTTTGGTTTCCGAAAGGGGCGCTCGACGGTGGACGCCATCATGCGCGTTAGAGCCCTCACGACGCCGACGGGGGATGCGGTGTCCCGGGGTGGGGCCGTCTTGGCGGTGTCTCTTGACATTGCCAACGCCTTCAACACCATGCCCTGGAGCTGCATTAGGGAGGCACTCCTGACGAAACGCTGGTGCTGGCACAAGGGAGGTTGCACGAGGTGGCGGCTGAAATTATGACACGCGGGGTTGCGATAGTCATAAATAGGATCCGGCAATTGGGTCTTGAGGTGGCATTGCACAAGTCCGCGGCAATGTGCTTACATGGACCTTTGAATGCGCCACCGTCATGATCCATGCTGACGGTAGGAGGGGTTCCCATCGGCGTCGAGTCGACGTTGAAGTACCTTGGACTCGTCCTCGACAGCCGGTGGAACTTCGTGGAGCATTTCCGACGTTTGGCTCCCAAAGTGGAACGGGCCGGGGTTGCCTTCAAGCGGCTCTTGCCCAACCTGAGGGGTCCAAACGCCTCCTGCCGGAGGCTCTACGCGGGTGTCGTGCGGTCCATGGCCCTTTACGGGGCCCCGATGCGGGCGCGATCCTTGAGGCGGCGGGCCGCCCGCTACCTGAACGCGCCCCAAAAGGTGGTAGCCGTAAGGCTGTACGATCTCCAAAGAGGCGGCGAGCCCCCTTGCTGGATTGCCACCATGGGATCTGGAGGCGATAGTCCTCGCGCGCCTGCACGAGGGGCGCGCGCACATTCCGCCTGACGCAGGTCTTCACCGGACACGGTTGTTTCGGGAGGTACCGGCACCGAATCGGGCGGGAGGAAACGCCCGGGTGTTATTATTGTGAGGATCGCCCGGAGAACACGGTGGAGCACACCGTGAAGGTCTGCTCCGCTTGAGCGGAGCACCGCCGTGTCCTCGTAGCGGCGATTGGCGGCTCGCGTCTGGCCCTGGTTCAAGCCATGGTCCCGGGCGAGAGGGAATGGGAAGCCGTCACCTCCTTCTGCTAAGCAGTCATGCTAACGAAGGAGGTAGCAGAACGTGAAAGGTAGATAACCTCACGTCCCAGTCGCCGCGGGAGACGCCCCGGGCGTCGGGGGCCACGTGGTGGCTCTCGACCACCGTAGGGGCGGGCCTGTGGGCGGTGAGTAATGGGCTAGCTCGCCGTCCGTCCGTCTTATGACGACAGGCCGTGTCGTCGGCGCGTTCGTGTTCCACGCGCGCCTCAAAGAGATGTTAGCAAACAGGAGGGGCCCGCAAGGACTGATGCCTGTCAGGGCTGCGGGACTGTTCGAAAAAGATACCGCGACCCCGGAACACAAAGGGCAAAAGAAGGAACATGGATGGGTTTTAGTCAGTAAAAGTCTGACACTCCTTTCCGCTCCGCCCAGAGCGGGAGGAGTCATTTGATGATTTCCCATCCCAAAAAAAAGAACAACGAAAAAATTACTCGGGTATCCACAGATCGAGTCATGTAAGTTTACCGGTCTGAAGTTTGCTTCAAATTACTGCGTGGTTATCAATATCCATACTAAAAAAGCAGCGCTCCACACGATGCGCATCGAAAAAACTTGGTTTCAGAACAGCAGAGCAGTAACGCGAAACGTGCAAAAATTTGAAAACCATAAAAAAAATAAAGAGGCAATCGAATCCAAGTGATTACAACACAAACAAGGAGCATAGAAACTACATTCTATTGATTCGAAATAAAAGAGGACTTAACACAAGGCAATAAGGACGCTGTCGGGTTTAAATGCAACTGTTATTTGAATTCCCAATATCAGGCAGAAATGTATTCTACAGTTTTAAAGGAAAATGAGACCTATTTCAAGGCAATAAGTACACAATAACGGGTTTCGGTACAACGTGTATTACCGGGTTGATCGTGTCCCAATATCCGGTAAAAAAAAATACGATTTTAACGGGTACTAGGTCAAGTAGGGGTTTGTAAGTACCAATAGATGTGAACGGCAAAAATATTTATTTCCCAATTAGATTCACCTCGATTTATAAGTTATATCGCAAAATAATATACTTAAATATCTTAGAAAATTAACACTCTTACTTTAATGTTATCCGTCGCAGTATGGCTAGCACATCAATGCGACGTGGTGGTTTCGTAGTTCACTGACAGAACTTTGAACTTTCTTATTATTCAGTTACAGCAAACTTTTGTTATCGCATGGTTTTGACGCCATTGAACTTTTTGGACAATGATGACATTACAATTGTACAAAATATTACCGAGAAGGTATTGCCCTTCACAAACTTTAATTTATTGTTGGTAGAAAATTGCAATAATAAAAAAACTGACTTGTTAACGGGTACTGGTACACTAACGGGAATACGTACTTTTACCTTAAATGATGGCTAGATGGCGCTACAAAACGCTAGGAAACATTAAGGCTGCGCAAGTCGATATCCATACAAACAGAGAAAGCTAACAGAGGAGAATGGAAGAAAAAAAAACTTGTTGCATCGACCCCAAGTAACATTGGGACAAGGGCAGGAAGATGAGGATGACGATGTCTTTGTGTGTAACAAACAAACAATATGATATTATAAGCCTGTGTATTATTGATTGTGTTAATTATTGAAGATATGCTAAAGACTAGATAAGCATGCTTGTATCTTTCAATCGAGTTTAGTGAGTTTGCTGGAACACCTTTGATGATTCTCAATTAATCCGTTTCTTCTCACAAAGCTTAGATTCCAAGTAGATATATATACGTAAACAAGACCAAAGTACCCCAAAGGTCCTACAAAACAGGTCAATTTAGAGGAGGTATGGACAATATTCTTAGATTTGATTTTGTATGAGGATTGTAGGCCGTTATTCTCAGCACGGTCTCGTTCGTCTCGTGGTCGCAAGTGCGACTGCTAAGGGTTGGGTTGTGAGTTCGATTCCCGGATGGGGCAAAGTGTTACTAAAATTCCAATTAGCAGCTGGAGATTACAAGATGGTGTCTCGGAAAGCGCCTGATCTCTCCCTTGTCGTATCGGATTGCCGTCCCATAGTAAAGGATCAGAAAGTGCACCCGTGTCTACCTTGTGTCTACCCGCACATTTGAACACTATAATATCTCCTGCGTACAAAGTGTACTAACTCCGTAACTCGGTCGCGTCGGGACGACATTATTAATTTTAGCACTTAAAGGAACTTTACCAAATTGACAAGATTATGTACCTAAGCTCACCTCTCTTTTTAGGGTTCCGTACCTCAAAAGGAAAAAACGGAATCCTTAAAGGATCACTTTGTTGTCCGTCCGTCCGTCTGTCTGTCAAGACCCTTTGTCTCGGGAACGCGTGGAGGTATCGAATTGAAATTGAAACCATATACTCAAGTCTACAGTTCCTTGAAGCTGTAAAAAAATCAAACTTCTAAGTTAACGTAAAAAAAGATACGGCTGTTTATACCGCAACATTTCATTTCATTTATTCATTTTATTCGTAAGCAATTTACATTGTGTTGAATATAATTATTATAAACATGCAATTTACATTAAATTATAAGAACTATGAAAATATTCCAAGAAATTCAAATATAGTGCCAAACAGTTTCAAATTATAATGTCAGTGTTAAAAACAATGTCAAACAGTTTCAAATATAATGTCAAACAGTTTCAGATAATGTATAACAGTTTTAAATGTAATGTCAAACAGATTTCAATATAATGTCAAACAGATTTCAATATAATGTCAAACAGATTTCAATATAATGTCAAACAGATTTCAATATAATGTCAAACAGATTTCAATATAATGTCAAACAGTTTTAAATATGATGTCAAGAGATTTTAGATTATTTTTGATTTTTGTTTAATTTTTTTTATTATTATTTATTAAATAATTAACAATGTTAAAATGTCATCGTGTTATGGAATACAGACATTTCTCCAATAGGAATGCTTTGAGTCTTGACTTAAATGAACTTTTATAAATTATAGTTTTTATTATTTTTTTGTTTTTAATTCCAACGGCAACCTGTTAAAAATCCGCACTGCTTGACATTGAGGACTATGTTGCACAATATTAAGCTGGGGTATTATTTTGTTTTTTAAATCTTTCCTGCGCGTACTTTTCCTCAATTGTCTCTCCTCATCTGTTTCAAAATTATGCAGGTATTTTTTTTAAATTCACCAACAATACTAAAACATAGAGGCTGGGCACAGTAAAAAAAAATTTGACAAAGTGTGGCCGACAGCTCTCTATTTGGGATATCCGGAACATGGTTCGTATGGCGAGAGCCATACGAACCATGTTCCGGATTTTGGAGCACAAAGGCTCTCTGGCAGTTATATTTAAAACTATTCCCCCAAAACTGAACACTATATCTCAACCTTGATTCTATTAGAGCATAATACACCATTTTAAGGTGTTTTATGTCTATTTCATCCCTAAGACTGCGTAAGGCATAACACGCTGAGGAAACATACGAATCAATGGCTTGCAATTCCGTTTTACAATTTAAATGTTTGTCAATAAATATCCCCAGAAACTTTACCTCATTATCTATGTCAATTTTAACTTCATTAAGTTCGATCGTCATGTTGTCTTTATTACGAGCTGTTGTACTAAATAACATTATTTTGGTTTTTTCAGTGTTAATTAAAAGCTTGTTACTTTCATATCAAGATTTAAAAACTGCCAACACTGCATTAACCTTAGCGGAAAGCTCCTGGATGTATGATGGAGCTTCAACTATTGCGTTGGTGTCATCTGCAAAAACTGTCAGCTGTGTGTCGGGAAATATTGAATTTATGTAATTAATTAAGTCATTTGTAAATAATATAAACAAAATAGGCCCCAAAATCGATCCTTGGGGTAAGCCCGCTACTATATCTTGCATAGAAGATTTATTGCAATTGCTATTACCATTAGCTTGCATATTACTAATATCTACATACATTTTCCTGTTTCTTAAATATGAAGAGAGAAGTTGTAAAACAAAACATATTTCGACACTCTCAAAGGAATAAATATTTATAGGGTACTTCCCGTTGACCTAGAATCACGAAAATTTGGCAAGAAGCATTATTTTGTCTTATAGCACAAGTAAAGGCAAAAATCGGAAACCGTAAATAAGTAGTTTAATACAAAATACCTACAACGGAACCTTTAAACGGAACCCTCGGTGCTCGAGTCTTAAGTTTTTTACTAATTATAGTCATTAATTTATAGTTTATCGATTGTAAAAATGCCAACGACCTGATAATAGCACGCGCTGCACATTTATCGCTTTGTTTGTGTCCACAATGATTTGCATAGTGATTCGGATTATGTTTTACAACTAACTCAATTTTTAGTCTTGCATATTTACATTGTCTATATTTCAATTGCATAAAAACCGGCCAAGTGCGAGTCGGACTCGCGCACGAAGGGTTCCGTACCATTATCTATAAAAACGGCAAAAAAATCATATCTGTTGTATGGGAGCCCCCCTTAATATATATTTTTTTTAATTTTTAGTATTTGTTGTTATAGCGGCAATAGTAATACATCATTTGTGAATTTCAGCTTTCTAGCTATCACGGTTTATGAGATACAGCCTGGAGACAGACAGACAGCGAAGTCTTAGTAATAGGGTCCCGTTTTACCCTTTGGGTACGGAACCCTAAAAATGATAAGTGGAAGTGCGGTGTCTCCTAATACAAGCAACTTAAAAGGTGATCTCCAATAATATGTATCGAAATGCCCATTGTAATTGAAATAAACATTAATTTTTTTGAATAACCATACTTCAAATTAATTAAGAAAGTAGCCGGGTAACTGAGATGAAGAACGAACTATATTCATAGTTTTACGTTATTTTCAAGTAAATAATTAAATAGTCTTTACAATGTTGAATTAACCCGGTCTTCATATCGTATTTCCTGCATAAAATGATGAGATGAATTCGTAGAATAGGCCTTCGGAAGGTCAATTTAGTCTTTATAATAACTGGGTTGCGACCTTAGATTGCTAACAAAATTTTACAAGGTTTTTAGGGGTAAAGCTTTTCCAAGGTAGGTAATAAAATCATCAAGTAGGTATCTAATGGATTTGAAACTGATTTAAACAATGCAAGTTCGTTTGGTTCTAAATAGTTTTCAAACTTGATATCTATTTGATTGCGATAAAGTCTAAGAATAATTAGTATTCCTAAAATGCTGCATTTTAAGTTCAATATTCATGTTTATCGGGCAGTCAATGCACAATCTATGTTTTCTGATAATAATTTATGCAATAAACTTCGTAATTCCTCACTTAAAGCAATAGTGCATCGTCACTCCTTGTTGGCCTTTTTTTAGTAAATTCGCTTAGATATTAAAGATCTCACACTAAAATTATCATTAACACTTTAAACGGGGTTATGTAACTCAATCCAGTGGTTTAGATCTTGAATCCAAAAGATGTTGAGCTATGGCCGATTTATGAGTGTCGTTGTTTTTAACCTGATGTGTTCTGATATTCTGCAAGTTACAGTACGTTTCGTCTGACAGATACACGCAAAAAAATATCAGGAAGAGGGTAGATCGTTTTGTTTGCTCATAAACACTCACCCGCAATAATTTATTTTTCTCCGTGATCATTTGCAACAGTGCCGAAATATTGGGAACTGAATGTAAATAATAAACATGGTACTAGTAAATATCCCGTTTCAAGTGTTAATGATAAAGTGTCTCTTTGTTCCTTGCTATTGGTATTTTTTCTTTTGCCCTTGTCACTTTATTGTACGTGTACTATAATATCTATAATAACCCGACAACCCAGCTTGTACGCAGCTGTACTTAACTTACACTTAACATCACTTTACGTGTTCACTCATCATTGACTTATGACCCAAGGTTACTAGAGCAAAACAAACGACGTAAGGATCCTTTATCCCCACCTATCACAACCAAAACTGCTCTTACGAGGCGAAGCTACCCGTGTCTTAGCAGGCACCTTTATAACACAATGAACGAAACCTGCAGAGTAAATTGCCTTTGCCTAAATTTAAATGAAAAACTGTAGGTAGTAGTTTTCTACAAAAGTTAACGTACGATGAGACCGAACAACTGTTTGCAAAAAAATCATACTAACACAACTAAAAACAGATTTAAATTGCTCCTTTATTATCTATTCTATACTGTGACACAAACCAAACACACAACTAAACACACACCCACCCACCCACTCATACACCCACACCACAACTACCCACACATACACCCAAACCACACACACCCATTCCTTGCTTGCATTAATAAGTGTTACCTAAGTACATAAGTCAAACTAATTTTTATGGTTACAAAAACTCTTACAAAGTGCAGCAAATAATTGTCAATAACAGTAAGAGGAAGGCGCATGTGTCTGTAACACAGTGTGTACTAGCACAGACACAGACGTTCACTCTGTCTCAAATAATGCATAGCGTTGTACTTCATATAATGGCGTTTTTATGTTTTGATTGAGATGGACAAATTGTGTTTGGCTTTTTGATAAATAAAGATTATTATTATTATAATAATTCTATGGTGGAAATCCAAATCGTTTCGCCAGCTTTAAGATTTATCTGTTGGGCTCACAACAGACAAATGAATTTATCAATATTTATTTTTATTTATTTGCTTATTTTAAGGTTAGGAGAACGCACAACAAATAGCAGTAAATCTATGCTTAATTATTGGATACAAATTGCTTAGTAGTAGTACCTAGTTAAGTTTATAGTTACTTATTATGTTGTGCTGTTGGCTTGCTGCACGCTTTGGAGTAAATTGTAAGTGCGGCAAGTATCTATTTAAAAAAAAAACTTTAACAATAAATTCGTGATTGTGTGGTTCCTGAATCTGAGAGGGAAACAAAATGATCAATGTAATTTACTGCACGTATAGGTATTGCTATTAATAATACTTAGGCGCAGAATATTTTTGATCATTTAATTATGTACTTTGAGAGCCGATGAAATAAATGACACAAAGTAGGTAAGTGCCTGTCTGCCCACAATTTACAATATGTATGTCAGGGCCGTTACGGTTGGTATGGGAGCCACCATTGTTCTTAAATTAAAGTTTTGAAATCTTCAAAAGTAGTACAAGAAAAAACGATTTCAATATTAATTTCTAAAAAAAATCATAGCAATGGGTAGTAAATGTGCGTAATTTTCAATATAATATCCACCTGAGGTAAAGAATCAATGTACTAACACGGGTATTTAAAAATCTCCTTACATTTTCACAGTCGAACTATCACTAACTTGCTAAAATGGCGCTGCCTCGTAACTTTTAAATTTAACTTTTTATCAGAGTAAAAGGAGAAGGGAACTACTCCATACATTCCTGGGCCCAGGTGTTAACTGAATCAAACTGGCCTTATTTGTAAGAGAATATAATAACAAGGCCTCACTGAAAATTTGGTGAAATTTGGCTATCCAGGAATCAAGTTATATGAAAGATAGTAAAAGTGAGGTTATATTATAACATTGCAGGTTTATTTTTATTGCGTGTGTAAAGAGTCAAAGATCTGAACACGTTTGGCTCTCTCGCGCCCCGGACAGTCGCTACAGTCGAAGACAAGTTTCTTCATTCAATATCTTGCACTTAGAAGCAGTAGGCAAGTACCTTAAATAAGGGACAGGAGGATATAAAATAAAACACAAATATATGACTAAAATATGTGTTATTCATCTTCAATAATTAGGAGAATATCGTCTAAGAATTGTGCAGGGGGTACGATATTTTCTTGCGACCAATCGCAATCATACAGTTTACACAGCGATCCATGTCGTCAATATCCGATCGATAGGCGTAAACAGTTGTCCAAAATAGAGAGCCAGGTAATTTAGAAATGCAAGATCCTATTTAAAGCCGAGGTCGTGGGGTTAAACAATAAAACAAGGAAAATACGTGCACACTCAGAACGAAAAACAACGAACGAGTGCCATCTGTCAATCGGTAACAGACTGATGTCAGACAGGAATGTTGTCTGCAGAGAAATTAAAGGAAATCGATTCGCTATGAATCAATTCCACAAAAAAAATACGATTTTACCGATTTATTCGTAATCGATTACTAACATTTCAGGCATTGTTCAATCGATTATTTAGTTTCATAACTTAATTTAAGTTTTCTCGCTTCCTAGATAGAAACCAGGTACCATATTTTGTGATTTTCCTTAGAAAAATATGACGGTTTTTTAATACACATTTCAACTAGTTAACTGCTGGGCCCAGAAGTCCCTTTCTCCTTTTCGATGGATATAGGAAAACTACCTAAAATGTATTTAAATATTAACACATCATTGTACAATCCAGGTTTATTTTAAATCTACTGAATTGTAAGTTAAAAGTGTAGTTGCAATCGTTTTAAGCCAATAATTGCATGTATTCGAATATATCAGCAGGCGCCATGTAATTACAGAGCTTAAAATATTACACTTGTCTTGATAAGTCAAGGAAGGTCTTTGGGTATGTTATAAATTATGATATGATAAACTAAGCGTCATACGCCTACATACTATTATGAAAATGATTGTCATTATTATAATCATTACTGGCTTTTATATTGTGCTTTCAACAAATGCTGTTGTGATTTGTTGTTCGAAACAGCATCATTCAATGACTAAACTTAAGAAGTTTGTATTTTTTATTATTTAGTTATTTGTGTCCTACTACACGGCAAAGGCCTCCCTGCCCTCTTTCCACGTATCCCTAACCAGTTCTGTTATTCGCCAATCCTTGTGGAAAGCAACAAGTTCGTCCCGCCATCTCCTTCTGGGCCTGCCGCGTTGCCGTTTCCAGCTGGTTTAGACCCATTGTAGAGGTACTTTAGCTTAACTCATAGGTCCTCCGGTAAAAATATTTACATTTTAACAATTTTCATGCAAGTCTGACGTATTCCACAATTTGGTTCTCAGTTTGTATCTTAAAGAATATTGTAGGTGATTAACCCCATAGTCTTTCATCCTAAATTCTATAACTACATGTTAATGCATGTTTTTTACACTAAATTTGCTTGCATTTGGCGGAAACTTGCCTGATGTGAAGCAATGATGCGGCCTGGGGCGAAGTGGAGTACGCTTGCCCAGAAGAAACTGCTACGGTCGAACTTTGAAAAATTTCAGATTATAATGATCGGGAAACAGAGAATCCGGCAGTGAATAATAATATCGTGTTAACGTCACTTTGAACTTGTTTTCGTTAATCAGTACTTAAATGAATTCAACAAATTATTATTATTTATTCAAACACAAACTCAATTAAAAGCACATTTTTTATGCGAATCTCGAAAATAATTACTCATATCTTTGAAAAACACTGCAAAACCAATACGTGTGAACAAAATCTTCAATTCGAAATGATTTGTTCCTTTTGAATATTTATAACGAAAATATTATGATCATAAAATAACGGACACAGATAAAATAATCTGTTGGTATACTAGCTAGACATACAAATAGTTTTATTACATTTGTGTTCAACATAAATTACCAACTAGTGGAAAAACCTGAATACATAGAAGTATACACAATTATCAACATAGTTAAAAATTGCATGAATGTAAAATATATCATTTACAAAAAAATATAAATACGAACTTAAAATTAATACCTACTTTAGGTTTACATCGTATTTAGAAACTTTTTAATAGAACTGACACCACTTTCTTCGTATAATATTCATAATCAACAACTTAATATTTACAGTAACTAGATATAAAATATTCTTAGAATAAAATTGGCCGTCACGGGACGCCGGGCAGATGTGAAACATCTATGTTATTATTAGAATACATTCTTAATAAAAAAAAACCTGTAACTAGTTATGGAGTAAAATAAAGAACAGATATTACATTTAAGTATTTTCTTTTATCGATATCTATCGATTAAATCTGCATACGACCTAACTACATCACTAACTGAGTAGCGTGGAACTTTAGAAAACGAAATATGTAGATCAATAATTAATCGTTCCAAAATAAACTTTATTCTAATGCGAACTGCAACACAGCAATGATCAGTTACGGTATTTCACTAGTACCACCTAAGTTGTATGAAGAGGTACCTAACAGCAGACCTGTTTTGAAGCAGCCAAAAAACCAGATCGTAAATCCAAGCCCAGCTACAGCAGCAACAGAACTCAAAGTTATGACAGTAATGACAAAAGCGCTTAATCCTTCGGTTTCTTCGGAGTCAGGGGTTTCGGGTGAGTCGGTGTCAACTGTGGTCGATTCTATCGTGGTGGGATCAGTAATTGTGGTTGATTCAATCGTAGTTGGATCAGGCACAGTGGTCGATACTATCGTTGTGGGATCAGTCACAGTGGTCGATTCTATCGTGGTGGAATCAGTCACAGTGGTCGATTCTATCGTAGTGGGATCAGTCACTGTGGTTGATTCTATTGTAGTGGGATCAGTCACTGTGGTTGATTCTATCGTGGTGGGATCAGTCACAGTGGTCGATTCTATCGTAGTGTGATCAGTCACAGTGGTCGATTCTATCGTAGTGGGATCAGTCACTGTGGTTGATTCTATTGTAGTGGGATCAGTCACTGTGGTTGATTCTATCGTGGTGGGATCAGTCACAGTGGTCGATTCTATCGTAGTGTGATCAGTCACAGTGGTCGATTCTACCGTAGTCGGATCAGTCACTGTGGTTGATTCTATCGTGGTGGGATCAGCTATAGTGGTCGATTCTATCGTAGTGGGATCAGTCACAGTGGTCGATTCTATCGTAGTCGGATCAGTCACTGTGGTTGATTCTATCGTGGTGGGATCAGTTATTATGGTTGATTCTATCGTAGTGGGATCAGTCACAGTGGTCGATTCTATCGTGGTGGGATTAGTTACTGTGGTTGATTCTATTGTAGTGGGATCAGTCACTGTGGTTGATTCTATCGTGGTGGGATCAGTCACAGTGGTCGATTCTATCGTAGTGGGATCAGTCACAGTGGTCGATTCTATCATAGTCGGATCAGTCACTGTGGTTGATTCTATCGTGGTGGGATCAGTTATTATGGTTGATTCTATCGTAGTGGGATCAGTCACTGTGGTTGATTCTATCGTGGTGGGATCACTCACAGTGGTCGATTCTATCGTAGTGGGATCAGTCACAGTGGTCGATTCTATCGTAGTCGGATCAGTCACTGTGGTTGATTCTATTGTAGTGGGATCAGTCACTGTGGTCGATTCTATCGTGGTGGGATCAGTCACAGTGGTCGATTCTGTCGGAGTATGATCAGTCACAGTGGTCGATTCTATCGTAGTCGGATCAGTCACTGTGGTTGATTCTATCGTGGTGGCATCAGTTATTATGGTGGATTCTATCGTAGTGGGATCAGTCATAGTGGTCGATTCTATCGTGGTGGGATCAGTCACAGTGGTTGATTCTATCGTAGTGGGATCAGTCACAGTGGTCGATTCTATCGTAGTGGGATCAGTCACTGTGGTTGATTCTATCGTGGTGGGATCAGTCACAGTGGTCGATTCTATCGTAGTGGGATCAGTCACAGTGGTCGATTCTATCGTAGTCGGATCAGTCACTGTGGTTGATTCTATCGTGGTGGCATCAGTTATTATGGTCGATTCTATCGTGGTGGGATCAGTCACAGTGGTTGATTCTATCGTAGTGGGATCAGTCACTGTGGTTGATTCTATTGTAGTGGGATCAGTCACTGTGGTTGATTCTATCGTGGTGGGATCAGTCACACTGGTCGATTCTATCGTAGTGGGATCAGTCACAGTGGTCGATTCTATCGTAGTCGGATCAGTCACAGTGGTTGATTCTATCGTGATTGGATCAGTCACTGTGGTTGACTCTATCGTACTTGGATCTGTTACAGTGGTGGACTCTATCGTAGTTGGATCTGTAACAGTGGTTGATTCTATCGTGGTGGGATCAGTTATTGTGGTTGATTCAATCGTCGTTGGATCAGTCACTGTGGTTGATTCTATCGTGGTGGGATCAGTTATTATGGTTGATTCTATCGTAGTGGGATCAGTCACAGTGGTCGATTCTATCGTGGTGGGATCGGTAGTTGGATCTGTTATAGTGGTCGATTCCATCGTAGTGGGATCAGTCACTGTGGTTGATTCTATCGTGGTGGGATCAGTTATTGTGGTTGATTCAATCGTGGTTGGATCAGTCACTGTGGTTGATTCTATCGTAGTTGGATCTGTTATAGTGGTCGATTCTATCGTAGTGTGATCAGTCACAGTGGTCGATTCTACCGTAGTCGGATCAGTCACTGTGGTTGATTCTATCGTGGTGGGATCAGCTATAGTGGTCGATTCTATCGTAGTGGGATCAGTCACAGTGGTCGATTCTATCGTAGTCGGATCAGTCACTGTGGTTGATTCTATCGTGGTGGGATCAGTTATTATGGTTGATTCTATCGTAGTGGGATCAGTCACAGTGGTCGATTCTATCGTGGTGGGATTAGTTACTGTGGTTGATTCTATTGTAGTGGGATCAGTCACTGTGGTTGATTCTATCGTGGTGAGATCAGTCACAGTGGTCGATTCTATCGTAGTGGGATCAGTCACAGTGGTCGATTCTATCGTAGTCGGATCACTCACTGGGGTTGATTCTATCGTGGTGGGATCAGTCACTGTGGTTGATTCTATTGTAGTGGGATCAGTCACTGTGGTTGATTCTATCGTGGTGGGATCAGTCACACTGGTCGATTCTATCGTAGTGGGATCAGTCACAGTGGTCGATTCTATCGTAGTCGGATCAGTCACTGTGGTTGATTCTATTGTTGTGGGATCAGTCACTGTGGTCGATTCTATCGTGGTGGGATCAGTCACAGTGGTCGATTCTGTCGTAGTATGATCAGTCACAGTGGTCGATTCTATCGTAGTCGGATCAGTCACTGTGGTTGATTCTATCGTGGTGGCATCAGTTATTATGGTGGATTCTATCGTAGTGGGATCAGTCATAGTGGTCGATTGTATCGTGGTGGGATCAGTCACAGTGGTTGATTCTATCGTAGTGGGATCAGTCACAGTGGTCGATTCTATCGTAGTGGGATCAGTCACTGTGGTTGATTCTATCGTGGTGGGATCAGTCACAGTGGTCGATTCTATCGTAGTGGGATCAGTCACAGTGGTCGATTCTATCGTAGTCGGATCAGTCACTGTGGTTGATTCTATCGTGGTGGCATCAGTTATTATGGTTGATTCTATCGTAGTGGGATCAGTCATAGTGGTCGATTCTATCGTGGTGGGATCAGTCACAGTGGTTGATTCTATCGTAGTGAGATCAGTCACTGTGGTTGATTCTATTGTAGTGGGATCAGTCACTGTGGTTGATTCTATCGTGGTGGGATCAGTCACACTGGTCGATTCTATCGTAGTGGGATCAGTCACAGTGGTCGATTCTATCGTAGTCGGATCAGTCACAGTGGTTGATTCTATCGTGGTGGGATCAGTTGTTATGGTTGATTCTGCCGTAGTGGGATCAGTCACAGTGGTCGATTCTATCGTAGTCGGATCAGTCACTGTGGTTGATTCTATCGTGGTGGGATCAGTCATAGTGGTTGATTCTATCGTGGTGGGATCAGTTATTGTGGTTGTTTCAATCGTGGTGGGATCAGTCACTGTGGTTGACTCTATCGTGGTGGGATTAGTTATTGTGGTTGATTCTATCGTGGTTGGATCAGTCACTGTGGTTGATTCTATCGTAGTTGGATCTGTTGTAGTGGTCGATTCTATCGTAGTGAGATCAGTCACTGTGGTTGATTCTATCGTAGTTGGATCTGTTATAGTGGTCGATTCTATCGTAGTGAGATCAGTCACTGTGGTTGATTCTATCGTGGTGGGATCAGTTATTGTGGTTGATTCTATCGTGGTTGAATCGGATTCTGTGGTTGATTCTATCGTGGTGGGATCAGTTATTGTGGTTGATTCTATCGTAGTTGGGTCTGTTACAGTGGTGGATTGTATCGTAGTGGGATCAGTCACTGTGGTTGATTCTATCGCAGTGGGATCAGTCACTGTGGTTGATTCTATTGTAGTGGCTTCAGTCACAGTGGTTGATTCAGTCGTGATGGGATCAGTCACTATGGTTGATTCTATTGTTGTGGCATCAGTCAGTGTGGTTGATTCTTTCGTAGTGGGATCAGTTGCAGCAGTTGGTAATGATGTAGTGGGTAAAGTAATTCCAGGCAAGGTAACAAAAGGTTGAATTGAGGAATATAAACTATTCACTGTACTGTACATGAAACTTTTAGATAGACGATCTGGAAGATAGTAAATGGATCGAACGATGATGCTGGACGCTTCAGACGCACGTCGCAGGAGAACAACCTGAAATTGATTTAATAATAATTATTATTCATTTACCTTTATTTCCTGATGAAAGACAACAGGAAACTATATTTCATTAATTGCCACTAACCGGTCAGAATTTTGAACTCCGTCTGTCATAAAAACAGTACAGGAAATATAGCGAAGGGGGAATTGTTTATTTTAGGGACATAAAACTGTTTTGAAAATTGCAAATTGTATCGTTGTGCAATGACATAATGTCATTAGACCGGACCATGCTTGATCGGTGAATATTTATTTCGATATTTTGTATTGAAATATTTGAGTCACTTAAATTATAAAATATATTACTTTTGTATGTTCCACCGAACGTTAATACTTACAAATCCATTAGTCTTCTTAACAGGAACTCTTAGGGTATGAGATCCATTCAAAACATTTTTTTCGGACGCAAAGATGTCGGCTCTTCCTACCAATTTGTCATTTCCGTTCAAAGCTTCATATACAAATACAGAAACACTATCATTCTTAGAAGCTAATTGAACAAAGAACTTGGCTTCTAACACTCCATCGGGTATTTGAGTTACATCAGATGCCACACAACCTAGTTTTTCATTTCGAGTCAAAATACTTGCACCAATTGTGTTAAGAGAAAAATATACGGATCTTGGTATCCCAGCGGTGGTATTATCACAAGGGCCAACGATGAAATTAGAATTTAAGGTCACATACTGTTTAATATGGTGCCCAAAACAGCACTGACATGCACATAAAAATATAAACATATGTCGCGTGAGCATTTTCTCGTTTAACTAAAATGAAGTAATGACACCAATTAAAAAAAATCACTGATACTTCTATCTTAATTGGAGATTGATAAATAACGAAATGATAATGATAATTTAAATTAAAGGCGGCGGATCTCTGTCAAAAGATTAAATATCAATATCCGGCCAAATTTAAGCTAAAGCGGTGTAGCCATGAACGAAGCATATAAGCGAGTTCATTTTCTTCTAACACCTTTAGTCGAATGCAATGAGACAAAAAGGTGGGACGAAGTTTATAGTGGTTATTCTATTTCGTCGATGAAGAGTTCCACAGGGCTATGGTCTACGTTCCCACTGGTTAACATTAACAATTTCTTTTTGTCATTATGTAGCTCTTAGAATAATCAAAATCTGACTGTTTCACTATACGTGATTGTCGGTTTTAGACATTTTATTGTTGGAAGTATTTTGTTTAAAGGTACTAGTAGATACATACGTCTGTAGGTAGGTAAACACCCTAGTGAAATACATGACGCGCGACAAGGTAAAAAATGGCTATCTTTTTGTTAGCTACTGCAAAAACATTGAAAAAATTTTTGAAAACCTTTCTGATGTTATCGTGATATAAATTACTAGTTTTTTCCCGCGGTTTCGCCCGCCTGGAAGTCGAAAAATATCCGACAGGAACGTTCTACCGGGCTTAAAAAATAACCTAGGTTAATCCAGGTTATAAACTATCTGTGTGCCAAATATCATCCAAATCCGTAGAGCCGTTTTTGTGCAAACCGGAACATACATCCAAACAAACTGACCAAAATTATGACTGATAAAAACTACGAAGACTGTTTCTCCTCTGGCAGATCTAGTTAGTATTTTGACTTGAATAAAATTGCGGCAAAGAGTGCTACTAAGCGTTGAAGAGTTCTCTCTCAAGAGAGAACTCTTCAACGCTTACGGAGATGAACTTGGCTGCAGGATTAAGGAATGTCTGTCATAAAAATGTATTGTCTCCAGAACTAAAGGTGTGTGCAAAATTTCAGCTCAATCGGTTGAAGATATCTGCTTCAAAATTGAGTTGCAAGATTCCACCCGAACAAACATAGTTACAAACCTTCATCCCCCTTTTTAGCCCTTCGGGGGTAGAATTATCATGAAACGCTGAAACACGTATAAATTAATTTTCAATCAAAAAACTTCTAAACTGACAGACTTTCATATAAACTTCCATCTCCTATTTTACTCCTTTAGGGGTGGAATTCCCCGACGGCGCGTTCGTGTTCCACGCGCGCCTCAAAGAGATGTCAGCAAACGGGAGGGGCCCGCAAGGGCCGGTGCCTGCCAGGGCTGCGGGACTGTTCGAAAGAGATACCGCGGCCCTGGAACATAAAGGGCCAATGAAGGAACATGGGTGTTTTTTAGTCAGTAAGAGTCTGCCACTCCCTTCCGCTCCGCCCAGAGCGGGAGGAGTCATTTGATGATTTCTCACCCTCCAAAAAAAAAAAAAAAGGGGTGGAATTCCCAAAAATCCTTTCTTAGTGGACGCTTACTCTTCACAAAGAACACACCCTCAAGGTTTCATGTCCCTAGGACCAACGGTTTGGGCTGTGTGTTGATAAAGCACCCAGTCAGTCAGTCAGTTTACCATTTTATACATGTACTAGCTTTTGCCCGCGGCTTCGCCCGCGTGCAGTTCGGGAATTGCCCACGGGATCTTGCCTACTTCTGGGATAATAAGTAATCTATATCTATCTGTATCAGAATATAATCTATCTCTGTGTCAAGATTCATCCAGATATGTTCAGCCGTTCTGACGTGATGTGTAACAAACACCCATTCATCCAAACTTTCGCATTTATAAATAGTTTATCTATACTAATATTATCTATACTAATATTATAAAGCTGAAGAGTTTGTTTGTTTGTTTGTTTGTTTGAACGCGCTAATCTCAGGAACTGCTGTCCCGAATTGAACAATTCTTTCAGTGTTAGATAGCCCATTTATCGAGGAAGGCTATAGGCTATATATCATCACGCTACGACCAATAGGAGCGGAGCACTAATGAAGAATGTTTCAAAATCGGGAGATATTTTTTCCTATGGAGAGCTTCCGTAAACGTGCGCTGCGTAAACGGTTAAAGTTTCGCAAAAATCATGTATTACAGAATTATTCCTCTTTAAAAGTTCTAAAAAAAAGTCCGCGACAGCATATGTCTATCTTTTAAGGTTAGCTCACTATAACCTTTTTTATGCTAACCAAATTTGTTCTAAAATAATGCATTATTTACGGAGGTGTTTTTATAAACATGATATTAATCCTTACCCAAATAAATACGTTACTCATCACAAGTATTTCATTTAAAACAAAATTGCCCTTTACATCTTTCGATTTAAGTGAATATCTTAGGAGCTGTCGCAGTTTTAAAATAAAATCACAGCAAAATAATGATCGGGTACTGCGCGCACAATGTGCAAAGCCGGGCAGTCATGTTAGCCCAAAGTAACTATTCCACGCGGACGAAGTCGCGGGCGGAAGCTAGTGTAAGATAAATATGGAAAAATGGAACCCTTATAGGATCACTCGCGTGTCTGCTGTCTGTCCGTCTGTCACAGCCAATTTACTCCGAAACTACCGGACTGATGGAGTTGAAATTTGGTACACATATGTGAGTCAGTGACCCAAAGACGGACGTGTAACGAAAATTAATGAATTTTAAACAGTTTTGGATCGTAAATTAGAAAATGAAAAAAAAAGTAAACTATGTCGTGTTATATCAAAAACTGTGATACACGTGTCTCATAATTTGAATTGAAGAGTGATGTGTACACAAATTTTTGAGTCAACCGACCCGGAGAATATTAAGTTTCACAGAAAATTCAACCCCCATTTCAACCTCTTAGGGGTGGAACTTCGAAAAACCCTTTCTTAGTGGATTCCTAGTCTTCACATAGAATACACCCTCCAAATTTCATTTCTCTAGGACCAGCGGTTTGGGCTGTGCGTTGATATGTCAGTCAGTTAGGACTGAATTTTATATTGGGGGATGATTTTGGAAAAACTGTGGTACACGTTTCTCATAATTTTAACCTGAAGAGTATGTAGATTTTCAAGTATATCGACGCCGAGAGTTAAAAGTTTCACTGAAAATTCAACACCCCATTTTACCTCTTAGGGGTAGAATTTCGAAGAACCCTTTCTTTGTGGATACTTACTCTTCACAAAGAATTCACCCTTTAAATTTCATGTCTTTAAGACCAGTGGTTTAGGCGGTGCGTTGATATATCAGTCCGACAGACAGGATTTTGTATTTTATATTGGGGGATGATTTTGGAAAAACAGTGATACACAAGTCTCATAATTTTAACTGACGAGTATGTACACAAATTTTCAAGTCAATCGACCCCGAGAGTAAAAAGTTTCACAGAAAAGTCAACACCCCATTTTACCCTCATAGGGGTGGAATTTCGCAAAACCATTACTTAGTGGAATCTGCTCTTTACAAAGAATACGCCCTCTAAATTTTATTTCTCTAGGACCAGCGGTTAGGGCTCTGCGTTGATATATCAGTCAGTCAGGACTTTCAATTTTATATTGGGGGATGATTTTGGAAAACTGTGATTCACGTATCTCATAATTTTAACTGATTAGTATGTACACAATTTTCAAGTCCATCAACCCCGAAAATAGAAAGTTTCATAGAAAACTCTACACTCCATTTTACCCTCTTAGGGATGGAATTTCCGGAGGACACGGTGGAGCACACCGTCGAGGTCTGCTCCGCTTGGGAGGAGCACCGCCGTGTCCTCGTAGCGGCGATTGGCGGCGGCGACCTCTCGCGCCCGGCCCTGGTTCAAGTCATGGTCCGGGGCGAGAGGGAATGGGAAGCCGTCGCCTCCTTCTGCGAAGCAGTCATGCTAGCGAAGGAGGCGGCGGAACGTGAGAGGGAGAGAACCTCCTCACGTCCCAGCCGCCGCGGGAGAAGCACCGGGCGTCGGGGGCCACGCCGTGATGGCTCTCGGCCACCGTAGGCGCGGGCCTGTGGACGGTGAGTAATGGGCTAGCTTGCCGTCCGGCCGTCGTATGACGACGGGCAGGCCGTGTCGACGGCGCGTTCGTGTTCCACGCGCGCCTCAAAGAGTTGTCAGCAAACGGGAGGGGCCCGCAAGGGCCGGTGCCTGCCAGGGCTGCGGGACTGTTCGAAAGAGATACCGCGGCCCTGGAACATAAAGGGCCAATGAAGGAACATGGGTGGTTTTTAGTCAGTAAGAGTCTGACACTCCCTTCCGCTCCGCCCAGGGCGGGGGGGGGGACATTCGATTATTTCGCACCCTCCAAAAAAAAAAAAAAAAAAGGTATGGAATTTCGATAAACCCTTTCTTAGTGGATATCATCTCTTTGCAAAGAATACGCCCTCTAAATTTTATTTCTCTAGGACCAGCGGTTTAGGCTGTGCGTTGATATATCAGTCAATCAGTCAGTCAGTCAGGACTTTGAATTTCATATGTATAGATATAGATAATTCCTGAATTAAAATGTGTCGTTAATTAGGACATAGTTTTCCCCATTTTTCTTACTTTTGTATTAGGGTTGTTGTACATGTATACTTTGTTAGGAATAATGATAATCTCAGAAACTTTTAACAAAAATCAAACCGATGAAAACAGAAACTGAAATGCGAAAAAAAATACCTTCAAGTCTAAATATGGTCCTAAATTAATGTAAGTAATAAAGGAGAATGCTGTTCTTGCGCCTGGACTGAATCGTCGGTAAAAATATATACTAACCTAACCTAAATTAATTTTAGAAAATCCTAGGACACGTAATTTTCAGGAGTTCTTTTCTCTCCCGTCCTGCATGGATTTTGGTGGGTTGGGACCTAGATGAGATTATTTCTTGCATTATAAGGATTGTTTTGGTATGTATCTTGATCGTATCGATTACTGGATTAAAACGACCATGATCCAACAGATCAGATTTTTTATTGTACCTACTTAAAGAAATATAGTAATATTTTAAACATTTTAGAATCACAATGAAATAATTAAAATATTTGAGAGTTGGTCAGCCAAGTCCTGATATATTTTATTTACAGCACAAGGGCCCAAAATCAAAGGGAAAAAATACAATCATAGTATAATTTCGATTGAGACCTCATTTATAAAAATCTAAAACCATTGGGCAAAAATATTAGTACTTATTTTGATAGTACAACTTTGTTATACTAATATAGAGTTATATTTAAAAAAAAGAGTGAAATTGAAGAAGAATAGCATTCAGAACAGTGAGCAAAAGAGTTTTTTTTTTCAAAATTTCAAAAATGGCCTATACCTGAAATCTATGACCATTTTAATGAACACAACTTCTCTTTTTTCTAATCAGCCATGCTTTCCCCAACCAGTATATTAAGGATTATCCATTAAATACGACACCACACCGTGTACATACATACGTGTCGAATTGAGAAACTCCTCCCTTTTTGTTGGTTAAGTACTTAAATCAAAATCAAATCAAATCATTTATTATCCAGATAATACAATCCAATTTGTTAGTAAAATCATACATACACATCTTAAACACTAGTGTTAGTACATAATTATATTTGTAAAATTTTGGTAATAGTTACTTACTAATAATGTCAAAATAATTAATAATAATAATGTCAAAATCATTAAAAATAAGTAATGTCAAAATCACCATTAATCATGTCAAAATTATTAATACTACAATAATCAGAAGATAAAAATAAATACCTAAATAAAACACAATAATCAAATTAGCAACAATATCAAAATAGATCTTACTTCAAGGCACGATTTGACGACAATACTTGTGTTGTGGTCCAGTGCCTGAGTATAAGACCTTCCGCCCTGTCGGCCACAGTGACCAAGAGGCTGTTGGCGCTGCCCCGCACCCGCCGCATCAAGGAGGCGAGACGCTTTCGCATGATTGCGTAAAAGTCGTCTATACGTGCCTCTGCGAACATCCCCGATGCGTTACAGCAGCGTGGCAACCCCAAAAACGCCCTGTATGCGTTATTGTACTGGACGCGTAAGGCGCTGTAAACCTTTTGCGTGTAGTCGACCCATAGACTGCTGGTGTAAAAAGATTGGCAGTATGCCCTAAATAGTGTAGTTTTTACACGAGCACTTTGCAAACCTACGGATCAACATATTGCTCCTGACTGACTCTCCATGTCAACATTGTCCGTCTGCGTTGCAGTGACCCAGTGCCCCAGATATTTAAAAGATTTGACCCATTGCAGCTCAGTCCCACCGAGTGTGACAGGCGGCACTTCGCGATAGTCTTTAGTGCCTGCCTTGAACAACAGACACTCGCTCTTTTTTTAATTATATCTGAGACCTTGGGCCTCCGCATATCGCTCACAAACAGACATGAGTTTCCTGAGGGCGCTGATCGATGGGGCCAGCAGCACCATGTCATCGGCGTAACTGATGTTATTTACAAGTGTACCGTCAATGGAACAGCCTACCATTGTACTGCTGAGCTCACGAATCAGCCGATCCACGTACAAACAGAAGAGTTTTGGCGAGGTCAGACTCCCCTGCCCGACTCCGCACTCCAGCCCGTACGGATCGGATAGCGAGCCTGCCCACTTCACCATATTTGTCTGATGACCGTACCAATACCTCGGCAACCCAATCATCTCACCGGGAAGTGTTGTCTCCTCAAATAGCTTCTTCCATAAAACACCATAGGACACCAGATCGAAGGCTTTCGAAAGAACAAGAAAACACGCGTACACGGGGGTTTTCCTGTCTGTGTAGTATCTGACAGTGTGCTTGAGACAAAGTACAGCGTGCTTGGTCGAAAGGCCCGCTCTGAAGCCAAACTGGGCATCGTGAAGCGACAGATGTTTATTTAATTGCTTGTCAAGCACACTGTCCAAAACCTTGGCAACAATCGTAGCCAACGATATGGGCCTATAGTTATTTATGTCCGACGCGTCTCCAGTTCGATTTTTTATAATCGGCACAACTAAGGTTTTCATCAGATTCTCAGGTAGATAAGTATGTGAGAAGCAGAAGTTGAAAAACATAGCCAGCACTCTGGGCATGTGCACACCTGCATTTTGTAGATGTTCTATGCTGAGAGAATCGTGCCCAGGTGATTTACCACACTTCATGTTTTTCAAAACTGCAGCTATTTCTTTAGCCGTAACCCTTACCAGCGATGATTCGGTTGCTGGCTCCCTTACCGTTGAAAATGACTCTCCAGTTAACCCTAAAGGGGATTTTGTCGCAAAGTGTTTTTTAAAGAGATTGGCTATGGAGGCAGACTCACTAACACCCTCTACACTCGCAGGAAGACTCGACTTGCTGTTCAGTTTATTGGTGTGCTTCCAAAACTTGCCAAAATCCTTCTCTCTATGACAAGATGCGATAATATTCATTTTTATTTGTTCTCTGTTCTCCTGACACCACCTTAGTTTACTTTTAAAAACCCGCTTTGTTTCCCTCATGGTATCGTAAACACAACCCGCTTTTGGTTCACCACATAACACCCAAGTCTGAAAAGCAAGTCGCGCCTCCGAGTGCGCCAGTCTAACATGTTTGTTCCATCCTATCACTGGTTTTCTTTTGTTTTGATCCGGCCCACAGTAACAAACACAAGCCGCTTCGCTTAATATGTCAATAATTTCATAGTACATTCTATCAATAATGGATCTATGTTCTACATTAGTACACAATTTATCACTACATTTTCTAAATTGAGAAGGAAAATCAACCAGTCTTAGTCTCGTCGTACATAAATTCTTATATAAATCAGTTTGTTGCAAGTCCCTTTCACCCCACATGACTTTATTACGTTAACTTGTAACACTTTCGGACTTAGTTCTAAGTACATTAAAGTTACACGTTATTTCTAATGGAATATGGTCAGACCAATAAACGTTGTGTAATATCGTCGCATCGACGACAGACCGCCGCGCCGCTTCAGATACTACACAATGGTCTAACCAACTATGAGAACCATAAATGTCACTTACGTACGTATATGAGTCCGCAGATAATATTTCAATATCGGCACAACGCCACTTGACTGTTGCTCAACACAAAAGTCCAAAAGTTCAACTCCAAACCGCCCGCTAGGGTGCGCATTATAGTCACCCGATATAAACACAGAGTCTACACAATATTCCTCAATAATAGCCGCAATCTCTCCTAAACATTCCGTGAACTCGGCAAGATTTTCGGCACAGTCCGTCGGCATGTAAACTGAGAACACTAATACTGTCCTTTCACTTAACGTCACTTTTATCGCTGATATACGCGCACTGGTACACTGTATGACAGATACCGCTTGAAAGATAGCTTTCCGCCAAAGTAAGGCGACACCACCGTATGGTCTTCCACGCAACACGCCAACGCCGGTATCTATCGCTGATTTTCCCGTAAACTCAAAATCTGCGTCAATAGTGCCCAAGAAAGGGATATCTTGCGGTTGCAACCAAGTCTCTTGTAAAGCCACGATGTCAGCTGATCGGCATAAAACTCTCACGCATTCAACTGAACGAGTGATCGACCTACAGTTGAAACTAACAAGTTTTGTGTTGTTATTTTTCATGCTGTTTTGATATTTCTAGCCATCGTCATTGAGTTTCTCGTCATTCTGCATTATCCTATTTTCATTATTCTTGTCATAAGTTTTTCTATTATAATAAATAAATTTTCGAAATTGAATGTCCTGCGGCCATAAACCATCATCCAGAAACATTGACAGTTTCGCGTGTGGTACAAAGATCTTGTACGCATCATAGCGTTTTTGTTTAACCATGTTAATTTTCTTTAGAGTCACAGATACATTCGTCTTCTGTTGTATGTACTCAATAATATCGGTTGGTCTGGTCGCTTGGTTGACATTATTTATGAAAAGCGGAACTTTAATCTCGGCTGCTCTAAACTTAACATCGGGCTGTGTTATGGCCTTACCCTTGTGGCCCTGCAGGCGATTTCTCGATCTTTTTCGTTGAACAGTTTGCCATTCTTCTGAAAAATTATCTTTTTTCCATTCACCCTCAGCAAGGACGATTTCCGCTAGCGTTTTTTGCTTGGACCACCCGCTATTCGGTGGACCAGTTAGTCGTTCCGTCTCGCTCACGCTTAGTGCGCTTGCGTCTCGGTCACGAACGGTCGCCATCGCCGAATCATCTTGTCGAAGTTCACTCGTTCTACTAATAGGTGTGAACGAGACAGGTATTTTAGAAACACGTCTTGGCGAGCGAGATCCTTGTATTTTGCGCGTTGACGGACTAGACTTTCCGCTCTCATCAGCTGTTGTCACATTATTGGTATATTGAGTTTGTGACTCACTATCGCCGTAATGTTGTTTTGATTTTTCGACAAAGTGGGGTAGACCTATCGGCCCACTGTCAAAACAAAAACTCTCAATTCCACCACCACCGCCTCTTTTTCGATTTACATTCAAATCAAAGTTATTAACGATCGATGTTTTCTTTAAATTTTGCAAGTCATTTCTAATCTCACTTAGTTGTTTCTCCGTAACATACGTATCCTTCATAATTCTTATTTCATTTTGAATAGTCAGAATATCCCTTAGTGTCCTGGTTGCGTCAATGTGATCAAATGTTACTGGTGGGAGTTTGTGCAAATCCTTTGCTACAAAAATTGGTACCTGCTCAGGAATTCAGGATCCGTTTGCTTGAATAACGATATCATGTCATAGATGTTCCGCTGTGATTTACCACTATTCTTCCTAGCTATTTTCCGTTGCTGCGTTGACACTGAGGCAAAAAGTAGATTCTTGCCTGCTTCAATGTCTTCCTCCGAAAAGGCGGAAATACATAGTCTTACTAGACCCTCCTCGTCCATCACATCCACTTTGTTTTGGATGAACGCCAATAGTTCACAGATGACAATATTACATGTCGTACATTTAATAACTTTCGAGGCCATTGCGCTCGAGACTGAGTCACTGTCACTGTCCGTAACACGTCCGATCGCTAGCACGTCCGGCGAACGAAAAGCACTTAAAAAAAAAACAATAAATAATAGTAAATCGGGTAAGTACTTTTACTAAGCGCATCAACGGACATATGGGCACACAGTTGTTGTGTTTTATATGTATGTGGGAAACTACGTATACACTGTTCGAAATTCTATCAATAGGTATGGTTTGTACGGCTGCGCTTTCGAAATATGCAAGTGTGACATTTCCGTTAGGTTAACTACTCTAGATACATATCGCCTTAGGTCACTCAACAGTATTGAAAAAAAAAATGTTTTGATAAGTAACAATATTTCGTAGAACCGACGTGGGAGATGTGTGTGGCTTTCCTTGGCTAAAGAGAACTGGCGCAAACCTGTAGTGCTTGATACTAATGACCGCAGGGAGGTATGGCACCGTCACCTCCTTCTGCGAAGCAGTCATGCTAGCGAGGGAGGTGGTGGAACGTGAGAGGGAGAGAACCTCAGCTGCCGCGGGAGAAGCACCACGCGTCGGGGGCCACGTGGTGGCTCTCGGCCACCGTAGGCGCAGGCCTGTGCACGGTGAGTAATGGGCTAGCTCGCCGTCCGTCCGTCTTATGACGACCGGCCGTGTCGACGGCGCGTTCGTGTTCCACGCGCGCCTCAAAGAGATGTCAGCAAACATGAGGGGCCCGCAAGGGCCGATGTCTGCCAGGGCTGCGGGACTGTTCGAAAGAGATACCGCGGCCCTGGAATATAAAGGGCAAAAGAAGGAACATGGATGGTTTTTAGTCAGTAAAAGTCTGACACTCCCTTCCGCTCCGCCCAGAGCGGGAGGAGTCATTTGATGATTTCCCATCCGAAAAAAAAGGGAGGTATGGCAGAGTAAGGAGCTTAACAGGCGCTTTTTCCGGGCCCTGCATGGGCCCGATGTAGACCTATCAGCATCTGTAGCCTGGCTACGTTCCGGGGACCTCTTTGAGGAAACTGCAAGTTTTGTCTGTGCAATTATGGATGAAGTTATAGTGGATGGATATATGTCGGGCATGCCACCGTCCAGGCGAATCAATCCGTCACATTATCTCGGGGTGTTCTCGTCTGGCTAACGGAGAGTACTTGCATAGACACAACCTTGTAGCCAGGATTATCCATCAGCAACTTGTTCTAAAATACAACCTTGTGGAATCGGAACTTCCGTACTATAGGTATGTGCCCGACCCAGTTCTCGAAAATGGCAACATCGCATTGTACTGGTTTCAATCCATCATCACTGACAGGGCTATTGTAGCCAATAAGCCTGAAATCTTAGAATGATAAAAAAAATTAAGTATCTTGATTTAGCACACGAGGTTGTCGACATGTGGGACGTGGACTGTGCAATCATTGTACCGATAGTTGTTACCGTTAATGGACTAATAGCAAAGAGCCTCGACCAACACCTTAGGAGGCTCTCAATGCGTGTTTGGTTCAAGGGCTTGATTCAGGAAGCAGTACTCCTGGACACGGTACGCATAGTGAGGCGGTTCCCTGTTCCCGATACCGGTGGGTTACGGTTTTTTATACTAATATTTAAAAATGTAATTAATGTGTAAAAAGATAAATAAAACAAAACAATATTAATATAAAGGGACGTCAGGAAGGTCCACAATATCATTCGGATCCATGGTCGATTTTACTAGGACGTGGGTGATCGGGCGAGGAGAATCAAACGACGTATTTCACACACAATATAATCAGGATCTTATTAGAAAATTATTAGGAACACTAAATCACTAGACACTCCACCAAAAACGTAGCGTGTATTCGTGATGCGCACGAGTCGCCTCTCGGATTCGAACTGACTCGTCGCACCGTTCGTTCTCCCCACACTAGCTCTTGGTGTTGCGTCAGAGTGAATGACAACCGATTACTTCGACAGATGGCGTTCGGCATATCCGGTTGACATTCACTCTTAAATAATAAAACGCGCCGTCACGGCCAGACTGACATTAGCACGTCCTCGTGCTGCTCCTTTCTTTCAGTGTTGAGTTACTCTGTAACAATAGGAAAATAAAACCCACTGGGATTACCACTTTCATTTTGCTCGTCCTATCCTGACATGATAGGTACACTGTATCTATTTTTGAACATTTAGGGACCCACACACAAGCATACATATACGGAAGGCGATTACGTTTGACCTCATGCAAACCAACACTGGCCAAGGCGTCCCTTCGACCAGCCATCATCTCCTATGATGACGTGGACCGGACAACCTAGCCATCGACTAGTCATCATCTCATATGACGACACCTAGCTCAGAGTGACAGCGTCCCTTCGACCAGTCATCATCTCATATGACAACGTGGACCGGACAACTGGCTCTCTACCTGTCATCTCATATGACCACACCTAGCCCAGAGAGTGACAGCGTCCCTTCGACCAGTCGTCATCTCATACGACAACATGGACCGGACAACTGGCTCTCTACCTGTCATCTCATATGACGGTATCTAAGACATTCTAGTAGCAGTAATTAATTCTCATAAAACTGACATTACTAACCTTGAAGTTCCTCACGTTCTGATGCTGAGAGGGTTACCGAGCTTGCGGTTTCAGTATGACCGCTGGACACCGATAGTGTGTCACTATCATCATCTAATGTTAGTGTCCAATCGATCTGGCTCTGCTCCGCCGTCTCGGCCTCCTCCTCACCATTATTAATCAATGAGGTAGCTATCTCTACCAGACCGTCATGGCCCCCGGGTACTAAACGCAGATTTTCGTGCGCATATTTGTAAGTCCGATTAGACCCATCAATGTTTTTCAGCTCATACCTATCATTTTGTAACACCTTGGTAATTAAAAATGGACCTTTGAATTTTTTGTGAAGTTTCGTCTGATTGCGCTCGTTGTTTCTTATAAAAACATAATCGCCTATAGAGAATGGCTTCACAACTGCCTTGCCTCGATTGAACCGTTCTACTTCTGCTGAAGCTGCTTTCGCAATGTTATCAGAGGCGTGACGTCTGATGGTGTCTAAGTCTGATCGGGGTTGGGGTTCGGAACCAAATACAATTTTTGACATACCTAACGATTGAGCTTTTATTCCAAACATTAGTTCTGTGGGTGAATATCCAGTTACCCTAGATCGCGTACTATTTATAGCTAACTGCACGTCTAGAAGTTCATCTCGCCAAGTTTTGTTCGGGTCGTTCTCAATTATAGTGAGCATGCTTTTCAGGGTGCGCATTACGCGTTCTACCTGCCCGTTTGCTCTACTAGATCCTGTTGCGATGAGATGAAGGTCTATGGAATGGTCCTTACAAAATTCTCTAAACTCGGCGCTTATATAGCATCTCCCTTGGTCAGCTATAACACGTTTAGGTGCTCCAAAAAGGCAAACCGCTTTTTTTAGAGCTTTAATAGCACTTGCTGAATCTAACGAGGGGGTATATTCAAGGAGAACATATTTGGTGAAGGAATCGATAATTACCGATGAATATTCTTTGCGATCGCTTTTTCCACTGAGTTTACCCGTGATATCAATGTGTATGGTATGCCAAGGAGTAGAAACTTTAGGAATAGGATGGAGTCTTATTTGGGTAGCACCCGACGGACCCTTCGAAGCTTTGCACACTATACAAGAATCAACGAATTTGCGCACTAGCTTTGACATTTGTGGGAACCAATACTGCTCGTAAAGTTTATCTAGCGTCTTTTCAGCGCCGGGGTGCTTAATCTCTGTATGGACGTGGTTGATTAAAGTCCAAGTGAGGGAGCGCGGTACAACGGGGAGCCAATAGCTACTTTTGTTACGCTCAATTTTCCTATAAAGTATCCCTTTTCGAACATCGTAGGTATGGGCAACGGCTTCAGGGATTTCTTTGTTGTTGTGCTTGATAATTAGATCCTGTACTTCACTATCTCTCTTTTGTTCAACTGTCAGCCAACCCTGATGAAGTTCAACGAATTGGACAGACTTGTTTCTCTTGGACAGATTGGTATCGGGATGGTGTGCAGTAGGTACGTCGAGTGGATTTCTGGAGAGGAAATCGGCATGTTCCATGCTACTCCCTTGCTTGTGGACAATGTCGAAGTCATAAGCCTGGAGGAAGGCCCACCACCGGTGGACTCGTGGTGTAAGATCGGTTTTAGACTTTGACGCCTTAAGAGAATTACAGTCTGTGAAAACTGTGAAGTGCTGTCCATACAGATAATGTCTGAAATGCTCGACCGCTCGGACCACCGCCAAGGTTTCAAGTTCGTAGGAATGGTAACGAGACTCGGTCTCGGCTGTCCGACGGCTAAAGTAGGATATCACATGTGGTAGATTATTGCGTCGCTGAATAAGAATTGCTCCATACCCTTCTGAGCTTGCGTCTGTATGAAGCTCTACTGGGGATTTAGGGTCAAAGATCGTCAAGACCGGCTCTGATGTCAGTATGCTAACTATGGTTTTGTGGATCTCACAATGTTGGCTCGTCCAGGTTATCGGACCTTTTAGTTTTGTTAGGGGGTATAAAGGACCTACTAAGCGGGTATAATTTGGAATAAAACGCCGAAAATAAGATGCAAGACCTAAAAATTGACGAACTTGACTGGCTGTTCGCGGAGCAGGCGCATCAGTTAGTGCTTGTACCTTCCTAGGATTGGGAGTTACTTGACCCGATTTAACGACATAACCGAGGAAATCTACTTCATTTTTCATGAATTTACATTTATGAACATTTAGAGAAAAACCCGCTTCAGATAGAGCTTTAAGTGTAAGGTCTAAACGCTCAAGGCCGCGCGTGACGTCATCAGAATAGCAGAGGACGTCATCCATATAAGCCAATGCCACCGTATCCTTAAGCGTACCTAGAGCCTTGTTAATACACCTTTGATAGACCGACGCTGCATTTCGTAAGCCAAAGGGCATGGCAAGGAACTCATATTGCCCCTCCGGGGTCACGAAAGATGTACGAGCTATGCTGTCGCCCTCGGGATCTATCAAAATTTGGTGGTAGCCTGATGCCATGTCCAATGACGAAAAATAACAAGCACCATGAAGACGATCTATCTGCTCATCAATTATCGGTAACGGGTAATGTTCTGGCCGGGTATTAGCGTTCAGTTCGCGATAGTCTACACACATTCTATCAGAGTTGTCTTTCTTTTTAACGAGTAGTATCGGACTGGCAAAGGGTGACGTGCTTTCGCGAATAACTCCCGCTTCTAAAAGATGTCTTACTTTATCCCTAACTATCTCTTTTTCTGCCGGTGACAACCTATAAGGACGCCGCTGAACAGTTTTATTTGGGTCAATTAAGTCTATTCGCATGAAACCTGTAGAAACACGACGTGTCGGTATGCCTTCTATGAAGAACGCACGGTATTTTTGTAATAATCTGATGAGGGCTACCCTATGCTCACCTCGTAAATCTGTATCAATGTTAGTAAAATCATACTGAGTCGATTTTTCTACAATGCTAACCTCCCTACGTAACGAGAAATGAATGCGCTCATTATTAATTTCGACATTAACACACTTGTCTAAAATATCCCTGCCTAAAATAACTGGTTCGCTAATAGCACCGTTTGGAACTACATGAAATAATACGTCTAATTGAATGCCTTCAACATTGATGGGGCTAAGTATCTGCGAGTCACACTTCACTACATTATTATCTCCAATACCCGTGAGATAAACCAGTTCGTTACATATTGTACCCGGTAGCCTGTTAGCCACGTCGGAAATCAACAATGAACAGGCGGAACCACTATCAAAAAGAAAAGAAACGAGCTCACCGGCGGACGTAGTAAAGGTGCCGGTTGCCGGCCTCCGCTCGCACAGGTGAACCTCCCTGACAGCCGGTTTCTCGTTGCTCCCTTTGCGGTCTGGACACGCTGATGCGACGTGCCCTTGTTGACCACAAACGTAACAAGTAACAGGACGCGGATGGACTTGCGTCTTTATAGGCTGTTCAGCCGTCTTCGTAGTTGCTTTAGTAACAGGCTCTTCACGGCGTTTACGACAGTCCACGGCTCGGTGACCTGATATACCACACCGATGACACGATCCAGCAAAGCGTGGTTCGTTGTAGCGGCTTCTTTTGACTTCGGTCTCGTTACTTTCTTGTCCTTCGTACTTTCGTTTCGATGGAACACCGTTGAGAACCCTTAGCAACTGAGCTCTGGTAGATACATTACAGGATTGCAGCTCTCGTCGTATAATGCCATCTTTTTGGCATAGCACAGAAGCTACAAACCCCGTGATAACATCTTCTGGCATTTCGGTGCGAGGGATGCGCTCTATCATGCTCCAGACACGTGTTGCAGCTTCACTTGCGGTTTCTTTCGTACCTAGTTGGAATCTTAATATCTCGTCGAAGTGATCTTGCGGTAGCATCGGTTTACCAAATTTTGCGAGGAGTAATTCCTTTATTTGCACCCATGTTAGCTGTGAAGTTTGCAATCTGGTCAAACACGTGGCTGCCCGTCCTCTCAGAGCGTGTGTAAGCGCTAGCAAAAGTTCCGCACCATCTAGTTTCCTACTATTCACTACTATTTCCGTTATTCTACACCAACCTTCTATGTCCGCATCTTTTTCATCTGGATCAAACCGCACTAGTTGTATTGTCATGCGGCTTGAATCTTCGGTGGGCGGCGGAGTCTTCAAGAGGCGAGATAATAAGGCTTCCATGTTGCGCAGTAGATTGTGCGACGATGCCACGTGCGCATTGCTATCTTCTCCTTGTGAATGCCCTTCGCATCCCACTTCTGATAAAGGGACGTCAGGAAGGTCCACAATATCATTCGGATCCATGGTCGATTTTACTAGGACGTGGGTGATCGGGCGAGGAGAATCAAACGACGTATTTCACACACAATATAATCAGGATCTTATTAGAAAATTATTAATAATAATAATAATAATAATAATAAAGCCTTTTATTCCGAAACCAGACAATTACACTTACAATAATGGTTAAGACAAAAATCACAAAATGTCTCGAATTTCGGTGTGCCTCGTGGCATAGGCCTCCTCTAACAATTTCCATTGTCGTCTGTCGCGAGGTACCCTCCTCCAGTTTGGACCTGCTGTCAGCTTTATTTCATCTTCCCAGCGGGTATGCTGCCTTCCCTGATTTCTTTTGCCGTCCCTTGGATACCATTCGGTCACTACCTTGCTCCACTTTCCTTTAGTGTCTCGCATCATGTGGCCTGTCCACCTCCACTTTTGTTGGTCTATCCTTATTAAAACATCGCTCAGTTTTGTTTTCGATCGGAGATCTGTGTTCCTTATTCTGTCCTGTCTCTTTGAACCTACCATGCTTCTCTCCATTGCTCTTTGGCACTTTGCAAGCTTTTCTCTGAGCGATTTGGTGAGTGCCCATGTCTCACACCCATAGGTTAGACATGGGAGTATACATGAGTTGAAGGTCTTTCTTTTCAAAGTCATGCCTAGGTCTTTTGACTTCATGATCTCCTTGAGGGACCAGTATTTTTTCCAACCAATTGCAATCCTCATACTAATTTCCTTACTAGCTTGGTCTTTGGTAGAGATGACTTGACCAAGGTATATGTAGTCCTCTACATAGGCCAAAACTTCCTCTTTTATTGTTATATCTACCTTTTTAGAGTTAGTCATCAGTTTTGTCTTGCTGTAATTTATTTTCAGACCAATTTTTTCGCTTTCTTCGCTCAGACTTCGTATCATGATTTGCAAGTTTTTTGGGGTTTCTTCGAATAATACTAAGTCGTCGGCAAATCTGAGGTGGTTCATTTTCAATCCATTTAAATTCAGACCAAACTTTTCCCAGTTCAAGTTGCGAAAGATGTTTTCTAGCACGGCAGAGAACAATTTTGGAGAAAGTGGGTCACCTTGCCTCACCCCTCTTTCTACGTGGAATTCGTTTCCCAGAGATTCCAATTGAATTCTAGCCGTACTGTTGGAATAAATGGTTTGGATAATGTTGATGTATGCTGCTGGTATTCCTTGTTGCTTTAGAGTTTCCCATATGAATTCATGGCTTAAGCTGTCGAAGGCTTTTGCGTAGTCAATGAAGGCAATGTATATAATTTTATTATATTCTTTATATTTTTCCATTACCTGTTTGACTGTGTAGATATGGTCAATTGTCGAAAAGCCTTTTCTGAAGCCTGCCTGTTCAACCGGCTGTTGTTCGTCCAATATTGGGCTTATTCTATCCAGTATGACCTTTGAAAATATCTTATACACATTCGACATCAGGCTTATTGGTCTGTAATTTTCAATATCCTCTTTGTCGCCTTTCTTGTGTATTAAGATGATGTGAGACTTTGCCCATTTCTCCGGGATATCACCGCTCCTCAGAATCTCGTTAAATATTTGAGTTAGAATGGGTACCAGTTCTTCCATTGAACCCTGCAGCAGCTCATTTGTGATTTTGTCTGGTCCTGGGGATTTTCCCGCTTTTTGACTCCTGATTGCTTTTTCTACTTCTTCTGGTAAGATTGAAGGGACGGGTTCCAGAATGGCATTAAGTATTGATTCGGTATGTTTTTTCTTTTCTGTGTTTGATGTTTGTTTTGCGTATAGACTACGGTAGAAGTCTGTTGCCAGTTCTTTGATGTTCTTCCTCTGTGTAGTGGTCTTTGACCTTCTTTTAAGTTTTGGTATCCATTCTTTTCCTGATTCTCGTAGTTCCTTTAAAGCTTTTTTGACACCGCCGGTTCTCTGTATATGATATTCCAGGGTTTGCAGTCTTTTGATTTTACGATCCCTTCTGATGCTTGCTTTTAGTTTCTTACTTGTTTCTGTTATCAATTTTATGTTTTCTTTTTTTACATGGTTCTTTATCAGTTCTTTCCTTTCTTTAATCAGTTGCAAAGTTTGGTCGCTAAGTTGGTATTTGTTACTTTTTTCTTTCTTGTTTGTGATCAAATGGTTTTGAATTTGTTTCTCTAGTATCTCATATTTCTGTGCCACAATTGAATCCTTTGTTGTAATATTTTCTGTTTCGTGTAGATCTCTTGGTTGGACTAATCGGTTATTGTGTATGTGATTTCGAGAAGTTTTCGTGGGGCACTTTCTTAAGGAGCTGCGTATCATGCGGTGGTTTGTGTTAAAGTTCAGCTTGCATATAACGGCAGTATCTGTGAATGCTCTAGGGTGGTTGCTTATTATATAGTCAATTTCGTTTTTGTATGACCCATCAGGGGAAATCCATGTCCATTTGGTTTTGTTATTTTTCTTGAAAATTGAGTTCAGTAGAGTTAAATTGTGTTCCATAAGAAATTCAACAAGTTTCTGGCCGTTGCAGCTTCTCTTACCGTAACCAAATTTTCCAAGAACATATTCTTCAGTATTTTTTCTCGTTCCTACTTGTGCATTAAAATCCCCCATTAGGATAATAAATTTATCTGAATTGATTTTTACTGCTAGTGACATCTCTTCATAGAACGACTCTAACACTGACGATTCGGCTTGCTCAGTGGGAGCATAAACTTGTATAATTGACCATTGTTTCTTATAGCCCGGCAGTTTTATGTTAAGTACAGCTAATCTGTCTGAGATTCCAATAAATTCTTGTATATGTTGTTTAAGGTACGTTTTAATCAAAAATCCTACTCCTCTCTGCCCGGCTGTTTCACCTTTTTGGTATAGGATATAATCTGGATATTCTTCAATTTTTTCGCCTAGTCTCCTCATTTCGCTTATGCCTAGTATGTCGTACTTTATATCTTCTAGGGCCTTGTTTAATTCCATCAGGCTTTCAGGTGTCCTAAGAGTTCTTGTGTTTAGTGTTGCAATGTTGAATACTTCACATCTTTTAGTTAGAGGGTGGTGGTCTAGTTCTCCCGCGGGGACCAGCCGTGTTGGGAGACATTTCATTGTTAGCTGTTTCTCATGTTGTTGTGGTTGTCCGTTTCGTGGTGCTCGGTCTCTAATTTCTGTTTGTAGGCTTGTCCGAGAACGAGATTGATCTCCCTCGTAAGTACTGAAAGGCATCTAGCTTCTGCATTTTTGGGTCGTTTTTTGTACTACCATCTCCGTTCTTGGGACTCGGAGTTTGAGATCTTTTCCTTTTTTCGTTCTCAATCCTCTCAATGTTTCTTTTTTCTTTGTTTTTTAGATATGTGTCTTTGGGCAAATCATGCGTAATATAAGTATTTGGTTTCATTTTCTTTTTATTTTTCAGAATCTGGATTTTTTTACCTAGGGTCGTGGTAGCAAGAAGAATTGGTCTTGTCTTACGGTCTTCGTTTCCTTTTTTGCCCAGTCTCTGGACTCTGTCGATTTCCCCTTCGTTAAGTTGGACCTCTATATCTGTGAGTGCAGAAGTTACCAAGGTTATCAAATCCTCGTGCTTTTCGTCTTTCGATTCTGGAACCCCATGGATTATTACGTTGTTCCTCCTTCCATTCATCTCGAGGTTTTCAATTTTTCTATTTAATTTCTCAACCTAAGAAAATTATTAGGAACACTAAATCACTAGACACTCCACCAAAAACGTAGCGTGTATTCGTGATGCGCACGAGTCGCCTCTCGGATTCGAACTGACTCGTCGCACCGTTCGTTCTCCCCACACTAGCTCTTGGTGTTGCGTCAGAGTGAATGACAACCGATTACTTCGACAGATGGCGTTCGGCATATCCGGTTGACATTCACTCTTAAATAATAAAACGCGCCGTCAAATATAAAATGTGATAGCCCATAAATATTAGCTAACGGTGTTTGTTAATCTTGTTCGCTCTGCACGATAGCGTAAAAGTGAAATTCTACGTCATATCATAAGGTTGGAATTTCATACCACAACCCCTCCGAACGCGATACCATAATATCTTGATTTTTATCCTTACGCGCTTGATTTTGATCCTTAAACACTTTGTAGTAACTACCCATGTTAATAAATAAACATTCTGATTCTTTCTTAACCTGGTAAATACTAAGGATTTGTAGTTGATCTGGTACTTTCTGACTCTCTAATCTCAACATATAAAATAAAGTTTTCAAGTACAAAAGAAAAGGAAATGGCAATATATTCAAATACCATCGAATGCTTTCACAGCAAAACGGTGAATACGACACTCCAGGGACGCGTCACAACTTTTTAAATAAATATGGGCGAATAAATAATACCGGTGTGGGCGATGCTTGGGGAGTTGAAGGGAATATTTCATACCTGTTTCATTTAAATAATACCACAAAATGTCCACCGCAGAAATAAGAAGAAATAGTGATATCTACACAATAAAAAATATCTGGGTAACAGAAGTTTTTTTTATACAGACATGGGTAGACACCTAGTACACACGTACTACATAAAGGTAGTAAGCAAAAGACTTTAAGAAGTAGATTTTATATTTCAATGAATACTCTGGATCCTAATCCAAAAACCACCAAAACATAATATAATATCAATATTATTAACGCTCATTTATATGTAAACTAGGTGTTCCCCGCGGTGTCACACGCTGCGCGGCTCCTAAGGGTCGTAGCGTAATGTTATATAGCCTATAGCCTTCCTCGATAAATGGACTATACAACACAAAAAGAATTTTTCAATTCGTACCAGCAGTTCCTGAGATTAGCGCGTTCAAGCAAACAAACAAACAAACAAAGAAACAAACAAACTCTTCAGCTTTATAATATTATATAATATATAATATATAGTATAGATTTACACTCAACAGCAAAAGTAGATTTGTTTTTTTTATACACTCTAAAAAGACAAATGTAGTTTTCCAGTAAATAAAAAACAAAGTTAAAGCTGCAGTTCCACGACACAGTCCTATTTCTCAAAAGTAAACATCAAATCCTATTGAAACCATTTTCTATAAAAGTTAGTTTTACGTTATATAAACCCAATTTTTTTAGAAGTTTCCTCTTCATACTTAAAAAATTTCAGGGGGGACACAATTTTTAAGGGATTAGAAGCGAATATCTCGTTAACCATTGACTTGAGAAAAAAAATATTCGAGGGACCTCAATTTATTTTTTCATGATTTTCACATAGTAACATAGTGCAGTGGAACGATACAGATAAATAACATATATATTTTTTTAACCCTAAATTAAATGTATGGAGTGACACGGGGTTTTTCTGGGGTTGTTCCTTCTTTTGCTATTTGGCTAGGAACTAATGATCCAATTAAAAAACCGTAAGAAAGAAACATTATTCGAGGGTGCTTTAGGCTATATACAGGGTGTAAACGTACCCTTCACGAAGTCGACAACCAAGTATTATGTACATCAAACTAAGTTATTTTACGCAAAAATTATTGCTGTGAAACGACTTATTTTTTGGGGTGAAAAATCACGTTTTACGGTAGAACTCAATGCAATGCATTGAATAGTACGGGGTTCGTAGAGGTGTTTAAAGTAAAAATCATACATTAAAACATATATTTAAAAAAAAAGTTGGGACATTGAGCCCCCAATATCTCCGTAACTAGAAGGTTCCCAGGTATGGTCTAGCTAGAACAATAAAAATATCGCAATGACGGGGAGAACAAGTGCCTTTCGGCTTTGGGTCTTGTTACAGACTTTATTATATTTATATAAAAAGAAAAAGTATTTATTAGTCTCGCACAGGACAAAACAAAAAAATTTTAGCCGAGCTATCACAATTTTTGTCGACGAAGTCGCGGGTGATGTGCTAGTAATCAATACTTGAGTACAAAACTGAGATAGATAATAATTTAATAATTTTATTTAGTAATATTATCTAATTATCATTAACAATAGAACCGCGCGTCCGTGTGTGACCTTGTTTATCCGTGATCGTGGTGCTTGCAACAGCGCCGAAATATCAGGAACTCAAAACAAACAGTGGACATGGTAAATATCCATGTGTTAATGTGTGTATGTATGTAGTGGTAATGTATGTGTGTGTGTGTTTGTGACCATGACAGTTTATGAACTTATATTATCTATTATTCAAAACAGTGAAATATTTGGAAACTGTTTGCGACGTTGTTAACTTTCAGAATGCGCCCTCTTAATGACGTAATAGTAATAACACAGTATTTCGATCTTAATTTGTATTTTAATACTTTTAAACGTCAATTAAAATTATTTTACGAATTGCGTTCCACGTACGATACCCATCATGTTGAGGCCCTTAGTACACCCAAGGGCATCAGAGGTAACAACAATACATAATGAAATGTTATAGGACTTGTATTGAGACTGAAATTGTTGCGTCTATATGAAAACACGTTCTGCTTTGACCGTTTATGGGCTGATAATAATGATATAAATATCTTTATGTAACTTAACTGTAAATGTTATCTACCTTCTTATAGAATTAGTAGGTAACAGCAGTGTAAGTCAAGGTTTACGGGTGGATTGTTTGATGTTTGCGATCAGCCGTGGATAAATCAAAGACCTAGCATTGATAACGCTGTACAGCAAGTCAATAAAAACAACTGTATCAATAATTGCTACAAATTTCTTAGAAATGATATTACCAGCATGGAAAAATTGTAATGCTAGCTCAAGCCCGCGGCTTTACCTGCGCCGTTTTCGTTAATTATCCCACAGGACCGTACCACCGCGGGATAAAAAGTATCCTATATGTTAATCCAGGTTAGGTTAGGTTAGGTTAAGTGTCTGTCTGTCTCTGTAACGGATGCGGCTGGAGGCACACTATGGCAAGTGTGTCTCCACCCAAATTCGTTAAACCGTTTTTGCGTGAAAGAGGAACAAATATGCATACATCCTTACAAACTTTCGTATTTATAATACTCGTAGTATTTAGTAAAATTTAGGAAAACTTTAGGTGTTCATTAAAAACATCATAAAGATTTTAGAACTGATTTACTAAGGTTATTCTTTAGGTAGATACCTACTTGTTTCACTATAAACATCTTGGTAGATCCAAATGTGGACACATTTTAGCTTCCAAAAATGCATGTTGTTGTTTAGGGTCACGACACATTGGTCGATGGCATTCGACGGTCGAACGTTGGCGATTAATGTGTCGTGTCGTGGCCGTTAGACAGAGGTGCATAATATCATTACACCCACAGTTTTATATATTGTAAGTAACTAAGGCCAGGTTAGTAGGGCCAGATGGCTCTATGTTGGAAACCTCAGGGGATCGTTTGTGACCACTCTACCGAAGCGGCAGTAGAGATTAGGCAAGCGCCTACAGTTTGAAAAATCTGACAATGACGAATAGGTACAAATTTAAAATTTAATTGCTTTATCAGGCGTCTTTGCGTGATTAACGATGTTGATTTTTCGGTTGCTGTATTTAAATTGGTAGGCGTAATCTCTTGTATTCTAGTTCAACACTATGTCATTGAAGTTTAACTCTTATTGGCTTTAAATTTTGTGCAGGAGGATAGACCAACTTGAAATCTCTATTTGTTTGTAGTTAAGTTCATCAGTGTTTTATAAGCTCAGGAACTTAGTGCGTTACATACAACCAGACATGTGTGAGGATGTGTAGCGATGGATATAATGAGATGTTTAATTTTCCTAACCTTTAGTGCTTAGTCCAACTAGAAATTTCAATTTTTTTTAAGCTATGTCCTCATTACGCGAACAGTGGCCGACTGTCAGCTGATTGATTCTGAGCGGCGAATCGTTCGTAAACTCCAATGTCGACCACTGCGAACTCTTGGCAAGGAAGGCAAACTCAGTTACTACTCGTACGAGTATTACCAGCGCTGGCTTAGCGTGGCCGACTGGAGCTAATTTCGTGTGTAATTTGATCACTACAAAACGGCCGCTCATTGAGTAAGTCGGCTGGCGAAACGCCCTACGTATGTACAGTATGCTCTATATGGACAGTTCATTTAAAACAAATAGGGAGGCGAACCGTAAGCAACAGTCAGCTGCTCACTGTTCGCCTAATCACAGCCTTAGACGACTGCTGAGGCTACAGCTGTATGCTTTATGGAATTGCCCGAATAAACACTTTCACACTATTTTCTATTTTAATTTATTTATTTAATTATCAAAATTACATGTCATATTTAGAAAAAAAAAAATATATATATTCAAAGCTTAAAACCATTTGTCAAAAAAAAAAACATTATTTAGTTTTTTTTTTCGCCAAATGATTATTCTATTATTTATCATATTTTCTCTAAATTTAAACCAATTACTTAAACCATTAGTTTAGGTCATTTAATGCCTGGTCAGTTAGCGCTGGCTAACTGTTTAAGTTTTGCTTTATAAAGCATTGTCAGACGACGTGCTTTTTTTTTTTTGGTTGGGAAATCATCAAATGACTCCTCCCGCTCTGGGCGGAGTGTCAGACTTTTACTGACTAAAAACCATCCATGTTCCTTCTTTTGCCCTTTATGTTCCAGGGCCGCGGTATCTCTTTCGAACAGTCCCGCAGCCCAACAGTCCTGCAGCTCAACAGTCCCGCAGCCCATTTCGCTTCATAAAGCATTGTCAGACGTCGTGCTTAAAATATCATCCGGTAGCCGATTATCTATATATCGATGGGCCCATGATACGAATTAACCTTGCAGATGCAGATAGATATAGGGTGTGTGTGTAACCAGCTAATTGGCTTATACCTCGAACACAGTAATTATACCTATCTCCGCGTTTATTGTGTGCCTAACGTATACTCGGCGCCTGTAATATCACCATAGCGGGAACAGCCAACATTTTTAACGCTTTAAAAAGTGGTCTCGCGGAGCATGCTCGTCCAAGTCCAAGTTTTCCGCACATTTTGTCAATATGCGGCCCTCAAGTGAGAGAGCTGTACTTAAAGCTCGAAGCCAAGAAATGTGTGATGACTTGCACCTGTTCGACCACACTGCTTCCTACCCGAAGTGACAGTAGTGTACACGTTCGACCGGAAAGATTGACGTGCATGTAATGTATTGGTTGTATTGAGTATCAACCCATTTATTATGAACCAGTTGTTAATTTTATCCACCACTAAGTTAAATCTTTGCTGTAGTGTTTCCATTGATTGAGCGCACATAATCGCAGCCACATCGTTTGCGTAGGGACATAAAGATATAAGCCTCACTTATTGCTACAGGTAAGCAATAGAATAAACATGATGTTAGAGAGGGAGGAGCCTTGTGGTACCCCCTTAGTGATGTTAAGAGCGTCTGACTGGTTTCGACACAATGCCTACCTTTACTATAAATAATTTCACTTAGTTTTCAGGAGGTTTATCCACAAACGAACAACGAGTGATTATTCATGTTTCCGCTGTCATTTTAGTTACCACCTCCTGCTACATTTTTGTCACGCTTTGTGGCATTATCGACGTCAATCAATTAATTTAAATATGATTATAAACGCATGGTAAATTGATTAAAGTGCATTCGACATTTATGATTCGTACGGGTAATCTGTAATACATGATATCTATAATCTTGACGCAATACGGATTTTTCCAACCCGAAATTCATCGTCTTACCATTTAGTAAACGTGCATTGGTGATTACTGATCTGACGTAATTTTATCGGATCTTATTCACTGATCACGATCACGGTCTTGAGATATTTTGATCATAGTTTCTAGTACTTTTACAGTTTCGTATCTTCGGTGAACATCGTTTTGAGGGCTTTGCAAAAGAGAATTGTTTTGTAGTTCTAAGTTAATTGTCTTTAGAGGCAGATTATGGTAGTTATCAGTAGCGAAGGGTCAATTTTGAAAGAGGTAAGCTGGAGTATATATTATCTTTAATGTGATTATATTATTTTTCTATAGAATACTAACTAAGGGGAAGCTGGTAGGAATTGAGTTGTATGGAACCTTCGCCACTGGTAGCTATCTACTAATATCTAGTAAATACTGAAGTAGATCTTTGACAGTCGAAACGGGTAGTTAGGAGTCTGAAAGTTTGACAGTCAGTTGCACCGAGAGGTAACTGTATCCAGTAATTGCGATTGGTTGTGAAGGACAGATAGGCAGTCGTCCCATGTAAACTACCGGTATGCAACTGCATCTGTTTAGACTGTAGGTTACCCTTATATATTTGGGTAGGGGCTTGGAAGAAGTACTTAGTTACACGTGGTTATTCTCGCATCAAATAGCATGGTAGTGTTTAGTTTTAAATGAAAATTATGGGTAAAAGTGAAATAGAGACATGAGGTGTCTATAAAAGTACAATTCTGAAGGAGAAAGCGATCGGGCCGCGTAGGCGGCAATGTTGCCATCTACGGAAGTATTTTGCTAGAGGACATATAAATCAGTTGTATCGCTATGGTCTGCCATAGCAATTAGGTGGCTTTGCCGCTGCGGTTTGCGTAATTGTACTTGATTTGTGCTGAAATACCACAAATCAAATTTATTTCGCGTCGAAGAAACAAAAGTCAATACAAATTAGTGCTGATGGGCTATCGCAAGCTTATCAGGTGGCATCGAACACTTTCTTTGAATGCCTGGGTGTGTCGATTCGAGCGTTATCAGCTTACTTCTAATGCGACATGAGTGGCAGCCAGCATGGCGACGGATTATTGACTTAATGGCTATTTATCATATTATCACAAATCACTGATACACATTTTGTTGAAAATCTTTTACGCAAAAGGAGCACACTTATTTTGTGTTGCTACATCTTTATTAATAACCAGTGTTTGATATTTCTGGTGTTGAGTTGGGTTAAACCTATTCTCTTTTGCTAAAAGAAATATAGGCTTAGATGATAAAGATTAATTCATTGATGATCCTAAAATATCTTATGTTTATTTAGTCCTTGTCAACGCGACATGGTCTCCTAGCATTAGCATTAGTTAACAAGTGTATCTGTCTGCACAAGCTACGTACGGGGTTAAACAAATGTTATCTGCGCAGTTTAACGATGTAGACGAGAAAGTATCGTTATCGTTGATCGTAAATCGCACGGAACGATCGTCCGATACGTAACGATCGCGTTCGGAATGGATTCCGTTTTGCATTGATCGCACTAGTACACTGCATATTGTTACGCCTTTTTATATACGGAAAGCGTGGGCGTAAACTATGCAATATGTGATGCACAATATATTGATCTGTACGCTTTTTCTTGTGCGCGATATATTGTTTGAATACTTCTTTTTTTGCAAGTAAAACTCACAAATAAAAAGATTTAACATATTTCACCTACTTCACCTGATTCAGCATGCAAACTTAAAATTAAATAACAATATATTAAAGAATGCTCAGACGTCCGTACACATGTAGGTCGTCTCTTGTAGTATAAACAGCTGCCTGGTTTTAGATATTGGTATTTAGATAGATACAGTATCTATTTTCTGATTATTCTGGAAAAATACGTAAAACATCGCAAACTTTCGACTTAACCCAATAGCAATATATTACAACTTGTGCACGTGGCACCCACGGTCAACCATGATCGTGACTATCTCTCTCCCTTTGAATGAAAAATTGCTATCTTTGTTCTCTTAAGCCACGGATCGCGATCGAGATTAACTAAATTCAAAGCCTATGGAACTATGTAAGTATACGAAGAACTTACTACTACTGCTTGGCAAAGGCCTCCCCCAATTCCTTTCATGAGCTCTTTTCCCGTACCTTCTCGAATTAAGGCGCGGGCTCACCGCGGCGCATGCTGTGCACGGGCACCCGGCGCATTTTAGCTGCGTGTATTAATTTGTTTGACAACGTGGGTCTACGTTTCCACTGGAGTACACGAATATGACCCACGACTATGTATAGCGTGGCACGGCGCACGGAGAGGCTACGTACGTGCCACTGCAATCCACGGTGTATGACTGAAAACTGCGCTGCGATAAGTGAGCTGTACATAGTCGTGGGTCATATATTCGTGTACTCCAGTGGAAACGTAGACGCACGTCGACAGCGTTGAGCTATGTAACCGCCTATTCGAGCAAGCCACGCATGTATCAATGACGTCAATTCATGCGTAGCCTCTCCGTGGGTTGCAGTGGACACAACCACATACGAGTAAATTTTCTTACAAAGCGAAGCTTAATACACGTGCGTAGCCTCTCCGCGGTGGGCCCGCGCCTTTAGCCCTCGCGTTAAGCATCTAGATTGTCTCGCCACCTCCTTCGACGCTGGCCTCAGCGGCGCCGTTCATCTTCTGGCACCCATCGTGTGGAGACTTGCCCAGCTGTCATCGTGCATGCGGCTGACGTGACTGTCCCAACCCCATTTAAGCCTAGCAGCCTTCTTGCCAACGTCCTGCTGCTCACTATACCTGTTTTGGAACGCAGCGTACATGCTTATAACAGTGAAAATATTGCGCAACATTGGTTGCACTGTAACCTCACCAGTCTTTGCTGTAAATAAGAATTGGTCAGGCTGATTGGAAAAATGAGACTTGCATTTAAATGAGAAAACTTTACACATCATTGGCAAAATAATTTGCATTCGCAATTTGTTTACAATTTGTTTTACAGCTTAGACGATATTTGGAGGGTATGATAGTCTTATTAGCTGTATTACGTAGGGTATAGATTCTATAATACAGTTTTTGTTGAAGTGAAGAAAGTAACTGCTGTTAGCAGTGAAATAAAAATATACGGCCACAAAATTACATGCTTGATAGATGTTTTTAAACAATCAAATCATCATACTTGAACATATTTAAAGCCAATTTACTTACTACCAGGCAGACAGAGAACATTGTGAGTGGGAACTAATTGGAACTGTTATTTAAACATTCGAGAGGTTATTACAATAACCAAATTGTATTACTTCCATCATTAATTTTTATTATTGTATTACTTTATAATTAAGATTTGTTATATTATGTTGTTGTCCTATGGTGAATGCTGTGTATACCTATAATAGGCATACATACCAGCACTTTTCTGTTATTTTTATTGTTTCACATTAATTCTTAGTATGTACTGCTGTTGGTGTACCAAATAAATAAATAAATGATCAGTTGAAAAAAATAAAATAACGGGTAGTTATTTTTTTATCGGCGGTTGGTAAATTTGTGCGGCAGTAAAACATAGACAGTAATAAAAAACAATTGGCCGGTTATTTCGTCTTACAATGTCAGTGCTAAAAATACGTAAGCAGATTAATAAATAAATGGCAAGTAAAAATAATGGAATATGGACAGTTAGATAAAACAAAACAAAACAACATGTTGTATGTTTTTTTGTCATCATAGTTATTTAAAGTACTTGTGCTGCTGCATGAAGAAACGTCATCATCAGGTTCCAAAGGTTTAACTCAATCTACACATTCGACACCATTAATTAATGTTATTCCTACGGAACCTTCATTGGACGTCGAGGGTTCATGGATGGCGATGGCAATCGTGACAACTCTTTCAGTAAAGCAGGGTAAAGCTGTACTGTTTATATAATTTATTTTTTTAGTTTTAAATCACCTTTGTAGACAGATTTTATGAAATCATTGTATTCACAAGAGTATCAAATTACGCTATAAGAATAAGTTTTAAAATGGAGTTTGTATATACCATTGTACAGAACAAAGTATCGAGTGATATCATTATAATACTTGAGTTGTAGTAAGCAAGTGATCTCATTAAAAATACAGCTTTAAAGATAAAACTAACTTAAAGTGTCACAAAATACTTAAGTTGTATAGTAGTGTTTTCATATTATGTTTTAACACCCTAAGCGTACACGGAACCCTTAATACAGATTTTATACAGCTCAAGCTTTATAACAACTCAAAAATCCCTCTTATAAAGATTAAACCATTTTTTGTCACTCTTGTACGTCTTTAAAAGCACTTTAAGTTCTAAATAAGCTGGATAATTGATGTTAAAAACGCTTGCGTGTGTTATAGATTGGCTGATATATACATATATCTGTATATATATATGTATTAATATCCACTGATTATCAAGCTTTGAGTGTCAGAATGGTTACTTGTTATTTACTGTGTCTAAAAGTATCTCTAAAAAGGTGTGTAGGGAAAAGGGTTTCTATCAAGAAAAGACACAAAGACAAGACTAGACTATTCATTTATTTCGATTAGGCTTGTCAGATATTTATAGGTAACGTTAATTACCTATCAAGCTACGTCCATTCGCAAACCTAGGTCTTCGTGGAGAAGAATGGACAAGAAACTCCACGGTATCATCTTTTAAAGTATTATGCCAGAACAATTATATGTTGTCCTGGACCCTTCTCAAATTATAGCAATTTATCAGTGAAGATAAACAATAAGCAATATAAACCATATTATAACACATAATTCTAGCACATAATTTATCAGTAATATTCATAGTATAATATCAAATAACTTACATAAACATTGTAGAAACTTAGGGTAATGCAAATAGGTTCCAGCTTTACACTTTTGGTATCTCCATTACTATGTCACTTTCAAACGTAATAATAAACACATGGCACACACAATATTAAATACCTCCCAGGGTATATCTTGTCCTTAGAACAGTTGCAGTATAAAAAGCCCCGAATCGGCGACAACCTCTATTTTTATACACGTCAAACGTCAAATACTCAGTACATCCTACCCGCCATAATAAACCAATGGCAAATGGTCACATATTATAGCTAAATAACTAATAACAGAGACAACAACTAACAAATCCTCTGTAAGGGAACTATTTTAAAACTTCATTAGATAATTTAGCAAACTAGTAAGTATTTATTTGTAATCTATTTGTTTAATCGAATAAAATATGAACATCAACTGATAGTTCAGAGAATTGATTGAAACAACTTCATATATTGGAATTGCAACATAAGATCTGGGACACATTATAAATATCACTTCATTATCACTAATTCATTTTAAAGTAAATAAACATTTAACTTGATTATTCAAATATAACAACTTTCTTTCGTTTGGATACTAAGCCTTTTAAGCCACAATAGAAACTATTTCTATAAAATACATCGTAGTATAAAATACCTTTAGGAAAATGTATATTAGGTTAATTTGAAATTATAACCTTTCTGTTATCAAGATACTAATTTACGATGATTATAAATCTAGTTATATTTTTGAAATGCAACGTCGCCATACGTCAATGTTATTTTACGTTTGACAGCCGACGTTGCTGGATTATCGATTGTTATTAATGTAGCCATTACTGAGAGTTGTTAAACAGTCAGATATTCTCATACACATAAGGGTTATCTAACACGTGCTACTTGGGTATCCCGTAAGTGACAATAAGTTTAGTTTTAAACCGTGAAAGCTTAAAAGAATGGTCTACTGGTTATTCCAACAAATAAACTGTCAAGAAGGAATTAATTTAATAAATTCTGTCATGCACGTTGATAGGGATGTGAGGGTTGTTGACTAGGGATTTGATATTCGGGTGCATATTTACCTAAAGTTTGAGTGTTGAAAAAAAAAACCCTGTTTGTGATAAATAGTTTTTTATTTTATTTTATTGTTTTGATTAATACATAAACTTTTTCAATTACAATAGTTGCTTATGATAGCAAATTTAATGTATGATTATTTTATTATGTTTGTGACTGTGACTGTAGCTTAGCTTTTTTTTTGACTCTCAAAAGTGCCTGGAATGGTCTAGTTGAAATAAATGATTTGAGTTTGAGTTTGATTGTGTTAATTATTATTCAACATGATGTCAGCTTCAAGATTATTTTTAATTTCATCAATAAATTGGTCGACTCTGGTGTTGTTGGCTTTGGCGTTGTCGGCTCTGTTGGAGCTGTTGTTATTGGCTCTGGTGTGGTTGGCTCATGAGTTATCGGCTCTGGTGTGGTTGGCTCAGATGTTGTCGGCTCTGTTATTGTTGGCGCTGTTGTTATTGGCTCTGGCGTTGTCGGCTCTGGTGTGATTGGCTCTGGCGTATTAGGATCAGTTACTGTGGTTGTTTCTATAGTAGTCGGATCTGTTACTGTTGTCGATTCTATCGTAGTTGGATGTGTTACATTAGTCGATTCTATAGTAGTGGGATCAGTCACTGTGGTTAATTCTATCGTAGCGGGATCTGTTACTGTGGTCGATTCTATCGTAGTGGGATCAGTCACAGTGGTTGATTCTATCGTAGTGGGATCAGTCACTGTGGTTAATTCTATCGTAGCGGGATCTGTTACTGTGGTCGATTCTATCGTAGTGGGATCAGTCACAGTGGTTGATTCTATCGTGGTGGGATCTGTCACTGTGGTTGATTTTATCGTAGTGGGATCAGTCACTGTGGTTGATTCTATCGTAGTGGGATCAGTTACTGTGGTTGATTCTATCGTAGTGGGATCAGCCACTGTGGTTGATTCTATCGTAGTGGGATCAGTCACTGGGGTCGATTCTAACGTAGTGGGATCTGTGACTGTGGTTGATTTTATCGTAGTCGGATCTGTCACTGTGGTTGATTCTATCGTAGTGGGATCGGTTACTGTGGTCGATTCTATCGTAGTGGGATCAGTCACTGTGGTTGATTCTATCGTAGTGGGATCAGTCACTGTGGTTGATTCTATCGTAGTGGGATCAGTTACTGTGGTTGATTCTATCGTAGTGGGATCAGCCACTGTGGTTGATTCTATCGTAGTGGGATCAGTCACTGGGGTCGATTCTAACGTAGTGGGATCTGTGACTGTGGTTGATTTTATCGTAGTCGGATCTGTCACTGTGGTTGATTCTATCGTAGTGGGATCGGTTACTGTGGTCGATTCTATCGTAGTGGGATCAGTCACAGTGGTTGATTCTATCGTAGTGGGATCAGTCACTGTGGTTAATTCTATCGTAGCGGGATCTGTTACTGTGGTCGATTCTATCGTAGTGGGATCAGTCACAGTGGTTGATTCTATCGTGGTGGGATCTGTCACTGTGGTTGATTTTATCGTAGTGGGATCAGTCACTGTGGTTGATTCTATCGTAGTGGGATCAGTTACTGTGGTTGATTCTATCGTAGTGGGATCAGCCACTGTGGTTGATTCTATCGTAGTGGGATCAGTCACTGGGGTCGATTCTAACGTAGTGGGATCTGTGACTGTGGTTGATTTTATCGTAGTCGGATCTGTCACTGTGGTTGATTCTATCGTAGTGGGATCGGTTACTGTGGTCGATTCTATCGTAGTGGGATCAGTCACTGTGGTTGATTCTATCGTAGTGGGATCTGTCACTGTGGTCGATTCTATCGTAGTCGGATCTGTCACAGTGGTCGATTCTACCGTAGTGGGATCAGTCACTGTGGTTGATTCTATCGTAGTGGGATCTGCCACAGTGGTCGATGCTATCGTAGTTGGATCTGTCACAGTGGTCGATTCTATCGTAGTGGGATCAGTCAATGGGGTCGATTCTAACGTAGTGGGATCTGTCACTGTGGTTGATTCTATCGTAGTCGGATCCGTCACTGTGGTTGATTCTGTCGTAGTGGGATCGGTCACTGTGGTCGATTCTATCGTAGTGGGATCAGTCACTATGGTTGATTCTATCGTAGTGGGATCTGTCACTGTGGTTGATTCTACCGTAGTTGAATTAGTCACGGTGGTCGATTCTATCGTAGTGGGATCAGTCACTGTGGTTAATTCTATCGTAGCGGGATCTGTTACTGTGGTCAATTCTATCGTAGTGGGATCAGGTACTGTGGATGATTCTATCGCAGTTGGATCTGTCACAGTGGTCGATTCTATCGGAGTAGGATCAGTCACTGTGGTTGATTCTATCGTAGTGGGATCTGCCACAGTGGTCGAGGCTATCGTAGTTGGATCTGTCACAGTGGTCGATTCTATCGTAGTGGGATCAGTCAATGGGGTCGATTCTAACGTAGTGGGATCTGTCACTGTGGTTGATTCTATCGTAGTAGGATCAGTCACTATGGTTGATTCTATCGTAGTGGGATCTGTCACTGTGGTTGATTCTACCGTAGTTGAATTAGTCACGGTGGTCGATTCTATCGTAGTGGGATCAGTCACTGTGGTTGGTTCAAGTGTTGTAGGGTTTGGTGTGGTTGCTTCGTCATGGTAGAGTTGGCAATAGCTTTCATCCATATCAGGTGGTATGTAGCGGAAGGAATCGACCAAAACAATGGAATCTGGAGACGCCATGCCCATGATGGATATCTGAAACAAAGACAGTGGTTGGTAGTTTTGTGACATAACTTCAAGGAGGTAATGGATAAATAATAATAAATAATAAATATCCCTGGACATTTCACACAGCACCATCTAGTCCCAACCTAAGCAACCTAATGCTTGTGTTATGGTAACTAGATGGCTGATAAACTACATATATACATTTTTTTTTTTGTAAATACATACATATTATAGATAGAAAAACACCCAGACCCGGAACAACTACTTGTAGGTCATACAAATATTTGTTCCGTACGGGAATCGAACCCGCGACATGCAGCGCAGCAGTCAATCGCTTGACCACTGCGCCAACCGTGTCAATGGATACCAAGTGGACGGCGTCAGATAAAAAGACAGTCCTCTTCAAGCCATGATCACCTGTGCCGCCCGAGCTTTAAGGACAAAGTTTTAAAAAACGTGTTAAGAATCTCACTTGCACTAATTAATTTACCTTGCACTAATTAATACCTTGACTGTTAGGCGTTTTAGTACATGGTAGGATAGTTGGATTAATTATTTTCGGAAACCCTTACTTTTTCCTAAAGGATTCTTAATTGGAAACAAAAAAAAAATATCATTAACACTAGAAACGGGATATTTACCATGTCTCAAAAAAAACCTTGTGTAAATATCCCGTTTGTAGTGTTAATGATAATGTTAGGCACCATGACAGTTAAAAAAAAAATTCATAATAAGTAAGTACAAACCTCATGTCAGGATTTTTGGAACGAGGATCCTTATTGCTGGATCCTTATTCCATAATGATTAAATACTGTTCTGAAGTTTGGCAAATGAGAGCTAGACCAAAAAAGTGTACGGTTTTGACCGACCTGACCTGACGATTAAAAAAAAACTATTTTTTTTTCCATTGTTAGATGTCCTATGAAAATATTTTTTATATAATACATTATTGCGTGGCAAGACTTCAAACCTATTAAAAGAAATAAATCTGTGTGAGCCCGACAATTATGTATTACGAAGGCGACGGCCACGTCTATTGGCGGTGCCCAGTAGTAGGACCAATCCACTGAGTAAAGCCCCTATAACGTGTACCTTGACTGTACTAAATGAGGTAGTAGACAGAATAGGTCTTTTTACTTGTTCTCTGAGTGAGTTCACAAATCCACGATGTACAAAATATGTTTTGGTAAATAATAAAACTGATATTATGGCCACACTATTGAATTTCTGTTTCTGTAGTGATGATGAGTTAATAAAGAAATAATACATTGTTACCAATAATAATAGGCTTCCCCAATTAAATAGAACTTAAACATAACTGGCGAAATTTGGGGGTATTATTACCCCTTCAAAGCATGCAGGAATATTATTATGTTATAGAATTGTGTGAACAATATGCATCTCATGTATGTAAAATTGTTTACTCTCATCACCTAATATGTCATAAAGTAAAAGTAATGGTGAGATAATTAATGCTTTAGCTGTTACTTGGATGAAGAAACACGTTGCTATTAAATCAGCAATGGTCAAGTAAAAGTTAATAAAAGTATTAACTTTTATTAACTTAATAAAATCATATACCAATATACATCTCATGAATGTTAAATTGTTTACTCTCATCGCCTGATACGTCTTAAATTAAAAGTAATGATGAGATAATTAATGCTTTAGCTGTTACTTGAATGAAGAAACACATTGCTATTATATCAGCAATGATCAAGTAAAAGTCAATACTTTTACTGATAACTTTAGTTGTTCATGAAGAAACTGGCTGTTACTCATATGAACACAAAAAAAAACTAATTCTAAGGTAATCGTTTTCATCGCATTATTTTTATGAATTTGATCCAAATGAATGAACATGAATGCTAATTACGCGTCATGTTTTGTGTGTTTAAAATTCCGAGAAATGATCACACTTTCAAATATGCTAAAAAATATAGTTAGACAATAAGTCAAATGGAAAATCAACAACTTGAAATTCACGGTAGGTTTTAACTTGACAGCGACCAAACCAAACCCAGGTGGTTAAGTAATTTAACCCAAACCACCTGTCATACAAACCAGATTTAAAACAACTTAATAATACTCACGTAGCCGTTATACGTATCTGAGCCGGTTAAAGTCATCTCCAGAGTGTGCCATCCTGGCACAAAGCTTAAAGTCGAAGCCGAATTGTCAGCCATTCCTGTTATCCTGTCACCAGTGATGTCTAACTGGCTGACCAAAACAAGGATTTGGTCGTGGGGGTGCGATGCTTCCATATAAATGTTCACTTCTATTATACCACCATGGTGCATAGTAAAAATGAATGATGACACACAACTCACAGTTGTTTGAGGCTTAATAAAAGAGGTACTGTGTTCATTTTGACCAGTCAAGTCTAAATTGCTGTATGAACCAACAATCCAAAATGGCATGGAGTGACAAAGGCCCCACTCATTTGTCAACCATTCATTAAAATTTTGCTCAAATGTGTACCTCACACATGAATCACTTACTGCGTGAGCCACCACAACGGCTAATATAATTAATTTACAAATCATTTCGTTTCGCATGTAGCAATAAATCTCTTTTTAATAAACCTAAAATTTCTATACAACACGTTTTATACTTTAATCGAACGCGTATCTTCATTACTAATAATGTACCCTAATGAATACGGAAAAGATATTATCTTCATTCTCCAACAACTGGATAAAAATTAAATTAAATCACCCGGCTTTGTGTGTTTGTCAGTGAGTTCAGATAAGAACGCTTTAAAAGTTCTTGATGTTGTAGACCTTGTACATAATGAGGCCTATCGCTGTTGAGCTCACCAGATGGCGCCTTTGGCGAGTAAGGTCCTGTCATTAATTTTATTTTATACTTTGAAGTACCAGTAACTTCATATTTATTTTATTTTATTATGTTTATCATTATGTAAACTTCAGATACATATTTACAATACTGTCCCTAATATTAGCAAGCATGAAACATTTAAAAATCATTGTTTCTCCAAGTACTAACAAATTAGATCCTAATTTGCTACTTAAAATCTTCCAGACATAATTAATCAGGAATGGCTTAATATTGACCACAATAGTAAATGTTAGTAAAAATACGTGATAAAATAACGCGCAATGCACGAACACTCTATGACATCTGACATTTCTGAAGACCTTACTCTACAAGAACGCCTCTAGCGGCGAATTCATGCGCGATAGCTCCCATTCCTTTTACACTAAGCTTGCATATCACTTACTTATTTATCGAAAAGAGGCCCAGAGAAGTGATAATCGCTTTCAAAGCGTTTCGTTTTTCTATAACGACTTTCAACTTTATTTCTAGTCAAAAATGTTTTATACAGAATTATAAACTCTTTACATTGGCGAAATACACCATAGAAATCAAGTTTACACGCTGATTTTCAACTGCCTACATCGTTGCCTACGAAAGAGGAACGTCATCTTTTGAGTGTGCTATCCTGGCACAAAGCTTTTAGCCGAAGCCGAATGGTCAGCCATTCCTGTTATCCTATCATCAATGATGTCTAATTTGCTGACCAAAACAAAGATGTGATCATTGGGGTCCGATGCTTAAGTATAAATAATCACTTCTATCTTACCAGCTACACTCATGGGAAAAATGAACGATGACACACACACAAGTGAGTCCTGGTCGAGGCGAAATAAAGGAAGGTACTGCGTTTATTTTGACCAGCCAAGTCCAAATTGCTGTATGAACCAATCATACAAAATAGCATGGAGTGACAAAGTCCCCACTCATTTGTCAACCATTCATTAAAATTTTGCTCAAACGTGTACCTCACACATGAATCACTTACTGCGTGAGCCACCACAACGGCTAATTTAATTAATTTACAAATAATTTCGAATCTACAATCCAAAATGGCATGGAGTGACAAAGCTTGCGACCTCAACGCTGTGAAGCCGCGGGTAAAGGCTTTCAGAATTTAATATTTTTGGTATTTATGTATGTATATTTATTTCGAAAACAAAATAGTTATTTTTGTACGCTGTCCTAATGAGTCCTATTTAAACCAAAGGTTGACTGGTAAAGAATGTCTTGTGGCATTAAGGCCGCCTATGTACCACTACTGTAAAATAAATATATACTGTCAATACTCACGTAGCCTTCGTAAGTGCCTTCGCGGGTTAAAGTTATCGTCAGAGTTTGCCATCCGCCCATGAAATTTGTATCACCGGCGGTAATCCAAGTATTTCCCAAAAATTCCCCAGGGTCTTCTAACAGTCTGGCTAAAACTATAATTTGATTTGAGGGACCCGATGCTTCCATATATATGTTAACTTCTATTATACCATCACGGTGCATAGTGAAAATGAATGATGACACACAACTTAGTTCAGATAGCGGCATAATAAAAGTAGTACTTTGGTCATTTTGACCACTCAAGTCAAAATAACTGTATTTGCTCTCAATCCAAAATGGCATGGTGACACAAGTCACATCCCACTCATGTGACAACCATTCATTGAAATTTTGCTCAAACGTGTACCTCACACAATCACTGACCGCGTAAGACACAAATATTGTTAAAATTATTACTTTGCGAATCATTTCGTTTCGCCACAAGCAATAATTACTCTCAATCGACACAATTACACAATTAAAGAGTTTCGTATTTTCCGAACACTGTATCTTAAAATTGAATTATTCAGAAGGATATGGATAAGATAGTACCTATGCTTAAAAAACGATTATTTCGCACGTAGCACTGCATGTTTATCTAATTTGCTTTCCTGCACCTGTTTATTGACCCTGAATATAAGTATCCGCTGCAGTTTTGTTTGTGACTACCTATGTGAAATTTTTTGGGTGCCTGCCAATTTGTCATTATCAAAAAAAAAATTAGCAACCTTTTTAAACACCAATGCAATATTTGGAATGATTTTAGTACGCAAATTTTTATTTGGTCAAATTTTTACTCTGCAGAATATTACCAATGTCATTTAGTCATTTGGTCTTTAATCAAATGATTTATTACAGCAAACAATCTTTAGACAGTACACATTTCGTCAAGTGATTTATTATGACAATAAATATACAGACAAAAATAAGTCAATATGTTGTGCGATAAAAGTTGTGACAGAAACGATTCGCTGTAAAACCGACTCCACGTAGTCTTGTCTGCCCTACCTCTAGAGTGAAATTTAAGCCCGCGTAGGCGTGGAGGGGCGAGGCCACCCGCGAGCTGAGGAGCAGGTAGTTTAAAACCATTTGCGACGTTAAGCTCGCGTGGGACCGCTGGAGCCCCGCAGCGCTGGAGCCGTGATAGAAACCATGCCTGCTGCATGTTGCATGCCAGCTGCATGTTGCATGCCTGCTGTATGCTTGCTTGCAGACTGCGTGCTTGCTGCATACATGGTGTATGCTTGTTTGCATGCATGGTGTATTCTAACTGTAAACTTTGGAATTATATAATTAAAAAATGCCACAAAACACAGTGATAGTGTTTTGCATGATATACCTTCATTGAGATACCTTCATTCAAACACATTGTAATATAATTTGTATATTCTGTGGAACTGACATAAAGATGCAAAACTTTTATCATTGACTAAGCAATTGACTGAATGGAAATGGTAAATTGAAAACTGACAATGCAAAATATTTGGCTTATTTTATTTTACGTAAAATATGTTCTACCAACTGAAATATTTGATTACATTAAAGTTGGTGAGCAAGTTATTGTTTAAATCCTCACTTGCCAAACATTACGTTTGCGATACAATTATTTGTGGAGAGTTTATTTGCTAAGTAATAATTTGGCAAATGAAATTATGCGGAAAAATGTTTGGGAAGTGATAATAACACTGTCATGTAGACGACGTGTGTGTCAACAATTTAAGCTATGCAGACGACATGGTTTTGCTGAGCGCGTCGATCTGTGGCCTAAGGAGGTTGATGGTGACATGTGAGGATTACGCTGTTTCGCATGGACTTAATTATAACGTTAAGAAAAGTCAGTACATGGTGTTTGAGGCGGGCGGTGCTAGATGCCCGGACTATGTACCACCTTTGAGTTTGAATAGTGTACCCTTAGATAGGGTGCATCAGTTTAAATACCTAGGGCATATAGTCACCGCTGACCTCAGGGATCATGCTGACTTGGAACGGGAGCGGAGGGCGTTGTCCATTAGAGCTAATATGCTGGCCCGCAGGTTCGCACGGTGCTCAGATGGCGTAAAAGTAACTCTTTTCAGAGCTTATTGTACGTCTATGTACACCTGTAGCCTGTGGGCGAATTACACTCAAAAATGCTTCAACGCCCTCCGCGTTCAATTTAACAACGCTTTCAGGGCGGTATTGGGCCTGCCTCGCTGCTGCAGCGCTTCAGGGATGTTCGCTTGGGCCCGCACGGACTGCTTCCATGCGACCATGCGGAAGCGATGCGCGTCCCTTGTGCGCAGGGTGCGTGCCAGCTCCAATGCCGTTCTGAGAATGATTGCTGATAGGTTGGACTGTCCTTATGTGCGACACTGCTGTGATAGACAAGTCACATATAGTGTCGCCCGTAAGAGACTAACAAAATTGTAAATTAATTATTATTATTATTTTTATTAATTAATTGTGTATTGAGATTTGCTGTTTTTGTATTTGTTTTTTTTTGCAATATGGGTTACGTACCTGAAATAAATGAATTTGAATTTGATAATTTGTCTAATTTTTGGAACGAAGTTCCTTATGGCGCGTTGCGAAAGGAGGCTAGACGGAAAAAATTCAGACGAAAAGTTGTAACGACACTTTTACCCGACTGCGCGACGCAAAGGAGGGTAATGTGTTGTTGCTATAGTAAGCTATTGTAAGCCGTGCGGCGTGCGCATGTTTCTCTGTCTGTCTCTCTCTCGCTCTCTTATAGAAAGCAAGCCAGATATTTTCGTTTCGTCTTTGGTCTGTGGATGGGTGATCAAGGTTAAGCAATGACTGCCAAGGTCTGTCTGTGGATGGGTCATCCAAGTTAAGCAACGGTTGCCAAGGTTGGTCTGTGGATGGGTGATCAAGGTTAAGCAACGACTGCCAAGGTCTGTCTGTGGATGGGTGATCCAAGTTAATACATACACATACATCATAGTTACTATGCTTCAAACAAAGTATTTAATTAAAAATAATAGTAACTTCGCACGGACTAAACGTTTAGTCAAAACAGTGCTTAGACGCCATGACGTGACGTAAACAAAAGATAAAATAAAAGAAACTTAAAAACTTAAGAACTTCGTTCCATCCGGGTGTCCCTTGACACCTCTCTAGTTTTTTTATTGATGAAACAAGGTAGTTATGGAAGCACCACCAATACAAATTGTGCGTATGTCAGCATAACAGAGGAACGGTACTGCTGTGCTTGCATAATTCTTGGAAAGATAAAGTTGCTTGTATAGATTTAAGTTTAGACCTTAGGACACTCCGTGTGCGCATCCCAATCTGTGAGCACGTAGCCACGTATTAAATAATTAATTAATCTACTTATTAATTTTTATTTTTTTAAAAGTCGTTTATGACGCTCCCAATCCTGACTGGCGCAGCCGGTAGGATCACTGAGAAAGCTGTCCCGCGTTAGTGAGTTTTCGCGAATAGACTTTTCCGATCTTCACAATGGTACGCGTGGTGTTCGGCGAAGTGATCCAGCGAACCAAACAAATATCGTCAGTGACGAGGAGCTGAGACCTGATGATGGGCGAGGCAGGCTGGTGAGTACGACTTTTCAACTCCTTTCTTATACCTCATATCCATCATACCCCTTGTTAACTTGGAATTGGACGTTTTTCATTTTAACTGTTATATGGTTTTCTTAAACTGATTATAAGAATATTATGTGTCTAGTATAAATACACAGAAAGTAAAAAAAAATAGAAAATAGAGTCTTGAACTTACATTGAAATATTAATTTTATTGAATTCGAAGATAGTTACTTAATTATAGGCAATTAGTTATAATTATTGTAATAAATAAGTAGAGTTCATAGAGTTAATTTTAACGTAAAAACTTAAATTATCGCCGAAATGTCGAAAATTAAACTCATTCCCAACGATTTATATAACATTCTTCCAAGTTTCGATGGTAATAAACGGCATCTGAATTTATTCTTGCGTAAAAGTGAGTACATAATTGACAATTTTAAATCATCCGAACTACAAAATGAATATTTAATGCATGTTGTGACTAGCCGCTTAAGGCCCGGTATCCACCAAAGCGGAGAGGAGATGAGACGAGAGGAGATGTGCCGCGAAGCTGGCAGGTTATTTCCACCAAAGCGGAGAGGAGATGCGTTGCGGAGAGGAGATGTGAGCTGTGTGTAGCAGAGATGTGAGCTGTGAGAGATCGAAAACAGTCAAGTGCTGTCTACGAAAGGAAGACGCCATGTCGTTACAAAAGTTATATCTGAATTGCATTTATTCCAAAGACACGGATATTTTTTAACCACTTCAATGAAATGTTCGTCATCCATTTTGCAAACTGAAAATTTAAAAATATGGACGACACACGCTTGCATTCAAAGCCAGTCGAATGACGCTTTCGGGACGTGTGAGGCGCGCGGAGAAGGCAGCGGGGTGAGGGGTGCGCGAGAGCGTGCGCCGCCCGACTAGACACTTCTCCGCTCTGCCGCGCCGCTTGCTTGCTCGCTGCACAAAATTCTATAGAAAAATGAGACATCTCCTCTCCTCTCCGCTTGACCCATTTCCACCAAAGCTAAGCGGAGAAGAGATGTGGAAATAACGAAATCGGATTGGTTTATTCAAACACATCTCCTCTCGTCTCCTCTCCTCTCCGCTTTGGTGGATACCGGGCCTAACGGGCGACGCAGCAGCGCTGATAAGCGAGCGCATAGACATTCGGTCGTGGGCGAAATTCAAAGAATTGCTTGAGATACACTTTGGTGATTCACGAAGCGAAGAATTTTTGGCCATGGAATTAGAGACATTAAAGATTAAAAATAACGAAAGTCACACCGATTTTTGCGCATGGATCCAATCAGTAAAATCTGTTTTGTTGTCAATAGTAAATCAAATAAATGATCAAAATTTACGAGAAAGTAAGACTGTCATCTATAATAATACAGCCTTACAGGTATTTTTATACAATTTACCTAAAAATATGGTACGCGTAGTGCGTCTAAAAAGGCCACAGTCCTTGGAAGAGGCCTTGTCCATAGTTTTAGAAGAAATTAATTTCTACGAGCAATATCAAATGAGAGGTAAAATGCTAAATGTAAACCATAATTCAAAACCACAGCTTAGTGGAACCATGGCACCTCAGCAATCACTTAAATTCGGTTTACCTCAACAGCCTACAGGCTTCAGATTACCGATGATGCAACAAAATCAACCATTTAAGTATTATTTTGGTACAACACCTAAATTTAATTTCGGAATCCCATCGAATAAGCCTTTCAATTTACCGCAGGGACACCATCCGTCCCAAGGCCAAATTGGGGTGAATAAACAAAACTTTGTGCCAATGCCACTCCAGTTTGGATATCGACCTAATTTCGGTTATAGACCCCCTGGCTATCGACAAATGCTACCAATGCTTCCACAACAATTTGGTAGTAACAATCGTTATAGTAATAAAATCAAAATCAAAATCAAAGCATTTATTTCAAGTAGGCCCGTTACAGGCACTTTTGAACTGTCGAAACAAAGACAACAATGAAATTTAGCTACAGTCCCAGTCACAAGGCATAAAAACTGTGAAAGTACTGTAGTTGCCCATTCCCTAACGTAGATCTCTATGGAGAAGAACGGGCAAGAAACTCCATGGACACTCTTTTAAATCAGAATATTTTTACAAAACCTTGGTTACATCATTCATGTTTAGATGAGAGCGATGTAGCAAGATATGCACGTTAAAAGTGTCCATAGTAAAAACAAGGAAAAGAACAATTCAAAAAATAAAATAATTAATTCCAATAAGCCGTGGCAACCAAGAGATGACCAGTCACAACTGACAGCGCCCGTTCACGAACATGACGCATGTACGGTTCCACAACAAAACACACAAAATATACCTCAACCAAATAACACAGATGCTACTATGAGAACTGCTCCGCAAAGAGCACCTCAGCAAGGTTTTCCTCTTAATGAATTAGAACTGTATCCTTATAATGATGATTATTTTACAAATCCCGTGGAATATTACTATGACGCTGGTGCATATTACCCTTGCGAAGAAAATACTTTTCTGATCGACCAGATACCTGAATACACAAACATAGAGTTAGTAAATAATGATAATAGTAACCAGACGGCTGAATCCATCCCACAAGTGGAAATTTTTTATATGCGGGCCTCCACGGAGCAACACCTGAAAGAATAACAATAAATTATAATACTGTAAAATTAAAGTTACCATATATACATACCGGAAATAGGAGGCAAGTTCATGATCGAAACGGGTAGTACTCGTTCATTTATACATCCTAGAAAAGCAAATCAATATTTCCCTAGCTATATGCCATGCCTCAAGTAAACATAATCAGGTAATACAAATTCCCTTATTCTCTATATTTAAAAGTACAGATCATCATAAATTTTACGTATATAACGTTGACTCACTATAACGATGGGTTGATAGGAAATGATCTTTTAAAGCAGCTAGAAGCCGTTATAGATCTAAAAAGACGTGTTCTTATAACAAAGACAGCGGAAATACCGATCTGTATAGATTTGGATATTAACGTTATACATGCTGTGGAACTTCCTCCGCGAACAGAACTTCGAGTAAAAGTATCAACTAATATAATAAATGGTGAAGGAATACTTAATTACCTTGAATTTTATACAGGAGTGCGGATGCCTACCGCGCTCGTGAAATGTATTAATGGTTATGCAACAACCGTCATACAAAATACATCTGATAAACATGTAGAGCTATGTGTCACAAAGCCTTTTGTAGTATCTGAATATAATGAAAATTAATGCCTTGTTAATTCTATAGACAATTTAAATGTAGAGACTGACCAATTATTACGCGACAATCTAACTAAATTACGACTAAACCACATGGATGACGATGAAAAAACATATATACAAAGGTTATGTGAAGAATTCAGAGATATATTCTATTACTGACCAAATTACTTTAAGTCTTACTAATCAGGTAAAACATTGCATTAGAACGAAAAATGAAGATCCAATCTATACTAAACCATATAGACAAGCCCCTGTTCAAGCAGCAGAAATCAATAGACAAGTCGAAAAACTTTTAAAAGATAACGTAATCCAGGAATCCTTTTCTCCCTGGAGCTCACCAGTTCATCTTGTGCCCAAAAAACCTGATGCTTCCGGTGAGGTAAAATACAGAATGGTGATCGACTACAGAAGACTTAACGACATTACGATAGATGACAAATACCCCCTTCTTAACATAACTGATATTTTTGATAAACTGGGTAAAAGCACTTACTTTACAACTTTAGATTTGGCTAGCGGCTACCATCACATCGAATTAAATAAGGACGATGTACCGAAAACTGTCTTCAGTACCCAGAACGGGCATTATGAGTTCTTAAGAATGCCGTTCGGATTTAAAACAGCTCCGGCAACTTTTAAACGAGCAATGGACAACATCATGCGAGGTCTTCAAGGAATACATTGCTTTATTTATCTCGATGACGTTATAATATTTTCCTCCAGCTTTCAGGAGCACCTACAGAAACTTAGAGCCGTTTTTAACATTGACTACGACAGACTAACTTAAAAGTACAACTGGACAAATTGACAAAACTGGACAAAAATAAGTTTTGTACCTAGGCCATACGATCACGAAAGACGGACTAAAACCAAACAACGACAAAATTGAAGCCATTCTCAAATATCCTCTCCCTGAAACAACAACACAAATTAAAAGTTTTCTTGGTCTCGTCGGATATTATAAAAAAAATATTAAATATTTCGCTAGAATTACTCAACCTTTAACGTCTTGTCTAAAGAAACGAAACAAAATTATCATAGATCAAAACTACATAGATGCTTTTAATAAATGTAAAGAAGTACTTACTTCTTCCCCCTTATTACAATACACCGACTCTACTAAACCCTACATTTTAACAACTGACGCATCTAATGTAGCACTCGGTGCTGTCCTGTCCCAAGGGCCTATTAGATCAGACAAACCAAATCAAAAAGTTTTAGAAGTATTTCTCTCATTAGATAACGAAGAATTAATCAAGCAATTTTTAAAAGAATACATTACACCTAAGCGAAAATATTTTATATACTTTGAGAGCGAAATACATAGAAGGTTATTTACTAAAGTTACAATAGAAATTTTCAAGAAAGACTCAGTGGAATTCTTCGAGTGCACTGATAGAATAATATATGTAAAGGATGAAAAAGAACAAAAAGCTGTTACATTAAAGCATCACGAAGGAAAGACATGCCATAGAGGAATTAAAGAAACAGTAGTTAGGATTCGTAGAAACTATTATTGGGAAAACATGCAGGATACCGTAGCAGCAGTAATAAATACGTGTGAGCCCTGTAAACAGATGAAATACGACAGAAAGCCCATAAAACCTATGTTACAATTGACCCAAACACAGGATGCCCCTTTCCAGGCAATATTTATTGACTTATTTAGCATAGAAAAGAAATATTATTTAACACTACTAGGCGCTTTCAGTAAACTAGGACAGGCCATCGAAGTCCCAAGTAGACAAACGACAGAAGTATCTATCTATAATAATGTATGTATTTACAAAAAAAAAATGTATATATGTAGTTTATCAGCCATCTAGCTACCATAACACAAGCATTAAGTTGCTTAGCTTGGGGCTAGATGGTGCTGTGTGAAAATGTCCAGGGATATTTTATTTATTTATTTAGAAGTAGCGCGAGCCTTATTAAAGTACTTTTCAATATACGGTGTGCCTAAGAAGATATCTTGTGACCCTGGCACTGAATTTAACAACGAACTCATGCGCGAGCTTTTAGCTATGTACAAAATAGACATCCACATAACACTAACAACATTTAAATTAAAATTAACTCGAGTTAATTTTCTAAACGACGGTCAAAGCATTATTGAGCGGTTGCAAATACGGTTCCCAGAAGTATTTTCAGACAAGCTGGGGGCTTTCAAAAACTATAAAGTAAAATTAAAACTAAATAATGATGCAAAGCCGGTATTCTTTAAAGCGCGTCCCATTGCGTTTGCATTGCGCGACAAAGTCGATAAGGAAATAGAAAGATTGGTAAACCTAGGAGTGTTAAAACCGGTTAAACATTCGGATTATGCATCACCTATTGTTCCCGTACTCAAACGTGGTTCCGTCAGATTATGTGCGGATTATTCTGTAACCATTAACAAACAGTTAGTAATAGAACAATATCCATTGCCGACGGTTCACGAATTATTTTCAAAACTACACGGTGGCCAGCAGTTTTCAAAGATTGATTTATCCATGGCCTACAATCAATTTTTACTCGATGATGAGTCACAAAATATAACCTGTATTAACACTCCCCGGGGTTTATTCAACTACACACGTCTTGTGTTCGGTTTGTCGAGCGCTCCGTCTATTTTTCAGCGCGCAATGGAAACTGTTTTGTCAGGACTAGACGTATTGATAACAGCAAAGACTGAAGATTTGCATATGGAAAAGCTACTTAATGTTCTCAAAAGACTTCAGGACGCGGGACTAACCTTGCGAAGGGACAAATGTGAATTTTTTAAAAACGAAATAAATTACTTAGGGTATGTCATCAACAAGGATGGACTAAAGAAAGATCCATCTAAAGTAAAGGCTATTGCAGACGCCCCCGTGCCTACTAATGTCAACACCTTGCAATCATTTTTAGGACTTGTTAACTACTATAGGAATTTCGTTCCTCAAGCATCAAGCATACTTAGTCCTTTGTATGATCTATTAAAGAAAGGAGTAAAGTGGCATTGGACAGCAATTCATCAGAATGCATTCAATGAAATAAAGAAATGCTTAACGTCGAAACAAGTCTTAACACATTTTGATCCAAACTCAAAAATAATATTAACGGTGGATGCTTCTCCACACGGGTTAGGCGCTATTTTATCGCAAGTACGTAACGACGGGTTAGAACGGCCCATCTCGTTCGCGTCCCGCACGCTCTCGTCAGCAGAAAAACGATACTCGCAAATACAAAAAGAAGCCACAGCGATTATATTTGGTGTAAGGCGTTTTCATTTATACGGCAGGTCCATACCGTTTATACTACGTACCGACCACAAGCCCTTGATTTCAATTTTTGGTCCATATAAGGGCATACCAGAGGTATCGGCTAACAGGCTACAAAGATATGCTATGTTTTTAAGCGCGTATAATTACTCGATTGAGTACGTACGGAGTGCCGATAATAACGCAGATTATTTGTCACGAGCGAGTTTGCAACACGAGCGGGGCCAGGCAGAGGAGCGAGGGGACAGCGGCGCTCACGCGGCTGCAGCCGCGGCGCCTATAGACCGGGCTACTTATGTTAACTTTGTGGTAGAAGGCAGTATGCCAGTGACACTAGACGAATTACGCAAAGAAACTGAGAAGGATATCACTTTAGCAAGAGTAATTAATTACATTCATACAGGCTGGCCTAGACAATTATTGTCGGATTTGCGTATTAAGCCCTATTATTTGTGTAGGACACAATTATCAAACGAAAATGGTTGTCTAATGAGAGGACATAAGGTGGTTATTCCGGAATCGTTGCGTTTGTCAGATTAAGGCTAATATACACATATATATATATATGTGTATACGTATTAATATCCACTGATTATCAAGCTTTGAGTGTCAGAATGGTTACTTGTTATTTACTGTCTAAAATTATCTCTAAAAAGGTGTGTAGGCAAAAGGGTTTTAATCAAGAAAAGGCACAGAAAGACAAGACTATTCATTTATTTTGATTTAGGCTTGTCAGATATTTATAGGTAACGTTAATTACCTATCAAGCTACGTCCATTCGCAAACCTAGGTCTTCGTGGAGAAGAATGGACAAGAAACTCCACGGAAACATCTTTTAAAGTATTATGCCAGAACAATTATATGTTGTCCTGGACCCTTCTCAAATTATAGCAATTTATCAGCGAAGATAAACAATAAGCAATATAAACCATATTATAACACATAATTCTAGCACATAATATCAGTAATAGTCATAGTATATTATCAATTAACTTACATTAACATTGTAGAAACTTAGGGTAATGCAAATAGGTTTCAGCTTTACACATTTGGTATCTTCATTACTATGTCACTTTCAAACTTAATACTATACACATGGCACACACAATATATCTCACAGAGTATGTCTTAATCCTTAGAACAGTTGCAGTATAACAAGCCACGAATTGGCGGCAACCTCTACTTTTATACACGTCAAATGTCAAATACTCAGTACATCCTTCCCGCCATAATAAACCAATGGCAAATGGTCACATATTATAGCTAAATAACTAATATTATAGATAAGAATTAACAAATCCTCTGTAAGGGAACTATTTTAAAACTTAATTAGATAATTTAGCAAACTAGGAAGTATTTATTTGTAATCTATGTTTAATCGGATAAAATATGAACATCAACTGATTATTCAGAGAATTGATTGAAACAACTTGATATATTGAAATTGCAACATAAAATCTGGGACACATTATAAATAACACATAACACACTTAAATATTACTAACTAATCTTAAAGTAAATAAACATTTAACTTGATTATTCAAATATAACAACTGTCTTTCGTTTGGATACTAAGCCTTTTAAGCCGCAATAAAAACTATTTCTATAAAATACATCGTAGTATAAAATACCTTTAGGAAAATGTATATTACGTTTATTTTAAATTAGAACCTTTTTGTTCTCCAATATTAATTTACGATGATTATAAAGGAGAAGGGGACTTCTGGGCCCAGCAGTTAACTAGTTGAAATGTGTATTAAAAAAACCGTCATATTTTTCTAAGGAAAATCACAAAATATGGTACCTGGTTTCTATCTAGGAAGCGAGAAAACTTAAATTAAGTTCTAAATAATCGATTAAATAATGCCTGAAATGTTAGTAATCGATTACGAATAAATCGGTTAAATCTCAGAAAATGTATGAAAATCGAGTAACGAGTATTTTTTTGTGGAATTAATTCATAGCGAATCGATTTCCTTTAATTTCTCTGCTAGCAACATTCCTGTCTGACATCAGTCTGTCAGCGATTGACAGATGGCACTCGTTCGTTGTTTTTCGTTCTGAGTGCGCACGTATTTTCCTTGTTTTAATGTTTAACCCCACGACCTCGGCTTTGAATAGGACTTTTGATGGATCCTGCATTTCTAAATTACCTGGCTCTCTATTTTGTACAACTGTTTACGCCTATCGATCGGATATTGACGACATGGATTGCTGTGTAAACTGTATGATTGCGACTGGTCGCAGTAACTCTATTGGCAGCAGAGTCTTGGAAGATGAGGCGATTTTATCAGTTATTCGTCGGTGGCGTGCATCTCAGCCTGCTGCTGCTGCTGCTGTGCCCATGTAATGTGCATAATATGGTATCTCAGTTGGGCAAGATATCAAGAAAATATCGTACCCCCAGCACAATTCTTAGACGATATTCTCCTAATTATTGAAGATGAATAATACATATTTTACTCTTAAATTGGTGTTTTATTTTATATCCTCCTGTCCCTTTTTTAGTTTTTTAAAGGTAGGTCTTGCACTTAGAAGCAGTGGGCTTCTAAGTGCAAGATATTGAATGAAGAAACTTGTCTTCGACTGTAGCGACTGTCCGGGGCGCGACAGAGCCAAACGTGTCAGATCTTTGACTCTTTACACACGCTCCATGCATAAAACCATAACACAACCAAAGCCATTCAAAGGTATTTCGTAAAAAACATAAAAAACTGCAATGTTATAATATAACCTCACTTTTACTATATTTAATATAACTTGATTCCTGGATAGCCAAATTTCACCAAATTTTCAGTGAGGCCTTGTTATTATATTCTCTTACATATAAGGCCAGTTTGATTCAGTTAACACTTGGGCCCAGGAATGTATGGAGTAGTTCCCTTCTCCTTTAGTAATATTTTTGAAATGCAACGTCGCCATACCTCAATGTTATTTTACGTTTGACAGCCGACGTTGCTGGATCATATTATTATTAATGTAGCCATTACCGAGTTTTTAAACAGTCAGATATTCTCATATACATAAGGGTATGCTAAACACATACATACACATACACAACACACACACAAACATGTAAATAAGGTTATGATTATTGTAGGGATGTTTTTATTCGTGTTCAACTAAAGAATGATGTGAATTATTGTATTAATAAACTGAAATTCTATGTATAATCTATCACGTTCAAAACTTTTACACGAGCTACATAATTCGCATTTAGGTATTGTGAAAACCAAAGCTGAGGCTAGATCACGATGCTGGTTCCCCGGGGTTGACGCGGCATTGGAGGCAATGATCAACTCGTGTGATATATGTCAACAGTTGCGTCCGACCCCGCCGCGAACGCCGATTTCTCCGTGGCGGTACCCGCCAGTGCCATTTCACAGGTTACACATTGATTTTCTAGGTCCGTTAAATAATCAGATGTTTTTCGTGGTTGTAGACGCGCACACCAAATGGGTGGAGTTATACGAAGTTACTATGTGTACAACTTCCACAAACGTCATAGAAAAGCTATACGATTTTATGTCCAAGTACGGATTACCACATACAATAGTAAGTGACAACGGGACCGCGTTTACGTCATTTGAATTTAGGAACTTTTGTTCAAGAAACGGCATCGACCATTTGACGTCACCAGCCTACAATCCAGAAAGCAACGGGCAAGCGGAAAGTTTTGTTAAAATAGTGAAAAAAGGCATTAAATCCTGTGTTATCTCTTCGCGCAATAAAAGTGAATGCAAGTTAAAAATATTAAAACACCTTTTTGATTATCGAAATTCGGTTCATTCTGTCACAGGGTTCTCACCAGCTGAGCTAGTGTTTGGCCGCAAGTTGAGGTCACGCTTAGATTTAATCAATCCAAAAACGCCGACGGCCTCTCTCACAACCCCAACGGACAATGTCAATCGTCAACAGTGTTCGCAAATTAAAACATGTGGACGAAATAATAAACAAGTGTTTAACCCAGGGGAAGAGGTTATGTACAAAAAGTATATAAATAATGTTAAGTTCCATTGGTGCAGAGGTATTGTTAAAAAGAGACTGGGTAAAGTGCTTTACCTTATTCAGGATTTGAGTTCGTCGTGTGATGTTAAAAAACATAAGAACCAAATTATAATATATAAAGGGGACAAGGGTAATGCTTCTCAACAGCCGCAACACCATTATGACTTTGACGACTATAACAACTGTCATAGCGGCCCACCAACTGGCAACCCTCAGGATCAGACTCCTGCTGGGGAGGAAATTGATGAGGCAAACCTGCATTCACCACCGTCTGCAGACGCAGATACCGTGCCGGATCCAATTTCAAGGAATCCAGACAGACTGTTGAGAAACATCCCCAGAGTCGATTACAAACCTTTTCTGTAACTCATGTATTTTGGTCAAATAAGGGGAGGAAATGTTATATATGTGTATGTCAACAGTGTGTATGTGTGCGTGGGCTGCGTCCCTGCTCTTTTCTAACCTGCCAATAAACCAGTGTGCTAATAGCTGTCAGTGGTATCACTTGTGTCCCTAAGTACCTACATAACAATTTTCTAATTTATGACCTAAAAGTGGCTCCCATGTTTAAAATTCATTAATTTTCGTTACACGTCCGTCTTTGGGTCACTGACTTACATAATTATGTGTACCAAATTTCAACTCCATCAGTCCGGTAGTTTCGGAGTAAATTGGCTGTGACAGACGGACAGACACGCGAGTGATCCTATAAGGGTTCCATTTTTCCATAATTATTTTACATAAACTATTTATAAATGCGAAAGTTTGGATGAGTGGGTGTTTGTTACGTGTGCGTGATTGAGTGAATATCTGGATGAAACTTGGCACAGAGATAGATTATAGTCTGATACAGATATATATGGATTACTTATTATCCCAGAAGTAGGCGAGATCCCGTGGGAAATTCCCGAACTGCACGTGGGTGAAGCCGCGGGCAAAAGCTAGTTTAATAAACGCATACATTTTTTAAAGAGAAACATTTTAAACCTATGTGGGACTAAGACTAACACGTGCCCATTAGTTGAACATTTAGTAATAAGTAAGTTAAATCATTGTAAAGTAATAATCTATATACGCAGTCTGCACTAAAAGTATCGGGAATGGAATATTTCCACTGTTCCTGTCATATTAAAATCTTTTTAATTGAAAACTCCTTGGTTTTAAAAATCGAATACCATTTATTTATTTAAAAAAAGATTCTCGGTCTTGTCACAAGGTTTTGTCAAACTTGTTTAGTCGTTGAGAAAATGGAATTGACTCGAGAAAATTCAAGAGCGATGATTTATTATGACTTTCGAAGTGGTTTAACACAAAAACAATGAGTTGACCGGATGATTTCTGCATTTGGTGATGAAGCCCCATCCAAAACCACAATTTATCACTGGTTTGCTGAATTTCAACGTGGACGTGTCAAGCTCAGTGATGATCCCCGTTAAGGTCGTCCAAAAACTGCAGTCACCCAAGAAAACGTTGATGCTGTGCGTAAGCTGATTGAAGAAGATCGACATGTGACATACCGCGAAATTCAGGCAACTTTAGACATTGGCATGAGTCAAATACAAATAATCTTGCATGAACAATTAGGTGTAGAAAAGTTGTTTTCCCGATGGATACCGCATTCGCTCTGCGAAGAGCAAAAAGCGGCTCGCGTTACTTGGTGCGTCAGAACTCTCGAAAGATTCCACGCAGGATCCTCAAATGCTGTATACAACATCGTATCAGGTGACGAATCCTGGATATACGCGTACGAACCCGAAACAAAAAACCAGTCACGAGTTTGGGTGTTCGAAAATGAGTTAAAGCCAACAAAAATTGTTCGTTCACGGAGTGTTGCAAAAAAAATAGTGGCCACGTTTGTCTCCAAAACCGGCCATGTTGCGACTATTCCTCTCGAGGGACAAAGAACGGTTAATGCAGAATCGTATGCTAGCATTTGTTTGTCACAGGTCGTTTCTGAACTCCGTAAAGAGTACTGCAACCGCCGCATCATCCTCCATCACGACAATGCGAGTTCTCACACCGCGCACAGAACAAAAGAGTTTTTAGAGCAAGAAAACATAGAATTATTAGACCATCCGCCGTACAGCCCCGACCTAAGCCCTAATGATTTCTATACTTTCCCTAAAATAAGGAATAAATTGCGTGGTCAGAGATTTTCATCACCTGAAGCTGTGGACGCCTACAAAACGGCCATTTTGGAGACCCCAACTTCCGAATGGAATGGTTGCTTCAATGATTGGTTCCATCGTATGGAAAAATGTGCCAAATTTCGCGGAGAATACTTCGAAAAGCAATAAATACATTTTTAAATAGTAATGTTGTGTCACTTCCTTGATTCCCGAAACTTTCAGTGCCGCCCTCGTACATACATAACATAATATAATAAATCTGTAGACGTGGCGTGTCTGTACATTGAAAATATTAAGAAAAAAATTAGTAAGGGTGTTAAAGAATCACCCATAGAACCCATTTCTACCATTTTTAGAACGTGTGGTGGGTTTGTCCCAAAAACGACAGATCAATAACTTGAAAGTCACGGTAGGTTTTAACTATACGTTTACCAATCACACTGCACACATATGCTGATTGCACTTTTTCAAACTTGGTCTTTCTTTGGATCTTTTTTAATTGTATTTTATCCTTTCTCCTTACCCCCAATACGCTTCTCTCTATTCCATTCTGACATATTATATTTTATTTATTTTGTTTATTTATTTATTTAAACTTCATGTACAATAGTGGTACATAGGCGGACTTAATGCCACAAGGCATTCTCTACCAGTCAACCTTTGTTGTGGTTCAATTAAAGCTTTTTAGCTTTTTGTTTTTTTTTTTCGGATGGGAAATCATCAAATGACTCCCGCTCTGGGCGGAGCGGAAGGGAGTGTCAGATTTTTACTGACTAAAAACCACCCATGTTCCTTCATTGGCCCTTTATGTTCCAGGGCCGCGGTATCTCTTTCGAACAGTCCCGCAGCCCATGGTCCAGGGCTGCGGTATCTCTTTCGAACAGTCCCGCAACCCTGGCAGGCATCGGCCCTTGCGGGCCCCTCCTGTTTGCTGACATCTCTTTAAGGCGCGCTTGGAACACGAACGCGCCGTCGACACGGCCTGTCGTCATAAGACGGACGGACGGCGAGCTAACCCATTACTCACCGTCCACAGGCCCGCGCCTACGGTGGCCGAGAGCCATCACGACGTGGCCCCCGACGCCCGGTGCTTCTCCCGCGGCGGCTGGGACGTGAGGTTCTGACCCTCCTACGTTCCGCCACCTCCTTCGCTAGCATGACTGCTTCGCAGAAGGAGGTGACGGCTTCCCATTCCCTCTCGCCCCGGACCATGGCTTGAACCAGGGCCGGACGCGAGAGGTCGCCGCCGCCAATCGCCTCTACGAGGACACGGCGGTGCTCCGTCCAAGCGGAGCAGACCTCCACGGTGTGCTCCACCGTGTCCTCCGGGCGATCCACACAATGATAGCACCCGGGCGTTTCCTCCCGCCCGATTCGGTGCAGGTGTTCAATTAAGGCTCAAGTTTGGTATCCGTACGTTAGACACGGCAGTATGTAAGAATTGAAAACTTTTCGTTTTTCCAACATATGCATATATTTATTTTTCATTACTTCACTCAACGACCAGAATCTCTTCCAAGTGTTTGCTATTCTTCTTTCAATTACTTTCTGTATGCTCTCAGTCGGTGATACTGTCCTAAATAAGTGTACTCGTTTACGTATTCTAACTGCTGATTATTAATTGTAATAGCATTGTTTTGTGAAGAATTTCTCATTACTTTTGTCTTTGTTATATTCATTGCATTTGCACTTTCGTCTGATAATTGCTGTAGCATTTTTTCCAAGCTCATCGGGCATTCGGATAAAAGTATTAAATCGTCAGCGAATCTCAAATGACTTAATTTGTCTCCGTTCACGTGAAGTCCAAAATTATATCAACCCAATCTCCTAAAGATCATTTCCAACACAGCTGAGAATATCTTCGGCGACATAGAGTCACCTTGAGGGACGCCTCTTTCAATCGGGAACTCTTCACCTGACTTTTCCAGTTTTATTTGTGCTGTGCTTTTCCCATCAATGATTTTTACTATGCGTATGTACTTTTTATGGACCCCTTGTTGTGCTAATGATTCTCATATATATTGGTGTTACAAAGAATCAAACGCGTTGCTGTAGTCTACGAAACCCAAATAATGTTTTTTTTTTGTATTCTCTATATTTCTGAAGTATCTATCCAGAAATACCACTTGGTAAATATGAGGTATGTACGACTTCAGTGGAATATAGGACTTTTTAAAAAAGTTAACTTCCGAATATCAAAATTAGTTTGGCGACATTTTCGTCTAATACATAATGTAAGCGTGGCCTAAGCATTTTAGTGAAAGGTCATCTAAGACTCATTATTTTGTTAGGGACAAATAAAAAGGCTAGCTACAATTAATGGAGGTAACGATTTCACTTACGATGTACGAAGTTAGTGATAGTTTAAGACGCGACGTATATAATTATCAACAAACAATCTTACAATGACAAGACACACAGCTACTACGGTACTAAGTAACACAATAGTAATACTTACATAGCCTTCATATGTTTCTGAGCCCGTTACAATTAACCTCACCGTGTGCCATCCAGTCTCGAAGTTTCCAGCCGAGGCTGAATACGTAACCATTCCTGTTACTCTGTCACCATCGATGTCTATCATGTTGGACATAATAGTGATTTGGTCAGAAGGATGCTTTGGGTCCAAATAAACATTCACTTCTATTGTACCATAGATGTTCATAGAAAAAATGAATGATGACACACAACTCACAGTTGTTTGAGGCTTAATAAAAGAGGTACTGTATTCATTTTGACCAGTCAAGTCCAAATTACTGTAGTGATTAAGAATCCAAAACGGCATGGAAGTACAAATCCCCCAGTCGTGTGTCAACCATTCATAGAAATTTTGCTCAAACGTGTACCTCACACATGAATCACTTACTGCGTGAGTCACCACAACGGCTAAAATAATTAATTTACGAATCATTTCGTTTCGAATGTTGCAACAAGTCTCTTTTTAATAAGCCCAAAATCTGTTTACAACAAGTTTTATACTTTAATCCAACGCATATCTTCATTTTTCATAATCTACCCTAATGAATACGGAAAAGATAGTATCAACAACAACTGAATAGAAATGAAATGAAATCACCCGACTGTGTGTGTCTGTCAGTGAGTTCAGATAAATTCAAAATCTTTAATTCGAGCGGAGGCTCATTTAGGGTTAGTAACATAATCCTTGAAAACTAAGAGTTAGTAAACAACACGATACGATCAGCGGATTCAGCTGTGTGAGCAATTCAGCTGTCAGGAACGGCCGTCTTACAGGATTCGTTAGTCGAAAGGCAGGGATATCGTGCGATCGTAGTGACGCTGCGAGTGGAGAGGGTGACGTATAAGCTGTGCGCTCTCAGAGAGTATTCAGTTTTGCTCGGGAGCTCGGAAGTGACGGACGTTTTTGTAAACTATAGTTTTTATTATTTCGGTATCTAACGGTTTTTGTGATTTGTTAAATATAAATATTTGTAGGTTGTTTTGCTTACTCTTCTTAAAAAAATAAATGAGCTTCTGATCCATAAGAACATATTAATTTGCTCTTTGGTTCTTTTCCCTCATACATTTTTTTTGTGAATCACATTGTCAGGAATCTTTAGTGTTAACAAATCAAATTTACATTCAAAACTCAAAAAATCGAAGGGTAATGGTCAGAACATAATACGTCATTTGTTACGCAAACATCCAACACGGAATTTAATGCCGAGTGTGTGACTACACAGTGGTCTAACCATCGCTTACAGCCGTGAGCCGTATCGCTTACTCATAAAACTGAAGGTATCACTTGTAAGCCCCAGTCTGTCTATATCAACATAAATCCACTTTTGATCCTCACAAAGTTCGACAGCTCATTCATAAACAGAGTATCAGGATACGCATTAAAATTCCCCAAAACACATACTGATTCTACACTACATTCATTCAGGCATATAGATGCTCATCACAATAATAGGCCTATTGTTAGAGTATTTGCATTCTAATTCGTGAACATTCGCGTATTTCTTGACATACGTATTTTCATCCGAAGAAATACAGAGATAATTTATTTTATTAAGTTTGATACACCGCGCAGTGGTGTATTCTCAAATTTTGGACTATTTCCAACAGCTATGATAGCTGTGTTGTTAGCAAAGGTTGCAATGGAATTATTTTCTAACTCAGGAATATCACAGGTGTAGCTTTTATCTAACTAAGCTAAAAGCTAAACAACCTGCTTGACGACATAGGTAAGGGCCTTTATACAGCTTCCACCGCTGATTTGACAAACCCATACATTTTAGGTAGAACAATTCAAATCTGTATAATTATGACTTTCTTGAAGTAGACGTGGCGCGGTTTTTTATCAGAGTATCGTTTTAATCTTGTGTTAAAGTTAATTAACAGATAAACATCGCTTGATTAATTCACCTAATCGCAATCACTACACTAAACTTGTATCATGTTCATCTTAGGTATAAATCCAAAGAAATTATAATTAAGACAAAGACATGATATTGTAGTCCAAATAGATAATTATTATCAAAGTAATCCTACTCAGAATGTGCATTAGTACAGGAATTTGGTTTTATGACACAGATTTTATTCACCTTTAATACTGCGATCGGTCTTTCGATATAGATAGCCCTGAATGTAGCCAATATTTCTAATAACAGCAAGTCCTAAATATATGACATGATTGCAAAATGTAAATTACACTTCTCAACCCAACTTTTGAATTTATCTGAGGTCCCACTATGCACTTATTATTCTTTAGTAATTTTTATTTTATTTTATTTTATTCCCTCTTTATTCATTTTTCTTACACATTATTAACATTTTTAAATATAAAACAATATAAAAAAAACAATTAAAAATATAAAAAATAGTAGCCCACCGGCATCGGGAACAGGGTCCGAGCTACCGGTGGTCAGGGCTCTTGAGAGAGGAACCTCCTAACAATACGCGCCGTGCCCAGAAGAACTGCCTTCTGAATCAAGCGTTTGATCCAGCTGCCCAGCGAGAGCCTCCTCAGATGGTGGTCGAGACTATTGGCTATTAAGCCATTGGCCGACACGACTATCGGCACAATGACTGCTGTACTCACGTCCCACATGTCGACCGTTATGTCAACAATCATTGCGCGACGCTCCAATCGATCTGTCACCACAATGTTAAGCTTATTGGCAACAATAGTCCTGTCAGTGACGATAGGTCGATCCCAATACAACGTGATATTACCATCATCGCGAAACTGGGTCGGGCGCATACTTATAGTTTGGCACTTCTGATTCCACAAGTTTGTACTTCAAAGCAAGTTGCTGGTGGATAATCGTTGTGTCTATGCAAGTACTCTCCGCTAGCCAGACGAGAACATCTAGAAATAATGTGTCGGATCGATTCTCCCGGACGGTGGCATGCCCGACATAATATGACCTTGGATGGCACGGTTGACATATTATGTCAACCGTGCCATCCTTCACAATGTATTTCCGGTAGTTATTCGTCATCATAACTTCGTCCATTATTGCACAGACAAAACCTTCGGTTTCCCCGAATAGGTCACCGAAGCGCAGCCAAGACACGGACGCTAAGAAGTCTACATCGGACCCATGTAGTGCCCGGTAAAAGCGTCCGTGAAGCTCCTTGCCCTGCCATACCTCCTTGCGGTCATTAGTGTCTAATACACTAGGTTTGCGCCAATTCTCGTTAGCCAGGGAGAGCGGGGTGAGGCCCTTGTCCACTGAGACCACATCTCGGTGCATCCCCACGTCGGCTTCTAGGAAGTATTCCCTGAGACTGCATACCTCACGGTTGTGCAGGGTCTTAGCATTTAAGAAGCCACGACCCCCGCACTTCCGCGGGATATACAGTCTCATCACCGACGACCGTGGGTGATGCATTCGATTTGCGGTCAGCAGTGCGCGGACCCTCCTATCCAGGGCATTAAGTTCCGTCTGAGTCCATTTGAGTATGCCGAAAGAATACATCAAAACCGGCATGACCCAACCGTTGAGAGCGCGCACCTTGTTTTCGCCTGACAAAAGACTGTTCAGCACCTTATTCAGGCGGCCAAAAAAGCGCTCCCTCAACGATTGTTTCATGTCGGCAGTGTTGATACCTAATGCTTCCGACATACCCAAATACTTGTAAGTTTCTGTTGAGGAGAGGGATCTAAGGTGTATGGAATCCGAGAGTTGAGTTCCCACGGATTCCATAATCTCCCCTTGCTTCACATGCATGACTGCACATTTGTCAATACCAAATTCCATCCTGATGGCGCTACTGAAAGTTTCTGTTACCTTCAGTAGCTTCATCAGTTGCAAATTGTTGGTGGCAAAGAGTGTCAGATCATCCATGTAAAGAAGGTGAGATATGACCTGACCACCTCTCCTCAACCGAGAGCCTAGACCTGAACCTTCCAGCAGTGTACTGAGAGGGTTCAAGGCTAGACAAAACCACAATGGACTCAAACTATCACCCTGGAATATACCGCACTCTATCCTTATCGGTTCGCTGTTCCCCTGGATCTGTCGACATCCTGGATAGCAAAGGACCGTTCTCCAGTGCCCCATACATGACATCAGGAAGGTACGCAGAGTTGCATCAACTTTATTTTATTTTATCTATTATTAGGCTTCTCAACAATGAGTACGCTGTTACATTATAATTTGTACATTGCTAACTTAAGTCTAAGCGCCTCATCACTTACAGAAAAGCACAGCATGCACTACATTATGCGCAAATAATTTATTAATTCGAATTTAATGAAATATATAAAACATGAAATACACAATTAGAAAAATAAAAACTTTTATAAATTAAATTGATTACACTGAATTAAATTAAATAACATGGATTACATTAAATTAGAATAGATTAAATTAAATTAGGGTAAGTAATGATATAATAAAAAAAAAATGCCTCTATTTGCTACTATCATTCACAACTTGACATAAGATTAATCTACGTTATATTTGACTAACTTATGCCCGCGGCTTCGCCTACGTGGTGTTCGGGAATTGCCCACGGGATCTAACTTCTGGGATAATAGGTTATCTATGTGCTATGCCAGACTATAATCTATCTCGGTGCCAAGTTTCTTCCATATCTGTTCAGCCGTTTTGGCGCGTGATTGAGTAACAAACGTCCATCCGCCAACCTGTCGCATTTATAATAGTTTATTTAAGATATATGTATAACATTAGTTTTTACTTTTAAAGTTGAATAATAGTAATAAAGAATAGTTAGTCGCGTTCTTTTACATTTACTTACTTATGAATTGCAAATATTCATTCATAGTAATAGATTGGACACCGGTGACGACGATCAAATGTTTTATTAGGAAATCAATTAATAGACATAATACTTTTTCATAATATTTAATATCAATTTCGCGTATCACGAGCCAACGCGAAAATCGGAATTTCACATATATTTACACCACTTTGCGAGTCAATGGACACAGAAAATATAAAGTTTCACAGAAAATTCAACACCTATTTTACCCTATTAGCGTGGAATTTCGAAAAACCCTTACTTAGTGGATACCTACTATTCGCAAAGAATACACCCTTCAAATTTCATGTCTTTAAGACCAGCGGTTTAGGTTCTGCATTGATATATCAGTCAATCAGTCAGGACTGAATTTTATATTGGGGGACGATTTTAGAAAAGCTGTAATACATGTCTCTCATAATTTTAACTGAAGAGTATGTACACAAAGTTTCAAGTCAATCGAGAATAAAAGTGTCACAGAAAATTCAACACCCCTTTTCACCCTCTTAGGGGTGGAATTTCGCAAAAACCCTTTCTTAGTGGATACCTACTCTTCACAAAGAATACACTTTCGATATTTCATGTCTCTAGGACCAGCGGTTTGGGCTGTGCGTTGATATATCAGTCAGTCAGAAATTTGAATTTTGTATTGGGGGATGATTTTGGAAAAACTGTGATACACGTTTCTCATAATTTTAACTGAAGAGTATATAGACTTTCAAGTCAATCGACCCCGAGAATAAAAAGGTTTACAGAAAATTCAATACCCCATTTCACCCTATTAGGGGTAGAAATTCGAAAAACCCTTTCTTATTGGATACTTAATCTTCTCAAAGAATACAACGTTCAAATTTCATGTCTTTAATACCAGCGGTTTAGGCTGTACGTTGATATATCAGTCAGTCAGTCAGGACTTTGAATTTCATATTGGGGGATGATTTTGGAAAAACTGTGATACACGTCTCTCATAATTTTAACTGAAGAGTATCAGAGCGGGAGGAGTCATTTGATGATTTCCCACCCCCCAAAAAAAAAAAAGAAAAAAAAAAAAAAAGAGTATGTACACAAATGTTCAAGTCAATCAACCCCGAGAATACAAAGTTTCATAGAAAACTCAACACCCCATTTTATGCTCTTAGGGGTGAAATTTCGAAAAACCCTGTCTAAGTGGATACTAACTTTTCACAAAGAATACACCCTCTAAATTTCATTGCTATAGGACCAGCGGTTTGGGCTGTGCGTTGATATATCAGTCAGTCAGTCAGGACTTTGAATTTTATATGTATAGATAGTATTTATAGTTATTTTTGATTATATGTATAATTATGTATGTATAATTAACTTAATTTATATCAGTAGTAGTTGCCTCTGCGGCGTAGGCCTCTGCTAACTCTTTTCATACACCTTTCCCCCTCCTTCCTTTCCCTTTTTTTCTTTCGCGGTTGAACATGTCTCTCCATCTTTTACTTGGTCTCTCTTTTTTCCTTTTCCTGTCTCTTGGTACCCATTCTGTTCATCGTTTTGTCCATTTGTTATTATTCATTCTACAAATGTATCCTGCCCAATGCCACTTGAGTAATCTGTTTTTTTTTCCTTACATCTTTTTTTTTTCGTTGGCTACCATAATATTCGTACTGGACGAGTGATCGATTTCAATAAAATTTACGTCTTGTCTGCAAATGACAGCAGGTCCTAACCAAACAGTTTGATCGATCAGCGACTTGAACCCTTAGACGAATCGATGGAATTCTCAATTATTGAATCAATCCATTTTACTGGACCTTATTATAGCATAATGCAACTTTGTCTGTATAATAAAAGGTAGGTAGACCTAATGACCTATGACCTAACTTTTATTAAACAGATAAAGTACTTATTGCGTATTTCTAACGCTTGTTCATTTGGTCTACAGGGCAGGTACACCGGTATCTATAACTTTTACTTTGATTTTTTATGAATCATACAAATATTCTTGAAAATGGCTGACTAAAATGAGTCGGAAAGTGAATCAAACAAAGAACAAGAAGGCAAAAATTATAGAGCAAACAAATAAAGCTGACCAACAACAAACCATTGACACTAAGAACAAACTACGTTTCGACCGGCTATTATTTGTGGCAACACCAAACCAATATAAACTGTAACAGTTAGGTGCAAACTAAAGTGTAACACCTGACGTGAAAGTTCAGCCGACGTTGACGCCCACCCTCGTCGAATTAGAATTAGAATAGAGCTTGATTGGCGGTGCGGAGTTTCTAGACAAACTTCTTTGCCTGCGTTTCAAAGTTCATGGATTGATTATATAGACGAGTAAAGATAACACAGATATGTAGGAAGTTTTCGAATTGCAAGTGCCTTGTTGCTGAAACCCCCAAGTCCCTTTGGCAAAACATACCGTGTCAAATGTTCATGTACCAAAATATTTTTATGATATCTTTAAGTGCAAAATTCTGGTTAATAAACTTGATGGGAAACTGAAAATTTGATTAAAACAATAAAAAAAAAATGATCTGGTCGTGTCGTGTTATTAGTTCAACAATACTTCCAATGCCGCCGTCAGTTTTCTACTCCAGTCATAGCTTAAAAATCATTCCATATTTAAGCTTTTTTTACCGACGAATTATTTTAAAGAAATAGTTAATACTAATAGAACGGTGTTACGGTTTCAGGTCAAGTCAAAGACGTTGGGAATTGTATTACATTTTATTGTATTTCCGCATTGCGGTGTACTATGTCCCCTAAGCAGTAACACAAAGGCTGTCACACTGTGCTCTTTGTGTCTAAACGAAAGAATTGGACTTTCCGCCTGAAAGCAGCTGAAAGCCATCCAATATTAAAGTGTCGTTTAACATCACAGATTTATTAGTTACCTACTGTTTTCTTTTCTCTAATGTTACTTTTGCTGGACGAATTGCAATAGGATTTGATTTCCTTATAATCCATGTTCATTAATTCTTTCTTGGGGACAATTTCTTCAATATAATGCTGTAAAAAAGTTACGTGGCAATATCTCGTATATTGTGTTACTGTAAAAGCCCGAACTGCGGTCAATTTTTACCAACTCTTAATGGTTAAAGTTCGAACTATTCTGTAATCATCATTCGTTTTACCACCTAAATCTTAGGTTTACATCGGAGACTCGTTAAATGTTGTGGGCTAATTGCTACTGTGAGCGAGTACAAATCGTGAAGACGGGCAACTTAAAAATACGCATCCAACTTGGATGTAGAGCTCGCCAACTGCTGCTGCGGCACCATCAGCGCTTTGGGTCACAGCTCTAACCTAACCCATTTGGTTACCTACTTAATCCAAATGGGAGTCACTAATGACTGCGACCGTCTCGACTCGCACAAGGTTTGTCATGGTTCTAAAATTTACCAACAATCATTGGTCAATTTTAGAATGTAAACCTAACATGTCCCACACTTTAATGGTAAAAGCCCGAAAAATCGTCTCCTCTTTATAAAATCCTAACATTTACCAACTCATATCGGTAAATCGTGAGACTTACCTACTAGTAAAACCTAAGATTTAGTAATGTACGGACTTTTACAGTAACATTTAAGTACACAAGATTATTAGAGAGATAATATGTACTTTTAAAGAAAATGCATGTAAATCTTTAGATAATCGTCTAACACGAACACAAATTAACATCTACATCAGAAACCCTAATACATTGATTTCGATCTAGTACAAAACACATACATACCAACAAATTGTTGGATTTCTTAACATTTACCATTTGTATGAAATCTAAATTTGTACGTAACAGTAATACCTACCAAAAATAGTCGTAATTCATTCCTTCGCTCTACAGTAAAGGTACTGACTGTCTTTTACAAATAACATTACAGTAACATGCAGTCAAGTCTCGTAGGTAAGAAGAGAGAATAAAATGATAAATAATAATAAAGATTGTCCCCGCGTTAATTCAAACCACAAATAATATTCAGTAATATGTGTATTAGATGTTTTCGCCATGACATCAATGAACATTATTAATTTCCTACTTATCTGATAAGAGCCCACTAAAGTTATGCCCGAATTGTATAATCGGCAGGGATTAACTATTTCTTAGATTTTCTTTATCGAATCGCAATTTAGACCTGGTGGAGCTAGGTATTATAATAGTAGATTAAGAATAGGTATCAGGGTTTTTTTTTATATCGTAATGTGTTTCAATTATAAAATAAGGTAATTAAGTAAACCACGGTTGCAAACACATTCTGATATATATTTTTTTCATTTGGTGAAACCTTCAAAAGGCGGCCGTCCCGGTCTTTGCGGCAAGACCGCGGAGTGTGGGATTTCTACCTCACTAAAACTACCCCGGTGGTCACCATCCGCACATGGGAGGAGGCACCGTTTCTTCTTAAAATACCTGTCCGGAACTCCTGTGCAATGCCTATAATGGCACATCCCTGGAGAGATTGGAAAGAGGTCTCCCCTGAGTCTGGGTGTGCAAGTGTGAACGGCAGCACGTGACCACTGTTCCGCCGTCTCTTTAGAGGTCGCTCGATGGGCGGACAGATTCCCCCCTCTGAATGCCCGCGACACCAATGTCCCACCTGCTATAAGTTATGCAGGCGGGGTTTCGGCTTGTTAGGCATCTTAGACGCTTTCTTCTCCCTGCTCTACAGCCGCGTTCTGAACCATCACTGTCTCACAGTAGGAGGCCACCTCCCTCCAGTTCTCTGACTTCGTCAGCATAGCTCCAACTACTGCTAGCAGAGACAGATCTCGGTTGATCCTGGCTACCAGGACTCGCCGTTCAGAGACCCTCGCAGGGTACTCCTCAAACGTGTGCTGTGGTGAGTCCAGGCCGACTCCAAAATGGTGGCAATTCACCGTAGCCTCTCGCCCAATCTTATTCACTCGGTACTCGCCGAAGCAGCCGTGCACGGTCAGTAAATGAGTGAGCCCTGTCGGAGATGCACTCCCCTCTATTCAGCCAGCTTCGAAGTGTGGCAGGACGGCTTCGACAACGCGCTTTCGTGAATATTGCGGCTATTGCCGCTCATGCCACTGCTCGAGCGCTTGTCACCGTTCCTGCCGTCACAGCCTTGTAACAGCGATTCCTGGTACGCTAGTACCACTTTGGTTAATGGCCCAGATTCTGTTAAAACTAAAACGTTACTTCACGCTCGACTACATCCGTTATCGTCCGTAAATCGTCTCTGTCTTCTGCTCTGCTCGACCTCCAGAATTGTCTCTACTTAGGTGACTACTAAAACGGTGAGGCTGATGCTTATTTTTACTACCACTGGGTGACAGGTAAACAAAAGCACACTTGGATTTTCAACGCTCGGCTTAGTGTTGGCAAAAACTTTTTTTATTATAAAGTACTTAGATAATTATTTGTTATCGACATATGTACGTAAACATGACATTTAGAAAACAAGGGGTTGGGACTATACGTACAATCTAATCGTAACAAATTGCGAACAGGCCATTACAACCAATCAGAAAAGTGTAGGTAGTACTTAGCGGTAGCACTTTGTTTCTTTCTTTGTTGACACTATCAGGAAAGTAAGCAGCACGATAATAATTACCTACTTTGGAGGTTACGGCATACGTTTGAAGGTTTTAAAGATAAGACTGTTCCGTCTACAGCTATTTATGCTAAATTAGAATTATATTTGGGAATTAAGTAAAGTAGACTAGGTAAGTATAGGATAGGTAGCTTAAATAGTGCAAGACATAAAGGGTGTAAAATAAAAACAGCCATAACGAAGCCGAAGAAAAATATTTGAAAGGACGTCGTAGGATCACTCACGTGTCTGTCCGTCTGTCACAGCCAATTTACTCGAAAACTATTGAACCGATTGAGTTGAAATTTGCTATACATAATTATGTAAGTCGGTGATCCAAAGACGAACGTGTAACGTAAATTACTGAATTTTAAACATGCGGGCCAGTTTTGGGGGTTAATTATAAAGTGGAAAAATAAAGTTTTGCAAAATATATCGTGTTACATATCAAACTAGCTTATGCCCGCGGCTTTACCTGCGTGCAGTTCGGGAATTGCCCACGGGATCTTACCTACTTTTGGGATAATAAGTAATCTATGTGCTATACCAGACTATAATCTATCTCTGTGCCAAGTTTCATCCAGATCTGTTCAGCCGTTCTGGCGTGATTGAGTAACAAACATCCATCCATCCAAACTTTCGCATTTATAATAGTTTATTATGTAAGATATAATATGTATACATAATATTAAGTTTTACTTTTAAAGTTGAGTGGGTAATAAAAAATAGTTAGTGTAAGGATTTAATTTTATTCGAATGATACAGACACACTCTGGTTTTTTGCATTTACTTACATATAAATTGCAAATATTGGTTCATAGTAATATCAATTTCATTACAGTGAAATATTGATAACTTTTTTTTTTCATTACTCACCGTTTTCATTACTCACTCATTGATAACTTTTCTTTCATTACTCAGCGGGAGACGCCCGGGGCGTCTCCCGTGGCGGCTGAGACGTGAGGATCTCTCCCTCTCACGTTCCGCCACCTCCTTCGTATGACTTTTTCGCTGAAGGAGGTAACGGCTTCCCATTCCCTCTCGCTCCGGACCATATATTGAACCAGGGCAGGAACCGAGAGGTCGCCGCCGTTAATCGTCGCTACGAGGACATGGCGGTCTTCCACCCAAGCGGAGCAGACCTCCACAGTGTGCTCCACAGTGTCCTCCGGGCGATCCTCACAATGGTGACACCCGGGCGTTTTCTCTCGCCCGATTCAGTGCAGGTACCTGCCGAAACAACCATGTCCGGTGAGGACTTGCGTCAGGCGGAAGGTGAGGGTGCCGTGGCATCTCTCTAGCCACTCCTCAAAGAGGGGACATATCGCCACTATTGTGGCGTGCGCTGAAATATTGATACCTTAGTTAGTAGTAGAACGCAAAAATCGGGATTTGACATGTATTTACAGCCACGTTTACCACAGAAAAGTCTTACCTACCTACTAATAGGTAAATACTCCCAAAATTCCGCACGCCCTGCGCAATACTGCACGCCATGCTCCAGTCTACTTGAGTTTTAAAGCCCTATTTGACTCTGTTGGGGGATGATTTTGGAAAAACTGTGATACACGTGTCTCATAATTTTAATTGAAGAGTGAGCATGTACGGGCCCCGACTGGAGGGGCTCCTAAGCGCATGCTTGGAGAGAGGCCAGTTCCCGCTTCGTTGGAAGACAGGGAAGCTGGTCCTCATCCGGAAGCCGGGGCGCCCTGCGGATTCTCCGTCCGCAAACCGGCCCATTTTGTTGCTAGACGAGGTGGGCAAGCTCTTTGAAAGAGTAATTGCAAACCGCCTCGCCGGGCACCTTGCGGGGATGGGGCCGGATCTTGCGGACAAACAGTTTGGTTTCCGCAAGGGACGCTCGACGGTGGACGCCATCATGCGCGTGAGAGCCCTCACGACGGGGGATGCGGTGTCCCGGGGTGGGGCACGCCTTCAACTCCATGCCCTGGAGCTGCATTAGGGAGGCACTCCGGTATCACCGGGTGCCGACCTACCTCCGTCGTGTGGTCGGGGACTACCTGATGGACAGGGCTGTCATCTACCCTGGTCACAGCGGAGAGTGGAACCGGCGAGAGATGTCGTGCGGTGTTCCACAGAACGCGCCCCAAAAGGTGGTAGCCGTAAGGCTGATCCGTGGGTACCGCACGATCTCCTGCGAGGCGGCGAGCCTCCTTGCCGGATTGCCGCCATGGGATCTGGAGGCCATAGTCCTAGCGCGCCTGCACGAGTGGCGCGCGGAGGCACTACGCCGGGGGGAAACTCCGCTGCCGCGGCAAATTGTCGTTCAGCGGATAGACAGCGATCTCATGGCGACATGGAGAGAGCGACTGTCGCAACCCCGTGCAGGGCACGCCACGACAGTGGCGATAAGTCCCCTCTTTGAGGAGTGGCTAGAGAGGCGCCATGGCGCCCTCACCTTCCGCCTGACGCAGGCCATCACCAGCCACGGATGTTTCGGGAGGTACCCGCACCGAATCGGGGTGGAGGAAACGCCCGAGTGCTATCATTGTGAGGATCGCCCGGAGGACACGGTGGAGCAGACCGTGGAGATCTGCTCCGCTTGGGCGGGGAGCACCGCCATGTCCTCGTAGCGGTGATTGGCGGCGGCGACCTCTCGCGTCCGGCCCTGGTTCAAGCCATGGTCCGGGGCGAGAGGGAATGGGAAGCCGTCACCTCCTTACGCGAAGCAGTCATGCTAGCGAAGGAGGTGGCGGAACGTGAGAGGGAGAGAACCTCACGTCCCAGCCGCCGCGGGAGAAGCACCGGGCGGCGTCGGGGGTCACGTCGTGGTGGCTCTCGGCCACCGTAGGCGCGGGCCTGTGGACGGTGAGTAATGGGTTAGCTCGCCGTCCGTCCGTCTTATGACGACAGGCCGTGTCGACGGCGCGTTCGTGTTCCACGCGCGCTTCAAAGAGATGTCAGCAAACAGGAGGGGCCCGTAAGGGTCGATGCCTGCCAAGGCTGCGGGACTGTTCGAAAGAGATACCGCGGCCATGGAACATAAAACATAACGTACGGGACCCTCTCCACGCGAGTCTAACTCGCACTTTTCCGGTTTTTTTTTGTACTGGACCATACCAAATAATTTTCACACCAAAAAAAGTCGTTTCCCAGCAATCATTCTTGCGCAGTATTAGTTTCATAGTTTGATGAACATCATCCTTAGTTTACAGCTTCGGGAAAGGTTCATTCACACTCCGTAGTAAAGTCTTAATTTAAAAAAAAATCCTTATTGCAAATATTAGACAACAATGTTGGGTTGCGGTATAAAATAGCTGGTGACAGTACTTGGCTGGACGAGACTTGTACCATAGACCTCTACATTTTTTGATCTTTTTTTTTTTAAATATTGAATGGGTCTACTCTTGACCTCAATCTAGTCCTGAGGACAGAGATGAGGTCGACGATGGAACGAGCTTACCCAGAAGAAGCCTATTAACTCGCGACTTAAATAGATTGGGGTCATATGAACTTGGGAACACTGACGAAGGCAGGGAATTCCACTCCTTGGCTGTGCGCATAATTAACGATGTCGCGAAGCGCTTGGAGGAATGGGTGATAACCCGCAGTACGTCTGGACTCCCGATGGAAGAAGGGAGATGGTGGAATGATCTCGTGGAGCTCTTGTGCCCACTCATCTTTAACCCTCATGTTCGACCTTATTTATTTATAGATACGATTAAGCCGAAAGCGTACTGTCTGATTGTTAGACATAGGCTCAGTTATTCGTTCTATTTGTCGCGATCATGCATTTACTTTTTTTTTCTAATTCCTAAATAAGTCATCCTAGTCATGTCACCATCCTCGTCATGGACTGTTAATATGTCCTGCTCAGTGCCATTTGCGGTTCGGTGTTTTGAGTAAGTCAGCTAGTGTTCCTAAAAAATCCGTTAATTCAACAAATAGTGCGCGCGTAGCGCTTTGATACAGAAAACACAATTATTAATTATTATCTAAATCTACTTATACTTGTGCTGATAATCATCAATATAAAGCACGTGTTAAACCAATCGATCACAAAAATGACAAGATACAGCTGCCTTATCCGTTTCCAAGAAAAACCTCCCATGACGTGACTATTGCGTAAATCAAGCAAAGGTGACAGGTTATTGCCTGCGCGCAGTTAACGCTTGCGTCCCTCAAATCCGTATGAATTTATAGCTCCCTCCAGTGCAAATGTTGGCAGGGCTAACTTGTTTGTATGGACATCATATGGTTTCAAGAAAAAAATATGGGTGATGTCACATGAATCTGGTGGCAAAGGTAGAGTTGCGGAGAGTTGACTACATAGGGTTTAGTTTCAACAAATAAATGCGATATTCAATAATGGTTTTGCGCACGTGTTTTTTGGGCTTAGCTGAAAAGTTTTCAGTATAATTAAAAGTGAACAAACTGAACCCTGATGATTTAAGATAACAATATTAATTTCGTTTGGACAAACACGCCCTACTCGTGCCTTTTTCTCTCTGTCTCTAGCGGGACAGTAGGTATCGTTCTGGACTATCCAGAGATTGGGTTTTTGGTGTCGCTTTGGCCACAGCGTTCTAGACTTTTTTTAAAACATCATGCTCAATCTTACTTTCAGTTTTACAACTATACTATACTTTTCAACCCACTGCCATTCCTTGAATTTTCGCTTCTGTGTTTTCAGTACATTTTGTATTTTCAGTGATTATACTTTATGGTACGAACAACAACACCATTTATAATAGAAATATAAAAAAAGGTGATAAAGGTAGGTAGAAAGTCCCTAATTCAACGACATATGATGGTCATCTAACTAATCTCATCAAATTTAATCAATTCTATGTAATACAACTTATTACCGTCTGCAATGTATACCACATTGCAGACGGAAATAAATTCCCATTTTTAACCCCCATAACGCATCTTTTATCTTTTCACGCTTCATGTGACTCCCTTCTCACTTCAATGAAAACTACTTCTCATGATTGTGCAATATTTATTATTATGTTTTATTATGTGGCCCCAAATATTCTTTAATTTAATTTTTATTTCATAAAGCTAGGTCAGGTGCTTTTGAAGATATTGAAGATTTTCTAACCGACCCCTTTTTCTTTGCGGTCCAGTTAACACGTTATGTATCTACAACATAACGTATTATAAATCTTATTAATTTAAAGTGCGTGTAGTGTGTCCTTTTTTCATACTTTAAAATTATGAATGGCGGATATACACAAGAAATTGGCAGATACGTCTCAGAATTAAGATGTAGTAGTTTTTCTTGTTTATCTCTCATGTCTTTATATATTTTGTTTTATTTATGTTTATGATTATGTATATATTCTTAAATTTTTAGTTATATATTTTTATTTTTTTCTGTTATTGCACCCACTGTGTATTGTGTCTGCATCACCCTAGGGTAGACTGGTAGAAAATGCCTAAGGCGCAAGGCAAGGCTAAAGTTTTAATAAATATTTGAAAAGTTACGCTAGCGCCATCTATGACGCAAATTCATCATCATCATTCTCCTGCGCTGGAGGAGGAACAACAAAAAAACAATTTCGTTAAGATTTTCAGACAAAATGTATGGGAAAAGTTTTTTTGCAATTTCTGACTTTTTTAGTAGGTACTCCAACCTGGGTTGGTCGATAAAAGTTTTTGATCAGCATTATAAACAGTATTGATTGGTGTCAAAAAAAAAAATGTTTTGTGTAAAATGTCAATTTTATTGCTAAATGTAATTTTTTTTGAAAATCTGTGTAAAGTGATCAAAATTTCACGACAAATTATGGATAGTCTCTTAAGACCATTTTCGTGTAGCTGCAACGGTTAAGGTAGTTAAGGTAACAACAGCTTTTAATGTCATGTGGTTTATTCAAAACAATGATTTTTAAACGTTGATGTTTCTGAGAATGATTGGAATAACTTTTGTAGACCATATTACTTATCAAGGCAAACAAATAGGTAGTAAACATTGCAAGTTAATTTTGCAAAATGCTCCAGAAATTAGTATTAATTAAACTAATCAGAATAAGACTGATGTGAAATCAATCAAATCAAAATCAATCAATCAATCATATCAATCTGATTAGTTGTGCTGGTTCAGGTTCCTCAAATCTTACGTCCTATTGTTGAAAGTAAAGTCAAAATTGTATAAAAATCTTTTTATTTTATTGAGTTTGTACAAAAATTGAGTAAACATTATTAATAAATAGCTTCTTTTTCCTCTTTCTAGTTATCCCCGTTGATTGTTGTTTATCGTGGTAGGAGTCCAGCTCATTCCACCACTCTCGCTTTGGGCTTACCGCTGTATCTTATTTTTTGGACCCTGAGTGGGTCTTATTTCTTTTATCATTATCATTTAAATTAACTAGCGAAAGTGCTTACGGCTCTTTCATTTTTTAAAAATAATACCAAAAGTCAATTCAAATCCGATGAAATACACACTTCTAACTTAAACGTATAATTACATATTTGTAATCTACAGTGGAGACAGCCTTACTTTCAACAATATGACGGCAGATAACACTAGCCGAAACTTCGTGTTCAATAGATTTCACAGGTGTCTGAGGAGTTAGGTGGAGTGTAGCTGAACGAGTCGATCAGAACTATGGACGCTTCTGCAGTCGAGCCGAGTAGGGTAATCTGAAAACAAAATAAGGCAAGATTTTACTCAACATATTTACGTTGGATTAAATGACGCCACGCTTAATAATGCGCATATTATAATAATATTTTATAATGAACATGAACATGCGATACACATACAAAGTATAGCAAAGCTACACTTTCGAGCGACCGCAACCGCAAACCGTAGCCTATTATTCTGGATCCATGTAACTCTAACTCTCTCCGTAGATGTTGACATTGCCGCATGCCACATAGTAACATAGAAACTACTCGTGTCTGCCGTTTGCAGTTGCGGTCACGTCCGGGAAAAGCAGTTCAATAAGAATGGAAGCAGGAATTATATCAAAGACTTTTGTGATGACGATTCTTAAAAAGTCTGTTAAGAAGGGTTATAAAAGTAATGTAACAAAGTCATCATCCTTTTCCCAACTATGTTCGGGTCGGCTTCCAGTCTAACCGGAGGCAGCTGAATACCAGTATATAACATGGAGCGACTGAGTAAAGTGATTGTTTTAATTATAATAATTGCTACCATATATACATACCTACACAAATTGCCAGATTGTCATACTAAATTAAAAACTAACATTAATCTGATAAGAAATCTTTAGAATCGTGATAGAAGGCATTAAGTAGTCGTTTCTTTATAATAGCGAAATAAACGATCTTTACAACGAATTAAGTGACGCAAAACGTGATCGTCCTCGATTACTTGTTCGTTGAAAGTCTGAAACACTTGTGAAAAGCGCTATCTCGTATGCCGACTTCGTTTTACTTTTAAACAATAAATCAAATGTTTTATTATTTGAGTCATAATTAGTGAAGAGTATGAACCAAGGCGTCTTTACAAAATGCAGAAGTTGACAATGAAATGACGAAATCATGAAAAGACTGTGCTGAAGAGTTACAAAGTTAAAAAGCCATACTCACATAGCCGTCGAAAATTGAAAAGTCTGTTACAGTTACTTTCAACTCGTTCCACCCTTCAACGAAATTATCGTTAAAAGCGTAATATAATTGGAATCCAGCCACGGTGTCTTCTCCAGAAGGCACGCGTTTCTTAGCCAAAACGATTATGTAATCCAGACTTGACGCTGCCTTCATATATACGTTCACTTTTACAACTCCTCCTGGCATCATCCTGAAGACGAATGAGGAAATGCAGCTCGAAGTTTCATTAGGGGCAATGAAAGTGCTACTGTCAGGATCAATTGTGTCAATAGCCAGAGATTGGTAATCTCCGAGATGCCAAGAAGAATATCCATTACAAAGCACATTATCAGTATCAAATGCATTCTCGAAGTTGGTTTCGAAATTATAAGTGACGCAATCTTTGCCCGTGCCGATTGGAGCAACAGTTGTAGGAACTGGTGTTGTAGTTTCAAATACTTCTTCTGTGTAAATTTTACACTCCTCGGTTGCAAGTCCTGGTGGAATATATCTGAAGGAATCGACGAGGACAGTCGATTCTTCTGATGCTGAACCCAGGAAGGATATCTGTAAAAAGAATAAACCATTAAAGTTATTTTTTATAAACAATGACATTTAAAATTAGGGAGTTCTTCCCCGATAAGGTTTTATCTTTAAATCCATGCAACATAATGAAGTCGAAATAAAATATTTTTCTGATCGAATAAGCTCTGATGATAATAAATTATCTATCAGCAATTTGGGATGTCAACATCTAAGTGGATACTGATGAATGATACCAAAATATTCAAAGCTTCGGAAACTAATTACAATAATTAGAACTTACGTATCCTTTAATTGGGCCGCGTGTTGACAGATTAATTTTCAAGACATGCCATCCGTCAGCATAGTTAGAAACCAAAGGTGAAACTCCTGCGGTGCCAATCACCATATCATTAGCTTCATCTTCTATTTGATTTACAAGCACAGTAATTTGATCAGTTATTTCTGCTGATTTAATATATACGTTAACTTCCACTACACCGTTATTATTCGCTTCAAATGGAAATGAGGAAACGCAACTGATAGCATTTTGTGGAGAAATAAATTGAAGGCTTTCTGAACTCGGGTGTTCAACTGGCAATGCAGAGTATTGGTTCAGGTTCCAACGTGTAAAGCCGGTGCACAACCCCCTGTTACTATCGAAAAGCGCTTCAAAGTCGGCTTCGAAATTGTAAGCGACGCATTCTTCAGGTTCTGTAACTTCTGGTTTGGAGGTAACAAACTCTCCATCATAGACATGACAATCATCGTCGTATAATGGTGGGATATATCTGAAGGAATCTATGATGACTTTAGAGTCTGGTGCTGCTACTCCGAGGAATGACACCTGAAATAGGAAATAAAAAAATGATAATTTTGCTTTCAACTCTAATCGTGAATTTTGATAATTGTTTTATGTAGATACCGGATTATAAGCAAATGCATTAAGATCATGCATATTTTAGCTAAAATCATACATATTTTGGTCATATTTCCTAAAAATTTAACTGTGTTTTGTTTAACAATTTTGTTTAGCAATTAGTTAAGAACAACACTCGGTTTTCAAGAAAAAAATATAATAGCTCGTCGAAAATGTAGTAAATAAAAAAAAAACATGTTTTTTTTGTACTTATTTCAATTTATTTATGTTGCATATTTTTCACTTTTTTGCCTATTGCGAGCATTTTTAATGCGTATTTCGACGATTTTAAGTTGCATATAATTTGGCCTCTAGTTGTAAGACGTGAATGCATTCAGGACTAAATGATTTTGGTATATGTGTACAGAGAATCCTTCAAAAAGTGCTTTTGGTATGACGAAATGTCAATATAATATGCTTTGTTTATTTTTCTTGTTTCATGACGTCGATAAATATATTATCATCGTAATCTTCAGTGACGAGCATTTTAATTGTAAAGCTCGGTGACAATTTTGCTATGTGTAAATATAATGAATATTGAAAAATTCGAACCATTCATATCTGTTTAACGCAGACGATGGAATATAAAAAGTAAACAACCCATAATGATTCCTTTAGTTCATTTGAGAGGTGATGATTGCTATATTGCTAATACATAGGTACAACTCATTTACACACACACTTATATATATGTACATATATCTAGGAACTGAGAAACTCGTAGCCAACTCAATTTGAATTACCATTGACAAGCTAAGAAGAAGAAATCTGAGTTGTTTATTTGTATTCATACAAATGTACGTACATTGATAGAGTCATAAGTAGTACAAAAAGTGCACTTAATGTGTCATCTATGTATGTCTATTTCGTTACGTACCAATCTTTATTTTGTTTTTGTTTATTTGAATGTGTCCATTCTTTGACCTTTATTGTTGTTTGACATTGGTCTTTAAACAGTTATTATTTTTGCTAATAAGATTATTTATTTAGTGATAACAAAAATATTATTGTTATATCTACGGATTTTATGATACAATATTTAAAGGATTACATTTTAAAGACTTAAACTTTTGTAAACCCCATTTCAAATCGTTTAATCTGTGTGAAAACCCAATGCTTGGGAGAATTAGTTTTAGTCCAATACATAATTAAATTGTTCCCTACTTTTATTTAAAAATTTAAATCACATTACTGTTTCTTTACTACTCCTGGTGCTTTTTATAAAACTAGCATACAATTTCCATTCATATTCACGTTATTTTTCAACAAAACTTATATTCTATCGTCTATAATCTCTTAATTCTATCACATGGAATTCACAAAAGAATCTAAATTGATTTCCTTTTATCCTTCGTAAATTAAATCTGAAAAACAATTACAAAAAACAAGAAAAAACTTACGTATCCACTAAAAATCCCGGTGCCGGACAAATTTATTCTCAGAACGTGCCATCCATTAAAGTAATTGGTGCTGAGGGGCGTCAGCATGGCCGTGCCTGTGACGACATTGTTCCCACTGCTCGAGACCTCGTTAGCAAGCACGACGATCTGATCCCGCTGTGACGTTGACTCCATGTAAACGTAAACCTCCACAATACCGGTCGACCTCATCTCGAAACCGTACGACGACACGCAACTCAGGTTCTCATCGGGACTTATAAATAAATCGGTTTCTTCATTAGGACTCTGTATGTTAAGAGTACTGTAGTTCCCGATTCTCCAGATGGCCATACCAGCACACAAAGAGTTACCATTATTGAAGCTATCATAGAAATTTGATCCGAAATCGTATGTAACGCAATTTTCACATTTTATTGCCGAAACCGCTAGCAGCAAAACAAACAAACATTTCATATATTCCACCATTTTCAGACACTTACACACAACTGATAGTTCCTACTGTCGTGTAAGTGTAGTAATTATAGGAATATTAAAGTTATCGTGGATAAGATTATATTATTATAGGTATCCGGCAAATTGATAAAGTGCAATTGTTTTCTTTTTATCTGCGACTACCGGTTTGTTTGGCGTCTTTGTTTGCAATTATTTGTGTTTATTTAAAACATTTTTTCGTGCTTATTTGATAACATGAAACTAATTATTATTATTTATTAACAAACTATAAGGGATCATTTTATAGATTTTGTCCAGCCATAATATAATGAGACAAAAAGTGGTAAAAGGGCTTTGTTAAAATACCCTTCAAATTGTCGGTAATTTACTGATCAAATTAGTCACTTAAAGGCTAGTGAAAGTTAGTGTGGGTACTTTTAAACATCTTACATTTCCACAAACGGACATACAGTGTTTTACATTTTTGTAAGTTTTAACATTTAAAAGATATGCTTATTAGTCTTTATTGTTATTTGTTTTAGAGCAGCATACAAAGATAATAAAAAGTGTGACAAGACGCGACCACCTGATTTTTATCTGTGAATTCCGGGTAAACACTTGGAAAGTCAACAATGCTTTTATTACGATAGGCAGTGATTGATTTCTCGTAAGAGGTCTTGAGGTTTTCCAAATTGCAGGTTTTGTTTTAAGGAAAATAAAGACGGCCTTTACGAGTAAGATTTATTTTAATGAGTTGTACTTAATGGTTTGTATTTAGAATGTTAGCGACCGACGGCGACGTCACAAAAATAGCTGTCAAATATGATCGCTGTTCTGATGAAATTCATGTATCGCTCCGTGTTATTCTAAAATATTGAATGTAAATTGCAATAACAAACTTAATCCTTTATTACGTAATGGTTACTTTTAAACAATAGACCAAAGAAACGCTGGATGGATTGTGTGAGGAATGATATGAAAGATAAAGAAGTAAATAATAGCGTGACGGTTGACAGAGGAGAATGGAAGAAAAAAACGTGTTGCGTCGACCCCAAATAACATGGGACAAGGGCAGGAAGATGATGATGGTTACTTTTAAAACATTTGAGTAAAAATATACTGTAGCAGGTACATAAAACGCACTTGAAAATCCTCCAAATGCTTTTTATCCAGTGTTATTATTTCAGAACTTTTTAATATTTTAGTGTAACACAGAGTAATATTTCATTCAATAATATTGATTGAATAATCCAAACGCGAATATTTGACAGGTAATTGCAACGTAAACAATCTTTCAGAAAGCAATGTTAGAAATATACGGTTGGTAAAATTAAATTATACATTTTTAAATAATACAAATAATAAAAAAATAATTACAAATTTTGCCGTGATTGGATTTTAGTTGAAATGCGGCAAATTCGTTTTGGGTAATTTTAAAACCATGACTACACATTTTTTGAGTAATAGTGTTCTAAAGTTCATAAACTCATTGAAATTTAACAATTTTTTTTACAGTTAATGGGTCTCTGTTTGATCACAAAAATCTCGTTTCTTAAGAATAAACACTTTTTGGGGTGAAGAGCAACCTTTGTTGACCTACGCAAGACCCTTAAATCCACTTTAACTGATTGGATGAAGTAATTGCACCATTCTTCCTTGAGGAGACTACAGTGCAGATGGTGCTGTTACTGTGGCTGGCTATAGCTACTGGAATAAGTTTTTTTTTCATCCAATGAATCAGTTAGGTCTATAACTTGCGTAGTATCAATAAGACGGACCTCATGCCATGCAGCACCAAACATACCGTCGATACCTTGAGAGGAATGATTCCGAGGCAATAAAACCTCAAGAAATTTCAGATCTTGACTTTTTTTTGTGGATAATTTAAACTTCTTAAGGAAAGTATCGTGAACAATCTTGAATACCAAGAGCAGAATATGTGTGCCTCGATATGTGTAATACATTCTAAAGTATGTGACAATTTGATGAAAAATACGACACCGTCACCTTACGATTTGGAAAATTTTATTTGTTTTATGAAATTGCAAACACATTACATTTTGCCCACTTATTGCTGAGTTTTTAGGTTATTTCGGCTTTCAGTCCAACCGGGATACAGCTGAATACATAATATATATTATTTTAGTACCTATCTGATCTCAACAACACAGCTGAGTAACTGAAGAACGTAACTGAGTTTTTGGAGGTCAGAAGAACCTGACACTCATCGGAAAGACTGATCGTCAGACTTTTGGGTTTGTGACTATCATTTCCATTAACTGGATTTTTTTATTAAAATTTGACAACCTAGTTCTAACTTTTATATGTTAGTATATTAGTCGTCAAACTTGATGTAGACAATTTTCTAAATTATTCCGTCATTAACTCGTTACTGATTGTCTTGTTTTGTTTATATTTCAAAAAAAATTAAACTACCTGATATTGGTGATTATTTTTTATCCTGCTTCTGGGTTTTTCGGATTAAATCTTTGATAAAACATTTGATTTAGATCACTGATTTGTATCATTTGATTTGGATCATTGATTAAAATCAAGCAATCCTGGTATAAAAATTCCAATAAATTGTGTTGTTTCCATAAATAAATAGAAACTTACCTAATCACTAAAGGTTAGATGGATTGTATATCAACCTATATAACGATATCATAGAGCGGCGATGCATTAAACAACCAGTTTCTGACCTTCTTCTTATAATTACCTAATTATATAAATTACAACAGTTAAATAAACTATTAAATAAACTAACAAAAAACTATAAAAGGGCATCAAAAAATTCTCCTTAACGCTGTCAGCTGGTAATGAGCGCAAGAGACTAGCGGCGTCGCCACGTTGTATGACAACACCTAGCCACTGGCCACGGTAAAGCTAGCCCAGGGTCATGAGATGCGTCATCTAGGCGTTTCGAAATTTCCTTATAAAGGCTGTGAGCACTCGGAACCCACGGCCCCAGAGTATCAACCCCAAACGGCTCGAAAATAAAGTTTCCACAAATGTTTCTATATTTACGCCGCTCTCCAGCCACAGCGCCAGCGCCAGCACAGCACGATGAGCTTGAAAGATGTGATAGCGCAAGAGTATCAACATATGATGCATCCAACACTACAGGTTAGGTAGTTATATTACTTATTTTATGTGCAATATGCTAAAACAAATATTATCCATACAACATAAATATGTGGGTAATATTGGTCTGAAACAAACTCATTCATATTTTTTAGGTAGGTAGGTACTGCGATTAAAAGTATTCACCTCGGTTAAAAATTATCATATTGTAAATCATCAGCTCCGTTTTCAAAACTAACATAATGTCATCGAAAATAGTCGTAAAGTTACAGAGAGTAATAACATTAAGTAGGCATTATTATTTTGTTGCTATTATTATACTTTACACGTTTCGGAGAATTTTAATGTTTATATTTAAGTAGAATTATTAACTGCCTTATTCGTTTATCATTTATTTGCTGTTAAACGTCATGGTAAACTTGTTCACTTTGTGCAATAAAATTTATGACATGAAACTATCAAAGTAGGATTGTAGGACTTTCAATGATTTGGTGTTGTTCCTATTGTTTCTTACCCTCCTATAACTTTGTTGCTCAAGGGTTGAGAAGACCACCATAAGTGAGGCTGAATAAGAAGCTGCTTCTGTTTTGTGGATAATGACTTTGTAAAGTACCCGTTAGATGAGGGTGGAACAGTCTATAGACCTCTAACTGAATATAAATTGCAATATCGACTCCGCTTAGATATAACTATACCCACCTTACCTTCATAATAATAGGACATGACCGCGTCTGTAATTTTGAACGAAAATCCATAAATCACCGAAGGGTTTGTTTGAGAGGTAATCCGATGAATTCGGAGCGTGTCAGGCGGCCGGATGTAGGTGGCGCCCGCGCGTGACGTCACCAACACTTCCGGTGACGTGCCGGAGCCTTCAGCGTATTTTGTTAGCCTATTTTCAAACAGTTTATCTAGAGGAGAGGATATCGGACATTTTTAAACCCACTTTTAATAAGTATAAAGTAAACTTACACAAGTGAACATTGTTTAGTTTACTCTTTACCAAATTAAAAACATCTACTTATGACAGTTTCAAAGGATATATTACAATGGACAATCTAATCACTAAACATAATTTATGTTATGACTTCGTCATACAATATTTAGGGGTTTTACAAGGTAGTTCTTGGAAGTAATACTTCCATAAAAATAATTTGTGTAGTAGTGCTCTGATAAGGTGAAAAGTGTCAAATACCCAGCCGTACCTCATACGTATTTTATTATACAAGTACCTGGGTTCTATTAAAAGATTACGATTATGATAGTTTTAATATGAATCGACTTTCGATACAATAGAATTTTATTCAATTATGATATGCAGTAAATACGTAGATCTTATCTGCAGTCATTTGAAATACTTTGTAAGAGTTGCGCATTGAGCAGCCATGATGATTTTTTGTCTTGAATGAGAGGAGGCCTTGCCCAATATTAATTTGAAATCCAAAAAGTCCGGCCAAGGGCAACATAGATTTCCGGACTAAAACTATTAAACTATTCCTTATTTTTATATTTTTTCATGATAGCCCATAATATCTACCACGTATTAAGATAGGCAAATTTACCTTAATTCAACCGCCGAAGTCGTCAACTAATTGCAAATTTAAAGCCTTTTCTTTCTCGTTTCTTTTAGTTTCTTGATCTTTCAAGTACCTCTGATGCATGAATCAGGTAGTTACTTTTATATTTATGAAACCTATTCCGTAGCCTTTTTTAATTCCTTAGTTCGTATTTCTATGTTATGGTCAAAACTCAGGATGGTTTCAGCTGTTTCATTTAATGAAAGTAAGTGCAAATTTTCATTAAATGTAAGTGCAAACTTTCATTTAATGAAAGTTTTCTAAACAAAACTGAAATTAAAACAAGAAGAAAAAAAAGCGGTCAAGTTCGAGTCGGACTCGCCCATGAAGAGTTCCGTAGCAGCAAGTAACATAATAAAAGTTCTTGTAGTTCGTTGTAACTTTGATCGATGTTTTAATAATAGTGTATTTTTTTATATTTGAGTTGATTGAATGAAAGGTAAGTTGCGGTTTACGATCTATGACGTATTAAAAAAAACTACTTACTAGATCCCGTTCAAACCAATTTTCGGTGGAAGTTTGCATGGTAATGTACATCATATATTTTTTTTAGTTTTATCATTCTCTTATTTTAGAAGTTACAGGGGCGGGGACACACACACACATTTTACTACTTTGGAAGTGTCTCTCGCGAAAACTATCCAGTTTAGAAAAAAAAAATTAGAAACCTCAATATAATTTTTGAAGATCTACCCATGTATACCCCACTCGTATGGGTTTGATGAAAAAAAATTGTTGAGTTTCAGTTTTAAGGTATGGGGAACCCCCAAAATTTACTGTTTTTTTTTTCTATTTTTGTGTGAAAATCTTAATGCGGATCACAGAATACATCTACTTACCAAGTTTCAACAGTATAGTTCTTATAGTTTCGGAAAAAAGTGGCTGTGACATACAGACGGACAGACAGACAGACAGACATGACGAATCCATAAGGGTTCCGTTTTTTGCCATTTGGCTACGGAACCCTAACAAACAGCCAGTATTCGGTAAAAGGGGAAAAGGACTGATATATGATAGATATGAACTCTGACATAAGACCAACATAATTGTTTATCTCTAATAGTAGCTTATAATTAGTATTCAATTCATTCTAAGACAACAATTATCTAAGTCACCGAAGACAAGAAATAGAGACACTTGTAATATGTTGTCTTTTCTTGCATTTTGGTTTTGGCAAAGATTTGAGCCATTATTCAAACTAAAAATAAACGGAGTTTAACAAGAGAATTCCGTCAGCCACAGCCTCTACGGTTCTTAGTCGATTCTAGGACCATGCAAAAAAAATTGTTGTAGTCAATTCTTCGGCAAAATAAAGGAAATAACAACATTTTAAAGTGGCCGTAGCTTTGGTGTCTCTGGTCGACTTTGGTTCGTGTAGCAATACTGTGAATTGGAAAACTTATTGTGAGCTATGATTTGAGATAATATACACTCTTTTGCAAAAAAAAACGGGCACCTAAGGAAATTTACGTTCTAAGGTCGATTTGAGTTAATTAAATGAAATTTATTTCTTTGACGTAGTCTGTATACTTATAATCGTGTAAATTAATGCGCGTGAAGTGAATTCGGGCAATTAAAAGAAAAAAAAAACGATGGATTCTTTAAAACCGATGTACACGCCCAAACAATAAGAAGTGGTCGGCAATAAAGACAAGATTTTTTTTACTTTTTTAATTAAATAAAGTTACAAATGTAAAAACCTAATAGTGAGTGTGACCTCCTCTTGCCAAAATCACAGCTTGAATCCTTCTGGGCATGCTTTCCACGATGTTTTTAATAACGTTTTGAGGAATACGTTCCCACTCTTCTGCAATGACTCTTTTTAGCTCCCTGAAGTTTTGTGGAGCAGGTTGCACTGATCTTATCCGTCTCTTTAGAACATCCCAGACATGCTCAATTGGATTGAGGTCAGGACTTCGAGCTGGCCAATCTAAACGACGGATTCCAACTTCTTGCATGTACGCTTCCACGTCGCCAGAACGGTGCGGGCGAGCATTGTCGTCCATAAAAATGGAATCTTCCCCAAGTGCAGTCAATGTGGGTTGTGCATATGGAATTAGGACTTTCATTATGTACCGGTGTGCATTTAATGTTCCATTTTCTATGAAAACTAACTCCGTACGCTCCGTCGAATTAATTGCTGCCCAAAACATAACGGAGCCTCCTCCATAAGGAGTGATTTCTTCGAAACACACTTCCGCATAGCGTTCCCGTGGTGGTGGTTCGCAGCACTCGCCGGCGTCGGTCCTCTCCACACAAAGAGATTCAAGCTTCATCAGAAAACAATACTTTATTCCAGTTTTCCAGAGTCCATGAAGCACAGTTCCGAGCAAACTGAAGTCGAGCAACACGGTGCTCACGGAGTAATTTAGGGCCCCGAGCTGGGCGGTAACTCCTGATATTGGCAGCCAAAAGCCTCCTCCTGACCGTCCACAAGCTAACTTCTACTCCTCTTACTTCTTCAAGGCTCTTCTTCAGGTCCACACTTGACGCCTTACGATTCCGCAACGCCTGACTCACCAAAAAGCGGTCATCTCTTGGTTCTGTACATCGATTTCTTCCCGAACCGGGTCTTCTTTTGACCGAACCGGTCTCTTGATACCGTTGCCAAGTCCTCTGGACAGTTGAACGTCTCACATTTAGCCGCTGAGACACGTAAGTTTGCGAATAACATTCTTCAAGTAGGGCTATAATTTTACCAGCCCTTATCGCTTTATCACTCATATCAAAAAGTGGTATTTAATGTAAAAAGAAAGATTAAATTGTTTAATTTGCAGAAAATATCCAAAAAGTTTTAAAATATCAGTTAAAAATCGTTTCAGCAATTCGCACCATTAGTAAAGCAATTTTAGAATACTCCACAATAATCACTATTTTTCTTTTATTAATTTCAAATTTTAAATTTGGAACGTATAGAATCATCAACATGCCAATACGTCGTCAAATTAATAAAACCTATTTCTTGATCTACTTCATTGAAGTAGAGAAAACAATCTAAAGTGCCCGTTTTTTTTGCAAAAGAGTTTATATTTCCATTCTGTTGTACTTACGCCCATTTTCAACAAAACGCTTTGCAATAAGAATAGGTAATCATTTATTACCTATTCTTGGATTGGCCTTTGTATGTTGTTATTATTAGCAGATAATAAGACGGATAGCCAATCTTTTGACGTAGGTAATTTATAATCAATAAAACTCTGTATATTTTTAAATATTGTTAGATCTTGATAAGTTTTAAGGATTATATCATAGAACGGTTAATTGAAATAGCGCTAACAGTAGCAGTCATAGGAAACAATCTGGAAGATAACGCTGTTATGTATGTCATGTACTGAGATTTGATTTGAATCAAAACATCACTTTATAAACAACCAAACTTTCCTTAAGATTTTTTTTTTTACATTTAACCTTAGACACGTAACCTTCGTCAAATCGACGAATACGCGATACTCAATTCATTGTATCTTTTTAGCGCACGTGCCAATAACCGTGTTGTCGCCAGTTAACTCTGTGCTCGCTACGCTCTCTGGGGAGGCAGTGTTGTTCGGCGAGTAAGTGCACTATTTTTGAAGTTATCGAACTACTCGTCGTTTCGACGAATGGTTTTGTGTATACTTTCTGATTGCAAAGAGTGGTATTTGTTTGCAGTTTTTTTTCAATGACTGAAAAAAAAATATCAGATAATAATACTGCGCGTTTATTTACGAAAGAGGAGAACACTAGTGCATTAGAGAAATTATCTGATAGCGAAAATAAAAATTCTCTAGACAAACCTCGAACCATAGGGTAGCCAGCTAAATTCAACGTTCATCCAAGTCGTCTTCTGCCTTGTTTTTTCCCAAATGTGTTGGGGTCGGCTTCCAATCTAACCCGATGCAGCTGAATACCAGTATTCTACATCGAGCGACTGCCTATCTGATCTCCCTTGGTAAGACTGGTTGGCAGACTTTCGGGCCACTAACTACCTGTAATAACTGTCAAATATCTACAACGACAACTGGGACCAACAGTTTAACGTACTTTCCGAGGCACGGAGGAAACTCGGTACGTAGTGGGTGGACATCCATGCACCAACGGACCAACCTAGGTAAGCGTGGTTTAACCTGAAGATCGACCCGAGTGGCTTTTATTATTTAGCCACGCGCCCCTCAACTTTCAACAAAAAAAATCACGAAATGGCAAAAAAAGTTTGTGCCCTTAGTTCTTATAAAAACCCGCATGACAAAGACGTACTGTTCAAAGAGTAACAACGCCACCATTTGTGGTGAACATAAAGTTGATTCTTACATAACATGCCCTTCAAAAAAAAGTTCCAATAAACAAAAATATATATTTTTTTTTTAAATAAAACCTTTTATTTCGGCGTCGATATAATCTCTTTTTTTCATAAATAAATGTAATAAACATTACAAAACTATCGAAGAATGGTTAGGTATAAAGGGGTATATGCGAAGTCTCTAAGGTATAGGCTTTCGTTTGGCTGCAACTCGTCTGATGTTAAGCGATGATGCGGCCTAGGACGCTTACTGTTTTGTATTGTGAGACCTACCACGCTTAATATGACCGGAAAGGGCTTGAATATTGAGATAATGTCTAACAGAATATTGGAATTTGAGAGTATGCTGCGTTGATTCCAAGTGAATAAGGATAGAGCAGGATATGTTTATTACGGGACATGTTTATCAGAGGCTAAACGGATTAGCTTTTATAATGCTGTTCGTGGGTATGATTCCTGTGATTTGGCAGACACTAGCAGATTTGTCACTGAAATGTTTGAGCAAGAGTGTTCACCTAAATTATATTAAATTCGTCAGAGTGTTAATCATGGTTGTTATTATTTTTTAGTGAATGTATTGGATTAGTGAGAAATAATTAATCAGCAGAATCATTCTGTGTTATTCTCTTTCTAATAATTGCGCAGAAGGGAAGTGATATACCTACCACTAAACCTTATTTAAATATAATGATTAGTCAGTGAGCTTGTTATAAGTCGATAAGATCGTATTCGATAACTCTATTAACTCCTAAGATACATTGATAAAACTAGATTCTCACTAATCGACTAAATCTTGAACGAAAAGACGATTTACTTATAATTTTGTTGTTTATAATCACGATTATCGGTATTATAATGGAACAGTTTTTAATCGATTTAATTTATCACATTTATGGTCGGAAGACTTGGATTTCACAAAAACATGCTTTAGATTAAGGTTTCATAACCGTTGCAATGACTTTTGACTTTTTGAAGATTTTAAATTAAATTAATATTATTTTAAATGTAGCTGTAAGTGGTATCTTCTTCTTTTACCTACGAATGACTGCAATAAAATTCATAATGTGCATGGTAACCCGACACAAAACTTTGCAAGCGGATCTCCCTTGTTTAATTAACTAAAAAAAAAAGACAAATTATCACTTCCCAAACCATTTTCCGCCTAATTGCATTTGCCAAATTATTACTTAGCAAATAAACTCTACACAAATAATTGTATCGCAAACGTAATGTATGGCAAGTGAGCGTTTAAACAATAACTTGTTTACCAACTAGTACTTTTACAAATTTTAATGTAGTCAAATATTTCAGTCGGCTTAACATATTTTTCGCAAAATAAAATAAGCCAAATATTTAGATCGTCAGTTTTTAATTTCTCATTTCTATTTAGTAAACTGACAAAAAGATCTTTTACACAAAAAAACACAACAACACAACACACAACACAACAACAACATACACCTTAAATACAACAACCTCCAACAACCTAGTTAGATTTCGGGAGCGATGCGACGGCAGAAATAAAACGTTAGGGCCCGTTATACTAAGAGTTTTATTTGAAACGACCCGAGCTTACAGAGTTTGATGCAAGACTGCTTATTCTACCTAGCCTAATACATACATAGAACTTAAAACTAAGGTGGTGGTCGCTGGCGCCTGCACATTCCATCATGTCTGGCTGATAAAGACAAAAGTGCAGCGTACGAGCTTATGGCTCTACCACAGAGATAGATAAGGTGAGTTCAGAGAATGTAACTCCTCCCCCCTTGGACCGAAGTTATCGGAAAAACAGAGATTTTCCAAGAACTTCGCAAAAACAATAAACTATAAAATGACAAAACTTAAGTACCTAGTTAAAACGATTATAAGATAACGTGAAGATAACATTCACATATTTTATAACTAATTTAAGAGGAGTAATCATCATAGAGTTAAGACACTAATAATACAGGTCTCTGAATGACTCTATTTTCCTCCTGTTGAGTAGGATTGTCTTCAACACCATTAGAACGACGATCCTGCCTTTTACACATTTTCCTTATATTATACTTATACATAACTACAGCTATTAACAATAAAAAGACGATCGCGTACAAAGAGTAAAGAGCGGCACTGACACTATCATCGTTAATTTCACTGATTGCCCTTATTTCACTATTCGCACTGTTCTTCAGAAGATAATTTAGTTGGCGTATATCATCCAGGTTAACTCCTTTCAGGTTTACAGTTTCCATTTTCACGGCGGTAGAGGTGAGTTCTCGTAGATTAGGTAAGTTTATCACAGGAACAGGCTTATACTCTGTTTGCAGAAGGTAAGAACGCTGTCCATGAAGTTGGATATTTTCTATGGAAACATCACATTGCGGTTCTATGGTTATAATGTATGTTCCTTGTATGCGTTCCTTGGTGTCGTCATTACCACAAGTTTGCGATATAATTTGTTTGTGTTTGGTATACACTATCCAACTATTTGGACTAATCTTCTGTAGTTTCAGATGTTCAGACTTTATCTGACGGGGAATACATCGCGACAGATTATGTTGATATTTCATTAGTTGTTCGATACAGGTTTCTTCCACATATTGAATGAGGTTATTTTCAGAGCAGAGGTATTCTTTGACTGTTATCTCTTGGCATGGTTGATCAATCGGACGATATTTTGACCCTTCTACTAAAAGGTAAGGGAATTCAGGAAAAACAACAAAGGTTTGGTTCATGGAATCCATAGGAAGGGAATACAATTTATAATAATTATAAGTAACATTTAAAATTAACGGAACTTCAATAATAAAGGTTATTTCTTCATTTTTAAGGTAAGCTTTTACAGACAATGACTCTTCTATATTAATTAAATTTCTATCATTTACAGGATACATTAAGTTATCATGTTCATTAATATGTTTTAGTAAATTTAACAATTCATCAGAATTTATTACGGCTTTGTGTAAAACAGATACCTTACAAAATGCAACAGCAGTTTCTAGTTCGCTGAGTTCGGCATTAATAGTACTAAAGTTTACAATAAATTGGTTGAGTAATCCAAATACATGAGTCATATAAATTGAATGCTTATCTTTTGTGTTAAGATTAGCTACAAGGCCTTCAAGCAATTTAATGCGCTTGTTTATTCTATTTGTATTTTCATTAATTATTTCAGTAGTGTTCAGAAAGTGATCCAACATTTCAGAAACCAAGGTGAATTTATTGGCTATTGCCTGTTCTTTAGTCTGAATATTATAAATTAAGTTATCATATCTAACCGCATCTTCATGATCAAGGTTACCAGTTATAATTTTGATGAAAGAGCCTAAAGGGTTTACAATACCACGTTTAAATCTTTTGGATGGAATTAATTGCTGTAATTTCTCTACGGTCTGAGTTTGAATATACTCGACTTGTGTTTTATGTGCCATAAACTCATCTGTGTGGAATTTGTTAAGGTGTAATATTTGGCTGAATTCCGAATATTTTTTAATATTAAAGGAAAGGTCAGTGCTTATGCCCTGAAGATTGATTATTTTAACAATAGACCACTTATCATATTGAATAAACGCTTGGCCTATCTTCACCGGAAGAATACCAGGGTTTTGACTAATCTTTACTGCTTGAAGGGCCTGGCTTGGGAGAGTCCAATTGGTTGTTGTCCATATCACCAGGATCAAACTCCACCTGTGGAGGACGTTTTATGTTTTTGAGAGGTACTTTGGTATCCCTATTGTTTAATTTAATTGGTATGATATTGCGTTCTATCTGACCTGTGACAACGGCTTTTTGGTACCTAGGCTTATCTTTTGCTTGTCTCTTATTAACGGCCTTAGCGAAAACAGGATTACCTATTTCTAAAGCTGGTTCTAATTCCCCTCCTCGTTTCGTTAAAATTCTTTCTTTGTGACCTTTTACTTTTTCCGAAATATACTTATAGAGTGCCTGAGTTCTCTTCTTATGATCTCTAATCAATTGTTGTTTGTAAGCTTTATCAAATTCAGAGTTAAATGTAGAGTTTAATTCGGTATGACCAAACGCAGCTTCAAACGGTGTTAAATCTGTGGTGCTATGAATAGTGCTATTATAGGCCATAACGGCATAAGTCATTACAGAGGCTGCATCCGTAAACTTCTTTTCATATTTTGCTAATCTGTAAATTTCTATAATTGTGGAATGAAAACGTTCTATGAGGCCCATAGAGTTTGGATTGTTTGGGGTCCCTATGTGTAATTTTATTTTATGTAAATCTGTTAGTTCTCTTAGTAATTCACTGTTGAATTCAGTTCCAGGGTCAGAACTTATTTTCTGTGGAACGCCGTAAAATGAAAAATATTTCATCAACGCTCGAACCACTTCAGGTGACGAGCGAGATGGAATTTCTATGGCTTGACCTAATTTACTAAAGGCATCAATTAAAGTTAAATAGTATTTTGATTCTATGCTAAATAGGTCTATAAATATCTCTTGAAAAGGTGCATGTTGAGTTTGAGTTAGTTGCAATAAGGGTGTAATGGGTTTCCTATCATATTTAGAAGTTTTACAACGCTCACATGAGTTAATAATCGCGGAAACGGTTTCAATCAAATTTGGCCAATAATAATTACGACGAATCCGTTTAATGGTTTCACTGATTCCACGATGACATGTCTTACCTTCGTGTAATTTAATTACTATAGCTCTTTGTTCCTGCTCGTCTTCGACGTAAACAACACGCTCGGTACATTCATAAAACTTAACCACATCTTTCTTGAACAGAGAAATTATGATATTACTGAAGTCTTTTCTAAGTTCTTGATTTTCGAAATAAATGAAATACTTAATTTTTGGTTTTATGTAGTCTTTCAAAAATCCTGTGATGAGATTATAGTTATGAAGAGGCAGAAATACTTCTAACACCTTTTGTTTATTTCTAGATAAATCTTTTACTTGAATCTCATTACGAAACCAGCTAAAGACAAGTATTTGATTGGGCTTGGTATCTATTGCTTCGTTCAAGATCGGTATTCCATTGGATTCGAGATCTTTGGCCGAATGAACTGTCTGTATGGAGGACGACTCAGACGGTATGGGATAATGAGGCGATTCGTCAAGAACTGCCTCAGTTTCTGGTATACTTATTGGACTAGCTGTAGCGGTTCTTTCAGAGTCAGATATAGAAATTGTTGTAGAACCGTCCGTACTTTGTCTAATCATGTCTTCCTGTTCGTCTATATTAACAATCATTGAATTGTTGTCTAAATCGTCGCCTTTAAGGGCATTTAAGCGGATGCGGGAAAGCGCATCTGCGTTTACGTTTTGCTTACCGTTTTTATATATAACGTTAAAATCGTATTCTTGTAAACGCAAACGCCAACGTGTTAATTTGCTATTTGGTTCTTTAAGTTGATATAACCAAACTAGGGGCCTGTGGTCAGTGTAGATGTCGAATTTGTGTCCGTACAAATAGGGCCTGAAATGTTTTGTGGCCCAGACAATTGCCAACAACTCACGTTCAATGGTACTATATCTCGTTTCAGTGTCTGACAACGTTCGACTAGCATAAGCTATGGGCTTGTCGCCGCCTATAGGGCCCTGTGATAAAACAGCACCAATGGCGACTTCTGAAGCGTCAGTGGTTAATACAAATGGTTTATTCATGTCGGGATATTGCAACACTGGTGCATTAATTAAAAGTTCCTTGCATTTTTCGAAAGCCTCAATATATTTTTGATCAGTCAAAACTTTCTTACCCTTTTTTAAGCAAGCTGTCAAAGGTTGTGTAATTTTAGAAAAGTCTTTAATAAACCGTCTGTAATATCCCACAAACCCTAGGAATCGTTTGATTTCAGTCTGTGTCCGTGGTAATGGGTAGTTAAGAACTGCCTGAATTTTGTCGTTGTTTGGTCGAAGTCCGTCTTTAGTCAGTGTATGTCCTAAGTATTGCACTTCTTTGCGTAAAAATTCAGACTTATCTAATTGAATTTTAAGATTGGTCTGACGTAATCTATCAAATACAGATCGTAATCTTTTAATATGTTCTAAAATACCACTAGAGTAAATTAAAATATCATCTAAATAGACCATGCAATGTATACCCTGCAACCCTCTTAAGACATTGTCCATTGTCCTTTGAAAGGTCGCTGGAGCGGTTTTGAGGCCAAATGGCATACGAAGGAATTCGTAATGCCCATTTTGTGTTGAAAAAGCTGTTTTCTCAGTGTCGGAAATCTCTATTTGGTGATAGCCGGAAGCTAAATCTAGGGTTGTAAAATAATTGCTTTTGCCAAGTTTGTCAAGTAAGTCAATTATGTTGGGAAGTGGATATTTGTCGTCGATTGTTATGTCATTGAGTCGGCGATAATCTACAACCATTCTATATTTTAATTGACCGGAAGCATCTGCCTTTTTGGGAACCAAATGCACAGGTGCACTCCAGGGTGAGTGTGATTCGCGGATCACATTGTCTTTGAGAAGTTTTTCAACCTGTCTTTTGATTTCTTCAGCTTGCGCTGGACCCTGTCGATAAGGTTTGATATAAATGGGATCTTCATTAGTGGTTCTTATATGATGTTTAACTTTATTTGTAAAGGTTAAAGGCAGCTCTTCACAGTAAAATATATCTTTGTATTCGTGACATAATTCACTAATAAGGTCACTTTCTTCTTGATTAAGGTGGTCAAGTCGCAATTTTTTTAAATTGTCTGTCAGTAATGAATCTATCTCTACGTCCGTTAAATCAGTCAAATTATTTACTATACACTCGTTAGAAAAAGAAGTAACCTCGAACGGAGAAGTTATAATTAAATTCATTTCAAGGCTAGTTGCGTTCTGTATAACAGTAGAAGCTAAATAATTTTCACATTTCACGATTGCAGCTGGCATTCGAATGCCTTCATGAAACTCCTTGTAATCTAAAATACCATAGCCATCCTTTTGATTAACAGGTAATTTCACTCGATGTTCGGTCCGGGGTTCTAGTCTAATTTCAGGGTCGGTAGAGTAAATTATAGGAATTTTGACGCCGTTTGTCTTTAACATCTTTTCCTTAAACGATAAATCAGCATTAAGTCGAGTTATAAGATCCATTCCAATTAACCCGTCATATCTGGTGTCCACATCATAAACATAAAATTTTTGATACCCTTCGTTATTAAAAATGGAAAATAGGGGAATTTCAGCTACTTCATGATGTTTACTAGTCGCATGTATGCTTGTAACTGTAAATGGTTCATAGAATTTTAATTGAGGAAAATACTCATCAGCTTTTCTGGGACTTATAAAAGACCGCGTGCTTCCTGTGTCCAACATAAATTTACCGTTTATCTCAGGGATGTATATGTATGGATGTTTTAGATTGGCGTTAAAATTAAGTTCTATCATTTCCGGCGGGTTTGTATTGAATGTATTTGAAAATTTTGGACAACTTCCGGATCACTGTTATTTTCAGTTGAATTTAAATTTTCAGCAGTTTTGGTAAATTCTACACTAGGCCTCTCATCTACGCAACCATCTTCAGTATTGATATTTTTGTAGTCGTAGTCACAGTTTGTCGTCATATTCTGCATATAATCGTCATGAGTGACGTCGTAGTAGTATTGTTCGTCATCCGTATAAAGTTCATTTATAGGAAAACCTTGTTGTGGTTTAACCGCTGCTGGAGCAGTTCTCATTGTCACGTCACTATTGTGGAAATTATTAGTCGGACGATAGGCCGAAGCTTGGACGGGTCTGTAGCCAAATTGTCCTACTTGGGGTCTATAACCAGGTTGCGCTGTTGGGGGTCTGTAGGCAAATGTTCCTACTTGAGGTCGAAAGCCTAATTGCTGGGGGTTTTTCTTATCAACGACTGGTCCAAATTGAGCCATTTGCGGTCGACCAATTTGTTGATTCGGTATATTCGGGCGTACGAAATTTTGATTAGGTATACCAAATTTGAATTGAGTTGGGTTTGTAAAAGGTCTGAAATGATTATTTTGCAAGGGCTTCAGATTGGGTGAATTAAAAACAATTCCTCCATCACGTGATGGTAACATATGACTTTGCGGTCGGTGTTGCAACATTTTACTACGTAAATTATATTGTTCCTGAAAGTTAACTTCTTCAAGGACATATTTTAAAGCTTCTTCCAACGTAGTAGGGTTTTTAATTCGAATAATCCGCACCATGTGTTCTGGTAAATTATACAGGAAAACATTAAGAGAAGTATTGTTATAAATTATTTTTTTAGCTTCTTTTAATGTTGTAGAGCTGTTCTGATTCACTTTTGAAATTAATATAGCACGAATGTCTTGTATTCGGCTACAAAACTGTAAGTATGACTCGCCTTGTTTGATTTTTAGGGTCTCCAGTTCAATAGCAACGCATTCCTCGCTCCTGGGATCCCCAAAATGTTGGATCAATAAAGATTTTAATTCACTATACGTCTCAAAATCACCTCTTTCACTAATTAAGGCTGCCGCTTTACTTTTTAATTTACTCGTAATAGTCTGCATTAAAAATTCATTTCGGTCCGTAGTCCCTTGATACTTTTCAATAACATATTCGCACTTTCTTAAAAATAAACTAAGCAAATTAGTTTCACCACTGAATTCTGGAATTAAATTTAAAACATCCCGAGGGATCAACGATTCAGCGAGTTGCATAGAAAATGGTGTTTCGGTACGAGCCGACGGGGCTGCACCGGTTGCCGCGGTTACAGGAATCTGACCTTGATTCATTTTAAATGAAATCGTAAAAAAAAAACGAACAAAAGATAAGCAACAATTTAAAACAAAAATAATTAAAAGTAAAATTCTAGTTCTATAATTATCAAACTTAATTAAAATTAAAAGAAAAGAAAATGAAACAATAAAAGAATGAAAAACCTTATCGTTATAATAACGTGAAAATAATATTCACTTGATTTATAATTATTCACTAATTATTAAGAATTAATTTCCACCATAAAAGGTTTTTCACTCGATTTTCCAGATTTAATGAAATAATCGGTACCTACAAAAATATATTTCATATTATTAACATTACTATTATGGGGAATTAGGAAGGAAGTAGAAGGTTACTCACAGTCCAACCGCCTTATAAACTTTCAACATCTCTGCTCACCCACGTTATCGTTACGCTTATCTAACGTATTTATTTGGTTCGAGGATTGCCAAGAACGTCTCACTGATTTTAAGTTACGACGACTCTACGTTATCACTCGCGAATAAGTTCTTTAGTGTTCTTTCCACTTTTCCGTGTAACACTTGACTTTCCGCGAAAGCAACGGATTACGGCAATCCTACCGGCTGCGCCAGTTAGATTTCGGGAGCGATGCGACGGCAGAAATAAAACGTTAGGGCCCGTTATACTAAGAGTTTTATTTGAAACGACCCGAGCTTACAGAGTTTGATGCAAGACTGCTTATTCTACCTAGCCTAATACATACATAGAACTTAAAACTAAGGTGGTGGTCGCTGGCGCCTGCACATTCCATCATGTCTGGCTGATAAAGACAAAAGTGCAGCGTACGAGCTTATGGCTCTACCACAGAGATAGATAAGGTGAGTTCAGAGAATGTAACTACCTTATATACAACTTAAATTACAATGTGTTTTGTTATGTGGGTAGATGGTAAATCATAAATAGCGTTCAATGTCGGTTAATCATGCAAAACACTATCACTGTGTTTTGTAGCGGAAGTTTCTTGACATTGTTAATTGTATAACGTAAATAAAGTTTATGATGATTGGAATCAAGTGAATGTAGTGATGAGTGTGAAATTTTTAAATCTACATGTGGTGGTGTAAAGTCGTTTAGAATGGGATTTACTTAAGAAAAGATTAACATAATGAATGATACCTATTATGTGTACTGCATCCCAACAAATTACACTAAAAGATGGTGTTCATAAAGTATTAAAGAGCAATGAAATTCACAATCATGAACCAAATCCTGGGAGAAAAATAACCAGTGACCTTATATAAAAGATCAAAAGTGAGGTTCATCTGGAACAAAAATTCATTATTTTACATTTTTTAAAGTAATATTTAAAAATGTAATATTTTTTTTATAGATGAATAAAGGAAATACTAATATTAAAATTTTATTTCTAGCCATTCGTTGTGTGGTCACAGTTCTAACCTAAACTAGCTGTTTCGATTTAAAAAAAGGTATACGCATGTTACGTTACAAATCTAAACTTTAAGAAAATTATAAACAATACACGGCAAATAAAATATCATATTAATATTAAAATGGATTCTCAACTAACCTACAGTTTTGGTAGCAGTTCGTTTTTCGTTCGTCGTTCGTAACCATAAATTTGACAAAGACTTACAAAGAAGTACGCAAATGACATCAAATTTAACAAACAAGTGAAATGTTTATAGCTTTAAGTTTCTTGCCAAAAAATGAAATTGTTCTATATTTTAACAAGCTAATAGAAGGTATAAAAGATTCTGATTGGAAGGAAATCGCGAAATGGTTTGCAGAAAATTATATTAGCGGATCATGGAATACGCAACCGAAGCACTCAACAAGTTTTTGGAGTAGCCATGTTGTAAACGATAAGCAAATACATAGAACTTCAAACTGCTGAGCCGTGGCATCGTAGAATAAACATTCTCATTGATAAACACCACCCTGGAGTGTATCGCTTAATTAAAGAATTAATAAATGAAGTTTCATCAAAGGACAATGACCAAAGTTGGTACCAAAAAGTCTCGCGCCTCAAAACCAAAATATTATAGTAATTAGTTTCATATTTTTTTACGGCATTACGCGTCGGGGATTTGATTTTTGAACTGGAAATATACTTTTCGAGTTTAAAAGTATGAATATTGTTTTACTCCCTTTATATGACGTTCCGTTTCAACTGAATATAAATGACGTTCCGTTTCAATTGAACAAACCCTTGTCTGTCGAGCGGACTCTAAAATTAATTACAATTAAGTAAGATCAGTACACCAAATCGATTTAGTTTGGTTTATTGCTATTTGCAACAAAATAGATTTTCTCAGCCTAAAGATTTTGATTTATCGATTACATCCCTAAATCCCGACTAGTTTATAGCACTTACTATACTCTATGGTTTATAGTTATCTTATCTGTGGCATCTGACATTTGTACTGTACTGACTGACTATTGGCAATGTAAAGGTCTAAAATAAAATCGAGTTTCAGTCAAGCATACTGTGGATGTTACTTTAACTCGTAATTCTTACTAATATTAGTGTATTACGCTGTTTTTAGAGCAATAATGTAATGTATGTGTGTTAAAATACGTCGTTGGTAGCGTCGAAAAATAGACCTACTTTTTAGGTTAGTTTCGATTTTATAAAATAACTCTGAAACGCGGGTTTTTTTTTCAAAAATAATTTTTGTAGGAGTTAATACGATCAGTGTAGTCTATAAAAAACAAGGTTTGATTTTGATGCAGCATGGTACGGGATTCCATACTTCCATGAGCATTCTCTTTTAGCTGACATTGAAGTTATACTATAGGGTGAACCGCCACAAAAAAAGAAAAATATGTATTTGGATAAAGATGACAGAATTAATCGAATTCTGCAACACAAGTCTGTTTACACATTTTTTTTTTTTCGGTTTGAAAATCAAATGCGGGTTGAGGAGCGGAAGGGAGTGTCAGACTTTTACTGACTAAAAACCACCCATGTTCCTTCTTTTGCCCTTTATGTTCCAGGGCCGCGGTATCTCTTTCGAACAGTCCCGCAGAAGTCTGTATACACTGAAATAACATTGTAAAAATCTCCAGTGCGAAAAATTTAAAATGGTAAGGTACAAATATTTTGTTTTCTTTAAGTAAATGATTATATAAAAATAAAAGTGCATTTTTTAATTGTATAGATTGACTGGTAATTACTGACCAATACTTATACACGTGATTGGACTCACGATAACAAACAACTTTCCCAAAGAAACATTTTTTATGCTCATTCAATGTTATCACAATAACACAGCAGTCGTATGAAATGCGCGCGTGCGCCTTGACTACTACCCACAGCTGCACGGTATGATAGTAATGAGACAGAACGGCGTCACGCGGCTAACAGCTGAAAAGTAACTGGAGCGTGCGCGCGAATTTCATATGGCTGTTGTGTTATTGTGATAACATTGAATGAGAACAAAAAAAATGTTTCTTTGGGAAAGTTGTTTGTTATCTTGAGTATAATCACGTGTTTAAGTATCGGTCACTAATTACCAGTCACCCTATACAGGGTGTTTGGCGTATGGACCGACACAATTTTTCCAGGGATTTGGGAGGTCATTAGCTAGGTTCTACCCATACACCCTTTGTCCCAAATGTCACATATGTTTTTTTTTGTTTAAATGAAAAAAATGCCCAAAATGTTTCCTTTAATTCGAAATAACTTTTTTGTTTGTGGGCGTAGTGGCACAAAACAATTTTTTTTGCATTCTCCAAAGTCTTTTAAATCTAAAAACATCTTTGTTTTATACAACTGGTTTCAAGAAAATTTCTTACAAGCTTCCAAAGTAATTTTTTTTATTTAATGAATGAAATTTTACAACTTCTAAATTAATTATAAAAAAATGAAAGTCATTTTGAACTTAGCTTTATTTTAAAAAGTTCTTTAGTTGATACCCTTTCTAACGGTATGCTACATGTCGTAGAAATTATTCATTATGTAGTCAAAATACTAGTTAGGAGAGTCAGGGTTAAGAAAAGACTTTTTAAGGTTATTTTGTTTTTAATAAACTAAAGTTATAAAAAGGAGGCAAAACACAGGGAGAGGTGGAAAGTAATGGGGGAGGCCTTTGCCCAGCAGTGGGACAGAATAGGCTAGTTAAAAAAAAAGTTATAAATCTTGTTCAAATTGACCTCCTCCATTTCGTATGCATGCACGACATCTGTTTCTTATTTCAACTGTCGTTGTACGTAGTCGCATTTCTTCTTTCATAGTTTGAAACGCGTCGGTTATTCGTTCAATTAGAACTTCCCTAGTGGGCACTTCTGTCTGGTAAACCAATTCTTTTGCACGTCCCCAGACGTAAAAATCCAAAAGCGTCAGGTCTGGGGACCGTGCGGACCACGGAATAGGGCCGCCTCTACCAATCCATGCGTTTGGAAAGGCATTATTTAAATGCTCTCGCACGTCCAGTTGGTAGTGTGCTGGACAGCCGTCATTTTGGAAAACTATCGGCACACCTTCTTCCAAAACAGGCACAACAAGTTCGGGCACTACGTACAACGACAGTTGAAATAAGAAACAGATGTCGTGCATGCATACGAAATGGAGGAGGTCAATTTGAACAAGACTTATAACTTTTTTTTTAACTAGCCTATTCTGTCCCACTGCTGGGCAAAGGCCTCCCCCATTACTTTCCACCTCTCCCAGTGTTTTGCCTCCTTTTTATAACTTTAGTTTATTAAAAACAAAATAACCTTAAAAAGTCTTTTCTTAACCCTGACTCTCCTAACTAGTATTTTGACTACATAATGAATAATTTCTATGACGTGTAGCATACCGTTAGAAAGGGTATCAACTAAAGAACTTTTTAAAATAAAGCTAAGTTCAAAATGACTTTTACTTTTTTTTATAATTAATTTAGAAGTTGTAAAATTTCATTCATTAAATAAATAAATTTACTTTGGAAGCTTGTAAGGAATTTTCTTGAAACCAGTTGTATAAAACAAAGATGTTTTTAGATTTAAAAGACTTTGGAGAATGCAACAAAATTTGTTTTGTGCCACTACGCCCACAAACAAAAAAGTTATTTCGAATTAAAGGAAACATTTTGGGCATTTTTTTCATTTAAACAAAAAAAAACATATGTGACATTTGGGACAAAGGGTGTATGGGTAGAACCTAGCTAATGACCTCCCAAATCCCTGGAAAAATTGTGTCGGTCCATACGCCAAACACCCTGTATAATTTCAAAGTTTACGGTTAGAATACAGCATGCAAACATGCAAAGAAGCATATACCATGCATGCAGCAAGCACGCAGAATGCAAGCAAGCATGCAGCAGGAATTCAACATGCAGCAGGTATGCAACATGCTGCAGGCTGGTTTCTGTCACAGCTCCGGTGTTGCGGGCTCCGTCGGTCCCACGCGATCTTATGTGTGCACGTAGCAGGTGGTTTTAACGTTCACCATCGCAGCTTCTGAAAATGTTCGTTCTAAAATCATTTCAAATATGCATTGTTTTAAAGAAAAGGTTGCTAAAATTTGTTTGCATAATGAAATTTTGACAAAATAATTTTTCAAATCGGCAGGCAAGGTTTCAAGTACCACAAGCAAGCGGTTTCATTAGCATATAATAATAAAAATAAAAACATTTTCATCATCTAGGTATGGATTTCTCGCACAAATCTTTTCTAAGAATCCTTTTCCACAGCCTTCCAGACCTAATAATGATTATGTAAAAATATCAGCTACCCAGCTCACCAAAGCAAAGAGCCCGAGACGAAAACAACGCAAGTAAGCAATACAAATAAATAGGTTCATGAATAATGCGGTCTCTAAGGTAAGGTGTTTGCCTTGCTGACGACACTCGTTCCATTTGGGCACACTCTCCCCAGACTTAAACTCTCATTGTGGTAATAGCACATAGTTTATATAGTGAGTCCAACCGAACGGCGTAATGTCTTATAATATTTCATAGGAATTGCTGTCGGTAAGGTACGCGCTCCCTTTTTGTGATTTCAACGATTTCCAGGTAAGCTAATTTAATAAAGCGGTCGTTTGGAACATGATCGCGAACAAATATTAGTCTAAAATATGGTAAATATTTATGAACATGTACATTGTATTTTAATGAAAACTGTTTATAAACTTGTACTTCAAAAAAAACATTGATTGACTATCAACATTTTGCATATCAATATCAGTATTTTGTAAAAAAAATATATTTATTTGTTTAGCCTCTATTGTCCCACTGCTGGGTAGAGGCGGGGAGGCCTCTGCCCAGCAGTACATAGCCTTCCACTCTTCTCTCCGTGCGGTTTTCTCTGGTCAATCTCTCATAAATGCCTCTTGGTCGTCACGCCAGCGTTTTCTAGGCCTCCCTCGGCGACGACGCCCGTCTCCTGGCACCCACTGCGTGACGACTCTGGCCCATCGGTCCTGATGCGTCCTATAGACATGACCCTCCCAAGCCCACTTCAACCCAGCAGTACTGTGATGTTCCCCATATCAGCGATTCCAGTTTTGGAGCGTATTGTGAAATTGTGAATTCTGTCACTGAGCTTAATTCCTTATACACTACGCTCCATCGCCCTTTGGCAAACCTTGAGTTTGGACTTTCGCGATTCGGTAAAGGACCAAGTTTGAGCACTGTAGGTTAGGATGGGCAAAATGCACATGTGGATGAGTTATGCGCTTCAACTAATAAGAAATACAAATTAGTATTATTTGTGAAGAAATAGGCGCGCTATATCTATACTAATACTAATAATATTATAAAGCTGAAGAGTTTGTTTGTTTGCTTGAACGCGCTAATCTCAAGAACTGCTGGTACGAATTGAAAAATTATTTTTGTGTTGGATAGTCCATTTATCGAGGAAGGCTATAGGCTATACAACATTACGCTACAACCCTTAGGAGCCGCGCAGCGTGTGACACCGCGGGGAACAGCTAGTAATAAATAAGACTTATCAATAATAAAGCGTACCTACTATGGTGACTAATTTCAAAGTGCCAGCCGCCCCCTCTGTGCAGTCTGTGTCCACTACCTGATTGGTCCGATTAATCCTGCCTGGACCGCAATTATGGTCTCTTGTAGCTGGTCTAATTGGGGTGGGTAGGGTTTAGTATCTAGTCGCCTTAATAGAGGGGTCGGGGAAAGCAAACAATATTTTTTATCTGTAAAATATTGTTATTGTTATGTATTAGCAATTTAGTTATATGTTTTTTTGGTTATTAGTCTGTAAGCTTTCCTAAAATGCAAAAAAAAAAAACAATAATAAAAAGGCGTAGTCGACGGAGCCTCGCTACGCGGAGCTCCTATTTAATTTTCTGAACGGTTTCAAAAAAAAAAATAATAACCACGAAGGGGTGGCTGGTCTATTCCTATACCTGTCCGAGTTGGATTACCCCAAGTCCCGAGTTCGCTTCGCTCTTGCACCATTAACTTTTATAATTATTTTAATTTTAAACAAAATTGATTGCTACCACCATTTGCAAACAAGGATCATTTCTAAATTTTACATTGTTCCGCCGTCACAAATACTCCACTATTCCATCATCACTATTCTCCGGGTTATTATAATTATATTTGAAGTATATTTTTCTGTCACTCAACAAATTCGCGAGCTCGGGACTTGTGGCACCCCGACTTGGACAGGTTAGGTTAGAAGAGGACGAAGGGGTCAGGTGAGCGAGCGAAGCGGGCGAATAGACCGGATTAATAGACCCGGGTTCTCCGGATTATTATAATTGTCTTTGAAGTACTATATCTGTCACTGTCAACAAAACGGCTGGCCTAGCACAACGCCGCCCATCTCCTAGCGTTGCATCTGACAAAATCATCTCAAAATGCGTGTGAATGAATACATAGGGGCTTGAGATAAACCCTCTTGAGACTGTGAGGGGGCACAGTGAAACCATTGGTGTGGTTTGCAAATTAATATATATAATATATATATCTATATATCTATATCTTGGGACAACCAACACACCGCCATCTGATCCCAAACTAGGCAGAGCCTGTACTATGTCAACCAGACAACTGATAAACGTACTTATATATTTCTAAATACATACATATTATAGATAAATTACACACCCAGATACAGAACAAATAATCGTACTCATCGCACAAAGATTTGTCCTGTGTGGGAATCGAACCCACGACCTCCGTCCTAGCAGTCAGGGTCACTAACCACTAGACCAACAGGCCAATCAATTGTAGTGGTTCTGGAAAATTCTTGGAATCGTCACTATAAAAAGTATCTTTAGTGCCATTAGCTTATTGCTGAACATTGAAAATGAAGTTCGATGACAATACCTGGACTAAATGTGAAAGTTTAGGTATTTGTTATTACAGTTACTACTTATTTTTTAAATTTTGCTAATTGGACTGATAAAGTAGGAAAAAGTCTAAATTGCACATTGAGCATACCTATTTATTTTATAATAATACTTAAGCTAGATAAGCTCAGCCATAATGTTTTACAGCTGGTCTTATATGTGACAACAATATCGTAATACGACACTTCCGCTGTGTACCTATTATTGAGAAGAAAGAATCTACTGTTCATTTTGCTTATTTTATTTACAGTTTGAATGTGACATTTTTACGTAGGTAGGGCTATCTTTTACGTATTGAGAAATGTAGCAAGGGGCGCGAAACACTAAGTTCTACATGTGCCCTGGGGTTCTAATTCCAGATTTAAATCATAAACCTACGACTTTTCTAGTGAGTTTTCTGGAGAGTTTGCTACTTCTCTTAAAAGGGTCAAGTCCTTGGTTCGCCGTGATAAAACTGTTTCAAAACTCGTGTAATAATACACTAGGTACTTCCTATGTGATTGTGATTGTTGCGATATTTCCCGGTCGCGAAGGTTTTTTCTGCGTAGCTAGCAAATTGTGTTTGTTACTAGTCGCTTGTCTGACCACTAGTGGCATACCTTTATTGCGTTATTATAAAGAACATGAAAATATCTTACCTCTATTGCAATTTAAGACTGCCTCGTTGGTCAAGTGTTCGTAGGCACGACTGCTGAGCATGAGGTATCGGGTTCCATTACCGGGTCGGACAAAGTGTTATTGGGTTTTTCCATCAGAAATTTCGTGATAGCAGTCACGGAGTCTGGATTGGTGCCTGGTTGATGGCAATAGGCTCACCCCTTATTACATGGGACTTAAATATAACTGCCGATATATGTTTGTACGATTAGGGACACCTTTGGAATACTGGCGTTATCTTATGTATATTTCAATATCAACCCGGAACAGTTTGATCCAAACCTATCAGCAATAAATGTTGAAAATCTTGGAAAGTTTACGAGAGGATGGACAGCTAATGTCGTAACGTCAATACAATAAATCCGTTTTAACACAGGTGAGCCTCTTGCCATATTAAAATGTAAATCACACGGCCGATTTAATTTCAGGGTTGGAGAAGCTTAATAGGGGCATGTAAGTTATGTGAGATAGCGGGGCCATTTAAATATTAGGTGGCTATTTTTGTGTGTCATCCAATCTTTCACTGATAGGCAACGCAAATCCTAAATCACTGGTTATAATATATTGTTTTTGCAAGATGAACAAGAGTTCCTTGTGAAACTCAAGATTTTTGAAGCTTCATCCCCTGAAGGTGTTGAAATAGGGGTGGACCTAAGCTTATAATAATATGTAAAATTGTATTAAAGTTTCTCATATTGCCGCTGGAAAGTCCCATTAGACAGAAGGCTTGTCTTTGGTTTTGCAGATTTCACTGCAGCCAAGTGGATCGTTCACAATCTATGAGAGCAGTTCAGATTGATTGTGTGTGAAGTAGTTGGACCGATTAATAAATCAGATCGTAAAATCTCTAGATAGGGAAATCAAGATTGTGATCCGCTGATCGTAATCATGATTGAACGTGAATGTGCAGGGTCACGCCACTCGATTTTGTGGGGGATTTTGCTTGATACGCCTCATACAATTATCTTGTTGTGTCTGTACTTAGTTATCATTTTTTGGAATCGTCACAATATATATTTACCTCCTACTTCATACCTCTCCCTCGTAATAACTACTATTCAATCACTGTTTATTTTTGAAAACTTTAAAATAACAGTTGTCCTACTTTACCTGTCTATATTAATATTGAGAACCTAAGTTGCCCGTAGTAATTAACGAAATATTATTATTTCGTTTATTCTTTTTTCTAACATACTAATTACATTTTTTAAATATTTTTATCCACAAAAAGTTATTTAAAAAAACATTTAAAAATATACAAATAGTAACCCACCGGCATCGGGAACAGGGTCCGAGCTACCGGCGCGGCGGCGGTCAGAGTTCTTTTTTTTTTTTTGGTGGGTGGGAAATCATCAAATGACCCCCCTCCCGCTCCGGGCGGAGCGGAAGGGAGTGTCAGACTCTTACTGACTAAAAACCACCCATGTTCCTTCATTGGCCCTTTATGTTCCAGGGCCGCGGTATCTCTTTCGAACAGTCCCGCAGCCCTGGCAGGCACCGGCCCTTGCGGGCCCCTCCCGTTGCTGACAACTCTTTGAAGCGCGCGTGGAACACGAACGCGCCGTCGACACGGTCTGCCCGTCGTCATACGACGGACGGACGGCGAGCTAACCCATTACTCACCGTCCACAGGCCCGTGCCTACGGTGGCCGAGAGCCATCACGGCGTGTCCCCCGACGCCCGGTGCTTCTCCTCCCGCGGCGGCTGGGACGTGAGGCTCTCTCCCTCTCACGTTCCGCCGCCTCCTTCGCTAGCATGACTGCTTCGCAGAAGGAGGCGACGGCTTCCCATTCCCTCTCGCCCCGAGCGGTCAGAGTTCTTGAGAGAGGAACCTTCTAACAATACGCGCCGTGTCCAGTCTGTACCAGTCATAAATCAGTAGATTTCAGAATAAAGCCTTTGATCCAGCTGCCAAGCGAAAGCCTCCTCAGATGTTGGTCGAGGCTATTGGATATTAAGCCATTGGCCGACACGACTATGACTGCTGTATCCACATCCCACATGTCGACAACCTCGCGAGCTTTAAATTGCTTATCTTTCTCTGCTTTCACGAGTCATGCGGAACCGTAATATCAACAATCATTGCGCAACGTTCTAATCGGTCTATCACCCTCAAAACTGGGTCGGGCGATGCTGGTGGATAATCCTGGCATAACGAAATATTTATTATTAAAGTAGGCTTAAAGAGATAGATATACATACATTTCCCTATTTAAGCATTGGACTGCTTTTTAATTAAGAACATGTTTACCGGACAAGAATTTCTGAGTTCTAAAATTATTTATTTCAAAACTATAACAGTAAACAGCTGCCACTTACGCCTTGAGCCGCCTCCTACACTAGTTGGCTCATCTTGCCCGGCCCGGGGCGCCGTGAATGCCTCGTCCAAACAAATTGCGTTAACTGCTGACCCAATGAAATATCCTCGTGTAGGTCCATGTTTATCTTCTATCTTAACTTTGTCGACGCGAACGTGCCGCGCTAGTAAGTTAGCACAGATTACTTACAACTTGCTACGTTAGTTCTAGTTGAGATGTTCTGTTTCTATTATTTTGTCTGGATTTAGTGTAATTTATTTGTGTCTAAGGAACATTGCTGTTTTAGTGGTTAATATAAGACTGATTTCATTATCATGTCAGCTACATAGAAACCACTGTATTTTTTTTTATTTGATTGTTTTGGGTTTGGTAATAGTGCATTATGGTTATATTTTTTTTTTCTTTTGGAGGGTGGGAAATCATCAAATGACCCCCCCCCCCCCCGCCCTGGGCGGAGCGGAAGGGAGTGTCAGACTCTTACTGACTAAAAACCACCCATGTTCCTTCATTGGCCCTTTATGTTCCAGGGCCGCGGTATCTCTTTCGAACAGTCCCGCAGCCCTGGCAGGCACCGGCCTTTGCGGGCCCCTCCCGTTTGCTGACATCTCTTTGAGGCGCGCGTGGAACACGAACGCGCCGTCGACACGGCCTGCCCGTCGTCATACGACGGACGGACGGCGAGCTAGCCCATTACTCACCGTCACAGGCCCGCGCCTACGGTGGCCGAGAGCCATCACGGCGTGGCCCCCGACGCCCGGTGCTTCTCCTCCCGCGGCGGCCGGGACGTGAGGCTGAGGCTATCTCCCTCTCACGTTCCGCCGCCTCCTTCGCTAGCATGACTGCTTCGCAGAAGGAGGCGAAGGCTTCCCATTCCCTCTCGCCCCGGACCATGGCTTGAACCAGGGCCGGGCGCGAGAGGTCGCCGCCGCCAATCGCCGCTACGAGGACACGGCGGTGCTCCGCCTAAGCGGAGCAGACCTCCACGGTGTGCTCCACCGTGTCCTCCGGGCGATCCTCACAATGATAGCACCCGGCGTTTCCTCCCCCCCGATTTGGTGCAGGTACCTCCCGAAACATCCATGTCCGGTGAGGACCTGCGTCAGGCGGAAGGTGAGGGCGCCGTGGCGCTTCTCTAGCCACTCCTCAAAGAGCGGACTTATCGCCACTATAATACTAATTAGCCGTTAGTGTTTAGTCGCGTTTATTCAAAATAACAAAGTATTGTTTAATTTTATTGATTATGAAGATTATGGAGTTATTTTAGTCTTGCTTTTAGTTGATTGTATCTTGCTTGACCTACATCCAATATTATTTAGTTAATCAATCTGCAACTTAATTGGAACACTCAGTTAAATAATAAAGATAGTCATCGTATCATCACAATAAAATCAAACGATCAATATATTGAAGCTCTAATCATTGAGCACGAAGATCGGGGACAGAAGGTCTTTGGCCCGACAGTTTTACAACGGGACGATATTCCGATAGTAAAATACCAGAACAATACTAAAACCAACTTATCAAAACCTCGAAAGAGCGTTTGAAATAACAAGTCATCGAAACTATAGTGAAAACATTATCATTATGTAGATAAAACTTCATAATTAGCATCGAAAAATATTCAGCGAAATAGAGCGAAAGTCTAAGACATCATTGTTATCAGTGAATATCGTTCATTGTCTACTAAATACTCGTTAGTTCCTACAATTTGTCAGCCATATAAGTAGTTTGGTAGCAAGTGATTACAATCTAAGTAGCTCGTGTGCTTTATTGCAATGCTGTTTCTAGAGCAAGCTCTAGATTTTAATATTAGTCTAATCAGCTTTTTTTTTCCTATCCTAAAGGACATGAAACATATCGTCGAAACAATGGGCAGACTTGGGATTTGCTGACATATTTTTATTAAGCAGTACATGAGGAAGGTGTTACAAGACACCAAGTTCGAATCAAAGGACCAAAGGACCATAATATTTTCAGTAAATGTTTTAAATCATGTGGTAGTAGGCTGAATTTTAATCCAAGTAAATTAGATCCCGATCAAACGCAATTCGTTAATCTGAAGTTCTTAACTGCTTATAATTAAGAGATCGCCTGATTGTTTTCTTAGTAAACAATTTCAGAGGTTTTAAAATAATCAACAAAAATGTTATTCAACAGCGTCTTATTCAAGACTCGCTTTTAAAATAACTTCATTTACAATTTAAGATAAATAAAATCTTCAAAGAATCTCAAAGTAAATTCTGACTGACAGTCAAACTGATATCATTCTTCCACGTTATCTGAGAAGCAGTCCAAAAAATTACACCTTAATAATTCATACTGCCGTCTGTTGTTGTCAATCTTTGTTTCGTATCTCGGCAACGGCAAGAGACAGCTGTCATTTGCAGCCGCCCTTATCTCGCTTTGTTTGCGTGTTTTCTGTGACGTTAGGGAGGCTGCACACGGGCCATAATAATTGGTACTGGTTTAGGAACTCAAGATCTAAAATTTGTTATTGCGTTTCCCTTATGCTTTGAATATAATAATATGTAGCTGCAACGGACTTTTACGTGTGTGTACTACCATTACTCTTTTAAGTGGCTGATACCTTATTAACACTGGCAATTGATAGTAAAATAATATCAGAGCGATAAACTTGAGGATTTTCTTGAAGTTAAAAATGATGTTGCAATATAACAACATTGAATATGATGCTACAAAAATATTGTCAGGCGTAAAGAATTCTCTCTGTAGGCCTGACAGTATTTTTTTTCCACTTGATCAAAAACTTTTTATTACCCGACTGCACGACGCAAAGGAGAGTAATGTGTATATCTGATGGTAGCGCACTAATGCGTTTTGTTGACTAATCAATTTAGCCCAATTTCCTTACTTAGTGGGTACTAGCACCCCAATTCTTTTACTAATCTCGAAAGTATTAGCACGAATACTCGTACATTCAAATGTAGAACCTTCCTTAAATTACAATATTTGCAAAACTTCCCTTTTAGATCTAAATCGCGGACAAGGCCGCTAATAGACTTAAATTTTATTTCCCTTTATTTTTCCAACTGTTCGTCCGCTCCAGTAGATATTCTTGATAAAGTTTCTTCAGTTTCTTTAAGTGACGTCGCATTGAAATTCTGCACGGAGCTTATATTCATTGAACTGAGTCCGCAATCTTGTTTCTTTAACATGAGTTTCAAAGAGGTTGGTACGGATGCTGCGTGGGATACAATGTTTGTTGTTCTATGTCTGCTTAGTTTGTTAGACTTAGAACTAAGTTGAGATTTTGTGCTATTTTAAAAAACTAAACGTTCTTAAGGTGAATCAACTTCACGTTAATGTTTTTGTACTTACGATGACTCGAACGTTAAATTGAAGGTGCTGTGTAAAAATTATCTCACGAGTCCCGAAAAGTGTTATTATAATCAGGTGCAATTTTCATTTCTTCTATTGAAACCTTTTTTTAGTAGTAATCCCTTCTACAAATTCATTTCCTTACTACGTCAACAACCACTACTAACACACGCGTAGATAATCATTTTATATAAGATGACCTTTTAGTTAAATGCGTAACGAGTGTCGTGTGACCCCTGTACCCTAGGGGACACCTGTGGTTACCAGTAATTTCTTAATAGCCTGTTACTTAGGTCAAGGAGAGTCATTTTGTATGTTTAGCCAGGCGAAAACTGCCTTTTGTTTTGCTAAGATCATGTGAGTCACACAAAATTACCTGTTAGTTATAGAATTGAGCAAGAAACTGTGTTGTTTAGTTAAAGTTACTTTTATCGTTGCTAAATCTGGAATAATTCGCGTAATTTAAAAAATGATCGCATTCTAATATCTATTTGTCAGAAATACGTCTAAGTTATTTATATTCTTGACTACATTGTCGCTGAGATGAGATTGCGATAAGATTTTAACAATCTTTCATTATGGGAAAATTACGAGGCCTTCTGGTCTCAATAAGTAGTGTAACTTATTATAGGTATCATAAAGTCTCATCGATCACAACAAAGTAAGAGAGAGCAAGAGGCCAGATGATGTAACAATTAAAAAATACATAATAACTTTCGCAAATGAGGAACACTAAAGTTCAACCTTACATATACCTACTTATAAGCTCGTAAATGCCTCAATAAAATGAAACTTCCTTCATTTGGAATCTCAACTTTCACACACAAAAGGTTCAGAAATTTTCAAACATAGAGCGTAGCTAACTAGCTAGTAGCGTAACTTATGTATATGTACATAAATAAGTAAATATCACTGAATCTCTAATTTCTGGAGGCGACGTATGTCAAAACGGCACACGTGAGATTAGTTGTATCAAAAGGAAAATTTTCCGAGTAAAAGTTTATTTGTTGGTCTTATTTTATTTGCCTAGAGTACATTTCTTTTGTTTATGACTTCTAAGAAAGGTTCGAACTAACGGATTCAACTGAAATCTAGTCGGGGAATTACTTCGCGTTGATAAAGTTTTCACGTGCACGATTCACGTGTTCGACATTGTAACATTTTAAAGTGATTCAGATTAAACGCAAGATTACCTATGATAATGTTACTTGAGTTGGAAAAGAAAATTAATGATAATTTGCATTAATAATAACATTAAATGCACAAGGTCCCTTGTTTGTCTTACTAATTCAACGACAGGAAATTCACCAACCACTACACACTTAGGCTGCATCCACCAAAAACAACCGAAGTATATTTTCTCAAAACACATCTTCTAAAAGCCACTAACATTTATCAAATACACTTGGCTTAGTCCGCAAACATACCGTACGTGTTATCTTTGTAACGTCGTAACAAATTTGCGGTGTTAATGCGTTTGCCGTGTAAACTGCGCGCGGCCAACATTAACCGTGTCAGGCTGCTATAACATTTGAACGGAGAACCTAGCGATATATCAAATGTATTGACAATCAACTTAGAGAAACTGGCTATTGGCTTCAAGGAAGCTCGCCGATACTTTTGTGGTTTTGCGGGCAAGTGAAAGCTCCATTTTCCTGTGACTTTTTTTTAAATATTAAAAAAACTCACAGGAAAATGGAGCTTTTGTCGAAATTTTGTATTTATAACTGATCAAAAGACTATAAATAGAAGATTCGCCATGCCATGCTCATATAATATTATAGACTGTTTTGAATTATTATCAATAACAACAAAAACTGTTCATTGTTATTTGAACTACTAACTCATCCAATGATTATATACTGATTATATACTTATTTTCTGCTTGTACGTATCTTACTTTCCATAAATGTTGAGATCAATGAAATAAACGCTGGTTAACTATAAAAGAATAATAAAAAAGTACGGAAATTCCTCCATTTCGTCTTGAGTAAAACTAAATTACATGAAATTAAATAAATTGGATTCTATAAACAACATAAATTGACTCAAAGTTTACCCAACATCTACAAATTACGAAAGAAACCGATAAAAGAAAGAGTAAGGACCAAATCAAATGAACGATTAGGCCCTTTAAAATTCAACTCAACCCCGACGAGTCCCGAAAAACTCTCAAACGATTGTGAAGCTGTTACAAATAATCCGAATGTAACCGAAGATTATTTTAAATCGACGTTAAGAAAAGTTGGCGTAATAAAAATCGCTTTATCCCGTATAATACGTCGGCCAGAGGATTAATGACTGTCCAAGTTTCTCCTTAGACGTAAAAAAACGTACAGACAAAACTTTGTCTTCTTAATAATTTATTGTGGGTCCCTAAGCCTTGGCCTTTTTTACTCCCTCCTTCTAATTGTTACATGAAATGGAACGGCGCTCTTTTTATTTCTTTCCCTGTAGGTGACATTTAAGGTACTGTGGTTGAAAGATTAATGGGAGGACCTTTTGGTGTCAAGGTTTTCCGTTTTAATTGGTTGGTTCCTATGGAGTAATCTGAATTTTGAAGTACAAAAATAAAACAGTCCAGTTGGTGTAAGTATTTAACTTCGGAATCCAACTGTTCAATTATAAAGTCTAAAAAAAAAGTATCATTCTGTGTTACTGAAGCAGTTTTAATTAGGAATGGCGGATACCTCGCTAATTCAGGCAGAACTTTAATGGTTGGATGTTTTTAATAACCCCTGATGTTGGAGGAACAAGGAGCTATATAGAATGTCTTATTTATAATGAAAAAATGTAACTTATTAAGTTTCTTTTTAATTTTGGGCACATTTAAAATATGTTGTATTACTTTTAAACTTTTTACCAGCATAATACTAATTTTATTTTAAATTATTGGGTGTGTGTAAATGAGGGAACTGTTATGCTCGAGTAAAACAACTACAACTTTGCCTCATGCATATAAAACGCACTGTATTAAACAACTTACGAACTCAAATCTCCATAATGTGTTCAACAGTATTCCTGGCCAACATAATATAATAACAAAAAGTTTGAAACATCGCTGGCATTAGAGCAACACAAAGTTAAATAAAAACTAACACAGCGAGACTCTCCCCGTATGTTGTTAATGTTAAGGTGAATGTTCACGTCGCCTGTTTCATACAAAAAACAAATAAGTGAAAACTTATTTTGTGAAATAGTAGGCGGCAGGTATTTAAAAAGAAAGTAATTGTCTAACTACAAGAAACGTTTTATATAAACCTCGAACTGTGCTACACTTTAATGACCTAGATAGTGTAGATAGGTACCTAGGTAGTCCGCGATGATTATAACATTAAAATTTTAATTTCTACTGTAATCTATTGACTCGATATCTCATCAAATTGCATTTTTGACCCTGTTGACATGGATGAGATTAAACAGATAAATTTCTCGAATCAATTTCTATTGATAGCAGTCCTAAGACCTCCATCATTAACTGCTTGGGTGCAAGTACACGAAGCGAAAACTGCCTATAATTTTCCTACTACTGGGGCACAGGCCTCCTTTTTGCGAGAGGGAGTAGGCGGATTAACGATCCGTAATACACCACAAGGTCCCAGCATGTAAAAGTTTAAAAAAATTCCAAAACTATTTTGTATGGAACCAGCAGCATCTACCCTTTCAACAGACTATTATAAACAAGAAGAAGTTTAGAGAAACAATAGCGAACGAAATTCGTTGAATTTAATATTAAATGTGGCGTGGAAAATATTCGTGTGTATGTATTACTGTCTGTAGAACAAGGTTCAGTGCACTTTATTTGAGGATGTCGTGGCGTTTATGACAAAATTTGGCTTCTTTCGGATTCCCTTTATAACTAGAAATATAAAATATTCTAATTTTAAAACGAGTAATATGCGACTTACTTATTTTTGGTTTCTAGAAAATTTATATTACTATATTAATAATTATAAGATAGTCTAATCTAACCTTTAGTCCCGTATTTAAAAACAAACTCAAACGATACTATATTAAAAAGTGTTCAAGTAGCGCGTGTAACCAAACCATAGCAATCGTTTATTTCAAAAAGATTTCTTCGATCATTACAATTTTATTTCAACACACGTTACTTAAAATTTTCCTTCAAAAAAAATGTCATGTCTCTTGTATTATTATCATCTGTTGCAGAGTTGGTAGTTGTCTGTTTATGTAAAGTATAATGTCCAGTCTCTTGCTTCCATGAATGAGTTATAAGTTGTCAAAGTTTACAAATTCCATATCTTACGGAACTTGATCTGAACAGAAACGTCATATTCGATCATAATATGTGCTATGACAGTCTTTGCTCTACAAGATTATGTTCTGGATTTTGTTTATATGGATTTTGTAGCGTTTATTATAGTTTTCCCACGTACACGTAATTCTAGTGATTTTTTTCAAATAGAACCAGTTGTATTATAATATTGTGGCAGTTCCAACTATAGCGATAGTTAATTTTCATTATTTTTACCCATGAATACATGATACGCCTGTTTAATAAACAAAAGGGATGAATTTACGTTTGGCATTATTACATTAATAACAGAATACATAACAAGTGACATTTCAATGAGGCAGCTACAGATTAATTTCCCAATATTCTTCATGCCGTCATTTGATATAATTTCACGCTGAATTTTTAGCTAGGGCCCCCTAATTCACAACCCAACATGGCGGCAACAGTGTAGCGAGAAAATTGGGCAACAACATAACAAATCGCCTAATATATAGAGTAACACGCAGCCGACTGAACAATGTACGCCGGCGTCACGGAGAACTGGCAAATGGAGAGATAACTCCGACTGAAATGAAAATTCACTGTGAGATAAAATTGCCATTTCTTGCTTGATTGAAACAAAGCAATTAACACCTTTGGGATACGATCAACTTTAGTATTGCTTCTTAGAAATTGCTATGTGTATAATGGACATTCTAAAGATTGTACTATAGATAATTTTCAAGAAAAGCAAGCAGCACTTGTATAAATAAACTCATTAATTTGGAGATCTATCTCGCTACACAAATAACGCTTGGTTTATCCATTCTTAGTCATCCGTGGCAGGCTCCAACGTACATTATTACACAGTACATTACTCCTCAAAATTGTAGTTTGATGTTGAATAATTGACTCGTGATTGGTATAAATGTTCAACCATATTTCTAAGCAGATTTGCGGTATCTATAGTTTTATATTAGCAATAAATGGGCCTACTGTTCGCTAGATTGAATCTAATGGATTATTTACTACGTGCAATGATTAGGTATGGTAAATAATTTACTTATCGTGGATTAAATTGGCTTACGTACAAGGGAAATTGGAAGACATTCTGAAATCAGCTTAAATTCTACACTGCCTGAAATCGAGCCTATATAACAATCAGGGTGTTCTGTCCAATGTGCAGCGGTGATGAGTCGTGAACGTCCACACAGGTACGTCGAAATCCGAAAACGTACGAAAGACTTCGATATTGGAAAAACCGTTTTGTAACTCAAATGGAGAGAGCAGGACACCTAGCAAGGCGCAGTGATGGCAGGTGAAGTGAGAAGGTCTTCCGGCAGCAAGATGGGCAGACTACATTGTCGTCATATTCACACAAACAAATAACGAAAAACAATGACTTTATTTTTGATGACGACAATGGTGACAAAAAGCAATGAAGAAATTGTTGTCAGTGTTGTGCGTTAAAAATCGCAGTTGAGGACAGATGATATTATTAGAAAATATAAGATTCCAGTCGGAGATGGAAACTGCCACTCTGATTTCAAAATAAAGTGCGTTAGATTTGCATTGCTAACTTTACTGTATTCTCATGAAGTCTTTAACTCACTTTGCCACTACAAGGCATCTTATTGATGGCCACCACACACTATTGTTCAATCCTACTAGAATTCCCATCAAGCAATCTCTCAATTACATTTTCAACTCAAAGGTTTCACCCAACCACGTAGATCGCTCCATAACAGAGAGACGTGATCCCAAAACATAGAACAGTAGGTATACCCGTTACAATATTCTTAGAAAATGATGCGTGAAAACATGGTTTAATGCACCGCAGCCGACATGATGGATCTAATAAAAGTTGCCCACCCTACGTGACTCCATTATAGCATAGTAAACAGATACATCAGTAGCGTCATTGTGAAAAAAAATTCACCACATGTAGTTATGCACTATGGGTTTGCAGAAAACAATACCAGTATTATTGCAGTTTCCTTTTATGACCGTAAATTTTAGCATACATATTTCACGTGCTTCAAAGGTTTTGTTTTCGAACGGTTGAAGCTTCTCTACCTACTCAAATTATTGGGCTACTGCCTTACGATATTTCTGTGGTTTCGGACAGGGTACAAACGACTATAACGATTTTAAGCTATTCCTCTGAAACAGGGTCTGTCTCTTTTTGTTATTTTGTAATGACTTTGGAGATGAAGGTACTGGGAATCGAATTGTTTGACGTGAATTTGATATTGTTTCGATCTTTAAAGCTAGAATTTTTTTTTAAACGATTCATAACGATTATCTGTACTTTTTTAGAACGTTAATATTAATTCATGTAAAATAAAATATTTGTAATATCTGTAAGAGCTGTCTTGGTTGCAACTAACTGGTCGGACAAGACATGAGTCAGAAGAAGAAGAAGAATATCGGTGACTGACTCTACTTCAACAGATGGGTGGCCCAAAAATAAATAACCATTTGCGGCAATCAAATGAAGGCTCCTGTTATGACCAAACGTTTGTAACGGAAATCATAAGAAAGTAAGAGAAAATGTTTATAACAAGTAACTTTATTAACTGCATTCGTACAATTTTGGCGTGATAAGGGTGTAGTACAAAAACTGCTGTCAAAAACAAAGGTGGAAAATGAAGTGGTTACCTTTTATTTGTGTATGATATACGGTGTAAGTTAGTTGGTCCTTGTCAGATTTACGAGAGTTGACGTCAGCGAGTCAGGAAGTAGTGCGACTTGCACCGTCTGACGTAGCCCTGTGGTACAATGGGATGCACGAATTGTGGAATGGCCGGTTATTTACCATGGGAAAAATTTGTGGTTTATGTATGTGTATTTATGCCCAATCCATTATTTGACGATATTATTTGAAGGAATTTTAATCTTCAGTAGAGCCGAGTTTTTTTGATTATTGACATGATAATTAGCTATTAACTTTGTAGTCTTCATTTTACTGCACGTTTAGTTCATTTCAATTTGTCGAAAGCAGAATTTACAATCCTAGAAAGACACAAGTTGTACCAAATACCTGACATGTAGCACAAAGCTAAAAACTTGAAAAGAAAATTAAATATAGATGAAAAGATTTGTCACTTACCTCAATGCGTGGGTATTAACTGAAAGACTGAATGGTGTGAAGACCTAATCGATTAACAACATCTTAAGAATTTGAAAAGAAAGCGAATTTCACTGCCTTTGAACCTGCTCAATGTGCGTTAAAGTGATCAATGGAGACATCTGTGCATACACATGAGCTGGGACATAAACAAATCAAGAAGGTAAAGAAGGCTGAATTTGTTGGTACTAAGTTTATGACAAAGTACTGATTGTTTACTTTTGCAAAAAACTTTGTTACTGAACTTATAGCCAGTATTAACACCGCGAACCGGAAGACGTTGCGTTGATGGTTATACAACGATAACCTGGTGAAGGTTGCGGGGATCCGCTGGATGTGAGTCGCACGGGACCGGTCAATGTGGCGGCACTTGGGGAAGGCCTTTGTCCAGCAGTGGACGTCTTTTGGCTGAAATGATGATGATGATTAACATACTATTAATAGTGGTTAAAGATAGCAGAAGAGCAAACACATATTACTTGACCTACTACTTTACTGAACCGTGATGTCGATCCAAAATATATCATAAGTTAAGAAGTAGAGATGATGAAAAGGTAAGAATAATTCAGTTGTTGTTATTCCTCTCATAACAAGAAAACTTCGCAAGTCAAGAAATGACGTCATATTTATCTTTAAAATTACCCGAGTGCCTAGATCCTGTGCCTCGTAGTACTTGAGCAAAACTTTATTATGTCTTAACTAGCGCTCCAACTCTTATTACTTAGTTATGCCTAAAACTTGCGCAGTCTAAACCTTAGTTTGTCTTGTAATAATAAACAAATTTTAATTAAAACAATTCTGTGTTGCTTCTTTGTTGGGAACATGTAGGGAAATGTAGTCTTAAGGAATGTCGGTAGCTCTTCATCTTGATTATGGATTTTTTTAGTCTGAAACTTGGGTAAGTTTTGTTTAAGTAGGTTGTGGATTTATAGAAATTAATGATATTCTAGGTTTTTAAAGGTAGATTTTTGTATAAATACCGGTCTTTAGGAGAAAAACTTGGAAGAAAATTCACGAAGTACCTTTGCATAAAATAAAGAACATTATTTTTGTATTGGTGACCAACAACCTCATTAGTAACATAATTTGATGATGGGTAGTTCTTCGAAATTTGATTCTTCGACTGATTCATATGGCCAAAATTGAATTTCACTTTCAGCTCTATAACACATGTTCATATGAAAATAGATATACCAAATAACATTTATTTGAATGAGGGATTCGTTTTTATAGTTTTCAAGATATCGACGTTCAAATATTTTGTGCCCAGATGAATCAGAATTTGTTATAGATGAATCAGAAACAAAAATGAAAAACTTTATGTAGATGGGCTTTGTATTAAGAAAATAATCATGTTTTAACGACACAAATAATTTGCTTTTATATAAAAAAATATATAAGTGATCATATCACAGAAAAAAATCTGGTGAATTCAACAATAATTCTTGTTTAACGTTTTTGAAACTCCAGTATTTAATAATTGTTGTATTATATGGGAAAGCGAAAATGTTGTTATATAACAGAAAGTTTAACTATTACTATTTGTAATACAATAAATTCTGTTAGGTAGGTACTAGAAATTTATTATAATTTTTTTTTTTTTTTTTTTTTATTACTAAATGGGCCTGCTCTTGACCTCGATCACGCCATCATTGCTACATTATATTATTCTCTCTGTGTATTTTTTTCCGTATAACTCACTAGTCTTTTTTATTATACTTGTTGACTAAGCTATAATCTTTCATAATTCAATAATCAGAGGAGTACAAATTTATTCTAATAATGGCAGTTGTGACATCAGTCTTAGTTATGCAGTCTTAATTATTAATTGGAATTATCAATCACATAAGTGTATTTATTACTAACAATCAAGTAACAAAAATGAGATCAACTTTAGTGAAATGGCATTTTTGACAATTACTTTCCTTATTAATTTTCAAAGAAACATACATAATAGAAACTTCTGGAGATGATAGTAATTCCAAATCTAAAGGATCATTTATTTAGGTATTGTATGCTGGATCACATTCGTCAATTATTTCCTCTTCTAAATGAGAATATCACGTTCTTTTAATTTCTTTTTAGCATGCCAATTTCGAGTACTTTCTCTGCTTTTCTTCCTAGCTAATTTTTGTTGTTTGGGTGTCAAATTCTGAATTGATGTGATTTTACCTTCTCTCTTTCTTTTCAAATATATTTCTTTCATTTTTAATTTCTACAGAGCATACTTGTCTGAATCTGTTCTTATGTTTTCCATCCGTATGTTTTGCGAGTCTCTTTTTCTCCTTCTTTTTATCTATAGTTTGTGACATTGTTGTGAACTGCAATATTAAAATAACAGAAATTAGATAGATACTTTGATAATTAATGTCCAAAGTGCCACTTTGTGGTCTTAACTTTAGTGATGATTCTAAATAATAATTATTAATTCTTAACTACGACTAAGACATATCAAAAGTGTCATCTATACATATAATAAATCTGTATACGTGGCGTGTCTGTACATTGAAAATATTTAGAAAAAAAATAGTAGGGGTGTTAAAGCATCACTCACAGAACCCATTTCTACCATTTTTAGAATTTTTGTCTGTTTGTCGGCTTGTCTGTTCGTTTGTGCGCGCATCACGTAAAAACCCCTCATTGTATTCAAAATCGAAATATTGAAACATAAGAAGCATTATTCCGAGTAACATTTAGCGTTTATTTCATCAAAATCGACCAACAGACTCAAAAGAAATATTAATGTTTAAAATTTAGTTAGTAACCGATACGCGATTTCTATGATAAATTTAATTAGGTATTTACGTAAATAGGTTTTAGTCAAAGTGTAGTTAGAATGTCTGAAAATGAATTTGATGTTATTTTTCCTTTTGTGTTTACTCTCTGCATGGAAGTAATAAGTACTATGTACAACCCATTACAAAATAAAATCTCAAAAAAAAATGTAAAATGAAAACAACATTAAAATTTGATAAAATCCACGACGTTGTAAATTTGTTCAGTGCGGGAAAGGAACCCGCGATACGCAGCGCCGCAATCAATTGTTTAGCCACTGCGCCAACCGTGCCGTCAAATAGCTTGGGTTGTGGCTTCCTCGAGCATTGTTGCATCTTTGCTTAAGGGTGGCTGGACTGTACATTCCATTTTCAAATTGCCGCTATTGCAAGCGAAGATACCCGAACATGCAACATCACCAAAAACGGGGGAGTCCTTTTGCAGCAGTGAAAGTTAATAGTATAGGACGAGTGCACAATGTCACAGAAGCATGCATTAGAGGCGTTAAACCGCAGCTTGCAGGACATCCGCGGCAACCAGGCGCTGATGGGTGGCGTCATTCGGTGACTTAAGACCCTGTGGACAGTGAGTAATGAGCTAGCTCGCCGTCCGACCGTCTTATGACGACAGGCCATATCGACGGCGCGCGGCGCGTCCGTGTTCCACGCGCGACTCAAAGAGATCAAACTCAGAAAACCGGAAGGGGGGGGGGGCAAGAGCCGATGCCTGCCGGGGCTGCGGGACTGTTCGAAAGAGATACCGCGGTCCTGGAACATAAAGGGCTTAGAAGGAACGTGTACTGCCTAGCCCGTTGTATTTCTCAACTCCCTGGAGTTAACGGGCGTGCTGTCTCATCAACTGGAGCTTAAAGATGGCGTTCCAGTTGTGGTCATGAGATAACTTGATGCAACCAGACTGTGCATAGGCACCAGGCTTCGTATCACAAAGCTGGGCAGTAATATTATAAAAACGGAGCTGCAAAAGGAGAGAGCGTTTTAATTCCACGCATGCCCACTATTTCAAATAACTTGCCATTTCATTTTAAGAGGTTACAATTTCCCTTATAATTGGCTTTTACAATGACGATCAACAGATCCCAGGGCCAAACCATAAAGTGACAGGCATTCAATTGTGCACTTCATGCTTTTCACACGGTCAATTATATGTTGTTTGTTCAGTGCCCAAAACTTGCACGTGCTTGCGGAAAATAATAAGTCATTTAATGTTGTGTGTGTGCAGAACGGTATTAGAATAAATAGGGCCCAACAAGGCGTGTGATGGTTCACTTTGAAAAGAAAGTTGTAAAGGTGCCAAAATAAACGGTTTTTAAGCCATATCGTCACCATTTAATTTTGTTGAAGACTTCTTTTTGTAGTTATCACCCACATTTTGAGCAGCCCGTCAGTTCCACGTAGGTTCTAGGCAGAAGTGTACCTAATCGTACACCCACATTTCGCCAGTTACGTTGAAGTCTATGTGATAGGGGGCGAGCCAATTTCCACCAACTGGACACAAATCCAGATTCCGTGGCAGCTATTGAGAAATTCCTGATGGAATAACCCAATAACACTATTATTTCTAGTATTGTTTTCAATTGCATACATTGCTTAATGTTAAGTGGGAGAGGGGAGTCACACAAGCATCTCCTTGCTTAAAAGGTGATCTCTAAATCATGAGCGTCTTAGCTTTATGTCATTAAATTATTATTTTTTTAACACTGACCGTCCCGGGCATCGATCCCTGGACCTCATGCTTAGTACTCGCAATTGCGACCCTCAACCGACGAGGCAGTCTCTCACATACTCACCAAAATTTCCACGCGAACGAAGTACGAAGGCAACAGCTAGTATGTAGAATAAGTTTATACTCCTGTGATTTTTGAATTATTCCAAAGGTTATAGCTAAGTAAATAATTATAACTAATTAGACTAGAACTACTGACTTGTATACGGTCGAAAATTGGATAGTTCCATAGTTCTACTAAACAGTTCTCCGGTAGAACTAATGGGTTTTTTTTTCTCACTAGTACTACGATATTAGGTATAACAAAATAGTAGAACTATTGGGATTCTCTATTCCCACTTGTTCTATGCACAGTTCCACGGTAGAACTAATGGGAGTTTTTGTTCTCACTAGTACTACGATATACTATATTACAAAATAGTACAACTAGTGGGAGTCTCTATTTCCCACTTGTTCTACCTTGTTCTCGTTCCATCGCGCGGTAGAACCAATGGGATGTTTTGTTCTCACTAGTACTACGTTTTGAAAGGTTCTAGAAATGGAAGTAAAGTACCTACCAAATATGCTAGTCGTATCTCAATATTAGGTTTAAAAGACACTTAGATATTACTGGAAACATTACAACACTATTAATTAAAAGACACATTGTTTATATAATGGTAAATATTGTAATAATATTTATTTTTTATAGTTATTTTCCTTTTGAGGGATCATACACTCAATTATTCAATAATGTACTGGAATCAAACTAATTAACTTACCTACATATCTATCAACAATGTACACTAGTAGGTAAAGCATGATCATTCCATAGACTAATATATTATAATATGAGATAGACTGGCAACTGTCAGTTTGATTATTTCTTGGCATAGAGCGACATCTGGACGCCAGACCCGAGAACTAAATAAAAAATATCAATACCTACGTATAGATAGGTTCTCAGCAAGTTCTCGAAATGTCAAATGTACTGATTCGACCAAGTTACAATAAAATATTAAATACTTTATTTTCTGTGAGAAATTAATAAAAAAAACTAGAGAGGTGTCAAGGGACACCCGGATGGAACGAAGTTCTTAAGTTTCTTTTATTTTATCTTTTGTTTACGTTACGTCATGGCGTCTAAGCACTGTTTTGACTAAACGTTTTTAAATCCGCGCGAAGTTACTATTATTTTTAATTAAAAACATTGTTTGAAGCTTAGTAACTATTATGATGTATGTGTATGTATTAACTTGGATCATCCATCCACTGACAGACCTTGGCAGTCGTTGCTTAGCCTTGATCACCCATCCATAGACCAACCTTGGCAGTCGTTGCTTAACCTTGATCACCCATCCACAGACCAACCTTGGCAAACGTTGCTTAACATGGATCACCCATCCACAGGCAGACTTTGGAAGTCATTGCTTAACCTTGATCACCTATCCACAGACCAACCTTGGCAACCGTTGCTTAACTTGGATCACCCATCCACAGACAGACCTTGGCAGTCGTTGCTTAACTTGAATCACCCATCCACAGACAGACCTTGGCAGTCGTTGCTTAACCTTGATCACCCATCCACAGACCAACCTTGGCAACCGTTGCTTAACTTGGATCACCAATCCACAGACAGACCTTGGCAGTCGTTGCTTAACCTTGATCACCCATCCACAGACCAAAGACGAAACGAAAATATTTGGCTTGCTTTCTATGAGTGAGCGAGAGAGAGAGACAAAGAAACATGCACACGCCGCACGGCTTACAATAGCTTACTATAGCAAAAACACATTACCCTCCTTTGCGTCGCGCAGTCGGGTAAAATTGTCGTTACAACTTTTCGTGAGAATTTTTTCCGTCTAGCGTCCTTTCGCAACGCGCCATAAGGAACTTCGTTCCAAAAGGAAATATATTACAAATATTACACATTCTTCATAGTTATTCACTGATGTCTTTATTATGTAACCATAAAACTCTGAACTTTCCTTCTTATTCACAAACAAAACGTCGAAGACTTGAAATCGACAATGATGATTTTATAAGAAATGCACAATTAAAATTAATAACTAGCGAAATTAGCGTGGGGCACTTTTTAGAAATGATTTGGTAATTAATTAAGAATTTAGAAATATAGCAATTAAAAACCGTCTTCTAATTAGATATACTAGGGGTCCTGCAATAATAATGCACATTGAAAAATAATATTAGCTTTCTGCTCTTTTTCTCCATGTAAACTTAAACTGTGCCAAATTGCATACTTCAAAGTTTTTGCTTCATGTGTTAATATAGTTATGGATATAGATGTAGAACATTTGACATTTTAAAATTACAATTTATATTTCACATAACCAATGTGTCTTAAATAAATTAATATTATTACAATATTTGCCATTATATAAACAATGTGTATTTTAATTAATAGTGTTGTAATGTTTCCAGTAATATCTAAGTGTCTTTTAAACCTAATGTTGAGATACGACTAGCATATTTGGTAGGTACTTTACTTCCATTTCTAGAACCTTTCAAAACGTAGTACTAGTGAGAACAAAACATCCCATTGGTTCTACCGCGCGATGGAACGAGAACAAGGTAGAACAAGTGGGAAATAGAGACTCCCACTAGTTGTACTATTTTGTAATATAGTATATCGTAGTACTAGTGAGAACAAAAACTCCCATTAGTTCTACCGTGGAACTGTGCATAGAACAAGTGGGAATAGAGAATCCCAATAGTTCTACTATTTTGTTATACCTAATATCGTAGTACTAGTGAGAAAAAAAAACCCATTAGTTCTACCGTACCGTTCCGTACCGTTCCGTAAAACTTGTGGGAACAAACGATATGAATCAGGCACAGATGAATCAGGATTTTGCCTACAATCATGCAAAACCTACGAAAAGCATCACGTGAAACTCGGATTGAAGTTTTAAAACAATAAAATAAATTTTATAAAGTAGGCATTGTAATCAGCATGCCACCTGAACCAAGTACAGATGAATCAGATATTTACCTTCGTAACATCGAAATCTAAGCCAACCAGCCGCACGTCTGCCTTCTAGCTCGTCCGTTGCACGACTTGCTTCCCCCCGCGCGGGAACCCAGACTCTCATTATTACGAGTATATCCCGACCAAGTACAGTCAAGCGTAGCTTAGGCCACATTAATCAGTATTATACGCCGGACACTTCTTATTTACTTATTTATAAACACACTAACATAGTTATAACTAATTCACATTTTTTTTTGTAAGGGGACAATTTATTTCCTTTCGATATAATTATAATTTATATTGATGTATCAAAGGAAAAATGCGACATGGAGCATTTTGTTCCGGAAAATGGCTAACGGATGCGTTATACATATAAATCAGAAGAAAAAACTTCAAATCTATTTTTTTTGTACTTAGACAGCAATTATATAGAAAATGCCATTTGTTCCAGTTAGGGATAAAGCTAAACTGTACAAAAAAAAATTATGTAGTTTTGTTAGTTGGTTACAGAAATATACCCATAGAAATCGAAAATTTTGTCTCTGAAGAACTACCCTGGTACTGTCTGCAAACAGATCTCGATGTTTTTTTTTGTAGTTTGTTTAAAAATGTTCTAAATAAATTATTACTCAAAATATTGAGATCACTTTTTAAATGACCTAAGTTCGTGCATAGAAGTCTGAAATTATAGTCTACGTCAAGAACTTTTATTTCCACAATTATTTTCTCGTTACCACCCATTTTTCTCCCACAATCGTAATTTACTTGCAATAAACACCCTCTACTCGCCTCATCTCCAAGTAATGCTGCTAAAAATATGATCTAGCACATAGAATATAATTAAAACAGTCATAACGTCCATAATATCTTGTCCCACTTCCTTTATTGGATCGTTAAAGCAAATTTTCAGTAGCCATTAAATATTTTTTATTTGTTCATTGTCTAGTTTAATTAACACCATCGTTATTTTTCGTCGTAATTCAATTCTTAATTATACTGAGTTTTTATTTTATACACTTTGAGTTTTGGGTTACCGACACAAATTGGAGTTCTGATTCTTGTTAATGTTATACTTTGTTACATTGGGTTTACCTTTAAAATAGTTTTCTTTTTTTTGAAAAATAAGTGCAGAAATCAGAATCAATTTGACTTTTTATTGCGTAAAACATCTTTTCTAATGCAAGAACCTATAGCAACAATCAAACTGAGCAACTATATCATGAAGCTTAATAATAAAGGTAGGTACCCCAACTTTAATTTACGGGCTTGACCTTTAGACGTTTGAGAGTACTTACCTAACTCCCAGAATATTTTTAGGTGGGTAGTAAATCCATGAATAGTAACAAGCTAACATATACCACTAAACATTTCGACGAAAAAAATAAATGGAAATCGTTAGCAGAACTATTTTCCTTAACGATTGCAAAGATCAAAAGAAACACGCTTCGTGACACACCAGAAATTCATCATTTTACGGGCGAAGTAATCGGAATCAGATATCAAATAGGAAAATAAGGATTTATACTGATCAAGCAAAAGTGACGAGCAAAACAATGAGTTGTACATGTACATCGCTTAGACAGTTGAATCTACAAGCATTACACAGTTGAATCTACAAGAAAATACTAAATGGTGATCTTTGGTTTACTAGTGAAATAACTAACAGTATCAAGACCAATGATGTTCACTGCCTGTTTGAATAACTAGGCAATAAAAACAGTGACCTGTTTTCCCATAAATTGGTTTCCTACAATCACCTTTCACGACGAATTTCGGAAAAATATCACCAAAATCATACATTCGAGTATCAGGAAATAGAGGAATTGGTAGGAATGTTGCTTCTACATATAAAACTTTCCGCTCCGTGTCGAAGTTGCGGAAATCTAAAAACGATATCCGCATGACGCCGCCGTAAAAACTAGTCCGACATAAGTCTATACTTCATAATTTCCTGCTTTTATAAAGATGTGTCTTCACTAGGCGGCAAACATTAGGCAACACGTTGCTTGAGACCACTGCAAGTTTTTTATGGGTAGAAAATATGCGTCGTTCCGAGATACCCCGAACCCGTAGACAGCTACAAAAGAAGTTACACTTGTGTGGTGATAGGTTAGCCAATCTTCTCTAAATAAGTAAAATCAGCAAGTTCCTACTGCTGGGAAATTGACGTCCACCCTTTGGGAGAGAGTAAGTGCACGTGTTGGTGACCTTTCATTCGTGCTCAGTGCAGGTTGATATTAGTCATATTTGGGTTTTTAATTTGTAGTTCTCCTTATATCTCTTCTCTGAAAACGTGTGTTGGGAACTATGGTTTGGATTGAAGTTTTCCATCGTGAGGAGAAAAATCTAGACCTTGCTTGTATACGCAGCTTTAGTAGGTAAGTTTATTTTCTTACACATCGTATCCGCGGGCCGCAAGTGCAAGTTTATCGTTAATTCTCTAGATTTTATAGCCAATAATAAATCTAGCGAACTGTTGGAGTTAATTAAATTTCATTAAACTTACCCACCGCAGCGGATTGGCTCGTATAGAATAACCGAAGGCTTTAAACTAAAAGTGTTATTTAATTACAACAGGTTCATGAAAGGTATTATGGCGTAAAAAGAGAAATGTGTCTGTGTCGTCCATTATATATTGTCAATGGAAAAATAGATCCCATTTCATAGAGGTTGATCCTGTTACCATCCACAGGGAATTATTCCAATTTCAGGCCTAGGTACTACTGAGAGTTTTTTTTACAGAAATAACATAAGCTGTGTTTCATAGGGGAATCCATTCCAGAATTGAAATATCAGATACAATGCTACAAAAAAAAAAAAAAATAGAAAGGTTTTGGAGATATTTTTTTTTGTGTATCTATAGGTTTATGACTTATGTCCGGCTGATACAATAATCATATTCTATCAGCCGGAAGACATACCTACATAGTTGGATCACAGGTTTTAGACGTAATTACGCTTATTAATTCATAGACTGATGTTCCTGGCCAGCCTGTATGTATGTAATCCCTTAGTTCCCGTCGGCTTCTTACGACGCCCTGTGGGACTGGCAAACTAGTCTAATCTGTGACCGGTAACCACTTACAATTACCATACATTAATATTAGGCCAGTTTTTGATGAGGGTAGGCAGCCGAGTCCACATGATTGCATTTAGAAAAAAATTGGTACCAATTTTATGTTTTGATAGAAAAGTGACAATGAAAAAAAAGAGCATTGATCATTACACTCGCGTATTGCATCAATTAGCATTGGTCAACTACGTGTAACCTTCTACATATTAACAATAAATATCAAACAAAAAACGACACAAGTACCAAAAAAGAAATACACCTCGAGGACAACATAACGAATTTAGGTAGAAATAAAATTAACGTCCCAACTTTCCGTACATAAGAAATTTAATGAAACAAAGGATTTTCTTTCGTCCAGTGAATTATTATCGAATAAAATACTGGCGACGGGGAAGAAAAGTTACACCCTGTAAAGGGGCCGAGGGACACCGTCGCCGACGGGCGTCACACGAGATTTTATTACACGAAATACAAAAGAGAACTGCCGTCACGACATCCTTTTGCCTAAATACAAACAAAAAAATGCACCACTAAGAAAAATGTAAGCGACATAAATCGTAAGAACGTATTTCTTTTAGTTTATGAGGGAATGCCGATCAGTCCTGAAGTTTGGCCTTAGAAGACGTTCTGTGATGTGTGAAATTTAAAACTTCTTTAGGGTGTGGGATGACGCATACATATCAGATTATGGCACTGACTGAATTTAGCTTCTAGATATGTCCTTAGTCCAGCAGGAGGTGGAACGAATGTGTTTTCCATAATTTGTAAATTACAACTTTTACTTGCCTAATAATCTTTTATTCGATGTGTATCCATCGACAAATTGACAGAAGATAAGTGCGATTGACAATTATCTTATAACAAAGCCAAAAAGAAGGAAACGTGATCAAATAATAAAAATCAAAGATATCTACGTTTTTATAAATTAATCCCTGGAATCCCATTTAGATAAGTTCCTTTTTTCACTCAACGGTTTTCTTCTTGTGCCAGTTAAAATGGAAATTACGAGTACATCCATTAAAGCAAGATTTATGGCACAATGATTACCTTTAAGAGATACTTTACTATGCACTCTGAGAACGCGTACGTCGAACCATTTCAATAGCACATTATTTTATCTATGCCTGAGGGAAATCTGTTCCACATGTAATATGTCAAAGGAAGGATTGTTTATAAAGATGGAGCAGATTATAAAATTGAAAAGGCAATATTGTTTATGTGAAAACTTGTAATGACCACGTGTATTTCGCAATGTCATTTTATGAGTACTCACCTATGTCAGGGCACTGCAATAGTGCTCCATCTCTAGATAATACTGTTTAATCTAGTCTCAGTTAAATTATCAATACCTGCGTGTATAATTATGCTTACATTGTAGCTAATAAATGTTGATTTTTTTGTTCTGTTCCCGAATCAAAACAAAATCTCTAACAAAATAGTTAGTATCAAAAACAATTAACGGTCCCTATGGCGATATGATAAAATATGCATCAAGTTAGTTATGCTAGGTTATCAATATTATTCTAGAATCTATATGAAATAGGGTTGCAACATTGAATGCCTATCTTATTTACCTGCTCGAGTGCCGTAACAGTTTAAAGTGGCCAGCTTTTCCAGTGGAATCCTAAAGCTAAGCGGTATCAAGTCAGCAGCAGGTTCAGGTGGGTGCCGGTGGCCATTGCTCTGACATAATCTCTTAATTGCCTCTTACGGGGGGGGACTAATGGACAATTGCTAGTCCACGTGATGCAGTACTGCCTCTAATCTTTAAACTGTGCATTTGGAGTGGTGGAATGTGTTTTTGCAGTTTCAACGTATTTGTTTTGAGATGACAAGGTTTTAGAGAAGAGCGTAATTTGAAGACTTGCTCGTACATCAGATTATGATACAGACTTGACAAGAAAGTTAACCAATACTGGCTTGCCAAAGAGTTTGTTAAAATTTGAATTCAGGAGAGGTATAAAATAAATTATTTAAAGTACTTTTCAAATTAAGTAAAATCAAAAATTATTTGTGTTTAGAAAAAATGCAACACACTAGGAATATTTCGTATTGTGTTTATGTTTGCTATTACTAACCAATCTCACATGTGGAAGCCACAGAAACCAATTAAAGCGCTGGAAATATTTCCGAAAATATTAGATTCTGTAACATGAAGGTCAACAATTTCCAAGAATATCCATAACTTTCAATTTCAAAAACATCTATTACAAAATTCTCCTTAGTTCTAAAAGTTTTCCCTCATACTTATTCAATATCATACGACATAACGTCTCATATGGAAAAGGAAAAAAAAAACTATTCACACAGTCTAGTATTTACGTGTGAAAGAATGTCAAACTAGTTGGTACAAATCTCAGAGGCGCCGCGGAACTTTCAGTACTTAGAGCTTAAAGTGTAGTGTGCGACCGAGCGAGTATTAACACGTTCATGTAACTTGTGCGGACGCACTTATGTAAACTTATGAACTACAAACTTGGTTTTATTATGAGAGAAAAATAAACATGAGAGGAAGTTCTGGTGGCAAAAATGGAGAAATGTTATTTCTCTTATAATCCTAGATTCTTGTAAAAATAGGCGTTGTTTGAACGTTAAAAAAAACGATGTCATCATCATCACTCATTTTCATATTTAAACGTACGGTATTCTATTCAATCTAATTCCTAAAAATGTCAAAAATTGAGTTCTATTTGTCGATTGCTACTAAACATGCGAAAATAGAGCTATGCAATTTGTAGTCGGAGTGAGCGCTGCTATCACTTGAAACATTTGGCCGTATTAATCTTGCAACTACTTTTGCCAAAATTAATTTGGTCAACAGTCTAGCCAAATAACTTTAGAATTAAATTCCCTAACACCTGGTGCAAGCTAGCAGCTAGGAGCTTGTAATTCCCTCCGACATCTAATAATAAGAACAAATAGTTCATCTCATAGTTTCAATTATATTAGCAAGTCTACAGAAACCTGACTCCAAGTAACGTCTTACGCAAATTTAATATCAAACTGTCTGTTGAATTAGGGAGTATTCATATTCAAATTATTTGAAGGCATTCCAGTTAGACGTAGGTGTCCGTTACGACGTTTTAAGACGTCTAAGACCCGAGAGAATACCGGCAATGGGAAATGTAGGCAGGTTCATCTGAGCGTTTCGTTTTGGGGAATATTGAATATGGGAATGTAGGCAATGCTTACGGAAATAACACTCGAGAGTAATGCAGAGTTTACGTGACTGACACTGTATTATGCTGTGTTGCTAAGTGAAGTGTGGAGTGTGAAGTTTAAACTATTGAAGCAATGTTGATGCTGGACAGCAAAACTATCATCTGTACATACAAATAATACATACATGCAAATAAATAAAATTGAAGTACATGTTTGTATTTTCTAAATGACAGCTTTTTACTGAATTCATATGAAAGTATATAGGGTGACTCGTAATTAGTGACCGATACTTAAACTGATGACGTGATGATACTCATGATAACAAACAACTTTCCCAAAGAAACATTTTTTAAATACATACGTATACTTTTGTGGCGGCCGGTCTGTGCCTCGGGCGCCGCTTACGGAAGGGGCTTGCGTGCCGCGCGGGTTCTCTGCCTACCCACTGTTGCACGGTACGATAGTAATGAGACAGAATGGCGTCACGTGGATTTATGATCTATTAACTCGTCAAAATGTAGGGAACAGCTGATTTTTTTTCGTGATTTCAGGTTTGGTCCTATAGTAAAAGTTGTTCATAATGATGAGTACAATGACCTCTTAAGAGGTTTCTGGTGTTTTACAATAACCCTGTATACGATACCAAAAACAAAACAAACATGTTGTTTTAACTTTTGTCTGTCTGTTTTTTCCGGCTAATCTCCGGAACAGCTGGTCTGATTTTGACGGGACCTTTACTGGTAGATAGTTGATATTATAAGGAGTAAGTAGGTTACTTTTATTTTACTAAGCGAAAAACACACGTATTACAAGTATTCACGTTAAAAATAACATAATATATCCAAGTCAAATCTTCTTATCTCGAATTGAAAATCATTGGTTGCGTTGAATCCAAGTCGATCCTATGCAAGGGGAAGCCAGGATCCGATTTTAACTAAATTGAGTTTTATAAGATGTCTACCTTTAGTCGGGATTATACCTTGTAATAATGGCTGTACATTCAATGCAATTCGGATATATTTTGATACTTATTGCAAAGTTTTACTTAATCAAAAAAAAATTAAATGTGTTCACTTTGTATATAATTTAATATTAGATAGAGGGGCTCGTGGCAAAATAATAACAGCTGCTCAGATCGATGTTTAGGTTAAGCTGTGCTTGCCTAGTTTGGTCTGTGGATGGGTGACCACCCATTACATATCGAGTTTCCTCCGTGCCTCGGAAAGCACGTTAAGTCGTTGGTCCCGGCTGTCATTTGTAGATCTTTGACAGTCGTTACAGGTAGTCAGTACCCCAAAAAGTCTGACAACCAGTCTTACCAAGGAGTATCGTATTACCCAATACTCACTGGGTTGTGGAGGTCAGATAGGCAGTCGCTCCATGTAAAATACTGGTATTCAGCTGCATCCGGTTAAACTGGAAGCCGACCCCAATATAGTTGGGAAAAGGCTAGGCAGATGATGAGGCAGATGATTAGTATATTATGTACTATAGTTTAATTAATTCTCATTAAAAAATTCAGTGTTTATGTATCCCTATTATCTATAATTTTCATAGAACCGGCTTTTTATGTTTTGACAACATTTTCAGGTTCTTGGAATAAAACAAAGAAAGTTGTCATTGCAATTTTACTAACTAATGAAACAGTTACCTTACCCTGAGTTAGGTAGGTGTACTTAGGTAGTAGTTTTCTATTAATAATCTTAATCGAAGACGGACAAGCAAAAGAAACACACTTATCTATAACTAAAATTTACTCCCAAATAACTAACTAACTGATTATCATATTCCTATCATTCAATCTGCACAAGATAATCCTGGCTTAATAAGCTAGCAAATAACGCAAATTACCTACAGGCCAGTATTGCTCGGCAATAACACTAATTGATTTCCATTCGGTGCACCTGATGCTTCTGCGCTTAATTACTCTGTGTATACTTATAGTTAATAGATCTGTTATTATGTAAATTGGGTATGACTTGCTTTTGGTTGCGCAAGCGATTTGGGCAGGACAGTGTTGTATCAAAAAAATGTTAGCCAGTTTAAATAATCCAGGTCGTATATCTTAACTTCCAGGTTGGACTGGATATCGATGCACAAATGGTTACCATGAATTCAGCACATGAATCTGGACGTAGCGTCAAAATTTGTTGTTGGTTCTTTAGATAAATAGATTAAAGATAGGATTATTTTGGACCATTGGGTCTAAAGCTATCCTATCTTTCAAATTGGACTACCTTTTGAGATAACACTGTTGTTAGTAAATTCATACTCTTGCGAAGCCGGGGCGTGTCGCTAGTAACATATATAATTTATGACCTTTAGGTCAGAAAGCAGACTTATCCGATTCGTTAAAAGGCTTATTTGATACCAAACCTTTCAAATATTGTTTACCAACTCGACCATGAAAACTTTTAAGTACCTAGTTCTAAAAGTTTACGTTTCAAGCTCTTCACATTTATAATTCAAAAGGGCCATTAGCTTCGTCTCTTGTTATTAAAAATTAGACCCAATTCCAGTTTTACTTAGTTACAACTTAAAAGGCCAACTATCAGTGGTTCATCAAACATTCAGTTTTAACTGACATTAATGACCGTTTTGTGAGCACATGTAGTTAACTAAGCTTAATTAAGTGAGCCTGCGCCCTAACGGCTCATTGTTGTGGCTCCCATAGCATCCTGGAATAACTACTTAATGAGATATATGTATAGCCCTTATGCTGTACACACTGCTGGGAAAAATGACAAATGTGTTTCTATTTGCAAGAAATGGTTGAAAACTGAATTATATTTTATTTATGTTCTTTTATGTACCGGAATATCTGCTGGCACACTACTTTATTTAAACAAAAGGTTTGTAGAGATTTCAGCTATACATTTTCAAGACATACATCACCATGAAAAACAACTAAAATTCTTTGATGAATCGTTTTATTTCAAAATACTTTGAGTGCCTGTAGTCAGCCAGCATAATTTAAAAGATCGTTGGAAGGTTAACTTAACATGAGTTCAGACCATTAAACCGATTTAAGTATTGATTTGACAATCAAACTGCTTTACTAAAACTTAGTAACTAGACCAGTCGTCTAGGAAAGAATTACTTAGGGTACATGTGCTGTGGACCGTCTCTTGCAGTTAAAATACATTTATCAATTCAGGTTAAATTTATGTAAATTCGTATTACAAGGAACGATCTTTTGTATTCACCAGCAAAATATTCTCAATTTCATGCAGGAATTACGATAAACTCAAAAACAGAAAATTGCCAATACAATCCGCCAAAATGCTACAACGTATGCAAAATTCGTTTCAAACTTTTATGTATGCAAACGTGTGGCTAAACTTTGTGCAGAGGGGTGAATAAAAATCTAATCGACGAAGCCAATATTAAGTTTAGTTCCAAAATCTAATTGATTTTATTGCCGGTTCCCTCTGAAAATTTGCATGAGGGGAATAATATTATGTTTGTGATCGAATTCTGATACTTAGATGGAATAACGATATAAAAATTAGGGATGTGTGAATAAAATAAATTGGAAGTTGGAACATGGTAAGTGTCAATAAGCCTTTATAATATCGTAGACTTTTACACTGTACAGGTAAACAAAATAATATTTTTTAAACGTATTATGTTCATCGGGGTTCATAGTTAGCTAGACCGAAAAACTGACTATTATTTAACAGATACAAGGACAAGAAAGAAATTCAAGGACTGGAAAGAGAAGTGTTGGTCGTCCGGTGGCAAGATGGTCAGATGACATTGTTGCCATCGCGAAAATATCCCGGATTGGATGAGGCTGGCACAAGAACGTGGAGCTTGGCACACGCAAAGAGAGGCAGTGGGTGAAGTCAGGATGTGGATGACGATGATTTGACAGGTGCCAAAAAAGTTTTTGGGACTTACTGTGTTAATTAGTGGTCTATTAATTCTATTATATCATAATAGTAGCCTGAATTATGTATCTTGTTGTGTATTTTGTTATTAGTAAACAGTATTTTAAACCCTTTCTCGTTGTACTGATAGTTGCTCCTGGTATGAGGGTTGATGCAAGTGAGATTTGACGATATAGACGTATAATACGTGTGATTGTAAAAAAGTTGTAAAACCTCGACGCCCGTGTGTACCACACAGTACTTGTTTTACTGTTATTAAATTTTCGCGATAACGTTGTCGGCTCGCTGGCCTATTAAAGAAGAATTGTTGGCAGTCGGGTGAATTTATTTCCAGGTGTTTATAGACTAAGGATCCCTGAAGATTGCTTTTAATTAAATTTAAATGTAGGCCTATTGTTCCGTGGCTTGATAAGGCAGGTTTTTAGTTGAGTTTTGAGGGAAGACTCGGGTCGTAAGTAATACATAAGAGTTTGTTCGTGTGTGTATTCTCTTTGTGCAGGTGGGTGAGTGTGTGCTTACCGTGGTGTCTGTTATGTAGTACTTGGTTAGTCAAGTGGTACTAACGGGAAGTTATGGTTAAAGGTGTAAAGTTAATTACTGGCTTATTTATTGCCTTGCCTTGGAAATATACTAGCAAACTATATGTAATCTAAAGTATAAATGTACTTTCATCTAAAATTCACTATAAACTCGAAACAAGGGTGTTTTTAATAGTATTTAGCCTTATTGTTATTAACAAAATCTAGTTGGGAGTTATTTTCAACAAAATTCTTTCAGTAACGAGATATCGCAAAATAAATAATAATTCTAGCTTTATTCAGCTCTGTTTAATATTAAATCTAGCAACACCGTTCTGGGAATTGATGTATACTACAAACTAGGGTGAGGAATAAATTATGAATAAAATTTTGGCTAGACACAGCGACAGGTGAACGCGATTTTAGATTCGACAGGCACCCCAGGGAATTTGTGAGATTTTGATATTTATAGCGAATAAATAAAGCAGGTTTATGGAATTATAAACTTGCTTAGATTGGATCTAGGTAAATATTAGATCTAACTATTAGGTCGAATAACAATGTAAATGGGTGTGAAAGATCGAAGTTTTAATTTCTGCTAATCATAAAAAAATACAAGCGCGACGGTTTTAGAAATAAGCAATGTATTTTGTTCAACTTTAAATATCTTTACAAAGGACCCACTGAATGACGAACATTCACAATAAACCATAACAAATTGACAATAATAAATTAATTATTTTGACTGTTCTGCCCACATACTAAACAGGCGTGACGGTCACGCATAAGTGATTGGAATATCAATTTAAAACGAAATACCAATACAAAGTGCTGTCTGCCTATACATAAACCACAATTGTCAAGTATAAATGGCAACCAATCAAATTAATAGCTCTCCGAGCGATGTTATTGCATTTCATATAGCTAAAGACGAACCGTAACATCTGAGCCTGTTATATTACCACTTAAAATAAACAACCAAATGCTATATTAATCTCAGTTGTTTTCACAAGTATTCAAGAATATGAAGGAGTTGTTTGAAAGCATCTCAGCTTGATGGTTTTCGTTTGAGATTTTCAAGAGTCATTCATTTAATTGTTTCTGAATTTGTGTGTCTTTGTTATGAGAGGTATTTGTCGTGATGAGTGCCGTAGCTTGTTTTTTTTTTTGTAAAAAGAGCAAACAGCCCTTGAATTAAAAACTTTTTTTAATATCCCCTTCCCCTACTTCATATTATATTGTTTCTCCGCTGACTTTACAGAGCCCATGTGCGGTGTCAGTTTTCTTTTAGCTTAATTCGTTTTTCTTCTTGAAGTTCATCATGTACGTAAAGTTTCATGGTACCGAAAGATGGAGATGAAGTCCGGAACGTTTTATCTGGTGTGAGAGCGAATAAAACTATATGTCGGGTTGTCAGGGTTTATTCCGTTAGGCTTGTAGGTACATCACGTGGGCAGAACATGGGTTTCGTGCCATAAAAACACACTGGGTGCGATACACCCTTTTCTAGCAAAACTAACGAATTACTTGAGGTCAGAACTTAACACAACAACACGGTGCACATTGAATCGGGTACAGTTCCAGGACGTCTCAGCTCTACTGCGATCTTACACTGAATGTCCACTGTTGCCCCCAAACTGTGGACATCAAGGCTCTGTATAAGCACGAAGAGGAGGGGTAATCTTGTGATGTCACCACTGGCGCGCTTGCGATTCATTTTAAGTCCGTACCAATGACCGTCTCCGACACGGCCATCCTGCTTGCACACATTCTCGTGTGATGGTTACCCTGCGAACAAACAAGTCCACGACAGAATTTTATTCCACTCGGTCACTCCTGACCAAACTCTATATGCATCGAGCGCATGGATCAAAACTCGTGCATCCATCAAATGGATCGCCCGTGTGTACCACCCACACTATGCACCACACACTATGGTCTTTCCAGACCCCGACTTCCGCCAGAGAAAATTTGGTGAATTGTGGCTATCCAGGAATCAAGTTATATGAAATATAGTAAAAGTGAGGTTATATTATAACATTGTAGTTTTATTATGTACTAGCGACCCGCCCCGGCTTCGCACGGGTGCAATGCTGATACTAAATACACTACAGAAACGCGCTATTTATAGGCACGCTGCCGTCCGCCTCGCCGCGCCGGCCGGTGCCGGCGCAAACGCTACGTCCCGCAATTTTTAAATCTGTAATATCTTCGAAAATATTCATTTAAATCATATGCTGTAAAGGGCCTTATAGATCTATATTAAATCAACAATGTATTTAAGGTATTTAATTGGATAAGGATTAATGCCGTATTGGTTAAAATCGCTTCGGAAATTAGCCATTATTTGGCGTAAAAAGTAAATGACAAAAACATGTTATTGTGGGATATCCATAAGAGATAGACATATACCATCGCGGAGTTTTCTGTAGACCTTTTTAATGTGTACAATACTTAGTACATTATTTTGATAAATCTCGTAGGGTTCAGCCTGCGTTTGCAATGTAAGCGGAAAAAAATTAAATTATTTACGACTTCACAATAGAAATCTTGAAATTATCAGTGGTTCTCTAATATATTAAGCATGTTATTATACATATAAACCTTTCTCTTGAATCACTCTATCTATTAAAAAAAACCGCATCAAAATCCGTTGCGTAGTTTTAAAGATTTAAGCGGTCAAAGGGAAATAGGGACAGAAAAGCGACTTTGTTTTATAATATGTAGTGATTTTACGAAATACTTTTGAATGGTTTTGGTTGTGTTATGGTTTTATGCATGGAGCGTGTGTGAAGAGTCAAAGATCTGACACGTTCGGCTCTCTCGCGCCCCGGACAGTCGCTACAGTCGAAGACAAGTTTCTTCATTCAATATCTTGCACTTAGAAGCAGTAGGCACCTACCTTTTTAAAACTAAAAAAGGGACAGGAGGTTATAAAATAAAACACCAATATATAACTAAAATATATATTATTCATCTTCAATAATTAGGAGAATATCGTCTAAGAATTGTGCAGGGGGTACGATACGAGTATTTTCTTGGTATCTTGCCCAACTGAGATACCATATTATGCTCATTAAATGGGCACAGCAGCCTACAGTCCTCCTACCTACAATAACTAATAAAATCGCCTCATTTTCCAAGACTCTTCTGCCAATAGAGTTACTGCCTGCGACCAGTCGCAATCATACAGTTTACACAGCGATCCATCCATGTCGTCAATATCCGATCGATAGGCGTAAACAGTTGTCCAAAATAGAGAGCCAGGTAATTATAAATGCAAGATCCGTCAAAAGTCCTATTTAAAGCCGAGGTCGTGGGGTTAAACAATAAAACAAGGTAAATACGTGCGCACTCAGAACGAAAAACAACGAACGAGTGCCATCTGTCAATCGGTGACAGACTGCTGTCAGACAGGAATGTTGTCAGCAGACAAATTAAAGGAAATCGATTCGCCATGAATCAATTCCACAAAAAAATACTCGTTACTCGATTTTCATACATTTTCTGAGATTTTACCGATTTATTCGTAATCGATTAATAATATTTCAGGCATTATTTAATCGATTATTTAGTTTCCTAACTTAATTTAAGTTTTCTCGCTTCCTAGATAGAAACCAGGTACCATATTTTGTGATTTTCCTTAGAAAAATATAACGGTTTTTTTAATACATATTTCAACTAGTTAACTGCTGGGCCCAGAAGTCCCCTTCTCCTTTAACTGCAGTTATACACAGTATACTAATCAGTAATACTCCAAGCATTATGCAAACATGTTTTACCTTACAATAGTGCATTACTATCATAATTCCTCAATCAAAGATTGTAGGATGCAAGTCCTTGTTACTAAGATTACGCGATTTTTATCAGTCCCACTTTTACTTTCATGGTTTTTAGCAGTCCAAAAGGAAAACACGTGAGGATGGTGCTAGCAATAGTTTATTCTATAAATAACAATATACGTTTGATGGAGTAATATCGACACAGTACAAAATTGCTGAAGCGGCTAGCTTCGCCCCATAGGTATGCAGAACTTGCAGTCGAAGATAAGCGGCTTACTCTGTGATTATAGTTACTAGGTCAACAATATTAACATATTAATGTGCAACCCACTTTGAACCCTGTTTACCCCCGGGAGGGAAAATGCATGAAACACAATGTTGGTTTAAACCTACGGGTGTGTCCACATTGATGCACACGCGCCAAATGCTCTCGCTGATTTCTTTACACAGATGTCGGTTTGCTTACAATCTGTATCAACTTACAATGCGTTCGTTCTTATTTACGGGGGTCGTGGAATAATGTGAACTCGCTTATCTTTACGCGCACTTACCAGCCAAAGGAACACGAGTTTTCCCCCAGGTCCAATACCTATCCACTTCTCATTATAGAAAGATTCTATTTCATAATGCCATATTGTTATTACACAAAAAAATAGCAATTATTACCTATGTAGGATCTTTAGGTACATTAAAGCTCGTGATTTTAGTTGTGTTTCAGATTTTATGCCACTGACGTCATAAAACTGCTTAAAATAGGTTTTGATCGTGATTGTTATTCCTGTCGGGTGTTTTGATTTAGTTAATCTGTTTGTTTCGTACTTCTGTTTGCGGAATCGATTAACTTTTCATATCTCTTTTGGAATAAGACGATAAAATTAATTTGTGTATTTGTAAAACTAGAGTGTCTGTTTGACTCTATACTATGAAAATAATCATCATCGTTCTCGGTATTTCAATTTATTCGGGGTCGCATCATGTCTTCTTCTTTCATTGTTTTTTATTTCTCGTCATCAGACACCTTCTTTCTAGCAATATTATCATTCAGCCAACTGTCCATCGATTGTTGCTTTGGTCTTCCTGTACTGTTATAGCCCAAATCAACATTCGAACTCAAAACTTTCCTCTCGACGTTTAATATTATCAAGGAGGAATGCGGAGGAATGAGCCTCCGTATTCCTACTTGATAATTAAATATTGTAAATAATATATTGTAAATTGAAGATCCTTTTACAGATAATCTGTTAAATTTGATTCAATAATAATTTTCAGTCAGCGCAATCTCTTCTTGTCAAACGAATCTTTAACAAAATTCAGAAGTAACTTTCTTTTAAAGTCTTTAATATTAATGAATTTTGGATTCATTTAAAAAAACACGATCTAGCGTGGTCTGACACCGATCTACTTTACCTGTGACATTATACAAAGAGTATCCCATAAATTAAATATCATATAAACCATGGCTCTGATCAAATAACATGAGTACAATCACGTGACAGACCAACAGAAATTACAATTTCATGTATTTTAGCAAAACCTTACATGGTTTTCCCTGTAAAATTATTTAACATTGATGAATTCTCCGAACGCTCATCGAAATCAATTTCGCAAATCCCAGGATGTCTATAATAAAGCGGTTATTTAGTTAATTGTAAACCGACCATTTATTAAAATCAAATTAATGGAACGATACATGAACACACACTGTGATAAAATTAATTAAACATTGCTTTTTAAATTTGGATTTATTACGCAATCAGCAATTCAGCATGCAGGTATAAATTACAAACAGGTACCTGATATGCGAGTATTTTCAGTGACTGTAAAGCAGTGTTATAAAGGTCCCCAAGATTGTCAGCAGTGGCGTGCCCGCAATGAAAGGGAGGCAAAGCCAATTAAACAACTGACAATATTTGGGGAAAAAAAAAGTTTCACTCTCTGTTCTGATTTCTGGCATTGGTTTTTAATAACCTATAAATATAAAATGCTTAATTTTTCTATTATTTAAATATGCCTCAATATATAAATACAAATACTTAGTGGTGATTAACTTTTCGTATTTTATGGTTTAAGAACTTTATTATTTTTATTCCTCATCAAGAATTAACAATAATTCACTTACTGAGAAACTAAATTTAAATAAAATGTTTATGTTTATATCCCTTCACAAAATAAGTAAATGATATGTACGGTCTCATCGATATACATTTTTCTGCTTACTCGGTAACCTACTTTAGGCCAACGATGCGCGTCATAATTAAGCATAATAAAACGACATGACTAACGAATTTAAATACAGTGAACTTATAACTGGGTAGCTATCAACAACTGAGAGAAATAATCGCCTTCTCTAGTACTGTAACTTACTCTTAACTTAAATAAACTTAACTACTTAGTGCATCTTAGTGGAACGTGTTTCTCTATTAAACTCTCTATACGACAAATCGGTGTACGGAGTTAACTACTACAGCCCGTACATGAATAAGAGCCATCTATTGACTTAAATTTAACAACTGAACTCTTCGAGTCAGCGCTTTGCTACAGATGGCGCACAAATAAAAAATTGTTTTCTAATTACAAATTGTTGAAAATGTTTATAATTACTCACAATGTAAACAGCCATATCTCCACATTCTTCGTTTCTTTACCACGGACAAATGACAAACAATAAAGCATACAGTAGGCATGGTATTACTAGATAGATTTATAGATACACTAGCTGTTGCCCGCGACTTCGTTCGCGTGGAAATTTTGTATGTATGTGAGAGACTGCCTCGTTGGTCGAGTGACTCGATTGGTCGCAAGTACGACTATTAAGCATGAGGTCCTGTGTTAAATTTATTTTTTATTTTGATTACATAAACATATTATATCGCACATTATTTAGAGATCACCTTTTGAGCAAGGCGATGCTTGTGTGACTCCGCTCTTCCACTTAACATTAAACAATGTATGCAATTGAAAAAAATACTATGAATAATAGTGTTATTGGGTTATTCCATCAGGAATTTTGCAATAGCAGCCACGGGATCTGGATTTGTACCCAGTTGGTGGAGGCTCGGCCCCTATCACATGGGAGTTCAACGTAACTGGCGAAATGTGGCTGTACGATTAGGTACACTTCTGCCTAAACCTTTGGGGATTACATGGCGTGATGTGTGAGAACTGACTGGCTGATCAAAATGTGATAATGTGGGTGATGACTACAAAAAGAAGTCCCAAACAAAATTAAAAACCGTTTATTTTAGCGCTATACAACTTTATTTTCAAAGTGAACCATCACACGCCTTGTTGGGCACTATTTATTCTAGTACCGTTTTGTATACAACATTAAATGACTTATTATTTTCCGCAAGCACGTGCAAATTTTGGGCACTGAACAACCAACACATAATTGACCGTCTGAAAAGCATGGAGTGCACAATTGAATGCCGGTCACTTTTCCACGGTTTTTTGGTTTGTCCCTGGGATCTGTTGATCGGTTGTATCAAGGTTTCGCATCACCAGAACTTGAACGACAACTTTAAGCTCCAGGTGATGGGACGCCTCGCCTTTTAACTCCACGGAGTTGAGAAATTCAACGGGGTAGGCAGTAATATCGTCATTAGCCATCACAGTGTATAGTGTGTCAGTGTTCTGTTGTCATAAGACGGTCGGACGGCGAGCTAGCCCATTACTCACCGTACACAGGGTCTAAAGCGGCCGAACGACGCCACCCATCAGCGCCTGGTTGCCGCGGATGTCCTGCAAGCTGCAGTTCAACGCCTCTAATGCATGCTTCTGCGACATTGTGCACTCGTCCTATAGGCTTAACTTCCACTGCTGCAAAAAGACTCCCCCGTTTTTGGTGATGTTGCATGTTGGAGTATCTTCGCTTGCAAGATTCAGCGGCAATTTGAAAATTTAATGTGCAGTCCGGCCACCCTTAAGCAAAGTTGCATCAATGCCCGACGAAGTCACAACCACAGTTATGTGACGGCACGGTTTGCGCAGTGGCTGAGCAATTGACTGCGGCGCTGCACACACACAACGTCGTGGATTTTATCAAATTATAATTTTGTTTTAATTTTTTGACATTTTTTTCGTAATGGGTTGTACGTAGTACTTATTACTTCCATGCAAAGAGTAAACACAAAAGGAAAAATAAAACCAAATTCATTATCAGCCATTCCGACTACACTTCGACTAAAACCTATTTACATAAATAATTAAAATTATCATAGAAATCGCGTGTTGAGATTACTAACTAAATTTTAAACATTAATATCTTTTGCGTCTGTTGGTCGATTTTGATGAAATAAACACTAAATGTTACTCGGAACAATGCTTCTTATGTTTCAATATTTCGATTTTGAATATAATGAGGGATTTTTACGTGATGCGCGCACAAACATACAGACAAACCGACAAACCGACAAACAGACAAACCGACAAACAGACAAAAATTCTAAAAATGGTAGAAATGGGTTCTGTTAGTGCTCCTTTAACACCCCTACTACTTTTTTTCTAAATATTTTCAATGTACAGAAACGCCAAGTCTACAGATTTATTATATGTATAGATATCAGCAATGACATACCTCCAGTGGCTTTGAAAAAAGCCGTTTGTTGCCAATTCGTCTGAGTAAATGATTTTGGTGCATGCTTCTATTGTAACATTTAAATGTAAAATTGTAAAATTACTTTAATTACTTTCTGTATAATTCTAAATGAAAAACTCTATCTTTCTGTAAAAATGATTTATGATATATTACATCAGCATAAAATGTTGGTGACCGTTTTAATTCTACCAACAGCTGTTTTTTATAGCAATTGTCGATAATTCGGAAAGCCGTTCTTGTCCTTGTGTATTTCTTAAATATGTGTGAAGATGATGAATAGGGGTAGGTTTAGGTGAAGTAAAGATATTATTTTTTTCAGTAAAACTCAGAGCAAACACAAACACAAAGCACACACTTTAATCCTTCACAAGGAATAATTGCATGCGTTTCTGAATTCATTTTAGTGTTAAAAAACTATAATTACTTCTAAGCCACGTTAATTAGAGCAAAAACTAATCACACGAAATTGAAAAAATAAAGTCACAACAAAGAAATGGACCAGTAATCACTCAAAACAAACCGAAACTCTTGGCGCGAACCACGAACACACATTCTCTCTCAAACTTACACGCACACATTCAAAAAAAAGCCCAGCTCTAAATTCAATACAAAATATCCAAATAAGTACCTACCGATGTAATAAAAAACGGACACAATTTGCTAGGAGCAAGGGAAAGAGAAAGTGTTAGCACTGGCCGTAGGCCGTAGGTATACGCTGCGTTTGTGCGCGCTCGTGGCACGCAGAATCAGATGTTATTTTTGTTTGACGTAAATCTTTGTTTGTGTAAGATTTTTATTTGGTGAATTTGATTGTTAGGCAAGCCAGGCTTTTCGGCTAGTATGATATATCCGCCACTGGTCTATTGCTTCGATCATCGTCATCTTTTTCAATACTCAGTTTTCCAACAAAAATCTCTGCATCTGGCAAACTACTAAAACTGCGATCAATCTCAAACTTGACCATTCAGACCTCCAATCAGCTCATACTGAATTCCAAACCAAATACTTTAAAAACCGACATATTCAAAAATATCCAAAACACACGAAACTAAACCCCACAAAATTAAACTCTTACCCATAAATCTGAAAACCGATACATGTTCAGTAAAACTGTGGCATAACGCCCGATCTAGGAGACACGTAGAAAACTTGCACCCAAGTATGGTAATAAAACAGCCTTGTCTCTAATATTGCCCATTACTTGCCGGAGCTTAATTTATGCCGTTGCTAAGTCATAAGGTAGGACAAGGCAGGAGACTGATGTTGAGTTACTGGATGCGGCAAGTAATGACAGCTCAATTTAAGTTGTCATCAATCAAGTATGGCTTGCAGACGAGCCTAGACGTACGTGGAATTGAGCGCTGTCGGAATGTACGTGATTGGTTTATGACTTTACGTACTTATATAGGCAGCATTCTGTAGTTATGATGATCATTAGAATAAATAAATTGAATTCTCATGACAGATCCGTTTTTATCATACAGCCTTCATTCTGGTATATGTCGTGTTTTGGATAGCATAACATAAACATCAATCAAATCAAAAGTTTAAAAATAATCAGTCCCACACGAAGGTCTCTTCTTACTTTGGAAACGTCCCCTACTCAGCGGCCTCTTCTTAAATTTTCAAATTTCTCATCAACTGGTACAATTGGTTGTTTGTTTAGTTTTGGTCAACCAATCCAAACAGCATAGCTTAAACAGATAAAGCTTTCACGGAGGAATCTAAATGACACCGTTTGATTATAAATAAGTCAACAATCTCTTCTAGTCTCTCAGCATCTTTGCTCCAAGACTTTCCAACGAGAAGGGAAACTTGACGATTTATTATCATACAGCTTTCTAAAAGTTTTATCTTAAACGCTAGGCGGCGTTAGCTAACGCATCTTGTGTTACACAGTTTAGTATTAATCTTACCACCCTCATGCTCTTGTATTTTTCATTATACGTGATCCAGTTTCCGAAGTTTTGAGACGAAATTTATTTAAGTGTTTCAGAGGAGATTTTTTGACCTTTCTTTAAAAATTCTACTCAAGAAAAAGGAATTAATAAACTTTCTCGATTTTGTTGGTTACATTCTGCTGTACGTTTCATCGTTGTTACTAGCCGTCTATGATTTTTTATAATCAACAAATTTCAGCGTACTGACCAAAATCTTGGCATAAGAAAATGTTCACATTAATACATTTATCAACACCTAATAAGTTATCACTCAAAGATAGACTCACAACCTTGAACTCCAATACTAAATAACAACTGACAAACAGACACCCAAGATAATATGAAGACGCACTTCAAAACTTGGCAAATAGACACTTTAGTTACGTGTAACGTGTTCGCGCCCGAGGTGAACGCAAACGCAAACTTTGACGTGACAGTTCCGTTCACCGTGATTGCCGCGTTACGCGTCTGTATATGTAAATTCACAGTTAACAATCAGAAATACTTTGAAATGATGTTAGTAATACTCGTTGCATGAGTTTTCAATTTGATTTTACTTGGTAAATGAAGAGCTCGCTTATTGTATTTGTATACATACTTTTGTGATTTTGTTAAGTATGAATCTTTGAATAATAATAATTCATAACATTCACCCTATGTGAAATGTTTTTTCTTTTATGAATGTTACTTGTATGGTGTACATAATAAAGAATATTCTATTCCTGGATACTTTGTACAGCATGTACTAGATAAAAGTGAAGAACTTTCTCCATGGGACCTACATCGAAATCGCGAAAAATAATCAGGTGTACCATACATATGGGTCGAGTAAGCATTGAAGTTTATAAGGGACAGCTGAAGTTTATATGTTGCTCCCATTGAGAGAGTTGATCAGTTTGATGGCCTAAACAACATGTCACGTAATTAACGCACACGCTCAGACACCCCAATTAGTATATTATGTTATAATCACAATACATACTTAAACTCTTCCGGAATTAGTATAACTAATTTAATAAACAATCAATGCTATACATGTTTAACTAAAAATTCAGTGTATGTATTATGATTATTACATAATATACTAATTGGGGTGTCTGAGGGTGTGCGTTAATTACGGTACGACATGTTGTATATATATTTTTTTAGCCTCGTTTAATAATTTTCTACAATGCCGTTACATGTCTCGTTTTTTACGTTAGGTGGTGAGTATAAATGAAAACTCTAGTACTGCAATACTGTCCCTCACTCTCCTCGCAACATAAGTTATAGCCTTGTCTCCTGAAAACCTGTGTTTTATTTCGCTACACAATCTAATGTCTTTTCTTGCATATTTTCTCCTGAGCCTTTGATTTCATTTCCAATGTCCACTCAAACATTTTCAAACCCTCTTCTCGATCCTATCATATCCATAGATACGAACTCGAAAATAAACACCGAGATCCGTTGAAAAATGCTCGCATTACTTAACAACGGGCAAACAAACTCACAAAGAATTCAAAAGATAAAGTTACCGCTTTGGTTATAAAAGAGAGCTAAAAATATAACGATGTCTTTGACTTAGTGTTGCCCTTTGACGCTTGTTACAAGTTTCTCCTTGTTAAGCTAACTGGAGGAAAAAGTTTTGTGACAACTAATACGGCTGAGGATGAGGATTTGATATCCTTTGTGATGTTCTTCACTCGGCCTTAGATTACGGAGGCTGGCTCAAGTTCTGAACTTAACGATATCGGTGCAGGCTTTGGAGTCGACTTTTAGTCTAAACAGATGCAGATGAATAGTCCTGTCTATTAGTAATGTAACGTTTCTTCAATTAGTTAAAAGAAGTTGAGTGGTTGGAGTTGGGTGGTTGGTGGAGTTGAGTTTAGTTATAGGATTAGTTAATTCTAACATAATCAAATACAGGCATTCAAAAAAATGGTCCTCTATGAAATTACAATTAGAAACGCAGTGAAAGTTAAATTTTGAGTGCACTATGGCCCGCCCAGACAGGCTACTTAGTTTTTAAAGCAATTCCATAAATATTTGAAAATGAGTATATTGGCCTAACAATGGTATTCCGCTGAATCCGGTTAGACTGGAAGCCGACCTAACATAGTTGGGAAAAGGCTAGGCAGATGATAATTATGACAATGGTATCGCATTTGTCGAGGTAGGTAAGTATTTAGATACATTTCCAGCTTCTGTGACAACTAATACGTCTGTATTGCATTGAATTTGAAACCCTTTGTGACAGTCTTGCTTTGTCATAGATCACAAGAACAAAGGCGAGTGGCACTGCTTTTGATATATTTAATTGAAAATCATTGATAACTACTCTTGATTTTAATACAAATAATGCTAATTCAAATATGTGAGTATACTCTAGCTACCGCATTTAGAGAAGTCACTTAAAAAGAATCAATATATAACTTTAATAGACAAGTACTTACATTAAATTAGGATGGTGTCAAAATATGACAGATTAAGAACATATCGATACCTCCTAAGTATACTGAGTCAACTAACAAATTTAGGTATTTTTATATTTTTATATAAACGTACATGATAAACCATGATCTTAACGTTTGTGTTAAAAAAAAATAAAAAAGAACAATAATTACCGAGATAATTTCACGTATACTAAATCAATTTCAACATCAGTTAAAATCGTACATTGTAAACTGATCTAAATAACATCGTACCAGTGTACGCGGGGCGTGCATCGATACAATTTTATTGCAGCTCAGTATATGATAAGTGGCGGCGAGTACGCACGCAATTCTAAGTAATAATTCTGTTTCGTAAAGTTACTATTATTCGTATACAATATATCGTGGATGTATTTGTCTGATATAGTTGTACATGTTAAATTAATATTAGTAACAGAATGCAAAGAAGAAACCTAAAGCTACACGAAATCGAAGAGATTTAAATATTGATACAGATAATATTTCTTTAGCTTATCAGACACCCATTCCTATTGATACCCATTCCTTATATCTTTTGAGCATTAGAAATGCCTAGACTGTTGTGTTATTAATTTCTATTATTTTTATTAATATTGTTTAACCTAAGTTACCATATTTAGTTCTTATTATTTTTATTGACGTACTAGAGAAGTACCAGTTTTAGTTTTTTATTTTGATTTTGATTGTTCATTGTTTTTAGGGTTCCGTACCCAAAGGGTAAAACGGGACCCTATTACTAAGCCTCTGCTGTCTGTCTGTCTCCAGGCTGTATCTCATAAACCGTGATAGCTAGAAAGCTGAAATTTTCACAAATGATGTATTTCCGTTGCCGCTATAACAACAAATGCTAAAAATTCAAAAACAATATTAAGTCCCCATACAATAAAAGTGTTTTTTTTGTTTCGTATTTTTTTTGCTCAATATTTATAGATTATAGATGGTATGGAACCCTTCGTGTGCGAGGCCGACTCGCACTTGGCCGGTTTTTATGAAACTTTGATGATGGAACATTGATAATTTGTTAAATGTTGATTTGTTTTTACTTGTAGCTTTTAGCAAGGCTACTATGTTAAACTTGTACTTAATTATAGCGAAAAGTAGGAATTTCATTTATTTTTTAATAAATTAATTGATTTCAACTAATTCTAATGGATCTAACGACAGCGATTCTGACTGATTTCTAATTTGTAAAACCTTATAACTATTTTTTGAGCATTAGAAATGCCTAGACTGTTACGTTATTAATTTCTATAATTTTTATTATTGTTTAACGTAAGTTACCATTTTTAGTTCTTATTATTTTTATTGATCTATTACACCGGTCAACACGAATTTTGTTTCTGAGTTCTGTACATTTGATTTTGATTACTTATGCCTAACTAATGACAAATTTAATTTTTTTTTCTAAAAAAGTTTGCTTTTGTAGCTATGAGAACGAAATATTTTTTAAGAAAAATCTTAGGAAAACCTTCCTATTTACCCGATTGTCTACTTAAAAAATATAAAAAAAAACGAATTTAAAATTGTTTTTATCAACTTTTATTTAAACAGACGATATTTATAAATATACAAAAATGCTTTAAAAGTGAACAATTTTGGCATTTCTTTTGTGCTAGCTAGAACTTTCTCGTATCAGCCCCCAAATATAGTAGGCTCTCTCCATATTCTTGGCACTGCGAACTTCATACTTCTTTTTTCTCCTCGATACCAGACTGTAAAAAAATTAATCATCCGCACATTATTCGCTATCAAATGATAAATTTATTACACAGGTTTAAAATATGTATACGTACAAATTAATGCATATAAACATTCCTTAGAAATATTAAGTATTTTCTTACCTTCTAAAGTGGTTTTGCAGTTAGTACATGAGAAATGTGGTGCCCATATTTTATCTTGACTGCGTACTGGTAATTTAAAATAGGCTTCATAAGCTTCATACAGTTTTATATTAACGGACATATTAAATTTTTTAGCTCTTACTTTAATAAATTCGCCGCAAATGAAACAAAAAGAGTCTACGTCATTTTTACACTTTTTTGGCGCCATTTTTAGGCCTGACGAGATACAAAATACGTTCTTCCTTGACAAAGCGCTCACAGACACTACTACCGTAACAGACTGCTTGTCACTGCCCGCTGTATGTTTCCCTCTCCCTTCCCGCTCTAGCATGTTAAAGGCAAAGGCTTCTCGAAAATTCTGCCAAAATATCATTTTATTTTTTTGTTGTATATGTACAAAAGCAAACATTTTTTATTGTGAAAGGTGTTTTTGGATATTTTTCGAACTAGAAAATCAGAAAATATTCATTAAATAACAGAAACAGAAAAAACATTTTTTTTTGTTGACCGGTGTTATAGAAGTACCTGTTTTAGTTTTTATTTTGATTGATTGTTTTTTGTTTTTTATGAAACTTTACTGAACTATTATGTTAAAAAGATATTCCTACTTAATTATGGCGGAAAATACATTGTGATTCTTCAAAATGAGTTGTTTTTGGTTTATGATTCTTGTTCTTCTTCCTAGCTTTTATTAATCTCACATATCGTAAGGTACCTATTACAAACAAAATACTAATAAAAAACCTCGGTAAATTACATTGGTCCAGTATACGTTGAGGTTTCAAATGTTAACATTGCTAAGTACTTTCCTAGTATAATGAGTCAAGTGATATAATTTCAACATTTTATTATTAAGTGAGACAGAAAACCCCGAAAACAAACAAAAGTAAAATTGTATTAATAAAATGACAATCATATTTCACGTGATTTTGGTGTAAACGATGTATTTTGATGGACAACGTACATGAATGTAACTGGTAGTTAAACCATTACACTATTGAGTCCCGCCGGCGTATACCCAGTCATGTACATAAAATGTCATTTAGAAACAAAAATCAGCAAAATCATTTTATACCAAAGGAAGAGCTTACCATTTTTATTAAAAAAACATTTACTTTATTTCGAATTAATTTGATATCATTAAAATATAAACGATTTGCCTTCAAATCGCTCTCCTATAAAATAACTATAATGTCAGTTGACTCATTATACTTAGGAGGTATCGATATTGTGTGCTAAGAAATTTTGCTGTCGCTTACTGTTACTGTTAGCCTGTGGCATCCTACTGGTGAGCAAAGGCCTCCCCCATAACTTCCAAATAATATAATATAATATAATATCCCTGGACATTTCACACAGCACCATCTAGTCCCAAGCTAAGCAACCTAATGCTTGTGTTATGGTAGCTAGATGGCTGATAAACTACATATATACATTTTTTTTTGTAAATACATACATATTATAGATAGAAAAACACCCAGACCCGGAACAACTACTTGTAGGTCATACAAATATTTGTTCCGTACGGGAATCGAACCCGCGACATGCAGCGCAGCAGTCAATCGCTTGACCACTGCGCCAACCGTGCCGACATATTAAAAATATTTCGATCCAGCGCCAATGTGGACTACTGGTCGCTTATTATCGATTAATTATTTTAAATGACATCGCTGGGTAAAATAGGGGAAGGAAGTTTATATGAAAGTCCGTCAGTTTTGAAGTTAGGATCTTCAAATTTTGTGTTTAGGATGACGATTGAAGATTAATTTATACGTGTCTCAGCGTTATTGATAATATTCTACCTCCGAAGGGTTAAAAAGGGGGATGAAGGCTTGTAACTATGTTTGTTCGGGTGGTATTATGCAACTCAATTGTACGCACCGGGACTTACAGCTTAGGACGGCCGTTACTCCAAGTGCGTACGATGTGGCTATTTTTTGAGACAATTGATCCTGGTTCGTACCTAAGACCCGATTGACTATAAACCTAGCCCTACAGTAACTACCTAGCACCCTAGTAATCCTAGTCCTAAAGTAAATTACGTACTTAGTTACCACTCTAGTTTAAGTTGACCTAATGCCCTAGCCTACCATACAAACCATACCAAACGTAAGTTACGTTGGTTTCACGTGAGGGATGTCTGTTACGAGGAGACCTACGGTAACAGACGGAACTTGGGTAGGAATAGAGGTTCGTGTACGTCGTGCAATGTACACAGGAAATGGTTTTCTCACTGCCGATCCCACAGTCTCATAGGACCGATGATGGCTAAAGGTGTCTTGGCCACAGTGAGAGGAGGTATAGGAGATGAATCACACTCGACTCCATCTTGATGCCTAATTTATTACAAAATATAATGAACTTAATTATATACATATTTTGTGGTAAATACACATTGATAGCTATTTACATGTGTGTTGTGTGTGTATCGAGCCGATGAAGCAAAGATCTCAGTAGGCCACTTCTTAGCGCTGACGGTGTGCTGGTGTTGCCGGCGCGTGGAACGAATGTATGTCGCTCTTGATGCTGACGCTGTGAAGCTGTTGTTGGCGCGTGTAACTATGATAATTATGTTCACGGCTGAACATCAATTTTGAAACATAAATATCTTCAACCGATTGAGCTGAAATTTTGCACACGCCTTTGGTTCTGGTAACAATACATTTTTATGGCAGACATTCTTTAATCCTGCAGCCAGGATCGTCAACTCAAGAGAGAACTCTTTAACGGTTAGTAGCATAGACACGAAACTTTACATACGCGTCCAAGTTTGATAACTAAAGATAATTTCTATCATGCTCTCATCCTGCAACCAGGATCGTCTTCTCACGATTTAAATATAAGGTCGCAGACACGAAGTCAGCAAGGGTAGGCGGCAGCGCGTTAATGCACCGGGCTAGACTAGTGCGCATCGCTCGTACGCCACTGCCATCGAGGCCAGTTCCATGTAAATGTATGCCCTGCAACGCGCCGCTCCCCGTACCGCCGCCGCCGCCCCGCCTCCCGCTGACATTGTGACCGTGGCCTAAAAGTTAAGTTAACCGGATAAGTTAACCATATTGGTTTCGTACATTTTACGTGATACCTTAACAACCCGTATAGGATCGATATAGATATAGATTAGGATAGTAAGGATACGAACAGAATACAACCGCTTATAGGGAAAATCCATGCAAAATTGAACAAAATCTATCCGGTAGTTTTTACGTCATACTTTCAGACCAACGCGGCAACGGACAGAAAGAAAGTTGCCCGGAAGCTCGATAGATGGCAGCATTGGAAAAAATAGAAGTCGCTATGATTTCGTTACCGCGCGTTGTATAAGTACCGAAGCGCTCCGTACCTTCGGCTTCGGTACGATATTATTCCTGTTAAGTAAGATTACGGAGAGGATATAATTATTAGATAGCATATTTTTTATATTAATTATTAATTATTATAATAATAGGATAGGATTTTTTTCTTCTAAAGGTAGCTGTAATATTAGTTAATCTTTTTTTTCTCTATATAGATTTTAAAGTACTTATATTATTTTTAGTTTTTTTTTATTAGTTTATTTCAAAATATGACTTTACTTTTACTTTTTTTGTTTTACTTTTATTAAGACTAAGATAATTGGTTGTAAATAATAATTATGGTTGTTGAAATTATAATTGATGGGCAGATGGTACCACAGTCGTACCGATTATAGAGGACGGAGCTTGCCTTTTTAGGTCTCTTTCTTTTTTGATGCACGGAAATGAAGAAATAGCAAAACTGGGATGAGTTTTCTGGTTTTTCTGAAAATGGATGTGTAGATAACTACAATACATCAAACGAATACTATGCTGATATGATTCTGTCTTCAACTTACGGCACATTATGTGAGTTGACTGCAGCAGGCAGAATATTTAATTTTGTTTTTGAGGTTTACCGCAATTGCAAGTCGTATGTAAAGGTTGGTGCTGAAGGTCGTCCGGTTAAGCGCCTTTGCTTTACAGGCGATCTATCTGGTGGTCATTTTGAAGGTTATGTTTCAGATGAGGAACATTTTTCTGAACACACCTTTTCGGAAAGCAGCATCTAAATATATGAAACAAAAACTCAGAAGTGCACAGGCTAATTACCAGCAGGCACATCCTAAAGTGCACAGGCGAGCTGCTGCTAATTACCAGCAGGCACATCCTGAAGTGCACAGGCGAACTGCTGCTAATTACCAGCAGGCAATTCCTGAAGTACATAGAGCGGCTCAGTCACAACACAATACAACACGCAAGCAACTGCAAGTCCATGGATTACAAAGTACCTTTCAGGTTTGACTCCAGAAAAAAAAAATTGAATCTAGGAATGGCTTACGACAACGATAGTATGGTGAGTATTAATAGGCAATATGAATAATAGTATCAGTGGTGCAATGCACTCAAATGGAAGGACGAGACTCTTGGAATGTGTTGTGGTAGTGGAAAGGTGAAACTCGAAGCATTACATAATCTTCCTGATCCTCTAAACAGTTTAGTAATGGATCTGCACCCTGTCGATGAGAATTTTTTGTGTCATATTCGTAAACACAACAATTGTTTCCAGATGATATCTTTTGGCGCAAAGCAGGTGGTGGAGGATGGTTTTATGCCAACATTTAAAGTACAGGGTCGGGGTCAGGTCTATCATTTGGTTGGAAAGATTTTACCGGAACCAGGTGAGAAAGCTAAATTCTTGCAGATTTATTTCGATAGAGAAGTATCTAAGGTGCTCAAATTATCAAGGATTGAAACCAAGTTTGGTTAAACAGTTACAAAAAATACTTCATGATGTTAAACATTACATTAAAGACCTCAAAAGCACCATTGATATAATTCCCCCCACCTGTGAATCATTTAAAGTAGTCATTCAGGGCGAAAAGAAACCACTTGAAGGTTATAGAGGACGTTTTAACGCCCCAACGACTAACGAAGTTGCTTTGGTGATGGTTGATCAGCAATTTGAGAAACATTATTTTGGAAAGCCGTAGTACTTCTTTACGTCGGATAAATGAACTTCATCGGTCATACGATGCCTTGCAATATCCCATAATATTTACGACATGATAAGGCAAAGTTACGTGCTGATAATTACATACATCTTAAGCATGCAGTTAGACGACAAGATGCTGATACCAATCAATTGGGGCAAATGGTAGTACTACTATCCTATTTCACTGCTTGTCCGAAGTACATGCACGAGCGTACCCAGGATGCGATGACATATGTACGCAACCCTCGTTGGGAGGACATCACCAAAGTTTTACTTACTGGACAAAAGTCTTGTGATCGTCACGATATAATTTATAAAAGTAAAAAAACTGATTAATATATTGATTAAAGGACACTTATTCGGAGCAATTCGTTGCTATATGTATTCGGTTGAATGGCAAAAACGTGGTTTTCCACATGTCTACATTCTTCTATGGCTGAAAAGTAGCATAACGCCAGACTATATCGACAAAGTAATCTGCGCTGAAATACCTGACCCTGCACTTGACCCAAAACTTCACGAAATAGTAAAGTCGAACATTTTTCATGGTCCTTGTGGAAGCTTTAATCATAAATCACCTTGTATGAAGGACAACAGTTGCACTAAAAGATATCCCCGAACTCTATTGAGGGAAGCTCAAACAGGAGATGACGGACATCCACAATATCGGAGACAATCCCCTAGCGATGGGGGTTTTACTTTTAATATTCATGGTGTAGATCTAGATAACCGTTGGGTTCCTTTTAACCCTGTACTTTTAAAAACTTTTAACGCACTTAAAAACGTTGAGTATTGCAACTCTGTGAAATCAATAAAATATGTATGCAAGTATGTTAATAAAGGATAGGACTACATTTGGACTAGAAAACGAAAAAGATGAGATGAAGATATATGAGAGCGGAAGGTACATAAGTAGCTCAGAAGCAGTGTGGCAAATTATTGGGTTTTCCATACATGAGCGTTTCCCCACAGTTGTTCATTTGGCAATTCATTTGGAAAACGGTCAGAGAGTTTACTTCACCTCAAATAACCTCGCTGACAAAATAGCCAATCCATAAAAAACGATGCTTTTAGATTTTTTCGAACTATGTCAATCAGATAACTTTGCTAAAATTCTACTTTATTCTGAGGTACCCGCATATTACATATGGAATGAGAGTAATTTCGTAAGACGGAAAAGAGGAGTAACAGTTGATGGTTGGCCTGGTGTCAATCTTGCCGAAGTGCTTAAAACTACTAAACTAATAGTATGGGACGAAACAACGATGGCGCACAAAAGAGGAGTCGAAGCCCTGAATAGGAGTTTGCAGGACATACGAAATAATAAAAACATAATGGGTGGTATGACGGTGTTGCTGGCAGGAGATTTTCGACAGACTTTACCGGTAGTGCTCAAAGGAACGCGCGCAGATGAGATCAAAGCATGCATCAAAACATTTTTCTTATTGCCTTCAATTAAAGTGCTAAAACTTACTCGAAACATGAGAGTACATCTCAGAGGTGAATTTTCTGCCGGCAGATTTTCAGATCTTCTTCTTAAAATCGGAAATACAAACTTTCCACAAATACCAAATGAATTATGTACTGTGGTATCAACAGTTGAGGGACTTATAGATAAAATTTATACAGATATAAAAAATATTAACGACAAACCCATAGAGTGGTTATGCGAGAGAGCCATTTTGACTCCTAAAAACGACCAAGCCGCTGCGATGAAAGGTGAAGAAATGATTTACAATTCTATTTTGTTGTTGGTCGATATGGACGAGTCGGTTAATTATCCTGTAGAATTTTTAAACTCTCTTAATCCGCCGGGCCTTCGGTGTCACAGACTTATGTTGCGTGTGGGTGCTCCTGTCATGTTGCTTCGAAATATTCGGCCTCCAAAATTGTGCAATGGAACTAGACTCCAAGTAACAGCTCTCCGCCGCAATGTTAATGAGGAGAAAATACTAACTGGATCTGCCAGAGGAGAAACAGTGTTCGTGCCACGTATTATACCATTGTTACCAAATGACCTTCCGTTTGAATTTAAAAGATTGCAGGTCCCAATCAAGGTTTGGTTCGCGATGATTATTAATAAGTCACAGGGACAAACTCCGGCTGGAGTTGATTTGCGGCAAGCCTGTTTCTCCCACGGCCAGTTTCATGTGGCTTGTTCACGTGTAAGCTCTCCAACTGGCCTGGTTGTAGGCTTCCGAATTAGTGAAAAACATTGTATATAAAGAAATACTGTGAAGGACGGTATTTAGGTAGATACCGGTCCTTTACAGTAGGTATTTCATTACGGTATTCCTCAAATAACACACGTAGTGGAGGACAATTAGCCATGAACAAAGTTCTATATTGTTATTGTTATAATAATTCATGTAATATAAGATAGAGTATCTGTGGATTTTTTTATTTCCTCACGTGTGCGGAAAAATATTAAAAATCCACGCGTGTGAAATACATTGCATGTTAAACCTAATCGTAGTGCGATAAGAACCAGTTTTCAAGAAAGTGTATTGAAAAAATCTTATTGGGTAGGTATTAATAAAAGCCCCGAAAAAAAATGAGCTAAATATACTCAAAATATGAAATTTACTATTTTATATACTAATGTTCCGACAGCTGGAAGGACAAAGAAACAAACGAATAAAATACTGAAAATTCCGAAAATCAATACAGCATTTGCAACGACCATTTCACGTAATATTTTTCCACCACCTTAAATTGCGTTTTACCGAAAACTACAGTTAGTTATTTTCATCGTAATTCACCTGTTAACAAATTAGAATTAATCTATAAAATAAATAAAACAGGAATAAAAATCAACGTTAAGATAAATATCCAAATGTTGTAATAAGGTGTAGTCGACGTAGCCCCGCTACGGGCTTCTATTTCTGTCTGCAGGGTATAAAGTAACCTAACACGAAGGGGATGGCGGGGTGTTAATTCGCACGCTTCGCGCGCTCTAAAGACCCCGCCATCCTCTTCGAACCTAACCTGTCCGGAGTCGGAGTGCCCTAAGTCCCGAGCTTGTTTCGCTCGCTCTTGCATCCTAAGTTATAGAGCTTAAGAAAACCATTATTTTAGCAGGACATGTTTTCGGAAACTTAGTATTTTTTTTCTGAAGTTTTGTATTTTTTTTTTGGAAATGTAGTTTATTATTTTTCGTAGAATTGTAATTTGAGTAAGCTCATGTTTGTTTGTTACATTTATGTCGGTTCATTTTGTATCATTTTCCGGTAATTCTTTTTAACCAATGTTAGCATTACAGTCAACCACAGATCGTTGGAAGTTAATTTGTTTTTCGGAAGCTTTATTATTTCCCAAACATATCTGCCGAGGCTGAAATCGAAGTTTACTAGTTAATGAACGAGAATATAAGGTAAATAAATAAAAACCAGCACCTTAACAGCAAAGTGTCGAGCTTTCATAATCTGATTCCCTTTAATGTGACGAGAAATTTTAATAATATTTACCTTCCATCTCGTTATATTTGGATGTTTCAGAATATTTTATGAATTAAGTTACTACGAAAATTTTACATGTAAAACGTTTTAAACATCCTGTACTAATGTACGTAGAGCGTGTTTTACGGCAAGGGGATCAGTTAAATCCACTTTCATGTATTAAACATGAAAGTGGATTTAAAAAAAAAACAAGGAAGGTGCCATGCCTTGTCATTGGAATCAACATTGTGGGTTTCGAATTAATAAAATGATGATTGTCTGTCTATGAGGATCCAGGCTTTCTAGTAAAGTAATATTCCTCAAACTGCTGCCAATCCTACCTACTTCCTTAATGATCGTTATCAAGTAACTTCCTGACTACTCAACCCTGAAAATGTAAATAAACAAATGGGTTTGTGCCGTAAACAAGGGCACGTTGATAAATAATCGTGGTGATCTAGAACGGATGTTGTAAATTGTTCCAACGATGGCTGCTTTAGATAAATCAAGTTCCATGTAATCTCGAGACTGTGGTTATAAAACCAGCGGGGGAAGGAAACCATTATTTGGTTGATTTATCTTAACTTAAGGCGGTTTTTGCTAATATCGAAAATGTTTAATAATTAAACTACTATTACTATTGTTCGCGCCTTAGCCCGCGTGGAGATCGGAAACTATCCCACTAGACAGGATACTTTTTGTAGTACATTCCGTACTACAAAAAATATCCTGTCTAGGTCATGGTCTATCTATCTCGGCGTGAAAAGTTGGCAGACAACATAATTACTTTCGCATTTATAGTATTAGTACGGATTATTATCTACTTCTCGCACGTCGCATTGGCTTTTATGATATCCGTTGATGCTAAAAGTGTGCGCCCTGAGTGACAACGCATCACCGAATGCGGAATCCGCGGCGCACGAAACAAATGTCAAATTATTCCGGCCCGGAGCATGTGCGCGTCCGCTCGCACTGCGGATGCGCTGTCACTCAGGATGCAAACACGTACACCGCCAGACCGCTCGGACGAGCGGCGCCGGCGCTCACTGCCTCTCCGCGCGGCGGGCCACCAATACATTTACTTCGACTCCGCCCAACCGCGCGGACGAGCGGTGCTGTGTGTGAATCACCTAATAATCCTTGACTGTAAAAGTCAATTTTATGATAGCGAAAACCAACCGTGTATTTTAAAAACTAAAGCTTCAATGTAGCAACACAATGTGGTCTTTTTGTTGTATGCATAGATTGGTATTTTACCTCTGCTGGACTATAGGTTAAAATAAATAGTCATTTTTATAACATCTCTTTCGGATTAATGCCCGCTGTTCTCATGGCCGCCGTAAGGATGTGTGCGGAATCGATTCTTTTGCCCGCTGATCCAGAAGTAAGGGATCAGCTGTATTTTGTTTAACATCCCGACCTTAAGCCGGGATATACCTTTCCCTTTAGTTTTGTATCTATGGGCTTTATGTAAGGATAACCTTTTTACGGTAAATTACAGCAAAACTAACTGTGACTTTATGAGTCGTAGTGAAAGTCAAATTATTTTTATTTAAGTTCCATTATACTTCATACTTAGCGCTAACTGGGTTGTGGGGTCAGATAGGCAGTCGCTCCATGTAAAATACTGGTATTCAGCTGCATCCGGTGAGACTGGGAGCGGACCCCAACATAGTTGGGAAAAGGCTAGGCAGATGATGATATACTTCATACCTAGCTACTTTGAATTGTTCGCCCTGCCACCGTCTTATGATTGAAACTTATACCGAATTGCTTCACTCCAAATGCACGTATTTCTGCATGAAAATAGCAATAGAGTCAGGCTGGCATCCCTGTACACATCTGCTACGTAATATCGGTCTGTTATCAATAGTGTTTTAAAAAGATACAGCAGTTCATTCAGCAACTAGTCTTTACTGCGTAAGATACAGAATACTAATCTGCAGCAAGCATAAACACAAAAGAACCCAATCATGATAAATGACCAGTTTCCACAACCAGAAAACGCAGACAAAAACATTTTCCTCCCAAAAACCTCGAGCCCATTAATAAAATATAAGAGTTCAATCCCCCAACTCATTGGGGCATACATCACACAATAACGCAAACATCTAACGGGCCGGTTGCCATCACTTATTGGCGTTACGGGTATAATCCGGTAAAATATGCAAGGCGCCTCCGGGGGCGTTGTTAGTGTGAGATTTGCATAATGGCCAATCAGTCGACAGGCGACGATTTGCGCCGTGTTGATGGTATTCCCATAAAGTTTTGCGTTATCGACGCCATCTTGTGAGCCGGGTGACGTGTGGGCGTTTGGGAATTAGTAGGGGGAAGGATTATTGTTCTAGCAGTAATGTAATGACACGATTTGCTTTGGGATAATAAGGGAAAATAACCAAGCAACCTGCTTTTAGATCACTATTATATTGTATTCTATCAACCATCCTAAATCTTAAGCTAGATCAATTTCTAGTAAAATAATTGAACTTAAGGCAATTTTTAATTTTGTACAAGAGCACACTTGTAGCGCATAAAACAATTTCACATAACTTGAGTACCTACAACTTAAATAAACATCAGACTCCATTCTCAAAACGTCAGCCGCGCACAAGTTTGAGCTATGAATTGCAGATAGTAAACTCATTTCAATTTCCCAACTTCACGGCTTTTAACTCAGTGTACGGTGCTGCCAGCATTTTGCCGGTAAGATCCCCCATCGATAAATCTAGCCACTTTTGCCTAACTTTGTTACTGAGGTGGGACAAATTCGTAGGAACTTGGCGACCGTCATTTTTCATTGTTACTTTACAACACGTTGCGTCGCCATACTTACTTTTTGTTTTGTCCAATTTTATTGCGGTGATAACTTGCGCTTTTCCAAATTTATTGTTTGGAATTTTTGTAATCTTCCGTTTTATATTTATAGCTGATAAAATTGCTGATTTCTTAGCTTCTGAATCTGTAGTATAAAAAAATGTGCCTTGAGAAAAGTGCTGATTGTGGTAACTCCCGTGCTCAGAATTGTAAAATTAAGATTGCGTCTACTGGCTAATTTTATATCTTGAAGGTTGTAAGAACAACACCTATTATGGCCCGTTGAACTAAGTTTAAGTCTGTGCCGTTAAATCTGGATAGGTACCCTATTTTATCACTTTTATATGGTAGTGTAAGTAGGTGATATTACATTATCCTAAGAGAAGATCTCGGGTACATAATTTGTGGTGCAATAAAAGCGAACATCCTCAGGTTGATTGCACTATGATTAAACGCGAAGATTAACTACTAAACTGGGATTAACGTTATCGTCGAGCTCTTCGTTTGAACCGAACTTAGTTTTAATCGGTTGGAATTTAGTTGCATTGGATTATGGTAATAAGAACTTGGTTTAAGACGCTTTCAATGAGAAGGTTTAGGAATGAAATTTTGGATTTCTTTTTAGAGGAATTAGGAACGGTAGCTAATTAATATTGTCTTAAATAGTGTAATTATTCATATTTCTAATATAGACTTAAGGTAGGGTATATTCGACAGAGTTTAAAATGTTTGTAGAAAAACATCACTGAAACATTGGCAACAATGTTAAAAACTCATTGCATCTTAAACCAAACACTGTCGTACTACTTCTTAAAAGAAAGAATTAACAGACAACAATCCCGACGTTTGTTAGGGAACTACAGTTAAAGTCCGGTGCAACCGAAAGCCAAGTTTACAGGTAACACAATGTTAAAGACACATAGCACTATAAAAGAGAATAATTGGCTCGCTACTGTAATTATGCTTGTTTAATTAATCTTTGTAATAATTACCTTGAAGCTACCTCGTTGCTCGGGATAGGTACTAGTTTTTCTAAGGTAACCTAAACACAGTACTTAATTAAGTGACGTTAAAACAGATTTTGTAAATCCTGCTGGAAAAAGTCAGACTTTATTAAATTCCAGTATTTTAAAAATTATGTCAGCTTTCTCTGAATAAGCTTTAAGTCATGTCAGGATTATTAGACTTGATTATAACTACGTTGGCTTCTTGACTGAATACATGTCCGCATTTAATCCCTGCCTAAAATACCAATTTCATATATTTTGTATACGATAGTGTTAAACTATTTAGAGCTATAATAATATAAGGAACATGGAAGTTCTTAGTAAATAACTAACGGTATATATCTATGTAGGTAGTGTAGGTGGTTTGAAATCTTTACCAATAACATTAAGCTTGGGCCATAAAAGTAGCGGCAAAAGGCAATTAAAGTTAGAGGTCAGAAGGCAATAGATCTTCGTAAATCCCCGTATATATTGGTAGGTATACAATATCTTCGTATGTATGTAGGGATAGTAACTTGGTGGAGCAATCGTTTTGTAGCCAAGCACGGATACTCAAATAACATCGTATCTTAAAGGTAACAAAAAATCATAACGATTTTAATAAACGTCTTTTCAATCGTATCTTAGACATTTTTAGACACAATACAGAGGTGGATTTAATGCCATAGGTTTTTTATACCAGTCAACCTTTGGGTAATGCAGTTACAGTAGTTGTCAATTCGAAAATTATAGAATCAATTTTATTTTATATGACGACATACTATGGACATTAATACTATAAATAAAAATATATAATAATATATTGTATATGCACGAATGAATAAACGTTGACTTGGATGAAACTGGTGGTAAATGAGAAAATGGGACAAATTATGGTTTAAAATCACTTCAACTTAACACAATACTAAAAACATCATACTTGTGTTACGCTTGCGTGTTTTAATATTTTCATGCACCAAATTCTTCCAGACTCATACCTACCAACATAAAGGTACTTTCCGAATATTAAAAAGAACTGAATTTCAGTCACGTGGAACTTTTAATTACCGTCAAGTAAAACTGTCGGGCTACGCATTTTATAGGGAAGAAAGTTACTATATTTTCAAAAGTAGGTACGGGTAGGTACAGACAATGGCGATTATTCGTGATACTTCCAGCCTTAGCATTATTTATCGGCAACTTAACATCATATTTTCTATAACGCTATAGATTAATCTAATAAGGAGTTATAAATTATAACCGCTTTAACTTCTGAAAACTATAAAACGACAAATAATTGAAATTAAATTAAAAATAAGCATTTTCGAAAATGTTTGAACACTTTACAATATTTAAGTAAGTATATTCCATTATACCACTTTTACCATATATCTCGTTTAATCGTTTTGAGAACTATAGTGATGTGTAGCTGTAGTACCGACTAATGTCGTCTATGTAGGTACATTAATAATAAATACTCGTCACAAACTAAATAAAACTACAAAAAAATAAAACATTACATCTACATCAAACTTGTACCTAAACAATTCTAAACACACACACGCAGTCGCCTGCCAGAAGTGTCAAATAGCATATACATATGAATGTAGAACCATGTTCAAGTAATAAGAATAAGAAAGTCCAGTAGTTCGTCCTCCACCCGCGGTTCCCCTGGCCCGAGGCATCGCTCACAAAAGTTTACGTACCCTCTGAGAGACAAACAAATTCGTGTTCCTGGATATAATAACAACAATATCTAGTGTTCTAATAATACTAAAACTAAAATGTTTGTATTGTACAGCTAATACAATCCGTGTTGGATTGAGCTGTACTGGGTACTTGTCCAGAATTAAAGCATTTGTTTAATAGGTACATAAGTTGATAATCAGGTTTATGAGGTAGAATTTGTGTCTATTTTTTTAAGGTTTGCAAACGGGATTACTTGACTGCTTTAGGCAGGATAAAACAATGTTTTAAAATCAAGGCATATTGGTGAGGGTGATTTTTAAGGTCTAAATAGATCGTGTAAATTAATTTTCGTTAAAAAAAGTCTCTCAAGTTCCCATGATAAATGATTAATAGGTTACTAAACGTTGTGTTCTCTTAACAAAATTGTATGTAAAGTGAAGGAAAATGCCGAGAAGAGAATCATACATTAATAACAAACTTCAAATGTGCATCATGTCTTCAGAACGTTGAAATTAAATGCCGACGGAATGCTTACAACCAGCGAAGAATTTAACATGAGAACTCGTTTAATGTGTCTACGTTATATTTTATGAAATGCCAGGGTTCTATTACTAAGTATTTTTCAGGCTTTTATTTAACTTGCAATGTTTTTTATGTTTGTTAAGGTATCTTGCAACTGAAATTTAAAACAGTTATCCCCAACCGATTGAGCTGAAATTCTGCATACAAGTTTAGTTTGGATGACAATACATGATTAACGTAAGGTCACTCTAAATCCAATATGGCGGACGCTCAAAGATGGTGGAGTAGTTATTTTTTATGCACGCCCATGATATCGGTATCATTTAAAAGGGTTTTTTGTGAATGAATACGAAAAAAATACATAAAACCTATAGTTCAATCTTGACTTTGTTATTTATGAAATACGAAGAGAGCAGCCTTTTACTGCGTGTATTAACATTTACATAATGTTGGGATATTACTGTATTAAAATTGTAATGAAAATGTTCCTGTCTTACTTATTTTCATTGATAATAATTTGTCTAGCTTTAAACTAGCGTATTAGCGAAGACACATTTTCTCTTATTTCATAATCAAATATACAAATAAATAAAATTGAAGTGTCTGTTTGTAATATTAAAATAACCACGTTTTATTTCATGTATATAATTGTATATACGGCACATAAACCAAAATAACATTTTTTAAAATTTTTGTCTATCTGTCTGTTTGTTCCGGCAAATCTCTGGATCTCTGGAACGGCTGGACCGATTTTGACGGGACTTTCACTGGCAGATAGCTAATGCAATACATGATAGTTCCATTTAAAAAGAAAACCCTTGATTTTTTTTTGGTAATAAAATCCGATTAAAAAAGGAGAGTTAAATTTTTTTATACAATAATTTCACTCGAACGAAGTTCGGGGGCAACCGCTAGTATAATATAAACGTTTTCGGATATTAAAGAGTTAGGTACCTACCACTATAACCTAATAGTGACCTTCAGGCACGAGCCGTTTTGAAATTATAACCATTGAGAAGACATGCAAACACTTAAAACCATAAGATTTCCAGAGCAAGAAACTATACTGAGTTCGCAATGAGAGAAAAGACAAAACTAAATATACCATTAAAAAGCCGTCACCAACTGCAGTACATCAGACATCTGAAAGATATTAAAAGTCAACTCAACCTGGATCAAGTTCTACATTTATATAAAGGTTCCTTGCCGACGGTGTCCAACTTCGCGTTATTTGAATTGTAAAACACGCTCATAGTCGATTTAAATTTGAAACGACTTAGATTGATGTGCTGTTGTGGGCTTTGCCAGTTAAATGACGGGTATTCAGCCCTCGGAAATGTTCAAAACATGCATATTTTTTTTATTCCTTTGTTTTTTTTTTTGTAACAGGCTGAATGGCAATCATTAGATACACAAGGCTTTGATACATAATTTAGGTGATACGCATATATTGTTCGACTGCCTTGTTAGTATAGTGGTCGCACGCAGCAGCTGACCATGAGGTCCTGGGTTTGATCCCCGGGTCGGGCAAATTGCTATTGGGTTTTTTCATTAGGAACTTCTTAGTATTTGCCATGGAGTCTGGATTCGTGCCCAATTGATGGCAATAGGCTCGTCCCCTATTACATGGGACTTAAACATAACTGACGAAATGTGAGTGTACAATTAGTCACACCTCTGCCTACCCTTTCAGGGATTACAGGCGTGATGTTTTGTTATGTGTATATTATTCGTAGTAATGAAAAGGTCATTAGTCAAGTACTCTAGCCTTAGGCGTAGACGCACGTCCCAGTGACTGCTAAAAACAGCGAAGTGAAAAACGATTGAATCAATATAAAAGATAAATAAGGTGACATAATCTGTTGGAAAGAGTCTTGAGGCCGTTGAAGCTTTAAGAAAACCCTCTCTTTATGGTTGAGAAAACTGAACCTTAGAACAAGTTACAGATACCTAAGTCTATAACTATTTAGAAAAGTAAAATGGCGCACTTCAATCTGTTCTAACTTTTGTCTGCCCTGATTCTCTATATTTGATGTAATCTACTTATATACCCAAAATACAGTGTAGCTAGTTCGCTGAATTGGCGTTTTGAATTTTAAACTGACAGCTTAATTGGCTCCCAAACTGTTACCAGAACTCTGTTAATAACCATGCAGTTTTGCCTGTGTGCTCGTGAAAGAAACATACAGTATTAGGTCAGCAATATGCTGGCAGTTTGGGAACTCCGGTTCTAACACTTGTTGGTGGATTTTGAACAAGCTCTAATTTACGTTCATATGCTGATAAATCAGTTGGATACATACCAGCTCTTTTTTAACTGTTAGTTTAAAGTTAAACATAGATTTGTTTTCGAAATAATTCATCATTATGATTTTTCATTAATTTTCAGAAGTACTGTGTCTAATTTTGCCGACCAACAGTGTTCTTCACAGTATTTTGTCATAAAATACACTTGTTTTCCTGGTTCCTTTAGATTATTATTGTCAAACAAGTATGAAGATCCAAGTAATAGTCCTAGCAAATTTAATAATGAACTTTCACAAAGCTAACGAATTGGCTACGTCGACGATAAGGCAACTTACACGCGTAATAATTTTGCTTAAAATTAATTGTTCTAGAACATTCCTGCTGACGTAACTGCTATAAACTATTAATTGTAACATTTAGTGATGACGTGTAACCTAAGCCTTAGGAGGCACCGAGACCTTACATCTCAGACACGAGAACGGTTGCCCAAAGTCTGTGAGGTTTATTTGTTTCGGGCTTAATGTTCGAGTACTTTAAAATTAATGATTGTGTAAGTAAGTCGGAGTATATTGTAGAAGTATTTTCTCATATTAAACTTTAATTACAACCATGTTTGAGTAACGAAGTGAGATGTCTTTAATGAGAATAATTAATTTGAAAATTGTTTGGAGTTAATATCTATTCTTTGTGTTACAAAGTTACAAACTACCTAGAGGTCTTTTAATTTTATATCACGTAAAATTTTGTATTGTTTTTTGTTGACACCAATTAGAGAAAATTATATTGTTTGGATTTCTATTGCTCTCCTAATATTATTTCCTAGTTGTAATACCCATTTCCTGTTTTGAGACCATAATCTTAAAAGTATCTCGATATTTACAAAATTCAAGACAGAGTTGTCTTGTAAAATGCATATAAGAAGTTGGTAGCAAGCCAATATTGTAGCGAGAGCATATTACAAAAGGAAAATCGCAAAGAAAATACTAGATTATATTAGCAATATGTTGCTATAGGACAACCATTTAATTTTATGATATTTTTGGTAGGTGCTGAAGTTCATCGAGCAAAAACAGACAAATGAAAATCAATATCGTGAACCTGCGAAAGTGACATTTAATTAACAATAACAATGATAGAAAAGTGCCCCGACGATCAAGGTTTTAGCTAGGCGGTTGGATCAACGACCTGATTCAGAAGGGCACTCATTTAAAGCGGCAGTTGTATATGTAGTTTTGGTAAGTTAAAAAATACACAATGCATATTATTTATTAACAAGTTCGGCAGTTAAAATTTAGCAGTAAAGTCCTAAAAAAATAATAAAAAGGATCATTTAATACATATTGAGCAGTAAAATAACTAAATGGGCAGTTACGAGTGGGCAGTTGACAAATCGGAATTAGTAAGAAATCTCAAAACACTTTATATTCGCCTAAAAAGCGTAACATTCAGAAGGCAGTTCTCCTCGGTACGGCCCGCATTGTGAGGAAGTTCCTGTCTCTGGAGCCCTAACTATCGATATTGGTAGCTTGGACCCTGCTCTTAACCCCTGTCACTCTTTTTTTAATGTTTTAGTATGTTTTTTTTAAAGAAATATTTAAAAAAATGTTTACGAAAGACAAATAATGGAAAAATAAAAAAATAAATTGAAATGACATAAAATACCTATTCGGTAGCTTATGTCATTACTGAAATCTTGTTGCATGTCGTTGTTAAAATACAAAGCGATTTTGAAGTAATTGCTACTTGTTTAGACTACTTTAGACCCTTAAGCAATAACCTGATCTCGATGACTTTATCTTAATCATTAAGTTTTATCTGAAGTACGCAAGTATATTTATTTATTTAAACTTTATGTACAAGAGTGGTGCTCAATGCCACAAAGCATTCTCTACCTGTCTACCTTATAGTACTGTCAGTTAAATCATTGTCAGTGTCCGGCTTTATATAGCATGTCCTCTAAAAACTGTCATAACACAAAAATATTAGATTTTTAAAATGATACTCCACTCAACTTCAATAATAATTATCCTTGCTCCATAATTGAAACAAACCGCATTAAAGTAACCGAATAGCACGATCGAAAGGTTTTTGCGCAAAGCATGGATACAAAACACTTTAAAATGCTTATAAAGGTCTAAAACTGTTATTTCTCTGTTACGATCGTTTTGAAGACGCTGTTTGTTACTATATTTACCCTTATAACATCCGACCATACCTCAAAACATGCTATTTTTCACCTTTAGACGCGGCGACGCTAATATAATTATGTTTCCGACACGCAAATAGCCCATAATTCTGATATCTGAACCATGCAGTGTAGCGTGAAAGTTTTATTGCTTCAAATAATTTTCTTTACTAAGTTAATGTTAGGCCCTAATCTCTATGGAAGCATTTTTACGATAGGTATTAGTTTTGTTACCTATTTGTCGGCAATTTGATTTGGGTCATCAGATTGTTCCAGCAAATTACGTTAAATAAAATGTTTATTACGTGAAGAAAATAATGGGGCCCATTATACACACCGGCTTCAAAGGCAACTGAAAGATAATTCCATTTTGTGAATATCAGCACTAAGTAAATTACGTCGTAAATGGCGGACTTTTGCTATCTGACAGCTAATAATGACACATCAGTAAATATTGGTCACTATAGTGTGACCACTTCGCTTTACTTTGCTTTTTGTGTGCATTTCAAGGTAGCGTTGCTTGTGATGAAAATTTTCATTGATCTGTCAAACTTGGTAAATTTATTTTAGTTCTGTGTTTTCCCGCCTGCATAAGTTGGTTGAAGTGTAAATATTATGTTAAGCTTAGTGAATGTAGCAATTGTGCATTTATGGCAATAGTGTTGGAGTCGTCAGCTCCAAGAAGATCACCTATGCTTATTCGCACTATCACCAAGCATGGTCTCACTATCACAAATGGTACTTAGTTTAACTCATTTCAACCAATTTTATTCTTTACTAGCTGTTGCCGGCGACCTTTGTTGCCTGCGTGAAATTATTATAAAAAATATTACTTCCCTTTTTTAATCGAATTTTTGTTACCAATTTCATGGGTTTTATTTTTTTTGCATGGAACCCTAATTATGTTTCTAAAATAAAAGTAGCCTATGTTAGACCTTATAACATCAGCTATCTGCCAGTAAAAGTCCCGCCATCATCGGTCCAGTCGTTTGGGAAATTAGCCGGAACAAACAGACAGGCAGACAGACAGATCGATAGACAGACAGACAATAATTGAAAGAAATGTGTTTTTGTTACAAGTGCTGTATATATTTTCATTTACATTCAATAAAAAGCTGTTATTTTGATGATACAAACAGACACTTCAATTTGATTTATTTGTAGTATAGATGTATTATTAGGGTTCTGTACGTCCGAATAAGAATGGAAGAAAAAAACGTGTTGCGCTGACCCCAAGTAACATGGGATAACGGCAGGAAGATGATGATGACGTGCGAATGAAAAAACGGAACCCATAAAGGGTCAATCGTGTGTCTGGCGGTCCGTCTGCTATAGCTATTTTACTCGTAATCTACTGTACCGATTAGGTAAGTTGAAATTTGGTGCACATTTGAATTACTGTGTAGTGACTAAAATTGAAAAGTGTCTGCTTAGATGGTTTGGACATGTTAAGGGGATGAGTGAAAGGCGTTTGACAAAAGGTATTTACAAGGCAGATGTGACTGACAACGCCGGGAGGGGATACTAGGCCCTAGAAGGACATACACTGACCTTGTTGGTGAGCTTCTTCAGAAAGGTCAGGTGCGTAGTACTCGCAACCGGTGTGCGTGTATGACCAGATGTACGAAGGTGGACGAGGCAAAAGGAGTATGTAACGATTGAAGCAGGTTTCATTCTATGGTTTCTGCCGACCCCCATGTGAAAAAAGTGCGAGTTTATGTATGTACGTTAAGTTTGTGCTTGAGATTTGTTTAATTACTCAACCCAACTACGGAACCTTTTACTGTGCGTGTCCCGTCACGCTCTTGGGCAGTTTTTACTTTACATAACGTCTCCATATTATATACACATATAGGTAGGTGTTTAGGTATTACAAGACTACCAAGAAACTTATTTTTCACCTTTGACGCCGCACGTTAATAAAAATACATTTTCCGCCTCCCGTGATTCGTATCTCACATCAGTCGGTATTGACATTTGCCCGAAGCCCTGTTATACCTGATTGGCTTTTACAAGTTACGGGTAGTACTGTCAAAATTTTGCTAGCTTTTGCGGATAGAATAAAGGATTTTTAGCTGAAATAGTCCTACAGTTGAATATTGTGAAGGCTTGTAGGCTATCCTATTGTGTGGGTGTGTAGGGTTACGTGAGAACTCCACTCTTCAAATTTATTTAAGTGCTAGACTTTTATAACTTGCCATGTAGGTTCTCATCTGAGATGGTTTTTTTGAAATAATAATCACACCGATTTGAAATCACATTCTGCGTCTTTAAATAAATCATTTATCCAAAATAACAATGTACTAACTTCATCTATCTAACGAACACGTCAACTGTAACTGAACAAAAAAACTTAAAAACAAAACTGGCAACCAACACGTCAAACATTTCAAAAAAAGAAAACATGTTTACCCTCAGAGTTGCGAGCGCAGAAAAAAAAACAAAATAATTGAATCGGGAAGGGGTCGCCCCGGTCCTAGCGTCGCGCGTTGATTGGCCGATATTCAAATTGAGAACTAACGAGATATCGTGCGGCGTGTGCGCCTGATGACGTTTTACGGTGTGGCTAATATATTTCCTATCGCCTTAGGGAAGGTGTTAGGGGTAATGGACCGAGGAATGGAGGGAGTGACTTAAAAATTGCACGACGATATTGGTTGGCAAGGCTTTAGGTAGATTTACCTTTAAGATATTTTCATATCTTATTTTTATTACAATATTTGAGGTGTGAGTACCTAGATTGAATTTCTGGGACGTTGTTTTGTAGCCGAGCTGGTACTTACTTAAGTTATGATTAAACTTAGAAAATATGCGGTGGTTTATTCAATTCTGATCTATTTTGATCGGAATTTCAAAATACCCTTAACAGAGCTACACGTGTATGTACCTCACCATAATGTTATGTCCAGGCACACCTTATTGAAAATCACTTTTATAATATTTTTATTGTTCTAATGTTTGTCATACTAGTAAGCATTTAATCGAATAAATAAACATACACACTGCTCGCACGTATATAAGAAACATGTGTTGTGTATGAAATAACATAATTTATTATACAGGATGTTTCGGCTGTTCCTTCCATCGTGGCATCGTTCACAGAGTACAGATTGAACATGATTTGCGTTTTTCCTTGTTAAACACGTGTTCTAAGAATCAACATGTTGTACATGAGATCGAGAGGAACCACATTATTATGCTAATTCTGATAAGAATGATGAAAACGCTTGATATTTATGTTGGATGGTGTATTCAGGAGTTACAAGTTGTACTTTCAAAGGTATTGAAAGCCTACCTAAAATCTTTTACATCGCACCGTACAGTTACACTGACTAAAATAAAGCTGAATGTTTTCTTCTTAAAATATAGGATGTTCTCAATTCTTTCGTTTTTTTTTGGACAGAACATTGTTCCGCGATTATTCTTAAGGTACCGCGTTGAACGATTACAATGATTATTGTTTCATGAACTGTCAGTAGCAGGTCAAGACTTACCAGAATCCAACCACAGGCACGAAATCTCCAGAATTAATTTTAAAATTAAATGTACTGGCAACTTCAACATCACAAGCTTTTACTCCCCGAAAAGTTTGAGCAAGATAGATGCAGTTTTTAGAAGCAAATTTACGACAAAACCGATGACAGTGACAGATGGGCCTTACAGGGTTGATCAACATCGATCAAACATTTGAAAATGGGCTTTAGAGGCCCACTCAACATCACAGCGGTTGTAACTGAGCTTCATAAAAACAATAAGCTATTACCCATTTTTTTTTAATTCACCGATAAATAGGCTCATAATCAGCTCTTTACTTATTCTCGCAACATCATGAAAAAAGCCCAAAAATATTAGTTTTTATATTTCCTATAAAACCCATGAATTTCATGACACTATAAACCATGGGAGCTCAAGATGGTCGCCTAAGAAAACATGGCGTGCGTTAACTTGGATGATAAGGGAAGATATTCAATAATATACATATTGTAAGTTTATTTTTATAACAAGGGGTAAAGGTTTTACGTTGTTGAATATCTATAAAAGTTTGTCGCCACATTTTCATTGGGTATTTTCTATTACATTCAAGTGATTTATTACATAAAATCGTTGTTTTGCGCTTCTAATATGAAAGAATTTAAATATCATAGATTGCATGAAAAAATGTTTAAGTATTATATGTGTTTGAATATTTTCCTTCAGTCGGAGTTTTCCAGTTCATATTGACCTTTTTCAAGACACAGAAAACTAAATTGTCATCACGAACATCAAAGTCAAAACCCATTACTTTAAGCACATTACTTACCTTTTAGTTCTGATTACTATCTCAAAAGACTTCCTCAATAAAATCAGATAATAAATAACGTATAACATTGTTGGTTAGGGAATGACAGTGTCAGTTACTTTTCTGGTTAATTTAAAGTCTCCGGCTTTAATGGCGAACTTTATGTACCGGCTTTTATGTGCCAATAAAGTTTCTTTGAAACGAAGCAAGGCCGTTAATCTAGAGACCTAATAAAAGAAAAAAAAGTTACCGATGACGATGATAGCGGGGTTTTTTTTTTGACAAAGGAAAATTCTTTTTAAGCCCTTTTGCTGGTACTTGATGGAGGAAACCTCGTAACTGTTCCCAACCTTGTGTGGCAGACTGGTATGTGAGTGGTTTCCTCACGTCTCGAAGAAGCTTCACCATCTAACATCTTGAGTTAAGTTGTTAATCAGGCATCATCTCATCATTTTACTTAATACTAGTTACCTTGGATTCGAAAATCGAATTGTGGTTCCTAGAGGATTCATTGCAATGTACATGTTAACGGAAAAGTTTGTAATCCGCCATTGTCATAATTCCTAGGAAATGTGTAAAATCCCTAAAAATAGATAGGAAATATTTTGCAATCTGCAATTTTCCTAAGAAATCTATACATTTCCTAAATAGTCATCGGAAATGTATTACATAATTGATGTTCTTAAGTACAGCGGGGATAGCGGTGCGAGGGGCGACTACACACAGTCGAGAGCGTTTATCGTTCTCCTATTTTTTATGTTACCTTAATAGACGACGCACCTCATCAACATAAACAACGGATTGTGGCAAGGAAAACTTAGGATACAAGAGCGAGCGAAGCGAGGTCGGGACTTAGAGCACCCCGACTCGGACAGGTTAGACAGGTCATCCACTTCGTGTTAGGTTACTTTAAACCCTGCTGACAGAAATAGGAGCCACGCGTAGCGCGACATGGATTTCATTCGTGTTGTTGAAAGCTTGCTGTGAATAAAATAAATAATATTTTATTCACAGCAAGCTTTCGTTTTTATATATTTCCTAGTATCATTTCAGAATTGCATACAATACCTAGGAAATAGATACATTTCACAGGAAATGTGTGTATTTAATAATCTTTGAAACATTATTTCACACATTTCCTGAGTAGGCTCGGAATTGTATATAAATATTTCTTAGGAATTGTCTACAATTCCAAGGTATCATACATTTTCGGTAACATATGTAGGTACATATAAAGAGTGTAGGAAGTGAGGGGTTTCTTCAACAGGAAGGGAATCCGACATTCCGTTTTGTGGAACCCCAAACGAGAGTGCCCGTCGTCTCAAATAACTTGTTAGGCTGCTCTGGTACCCGTTTGAGGATACGACTCAATCGTTTTGGACGAAAGATGAACTGTAGGTATCGGTTTACATGACAGGATAAAGAGACTGTGTCCCACAGTAAACGGACACATGGTCTGGTAGTTTGGGTTTTACTTTTAGTTACACAACTTAAAATAAAACAACACTTTCGTTCCTAGAAAGAGTAGGTTGTGGTGTGTACAGGGTGGAAGGAACATCGACATCATCACAAATGGTTGCCACGTGTTCAGTACATCATTTTGAACCCCTTTATATACATTTTTCGTCGGTAATTTAAAAAGAAATCAGTTTTTTCATAGAAAAGTGCGTCTAAATGTCCCATACATTTAGACGCACTTTTCTATGAAAAAACTGATTTCTTTTTAAATAAAAAAAAACCTACTAATTTATAAGTGGTTCGGTATGATGTACTGATTTCACTTCCACCCTGTATATCCACGCCCACATTGCAACTGTTTTTATCAGTTTTTTTTAATTAATTCTCATGTAATGGGGTCTTGAACTCTCGAGTGTTTTTAACCGACTTCTAAAAAATGAGAAGATTATGTATTCCACCAGCATCTTATTTTTGTCATTTATTTTCACCGATTGCTCCGTGATTGCCAGTCCGATATAACGGATTCTTTTTCAATTGGTAGAAACAACTCTTGTGTTGGTCCCGTGTACCTACATTTTATTAACTTTGCTACCGTACTTTATGAGTTGTCCTCTATAATATTCACTTTTTCTTCGTAACTTCTAGTTACAAAGTAAAATTGATGCTTGGCAAGGATTTATGACAGATACCATAACTAAAAAGGGTAAAATAAAAACATTTAAAAAAATTAAAAAAAATAACCGACTGTCCAAAAAAAAACACTAAAACTTTCCATGAATACAAATAAACACTATGTAGGTACACATAAACTACCCAAGAACAATATTTTGCGCCGACTCTAGTAACATGGGACAAGGACAGCAAGAAGATTTTAAATGTGTTTATTACTCGCAGCTAGACCCAAACTACACAAGGTACTTATACTCCAGGCAAAACCTAACTTTTTTGGCACGTGTATGTGAAGGTCCCTTATTGAATAGAGACCTTATTTCGCGTGTTAGTTACCTAGGCGTACCTAAGCTACTTATGTATTCTACACAGGCTGTTAGGGTTAATGTAGCCCGACATGTAGGTGATGGGCTGACAGTATGTTCCTATTTAGGTACACTTTACGTCATAAAATACTGGACTTAAATTAATTTTGGTGTGGAAATTGTGAGGTTGGTGGCTCAGCCTGATTTTGATAAGTTTTCACCCATTCCTTGTCGATGTTCCACACTTTCGCACGAAGCGCTGTGCTATATCGTTTATTATGCGCACAGCCAAGGAGTGGAATTCCCTGCCTTCGTCGGTGTTCCCAAGTTCATATGACCCCAATTGGGTTAGCTCGTTCCATCGTCGACCTCATCTCTGTCCTTAGGACTAGATTGAGGTCAAGAGTAGGCCCATCTTCTATATATATAAAATTCAAAGTCCTGACTGACTGACAGAGATATCAACGCACAGCCCAAACCGCTGGTCCTAGAGCAATGAAATTTGGAGTGTGTATTCTTTGTGAAGAGTAGGTATCCACTAAGAAAGGGTTTTTCGAAATTCTACCCCTACGAGGGTAAAATGGGGTGTTGAGTTTTCTATGAAACTTTTTATTCTCGCGGTCGATGGACTTGAAAATTTGTGTACCTACTCTGCAGTTACAATTATGAGAAACGTGTATCAAAGTTTTTCCAAAATCATCCCTCAATATGAAATTCAAAGTCCTGACTGACTGACTGATATATCAACTTACAGCCTAAGCTGTTGGTGTTAAAGACATGAAATTTAAAGGGTGTATTCTTTGTGAAGAGTAGGTATCCACTAAGAAAGGATTTTTCGAAATTCCACCCCTAAAGGTGAGAAATGGGGTGTTGAATTTTCGGTAAAACTTTTATTCTCGGGTCGATTGACTTAAAACTCTACATACTCTTCAGTTAAAACTATGAGAAATGTATATCACAGTTTTTCCAAAATCATCCCCCAATATAAAAATCAAAGTCCTGACTGACTGATATATCAACGCACAGCCCAAACCACTGGCCCTAGAGAAATGAAATTTGGAGGGTGTATTCTTTGTGAAGAGTAGATATCTAATAAGAAAAGGTTCTTCGAAATTCCACCCCTAAGAGGGTAAATTGGGGTGTTGAATTTTCTGTGAAACTTTTTATTCTCGGGGTCGATTGACTTGAAAGTTTGTGTACATACTCTGCAGTTAAAATTGTGAGAGATGTGTATCACAGTTTTTCCAAAATCATCCCCCAATATAAAATTCAAAGTCCTGGCTGACTGATATATCAACGCAGAGCCCAAACCGCTGGTCCTAGAGAAATGAAATTTGGAGGGCGTATTCTTTGTGAAGAGTAGGTATCCACTATGAAAAGGTTTTTCGAAATTCTACCCCTAAGAGGGTAAAAATGGGTGTTGAGTTTTCTATGAAACTTTTTATTCTCGAGGTCGATTGAATTGAAAATTTGTGTACATACTCTTCAGTTAAGAAGAGATTAATTATGAGAAACGTGTATCACAGTTTTACCAAAATCATCCCCCAGTATGAAATTCAGTCCTGTTTTTTTTCGGTTTTTTCGTCATGGGTGTCATTTTCGTGGTTTTGGGGCCGCCAATGACGAAAATGAGGTCAAAATATAAAAATTCAAGACGACGCCCATGAAGATTTTAGGTTTTTTCGTCATGGGTGTCATTTTCATGGCTTTTGGGGTCGCTGATAACGAAAATGTGCCCAAACTGTAAATCGATTCCATAATCGATTTCCATGATCGCCAGCAAAAAAAATCAGTTATTTCGTCATGAGCGTCATTTTCGTGGTTTTTGGGGTCGCTGATAACGAAAATGTGGTCAAAATGAAAATCCAAGATGGTGCAGACGAAAATATTTGGTTTTTTCGTCATCGATGTCATTTTCATGGTTTTCAGGGTCGCTGATATCGAAAATTAGGTCAAAATGAAAATTCTAAATGGCACCAACCATTTTTTTTAGATTTTTCATCAGGGTTATCATTTTCATAGTTTTTGAGGTCACTGATAACGAAAATGAGGTCCAAATAAACATAGGAAAAAAAAACAATTCTCATTTTTTTCTTCGGTTTCCCGTGACTCAATTTTCACTTTTCGCCACTGGTACCTACTAGTGGCAAAGGGTCCACTTAGAAAGGGTTTTTGGAATCCCAACCCTTTTTTTTGTTTTTTTGGAGGGTGGGAAATCATCAAATGACCCCTCCCGCTCTGGGCGGAGCGGAAGGGAGTGTCAGACTCTTACTGACTAAAAACCACCCATGTTCCTTCTTTGGCCCTTTATGTTCCAGGGCCGCGGTATCTCTTTCGAACAGTACCGCAGCCCTGGCAGGCATCGGCCCTTGCGGGCCCCTCCCGTTTGCTGACATCTCTTTGAGGCGTGCGTGGAACACGAACGCGCCGTCGACACGGCCTGTCGTCATACGACGGACGGACATAGATAGTGTCGATAGACTTGAAAGTCTACATACTCTACTTACAGTTTTTCCAAAATCATCCCGCAATATAAAATCAAAGTCCTGACTGACTGACTGATATATCAACCACTGGTCTTAATGACATGAAATTTGAAGGATGTATTCTTTGTTTTGAAATGGGGGTTGCATTTTCTGTGAAACTTAATATTCTCTGGGTCGGTTGACTCAAAACTTAATGTACACATCACTCTTCAATTAAAATTATGAGACACGTGTATCACAGTTTTTGATATACACGATGTAGTTTAGAAATATTTTTATTTTCATTTTTTAATTTACGACCCAAAAGTGGCTCCCATGTTTAAAATTAATTTATACGTCCGTCTTTGAATCGATGACTTACATATATGTACCAAATTTCAACTCCATCGGTCCGGTAGTTTCAGAGTAAATTGGCTGTGACAGACGGACAGGCAGACAGACAGACACGCGAGTGATCCTATAAGGGTTCCGTTTTTCCCTTTGAGGTGCGGAACCCTAAATACTAATATTACATATATATCTTACATAAACTATTTATTAATGCGAAAGTTTGGATGAATGGATCTTTGTTACTCAATCACGCCAGAACGGCTGATCAGATCTGGATGAAACTTGGCACAGAGATAGATTATAGTCTGATACAAATAGATGTAGATTACTTATTATCCCAGAAGTAGGCAAGATCCCGTGGGCAATTCCCGAACTGCACGCGGGCGAAGCCGCGGGCAAAAGCTAGTTAAACATAAAAAAGTAAATGATGATCATAACGTGTTGCAGGAAACATTTTCTGTTTTAAAAAGGTACAATTTTAGGGTTGAAAAGGTAGATAAGGTTACTGTCTGTCGAGTAGAACTTAACTAGAAAAAGGTGGCTGATAATAGTTTAATCTACATAGCTTTCTAGAAACAGATGCTAAGAGAATTTGAGCCTGATGTTATTATCAGGCTCAAATCAGACAGTCGCAGCAAAATTATTCTCATTACTTATCAAAGTCTGAGATAAATGGATCTTACGTTACGATCCATAAAAACTTCTTCAGTTGGTGGAACGATAAAGCATTTCCTAGGAAATAGACACGCAATAATGTTAAACCAACAAATGAAATGTCTGTACAAATGTGATACCACTAAATCTAATATCTGTGGGATCCAGTCATTGTTATGGATTTAAAATGAATTGCAAGTATGCCAGTGGTGACATCACGTGCCCACCTCTGCGTATATCTACAGAGCCCTGATGTTTTCAGCTCGAGGCGACAGTGGACATGGAGTGTTAGATCGCAGCGGACGTGAAACTGTACCCAGATTAATTTGTGCCCCGTGTTATTGTGTTAAGGCGAGGTATTCCTGCAAAAGTAGGCATTTAGCGCTGTGGCCTGCGCGCAAAATACTTCTCGTGGACACAGCGCGTTCGTGAACTCGCGTGACCTTGCCTAGCGACACAGCATAGAAATATGCAGTTGGATAAGTAATATTACTTGACTTTTATGAAATATTTTTTCTATGATCAAAGTAGCGATAAATTAGTACTTTGTTAATAAATGAAATAATTGTCTATAAAATATAAGAATATAAAATAATCATAATTGGACAGTTTGAGTAACTAATTGAAAATAAACAGCCAGTTCGCTATTAGTAGGTTCGAGAACTGTAAAGATAAAATTTTGATTTTGTGTAAATTGCAATAAGTGTATTTTTATTGAACCTTCCTATTTCATTCAAACAAATTTCATTTTTTTTAATAAAAATATAATATTAACAATCACAAAACTAGAAAGAAACTCAACTAAGTAGATGAAATTAAAATATTTACTATAGGCCCGGCGCAGCCCTATCGCGTACGTACCACCCGACTGTAGGTAATTATTTCAAAGACAGGGCCGAGTCACAATACTGTATATATTTGTACTGTGACATATCTTTGGAGTGCATTCTTTTTATTTGTTACTTTTATTGCTTTACACGACTTTTTTCGCTTGCGTTGTTTATTGCCCATTATAACTTGCAACAATTATAATAAACTTGGTCAAAAACAGACGGTATGGTACGCGAAATTGTCGCGGAAAAAACTGACACAGGTCCGTCGTCGGTAAGCGCCAGCGCGCGACTAATCGGGCCTGTCCGAGCTGCCGCGAACGCTTTTAATTCATTTTAAAACATAGTAATTAAGAAAATAATGTTATCAAGTCAAACTCTGCCACTTTGTCTAGAACTAATTAGTTTCTTTAATTTAGTATAAAAATTAAATGTAAAACATCAGTAATTTAGTCATAATATTGAAAAAAAGATACAAAAAGGGGTAACTTTGTGATTTTTTTTCTATCGAGTGAAGTTCATCAAGTCTTGCAACTGAATGCGACTGTGACTAGATAATATCCTTAACTATAACATATATTTTTTTAAAATTTTTAAACACTATATTCTTTGTCTCAGATGGTTTTAAAAAACTCAAATTTGCGCCCACCTCGCCTTAAGTTGTAATATTAAGTAATTTGTTAGTTTAATAGAAACAGTGTATCGCACCCAGTGTTTTTTTATTGTTCGTCCATCGTCTGACCACATGTTGTACGTCATCATCTGCCTAGCGTTTTCCCAACTATCTTGGGGTCGGCTCCCAGTCTAACCAGATGCAGCTAAATACCAGTATTTTACATGTAGCGACTGCCTATCTGACCTCCACAACCCAGTTAGTACTGGGTAATACGATACAAGGATATCGTATTATCCAGTACTAAGTAAGGTAAGAGTGGTTGTCAGACTTTCGGTCCACTGACTACCTGTAACGACTGTCAAAGATCTAAATACAATGACAGCCGGGACCAACAGCTTAACGTGCTTTCCGAGGCACGGAGAAAACTCGGTATGTAATGGGTGGTCACCCATCCACAGACCAACCTAGGCAAGCACGGCTTAACCTAAAGATCGACCCGAGCGATTGTTATTACTTAAGCACGAGCTCCTCTACGTGCCTAACGGAATAAATCCTGACAACCCGACATATCTATATTTTATCAATGTTAGAAAAAAAAATACAAAGAATTCAATCATACTCGACAACAATTACCAATCTTTTTCAAAACTTCAAATTCTATACACAATTTCACAATGCATCCGCTCGAGCGCTTCAACACTAGACTGTATAATACTTCAGTCGCCACTTGCAGCGATTGAAGCCGACAAACAGTGGAACTGGCGATTCCAATCCGTCCACTAATTGAATATTGCCCAAGGGTGGTATAACTCTCGACAGTGTACGAATCTGTGACGACTATGTCCGTACTGGGAGCCAGTTGTTTTGCTTAAACAACAATATATGTACGTCAGGGAATAAAAAATGGCGCAAAAAGAGTTTTGGGTAGTGTTCGTAACGTTCGACCGCGGTCGCAGGGTTTATGTTACCAAAGCGAAAATTTGGTGGAGCGTGTTGACCTCTGGAAATTGGAGAGTATAGGTAGGTATGTGAAGTTATTGGGTATCTCATCTAGTATTTTTGTTGACTATTAATGGTATGCTGTTCGAAAGATACTATCATTTTACATTCCCATTTTCAGTGTTTGTTTATATCATAGGTGAAATACTTTAGTAATCAAGAAAAAAATATCATTGTTGCTGTGGATTTTGTTTTAATGTGTATGAGCGCCGAACGTGTAAGTATTGCCAATGCCATCATTATTTCATACACATAAATGATCTCAGAAAAAGCATGCACAAAATAGCCCATAACATAAATCAGACGACAAAAGAAACCCCATAATGTTCGTTACTCAGAACTTTATTGCGTCTAAATGACATACAGCGAAATACCAACGTTCGGTTAGCGTATATACGCTTTAGTTTTATCACTGCGTTTAAGGGTTAAGTGCGAAATGGAATGTAGATACGTCGCAGGGACGTGGAAATACTTTTGCGGGTTATAAGTACTTACATGACGTTTATGAGGCGTGCGTCGTTGTCGGTTCGTCCGCCGAGTCGTTTAGATTGTTAGATTAAACAATAAATAACCTGTTTTGCGTCTCTTGGACGTGTAGGTCGATGAGTTGTATATTTCCGGGCTTTGTTATAAACCGATTTTCAAGGTATGTAAACATTGTTAAACAATCTTATTTTAATACTTCACGACATAGTAAACAGAGAGGCAGGTTTATAAACATCATTTTCCGGGTTTTTTGTTGGTATAATCTGTGATCAGAGTGGTTTTTATGCAAAAAATAAGTTAGAATAAGTTAAAACTATATATATTTTTTTCCTTCACGGCCCGCCGCGTACTGTTTTTAGGGTTCCGTAGTCAACCCTTATAGTTTCGCCATGTCCGTCTGTCTGTCTGTCTGCAGCTTAGCTCAAAGACTCTTAGTACTAGAAAGCTGTAATTTGGCATGAGTATACAGATTAGTTACCCGACAAAGGTAAAATAAAATCTCGGAAAGTTTTTTTTAGGGTATCTCCTGTACCTACACGTAAAGCGGGAATCCTTTTTTTCTCGCGTACCCCATAGCGTGGGATGTCGTTGGATAGGTTTTTAAAATGTTGCGTTTGTGAAATATTAAGCTTTAGAGTGCTAATTTGTGTTAGACTCAAGTGAGCCCCCTCTACCAGGTTAATGGGTGTGCCAAACACAACCATTGTGTATGTGTGAAAAAATTCCCGGTGGTAGTATATATCATGAAGTTAAAAGGAAAACTATCACAGCTAAGTAGGCTTTACAAGTTTACGAGTAATAGTCGACCAACTTATAAAATGTACTAGTACTAATGGTCAGGGTTTCAACTGCAAATGAATGTTTGATTTTTTATTATTACAATAAAATGAATTATTATGAAGATATAATCAAACGATACTAGAAAATTATCGTCCCAAGTAACGTCCCTCCCATTTCCCCTTACAACTAAATATCATACAAAATAACCATAACGTCGAAGTGTCGTAGCACTCGTAGCCCTTCGTAGCACATCGTAGCACCTCGTAGCACATTGAAGCGACCCATAGAATACGTTAATGTTTCGTAGACAATGGTTATTGTAACATGTTTACAGTATTGAGGTTACATAATAATATATATAAGTACACATATATGGAAAACGCTGGGATGGTATGTTCGCATAATGTTTAGGTAATTTTTGTTCAGTGGTGGAAATGGTTATTAAGAGATAATATTGAGACAGTGCCAATATTAAATACAAATTGATATTTATTGCTGAATTTACCAAATAGACACTGAATAGTAACAAGATTTATATTTCTAAGTTCGAGGAATAGTCTTGTAATTGACAGACTAAGTTACATTTTCAGTATCTTGCTGAAATTCTGTTCTAATTGATGTTTGAATTTAGCTTTCATGATAATACTATTTTGTTAATCAATAATAATCAACAGTAGAATTTCCGTGAACTTCATAATGAAAACAGTCTGCAATTCAAAATAATTTTTGTCAATAGAGATCTTACTGTAAGTTCAGTATGAAATGAAACGACGGGACCCATCTGATGAACGCTATTGAAAATACGCGACCATACTTTTGCAACGGGAGCATGTGACGCGTGCGCTTCGCTTGACGCAAGATGCATCGTTCGATACCGTGAACTGGGCGTTTGCAATTGAAAAAAAGATAACGCAAAAAAAGTGTTAAATACTTGCTTGGTATTTAGGGGAGGTTGACCTGAAGGTACACTAGCGGGATCGTGTAATAAAACCACTGTGTACTGATTTTACTTGATAGCTCCATTTATTAAAAAAAAAACTATTCGCTTATGTACTTATCGAGGTAACGAAACCAAAGCGACTTCTAATTCGACGTCAACTCCATCTATCAAGCACGCCGGAACCTTTACAAATAATTAAGCCGTAAACAAAAAGAAACAAGAAAATACTCCGAGTATAACTTTATTTACTGCTTCAAATAAATCGTAGGAGACAAACTCATTCAGTATAAACGTAACCAACATAATCCTAAACCTCGAAATTAAACTGCAACCCAACAATGGCTTACAAAATTTTATTCAAACACAATTCACGAAGTGGATATCTTTCGATAATGACTGCTATTCATACTAACAATACAGCCAGACCGGATCTATAAAATCTCTCCATTCAAGACGTAGGTGCCTTATTCAACGGGATTTCTTACGAACGAGGCTCTATAACAATTCATTATAAGGCCATTGAGCTATTTCTATTGTTAACTTGGCCCATTATAGTCTCATTTAGCTTAGACCGTATTATAGGGTTAACAATGGCACTTCGTCGGTTCAATTATATCACGGGGATGTTCAAGTAATTCGGCTTGATGTGTTGATGGGTTACAGTATTTATGAGGTATAGACCGCGCCAACGAGTTGTTGGTCACACAGTGATTAATGTCAATTTTAGTGGTCTCATGGTCAGGCAACCAATTGTGAAATTCATAAAAGTGAACATTCTGCTCGATAAAATGTATTTATGTGATAAATATTACACAAAAAAAAACGTTCAGCTCAATAATGTGTTAGTATGTCACCAATATTGGACTGTGTTTACCCAAAGAAATGAAACTGGGGTCTGCACTGTTTGTAGATGTATGGACAACGCAAACTTTTATTACGAAAAGATTATGATAAATTAATTAGCGCGCTATATCTAATCAGTACTGTGACTATGATCCTGTATTACATTTCGATTGCTGAGTGTAATGTTATGCGATATTGCCTTCGGATGGAATGTGATAGCGTGTCGTTATTGTAAGGGTCCAGATAAACATAATCAGCCTATAATGTTTCCACTACTGGAACACACGGCCTCCTCTCTATGAGAGGAAATGGGCTATAATCCACCAAGCGGGCTCAGTGCAGATTGGTAGATGTCATATGTCTTCGAATTTTTGCCGGTTTCCTCACGATGTTTTCCTTCACCGTTTTTGAGAGCAGTGGCGATGAAATAAATTACACAAAGTAATGCGCCTGCCTGGGTTCAAACCCACAAGTTACTGTTAGTAAGTCGGGGCCGCCACCGTTGGGCCACCGCTGCTCTCGATGTAAGGGGCAAGCCTTTTATCAAATATTAATTATTCTGTATTTGAATTTAGAATATCAGACAATTATCATGTTTTAAAAATAAAGAAAGTATCACACAGTCACGACAAAATTTTACTCTAACCGATTTTTAGTACCATGTAACCTCAAAGACCTGCGCAGACGAGGGACTATTTGTCCGCGAATAATTTGCAACAACTAATGGACGACAACCAATAGACGGAACAGGAACGATAATATCTATCCGGCGGAAAAAAGGCCCTCGTCTGCACAGCCCTTAAAGTAAATAGTTGATTATGTATGAGACAACATAACAATATGTAAAGCATCTTGGATTGAGTATTCGGGTTTACATTGTGGCAGCAGCGTCATCCCAATTCGATTGTAACAATGTCGACGGTGGACAAATTTAAATCCAATGTCCCTTACGACAATTAAATTTTCCACCATTTAGGTATTAAAAGGTGCAACCAGTCTTTCTCTGTGTTGTTCATTAGTAACTAGCTGTTACCCGCAACTTCATTCGCGTGGAATTCAATAAAAATATTTGTCAACAAATATTTTTATTGAATTGCACGCGAATGAAGTTAATTTTCATATTTTTTTTTGAAGTCAAAATACATTTTTTTTAAATAAAATAAAATAAGCCTTAGTTACGTCTCATAACATTAACCACCTGCCAGTAACAGTTCCGTCAAAATCAGTCCAGCCGTTTAGGTAATTAGACAGAGAAAACAGGTAGAAAGACAAAAAGTAAAAATAAACACCGTATACACTTTCCATTCAAAAAACTGTTATTTTGAAATTACAAACAGACACTTCAATTTCATGTATTTATGTAGGCGCTCTTTTTATGTTTAATAGTTTTAACTCTGTAGAATCAAGCCACTTGAATTTTCATTCACCACTCAAGTGAAGGTCGTAATTATCGATTCACTTTTTTTTAAATAGTTATGTCGTTCTGTTTTTGCCAATGGGGCAAACCCACAGAGAGTATAATCGAAATGCGGACAACAAGAGGCATATTAAAAATAGAATTCTTGTCACCCGATTCACTAATAAATATTTTTATTGCTATGGACTAAAGTAACCACACAATGGGTTCCAAACAGCTGCAAACGGCAACGCGGCAGGCCCAGAAGGAGATGGCGGGACGAACTCGACTCTTTTCACAAGTATTAGTAAATAATTATTAGCACTGGATAGGGATCAGTGGAAAAAGGGAAGGGTGGCCTTTGCCCTGCAGTAGGACACAAATGGCTGATAATAATAATATTTGTTATTGAGTGATCTTGCTAGTAAAGCCCTAACTAAAACAGTTTATTTAAGTTATGTACACAAGCAATCTTCATCATCTAACTGAGGCGTACAAAAGCTCATCTCAATTTAAACTTTTCGCGTGATAGACGGTATGAGTCGAGTACTATTTTCTAATACAAACTCCACGATTCGACAAACCGACTTTATTCCCGAAATTCAGCTGATCTCGCGAAAATAATTGAAAAGCAATACAGCGCAGAGAACTGCGAACTGGCAACAACTAAACGTGTTTATTCGTTCCACTGGCGCGAGTACCTCCACTCTCTACTCTCTAGTAGTTTCTAGAACAACTTCATACCGCGTACTTTAAGTTGGCTAGTTCGTAAAACAAATAAGGCATTTGAATTTCTCGGCCCACTTCCAATTGAATACCCCGACTTGGAGTTTTGAACTCACCGACGCCGACGCTTTAAAAGTCATGTTTTAAAAGACTGCTAAAGAAAACTGAGGAAACTTTCAAATTCAAATTCATTTATTTCGTGAACACAGGGTCCATACAGAAGATGGTATATAATAAATAAGATCCGAGCTGTGTCCCGCCAAAAGGTATACAAAATATCAAAAGTTTTTTTTAAACAAATACATATTATTAGTAATTCAAAAGTAAGTACAATCACAATGAGGCGCCACGGCGCCCTCGCCTTCCGCCTGACGCAGGTCCTCACCGGACACGGTTGTTTCGGGAGGTACCTGCACCGAATCGGGCGGGAGGAAACGCCCGGGTGTTATCACTACGAGGCTTTAGGCTCACTCTTCGTGTCACGTATTATACCATTGTTACCAAATGACCTTCCATTTGAATTTAAAAGATTGCAGTTCCCAATCAAGGTTTGTTTCGCGATGATTATTAATAAGTCACAGGGACAAACTGTGGTTACGCCCGGGTGCTATCATTGTGAGGATCGCCCGGAGGACACGGTGGAGCACACCGTGGAGGTCTGCTCCGCTTGGACGGAGCACCGCCGTGTCCTCGTAGCGGCGATTGGCGGCGGCGACCTCTCGCGTCCGGCCCTGGTTCAAGCCATGGTTCAGGGCGAGAGGGAATGGGAAGCCGTCACCTCCTTTTGCGAAGCAGTCATGCTAGCGAAGGAGGTGGCGGAACGTGAGAGGGAGAGAACCTCACGTCCCAGCCGCCGCGGGAGACGCACCGGGCGTCGGGGGCCACGTGGTGGCTCTCGGCCACCGTAGGCGCGGGCCTGTGGACAGTGAGTAATGGGCTAGCTCGCCGTCCGTCCATCTTGACGACAGTCCGTGTCGACGTTGTTCGTGTTCCACGCCCGTCTCAAAGAGATGTCAGCATACCGCGGCCCTGGAACATAAAGGGCAAAAGAAGGAACATGGATGGGTTTTAGTCAGTAAAAGTCTGACACTCCCTTCCGCTCCGCCCAGAGCGGGAGGAGTCGTTTGATGATTTCCCGTCCCAAAAAAAAGGTACAATCACAATAATTATAAATCATATAAAATTTTAGAAAATTAAATGACTCAATTAAAAATGTCAAATAATTCCACAGTCTTTCGAGGAGCCTTTCTTATGCAACGGTATAAACCCGGACCAGGTTCTTCTGTCACTCATGAGATAACAGCGTTAGTAGGCTCTCCAGTGTCATATAGTTCTGCACAGTAGTTCCTCCAGCATTCTAACACTTGAGCCACATTAGTAAGTCGTAGACGCCCGTCTTTATCTTCGATGGCACAGGTTCTCGTCTTACGCGTTCCAGATCTTACTTTTACTTTTTGAAAAAGATACCTGGATTCGTATTTCAGTGAGTGCTGTTCGAGTTCGAGACAGACTTGTTTGATGTGGTTATCGTGATCTTTCCAACCGACAGTGTAGTTGAACTTGGCGGCTTAGTTCTAAGTACCGCTGTTGATCTTCTGTTTAACGTAGGTATAGCGTTCTCCTTTAGTTCACGTCTTTCAAGGATGATTTGAGCCATCTCAGGCTGGTGTGATGAAATCCTGCATGACGGTTTTCGCTAGCATGTTTTCTACAAATCTATATAAATTCATGTTGTGTTTTATAAAAATACAGGTTTCATAAATGTAGAGAGACGGTAAAGTTAATATTTTTAGCTTATGAAAATGTTTATTTTTATGTTTTGTTTTAAAAATCGCTCGGATACAATTTTTTCTCGGATAACTTTGTCCTACTGTGAACCGTAATAGATGTATATAAGCGTTTTAAGGTGTTGCTAACTGGGTCAATCTTATCTTATCCATCCTCACAAACTTTCACACTTATAATAGCAGTATAAAGCTGTTATTTTGATATTACAAACAGACAAAAATTAGTTTATTTCAACACGATATTTCTACTAACTATATATTATTTGCTATGTACATTATATACAGACTACAAATGGAACTAAAATAAATATAAAAAGAAGACTAAAATAAAGTACCCATAAATATACAAGCAAAAATATATAGCAGTATTATAAAAGTAAAAGTTTGTGAGGATGGATTTATGGATGGATGGACGGATGTTCTTTACTCTTTCACGCAAAAACTCCTGAACGATTTGGATGAACGCACAACTGCTCAGCATGACATCCTGTGTTCGATTCTCACATCGGGCAAAGTGTTACTGGGGTTTCCATCTAAAATTTCTCAGTAGTAGTCACAGAGTCTGGGTGTGTCCTTAGTTGCGGGCAATAGGCTCGTCCCCTATTTCATGAGACTTGAATATTACTGGCGAAATGTGAGTAGAATATTAGTTTTGGTGTGGCGAAATATTGTGACGGTAGTATTGTACACCTCTGCCTAACTCTTCGGGGATTACAGGTGTGATGTGACGTGATGAAAATTTAAATAAGCGTGTCATCGTTAACTCGCACTACTCAGCGTAACCTTTTTTCAGCTAGTGCTGTGGACGTCAGACAGGCAGTCGCTCTATGCATTCAGCTGCGTCCAGTCACTCCGGAACTTGTGTCTAAAATAGTTTGGAAAAGATTGGCAGGGGATGACCTGCATTTTGATTTTAAGCCTTTAGCCGTAGTCCAAACGTTTTACACGTTTGGACTAACTAAAACTAAATCTAGGCCCTTACAGGCTTCAAACTGATAGTTAGCCGTCAGAATTTCATGGAAACTTTCTGGTGCAATCTGATGAATGAACAATGACTGTCCTAGGTTTCCCCGGCTTAAAAATGTAGAGTGACGCATAACGGGAACAGTAACTAAGGCTTAATCGCTAAACAAAGAACTACACGTGAATGACCAAAGATTTGGCTGCATCCCGGTTCGTCATTTTCCCAAAACAGTGAGAAAAAATACCTTTACGTAACTATTTTGATTTTCATACAGTCAGTCTCGTTTCGACAACTATTAATTTCAACTGTGTTTTGATGGGTACAGTCAGCTACTTAATTTACAAGAATACTTCTTGTTGGAGTTGCTATTTTTATTCTCCATCACACGACGAGAGTACTCAATTCGGAACTTGAACAGAAAGTACTAGGAGAATAGAATCATTTAGATGTTAGTTGATGTTTTGACGTGAAAAATGGAAAGTAACAGCTTGGTTTTACATTATGCCGCCTATAGGCTTCTGACTTGGCTTTACATGACATCAAGAAATATCATGGCAATATCAAGGCATGCTGGTTTCCTCACCATTTTCCTATACCAAAGCAAGTGATAATAATTAAGCAAGTGCAAGTAGTGATTCGGTCAGTCATTTTTACTTATCAATATTACAAAAAAAAAAACATGATTTCAACTATCCTGTACATTTCAACAACCAGCACCTTCATCTCATCCCTATCAGAGAGCAGTACGGGAAAGTAGACAGAGGAATAAATTGTGTTATTACTATGCCAGATTTAGTGATTAGTGATACAAGAGCGCCTTATTTATTAGGCCTCCTTAATATGTGTACTTTACACATACTATGAAGGATGTATCATTTCTATAGCTTCTTTAAGTAAGTAAGGTTGAAGGTTAGGTTTGATAGTTCGTAAGATAGAATTACATTCGTTAGTAGGCTTCCTCATAGGAATGCGGGCTGATAGACAAATATGTACAAGTAGTACTCCTAACACGTAGAAATATGCACGTAAGTCACTTAAAGTAAAGTGAGTTTGGAGGACCTTTCGCTGTAAGACGAATGAGTTTTCACACAGTGTCAAACTCCTTAAATTAGATGCTATTCGATGATACTTCTGAGCTCTAGAAAAAGTGGCTTTCTGTAAGCGATAATTATTATGGAAAAATCTATAATAATATTAATTTGTTTGTAAGTTTGTATGTAGAGGGTAATCTTTGGAACTACTGATCCAATTCCGAAAATTAATTCACTAACGGGAAGCTACTTTATCCCCGAGTGTTATAGGTTTTAAACGTTCCCGTGGATTAATTTCCGTACATAGCGGGAGCGAAGCTGCGAGAAACAGCTAGTCGAAAATGTATTGGATTTTCATAAGCTACCAAAAAGTTTATGTCAATAATGTTGCAATCTCTATAAATACGAACCGCTATGAAAGCAATTCAAATTTGTCTAAGTAATATGAATCAGTGATGTATCTCTGTGGCCGACATGGGACCTACACCCATTGTACGTTGCTCAAGTTATGATGAAAAGGTTTGTACTTCTGAGAACATGAAGTGGTTTTCATTATTTGCTTCTATTAATAAAGTCGTTATTCCTTGAAATTTCTTAATTGCTTGAAAGTGGAAATCTTGTGGATCGATGATAGACTAATATTGAAGTTTTTACTTTTTATGTTAATCTATTTTGTTTAGTTTCTTAGTCTACCTCGTTGATCTTGTGGTTTCAAGCGTGACTGCTGAGCTTGAGGTTCTGGGTTCAATTCCCAGGTCGAGGAAAGTGTTATTGGGTTTTTCTATTAGGAATTTCTCAGTAGCAGCAACGGAGTCTGGATTTGTGCCCAGTTGATGACAATAGGCTCGCCTCCTATTGCTTAAACATAACTGGCGAAATGTGGGTGTACTATTAGGTACACCTCTGCCTAACCCGTCGGGGTTTACAGGCGTACCTTATCCCTGAAGTATGAGATGTACGGCGAAGTATGAGATGAGTTGATAATGGAAACTTATGTGTATGAAATTGAGTGCGACCAGGATGTTCTGGCGGGAGAATAACTTTGACAGGCGCTATTGGTATACAGTGTGGAAGGGACACTGACACACAAACGATTACCACGAATTCAGTACATCATGATGAACCTCTTCCCGCCACATATAGGGTGACTGGTAATTAGTTACCGATACTTAAACACGTGATTGTACTCATGATAACAAACAACTTTCCCAAAGAAACATTTTTTTATACTCATTCAATAAGATAAGATAAGATAAGGCTTTATTTGCCTTAAACATGGTAAAGAGTTGTTAGTGTTGTTACAGTCAGATATTAATCTAAAGTCCACATGTTTAGCTATACAGGATAATTATGTATCAATTGCATGACAAATAATAATAATTACTTATTTGATGATCAATGTCACAGATATAAAGACAATACAATAATATAATAGTTTTATCACAGCATTATCCGCAATGACAAAAGTCCAGAAATGTATAGGTAGTTTATTATTAAGAAAATCTTTAATGTCATAAAACATATGTTCATTCAGCCATTTCATTAGTCTGTTTTTAAATGAATTAATAAGAAATTACAATTTTATTTCTTTATGAATTTTGTTATAAATAGGTACACAAGATGTCATGTACCACAATGTTATCATAATAACACAACAGCCGTATGAAATTCGACCTATCAGCTGTTAGCCGCGCGACGCTCGCTGCCGTTCTGTCTCATTACTATTGTACCGTGCAACAGTGGGTAGTGGTCGAAGGCAACCGAGGTGGAAAGAATTTCATAAGGCTGTTATTGTGTTATTGAGATAAAAGAGAACTAAAAAAAAATTGTTTCTTTGGGAAAGTTGTTTGCTATCATGAGTCCAATCACGTGTATAAGTATCGGTCACTAATTACCAGTCACCTTAAATAGATTTCTTATCGGTAATTTAAAAAAAGAAATCTGATGCTGTTTACAAAAGTGCAATACCTGCGCGGTCAAAATGCATGGAACAGCTTTTTTTTTAATTACCGATGAAAAATGCACAAATGCAATGCGATGAAATGATGAATGATTGATGAAATGAATGTATGTGCGGAGTGGGTTCAGTATGATGTACTGAAAACGTGGTAACCGCTTGTGCGTCGATTTCCCTTCCACCATGTGTATTTATTTTATTATTGTGTGAAATTAAAAAAAAAATAGACGTCGGCGTTAGTTCCGATTTTGTCCACAAGCTAAAAAGCTGTTATTAGATCACGTTCGACAACAGCTGAAGGTTTCATATTCATTCATTTCTTCACATAACATAATCCTTTCTCCGTCCGTATGTAGCATCGGTATAAGCGATACAAGAGAAGTTCCTACCGTAGTAAACACATTATCCAGTCAGCAGGGCAGGCAAGCCAGTATGTGTCGCCGTGAAGGCTCTTCTAGTGCACTTCTTAAGCTCGTACACGCGTCAGCAGATCTGAAGGGTCATTCGTATTATAAGATACTTAGTTTTCGCAACTGCTAGGAACACGATTAGTGCAAGTCCTCAGATATCCTAATAATCATCCTCATTGTACGGGTAAGGTACATTTAAATGATAGACTGATAGAATTTGTGTATTGAAAGAACACCCAAAACTGATAACTGATCGACTCGCGGCGAATGAGTCTTTTGTAGTTAGCCCAAACGGTGCTATGCGATTACCGATCGTTATCTTAAAATTGTATATTTTATTCATTCGCTGCGCGTCGATGTCAGCATAAAATTTATACATGGATATTGTACGGGTTTGCTCGTACAATCATCATCATTTCAGCCGAAAGACGTCCACTGCTGGACATAGGCCTCCCCCAAGTGTCGCCACATTGACCGGTCCCGTGCGTCTCGCATCCAGCGGATCCCCGCAACCTTCACCAGGTCATCGTTCCACCTAGTAGGAGGCCATCCAACGCAACGTCTTCGAGTTTGCGGTCGCCACTCCAGAACTTTTTGGCCCTATTGGCCATCCATCCTGCGAGCAATCTCCCTGCCTATTGCCACTTAAGTTTGGCAATTCTTCGTCTAACTAGGATAGTGTAACTAAAATTTTTCAAACTTGTCCAAACCTTTTTTTTAAGAACTTAAACAAGATGATTATTAACCTTTAAATAAATATTTGAGTACTTACCTACCAACACAAAATATACCATATACATTTTAAGTAGTAGAAATACATGTAAACATCGATAGGTACTCAATAAACTACATTCAGAACTTACGTTTATTCAGTAACACGATGTAAACCAGAATCCCGAACACGTCACGAGAAAAGCCGCAGCTTAAAGTTAGTCTTATAATTGTTTCTGAGGTGTCCCTACGACATTGTTATTCAAAGTGTGTCGCTCACAAATCGCGGCCTTCTTAATTGCGAGCGTAATTTAATATTTTTCCAAAGGGCCATTATGCGAGCGACCGTCGCGCCATCTGTTGGGACACTGATGACGTAATAAGTGCTTTGTGATGATACAACTATTTACTTATCTAAATGTGTGAGATAAAATAGGGGATAAGTGGACACTTAGACGGTAGCCAGACGGCTTGTGATTCATGTTTACATTGAATCCGAAGATAATCTTGTTACAGGCCGATGAAATACAAATATTTATTCAGTAAAAATCTTAAATCCATTTACTGGCCCACTCCACACAGCTTCACTGGGTCCAGAGACATATAATTTTGCATGTAACTCAATTAAGTAAAGATTTTTGAAAATTCTTCCTCGAAAGGGAGGAACATTGTTATGGAGTAATTTTTACTGATGCGAAATATCATTGTATGTCTACTAAATTAGTCGTCTTTTACGGTAATCAAATAACCCTATGCTTAAGCGTACTTTAACTCTCTTATTCAAAAGTGATCTTTAACTTAATTAAGCCATTTTAAGAATAGAATTCTGAAAATCGACCCCATCCCGCACATTCGTTTACGTTTACATTAGGAACTAACACATCGCTGAGCTTTTCTTTAATAGAAAATAAAGTTTGTAACAATTGTAGAGTTGGATAAGCATTTGGTAACACCATTTATTTATATCTATCATTCTTTCGATATCCAATATCAACAATACTATAACTTTCTCAGCCGATAGGTTGTAAACGTTTCAAAGGCTCATAGAACCTTGTTATCCGTCGTAAAGGAGATCAGTTATGACGTCACACACAGTTGAACACAATAACCTATCTTACCGGCACACTTTACCTACATTCTATGTCAAATATCGGTGAAACTTAACCTTGGAGGAGACAGTTTGGTAACGTGAATATACTGATTGGTTTCTGTGACAATACTAGTCTATAAGTTAAAGATAAATTTCGCTTTCCAACAATACAGTTAGTCTAGTAATATACTTTGTTTTCTATAGGACATTGGGTTTTCCAAGTTTAGGTAAGGTCTTAAATATTATAGTTATAATTAAGGTGAATTGGTAAGAAGGATTTTTTTGAAAAACAGCTCATAATTTACTGCTTTTTTAAATTCTCACTGCAATTCCTTTTTTTATCAGTAAGCTCAAAACTATCATTAGTAGTATCTTTCATCGTAATTTCTAGTCAATTTTGATTACATAATTCTGTTACTCTCTTCTATTCATAACGTATTTGTATAAGTTTCCCATCCTACACTGGTTTCACAAAGCCTTGCACTTCGAGACACCGAAAACTTGCAAGTTGAGCGAAGTCTTGCTGAGTCTTGTTACAACTTGCAACAATAATGTTATGGTACATATCTTACACAAGTGCTGTAACGGCAACAAACGTAACGGTATATGTCAGACATTTTCCTGTACTTGAAATTTTGAAATATTCTACTGAAAAATAAAGGTACGATTTCCCGTGAAGGTATACTTATATCATTGATCCTTTCAACTGCTCAGACTAGGTGTGCGTCCACGTGAACTGAACATCAATAGGGATTATCGGTAGGTATTCGGTTTGGAATCAGTCTGACAAACTATCTCTCAGGAAGACAACAATGCCCTACATATTGGCCGAGGTCCCAAATCAAAATGATTTTAGTGTACACAAATACTTACATAGGAACACACTGCTATAGCGACGAAACTTGAGTTTACTCAGTTTACTGTACCACTTCGAAGTTTAATAGTACTTGTAGGTACTCTTCAAATACCACAACTGTGCTAATACTATGTAATTGTGCAACATTGTTGTCTCATGTCAAGTTATGTCACCACTTGCCGTCTGCTGTAATTCACAGCGACATCTGACCTACAGTTTATAGCGGTCAGTGATCTTAAAAAAATACTTCTTAATGAAGATAACATAAGATTCTAATCTCACTATCGAAGAATTTAAGATCGAAGAGATTTAGATTTATAAAGAAAAATGTTAAATATTTAATTAATAATGGAGATTAACTTAATCACTTCGTTAAAGTACGCACATCGATGCAAACCAATTAGTTATTCAAGACAATTGACGCTACACACAATACGTTCGGCTAGAGTGGACTAAGAAAGGGCGCCAACTTTCGCGCATGCGCCCAGCAAAAACAGACCGAAAGACCTCCAGTCACGCGGAGCCAGTCTTCGCGGAGACGTCGTTCAGAACGGACGTCGCTCGAACTGATAAAAAATTACATCTCGCGAGTGTTGAGACTTATAATGATTCGGTTGGTGGTTCGGGGTTTAGTTAGGTAGTAGCGTGCGATGCGCGGCTTGCGCGATGTTAGCTTACGTGGTCGTGGTACTGACAGTGTTGGACGTCTGTGTGCCGCTGTACCATCACCAGTTCGCGGTGTTTGTCCCCGGTGGGCCGGAGAGGGCCCACGAACTGGCGCATAGACATGGCTTCATTAATCACGGGGAGGTAAGTGTGGATGGGATGCTGCGGACAAGTGATCTATCTTGCGTTGTTTTTCTTTCATTTCTGCGAGGACCAAGAAAAAGCTTATTGTACGGACGTTATTAATGAACTGTTTGGAGTAGGGATTGTGCTTTCATTTTTTATGAAAAGCGTTCTTATAGTTGGGTTTTAATTTGTGAAAATTATGTCAGGAGTTATTCCGAAGACTGGAAAGCTCTAAGGTTCTAGATCACTTTTTGCCGTGCTGTGGAGTACATTATCATTTATTTACTTCCCTTCGTGTTCATAAACGGTTCTAGCAGAATTTCAAGTAGTTCTAATACTAGACTCGGTAGTAACGTTTAGATTTAAAGTCTAGATAAAATGAAATAGCTTTAGCGCATTGCCTGAAACGCGAAGGATAAGGAAGTCCTCTCAATGTGCTGGTTTCAAGTAGCGTAATACGATACCTCTCGATTCCTCCATTTCGTATTCCTGAAGAGATGTTTTCTCTAAGTTCCTGATGTATTTTCACCAACAAAAAATTCTGATAAAACAGTGTCAGATCTAAGTAACATCTACTTAAAGGCTGATACTTTTGTAATAGCTCATCTAATTGTAAATTTCGTAACACTAAAATATTCATTAGCTTTTGTTGTGGAATATAGTATGGCAGCAAATAATAAATGTATGGGCCAAAGTTGATTATTTTATTCATGCACATAAATTACGATGCTAGATCAGACTATGTTCAGTGAATCAGAACAGCAATTTTTGGGAAACAATGACGAAGTTTGCCAATTTTTACGTAATTTAGATCGAGACGTTGGTAGGTACCGAATATTTCAAGTTCCCAGTTATGATGTTAATGTTCTACTTCCTCCACAACGTTCATAAATTTTCTTATGTAATACGTATTTACTTGGTAAAGTTTTAATGGAAAAATATTTCTTTTTTGCTGTATATTTAGTAATTGTCACAGACAACAGCTTTTCATTTTTGTATTGGTGGCAAATTAATGTGATGGGGCTGTCAACTTCAACTGTGTCTTATTGCTGTTTCTTAAACGGTTTTATTTAGCTTGTCCAGTTTGTTTCTTTAAGAGATTATAAGTGCACATAATCTCAGATTTGTGTTAATGTTAATATATTTAAAACGTGCGTAAGAATACTTTGTTTCATAAAATCCGTTTTACCATTTTTAATAACAACTAGAAAATGTTTAAGACATCCTTACTAATACAATAAATACAAAAGTTTTGTTACATTTAAACTTTCAAGGCAACGAAGCGTCCCTTGGAGGGAAACAAAACTTTAGTAAATATGTTGGATAAAAATAGTGGGATTTCGGCCTTATGAGGTTACTTACAGCCTCTCCGACTAAAACATGGCACCTAAGCTTCCCGATAGTTTTGAAAAATGTAAGGCTGATAAGGCTGTTTTGTATTAAAATCATAATTATTATCCTGGGTTGGTGTCAAAGCATACGGCGACTATAATATATCTACTAAAGAATAATAAAAATAATATAAGAGAGATGTATTTAAACACAGGTTAATTGTTGGTTGTGGTTGGTTGTGGTTGGTTGTTTGTTGTTGTAAAAGAAACTAACTGAACTGCTATTAAATAAATGTTACTACTCCGTATCCGATTTTTTAGCTGATATACCTATTTTAGTTGTGAGTTAATGTTTGTATGTTTGATGATGAACTGCATCAATGTATGCATGGCATTTTGGAATGGTAGAATGTACAAGGATTCTTTAATATTATTGTAACCACCATATTGTAATACCTACATTCTGAGCAAATAAATGACTATTCTATTCTATTCTATTGTTCTTCATTATGAATCGTTCATTGTGACTATAGGCTTATAGATAACAAAAATACGTTAACCTAGATCTTGACTCATGGGTATAATAAAAATATTGAAACTTCCTTACCAATTGTTTGATAGGTTGCAAACATCGTTATAACTAGTCATCATGTGTAAAATTAAATGTAAATTATTAATTATGATTTCTGTTTATTCAATAATGATAATAAACATCATCATCTGCCTGCCCTTATCCCAATTTACTGTGTATGATATGGGCGCAGTATGTTTGCTAATCTAATTCATAAAATGTAACAGTATGCACGTAAAGATCGCTTGCAAAACTACTAAAAAGTGTGTATAAAAATGCCCACATACACCATTCTTACTGAACCAACATATTGATAACTAATATTGCAACTAAATAGAGATCAATTCAAATATTCGTAGATAAAGTGATCGAAGAGTAAATAATGACATAATCACAGTTATATTGCTGCGTCACGGTTAGATAAGCAAAATAAACACCGCGCCGCTTGGAAACGTGGAATTCAGTTTAGGCGGCAATATTGTTCAAGGAGATGTTTGGATTTAGAATATTATTGGAGAGAAAGAAGTATGGTAGCTTAAAGTTCTTATGTGTATATTTGTGTTGTGAAAGAAGTTATATTTTTTATTTATAAATACCAACTTTTTTAAAGAAAAATTTAACTTTTACATTCCAAAAACACTGAAAAGGAAACCTAGATAATAAAAAGATCCACGTCAAGACACGCTCAAACATTATTTTTCGCATTCATATTTATTAAATATATAAATCTGTTACAATTCCTTTCAAATATACGTCGTTAGTCGATTTTTTTCCATGATTTTGTCTTTACCTTATTTTTTGAAAACATGAAGAAAACTTTACATAAACGAAACACTCCTTTTACCTTACAAATGGTGTTGTTTAAGCAACTGAGGCTGTTCTCTTATTACCAGCCATGGAAATATGTGAACCCAGCAATTTAGCGCTAAATATTCCAGGCTAATTTTATTCAAACTTTGTTCTGGAGTTTTCGTGCGATTTTGTTAGTTAACCGTCTGTAAATGAAAGGCATAACTCTGATGCTTTTGACTATGAAATGGAATATTTTAGTTACAAACTGACGTAAAGGCTGTACAGTAAATTCCTTTGCTACTGGAACTGTTTAAGTTGGTAGTATTTTCGTCTTTATGGTAGAATATGTTTTTGATTTTCGAATGAATTCTCATATTAGTACCAAATAGGTGTCTATTAACTAACGTAAACTTATTTACCTTAGTTAATAGACACCTGTTGGGTACTACATATTGCTCTTTATATTGTTTCTTGGATTACGTTTCTTTATTATCACTGTTGTTTTCTTTTTTGTATTGTCAGCAAATTATTTGGATTGTCCTCTGTTGGCCATAAGTAACTATTTGCTTACTTAGGGCAAATATTGATACATCAGCCTTATGGCCCATAAGCTATCTTTTCATGTATTTTCGTAGTTTCTGGGATTAACCATGTACCTATAATCGACAGATTGTTATCTGTTCTCGCAAATCATGTGGGTAGATGAGGAAAGCCGGTGCCCTAATACGATGGTCCTAATGAATGGGATAATAAGTTGTCAATACTTAGGGCGGTACCTCAACCCGTATGTATAGATGACACGTGAATAGAACTACGTAATTACTACGTCTATATAATAGTTTGAGTTGCGCCGACCCCGAGTAACATGGGACAAGGGCAGGAAGATCATTATGAGATAAAGGTTCGGGTGGTTAGGGTATTTTTTTTTGTTTAGAAACGTATTTCATTATAATTGAATATTTAGCCATTTAGATAAAACCTTTAATTTTAAATTATGTTTTTCTTTATTAAATAAATGTATCTAGTAAATAAACCATATAATGTGGCATTTATCTAAAACAAAAACTACACAGAGCACATGAACTCTATTTGAGAAAATTATTCAGCCCAGACACTGAAAACCAGAAGCTTCGTTTGCAATAGATACCATAATCCATTCTAATTTCAAATGCCGTTTTAAGCTACGACTTAAAAAAAAAGAAAATGACGGTTAAAATCTTAAAGACAAATGACGACATTCGTCCAAAAGGGAGAGGCGAGAGATGATCTTTTCGTGACGTAATCAATTGTTACAGAGGCCTCAAGATAGAGGATTAATGAGAGGATAAATCCCACGATTTATTTTTGGGGTCACCATATTTTTTGTTAAAGAAATGGTTCGCGGCGGTATTTTTAAGTCGCCGGAAATTAATATTTCCGAGAGTCCCAGCTTAATTTTATATTTTTTTTAAGAAATTAGATTTCTCCGAAAGTATTTGCGTGTTACGTTTTTGTCTCATGGGTAAGCGACGTGAATTTTAAATCAGGTTTTAGGAGAAGATCCGGGAATCTAATATTATGAACCTTCAAATGGAACCTTTTTAATCTAACGGTTCTTAAGAAGTGGGGGCAGAATAAAGCTGTATTTTGCATTATTAATTAACTACTCTGTTTAAACATTCAAGTCGACAGTCAACCCAAATATTTTTTCTGTTATGGTTATATTATTTTTGTAACTATATTTTTAAAGAAATTCAGTTCCTTGAGGAAAATATCTTTCGGGGAAGTATTTTTGCCGCCAAAGTTAAGCGAATGCGTTGGTTTGAAGGTTGAAAACATTACGGGCACGTGCGACAGCACATTTTTAAAGAATTTGCATAGATGCAGTTTTACCCTGGAATTTAACCTGTGTTCATTTACTCAATAAAATAATGACGTAACTTGTAGGAATGCCATTTAAAAAATCACGAATTTTTGTTTTATTTTTCTACATAATCTCCTTTTAGCTCTATAGACTTCGACCAACAATATTCGAGCTTCTTCAATCCATCCAGAAAAACAGGCGTCTGTTTCAGCTATCACTTCCGCATTTGATTAATATCTTTGTCCGCCAAACCATTTCTTTAAGTTTGGAAAAAAGTCACTGGGGGGCAAATCTGGTGAATCCGGGGGTGCGGCAATAGTTCGTATCGTAGCTAAGCATTGCTCAGACGTTGTTACGCGATTTCGTTTTTGGTCGACTGTGAGTAACCGCGGCACCCATCTTGCAGAAAGCTTGTTCATGCCCAGAATATCGTGCAAAATATGAAAAACACGTTCAGTCGAGATGTGCATTGCATCAGCTAACTTGCGTATCTTCACTTGATGGTCTGCCAAAACAACATCATGGGTTTTGTTGATGATATCTTCGGTGGTGACCACAATCGGCCTTTCACTGGGCGTTCTACGTTGGTACGGTGGTTGGGTGGTACGACCACAACGAAATTCATTCAACCACTTATGTACAATTCCATGAAACGGAGCAGATTCCCCATAATACTTTTTCAGTTTATCTTTCGTCTGTTTAATGGTTTACCACGTAAAAAGTAGTGTTCAATTGTCGCTCACAATTAGTTTTTCTCTATTTTCCAAAATTGTTCCGAATTCATTCATCAATTAACTTTTTGTCGATAAAACTTCTATGTTCGCGCCGATTAAAAAATAATTCTTAGAAGGCTTAGAAGAAGGTCTAAATTAAGAAACAAAAAAAAAATATGAAAAAATATTATTTAACCTTAAAAGTCTCTGACTTATCAAACCGCCCTCGTAAGTTAATACTTGCGAATAACTTCGTCCCACTCATCATACAACTTACAGGAACAAGCTAACCAAAATATTTGATCTAATAATATGACTACACAATGTATTCATGATAATATACTCTCTAAGAATATCATGATCTACTCGTATCTATAAAATATACATCTAGTACTCTTTCCACAAAGATTGTTTACGTTAAGAAAAGTCTGTTGATACGACTGATGATAACTATAATATTAGATCATAAGGATGTGTTCTTACGTGGTCAATCAGATCTCACCATGGCAAATTCATAACATAACAACACGCATGTAATCTCCTATGGGTTAGGTAAAGATGTACCAAATAGTACACCATAATACGTCAGTAATGTTTATGCCCTATTTCGTAGGGGGGTAGCCTATTGCCATCATTCGGGCACAATTCCAGACTCCATGGTTACTACTGTGAAATTCCTGATGGAAAAAAGCCAATAACACTTTGCCCAACCTGGTAATCAAAACTAAGACCTCATGCTTCGCAGTCGCGCTACGATCACTGCACTGACCAGGCAGGCAAGGAAGAGGCTGATAGATGCTGGCTGGCTGATGAATCTTACTAAAAATGTCTGCTAATAAACTTTATCATTATCACACTTTATTAAATACTGCCCAAGTAACACATAAAAGCATTATATCGGCCGACTTACAGCATTTCTGTATCGTTTTCGCATTTTGAGTTAGTTCTATGATAGCATTACAAACGTTTATACGGCTACTGTAATGCTAATTTGGGCACAAATTATACGGCTTTAGATCATAAATAAGTTCACAAATAGTTGTTTAATAGCATTACAGGCGCATTATATTAGCATTATTGTGACCAAATAAGTTGCGAATCGCATTATAGAAGCATTATTACGGTCAATGAAGTTGCCAATCGCATTACAGAAACATTATACTAGCAATATTATTGATAATGAAGATGTTAATTACATTACAAAAGCATTAGAATAGCATAAGATTGTTCTAAAAGCATGATTGAGGCTATTTAAGTGTTCACAGGTAGAACTTTAATCATCATTGCAAAAACATCTCTAATACCATGGCACAAATGTTATAATACAATTAACGTTGTAATTTCACTACTTTGTTCAGCAATATAATATGGACGAAGATCGTCAAAACTGAGTGACACCATACTTGTATTTGCATTAAAATAAAATTTATAATACTGGCTAAGTTTTTGACTTTTTTGTTATTTCATGCCTATTTTAAACGCAATGTAGTTTACTGTAAATATCTATATAGGTTTCATTGAAAATTTTCACGCGCCTTCGATATTTTGTAGTTTTGATATAAAATGTTATATAAAAATATGAATCAAATAATCAAAACAATTTTTTATTCGTAGTCTAGAATGAATTTTGCATAATTAACGTAATAGTATTGATTGGGCAGTATTAAATTAAGTTAAATCATTATGATAAAGGTCTATTGCTATTATAAATAGGTTCGAATGATAATATTTTTTGGTTATAAAATATTTTCAAAATGGCGTGAGTCTACAATAGCCCGGTGAACCTGTATGAAGGCCAATTAATGCCGTCAGCAGTATAAATAGTCACACGTGAACAATCGTTAAGCTAGAGGCCAGAGAGAAGACTTTTGATGAACCACCGTAGTGCCATTGGCTATAAAGTAGTTCTCTAAGGGTTCACCGATAAACCAATAGACTTGATGTAGACTGAAATTGTGCCATTGCTTGAAAGTAATTTTGGGGGATCCTTGAGCAAAACAATAAAACTCATTTCAGAATTTGTATTACTTGAATAATCACAACTTAATTTTGTTATTAGCATAATTATCATAATCATTACACACACGGTTAGGCAACACACCATAAAAAATGCTGTTATTTGTTGATGTATACACATATTATATTTTATGTGCTTTTCCCCAATATGGCCGACAAATGGTTTTAAGAATACAGTAAAGTGAATGTATATATAGCTTTACGCATTACAATAACTCACGTGTATTTGATTAAAGAGCTGTTACTCGCACAACAGCACTCAGTTGATGTTTAAAAATGCAAGCATTATATTGATTCACGTTTATGCTGTTCAACAGTATTAGGCTTTTACTTAGCACTTAAAAGTGCTATAGCACAACAAAGGGCACTAAAAACAACCTAAAGCTGTATCACGGATTTACGGTGCATTATAATGGTACAAGTTTATGCTATTAAGTGGCAATAGGCATTATCTTACTGCTTAAAATGCTATTGTAAACCCTAAGGCACTAAAAACAGCTGAAAGCTGTATACTGGATTTACGATGCATTATAATGGTACAGGTTTATGCTATTAAACAGCAATAGGCATTATCTTACTACTTAACAATGCTATTGTAAACCCTAAGACACTAAAAACAGCTGAAAGCTGTACAGTTGCATTGTGGTTGGCTTCACTAAAACTAAAGGCTTTACAAAAGCATTTTGATAGGCCATTATCCAACCGTTATACATTGTAAAGCATCATAATGGTTTTGAAATACCAATATAAAGCATCAAGACGCTCGGTGAACTTTTATATGAGTTTATACGGACCTTAAGTTTTACATAAGTTTACTATTCGTATTTTAAAATGCTTCCTGTGTTACTTGGGTGGCATGCAACTGCATCCCGTTAGACTGGAAGCTGACCCCAACATAGTTGGGAAAAGGCTCAGCCATATTAAGTATCAGTAATATTGCTGAGCATTAAGTATGCTCTTTTTTTACGGATGGGAAATCGTCAAATGACTCCTCCCGCTCTGGGCGGAGCGTAAGGGAGTGTCCGACTTTTACTGACTAAAAACCATCCATGTTCCTTCTTTTGCCCTTTATGTTCCAGGGCCGCGGTATCTCTTTCGAACAGTCCCGCAGCCCTGGCAGGCAAGAGCATTATGCCCTGAGCTCGATTCCCAGCTCGGGCAAAATGTTATCGGGTTTTTTTCAATTTCTTGGCTTAGCTGGCTAATCCATCGAGGATTAATTATATTCGTCAGGATTAGCGTGGTTACATGTGCTATCTTCAAAAAAATGAGTCGCTGTGTCAGTCTGTTTACTATACGTTCACGCTAAGATCTTGATTAGCTTAGACAAAAGGATGACGTTCTCCTTTTTGAAGTACAGGTGAAATTATGGGCCACAGTTGGTAACACAAACTGAAAATGTTCGATTCTGAGGTTTCTAAAGGTCAACAGTATCAATCCGTGGAGATTTATAAATAGCTTCAGTTAAAATTAACATCAGAATTTACATAAAACGTAGGTGGGTACGTAACCTACCACCACGCTTGCGTACCTACACCCACATTTCACTTTTGTTTTGTGTTCTACGTAATACGTTTGTCTTTAACCATTTAACTACAAATCTAGACTCCTGGCTGCTAACGAGAATATCCGAAGGGGAAGACCCAATAACAGTTCTCCTGACCAGAGAACTGTAGCCACTACTTTACGGGAAGTGTTCGCACTTGCGACTACTAAACTGGCGTATAAAGAACATCATGTGACCATGCTTATAACGTTAATGTTGCCCTTTATTTTTTTCCTCAAATCATAAAATACTGCATTATATACAGTTAATCAGTATACACTGATTTCATATTTATACTACGCTATGTTACCTCAAGATCAAATTGTAACCACATTTACGTGAGGTCCACTGCACCATTTATGTTTATCATTTTATGATACACATGTGCGATGATATAGTATTTAATCCTACGTCAATAAGTACCCTTACCATAATATCTAAGTTGATCGAAGTAACGAAACTGCCTACCCAGTTAGGAACAAGGATATAATCCCAATTCATATGTAGCGTAATGAGGCACTTCCCAAACTGCTGGTGACGCTAAATGCTGCCTTCAAGACCTAGATTTTTATGTGCCTGTGTTTTTTTCTCCACCAGCGTAATATAATAACAATGTTTTCGACTTAGTATGTTTGTTGTAAAAAGTAACGATGTGTCGTAACCTTTTTTTTTTCTAATCTTCATGAAATTCTTATTTATAAACCGAGTTTTAGATGTGATTTTTAGAGAAGGTGCTTGATTTTTTTGCTTCTTCATTATTTCCCTAGAGAGCGGTTCAGTAAAAGGTCATTAAAGTAAATTCGAGTTGAAGTCATATAAACGAGGCAAACGTAGGTAGGATGCTAGGTGGAGACACGGCAGGGGGTAAGCAGTAATAATCGAGGTTTGACTTAAATGACGTGCTCATGGAAAAGTGAGAGAGACTGATGATGATTCCATACATAGCATTTAAAACATTGTTATTTATTGCACAAGGAAAGGGTACATTCAATAAAGCAACGAGTGAGATTCGAGCCTTCGACCTCTCGTTTGCCAGTCCTCGTAACCGTCGAACTATTCCGACCTATAAAGTTGAACCTCTTACTTATAAACGCATGAACGATTTCTTATAGGATGGTGTATCCCAGCGATAGATCAAACAGTAGGGGAGAAGAGATTAGAGTAAACAGATGTTTGTTCCCGAAGGGAGTTAGACCTTTTAACATAACTGCTGTGATCTCTATACTATACCGGTACGTGCATAATATATGTGGCTTAGAGGTACGCTCTGGGGTTTCGAACATGTCAAGTAATATTGAAAAAAATGTGGAATAAAAATACCTGATGTGTGTAATATGCATCTCACTATCTCTAAAGGCAACAATACATATAATATTAAAGTTAAAAAAACAACAAAAAACACGTTTTCTCGTATTCAACTCAGCAAACCCTTTCATTTGATACCCATAACATAGGAATGCACATAAAATAACTAGTCCGACATATTGGATTTAGAGTGACGTCACTTCATCAACCATTCTTTGTCATCTAAAGTATACATGTAAGCGAAATTTCTGCTTAAAAATAAACCTACATAGAGCATAAAGCGTGTTAATAAATAGGCTACGATAAAATAGTTAAATACCATTTTCTATTCTGTTTGCAAATTGTTTTATTTTTGTTTAATAGCTATTATCATTGACGAGCTTTAGTGTTATCAATTTTAAAAAAATGGAGCTTGTGAGTTTTTTTTCATCATGATTGAATTTCGACACTAGACGAACACAAGTCATAATAATTATCCAAGTAAAGACATAACGGGTTTTAAATTAATAGAATTATGATATTCTCCATCTTTATAAAGAATTATTATACACCTTGGACGTGGCGTTGCGGACACCAGCCCGATATACAAAACACCATATTATTAAAACAGAAAAAAACACGTCTTTATTATAGCTCCTTTTTTTGCCTACAAAGTAGAACAGAAAAATTAAACACTAAGTTCACTAAAGACCTAGATATAAACTACGATATACCTTCACTAATTCTCTTAACCTACTTTACGGAACTCAATCCGCAATTTTCTAAACTCGACTTTATTTCAAGAAACGAGAGCTGAATATCGAGTGCAAGCGACAATTATATTTTTACTACTTGAAAGTGGGGAAAGTACTGTATTCTTATCTCTTGTTCTCTAAGGCATTGCTGAAGTTTGCAGAAAGCTTTGTTTAAGACAATGTACGTAACTTGGTTTTAGTGTGTAAAACAACAATTTAGTCGTCATCCGGGTGTACCTACCTGTATTCAAAATGTAGGTTACTCACGGGTTTAAAACTGAAAATAAATAATAATACCACTGCAGCAATTTATTTTCATAATAACATAACATTCCATCACTCCTGTAATCCCCGAAGGGCTAGGCAGAGGTGTACCTAATAGTACACCCACATTTCGCCAGTTATGTTTAAGTCCCTTGTAATAGGGACTTGATTAATAAGATTCTTCTTAATAGATTTCAGTTTTCTTAATAGATTTGTGCCCAGTTGACGGTAATAGTCCCAAATACCGTCAACCGGGCACAAATCTAGACTACATGGTTGCTAAAAGATTCATGATCAAAAAACACTTTAGCTCACCTGGGAATCGAACCCAGGACCTCATACTCACTAGTCACTACTGACTGATGACAAACACTATCGTTTACCGGGGAAGTTCCTACTTTCAGCAGACAAAATAGTGCTGACAAATGTTGTAATTAATAGATTGAGAATTATCTGCTTATACGGCTGTCATTGCTCCCTCAGTCTATATGACCATTTATAAACATTTTCCTTAGGTACACAAATCTGTCCCGGTACGTTGTTTCCTCAACAAAAAGTGGATAATTTTATTCAAGACAACATCTGCAGCATCTTAAAACACGATCTTGATTATGTAGTTTCTTAGCGAAGTTTATTCTGTAGGTAGCTCGAATGCACCTGTTCGCATAGAGCCATCGATAGGAATCTATAAGCTGAACTACTTTTCGAGCTGACTTCGGGAACTTGAATACGATTTTAATCTTTTACGTTATTCAGTACCTTTTGGTGAAGAAAGGATTTAATTTCTCGGTATGCGGGTAATTATAGAACATGGTGTTTAGGTAATGTGACCTTGACCGGTTTTCTGTCTCTTGATCGCGTTTTTAGGTTAATTTGTCTAGGTTCTGAACTTGACAACGCCTAATTACCGTATCTACGCAAAAACGCGCTTTTGACGTGAGTTATACATATAACACCAGCTCAGTATAAGTACAATTATAGTCAATGATGCCGTGACGTCTGACAGGGGAGAATGGAAGAAGAAAAGGTGTTGCGCCGACCCGAAGTAGAATGGGACAAAGACAGGAAGATGATGACGATGATAGTCATAATACCTACCTATTTCTGTTGCCTTAAGGCTATTTTTAAAGAAAACAAATGATTCTTTACTTCAGCTTTTCAATTTTCCTAAATGTACAAATTAAGCACGCAAATACGCCCCGACTCTTGACGATTCTCTACGTAAAAATACCCCAGGTTTCCGATTTAAATTCTACTATTCACTTCGCATAGACTGACTCCCTTGAGCCCTGCTTTCTTAGACCCTACAAAAGAATTTAATTATGTAGGTGAAGCGAGGTAAAGTCTAACATCGCAAATAAAACCAGAAATTCGGTACATATTTATTAGGTAGGTACGCTGCCGTGGTTTATCTCTAAAACAACGAGACTAGAATACTAATGCTTTGTGCTCCAAATGTAATCATTTTTTGGAAGTTAACGACGAATCCTAAATTAGGTTTGACTTTGTTAAGATTTAAATTAAATAAGAATAAGAAATTTTATTCTAGAAGCAATTCTGAATTCCCTTTTTTTAGAACGGTTTAGGGTTAATTTTTTTTAAAAACCGTCTTTCCAAACCTTTCAACCACTATGATTTTCCAGTCTAGTAATTAATATTTTCCAAAATAAATAAAGAATCGCGATTTATAATTTTTCTTCCACAATATTCACATGCTATAATCAACCGTCATAAGAAATAAAATATCTAGTTACACAACGAAAGAGCAATTTGAGAAGATTCAAAGAGATAAACTTACAAGATCGACTAACAACCCTTTACGTAATGAAGTCTTATGACAGTCCCCCTTCCATTCACAACCCCGGGGAATACCACACATCCCTCTTCATCAGTCATAAAAATAAACACATTAATATTTCGAGGTCGGTTCATATTTGTGCCCCAAAACACGGTCATCGGTTGAATAACCCTTCCTTGTTACACACAAGGCCTAAGTGAGGTATAACCTGAAAGTAATGAAACATAAACGTTTTTGTTACGTGTCAAGGCGTTCCGTTAAGGGTTAACACGACTTCTATAGTATTTTACGGTTAATTTTAGTCGGAGATTTGAATCGGGACTGTTTATTTTATTTTTACGTTGGAGTAAACAGAAGCTTAGACGGTTATTACGGAACTATTACGAATATTTTAGCTTGTAACTGAAGCTTATTAGGAACAAAAAGGCGTTGTAATTGGTGGTCGCTTAATCGCCTTGACAAGCCACTAAAATTATAGGTTTCCGTAAAACAAAGTTTGGCGACCGAATTGGTGCAGTGGTTTAGTGGTTTTGGCATTCAACGCTGCGGATCGAAGGTTAGATCTTTGGATGAAACAAACATTGTCTCACCAAATAAATCCACCAACATGTGAAAAACAGGAACGTACACTAGATGGTTTAAAAAATCGAATAGAGAACAGAACAGTTCGACTAACGTTTAGCACTCTCCAGAGAGTTTCTTCATGAACTAGTAATTACATTTTTTTCCCACCGTATTCACGTAACGTAACATACAAACTTATGTCATGTACTTACAAAACTTGCTCCATTCCAAAAAAGTTAAATAAGATTGTGTATAATTAATCAGTACACTAAGAAAAGGCTACAAAAACATGTAGGTACCTAACGCCACCAAGATTACATCCATACAAAATGCCCGAAATCACGGACTGTCGGGAAGAAAAGTTTTTTCTCCATCGCTCCCAACTTTGTGAGTGTCGAAGTACTTTCAGTTACAAAAGTTTTTGCACACACACTTTATCCGGACAACTGCTGACGTATAGCTATGAAAGAAATTATTATTAGGGAGTATTAGGTCTTCAAGGCCACCTGTTTTTCTTGCGAACGTTAAGTAGAAGATATAAACCTTAAAACCGTACTGGTAATTTATAGGCGCTTATAAGATTTAGCTGTGTTATGATCTACTAGAAATACAGTTTAGTATTTACAACAATACGGTAAGCGGACATTTCAATATTTGAAACCGAAAATCTATCTTCCATCACAACTGAGTTCTTAATCCAACGGTGCTTTCTAAACAGATGCCCAAGAACGTGCTTCTTGCATTCCACGGAGTATTATCATGCTTATCGTCTCTCAATCATCAATGTAGGTGGCCCTGCAGTGCTGTTTACGTCACCCGTGTGTTGTTTGTGCCCGGCGTAGAATTTCTGCCCGGAGACACCGATTTTCGGCCAGTATTTCCCCAGATTAAACGGTGAAGGTAAACATTTTCAAAGGTCTCCCTGCTATGATGTTTTAAGCGTATGGGTAATTAATGTGCGTGGATGAGTAATAACAAAAACAACAGAGTAATAGCGTACCTAGTACTTATTTAAGGCTTTAGTTTTTGGAGCAGAATTTCGAATATTTTTGTTTTGCTACAAAGGTGCTCGAAACAACGAATTATGATTTGTGCCCGAAATATAAAAAAGTAAATCGTGTATTTTTTTTTGTAGACAAAAGTTAGGGTAAGTGAAATGCATTTATAAATTTTATCTCTGCATATAATATTGAAAAAAAATTGCATAGGCTATCAATCCTAATTATTAGCATGCTATAACACTTTGACCAAAAGTTCACCTCCAATCCCATATTTTCCTAACTCGATGCATGATGCCTACCTGTTCACTTACACAGTTCAAGGTTACCAACAACACGACATCAAAAATATATCGACAGCAATAATAGCAATAAAAACTACGATTTATCAATCACCATCCAATCTCATGTCCCACCGTCAAAAATAAGGGGAAGCAAGGAAAAAAGAGTTTATCACATAGTAAATGGAAGGCAAACAAAAGCAAAATAAATTATCCTCGTGACTCGGGTACCGGGGGGATCATGTTGGTATCACAATCCATCAATTAACTGCCTATCAAACGTCGCTGGGAAACGATGTCCCTTTTTATATGTATTTTAGTTGTTTATTTGTCAAAGGAAATTCGCCAAAATGTGGCACCGACAACGATCAAAAATGTTGTGTTATTGAAAGGAACTCGCTTCGAAACGACAAAATTTAACAAGAAATATCAGACACTATTGTGAAAAACCGATTTCATTAACAAACATTTTCTGTTATTACCCCAGAATATTAAATTATGCTCAATGCTTGCTTACACTAAAGACCTTACTGCCGTCTGACCTCTACCCAACAAACTGGAAACAAACTAACACTCAGCAATTCTATTTGGCACCCACAGAACTATCAAAAAGCAATCACAGAATAGCGAGCTCAAAAATATTGCTGGCGAAGTCGCGACGAAATCAAGTCCTAAACGAGGTCCTTACAAAAATTCGTCATAACACCGGAGAGTACTTCCCAAATTCATTACTGGGTACGCTCATTTGCTCTAAATGTGAAAAGAATGCAAATCGCTAAGGGAAAAATAGCCGACCTCGAAACGTTTGGAAGTTTCCCCGCATCGAACTGTAGTTACAATGGTCGGTCAACAGATGGCGTCAGAAGTTGCGAGGTTACTTCTCAAGTACTGTTTGTTTTCGGTTTCTGTTTTAATTTTATTTTTATTGGGATCTTGGCCTTGTATCCAGTTTGTGGAAGCGTTTGGTGCTGAGCTAAGTTGTAATGAGTTTGGTGAATAATATTGCAGGAACCTCAAAATTACGTTATTGGAGGGCGAGTTAGTTGGTTGAGTCGACTAACAATGTATAAGTACCTACTGATATTTACTTTTTACATTGATATTTTAGGAAGATTAGATTAGAATAGAATATTCTATATTATGTATTGGTTTTGAGTATAAATGATATAGCAAGAAAGGAGGTGACTGATGAGGTGACGAGTAGTAGAGAAGTATGGAACAGGAAGACTTGCTGCGCCGAGCCCAAATAAATTGGGATAAGGGCAGGAGAATGGTTATGATTCTTTATTATGTACAACATACACATAACATTTACAAAAAGAAATACATAGGATGACACAATGAGTGATCTTATGGCTATAAAGCGATCCTTTAAACACAAACTTTGGATGGATTACAGGAAGAGGGAGAGACTAGATATGTTGCTGAAAGTTCATTTTTCATTTTATTCATTTCAATAATTTATTCATACAAAATTATAGTAAAATGTCATGATTTGATAATAATTAACGAGAAGCTTATTTCCAGACTTATTTTATTTATTTATTTAGAGTAATAGAGAAGTATAGAAGAAGAAGACATGCGGCGCCGACCCCAAATGAATTGGGACAAAGGCAAGAGAATGATGATGAATAATGATTTCCTTGGGGAGTAGTCTCAAATGTCAGCCTATCTGGATCCTGCGGATTAAGGTTTTAGGACGAATCAAAATGAAAACCTACTGGATTAAAAGCAATCCGACTTAAATTATTTTTGACTTTATTTATTTAAATACCGAAGGTTAGGTTTTTTTAATAATAATTCATTCACAATATTACTATTCTAGATGTATTCAATTAAATGAACGAGAACAGTTCGTATGAGTAGGATGGATATTACTAAACTGATACACAAACTATTATTAATTTCTTGTATTGTTAAACGTCACTCTTTGCATTGGTATGAAATAAATATTTTCAAAAACAAAATTGCCCTATTCCACATAAAAGACTTAAAATATCAAAAGAAACAACCAAAACATAAAGCTGAGCCCACATTAAACGTGAAACGAACACATAAAGGTCTATTCACACTAAACACATTCCATAACAGTTTCGGTAGAGATAACACTGAAAATCAATTAAACAACAAAAGCGGACACGTTGGGTACGGAAGGGTACAGTTTCCATTGAAAATTTCTAAAATAGATATTAATTAAAGCCACAAATGAATGAAAAATATTTATTGAATGCGCGGGTGTGATGACAATAGAGCGTCAGAGTGAGATGGAACAAAAGATCTGGATAATTGGAATCTCGCTTGAACGCACTGCGCGGAGTCTTTATAAGGCTAGCACTTCACTGCGGCGCATGCATACGTATATTTAATTAGGTACCTCATTTATCATTGCATTCTTTAGCACCGTTTTGAGCTCGTCAGTACCTACACATCTGGCTCTGGTCAAGGTACAGGTAGATTATCTCGGGAAGGAACAATTAGAAGCCTTACACCGGCGCCACACATTGCCGCCAATGCTCGTACCAACGTTGGTCGGTTAATTTCGTGAGGCGTCCATACGTTGGCTATTATACCAGTCCTGTCCTGTCAGAGCCAACGTGAAGATATCTGATACATAAATCGAAATTGCTCCATATTATTGGATGTGCATTGGATGTGCCTGGTACACATAAAAAAATTCGATAACTTTTTCATTTGTCCATACGGGTGGCAATTTTGAGGATGACATTCTCGCTCGTCGCGCGCTCTCAATGCGTGTTGGCTGAGCAAAGCGCCAACATGTGGACGGATACGCGTACGTTTTCGCAGATTCCTTCGTTGGTCAACTCCCAACGCTCGTCCCAACGTTGGTGCTAATGCTATTTTCTAGATCTACACGTTGGACGAGTGGCGTTGGGACCAACGTTGGGGCGTGTGGAGCCGGCCTTACAGGATATTATGTCTTTTTAAATATTATCTTTGTATTTGTTGTAAAATGCGAATTTAACAGCGCTTCGGCAGCCACAAGTTGTTATGATGTTTTTATGCTCTACATATTTCCGTTTCAAATTAAACACCATAATGTTAAGTTATATTTCGTTCTAAATTAGAACGTGCTCTATTTGTGCATCCAATCAGATTATATTCCAATTGGGTGTCTGTATTACAGCTGTCGTTTATATACAACAGCAATAACTGGGACACGGACGATTCCCTTTGTGGACGAGTACTTTATATTGAATATATATATTATTTGAAAGCTTATCCAAATCCTTTGGTTTAGTTATAGCTCATTCGTGTTCTTGCAATCAAGATACTTTAAAATTATTCATGTCGTCTTAAGGACATTTTGCGAAAAAAAAAATAAGACGTCAAGAAACCATTTTCATTAGATCTACGGAAATAGCTACACTATAAACTTTAAATTTTGTATTTGATGGGATGTAGGTAGACTTTTCAAAATACATCGTAAGAAGTCCTAAATAGAGATAAAAAATACATTTATTTTTCCTGTGGGAAAAAGAATCTTTATCTTATGTAAGAAAAAACCTGTTGCGTTCCACACTTCGTCACTTAAGAAATATAAATGTTGAATGCAAGTGGCTCCTTATCGAGCTCTCCCCGAGGCACAATAACTGGTCACAATTTATGCACCATTGCAATCTTAAAACTCCCCAGTTTATGGTCGTGCGAACTCAGATAGCACTTAGTAGAATCGCCTGGAGTTTTGTCTACTAAAATTTAGACCGTATTATTCCTTTGTGGGGTGCTAGTGCTAAATCACTCGTTAGTTCAGTTTAATGCATGAAAAAAAATCTTTAAAGTTATTATGGTTACAGAAAAAAGTTCGCTGTGCATTGAAAGTCGAGTAAGGGTAATTTCAAAACATAGATTTGGGTGAGCTTTTAATTTTTGATGAGTGATAATAATGTACAAAAAAAGAAAAGGTGTTTTGTTTCTGACGATAAAAAAGAAGCCATAAGCAATTTATTCAGTAGGAGACTCATATAGAATTGTTCTGAATCAATGTGATTACCTATACTCTTAATGATTCACATTTTGGGAATTAATAAACTATTTGTTTATCTTTAAAAAGTTTCCCGCTGTCTGAATAATTTTAATAGATCGCAAAACTTGACATTATAGGCACACATTTAGGTTCGTTCTATTCGATATTAGGTCTTATTTAAAACGCAGGATTTTAAAATCACCTTCACATTGTACGTTATTGCTCTCAATAAGATAGAAGAAATCATCGCCAAGAAATCAGTATGTATTAAAGCCAATAAATCGAAGGCATTAACCAACTGGGTCTGCGAACTGGGTTATGGACAGCTCAGAGAGAGGAGGCCAGTGTAACAGGTCTGGGTACGTCACAGGCTGATTCTAACTTCTTCTGAAATTCTGAAGCTGACATTCTTATTCAACTTATTACGTATAATCCCAGGGGAGTCCGTGAGATTATAATAAGCCCTGCTGTGTGACACTGAGTAGGCCGCGTAGATTACAGACAATTACCCATCATTAGACTGATTAATTTGAAATTATTCGTGCATAGTGACAGCCATATTAATAACAATGTTAACCAGAAATTATCAGATTTTTATTGGCAAAAGAAATGTTGTTTTTAATTTTCGTTGTTATTAATTAATGTTGTTAGTAACAACTGGCATTAGTTCAGCTATTGACATGATTGTGACAGTCTAATTCATCATTGCATTGGACGCCTAGAACAAAGGTATCGTGACTGTAATTTCATCAGCATCCATAAAATGCAAGTGCACCGGAATCTGAACATATCAAAGGTGCTTGGCTGAAGAAAATGTAAGGGCTGAAGTATTTCCCCGAATGTACCCTTAGACAAAAATAAATATTCTTACATAGCGGGGAAGGTAATTGAACCCAGCACACACTCTTGGTGACCACGTTAATACGAGTTACTGGTATAGTCAGCCACACAAAACATACGTCAGAAAAACTTGTCAAAATGTAAGAACACGTTCGATTTCGTATACCACCGCAAAGTCAGACCCTTCGTCAAGTGTCAACTGGTTTAATAACTTCATGTGCACTGACCCACGACGACAACTACCCTCCTTTATCTTCTAAATGTCTTATTTATTCACACCCATAAATATTCCAATTTACTACAAAGCCCTCGCAACAGCACAACCTGTAATAATTAATAAATTATTTGTTTAATCTAGCACAAAAGTCTTAGTTGTCAAATTCCCGACAAAATAATGGGAAACCTATTACAAAACAAAGGTATTTTAAATTAATTAGAACCGTTTGTAACAATGGGAACAAACTGAGTATGGATAAACAGCCACAAAGTGCTTGACCTTATTTTTCGAACGTTTAAAATGGGCTGTGTTTACACCGAACCGTAATATAAAACATGACATATTTTTATTTAAATGGTACATGTCGTCTGAACCAAAAAATAAAATGACAAAAAAATATTGAAAGCTGTTTATTGTCTGTTTATTTAATTATTAAAATTAAGTACTCAAACTGAATTTTTAAACTACATATTTACAGATAGACAGGTCAAATTCAGTGTTATGGTAGTTGTCAGTGCGTATTATTTCTGGTAAGAAACAGCTTGCCCCAGCATACAAAAATACAGCAATATCATTTACAATGAAACCTCCCTATGGACCAACAAACCACCGATCAGCTAAACTGCATGGGTGTGTACTGTATCAATGACGCTATTGAGGGCACAACGGCCTTTTGTTGGGCAAAACGACACTCGATCCGATCCCAGCATAACTATTCGCTGCCATTTTTATGGCCGATAAAAAATGTTTGAGTTCCAACCCTTTGAGGTCCTGACTTCATTACTTTTATAATCTGTGACATGTCATCGTAGAAATGGTTTTTGTAATGTGAAAACGATTTTATGATGTTGATCTTTTAATAGTCATAAGCTCGCACCCGGTATATTGTAAGTCATTTTATTAAACTGGACTTAAACATAACATACAAATACGTGAACTCCTCAGACAGCGAGAGCTGCTTAATAATTTATTTTTAATTAAAAAAAATCCTGTTCAGTAGCTTCATCATGTATGACACAATGTTTTGACATAAAATGAATATTTTTGTATTTTTTAATATTTTTGTTTAACCGCTCGGAGCCTATGAACATGATGGTATGTTTTTTTTTAAGTTTTTAGCATAATTAGTCCCGAGGGCCTAGACGATAACAACATCAATCTAGTATATTCTTCAATACTCCTTAACCTACTCACTTCTTTGCCTTGGCCCTCTGAACGGTGATGATGTTACCTTCATTGAACGAATAATAGTAATAGAAGCCATAATTATATAATCAGCACTTTTGACAAGCATATAAGTACATTACCAACATTATAATACAGACAGACCCGTTATTATTATTTATAACAATATAATTAACATTTCATGACCGTGTGATTGATGTCGGGGCTTACAGTAAGTAATAAATATTTGATGTAGTCTGATTATATTTTTTACTTCGTGTTTCTCTCTCGCCAGCCATTTTTTTCAGTTCAATGTTCTTTTTTCCTGCTCTCGCTTCGCTTTTTAAATACTTGACTGCCTCAATCCACTTTTTGGTATTCAACGCGATGAAATTAGAATTTAATTTTTGTATTCAAAAGAAATTATTGCGTTTTTCTAGTTGGAAAGAGATGCCTATAAGACTGACAGAGATAGATGATAGAAGCCGTTGTACAGTAGATTAAGGTTGCTTCACTTCAAATACCACTAGTAATTCATGTTTGATTAATTATGAATTATCGACAGATTATGGTACTGCGAATCGTGATTAGAGTATTAGTATTATTAATACTTAACAATTATAATAACTAATGAAAAATTTATTTACTATGTGTATTTTTGAAGCATATTAATATATTTAAATAAGTAGTAGTAATAAAATATACGATGTGTTTCGTTGAAAGTGTCTACGACTACTTATTGCTACGAGCTACGGCGTAGACGCGTAACCTCGTAGCCGCTACGACACGGCTTTAGGCTTGAGCCGACAATTTACTAAAATCTTTGTGTGTCGATCGCGTAAACTATTACTGGTCGTAAAACAAAGGGTAACTTGTCCTAACTCGTTTGTATGTGGAGTATGAAGGGCGTGTATTATAAACCACACTATTGTTAGAAACTAGTTCTATTTGATCAACTTATTTATATTCACTTTCAATAACTCAATGAATTGTTTGACTGAATCTATTGTGTGACTTCATTATTGAAAGGAATTAAAATGTATTTGTTACCAATGTTAACTCATTGTAAACTTTTAAAGAAGGCATTTCCAAAGAGGTTTCATTTAACATTCGTGGAAGTAACAGAGAACAATCATAATTATCGGAAACCTCAGAAAATTAAACTTTAATAGCAGTGCTTACTATATTTTCCCCTAGTGCATGATTGATAAATCATTGAGTTTCTTTGTAAGAATATAACTGTTCGTGTTGTTGTATGTTTATTTATTTTGTTTTGTGGTCGCAATAGATTTCTATAGTTAAAAAACGTGGGCGATATAATTATGCGGTGCAATGTTCGTGACACATAATTTTATTATGAATTCCAGACACAATTCTGCACTTGGCATTGATATTTTTCGTCGATAGTCGTTCGCTTAGTAAAAAAAAAATCAGCTTTTTCATATGGTTCAATATTTGGTGGTCCAATACATGGTCAAAATGTAAGGTACATATTACGATTAGTCGGTGGAACAAAAACCGGCGAAGTGCGAGTCGGAGTCGCGCACGAACGTTTCTGTACCATTATCTATAGAAACGGCAAAAAAATCATGTCTGTTGTATGGGAGCCTCACTTAAATATTTTGTATTCTGTTTTTAGTATTTTTTATTATAGCGGCAACAGGAATACATCATCTGTGAAAATTTCAACTGTCTAACTATCACGGTTCATGAGATACAGCCTGGTGACAGACGGACGGACAGTGGAGTCTTAGTAATAGGGTCCTATTTTACCCTTTGGGTACGGATTCCTAAAAACTACTTCATTCGTTGGCATAGGTTTCAAGGAACCATCTTGATTTTATTCATTCATTACTTTTTTACCACGATTTTACCATTTTTACGAGGAGCACGAATCTAAATAATGATATCCTCACCGGTCAATCTTCAAGGTTAAGCCGCGCATACTAAGGTCGGTCTGTGGATGGGTGACTATCATTACATACCGAGTTTCCTCCGTGCCTCGGAAAGCACATTAAGCCGTTGGTTCCGGCTGTCATTTGTAGATCTTAGACAGGTTAAAGGTAGTCAGTGGCCCGAAAGTCTGACAAACAGTCTTATCAAGAGGTACCGTATTACCCAGTACTAACTGGGTTGTGGAGGTCAGATAGCCAGTTGCTCCATATAAAATACTAGTATTCAGCTGCATCCGGTTAGACTTACAACATAGTTGGGAAAAAGCTGGGCAGATAATATCTTGTTACCATAAATGTGTCCCTCTATATAATTCAGTATATGAAAACATCTTCCCCTCGATAACTTTTTAGACAACAGGATAATCACGTCATTCCTGTACAACAATATTTGAATTCCCGGTACATCAGTATATCATAATATTAATGTAAGCGGAACTCGGCCGGGAGCCCGGGCAATGTTAGGAACGCATACGGTATGAGGGATCGTCTTGCTTACGTCAGCAAAGTAAGCTTAACAAGTTTCTGGATGCATAAAACGATTTTAATGAACATTTTTTAATAGAAGTAGTACTTAAGTCGACTCTTTTAGGTAGGTTAGGTACAGATGTTGTTAGGTAGTCAGTGCCCCAATAAGTCTGACAACCAGTCTTACCAGGGGGTATAGTATTACCCAGTACTAACTGGGTTGTCGATGTCAGATGGGCAGTCGCTCCATGTAAAATACTGGTAATCAGCTGCATCCGGTTAGACAGGAAGCAGACCCCAACATAGTTAGGAAAAGGCTAGGCAGATGATGATGAGGTACAGATGTTGTAATTATTAATTAACGCTATGTCTTGCCGTCATCGGCGTACAAATATTATTTTGAAGAAACATGCTGATTATAATAAATTATGAAAATAAAAAAACTAATATTATCATCACACATTATTAAATAATTCTAATTCAAATTGTCAACACATTAAAAAAATACGAAGAGGTTATTTGAGATTATGCATACTTCTCACATATTGTTTGTTTTTGTCTCGGCATTTGTCCTCACCATGTTGAGATAAGGCTTTTTGGCCTCGTTTAGGACCAATTTAGTTTAATGTATGCCTTATTTATGTTTGTCTGGATTGCCTCGTTGGTCGAGAGGTGGCGCGACTGCTGAGCATGAGAACCTGGCTTCGATTTCCGATCAGAAATTTTCTCAATAGCAGCCACGGAGCCCGGATTTGTGACCGGTTAATGACAATAGGCTCGTACATGGGACTTAAAACCTAACTGGCATAATATAGGTGTATTATATTATTTGTCCTTGGTCCGTACACTAGTTTTTATATTACACTAGTACCTATCATTAGACTGAACCCTCATGCTGTGGTGTGTTTATTTGAATGTAAATCGGAATGTGTAAAACTAATTGATGTTTTCTTTTTTTGCAGATTGGCAACCTGAAGCACTACTTCTTATTATCACATCCACACGTTAGTAAGAGATCACCAAATGCCAGCATCGACCATTTCAATAGTCTCAAAAATGACCCACAGGTAAATAGTTTTACTTACTTACAAATTACTGCCTACGCTTCAAAACGTCCACATAATAGTAATCCTTTCCTTGTAACTTAATTTAACATGGTGGCAAATCTCAGTGACTATTCGAGAGTCAAGAGATAATATACACCACTTTCACTTTCCTAATTCTTATAGCTCAATAGGACGGCCATTTTGAACCTTGACAAGTAGGAATTGCTTTCAAAGCATTTTGTATTCTTACAAATGTTAAAATGATTGAAAATAAACCTTAAAAAAAGAACTTTAAGCCAAACTTGCTTGTACACACAGCGACACGTCAGGCTACATTTCCAATACAACATGACCTGACTTTGTATAAGTTTTATTACAAGAAAAGGTCAGCTTATACTGGTTATTCATATCTTGATTGGACGTTGTACGAACCTACAAAGTGCCATTGCATTAGCGAAAACACTTTTTAAATAAAGATTTAAAAGAATTATTAAAACTATGGTTTCGGTGGCTTATGTCCGTCATCGTTAACGCTGACAGAACATCACTTGTATTAGTACATAACATAAAATCACGCCTGTAATCCCGGAAGGGTTAGGCAGAGGTGTACCTAATCGTACACCCACATTTCTCCAGTCATGTTTAAGTCCCCTGGGGACAAGCCTATTGCCATCAACCGGACACAACCAGACTCCGAGAAAAAAAAAACCAATAACACTTTGCCCGACCCGGGATTCGATCCCAGGACCTCAAGCTCAGCAGTCGCGCTCGACCAACGAGGCAGAGAGATTGCTCAATAATGAGAATGGCAGCGATTGTTTTGGAAGGATTATGATGTGGCAACTCTTGGCATTTGCCACACACAGGACACACCTTTCATGACATTCGTAGACGTCACTCTAGCCAGCTGTCTAAATCTTTGCCAAGCACCACATGGAGTCTACAAAATCCTTTAAGTTGTTAGTGTTCTGTTCCCAAAGACTGTACTGGGAACTCTGTGCCACAAGGAATTTACGAGATAGACCGTTGAAATTTTAACATACTGTGTTGTGAACAAAGAATAGTGTGACTGGTACATGCTATAAAAATATTATAACTGTACATGATAAACAGACAGGGAACATAAACGTATACTAACAACTTGGGTACCTAATTATTTCCTTTCCAAGTAATCGGTTATTGGAAAAAGCTAAAATTAAAAGAGATTAAAACACAATTAGGTGATTAATATTTAGGAGCACGATCTTTTAGGCAAAAGTGGATGATTACTTTTTTTCTTTGAAACCTAAAACTGTAATTTAAAAAGTTCATTAATTCTAGAATTTTGTAGAACGGCTCAAAATGCTAGTCATGTAAATTTATTTGTAGTATAGTAATTATTTAGTTCGCCGAATTATATTTTAATTACTCTAAGTCTATACATTAATAGTGTATAAATTACATGTTATTAAGTGTTGGGTGTGAAAAAGATTAAATTTATTACGACGTGTGAGTGATATAAAGATTTAACTTAATCATTATAATATTATGGAACGAAATAATCCAAGTTCAAGTTTATCCACGCTTGGTAACTTTCCGAAAACATTTTCAAGTTAGTCTTACGTCTACAACCGGTCAAGTGCGTGTCGGACCGATTTACCTCCAAAGGATGATTTTTATTGTAATAATAAAAAAAACAAACTTACATTTTGCAGTTGAAAAACCCGTGCTCTCAGCACGGGTACATTATGTTTAGGAAAATATGATATCAAAGTAGATTTAATGGGTTTATGAGAAACTTGTAAAGCGTACTTAGCTGTGTAGTTTACCGTGAATTATTTCACACAACCAAACTCAACCGTTTAGCTGGTAGAGGATAAACACTTTAAAGCTTAATATTTCACAAACGAATCCCTGAATCGAAAAATTATTTGACCAAACTCGCAATCTTTTTTTAAGTCCTATCCAACGACATTCCACACTTACTATGGGGTACGCTATAAAAAAACCCACTTTACGTGTCCAGGAGATACCCTAAAAAATACTTTTCGAGATATTATTTTATCACTTTGTCGCCGTAACTAATCTGTATATTCATTATTCATGCCAAATTCCAGTCTTATAGTACTAAGAGTCTTTGAGCTAAGCTGCGCACAGACGGACGCACATGGCGAAACTATAAGGGTTCCTTTTTGACTACGGAACCCTAAAAACTGGCATGGTAACTAAATGTTCATCAACCTACAACTCCAAACCATTCGTTTGTTATAGACCCAATCAATACACGTTAATTTGATTGACATCGGTCCACCATCAAATTATTCATTGGGATTATCCTTAAAGTTATCGGCTTCAATATCATGACTTGCTCCGCTTTGAATAATTGATTCTATGCTGTATTGACGCAAGGGTTTGTCTCAAGGGATTGGCCAGTTAGTTAATCTTCCAATTTGAATGGGATTTAGCCATCCGTGAAGTTTTCCTGTCGACTGGCTGTCCAGAATGGAAGTACGGTGAAAAGATCGATTTCACTGAGTAATTTTAGTAATTAGTTCCAGGTTTTGATACGGTCCACTATTTTAGTAGAAATTCAATGAGTTATACCGATCTGGTACCTCTTTTTTACCGTGTTAGTGCCTAACCTGGTGTGGTGTCAGAATTTTAATGCCAGACGATGGGCCTCTGACTTGCCGTCTTAACATGCCGTCGAGAAATATCTCTCAGGCATGCTGGTTTCCTCACGATGCTTTCCTTCTCCGAAACAAGTGATCATTATACAATCAATTCGCACATGAATCCGAAAAATCAGAGGTCTTGGTTCTCGAACTTGAGACCCATGACTTGGCAGTCCGATGGTCACACCACTTGGCTAGACCTGGTACTGAATAGCACCATTTTTTTTCGCCTTTTCATTTAATTTGCATCACGAATTATCGCCTTCATTTGTTTTTTAGCTAGTATCAAATGAAGCAGCTCGTGGCTAAGTAATAACAGCCGCTCAGGTCAAACTTTAGGTTAAGCCGCGCTTGCTTAGGTTAGTCCGTGGATGGGTGACCACCCATTACATACCGAGTTTCCTCCGTGTCTCGGAAAGCACGTAAAGCCCTTGGTCCCGGCTGTCAATTATTGTATGTTTGACAGTCGTTACAGGTAGTCAGTGACGCGAAGGTCTAACAAGCAGTCTTACCAAGGGTTAACGTATTACCCAGTACTAACTAGGTTGTGGCGGTCAGATAAGCTGTCGCTCCATGTCAAATACTGGTATTCAGCTCCAACTGTTTAGTTGGGAAAAGGCTAGGCGGATGATCAAATTTCAATAACGATAATTTCAAAATAACTTAATTTTATCCTAAATGAGCATACTCAATTAAACTAAATACTGTTTCTCTATCAAATATCCATATAACATAACAGCCTAGGGTTAGGCGGAGATGTACATACCTATAGTACACCTAAATTACTCCAGATAATGTATTGCAAATCTTTTACTTAGCTAGTAACTTAAATATAGACTCATTATCAATAAGCTCTTGTTTATCGTACAGATACTTTACATAAACCAAGTATTTGACCTCTGAAACCCAATTACTTGGAAACACCAATATCCTAAGTTCAGACATAATAGCCTAGGTATTATCATTGTTAACAAGTTGGGTAGTTCCAGACTATTGCTGTTAATATGGCGTTGTTTATGACCAGGACGTGAAGACTCTCATTTTGTACCATTACTAACGATTGGTTAATGGGTTTAGATATATGTCGTGTTGGTAAGTTTGGTGGATGTACCTTTTTACCTAAGTAGGTTAAACCTTAAGTATACTAGATATTTTTGCCAACGTGCTTTTAAAGATATGAGTGCCTTTTTATGCTAGCCTGTAAGTACTCACCTACTCCCGGGTCAGACGGTTCTCCACTTCTTTAATCTATGATGAATTCTTATTCTTATTATTTATTGAACACAAAATAACAAACATGGATACAAATTGCAAAAAAAAGGATCGCTCTGATCTTAAACTTTTGAAAGTAAATGTTTCAAAAATTAATTTGTTAAACATTCAGGCCTTTATAAAACAGATACCACCTTTATAGATATCATATTTATAGATACCATCTATAGAGATACCATATTTTTCTTCCCACCCACAGATATTGTCGACGTCCTTCAAAACCTTTTAAATTCCGAGCACTCTTACGCGCCCCTTCTTAACTTTTCAAAGAGGATTAAAGACAGTTCATTTGACAGGTGAGATGGGTGATGCAGCAGAGGGAGCTGCGGAGGTCCAAGAGGGATCATCAGTCTATGCCGAGGCATGTGATGCGACAATCCAGTGCGCCGGCTTTTCCTGACCCGCTGTTTAAAGAGCAGTGGTATTTGGTAAGAAATGTTTGTTAAATATTTTGTATGATTATTGGTGTATTTGAGTTAGGATTATAACAGTGCTTTGGTTACTGCTATTCGTTTACCAATACATGCCGTTATAGTAGGGATATTACCGTATGCAGTTAGTTTTTATAGTGAGGAGTTATAATAGAATAAGGCTTACGCTACCGGTCGAACGGTCGTGTTATCACTGACGTGTGGCTCACAATCATTGTACTACGTAATATTAATCATTTAAGACGGTAAAAGATACCTAATAACACATAATTTTCTCTAAAAGATTTTGATGAAAATTCCAGCATTAAAATGTACGTACCCTAGCTTAACTTTAAAAACTTTAGGAAAAAATGGGAAACCTCCAAAAGAAAAAAATGTCAGTATAACGTAAAAGACAAAGATTTTTAAACGTTTCGGTACTCCTGATAAAGTACTGCCCATTCTCCTTTTATGAGCGTCCGGCATGCCCAGTATAACAATTAAAAGACACATTAAAAGCAAAATTCTCGTTTGCTCTCATTGTTATAATGCAAATAATGAAAAAATAACTTGACTTTCGCTTTCACTCGGTTTATAATGTGGAAAATGGAGTTGCGACGTATATTTCACTCTGAATGACGTCATGGTTAGGCCTTGTGCGGCCCTGCGTCCTTGACAAATGTGATAACTTTAGTAGTGATTTGCTACAAATACTTATTAGTTTTACCAACACATATTAATTTACTGGACGCACATAAAACGTATACATGTGCTTATTCTGAAACTAGACGAACTTGGTACGAGTAGCAAACTTCGGCGTTTTCTTTTAAATAACATTTAATTTTGCTAGATAAGTACTAAATGTACGTAATTACCTAAAAGAAATAATATTATTTATTTGGGTAAAAATATGTATAATACATACATAATTCATACCAGTATAATAACTTATTTATGAAATTAATGAATTTAACACTATTTCATTCTGAGAATACGTGATGATAGTTACAATTCAAGTAATAATATTACGTATAAAAATAATGTACTGCTTAAAATTCAGCCCAAGTACAAAATATTGCAGAACATTTCAGTGGCAGATGTTAAGCATAATTTAATAGTACGAGTGTACCAAGTCGACGAACTTTACCAGAACAAAGCGAGACGGTATCATTTGTAATTCGTACTAAAATTCATCGTACAAAGAATAGTGGAGGGATTACTAATTCAGTAGTGTAGTCCCCAGATCGAGGTATAAAGTGAATATCTCCTTTTTCGAGGTACATAACCTGTGACCTTGATGTCCTACTGTTTTATAAGGCCACTCGTAATGTTTGCTGCTTTATTCGGGTACAATTTTATTGTTCAGAGGTTGACTAAAGTGAGAATGAATTTCGTTGAATAAAATATGGGGAGGTATGAAACATTTTCACCGGTGTGATGAATTTGTTCCAGTTTATTTGGCAGTAAGTCGTCTGTAACACGCTTTACTGGGATACTACTTTTGAGTCGCGCACATCATATGCGGACTTAGTATTTTATGTCTCCTCGAGAACGTACAGAAATCCTGTTTTAGGTTACCAAGGACATAAAAGAAATGGATGCTTTGAATTTTACCTTTTTTGTTGTAGAATACATAGTAAACTTAAATAAATGTTTATAAGTAGATAAAACTATTTTACCTGAAAATTACTTAACTTTTTGAACGACTTAATTATGTTTTTACGACTAGTAAATTATCAAATTACCTTTACTCACATTTAATGGTGAGTAACATTAATGTTCATAGTTATATGTCAGGTGAACCACGTTCGCGGCACGCACGTATCTATTACTTGCACGCGACAAAGTGTACACTAAGTGCGGGGACGAGGCCACAAGCGACAGCGGGGAGCGGAACAATTGATTCAATTTTAATTGTTTAAGTGTTTTTTTTGTAAAGTGGTGTAAGTTTGTAACTGTAAAGCTTATAAACCGTGTTGTGTTAGTTTTTAATGAGTTTTCAATACAATGTAAAAACTGTTTATGAAATAAAAGAAATGAAATTAAATGAAATGATGAACATTCGAACACTATCTCGATTTGTTACATATAATGCTTTTTTAGATTAAAATTGTCGTCTTCACAAAAATATGTCCCAAGATAACTAGGTTGTTGAAGTCACTAGTTTGTGAATTCAATAGTTTATTGCATCACTTCCCCCCTCCCGCTCCGCTTCCACTATGGTCACAGTCGCATATTTCCCGCTCGCCGCTGCGCTCCCATTCCACGTCAACACAAACACTTACATTAAGTATTCAATGCGCAAAGCGTAATATCCGTCCACTTGAGTGTATTTCTAGGTTATTTTTAGATATTAACCTTATTTTTTGTTTCAGAACGGAGGTGCAGCGGACGGATTGGACATGAACGTCGGCTACGCTTGGAGGAAAGGATATACAGGGAAAGGAGTCGTTATTACCATCCTTGACGACGGCATTCAACCCAACCATCCAGACTTAGCACAGAATTATGTAAATATTTTTTATATCTACTTAAAGTATACTAAAACTCCCATTAATCAAGGTAGCTTAGAACTGTCAAATGAAAATCCAATTTAGAACAAAAGATTTTTCTTTACCGCCCATGTATTACGTAACTGGAGTGAATTGAACGGAATTCCCGATATTGTAGGATACTGCAGCATCGACGGACATAAATGGGAACGACACGGACCCGACACCGCAGGACAATGGTGACAATAAACACGGCACCCGGTGCGCGGGCGAGGTGGCTGCGGTCGCGTACAATAGGTACTGCGGCGTCGGCATCGCGTACAACGCCAGCATCGGAGGCGTCAGGATGCTCGACGGCCTTGTTAACGACGCAGTGGAAGCTCAGGCGCTCGGTTTTAACACACATCACATAGACATCTATAGCGCGTCGTGGGGGCCCGAGGATGACGGGAAAACCGTCGACGGCCCCGGCCCTTTGGCTAGAAGGTATTGTCTAATAGCATGCGATTTAGAAAAATGGTTACAGGCGAGCTCATTAAAAAGTGCTTTGTTTCAGGGCGTTTATAAATGGTGTGACAAACGGAAGAGGGGGGAAAGGATCTATTTTTATATGGGCGTCGGGAAACGGCGGCAAGCATACGGACTCCTGCAATTGTGACGGCTATGCGAATAGCATATTCACTATTTCTATTTCTAGTGCAACGCAGGGGGGTTATAAACCATGGTATTTAGAAGAATGCTCATCAACAATAGCTTCAACTTACAGTTCAGGCACCCCCGGTCGAGACAAAAGCGTAGCTACAGTAGATATGGATGTGCAATTAAGGCCTGACCACATTTGCACAGTAGACCACACCGGCACATCAGCATCGGCGCCATTAGCCGCAGGTATATGTGCATTAGCCTTAGAAGCAAATACATTACTAACGTGGCGGGATATGCAACACCTCGTCGTAATGACCTCTCGGTCACAACCACTGGAAAAGGAAGAAGGATGGATTGTAAATGGCGTAAAAAGAAAAGTAAGTCACAAGTTTGGCTACGGATTAATGGACGCCGCTCAGATGGTAACATTAGCCGAACAATGGACCAGCGTACCCCCTCAGCACATTTGTAAGTCACAAGAAATAAACGAGGACAAGTCTATTGAAACATCTTTCGGTTATACGATATCAGTGCATATGGATGTGAATGGGTGCAGCGGGACGATGAACGAGGTCAGATTTTTGGAACATGTTCAATGTAAAATTTCACTGAGCTTTTTCCCTAGAGGAAATTTACGGATATTGCTTACGTCGCCGATGGGGACTACTTCCACCCTTTTATTCGAGAGGACGCATGACGCAACGAGTTCTAACTTCGACGATTGGCCGTTTTTAAGTGTCCATTTTTGGGGAGAAAGTGCCGAAGGGCGTTGGACCCTTCAGATATTAAACGCCGGTAATATCCACGTCACTCAACCGGGCATATTGAAAAAGTGGCAGTTAATATTTTACGGCACGGCAACGAGTCCGATACGGTTACGAAATAAAAGCTATTACAATTCAAATAATGTTTATCAGGAAGAGAAAGCTTATCATGTTAACGATGTTTACGACGCCTCAGAATACTCACAATTCTTGAACGAAATTGAACTCGGCGTTTCTGATAGACGCAATTACCCTAAAAATATTCCTTCCGCACAACGGAAAAATGTTTTGGCAGATGCCAACGATAAACAAGTGCAAAGACTGTGCGACCCGGAATGTGATTCACAAGGTTGTTATGGGAAGGGGCCAACTCAGTGTGTTGCCTGCAAGCATTATCGTTTAGATAATACATGTGTGTCTCGATGTCCTCCGAGAAGCTTCGTTAACCAAGGTGGGGTTTGTTGGCCATGTCACGAGTCGTGCGAGACTTGCGCCGGGGCTGGCCAGGACTCATGTCTCACATGCGCGCCGGCACACTTGTTAGTAGTTGATTTAGCTGTTTGTTTGCAACAGTGCCCGGACGGGTACTATGAAGACCCCGACGCAAACGCCTGCTTTCCATGCGCAGAGCATTGCGACACTTGCTCCGAAAAGGCAGATATGTGTTCCTCGTGCGCCCACAATTATGTTCTCTACAATGGATCTTGTTTAGCATCTTGCCCTCCAGGTACACATCAAAAAGATGATTTCGGATGCATGCCGTGTCATGAAACGTGCGAATCTTGTCACGGCCCTAGCGAAAATGCCTGTGTTTCGTGTCGCATTGGTGATTACGCATTCAACAATCGCTGCGTACCAAAATGCCCCCCAGGATATTACGCCGACGCCCAAAGAAGAGAATGTTTGCCGTAAGTGTTATTGTTATGATAATTTATCTTTGCATTCCATTTCGTGATGAAACAGAGGTCGTCAATCTTACGAGCGCTCGGAATTTCAAAAGCCTCGCTTTGAACTCTACATTGTTCGAGCGTTTAATTGTCGCCTTTATATTTAATCTCGTTTAAAGAACAAATAAAACGTGAACAACTGTGTTGTTGTTTTAGATGTCCAATTGGCTGTTCAATTTGCACGTGTGCCGTATGTTCCGTTTGCCAAGAGAAATGGATTCTAACTAAGAGTGGAACTTGTCTCCCCGATGGCAATGACAAATGCGACACAAGTAAGTAATGTCCTTAAACAACGACTTTTTTCACACTTGTTCCTCGCAGACTTAAAGTGACTTTTTGCAGGTGAGTATCACGAAGCGGGAAGGTGTAAAAATTGCCATTCGACCTGCGAGAAATGTAGCGGATCGAACGAGTGGGACTGTTTGTCTTGTTCGAGTCCCTTGTTGTTACAAGGATCGAGGTAATGGCCCTTTATCCATCTAGACCTTTTCCTGTACGGTTTCAAGTGTTCAGTTAACATGAAATATTTATTTTAGGTGCGTAGCTGAGTGCGGACAAGGTTTTTATCAAACGGCAGGAAGGTGTTCGCCGTGTCCGCACACATGTAAGAGATGTGTGTCAAGATTGAACTGCACATTGTGTGCTGGTGCCTTACGCCTGCAGTCGGGGACGTGTCGAGCAACCTGCGCTCCTGGCTACTACCCGGATGAGGGGACCTGTTCCAAGTGTTACTTGTCCTGTGAAACGTGCACGGGTCCTAGAAGAGATCAGTGTGCTTCTTGTCCTCCCGACTGGAGGTTGGCGGCGGGAGAGTGTCGGCCCGAATGTCCTCAGAACTTCTTCCCATGGCAGACCAGCTGTCGCCGCTGTCACCACTACTGCCAGGACTGTCATGGCGCTGGTCCTCAGCGGTGTACGTCCTGTCCACAACACTTTTCATTAGAGAACGGCTTATGCGTGGAGTGCCTTAGTTCCCAGTACTATGAGCCTAGAACGAGGACCTGCCGTCCATGCCACGACTCCTGCAGGTCTTGCTCAGGCCCTGGGCCAACCAGTTGTGTCACGTGTGCACACCCACTTCGTTTAGATAGGTGAGTTATTAAAAAAAACGAGCATTCAATTTACGACGGAATAATTTTATGTAATGTTAAGTTGACCTCGATCGAGTTGAAGCACTACGAAATTATCGTTTGATTATTTTACTAATGGAAATTGAAAACAATTAAATCAATTCTGGATGTAATTATTTTACGAAATTAATAACAGTTTAGGTAGTCAGATTTTTGGGTATTTCGTTAAAGGCATACAACACTGAGTAGGAGAAATACACACTGACGTGTTTCTAAAACTTCTATAATTCAAAAAAGAAACGATTTGGTTGCCCAAATCAGGCTTATGATCCAAGCCATGATCGCAAATAAACTTAAAATACTTACTTAAAAAATACTGTACTTAGTTTTTTTTTTTTACTAAAACAGAATCGAACCTTTTCTAATTGTGTAGGTACCTATAGTTTTGACTGACCAATGCAGGTTTAAGCCACCGCCCTATGTTTGCTGCCAGGCGGTCTGGTGCAAATAAAACGGTTATATAAACACATTTTTCGTTTGCAGAGTGAACCACAAATGTTTGCCGTGTTGCACAGAGAGCATGGTATCGCTTTTCGTAAATAGCAATCAAACGGATTGCTGTCACTGTGATAAGGATATAGGTAAGCTATTTTTAGTATTTTTTGTTACGTTTTCAGAACTCACTCCCGAAAATAAAAGCGTCAGGCTATTTTCGAATGTTTTTTTGCGAAAAATCGGGACAGAAAACTTGATTCTATTTTCGTTTCGTCCATCAGTTGCCAAAGCTAATATTCTGTTCTTTTTAGAAGAAATAAGCTTTGTAGTAACATTGGGCGGAATGTGATTAGTGAAATGATATTAACGAAACGGGAAAAAAATCTATATGTGACATTCCACAGAAAAACACGGTTCAAATTTAATTTTAATTATCAGTAATTTTTCATAACTACTAAATGCTGACAGTTTTTCAAAAATAATTTAGGTATTAAGTTCTTCAGTACCTACGTTTTGAAGTACCTACCTATCAAAGAAAAATCTTAAATGAATACTAACATAAAATTTAGGGTATTTCCAAAATGATACCAAGTTTTGTGATTTATACACTCGAGAGCAATGAATCCGGGTCACTTAAAGAATGTTAAAAATCTCGGAAACTAAAAATGATAGGTTAATGCAATAAATTGTATTTAATAGACAATGTAATACTCCTTAAATGAAAGTAAAAAAAATATGAGTCGCCATACATTTTATTAACACAAAATTACATAAAGAAAAAACTGCTGATCTCTCCTTCAATTTCAGCTTGAATAATGAATATAGAGCACTATCAACATGGTTTATGTACCCACATAAATGACAGATTACAAACAAAACCAAATGCTGTAATTTCGTAGTTCCATCTTCGAAAGTGGCCCTTTTTCAAATTTGATTTTTTATGATATAACTTTACAATAACTAAGAAGTTTTAATACCTTCATTTAAGGAGTATTACATTGTCTATTAAATACAATTTATTGCATTAACCTAGCATTTTTAGTTTCCGAGATTTTTAGGATTCTTTAAGTGACCCGGATTCATTGCTCTCGAGTGTAAATCTCTCAAGAGCACTTTATCTTATTTTCGAAGTTTGAATTTTTGTTTAAAACTTTACTTTTGTAAGTTTTCGTAATCGAATGGATTAATATTGGCTTGTGTCAATTAAAACTCATTTCGATTGAGTGAAGATTAGGGTGTACATAATTTACGTTTCTTACACGCAAGTAGTTACAAAGTTATAATTATTAAAATCATCAATACAACCTTCTAAGTTCATTTAATCCCATTAAATGACTTTTAATTTTTTTTATTAATTTAATGGTAATAAATAAACTTAGAAACTAAGAAAATTTTAAGTTTGCGGGCTACCCTGTGGCTTTCACCTTTAACGATAACTCAATCACTTAACTATTCCTACCATTCCAAGAATAACGAATATCTTTCATAATAAAAGCATTTTAGTAAGAACGTGATCAAAATCATTCAAAGGAATTAGATCCGCAGTTGACCTTACATTCAGTCAATGCCCTGTAGTTACACTTGCCCCGATGTATAGAATTTGCTGATAGTTTTCCTTAACAAATACCTTTTGTCCGTAGGAAGCTTTCTAAGCTTTGAATGAGAAAGGTTAAGGTTAGGAAATGCAAACATCCAATCAAATGTGACTTCATTAATTTAGCGAAAGTAGTTTTGTGGGCAATAATGAAATGCGGAAATTAAAAAAAAAATATATATATTTTTTTTGGATTTAAATGTCCTTTAAACAAAACTCCTTACGACATTTGAAATTTCCTCCTACGTATTGGTGCGTATTTCATTCATCATCATCATCATATCAGCCCGGAATCACCCACTGCTGGGTATAGGCCTCCCCTTTCTTCTGCCACACTTCCTGGTTCTGTGCGTCCCTTATCCAGGTGTTTCCCGCGACTTTGACGATATCGTCAACCCAACGAGCACTAGGACGGCCCTGGTTTCTTTGGCCAAACCTCGGCCACCACTCATTCAAAGCCTTGCTCCATTTCATATTTGATATTTTTATATATTTTTTTTATATTTCCGTATTTCATTATTGCCCACAAAACTACTGATCTAAAAATAGTGGCCAAAATTTCAATCGTTAAATCTGCTATTAAATCATTTGTCGGTTACTTATGTTATGATTGCTCGTGAAAATTTTCACCAAACAATCTTATCAATAGCATGAGATAATGGGAACCGTTTTTGTGTTCTGTGTTACCCTTAGCCACTTTTCTTGACTTCTTGACTGCTGTTAAGGGTCTTGATCAAGGCCAACACTATTCCCAAACCACTACCACTCCTGAAAGCCAGAATCAATAAGTGGCGACCACCAGAAAAGCGCCGAGACAATGAAGCTCAACGAAGTCCCAGAGAAACATTTTAACTGTCTTGGATCGGGTCTTGATTAGGTATATCAAAACATAACGATATACCTTTAAAGGCATTCAATTTTACTGAAATACACAGTTGTTACATATTGGAATCAGAGGCAGTGAAATTATTGATCTACAAGCCAAGCAAGCCATATGTGATGAAATTCCTGTTGACTTCTCCCTTTACTTTTCAAACCTTATACCAAAAATTCCCAACCCAGTTAGTACTGGGTAATACGATATCTTTGGTAAGACTGGTTGTCAGACTTTCGGGCCACTGACTACCTGTAACGACTGTCAAAGATCTAAAAATGACAGTCGGGACCAACGGCTTAACATGCTTTCCGAGGGAATAGTGTTGGCCTTGATCAAGACCCTTGACAGTAGTCAAGAAAAGTGGCTAAGGGTAACACAGAACACAAAAACTGATCTCATTTTCTCATGCTATTGATAAGATTGATTGGTGTTAATTTTCACGAGCAATCATAACATAAGTAACCAACAAATGATTTAATAGCTGATTTAACGATTGAAGTTTTGACCACTATTTTTAGATCTTTCCTGCGATCTCTGTTCATTTCATTTCATTTATTTCATAAACAATTGTTGTGTGTGTGTCTTTGACTGATTTGTCATTATTCAATCAATCAATCATTTATTACCCAGATAATACAATCCAATTTGTTAGTAAAATAATACACACACATCATAAACACTAGTGATATTACATAATTATATTTGGAAAATTTTGGTATTAGTTACTTAATGTCAAAATAATTAATAATAATTATGTCAATATTATTAAAAATAATGTCAAAATCACCATTAATCATGTCAAAATTATTAATAATACAATAATCAGAAGATAAAAAGAAATAAGTAAAGCACAATAATCAAATGAGCAAAAATATTAAAATAAACATTACTTCAAGGCACGAATTATTAATGTGTCTAAAACAATTGATATAGGCATTGTGTTTTCAGATTTTACGACAGCATAAACTTTTAGTAAAAAGGTTTTCTTTCTAGGAGGCTGTCTGAACGGCTCATCAGCTGGCAAGCGGCGAATAGCCGAGAACATTCGCACGCACATCACAGCATCGTTCTTCATAGAAGACTCTAAGGACGCCTCGAACTTTCTAGATCGTAATTCAACAGCTATGTGGAGTGTGGGGGCTGTGCTACTGGCCACAATGGTCATAGTGATCGTCGCCGTGAAAGTAAATATTTATTAGATATATCTTACGCCACGTCTAAAACCAACATAAAATTCATGAGACTTGTTTGTTTCACTATAGGGGAAAATATAAAAAATACCAACATATATAGACAGCTACAATCATAACACGTCCTTTCGGCTCTACCGTAGTCGTGTAAAAACAAGTCCTGGACCAATAACAAACATGTATTGACGTTGTATCAGACATTGTATTGTTAACATCTTTGACCAGTTTTCAAAAAGTTTTGTGTCCAACTAGTCTTGTCTTTACAACTTGTTATAGGTCTAAGTACAACACGTCCTAGTAGAATAAATAATTTTTACATACTTGGTTGTAAATGCGGGGTTTTTTAAGAGTCAAGTTTACTCAGATGAAATATCAATACAACCTTATTTTTTGCTTTTATGAAAGAAAAGATGTCAAGGAAATTCCTAAAATAAAACTCAACAATGGGAAAACGACGCTTAAAGTTAAAAAGAAGTACTCGTACCTACCTAATTCAATATTTTATTCCACAGTTAAAATCAAGAAAATATAAATGTCGGACAATTTACCCGAAGACAGAATACTCCCAACTGACCACAATAGATGAAGACTTGATAGCGATGACGTCATCGACGACTTTGAAAGCCGTTGAAAGTGATCAAATACAAACTAAAAGTGAACTTGAAGAACCAACTTAGCGATATGAACCTTCGAGTCGATGTAATTAGAGTATATTTTACACTGCAGACTGATATGTAGAAGTTTCAATATACGATTCATGTAAATAGTTGGAGTAAATACTATTACCTAACTATCGTGTGGTTATTCTATGGTTTGAAATGAAGTTTTACGAGGAAGTTTTTTTGTGATAATAACCAAAGTTATTTTAGTACTCTGATTAGATCAACTTTTTCTATAAGAAGTTATTTATTTTGAAATATTTATGTTTAACGTATGGTGTTATTATGATCTCGTATTGCCTAATAATAATAATCTATTTATTTTTCATTGATTAATAGTATTTAATGAAACAAAACGTACTGAAATTCATGTAAATGCAACTGCAAAACACTTAAAACAATTTGCAGATAAATAAATGATTTGTTTATTTGTTTAATTTAGTTGAATATGGTTTATTTCAATGATAATTAAATTATTTACAAACTATAAAACTATAATAGTAATACATACATTATTTAAAATATGAAAGGATTATCAAAAGTCAGTCTGTACATTAAAAACACACTGTAATATTTATCAAGTAATGCTTGATTTATATACAGAGCACGAGCAAGCGCATGTTATTACAATTCTTGCATAAAAACTTAGTTCAACATTTCTATGCAAATGAATGCAATTCATCTCGCATATGGAGTAGGTACATAAATTGTATTTTAATTAGTTTACAGACCCATTTTTTCGTCAAAATTTAATTAAGTATTTTATTTATTAGAGTGAGGCACTGTTGTCGTTACCTTTTTGTATTTGAAAAATGTATAAGCGACTGGATTAAACGATACACGTTTTACAAGAATTTTAAAAACCAAATCGGTGTTTAGGTATTATTGTTTGAATTGCCCAACACCAGCTCTCATTCACGATAGGTTTCTATGAAATCCAACGAAGACCGCAGACGATAATGTCATGTCGTGATCTACAGGAGCGGTTTCATGGAGCTACTAGATGTCAGTTGGATCTCGGACGGTGTATAGAGAATGGTCAGAAAACTCTTAAGCAAACTGTCATTATTAGTCATTAAAACTCACTTTTCTAACAACAATATTAAAAACAAACAATACTGCTTCACCCTACGAATTCAGTGCATATTATTATAGAAAGATTCAGGTATCCAATTATAAATGTTCTAGATGTATCTGCACTGTGTGTGAGCTAAATTCCATAAGGCCGACATTACTTTCAATCGGAATGCGCATTTAACATAGATTTGTGAGAGAGAAATAAAAGAAAAGACGGGAAAGATAAGTGGTTTGGGTTGAAAGAACATTCAATTAGATCTGAAAGAAGCGATGGCGGAACGAATTCGCCTTACTGGTTTGATTCTTGCAATCGGGCCAAATATTTGCCTTGTTTTATTACCGTTATTGATTTTTATTGGGGAATTTGTTTGTGCTTAAGTAATACTTATTTATTTGAAAGTATAGACGTTATATAGTCTACAAATGGATATTAAAATGTCAACATTCGATGTCGAATCCACTATAGATCTAAACCTATTCTATTAAAACGTAATTGCAAAGCCTGTGAGTTACGATTTTAACAGTGTATTTACACTATCGAAGCAAACGCCGAATCATATTTTTACGAATATCATTATTTAACAACGTTTCATCGAATTCATACTGTTTCTAATCGATTTCATTGTATTCTGCATCGATAAATGTGAACACACGTGAATGGACACCACGAGTAATTTCTCCTTATGACTCCCCTGAATACTGTGTAAACGAATATTGCTAATGTGTGCGTGCCTGGCCCAGTAAATGTACAGTCGAACACGCATTTTGGTATACAGATAAATAACCAACTATTTTAAAACGATTGTTGAGAATATGGCGAGTAGTAATTTTTAAACATTACTCCCATGTATTTAAGCTTAAAAAGTTTTAATGCACAAACTGAAAATTAGTTTTGGAGTTTCTGCCAACCCTGTACAAAAATTGGCGTTAATTTATTGTGTAGCGGAACGAGAAATAATTTATTCGACTGTACAAGTGTAAAGAAATGGCCATTTAATGAAAAGTAATGTCGGTCTAAAAACGGACCAGTATATTTTCATGGGACCCAATAGGTACACCGCTTGATGTTATGCATTGTTTTCATAGTAACGTTAACATATCTAACGTTTTATTTACTTAATGTTATTGTTTAAAAGTAATGTACTGTGTAAATACGGTTCAATTATTACTGTAATAGTATTCGATCATGTACATATGTAAATAATTAACAGTTGTAAATATATCGATGGTTTTTATGACGGATAATTTACTGGTTTGTTTCATTTTTACCCTTCAATCATAGAAAGAAAAAACATTGGTTAGCCACATGACACAAAAAACCCAAATCTAGACAAAAAATAACACAGTACCTATGCCACACGGCTGCACAGACAATAAAAAACAAAACAACGGACAAGGCTGGTTTTCAACTGGACCTGGATTAGTGAACAGTTTTATAAGTTTTTCTTTTTTTTTTATATGTCAATTTATTTATTTATAACTAGATCTATATTATTTATAAAACACAATTAAATATAATATAAGTTTTATAAGTTGTGTCAATGCTGGTGGTGAATATAGTATTGTGTGTCCACATGAGATGTTACACAAAATTGTACTAAAACTATGAAATAAAAAAGTCTTGCAACAATTTTTGTAAATAAACTAGAAAGGGTCCCAAAGGGAATTTAAATAATTCGATACAATTTGCTAACGTTCAGCATTCTCTTTTGCACGACTTTAGCTAGTTGGCAGCAGAAAGCAAATTCGATTAGCAGGTGGGTGGCGGATCTACAAACGAAGCGATCTTTGCATAAAAAATAAATATCCCGAAGAAATGCATAAATACAAACATTTAATCCTGGGAAATAGGGATAACCTAAGGTTTTTATTTATTTATTTATTATTGTAGTATTTTGTGTGTACATAATACACAAATACTTAACAGGACAATATATTAACATAAAACAAGACAAAAGTAATGCTTATTACATAAGAAATTTCTTCCAGCAGACCTGCGAGAGGAAAGATGGATTAGAAATGTAGACACAGTGTGTAGAAAAATCAAATCAAATCAAATAACTATTTATTCCGAACAACAAGGTCCATAGGTGTTAGTGAATAAGTACTTAAGAACTATGTTAGTGGTGAGAATTTGGTGATTCAGATACTTACATTAATTAATTAAAAATCATTCTTCAATTTATCACCTTTTACAATTAATTCATCACTTTTATGGTAGTCGTTTTAGTCAGCACCCTAATGTGATGACTTAGAATAGGGCAGTCAAATTTATCAGCAATAACCGCTAGAATGCCATTGCTGCTAGCACGAATTCTGCTCAATAAGGAGGCGACCTTCCTGCGCAAAATAGCTGCGAATCCGTCCGTACGAGCCTCCATGAACATGACAGAAAATAATGCAAAAGACAAAACAAGAAAATTTAACTTAAAACTACTATTACTACTTCTGCTTTTTTTTGGTGAAAAGGGAGAGAGTTAAATTAGGTAGGTATTGAAACCTCCACCAGGTGTGTCGTGTCCATCTAATACCAACATCTCTACTTACTCCAGAAGTATTCAAACCGTGAAACTTTTCATAACTTTGACAAAGCTTTTAAGCGCTGATTGAATACAAAATTCATTGTAATAACGTTAGTCTAATTAAAAATTAATGGCTTTATTGACGAATAATAAAAAAATATTGCTCTTTCGAAACACGTTAGGCAAAAATCAAAGAGCCATTAATTATTCAATAGAAGAGAACAGATTGAAACACTGTTTTTTATATTTAACTATTCAGTTCATCGTTTTTAAAATTTATTTTACCTTTTAACTGGGGACCTAGTTCAATGGTTCAATTGATTTAATCACTGCGGACATTAAATCTTGAAGCGTGTTTGTTCGCTACGTTTTTATAGATACTAGAATAATGAATGCCTATTGTATTGTAAACGAATAAAGCTCTAGTGAGATTCCCTGATCAGTGTCTGAATCCAAGCAGGAAGATGTAACTCCAACGTCGTAAATTGTAGCTTCGTCGATGGATGGCCGCTGGGTGTGAATGTGAAGCTGTCCCACCTGCCGTATGAAGCCGAGGAAGTGGCACAGTTTTGGGCCACCAAAATCTGAAATACGGTCGTGCCAGATATACGAAGAAGAAGAGAATATTGATAGTCCACCTCTATGTTTTTTCAGTAGGTTAACTGTGCCCATCACGCATTCTGTTTGTTCAAGGTCAGGGTAATTACCTACAGCTGTAAGTATTATGGTTCCTATATGAAAACTGCCTTAGATTCAACCATGCAGGTATACAGATCTAGGTAGTAGGTGTACCTATTAAGTAAGCGCTTGACCTCAAGCTATTTCAATAGATTCATATTGCAGCTTGATTCTGAACGTTATCGATCATTTGCTTGAGGTCGACTACCTGGCTTATATTTCTATGAAGCATAAGAAAACTGTCTACATTAAGTCTTATTAGATCTAGTGAAGATCAATGAACAGATAGTTTTTTTTATTGTTGTTATTAGCAGACCTCGAGGCAGAATCTGAAAATTTCCTTTTAGTATAAATTATGATTTCCTATATTTATTCTTTAAAAATGTTTAAAATTCAAAAATGTTACATAAATTTTTGAAATGTTTCTTAAAAAAACATAAACATTATAATTATTGTTATTTACACGAAATAAATACACAAATTATATGATTGAATCTGAGATTACACCTTCCTGCTATTTATTTCATTTAGCAAATTCATAAGTCAACACGTTCATATTTTCTAAACGCTACAACTCAGCGGAAAATCATGAATCTAAAAAAATAAGCATTACCAATTCAATTATCCCAAAATCCAGGCCTTATTATGTTAATTTAACTATAAAAACGACTTCTAGAACGCTGAAGAATATTAGGTATTAATTTAACAAGTATATCTGTGCGGGTTTTATAAAAATGACACCATTAGTGGCGCGACAATAAAAACGGATTACCTCCACTCCTAACGACGATACGTAACCGCGGGACTTACGGCTGACGAAGTTATACAGCCGAAATAGCAACTATGATAACTACTATAATTATTTAAAATGGTAATAATGTGTTATATTTTTAGTAGTATAGAAGGTACTTGATATTAAACCAATAAAAATATGAGTTGGTGAGGCAATCGAACATGTTTTCCTGATATAACGTGGTTCCTAGTAAGCTCTAGTAGGTTCAATAGAAAATCTTTTCCAAATTGGTCTTTCAAAAATCTTTCTAAGACTGTAATTAATCCTATACTATTAAATGAGCAATATTTGTACTTTTTTTAACGATTTCGTTGAAAGTTGCCGCATAGGGGTTTACAGGGGTGAAAAATGTATCTATCTAGGTCTCATATCTAGGAAAATTCGTTTTCCCTATTTTCACCCGAGCATAGCTTGGTCTCACAGGCGCTGCAACATCACATGAACAAAATTACGCCATATTACCAACACAAACTTTGTAACATCGTACATTTCACAAAGCTCACCATCCTTCACCACACTGTGTCCCTAAAGCTACTAACTCCCGAGATAAACTGTTTCGCATCCGAAATACATCTTCTGGAAGGGAACAAATGCTTTGAGAAAATAAGCCTTTATTTCCATAGCGAAGCACAATGTGTTAAACGACTCCTTCGATGTGAATGGGCCACGGAAATCTAGAATTAGATTTGGTGCTAGCCTTTTGTAGGAGTCTTATGTAATGTTCATACGTTTCAGAGATCATTTGATACGGAATGAGGAGATTTTGGATGAAAAGATGATAGAAAGGATCTTATTACTATGTTTTTCGTGAGAGGTACGTAATATTTTGTTTACGTCAAACAACTCTTCTACGTCAGGCTTGAACATCACCACGTCTAATAGTCGTGTAGGGCTCTAAGTCGAAAATGAAACTGGTAGAGCATTATCGTAATATGCGCGTTAAATACCCAAGATATATGTCAAGGAAATAAGCTTATGTGTTTGTTCTTTAAATAAAAAATAAGGCATTTATTTTAAATTCAAACATGAAAGTGTTTGCTAGCAACATTCTGCATTCTTCACCAAAAATCTCCCCCTAAACATTTTTGATCACCCCGAGATATATCTATATAATATATCTTCAAGCTGAGGGTCGAACCTTTGATTTTCTTTCATGTTTTGTACATTATTACTTCGCGAACGGTCCGATTTCCTCGCCCAAACCAAAGCGAATCGGAAGAAAGAAACAAATGAAACCTCAGAAAGATTTATTCTAAGCGACCGCTAAATTAACCCCAGAAAATGTTATTCGTTCCTTTTTTTATAATTTAACACTCGGACTTTGTTTTTCACGGACAAAGGGCCTGGTATAAATAAGAATAGAATTTGCTAACTCTATACACAAAACCTCAAAGAATTTTGGTAAGAACAAAGAAAGTGGAGTTTTAATTTTTATTATGAATCGGTTTTAAGCTAAATGAATAACTTTTTGGTTACGAATTTATCGTTTAGCGAAAAATTTGTGAAAATTGTTAATCCATTTTGTACGCTTTTAATATTTACCACAAATGTCCTTTATGGACATAATAATGTTTTGGTGTTATAATTAATCCAAAAGCGAAATTTTTAACAGCTTTTTGCGACATTGCCAACGTTTAGAATGCATCTAAATTGAGGAACTCAATGGGAATGATGTCATTCTAACTGACGACAGAAGCCTTAAAACACGAAGCCTACTTCCTGCTGCTTTGAATGCTAAATAAATACTTAAATTACATTTACATATTTCTTCCACAAAATATCAATCGGAATAACTTGAATTCAAAGCAGTTTCTCACGCAGTTTCGCGATCACCGAGGCTCACCTTTTTCTCGGCGCGGCAGGTAGGCAAAGCAATAAATATCTGTGCGCTACTTTTAAATAATTCACACGAAACACCTGAAGGTCGCAACGTTCCCTTGAACTGTTATAACTTTCATTGAACTGATAGTATGTTGTGTGTGTGAAGAAATTAGTTTTACTTGGAAAAAATCTTTTGCTGGGCAGGTCTTCAAGCAATCTAAAACCTTTTTTTTCTGGGGCAGCTGGCTGTCAAAATCAGAGAAAAATCATACAAGTGTACATGTTTTGTATGCAACACTGTTTTTATTTTTGTTTGGAAATGATGAGCTGAATTCATTGTAACAGATCAAATTTGATCAGTTATTTCGGCATACAAACCTACTTTTACAAAACGGATACTAACGAATACTCAATATCCTGTGAAACGGACACTAAGCCCCATGCAGACGAAGTCACAGACAAAACCTAGCATATAATAAAGGAAGATAGGCAATATCAAGGTATTCTTCATCAAAGAAAACAATAAAAATATATCAAAGAGAGACACTCGAGAAAACATTCTGAAATTTACTTAAAGAAATAAAATATTGAATTACGAGGAAAAATCCACCTTCAAGCTAATTAGGTTCGTTAGATTATACCTTCCCAGGACTCACAAAGTAACTTTGTTACAAGAAATCGGTTTATACGGATATTGCTTTATACTGTACACAAACTGTGATCATTTGAAGGTTAACCTTCGTTTATCTCAAAGAGATTCAAAAGAATTATAGAGCGGACATTGGGAATAAAGTGATGCAAAAATTTTGATCCCGGACATTTTCGATGTTGACACATGAATGCTACCTGACAAGCTACGGACGTGTGACACTAGACAGACCGACTGTTACCAAGTAGTAACAAGTATTAGATTACAATTTTCTTCATTTTGTCCCGTCTATCGCTCGTAAATATTTGAATGTCTTTGGTTTATGTTAAGTACAGTGACTAGGTAGATCAGTTGTTTTTTTTTTATGTGTGTCTTTTACAGGAGCTGAAAATTATCCTTAAGTCTGTAGGACACGGTTGATAACTTATTTTCCCATTAATCGTTATCTCTTTGAAGTTCTTTATATAGAAAGGGAGTAGGCACAGTTGCTGCTTTTATGTCGGAAATGAACGATCTGCTTTCCTAGACTAGATTTGTCTGTTTATTTTACAGTTTATCTAAAATTCCACCTAATGCAATGTTAAGAAAATTACCCAGTGCCTACTTATTTCTTCGTTACAAGAAGGCGGGAAAACACTCACAATTTTACTTAGCGCTTTTATCTCTAAAACCCCAAGTTTCTCTATAAAAATTTAAAAGCATCTTTCAAACGAGAAAAATAAAAGGAAATATTTCCAACGGACCGCCGGGCGTCCCGATTCTTGAATTATTGATTTGCTTTGTTTGAAAAACGTGTAAAGACCAACATAAGTCGACCCCTCTAACTGTATTACGACCCCTTCTTAAACAATCAATTGTGGAACATTACGAGGGGGGTGGGAGATCTCGATAAGTGTTTCTTAGCAACGGTCAATTTTATTGTATAAAGGTTTGAACGATCAAAGGTTGACCAGATGATTACTAAGATTTCTGAGGTTTTCTTTGTGAAGTTCTTTGAAAGTGTGCCATAGCTATAAATAGTTTTGGGTTCGAAATTAAGTGTTGACCAATAGTTGGTGAAGAGGGTAAGGTTTCTTGTATAGTCTCTGACAGATAACTTCTTATTAAATATTTCTATTGTTCATCTACTGCTGTCAGTTTAATTAAATCCAGCCAATACTAAGGTAATACAAATTGATATCAGCAGCAAATAAATAACATCACCGAAAAATAAATGAGAAAGGGGGAAATATTAAAAATGGCGGAAACAAACATTGGGCAAATAATTTGTCTTGATGACAAATACCGGGCGAGGGAGTCCAATAAATACGGATTCCTAAGCATTGTTTCCAGATTCTTGTCATTAATCATTTTTATGTCTGTAATTAATATAAAGATCCTGGCGACAATAGGATCTCGAGTTATTATCTTTTCGAGAAAAACTCACCGGTAGGTAAAGGAGATTCTATTATTAGATTACAGTCTTTATGAAATTGTGTTAAGGTGGATTTTGTTGTGTTGGTCGTTAGATTTGATCGGATTTCTCATGAGGTTACTGGTGTAGTAATGTAAATTAATACTTTTAACCTACCTACAACTTTATGTACAGACGCCAGCACATCAAGCTACCCGAAACTGTCAATTAACCTTGAACCTAATGCTTTAGCGATAAAATTGAAAATATATTAAAGTAATTTGACAGATTGTAGTAGCTGAATGTGCTAGCGTCTGTACATTAATTGTACTGTATCCTACCTCTTAGCCACGAACTATACGCTCAAGCGACGACTGCGGAGAGAGCAAATGAAAGAAACTGTTCATAGCATGCTACGTGCCATCGCGACACGAACATACCATTATGGTGTACAATATTTAATTATGGTTCCAATTTATTTAACACTAAAATTATTATACGTCCTAAGTTAACGTCCATCATTCGTTATGCATTAATATATGTAGTTGTTTATTCACAAAGTTAGATTTAAAAGAAAGTAATATTAGGTACATTGATTTCTTACTAATTAAATTATTGACTGAAATTAAATTACTCATTGAGACATTGACATAGCTTATCTAAAGGTGTAGTCACCGGTATTTTTGTCATTAAAAAGTCATTGAATGAATAGTAGGCTTTACTTATCAAGAAAACCTTTAGTTTTTTTCTTAAAAGTATGTAAGGTTACACTTCTTTTTCATAATTTGGAAGTTTATTACTAATTTTTACTGCTATCCCAAATATACTCGTTTTAAACTTAAATGTTCTACACTTAATTCCACTTAATACATTTTTATACCGTGCACTTCTCATGAGTTCTCAATGTGTCATCATTATTTAAATCGAGTTTTATCATTACTGCTGCTTCATAAATGTATAGTGAAGGTAGTCTATGTTGGGCTCGTCTTTCAGTCTATCCGGAGGCAGCTGAATATCAGCATTAATGGAGCGATTGCCTATCTGCCCTCCACAACCCAGTTAGTACTGGGTAATATGATATCCCTTGGTAAGACTGGATGTCAGACTTTCGGGCCACTAACTACCTGTAATGACTTTCAAAGATCTACAAATGACAACCGGGACTAACGTGCTTTATGAGGTACGGAGGAAACTCGGTATGTAATAAATGGTCACCCATGCACGGACTAACCTAGGCAAACGCTACTTAACCTGAAGATCGACCCCAGCGGCTGTTATTATTTACCCACGAGCTCCTCAATAAGTATAATATTACCATCCAAAATTCTAAAGATTATTCTCATTCCTTATGAAATCCCAGAAATACAGGTATTCAATACACAAGTAGAGGGATTAGGGCAAACCCAATTAGCACCTAGCCAGTATTACTGAATATTGGCAATGCTCAGACGGATAAATATAACCAGTATCAACAATAATCTATTTATGTCTACAACACAAACGATCAGATTAGGTCAGGTATTGGTTTTATTCTGTTTCATGAATGTCAAGGGTCAAGGTGTTTAAGGGTTGAAAACTTTCGTCACTCGTCAAATTTAGTATGCGGTAAAGCAGATTAGAAATTTCGTGCACGGATACAAACAAATCTGGCCAACTGCGAGTCTCGTGCACTAGTGTTCCGTATAAATTTGTAGGTATTTTGTTATTAAACTACATATTTACGGTTTTCAGATTGTTTCCTTTACATGTGCTGTAAGACATTGCTTCTTGACAAATTTCATGATTCCAGGTCAACACAAAGTACCCTATTGGTTTTGATTCAACATTATACGTTATTATTAGATTAAATTTTACTTTGCTACAAATATTTTTAGACGTATAAAACGTAAGAGAAATATGGCAATAGTGAACGGCAAAAACAACTCAATGACTGGTGGATTAAGCTCTAATTACGCTAATCGAAATACAAATAGAAGTTTAAAAAATACACAAATTGTGAGTTAGATAAGGTTGAATATAACCAGAATGTGTTTAAAAGGGCGTAGACCGAACTCCGTGCCGAAAATAGCAGCGAAGTATTTTTTGGCATTAGCTAAAAGGTTTAAAATAAAGTAATGGCACCCAAAACAAGCTTTTTTTAAACGTGAATTCAAAAACGTCAATCAGTGTCAGTTAAATGAGTAGAGAGGTTTTGCCAACGAGTTTGTTTTGAACATTATTTTTAAACAATATTTTAGTGTAAATGACAATAGCTACTTACTAAATTAATCTCTCTTCGATTACTGTTATAAAATGGTAGGTACTAAAGTTCTTATAAGTACCTTCAAGGTAGAATCATTGTTTGCCAGGGTAGCCCGTGAAATTCAAATTTTCTTACGTTTTTTATAATTTGAAGGTCAGTGTCAGGTGGTATGTTGATGAAAAATGAGTCGTGCAGGTAAAACGTGTGTATAGTCTGTTTTTTAATCCCTGAGACTAAACTGACATTACATGGGTTGCCAGATTTTTTAATTCTTAAATAGTGATGTGGGACAACACTGATGGCATCTGTCAAATATTTTCTAATAGTCTAATAAATATAAAAAGTTACGAAACCAAACCGGTATCGTAGGCACAATACTACACAAAATAGCTGACAACATTATTTGTAAGTTTGACATTTGCATGTGTCAAGTTAGTATCAGGGATTAAAAACAGACTATAGTTACAGAATTATAACGATTAAAATCATCAATACCGCTAAGTTAATTTAACCTCATTGACCTACTTTTCATGAAATAGTTATTGAATGGGGTTAAATGAGCTTAGGGGGTTGAATTCATGATCTTAATGATTATCATTCTGTGACTACGTACTTGTTACTTACGCGACTCAATTTTCATCAACATACAACCTGACGCTGACTTACAAATTGCAAAAAGCTAAAAAAAAATGATTTTTTTTAATGAACATTTGGTGGGCTACTCAGACGTTCCACCTTTTTTTTTTTTTGGAGGCTAGGCGGAGCGGAAGGGAGTTTCAGACTCTTACTGACTAAAAACCACCCATGTTCCTTCTTTGGCCCTTTATGTTCCAGGGCCGCGGTATCTCTTTCGAACAGTCCCGCAGCCCTGGCGGGCCGCTTGGGTCTATACTCATGTTTTCTATGTTAGAATAAACCCAGGCTTTTGTTTGGCTTTGACAGCCAAGTCTAAGAACTGATTAAATATTATTGTAAGAACAGGAAACGAAAGGATAACATTATCTTATTCTAGAATAATATCTGGTCTTATCAATGCACAATGACGGCTATAGAATAGAAGAATAGAACTTATATTGCACGTATCTATTTTGTTATTTTAATATACTCATCTACTTAAGAATAATAAGCACATGTTACAGACGAGACTCTTGCCAAACATGCGGTGGACCTACAATATCATACTGTGAACAGGTGGCCCCAAGAATGAGGTTGCAAGAGGTCGCTCAGTAATTGTGGGTAAGGATCAAATGGATAAATTTTTAAAGAAAATTTAGTAGAAAGATAAAGCAAAATCGGTTAATAAGGTCCTATTTATTATGGCTCACAGGGAGATCAGAGTAAAGTGTGGTACGTTGAACAGCACATCAGTGGTAATGTTTGACGAGCAACAGACGCTTTTGCTTATCATCTTTAAGGCCAAGCCTTTTCCCAACTATGTTGGGATCGGCTTCCAGTATTGTTAGCTTTCACGGTTTAAAACTAAACTTGTGCTGTCATTTACGGGATATCTTCCGTGATGGTTCGTTATTTTGAGCTCCCGATGTTCGGCTTCCAGTATTACCAGATGCAGCTGAATACCAATATTATACATGGAGCGACTGATTATCTGGCCTCCCAAATCCAGTTATTGCTGGTTAATACGCTACTCCTTGTTGTCAGACTTTCGCACCACACTACCTGTAGTAACTGCCATAAATCTACAAATGACAGCGACCAACGCTTAACTTGTTTTCCGAGACACGGAGGAAACTCAGTATGTAATGGACGGTCACCAGTCCACGGACCGACCTTGACAAGCACTGCTTAACCTTGAAGATCTATCCGTCCGGCTGTTAATATTGAGCTAGAAGCTCCTCGACAAACGTCTTTACTAGTATGTAAAATTGTTACCGAGGACTTGCGTCCGCCGCACAAGCAAGTATTGGGCTGCCTTGTTGGTCTAATGGTCGCAAGCACTACACTATTGCTGAGGCATTAAGCACTAAGGCTGATGAAGTCTGGGAGTCTATTTCCAGGCTGGACAAAGTATATTTGGTCCATGTGGAAGTACTCAGTAGCAGCTTGGAGTCTTGATTTGTGCCCGCCCGGTCGACAACAATAGTTTATTATTGTTTGTTTTTTTTTTTAATTTAACCAGTGACACCACCAAGACGAATCTAACGACGTATAATTTGTTCAAATCCGGGGCAACAAAGAAACGGGCATACATACTCACATGTTTACATACATACATGTCAAAAATATGACCCTCCTATTGGGTCCCCGCAGTCGGGTAAAAATAAATGACAAAATCGAGTAAGCTATTGTTCAATAATAAAACAGTTAAAGTCTTGTCTGAAATGCAAACGATTTTACCACAACCCCGAATCGCACACAAGAAGAGTTGAGGTCGATAGTGACTGTAATTCTCAAAGACCAGTGAGTTGGAAAATTGAGAAGTGGATTAGGCAAATCACTTTTCATTCCGTCCTATGGCCGACGAAGTTTGCCCTTTTAAATTTTATTATCTCGGAGGCACGCCGTCTGTTCATACCGGTACACTGAAAGCGGGAAGCGGGACATTAAATTTGAATAATTAATTTTAATTTTTCTCCCTTTTTTAAATGACTGCCAGAAAGTGAGTTGCTTTTTTGAGTGATGTCACTGTCAAAATTGTTGGGGTGATTTTATGTTAGAGAATGATTTTGTACAGTCAGGGAAAGTAATTGTTATGTAAATTGACTACTACAAACTCATCATCTTCCTGCCCTTGTCCCATGTTACTTGGGGTCGGCGCAACGTTTTTTTCTTCCATTCTCCTCTGTCAACCGTCACGCTATCATTTACTTCCTTATCTTTCACAATCCATCCATCGTTTCTTTGGTGAACTACTACAAACTGCTACCTACTTAATTGGCCGGCACGGAATTCTTTGACAGTTATATGTTATGGCTTTACCGAGATAATTGTTTGATTTTAAGTTATTACGTTAATAAAAACCGTTTAAAAATCCTTACCAATGTTAAAAATGCGAAAGTAACTCTGTCTGTGTGTTATGCAATTACGCCTAAACTACTAAACCGATTTAAATGTTTGGTACAGAGATAGTCTAGAGCTAATTCGAAAAAAGGGCTGTAAGGGGTTGATTTAGGGGATGAAAGTTTGTATGGAAATAACGTCATTTTTAAAACTAGAAGCTTGAATCTATTTTTTAGGCTTTTGATTAGATATAAAAAATACGACATTCAAAGTTTGTAAAAATTTTACACTAAAATGGGTAAAAATAGGGGATGAAAGTTTTTGTGTGATGACGTCGGCAGAAAAGCTTACGGCCCAGAAAATAAAAATATGGAAGAAATACAGAGAATTACGGAGTCTGACTGACTGGGTGACATGACATAACACACAGCCACTGGTCTTAGAAACATGAAACTTGGAGGGTGTGTTTTTTTCTGAATGTAAATATCTATTAAGAAAGGATTTTTGGAAATTCCCACACCCCTAAATTGGTAAAATAGGGGATGGAAGTTTATATGAAAGTCCGTCAGTTTTGAAGTTAGGATCTTCAAATTTTGCGTTTAGGCTGACGATTGAAAATTGATTTATACGTGTCTCAGCGTTTTTGATAATTCTACCCCAGAAGGGTTAAAAAGGGGGATGAATGTATGTAACTAAGTTTGTAACCGTAACCTGGATTAACGTATAGGTTACTTTTTAATCCCGGTAGTACGTTACCGTCGAATATTTTTCGACATCCACGCGGGTGATGTCACGGTTAAAAGCTGGTTACACATATACGTCAAAAACAAATATTTCAATACAAACAAATATTATTGTTTACCGGATTGTTTGTAGTTTGCAGCGACTTTAATTAGAGAACATGCAATAATTTTAAACTAGAGTTAGGCATAGTGTTTTTATCGTCAGTCATCGATTTTATTAAAAATCAGAGTATCGCTCAAACGCCTGTTGCGTTCCCCCGCCCGATTTCAAGTGAAAATGATTTCCATCGCGATCGAGTGGCCTCAGTAACTTAAGGGGCTAAAACAGTTTATTCGTCACCAATTTCACAATTTCTATTCCAGTGTTTGTTGCTGTAAATTGGTCGGCTCTCGGCTTTGATACACATTTTCTATGAATTCAATTGGTCTCCTTAAAATTGCTCCACAAGAACGATAATTTGGTTTAGGTACTCATTCCGACTCCGCTATTCGGCGATATAAGAATATTAAAAGATTTCTTAGCCACAAGACTTAATTAGCGCTTGTGAAGTAGCTTTAAATGGGTTTATTTTATCATTTCATGTCTGTGTTAATTAAATTTTCTCGGCACTGCATGTTATTCTCGTACATTTATTTTGTTTAACTTCACTAAATGGTTTTTTTTTCGAAGACTTAGCGGGTTATGGGCTTAAAAGAAAACATATTGCCTTAATATATAATTCTATGATCGTATGACCGTAATGACCCACAAGGTTTTCAACTAAATTTTATTTTGTATCTATTTTCGCATTAGTGGACGCAAACGATTACGATTTGACAACAAAATTAAAATTGTTTAGAATTATGAGCACTCAGTATTATTGCGTCACATTATAGTTGTCTCCATTTGTTGTCCGAAATTGGGACACTTATCGGAAATTTAGTTCTCAAATGATCGTTGGTAGGTACAACAGAATCTTCAAATAAGGAAATCGCTTTAATTTCAGCAATGACGAAAAGAAAAATATTATTTTTACGTAAAAGGCGGAAGTTTAAAAAAGGTAAAAATAGAATAGAATAGAGTATACTATATTATATACACCATAGAAGTAACGTAGAAGTAAGTTAAGAAAAAAAATCGCATAGGGTGACACAATGGGCGGTCTTATCGCTAAAAACGATCTTTTCTAGACAACCTCAGATGTAGGGCCGACAAATTTAAATAAATCTCATCTTCACTACTTTACTGGATAGAGTACCTTATTACAATTTGCCCCATCAGTTGAAAATCACGTTAATTTCGTTTACTTTGGGACTTTCATAGAAATGTTTGACGAATTTCAAAAAGATGTTGAGTGGTCTAAATTAATTAATTTATTTGTGACCGGCAACCGTATCCATACTATTGCTAAATTGTTCAAATATTTTACTGTCTGACATTCTTTGTTCGGATGCTATGTCAATCTCCAAACGTTTTAATCTGCTTAATGATATTCAGTCTGCTTTTATTTGGCGCGTCTTTACATACTATAAAACTAAGTCGCTCCTGCTGTCTGTACGCTCAGATCTTTTAAACTACGCAACGGATTTTAATGCAGTTTTAAAGAATAATTCAAGAGAAAAGTTTTATGTAGTTTTATGTGTGCAATGTAGATATACATTGCACCCGTGTGAAGCCGGGGCGGGTCGCTAGTTTAAAATAAAACCAGACTGAATATCATTAACAGTAAAGAGAGATATATCAATTTAAAAAAGAGTTTCAATTATCTTTTCCACTGAGATATTAATTACTGTTAAATAAAATAGTGTTATAAAATGGCCAATTTAAATATTAAATAACAAAGTCGCTCCTGCTGTCTGCACGCTCAGATCTTTTAAACTACGAAACGAAATTGAATGCAGTTTTCAACAATAGATAGAGTAATTCAAGAGGAAGGTTTTTATGTATATTATTTACATTGCACCCGTGCGAAACCGGGGCGGGTCGCTAGTTTAAAATAAAACCAGACTGAATATCATTAACAGTAAAGAGAGAAATACCAATTTGAAAAAGTGTTTCAATTATCTTTTCCAATGAGATATTACTGTTAATGCGACTGCCTATCTGACCTCCACAACCCAGTTACTACTAGGTAATACGATATCCTTGGTAAGACTGGTTGTCAGACTTTTGAGCTACTGACTACCTGTAACGACTGTCAAAGATCTAAAAATGACAGCCGTTACCAACGGCTTAACGTGCTTTCCGAGGCACGGAGGAAACTCGGTACGTAATGGGTCGTCACCCATCCACAGACCAACCTTGACAAGCACGGCTTAACCTAAAGATTGACCCGAGTGGCTGTTATTATTTAACCACGAGCTCCTCAGATAACAGATAATTTATACTTATACTAAGTCCAAATGAGTTCAATGACTATAGTCGGCGGAGATTGTTTTTTTTTTAAATCTCGGCAAACAGAGAATAAATATTGTTTGAGTATTTAAATTGTGTTTATAAATAGAACATCATAGATAAAAATGATTATTTAAAACAAATATTTACTTTTATGAACAAACTCTAAAATTTATTCTTCTAGTTCTAAATTCAATAAAAATTGAATTTTCTATTTTTCATATTAAGCTGTCTAGCGGCATCATACCTTTGCTTCTTATTCAACCTGGCGAAAGCAAAGTGCAAATTAAATCATAGTTTCCTAATAATTCCTGACAAAAATACTTTCCGTTCTAATATTTTATTTCTTCGAAAGTGTATTGGAAAACGTCGTTTGATACGCGCGAGACAACTTTAAATGTAACAAACCCCCGTTTGTTACATTTAAAGTTGTCTATCGGGCATCTGCGAGTTGTCCTTGGTCGCGTTTTTCTGTCTTTCCTTGCCTTTCAATATTGGCATATTGAACCCCATGGTGCCAAGATATCTACATAATGGGTTTAAAAAGACCCTTAACGAAGCTGAAAGGCACTTGGTCTCTCCGTCATTGCGATATTTTTTTTTGTTCCGGAGCATACCTGGGAACCTTAATTACGGAACCTTACCCTAGTCCCTAGTTACGGATATATTAAAAGTCAAAGTTCCAACTTTTTCACACGTTTCTTTTTTACATACAAAACTTCACTTTAAATACCTCCACGGCCGGGCGGCCCCTGTACTATTTAACGCATCCATCAGCACAATGTTTTGAGTGCGCTACATTGAGTCCTACCGTAAACCGTAATTTATCACCCCCAAAAAGATGGTTTCCCAGCAATCATTTTTGTGTTGAGTTACTTAGTTTGGAACACAGAATGCTTGGTTAACGGCTTTGTGAAGTGTCCGTTTACAGTTTTTATTAAGAAAAAAACAATAATAAATCTTTGATTATTGCTAGAAATCGCTTTGTTTCAATGTCAATGCATTGTTAAACATTTAAATAATCGTACCCACACGAATAATTTTATTCTACGAAGTCTGGTAAAATAAAAGGGTGAAAAAATTAAAACTTCTCCCTGAACCCTTTAATTAACATCAATTCGATGACCCCTGATTGCAAATGGACAAATGTAAAATGTTTGTACACACAAAATAAGTGCTGATGGCATTTAAATTGAAACCTTTGATGTAGCACTCTTCATACAGGGGTGAATACATTTATGTTGTATTTTATAGGTATGTGGGTACGTGTATGGTTTTGAAAACAGATGATATTAAAATATCTCTTTTTACCTTTTGAACTTCTTTTCGCAGTAAAAATGTAGCAGCAGGACAAATGTGAATGATTATCTACTCGTAAAATTGCTTTAAAGTTCCACTAGCAATTTTTTTCTTATTTTATTTCTTAAAGGTATTCATAAATATCGTTTTTGTGGTTTGATATTAGTTCCATTCAAATCGGGTGATCTATCATTTCCATTCTCATTCCCGACACTTTCAAAAATATAAACGTAGAACTTTCTGCGCATCTCCTCAATTATGCTAATACACTTATTTTACTTTCAACCCACCTAGCGACATCCTCGAGACAAAACTCGTTACGCCTTCCCCTTACTTGGAACAAGAGCGTCAAGAGCAACATTATGACATCATATTAAACTCCAACCCTCCAAGGGTCGAAAAGTAACCGATCCCACAAAAACAGGCCGCAACTAAAAGTGTCATATACAACATAAATACAAAACCGTCACTACTGTACCCTATCTGGTATAACAGAGGGAGGTCCCATGCAAATTAGGTGGGCACCTATTTATTTTCAAATAACATCGTTCTGAGTATAGCAGTTTGACATGGGTCGGATATATCATACGGCTGTTCCATATTTCCACACTTTTTTTTTGTTGAGCTGACAGTTGTGGACGGTAGATGGCGACCTCCATATATTACTCGAACACATATCGTTTTGTAATGAAGTGCCCGAAATTGGCAAGGGATGATTTATAATGATATACTTAGGCTGTGTGGAGCTGGCAGGCACTCTGAGTTGAGCCTCGAAATTCGTAATTCATATAGGTACGGGAAAATTATGCTATATATTGTATATTTTTCAGCCCTTTTTGATACGTAGGTACTCATCATCTGCCTAGCCTTTTCCCAACTATGTTGGGGTCAACTTCCAGTCTATCCGGATTCAGCTAGTATTTTACATGGAGCAACTGCCTATCTGACCTCCACATCTTAAAACCGGGCAATACCATACCCCTTAGTAAGACTGGATGTCAGACTTTCGGGGGACTGATTACCTGTAACGACTGTCAAAGTTTTTTGTACCTACTAACGCATTCAAATTATACTGATAATTTTTTTCTCAAATCGTTCTTTTACTTTACCGTTGACCTGGATAAAACAAAAAACTCTTGGCTAATTTTCACATTACAACACCATAAAATTGCGACCAATACACTAAATTGAACTTTTTCAAAACCCCAACACTATCAATTCAAAGTTCCCTTGAAATAAGGCCGTATTCTAAGTTTCTGACACTCCTGCTTTGGAAAAAGATAGCCAATCTCTGTGCTGTTAAGTGCTTGTTAAATATATTTAAGACGTCTGGCGAGATGAGACTCAAACGGTTATAGGAACCATAAGCTTGAGTGCTTGAATTTGTACTTTCGAGTTTAAAGTGCATCTTTAGGGTTATAGCTCAGAATGAGAGATTAATGTCAAATAACTTAACAAATATATTAACGAATTTAAAGTTTAAGCTTTATTGAAATAAAAATAGAATTAAAACTGGTCTATCTGTTTATAATGACTGTTCTTTTAAAGTTAAAGCAACTCAGTAAAAAGTAGCATATAAATTATTCAGAACTGGTTTTAGTGAATCAATTCAAAGTTTAATGAAAGTACATTGAAAAAGAAAACCTCTTAGTAGAAACTAAATAACAAAGTTTTGCTTAGTCTACGGTACTAAACCGTAGACTAAGCAAACCATTATCATCGACAGTCATAATAAAAATAATAAACAAATAAAGCAAACTGAGGTGAATAATAAAGAGGAATCATCAAATAAAGATAGTTGTCAACTCGGTTCGTCTGCCAATGCTACATTAATAGTTTGCGAGAGCAATAACAATAAATACTGTTATTAAGATAAAAAAAAAATGGCAAACGACAAACTAAATCGCCAGTATATTACGAAAAGAGCGGCTTGTTGTGTCGTGTTGGGCCACAATAAGCGTGGGCAGAGCTCGTAAACATTTGGTATAGACGCTATAAAGATATTAGTGGCGGCACTTGGACCAGCGCGAACGGCCATGTATGCTCAAACATTTTTTATGTGCGTAATGAAAGAAACATTTTTATTCAAATAAAATTCCGACGAAGGAACGAAACGGAATGCCTTTAAATATAGAAATTGCGTTCGAAAATGTGCTTGCTTTATTTTTATCACGGGAAATAAATTATGGAATGGGCCAAGGGTTATGTGCGTCTGCCATTACGTTGAGTACATTCGTATCGTAGCGAAAGTCATGTTGGTTTTCGATGTCAATGCAAATTTTTTATTAAAACTAACTTTAAATTAACCGTATAGACAGTATGTGGAGCTTGTGGTTAAATAATAACAGCAGCTCGGAACGATCTTTAGGTTAAACCGGGCTTACCTAGGTTGGTCTGTGGATGGGTGGCCGTATTACATACTGAATTTCCTCCGTGCCTCGGAAAGCGCGTTAAGCCGTTTGTCCCGGCTGTCATTTGTAGATCTTTAAAAGTTGTTACAGGTAGTCAGTGGCCCGAAAGTCTGACAACCAGTCTTACCAAGGATATCGTATTACCCTGTACTAACTGGGTTGTGGAGGTCATATAGGCAGTCGCTCCATGCACATGGTAAATATCCCGTTTCTAGTGTTAATTATAATGTAGTGACCATGACAGTTTAAAAACTTATAGTCGCTCCATGTAAAATACTGGTATTCAGCTGCATACGGTTAGACTGGGAGCCGACCCCAAGATAGTTGAGAAAAGGCTACGCAGATGATGATAGCCAGAAAGTATGCGATAAAAAGAACTTTAAGCTATTACGAGTACATACTTTAGGGTGCCAAACGCTGGATGAAAATTAAATGAAGTCCCTAGCAACTCCTAGTTTATCATAAAAATAAAGTTACACAGCAGTATGCTAATGAACAGCAAGTTCGATGCCAAACGAGTCTGAATTTATTTGCAGTCATCACATTTTAAGTTACGGAACTTTAAAAGCTGCCTTTTGACGGGAGCGAAATGAATAATCCTTTCCATTCCGACCCGCACTTTCGCAAAACAATAGACTCCATCAAGTATAATGATGGTTTTAAACAAAACAGGCCATTTCTCAGCGAGAATCTATCTCCCCTCAAGGAATTGTGTGCTGATTTATCTAACGTTTCATGTCGAATTAATAACTTTAAGAGTGACTTAGAATAATCTTTTATGATTCGTCGAGAGAGATACCATTGTTCTGTGCGGATCGAGTTGCGAACTGTGTGTAAGATTGGGACTGTAATTAAATGTTTTGTTACAAATTACTTTTGGAACAGAAGTGAGATGTCTTGTTCAGGAATTTTGCTTTGTTATAATGTCCTTACGTAATGTATGTCAGTGTCTTGTGGAGTTTCGCGACTCAGTAAAGGGTTAAAAGTTTTGATACGACACGTGCATCATTAGAGATTTCAAGTAAACTCTCCGACAGTTTTTTTTTTTTTACTATGCACTTTATTTTTATAATTAAGTACTTAAGGATCTAAAATAATAAAAACATATGTACAAGTATCAAAATGGGATAAGAATTACAGACCGACAAAAATCGTCCACATCACTGTCAATAGTGCGGATAGCAAGGCTGATTCTTTGGTCAAAAAAAGGAAAGTCTTGGTTATTATATAATTAAAGTTGAATAGGGGAAACACATACAAGGAACATTACAGTAATATTTTGTAGGAAACTTTCGAAATTCACACTTTTTTATATACAAGGTGGAAGGACACCATTCTGAACCTCCCCCCCCCACGTAGAACTTTTTCATAGGTAATTAAAAAAAATCAACTGTAGGTAGGTATTTCAGTTTTGTAGGAAACTGCTGTTTTTTTTTTTAATAACCGACGAAAAATGTCAGAATGATGTACTATAAATATAATCAAGCTATTCTCCTCACTAAGCGTACATGTTTAGCGTATTAATATTAAGATAACAGCCAGGTTCAAAGTCCTCCAATGTGCCAAATAGTTTTGCTACTACAGAGCATGTGGTTACCGTATTATATTATATTGATTAAATTTCGGTTAATATCGGTTAGTGAATATTTGTTTTACCAGAATAAATTATTCAGTTTTATAGTTTTCCCAACCTAGTTATTAGCACTTCATGATTAATTTTACATTGTGCGAAACATTTTGAATGCACTCAAAATATAATTTCGTTATGACCCTTCATGTCAAACCGCTACAGCCTGTCCGATACACAAGAGAAGCAATTTATAATAAACTTGGTAAAACTTATCAATCACATCTTTCTGCCATGGTTCACCATGACTCAGCACAGAAGGACTGGACAATGCAAGGACGCTGGATTTTTGAGGTCGACCCTCTGACTTCTGACGGAGATTAATGGACCAGACGCCTTCAAAGACCCTACCATACAAAACGATACATAACCCTCCCATTCTTTCCAACAATCCATTGCCATTTTGCGAAAATAAAACTATGGGAAGGTCGGTAAAAAACCGCAATGAATGCAATAAAAAGTGATGTTTCAGCTTTGATATTTTCATTCCGTCTCTAAGACCCGAGGGATACTCGCTCGTGTTATGCAGGAAATGTGTGGTTTATTGATTGAAAATCGCTGTTACCTATGCGATTGAAAAAGAAAGGTTCACCGTTCGATGGTTACGGGGGCTCTCGAGTGGAAACACTTGATTTTTCACGCATTCCATCCTATTGAAGCGAACGGAATCGACGATTGTGATGATAAAAGATTATTTTATTATTTCGGTGCCGCAAATTTTGAGATATGGGTTAACTTGGTTGAAAAATCTCGTTCCTTTTCTCGTTCGTATTCATTGATAAAGTCTTGCTTATGAGTAGTGCTTATAACATTGTAATTTATAAGGCGTGTATCCTTTAATTGCGTGAAATTTTCAGTTCTCTTCCTCTATTTACTAGATATAAATCTATATTGCTTACAGAAACTAAAAGCTTAACTCGTCAATCAGTAAATCTTTAAGCAACTTAATTACCGAAAATTCCAAGCTTACATTTCTTAAGCTTCCGTTACTAAGGAGACATAATCCCAAGAATTATGAGCCATAACTTTATTTAATATAAAACGTATTCACTTATCTCAAAATATCTGAGGTATATTAAAACCTTAATACTTTTGAACCTTCTTAAAAAAGCAATTATTTTTTTATTACACACCATTGCGTGTTAATACTGGCATAAAAGGCAGTCAGATTTATTTCCTTTTTCCAAAAAATCTTAATTTGAAAAAAGCGACCGCTTAACTTTTCATTGCCATTCCATTCACTTCACTTGCAGCTATAAGTAAATTTATCAGAGGCGGTGAGGGCTCTCGACGTTGGCATAAAAGGCGAAACCCTTTGGCTGGAGTTTGGAACAATGGTGGCTTTAACAATGGTACACAACAGGCTCTTCATTGTACTACGGACATCTTGTGATACAAGGATCTTCTGCAACTAACAAAACCGGTCTTTAATACGATGGCTTCATTAGGTTGCTTAATTGACTGCATTTTACATAGCACATGAAAGAGGTGAATATCATTAGTCAAAGTTTCAATGTTGAAACAAGAACTTGTTACTGTTTTTTTACCATTCGGCGTGATTAGTAAAAAACTGGGACTGCATTTTTGGAAGTGCTATTAAAATCACTTCTTTGAACAATAAAGGTGAACTCAAAATTGAAAGAGGTTTGAGGAGAAGAGTAGAGATATTTATTTAACAGTTTGTTTGTATTGTACACACACAATATAGAAAAGAAAAAAGGAACAGAAAAATAGGTAAATAGATAAATAGGTAAAGGTGATACTTATTTTTTAAGAAATCACTTCTAGTATACCTGCGAATGGCGACGAGGATGTCTTTCTGAGCAAAAATTCTTCTTTTTTCTTATTTTTTCGTCTACGCTAGACAAGCCTAGCACGAGCCGAGGATAAACAGAGCACCAATTCGTGTAGTGTGGACCAACTTACGAGACTCGAACGAGCACTCCTGCCAAGGGAATTTGTGCTCGTCGCTAGCGTAGACGTAGCTTAAGATTTCGATGTTTAGTTCATCATCTGCGTCATAGATGGCTCTATAGTACTTTTCGTTCTATGTATATAGCTGTAGTACCTACTTTTGTAGTGCCGCTACAATAGTATGACACCGACCATTGTTTTCGGTCGAATGCAACAAGACCGTACCGTGAAATAATTCTGAACAGCTTTATTTATTACCTGTTACTAAGTAATTAGCACCAACTTCATATCAAGTGACCGATTTCATAATTATCAACACCATTAACGACAATCAATCCAATTATAAATGTTTTTTTATTTAATAAAACCGACGATTGGGCCCACAGCGATACTTATTAAAAAAATCAACGCATGAATTTATTCCATCGAAATCGTATTGAAAACAATAACCACTAGTTATTCTGTGTCAGTTTAAATGAATTGCATTAAAATCGGTGACAAGCGATATTCGACCGAAATGTCGGAGTTATTAATAATGTTTAATGGTGAATGTTGTTGAACAAATAAATTTTTCAGCGTTAATTTTGTTGATTTTTGGTGTGATTGTGGCGGAAGGTTGGATCATTGAGGTTCTGGGATTCCCCTCATCGTTATCTTTCATGGTTTTTTAACTGACTTCAAAAAAGGAGGAGGTTTCTCAATTCGACCGTATATATATATATATATACATATATTTTTTATGTGTGTTCACGGATAACTTCGTCGTTTATGAACCGATTTTGATAAAATTTTGTTGGAAAGGATTTGTTGGATGGATCCCGGTTTCCTTATCAAGGGTGGTCCCATGATAAGGAAACCGGGATCTGATGATGGCATCCAAGAGAAATTGAGGGGAGCTTTCAAAAATTGTAGTGGCGAATAGTGCGTTTGTAAATTTTTTGATTAAGTATTTTAAAGCACTACAATTTAAAGAAGGTCTGGAATCGCTCTGATGATGGAACCGAAAGACAGTCGAGGGAACTCCTCAACGGTTTACAGCAGTCACCTTGTGTTTGGGTTTGATTAATTTGTATTGATGAGAAATTTACACCTAGATGGGTTGTGACTGTCATAAGGGGTCTGATGATGAAGACAAAGGACAGTTAAGGGAACTCCTCAACTGTTTACAGTAGCTACCTTGCGTTTGGACTTAATTCATGTATATTGATTAAAACTTTGCACCCATCTGGGTTACAAGTGCCATTACAGGTCTGATGATGAAAAATATTTGTATGGAATATTGCAACTTATAATTAAAAAAAACTTTTTTGCAAAAAATAAAACCGACTCCAAAAACACAAAAAAGTGAAAAATAATTTTAGTTTCAGAAGTCGGTGACTTTTGTTTGTTTGATTCAGTTTTTTGTCACCGACTTCTGAAGCTAAAATTATTGTAATATAGTGTCATACTTATTTTTTTAAGGTTCATTTGAAGGATGAAAGGGGTGTAAAACTTGCATGGTCATGATAATCATTATGATCATTAACCTGATATAAGGAATTTCTATACTGTAAGAATGAAGATCAGCATCACTCTCTTGCCCTTACCCCAATTTATTTGGGGTCAACGCATCATTGCTTCTTCTTCGTCGTCATCAACTCCTTTCTATCCAAACTGTCTTTCACACGTTCCATCCATCTTTTTTGAGGTCTTCAACTTCTCTTATTCACCCATACTCACGACATTACCATGACAACCGATTTCTACACATGAACAAAAAATAAAATCCATAAATATTATCTAACAAAACTATTCAGACAAAATTCTCAGAAAGCGCAAACCTTAACCAAAAAGATTGCACAATCAACACAAACACAGAATATCGTGATTCAAAACCATTCGATTGCACCATTTTAAGAATAAACGACTAAACTCAGTTTACGCTTTGGCTCGAGCAAAACCAGCCATTGCATATTGTTGCAAGTTTTATTCTCTTTGACTAAGTTCCGATTGTACACCGCAATGCGCCGAGACCGCCTTAAAAGTATTAAGAGCAATCACAATAAACCAGGACTTAACTTCGCACAAACTTTCGTCAGTGTAACCGATCCTTTTAGGAAGTTTAACATACTGAACGAAATAGGGAACTTTTTTCATAATGCCAGTATGTGGAGGTTTTAATAACGTTGGAAGTTTTTTAATTAGATTTGGAAAGCTTGATATATTGCATTGTGGAGATGAGATCAAGTGTCATATTATGTTGTGGGGAAACTTGGACATTCTCGGAATAAGTTTGTCGACCTTCAAACGGTCACATAAGATATAAGGGTAGGTCGTGAGAACTTATTGAGTGTAGCTTTGGTTTTTTTTACAACTCGCAAAATGTGAAAAATTTAAAGTTAATTAATTTATAAAGAAAACCGCTTCTGGTTTAAAATAATTAGCTCATATATTTCCATTGCTTGGGCAAAGGCCTCGTTGATTTCTTTTAACTTCGACGTCGATGACGCACTACTTCTTTCAAACCAAATAAGACGTCCATATCGTCCCACCATCTCCTTCGTGGTCCACCGCGACCTCATCTCAATGGGCACCAATTGTGTATTCTGCAGATCCAGAGCTCGATCAACTTATGTCTAAAAATATCTACCCCAATCACATGATTCATACATAAAAGGCGACGGCGCGGTTGGCCCTGTGTCGCGGGTTCGATTCCCGCACGAAACAAATATTTGTATGGCCTACAGGTAGTTGTTCCGGGTCTGGGTGTTTGTGTATGTGAGTTTAATCCTTTGTAAACGCAACTGCGATACAGGAGAAATTACTAGTGTGGGGGGCAACGTTTTAAACAGACTGTTCATGAAGCCGTCAACCAAGCATTCTGTACATGAAAGTAAGTAACTCTACGCAAAAATTATTGCTGGGAAATATAATTTTTTTGGAGTGAAAAATACGTTAGGAGACAATGTAATGCACTCAAAATCGAACATGGAAGTATTAGTTTAATTACAACCTGGATGATATTATAATCACAAGGTTTTGTAACAATATTCTGATTTAAAAGAGTTCCGTGTCCGTTCTTCTCCATAGAATTCTATACTTTGGAATCTACAGTTCATTCACAGATAATATAGGTACCTTGTGGCTGGCTCTGTAGCTTCATGGTTTTTAGGGTTCCGTACCCAAAGGGTAAAACGGGACCCTATTACTAAGACTTCGCTGTCTGTCTGTCTGTCTGTCTGTCTCCAGGCTGTATCTCATAAACCGTGATAGCTAGAAAGCTGAAATTTTCACAAATGATGTATTACTATTGCCGCTATAACAACAAATACTAAAAATTACAAAAAAAAAAATTAAGGGGGGCTCCCATACAACAGATATGATTTTTTGCTGTTTTTATAGATAATGGTACGGAACCCTTCGTGCGCGAGTCCGACTCGCACTTGGCCGGTTTTTTTTATTTTGCTTGTTACCTACTTTCACAATTCAAAAGTATCTTTAACTGGTTTGTTTGAAATAAATGCTTTGACTTTAAAAAAACAGGCAATTTGTTCTTCGTATTTCTTTCTTCAAGGAACACCCATTATGAGGCGTCGTGTTTACATACTCCCGGTTAATATACCGTAGTTACCCAACTTACTAAGATTACGTAGGTTTAAGTTTATAATTAGACATACAATATTAATACGCTTGTTCATGTTACAACATCGGGTATATTAGAGCCAGGTACTTTAGTAAAACAATAACTAGTACCATTGTTTCACTAAGATATCTTTGAAGATGATTAATGTTGGAAGTTGTATGTGTTCAGTTCGCATCGCTTGTCTCACAGAGCGACAGAATTAAGTGATAAGCAAACGATGATTTTCTGGAATAGGATGTTAGTGAATACTAACTGTGCCTTTCGGATTTACCTATGTGAACAACGTTTTTTTAGGTAAATATTGTCTTTGCTACATACGTGACTATATTTTCTCCTGATAAACTGGTCGTAACAGTGGAAGTGGAAGTTAATAGAGAAAAGTTAATTGTTTTCAAATGAACCATGACGAGAGAGATTATTAGTTTCGTTATATGAGAAAAATCCAGTATCAAGGATCTACGTTTTCCATAACGAACTTATCTGAAAAAGGCGTATGTGTATGATAATGAGTTATTAATGATGTTTCAAAAGATGAGCAAACAATATTGCAAGTCTTCTTAGATAAGTAGATAGTGGAGCAGTACATGGGTAGGTACTGCAAGTATACTAGGGTGGTCGCAAATGAGGCATTTGGCGCCTATGATTTCAACTTCTACGGTACATGTTCATTGTGTGTATGTGTGTATACAAGAAAGAAGTACAAGGACTGCGTACAATACAAACAGATATTTTTCTTAATTAGGACGACAACACAAAAGACACGAATAACACTTAACCTTTTCTTTTTTTTTTTGTTCATGATGTGGAAATCCAACCCAACCTAAACTAGTTGGTTAAATTCTTTAGTCAATCTGTCTACCAACTACCAAGATGTAAAAAAGTAGAATATGCACCGATAATGGCAAATACTGTACAATACACTCAGTGGTACAATATTATATTGTACCACTGAGTGTATTGTACAGTATTGTGGAAATCCAACCCAACCTAAACTAGTTGGTTAAATTCTTTAGTCAATCTGTCTACCAACTACCAAGATGTAAAAAAGTAGAATATGCACCGATAATGGCAAATACTGTACAATACACTCAGTGGTACAATATATATTGTACCACTGAGTGTATTGTACACACTGTACAATACACTCAGTGGTACAATATATATTGTACCACTGAGTGTATTGTACAGTATTTGCCATTATCGGTGCATATTCTACTTTTTTACATCTTGGTAGTTGGTAGACAGATTGACTAAAGAATTTAACCAACTAGTTTAGGTTGGGTTGGATTTCCACATCATGAACAAAAAAAAAAAGAAAAGGTTAAGTGTTATTCGTGTCTTTTGTGTTGTCGTCCTAATTAAGAAAAATATCTGTTTGTATTGTACGCAGTCCTTGTACTTCTTTCTTGTTGTTGTACCGTACAGAAGAAACAAGATCTTTGTATAGTAAAAACTTGTTGTTTGCTCACTGCACCTTTTTGTTGATTAAGTTTGTCGCAAGTTGCAAGACAGTTTAGTGTTCCCTGGGACACGTTGAGTGTTAGTTTCTGTTCTGCTTTTTTAAGTAAATTTCTGAAGTAAAAAATAGTAATCCAAGGAATGGGTATGAAGATGAGGAAGTAGAACATAATAAGTGCATAAAAGAGCCTGCACTGGAAACAATAGCTTAGTTATTCGGACATATCTTGGACATTACTTTTTAGTGTTTACACCATGGTATAATAAGGTTGCTGTCATCCGTAAAAACCGTCTTCCTCCTCTAATAAAGAAGTTTTATATATGTTAAACAATTTCTTCAATAATGTTTTAAATACCAAGTATATATATAGATCCTTAGTCGTGTTCATTGTTTTGTTGTAATGTATACAAATAAATAAAATTGAAGTGTCTGTTTGTAATTTCATAATAACAGCTTTTTACTGAATGCATATGAAAGTATATATGGTACTTATAAGAAAGAAAAACATTATTTTTAATTTTGTCTGTCTGTCTGTTTGTGCCGGCTAATCTCCGAAACGGCTGGACCGGTTTTTACGAGACTTTTACTGGCAGACAGCTAATATTACAAGGAGTAACTTAAGCTAGGCTTTTATTCTTGAAAAAGGATTACGGTTCCTAGAGTTCCAAAAAAATTAAAGCCCTGTAAATTGTTGACAAAATGCGATTCACGCAAACGAATGTTGCGGGCAACAGCTAGTAATTTCAATAAAACTACACAAAAATCTCGCAAAATAAAGTTGTAACCAAACATTTTAAATCGAATCAAAGCATCAAGATTCGCCTTTATTTCCCAGGAATACGATACAAGATCGATCACTCTGACGTCAAATATTTCCTTTACACAGTCAAAATATGAAGGCACTTCGTTTTCAATTTTTCCTTGTTATTACAATAAAGTCTAGAGTATTCAGAATATGGTTGGCAGTAAAATGGAAACAGCAACGCTCTGGCGCGAAGCCAGCAACGTAATGTGGATAAAGTGATTCTATCCCCAAACACTAAGGAACTTTAACTATACTGCAAAAGTGACATTAGCTAGTTTTCGCTACACTGAGGTGCAGAAAAATTGGTGAAAATTGTCAAAAGTTAGATTAAATAAGTTTCGAGTCCACGTTAAATGCGAAATGGTTTCATTTGGTGTTCTTGCTCCTGCTAAAATTATAGTTTTTGAAAGCTTGGTGCTATGTAATTTTTTTGACACAAAATTGTAGTGTTTTTTTAATGTTGGGACTTGATTTTATTTAGCCTGTTGAATTCTTAACTAGCATATTTCTTGAGAATTTGCTTCTTAAATATTCTATGAACGAGAACTTAGAATTGTAGCGCAATTCGAGAGAGGCCCTAGTTGTGTATTTTTAAAGATTAGATTTTGGCAATTTTGATGTTTATTTTTCCTAGGCCTGCCCTCTATTAAATGGACCTTAACAAAACGGGCGCAATGTGGGTGTACTATGGTATCAATGCTACACCCACAACGAGTAGGCGTGGGATGTCGGAGGTGTTTGCTCTATTGATTACTAAGAAATTTGAAATGCCTGCTTATGCTAGGTTCTCATGAAAAGTGGAAGTCAAAAGAAAAGAAATAAACTGGAAGTTTCATGTGGAGTTTGAAAATTCTGAGGGCCTTTGTGTTCTTTTATTTGAATTTCTTCAATGAATTGAAATTGTTTATTGTTTGTACAAGATGATAATCACACGCTTCTCGATAACTTGTGTCAATGAAATAGTTTTTTGATCTTCTTTCCATCGTTATTGCAGATAAGGTAGACCGGTCTCTTTATCTAGGCCCATACTCTGCTCACCTACTAGTGCGCTATTGTATCCATAACAAATCATTTATACCATAATGAAATATGCGAAAGTTTGTATGTTTGTTTGTTATTCAATCACGCCAAAACGGTTGAACGGATCTGGATGAAATTTAACACAAAGATAGATAATGGTCTGAAATATTATCATAATATATCCTTTTTTCTCACTCATAAACATCAAAACTTTCCACGCGAACGAAGTCGCGGGTGATGGCTAGTATGACATATTTATAGTATGTATGAATGACATAAATATACACATAAAATCTATCGTATTGTCAATGGAAGTGCAACTATTTCAATAGATTTAAATTTGTACGTAAATATTTTTCAACGTGATAGACGATTCTTTCTAACACTTTGAATACGATTCGCCATGACGGAAGTATTTTCCATTGCTGCAGTAGCAGTTAATAACTGTCTGTTCTTCGGTTAACATAACATAACACCACGCCTATAATCCCCGAATAGTTAGGCAGAGGTGTACCCATTAGTACTCCCATTAATTCATTTCTTCGGTAAACATCACCAATACATTTCAAAATTCATAAGATGTTTTCAAAGTAAGAGAACTAAGGTAATATACAACAGCAAGTTGCACTCATTATGTTTTGTTCGTTTTCACTAAAACTAAGCAACGCCTTAGTGAATGCCTAGATATAAAAGTTTTGTAGAGTTTTCAAAACTTGCTTAACCGTCGAGAGTTGTTTTTCCGATAGTGCGCTTTTAAGAGGCAGTATATTTAAGTAATGCTGAATGTTAAAATATCCAGGAATCCCCTGACCCCTTCACCAATACCGGGAATAAAACTCGTCCTGTAAAAATTGTGCAGTTCCACAAAAACTACTAATTAACTTAATTACTCACACTCCACTAGGTATACTAATGAAAAAGCGAAAACAAAAAAGTAACTGGCACCATTTTTTCCAATTCTGCTCGCTAAACCAGCGGTCAGTCTCTGTGCTCTGGGGAAATCTGCTTCTGTTGATTCAATAGAATTTTTTTATAGCTACCCCTTTCACATACTTCGGCAAATTTTAATAACAATATAAATACTACAGTCATAAATACGCACAATATAATATTGAGAAGTTCGAACTGTAAAAAGAGACGTGGGTTCCGTAAAATCTATTCTTATATTATAAATGCAAAGGTAACTCTGTCTGTCTGTGATTTTTCCCACCTTAACAGCTGAGCGGCTTATATTGAAAGTTGGGCCACGAATACTGCTTGGCAGGACATGCTGTATAAAAAAACAACAAAAGCAACATATATTTTACATGCGCATAAATTGGGATTAAAAAAAGAACAAGGGTGTATTGGTGGTATTGCCTCTCATTTTCATTGTTTAATTATCAAAGGAACATATTCGGTTGATTTTCAGGTATGATGCCTGGATCACTGGCTCATTTATCTCATTATTTGTGAAATTTTATTTTGCTTTGAATGGTTCCAATTAAACGTTTTTGTACTGGTAAGAATAAATGTAATGGTAAAAACAAACGTATTAAAGTTTTATACATAATGTAAAAGAATCACCACAATGAATACCGAGTAAATGTCAATACTTATTTAATTAATTATAACCACTGCAGAACACTAAAAACACAATATTTAAACTTCACTGTAATCGAAATACATACATGCACAATTATTACTCTATTTTATATTATAAGATATAACCATACTATTTTAAAACCACTAAGGAGATGTTACTCGTTCTGAATTCGCCAACAAACTGTTTTTTTTTTTGGATTGCCTTGAGTGTAAGGCCCCTAGCCAGGGGACGCCAACCAACTGCCAGAGTTCTCCTTTTATTCACTATCTAAATGGCCAGTGTTGCCCCACCATTGTCCGGAATTTCACAACGGACCAATAACAGCGCGACACCAGTGCTACCAACCTTCATATTTATTAAATAATGATTTGCATTTAAATAGTCAAACGAATATCTTTTAAGTAATGCTAAGACCAGTTATAATATAGCTTGATATGAGCAAATAAATCAACTAATAAATAAACCATTAATCAAAATAACGAATCTTATGCGTAAAAATGTATGGCTATCTTCGAAACGACAACAATAATAATTTTGTTGGAATGAACAAGTTTGTCTTATAAACTTTTAGCACAACAAAACAGTTGATTAAATCAACAAAAATATAGTTGTTTATCCGTCTAACCCAGCGAACCCTAAAAATAGAGCGCATAAAATATTTATGCAATGAGAATTATGTTTAGTTGGTTAATATTTGCTCCATTCACGATTCACACAAACTCAATATTTACACGGTTCATTGGAAATAGAAGAAAAGAATAACGTAAATACATAGTTACCGGCAAAAGCCCCGAGGCTACAAAACGGAAGGTCATGAGTTCGAACCACGTCAGATGCACTTCAGGCGTCAAGTTACGCTTCGTCAATGTCAGACCATGCAGGGACAACGTCAAGTCACGTCAATCACTAGTATAACGTCCAGATTATAGGCCCGGACTCGACCAAATTAGAGACGAGTGGACAGGAGTGAGAGACTTACAAGATTTGACTTATCATAGGAGAGACGAAAATAGATATACAAGGTGTTTCAGACCATGAAACGGAACTACTTTTGGAAATGTTGAACAGCTGATCGCGTCAGTTCCTATAGAAACTAAACACCTAAGTACGTATTTCATGGTTCGAGAGATCACACGGGATGTCTTGCGTTTATTATGTTACATCCTGTATAATAGTAGATTTGCTGACTGGTTCTGGTTCATCTAATTACACCTCATGGGTGTCGTAAGTCGCAACTAAGGGATTATGGGAGGTGAAAGGGCTGCACTTAGTTACTTCTTGTATTATCAGATTCTTTATCTTCTCCCTCGTGTCGATGATTCCCATTCCTAGGTATACTTATAACTCCTTTGGTATATCTTCGGATCTTCCATTACCATAGCGTTTTGCCAGCAATTTCTCGATTGTTTTATTAGCTATCTGTGTTCAGCACTAAGTTTTGACAAATGAACATGGCAAGTGCTTCACTTTCAACCATCGAGGCAGTCATGTTCATTTGTTTAGTCAGTTCATTTGCTAAGCATTAGATCTTGGGTTTGATTCTCAGATCGGGAACAGAGTCATTAGTTTTTTTTCATGATTTTCTCAGTAGCAGCCGCGAAATTTTAATTTGGGCCTGGTTGGCAATAGTGATGCTAGGATAACAAAAAAACATCTCTTATGTCCCACAAATTATTACTCGCGTTCAAGTACCTACCTATAAGTGAGATTTTTGTCTCGTCAGATGACTCGTGATTATTGATTCCACACTATCTTTGCCGCAAAAAGGAGGCATTGATACCAGCAGTGGATACATTATTTGCAGATCGTGATTTTTTCACGATACTTGTCTTTCTTAATGTCTCAGAAGAAGTATCAACAATGTAAACTAATAAATTCTTGTTACTCAAAAATATCTGTTTACTATTTTCCTCCACTATAAACAAAGCAATCTTAATTACACCACACACTTACGTAAATTAAATAAAGGACGCGTCACACAGGGACGAACTTAAGGGGCAGAAACTCACACTTTTATTCATAAAAATTTTGTTTCTGACAGTTTTTTTCCCAATTAAATTATATTCTAGTGATCCCCCCAATCGGGTCCACCAGTAACCTATCTTACAATCTAGAACCAACCATTCAACACATTGGCATTGACATTTGCTAAACATCATTGTAATCCGAAGGGTGGTTTCCACCCTTCGGTTTACGTACGTACCTACAAGTGATTTTTATATATTAAAATTAAGAAGAACATGAATTACTCGTAGTACCATAGGATCAGCTAGATCAGTGTAGTGATTTAAGCGTATAGATTATAAATAAAAGGCATGAGGATTAGTTGAGATAATTATTGGAACAGAATTATATTTTTACATGTCCCTTTCACCCAAGCTTTTCTTATTCTAATTTCGACGTTAGTATTTATTTCCTTTTTTATTTCAAACGAGCCAGAGTTAATTCATAACTTAACACAAAGGCAAAGTCTCTACAGTACCTAATGAGTATGAGAGGTGGTGGCTCAGTATTAGTGGCCACGACTTGCCATTAGTAAGGTTGTGGGTTCGGACCGAGCTGCCTTACTTAAGTGTAATTTGTTCAATCATCACTGCTCCAGAATAGGTGAAGGGAAATATCGTGAGATCCACCAACCTGCACTGGACCCGCGTATTGGATTCGACCCACACCTTCTCCTAGAGAGGGGGCTTGCATCCCAGCAGTGGGTACATTATAATATCATCATCACCTGCTTAGCCTTTTCCCAACTATCTTCTTTCAGTCTAACCGGGATGTTATAAAACATATACATAATATAAAATTCAATTTATTACTTATTTACAAGCAAACTACTGATTAATAAATAACAAGAAGACCAAACATTTTCATTGCAAATTAATTTGAATTAAATACTATCGTAAATCGTCTTCTATAAATTACATGGATAATAGTATTATTCAAAAACTGCGCCTGACATGTAATTACAGGCTGTGTCATCAATTATAACTTAGTAAATGGCGTACTTTTTATTTAAAATTGATGGCAAAAATATGAGTATGTTTTCTCTAAAATGTTGGTACTGATGATTTGATTGGCCACTATCTATTAATTAAGATAAGATTAAATTAAAAAAATACTTTTTGCTGTGCTCTACAGAGTCCGTAATTATACCTTAGCTTTAAGCCCACTGTAAGATCTTCACACATTATGGAATCTAATAATTTTGTATCTTTACAGAAAGAGTGAGGATTCACCATTCTTTCAATGGTGAATTCTGACTCTTTCTGTTTAGAACTATCAAGTTGGTTCACGTAGATGATGTTCAGTGTGTTCTACGTTTGACCGTAACCGGTTAGCCTATGATGCGAGAAACGGATAGAAATAAATTAATCCAAGTATAATTAGACAAAACCAGTCCCGTTACATTGTTCTTAGAACACAAGTGTGACAAAACAAGCATCACCTTAATATAAATTATAAAGGGGAGGTCTTAACAGTAAGAATTCTCCAATTAATTATATTAAGGCGGAGTCGCACTGGAGTTAAAATAATGGCGTAAATCTGCGTGTTATCCCCTTGGGCTGCTGACGGGGTAGAACCTACTGTTTGCCACGTTTAGATTGTCTATTGCGGACACACGGCAGTAGAGGATGACACGCTGTTGCCGTGCGGTTCGTGAATTTTTAATGGAAAAACTTAGGCTCAAGTTAGGGTTAATTGGTGGTTTGGTTGCAGCTCGTGGCTAAATAATAACAGCCGCTCGGGTCGATCTTCAAGTTAAGCCGCGGTTGCCAAGGTTGGTCCGTGGATGGGTGACCACCCATTACATACCGAGTTTACTCAGTGTTTCGGAAAGGACGCTAAGCCGTTGGTACCAGCTGTCATTTTTAGATCTTTGAAAGTCCTTACCTTACCTTAGTGGTCTGAAAGTCTGACAACCAGTCTTCCCAAGGGGTATCGTATCACCTGGAATTCAGTTGCATTCGGTTAAACTGGAAGCCGTCCCCAACATAGTTGGGGAGAGATGGTGACAGAGAAAAGGACTTGGTGGACTAGGTGCATGATTAAGTGTTAGCAGGCCAAGCAGTCACAGTCTAATAGTAACTTTTCCAATTCAACCTCGTGACGACTAAAATTATTTCTATGCTACGAAAATAATTAAATAAATAATAATTTAAATATCTAGATTAGCTCTACCAATGAGTGACTGTTTCAGCACGTCATCAGAAATCATGTTATTTTCTTACTTGCTGCTTTGACAGTCTGTATGTATCAAGAATAAGGTTGTGAATTCTATTTAATTCTCTCATTTTAATGAGAGGCGTAGCTGAAAATTATCTAAACAAACAGATAAGTTACGTGTAAGTTTAAATTATTATGGCATAACTAAACACATGCTTTGGTAATGTTATACGCGTGTGTTGAATGTGGCCGCATAGTTGGTTACTGGCGTATATCACAGCCAAGCAACTAGTAGATGATAAAAGTTGCAATCGTATTATGGAAAATCAATAAAGAGTACCTCGTTGACGTAGACAGCCTTGTTGCTCTAGTGGTCGCAAGAGCGACTGCTGAGCATGCGGTCCTGGGTTTTTCGGTTTTTCTTTCAGGAATTTCTCAGCAGCCACGGAGTCAGAATTTATGCCTCGTTTTAAACAGGGTTTTAAACTCGGATTTAAACATAACTGGCGGAATGTGGGAGGTGTACCTCTGCCTAACCCTTCGGGGATAACAGGCGCGATGCTGTTTTGTTACGTCAATCAAGAGTAGTATGTGTAGGTGATTCGATAATTTGGAAGCACGTTCATTGTTTACTGTATCTACAGTTTATATCACGTTCACATCACAAATTCAGTATAAACTGGCCTCACTTTCTATTGAAACTCCGTACCACGTTAAGGCATGGGCGAAGTGTAATCGACATATCTACGTCGACTGTATCTACAGTCTGAAGAGTCTAAACCATGATGAAACCAACACCCTAACATCTAATAATAATTGCCTACACGCAAGTCAATGATATAATTCATTGATTTCATGCTGGGATGTAACTTGCTAACAACAGTATTTCCGAATATAATGGGTGTAACAAAGGACTTGTTCTGCCCGTCATTGCGATAATTTTTTTTTTGCTCTAGATCACACCTTTTAGTTATGCAGATATTGGGGGTCAACGGTCCAACTTTTTTTTTAAATACAAGTTTTTAATGTTAAAACTCTACTTTAAATACCTCCACGACCCCTGTACTAGCATAGTGCATAGCATCCATCAGCACTATGTTTTGAGTGCATTACATTGAGTCCTACAATAAAACGTTATTTATCACCCCAAAAAAAAAATTGTTTCCCAGCAAAAAATTCTACGTCGAGTTACTTACTTTCAGGTACAGAATGCTTGTTTGACGGCTTCGTAGCAGAGTATTATATTTTTCTGTCAAAGTACAACTGATTTCGATTGTGTCATGCAATCCCAGGCCTTGTATTGTATTGTATAACGGGCTGGTGTCCGCAACTCCACGTTCAATGCGCGTATTTTGCGTGCGGAAAAGTATGAAAAGAGAACAACACAGTGCATAAGAGTACAGTACCGGACTTAAAAATCAGACTGTAAATTTCGGAGACCAATCAAAAATGTATATGAACCTCATTGGTGTTAACTCACTGCAAAATTAAAGCAAAAGTGTCTCATATTGCCATAATGATTCACAATATATTTCAGACAAATGAGGTGTCATTCCCGTCATCTCAATTAAAATTTTAATGAAAATTTATGATACCAAGCGTTTTATTTGTACTCGTTTAATTATGATTTCTGGTAGGCTGAAGTTTTTCATGTGATTTTCGAGAAGACCAACTCACAAAAGATACTTACCCGAGGTCTGTTGGCCATATTATTCCTGGAATAATCTTTCAGAAGCATACTAAAACTATTTGACTATCTGTAATTTGTTACAGATTTATTCAATATCTGAAAATAAGTGAACCATTTGAACATAAATAATTTACAATATTTCTTTGACGTAGCTAAATAAATTATTAAGTTAATAAACACTATTACATGTCAAATTCCTAGAATTAAATTAATCTGAATTTCTGAGCCAACGGCTCTAGAAATTCGGAATATGATTGTTGCGAAAATACTTTTCTGAAATATTGCTGTTCATTTATAAAAACATTTATTTGTTTCTGAACTTATAATAAAAACAGTCAATCTTAAAAGAAAAAGTGCACTAAATTCATAAGTGCATTGCGTAGTCCGAAGTCTCAAGTTGTATTAGGAGTAATTCCAGGCCCGCTAGATAATAAATTTAAATTATAGATTAACTTAATTCAAACCTCAGTGGATTGCAAACATACGAATAAACAATTAACCATCATTCTATTTCTGTTTACATTCCTTTTATAAACCAGTTTCATATCCATTGTAGCTCTCAAATACCTCAATACTCGTTTCAGAGCCACCCAATGTTCATTAGTAGGTTGACTATTGTACCTACTCAGAGAATTTACTACATAAGTAATGTCTGGTCGAGTCCCCTGTGATAAGTACAATAAGCAGCCAATTATTTCTTGATATGAAATGTTCTTTAAAATTTCTTGTTGACTTTCACCCTTCTTCAGTTTGACATTAGCATCAGCAGGTGTCCACATCGGCTTACAATTGTTCATTCCAAATCGACACATTAAGACACATTAGTGATGAGGGACTTTGATGAACATCATTCATTCTCATTCTCCCTTGCAGCGGTCTCAAAGTTATGTTAAATTCCGATGGAGACTCAAGTGTCCTATCAGGTAAAAACGTGTCATCATTAACGTCTTCAAATTGATCAGAATCATCGGAACTTTGAGATTCATCCTGTGTTTCTCTTCTTTCATTATCAATGTTGTTTTCCACAGATTCTTCAGTTACTGGTAAGTAAACAGTTTTCTTTTCTTTTACTTCATTACAAGTTTCCTTTATGTTTTTATTTTTATTTTCCTCTATCTCTATGTCATTTTTAATAACTTCTTTTTCTTTTTTAGGTACATCATCCACTTTATTTCTTTTAATTGAAGCTTCTAGAAATACAACATCTCTACTTATGACTCCTTTTTTTGTTTCTGGATCTATGAATCGGTAGCCTTTTGTACTGTCACTGTAGCCAACAAATATAAACTTACGTGACTTCACATCAAGCTTAGTTCTATTTTCTTTAGGAATAAGCACCATTGCAGGACATCCAAAAATTCTCATGTGACTCAGATTTGGTTTCTTTCCAGTCCAAACTTCATGAGGCGTCGCGTCAGATAAGGTGCAGGTGGGAGATCGGTTCACAACTTACAGAAATAGAATGATGGTTAATTGTTTATTCGTATGTTTAGCTCTAAACCATGTTTATCGTTGTCCAATCAGCCTTTTAGTTTATCATTTTACTGGCAAACGTCATCATCACAACTAAATTAATGGATAAGAACGGTTTCTCAACATTTTTATGATGAACTAGCTGTTGCCCGCGACCTTTGCTCTCGTAAAATTATTATAAAAAATATTACTTGCCTTTTTAAAACGAATTTTGTTAAAAAAATTATGGGTTTTATTTTTTTTGCATGTAACTCTTACTATTACCGCCGTCTTATTATTGCCGTTGTACATAAGCTATATATTGTAATGTTGTGTGTATATCTTTTAATTTTGTGTGCAATAAAGAATAAGAACAAGAATATTTTTCTGAAATAAACGTAGCCTGTGTTAGACCTCATAACATCAGATATCTGCCAGTGAAAATCGGTCCAGCCGTTTCGGAGATTAGCCGGAACAAACAGACAAGAAAGACAAAAACTGAAAAAGAAATGTTTTTATTATAGTGCCGTATATATTTTCATGTGCATTCAGTAAAAAGCTGTAATTTTGATATTACAAACAGACAATTCAATTTTATTTATTTGTATAGATGTATAGATATACATATGTATAGTATATGAATAGTATAGATATACAAAATTAAATGGCTACATAAACCGAGTTTCGTAGAAATGCATCGATCCGTTATAGATATAGCAAACCTATGTGTCTATTCCAAAATAAAACAATACTGCTTTTGAAACTGAATACGAATCACTATGTGGTTTCCATTTGCAATTGATGTTTACGTAATATTGCAAACATTTCAAAGCCAGTTCCTTGTTTCCATTTGTTTTTGTCAATATATTGACTACACAGATCACAGAAATTCTATAATTTGTGGTCTGTGTAATCAAAATATTGTTTCCAAAAGCTAAAATTTCATAAAAACAACTTTAGTTTGAATGGTTTTATCATTTTAACACGACTTCCCAAAAGAGGAGTATTGTGTTGTCAGGGTTCAAGTATGCATGTGTGTAAATGTCTCTATTCCACGTTAACTTGAAAACGCCTGAACCGATTTCGATGTGTGTCATTGGATTGTTGCATTATCTCGGCCAGTCCTAGGTAACTGTGATATTCATATTTTATTGCTATAATTATGCTGATTTGTTTAACTTTTAACAGTAGTAGCAGCTTTTCTCATATCGGCTATCCTAGCGTATCTGACTTTATGCTGGGCTAAGCATATTTTTTTACTTCTAAGGTGTTTTATTTTCTCTCATACCTTTAAACGCATTTTCTATTTTTATGTCCATGAATGCTTTCATAACCAAGAGTACAATACCAAATCCCGCAACAAATTAAGAATTATCAACAAAACATAAAAGATAAAACACCATACAACTTAGTAATTGCTGCTCTACTCATAACTCATGCTCGGATTACGAGAATTTAGGGTTAAAATTTGTTTTGAAAACAACGGGGTAAAGTGCCTTAAGTTAAAGGTAGGAGAGAGAGCTGGTATATTTATTTCTTCTTTTGATAAAACACAGAAGTAGCTTAAGAGAGACTTGATAATGCTACTCAATTACTCTCGTACAGACAAACGATATCTTACGCCCTAACCAGATTTTTCTCTTCACTTTATTATTTTAATATGCCTACCTCGTGCATCAAGTGTTTCAGGCACAGTATAAAACACATAGCAAGCGCATGCTCTTGAACACCTATTACTCTACTGCTAGTAATTCAGACACCAATAACTTGACATAAAATTAGACCAATAGTTTAGGTACGGCCTCCGCGAAGTATAATTGAAACTAAATCCTAACTAAACTACTACTAGTTCCGAACACAATAAATCAGCAATCCATTTATATAGGATACCAGTTTGATCCATTACCCAGTCGCCTTCAAATTACGATAGATACCTACCCCACTTCACAATTTATGGTATAGTTAACTTTCGTCAAAGTATATTTGACTAAAGTTGCAAACTATTTCCATCGGTTTGAGGACATCAAACTGTTTATCCTAAAGTGGAGCGTCTCAATATTAACTTTGTGAATATTACTTTAAGAGAAGGGTCCGATAAGTTTCAATGACATTATTGCTTAATGACGCTTATAAAGGTTCGAAAGTACTTCACACTCACACTAATATACTTACAATATTTTTATTACTAAACAATATGTTAATATTGCTTTCCATCAAAGAAAAAGGGTGAGCCAAGGTATACGTGGTATAACTTAACTCGACAGTAATACCTCGACCTTTGCCTTCACGATAAAATTAATAAAGGCGACTCGATGGACCCATTTCTAGACAGAGAGAGGCTTCTTATAGAAATCTTTACAAAATAAATATAAGTAGGTAGGTACCTAAATGCAGAATTTTATCTGCATCTGCTAGAAATCTTACTTTCTGTGTGGTCATAAAACACTAATATACTAGGTGTTCAAAAAAGACATAAAAGATAATGACTTAATTTATCAAAATCACAAAGGCACAAGCCAGTCTTACCGCTTATGTCTTAAGCCAAACAGCAAGATAACAACAGTCTAAAGTCCTACTCTCTCCCTCAAAATGTTTTACGAACAATTTAATCAAGATTTCAGTGAGATATTGCTATCTTGTTTATAACTAAAATTAACCAAAAAATATAATGGACAGACTCATAATTTTTATCAGAGTTATTACACTTTTTAAAGTTTTTGGGATCAATGAACTTCTTTTGTTCTCTTTATAAATATTTACTTTGAAATTAAAAAAATATTTTCATGTTCTCATCATTGCTTGTTTGTTAACATAATATTTGATCATTTGTTTATTTACTTAACACTTCAAGCACAAAGTACAGAGGCGGACTTAATTCCACAGGCATGTTTTTCAAGTGTTACGGCTTTATTCAAAAAGATTTTATTACAGCCAAAAAAATTTTTAAGAATTACAAAATAATACATAATTATTGAACTAGAAGGGATGAGAAATGTTTTTAGGTTTCCGTAGTCAACAAGGAACCGTTATATTTCTCCATATCCGTCTGTCTGTCTGTCAGACAGTACTACTAACCTGAGTACTAGAAACCTGTACCTTGGCATGAATATATAAAAAATTGTTACGCCGACAAAGTGGTAAAATAAAATCTACAAATGTATTTTTTAGGGTATCTCCTGTACACGTAAAGTGGGGTTCTTTTTTCTCACGTACCTCATAGAGTGGGACGTCGTTGGGTAGGTCTTTAAAAATATTGCGAGATTTTCATTTAATTTTCGATTAAGAGATTCGTTTGTGAAATATTAAGCTTTAAAGTGCTAATTTTTGTTAGACTCAAGTGTCCCTCTCTCTACCAGCTAAATGGTTGTGTTTGGGTGTGTGAAAAAATTCACGGTGGTAGTTTAAATAATGAAGTTAAAAGGAAAACTATCGCTGCTAAGTAGGCTTTATAAGTTTAAGAGTAATTGGCGTTGAAAACATTAACAAAACAAAAAAAAACCCTTGTTTGTCAAAATAATGTTACAATTGGTCTTAAAATTTTCACAATGTCCAAATTATTCTACAATACAAATATTTATACACAATTATTCTATTAATACATGTCAATGTTCATAAATAAAAAAAATAAAATCAGCGAATCTGTTCAGTTAGTCCGCATATTTTGATGGGCAACTACGGAACCCTACATTGTGCGTGGCTCGACACGCACTTGGCTGGTTTTTGTTATAAAAATGAGTGTGTCTAGTGTCGAGCATGAGTGGTAAAACTGTATAAGATAGAATTTTGTGTCCTAAAAGGAGAATGTTTTGAAAACATTTTAAAGGCTTTAGCAAAGATGATACATTAGGTAACACTTCTTTGAGTGGAAGACTTTTCCATCTCATAGTTTAATAAAGGAAAAAACCCTCAGAAAATAACATTCTCTTAGCGACTATTTGGACCATATTTGAAGGCAAATAATTTGCAGAACCAACGAAATTATTCCCATTGTCGGGAAAATATTGTGCCCGTACAACATTAACATCAATAAAGAAGACATCTAAGCAAAGAGTTGAAATAAAAATTGATAGGATGCTGCGCACACTAGTATTGGTACTAAATAACACCAACTCCCATTCAATTTGCGACTCTAGCCGGAAAAGTTTAGGGTTGATTATCCAATAAAAGAATAGCCCCCAAATATACTTATGTACGTAAATAAAATGTGTCAGAACGAGCCGCGTGTTCGCTAGTAAGGTTTAATAACGTCGGTTTAATCTCAGGGACTTCAATATACTGGATAGTATACTCGTATACTCTCATACCGGGTGATTTAGTGCACCACTGGCTGTTTTTTGAGATGAGAATTAGGGAAGCTGCACGCTCATCTTACTGGCAGTGGATTAACTTCGCCTTATTGGTTAAGAAGTACGAAATTACAGTTTCTGAGAGTTTTAGTATAGTTTATTGCTATTTTAAAGGATAAATAAGCTGTTAATTATCTACGTCTACTAAAGCCTTTATTAAAGTGTATTAAGAAAATGTTTTAAGTTAAACTTCACGACTAGATAGTCAGGCGCGACCCATAAAAAAATCCAGGCTTGGATGCATCATAAAACTAAATATTGTGTCATACATAAGCCTTAAGTTGACTCCAAACTAGTTGGGAAAAAGGCAAAGTAGACAATGATGATGACACCTTGTAAGCTACGTAGATTTCCTTAGCTTGAATAAGTTGCACTCCACTGTATACTTTAGAGGCTTTTTAAAACCAAGACTAATTTGGTTAATTTCTTACTTTTCTCGTACAATACTTTTTCTATCTGAAAAATATTTAGATCAAACCTACTATATTAGATATGATATGACTGCTATATATATATATATATGTCGGGTTGTCAGGATTTATTCCGTTAGGCTTGTACATCAAGTGGGCAGCAGATGGGTTTCGTGCAAAGAAAATACACTAGGTGCGATACACTGTTTCTATTAAACTAACAAATTACTTGACATTACAACTTAACACAATAACACTGGGCACAATGAATCGGGGAACACTTCCAAGACTTCTTAACTCGGCTGCGATCTGACACTGAAAATGTCCACTGTCGCCTCGAGCTGAAGACATCAGGGCTCTGTATAAGCACGCAGAGGCGCCACCACTCACACCGCAGTCTTGTAACGGTGGCGTGATGTCACCACTGGCGTACTTGCGATTCATTTTAAGCCCGTACCATTGACCGTCTCCGACATATATATATATATATATATTTAGCTCTACTATAGTAGATATGATCTAATCCTAAACCCCGAGTATAAGTAAAAGACTGGTTGAGAAGAAATAGCACAGTGAATATTGATGCCCTAAAGAAGATTACTAAATGAGAAGAGTCCAATGATCTTCTTTTCAATTAGCCTTACGGTCGTCAGCCTCGCACAATAGTTCCCTTCGTCCCCCATCTTTTGGCTGCCGTGACACAACATCGGTCCATTCATTAGGCGGATTGGTTTCATTGATTCAATTCAAACCGCAGCATACAAAACCAATTAATTATCCCATTTGACGAGCTAACCATAAAAGGGACTAATCTCCGGACATAAAGTTATGTTTGGAAATTCTGAATGTAATATCAATTTGCGGACGTTACACTGAATTGAAAATAATGGTTACACTAAGCTGTCATGTGCTATGATAGGTAGCCACTAAATTTGAGCTGGTTTGAACATGTTTGCACGATAAATTAGTTAAATAGACGTATTAAAGGTTCATGTTACAGATCAGCGCATATCTGGGGCTGACATGCTAGAACGGAAACTGACGGGCCCAAATCAAATGGGGTAATTGTGTTTTGGCTTTAACTGAGTGCATGGTAGTTAGTTATCTTTTGTGTACATTCTACTATAATAGTTTAATAATTTCATGAAGTTATGTTAGTTAGTCTGAACTACAATATTTTCTAACCACAACTTCGTCTGCGTCCAAGAATGATGCTTTTAATAATGTAGCCATCTATCACTGAAAGTATTTTGGAAATCAAATAAATAGTTTCGGGGATTGAGCACCTACAAAATTTACCTTTTAATAATATGTAAAAAAATAAAGTAGAAAGATATAATAATGGTGGGGTAATAATAAAAAAGGAAAGGGAAAGGGTGGTGATGCGGAGACAAAAGGACAATTTGATGGCATGAGTAAAGATTTGAGAATAAAGGATAGCTTGAACTAAGAGTAGAGCTAGACAGACCAAAGAAACAATAGATGGATTGAGTGATGATAGGGCAAAAAATGGTTGGCTATGATGGCGGTTGGAAGACAACACCCCCCAGTGCCGGCCGTCCAACTAAATTGGGATAGTGTCTATGTGAGACGATGATTGTGATAAACTCTTTACCCAGACGCCAGCCACGCTATCCTTTTTTCAACGATATTGGGATCGGGTTCTAGTTAACCCGTACGCAGATTAATATTAGTAGATAACAAGGGCAATTAGCTGGTATAATTATCACTTGCTAGTTTGGTTTCCTCACCAAAGAAGGAAAACATTGTGAGGAAACCAAACCAGCCTGAGAGAAATTCCTCAACGTGTAAAGCCAAGTCAGAGGCCCGTGGGTGGCATAAAAACTCTAACACCACGTTAGGCACTAACAACACCGCGGGCCTGTGGACGGTGAGTAATGGGCTAGCTCGCCGTCCGTCCGTCGTAGGACGACGGGCAGGCCGTGTCGACGGCGCGTTCGTGTTCCACGCGCGCCTCAAAGAGTTGTCAGCAAACGGGAGGGGCCCGCAAGGGCCGGTGCCTGCCAGGGCTGCGGGACTGTTCGAAAGAGATACCGCGGCCCTGGAACATAAAGGGCCAAAGAAGGAACATGGGTGGTTTTTAGTCAGTAAGAGTCTGACACTCCCTTCCGCTCCGTCCAGAGCGAGGGGGGTCATTTGATGATTTCCCACCCACCAAAAAAAAAAAAAGGCACTAACAACACGATAAAGAAGAAAAAGCTGATCTAGGTAGCTCCAGGTCTTGGTTTGGTCTAACTCCTAAGTCAGATGAAAGTTATTCTGGATAAACTTGATTGGCAAAGACTTTTTAATAATTAAAGTAATTTGTTAAGTTATAGAACAAAGTAATGAACTTTAAAAATGGCTGTACATGAAATTTTAATCTCACCACTTTTTACTACGATGATAGAGTGACAGGCCATTTATTATTTTTACTTTTCTGCTTAACTCCATTCTCAACATATTTTTATACTTTTGAAGATGCAGCTACTAGACTGGACTAGGACTTTCTGTATATTTTCTCGGGAACTCGGTACTCACCTACTTTATAAATTACAGGGTAGCCGCTTATTATAAGGCTATGGCAGGGTTAGGTTTTAATCTCCTTTATTCATTTTGCTCACTGATTTGGTGGTTAAAAATATATATATAAAAATACATTTAAGAATATTAAAAAAAATGTAGCCCAAACAAAAAATCTGTTATTATTTTACTAAATGTTTCCTAGAATAACAATTATTTTTACTTTCAAGCAATGTGCTACTGTACGGTATTATTTCAATTATTTAAATTGAACAATTAAGTGACTAAGCCTTTCCCTGAATTTGTGTTTTATATAATTATGACATCAGTTTTATAGTTTTATGTCGTCAAATCTTTTGAAAGGTGTGTCATAATGTTACCCTGAACGCTTCAGACATTATAGTGTCAGTAAAATGATCATGCTCATTTTCGTTTATTGTTCGCCTAGTTCACATTTTATGCCCATAATAAGTATAATGGATAATTCAATCAATATCATAAGTATAATGTTCTAGCTGCTGGGACGCAAATGCCACGTGGGCCCAGTGCGGCTTGATAGATATTATCACATATCTTAGAATTTTTGGTTCTAGGACATGTTGGTTTCCTTACCATGTGTTTTTCACCATTTTGAGCAGTGCTGATGAAATATTTGTAAGTAACGGTTTGAATCCACGACCAATCAATATCTTTCTATATTTTCATTACACCGAGTGTAATAATTGGCTTACAATTGGCCGAAACATCAGCTCAGTACAATACGTGCCAAAATTCATAATCTCATGGGCACATTTGCGAATTAATCTTCTGAATTACACTGTAGTGCCGAAAAAGAGCTGTTCTATAGCACCATTCTCCAATTATATTTGGCAAATAGCGTTAAATTGGCCATTTGTGGCACAATACCTTCCGTTTTATAGTTAAATGAGTTTTTTCGAAGCTGTATATTCTGATAAGAGTTTTAATGAGCTTTGAGTAAATACAATTAGCGGTACCTACATTAACTACGTGACGGTATTTTTTTGACATAAATTTAATTATAAGTGGTTGATTTTCTCGTAGGTAATTATGCCACAAAGACGAATGGAATATGATTACACATAATTTTCAATTTATCAGTGTAAGACATTGTGACCCAAACACTTACAATAAACCGTAAATGTAAAAAGTGCGCTGTTCCATACAGAACTGGAATACTTATGTACACGGCCAAAGAGTCAAAGATCTGAGTCAGCCGGGACTAACCGCTTGAGCGTGCTTTCTGAGGCCCCGAGGTGCCTCATTATCTAACCTCCACAGCCCAGTTAGTACAGGTAAGACTAGTTGTCCGACTTTCGAGCCACTGACGTCGGTCAAAGATCTACCAATGCCAGCCAGGACCACCGACTTAACATGCTTTCCGAGGCGCTGAGGAAACTCGGTATCTATATAATCACCCATCCTTGGACCGAACTGGGCAAGCTCGCCTTAAACTGATGCGACCCGTGCGGTTGTTATTATTTAGCCACGAGATACTCCAACATATCAATCTGCAATGTTAATTACATTAACAAACTCATTAAATTATTGACGTAGTTTCCAGTTTAATTATAGAACAGAAATTTTATCAGGTAGGTAGGTACCTGTTTCAGTATTAATCAAAGTATCAATGACTACTTCGTTGCCAGTAGACCTAGTATTGGTCGCAAGCGCGACTGCTGAGCAGTAGTTCGATTGCCAGCTCGAGTAAAGTGTTATTGGGTTTTCCATCAGGAATTTTTCAGTAGCAGCCACGGCCTTTGGATTTGTGACCGGTTGATGGCAACAGGCTCGCCCCGATTACATGGGACTTAAACATAACTGGCGAAATGTGGGTGTACAATTAGGTTCCCTTCTGCCAAACCCTGCTGGGATTACAGGCGTGCTGTTATACTCTAACGACCAGTTCAATTCACGAATGGAAATTGCAATGTGTAATGTAATTCATAATTTGTTTACGATGTCGACCGCAAATTTCAAAAAATATACACTTAATATAAACTTTTATAAATACATTTTAAGTAAATAATCTGAGTTTCTTTTAAAGCATTAACCTATATAATTTATTTACAAAAAACGTCTCGCCTGATTGGTCAGACATTAGTAACAGAAAACAAAAGAAAACAAGTCCGTTAAAAACACAACTTTTTTAAATTACACATACATTTTTGAGTATAAAAATGCTGAATTAATAATTGTTCTACGCAGTTACGGCTGAAATAATACAAGTACCAACAGTAGATAGGTACCGACCTGCGTACCGTAATTTTAAATACTTATTTTACCTTTTTATTTAATTACGGGGCCTTGTTGCCGAAATTTTAAATGTGTACGCCAGATGAACGAAAAGCGTCCTTCCTTAATGTACGCTAAATGGGTATTTTATTTTTGTAAAATTTTAATCTTAAATCGGCTCACATCGGGACCATGGAAACGTAAACTGTGAAATAATTTTTAACAACAAAATGCGTAACGGAGCTGAGGATTTTTTCATTAAAATTTAATTAAAAAGGAATTGGCGACTTAACCGTGATGTAGCCGTTGGAAAATGTGGCTTCATTAAGCCCAACCTGTACTTTTAAATCGGCTTTGTAATTTCTGATATACCTGACAGGAAAACACGGTGGTATCATTATCATTGTGGACATTATCTCCCAGTCCACTAATGTGAAAAACTAACTCTGTTTTCCTACAAAGTCAAACATTGTTGGTCTCATTTTTTACCAACGTCTCTCTTTAACTTGATTATCTTCAATTTGCTACGAGATCGCATCTAGAGGGCCTAACAAAGTGTGATTCTATCAATGGAAATCAGAGTCAGAGTTGTATTTTTTGACACATTTAAACTAGATACCGAAAATGATATGTCATTAGGTACTGTTGAAAGTTTTTGCGGAAATACGAAACGCTCAGCATTTCGTAGTTACCTATTATTATACCAATTGCTATTAGTTCAGCTAGAAATAGCGAAGGTACCTAAAGTCAGTTCTCTGAGAATTCGACTGTTAAACTACTAAGGTACCTTCGTCTCAATTTTGATTGCGTCAGGTACATTTGAAGCGTTATTTTAATAGGTGAAGCTGATTGATTGATCTGTCGAAATCTATAGGCTAAAGTAACTGACAATGGGCTCAGAGTGTTAAACTTTGCCGAATATTTGAACCCTAACCTTTGCTTTTCTGCGAATCTACTCCCATCTTATGTGTTTGAAACTTTGTGGGTTAAACAGAATAGCTATAGTATGAGAATTACATTATGTAAATAATTGTGTTGTAGTATCATGATAATTTATATTTAGGGGCAAATGATGCTTATGGAAAATGTCGTAGGCATAGTTTAGAGTATGAAGATGGAAGATCAAGATTATAGTTACTAGTAGTGAAAGAACAATGAAACAATGAATCGACTCGACGGTATTATTGTGTAAAGTAATAATAAGGTTCTTTAAAAAAAAAAAGTTAAAAACAAATTCAGTAAACATAATGAGTTGGATAATATGAAGCGATTGATGACATTTAGCGCAAATTAATGATTAAAATAAACACTCGAATTTAAGTGCAATGGTGCGTCTACTTCATTTCACTGAACTGTAGGCTCAATATTTCAGTATATTTGGAGAGGCAAATAATGATGTTATATTTTAACATACTGAAAACAGATTTGCATAGCATAGCATTTCAGTCTTTATAATTCGACCCGAAGATATTTTTTAACAATCATTAAAAAAGTAGTGTTTTCAGAAACATACCAGTGTGAACCTCATTAAGAAAGCATTTTTCAGCGAACATAGACTTTGTTAACATCCAATAAAGATCATTTCCCTTAAGCAGGATGCAGTATAGCATTATCGAAAATATCGTTTTACTAACAAACTAGGAGATCGTGAAATTATTAGACACGGCAGACATCGACAGTCCATTAATTAAATCTGAGCGGAAACTCCGCCGTAATTAATGAAAGCCCATTTGAGTACGGTTCCAAAGATGCTTCCAGTGAAGCGTGATCGAATGCTGTGAAAGGTAAGATGGCGATATTCTGAAGGATGACGTAAATATAAGGTATTCTGTTTAACTGTTACAGCGATGCAGGTGATGCGGTACAGCTTAATCGGACTATAATATTCCCACTGTGGGACTCAACTCAGTGATTGGAAGTGTAAGCTGTAGCTATAATGTAACACAAGGGGCCAGTGAATGGCATGCTGAAAGATGTAACCTACGATCGTTTTCTCACGATAGTTTCTTGAGCATGATGTCGTTCATTCTTTTCAGAACAGTGGTGATGAAATAGGATCGAAACTAGGGGTCGCAATAACGGTCCCTCTCTCCGAAACCGGTATTATCGGTATTGAGTATAGGAGAATACCGGGATTCCGGTATTTCCGGGATTTTCGACATTTAGAGGAATCATATTTATTTTATTAGTTTTTCTTTCCATTTAAGTCATTATAATATAGTAAACTCTCTATTTTTTTATCTCTAAGTTTAATATACTATTAATAAACTATTTGCCCCCAACAATTTGCAACTGATGAAGCTACTGAAGGTAACAGAAGAAGGTTTCAGTAGCGCCATCAGGATTATTCAGAATGAAATTTGGTGTGGAGTTCGAAACCACGACGTGGTGGTATATTGCGGGCCTGTGGACGGTGAGTAACGGGCTAGCTCGCCGTCCGTCCGTCTTATGCCGACAGGCCGTGTCGACGGCGCATTCGTGTTCCACGCGCGCCTCAAAGAGATGTCAGCAAACAGGAGGGGCCCGCAAGGGCCGATGCCTGCCAGGGCTGCGCGACTGTTCGAAAGAGATACCGCGGCCCTGGAACGAACGACAAAGGACAAAAGAAGGAACATGGATGGGTTTTAGTCAGTAAAAGTCTGACACTCCCTTCCGCTCCACCCAGAGTGGGAGGAGTCATTTATGATATACCATCCCAAAAAAAAAGTGTTGGTATATTTATTTATTATTCATGCAAGTCTTAAAGCTTGGCTTGCCCTTATAATTTACTACTCTTCTAGTGTTCGGGTTTTTGAATAGTCGGCTTGCCTTAAGGGCTTGCCGTATTGTTGACTGCTAGGCACACCACTTCGCACCACGCCAGTAAGTCGGTGCCATTATCACTGGTCATCGTTACAGCGGTAATGAGTTACGGTTTTTTCTGATATGAATGATCTAAATCAATGACAGAGACTAAATTTTCTAAACTGTCCCAGGCTTGTTGATCACAGAGATATTTAGGTTTTCAACGTTTGAAAGTTTTCAGATCTACTTCAACACAGATATATATTAAGCAGTGTCCTTCTTATACTCATATGTAGTTCATTTATCATTCAGCATCACACTTCCAAAGAAATAAACCACACTATCATACAATTTTCCTATAATAAACAACATCGAATAAGGGTTATGCATACTATAGGGTGTGCAGTGTTCTCGCCGCTTCCGTTCGTGGCCAAATTTCACGTAAGCTGCATTAGTCGGGTCGCGGGGTATGATTGCCTGGCACACCGAACGGGATGCGGTGTTAAACTCGTGGGCGTTTTATCACACCGTGTCGTAACACAGTGAACCTGTCCCGTGTAATTGAATATCACACGGAGAGGATAGTCATGTTTTTATTGATTATTTTGGTTGGTACAGCCTGTGTCTGTAGCGTCTCGAATATTTCTCATGACTGATATGAATAATACGTCGACTTTTAGGAAGAGATAGAGATTTTCTCCTTGGCCCAATTTGCAATTCATCATCATTCTCTTGCCCTTATCCGAATTCATTTGGGGTCGGCACAGCATGTCTTCTTCCATACTTCTCTATTACTCGTCATCTCATCAGACACATCCTTTCTTACCATATCATTCTTTACAAAATCTATTCATCATTTCTGTCGTGTCTGTACCTAACTGTAAAAAAATAAGACTCCATTTTTAGACAGTCATGTAAAAAGAAAGACAGGTATTATTCCTGTTTAAATTACAATAATTCCCGTCTAAATATTAATAATCTCCACTCTATCCAAAGGCAGAACTTTAACAAAGCAAAATCGAAACGAGTGATTGACAGAAAACGAAAATAATCATCCAGCACCAGTCTATCTCTAACACAAAAATGGTCGTACTACATTTTAAAATAAAACATCCATTTAGGAGCTATAATTAATCCAACTCAATCACCCTTGTGATCGGGAGCAAAGGCCGTTTTGTTAGAGGCTTAGCGGGAGAGGATCAATGCGCCATTTGTAAGGACGTATCAATTATGCGCTTAAAATACTTCGTCCTAAGCTTATTCGCTTTAGAAACCTTTTCCTGTTAAGACTGCGAGATAAGGGGCCGTTATTGTCTTCGGTTGGTAAGGGTTTTTTTTAAATCATGTTGTCCTTATTATATCAGAAGGGTGAGTTTATCTAGGAGTGTATAGGCACTTATGTTATTGAAATAAACACTTTTTTCATAGGATTGCAAGTCCTGCTTTCTTTGCAATGTGCTTTGTCGTTCACTATATTTGTCCACGTAATTTGTTTAAAAAATTGTTGTTAAATCCTACAGATATTGTGTGATTGAAAATGTGTATCTAGTTTTGTCAAACTGTTTCTTTTTTAATTAGCTGCTTCTGGCCCACTGCTCGGCAAAGGCCACCCCATTCCTTTCCAACTCTCCCGGTGTTTTGACTTTTCTGGCCAATAAGTCAGAAACGAGTCCAAATCGTGACGCCTACGCTAACGCCAGTAAAACTGTTACATTTGGCTTAAAGTTTTTGCTATTTATATTAGTAGCGAATTAGTATAATTTCAATTCATAAAACAATTACAGTTCACTGATTAGATTTCTTAATAATTGGCGAACTTTCTCTCGCTATTATTTTTATGACAAAAAATCAAATCAATCGCTCAATCTAATTACTTTTTCAATAGCTCTCAATCTTAGTAGAAAAGTTGAAGGTGTCCTAAATTCTCAGCAGTAATCAAGGCGAGGTTACTTTTATAGTCCTGGGAATTAAGGAACATTGATAAAATTCTATTTTTGGCTCGGCCTTTGAATTTTAATGTTGCGCTTAACTTTCATTGAACAAAATCAATGAAATGGTTTAGGTGTTCAGTAAAGGTTGATTTCCATCAAACGGCTCGCATTGCACGTGTTGGAAAGGATACGAACGGATGCGGCGACAGCCGATCGCGTCCGGCAGGATGTCGACGCATTCGATCGGCTCTGTTCCGTCGCTTGCGAACGTATCCGTTTCTGCGCCTAGTCAAATAGTTTCATTCCTACCGTGTTTGATACGTCGACAGGCGAACGGAGCCGATCGCGCGTCGCAGCGTACTTTCGGGCACGATCGCATGTCGCGGAAGACGCCCGCGGTCAAGCTGCTGTGCGTGGCTTGGTCATATAGACTTTAACCCATTCGAGTCCACCCTCGTTTCATAGAACTCATGTGCTATCCCACCATACATATTGCAAGTGGACCCTCCAGGTGGGTCACTGGCATTACGTTTAAAGTGAAACCACCTGGAGGGTTCTCGGCATTAGGTTTGGAACTAAGATTTAAAACCCTAAAATGAGTGGTAAATTGAGTTTTAGGGGGTACTGTCGCTAAAATTATTATCTGTGTTTTTTTCATGACAGTGAGATGGAAGATGTGCAATAATCAAAAATAAAAAAAATAGAAAAAGTAGAATCTGATCCCGTGACAGGGGTGTTCAACTTTTTGTGAGATTTTCATTAAATTTGTATTTATTAATTTAAGTTACGTAATCGCAAATTGTTTCTTTTCGAATTTAATAAATAACATTTTAAAACTTTTGAATGATTACAAACGTTGCATTGCATTTATAGGTAGGTATCCTTTGACAGTTAGTTTTGTGTGAACTACCCAGTACTTAACTCTATTAATTACATATTATTCCACCCTATTCCTTCACTTGTTATACTGGGCTAAATTAAATTAGCTAGCGATACTCCGCAGGCGTGATAATGATGATGACGTAAAATGTAAAAATAATTATTTTTAGAAAATATTTAAATACGCTCGAATGGTTTTCCACCCCTGAAATAGGACCCACCAGGTGGGTTCTCGGCATCTATGAAGAGGTCAAAAATTTATTGAAAATAAATTGCTTGTAATTTGAAACCACGCCGTATTCTTATTAATCTTGTTAAAATATGCAACGCTTTTTATTTTTACATAATTTGATGCTGTATTCGCTAAGAAAAACCTACATTTAAAATGAGCCTACCAGGTGGGTTCCCGGCATCGCAAGTGCGACTTGATTGGACCCACCGGGTGGGTTCCTGGCACTGAATGTGTTAAATACTGCGAACACGATTTAATATCGTTAAAAGATTGTAAAATCCGTTTCGATCCGATGCGATGCGAGCCGTTGTTGGAAATCTGAGTTGAGACAATTGTTTTATCCATTTGTCAGATTATGGAGACGTAAAAGCCATCATGACAAGGATACGCCCCATTGTCCCAAAAAATAAAATGAAAACAAACTTCGTGCGACACAACATGTCGGTTCAAAGCCGAATTGTGGGCAACTTTTATTGGTTTTATTCCAACTAGCATCTAACTTTTCTGTTTCACATATCTATTGGACCAACCAACTATTGGCCGAGTTGAATTGTGTACAGTAAATAGCTTGTTTTACTGGAAAACATCGAATTTCCTTCAGTGTTTTATTGGATTCCCCGTTATAACAAGTTTGTAAAGAAATTTTCTCGTTTTGGGTACCGTTATTGTGTGGCGAAGTCTTTTTAAAGGGTACATGCGAAATTGGTTTTGTTTGCCCAGAAAACATGGAGCTGGAACAAAAGATGGAATGTTTTCTATGAAATTGAAGGAAGTTATTTTGTAATAATATAGTGTGCTTTTGAAATACCCTGGGTACACGTAGCTACGGATTCACGGAATTCCAATGTTGTTCAACTTGAATTTAAGCTATTCAGGTTCGTGAAAACAACCAACTCGTGTTACTTTTCCGAAGTAATCGTAAATGTGTTTACAACAGATTAGGTACATATAATATCTACGTTCTTCTTGTGAGAATAGGTGTAGATGTCAGTGGCGAAGGTTCCACACAACTCGATTTCTACCGGCTTCCCTTTGAAAAATGGCACAGTTAGAATTCTATAGACAAATAATATAATCTCATTAAAGATATGTACTCCGGCTTAACACTTACAAACATTGACCCTTCGCTACTGGTAGATGTTATAATCATACAACGGCTCTTTTTTATTGAAAACTAGCTGTTGCTCGTAAACTTCGTCCGCGTGCAATTATTATAAAAATGTTGCTGTTTAATGGGTTAAATTTTTTTGGGCGGATCTCTAATATTTTTTCTACATTTAAAATGTAGTGTTGTCTATGTTACTCCTTATTACATCAGCTATCTGCCATTAAGTCCCGTCATAATCGGTCCAGCCGTTTCGGAGATTAGACGGAACAAACAGACAGACAGACCGACAGACCAACGTAGCCTTCAAAAGAATTTCAAAAATTAAAAAAAAAAATTGTTGTAAGTATAGTATTTTTGATGACATGTCATCAAAAATAGACACAATTTGCTAGCAAAAAGTAAAAGGTCAGAAGCCAAATGAAAGTCACTGGGTGTGAAAGAGAATACTTTCTTAAGCATTCAGAAAATGCTGTTATTTTGAAATTACAAACCAGACACTTCAATTTTATTTATTTGTATAGATGTAATAGTAGTTCTTGACTGACTTGGTCTAAGCGAATGCTTATATGCCAAAATGGCGTACGAATTCAAATTCAAATTCAAATTCAAATTCAAATTATTTATTTGTGAAACATAGGTACAATATAATAAGGTCTAATTCGGATGTCAGGAAAAGTGTCAAAGTGTGTGTTGTGTCAGGTGTCGAAATCGAATCAGTAGGTACTTGATCCTGCTAGATTTGTACACAATTTTTGTATTGTACAAAGATGCGTTATACTCGGTTCTTTTTGCAATTTATAGACCTGGGTTATTGATAGCGCTGGGTTATTTTGATATCATAAGTTTAAAAAATTCTAAAGTTTTTATTAGTATAAGTATTTATTGTAAGTAGTGTAAGTATTTATTGCCTGTGGATACAGTCGTACCTATGAAGCTTATTATTGCGTTTTGTGTCACATCTGTCACTTGCATTTTCAGTAAGATGATTTGTGGTTGATTCTTTTTATTCAAATCAAAACTTGCAAAATTAATTTATTGTTTCAAATAATTATGATATCATATCTAGGATAGCCTGTGGAGTGTCCAACCCGTTTGTGTCATCTTCGTCCAGTGCAAAGTACCATACACTCTAAAACGCGTAACACTTATTTCACCATTTGTATTTATTATTTAAGCTAGTTGGGCGCCGTGTTAGGTACTGGTTATATATTAGGATTCATGTGGACAGAGGTGACACAAAATGCCTATGTACATCAGTTACTACTTCGTTATTATCATGAAAGTAAAATGTTCATCTCTAATTTTCTTTTTCTCAAATACTGATCGAAAAGACAAATACCTAAATTTCTACCTATGCAAGTACCTAGGATGACACAAACTAACTAACGTATTAGGTTGGGCAAATGGTCCTGAAACTATATACAAATCACAAACAACTTTAATATTTTTGTAACCTCAAAACCTAGCGCTATCGGTCTATTAAGCGCATAAGGAAACCACTTCTTAAGCCCGTTTGCACTAATAATTACTTAACATGCGTTTAGCGCTAATGAACATCGCATTTTTTTTTAAACACTGACATTCCATTTCTGTAATTCATTTGAAGTTGACTGAGACTTGATTTAAATACTTTTAGCGCGAAACGCATTTAGTTTACGCAACGTACGTAACGCATTAGTGGTGCAAGCTAGCAAGAGTAGGAAAGAGATGACGATATACAGAACATCCCTTTCCCACTCTAAAGAGAGATTAAAGTAATCTACACATAGGTATAAAATTCAAAGTCCTGACTGACTGAGTGATATATCAACGCACAGCCCAATCCGCCGGTCCTAGAGACATGAAATTTGGAGGGTGTGTTCTTTGTGTAGAGTAGGTATCCACTAAGTAATGGAATATAGTCTGGCATAGCACATAGGGACTTTTTATCCCGGTAGCACATCCCCGTGGGAAATTCTCGAACTCCACGCGGGTGAAGCCGCGGGCATAAGCTAGTACTGCTATAAAAGATGGTGGTTGCTTCCAGAAGGACGCGATAAATATCACAGAACTGATCGGTATTAGTAATATTCTAGTTAATCTGGCGGACTATATTGTGCGTACGGACGCCCATGTTTCTGATTAAATAAGATTGTTTATTTGTTGTAATTTTATTACTTACTAAGATTATAATAACATCTTATAGTTTTATGGTCTGAATTAAATAAATGAATATAATTAATATCTAATTCTAAAGAACTGTAATAATAACGGAATGTGTATTTGTGTGTGTGTGTGTCTTCAGTGTGTTATAGGTACCTATTTGGTGACTTCGTACAGTAAGTGAAACTTATGCAAGATGGTATAAAAGGATCCTATAATTCGAATTTTATGTCAAGCCTTTGTAAATAGACACAAAGGACTTTCCTTATTACGTAAATACTGAAGTTATTTGCTATTTACTAACGGAATTATTGAAATCGGCGGAATTCTGAAAATAAATATACCTAGATTAATATTCATTTAGGTATGTATAATGCTAAGTATAATTCGGTATAGTTTAAAATTGCGCATCGAACTAGTTTTTCTTTAAATTCTTCTAAAGACTACGTAGCGCGTTACCAATTTTTTGTGAAAAATTATATAAAAGTAGGTATAATTAATAGTAGCCACCTGGAGACTAATAAAAAGTTTTATTGTTAATGATCATTATAATGGTAGTACCTAGGTCGATCGCGCACCGTTGGCAGCAATTTCAATACAATAAGAGACCAGCTTACATTGGTTTTGTTTTCACTGACGTTCGGCTTCCGTAAATTCTGGAGAAACTTGTACGCAGTAAACTTGGTAACAATAAAACAAAGGTTTTCTTTGGTTATTCTCATTACAGCAAACATTGTTATTAATAATTGGCCTGAAAGTCTGACAACCAGCCGTACCAAGGGGTATCGTATTATCCAGTACTAACTGGGTTGTGGAGGTCAGATAGGCCATCGCTCCATGTAAAATACTGGTATTCAGCTGCATCTGGTTAGACTAGAAGTCGACCCCAACATAGTTGAGAAAAGACTAGGCAGAGGATGACATAACATCACGCCTGTAATCCCCGAAGGATTAAGCAGAGACGTGACCTGTACAGAGGATGATGTTATTAAATAATCGGCAATCCCTGTAACGTCAGTTTCTGCACTTATTTTAGTTGGACTCGATTAAATATTGAAAATAATATCGGATATTTGTATTCGATTCCACTTTGATCTCGGTACAAAAGGAAGCCGATCCGTTTGTCCAGCCGCCTATTCCTCAGCCTGTGCGATACGAACTACTCAGGTTGAATTAATATGATGTTTGCAGAAGGGCCGGCAACCTGTTGCACTTTGTGCAATTTTGTCTTGTTGAAACAGAAAAAAAATAGTCATCGTTTGTTTTTCCGGCTCATTTGTCGTCAACCTTGAAATACTATGCTGAAGTGGAGTCTTCAAAAGTTGCTTTATTACGAGTTAAACTGTCTTATATATGTCGCAGGCATTTTGTATGATTTCGCCATTTACATACGGCGTCGGCAATTTATAAACGCTTTTTTCATAACAGCGAGCGTTTATAAATTGCCGACGCCGTATGTAAATGGCGAAATCATACAAAATGCCTGCGACACGTACATAACAACAGAGAATCGAGGAGCCCCGCGCAGCGGGGATCCGTCGACCTGCTGACGGAAACGCTAACCCTAGACGGTCGACGTCAGGGGCACCCCGAGGTTCGGTTAGTTAGGTTCCTGTAAACCTTGCAGACAGAAATAGGAGCCCCGCGCAGCGCGGATCCGTCGACCTGTGTTTCGGCATATTAGATAATGACACGGCATTATACATTTTGCCTTCGGCATTTTTCATAACAGCGAGCGTTTATAAATTGCCGACGCCGTATGTAAATGGCGAAATCATACAAAATGCCTGCGACATATACAATTCGGTAGAACAAAAGCTGGAAAATAAATTATTTCTGTGTTATCCATATTATATCGTTACCATTAACTCTGTTGTCTATTAAATTGAAATAATTTGAAGAAAGTCAGCCGAAACTCAAAGATCAAAGTTTCACCGCATGAAGTTATACATGTCGGAGACGGTCATTGGTGCAAGCTTAAAATGAATCGCAAGTACGTCAGTGGTGACATCACGCGACCGAGTTACAAGTCTGCGGTGTGAGTGGTGGGGCCACTGCGTGCTTTACAGAGCCCTGATGTCTTCAGCTTGAGGCGAAAGTGGACAATTGAGTGTCACATCGAAGCGGAGTTGAGACGTCCAGGAACTGTTTCCTGATTCATTGTACTCCGTGTTATTGTGTTAAGTTGTAATGTCAATTTGTTAGTTTAATAGAAACAGTGTATCACACCCAGTGTATTTTTAACCGACTTCAAAAAAAAGGAGGAGGTTCTCAATTCAGCCGGTATTTTTTTTTTTTTTTATGTATGTACACCGATTACGCCGAAGTTTCTGAACCGATTTACGTAATTCTTTTTTGTTTGATGCGGAATAGTTTTAGAATTGGTCCCATAGAAATTTGATTCAGGTAGGCCTATTAGTTTTTATTTTATGAGCATTTGACTCTGAAGTCTCTTACTTGTTTGTTGTTGTGGAGTTACTTTCGCATTTATAATATTAGTAAGGAAGTAAGAATAAGCCTATTGCCATGAAATGTATGGTTTACAATGTAAAATGAACGCATAGAAAATATTTGTATAGGATATTGCAACTAAAAATGAAAAAATAAAAAAAACTTTTTTGCAAAAAATAAAACCAACTTCAAAATCACAAAAAAGTGAAAAATAATTTTAGCTTCAGAAGTCGGTGCCAAAAAACTGAATCAAACAAACTAAAGTCACCGACTTCTGAAGCTAAAATTATTTTTCACTTTTTTGTGATTTTGAAGTCGGTTTTATTTTTTGCAAAAAAGTTTTTTCTTTGCATGAAACCGATCTGCTGCCCACATGATGTACGAACCTAACGGAATATATCCTGACAACCCGAAATATATATATTTCTAAGTAGCCTGCTGTTGCCTGCAACCTTCGTTCGCGTAAAATTATTATCAAAAAGTATTATTTCCCTTTTTGAATCGGATTTCCTTACCAATTTCAAGGGTTTTTATTTTTTTGCACGAAACCCTAATTCTTATTCTAAAATAAAAGTAGCCCATCTAACTTCTTTTAAAATCAGCTATCTACCAGTAAAAGTTCTGTCAAAATCAGTTCAACCTGTTCGGAGATTAGCCGGGACAAACAGAGAGACAAAAATAGAAAATAAAAATGTTTTTTTTTTAATATTTTCATTTGCATTCAGTAAAAAGCGGTTATTTTGATGTTACAAACAGACACTTAAATTTTATTTATTTGAATAGATTAAAAGAAAGTTCCTATCGAATACTATTTTGAACAGCTGCAGCATGAGAAGAATGCTATCAAATATCCGGCTTTATTCAACTCGATGCAAAATAAACGTAAACCCGGAAAATGTGAAGCAGTCAATTAGCCACTCTCGTCACTCCGACGCCTTTTTGTAATCCCCTGTAATTGTCTCAAATGAAAGCTTATATTTTCCAATTACCTTTTGCTACTTTATACTGTCGGCCTTCGGGAAGTCAACAATTTGCAGCCATATCCTGAGATTAACAATCTACTTTTGTTCGCAATAATGATGTTAAGTTAAATGAATTTTCAACAACAGTATGGCAACGTTGAGTACCTTTATTATTTTTTAAATACTTATCATCATCATCTGCCTACCCTTTTTCCAACAGAATACCAGTATTTTACATGGATCAACTGCTTACCTGACCTCCACAACACACTGGGTAACATATTAATATTGTGTCGTATGACCTCGAAAACATAACGTAATAATGTTAAAACTGTCTAAAAATTGCTTGATAGTGTAATTTAAATGAAATCACCATATTTTCAATAACATTATCAAAGGGCAATTTAGACTGACAAATGAAATCTTTTCCTTTGTTCTGACAATTTCACAGACCTCAGTATTGATGATTTATAGTTTACTGCGAGAAATATAAAACAAGTCTCCGCAATCTTTTGAACCTGAAGAGTTGGGATCAATGATTAATGGTCCAAGATGTCCGCTAGACACCAGATTGTCAGCTTCGCTTGAGTCCCGAGTAGGTATTTTGTCTTATAGGAAAATGATCAGAACAATTATTTTTTAATTTACCCTCCGATATAGAAACAAAAGTGTTCATAAAAATAATAGGACATTATCCGAGCTTCATTTTCTCCCTCCTTAAAATTAAATCGTCACCATTTTTCACATTTTTACAGCGTAGCAAGCAAAGACGCTGCCCTAAAATTATTCTCACCTCATGAGGAAAAAAAGAAAAAGGAACTTAAATTCGGAATTTTATTCACGTCTAACCAAATATTTTTTAAACTTTATTATTATTACAAGCACTTCCATTCCTTTCCTGCCAGCCCTTTGTGTCGGTTATTAAATGACCTTCTTTCAACGCAAACTCTTCGCAATCCTCGGCCAATTTCGTCCATTGTTCCCGAACCTCCCCATCCCTTCTAACGATGACACGATTAAAATTGTTTAAATGTTCCACATTCTTTTGCCTTACCTGTATCAGTTACACGTTACCCGACCTTCCCCTCTTACTTTTTTTTTTCGAATATTGATGGGGTTTTATGGACAGGGATGTTTTATTTTGATAAATAATAAAGCTTCCGTAAAACAAATTAACTTCTAACGATCTGTGGTTGACTATAATACTAAGCTTGGTTAAAATTAATTACCAAAAAATTAATACAAAATTAACCGACAAAAAATGTTGCAATTAACAAATAAACATGAGCTTATTCAAATTACAATTTTACGAAAAAAATAAACTAAATTTCAAAAAAAAAATATCAAACATCCGAAAAAAATATTAAGTTTCCGAAAAAATACTTAGTTTCGAAAACATGTACTGCTAAAATAATCATTTTCTTAAGCCCTATTACTTAAGGTGCAAAAGCAAGCGAGCTCGAGACTGGCGGCACCTCGACTCCGGAAAGGTTAGGTTCGAAGGGGATGGCCGGCCGAGGGGACTAAACCCAGCAGACAGAAATAGGAGCCCTGCGTAGCGGGGCTACTTTGACTACACGTTATTACAACATTTTGATATTATTTATCTTTACAGTGATTTTATTCCTGTTTTTTTTTTATTATTATTACAAGCACTTCCATTCCTTTCCTGCCAGCCCTTTGTGTCGGTTATTAAATGACCTTCTTTCAACGCAAACTCTTCGCAATCCTCGGCCAATTTCGTCCATTGTTCCCGAACCTCCCCATCCCTTCTAACGATGACACGATTAAAATTGTTTAAATGTTCCACATTCTTTTGCCTTACCTGTATCAGTTACACGTTACCCGACCTTCCCCTCTTACTTTTTTTTTTCGAATATTGATGGGGTTTTATGGACAGGGATGTTTTATTTTGATAAATAATAAAGCTTCCGTAAAACAAATTAACTTCTAACGATCTGTGGTTGACTATAATACTAAGCTTGGTTAAAATTAATTACCAAAAAATTAATACAAAATTAACCGACAAAAAATGTTGCAATTAACAAATAAACATGAGCTTATTCAAATTACAATTTTACGAAAAAAATAAACTAAATTTCAAAAAAAAATATCAAACATCCGAAAAAAATATTAAGTTTCCGAAAAAATACTTAGTTTCGAAAACATGTACTGCTAAAATAATCATTTTCTTAAGCCCTATAACTTAGGGTGCAAAAGCGAGCGAAGCGAGCTCGAGACTGGCGGCACCTCGACTCCGGAAAGATTAGGTTCGAAGGCGATGGCCGGCCGAGGGGACTAAACCCAGCAGACAGAAATAGGAGCCCTGCGTAGCGGGGCTACTTTTACTACACCTTATTACAACATTTTGATATTATTTATCTTTACATTGATTTTATTCCCGTTATTTTTTGTTATTTTGTAGGTTAATTCTAAATTTGTAATAGGTGAGTTACGATGAAAATGAGTAACTGTAGTTTTCGGTAAAACGCAATTTAAACTGGTGGAAAAATATTACGTCAGCAAATGCTGTATTGATTTTCGGATTTTTCAGTATTTTATTCGGTTGTTTCTTTGTACTTTCAGCTGTCGGAAAATTAGTATATAAAGAAGTAAAATATTTTGAGTATGCTCATTTTTTTTCGGAGCTTTTATTACTGCCCTTTTATTTTTTGTGTATTTATCCGCGTGGGCTTATTTATATTGTAATTTGTGTTGAGATTTTGTAACATATTATAGGGGTATTCCTTGTTTCTTTTTGGCGATTGTGACCTTTATTTGCCTTAATGTGTTTGTAAGAGTCAATTGTGCACATAATTATGGCAATTGCCATAGTCAACAAGCACTGAATTATATAAGCTAAAAAAAACATAATAATCGCCATTACCTACTTTTAGTTTAGCTTAACGATGATGGCCGTTATCTCGTCTATAGGTTGAATGTCCCGAAGGTTGAAATCAGTAAGGACTGGTCAATACGGCTGCAGTGTTGACATTAAGTCGCAGGTAATAGGGGGCTAGCTCACGGCCATCAACTGCGTACAGGTCCAGACTCTGAAAGCTGCAACTGAGAAATTCCTGATGGAAAAACCCAACAACACTTTGCCCGACTTGTGAATCGAACGCAGGACCCAGGACCCAGGACTCATACAGAAGAATACACGAAAAATAAAATTATGTTACAAATAAAACCTACTTGTAACGTATCGAAGTGGTTATATTATGTCTATTGTTGAACTTGTCGTAAGTAGGTACCCTTTGCAATATTGAGCAAGTCCCGAGAAAGAAGCATTGTTAAAACTTCTAAATTGGACCCCTTGTACCTTGTTGCTATTCTCTTATTTACTCTACGTAAGTTATTGAAAATAATTACGTTACATTCTTCCCTTCTATCCCATTCGCTTCCTTTAAGTCTGAAATTGGTTCTTTTGATAAGTTTTAAGGGTGCTTTTGAGAAGTGGAAATTCTTAGGGTGCTCGCTGAATGCCTAGGGAAACGTCGTAACCAAGAGGCAGCTAACTAAGTAGGTACGTCTACTTTGGCTACTCTAGGTGGGTACTGATACAGTGTGTACCTGAAAGATGTGGTTATATTTCAGTTAAACCCTGACCATCGAACTAAACAACTTTCTCTATGGGACCCCACAAGAAATCGCAAGAAAGTCTGTCCCATTCATTTGGGTCGAGTAGGTATTGAAGTCGTACTGGACAGCTGTTCTTTTTCGTGATTTCGATGTTGGTCCCATGAAGAAAGTTATTCAGTTTGATGGTCCGAATCACACCCTCAAATATGACCACATCTCATGCTGTCACGCCACACACTAGCTTTACATCACCATCATCAATATCATTGACATCCTTGTTCCCCCCACTACTGTGTATATATCTGCTCCCTTTAGTGTCATTCTTCCCTGGCCTGCGCGAGTCTCAACCAGGTCTTACCCGCGATCTTCTGAATGTCATCCGCCTTTGTGGTCCGCCTTCGGTAAAAGAAAATGTCGTGAGGAAACCAAAACAGCATGCCTGTAAAGGGAAGTTTGAGGCCCTTGGGCGGCATAAAAACTCTGAAACCAGGTTAGGCACTAACCACACGAAAGAAATGAAGAAGTGCTGTAACTAATATAAACAGCTATGCCAGAACCGTCACAGTAGATGTGAAGTCACTAGTAATTTTTGATTGGGTCGACTACTCAGGATACGTCGGATCGGACGTACATTCCCAAACATAAAAAAAATCCCTAACTTTTGACTGAAAATCAAAAAAACTTCAACACAAGATTAAAAGCATCGACAAGTGCGATGTATTGCCGTCAAAACATTCATTAATTCCGAGCGGGACAACTTCATTCATTAAAATGCTACGGCCCAGTAAAATCTGTAATGAAATATTGTCTATAAAGTGTGAAGGGTGAAGAACAATTTTCTAGAGATTAATTTAAATTTATACCCGTATTAAGATTACTATTAATCCTGCCTAATCTAAGTTTAAAGATTAAAACGAACGGTTTTAATTTGGGACGGTAAACTTTCGTTATGAGTGTATATAGGTTAATGGTCTATTATAAAAGGATTTAATGGGTTTAGTGAATGGAGGACACAGATTTCTTACACTTTCATCAGTGTAAGAAATCTGTGTAGATCAGCAGATTTTTAATTGAACTCCATAAAATATTATCGAAAGAATTGAAAACCTTTTCCCAGCAGTGGGATAACGCAAGTTAATGGTACCAAAAATCAAAAAGAGGTAAGTCTCCAAGAAAACACATAATTAGCATGCATTTCTTTGACAAAATAATGTTAGTTACTTCAATAAACCTCATTAAATTTCAAAACAGGTAACTAGAGGATTAGGAGGATTTTAACTACAGGTATTTGTTCCGGCTCTGGCTGTTTGTGCATGTGAGTTTAAATGTTAGTAAACGTATCCATGACACAGGAGAAATTCCTAATGTAGGGAAACGTTTTATATAAAAAAAAACTGTAGAAAACACACATTCACATCCTGTTCGTGTGATAATCTGTAAAATGTCATATATGATAAAATATTATAATTTTGGTAAAAAATAATAAAAATGGCTTCAATATAATATTAAAATACACTGCATGTTCAGTCATCGTTGCTTGTGCAAGCGAACCCGGGGGCCAAAACGAGTTGATTGTGAAAACTCCGAGCTGGAAAATAAATAGTTTTAATAATACAACCTAATTAATTTCATGTGCTGTGACCCTAAGGATTTTTTGAAAATTCATCCCCGAAGGTGATGGGGATGAAGTTAGTGTGGAACGATGACATTTTTTATCGTTGGGAAATCTGGCAGTCAAGCTTGTATCACGGTCAAAATAGGACATATTTCGAGAAAGAATATAAAAAATACGGAGGTTCCGTCCATGAAGAGCACACAAAATGAGAGCACACTTTTCAGAGCGCGAAAAGTATTCCACAAAACGCACACTTAGAGATGAACATTAACTTTGATTCAAAATATCGATAGTTTAAAAAAAGTTTGAGGTGGTGCAGGAGATGAGTTAAGTATATTTCCTGCGCCACATTAAACTTTTTTTGTGTGCAGATGGAATACCTCAAAATATGATCCATAAAAATACATTTATTTATACAGATAACTAAATCAACACAACATACGTTTCACACATACGTATTCATCTGTAACGTGTGTTCCTACGAACATATGTTGGAATTAAGCAAACACAAACACACACACAGACTAAAAGAGACATTTTCATAATAAAAACTGCACAGTCAAAGGTTTATGTCACACATAACCTTATCGTGACGTCACCCAGACCCTGCTACGATGTGACCAAAAAACTAGCAAAGTGTAAGTCGGACTCGCGTAGTCAGGGTTCCGTGATCCAAGATAGAGCAAGGACAAGTTTAATAACAAGTTTTCTGGTATCAGGATTCCTTTTGCCTTTGGTTTTTGTTATTTGATTTTAGTAAAAAAACTCAACTATTCAGTGAAAATTTTAACCGACTTCCTATCAAAGTCAAGACAGACACAGCCCTGGGACTAATATACAGAGAGACAGACGGTTGTGGCACTCGTGGCCTTAATACGAGGGTCCAGCAGAGGCTCTTTGGGTATAGAACCCTAATAAAAACGAGTTCATTTATCACAGCGCCATTTTGTTTGGGTCTTTCTGCATAAACTCGTGTTTTTGGCACCGACAGACTTTGAAGCTCACAGATAAAAAAGGCAAAAATGAACAAAAATTATCAGAACGCTGCGAAATGGATTCGCGCGCCAAAACTCTTGTTGACACTTATTTTGATTTCGACGACTGTGTTTTGTTCGTTTGTTGAAAAACATATGTATTTTGTGAAGTTTTCGCTAGGAAAGTATGAAGTACCTAACAGTCGTATGGATGACTTTATGATTATGTTTCGGTAAATGCAATACAAGGTGTAAACAGACCCTTCACGGAGCATTCAGCATTCTGTACATCAAACTAAGTAAATCTATGCAAAAATTATTGCTGGAAACGACTTCTTTTGGGGTGAAAAAACACGTTTTAGGGCAGGACTCAATGTAACGCACTTAAAACATTGTGATAATGGATGTATTGAATAGTACAGGGGTCGTGGAGGTCATTAAAGTAAAGTTATAACATTGAAAAAAAAAAACTTGTACATTTATAACTTTGACCGTTATAATTATGGAGACGTAGGGGGTCAAAGTTATAAATTATTATGAGGATCAAAGGTATGGTCTAGAACAAAAAATTATCGCAATGACAGGAAGAACAAGTGCCTTTCCGCTTCGTTAAGGGTACTTTTACACCCATTATATTTGTTAACATCGCGAATAATATTTTCATCGACATACATGTATGAGTATAACCTGACACAGGTCAGCGTCAAAGTGTGTTTACATATTGCAAAGAACGTAAGAATATTTGACGATTTCGCCCTTATAAAACCGCCATACTACTCCACATAAACGATAACGCCACTGACCTTCCAAAATTTCATTCATATCAAAAGTTGAAGGAAAGGTGAAACGCATTGTCGTGGATATAAAAATAACAGTTAAGAGCAGCAGAATACCTCAGTGAGAGCTTTAAGGCAAGAATTAGTTTCACCAATAACACTATCTAAAAGTTTATGTCAAAGTTTGAATAAGGATAGGCCTATGTAGGTAGCGGACTGAAAAACGGTGGAGGCGATTTGAGCAAAATTAGTACAATAATAGACTGACATAACATAACACCACGCCTGTAATCTCCCAAGGGCTAGGCAGAGATGTACCTAATAGTACACGCACATTTCGTCGGTTACGTTTAAGTCCCATGTAATCTATCTGAATAGTCAGAAAAGCGCAACTATGGTATTGAAGTGCCCAATTATCTTCATACAATTTTTTTAATTGTTCTCCACACTAACGCTCGCGACGAAGGCATAAATATAATATGTGCCACGTAGCGCGCGCGTTAGTGTCGGGCAGGCCTCCGTCGAGTGAAGACTGAAGATGCAGTGATGAAGATCGAAGACACGTCGAACCGAAGACTAGAAGAGTGGCCTCACAGCTCCCGACACTCCTATTTCTTTTCGGAATCGTCTAAAACGTTGAAATAGTTCTTTTCAGAACTGCTTGCTTCGATGTTTCTTATCAGAACGTCAGAAACGTTATACCAAAGTTCTTATCAGAACTGCTCGCTTCAATGTTTCTTATCAGAGCGTCTAAAAACGTGGTAATGTGCTGTGACCGGTGGTGGCTACAAACTGATTTAGGCAGCAGAAATCACTTAATACGACGTTTCTCACTCATTTAAAGATGACAAAGACATGTTTGGGTCTTATTCTAGAATTAGCGGAAAATGACTTTTCCCAAGAGAATAACCTACATCGACTGCCAACATCTATTCGGACACCAATCAAATTGACTCCCAGTTTGAAAAATTTGACGAAGAAATGGTTTTTTTTTCCAAGCCTTCGCTGTCCCACTCCTGGGCAAACGCCTCCCTTCACTCCTTCCATTTCGAGTTCAAATGGGACTGGACAGAACACGTGAAATGACGATGAATGAATGATGAATGTGTGAATGTTGATGATGTGATGTGAATGTATGTTTGGATGTGTGTGTGTGTGTGTGTGAAAGCTCGCGAACACTTACTTAAGAAGTTGGCAGACTCGTCCCACAATTTATTTGTTGTTTTTCTTTATCTATGTATGAATTTTAACTCTCTTTAATTTGTATATTTTGTTTGTATGTATGTATATAATGTATTTATTATTATATTTTATTCTTTGTAATTTTCTGTACCATTGCACCTACTGTTTTGTCTTTGCATCACCCTAAGGTAGACTGGTAGAAAATGCCCAAGGAATTAAGTCCGCCTTTGTATGTTATGTGCATAAAGTTTTAATAAATAAATAATTATTTATTTATTTATTAAAACTAAAATTACCATCTAAAATAAAATGTCTGCGGCATGCTGGTCAAACTGTGGGCCAAAATAGCAGGAAACTGGTGCCCTGACACAGTGAGGCGGGGTCGCGGCAGGCCACGAAGGAGATGACGGGACGAACTAGACAGGTTCCGTCAGAAATTTAATTTTAGATACGTGAAATTGCATGTGAGTTAAACTTTATGTCTATATGCTCACTGTAGTAACACGAAAAGCATGACAAGGTAGCACCAAAAAATCATCTGCTATCGGTTCCGCGTTTCTCAGATCGCAGTCTTATCTATAGCCCCGAAATTCGGCAAGGGTCCACGAAACACAACCCCATTGCCATAATTAAAGTTATAACAACTCGATATTGTTACTCGTATTATTCGAGTTTGTATGTCATAAAAGTTTTAACACAGTCCATATAACTAATATAATAAGTTGTTCCAATGTTGTGTTCCGATTGTTTTGACAACCTGAAATAATTACACAAGTTACACGTTAAAACGATCCGAATGGATGGGTTTTAGGACTTGCGAATTAGGTGGTCTTTGTAGTCGAATTTATAATAATTTTAAAATATCAAATACGACTACAAAGACCACTTAATTGAGGTAAGTTATTAATTTGCCACACTGGGTTCTGCCCATGACTTCGTCGTCGTCGAAGAAAATTAACCTATGGTACTCGGTAACTGTGTAGTAAGAGGAGTTTCGGAGATTAACTCCTATGTCCAAACTAACAAACTTTACCTACCTACAAATAAATAAAATTCAAGTTTTGTTGGTAATTTCAAAATAACAGCAGTTTACTGAATGCATATGTCTGTCTGTTTGTCCGTCTGTCTGTCTATATTAGTATAGCTTTACTAGCTACTACGTCAATTTGTCATTCATTACACACAACAGCCACAGCAAGATCATCTGCTGTGAATTTGTTTGTTTCTGTTTGTTGTTGTGAATAGAATTTGATAAACAGTTAATTTCACTTGCTTAACCTCTACTTTGAGTATACATCATCTGCCTAGCCTTTTCCCAACTATTTTGGGGTCGGCTTCCAGTCTAACTGGATGCAGCTGAATACCAGTATTTTCCGCGTTCCGTGAGCCGGTCTCTGGGATAAGGGTGCTTTTTCGTTCATTTTTTACTAAAATTAGGGTTTTTTGACCGAAAGTCCCGAAAATTGTTCGGGACCCTACTGGGATCGTTGCAGGGATCGCTGGCCCGCGACGCTTCTCTGGACACCTCGCTCGCCGTCCTAGCTCAAAAAAAATACCCCTACCCCCCTAACCCCTACACCCGCTACCACTCCCCCAAAGAAGACTCTCGTGCCCACTCCCCCCAAGCACAAATCCAAAGCTGCAACCTCGCAGCTGGCAAAGGCCTTGGAGAGCTCGCCCCGAGAGGTGCCACCCGTAAGGTACCTAAACAGATCCACGGAAGCAAAGGCGTGTCTCACCAGTGCCAAAATTCAGCTCGACACCTCCCGAAACTTAAAAAAGGAGATAAAGGACGGGATAACCAAAGCTGTCGAAAGACTATATCACCTGGTCAGGGAGGGAGAGATTGAGAGGGGAAAGGGATCTGGGGAGACAACCGGACCCGAGGGAGCTCACAAGGACCCCATTCCGACCTCGGGCGAATCGACAGAGCTCATGAAGCAGCTCATGGCGAACCTTCAGCAGCATAACAAAGCGCTGGAGGAATGCCAGCTGCACACACGGGCTCTGTCGGAGCGCCTGGAACTTTCACCTCGTTTTGTCGCGGGCCAGGGGCCCTCGTTCGCGGAGATAGCCGCCGTCCCGAAGCGGCACTTCCAGGAGCCTCTTCACTCGGTGGTTGTGTCATCGGTCAATGACAAAGACACCGGGGAAGAGGTTCTTGAAAAGCTGAGGACGGCAGTAGATGCCAGGAATGAGGGTACAAGGATTGAGAGACTGCGGAAGGCGAGAGACCAAAAGGTGGTTGTCGGATTCAAAACCAGGGAGGAGCTGGCTCGGGTGGCCGAGAGGATTAAAAAGGTCGGAAACCTAACGGTGGAAGAGGTAAAAAACAAAGATCCCCTCATCATAGTTAGGGACGTCCTCTCGTGCCACTCGGACGGGGAGTTCGTCGAGGCATTAAAATGCCAGAACAGCCACCTGATTGGGGACGTGCCTGTGGATGATGTGAGGGTGGGGGTGAAGTACCGTCGCAGGACGAGGAACCCCCACATGTGCCACGTCATTCTACAGGTGTCCCCCGTTGTGTGGCAGAGGCTGACGCACGCGGGTCGGGTTCACATCGACTTGCAGCGGGTGCGTGTGCTGGACCAGTCGCCACTGATTCAGTGTACCCGCTGCTTGCGATACGGCCACAGTCGTAAGCTGTGCACAGAACCCGCCGACCTCTGCACACACTGTGGGGACCCCCACATGAGGGTGGACTGCCCCTCACGGCTAGCTGCGGAGCCACCAAAGTGTCGAAACTGCGTTTCCGCAAAGATAGGTAAGACCGAGCACAACGCCTTCGACAGCGATGCCCAATTCGTGTCAAGTGGGATGGATTGGCGCGGCTGTCGGTGGCGTATTGCTAAGGTGATCCCGGGCGGAAGCGCAGTAACCGGCGAAGACAGACCTCACCAGTATCACGTCGCGCAGGCAAACCTCCAAAAAAGCAAACTGGCCACCGCCGAGCTCATTGTGGAAGCGGGGAAAAGGAAGCTGGCGTTTGCAATGGTCCAAGAGCCATACATAGGTGGGATTGGACAAATGAAGAGCCATCCGGGTACACGGGTAGTGCAGTGCGCCAGGAAGACCGATAAAGTCAACAAAGCGGCCATTGTACTCTTCGACGACACCATCGACCTCACACAGTGCCCAACCCTGACAACTGAAAATTTCGCAGTTGCGAAATTGAGGACTGGAGCTTGGGAAATAGGTGTGGTGTCGGTGTACCTGGATGGTGGACAGCCTATCAAGCCAGACTTGGACCATTTCAAGAAGATCATGGAGGAAATCGGAGTGAGCGACGTTATACTGGGGGGGGATGTCAACGCATGGAACACGTGGTGGGGAAGCCGAGAGGCGGATCAGAGGGGAGAGGCCCTGGCGGGTGCCCTCGACGAACTAGGACTTCAGATCCTAAATTCGGGAACGGCCCCTACTTTCGACGTCATTAGAGGTGGCCAAAGGTACTGCAGCTGCGTTGACGTAACTACATGTACGGAGGACATGCTTCGGAGTGTGGCGAACTGGAGACTGTCTGGGGACGTCACCACCTCGGACCACAAGGCAATCCTGTTTGAATTAAAACTAGAAAAATCTAAAGGTATGGACATAAAAAGAACTACTAGAAAATATAATACAAAAAAGGCAAAATGGGGACAATTTTTTGGGAAACTTAACGAAGTCTGGGAGCAACAAAACATAAACAAAACCGAAATAGACAAAATAGATACAATAGATGATTTAGACAAAATTACAAAATTATACACAGAGTCAATCGAGAAGGCATGTGAAGGGACCATACCGACCGTAAATAAAAGAACCCAGACAGGATTGCCTTGGTGGACCGAGGAGCTGACACAAATGAAGGAGGAAGTCAAAAGACGGAAGAGGAGAATCTCTGGTGCCGCCCCAAGACGTCGGGCATGGGTATTGAGCGCGTATCTCGCTGCAAAGGAGGAATTGAAACAGAGGATGGAGAGCACACTGACGTCGAGTTGGAAAGAGTTTTGCGGAAAGCAGGAACGTGAAACTATGTGGGATAGTATATATAGGGTGATAAGCCGCACTGCCATTAGGCAAGAAGACATACCGCTAGTACAGGACAACAGCGTACTCAGCAGTCAGGGGTCAGCCCGGATGCTTGCAAAGACGTTTTATCCTGAGGATAAAACAGAGAACGACAATGCGGAACACAAGAGTATAAGAGAGTTCGCGAATAGAGTCAACTTAAACGAGAATGGTGAGACATTCGACCCTCCATTCACGACGGAGGAACTAAAGTGGGCCGCATCTAGTTTTAATCCTAAAAAAGCTCCGGGTATTGACGGACTCACAGCGGACATATGCAGGGCGGCTATCACCCACAACCCACAACTATTCCTGGCGGTGCTCAAAAGATGCCTGTCTCTGTTTCACTTCCCGACCATCTGGAAGGAGGCAGTGATCGTGGTCCTTAGAAAACCCGGCAAGGACGACTATGCGCACCCAAAATCATACAGGCCGATTGGGCTATTGCCTGTACTAGGGAAAATGTTAGAAAAAATGCTGATACGTCGCATTAGATGGCACATATCGCCACAACTAAGCAGGAGCCAGTACGGATTCATGCCGCAGCGCAGCACCGAGGACTCCCTCTATGACCTGATAAAACACATAAAAGACAGGTTAAAAGAAAAGAAGATCATTGTCGTTATATCATTGGACATAGAGGGAGCCTTCGACAATGCCTGGTGGCCAGCGATGAAATGCCGACTGGCGGAAACAAAGTGCCCGATAAATTTAAGACGTCTGGTAGATAGTTACCTACTGGACAGGAGCGTCAGAGTGCGATATGCAGGAGCAGAGTACGCACAAAAAACATCGAAAGGTTGCGTACAAGGCTCCATAGGTGGGCCCACGTTCTGGAACTTGCTCTTGGATCCCCTGCTCAAACAACTGGAGGAACGTGGGGACTATTGCCAAGCATTCGCGGATGATGTGGTTCTGATTTTTTCGGGTGAAACAGTGCTTGATGTCCAGAGGCAGGCGAATGCGAGTCTCGCTCATGTTCAGAAGTGGGGAATCGGAAACAAACTCAAGTTTGCGCCCCACAAGACAAAAGCAATGGTGGTCACAAACAAATTGAAATACGATTCACCACTTCTGCGCATGGGCGATGACGGCATTACCCTGTCTCGGGAGATCAAGATACTGGGGCTCACAGTTGACGACAAGCTGACGTTTAATGCTCACGCCTCCAACGTCACGAGGAAGGCGCTAAACTTGTATAAACAGCTGTCAAGAGCCGCCAAAATCAGCTGGGGCCTGAAGCCCGAAATTATCAGGACCATATATACCGCAGTGGTGGAGCCGGTAATTATGTACGCAGCTAGTGCTTGGGCACCGGCCACAAATAAAGTGGGTATCAAAAAGCTGCTCAACACAGTCCAGCGGGGCTTTGCGCAGAAGATTGTCAGGGCGTATAGGACAACGTCGTTGAACTCGGCCTTGTTACTCTCCGGACTGCTTCCACTGGATCTCAGGATCCGGGAAGCAGCCACTTTTTATGAAGAAAAAAGAGGATATTCCCGGAGAGTAACAGGGGATCGAGAAATCGAAACACCAGTCCCGTATACGGACATACCACACCCTGCTAGTCTTAGTGTTATAGAGTTCAAGTGCGTGGTGAACGATGCAGAAATGGAACAGCAAGGACTCGCACACCCGAAAATCTTCACCGACGGAAGTAAGATCGAAGGCAAAGTCGGTGTAGCGTTAAGCCTTTGGGAAAACGGGACGGAGGTGAAAGCCCAAAAGTTTAAACTGGACCATTTCTGCACCGTTTATCAGGCCGAACTACTGGCTCTGTGCAGGGCCTCTGAGCTGGCTTTAAAACACCCCTCAGCTGTTGTCGAGGTCTACTGCGACTCGAGATCGGCCCTGGAAACGGTTACCCGAGGCGTTTCCCTGCATCCCTTGGCATTCGAAACGCGGAATAACATCCAGACATTGATAGATAGTGGGAAGACCCTTCAATTGTTCTGGATCAAGGCGCATGCAGGGATGGAGGGAAACGAGAGGGCAGACGTATTGGCGAAGGAGGCAGCGATGAGAAGCAGAACAAGGCCTCATTATGACCTGTGCCCGGCTTCATTCGTCAAGCGACAGATCCGTATGGAGTCGCTTGACGAATGGAACACGAAATACGGATCGGGTGAAACCGCCTCCACGACAAAAATGTTTTTCCCGGACGCAATTGCAGCCTACCGTATCATAAGGCAAACAAAGCTCGACCCGCTAGCAGTACAAGTGCTTACAGGTCATGGCGGGTTCTCCGAGTATTTGAATCGCTTCAAGTGCAAGGAGAGCCCGGCATGTGCCTGCGACCCCTCCCAAAATGAAAGTGTTCAACACATAATCGCGGAGTGCCCCATCTATGTCAAAGAACGGTATAGACTGGAATCGGAAATAGACACTGAAATAAAATTAGAAAACATACCTATAATAATGAATCATAAAAAATTAAGAAAAAAGTTTTTAGAATATTGTGTAGAAATAGCTGCCATAGTCGTAAAAAAGAATAAAACGTAAAGAAAACGGTATACTTTTATGTATTATAAGAATACGATAAAAGTAATCGCAGTCAAAATAAAGAATTAAAAATATAAGTTGCTAAAATAAGTCATAATATATAAACAGTAAATATAGAGTAGTTGTGAATTCAGTCCTAAAAATTTTAAAGTCTATAAATTGTTACGCCATTAAAATCAAATCTTCAAAATTAGGGAATAAAGTAAAACGAAGAACAAATATAAAACAGTCCAAACAGATCTCTGATGACCCATGTCAGAGGGACACTGGCGGGGCAGGAGTGGGTTTTAGTCGGTTCGAGTCCGACACTACCTCCACTGTCTCACACCCTGTGAGATAGTAGAGGTGTCCGTGGGGATTTCCCACTCCTGCCAAAACAAAAAAAAAAAAAAAAAAAAACCAGTATTTTACGTGGAGTGACTGCCTATCTGACCTCCACAACCCAGTTAGTCCTGGGTAATACGATACCCTTGGGTATGACTGGTTGTCAGACTTTCGGGCCACTGACTACCTGTGACGACTGTCAAAGATCTATAAATGACAGCCGGGACCAACGGCTTAACGTGCTTTCCGAGAGGAAACTCGGTATGTAATGGTTGGTCACCCATCCACGGACCAACCTAGGCAAGCGCAGCTTAATCTAAAGATCGACCCGAGCGGCAGTTATTATTTAGCCACGAGCTATCTCTACTTTGAGTATACGTGAACATTTATTTTAATGTGTGTATTTTTTAAAGAAATAAATTGAGGTAAAGAGCCTGTATATTTCGAGCTGACTTACCAATGTCAAATACATAGTTATCGCGCCCTGTCATATCCCGGTCCCCAAAATATAGCTGGCAGGTAAATTTATGCCCGACCTTCTACTACACAAGGTGATTTAATATGTAATTTAAAAGCAAAGTATCTAACAGTTTGATCATATAACATGCTTTGGGACAACTTAATTGAGCCCCTGCCAGGAGAGATTTGACTTAATTATGTACTAAAACATCAAAGGTCTTACTAATCAATTTTATAAAAAATTAAAAAAGATTAGATGACAGTGTCACAGTCCTTTATTTAGTAGATTGGAGATAAAAAGAGAAAAAACTTCCTGTTTTCGTTGCTAGGTGGGTTTCATAGAACCTACAACCAAGCATTGCTTGACTTCCGGTACATCAATGTTATGACTAAGGATTGTAAAAAAAACTATTTCATAATTTGTTCTACTTTATGACAGCAAGATAACATCCTGAAATATAAAATGATAGCGTGTCTAGGGTTCTGTATCCGAAGGGTAACCAACGGGACCCTATTACTAAGCCTCCGCTGTCCATCCGTCTGTCTGTCCGGCAGCGGGCTGTATCTCATGATCCGTAAAAGCTAGACATTTAAAATTTCCACAGAATGTGTATTTCTGTTGCCGCAACAACAACTAATAGTCCTATGTCTACTTCTCTTTTTTTCTGCTCTCCTTTCGCAGGAATGCTGGAAGAGATTTCTTTAGAAATAAGCATAACTTTGTACCTATTTTTTCTGTTCCTTTTTTTTGTATTTAGTGTGTAAGTACATAAACTGTTAAATAAATAAATAAATTAATTAAAAATTAAGGCCTTTATGAAGATGGTACGGGACCCTTCATACGCGAGTCCGACTCGCACTTGGCCGGTTTTTATTATTGGCCTATTAACTATGTCGTCAAAATCGGGTAGTATATTTTAAATCACTTAATTCGAAAATTTAACCTTTTTTTTATATAGTATCCTACTCTCTCCCACTGTTGGGCAAAGGCCTCCCCCTAGATGGGACTGGGCGGGTCACCGTTTCTGGGATGAAGCCAGACAGATGGGCGACTGCTGTATTCAGGCACCCACTGTGTGACTATCTTCAAGTCACACAGTGTGTGCCTGAAGACGGCCGTCGTAACCGAGGTAGGCCTAAGAAACGCTGGCGTGACGATCTGGACTCATTCTTAAGGGATTGGTCGGGGGAAGGCGAATGTTAAACTAAGTTAAAAGTTTTAACCTTAATAAGAAACAACACCCAATGCAAATGTGTTACTCCTGACCCTTCGAAGGCTCGCTCACCACTTGTGTCCAAAGCGTCGCTGTTCCTGCACATTTGAGGATGTAAAGAACTAAAACCCCGATCAACGTGGCCACTAACTGGTCGAAAATAATTAAGACGAATGTTTCATCGATTCGAAAAGGAGACGATCGCAATAAACAAAAGACTGGAGGTGCAAAATTTGAGGATTTTTCACCAATTCGACACGAGAGACTGAACACTCCTGTGTCCAGGATGAAACTCAGAGGCTTAAAATAAGCGAATTGCCCAAATAAGTACCTCAGATTTTATTCTTTATTCAAAGAAGATATTTCCATTGTGATAAGTAAGCCTGGTTCGAAATGAAGGAATAAATCATTTTTCCACATCTTTTGAATCTCGCTTACATGATAGTGAAGGAAAGACGTCGTCCGCTATATGCTTCATATCCATTCCATTTTCAGTTCCTTTGTTAATAAAAACCCATCCATATTTTGTTCTTAGCGAAAAATGAGTATATATGAGGACATTTTTGTACTAGAAATATTTTGACAATCCGATAATATATTTTATCTATACTAATGTAATAAAGAAGTAAAATTTGGTTGTAATTTAGAGGGTAATCTTCGGGACTAATGATTCGAATGCGAAAATTCTTTCACTAACGGGAAGTTAGTTCGGGTTGACTGAATGTTGTGTCACCGATGAAGCGAGTGAGGCTGTTGTGAGCCGTCACTGGCTACCGTAAAGGCCCCGATCAAAAATTTGAAGCCATGATTGTGACATACTACAGCTCACTACTTCTCACAAAGAAGAGGATTGTATACCAGTGATAACGTTAACGTAGCCTGCTTTTATAATTAGTATAGAATATTGAAAGTAAGTAACACCTCTTTAAGAGTTTGTCTTTAAGGGTAGTCCTGAATATTATGTCTCATTCGTCTCGTCCATCTAAAGTTGGTCTTTAAAATATCGCTTTAAGCGATAAGACCGCATTGGAACACCCAATGAAACAATCTTTATTTATAACTAGCTTTTCTCGCGGTTCGGTTATTATCCCATGGGAGTGCACTATTAGAATAAAAGTATCATGTACTTTCACATAACATTAAGATGTTTTAAATGGTGTACAATAAAAAAAGCCTTTTTTCTGCCTCTATATCTGTCATAGCAATGCTTTCACAAGTTTAAGGACTAAATCGTGGAAGCCATTATGTACCAAAAGACGAAATGTTCAAAGCACTATTTGTCCCTACCACGCGCGATTTCTCGACAAAAAACCAGCCAGTGATATCGTTAGCTCAACGCCTACTCTAGAAAATGGCTTTCACAAAAAGTCTCCACATATATTTGCCAGTCTATCACCTGCCAGCACCTTTAGATGTTTTTCTTGAAGTCTACAATACCTTGAACATAAAATAAAATATTTTCCTTTCATCTCTACAGTCGAGGTACACGGAATGGTTTTAGAATATACCAGTAGATATAAATTTTTATTTTACACTCTTTCAAATTCGATTGTAGTACGCACCTGTGCTCCTATTTCATGCGAGAACTACTCACCGAGATGCGTCTTCAATTTATTACAGGAAATTCTTGTTTGACACTTTATTAAAGCTGGATTGTATCTATGGCCAGAACAGAAAATTTAAACCAGGTTTCAGGATAATTGCGTCCTTGATATATCAAATCGGAGCTCGGGGTTAAATAATAACAACCGCTCGGCTCGATCTTCAGGCCTAGGTTGGTCCGTCCGGACATGGTTGTTTCGGGAGATACCTGCACCGAATCGGGCGGGAGGAAACGCCCGGGTGTTATCACTGCGAGGATCGCCCGGAGGACACGGTGGAGCACACCGTGGAAGTCTGCTCCGCTTGGGCGGAGCACCGCTGTGTCCTCGTAACGGCGATTGGCGGCGGCGACCTCTCGCGTCCGGCCCTGGTTCAAGCCATGGTTCGGGGCGAGAAGGAATGGGAAGCCGTCACCTCCTTCTGCGAAGCAGTCATGCTAGCGAAGGAGGTGGCGGAACGTGAGAGGGAGAGAAACTCACGTCCCAGCCGCCGCGGGAGAAGCACCGGGCGTCGGGGGCCACGCCGCGGCCACCGTAGGCGCGGGCCTGTGGACGGTGAGTAGTAACCGCGGCCCTGGAACACAAAGGGCAAAAGAAGGAATATGGATGGGTTTTAGTCAGTAAAAGTCTGACACTCCCTTCCGCTCCGCTCAGAGCGGGAAGAGTCATTCGATGATTTCCCATCCCAAAAAAAAAGGCTTAGGTTGGTCCGTGAATGGGTAGCCACATTACATACCGAATTTCCTCCATGCCTCGGAAAGTTTGTTAAACCATTGGTCCCGGCTGTCATATGTACCTAGATCTTGGCAGTCATTAAGTAGAATAAATAGTCAGTGGTCAGAAAGTCTGACAACCTGTCTTATCAAGGGGTATCGTATTAGGTTAGACTGGAAGCCGCCTCCAACATCGTTGGGAAAAGGCTAACTTGGATGATGTATCAATACAAAGAACTGCATAAACACAGCAATTTAATAACAGCATAATATACTCTTAGAATAGGGCATTATGTGGCAACATCGTGGTGTGCTCGTGTCAGATCCTACTAATATTATAAATTCAAAAGTTTGTGAGGATGGATGGACGCAAAAACTATTGAATGGATTTGCATGAAATTTAGCACACAGGTAGTTTATAACCTGGATTAACACACAGGATTATTTTTATCTCGGTAATATGATCCCGTGGGACAATTATCAGGCATAAGCTAGTCTTCTATAATGAGTACTTCAAACTCCTGCTAATGCTGATCTTATCGTTTTCACTAACACAAGGTGGCACGTAAATTAATGTCTAAAATAAAGTGAACTGTTGGTTTTTCAACTTTATGCTCAGCGTCGAGATTTGTAATTACAACAGTGAAAATTAATATTTAGTCATTCACTTTGGTTTCGCTAAGTGTTTACTGAAAATTGACATAAGTAGCATGCAGGATTTGCTTAACCAACAACAACCAGGTCATTTTTACCCTCACATCACCCACTCACCTTATAGCGAATGTAAAATTTTATTCCGACGTCCCAGATACGGCTAACCAAATTCGATAGCAGTACGCACCTGCACCCGTATAACAGATAACAAACAACGAACTATTGAGATGCTCCAAAGATACAGGGTTACCCGTTCTAGTTCCAAATATATAGGGTTACCCGTTTAAGTTTCAGAAAGAGGGTTGCCGGTATCTCTTCGAGTCGTTACAAGGGTGCCTGCTACAAAAGGAGCGAGCCGTGTAAAAGTCAATCAATGACACTTATCTGTTCCTACCCTTTTTCTGGATAGGTGGAGCAGAGAAGGATGCAAGTTTGAAGGCGTTCAAATATTTTTTTTTTTATAAATAGGAAAACCAACAGCTATAACAAATGAGTAACAATTGTACATGCAACACAGAGCCAATTACAGGTTCCCACGAGTTATAAGGTTTTAGAAATCTTAGGATCACTAGTTAACAAGCACGATATAAAATAAAATAAGATACAATAAGCACCATTTATTATTATACACTTTGACACTAGGTTAGGTATTAATGACACGGGGAAAAAAAGAAAAATAAAGCACTATACGCAGCCGAGTGCGTGCAGAGTCGGTTTTGGTGGTAAATCGGTCAAATGAGAACTCTTTACAAAGGATATTAAAGTCCTTACTCGCTCGCGCTATGTATGAGTTTTGTCTGTAGTTAGATGAGGAAAAAGGAATGGAAATATATGTTTCTAGATGATCTGTTTCTCGCCAATCGGGCGTCACTTAAATATGATCTAACGAAGAGTGGGAACCAACATAAACAAAATTTTAACCAGAACAATATCAGTAGCTTGATGTATCACCGTGTGTGCAAGTACACAGAGACAGGGTTGACTGGTATGGAATGTGTGGACAATGCCGCCTCTACCAGCATCTTCCAGGTATCTTCGAGCTCGGTGGTATATTATAATATTCAGCTCGTTCCATGTTCCGCCACGTCGAATGACAAGTCTGTCATGTTATTCTATTGTTTAATCAATGTACATTTTGATGGATGTATTGAAGCAGTTGCAATAGATGGAGTTGCTAGACTCTCGGCATGGATTTTGGAGTTTTAAATTATAGATACTAAAATAATTTAAACCTAACAATACCATACAAGGTGTAAACGCAAAAGGTAAAAATCTTACAACAAAAACATGTTTTTAAAAAAAAACTTGTGAAAAAGTTGGAAATTTGACCTCCAATATTTCCGTAACTAGAAGGTTCCCAGGTATAGTCCAGAACAAAAAACAAAAATGGTCGCAATCACGGGTAGAACACGTGCTTTTCGGCTTCGTTAAGGGTATTGCTACACCCATTATGACCAAAATTGAGATAAAGCAGTTACTTTTCACAAGACCAGCAGTGTTTCATAAATATATTTAAAAGTACAAAATCAAACGATCCTAAATGCCATCCAATTATTTGATAAAGAAACAGCTAAGAAAGGGTTCTCAATATATTCTTCAAAAACAGATGATGTAAGGGTCTTGGCACAGCAGATAGCAAATCTGATGGGTCAACTAAAGAGAATGGAACATAAAATTGAATCTCAGCAGTTTCGCGTGGACTCTGTAAACATTAGCTAAGGCCTGATCCAATAAGATTGTATGCTTTGAAGGGACTTGGCGAGGCCATAGAGAATGTCTAGAAGTGTTATTGTTATGCTAGACTCAACTTTATTAATAGTTGCTACGGAAATTAAGCTCTACGTCTAGCTTTGCGTTTGTCTGAATTGCTTTCTAAATGTTCTGTTCTTTTTTTTCAGGTTTCTTTTATGATAAAACCAGCCGGTTTAGCACTAAGATTAAGCCACAGCCAAATCTATCCTAATACTATAAAGACGTAAAATTTGTTTGTAAGTTTGTATTGATTCAATTCTAAACAATTCTCTCACTGACAGAAAGCTACATTATTCGTGGGTGCTATAGGTAGGCTATAAATTATATTTATATCTTGCAAATTAGCCGTGTTATCACTTTTTGCGGACGAAGTCGCAGGTGAAGTGCTAGTTCCCAATAATCTCTAAATTATGGTAATCAGAAACCTCCTCTATCTTTCCTCTATTTTGAATACATTATTTTCCAATTGTCTGTAAATTTTACGTATTCTAGACGACCCGCATTCAGGTATTTCTAGGAATATTATAAGCTGAAACTTATAAAACGTTGGCTCTTCCATTTATCCAAACATCTTACCCCAACAGTATGTGGGGTTAATACTAACTCATACGAAATTACCCTTACGGGCTTTGTAATCTTCTCAGATAGCGGTTAATATGAATACCAAACCTGGTTTAAAGTCAGGTTTGTCAAACTCTTGGCCCAACTCTTGGTTTGTTTGTTTGGTGCGTACTCCGACTGTTGGCACGAAGTTTGCGAATTGAATCTTGATGAAGTTACGCTGAGTTTTGTGACCCCAATCTGTGTGCTGAGGCATTGTTTTATGCTTGTGTGTCTGGGTATTGACACTTAGGAATGTATTGTTATAGTGTTCTTAAATTTCTCTGAAGATGTTTTATTCAATTATATGATCGAATTATAGAATTGCAACAGCTAAGATGTTTTCAGAAATCTCTAAAGAAACCACAGATAGGAAATATTAGTTTTAATATTATTATATTCAGTTCTATTATGGAGTCCTTGAAGTTCACACAACGATGACGTAAAACTTTTACATGAATATTTTCGCACTTTTAATGACCTACGAAACCAAAAATGACATCATCTGCCTAGCCTCCTCCCGAATATCTTAAGGCAGTTTGCAGCCGAATATCTACCAGTATTTCTCTGGTGGCCTATCTAACCAGGCACACAATCAACACAGATCAGTTACTGGTTACTTGATACCTGTTTTTAAGGCTAGTTGACAGACTTTGAGGGGCAACCGTAAAAAACAAGGAATTTAAAAACCCGAAGGATACAAATTTAAAAACATCAGCCTCCAGCCATCTTTTACACCGCATTAAACTTCGACTCAAGATAGCCCCAAAAATTATCACAAAACAAAAACTAAAGCAAGCAACAAGAAATCGCGTGCATCAGTGTTCGTAACTCTTGAAGCGGCCGTAACAAAGACATCAGAGAACCATTGAAGACATAAATCCATCAGACACCATGAATGCGACGTATCACGTCCGAGCCGACGCGCATTGCGACTTGTGTCGACTTTACGATGAGCCTTGCTTCGTAAAACTTGTGAGGCGCAAGTAGAGAGAAGTAAAAGGGATGTAGCAAACAACCATATTCATTATTAAGTTTGAATAATAATATAATTATTGTCTGCCCATAAGCCAATTTACTCGTAAATGGGATTAGCGCATTTTGTCTTCTTCTTCCATACTTCTCTATTTGTCGTTGTCTCAGTAGTCACCCTCTTTCTCATTTTTTTTTTGGTCAAGTGCTGAGAAGGAAAAAGTAGGAAAAGAAGCTGACAGGAACTGGTTTTGACTTTGACTGAGGACTTGGTCCGTAGTAGGCTACTCGTTGTTCAGGATTTTACCCTATACGACAAAGATATATTTTTAAGCATCGCAGCAGCTCATCTCGCGCTTTTACAATGAACACCTTCCTGGGCAAAATTTATAAATCTGCTAACCCTCGCTTTTCCATCTCGAAGTTATATAATTATATTTAAATCATTTTATAACTGAATGAATCGCAACAAATTAATTGATTAGAAGACCTAGAAAAAGTGACAAATCACCGATAAAGATTTCAGAAAAATCAAAGATTGCTACTTGCCCTCTCTCTGGTAGGTAGTTTTCGTTTCGAAGACAATCAGAAACGCCACCTCTTGCTACTTGCGCTAAAAGCTATAATTCCGTCAACGAGTCTTGGCGACGTACCTCGGTCGGCCCGTATGTTCGTATGACTCTCGAAATATCTTAGTTACGAGCATCGTCGGCTCAGCCATTGTGTAGAGGTGGAGACATGGCCCAGCTTTGGTAATGTGTGTGGATTATAATTATGATGAATGAGCCACGCGGCTTGGTTGCAGACAAGTGAAATTGGGGTGGAAAGTGAAAAGTACATATATTATGTTTTCTAGATTTAACGTTTTACTACTACAGGTATTCTGATTGTGAATGATACCTTGTAGGAGTAAGTTTTGAAATGGGTCTGAAAGTTCAATTGTCTGATGAAAGCATCATAAGTACCTACAAGAATTGAGTAACAACATCACTGAAAACATAAGTTTCCACAAATATTGACATTAATCCATTACACAGATTAGTATTGCAATCCTCACGCAAATATGATTGAACCAAAAATAAATATGCTTCGACAGCAAATAAAATGAAACAGTAACTACATTACGGGACAGGGAGATAGTACAAACATTTCCTGGCAAATTAACAGGGGATTGATCAGATTTCCGAAGCAAACGGGGCGCGAAGTCCATCGCAATGCCAATCAGAGGGGCCGCTCTCTTTGCTCCCAACCCATTTTGTAATTTGCTGTTTGGATGCACGCAATAATATCAGACGTGTCTACAAGGTTTGGTAGTTAGCAAACCTTAAAAGCGCCGTGATTGCCAATGAAAGGCGTATTGGGAAATGTAGTGAGGAGGCTTATTTACAGTGTTCTGATTAGCTTCTTTAGGGTGCTTTGTGATGCGTAGTTTGTGTTATATTAAGGCTAGTAAAATGGCACCATAATTAACTATGAATTTCAAGTTTGAAATGAACTATTTTGTACGTCAGTAAGTTGTTAGTTTATTTTATAGATACTACAGCACATTTATAAAAACAATGAACTTAAAATTAATATGAGTCGGCATTGTAATTTACCAACAAAACTCGAGACACCTACTTGACACAGCAGTTTCAACTTAAAGCCTAATGAAAAAGGGCATAATTTTTGTTTACAGCATCAACATTAACAAGAGCAAGCAATAAACTTGTGCTCTCACAAGGCACGTTTGCGTCGTCAAATTGTACTTACATAGTTAATTGTACAACATTTCCTTCGCACACAAAAACTTCACCACAACATGAAACTAGGAATAGTACCCTTCGGGGAGACACCAGCGTTTTACAACTTCGACCAACATAAAGTATACACTAGCCTACCCGAGGTGGTAGTCGGGGACTCGCTAAGCGGTTTTTGATGTCACTCGCCCGCAAAGGCGTCGTAAACGCGTGTGTTTGGGCCTCAGAATATGCCCTGTCGCGGACCAAAATGTTTTTGTGTCCTCGTTCGAGCACAAAGTTGATGTTTACCCCAAAACAAATGAAGGTGCAACGGTCTCCTAAGTGGAATGTAACGGATATACAAGGCGGACAAGTAACACTTCTCATGACAAGTTTAGAAGGAGAATTTGTATGCAAAGTGTCCTATTTCCAACTTAAATGGAAAACTAAATTATATTTCTGATGTTTCGCAGTGGGGACAGACTTCGCAAGTTCTCGGAGTAAGATTAATACGTCCATGGATAACCTACATAATTCTGGGAAGTTTTGTTTGCAAATTAATGTTGGAACTGCTGTTTAATTTTGTTAAACATTTTAATATCACGGTCCTATTTCTGTATTAACTATGCTTATTTGTTTGCTATTTCCAATTTAAATTCAATTAAGGTTCTTATTGATAAATAAAATGTAAAAAAAATAATATTTAACTTATTTGAATGTATTCTATCAGACTGTTCAATAAGTGGGCTCAACATGGAATATTGAATAAAAAATAAAGTATTTCCATTTGATAGTACTTTATCAAAATAATCGGAATTCACTTTCGAAATCAAAAAAGTTTTATTAATGGTAAAGGGATAAGCTTCAGCAGTTATTACTGAAGATTATGGATACTTCGCTCTAATTGATTACTGTATTTTTTTTTTTATTAAACACATATTTCATTCCGAAATGAATGCTTCAGTTTCAGTCCGCGAGCTTTAAAACATGCCTTCATAAATTTCATTATTAATTTTTCGTCAATAAATATTTTAAAGTCGCTCAATTTAAAACTTCACTGACTAGAAAATTAAAAATGTAAGAGGTAATATTTCATATTCATTTTGGGATTCACGTTTCCAATTGAAATTAATATTTTCGTAGTTTTATAATGAGTAAGATGAGTAGGTTTCGTCATTAACCGTCGTCGTTAAAATCTGACTCTGCTGAGCTTTACTGAAAATTTTATGTTTAATCTTGAAAATGAAAAAAATGTTCTTTACTTTTCACGTGAAGAAAATCTGTACAAGGAGTTTATGGTCAAACTTTATATCTAAAAAAAACAAGTGGTTAATAAAAACCGTACGGCAAATCTTTCTCTACATTACTCTAGTAAATAGTTAAAAATCCCTTTCATAATATATCACGGCTATAACTATCTTACTGCCACCAAAGACTGCGACATATAAATGTGCTAGATTTCGTCGAAATCTGCTGTTAATGCATCAAAAGGCAACAAACATACAGACCGACAGACAGATTTACATTCGTATTTGAAATATTAATATAGATAAATATGACTGCAAACAATTTTTAATCTTTGATCCGCAATCTTTATGTATGTATCATAAACCATAATATTAATTGCCCTGTATTAACCCTTCAATGCAGTCGAGTAAATACAGTAGGTATGAGTCACAACGCAGGCGTAAATACGATTCCAAATAAACACATTACTATTCCTAATGATGCAAATATAAAATTATTGTTTACCAATATTTATTGCAAAGAAAGTAAACACACGTTCTTCATTCTCTAGATTAAACATGTCGTTTGAATATTGAAAGTAAATGTTTGCCGTATACTTTTTAGGCCGAATATTTACGAAAATTTACGAGGACGAGTCGAGGCGAGGCGCAAAGCGAGGCGTCGATTAAGCGTGTTCGTCTAGTCGCGTGGCATCAACTTCGTCAAAAGATTTTGTATATGCTATGCTAATACTGACTTTTTGTAAAAGCATTACAGCAGAAGTAATTTTAATAGGTTTTTACGCATCTATAGAAAGAAGAACACTGAAGCGCGTAATACATTTGGATCAGACTGTAAATTGAATTTTTTTGTTCAGTCATATAGTTTTACAATACCTTAATAAGGTTCATGGCTTGTAAAAGTCGATAAGGATAATGTTTGAAAAAATACGGGAGAGAGACATTTTATGTGGCTAAATTGCATGAAAGAAATCACATATGAATCTTAATCACATGTTTAATTTATTTATTTATGGAGTACTACTTAGTACCTAGTTACTATTTAGCTTGTTAGGTCAATGCCCGTTTAAATTAACATTATGGTAAACCTAAATCAATACCTTAATAATATACCTATATATATATATATATATATCCTACAGCTACATTTCTGTACACATTCCTACAGCTACATTTTGTGCTATTCTTCCCTGGTCTGCAATTCTTAACCACAATCTTCTGAATGTCATCCACCTAGTGTACCAACATTTCTTTCACCGTCTCTCGATAACCATTCACCGAGGGCTCTACTCCGCCAGCCATGACCGCGTCTTGCCAAGTGTCCTGACCACCTCCACTTCAGAGCGTATACGTACGTATACGGTTTAGTGTTTTTATAAATTGGTGGCTAAATAATAACAGCTGCGTGGGTTGATCTTTAGGTTAAGCCGCGCTTGCCATGGTTGGTCCGTGGATGGGTGACCACACATTAGATTCCGAGTTTTCTCCGTGCTTCAGAAAGCACGTTAAGCCGGTTGTCATTTGTAGATCTTCGACAAACGTGGCAGGTAGTCAGTGGCCCGAATGTTTGAAAACCAGTCTTACCAAGGGGTATCGTATTACCCAGTACTAACTGGGTTGTAGAGGCTAGACTGGTAGCTGACCCCAAAATAAGTTGATAAAAGGCTAGGCAGGTGATGAGAGTTTTATGAGAAGTTTGACGATTATGATGTCAGTACAATCATAACAATTTTCAAGTTTTCGCAACACCAAAACACGTTCCTACTTACTTTTCTCCAACGGATCTCCTTACCAGTTTCTAGTAACAAAGCGGTTCCGTGAAGCGTATTAGTGATTTATGCTAGCATTTTACAAGGATCGTTACGGCTAATAAATCTTGGTTAACTTGTTGCGAATTAGGCTTCCTTTATAAACGCATGTTACACGCGCTTTTTTTTTCTTTCGCGCGTAATTTATACTCTGTGGCACGGGATTTGGGATCGTGTAATAGAGTAATATTTTGAGGAAAGTGACGTTGTGAGTGGATTATGTTTATGGTTGGTTTAGATTACAGGTGTAATGTTGTAGTTTCGATACTTTTTATCAGGTTTTTTAACAAAATATTTGGGGTTGCAAACTACTTTGGGTCTATTTCCGAGCTATTCACAACTTTGAAAAATGGCCATCTAATATGACAGTGACAAGAACCAGTTACGGTTTCTTCTAATTTATTTATTTTCAGTCTTTCGACTTTCTTGCAGAAACCTATACGCATTTATTTATAAAAGTCTTCAACTTATTTTTACATCAATCTGTCTAGATTTCACAGAAAAATATCATTTATATTTTATCTTTCCGCATAATCAGCTCAAAATTTTAACCGACAAACCTTTCACTCTACCTCACTGCCCCAATAACAAAACCCTTACACATCGGGCCAGAATTACCGGCACACCGTACAAATAAGGACCATAAAAACTTCCACCCTTTATACCAAGTAATATCGTGTCAATGCTAAAGTATGTTCGTCACGATAGTTGCAGAACTTTGATAAGCCCGTTTACGGCGACAGCCAGCAGTTCCCATGTTGTTTTATTTACATTTGATGGGACAAATAAATCGAAATCGCTTCCGGGATGAGGGAATTATGTGTGTTTATATAGCTGTACAAATACGTCTTTTTGTTTGGTGTGGTAAGCATTGCTCTGGTCCATTTTTTTGTCTGGTCGCAGTAAATATTAATAGAACCTACATTATGATTTGTTTTTACCCGACTGCATCAAAAGGAGGGTAATGTTTTTCGAGCGTGTGTATGTATGTATGTACATTTCTTTGGCACGCCCTATAGCCCAAACGGCTGGATGGTTTTTGACATATGAGGTGTCGTTGAATTCATCAGAATTGTGGTAGTGACATAGGCTATATACATTTTAAAAACAGCTCCCGCAATTGAAAAAAAAAGGAAGCGGGAGGTTGTTTTTTTTCTTACCATAGCAATATAGGTATCAAATGAAAGGTAGTGAAAAGACCATTTCAAAAATATATGTATTGTATTATGTGGGCCCCGCCTGCTTACAACTTTTGTTTCATTTAAAATGTGCTTGTTTTTTTTTGCATTGCAGTTCATTGTTTTTAAGCAGTCGGGTTTTTTTGTTTTTGTAATAATAATAACTATTTATGTTTTACAATATTAATATCTAAAAATGTCAATATGTTTTTTTTACTTGCAAGTTTATTCTTTAAACAAGCCCGATGAGATTTCCGATCGGAAAAAAATACTTTCCACTCAATTTTTAATACACTATTTAATCCCTTTATGGACATGAATTTTCCTTGCTAAGTGCTTAATTTAGTTTTTGGTTGTAACTGAGATTTTAATTTTGTAATATTGTTAATTTTTATGTCAAATGTATACTCATATGATCTGAAATGGATTGAATTTAATTAATTTGAATTAGTTACATAAGGAAATCTTGTTGTTGCCCTAAACCCATCGGTTTCTAAACAATCACAGACAGTCCAGACACTACTGCTGGCCGCCAGTATTCAAGAATGTTACCAACTTGATAGTATCCTAAAAGATTTAAGTACTGATATTTTAACATATAATATAATTGGGCTTATATGTGTGCGTCCACACCTTTAAATCCCCTTTGTGCAGCTTTTTCACGTATAAATAAAATCATTAAATAAATATACTCCGTTAAAATATGCTGTCAAATCTGACAGCGAATATCAAATCCCTGCAGAGACTTTATGCAATATGAAAAGGTAATCTAGTGTTAAGTTATTGTATTGGCCAAGTTTATAAAGATAAAAATTTCTAATATATTTACGCCATATATTGAAGAAATTGAATATTTAGGTAATCTAGCGTCTCATTATTTAGTCTAACCTCTGCTATCAGATTGACAGCTCTTTTCATCAGCTCAGACTTTAATATTAAAATACGGTTTGCCATCACTTTCTGTATTCAGTTTAATTGTATTAATGCGTTGTGAAAAATTTACTTTTCAGTGTGGAGCATAATTTACGTGTCAGGTTAAATCATACTGAAAATTCTGTTCTTTGGAACGTATATTTAAACAAAAGCTATTCATATTTCAAAAGTATAAGAGACTATTGATATTTGTATTCGTATTTTAATTAAACTTTGGATCAGATATTCAGGCAGTACAATATTTTATAGATATTATTTTATATATCAGCCCACACTGCTGGGTAGAGAGCTCCCTTTACTCTTTCTACACACACTGCTATAAAACAAGAGAACGAAGAAGAGAAAAGAACTGAATAATAAACCTCATACAATATTAAATTGGTCTTTTGAGTCACAACACTCACAGGCATCCATATTTAAAACACCACGTCATTACCACAGCCGCTATTGCGTCATCAAACTCAATTATCCAGTAGGTACAGCCCAAAACCAACAAAATAAGCGCGTGACGTCACCAAAACAAATGCCTGCCATATATTATAACTCCGCCCTACATAGCCGGGTCATCTAAGTGTTTTTGTCTCAGCAACATAGTGTTAATTTCCCTGGAGCAGTCAATTCTGCTGAGCCATCAATCTGCGTCACTGTCACAGTTACTAAAGCTTTTTAGACGTGCGTGTATCTATATTTATATACTTACTTTATGTGGATTTGGTAGGTAGTTTCTTCTGTACGGGAAAATGTAAACAAGCTTTTAGATTTACCTCCGGTTTCTGTATTATTGATGTGGATCCGGTTACAAAGTAAATAAGATAAATAAAAAATCTTACGAACGTGTAATGGTTTATTAATCGCGATATTTTAGGGTTCACCCTTACTCATTTGATAAATAAACATCAACTTTAAAATAACCGTAAAACTTAATTCGGTATACATTTATTATGAATGTACCTTAGAAGCAAACTATGCACACCATAACATGTAAAGATACTCGTATCATATGTCACTTATTTCAACCTTTGCAGGTATCGCTTTTTCCCCTTAGAGGATAGAAAGCGCATAATATGTCGCTCGAAGCTTTGAAGTCAAAGCAACACTCCACAATATGCCTACATTGTGAAAGATTTAAATATGGCACTGCAGATATTTATAATACACACACTTCATATAATAAAAAGTAATACGAGTACCTACATCTAGGTAGAACTGGATAAAGCATACCTACATTGTAAAATTACTTAAGATCTTCATCTTCCCGAATCGATTAAACAATCGTCTAGTTATGAAAAAAAAAATGATATTTGGAGACATTCACAAATTAAGTTCTTAAGAAGGTTAATAATAACGTTTTTTTTAATCGTCGAATTAATACAACAAAATATTACGGTACTGAGAGACACCTTTGTTTATGGCCACTATATTACATCAGACAGAATTAAAAGATTTGAGTCTTCATCTGTGGCAATGACACGATCAATACAGGTATTACATAGGTACTAATGTTCGCTTTTCGCACCCCAGACGATACTTAAACGAATGCCTAAATATTCACAAGCATACTGAGGTGGATTTGCATGATTTCTGTGCTGAGTTGAACACTGAATATCCAACTATGCGTTTTATTTAGTCATTCACGTAGATGTCACTTAATATGAAAATGAGCGTAATTATGTGTAATTGAGTTATTGCTAAGTAACTGTAGATAGACACTTTTAGTATATTCCCACTGATCATTCAGTGAATTGTTTATAAATTCCACAGTCAGAGTTGTTCTTAGGGTAGACAAATTAAATCAATGTTTTAATTTGACGACTCTAACGGGCCAATCTGAATAATTCGATTACTTCGCTCTTTCGCCCATAACTGAGTTTAGACAGCGGTAAGATTTATTTAAAAAAATCAAATATTCATCATTCCAAAGTTAGAATGGAGTTGGAATTCCAATTTAATTTGAGTTTTAAAGTTTACTTATGTTTAATTTAAAAATAAATTGAAGTCAATTTGTTTGTTTAGTTTTTTTTTGCCAAAAGAACATCTGGACGAATTAAGTATAGTTGAGGGAGTTCACAATGGATTTTATTTAACTAAGTGCTCTTGTATTTGATGTTTGAATTATTTAAAAATGAGAAAGAAATATATGAAAAGCAAACAAGATGGTTTTCATTATGTTGATAATAACGAGCAACATCCTACGCCACTGGCTTTATTGTGGTTTCATATCTAAACTAGATTTTGCGATTAACGTATTATTTTTAACGTTATTTACTTCATAAAGTCACCTTGTTCGACATTTAGTACAAGGTGACTTTTCACTCGGTCTGGAGCGAAAAAAGTGGTAATTTATGACAAGTGTCTAAGTAGAGCCGATTGGCAAAAACAGATCCAGTTCATAAATTAAATAAAAATGATTTTGTAGCAACCAACTGGTGGAATAATTTATATGTCGGATTGTCAGGATTTATTCCGTTAGGCTCGTACATCATGCGGGCAGAACATGGGTTTCGCGCCATGAAAACACACTGGGTGCGATACACTGTTTCTAGCAAAACTAACGAATTACTTGAGGTCACAACTTAACACAACAACACGGGGCACAATGAATCGGGTACAGTTCCAAGACGTCTCAACTCCGACCACGATCCGACACTCAATGTCGTCCTCGCTGCGAGTTCAAAACATCAGGGCTCTGTAGAAAGTACGCCGTAGTGGGGGCAGACTTGTAACCCGGTTGCGTGACGTCACCACTAGCCTACTTGCGATGAACCTCCTCACGTCCCAGCCGCCGCGGGAGAAGCACCGGGCGTCGGGGGCCACGCCGTGATGGCTCTCGGCCACCGTAGGCGCGGGCCTGTGGACGGCGAGTAATGGGCTAGCTCGCCGTCCGTCCGTCGTATGACGACGGGCAGGCCATGTCGACGGCGCGTTCGTGTTCCACGCGCGCCTCAAAGAGATGTCAGCAAACGGGAGGGGCCCGCAAGGGCCGATGCCTGCCAGGGCTGCGCGACTGTTCGAAAGAGATACCGCGGCCCTGGAACACAAAGGACAAAAGAAGGAACATGGATGGGTTTTAGTCAGTAAAAGTCTGACACTCCCTTCCGCTCCGCCCAGAGCGGGAGGAGTCATTTGATGATTTCTCACCCCCAAAAAAAAAAAAAAAAGCCTACTTGCGATTCATTTTAAGTCCGTACCAATGACCGTCTCCGACATATTTATAAGAACTTTGATTTAACTATAATGTTTCTTTAAAGCATTTTCCATAATTTTATTAAAACAAGAGGCAATGTTTTTCAAACTGACCCAAAAGTCACGATTGAATCCCTACACAAAATTTCTTCAAAAAAGAACACCCAGAAATACGCAACAAATCAAACTGACCCAACCCGTCAGTTCCACCAACTTAAAAACGCGAAAAACTGTTAAATGCGGGTACATTTTAAAAGGCCTGGATGACGTCAAAGTGGTTATAGATAAGCGCAGACTGCGCAATCTATCTTCCTCGCAGAGACGTGTGTGATACGGGCACCCACATGATATAATCGAAAATCGCTTACCACGATCCATCTACATATTCCTTCTGACATGACTAAAATTGGCTTGAGGCTTTGTTGAAGTTCCATCAAGCATGAGCTGATTTTTGCGTAGTAAAATACAGGGTAGTTTTGACATAAAAAATACAGTGCAATTTTAACATTACTCTATAGTTTTTTTAAAACACTTGTCCGGTTGGTTGATCCTCAATTAAACAGAAAACTAGATGAGAACTTAGTTGTCACATAATAATAATCGTCATCATCGTCATCGTATACTTAACTTTGTTTTTAATCTCATTCCTAGCACAGAGCAAAAAGGTTTTGATTTCCATCAAAAATTAAATACACGTATTTTACAAGTACACTATTTACTCAGTACCAACTGAAGCGTAACTTGAAAAATGTTTTAAAAATCACAGTACAACATGTACGATAAAAAAATATTTCAATCAAAGATATTTGAATATCGCTGACTGGACAGTGGCTCCCAATTAGCTGGGTTCCAATTAAATCAATGCATGAATCTGACAAACTGACAGCCGCTGGTAAAAACTACGATTGGATTTTAGCGAGATATTTAGGAACGGGCGCGAGGGAATTGAGATACGTCGACGATGCACGAATTTTGGTAGAGATAACAAAACGAAAACAACGCAATTATTAGTATGAAAAAGCCTGGCGGCGGTTTAGGACGATATTAAACGAGAGGCAAAGGCCGACAGTTGTGATGGAAAGTGTGATACGATACTGCTAATTCTGTTTCAAAGCAAAAACCATTTTCATGGCAGTGGGTACAGTCGATCACCATGTGCGTGGTTCGAATATGAGCTGGCCTAGCATAGTACAGTTTCAATAAATAAAATAGGATGCGAATTTAGTTAAATTGGTTTTGGTTTGAGAACCACTAATTTTCGACCTTCTGTACAAACTTTTCCAGATCAACTCTCTAATCCCACTATTATCCTACTAATATTAAATGCGAAAGTTTATGAGGATGTATGGATGTTTGTGACTCTTTCACGCAAAATCTACTGACCGGATTTAGATGATATTAAGCACACAGATAGTTTATAACCTGGGTTAACACATAGTATACTTTTTAGTAACTCACTAAGTAGTATGATCCCGTAAGAAATTCCCGAACTACACGCGGGCGAAGCCGCGGGCATAAGCTAGTAAAAGTATAATTTAGCATTGGTATTACTTCAAAAGAAAATTGATTTCAAAATAAATACTCTATTTATTTACTATTTCTTCCAAGTGAATACTTTAAACATAAATAACTCTGCAAAGTATACCTTAGATGGAAAGTTTAAATGAAAGGATATTTACCAAAAGTTTTCATTTTAGATAAACTTAAATCCTATACCAAAATCCAACTTCAGCCGGATCTGTATCGCGTTCTACCCGGAGATCAAAAATGCATGTTCGTATGCAGATAGGCTTTCCGAAAACCTGCACATACTAGGCACATGGTATCTATGCGTTCCTGTAAAGGATTGAAAAGAGAAATCTGTGAATAAAGCGGATCGATACTGTATTACTGTGGTTCGTCCCCTGAATAATGCTATCGTGAAAGTACTATGCACTTTAGGTATAGCACAGGATGTTGGGTTTTATGCAAAACACATCGCTATATATTTTTAGGTTCAAAAATACTTGAAAGTCCCGAATGACAAGAAATTTGTTATTTGGACCAAACAATAAAACATGTGCTCATAGAAACGCAGCCTATTTTAACAGAGTCTAATTGGCCTCACCTGTAACTAACCATGGAAAAATCTTGTAAGTTAAATTTGCTTCACATTTCGGTTTCCGATTGAGCTGAAATCTTGCATACATGTTTAATTTGGATGTCAATGTATGGTGAACTAAGTTACTATCGCAAAAGAAAAAAAAAGAAAAGAGAAGAAAATAAAAGGTAAGCAGGCAAGTAACAAAAATAAACTAGCACTGTCACTCGCAACTCGATTCTGTTCTCGACACACGAAACTCACGGTCACTCTCTTCAGTTTTTCCGTGATCATGCTGCTTGCAACAGCGCCTAAATATTGGGAACTCAAAACAAACAGTAAACATGGTCAAAATCCCGTTTCTAGGGTTAATGTTAATTTTAGTGACCATGACAGTTAAAAACTTATAACGTGCAAAGCAGGTAGGTGCTAGCAATTAACTTTCGTATACTGGCGCCAAATTTTATAACACCTATACCCGCGTACGGTCTAACAGACCGAAAGTTTGAAAATCAATTTCGTTTTTTTTTTCAAAATACGTGGATATTATATATTCTCTTAGAATATACTACGAAGTATCGTCTATCTGATAATTTACCGATACTATACTTATACGTGGATATTATATTCTCTTAGAATATACTACGATACTACGAAGTATTGTCTATCTGATAATTTACCGACACTATACCGATCATTTACTGTTTTTCCTTTCATTGTAGTTTCTGAAAAATAGTTAGATTTTTGTAAGAGGTCGTAAAATGTTAACAAAGTTGATTTTTTTTCCTTCTAACATACTAACACACCTAAAAGATACATTATTAGCTATTATAATCAAAAATAATTTCAGACTTAAGTATCATAATTTAAGTTTCAGTATAAAATCACGGAAGGCAAATTTTGTAACACCTATACCCGCGTCGGTCTCACAGACCCATATTCGCCTAATACGGCTAAATGCGCTATTGGCACCAATACACTTCTAGTCCTGAAATTATCTTAGCAACTAATCATGCAGCTGACAGGAAGTACAAAATGCCATCATTGATTGTAGCAAAATAAATCTAAAGGAATGTTTTATCGGTCTCACAGACCAACGCGCGAGTATAGCAAGGTTAATACAGCTGTCAATACAAATAGAACTGTTTAATAGTTATTAGAAAAACCTTTTTGCGTCACAAATATTAGTTTCACGTGTTAAAAATGACAATTCCATTAAAAAAAAAACCCTGTTTAATCCGTACCAGGGGACGGGCTACGAAAATTAAATTGGACAGAAAAAGCCGTATTCAGCTATCATAGGTATGATATACGAATTCTCTGCTGTCCACCGAAGCCATGGGGTAATTGGATTTTTCACTTCAACGTCCGTACTACGTAACGTACGAAACTCAAATTTATTGTATCTGGCGTACGTGTATAATAGTGTTTTAAAATTAAAGTTTTTTAAGCAAAATTAAATGACGTGTAGGAAAATCAAAAAATCAAAATCAAAATATTTTTATTTCACATAGGCCTACATGGGCACTTATGAAACGTCGACAAAAAGGTGCATGGTTCGGGTTGGTCGTTTCCTATGGAGAAGAACCGGCAAGAAACTCCATGGTTACTCTTTTAAAATTATTAGTTTTACAATATTAAAATGATTAGTTTTACAATATACACATAGGACATTACATCATCATCATTCTCTTGTCCTTATCCCAAATCATTTGGTGTCGGCGCAACATGTCTTCCCTTCCACATCACTCGTGTCGGACAGTAATAATGTTGTTAAAAACGAAAGTCACCACGAAAACAGCACCGCTTTGTATTGAAGTGCATTGCTATAGGTTGGCGTTGAAGGTAATCAAAAACCCGAAAGTGACAACCAGTTATACCAAAGGTTATCATGTTAACCAACCAGTTACTGGGTTGAGACGGTCAAAAGCAGTCGCTCCATATTAAATGCTGGTAAACAGCTGCATTCAGCCAGGTTAGAAGCCAAAAGGCATATTTATGATGGTATAGGTACGAAAATCATTGCCACTTTACCAGCTAAATACTGTTTGTGAGTAAAAGTTGAATGTTTTTTCAAGCTAAGATTTTTTTTTTTGTAAAATTCTGATAACCATCATCTAAAATTAAATCAGATTTTTACACTTTATTATAAATAAAAGGAGCCTTTTGCGACTTTGGAGTTGAATTCAAATAATTCGACTGTTACAAGAGGTGGTGGTGGTGGAATGTAGTGTTTGTTTTCTCTGGCTTGTGATAATTACTTCATTTTTGTGTTACATTTATTGTTAAAACCACTGTTCGACACAAATGTAAATTTGTTGATGAATAAATAAATAAACTATAAATAAACTATTGGAGGTGTGCCCCACTGACCTTGTATTTTAAGACGTCTTTCCAACGTTCAAGGATTATTTTGTCATAATTGAACCGATATTGTATGAAAAGCTAAAGTTACCAGCGCTATTAAAGAAGTAGAACATCTATTTCAGAACGGTTATTAAAAAGACACCAATTTTCCTATTTCGATTCTTCATTACCTACTTCGATAAGGAAAAGTTCTGATACCTACCTCATTATACAACGCTAGTATTCAAAAAACGATTCTAATAAATCGACAAAATTATAAGTAACAGCTAGCGCCCCCATTCCCCGAGCTATGGGATCCGTACGATTATTTATGTAAAATCTACGTGGCGAACAATAATTTATGATTTTCCAACGCGACATGAATAATAATATTATATCGAAATAGCCCTAATTGTTATGTTATTGGTAATTTGAATGATAAACGCATGAAATTCGCGGTTCAACGGGTGGCAAATTTTGATTAGCTCGATGTAAACTAATATGTTTAACGACAGATAGGGATGTGGCTATGTGAGAGCGGTAAAGTGTCGATAGTGAGCGAGGGTCTTCGTGACCAACAGCTGCACCAAAATCTTAAAGTTAAGCTGACGAATTTGATTCGAAAAACAGAAGAGTGCCAAACTGTTGCAGTTTTCAAAAGAAGGGTGAAAGAACATTATCTTTCCAATTCGTCATAGTTGCATAGGTATTTATTTATTATTATATAGTATATGATATGTATATTGGATGTATATTGTAGCTTATATTTGTGTTATATATATTGTCTTTTTACTAGTAAATATGTAAGTATATTCCTGTATTGTATGTTATATTTAAATTCGTTATTTGATTTGTTTTTATGTATTCTATTTTCTCTTCTTCTTTTACACACTATGTCTACATCTCTTTTTTGTTCTACTCTCCTTTCGCAGGTATGCTGTTAAATATTTATTTAACAGCATACCTGAGAAAGGAGAGTAAGTAACAAATAAGAGTCTTCGGCGAATTTCTTCTGTAATGTGTTTCAGGAATCAAGTCTCGAATATTTGTTGGTTTTTAAGGAACGAAAAAATTACAAAATGAAAGGAAATATCGGTGACATCAAATTTTCAGTTTAAAATATAATGAGGAAACATCTTAATAATCATAATTATAAATCTTTATTTATCTCGACATCAGAAATTACAGGCGCTGGTATATGCACAATCTTATATAGAGAAAGGTGTCTGAAGTAGGAAGGTCCTGAGTTACAGATCACCTCACCAGCTTTTATGTATATAACATTTTATATGAAGAAAAATGTTTAGTCAAGCTACTAAAGTTAAAATTGGGAGTAGGTAAATAAGTACTTAAAATTAATTATTATTGAAGACATTTAAACGTAGGTAAAACAAAATATGAAATTGGCATAAAAAACATAACCTTACTGAAACCTTATGTATAACAAAAGAAACAATAAATATAAATTACGCTTACAGCATACTAAATATGGATTCTACAAAAACCTGGGTTAGGATTTTCATAAGTGTACGTAAGTTTACATAATTATACTTTTGAACACACAAACAAAAAAAATAATTAAAAGGATGAAAGTGGAAATGGGGTGATGAAAGTGCATTGATGCAATGCGTGAGTAAATATGTGTGTAAATGTGTGTGCGAATGTGAGAGTGTAAATGTATGAGTGTTTGTGTGTGAGTGTTAAGGCGAGGTGGGCGCACATTTGAGTTTTTTAAAACCATCTCAGACAAAGAATATAGTGTTTAAAAATTTTAAAAAAATATATGTTATAGTTAAGGATCTTATCTAGTCACAGTCGCATTCAGTTGCAAAACTTGATGAACTTCACTCGATAGAAAAAAATCGCAAAGTTACCCCTTTTTGTAACTTTTTTTCAATATTATGACTAAATTACTGATATTTTACATTTAATTTTTATACTAAATTAAAGAAACTAATTAGTTCTAGACAAAGTGGCAGAGTTTGACTTGATAACATTATTTTCTTAATTACTATGTTTTAACATGAATTAAAAGCGTTCGCGGCGGCTCGGACAGGCCCGATTAGTCGCGCGCTGGCGCTTACCGACGACGGACCTGTGTCAGTTTTTTCCGCGACAATTTCGCGTACCATACCGTCTGTTTTTGACCAAGTTTATTATAATTGTTGCAAGTTATAATGGGCAATAAACAACGCAATCGACAAAAGTCGTGTAAAGCAATAAAAGTAACAAATAAAAAGAATACACTCCAAAGATATGTCACAGTACAAATATATACAGTATTGTGACTCGGCCCTGTCTTTGAAATAATTACCTACAGCCGGGTAGTACGTACGCGATAGGGCTGCGCCGGGCCTATAGTAAATATTTTAATTTCATCTACTTAGTTGAGTTTCTTTCTAGTTTTGTGATTGTTAATATTATATTTTTATTAAAAAAAATGAAATTTGTTTGAATGAAATAGGAAGGTTCAATAAAAATACACTTATTGCAATTTACACAAAAACACATAAACAAATCAAAATTTTATCTTTACAGTTCTCGAACCTACTAATAGCGAACTGACTGTTTATTTTCAATTAGTTACTCAAACTGCCCAATTATGATTATTTTATATTCTTATATTTTATAGACAATTATTTCATTTATTAACGAAGCTCTAATTTATCGCTACTAGATAGTAACAAATTTTGATCATAGAAAAAATATTTCATAAAAGTCAAGTAATATTACTTATCCAACTGCATATTTCTATGCTGTGTCGCTAGGCAAGGTCACGCGAGTTCACGAACGCGCTGTGTCCACGCGAAGTATTTTGCGCGCAGCCTACAGCGCTAAATGCCTACTTTTGCAGGAATACCTCGCCTTAAGTATCTTTTTTGTGGAAGAGTAGACAAAACTGAATAGCCGGATGAGCAAATTTCTTTTACAAATAGCTTTAGTATGTGTAAATAGATATTTTATTATTAATAGATTATAAAGAAAAAAGCCAAGAAAGATTTTTTTGAGAAAAACTAGTATTAAAACGGATGATTGGACAAACGTTTGCTGATCTTCTATTTTGAGTAAGGAAATCGTGATCTATGGGAAGTTCAGAGTGTTTTTTTTAATACAGTAATGAGTATGAACAACTGCCGGACTGTTAGAACTTTGCAGTGTAGGTAGAGATCGAAGGTTGGATAGCGTATTGGGAAAAAAACAACCGACTTTAAATAGAGCTCTTTGAGCTCTCTCTAAATTAATTATATACGATTTAGAAGTACCACCCCAGGTGGTGATACAGTAGGCTAGCAAAGACTGGCATAATGCTAAATAAACTAATTTAATTACTAAAGTATTAGATATACGAGTATGTCGTAGACTTTTAATAATCTATATCTATACTTATCTATATCTATATATAATATTATAAATGCGAAAGTTTGGGTTGATGTTTTTTACTCAATCACGCCAGAACGGCTAATCGGATCTGGATGAAATTTGGCACAGAGATGGATTATAGTCTGGAATAGCACATAGGATACTTCTTTTTTTCTCACACTTACACATCAAAATTTCCACGCGAGTGAAGTCACGTGGAACACCTAGTATTCTATTCTAAATAAGTCTGTATTTGAGGATGTATGGATAGATGTTTGTTACTCTTTCACTAATTAAACTACCTACTGAACGGACTTGGATGAAATTTAGCACGCAGATAATTTATAATCTGGATTGACACATGGGATACTTTTTATCCCGATGGTATGATCCCGTAGGACAATTATTGAAATTCACAGTGGCGAAGCCGCGGGCATAAGCTACTAAGATTTTAAAATAATCTGGATTTACATATCTAACTACTAAAGAGAAAATGAATTCTAGTTACCTGAGACCGCTCTCCACAATTCCAGCGACCGTCTGCTTAGAACGTTATCGACCTTACAAATCTTTCATTCAGCATAAAATAAAATGCGCATCAAACATTAACCAGCTTAACCTCAATCTCCATTTCCTTTGTGAGCTCAAGAGGAAATCCATTCACAGATAACTCCCAGTTTTCTAAGATTTTAAACACAGATAGACGAATAAAAAATACATCCCAATTACGGGAGTGAGCGACCCGATAAAGGAGCAAAAACACGTCCGCTTCGGAGCGCTCATTATGCTAAACCCAGATATGACTTGACTGATGTCAGCTAGCGCCGCAATTTGTCGACTACCCTCCATTTAACGAGACTTAGGATTAAGCAAATTGCTTAATATTGTAGCACTTGTGATCCACGTTTTCATTTCGTTTATAGTGAGTGGATTGCATTTGTTTAAACTTACGTTGCTTTCTTTTTCAAGGTTGCCAGTGTTGTTTTTTATGATTCTTTTTGTACGTCTGTTCGTTCTTTGGTCGATGTTTTAAAAAATGTATAGTGCTTCCATTTCAGACGCGTACGCAATTGTTTTAAGTGGTTGAGGTTACGTGTTTTAGTGTAATTATTTGATGTCTTTATTTTATGGTGTTAGTGATACGAGGGTGGCTTACAATTTTTCAATTACAAAAAAATAAAACCACTTCAAAATATATCTGGATACTTCTTTTTGGTATAACTTAATATCGAGGAATATTTTTTTTTTTGGATTTAACATTATAAACACACCTTTAGAACACTACAGTGGTTAAACAATTATTATTAAAGCTTATTACTAAAACCCATTCTTATGGAATAAATCCTATTGATATTTCTGAGAATTCAATAAATATACATAACTAAAGAGGAATCATTTCGTAGTCGTAATTTTATTCGAGATAGTAGTGTACTAACTTTCCTTATATTTTATTAAACAGGTCATGCTGAAATGTTCTGCCAATTTTTATTCTTTTAAAAACCTGTTCTCATTCAACTATTGACTTTTAATACAAAAATTTGTGTAAATCCCAACTTAAACTTAACCAATTAAATTGAAAGCGCTCAGCACACCTGCGAGCTATCAGTGTCAATATTATACAAAATAAAAACCAAATTCATTAATTAAACCGAGTTCTGTTGCAGGGCTCAAATAAAACAATTGTTTTATATATATATATTTTTTGGATATGATTGAAATAATAAATAATAATAAAGGAAATAATACCACCAGGAACTAGTATACAGATTATATACATATGTGAAAAGGCAGCTAAAACGAAATTAATTTCTCAATGGGAATGACAACTGTGAACCTAATAGAGCTAGAATAGCTGGTTCCAAGCATCGTCATTGGTTGAAAATCTGGTAACGTCATTTTATATTTCAAAATAGCTTGACTTCATTGGTCAGATTGGGAATTAGCTATGGTCGCGCCATCTACAATGAGGTTTTAACGGTCTTTCAAGCTAGCAAAAAACCTATACAATGGAAATCACTGTTTTTCAGTAGACATTTAGATAAAGTAGCTTACAAATGACATAAATGAAAGAAAGATTTCCACAAAAATAAAACAGTTTGATAACGAAAAAACATTTTATAAGTCACCATTACATTGAAAGGTATCACGGATCTTAAGAAAGTTATGTGACTGAGAGAAAAGAAGAACAACTTTTCTTTTTAATATTTTTTTTAACTTCCCCGGACTCGTATCAAGGAAACGTTCTTTAAGTTCTGATATGTGTTAGTTGTTACGTCTCGTTCGGACTTGTGGAACTAAAATGGAGTTCTTTATGACACTTTTATATTCAAATCGTATTTCATACAGCACTTACGTATTATTGTGCTTGTTAGGTGTGAGTTTTGTTATGAAAGTTATTCACGTTTTCTGTTATTTTGCTGTTAATGATTAAGACTATTGTTTTAATATTCTCAATTTTTATGTTAGCAAAAGGAATGTTACAGTATTATAAGAACAGCATATGCACACAGGCGTGCTTAACCCAGAAATGAATTTTGTAAAACCAAATCTTAGTACGATAGAAAATGATTTATGAATTCCAATGAAGACAGTAACGTGGAAATGCAAATAAAAAAATCATAATAGAGAACGAAGACGCCAGCAGGTAGCAACCTACCCGAAACTGTCAGATTTTCCCAATCAACCTTGAACCTAATGCTTTAGTGATACAGTTGAAAGTCTATTAAAGTTTTACAGATTGTAGTAGCTTGATATGCTGACGTCTGTCTGTACATACTACAGATAACGGATACAAGAGAAAAGAAAGATTGAGAGTTTTTGGGAAGGTCTAAAACCTTACCTTGAATTTAAATAACGAAATATAAGTAACTAGGTTGAAACTCAGCAATCAAAAGAACAAATACCTTGATCTGAATATAAAAAATCATAATATTAACCTCTTTTAATCTAAAATAAAAAATAATGTACATACGCCAGCAGGTCAACCTACCCGAAACTGTCAGATTTTCCCAACCAACCTTGAACCTAATGCTTCAGAGATAAAGAAATTTGACAGATTGTAGTAGCTGGATGTGCTGGCGTCTGTACATACGTCTTTAGCACACAATACTGTCGTAGTTGGTCCACATGTCTGCCGTCAAATAGAAAAGTGGTATGGGATAAAATAATATCTTCGATGCGTAAAAGTACCTCCTAGTATAATTATGAATGACGGACCCACCCACCACAAAACACATCGTAACCGAATAGCCTACACACATTTTATACAAAGTTCCGTAGTTACAGCTTGAATACAATTTTAGAAGACAATAAAGCATACTTTATTATTATTCATAGTAAGTCAAAGCCTGAAAGACTAGTATGGTAACATACGGCAAACCTCATAATTGTTCACCCAACAAAGTCACATACTTTTATATTTAAACTATTTACCACGTAGTATAAATATACTTAACAGAATTAATAGTGTCTCACGAACACACGGTGTCCAGCAGACCCTGGGAAACTTAGCCACTCACTCGACGGGACATATTCTATAACTAATGATCTTCAACACGTTTAGTTACTAGAAATACTGAATTATGAGAGAAACTTTGAGCAAACTTTGAGTTTATACCATTATACGGTCTATTAGTCATGTTATTCTAGTTTTACTCGATAAAATATTGGTATTTTCTCATAGTTTGGTTTGGTAAACTATGCTTTGGAAAGTTGAGCCGTGATATCATTTACATTCCTCTAATTAGGGTATTTATCCTACTCGCTGTAGGTACTTGTAGTCTAACCGGACGTAGCTGAATGCCAGGATTTTACACGTAACTACTGGCTGTCTGACCATCACAGCTCACTGAATGGGTGATAAGACTGGTTGTCAGACTCTTGGGCTTCTAACTTTGCAACGACTAAATCAGAATCATTTATTTGTTAAACATAGGAATCGACATTAAGGATCTTGTAAGTAGTAAAGGGTCTTGATATTTTTTGTCATTACTGACATACAAATTAAAATAATAAAAACCAATTAAAATTACGAAAATAAAAAAAATAATTGAATTAAAAAATTACAAATATGTGAACAATGTCAATGAAAATAACATACATTCTACGACATAATAGTTTAAAAAATTTGGTATGGTATTTAATACATAGTAAAGTCATTTATTCGACAAAATAACAGAGCATTTATAAAATTTACTGCTTGATAACGAAATTTGTGAAAAGCAAGCTAGAATAGAATCTCATTTAGTGAAAGCTTTCTAATTTCATTACTGCATTTCGCCCTTTCATTAGGCTATTAATTCACTAAATGAAATCAGAATACCGTAACGAACATTAATCTAATAGAAAATAATTTGGGGAGCACTGAAATATGATAAGTTAATATAGTGAGTTATTCATGAAGCTACTACATAACACCAATGTTATCTTTAAGTCCCACATAATAGGGACGAGCCTATTGCCATCGACCGGGCACGAATCCAGACTCCATGGCTGCTACCGAAAAACTCCTGATGGAAAAACCCAATAATACTATAATTTGTCTGACCTGGGAATCGAACCCAGGACCTCATGCTCAGCAGTCGCGCTTGTGACCACTAGACTACTGTATCATTCAATGCAGCCTTCATCATAGTTACTTTGAGTCCTATCGATAAACGTGATTTTTCACCTTAGTAAAAAAGTCGTTTCCAAGCAATAATTTTTGCGTAGAGTTACTTAGTTTGATGTACAGAATCCTTGTTTGACGGCTACGTGATGGGCCCGTTTACACCTTGAATACAACATGTTTATAAAATACATGCTAGGTAAATGAATTTGTCAAGATTCATGTAAAATTCAAACTAGTGACATTTTACACAAATTATTCACGAGACCACAAAATTACTTTTTTAAATTTATTTTTTACTGTACACCCGAAGTTTATTCAATACAATCATAAAACATTAGCTTGTTGTTCAGTGCTTCTATTTGTCATTAATTAAAATTGATATGAACCTGAAACTGAGCAAAGTTTTAATGAGGTATTATTTTACAAAAATAATGAAGACATTTTACAACAAAGTATAAATAAGAAACACGAAACTGCGTACAAGATTTAGTTTGTAAGATAAAGCGAATTTTTCATGTTGAGCACACAAGTCATGCACCGCGTTCAGACGCAGTCAATGAACTTGTAACAACACGTTTACATAATTCTAGTGTAAACTGAGTTAGTTGAAAATGAAGTAATGTATTTGTCTACGTAATATTCTAAAGTTTATTGTTAGAGCACTTTCTAAAGTGGTGAATGATTAAGCCGATATTTATTAGCATACTTTTGGAATTAAATCAAACTACGATATGGACCGTAAAATAAAGTAATAAATCATACATATTTATGCAAATTATAAAACTTTGAAAAACAATAATTAATCTATACTTATATATATTATTATTATATATAATATTATAAAGCTGAAGAGTTTGTTTGTTTGCTTGAACGCGCTAATCTCAGGAACTGCTGGTTCGAATTGAAAAAATCTTTTTGTGTTGGATAGGCCATTTATCGAGGAAGGCTATAGGCTATATAACATTACGCTACGATCCTTAGGAGCCGCGCAGCGTGTGACACCGCGGGGAACAGCTAGTGTCATAATAAAAAGTTAATAAAAATCAAGTTTTCTCTAGAATTATTTCGTAAAAGTATGTGCTAGTTAACATATTATTCATAGGTTAACAATCTCTTTTAAAGTAATTTAAATAATTACCTATCCAACACACTTTATCTTAATTTCTTATTGTGGCCAGTACCCACTCCAGCGATACACAACAAAATCCTTTACAATATTTTCTCAACGTTTGTTTACCAGCCCGTACTTTTGACTCAAGAGCCTGTCTCGACCATTACATAATAATAATATGGAACAACTAGTACCAAGCAGAATGGGAACTAAGTGCCACTTCGCACGGTCGCCGGCGTGCGCACGAATACCAATATTCTAAAAGCATGCTCACACATTCCACACATGTTTTGTATGATGCGTTTTATTCAAAAGGTTTTTTTTTTCCTAAAATTCACGGCAAAGCTCGCTGGCTCGAAATTGAAGGATATTATGAGTTTACTGGGAAAATATTTTACTTAATTCATGTGCGAGTTTGGATTTTGGTGTAAAATAAGTTCGCTTTCTTTATGTATTTAGTAAAGCTTCTAAGAATTGGTGTGTTAAGTTGAGATGAAAATGGTTCTTGAAAATAGTCTTTTGATTCGTTTTTTTATTAAGAAAACTGGTAAATTAAGAATAAATTGGGTATTTTGTTTCAGTAATAATATGATATGTTTAAAATACCAACAATATAATGAGAGAACATTACTTTTTGAGCAATTGCCAAAAAATATCCTTACCTAAAGTTGCGCGGGATTCGCCTCGTAGTCTTACTACGCTGCGTTCCGCATTATGCTACGGCGTAGCTGTGCTACAAATAATGCTTTCGAAAATGTTTGGAACTTTTTGAAACTTGAAACCAATTATTTATTATACATTTCTAGACTGACAATAAAAAAACCTACTTTAGGTTCGAAATACAACGGAGTCTATATTCACAGTAACATAAGCTTCTTAGCAACCTCACGATTTCGTCGACATTATTTATTTTAGTGGTTCTCATTAGTAATGGAAACCTTTTCTATCTTTGATAGAATTATTAATGTAAGTAATAATTATAAAGTATAAGGCCATGCTTATTTGTCCGCCCCTGCTTCGTTCTCAGTTGACAATTTGGAAAAACATTGAGATCTCTTTTTAACACGTTTATATTCTACTTGTAACTACAAAACAATGTAGGTAATCAAATCTTGGAATTCTATTTTAACATACATTAATTTGTCGTGTCGAAATGAAACTCTGTATTTATGTGTGTTCAGATGACAATACCAATAATTTGGTATCTTGGAGCTGATCTGATATCTCGGAGCCAGGAGGTGCATAGTGGAACTCTTCAGTGGCTACTGGATGGATGGATGTTTATTACTCTTTCACGCAAAAACTACTATACTGATTTGGATGTTTGGCACACAGATGTATTACATCCTGGATTAACAACACAGAGAGTACATTTATCTCGGTAGTACGATCTTGTGGAACAAAAACCGAACAACACGCGGGTAAAGCCGCGGGCGTAAGCCAGTTATGCATAAACCATCAGATGTAACCTTAATTTTTTGAACATAAATGAATTCACTTTAGATACAACTAAAGCATTTTTACCATATATTAAACCTGAGTATTTGATTAATTAATCTCATGTAAGGTGGGATTACATAATATAAAATGATGACCTGTCTTGAAATTAAACTCGTTCAAAAAAGTTTATTTAATTTAAGGGTACATTTTTGAATAAGTTTAAAACAATTTAGTTAAGTATTTAAATATCACACAAGCTGGCCGAATTATTTGGTTAACCAATGTATTTCATTACTGAGGCTTTTACTTTGAAATAGAATTTAAGCAAAATTGAGTTAAAATGCGGTGTAATCGATTCTGAGAATATTATCCAAAACAATTAATCAAATAGAAATTGTTAAAATATTTATGATTTTCTTTATTATTTTTCTTATATATTTGTTCTTGCCAACGTCCACTATGCCGGTTTTGGAACACAGCGTGGTGTTACAAACTCTGTCTTGTCTTTTGACACCCAGAATGCTGCGTTCCATTGCCCTTTGACAAACTCCGAGGCGGGACTTCTGCGACTAGGTGAGCAACCATGTCTGAGTACCGTAAGTTGGGACGGGCAGGATGCACATGTTGATGAGCTTGTGCTTCAAGGAGATCGGTAGATCACCCTTCATTAACATCTTCATGGATCAGCAGCTTTTCCAAGCGTTTTCGACTCGGCTATCGATTTCCCTTTGTTGCCAGTTTTTGAAAGATACTAACTGGCCCTAGTAGATGTACTCATCGATATTCGAATTTCTTATTCGAAACCTCAACCCTACGATTGGTGCTGATAGTCATAAGCTGGGCCTTAGACCGATTTATCTCTAGTCAATTCAAGTCTAACCTTATCTAATTACGTCACTATAAATAAATCCTCTCTTTGTAAACACATTTAGCTGGTTAACGGTAACAAAAACTACAGCCATATATCACCGGTAGCGAACTTATTATCTCATGACGTCATCGGAACAATGTCGCCGGGGGGTCCCATTATAACTCCCATATCGAATGTGCCTATCCATTTCACCGCTCTACTGTTTTAGTAGGATTCCGTACGTTAAAAAGTTTGTAATGTTGATCTTGATGGCCCCTTTTGTTGAGCAGCGAATAAACAAGAATGGTTTTGCTGTATTTTGTTTGCGTGTGATACAGATGAAAGACAGGAAAGCCAATCTGATTATATTGCCAGAAAACTTAGTTTACAATATAAACTACGACAACTTCTATCTCTGCTAAAAGATAGTATTACTTATTTTTATAGAACTGCATTGATAGCCTAGTGGTGTGACCGTCGGACTGCCAAGTCATAGGTCTAAACTGAGAACCCAAGACACGCACCTCTGAGTTTTCGGGTTCGTGTTGGTATTGTATAATTAGCACTTGCTTCGATGAAGGAAAATATCGTGAGGAGACCAGCATACCTGAGAGATATTTCTCGACAGCATGTAAAGCCAAGTCAGAGGCCCATGGGCGGCATAAAAACTATGGCACCAGGTTAGGCACTAACCACACGATAAAGAAGAAGAAAGCCCATAGTTGGAATAACGCCGCCATTTTGTTTTTCAATACAATTTCCACATATATTTACAGAACTGTTCACCAACAGCGCCCCTCCTTACATTGCCATTCAAGAGCCATAATAATCATGCAGATGTCGGTGCGAGAGAAAGTTAACGCCATTATTTGTTTTAAATAACGTGTTAAAGTTTGTTTTTACAAAAAATGCCAGTCTCTTTTCCAAAAATAAAAATCGGGCTACCGATATAATTTAACTTTCACATAAATCTTGAAGACCTAAACTTATATTAGGAAAATATTCTCCATTTCAGCGTTCAGCGTCGGACTGAAACAAAGTAAAGTAGATATTATTTTAAGATTCCCAGTACCACCGAAGTATTTGAAGATTCTTGAATAGTTTTATAAAGCTTTAGTAAGAGTGTCTATTGTTTGGCTGCTTACAAAAGGCTATTCAGATCAAGGTTCCTATTTGTTCTTTTGATTGCTGAGTTTCAACCTAGTTACTTATATTTCGTGATTTAAATTCAAGGCAAGGTTTTAGAGCTTCCCAAAAGCTCTCAATCTTCCTTTTCTCTTTTATCCGTTATCTGTAGTATGTACAGACGTCAGCACAACAAGCTACTACAATCTGTAAACCTTTAATAGACTTTCAACTGTGTCACTAAAGCATTAGGTTCAAGGTTGATTAGGAAAATTTAACAGTTTCGGGTAGCTTGATGTGTTGGCGTCTGTACATTCTCGTGAGTACGTTTTTTTTTTCTCAGGAGACCAATGAAAACCAGTGCTGTGCTGTGGGCCCCCCATAGTACAGCATTATGTTTAGTGGTAACCTGCTTGTCGCAGTCACGATGTGCAAGCTGTCAACTACATATTTTGTTCCATTCTGTTGTATTATAAATATTTATTATCAATATCGTTGTCGTCGTCGTCATCGTTTTCGTCGCCGTCGTTTGCTGTTGTTGTGTGTTATTTGTTTGTTTGCCGTCAATAAAAATAATATTAAAAAAATAAGCTTCAAAATATAATCTATCTTTGTCCACGTCCCATAATCCCGTTTCACGCTTGACAATATTCGTTTTATTTTATTATATAATTCTGCAGATAAGAGGAGCTGGTCTCTTCAGGGAGCTCGATGTCAGGCCTTGTGATGTTTTCCATTAGACTGTGACGTGTTTGTGTAGTGCGTCTTCATGTATCCCGGAGGTGATGTGGCGTGATTTGAAAGAGGGCCGCGGGTGTGAGACTTAAGAGTTAAGTTGAGGCTTGAGTGCCTACGCCCCTAGATTAGAGGTGGGTAGCTTTTCTCATTGATTCCTCGTCAGCAAAGGTTTCCGTCTGTAAAATTATTGTATGTTAATTATAAGATGACATGATTTTTGTTGTAGGTAATTTTTTCTAGAAGCCAGTTTTTGCAAGCCATCAATCGTAATAAAAAATGGATAAACTGCCTGTCAATTTATTAAAGTATATTATAGAGTTTTATCTTAGCCATTATTATCATTTTCATGTTCTAACAACACAATAGTTATATCGCTTTAGCACGTCACTTAGGTCTCAAACAAAACACGAGCCATTACGAACTTGGTTCTAATAAATTGTATTATTTTTCATTTATAATGGAACTCAGTGTAGAGCATGTGTAATCCTGCCTTAAGATTTGGTGACGAGCATTTATGGCCATACTTTGTAACACGTATATAGCTTAATGTTATTAGGAAAAATGGCAAAAAATATAACAATATACACATGTTTTCGCCAAAAAAACATCATTAACTAACGCTTAAGCAAGCATTAACGTTAATGGCGTGTATCGAATGATTTAAAAATATTCTGTTTACTGATACAGAACATCAGGGAAGCCAACCCTTCTTTAGAGATTATCATAATGTCTTGACATACGGTAGACCTCGCTATCTATTCGAACTTCAAACAACGTATGGCCCACTACATACATGGTTTCTGACAATGAAAATTAAAAAGTTTTGCGTCACGTTTCAACACATCATCAAAAAAAAACCGACCAAGTGCGAGTTGGACTCGCGCACTTAGGGTTCCGTACCATTATCTATAAAAACGGCAAAAAAAATCATATCTGTTGTATGCGAGCCCCCCTTAATATTTTTTATTTTTAGTATTTGTTGTTATAGCGGCAATAGTAATACATCATTTGTGAAAATTTCAGCTTTCTAGCTATCACGGTTTATGAGATACAGCCTGGAGACAGACAGACAGACAGACATCGAAGTCTTAGTAATAGGGTCCCGTTTTACCCTTTGGGTACGGAACCCTAAAAAAGATTAAGACTTTCCTAAAAACTGAAGTTACGTATTTAAACCTACGAATGTTTAATGATATATTTCGGCAAGGTATCCCATTCGGCTGAGCTAATTCTGAGCCTGCTAATGGCCACGTACCTATAAGAACCTTTTGTAACAAATTTAAAAATAGGCAGCTAAAGCTTCTAAAGTAAGGAATAAGATCAAATCAAATCAATAATATTTATTTGCAAGAAAATATAAAAGAAAAAAGGAAATATCCTAGTCCTAAAAGTCATTGTATTCTTCCTGCAAGCAAGCGTGCAAATTTACTTACTTATCTACTTATGTAATTATTATCATGTAGTTGATATTGCTACATTTATACTATTTATTTTCATTCATCATTAACATTAATTTTTAAATTCCATAAATTCCTTAATACTATAGAAGCAACTATGCCAAAGACACTACATGATCTCTTGAATAAAAAATCTTTATAACAGACAACTTTTCTCTCACAAAAGAGATAACCACCAAATTTTCACTATTACAAAAAGTTCTTTAATAATATTACGCCTACCCATTCAAAGTAAAAAGTATTATCGATATTAATACCATTTTCTCTTGCTTTTATCTAGTTTTCTTCGGTCGTCAACGCAACGAAACTATTTTAAACTTAGATTGAGTTAGAAAATGTTGTCTCTGAAGTATTTTGTATGGTTTTTGTGTTTCTTGTCCCCCAACATATTATATGGGCCATATAAAGTTAAGGCAAGTTTGGATAGGCCCAAACTTCGATTTTATGTAAAAGGTCATTCTTGTTTTATGTAAAACCGTTATGTGGAGGATACAATGTCTACGTCAAATATTATGTGTGTTTTTTATGCTTCTATTTCTTGAAGATAGGGGCGATCGTAATATCTGTGATGATTTAGGATAAATCATAGGTTATAAAACGTTTGAGGGCGAGGGTGGCTCTATTGCTAAACGATTGGCTTCTTAGCTTCCTTTGGTCGCGGATTTCTTTTCTGTTTAAAACCAATATATGAACTACAGGCGTGGTTATAACAGTTCTTCTATTTCAATAATGCATGTCAGAGGCGACTCATTAAAAATAAAAAATATCCAGTTAATTATTATTTTATAATAATACTCGTATTTAAATAGGCCATTTCTTGGCTAAATAACGAGTACAGAGAAAAATAGACACAACTGCATCCACCATTAAAATGAGAACTTCCCTTGTCTTATACAATTTGAAAACAATCTACCAAAAACAAAATTCAAATATTAACCAACAACTTAACCAAAAAGTATGTTAGATGTTTATTCAAAGATGTGTGTTGGTCTAGATAAAGACACGAGTGACTGCCACATCGTAAATGTCGTTGGCACGATTCCGAATGCGAGATTGTAAGCTTTAATGTTAAGGAGTCACAAAAGGTGGCTTGAAGACTTATACTCGTTTTCGTAAACATTAGGCGACATTTAATTGTAACATTACAAGTAATGATTAAGCAGTTAGTTACACAAAAATATCATTACAGCGACCTATATTTAAAGTTAAAATACCGACTCGGCCATGCATAATGCTTAGGCCACCCGGGTTAGTTAAATAGCAACAGATTTCTAACACAAGTGCCAAAAATATAGATTTCGATGCTTACGAGTTTCCTACCGAAAAACAAATCATGAAAATAATAGCATTTCCAAACAAGGCATTACTAAAATTGACGTTAGTGAAATCGGGAAACAGCAAACATAGTTCGAAAAGCATAAAGCATTTTAATTAAAAACACGTTTGTGTTGGTGCTGACAGTGATTGTCTAGAGTTCTAGACCTTTCTTTTTACAGAAACGGACCATATTTACGTCTCTTAATAGCTGGCTTTGATAATTATGTTTTAATCCTATATTTAAACAATACAAACTGCTCCGTCTCGCGAGCGTAAGCGTGGAGTCCAGTAGCAAAGCAGAGTTTGGAAGTTGGCGGTATGATACCCCCGTGCCTCGGAAAGCACGTTAAGTCGTTGGTCCTGCGCCTGATCTCTTCCCGGTCGTGTCTGATTGCCGTCCCATCAAACTATGAGCGTAGGAGTGAACCTGTGTCTGCGCAGAAACTTACGCACTATAATGTCTCCTGCATCATCGGCCTAGCCTTTTCCCAACTATGTTGGGGTCGGCTTCCAGTCTAACCGGATGCAGCTGAATACCCTACCCCTACTTTACATGGGGCGACTGCCTATCTGACCTTCACAACCCAACTAGCACTGGGTAACACAATACCCTTTGGTAAGACTGGTTGTCAGACTTTCGAGCCACTGACTACCTTAACGACTGACAAAGATCTACAAATGACAGCCGGGACCAACGGCTTAACGTGCTTTCCGAGGCACGGAGGAAACTCGGTATATAATGGATGCATCCACGGACCAACCTAGACAAGCACGGCTTAACCTAAAAATCGACCCGTGCGGCTGTTATTATTTAGCCACGAGCTCCTACTATAATGTCTCCTGCGCTGATGGTTAATCTCTGCTAAGATTGGCCGCCGTGATCGGAAAACGGTCATGAGGACTGCTATAGTCTCAGACAATAATACTCTATTTAATTCTCTACTTGGAGAGGTTTTACTGTACCAAAAAGTATCCGAGCCACTGACAGCTCCACACATTTTAGCCTTTACTGTTCCATACATTCATTAAATACGTAGGCATCAAAGTTTGAGCATAGATGTCTTTGAAGTAAAGGAGGTCCGTCATGGAATCACTGTGATACTGTTAGTTATGGGTAAGATTTAATTAATCTCTCGATACCCCATTACAGAATAATTGAAGTTTACGAACTGTACGCCAATTGGATTTGTTTTATAATAATACGTCTTTTTTAACCAAGTCTATTGATTTCGGTAGGCTATATTGTCATTAGCGGTAATGTGACTGAGAAATAAAAAAAGAAAGAAAATGCATCACACGCTTGCTATGCGATGCTTTCGAGTTTTTGCAGATTGTTTCTCATCTTCGGTAAAACCTAGTAAACTTGTTTTGTGTAAAGAAAACTTTATTTTCATTTCACTTACTATTCAAATTCAGCTCAAAAAAGGCAGTACCACTTACAAAATTGCATAAAACAGCAACTTTCCAGAACAAGGCAAGATTAAACCATGTTTGTGAACTAACAATTTTCTAGAAGTTACACTTTTAAGACCACAAATATTTAGCGCGCGCTGGTTCGATCGCTCCCTAGGTACAGTCGGTTTCATGCATTATGCAAAGTTTCAATTGTCTACGACGGTACACTCGCGCTCATGTTTAAAATTCATTCTGTACGCTACCGAACTGGGCTGATGCGCTGAGGGGCCAGTCTTTATCGTTTCTTATGTACTCCTGGGTTTAAGTTGATTTTGGAATTTAAAGTTAGTATTTTTCTGGTTTAAGTACATTTTCTTATCGTGGCTGATTCTTATTGACCTGAAAAGAATACCAATACACCATTATTTTTAGGTCATTCTGGAACCGAAAAAAAAAACACGAAAGAATAAATTTAATGTTTTTTTTTGTGAAATAATGAGAATCGATCGATGAATGAATTTTTCAATGGGTATCGTTCGCATGTGTTGCCGATCGTGGATACGTTTTACACACACATATGCATTTGAGTGCTCATTATTAAAAAAAAAACAGTAAATTTATTCTTACGTGTTTTTTTATTGTTATTTTTTTTAAAAAATAGTCCCAATCGTTTCGAGTTCGATCATCGAGTTCATGGTATTCGGTTCCAGAACGACCTAAAAATAATGCGGTGTATATGATTTTCTTATGGTTAATTTAAAATTTTACGTCATCAGTTTTGCAATCAATTGCGGTAGGTGATGAGGATGTTTTGTTAATTAATAGGTGTCTTATTGTATTTTTATCCCGAAACAACCTTAATATTCCTTAAACAATTTTTTTTTCATATAAATTAATAACCATTTTTAAACAAAACAGATGCAATTTTCCAAAGTAGAAGAAGAAGTGTGTCTAACGAAAAAATATAGGTAGTCAAAAAAATCATAAAAACGTAGCACGCTTCGAAGCCGGCGAGTTCAAAAGCTATTTGTTTCATGGCTTTAACCGAAGTTTTGAGGGTTTCGCAAATAAACCGGGCAATGCGCGCCCTCGCCAGTGAAAACAAACTTAGATTATTAAATGGGAAGATAGGAGAGACGAACGTTTAAAAGATATTGTTTTATTTTAATAGTGGCTTCTGTTAGGCGCGGATAAAAATGTGTTTAAAGCTGTTATAGCGTAAGAAAAGATTTACGTTTAATTTTGCTTCTTTTGTTTGAGCTCAACAAACAATTTGGTTTTATGTAACTGCATTATCTCTTGCAATGTTGAGTGGGCCGCTAAGGCCCATTTACAAAGGGTTATGATTAAATTAATATGTACATACACAGCCAAAGAATGAGGAGGCGAAGTCCAGTCTGGGTAAATTTTAATTTCATAGTGCACAAAAAAGAGCATTTTCCCCATTTTATAGTACTTACCAATACAAATTTAGTCAGTTATCTTAGAAGAAAACGATTAAACTACGATCGTAGATAAACAAAATAGAGAAAAGATTTTTATGCGTGTTGTTTTATGGTTTTCATTGTAATCCAAATAAGAGAGCCTCTCTCGAAAAATATTGGGAACCGACTGAAGTTTTTTTTTTCCAAAAAATTGTGTCCTAACAAACATTCAACTTTAGAGAATAAAAACAGCAATAGTTAGGTACCAAATTACCCAAACGGTCAAAATTTATTAAACTTTTGTTAAAAAAATAAAATATTGCGCCGAATTCAAGGTTAAGGTATGCGTCACCGTCATCATCTGCCTAGCCTTTTCCCAACTATGTTGGGGTCGGCTTCCAGTCTAACCGGATGCAGCTGAATACCAGTATTTTACATGAAGCGACTGCCTATCTGACCTCCACAACCCAGCTAGCGTATCGTGTTACCCAGTGGTACCACGATACCCTTTGATAAGACTGGTTGTCATACTTTCGAGCCACTGACTACCTTAACGACTTTCAAAGATCTACAAATGACAGCCGGGACCAACGACTTAACGTGCTTTCCGAGGCACGGAGGAAACTCGATATGTAATGAGTGGTCACGCATCCACGGACCAACCTAGGCAAGCGCGGCTTAACCTAAAGATCGACCCGAGTGGCTGTTATTATTAAGCCACGAGCTCCTCGTTATGCGTCACCGTACCGTGTTTAATTTTGATTGACGTTGATTAAAAACTTTCCTAGAAAATTTACTTTTAGCTATCGATTTAGGACAGATATTCTAAAAACAGGCATACGTTCCACAAACATATCCTTAAACGAATATGTCAAAGCTATTTCTATGTTCACTAAGTAAGCCTCGTCTCGCTTGGTTGCGATCCATTACGCCCCGCACTTAGTATTCGACAATACTACGACACATTCAAAGGTGTTGATAACACGGTACATTTGATGTGTAGAAAGTAATGGCAGTATTTTGGGACAAACGTGTCGAAACGCGGCGTATTAAGTTACACTTAATGTTTGAGGCCAGGTGAAAGTTTTCGTTTATAAAACCTATAACTCTTCTTAGTGTTACTCACTTTCAAATGTCTTTTTTATTATGGAAAAATAAACGACTTCCAAAAAAACACAAAAAGTGATCAATAACTTTACTTTCGGAAGTCGGTGGCAATAAAGTCAACGAAACAAATAAAGTCACCGACTTAAAGTGAAAGTGTAGTTATTTTTCATTTTTTTTTGTGTTTTTTTGGAAGTCGGCTATTTTGAAAAATGTTTTTTTTTGTTTTTTATTTTACCCTTTTTAGTTGAGTTATACTATACAAATTTGAACGAGAAGTTATTATGATATCATCGTATACACAAAGGAGAAAAAATACGTATTACAGAAGATAACTCATAAACTACCCAAGAAAAGTTAATAAAATTTATATGGGACCACCGCGCTAGCTTCCTCTTCCAAATGAAAAACGAATCACGAAAATGGGGCCAGTAATCCTGGAGAAATCGGTATACATATGTACATGAGAGAAAAAAAAACAAAAAATATAAATATGTTGGTCGAATACATAACGTCCTCCTTTTTTTGAAGTCGGTTAAAAAGGTGAAAAATCGGAATTCATGCCATAGTGAACAAGAGCTTCGATAGCTTTTCTAATGCTGTTTTAACATTCAAGTTTATAACATCCACACTTCTTAAATTTATTAGGTATAAACCTTTGAACGACGAAAGTAGATTTCCCTTACTATCGTGTAATACGTGAACAAACTCCCATTGATCAAACATACATGCCATGCTCGATAAGCCGTCAAAACACCCTTTAAAAACATTCACCCCGAAGTTATGTCACCTTTTTACTACCACTAGACTAAAATATCAGCTCCATACCCAATGAAAACGGTTTTTTTTTTCGTTGAGAATACACCATAAAATCGCCTTAGGGACCATTTTTCCCATGCCCGTAAATGTGTTAAGCCACTTTCACAAATTGATACGCCTATTTTGACCCTTAGGCCATTGTAATAAGACCTGTTACTGGGCGTAAGAAAGACAAAACTTATACAGTTGAGAACGAAGTATTAAATCAACATGTGAAGTTTTATGAAAAATGTCTGAATCTTATTTTATAGTGTGTTATAATAGTGCTTCGCTACTCAGGAGAGTGAGAGATAGTCGCAAGAGTATCCTGAGAACAGTAGCGGAGAGCTGTAGCTCTTCTATTGTAATACATTTTGTACATAGTGTAATTGGTACTAACAAGTTATTTTAATCTTAACTTACTAACACTCTATGGATCTTTTGTTCCTGAAATAAAATTCATTAATTCAATCATCATCATCGTCTGTCTAGCCTTTTCCCAACTATGTTGGAGTCGGCTTCCAGTCTAACCGGATGCAGCTGAATACCAGTATTTTACATGGAACGACTACCTATCTGACCTCCACAACCCAGCTAGCACTGGATAACACGATACCCTTTGGTAAGACTGGTTGTCATACTTTCGAGCCACTGTCACCTTAAGGACTGTCAAAGATCTACAAATGACAGCCGGGACCAACGGCTTGACGTGCTTTCCGAGGCACGGAGGAAACTCGGTATGTAATGGGTGGTCACGCACCCACGAACCAACCTAGGCAAGCGCTGCTTAACCTAAAGGTCGACCCGAGTGGCTGTTATTATTTAGCCACGAGCTCCTCAATGGCTTATTAATTCAATAGATTATTTAATAAACGTTTGTATTTTGTGTTTTTAAGGTGCTAATTAACGGGTAGCAATAAAGAGCTACATATACTCAAAATATGAAATTTACTGCTTTATACTAACATTAATTTTCCGACAGCTGAAAGAACAAAGAAACGACCGAATAAAATACTGCAAATTCCGAAAATCAATACAGCATTTGCAACGACGATTTCACGTAATATTTTTCCACCAGCTTAAACTGCGTTTTACCGAATACTACAGTTAGTTATTTTCATCATAATTCACCTGTTATCGATTAAGAATTAATCTATAAAATAAATAAAACAGGAATAAAAATCAACGTTAACATAAATATTCAAATGTTGTAATAAGGCGTAGTCGACGTAGCCGCGCTATGCGGGGCTCTATTTCTGTCTGCAGGGTATAAAGTAACCTAACACAAAGTGGATGGCGGGGTCTTAGTTCGCACGCTTCGCTCGCTCTCAAGACTCCGCCATTCTCTTGGAACCTAACGTGTGTGGAGTCGGGGTGCCCTAAGTCCCGAGCTCGCTTCGCTCGCTTCGCTCGCATCATAAGTTATAGAGCTTAAGACAACGATTATTTTAGCAGAACATGTTTTCAAAAAGTTGGTATTTTTTTCGGAAATTTAGTTTATTATTTTTCGTAGAATTGTAATTTGAGTAAGCTCATGTTTGTTTGTTAAATACAAAATTTTTGTCGGTTAATTTTGTAGTAATTTTCCGGTAATTCTTTTTAACCTAGGTTAGCATTACAGTCAACCACAGATCGTAGGAAGTTAATTTGTTTTTCGGAAGATTTATTATTTCCCCTAATTAACTTATTATAACTGGTCTGTTAGGCGACTAAACCATATCTTTTTCTTTTTTGTAGCCTGTACAGTCCTTTTTTTCGGTACCTCGGGTCGCTTGTCCAAGGGGATGGCGAAGTAGACCGAGACGTAACACACCGGATCAACTCAGGATGGATGAAGTGGCGACAGGTCACTGGAACAACTTGCGACCCACGGATGCCCCTCAAGTTAAAGGGGAAAATATACAAGTCCGTGATTAGACCTGTCCTACTGTATGGATCGGAATGCTGGGCTGTGAGAAGATGGATGAAAAAAGATTGCATGTAGCGGAGATGAGAATGTTGAGGTGGATGTGTGGTGTGACAAGAATGGATAAAGTAAGGAACGAATATATTAGAGGAAGTTTAAAAGTTGCGCCAATCATAGAAAAGTTGAAAGGGAATCGACTGTCTTGGTATGGACATGTGATGAGGAGGGACGAATCGCATGTGACTAAAAGAGTGATGAATATAAACGTTGATGGATGGAGAGGGAGAGGAAGACCAAAGAAACGATGGATGGATTGTGTGAGGAATGATATGAAAGATAAAGAAGTAAATGATAGCATGACGGTTGACAGAGGAGAATGGAAGAAAAAAACGTGTTGCGCCGACCCCAAATAACATGGGACAAGGGCAGGAAGATGATGTAGCCTGTACAGTCCTACTGCTGGGCAAAGGCCTCCCCCAATTCCTTCCATGTGCTCCGTGCCTCCTCGAACCAGCCCTCGTGGTACGCGTCCAGATCGTCCCGCCACCTCTTTCTGGGCCGGCCTCGGCGGCGCCGTCCGTCTTGATTATATCTGTTTATGTATTTCAAATTGGAGCATAAATCTATGATGGTTGTACTTAAGCATAATTGATTTACATAGTAGCATAGTGCAACAGGTCAAGTCATACTTTAAAATGAAAAATTGTGTCTTCTTTCTTGCCGGTAAATATTATGTATTACTAACCAGCTTATATCGTTTCACGGAAGACCTTCCTCTCCTTTTTCAACACAATTCTGTCTTTTCCGCCAGCAACTTTATTACTTCTTAATAAAGAACTGCACATTTCATAATAATTTTGACTCAATTAAAGCCGTCTATCGCTTAAGAAAATCTTACAGAGATATTCCTTGCTTTAATAAATTCTCGTCTAAATATCTCAGTTTCCGTATTATTTCGATTTAGTCTCAAGTACAGCTACCGGTTAGTAATCCTCATAAAAACTGCAAGTACTTGTGTTGGAAGCTGTAAAGCCGTTTAAAAAAAGGTGAAACCAACCGTTGTATTCATGAGCTGCTTTATATTGCCCTTTCATTTCGTTTCTTTATAGCCAAGTGTTTCTGAATCGACTGGCTATCTTTTTGTGGTTATTAACGAAGCCATTGAGCGATCTTCTATAAATATTTTAAATTAAAGTTGTTGTTTTGTGCCCGTCTATATGACCGCATGACCGTTTTCTAAAATACACAACAGATTTTCATGTGTTTTTCGCCATTTGCTAAAGAAACCTCGATGTACGGTCAAGTTGGAAAAACCATGAAGCAGAAGCGGGTCACTGACACTTATGATTAATAATTTTCACTTAATTGTTTAAATGTAATTCAATGGGTAGGTCTAAAAAATGATTAAGAACATAAAAATATCTTTGGCGGTTAAAAATAACTAATCAGTAGGTATTTGAAACGAAATTGTATAACTGTGTAGGTATTTGAAATATTTTTCCTATGATGAGGGAGTGAGTTCTTTAACTAAGTATACGTTTTTATAGTCACAAAAAAGTGAGGAGCTCGTGGCTAAATAATACCAGCAGCTCGGGTGGATCTTAAGGTTAAGCCGCGCTTGCCTAGGTTGATCCGTGGATGGGTGACTGCCCATTACATAGCGAGTTTCCTCCGTGCCTCGGAAAGCACGTTAAGCCGTTGATCCTAGCTGTCATTTGTAGATCTTTGACAGTCATTACAGGTAGTACGTGGCCCGAAAGTCTGACAACCAGTCTTACCAAAGGGTATCGTGTTACCCAGTGCTAGCTGGGTTGTGGAGGTCAAATAGGCAGTCGCCCCATGTAAAGTACTGGTATTCAGCTGCATCCGGTTAGACTAGAAGCTGACCCCAACATAGTTGGGAAAAAGGCTACGCAGACGATAATGATGATGAGTTCAAAATCTAAATAGAAGTTTTTCTAGTCACAAAAACCAGTGAGAAACACAATTTTTCATCGACTTGACTCACTGTTTCAATAGCACTACACTGTCTTTCACTTCATGTATGTAAATTTTAAGCCTTACAGGAATAGACAGACATCTCAATATTCTGTTGAATAGCAATTTTTGCGGTAATAACAATCGGGAAACATAAGTGGGACGCGGCCCGACCCTTTTCATATCTTTATTGATATCTGTCACATTCCAAAGCTATGAAGATATTGTAAACGTGACATAGGATGTTTCGGAAACGATGCGAGTGCGATGTTTCATTGCCTTGATAATTACGAGTATATTATGTTGTATTAATGATACGTTTGTAAAGGTGGAAACACACTATTGAAACGCCACGCGACCCGACAAAACGCGATGCGTGTTGAGTTGAATCAAATCGTATTATTTTCTATGCCCAGAATCACATTATAAACACCCGTCCCGACGAAATGCGCGCACACGCCACCCGATCCGTACCTGCCAGATCGACGTGTTGCCGGTGGTCGTGGTTAATACGCCACCCGACGCAGCACACGCAGTGTGTTTCTTGCCAGATCCGACGCCACGCGTAATTTGCTATAAACTACATATGAAATCTTTCATTGTCTAGAAGCAAGACTGGATATAGCGTATGAAATTAACCACACGTCCTTCTCTTTTGATTTATTTCATGCCCCCAATACCGTCTACTTATTTTTTTCTTCTTGAGTCGTTTAAGTAAAATAAATGTACCCAAAATTTGCATCAAATCTTCTTCAAAATCTTCATCTGACTCGTTACTTAGTAGATCCATAGTACACGACCATACACGTTCACTGCTGTACACAGCCTGTATTCAGAAATTGCAAGCGCATCGTGGTATCGCGTGTTGGTAATGTGCACGGTGCACATGGGGTGTCGACACATTGCGTCGCGTGGCGTTTCAATAGTGTGTTTCCACCTTAAATGTCGTGTTATATTGGTTTTCTTCTTGTTCTTTTTGTGTCAACTGGTACTGTTACGCATCAGCCTGTAACGTTCCCATAGCTGGGATACACACCTGTGTGCCAGAGAATGAGCCGTAATTAACCACGCGGCCCCAGTAGGGGTTGGGAGTTGTCCCATGTCTTCGAATTTTTGATTCAAGGACATTTTTTTGCTGACTGTTTTGTTTGTCTAGTGGTTGCAAGTGCGACTGCTGAGTATGAGGTCCTGAGTCGATTCCCAGGTCGGGCATAGTGATGTTGGGTTTTTCCATCAGGAATTTTTCAGTAGCAGCCACGTAGTTTGGATTTGCGCCCGGTTGATGGCAATAGGCTCGCCCTCTATGACATGGGACTTAAACATAACTGAAATGTGGGTGTACTATATTTTTTATCTCCCTTCGGGGATTACATGCGTGGTGTTATTTATGTTTTGACATTTATCTCATGGTGTTTGCATCAGTGGCGAAGATTCCATACAACTCGAGTCCTACCGGCTTCCCTTTGAAAAATGGCACAGTCAGTATTCTATATACAAATAATATAATCACATAAAAAATATGTAGTCCGGCTTACCTCTTACAAAAATTTACCCTTCGCCACTGGTTTGCATACTTTGATTTGACTACTCTATATGTACTAACTAGTCTTGCTTGACTTACAAATTATAAATAATTCTATGAAAGAAAAAGTTTCATAAAAAATATGCAAATTTTGCGACAAGCTTTTATATCATTTAATAAATGGTGTTTTTTTTTATTACAAAATGGGCCTGCTCTTGACCTCGATCATGCCTGATGGAAAGCGATGGATGAGGTCTATGATGAAACGAGCGTGCCCAGAAGATGCCTGTCACTCTTGCTTTGAAGGCAGACGGGTTATATGTGGGAGGAAACACAAATGCCGGCAGAGAGTTCCACACTTTGGCGTAATACATGTGCTAAATTGAATGGTTTTGATTTAATTTAAAGTTTATTTTTTTATTATTAGCGCATTGAAATAAAATAAAGTTTTTTAATTAATAATTTTATTTTTAAATTTTTAGATTTGTCGTAATCATTTCTGATAACGCATAACTATCTCAACACTTTTTTTCGTATCTGTACTATTAACCGTTGAGGAGTTCCCTCGTGAGAAGACGATACTGGCTGCAGGTTGAGTTCATGATAGAAATCATCTTTATCTATCAAAATTAAATGTGTTAACAAGATTTCGTGTCTGCTCTATTAACCGTTGAGGAGTTCCCTCGTAAGAAGATAATTCTGGCTGCAGGTTGAGGTCATGTTAGAAATCATCTTTATCTATCAAAATTGAACACGTGTACAAAATTTCGTGTCCGCGCTATTAACGGTTGTGGAGTTCTCTCGTGAGGAGACGACCCTGGCTGCAGGAACCAAATGTGTGTGCAAAATTTCAGCTCCATCGGTTGAAGATAACTGATTTAAAATTCAGTTGCAAAATTCCACCCGGACAAACATACATACATTGCAAGTTAAATAAAAGCTTGTAAAAATAAGTAGTAGCCTACCGGTATCGGGAATAGTGTTGGGCTCCAGAGAGTAGAACCTCCTAACAAAACGAGCCGTGTCTAACAGTACCGCTTTCTGAATCAGACCCTTGATCCAGTTGCCTAACGAGAGCCTCCTCAGATTTTGGTCGAGGCTCTTAGCAATTAAGCCATTGGCTGAAACGACTATTGGCACAATGATCGCTGAGCTCACATCCCATATGACGACAACCTCGTGAGTCAAGTCAAGATACTTGATTTGCTTAATTTGCTTATCTTTCTCGGCTTTCGCGAGGTTCTCATCATGCGAGACCGTTATGTCAACAATCATAGCGCGCCGCTCTGATTGATCCACCACCACTATATCAGGCTTATTGGCTACAATTGACTACTCTATATTATTTCTGCCCAGGAGGTGGCCAAATTGTGACATTCCTTAGGTCATCAAAGTAACAGGTGTTCGGAAACTCCAGCATGTACATGGTTTGATCTAGAGTACCACATTCTCGCCGAATGTTAGATGGGGCATTAACTGGGATTCTTCAAAAAATTGTGTTTGGCGAAGTTTCAATTATTGAATTGTTTCTGCATGCAACACAGAGCTAATTACAGGTTCCCACGAGTATACACAGAAAAGGTGTTAGTAATATTAGGATTACTAGTTAACAAGCACGATAAAATAAAGATACAATAAGCACTATATTATTATACACTCTGACACCAGGTTAGGCATAATGACACGGGGAAAAAAATAAAGCACTACGCGCTTTCAAACAAGTTAGCATTCAGCCGAGTGCGTGTATAATAGGTTTTGGTGGTAAATGGGTTAAATGAGAACTCTTTACAAAGAATATTAAAGTCCTTATTCGCTCGCACTATGTATGAGTTTTGTCTGTAGTTAGATGAGAAAAAGGAATGGAGATAGGTGGATTAAATCGAACTGATCTTTGGGGGACATTGAAGTGCAATTTATGCAGGAGATCAGGGCAGTCAATTTCGTTATTTTATTTTTTTTTAAGAAAAGTGCAATCAGCTTGTCGACGACAATCTATAAGTGGCTGTGTAATAGTGTAATACTGTGTACTATTTCGTATCCTCTCAATACGATTTATGTATTTACCTTAACACGGGTTTCAAATGTCACGCCTGGAGAGTTAGGCAGAGGTGTACCCAAATATAGTACACCCACATTTCACCAGTTATGTTTAAGACCCATATAATAGAGGTCGAGCCTATTGCCATTAACCGGGCGCAAATCCAAACTCCGTGGCTGCTACTGAGAAATTCTTGGTGGAAAAAACCCAATAACACTTTGCCCGACCTTCAATCGAACCCAGGACCTCATGCTTGCGTCCACTAGACCAACGAGGCAGTCGAATGCCTCATTTTATTTGTGTAAATAGGTTTACCGTTAATTACATCCGCATTCCACATCAGCATTCAATTCAGATCCGCCACTTCAATTATGTACCTCAGTCGGCTGCCTACCCAGGAAAGTTTGCAATCTTATGAGTATTATGCTAAGTAAATTTGCGTTGTACGTCGCTCAATGTTTTTCCCCATTTTCTCGTGTGATACGCAAATGCGATGTTTTAGCGTACCCAAAAGATAACCAAGTTACCCCCGTACACTTACCGTCGCGATGAATTTACAAGGAACGGATAAACAAGCCAGGGTATCCGATACTTTGTGTTTCTCATTATAATTTATTCTTTGAAAATCTGGAAGACGTGTTTTTAGCGTAAAATACGAGCGGAAAAATGTTTGTGAAAAAAATTGGCTTTTCAAAATTAAGGCTTAAAATTTTATATTTTGAGTGGGACGTGATTTATTTTTTGAGAACACAAGTACCAGTTTGTGCTTTCGAACTTGCTTTTGAAGAACAAAAATTATGCAGTGCCTAGTGCCCAAACATATTTTTTAGAAGAATTGTAAAAGATAAACATAATACACAATATAATATCTTAAAAAGACACAGACATTTCAAGAATGTTGTTAGATACTTCAAAAAATGTACATAAACATTCGTTTCAAGTTTTACTCCACCAAACGCAATACAATTTATATTTCAGTTTACAAATTGCAACTCTTTAAGAACTCTTAATGCTTACGTCCAAATTTTAAATCCACTTAGCTTTTACTGAAATTTCGATGTCAATTTTCAAAGTCTTAATCGCTATACATTAAAGCAGATGGCATGGCCATCTTGAGTGAAAACTAAAAGTTATTTTAGATAAATATTAAATATGGTGACCTTACTTCGGGTAGTTTTATAACTGGAAAAAAAGCTTTACAAAATATGTTAGATTTAGTAGTTTCTATAACCTTTTTAAAACTAAAATAATGAATTAAAAGTTTTGATTTATTGTTTTACTTTTGTATCCAGAAAAGAAAATAAGGATGGATGAGAAAGTCTGAAAGTGGTTCAGGTCACCGAAAAGTTGTGTCGTAATCGGTTGTCGTGGTACGGGCATGTGATGCGGAGGAATGATGATGAAATTTTTGAGTATGAATGTCGATGGCTACAAGAGAGGAAGATCAAAGAAACGATCGATAGACCATGTGAAGGATGACATGCCAAGAAAGGAGGTGTCTGATAAGATGACGAGTAATAGAGAAGTATGGAAGACGAAGACATGCTACGCCGACCCCAGATAAATAGAAATAAGGGCGAGAGATTGATGTTGATGATGATGACTGTTGTATCCACGGCATGCCACAAAAATCATCATCATCTGCCTAGCCTTTTCACAACTATGTTGAGGTCGGCTTCCAGTCTAACCGAATGCAATTGAATACCAGTATTTTACATGGAGCGACTGCCTATCTGACTTCCACAACCCAGTTAGCGCTAGGTAATACGATACCCCTTGGCAAGACTGGTTGTCAGACTTTCGGGTCACTGACTGGGTGGTCACCCATCCACGGATCAACCTAGGTAAGCACGGCTTAACCTAAAGGTCGTCCCGAGCGGCTGTTCTTATTTAGCCACGAGCTCTTCATCCGGCATGCCACAACAATCTAAGAGCGAATTACAGCAATAAAACTAAACGAGATCAGGGCTAACCACGCTAAACCGTCTTTACCAGCTATCAGTGTTAATCTCAAATAAGACACTGACAGCTCTTGAACCTAGCTAAGAAAAGTTAAAAAGCATAAAAGTGCTATTCTTTCAAAACGTTTATAATACTTGTTCACAGTGGTTACTTTTGATGTCGCACAAAACCAACAAGAGAATTATTTCATAACCGAAAAAAATATTAGTGCCTTTGTGAATTTTTAACAAAACTAACGTTCACACAAAATCTTTCTGTTTTACATACGTTTTCTATGTTCGTTTACAATAGAATACCCTGTTTGGCTTTCCATTTTTTACGTTTTGTGATTCACACATTTCTAGTCTAATAAAATATTAAAAAAAACTGCGGACTAAAGTCGCCACAGTGTAGTTTTTTGTTTAGAATACTTAACTGAGATGAAATGGTGAAATTAACTTTTTGATATGCCATCTGTTTATACGGCAGTAGCATCATCACCTGCCTAGCCTGTTCCCAACTCTGTTGGGGTCGGCTTCCAGTCTAACTGAATGCAGCTGAATACCAGTAATTTACATGGAGCGACTGCCTATCTGACCTCCACAACCCAAATAGTACTGGGATCTGAGCGGCTGTTATTATTTTGCCACGAGCCCCTAATATGGTAAAATTCTTTCGTCTGCCAAACCAAAATTTCTTCATTTTGGATGGGTCTGTTCACGGTTGTCTTATAGGGCACTAAAGGTGAAACTGGGGTAAGAATAAAAAGCGTTCAGTGATGCAAGACAGCTGGCCGATGCTTGTTAGTTGCTGGTGAAACTTTCATTCTGCCAGACACCCAATAAAAGCCAAGATTATTATTTTTACCATTAAAAATTGCAATGTTTTCGCTAAAAACCAAGTTCACTTGCTTTTATACTTCTCTCGCAAGCGGCTAATTGTCCATTTGCGGGCATTCGGGCGTGCTTTGCGAAAAACAGAGAAATTCCCAGTCGCCATTTTAATTCAATTCTTTCGAACAAAGCTGCTGTTGCATTTTTCGCTGTTCACTCCACGTTTTGTTGTTGAAAAGTGCAAACGTCTATGAAACGAAAATGGGACAAAAAGCGTCTTAATTTCCTATCCTTTTAGCCCGTCAGATGGCTCGCAGATAACTCCATAAGCATTGTGAAAATTTAAGAGAAAAAATTGGGGGAAATGAACCCTTCCCTAAATGCTGAATCTTTTAAAGAAATATTACGGCCTTGAAGTGAGGTAAAGGCTTCTCAAGTGCCAGGAGAAATGTTTGCGAAAAATTAGAATTTTAACAAGAATTTTTGCAAGAGGGGAAGTTTCTAAAAGGCTTAGATTATCTTGGTAAATATATTTGTTTGGCAAAATGTATCACCTAAGTACAATTCCAAAGGCTTACATTAAACTTTTGTTCAAAGATAAGCTTCTTAGTTTAGATAGAATATGTAACTGGGACACGATTTACTTGTGGACAATTTAGCTCAGATGGAATCTCAAAGGTACTCATAATCAACAGCAACTTCCTTTCATTAAACATCGAGTAACAATATCACAGTGATACTTTGACATCCATAAAGTCCTGTCAAAGTCCAAGCAAAACTTGTTGAGATTCTTTCGCCAAGTCCATCGGAACTCGCAATCTGGTCGGCTACTGTCGTTTAGAATTCAACCCGAGTCCAATACCATTCCGTTATTAATTAAAGATGGTACAAAGTTCAGGGATTCCTCACACAATTCGGCCCACCCCGGTTTGTGCTCGGCAGGAATGTAATTGGAATTGTTCCGGTCGGAAGGTTAGAATGTGGCCAATTTAAGATTGGGATAAGGGCAGCTTTTGGACAGTTGGCTGAACTGTTTGAGTAAGTTCAAACATGTTAGAGTTGAAAAATTAATTTGTGAAGAGTCGTGACGATTTGAGTTTGTTTTGTTATGGACAACATTGTTTAGGCCGTGTCTTTGTGTGGACGAAGATAAATTGTATTTAAGTTTGTAATGAGTTATAGTTTCTTGTGTAACAACTATCAGATTGACCGAATTTGGGTCTATTTCTGTAGTATTTATGTGAATTCAGTATGCACATTATTTATAAACTACATAAAAATGTGTACAAGTATCAAAATGGATGGATAAAGGGTGTCAAAAAATTCGTCCAAATTGCTGTCAATGGGAAAAGTGAAGAAAGCCCAGAAAGCTGGCAGCATTGCCACGCTGGAGGCCAATGCTGTTTTTTTTGGGCGAAAAAGGCCAGCCCTCTAGTCACGAGAAGAGTCGACCAACCGGCGCTTGGCGATTTCTCGAAATACTAGGTGCAGGGCACTCCAAACGGCTCAAACACATAACTACCAATTAATTTATTGTATTTGTGCCGTTTGAGGTCTTCAGCACCTGCAACAGCCGCCCCAGCGCAGTAAGTGTGTCGACACAAGTAGCATCCCTCTCCAAAGGCCTACCCAACTTCCATGAAATTATGGTCATACCATGTGGTCTCTTCCCATCGATGCGTGCCAAGCCATTAGGTTCTAAGACAGTTGGCACCCCGGCGGTAGCAAGAGCAAGTAGTATTTAAATAGCATGTGCTATCAATAATAACTAAACCCTGAAAAACTTTACAGAGAAAGCTATAAAAAACTTTAATAATGTTACTCGACTTTTTAACAACTATTCTCTAAAGAAAATAAAACAAGCATAATTAACCTTCAAAGAATTTTAATCACACCATTCAACATTCGTCTTCATCATACTGTTGAAAGACGTGCACTGCCTGTCCCAAACGTCACCATAACAACAAGTCGTCCGTCTACCTTGTCTGTTTTCTACCTACTCTCTAAGCAAATACATAGTAGAATATACTTACCCAGGTACATAACATAGCTATAATTTATTAATCACTTGCACTCAATAAAGCATTCTCCGGCTAATTGGGCCGCAAACTACTATTTACACATCGTAGTAGGTGACATTAAGATTTATAGTTACTGAAACTAAGTTAATTAATTTGTGCTCTCAGCCGCGTCCAGCTAATACATATTAGTTCCTCATTAGGTCAATTTGGTTCGGTTGCCTAGCAACGGGTTAGGTTATAAATCCAGGCTTGTGTGGTAATGGAGATGTATTTTGGTTGTTATTGGGTGTGAGTCATGCGTAGAGGAAGACCAAAGAAACGATGGATAGACCGTGTGAATGATGGTATGACAAGAAAGGAGGTGAGTGATGAGACATAGTCATAGTCATAGTCATTTATTTCAAAACATAATACATTGTGTAGAAATTCCATAAAATAAAACAAAACAGCAGCACTAACATTACGATTGAAAAAACATAATACAAATAGAATAACAAATTCAAAAAACCGGCCAAGTGCGAGTCGGACTCGCGCACGAAGGGTTCCGTACCACTATCTATAAAAACGGCAAAAAAATCATATCTGTTGTATGGGAGCCCCCCTTAATATTTTTTTTTTAATTTTTAGTATTTGTTGTTATAGCGGCAATAGTAATACATCATTTGTCAAAATTTCAGCTTTCTAGCTATCACGGTTTATGAGATACAGCCTGGAGATAGACAGACAGACATACAGACAGATAGACAGCGAAGTCTTAGTAATAGGGTCCCGTTTTACCCTTTGGGTACGGAACCCTAAAAACAAATGACGATGACGAGTAATAGAGAAGTAAGGAAGAAGAACACATGCTGCACCGACCCCAAATGAATTGGGATAAGGGCAGGAGAATGATGATTGGATGTGAGTCGTTCTATATTTGGTTCAGAATAACTATGATTGTGGTGTGATCGAATATGAAAAACTGTGGCGAACTAATACCATCACACCACACTAACTAACTTAGCATACTTATTTTCCCTTAAAGGTTAGACTTCAACACTTCAGCAGCTATATGATAGAGGGCGTTATTATAGGTCTATAATAACTCCCGAAAAGTTAGGCAGAAGTGTATCTAATATTTTACCCACATTTCGCCAGATATATTAAAGTCCCATGTAAAAGGGAGTGATCCTAGCGCCATCAACCGGGCACAAATCCAGACACCGTGGCTGCTACTGAGAAATTCCTGATGGAAAATCCTAATAACAATTCGCCTGAGCAGGCAATCGAACCCAGGATGCTCAGCAGTCGTGATTGCGACCACTGGACCAACGAGGCAGTCATATTATTATCATATAGAACCAATAGTCTGTATTGTATCGTGCCGATACAATACTGTAATACTCTGATTTAATGGATCAACCACACACATTCAAAGTAGCCTACCGAACCTCTTAATGGCATTTCTTAAAAACATGTGAACTCATGAATAAATTGAGGTGTAATATGTAGCAAACGCCCAGAAAGAGGTGAGTAAATAAATAATTCCCCCAATGCCACTGGCATAAGCTATTTATTTGGGAAATTGAATGAAGTGGGAGTGCCCCCAGAAATAATTTATCAACAAAATGTGTTACATTACATTGGTTTGGTAAAAAAATCGAGTCGTTTGTTCACGCCGCGCCGCGCTGTTTTCGTTTTTCTAAATTGTGTTGACTATGGTGCTACTTGGCACGTTATTGTACGATTATTGCTAAGTTGTGGTTAGAATATTTAACAGTAATAGCGAAGCTGACCACTGAAAGTGTTCAGTGTTACTAATAACTGTAATATCCTTACCGAGTATTTTAGGCTTCGCTGCAATACAATAGTAATTTAGAAAATTATGAAATCCGTATTATTGGCAATATTGTTTTAACTTGTCAAAGAATTATCAAAATATCACAGAAATGATAATTATCAGAAGGTCATCGATACCTTGCATTGACGATTGCAAGTTTTTAACTTTGTCAGCGACAGTTAAACACGATCATCAAAAGTAGATAAATACCTACTGAAGTTTTTCTTGTTTCCACGACGCATTCAAAACGCAATAAAACATGTGAAGACAAATAAAACATTCTAAACAGCAATACAACAATGAACACGAACACACGAACTCCAAAAAATAACACAAAAAAAACTTGAATTAAATACAGACGACGTTCAGAAGACGTCTAGCCTCGCTGACATTCATCCTAGCCGTCACTTGTTTGTTCATCCGGTTCAACTACTATTCATTTAGTTTTTGCCCCGTTTTGCAGCACGACAGTGTACTGTCAACGTAACAGTGTGAAATGCACAAATCTTGGAGTGAAATATATTGCTTTCAAGGCGGAACGAATGGGGCCCAACTATCGGATGTTTGTGTATGTTTTTGTACACGTCAAGTAGGGGATGTGTTTTCCTCGCTTGGTGTACGGATAGAAAAAAAGTAGACTATGTTTTTCACTGTCGTTGCAAATTGTGCTCAGCTTTCAGCAGATCTTATCTATTTAGTTTATCGCAGTTTACAGCTGTTTTTTTTCTAAAGAACACTGATTTAGCGATCTCAGATCAGTGCCTTAGCAAGCAATCACAAGTATACGTTTCTCATCACTTTGCCCTTGTTTCATGTTACTTGAAAACGTTTTATTCCTCCGATCTCACCTATCAACCGTCATGCTATAATATACTTCTATTTTCATGTTAGTAACAGCAAAAGAAGGTGAATTCTAGAAGGTATGTATTTGATTGTTATTAACCACTAACGTTTTTATACAAATCTTTAACTACTCTAAAATAGAGGTCGGTTATTGTCACTAAGGTCAATGCTACATGATTAGGTTAAAATAATTTTCTTGACTCTTTTTTTTAAGAATTTTCTTCTAACTTTTTTTGAGATTCTGGAGCATCATGTCAGAATAGCCAAATTCCAATAACGATTATTTTATACTCAACATTATAAAATAACAGTTCCGTACAATGCCATTATTGGTTCTTTCGTCCTTCAAAGACATCATAATCACGTAAGATCGATAGTAATCGTCGAAAAAGTTTCGCTCTGGCATTTTTCATTACGATCAAAGGAAACCAATTCCGATTACTAGAATGGAGAAAAAAGTATCCGATTATAAGAATAGGTATGTCAGCTTTACTTAGTGCTCAGAATTTTCCTTACTTCTGCTGATTTTGGCTTTTCATCCTTGTCTTTTTCTATAGATGAATTCTATTATTATTCTTAGCAACATTTAATTTGTGTCAATGTTCCGTTTACTAAGCTGAAGTAAATTAAACGCAAATAAGTACCCACAAGCAAAAACACGCATTACAAAAAAATAGAAACAGACTCATTCACCCATTAGTTCAACGACTTTAGAGCGGGGGCACACGGAGCGTTGCAGTGCCGCACCGCAAAGATTTCACCGTATCAGCGCCACATGAGCGGTGCGGCGCCGCAACGTTGTTATGTCGCAGCGGCGCCGTAGCAGTCCTTTTAGTAGTAGTCCTTCCTTGTGACTCATAAACAACTGCGCGGTACCGCTACGTCGCAACGTATTAACCCCTCCCCACCTCGTCTCGGTGGTTGCAAGTCCGTTGCGGCGCCGGAGCGCATCATGTGACATGCCACAGATATTTCTATGTAAGACGACGCAGCGACACCGCTCCGGCGCCGCACCGCCGCCGCAACGCATCATGTGCTTCCGGTCGTATATGACATGACGCACGCGCGGTAACAAACAGCATTAAGACTAACTGATTCGCCACGAGTTACACGTTCAAGCGACACGTGTGTTGTGACTGCACCTGCGGAGATAACTAATAAAAGGCTAACATGCAGCATGCTTGTAGCATGCCACGAGTCATCGCAATACTGACGTCATAGGAACAAGTGAAACGCGCACGTGACGCTTGACACAGAGGTTCCTAACAAGAGAGCGCGGTCAAATCAAATAATCAAAATATTTTATTTCACATAAAATAATATGATTGATTTGATTTGACCAAGCAACGGTGCGGTGTCAACGTAACGTAAATACGTCAGTTTTAAAATTAAAGATCGTTTCACATTATAATATTTTCATGGTTTTAAGAACATATTGATATGAATATATTCTTAACGATGGATGATATGATTGTGCTTGTTGCAAACCATTTAACTAGAATAATAAAGGATACTAAACGAAGGTATTTTCGAGTATTCACGTTACGTTTACACTGCACGTTCGTGATAGGGCCTCGGCAGTAGGGCATCAAAAAACGGCAATTTTTTGGAACCGGTTTTTTCGGTATCGGTATTTTCCAAAACCGGGTCCCCGGGTTTTTCGGGTACTTTCGGGTTTTTTCTTTCATTAATTTACATTATACTTTTGATCTATTTGTTAATTAAACATTAGAAAAGTTATAGTATTGGCCCAGACGCTTAACCAAATGGTGGAATTTCCAGGGAGGAAGTCCAAACTTTTGGAGGAGACTCTGGAGCTTATGACGGAATGACGTAAAAACCCATCCATCACTTCGACAGAACTACAAGCACTCAACAAAACCATTACAAAATTGGTACTACGCGACCTTCGATGCTCCAGAACACGCTCAATAGAAAAAAACCATTGAGCATAACCGGGGATTGAAAGTGTTTGTCCAATCACTTGGCAGGATCCTCCTTACGAAATAGACAAAATTTGATTCGGATATCGTCGTTACGAAGCCGGAGTACATCCAAGTGCTGAGAAGTCTTTATGAAAACGCCACAATGACCGTCCAAAGTCAGAACCAGCAAACACAACATATCCCATTGCGTCGGAGGGTGAGGAAATTGTTCACCAACGCACTTGAGGATGTGCTTAAGAGGCTGAACTGGGAAGGACTTGGTATTAACATCAACGGCGAGTACATCTCACACTTGAGATTGGCAGATGACACCGTCATATTAGCTGAATCACTGCACGACTTGCAGCAGATGCTGGATGGCCCAGTTGGCTCTTTAACCAGCATTGGTCTCATTGTGAACTTCGACTAAACCCAATAAAAATAGCCAATACCTCGGGAAAACTCTGCAGTTTCTTAAGAACAACTTTTAAAGGGGGGCTAACAGAAGAATCCGGCTGAGCTGGGCAGCATTTGGAAAGCTTCGTTGGGTTTTCTCGTCGCGTATTCCTCAGAGCCTAAAGACTAAGGGCTTCAATCAGTTCGTCCTGCTTGTTATGAGGCCGAAACGTGGACAGTCACGGTTGGTCCATAAAGCCATAGTCACTCAGCGAGCTATAGAGCGGGTTATGCTTTGAGTCTCTCTGAGAGATCGCATCCGGAACGAGGTGATCCGACAGAGACAAGAGTTTTCGACATATCTCACAGAATAAGTAAGCTGAAGTGGCAATGGGCCGGCCATATTAGCCGTATAACCGATGACCGTTGGGGTACACGTGTTCTAGAGTGGAGACCGAATCGGCAAGCGTAAGGTGGGATGCCCTCAGGCTCGGTGGAGCGACGATCTTCGCAGGGTGGCTGGTAGCAACTGAATGTAAGCTACCAGCTTATGTAACGGTGCGCTACTATTTTCTATTAAAAAAAAAACATTTATTTCAGGTCTTTAACCCATATAAAATTAAAAAAAAAGGATTTATGATTATCCATGCTTGCATTATAAATGTTACATACTATTACAATTAATAAAACATACAAAATTATAACAGAAATTAAAATTGAATTGAATTGTTGATTGATTTTTTTATTATGTTTTGAAAAGAATTTTTTATGCATTTGTGTTTAAAAATTTACATTTAAAAATGTAAAATGATATCTCAGAAGAATTATACACAGTAAATTTCAGAAACAAAAATTCACAGATCGATAATAAGCAATTGTTAAAAAAGAAATAAAAAACCGAAATGCCCCGGGTTTCCTACAACAGAACCGGGTTTTTTACAAAGCTATATTCCGGAAATAACCGATTTTTTTAAGAACCGTGAAAAACCGGTTCGTATGCTCTACTCCGCCGTATCTCCTGTGGTCGTGCACGTGGTGTTAGTTTGAATTTCAAACGCAATCTATTAGAAGAGAGGTAAAAATATAAGAAACAACAAATTGGTCAATGGAGAAATATTAGTCCTAAGATTCTCAGATTTTTTTTATTAAGCTAAAATGTTATGACATCACACAAATCAGTTATAGATGGCCAATGTTAGTAGGTATTGCTTACAGATAATTGTTTCATTCTGAGTATTCTTGGATCACAAGATAATATAGATGTGGATAAACAAGATTTGTGTCAGCAAACTTATGGGTAAATACACTAGAAATGCTTAGGGCAAGATATTGATTTAATCAAGGTGTAGCTAGAACTAGATATTAATAATATACCTGGATTGCGTGGTTTCTGGTAGGAAAATTACTGACGCGTCAAAATTAAAAGGAATTCAAGTCATGTGATACTTAAGCTGCTGTGATTAATTTGTGTTACCTACCAACATTTTTGTGTTGGTAGGTTGGCGACCTGGCATTTGACTCATAAAACCATGTTAAGAATATAACCGTTTAATTGGTTTAGTCTCTCATAAACTCACACTTTTATCCTATGAGGTTTGACGGGACTGTTCGAAATAGATACCGCGGCCCTGGAACACAAAGGGCAAAGAAGGAACATGGATGGGTTTTAGTCAGTAAAAGTCTGACACTCCCTTCCGCTCCGCCCAGAGCGAGGGGGTCATTAGATGATTTCCCATTCAAAAAAAAAAAACTTGCTACGATTCGTCATACACCTATATCCAAATTCCTAAATTTGGTTACAATACTAGTTCCCCTGACCGTTTTTCTTCTTATCTCACCGGAGATTAGCCATCGGCGCGGGAGATATTATAGTTCACAAGCGTGTGCGATGCACTCTCTGTTCCTTTACTCTCATGGTCCAATTTGACGGCAATCAGACACGACCGGGGAGAGATCAGGCGCAGGACCAACGGCTCAACGTGCTTTCCGAGGCACGGGGGTATCATACCGCCAACTTCCAAACTCTGGGGCTGCTACTGAGAAATTTCTAATGGGAAGCACTTTTTGCCCGACCTGGGAATTGAACCCAGGACGCCACACTCAGTCGCGCTTGTGAACACGAGATTAACGGGACATTTGGTTATACATGTATTATAACTAATTTGTACATACGACATGTATGTTGTGTATATAAGTTGCAAGTACAGTGATCTATGGGGATCTTGAGGTGCTCAAATGGTGTTGACAGGTAGGCGCAGCTGGTTAACATTAAATTTGTAAAATGGTTTCCTAAAATTTATCTAAAAACCAAATCAAATTTGGCCACTTGACAGAAGATCGTTGTACATGTACAGTTGTTTAAGCTACGCACCTGAATTTTTGAAAGGACAACACCGATAAGGTCAGTGACACACACTGACCTTATAGAGGTAAGAGCAAGATATTTTAAGAAATAAATCTGACACCAACGCGATTTATTATAAAGATTGGGCGCTAATATTATTTAAGCGTTACTAGGCAATACCTGCTACCTTTACGTCACAAATTGGTCTTCCTAAGTGCTGTTATCTTGACCTGACTGGTAAATAAATAATTCTATACTTAATCTGTCTCTCTGCCTCGGAAATTGCTTTTAGGAGGCCTTTTTATGCCTGTACTAATTACTTTGGAGACAGCCTGTTAGGGTCGTGGGTGACTGGGGTGGAATGTAAATAGATATACACGTTTATATTAAGAAAATAGAGAACTTGTGATAAATGTTACTATATTTTAGTAATATTTTTTGTTTGTGATTATTCTATTCTCTGCTAAGCTGAAGTGGGACTGGACTGGCCATGTCGGGCATCCGGCGATGCCCGACGAGCTGTGGGTCAAAATAACTACGATGCGGAGCCCTGAAAGAGCCAAAAGGCGACGCGGTACACCTCGCAAGAGCAAACAATAAAATAAAAAATAGAATAGAACAATAAAAAATAAAATAGAATAACAAAAAGAATTGAAAATTAATAGTACAATAAAATAAAGGGAAAGCAAGGGCTTTGATTACCACCCTTGCACAATGTGGTTTGATATTAACAAAATGTCATGTGTCCGCAATTCTGTAATGTATGTCTCACATCATCATATACACAAGCACGACATAAGCGGACGATTCCACTACACCAACATCCGTGAATCTTTACCTGAGTCAATATTGCAATTTGCACTAATATCCTTACTAGTTAACCGAGAAGGTTGCCCTAATAATTTAATTAATACTGCAATAGCCGATCCATTAACTAGGACCAAACTTCATTAACCAATCAAACAGCCTGACATACTTTGTCGTCGGTACTACCACAATTTGCCAGATAATAGTCCTTTCAACCCAGTGTGTACTAAGCCTTACCCGGCAACAACATTGTCAGTCAATACCTTTACATTAACTGTGTAATCAGGTAAGCTCTGCAAACCTCCAGGGATTGCTAGTCCTCCAATCAATCGATGTTAATAATAAAATAACCCTGCCTGCCTATAGACTGTTAGGAACTATCAATTATTAAACTCCTTTGCGAACCTTTGTCTGATTCAGTGCTTGTGTTGGTAGGTACGGAGTAAGTGCCTATGTTAGTATGTAATTAAACATTTTATTTTTTTATCTTTTAAGTAGTGATTCGACCCAGCGTCGGACGGTTTTAAATAATACACTATAACACCACATCATCATCAGACCTGTAATCCCCGAAGGGCTAGGCAGGGGTACCTAATAGTACACCCACATTTGGCCTGTTATGTTTAAGTCCCCTGTAATAGAGGGCGAGCCCATTGCCATCAACCGGGCACAAATCCAGACTTTGTAGCTGCTACTGAGAAAAAAACCCAATGGCACTTTGACTGACCTGCGAATCGAACCCAGGACCTCATACTCGGCAGTCGCGATTCCGGCCAATGAGGCAGTCACCAATATAATTAGCACTTTCAAACACGCATAATAACTAACCTTTGACGTCACAACACACTCAAGGCTGCCAACTTAAACGCACTAAATCTCACTTAGTAGCCATAACAATAGTAATCGTCTCCATCTATCCGAATCACAATGAAATCCAATTTTGTTGAACATACTGTCGTTCATTACAAAACATAATTGAATAGAGATTTGACATGTCTTCTGTAAGCCGATCTCTGGAGTAGCTTTTGGGTCAAATAAGTAATTAAATTAAGGGCGGACCCGGGGGACAGACGAGTTTAATATTATGCATCTACAGACCGCCTTAATCAGTACTGCAGGGTCCTTTTTGGCTTTGTTAGGGGATTGTTTTTAATAATTACAGAATTAGAGTCAGAACTGGTGAACTTTTTATATAAAATTTTGATATTTAGTTGAGAATATTAGACATATGAATAGGAGACAGTATATGCGTGGGTATAGTGATCCTAAATAACGCCTTACATACCATAACGCATTATTAAATGAGATTTTGTTGAGCTTTCAAACATAATTGACAACATTATACATCTGTTTGATTATTTTGCTCGAGTAAAACAGATGGGACAAAATTGATGTCACCAAAACTCATTTTAAAAACATGCGACAACAAGAAAACAAATATAGCCCTAACAAGTAAGAAGCTACTCATCATTTATTTATCACAATCAGCCCTCGACACAGGAATCCCAAAAAAAAACAAAGCAGATTATTAGCCACGATTCCTAGGCGTTTACATCAGTACCTACCCTGGGGGCAGCCACGAATTTCAGCGTTCGTTACACAGAAGACAAGAAAAGGTACAATAAGGGTGACACAAAAATAACGTCGGCAGTTCTAATTGTTCGGAGACCAAGGGACTGGACGTCGTTGGAGCGGCAAATTGTATTACGCTCGCAATAACAGCGACTAGCACGATATTGTATGTGGCTGATGGAAACTGGGCTGTGGATATTATTAGAGGTTTTTTGTAGTTTTTAGCGGCTTGAGGCTAAATAATAACAGCCACACGGGTCTATCTCCAAGGTTAAGGAACGTTAACCGAGTTCGGTCCGGGATGGGTGCCCGTCCATTAAATACCGAGACCTTTCCATGCTTTGAAAAGAGCAATTGATTGCAGCTGTCATTCATAGATCTTTGACCGTCGTTCGGGGAAAGAAGTCCGAAACCCGATAGTTTGACAGTCAGTCTTTCTAATATATCGTGTAATTTTTGGAGGTCCGATAGGCAGTCAATCCATACAAAATACTGGTATTCAGCTGCTTCTGGTTAGACTGGAAGCCAACTTCAATAGCGTGGGAAAAGGCAGGCAGATGATGATAGCTTTTGAGATGCTGGTTTCTGTGGTCTGGAAATGACCTAGTTCAGTGCTATATATGTTGAATCTATTAAATATCGACTCAAAATAATAGCCAAGCTTACTTTAGTAAGGCATCTTCATTGAAAATGTTGCGTCATTTGTATGTTTTTCATCTGTCTATGTCAAAGTGCAGGAAAAAATCATATCTTCCTTTCTACCACTTACACATATCCAGAGTTGTTTGTGGTTAATGTTTGAGGTAAGATTCGTTTGCGACGTCAACTTTTTAAATTTTTTAAACATGGTATCTGATAAAAATGTCCTACCCATCTTTGAATTGGTTTTATACGTTATGTTTTGTGTGTTTTTTAGATCATGTTATGGTAAACGCGATAACAATAACACCAGTGTGGCAAGTCTAAATAAACTAGGAAGGAATCAACTACTAACGAAATTGAAAAAAGGTCACGAGTTTTAATATTATAATCAACGTTTTGTACCATTCAAAATAACACGGTGTGAATGGACCCATCACGAAGCCGTCAACCAAGCATTCTATATAGTACAGGCGCCAGCAGGTCAACCTACCCGAAACTGTCCGATTATCCCAACCAACCTAGAACCAAATGCTTTAGAGATAAAGTTGAAAATCTATTAAAGAAATTTGACCGATTGTAGTACAGTAGCTTGATGTGCTGGCGTCTGTCGAATCACAGACATCAAACGAAATAATCCTAAAGTGTGTCCAGGGCCGGCAGTTTCGACATAGATACCGACACTTTCGCAAACTTTCGATAGCTTAATAATAACAGAAAAATCGGTTGCAATAACGTTGCTTGCGAGAAACGCATCTTGGATGTTGAGACTTGCATTTCTCGCAAGCAACGTTATGTACGTTGTTTTTTTCTGTTATAAGCGATCGAAAGTTTGCGACATTGTCGGTATCTATGTCGAGACTGCCGGCCCAGACCAGGCGAATGCGCCGCTCGCAAGCCGCTTCCGAAAGGCGCGCGGGTTGCTCGCGTGCGGTTAAAGCCCACGTTTGGTGCGCCGCTCTAGTGCAACTCCGGCAAGGCCCGAGTGGGGCGCGCGTGCAGCATGCGCGCAGCTCATGCACACATAGCTTCTTTCGCGTTTGAACTATGAGCCTCAGTTGTGAATTCGCGTTCGCCTCCTGCGCCGCTCGAGTACGGCGCGTAGATTGCGCGCGCGCGCGGACGTTGCAGGGGCTGCGTACGAACATAAAATGCACGCGCGCAGTTCACAAGCGGCTCGCGAGCGGCGCATTCGCCAGGTCTAGACACCTCCACGCAAAAATTTTTACGCCGAAACGACTTGAATTTGGGGTGAGAATTACGTTTCACGGTCTATATGTACTCAATGTAACGCACTCAAAACATTGTGCTGATGAATGCATTGAATAGTAAATGGGTTATGGAGGTATTTAAAGTAAAGTAATAACCTTCAAAACTATTTTTTTAGAAACTTGTGACTTTAACCTCCAATACCTCCATAACAAGAAGGGTCCCAGGTATAGTCTAGACTCCAGAGCAAAAAAAAAAATATCGCTATGACGGGGAGAACAAGTGCCTTTCGGCTTCGTTAAGGGTCTTTTTACAAACAATCAAATTCCTTTAGTCGAAACAATTCCATTATTTTTTTACCTTTAAAAGTACTTTTAAGAATCTTGGACTAACATAAGGATAAAGAAATAATAGAAAATATTCAGACTTCTTAGAATGTTTTGTGTGTACGACGTTTTCCAAATGAATTTTCAATAGTTTTATTTTCCAAGTCCTATTGTTTTTGTTTGGAAACGTGCCAAAGGCTCACTTCTCCTTGGAGGATTGATGTCTTGATGCTGAGCACAAACTTGAGTGAATTATGTTTATTTTCTTACGATTGTGGAAGTATTAAGAGGATTTAGATGAGCGATCTTAAGATAAGTCTGGTATTAGTAATAGTTTTGCTGAAAACTTGTTATGATAATGATTATTATCGCTGCCTCGCTGTCTATTGATCGCATGTACTGCTGAGCTTGAGGTGCCGGGTGCGATTCTCAGTTCTGGCTAAGTGTTATTGGTTCTTATCATCTGGATTGTTTTAGTAGCAGCCCAAGGCCTGAATTTAGTCCAGATGATGACAATAGGCTCACCCCAATTACTTGGAACATATTACATAATTAGCGAAATGTAGATACTAACGGTAGGTACATCTCTGCCTAGCTCGGGTTAACAAGAGTAGTGTTATGTTATTAGATTATTTTGCCTTAGGTCAAACTACAATAATTATGTAATCAATGTTCAAAATACTATTTAACATTAATTTCATCATCATCATCATCCACAGCCCGACTTCACCCACTGCTGGGTATAGGCCTCTGTTTGCTTGTGCCAACACGCTCCTGTGCCAGCCTCATCCAGGATATTCCCGCAATGGCAACAATGTCGTCTGCCCATCTATTATATTACTATTTACCATTTACCGACTGATAAATTAAAGGCATACACAGTGAACTAACCACACTCAAAATCAAAAATATTTTATTACACACGTTTTTTTTTAAGTTTATTGCTGCGTTTATGTGCTTTTAACCTTCGCGTGCAAGCAATAATTTGACAAAGTTTTATCGCAATCAGATGAACGGTATGGCAGAGCATAAAATACGAACAAATCGTATTTTTTATACTTGTGATAATCTTAGATGGACACTTTAAATGAAACATCAAAGTTTAAGTGCAGTGTTTGGGTTGGTCGTTTCCATGGAGAAAAACCGACAAAAAACTCCATGGATTCTTGTTTTTATAATATTTAAATATCTGCCGCAAATGGCTATCTATTGAAAGACACGCTGAACCATTTATTATCGAGTTTTCCTCTACAAATACCACGAAATACATTACCAGCAGATTAATTATATCATCAGAGAAAATTAAAATTCTGCAGCTTATATTATAATAATCCCCTTATAGAAGAAAATAGTCTTTATTTAGAGACGGTCACTATTCCTTTTCAATAAAATACGGAATTTTCCTTAGCAACGGTAATACGTAGTAACGCCACGTGTAGGAGGGAGCTAGGTAGATACTTTAATATAATGTACCCTGCCATTATCCTTATAATCTTCAAAGGAATGGCAAAAAACATGATTTGTTTAACCAGTGTTAGATATGGAATAATTTGGATATTGTAGAAGGAATTGTAGAGGTGTTGTAGTTGTGACTATAGTCAACTAAGAAGTTAAATGTGCAAGGTGTAAACTGACCCTTAATAAAGCCGCCAACCAATCATTCTGTGTATCGAACTAATTCTAAGAACTTTTTTTTGTGGTGAATCAAATCACATTTACAGTAGGACAATCAAATCATTGTGCTGATGGATGCATTGAATAGTGCGGGGGTCGTAGTTTTTGTAAACATACAACGTACTGTTTATGTTGCTTTACATAAACAACAAACAGCTTTTATGTACTCCTTATATTAAAAAAAGCTTTCTAAACCACATCACATAACCAAATCATTTGCATCATTTCTTAAGGAGATTTTCAATATAAAGCAAAACTCAAATCTCGAATTACCAATGCATGAAATATAAACTCTTAAAACAAAATAGTTGTCTTTGAACCAACGGAGCAGAATAATCGCAGGACTTAAAATGAATTACATGCGCGTTAGGTTACAGGCTTTTAAGACTAACAGGCGGCTGAAACCGAAAGTTTCAAAATTACCAAGTTTATTTGCCTAGCAAGTTTGTCTGTTGCTGAAAAATTACTGGAAATACAATGAGCGAGATTCAAGCAAGTTTACAATTACAATTTTGAATTCTGCTTAATTATAGCGGAAAGGGAAATGGAAGAGAGAAGAAAAACGCTTCTGACACGCTTTTATTACTCTGATAAGTAGATCAGAATTATTTGTTAAAGTCATGAATCATGTTGCCAGTAGACAACAAAGAGTGAACTTTACGTACTAGTTTCTTTACGAAGGCGACATCATCAATCACATAATAATTCAACACTTCACAATATCCACACAGGTCATACAATATCAACAGTTAAAAAAAAACTGGAGCTCGCTATTTGGAATCCTAATTCCAACATTCCTGGTCAGTGAAATTCCTGTATACAGCATGTATCAAAAATAGATACATGAAGTAAGCTGTATCTTTTGGCACATGGTTTAAATCAGAACTAAAGCCACCAACGTCACCGTCTTGTTTTTCAAAACAGTAACTCCCGGCCAATTTAGGTGAAATTTTGCATACGTTTAGTTTAGATGACACTGCATGGTTAGTTAAGTGACGTCATTTAAAATCCAATATGGCGGACTTCCGAAGATTGCGGACTAGTTATTTTTTACGCATTCCCATGATATGAGTATCAAATAAAAGTTTTTAGGGTTCCGTGCCTCGAAAGGAAAAAATGGAACCATTAAAGGATCACTTTGTTGTCCGTCCGTCTGTCTGTCTGTTAAGACCCTTTTTCTCAGGTACGCGTGAAGGTATCAAACTGGAATTTATATCAAATACTTAAGTTTACTGTACCTTGAAGCTGTAAAAAATCAAACTTCTAAGCCAACGCAATCAAAAGATACAGCCGTTTATACCACAAATTTCTGCAAATTTTCGACACTCGCTAGGGAATCAAAACCTACAGGGTACTTCCCGTGAACTCAGAATCTTGAAATTTGGTACTAAGCAATGTCTTATATCACAAATAAAGGAAAAATTGCGAAAACCGTAAATTTTTAGTTACATCATATAATAAAAATATTTTTAATAATTTTAAACTTACTACCCCTTTCCTCATGAACGCGTAAAATTATTAAATTGAAATTCATATCAAATACTGAAGTCTATAATACCTTTATCTATAAAAATTTGTGTATTTTTATAGATAATGGTACGGAACCCTTCGTGCGCGAGTCCGACTTGCACTTGGCCGGTTTTTTTTTTAATGTTTGTTTACCTACTATACCTAGGCTTTTTTTCGATACATTTAATTTCAAAACCATTTTCTAACAGCACCCTGTCAACATCACTCGACCGCCAACAACATACTCGTGTATACCTCATGTTTTCACCAAAATAACCACAAGCAAATAAAAATAATTTATTAGTGGACATGTGATATTTTATAACAACAACTAAAAATATGAACTACAGAAACCAAAACGTCACATCTTTTAATTTTTAACAATAGTAAGTTGATAAATTATATTCTTTCCTACTACCTACACAATAAAGTTCTATTTAACTGACCTACCTACAATTAACCCTTCCCTCGCTCAAGTGTACTCTGCATAAGATTACACAGTTCGCTCGAAGGTATCCTAGTGGACTAATAGCAAGCATCGCGGGGTTGGAATGTGTTTGTACAGTATTTCAGACAAATGTTCTACATTCCAGAATAATACACGAGGTGTGGCAATTAAATAACGAACAGATCACGTGATGAGTTTATAAAGTGAACACGTTTTGGAAATGGTTTCATGGTTGTTTACTGCATACATACATACAATCAAAAGGTTAGGTAGAGGTGTACCTAATAGTACACCCTCATTTCGGCAGTTACGTTGAAATCCCATGTAATAAGGGGCGAGCCCATATCCATTAACCAGGCACATATCCAGACTCCGTGGTTGCTACAGAGAAATTCCTGATGGATGAATCCAATAACACTTTTGCCCGACCTGGGAATCGAAGCTGGGCCGGCGCCACTATACCAACGAGACAGTCAAAGGCACCAAGCCTTTGACATTTGTTTACTGAATCTAGTAAGTATATAAAACCAGAATACATTTAATCATTGCAAGCCTTTACACTAAATCAAGAGTGTGTTTTGAAGTCCACTTAGTCGGTAAAAAAGGAATCAACATCGGTAATTTTGTTCTAATAAACTGGACTCCTTATTTTGAGTTCCGTTACTAAAGAATGCCAGTAGCATTCTTAAGTGCGGTTAGTTTGTTGGTCATTTGTCACACTTATTTAAATATTATTTTCGTCTACACTCCCTAATAAAAATAAGGTTGCATATTCAATATTCCTATTCATGTTTATTCAATCGTCGCATCTCGTAGACGTTTCGTAGCACGTACTACGTACGTAGCGTTCCGCGTAGCTGTCGTCACGTCAGCGTAGCGTGCAGTGCAAGTTAATATATTGCATAATCAATATGCTTACTTCACTTGAAATGCAATAACCTCGATATAACGTAGGAGGAAACCATATAGTATGTAGCCCATGTACTGGTCCGGTGTTATTTGTCAAGCATCTGAGAGTTCTTGATCTGCTTCCATGAAACTTAATAGGAGTATTTAAAAAACAAACATTAATTAATTTTACAGTAGCCATCTTTGTACGTATAATGAAACCTACATCGATTTGAATTAAAATCGTCGCAATCAGCAACACGTTCTAGTTAACCAGAAAATATAATTTAAGATAGAAAAAAAAGTTACCCCTTTTAAGCACACCTTTACTTACTTATTTAGCAAAAACTGCCATCTCTAATTGCACAAAAGCACAGTAAAAACTCTACACCAACGACAATTTATTATAAGGAAACAAAAATCTCAAGGCGACCATCCGCAGTGTTGGCTTACTAAAATTAAGTAGGACCTAAGTAACCAGCAAAAACTGGTTTAATCCGCTCCTAACCAAACAATACCGGAATGGAGGGAAATGGCCGTTTGTGGAATTATAAAGCGAATACACACAGATCCGAACCAAATAGACCCAAAAAGATACCAATAAATGTTGCTTTCATAAAAGTTTGGTTCTTTTTAGTGCGCCCGTAACGAGGAAATGTAAACGATTCTCTGTTTCTGTTATTTTTGTTGATACTGTTTTGTTTTTGTATCAATTTTCGAATTTTGTTTTTTTTTGCAAGCTGCATTGTTGTTCTGTTTATCAGTTTTTTGACGTAATACAAAGTAGTGAAGTACAACCCGTGCGCCCGCTTGGGTTTAATATTTTTGTATTTATACATATGTAACCAGAGGAAAATGTCGTGAGGAAAGTTTTGAGTACGACTGTGGATGGATAAAAGAGTAGAGGATCACCAAAGAAACGATGGATGAATTGTGTGAAGAATGACATGGCACGAAAGGTGGTGTCTGATAAGAAGCCGAGTAATAAAGAAGTACGGAAGAAGAAGACATGCTGCGCCGACCCCAAATGATTTGGGACTAGGACAAGAGAATGATGATGATGTAAGTAGCTAGCAAAATAGTGAACATCCTAAAAAACTTTAAAACCATTTACCCCTTTTAAACCATTTGGGGTATTAATTTTCCCTGCCAGGGCTGCGGGACTGTTCGAAAGAGATACCGTGGCCCTGGAACACAAAGGGCAAAAGATGGAACATGGATGGGTTTTAGTCAGTAAAAGTCTGACACTCCCTTCCGCTCCGCCCAGAGCGGGAGGAGTCATTTTATGATTTCCCATCCCAAAAAAAAAATAAAAAAGAGTGTATTAATTTTCAAATATTTGTAGCGGCATTGTACAAAAAGCGCCATCTATGACACTAATAAGGAACAAACATCAAAAGTCTGAATCGCGCAATTAAAGTTATCCGCGACTTAAGATCTTAAAGCAAAACCCGACAACAACACTGTCAGGCAGTAGTCCTCCAGCCACAATAAATTACTGGTCGGAAGATCCTCTCTTTTCTACGGGGGATGAAGAACGTTATACCCTGTTGTTCATATCCCCGTATATATATATATATATATAAAAGGAGCTCTTTTGCAAGACTTTATACTTCTAGGTCCAGTGGTTAAGACGGTACGTGGTCTACCAGTAAATGAAAGAATTTTTGGATTTTATTATATAAATAGAGGTATGGAAATACCCATTTACCTGCGTCATAATAGAATAATAACTTGAATGTTTATTAACAGACTAATCCTTATTGTAACATTAATTATAACTACATAATATATTTAGAAGGACTTACTCGTAAAACTAAAAAGTCTTAAAAATAATTACAGAGCTAGTTTACATTCTGTGACTGGTTAATTACACTTTCGGAAATTCACAGAGTATTTGCATTGCCTTATAACGTGAGAAGGTTTTCATATCAAAATAATACGCCTTTTTTATTAGCCTACATCGTGTCCCACTTCTGAGCAAAGGCTCTCTGACCAAAGCGATCTCTGACCATGTTAGCCCCGCAAACATGATCAGATCGTCACACCACCGCCTTTGCCGCGGTCGACTTTGACGGCGTGTGCGGCGTCCAGTGTCTGACGAACTTTGCCCATCTCTCCGGGCGCATCCGTGCGCCGTGGCCAGCTCACTCAGACTTCAGCCTGACTGTTTTTTCTCCAACATTAGTTACTTGAGTTACGAAACGCAGGGTGGAGTTTCTAACGCGATCTGTTCGCTTAACACATATAATGTTGGGCTCCATTGGTCGCTGGCAAATTTTGAGTTTGTTTTTCAGTTCTTTTTAAAAAGATACAAAACGGTACATCATGCCTGTAATCGCAGGTAAGGGTAAGGCAGAGGTGTCCCATGTACCATGGGCAAGACTATTACAAATGCAGACTGCTGGCTACTACTCCTGATTGAAAAACTCAATAACACACACACACACACTTTGCTCGACCTAGAAATCGAACCAAAAACCATATGCTCTTACCACTAGACCAACGAAGTAGTGACAAGACCAAAATAATAATATTTTCAATATGACTAACATTTTTATTAAACCCGTATCTGCTTTGTAGGTACAACCCAGTCGTCCAACGAGAAAACTCCAACTGAAAACTTTTCTTAACGTACTAAGGAGTACAAGTTGTAATGAATAGAATAAGTTTCTTCCAAACACACTGCAATCTCTTGCGGGCGGAGCGGGGAGGCGGCACATGAGAACGTTACTTAGTTCAAAGTTTTTTTTTTTGTGTAGATTATTTTTGTAACAGATGTTTCTTTTTGAAATAACGTTATCTTAGTATTTAGTAGTGTTGATGCTGTACTTACGCCGTAACTTATGTGTCATTCGTTCACTCCTCAGTTACTTACTTTACACATAACATAACATCACACCTGTAATATCCGAATGGTTGGGCAGAAGTGTACCGTTTTGGTCTAGTGGTACGCAAGCGCGACTGCTTAGCATGAAGTCCTGGGTCCGATTCCCAGGTTGGTTCCCATGTGTTATTGGGTTTTTCCATCAGGAATTTCTCAGTAGCAGCCATGGAGCCTGGATTTGTGCCTGATTGATGGCAATAGGCCCTTCACCTGTTTCATGGGACTTAAACATAACTGGCCAAATGTGGGTGTACTGTTAGGTACACCTCTGTTAAATGGGATTACAGGCGTTATGTTACTTATTTTTTATGGCAGCATGTCTTCGAACGAATAATTTGAAGAAACAGGAAAATTTAGGCCTAGTGCGAATTGGTTGATGTCACACATCCATAAACCCTCACTGGGCTCTCGTGGTAGATGGCAGCCTGCTCTCTATCACAAAGAGAAAGCTTGTCACTGTGGGAATATCATAATGCTGAATATTGTGTTAACCAGCTCCTACATTAGATCCAATGGAATTTCCCATGAATAGCATAATTCCAACTCAAACCAAAACCGAATTCAATTCCAATTACCAAAATAGCCATTAAACAGACAGTGGCCATATTTCACTCCAAGTGACGCTTAGTCAAAAAGCTGAATCTAATACGCGATTAACCCTTCAACTCGTCGCGTGGGTCGCAACGATTTCACATGAATGGTGGGTTAGGCCGGGATAGTGGACTGGCGTTAATCGGGACCTTATCATCCAAGAGCTACAAAAGACAGAATGACTTTATTTTCTAAGAAATTTCACACACGTTTAGGTTATTTTTCGGTGCTATTGATGATGTTTTGTTGTAGTGGCCCACAACCAACCTCACTCCCCAGTGAGGTTGGTTGTGGGTGGGAGGTTTTCGACCTCAAAGGAAAGATGTCTCAGAATAAGTTAATATTGGTAGATTGAAGGAAGGGTTTGAATAATCAGTTTGACCGAAGAGGTAAGTTATTTTTTAACACAATCAAACTGGAGTACAGATCTTTGATCACTTATCATTAAGATCAACATCTGCCTAGCCCTTTCCCAACTATGTTGGGGTTGGCCCCTAGACATACCGGATGCAGCTGAATTCTAGCACTGTACATACAACGACTGCCTATCTGACTTCCACAACCCCGTTAGTACCGGGTCATACGATACCCCTTGGTAAGACTTATTGTCAGACTTTCGGGCCTCTGACTACCAGTAAAGACTGTCAAAGATCTCTATATGACAGCGGGGACCAACAGCGTAACGTGCGTTTCGAGACACAGAGGAACTGGTATGTAATGGATGGTCACCCGTCCACGGACTTACCTTGGCAAGCGAGGCTTAACCTTGACGATCGACCTGTACCGCTGTTATTATTGAGCCATGAGTTTTTAATAAAGATATGGTGCTTTTTTAAACTTAGACAGAAAAAGCAGGTATGTAAGTGCTGAAAATAAATTCGCGACAAAGCAGCTTCCTACTTTATTAATCAAGCTATGTTCATTATAAACTGAATACTTATAAAATTCTTGTTCACGAATCCCTCGTGAATTCCACAAAACAACACGTTCACAGTAAAAACGATGAGAGCAAACTTACGTCATTAATTTGTTGCGGTGAAAATACTTTTACCAATAACAGGTTTATGGTGGAAATATTAGATTGGTACTTATTGAAATTGGCACAAACACCTCCATCCCTCCCTTTGATTCCTAATAAGAAAAGTCATCTTACTTGTACTGGGTGTAATATTACTGAGTAGACATCATAAGAGGCTGTGTAGGCTCAACGCGTCTTCGTTAACGCAGAGTCTAGCTACTAATTCTTTCACCACGATCGATGACTCATACTCAATTTTGAACCGTTTTGGTCAAAACTTTGCAAACTTTTCATGTTGACTGCGATGTGGACAAATTTTTGATACTTGTACATATTTTTATTACTATTATAGTTTTGTAGTTTTGTAAATAATTTAACTATCTTAAAATAAACATTTTGAATTAGAACATCTACATAAATAACCTTTACTTGAAGGAAGGGAGTGACCACACTCGATAGTCAGAAAGAGCTTTTTACCATTGCCTGGAATTATGAAATACAAGATGGGATGGCCTCAGGATCGGTGGAGCGACGATCTTCGTAGGGTGGCTGGTAGCAACTGGGTGAGCGTTGCCGAGAATCGAGTTAAGTGACTGATAATGATGCAAGATGCAAAAAAACCAGACACTTTGATCACAAAAGAAGAAAACAACACTCAAAATCTTCGTCAACCTCCTTTTAAAAGTCCTACTCGTCAACCAGTAGATCAGCTATCTCAATTATTCTCCCACAATGAAAGAGCCACAGGGTAATTTGGTACGTACACACGAGTACTTACCTGTGTTTCAGTCTGAATCTCAGACAGGCAGAGTTCGTGTTGTCTCCAGCAATTAGTGTAAACACCGTCGACCTACAACCGTAAGGGCACTTCACTCTGGCTCGCTCCACCGCGGGGCGGCAGTTAGTGATAGGCGGTAGCGATAACGGAGATGGAACGAAGTTAGCGTTGTGTGTCTGTGAGTGGCAAAAATACATAAACTGACGTGTTTTGAGTGTAGGAAGAAATTACACAACACTGCCTGGAAAAAATTAAAAAAGTATATTGAAGCGTGTCAAAGTGATGCCATCATATTGGACCAAGTTTAAGTTATTTTACAACACCCTGTATTGTTTAGTGAAAAAATGTCTGAAAGTATGTGGAAAATAAGAATTATATTAATTATCCATAACAAAACAAAAAGTGGTAATTTTCCGAATAGTCTTAGTTTTGAAAATAACCACCACTTCCAGCACATTCATTACTACAAAATCAGATCTCGTCGAAAGTGTTAATGAAATACGATAAGCTTATCGGAATTTAATTTTAGACATGAGAATGAATGAAGTAAATTAGGTACTCCATTCACACGAGTAACATTAAGTATAATTTTGATCGAAATCAATTGGTTACCGAGTTTTCATGCGAAAACTTGTTACCAGAACACTTGAAAGTCATAAATTTGCCTCACAACTACTTGAAAAACTTTCACACTAACACAACAAAGTTGTGTTCAGACGGAATAACGAGTTTTATTATGTTTTTATATTCAATCTTTCTTCTCGTGTGTTTCGTAAGAAAGGCTACAATATATTACTCTGAGCTTTACATCAGAGGAATAAAAGAAGAAAACGTTTTACCACGTTTCTAAAGGTGTATCAAATGGCAATAGGCTCGCCCCCTATTACATGGGACTTAAACATAACTGGCAAAATGTGGGTTTACTATCAGGTACACCTCTGCCTAATCCTTCGGGGATTACAGGCGTGCTGTTATGCTATGATTTTATCGAATATACTTAATTATTTTATGTAGTTTTGATCGCACTTTACATTCGACATGTTTAGGTATGTAAATCACCCACAATGATAACTATCACAAAAAATACTTCCCAAGATAAAACATTTATAGAATGAAAGAAAGAAAACACATTTATAGCAGAATATTATGAAACAATATTACTAATCCACCATAATTATATTATATCTTTCTGTAGGCTGTAGTATTTTTTATAGTTAGTAATGGGTCACATTATGATTAAAAACTTCACTTTGCGGTAAAAAAAATTCCCTCCAATCAGCCATTCAGACACAAAGCGACGGCTAAAACAGTACCTAATTTTTGTTATTCCGACCAAAAAGTGAAAATCGTAACCTTTATAATCTCACTTTTTTGTCCGTCTGTCTCAGTAGTGTTTTTTGAAATCTATACAAGGTAAGTATTTTTTCTCTGTATACCGCTATAATTAGCACTATGAGCTCTACATAAACCCTCGTCAGTAAATGCAGGGAACTTGCACCGCACGCTTGTTTGCTCCACAATATGTCTACAAAAATAAGGGGTAGATTTCAAATAAAAAATAATCGTATCACACTTTTATTTCTTTAAGGAACAAGTAGGAATGCCATTTGTGCTGTTTGCGAACTTATGCGGTGTATGTTATGGCATATTAATTTGCCGCGACATGTTAGAATTGCATGTTAGACTGCCTCGTATGTCTAGTAGTCGCGAGTGCAACTACTGAGCATGAGGTCCTGGGTTCGATTCCCACGTTGGGCAAAGTGTTATTGGGTTTTTCCATCAAGAATTTCTCAGTAGCAGCCACAATGTCTGGATCAATAGGCTCGCCCTCTATTATATAGGATTTAAAGTACTAAACTAAATGACGTAATGTCCATTAGGTATACCTTTGCCTAACCCTTCAGGAATTACAGGCGTGATGATAAGATGATGACGAATTAATTTTCCATTTAAAACGTTTTTCGATGCTATTAACAATTTAAACAGCAAATAGTATAACCGGTCAGTATCGTTCTCACTGTTGGAATACATGCCTCGTCACTGTAGGAAGAAATGTACCATAATTCAACACGCGATCCTATGCGGGTTGGTGGACGTCATATGAGTTCGACTTTCGACTACGTAACATAAAAACAAATTAATAATCTAATTTTAAGTAGGCACTCGACATCAGTCGACAAAAATAAGTAATGCATGATGTGCTTACCTGTAAGAAGTTGGTACATTAGTCTATAAGTCTGTTATCATTAACACTAGAAACGGGACATCAAAACAAACAGTAAACATGGTAAATATCCCGTTTCTAGTGTTAATGATTATGTTAGTGACCATGACAGTTTAAAGACTTATATACTTAAGTCTGTTAGATGTATATCATATCTTTGTATCACAGTATTCAATTGTTGGTGAGTCAACAAAATAAATAAAAGCCAAACCACTTATAAATAATAATAAAACTAGTCTATTATTGTCCCACTGCTGGGCAAGACTGGTTAACAATTTCAGACTTATCGGTATTAATTATAAATCTAGGTTTCTTTACGATATTTTCCTTCACCGATGTCTGAGATGTCCAAATTAAACTTAGAAAGTACATATTACCTAATTGAAAAAGTCACATTGGTACTTGCTCGGATTGGAACCCACAACCTCAAGCATGAGAGGCGAAGCCTTAACCTCTGGGTCATCACGACATTCTGACTTCCTACACATTCACAATTTACCTACAGATTCACGACCTTCCTACTTGACCCAAAAATCAAACCTAGATCCAATAATTCAGCTGCCACGCATCGACCGCTTAACGAATGAGACTTATATTTGAAATACTTAACTCAAAAAAATATTCATCATGTCATATGGGTTTTAAAGAAAATTCCGAAAATGGTTGTTGGTTTATCAATACAAATTGAAAATGTAAAGAGCTCGTTAAAAATATTTGCATGGCCATTTATCAGAGGTCTTGGAAAAATATTTATTTGCTAACATAATACAAAGTATTGTAAAAAAACTTCATACCACTTTTTATCACTCTACCTATAGAGCACCTAAAGGAAAACGTCATCATTATTAAAGCTCGACTGATGTCCACCTTTGGACACAGCTCTTCCTCAAACGTAATGTGCTTCTCGTATTCTGGCAATCTCGCAGCCTTCACGAGGACATCGGTCCACGTTATGGGGGACTTCCAACGCTGGGCTTTCAGGTATGCGGTTACCATTCCAGAATCTTCCGAAAATAGCCCTCAGTTATGAGTTGTTATACAGAATTCGTGCAGCCAACCCCACTTCCATGGAAACATTAGAAATACGAAATATTAAAAGATACTGTCAATGTCAAATTGTTACAACGGATGTGCATGTTCCCAATTATAGCTAATTCAGCAATTAAACGTTAATTTTCTTTCACACACACATTACTTGCATCAATTAATCAATAGCAAAGCTGCTTACTCACACAGCGCGGTGGTCATTCTTGGAAATCTACAGTCACATTCACAACAGCGAAAACCCAATTTTCATTTTGTACTTGTGAAGTTATTTCATGCGCCGCATTTTGGAATATGAGAATATCTGATTACTGGGAATCTGAGTATTATTTTAAATGATGTTCGAATATTTAATTCAGTAAAAAACGTTTGTTTTAACAACTTCCTTGTCAAATAGAAAGAGGAACCATTTATAATAAAGGCAAGCGATCTTAGTGCTGGTTTTAATTCTGCAAATAGATGAAAGATAATATCTAAGAAGCAGTTGCGATAAAAATAGAAAGAAAATTATGAAAGACAAGCTTAAGAAGAGTTGTCAGGTGACAACCACAAGCTCGAGCTTGTACTCAGCTAAATAAAGAATGGATAAAGAATGTCCGTCACTGTGGCGAGAGGGTGTATAAGATATCGTGGAAGATTTTATGAGTATTTTAATTTAAAATAAGACGCAATTACGTTTCAGTGAGATTTCGATATTAAAAATACCGTGTGAACATAACGTATATAATATCACTCCCGTAATCCTCAAAATGTTAGGCAGAGGTGTAGGTACCTAATAGTCCACCCACATTTCACCAGTTATATTTAAGTCCCATGTAATAGGGGGCGAGCCTATTGCCATCAAAAGGCCCAAATCCAGACTCCGTGGCTGCTACTAAGAAATTCCTGATTGAAAAACCCAATAACAATTTGCTCGACCCGGGAATTGAACCCAGGACCTCATGCTGAGCAGTCGCGCTTGAGACCACTAGACCAACGAGGCAGTACCTTTTGAAGAGTTCGTTTTTACTGAGTAAGCATAAGTACCTAGTATAGCTATAAGGGTGTATTCCCGTTGTCCCCATAGGCCATGTCCCCATCACGGGGACAACGGTACGTCACATAATTACTTACCGTTGTCCCCATAATCCGTGTCCCCATCACGGGCACATCTTAACCTTACCGTTGTCCCCGTTATGTACATATGGGCAACGGGGACAACGGACAGTTAAGATTTCACGTGTCGTTGTCCACTTTAAATATTTAGTTATTTTTTAAACGTGGGTTTATAGTGGAAAAAAATCTTAAGCGAGGGCACATAGGCACTTGTATGGAAGAGATTTCAAATTGTATGACATCTTTATCTATTAATGAATTCTCAGATATTTTATTTTCTTGTTCTTCTACCTACAAATCAAAATAATTCGATCATTTGTTTGTAGGTGGAAGCATCGAGTCTAGTACGCATCTCCAATACCTTATTGTACACACCGGCCACTTCCAGGATATCGAGTGTCGGTCCGCTTGCATACTGCTCGTTAAACAAGATAATACTCGTACGATCTCTCTAATTCTTTAGATAAAACTTGCATTAAAAATAGTCTCTTTAGCACTCTGTTTATTTAATTCATACTAATATTATAAATGCGAAACTAACTCTTTCTGCCAGTCTGTTACTTTTTCACGACAAAAGGACTAAACCGATTTAGATTAGAACTCGAATCAATTAGAAATCGTTCGACTCCTGAGCCTGAGGTCCTGGGTTCGATTCCCGGGTCGAGCAAAGTACTATTATTGGGTTTTTCCATCAGGAATTTCTCAGTAGTACCACGGAGTCTAGATTTGTGCCCGGTACTATTATGATGATGATGATGCTTTGCTTATTAGGTTGAACGCTCCCGGGGAAAAATTCCATCCTCGACACGGGCGAAGCCGCAAAGCAAATGCTAGTTCAATATAAAATGCGATAAGTATCATCTGGAGAAAACGCTGTCTGGTTCAGAATATTGTTAGTTTTATTAATTCTTTATTTCTGGACGTCTTAGTTATAGTTTTATGGCGGCGTCTGTTCGTGCTGCGATGATACAAATTAGTAGTCTGACGGGTAAGTTGTGCTTCGTGGAAAACTATTAAAATAAAAGCTGACATTATTTGAGTTTAATTTGTCTCAGAAATAGATTAATGGTGAATTAGTTCACACATCTACTTGATACACTGTTTGTTAGGACTGTGCCCGAAGGGTAACCAACGGGACCCTATTACTAAGCTTCCGCTGTCCGTACATCCGTCTGTTCATCTGTTTCTCAAAGGGTCATGATCCGTAGACCGTAATAGGTAAACAATTGAAATTTTCACAGAATGTGTGTTTCTGTTGCAGCTATAACAACAAATACTTAAACAAATTAAAAATTAAATGGGGCTCTCCTACTACGATGGTACGGAGCCCTTCATGCACAAGTCCCACCCGCACTTGGCCGGTTTTTTCTATTATTGGTTTAAACATGAGCTCTGTTTACCGCAAGGCAGGCTCGAATTGTATAAGAGGAACTCGTACATAAATGCTGTAAAGATATATAACAAGTTACCGGATACTTTTAAAGATTTACCTTTGACCATGTATAAAAAAAAGGTATCGCAATGGTTAAAAGAGCAAGGCTTTTATAATCTTAATGAATACTATGTATAATCTCAGATTACGGAGAGAGAAACAAAAATCCATAATATTGGTATATACCTTATAATAATTGATGTTCAAATTAATAGTTATGATATTATCAATTCCAATTTACAATAATTTGTATATTCTTAATCTGACATTTTTATTAAACTTCATCTTTTGACATAGGTATAATCTTGACATCAATTAATTAATTAATGTGTTCTTAAAAATTCATGCATCAGATCTTATTTGTGGTTGCTGACTATTTGAATGTACCTAATTAAAATAATAACATTGTGCAGATTAAAATTAAATATTTGCACACCATATTGAATGGTAGAATGTAAAGGGGCCTTTATAGTTTTAAAATCGCACTTTGTAAACCTACATTCTGGCAAATAAATGGATTTGATATGATTTACTTTTGAGAGGCTTATGCTCCCGCTTATTTGTTGTTCATTCATTATAAACTATCTTTTACCAACGGCATTGCCCGCATAGAGATCGATTATTATTCGAAAATTATCGAACGTTATATCGGGAATATACGACCATACCTAGTTCATCGGCTATGCGTGTGATTCAAAGTCGTTCAGCTGTTAAAGCCTAAAAAGGTACCAATCTGTGGATGTGTCTTTAAATTCAATCCGTTTTAAAATAAGAATAGTTTGATATCCACTTCTTCTTCTTCTCGGATCATGACTCAGGTTTTGTCCGACCAGGGGGTCTAAAATGGCCGCTTTAGCAGAATCATAATAGGATTATAATATGAATTACGTTTAAATTCTTAAAATGGTCACAAGGTGACAATTCATAATATAGGGACTTCTATGACCCGGACAGTTATGTCGTTTGCCTTGTTCAAGTTTGAAATTCACAGTAACTATTTAATCATAGGTATCTGAGGCAAAATCTCTAGCGTTCTAACATTAGCTAGTTGGTTAACGCAACCACACAAAGACCCAAATTCTAAACCCAGTTAACTAATAAATCAAAACCACTTACATTAACTTGTAGAACCCATTCGTTAAACACACTATTGTTACACTATACCAACTCTATCGCACCTCTGTTTGGTTAGGCAGGGACCAACATTTGTAGAATTCTTCATACAATTCGAAGAACCCAGGTGCGTTCGGGTTCTTGCACAAACACTTGCCACAAAACCCTACCCAGCCTTACAAAGGAATAGAACTGTTTTGATGGCAAATAAGGGTGCTTATGACCGTCCTAATAAGTTTTCGTTTCATGCGGTATTTGTTTAGGTTCTTTAATACAGTATTTTATTTGGGAAATAAGTGAGTAATAAGTTGAGCTGCTTATATGTTGATTAGAGAGGGCTGGTTAACGTTTGTAGGTATTTTAAAGGATTTTATTAGTAACGATTGTAAAGGGTATGGTTGTTGCAAAATATGAGTAATGTAAGCCCTTAAAGTTTATTTTAGTCCGTAAAAGCTCTCTGTTTTACTAACATTTCGGTCAGTGGGAGGAATAAGTGTAGGTACTAATAGTTCTGTGACCCATTACTAACTATAAAAAATAAAACCCTACAGCAAGATATAATATATGTCGGATCCGGTCATTGGTACGGACATAAAATGAATCGCAAGCGCGCCAGTGGTGACATCACATGACCTACTGACAAGTCTACCCATACCACAACGTGCTTCTACAGAGCTCTGATGTTTACAACTCAAGGCGAGAACGACATTGAGTGTCCGATCACAGCGGAGTCCTGGAACTGTACCCCGATTCATTGTGCCCCGTGTTATTGTGTTAAACTGTAATTTCAAGTAATTTGTGAGTTTAATAGAACAAGTATTATTAATTACTTACTGGTGCTGTTTCATTTACATTTGTAAACGTAACCATTTGAGACAAATAATCATTTTTTTTTCACCTTTCATTGCACCCAGTGTATTTTTATTGCAGGAAACCCATCGTCTGCCCACATGATGTACAAGCCTTACAGAATAAATCCTGACAATCCGACATATAATTATGGTGGATTAGTAATATTGGTACATAATATTCTGCTATAAATATCTTGGGAAGTATTTTTCGTAACAGTTAGGTATCATTGTGCGCGATTTACATAAACATTTCAAATGTATAGATCAAAACAGTTATACATATGATTGATGATTATAGTTTCTGTTATTTTTATGTGTAATCACATAGAGGCCATGTTACTCTTTTTCTGTAAAAATTCAAGCTAAATATTTTACGATTAAAATATACAGCCTTATAACAATCAGACATACGGTGTAGGCTTATCAACAGGAGTTTTACTGGCACCCATTGGGTTTGTGATGTTTAAACATTACAAATAAGGACTATTACTTCTCACAATCTACAATAACGCAAATCAATGGGTATTTCGGATATGCAAGGCACACACCCAACCGCCTTTATTCATGAGCTCCTCACGCGAATCGTGAACCAAATCTAGTCGGGCATAACCGAAATATGCATAAATCACACATAATTACATTACGCATTAAGTCTCTAGTTGCACCATGTAAAATTCTGGTATTCAGCTGCATCCACTTAGACTAGAAGCCGACCGCAACATAGGTGGAAAAAGGCAAGGCAGATGATAATTTGACATTGGTGATTGTCGCTGATTAGTTTATTATTAGATCTACATTTTACCAGAATTTTGGAGGATATACTCCATCTAGATAGGATACAATCCAATGCAGCCCAACTCATGGAATCTCGTCATCTACTAGATAACGATATTCCGTGAGTTTGGCTACATTTCTTATCATACCGTAAGTTATTCGGTAGTCAGTGGCCCGATACTTGGACAACCAATCTTACCAAGGGATATCATCGTATTACCCAGTACTAACTGAGCTGTGGAGGTCTGATAGACAGTCGTTCCACATAACATACTGGTATTCAGTTGCATCCAGATAGACTGGTAGCCGACCCTAACATAGTTGGTCAAAGCCTAGGAAGATAAAAACCGTTAGTTATTAGTTTATTGTCCTTTGAACAAGACATGTGATTTCATTGGGAAAAGGTATTTCTTCATTTCTCAAGAGTACGTCTCACAACCAGTAGATTTAAACAACGAAGTTACAGTCCATCTATCATGGGTCAAATGTCATCTTAATCCGTTGAACCTAACTTTGGCAAAAAGACAAACACTGTAAAACCTTCCCTTGAACATTATTAGTCGTTCGCATATCTCTCTGATACTCTAACTTGTTGTTCATATTCCCTATGTTCTACAACAGCTTACATAATAATATGATCAACATCATCTCATCATCTGCCTAGCCTTTTCCCAACTATGCTGGGGTCGGCTTCCAGTCTAACCGGATGCAGCTGAATACCAGTATTTTACATGGAGCAACTAATAATATGATACACCAGTCACATACTAACGAATTTAAAACGGCACACGTTGTGGACTGCAAATATTCGTAGTTCCGACTCTCGACGTACGAACTCATAACAGGGTTGACACCTTTTTTAGAAATAAAAGTTTTACAATCCTCTGACATATTTTTTATAGATTTCATTTTGATTCACAGTGGCTATAGTTTTTGTGAAGAGCTAAAAGTAAAATAAATGAAAAACTTGTAAATTTTATTTTCCAAAACATCAGGGTACTCAATCATAACCTAAAATTTGGACCTTAGGACCCAGACAACCAGCAATCGCTTACAGGGTTTCTTTAAAAGGAGTGATCGAAATACTTTTCGGTGGCTTTCGATCATAGGTATTGCTGAGAGAATTTCACCATGTCTGGGCGCACTAGAATATAAATGTATCATTTAACTGTAACGTACGGTTTATAGTTTTGGAGACAAATGAAATCCGTAAAATTCAAGAGTAAAATTTCATATAGTCTTCTTCTTAGCGTGTCGATGGCAATCTAAATTGTGTAGACCCAGAACATTTCATATAGTAAAACTAGTCGTGTCAAATAAATCACAAACCTTTACAATAACCGGTATGACACCGCAACAGCTGAAGTTATAAGCCAGACTCAACTTCTAACCCTTTAAACCACAGAACTAAAACATCCACCGAGAACAAACCATAACTCCCGAAGCCAGAAAATCCAAGTTGTCACCTGATAACCCTTACTAACATAATTCCTTTCGTTCTCAACTCGGAAGCTTAAAATGGTATAGTAATGTGACTCGCACAAGCCAGCCCCAGCCTTAAGAGGTCATGACATAGTCGAGAAATAAAAAGTGAGGGCAAAATTATAACTGGAACAAGCTTTTTGCTTAAGTGGAACGAAACTCTGCATTATGAACAGATTCAAAGTATAGTGTACTAAATAGGGAAAAAGCATTCAGCTTTTGTTGTGTTGTCTGTAATATAATATCTTTTGAAGAAGTACTTGTATACAAAGGGATGTATTGTAATCGAGTAGATGATTGTTGAACGTGATAAGCAAAATGATAACCAACCTACGTGGAGCAGTGGTGGCCTTGCGGTAACAGCCACGACTTGTGAGGACTTACCAAGATCCACTGCCAACGGTGAAAGAAAACATCGTGAGCAAAAGGGCATGTCCGAGAGATCGAAAACCTGTGACATCTACCAACCCGCACTGAGCAAGCGTGGTGGATTACAACCGACGCCCCTGTGGGAACATTAAGGCTGATTATGTTCTATGTTATGTTGAGGCACGTAACACATAACCCTGGGGAAGACTGGTTGTCAGACTTTAGGGCTTCAGGCTACCCTTAACCACTGCCAAAAATCAACGAAAGACAGCCGGAACCTGCAGCAGTTTAACGTGCTTTCCGAGACACGGAGAGGTCTTAGTATGTAATCGATGGTCAACATCCCTAGAGTCCCTCAGCAGACGTTGCTTAACCTTAAAGATCGACCCGTGTGGCTTTTGTTCTTTAGCCACCAGCCCCCTTATGAGCAATAAGCAAAATTACGTATGCATACAAATGTCTCAATCTGGTTTTAATTACATATTGCTTGGAGCGGTGCGGTTGCATGCAGACTCGGTGAGTTTTTGCGGCGGTGCAGTATCGTGTTTTGGGATCGCTCGACTGCTAGTTTATGTATTATTACTGGTTCACTGCTATTGGCAATATTTTGTTATTATTGTGACCTTTTTGTGACTATATTGGTAAACATTATCACGGGATATTTACCATGCCTACTGGTAAACAGTAAACAAGGTTATTATCCCGTTTTCAGTGTTAATGATAATGTTGGTGACCCTGTTAGTTTAACTTTTAACTAACATATTGCTATACTAACGTAACTTAACATCATACTTTTAACCCAGAAAGAATTAGACAAAGTAGTCAACACACACAACCACACTGCGCCAATCTATACTAATATTAGGTATAAAGAGGTAAAGTTTGTGAGGTTGAAGATCTCTGGATATACTGAACCGATTTTGAAAATTCTTTTATCAATAGAAAGCCACGTTATTTGTGAGTGACATAGGCTATTTATATTGTCCCGAAAAATTAAAATACTTTTTCGTGGTAGTCGGATTTGCAAAGTAGGTAAGTCGGAGAAAAAACGGTCGAAAATGTTTACAACCCAACGAAGTGGGCACGTGTCAGCTAGATTTTTTTATAAATCCTTTGATGGCAGTGGAGGTTTTTGTCCTATGTAATTGAAAGCGAGCCTATTGCTGTCAAAGCACAAAGTCAGACTCCTCGCGAATACTCAGAAATCCCTGATGGCATCTAGTATCACTCTGCCCGATCTGGGAATCGAAGCCTAGACCCCAAGTGCTGAATGCCGCAATATGGGCTTTTCGCGCTTTAGACGTGGAGTTGCGGACATCAGCCCCTTATACAATACAATAAATAATAAATAAATATCCCTGGACATTTTCACCCAGCACCATCTAGCCCCAAGCTAAGCAACTTAATGCTTGTGTTATGGTAGCTAGATGGTTGATAAACTACATATATACATTTTTTTTTTGTAAATACATACATATTATAGATAGAAAAACACCCAGACCCGGAACAACTACTTGTAGGTCATACAAATATTTGTCCCGTACGGGAATCGAACCCGCGACATGCAGCGCAGCAGTCAATCGCTTGACCACTGCGCCAACCGTGTCGTCTATCTAATACAATGGGCTTTTCGCGGAATAGCCTATATAACAATATTGCAGCCCCAATTTTTATTTTAGAGCGTAAATTGCTCCCAACCTGAAACAGCTATTGATTATAAAAGAAAAAAAAACATCGCAAAAATACCAATAGCATTACGAGTCGCGTTCCCATGCAAAGTCCGGCTGGAAATATTCTAACAAATGTACGAACAGTGGCAATAGCCAAAATAAATGTAATAGTGTGGTCGGCACAATAATCATTTGAATACGAATGTACTGATTTTCTAGGGGAAAACGTTTACATTACCGACCAAGTTGTTGGGAACAGGCGACAGAAACGAAATACTTTGGGTGTCTTTTTTTAAGGGTGAATTTTGGGGTGTTGAGCCTAAATTGTAATACGACTGATATTGTTTTATATATATATATTTATATGGTGATGGAAATATGGGAAGGTGTTTTAAACATTTGAATACACAAATATTGACGAGTCTCTGTAGATATTTCCGTCTTAAAGAAAATTAAAATTTCATTTTTGTTTTCGAATGTCTTTATTGAGTGATTTTCGCAAGCGTATTTTTTAGGCGGCGCGGCTGAAAACCATACCGTATAATAAAGTTTAATTTTTCAAAGAAAGTAGACGTACATAATTATCTTTTTCAGGCCGAAAATGTTTTTGTAGAAAACATTTAAAAAATATGTTATTTAGCAACATGATCTGGACGTGCACTGCGACGGCTGGTTCGAGGTGGTACAATAAAAGTGTACCTGAAAAGAAATGGGGGTGGGAAGGCTTTGGCCTTTGGATTATCATTCCAATCTTGTTTTGTGTTCCTAAAACTCTAGTTTTTAAAAGGTTTTGCTAATCTGAGTCACATTTACAAAATCATATCAGTCAATTTGGGAACATTTTAACAATAAGATTCCTTACAATAACCATTTTCTTCCTTATATAATAATTCCTTATTAATTTCGAATAATTGATAAGGGCAAACATACATACATTCATACGCCATTACCCTGTCCGCCAGTGTACAGGCAGCTACCTCTCAATACCGGTTGTATAGCATTTCCACGCTTCGCCAATAATAACCGACTTTTACGACTATCTCACCTATTTCCTCTTCACGTTCGCTTTTTTCTTTGTTTACAAATGGCTATGAGTTACAATGAGGGTGCCATATAATTTTATTATTTTTATTCAGCTATGCTTATTGCTGCTCTTCGAGAGGCGTTAAGTTTAGTACCGAGTTGGTACTTGCTGTAAGTGTCGTTTCGTGTATGACTTCTGTGTAAGGATTACTTCACGGAATAAAAAGGTGTAGCAATTTTTATAAGTACACCTTTTCTTTAATTATGTTGTGGACAGAGTGAGATTTATTTTTTTATTTTACTTCCACAACTCACCTCACATTGTGTTTACGGTTATTCGTAACATACTCTGGCATCAGAACAAGAACCATTAGATGGATATAGGACAACAAATATTGTTCTGTCCCGAAACAGCCGTCATCTTATCGCAGCAGCCCCTTAGCATAATCAACCTATAAAGTTCCCACTGCTGGGAAACTGGCCTCCTCGCTGGGAGAGGAAGTGGGCCATAATTCGTCACGCGTGCCCTGTGCGTGTTGGTGGATATATCACTCTCACATATTTTCGGTTCTAAGGTGTCGGATTCATCACAATGTTTGCTTCACCATTTTGAGAGCTGAGTTTGCATTTCAGTGCCATGGGTCTGTTCACCCATCAACCTGCATTTGACAAGCATGATGGATATAATGTGAAATCTGTAAGAACAGCTAGGTATTTTTGTTATATATACCTAAATGGAACAGATTTGGTTAATCAGTACCATAGACTTGTATCGCCAATCATTCGACGACATATACGGCATAATATTTAGTACGTGCCTAGTAACTGCTCACATAACATTATAGGTATACTTACACAGGTAACCTTCAGTCGTTTTCACGGCATAACACGTTTCTAATATATTATTAAAAGCGCGGGTTTCTACTTGATGTTTTCCATATAATCGTACTTGAGGGGAATGGAAAATCAACTACTTTTCACGCCTGGTAACATTACTAACCGAAACAAGTACTTGTAAACCTGTGCACACTTACCATTAGTTAAATATGTATGTGAGTGTTAAATATGTTGAGACTCACTTTATGATACTAATTTTGCTTAAGTTAGCAGGGATTGGCTTTTTCTTACGAATTTACCTCCTAATTTTTGATATATAGAATTCCATAGGCATTCGCAACCACAAATTACAAAACCGCCTAATCGACTTGATAGACTGCAGCCACACCACTGATTTTTATGTAACTCTTTGAAGACGCTTCTGTAGATACATTCACATTGCGACTGCCTTGATCTTTTTAAGGACTATTTGTTTTCATGTGTCTTTCAATGTACTGTGTACATATGTTGATGGCAGAGAAAACTACTTTCACTGATGAATACTTGAGAATCTTCATCATCATAATCCACAGTCTCACCAACTGCTGGGCATAGGCCTCTCTTTGCCTCTTGAGAATCTTACTAATAGTGATTGCACACATTTCATTCGTTAATCTAAGTTCTAGCTCGGGGTAAAATAATTGGAAAAATAATAATATAAATTAATCTATTCTTATTCTTTATTGCACACAAAATAACAAATTTATATGCAAATAGCAATAATATAGCTTATTATTATACAATGGCGAGCTTATTAAACATTAAACCAAATTATGACTACGAGATTTGCAGAAGGGGGTTAATCTAAGTTCTAGCTCGGGGCTCGGGGCTCTAGGGGCTCGTGGCAAAATAATAACAGCCACTCAGATCGATCTTTAGGTTAAACCGTGCTTGCCTAGGTTGGTCTGTGGATAGGATAGGAAAGCGCGTTAAGCCGTTGTTGGTCCCGGCTGTCATTTGTAGATCTTTGACAGTCGTTGCAGGTAGTCAGTGCCCCAAAAAGTCTGACAACCAGTCTTATCAAGGAGTATAGTATTACCCAGTAATAACTGGGTTGTGGAGGTCGCTCCACGTAAAATACTGGTATTCAGCTGCATTCGGTTAGACTGGAAGCCGACCCCAACATAGTTGGGAAAAGGCTAGGCTGATGATGAATCTAAGTTCTAGCTACAGTTGGTATCGCGTGATTTCTGATAAGTAAAATTACATTTAATTGGGTAAAGTAATGGAAAATGCAGCTTTCTTAACCGTAGGTACCTTATCTTTCGGTACATTCTATACCACAAGTAATTTAACAATCTAGTTCTGCGACAGACATGCAACTTACCTAACAATGTAACCTAGTTTCTTTGTCCCCAATAACAAAGTTTTTGACTTATTATTGTATCAACCTTCAAAACGGTCTTACCTTCCTATATAATAAGCAGCAATAACAACTTCCTATTTTCTTTCCAAAATTAACTCCTTAGTGCAAGCGAATTTGACTCTTCCTGACTAAGGATTATATTAGCCGCAAGACTCTTTTTGGCAAGCACATAGATCAGTGAACTTTTCCTTCGCAATATGTTTTTCGTAAACTAGTATAAAATTATACGTTGCAGTCGAAAAGTGCCAGTGACGTTGTAATATGGTATTCAGTTTCGTAGATATTTCTAGCTCATATTTTTTCTTGTTTTATGATTGTATCGTGTTAAGAATAAATAAAGTTTTTCAAAGATGTTAGCTGTCAGCTAGAATGCTAGTATTTTTCTTTAAAACTCCTATTTATTTTCTGTTGCAATTTGTAGGGATCAAAGGCCTTCGCGCAGAAAATGTATAGCGAAGTGTAGAATTTCGAGTTCAGAATTTGAAATTTCTTACTAAAAGCTTATATCATTCCACTAAACTGATTTGTAAACTAATATGATTTGCTTCTGCGAATATGGTGTACCATTTTACAATATAGGCACCAAGCTTCTAAATTAGATCTAAGAGAATGACTGTGTGGGTGGTTTTAAAAATTGTAATTTAATTTGGTTCATTCTGTGTATCTCGATAAGTAAGGAGGTGAACGGTGAGATGACGAGTAATAGAAAAACGAAGAAGACATGCTGCGCCGGCCCCAAATAAATTGGGATAAAGGCGTTCGGGAGTCTGTATCATCATCATCATTCATGATGATACTCCCGAACACCTCCATTTGCGTCGATTTGTACTCAATAATATATTTTTTTTTAACTATGAGGTAAGTCCACATATTTCTTACTTCAACGGCATATGTGCTGGCCAGTATTCATGAGAGACACAGGTAGCCCCAGTTTTTAAAGTTAAGTAGTTTCGTTCTGGCTCTATTCCAGCGGCGTATAACCGCATTACAAATAAGTGTCTCTCTGGATCGCGTCGCATACATTGTAATTCTAGAGAATTCGGTTTTGGCAACGACAATGAATAATGTCCCGAAGATCTATGCCGCTAATGTTGGCCGTAATATGTGCAACGTTGCTATAGATTGCGATAAGTAAGTAGCTTTTGTTTTGGACGTTAATACTGCGATAAAGAACACAGCATAAGAGCCCAAAAGTTTGACAACCAATCTTACCAATGAGTTTCGTATTACTCAGTGACTGTTTTGTGGAGATTAGATAGGCAGTCGCTCCATAACAAATACTGGTATTCAGCTGAATCCAATATATTTTTTTAAATTAAATGGTCCTACTCTTGACCTCAATCTTGTCCTGAGAACAGACATGAGGTCGACGATGAAACGAAGCCGACCAGTTGGACTGGAAGTCGACTCCAAATAGTTGGGAAAAGGCTCGGCAGTTGATGACAGCCATAAAGAACATGTTCTTTCTTCAAAACTGTTTTTCAGGTCATATTTCTTTTCCATTTACAATAGGAAAGCGATCACAGACGACAGTCATTTGTTTTTATTGATCGAGAAAATTCTTTAGAACTAACTGTGGAAAATTTGAACGTAGAATATCTTACCTTTTTATGGCACTGCCTTTGGCTGACAATCGTTCTATCAGTTGAAATATTACCTTTAAATTAAAAGAATGTGTGTTTAGGTTTAGTGGAAACTATTTTTTCTTTCAAAAAAAGATGGTCACCGATAATTCGTTCGTTTAACAGGAAGATTTATAAAGGAAATGTGTTATAAATAATCACTTCTCTGAAGACAGATTGCTAGGCCATTTAAAGCAGCTGACGAAAGCACCCTTCTTCATTAAAGCGCTTTACTGGCCTACTGCCAGTCCAGGATGCTTAACGGGCGCTCATTAGCACCGATTCCTTAATACATTATGGTGTTTTATCTGCATGACATATCTGAAAGAGGCAGAAACAACAAATTTGTGGTTTTATGACTCACAGGCGTTTCAAAGAAGGGTTACAAGAAGAGTTTCAAAGCGTTTACCGTTTCTACACTTTTGACAAGTTTGACATAAGTTTCCTCTTAAGTGCCTTGTTGGTCTAGTGGTCACAAGCACGACTCCTGAGTTCGGTTCCCAGGTCGCGCAGAGTTATTGTTTTTTTTCATCAGGAATTTCTTAGTAGGAGCCACAGGATGCATTTGTGCAAGGTGCAAGGTGGCAATAAGCTCGCCCCTATCACATGGTACTTAAACATCACTGGTGAAATGTGGGTGTGATAATGGGTACACCTCTGCCTAACACTTAGGGGATTATAGGCGTGATGTTATGAGATTAAGATAAAAAAAACAAAGTTTCAAAACACAGAGAGAAGGCTGTTTTAAGTAAAAAAGAACTATTAAAAGGCGTTTTCCAAACAGCATTAATTACATTTTCATACTTACTTACTTCTAAATGCACGTTTCGTAACCAAACAAACGATGGTATCGTAATTATCGTACGTAGTTCATATCGATTCTTGGTGTATGTGTACGATAATTGTATGTATCGTACTACCAACACGTTTGAACCAGAAATAGCTAAGTTATGTAGCTCTGTAATTACAGGTCGGTCGTATGGCTGCTAATTACTCCTTCTATTATGACTTACTTATGGAGTTTCTTGTAGTTCTCTTTGTTAAGTAAGTATGTCATTCCTTTTCTGATCAAGGGGAACCTATGTTCAGACGATACATTTAGGGAGGCCTAGGCACTCTAGGACTCCCAAATTGAGCAATGCAGTGCGAGTCCTTATCAATACTGGTGCGTATAATAACTTTTTAAAATCTTGATTTGGTATTGAGCAAAGTATAAATAATTAAATCCAGCATTAGTGTACAGTGTAACACTATATCATTCCGCACCCGTTCGGAATTATGTACGGATTACGTAGTAACTGTGCGTCGATGTTCTCCACCCTGTATATATTTGACAAGATAAAACGCTGCGTATTGAATTGTGTGAAAATTTTTATGATATGAATAAAAAGCAAAACAATGTTAACGACCCTTTGCTGCTGACCGATGACGCCGAACATGCCTCATTAAAAAAATCTGTGTGAGTCCAAAAAATACCTTTTCATTCTTTATTAATACGATCAGCATGCAGAAGCAAATCTGCAATGATTTTATCTTAAAACACCAACCTTTGAACTTGTATGCGATCACTTGAATGAACTTTAGGTAGCAATAGATACATACAGGGTGGAAGAGACACCGACGCGAAAACGGTTACCACGTATTCAGTACATCATTCTGAGCACCCCTTTTTTTTTTTTTTTGGAGGTTTGGAAATCATCAAATGACTCCTCCCGCTCTGGGCGGAGCGGAAGGGAGTGTCAGACTCTTACTGACTAAAAACCACCCATGTTCCTTCTTAGGCCCTTTATGTTCCAGGGCCGCGGTATCTCTTTCGAACAGTCCCGCAGCCATTCTGAGCACCCCTACATAGAAATTTTTTATCGATTATTAAAAAAAAACAGCTGTTCCATACACTTTGACCGTGTAGGTATTATTGCACTTTTGTAGGAAACGGCTGATTTTGTATTTAATAACCGATTAAAAATTTCTATGTGGGGGTGCTCAGAATGATGTACTGAATACGTGGTAAGCGTTTTCGCGTCGGTGTCCCTTCCACCCCGTATATCAGAATCTCGGATACAAAAATAATGGATTCGTGACAAAAGAGTCTTTTATGTCCCTAGGGGTATATCAGGTGACGTTAACCTATTCCTGTCGACCTTGAGGACATCGGTCAAACAATAGGTCACCCCATCTCCCGCGGGTGACATAAAACTTGACATTAACGTTTTACTGGATCCAACATGTGTAGTCTGTCGATTAAATGTGAGAAATGATATTCTATTTATACCAACTTTTTTTTCACTATCTGTAAGCGGCAATACCCGCTGTTGAATTTTGGACACTCTACTCAGCGTCGGAGAGATAAAAATCCAATAGAGCGCTTTTACTTTGGGGTTCATTTAGGTAACGCTTAGTATTGCTATAAACAAGCATTAATAATATAATGTGGTTGTACGATTAGGTACGCCTCTACCGAATCCTTCGGGATTTGCAGGCTTGAAGTTATGATGATGATCATGACTTTTGTATTTTAGAGTTTTGGCACCGAACCGTGCCTTGAAAGTTCAATAGTGCGCTTTTGTTTAGGCATTACATTTGTGCGTTTCCTAGTCTTAGTGAAAGATAGCGTTGGATTAACAAAATTATGAATATTACTTATTACACGTTCTTCAGAAAGGTCAGTTGCGTAGTACTCGGAACCCGTCTCCCTACCGTCTTGATGCGTGTATGACCAGATACATATATGAACGCGGACGAGGCAAAAGGAGTATGTAAGGATCGTACCAGATGGGTCCATGAGAAATAGGTATACAGGTAGGTAGGTGGGTTTTTACTGAATGGTAGGCGGTATAGGTAGGTGGGTGGTGGGTGTGGGTGGTATATGGTTGACTGGTAGAAAATGCCTATGGCTTTAAGTCCGCCTCTGTACTCTGTGCTTGAAGTGTTAAATAAATAAATAGGTGTGAGTTTATGTCTGTATGTAGGTACACGGATAATGCTCCGGACACATTGTAAACAATAGCTGTCTGCCTCAACTTGAACTGTCTCAATTTATTTTTAATGCCAGAAAACACGGTGCTATCAACATTTCATACATTTTGAGTGTATGACACACCGTAAGGCAAGAAATGCAAATTTCCTGGAAGATCCGATTCACAATGAAATGTTATTTACAATATTTATTGATATATTTAACACTTCAAGCAGAAAGTACAGAGGCGGACTTAATGCCATAGGCATTTTCTACCAGTCAACCTTTGGGTGATGCAGACAAGCAGTGGTAGGTGTATATCTGAAAATAATTTTAATTAATACTACGATAAACTACAAGGACATATAAAATACTATAAATATATTTAAAAAAACAAAATATTAACATATTTATATACTATTTTTTATATTTTTTATTTTGTTATTATTCGCTAATCGTCTATTATAGCTCTAGCGTTCACTATAAATAAATAACTATCGTTATCTATTCAATATAGCCTACAAAAATAACACACTCTAATAATAACACAGTTCCACTAACTGTATGTGACAACTAAATTAATTAAATAGACTTTTCCCAACTATTTAGGGTCGGCCTCCAGTCTAACCGCATGCAGATGAATACCAGGATCTCTACAACCTAGTTAATACTGGGTAATGCGATACCCGTTGGTAAGACTGGTTGTCTGACTTTCAGGCCACTGACTACCTGTAACGACTGTCAAAGATCTACTAATGACAGCCGCGACCAACAGCTTAACGTGCTTTCCGAGGCACGGAGGAAACTCGGTATCTAATGGGTGGTCACCCATCCATAGACCAACCTAAATATCGACCCGAGTGGCTGTAATTATTTCCTTCCACAAGTGTCTATCAAACATGACGTCATGTAAGCACACACACAGGTGTGACGTCACAAAGATAACTAAATAAACGAACATGTCAGGGCAATCCATCAGAGGATTTTAGAGAACCACAGATTAATTTGCGAAAAATTGGATTGAGCCATGAAAAAGTTATAGGCAGGGCCGGTGAAGCCACGAAATTCGTGGGCTTGACCGCTTTTGAGCTAAAAATGTAACTGGATTTTCTCTTTCGTATAGCCACGAGCACTTATATTTACTCCAAGTAACTTCTAAACGTGAGTTTTTTCTACTACTCTTTTGATTGAATTTTTTTTCTCGTATTGCGAAAGAGGTCTTCTTTCAAAGTTGCAATGTTTACTGTTTTTGAATTTTTCAGAAGTATAAATGTAACTGTAAAAACCCGTATATTGAGAAATCTTAGGTTTTACCATTAAAATCTTATAGTTTGCCTACATGAGTTGGTAAATGTGTGAATTTACTGGGAAAATGTGAGGACTTACCGTAGTTTGGACTTTTACAGTAACATATACATTAGCGCTCATGACTGCACCTATTCTGTTCCCTTGGACGGGTAAATTCTAGTATGTAACTCAATAGTAGAAGATGGTTTATTTCAAAGATTATTAAATTATTTACAAACTATAATATGACGACACGGTTGGCGCAGTGGTCAAGCGATTGACTGCTGCGGTGCATGTCGCGGGTTCGATTCCCGTACGGAACAAATATTTGTATGACCTACAAGTAGTTGTTCCGGGTCTGGGTGTTTTTCTATCTATAATATGTATGTATTTACAAAAAAAAAAATGTATATATGTAGTTTATCAGCCATCTAGTTACCATAACACAAGCATTAGGTTGCTTAGCTTGGGACTAGATGGTGCTGTGTGAAATGTCCAGGGATATTATTATATTATATTATAATAGTGATAAATATGTACAAGTAGAAAAGGGTTACAGGGCGTTCAAAAATTTGTCCGCATAGCTGTCAACAGGAAAAGTGCCCAGAAGGCTGGCAGCATTGCCACGTTGGATGGCAATGCTGCCAAAAACTGCTGCTGTTCTTTGGCCAAAAGTAGGCCCGCCTTCTGGTCATGTGAAGAGTCGACCAACCGCTTGGCGATTTCTCGAAATACTAAGTGGGCACTCGGATCCCATGGCCCTAGTGTTTCAACCCCAAACGGCTCAAACACATAACTACCAATTAAATTATTGTATTTGCGCCGTTTGAGGTTTTCAGCACCTGCAGCAGCCTCCCCGTGTAGCCCACTGTGCTAGGAACAAGTTATTAGAAAGAACAAGTTATCAAATTGTACCCTTAGCTATATAACATTTAAGATCTTGTTACAGATAATTCTGTTCCGTGATGCGAAAAAGAGGCATACACAGGCCCACTTTAAAACTTTAAACTACCTAGTGAAAACGTATTGGTTACCTAACCAATACAAAAACATACATACTCCACACTGATTCCCAGAATAAATTTCAAACAGCAAAACCAATCAACAAAACCGCAAACATATCATATTTCTCTATCCCGCTGATTCCATGGCTCCAATTTCAAAGTAAGATAATCTGATCAAATTACAGGGAGCCCAGGAGACGTGGCTTCTCTCATCAGCGTTACCGCATCACTTCATTACTGAGAATAAAAATATAGGCTGAATTCTGAATGTATTTGAAATGTAATATGGCAGGAGCATTGCAAAGGAAATTCTCTGTTTTTTATTTATATGGTGGTACGGGTTATTTTCCTACGGCACAGCTTATTTTTATCTAGAAAAAAAAACTTCTGCTTTTCCACAGTAAAAAAGTAATAAATTTTTATGTGTCTAAGTGCTAGCAGTTTAATTGGAAGTAAATTAATGTTACTGTGATTTCAAATGGGTTTAAAGTAAGCTCTTTTTAACAGTGAATTTATTAGGTATGATGCTTTCTTTTGTTTTTTGTTAATAAATGTATTTTAAGAAATAATACATAAATATTGCAGTAACAAAAAAAAACAGCAAATTGAAAAGTCGATAAAAGAAATGAAAACCAACAAAATACCTATTTGTAGCAGGAAAGGAGCTTCACTAAACATCTTCGGAAAAGCCAGTAACTCTACAAAGTGTTTTGTACACTTTCAAACAGTAGTATTACATCACAGATCTCGTCATCAAAGAGTTGCGTACCTGTTTCATGAGAATTGTAAAACTTAAGCCAAGCATTCATTGACATAAATGCATTACTTTTGAACCAGCTTGCACTACACATCACTAAATGCATTTAGCGCTAAACTTTAAACATCTTTCTGTCTCAGTCAACATTAAAATAAATATTTTGATGAAATAGAACAGCGCGATGTTTGTTTGTTTAGTGAAATATTTATAAAGTGAATTGTGATTCAACTGAATCTTAATAATGCCCCCGTGGTTGATAACTGGACAGTTTTTGAATACAGTGTCTTTCCGCAAAAGTTACAAGAAGAAATGAAAACAAACACTAATGGTAAAATTTTCTTATAGCTTGGTATAGTTTTTTCAGTAATCCATGTACTTTTCAATCAAATTGCTTGGCACCGTTTTAAAAATGGCGTCCTAATTGAAAACGATTTTAAACTAAATTTGATCACAATTTGTACCAGCAAGGCCAGTGCACACTGATGCCATTTCGCATTTAATTTTATCCCAGGCAACCGGCCAGTGGGTCCCTGCCTAATTAATTTACCTACCGAGTCACGGTAGGAACACTCAACTGATGAGATTCTACAGGGCTGCTACCGCACTCAATTGTTTTAGTTGTGCTTAGAATTTAGCAGGAATTTGATTCTTGCCTTAGGTACTAAGATTTGCATTATTTTTATTTTTTATTATTTTTTTTATTTTGGCATTAAGTCCGCCTCTGTACTCTGTGCTTGAAGTGTTAAATAAATAAATAATAAATAAATTTGCAGTTTTTGACTAACTAAAGATCGGCCCGCTTTTGCATGGTTTATACGGCTCCGCAAAACACTTTACAATTTTATTTTCTAGTTAAACTGGCAGATACCACTTAGAAATATCTATTTTTTTCTCTAAGTTTGGTATAATCTGTACATAGTATAAAACAAAGTTGCTCCCGCTGTCTGTACGCTTAGATCTTTTAAACTACGCAATGGTTTTTACTGCAGTTTTCAGAAATAGATATTAGAGTGACTCAAGAGGAAGGTTTATATGTATATGTATGTATATTATCTACATTGCACCCGTGCGAAGCCGGGGCGGGTCGCTAGTATGCAATATGTTAAAAAAAACCCTATCCGATCCGCAAGGGGCATTTAACAATGATATCTATACAATCTATACAAATAAATAAATTGAAGCGTCTGTTTGTAATACGAAAATAACAGTTTTTTACTGAATGCATATGAAACTATGTATATACGGCACTTATAACAAAAACACATTTTTTTTTCAATTTTTGTCTGTCTGTTTGTTCCGGCTAATCTCCAAAACGGCTGGGCCGATTTTGACGGGACTTTTACAAGCAGATAGCAGATGTTATAAAGTATAACAAAAGCTTTTTTTATTTTAGAATTTGAATTAGGGATCCGTGCAAAAAAATTACAAACATTTGAAATTGGTAACAAAATCCGATTCAAAAAGGGTAGTCATATTTTTTTTAAATAATTTCCCGCGAACGAAGGTCGCGGGCAATAGCTAGTTATCAAATAAAATAAGAAACACATAAAAAAAAAAAACACTAATGAATATTAAAATGCAGGATTTTCGTGCCCAAATTACCACCATTTCCCTTCAACATAACAATTTTTTAAAACGTGACAACACCATCTTCGGCATACGTATGTTCGACCGTCAATTGTTTATGACGTCACTACCCGAGAAGCAACCGGAGTGTTACCGCCACCGCCCGCTACCCTGTGTTGTCAAGTAAGTTTCCTCATTTTAGTGCATTTTTATCGGGGTCTTTTTTTACATGTTGTCCATAAAGTATTACGTTAATAGAATCCAATCTTCATCTATACATATAATAAATCTGTAGACGTGGCGTTTCTGTACATTGAAAATATTTAGAAAAAAAGTAGTAGGGGTGTTAAAGGAGCACTAACAGAACCCAATTCTACCATTTTTGTCTGTTTGTCGGTTTGTCTGTATGTTTGTGCGCGCATCACGTAAAAACCCCTCATTATATTCAAAATCGAAATATTGAAACATAAGAAGCAGTGTTCCGAGTAACATTTAGTGTTAATTTCATCAAAATCGACCAACAGACGCAAAAGAAATTAATGTTTAAAATTCTCCTTAACCTCATACGCGATTTCTATGATAAATTTAATAATTTACGTAAATAGGTTTTAGTCGAAGTGTAGTCGGAATGGCTGAAAATGAATTTGGTTTTATTTTTCCTTTTGTGTTTACTCTTTGCATGGAAGTAATAAGTACTACGTACAACCCATTACGAAAAAAAATCTCTAAAAATTAAAAAAATTAAAACAATATAAAATTTGATCAAATTCACGACATTGTGTGTGTGCAGCGCCGCAGTCAATTGCTCAGCCACTGCGCAAACCGTGCCGTCACATAACTGTGGTTGTGACTTCGTCGGACATTGATGCAACTTTGCTTAAGGGTGGCCGGACTGCGCATTCAATTTTCAAATTGCCGCTGAATCTTGCAAGCGAAGATACCCAAACATGCAACATCACCAAAAACGGGGGAGTACTTTTACAGCAGTGGAAGTTAAGCCTATGGGACAAGTAAACAATGTCACAGAAGCATGCATTAAAGGCGTTGAACCGCAGCTTGCAGGACATCCGCTGCAACCAGGCGCTGATGGGTGGCGTCGTTCGGCCACTTTAGAGCCTGTGGACGGTGAGTAATGGGCTAGCTCGCCGTTCGACCGTCTTATGACGACAGAACACTGACACACTAGACACTGTGATGGCTAATGACGATAGTACTGCCTACCCCGTTGAATTTCTCAACTCCGTGGAGTTAAAAGACGAGGCGTCCCATCAGCTGGAGCTTAAAGTTGGCGTTCCAGTTCTGGTGATGCGAAACCTTGATGCAACCAGACTGTGCAACGGCACCAGGCTTCGTATCACAGAGCTGGGCAGTAACATTATAAAAACGGAGCTGCTAAAGGACAGAGCGTTTTAATTCCCCGCATGCCCACATTTCAAACAATTTGCCATTTTAATTTAAGAGGTTACAATCTCCCTTATACTTGGTTTTTACAATGACGATCAACAGATCCCAGGGCCAAACCATAAAAGTGACCGGCATTCAATTGTGCACTCCATGCTTTTCAGACGATCAATATGTGTTGGTTGTTCAGTGCCCAAAATTTGTTTTCAAATTTTGTTTGTTCACGTGTTTGCGGAAAATAATAAGTCATTTAATGTTGTATACAAAACGGTATTAGAATAAATAGTGCCCAACAAGGCGTGTGATGGTTCACTTTGAAAATAAAGTTGTATAGCGCTAAAATAAACGGTTTTAAAGCCATATCGTCGCCATTTAATTTTGTTTGGGACTTCTTTTTGTAGTCATCACCCACATTATCACATTTTGATCAGCCAGTCAGTTCTCACACATCACGCCATGTAATCCCCAAAGGTTTAGGCAGAAGTGTACCTAATTGGACACCCGCATTTCGCCAGTTATGTTGAACTCCCATGTGATAGGGGCCGAGCCTATTTCCGCCAACTGGGTACAAATCCAGATTTCGTGGCTGCTATTGAGAAATTCCTGATGGAATAACCCAATAACACTATTATGTATAGTATTTTTTTCAATTGCATACATTGTTTAATGTTAAGTGGAAGAGCGAAGTCACACAAGCATCGCCTTGCTCAAAAGATGACCTCTAAATCATGTGCGTTGTTATAGCTTTATGTAATTAAAATAAACATTTTGTTTTAACACAGGACCTCATGCTTAGTAGCCGCACTTGCGACCACTCGACCAACGAGGCAGTCTCTCACATACATACCAAAGTTTCCACGCGAACGAAGTCCCGGGCAACAGCTAGTACTTAATAATACCCTCACAGATCAGACAGGGTTTCTTTTAACATAATAAGTTATTATCAACAATTACAACCTCCCTTGGTATAATATGTAATTATGTTTAATTAAAATGGAGGTAAAACTCTCAAACATAAATTAAAATACGAGATTAATATTTAATTTTTTTTACAACTATGCTTAAACTTTTAAAATGTTATCGAATTTTACTTGATTGAAATTTATTTATTACAAATAAAGCAAAACAATTTCTCTGCAATACAAACAAGTTACAAAGTTTTTTCATTAAAACTTATCTATTGAAAACTGAATATAAATTAAATCCAACAGATTGAAAACATGCACCGATAGGTAAAAGTTACGAGTAGTTTACGCAAATAAAAAGGATGCGGGAATTATAATTGAATATTTGCGAATTAAACCATAAACAAAATTCAAATTAATCGTTTGGATATTTCTACTACGCACGGCGATCAATCAAGCTATACAAACCCAGTTTATACAGATCTCAAATTGTACGAGAAATCTATACAAAGCGAGGCCATGTTATTCTGGATATGTACGGCTTGATGTGTCGCCGTATGTACTAGGTATAGTACATTGTTACCCTAGGGGTGAAAGTAACTTATTTAGCCCGTGAGGGCGCCAATAGTTCGAGGGACTAAATATGTCTTTAACCCGAGGTAAACACTGTGCTTTTCATTACGAATATTTGTCATCATTGTGAATGCTGTGTATACCTATAATAGGCATACATACCAGCACTTTTCTGTTATTTTTATTGTTTCACATTAATTCTAAGTATGTACTGCTGTTGGTGTACCAAATAAATAAATAAATAAATACAAGGAAAGTAAAAATAAAAACATGAATTAGCTAAAGAAAAAATGAATAAATTTTATTTTAAATAAATCAACAACTTTGGTGATTTGGTGAGATAATTTTATTTCCACTACCGCTTTAGCCTCTTCTCTTATAAAATCAGGCGTTAAATTCATATCTGAATCAGATGAACTCATTTTATACAAATCTCTGCTATACGGAAGTATAAACAAAACTCGAAAAAACAAATGAAGATGGGATTGCCGCTTTCCCGTTTCCCACCTATTTTGTTTTCTTTTCTGTGGCCGGCCAGCTATTCAGCCATTTTTCATTTTCATCATTGAAAAAATGGTAAATATTTTGCCCAAATCTATGTTATTTTAAAGAAATTGTTGAAACTAAATTATAATAAAGTTATTTAAAAAATATATATTATTTAATCAATACTTTATTTTGTTTAAATTTACATCGTGGCTGTATAGAAAGTTGGAACATGGTTCAATAGAAATGTGAAAATAGAACTAGTTTTTTTTTTTAATAATTTGACAGCTGTCAGTTGAAAGCGATTCTCCCTAGGGATGAAAAGTATTACTTTCATCCCGCTCCTCAGGCAACTTCAGACCTACTTTCAGAGTATGAGTAATGAAAAGGAATTTTTCATTTCCCAATTTTCCTATGGGGCACCATAATTTAGCCTGTGATAAAAGAAAATGATATTGTACTTGATAGCATCATGGGCGTCGTGGTACAAACTTTTACCATGCATTCAGTACAATAGATTCTAAAAGAAAACTATGATTTTTTCTTATACTGTCACTTACGGTATATCTTCCGTGATTATCCTTTTCGCATTTACAGCGTCGAAATATCGGGAGCTCAGAATAATAGATAATTGTGAAAGATATCCCGTAAATGACAGAAAAAGTTTCGTTATAAACCCTGCAAGCTTAAAACAGTGGTTGTTTTATTTCGTCAGTTATTAAAAAAAAGTTTACGAGTGCCTAATTCAGATTCATGGCAAAAGTTTGTATGACAACGGCCCTCCCATCATGTGTATCACTTTATTTTTATTTCATTTAGTTTCTATTTGAGTTTTTATATTCCATATCCTGCGCTATACCCAGAAAGACAGTATATTACACATTCTGACAAAATAAAGAAATGCACAAGTCATCCCCTTTAAAAATAAAAATAAACTATCCTGCATCCCCTAGTACATCATCCTACATTTTTAAAGTCCACCGAGACGGTCTACGTGACCCAACATATCCACGAAATGTATTAAAATTTCACCAAATATTTTGATAAGACGGAAGAAAAAAGGGTTTTTTCCTTAACATTTATCCCCAAGACGTTAAGACTGACCCACAAACCAAGTTGTAACTTAACTATGAGGGGGGTAATAACTTATGTAGGGTGAGTGAGCGGCAGGGTATTGTGTGGCCGCAGTTTTGGTGTAAGTTATAGGGTTTTTGTGTTTTCTGTATAGAAATAGGGTCTCGTGGCTAAATAATTACAGCCAATGCTTGTAAAGGTCGGTCCGTGGATAGGTGACCATCAATAAAATATCTGTGCTTTGGAAAGTACGTTAAGTAGTTGGTCCTGGCTGTCAGTATTGTGTAGGTCTAATAGGCAGTCGCTCCATACGTGCATTCAACTGCATCACGTTAGGGTGAAACCCAACCCCAACATCCCTAGGCAGAAGATGATGTATTTTTCGAACTGCAGTTAATTTTATTTCGCAAATGTGGTACTTAACGTAAATAAAACACCTAACCTGACCTGGGAATCGAAACTAGAACCTTAAGCTCGGTAGTAACGCTAGCGACCACTAGACCAAAACTACTAACTGCATTTGGATGAAATTTAGCACCCAGATAGTATATAACATGGATTAACACATAGAATAGTTTATCTCAGTATTACAATGCCGTGGGACAATTACCGAACTCAAAGTAGGCGAAGCCGCGGCCATAAGCTAGTTAATTAATAAATTAATTGACGTGGTTTCCTTTGTCAAATCGCCCCGCTACCTCCCAAGACTGGCACCGTCGATCGTCGGCGTCCCAACAGACAGGTCCGTGAGGCAGGCTACCAACTGCACAGCGGTTAATTAAATTCTATCCACTGCCCGCCCACTGTATAAAACCATGCCGAATACACAGCCTTAATAATATTAACGTAACTTGTAATAAGTTGCTGTTTCTACCAGTTTACTGCTAGCTTTTATTTTAGTTCTGTTTTTAATAACAGATGTTGTTATTTTAATTAGGTTATGTAAGAAATGTTGTTGGTCGTACTTTGTGCGATGTTGTTTGTTTGTGGAATCAGAGTTCGAGATTAAGAAGGTTCAAAATTGAATGAGAAAGTCCGAGTTTTGAAATAATTTACTAAATAAGTCTAGTGCACCAGTCATTAGCAAAGAATGTATTCCGAGAGGTATAATATTGGTACAATTACACCACACTATTCCAAAACAATGTAGTAACAGTTTTAACTCCCACAAGCCAAGCTCATCCAAGAATATAAACGGCGTAAAAAGACCCTTAACGGAGCCGAAAAAGCACTTGTTCACCCCGTCCTTCCGATATTTTTTGTTGTTCTTGACCATACCTGGAAACCTTCTAGTTACGGAAACATTGTAGGTTTTTTTAATGTTATAACTTTTCTTTGAATACGTTTCCATGACCCCTAGTAATACAATGAATCCATCAGGACAATGTTTTGAGTACATTACATTGAGTCCTACCGTAAACCGTGATTATTCACCCGAAAAATAAAATCGTTTCCCAGCAATCATTTTTGCGTAGAGTTACATAGTTTGATCTTCATAATGCTGGGTTGCGTGAAGGGTCCGTTTACACCTTGTATTATGCAGACTCAGACCAACCAGAAACGCGAGAGGTTCACCATGGAGTTTCTTACCGGTTTTTCTCCGTGAGAAATGTCCAACCCGAATCGTGCACCAATCTTTCGACGTTTCATAAGTACCCATATAAATAGGTTTTGTGATACAATATATTCTGAAATTAAATGAATAAAAAATACTGCTACCATTTAACTGTAGCAAGAAATATAGCTGTTTATTTCAAGATCGTGTCTACACGAGTGTCCCTGACATTGTCCTTGTGATGTATTTACATAAAAACAAGATATCAACAACTCCGCGCGCGGTCATGTTGCCGTACAAAGCTGTTCAGGGTGGAAAATTTCAGCGTAGCGTAAAGTTCCCCTTACTGGGCAGTAACTAGAAAATTCATCATTCATCAATTCATCACGTTGAGAAAAAATCAATGGCGTCACTTGGATCATGCTTAAATATGCTGTCTTATAAATAATATCTCGATAATCGTATATATATGGCTATTTTATAGAGCTGAATCAAGCATTAGGTCCTTGGTTCGAATATCAAGTCAAGCAAATCATTATATATAGAAATTTCTCAGAAGCAGCCAAAAGTCTGGATATTATTCCGGTTGTTAGCAATATGTATGAAATGTAGTTGTGCTGTAGGTATATTTATCGTACCTACCCTTAGTCGGTTATGTTATGTATTATAAACTAGCAGCCCATCCCGGCTTTACACGGATGGACATTTACTTTCCCCTAATTCCTCCCCCCCTATTTTTTTTCTAGTAATAAATATAGCCTATGTTACTCAGGGATAATGTAGCATTATAATGGTGAAAGAATTTTTGAAATCGGTCCTGTAGTTTTTGAGTTTATTCGTTACAAACATACAAATCCTTCTTCTTTATAATATTACTAGCGGCTCGTCCCAACTATGCACGGGTGCCTATGTTACTCAGAGTGAATGTAGCTTTCCAATGGTGAAAGAATTTTTGAAATCGGCATAGTGGTTTTTGAGTTTATTCATTACAAACATACACACACACACAAAAATATATTTTTTTCCTCTTTATAATATTATAGTGTATTGTACAGTGATTCTAGTGTAGAAGTGTAGATAGACGCATAAATGATTGATCAGAGGCTTTAAGAGCGTTCATCCAAAAAGTTGGCAACGTCGCAAATAGCTGTCAAATATTTACCTGTTTTAATTAATTTGGCAATATTACTGTACTTACTATTCTGGCTTTTTGTTTTTTTAGGATGTATGAAATATACTTTATTGTCCGCTACCAAAAATCAGTTGTGTCTTACTTATGAATAGCAATCTAATTTGCAAAGCAAAAAACGCATACAAGATTTTGAAACAAACTGCAAGCTTGTAGCAAACTGTTGGAAAATCATAACGTCACAGATTCTCAACAATGTATTCTGTAAGTGGACTTTGTCTGAAATAAAAGATTTTTGTATTATTTATGAGTATTAAAACCATATAACAATACTATTTTGAGAGCTATACAGTTGTTTTACTAACCTTGTTCACTGTGTACATTTTGTAGTATCAAAACTAAAGCCATTCAGTTCAAATTAATTTAATATACCTAGTAGTTTAGGTACGAACTGTAGGTCTACAACTGGCAGGGTTTCCGCCCATGCTAATTTTCTAACCAAACCATTGACCGACATTATAACACTGCAAAATTCTTACCAAAATTCTATGTTGTATTAATTTTATAGACGAAAATTATGCCCATAATGTATGTTATGGGCTTTCTGTAATGAGGTAGAATATTTGGAACCATAAAATCTAGAAGTAAGTCGTAAAAGGAAATAGCTGACAGTTAAGTCAAGCTAGAGCAGCAATTTCGTAATAAATATAAGAATATCTAAGTTTTTTTTTTTTGGTATGGGAAATCATCAAAATTAAGTGACTTTTCCCGCTCTGGGCGGAGCGGAAGAGAGTGTCAGACTTTTATTGACTAAAACCCATCCATGTTCCTTCTTTTGCCCTTTATGTTCCAGGGCCGCGGTATCTCTTTCGAACAGTCCCGCAGCCCTGGCAGGCATCGGCCCTATCGGGCCCGTCTGGTTTGCTGACATCTCTTTGAGGCGCGCGTGGAACACGAACGCGCCGTCGACACGGCCAGTCGTCATAAGACGAACGGACGGCGAGCTAGCCCATTACTCACCGTCCACAGGCCCGCGAAGCTGGGCTTACCTGCTCTTAAGTTATAACTCAGTGATAACCATAGGCTAAATAAATAAAAAACAAGCAAGCTAAAGCCATCAAAATTAAGCTAGGAAAGATTTGGCATGATTGGTACAAATAGTTGTACAAGAAACTTTTGGCACGTGACTAAATTCTGATCTAACGCTACTACATAGTTTTTTCAATACATTTCACAAATATATACTAGCAAAAACCCCTGTTTCTGTTACTATAACATTTTTATAGCGGTATCAACGTCATTCAGGCGCCAAAAGAGTAGCGCTGTATCTCGAAATATTCTGTCGCCTTTTGTAAATCTTTCGGTATGAGTTTTGGGAACCTTCTCGTTTCAAAAACCACTCAATCAAAGACATTCTAACATGCACAAAAACAATCATATAATTCCACATACGTAAATTTAAAATATCACTGTCAATCCGAATATTAATTATTCGATTTATGAAATTCCAGTAATTGAAGCGCGTTCGCTGTCATGTCAAAAACCTTACAATTCAAAACCAACGGCACGCATCGTTGATATGTCTAACGTTAACAATAGCAGACTTAATTGGATTCGACTGCTCTGAGTTGCTATGAGTGTTGAAATCAAATTAGCACGGCATAATTATGTAAAGCCAGGTGTTAAGTAATTTTTAGACGAGAAAAACTAGATGTTATTCTAGTGCCATAATGTTGAATTTTAATTACGGAAAAAAACGAGCGCGTTTTGTTTTAGTCGTCTTGAATTCGAAATGATTTTTTTTACAGAAATTATTGGTTGTCGGGTTTTAGTTTCATCAATTTGATTGTAACTAGGGCAGTGGATTTTATATACGTGTTACTTGGTTGTTTTATTATTTAAAGTGATTGGCTGTGGCTTGCCTTCATTGGACGTTACCGGGGTAAACAGAGGTATAAAGGACAGGTGTAATTAACTGTCAAAGGGTCGTAATCACCACACCTGTCACTGTCATGATTGATGTTCATATTAGATTGGTTGTTATTGTTATTTCGCCGCGGTTTGTCAGTGTGACGTTAAATGTCACCTTTTACGATACAAATAATAACGCCAAGCAGGTTTGCTCCATTCTGAAAGAAGTTTTTAATTTAATAAGAATCTTTCTTTAACTGCTGTCACTTTTCATGCCACATGACCATGACACCTAAACGAATGCTTAAATATTTATATTACTCACTGATGGAATATCAACTTTCGGCACAAATTCGAACGTGGATATCCCAGCAATGTACTCAGGCACTTATTTAGGTGTGTGTGTGTGTGTGTATGTGTGTGTGTGAAAGGAAATGAAAATGAGTTTGATTATCTGCACTCCACTAATACTGCCAATAGGGATTCTTTGTAAGCTGTATATATATACAGTATACTGAAAGATTAAAAAGCTAAGTTGCCTACTTATTTTCGAAACCATTTAGGTGTGTAAAAAGGAAACCCTTTTAGAATAAATAGACTAAAAATATACAAAACCAAGTACACAAAATCACCGTTTTAAATCTGAAGCTAGAAGCAGGAGTAATTAAATCGTGCAGCGAAGGACGACCATGAGATTGTAGCTCTGAGGATAGCGATATTTTATATTTTGGTTTTCCGGAATAATCTTGTTGAAATTCAGAAGTACCTAGTAGGTATTAGTTATTAGTACTAATACTGCTATTCAAAAATAGTGTGGTGGTAAGAATTTTATTTAAAAAGCCTTGGCTTTGAAAGTGTCATATGATCATAATTTATTTCTCCAAATTAATAGAAAATGCAAAGTCATGCAGATTTTTTGAAGAGTACCTATATTCTTCAAAAAATAATCCATCAACTATTGTTAAAACAACAAGCTGTTTAAAAGTACGATTTTGTTAAGTTCTCTATGATAACACGAAAGAATAATAAAGTAGGTTTGTGTCACTGAATTTTGTCGTCAGAAGGTCATATTTTATGGCTCGAGCTGACAATGGTGTGCCATGTTGGCACATGTTCAATGCTTTTGCCTTTTAAATCTTTGATGAATCAATGGACGTTGAAAATGCCTTGGCTCTTGTATATGGGTACCATTATGAATGTAGAGACTGTTTGATATTTTACGTACAGTTCGACAAATGTCAGGAAGACTTGGGTTTTAATAGAATAAGAGGCCAGCTTAAACTGGATTTGTTTACTTTCTCAATTATTTTGAAAAATAAAACACAGGTTGTTTTTATTAAAACCAAGTATTTATTTTTACTATTTATTGTATATAGTCCTATATCGTATCGTTTATGAAAATATCATTGGTTTTATGTAACAAAAGAAAATATTTCTATGGATTTTTATAAAGCCTCTATATTCAGTTAAATAAATATTCGGACTTCGGTTAAAATATACAATACACCAATACTGGCCAGATTGCATGAGTTTTTCGTATATTTTTACTGGAAAAGCACTGCGCGTAAAAAGAACTTAAAAAGTAGATTATTCTACGATTGTTTGAATGTTTTAAATGCCTTTGAAATACACTCGAGAGCAATGAATCCGGGTCTCGGAAACTAAAAATGCTAGGTTAATGCAATAAATTGTATTTAATAGACACTGTAATACTCCTTAAATGAAGGTATTAAAACTTCTTAGTTATTGTAAAGTTATATCATAAAAAAATCAAATTTGAAAAAGGGCCACTTTCGAAGATGGAACTACGAAATTACAGCATTTGGTTTTGCTTTTGTTTGTAATCTGTCATTTATGTGGGTACATAAACCATGTTGATAGTGCTCTATATTCATTATTCAAGCTGAAATTATGTCGCTTACGCCTGAAGAATGCACCAGAATACTTACAATGCTGGAAACCGGCCGGAGTCAGCGCGATACAGCCAGGACTGTCGGTGTGTCGCTGTCAACAGTACAAAGAGTTCTCCGACGTTACGAAGAAACTGGTTCTAACCTACGCAGACCAGGAACATGCAGAACCAGGTGTACCACAGCACGAGAAGACCGATACTTGGTGAACACCATGCTTCGAAATCGCTTTCTCACAGGAACTGAACTCACAAATCAGTTTCGACGCCTCGGAGGAAGTAACCCAAGTGCATGGACAGTAAGACGTCAGCTTGCTGCATCTAACTTAAAACCCCTTAGACCTGCAAACGGCCCTAAACTGGAGCGTGGGCATCGTATTTCAAGACTAAGATATGCCCAGAGCCACGTAAATTGGAGTATTGAAGATTGGTCAAAAGTTATGTTCTCCGACGAATCAAAATTTATGCTCTACAAGCACGATGGAAGACACAGAGTGTATCGAAGACCAGGGGAAAGATTCAAGCAAGCATGCATCGAAGAAAAAGTAGCCTACGGTGGTGGGTCTGTACTTGTGTGGGCCGGAATTTCTTCTGAAAGTCGCACAGAGCTGGTGATCATAGAAAACGGCTCTTTAACTAGCGTAAGATATGTGGAAGAAATCCTCAATGATCACGTTGGTCCATTTATGGTCAATTTAGGTGAGGATGCTATATTTATGCATGACAATGCCCGACCTCATACAGGTAGGATTGTGAATGACTACCTTCAAGAGATGAACATTACTCGTATGGAGTGGCCAGCGCGCAGCCCGGATATCAACCCGATCGAGCATGCTTGGGACGAGCTAGGCAGATGCGTAAAACAACGAAACCCTCCCCCAATCACGCTTCGTGAGCTCAAAATGGCTCTCACAGAGGAATGGGAGAATATTCCCCAAAATCGTATAAGGAACTTGGTGTACAGCATGCCAAACCGCGTAAACGCAGTAATGGAAGCACGAGGAGGCAATACGAAGTATTAAAATTCAAGAAAATCGTAATAAAGTTCAAAAATTTCATGTTTCCTATTTTTGTTTTAAGGAGAGATGAGCAGTTTTTTTCTTTATGTAATTTTGTGTTAATAAAATGTATGGCGACTCATATTTTTTTTACTTTCATTTAAGGAGTGTTACATTGTCTATTAAATACAATTTATTGCATTAACCTATCATTTTTAGTTTCCGAGATTTTTAACATTCTTTAAGTTACCCGGATTCATTGCTCTCGAGTGTATTTCAAACTTCTGTAGTTTTTGCGTACTTTTTTTTTCATACAAAATATAAATTGTAATTTTTCTGCCTCGTTCTTGAGATTTTGCCACGGGTGACAATCTTGACATCTTTTCTAAGTAAATGAGGATGCAGCCGGGGTAAAGATATAGTACACTAATAACTTTGGGTTTTATTTAAAAAAAAAACATCATTATTATGTGGTGTGTATTGGTGTTTGCTTATTTAATTACTAAGATTATTTTTAAATATACCTACTAATATAATTATGGATCGTTGTGTCTGAAATAAACAAATTGATTGATTGATTGATTATTGCTAGTACAGTCTTTTTATTCATAACATTATTTCAGAAATCTTGATAATTTCATACCGATTTGTAAAATCCTAAATACAACCAAAGTAATGGTGCACCTAGCCTCGATCCGCAGACGGTAGGTAAGCAAATTACCTTCATTTGTATAATTGAACATTTAATGTTTTTCATCATTTAGTACTGCTGGCACTACTCAAACTAAATACGACAAACACTTCTATTTAAATAGTAGTTTTAAACTAAACTGAATTACGTGTAGTCCTAGAGCCAATAAAATAAAATAAAATGAATTTTCATTTTACCGACCCTACTGAACGCGATATACTGAGTTCAGGAGTTGTCAGTATCTTTGGTTGTAGTTTTTTTTTTTCTTTTATTGTTAGTGAAATTCGCCCTTACAACACTACCAGCTACATTTTACAAGGATAAAGACGGGTTTTACAAATCTAAAGTATAGCTTATGATTGATTTTATAATTTTCGTGCCGATTTTGGCCCCATCGCCGTAACAGTTGTGAGTCTTTGGTTCAAACCTAGGCAGGTCCGCTATTTTGAGTAATTTATTTCATCACTACCCTAAAAATGTATTTATTTGCCACCATTTATAACATCATTACAGATTCATTCAATACGATGCTTTAAGACTCAAAAAAAACAACATAAAAAAATTAAGTACAAAAAATAAATTGCAACAAATACAATGTAAGGAAAAAAACACTTGAAGACATGCTCTCCCTCTCGAAGATATGAGGTCTGTGTTCTAAAAATGGTAATAGTAATAATATGAATCAAAATTAAAAGTCATTTATTCAAATTAGGCTGAAGATCAGCCCTTTTTGAACTTCCCGATTTGCAAGAGAAAGTCCCTCAAAACGCCTGGCTGTCACCACTTTTAAAGGATGATTTCCACCAAACGGCTCACATCGCATCGGATTTTACAATCTTTTAACGATATTATATCGTGTACACAGTATTTAAAGTCTATATTACCAAGCCGCGCACAGCAGCTTGACCGCGGGTTGTCTTCCGCGACACGCGATCGTAGTCGAAAGCATGCTGCGACGCGGAATCGGCTCCGTTCGCCTGTCGTCGTATCCTATCGGATCTTTTCGGCTGTCAACACGGTAAATAAAATAAAAATAAAATGGTTTATTTGCACTTTCAAGTAAAAAAATTGGTTTAAGTACAATAAAAATAGGCCTCATAGGGTAATTCAAAGTAGGAATGAAACTATTTTATTAGACGCAAAAAGGGATATGTACGTACGGTATGGAGCCGATCGTATGCGTCGACATCCTGCCGGACGCGATCGGCTGTCGCCGCATCCGTTCGTATCCTTCCCGATCTGATGCTATGCGAGCGGTTTTGTGGAAATCATCCTTAAGTCTTTTAAAACCGTAAATATGTAGTTTCATGACAAAATACCCATAAGTTTGTACGGAGCCCTCGGTGCGCGAGTCCGACTCGCAATTGGCCGGTTTTTTACTTCGTTTTGCCTCGATGGTCTAATGGTCGCAATCACGACTGCTGAGCATGAGGTCCTGGCCTGGGTTCGAATCCCGGGTCGGGCAAATTCTTATGGGTTTTTCCAATCAGGAATTTCTCAGTAGCAGCCACAGATTCTGGATTTATGCCCGGTTGTTGGCAGTAGTCTCGCCCCCTACTACATTCATGTGACTTACACGTCATAACACTTCTGCCTAACCCTTGGCGGATTTCATTCGTGATGTTATGTTATATTATGTTATTATGCTTAAACTGTTTGAGAGCAAATACGCTGACCACACATCGAATGATCAATCTATTTCCACCTAACTATTCAATATCACTTCTAACATTCTGTCCACCGCATGCATTCACGTTTCAATTATAATTTGATTTACACAGTTGAGATAACTCGGCTCAGTTTGTCATTAGTATGATTGCAATTACCATCGGTCGGCAAATTAAGTCAATTGAACGTGTCACGTGATCGATTTGGTGGCTGATATTGGTTGTTTTAGTTTGTTATTTTATTTATGTTTACAGGCAGATGCGGTTTGGTTGCAGTGTAGGTTTCGTGTTGGGTAGTAACATACATAAAAACCGGTGGCCATACCGCCGACTTTTGAAATGCCACCAAATTGTTGGCGACTTTGGTGTGTAGCGTCCATTTTGTTTTTTTTCTTGTCTATAACTAATTTATGTTTAGAATTGTAGCAGGATGGCTTTTTATCATTAACACTGAAAACGGGATATTTACCATGTTAATTCTTTGTTTAGAGTTCCCGATATTTCGGCGCTGTTGCAAGCACCACGATCACGGATAAACTGAAGTTATTCCGGGTGGTTGTTAACAACAAGAACAAGAAAGAGGGTACACCGATTTGAAAGAAAAAAAAGAAAGATAATAATATCTTATTAATATCTCCGTAACTAGAAGGTTCTTAGGTAGAGTCTAATCCTTCCGGGGCTGCGGGACGGTCCGAAGAGATACCGCGGCCCTGTAACATATAGGGTTAAGAAGGAACATGGATGGGTTTTAGGCAGTACAAGTCTGACACTCCCTTTCGCTCCGGCCAGAGCGGGAGGGGTCACTTGATGATTTCCCATCGGAAAAAAGGCATGGTCTAATAAGGTCGAATAAATTCCTCTCGGCTTGGTTAAGGATGTTTTACACCCGTTATATGCATGTAATTACTTTTTTTTCAAACCCGTACAAACTACACGTCCCGGTGGCTAACTGGCAGAAAATCCTCTATTCTGAAGTAAACCGCTCCAAATATTAAGAAAGCGGTTTGTTATTGAACAACTGGGAGCGCTGAGTTAGTGAATGTTTTCAAAACTAAGAAGTCACATAACTTAAGTTTCAACAACCCTGCTTGTCATTTATTAAGTGTTTTTATTCTTTCATGGCTCTTTTATTTTTGATGGGAAACGTCTTTCAACTATAGTGGTAAAATATAAGTCTGGTAAACAGTGCTAAAATGTGGTTTCGATGTTATGGGAGTTCTTTATGTGCTGGGTAAAATTGTAAATAAGACCGCACTACTGGCGGCTTATCACGGTTATGTTGCGTCTATTCTGCGGTATGGACTTAAATTTTGGGGTAATGCCTATAAGGTTCATGATGTTCTAATCGCACAGAAAAAGTGTATTAGAGCTATATGCAAAATAAAATCCACAGAATCATGCAAGCAACATTTTAAAATATTTACAGTACCGTCACTTTATGTTTATGAATTATGTATTTTTGTCAAAAACAATATGTACTTGTATGAATCTGTTGAAAGTCTACGTCGTTCAGATAAATTGCACACATTGCCTACTAAAACAGAGTTTATGTATAAAAGTGTGTTTGCAATGGCACCCAGATTGTACAATAAAATACCTAAACAAAATAAAGAGTGTAAAAGCCTCAATGAATTTAAAAACAGAATTTCACAATTATTATTGATAGACAAAGAAAAGAAACTCTGTCAGCGAATTTCTAAATGACAATTTTATTAATTAATTCTATTTGCCTTATTTGTCATTTTTTTCTTATATTGACATAACTCTGACATTTGATGCATGGAATTAATATATTGACTTAGATGACATAAAATTATGTAATGTTTTCGTTTGTTGTTTTATGTTGTGTTATTTGATGATTTTAATTATTTAGTGAACCAAATTGCATTGTTATTTATTGATTTTATTTTATTTATTTTGATTTTATATATAGATTTTCATTAGTTAATGTTATTTTTTGAAGCAATTTAATTGTATGTACCTAATTGGAGAAACATTTTGTATGCCTAACGGCGGGACATAGATAGTTTCTGAATTTTATATATTATACCACTTACTGTTTACTTATGTTCACAAAATAAATGAATTTGAATTTGAAAATATTCATAAAAATGTTTGTGCACTCTCTGTAAAAATCGATTTGATTTCCCCATTGTATCTGTAATCAGAATTATAGGACTTTGTCATCATTTTCAGATAAAATGAGTTTGGTAAATTAGTAGTCAAAATACAAAAGAGACTGGCTGTGGCACCAAATATTATTTTTTTATTCAGTCACTCAAGAAATACAGCAAACGGGCTTCACAGCAAGATTTAAAAAAAATATATACACCCAAAAAACATTTTGAACATTCGTTCCAACCAGTTATAAAAGTTTTCACCATGTCGAAAATTAAAAAGAAAGTTATTTCATCCACACACTGGCCGCAAAAAGAAAGATTCCGTTTGAGGCAAACCTAAAAAACTAAAACCTTTGAGCACCTGTTCAGTTTACTTTTAGTGTGTGGCGTGCTTATGCCTGACCTGTGCCCTTCTGTGCAGGTTTCTTTGTACACTACCTTTTGAAAATACAGTTTTATGTAGATTTATATTTTTTCTAGAACGATTTGTAATGATTCAGCACTGTTAAAATTACCTGTCCCTGGAAATACATTGGCATGAAGTTGTGGGTTGTTTTTATAAAAAAAGCTACCGTACTTTAGAAGTGTACGGTACTGGCAGTCAAAAATATATATAATTTAATTATTTATTTATTGGTTAGAACCATATTCAACGTCTAAATAAATGGTCCAATATCCCAGGGCCACCAGACCTTACTTATTTTCTGATTAACAAAATGTGTGGCATCGACTGTTATTATGTACTGCGAGCGCATACCTGCAAACTTGTGCACTGCAAATATCAGGTTCTAAAGTTACTCAAAAATATTACTCACTTTTCTTAAGAAACTATTGTTAAAAAATAATAATTAACACTGCCAGACACTTCCCGTCAACAGAAATGTCTGCCAGATACTTCCCGACGACGAAAATTTCTGCCAGACACTTTAATTCTCAGAAAAAATTACGTGATTTTACTGATAGTCCGAGTCTTAATTTTTTATTTTGATATAGCCGTCTATGATCATTTATTTGTCCAAAACATTAGTATGGAGACACAATCATGGCACGCAAATTTTACATTTATATGATGTCAAAGTCTTGTTTTGCCTTAACGGCACTCAAATATGAATAGGTTGTACCTAATGATAATGACTTAGATGCTGATACAATCACACATTACGGTTTTGTACTCAAAGATTAAATTTATTAGATATCTACAACAGGTAACGCAAACCCAACTCAAGTTAACAGATACACGTGTTTTTGATAGTGCTCCATTGTTAAACGTAAACTTAGACGTCTGGTGGCCACTTAGACCGGGTCCAGCACATTAAGAGAGCTCGTAAAGTCGTTAAGAGATGTTTATTGGTTGGACGTGCCTGTCTTTGTCCTAGTTTTGCGAATAATGTACCAGTGATACGTGAGTGAATAGTGAGTTATGTGTGAGTATGGTGGCTATGGTCACTATGTCCGTATATATGTAGATACATTCTGCCTCGATGGTCTAGTGGTCGCAAGCGCGACTTCTGAGCAAAAGGTCCTGGGTTCGTTTGACGAGGCGGGCAAAGTGTTATTGGGTGTTTCCATCAGGAATTTCTCAGTGGCAGCTACGGAATATCTGTGCCCGGTTGATGGTAATAGGCTCGCCCCCTATTACATGGGACTTTTAACATAAATGCTGGTGTACTATTAGGTACACCTCGGCCTAACCCTTCGGGGATTACAGGCGTGATAGTATGTAGATCTAAAACTATAAAACAGGATCTCTTTGAATAGATGATACAGATATTCGTGAACCAGACGGTTTCCAGGATTACTTTCTGCTCTTTTCTTATCGACGGTAGGTACTCCTATATTGTACTGTTTAGGTGACCCAATAAGTGATCATGTTCATTACTTTTTGTTTAGAAATGACATACTGTGCCGTTGATGTGGGCTTAAAACGGTTTTTTTTTTTTTTTTTTTTTTTTCGGATGGGATATCATCAAATGACCCCCTCCCGCTGGGCCCGCAAGGGCCGGTGCCTGCCAGGGCTGCGGGACTGTTCGAAAGAGATACCGCGGCCCTGGAACATAAAGGGCCAATGAAGGAACATGGGTGGTTTTTAGTCAGTAAGAGTCTGACACTCCCTTCCGCTCCGCCCAGAGCGGGAGGAGTCATTTGATGATTTCCCACCCTCCAAAAAAAAAAAAAAAAAAACCGTTTTAAGCTCGCCCACTCGCATTATCTAGCCAATCGCCGGGTGCCGTGACATGACCCTTTTGGCCTTGGGTAAAGACGACACTGTTTATGTAAGATCCTTGGCAACTACAGCTTTTTTCTGGATGGGAAATGATTAAATGACTCCTCCCGCTCTGGGCGGAGGGGAAGTGTTAGACTTGTACTGACTAAAACCCATCTATGTTCCTTCTTTGCCCTTTGTGTTCCAGGGCCGCGGTATCTATTTCGAACAGTCCCGCAGGGACAAGCATATAGGGTTTAACAAAAAATCGATACACGCTCCTCAAATGTCAATTTTTCTCAAGCTCAAAGATTTACGGCATGCTGTACTGTATGCTAGTGTCGAGAGAATAAGAGATAGAATTATTCTGTTTAGATATGAATCAGACGCCAAATAGGAGGTACCTACTAATCCTAATCATGAATTGAAGTTCAGATCCATATTGTGACATGACATGTTCATAAAGCAAAGTTCTACGAAACATCAGAGGTCGATATTGAGCAATCATCGTATTCAGGGAAACCATTTACAGATCCCAACTCCAAAATATTCAAACGCAATACAAAGTAAAATTCCAGCTACGCAGTATACACGCGGTGTATAAGCAGTGTTTAAGTACGTGGTACATAAACATGATACATTTGACAAGAGTTATAAAACAAACAACTGTTAAGTGAACGGGAAATTTGATCAATCATTGCTACTATGCTGATATTGAAATAGCGTAATGCGATTCCCTGATGAGTGTGACGTCACTGGCTGACAATCATCAATCAACGTCCTCAATTAATTACGTATCTAATGTGGAACGATCGGTTTTGTTTTGATAGATGTGCTGAGGGTTTTGGGAAGCTTTTGGTGGGAGAGAAAAGGCCAGTCCAGTGATGAAATTTGTTCTAACATTTTTGGTGGGAGCAGAAAAGGCCACAAGAACACGAATTGATAATCTATCTTTTTTTTGAAGGTGGAACATGCGGTTTATTCAAAATTGATGCATCATTTGATAGCACGGTTGGCGCAGTGGCTGAGCGATCGACTGACGATTCGCGCAAAGAACAAATATAGAGGAGAAATTCCCAGTGAAGGGCAAAGCAATTAAAAAAAACTTCTTAACCTACAGTAGTCCACTACTGCTATTACCTACATACGCCTCTCCAATTGCACGCAACTCAGCTCGATTTTCTCGGCGACTCTTATCCAGTTGCTACCAGCTACCCAGTGGAGATCGTCGCTCCACCGAACCTGCGGGCGTTCCACCTCACGCTTGCCTATTCACGTTCTCCATTCAAAAACACGTCTACCCAACGGTCGTTGATTCTACGGATAAAATGGCCGGCTCATTGCCACTCCAGTTTGCTTATTCTGTGAGAAATGCCCTTTCTTATCTTTGATTTTATGCTTGATCATCTGTATCCAGATTGTTCCTTGCAAGAAAGCGTGGTGCATGATAGGTTCATTAAAATTGTTGATTTGTACACTAAAATCATGTGTAATGTAGGTACGGACTATGATTAATTTGTACAACAGATACAGCTTAGAAACTTCTAAACTAGGCGTGAAGCATGTGTCTTGGAAGCCATTTGTTCCCCGAAATGCAGTACATCTTTATAATAATCGTGTAACCATCATCTGCTTGCCTTTTTACAATAACTAGATCCTTTTAAATCAGTTAGTATCAACCAAATGGAAGCACTTTCAAAACTTGAAAATACTATTACATTTTATTTCCTTGCTTTTAGCAAAAAGTCAGTCGTTACTGAAGGGTTTTCCTATGTTGTGTTGCATAGTTCATTCATACTTATGTTTTGTCTAATCTCAATTGACACTTTTAAATCTGTATAACATAGGAATAGGTACCGTTTAAAAATAGACGTAATTTAAAATTCCATTTTAACTAAATTCAGAATACGACATGCCTTTAAGTATTCTGAATTTAGGTGAAATCGCATTTCATACGTCCACTGTTCCTTTTAAGAATATATTCAGATATGAGAATTCTGGATTTAGGAAATCGCATATCTTCAACTGTCTTTCCGCACACCCATTGTTGAATTTCGAATTCCATTTTCATTTTGAAAATCTAACAAGGCATTACACAGTATTCCCAATTAATTTAGAGGAGCTATACAGGCTGATGCTGATGTCACAACATACTACTGCCTATATACATGGTGTTCGAAAAATGTTTACCTTTTTCAAAAGGTTGGCAAATTAAACGTGAAAAATGTGGCAGTAAAAAAATATAAAAGAGGTTTTCCTACCGAATTAACTTTGACGTAATTGGAACTCAATCAATGACGGGTCCGCTTTGAATCGCTAGTTCGTACTCAATAACAGAGATAACATAAAAATATGCTTCAAAATATTTTGATTTGAACTGTAAGAGTTTTAGAAAAAGTAAAAATGATTTGATTTGATTTGATTTGACAGTAAAATACTCTATTTACACAAGCAATCAAACGTATCATTTCAAAAAAACATCAACACAAAAAAAATTTTTTTGGAAGGTATAAAACCACTATTTAGAATTTTAAACCGCGTAAAAATACAGCGTGTTCTGTATAGAAAGAACGAAAATTGTGTATAAAAGGTATTACGGCTAAAAGCGTTCACTTGTTCAATATTGATTGGCTGGCGTTGAACGACGTACCACTATCCAGGATAGGTTCGATTTCAAACTGCTGACACTTCTATAAAATCTTTTTGGATTTTACTCTTGATGTCTGGCATTTTTCTTTTTAAAAATAATATGTATTGTGAATCAGACACGGTTCTTGTAGTTTGGCGTTTGATTTTATTCAGTTCAGCAATAAAAACGTAATGGTCTGTGGAGCAATGGCTCGTAGGTTTAAATCATTTATTGAATAGCTAACGTAAACATTTAGCTTTACCCTAACTATCCTAACTAATATTATAAATGCGAAAGTAAGTTTGTTTATTACCTTTTCACGCCTAAACCACTGAGCCGATCATCCTGAAATTTTGCATATACGTTGCCAGATGTACAGAAACGGACATAGGGTGCCTATCATCCCAAAACAAAGTACTGTTCCCGAGAAAATCAACAAAAACGTTCTTATGATTATAGATGGCGCCACGTGTCTTTCGGATCGTGATGAAATTATATTAAATTATTACAAGAAGAGTACAACCCGAATTGATTATTAAATTCTAAATGAACGCGAGCGAAGCCGCGGTCAAAAGCTAGTACAAAATAAAGGGTGTAAAAGTACCCTTAACGCAGCCGAAAGTTACTTGTTCTCCCCGTCATTGCGTTTTTTTTTTTATTGTAGACTACTTGGGAACCCTTAATTCAACGAGATTTTGGGAGTCAAAGTTCTAAGTTTTTTTTTAAATCAAATCATTTATTTGCTTGAATACGGGTAGGTACATGAAGTGATACGACCAACAGAAGTTCTTTAAGCCATATTCTACCTTAACATAGAATATTGTAAATATGTATATGTATCTGAAGTTTACACTATGTTGGTATACGTAAAACAGGTGTGCAAATATCTATAACAATAAAAATAATAAATCTTACCTTAATCTTATACATATTTAACTATGGCAAATATTTATTATTATTACGGTATTTATTACATTCATTAATTACATAATTTTATTACTATTACATAATTTAAAAAAAAATAATTAAATGTATCATTTTAATTATTATTTCCTTTATTTATTTTTACACAATTTTAATACATTTTTAAATATACGTTTAAAAAAATTATACCCCCATTATTATATATTATTTAACCTCTTAAGAGGTTGCTGGTGTTTTACAAATAACCCTGTATATATAACATCATTAACGTTATTAAAGGCTTTATTTATCAAGTACCTAAGTCTTTAATTTATTCTTAAATTATATAAAATTATTTTCTTCCTTAATATTATTAGGTAATTTATTATATATTTTAGGGCCCATCCAAAATGCACTCTTGTCAAACATAACCGTTCTATGGCGTATTGCACGAAATGTGCTGGCAAGCTTGGTTCTTTTTAACGTCTCGTACTTGTTTAAATTATTTTTAATCTCCAATGATAATTCATAGATAAAAGGTGAAGGGAATGTCAACATTTTTAAATTTATAAATGTGGCTTACAAAAATCTGTAGGTTTTAATGCACATATTGCCCGGATACATATCTTTTGGGTTTTGAAAACAATCTCTCTCTCAATATCATTCCCCAAAACATTATTCCATAGTCTTAGTGTTGAACCAACCAACGTAAGCGTGGTAAGCAGATAGGAGTGCACTTTGATTTACCACTTTACGAAATATATTGTTGGCATATGAATACCGAACTAGTTTAGTCTTCAGATACAACTATTGCAATAACGTCAGCATAGGCATAGGATATACACATAAGAGCAGAGGACCTAGAATACTCCCTTGTGGTAAACCTTTGCAGAGTTTTATTGGTGTTGACAAGTGCTTCTTTTCGACTTTTGTGATATGTGAATTTAGATTTTTCAGTTTTTTTCACAAGTTTTTTTTTTAAATACAAGTTTTGAATGTTATAGCTTTACTTTAAATACCTCCACGACCCCGTACTATTTATTGGTCGATAAACAATGCATCCATTAGTACAATGTATCGAGTCCTACCGTAAAGCGTGATTTTTCGCCCCAAACAAAAAGTCCTTTAGCAGCAATAATTTTTGGGTAGAGTTACTTAGTTTGATGTACAAAATGCTTCGTGAACGGTCCGTTTATACCCTCTATTCTACCATATTTTATGATGAACTGTATGAAAGATGATATGGCCGGAAAAGAGTTGAAAGTTTTTTTTTAAATGGCCCCCACACTAGGATTTTTTTCCTGAATCGTGGGTGAGTTTATAAACATTTAAACTCATATGCACAAACAGCTAGACCCGGAACAACTACCTGTAGATCATACAAATATATGTTGCGTGCGGGGATCGAACCCGCGATACGTATCGTAGCAGCCAATCGCTCAGCCCCTGCGCCAACCAACCGTACTGTAAAATTACTAAGATGACGACTAATAAAACGTATGCAAAAAGGAGTCATGCAGCGCCGTCCCCAATCATTGAGATAAGGGCAAGAAAATGTTGAATTTTTAACTTTGATTCGTGGTGCTGGTTTATGACCCTAAACCGCAGAACCGTAGATACTGAGTGAAGATCACACTCAATTGCAGTGATCACACTAACTACTGAATGAGTTAAACAAAAGAGCAACAGCTCAAGTAAAGCACCTGACAAACAAATATTAATATCACTCCTTCTGGAACTTTCCCGAGCATCTGTTGCCCCGGGATGGTTTCATGCATAATGCAAACGGCTGATTGTGCCACATAGGGCCCTAGAGTTCTTTGCGAAAACATTCATCCTGTATTTGCTCGGTCGCATCGCGCCGCGTTTATTTTCTTGAGCGTATGTTACGTAATACCACTGTTGTCTATTATTTGGACGTTGCTTTTTCTATGTTACAATATTTAAAATCCCAATAAATTGGAAAATAGTAGTAGTAATATTATTATGTATCATACTCTACGTGTTCTGCTAAAGCTATGTTTGAAATGTAAAGTTTTAATTTGGAAACAAACCATAATGATAGGATTTAAAACAATGAAGTTACAGTATTTAACAATACAATAGCTGTTGCAAATTCGTTCGCGTGGAAATTTTGATGGGTATGTGTGAGAAAAACAAGATAGCTTATGTCCTTCTCCAGGATATAATGTATCTCCATGCCAAATTTCATTACGATACGATCAGCCGTTTAGCCGTGAAAAGGTAACAAACCAACAGAGTTACTTTCACATATACATATATTAGCATGAAGTAACTATGAATTACCTACTTAGTTTTTTCCAGTTGACAGCGATGCGGACGAATTTTTGGACGCCCTGTAACCCTTTTATACTTGTACATAATTTATTTCTATTATAGTTTTGTAGTTTGTAAATAATTAAAATAAATTTGAAAGCCAGAAAAAAGTTTATAACTGAATAAAAATAAACTTACTTCCAAAGCCCATAATTGTGGAGAATTCTTGATCCTTAAAAGTGTCACCAGATCTTACAAAGTGAAGAAACGCCACATCACTCAACCAAGAAAACCATTTCATTAACCCCCCGCACGCCTCAAAGAGACCTAATTAAACAAAAATCACTGCTGCACCATACACTAAAGGTACGCCCCATGAATACCTAACAAGACAATCTCTCATTTTGTTGTAACAAATCGGTCCCACAGCTGGGATAAATCACGGGATAAGGCAAAAACTGGGACCAACGAAACGTGACTAATTCACTAACATGGAAAAGCTTTCACTAAACAACTATTGGTTGTGCATAAGTGTATCGGATGTGTTTTACGTTCCCACTGGGGGGTTAACAACCTTGTGGTATATTTTTCATATTTCTTTATTATGTTGGCCGCAAAGGTCAGGGGAAAGTTACGATTTTGAAGGTATTTTATATAGCGCACCTGGGTTTTTGGGTGTCCCTTATTTATAGATTGCGTAGGTAGAATTTTATTAATATAAAAACTACGATTTTCACAAAGGGTTACGAGTATCGGGCCTATGTAAGCTTCATACCGGTAGCAATTATCGACCATATTTTTGGTAGAAAAGATTATTAAAGCTATTCATGGAGGAGGGATAGATTATGTTTTTTGTAAAGCCGCGCTGGTCTAGGTTGGTCCGTGGATGGATGACCACCCGTAACATAAGGAGCCGTTGGTCCCGGCTGTCATTTGTAGATCTTTGACAGTCGTTACAAATAGTCAGTGGCCCGAAAGTCTGACAACCAGTCTTACCAAGGGGTTTCGTATACTAACTGGGTTGTGGAGGTCAGATAGACAGTCGCTCCATGTCAAAATCTGATATTCAGCCGCGTCTAGTTAGACTGGAAGTCGACCCCAACTTTTTGAGAAGAGGCTAGGCAGATGATGATGATGATGAGCTATTTATATACTGTTGCTAAGTTCTAGTTGCAGGTTTGATAACATTTAAATTTGACACTTAACGTCGTCTTCGCGATGCCTCTGGTATTGCAGATGTCAATACCGATCGGTGACAACAGTATCCCAGTATACAATCAACTGATAAGATTCCCACTGCTTTCACAGAGGCCTCCACTCTGTGAGAGGGTAGCCATGAGCCACCACGCGAACCTTGTGCGGGTTGGTGGTGTGCTGGTGGTTGACCTATTGCGGTGTCATGCTTGTTTCCCATCCAGTGACATATTCACACAAATTTTTATTAATATGCGGTTCGCTGAAATGCTGATGAAAACATAGTGGATGTACCTAACGTGTAACCGCTTCCAAAATATTTGATGGTGTGGTTATACTACTGAATCAATGAGCTGTGGTAAATTCTGGCCATTTTAATATTCACCCATTTTTGATATCAAGAATTTTGTGATAACACACACACAACACACAGTCTCATAATAATTAATCTTAAATAAGGATTTTAAAAGCCGTGTCAGTTAAAAACTATTAGGAATTATTATTTGATTTGACAGCCATCATTTTAATTGAATTTGGAAAAAAAAGTGTGAGAGTATACAAATTACAGTAGCGTTCGTCTAGCCTGTTCTTCGCTTGGAGTGTCTCGGCTTACGTAAAGCCACTTTTAAGGTGTGAAAATTGATACACCATTGTCAAATTCAAGTGAAACTTTGGTATACGATGCTTAAACTTTAGCTTTGGCAGAAGCATAATATAAATAGGTAATCTTTTCAAAAACCTAGCAATAAGACACTAAAAATCTACACGATTCCAGACCGGTCATCGATCATCGATCGGGCACAAATCCAGGCTCCATGTCTACTGCCGAGAAATTCCTGATGAAAAAACCCAATAGCACTTTGCCCTACCCGGGAATCGAATCCAGGAACTCATGCTCAGCAGTCGCGCTTGCGACAACTGGGCCATAAGACAGACCTGTATTTATATCTATAATATTCCTATGACTCAGTACTGGCCTCATCTCTGCAACTTGGAGTGGCCAATAATCCACTACGCGGGTCCAGTGCGTATTAGTAGATGACAATGTCTTGAGATTTTTATTCGAGGACGTGCTGGTTTTCTCACTATATTTTCGAACCAATACAAGCGTCATCGGCCTAGCCTTTTCCCAACTATGTTGGGGTCGGCTTACAATCTAATACAGCGGATGCAGCTTAATACCATTTTTTTATATGGAGCGACTGCCTATCTGACCTCCACAACCCAGTTAGTTCTGGGAAATACGATATCCCTTGGTAAGACTGGTTTTCAGACTTTCGGACCACAGGTTACTTAACGACTGTCAAAGATCTACAAATGACAGCCGAGACCAACGGCTTTGCTTTCCGAGGCTCGGAGGAAAGTCGGTATGTCATGGGTTGTCACCCATCCATGGACCAACCTAGGCGAGCGCGACTTAACCTGAAGATCGAGGCTGTAATTATTTAGCCACGAACTCCTCCAATATAGACATAATAATAGCTTTTAAATACTAACCGAACCAGATAAAGAATACACGAGTGGATTCAATAGTTCTTAAGTTCGAAGAAAGTCACAAACAAACTTCAGAGTCGAACAGTCGGGTACAAAAGTGAGAAGACTAACTTGAGGTGAACCGAGTTCATGTCAGAAGACGTTATAAATAATATGAACTTGTCTTAACTATGAGAAAGATATGATTATCTACAATTTTAAAAGGCTTTTGTTTTGAAGTAAGAAGGTGGTAGGAAACCATGACTAGACCCCGTTCTCAACTAGGACCTGTTTATGTTTTGTTTTTACAGACCACCATTCTCCTGCCCTTATCCCAATTATTCCATACTTCTCTATTACTCGTCATCACAGTAGACTCAGTTCTAGCCATATCATCCTGCGCACAGTCCAACCATCGTTTGTTTGGTCTTCCATCTACATTCATACTCAACATTTTCCTCACTACATTTTCTTGATGATTTTTTACAGATGTTGCTCCTTATTTGATCATTATAATTAGCATGTAAACAACCAGGATGTAAGGTATACAAAACAACCACTACTTAAACTTTATTACCAGCGTGCTGTTATGTGTTACGTAAAAAACCTTTACGTGTGACGAAATGTTCTCAGCTGAAAGAAGCAATTCAGCCATCTGGGATACAAGAAAAAACTTTTACTAAAACAAAATGTCTCTTTAGCTAGTTGGAACTTAAAATAACTTGAAAGATTCCATGCAAACAAAGAATATGCAAAATTAATTATTAAAACAATATCCAACATCAAAACTTCATATCAGAACCACACCTATGTATTACCATGTCTGCTCACTCCCATAATTGCAGAAAAACCGTGAATATAACATTCGTCTTGCTAAGAATACGTCGTATTTGAACGTGATAGGTTAATCTTGGTTCGCCTCAGGCCGTCGATCGCACAGCGTGGCGTTTTATATCTGTTTCATCATTCTTCTCGCATTTTTATACATAAGTGTAAATAAAGAACGCCGATTGGTCGATTGCTTTTCTAAAAGTAAATGGAAGGTATTGTAAATAGATGGGGAGAGCACATTCACTACATGTAACAATAATTCGTTTTTAGGGTTCCGTACTTCAGTCGGCAGAAACGGAACCTTTATAGGAGCACTTTGTAGTCCGCCTGTCAAGACCCTTTTTCCCTGGAACACGTCGAGGTATCAAGCTGAAGTCAATATCACATATTCAGGTCTGCTACTTCTTGAAGCAGTTAAAAAATCAAACTTGTAAGTCAACGCGATCAAAAGATATGACCGTTTATGTCTAATATTTTGCGATTTCACAATGGAATCAAAACCTAGAGAGTACTTCCCGTTGATCTAGAATCATGAAATTTGGCAGGTAGCAATGTCGTACAGGAAAAAAACTGAAAAAACACCAACAAGTTTATACGGAACCCTCGGTGCGCAAGTCCACGTTGTACTTAGCCGGACTTTTTTCATTCTTCTTTGTTAGTTGTCTAGATTCGAATGAAGCTAAGCTAAGCTTACATTCACTTGCCTAAACCGCTACGTCTAGAAGCCTGAAATGGAAAAGAGTACCTTATACAATGTAGGTGAATCCAAAAGAAAGATATTTTTAAATCATTCCCTGTTGGAATTAAATAGGAGTTGAAAGTTCGTTTAGAAGTTCGTCATATAAATCGTAGTAAAATAGGTAACTATTAAAGGCGATTAAAATTCCAGCATAACTGTCTGCGCCATACTTGCGCCTGATGGTTTCTTGATACCACCAATTTGGACATTCAAGTGGTGCTATTAACTGTTACAAGTATTTTACTTACACCTTTGAACATTTTTAACTTTTCTCAGTCCAGAATCTGTACACGGGTGTGTCGCAACGTAACCTCGTTAAAATCTATTGTAATAACTATAAAAGTTGAGATTAAAGCTGTTTTGTGAAGAAACTGAGGTTTTCACTATAAAACTTCCAAATGTCCACTATCCGACAATAACCATTAAAAACAAAACGTGCACCAGCAATAGTGGAGTACTATTACGGTTGTAGGTTTTGTCAATGTTTGTCTTAGCATAATCAGCCTATAATGTTCCCACTGCTGGGACACATGGCCTCCTCGACGACTTACTGTTCGTAAATCGGGCCACTGGGCCACCGTTGCTCTCAATGTTTAACTTAGGTACTTTGAACTTTATTAACTTTTCTGGGAAAAACCGAATGAAATTTCGTTTGGGTTATTTGTCCATGAAAGGATTTTCTGTGAAATGTCTCATATGTTCAGAAATGAACATAACTCATAACCACTGCCGTATAGTTTCGTCGCAATAAAACAAAAAACTGGTCCAAATCATTTTCGTCGGGGAATAAGTATTCCACTTTTTATTTCTGTCAAAATCATTATTTACTACAAAACTACATGTATATTGTATATCTAAAAATTGCTCTAACTTACTTTGCAATAACATCAAATAAACAGACTGCGCGACTGTTAAAATATGTTCCACAGAAGAAATGTGGCTCAATGAACTTTAACAATTGACTTTTCCAGAATTCTTATTTTTTTCATGATCATAAAAACATCTAAAACATTGTATTTAAGTTAGAGTTAAAGAGATCAAGAATGGGGAACCTTCTGATCGTGGGCCGTTCTAGACAAGCCTTTAAACCCAGCAGACATAGCTGTGCCCAGTGGTTTCACCCGCCACTTGTCTCCTAGGGGTCGTAGTATAAAATAGCCTTTAAATCTGACTGAGAGTTCCAAAGATAAACTAAATATAACAAACAAATAAACTCGTCAGCTTTACTATATTATAGTATAAATTATAATATGTAGGAGTCAACTCAAAGACCCAACCCAACAGGAATCAATGTCGACGGCTATGAAAAGGCACAGTTTTAGATCCAGAATCCTACTAATATTTTAAATGCGAAAGTTTGTGAGTATGGATAAATGGATGTTTGTTACTCTTTCACGCAAAAACTAGACCGGATTTGGATGAAATTTGGCACACAGATATTTTATAGCCTGGATTAACACATAGGATACTTTTTATCCCGGTAGTGCGATCCCGTGGGACAATTACCTACCGAACTTACGCGGGTGAAGCCGCGGGCATGAGCTAGTATTTCAAATATCTATTTCTCACCTACGCAATCTGAACCACAACAAGCCGTCCGTCTTCCAACCATTTTAATAATAGTTTTCAGACATAATGGTGGTTATTTCGAAAGCAATTTCAAGAACCACTTACAGGCCGGCTCGATACTCGTTGATAATTCGTATTTCATCAATCAGTACTTGGGTATCGATCCGGTTACCCTACCTTCGAACAAAGACTATCTTCGAAGTTATTTGTCAGTCGTTCTATAAGTTCGATGGTACTAAAATTGTTTTATATTTGAGGCTGATTGAAATATGGCGGCTTCGGGTTGAATGGTTTTATGAACTATGAGCTATTTGTGGGTCGAATGAGTGGGTTGGAATTTTGGTTTGAAACTTGCCAAAATTACAAAATCTTTTGTTAGTAATCCAAAATAAATAAATAAATGTTGGCGGTATTGATAAGTCCAAATGCAACATTATTAATTAACATCTTAGATAGCTGACTATCCATTAATATTGAGATCCTTGCGTGCCACTGAAAGCACGATAAGCCGTTCAAACGGTGTTTATTTCTGCAAAGAGATCTTTAAGATAATTTACATGCCAAAAATTCATTCATCATCATAATTCATCATCATCATTTTTCATTCTTTTGGTAATTTGATCATCTTTAACGGCCGTTACGCGAAGTCTACACTTACAAAGGGGTAACGTATTAGTCAGTTCTGGATTGTGAAGGTCAGATTGTCTTAGTCACTCCATGTTAGGTTGACTGGAATCAACTCCCACTTATTTGGGCTAAGGCTTGGCTGATAATGATGAGTTTACATTAAATGACACATACATGACAACATGATGACACACACATGACACATGACACACACACACATGATTTGATTTGATGTTTGTTTTTGAAATAAGAAATTTCGCAATGAAACAGCATGCATTGGGAATAAACCTAAAAAAACAACTTGCAAAGGTAACAAAAAAACAGAATTATGCTAACATTATATTTATTTTAATCCTTAACATCAAATTGTGCTATTAATATTCAATAAGTAATAAAACCTTTCTGGAATCATCTGGGATATAAGCGAAATATTGTACGATATTTTTATTTATATTATTCCGAAAAATCCCGGATACCGGTAAATCCTTAGATTTACCGACGAATCTCGTGATTTACTGATAGCTAACGGTAAACATAATTTAGTTACTAGGCACATAGGATGATGTAATAATAAGATAGATTTTCATTTGGTTCGCTGAACTTGAGTTTTTATACTGTTACGAAGTTCAACATAATAGTGGTAGATCTAGAACATATTTATTTTTATGATTATTTTACAAAAGAGTTTTGCACGCTAACTAAATATGGTCGGTCATGCAGAAACCACAAGTAGACAAATAAATGTATTTTAGTTTATTAAATGCTACACATTCGCTATGTATTTGCTACACTCTTGCTATGGATTGCTATGCCTTCACTACGGATTTGCGCCCTGGGCCCGGCAGTCTCGACATAGATATCGACTAAAATCGGTTGCAATAACGTTGCTTGCGAGAAATGCAAGTCTGAACATCCAGTATGCGTTCCTCGCAAGCATCGTTATTGCAACCGATTTTTTCCGTCATTATTAAGCGATCGAAAGTTTGCGACAATGTCGGTATCTATGTCGAGACTACCGGCCCTGGCTTAGTTCTTTACAGTCTACTGGTGCGTACACATTGAAGTAAATACATGTTTCTGAAATCAAAATTTACATTTAAAAAACCAAAATCATTCATAAATAACTTAAAATAAAAAAAAACAAACAAAAAAATGCCTCAATGGTGTGCCCGATTGACTAATACTAGTACGTCAAAATAAAGCCTTGTAACCCGAACACAAATAAACTTTAATTTCCTAAACCCTCCATTTCCGTACTAAAACTTTCTGAACAATAATAAAACAAAATGATTAGTTAAACGTCCCAACTACACATTGTAACTATTGGGAGCACACCTCCTTTGTTTGCATTCGACCAGACGAATGGGCCCATCTATCAAAGTAGGTGAGCAGAATACCGGCCCCTGTCATTAATAACCGGGCGAAGTAATGGAGCGAAAACTTTCTACGCACGTTTTTCATTAAATTCTCAGTGGGGAAAGCGAATTTATAAAATCAATGGGGGCCAGCAATAGAAATTAAGCCGTGAAATATTGCCGCGGTAGCAGATTTGTTGTGATACCGTTTGGTACGTAATGGTTTGCTCCCAATTTAGTATTGGAACACTTTTTGAATGTTTATTACTTGCAATTTTTTTGAGAGATGCTCTTTTGTTTTTGGTGTTATGAACACGTTTCGGTTTTTGTTTTATCGTTTCAATTTACGATGTGAAGCTTCCATTAAATTGTTTACGATTATTTATAGAGGTTAGTTATGTCTTCAGCAAATAGTAGGAATTCAAATTACCCAGCTCAAAACCTAGCTATGAAAAAACATTAATAGTTCCATCAGCTACTTCAAAACTTAATAATCTTGCTTTAATAATAATTGTCTTGTCTCATCATTATTAGTACGCAGTCTAGGTTTTAAATAATTCCTGAATGATTCCTTTCCCTGCTTTGGTGAACAGAATTATTAAAAGTCTCAATCACAAGCCAGTTTAAGTAACAGAGATTAAGAACAGAGTTTTCGCAAAAACAGCTAAATTATTCACCACTAATATCACAAACGAGACAAATATTCGGTTTCGGTTGCCGATAACCAAACTAGTGCAACCCAGTTCGGTATTGAAGTGTCTAACATTGCTCAGATAGCTGACTACTTGATATCTCTGCTGGCCTAGTAACTTTCAAGATACAAGTACACTTATAGTTTATTGGAGGAGGTGTTGTGTCTGACAGAAATGCGATACTGGGACAAAGGGAAATTGTGCACCGAATGTATAAATTTGTTACTATATAAAAAAATCTTACAAGTTAAATTTTTCCCACTTCCCGGTTTCCGATTGAGCTGATATTTTGCACATAAAATATGTTTAGTTTGGATGACAATTCATGGTTAGTTAAGTGACGTCATTCTAAATCCAATATGACCCTTCAAAACGACACTAAAGTTAGCTACGAACGTCACTTTGTTGTCGATACATGACGTGTGTTTTTAATTCGTACCTAAATATAATTATTCATTTACAAACATTTAAATTATAAGAAAATAATAGTGTTTTTGAGTATAAAATGTTCTTTATATTTTTTTTTATAATCGTAGTGTAAAGAGAGATCACCTCCGTGTTGATATGACAAATATTCATGGAACAGATCTTAAATATATTTCTAGACTACATATGTAAGGAAAATTTTGTATAGGGGTGTTTTTCTACTTACTTACTTTTCATTGATAATAAAATAGAACGTTTATTTACAGACAAATATTGGAGTATTTAACAAAACATTTGTCCTTATTATCACAGCTACTCAAATAATCCGGTACACTATCAATAAAACCAACTGAATGTAACCGGTTCTTCATGTACAATGTTTTTGATAAAGTCACGAGCAAGCCGACCTTTCTCGGCTTGATCATGTTTTTTAAACACGACTTATGATATGAGAGAATCTAGATTGATCTGCCTATAAGTCATTTGTGACATACAAACATGACTATCTAAAACTGGTGAATACCGCAACTGTTTGCACGAAATTTTGCAGATAAATTGTAAAAAAAACAAAATATTATGAAACTCCCACAAAACCAGGGAAACAGTAATTGCACAACTGTTTACACCATATTGTTTTGTATCTTTATACGTAGAAATCAGATAACATAAAATCACGCCTGTAATCCCCGAAGGGTAAGGCAGAGTTGTACATAATAGTACACCCACATTTCGCCAGTTATGTTTAAGTCTCATGTAATCGGGAGCAAGCCAATTGCTTTCTTCCGTAGCTGCTACTGAGAAATTCCCGATGGAAAATCTCAATATCACTTTGCCCGACCCGGGAATCGAACCCAGTACCTCATGCTCAGCAGTCGTACTTGCGACCACTAGACCAACGAGGCAGTAAGAAATCAAATTGTCTTGTTATTCTGAAAGGTGAGATGCTTAGTCCTCTCAACCGGCGCGGCGTGTAGAGCATAAAGATCTTAGCTTGTGGCTTGCTATGGTTTCTGCCTACACCATGTCAAAACGACGTGATATTATGTGTATATAGTATTGTCTGCCAGCAAAGCTGTGGGCTCGCATATCGCAAGACTGAAGCCCTGAAACAGCTAGACGGGGTCGAGGCAGGCCGAGGAGAAGATTGCGGGACGCCTTGGACCGGTTTTCTCGTTAATTGGCGAGAAGAGTGGAGGGAGTGCGGCAAGGCATTTGCCCAGGAGTGGGACAGTTCAGAGAAAAAACAGTATTGTAGTTTCTGGTGCCCATTACCCCTTAGCTAAAAATAAGTGAAGCTTGCTTAAAAGAAAGTGTTAATGAAGTTACAAGCTCACTATTTTTGAATGGAAACTCTCATTTCAATACGAGTACGTAACACATTTATATTAAATTATATTATATAATCCAATATTTCCATTTAAATGCCACTGCACTGGTCTAGACTCAAACGACACATTTCAACGAAACTCGTTTGACATAAGCACTCGCTAAATGGACGTATGCCATTTGTCGCCGCATTTGAATTTAGAATTCGCAGTATACGAGCTGCGTCATTGGCCAGCGCCGAAGATACATTTATGGTTAGGGCCAATCAGTGGTCAGTCACCCAAGAATATTCTGAAACATATCTTCATATTTTTTACTAAAGGAGCACGCGCTAAGGTTGCCTGCGAAATTAAAAAAAAAATGCATGAAATACTCAATGCAATTTTTTTTTTAATTTCGCGGGCTACCGCTACCGGTAATGAACTTAGAGGGTTGTATTAATGATTCTAATTATTATAACTCTATAAAGTCATACGTGTTACGGTTGCGAATCATATTTCGTTCAACATACAGTCTGACACTGACCTGCAAATTGTAAAAAAACGTAAGAAAATTTTAAATTTCGTGGATTACTTTGGGGCTTCCCCCTTATAGTAACAATCCGTAGGCGACATCAATGACATACCACAGTGATAGTGATACGATTAGTAGGTATCTTATGAACCATAATGAAGCCGAAGGGCACTTTTTCTCTCCGTCACTGCGATATTTTTGTTATGGACTATAATGCCTGGGAATACTTTCTAGTTACGAAGGTATTGGAGGTCGAAGTTCCAACTTTTAACAAGTTTTTTTGTTTAATACAAGTTTTTAATGTTATAACTTTAAATACCTCTATGACATGTACAATTCTATACATTCCCCAGCACAATGTTTTGTTACGTTGAGTCCTACCATAAACCATGATTTTTCACCTCGAAAAAAGTCGTTTCTCAGCAATCATTTTTGTGTAGTTTCGGCTTCTTTCACACCTTGTATGTAAATCTATGAAAATACTTCTTTTAAATGGTGAAATTGCACCTGTTGCCATTAACATAGAAACCAGTACTGCGGTATGTCATCGCGATGTCGCAGCTTTGCTGCCACGATTTGCGGTTAGACGCCTTTCGAATGGGTACTGTGCACAAATTAAACCTATATATTTTTTTTTAGTTAAAATTTAGTATTTCAAGAAACTAACTTGAATATTTTTGAAATTCAATGGCTAGATTAGTTTATAAATTTAATTTTAAAGTTTTAGGGATGATGACGTCATCGCTGGAAAACATTCCAAGATTCCTTTGCTCATTCAACGATTTAATACTTGATGACTCTCTAATGACAGTTTGTTGTTTAATGGCATTCACATGAAGCTAAGGGTGCAAATTGCGCATTTTGGAACCGCAAAAAGCGTATTTCACGATATTTTTTCTTGACATCATTGAAGGTCAAATAAAGGTTGACTACATTTCTTCAAAAATATATATGAATAGGGAGTATGTTTTAATTTTAAAAATAAATAATTAGAGACCATAATCCTCGAGATGGTTTTGTAATTAACACATTTTTTTTTTAAATGGTGAGTCCCCATTTTACCCATAAAGGTACTTGTTTTTTTATGTTTAATGGGCCTACTCTTGACCTCAATCTAGTCCTGAGGACAGAGATGAGGTCGACGATGGAACGAGCTAACCGAAAAGAACTTGCTGTAGTAAACGTGTCATTATTATAATATCGATACGAGAAGCTTGACCTTTCTCAGCATAAACTGTTTTTTTAAACAATACTGGTGATAAGTAATTGCAGATTCAGTTCAAACTGCTTTTATGTCAATCGTGACCAACACATTTTTACTAGTCATTCAGATAAATTCTGAAAAACATCCGTTTACCAACTTACTGTGGTGTCACGTAATTGGGGTTATTGCTCCAAGAAAACCGGAGCTTCTGGCTAAATAATAACAGCCACTAAGGTCGATCTACAGGTTAAGCTGCGCTTGCCTAGGTCGGTCCGTCGATGGGTGACCACTCATTAAAAATTGAAAGCACGTTAAGCTGTTGGTCAGGAAGATAGATAGGCAGTAGGTCCATGTCAAATACTGTATTCAGCTGCATACGGTTAGATTGGACGACCCCAAGATAGTTTGGAAAAGGCTAGGGAGATGATGGCCACAAAAAACTATGAGGAATTATAAATATAAATGCAAAAGTAGCTCTATCTGTTACCGTTTACACAGGTAAATCATGACCTTGGTTAGACCAAAGAATCCTTTTATCCCGGTAGACTATGATCCTGTGGAAGAATTTCCAACCATCCCAGAGACAAAGCCGCAGGCAAAAGACAAAATCAGCTGTTTCCTACAAAAGTGCAATACCTCATCATTATCATCATCCACAGCCCGACTTCACCCAATGCTGGGTATAGGCCTCTCTTTGCTTGTGCCAAGCTCCACGCACCTGTGCAATACCTACATGGTATGTATAAAACTGCTGTTTTTTTTTTTTAATTATCCATGGAAAATTTATATGTAGTTTAGAATGATGTACTGAATATAAAACGTAAAAAACATATAAATGGCAAACATTTGTACGTCGGTGTCCCTTCTACCCTGTGTTTAAAATTCATCTACAAGAAGAGAAAAGTAGCTAATGTTTTCCAAGAAACCTTGGCACAGTTCTCAAACTTTTAATTACATGTCAGTCACGAAGTTCGAAACTTGAATCTATTTATGTTTCATGCCAGTAATGCAGTCCAACTTCTTAAAGGTATTTTCACACATACTCCCATACATTTACAATTTATTATTAATGTTGGGGTCTTCTTACGATGTTTTCCATCCCTTCAAGGTTGGTAATAAATTTAAATGGAGTGCATATAGCACGATAGCACGTTAGAACGACGAGCACGACCTTTTTTAAGTGAATTGGTGTCGTTTGTTTATTACTTGGGTATGAATAAAATATAGATAAAGTATGGTGCAATTGAATGATACGTCGGTAAGACGGTGGGATTTGATAGTTCAGTCTCATTTATCCAAATAAGTATATTCGTATAATCACTGTAAAGTTCAGGCCTTCCCGAAATCTAATATTATAAAGAAGAATTGTTTAGAGGAAGTTTGAAAGTGGCTCCAGTTACACAAAAGTTTAAAGGGAAAGGGTCTGTCTTGTTAGGGACATGATTGTGACCAGGACGGACGCATCGCATGTGACTAAAAGATTGATGTAGGTATATAAATGGTCGCATCAGATCCCGCTGCCCCCCGACGCAAGTGTGCGAGGGAACACCGGTGTGGTTTTAGTCAGTACGAGTCTGACAGACCCCTCCGCTCCCCCCAGGGCGGAGGACATCCATCGAGGATTTCCACATCGAGAACAAAAAAAAACAAAGTATATAAATAGTGATGGATGGAGAGGGAGAGGAAGACCAATGAAACGATGGACGAATTGTGTGAGGAATTATATGAAGGAAAAAGGAGTAAATGATAACGTGACGATTGACAGGGGGGAAAGATAGAAAAATATCGTGGTGCGCCGACCCCAAGTAACATGGGACAAGGGCAGGTAAATAATTATGAAGATGTAAATAAAAGCTAATAACCTGCCAATATGGATTTATAAACACGAGCCTATGGTATTAAGGAAGTCCTCAGCCTCTTGACCTTTACACTTAAAAAGCAGGAAAGTAAACATTAGCAGAAATTCCAATAAAATCACTTAATCATTTTAAAATAGTCCTATTCTATTTTCATCCGAAACAGAACAATTTCTCTGCAAATATAGCAGTAAATTAAAGTGTATTTGCGAGGCAATATTTCACACAAAACAATTGCCAAGGTAATATTTAGCTTGCAAATATAACGTCGGTTTTCTACTTAAAATTAATATTACAGTCCACGGGTAGTCGACAACAGACTTCTCATAATAATTGTTGTGGAGTACAAACCGGCGGTTGGCCTTCGCGATTTATGTTCAAATTCCGGGTGCTGTTCTATTTATAGATTTTTTTTTGTTTTTCGATGTGCATGACTATTGATGATCCGACTTATAAAACATTTTCAATTTAATTTTAACATTATGTGTGAGTGATGAATCATCATAATCAGCCTGAGCCTTTTCTCGACTAAGTTATGGTCGGCTTCCAGACAAACCGGATGCAGTTGAATACTAGTGTTTTACACGTAGCGACTGTGGACTGTGGAGGTCAGATAGGCATATCTGACCTCCACAGTTCAGTTGCTGGGTAATAATATACATCTAGGTAAAATTAATTATCAGACTTTCGAGCTTCTGACTACCCTGTTAATATTTTTTTATCAAGTTAGTTACCTACTCGTTCCACGTATGCAATTATGGTTAACGAATCTAATAAAGAGAAACCTAAAAAAGGGTTCTAAGTAAAACCTTTTAGACTTCATTGGGTAATTGTAATCTACTCAGATTTAGGTATGCTCAATGTTACTGAGGCAACCCCTTTCCAATCCAATTCTGATACTAAACCTCAAGTCTAATAAAATTTACATAAAAAATCGAAGGGTGGGTGTGGGAGCTTCACTTACGCTGATGGTTCTGTACTATTAATGTTTATACTGTGCACTATTTGTATGGAAATTTTCTATATTGTGGGTGTGAAATTAGTTACGATTGTTGATTACGTTGTTACTGGTAGTCCGTGGCCCGAAGTCTGACAACCAGTCTTACTAAGGGGTATCGTATTACCCAATACTAACTGGGTTGTGGAGGTCAGATAGGCAGTCGATTCACATAAAATACTGGTATTCAGCTGTATCCGGTTAGACTGGAAGCCGACCCCAAGCCGATTAGTTAGATGAGATACTAAGTCATCCACTGGCGAGCTGTGTAGAAGAAATCAGCAGTTGACTGACTATGTTTGCGAGAAGACCGGTGGCCAATGGGAAAACCAGTTTTGGAGTGCAGTGTGGGACGCCCCCTAGTGGACGCGACTTTAAAAGCTGGCTGGGATAAACAGGATCTGGAACGTGGAAAAGGGTGATATGGTGCTGCCTAGGAGAGAACATGTTCAACCGTACGATAAACTAAGTTTGTTAAGTAAATAACCTACATACAAATGAGACTACGAAAGACATTTATTTATTTGTTTATTAAAATGGCACTAACAATCAACAACAATAACTCAATCATCTATTTCAATAACTCCGTCTCTCAATTTATACCATATTATCTCTATCCCGTTGGTTTTTTACGAGTATAATACGTTGTCAATCAGTTTTTTCCAGCATTTGGATAATTTGACATAATGGGAATATCAGGTGGCTCAAACAAACACATAGATACTCGTAGTTCATACTGCTGGAATTCTTCTGCGTCTCGTCTATTCGTAGCATTTCGACTGGATATCACCTCCTGCAAGTTCCAAACTCAAACACACTTAAAACAAAAGAACTTTCGAACGTGGAACCACAAAAACAAAACACAACCGCCGGTCTACAACTACCAACAAATAGCAGCTTGGCTAATAAACATACCACTTCAGAGCACTTGCTTGATTAGACCGAGGGAAATCATGCGAATTAGCAATAATGTCGGACCAGCATCCGTCTTACATACACTGATTTAATCAAGGAAATAGGTCACGGATGAAACGGAGCGTGTTTGCAATTATGCTGCGGGCTAAGTAGTGCGGTTTAAGATCGTGAAAAGCATCTTTAATTAGACTTTGGGATTTCCTTTTAGAGAATTACTTCAGTGAGGTGCGGATGGGACAAAAACATCTGCGGTTCTGGGAGGCATTGCTCGTGTAAGATCGCTAAGCTACTTGCGTGCCGGCTATTGGGAAGAGACTAAAACTCTGTTTGGTACTTTCCTCAAAAAGCTAGATCGAATTCTACCGTGTATTTTGTTACACGATATATGTTTTATATATATATATTTTTTTATATCCCTGGACATTTCACACAGCACCATCTAGTCCCAAGCTAAGCAACCTAATGCTTGCATATATACATTTTTTTTTTGTAAATACATACATATTATAGATAGAAAAACACCCAGACCCGGAACAACTACTTGTAGGTCATACAAATATTTGTTCCGTACGGGAATCGAACCCGCGACATGCAGCGCAGCAGTCAATCGCTTGACTACTGCGCCAACCGTGTCGTCAAAGTATATGTACTATAAAAGTAGTCAGATTGGAAAGCTTTAAAAAAAAAGTAAACTTGATTCAGAAATCCTATTTCTTTTACTTTTTCTAAGTAATTTTGTATTTTAAGGAATTATAAACTAATACCTTCATTCTGCAATAAAAAAAACTTTTAATTAACTTAAATATTTTACAATGTAGATCCCTTATGTCACAATCAGTATAAAACAAAGTCGTTCCTGCTGTTAGTTCGCTAACATCTTTTAAACTACGAAACGGATTTTATTACAGTTTTCAGCAATAGAAGGTTTATTATATATGTCGGAGACGGTCATTTATATAGACTTAAAATGAATCGCAAGTACGCCTGTGGTGACGTCACGCGACCTACTGACAAGTCTACCCACACCACTGCGTGCTTTCTACAGAGCCCTGATGTTATGAACTCCCAGCGAGGACGATATTCAGTGTCAGATCGCAGCGGAGTTGAGACGTCCGGGAACTGTACCCGATTCATTGTGCCCCGTGTTGTTGTGTTAAGTTATGATCTCAAGTAATTCGTTAGTTTTGCTAGAAGCGGTTTATCGCTCTCAGTGTGTTTTCATGGCACGACACCCATGTTCTGTCCACATGGTGTACGAGCCTAACGGAATAAATCCTGACGTACCCGACATGTATATTGCACTAGTGCGAAGCCGCCGAGGGGGGGGGCGGTAGTAATTTATACGAAACAAAATTCAGAGCATTCTTAATAAAATCTGTGAAATTCAAAATTATCAATACCTATTTTTTTTTTTTGTTTTTTTGAAGGTTATTACGTCTGTTACGGAACTTTGCGAATAAGAAATAAGAATCATACTCAGGCACTTGTGCAAGTTATATTCAGTTTATAAATTAAAATACAAATAAGTGCGAGAAACATGTAATTGATGCAAAAGTAGGTATCACACGCGATTTATCGCGTTTCTTGCTTTAAAGGTAACTTGCATCGTAAATCGAACTTTGCACCTTTTTATGGGCTAGTTGTTATAATGCATATTCAATCACTTTTAATTAAAGGGAAGTTTTAGTAGATGTTATCTACAACTACAAAATTCAAAATCAAACTACGAAGTCGGACGTCTCTTCTGAGAAGCACAAATTCGGGACTTATAACAACAAGCTCCTTTACAATATATATAGTCAAGATATTCCTTTACAGTCTCAGCATTCCGAATATTTGATGCAACAAACTTGGCCGCCTATGTACCAAACTAGTTATCAATAATACAATGGAATTAGTGAGCTATTCGCGCGATTGCATTACACTGGATGGCCATTTAATGATCCATGCAGTTGTGGACCAATTACGGAGTCAACTGTGTGGTTACAGTGCAGTGAACCTGATCAGGTGTTGGGCTGTCGGTTTTCTTGTTTGTTTTGATTCAACTTATTGACAGTAAAACTAAAATATTAGTATAAAATACATACTAATTGGCAAACTTCAGATCCAAATAGTACTTACCTACCAGTATAAACCAGTACAACCCTGCATGCTCAAATAAAAAATGTCGATTTAAAATATTTTTCGGATTTTCTAAATGGCAAAAAATCTTTTTGTGAAAACTATTTCCAATTTGTCTCTCGGCTAGCGAATTGATGAATCAAAGGCTAAATTTGATCCAGTTAAAGATATTGTCATCAATCAAAAAACGTGGAATCAATTTCTAAATTGAGGTTTTATTTTTTGTAATTAGGATTTTCATGGTCATTAATGTTAAATCGTTTATGTTTTCTATCTTTTATTTCTTAAATACGTTGTGTATGTCGCTCTTATACTAACGAGAAATTGAGATCAAACATAATTCAAATACAATTAAAAGCAGTAATTCTCATTTACGATGTATAGGTAGTTTAATTGCATTATTAAATTTAACGGCCGAATACAAAAATAAAAAAATATAAATCGAATCATAAAAGGTACATGATGCGATCGTCAAAATCCTCTTACATACTCTTTTGTATTTACAAAAGCCTTTCATTCCAATTCGATTTTCAATTCAAAAAAGCAAATGGCCTGTTTCAAAAACATTCCACGAAAGTTCTTATTTAAATGTGACTATTCTTTTTTATTTTAATTGCTGGCTGTAAACATAAGGTAATGAACCGTAACAGAAAAAATATTTCGGTTCGTAGGTACAACCCAACCGTAACATTTTTTTTGCTCTCGTATTTACATTAACGTAACCGTATTTATTGAAGAATCTTTTTCGGGTTTTCAGACGTTGATTTTATTGAACCACAAAATCCAAAAAAAAATATTGCTCCTCATTTGGTTTTCCTATTGTATGAATATCGCTTGTGATTCTTTTCTGAGCTTATTTATTTATTTTCAGCCTGTCCTTTCTCCTTTCAAATGAATTCTATTTTGAGTAAGTGGAAACCAATCCTACCTGTAGGTGTCAAGCTCGTCCCATCATCTTCATTTCGCCTCGATCTGCCGCTATAACCCACATTGTTGTAGTTTTAGTTTCGTTTGTATACATTTGAACAGACACGTGTATGCGTGTAACCGAATAAAGGATTTAGTAAGTTCGTTTTGTTACTATTGACAACCGAAAAAAGTTTGCTAACTACATTTTATGAAACACGTGTAACCGGGGAAGACATTATGTGGGTTTTTTTTTTATATTGAAGACCTAAACACTGCTTACTGGAAAAACTAGCTAGCGCATTTACAAAGTTTGTTATCACAAAAGGTTATATATTCATAAACGATGGTTAAAGTTGAGAGACGTCTACACTCAACTTTACCCCTAATGTTGTGTTTACAAAACAAAAATATAAATCCAGTAGATACGTACCTATTTTGATGCGCGAGATCTCTTAACAATATTATTGAACCAAATGCTGCAAAAAAGTTTACCAAACAATTTCATAACTTCCATTGCTGACCGTTTCAAAGTGTCAGTTTAACTTGCTTGAACAAAAGTGACTCTGCTCTATAAATAGAGCCGCCGCGAAGCCACACAATTTAGGGTAATCGTTTGAATAATAAATACACTGCAAACCACTGGGGTGCCGTATCAAGGGTTCCGCAGCACACACAAATCATATTATGCAACACACTCGGAACGAACGGGCGAAATGGCGAGAATTAAGTTCCCTTACCGGAACTGCCTGGGTCTGGTGGTTTTTGACAAAGGATAAATCCTGCCGAGCGAGTTTTCGCTTAATTTAATCGGCTATTAATATCGATTATCCAGATTTTGGTGGACTTAAAAAGGTAGCTGGGATAGACTGAATGGGTAGACGGAGACGACAGGGTGTGGTGGCAGATTTTGGGAGATGTCTATGTCCAGCGGTAGAATGTGATCCCGTGAGCTGATTAATTGATTCAATTAATTCAGAAATCAAGTGTGTCAACAAAACTGTATAAATGAATGACGTCATGATTTCTTCACAAGCAAAGATAGATTTTTTAAATCCTTATCATTTAAGTATGTCAGTCAACTAACTTAACATTAAACTAAAAACCGGCCAAGTGCATGTAGGGTTCCGTAGTTGCCCAACAAAATATGCGGACCGATTTGCCTCCGAACGATGATTTATTTTATGATGATTTTTTTTATTGTAATAATAAAAAACAAACTTACATCTGCAGTTCAAAACCTGTGCTACCATACATTATGTTTGGGAAAATATGTTATCCAAGTACATTTTATAAGTTATATATTATATATAAGATATATATATTACGCGTAAACTTGTAAAGCCTACTTAGCATCATGAATTTTTTCACATATTCAAACACAACCGTTTAGCTGGTAGAGGGAGGGACTTGAGTCTAATAAAAATTAGCACTTTAAAGCTTAACATTTCACAAACGAATCCCTTAATCTAGAAAGTATTTCAACAAACTCGCAATATTTTTTAAATACCTATCCAACGACATCCCACACTATGCGCTACGCGAGAAAAAAAAATCCCCACTTTACGTGTAGGTACTTAGAGATATCCTAAAAAAATACTTTTCGAGATTTTATTTTACCACTTTGTTGGCGGCGGCGTAACTAATTTGTATATTCATGTTAAATTACAGCTTTCTATTACTAATAGTCTTTGAGCTAAGCTGCGGACAGATAGACAGACAGAAACTATAAGGGTTCCTTGTTGACTACGGAACCCTAAAAATGGCGTCAAAAATCCCCATTTAAGTATGTAAACTTTTCACGTATTATAAAATTCACGAATACCTACGGTTTGTAAGTTTCACTTGACTTTTCCAGTCAGCTTTTACGACATGTCTGCTCTAGATCTTCGAAAGAAAACTCCGTCAGAAAATTTGGTTTTAAATTCGAAGTACCCTCAAAAGTGTCTGGATTCTCGTTCAACGAGTACCTGCGACAAAGTTTTCAACGGCAACCAAACTTTTGATACATGAGAATCCTTTCACACTGTCCTTGCTTGCCTACTCAATAATATAACAATTAATGGATGGAAGGCTACTCAACTTGTGTAGAAGAGTGCAAACCTAAGTTGTAACTTATAAATCGTTGGGAAAAGATTTCTAAGTCACAAGTTGCTAAGTTACTAAGATGCTCTTTCTAAAGTTGAGAGTTGGAGCAGTCTTAGGAAATAAGTTAGGGTGTAAGTTGTCGATGACTGGTTTGTACGTGGTTCCAGACGCTTGTTGGATTTGCTTGGTGGTATTTCTTGCGGCATTTATCATTTTTATAAAGATTTATGAGCTTTTGATTGATACTCGTACAGCAGGTTAGGATTCATTTTAAAGTAGACATGTACCATAAATAAGTTAACATAAATACCATACCACAAATAAACCATACCAACACCATACCATCCATAAGTAAACCACACCATAAATAAGTACCATACCATAAATAACCACCATAGTAGTAGCACCATAAATAATATAAAAAAATTTGGTCTATGTTCTATAATTAAATTGATAATCAAAGGAACAGTAGACTGCGTTACGTTGTCCTACCTCTATTTTATTTGCTGTTTAAACATGAAATGATAGGCCTGTTGGTCTAGTGGTTAGTTACCCTGACTGCTAGGACGGAGGTCGTGGGTTTGATTCCCACACAGGACAAATCTTTGTGCGATGAGTACGATTATTTGTTCTGCGTGTATGTTTAAATCCCGCGTAATAAGAGGGTGAAACTTTTGCCATCAACCAGTCACAAATCCAGACTCCGGTGTAGCTACTGAGATATTTCTGATGGAAAACCCAATAACATACTGCCCGACCCGGGAATCGAACCCAGGACCTCTTCTTAGCAATCGCGCTTGCGACTACTAGACCATAAACTCCATTTATTACAGACTAAGGCAATATAAACGAAAATAAAAGCTAAACAAATAAAAAAAAATTGGCCAGTTATTATTAAACGGTAACAATAAAAAGGTCACTCGGCTCTAAACTAATTATAAACATTTATTTTCTAAGAACATAAAGTTCCATTATTAGCGTAAACTGTTATTATGTTAATATTCTTTCAGGAAAAGTTATTGTGATTATTACTGTGGAACATGTAAGAGTTTTATAATTTACTGAGACTACTTTACTTTACTTTCTTGAGTTTTTTACTTTCAAACTTTTTGTGTCCTACTATGTATATGAAGAGGGTGTGAGCGTCGTCGGTACGATTGTTTTGCTAAAACAATTACGATACACTGCTTTGTGTGCTTGAGCAATTAAACCGCCTTTATCACCTTCATAAGGCAAAGGAAATATTTTTCCCACCATATTCTTTAGCTCATTAATTAAATATATATAGTTCCTGGTAGGTATTCTATTGTTGTGCAAAGGTTATTTAAAGACTTAACTCAATCACTCATTAAATATTCAAAGAAGATAAAAAAAAGTTTATGTTCTACCAATAATGGGTCCTATACCTATTTGGAATTATTTTCCGATTCCCAGATCGTTATGCCTGATATAGGGTTAACGTAACATCACGTCTGTAATCCCCAAAAGGGTTAAGCAGAGGTGTTCTTATACCGACATTTTCGCCAGTTATGTTAAGTCCCATGTGATAGGAGGCGAGCTCATGCCATCAGCCGGGCACAGTCTGCTACTAACAAATTCCTGATGGAAAAAGTCCAATAACACTTTGCCCGACCTGGAAATCAAACCCAGGGCCTTATGCTCAGCAGTCGCGCTTACGGATACTACTTTTGAGAAACAGCTAAGGTATTGAAAATAGTGTATAAGCATTAGAAAAGTGATAATCTAGAGTAATTTTCAGAACAATTCATTACCAACGTGGTCATCATCTTCTACCTGCCTTTTCCCAACTATTTTGGGGTCGGCTTCCAATCAATTTAACATGGACTCGACTATCGACTGCCTATCTGACCTTCCCAACCCAGTTAGAACCAGGTAAAACGATATCGCTTGGTAAGACTGGGTGTCAAACTTACGGGCCACTGACTACTTGTAACGACTGTCAATGATCTTCAAATGACAGCCAGGACCAACGGCTTAAAGTGTTTTCCGAGGCACGGAAGAAACTCGGTATGTACTGGGTGTTTACCCATCCACGAACCAACCTAGGCAAGCGCAGCTTAACTGGAAGATTGACCCGAGTGGCTGTTATTACTTCAGCCACGAGCTCCCATCCATTTCCAACGTGATAAACATAATTAATCATAACACTCGTAATTATCAAGACGAGTACAGTCACGACCAAATAAAGTCGCTCTGCAAACTACTAGGAAAAAGAATCTCAAAACTTTATATTTTAATTTAAATATATTATAAAACTTATGGTACAAATTACAGTGTTTCCTAGCACAATTCTTTAGTCCGGCATCGGTGACCGTCGGTGAATTTATGCGAGACACTTTACAGCTACGTGGACATAAAATTGTTGAGTTTACTGTACCAAATACTGAGCGTATTTCATTGTTTTAGTTTAGCTATGTTAGTTTATTTTTTTTTAGTCTTAGACAATACATTAAAGTTGAAGTTTCACAATTTCTCTTGTCATCTATGAAAAGTTTTACTAATATCGCGTATATTTTCTGCGAAGGATTAAACATAGGTGTCATTGGTGCCAGTTATGTTTCTTCGTCGTCATTAATAGCCTACAGCAGGCCCATGCTGGGCATAAGCTTCTCCAATTGCTTTCTCCTCTCATCTCCAGCTGCTACCAGCCAGCCAACGGAGATCGCCGCTCCACGGAGCCTGAGAGCGTCCCACCTTACGCTTGTCGATTCGCAGTCTTCCACTCAAGAACACGTGTACCCCAACCAACGGTTATCGTTTGTTCGGTTGTAAGTGTTAATTTGGCCGGCCCATTGCCACTTCAGCTTACTTATTCTGTGAGCTATATCGACAACTTTACGGTATGTTGAAGTCCAATATTATAAAGGGCAAGCCTATTACCATCAATCGGGCACAACAAAAATTCTGGGCTATTGCTTAGAAATTCCTGATAAGGATAACACACAAACAACCCAACAATACTTGGTTCAACCTGGGAATGAAACCCAGGACCTAATGCTTTGCAGTAGCGTTTGAGACCATTACACCAACGAGGCGGTCCGTAAGTTTGTTCGTACATAAAACATTGACACGGAGTTTTATTCGACGCTCCCAACATTCCTGCACCACGCTCATCTCTTAGAATTTAAAATTATTGAAGTAGGTACTCGATTTTTTAAACGGCTAAGCAAATTCTTGAAATTTTAAAAATGTCACCACAAGCTGTCTAGACTGCAAACGATCCCCTTCAACTAATAATGAATTTAAATATCTCGAAAAATATGCAAATATTTCCAAATATTCAGTGAATAACCTTTCTTATATATATTTAAGCTTTTCAAAATAATAATGCATGCTTACTCACAGACCACTAAGCCGTAGATAATAGTGACTTGAGAAAACCTCCTTTGATACTCGATGATTGAAAAGGTATTTGAAGAACCATATAATTATATTGTGAACAAAATAACAAGATGAAGTTACGTGAAATAAATATATTTAAAAAGGCTACTGTTTTAAAGAAAAATCGTTTAAATGCACTTGGTTTTGCGGATTAACACTGTGGAAAGAAATTTTGTTACTTTCTACGGAATTTTTGTTACTTTTTGCAGTGAAATTACGAGTGTGTTTTGGACCCTTAGGTTGCACTCTCCATTTAACCTCAATAATGGGTGTAAAAAGGTCCTTTAAGGCACTTGTCATTGCGAGAAAAATTTTGTTCTGGCCATACCTGGGAACCTTCTAGGTAGATAATGGTGGTCAAAGCTCCAACTTTTTCACAAGTTCATTTCTATATTCGTTCATTTTTATATATGTTTTTAATATAAGATTTTTACTTAAAACATCTCCACGACCCCCGTACTATTCAGCATAATGTTTTAAGTGCGTAACATACAGTCCTATCGTAAAACGTCATTTTTCACCCCAAAAAAAAGCGTAGAGTTTCTTAGTTTGCTGTACAGAACTCTTGGTTGATTTGTCTCCAAACACAAACTGAGGCAGCCCCAGTAAGTTACAAAAAGTACTTATGTCGGGGCTGTCTCACTCTACCCTTATGTGGTATCTTACAATGATATTATGGTATGATGAAGCTTATTATTAAAACGTTTAGTTAAATACCTCCGTGACTATATATATATATATATCAATACAAAGATTAGAAAACATTTGAGTGCGTTACATTGAGTACTACCGTAAAACCAGATTTTTTCCCCAAAAAATAACCTCATTTCCCAGCAATAATTTTTGAAGACGAGAAAAAGTATTTATTTGTCTCGCTCAGAATGGCATACAGAAGGGTAAGCGAAACAATCAGAATGGGAGTCCATGGTGTGTCCCGTAGTAAAAGACCACCGATACAACGAATCATAACACCCAGTCTTCAAATAGTCCATTTTACCACAATCCTTTAAAAGAACACTGCAAACACGTACACAATCATCTTACAGCACAAACCTCCGATCTTCTCTTGTTTGTAAAATACAAAATGAAACTATAAAATCAAAGTTCGTCGATCTCTCGATCGGATATCGTCGATAAGTGTTCAAATAAAATCGCAGTGTAAGCAGAAACGTCGCATCGGATGCCTGGGGCTGATCTCTTGTCTCAGTCACGTAGGGTATGTATTCAGATAAACAAAGTGCATTAGATCGAGTTTACGATGAATATGAAGCTGTACGTGTTGCAGGTCATGTAAGAATATTAAATTGAATTTTCTCTATAACCTACCATAGTGACATTATGGATATTTAGCGGTATTGGGTTACACAGGTAGCTGACCTCTACATAATTGGCTAACCTGATCGAACCACAAATGCAACTTTAAAACTAGTCTTAAAAGATATATTTTTCTCATAACAGCACCTCTATTACCATAAAAGCTCGTGGCTAAATAACAACAGCCGCTCGGGTCGATCTTTCAGTTAAGCCGCGCTTGCCTAGGTTGGTTCGTGGATGGGTAACCACCCATTACATACCGAGTTTCCTCCGTGCCTCGGATAGCAAGTTAAGCCGTTGGTCCCGGCTGTCATTTGTAGATCTTTGACAGTCGTTACAGGTAGTCAGTGGCCCGAAAGTCTGACAACCAGTCTTACGAGAGGGTATCGTATTACCCAGAACTAGCTGGGTTGCGGAGGTCAGATAGGCAGTCGCTCCACGTAAAATACTGGTATTCAGCTGCATCCGGTTAGACTGGAAACCGACCCCAAAATACTTGGGGAAAGGCTACGCAGATGATGATGATGATAACAGCACCTCTATTCGATAAATTGTTTGTGTACCACATTTCAATTCTGTGATTATTCAACAAAATATTGATACTCCCTAAAGTTTTGCCCACGAATCTACTCATACTCACTGCATAGACTTATATACCCGGAGCTAGATAAAATACACAAATTTTTTAAACTGGGATAGTATGGGGAAATCCGAAACCATAAGATTATCGTTCTGATCAGATGTCTGAAAAATTCTGTACTGAAGAAAGAAAGTTCATGCGTAATATAACATCACGCCTTGTAATGGGTTAATCCCTGAAGGGTTAGGCAGAGGTGTACCTAACAGGTACACCCACATTTCGGCAGTTAATTTTTTAGTCCCATGTAATAGGGAGTGAGCTATTGCCATCAACCGGGCACAAATCCAGGATTTGTGGCTGCTACTGAGAAATTCCTGGAAAAAACCCAATAACACTTTTCCCTACCAGAGAATCGAACCGAGGACCTCATGCTCAGCAGTTGCGCTTCCGACCACTAGACCAATGAGGCAGTAAAAAAGTTCATTATTCAGTAAAAAAAGTTAATAAATCTAGGCACACCATCGATCACCCACGCTTCCAGAATTCCCTGCAACATGTATCTGCATAAGATCGAAGAAATGCTAATCCACGCTCGTGAAGGCAATGAACTGCAGTGGGAAACATTATGCCTGGATGAATACCACCCCACTTTGATGTTATGTGAATTATGTAGATACGGTCTCTGCACTGAAGAGATGGAGCTAAACTCTATGAAATATGTTATGTGAGAATCATGTTACGTTTTCTGGCTTCTTGCCGAGATGATTTTTGGTTAAAAAAGTAAGTTGTCTGTAGTTGAAAGATCATCTGTTCTTATGATGGCATGCGTTCTTAAGCCCGCCATAGACAGGTTATGCATGAACGTGTGTAGGAGAAAACTATACAGTACCTACTAGGTTTTTTGTAAAGTTTTGCAGGCACATTTAAAACTGTTATGCACCACCTATCGTTTTTGGCAGGCTTTAGTAACTTACTGAATAGTTGACAGTATTTTTGTGATGATAAAAACTTATACATTCCGACCACACCATTGTTCGTAGCAGTACGAGCTACGCCGTAGCAATGAACGAGCTACGACGTAGCCCATACGTACTGTCGTAGATTATGTAACAATATTTTGATTTAAAAGAATGTCCATGAAGCTAGTTGTTCATTCTTCTCAATAGATCTAAGCTTTGGAATTTGCAACTACTACAGTACTTTCACCAGTTAGTATGCCTTGTGACTAGGACTGTAGCTTCGCTCTCTTTATTTTTCTGACATTCAAAAGTGCCTGTAATGGTCTAATTGAAATAAATGCTTTGAGTTTGAGTTTGAGTACTCACTTTCGTTTAAACAGGTTGAAAGTACCAAACACGGATGTGTTATGCATATCACTACATAGTATAAAACAAAGTCGCTTTCTCTGTCCCTATATCCCTATGTATGCTTAAATCTTTAAAACTACGCAACGGATTTTGATGCGGTTTTTTTTAATATATAGAGTGATTCAAGAGAAAGGTTTATATGTATAATACAAGCACACGTGCGAAGCCGGGGCGGGTCGCTAGTAAAAAAATAAAACGAATCCGATTCATTTAACTTCATAATTAAGAATGAATAAAACCGAAACAAACCCCTGACTCCCATTACAAATTTCTCAATACTGTAGTGGACAATAAAAACAGTTTATCTGAGTAAAGTGTAATTAGTACATAGTTTAATTACGGGCAGCGCACGGCCGGTGATTCGGTGGAAATCTTGGCTGGCTCCCTGCAATTAATGCTGGCTTTAACTGTGGCCGGTGGCACGATCCAATTACTAGGAGTTTGGCTTAAATAATGAGATGCAGTGTAGTTTGAATTATGTCAATCAATTGGAATTAAGGTCTTTAGTTGGAGCGTCTTGAGATGGTTTAATGATGACCAAATAAATGGTTCTAGTTAGGTACAGTCTTTGATTAGTGTCTGTGAATTATGTTTTCATTACTGACACTAATTGACACCTAGATGAATGACTAAATAAACGCACTGTTCGATCAAATCAAATCAATCAAATCAAAATATTTTTATTTCACATAGGCCTACATGGGCACTTATGAAACGTCGACAAAAAGGTGCTGATTTTATGCTTTGATATCTTTATCCTTTGTGTCCTACCCCTGAAATACACGCTACAGGGACTAGATTATGACCACTATCAAAAATCCTAAATTAACAACTAAGTTCTGAGCTGAACACACTTTAGTTAGTCAGCGATACGCTAAGAAGAATAGACTATATTAAATCATGAAATATTTTATAGAGACGTCTGCAGACTTAACTTTGACAACGCAATGCCTTGTAAGGCCAGATGCGCGTCATTTGTTTTTACCTTAAAACTGACACCAGCGAAAAAGTCTGCCCTTGGGCTACAAAAACTGAAGACATGACTTTCTTTTTTTTAATATTACAGCAATGGTGCTGTAACATTAAAAAAATAAAAAGTTTTATACGGTTGCTAACTTAGGGGCCTTCAGGCCTGAACAGTTTAATTTAAGTATGTACTTTTTTTAATTATTATATTTTTTGGTTGTTTTCCTTTTATTTAATTTTGTATCATTGTTTTGTCCTCTGCGAGTAAAATAAATACTGCCTACCTGCATACTCAACCCACTTTGACTTTTTACAAAGGAAAATGTCCACTCCAATCATCGCTGCAGCTTATGAATTGTGCCTGAACGAAAACTGGAGCTTCGTGCTGTTTGTGCTGGTTCATTTTGCAGGTACGTATACAAATTGCATTCAAAAATGGCATCTGATTGTTTCTGGCCGCTCTTTTCTATTCGGCCGGTATTTCCCCACGGAGTGACGTCACGGCTGACCCATAGAATGATCGGGATGAGATTTTTGTGTGGATCTGTGTCGAGGACCTGAATGAAAAGGCGAACTGGTTTTTTGGGGCAAAGTTTTTCTAAAAAATGAGGATCTTTGATTTGATGTATTGCCACTGATTTCTGAGACTAATAGTAGATTATACAAGAAGTGAAAAAAAAGAGAATTTATTTTGAGGGACTAAGTTGGATCCCGAGAGCAGCGAAGGATTCTTGAATAGAATCCTGAGCGGAGCGAGGGATACAAAAACCAAGTAAATTTTTTTAACGAGTTGTGTTCTCTTCTTTTTACCATTGACTGCGAGAAAATAAATAGAAATATAGTATTTATATTTCTCGTGGGTTAATAATAATAGCCACTCGGGTCGATCTTCTAGGCTAAGACGCGCTTACCAAGGTCGGTCTGTGGATGAATGACCACTAATTCATTACATACCGAGTTTCCTCCGTGCCTCGGAAAGTACCTACGTAAAGCCGTTGGGCCGGCTGTCATTTGTAGTTCTTTGACAGTCGTCACAAGAATTCAGTGGCCCGAAAGTCTGACAACCAGTCTTACCAACCATAGTACCCACTCAGTACTAACTGGGTTGTGTTCTAGGTCAGATAGGCAGTCGCTCCATGTAAAATACTGATATTCATGCTGCATTCGATTAGACTGGAAGCCGACCCCAATAAAGTTGGGATAAGTCTAGGTAGATGAGTATTTATCACATTTTACTATATAATCGGTAATATAATAAGAGAACAAAGGATTAAATATAAACATTAAAAATGTATAGTGAAATTAAAACAATTTTCTTAATTCAGTGTTATACCTGGTCGGCACATTTTATTTATTTTTCGTTCATAATTCGTGCTTGTCCCAAATTCAAAATGTTTTTATTCACTCAGTGTGTAAAAGAGAGTTTTATTCACTGTTATCGATGGATAAAATGCCTTTTCTCCAGTGGCAATGATAAAAAATTATTAATTCAAGTTGTTGCCACTTTTTCTTTATAAAAATAAAGCTTTAGCTTCGAGATTTGAGTGTGTTTTCTTCTATCTATAATCTCTTGTCTATTTATACCTTTTGCACTTGTCTGCACTCTCATTTTATATGTATACATTAATCTATGGTCTGCACAACGACATTCTTAAACCACAAGTACCAGAAAGTTAGTCACGTTCGATAGTAGCTAACTTCTGCCACAACCACGGATAATAGAGAGCAACGTTTTAACAATATTTTACCCCGCGAGTACCCCTCAAAACAACGAAAAACAGTCCTAAAAAGTTTTGAAGTATACGTACAGATTTACCAAAATTCAAAAGCAATATTCGCATGACTTAACGATTGTAATATCGAGATAAGACCTATTAAATACTATTCTTTCAAACAGAAAACAATCAATACATGAGAGAAAATCAGTTGCTCAGTGAATATTATATTAGTATCTACTCGTAACTGTACCTACATACCGATGCAATGCCAGCGTCATGATGTGGCGCATACTGGCTGCCAACGAGATAACGGTTCGTCATAACACGTTGTCGGGAAACGGCTGCGACAGGCGCTTGCCACAGTGGCGGCAGATATTTTCAGTTATAGAGTTACAGAATATTGTAAAACATTGAGTAATGCCCTTTTCCCACGAGAAATGGCAGAGAGTGAGGATATACCTGGTTCTTCCTCTACCGAATATAACAATGTAAAACAGTTTTCAATTCAGTTAAGATCCGATTCTTGTAGCATCCTTATCAAAGTAACCCAGACACAAAAACAATCAAATGTTGCACAACATGTTTCCAGTAACATTACATGTAGTGCGCATGTAAAACATTTTGCAACAACATACTGTATACAACTTGACACACACAATATAATAATTCCACAAACAATATTTTGCTCTAATGCGAATGTTGGTCTTAAAACTGCATTCTTTTGTTTTCATAATAATAAGTTTAAAAAAAACACCAATGCCAGTTTGTCTCTCCATTTTTACTTATCCTGCTAAATAAATAGAAAATACAGACCGAGGCAGCGTATGTAAAACCGTTTATTTTCCGCAAGTTGCAAGTCAACTAAATAAAAATAACTGGGTCGGTCCATATTTACATAGGCGATTTAATTTCGTGCATAACTGAGTTCACACAAACGCGGTATCGTTAAAGATTTATATATTGTTTTTATTAGTATTTGAACACACCATTGACCTTGCGATTGAGCCTTTGAACCTTGGTTGGACAGGTGAAAGCTTGTGTCATTTAGTAGTATAAAAAAACTGAAAACGATTATTCTCACAAACTTTCGTTCCGTGGCCATTTTTTCTGACCCCATAAGGTGTGTATAGTTACAATTCCCTTGCCCATCAGTAATCATAACTAAAAGCAGGACAAGGAATTTAAATTCCAACTTCATTCTCAAAAATAGTTATTTTCAATTGCAAATATATTTACACTTCAGTCTAGATTACCTACGTGCTCTCAATTTTTGTGTACTATATAATAAGTGAAATTGTGCATCACACTACTAAATACATATCAAACACCTTTTAAAAATCTATTTTTTATTTTTGTAAAATAATTTACAACGAACTCAATTTGCGTATTTCAGATTAATCAAAACTGTCACGTTGATTTAATCTAACATCCGCTAATCAAATAACAATAATAAATGATGTTTACTTTGTAAATTGGTTTTACAAATAGTTGTACTCATCAAAGAAATGTTTTATAAAGATTGACGAAGTCTGTGTAACAATTTTACATGACAATTCTAATATAAGTTAATTTAAATTAAACTCTTGCAAAAAAAAAGAAACTTGATGAGACCGTCATCAGAAACCGCATATAAATCATACATGTTGAAATTCGATTTAACCACAAATAGAATTGAATATGTTTATAAAATCCGGCGATTAGGTTCTGACCGAATAATTATTTATTTTGCAGTATCCCAACCAAATTGCATTTAATTTCCCCGCAATAACTGTAAAACTGAATCGATACAATTATAATAATTATGGATAAACGAATTGACGGTGCTCATCGAATTAAACAAACAATAGCTATATACAACTACAATCAACATAGTCTATAGGAGCCCACTGTAGATATAGGCCTTTCCATAAGTAAGCCACAAATCTCGGTCAGTCCCAGCTTTTATACTAATTATAATGTTATATAATATTTTTCAAATTTCAATTTCATTTATTAGCTAATATATTCATTAATTAGCTATATTTTTAGCCGAAAAAAAATAAAAACAAAACATTAACGATAAAATTACTTAAGTTTAGTGCTAAGAAAGCACTAGACGCTGTTAACAAATATTGCAATAATTGTTTTACAAAAACAAATAGGGTTTTTTTCAATGTTTTGAATTTTTCCATCAGGAATTTCTCAGTAGCAGCCACGGACTCTGGATGTGCGCCCGGTTGATGGCAATAGACTAGGCCCTTATTACATATGGGACTTAAACATAACTGGAGAAATGTGGGTGTACTATTAGATACAGTTCTGCCTAACCCTTCGGGGATTACAGGCGTGATGTTATGTTATTTTTTGCAAAAAAAATCTGAAAAACAAGATGGCGTCGTTAGATCCGATTTTGGCCACGTGAAAAACGTTCTTTGTACAGCTATAATTCTTATATGTATTTCGTGAACAAAATAGCGTACACTGTAGATGCCACGTGATCGCTCCGAGCGACCGCGTCGGGTGTCATCTAGTGTGGCACGCTTTTATCCAAAGTTTCGCGTTACACCCCCAAAGGCCACGGTCGTATACCAAGGATTATATTTTACACTTTAATACTGAGGTGGTAAAGAGAGTAATAGAGCAGCAGTAAGATTGTAGGCGGGAAGCGGGTTAGCTTATTAAATGGGATAAGCTAGATCAGTTGAATTTTTGTGAGTACAAGTACTTACCATCCGAACAAAGGGAACCAATTAAATTTGACTGAATCTGACTAGCTTTTCCCAACTATGTTGGGGTCGGCTTGCAGTCTAACCAGATGCAGCTGAATACCAGTATTTTATATGGAGAGACTATCTATCTGATACTATACTGGGTAATAAGGTACCCCTTGGTAAGACTGGTTGAGACTTTCGGGCCATCGCCTACCTGTAACGACTGCCAAAAATCTACAAATGGCAGCCGGCACCAATGGCTTAACGTGCTTTCGGAGGAACGGAAGAAACTCGATATTTTATGGGTGGTCACCCATCCACGAAACGACCTAGGTTAGCGAGGCTTAACCTAAAGATACAACCGAGCGGCTGTTATTATATAAAGCACAAGCTACTCCACCAAAGCCACCAGGTTAATTTATATGATCAAAATCACAAGTAATTTTTTTGAATTAGGTTGAAAATCACATTTTGAACGTCTATTAGCACATTTTGAACGTCTATTACATAAATCGGTCCCTCAAAACGCCCACCCTTCGCCTCTTCCTAGTGTTTCATCTGGGAAGTCTGGAAAATTTTTATTGTCGTAGAGAAATTGTCCCGGATACCAAACGACTAGGTGCGGAAGAAGTTTATGGTCTTCTATCAACCAAACGAACGAGATAGCCGTCTTACCACATAAGAAGGGGGCTTCGGGATCTAAGACAGGCATATCTTGAAAAAAAAAAGATATATTAGAGCCTGTTTAAAATAAACACTTATTTGGTCTGCACCCAGTTCCAACTATACAGGTGAAGAAGAATGCTTTCGATGGTCATAAGTCATGACAGACGCTCCGACGGCGATATGTTGGTGTAAAAACATAATAATATGGTATTAATCCGCCAGAGACGTACCAACCACCTGCCTACATAAAATCAACTTGAAGAGAAAATCATCAACACTGGTGGACAAAAAATAAGGCCATCATTCTTATTTTTACGTTTTATTCATTAATATCATTGTGTTTTTGCAAAATTATACGAATAAAGGGAGGGAACACATCCGGAGCGAGGTGATCCGACAGAGAGTTGTCGACATAGTTTGTGAGCTCTAGAATAAATAAGCTGAAGTGGTAATGGGCCGGCCATATTAGCCCTAGAACCGGCAAGCGTAAGAAGGGACGCCCTCAGGCTCGGTGGAGCGACAATCTTCGCAGGGTGGTGGCGACTGGATGAGAGTTTCCGAGAATTGAGTTGAGTGGCGTGTGATTGAAGAGGCCTAGAATAGAATAGAATAGTCATTTATTTGCTCGGAATGTAGGTATTACAATAAGGTGGTTACAATATTAAAGAATCCTTGTACATTCTACCATTTTGGCATTGATGCAGTTCATCATCAAATATTAACACAGCTAAAATATATCAGCTAAAAATTCGGATACGGAGTAATAACATTTATTTAATAAAAGTACAGTTAGTTTCTTTTTGAAAGTTGTTACTGGTTCCTCTTTTATAGAATTAGGAATGTGATACCAAAAACACTTTTTCTCAACAAAGCAGTCCTATATCCACCCGTGAGTAACAAGTTTCGGTGTGTCCTATGTCTAGTAGTGGGCTTCTGTGGACTGATGATGATACGACCAAAGTTGTTCAACTTAAAAGTCCGTTATTTCAATTACTCAACGAATAATTAACAAAAAAAGTATTCTAAAGGTTAATTATCTTCAAACATAGTCACGACAGTCGATTTAATAGGTAACCTTATTTTTTGTTCACCAATGTATTTACAACTTGTTAAAACAAAATACAACACAATAGCCCGCTAACATAACAACCTCATCTTATAACCATGACAAATATAAGTAAGTTGGCTAATAAAACGCATGCTTAGTAACAAAGTTGGGAACTAATCCGGAGTTGCGCACTTATTTGGGCATTAGCCGTATTTAGGTCACGGCATTAGGCACATTAAACATTCACTTAATAGCCACCTTTTTGTCTGACTTGATTACATCGTGTTTGTTGGGACTTACATTGTTGTTGGTTTACTTTTTCGGTTTCTTTGTGATGATATCGTGTTGAACCAGAGTTAAGGGAACTCGTTCATTGGGTAAGAGAGGTGAGTTCGAATCTGACAAGTCTATAAAAGGCGGTGACGACAATCCTAACTTCCTAACTTAATATTGTAAATGTTAAAGTAAGTTTGTTTGTTTGTTACCTTTTCACGTCTAAACCACTGAACTGATCATCCTGAAATTTTACATATACGTTGTCAGGTGTACAGAAACAGACATAGAGTACCTTTCATCCCGAAAAAAAGTACTGTTCCCGAGGAAACAACAATAACGTTCTTAACATAATAGATGGCGCTACGTGTGTTTCGAATCATTATTGAATTATATTATTGTAGAAACTTTAGTAGTGTGTTAAGAGTTTTATTGTAAAATTCTAGTAAAAAATTCGGGCAAAAGCTAGTACGAAATAAAATTAAAACACTGTTAATACTAGTTCATAGAAATATTTTTAAACTATCAAATAAATACCAAAATCGTTTTTAATTAACACTAGAAACGGGATATTTACCAAGTCCACTTTTTATGAGCAGATAAATCGGTCTACCCTCTTTCTTGTTCGGTTCACCCACCCGCAATAACTTCAGTTTATCCGTGATAATGATGCTTGCAACAGCTCCGAAATATTGGAAACTCAAAACAAACAGTGGACATGGTAAATATCCCGTTTCTAGTGTTAATTATAATGTTAGTGACCATGACAGTTTAATAACTTATAAAAACAAAGGTTTTTGAAGTAGCGAGTTGGCAACATCTGTGTTTAGTGTTTATACCGATGCAGAGGTCGTTAACCTGTTGGTGCCAGCCTATTAATCTACATCATGTGAAAAATGATGAAAATGAAAAAATAATGTCCTGTGACTAAACTACATTCGATTGAAGTTTTGTATGCACCCTGGGATCGTCATGAAACTCACGAGGTATACGTAGTTTAATTTATTGTCGTATTGCCGGCGCTGCCCTGTATAATAAATATAATATTTTGTAATATTCTGTTCAGTATTTTGTGTGTACATAAAATAAATAATTTCAAAAATTCCTACTTGGCAACGAGCTTATGCAACTGACAAGTAATAAAAAAAAAACTAGTGGAAACCTGATGGTTAGACAAGAGCAACCGTTTTCATAGCGTTTCATATTTCGACAGCGACTGTCAACAGGATTCAACTTTCATTTCATTTGACAGGTTTTCGGCTCACGTCAATTCAATAATTTTATATCTTTTCCATCATTTTTATCACTGATACACTTTAGGCAACTTATCTGTGGAGGCGGGAAAACACAGAACTAAAATAAATGTACCAATGTGTTAGACATTTCGATGCATTTTTTCTTGACAAGCTGCGCCACCTTGAAACCACCACACCACCACCATCAGCCACCAGCCACTTAAAGTGGTCATATTCTACGTGTATCCCGCTTAGATTAAAATTACTTATTTTTTGGCAATATCATATACTTTCAAACCAAAACAGTTCGGTGGCAGAAATATACATCGTAGTACATTTATTTACAAAACAGAATAAAACAAAGCAAAAAAAAATCTTATATTAAAAAAAAAATGGTTACTACTGTGAGCACTAATAGGTTCAGTGAAGTGAACGTGATGCCAGCGTTACATTCACGAACGAATGAATATCCATTCATTCGTTCATTAAATCAGTTTCATATCAACCGGTTCTGCTTTATCAGTAGTGAAAAGTGTCGGATTCAAGGCATAAAGGCGGAATATGGCTTGTTTTAACTGTGGCTGAAGTAGTTATGATGGAATGGTTTGAAAATAACATGAAAAGTATTATGTCAGTAATTGTCAAAATATAAACCAAACTAATGCATTAAACAACTACTTCACTTAGTTTTACTGAGTCTGCCTCGTTAATCAAATTGCCGCAAGCATCACTGCTGAGCATGAGGTCTTGGGTTTGATTACCAGGTTAGGCAAAGTGTTATTGGGCTTTGAGAAGCAGCCAGATTTGTGCCCGGTTGATGGCAATAGGCTCACCCTCAAATTCATGATACTTACATATAACTGGTGAAATGTGAGTGTACTATTAGTTATACATCTGCCTAACCCTTCGGAAATAACAGTCGTGATGTTTATGTTCACTGAGTTATCTGCTTCATTACCATTCCATACCAGCAAAAGCTCTCAAATGCCATGACTAAATCTTCTACCGTTTTTGACACATCATCATCATCTTCCTGCCCTTATCCCATTCTAGCACTCAAACGTCACTCTCTTAGTCAAAACGGCATTCAAATAATCAAGACCTTTCCCTACCCCTGTCTTAAACTCACACACACACACACACACACACAAACACACACACGCTCACTCTCGCACACATACTCTTACACCCTTCCAATTAATAACGCCTGATGTCTTTCATGTGACCAATGAAACGCACTCAAAACATTGTACTGATGAATGCATTGAATAGTACAGGGGTGTTGGAGGTATTTAAAGTAAAGTTATAACATTAAAAACTTGTAAATGTACAGTACTTTCATTCTTTGTTTTTCTGACATGCAAAAGTGCCTATTATGATCTAATTGAAATAAATGCTTTGAGTTTGAGTTTCAGTTTGTATTTAAAAAAAAAACTTGTGAAAATGGTAACCCCCAATATCGCTGTAACTAGAAGGTTCCCAGGTATGGTTTAGAGCAAAACAATCGCAATGAAGGGGAGAACAACTGCTTTTCGGCTTCATTAAGGGTACTTTTCCACCCAGTGTACATTACGGAAGCAAAGCTTACAAATCAATGAACACACAGAATCTAATCACGTCCCTTCAGAATCTCCAACTGATATTTCCAATGCTCCTGAAACTCGTCATATCTGTGAAACAAAGAGGAAATTAAACCAGTAAGACTTGAGCGTCACGAGCTAAGAATTTCAATATTTTACACGATAAAAAACTATCAAGAAAGTTCTAGAATCGAGATACAGACTCCGGGTCTTTAATTAATAGTTTTGTTACAGTTTTCTCAGCTTTCGAGATTCAGTTCTCAAACTGTTTCGTTTGAGAAATTGTTAAAAAGGAAAAGTGAGAGTGCTAAATAAACATAGTATTTTTTTATGACAACATTTGCTACGGAGTGCCATTTACTGTAATAAATCGAGTTGTTGTTTTAGTAGCTAAGCTAGTAAGATTTTAAAGGTTTGTTTAGAACCTGTGTGTTAACTTTATCTTAAGAATAATTTGCAATTCATAGCCTTTTTTTCATCAAATTTTAACATGATTAAATTCTGTTTAGTTTTATACATTTGAAATTTGAACGCCGCCGCGCCATGGACGGCAAAACATAACGAACTATATTTACCTACAATACCTTTTAACACGGTTATATTAGCTTTACCTGTAAATTGACCTATGTAAAAAAATCTTAGAAGTTAATTTTGACCCATTTCCCGGTTTCCGTTTTCATTTTGCATACATCTTTAGTTTGGATGACAATGCATGGTTAGCTAAGTGACTAAGTACCTAACTTCATTCTGAATCCAATATGGCAGACTCCCAAAGATGACGGACTAGTTATTCTTTATGCATTCCCATGGGTATCAAATGAAAAGGTTTGCTGAGATGACAACGAGGAATACAATGACATCGCTCTAAAGCGTGTTTTTTATAAACTCTAATATGTATTTTGTTAACAAGTATGTTCATCAAGTAAAAAACTTTGACTTTGACTTATGTGTTTTATGTGCGTACCTACTTACTACTGATGAAAGATTATTATTCATTATTATTTAATTTATGATACCTAAAGTACCTACTTGTTCACAACAATTTTTTTTAAGCAGTATTTATGTCCAAGTAATAAGAAAATACCCTAGTCAAATCGAAGAACTTCCAAGCGTTAAAATATTATCCTTAGCATTTAATTTCAAAACAGCACATTTTCTTGCCAAACATGCCCAACAAATCCCGCTACAAACGAAAACATTCTAACAGCTACCTTCCCCCAGAAAATCCGTCCTAAATCCAGGTTCAAACCGCAAAACAAAATTGAAAGCCGTCCCGACCCCAACTAATCATTCCTTCGCTTTCCCTGCAAACATTATTTACTTCCAACTAATAAACTCTATGAATATCCCAGCATAATACTCGTATTTCATCAAAAGGACTCGATGCTCTCATTTAGTGATGCACAAACTCGATGCCGATTCGACATTCCAACGTGATGCGATACTCCGATAGTTTGGATCGGTACAAACGAACATGATACAGATAGTAGTAGACCGACAGTCTGACAACCAGTCTAATCGTATTACTCAGTAGTTCAGTACTAACTTACTGGGTTGTGGAGGTCAGATAGGCAGTCGCTCCATGTAAACTACAGGTATACAACAGCTGCATCTGATTAGACTCGAAGCCGGCCCCAATGTAATATGTTAGGCAGATGATGATGATGGTGGTCAAACGAATATGATACAATACAAAACTACCGGTATCGAAATGAATGGATCGTATCATCACAACCAAATTGTCATTAATTGCATGATCAGACAATTTAATACAAAACACAGAAGAAGAACAAAATATTTTTTGAACTTTGAGATTAAAAAGCACCCCAGAAAAGGATACGAAACGATTCGATATTTGGAGAATCGAATGGAAACCATTCGATTCCCTAAAGTTGCGATCCAAAGAATCGATACAAATACATCCCTATCTCATATGAAAAGATCTCAAGATATCTCTACCAAGACTGCATCTCTCCATCTCATTACTATGGTAATATATACCGTAGTCTGCATGAATTCTGTTGGTGGCGCGAATAGTGTTATACTTAATATGGAACCTAACGATTCTGTCATGAGACTCGGGCACCATTTTGATGAGAGCGCTACTTGAGCTAAATTAAGTTCTATTTTCAAAAGGTGTATTTAAATTGAATTTTTGCTGTTGTATCTTTTAAAGTCAAGTTGTTGTCAAATAGTACGCTGATTTTAGAGAGTGATCACTCTTGTGGTGGAATTGAGCCGGCCAATACGAAACGGCACGGTTGGCGCAGTGGCTGAGCGATTGGCGCTGTGTCGCGGGTACGATTCACGCATGTAACAAATATTTGTGTACTAGCTGTTTGTGTATGATTTCGTAGCACGATGCCTACTTTCGCACTATGACTAGTGCGTTAAAATGTTTGTTAATGCACCCACGATACAGGAGAAACTCCTAGATTGGGGCAACGTTTTTAAAAAAATAAGACCCTTATGTACTTTGCAATAAGAGCGAAAAACTCGCCTTGTTACGATTCACACAATGATTCGACATATGGTTGAACTATTTGCAATTTCTTAAGCAACTGTATTGACTTTAGATTGCCATTGTGGTGAAGGGATTAGCCAATCAGTGTGGAAACTCACTGATTGCCCAGGGTGCACTGGATGTACGTATATTGGGTAAATAGATACGTCACTCGGGGAGGCTACTTTCATGTACAGTCGACCAAACTTGCATTTGACTACCGTAATTCCTGCTTGCAGCTCCCGGCCGCAATAAATACTTTAAAACTTTCTCTTCATTGGTCCTTTGTTTATTATATTGCTATTAGGCGAAAAAGGATGGTCAAATATCTGTAACATTAACAGTCCTGAGAATTTTTTTTAAACAAAGTATTAATATTATTAAAAATACTCACATATTTTTCGGTCTTTTTAGGGTTCCGTAGCAAAAAGGTAAAAACGGAACCCTTATAGGATCACTTTGTTGCCCGTCCGTCCGTCTGTCTGTCTGTCAAGACCCTTTATCTCGGGAACGCGTGGAAGTATCGAGTTCAAATTAAAATCATATTCTCAAGTTTACAGTCCCTTGAAGCTGTGAAAAAAGCAAACTTTAAAATTCACTTTAAAAAAAAATACGGCCGTTTATGCCGCAAAAAATGTATGTTTGTCAAGGGAATCAAAATTTAATCCAGTTGTCCTAGAATCATGAAATTTGGCAAGAAGCAATGTATTACAGCACATGTAAAGGAAAAAATCTGAAAACCGTAACTATGTAGTTTAATGACAAAATACCTAGAAGTTTGTACGGAACACTCGGTGCGCGAGTCCGACTCACACTTGGCCGGTTTTACTACTATTGGTTCGCACAAAAAGGGGCAATAAACAGATCATCGTGAGCACGGGATATTGTTTTAAAAAAGAGCAGACGAAGCTTTAGTTGCCTGTACAATACTCTGGGTTGACTCAATTGAGATTTCCATCGATCCACAAAGAAGAAGAGTCATAGGTATCGTTTATTTAGTGGTCTTATGATAAGCAATGACATTATAGGTTGTTTCGAGATTAAAGCAGTTTTACTCCTTTTGTAAGCAGGATGTTAATCAATTTAAATATATTTAACTGTCTAAGAGTAAACATAACTTAAAATGATAAATATTTATAAAAAATTAAATGACACGGCACATTACATCTAAAACATAAATTTTATCTCATGTTTTTGCCGTTACGTACTTGTATGGCTAAGTAATAAATAATAGCTTTGATTTCAGGATAGTCGTTGAATCCCGCTTCTGTGCAGACGGGCTAGTAATTCCCTAACTTGTATGCTAGCCTAACAAATCCATCACGCGACTTACAGGCATACGGTGTGGCGTCGACGGCAGTTACGCACCAATTTAGATTCGGAAAAAACAATTGAAGACCAACAGCTGACTGTACAAAGTCACTGCAGTGACGTATGATGCAATGTTGCATGTCGAGGCGTTTCTTGATTGACCTACCCTAAATGGCACGTAGCTTATGACGGACTGTAAGACTCGAGATGACTGCGAAGGTGTTGGAAATCGTAGGATAGAATGTAACTTTGTAGCATAAAGGGTGTAAATAGTTTAACGAAGCCAAAAGGCTGTTCTCCCCGTCGTTGCGCATTTTTTTTTTGTTCTGGACCCTGCCTGGGAACCCAGGGTCTAAGTTCTAACTTTCTTATTAAGTTTTTTTTTGTTGTTAGTTTTTAAGGTTTTATCTTTACTTTAAATACCTCCCTGACCCCTTTACTATTCAATGCAGCACAATGTTTTGAGTGCGTTACATTGTGTTTTCCCGTAAAACTTGATTTTTTACCTCCAAAAAAAGTCGTTTCCCAGCAATAATTTTTGCGTAGAGTTACTTGGTTTGATGTACAAAATGCTTAGTTGGCGGCTTCGTTTAGGGTCCATTTACACCTTGTATGACGAAATCCGTGACTGTATGAAACTTCAAAGCTATTGGAAGACGCTGGAATGAATGTAACTTGGGTTGACACCAAACTTTATTTGGCTATTTTAAATCAAAAACTATTTGGAGTAAGTACTACTCGAAACTTATCTCAATACCGTTTATCAATGACGATTTGCTAACACAACATTGTTTTTTGTTTGGCTAACTAACGTAAACTTATTCTAAATTGCTACAAAAACCCACAAACTTCTTTACCCCTAATATTTTATCAAACAACCAAATTCATCAAATTGGAATTACTTCATCCGAAAAGGAACCAGTTCTCGTTGGATGTTATCTCAGTTCTCAACGTCAATCAGAGAGAGCCAAGCCGCAATTGTATTGAAATTCCTTTTTAATAAATTTCAAATTAACTGATAAACTAAGCCAGGATCTAGACAAGCTAACCATCTAAATTAGGAAAAAATACGATTGTGTCGGAAAGAGGATTTTGTATTCTTGCTAGCGTTTTGAAATACCAGACGTTTCTTCGTAAATTCGATAAGACAGATTGATTTAAGCACTTTAGTTGGTTTTACTTACGTAGTAACTTATTTACACTGAGGTTTTACTGAGAATCAGTAATAACGTTCTGATTTTCTGATACAACCTTTTGTTGTTAAATGTTATTTTCAGACATACATTTTCGTTGGAAACATTTCCTCCCATGCCATGAAAGCTTTTTCGTATCACGTATTAAGTCTATTTCTAAATTCCAACGTGTCTATTATGAATCGTACATGAGATAATTATTGTCGACTCTAATTTTATTATCTTTATAATTTAAATGGTCAAAGGTAAATGTTATTGAGACGCTACTAGTGGCTAGGCATCATCTTCGCAACACGTTTTCTTCTTTCATGCTCCCCTGTCAGGCGTCACGGCATCATTTACTCCTTTCTCTTTCATAATTATCATCCCTCACACAATCCATAGTGGCAAAATTATTCAACAAATAATATCATTCTGGCCAGCTCCTTCTAGCTATTGCAATGAGTTTCGATGTTAAGATGGAAGCTTCAGAGTAGCCCGCGAAAATCAAGTTTTCTTTGGTTTTTTGCAATTTGTAGGTCAGTGTCAGGTTGTATGTTGATGAAAATTGAGTCGCGCCAGTAACAAGTATTGCAAATTGAAAAAAACGGAAGAAATTTTGAATTTGGCTGGCCACGCTGGCGCTTCCTTAAGTTAATTGTTCTGCTTACTCAATTAAATGACGAAACATTTTATTACCTTTAGTATTAATTGTATCTACGGCCAGTTAGAAGTTCCTTTTCCACTATTACAAAGCAATGGAAGTTACAAACATGTTAAAATGATACAGAATAGTTTTCCCACTTCCCATATAAATTTTATGAGTTTCGTTGAACTGTTGACCACTTGAAGCCTCGTTTGAGTTTATGCTTTAAGTACAGTTACTGTACTATTCCAGTGGAAAATTTTGTCACTATTACTACAAAAAAAAAGTTTATTTGTACACAAAAACCAAACATTATAATTTAGTTACTAGGATTAAGTTGCACATCAGAGACAGTTTAAGGACGAAAGTTTGACTTTAAACTAGGCCTGTGTCTTAGAAATCATTTGTTCCCAGAAGTGCGGTGATATATACATCTAGGTATATAACAATCGTGTAAGTACTTTTTATTTTCTTTAAACAAATAGGTAAGTGAACATTTTGCTAATAGTTTCTATTTTTTTCTAATTATTACTCAAGGGCTCATCGCGCAGTTCACGTATGGTACTGGTTGAGGACTCCGAGGTTTGAAACCCCAACTAGGGTTTGTATACCCTAACTGACCAGTAAAACCGTCAGTTACTAATTTAAGTGCTAACATCCTTTATTTAACTTAAGCCTTAAATAACTTCAAACTTGGTGAAAATTGTGTCTAGATTACAGTCGTGCAGACGGATCTTAATCTTTTTCATACTAACGTTTTGTTGGGCTATTGCCAATATTCGTTTGGTAGTCGAGCGATCATTCGTACAAAGAAATACACGTACAATATATTCTTTTACACCTCAACTTTCTTACTAAAATACAAGTCATAGCAAAACTTGTCATCAATCAAAGAATCATTAGTTCTCTCCAAGATGCATTCTTCCATCACCAACGCCAATGACACAACCAACCACTTCTAATGTTACCATAAAGTTTCTTTAGGAAGTCACCCTCTGATCCCCTCTGATCGTCAAGGTACCTTTACCTATTCCGGGGCTCTGCTCAAGTACTCGACTACTCATAGCCTTTTTTTTGGGTTGGGAAATCATCAAATGACTCCTCCCGCTCTGGGCGGAGCGGAAGGGAGTGTCAGACTTTTACTGACTAAAACCCATCCATGTTCCTTCTTTTGCCCTTTGTGTTCCAGGGCCGTGGTATCTCTTTCGAACAGTCCCGCAGCCCTGGCAGGCTACGGCCCTTGCGGGCCCCTTCTGTTTGCTGACATCTCTTCCACCACCTCGGCCACCGTAGGCGCGGGCCTGTGGACGGTGAATAATGGGCTAGCTCGCCGTCCGTCCGTCTTATGAAGACAGGCCGTGTCGACGGCGCGTTCGTGTTCCACGCGCGCCTCTAAAGGATGTCAGCAAACAGGAGGGACTCTAACTCATAGCCTAGGGCCTAGACAAACTTACATTCTATTAGCCATAGTTATGATGAATAATTAAACTTTTATTTTTTTTAAACAAGCTTTTATTTAAATGAAAAAGAAGAAAATTAGGTTTATCCATTGAACGCGTATACAAAATTTCGTATTCGTGCTATTAACCCATGAGGAGTTCTTTCGCGATCCTGGCTGCAGGATCAAGTCATGTCTATCAACAACTTGTATTGTCACCAAAACCAAAGGTGTGTGTAAAATTTAAGCTCAATCGGTTAGGGGGAACTAGTTTGAAATTCAGTTGGAAGATTTGACTATTACGTACTACTAACTAACAAGGCAAGAAGCTTATAAAAAGTCAAAACTGTCAAGCCTGTTGACAGTACTTTTACAGTATGACCACTTAAAGTTTGCAGTTCAAGGTGGTGCTGCTTGTCAAGAAAAAATGCATCGGTATGACAAATTTAGTATATTTATTTTCGTGTTTTCCCGTCTGCACTGATTAGTTAGTTGAAGTGTAATTATGAAACTCTTCGAAAACGATTATCACTTATTTAGGCTATCGAGTCACTGTCCCACTAGCACTTGACCAGTTCAAACGCAACTTTCAAAATAAATTTCAATTCGCACCACAAACAGGTAGGTAAAACAAAATATTAAATGGCAGCAATAAAAATAAGTACAGACCCCCACTAAATGTACCTTTTAGAATTAAAGCGCTCGCTGTTCCTTTATTTTATTTAGGTTTAGGTACTCGAAATGCGTTACGTTAGCAGAATAATAACGACCTATAAAACCAATCCTGTTTCAACGTTATACGTTTTACTTAGTTATGTCTCTGAGGGCTTTCAAATACTTTCAATTACCGTATAAGCTGATAGTAGTACAGTTCGAGTGTATAGTTTATTTGAACGCGGCCCGATTCAAGATTAAGCCAAACTATAAAACAGCGAGGAGGTCGTGTCTAAATAAAATCAGCCGTGCTTGCCTAGGTTAGTCCGTGGATGGGTAACCACCCATTACATACAGAGTTTCCTCCGTGCCAGGGAAAACACATTAATTCGTTGACCCCGGCTGACATTTGTAGATCTTAGACTGTCGTTACAGGTAGTTAGCTGTCTGAAAGTCTGACAACTCGTCCTACCAAGAGCTGTCGTATTACCTAACAACTGAATTAATTGTGGAGCTCAAATAGGCCCTCCATGTAAAATACTAGTATTCAGCTGCATCGTTAGACTGGAAACCGGCCCAAAGTTGGGAAAAGGCGAGGTAGATGTATGTGGGTACTAATTAATAAACATGGAACTAAGTGGCAGAAGAAAAATTGGAGGTAAAAAAGTAGAATAAAAGTTCTGACGTGTTAGGTACACGTCAGCTCTGCTTCTTGCTTTGGGATTCTGCTTTTTTATCACCTAGTAAACGGGCCTTCAAGTGTGTACTAGTAAGACCTTTGCGTGTTCTGTCGAATGAGTATTAATCGTTAAATAATTCATTGTTCCATAGAACCAGCGCGACCTTTACGACGATTCGCTTTTCCGACTGCCGACAGAATCGATTCCGATAAAGTGTTCGTAGTATTTTAGTTTTAATTTGACTGCATTTTAAGAAGCTTTGTTTGAAATCGTGACAGGTTTTGTGAAAAGTTTTTTTTTTTCCATATCAGTTTTTGCTGCAAATTGGTACGCAAGTTATGGTATACTTATAATTAACTACTATATTATATACTATATATATTAACTACTATTTATAATTTATTATTGTTATTTTGATGACGTTCACCAACTGTTTATTTTATTTAGTCAACATTAACAAAACAACATCTGCCAATATAAATTGCGCAGTCGACATCCTCGCTTACACAAATAACTAAACTAATTGTCCAAGCAGTACAGACAACGCGAAAAATGTCGTTAAAACTACAAAGTTTTCAAAGTACAGTCACGCGCACAGTGGAATAAATAAAAAAGTTTGCGTAACAAAATTTTCGAAGCGCCCTGATTGGCTGAAAATTGTCCGTGTTGCTACATCGAATAATAGAATTTTGTATTGCCTAGCTGGCCTAGGTTAGGGTGTACTAATTTGATCATACCGCGGACGTGACTAAATGTTCGAAATATTGAGTGAGCAGTGACAACTCAGTGGTATCCGTCCCTTACGACGTGTAGGTCGAACCGAACCTAAGCAGGCACATAACTAAGTGTAGTATATTTTCATCACCATTGCTCTTAAAATATTGAAGGAAAACATCTTGATTCGAGGAAACGGCTATATATTAAAGGCGAAAATCTGATAACTTTCTGTCATGTTTTTTCATCTATTTTTATCCTAGTTTGAAAAAGATTTTAAAAAAACATTCATATTTTTGACTCCCGCACGATGTAAAGAAAAGTTCGGAAAACTTAGAAACCTTTGATCAATTTTTAGAACAAATGAATAAAGAGCAAGTAATTAACTTCGTTTTATTTTTCAAAAGAAGTAGCTGATTTTTTAACCATTACAAGATAACATAATAATATAACGCCTTTTAATCTCCGGAGGGTTAGGCAGAGGTGCATCCATCCCATATAAAGGGGGCGAGTCTTTTGCCATCAACCGGGCACAAATCCAGAATACGGCTGCTACTGAGAAATTCCTGATTGAAAAACCGAATAACACTTTGCCCGACCCGGGAATCGAACCCAGAACCTCATGCTCTGCAATCATCATCGCGTTTGCGACCAGAGGACCGACGAGGCAGTCCATTACAAAAATCTTACAAAAAACCTTTCGCCGCAAAAAAGGAACACATCATTACCAACAGTTTAGTAGTTTCCATACAACTATCCATGTCATTCGTTTTTATCAAACGAGCCACCAATAAACAAAATTCAAGTAAAAAAACCATCAGACAAGATCAGTATGTCTTCCTAACACTGATTGATGGAAGATAAATTCGCATACAAAAAAATACAAGGGCTGATATCAAAGCGAATTTGGAGCACTGAGTCGAGCAACGGTATCAGGCTATCGGATCGAGAGGTACATCAGTGATCAGTCGTAGTCATATGGTTGTTCTCAGAAAACAGGGGAACACAGTAGGGTAAGTGCAGTTTTAAGAATTATTAAGCTAGCCGTAGCCCGCAACTTTGTTCGCGTGGAAATTTTGTTTTGTAAATGTTAGAAAAAAAGGCAATACCTTAATTGCTATTCCAGACTATAATCTAGCTCTGTGCCATATTTTATCCAGATACGTTCAGCCGTTCTGGCGTGTTGAGTAACAAACATCCATTCTTTTTTTTCTAGCAGTACAATCCCGTGGGACTAACGCCCGGGCGAGCGCGGACGCGGGCGGACATAAGCTAGTTCATTATATTGACAGCAAAACTATAGTTACACCACAACTGAATAATCTCTGGGTTGAGGTTCGATGAAACTGGTACGGACAAATTGCGGACACGGCTCCATCACCGGATTATGACGGATAATATACTGCAGCGGGACTCGGTGTCTTCCCAACAGTTTGACCGAACCTTAACGCACTTGGGAAGACTGGTTTTCAGACTTTCAGGCGAGTCGACGTGTTATGAAAGAAATTATAAACGAAAGTCAGTTGGGATCAACTGCTTAACGTGCTTCGATATGGATTCGAAATGCAATGGATACATCCCACCGATATCGGCAAGCAGAGACCTATTTTCGAGTAAGGTAAGGGTAAAAACTAAAAAGAAATAATGTTGATATTAAAATCAGCCGTTCTAAAGAATAAAAACTACTGCAATAGTGCACAAACAAATAACTCATCGTTTATGCGCCGAAGTTATTCACTTCGCAGAGTTAAGTTTTGCAATTTATGCGACAAAAAAGATACTGCAACTTTTTATAGTCTTCGAGCTTCGAAACTGGAAGGTTTTACTAAGAAACCTATGCTGTCGTCATCATTGTAACTTTAAAGAGACGGTTACGTAGTGCCTATAGGCAGACACGGGTTTTTGGAAACGGGTTTTGTCGACGCAAGAATCGATAAAATGACAGATTGTAGAAAGATTTATATCGTCGTCGTAATCATGGCGATGGTAGAAATGTGGATAAGAAATATTTTTATTCTTCAGTCGACAAAAGTCTACAACGTCAAGCATGACGACAATTTTACTCTACTTTTGACACTTAAGGGTAGAAACATTTCATCACACCGAACCTAGACAAGACTTTATCTCCCAGTCTTATTTTCATAAGAAGGTTTTAACTCCCAGATAAGTCACGAGGTATTCTCCATATTTATATAACTGGGGTACCTGGCCATTTATGCAGGGCGGCACCGATAATTCGACAATCAATAAAGGAAAACACTGGTAATACTAGTTCATAGGACTATTTTTAAACTATCAAATAAATACTAAAATCGAAATATAAAAAAAAAAACAAATGAAATAACATAAAACTGTTAACGAATTACAACACAAAACATGATTTTTTGTATGCAGACAGGGAACGTCAAGAGGTTTAGAGGTTTTGTTTATGCATTAGGCAGCTTATTTTATTGTGTAACTATTTTATGGGACAATAGGTGCTAGTACTTGTAAATACCCGGGCATAATTCTAGAGTACACTCTGGACCTCAGTAATATTAGAATTTACCCGTCTTCTTGTTCATACCAGACCATGTAAACTGATGAAATTTGTTATGCATAAAAAAAACATAATAATAATGTAATCAAAATCGTTTATTGCTATGTCCATAATGTACAACATACAGGTGGTAATTAAAAAAAAAGAAACAATTATGGACCCTGTCGGGCACAGCAATTTTTTAAATAAATAGTGAGAGGAAGAGCGCTTAAGGCGAGGTTAACCCGAGCACCGTAGGCATTTAACGCTAACCCCAGCCCGCGCAAGGAGTCGCGATACGTAACAAATTACGCTGCGCGGGAAACGCGCGCTAAGGGTCATGATCAAGGGTTTGATTCAGAAAGCAGTACAACTGGACACGGCGCGTATTGTTAGGAGGTTCCTCTTTCAAGAGCCCTGACCACCGGTTGCTCGGTGAGCTACTATTTTTCATATTATTATTAAATGTTTTACTTTTATAATTTTTTTAATAAAAATATTTAAAAATGTAAATATGTAGTATGAATAAAGAAAATTATAATGTAGAACATCTTGATTTTTTTATGGAATTGTGCTTTAGCCTTCTAAAACTAGTTCATAATACTTGACCTAAACTAAACTTCTGCTCCCACTACGCCACTATCTCTCTCTTCACAAAGATATATATCAGTTACTCAGCCTCCGGTTCATTGAACTTTACTTAGGCGGCAGTAGCTAATCTTTCAGTAATCACGCTCATACGATACGCTTACGCCACATTTGTCTTGTTTTACGTATTTTTCATTCTCATCCCCCGTTTGTTTATATGATGCTGGTGAAAATCTTGTTACGATGAGCGTGTTTGCTTAAAAGAAGATGTATTTCAAGTTTTGTTGTGAGCGAATGAGGAAATTATTTATAAATATGCTTAAGGTATTTGTTACTGTCAGTGTTCAATTTTAGATTCATTTTGGGGTTACATGGGGTTATTGAGAATTTTGGAAATAGATAGATTTCTTTCACAAATTAATAATATAATAATAAGAATATTATCTTGGGACAACCAACACACTGCCATCTGATCATCCCAAACTAGGCTGAGCCTGTACTATGACAACCAGACAACTGATAAACATACTTATATATTTCTAAATACATACATATTATAGATAAATTACACACCCAGATACAGAACAAATAATCGTACTCATCGCACAAAGATTTGCCCTGTGTGGGAATCGAACCCACGACCTCCGTCCTAGCAGTCAGGGTCACTAACCACTAGACCAACAGGCCAATCAATTACATAGATAACTTTTAAACATGGAACCAGCATTCAACTAAAAAGAATAAATAAGTGACTTTCATTTGTTTGGAACCTTAAAAAACCATCTGAAATCTACTACTAAAGTACGACCAGTTTAAGTTTGCTGTTCAAGGTCAGCAGTGCCACCTTAAACTGGTTGTGTGGTCAGGAAAAAATGCAACAATATGTCATTATGTCAATGCGCTTCTAAAATTCATTTAATTCTTTATTTTACCGCCTGCACAGATATGCCGCTCAAAGTATACCTGATTTATTTATTCGAAGCTTTAATTATACTGAAAGTCGAATACGAACCACAATCTGCCGTTGTAAGCAAGAGAAAGCAATATAATCACAAGAAAATTACACGAATCACTGAAACAGCTAGTACGACTTACAAGGAAAGTAATTTATTAAACCAACAATGACGCGGTTGGGAAACCCTTAAACACCAATTAAAGTAAAAGGAAACGGTTCTATAATTAATAAATATTTGTCGCCTGATTGTTCATGTTAATTAATTTTTTTTCAGTCACGGTGTTTTGAAACCAATATACATGTACTTACAGCTGTAGGAGTTAAGTGGCGATTTCCTGAAATACTAGGTGGGCACTCGGACCCCATGGCCCTAGTGTTTCAACCCCAAACAGCTCAAACACATAACTACCAATGAAATTATTGTATTTACGCCGTTTGAGGTTTTCAGCACCTGCAGCAGCCGCCCCAGCGCAGCCCACTGTGCTAGGAAGATGGGATGGCGCAAGGGTGTCGACGCAAGTTGCGTCCCACACCAAAGGCCTACCCAACTTTCGATTGGATAAAAGAAAAGGCAGACATTTTCTATATTTAAGAAGACAACACGCTTTCCTTCATCATTGCGTTTTGTTTTCAAAATATTCCGTTTTTCTTCAAAACCAATAAAAAGTACTAACAAGTAATATTTATTAACAAGATCTTCTTTCTACAATTAAATACATTAATTAAAAGTTATAAAACTCTTTACTAAAAAAGTTTCGAAGAAAAACACGCAGTGACAAGAAAAAAGGTTCAATTTTTTAACTAAATTAATTCATGGAGTTCGACAACTCGCTGTTTTCAGCCTTTTAATAACTTTTTTTTTAATTAGTTAGCTCTCAAAGAGTTCCTTTTATGTAGCAGGACGAAGAGTTCGTTTTAAATTGTTCTTGTATTCATTAAACGCCTTTCAAATTGTTGTTGACCTTTAATTTGGTATGTACTACTGTTCTTTTTTCAGCCATATTCTTGGCTGTTATTAATTCATAATTTTCAATGGAATTGATATTGTGCAATTAATTTAGATATTAATAGATTGTCTTCTAATAGCTTACCTTCTGTAAAAAGTTTTCTATTTTACCTAGAGATATCGATATGATAAGACAATGACAACTTTCAAATATTTCCCTCCAACACAAAATAGTAAAAAACACCCCCTTTTTAAATTCATTCAGGTCCCTACCTCACAAAAATACTGCCCCTTCTTTCATGAAACGACAATCTCAGCTGAAACAACCATACAAATTTAAAATATACATACTAAAATGCCACAGACCAGAGACGGTATAATCCAATCTAGAGGACTCAGTAAGCACTAGTATTTTTCTTACTTGAGCAATAAATTAGCGGTTCAAAGCATTAGACTAACTTATTGCATTTTTATCCAAGCTTTCTCCGCTTCATTTCAAGAGTAAACTTACGAAGAACTAAAGTTTGCACTTCAAACTGAAATTAATGAATTATTTATTGTAAGTATTGTGTTTATTCAGGGTTGCACTTTTGTTGAAGGTTTTCTTCTTTCAAATTTAAGAAAAGCACATCTGGTAGATACAACATTTTTGAAGTTAATTATTTTTTTTTTTAAATTTACCCCGAATGGAAGGCTATAGTCTTTCGACCATATTGCCTAGTCTTAAGTCCAACGAAGTTAAATCACCTCAGACAGGAGTAACCATTTTTTTTATCGCAACTGAACCGATGGGGAGTTGTGGACTATTCTGCCAGCGTCTGAGAATAACCTTATCATTTGTTTAAAGATGACTGTGCTTTTATTGAGTGGGCCTCTAAGGCCCATTTTCAAATGTTTGATCGATGTTGATCAACCCTGTAAGGCTTATAAAACACTAGCTTATGCCCGCGGCTTCCCCCGCGTGAAATTCGGTAGCTGTCCCACGGGATCATACTACCGGGATAAAAATTCTATATGTTAATCCAGGTTCTATGTGCCAAATTTCAAGAGTAACAAACATTCTCAAAAACTTTCGCATTTATAATATTAGTAAGATGTCAGTGACAATACACAAACAGCAATTTTATTGTGAAAAAGCAAATGACATTTTGACTGTGTATTCGTAAACAACTTAGTCTATGATTATCGAAATTGTACCCAAGATTACCTAATAAGCATTGCACTGATGAAACCTTAGTCATATCTTTCTTCTGTCAGCGACTTCTCCTACTGTCAGAAACTCCTTCTTGAATTTCCACCGATCAGGCCCAGTTTGCATCGGTGGTTTTCATCTGTCTTCAAATTTTTGAATCTACTCATAACACATTCTCCGTTTCGAATTTGGAACCACGCCAACAAAACCTCAACATACAAATAAGGTAAAATTCTTTACTAACGTACTGAAAAAAGGACCATAATCTAACCTATTTTCAACCCATTTCGTAACGCCAGCCAATAATTATGGCGACGCACGTTTCTAATGATCACGTTAAAGTGTTCGTGAACACATTTAACACTATTATTAAGTGTTATTTGGACTAGTTATCAAGCCACGCAGGCAGCGCCAGGGGCGATTACTAGCTCATAAAGGGGCAGTAAGGTTCTTGTGTATTATTTTTATTTTCCGCAGTTAATAACACGTCCATGATAAGTGTTTGGAAAGAATTGTGGGTATCCTGAAAGCGCACGATATATATTTAAGTTTTAATGTTAAAGTTTTCAGTGTTGGTTATATCGAACCATTATATTAAGGTTTTGATAGGTTTTGGTTTTGTTAATGAATTTCTGTCAGAACCATTTACTGTGACATAGATTTAATTATAATTGTATTAATAACTTTTGACATTACTGTGTATACTTTGACATTTATTGATTTATTTTGACATTTATTGATTTATTTGCTTATTATTTTTAATTATGATTTTTATTTTTTTCACTTTTGGCATGTATCATTTTGTCATTTATGTACTAAGTAGTTGCTAATTTTATAGGCATAGTTTAAATTATGATTTTATTTTTGCAATGTTTAATTTTCCCATTTGGTATTTTTTTTGTTAAATAGACTTCTCTCGAATTGAAATGATATTTTAAAAATCACAATATTTTTGCTAAACATTTGCACGCCATAGTATGTGGCAAACATGTCTGAACCAATTTTCTTCAATTTTATCCTGCATGCAGTTTTTAATATTGTATGTGTACACATGTTTGGAGCAAATAAATTATCTTATCTTATCTTGAGAAAACTAAAGCTTACATGCGAGTTTCCTATGATTGATGTTACTTATCTACATGCTATTTATAGTGTGGAAATACAAGATGTAAACAGACCCTTTACGAAGCCGTCAACCAAGCATTCCGTATGTACATCAAACCGAGTAACTCTACGCAAAAATAATTAATGCGAGAACTATGGTTTTTTTGGGGTGAAATGTCACGTTTCACATTAGAACTCATTGTAACGTACTCAAAACATTGTGCTGGTGGGCATTGAATAATACGGAGGTATTTAAAGTAAAGTTTTATCATTAAAAACTTGTATTTAGTTAATAAGTAGGATTTTTGACACAGAATATTTCCGCAACTAGAAGGTTCCCAGGTATGTTCCAGAACGAAACACTGATCGCAATGACGGGAAGAACAAGTGCCTTTGGCTTGATTAAGGGCATTTGTACACCCAATACGTGTCGTAAAAGAGCGTCTAAACATGACCTATAAGGCAAAAAATTTTGAAACAGTAAAATGTGTTTGACGAGCTTTGCCCATCTCTTTGGGTGCATTCGTGCGACGTGGCCAGCCCACTCCCCCTCCAGCCTTGCTGTTTATTCTCCAACATCATTAAAGTCATGGCAGCATTATTATGACCACTACAAAATAGGACTAACTTAGAAATCGTTAGTCTACTAGGTATTCAACTGAAAGTCCTCTTAGTTAATTGGCTTTTGCTTTACCAGTCTTATTAAACTTAGCTGGACTTTAATTATCAACAGGGTACTAACAGATTTCCTCTATTAATAGATCCCGATAATAAAATATAAAATTACTTCCTCAATACATACGGGCGGAAAAGATATTAACTAAAAGAGAATTTTATTACTTGTTTTTTTACTACGACTTAAATACGACGACTTTGATAATTAATTAAAAATATACGTCGCTAGATTATCTGGTACATATTTTCTTTTGATCTTTTTGTTTCTTTGTAGAAAAAATATCAAAGGAACTACGATATCTAATCTTATTTCAGATAAAAATATAATATGGGAGAAGTTCTTTATGTTATATTTTTTTTCTAAGCGCCGCTGTAGACTGCGGAAATTACCAATCCACACTAATATTATAAAGAGGAAAAATGTGTATTTTTGTGTGTGTGTATGTTTGTAATGAATAAACTCAAAAACTACTGTGCCGATTTTAAAAATTCTTTCACCATTGGAAAGCAACATTCACCCTTAGTAACATAGGCACCCGTGCAAAGCCGAGACGAGCCTATTATTTAAATAATGGCTGGTGTATGCATTTAACGAGTCGAATAGTAAACTATACTTCACTTCTTCACTTTTTATTCATTTTCGCCTTTCTCAGCGTCTTTCACATGTAATAAAACGTCTGATCACAAAATTAATCAAAAGTGAAAAATGAATTCATTAGTCAAACGATCCAACGATGAAATTTTCGTGCTCAGTATCAGTATCTTCCACTCGCCAACTCAATGATGAAATAATTAAATGAGAGGCAGTTGAACGTAATTCATATCTATTTTGACGTGTGAACGTGGAATGAAACAAAAAATAATAGTCACTAGAGTGAACCTTCACTTAACTAAAGTGTCTGATATCAGCTTGATAACAAGTTTATTTTTTAAGAACTTATTGTCCCACTCTTGGGCAAAGATCTCCCCCTTGATATCAATACACTGGTTTAATCAATCTTTGATTAGCAACCCTAGAGCTTTGTGAACCTTACAAAAAAAAAATTAACAACTAGGACGTACCTACACATTATCACCAGCTGCATCCCAATTTCTGCGGCATTTTTCGAAAAATATCGACCAATACTATATCTACTACCAATTTCACCAATTCAAAGAATAAATACCCCGTGTTTTCCCATTCTGCTAGCAGTTCCGTACACTGATATATATGAACCGTTTCTTGCGACGTGGGCGGATGACATTAAAAACCGCTTAGTGTTGCCCACAACGAAATACCGGCAATTTTGGTGGCCACTTAAAAATATAGAACGCATCCGTACGTAGCTATTTAGTAACGAATCGTTTGTGGAATGTGTTTTTAGGTTATATTTTCTTTTGTTTTTCATTTTAAAGATCATTTCTGCCTCGTTGATCTAGTGGTCGCAATCGCTACTGCTGAGCATGTGGTCCTGGGTTCGATTCCCGGGTCCGGCAAAGTGTTATTGGGATTTACCAACAGGAATTTTTCAGTAGCAGCCACGGAGTCTGGAATTGTGGCCAGTTGATGGCAATAGGCTCACCCCTTTTACATGAGACTAAACATAACTGGCGAAATGTGGGTGCACCATTAGGTACACCTCTGCCTAACCCTTCGAGGATTACAGGCGTAATGTTACGTATATGAGGATCATTTTATTGAACGCCTCGTTCGTCTAATGGTTGCCAGCACTACTGCTGAGCTTGAGGTCTTGGGTTCGATTCACAGGTCGGGCAAAATGTTATTGTTATTATTCCAATTGGACATCGATTCTCGATCGATTTCTCAGACACGGAATCTAGATTTGTGCGAGATTGATGGTAAGTAGCTCTCATTACACGTTATTGAACATAATTGTAATTAAAATATTATCATCCTCTATCCAACCTATAGGTATCCCAATAATGTTGAAGTTTCAGACTAACTGGGTGCAACTGAATACCAGTAATTATTTGAAATCTGACCCCCACTAACAGATAACCAATAATCTCCCTAATCCAGTCTGGTCATAGTAGATTCCTAGATGTGTGTTAACTTTTGTTAACCTCTTATCTTGTTTTCCGTTTTTCTTGTGTAGTAAGCAACGACTTATTGTCGGGCCTATGCTGTCCCCCCATACTTGAGTACTAATGCTGTAACATGATAATATTGTAAAACTAATAATTTTAAAAGAGTAACCATGGAGTTTCTTGCCGGTTCTTCTCCATAGGAAACGACCAACCCGAACCGTGCACCTTTTTGTCGACGTTTCATAAGTGCCCATGTAGGCCTATGTGAAATAAAAATATTTTGATTTTGATTTTGATTTTGGTCTATCTATTTCATTCAAATAAACAATCCGAAACCTAAACATGCATGTCCGCTTTTCACTGCTCTTTCACTTTTTAATTTCACCCCCGTTTAATATATTTTACGTATAATAAAACCTTAATAAAACAGAGCAATAACCGTACATCATTTTCTCCCCTTTTTTACACGCTCAAAGAAAATGCACGCGATTTCACTTGTTTATTGTTACTAAAGACTAGTTTACTCTATGAGAGTCGGCTAGATAGATGGTGAGTAGGTAATATTTTATAAATGAAGTCATGCTGTGTAGAATTCTAACAGAAATATATTTGAGACGCACTCGGAAAGTTATAGCAGAATAGACATTTTAAAATTGTCATCTTTTACAAGAATTCTAAATAGGTTATTTTTGCAATAGAAATTCGTAATCTCAGGATCGCACCACATTTCTGTCATTATAAGCAACTGGTAGATATCTTCTTCTTCAACCTTTTGCCACCCACTCAGTTTAGGTCTTCCAAATCTCTTCACTGGTACTGGTAGGTACTATTAGTAGTGGTACTGCTACTTATAAGGTCAACCAACAACAGATCACAACCTCTTTCTAATATACCTTTCAAACTCTGGCTAACAGGAATTCCTTTAAAAAAAACTCTATTACGCGTCTGATTATGTAATTTAGCAAGTTTTAGTTTTATATATTGTTTCCAAAATAACAATAAAATAACCTGTACGAAACAGCTGTGAAATGTCCAAATATCCAAATCATGTAGAATCGAAACTGCGGGAGATTTTTTTCAAAGGTGTCAGTCCAACAAACTGACAGCGCTTTTCACGCGTAACTTGCCAATGTAATATGCCTCGACATTGTCTCATTTTTTCATGCTTTTTCATAAAAGAGCTAGCGCAGTCTGAACACAGCTTGTAAAAATAAAGGACACTACTAACATCTGTGAGTGTCATTGAAATAATTCTGTTGTGTGTGTGTGAGTGAAATAATTTCATGCAACAAGCATGGTGCAAGGTTAAGCTGCACTTTCTGCGGTGAGGATGGCTGAAGAATTTTCACAATAAACTGTCGTATGAAACTACGCTGCTATTAAGCTGGTGGGTAGACAGTTCTTACAATAGACAATCAGCACACTGTTGTTAAGCTCTATTTAGGTTCTAATTGAGCGAGTTATTTCCAACTACTGGGCACGGTTGGCACAGTGGCTGACCGATTGGCTGTGTGTCGCGGGTTCGATTCCCGCGCCAAATAAATATTTGTATGACCTTAAGGTAGTTGTTCCGGGTCTGGCTGTTTGTGTATGTGAGTATAAATGTTTGTAAACGCCTCCACGATACAGGAGAAACTAATGTGGGGCAACGTTTAAAAAAACTATGCAATTATGTACTTGAAAGACACATAATAACTGGTAAAAAAGAACGATCCCATAATTATCACTACTAGAAAGTAGGTACGGTAGGTAAGTAGGTCCTACTTTCTTTCAGCACACCGAAATTAGGGGCTACACAGCTTTTAAAATGCAAGACACGTTAATATTTCTTATACAACTATAAGGATGCCTGAAGCACAAACAAGACATTTCTAAGGCAAATTGCCACTCAGCCTCCCGTGAACAAATAAGGACATTACTTTAAAACGGCGAGATCTTACGTAACGAGTTGTTGAAGCCGCTGTGTCTCTCTCCCTCTTCTAAACATAAAGTGCAGGTCGGCAAAAAAGTCAAGAAATTGGAAGATTTTTGTCAAGTGTCAAAGCTGTTAGAGTCAGTGTTTTGGGCATTGTGTACTATTAAGCGGAAGTACTCTAAATCTTCTAAAATAATACAATAGTTAAAGTTAGGTACTCTACGTTATGTTAGTTCTGTGTTGTCTGCCTACCCTCATGGAAACAAGGCGTGAATTTATAAATGTATAGGTATGCTATACAAAAAGCAACACTGAGAGGTCACAGGTGAAATATCAGTTCTTATGGTTATTACATAAAGGCTCGCTGTAACATATCTATAAGATGTATAATACAATATTTAATATATTTAATAACAACCGCTCGGATCGATCTTCAGGTTAAGCCACGCTTGCCTAGGTTGGTCCGTGGATGGATGACCACCCATTACATACCGAGTTGCCTCCGTGCCTCGGAAAGCACGTTAAGCCGTTGATTTCAGCTGTCATTTGTAGATCTTTGACAGTCGTTAGGTAGTCAGTGGCCCGAAAGTCGTACCAAGGGGAAAGTATTACTCAGTTCTAATGGGGTGGAGGTCAGATAGGCAGTCGCTCCATTTAAAATACAGGTATTCAGCTTCATCCAGTGACATTGGAAGCCGACCCCAACATAGTTGGAAAAAGGCTAAGCAGATGATGATAATGTGCTCTTCAAAAAGTAGTGGTAGCTCAGTGGAAACTGCCCCGACTCACGTGTCGTGTCGTGGGTTCGAACCCAGGTAGAAACTTTCCTTAGAGTAATTTATCTCATCACTACTAGGTCCACTCTCAAAACGGTGAAGGAAAACATAGTATTTATTTATTTTATTTATTCATCAACAAATTTACATTTGTGTCGAACAGTGGTTTTAACAATAAATGTAACACAAAAATTAAATAATTATCATAAAGCCAGAAAAAAACAAACACTACATTCCACATCGGTTCCAACATTATTAGTCTTAATATTAGTAAAGAAAATCGGGATGTTTTGAACCAAGAATTCAAAGATATTATGTGAAAATGCCACGTGGTAGATTATGGCCCACCAACTCACACAAAAGGAGAGACCAGTGTCCCAGCCGTGGGAACTTTACAGGCCGATTACGTATGCTACACCAGGCCATTATGTTAGAACTGTCCTGCAGTCCCCAGGATAGGCACATCAATCATCATCATCATCATCTTAAAATAAACGATGGAACCGTATTTCATGTTTCATTTCCATGTTTTCGCTTTTGTATTTATGTTTATTTTGTTCTAGCCTGCACACATACTTTTATATTTTTGTAGTGTTTACTATATTTCCCATAGTTGTTTTATATTATAATCCAAATACTGTTTATTTTATTTGTTTTCCGAATTCATGCAATCTAATATTTATGTTGTCTTGATTTCCGTACGTTTTTTTTCTCACGGTTGACCTCTGAAAACCAGCGTTGTGCTGTGGGCCCTCCATAGCACAGCATCATGCTGAGTGGTAGCCTGCTTGTCGCAGTCACGACGTGCAAGCTGTTAACTTTTCTTTTTCTGTTTATGTCCGGTTGTATTTATAATATTTGATGCGCCTTATGATTATTGTTATTTCTTTTTTTTTGTATGCACGTCACGTCCCGCGACATTTTTTTTTCTTTCTTCCATATTTCTAAGCAGTTTACTCTGCCAGGTAAATATAAACCAAAGAACTGGTGAATATACATCTGGTCCTACTATGTATTAAGAGTCTTTGTATGCAGAAACTTAAAATAGTACTGCCTCTATTTCCACAATTTTTTGCCAAGCCATAACAGTAAATCGGGCATTCTAAAATATTGTTTCTAAAAGGAAGTAAACACCTATCTACATACTTCACTAGTTGTGATTCTGGCACCATGTCCTGGCTCTCGAACACCATAAATCTTGAAGCGGGCAATATATTTTGAGACTCGACACCAAAGCCATATCGATATTAAAATCGAGTTCGCAAATGGTTTTATGAAATTAAAATTTTACTGCTTTCGCAACTGGAATCTATTTGCGGGGAAACTTTTAATGTTTTCCTGTGATGTATTGGTTATACTGGATAAGCCCATTCAATGAGGCAAAACATTTCTACACATTTTAATACGAGTATCTACCGAATACCGGCGGAATCATTCTAAATGTTGTGAGTTGACGACTTTGAATATTCTCTGCTTCTTCTATAATCTATAAAAATAAATAAAAATGTCTGTTTTTAATTTTAAAATAACAGCTTATTACTGAATGCATTTGAAAGTATATACGGTTTTTCTGTCTGTCTGTTATTCCGGCTAATCTCGGAAAGGGCTGGACCGATTTTGGATGGGACTTTTACTGGCAGATAGCCGATGTTATAAAGTACTCTTTATAACATCGGCTATCTGCCAATAAAAGTCCACACGAAACCCTAATCCTTTTTCTAAAATAAAAGTAGTCTAAGTAGCACCTTAGGCTACTTTTATTTCAGAAAAAGGATTAGGGTTCCGTGCAAGAGACTAAACCAATGAAATTGTTAACAAAATCCGATTCAAATAGGGAAGTAATATTTTTATAATAATTTCACCAAAACGAAGGTAGTAGGCTGTTGCTAGTCTTGAATATACAGGTTCCAACATCTAAATTATGCTCTGGATATGACAGTCTATGATTCTAATTAATATTTAAAAAAATACAGCATAATTATATAAAAATTGTCGGATCGTAATAAAACTAAATCTCAAACTCGGTCATAAGGATGCATTTTCACAAATCCTTACTGTGCTCAAACCATTTCTAGGCGTGAAAGTAGATTGTGATAATTATCTATTGTAAAAATGAAAATCATGAATTTTAATTAGGCCATTAAACGGTACTTTGGAATATCTTTACAAAGAAATTGAATAAATTGATTCAAGCTGTCCCAAAGTAGCTTAGGGTTATATAGTAGCTATAAATAATTGGTAAACTGTAGAAGATCCGAGGTTATAGATAATACAGGCGCAGTTGGTGCTATCTTACGTACATTAGAAGGTAGTCAGCCTGACCTTTAACCAGTCAACCACTGGTTAAAGATGACACGAGCTATGACTTCTTGAAATCGAGCGGGGCCTTGAAACCTACGAAAACGAAATGTAAGCGAGGCTAAAGGGAATCAAGACACGAAATACACCATACTAGGTAGAAGCTTCCCGGTATGCTAGGACAAAACAGACATTCCAAAATAGCATTCCAAAAAGGCATAGCAGTTTTATTCAACAGAAATTATGCTTATATGTATTTTTTTTTCAAACAACAAATATATCGAGATGGATAAACAAACCTATGCTCTTTTTTCCGTTGTCTTGTATCTCATCTTGGGAGTTACCAGAACATCTAAAATACCCAAAAAAGGAAAACTAATGTGAAGTGCAATACAACCACAAAACAGGTGGCTTTTGCACACTCTCGCGCTCGCTTCAAGTCCCAGCTAACTTTATGGCCCAAACATTGTGGTATTCACCCAACGCAGTCGAACGCTCCCACGACAGAGGTCCCAAAATTACTACGCACTTAGCGTAACTTACACTAAATTGAGTTTAGGGCCTAACTTAGGGGCTGCCTTCAGCCCGGTTATGGAACCATGCCAAGTTGATAAATAAAGATGTTTTATTGCAAGACTCTGATATTATTCAGGGTTATTGAAACCTCTGTTATTGTGACTCCAAAATTTAGTTGTTTGTTTGAATTTTGGAGGAGAAAATTAATTTATGTAACTGCGAGTAACTCACCTCCCCCAAATAAATTGGTTTAAAGGCAAGAATGATGATTACTATCATCATTCTGTCCTAAACCCAATTTATGTCTCTTATTACATCTTACTCATCTGCCTAGCCTTTTCCCAACGTCGTTGGGGTCGGCTTCCATTCTAACCGGATGCAGCTGAATTCCAGTATTTTATGGAGCGTTAGTCTACCTGACCTCCACAACCCTGTTAGTACTGGGTATTACGATACCTCTTGGTAAGACTAGTTGTCAGACTTTCGGGCCACTGACTAACTATAACGACTGCCAAAGAATCTACAAATGATAGCCGGGACTGCCCGGGACCAACGGCATGACATACTTTCCGAGGCACAGAGGAAACTCTACATGTAATGGGTGGTCACCCATCTACGGAAAAACCTAGGCAATCGCGGCTTAACCTGAAGATAGACCCGAGCTGCTGTTACTATTTAGCTCCTCGAACTGCTACTAACTATTTCACTAAAATATGACGTTACATTGTAGTAACTTGACACGGTCAGGAAAATTCTGTGTTTTTATAATTATGTAGTACAACGTTCCGTTTTGAATAGATCAGTGAAAAAACACAAAAAAGAAATTCTGTTACCTACCTTAATTATCAACATCTGCCTAGCTTTTTCCCAACATCGTTGGGGTCGGCTTCCAGTCTAACCGGATGCAACTGAATACCAGTATTTTACATGGAGCGACTGCCTATCTGACCTCCACAACCCTGTTAGTACCGGTAAGAACTTACCTACCTTACGCATGGAATCCCCAATATAATTTCCAATCAAACTATAATGGTGATTAAACCTGGATGTGTAGGGTTGGTTCGAGGTGACGCGGCGCGGGAAAAGAAGTCCTGGTAGGAATTGAAGGAAGCCTTTATCCAGCAATGAGACAGTTATTGTTAAACGAATAGGAAAACCTATTAAAACAAAAACAACAAATCAGTACAAATAATTAATCGAAAAAACTTCAGTAACGACAATTGTAACATCAAAGAAGTTTAATAAAAAAGCGTTCGCAACCAATATCTGAAACCCGAACAACATTCGACAAAATGAAAGTCAAAAACAATCCGACACAAATAATTCCTTTGCGAAAGTTCCTACAATATTTTATTATAAATTGTTTATTTTTCACCGAGGGCAAGCGCGTAAACAGAAAATATTACCAAAGGTCTGAGAGAAATTAAAAAGTTTTAATTGAATATTAGCCAGCTGAGCGGTTATGGAAAGTTACTTTCTTCATTGGAGCAGCTCGCTCACTGTGTTGAAACTTGCCCAGATTGAAGTTATACCGAAAATATACGAGTTGGTAAAAAGTAATTAAATCTGATGGATCAAAGTTGTAGCAAAGGGAAGTAGTATGCATCGTGGAAATGATGTTGTGGTGCAGTTTTAATAGGCTTAAGACTATAATGTTAGTCTTGAAATTACAAGAATAAAATACTCGTGCGGGCTCTGGTTGGTCGCTCCAGATATAATCTGGCCAGATATGGCTGGTTGGGTACCATTGTCCCATCCCATACACGATGTGAGTGTGTATAGTGGAACTAGACAGGATATTCCGCATGTTTTGTCCAGTCCATCGTACACAACTATCTGCATTCTCCAAGACTTAAATGAGACAACAATTAAGCTACGTAACGTACGTAAATAAAATTCTCTTGAAAATCTACTAAAACTATGTTTATACTAAAATGATCTCAGTGAGTTCAACGACCTACCTTTTCTTGAAATCTGGCACAGCCACAAGTGAATATTCATAATTTTATTATCTCTGACGTCATTTTCAATGTCTAATAAAAGGACTTTATCAGTAAATTTTATCGTAAAAGTGGTCAACCACAATGCAGTTTTCGAGTGCCCTTATCAGCTAAATGCATTTCCTATATAAACGGAGCGCCAAGATTATGCAAACACTCTGCAAAAAACGTGGTGCGCTTATCATTTCACGGGAACACTGAAATACCTATTACGGCAGGTTAGTTATTTAATTATTTATATCTTTTCACCGTTGTTATCATAGTTTTCCATACTGTTTCTGAGTATGTAATATACCTAGTAAGTACATTTTTTCACAAGAGCCGAAGGCCAGGGTGTTATGAAGCCGAGACCTGTAGTGACAAATGTCCACGTGTATCAAACGAAGTTCTGTAAGACATTTTCGAAGAAATAAAATAATACAACTACAAGTATTTTTGTCATTAACATCGTCATCTTCCTGCTCTTGTACCGTGTTACTTGAGGTCGGCGCAACACGCTCCTAAGACGACCCAGCCGTTGATTCTCTTTCAACTTTTCTGTAACTGGCTCAACTTTCAAACTTCCTGTAATATACGCATTCCTTACTGTATCCATTCTTGTCTGCTACATGGAATATTTTTTCATCCATCTTCTCCACAACCCAGCATTCCGATTCAAATGAAACTATGACATAATATAACTTGCTTTTTTTAACCGTGCTTCGCTTTTCGGTTGAAGGCGAAGCAAAGGTATGAAGCCGCAAAACAGCCTAAAATTATACTAGAGTCACATTGGCGGTATTTGGCTAATCACTTCGGTGTGGGAAAGGCCGTCTATCTCCAACTCGTTCCCGCACTGAAACGGTTCGCTGAATTCCGCCAATGTGGCCCTAGCATTAAAAGTTTTTTTTTTTTCATTTAGAACACAAATAAACGTTCATTTGATTAAATGTAAAGATTTAATAATAATGTTTATTCGATTTATAAACACACTTAAATATTCATAAAATATTCAGGCCTTAAACACATGCGCCCCTTTGCTGAGATTAAAAAAAAACCATTTACCGCAGACTATAGGAATAGGAAGCAATTACTGCAATGTTGAATGATGAATGTGCAAACAGTAAACATATTTTTTTTACCAGTGTGGTGAAAATTGAAAAATGAGTTTAAAATCACAAATATTTTATAAAACCTGCATGATTATTCAATAGTTTTGCATCAGTGCTGCATTGATTGTATGTAGTTGTGAATTGGATGTAGAAATTAAGGCAACCATTAATTCCTAAAAGATAAAAATGATCGAAAATTATGGGAAGTAGCAAAGCGTTACAAAGATTTACTTTTAAAGGGCCATAGGATGCCATGAAATAGTTAAGTTACAGTACAGGCATAATATACAAAATTACTTATAAAACTAACTTAATACGTTTTCATTTTTTTTTCAAGAATATTTATTGAAGTTTTGTTTAAACACAACATTGTGCATTGTTTAATTTAATTATTGTGTTCACTGTATGTGCAAGTAGCGCCCTCTGCGCCGAGTTTGGCGTAATATTCCCTGTTGGACTCAGTTTATGATTATCTGTGGAAATAAAACACTAGTAGAAATAAATTAAAAAAAAAAACCCGAATGGGAACTACCGCATTCTGAATCTAGTAGTGCGATTAGAACTAGTGATCGAGGAAGTGTATTGAAAAATAAATTAACCGCTTCCCCAAGAGTAAATAAATAAGTTTAAAGTTAAGTTAATAAAAAGCAGGCGTTTAAAAAATAGGTTGCCATGAATGCCTTGTCCTGGATTGCAAGACGTGTTGTGTTTCCATCGGTAATGTACATACTTACCCAATCCCACCGGTAAGTAAATGTAAAAGTTAAGCAAGTGTTTAAAATGTCCCACTTTCTATTCGAAAAAAAAAAATATGACGGCTCTGACAAAATTCGGTCTCAATCTTAACTGGATAATCATGTGAAAATAGTTTTTCTTATTTTAAATGTTGACTTCATCCTCATGATAATTCAGCTAAGACCCACTTCCGAACATAGTCCTACCCCAAGCATCGCATCATCGACTGGTGCTGTTCCGTTTTTTTCTTATTTAGACATTATTGGAGATTATTCCATAATCGCAATGCTTTTCAGGCGGGTTAGAAATCTAAGTAGGTAGGTGTATGTAAGCTGTTGTTGTGCAGAACCATCAACCTGCACTGGGCCCGTGTCGTGGGTTTTGACCCACTGTTTCTAACAGTGACCTGTATCAGTTGGAATATCAGACTGATTTATTTTAGGCAAAAAGAACGTTGCTGCCCATACACTAGTAAAACCCTTAAGTGCTGATGTCACGTATATTGAAATTAATAACGTGTGAGACCCCATGTTTTTAGTATTTTATAGGAACCACATTCATGAAACCAAACTAAATGTCGTCCAATTACAAGATAATTTTAACTCTGAGCGGTATGAATAATCTCGCTCGTAACGTCATATCCTTTCTAGATAACTTTAAAAACAGAATTAAGTACATATTTAAAGTAGAAAGCAAGAAAGAATTGTAAAACGGATATGACGTACGATCCCAAATATATAGGATCAAATATGCAGGAATGAATTTGTCTATCTGGAGGTGCAGTAGGTTAGGTACACTATGTTTTATGTTAGGGATTTTGGTTTCCGCACTTAGTCCCTAAAGTGGACCATTGTGCGTGACCCATGGTGGCCGTTACTCCAACCGTAGGTACCTATACGTCGTTGGCTAAAGTGCAAAATAGCATACTTACTGAAACAATTTTGAGATATAAGGAAAAAAACATGTTTATTACGCTAGTCCGCTGTATTATCCACAGTTACATTCTTAAATTATATTTAGGTACTTTTGGACGGGAACCTATTTGTCATAATTAAAAAGGAAAATAAATAAAAGAAACATGAACTCAGCCGCAGGCTCAGCTTGTACGGAAATAATATGCAAGAGATAAACCATACCATGAACTTTTGATAACACAAGGTCGTCGAAGTGTGCCACAATGTCAGATAATGATATGATACGATACCAAACATTATCAATTAGATATCCAGAACTCGGTTTCAGAATTATGTCACAATCTAATGTTGGTAATCAAAGCGTGAATTCAGATGAAATCATCGGATGAATGCTATCATCACATCGTAACTATCGATGAATCAACATCATCCTCATTGGTAATCTTCTTTCACCCACTGCTGTGTGAAGGTCTTCTCCCTTTGTGTTATACTTTACTACATTCATTAGTACCTATAGAAGTTCGTATGTTAAAATATACTTTGTAATTGTTCAAACAGCAAAATGGCCCGATTCCTAGACGGCAAAGCTTTGGCTGCGACAATAAAATCTGAATTAAAAGATAAAATTGAGAACTGGGTAAGCCTTGGCAACAGAGCACCCTGTCTTCGATGTATCGTAGTAGGAGACGACCCAGCAAGCCAGACTTATGTTAACAACAATATTAGAGCAGCAACAAATATCGGTATCAATGCCGAAGTGATCCGATATGAAAGTACGATAACTGAAGATCAGCTTATCCGGGAGATACAAACCTTCAATACTGAAGATAGTGTTGATGGTATCCTGGTTCAATTACCAGTACCTGAGACAATGAGTGAGAGGAAAGTGTGCAATGCTATCGCTCCGGAGAAAGATGTTGACGGATTCCATATTGTGAACATTGGACAGCTCTGTGTTGATATGCCATCGTTCGTGCCTGCTACTGCTCTTGGTGTCATACAGATTCTGAAGAGGTGAGTATATTTTTTTTGTAAATCTACTGAATGGAGTGTAGGATTAAGACCGAAGAAAATAGAAATGGATTGTGTAAATACGAGTGAAAAAAAAATAGCATAATGAGTGGAGAAGAAAGGAAGCCAAAACGTGTTGCTTTACGAGTAGTAGTTAGAAAGCACACCATTATGCTTTCTTACTACTAAAGCGTACTAGTATCATTTGTTAATGCTAATTGACATAGTAGTACTGTTGGAATCATTGATGAAAATCAAGTTTCCTACATTTTCAGGTTCGAGATAGAAACTTTCGGACGCAACGCGGTAGTAGTCAGCCGATCGAAGAATATAGGTCTGCCCATTGCTATGATCTTGCATAGTGACAACAGGCATGAGAATGGACTTGGAATGGATGCTACAGTTACCATATGTCATCGTTACACGCCACCAGAACAATTAAAAGCCTTCTGTCAGAACGCTGATATTGTTATCACTGCTACAGGTAATTCCAGGTAGTTGTAGAATGATCACAGATTAGGTGGAGATCAATGATGATCGAGGGTGAGTTAGAAATGGATGAATAAGTGAGTCCGAGGAACTGAGCTTTATCAACGGCTTCTTTCAAACTGGTGTGCAACTGGGAAATGGGAGTTGTAGCTTTAGAAGAGTTACTTAATGTTTCAAATTCATTTATTTTAGGACAACTAGATCCAAAGGTTGGTACAAAAACTTAGAAAACTATTGTTAGTTCTTAAATAAAATTAAAAAGGACAACACTCAGCATAACAATAACATCTAAATTCTATTCATACACAAAAATGCACAGAAATACCCCCGTGCCGAGACACCCCGCCCCGTCAAGATAACCTAAAGGGAGATACCTCCTTAATAATCACCAGACGAACGAAATGCCTCAACACAGGAGCACGTATATCTTCAGCTACAGTTTTCAGGATGCTGTTGTGACTCCCCCGCACCCTTCTCATGAGTGACACGTCTTTTTTCCTAGTCACGGCATGAAAATCGTAATGTTTCGTATTTATAGTTTTGTATAATCATGTTTTTTTTTTTAATGGTTGAGAATAAAGATAACATACTACGCAGACAGAATTTGTCAGTTTTCCGAAATAACTTTCCAGATTTTGTTGGATTTTTTTCCCAAAGTAATACGTATGTATGTTCCGTTTATCTCAGGTATTCCAAAACTAATCAAAGCAGATATGATCAAGCCTGGCGCCACCGTCATTGATGTTGGCATGACCAGAGTTACTGATGAAACTGGAATGTCTAGATTTGTTGGCGATGTTGATTATGATGGTAAGTGGTCATTTTCATTTAGCATATTTTATAGTCTCAATTACAGGTACACACGGCGGCACATGAAGCTGTACATTCCCAGTATAACTTGGCCACGCTTTGTATTGATTTTCTATACAATGAGAGATCCGCATAACCGGTATAGCTTGATTGGCCGTCCGCGTCGTGCGTACGTATATACACGACTGCCCAAAAATAGGATTCTTATGTTTGCAGGGTTTATGTATGCATATTATGTTGTGTATTTTTTTTTTTTGGAATTAATCATTTGTAGCTTGCGCTACCCACTTCCTTTCAAACCTTTTATTATTTTTTCTTTTAATCTTTTTATCACCAACAATCAATGGTCCATTTCGCAAAGATTATTTTTACGACAATTATAATTATTATTTGTCCAACAGAAGTTGTCCAAGTAGCTGGTGCTGTGACTCCAGTTCCCGGTGGCGTGGGCCCGATGACCGTTGCTATGTTGATGCATAACACTTTCCTAGCCGCAAAGCAGCTTCGAGAGAAGGCACAACCCAAAGAGTTTGAAGACTTCTTTTAGTTTCGGTTCACAGAGAGTGCTACTTTCTTGCCTATGCAGTATAATTATATCTACAATTCCTAATCTTTGGTTGTTTCTTATTCGAATTTAAACACATGAACACATTCACTTTAATTGGAATCTCCAAATTGGAATATATTTTTTACTGTTATCTCAAAATGCGTGTACCTTCTTCTACCTATGCTTTGTTTAATTTATTAAGAATGTAATCATAATTATGTACATAGAAATGTAAGTATTAAATTATATCAACTAATAATATTATTTTCATCTAAAACTATTTTTCCTTAATCGTAAGATAATACTGAACGAATCATGTCATTCATTCTGTTAAATAGTTCCGATCATAAATATAGGCACAAAAATTAGTCAACTGATAAGAATTGTTGATTGGCAGTTATTATTTCTATTAGCCAATCCCAGAAGAGAACATTAGTTACTGTTTGGTTATCGTGCATTTAATTTACGTCATCTTCAACGTAGGCTTGAGAATACGAGTAGTTTTCAGTTATCAATTTTATTGGTAATTCAGTTGAGCCCTGCGCTTAATTTGATAGTGGCGATATTTCCACCTTATAATACACACTTCACACTTCACTGGTCTAGCCTCGTCTTTACCTAAATGTTAACAATTCATTTCTATAAGAGTGCTTATCTTGACAAATCCTACGATTGGTAAACTTTTACTCGTTTCTCGGTATCAATAAACACTCGAGGTGCATAACAACTATGATTTCTGACATCATTGTCTGTGGTTAACATAAAACAACACGTTATCAGTAATTTATCATATTGTGATAGGGCGTAATGCAATTTTAGAGTACCTACCTACCTTACTTGCTTTGTAAGTACTTACCGTAGTAGGTGCAGTTTAATATAATTACGAGACACAGAAGTTTATAGAAACACTCAAATAGTTTGTGCGTGTATTCAAAGGACCGCATGCAAAATACGCGCTTGGACGTGGAGTTGCGGACAACAGCCCAATACTATAAACAACGGACAACCGTGAGACAATCAATCTACCGAGGTAAGTTTTCTTTGTAACCGACTTCTAAAATGAAGGAGGTTATGTTTTCCACCAGGATCCTTTTTACACCGATTACTCCGTGATTACTAGGCCAATTTACGTGATTCTTTTTACATTTGGTAGAAGCCCGCGCGGTGGTCCCGTATAAATTTTATTATTTCGCTTGAGTAGTTTATGAGCAGTGATCGGAATAGGTAGAGCTAATTTACCTAAACTTCGAGGAACAGAGACATAAAGTGGAGACTTCCTTAGGACAATAATTTTTTATGGACTTATGGATGTACCTATGTTTATTAAGAATTTAATTGAATTACTGTTTTTGTTTCCCAGAATTGTCAAAGATTCAGTGGGCACGTTTTTTAACGTAGAAAACATATAAACGTAAAAGAAAAGTTGTTATCTTAGATTGAAATCCATCTCCACCCCTCGCGCGAAAACTAAGACCTTGTAAATTATCAAATTCATGAAATACAACAACCTTTTTTTGTCATTTCTGTAAAATAAAATCAGGAATTTAAATAAATTTTTATCTCTATTAATAACATTCCTTTGCAATGTATTCAAAGCGATGTCCCGAAAACCGGGACAATTGTCCTAAGGAAGTCTCCACTTAATGTCTCTGTTCCTCGAAGTTTAGGTAAATTAGCTCTACCTATTCCGATCACTGTTTATGAGTTAGCTCGTTTCAATTCGTATTTTTTCCTCTTGGTCTGTGTTGACGACATGATGGTTCCTTAATTACTTCTAGTTACAATGTTAAATTAATTTATGACAAGAATTTGTCTACTACAACTAAAAAGGGTAAAATAGAAAACGTTTTTACAAAAAAAAAAAAACAAGAAAAAAGTGCAAACTTCTTTGTTTTGCAAGTTGGTTTAAAAAAACATACATAGAACAAAGTCACCGACTTCCGAAAGTAAATTTATTAAGACTTTTTAGTGTTTTTTTTTTTGAAGTCAGTTTTTTTTAAATTCGTCTTCCTCCTGCCTTTTTTAGGGTCAGTGCAGCCTTCAGTACTAACTACATTTCAATCCATTAAGTGTTTGTCGCATTTCAAAAACGTGTTAGAATTGTACCCAGTCTACTTTCCGCTTTTTTTTTTAATTCGATAGCTACCTAGTAGGTATCAATACAAACAAGTATTGTAAGTATGAAAAAACTATTCCAACACCTTTAATGGTATATGAAAAGTGTGGCTCAGGTCTTGCTGCTTTCTTGTTGTCATGCGAAGACTAAATGACAACAAGAAAGGCTTAAAGGTTAGAGACGAAGCATTCCATGACCTTTTGATAACGCAAGGTCATCAATGTGTGTCATAATGTCAGATTATGTTGATAAGATAGTTCTAAATATAGATAAGTTAATCGGAATCGTTTCATCAATGATGTATGTTGATATAACAAACAAGTGCCTTTTATCAAGTTAGATATTATAGGTGGCTTTGAATACATTTTTTTGCATGTTTTGATTGGACACTGAGGTTTAGTAAGTTCTGTTTATTTTATGTTGGGCATATTGTTTATAGGTAGGCTAGGTACCAACTACATCTATTTAAATATTTACAAAGTTGTTTTTCGATAAGATTATTTGACTGTCCCGTTGGTCCAAATGTCGCAAGCGCCAACAATGCCAGACCTGGCCCTCATGCTCTGTAGTAGTACAGAGCATGATGGCCAGGTCTGGCAGTGTTTTTGGGTGTTTCCATCAGAAATACCTTAGTAGCAGCCACGAAGTATGGTTTATGCCCGGTTGTTGATTATAGGCTCGTCCTGTATTACATAGGAATTAAACATAAATGGTAAAATGCGGATGTAGGTGCTATAAGGTACACCTTCGTCTAGGTAACCCTTCGGAAATTTTAGGCGGGAAGTTTTATTTTATTTTATTTATTTAAGGAAAAACAAACAGTAGCACAATAAGAATTAGTTATGATATCTTAAATATAACATTTTACAACAATTATGCTACCCACAACGTTCTCCACAGATTACAATTTAAAGTATTTAAAACTAGCTAGTAACAACACAAATACAATACCTATACAACGATCATTATCCTGGAACTAATATCTGGGTTTTTAAGTAAGTATATATAAAAGAAAAAGTAAATTAAATTAAATTTAAATTTGTGTGCGCATTCAACATTATGTTATTTTCTCAGAGTCCCAGAGCTTGGATTTGCTTCCTAAATGCATTTTTACTTAGAAAGAGAATATCGATCGAATGGAACTCATTGTTGTATGTCTCAACCAAACGATGAAGTGGTGAACGCGAGCCAGCGTTGGATTTACAGAGGCTAGTGGCAAATAAACGTCGAGTGCGTATCTCCCGCACATGAACTGTTCGAGGAACCAGGTAACACAGACTACCAACTAAGTCCGGACAATCAAAATGGTTGCGGCACACATTGTACAATGTCATAACTTCCAGAAGTTTCCGTCTTGACTTTAAGGTCAAGTTGTGCTTAGATACTTTTTTACTTTACCTCTTTAGTTCTGCTATATACGGCAACTGAAGTGTGTCGTTCAGGATTTCATTAGTCCTATACTTATCTTCCTTTCCCACCACGTTCTTAGTACTTTTTAGTAAGTAACTACTCACTTGGTGAAACTATATCAGACTTAGACACACAAATCAACTTAATAACTTTGAAGTAGATTTCACTTATTTACTTTTAATTCAAAAACCAAATTATTGCCTCGATTTCTTTTGCGTACACCGGCTGATAAGCAATCACTGTGCCTTGCATGTTTCTTGTTTTCTTCTTCTATTTTTGTGCCTCTCCGATTACTGAACTGACCCGATAACTTCGAACATTTCTCCCTGTAGGTACTTTAAGAGGTGGAACAGCTCAGCAGCACTCGTGACTCTGGTTCATTGCGAATGTTTCTCAGGTGTGGTTTTAGTCTACCCTTACACAGTTCCAGGTCTTGCAGATCTAATTTCAAACCATCGATTACTTATATAATTAAATCTTCTCTCCAAACTTAAACTTGGATATTCCCACTTCGCAGAAAAGACGTGGAAAAATTGCGCCGAAATATTTAAAGAACAAATTAATAATAAGATGAATGACGTGATTATAAGTATCTTACGTAATATTATGAAATATTTACAAAATATTTTGTTCCGTTATTTTTAAATACAGTTAGGTAAAATGTCGCGATGTTTAATACGCGTATTTAATAGAGGTATCGATAATAATATACGGCGTATAGTAACAGAACTCGGGTAACAGACGCGATAATATAAGGCTTCAACCACATAGAACGTATTTTCTATCTCCTATGATTTTCAACAAATAAAAAAAAGCTCGAGCTATACCTCATTTAGTATTTTACCTATAGTTAAGCCTAAGACCAAGACCAAGCGGGAAAGCACTCCGATACAACTAAACCCACGCCAATGTTCGTGGTAACCGCGGTCATAAAACGTGAGAGTAAAATAAAAAAACTTTTTAAAGATCTGTTAAAATTCCCGTGAATTATTAACATTACTTCACACGCTTTTTTCACTAACCATAAGAATACTCGGCACTGCGTCAGAAGTAAAAAACCCAATAGCTACTTTTACTTAGGTACCTATAGGTTTCCATTTTCTTTTCTTTGGACATTCCTCACACGTTTGAACGAGGGAACCACTGACAAAGAGTATTTTCAGAAGACTCTTTAAAACAGTAAGAAAATTTTAACTAGAAAGTCTTCAGACACTTGGCCATATTCGGCTCTCGTATCTCCCAATCCATTTACAGCCTAAACGTGCTTGACACAAGATGTTTTTATTGCGTATTACTAATTACTGTAATTGAATTATCAGTAACATCGAGACATTGACATGGCGCGATATCTTATGACCCTGGCGTCACGGAACACACCCACACACGTCATTTTAAAATTTAATCTTTTTATGGTTTATGTATGCAAAGTCTTATGGATGAGACATCATGTTTGTGGAGTAGAAAAGTAAGTCTCATCACCTCTTTCCCACTGTTAACACAGGCCTCTCCGTGAGAAGGAGTGGGTTGTAATTCCCCACGCAGGCCCAGTGCAGATTGGAAGACGTCCCTCCAATTTTCGGTTCTAGGACATGCCTTCTTCGTATTAATTGTGTCGCTCGCACGTACGTAGGTACTTATCTTATATTTGAAAAAACTTCACGGCTTCCTCTGTGTCGTCGGTGGCAGCGCAGAGATCACTTTGGTTTTATGTTTTAGGGCTCAAAGGATATGCCGATTTCCTCACGATGTTTTTCTACGAGTACCTACCTAAAGTAGAAGTTTTATCAATTGAAAATTGCACTGATTCAAAATAAATTATGATAAGAGCTGAGAGGTTCAAAACTTCATTGGTTTTTATGGGGAAAACCGGTTTATGTACCTGAGAACATCATGGAGTAATATTATTTCTAGATTTCATTTTCTGAGGGTGGTAGTACCTACCTACACTGTAAAAGTGAGATCATTCAATTATATTGTGCGTTTAACCAAGTCACTACAAACATTAGACGCCTCCATTTTTGCCTTGGTTCTTAACCTACTATACGCCACAAAACAAAATGATTACCGAAAGTGACGTATTTAAAAATATTTGTATCATTAGGTATTTCACAGCTAATCAAAACATGTTTGTTGTTATGATATAAGAATTATTTCCCCTGAATAGCTTCTACATACACAAATATCTGACCACTTCATAGAAAAATACACTTGACCATTAATAAAGATTACGGATAAAGAGAGCCCTAGGATTGACCCCTGTCGCACGCTGTCGTGACTAGCACGCGCATACCGGCTGATCCGAAAAGCTTCTCCGTTGACGTTCACTTACTTTATTCTCTGACTTTTTGATACCGTCTTCACATAAAGTATGTTTTGATACAATCGTAAAAAAATAAATAGAATTATTTCGATATTATTCTTGTCAAAAGCTATAAGTGAATCGAATATTATATTCTTAGTCGTATTTAAATATTTATACGGTTTGATTATCAAATCTTTCAAAGATAAAATTTACAAAAATAAAACAGTTTGAATGATGATGAAATTTTATCACTGTAATTATAATTGTATCACTGTCTTCTTTCCAACAAGCGATAAACCGTGAGAATAAGATTAGAATTATATAATACACGTTTATGATATTATTCTATTTAAGTTAATGTGATGAAACAACGTTAGTTCCTACTTATATTGCACCGTGATACAAAAAACTCCCATGCATACTTACCATATAAAGAAAATTATCTTTCCTGAATAACGAGCCACAAGATACAAGCGATGCTTGGTTTTTGGCTCACCGATTATATGACACAACTGTTTTGTCCTATTGGCTGGTTACTTATTTATATTTTTTATTTTGATTTGATTTGAATGCGATCCTTTTCGGGGTTGGGATATGGCAGGAGTCGTCTGGTGTCTCCAAAAACTTTAGACGAACGAGTTTCGAGCACGAAGATTCCTGCTATTTTATCTCAATTTAATTTACCCCACGTAAATTAGGATAAAAACAGGAATACTCCTGCTCTAAACTCGTTCGTCTGCTCGATTTCGTCATACACAAATATGTCAGCTATATTTACCCAATCTATAGCCATAGCTGAAAGCCAACAATCATCATAACGATAGGTTAGGTCACAATGATATTATAAGTAGTAAAGTGGTGTTAGGTTACTTCTGATTAAATACAGATTTAGAAGTAAGTCTCTCTCAGCTCGGTTATTTTGTCTTAACATGACTTACCTGGAACTTTTCAAATCATTTAAATGAAACACGTTTATAATCCTCCTTTTCCTACTTTGCGTCAACTAAATTAATTGTTTCTGTGTTCTAACTGTAGATAACCTTCGAATCTTCTTATTGCGGTAGTAACACAATGATAATAGGATGTTTTAATATGAATACATACTACGATAACGCTAATATTAAATAAGATTACAAATATTCCATTTATAACAATGAAGACCACCTAACTGTTACCTACTTTTTTTTATGGAATATCTTTTTTTTTTTTTTTTTTTTAATCTTTATTTATTTAGGGGCTTTTGGTCTTACATACCTGACCATGCCAGCCCCATCGTGACACATAAACATGATAACAATAATTCATAACAATAAATCTATATTACTGTTATTACTTACTATAAACTAAGCATGTTACTTAAAAGAATTGTAAATAAACTTATAAACTTGAATAGCTTCCGCACTACATGGTTTCGATATGAGGCTTTGAAAAGCGCCTAGATCTAACCTGTTGGTGTTTAATTCGGCCATCAAAGCGTCCCTTTCTCTGCTATTACGGACACATTCCACTAGCAAGTGATGTACATCCTCCACAGTTCTGCACTGTTCGCAATTTGGGCTACTCACTTTTTTCATCAAAAAGCCAAACTTGTTAAGTGGCATGTGTCCCGTTCTTAACCTATGTGCTATGACTATATATTTTCTACTGATTCTCACATCGGTAAACCAGGGAATCCGAGGAGGTTCGCATTGTAAAGTTTTGTACCAAATACCCTTTTCTTGAGACTTTTTATCAAAATATTCTTTCCACATGTTATGACAATTTAATTTATATTTACCTAAAATTTCGGTGTAATGACACTTAACTTCAATAACTAAACCTTCTAAAGCCGATTTTTTCGCTAGTAAATCAACCTCCTCGTTTCCCGGTAAGCCAATGTGAGATGGAACCCACTGTAACCTTATCTCCCTATTATTACAATTAGACTCCAAGATTTGCCTTAGAATGGCATAAGCTTTCGAACCACCTCTGTACCCAGAGGCGCATCGAGCTATATGCTGTAAGGCACTCTTGCTGTCTGTGAAAATAACTACTTTATTGTAACCTTTGTTCTTCACGTAAGTTAGAGCTTCTGAGATTGCAGTTAGTTCCAATGTCATTATTGATAAATTACTATTGTTTAGTTTAAAACAACCTCTTTCACCACATCTAGGCTCATAAAAAGCTGCCCCTAACCCATCAGGGCTCTTTGAACCGTCAGTGTATACTTTATACCAACCCTCATACTTAGTACATAATTCGTGTAAGATTTCGTTTTTAAGAATGTCATAATTGTAGTCTTTTTTTCTACCTATAATGGAATCTAAATTATACTTGATAATGTTATAAATCTGAATGTTGGTTACCCAAGTATTCAATGTAAACATTTGCAGCGGATAGCTGTTAAATATCTCTTGTTCTTTAGTTCTTCTAAATGCTGTAATTAATAAAGGTTTCTTTTTATTTTGCCAAAACCTGGTTAGACAAAGGCCGCTGAGTTCATTTAACAAGCAAATAGTGACATTATTTGACCAAGACTGAGCTTTTAAGGTGTATTTAAATGCCAAAAACTGCCTCCGTATAAATAAAGGAGGGATACACAACTCACACTCCATTGTGTGAATGGGTGTGCTTCTTATAAATCCACCAATAATTCTAAGACTCTGGTTCTGAACTTTGTCTAACTTGTATGTGTGTAAATTAGCACTATTATCATAAATAAAACTACCATAATCTATCCTACTCCTAATTAACGCGATATATAATCTTCTAATATGTTTGGGATGAATACCCCATGAACTCCCAGATAATACTTTTAATAAATTTAGATATTTTTGAGTTTTTTTACAAGTTTCATTGACATGTTTTCTCCAACGTAATGATCTATCAAGCCACATGCCTAAGTATTTAATATTGTCAGCTGAATTTAACGTTTGGTCCCTAATATATAAATTAATTTGTTGTGTTCTATACCCCCTACTAAATAAGCAGTACTTTGACTTAGAGGTGGACAATTGTAAACCAATGTCTTGTAAAATTCCTAACATATTGTTTAATGATGTTTGCATGTAGCTAATGCTATCATCTAATTTATGTTGACTTGTATAAAGTACAAAATCATCTGCGTACTGAGATATTATTAAGTTATGAATGTTGTGGGAAATTCTAGATGTAACGATATTAAAAAGAAGTGGGGATAAAGGGTCACCCTGGGCAATGCCCTTATGCGTCCATCTGCACAAATCATCGTTGTCGTAATTGTCTCTTTTAATAACGAGATGTCTTTCACTAAGATACATCCATAAATATTTAGATATTTTAGAGCCTACTTTAATCTCTTCTAAGGTGCAAATAATGCGATTAATAACAACATTGTTATAAGCATTGTCTATGTCGAGGAAGCATGTCAATGTAGGGATATTTTTGGAAAAATTAATTTGTATGTGGCAAATAAGTCTTACCAACGCATCCAAACTCGACTGAGCCCGCCTAAAACCCGTAGTTGTGGGCGAAAAAACCTTTTCTTTTTCAACGAACCATTCTAGGCGTTTGTTAATCATAGTGTGAAAAATTTTACATACACAGGACATAAGAGCAATAGGTCTTAGTTTGGTCGCAGAGTCTCCACTACTAACCTTTGGAATTGGCAAAATTTGAATTTGTCGCCATTGTTCGGGGATAACACTATTACAGAAAACCGAGTTAAATATATCTAATAGATAAAGCCTGACGACTACTGGAAGGTTGTATATCATGGAGTACGTTATACAGTCCTCACCCGGAGCGGTGTCTTTTTTCTTAAAGCATTTCTCCATTTCTTCAAGACTGAAATCAACCTCTAGAGATGTGTTCGAGGAATTAATGAATGGCATCAAAGGAAGTACAGAATTTGGCGCCAAATTACACAATAGTTCTTCCTTTTGTTGGTCTGAGGGCTGGAATGGTACTTTTTTATAACCTTTCATCCATCGCATCCTATTCCACATCTCTGAGGCCGTAATTGTCTCGTCTATGCTATCACAATAACCATTCCAACCCTGTTGCCTAGTTTTACATATTAGTTTCTTGGAATCAGCTATACACTTTTCAAGTTTTGAAAGGTTTGATGGAGTGGGATTGCTTCTAAATTCTTTAAGCATCAGTCTCCTCTGAGCAACAGATTTAGATAGGTTAGGATTCCAGTATGGTTTTGTTTTGAATTTACTAGAAGGGTCAGTGCACGTCTTAATGAATGGTATGCTTTTATTAGCTGCGGTATTAATTTGATTGATGAAAAAATTATATTTTTCTTGAATGTTAGTTGGTGGTAAAATTGTTGATTCAAAAGTTGTGGTAAGGTATTCTTTGTATTTTTTCCAATTGGCTAATTTATAATTACGTCTCCTAACTATCCTGTAATGACTGTGAAAATTTAAACTTGATTTTATTACTAAGTGGTCGCTACCTAATGTTTCATTATTTACTTTCCAATTAAAATTGACAGCTATGTCCGATGATGCAAATGTTATATCTGGAGACGATTCTTGTAATACGCCACTAACCAATCTAACTCTTGTCGGGCTACCGTCGTTTAAAGAAATAAAACCATTTTCGATTGCCGAATCTAAAATTTGTGTTCCTCTTGTATCATTTTTGATAGACCAATTTGTATGGTGAGCATTGAAGTCCCCAGCTATCAGGGTTTTTCCGGAGCTAAAGCTAAATAGATTATCCCAGTCAGATTGGTTAGTGTGAACACTTGATGGGCAATAAACTGATATGACATTTTCCAAATTAGTGCAATTTAACAGTTTTACATTGCAAACTTCTATTCCTATATTACTTAGTCTAATTACTGACGACTGTACCTTAAGCGATTTGTGAATTATAAGGGCAACACCACCGTATGAATCTTCCCTGTCTTTCCTGTGAACATGGTAGTCACTAATCCTGACTTCTGTGTCTATGTCTAGCCATGTTTCACTGATAATAGCCAAGTGAATCTTCTCTTGATGTAATAAATTCTCAAATTCCAAACGTTTTGGCTTTAGGCTCTGTGAGTTCCACTGCAGTATATTGATCGTACTTACTTTAGAATTACTATCCATCGGTAAATATATCATAGACTCCTTTGAACCACTTAATTTCGTTAAATATCTCTATCAAATACTTTTTGCACTCTTCCATGATAATCTTCACAACTGAGATTAGTTTTTCTTTCCAATTGGACGTAGTCATCACTATGTCTTTTATTTTCCTTACTATACTTCTGTTTCTAGGAATTTTCCTTCTCTGTTCTTCTTCGTTTTCACTTGTTGCTATATGGTCTTCTTCTATTTCTTCATTAGATTCACACATGTCAACATGAACATTTACTTCATTCGTTTTTCTGTTAGTTGCTTCATCCGTTTTTTTGTTGTTAAACTTTCTATTTCCTTTTCCACTTTCTGAACCCGCTGGTATTTCAATTAGCTCTAGATTCTTCCTTTTTGAATTGTCTGTTTCTTGATTTTTAGTTAATAATATGTCCCTGTAAGATGACTCATTACTCAATGAATCAGTGGTAGTATTTTGGGTGTTGTTTATAACAGTGTTGGGATTGTAACTTGCTACAGGTCTCGTGTAAGCTTTATCGTATTTTTGTAAGTATATATTCAATGCTTTTTTATAAGTATGGTTTCCTTGTGACATAATTAAGCGAATTTCTTTTTCTTTTATAAATATTGGACAGTTTTTGCTAAGTGCCATATGTTTCCCTTTGCAATTTATACAATAATAGTCGGTTATTTCACAGTTGGTGTGTTGGCCTCCACATTTCGGACAGATAATTTTCTTTGTAGGGCACTGTCGAATAAGGTGTCCAAATTTCCAGCAACCCGAACACTGACTTACCGGAAATACGAAAGGCTCAACTTTGAACCTACAACCGTAACTGTAAACATACGAGGGTAAAATTGGGCCCTTGAAACACAAGCGTACACTTTCGCTGTCTATCCATTTATTTTCTGAGTAACGTTTCATTCTTTTTACCGATATTATTTCATAATCTCCTCTAAATTCCTTCTTTAATTCTTCTTCTTCTACATCTAAATCGATATTTTTGACTATTCCATATGATAAACTTATTTGAAGGGTTGATTGACACCTAAATCCTAACTCACTCATTTTTGTGCACAACTTGTCAGCTTCTTCTTCATTGCTAAACTGTAATATAACTTTATACGGACTTTTATATTTGACTGCGATAATACCTCCAATGTTTTCTTTCCTCAATAGCTTAGCCAGTCCCATTTGCTTTGGCAAGACTTCTTTTGATGTCATACATATTTCATATTTTTCTTCCGTACCTTCGTTTTCCTTATCTAAACTAGGTTCACTCTCTTTATTTGTGGATATACTTCTATTTAAACGTTTTGCACTTCTGCCAACAGTTACAAATCCGTCATCTTCATTTTCATCACTATCTGGTCGCAACCGTTTTTCCGGTCCTCTATATTCTAATATCGGACTTGGGCTACGTTTATCGCTACTCTGCTGATCCATTTGCTCCACTTCTGCTTCACTATTTACACTCAAACATACTAGTTCGTCACTTTTACTCATGATAACAGTTATTAATTTAAGGGGGGTAGATGTAAAAAACGCTTGACATCTGAACAGAATGGTATCGTAAATATACGTGCGCTCAAACCGGTTCGCCGCACGCGACTGATGGAATATCTTAAAATTAAGTGTTTGAGTACCTACTGTTTACTTTAAAACTGTAACTGATATCACAGGGGGCAAGCTTGTGACGTCAGTAGTCACACCCATAGCTGTTTCATCTCCCTACCTACCATTTATCTCAAGTAGGTAATGTAGACATGTCGAAGTCTTCATAGAAATGTCGGAGCGGTGTGGCTGTGAATTAAATCAGCTTCCTACTGACAACAAACCTGTGTTTTAACATTATTGCAGATTCTGCTTCTAACACCTTCGTTGTGTATTTAGGTCCTAATCCTGAAAGTGGAGTTGGCTGACTGGTTAGTTGGGCTCCTGAATGCAGCTGATTGGCTAGCTTGGTCGCGCAAAGAGCATGTTCTGCGGAGTCTGTCTACATATAAAGCTTAGCCGAGGTTTAGTATGTGTAGGTCTGTGCTTTATTACCTACCTATGTATTTTTGCTGCTTCATGTTGACGTTGTTTACGTCTTAAAAGTTTTATACTGAAGACGTGGGTACCAATGTTTTATCTCGTGTCATCTTATCGAATTACGAGTACGTTGGTTGTCGTTATCACAAAGATTCAAATATCGAATAAACTGAGATGATTTAATAAAAACAATTTGTCAAAACACTTATTAGTACGTACCTACAATAAAATTTTGATATGGAAATGTACTCGACTTTTGTGATTATGTCGTATTTACCCTAGATGATTACGATTTCCGGGTCAGGGTAAGTAAGTAGGTACCTATTACAAGTGCCGAGAACCCACCTGGTGGGTTCACTCAAGTCGCACTTGCGATTCCGGGAACCCACTACTCACTTGCAATATGTATGGTGGGATGGCACATGCGCTCTTTGGACAGGAATGTAACTAAACAGGGTGACGAGCCACGTTAGTCACAATATTATCTCACATTCAATGAAAATAAGATTCGACGGCAGCACATCAAGCTACCCAAAATTGTCAATTTTTCCCAATCAACCTTGAACCTTTAAAAAAAAATATATTTTTTTTTTCGGATGGGAAATCATCAAATGACTCACCCCGCTCTGGGCGGAGCGGAAGGGAGTGTCAGACTTTTACTGACTAAAAACCACCCATGTTCCTTCTTTTGCCCTTTATGTTCAAGGGCCGCGGTATCTCTTTCGAAAAGTCACGCAGCCCTGGCAGGCATCGACCCTTGCGGGCCCCTCTTGTTTGCTGACATGTCTTTGAGGCACGCGTGGAACACAAACGTGCCGTCGACACGGCCTGTCGTCACAAGACGGACGGACGGCGAGCTAACCCATTACTCACCGTCCACAGGCCCGCGCCTACGGTGGCCGAGAGCCATCACGGCGTGGCCCCCGATGCCCGGTGCTTCTCCCGCGGCGGCTGGGACGTGAGGTTCTCTCCCTCTCACGTTCCGCCACCTCCTTCGCTAGCATGATTGCTTCGCAGAAGGAGGTGACGGCTTCCCATTCCCTCTCGCCCCGGACCATGGCTTGAACCAGGGCCGGACGCGAGAGGTCGCCGCCGCCAATCGCCGCTACGAGGACACGGCGGTGCTCCGCCCAAGCGGGGCAGACCTCCACGGTGTGCTCCACCGTGTCCTCCGGGCGATCCTCACAATGATAGCACCTGGGCGTTTCCTCCCCCCCGATTCGGTGCAGGTACCTCCCGAAACATCCGTGTCCGGTGAGGACCTGCGTCAGGCGGAAGGTGAGGGCGTCGTGGCGCTTCTCTAGCCACTCCTCAAAGAGAGGACTTATCGCCACTATCGTGGCGTGCCCTGCACGGGGTTGCGACAGTCGCTCTCTCCATGTCGCCATGAGATCGCGCCGGAGGTCTGTCCGCTGCGCGACAATTTGCCGCGGCAGCGGAGTTTCCCCCCGGCGCTATGCCTCCGCGCGCCACTCGTGCAGGAGCGCGAGGACTATGGCCTCCAGATCACATGGCGGCAATCCGGCAAGGAGGCTCGCCGCCTCGCGGGAGATCGTGCGGTACCCACGGATCAGCCTTACGGCTACCACCTTTTGGGGCGCGTTCAGGTAATGCGCGGCTCGCAGCCTCAACGAACGCGCCCACACCGGGGCCCTGTAAAGGGCCATGGACCGCACGATCCCCGCGTAGAGCCTCCGGCAGGAGGCGTTTGGACCCCTCAGGTTGGGCAGGAGCCGCTTGAAGGCAGCCCCGGCCCGTTCCAGTCTGGGAGCCAAACGTCGGAAGTGCTCCACAAAGTTCCATCGGCTGTCGAGGACGAGTCCGAGGTACCTCAACGTCGACTCGACGCCGCCGACGGGAACCCCACCTACCGTTAGTATGGATCCCGACGGTGGCGCATTCCGAGGTCCATGAAAGCACATGGCCTCGGACTTGTGCAATGCCACCTCGAGACCCAATTGCCGGATCCTCTCCACGACTATCGCAACCCTGCGTGTCATTAATTCGGCCGCCGCCTCGTGCGACCTCCCCTGCGCCAGCACCAGCGTGTCGTCAGCGTAGCAAACTAAGCTGACGCCGTTAGGGAGGTCGGCGCGCAGCACCCAGTCGTAACCGATGTTCCACAAGGGCGGCCTTAGAACCGATCCCTGTGGAACACCGCACGACATCTCTCGCCGGTTCCATTCTCCGCTGTGACCAGGGTAGATGACGGCCCTGTCCGTCAGGTAGTCCCCGACCACACGACGAAGGTAGGTCGGCACCCGGTGACACCGGAGTGCCTCCCTAATGCAGCTCCAGGGCATGGAGTTGAAGGCGATGGCGATGTCGAGAGACACCGCCAAGACAACCCCACCCCGGGACACCGCATCCCCCGTCGTGAGGGCTCTCACGCGCATGATGTCGTCCACCGTCGAGCGCCCCTTGCGGAAACCAAACTGGTTGTCCGCAAGATCAGGCCCTATCCCCGCAAGGTGCCCGGCGAGGCGGTTTGCAATTACTCTTTCGAAGAGCTTGCCCACCTCGTCGAGCACCACAATGGGCCGGTATGCGGACGGAGAGTCCGCAGGGCGCCCCGGCTTCCGGATGAGGACCAGCTTCCCTGTCTTCCAACGAAGCGGGAACTAGCCTCTCCAAGCATGCGCTTAGGAGCCCGTCCAGTCGGGGCCCGAGAGCCTCCAAGGCCAGGACCCAGGCTTTGCCAGGTAAGCCATCGGGTCCCGGGGCGGTATGTCTGGCCTTAAGCCAGTTTACCGCCACTCTCAGGTCTACCCCGGTCACCTCCGGAGTGTCGTCATCGTCCTCTGAGTGGTCCGGTTCCGGCACCGCAAGCGGCGGAGCCATAGGCGGGGGAGGATTTTCCCCTCGCGAAGGGAACAGAGCGCTTCCACGTTCTCCACAAGCTGAGGCCGGAGACTCTGCGTCAGCGTGGGGGCCCAGGTGCGGAGTTTGGCCCGCACCATTTTGTAAGGGCGCCCCCACGGATCACCGTCGAGAGTCTCCCTCCAGCATCTCCTCGCGGGCCCGATCCTTGGCCCGCTGGATAGCCTGTCGGAGGGCGGTCTTCACTGCTCTGTATTCCTCGTACAGCTCCGCCTCAATGGCTGCCGTATCCGGAGGTCGGATGCGGAGCCTGCGATGCCTGACGTACAGGAGCCATCAACCTTGAACCTAATGATCTAAAATAGCGATGAAGTTGAAAATTTATTAAAGAAAGATAGAGTGTGAAAGGAGATCGCCAGAAATCCATACATCGTTGGGCCAAATATGAACAGTAATCATTTATGTATTATTTAATAGATAAAACACAAACATGTTCATATCAGAAAGATTTTTTTTTAATTCTATGGGAATTAGGAAGAAAATAAGTTTCTGGGTCACTAGGTTAGGTTATGCGGCAGATGGTAAGAATTGTACCTATAAAACGCCAAAATGTATTGTAAATACCATAATCAAATAAACACATTGATTTAATTGTTTGTAAACATATTTGTGTTACTATTAGCATATTATTGCATAGCACAAAAAAGGAATTAGGTAGAATAAACACAAGTTATTTTTTCAATATTTTATTCATCTTCATTTTCATACTCAATTAATATATCATACAGGAATGGTGCTGGAGGTGTGATGGTATTTTGGTACCTTGCCACTGTTTGACGACAGTCCTTGCCCTTATTATGGAAAGAACTGCTTCATCATGTAAAGGCACACTTCCAGTAGCGTTGCTACGATCAGTAGGGATACCACAACTCACGCAATTCACCATTATCCAGTCGATAAGCAATCGGTGTCCAAGTCCGTAAAATCAATCCAAACCAAAGTCGTCAGAAAAATAGCAGAAATCGAATAATAAGCACATCCGCACGTGTACGAAAACGAATGACGGGACTTGACGGGAGTGACGTGACATTGACATTTTGACAAACATCGATGTTTTTTCGTTTTGAAACAGTTAACCGGTACACGATTTTGAACGATGTTATTGTTAAATAAATAAATAACTATTACTAAAACAACAATAATTTCATCAAATGTCCTTTTTACCCGACTGCGCGCTGCAAAGGAGGGTAATGTGTTTATCAGTCTATGTATGTATGTTTGTTTCTATGTGGCGTTCTAGAGACCAAATGCGTAGGCCGATTTTGATAATTCTTACGTCAATCGATTCGTCTTAACCTTGCGAGTGTCACTAAAGACATGACAGTAATCAAAATTCACCACAGCGATAACCAGACGCTAAATTGTCAAAATGAAAATTAAAAAAATCAATGAACTATGTCAAGTGGGGTATCGTTGAATAGATATTTTAAAATCATCTTTAGGTTCCGTCTATCATTTTTTATTTTAAATAATAGTTTAGGATATATAACGATTTAAAGTTGTTTAACAAAACAATCATTCTCGCTAATTTTCTTACTTATTGATTTGTTTTTATTTCAAGTATAAACGATATACAAACAAAAAAAAACGGTGAAAAAGCATGAAGAACTAATACAAAGCCACCAAAACTATTCACGACTCATAGTTCGGTAGGTCAAATCAAATCAAAATCAAATCAAAACATTTTTATTTCACATAGGCCTACATGGGCACTTATGAAACGTCGACAAAAAGGTGCACGGTTCGGGTTGGTCGCTTCCTATGAAGAAGAACCGGCAAGAAACTCCATGGTTACTCTTTTAAAATGATTAGATTTTACAATATTATCATGTTACAGCATTAGTACTCAAGTATTCCCATACTTGAGTACTTGAGTAGTGGCCTATGCTGTCCCCCCGGACAAATTGGATTCGATTCAAATTGGAGCAGTTCAATCCCAAGCATTTTTGTCCTCTATATAATCTTTAATAGTATAAAATCCTTTCTGGCAAAGTTTACGTTTTATAAAGGATTTGAATTTATTAAGGCTTAAGTAGGGTACATCAGTAGTTATTAAGTTTTTCGCTATAATATCTTAAAAACTGCGACTGCGAGTTAAACTTGAAAACCTGCGACCTTTAACTGGCGAGCGCCTTCAAAGAGAACGACAAAAATGGAAACTATAGATTGAGTGATAATAGATGAGATAACTATGGTACCTTAGGTACCTAACGCTACGGAATATTAATCTACGCCTTCAGGAAATGAATAATCAACTGCACTTTGGTGGTTGTAATATTATTTTATTTGGTAATCTAATGCAATTGCCACCTGTGTCCAAAACAACTGGCGGGGCTTATTGCTATCGACAACCTGCGACGTTAATAGGTGAAGTCAACCTCTGGCATCTATTTGATTTCTGTGAGTTACCACAAAATATGAGACAAGGACATGACACAACATTTGTGAATATATTAAATAATCTTAGAGTCGGTCAACTGACAATGCAACAATTGGAGATATTAGATAGTCGACGGGTAGAGGTAGACGATCTCAATGAAATCATTCGAGTTTTCCCAACTACTAGACAGGTCGATGAACATAATCAAAAGATGACAACTACACTCGAGAGCAATGAATCCGGGTCACTTAAAGAATGTTAAAAATCTCGGAAACTAAAAATGATAGGTTAATGCAAAAAATTGTATTTAATAGACAATGCAATACTCCTTAAATGAAAGTAAAAAAATATGAGTCGCCATACATTTTATTAACACAAAATTACATAAAGAAAAAAACTGCTGATCTCTCCTTAAAACAAAAATAGGAAACATGAAATTTTTGAACTTTATTACGATTTTCTTGAATTTTTATACTTCCTATTGCCTCCTCGTGCTTCCATTACTGCGTTTACGCGGTTTGGCATGCTGTACACCAAGTTCCTTATACGATTTTGGGGAATATTCTCCCATTCCTCTGTGAGAGCAATTTTGAGCTCACGAAGCGTGATTGGGGGAGGGTTTCGTTGTTTTACGCATCTGCCTAGCTCGTCCCAAGCATGCTCGATCGGGTTGATATCCGGGCTGCGCGCTGGCCACTCCATACGAGTAATGTTCATCTCTTGAAGGTAGTCATTCACAATCCTACCTGTATGAGGTCGGGCATTGTCATGCATAAATATAGCATCCTCACCTAAATTGACCATAAATGGACCAACGTGATCATTGAGGATTTCTTCCACATATCTTACGCTAGTTAAAGAGCCGTTTTCTATGATCACCAGCTCTGTGCGACTTTCAGAAGAAATTCCGGCCCACACAAGTACAGACCCACCACCGTAGGCTACTTTTTCTTCGATGCATGCTTGCTTGAATCTTTCCCCTGGTCTTCGATACACTCTGTGTCTTCCATCGTGCTTGTAGAGCATAAATTTTGATTCGTCGGAGAACATAACTTTTGACCAATCTTCAATACTCCAATTTACGTGGCTCTGGGCATATCTTAGTCTTGAAATACGATGCCCACGCTCCAGTTTAGGGCCGTTTGCAGGTCTAAGGGGTTTTAAGTTAGATTCAGCAAGCCGACGTCTTACTGTCCATGCACTTGGGTTACTTCCCCCGAGGCGTCGAAACTGATTTGTGAGTTCAGTTCCTGTGAGAAAGCGATTTCGAAGCATGGTGTTCACCAAGTATCGGTCTTCTCGTGCTGTGGTACACCTGGTTCTGCCCGTTCCTGGTCTGCGTAGGTTAGAACCAGTTTCTTCGTAACGTCGGAGAACTCTTTGTACTGTTGACAGCGACACACCGACAGTCCTGGCTGTATCGCGCTGACTCCGGCCGGTTTCCAGCATTGTAAGTATTCTGGTGCATTCTTCAGGCGTAAGCGACATAATTTCAGCTTGAATAATGAATATAGAGCACTATCAACATGGTTTATGTACCCACATAAATGACAGATTACAAACAAAAGCAAAACCAAACGCTGTAATTTCGTAGTTCCATCTTCGAAAGTGGCCCTTTTTCAAATTTGATTTTTTTATGATATAACTTTACAATAACTAAGAAGTTTTAATACCTTCATTTAAGGAGTATTACATTGTCTATTAAATACAATTTATTGCATTAACCTAGCATTTTTAGTTTCCGAGATTTTTAGGATTCTTTAAGTGACCCGGATTCATTGCTCTCGAGTGTATATTGACAAAAAACTACTAGGTTGTATAAATTACATGCAGTTGATATATCAGTAGAATCGAAAACATATGGTCAAAAACCGAAAGATGTTTATGTTTCTGATGATCCTAACAAAACTGGAGGAATCGTTAAATATTTAACAATCGGTTTAGGATCACGAGTTATGTTACGAAGAAATTTGAATGTTATCCATGGTCTTGTTAACAGAGCAATGGGTGTTATAAGAACAATTGAGTGGCCAGCTCTTCGGAGGGACCAATTGGAACCCGGAGAATTGCCACAGGCTGTTTATCTAGAATTTGACGACAAAGCAATTAAAAACAATGTTCCTGGAGTAGGAGTCAGAATCGAACCATCGACGACAGAATTCGATGCACTGCGCGTACAGGGTAAAATAGAGCGAAAAATGTTGCCATTGATATTGTGCTGGGGTGTAACTGTACACAAGCTCCAAGGAACTACTTTGGACCGAGCTGTGGTTGACTTAAGTTCACGCATTTTTGCTAAAGGTCAAGCATATGTAGTTTTGAGCCGAGTTAGGTCTCTAGAGGGACTAATCATCAGTAGTTTAGACCACCGCAAGTTACTTAATAATCCCCACGATATTAACTCCCTCAATGAAATGACTAGATTGCGAAATTTACCACCTTATAACGAAGTCAATGAATCGTAACTAAAAAGTATAAAATAAAAAAATAATTTAAAGAAAAACAAAAAACCCGACTGCGTAAAACCTAATTTAAAAAATACGTGAAAAAATTAACTTAAATAAAAACTGAAAAGAAAGAAACAAGCCCAGTAGTTTCAATCATAAATTCTAATGCAGAACAGAACGACTCACAGTCGGGGCCCCTTGGGAAGATTTGATTGGTAAAATTTGAATGGGCCCCGACTGTGAGTCGTTCTGTTCTGCATTAGAATTTATGATTGAAACTACTGGGCTTGTTTCTTTCTTTTCAGTTTTTATTTAAGTTAATTTTTTCACGTATTTTTTAAATTAGGTTTTACGCAGTCGGGTTTTTTGTTTTTCTTTAAATTATTTTTTTTTTCTTTTATAAATGATTATAATGTTCATGACCAATGCTAAAACAAAATAGATATCGTTTTTTTAGTAACTTCTTTAGAACTACTAGTTTTAGAACGAACTCGTAATGACCTGACAGCTTGTTTACGGAGCTAGTTTTAGAACTACATTCAATTTAAAACCATATTTCAAATTATAATTTTTAGCTCATTCCGGTAGAAAGTTATTATTGTTACATGTTATTTTTAATCAGTAAAAAATCTAGTCTTTTTTAATATACATATCGTTTCTGTACATACTTTGGCCCAAAACTGGCCATCTCCTTTGTGTTGAAGATTTGATAGATTGTAGTAGCTTGATGTCTGTACATTGGTAAACTTTTTAGAGTGATATCTTCTTCGTATCTAGCATTAATTAACGCGTCACACTGTATCTCTCACAGAACACTAATACCCTAACGGCTATCCCTACTCTACGTCATAGCAATAACAAAACGAAACAAAATGACGTCAGTGTCAAAGTCAAACTCCTTTTGAGATTTGAGTGCGTTCTAAAACTCTATTGAGGTTTTTTATTTTGCCAATAGACGAAATTAAAATAGTTTTGACCATGCTTAAAAATTAATCATAAAATAATATAGGAATGAACGGCCAAATGAATGTTATAAGTCTTTCATAACTCGCTTTATTTTTGACGGTTGTTGATTGTAGACGGAGTTCGTTTAGAAACTCTATTAACCTATATTTGACACGACACATGTTTAGCATACGCACATGATACTTTTGACAACATAAAGTTTAATACCTAATTTGATTCGTTCGGTTTCCGTACTTTCCGTTCATTAACGAAACCAATAAGAAGACCAAGATTCTATGACTAAATAAACTATCAAAAGCAACAAGTCTTTAAGTACTATTCAAGTGAGAGGTACTTGAAGTATTTTGAAAAAGGGAACTAATAATTTGGTAAGTACTGTTTAATTGAAAGTTCCGTATGCAGATTTAATTAAGGCTCCATAAATTATAATTGATTTGCTTTTGTATTAAAGTGATGTGGATTATATACCGAAGTATCATTGACCAAATATTAAATAATCACTGTAAAACACAAGGCAATGTTTGATCTACAGTAACGAAACATGAGGAAGTTTGTTACCATTCTTTGGGAATATAGTTTATTCAACACGTGTCTGACTTAGGATACGTATTACTTTTTTATACCATTATCACTGTGACTATCACTGAAGTCTGTCCAATATAACTTCAAGGTAACCTAATTCTTAATCTTTCTCAAAATTCATGTGACAAATTCAACCAATATGCAGATAAATTATATCTGAAATGTTGCCCATATTTGCTTAAAACCAGTTTTGTTGATTTAAACGTAATAATTAGTGGTTTAAAGCAGTTTCCACCTGACCTGACGTCAAGATATTGGTTGAACTTCGTAACCCATTGATGTTCTCATTTTAAAACTATAATTATCTGGTTTAATTTGACTTGATGTCTATACTTGGAATATGTTTGTTATCTTTGTTATAATTGTTCGGTCATGCTGACCTAATGACCTGTGTACGTTGGCAGTAGGCGATGAGGCAAATCCTCCGCCTGCGAGTATTCAGTTCGCTACTGACATCCACAATGAGAAGTCACACGTACATTGATTCTCTGGGCTCGGCCAGGTAAAATATATTAAAATAGAGTTGTGTTGTGGCTTACAATTAATTAATTATTAACTGATTTGTTTTCACTTTTTTTTTTGTTGTATTTTTTTCACCTTGCACTTTTTATTTTTTCTTTTGGGTTGTTTTTAGTTACTTTGCTTTTAATTTTCTATTTATATTTATTGTTATGTTAATATGTTAACAAGTAAGAATTTATGTATAAGAGTAAAATACATTGCCAACATATGTACATAATCATAGTTTTAGATTAATTTATAAAACACACTCAAACTAATTTTATTTATTACAAATTGGTCATACTATGTGCTGTGATGTCGAAACTTTACAGACATCTTATTGGCCTGCCAATTTATCATACAATGCTTTGTATACATTGATTTGTTGTTCGCAAGTTGCTAGTGATGTTACATCAATTTGTTTGATCGATCTTTAAGGAAGGTCTAGAATCCGGAGACAAAATAAGCATTTTTTTTTTTAATTTTCATCAGTGACAACTTTGTTTGATACAGTTTAAATTAGCTTTTGTTATTCTTATTATATTTTTAATGGTTTACCTTTATCAGTATTTCTACTAAACAAGTTTGAAACCAATAGGCCCAAAAGACACAATTGTTATTATTTTGAGAGTGCTCATTGTTTTGTAGTGCGTTAAATTGATAGAAGAACAAACAGCTACATAGTAATAGTACCATAAAGACATTGCTTTAGTACTTATAATTTTATTTTGTTCAAACAGCATAATGGCCCGAGTCCTCGACGGCAAAGCACTGGCAGGGACAGTGAAGGAGGAATTGAAAGAACAAATTGCAAACTGGATAAACCTTGGTCACCGAGCACCTTCTATCCGGTGCATATTGGTAGGACAGGATCCAGCCAGCCACACCTACGTAAATAACAAAATTTTGGCAGCAAGATATGTAGGCATTAATGCAGAAGTGATTAAACATGAAAGTACAATCACGGAGGAGCAGCTTATCCAGGAAATCGAAAACCTTAATGCGGATAGCAGTGTTGATGGTATTCTAGTCCAGCTGCCAATCCCTGACACGATGAGCGAGAGGAAAGTGTGCAATGCAGTCGCTCCAGAGAAGGATGTTGACGGTTTCCACATTGTCAATGTTGGACAGCTGTGTGTTGACATGCCTACATTAGTGCCTGCTACTGCTTTAGCTGTTATCGAAATGCTGAAAAGGTGAGTTATTGAAGTTTCTTTGTGTGTAGAATAAATTACAATTTTTATTCTTATTAGAAATAGCATGGCAAAAAGAAAAAAATAGCAGTGGCTGCATAATTATTAATTCAATTGATTTTTGAATAATTTATTAAAATTTGGATTTGCGACATATTTTTTCGCCCAAATCTGCCAAAGATCACTCAATACAACTGCAGAAGTGACAGTATCCTTACATTTTAGGTTCAACATCGAAACTCATGGACGCAACGCGGTCGTAATCGGCCGATCGAAGAACGTAGGACTACCGATTGCTATGATGTTACATAGTGATAAGAAACATGACAACGGACTTGGAATGGACGCTACGGTTACTATCTGCCATCGCTACACGCCTAAAGAGCACTTAGAAATCTTCTGTCAGAATGCTGATATCATTATCACTGCTACAGGTAATTTTGAATTTTTCTAATTTTGAATTTTTCTAATTTTGACCTAAAATAATTTTGAATTAATCTTTTTTTTTTAATTTACATGACTTTTTTTTTGTTTTTTTACTTATTTTTTTTTTGTATTTCTTTTGTCTTAGGAGTGCCAAAATTAATCAAAGCTAACATGATCAAACCTGGAGCTACCGTCATTGATGTTGGCATTACCAAAATTACTGATGCAAATGGAAAATCTAGATTAGTTGGCGATGTTGATTATGATGGTGAGTGTTTTATTTTCTATCCTCAGTTTTCTTTTATTATTTAATTTAAAGATTTTATTACTTTAGTAATGCGTGGTTCTAATTTATAAACTTCCCATGAATCGTTTGACTCTTAAACTTTTCGAATTTCTAATGAATACAAGTATAATCCTGCATGGTTGGTTCTGTTGGTGCAAGGTTGGCCCTTGACGTAACTATCGTCGCCATCTTGTTTAGGTACAATTTCCGCAATCTGCCTCGTTAGTCGAGTGGTCGCAAGCGCGATAGCTGAGCATGAATCCTGGGTTCGATTCCCGGGTTGGGCAAAGTGTTATTGGGTTTTGCCATCAGGAATTTCTCAGAAGCAGCCACGGAGTCTAGATTTGTGCCCGGTTGATGGCAATAAACTCGCCCCCTATTACATGGAACTTAAAACATAACTGGCGACATGTGGGTATACTATTAGGTACATCTATGCCTAACCCTTCGGGGATTACAGGCGTGATGTTATGTTAATTTCCACAATTAATTCCCCAAATACCCTCCCGTTAATATCACTCAAGGGCCAGAAGTACCATGCTGCAGGGTTTTCATGCCGCCAAGGCTGCGGGACTGTTCGAAAGAGATACCGCGGCCCTGGAACATAAAGGGCCAAAGAAGGAACATGGGTGGTTTTTAGTCAGTAAGAGTCTGACACTCCCTTCCGCTCCGCCCAGAGCGGGGGGGGGGGTCATTTGATGATTTCCCACCCACCAAAAAAAAAAAAAAAGGGTTTTCATGCCAAAGATTTTTTAATTTTTTTTCTTCAAACCTGTTTACTTTTTTCTTGTCTTTTTATTTTTCTTACCATTGTTTTATTTTGCTAACAGAGGTCGTCCAAGTAGCTGGTGCTGTGACTCCAGTTCCCGGTGGCGTGGGCCCGATGACCGTTGCTATGTTGATGCACAACACATTCCAAGCAGCCAAGCATCTGCGAGAGAAGGCCCTACTACAGTAAATTATTTTATTTTCAATGTCAATCCCACGAATATTTCAATATATTTTGTGTGTGTTATCTCTCTACAAAAACACGAAATACTTAAGACTATTGGCAGTATACATGAAATATTAATTTATTTTTGACTTAAGGTACAGTCGAACTCGTAAGTGCTTACCAATTTTGACATTTTCTAGTAACTTGAAACTTTAATCAGATTGTAAATATCTGTTAAATAGGCACTTGGCGTTTTACGACGTGCACATGACATTTGGGTGGGTATTTTGGGCGTTTTGTCCTTAAGGTGGTAAAGCAATTACAAGATCGACTATACTACAACAGAATTTCTACTTACTTTGGCTTTGAAAGCATTTTCATAGATTTTCTACTTTTTTACCTACGAGGCCTGCAATAGTTCTTAGTCTTTGGTCGTTTCTTGTCTGTATTAATAATAACTTTAAACGGACATCCATTTAAAATAGTTTTTTCATGAAAACAACGAATCTCTAAATCGAAATATTTTGAATTGAATGTAACCTCAAAAATGAACATTTTATCCAGTGTGCCTTTATAAGAATGCAGAAGATACCTACAGGTAACTATGTGTTTATACTTATCTATAAGATAAATAATTATTAGTTTTAAGGATCATTGAGTATTATAAAGATAATTCTTTTAAGTGGGTATGATTGTAACTTCTAAGGTTGTTATAGAATATACATGTCTTCTATACATTGATTGTATAGATATTTATTTCAAAACATTCCTATGAAAAGGAATGGCTGTGAATGATTGTACTGTTTTGAGATTTTCTCGACACAGTGTGGAGAAAATCTTAAAACAAATCGAAATAATTGATGTCCAAAATTGAACATTATTGACAAGACGCTCAAGTCTAACATCAATAGTCTTCCAAATATATAATGTTATAATTAATTCCATGTTAATTATGTTCAATTTTATGTAACCGGATCAAGTAAACATCTATGGCTTAGATGTTTACTTGATATGGCTTAGAATCTAAGCCATATTGAGGCACAAAATCATTGTTTAATCTGATTCCCTTATCATAAATGGAATAAATTAAACTGTAGTTTAATTTATTCCATATATTAAAAAAAAGCAAATTAAACTGTAGTTTAATTTATTCCATTTATGATAAGGGAATTTAAAACATTTAGGACATTAAAGATAAAAGACATACATTTTGTTAATTGCGTATTAACTTGTTTATTATCTTTTTTTAGTTGTTGAATGCAACAATTTAATATAGTTACTTATTCATATTTAAAACTTTTATTTCATTTCCCGAACTTAACATTTACCTAAAAGTTAATAATTACTCGAGACAGTTTTTAATAACTTTTCAACTAGAAAACACACACACACACAATCGATCGAAGTAACTGTCACTTAGTCAACTAAGTAACAGTTACTTAATTATCTCCCTGTCATTATTCCACTACGCCCTATCAAGTTGTCGCACGAGTGGGGAAAAGTAGAATATTTAAAATTATTATGTCCAGTTAGCCCCACTAACAAATTTTGTAGAAAAAGTGTGCTAGGGTTGACAGCGTCGGATTGTAGAGAATGAAAAAAAAATGCTATGAGATCAAAGCATTAAAGAAAATTCAGTTTCCATTCAAAAACTAACTTTTTTTTGTCGGTCATGTGAGATCAAAACATTAAAGAAAATTCAGTTTCCATTCAAAAACTAACTTTTTTTGTCGGTCACAGTACTAATACGAAACGTGTTAATTCTAAAACTACCAGCGCCAGTGTGAAAAATCGATTACTCGGGTAAATGGACATTACAGTTTTAAACACCACTTATCCAACACCACACTTTCAATAAATAGCAAAATAACCAATCTAAATTAATTGGCCTCATTTAACATCCATACAAAATTACATAATAACACTCAATTTCCAACCTGTCACTAAAGAAACCACACTTGAACACAAGGCGTGTGTGAATAATTAATTAGCAGAATTAACCGACTCCGCAGCATATTGTGAGAGGTACTTGTATATCACACGGTTTTGTGGCGCCTTGTATGAAACCACACCTTTACGTTGGTACAAACCAACGACTGCTGGTAATATTAGACCAAGATGGAAGGTAAGCATGGTCTGATTAAATTTTGATGAGATGTTAAATTGTTTTTAATTTAAAGATAAGTCTAGGTAATGTCTAAGGCCGGGATTTATAAACTTAGCACGTTCAAGTGCACGAGCACTTGTAGTTTGGGAGCATGGCAGTTCTAGGAATAACCGTAAGCCTAAGGGCGTGTTATGTAACGACGTTTATAAATTTCAGCCTTAGAGATTGTGATGATTCAATATCTTCAGAGGTAGGTAACCGCTTGTGACATAGATATGTCACAGTCGTGGACAAACTGAGGGATCCCAGACAGAACCATAAATAAAAAAAAACGCTGAAATCCATAGATTCGCCCTAACGCGTCAAAAAATGGTGACGTTTCTGTTTCGTTGAGAATAAAATTCGATAGTATTGTCTTGTCTTGCTCACCCATATACATATATTAAATATACTTATATTATCTATCGTTCTGTGAGGAATGTGCGGCACATTGAGAAGTGTGGGGCACACTTCTCAATGTGAATACATTTTCGCGCGACTAAAGTACGGTGATACCAATCTAACTATTTGAATCTTTCCATCTTCGATGGCGTAGTCTATCGATATAATTGACTAGATTTGAGTCTATGGTATCGATGACATATTCTGTCGTCTCTGGTTAAGGGGAATGCTCCAACCAGCCCGCGAAATTCAAAATTTCTTGCGTTTTTTGCAATTTGCAGGAGAGTGCTAGGTTGTATGTTGATTAAAATATTATTCGCGGCTGTAAGACGTATGTAGTTACAGAATTATAATCATCAAAATCACCAATACAACCCTCCAAGTTCATAAAGGCGTAGGAACAAGAAAAAGTCATTCCTACAGCTTTATGAACTTAGAGCGTTTTATTGATGATTTTGATGATTATAATTCTGTAACTACATATGTCTTACAGCCGCGAATAATATTATTTTCAGCAGACTTAAGTAGATTCTTGCGTCAGGGATTTCCTACAGTTCCCATGTCAATCAAACACCCAAAGATCAAAACAAACATCTTAATTAATGGAATTTCTTATAACTGGGCACTTAATTAACACCGTTATCACCCCTTATCAACGAGTCACATGTGGGAAATATTATACAGGGTTCACCGGTTCAAGATTGTAGATTGCGTGTCTTATAGTAAAGTAGTGGTTGCGTCACAAGCCCGATGCCGAGCGAGATTATTATTAATGACCGTGGTTAGAGGTAATCGATTTCCTATAGCTATTGTTAACCCTTAGTATGGAATACCTATAGGTACCTAACTAACTTAACACGCACATGCCACTTTTGAGTAGGTAGGGTAACACCTGACACGTAGGTACCTACTAGGCAATTTTCGTAAGCGGACTATTAATCAAGAGGCAATTTGATAGGTAGGTACCTATTTTTTAAATCACCGATAAGGAGGTTCGTGTGTAGGTACTCTTTTAAATAATATGAACGTACTTACACATAACACGATTTGTTGTTGGCAAAGATCACTCACTGGACGCCTGACGGAGGAAGTCGCCGTCGAAGTAGACCACGGCAAAGGTGGTGTGACGGTATGGCACCGCTTTAATAAACACCGCGATGCTGACACGTTCAACTGAGGGTGATGGACCGAAGAAGGCGTGGAGTCGGCGAACTCGCTGTCGGATACTCGAACCCCGGAGACTGGTAGTAGGTTGATCTTGTTTGCGGGGCAAATTTGGCCAGATATTGCACAAGAGAGGTTTGGATGGAGTAAGGGGAGGACTTTGCCCAGCAGTCTGTCATGTGTAAAAAAAAAATGTTGACTAAGGCTGCTTAAAAACCTGAGAACCGGTGTCAAGTTATTTTGCATCAATTCAGAAATTATAAAAGTTACAGAGAGAATTGGAGCGAAATGCAGCAATGAAACTGAACGCAGTCATCTCATCTAAACCGCGTTCACGAGCTGTCAGTGTCAATTCTGTCAATATTCTATAGCAACTATGACACACTCTATGACTGTCTTGTTGGTCTAGTGGTCGCAAGCGCTACTGCCGTGCATGAGATCCTGTGTTCGATTCCCAGGTCGGGTAAAGTATTATTAGGTTGGTTTTTCCATCAGGAATTTCTCTGTAGCAGCCACGGAGTCTGGATTTGTGCCCGGTTGATGGCAATAGGCTCGCCCAGTATTACATGGGACTAAAAATAAACATATACTGGCGAAATGTGGGTGTACTATACTATTAGGTACACCTGTGTCTACCACTTCTGGGTTTACAGGCGTGATGTTATGTGTTAAGTAACTATGACACACCCTTGAAAGCAGTTTAGATATTATACTGATCGCGTTCGTGAAATCTGCCCTTAGTTATTCCTTCTTCTTTGTAACTATTATGGAACCCCTAGACCGCAGCATCGGTCACTTGACTACCTACTTGACCGCATTTCCTGGTAAAATAAAGCCGGATAAGTCTTCGCTCAAATTAATTGCACAGCTAATTGAAAAAGTTGTCGTCACGTATTTCTATTATAAGTAAGTAATTAGCTAAATGTTTCCTTAGTTGCTGTTGTCAGATCAAGGGAATCATTATTTTAATGGACCTGTACTTTTTAATATAGCATCACGACAATTTCCCCGAGGAGTTAGGCAGAGGTGTTGTTAAAGTAGGGCACACCACATTTCGCCAGTTATGTTTAAGTTCCATGTAATAGGGAGTGAACCTACTTACCACCACCAACCGAGTACAAATCCAATCTCCAGTCTGCTACTGAGAAGTTTCAGGTAGAAGAAACCAATAACAATTTGCCCGACATAGGAATCGAACACTATGCTCTGACCTAATACTCAGTAATAGCGCTAGCGACCACTACATTAGACCATCGAGGCAGTAAACTTTGTCGTAGTACTAGTCGTCGCGTAGTCGGTGCGTTAAAAATATTATAGTTAAAAACAGTGCGTTAAAAATATTATAGTTAAAAAAAAAAAACAAAAAACACGCTTTATACTGACGGACGTCATGTCACTCGTACCTATGCTTCTCAGCAAACTCTTTCATTTGATACCCATGCATGGGGAATGCATAAAAAATAACTACTCCGCCATTTAAGGGAGTCCGCCATATTGGATTTAGAATGACGTCACTTAGCTAACCATGCATTGTCAGCAAAACTGTGTGCAAAAACTTCAAAGATTTGTTTACATAGTTACAGGTGAAGTTAATAAAAGTGTGTTAAAATGGCTCCCCTACGAATGTGGGATGACAGATTATACTTTTGTTCCCCCTGCAAAAGGGGTATACCGGTATCTCAAATCATTTAGTTACCTAGGTACGTAGGTACATATTGTGACAATTTGCCTTAAAGAGGCCCATATCCGGAACGACTGGGGGCTGACATGATGATGAAAAGTTATAGTCCAATAACAATTTGCCTTACGCTTTCAGTGATAACCTCAGAACAATGTTAGTTCTTATCTCTTACTATTGACACTTACGCAGTCCCCCGCAAGGGGTCACATAGATAGTTATGACCTCAATCTTGCGATTGCTACGTTTTATGAACGTACTTTTTTATTATTTCGTCATTATTGCCAAAAACAAAAAATAATCATCATCATCATCATCTTCCTGCCCTTGTCCCATGTTATTTGGGGTCCGCGCAACAGGTTTTTGTGTTCTATTCTCCTCTGTCAACCGTCACGCTATCATTTACTTCTTTATCTTTCATATCATTCCTCACGCAATCCATCCATCGTTTCTTTAGTCTTCCTCTCCCTCTCCATTCATGAACGTTTATATTCATCACTCTTTTAGTCACATGCGATTCATTCCTCCTCATCACATGTCCATACCAAGACAGTCGATTCCCTTTCAACTTTTCTGGAACTGGCGCAAATTTTAAACTTCCTCTAATATAGGTACTTACTCGTTCCTTACCTTATCCATGTCACACCACACATCCACCTCAACATTCTCATCTCCGCTACATGCAAACCTTTTTCATCCATCTTCTTCACAGCCCAGCATTCCGATCCAAACAACAACACAAAAAATAACAAAAAATAATGTCATTCTTAAAAACGCTACAAACAATAACAATTTCTACTAAATGGTTAACTGTGGCATCATCGCGTCATCAACAATCTGATTGCGTAAATTGGGTTTTTAATATGTTGTTGTTAGCAGTTGGATGGTGATTTATCTACTTGAACTTACGCGGAATTGGAGGGTGTGACGTGCCAGGAGCTTGCATAATGTTTTCTTAAAAATCTCTAAATTTTTGGCTGTTTTGTGTCATGGCCATTCAGTCTCTTCCGGCCACTTTATAAAAATCTAGTTCTAGCTATTCGGTTGTTTTCCCACGTAATATTCCTCCATCCTGTCCGTGGTCTCCCCTCAGCAGTTTCCTCCCCCCTCTTCCATCCAGTAATCTTGCAAGCGACTGACCACTTCTTATTTTAAAAGCCACGTGTCCGACGGAATTCCCCGTAGGCAAGAATTTAGAACAGTCATACAAATTGTAATCCCCTATCTTAGCCCTTTTGGAGGATAATTTTTCAATAAATCCTTGTGTTCACCGTCGTTGTATGGGGAACTCTTTTGCGAAATTTCAAGTTCTTACACCTAGAGGCTTAGGCTGTGTGTTGGTGCTTGGTGCTGTCGTTGAATTTGAGGAACCATACGTGCTATGCGGCCACGATCAACACTTGTCGCATGACCGGCCGCCATCTTGAACAAAACGGGTCGGAGGCTCAGTTGTGCGACCAAACTTTCTTCTTGTTCGATGGTTTTGCGGCCACAAGTCGTGGTCGTGGCCGCGTAGTGCGCGTGGTCCCTAAGATTTCGTGTCAGTTGCTGTGGCAACAATAACATGAATCCTTGACATGACATGGCGTGTATCTATTTCCTCTTGTTATTTATTTAAATACCCGCCCACTTACCTAAGTACTTACTTACAATGTTATCCTACTTTTCCCCTTCCCATACTACCCTACCTATTGCGTAGGTGGATACCACAGACAGACGCAAACAGAATTAGACATTTTACCGTTAGTACTTAGCAAAAACTTAAGCCCAAAATGATTCGACGATGTATGTTCTCTGATCATGTTGTTTTTTTATTATTATTTTAATCTAAGAAACAATTGCGTTATGTACTCGTTTACGATAAGAATAACTTGATATTTTTGTGTCCGTATTGCGTTAGACTACGTGCGTCAACATTTTTTTTTGAAAACAATTGTATTTTTTAGGCTTCTTAGTTCGGGACGACCGATAAAGATGAAGAAACGATTATGATTATGAGTCAACAGAAGCGAATTTGTTCTTTTAAGATGATTTGATACTCATTGATCCCGTTTATAACTACTAAATCCCTTATATATAGAGGGGGATCCTGTGACCACTAGACCTACGTCATTTTATATAAGCTGAAACTTTTTCTGTGGGTTCCAATTTATCATACTATAAAAGTGTCTGGCGATTGGTTTCCACCAGACAAAATGTCTGGCAGTGGAGGAGGAGAAACATCATAACTAGCCCTTATATGGCGTGATTTTTTTGATATTCATCATCATTATCATCATATCAGAATCACCCACTGCTGGGTATAGGCCTCCCCTTTTTTCTGCCACACTTCCCGGTTCTGTGCGTCCCTTATCCAGGTGTTTCCCGCGACTTATTGGATATTACAGATCAAAAAATCACGCTTTATAGTATGACGTAACTTAGCAGCTATTTAGCACATTTTTGTTACCTGATATCTGCCGTAGCCACCATTACCGACTTATAACATCCTAATTTTTCATAATATCCAATTGTCCTCACCTAGGTAGGTATATCAAGGTACTTACTTCCAAAGAAAAACTTTCAAAGTTTTTATTAAATGACGTAGGTCTGCCGATACGGGATCTTGATCCATAAAATCAGAAGCCAAACGCTCGAATACTCACAAACATGGTACTTTTGGCATGACATTGACGGGAAAACATTTTGAAAAAATTGAAAAAACAAAATGGTTATGGGAATTTCTCAGTAGCAGCCACGGAGCCTTGATCTGAACCCGGTGGATGGCAATAGGCTCGCCCCTATTACATGGGACTTAAATATAACTGGCGAAATGTGGATGTGTTATTAGGTACACCTCTGCCTAACACTTCGGGGATTACAGGCGTGATGATATGTTATTTAAAATGGCGGCGTTAGTTTCGATTAAGCCCATGTGCTGAAAGATTCAGTTACAATAATTATAAATAAAACTTACCATTCATGTCTTTGCTTATTATTTAAAATAGAATCGTCAAACATATGGACCCCACCTACGCAGCTACGCGTCTAAATAGACATTTGTTTTCAAAAGGCTCTTACTTAGCCAGATCCCTTTCAATAAAGGGTCAGTGACTCAGTGTGTACCGTGTAGCCATTTTACTTAGGTAATATTATTATTACCCGTAAGGTTAGACTCTAAGGGCTACACTTAGGTCATTTAGGCGCCCATTTCGTAAGTCGCTGGTACGGACGGCAATACAGAATTATAGCGTGATTAGGTACCTACACTTACGCCCAAATTCGATTGCCAATGGAATTCGGACGAATGACCAATTGAAAAAGATGAAAAACGATTGTATGTACAGTAGCGGAGATGAAATGTTAAGATGGATGTGGTGAGTGACAAGAATGGATAAAGTAAGGTGTTGATAGGGTATATTAGATAAAGTTTGAAAGTAGCGCCTGTTACAGCACAACTGAAAGGAAGACGTCTATACTGGTAAGGGCATGTAATGAGGAGGGATGAAACGCATGTTACTAAAAAGTGATGTATATTAATGTTGGTGGATGGAGAGGGAGACTGGAGAGTTAGGCCAAAGAAAAGATGGATAGATTGTGTGAGGAATGATATGAAAGAGAAAGGAGTAAATGAAGCCGTGACGTCTGATAGGGCAGAATGGAAAAAGGAAACGTATTGCGCCGACCCCAAATAGAATAGGACAAGGGCAGGAAGATGATGATGACCAAGTATAAATGGACGGGGTCGAGTTCGGGCGTCTTCCGACAATCTTGTTCGGTTTTATTCAAACTACTCGTCGTTATTATAAATGTATGGAGGCTCGAATTCGAGTAGTCTTTCGAGCACCCGAATACGGGCTATATGGTATGTCTGTAGGTACCAATCTTGAGGCAGGATTTTATTTGCCTGTGACGCTGTAAAGCTCGACACATAATAATCTATACTAATATTATAAAGCTGAAGAGTTTCAAATTCAAATTCAAATTCAAATTATTTATTTGTGAAACATAGGTACAATATAATAAGGTCTAATTCGGATGTCAGGATCGCTATGTTTAACCTAATAGGCATACAAATTTTGGATACACTAATTGAGAAAAAAAAAAACATGCATTGTGTTATTAAAATTAATTATACACTATTAATTATTCAAATTAAATTTACCATTAAATAGAGTTTAGCTTATTAAATAAATCGGACATTTGACTCACACAACGACATATCTAATTATTTACTTAAATTGTCTGTTAAGAATTCACCAATGGAATAGTACGCTTTTTTAACCATAAAGTCTGTTAGCATTCTTTTGAATTTGTTAACATCATTCTCAACTCTTATAGTCGTGGGTATCATATTATAAATTTTTGGAGCCATTCCCAGAAAGCTTTTTGCGTATAATGCTGTTTTATGAGGCATAGCGTGAATCTTGTCCCTGTGACGTTTACTAGTCAGGGTTTCAAATAAATTTAAGTTTTTTTTAACGAACATTGCTACTTGAAATGCGTATAAAGATGGAAAAGTCATAATTCTTAACTCCATAAAGTGTGGTCTGCAACTATCAGTAGCTTTTATTTGACACACTGCTCTTAAACACTTTTTTGTGCCTTAAACACTAGCTCCCTATGTGATGAATTTCCCCAGAACATTATGCCATATCGTAATGTAGAAGACACGTATGCATGATATTATGCAGTTAGTACGGTTTCGCGGCTTGCTATTTTACTGAGATTATGCAGAGCGTACTGGAACTGATTTAGTTTTTTTATTATATGTTCTATGTGTTTACTCCAATTCATATTCTCGTCTATATAGAGTCCCAGGAATTTTGTGTGCTGTGTTTCTTCTATAGTTTTATCAGCGTATTTAATATTAAGTTTATCTTGATTAATTCTTTGTTTAAATGACATAACATAGGTTTTATCTAAATTTACATTAAGATTGTTATTATTTAACCATGTTATTAACCTGTTTAGATTCAGATTTATCTCCATTTCATAACTATGTGATTCCGTATTTTGTGCTGTGAAAATAATTGTACTATCATCTGCGAACAAGGTCATGGGATGTTGAATAACTCTAGGCATATCGTTTATGTATACGAGGAACAATGGTGGGCCGAGGACGCTACCCTGAGGTACACCAAAGTTCGTCTTTCTTGGTTTCGATTGGTACGTTAGTTCTAATTTTGTCTTCTGGCAGATCTTTGTTATACTAGTTATTTGATACCTATTTTTTAGATACGATTCAATTAATTTTAATACGTTGCCCCTTACTCCACACTTTTCCAATTTAGACAAAAGGATGTCAAAATCTACAAAATCAAATGCCTTGGTCATATCCATGAACAAGGCAGTCGCACGCGTCCGTCTATCCATGTTTGTTATCACTTTATTTACAAGGCTATATATTGCCATATTTATATTTTTGCATTTTCTAAAGCCGTACTGTTCTTCCGCAAATATTCGATTTTTTTCAAGAAATGTATACAGGTTGTTATAAATGACTTTTTCAAAGATTTTTGAGAAAATTGGAATTAACGCTACAGGTCTATAATTCTTAGGGTTTTGTCTGTCATCTTTCTTATATAGTGGTTTTATTACAGATATCTTTAAACCTTTAGGGTATGTACCATTTTCTATGCATAAATTTATAATGAAACTAAGAACAGGAGATATTTCAATGACTACACTTTTTATTACTTTCGTAACAATCTCGTCATAGCCTGCACTATTGGTGTTTTTTAAGGTTCCGATAATTTTATATATATCAACAGGGATTGTAGCAGGCATAAACATTGAATTTGCTGTGTTGGTAATAAATGTTAAGTCAGGATTTTTACTATTATTTAGCGGTTGAACTAAATCAATATAATAATTATTGAACGCTTCTGCAATTTGTAGCGGATCTGTTATCTCTTTGTTATTGATATTTATTTTAGAAATATATTCTTTTGGGCAGTTTAATTTATTTTTATTTATGGTTTGCCATGTAGCTTTCATTTTATTTTTGGAGTTATTAATATAGTAGTTATTTCTTGACTTTTGTGTGTGACAGATTATTTTTTTGAGCCGATTAGTGTATGTCTTTAGTTTTTCTTGGTTTTCCGGAGTTTTATGTCTTCTTAATTGCCATAACATGTCTCGCTTGCGTTTACAACACAGTTTGATACCTTTTGTTACCCAATTTAGTTTTTTTCTAATAGGTATTCTAATTTTAATTATGGGGAAACATAAATCATAGAAAAGTTTAAATAAATGATTAAACTCATTGAAGGCTTCATCAGGGTCCAGACATTCATAGACATTATTAAAGGTAAGGCTATGTATAGCATTTTTAAATTTGTTTATATTTTCCAAGCTATAATCTCGCTTTAGTGCGTACCAGTGAGTGAGTATATGTTTTTTTTTACTGGAAATTTCGCGATTTGTGCTGTATGATCAGATAATGCCAACTCTAATACCTCACTTTTACTGCCTTTAATATTATGTATAATATTATCAATACATGTACCACTAATTATTCGAGTAGGTTGTTTAACACTCAAGTTTAAATTATAGTTCAATAATAGATTTTCAAATTGTGATGAAATACGCGTTTTTATTTTTAAAGTATCTATGTTAAAATCACCACATAAAACAATTTTTTTATTATTATTTGTACAGACTTTTTGTAGCATACCTTCGAAATTATAGAAAAATGTGGTTAGAGCATCTATGCTATTCTTTGGTGATCTATAAATACATATAATATTCAGCTTGTGTTCTATTATTTCAATTTTGTTTTGTTTGTTTGTTTGTTTGTTTGCTTGAACGCGCTAATCTCAGGAACTGCTGGTTCGAATTGAAAAATTCAAGATGTCGGAGTTCTACATATCTCCGAGAATTGCGTAATTAAAACACTTGCTGCAAAAAGAACAACAACGATAAGAGTGCTAGCTTCTTATTCTAAAACAACGAACTTCTCCATTAATACGCAAATCTTACCAACAAACATATAAGATATTTCCAAAGAAGAATTAGTGTTAGACAAGTCAAAAGGAGTTTTCGACCATTTAGTCACATCCGAAACAAACCTACAAACTCAGCTAGATAACACAATTTGGAAACAACTGGAGTGTCATACATACATCGCTAGCATCAGTACTTCACTGGTTATTATCAGTTTAGCATGTATGTTAATTTACTTTGGTCCACAGGTTTTGAGTAAATTTCGAGCCATCATTGCAGCAAGAAGAAAACCTGCGCCATCTGTGCAGCAACCGACGATCGTCAGCAGCACACCACACACGCAACGGACACAACAGCGGTACGGCATACCATTCAGCGTGCCCACCCAGTCACAGCAAGCTGAACAAGGACAGGCCAGACCATACGAGACCATCGACCTGTACCAACTTGGATCCTGTTCCTGAGAGTCGCCAGAATGTTCAATGTTACCTTTGGACATTGACTCAGCACTCGGCCTGGCTTACGCGCGGCCCAGTTAAGATAATGATTGGTTTGCATCTTACACGCATAGGACACAAAGATTTTATATAATAGTGTGTGATAAGAAAAAGTAGTATATAAGCGGTAACATTTGTAAATAAATCAGATTTGAATTTTATGTTCTTGTCTCATTACCCCTCACTGTGGCCAAGACACCTTTAGCCATCTCTGATCGGTCTCGTGAGTCTGCGGGACTGGCAGTGAGTGTACCCTTCCCATACCTGGAAATCCTGTCTCCAATCCGTCTGTAACCTTAGGTCGCATGGTGCAGACATCCCGCACTTATTTATATATTTATCTATTACATACTAGGTATATGATAGGTTAGGGCTGTAGGGCTTAGGGTTTAGGGTCGTAGGGACTGTTAGCCTTGTAGGTCTAGTAGGCTCCTTCAACTTATGATTTACTTTCATGTGCCATCACACCCTTGGCAGTATTGCGGCCTTACGTGACGTTTGTTAAGGGTGGATGTACATTTTGTGGTCCTTCGAGCCGGATTACTCAAACTATCGGTCGTTGACGCATAACGCCTTAAAACTAGGGCAATGATGTATAATATGATCGTTCTTTTGACAATACCAACAGCGTTTATATTTTTCTGATGTTTGTTTATCCCGTGATTGTTGACTGTTAGTATATGACGTTGGTCCGTCAAAAGACTTAAGGCAATTGAACCGGTTTTCCATGAATTTCATCATCTCGTCAAAGGACTGTAATTTATTTCGGTTTTGCAGTTGATCTTCATACTTCGTGTTTGTTTCTTCATCCCATTTTCTACTGACTATTCTTATCAATAGAGGGCCCCAAGCCGATGTGTTTATGCGTTGGTTTTTTAGTGCCTCGAGGCATTCATTTATAGTGTTGTGACTGTCTCTCACATACTCCTAATTATTAAGCAAATATCTTATTCTCGATTATTGTTTCAAAAATCAACACGCGTTACCGGCCACGTGCAAACACTTAAAACCTCTACTTTATGGCTTGGCAGTTAAAGGCGATGCGTTCTTTCTTCTATTGAATTTTAAAACAATATTGGATTTCTTAGGAGCGCATAAATTCTTTACTTAATGGGAAACCCACTTGGGCTTATTGACAGGGCAAATGTAATAATTCAACAAATTCTTAAGAAACGATAAAAGTATCCGATTTCTAAATGCATTCCTGAATACTAGCGCAACATCTGGTTGCAATATAGTCGCGCCCGAAGTGATCCTTTAAAACAATTGAGAGATTTACAAAAAAAGGCAAACGCCGAGGAGGCTGAGAGAAGCGAGAGACGAGGGATGGTACCTGGCAGTGAATTTCGAATCACGAAAGAGGTCGGACGTAAGAGTCTGGGATTAGACAGGCTAAGTCACGGTATTCGGTCTAAAACGGTTAAAGTACTAGGACGTCCTAGGTTAGTCTCGTGAAATTAGCGTAGTCTTGGTACCAAGATGCACATGTCCCAGTGTACGGTCGTAATAGAGCGATTAATGTTTTATAAATCAAATATAAGTAGTAGTAATAAGTCTGGTGGAAACAAGTGTCGTGACACGCAATGAGACGAGCAGTGGCGGAGACGAAACTGGTGGTGTGAGCGGTATTCTGTAAGTTAGTTTTAGACTAATCATCTTCAGTGAACACGTGGTAAGTGTTAACTATAATTAAACCCTAGCTTAAGTAGCAGTTTGGCGGTAGCGTAAAGAACTGTTAATATAAAGCCCCGCGTAACCCATTTATTCCAGTAAGGCGAGGCAGCCACCTCAATCATCACAATGTCTAACTGTTAATATAATGCACCAGCGTAATTCATTTATTACAGCATGCAAAGCAGTGATGCGGAGCCACGATGTATATAATTATATCATGTGTTATGTGTCCAACTCCTATTCCGCACCTTGGCAAATATCTACCATCTGCGCTTGATTCTAGGGGGTTCGCTTTTCATAACGACATGTGCAATTTCGACTAATACGAACGACTAATGTATATAGACAAATGTTGACTTATATTCTGACGCACCACAAATGGAAGGCAGAACCGCTATATTCATTTTAAGTAGAACAATCTATATTGTTCAGTGGTGAAGGCAACACCATAATCACAGTTTGATTAAAACAAATGATATTTAACAGTAATTTATAATGCCAACTTGTACTTGTTGTACAAAGTAACCAAGCTCCGATGGTGATTATTGCTTCCTATAAAGGTCTAGCTCAGAAACATTGCGTAGGCATTGGTGGAGATCATTTCGGTAGTGGGGGTAGGCTCCCTGAAGTATTTCACACTGAAACATCAAATTGATAGCTCCGTTCTAAGGAACGCTAGGGACTGAAAAGTCAAACCCGGCTGTTTGTCTCGTTGAAATCAAATCCAGCCACTGGTTGGCCTATTACTGAATCGACACAATTTAGCGAGACACGCAACCACGACATGGGGTTAGATTAAAGAAATGTGAAGTGACGACAGTTCCCACTTCAGCGCCACCAATAACTATCGTAATATGTTCTGCTACAGACTGAGTCTACGGTGCGCTTGTGCAAGTTATGTTGTATCATAGTCAAGGTGTAGATTGCCGTAAGGGTGTTTAACATGAATACGCGTGTAGGAATAACTACTAAAACGTGCCTTCCTCAATGGCAGTAGGACTCCTCAGAACTCTGTCTTAGGATTGAGAAAGACATGTGAATTGTGCTTAGGGAGCGTGGTCTGTTAGAATTCGTAGCAGTGTCCTTAGTGGACCTATGCGCTTAGGTCTAACAGTCACGTACTGAGGCAGTTATTGTAACCGGTTACATGCCATAGAGATGGGTTCGTAATACATTTAAATAGTTGAATTAACGTAACGGTAAATAATGGAATCCTTAAGCGCAAGCGTAACGTTTCCCTTCACCAACCCTTTTAATCATATATCTTATCTTTGCGTACGTTTGTCTTATTGCTTCATACTTTATTGTTATATTGTTTTATATGATGTGTTATTATTCATGTATATGTCCTAACTGTGATCTCCCAATACTAACTTCACCTAGTACCCAGTCCTGTTCCCTAGCTTCTAAAAGTCGGAGCAGGACTGGAAATCCAATCTCCTTATTTCGGTGGAAAAGGAAAACCCCTATTGGATGACCTTTACAGAGATGTGCGAGGCTTGTGGGGCACACCTCCTCTCCCATACCTTAATTGGGGAGCCGATATAAGTTAATATAATATAATAAAAATCTAATATTTACAGGATTTAGGAAAAACGAAAATTTTATCAGACTAGGGTCTTATTGGAACAGTCACAGTGTCATGCATGTCTCGTAATTGTGCCGCGTTTGCTCGTTGCATTTTTGGTAAATCTAATAATTTGTCAATAAATTTTGTAGCTGTTTCGTAATTTACTTCGCTTATTGTTAGATGACGTATTAATCTTGCTGCGTCGCCTTTTACGTGTGTTTTTAGATACTGCATTTTTTCTGTAGATGAAATTGATATGTCTTCGTGAATTATTTTCCTAAATAAGTCTTGGAATGTGTACCACGAGTCATAGTTCCCCGTGAATGTGGGAATATTTATTCGTGGAAGTTTTCCTGAGGATTTTGTTGAAATTACTTTCTCATCTGTGTTTTGAGTGATTTTTTCTTCCAATAACTCCGTTATAATATCATAGTCTTTCTGTGTATTTTCGAAACAATTGTTTCTGAAGTAGTTGTTGTCCAATGTACCTTCGGCCATTACAAGTCCGATGTGCGTTTCTTCGATTTCTAGCCATTGTTTTTGTAGAGTTTGTAATAGTGTTTGTAAATGCCATATTGGCTTGTTTTGGGTAATGGATTCCTTAGTCTGAGATATTTTTTTAGATATCTGCGACATTCGGAACAATTGTATAAACAGTTTTGGGCTACTGACATCTGCTTTGTCTTCATCTTCCTCTATAAACCGTGGTTCATATACACTTTGCACATGTTGTAACCTTTCTTCACATTTCTTCAGGTAGTCGATTCCTTCGTCGTAACACTTTTTAATGTTGTCGAAGTAGTTTGTAGTAATGTATTTATGGGTTGATAACACCTCCTGTTCCTGTAGTCTTAAGTGATTTTCTTGAACTCGTTGAAAAACTTGGTTTAATGTCTTTTTTCTTTCGCTGATGTATTTTTCTGTTTTTCTTGTGGGCGAGTCCTTTTTTATATTTGTCAACACCCTTCTAATCTCGTTGTAATCCGCTTCCTGGCTCCTGATTACTTCGTTTACTTCCTGTATCTCCACAATGCTCTTCTTTCTTCTGCCCTAACAGCCCTACCCTACTCTAACAGTTAAGTCCGTACTAGTGGTATCTGCGCTCTTGTTATATCTTTGCGACTTCTCAATCAGCTGGTGAAACCCGCTTGTGGGAGGCCAGTGACCGATCCGCAACGAGAGGCTTTCCGACAGAATACCCTAGTACAATGTACTTCAGATTACTGAAAACTGATGCTTTGTTGAGTACACCAGCCCCAGCTCTCTGAAGTGTCAGTCTGTCAATGTAATTCCCTACAGTGGGCAAGGGGAATCGCGTGATTCAAATGCTCGAAGGACCAAAATGTACATACTCCCTTAACAAACGTCACGTAAGGCCGCAATACTGCCAAGGGTGTGATGGCACATGAAAGTAAATCATAAGTTGAAGGAGCCTACTAGACCTACAAGGCTAACAGTCCCTACGACCCTAAGCCCTAAGCCCTACAGCCCTAACCTATCATATACCTAGTATGTAATAGATAAATATATAAATAAGTGCGGGATGTCTGCACCATGCGACCTAAGGTTACAGACGGATTGGAGACAGGATTTCCAGGTATGGGAAGGGTACACTCACTGCCAGTCCCGCAGACTCACGAGACCGATCAGAGATGGCTAAAGGTGTCTTGGCCACAGTGAGGGGTAATGAGAAAAGAATATAAAATTCAAATCTGATTTATTTACAAATGTTACCGCTTATATACTACTTTTTCTTAACACACACTATTATATAAAATCTTTGTGTCCTATGCGTGTAAGATGCAACCCAATCATTATCTTAACTGGGCCGCGCGTAAGCCAGGCCGAGTGCTGAGTCAATGTCCAAAGGTAACATTGAACAATTGTTGTGTTGGATAGTCCATTTATCTAGGAAGGCTATATAGTATATATAACATTACGGTACGACCCTTTTTTTTTTTTTTTGGTGGTTGGGAAATCATCAAATGACCCCCCCCCCCCCCCGCTCTGGGCGGAGCGGAAGGGAGTGTCAGACTCTTACTGACTAAAAACCACCCATGTTCCTTCATTGGCCCTTTATGTTCCAGGGCCGCGGTATCTCTTTCGAACAGTCCCGCAGCCCTGGACGGTACGACCCTTAGGAGCCGCGCAGCGTGTGACACCGCGGGGAACAGCTAGTGAGTTCATAAAAGTTCTTTGATTGTCTGTATACTAAACGTTTAGTTTTGCTACGTGTTCAAACGTGGTGACTAGAATAATCTTAGCAATCATTTCTATCGCCGAATGGTATGGGTACTTAGTTTTTATATCGAAAGTATACAAAGTTGATTAGTCTAGACACTAGTATATTGTGTAACGTACGAGTATTACTATGGTTAATCAAATATCTTACGGTTACTATTATTGTTTCGTTAAGAAGGTAATTGTTTCGTGAAGATTTTCAACAAAACAATTACAAACTGGTAGTCACATTTTAGTCCCCGTGAATATAATGTGACTGTCTCTCACATACTCCTAATTATTAAGCAAATATCTTATTCTCGATTATTGTTTCAAAAATCAACACGCGTTACCGGCCACGTGCAAACACTTTAAACCTCTACTTTATGGCTTGGCAGTTAAAGGCGATGCGTTCTTTCTTCTATTGAATTTTAAAACAATATTGGATTTCTTAGGAGCGCATAAATTCTTTACTTAATGGGAAACCCACTTGGGCCTATTGACAGGGCAAATGTAATAATTCAACAAATTCTTAAGAAACGATAAAAGTATCCGATTTCTAAATGCATTCCTGAATACTAGCGCAACATCTGGTTGCAATATAGTCGCGCCCGAAGTGATCCTTTAAAACAATTGAGAAATTTACAAAAAAAGGGAAAAAACGCCGAGGAGGCTGAGAGAAGCGAGAGACGAGGGATGGTACCTGGCAGTGGATTTCGAATCACGAAAGAGGTCGGACGTGAGAGTCTGGGATAAGACAGGCTAAGTCAGGGTATTCGGGCTAAAACGGTTAAAGTACTAGGACGTCCTAGGTTAGTCTCGTGAAATTAGCGTAGTCTTGGTACCAAGATACACATGTCCCAGTGGACTGTCTTAATAGAGCGATTAATGTTTTTTAATCAAATATAAGTAGTGATGATAAGTCTGGTGGAAGCAAGTGACGAGCAATGGCGGGGACGAGGCTGGTGATGTGAGCGGAACTCTGTAAGTTAGTTTTATCTTCAGAGAGCACGTGGTAAGTGTTAACTATAATTAAATCCTAGCTTAAGTAGCAGTTAATATAAGGCCCAAGCGTAACCACGTTACCCATTTATTCCAGCAGCCATCTCAATCATCACAATGTCTAACTGTTAATATAATGCACCAGCGTAATTCATTTTTTTACAGCATGCAAAGCAGTGATGCGGAGCCTCGATGTATATAATTATATCATGTGTTTTGTGTCCAACTCCTAATCCGTACCTTGGCAACTATCCACCGTCTGCGTTTGATTAATAGGGACGGTTCGCTTTTCATAACGACATGTACATTTTCGACTAATACGAACGACTAATGTATATAGACAAATGCTGACTTATACTCTGACGTACCACAAATGGAAGGCAGAACCGCTATATTCAGTTTAAGTAGAACAATCTATATTGTTCAGTCGGTGAAGGCAACACCATAATCACATTTTGATTAAAACAAATGATATTTAACAGTAATTTATAATGCCAACTTGTACTTGTTGTACAAAGTAACCAAGCTCCGATGGTGAATATTGCTTCCTATAAAGGTCTAGCTCAGAAACATTGCGTGGAGATTGCTGGTGCCCATTTCGGGAGTGGGGGTAGGCGTCACCAAGTATCCTAAACTAAATTGGTATCTCCGTTCTAAGGAACGCTAGGGACTGTGTCTCGTTAAAATCAACCCCGGCTGCCACAGGCCTATTACTGAATCGACACTATTTAGCGAGACACGCAACCAAGACATGGGGAAGATTAAAGAAATGAGGAGTGACGACAGTTTCCACTCCAGCGGCCATCAATAACTATCGCAATATGTTCTGCTACAGACTAAAGTCTGCGATACGCTTGTGCAAATTGTAATATGAAATAGTAAATGGGATAGACGGCCGTAAGGGAGTTATTAACGTGAGTACGCGTATAAGTAGAAATACTGAAAACCTGCCTTCCTCAATGGCGGCTGGCCTCACAACCCACTGCCTTAGGATTGGGAAAGACATGTAGATAGTGCTTAGGGAACGTGACCTGTTAGAGTTCTCAGCAGTGTCCTCAGTAGGACTATGCACTTAGGTCTAACAGTAAGCGTACGCCGGGCAAACGTTGTAAAACGATTCCATGCTGTAACATGGAATCGTTTGCGGTTGCGAAACGGCATCTTGTATTTTGGGATCAAATAAGTTAACGTAACGAATAAATAATGGAATTCTTAAGCGCAAGCGTAACGTTTCCCTTCACCAACCCTTTTAATCATATATCTTATCTTTGCGTCCTCTTGTCTTATTAGCTTCATACTATATTGTTGTTTTGCTATATACACTTCTCATCAAAAAAATCGAAACACCTCGCAGTTTATGATTTGATAAGGATTATCAGAAAAATGTGTATATTTAGGAATAAATGTAAAATGTCATTTAATAGTGAGTAGTATGAGGTTTTTAAATCCTAATGTTATTGTTCTAAATTCAAATTAAGTCTTCATAGGTTTCGTATTTTGTATAATGAGTAATTTTTACCCTGTATGGAATATGAAGGAAATGGGTAAAACAACACGCGTAAATGAAAAAAAAATGTAAGAAACGTTTATTTAATAACTTGTATTTCCTCCGCGAGCTCTTATTACTGCTTCCATACGGTTCTTCATCGATTGGATGAGAGTCACGATCACATGTTGTGGTATATTATCCCATTCCTCTTGGATTGCATTTTGCAGCTGGCTAAGTGTTTCTGGGGCTGGATCTCTTGCTCGAATTCGTCTCTTTAATTCATCCCATAGATGTTCAATGGGATTCATGTCCGGGCTTCTTGCTGGCCATACCATAATGGAGATACCGACTTCGGTAAGATAATCTCGTACGACGCCCGTGGTGTGAGCTCTAGCATTGTCGTGCATGAATATGAAGTCGTTGCCAATAAAATGTGCATAGGGCATCACATGAGGTTCAAGACACTGTTCGATGTACCGATGAGAGTTTAGTGCAGGCAGCCGTGGCCCAGACACAAAGGCAAGTTCTGTCTTACCGTCGGCGCTGATTCCTCCCCAAACCGTCCACGAACCGCCACCATAGCTGACCTTTTCTTCAATGCAGCATTGTGCAAAGCGTTCTCCATCTCTTCTGTAGACCTTGTTCCTTCCGTCGTTACCATACAGCATAATTTTACACTCATCAGAAAACAGTGCTTTGCTCCACTGAAGGTATGACCAAGTTAGGTGCTCGCATGCAAAGTTAAGGCGCGCTCTTCGATGGTCTGCAGTTAATTTCGGCCCATTCGCTGGCTTATGCGGTGCCAATCCGCGTTCCTTCAACCTTCTTCTTATTGTAGAGTCACTTACAGCTACTCTTCGTACAACGCGAAGCTGCTGCTGCAGTTGAAAAGCGTTAAGGCGTCGATTTCGTAAAGAAGTTGTTACAATAAATCGATCATCTCGCTCAGAAGTGACCCGATTCCTGCCAGATCCTGAACGGCGCGTGAACGAACCAGTCTCCCGATAGCGTTTGTAGACTCTATGAACAGATGATAAGCTTAGATGCAATCTTGCAGCCACAACACGCTGACTAAGTCCAGAATCCAGCAATGCCACCACTTGGGCGGCTTCTGCGGGCGAAGTATCCATATGTTTTAGAAAAAAAAGTTTTTTCAGACGTCCCAAAGTCACAGTAAATGAAATAAGAAACAAAAAGTTTAAAGACAAGCGCTAATTTTTAGTTTTTAAACGAGAAACGTACTCCAACCCTAAATACACATTTGTCTCAAAACAGTGATTAATTTCATTTATAGGATAAACAAATGAAATTCTAATTTCGAATTTTGATTTTTTTCTTCTTACTGTAATGACCAAACTGCCAGCTACACAATAATGTTTTTTTTTTTCATGGAATTAATTCTCTTTTGTAAAAAATTAGGACAAAAACAATAAAAACGAAAGTGTTTCGATTTTTTTGATGAGAAGTGTATGATGTGATATTATTCTTTGAATTTCTTTCTGTGAATTCCCATTAACGCCACCTTGTATTCCCCCCTGTCCTCCTAGTTTTCAAGGCGGGACAGGGCTGCCCTGAATCGGGAATTCAGTCCTCTCAGTCAGTGGAAAGGTGACCAGCCTGGTGACGAGCCTTACAAGGTCATGCGGTGGCGGGGCATGACCTTTGCCCCTTAGGGGGCAACTGACCAAAATACTAATATTTACATGACTTAGAAAAAAACGAAAATTTTATCAGACTAGGGTCTTATTGGAACAGTCACAATAACATTACTGTAGAAAAAACCGCTTAAGTGCGTCTTGTTATTAAACTACGTATTTACGGTTACATTTTTTTTCCTTTACAAGCTTTACATGTTCTGTTAGACATAATTGTTTCTTGCCAAGTTTCATGATTCTAGAACAACGGGTCTCGATCTCTGCTATAGGGTACTTGTACTTAGCCTATAGCAGAGATAATATCATACTACGTACCTATAGGTTTTGATTCCCTTGTGAAATCACAAAATATGCGATATAAACGGTCATAATTATCTTTTGATGGCGTTGACTTACAAGTTTCATATTAATTTCAGCTTGATATCTCCACTCGTTCCTGAGAAAATGGGTCTTGACAGACGCACAACAAAGTGATCCTATATGGGTTCCGTTGCCGACTGAGGTACGGAACCCTAAAAAGTCACCAATTGAGTATAAACTAGAACCACATGATGTAAGGCAATAGGATATCTCATGATAAGTAAGCAGCTACGTTATATAATTATCATTTCATAATTTGCCTAGTCTTTTCCCAAATATCTTGGGGTCGGCTCCCAATCTAACCGGATGCAGCTGAATACCAGTATTTTACATGGAGCGACTGCCTATCTGACCTCCACAACACACTGGGTAATACGATATCCTAAGGTAAGACTGGTTGTCAGATTTTCGAGCCACTGACTACCTGTAACGACTGTCAGAGATCTACAAATGACAGCCGGGACCAACGACTTAACGTGCTTTCCGAGGCACGGAGGAAACTCGGTACGTAATACGGTCACCCATCCACAGACCAACCTAGGCAAGCACGGCTTAACCTAAAGATCGACCCGATCGCCTGTTATTATTAAACCACGATCTACGTTATACATTTAATCAAATTACCCTAATCAGTAATCACTCTCTCAAACTCTTCATTACATAGCGTCAACCAATTACAAGGGCTGGTTGCAAACGAAGAGAGAATAACTCCTCAATATGTCCCCTCTGTCGGTCTTAATGAACTTAATGTGAGGATACTCAATTAGTACGCTTGGCAATCTACGTAATCTTATTGTCGGATTCGTCAGTAAATGAGGAAAGGGTGTGTTTTGTCTAATTTCTCGTGTCACGTGTGTGAGCCGCTTTACTACGAGTACCTTTGTGTATATACCTACTTTTGTGTTCAAGAATTTAATGTTTCTTTTCTGCGTAAGACTGTTATGTATACGCTGGTGATATAATGAAGTACTTAAGCCTATTTTGGAAAGAATTTTGATTCTCTTTTTTCGGATTGTGACGAATATTCGGCCGGGTACCCGACTGACGTTGGAATATTTAGCTTTGACAAAAGCGGAAATTATTTATTGCTAGTTAATATAACATCATCTGCCTGTAATCCCCGAACGGTCAGGCAGAGTGGTACCTAATAGTACACCCACATTTCGCCAGTAATGTTTTAAGCCCCATATAATAGGGGGTGAGCCTATTGCCATCAACCTGGCACACATCCAGACGCCGTGGCTGCTACTGAGAAATTCCTGATGGTAAAACATAATAACAATTTGCCCTACCTGGGAAGCGAACCCAGGGCCTCATGCTCAGCAGTCGCGCTTGCGACCACTTGACCAACGAGGCAGTCATTTCTTGTCTGTTTCATCTTTAAGGTAAAGACCGTTTTTTACTTTTTTGACTGATAGCTTGTTTCAGGTTTAGTAAAAGACCACAATATCTTAGAGAAGTTTTTCCTGTTTATGTCGTTTTGGTTCAGGCCCGTTGCTGAACAGCCCGTTGGTAGTTTTGGCCCTTTTTGAAAACTAAAAGTAGGCCCCTGCCCGATGTGGCCCTGCCTGAAACTTTACATAACTATTACAGTTTTAACGTTCTCTCATGACGCCCTACCTATTCGGTAAGCAAGTTTTCATGCTGAATATGGTTGCTGAAAAACCCTCTGGGCTCTCCTACAATATCATCATTATTTCAGCCGAAAGACGTCCACGGCTAGACATAGGCCTCCAAGTATCGCCACATTGACTTTTCCCGTGTGTCTCGCGATCCCCACAACCTTCACCAAGTCATCGGTCCACCTAGTGGGAGGCCTATAGGTAAGGATTAGTATTAAAATAACTAATGCATACTATCCTTACTCGATATTTCTCAGGAGGTTCTATAGGTATAGAACCTTCTTGTCAAGTAAGTAGGTACAACAAGTTTCTAACCCGTTGAATGTTCAACAAAGAGGTAGAGGTTGATATATCAACTCATTTGATATGCACCCCTTTCACGCATTATGTGCACTCCACTAGCGACAATAAACTTATTAGTGAGTAAGAACGTGGAAAACCCTACTGTGGGACATGTAAATTAAACTTGAGTAGATACTTAAATCTAATAGTTGTTCAATAGGTAAGGGAGAATGGCGGACTGATACCAGTTCGGGGTGTGTGCGAATGTACGAATTTCCCGGGTCCTGGACTCTTAGTCATCATCTGCCTACCTAGCCTTTTCCCAACTATGTTGGGGTCGGCTTTCGACCCGGATTCGGTCCCATAGTAAAACCCGGAAAACCGGTTTTACTATGTTACCGAAACCCGGTTCCGCATGCCCTAGTCGGCTTCCAATCTAACCGGTTGCAGCTGAATACCTGTATTTTACGTGAAGTTACTGCCTTGCTGAACTCCACAACCCCGTTAGTACTGGGAATACGATGTCTTACTAAGAAGACTGGTTGTCAGACTTTCGGGCCACTGACTCAGATCTACAATTGACAGCCAGGACCAACGGCTTAACGTGCTTTCCGGGGCACGGAAGAAACTCGGTATGTAATGGGTGGTCACCCATCCACGGACCAACCTAGACAAGCGCGGACCTGAAGATCGACCTCGAGCAGCTGTTATTATTTAGCCACGAGCTCCGCTCTGGAATCTTAGTAGGAGTAGGAAAAAAAAATTAGGTGTTAGTCACTCTGTACCCATGAGGATTTCCCCGTACCAATAAAGCAAGTTATAGGTGGAGGCTGGATAAAGCTTCCAATGAACGCCTGGGCTAATCTTGTCTGTTCGCCTCGTTAGATACCTGACAACCTTGCTCAAATACACAGTATTTTTACTACAGCATCAGCATCATTTTTATCAGCAGTGATAGCCTAGTGGTGTGACCGTCGGACTGCCAACTCTCAAGGTCTTGAGTTCGAACCCTAGGCACGCACCTCTGATGTTTCGGATTCATGCGCGTATTGTATCATTTTTATCACTAGCTTCGGTGAAGGAAAACATTGTGAGGAAATCAAAACAGCATGCCTTTTTTTTTTTTTCGGGTGGGAAAAACAGCATGCCTGAAAGATATTTCTCGACGGCATGTAAAGCCAAGTCATAGGCCCATTTAAACTCTGACACCAGGTAAAGCACCAACCTCACGATAAAGAATACTACAGTATGAGCTATTCTTTGACTTACTTAAAATATAATATAATTTCTTCTGCCGATAAGACCATGGGGTCTTATCGGCAGAAGAAATTATATTATATTTTACAATTATATTATATGTACACAATATTTCAGAAATAGAAACATAACCATTAGTCATCTTTAATAGAACTTACTTGTATGAATACGAATCATCAAGAACTCAGCTATTTAAGACCTAACTTTTAACCTAAATCTGAGAAAACTTCGCAGAGCAAATGCCAAGTATAACTCATAAAATTCTTCACTGAAATTATTACAACTTAAACCACCCTAGTAAGGTATAAAACCTGGAAAATGTAAAAGCTTCTTGGTGTAAGGTAAGGTTCGTTTTGGAGAGGTCTAAAATCATTTTGTTCGGCGTATTAAAGAATGTGATGAGATGTGTGACAGTTAGTCTAAGATTTACATATAACATCACGACTGTAATCCCCGCTCCGAAGGGGTAAGCAGAGGTGTACCTAATATTACGCCCCCATTTTACCAGAATTGTTTTAGTCCCATGTAATAGGCGGACGACTGCGTTTCTGCTACTGAGAAATTCCTGGTAGAAAAAAACCAATATCGTAAACCTCGTTATTGAACCCAAGATTAAAATCATCAGACTGTACTTAGGTAGCACGAACTAGGTTCATGCGCTTTATAAAATATTAAATATAATGCCTTTGGTACATACATACATAATGCAGTGTTACCTCTGCATTTAAGCCTCTTTGTTTAAAACCTCATAGCCTTATTTTCTTTTTGATTGACAAGTTGAAATTCGAAAGATTATGAAAAATATCTTAGATAGAAGGCATTTTTCATTGTCATCACTCGTGTATTGATTTTTGGAGAAATATGTCATAAAGTTTTTGAAATAAGATACCAAAATTATTCCATTGTTTATTTTTTCCTGTTAGTTCAGTAATTGTGCGTAATGGACATTAATTTTTAAAAAGAAGTCGTTACAAGTAACAAGAGCACTTTTCTTGATATAGTCTTGCTGTTTTTACCTGGTGCGTATTGATAATTTATGAATCTTCTAGTTTTCTCCACCAGATAGCTCTGACCGTACCGAATCAGTAGAAAAGGGTCATATCTGTGTTTTTTATCCTACCCCAAATTAAAACCGTTAACTACAATGAAACTTAACTTAATGTAACTCATCGAGTCACCGACAGCGAGGTTGGCTACGCGTTCTGCTGTTTTGAAGCAGACATTGGAACAAGACTCCAATAGAAGCGCGTTACAGCTTGTTGTGCAGAATTTCTTTTACATACTTTACTTTCTTCTAAATTGAGGTAACAGATGTAACCATTGTACAATTATCTGCGGCCGAATACTGTAATATTGTGTAGTCGAGACAGCAATCTTGGGAGCTGAAGAGATGGGCACATATTTTTGTATTCGTCTGTTTTATTTAAAAATTAACTAATCTGTTAACGTCGGGACATAACCATTTAGTATCTTTGATTTCTAATTTGTATATAAGTGGTTTTAGTCTACAAGAAGCTTCTTGAGATAGGATTCCTTTTCAACTACTTAATATTCTATTATTATTAACAAAGTACACGAATAACTTCTTTTTTTACAAAAATCAAATGTTATCTTATATTTTACATTCATGCACATCTTCATTTTAATCTATTTCTTTTACTCTATTTAATTTAATTCTTTCCTGAGCCGGTTTTTTTTTTAATAAAGTGATGCAGTTTATTTTTTAAACGCCACAATAAGTAATATTATAATAATAAATGCAAATACTGCACAAAGCACGTGAGATTTGTATCTATAAATGCACCCACGATACTGGGGTATTTCTTGTATCATGGAGTTATACTTAAAACTATGAAAAACCATAATCATGTCGCATTATATAAAACACACACTGTATGTTTCTTTATCGTCCTTGACAGTTCATTAAAGCCACGCAGTGTTTACAGGAAATCATCAATGTCAGACTTGTACTGCTGACCCATGTTCCTTCTTAGCCTTGTGTTCTAGGGCCGCAGTATCTCTTTCGAGCAGTCCCACATGCCCCGGCAGGCATCGGCCCTTGTGAGAAAGAGAAAGACATCTCGTTGAGGCGTGCGTGGAACACGAACGCGCCGTCGACACGACCTGTCGTCGTAAGACGGACGGAAGGCGAGCTAGGTCATTACTCACCGTCCACAGACCCGCGGCTACGCCGGTGGTCGGGAGCCTCTACGTGACACACACAGGGCCGGGGGCGAGATGTCGCGCCGCCAATCGCCGCTATGAGGACACGCGGTGCTTCGCCCAAGCGGAGCAGACCACCACGGTGTGCTCCACCGTGTCCTCCGGGCAATCCTCGCAGTGGTATTACCTGGGTGTTTCCACTCACCCGATTCAGGTGTAGGTACCTCCCAAAACACGTCGTGCGGTAGGTCGGTATATTGTGTTATCGCCATTGTGGGGAAGCCCCAGTGGATAGCCTCCGTCGCAGGTGAATGGTGATGAAAGGTTATGTTACTCATAACAATAAAAAGTTTTTGCTATCAGAAAACGGGGGGGGGGGGGGGGTAAACGTACATTGCCCTGCATTAGCTGACCGCTCTCCCCATACCACTTTACCACTTTCTCATGGCCTACCATACTTTTTCGTTATTATTATATGCAAAAGAGACATTCAAATGATCAGAAGATTGATGAATCCGACGCCACTATCTATATTTTAAGGAAGTGTTAAAATTCAAACGTCTGCCGGACCCAAACGGCACCAGTAAAATGCAGAGATTTATGTTATGGCTCTAAAATAGGCGATTAAGCTTCTATACAGATGATTTACCTGGGCTATGGAGATTCTAAATACCCCTAAATATTTGGCTGGAATAATATTGTGAAAGTTTTATGTTTACGCCCCATTCAGGACCTTAGGTGAAGCGATTTGCGACGCGACCTGCGTTAAAAGACACTCGAATATGCATAACTTTTTCCTATATAATTTCAAAGTACCTAAAACCTAATACTCGTATTAATACTGTTCTCAATCAATATTCAAATGCATCGTTCGATTTCACACATTAATAAAAATCTCCAATGAACGGATTATTACTTTCGACTTTTTTATAAAATCCGAAAACACACTCGACATAACTAATGAAAGCTTTAATTTCCTTAATAAAGATTTGCATTCACTACTGCTTAATTAGTAGATACTCGAACTAACAAGAAAGTATTCCGAGAATTCCCGCTCTAACGAGTCAGAGATAAAAAAACGAAACTTTCTCTTTGTCAGATCGCTTACTTAAGGGACCTACAGCTTCGTACGTTGGCTGGCAAATCGTCGCGTTTGCAAAATGCTTAGGATTATGATTTCCGTCCGTTCGAACACTGCACGCTGTTAGAATCTACTGAAACTATTTTTCTCTTAGTGACCGTAGATGTATGAAAGGCATGAAGAAAAACGAAAGATAATTGGACACAGATTGACATTGAACATCACAGTAGTTATTATTATATTTAAAACTGCTTCGTTTATCTAGTGGTAGACATCGCGACCGCTGAGCATGAGCGCCTGGGTTCTATTCCCAGGTCTGGCAAAGTGTTATTGAGTTTTTCTATTATGAACTTCTCAGTTATCGTAGTCCGGAGTTTCGTTTAGTGCCCGGTTGATGGCAATAGGCTCGCTCCCTATTACATGGGACTAAAACATAACCGGTGAAATGTAGGTGTACCTACTATAGAACTGCTTAACCCCTCGGGAAAATACAGGCGTCATATTATGTCTGTCCTATTTTAAATTCTGTGGGCTGCCTCGTTCGTTTTGTGATCGCAAGTGTGACTGCTAAATATGAGATCTTGGGTTCGATTACCAGGTTGGGCAACATGTTATTGGGTTTTTCCGTCAGGAATTCCTCAGTAGCAGTTTGAGTTTGATGCTATGTAAAATTTTGTATTTGGGAAAATCACTGGACTTTAATAACAACACAACAGTTAATAACCTCTTTAACAAAATCTAATCAAATTTTGATAAAGAGGTCGATTTAGACGATTTAGGTTGTTTTGAAAGAGCCCTCCGGTTCATATCTACTTAATGAAAAGACAAACTTTTATTTTATGACGAAACTACGAATGCAATACAAAATTCATTTGCCACACCGCCACCAAACATTGCACAAATTTTTCCACTACAGAACTTTACAACACTCTCCAGGCTCCTACATTCCTTCCACACAAACACTCCGTATTACGTCAAAGCCTCATTTGTATCGGGAACCCACGTCTAATACTACTTCGCTCGACTAAGCTTAAGGAACGCAATTTATCCATATATTAAAGAGACGATCGATCGTGTAGTTCGCGCGGCGACAATTGCAGAAGCCAACGAATGCAGGAACTGCGATGTGGACCGGTATTGTGTAGTATTGCTGCCTCGGGATGTGCTATGAGACGGTTGCAAGACGTAAGAGTCTGCGGGAATTATCAATCTTTTTGATTTCACTTTCCACTAGAGGTCCAAAATTGTAGGACAATTCTTGCTGCCCCAAGGTTATCTACACGATTTATGTTATCGTCAGGTGTGGCAGCATTCTCTTTCAACATCTACCCTTTCCAAGACTTGAAGTTGGAACCGTATTGATGACCTTTTATTTAATTGAATATGTGTAGAGCATCGAAACATTTTAAATCACCAACATCACTTTCACCAGAGAAGAAAACGACATAATTATCAAAAAACCTCCCGAAATAGTAAGGTCTAAATGTCATTGTCGGCGGTTTAGTATGACTATACTATTATGGGAGCCTCAGAAACTACCATGATGACATGCCGCCGACAGAACCCCTGTAATTTTCAAATACTAAATCGCGTTTATCCCACTACTTGCACCCCCTTCAACTTCGTACAGTAGAGCCGATAGCTAACAAGCATTACGAACGCAATAAGCTACGGAGCAGCACGTTGTAAATGTTACACCACGCCACGTTGCCGTGTGGCGTGCGACTCCCTACGCCGCGGTGCACGGGTGCGTTCCAACATGCACCGATATTTTCATTGCACTTTGCATGGATGGAAAGAGTGTGCGGAATGAAGCGTGGAAATTTTCTTTTAACATTAATTTCACTGGGTGGCAATGTGGTGGTGGTATCGAAGTTGAGTGTAAGACCATAACATCACGCCTAAAATCCCCGAAGAGTCAGGCAGAGGTGTATCTAATAATACACTCACATATCACCAGTTGTTTAAGTCCCATGTAACAGGGGCTATAGGCTTTAATCAACCGGGCACAAATCCTAACTGCTACTGTGAAATTTGTGACGGAAAAACCCAAACCACGAGGGACCCTCAGCTGTCGGCACGCGACCATTCGATCAATGAAGCCGTCGTTCGTTAAGTTTAACGAACGATGTAATAAAATTTAGACTCGCAGCAATAGCCTAGTGGTGTGACCGTTGGACTGCCAAGTCATTGGTCTCGAGTTCACCAAAGCACGCACCTCTGATTTTCGAATTCATGTAAGTATTGTATAATTATCACTTTCTTCGGTGAAGAAAAACATCATGAGGAAACCAACATACCTGAGATATTTCTTGACGGCTTGTAAAGCAAAGTCAATGGCCCATGGGCGTCATAAAAATTCTGACACCAGGTTAGGCACTAACCACATGATAAAGAAGAAGATTAGTCAGACACAGGCCTTCGAGAGGGAGTGGCCCAGCGTGGGATAATCGATGTCGCATATCTACGAATTTTCGGTTTTTGGGACATGCCTGTATTATTTTCTTCGTCGATGTTTTCCTTTACCGTTTTAAGACCAGTGGTAATGAATTATTACGCAAAGTAAAATGGCTGCCTGCGATAGAACCTATGACCTACACGTGGAGAATAGATAAAGTAAGTGATGATGAGAAAATAAAAAAAAAATATGGTGAGTCGGGTTCAGCGGTTGATTTCGGTCGTAAAAGGAAACCGCGAACTTTAGGATACATTGGCATTTTGTGTTCTTGGTGCACATAACGTGTGCCCTACTGTTCTCTACTGACTGTTCGAAAGAGATACCGCGACCCTAGAACATAAAGGGCAAAAGAAGGAACATGGATGGGTTTTAGTCAGTAAAAGTCTGACACTCCCTTCCGCTCCACCCAGAGCGGGAGGAGTCCTTTGATGATAATCCATCACAAAAAAAAAAGCGCCACACATCATGAATGTGTTTAACGTTAAACGTATTTAAAACATGGTTCTGTTCAATCAGTCGTTTGGAGATCACAGAGATAGAATGATATTTCGAATATATGTTTATCGCTAGATGCATTTAGTGATTTATGTTACGAGCAGGACTGATTGTAGCATTTTAAAATAAAGTCATAAACATGTATTTTAAACTAGCGACCCGCCCCGGCTTTGCAAGTTTGCACGGGTAGAGTTAGAGCAAGGCGGCTTGACTTTTTCCAATTATCGTCATATTTCAACCAATTTACACAAAATCTTGATAAATTATATGCATGAATCATTCTATCTATTGGTGAAAACCGCAGGAAAATCCGTTAAGTCGTTTTAAAGATCTAAGCGTACAGACAGCGGGAGCGACTTTGTTTTATACTGTGTAAAGATTATCTATTTAAACATAAAACATAACAATAGAAATAAAAGCGAACCTAAATTGATACAAACACGATTTCTATAGAGTTTATTTACAGGAAACCTAATCAGTCTACCCCTGTATTTACAGTCGACATCAGATATTTATGAACAATAGATGCACACATTAATTTGTGTCGTGTTGTTGCAATTGCGACCGACGCGATAACATCACTAGTTTCATACAACGACGATCGAAACTAACATTTATAAGCGAATTGATATTTATCTGTATTTAATTTTATGTTTGATTTACATAACATCAAGCCTTTCATTCCCGAAGGGTTCGGCAGAGGTGTACCTAATGCATATTACACATTTCGCCAGTTATGGGGGCGAGCCTATTGCCATCATCATCATCTGCCAGAATACCATACCAGAATTCCCGAAATACCAGACCAATACTGGCCGAATACCAGAATTGCTGGCTGGATTGGCTGGCTGTTGGCTGAATACCAGAATTTTACAAAACCAAACTTCATTCAGTCATTTATTCAAATTAAGCTGATAATCAGCACTTTTTGAACGTTAAAGTTTACAAGAGACAGTCCCCCAAACCGGCCGGAATGTATGAATGAAACATGGAACGACTATACCTATCATCTGACCTCCACAACCCAGTTAGTGAATGGTAATACAATACCCTTGGTAAGCCTGGTTGTCAGACTTTTAGGCTTCTAACTACCTGTAACAACGGCCATTGCTATCAACCAGGCACAAATCCATCTCCATGGCTGCTACTGAGATATTGTTGTTTGATTTATGTAACAAAATGAAACAAAATGAAACAAAAAAAAAAAAAACGCCTGCATTTGCAGGCGTGTTATTTTTGTTTTTGTTTCTGGAAGGGTAGACAGGTCTTGAATCCTAAATATTTCACCTACCTACTGTCATTTTGCGGGCTCAAATCACAATTGGGGCACAGCCAACCAAATCTAAATAAAAAACCCAATGAAACGTCTTTCGGTCTCAAGATCGGGACCTAGATTCCTGTCTTCTGCCTGGGTCCAAGTCTCAGGTCAGGCCCACATTTCTCAAAACCCGTGCAATCACTAGAACAACGGCGCATCAGTTGGTATTTTCACTCACAAAATGGCTCGTTGTTAAAAGAGAACTAACACAGCTGTCAAAAATGGCCTAGTTTTTTTAATGCTAGCATGTATACATACATACCAAGTGATATGTATGCTGACCCGGTATACCAAGTAAATTGAATCAATATCGTCGGTGCAATTCTCAGAAAGGATGTCGTGACCAAAGATATTAAACAGACATGAAAGGTGCGCTATATTAATTGAGGACGCTTTTAATAAATATTTTTTTTTTTAACTGAGGGCAGTTTCAAGCAAAATATGAGAACAAAACAGAATACCTGTTTTCTATTTTCCAATTTTTCGATGCCCGGTTTTACTTTGGCAACTACGCCTTTTGATGTTTTTAATGGAAAAGGTAATTAATAAAGGTGCTAGTAATTATGTTCATAAACAGGCTGCTGCTAAGGTACTCGGACGACGGATGAAAAACATCTGCTTTCACCGCCTATGGGCACCTGCAACTTTATGGCCCGGACTCCATCAAAGCGGAGACGAGTGGAGATGTGCGAAGCGGAGAGGAGAGGAGATTCGTAAGAGCTAGGGTGTATCCACCGAAGCTGTGCAGAGATATGCGAAGCGGAGAGGAGAAGAGATTTGTAAGAGGTTGGGTGTATCCACCGAAGCTGTGCAGAGATATGCGAAGCGGAGAGGAGAAGAGATTTGTAAGAGGTTCGGTGTATCCACCGAAGCTGTGCTGAGATGTGCGAAGCGGAGGGGAGAAGAGATTTGTAAGAGGTTGGGTGTATCCACCGAAGCTGTGCTGAGATGTGCGAAGCGGAGAGGAGAAGAGATTTGTAAGAGGTTGGGTGTATCCACCGAAGCTGTGCTGAGATGTGCGAAGCGGAGAGGAGAAGAGATTTGTAAGAGGTTGGGTGTATCCAACGAAGCTGTGCAGAGATGTGCAAAGAGGAGGGGAGGGGAGATTTGTAAGAGCTAGAGTGTATCCACCGAAGCTGTGCAGAGATATGCAAAGAGGAGGGGAGGGGAGATTTGTAAGAGCTAGAGTGTATCCACCGAAGCTGTGCAGAGATATGCAAAGCGGAGAGGAGAGGAGATTTGTAAGAGCTAGAGTGTATCCACCGAAGCTGTGCAGAGATATGCAAAGCGGAGAGGAGAGGAGATTTGTAAGAGCTAGAGTGTCTCCACCGAAGCTGTGCTGAGATGTGCGAAGCGGAGAGGAGAGGAGATTTGTAAGAGCTAGAGTGTATCCACCGAAGCTGTGCAGAGATGTGCAAAGCGGAGAGGACAGGAAATGTGCACCGCTCACCGGATGCCGCTCATAGCACACAGCTCACCGCACACCGCTCACAGCACGCTGCTCACGACTCTACTTGTCTCCACTGTACGCTTGGCCGCCGAGTGCGGAGGCTGGCCTAAATAATTACGAGACCTATCCTCACCTCTCTACTCAAGCATTTCCACTAAAGCTAAGCAGCGATGTGAAGTGTAAGTAACGAAATTCTATTGGTGGTGGTGGTTTACAACACATCTCCTCTCCTCTCGTCTCGTCTCCGCTTCGGTGGAGTCCGGCCCTAAAGCCCGCCTTAGACGATAAGTTATGCATGTGCAGTATTGCTTGTATAGTCAAACTGTATAGGCATACGTGTATGAGTGAAGCAGAAAACTGTACTGTTATCCTTGGAATGGAACTTGGTTATAGTATCTAAAAGGTAAAATTAAAATTTGTCATGCGCTTGAGATTTCGCTGTCACCAAAACTCAGCATTATTGTTTGATAGTAGAGATACACGTAAGTATGGTACAAGTGGGTACCTTCTTATTACAGACAGCTTCGCGAACAACGCTATCTTCCATGCCGATGCCTCCATCCTCTGATGAAGATGTCTGGTAGATAGGCTGTTTTGGCTTTGAAAGTCAAGCTTGCCTGGGACATCACCATTCCAAGGCCACTGAACTTCAAAGAACCACAAAAAAAACAATCCATCAAAGAAACATTCCCCCAAACTAAAATAAATAACCCGATAAAATAACCACCAAAAACGAGATATAATGTATTGTATTGGTTTCGAACAAATCTCTCGAACCGAACGCCGTATATCAGACAGCAAGTACAGTCGCGGCATATTTATAGACAGCGAGTGGTCGCAATAATCTGTGCGATGCCGGCCGATGTGTTGCGATCGCAAGCGGCGTGATATTAACGGGCGCCGATATCGTGCGATTCGCTTCGCTGCAGTTACGTGCGGCACAATATATTGAGTAGGAATCAAAATGATCTTCTGGGAAAAAATATGTGTTGGAAAACAAATGAAGCCACCAGTTTTTTATTTCGAAGCTGTGGTTGGAAAGTACTCATCATCTGCCTAGCCTTTTCCCAACTATGTTGGGGTTGGCTTCTAGTCTTACCGGATGCAGCAACAAACTGAGTGGATAAGTGTCTCTTGAGCTGTTGAGTCGTGTTCGATCGGTTCAATCTCGGCAAGGAATATTTGTGCAAGGCAAGGCTTATTGTATTAGTTCTGAGTCTGTTTATGTACCTAAGAATTTTGCCTAAAGCGACGCCATAAAGGCGACAAACATAAAAAATCCAACTTCTTCTATATGTGGCAGCATCTTCTTGAAGATTAGAATATTGTGTTTTACCTAACTTACAAAAAAAATGAAAGCCCGGTTTACAACCCGATGCATCATTCTGGAAAAGTACAATCGGCAGTACATTTTATTAATGACCGGCCAGTCACAATAATAGGAGGCGATATGAAGAATGATGCACGATGCGGGGCAAACACACTACGCTTTTTGTTTCCCCAAATATTGTCAACCACTTCTACGACGTACCATCACGTAGAGCACCTGCTTTATAGTGACTAAAACTACATGCGAATTGGCATTATGATCCTAAAATTAGATCAGCAGTGGGCCCCCTAAATACTTTGTGTATTTATTTCATCACCGGTGCCAATCAAAGCGTCGCGGCAGACTTCGTTATAGAAGATGGAGAGACGGCCAGTGGTCCACATTAGCCTTAGAGCAAAACAACTGGAAGCCATGGGGCGAGGCCTTTGCCCAGCAGTGGGATGACGCAGGCTAACAGTATCAGAACTTCACCACCACTACTCTTGAAACACTGAAAGAAAACACCGTGAGGAAACCGGCATACCCTTTTTTTTTTTTTTTTTGGAGGGTGGGAAATCATCAAATGACCCCTCCCGCCCTGGGCGGAGCGGAAGGGAGTGTCAGACTCTTACTGACTAAAAACCACCCATGTTCCTTCTTTGGCCCTTTATGTTCCAGGGCCGCGGTATCTCTTTCGAACAGTCCCGCAGCCCTGGCAGGCATCGGCCCTTGCGGGCCTCTCCCGCTTGCTGACATCTCTTTGAGGTGCGCGGGGAACACGAACGTGCCGTCGACACGGCCTGACCGTCGTCATACGACGGACGGACGGCGAGCTAGCCCATTACTCGAAACCGGCATACCCTGGAATAACCATTTATCACAAAGAGGAGACCTGTGGCCCAGCAACCTTACCACACTATTCGAAAACCACTGCAACTCCTGAAACCCAGAATCAAAAGTGGCAACCACCAGTAAAGCGCCGAGACAATGAAGCTCTATTTAAGTCGCGAGTTAATAGGGCTTCCTTTGGGTTAACTTATTCCATCGTCGACCTCATCTCTGTCCTCAGGACTAGATTGAGGTCAAGAGTTGGCCCATTAAAAATATAAAAAAGCTAGACATGTAGTCCCGTAGAAACAACTGTCTTAGATCCCGCAACGAAATTAATCAGAAAAGAACAACCCAGCAATGGGAATATTATAAACTGATAATTTAAACATCGACCTAGCCAGATATAGCTGAAGATTCTAATAATACAAAGTGGATTTTTTCTGCGAAATTAGCTATACTTCGACATAAATCAAGCAAGAAACAGTCAGTTATTACACCGATATTATCGGTCAGTAATACGACACAAATACGAAAGCTCTGCGTGCAAATACGTGCCGATTCATAATTATATCAGAAACACGATTTTCTCTTATTGAAATATTATTTCTGTCTTGTAGCTATGTAACAAGATAGCATATTCACATAAAGTAAAACTGGGTACATAATAAAGCTTAGTGCACGGGACTCGTCATTAACTTTAGAAATTACTCGAAAAAAGAAGGTTAAATTGTTTTATTGTATTAGGGCGATAAAAAACGTCAAACCTAAAAAAGCCCCTGGTTACGATTTGATAACTGGCATGATTTTGCAACAACTTCCAGATTCTGGCCTGACCTTCCTGTTGTCAATCTACAATGCTATGTTGAAGACCCGAAGTCATACCGACCAATAAGTCTGCTTCCAATAGCGTCTAAAGTTTATGAATCGCTCTTGCTGTCACGCTTAATGCCCATAATTAAAGAAAAACATTTAATACCCGACCATCAATTTGGGTTCCGACAAAGACATGGCACTATAGATCAAGTTCACAGGCTCGTCAATAAACTTCACAACACTTTCGAAGATAAGAAATATTGTGCTGCTGCATTCCTTGACATTTCTCAAGCATTTGATAGAGTTTGGCACGAAGGTCTCCTCTATAAAATCAAAAACAGCTTCCCAAGCAACATCTTCCTCATCTTGATGTCGTACTTGAGAGATAGATACTTCTTCGTGCAGAGTGGAGACGCATTATCAAAGCTATACCCTATCGGTGCTGGAGTACCTCAGGGCAGTGTGCTTGGACCGATTTTGTACTTGCTTCATACTGCGGACCTCCCAGTTTCAAATATAGCGACTACAGGAACCTTCGCGGATGACACAGCTGTGTTGGCATCCCATACTGACCATAAAGTAGCATCAGCTATGCTGCAGACCTGTTTAGACGACATAGCCCTCTGGCTCAAAAAGTGGAGGATAAAGCAAACGAGACCAAGTCAGTAAATGTCACATTTTCTAAGAGAAAGGATACATGCCCAACCAGTACAGTTAAATGGAATACAAGTGCCTCAAGCTGAACAAGTTAAATACCTTGGTTTATACCTTGACAGACGCCTCACTTGGAAAAAACACATCTTCACGAAACGGAAGCAACTTGGACTGACGCTAAGAAAGTTCTACTGGTTAATTGGCCGAAACTCACAATTACACCTGGAAAATAAAATCCTCTTATACAAAGCCATAATCAAGCCTATATGGACCTATGGCATCCAGCTATGGGGAACAGCATCACACTCTAACATAGAGATCATACAGCGCTTTCAGAACAAGATTCTGAGAACAATCACAAACGCCCCATGGTTTGTTCCAAATGAAGCTCTACACCACGATCTGAAGATACTTCCAGTCAAAGAAGAAATAAAAAGCTACATCAAGTCGTACAAGGAAAGAATAACTCGTCACCCAAACATCCTGGCAAGCCATCTCATGGATAAAAAAGGAATCCGCCGGCTAAAACACAAAATTCCACAAGATTTTATCGGACAGTCCTAGCATTTTGCTTTTTAAGTAAGAGGTTGTGTCATAGGACGCATACCAGGCAAGCCATCTAACACGCCATAGAAATTACTTAATGTCCTAACGATTGGTGACAGATTGTAAGAAAAAAGAGACAAAAAAATAAAAATAAAAATTGTTTCCGATGAACGTCCCGTATTGTCCCGTCTCAAAAATGCACCCTGTTTAACTTTAATTATAACTTGATAGATCCATGAAAACAACAGAAATCAAAATTGAAACGAGATCCCTAGAGTACCTGTTCAAAAATGTAATCCACATCACACAACAATATGAAACACTTTTAATATTAATACCGACAGAACTTTCTCATACGTTACAGTCACGTCGGAACTCATGTTTCGAAATGATTACCTACGAAAATTACACCTTATGAGTTTTACCCCCGACACACTACATCGTCCCATTAATATATCATACCCAAACATTACCGCTTGGCCACGAACTACACGACCAAGCGATACACGTATCACGACCGCCGCGCCGTTTAGGCTCAGATTGTCCCTTTCCCAACTGCTTAGCTAAGCTAAGCTTACATTTTAAGAAAGGGATATTCTGGGAAATGGACATTATGGAGAGGGGACATTTCGGGAAAGGGACTATTTGAAACCAAGGGACATTTTAGGAAAGGGTCATTCAGAGCCTGAACAACGAACGCAAATGTGGAAAAAAATACCTGTAGCCACAAGTTGCCAATGCGTTGCGTCATCGCAGTGCAGTGATTTCGACGCAATGAGTGCCACACGAGCGCTGCAATCGATGTCACAACGCAACGCACGCAGCTTAACTTCCCCCCACCCTCGGCTGTGTCAGTGAAAAATACTACCCTACACTGCGTTGTCGTTTCGTCCTCTCACCGCAACACCCCTAGCCGCTTCGTCGCTCTGGCCCGATGTCCGATGCGCACGCGTTCCGACGCCGCACGTCGTTTCAATGCACCGTGATAACGCTCAGACGCAACGCATTGGCATCGCCCTTGTAGCATCACTCTTACAGAGCAACAAACGGAAGCTATAGAAGCGCGCCCGTGTCTCATAAGGCAAGTCGCGTCGTAATTGTATCACCTAAGGTTGTGAATGGGACGTGACCCCCGAATTAATATATCGTAGACAACCTTTACGTATTAAGCTCATTTTTATATCAACGAATAAAAATATTTATTTTGACTCCTCGATATATCGAATGGCAACATAATAACTGACGACAAGACGACGTACTTCCAAGCTCTTGCACTCACACTGAAAATTTCATATCCTACCATAAAATCTTTGAGACAGTCTTCCCTCGTCTCCAAGATTATTCTCTGGAATATAAGACGGCAGAATCGTAAAGAACCTTTTAAAGAACGGAATTATATGTCCCCTGCTACGTTTTAAATCGTTACATTTTAATTTTACTTCTGGGATGGTAATAAGAATTAACCTTCTCTTGTCCGTGGACTCTCGTCCTCCTTCCACCACCCCAACTTCAAACCTCTATTAAGTATTAAGATTGTAATTTAAAATAGATAATGTAAACCTAGGGGCACATTCCCGCAGGAGCAAGCATACAGATGTTATCTGGTCTCATAAAATACCCTTTAACTGGGCAAAGTTCCAACTTTAAGATTTAAATGAATGCATTTTCTTCCCGATATTTGTAAAGACCTGGATCACCTAGGTACCTATCTAGATCCTTTAGCCTGCCAACTAACATCGGTATCAGTAGACCAATAAATAGGACAAACAATAACAACACACAAACACAACAACACAACATTAACAACAACAACATCAACAACAACAACTCAACATTGGGTTCAATACATATGTGCATATGTATTGTATAAAATCCCGCGACAGAAATGACAGATATAAAAGATTTGTTGAAGGACCATCGAAACAAAACAGAATTGCTAAAACAATAACGTAATTGTTCTCCCGTAGTAAAAACAACTCAAATATGTACCGGCCCTGTCATCAAAAGTAAAAACTTCTGTCAAAATTGGCAATCGTTGCAGAACTTTACGAATTACTCCCAGAGATGAAAATTGTCTGCTAATAGAAATGTCAGTCGACAATATAGGGGACCCCTCGTCAGGAAAACTGTCACTCTTGAAACTTCAGGATTAGAAATGCAGATTATATTTTATTTAGGAAGTTATTGTGTGTAAGATATTTGGAATTTGGATGTTATTTCCTTGTTGTCCGTGATTTTGTTAGTAATGAATCTATTCTCTTGTGTGTAGTCCCTTTTCAGGGTTGGTATTCAAATGAATAGTGAAGGGTTTAGGTTATTGTGATTTAATATGGAAGTTGGGGATTGAATTTGAAGACACGAATGTAGTGTTGTTGTTTACGACCTTCTTCGCCACTGATCATTTCAATGTTCGATGCTTATTTAATTAACATGTTTAAATAAAAGATTAATAATTGATGGAAATAAGATGTTGTTTTCAATGTTTCCAATTTGTTTGTGTTTACATACGTAGACTGCGTGATCAGTTAACTATTAAAATATTTTCGACTTACCTACATGCAAGCAGTAAATTATAATTACTAAATAATTTACACTTTTGTTTTATATACCCATATATTGTGTGTTATGTTTATGTTATTACCAGCTTAAACTACTTGTCATAAAAAAAGCTTTGAAAGGCGAATTGCCAGCCTAATAAAGTGTCTAAATTGTAGTGTGTTAATGTAGCTTAGGGTAAGTGCATTTTGTTATTGTGTATGATAAATAAAGATATTTGAAAATGAAAATGAAATTATGATAAGTGACTGAAACATTGTCTTAGTTCTTCCACAAACTATTAAACACGTTTAGAATATATAATAATTCCTATATTTCTTTATCGTGCGGTTATTATAGTGCTTGGTGTCAGAGTTTTTATACCGCCCATGGGCCACTGACTTGGCTTTTCATGCCGTCAAGAAATATCTCTCAGGCATGCTGGTTTCTCACGATGTTTTCCTTCACCGAAGCAAGTGATATTTATACATTACGCACATGAATCCGAAAAATCAGATGCGTGTCTTCGCTTCGAACTCCAGACCTATGACTTAGCAGTCCGACGGTCACACCACTAACCTATCACTGCTATAATACCTATTACATTTATTCCTAACGGAGCCTATACAATTTATACATCCTTTAAAACTAGCTTTAATCCACCTTTTATCTCTTTCTGTCGATGCATTTTAAAATTGTTTTCGAACGACAACTTTCTCGTGTATCCGGGATTTGGCTTGCGCAAGCAAGGATCAAACGCAACGGAATCCGCTCGTGTTGGATTCCCCGGATTTTTCCGGGACCCACGGTGTTGCCATTATCAACACTACTCTCAAAACAGGTTTGCTTTCCAATTTTAAAGGGATATAAAGATCAGCTTTCCCGCGTGTAGTACAACTATATCAGGAGGCGCATTTTACGATCTTTGACGCTTTGTGGAGGAACAAATAATTCATTATGAATTAAAATCATAATGAACTCTTTAAAAGCTATAGGAATTATTTTTTTCATTGCACTTATGTGGTAAGAATATATGCAACAATGTTAAAGGTAGCACTTGACTTGAACCCTGTAAGAGCACTGCAATTTTTACAGTTAAGTAATGTCTTGCAGTAGTCCTACTGCTCTGGCGCTATCTTTTACTGTTGGCGACTTTGCGTGCCCCGTGCGGAGTCCTTCAGCCTATGCAAAGTTAGTGGATACAGCTCTAAATGAAACGTACTGGATTATGCCTGATACTGTGCAGGCATAGCGCCACCAGAAGTTCGCAGTGTGGTAGTAAGCTGCACCGAAAGAGCCTAATTGAAAATGGAAATATCCTACTGCCAAAGGCTGAAAAGCCGAAACAGCTTTTTTAGTGTGTCACCCTACTCACTGGCGAGCCGTATAAGGAACGACTGAGGCTGTGGCGAGACAGTAGTGCATTTCTACCTAATCCAATCGTTCCACCTGCTGAAAATCTCCTGGATATGAGTGGCTGACTTGGAAGTCTATAAATAGACTCCGGACCCAGGTTGGCCGTAGCAAGGAAAGCCTGCTCAGGTAAAGATTCACTAATGACTTTGCCCTGAAGTGTAAAAGTGGTGCTGTTTCACAAAGGATGGGACACTTAATATCGTGTCCTGCTTGTCCTGTTGTTTGTTCATTGCAGGAACTGATGGACGCTACTGAAGGCGCTAAGTTCTGGGCTGACACAATTCAGATTGCCATTGACACGCTAAAATGAAGAAGAAGCGTTATTACAAATATTTAATTACAGAAGGGTATAGAATCTCTAAAGGCCGACAAACTTTACATTGAAATCCAAACAGAAGGCAACGAAAACTCTTCGCCAAGAATGCACTTCTACATTTTACAACACCAGACACAATCCGAGTCCTATTAACATTAAATTCAAAACTGCACTAAAGTACAAAGTCCATAAACTCGGTATAAAATGCGTTGGGACCCGTCTATAATGGAATATAAGGACAAACTGACATAAAAACAGTACTTTCCGTCCAGACTACGCTAGTTACGTTAAAATACATTTTAGTTAAACTTTTGGAAATGTAACTTTGACAAATATACTATGGGTTTGGCAAGCGAAAGGTAAAGTTTGGCTAATTGAACTCATAGTGATACAGTTTTGTTTTAGGTTTTATCTTTAAATAGGGATAATGGATTGCCAAAGAGTATTATTTAAAGTTATTTGCGTGGTACGGCCTATTTGGTAAAAGCAACATAACTGTGGAAAAATAAATGGCCAATGTCTGTAATACAATAAGGAATATAAAGTCTTCGAAAATAATAATAAAAATGACGATTTATGTAGACAAAGTTAAAGAATTCATGAGTTAGAAGGAAGGTCTTACTGTAAGTACAGACTAATTTATTAAAAAAAAATAACAGTGAGAGTATAGCCGTGTGACGTATCCTGTAAATAGATACCTACCGCGTTTCGCAGACTTTATTCTAAACTAGCTTTTGCCCGCTGCTTCGCTCGCGATAATTTAGAATTTAAAAATCAATTCGGGTTGTACTCTGCTTGTAATAATATAATTCAATCGTGATTCAAAAGACACGTGGCGCCATCTATTATCATAAGAACGTTATTGTTGTTTTCCTCGGGAACTGTACTTTTTTCGGTATGAAAGCTATGTCCGTTTTTGTACACCTGACAAGGTATATGCAAAATTTCAGGCTAATTGGTTCAGTGGTTTAGGCGTGAAAAGGTAACAAACAAACTTACTTTCGCATTTATAACATTAGTTAGGTTATAGTTAGTTATAGCTATAGGACTAGTTATAATAGGATTAGGAAATTAGGATTTGAGAAGCCAAAAAAACGTTACATTACAAACGCATGGTCGCCCATGCAATTGCAACTTTGCAACATACCGATTTTTTGATTTGTTAACTCTCGCACAAGTGATTGTGAGGGACTTGATAAGTGGAATAATTCATAAAAAAATAGAAAATTAACATTATAGTGAGGGCACTTTGTTGAGGTGATCACACAAGTGTTGTGGTAATTTTTAAAGCAAGCTTTTACCAGAAAATCTACTGGAGGATCACATAATAAAATAAAGCATGTACAAGGTTTTGCAAAAAAAAGTACACCTTACATTTGATTGAGCTTAATTATATTTTCTGAAACCATTCCTCATATCGCTAGCCCAATAATAACACAGTTTGTGCCAAATTCGGCCTTAATAATATACCTTTCCCTATTTTGGAGTAAAGGCTTCCCTGGGGGACTAGATACATTAACCTACTGAGCCTCGGGACCCATTATACACCTGCATAGATAAATATTTGACTTAATTGCTAGTCAGCAAAAAGACCTTTTGTTTTCATTCGTTCTATTCAGGTTAGTGTGCTAAAGTCATTAAGGTTTGGTAGACAAAGTGTTCATCTTAAATATTGTTTACTGGCAATTTTATTTGCGTATTTTCTAGCAGAAGAACTGAGTCTAGATGATAATGAACAAGCTGATGATCTTGCAATGAAAACCTTAGGCATCGTTTTGTTTCTTCAAAATTAACAAATGTTAAACTCTTTTTTTTAATATATTGTTCTCTTTTGACTGCCTCGTTGGATTAGTGATCGCAAGCGCTACTGCTGGGCATGAGGTCCTGGCTTCGATTTCCAAGTCGGGCAAAGTGTTATTGGGTTTTGCCATCAGGAATTTCTAAGTAGCAGTCACGGAGTCTGGATTTGTGCGGGGGTGGCAATAGGCTCGCCCCCTATTACATAGGACTTAAACATAACTGGTGAAATGTGGGTGTAGTAATGTGTACACCTCTGCCTAACCCTTCAGGGATTACAGGCGTCATGTTATGTTATGATATTATGTCGTTCTCTTTTCTGATTCGAAAGTTCGTTGTTTGTTCCAAAACCCTCAAAAAAGTGCATAAACACCCCCTGTCAGACGTCAATTTATGATGCCGTAACGTCAGACAGGGGAGAATGGAAGAATAAAACGTGTTGCGCCGACCCCAAATAGAATGGGATAAGGGCAGGAAGATGATGATGACATAAACTCACACCTGATTCCCATGGGGGTAGGTATAGTCACTGAGCGCCACCTGCTACGGTCCTTACACCATCTTTTTGTTTTAACCACGGCCACGTTCTTTATTTTTTATCGCAATTTCAAGGGTACTTAATAAATCATAGTTCGGACATGGCGTAAAGGTCCACGGGGTCCAACGCAGTTCACAGAGCATCCATTAGTGAAACAGTGCAGTGGAAGGTCGCATTGTAATGGACTTCTCATGTCCTTGCAAGGGTCTCGATTTAATTCTAGAAAGTGCTACTCGTAATAATTAACTATAAGAAAAAGGTTTTATTTTTCAGTGACAAAGTTACAAAGGACTCGTCTGTAAGTTGTATCGATCGAGTTTTTTTTTTGTTTCAAAAGAAAGAAATTGTTTGTACATTTTTATTCATTTTGCTTTATTATTATTAGTTTTTCTTTTGATAAATTAACCACTTTAGTCGATTTATTTTAAAGTAGTGTCGTTAAATATGCATCGAAAATTCGAAACGGTAACATCAATCTGACGCCAAGTGTTTTTAGCAATCAACTCCCACATCTTTTGGAATAGTCTATTTGTAGGCACATTTTGGCAAAATTATGCCTAAGTAAATAATATTTAGATACATAAAAATAACGCTTTTTAATTTGTACCAAATACTACAGCTTCACAACCCATTAATTTTGTGTAAAAGCAAGTATAATGTATAAAAAGTTATGAAGTAATAACAATTTTCCAGCTAATCTCTGCGATCATAGCCCGGAACGTTTGCCATTAGCCAGCAGGGAATGTCTGATGCTGCAACGCATTTCTCATCTTAACTTTGGAAACCCTGCCGAGTGGCTTCTAAGTGGTCTTGGAATAGTAACAAACAAAGCCATAGACCATGTATGTAATAAAATTAGTTGGGCACGTTTAAAAATTTCGATACAGTATCTGATAAAAAAATTACTAAGTTGCCTGAAATTGATTTAAAATCATACAGATTGCTGACAATAGTATCATCACATATATCTCAAAATCCATGACAATTTCTAATCGACATATTTTTCCATAGAACCTCTGTTCTCTTGAAACATTGCACGCAGTTTTGATGCTTCAGTTTTTTCTTCTTGGTTTTTTTTTTTATTATTAGTGCTACTCTTAAGGACAAGCTATTGGGTTCGATTCCTATGTCGGGCAAAGCGATATTGGGTTTTTCCATCAAAGATTTTACAGCAGTATCAGTACCGATATGATCAGATTTGTGCCCGGTTAATGGCAATAGGCTCGCCCCAATGACATAGAACTTGAACATAACTAGCAAAATGTAGATGTGTTTTCTACAGAGGTAGAAGAAGTCAACGATAACGTTTTTTTTTTATGTTATTGTGTAATTTGTTCATCTTGCCTTCGTGCAACACCATTACAAGATACTCGTAAAAGGTAGGCCAAGGAACTACACCCACCGGTCCAGCCATTGTAGTACACCAACCAGAACAATCCAAGTACAGAATAGTACACAAAGTGCTAATATTTCACACGAGGGTACAATACACAGTACTATTCTAAATAGATCCCGTTTTCCCTGAACTGGTATAGTATAAATAATAACAGCTGAATCGTATATCTCGGTAGGGTGCCCGTACTTCGCCGCTACGTTAGGACCCCTGGCTTGATATACATGCTCTTTGTTTGTGGTCATGGCTTATTTATTTACTTAGTTTTACTCTTAGTGAGGTCACCCTGTACCTCTCTGTTTTTGGTTAACGAATATTACTTAACTTTATTTGTACCATTTACGGTTAAATTCTTTAAAGACCATCGCAGATGCAAATGTAAGTGAACCTCGCATGATCTGACCAAGACTATGTCTGGACCTTAATAGAGATAGTGACCATGACCAGATGTTCGTTTCAGTAGTCATATAGGAATACCACCAGAAGGGTCACCAGTATATTAATATGTAGAATAGGGTGTAAAGTACTTCTTCCTCCATAGAAAAAGGAGGATCCTCCGACCAGATGTTGGATAGTGTTGTATCAGGTGCGCTACTGCCCGACAGTAAATTTGTTGTCGGGTTTTTCTATAATTTATTATGGTCTTATGTCGCGGAACACTTTACTAGCGCAATTTTGATGTTAGTTCTTCATTTGTGTCATAGATGGCGCTGTTGTACTTTTTGTACTATGTTGCTGTTAGTGGCAGTTTTTTTATACATGCCATAAAGCTTGGTTTACCCTTATAACCGACTCTTCATGATGTTAAGAGTTTCTGAACTGCCTGTTTGCCTTATAGGCTTACCGTATATTGTTGATGTACTTAGTACTTTTTGTAGTGCTACAGTCAGGAAGCAAACACAGATCTCATCTAATTTAAAATAAACAACACATCTCAACAAGCCTTAAACCATATATCACCTTCTCTATAGCTACCGGTATACGGTGGATTTTGAAAGAGGACGCGTCAAAAACGCTTGGCAGGAAACCACATCACCTTTTCTACGTGTACACAGTATAAAGCCAGTAACACCGGTTTTTTCGGAAACTAAGCTCAGCACTTCTTTGGCCTGTTATAACAGGGAGAGTTTCATGGGCCCAATTACACAAAAAAACTGTTTTGGTGTTGAACAAAACCGTTTTGGGGACGAAACAGTGTTTTGTGTGAACATCAGTTTTCCTAGACCGACAGTCTGACTAATATACAGATTGTCTTCAGGTCCTTTCAAAGTTATTTTTATAACTTCGATTTTTCATATTTAAGCTCATTAATTTGATAGCTTATGTAGAGGACTAAATTAAAACTCTGACAGTGATTCACTGAGATACTATGCTGTCTCTATAATGTACCATCTCAACATGAATGATGTAACTAAGGTTTTGTAAAAATATTCTGATTTAAAAGAGTGTCCATGGAGTTTCTTGCCCGTTCTTCTCCATAGAGATCCACGTTAGGGAATGGGCAACTACAGCATTTTCATGCCTTATGACTGGGACTGTAGCTATATTTCATTGTTGTCTTTGTTTCGACAATTCAAAAGTACCTGTAACTGGCCTACTTGAAATAAATGCTTTGATTTTGATTTTTTATTTTGTCTTCCAATAAGATTTACCTAAATTGTTAAAATAGGCCGTGCGACAAACTGTTTTGGCGATAGTGGGCTGGTGTGCTCAGTTATCTCAAAGAGACAAATAAGATGGTCAGTGTCTTCTTTTCAGTATGAGTGAGCGAGACAACAGACGGGCATTGTTAATGAACCAGAAACGGTAAACATTATTTTACGTACACACACACAATTACACAACATATTAGAATTTCAATCTTTAGTTTTTCCACATGTCATGAAAATGATGGACTGTGTGAAGGATGATATGGCAAGAAAGAAGGTGTCTGATGAGATGGCGAGTAATAGAAAAGTCTTGAAATAAATTGGAATAAGGGCATTTGAATGATGTTGCGTTTTCCAACATACACGCGCAGTCTGAATAGTTCACAAATAAATCTAAATCTCACGCCCCCTAATTTCAAATCAAACAGAATTGGGACAGCGTACGAAATGTACGAATAGTTATTAACTTCGCTTTAAAAGCTTTCCTTTGTTACGTCTCGTTCTAATTAGAGCAGAAAATTGATTTATGCTTTCAATTGTTTTGTTTATTTGACTCCCAACTGCCAACTAATTGACTTTTTGAAGTACGGTCCTTTAAATATAAAGATTATGGCTTTAATATACTCCAGGCCTTGTCCCACTGGGTAAGTTCCTGATTAAATTGTTTTCCAGATTATTTCACGAATGATTAAACAGAGGAGTACCCATAATACACCCGCATTTCCCCAATTATTGTTGTGAAAGGTACGTGCCTATTTTCCGGACACAAATTCAGGCTACAGGCCGCTTCTGGGAAAATCTTGATGGAATATCCAATAACACTGCCCGACTCAGCAGTTATGCTTGCGACCAATAGTCTGACCAGTCAGTTAGGTCATCTATTTATCTAGTAGTTACATCATCTGGCTACCCAGAGATGGTAAAACAAGGCCATAATAGGAAGTACTAAGTTGATTAACAGAATGGATTATACGTACTTAATAGAGGCTAGTAATGACATGTGTGTTATTGTATGATATGTTGCCATTACCAATACGTTTCGTGCATATTAATTGCGATATGTCATAAATTCGGGCTAGATTGATATTGGGCTTTAATGAGCAATTAGTGGAAACAGACTGTTAATGATCACTGTTTTAAAAATTATTAAAGCTACACAAATAAAGAAAATTGAAGTGTCTGTTTGTGATTTCAAAATAACAGCTTTTTACTGAATGCACGCATATACGGTACACAAAAGAATATTTTATTTTATTTTTATCTGTCTGTCTGTTTGTTCCGGCTAATTTTCGAAACGGTTGGACCCATTTTGACGGGAGATACTTTTAGTGGCAGATAGCAGATTTTGTAGGAAACGTGTGAGTGTTCCATTTTAGAAAAAAGTAAGGGTTCTGTGCAAAAAAAAAACATTAAATTGTTAACAAAATCAGATTCAAATATGGAAATAATATATTTTCAATACACTTTCTCGAAAACTGGTTCTTATCGCACTACGATTAGGTTCAACATGGCATGTATTTCACACACTACACGTGTGTGAAATTAAAAAATCCCCAGATAAACTAAGTCCAAATGGGTTCAATGACTACAGTCAGCGGTGATTTTTTTTTTAAACTCGGCAAAGAGATATGCGTCTTTACGTCGTAAATATTTAAATTGTGTTTATGTATAGAATATCTTGATAAACATTCATTCATTCATTTTAAACAACTATAATGAACAAACTAACATTTATTTGTGTTCTAAATACAAAATATTTGAATTTTCTATTTATATTCATATTAGGCTGTTTAGCGGCATCATACCTTTGCTTCTTCTTCAACCTGGCGAAAACCGCGGAAAAAAGCAAATTAAATCATAGTTTCCTAATAATTCCTGACAAAAATACTTTCCGTTCTAATATTTTATTTCTTCGAAAGTGTATTGAAAAACGTCGTTTGATACGCGTGGGGATTTGTTACTGCAGTTCTCGGCTCTTTCCGCCCTTACTTATATCAAAATGTACTATTTTATAATAATTTCACGCGGATAAAGCTCGCTAATATAAATATATTGATTTGCCAATAAAGCGATCATATCAAATATAGTTATGTTATACAGTTCTCACTGTTGAAATGCAGGAGACAGAAAGGACTTCAAAAGAGCCAGTGGGCTGTAATCAACCAACGGGGCCAGTGCAGATTGGTAAATTTTACAAGTCTCCGATTTTTTTTTTGTTTTTAGGACTTGCCGCTTTTTGCACAGTGTTTTACTTCGCCATTTTGGGTTAAGTGGAGAGTAAACAATTAAACAATCTCTGCGCCACCAGGCCACCACTGCGCTAAACAAATATGTGTAATAATATGTATTACGAAATAAAGCGACTCTTAGACTGCGTTTTCACCATAGATGAGCGAAGAAGGGATGTGTCTGAAACTAATCAATCACATAGCTAGAATAGCTCAAGCTGTGAAAAAGAAGTGATATCATTGGTTAGTTTCACACACATCCCTCGCTACGCATCCTCGCTCATCTGTGGTGGAAACACAGCCTTACTCCCATATTATGCACCACAAAATTACACACGTCTGTAGGTACCTACTTCCTAACACAATGTTCATTTTCAAATAAGCGCACAATTCTAACAATAAGTATCACTTATCCGCAAAATGGGGCATAAAAATGCCTCCAGAGTGTACCGGTTTCGCGATTATGTGGTACTCCAGCAAGCCATGTCAGCTCTTGTAGTTAAAGCCCGGCCAAATTGCGTACATAATTACAGCAGTTAAGCTGAGGTATAACCGTTAATGAAACTGAAAACGAGTTAAAGTTTTAAATGCCGCCATGACTGCAAGCTGTTTCTCAATTTCGGTAAATTTGCCACATTTTTATGGCTGCCATTTTGTTGTGGAGTGTTAAATGTTTTGTACGTTCCTATTTCGATTTTTGCTGGTATTTAGCTGTATTTTCTGGTTAAAGGCATTTTTAGAAGACTTAGTTGAAGTCAATAGAGTCATATGTTTATAAATCTGTGGCATTGCAAGCTTCAACGCAAGCCGGCAACGCAATAACAGCGAAAATGTGAAGCAGATTGCAGGAAAACATGAACAGTTTTTCGTTTTGTAATAAATTCTAATAATGTCGGTGTATGAACTGAAGGAACTTCGCAGGAATGTAGGGAATTAAAAAACTCAGCATGTAGCACGCAGTGAACCAACTTTGATTTATTGGGATTGACGTTGAAAAAGAAAGCAAAGACTGGAAGGTAAAACGTCTGCTAAAATACTTATAACTATATCATATTGACTATGAATTACGCCGAATTAACTGGAGCCAACGGTGGGACTGGTGCTTTAACAGTCGTACATCGTACCTCTGAATAGTACTGAATACTACTAGCCATTATGCAGGAACTATGAACCATTTTGGTGGCACACATGTTGTAAAAAAAGATTCAAAAGTTCCACAAGGTATCGCAAAAACAACAAATCCTTTTTATTACAAAAGATTTACAATAAAAACAAAACGCTCTCAAACATCACAAAGAAACACACATCAATCTCAAAAAGTACGAAAGAAATTAAACCTTAATAACATCACGTTTCTTTAAATCAGATAACAATTCGTTCGTTCAAAAGTAACGCAAGTGATCGCATACAAACGTACGAGAATATCGTGCAAAGTTAAATTTTCTTCGTATTGATAAGGTATGACGTCACAGGGGCATTAAAAACTTTTATACGATGATCAATCACTTGGTGCTTCAAATTGTTTTACTCTATACTAAAGAAAGATGTGGTTTTGCTTGTTTTATCGTTTCTTTTTGGTATCTAATGGTGAAAGGTTAGAAAGTTATTTGGAAATAATTGAAGTAAATTGGTCGATTTTAGCTCGTGGCTAAATAATATTAGCCACTCGGGTCTTTCTTCAGGTTAAGCTGCCTTTGCCTAGGTTGGTCCGTGAATAGGTGACCACCACCCATTACATACCGAGTTCCTCTGTGCCTCGGAAAGCACGTTAAGCCGTTTGCCCTTGATCCGGATCTTTAAGTAGTCAGTGGCTCGAAAGTATGAAAACCAGTTTTACCAAGGGTTATCGTATTACCCAGTACTAACTGGGTTGTGGAGGTCAGATAGGCAGTCGCTCCATGTAAAATACTGGTATTCTGCTGCATCCGGTTAGACTGGAAGCCGACCCCAACATAGTTGGGGTAAGGCAGGCGGATGACGTTCTATATTATAAACCTTTACTACGAGTATGTTCTAAAATTTAATTAACACGGTCATTTTAAATTAATATATTCTGATTATGCCTTTCAAATTCATGTTAGAGGTCACACAGTCGAGCTCAAAGTATTTCTCTCCTAAACTCCACACAATAAGACCAAGTACAAAATATTTTTCCTCGTAGATATCCTAAGCAATATACATTCAAATAAAACAAAACTTGAGGTCCTCCACGTTTATTAAACTCTCACAATTCCTCGTCAACAAACATTGTTAAGGCTCTGAAATCGACAAAAACATAAAATGTTTATCTCGCAAACTTTTACTCGTCAACTTTTCTTATTGCTGATATCAAAAAACAGACAGAGATGGGGACTAACAAGAAATAAACAAAGATTTGACGTTATTTACAGCGAAATAAAACTGATATAAAACTGATAGAACCTTATTGGTATTGTGCAGTGTGAGATTCTTTCTTTTTCATATCGGTACTAACGATTTAAGAATAGTAGTAGAGGATTTGAATGCCCGGGCTATACCATCGGCATCATTATCCTGCCCTTATCCCAATTAATTTGGGGTCGCCGCAGCATGTCTTGTTTTCCCCCACTTCTCTAATATTATTTTTTTATTACAAAATGGACCTGCTCTTGACCTCGATCTGATGGAGAGCGATTATTCGTCGTCTCAGCAGTCACCTCCTATCTAGCCATATTATCGTTCACACAGTCCACCCATCGTTTCTTTCGTCTTCCCCTACTCTTATAGCCATCCTTCGTATATTCATGCTCAAAACTTTACTCACCACATTGTCCTCATTCCTCCGCATCATATATGCACAGACATGCCATGACCATCGATTAGCACACAACTTTTCAGTCACCGACACTTTCAGGCTATAACGTATGCACATTTATGGTCCTTAAAAGATCTTCACTCACAGAGTCAAGCCAAAACTAGTTTAAAGCAATAATACCTTTTTCTATTTGAACTCTGACAAAATCACGGACATGGTCAACTTAATTTTGAAGTTTCAAGTGTTTATGTCCATGTCCAAAGAAATATATGTACATTTGGGAGAGGACAATTCAGAGAATTTTTGACTGTTTAAAGTGCTCATTAATTATTTAACCTAACCTAACCCGATAAAATGTTTCACTAAGACCAATTTCCACCAGCCTTTTCGTCATCCAACTACACGAAAATAAGATACACATCCGTACAAAATAACACAGTTTATGTATAGAGATGTTCCCGCGAAGAATCAAACGATTTCGAGCTTTTCCGGAACGAGAAACTTTGAATGAGATTGTATTGGCCGCATCCCAAGTTGGGAACTGTCGGTGAGGTCCATTTTGCGACCGAAATAGACCCCGGACTTGATGTAATGGTTTGAACTGATATGGAGTGTTCTTGACCAGTTTTTGACGAAGATTGGTTTAAGATTGTGGTAAAGTATTTTGTTTGAAGTTTGGGAAACGATATTTTTGTGTAATGGGTATTGGGGGCTAGAGGCTATTCTATTAATAGTTGTTATTTTATACGAAAATATATTCGTTTTCAAAGTTAGCTGCTAAGCCACATGAGTGTAGCAACCTTGAGAAACCTTGATAAAGAATATTTTATTCTATTCTATGGTTAAGCAGTAGGTAAGCTTCGGTATCAACTTGGCTTACAAGCTCATCTTTTCATAACTCTATGATTTAAACCACCTTAAAATGCCTTAAATAGATCTGAAAAACTTTGAGATTGTAAGTTTTTTAGTTGACATTTTTGTGTTTATCTGTGGAGGCTTGTAATTTGCAACTTTATAATGAAGATGTTTATTGGATTTTTTTACTGACGAGAAAGCATGAAAGCTTCCAACGTATTAGATACCTATATTAAGAAATACCTCGAAGCAAAAAGGTAAAAATATGAAACGTATGCAATAATACGCACGCAAACGAATGCAATAATTACGCGCGTACAGACACGCGTGCGTTACGTATGCAATAATTTCATGAAAGGCTAATGGAATCGGTAGACTGGCTCATTTTATTTAAAGTTTTCGCAGCAAAAATATTAAGTTAGTGGCCCTTTCATGTTTACGTTAATATGACCGAATAGCTGGTACTGCCTTGCGCAATCTGTACATCATCATTATCATCAGTTCACAGCTGGACATCAGACGGACGAAAGTTATGGAAACTTCTCCTTTGGCCCCAGTGGGGAGCGTTCCCAAGATGCATATTCCAGTACGCGGTTACCACTTGAGAACTCTTTTCAGCTCCATTAACATCGATGAGATGCATAAAGTTAATAGCACAATAAACTAGCTTCCAATTGAAATGCCATCATTTTTCCTCCAACGCAATAACTGCGTATTTATCTATAGTAGGAGGGTGCTGGGTAGTCTTTAAAATAATTTGCGTCGGGACTTGTCGCCTTACAGGGAGTCACTGCAGCCGATCCTTCAGTAACGAAGTCTGAAATTTATTCATAGCTTCCTGGGCTCTTGTAAATACGACGCGGGAACACAATCGGGATTTCGTTTTGATTTTATAACTAATCTACGGGTACGACGTGTCATGGCGAAATGAGTTTTCGATTACCTACCTAGATCTGTGACCGCGTTTTCAAATGGAAATTAGGTTTGGGATCTATTTAGCATTGTAGTGGAAATAATTTTATGGATATACGTGTTAAATGGTTCATTTCTTAACATAACAACACGACTGTAATCCCTGAAGGATTAGGCAGAGGCGTACCCAACAGTACACCCACATTTCGCCAGTTATGTTTAAGTCCCATGTAACAGGGGCGGGCCTATTGGCAACAACCGGGTGCAAATCAGCAGTCAGCGCTTGCGACCACTAGACCAAGGAAGCAGTCATAGTTCATAATCGTCAGTAAACCTAAGACAAAACATAGAACACTGATTCAAAACACTAGCTCATTTAATGACCTACATTTCTTCTGTAAAAGTAAAAAACAACTAGCTGTTGAAATTTTGGTGTGAATGTGTGAGACTGCCTCGTCGGTCGAGTGGTCGCAAGTGCGCCTTCTAAGCATGAGATCCTGGGATAGATTCCTGGGTCGGGCAGTGTTAAAAAGATATATTTTGGCCACTGAACAACCAACATATAAATTGACCGTGTGAGAAGCATGGAGTGCACAATTGAATGCCTGTCACTTTTATGGTTTGGCCCTTGGATCTTTTGATCGGTATTCTAAAAGCCAATTGTAAGGGAAAATTTAACCTCTTAAATTGAAATGGCAAGTTATTTGAAATAATGAGTATGCGGGGAATTAAAACGCTCCTTTAGCAGCTCCGTTTTTATAATGTTACTGCCCAGCTCAGTGATACGAAGCCTGGTGTCTTTGTACAGTCTGATTGGAACAAGGTTTCGCATCACCAGAACTGGAATTAAGCTCCAGCTGATGGGACGGCACGCCCGTTATCTCCAGAGAGTTGAGAAATTCCACGGGATAGGCAGTACTATCGTCAATAGCCATCACAGTGTCTATGGATGTGTCTATATACTTTTGAATCGCCGACGATCATGTAATATTTTTTGTTTATTTTACTGACGCACTCGTTCTTTGGCGACAGCACTGCCACTCACACAACCACTCTATATTTTTTATATTAACCTCCAAATTGAGAAAAACGTGCATGATAAGTTCATCCTCTGTAGCCACTGGATGAGAAAATCTTTCGGAAAATAGAAATTTCCCATCTGCGTCCGATTCCAGATGACCCTTTCCCATTTGCAGCAGGCTATTCGCAAAAACACCCGCTTCCTGATCGTTATACTGTTAGACGCGCATGTTGCACGTAATATGGAGCTTTTAGATCCAGGAGGTTTTCACAGTTGCGACGCCATCAGACATGCTTTCATTTCATCCGCTGGTGTGCCCCTCTCAATTACTGGCAGTGTCTAACTAAAGTCGCCTTTTTTTGGATGAGACATCATCAAATGACCCCTCCCGCTCTGGGCGGAGTGGAAGGGAGTGTCTGACTTGTACTGACTAAAACCCATCCATGTTACTTCTTTGCTCTTTGTGTTCCAGGGCCGCGGTATCTCTTTCAAACAGTCCCACAGCCCCGGCAGGCATCGGCCCTTGCGGACCCCTTCCGGTTTGCTGACATCTCTTTGAAGCGCGCGTGAAACACGAACACGCTGTCGACACGGCCTGTCGTCATAAGGCGGTGGCTCTAGCCTAGCCCATTGCTCGCCGTCCATAAGGTCTAAAGTCGCCTGCGAGCAATACACCACCCATCAGCGCCTGGTTGCCGCGGATGTCCTGCAAGCTGAGGTTTAACGCCTCTAATACATGCTTGTACGAAATTGTGCACTCGTCCCATACTATTAATTTCCACTGCTGCAAAAGGACTCCCCCGTTTATTGTGATATTGCATAATAGGACGTATCTTCGCTTGCAAGATTCAGTAGCAATTTGAAAATGAAATGTGCAGTCTGGCCACCCTTAAGCAAAGTTGCAGCAAGGCCTCAGGAAACCAAAACCACAGTTATATGACGGCACGGTGGGCACAGGTCTCATGCCCGCACTGAACCAATTTTTGTATGGCGAACATGTAGTTATTCCAGGTCTGGCTGTTTGTAGTTAAAATTTTTGTAAACACACCCACGATACAGGAGATATTTCTAGTTTGAGGCAACGTTTAAAAAAAGAACTTTCATGCTGTATATTGCGGTCCGTGACGGCACAGTTGATGCACTGGCAGAGCAATTGACTGCGGCGCTGCGTGTCGTGGGTTTGTTTCCCGCACGGAATAAATTTTAATTTTGATTAAATTTTTAAACTTTTTAGAGATTTTTTTCGTACTTTGTAAATTGGTCAATTTTTATTCATTAATTTATGATTAACTGTATTTTGAATGGTTAAAAAAAACTAAAAGTATACATTAATCTATTTTGTAATGATTTGAAAATCATAAATCATCAAAATAAAATTTTGGTGTGTATGTGTGAGACTGCCTCGCCGGTCGAGTGGTCGCAAGTGCGCCTACTAAGCATGAGATCCTGGGATCGATTCCCGGGTCGGGCAGTGTTAAAAAAAATGTTTATTTTAATGACATTAACTTATAACGCACATGATTTGGAAATGACCTTTTAAGCAAGGAGATGCTTGTGTTAGGTGACTCTGCTCTTCCACTTAACATTAAACAATGTTTACAATTGAAAAACTACTATAAATAATAGCACTTATGGGTTATTCCATGAGGAATTTGTTAGTAGCAGCCACGGAATCTGGGTTGTGCCTGGTTGGTCAAAATACCGTTTAAATAACAAATCACCAAATCGGTGTAAATTAAGTTGATATCAGAATGCCTAGTAAAAATGAGCCCTGACATTGTTAAATTATACTAAATTGCAATCGCAGGTTGCACTTTTCATCGTATTACCGATCGTCGGATCACATGCGGCCTGGGACTAAAATTGTCCGTGTAGATAGATGGCCAGTCGTAGAAGGAGATATCTATACAATAGATACATACAAATTAATAAAATTGAAGGTATTTATAGCATTTTTAGGGTTCCGTACCTCTAACGGAAAAAACGGAACCCTAACAGGATCACTTTGTTGTCCGTCCGTCTGTCTGTCTGTCAAGACTCTTTATCTCAGGAAATTAAAACCATATACTCAAGTCTACAGTCTCTTGAAGCTGTAAAAAAATCAAACTTCTAATTTAATGTAAAAAAAGATACGTCTGTTTATGCCGCAAAAAACGTATATTTCGACACTCTCAAAATTTATAGGGTACTTCCCGATGACCTAGAATCATGAAATTTGGCAAGAAGCATTGTCTTATAGCACAAGTAAAGGTAAAAATCTGAAAACCATAAATATGTAGTTTAATAACAAAATAGCTGTAATTTTATACGCCCCTCGGTGCGCGTATCCAACTCGCACCTGGCCGGTTTTTTTTTAATTTTGTTCTTTGTCTGTCTGTCTGTTTGTTCCAGCAAATCTCCGAAATGGTTGTACCGATTTTGACGAAATTTTTACGGGCAGATAGCTGATGTCACATGAAGTAACTTAGACTACTAATTTATTTTAGAAAAAGGATTAAGGTTCCGTCCAATAAAATTAAAACACTTGAAATTGTTACCGAAATCCGATTCGAATAGGGAAGTAATATTTTTATAATAATTTCACGCGGACGTTGGTCGCGAGCAACGGCTAGTAACTAATATTTGCTGTGATAAACACTTTCAAAACAAATTAACGAAACACAAGCAATTTCTATCCACTGGTTATATACGCCACAGTGTGCCAATGCGACGAAAATCGTCCCGTGTAAAGACCCCATAACTTTTACAACCGGGAAAACTGAACCATGAATAAAGGTAATAGTCATTTTGTTCTCTTTTTTAAGCTAAATGTCTGTAATTATTCAAAAAGATGAATGCTGTTTAAGATAATTCGGGTCACGTAAGAACTTATCTGTTTGACAAATTGCCGGTGAACGAAGCGTTGTTCAAGTATCTTAATAATAGTATCTTACGTTTGGAGGTCAAAGGAAAACGGGAGATGACCTTTTTATACTAAGAATTAAGAAATCAAAGGTTCTGTTTTCTTGTATTTCGGGGTTTCAACTTACTTGGTTAGACTTTCATCGAATATCGTAACATTAACTGACAGTAGGTACAGGCATTTTATATTGAAAGGTCTCAGAAAATTCCCAAAATGTGGCCCCGTCCTTCTCTGCAAGTTAAAAGACTATTTACAAATAAAAATAGCTTGAGTCATTTTATGTGACTCTTTAGTGTTAGTTTGTATTTGTATAATGTGCTTAAATTGTTTCACTGTAAGTGAAAGATTGTTTGCAAAAATATTCTCCAATTTAACAAGATACCTGTAAATAAATTAAGATTCTTTTAAACGCAGGTAGCAATTTCTTTTGCGCCTTCCAGGAGTCGGCTGCAAAGAATACATATGGTTTTATTCCGAGCCTTTTGATATTAAAATGTTGGTATCTTATAAATATTTAATGTAATCTCATTTTAAGTACCCAGTGTGATGTACTCATAGCGAAACTCAGGAGTATTTTGACCGACTGCGTCGGAGAAAAGTGAGTTATGAATTTTATATTGTTGACTCGTTGTTTTTTTTTATGTCTGGCGTGGATATGGGGTTTGGGCGTTGCAAATTACTTCATCTGGAAGACACCTGTCCGGAGTTTTATGAGTGTTCGTGAGTGTCAGGTGTTTGAAAAACATTGAGCTGTCATCATCTAAGTATATGATGGCAGCTCAATGTTTTTCAAACAGCTGACACTCACGCACACTAATAATTATAAGAGAGAGAAAGTTCCCTCTAGTATAATTATGCTGTGGGTGGTACGACTCTATGAATTACTAAATAACAGTACCGCTAGATTAATTAACAATTTTCCAACAACTGCGTGGAGTCCGGGCTCACACTCTGTTAAATGGAACTTAAATATCAATTGTGAAATGTGTGAGGAGTACAGGTAAGTACACTTCTGCCTACCCTTTGGGGAATAAAGGAGCGATGTTATATTTAAGTGATGACGTTAAACGCCACGCTAACGCAGATTTTTGTGTCACCGAAGTTGGTATCTTACCTAGATACCGTGGAACAAAACCCCAGATTTCTCGCGTTTTATTAATTACTAGCTGTACCGGCTGCGTTGAGATGCCATGTATTATATATTATATACATTTTTCTGCCAGGAACCTCCGCAGACGTACACAGAAGAATCCTCCATCACAATCGTATCGATGGTTTAAGAATGCATAGAGGACATAAATACAGATGTTCATTTTTATTTATAGAGAATAAATAATATACAATAGCACAATAGTTTCTCCTAAACAGAATTATCAAAATGTTCAATCTCACCGTAACAAAATCTCTATTTTCTCCGTCGACAACAATACCTACTAGGTTTTAAAATTTATACGAATTAGATGCTCTATAGACTAGAGTATAGTATATATGCTCCGTGCCCCGGATCCGGCCGAGTTATCTTACAGTATTTATTCTGGTCTGTCTGAGTGCAGCGATTGGGCCACGTGACCAGACTGCTAATGTACGGATTGAGCTGCCATCGTCTGTGGTTAGGTACGCATCCATTGGGAAGTTTAGGTGAAGTCTTAGGAAGTATCACGGTTTAGTATTTTATAGTGTTGGTAGCCTACCAACCCTAGTGGTTCAAGTTTGAGGCAAGTCCGGTACTACTAATAGGATATAACTGATATTGTGCTTGAGCTTCGCGATATGTCTAGCTATCATCAACAAAGGTATAGGTGTGAAAGAGAGGGGGTTTCTGATAAAATGCGTCACTGAATTGATGATAAAATATGTAACATTTTGGACGTAGCAATACTTTAATCTATGATACATTACAAATTTACCATTTCCTCATAACAAAGTTTAAATATCTTCAACTAAGACATATCTATCAGCTTTATCTAGTTACTGAATTTTATCAGGCCAGTTTTCACGTGAGCCGATTCTCCCAATGGATGCGTTACTATAGAAGACAACACAAGCCACTGGCCGTGAAATAGCTTGTATACTGCAATCGTACTGCTTCCATTCTTAGATACACGCCCACCCAGCTTACTGCTGAATGATAATAACATAAATACCTTGTAATAACGTACTGTATTGCCATTACTGGTGTTCGGGAAACTGATTGTAATAGGAGTTCGGAAAAAGATAATAGAAGAAAAGTAGGACGGAATAACGCGTTTTGTTTTACAGTAACGATGTGTCGCGAAGAGATTGGGTTCAATTTTTTGGTTTTAATATAACTTTTTTTTAAATTAATTTTAATGACTTGGCTTGATTTAATCCATTTTTTCTATTCAAAGTCTCTTAGATATTGTAGCAGTCTAGATCGAATCTGAATTATACCCGCGAGGTTTTTTAAGTTATCAGAAGCAATCAAGAATGATATAATAAAAATATAAATTATAATTACGCCTGTAAGTCCCGATGGGTTTAGCAGAGGTGTAACTAATAGTAGGTACACATCTCGCCAATTCTGTTTTAAGTATAAAAATATATGGTTTAAAATCATGAAAACTATTTTATTTGGGGGACCAAAAAACATAGTCGTTCATTTTAATTTTAAATCGACATGAGATTCGAATAAGCTCTCAGCAAACCAGCCAAATGTCAAGTGGTGGAAAATCATTGACTCCATCATTTTTTTTTTTACTGTGGAGACATTGTAAATGCAATCGAGTCAGTTGACTTTCAGGGGGAAGCTCAATAAATCGAAATATTTATGTAAGTCATATCGCTTTTATTAAAATTGTATAAACTGAATATCGGAATCAGACAGATATCACAGAGACACATCGGATACGAGTTCTCTAGAACGTGTAGAGATGTTGCTATATAGAAACTAAGCAAGAATTGAAAAGCAACACCAAGGCGTTTCATGCTCATCGCATATGCGTGATTATCGTTTGATTCGTACTACACACATACCTATATGTTCATTATATGTTCTTTATTACACAAGAAAGTGGTTACAAAATTATGTGAACTCCATGCCTCCTATGCTGGGTGATAGACCTGTGGTACAGGAGCCAGTGCAAATAAATAAGTAAGTGAGTACCTAAATGACCACTCCAAAAATAAATGCAATTTACCAAGTTCCCGATCAGCAAACAAAGGATTCCTGATTGTAATGTCCGCGATAATAACCGGCCGGACGCGGAAACGCGTCAGATATTCCGACCGGACCGGTTTTAATACGGGCCACAATCGAAAACAATGGTAATGTACGTACATTGTTTTGCGACATATGTACTATTTGTTTATTAAAAGGGGACGTTTTTAAAATCGTTTTTATTACGGACGCTTTAACATGAGGGGGTGTTTTGTTTTACTGGGGCGTTTTAGGGGTTGATTCTTGCTTATTGATGGAAAATGGATTTATTAAAGGGGAGTTATGAATTTCTTGCGGAATTCTCAGGTCTCACGGTAACGGTAACGGATTTTAACCTATTAAAAAAGTGAGAGTTTTCAGTGAGAGTTTTCTCCAAAATACTTCTTCTTTAGGTGTCGATGAAACTTCAATAGTGTTAGACCAATATGTAGCCACTCGCACAGCTTTATCATTTATGGTCAAATCCAGAAAAGTTCAAGCGATTGTAAAGGATGACCAGGACAGGAGGTGGAGCATATCCTGCAGAGGGGCATTCTGTTTGAGATGCATCGGGGGTACCCCATTTGGCCAGGTTATATCTACAGCGGCAGACACTTCGTATCCGGGCGGCAGGTATTCTTCTGGGTTGATGAAATGTGGAGGGATTTATGTATCTCCACAGTTCGCATCTCTCGTCTGACGCACCGTCTTTTAAGGAGGTCATATATCTTAAAAAACTTTTGTCCTAAATACTAAGAAAGAAGAAGTTGTAAGGGTAGGCAACAGGCAAGACCATAGAATTCTCAAATACCTAAATACATATTAGGATCTATTATTAGGTTTAATAACGTGTAGTTTAGTAAGCACCTAATTTGGATACGCACATGTCTCACATAAGTCGCAACCAAGCCATATTTTTTCAGCCTATAATAAACGAGAGTAAAATAACACGTCCCATTTTAAACATTTTTTTACGGATGTTGAAAAAAATCATGTGTAAAGCTATACAATTCCTGTAGAACAAAGTACTAACGGCAGTGAGATTGGTTGCAAACTGTCGTTAACCACAGTTTATGCTTGTTTGTTTCATATTTATTAGGCGCAACTGACGTGTTATTAAAAAAGTTGCTCCTAATTTATTTTTTATTGCCCGTAGGTACGTTTTTTTGGCAATATATATTTTGTTGGTTTGTAATAAAAATGTCTTCGCTCTTAATATAATGTCGCTGTTTAAAATTGGCTTAAATAAAAACGAATGATGTGTAAAAAGCATAACTTGAATTAAATGAGTCAAAGTCTTACTTTAACACGTTCCCTGCGCCATCATTTTCAAAGAACTTTCAGGTGGTACTTTGGAGACCTAAAAGATCTCGAAACTAACCTACCCTTTGGTGCGTTTGAGACCTAATCAGTCTCCTAAAGATATAGTTTTGAAAATAATTTATATCTTCCAAAAAAACAATGACATATATTTTGAAGATTTTGTGGGTGAAAGATAGCCTATTGTTTTATATTTTGCTAGGTTCGCACGCAGTTATGACATTTGAATAAACTACAAATACCAAAAAAAAATTGAGATGGATTGTATCTCGTACCGCAACCGAAGATAGTTCAATATGTGTAGTAAGTAGTGATGGGAATAAAAAATTGTTTCAGTTTGTCGATTGAAAAAGTTTTATTAATTATGAAAAGTGTTTTTCATTAAAACATGGTAAGCACATTGATAGAGATAGAGAGAGGGCGCTCCTGTGCCAATGTTTACTTCGGCTCCGTACTAAAAGTGATCTCAAAATAAAAATAAGTGCATTTACTCAGTGGAAAAGACAAAAGTGAAGAAACAAACAAGTGACTTACAACATTTATTGTGGACAACGTCTTACTTTGTGTGAAAACTCTTTAATCAGTGAAAATAACTCGAATGTGAACTACCCGTATTACGTGTATAAACAGTTATATCTCCCATAGTTTAGACATTTGAAGTGAAGGACTAACAAAAACTGAAGTAAATCGTGAACTTTCATAATTCTGGAAAGCGTTTTTCAAAATAAAAGTGATATAAATAACCCTACTTCATCAATACCGGGATGACTTGCACTCCTTGCACTAATTAGAAGCAAAGAGACTAGCGACATCTGTGGAAAGCTACCTGTATCATCAATACAAGTCCGAACCATCTTCGATCTATGATCGATCTGTCAAGAGAGTGGCACAATTGTACAAAGACACTAGCGACATCTGTGGAAAGCTATTCGTACCACTAACACAGGTCGAAACCATCTTCAATCTATGATCGATCTGTCAAGCGAGTAGAGAGATCAACAAAGACACTAGCGACACCTGTGATAATCTACCCGTATCACTAATACAAGTCAGATCCATCTTCGATCTACGAGCGATCCATCAACCTTAGCAAGTTGACACAGGAACTCAAGAGGGCGCTAGCATAAACAAATAATCATTTGAATAACTGTAGTACACTACATAGAACGAGCTAAGAGATGGAGGAAATTATGCACGAGCTTCGTAAAATTCGAAGAGATTTGGATGAACAGAAAACCGCAATAGAAAAAAGTGGAGAAAAAGTGACGGAAAAAGTTACACAAAATATAAACAGCATATTGGAAGATAAGTTTAAACTATTCAATGAAAAATACGAAGATCTAAAGGAAAAATGTGAAAACCAAGAAAAGCGACTGTATTTTCTGGAAAAACAGGCAAGAAAAAACAACATCGTCTTTTTCGGAATAAAAGAAATAGAAACGACATATTTTAACCTTGAAATTCTCATATTGAACTTTATCAAAGAACATTTTTCTCAAGAACTGGATCGCAGGGATATTCAAGAAGTTAGAAGAATAGGCAAGAAAGGAGAAAGACCTCGACCAATAACTGTCACTTTTTGTACACTTGGCACAAAAATAAATCTATTTAAAAATAGAAACGCACTAAAAAATACCGGTTACTATATAACGGAAGATTTCCCACAAAATATTCTGGAGAAGAGGAAAGAGCTTCAAGAACAAGCAAGAATCGAAAGGGAGAAGGGAAACCTAGTAAAAATAAAATACGATAAGCTTGTCATAAGCGAAAAAAACAAAACAGCTGGAAATAACAAAAGAATGCTTTCAACTTCACCTGAAAACAAAACTACAAAAGGAGCTGAAACAAATACACAGGCTAATAAGAAGAATAAATCTCAAACGCAAATAAGAAGAACTTCAAGCCTATCGGAAAGCATTTTAAAACCGGGCATGCTGAATTACCTGGTCAACAGGAACACAAACAACTCATCAGATTCACAACAAAATAACAAAGTTAATATATAGCAACGACCGCTCCCCTCTCGCAACGTCAACATAAAACAACAATTATCAGAAAACCAAACTCATCTTCCAAGCCGGCTGGTCACCGTGGAAGATCATGACCAAAACCCTCCAAACAACCCTCCAAAAAATGAAACCCCACAAAAAACGTTATACATTCTGACATATAACGTTAGAACACTTTCATCATATGAACGTTTGATAGAGCTAAATGAAGCTTTCAAAGAAATTAAATACGACGTTTTAGGTTTAGCAGAAACAAGAATGACTGGAAACAAGATCGAAGAGTACGAAAACTTCATTTTCTGCTACACTGGTCACACACCTGGAAGACATGGAATAGGTTTTATAGTTAAACACCACCTTAAAAATAATATTGAAAGCTACCTTGGCATTTCTGAAAGAGTAGCCATATTGAACTTGAAATTTGAGAGTACTAGCTTATCCATAATTCAAGTCTACGCCCCTACTGCACAAGCAAGCGAGAATGAGATCGATAACTTTTATGCGACAGTGAATAGGGCAATGGAACTAGCACATAAAGACTTCATACTGATGGGTGACCTAAATGCTAAAATTGGGATACCAAAAAAAGAGGAGTATTTAATCATGAAAGCACACGGATATGGAATTAGAAACGAAAGAGGACAAAGATTAATTGATTTCGCCAGTGAAAACAAACTGTCAATTTTGAACACCTTCTTCAAGAAAAAACCAAAAAACAAATGGACCTGGCGATCACCGGATGGAGAGAACAAAAACGAAATCGACTTTATACTATCAAACCGACCACATTTATTCAAAAATATAGAAGTACTGAACATTAACTACCCTTCAGATCACAGGCCAGTAAGAGCTACAATATCACATGATACACTTTTCAAAAAAAGTAGAACAAAGTTTGCTAACTGTCAACATAGTATAATAAAAAGTGAAGAAGAAATCTCCAAGTTCAAAGAATATCTAAATTCTTACATATCGAAAGACCAAATGTTCGCTCAGACTATTGTCCCAGTCCAGAAATATTACGACAACTTAATTAAAATCATCACCTCAAGCTTGCAAAATGCCCGAGCAGCACAAAACCCAAAGAAAGTCCACAAAATATTTTCAGAGCGTACATTAAAACTTTTTAGAAGAAGACAACACCTGCAAAAAAGTTCAAATAAAACTAGAGCAACAAAAAACGAAATCTCGGCGCTTTACAAGCTTGTAAACAAATACATAAAAAAAGACTACGCCAACTACAGATACAAAACAATTGAAAAACATCTACGCCAAACTGGAAGCACGAAAAAAGCATATAAAGAGCTGAAACCAAATAAAACTTGGATAGAAGAGCTAAAACGAGGTGAAATAGCCAAAAACAATCGTGGCGACATCATCAGCATAGCGACAGAGTTCTACAGAGATCTCTACAGCACAAAAGAACCAGAAGACACTAGCCACGAAAACCCAAATTACAACATCGACGGTAACATACAATTCGCTGAAAATGACGTCATTGAAGCATTGAACAAACTGAAACTAGACAAAAGCCCGGGCTCGGATAACCTAGCAAACGAGACTCTAAAGATAGCCGCCCCAATACTAGCTACACCTTTTACAAATTTGTTTAACTCTATCCTAGAATCTGGTGAGACACCCACGCAATGGTCTGAATCTAACATAATTCTTTTATACAAAAAAGGAAACCCGAATGATATAGGGAATTATAGACCAATAAGTTTGCTGCCGAGTACATACAAGCTATTTTCTACAATCCTGACCAAAAGAATTAGTTCTACATTGGAAACAAGTCAACCCGTCGAACAGGCAGGATTCAGAAAAGGCTTCTCCACCATCGACCACATCCACACACTCGAACTTATCATCGAGAAATATCAAGAGAGAAGTAGACCATTGTACTTGGCTTACATCGATTACAAAAAAGCATTCGATTCGGTGTCACACAGCTATATCTGGGAAACTCTAGCAACACAGAATGTGGAAAATGAGTTTATAAGAGTTATCAAAAGCATATACAGGAAGAGCAAAAGTAGAGTTAAACTAGAGACAGCGGGTTCTTGGTTTCCTATAAAGAGAGGCGTGAGACAGGGTGACCCACTGTCACCTATACTATTTATAGCCACATTAGAGGCGATAATAAGCAAGCTTAACTGGAATAAATGTGGTATAAAAGTTAAATCAAAGCATTTAAGCCACCTACGTTTTGCTGACGACTTGGTACTGATATCAGAGACAGTAAAAGAACTACAACACATGGTAGAGTTACTAAACCAAGCGAGCAAGGTCGCCGGGCTAGAAATGAACCTCACCAAAACTATGGTAATGACCAACAACATCAAGGTACCAATTTACGTCGACAACGTGCCTCTCCCATATACGGAAAAATACATTTACCTAGGCAAACAAATAAGCTTCGACAGACAAAACAACTACCAGGAGATTGAGCGCAGAGCCCAGTTGACATGGAATAAGTACTGGAGCTTTAAAGAAATATTTAAGAGCAACATGCCAATCAAACTGAAGACTAAGGTTATGAATTCCTGCCTTATACCATGCCTAACCTATGCTTGTCAGACATGGAAGTTTAACAAAAATGTCAAAGAAAAAATTATAACGTGCCAAAGAGGAATGGAGCGGAGTATGCTAAACATAAAGAGAATAAACAAAATAAGACATACAAAAATACGCAACATCACAAAAGCAACAGACGGTTTAGCACAAGCTCTGGCGTTAAAATGGAAGTGGGCCGGACACATAGCACGCCTGCAAGATCACAGATGGACAAGAAAAGTGTCAGAATGGAGGGGGCCAGTGGGCAAAAGAAAGAAAGGGAGACCTTGCAACAGATGGGAGGACGAGATAAAACGAATAGCGGGTCCAAACTGGATGCAAATAGCGCAATCCAGAGAAAATTGGCTACATTTGGAGGAGGCCTTTACCTGCAGAGGGGTTCCTACAGAATAATATACTTAATATTTAGTATTAAAGACTTGCATAAAATAACGGGAACTATTAACTTAAAAACTTTAAAACTTATTAACTTATCTAACTTTTTAAATTAAAACTTTCATTTGTATAATTAAAACATTTGATACTAAAAAACAATTAATTTTTGTAAGCGTGAATTTTTCTGGAGGAAATAAAAGGCTTTTTTATTTTTTATTTTATTTTATTTTATTTATTAAGCACATTGATTGCTTGCATTGGCCGCAAATGGTAACAATTCGTTCAGTTTTTTTAGAAGCGTCAGTGCTGTTTAATGTGCGTCGTAATTTTTTTCGTAACAACCCACACATCGTCCTTTTTTGTCGCCTCGTTGGAAAATATGATCAGTACATATCTTCCTTCGGGGAATTGTGTAATAAAATGCATTATATACGAGTATATAAACAGCATGCAACTATATTGTCAGTGATGTAAATGCGATGGAATCTAATTTTATTAGTTTTTCTAATAGTGAGAAATTATTCGTTAAGTTATTATGTTAAGTTTACTATAACAACGTTTTTGTTATAATAACCGTAATTTAGGCTACCAGAAACTTACCAAAGAGATGTGAAACCCCCCCCCCCCATACATAAGTAGCAATTCCCACCAGAAATGCTACTAAGCTAAGACAATCTCAAAAACAACCAAAAATTTTCAGGCAATCAACAGAAGAAGTACATTAACGCGTTTCAAACACAAAAAATAAAACACGTAGGTATATACGCGAGTGTTATCTACATCGATGCTAGGACAACACTAAAACGAGTCACGCAGCGCCTGAGCCACCCACCATCCCTCTCTTGCGTCTACGAGGCGTACGATTCCACGAGTACCGACATATCTCCTAACGCAAGGAATGAAAATAATTACAGTACTGTGCGTTAGGGACCTAATCCATCTCTAATTTCTTTTTTAATGTCCTTGAATTCAGCTTTAAGTAGGAAGCAAGTATGTAGGTATATTTGTCCTACTCATACTTTAAGAACTTTACATGTTAGATCCTCCCGCAAGGAGTGAAACAACACGATTATGTTCAACGCACAATATAAAAGTCCTGCAAGAAATCTGATAGATCTCGTAATGCAACGAACGTGTTAAAATGTAGGCAACATTAAATGACTGAAAATCTTTCTAATAACCAGAATTGGCGCAGGCTACTGCAGAAAGATCAAAAGTAAAATGTTTAAAATATGCAAAATGATTAAGAATTGAAAGGATTAAAAACGAATTTCGGACTTGGCCCGCTAACGATAATTGCTACCAAATGTTCTTTTAAAAATCTCCGTCGTGCGACGGAAGGAATGATTCCCGTTTTAGGCCTGCCATTTGGTACGGTTAGGCACTAAAATGAGTTAATCCTTTCCTACGAAAATTTAAAAAAAGAACAGTGGAAGGTTTTAATCGTGGCTTGATGCCGCAGCAAACTTTATCGCCGAATTACATGGCATTCGGGCAGCCATATTCTTTTTTTTTTCATTTTGCTTTATGCTTTATTTTTTTGTCATTTGTTTCTTTTCGCTGCTGCTGTATGTGGCCAGCGTTGTGAGTTATAGGGATATGGAAAATTAAAAGTGTGTGGAAACGGGTTGATGTTCTTTTTCGTGTGTGCTACAATTTTCCACTGTTCTGATATTTGAGAGCGAGCTAAATAGGTTTTTACTTAAACTCCCTTTCGTTCAATAATTAATTAATGTAATTATAATCATTTACTCTTCAATAAACTACAGAGAAATAGTAAAGTTATGAAAGATTTTAGAATTACTTACGTGATACTCGTACATCATTTAATTTTTCGTGTTCAATAAGTCTGAGAAAATTTATGAATGAGAAGTTCCTAGAACATAAAATTACGTAGGTATTTAAAAGTTGTTTATAACTCAATAATTATTATTTAAACGAAAAGGGGTTCTAATTCATTGCAATGGGGTTGGAATGAAGCGTAAATGTCTGGGAGACCCATTATTCGTACTAATTGGGTACGAGAATTTTCGTTTCTCGGAAAATATTAGAGGCACAAACAGTCAGGTGTATCGCTGAGTATTAAGAAAGCCATTGGTAAAGCCAAACATGATGTTTGGAGCGTTTCGGGCAATAAGATTACAAAAAAAATAAGGAGAAAATCCTCAAAATTTATGGACATTTCGAAAACAAGTTCCTGAAACCAAGAATACATCATGCCCATTAGATTGATAGCACAACACTGCCTCGTTAGTCGAGTTGTCGCAACCGCGACTGCTGAGCATGAGGTCCTGGGTTCGATACCCGGGTCAGGAAAAGTGTCATTGAGTTTTTCCAGCAGGAATTTCTCAGTAGCAGCCACGGAGTCTGGATTTGTGCACGGTTGATGGCAAAAGGCTCGCCCGCTATTACATGGGACTTAAAAACATTACCGTCAAAATGTGGTGTATCTAGTGTTAAGTACACGGGGATTACAGGCGTGATGTTAGCCTATAGCGTTCCCACTGCTGGGACACGGATCTCTCGCCGATAAGGAATAGTCCATAATCCATCACGAGGGAACAGGTCGGGTATGTTTGATGTCACAGTCATTTATTTATTTACCTATTTATTAAGGTATTTAAAACACATACCACTATCATCACAGGCTTACTAATACAATTGTGTAGTAATACACTCGAGAGCAATGAATCCGGGTCACTTAAAGAATGTTAAAAATCTCGGAAACTAAAAATGATAGGTTAATGCAATAAATTGTATTTAATAGACAATGTAATACTCCTTAAATGAAAGTAAAAAAAGTATGAGTCGCCATACATTTTATTAACACAAAATTACATAAAGAAAAAAACTGCTGATCTCTCCTTAAAACAAAAATAGGAAACATGAAATTTTTGAACTTTATTACGATTTTCTTGAATTTTAATACTTCGTATTGCCTCCTCGTGCTTCCATTACTGCGTTTACGCGGTTTGGCATGCTGTACACCAAGTTCCTTATACGATTTTGGGGAATATTCTCCCATTCCTCTGTGAGAGCAATTTTGAGCTCACGAAGCGTGATTGGGGGAGGGTTTCGTTGTTTTACGCATCTGCCTAGCTCGTCCCAAGGATGCTCGATCGGGTTGATATCCGGGCTGCGCGCTGGCCACTCCATACGAGTAATGTTCATCTCTTGAAGGTAGTCATTCACAATCCTACCTGTATGAGGTCGGGCATTGTCATGCATAAATATAGCATCCTCACCTAAATTGACCATAAATGGACCAACGTGATCATTGAGGATTTCTTCCACATATTTTACGCTAGTTAAAGAACCGTTTTCTATGATCACCAGCTCTGTGCGACTTTCAGAAGAAATTCCGGCCCACACAAGTACAGACCCACCACCGTAGGCTACTTTTTCTGCGATGCATGCTTTCTTGAATCTTTCCCCTGGTCTTCGATACATTCTGTGTCTTCCATCGTGCTTGTAGAGCATAAATTTTGATTCGTCGGAGAACATAACTTTTGACCAATCTTCAATACTCCAATTTACGTGGCTCTGGGCATATCTTAGTCTTGAAATACGATGCCCACGCTCCAGTTTAGGGCCGTTTGCAGGTCTAAGGGGTTTTAAGTTAGATTCAGCAAGCCGACGTCTTACTGTCCATGCACTTGGGTTACTTCCTCCGAGGCGTCGAAACTGATTTGTGAGTTCAGTTCCTGTGAGAAAGCGATTTCGAAGCATGGTGTTCACCAAGTATCGGTCTTCTCGTGCTGGTTCTGCCCGTTCCTGGTCTGCGTAGGTTAGAACCAGTTTCTTCGTAACGTCGGAGAACTCTTTGTACTGTTGACAGCGACACACCGACAGTCCTGGCTGTATCGCGCTGACTCCGGCCGGTTTCCAGCATTGTAAGTATTCTGGTGCATTCTTCAGGCGTAAGCGACATAATTTCAGCTTGAATAATGAATATAGAGCACTATCAACATGGTTTATGTACCCACATAAATGACAGATTACAAACAAAAGCAAAACCAAATGCTGTAATTTCGTAGTTCCATCTTCGAAAGTGGCCCTTTTTCAAATTTGATTTTTTTATGATATAACTTTACAATAACTAAGAAGTTTTAATACCTTCATTTAAGGAGTATTACATTGTCTATTAAATACAATTTATTGCATTAACCTAGCATTTTTAGTTTCCGAGTTTTTTAGGATTCTTTAAGTGACCCGGATTCATTGCTCTCGAGTGTAGTTAAATTTCATACAAAGACTATACTTACAAATATAGATATTATTTAACAACCAAGAGTAATTTTACAAAATGCGGCCAGTGTGAATTCGCCCAGCGTACAATTGAAGCAGTCAATCTACTGTGACACCATATTGAGTGTACGCAGCGCGCGCGACAGCGGCGCGCGCTGCAGCAGGTTTGTGCGAGCGGGCGGCACCCACAGCAGCGGCGGCCGCCTCCGTCGCCCCACGTACCCATCAGGTACACACAACCGTGCCTAGAACGCCTGGGTTGTGTATTTTACCACGCACAATCTTAAATAAGTAAGGGGCGAGAGCTACTTCCTTTCTTACTTCTAGTTCCAGTGTTCCAGTGATTCTAGGACATGCCGTTTTCCTTCATTCGTAATTTAAAAAAATACACAAAGTAGTGAACCTGGCTGGATTTAATTTTCAGATTTAAACCCACGAACGACACAAAAGTCATTGCCTACTGCCACGTCCCCATACACATACCGTACATTGAAACCTAGAGTTAGATTCCAATTACAAGCCACTCGTAATTTATCAGCCTGTCAATTAAGCGACTTAACACCATCTAATCATAGCCCTTTTGATTACACAATAAGGGTGATTATTACAGAACCTGATACGCTGATTTGACCATAAATTGTAATGTCGCGATAACATATCAAGTGATAAAATCGACAACGTGTCGCGAAACCAAATCCTGTAATCAGGCATTTGTTTTTGTTGCCAATTTTCAATTATCGGGCATTGATTAACTGTGATGGTGGTATCTTCGGCTTCGGTATCTGTTTTGTAATTAATAACAACCATCAAATGATGTTGTGCATTTTGAGGTTACAGTCACGTTGTTTTAAGCTATTAGTGTTCTATGTTCATTTCGTTTAGAGATTTTAATTAAGGGTAAGTAGACTGCTACAGTCACTAGCAAATAAATACCTTACAAGTATACAAGATTTAAAACCAATTTTCAGTCAATGTTCATGTCATGAGCGCCAATAGGATATACAGGATGGGTGGGACACTGCCGCTAAGACGGTTACCACGTACTCAGTACATCATTGGGGCCGACTTACTTCGTAATTTTTCATCGGTAATTTTAAAAAATAAGCAGCTGTTCCATGCATTTTGATCGTGTAGGTATTGCACTCTTGTAGGAAACAGCTGATGGGTTCAGCATGATATACTAAGTACGTGGTAACCGTTTTAGCGTCGGTATTCCACGTTGTATAAAGTAAAGTCATTACAAAGCAAAGACATGACTACCAGAGATCTAATTTTTCACCACCAAAATGGCAAAAGTATTGATAGTTCAAAACTCTATCATGCCAGTTTTACCGGGCACAACAAAGAAAACCACCATCTCTCCACAAACAATTCCTTTTCAATAAACCCGCCACACTCAAAACAATAACTTAACTGTCCAGCAATAAATGCCATAAGTTGTTGAATTGAGTTTTTAAATAATAAAGCCGGTTGGAGTGTTCGCTCCCGATTCTGTCACCTCGAGTGGGATGAGTACTGCCCAGAGATTTATTTCGCACACAGGCGCACAACATGCTGCCGAATGGGGGCGAATCTTACACTTACAGCTAGATGTACTAGGTTTAGTTTTAAAGTGATATTAAATAGCTTGAATTTTCTTTTCGTGAAATTGTTGGGAGTAGTAAGAAAGGTTCAAAGGCTTCATGTTCATCATTGTCTTCTACTTTTGATGATTGACTTTCAGAAGAGTTAAGATTAAAATTGACAAACAAATAAGCGATGGCTATTTCCATGTCTTCGTTAGTATCTTAATGCCCTGTTATCATTATGTCAATAGCTTTTGTCTTTTTCTCCACCTGGACAAATTGAAGGGCTGAAACGTTTGAAGTCATCCTGACTTTAACCGTGCGAACATCACCCAGCAGACGTGAAGGGGCGAGTGTCGAACACTCTGGTGACCTGCACCTAAGCCCTACATGACCTGGTTTAACAATAAAAATAAAATAAGCCTTTATTACTGTATTATATACATATTATTTTTTTATCTTAGACTTTCTTTATCTTATTTATGAATGTTATTATTTATTTGTTTTTATTTTTCTTGGTTTTCATCAACAGCTTGTCCTTCCAAAATCAAAGTTTTCCATTTCGGTCTGTCTCTCGCTGTTTTCGTCCACTCCGACCAGCTACTTTTTTGATTTAACAATATCCATTGTTTAAATAAACCTAATATCCTGCACGATACGACTATTGAAAGTTATTACGTCCCTAAAAGGATAATTTCCAAATGCCCTTTCGCTAGCTTTCCATGGAGTTAAACCTCTAGTGAGCGGTAAGTGGTCGCCTCTGGACACAGTTGATAAGTGGTTGTATTCGCGCGCATTTCACCCCTCTACCTATTCACCCCCATTCTTTTGTTATTCACGACGCGTTTCAGCAGGGACTTGCATGATTGTTGTGATATATTATTTCGTTTAGATGCTGCAGTTCTGTATTGTGGTGTAAGAATTATGAGAGGGCTAGAGGGGTTAATGCTAAGGGTTGTAGAGGGGACTAAATTGGAACTGTTTGGTTAAGGGCTTGACTTTTTATGCATTATAAAATTCTGCCTCGTAGGTCTAGTGGTCGTAAGTCATGGGTTCGATTCTCAGGTCGGGCAAAGTGAAATAGGTTTTTCCATTAGGAATCTCTCAATAGTAGCCACGGAATAAGGATTTAGGTGTCTGGTTGATGGCAATGCTCAAATCAAATCAAATCAAATCAAATCAATCTTTATTTGTGAACACAGGTATTATAATAAAGGTCTTATGTATACATTTTAGTCGAGCTCTGTGTCCTACCAATGTAATTGGTGTACAAATTAGTTTTTTAGTAAAATGTCTGTATCTGTAACACAAAGTGGAGTTCGAATAAATAATGTGAATTCAGCGTACTATTATTAAATGATTAATCAATTAGAATTTATTTTTACATGTAAGTCAATGGTAAATTATATAAAATGCTCGTAATGTCATGTTTTATAATTTTGTAAATAATGTAAATTAAATGTATTATTAATAATTCATCAATAACAATTTATGTATGTCAATGTTCAAATATAATAAAAGGCTAGCAATGTCATATTTTGTCATTTAAAAATTCCTCGATAGAGTAGTACGTCTTATCAATTAGAAATAAATACAATTGTCTTTTGAATCTGCGGACACTATCTTCAGTCCTTATACATTTTGGTAATTTATTATAGACCTTTGGAGCCATTACAAAAATACTGTTTTTGTATAGTGCAGTACTAGATCCGACTGTTTGTAACAGATCACAACGACGCTGACTAGTTACTCGAGCAAATTTATGTAAATTATTTTTGACGAACATAGACGTTTCATAGATGTACAGCGACGGCATAGTTAGTATTTTCGTATTTTTAAAAAACGGTTTGTAGCTGTCCGTTGTCTTCAAATTATATATAGCTCGTATGCACCTTTTTTGGCACTTAAATACCATATCTTTACCCGCAGCATTGCCCCAAAATATAATTCCGTATCTCAGCGTTGAAGCTACTAGACCATGATACGCCGTTAGAACTGTTACTCGATTGGCCGTTTTACTTAGCATGTGCAAAGCATAGGAATGTTGGTTCAGCTTAATGCATACCTTGTCAATATGTGAACTCCATTTTAAAGTGTTTTCTATGTTTAGTCCAAGAAATTTAGTCACATTTGCTTCATTAATAATTTTGTCCTTGTATTTAATATTTAAGTCCAGGTTGTAATTTATCCTTTGATGAAATTTCATTAATACTGTCTTATCAAGATTTATAACCAAATTATTATTTTGCAGCCAATTCACAACTGATAGTAAGGTGGAGTTAATCTCAGCCTCTAATGTGCTTATCTCGTCACAATTGAAAAGTAAAGTGCTGTCATCTGCAAACATTGTATATGATGGTGGTGGTGGATATGATGATGCTGTCGGAAAGTCGTTAATATAAACAATAAATAGGGGCGGCCCGAGTACACTACCTTGTGGAACTCCATAGTTCACCGCTCTCTGGCTAGATTTATATGTTTTTTCGTTTTTTTTACAAATTCTACTAATTGTCGTTATTTGTTGCCTATCACAGAGATAAGATTCGATTAAATTTGATATATTTCCATTCCATTTTTTTTTTTTTTTCTTTTTTTTTTTTTTTTTTCTTTATTTTTTTTTTATTCCGTATGCGTTAAGTTTATTTATCAGTAGTTTATGGTCTACGCGATCAAATGCTTTTGACATGTCCATATAAAGCGCCAGAGCTGGTAGTCTCTTATCCACTCTGCTGCTGACCATATGTAAGAAATCGTAGATGGCCATGTCAATAGATTTGTTTTTCCTAAAACCTTTCTGGTTTTCAACGTATAAGCAATTTTTCTCAAAGTATGAAGTGAGTTGATAATATATTGCTTTCTCGAATACTTTTGAAAAGATCGGTACTAACGCTATAGGTCTGTAGCAGGACATATCTTCTCTGTTGTCTTTCTTGAAGAGAGGTTTTATAATTGTTATTTTTAATTCTTCTGGAAAGTGACCATGGCATATGCACATATTGATAAGATGACTCAACACAGGAGCAATTATTGCGGAAACCCGTTTAACAATATTTGTACTTATATCGTCATACCCTGTGCTAGACGTATTCTTTAGCGACATAATAATTTGGTGAATTTCTTGTGGTATTGTAGGCAACATAAACATGGATGTAACTCTATTGCTTATTTTGTGTATATTTTTATTCATGTCTAAATTAGTAACTGGCTTCACTTGATCTACAAAGTAATCGTTAAAAGCTTGTGCTATTTCAAGAGGATCAGTTAAGGTTTGGTCATTTGATTTGATTTTTATTATAGATTCGTCTGGCAAATTATGTTTGTTTTTATTTTTGTTTATTACTCTCCAGGTTGCTTTACATATATTCTGAGCTGAATGTATAAAACGATTATTATGGGCTCTCTGCGTGAGATTTATAACTTTCTTAAGCCGATTTGAAAGCTTTTTAAAGTTTGTTTTATTTTGCTTATTAGGTAGTAACCGGTATTTCCACAGCAATTCTCTTTTCCTCTTACTACAAATCCTTATACCACGACTAATCCATTTTGCTTTTTCTTTAGTCGGCCCCTATTACATGTGAGTTATCCATAACTGGCGAAATGTGGGTGTACTAATGGCTAATGGGTACATCTCTGCCTAACACTTCGAGGGTTACAGGCGTGATGTTATGATGTTTATCAAGTGATTCTCTTCAAAATCCTTTTCATGGTGTGTTCCGTAATAGGGGTGCTCATATCAATAACGGTGATAAAGTTGATCATTCCAGAAGCGATAAACAAGTTCCACTTAGTTCCATTCACCACTTTAACCGAAATCCAATTTAACCGCCGATTTACGACAGCACGAGACAGCAAACTAACCGATATATCAGGAGTGAACCGAAACTTTTATAACTCTTTTACTATTTCACTTTTACTTAAGTTCGTCAGTCACCTAACTTATTTTACTGGAACTTATGTGGGTTGTAACTTATTTAAGACTAGCTGTTGTCTGCGACTTTTGTTCGCGTGGACTTATTATAAAAATATGAATTCCCTGTTTGTATCGAATTTTGTTAACAGTTTCAAGGATTTTTTTGCACGGATCCCTATTTTTTTTAGATAAGCACGAACAAACAGACAGACAAAAATTATAACAAAAGGTAGGTACTTATAACAAAAAAACACTTTTTATATACTTTCATATGCATTCAGTAAAAAGCTGTTATTTTGAAATTACAAATAGACAAAATTATCTTATTAACTTATTAACTTTGTTCGGCTCGAGTACCAGATTTTGTTGGATATCAATACTGATAACTGACATCAGTTATCTATCAGTATGACAGTTACTGTCATCTTGCTATCTGTCCTCATATTCAAATTATTAGGCAATAAAGATTCTAAGGGTGTGTCCACACCAATAACATAACATGTTTTAAAACATGATTCAATAGAGAGATTAACAATGTGTTATTTAGAATTTTAGACGCAAATATAGCAAAAGTTTTATAAAACTGTTACGTAATCTGGACGCACCCTAAGAGCTAGACTATCTATTTAAAAGCGAGAAACAGACCAACTCGAGATAGTTAAGAGCTTTATTATCACATGGGAGCTGACTGCTTATAATCCTAATAACAAGCATGAATAAAATCGTCCATTGACAAAACTAGAAATTACCTACTGCGTAATGAAAAAGAACCAAACAAATAAATATTAATTACTTACTTACTTACAAATGTTTTGAAAAGTTCGCAACTAAATGGGACTAATATTTTAATAACGAAAGCTTGTTTATGTTTAGAACCCGATGAAAGCCTGTTTGACTAAGGTTAGCTACAAATACACTTCGCTATCAATTTATAAAGAAAGTTTCGAGAAATGAGTTTATTTTATGGGAAGATTTTTTATAAAATGAACTTTTATTTAGTTAGATGTCAGTTATAAGAAACGGAATACTTACAATAGATAAATAATGGCTATGAAAAAGTATCGCGACTATAGTTCCTATGATATTACACAAGACGACCGGAACCGCAAACACGAAACTCCATGACTGATTGCGATTTAAATCTATGAAAAAACGTTTTCGTGGGTGACAACATTGCCTGTTGCTGTTTTCATAGGGTCAGAGTTCATAGGTACACAGGATGTAAACGGACCCACACTCACGTTGTCGTCAACCAAACTCTTTGGTGTTGTTAAGGGTGTTTTTAAACCCTTTATAAATGAGTAGTGTTGTTGTTATTTGTTGGTAAAAGGCTTAAAATCACACAGTACTTTAAGAAACTGTTGAGCATGAGGTCCTGGGTTCGATTCCCAGGTCAGAAAAGTGTTATCGAGGTTTTTCCACCAGGAATTTCTCAGTAGCAGCTACGAGTCTGGATTTGTGCCCGGTTGATGGCAATAAATTTGCTCCCCATTCAACATAACTGGCGAAATGTGGGTGTACTATTAAGTACACCTCTGCCTAACCCTTCGCGGATTACAGGCATATAAGTTGATATGTTATAGTTTTAAGAAAGTGTCAACTATGTGCGTTTTTTGGAACTGATTACAAAGTGGACAAAGATGTAACAGGTAAGTATACCCACATTGCAGCAGTTATGTTTGCACCTACATACAATGTTCAACCGTAGAACCTTCTTTTTTCGCCCGCAAAAATGTACTAGCAACAACACAATAATAGTAGCTATTCCCACAAAACTATATTTATTATAACCATGCAACGGAACGCTCATTTATCTGCAGTTTCCGAGTACCGAGTACTTTTCAACTAGCCCGTGATTTATTCGCTCATGTTTTGAAATATCTAACCTACTGTGTTCTTATCTTTCTACACCTTTGCTTTTGAAAGCGTTATAGAAACATGGTAGAAATAAAAACGGAAATTATGACGTAAATAGATGGTTTTTATGTTTTGTTGTTTTTTTTTTGAGAGCCAGCAGAAAGAGAGAGGTAGGTAGAAAACTTTTGGGGCACCTTTTTATTTTTAATAGCTTGTACTGTCCCACTGCTGGGCAAAGGCCTTCCTCAATTCCTTCCGTGTGCTCTTTTCCCGTGCCTCCTCGAACCAGACCCCGCGGTACGCGTCCAATCGTCTCGCCACTTCCTTCTGGGCCGGCCTCGGCGGCGCCCGCCGTCCTCCGGCAATCATCGTGTGGAGACTTTTGCCCAGCAGTCACCGTGCATGCGGCTGACGTGACCCGCCCAATCCCATTTTAGCCTAGCGGCGTTTTGGAACGCAGCGCGGTATTTCGAACCGGGCCAACGTAAATAGTTATGGCGTAGTCTTATGCGATAGTAGGATGAAGTGGAAAATGGCATGTTATTCTTGAAGTTAAAAGTACAAATCTTGAAGGAGACCGCACCGTAACCTCAAACCAATTTATGTCTAGTACTCGATGTAAAACGCATCCTATTGACTTATATACACTTCTCATCAAAAAAATCGAAACACTTTCGTTTTTATTGTTTTTGTCCTAATTTTTTACAAAAGAGAATTAATTCCATGAAAAAAAAAACATTATTGTGTAGCTGGCAGTTTGGTCATTACAGTAAGAAGAAAAAAATCAAAATTCGAAATTAGAATTTCATTTGTTTATCCTATAAATGAAATTAATCACTGTTTTGAGACAAATGTGTATTTAGGGTTGGAGTACGTTTCTCGTTTAAAAACTAAAAATTAGCGCTTGTCTTTAAACTTTTTGTTTCTTATTTCATTTACTGTGACTTTGGGACGTCTGAAAAAACTTTATTTTCTAAAACATATGGATACTTCGCCCGCAGAAGCCGCCCAAGTGGTGGCATTGCTGGATTCTGGACTTAGTCAGCGTGTTGTGGCTGCAAGATTGCATCTAAGCTTATCATCTGTTCATAGAGTCTACAAACGCTATCGGGAGACTGGTTCGTTCACGCGCCGTTCAGAATCTGGCAGGAATCGGGTCACTTCTGAGCGAGATGATCGATTTATTGTAACAACTTCTTTACGAAATCGACGCCTTAACGCTTTTCAACTGCAGCAGCAGCTTCGCGTTGTACGAAGAGTAGCTGTAAGTGACTCTACAATAAGAAGAAGGTTGAAGGAACGCGGATTGGCACCGCATAAGCCAGCGAATGGGCCGAAATTAACTGCAGACCATCGAAGAGCGCGCCTTAACTTTGCACGCGAGCACCTAACTTGGTCATACCTTCAGTGGAGCAAAGTACTGTTTTCTGATGAGTGTAAAATTATGCTGTATGGTAACGACGGAAGGAACAAGGTCTACAGAAGAGATGGAGAACGCTTTGCACAATGCTGCATTGAAGAAAAGGTCAGCTATGGTGGCGGTTCGTGGACGGTTTGGGGAGGAATCAGCGCCGACGGTAAGGGCGAAGGCACACGGCGCGTTGCGGCGCCGCGCCGCGGGTATTTCACCGAATCAGAACGCTGCTAGCTTAGCCCGCTGCCCGCTGATACGGTGAAATCCCCGCGGCGCGGCGCCGCAACGCGCCGTGTGCCTTCGCCCTAAGACAGAACTTGCCTTTGTGTCTGGGTCTCGGCTGCCTGCACTAAACTCTCATCGGTACATCGAACAGTGTCTTGAACCTCATGTGATGCCCTATGCACATTTTATTGGCAACGACTTCATATTCATGCACGACAATGCTAGAGCTCACACCGCGGGCGTCGTACGAGATTATCTTACCGAAGTCGGTATCTCCATTATGGTATGGCCAGCAAGAAGCCCGGACATGAATCCCATTGAACATCTATGGGATGAATTAAAGAGACGAATTCGAGCAAGAGATCCAGCCCCAGAAACACTTAGCCAGCTGCAAAATGCAATCCAAGAGATATGGAATGGGATAATATACCACAACATGTGATCGTGACTCTCATCCGATCGATGAAGAACCGTATGGAAGCAGTAATAAGAGCTCGCGGAGGGAATACAAGTTATTAAATAAACGTTTCTTACATTTTTTTTTCATTTACGCGTGTTGTTTTACCCATTTCCTTCATATTCCATACAGGGTAAAAATTACTCATTATACAAAATACGAAACCTATGAAGACTTAATTTGAATTTAGAACAATAACATTAGGATTTAAAAACCTCATACTACTCACTATTAAATGACATTTTACATTTATTCCTAAATATACACATTTTTCTGATAGTCCTTATCAAATCATAAACTGCGAGGTGTTTCGATTTTTTTGATGAGAAGTGTATAAACCAGGCATGTCGTCGCGGTCAGCGATCAAATCTGCGATGTCATGAAATGGAAGATCTAGGACTCCCAACATATTTTTTTGTCGTCTTGAAGTGCATCTAAGGACTTTGGTGGGTCTCCATGGGTAACCCTAGTCAACATATACCCAGCCTTTTTCCAACTATTTTGGGGTCGGCTTCCAGTCTAACGGGATGCAGCTGAATGTCAATATGCCACATGAGTAACCCTAGTAAGACTGCCAATGTTTTATAAACATCTTCAGAGCAGTCAGCGGCAACTCACTTCTGAAAAACAGTGCATTGCATTACTTTTAAGGTAATGAAGATAAAAGGTTCCTATTAAAAAACCAAATCCGTCACGCAGTATGAAAGATAGCAAGCAAACAAACCTAGGCAGATATAGGTGTAGGGCTTAAGCCGTAAGCGGAGGCGTATTGTAAGAAAAAGTTTTAGTTTTTCATGGATATTTTTGCCACCATTCAGTTAATTTAGGAAAAAAAGTTCATCTAGAGAGCTTCAAAGGAGTCAATAAAGAAATTCTGATTGCGCATTAAAAATATACAGACGCCAGCACATCAAACTACTACAATCTGTAAAATTTTTCAACTTTATCGCTAAAGCATTGGGTTCAAGGTTGATTGGGAAAATTTGACCGTTTCGGGTAGCTTAATGTGCTGGCGTCTATACATTCATAGACACAGCACTTTATTTTAAATTTATACAGCACATTTTAAATGTTTCTATATATAACATACCTAAAATTAGAACCAGCAGCTATTTCAAAGATTACATAATCTCCAAACATTTCCCAAAATGAAATCTCATCCGCTACTCATTCGCAACTTGTCCCAACTTTACGCCTTCGGAGAAGAGAAACTGTTCAATTCAGAGAACACATGTGCTTGTCAAACTGAATATGATGGATGATCATGCGTCCCCCTCCCCCCGGTCTACTCTTCCTGGCTAAGAAAATTGACTACGTGTCATGTGGCTGAAAAAATCTTTTCTTTTCGAAATTGAACTATCGAAGGCCCTAAGCTAAAGCTGGTCTACACTGAACGTAGGCACAGTGCGTATAGCGATTAATATACTAAAAGTAATCTATTGCTCATATTTTGATAACATGAGGAAGCTATAGATAATCTCAGTTATTACTTTTGCAATATTACGGTTCATTTTTCTATCATCACGGCACAAAAAGCAAGATAAAAGTTAAAAATCAATATCTCATGTTGTATCACCCTGACAGCAAGGATAAAAGCGGGGCTGACGTCCAAGAGACGTGCATAGTCAGCCTACAATATTCCCACTGCTGGGGCACATGAATCTTCTCAGTGAGCGGGGTGGGCCGTAATACTCCACGCGAGGCCATTTCAGGCTGGTCCCAGTTGACGTAAACCCTACTTAAATATCATCACACCTAAATATGGCCCCAATTAAACAATACAAACACCTTTCTGGAACGGTTCTATAATAAACCAAAATTATAACCGTACCTTATCAAAAACCGCAAGGAAATAAATCTTGACGGTTCGCAATAAAACCGTAAAACCTCGCCTTGCATTAATATTAATTGCGCCACCATCACACGCGTCACCAATAATGTTTCACAAACGTAACACGTCAAACCGACCTCAGAGCGTAACTTGAGAATTTCATGAGCTTATACGAAAATTTCATAGGAAGGGTGCACACTGCACATCTACCTATATATTTTTGACTCGTTAGCAATTTTGGCTATTGTTGGAGTTTAACCGTAGAATGCCGCTCCATAGTAAAAGTACCAGTTGTGGAACTAAAGTGGGTCGCTGTCAGGCATTACCGCATCGTTTCAGAGACTTGTCTTGTTTCTGCTACTAAACTGCTTTTGTAGGATTTCGTACCCGAAGGTTAATCAACGGGACCCTATTACTAAGCCTCCGCTGTCCGTCCGTCGGCCCGTCTGTCTGTCAGTTGAAATTTTCACACAATGCATGCAATGCATTTCTGTTGCCGCTATAATAACAAAATAAAGGGGGCTCCCCTACTAAGATGGTACCGGAACCCTTCATGCGCGAGTCCGACGCGCACTTGGCCGGTTTTTATTTAAAAAAAAGAAACATTAACGTTATTTTTCTCACGCAACATCTTCAGCGGTTAATATTGCGAGTGTCATTAATATTTCATGTTCGGAAGACTCAGATGCATTAGTGGCTTGTTAATATTCCCAAAAGACCTTCAAGATACACTCAATTTTTCTCATAAATAATCCCTTATTATTCATAAATTGGTTGGTCCGTGGATGGGTGACCACCCATTACCGTGCCTCTATCGTATTACCCAGAACTAACTGGGTTGTGGAAGTCAGATAGGCAGTCGCTCCATGTAAAATACTGGTATTCAGCTGCATCCGGTTAGACTGGAAGCCGACCCCATAATAGTTGGGCATAGGCTAGGCAGATGATGATGATTCAAAAATCAGAACACATTCAATACTAGCTTTTGCCTGCGGCTTCGCTAGCTTTATTTTAGAATTTGACGATCAATTGGGGTTGTACTTTGCTTGTATTTAGGCGTGAAAATGTAACAAACAAACAAACTTACTTTCGCATTTATAATATTAGTTGGATTGCTACATATTGTTAAAATTCTGACAGATACACAAGTAACAGAGTAAATAGCAAAATGTGTCAACCAGAAACAAGATTAATAAACTGTGACAAGTGTCATGGCGGCCCACATTTGTAAACTACGCTAACTATTTTGATGCAAACAGCATTCGTGTGAAATGAGACGAGAAATATGTATACGCATTTCAACAACGGGAAAACATCTATTTGTGACAGGTATGTGACACGCTGTGACTTATATGTCACGTTAATAAAACGCGTAGACACGGCGACACATCAAGCTTTACACATCCAGTATAATCGGACCTCGCTGTGTATGAGCTTCCCATACAATGAGAGATTAGCTTAATTTGGTTTTTATAGCTTGAGTCGTGCGTACGTAACAATGCTTGGTTCTTTTGGCGCGTGGCTATAGTCGGAAGCAATGTCACCATCTTGATTTTTCAAAACAATTTCCTGAAACTTCTTCTGCCTAGCATTTTCCCAACTATGTTGAGGTCGGCTTCCAGTTTAACCGGATGCAGCTGAATACCAGTATTTTACAAGGAACGACATCTGACTTCCACAACTCAGTTAGCACTGGGTTGTCAGACATTCGAGCCACTCACTACCTGTAACGACTGTCAAATATCTAGAAATGACAGCCGAGACCAACGTCTTAACGTGATTTGCGAGGCATGGAGGAAACTCGGTATGTGATAGGGGTCACCCATCCACAAACCGATCTTGGCAACCGCTGATTTATAATTATGTACCTTGAAATCTCACAGAATTTGACAAAACAATGTTTACCAACAGTTTCCACCGGACAATGTCTTGTTCAAATCGTATCGATGGCAATCTAAAATGTGTCCGCTCAAAACTGAGCTACGAGACATTGTCATTCAAGCTAAAATAATCTTGCACCACCATATTTCTGACGATTTCGGTAAGTGTACACCCAGTCTTACAATTCGCTCTTATTAAAAGGTGTTGTGTTCATAATTCGACTAATGTACGGAACGCGAAATAACGGCGACGGTTTTCAACAGTGAAAATGCATTAATTTAACAGAAATGCGGCCATAAAGCCTGGCGGGTTATTAGGGGCCTTTGAAGTGAATCCAACAGATGTTCATTGGAAAATTTTCATCTCACGTGTTCAGCTTTGTGCTCGAATGTAATTAATTCCAAAATGCCATAATTATAATATTCTAGCCTTTTATTTAAACAAAGCGTTTCCAAAATTATTGTAATAAAGATGAAACGTTTGACTTTTTTGCCAGGGTTATAATAATACATATTCGTATCCAACAGACGTGAAAATCAAGTGGAATATGTAAGATTTTTCTAGAGAATATTTCTTAGAAAATCGTTATTACCTGCTTCGGCGTAGCACTACTGAGACGACTACGGGCGCCACGCTGTCGAAAATTGCTACGACAAGCGTAGCAAATTCACGAAACCTTCAAATCACCTCTTCACCGATGTTCACAGCAGGTAACAACAAATTCTACAAAAAAATTGGTACGCAATACATTCTTAGCACGTACCACCGATTTTCAAGTGTCTCTCGTCTCCCAGAATTCTTATTTCATTCAGATTTAAGTTGTTACGACACATGTTTTTGGGTCTGAAGAATTTTCTTCACTCTTTTGTGTGAAATTATTTACTTGCTTAACATAGTTGTTTCGTACATTCGGATCACGTAGGGGTACAGAGGAGGTGAGGAGGGAAAGGGGTAATTCATGACGTCACACGCAGGTGTAGCGTGCAACGTGTTATATTTCATGGCTGCTTTTTGTTTTCGTTTTGAAGTGGGAGTGGTAACAACTTCTGAATTAAAATGTATCACGCCATGTCCTTGGAGATAAGCTCACGATTAATTGTTGTCTGGTTTATTAGTGGAATTGTTTGTTTGAAAAAGTCGTCAAAACTTACTTCTATTTTAACATTACACATTTTAGTAACAGTTTGCTCTGTGAGCGACTGCAGGCAACTTTATACCAATTTATATTAACCCACAATATTTGAAACTCCATTATCATTTAAACCTTTTACACATATATGTTTATACCTAGAATGCCTGATCAAATCAATAGCATAATGCGCTGCAATTTCAAACCATTAAATTTAATCAGATCAATCTATTTTGCTCAAATTATCAACCGCATACCATTTGTAAAGTACTTTTTGCAATAATATTATTATTCAGTTGATGTGTTTTAATACTATCGATTTAGGTTGATGAAAATTGGGTCCTACCAAAAACGTAGGTTGTACATTATACTGATTCGCTTGTTTGCGACATAATGACATAACTTGAAAACTAAGAAATACAGGACACGGTTTTTTTTTAAGTTAGACAAAATATTATTTCATCATATTTTTTTGCATAGAAACCTTTTATGACAAGGTGAAAGGTTTTTTTACGTATTTCGTGACTTAATTTAATACATACTTTCGTTAATTTTATTTTCAATTATAAACCACATCGAAAAATCAGTTTTTTTTAGTTACGTCATCCTTGTCGCAATCGACCGACATAACAACAATTAACAACATGCCTGTAATTCCAAAAGAATTAGGCTTTTTTTGAAATCCCCTGTAAAAGAGGCGAGCCTATTGCCGTCAGCCGGGTACAGATCCAGGCTCCGAGCTGATACTGAGAATTTCCTGATGCACCCAAGACCTCTACGACAATCACGCAATTTGTAACTATAACTTTCCTAATCTTTTGACAACGGTGTATGAAATTCTACTGTTACCACCACCGTTCATTTCGATGATATTACAGCATTAAGCGCACAGGCTACACCGCTAGCTAGCGAGCGAGCGAGCTGGGCGAGCATCGTTTCACCACTTTTTACTTTACTTTGGTTCACACTGCGAACTCCAGAGCTAAGCTACGTTAGCGATACATACGATGCGAACGAAATATCCGACGATACCAGCGATACTATTCGTTCGCCCCGCCATTTCGCTCGTCTGCCCCCTCGCTCGCCCATCCGTCCGTAGTTTTTGGTGTAATCCCACATAGTTTTGCTCGCCAAAGTTTCGCTTAGTTTATATAGTTTCCCTCGCCTCGCTTCGCTCGCCAACTCGATAGCTGGCTGGCAGTGTGGCCTGTGCTTTAGGTAAGATAACATTTTCTTTTTTAACGATCATTCTTGTCTAAGTTAAGAGTTTGAGATCTTAAACAAATACATTTTGCAAAAGACGTAACATTGTTAGGTACATAATATTTTCCATGTTTCAAACTATACGCGGTTTTGAAGTTCTTAATTAGCGCCACAATCCAACAAAAAACCAATCAAAGCGATGAAATCGCTCGCGTACGTCAAACGTGCAATCGATTTTAAAACAAAAGTATCAATTTAGTCAAATTGGATTTATAACTGAGGTTTCAACAACTTTATCCATTAGGTAATCCATGGATATACATTTAATTCTATTTATCCGTAAGTCCAATCGGCGTTGAAACTTTGGTGATAACGTTTCGAGCATTTATTGTGTACGATATTTAGTATGAGTACGTTGAATGTGATATATTTTATTGATGGTTTTCATTTTAAAGAGGGATAAAATTGTTCCTAAAGTTGATATTTGTGTTCTAATAATATTGTAGGATTTATTTGTTTCTTTACAAACGTCGTTGGACTGAACAGATGTCAAACAAAGCTCTTTTTGAAAAGCAACCTTTATTTATAGAAAATAGGTACTCTAACTGTACATACATTTTACATTTAACAATAAAAGTATATAGGTTAGAGTTATTATGTAGGCACCAAACCTTTTACAAAAATATATACGTCTTGAATTGAGAACCTCGCCCTTTTTTTTCATCGGTTAAAAAGTATTTACTTTTTGCTGATTTACTGTTCCATATAAACATTATTTTGACTAGTTAATTAAGGTCTAGAACTCTAGATTGACTTTTTTTTAACCGTGCAACAATTCCAGCCTTCAAATAACTTACAAGTAGTTAGCAACTAAGTATAACTATTTTTCATTTCCACATCCTCTCGTAAACATAGCACGAACATATACCCCTACCCTCCAGCTCCTACCCAACTACTACGTTATAAGCAAGTTATAATATGAAAGAAGAAGTGTTGCTTAATAACATGAGGTGATTTATTAAGAGGAACGCATCGTGGGACGGATGCCGGTAATCGCTCCGAGACTTCCCCCGGCGAAGTTTCTATGAAATTGTATCGGGTACCTGGGTACCAAGATGTTCAGATACTGGATGTGAAAATTAAATGACTTAATGATTCTAGTTTTTGTTTAAAATAGCCTTTTAGTTTCTTTTAAAGGAAGCTACAGGTGTCACTTTTTCATCATCGTCTGACTTGCCTTATCGCTGTCGGTTCAGTATAACCCTATGTAGTTAAATAACAGAATTGTACATGGAGTGACTGCCTATCTGACTTCCACAACCAAGTTACTGGAACCACGATATTTCTTGGTTAGATTTTCAGCTCACCTCTATTCAGAATTTCAAAAAACCTAGGAATAAGAAAAAACAAATCAAGAACCTTCTGGAGGGAGCTGTATTCCTCGATTTTCAAGTATTAAAAGCATTCGTTACAATTAGTTTATTCGTTTGGTCTTTTGTAACAAGTAATGGGCATGTTTTTAGACATGCCCAGTTACATCATCGAAGTCATATTCCAAATCTAGTGCTAGACTTAGTATCTATATAATTATAGTTACTTTAAGTACATATTGGAAACATCAAAGCTGCTCGCCAAAGATGCCGTACTAACATACGGAAACTTGCTAGACTGTAGACATTGGACAACTATCTCTACCACCGAAACTTCAACTATTGTTCTTGACCTACCGATCCGGTATGGGAAGCTGTACAATGTTTAGCAACTATATTATTGACTACCGTCCCGCCCCTTTTATGTACACGTTTGACGTCTTCGTCTCGTGAAACATGAAGATTTCTTCAGCATATGTAAGTTCAATATGTATGATGGTATGATGTGGTAGTGTACAGTTATAGTAGTTCCCTTTGAGGATAATAAAATAGAGCTGAAGTGTGTGTAAGTGAATTTACTTTCATAATCATCTGCCTAGCTTTTTCCCAACTATCTTGGGGTCGGCTCCCGTTCTAACCTGATGCAGCTGAATACCAGTATTTTACATGGAGCGACTGCCTATCTGACCTCCACAACCTAGTCCACTGGGTAATACGATAGCCATGGTAAGGCTGGTTGTCAGACTTTCGGGCCACTGACTACCTGTAACGACCGTCAAAGATCTATAAATGACAGCCAGGACCAACGGCTTAACGTGTTTTCCGAGGCACTGACGAAACTCGGCATGTAATACGGAAACCCATCCACAGACCAACCTAGGCAAACACGGCTTAAATTAAAGATCGACCCGAGCGGTTGTTGTTAAAAAATTAAACTAGCGATACAACTTTTATGAATAAACTCAAACAATTACTAATTAAAAAAGCATACTACACAATAAACGAATACATACATGACAAACAAATATATTTAACACAAACAGACACCATACATTGTTAGTCGTTTAAGAATTCACACTCTTATTTATATACATAGATAAATATTATTTTATTATTATAAAATATGTTTTAACGTAATCTTATCAAATAATTATTATGTTATAAGTTTATCAGATCTTAAGAAAATTAATGTTATAATTTTGTTAATTAATACTGCACATGTTTTAAAAGTAAATTGATTCAGTATTAATTTTATTTCACACATAAATTTTATACTTTTTGCTGTGCCCTACAGGGTACGTAACTTCACACATTATGGAATGCAAATAAAGATATGAATATGAATATTATTTAACCACGAACTCCTCAGTGAAGTGAGTCAGTCTAAGTGAAATTACTTTCAATGTTTGCTTTTAAATTGTGTTCGGTCACTCATAGCATTGTTTTGTTATAGCCCGGGAAAGTAAGAATAAAAATGATAAGAAAGTATCGCGAAATTACATACATTGATATGAAACTAAAACATGATGAAAATTAGATGGAAACTGGATATGGAACCCACATTATGTCTTAAAAATCAATGAAAAAATCGTTTATCCGTTTAGAGCTAGATGCACGCAGCCACGTCTAGTTAAACAGCAGATCATATAATACAGGTATTGTGAAATTTTGCAACCCTAGCGCTTCTGAACACTACAACAAGCCAGTTTCCTGAGATAGGTAACTTACCCATCTCTCTCAACCCAGCTAGGTATAATTATAATGAGCAAACTTGACTTTTCGTACCAAGTACCTAATTAGCATGAAAATATTGTTATACCGTTTTGAAATCTACTTGATTCAGGGATCTTAAGTCTAATTGCCAGTCACTTTGAGCTCTGCTTACGAAGAAAATTTTATCATGAAACTTCTTGAATCAGGTGTTACTTGAAGATTTCTGCTAAGTTACCTGTTTCATAGAATCAGATTTAGCAAATGACTGCTCGCTTATGCTACTGTTGACCATTGGTTCTTGAGTTCGATTATGGTCGGGCCAAATGTAATTTATTGGCCTTTTTCCATTGGGAATATCTCATTATCAGCTCAGAGAGAAAATTTGTGGCTGATTTATGGTAATAGGGTCGCCACACTAACGTCGGCTGGCGAATTGTGGGTGTAGGTACATAACATCGGCCCGAGTGGAGACATCATGTGCATCAGCAGATCAATACCCTTAAAGAGAGATGAAAGTCGCAATTAGTTACAAAACGCGATGATGACCTTAAAGCTCCACCAAGTTGACACCACACACACTTTCGACATTATACGTTACAACTGCAGCTATAACGTATAATGTCGAAAATGGTGTTCTAACATGTCCGCTTTGTGATCGGAGTTTTTCGGTCAAAGTTTGTTATGCCAGTCATTTGAGAGCACATGAAAGAGTAGCACACCAAACCTCTCGACAACCATCTAAGAAAGCCATCGAATGCAGTTCCCGTTGCCGAAATCGGCTAGGTGGCATCTGTTCTCTTCTAATCTAATCACTTCGTTGCCCCTATGTTGTGTGGCAAATCGGACTCATGGCACATTTGTATGCATTGTCTGTGGAATGACAGTGCACCTGAGATACTTCTGGTATTACTCATTTCCTTAGGTGGCGCAGACCTCTTGCAGTCTACACAATTCTTGGTCGCCAGCTTACTTGCCACGTTACCACCCAAAAATCCTTCATTGTTTTATCATTCGCAAAATATTCTCAAACAAAATAAAGACGTTGTGTATGTAAACCACTCAAAATAATACATACTCATGCACTAAGTATGTATATATAAAGGTTATATCAATAGATAAACATAATGTTGTTCGAGTACATCATTGCTGGTATATCTCGCGGCTCCAGATATCCGTATTGCCTTAAATATATACATTTTAGGCAATCCAATCTCGGAGCGTATGTGTACGTAATAAGGATGTAGCTTACTGTAAGCGGGGGCGATTTAGGGTGTGATTATGTTGGTGTAAAAGCAGGAAACAGATAATAATTCTTATTTGACTGTCTCGTTGGTAAAGTAGTCACAGCTTACTGACTAGCATGAGATCGATCTCCAGGTCGAGCTACGTTATTTTGTTGGTCCATTAGGATATTCTCAGTATCAAGCCGGAGTCTGAATTTGAGCTCGATTAAATTATATGCGTGACTCAATTGATAATATAAGCGACTCGTATCCGTCGCTTTCCGCTAATCGCTCTCAGTGACAACACAGCTTTATGCAAAAAAAAGTTTCATACTAAAAGGTTCAATCTAGTAGATTTTCAAAAGCACTCTTGTCCTTTTTTCGCTCGTTATATCCTTTAAGAAAAGTCTGGGATATAGACTGGATTTATTCCTTAAATCCTAGCCACAAAATTAGGTACCGTTCAGAATTTTATCCTTGCAAAGAAATTAAAAAGATATTGACTACACACTGACTGTCGTCAAAAGTAGGTATTATATTTTTAGATTTCTAATGTTTTCTATACTTTTGTCAGAAAACGAATTAGATTGTGACCAGAGGGCTTGCTCTGTTCTTGGCTAAAGAATTAGCATTGCTATTCCACATGGCAAGCTTCCTCATAACTGCTGAGCGCAACTGCGCTAGACCAGGGATTCCCAAAAAATTTTGGGCAAAAGACCCCTTTTCCAAAATGAACTGATATACCTCAGACCCCCATCGCCAAATTACTTTAAAAATCCCATATTTAGTTCTTTTCCCATTATTAAAAAATACTTAAATTAATTTCTAAACTTTGCGGTTGGCTAAACCGATTTCGACTCCGATCGAAGGGGTCGGGAATATCGACCACTTTGGGAATTTAAACTATTATATATACAATAAATTTTAACTATTCAAAGAAGACATATATTTCCTACCTGCGGTTGTGTCACTTCCAGTTCATATTTCGTCACGTCAAGTTCAATCAGTAAAGAATTAAAGTTTTCCGCTCCTTGCCTACTTATACTCCAATAAGTCTTGCAGCTTACGTACTTCGTAAGAACCTGCTGTTAGTTCTTGATCAACTCGCGTTCACGTGACGACAGTTTAATTAATTGATGATTCTCTTTTGTTTTGGTGACGTGTTTACAGTTTACGGGTGTTTCAGTACTTATGGGTAAGTGTTGGTTAAATTATTTGGCTGCTAATTTGTATTTGAAGTCTTTTTGAATCACATTTGTCACAATGAAAACATTTTTTTTATTTAAAAATTAAGGTCAACCGTCAAAATACCGATTGGTATTTTTGACCTTAATTTTTGAGAAAAAAGAGATTTGACTGTGAATTTAACCCTTCATATAAAAATATGAAAAGTCCTTATTAGAATGCTCAAAAATCTAAGCTTCTAAATCACACAAGACTGAGCAGGTGTCATGTCTTGTCTGAACTGAGAGTTAAACCTAGACCACGCGCTAGAATGCCGCGCATTCTACCGCTTGAAGAATAAAAGTTCCATCGATATTCATAACCAATTATCAAAAACGAAACAATAAATAATGTAACCTCTCAAATCCAAAGATTACCATTACACAAGAAATTCTATCGCGAAAACATCATCATTTAAATATATTCGTTTACGTAAATAACATAATCAAATATCTAAATAAATTCCTTGTGAGAATATGCTCAAAGGGAAAATACGTGAAATAGGTGAGATTCACAGGTGATGTAGATACGTGATGTTTCATTATGTTCTCGATAAATAATTCCACATCAGTACGGTTTGTTTGTGAAAAGGAACAGGAATTTGGTTTAAGTACTTCGAAGTGTAATTCTGCAAAGATTTTCTTGGAATCAGAGTGTTTTCTTTTTATACTTTGACACCTTACTTAGAAATAGGAGGAGTTCGTGGGTACGTAATGACAACCGCTCGGGTCGATCTTCAGGTTAAGCCGCGCTTGCCTAGGTAAATCCATGGATGGGTGATCACCGATAACGTACCGGGTTTCCTTCGTGCCTCGGAAAACACATTAAGCCATTGATCTCGGCTGTCAATTGTAGATCTGTGACAGTCGTTATAGGTTGTGAATAGCCCGGAAATCTGACAACCAGTCTTACCAAGGGTTATTGTATTACGAAGTACTAACTTGACGGCACGGTTGGCGCAGTGGTCAAGCGATTGACTGCTGCGCTGCATGTCGCGGGTTCGATTCCCGTACGGAACAAATATTTGTATGACCTACAAGTAGTTGTTCCGGGTCTGGGTGTTTTTCTATCTATAATATGTATGTATTTACAAAAAAAAAAAAAAATGTATATATGTAGTTTATCAGCCATCTAGCTACCATAACACAAGCATTAGGTTGCTTAGCTTGGGGCTAGATGGTGCTGTGTGAAATGTCCAGGGATATTTATTTATTTATAACTGGGTTGTGGGTTCAGATAGGCAGTCGCTACATGTAAAACACTGATATTCAGCTACGTCCGGGTAGATTGGAAGCCAACCTCAACATAGTTGGGGCACGGCTAGGCAGATGATTACACCTTACCTTACGTAAAGGGGTTGAATTTGCCCTGATCATCAAGATATTAGCAAACGAATTGATACATTGACTGGCTCTCTATTACACGGGACTTAACAAACTGTTAGGCTGGCAAAATGTTGGCGTACTACTTTGGGAATTACTGGCGTGATGTTATGTATGTAAGTGTACACTGTATAAGTATGTACACTGTATGTTGTGGACGTAGCCTGATGTACGAGTATGTGTACGCCGCCTAATGAGCATGACGTTTCACACGAAGAATGACACTGACAGGAGACTCGAGATAGAGAATTTAAGCCTGCTCGTGAAGTAGTTTATTTCTCATTCTATAAAAGTAATAAGGAAAAGTAAAGTTCATAAAATAGCTAGTTTAACTAAGTAAAGTGTCGACCTACTAAAATATTGGAAGTAAAAAACCTTTAATTGTCGATTTTTAAATTTTTAGGTTAGTAGGCCAGAATTCACGATGTGTACCTAAATCACAATTAATTTGAGTACTTTAATTTCATACTAACATTAAACTTTTCTATTTTTAGATAAATCAAATTGTGCGTTATTTACTCCCCGTATCATCTTACATATTACATGTATATTTTTATGTTGATAAATGACACGGTATTTACTACGGCAAGATTGGTATGTAAACTACACACCCTTAGCTTTCAGTACGTAACTTTAGACCAGGTTCAGATTGGTTGGCAGCTGGCGTATACCTTTTGGTCATCCAACAAAAATACTAGGGCATCTATAGAACAAAAAATATCTACTATTATTTAAATATACCTTTTTAAATAACATTAAATGGCAGAAAAGAAAACAAATTGCTCTTTTAAATGTTCTAATTACAAAATTCAATCATCCTAGACTCCATTTAATTAGAACACATACCATATTGTTCCCTTTCTCCAACGAAAGTAGGTACCTAATGTAGGTAAAACAGCGAGGGACATTCACTTGTTTTGTTCAAATCCAGTAAATCGGCAACTCGTCCCTAAATGGATCACGGTTTAGGACTAAAGCACACTGGTGACACTCCATCGCCTAAACCTTAATCAGCTTTGTGTGTGCTCGAGGTTCTATTGAATCTACTGTTTAGTTGTTCCTAATGAATTAAATGCCGTGTGTAGATAATAAAAAGTATTACAATTGTAACAATGCAGTAAAATAACAGCACACCTGTGAGCCCCAAAGGGTTAGGCAGAGGTGTACGTAGTAGTACACTCACATATCGCCAGTTTTGTTTAAGTCCCATGTAATAGGGGGCGAGCCTATTATATTGTCATCAACCGGGCACAAATCCAAACTTCGTGGCTGCTACTGAGAAATTCCTGATGGAAAAACCCAAAAAAAATTACCCGACCCGGGAATCGAACCCAATACCTCATGCTTAGCAGACGCGATTGCGACCACTGAACCTACGAATAGTATTTTACAATTGATGAATATTGTCGATACAATGGCGTATTGTAGGTACCGAAATCCTAGCCCAACAGATTCGCGCCAATTAAACAGATGGATCCTTTCAAGATTTAGGTAGGGATACTGTAGCATTTTTCCGTTGCTCTATGTATAAGAACAACCCCAAATACTCAAACGGTACCTCTTTTTATAGCAAAAATATGCCCAAAAGTGACAGAAACAATAATAACCTTCTTTACTGCTCAAAATTGAGTTGCGTTTAAGTTTCCGGCTGTTTAAAACACAAGGATTATAAGTATAACTTTTAAACAGCGGCTTAATTAACTGGCAGCTACATTACAAAGAACGGTCCGGGCGGGATTACAATTAATGTTATCAGTACCTGCGGATGCTGCCCAGCCTTGCAAATACAGGGAAAATAGGTCACTCATCATATTCATTTATCGTTTGAAAATGATTTAATAATAATAATAATAATAGTGGAATGTGAACTCGTTTATCATTGTGCCGATTGTGGTGACGGCCAATGGCCTTATGGCCAAGAGCCTCGATGACCATCTATCGAGGCTCTCCTTAGGCGGTTGGATCAAGGGCCTGATTCAGAAGGCAGTACTCCTTGATACGGCTCGCATTGTGAGGAGGTTCCTGTCTCTGGAGCCCTAACCACCGGTAGCTTGGACCCTGCTCCCGACACCGGCGGACTACTATTTTTTATATTTTTAAATGTTTTTTATATAATTTTTGTTAATAAAAATATTTAAAAATGTAACTAGTATGTAAGGAAAATAAATAAACGACATAATAATAATAATAATAAAAACTTTATTTCAGACAGTAAGGTCCATAAATATGTTAGTATTTTGGTGTTAGTAACAATGGTGCTTAAATAAGTAGGTTAGTATTGTTAGTTTTCACAAAAAAAAATATTTATTTATTTAGACCTATGACTGTCCCTACCCAGTGTCCTTGAAAGGGACAGTCCGGTCTGGCAGCTATCATTTTCAGGATGTTGTTGTTACTACCATGCAAGCGCTGTAGTAAGGAGGCCGCTTTCTTTCGCATAATGGCATGGAAGCCATCTGTGCGAGCCTCCGCGAACATTCCTGAAGCGCTACAACGCCATGGCAGTCCCAACAGCATCCTAAAAGCATTATTAAATTGAACACGCAGGACGTTGTAGGCTCGGCGCGTGTATGATACCCACAGGCCACTCGTGTAAAACGATTGACAGAACGCCTTAAAAAGGGTTATTTTGACGTCTGTAGTACAACGAGCGAACCTGCGGGCAATCATATTGCTCCTCACAGACAACGCCCTGCGCTCCCTCTCTATATCTAAGTCATCCCTTAGGTCGCTCGTGACAACGTGGCCAAGGTACTTGAAGCTATCCACAATTCTAAGTGCGACACCGTTGAGACTTATGGGAGGAACACTGCGCGGCTGCTGCTTAGGTGCTTTAAATACAAGAATCTCACTCTTCTTCGAGTTGTATATTAAGCCATGCTCCTCCGCATAGGCCTCGCAGGTCGATAACAACTTCTTCAACCCACCCATCGAGGGACTGAGAAGCACCATGTCATCTGCATAGCTTATATTGTTGACACTCGTTCCGTCAATGTGGCAGCCGACATGTGTGCAGCTCAGTCGCTCGATGAGCCGGTTGATATAGAGGTTAAAAAGAAGAGGCGAGCTTAACCCCCCCTGCCTGACTCCACATTCCAGCCTGTACTCGTCCGACAGAGTACCCACCCACCTCACCCGGTTCTTTTGGTTAGAGTACCAATATTTGAGAAGGGAAGTGTACTCCTCCGACACACCCGCGTCCCTCAACTTGTCCCACAGAACGTCATATGCGACCAGATCAAATGCTTTTGACAAGTCGAGGAAACACGCAAGTACCGGCGTCCTCCTCGTTGTGTAGTACATGACAGTTCGCTTCAGACTTAGAATAGCGCTCTCTGTTGAGACTCCTGCTTTGAATCCAAACTGGGCATCGTGCAACTCAACCTGTGCTGTGAGGCGACTATTTAGCAGACTGTCAAATACCTTGGCTGCTGTGGTAGCGAGTGAGATGGGTCGGTAGTTACTAATGTCAGACGTATCACCCGTCTTATTTTTAACTATCGGAACGACTATGGTCCGCATTAGCGGCTCTGGCAAATACGAGTGACCTATGCACAGACTGAAAAACAAAGACAGTACTCGTGGCAAGTGAACCCCCGCAAACTTGTAATGCTCGATACTGAGCCCATCGTGACCAGGCGATTTTCCACGCTGCATTTTTCTAATGACGTCCGCTACGGTCTTCGCAGGTATCTTTACATTAATACAACATTGACAATTAATGGAAGAACGAGTTGTACTGCTACAATGAATGAACTACTTATGTACCCACATTTTTGCAATTTTTTGCCAGTTAGGTTGTAAGTCTTCCTACATACATCTAACAGCTCTTGCGTAGTAGACGATGACCTTAATAGACCACATATAGCTACGATGTCGTCAATGGTGTTATGATATGTCCGATTTGTGCTCAGAGTTTTTCGGCGAAAGTTGGATATGCTCGCCACTTGAGAGCACGTGAAAGAACAGCACACCAATGATCTCGACAATCACCCGAGAAAGCCATCGAATGCAGTCTGAAATCGGCTAGTTGGCATCATCATCAGTAGACGAATGTAGTGATTACATTTTCAAAACACAACTTTTGCCTTGGATTTCACTGTCTTCCACAACCTTAATTTATCAGTAGGTACGTAATTTTGAGTTAGAATATAATTTTATTCCCTAAACATCAACTAGCTCCATCTGAATACTACTTTTAACATATTCGCCGACAAAATGTGGTCACTGTGCACTAATCCTAAGTGGATCACGGCTTACAGGGTTGCTCGCTGAAAAATAAATTGCAGCATAGATGAATGAGAGCGGCGGGAATTGCATGATAAATATTTGAAGCGAACGCCATTGTGGCTGGCAACCCCAGCCCTGCCTTGTATTTGTGTCTTGCTTGAGAATTGCTACTCTGGAGGATAACTACTTTGAGTAAAATATACCTGCGGCCTGCCAAGAAATGTGCTTGCAAATATTATGAGTAAGTAAATATGTTTTATTGTAGTCGAGAGGGCTACCTCTTGGTCTTGATTCACCGAACCGTTGAAGTTATCCGTCGTGTAGTATGGAAGTGTATGAATAAGATGTGATTTGTTGTTGAGTACCTTTTTTGCAAGATTGCTACTAAACATAGAAATGAGTATTCTACGTGTATACATACATACATAAACTCACACCTTTTTCCCATGGGGGTAGGCAGAAACCACAGAACCCCACCTGCTACGATCCTTACATACTCGTTTAGCCTCCACGTTCATACATCTACGTGTATAGGTACAGGTATATCTGTTTCACTACATAGATAGTATAAAACGAAGTCGCTTCCCGCTGTCTGTCCCTATGTAGATCTTTAAAACTACGCTACGGATTTTGATGCAGTTGTTTTTAATAGATAGAGTGATTCAGGAGAGATGTTTACGTGTATAATACAGTAGAGAAACACTAATAATTTTAGAGGTTTCTAATGTGATGTCGTAAATAAACACATAGTTTGCGCTTCCATTGCAAACACTGGCTGAACCCTACGAGATAGATCAAAATAATGTACTACAGTATTGTAAACCTTAAAAAGGTCTACAAAAAAGTCCACGATGGTATATGTCTATCTCTTAGGGATAACCCACAATAGCCATTTTTTATCCTTTACTTTTTACGAGAAATAATGGGTTATTTACGAAGCGATTTTAAGCAATACTGCATTAATCCTTACCCAATAAAGTACCTTAAATACATTGTGAATCAATATGGCCCTTTACAGCATGTAATTTAAATGAATATTTTCGAAGATATTACAGATTTAAAATGCAGGGACATAGGGGTTGCGGCGGTACCGGCCGAGGCCCGGTGGTGGTATATTTGTATCAGCATTGCACCCGTGCGAAGCCGGGACGGGTCGCTAGTAATAAATACAATTAAACTACATTCATGCATGTGCTGAGATTACCCTACATCGACAGGGTGGTGTATCAAGGTGTATCAAACACACGACCTCTTGCTCGTCAGTCTGAAATTAAACTATTGACATCTATTCCTTAAGATCAACTTCATGCCTGTTCATCCTGTTGTCACCAAGGGGTAAGCAAAACTGTACCAATAGAACTGAACTGAACTGTACAACATTTTGCCAGTTATGTTTTAGTTCAAAGTAACTTAGGGGCGAACCTATTGTCTTCTACTGGGTACAAATCCTAACTCCAGGAAATTACACATAACATAACGCCTGTTATCCTCGAAGGGTTAGGCAGAGGTGTACCTACTAGTACACCCACATTTTGCCAGTTATGTTCAAGTCTTATGTAATAGGGGGCGAGCATATTGCCATCAACCGCGCACAAATTCAGACTAGAGGCTTAGAAATCCCTGATGGAAAAACTCTATTGGGTTTTTTTTGGCATTGGCAATTTGCCCGACCCGGGAATCTAACCCAGGACCTCATGTTCAGCGATAGTGCTTACGACTACTATGACAAGTACATAGACATTCATTCCCACATCCATTTTCAAGTTTAAAGAATTCTGAAACTCCACTTAAACGCTACATTTAATTACATCAGTATAAACATAATACAGGTGATGTAAACTGGCGTAATCTACAGAAGAGAGAAGAGCTCCGTAATCCTAAGGAATTTAAAGCAAATTAGCACGGACGGCAGGTAGGTACTCTTCAAGGCTCTCTTATCTTAAGGCAGACGACACCCTCTGGAAATTGGTCCTCTGAGGTACTAAGCACTTGTTGTGCCTGTGATTAATGAGGGCCTTTTTTGTGTGATGTTTACCTTTTTTATTGGTTTCCTTTTGGAGTATCTTAAAGTTTGGTTTTAGGTTTTAAGACCAAAGAAGGCAAAGGAATATAATTCACTCATTATATATTTATATACATATACTCGTATATTCAAATGGCCTCCTTTAAACAAGTTTCGGCTCAAGAGTTTTACTATTTTTTGTTTTAAAAAGATATTTATTTTATAGCTTCCCAACTGGCGTTCATTTGGAACGTAGTTCTTATTTAATATCGTTTCAGGCCTGAATCATCCTAAAACGGCATGACATCCTAAAACGGCATGACATCCTAAAACGGCATCTATGTTTTCGAACTAACATAATTATGTTGGCAAACTGAGTATATGTAGGTACATGCTACTTGAACAAAACCAAAGAGATTTATAAGTCTTTTAGAGCGGAAATTGGGAATATTGTCACGCAAAAACGATCCCAAATATTTTCGATTTTGACACACGAATGCTACCTGACAAGCGGGCGTGTGACACACCGACTTGTTATGAAGTGTAACATTAAGCATTGGATTACCATTTTCTTCGTTTTGTCCCGTCTACCGCTCGTAAATATTTGAATGTCTTTAAACAAAACACTTCAAAATCCACAATAAAATTGTTTAAACTCCAAAACAGCGGTTCAGTAGTAAAGTCCCTCAAACCAATACTTTGAGCTCCAATCGACACCGATCGTATAGATTTCAGACTGTATCCTCTTGGGGGAAGCATGTAAAATTATTTTTCTTGAAGGGACTGGGAACATGTGTGCTTGTCAAACCAAATATGATGGATGTAACGTCTAAATGTGCCTAGAGGGGTAAGTGGTGTTATATAAACATTGGTAAAAGCATTGGAGGTTTTGGATTTAATTTGATGTAAATGTGTTTGATAAGAATGTGTGTGTGTTGAAATGTGTTTTTTTTTTTACGGTAAACGAAATCGTTGTGAGGAAACGTAGACTCGCTAGTTTGAAGTTGACACATTAAAGAGATTAGAAATTCTGACAGCAAGCGCGACTGCTGAGCATGAGGTTCTGGATGATTCGATTCCCAGGTCGGGCAAAAAGTTTTTGAGTTTTTCCATCAGGAATTTTTCAGTAGCAGCCACGGAGTCTGAATTTGAGCCCGGTTGATGGCAATAAGTGCCCCGTATTACAAGGGACTTAAAAAACAGAACTGGCAAAATTAGGTGTACTCTTAGGTACACCTCTCCTTAACCCTTCGGGGATTACAGGCGTGATGTTATGTGATGAGGGAAATATTATAATAACTAGCTGTTCCCCGCGGTGTCACACGCTGCGCGGCTCCTAAGGGTCGCAGCGTAATGTTTTCATTATATAGCCTATAGCCTTCCTCGATAAATGGACTATCCAACACAAAAATAATTTTTCAATTCGAACCAGCAGTTCCTGAGATTAGCGCGTTCAAGCAAACAAACAAACAAACAAACTCTTCAGCTTTATAATATTAAATATATATTAGTATAGAATAGTATAGAAATATCATTCTGTTTGTTAAAAGCCTACCCCAAGTGTCGCCACATCTACTAGTACTTCTCGCATCCAACGGATTCCCAAGACGTCAAGGTCTTCAGTTCAACTTATGAAGGGTCTTCCCCGACATTTCATCGCAGTATATGACACCCAGGAACAGGCCGTTATTAAGATTATAAATGCGAAAGTACGAACTCCCTGACTGACAGTAGCGGCTAGAGCCCAGCGAGTAGCGAAACAAAACGAACGTTCTAAGATTGTCGCGTTTGGTCGCACTACACACTTGGCGCCTTCGCTAGCAAGTAACCAGATCTTAAGGCACCTGTCAGTGCGTACGTAGTTTTACAGTTTTGGATAACGGCACACGGATAGATAGATAGTGATTCCCATGATTAAGGACGAACGTGGCATACTTTTTATATTGGTTCTTGTGGGAAAATTGACATCATCCACGTGGGAAAGGCCGCGGGCATGACTCGTTATTTATAAAACTATAACTCTTTTATTCTTTTCGCAGCCTATTTAAACAATGAGTCTTTGAGTAGGCGTAAGTGCCTATATACCTAATGTATTCGTAAGACTTGAAGAGCATTTGCAAATAATTTCATACTGTGGGTGTTACTAACCTTTTCGTGAGGTTTTTCAATTCATGTTTGGGAATACAGCCCACGCTTCACCACAAAAGAAAAAATGGGGAAAATCTGTAGCTATTAACCTAAAACGAAGGCGTTATAAATTCAAACCCTTTGCTTTGATAACAAAAAATATTTACCTTAAAATTTTATGCGCCACAGCTCTCAAAATATACAAGTACAGATAACGGGGTCAACGTCCGAAAGTAGTGTCTACTTCTGTTGAGTACTAGCTTCAGCCTGCGGCTTCGCAGGTGTTATGGTCTAAAATCATCCCGGATCGTTTTGAATATAACTCATGACACTCGGAGATAATGTAGCTTCCCATTAATGAAAGATTTTTAAATTGAATCAGTAGTTTCGAACATTTTCCCCAGACATTCAAACTTGAAAACATACAAACTGTACTTCTTTATGATATTAGCATAGATGTAAATCATTTTATTTGTTTTATCATCATTCAGAAAAGTTTCACAAGTCAATTTGAATTGATTTTAATTTTAGCAGCACAAAATCCTAACTGCTCGAGTTTGGACTCGCAAATGCCTTGTTCTTTAGAATATTTCTTGTTTTTGACAAAATTTTACCTGAAAACGAAAACATTTCTGTTAAATCCTTCGTAAACAGTGACAGGACACGTGTAAAGTTTGTTTTGTTGAATCATGTCCAGCTTTTTAGGGTTCCGTAGCCAAATGGCAAAAAACGGAACCCTTATGGATTCATCATGTCTGTCTGTCCGTCCATATGTATACTGTGAACAGCATTAAGATTTTCACACAAAAATAGAAAAAAAAACAATAAATTTTGGGGATTCCCCATACTTCGAACTGAAACTCAAATTTTTTTTTTCTTCAAACCCATACGTGTGATGTAAAATGATATTGAGGTTTTTAATATAATTTTTTTCTAAACTGAATAGTTTGCGCGAGAGACACTTCCAAATCCAAAAAAAAACATTTAATTTCATAAACATATACGGTACGGTCATAAACATAATGGTACGGAACCCTTCGTGCGCGAGTCCAACTCGCATTTGGCCGATTTTTGTTGACCTCGCGCTATCGAGTCCACGAGGCATCAGGGCTCTGCCATCTGATGTCTAATAGGTTTCAGATTTTCGTCATGTCGTTACCGTAATTTTAGAAAAATATTTTAAATATTATATACTTATAAAGGTGCTCCTAGCCTGTAAACGTGTTTGTAATCAATATCAGTACTACTCCTTTATTTTTAAGTCCTACAGCTGTGTATGTGTTTTTTACCCGGGTTTGTCGGGTAATTTCGGGTTTTTTTCTTTCCCTAATTTAAAATATACTTTTGCACTATTTTGTAATGAAAAATTACAAAGTTAATAGTATTGGCTCAGGCGCTTGACCAAATGGTGGAATTCCCAGGGAGGAAGTCCAAACTTTCGGAGGAGACTTTGGAGCTTATGACGGAACGACGTGTAAACCCACCGATCAGTTCGGCAGAACTACAGGCACTCAACAAAACCATTACAAAATTGGTGCGACGCTACCTTCGATGCTCCAGGACACGCCCAATAGAAAAAGCGATTGAGCATAACCTGGGGTCGAAAGTGTTCCTGACCTGACTTCACCTGACGAAGTAGACCAAATCTGGTGGGGATATCATCGTTTCGAAGCCAGAATCCAAGTGCTGATTCAATAGGTCTTTATGAAAACGCCACAATGACCGTCTAAACTCAGAACCAGCAAACACAGCATATCCCATTACGTCGAGGGGTGAGACAAAGGGACGTAATTTCCCAGAAATTATTCACCAACGCACTGGAGGATGTGTTTAAGATGCTGAACAGTACATCTCACACTTGAGATTTGCAGATGACACCATCATACTAGCTGAATCGCTGCACGACTTGCTGCAGATGCTGGATGGCCTAGGTGACTCTTTAATCAGCATTGGTCTCAGAGTGAACTTGGACTTAACTCAGGTTATGTTCAATGACCACGTCACCCCAGGACCTATTATTGTCAATGACGGTCCTTTCGAGTGTAGTGTTGTTCGAGAATATATTTACCTCGGGCAAACTCTGCAGTTGCTAAGAACAACTATGAAAGTGGGGCTAACAGAAGAATCCAGCTGAGCTGGGCAGCATTTGGGAAGTTTTGTAGGATCTTCTCGTCACGTATACTACAGAGCCTAAAAACAATTCGTCCTGCCTCTTATGACTTATGGAGCCGAAACGTGGACACTCACGGTACCGTTGCGTTGGTCCATAAATTCATGGTCACTCAGCGAGCTGTGGAACGGGCTATGCTTTAAGCCTCTCTGAGGCATCGCATACAGAACGAGGTGATCCGACAGAGAACCAAAGTTGTCGACATAGCTCACAGAATAAGTAAGCTGAAGTGGCAATGGCCCGGCCATATTAGCCGTAGAACCGATGACCATTGGGGTAGACGTTTACGATGTGTTCTTGAGTGGAGACCGTGAATCGGGAAGCGTAAGGTGAGACGCCCTCAGGTTCGGTGGAGTGACGAACTTCGCCGGGTGGTTGGTAGCAACTGAATGTAAGCTACTAGCGTACGTAACGGTGGGTCACTATTTTTTATTTTATTTTTATTGATATTTTCTGCTTTTGTTTTTAAGAACATTTAAAAATGTAAAATTATAATCTCAGAAGAATATACACAATAGATTTAACAAACAAAAAATTATACAACGGTTGCTTTCGAATGAGAATTCTACCAATTGCACAACCCAAGAAACCCTGTAACGTATTATGGAGAATAAATTTTATATTAGATGAATAAGTCGTGGGAGAATACAATAAATTGACTAACTCATGTTTCTTTCTTGTTGTGTGTCTGATCTGCGCAGGTCACAGATCAATAACAAACAATTAAAAAAAGAAATAAAGGAACCGAAAAGCCCGAAATAACCCGGGCTTCCTACACCAGGTTTTTCTTTACATAGCGAAAAAACGGGTGTCCCCGGTTTTTTAAGAACCGGGAAAAACCGGTTCGTGTGCCCTATCTGGGCGGTATCTGCTCCTGTATTTATGTAATAGTAAATAACATAAATGCATCTTCTATTTCTGTTCCAAATACTTCAGACACTAATACCACCACATACAACTGTCTTCTCCTGACTAGTCTTGACTTAAAGATGGCGGGGAAAGCACTATAACGTTCTTATTTTTAACATGGTACAATAATAAACAGAACATTTTGCACTTAAACTGGAATTTGAGGAAAAATCACATGTTTCTTTGAGGGCTTGTATTTAATTCTTGAATTGCGAATGTAGTTTGTGTGATAACATAACACAACATCACATCACGACTTGTAATCCCTGAAGGTTTAGGCAGAGGAGTACCTAATAAGTACATCCACATTTCGACAGTTATGTTTAAAGTCGCATGCATCAACCGGACACAAATCTAGACTCCGTAGCTGCTACTGATAAATTACAAATGGAAAAACCCAATAACACTTTTCCCGACCCGGGAATGGAACCCAAGACTCATGCTTAGCAGTCGCGCTTGCGACCACTAGACCAATACCTAGTATACTATATGTCGGGATGTCAGGATTTATTCCGTTAGGCTCGTACATCATGTGGGCAGCAGATGGGTTTCGTGCAATGAAAATACACTGGGTGTGATACACTATTTCTATTAAACTAAAAAATTACTTAAAATGACACTTAAACACAATAACACGGAGCACAATGAATCGGGGAACAGTTCCAAGACGTCTTAACTCCGCTGCAATCAGACCTTCACTGCATTGTCGCATCGAGCTGAAGACATCAGGGCTCTGTCAAGCACGCAGCGACCCCACCACTCACACCGCAGACTTGTAACTCGGTCGCGTAATGTCACCACTGGCGTACTTGCGATTCATTTTAAACCCGTACCAATGACCGTCTTCGACATATATATGTTAGCTGTGAATAAAAGATCGCATTAATAAAAAGCATAGGTAAATTGTATGGCGACAATCATATCGGACACTTGGGTAAAGTTTATTGTTTAGTTTATTTAGATTGCCACCAGATTTTACACTGTAGACCAAGATGACCTGGGTGACCCTATACTTGTACCCATCTATGTATTTAATTGGAAATGTGTTTTTGGCAGGAATTTAAAAAAATAATATTCTATAATGTTGTGTATCTTGTGTTTTTATTTTATTCATGTCGTTGTTATTAATATACAACGAAGATCACAACCTTATTTATTATTTCATTTAACTTATTTCATTTTATTTTTAAATATTGTGGACATTTTATTTGACATGAAAAGTGGTTGTTTTAATTTAATTTTATATATTATTTAATGTTCAATTTGGTTATAATAGTATTGTGTGGTGTGTGATTATGTATTTTTGAGTGTAACAAAATTATAGATCGTTGTGTCCCTAATAAATGAATTGAATTTGAATTATAATCGAAACAAGTCGATTATAGAATGTTTGTAGTTTTGTGAGAAGACTGAGTGAAACGATTACTTAATTTAGTATTAATGGCTTATGCTGTACTAAACGTAAGAAATAGAATAAAAACTACACGAAGAAAGTAGCCACCCAGACATTTTTGTACATAAAACAAAACAGTCTTTTTTTATTTCATTACAACGTCGGCTAAATTCGTCTTTGTTCATACAAAGTCCTTTGTACTAAACTTTTGTTGTAAATGTGTTTGTAAGTAATTTCTCTTGACGGCTATTCTTGGAAATAGGTACCACTAGCCTAGATGCCCATCCTTGGGAGTAATAGCTCCTTATGTAATGAGCTTAAGAATAAACAACGAAGAAAGTTTATCAAGTGTTTATTGAATAAATTGATGTGAACAATGAAGTTGTTTTCGTAATTAGTGGGACGAACGTAAACGTAATTGACTTAGGTTCAATACCACTACCTTTAATATCAACATTTATGGGCAAAAATATACTTGCAAAATCGTTGTAGCAACGCGTGGCTGCGTAGCTGCTACGCCGTAGCAACACAAATACGTAGCGCTACGCAGATCTGGCGTTCAAACACACCAACGTTCGTTCGTACAGTACACAAACGACCTCCAATTTGCCTAGTATCAGAAGACTAATGTTACCAAGAAACCTTTATAAGGTAATATAAAATATAATTAGTACGAACTCAGCAGTCTGCGAGCGTCTCAGACTCACGACAATAGTAAGCGTTTCGTATTGTTTTCATTGGAAGAGTAAATATTGGCTTAATTATACATTTTCTCTATAATTAATATACGCTGCTCACTACACAGGCGCTCTTTAATAAAACCCATTGTGCTGTATAATTAGAAGGTACATTCATTATTCTAATTACCTGTCAACCGCGCCACAGTGCCGGTGTGGTGAATCAAGTTTGTACAAAGGTCCGAGATTCGGTTGGACACTACAGATTGTCGACGTTTGGGTAGAATTAACTGTAATTCTTATAAAAATGCGGGTGGTCAATCTCGAAACCGATAGAACTTATAAGAAATGATGATGACTTGTATACTTGTAGTTATAACAGTTGGGACTGGTAATCTCTTAGCTGCCATGTTCAGTTGGGACTGGTCATCTCTTAGCTGCCATGGTTTATTTTAATTAGTTTCATCTTTTGCTCTGGACGCTCTTAATGTGCACGTCTTTGTACATCGTTCTCACATATACGTATAGTCTCAACATGAATGATGTAACCAAGATTTTGTAACAATATTTTGATTTAAAAGAGTGTCTATGGAGTTTCTTGCCCATTCTTCTCCATAGAGATCTACGATTTGGAATGTGCAACTACAGTACTTTCGCAAGTTATTATGCCTTGTGACTGTGACTGTAGCTTAGCTTTTTTGTTTTTGACTTTCAAAAGTGCCTGTAATGGTCTAATTGAAATGGTCTCTTTGAATTTTAACCCTCGGTTTTGCCCGAGCGGAGGTCCGTATTACCGTGGGGTATAATCGCAAATCGTAATACTGGGATATGAAAAGGTATTCTATGTGTAGATCATGTTGTATCTGAATGTTAAACACCCTGTTCAGCCGGTAAGGTATGAAAAGGTACCACACTGAGAGACCAACCGCAGACAGATAGTTTCTTTTATAGTTATAAAATTTATATGGACAGCATCTACGTGTGCTGTGATCTGTGAAACAAAAACTCAACCAGTTTAATCTACGTATGAAAACTATTGTATTGTATTTTACGATTTTGTGGAGGCTTTATGAATCACATAAGAAATGTAATTATTTTTCTATATATGTTGCCAACGTACATTGTTTAGATCTGACATTTTTTTAATATTTTTTTTCACTAAATTGCTTCACCGTTCTCTCGGTACTATGACCTTGTTTCGTCGTCTAATATCGGGCGGGAAATTGAACATGTTTCAACGATATCGCTTCAGTAAATCTTCGAGATTTTAATGAATTTCGCGAACAACTTAATGTCTGGCATAAACAGAAAATTGTTAATGTCACTCAGAGGTTTGTTAATTAGAAAAATATTTCATGTTCTTGTTATTTTGTCGTGTTTTCAGATTCGTTAGATATTATTATTTAATTGTAAATGTAAAATTGTGAACGAGTTTATAAAGAAACTGTCTACTACTAAAATATAAAGAAACTTAAGTAAACACGGAAATCTTTATTTTGATAGTGCCAGTCTGTTAAAAAAAACGGGTCTAGAATTTAACAAAGTATGTGTGATCAATTGTTGAAAAAACTAAATAATTTTAGAAGAGTAACCATAGAGTTACTTGCTGGTTCTTCTCCACAGGAAACGACCAACCCGAACCGTACACCTTTTTTCAACGTTTTATAAGTGCCCATTTATGCCTATGTGAATTTTATTTTGATAAGTAGTTGGGAGTACGGAGAAAAGAGTAGTAAAGTTCTTCATCATCCATAGAAACGGGAGGGTCCTCCGACCAGACGGGTTTTATGGGTGGGCTACTGCCTGACAGTAGTTGTCGGGTTCTTCTTAATAGACTTAAGTGGCGGATAACTTTACTTGGTCGATGTAGGATTTAGATGTATTTCGATGTTTAGTTCATCATCTGTGTCATAGATGGTGCTGTAGTACTTTTTGTTTTGTTGCTGTAGTACTCATTGTAGTGACGCTACAAGTTTATAGTCTCATAGTAAAACATATTAATAATTTCATTCACAATATTCTAGACACCTACACCATTTCAAACTCAGCACACCAAGTTTTAAACACATCGTAAAGGAAAACATAACCATATATCCCCGCCCCGCACACACACCCCCGTACGGTCTACGGTCTACCATTACTAGGGATGGCCACAATAATTAAGACAACGCCACCCCTTGATGTTGCAAGTCACTTTAATTGGAGTTGAATTTCATCCTTTTGGATAACCCTATTCGTTCGTACGCACTCTAATTAGTGCGGGACGAATTTATCTTGTTTAAGATTATTTTAGCAACTTTAAATGTGATTTATTGCAAATGATGGGTCGTTTGTAAAGTTTTGGTGTATCGTTGCAGGAAATTACGTTTAAAGCTGTGGTTAATTATTTTTGGACACGTTGTAGTAGGTTGTAAGCAATTAAAAGACCGAAGTTACGGGTTCCATACGTTTTCTAAACGAATCCTAAAGAAATAGAACAGATATTATGTCGTTTAAAATCCAGGCATTTGTGTGGTTTAACTAAAAAACTTCCGTTTTACTGCAAATAGCGGCATGTCACACTTTTATAATGAATTTACAACTAAACTCTTCCTTTGAACCTGAGGATGAGGATATCCAATACTTAGTAAAACTTCCTACATTATTACCTCAAAATAATTATGTCGCGAGTGAAACATGGACTAATGAGTTAGCAATAAAAAGGAGTCCTTTGAGCACTGACGTGCTGGAGACTAAAATATAATGATATTGAAGAAAATAACAAAAATAATTATTATTACGTCGGGGCTGGCTTGCTGTTGGTGGGTTGGGTTGGTTTAACTGAATGCAGCTGAATATCTGTACTTTACATGGAGCAACTGCCTATCTGACCACAACCCAGTTAGTACTGGGTAATAAGGTAACCCTCGAAAACACTGGTTGTCAGACTTTCGGGCCACTACCTATACCGACTGTCAAAGATCTACAAATTGATCCGGAACCAACGGCTTAACGTGCTTTCCGAAGCACGAAGGAAACTCGGTATATAATCGGTGACCCATCCACGGACCAACCTAGGCAAGCGCGGCTTAACCTGAAGATCGACACGAGTGAAATTAGCCACAAGCTGATGATGCATCATATTACGCCAGTAATTTCATTTCAATAATCCCTGAAAGGTTAGGAAAAGGTAGGTTTCGCCATCGACCGGGCACAACATCTAGACTTCCGAGCAGCTGCTGCGAAATTACTGATGGCTATACTCAATAACACTTCGTGCGAATTGGGAATTGACACATGACCTCATCATCAATCAGCATTAGCACTTCCAAAACCACCCACAGCTGGGTCTAGGTCTCACTTTTCTTCGGCCATACTTCTAGGTTTTGTGTATCTCTCATCCATGAAAGGAACATATTATAATATATTACCACAAATAGTGCATGTAGGGTTAGCCTGTAATTAATTGTTGCACTTATAAATATAGCTATAACCATTGGTGGCAAACAAATGGTGGTTAACCAAATATTCGATAAAATATATACTACAATCGATCGCGCTATCACTACATACAAATACAGCTGTTACCCAGCAGTATAGTTAACTGCGGGTCACGCGGGAGCAACTAACTCTCCGCCAAGTTAACATAATAATAATAATAATAAGTACTGTGGAGCTGTAGCGGCATGTCGTGTAGCTCACGTCAAATTTCCTAACAATGACAGAGCTACACGACCAAAATTAGCTGTTCCAGCTTGGCAGTGCAGGATTGAGCGGCGTATCGGTGAAGCTAGAGCACTCATCGGCAAGTTAATCTGCTTCAGGGAGGGCAATACTCGCCCTAGAGTGATGCGCTTTGTGAGGCGGGCGTTCTCGGGAACTGATATTCGTTTTCGGGACTACTTGGCCCGCGTCACGGAGCGTATCGACTTCCTGAAGCAGAAGATCTGTGCATGGGCAAGCCGTATTCGTCGGTACAAGCGGCGAGTGGAACGATACACTCAGAATCGCACATTCCAAAGCGATGAAAGGTGGGTATATAGGGCTTGGGAAAGACCGGACCAAGGTGTGACTGACACGCGCCTGCCGGATGATGACGCCATGTGTTCATTTTGGCGCAGCATTTGGTCGGTGCCTGTCAGTCACACTGAGGGCGATTGGATCCGGGAGGTTGAACAAGCGTGTGATCCAATACCAGAAATGGGGGCAATTATCATCAGCCCCCAAGACGTAGCTCGTGCAGTCCGTCCTTTGCCTAACTGGAAATCTCCAGGGCCGGATGGACTGCACAACTTCTGGATCAAATGGTTTCGGAGATCGCACGCTCGCTTGGCGTCCCAGTTTCAATCAGCCTTAGAGTCAGGGTCGCTGCCCCAGTTCTTGACGACTGGAATTACCCACCTGCTCCATAAATCAGGTAGTACTGCGGAACCCAAAAATTATAGACCAATCACTTGTCTACCAACAGTCTATAAAGTTCTTACATCCATTTTGAGAGCTAAAATCAATCAACATATTGAAAGTAATTGTATCATGTCTGCCTCTCAGAATGGATGTAGGAACGGGTCCCGCGGTACTAAGGAGCTGCTCCTCATAGATATGGCCATTAGCCAACAGGTTCGCCGCTCCCGAAGGGATCTATCTAAATGTTGGATAGATTATAAGAAGGCCTATGATTCTGTGCCTCATACATGGCTCATGAGGGTGCTGGAGTTGTATAAAGTTGATGCAACTCTACGTACCTTCCTGATGTCATGTATGGGGCATTGGAGAACGGTCCTTCGCTATCCAGGATGTCGACAGATCCAGGGGAACAGCGAACCGATAAGGATAGAGCGCGGTATATTCCAAGGTGATAGTCTAAGTCCATTGTGGTTTTGTCTAGCCTTGAACCCTCTCAGCACGCTGCTGGAAGGTTCAGGTCTAGGCTATCGGTTGAGGAGAGGTGGTCAGGTCATATCTCACCTTCTTTACATGGATGATCTGAAACTCATTGCCCCCAACAATTTGCAACTGATGAAGCTACTGAAGGTAACAGAAACTTTCAGTAGCGCCATCAGGATGGAATTTGGTGTGGACAAATGTGCAGTCATGCATGTCAAGCGAGGGGAGATTATGGAATCCGTGGGAACTCAACTCTCGGATTCCATACACCTTAGATCCCTCTCCTCAACAGAAACCTACAAGTATTTGGGTATGTCGGAAGCATTAGGTATCAATACTGCCGACATGAAACAATCGTTGAGGGAACGCTTCTTTGGCCGCCTGAATAAGGTTCTTGGCAGTCTTCTGTCAGGCGGAAACAAGGTGCGCGCCTTCAACGGTTGGGTCATGCCGGTTTTGATGTATTCTTTCGGCATACTCAAATGGACTCAGACGGAACTTGATGCCCTGGATAGGAGGGTCCGCTCACTGCTGACCGCAAATCGGATGCATCACCCACGGTCGTCGGTGATGAGACTGTATATCCCGCGGAAGTGCGGGGGTCGTGGCTTCTTAAATGCTAAGACCCTGCACAACCGTGAGGTATGCAGTCTCAGGGAATACTTCCTAGAAGCCGACGTGGGTATGCACCGAGATGTGGTCTCAGTGGATAAGGGCCTTACCCCGCTCTCCCTGGCTAACGAGAACTGGCGCAAGCCTAGAGTATTAGACACTAATGACCGCATGGAGGTATGGCAGAGCAAGGAGCTGCACGGGCGCTTTTACCGGGCCCTACATGGGCCCGATGTAGACTTCTTAGCGTCCGTATCTTGGCTGCGTTTCGGTGACCTCTTCGGGGAGGCGAAGGTTTTGTCTGTGCAATAATGGACGAAGTTATGATGACGAATAACTACCGGAAATACATTGTGAAGGATGGCACGGTTGACATATGTCGGGCATGCCACCGTCCAGGAGAATCAATTCGACACATTATTTCTGGGTGTTCTCGTCTAGCTAACGGAGAGTACTTGCATAGACACAACCTCGTTGCCAGGATTATCCACCAGCAACTTGCTTTGAAGTACAACCTTGTGGAATCAGAAGTGCCATACTATAAATATGCGCCCGACCCAGTTCTCGATGATGGTAATATCACGTTGTACTGGGATCGACCTATCATCACTGACACGACTATTGTTGCCAATAAGCCTGACATTGTGGTGATAGATCGATTGGAGCGTCGCGCAATGATTGTTGATATAACGGTCCCGCATGACGAGAACCTCGTGAAAGCAGAGAAAGATAAAGAATTCAAATATCTCGATCTGGCTCGCGAGGTTGTCGACATGTGGGACGTGACTACAGCAGTCATTGTGCCGATAGTCGTGTCAGCCAATGGCTTAATAGCCAATAGCCTCGACCAACACCTGAGGAGGCTCTCGCTGGGCAGCTGGATCAAGCGCTTGATTCAGAAGGCAGTTCTTCTGGACACGGCGCGTATTGTTAGGAGGTTCCTCTCTCAAGAGCCCTGACCACCGGTAGCTCGGACCCTGTTCCCGATGCCGGTGGGCTACTATTTTTTATATTTTTAAATGTTTTTTTATAATTTTTATATTCTAATATTTAAAAATGTAAATAATATGTGTAAAGATAAATAAAGAGAATAATAATAATAATTTATTTATTGTTCCATAAAAATATAACATGTTGAACAGTATTTAAATGCAGTTAGAATTAAGCACAAAGAATGAATGTGAGCAACTGCGCCCGAGCTAGGCCGAGCCTGTATTTCAGGTCACAGTTCTCTTCCCAGAGTTATGAGCGGTATTAACAATGGTTGGACATTATCAGTTATCGCTTTTGTATAATTACAGAAATAATAGATCAAAATCAAATAATTTTATAAAAAAGTGAATTTTCAGAAAGTTGATTTGTGTGTGTATTTTGAGGTGATTGTGAGTGTTGTGTTGTAAGCGTGGGTGTGTGTGTTGTGTTGTGTGCGTAGTGTTTGTATGGACGGGAGTTAAGTTTTTATTTTATCTTAAAGTTTTAAGAAGATCCTCAGTGGTTTGGTAATCGCAAGTAAGCAGATAATCTAATACTTTGGTTTTGCATTCTTGTTTGTTTAGTGTGTAGATGTTGAGCATGGAATTGAGTTTGTTGTAAAGGAAAGGACCGCAGAAACAGAAAAACCTATGTGTAAATATGTGTTTAAATTGATTGGATCTTGGGACTACGGCGTTGCGACGTCGTTTAAGCAAAATGCTCCTGTCTAAGGGTGTGAGAGTGTGTTGTTTGAGGATCGTAGTTATAATGAAGTGTTGGCGGACGGTAGGTAATTTCCAGGATTGATATAATAGATATGTAGGATAATAGATGGGTCGAAAGGAGCTAACTTTAAGGATTGCCCGTTGTGCTATTTCTAGCGAAAGAAGAGAAGTTTTCGAAGCTCCACCCCAACATGTAATACAATAGGTTAGTACCGATTGGCATAGTGCCTTATAAACTTTTTTTAGTATTCCAATGTCGGCCACATGACGTAAGTTTTTAAAGACATATATCAATTTTCTCAGTCTAGACTGAAGCAATGCTATATGTGCGTTAAAGTTCAGAGATGAGTCCAGAATAATGCCCAAGTATTTCACCTCAGATTTCCTGATCAGAGAAGGACAATTACAGGTACTACCGTTTGTTGGATGAATATCAGGAGAGTGTGATTTTAATGTTAGTTGTGTGGGTGGTGTATTAGGATTTCTGACGTAGAATGGCATATACATAGTTTTATCTGTGTTCAGGGTAAGAATATTTTGTTTTAGCCAATCACATACCTTGTCAAAGCCACTCTGTGCCAGAGTGAAAGTTTTATCCCACGTATCAGCAGAAAATAGCAAAACCGTATCGTCAGCGTAGGATATTATAATGCCCTGGTCCAATTTTAGGTCACAAAGGTCATTTAAATATATTAAGAAAAGTGTGGGTCCTAGCACTGAACCTTGTGGGACACCAAAAGAGATAGGAAGATCCGTGCTGATGTAAGAGTCTACTTTCAGGCATTGTTTACGATCGCTCAGGTAGTCCTGAAACAATTTGAGCTGCAAACCTCTAATTCCTAGGCGTTCCAATTTAACAAGTAGACGCGGGACAGACACCGTGTCAAACGCCTTGGCAAGGTCTAAGAAGATGCCAAGTGCTTTATTACCATCATCAAGTCTCCTAACAACATAGTCAGTAAGTTTATGTACTGCATCCTCCGTTGACTTGCCAGAACGGAAGCCAAACTGAGAAGAGGAGATTAAATTGTTGCTTTCAAGATACCTAACTAGTCTGCTATTAATTATTCTTTCTAATATCTTAGAGAGAGCTGGTAGTATTGCAATAGGCCTGTAGTTACGAACGTTATTTTTATCACCGGATTTGAAAATAGGAACAACAATAGCTTTTTTAAGTACGTCCGGGAAGACACCCTGCTCAAGGCAACCATTGAATATATGACAAAGTGGCTGAACAATTATATCTTTAATGGCTTTAAGTAGGCTGTTGGATATTTTATCATGTCCGACTGCACTTGTAAGTTTTAGTCCATTAATAAGCGTAAGAATCTCATGTTCATCTGTGTCGAATAATACAAACGAGGCATTATTACTGTGATTTGAAACAGGAAAGTCAGCCGGACTTTGAACTATTGTTGAGTTAGGAAACCCATTGGCCAGGGAACTACCCACATTGGCAAAGTAATCATTTGCTTGGTTCACACATGTTTGGGGAGAATCACCTAGAAGATTGGAGGAGCCTGATTTAGTTTTATTTGTATTTGTTATGGTTTTGATAACTTCCCAAAGCTTTTTGTTGTTGTTGCTATTTTTGTCCAATTCAGTTTTGTCGTGTTCCCTCTTGAGTCTTTTCAACAAATCATTGCAGTGATTTCTATACCTAGTATATGTTAGTTTTAGAGTGTCATTATCGGGTGCTGTTTGTGAATCTTTATGGAGGCGATCCCTATTTTGAATACATCTAAGCAATCCCGGTGTGATCCAGGGTCTAATTATTTGTTTTTTACGGGGGATTTTGACAATCGTGGTATTTTCATTTATCGCATTTTGTAGAATCCCAATAAGACTATCCATAGCCTGATTGGGATCTTCTACATCTGCAATGAAGGTGAAGTCTATATTCTTCAGTTGTTCACAAACAGCAGCGATGTTAAGTTTAGTAATGTGAGATTGATGATGTTTTGTTTTGTGAACTTGATAAAGACAGAGTAGTACCGCGTTGTGATCCGTGATAGTGGAGTTTATGACAAAGGTGTGTGATTTAAATTTAGTTTTAAGCAGGACGTGATCTAGACAGGTTTTACCTTGCCTAGTGGGAAAAGTATGGGCTGGTAAGAATCCTCCAAAAGCAGTTGTATTAAGGTACTCAGGTGCTTTGGTGTCGTGCGATTGTATTGAAATATCTATATTTATGTCTCCAATTATAGCAGCAGATTTAATATTTTTTAAAGTAGATAAAGTTGAGTTGAGGGATGTTAAAAAAGGAGTCAAGTTATTGTATGATGGTGAGCGGTACATTGCAATTATAGCTGTGTCATTATTTATTGTAATTACTAAACAGTTGCTATCCAAAAATGGTGGTTCAATTATATTTACATTAAGCGATTCTTTATAATATATTGTAATTCCATCGTTCTGGTTTTTATAATTCTGTGTAATGTGATACTTATAGCCAGGTAGGTTTGGTATAGTAAGATTGCACGATAGCCAGCACTCTGTTAGTATTATAATATCACACTCCATATTCAATCTTTGCAAGAGGACGACTAGTTCGTCAAAATTACGAGAGATACTACGTATGTTTTGGGTTAGTATTTTTATATTGGGTTTACTGTGTGAGATAAAGCTATGACAGTCATCAGCATTACAGACCATGGACTCCGATATGGTTAGGTCATCAATGTGTATGTCGGTATTAGCCATTTGTAATAATTAAATGAAAGTGGGCGCAATTATTAGACCCGTAATAACAGCAAACGCATATACATTGCTGCATGTTTACGTTTGTGTCATTAAGCGAGCGAGAACCAATTTTGTATAGATACAGATAGGTAGTATAATGTTTAGATGTGCATAAAATATGGAACGTTGAGTGGGAGTTTAGTAAAGTTTGTGACGTCGCCGCATAGAATCCTTTGATCGCACTAATTACGTGTTTATTTGCATTGTGAATTAAGATGAGGCAATGAATCTCATTCTTTATCCTGATTAGACTGGTTATTAGATTATGTGTACTAGTATGAAGTGTAAGATGTGTGTAAATTAATAAGGATATAAGCAGCAGTATATAGTGGAATAAATTTTGTGAAGAAAGTGAGGTTATGACGCTTACAAGCGTAACACCTATGGATTGCTTGGTCCGTTTATTGTTTAGTGATAATGTGTTTAGTTTATGAGGTGAGTGATTCATTATCTTTAGAGGGATTGCCAAAATTGGTATAGTGATTGTAGTGTAAGCAGTGGTAGTGGTGGAGGTATAAGAGTTATTTATGTGTAATGTTTGTTTGTGTTGTATTTGATGTTCGGAGTTAATATTAATTTGTGTTGTTGTACAGACATATTTTTTAAACAAAACTAAGCATGCATAATTATTATAAAACAGAAAAAGTATGATAAGCAATGAAGGGCAATACATGTATAAAATATTTAGGGTTAGTCAAATATCATTACTTTGATTTTTCTTCAGTTCATTTAAGTGTACTTCGTTTTTGACACGGATGTAAGGTTTTCCTTCAACTTTGCGTATATAAATGTGGCCATTTGAGGTCCAAACAAACTTATACCCAGCAGTTTTAGCAAAGTCTCGCGTGAGGAATAAAAGCCGCTTCATTTTAGCAGTGAGTAATTCTGAGACGTAGATTGGTTGTTTTGAAGTTTGAAGACCCATGTTGGTTGAGTTGAGTTGATCAGGTTGTTGTTTAGAAAGGTTATATTTCTTTACCGCTTCTTGAAAATATTGTTTGGTTAACGTATTTGTAAATTCAATTGCGACTGACGAACTGCTTGTTTCTTTCTTAGACGGCAACCTGGCGACATCACGTATGTCGTTTTTATTTAATTCCAGATAGTTTACGGTCTTGGATAAGTTTATGACGTAACCAAATAGATCAGATTTCTTTTCATTTTGGACTTTGGGTACATTTCTTACTTCCGTACATGTTTTTAAACTACCAATTTCGAGAGAATCGAGTTTTTCTTCCAGTGCTGATATGTGCGAATGAATTTGTTTACGTTCGTGTTCCAGTTGGTCTATTTTATCTTCGACTGCTTTAATGTTAATTGACAAGTGCGTGATTGAGTTATCGATATCTATGTTGGTTTTTTGTATGTCTTTATTTTGCTCTTGAATGGATATCATGTATTTCTCCAACTTATCTAGACGATTGTTTTGCGAGACACGGATTTCGTTCATCATGGACATTATTGCGTCTTTAAAACTTGAAAAGCTATTATCTGTACAATCATCATGTAACCGTGGTTTTTTACGTTGTGTTACGTTAATAGGTGTACTGATATCACAGGAATCTATTTTATTCAGATCTGGTACAGAAGTGGACATGTTTGATAATGTCACCTCGATAGATTTAGATGGTGTTCTTTGTGTAGCCATTTCAATTTCAATAGAAGCCTTGAGTTAAGATGATTGATTAGTGTTTGTACCTTGAAATTGGCTCCTAGAAAAGTACAATTTCCAGTGGCCTATAGTGGAAACAGGTGTACGCACACAATGGCCCAGTTGCGTTGCAGTGCTGTGTTGTGGTGATGTGAAGCATGTATCGGACGTCAGCGGGGTGGTAGGCTGGTTGCGGGGAGCGAGTGACTGTCGTAGGATGACTATGGTCGTTTGATAAAATTTTTGAAAGTTTTTTCACTATAACTTATTTATCACTGTTCGTAGAGTAGCCTACTTTACTCTGCTTGGTAGCAAAGTTAATTGGCTAATTAATACAGTCAACAACACACTCCAACGTTAACTTTTTATGACTTTTAAGATTTTAAAACCGATAGCACAGTAAAAACGATAACACAACTGTCAGAAGCGTTCCAGGGATGACGAACGATTCTTTGCGTTGCACTGCGATCCCTTGTGGATACTGACCTATGTGTTTATTGGATAATGCGCTTGTGAATTACTGTCTGTTTGAGTGCAAAGTTTATTATTTGTAAGTCGTAGAAAGTGGTAAATATGATGCTGGTGCTGTAATATGTCATAGTGAAGTTGCTATAGTTTTCTCTTTTTCGTCAGCTCATTAGTAAGCACACATAAGCATATAATCAGTCACTTAAACAATAATAAGACTAACACAAATAAAATAATCAATGCTACTTTAAATAACAGTGTTGGAGCTGACTTTATAAGGTTAGATATTTTTTATTCGTGAAACGAAATTGAAAATATACAAGTTTTTTGTACGAAACCTCAATTATTTTTCTAAAATAAAAGTAGTTAGACCTTATAACATCAGCTATCTGCCAATATAAGTCCCGCCAAAATCGGTCCAGTCATCAGATTAGCCGGAACAAACACACAAAAAAAATGTTTTTTGTTAAAAATGCCTCTTGGGACATCCTGGTAACGATTTTAGTCCAATAGGCCTGGATAACACATAAAAAGTAATAAAATTGCCAGATTATGACTGATTCTAAAATAAAACATTGGCTGCATTCTTTTGCTCGAATTCTTTCTATACGTTTTAACTGTCATCTAAACGGAAATAGGATATAGAGCTAATATTAAGCTCTCAAGAACTATTAAGTACGTAAGTATTAAGTAAACTTCCAGTCCAGTCACCAAATCCTCGCAAAGCACACAGCATGAAATACTCTATCTAGATAATTAAAGTAGCCAACATAAGACAGACTACCGTCTTACTTAAGGCACTAAAAACTGCCACAGAGTAATGAAATGCAGCAGACGGTCAGTAATCCGACAGTGCACCATACCGAACGAGTTCTTGCGTACTCCTTGTGACTCGCAAAGGACTATGTAGATACAAGTGCATTATAATGTAACAAGATTCTGAAAAGGCTTCGAAATGTATTTTTTATGATGTGGTAGTTGGTTAGATAAAGATTTCTTATACAGGGTTATTTGTAAAATACCAACAACCTCTTAAGAGGTCATTGTACTCATCATTATGAACAACTTTTATTAAAGGACCAAACCTGAAATCGCGAAATGAGTACAATGACCTCTTCGTTCAATTATGGCTTTTATAGCTTTAATATAAACATTACGTCTAAATTTCCTTCGTAATTGGGAGTAATTATTGAACTTTTTGATTTTTAACTGGCAAAAAATGGAGTTGGTTCTCAGATTGACACGTAGGCAGGTATTTTATTATCATGTTTTTGCTAAGGACACCGTAACCAACGAATTTTGGCATCACATAACACCATTTAATCAATGGTTTCAGCTCTGCCACTGCTATTGGCGTGACTTCCGGTGTGCCTTTTTTTTTTTTTTTGGGAAATCATCAAATGACTCCTCCCGCTCTGGGCGGAGCGGAAGGGAGTGTCAGACTCTTACTGACTAAAAACCACCCATGTTCCAGGGCCGCGGTATCTCTTTCGAACAGTCCCGCAGCCCTGGCAGGCACCGGCCCTTGCGGGCCCCTCCCGTTGCTGACAACTCTTTGAACTTCCGGTGTGCCTCAGGGCTCGATTTTGAGACCTCTACTATTTATATTATTTATAAACAACATCACGTCTTGTATTAAAAACTCTAAAATCTTGCTTTATGCTGACGACCTCAAGATTTATAGGCCCATCAAAAATTTGCAGGACAGCAGATTACTACAGGAAAATTTGGATTGCATTAGTGAATATTGCAGGCATAATAAACTGCAGCTGAGTATATCTAAGTGCTGTTGTATCAGTTTCACGAAAAATAAGAATGCTCTCAAGAACCCTTATTCTTTAGATGATACTTCATTATCAAGGGTATCGCTTGTCCGTGATTTCGGGATTTTTCTTGACGATAAACTTCATCTTGATGCCCACATTAATGAAGTTGTCAATAATGCCTATCGAATGTACGGTTTCGTGATGAGGTCCGCGAAGGACTTTAAACGCCCATCTACTTATTTATATCTACAAGACTCTGATCAGATCACAGCTTGAATATGCAGTGCTGGTGTCGAATCCTTTTTATAATAAATACTCAGATCGTATTGAAAAGGTACAAAGAAAATTCCCAAAAGCCATGCATTACCGTTGCTTCTGTACATCTGTATCTTATTGTATTCACTTAAAAAGTATAAATTACTAGATCTGAAATCTAGACGCACTCTCTTGGAGACGGTATTCCTGTCTGATATGTGTAGTAATGTACATAATTATATGTCTGTATTGATATTCATCATAAATTATTAAGTTACATCGTCCCTAGAACAACTATGCCGCGGGGTGCGTGCGCGGCCGTTGTTTGCCATTAGCTCGTCTCATAATAACGCAGGTTCACGAACACCTCTGCGTCGACTTACCAGCAACTATAACAAACTTTTCCATGATGTTGACATGTTTGCTCTCTCTGTTAGTAAATTTAAAAACATCATTTTGAAAACACTAGGCATTGATTAGGTATAATTATTCACATACCTTGTTTTTTCTTTTTCTCTGTCTTTGCTAAATTTATCACATACACCCTTAAAGCAACTTTAAATTATTTTAATTATTAAATTAATTATCAAAAAATTAACATCAATATTTTATAAATTATTGTAGTTTGTAGGTCCGAACATGCATGGTTTGTAAAGCTTGTATTTTTTGTATGTATTCCGTGGAAAATTTTGTTGGTAACACATTTGCTCATACTTGTTTGTATTGTTTTTTATATTAATGTAATGTCACTGTTTGTTTTCCCCAATAAACAAAAAAAAAAATACATTTTAATATACATAACCTACATTTCGGCCAGTGACTTGCTGCCACATAAACTCAATTATATCAAAGCCCCCAATTAGAACTATAGACCTACTATTCCGAGATATTATTCTGTACATATCATAGAATAGGTCACCTTATGTACAAGCTCTTCACTGTAGCAACCGGGCACCGTATGCCATCAAACGTCGTTTATATTCTACTAAGAAATTACAGTGCCAACAGTAAGTGCAAAGAGGAGATGAGACGAAAACAGAAGATTCATTCCACACGAATTGACACTGGTAGCTCGAAGCTCGAAAGTCTGACATCCAGTCATGAAAGTTGAACACGCAGTAGGTCCATTATCATTGAATATAGCAGAGAAAAGGCAGGATAACGACGTGTTTGCGGCAGCCAACAAACTTCTACAAAAGTCAACAAGTACTCTTTAACGTTAGTAATGAATAATGATATTCAGCTGCATAACGGTTGGATTGGAAGCCGCCCTCAACATAAGAACTTTTGTAGATCACGAGTAGGAACAGTGACGATTCGGGCATAAGTCGGAGTTAAACGAAGTTGAGTGAAAACAAAATGTTGTATTTAATTGGCTGAGTGTTATTATTCAGACAACAGAGTCTGAAAATCTAAACATTATTTTTAAAAGGCGCGTCGTGGTGTCAATTCATGCGATCATTTAATCCAAGATTGATTTCAGTAATGGTTCGATCAAACTGGTATGGACAATTTGTGGTTCGAATGCGGAAACAGCACTCTCTCAGAAACGGTATCTGTCAGTGTCTAGTGATCCGACCCATGATTACTTACGGGGCAGTGGTCTGGTGGCCCCGCACTAAACTAGCTACAGCCTCCAACAAACTGCAACGCTTGCAGAGACTTGGCTGCATGGCGACTACATGCTGCATGCAGACTACTCCGACCGCGGCTCTGGTAGCCATGTTCGAGCTCCCACCGCTCACTGCTCGATGGCGGCAGTACGGCTTAAAATACTTCAACTTTGGGGTAAGAAGGACACACAGCACACCGCGATCTTTGAGGAATTCTATAACGAGTTCCCCCTTGCGAAAGCTATAAATGATCGGAGCCTAAGCAATTCGTATTCGACAAAAAATACAAAATCCAATTCCACGAGGATCACCGCTGCGAGTGATTAAGCCCCGCAGAAGTACGGATCTTCACAGATGGATCTAAAACAGGTGCGACCCGAACCCATCCTGCCACTCCCTTTCGGGTACCTATACCTACACACTGGTAAGGAAACGAACCAGTGAACAACACCACAAACTGTGGCTAAACCATGGTGAGTGTAGGCAGGCCAAGGATGCACGTCCTACTATCGACGGCCGCTTCACAAAACAGGCGTTTCGGCTGAACAAACTACAGCTGCGCACAGTTATAGCCACCATCACTGGACACGGCTCTTTTAACGAACTCCTCTTTGCCATAGGAATCACAGACAGCCCTCTGTGCCGAGCCTGCATGGAGGAAGATGAGACAGCAGTCCACGTTCTTCTGCACTGCCCAGAGGTTGCATCATACAGGGCAAAGTACTTCGGTAACCCAGGTACTCTCCGCGAGATTGTCAGCGACATCAGGCGCGGCTTTTATCGGGGAGCTGGTGTGGATTGAATAAATTTCCCACCCGCACGCAAAATACGCGCTTTGGACGTGGAGTTGTGGACACCAGCCCGTTATATACAGTGGCTGGTGTCCTTGGTGACTTGTCCGTTCCGATTTGTCCCAAATGTAACACAAGATCGCCTCATCAATTAATGACCCCGCAGTGGATTTACTGCATCTTGTTAAGCCGTGGTGTTAACACGAACTAATAATCTGTGACCATCTTGATATTATGACGTCAGAGCCCAGGTGCACACCGGGAGACCGCAGTGTTATCGCATAACGAGGCTCTGCCGACAAACAGTCCAGCGCAGCGCTTCCAAAGCTTTGATGTGCTGTTTCGTAATACAATACTCGGATTGTGTTCATAGCTTTATTTTGAGGAAATAGGGATAATTAGAACAAATCTTGCTAATATTTTGGTACAAAACACAATGTAGGTTGGTATGCCTAGATAGGTACCCCCACTGACTGGCCCTGGTACGGTAGTTGACACTGGAGCGGATGCGCTTACTTCAGAGTAAGCTGTTCTCTTTAGGTACTTTGTGCCGATACGAAGGGACATCAAGAGCAGATTCATCTAGAACAGAGAGAAAATTCTCTCTCGGTAGCGAGAGAGAATTTTCATCAACAGGCTCAATTTAGAGGTCACAGAGCCCAACAAATGTACTTAGAAAGAAAGAAAGACAAATAGAAAGTAGCAATAATCTTTGAATCGTATTGAAGACCCTAAAGCTTGAAATTGTTCTCAATATTTAGACTGTCTGACTGTACATTATCTGCCAATCGGAACAGTTTCGAAGAAATGTATCCAAAAGTTATGTTTCATTACTAAATTACAAACCAATCCTAGCCCAGGAAACTAGATAAAGTTTCATTAGTTTACATCAAAATAACATCAGGCTCAGCCTCCCGTCAAGCCCGACAGACGTAAATTAATATTGAATACAGTTATCGGTGGCATAGTATTTTATACCTCGGAGGATTGTGACACGGAGACTACTCGCAAACTGTAGAGGTACTGGAGCTGGGGTCAATGACACCAGCTAGGTGTATGTTCGTCGTTGGTTGGTACGTTTAGTACCTACTTATTTGAAAATCCAGAAGTTTCAGGTTCCCTAAGCGTAATTTTGTACAACTTAAAATTAATGAACACCTCTGCCTAGCCTGCCACGGGGATTTAGCGTGATGGTAGGTAGGTATGTAAAATTAACGAAACTAATTAAAAATAACAAGAATACCAGCGAGTAGTTCGCCTTTGTATCTTTTGTGGGCGTAAAGTTTAAATAAATAAATATTATCTACATTTTACTATGCGGACGAACTTTTTGACGCCCTTTATTATTCTTTTTCGCTTTTGATACTTTACAATACGTTTGAATATACATTTTTATGCCGCTTGTCAGGAAGTGACCGAAACTATTTCCAAGATATTGTTAATAGAGATTCCTACAGCCAAAGTGATCCACATGTTAGAACCATATTTAGGTCATCATCATCTGCCTAGCCTTTGCCCAGCTATGTTGGGGTCGGCTTCCAGTCTAACCGGATGCAGCTGAATACCAGTATTTTACATGGACCGTCTGCCTATCTGATCTCCACAACCCAGCTAGCACTGGGTAACACAATACCCTTTGGTAAGACTGGTTGTCAGACTTTCGAGCCACTGACTACCTTAACGACTTTCAAAGATCTACAAATGACAGCCGGGACCAACAGCTTTAACGTGCTTTCCGAGGCACGGAGGAAACTCGGTATGTAATGGGTGGTCACCTATCCATGGACCAACCTAGGCAAGCGCGACTTAACCTAAAGATCGACCCGAGCGGCTACTATTATTTAGCCACGAGCTCTTCCTGGAACTTTAGATTCCTAGAGGTGTGTTAACTTTTGTTAACCTCTTATCTTGTTTTCCGTTTTTTTGTGTAGTAAGCAATGACTTATTGTCGGGCCTATGCTGTCCCCCCATACTTGAGTACTAATGCTGTAACATGATAATATTGTAAAATCTAATCATTTTAAAAGAGTAACCATGGAGTTTCTTGCCGGTTCTTCTCCATAGGAAACGACCAACCCGAACCGTGCACCTTTTTGTCGACGTTTCATAAGTGCCCATGTAGACCTATGTGAAATAAAAATATTTTGATTTTGATTTTTGAACCATATTTAGGTACTTCCTGTGAAATACCGATACCAACCCACGGATGTGGTTTGTATTGATGAACAAGGAAATGTCCCGGAATATTTTTATCCCAAAAGAAACCATGAATAAAAATAATAAGATAAAAAAAAATGTTCGCGGATATTAACACAGAAGTACAGATTTATTTGTATTACCTAAACGTATGAAATAATTAAATATACAGAACCTCAAACGATTCAATTAAACCATAAGTAAAGTTCAATGCCCTAGTTTACCTACATTTGAAATCAATCCACGACTCACTACTACCTACTTACTTATATACACGATCCATACATATTGACAATTACCATGACCCTTGTTATTTCAATTTATACCATTTCCATTTCGTATCCGAACTCAATAATATCACCCGTTTTAACATACATTTGATCAACCGTCTCATTAGCATATAGATAGGGTCCCGAAAAATTCGCTATCCAAATTGTACCTCCCTTTTTTGTCCCTCCAGGCTCTTCCCAAAGATAAATTAGGGCCTTTTTTTGTTAGTCCTGTGACCACTGGGGCGGGCCCGAGACATTCATTTGGCCCTGTATACATTACGCAAAGGTATTGAAGATTCTGAGTAGCTCAGGTTAATTATTTCGTTGGGAACTTGATTAGCCTTTGTAATAGGGTCCCACTTTTTGTTTCGCGGTTAGAGTACGTTCATACTTTTTGTTAATTAAACTTTGTTTTACAACGTTTTGGAATGTTTTTGAATGGTCAAGTTTTAAACGGTATTTATGTTACGTTTAATTTTTGAATAATTCAGTGTCTCTGTTTTTGTTTTTTGTTTTCTATATTTAATTCTGATCTAATTTGGTAGTGTCCAAGAATATTGGATCTTGTTGATAGGCAGTTAGGTGCTTCGATGTTAAATTGCAGGAAGATATTTTTGTGTTTTTGTGTTCATCACCACGGTTTTTTACCCTTTAGCATCATTATTTTATCCATTATTATGATACACTAGCTGTGCCCGCGACTTCGTTCGCGTGGGTGTCGGAACTTAACAATGTATTTATGCTAGTGCTTCTTTATAAACAACATTAGCTGTGGAACCATCTGGAGCGTACACAAAAAGGTTATTGGGGTTTACGCGAGAAAAAGCTACGTATAGTTGACCATGGGAAAAGCATCCAATACTTAGGTCCACCCCCGCAACGGATAATGTCTGGCCCTGAGCTTTATTAATTGTCATGGCATAACAGAGACTGACTGGGAATTGCACTCGTTTGAAAGAGAAAGGAAAGTTGTTAGGAATTATAGGTATTCTTGGAATAAAAACAATATTACCAGCGCCGCAACCGGTTAATATTTCAGCTTCGATTATGTTTTGCTGCAGATTTGTGACTTTGAGCCGAGTGCCGTTACAAAGTTTGGAGGACATAAATTTCTGAGGAGAATTATTGGTACACCGAGTTTTAAAACTATTTTGTGGGCTGGAAGTCCGGGTGTGTTGAGGGAATCCAAAAATTCTACCGGGTAGTACGTGGAGTCATCTTCTTCCATAACTGTATTTATAGAGGTGTATTGTCTACTATTCCCGGACACATGAATCAATATTTTTAAATTAATTGCCGCAGCTTGGACATTGCGAGGAGTCAAAATAGCTTGCTGACATAGCCAAGAACCGGCTTGATATCCCATGTTTGTGGAATCTCCGTACACAGAAGAAATTAGCTCCTGTTGTGATGTAACGCAAGAACAGAGATTATCAACCATATAATAACTTTTCCATCTTCTTGTACGGGGTATGTGCCATCGCCTATTTGTAACAATAAATTGGGAAACTCCTGTGCATTTTCGCAGCCTCGCTACTGTGCACGCATATGTACACTCAGGTGTGTAGATGATATATTGCGCCATAAAACAGAACTCTTCAGACAGGCAGCAATTTCTTCGGCTCTCGTTCCTCGGGGTACTATCGGGAGTGTGCCGAAAATCACCGCAGAACAGCACCGTAATGCCTCCCCATCGGCCGGTCATTTTGCCTTATGTCCTGTAAAGTTCTATTCACTGCTTCTACAGCTTTGCGGTTTGCCAAAGTGCACTCGTCCCAAAAAATTAAAACACAGTCGCATAAAACCCTTGCTTTATCGCTATTTCGCGATATGTTGCAAACCGGGCTAAATGTTGTGTGTGCCGTTTTTCCTCCAGGCAATAATGTGGCTGCTATCCCTGAAGAGGCGACAGCAAGGGAAATTTTATTTTGGTTCTGTAGCGGCACTACAAAAAGTACTACAGCGCCATCTATGACGCAGAGGATAAACTAAAAATCGAAATATATCTAAATTCTACATCGCGCAAGTTATTCGCGACTTTAGACTATACAGAAGAACCCGACAACAACTGTTGGGCAGTAGCCCACCAGACATAACACCCGTTTGAGCTTTACACCCTTCTTCATACTCCTAAAGTTCCTTATTCGAGCCAAAATGACTTTGGTTAGGAAAGTTTTACCTGTTCCGCCCGGTGCGTCTAAAAACAGGATTTCACCCGAGGCGTTTTCTACACTATCAAACGTCTGGCGCTGTTCCTCTGTCTTTGCGCAGCCATTTTGTAAAATTTCTGTGAGTTCCACGGGTTTTTAACTAATTTCTGATACGTATTCTCTGTTTATACGTTTCCATCGACTGTCGGTGTGGGCAAACCGTATTGACTGATCGGGTTCCCTGGTATACTTATAACTATCTCTTTAATAGCAATAAGGACCTGTTGTGACAAATTTCACGAACCCTATAGGTCAGGAATTTCTCCATCAGTATTTAGTTGAACATGCCTCAATCAGAAAATGACGTCACACGCACAATGCCATCTATCGAATATCTATATTCAATGCTGCACGCAGTTGAGCTCTAGATATAGTCCAGTCTGAGTTCGATAGATGGCGCTGTTTTAATATTTTACTTCGGAAACACTATTATAATTTTATTAATTTACATTTTTCTTTCTTTTCATTTAAAAGGTGTGAACTGATTACGATGAAACCAAAAACTTAATGTTACTTCAATTTACGCACATATTGTTGTGCATAAAAGTTACGGGAAGTTGTGAGACCAAGTGCACATAACCCCAATTTTACTTCTGTAACACTTTAAATTCAAATATCTTTTGATAGACTGAACCGATTGCAATGAAACAAAAACTAAATGTTACTTCAAGTTACGCTCAATTGTTGTGTATAAAAATTATCTACATTGCTTTTGTACATTTTACGTGATGCCCGAACAAATACACAGACAAACAGACAAACAGACAAAAATTCCAAAAATGCTGGAAATGGGTTCTATTGGTTGTCCTTTAACACCCTGGCTATTTTTTTTGGATTTTTTTTTGATGTACAAAAACGACTTTTCTACAGTTTTATTATATGTATATAGATAAATATTCATTCATACTTGACCCTAATATCCGGTTAGACTGAAAACCGAAACTAACGTAGTTTGGGAAAAGGCTAAGCAGATGATGGTGATGATTCTATATATCCTAATAATCCTAATAACAGGGTTTAGAAAAAAACATTATTTATTGAAAGTCTATATTTATCTCTTTCCACCAGAGTACTTATTGACAAAAGACCCACGAGGTTTAATCTAAAATATTCCTGAAATTAAATTCTCTAAACATTTCATTTTCCCCAAAATCATTTAGCTGAATTCCGCATGAAAGCACAAACAAATAATCGAACATTTCGAACTATTATTAATGATATAAGGCCATCACAAAAACGCTTTGAACACCACGAGAGCAAACTAAACAATACGTACCACTACTCTTTGTTTGATTCGTACCGTTTCGAATTAATATGAAAATTAACTAACTCCACTGAAATTGGATCCACGAATCAATAACGGCCAAATTTATTCAATTAATAACCCCTAAACACTGGAATAAAGTGGATAAATGTCACATAAATTAGTTTGTGGAGTGGCTGTCGATGATATAATGTGTTCACGGCGGTATTTTAGGGTTAGGTATTATTAAATATTACGGACGCTTTGTTATGAATTGGTGTTATGTATTCGCTTGAAGGGTTATATTTAACATTTGATATTTAATACTCGGTTTGTTAGGGAGGGTCTTACAAGAAAGAGTACTAGTTGTAGATGTAGGTGGCAAATGTCGTCACAAACAAAATATAATGTGTAAATAGACGCAGGGTCCTTACAAACCAATTGCCGAATCAATCAATCAACTCAACCTTTCTCAATTTACTGTCACACCCGACGCAATTTAATTGCGTATTTTTCGGATGCGATACATAAAAAAAGTTTCTCTTCTCAATCTCACACCCAAAACCTTTTATTCAACGAAAACAACTACTTATTACTTCACAAAGACATCAGACAAGAACCAAATGATTGTCCCAAAAAAATAATAATAAATCGAACGAAGAATCCGTCAGAGCGAATCCGTAAACTGTCGGACGATATCGCAAAACTTCTGTAAAAGAAATATTCTTTCCGGGAATACATACATTATTTATATCCGTGTGATATTGTGCTATATCTTTTGTTTACGAACACTGGTACTGTCCTGAGGGATACGTCGCGGCAATGTACTAGCATAAATTGAATTATCGAGCCCACCGAGCGATGGTTGACATCCTCGTGTCCAGGGGACCAAGTTATTGAATATATTGAATTTATTTACATAAGCGAAAAAAAAGGTTTTCGAACAAAAAGTACGGGTTATCATATATCATGTCAACACGAGTTAGGTTCGTCCGCGTGTCATTCGATTTTTCGTGTCGATACGTGTGAAAGAGTGTCGACATTAATATGTATTTATGGAACATCGGCTTAATCAATATTGGGACTCCTAAATTATGTCTGGGTAAGGTAATTCACATAAAAATAACTCACACAACACACAACATAACACAATGTTGGTAGCTAAGTAGATAACCCGCTTTAACTTCGTGGATAGACAAGACACTCGGTCAATTAAATATAGTTTCAAAAACTCGAATGTTTTATATTGCAACCCACCAATGTCTTCCTGAAAAATTTGAATGACCATATTTTCAAGCATCCATCACACGATGATTGCTCAAAACAACCTACGTAATGACTGATGAGCCTCAAACTCAATTATTTTTTTGTAACACGAAATCTTCAACCTAATTATTGTGTTTGTGTAAAACAATGAGTAATTACAAAAAAAAAGTTAAAATGAACCTGTGGAATGAACTCATGCACGATGATAAATGATAAGGTCAGTGTGTATTCAAGATGGCGCCGATACCCGATGGCTGATAGCCACCACGACAAGCAACAATTAATAACTACCCTCCATTAATTTCTGCGATCCGCCATCGTTTAGATACCTTTATTATTCGATATTTTATGCTTTTATTAAGGGTTTCGGGGCCTTTTATTAGGATCGCTTTATCTTATAAATGGTAATTGATGATTGGTGAAAAGGTATTGCTGGATAATTGGTTTAAATAAAATAGGTAAGGTTAGCAATGAAAGCCGATAAAACACTCAAAAACTACATTAATAAAAAGAGCAAAATATTGAATTAGTTAATACTTAATTGAGTAGTAATAAAACGGTAATAAAAATAAGTCTGTTCCAGGTACTCTTCACCTCGAACCAGCCTTCGTGATGCGCGTCCAGATCATCTCGCCACCTCTTTCTGGGCCTGGAAGGATATCGGAGAGGCATTTGCCCAGCAGTGGGACATACAAGGCTATTAAAAAAATCGTCTATTGCCTATTACGAATTTCTGAAACGACTTTTTATCGATGCTTGTATTTTTTTCGAATTTTCATCAATTTTTAATGAAAGTGTGTACCTACAGCGTGAATTAACTTTCACCGTTGTGATGTTAATGGATTTGCGTTGCTGATTCTGTTCCTATAGCAACTTATGTAAGTAAGCTTTTTGATACTAGGCAAGGCTAACATTCTTAAAAATCCCAAATATAGCCTATCTAGTGGCTCATCTTTCACATCGCTCCTGTAAAAAGCTCACTAAGACAAATTAAATAAGAACTAACTGTCCTAAGTTAAATTAAAGAAGGTTCCTAACACGAATTCGATGTTAAAGACAAAGAACCGGATGTTGTGGACTGGCACAACTTGTGAAGTTCGATCCCAGGCACTATTGATGTGCCCGTCCGCACTACCGCCTACTTGTACTAGGATGTTTGTCTTGTTTCCAGAAATAGACACCAGGATTCATGCCGGTTAAAAAATTTCAAACGGTTTCTACACCAGATAGGGACGAGTTACACTCGTTGGGAGAGATTTGTCTGAATGAATGACACGGCAGCAGTGAAAACATACGGTTTATTTTCTATACTAAAATATAGTCGTAGGTTTATTGTCTTAAAAAAATACTTAACAGGCCATGAGTTTCAAAAATAATACTGCCTCGTTGGTCTAGTGGTCGCAAGAGCGACTGCTGAGTGTGAGGTCCTGGGTTCGATTCCCGGGTCGGGCAAAGTGTTATTAGGGTTTTCCATCAGGAATTTCTGTTATTGTTGTAATGTTTTAAAAATAAGCGTAGAGCTGAAACCAAAACCGACGGTATGATACAGTATTGACCTTTTTGATCAAGTTGTTCCACATAGAGGCACAAGGGTGCCTTGTGCCTCTATGTAAAACACCAAGGTCAAGACACCCAGGAAGTTACGTTAGCATCGTACCTCTTCTATATAAAATCGATGTCAACACCTAAACCTTCCATTAATAACGCTATGGGTTAAATAAATTACATGAGCACCTCACCTATGTAAGTAAATTATAGCTTATGGTACCTTTGACCCCATTACTTGAACGTATGGAATAATATGTCGTGTTCTCTGACCATTAGGTACTACGTACTTCAATATTACTTTGAATCAAGCCGATTGAATGAAGCGACATAAAAAATAGGTTAAGGGTTAACTACAAGGTGCTTAGTTAGTAATGGCATAAACTACGAGGTTTATTACTTTGCTACTATTGTTGATGAATGTGTAGGGAATATTAAATGCTTTCTTTTTTATTTTCCCTGATTGTTACCTCCACGTTTTAAACGTTAGGTGCAATCAGCTAAATGTTTCGTTCATTTAAACTTTTGATTGTTTATTGTGCCTGTGGACTCGCAACCGGTGTGTGTATGACCACGTGTATGAACGTGGACGAGGTAAAAGAGGATCGTAGCAGGTCGCGTTCTGTGTTCTGTTTCTGCCTACTCCCATGGGAAAAAGGCGTGAGTTTATGTATGAATACAATACACACGATACACACTCACATACATACGTCTGTGCGTGTGTATCGTTTAAAAAGCGTGTAACGTACTCGTTTAAGAATATCTTTCCAATACACTTAATTCGTTTTAAAAGTAATTAAGAAACCCATGCACCCGCACATATCATTTTATTTAGACTCATGTTTTACAATAAATAAATATTCTATTCTATTCATGTAAGAGGAAGCAAAGCAGTTTAACAAGGCTCATTTTCTCTAGAGAAACCATCACTCTGCAGAAGTTCATTAAACTCTTCAACAATTTCAGTACTTACAACGATAACATTATAAATTGCTGCTTAAAACTAGGAAACAGTAACCAAACTATCGTAATTATTATTTTGCGCTCGGCTAGCGTTGTTGTCACGCATTGGTTCCCAAACTGTGGTCCGAGGACAGCTAAAACATGGTCCGCGAAAAGATTAAAATGTAAAAATTTCATTCGTACTTTTTAGGGTTCCGTACTCAAAGGGTAACCAACGCGCTATTACGAAGCCTCCGCTCTCCATCCGTCCGTCCGTCTCTCTGTCAGCGGACTGTATCTCATGATCCGTAATAGGTAGACAGTTGAAATTTTTACAGGAATTTTCAGTGTATTTCTGTTACCGCTAAAACAACAATACTTCATAATAATAAAAAAAATATAGGGAACTCCTCTACTACGATGGTACGGAACCCTTCACGCGTGAGTCCGACTCGCACTTGGCCGGCTATTTACTTATACAAAATATACAAGCACAAAAATCACAATCCAGAAAAAAAAGTATGTTTTTTCTCTTATACTACTTAATTAACCTACTTCAATAAACAGTAACCTAGAACCTGGTTTTAAAAGGTTGGGAACTCGTGGTATAACGGAACAGCAACGAACGCATGAATACGACACAGAGTAGTTCAGAGCAGTAACATCACAAACAACCAGTGCACTAACTCGCGATCATAACTCACGAGTCGCAGTTAGTTTTAATCAGTCGTTAGCCGCTTACTCCCCCTGGGATCGTTAATAAATGGCCCGACGCCACTCCGCGACGCAATCCAGATGCGTTTAATAGCTTTTTAACCCAATTTAGAACGCAACTTCATGGTACATTTTGAGACATTGAAATGTTTATTATTATATACTACGCACATAAAAACTTGAAGTTTTTGAAGATGGAAATGGTGCAGAAGTTCAGTTTCGTAAAATTAAGTTCAAGACTGGGGATTTTTGGATTCAAGGATTTTGGTCTACAAACAAAAAACCCTTATTCCGTTCATTAATTTACCTACACATTTTTTTTATAAAAAAAAAACATTTAAAAATACTTATAAAAAGTAGGTTTCCGCCGGTGTCGGGAGCAGGGTCCAAGCTACCGGTGTTTAGGGCTCCAGAGACAGGAACCTCCTCACCATGCGAGCCGTATCGAGGACATTCGAGGAGTACTGCCTTCTGAATCAGGCCCTTGAGCCAACCGCCTAAGGAGAGCCTTATTTATTTTTTTAACCACTATAACATACTAGCTGCTTTTTTGTGTAGATTTTTACTACTGTGGACTCCACATTATGTTTTGTCATTAGTAGAAGATAGTACACCAAAAGTACCTCTGCTCGTAAACTCGGCGCCAGCCTAATTTCTTAGTATGACGCTTATTTTCGTTCTCAATGTTCTAGAGGACTACTGCCCTTAACCTACACTGTACGTTTATGATCCTCCCATAAACACTGTTAACGCTTTACTTATAAAGGTTTTATGTCCAAAAAACTTGATATCTGTCCCATACATTTTATCAAACAATGAATCTCATCATATTACTTTTTCTCGGCATGATTACCTAATTTAGTAAGGTCGCTTAATGTGTAATTTCCGGTTTTCCTTGCAGTTTTTGTATTTTTTTTGTTTGTAGAAAATGTTTGTGACGATATTAATAACAGTAGCACTCATATAGTCTTCATTTGTACCTACTTGTAGCTTAGCGATCGTAGATATCTCAAAAACTAGTCGCCCTAGGCCGAAACTAACAAAAATTTCAACTTTACTGTTGTATACCATCCACTGGAAAGTTTGTTTTTCAGATTATTGAACGACCTTCCATTGGGTTAACCTTTTTCTTTTTGGAATGTGAAATCATCAAATGACCCCCTCCCGCTCTGGGCGGAGCGGAAGGGAGTGTCAGTCTTTTACTGACTAAAACCCATCCGTGCTCCTCCGGGCGATCCTCGTAGTGGTGACACCCGGACGTTTCCTCCCGCCCGATTCGGTGCAGGTACCTCCCGAAACAACCGTGTCCGGTGAGGACCTGCGTCAGGCGGAAGGTGAGGGCGCCGTGGCGCCTCCCTAGCCACTCCTCAAAGTGGGGTCTTATCGCCACTATTGTGCCCTGCACGGGGTTGCGACAGTCGCTCTCTCCATGTTGCCATGAGATCGCGCCGGAGGTCTGTCCGCTGAGGGGCAATTTGCCGCGCCAGCGGAGTTTCCCCCCGGCGTAGTGCCTCCGTAAGCCACTCGTGTAGGCGCGCGATTACTATCGCCTACAGATCCCATGGCGGCAATCCGGCAAGGAGGCTCGCCGCCTCGCCGGACGCCTTTTAGCATCCCTACACATACGACCGCAGCGATTACGCAGTTTCTTATAGAGAGACCAGTTCACATCAGTAGGGTCCTTTTTGTAACGCCTTTTCGCCTTATCCCTTTTAGACATCGCGTTTTTAATTTCATCAGACAACCAAGGAGCTGGAAGATGCTTCACTCTAACTTTTTTAAGTGGAGCATGCATGTCAAAAAGTTTCAACACTATCTTGGCAAATTCGGCCACCTTAGTGTCCAAGTCATTGCTGTCATAAACAGGAGACCAGTCAATATTGCCCGCATCTTCTCCCAAACGCACCAGATCAATGTTCTTGAAACTGCGAAGCACGAGAAATTTTGATTTGCGTTTAGGAGGGCGAATTTTATTATTATGTAATTGTTTTTTTTTAATTCTCGGCAAAGAGAGCTTGTTTACGGCGAAAACATTTTTTTAATTATAAATTGTGTTTATAAAAAGAATGTCATAAATAAACACAATTATTTAAAAAAATGTTAACTTTTATGACAAATTAACATTTATTTGTGTTCTAGATTCAAACATATTTTAACTTTCCATATTTCATAATTGGCTGTTTAGCGGCTTGATACCTTTGCTTCTTTTTCAACCTGGCGAAAACAAAGCGCGGAAAAAAACGCTAATTAAATTATAATTTCCTAATAAATCCAACAAGCTCGCCTGCGGCTCGGGTGTGAATTCCGCCTCGAAGGCAATAACAAAGTTTCTCCACTTATATCAAAATGTACTATTTCGGCTTTTAATTACTTACCTTGTTAGTTAGTATGTATTGGTCAAATCATTTTCAAATTTTACACACACTTTTGGTTCTGGTGACAATACATTTTTATGTCAGACATCACTTGATCCGGCAGCCAGGATCCCCTTCTCACGAGAAAACTCTTGAACGGTTAATAGCACGGACACGAACCTCTAAGACTACGCACTAACCGAAACTTTGTAAACGCGATCAATGTTGATAGATATATCTAATTTTTTTTCAACTCTCGTCACAAAGCTGTTGCAAACTATGAATGACATCGTTCATTGCTCAATAGATCCTATATATTTTAGCAGGCGTACCTACCAAGGCGGGGGCTACGTATATCTTTTTCAGACGTGCAGGATACATTGGTGAGGCCTACCAATAAAAAGTGATATAGTATTTGCGTTCCAAATCCTATTATAAGCAGGTACGTATTGGCATCTGCTTTCTAGGGATCGGCGTGTAGTCTAAATGTTAATGCGTGGACCACGGGACAATACTATGCAAATATCACCCCCCTATATTGGCCCAGTAATGTATGCGAGGGTGACACGGACCTCCCACCGCCCAAACTAATACTTGTGATACCTGTGTACGAATATTTTCTACTATTATGTATTGAAATGTGAGAATTTTCGGGTTGCGCTGTTTTTTTTGGCATATCGTAGGAAACTTGTCTCCGAAGGGTACGATGGGAAACGTGGCCGGAATTCGCATAGGGCAATGACTTTTCATGGCCGCGTCTTCTGGGTTCAATAATACAAGAATTTGAATAAAAAACAGGCATCGTTGACACAGACTTCCTTTTTATTACAAATATTAATTGCACATAAGAACATTTCATACAAAAATATATTCTTAATTAAAAAGATTCCCACAAAAATAAACTAGAAAATAAAGGTAGATCAAGACCTCCCCAGGCAGCGGGTCAGACAATATTAAAATCAATTTTACACAAATACAATAATCAGAAAATTTCGATTATAATTAATTATGCAATCATAGTGGACATGCAAAAAATATTTTATCAAATCAGATGTCAAGAGTTTTCCTAAATATAAAACACAAATGAAAATATTTAAGATTATAAAAATTTGTTTCCTAATAAATTATTCTGAGTACATTTTAATTGACGAAACTCGAAGCCAAATCAAATTGTGACATTCTTTTCTATTTAAAATACTATAAGAATTTATTGACAATATTTTCTTTATTAACAATTCAACAATCTAGCTAACATTATATACAGTTGGTGATGGTAAATGGTAACATTATATCTTTGACTTTATTTAATTTCTCTATGACCGCCGTGTTTTATACGACGGAGGTCCAATCATGAATCATCTTACAGTACTTATATCACATTATCTTTATTAAAATACCTGTCAAATATAAAACATGTAAAATTTTGAGACTTTATACAATTGAGATTGAAATTTGTGACAATTTTATTATTTAAATATAAAAATCTAATTTCTAAAAATATATCTAAGGTCGCGGCAGAAATAAATGAATGATTATTTTTTAACTAAGTAATTACAATTAAAACTAAGAAGCTTTACTACTTATAAAATAACGTTAAAATTATGACGAGTCAAGGTGTATTTTAGGGTTATGTAAAAAAATGCCTAATAGAATCAACAAATTATATTTTCGTCGACTTGAACAGGTTCAAAATTAAAAATTGTACAATTTTTAAAACGCTATGGTAACTTTGGGCCTAAGAACTAATTATAATTAAAATACATTTAATTACAGTTAAGGTTCGTAACACCATACTAAGAGAGCTCACCAGATCTTAAATCATTCTTATGTCATTACCTATAGTGTAGTTGTGGCATGTCTTATGGCTTATATTTCAGTGACTTTTGATGGTATCACGTCTGCTGATATTTATTATTTTGATCATACAAAACATTATTTTTATTTAAGTCTAAAATAATTATAGTAAGCAACAGCAAGCAATCATTTTAGGCCGTCTTCAAACAACGTAGTAACATTACTAGAAACTCTATAGGTACTCAATATTAGCGTAACTGCCTATAGAGCACTTTCTATGGGCTGTCACGCCAAAATAACACCTAATAACAATGTATAAACTTCCTAATAAACAGTAAACAATAACGCATCAAGACAGCCCAAATCGAAAAGGGAACAAACAATGGACGGCACCCAGGTATTTGTGCGACAGAGACAGAACATACCACATGTGTAATGCAAATTACCTCAGAGGCTAACATCAAAGGCAGGTTTGATTAAGTCGAGTGAGCGCCAAGTCAAGATGTACCAGCAAACATGGAACCACTAATAAGGACTTGTGTTTCTAAACATAGCTACGAAACTGAATGCGAAGCTATCATAGTCTTAATCGATTAAGTTTCGATTATCAATTAAATGGTAATCGATTAGAATATATTTCCTGGACGTAATTTTTTTATATTCGAGCAGTTCGAAAGTTTGAAAAGTTGTAAGGAATGTTATATCTATCTTTAACTATTGAATGCTTGATATGGAATCGATTCTTTTGCAAACTTCCGAGAGAATATCGAAGAAACACTATTGTGAGTTATATCGTCCAAGTATCACATTGTAACAGTGTGGCCTCGAAACCATCGCTACACGAACTCTTTGTTCAACTTACAATTTTATAACTAGCTATATTACATACATACATAGTTACTTTAATTACGAGACTTTATTACTTCGACTGGTGTTGTGATTTTTATCGATACATAATACCGACAAATGATAGAATTCCTGTTTGGTTTACGGTATAACTTACCAATTTATGTTGCGTTTTTCGTTACAGAAAAAGACCACGTTTAGCAGTTATTTGTCATAGTTATCCATTTGTTACGTCTTTATAAATAGAGCTACGTATTTGTTTCGAATATTGATCTACTCTGGAATATTCTTTGTCAGTACTATGGTCGGATTTTGGACAAATATGGAGTCGATCTCCTCTATTTTCACCAAACATTATGCAATGGCGGTGACTGCAAACTAAAGTCGTAGATTTTTATCGATATTCGATAGATGTATTTTATCAAACCCTCGGTAAGCATGGACGTTTTATCGATCGATAGATAATTGTCGAGTAAATAAATAATTAACGGAAGTAACTATATGATAAATTGACTGTATCGATAAAAAGTCCGCGCTTCACGTACATACTTCGGATTTTCATTAGCTTTTACAAAGCTTTGGGTAAGTGTCTTATAACAACATCAAACGTAATAGTAATGGTCCTCATTCAAAACAAAGTAAAGAAATGAACAGTAGTCCAACTTTAATTGACGTCCGTGTCAAAGTGTAACAAACTAGCGAAGTTGGCCTACTGCTTATGTCTCTATCGAGAAAATTGAACAACTAAAATTTTCAATAACTAGGAAGTCGTGACCGTACATCACTTACTGACTTACCTATCACTTGACTGATGTCGTCATAACTTAGTACTAGGATCACAGCGCGCGCTATGTGGAATGTTCGAGTAGTGGTTCGTGTTCGCACTCGGGTCGCTGCGTCTCGCTCTCTCTCGCGGGGAGGTTAATGCGCGAGGTGAGAACGGCGACGTCTCCGTCGTCGGTGCACGCGAGCGGGGAATACACGACGCCGCGCGTGCGTGTGCTCCTCTGTTTCTTCTCGCGCGGACTGTGCGCCTGCGAACGGAAAGGCATTTTAAAAACTGTTATTATAACTACCGGACTTTTTATTGATTCCAATTGATATTACTCAAAGAAAAAATAAATTAAAAGAGTAAATTGTCAATGATGTAAAGTAATGATCAGAAATATGTTTCTCTAACGGGGTTTGTAGCATGAATACACACTGCGGAAAATAATGACAGCCTACATTTATATCTATATTTACCCAGTAAACAATTGCTATTATTGGTCTAACAGTCAACGATAACAAAAACAATATTTTCTAGAGCTTTCTTATTTGTCTTTAGATCAAAATAAACATGTAACGGACGTATCCTAGTTTAGTTTACTATTCCAAGAAAAATAAAAATAAGTATTTATGTGGCATGAAACGTCTTCATTTCGTATGCTGCTCTTACGAGAATGTCGATAGCGACATTAATGAGGTTATTCGCAGTAAAGTATGAATGTTTATAGATGTACGGACCGTAATATGGTTTATTTGTACTGTGTGATGAGAAATGTGTACTTTATTTAACATCTCCGGCTGATATTATATTTGGTAGTAGAGTACGCTAGATATCAAAGATATACTTCAAATTAGGTAGTAGTTTTATACAGTTACAAGGCAAACTTAAATGGACCCAAAACCTCATACAAATTGTTTTATGTCCTTTATATGTATAACCATTATTTAGCTGAGCAAGAGCGAACTATATCGCGAACTAGACTTGCAATGATAGTCGCAAAATAAAACTATGTCTATCAGGCTTACCTATGTTGCATTTAATCAGGTACATGGATCCAAATCTCAATCTGTCTGAATGCCTTTAGCTCATCCCTAAGAATCTGGATAATACTTTTCAGTTAATGTTTTAAATTCTGACAGATTCGTCGGCCATATTTAGAGCTGTACAAGGTTCATTTGGCCGAAAGATCTTTGTATCCCCTGTGTACCAAAAGTTCAACTCGGAAAAAAAATGAGGCATCCTCTCACACATACCTGTAACACCATCAGCACAGCGATGAACAGCACCACGGCCGCCGCGCACACCGCCAGCGTGACGACGGCGGCGCCGGGCGCGGCGCGGGCGCGCGGCGCCGTGTGCAGCGCGCCCCACTCCGCGATGCGGCGCTTGCCCGCTACTGACGAGTTTATGCACTCGCCTGGTGGTAATGATAACAATTAGGATTGCATGAAATTAATTATTTTTAAATAAGTGGCAATCGCTTTCAAAGCTTTTCATATTTCTACAGTGACTTTCAACAGAATGCGGATGGCAACTGCGAAACTCATAGCGCTAGCATAGCTGGTTACAAGCATCGTCATTGGTTGAAAATCTGGTAACCTCATTTTATATTTCAAAACAGCTTGACCACATTGGTCGGATTGAGACCTAGCTATAGTCACGCCATCTACAATGAGGTTTATCGCAGAAAGAATGTGACTTTGTCTACGCCCTCTGGATTGTGTGCAGTGTTGAAGTCCACTGTTGAACATAGGCTATGTTCAATGAATGACCAAAGCTGAAGTTGTCATTCTGAGGTTTAGTATTGAAGCTGAACGCTTCCTCTATTTACTTAGTTTGCTCTGACATCTTATTTATTTCTAACAAAGCATACAAGTAAAATATTTAAATAACGTACCAGTATCAGGGTTACAATGGCAGCAGTCGGTGGCGGGCGTGGAGTTGGTAGCGCCGCGCTCAGAACAGCACGGCACGCATTGATTGTTTAGCCTGGACAGGAGAAAACGTTAAGGTGTGGAAAAATTATATGAGAGAAAGATAGAAAACAAACTACGGAAAATGTATGATATCGGTATCGGTTAGAAAAGACAGATACGTGATGTGCATGAAAAGGGTTAGGCAGAGGGATAACGACACAACACACTGCCTGTGGCAAATCTGACTCAAGTTGTTCTTTTATTACTGAAATGTTCTTTTCTTCGTGTTCAAATGCTCAAAAATATTTATCAAAATGTCTTATTAAAAGTCATCCAGTAAAATCATGCCACCTCTCGAGCAATCCAATCTACAAACGATATTTCACACCTACACGACATCTAAGATCCTTTATACTTTAGTGCCCAATATCCTATTTAGCTAGACAGCACAAAGGAATAGGTAATATGTATTTAACATTGGTACGTTACACAGACGTCATAGGCAACAATTCTGGGAATTTCTCGAATGTTCCACAAGATATTCGATTATCTTGCAAACGATAATCAAACTTAAAGGATACGTTACTGTTAGATTCGAATCTTGCTACGTGTTATACAGATGACTGAACGGAATTTGATTATATCTCAAGATTTCTGATAGTTAGGGATGTACTAGAAAGGCACTGGAGCAGGAGAAATCAATGACAAAAAACAATAGGTGACAAGAAACCATGATTGGTCGAATACGATAGATAGTATACTTTTTACAATATTGCTAATTCACAACTATTTATTGTCAACGTGACTTGTCTTGAATCTTAACTGCATGAATTTATTACGCATGCAACGACACTCAAGTATAGTTAAGAAACTTATTTGTTCATCAAGTTGACAAACTACGCCAAGCTGCCGTGTTATAGCTTTGACAGTAGTGTGAATTAGTTCACACTACTGTCAAAGCAAGACAGCTGTTGCGATTAAATAGATACAAAGTTTCAAACAATTATGTTAGTTTGGTGGTCAAGTTGCTTACAATCAAGAGTAAAATCTTTTGGCAGCAAAACGGCCAAGCATCCCAAATCATTCACAAAATGACTATTGGTAGCAAAGGATGACGACATTTTCAACACATAAAAGATTGCTGATGAGATGATGCACGTTAAATTCCTTGTTAAACCCAACAAAAAAGACCCCTCAACAATAGTAGCACTACGCCAAACGCTTTGTATAGGTAAGTCACCACTAGCTTAGTCGTAAGACGGTCGTAAGTGTTTCTGGTCGACGCGCAGTACGTGTGTCCTTCAATCACTGAGGAGTATAAGGACTCTTTACGGCGCGCCACCTTTGCTCGAACTCGTGGAAACTAAGTGGTAGTGTCGGGTGAAATGTTTCACTTGAGTGTAAAGGGAAATGCGACATGAAAATATAAGTTTTGTGGTTATATTTTATGATTTTCATCAACATAAGGTATCCTAGCTTTTTTCTCAACTAAGTATGTTGGGGTCGGGTCAATATTTTATGAATTTACGACAAGAAAAATTATTTTATTTTGATTCTCAATTTATTTATCATAAAATAAACTTTTAATAATGGAAACGTGCTTGAAATTGTTTGTATTAATTTTCAGTTGGAGTCTTCAGAATAACTTGATATTTTTATACTTACCGTGAGTTTTTAAATAATGAAAATTGTTTTCAATTTTATTATGCTTTTAAAAGCATAATAAAATTGAAAAACAATTTTCACTATTTACCCACCTCACGTTCAGTGAGTGTTTTACTCTCGTTTAGTGTAGCCTCACTATTTCATTCTTAATTAATTAAGAATGTAATTTGAAACTATATTTACAGTCTGTATAATATTTAATATAGCCTATTAATTTGTGGCTGGTTGTGATGGCAAAAGGCTTGTCCATTTTTGCATGTTGTTGATGTTAAAAAATAAAATATATATAAGACTAAAGCATAACTGGCTAATAGTGGGTAAACTAAAAGCAAAGGTACCCCTCTGCGTACCCTACGAAGATTACAGGCGTGATGTTATGTTATATAATACATATATAGGCACGCTCACACACGTGACCACAAAAACCAGCTCTTTTCACTTTGGACGGAAAACTGCAGTGCTTTGAGCACGTGCCCTCGACATTTCTCGCCGTCTGCGATGCCACGGGCCGGCTGCTATTCAACTTGACTGTTTCACTCGCTTTTCGTACAAAACCGGCGTATAAAGTAACCTCTTAAACGGATGACCCACCTGTCGAGCCAACGTGTAGCGTAATGTGACAATTGTACTGTCCTGCGCATAGATGCAAAAAAAAAGAGGAGTTTTAAATGAAATTTGTGTCTGCCGGTTTCTGAAAACCGGAATTAGACTAGCTCATTGTGAAACCGCATGTTAACTTGAACACTTGGTTCTAGTTATTTTGAGCAAGCAATGCAGAAAAAACCGATCAGACAAAGTTTTTTGGAAAGCGAGTGGTCCCCCTCCGCTCCTAGTGTCTTTCCTATCCACATAGTGAAGATGCAGAATAATATAAGTAATAATTTCCCTTAGGGACACTCGCTGCTATCCAAGGCCAAATCACACGTCCGACAAGACTCGTCGTATCGTCGGCACGTTCCATTGCTGGCATCCTAGCACTACACCTTTTACAAACCCACACATAGCCCGCCTTGTATAGTAAACACTTACCTATCAAGTCTTAGCGGTCTAGAACACGTGGTACAACTAAACTGTCCCGGTCCGGAACACGTCCGGCAAGACTCGTCGCATCCTCGACACGTTCCACTGCTAGCGTCGTAGTACTGGGAGCCGAGACACTCCATACAAAGCCCGCCGTCTAACATGAAGCGGGGTGGGCACGACTTGCAGTGGAGCGGGCCAGAGCCGTCGCACTCGCGGCAGTAATGGTGACAGTGACGGCAGCCGCCCAGGCTTTGGTAAAAACCTGTAGGAAATAAAGATGTTTAGTACAATGAATAAACTAAATGCCCCACAGAGCGGCTTGGTCTGCAATGCCAAAAGATTGAAAAAAATTAAAAGGCCTCTTTTTCTGAGAGCACGCAGGACACAATAATTTAATCCACAATTTTGAAAAAGGTGGTAATTCTGAGATTTAAATAATGTGTATGTAAAACATCAGACAGACAGTATTTCGAGATGTCAAATTCCCAAAGATTTTTAATGTCCTTGTCTGAAATAGTTTTCCCAGGGAAGTGAAAATTTTGATTTTATCGTTTCATTCGTTCTAGATGGCAACCAATTATAAGTTCACTACATAACATCTTATTCAATCAGTTCTGAGTAGGGTTTGGGAATTCCCGACCATAACAAAGTCCCGGGACACGAGACAGCCTACAATCAAAGTCCCGGGAATTTCATTCGGGAGTTTTAAGAAAACATTTTTTTTGTTATTTTATAAGGGGTAAGCATTTTTTGAAGAATTTTAATTGAGTTAATTTCTGGTATTAACAAAGGCAATTTTTTGTAAATCAACATTTATTAAACAGAAAATTAAATCTTAATAACTTTAACGTTAACTTCAGTTTTAATAATTGCTTTGTTTATTTCTTCTAATCACACACAGATTCAGTTAATATTATATATTTATAAAACGAACTTGGTTAAAAATCATACTATTTCTTAATAACTTTACTATTAAGGTTTAAGGCTTTATCCAGTAGTTCCGAACTTTCTGTACGTTTTCCGGTTGCTTCAAACAACTGAAACTCCTTTTTTAATGTTGCTGTTGTTTTTTTTTCTAGAATCTCGGGTACATTTTCTTGGATATTTTTTATTTTATTTACAAAAGACTCGTCAGGCTCGTTGTGTACTTAAGAGCTACTGGTACTAGGTTCAGCGCCCATTATTTCCACATCTGGTGTCCGGATACTAGGGATATATTCAAAAAACCAACAATACAGTTCTTCCGCAAAGCCAATTCCTGCAGTTTTACTAATATTCGAGGTAAAAACCAATTTAACAATGTAAAATCGCTGTAACTGGTCAACGCAAGTAACTCATTACTAATTAGATATATATATGTGGAAGCTTGTAATTAGCAAATGTCACTACTTATGCATGAAATTTATAATTGTTATTAGTCTGTAAGCTTTCTTTAAAATTAAATAAATTAAGTTAAAATTAAATTAAATTAAAAAAGTCCGTGTTTTTTAACAATTTCTACAATATTGTCTCATCTCGAGTCTCGACCCGAAAGTCCCGGGACTCGAGACAACTAAGATTACGAACATTCCCGGGACTTCAAGACACGGGACGTCCCGGGACCCAAACCCTAGTTCTGAGATTACAGCCGTGAGATACGATTCATAAGTAGAAGAAAGAAGATTCAAGAATTCACTTGAAATCTGAGTACACGAACGTAAACTGAATTCAGTAGAGACTCTTTAGTAGCTAGATACTTGAATCCTCAAGATGCTTACACTACAGTGATAAATCTCTTTCAGTTAAACTTAACGAACACCTCCAGGCGATAAAGTAACAAATTACGATTTTATCCGTATAGATTACGTTTAAGACTATGTGTTATTCATATTTAATATATATGTAATCTAACTGAGACCGGGTAAGATTCTTGTGACAAGCAAAATGGCACACCGGCCTCCAGTCTGTTGAAGTTTAGGAGTGGGCTACAATTCACCACGCGCGGGCCCAGTGGAAGTAACTGTTTTTTTTTAATTGGGACAGGCCCGCCATACTATTCCCAAACCACTGCAACTCCTCAAAGGCAGAATCAACAGTGGCGATTACCAGAAAAGCGCCGAGACAATGAAGTTCAACGAAGTCCCAGAGAAGCAATTTAACTGTGATGGATCCCGCAACGAAATTAATCAGAAAAATATAGCGGAGGAGAAGTTGCTGGACGTCTTAGACTTTTCTTTTTTCCCCTTACAGGATGACCCTTGTAACATTATTAGTAATTAGGGTTTTCTAAATAGACCTAACCAACCCCTTCGTGGAACACAGACGTGTGCATTCACACAACGGTATTAATTTCCGCAAAATCATGTCCCGTTACAAATATGTGTCCAGACAAAGACTCGAACGAGATTATAAGTTCCTGGACATCCTTGCGCATCCGTCCACTAACACAACAACATTATAATCTGCTTTGTTACCCTTCAGCTACATCTCCATTAATCTCATCTATTGTATTATCCACACTAATCAATAATGGGAATAAACATATTTTGTTGTTTTCCCTTCCGCTTCCCTCACGCGATTCATTAGAAGAAATGTTGTAATAAGTAACCAGGGGAAACATTTGATTGTTATCTTCATTTTCGTCGTTATTCGTGTGGGCAGTGGATTAATAAAGTAAATAGATAAGGTAATAAATGCGCGATACGTTTAGGCAAAATTATGACGCCGGTTTTGTAGATTTAGGATGGGAACACAGAACTCCAAAATGATTGGAATTGGAGGGAAAACCAGAAAGAGATATATGAAATGACAGCTGTCATACTAGAATGTCAACTATTCGTGTAATGTCAAACTTCAGTTTGGTCTCAAATAGCAGTCGGGTTGCAATGCAAACTATACAAGCACAGCATACATTTCAAATTGATGTAGTTCGTTCTTGCATAAACTAAAATACTTATGACTCTCTTACGATATTCAGTTTTCTTTCAGATCGTTTTAAAGATAAATGTTCTTGTAGATAAGCTCTACTTACCCGGAAAACAGTGAACCAGAGAGCCTAGACAAAGTGACATTCTATGAGCAATAACAATAACGAAAACGGTAATCAATTTACATCACATAAGTTCAGAAAAGCATGTCAATACTGTTTAAAATTCGCTTTAGGAAAACAAAATACCTTCAAAAACTTGGCACTTATCTTAACCCTCCGGTCCTTAGTAACTTCGGTAAACGACTTTAGTACAACAGGAGGAAAATCACTCCTCTGCATACCTTGCGGACACTCCGGGTGACATTCTCCCGCGGCCAGCCTCCAGCCCTCAGGACACGACGCGCACTGGTCTCGTCGCGGTCCGATGCACGTGCGACACGACAGGTAGCACTTCGAACATGTGCCGCGATCCGCGTAGTACCTGTGACAATAACAGCAATCTTAATAACTTGAAAGACACTGTTTAGAGAATGAAAAACTCAAGAAAGGTCTCGGATATTCGAGTTCAGCCAAGAATATTCACAAAAACTCATCATTTAGTTTTACCAATCTAAATCAGCCGTCGATGCTTGTGGGCGGCAGGTATTTCGAGCAAAGAACGGCTATATGTATTGTTCTTAATATTAATCATGAATGGCTGGTATCATATCATCATACCAACCGAAAGACGTTCTTCAGAGAAAAGAAGAAAGAGTTTCTTCACCTTCAGATGATGAGTCAGATGTTGAGCCAGTCTTTCAACTGTATTATCATGAGTCCTAAGAAGTCGTAAATTACAGAAGAAGTTCATATACCCATCAGCACAAGCCGTCCTGCAAGCGCCTGACTGTAGCCGCAACGCACTGACGCACGACGTGCAGTTGAGTCGCGACACGCAGTCTGAACAGCCGTGCATGCAGCGCGCACAACGACCTGCCTCCGGGTAGAAACCTTTACTGCATTCTGATACACATCTATAGGAAAGAAAGGGTTGATTACGTTAATAAGAACTATCAAATACAGAATATTCAAAAAGTAAGAAACTTTTTCTAAACGTTAATATCTACTTTTTTTTTCATTCATTTTTCTATCTGCGTCTATAGGCTTTAAGTCCACCTTTGTAAATTATGTGCATAAAGTTTTAATAAATAAATAATATCTTGTAGCCTACTAATAACTAATCAACGCGGCAGCTTGAGCCGGTCAGAAAGAGCTTTATGTCCATGCAATAAAAGCGAAAAAGACGTCACGACGAGTGAACATTCAGTGTGCCGAATATGAGAAACTGAACACAATACATCTCATGCAAAACAATCCTTAAACATAATCCAGAAATTATTTAAAATAGGCAGTACTCAAAATTAAATCAAAACAAATCGAGAGGGATGCAAAATTGTAGCTGGCAAAAAATACAAGGTCCCAAAAATACCACAAGGTAACATAATTATTAACGTTGACCTTACTCATTAGCTAAAAATAAACATGGACCCGGGTCACGTCCACGTGCATGTGAACCGCGGTTCGTTAAGGTTTCCGTGTGAAAATTAAATGGAATATAAAGGGTTTTAATACGCAATTAAACTGTACATAGAAGTTCTGCTTTTATCATTTGTCGAAAGAGAATTTAATTAGGCTGATTCGAGACGAGAAGTAGCTATACAAAATAACTATGAACTGTGCTCACCTGTAATCCTCAAGTAAGTTAGAGTTCTGACAAGTAAGACAAGTTCCATCGTTTTCTCCGTAGCATGAGTCACACGCTTCGTTACATCTCTTGCATTTCTGGTCTACTGCAGCAAATTCGCCTGAACTGCACTTCTCAGTTCCGACGGGCATACATTTTCCTTTTTTATTCAGTTCCCAGTTCGGTTCACATGAGAGGCAGAAGGCACTCGTGCATGTTAAACAACCGACGGGACACCTAAAAAAAACAAAAACATGAAAACGAGGTCACATCAAAGCTTATATTAAAATAAAACGGAAATATATGATACGAACCTCATACATTCTTTCCTCTTTTTATCAGCATAATAAGCTGGAGGGCATGACGTAACACATCGCCCGTCTAATGCATAAGTCGACGGGTGACAAGTCACGCACTGCGCTTCCCCGGGCCCTTCGCAAGTGTCGCAAGATTCGTGACATTTTGCGCACATATAATCTTCAGTTTCGTAGTGAGAAGCCGGACATGACGCCAAACATGTTCCGTCGTGTAGAACTAGATGGTGTTCACAAGACGTACAACCATCAGCTCGTTCGGAACAAGTGGCGCAGTGGGCAGCACACGGCCGGCAAACGGAAGCCTCGCTATCTTCCCAGTAACCGTCTGGGCATTGTTGGAGGCACACGGCCAGGTCTGCAACTAGCAAGTGTGCCGGGGCACATGTCAGACACGAGTCCTGGCCCGGTCCAACACAAGTCTCACAAGACTCGTGACACGGCCAGCACACTCCGCCTTGATTCGCGTAACTTCTTGGAGGGCACCGGGAAACACAGGAGTCATCTAGTCTGTAGTGTTTGCACGCGATGCATTGAATAGGTCCTTTTCCATAGCATCCTTGGGAATCGCATTCGGGATCACAGTCATGCATGACGCGCTTGTCATTACTATCAGCGAGGACATTCTCCCCATGCGGAGAAGGGACGTTATGTCCATCGAGCCGAGCTACCGCCTTTTCCGGGTTAGAACCGGCGGCGAATAGATTTGGAAAGTTTTGATAGTTGGCAAACCCGTCAGTGTTGTAAAAAGAATCCCCGATAGTTTCATAGCCGTCCGCGGCGGTGGGGAATGCAAAAGGCGGCGCTACTGGCGACGGCCTTTTAGTTTTTAATCGTACTGGATCAACTGATGTTCCATAGAATATCAGCTGCCACTTCTTAAGTATACCAGCTTGGTTGACATGTCTGTTGCCGGCATTTATTATTTGTAGCGTCCATCTTCCTTCAGCGTGTTCGCCCCAGAAGTGAACACTTAAGAAAGGCCAGTCATCAAAGTTAGAACTAACTACATCACGTGGCCTTTCAAATAATAACGTTGAAACAGTGCCCATTGGAGATGTTAAAAGTATACGTAGATTACCTCTAGGGAAGAACCTTAACGATATTTTACATTGAACATGTTCAAGATGACGGACTTCGTTTACTGTGTTACTGCATCCATTAACGTCCATGTGCGTTGCTAAAGTGTAACCAAATGTTGATTCTATCTGCTTGTCTTCGTTAATTTCTTGTGACTTGCAAATATGTTGTGGCGGGACGGAGACCCATTGCTCTGCTAAGCTGACCATTTCGGATGCGTCCATCAGGCCGTACCCGAATTTGTGACTTACTTTCCTCTTGACTCCGTTTATGATCCAGCCTCCTTCTTTCTCGAGAGGCTGTGGTCGTGACGTCATTACAACTAAGTATTGCATATCCCTCCATGTGAGTTCCGAGTTTGCTTCTAGAGCTAAAGCACATATACCGGCCGCGAGGGGAGCAGAAGCTGAGGTTCCCGTGTGTTCTACTGTGCAAATATGATCGGCTCGCAACCTGCCGTCCATGTCAACAGTGGCGACACTCTTGTCATGTCCTGGAGTTCCTGAACTGTATGTAGTAGCTAAAGTAGAAGAGCATTCTTCAAGATACCACGGTTTATAACCACCTTGTGTTGCACTAGAAATTGACAAAGTAAATATACTGTTCGTATAACCGTCACAGTTACAAGAGTCTGTATGTCTACCACCATTTCCTGAAGCCCACACGAAGATGGAACCCTTACCGCGACGACCACTTGTGACTCCGTAGATGAATGCCCTGAAGAAAAAATGCGAGAATGAATTTCAACTTATCTCATTTCATTTTCTCACTACATAATTCACTAAAGTAGTCTAATATCCTACCTCCTAGCAAGAGGTCCAGGACCATCAACAGTTTTGCCGTCGTCCTCAGGTCCCCACGAAGCGCTGTAGATATCGATGTGGTCTGGGTTAAGACCCAAGGCTCTAGCTTCAACAGCATCGTTGACGACTCCGTCTAACATCCTTACGCCACCAATACTAGCGTTGTAAGCGATGCCGACGCCGCAATACTGGTTGAAGGCGACTCCGGCAACCTCGCCGGCACAACGTGTCCCGTGCTTATTGTCGCCATTGTCCTGAGGCATGGGATCATCATCGTTGCCGTTGATGTCTGTCGATGCGTTGGGATCCTACACAAATACATCATAATTAATACAACCAACATCTCGGCCAGTAGTATAATTGAGTCAAAACAAAACAGAAATTGTATTACAAAAATCTTGTTTCCTGAATTGGACTGATGAATTTACAAAATTCAAGGCACTTTAGGGAAATTAATTAATTCTGATGTTGATACCTACATTTACACTGTTTGTAATTTGGCGCGTTTTGATAATTGAAGAACTTGATAAATTTCGACCCTCTCTAACTCATACTTGCAATTTTCCCTAATGAATTGAATACCATTGAAGGTATTCATTATCGCGTAACTTACGGAGCATCGCTTTAATGGCATTAAAATTGCTCATTAACAAAAGTTGGAAGAGTTGCATTATCTTGGAGCATTTTTAGAACATCTAACTAAGACTTAATCTACATGAAACAATCTAATTCACATTCATGAAACATCAACTGCTAATAATATTTTCGAGAACAAACACCCTAATAAACCACTATCTCTAAACCAACCAACCCATCAACGGACTATATTCGAGATTAACGAAAGGTACCTATATAGATATAGCTCCAAACCCGATACAAGTTACGGGTTTTTGTAAAACATGAACACTACCTAACTCAGTTCCAAAGCCTTACTTCGTAAGTTAATATGCGGGCACCTTATCTTTACTGCTAGACTTTTAGGTACAGCAACAGTTGGTTCATAGATAATACACTATATAATATAAGAAGTTAGTTCAACTGATAGTACTTATCAGGCTATATTAACGGCTCTCTATGGAACAAGTGCTGTGTAACTTATCGATATGTCACAGATACAGTGGAATTGCTTGTTGCTTTTGATTTTTGGGACGTATGTCGATGTGAGTGTGTGTCTAGTGATACCCATGTATCTGATGGGCTTTGATAACAAATCTATGAATTACATAGACAACATAATATATGACTGTGTCTATGCCTGTGTGGATTTTTGGTTTTCTTTTACACCATTTTTCCACCAAAGTTGTGCAACTATTCACCGCTGCTTCGGAAATGGTCACTTATACATAAAATAACATCACGCCTGTAATCCCCGAAGTGTTAGGCAGAGGTGTACCTAATAGTACACCCAGGCCGGCGTGCCTATTGCCATCAACCGGGCGCAAATCCAGACGCCGTGGTCACTTATGCATTCAGCGAATACCAGATAAAACAAAACATGGTTAATATTCACAGTTGTACATACTTATATAATTCGATATCAAAGCCAAAAACTAAATATTTAACTTGCACCACTTTTAGGCTTTACTTGGCATACTTTTCTGGGGAGCCGTGAAAACAACATACAATCCAAATAATAATTGTAATAACGATCAGTTTTCAGTAAACTAATACACTTCTCATCAAAAAAATCGAAACACTTTCGTTTTTATTGTTTTTGTCCTAATTTTTTACAAAAGAGAATAAATTCCATGAAAAAAAAACATTATTGTGTAGCTGGCAGTTTGGTCATTACAGTAAGAAGAAAAAAATCAAAATTCGAAATTAGAATTTCATTTGTTTATCCTATAAATGAAATTAATCACTGTTTTGAGACAAATGTGTATTTAGGGTTGGAGTACGTTTCTCGTTTAAAAACTAAAAATTAGCGCTTGTCTTTAAACTTTTTGTTTCTTATTTCATTTACTGTGACTTTGGGACGTTTGAAAAAACTTTTTTTTCTAAAACATATGGATACTTCGCCCGCAGAAGCCGCCCAAGTGGTGGCATTGCTGGATTCTGGACTTAGTCAGCGTGTTGTGGCTGCAAGATTGCATCTAAGCTTATCATCTGTTCATAGAGTCTACAAACGCTATCGGGAGACTGGTTCGTTCACGCGCCGTTCAGGATCTGGCAGGAATCGGGTCACTTCTGAGCGAGATGATCGATTTATTGTAACAACTTCTTTACGAAATCGACGCCTTAACGCTTTTCAACTGCAGCAGCAGCTTCGCGTTGTACGAAGAGTAGCTGTAAGTGACTCTACAATAAGAAGAAGGTTGAAGGAACGCGGATTGGCACCGCATAAGCCAGCGAATGGGCCGAAATTAACTGCAGACTATCGAAGAGCGCGCCTTAACTTTGCACGCGAGCACCTAACTTGGTCATACCTTCAGTGGAGCAAATTACTGTTTTCTGATGAGTGTAAAATTATGCTGTATGGTAACGACGGAAGGAACAAGGTCTACAGAAGAGATGGAGAACGCTTTGCACAATGCTGCATTGAAGAAAAGGTCAGCTATGGTGGCGGTTCGTGGACGGTTTGGGGAGGAATCAGCGCCGACGGTAAGACAGAACTTGCCTTTGTGTCTGGGCCACGGCTGCCTGCACTAAACTCTCATCGGTACATCGAACAGTGTCTTGAACCTCATGTGATGCCCTATGCACATTTTATTGGCAACGACTTCATATTCATGCACGACAATGCTAGAGCTCACACCGCGGGCGTCGTACGAGATTATCTTACCGAAGTCGGTATCTCCATTATGGTATGGCCAGCAAGAAGCCCGGACATGAATCCCATTGAACATCTATGGGATGAATTAAAGAGACGAATTCGAGCAAGAGATCCAGCCCCAGAAACACTTAGCCAGCTGCAAAATGCAATCCAAGAGGAATGGGATAATATACCACAACATGTGATCGTGACTCTCATCCGATCGATGAAGAACCGTATGGAAGCAGTAATAAGAGCTCGCGGAGGGAATACAAGTTATTAAATAAACGTTTCTTACATTTTTTTTTCATTTACGCGTGTTGTTTTACCCATTTCCTTCATATTCCATACAGGGTAAAAATTACTCATTATACAAAATACGAAACCTATGAAGACTTAATTTGAATTTAGAACAATAACATTAGGATTTAAAAACCTCATACTACTCACTATTAAATGACATTTTACATTTATTCCTAAATATACACATTTTTCTGATAATCCTTATCAAATCATAAACTGCGAGGTGTTTCGATTTTTTTGATGAGAAGTGTATGTGCATGTGGCAGTGTATTCGTCTACACTGGAGAGACAGTAGAGAGATTAAAAACGTACTTAACCATTTTTTTTTTATATTTCTCACCCTATATGTTTCTGCGTATAAGCCTTTTAGCGTTGCCTTGTTGAGTCCATTTATTGAAAGGTTTCGTTAAAAGCTCATAATAGCTTTAAACTGACTCTCATGTTACCTAATTGGATTAAATGTTATGTTTTACGGACACTGTTCTGTAACAGACTATAAGACCGCGTAATAACATCGAAACGTTTTCCATTAAGTTCCAGTGCATATATTTTTCATCTAGGCTTTTATGACGTAGCGTAGGTACATCAGAAACAGGCCGGTAATAAAAAGCTCTTGTTGCCAGGACTAAAATAAAATAAATTTATACGTATGCTGAATAATAATCTTAAATTAATTCACTGCATCGCATTTGACAAACAAGGAAAATTTTTGAAAATTCATTTTCTAAAGGGATTTAGTAGGGGATGAAAGTTTGTAATAATTGTCGATGGGAAATCCTACAAGCCATCGAGCATACGTCTTGTTCGTAGACAAAGTGTCAAAAAAGGTTCTACTTACGTAGTTCTGCGCCAAATCCGGATGGTTGGTCTGGATGCCGTCATCCAGGATGGACACGACTATACCCTTGCCTGTGTAGCCCTTCTGCCACGCAGGCGCCACGTTCATGTCCAGCCCGTCTTTGGCACCGCCGTTCTAAAGAAAAAATAAGTATGAAAAGAACATTTTGACAGCGGAAGCCAGGAGGAGACGGACAAGCTATTCGGTAGCTTTGCCGTTTCTCCTGGCTATTTATATGTGGATATTTTACGTTTATTTCTATCTCACCAGTTTTCAGAGATGCTAACACAATTTGTGGATATAAGAGTAAAATGAATAGAATAATATTAGAATGTAGTTTTGTGCAACCACTTTAATGAATGACAAAGCAAAAGAAGTATCGGAATGCTGGACTGTGAAGAAGATGGATGAAAAAGATTGCATGTAGCGGAGACGAGAATGTTGAGGTGGATGTGTGGCGTGACAAGAATGGATAAAATAAGGAATGAGTATTTTCGAGGAAGTTTGAAAGTTGCGCCAGTTATAGAAAAGTTGAAAGGGAATCGACTGTCTTGGTATAGACATATGATGAGGAGGGACAAATCGCAAATGACTAAAAGAGTGATGAATATAAATGATGATGGATGGAGAGGCAGAGGAAGACCACGGAAACGATGGATGGATTGTGTGAGGAATGATATAACGGAAAAAGGTGTAAATGATTGCGTGACGGTTGACAAGGGAGAATGGAAGAAAAAAAAGTGTTGCACCGACGCCAAGTAACATGGAACTAGGGCAGGAAGATGATGATGTAAAGCAAAAGGAGTATGGATGGATCGTAGCAGGTGGTGTTCTGCATATCCTCATTGGAAAAATTAAGATTTGGGGACCAAAACTAAAAGCTATTGTTGGAATTTAAATCGTATTAAGCTCTTACCGTTTTATTAACAGATGGTTTGTTTTGCTTATCCACTAGGACAAATAATTAACCATTTAAAAGCGAATCAATAAAAAAACAAACTACTTTTTGGGAACCATCATAAGATACTTTATACTTACGTTGAAATAAATTAAATTGCTAGTGAGAAAATAAAAATCTTTAAATAATATGTATAAGCAACTTATTATACTAACATAATATTCTATCACTGTAATTGACTGCAATATTAAAAAAAATATTACAATTCGTTTAAATAATCTATGTCGTGCTATTATTTACCCTGTATCATAGTAAGCTAACCTCTTTCTCTCTTACAAACATAGGTATTTACAAAAAATATATGACATACAAATTAGGATGTTAAAAATTATAGTTCCATATAAAATAAAGCTTAAATTTAAAGACAACTATCAACAATTATTTGAATATTGTAAAAAAATAAATGTCTTTGACAAAGTAAAACTAGCTATAATATCACAATATGCTAATGAAATTGATAAAATAAGTAAAAAAATAAGACCCAAAAATTTAAGATGCTTAGAATACCTACCATTATATAATCTGCCAAAATGTAACAATGAATATGGAAGAAGGACCTGGAGGTACTTGTTACCTAACTTGTTGAATAAACTCCCTATGCAACTAAATAGTAAATTAAAATCAAAGACAACTTTGCAAATAAAACGGCTAATAAAATATTACCTTACAGTGGATCAATACAAAGTTCCTCCAGATCTTTCACAAATTAAAAAATAAATTAATCATGTATTTTTTAAATAATATATTGCAATTTAAACAAGCGAGACGCCTCACTCGCACATAATCTTTCAGATTAAGATTAAGCGATGTGGGTTTAACCAAAGTTAATGTTGTTTTTTTTTTAAATAAAAAGTTTTAATTTTTTTTTTCTTCTATGTCAGGTAATGCTGCAGGGCACTGACCAAAGACGATTGATTGCAGCCACTAGACAGCGTGGAAGGGACACTGACGATATAACGGTTACCGGATTCCTTAAATCATTCTGACGGATATCTTCAGTGAACAATCACGGAAGATATCCCGTATGTGACAGTATAAGTTTAAAAATGACCATAATCGTTTACCTTTTGTCTTGAACTTCCTCTTTGCAGTTTCGACAGAAAAAGCCCTAAAAACTGCATCACGCTATGTCATTACAACTTCTGTAGTTAACGTTCTAAAAGATACATACCAAGTACCATTGCTCCTTGAACAGTGGGTCTGGGAAGAAGGGTGTCGAAGTGAGCGCGCGGTAGTGCGGCCGGTGTGGTTGCAACCGACGCGAGAGTTGGGAAAATGCGGCGCGGTCGTACGGTGAGTAGTCGCGCTTCATGCGACGTTTTTCGCGCTGTTGCTCGAACCATCGAACCTGGGGGAAGAGAGGTTGGTTAGTAAAATTGTATATGAAAGAAAAACTGAAGAATATTGGGTCGAATATAGCCATCAGGTGAGAAAAACCTGGCACGATGATTAGGTACAGAGCACAATTCAAAAGATAAAGTGCCTTTGTGAAAAACTTGAGAAATTTCTATTAAGGCTTAAAGAATAATTTCTTTATAAATTTTGAAGAATATTAATTCAATTTAACGTAAAAAAAAAGTTTTAAGAATTATTCCTGTTAAGGAAATAAAAGAAAATCTTAAATTGTTAACTGAGTTTTCTGGCGTTATTAAACAAATTATTAGACTGCCTAAACAAGGTATTTATCCTACAAGGTTACCAATTTAAACTAAAACAAACGAGAAATAAAGGGAAAATTAATATTAAAACAAGTCTAAGAACACTAGTAGAAATCAAAGTAAGGTCAAGAATGAAGAACTAGAGAAGTGCGAGTCGGACTCGCACACGAAGGCTTCTTTAAAAAAACCTTTAATCATCATCACCATGATTCATTTGGAGTCGGCACAGCATGTCTTCGTCTTTCCTACGTCTCTCCTCTTTAAACAAATCTTTAGTTTTTAACATTATTTTTTATTTTTATTACACGCTATGAAAATGTCAATGTCCTTTTACGGTTCAAAAGATACAGCCCTGTGAATGACGGACAAGCGGACGGACGCATAAACAGCGGAGGTTTAGTAATAGGATTCCTTTTGCGTACGGAACTCAAAAAAGCTAGTTTTCAAAAACCCATTTTTCTGTTTTTTCAACCAAACCGTAACAAGCATCAACCAACAAGAAACATTGTTGGCACATTAAATACTTTTCTTGGGAAATAATGAGAGATAAGAGAGGAGCTGAAACAATCTCTTTCACGGCTGTTAAGATGTGTTAGATTGGATACAAAACATTTAGCGAGCCATAAGACGTAATTACAACGCTCTTTGCTCTGGATGGCGGCCAAGCAAAAAGACGAAGGTCCGGCAAACATATTCTGGATCTAGTTTTAGACTTTTATATCGAATTAATTGTGATAGACGGGAAACTGTTTGCCAATACTCTTTACGGGCTAATTAATGGATCGGATAAGCTTTGCTTAAAGGATAAAAAATGTGTGCTCATTAGCAGTGCGATCAATACAATTTTCTGATATTCTCGTATTAAGTATTTTTAGCGGGAAGTGATTGCAGAATTTTCATAGATAAAGGCGTCGCCACCAATTATGAGGGGTGCTATACACTTGATTGTTTCGTACATTCGATTCAGCAGTATTTGCTGAACAACTCGACCCAACGCATGACACAGCTCGACTTGTGCCGATCGTCAATTTCCGTTCGGCATCAACCATCGCTGAATAATGCTCGGGCGGATCGGCACAATGCAACTAGCATTGTCGCCGAGAGGGTTGCCCGAACACGATACCGAAGAAAGGAGGTGTCTGATGAGATGACGGGTAGGTAATAGAGAAGTATGGAAGAAGAAGACGTGCTGCGGTGAGCCCAAATAAATTGGGATATGGGTGGTAGGGTGAATGCTGATGATCGATATTATTAAATTTTGCCGCACGGCTGCGTTGTTCCGAATGATGGCGACCGAAAAATATGTGAAGCTGTTACTAGCGTAGCCTGGGAAGTCAATTATACACTGCTAACCTTCTAGTGTTACACCAGATAATAAGTTTCTCGTATTGTTGTAAATACGAATACAAAGAAATAGGGCAGCCTATTCTTGCCAAAGGACAATGCCATTAATTAAATTAGTGTATAATTAGAAAAGTCACAAATAAAAAAGCAGATAGAAAAGTAATTAGATCTGGAGTGTTAATAGATTTTATTGTTGGCGACCTGTGGTCACTGCGTCCAGACTAATTAATGAATGAGAAACACAATAATTGGCTGTGGGGGTACGATGTTTAAGTGAAGGAGGCTTGGAGGAAAGAAATAATGATGTTAAACATTCGAAACCCTGTTTTATATGAGAAAAGGTCGAAAAAAATATACTCTACCTAATGCAAAAGAGTTTAATTGCAATTTTCACTATTAGTTGTTGCTGTTACTACTTTGTCTATAGTTTATCGCAAAAACAATGCAAGTAAACTAACATTTTTGCATTAAATAATTAGTCTTCATTTATCACAGTGTTCTGAGTATCTTTCTAAATCTCTGTAAACATGCTTAGCCGTAAGAATAACAGATTTTTGTGGTTTGGCAGTTTCAAAGCAAAAAAAAAATCTCTTTAAAATTTGTTAACAGCCCACAAAATAAAGACTACCCAAATCTAACATTTAGAAGGTGCAATTTCACAGTTGTTGGAACGCGACGGACAGGGGAGGGTGGGGCAGCTAGCACCAGTGTATTAGCATGAGAAAGCCCGGGGCGCCACGACTGGGTTTCATTGCTTTTTCACAAGTGCCGAGGTCGAGACGAAACGACACAATTCGTCTGACGCTAAACTTAACAGCAAAAAAGTCTAAAAAAGGTACCTTTTTAAAAATATTCTCTACTGTTGTAAATTGTGTTGTCTTAGCTGCGGTACTCTAATTTCATTAGCAACGTTGTGAGAGCAAACGTTGGAGGAGCGGTCATAAGCCACGTAATAGTTGGAGGAAAATGGAATTACTTACGCAAGGCAAAAATTCAAATTTCAAGGAAATTTCGTTTATATTTGTGGAATTTCTTAAAATGCAGCTTGTAAAGTTTTGGTGAGGGACGTGTCCTAAGCCGGATATAACTTATTTTTACGCAGAGTATGAATAAGATATTTCTTGTGATATCTTCAAGCTCTAGATTTCATGAACTTATTCATACTTTTTCAAGAAGTACAAGGCAAAATTCACATTTGCTAAATAAAACAAGACGACGAGTCGTAAATAAACCCATCATAAAAAGTACCGTGTATGGTGCAGCCAAATGACAATTTTAATATTAACATACTTGATGTTTAAATCCTTGTTTATTACTTCCAGCAAAATACAAGGATAAAGTGTTTGCACACAATTGAAATGGTGCAAAAAGCATTACGTGGTTTGTGCCTGGTGCCGGGGGAGTGTGGGGCGGAATGTCACACGTATTTAATTGGCGCGGTCGCCGCAGCATATGAACGACTCAGGAGCAAACGTCCACTGTTTGTCACAGCACCGCAGCTCGAGTAATTTAATAAAAAATCCCCGCTCTACTCTTTTATAATGCATGATTATGAAACAGGATGAACGGGAAAACGTTTTTGTGGTCTTAACTGCAGCGTTTTATGTGTGTGTAAAAAATTCAAATGCCCTCTTTGGGAGAAACAATATTTGCTGACAAAGAAAACAAGCAGTTATTTTTATAATCTTATCGCAGCCATCCGCAGAGTCACAGTGGAACGAGCTCTAAATCTAATAAGAAAAGTTTGTATTTTTGTTCTTTCCACATGAAGTAAAGTTTTTATCTTCATATCAACACGTTACAGTAACAAGAGATGTGTCTACATAGGCACGGAAACTTCTAGTCGTGAGGTAAACAATATTTTTATTCAGCTGACGTTGATAAAAATCAGTTTTTGCTTCATCCAAACATTCGTGCCTCGCATATTGTTTTTGCGCGCACATTCAGCTGAACAAACAGCAGATGTCGCGCAAACCAAACATAGTTATCCTTCGACTTGGGACGGGCAAAAAGTCGACACGGGAGTCGAACATACCGAATGAGGTTTAATAAAGCTCCTTTGTAGTAACACACCGTAACGTAATAGGGTCCTAAACTAATAGAGCAAAGGGGTCTATTACGACGCCGCAAGTCTACGGCACGAACGGGTTTAAACAGATTTACGGCTAAAAGAAACGCACTTATCTACGCGGTTGACCCTTGTCTTTTGTTGCGCGACCCAATTTGCGCTCCGGTGAACGTATTTGTTTTGAGTCTAATTAAAATTCTTTCTTGTAGTTCATTATGATGTAGACAGGCTTTATGAAAAGGCTTTTTGTTGTATAATGTAAGCGGAAGGCCGGTGCCACGTATATTCCCCGAGGACGCGTATTTCGAGAACCTTGTTTGTATGATTTATTACAATGGAGAAATAATTATAAAAACTAAACTGGGAAAATTGGTAAAATACTAATACAAAACCTTTAAAATAAGGTAAGCATTAAATTACTCATTGATAATGTATCTCGATTATCTAATCAAAGATCAATGTACAAATAGCAATGGACTTGCCTACAAAAACTTAAGTCATTCAATGAATGCGAGCTTTTTGTAACCGCATCACGCCGACAAATCATAATACAAATCTGTGTCATCTACATCTAAACGCGGTTACCCTTATAAATAAAAAGCCTCCGGAAGGACAAACATGTCTTGAAAAAAGGCCCAGTCTAAACAATGTCTTAAATAAATAAGCCTTTCTTTAATTAACCGCAAACCTTTTAAAAAGATAAAAAATATGTAACAAGAAGGACTTGGACTTCTAAGTTCTAAGAAATTAGCAAACTATATTGATAAGGGACGATATGTAGGTTATCTATGTTGGCTTTGGTCTCATCAACATGAGAAAGGCCGGTCGCTGGGGCCGGCACGCCCCGGAGTTTTATTAGTCCACGGTCCACTCCTCCCAAGTCGACCCCAACTCCGCTTGTTACGGCCACAAAGACACAAAACCTTCACGGTACGTTGCTGAAGGAAACTTTAGTTCACAATAAATCTGACCAGTGATACAAATGGCCTCGGCTAATATTTGCCCCATGTAAATGGCACAGCTGGTCACGTATTCGGCACATGCCGAGTTAATATTGAAGTAAATGCTTTGTTGCTTTGTAATACAGAATTTTGGGCCTATTGATTCCTGTTTGCGGACATGTGGATACAAATTGTTAATCGTAAGAGGGAAAATTGATATAATTAATATTAAAGATATTTAATATTAAATTACTATTTTTCCTAGTAGGCCAGTTTGGGGTAGAGCAATCGGAACGGAGATTACTTGCTATTTTTTCTCCTGCAGATAAGACATGGAAAAGTAGAAACAGAAGTATTTTTATTTCTAAATCCAAGATGTGTTATGAAACTGATTCGATATGCTATGTTTGTGAGTGCAAACTAATTGATTATGAAGTGTGAAGTTATTGTGGAAGCTGCAGAAGATTGTAAAATATCTTTGCATTGTATAGATTCCATCTCTTAGTATTATATAATTGCATAGCACATGTGTGAGTACTATGTACTGTAAAGCTTCCATTTATATTTTGTTATCTTTCATTGACTGGAATGTGTCCTGGTGGCTGAGAGAATGTCATGCACACTCAAATGTCTGTCGCTGATGGTGGCGCGTGTGTCGGGTCATTTAGTTCCCTTCAATATGGTTGAGTTGAATGGCGCTGATCCATGCGTCATGTTCGTGAACGGGCGCTGTCAGTTGGGACTGGTCATCTCTTACCTGCCACGATTTATTTTAATTACTTTATTTTTAAATTTTTGGCTTAATCTTTTACTCTGGACGCTCTTAATGTGCACGTCTTTGTACATCGTTCTCACATATATGTATAATCTCAACATGAATGATGTAACCAAGATTTTGTAACAATATTTTGATTTAAAAGAGTGTCCATGGAGTTTCTTGCCCATTCTTCTCCATAGAGATCTACGATTTGGAATGTGCAACTACAGTACTTTCGCAAGTTATTATGCCTTGTGTCTGTGACTGTAGCTTAGCTTTTTTATTTTTGACTTTCAAAAGTGCCTGTAATGGTCTAATTGAAATAAATGCTTTGACTTTGACTTTGACTTTGACTTTAGGAATCAAAATTTTATAGATTCTGTAGGTAGTCGTATTGAATCTTGAGGTAAACCGATGCGGACAGATGTGACAAAATTGTGTGGGTTTTGTGCTTTCTAAAAATAAGCTCTATTCTTCTGGTACCCAATGGGAAATTGGTATTGATTCGCGACTCTTATGGAACATAACATCCTCGCATATCCGCTGATAAGCTTAAAATAAATAAAACATAACAAAAACAAATGAAAATAACATCGTTTAGGAGAAAATTCGCTCCATGCGTATTGCCAAAAATGAAAATGACATGTGGGTACAATTTCAACAGATTCACGGGCAAAACATACAGAAGCTTATAACAATATAAGCCATCCGACGGAATGATGTCATTTCCCCCAGAAAAAAGGTTAAAAGGGCCATTCCCGAAGAGAAATCTCGTTATTATTGCAGCTCGTTCAGCGGAAGCTAAATATGATACTGGAAATGATGTCCCACGTGTGTTTGTGTAACGTTTATGTTAATACTTTATATTCTCATCAAATGGGGTATAGAACTCTTTACACCTCGCATTTGCCTTGAAAGCGTCAAGCGCTATCGAGACAATGAGAGTAGCACTTGACTTTAGCTGTAAGAACGGTAAATGGTCGCGATACATGCATATAAATAGTTGAGATTTGCCTTCTTATTAAGATCATAGACGGTTGGTTTCGCTCTTAAGTTTTGAAAAAAATTGAGTTTTGACGAAGAGATTCTTATCGCACTTAGTTTATATAACATATTATATATATTTTTTTTTTCATTTAAAAAAATTGTTGTCTTTTATGAAGTGTTAAGATAATCATCATTTCTATAAAGGCCCGTCCTTTATCACGTGAGGTTTTTTAGACCACTTGTTTGCCCCGCCTCCCCCTTTGGTGATACGTCGTGAGTTTTTGGGGTACCACTCCCCCCTCCCAATATCACGTGTATTTTTGATTAGTGTAAAGATCAGACAGTTTTTTTTTTTAACACAAAACATTGAAATATTTTACACATCACACATGAAATTTTTTTTTTTTGTCCCACAAAAAAGTGCATGTGATTATCATTTGAGGGTATGAATAACAGGGTGTAAAGTTCTTCATCCCCGATAGAAAAGGCAGGATCCTCCGACCAGACGCGTGTTATGCCTGGTAGGCTACTGCTCGACAGTTGTTGTCGGGTTCTTTTATTTAGTCTTAGTCGCGGATAACTTTACTTGCGCGATGTAAGATTTCGATGTTTAGTTCATGCCGCTATAGTCAGATTATCCCCCCCACCGCATCGTTAAAACTCATGATTTTTTCTGACGCCCAGTTCGAACCTCACGTGATTAAAGGACGACCCCTAAGTCATGCAATTCGGGAAGCTTTTTAGTTAGGAGACAAGGTATGATTACATTACCAGGTACTGTAGTGTGCATACCTACATATACTATCCAGTGTAAACTACTTTCTGTAAATAAAACCACTTTCAGTACATAGAGTAAAACATATTTAGAGCAAAACTACGAGACATTGTATCTAATCAATTAGGAAAAAACAGCACTGAATAATACAGAAAAACCTGAAAGAAAATCGTAGCCTCTCCTTAAAACTTCAAATAAAAATTGCTACAATGTCTTTACTTTTGCAAAAGGCGTTCTGCGCCCCGCTGTACCAACAAGGGATTGCATTAGTATTCCTGCCTCGTACCCTTAAGGATAACCCCAGTTACGGTGTAAAGTCGCAGCGTACGATATGTAAAAATATCACATATACGTATGTGGGCGCAGAAAAGTACGTGTCTATCGTTTCAGTGAATGTTTTCACTTTTGCGAGAGTTCCATAGCCTTTGTGTTGTACTGAGTGCCTGTCTACATTTATCAAGGGTCGCTACAACAAGATCTCATATAAAATCCCGAAAGGTATTGAGTCTGTTCCTAATACCTACATGGCCAGGACTACTGGAGTTCTCCGCCTTATTTCGGGTAATACTTTCGTTTTCCCGCGCCTAATACTATCTTTATAAAAAAGAAAATAGACCGTCTTTTGTTTCGCTTTATTAGGTACTGTTATGAGGAAAAGTAACTTTCCGGTCGGAAGGTCATCTTTTCCTATCAATGTAAGGTTCAGTGCACACAGCCTGGTCATATTTATTAAGGTATTTTTGCCACCCCGATACGCTGTAGGATCTAAGGTTTCGAAATATGTCTCTCTATAAGAAAAAGACAAAACTTCTTACAACAGTTCGATTTCAAAAAAATGGCGTAGGTGTTATCAGAAAAGAAAACACGAAACTTGTTATCAAAAATAATAAAGTGATGAATGAAAGAACACTTTTCAGAATGTTTATAAGTATGATTGAATAAAAAAAAGTTGACATTTGTTGTAAATGTAGGTACAAAGTTAAGGGGAATAAAACACTTTAAAAATAATGTTTCAGACATTAAAATTATTAGGTTACTTTAAACCCTGTAGACAGAAATAGGAACCCCGCGTAGCGGCCGTCGACTACACCTTCGGCTACGCTTTTTAGGCGACTATAAAGTGTTTTGAGGTTAGGTTACAATAATTGGTTTTTCTCAAGAGGTGAGAAAGGGTACCTATCCCCCTCCTCCTGCCAAACGATTCTAAATTTTTACCAACTAACTGGATTCGAAGTTGGTTTTCGACACAGTTATAGTCCAAACCATTATTTTTGTAGATATTTTAATTATGTTGTTAATTAAATTATTACTTTTTAGTGTATATTTATTTTGTAAAGGAGACGGGCGCAAGTTCATAGAAAGGTGGGCCTGATGTTACAATAACGATTACTGCATTATTTTATTTATTTACTAATACTATTAAAAAAATACTTACTTAATTATTTACGACTGCTTCATGGTAGAAGGAAAATATAGGATGTTATTGGTTTGTACAAAATAACCTCTAAGGTATTCATACACCGAGCTCTCACGTTATACATACTTTAAGAAAATAATTATTTGACTTTATTGTAAACTAGAATTAACCTGAATTTACTGTAGGACATTCACACACTGAAGATTCAGACGCCGTCCAACTAGATTCTAGAGGTTTGAGATAATTATAAAAAAACAGAGCGAGTCTGAATTAAAAACACTTACTCTTTTAATGATTTATTCATCGTCCACTTCATCATAAACAATTAAAATATCGTCTAAAAACTGTGCAGGCGGTATTAAATTATCTTGATGCCTTGCCCAGCGTAGGTACCATACTATGGACATCACATGACAAAAGCAACCTACAGACCTACAGTTCTTTTTCCTACCAATCAATTACAATATTATTGTTTGATGGCCTCTCTACCATTAAAAGAACTGTCAACTAAAAAATAAAATATATTTTTGAGCTTACATATCTCGATCATATACTACCTCTCAATAGCCAGCTACAATTATTGGATATTGACTATTAAAAGGCAAAGTCGTTAAAGAACACTAATCGAATAATAATTATTACAGCACACGAAAACAGAACAGAATATATCCACTAACGTACCGCCGCAAACTCAAAGCCAACGAACAAAGCAAATGATTTGATTGAAGTTTGAGTTTTTGACCTGACATTGACATGAGTTCCGCTTTGTTGCCTGTATATAACATTGACAATCGATTGTGAAATCGATTTATTAATCAATTTATTTTTACGACTTTTTTTGAAGAGTTGAAGTGTCACGGAGAAAACCATTATTTAAAAAAATATATGTTTTTTTTATTATATATATTATAAACTTATGTAAAGAATAAAACTCAATCACGTTTAATAGTATTTTAAATAATTAATTAACTATTTTATTTTTGTAGTAATATCGATTAACTTACCTATTTCATCTGGCAACATTGTTTCAAAGTGAAAATAAGGAAAGTCAATGTTATTTTGATTAAATATTTAATTTCTTATGATAAAACCACAAAAAAAAAACTGATAAAAATATTGATAAATATTAAATATTTCATTTGTGTAACGTTAGGCTCAGATTTGCCCGTCTCCTTTGGTTCATTTTTTTTAAAGTGAATATTAAATTGTAGATGTATTATTATTTTAAAATGCTAATAAGTATACAATTTTATAGCTGTTTTCATCAAATTTAAAGCAGTATTAAATACATCCCTAAAGTTAAATCCACCGTTAGCAACAAAAGCGATCATTTTTCTAAGCAACGTTGTATTTTCTGTGGAACATAGACTAATTTCATACAGCTGAAAAATGCTCAACTCAGTTGCAGCGCGAGCAGGAAACGAAACGCCACATGCTCTAGGATATTTCGTTCTAGACATTCTTGAATACAGCTTGCATATTCTCGGAGCACTGACGGGGACGTACTTACAAAAGTATAATAGTAATAAATGTCACATTTCTTAGGCAACGTCGAGAGTATTCACGAATCTCGTGGCACTGACTCACTTGCAATGAGCACTGTGTTTCATTTGCTCAGCCTTTTCCCGACTTTGTGGGAGTCGGCTTCTAACGGGATGCAGTTGAATGTTAGTATCTGACCTTCAAAACTTAGTTAGTACTAGGTAATACGACACCCCTTGGTACCTAAGACTGGTTGTCAGACTTTCGGGCCACTGACTTCCTGTAATGACTGTCAAAGATCTACAAATGACAGCCGGGACCAACAGTGCTTTCCAAGGCATGAACGAAACTTAGTACGTAATGGATGGTCACCCGTCCACGGAACGACCTTGGCAAGCGCTGCTTAACCTTGAAGATCGACACGTGCGGCTGTTGTTACATATTTAGCCACGAGCTCCTCCAATGAGCACTGTGTTTCTATAAGAAAAACACAGAAACATCGTGTGCCGCCCGCTAATGTAGATAGCTGATATTTCACCCTCTTTGCTTTGTCACGCACTACGGGACTACATCAAAGAAAAAAGCCTATAATCCGAATGGGACTAAGTAATAAGTTTTTGATGCGTTATCTCCACAATCCGCTAGTTTATCCGTTACACTGAAGATTTTTTGGGTCAATAGGTACAGTTGCTTTCGGAAAGTTTTGTTGAGAAAAACTAAACTTACAGATCTCAGTGATAAATTGATGTTTACTGGAGATATTTCTCAGATATCTTGTCCAACTTCATAAGAGAAAATGAATAGACTAATTTATACCGTCCTGACGGTGAACAAACCTAGAATGAAATATCCTAAATAGGTTACGTAAGCGCCGGGAAGCTTCCAAAAACACTTGAAAATTTAAATGTAGTATCCATTATACTGAATGTAAAATTTAAGTAGTCCAGATGAAACTAACTTTGTATCAAAGAGAGCACGGTACGGAATGATCGTAGGCACGGCACGAACAGGAGCAAATAACTATAATTATTTAATTTCAATTCAGGAATTAATTAGGGAAACAAGACTAAAAGAAAATACAAAACGTAATTTCGGGTATCTTCTACACTAAGGATGTTTTGATTAATATTAAAAGGTATCAAGCTTAAATAAAGAAATTGTAGATACATCTACGAATGCTGTTCAACGTACCTATTATGTAATTTTATGTTCATACATAATGAAAATACATCGTAACGATGAGGTATTCCCGTTTGAGCACCTATTTTTAGGGCACCTAGACATTGAGCACCAAAGGTATTCCCATTTGGGCACCAACCATTTTAATAGATTGGTACTCAACTGGCAACAATAAAAAATATTCAACTTTATTCCCTTTTGAGCACCTACGATGCGGCAGCTTATAGTGTTGAGGTGGATAATAAAACATATCGATAAAATTGGCAGTACTTTTTTTATTATCATATTAATTTTAGGAAACCAAGTAATTCTAATTAATATCATAATCAGCCTTATGTTATTTTCTAGGTAACTCACCTACATAAGACAAATAATACAAATCACGTTCCTCGTAATAACAGTATGGTCTTTATACCTTGTTTTTAATAATTAAAATTTCTTCTTAATATTTACAAACTCGTATAATTTACAAGTAAAGATTTTAGTCGTTTTGGAAAATATGAACTCTGTATATTTTTTATTAATATCACATTTAACCTTATCTTGTTACATAGGTACTCACCTACTTATACAAATAAAAGAAATCACATTCCTCGTTACAACAGCAAAGAGTCTTTATGCTTCTTGTTTTTAATTAAACAATATTTCTTATTAATACTTACATAATTATATCATATTATAAATAAATAAAATATATACATATTTTATTCTTCATAATTTTCTGCATTATTATTGCACCTACTGTTTTGTCTCTGCATCACCCTAAGGTAGACTGGTAGAAAATGCCCAAGGCATTAAGTCCGCCTTTGTACATTAAGTGCATAAAGTTTTAATAAATACTTAAATAAAATAAATATTGCTGTTTTGATCCTAATTGTATGTATTTTCTCCGTTGTTCTCCTCTTTGGAAGAAACCACCACTTTTGGACAAAATTGACCAAATTATTCGCAACACATTAACATCCATTCTTAATGTGGCCCTGGACGACCGAGAGTGGCTGCAAGCCACCCTACCAATTCGTTTTGGTGGCATCGGCGTCCGCAAAATTTCAAGTGTAAGTTTACCGGTGTTCCTGTCCTCTGTCCACAGCACTGAAAAGTTAACCAGGAAAATTTTAGCTCTCTCCCTGGTTGACTCGGAAGTGCCGTGCTTGACCGACGCAGAGGTTGCCTGGAAAGTGGCTTGCCTGAATACGGATCGGCCAGAGAACCCGCTTTCCCAGAGACAGTGGGATTAGCTGCTCTGCAGGTTGGTACGGAATAAACTTATTAATACGTCTACCAACACTGCTGAGCGTGCCCGCCTACTGGCTGTGGGTGAGTGGGAGTTGGGCCTCTGGCTTCAGGCACTAAGAGTGCAGGTCGAATTGCGCTGCACGCTAGTATTAATGATCTCATCCGTCGTGGTGCCAGCTGTCTTAGAATCCAATGGCTTGGCACGCGTCGATGGGAAGAAACCAGATGGTATGATCATAATGCCATGGAAGTTGGGTAGGCCTTTGGTGTGGGACGCAACTTGCGTCGACACCCTTGCGCCATCCCATCTTCCTAGCACAGTGGGCTGCGCTGGGGTGGCTACTGCAGGTGCTGAAAACCTCAAACGGCGCAAATACAATAATTTAATTGGTAGTTATGTGTTTGAGCCGTTTGGGGTTGAAACACTAGGGCCATGGGGTCTGAGTGTCCACCTAGTATTTAATTTTTTCATCATATTTATTTTAGTGATTCGTAAAATACCTGTGCTTCTCTAGCACAAAATGGCATCAGACACATCAAGTCTTCGTCTTCGTCTTCAAATAGAATCAACTTTGACGATAAAAAAAACTGATTGATTGACTGATATTATCATACTAAAAATGTATAAAAGAAACCATACAAGATCAGATAATAATCGTTCTAAAAACTACCTATTACCAAAAGTTTGTATAACTGATATAGAATTCATTTTTTTTTTCGTTTCTAAAACAACAAAACAATTATTTGTATAATTGACCCAGTTCTCGATTATGGTAATACCACGATGTACTGGGATCGATCTATCGTCACACCTTCATTCGGCCCTAATTCTTTTTCATTCTTTTTCAAAGTTTTTTTAAAATGAAAGTAGCATCTATATACTGTAACATTAGGAAAGACAGCCTGGACGCCCCTGACTGCAGCTTCTTCGAAGTCACTAGTGAAAATGTCCAGACCAATGTCTGGTACTGTTGAAAACTGCAACAATTACAGTGAAATTCGCCAAAAAATAGGAAAATTATTTGTATAATTGACCCAGTTCTCGATGATGGTAATATCACGTTGTACTGGGATCGACCTATCGTCACTGACAGGACTATTGTTGCCAATAAGCTTGACATTGTGGTGATAGATCGATTGGAGCGTCGCGCAATTATTGTTGATATAACGGTCCCGTATGTCGAGAACCTCGGGAAAGCAGAGAAAGATAAACAATTCAAATATCTCGATCTGGCTCGCGAGGTTGTCGACATGTGGGATGTGACTACAGCAGTCATTGTGCCGATAGTCGTGTCGGTCAATGGCTTAATAGGCAATAGCCTCGACCAACATCTGAGTAGGCTCTCGCTGGGCAGCTAGATCAAGCGCTTGATTCAGAAGGCAGTTCTTCTAGACACGGTGCGTATTGTTAGGAGGTTCCTCTCTCAAGAGCTCTGACCACCGGTAGCTCGGACCCTGTTTCCGATGCCGGAGGGCTACTATTTATTATATTTTTAAATTTTTATATTATTTTATATTCTAATATTTAAAAATGTATTCAATATGTGTAAGAACAAATAAAGGAAATAATTTGTAGGTATGATATAATTATGTAAGTATTAATAAGAAATATTGTTTAATTAAAAACAAGAAGCATAAAGACTCTTTGCTGTTGTAACGAGGAATGTGATTTCTTTTATTTGTATAAGTAGGTGAGTACCTATGTAACAAGATAAGGTTAAATGTGATATTAATAAAAAATATACAGAGTTCATATTTTCCAAAACGACTAAAATCTTTACTTGTAAATTATACGAGTTTGTAAATATTAAGAAGAAATTTTAATTATTAAAAACAAGGTATAAAGACCATACTGTTATTACGAGGAACGTGATTTGTATTATTTGTCTTATGTAGGTGAGTTACCTAGGAAATAACATAAGGCTGATTATGATATTAATTAGAATTACTTGGTTTCCTAAAATTAATATGATAATAAAAAAAGTACTGCCAATTTTATCGATATGTTTTATTATCCACCTCAACACTATAAGCTGCCGCATCGTAGGTGCTCAAAAGGGAATAAAGTTGAATATTTTTTATTGTTCCCATTTGAGCACCAATCTATTAAAATGGTTGGTGCCCAAATGGGAATACCTTTGGTGCTCAATGTCTAGGTGCCCTAAAAATAGGTGCTCAAACGGGAATACCTCGTAACGATTCGGTTGAACACGTCTACGATTGAATAAAATTATGTACCTACCTAGTTTTTATAGTGACAAGTCTGACAACGTAACATGACATGGGAAACGACGAAACCTAAACCCTTGTTCTATTCATGGATAAAAAGTAAAAACCCGAGAAAAATATAAATAGTTGTCTTTCACAAAGCAAGGCATAAAAACGTTACGACCGTAAGTACTGAGGACTTTGTGACTTTCACATCGTCGTCTCGTCCAGAAATTGTATTACAAATTGTTTTTATAATGTTTAAGACTTTAGACCCATACGTAACTCTTTAAATAGGTATTAGACATATGAAATTAACTGTCTGTCTGTTACCTTTTCACGCCTTATAGCTGAGCATGTTGGGGTGAAATTAGGAACACGGATAGACAATATATTGGCATGACCTTGGACTTTTTGTCCCGGTATAACGATCCCGTAGAATAATTCTCGACCTCAACGCGGGCAAAACCGAGAAAGTTATACATTTAAAGATGAGGGAACTAAGGAAACGTCGATACATTGAGTGAGAGAAGCAAGATAAAATGAGGAGAATGCAGGAGGCACGTCTCAGATGGTACAGAGATTAAGCGGGATTAGCTAAAGGGTAGGGTTGTGAACCTTCAACGCTTGCAACACCAATGATTGCCATCGTCAGATTTGCCCTTACCGTACTTAGTCGGGCGAAAGATATAGTACTGAGAAATCAAAGGGAGAAAATCGAGTTCACACAATTATAATGGTGTTTCCATGACAATCAAAGTCAAAGTTAATTCAAGCCACTGCATCATTGTGTGTGTCAAAGATGTCAAAATGAAACAGAAATCATTAACTGTCGCAGTAAGGCGAATCTAGTGAATAAATATTTGAGTAACATAATGATTATCTTATCTTACTTCCTTCTAATATTATTTAAGCGAAAGTTTGTGAGGACGTATGGATGTTTGTTCCTCTGTCACGTAAAAATTACTGAACGGATTTGAATGAAATTTGATACATAGATTGTTTATAACCTGGATTAACACAAAGGATACTTTTTATCTCGGTAGTACGATCCCGTTGGACAATTACCGATCTCAATGCGGGCGAGGCCGGGCATAAGCTAAGTAAGTAAGTATTCTATTTTACAATATATCATATCGCCATGAATTTAACGAAAGAAGGCGAACAGATTTTGTTCTTGTTCGTGCATGTTTCCCAGAAATGCTTCAATAGTTAGTTGGTCGATTTCAATTTTTCTTAAATAGAAATTGGACCGAAAAGGTTTAAAAGCATAGGATTATGTTTGTAGAACAAGTCAAGCCTTGGTATTAAAAAAATACAACTTTTGAAGATTTTACACTCCCATTTCCCATCTCTCCCCAAAACCTCCAGAGGCTACGAGACACACGAATTAAATAACACATTCCGTATAATTCACAAATTCGGGGAACAATGTCGCGAGTCTGTCACCGAGATTGCTCAATAAAGAAAAATCCGGATTAACACGTAAAAGGAAATGAATACTTAACACGCGGCGTGAACGGAGCTTTAATTGAAGCATTTTAGAGTAGGAAGACTGCCAGGGAATATTCTATGAGGTGTGGGAGAATTTATGAGGTCAATAGCAATGATTAAGGTGGAAATGTGCATTTTCTAGATAGTTGGATAACGCTAGGATGAACAATGTTTGTAGGATATGTCACAATGATGCCTTTTTTTGGGATGGGAATGCTGCCTGAGAGAGGTTTCTTAACGGCATGTAAAGCCAAGTCAGAGGCCCATAGGCGGCATACAAACTCTGACACCAGGTTAAGCACTAACCACACGATAAAGAAGAAGGAAGTCACAATGATCAGCAGTTTCTTTAATGGGTTAGAAAAACCTAGAATCCTGCGAAAACCGAACGTTATACAGTACTAAAAAAACATGCTTGTAGGAAAATATTGTCAAAACACAAAAGGTTGTTGCATTTTTCTATACTTTCGGGAAAAGACGTGGTCTTTGCTTTATTACAAAGAACTAAATAAATAAACTAAGTACTAAATAACCATGCATAAAAAGTTCTACAACTATGACCCTGATAATCACGATTTTGTATGATAGTGCCATCTGCTTACCTGTGGCTCGTCATTAAGCTTTTTATGGTGCTCGTGGCTCGGTTCTACAGATCGCTTCTTAACGTCGTGATGTGATAACAAATAGTAGTGCTTCAGTGAACCAATCTGTAACAAATAAACAACATATATTAGTTTTAAATATAACTAGAAATAGAAATTCTACCTATGACGGTTGGATGGGTATATTGTCCGGAGAAAAAAAAAGTATTCCATAATATTCGGCAAATGTATTCTATTTCCGCTAGCCCTTCAGTATTTAAATGGCTATTTTCCACACGGCATCAAGTGTAGTCCGCCCTAAACGACACTTATAGCAAGGCTATTGGAGTTTCCTAACGGGCTAGCCCAACTACCCGGGGCTTATCGGCGACTTTATTTTCTTCACAACAATCAGAGGCCGTTCAAAATGTTCTCGATTACGTACTATAAAAACATTAGCTACAGTAATTTATTCCTATTGCTTTCCGTATGGAATTAGTACGTTGGCGCGAACTATTTTTTTAGTATATTTCGGTGGGCTCTAATAAATCGAGAGCACGCGAACTCCGCCCTGCCCTCACTCAAGTGTTAAATTATAGAAATTGTAGTTGTGGCAGCGATTGTTATGAATTTTATTTACACATATTTTTATTCGAGATATAAAATCTTACAAATAAATTATTTGCTTCAGAAACTAGGGTTTTTATTACACATTCATTCTTTCAATTCATTTCTACTCTTTCATAAACTTCAGATTTATTTTCGTTAGCCTTTATTTAACTTCATCTATCTACTTATTCTATGCCTCTAATAATAATGATTAGGTACGTTTCACGAGCCAGCTTTAACCTAAATAAAAATAAATAGACTCAATACTAAAACTTAGTATCCAATCAATCCTCGAGGTATAATACCGAGTTATTCTACATATTATTTATATTGAGGCCGAATCCATCTCTAAGCAGTATCTGGCCAAAATAGAAGTGGAATTAAATTATTTGGCAGCTCACGTGCCGATGGTTTACGAGGTCGGCGGTAGCAGTACGCCTAACGTTTTCCCTATTAACTACTACTGAAACTTAAACGTGTCATCTTTAAAAACCTCTACTGAGACTGGTTTTTGTATTTTTAAATAACATTATATTTTTAAACGTGATTTGGCGTTGCATGACTGACTGTTCGACAATATAGTCGAAACCTTTTCATCGCACTTTTTATTTTCTAATCTAGAATAAAGGACCATGGTCATTGTTCTACGAACCCTGGGCGGAAGACCAACATTATTGAAATATATCTCAAATAGTAGCTTTTAATTAGGACTTCAATGAATTGCAAACCTAGTACCTAAGTCACCGGGAAAAAAATACAATACTGTTGAATTTACGTCCCTATGTGATGGTTCCGAAATCAAATGTTTCAAGTATTCAGAAACACGCAAACCAGTCTCCTGGAACCCATAAACACTAACAGCGTAATGTCCTTGTGAGTTCTGATAATTCTCATTTAACAAAACAAAAACAAAAGTGGCAACGCAGACATAAGAATATTACTCATGACGCATATGTCCGACCTTACCGCACTCGCGGGCTTTACCGTTTATTACGGCATTAAACTGCTTACATTATATGCGACGGGATTTTTAATCCTGCCGACATTAACCATAAGTACCATTTACAACAACATTCTTAATGGCAGTTACCATAATCCTTTGCCTACACTAATAAAAACTGAAGTCTTATTCATTACTAGGGCGTTATAATTGCGAAGCGTATTTTACACTTGTGTTGCTGAAATTGTTGCAAAATTATGAAAACATGGGACTTTTCTGCAGTTTACAAATGAAGTTAATATCAACCACCTCTGAAAAGTTTACTTTCTCAATAGGTAGGTGGTAGCGGTAATATTAATTGCTCTCAACAACGCTGCCATTTTTCCAAGCAGTTCAGGTAGGAGATACAGTCTTCCATACCAGGCTAGGACAATCCTAAACCAGACTTTTTACATGTCTGCAAAGACGTTGGAATTTTTCGGCCACATTCTTGGAACAGCTGAAAGTTACTGGCAAGGTCGATGGCAAGTCTCCGAAGGGTCGTAGTTCACTTAGATAGCCAGAGCAACTTCGCTCATCTCTGGACAAAGCTGCTCAATGCGAATCACAATGCCAAGGACGGCGAAACATCGTCAAGCAGAAGATTGCTTCACGTTAGAGAATCCCTCAGAACTGACTGGACTGGAACTGGACCGAGAGGAGGATGCCCATGAATTCAAAAACTGTTACGGCATGAAACTCCTTACTAACATTTTTATTTTCGCGTGGAAAAATAGTGTTAAATTACCTTTATTGGGTCATAACATAACTATGAGTTTAACTTATAAAGTCGTCGTTAGACGCGTGCCATGTATTGCACTTTCTTTTCATTTTGCCTGTGAATTTACAAGGGTTTTACGAATAATAAAGGGGTAATTTAATAGCAGGCATTTGTTATTTTAAATTTAAACTTGGTGTGGTTAGGGAATATGAGGATATCTGATGAAATGTAAGTGAAATATTTAGCATAATTGGCACTAGGTACTATAAGCATTTCAAAATAAATGAATTAGCCAGGATTTTTTTCCCACATAAAGTAAAACCGACATTTTTCTTAAGGCCTAACGGCAAAGGCGCTTGGTTGATTTACATATCAAAATATAATACCCTAAACATTCGACTTTTCCGATAAAATCAAAAAGAAAAAAATATATAGGTAACGAAACAAATATTTCCGTTGCCGAGAATTTAATATGAAGATCATAAGATTGAAGGAACACCTATGCAAAATTAGCTCTATCTCTTGCAAGAGAAAAATTCCCTGAAATGTATTCCCGTCGCCCGACTGAACCGACAAGGAAAACGTGTGGAAAATAAACGGTATTGATGATACGAAATATGAGGGCATAAATTCTTATTGAACTGAATATACCGGCAGGATTCCGATATCTTCTTCGAATGCGCGAAACACGGTTCCTGTTACCTTTTTACATTCCATTGCGTTTTTAGTTCCCATCCCGTTGACGGTAGTTGTAGAAATAAGGTAGTGGAGTGTGAAACGTGCTTCGTACATTTTGTGTTGAATAGTTTTAAGGTGTTGGTAGTGTCGTAGGAGTCGGGAGAGCCCGCCCGCCACGTGTTGCCAGCGAGTACGCGTTCAATTCACTTTGATGTATCACCAGCAATGAAAACAATCGTGGAATTGCTGTGACACTTTTATTTTCTAATAAGAGGCTGCGAATGCTGCGATATCTATCCTAACTTTTCCGAACGATGAGGCTTCACTTTTATGTTTTCTCTAAAAGATTCAGTTGCAAAACTATTTTACATAAGCAGGTCAGGAAAGAGATCAATTTCAATTCCGACTTCTTCCTTTTGTGTTGCTCACGCCACAATGCTTCGCAAATAATTGAACTATATTTACCAAATCTACTGAGCAAACAATCTTTTCAGAATTTCAAGAAGCTTAATTCTCGGGAATATTGGCAAAAAGAAGAAAAAGGCAGGGAATTTTCAAGATCATACAGACTAATATAAGCATGTAAAACATACGATTAATAGAAAACAACCCCCGTATACTGTTCTATTAAAATAAATCGCCCGCTCCAGTCAACAACAGAAAGAAAATATCTAAGTGCTTCAGCTGCTTACAATTCCGCGCAAGTCGATACGGTCCATGTAATGGCGTCGGGGCTACGATCTAGCAAACTGTCACTACTTGCACAATACTGCAATTTTTCAGCCCTACACTGTGTTTAGAATAATGTCTAGATATGGTGGAAGTGTGTTAAAACGGAGCTGCTTTTGCAGCATAAACATCAGTATGTTCATGTTCACTGTTATGATGTCAAATAATTCGATAAGGATTTAATATTGTTAAAAATATTAATGTGATAATGCAGATTATTGTAATAAGTAGATTAATAAGTACGGGTGGTAATGAATACTCGTAATAGTAAAACATCAATCGATAGTCATTATTTCATGAAGAGCAATAGGTTTGAAAATGGGGTAGACAAGACATCAGCATTGACTTAGGTTAATAACATCATACTGATCAACCAAAGCGCGTGGAAGTTTACACCCCTGAGGGAAATGCAACAAGACTTAAGCTCCTTTGTTGAAACGGGTTCCGGAAGAGGCTCATGTTCAGTATCGGACCTTTACGGGGCATTATTGCTCCAATGCCTCTAGTGTACACCATAAGCGATACTAACATTTAAAAGAATGTCTTATACCCTATTTTCTCTATTCTTCTGACTATTATTCCTATCTTTACACAAGTGATATTATACGACGTTACATCATCTCAGGAAACGAAGCTATAACGAGCACGTCCACTTATAGATTGCTCTGGAGACAAAATTTTATGTTAACCACCCCAAGATAACACAATTTTACGATTCATATTCAAACGTTTATTACTTGAAGGGAGATTCGAGCGATATTTAATATGGAACGTTACAACCATTGTTGATATACTTTATGTACTCATAAAGTTTATGCTAGATTTGTTAGCCAACTTAAACCAATATAATATGAGCAGTAAAACTACGAACAACAGCTTCATGAATAAATTCGTTGTTAAAACAAAAACTTTGTATGGAAAGCCTCGTTAAAAAGAATCGAGGTACAATAATTTGAAGTTGTTCACAATTTTACAAATAAAAGGAAAAAACAAACCTTTGCTTTCGATCAATCAAATTAACTTTCCGCAGTAAACTGTTAAAAACATAGTCAGCTAGAATTTAGAGGCGCGATGAAAATAAAATTGCTAAAATGTGTTCCGAGCTCAAACTGCTGGAAACCCCAAATCGAATTGCATGCGTAGGTACATCGTAAAATATTGAATACGCTTAGATCTCCCACGAGTGGAGCTTATCCAATCGTATTAAAACCTACTAAATATAACATAGTTCCCGGTCTAGTTTACCTGTAAAATTCAAGATCATATATTCGTGCCGGCTCCACGCGCCGCCCGAGCCACCGCAGTCAGGTCTATTTTTCACATCGCCCACAATTTATGTGGCTCGTTTGAAAGCGCCGCAGCGAATGTATGATGCAAAATTAACTTATTATCTGCTTAAAGCTGCTGTTGCGTTGTCATCTGAACTGTGCTTAAGCGCAACTAAAGTTTGATTACAGTTAAGCCTTCTACATAGAGATTATTCGGCGAATATGCAAGATGGAATACAGCCAGAAATTACTTGCGGTGCCGTTAAGCGACCTGTTTTTGTAAAAAAATGTGTTTTTATCAAAAAAATAGGTTTCCGGCTCTTATGTTGCCAGTGATATACCTATATACGAGTAGCTTTAAAACTGAAAATATAGTGCTGAATTACAAAAGGAAGTTAATTTACAACGCATTTGCTAACAAGTCTTTGTAGCGTAGTGTACGATGAAACATTAAACTATTTTCTTCTCTTTGGCCAGTTTCATTAATAAACTCTACAGTTTTAAATGGTACATTTTCGGTCTCAGTAATTACTGTGACATCTGGGGTCCCTTAGCTCTAAAAGAGGTTAAAAGCTAATTAAAATCGCGGACACCTTATAAATGTGATCGATAAACTGGAGCCATATCTGAAGTGGTCGTTTCTTGGCTCAAGTGCCCTCTCGTTTCAACTTGTAGTCAAAATTAGAAATTAATATCGACTGTATTGAGTTGAAATATTGGACCTTTGAACTTTTGGAAGCACTTGCTACAAGGGCCAGTGTATTTATCGTAAATCATTTGCTAATAAATGGACTGTTCAAACGTTTGAGTAGCTTGGGCCTCTCGATTCTGGAGGAATTGTTTAGTGTTTCGATCAAGTGGACGATGCCTTACTAGCTAAATGTCATACTATTAGATATTTGATTGATGAAGCAGAGCCTAACACCCGTACCGGTGGTTGAAAAATACTAACTATCAGAAAAAGAGTATTTTACACTTTATACGAATTATTCTGAAAATAAAACAGATTCCTGATTTTTGAAGTGAAAACTTCTTTAGCGGCGTTGAGCACTTTAAAAAAATTGTTCTGTAATGGGTATAAAATCTTAAACTCGCGTCAGGACACTCGCGTCAGGACACATGACAAAGCGTAAGACGGATGGATAGTAGACGATTTTGAACTTAACCTTCAACATTTTATGGTTTAAAATTATTTAAAGAAATTTGGAAAAAGCGTAAGACGGATGGAGAGTAGACGATTTTGAACTTAACCTTAAACATTTTATGGTTTAAAATCATTTAAAGAAATTTGGAAAAAGCGTAAGACGGATGGAGAGTAGACGATTTTGAACTTAACCTTCAACATTTTATGGTTTAAAATCATTTAAAGAAATTTGGAAAAAGCGTAAGACGGATGGAGAGTAGACGATTTTGAACTTAACCTTCAACATTTTATGGTTTAAAATCATTTAAAGAAATTTTTAAATGTTTCCAATCAACTTTGAACCTAATGCTTTAGGGATAAACACGGAATAGAAAAAACCGTAGACAGAGTATTCTATAGACTGCTGGATATCTTCCTTTGCATTCGCACAAGAAAAAGAAGAACATATAAACGTCACAAGCAAAGAAAAGAGACAGAGTATAAATATTTCTGTCCCTTATCGCGTGTCGGCTGAGCACATCATTGTCAGTGCACAACAAGTTTGACGTTTGTGGCGGTGCCAGATTGACATCCAATTTGTTTATTAACAATTGCATCGAAATTATACACATTATATGATCTTTTCGAGCTTAATTCGACAACAGTACATTTGTGCAACTGTGCAAAATGGTAAGGTGCAGTGTAATAAACTGTAAAAGTGATAGTTTGATGAAGATTGCTGGACTGTCCTTTCACTCGTAAGTATTAGATCTTTTTAAGTATTCAATCGCTTTGTGTCCTATTATTTCTCATAAAATAGTCGCAGTAATGTACCAACTAATTCGTTTAATGGATAAATCTCGTATAATCGTGATTTTTGCAATAATTTTATTATCTTACCTCAAAATTCAGTGTTGCCACTTTTTGACGGGGAATTTACCCTTTAATATGGGTAATACCGAATAATGCAATGTCTATAAAAAAATACTCTTCCGACCTTGATTCATATGATATTAGTAATACGCACTACTTAAAATCTATGTTAGTAACACACGTATTATACGATTTTAATTCGTATAACTGCACTCACCTGACGCAAAAAATGAAAGATAATAAAAAATCTTATTAAATTTTCAGATTTCCGAATAAACCCGAAATAAGAAACTTGTGGATTGCTGCTACCGCATGAATCTTTAGGATGTGATCCTATGATCAACATAGATCATGATTATTTAACAGATCCTTCTAGGCTTACTCTTTATTCTAAAGAAATAATAACCTATATTGCTGGTTTTATTGCAAGAAAGTTGAGGAAAGTTATTAAATGTGAGGATTGTCTTTTGGCTTTGATCACAGATAAGTATCACGGAATCATTACGACTGAAGGACATGTATCCATGGTCATGAATAAATTTAAAAAAAAAATCACGGAATCATTGCTAGAAGAGACAAAGGAGGCCTTATTTATCCTTCTACTGACTTAAATAAAGTCTGTGAATTGGCAGAAAAGATATTTCGAGCGCGTTCACATAAAGGAAATTCATTTTTTAATGAGAAAAATGTGATGTCAACACTTATATTATCGTGTTACAAGGAATGCACACGTACCAATATTAATATATTTATTAATGACCATTTCGACAGTCAGCCTTTTATAGGGAATCACAGAACTCTCCTCATTAAATCAATCGCAATGCATTACTTCGAAACCCGTATTCACCATAGTACCAAACAATGTTTTGAACCACAATCGAAAATAAGAATTATACATAATAAGTTAGTGCTTTTTCAAGGACAGTAATTTGTTTATAAATAAAATATTACAGTTGCATCATTGCTATGTTTTATCGTTTTCTGTGTATTGGAATGTTCATTTTAATTTGCAAGTGTATGAGTTTGGCGACACTGGTTCCCGTACTAAGGCAGTCTAAGGGCACTTCCATAAATGATAGTACTTTTATACTGATAAAGCAATTGGTGCAAAATTATTCCCTAACCATTCCAAAATATCAAACATGCTCAACGTTAATAATCAAGTTTTCACTTCTGCCGGCACTCCCGGAGTGCTAGTTTTTTTTTACTTAGCCTCTATTGTCCCACTGCTGGGCAAAGGCCTCCCCCATAGCCTTCCACTCTTCTCTCCGTGCGGTTTTCTCTGGCCAATCTCTCATAAACGCCTCTAGGTCGTCACGCCAGCGTTTTCTAGGCGTCCCTCGGCGACGAAACCTTTTTACCTCCCCATTAAACTTCTCCTCATAAATACATTATGTCGAAGAAATTAACCGTAGATAGTTGGCAATGTAAGCCATCAGTCACAAGATAGGGCGTGGGACCATTCTTAAAACTTTTAATTAATTGTCTAAGTTCGAGACTAAAGTAGGGGGATTCGCATTACATTCCAAGAATTCCAAGTCACTGAGCATAACTAAAATTGTTCGTTGGCAAAACAACGCGATGGAACTTTATACAGCTTTGATGTTTGATTTAAAGAAATTATATTTCAATTAAAATGGAATATCTGATTTCGTTTTTGAATAATTCTGGGATTGAAATATTTCGAAGTAGCTATCTGTATTTAAATTTATAACACTGGTATTTATTCGGAACAGGTTGAAAAGTCATATTACAATTTTTATGAAAGTATTTTCAATAAAAGCATTTGGCAGATATTATGTATGACGTAAGAATCTATAAAACTTCTCATAAAAAGGAGTTTTAATTTAAACTCCTAACAAACTTTCAAGACAAAATATCATCATAAATTCTTCGCTTTCCTTCCCCTTTCATAAAAAATATCCGCCTCCATTCTAGGAAATTATTTCCATTAAGAAAAAAAGTACACCATAATTTAAATAAATGGATGCACCGGGCCCCCTTAATGGTGGCATCACTGTCTAGGGACAGATAATAACTGAGATAGAAAAACATTGACATTCAGGAAGGAGAAATTGAGTTACTGAGATCTAAGTGGCTACTGAAAGGCGAATATTCCCTGAAGATCACCGACACTCGATATCTAAACGTAGATATAGCTGCTCGTAGGATGCTTCGCAGGGAACACATTTACCCTTCTTAACGTCTAATCCCGCACACGTCGTAGTTAAGGGACAGCCAGCGGAAATTATTACTCGTTCGCGTTACAAATTATCCCTCCCCATGTGGACTCCGGGGTAACTCGGTTACACGAACTCGCGACCGTTAATTTACAGCGCGCCCAACAAATTAATATCTCTGATTTGGACCCTTGTCAGCGGGGGCCAACGACGAAGACCCTACCCGTGTTTGGGGGATGCCGCAAGGTGCGAGCGCAATGCCTCATGCTATTATGGGGTCCAAAATTGTGGGACGAGGAGAGCTTTGTTCCATTCACGGAATTGTGAACAGTTACTACAAGTCAACAAAATATAGGAACCACATTCTGTATATACATTTTCGCGGTAAGGGGCAATCGACTTTACTAATAATCTTACTAACTGGCTTTTTTTTTACCAGGCCTGTATGTAGTGTTATAAAGCTCGCAATCAAAACCTAAATAAGAAGAATCAAATTACTTAATGTCGCCCCCGCAAAACTGATCAACACTTCACAACATGGCAACTTATCAAATGAGCGAGCAGACCAGTTATAAAAGGAATAGAGAGCAACTAATTTAATTTACACGACAGTGAATTTGGGTATTTTTACGCTAGTAGAGAAACCAGTAGTTTCTCTACTAGCGTAAAAATACCCAAATTGTAAAACCAATAAATGATCTTAGTTATCATTTCAAAATTCTCATACCTGTCTTATCACACCCGCTGGCGCCTATACCGTATCCCCTATACATTTGGCGCGTCGCATTCGTAAAGTACGAGTGACGACATATTAACGTCATATTAAAAACGCGGGTAGGTGTTAAAAAAAGACAGACGTATCTCCAATATTGTTTTTATATTTAAAATCGAAATTCACAGTTTTTTTACTTTATTTTCATAAATTATAAGTGTATAACCTCTACACAACGGGTACTCACGTTTGCAGCACATTTATGTGATTCAAGCTATAATTTTGACACCACCTGCCAGCTCATCGCTTCACATCACTGTTTTCACTGTCACTGGACACAAGAGTGGATAATTATTGAAACTAAAATGTCTCAATTCGACGAGATCATATCTGCACAGAAGAGCCTAGAAGACAGCTTTGTCCGGAAGATGAATGAACTGGAAGCGCAGATTCAGTGTGCTGGACCTGCCAAGGATACCGTGGCCAGGGTAGCTGAAGAGTTTCGCACCTTCAGGGAGCTGATCTTCAGCATGCTAAGCTTGCTTAGAAGACAGATCAGCGAGTGTGCGAGACAAGTCGACGGGTTGGAGACCAGGCATCGGAGAAAGGCGCTGATCTTCCAGGGCATAGCGGAGGTTGACGGGGAGGTCAGCAGTGCAGTCATCTTGGAGATAATAAATAAGAAGCTGGCTCTTAAAGCTCTCACTGCATCCTCCATAAAGGTCTGCCACAGACTTGGAGTGGTTAATAAGGATCACCATAGGCCCATCCTAGTCAAGTTCTCAAGTTATGATGACAGGTCTGCAGTCTGGAGAGCGAAGACTGGGCTGAAGGGTTCTTCTATCTCCGTCAAGGAGTTCTTGACAAAGACCAGACAATCCATCTTTGGTAAGGCGCGGCTTCACTTCTCTATGCGGTCGTGTTGGACCCAGGACGGTGTCATTGTTATTAAAGCCCCCGATGGAAGCAAACACAAGGTCACATCGCTCGAAGAACTGAGTCCGCTGCTGGTGAAGTATCCCAAGGTTCAAATTCCTGGAGATAACCTGAAAAACAAGACGCGTTAATTATGGTATTGATATTCTATTATTAACTTACAACATATATCCATTCCTACGTAGCGTAGGATTTACGTACCTTAGAATTTGTCATCTTTCACTGTTTATGTTATGGTTATAGTTTGAACTTTGGGCTTGTAATCATTTATTTTAATACGTCACACGTCTCTGTGATTACTTTTTACAAGTTTCGCATTTAATAATTAGTTTACCCTCAACAAGTTGTCTTTATTTACATTTCGAAATTGCCAAATTGTCGTGATTGTCAAATCTGACATTGTATTATCTCATTGACGTTTTTTAAGATTGGATATGTTCACAAAAATGATTTTATGTTAAAGACTTGAGGTGTGCGTTCCAAATACCATCATAAATTATTTGTCCTTACTTCTTGACTACTTTTGTATTGATTATGCGATCGTTATTTTATTCTTATCTCATAGTGTTCCTTGTCATTAGTTTTTGTAACCCTTTTTTTCATGAAGATGATGTTAGCTGGCGGGTGGTGCAGAGATGCAAACGCCGTACTAGATTTTCGTGTAGTTTCTTATACATATTTATAGTTCTTATTTTATTTGTTGTATTTATATTTTATTTATATCTATGACAACCTTTTTTGATAATGAATCTTTTCTTTCTGCGAACGAATCTGCTGCTACTTCTGATGATGATAGTTTTTGTTCCGTCGTAGACACCCTTGGCGATCTTTTACGTCAATCTTTCAACCAAAACCTTGACCGGCTGTTTAACGTTTGTCATATCAATGCCCAGAGTATTCCAAGCCATTACAATGAACTGTACGATACTTTCACGAATAACAACGTCCATGCCGTCCTGATTTCCGAGACCTGGCTTAAACCCGAACTCCTATCCACCACTTACTCGCTCCCAGGATTCGTTCTTCTTCGGAATGATCGTATCGGTAAGAGGGGGGGTGGTGTAGCAATTTACCTTCGTGCTGATTTTCCTTTTAAAATTCTTGCTACTTCTTCCTCCAATAATTCGGCTGAGTTTCTTTTTCTTGAGGTTTGTGTTAAAGGAGCTAAAACCGTTATTGGAGTTGTATATTGTCCCCCTTCCCTTGATTACTTCATCGAATTCGAATCGGTCCTAGAATCTTTAGGTTCGGAGTATGCACATCACATTGTCATGGGGGATTTCAACACCAACCTTCTTGCCCATAACTCCTCTCGATCCTCTAAACTCCTACATCTGGTCGAGTCAGCTAGTTTGCATGTATTGCCTCTGCAACCTACGCATCACAACACGGTTGGTGATGATACTTGGCTCGACCTAATCCTCGTCTCTAATCCTTCCCTAGTCTCCTCACATGGTCAACATGTCGCTCCTGGCTTCTCCCATCATGACCTCATTTTCCTGTCTTATGTCCTTAAACCTCCCAAACCCAAACCTACAGTCCAGCACAGGCGTGCCTTTGCGCGGATGAATGCTGAGAAACTCCTACAAGATGCTTCTAATATTGATTGGTCACCCCTGGAGGAAGCCACTTCAGTTGATGACAAAGTGCATCTTTTTAATTCAGCTGTAGTCAAGCTGTATGACACCCATGCTCCTATCAGGAAAGTCAAGCTGAAGCGCCCGCCTGCACCATGGATGAATAGGGGAGTTCGAATGGCAATGCGACGAAGGGACCGCGCGTTCCGGAAGTTTAAAAAGGATCGGTCGGAGGATAATTGGACCCTCTTCAAAACTGCTCGCAATCGTTGTAATCAGATGATACGTAACGCTAAACGCCGCCACATTCTTCACAATATCACTTCTTCTTCTCCTGCTGATATTTGGAAGTTCCTTGGAACTCTAGGTATCGGCAGATCGCGACATTCAGATCTTCCTAATACATTTGGTTTGGACGATCTAAATCGCCATTTCGCCACTGTTCCCACTCTTGATAGTCTAACCAAATGTCAAACCATTGGCTATCTTGCTGGTCTGACGCGACCCAATATTACGCCCTTTGCCTTCACCCCAGTCGAGCCGGGAGAGATCAAAAAGATTATCCTCTCCATTAAATCCAAAGCCGTGGGCTGTGATAACATCAGTCGCCACATGATTGTGACGGCTCTTGATCAGCTCCTTCCTGCAATCTCCCATATCATTAACTTCTCCCTTTACTCCGGTGTTTTCCCTTCGCTCTGGCGGAAAGCCCTTGTGCGACCACTGCCTAAAATTCCTAATCCCACTCTTCCCAGTCACTTTCGACCAATTTCCATTCTTCCCTTTTTATCTAAAGTACTCGAGGCCTGCGTCCATAAACAATTCTCTCAGTTTATTCACCAAAACTCTCTCATTAGTCCATTCCAATCCGGATTCAGGCCCGGTCACAGTACCACTTCTGCTCTCCTTAAAGTGACTGACGATATAAGACGGGGAATGGAAGACACCAAGGTTTCCATTTTAGTGTTGATAGATTTCTCCAATGCATTCAATACCGTCAGTCACGAAGTCCTCTTATCCATCCTCTCCTATCGAATGGTCTCCCCCGAGGTTTTGCATTGGTTCTTCTCCTATCTTCGGGGGCGTCAGCAGTCAGTTCTTGCGGGAGACTCTTCCTCCAGCTGGTTTGATCTCGATGCTGGCGTCCCTCAAGGCGGTATTTTATCTCCTCTTCTGTTCTCTATTTTTATAGATCTCATAACCACCGAGCTTCAGTGTGCGTATCATCTTTACGCTGATGACTTACAGCTCTACAGTCGGGCAGGTGTTGACAACTTATCTGATGCGATTGAGGAGCTAAACCGGGATCTAGCTGTGGTGAAAAACTGGTCTGATCGTTTCGGGGTAGCCGTTAATCCAACCAAGTGTCAGGCTATCATTATAGGGAGCTCCCATAGCTTACGGAAGCTGAATGGATTAACGGTGCCGCCGGTTACCTTTGACGGTACAGTCATCTCGTTTAGCTCTGACGTCAAGGATCTGGGGCTGCACGTTGACACTTGCCTGGACTGGCGTAAGCAGGTCGCGGTTGTGAGCAAAAAAGTCACCGGGACGTTGCGGTCACTTTATAGATTGAAAAATATTCTTCCATCACACATAAAGGTAATGCTGGTTCAGTCCCTTATCTTCCCCATACTTGACTATGGTGATGTGTGTTACTATGACCTGAATGCAGATCTCCTCAATAAACTCGACCGACTTCTAAATAACTGCATTCGATTCGTATTTAATCTCCGTAAGTATGATCATGTGTCCGCACATCGGTCACGCTTAAAATGGTTACCCATCAGACAGCGCAGAGCGTTAAGGGCTTTGACAACCTTGTTTTCTCTTCTAGACAAACCCACTTCTCCTTCTTATTTGACTTCTCACTTCCAATATTTATGCTCTGCGCACAGCAAGAACCTTCGTTCTTCCAATAATCGTCTTCTACGATGTCCTACTCACCGCTCTGGTTTTCTTAAATCTTCTTTTCTTGTCCAGGCGGTTTTCCTTTGGAATGAGCTCCCTCTGAATATCAGGACGGCAACCAGTCGGTTCACTTTTAAAGTAAAAGCTCGCGAACATTTACAAAAGAAGTTGGCAGACTCGTCCCACAGTTAATTTGTTGTTTTTCCTTATCTATGTAAGATTTTTAACTCTCTTTACTTTGTATATTTTGTTTGTATGTATGTATATATGTATTTATTATTATATTTTACTCTTTGTAATTTTCTGTACTATTGCACCTACTGTTTTGTCTCTGCATCACCCTAAGGTAGACTGGTAGAAAATGCCCAAGGCATTAAGTCCGCCTTTGTACATTATGTGCATAAAGTTTTAATAAATAAATAAATAAATATTAATCTCTGCTGGGATGTTCTAGCTTTAATATTTGGCCTGTGACGAATGGCATGCCGCTTGCTACAAGACAAATATCAACGAATCGTGAGTAATAACGCGGCTATTACACTGAGATAGCTTTAAACAAAGTATGGAAGACGATATAGAGGGCAGTTGTTCTTCTTTCTTCCCAGGTCCCATTACATTTGGGTTGGGCCTAATCACTTTTCTGCGCCAAGATGTAAAACGATGTTCGATTGGGTTCTTACAATTAGGCTAGCATTAAGTATCTTTCTGAGTTCCACCGCTGAGAACATTATAGACTGTTAAAACAGGTTGCTTCTACATATATTACCTACTCTATTATGTTCCGTTAGGTGCAAAGCGATTTCTACCACATGGTCTTCACTACTTCTCCAGCGTATTTGTACAGTCACGAGCACCAATATTTCCTAAATTCAAAAGCAATTTTCGCGAGAATTAAAGATTGTTACTTGGAGATAGGATTTATTTCATATGGATTCCGAAATACTACGTTCATAACAACACGAAATTTTAATCAGAACAGTAGAAGATAAACACTTTTTATAGTCGTTAAGTGTTTACATATTGGTGCTCGTGACTGTACCTACTCAGTCAAAAGTAAAGAACACAGAGGGCCGATACCCACCTACCAGTAATAACTTCCCATTGTTTCATATTCGAAATCCATCATTCTATCCACACCCCAGTTTGCGAGTTCTCAAGCTAGTCTTATTCATACTCAACTGGAAATATTTGAAAGGAATCTTGCATTACGTACGTGTCTGTCTAGGAAGCACGCTCGTTTTGTTCATGTTTTCTCACTTATCGTTGAATTTATAGCGTCGGTGTTGAATATAACGAGAACTAACGAACTGGCTGGCGTCATAACTGTGTCGAAACAGCTGGGAAGGTACATAACTACTCGTACTTCCATTACATACGAGTACCAGTGTGTTTGTATGACGCAATATTAAAGAACGGAGTAGATTATGAAATTTAAATTGCTAAAGGTTTATTTTTTCTAAATGTATATATCAGCAAAATCCATAAAAAAGATTACTAACGATTACGCAAGCAAATTATGTTAGTCGGACTCGGCACTATTTGCATAGCGAAATTGCTTTGATCAACATTTTAACGGGGCAGCTGTCAATGTTTTAAATCGAATGAATTCTCCGAATAGTTTGCTATTCGATTTAATGTGACAGAATGTGAGTAATCGTGCAATTCGTTCTGTCCCTTGTAAGCATCGATGGTTCAGTGGTAGAATGCTCGCCTGCCACGCGGGCGGCCCGGGTTCGATTCCCGGTCGATGCAGTCTCTTTTTGCTTTTTATTCCAATAAAATATTACAATTTAGTAAAATTCCATAGTAAATCCTCACTTAAATTCAGAATTTAAACTTCGTAGTTTGAAATATAAAACATTTTCCGAAAACAGCCATAAAAGCTAATAAAACTGGCAATATCAAGCGGAAATTTCAAAAATTACGCATCTAAGTAACATAGTTCGTTCAGCATAGAAATCCCAGTAAATGTGAGCCGTTTCCGTAAAAAGTATGCTCATACAAGAAACGGTGATAAAACCCTTACTATATTTGGTCGGATATCGCAAATAGTACAAATACACAACATATTCAAACACGTAGGTACTTCAGTCCGAGAGATAGTAACTATAACTACTGGAATGTATGTAGCGAGACTGAATTTGTGGTGCTTTCAGTTTATGGAATCGCTATTGGTGAACACGCTCTTGTTTAGAACTTTGTACAGCCGTTAACAAAGTTTTGTGAAAGTCGGAGTCATTTGTAGTTATTTATCGAACAAAATCTACATACATGAAAATCTTTTAAGCTAACATATTTAGGTACAAAGTGTTTGCGAATTTTAATCGATTATATTATGCTACTCCTAAAGCGTAATCTAGTAGGTAATCTAATTTTAAAACATCTTACTATTAGTCAACGGAAACGCCAGTTGTCTCACACCCACTTCAGAACACATTTCCACAAGAAACGGCATTATCATCCTTCCATTCGTATTCCAACGGCGCATTCACTTACTGGCTCAGGTGAGTGACGCAACGGGCACGGGCGAGTAAAATAAAGAGAGCATGTAACACTACCTCCATATGTATGCAATTCGCTCGTTTGCATCGGCGTAAGGCGACGCGAGTGCAATACTTGTATGATCGCAATACTTGATGTAGAGTGGGGTAACAAGTGATATAAATGAATGCGGTAATTGAACGAACCATGACTCAAACTAATAGCATTTATTTCAATAAACATGCACTTTTGGAATGTCATAGAGATAGTTGAGACAGAAGGAAAAACCGTACGCATTGTAATTGGTCTCTGGGCGCTGAAAGTCTTAAAACATTCTAGAATGATCATGAACGATGAGATGGACATGAATACAGGCTTATATTATTATTATTGGTCATTAAGGTAACTTTACACAGAGAGTCAACGTTCCTCCTTTCAATAAACGTACGGGTATTCCAATTCCAACAGGCCCAATACCCCGAATCAACGAAACTTTAATTTCAAATTTCGGAGAATATGTGCTTATACCTCATACTGTCCGAATTCAAAGAGCTTCAAACTATGTGTCAAATTAGAACAAATATTAATATTCGTTAATACAAATTCGACAGCTGATTAGATGCCCAATTACTGCTGTTATAATATCAGCTGTCAATTTACAGTATGTTATACACCCTCAAATCATGTCAAGGGTTGGACTAATTATGTGAGAATTTCTAAACTCCAGTAACCTAAACCTAATCAACTGTCGAACTATGAAGATCATTGGATCTTTTAATAAAGTGTGTTCCCAATTAAGTATTTGGGATATAAAATCCAGATGCATTTAGAAGGATATGATAACAGTCGAAATTCTTTCCGGGATCCTTTCAAATCTACCAATCAACGCCTCTGGAAACCCTCTAATTTCCGCACTACAAAACGCAATCATAATCGAGTTTTGTTCGCAGAGCCGTGGTACTAACACTCGTTCCGGTGAATACATTACAAATGTGCGCCTGTATGACGCATCGCCCGGTATCGGAAACCGCTCCGCGTATCCGACAACGTTTTATTTCCGATATCTGAACTCGTTCAATGCTCACTTCGATGTGATAGACGTGAGACCTTACATTTTCATTGGATCGCGCTGCGCTAACAAACTACTTCAAAAGCTGTCCAAAAATAAACTTTTCGTTATGGACATGCACTACACAATTTCCATTTCAAAACGGAACGAAACTATTTCTAAATCGAGAGGCTTTTTCTGCAAAGTGTTTTTATAATGGAAGATTCTTAAATTTCATCTTCTAAAAGGATCTGTCTTTTCTATTACGCCACTTTATGCATATGATTTATCTCCTTGAAAATTGCTTACATTTTTCAACAAGAATTTTCCTACAAGGACGTCAACTACACACCAGCTAGTCATATCACATAGTAGGTAGATCGTAAGCAAACTAAACAGCACTGAAACATCTTTATTGGAAAGTAAATGTTAAAGAGCACAATAAAAAGGAAAACCCTTTATGAAGAGATCACCGGAAGCATGAAATAAGAGTGTAGGTAAGTAATATTTGGGGTATCGCAATATTGGCATGGGATTGAAGTAAAGCAAGGTGGCTGATCCCGAGATGCGTGGAAAAAGCCAGCTGTCAATAAATAAAACGTATATCTGGAATCCAACGTTTATTCCATTCAGAAATGTTGGCGACACGAGTGGTATTGACAAGCGATTCTTTAATATAAACATTGCCTGACACCCAATGACGAATTTATATTGAAAATATCGTGTGTTAAAAACGCATTTGAGATGTTGATTGATATATAGTTAGCTTAGTACATAATTTATAAAATGAAAATGTAGAGGGGTGGGATCCTGGTGTCCTGAAACACAGGCCACGAGCCTAGCTTAGGCACCAGTCTCCCACAATATATACTTACCTGAATTGTGTATCATTGTCGAATCTGACCAATGTAAAATAATTTATGTATATTGTGGTGAGAAAATAAAGTTGATTGATTGATTGATTGATATTGAACTTACGTTTCGCTCGTTGTGAAATTATAAAAAAGAAAACGGATTTAATTAAGGATGATAAACAAATTATATAAAAGCGCACGAGTTTAACGAATGAAAAAGCTGCAGTCCAATTTGCAAAGATACTAATTAGCAAAAAGGAAAATTAAAAATTAAATCGTCACTAAAAATAACGATGCACTTAAAGTCGCCGTGCCGTCGGGAGCCATTTGAACAGATGATTGAGCCAATCAAGCTACGGAGGGAGGTGACAAAAATAGGTCGTTTGGCTCGGCCCGTGTGAATGCAGTAAGGCCTAGGCTGCACAACGTCATTTACTTTATAGTAGCAAAGAGGCCGTGAGTGAGACGAATTCAAAGGCGCCTCGCGAGAAGAGCTCTCCGCATTAGCCGGCGTTGCGATGAATAACTGAAGCCATGAGGAATAAGAACGGTGAAAAGACTAGCGACTTTTGTTACTGGATTCTTTACGTAGTCGTTTTTGAATCAGCTCACTTCTAGCTAGTTACATTATCAACAAACTACAAATCTATAATAGTAATAAGTTTTTATTACTATTATAGATTTGTAGTTTGTTTGTACAAGTATTACAAAAGAGTTACAGGCCGTCAAAAAATTCTCGAAATTCTAGGTGGGCACTGGGACCCCATGGCCCTAGTGTTTCAACCCCACACGGCTCAAACACACAACCAATTAAATTATTGTATTTGCACCATTTAAGATTTTCAGCACCTACAGCAGCCGCCCCAGCGCAGCCCACTGTGCTAGGAAGATGGGATGGCGCAAGGGTGTCGACGCAAGTTGCATCCCACACCATTGGCCTACCCAACTTCCATGGCATTATGATCATACCATCTGGTCTCTTCCCATCGACGCGTGACTTCTAGGTTAAATTAAACTAATGTTGAGTAATAAGAAATCGAATAGAAAATGCAATAACTGTTTTAAAAGAACTCTTGGTGTGAACCGAGGTTATGTTTGAGAAAAAAAATATGTAGATGAAGCATTCCGGCGTCGTCTGCCAATTACCAAAGCTGCCAGAGCAAAAATGGTATAAAATAAAGATTTAGGCGAGGATTTTTAAAGGGTTTTAGAACCCTAAAAATCCACTTTCTACCTCAAATACCAGGTGCGACATGCAACTGGGAAAATTCGTGATATTGTAAAATCGGTCCGCGGCGCGCGCCTGTAACGAAATCCGATGGTATTGGCTACAAACAGAAATAAAAGAGCAAGCTCCTCTCGTTTTATACGTAAAATCGTTAAAGCCGCTTTTTTTGTCCGACAGTAACGTTAGTACTCGAGAACCGAAGGTGAAATGTTACTGTATTTCGTAACTGCCAACGTACATTTGAATATTCACGAATATTTGGGAAATAGTGGCACTTTTACTTTTCAGAGGATGACATTTAAAATTAGGGTTTATAGCTTGAAATTGCCAAGTTCAAAGTTAGTTACTTTTGACTTTGTGTTCAGTTACTAACTGGTAACTAGTATTTTAGTCAAAATTTAAAACTGTGCTGAATTGTTAAACACGCCTCTGAAGGGCTGAGTAAAAACTCGGTAAACAAAAATTATCACGAATTCATGAACCCTAAAATTAACGGCTGCGGTACATAAAAGGGAAACCCTCAAAGAATAATGAATTCCAATATACTCGTAAAATCCTAGGCGGTGGTATTCATATAATCTGTGAACCCTCGTAAATACGTTGATTTGCATAATTACCTATTTATTCACAGCTAAACACATATTCCGACGTGTTAGCAAAACCTGCCTCGTTATTCAGAACCACCAATAAATATGTTAACAATTAACATACTGAGGTATGTTATGTATGTTACGTAAATGAAATCTATTAAGTTAATAAATTCGCAACACTGGTATAAGCATCGATGGTTCAGTGGTAGAGTGCTCGCCTGCCACGCGGGCGGCCCGGGTTCGATTCCCGGTCGATGCATCTTCTTTTTGTTTGTTTAGGAGTTTTAATGAAATCATTTTGTGCTACATAACAACAATATATTATTTATCTCAATTTCTTATAGGTATAAAGTATTTAATTGTATATTAACATGAACTTTTCAATAGAGAAGCGAAAAATATAGAGCCAAGAGTCGACTAGGTGAATTCTTTCAAGATGTGGATCGTCTTCACTTCCACCTCTAATCCAGTAATCCTCACCTGGCGGAACATTAACAGGGTTGCCACCATGCGCCGTAATAAATAATAACATTTTACTTAAATACCAATAAAGTAAAAGTTTCCTTTATTGGAATTTTATTTGTGAATTAGTTGTAGAAATACAAAATGTTTTGATATCAACTGCATTCGTGTAAGGTTTTATTTATAAATGTATTTTTACTTTTTCATCATATCTAGGCCCTTTAGTCAGAAAACGACCAAAACCTTTTTTTAAACTGTGATTTTTTCGGACATTCGACGTTACGCCGAATATTTTGTAATTCCTCTATAGCCCCGGATTTTTGACGTCGTACATGAAATAATTTTTTTATTCCAATGGTAGGCCACGAGAATTTCTCGCTTGCACACGTCCTCTGATCTCGTAGCTTAACCGCAGCCACGAGGGACGGGGGACGCAAAGTGCATTCCACACCGTTCGCCCTTTATTTTCACTACAATTTCGATTGTCCGTCGACAAAGAGGTAAAAGCTATAAATGTATACCATTACCAGGTATAAAGGGTGAAAATCGTTCAACGGGGCAGTACGGGGAACTACCTAAACCGTTGCAGCTACATGAAAATGGTCTTATGGGGACTATCCATAATTTTATTGTGAAATTTTGATCACCATCACAGATTTTAAAAAAAACGAACAGCAAAAAAATGGCCATTTTACATAAAACATTTTTTTGATGCCAATCGATCCTGTTTAGAAATAGGATCGATTGGCATAAAAAAAAATACTAATGAAAAACTTCTATGGGACCAGCCCAGGCTGGAACTAAAAAAGTCAGAAATTGCAAAAAAAAACTTTTCCCATTCATTTTATTTTAAAATTAAACCAATTTTTTACGTTAATCGTTCCTATTTCTAATACTGATCAAAAACTTTTATCGGACCAACCATCGTTAGTATCTACGTAGTAGTAGTCGGAGTACTAAAAAGTCAGAAATCGCAAAAAAAAAAACGTGAAGTTACGTTCCGTCTTCGTGACCACTTTCGTGGTCTTAAATTTATTTTTTTGTATTTCAGATTCACAAATTCTTTCTTAGCACCTGTGATGATTTCGAGTGACTTTTTGATTAAAAACAGGATCGATTAACATAAAAAAAAATTGATTAAATCTTTCAAACCAAATGTATGAAATTTTGCAATTTCTGACTTTTTTAGTAATACCACCAGGGTTGGTCCTATAAAGAAGTTTTTATTCAGTATTAGAAACAGGATCGATGGGCATAAAAAAATGTTTTGTGTAAAATGGCCATTTTTTGGAAAATCTGTGAATGGTAATCAAAATTTCACGAAAAATTATGGATTTCTCCTAAGGTCTCAGGAGAAATCCATAATTTTTCGTGAAATTTTCGAGTAGCTGCAACGGTTAACGTAGTCCTCCTTACTGGCCCGTTGAATGTTTTCACCCTGTATACTAGCAAAAGTGCTCATTATCGTGGATAAGCCCAACTTTAATTAGAAAACATTTTCCATAAATTACTTTTTAAATTTATAAATTAGACAACGGATTCTGAAAATAATATGAATCTTTGAAAACAATAAGTGGGTAACCATTTCCCTGAACTCCATTTATCACTAACTGAGTAAACCGATTTTCAACAGCGATTCAAACGCAAAACTTTATTTCCATTATTCGCATCTTTGCTAGTGAACATAAGATAATAATTTAAAGCCCGAATCCTAGCGAAAATTATGACTGTACTGCGGTACCATCCATCACGTTAGGAGACTGTGAATGTGGTATTCTTTTTTCGCTTATTGTTTCGTGGTCAAAAGATTTTCTCGCCGTCGCGTCGTCGCTTGCCGCTGTGTGATCCTGATCACAGCTAACCGCAGCTATGAAGCGACGCAAGACGTAAAGTGCATTTTGCACCGCATGCGCTTTATTTTCTATTAGCCGTAAACGAAAAGCGCTGGATGGTACCTACATTGATAGCTGAATAGCGCAATCACTATTCGCTTTAAGCTTTAAGGACGTTGGTTTAGTTTAAGGACTGGGGGTATCGATTCTGTGTTAGTCAAGATTAGGTTGTCTGCATCGAATACATGTGCTGAAATCTGTTTATTTTTGTGAGACGTCAAGAACTCTTTTTTACAAAAGATTGTGTTGCCAACCCTAAGGACTATTGGAACAGCGAGACTTTAGGGCTTTGCCCAGATAATCTGCAGACTTAATGTTGGAGGGCATTAGCGAACATTCCGGCGACAATATCGCCACAAATTGCACCAGTACCGTGCTGTGTGCACTACTTGTGTTAATGGTGTGCCACTTTCGTTAATACGCTTTTTAAGGCGGCTTTTAAAATTGCGAGGGGCAAAAAGTTCTGGCTGGTAAACCACAGAAGCTACTTATGTGTGTTCCCACTTTAGGAAGGAATTTTGGGTACGCATTGAGATTTTCAACACAGAAATTGAATGAACTTCCCTTGTTAAAAACAGAAGCAGTTGTAACTTTTGAAGTCAGAACTAATCAGGGTGAGCTATAATGAAGTTAATAACAAAATTAAATCTGTATGTAATAACATCAGGACGCTGGGTAATTTCCATCTCTACATATAATTTCATCCCTCCACACAATTTCAGGGCAGATATATATTTTCATCGAGTAAATTAATTTCAACTCGAATTTTAGCACTCATTTTGTTATTTACCCCAGTAAAACAAAAAGGGATGTTTGTATGACAAATATTATTTAAATTTATGCGAAAATAGGATTCTGGACAGTGAACTTTTTCGCCGGTTCGTATAAATTCGTGAAATGTTTTTCTGGGTGTAGCTCGGGTTCAGACGCACGTGTAATTAGGTGACAGAACGGGGAAACTGTAAATACAAGTTCCAGCAAGCTAATTACACATTTTTCTGTGTTTTGACAAATTGCAACGTGAATCTGAGAATAGGGCAAATATTTATACAGCAGCATGCAGTGTGACAGTTAGTTACATTTCACGGAATTACAAATATTCTCATCTGTATAGCGCCCGGAGCTTCAGTTAGATTGACAGATTTTTTTTAATGCTCTTACAACGCTTCTAAACTAGAACTTGAATTTTACGTTAGAGTGATTCTTGTTCTAGAATTTGGAACGTCATAACCTCCTAGAACGGAGCGCGGTATTTAATCATCATACGAGTAAAAATGCCCACTTATTTCAGACAATACTTTTACCTTACATAACAAACAAACACAAGAGAAAGCAAACAGCAGAGGGCAGACACCGAAACAAGATTAACTTCAGTCCGATTTCTAAAATAAAGTGCAATAATTAAATTAATGAATGCGGTGTAAACAAAGCGAGCTCCGGTGCTGAGTGATATTGTGTTTACTTGTGGCTCCGCAGCCCGTACTAATACCATATTCATATATTTACTGTATGCAGGTACTAACTACTCAGTACTCTGCTAGTTAACGCCCGTACTTACTCGAATGAAAACTATAACGATCCCGCAAATTGCCATCTCTAATATCCCGTTGCTATAGGAAGAATACGCGAACTAAACTTGGACAATATAAAATGATGGAAGCATTGCGGTGAAATAAATAAGTGTTATTGCGATACGGAGTGGTTAATAAAAATTTTGCTCGGAATACAAATGACAGTATTTGCTGTTTGCTAATAAGAAGTTGCTGAGTTTTTGGAATTGCTTCGCAGTTGGTTTTAATGCGACTGCGGTGTAACGACGTTTTATACTGCGTTTTCAAGATAGTAAAATATCAATGTATGTTTTGGAAATGTATTGATACAAATTAAGTGCTGTTTTTTTAAAATTTTATACGGGATTGTTTAAAATTTGCAATTTAAAAAATGATCTGAAATTTCAATCTTGGGAGTTTTATCGAAAAATAAGTAGCACAAAATAGTTTTCATGAACTGCGGAAATGAATTTCCACTGTAACCATTCGTTTTGAATACAGGCCAATCCGCAAGAACTTTTACCGTCTACATTAAAAACAATATGCCACGGCTACAAAGCCGACAAAAAGCTTCACTCTAAAGCCACGAAGCAAACAGAAACAACAATTTACCTATCACGTTTTCCAGGTTTTCATTCCCATACAAACCGCTTATTAAATTTTCAATAAAATCGCTCATTTACATACAGGGAGTGAACACGCGTCGTTCGCAGAAGCAAGGCGCGGCGACGCGAAGCTATGTCCCCAATTGGCCAGCTGCCAATACCTCAATACAGGACGTCAGAATTCAATCAAAGCGCCCTCTGACATGGCGGCCATTTTACATTTTGTTAATAGTTTTTCTGAAGGCTGATGATGGAGGTTGAGGTTTCGTTATTTTATACATAAATGTTTTTTATTTATTTCATAAATAAAGGATCCTTTGCTAAGATGTTTGTACTATTGAAAAAGCTTTGGGCACTACTAAATTAAATATAGTCTGGCTTACCTTCACTCAGACCGCAGGCACAGTGTGTAACTTGCCTTACCGAAAAAATCCGCTGGGGTTACCATTCGTAAATTATTTATTTCGACAAAAAGCTGACGTAGTAATGACCTATGTAATATATTCGTTTGTTTTCCTCACATTTATGTTTGTATTCAATGAACATTAGTGTAGTGGTATACTGAGAAGTTATGTTATAGTCGAACGATGTATCTGAAATAATCGTAAATAAATAAATTCTGATTCATATAGAATATATTATACACACCAATTAGAAAATAAATTGAATACCGTATCTATGGGATTTATTTTGCGATGAGCATTAAATCCGCTTCTGTAAATTTTGCGTCTGCAATGTTTAATAAATGAAATGTTTTAGGTGGCATATACCTAATCCGGTCTCTAATAATTACTATCTATGAATAGTATGGTGACAGTTTATTAATACGCCGCTATTATGAAATAATTAATTCGCAATACTTTTCCGAATAACGGGTCATTGTTATGACAGATTTAATGATTCAGCTACATAAATAAATCATATTTAAAAGGTAGGTATGTATTTAATTTGGTCACGTAGGTATGTTTTATGTGCTCCCAGCAACTAGTCATGATTGTACAGTTTTTTTGTTTTATCGAACAAAAAAAAATATGTTTTTTTGATGAAATTGTATAATGGATAAATCATAGGTCGCAAACATATATTTTATTTAAATGGCTTACCAACAATTGAATTTACTACACACTACAAGATGACAATCTTTTATCCACCACAGCTCTTTACTCCACAAATGTAAAGAGTAAAGACATCGCTTTTGTAAACAGGAACAAAAAGTTGGTGCCCTCACATTGAATTTAATAGAAGTACCGTTTCTATAGAATTGTAACACAATAATAAATATAATAACACCGTATTTCATCAATCAAACATTTCACACGAAACACACAATAGGAGTGTTCAAACGTAAACGACGCACATCACTACGGCGCTAACATGCGCAAATATTTCCAAGTCCTGACACGTGTTTATAATAAAAACATCATCCCCGAGTTTTGGGGGCAGGAGAGAAAAAATATATAAACGCGATAAGTTCCCAACCTCGCGTACTATTCGGCATTCCCTCACAATATACATAGAATGAGTACAATAAATATAACACCGGGGGAGAATAGCAGGTGTGTCGAAGAACCAGTCCGCGGCCTAAGAAAAGCGTGAAAAACTCATTCGTAAACAACAAAAGGAGAACCGACGTTATAACTCAAGCGGAGGGGGGCGTCAGGTGCGGAGTTGAGATAAAGTACTGACGTTATGCTCTATCCCGTGATTTAGATATGACCTTCTGAACGCAATCTGCATTAGTAACAACCCGGGGGGCTAGGAGGGCGACCTCCTGGCCCCCGCTACCTACCGTGTTTTATTGGAACTTAACACCTGCGTGATATGAAAAAGGATGAATGTGTGGAGAATTGTTTCGCAGAATCCGCCCAGACAGCATTAAATTTAATGTTTCTATTGTTATAAAAATAACAATAAATTCGCACAGCAATATTTTCAACTGTTATGTCAGTCAGTTTATCATTCGTGTCTGGTAAACCTAGCATAGAACTAGTTCCTTTGAAATGATGGCAAGAATCTCTGGCAGTTACGTTGGTGTTATCAGGTAGCAAAATATGCATCCCTAAGGTGTCGTACGACAAGTTACTTCGACAATAACAGTCCCGATAGCCTGCAGTTACTAATCTGGTGTTCTCTATGATAGCTTACTTGCATAACGAAGTTACACGTATTCCTAACATGTAATCAGATTTGACGATGGATAGCGTACTTTTATTCTAAAGCTAGCCCTATATTTCATGGCATTTGTGGTCATAAATCATTATAAAAGTGTCGTGACGTCTCTTCACTCGCTTACTTATCCAGCATTCAGGAATAAGGTAAACTTTTAAAAGCGATTTTCTCGGCCTCAGTGAGATTACTTTCACATCGACACCGCCCGCACCGACTATGTGTCGCGCTGTGTCGCCTTGAACTAAGTTTTAATGGTGGCTGGCACTTGTCGGCTCACAAAGTTATGTGGTTTTCAAGCACCGAGATGCGGGCGCAGCGCACCGTGGCACTGACCGACCTCACACTTGTATTATTCAAAATTGCGGTATTAGAGACTGTTGCACGCTTGGCGGAAATTTTCGTACAATGTTGTATTGATATTTCCTGAAGTTTAACGCGAGCCTATAAATTAGTTTTAATTGTAAGATACTTTAAAAACCAGCCTTGCTATGCGTAAACTGACAACAAACTACGCTAAAGGTAGCCATTTACGTCAGGTCCTATACCTTCATGCAAAACAGAGTGCCAGGATAACTGTACAGTTTTCTCCTACACACGTTCATGCATGACAGTCAAACTGTACAGGCAATACTGCACTTGGATAACCTATCATCTATGGTGGGCTTTAAATATGAAGCATGAAAAAGACCACAACAATGATTCACCCACAATTCTTCCACTTTGTTACATGCACATCAAACCTCAGACCTCACTAGCCTAAACCGACCTGCTCAAGCCACAATAACACAAACAGACCGATATAATCGTCTGCGGGCAAACCGAACACCGTGGTAATCAATGAGGCCGGCAGACTCAGGCCGAACGAGAGATTATCTTAATGGCGACGACGCAGAACACAAATTATGTATGCGTGAGGCACAATCGGGCCAAATGAGAGGCCAATCAGCCGCCATCCGTGCACATGTAAACGGCACATTGACAGACGTGACGGCAAATAGAATCGATAATTTGCACACACGACCAGACCACGCTGATGATCACAAGTTCGCGCGTGTTTGTTTGGTCGTGTGCGTTGGGGACGTCAGAATATTCACCTTTCAATGTCCTGAACGTCCTTATCGTTCGACGTTATTCCAGGTGTGCTTTTCTAGAAGATTGGTAGAGATTATTATGCCATCGAATTACTCAATCATGTTTTTTATCATAATGTATGACTACAATCTAAGACAAATAAACATTTTTGTATTACTTGATAAATTATATTATCATATTGTTATCAGTCTGGATTCCCCAATGAATTCTGTTAATCAGTACATATTCTACGATAAAATTATTACAGAAAATATCAGCAGCCCATTCATTATCATTGTTATGATTAACTTGAGAGCACTCACATACATTTTAATTAAGTATATTAAACTTACCGAATTGCGTTATTTCAAGAGTACATTTTTCAGTAAGTGTGTACGAAATAACTTTAATTAACATAACAAATGATTCGGCCATTTCAATCATTTAATGTAAATTATTTATATTTCGCAAGCAATTTATATTTATGAGCTGCCTCATATAATGTATAAAATACGGCGGAAAACGCAGCAACTGAAAACCTTACCTGTCATATACAGAATCAAAAGAAAAAAAAATGTGTTAACATTTTCTTTGAAGAAAGATAACACAAACAATATGGTTTGAGGTTCAGTATAGCATTCTATAATATAAAAAGCAGGGGAAAAGGACTACCAAGTACCTATATGACTATTTAATTTACGTTTGTGCATCAATTGCATCATGAAAGGTGACCAAGTACCTAAGCGTCACTTAGATGTCAAGAAATCAACAATACACTTAAAATAGAATTCAAACACGAATTCCCTGAATCGAGACATTAAAAACAACAGCAAGTAAACAGACCAAGAAAACTCACGGTACACTTATTTCCTTCAGAATAATAATGATAATACTATGCTACACATACACAGCATAAGAAAAACAAGTGCGTTGTTTAAAACTGTTTATGTTAACTTGGGTCCCGTACGCGGCCGTCAATATGTCGGCAGTAACAACAAGCAAGCCTCCGTGGGAAAACATTGGAAGAACACCAATATTTTGTTAGGCTTAAAAAGTTTTAATAGAAGTCATGGAAATAACATTACTCTGTTTTCGCAGCAAAAGACTGTCTCAAGGAGTAAAACGCGCATTATAATACGCCACTGTCGTATAATGGTGAATATATTGATAAACTTTTGAGTAAGCTTTTGGTTGCGTGTTACGGTATTTCCTTCCGGGTTTAGTTCTAACAAAAACAAAGTTTAAATAATATTGAAATGGGTTTTTGGAATTATCGCTTATTTGTGTTGAACTTGGCTAACGTTTGAAATAGTAGCAGAATTCTGTTAAATGAGATTGGATTCTGTGGATCAAACATTGTGTCTATTTGTAGTAGTTAGGTTAGACGCACTTCAGAACGATCCAAGAAGATGGGTTTAAAAACTTCAAAGAAAAGATAACATGGAATAAATTTAATACAGTTATTGTACTTAAAACAATCAATTCTCATTCAGGTTAAACCTCGAGTCATGTATTTAAAAGCTCTGCCACGTTTGGCTAGAAATTTCCAACTCGTAATCGAAATAATTCAGTTAGTCCGTCTCAATCCTATTAATCAATAGTGTACATGTATCATGTATTCCCATGAAAACCTACGATAGGTCTGTTCAAGATTACGACTAATTACGAGTGTGTCACGGAAGATTGGATTCACGTGTCAAACATGCTTCAGAAAATAATGCGAATGAAATTTAATATCTTCGATCTTCAAAGAAACTACGTGCAAGTTTCAGATACCCAGCTATCCAGACTACGTGCTACGTGCCAGCAATCTGTCACTACTTGCACTTTGAACACGATACTTTGAACCTTTTACCTGCACGTGACTTCAAAAGCTTCGAACATGCGTCCTACATGCTGCAAGCTTTCCTTACCAGGAAACCATTAAACGATAGGAGTTTGACACGAAGCGCCACGTCCGGTCCATATCTCGGAAAAAATCTTATATAAAGCCCAGGACAGACTTGGACAGTCACTACAGAAAAATGAATAATTCACAGTGAACAAGCAGACTGCAACGATAGCGATGAAATTCTCAATTCATTACCGACAAGTCGGCTCATTCAAATTCCGAAGAAGTGTAGTAATTATTCAAGAGCGGAGTGGGGCACATAATGTAAGTTTTAATGAAAGAAAGTACAGGTCCATTACGAATGGAATATTCATTTCCTACTGGCAGCCCTGCCCTGTGCGAATAATAATGATATCCAGTTATTGTTATAGCTTCTATGTAAGCTGAATTAATTCTACGAGCACAATTTGCTACATGGGTCGGCGCTGTGACGTTTAAGTTATAATACTTAATGAGCGGCGGCCATGATGTCGGAAACAATGTATTCAGATAGTTGACTTTGCCTAAATTAAATGTAGTAGATTATTCGCTTACATTACGAGTTGGTGGCGGTGTACCTTAGATATAAGGGTAATGATACACGGGTTTGCCGTTAAATATTCACTAGAATAAACGGTTCGTCTGCCAGTTTATTCTTGCCTTGCCTTGATTGAGTATCAATTATCATGATGAATGTTTAATATCGCGTGCATGTGTCTTGATGGCTCTTCGTGACCGACATGACAGGTAAGGCATTCATTAGCCATCCTGCACGACCATTTCTTTAGTTTTAATTCTATAGGCCCTTCGAAGGCCACTTTCATGATGAAATACGTTAGCGTCCCTATCCGGGGATCCGCCGTGCCAATATAAGCGCTACCGTAAGTCCTCAAAAGTAAATAATACAAAGAACAAGCTAAGTTAAATCGGTCCAGGTGCATTCCGCATTTGGCCGAGCGCTTCGGGGCAAATCCTTCGGCTTTATGCCCGGGTTTAGTTGCGAGGGACACTAGTGGCCCCACATGGGGACGGGCCGCGTTAGTGTCGTACACTGGAGCGACGGTAAGTGGACACAAGCCGAGCGTTACTGTTGTCATATTGACATTCGATTTTTGAAACGGGCACGTTCCGATTGTGTGGTGTGGCCTAATTGAACTTTAAGGTTAGTTCGGGAGCGCTTTGTTGGTTAGTTTGAGATTTTCCTATTTTCGTCGATAGTGAATGGTCGGAATGGAGAATGGTTATAGAGCAGTTACATAAAGTTACAGTTGCAGCTTAATCTCATAATACATTCTTACCGTAACACGAGTCTGATATTTACGTAGATACCTAATAGTAAATTTACTTTAGAAAGTAATAAATCAAGTCAGCAGTTGCCAGTTTATGTAAATACCAATGAAAGAAAAAACAAGTTTCTACAATCATAAATCACGTTTTATGTGTTATTTGCATATTTAACTCGATTCAAAGACCTGAAATCAAATGTTCTTTTAAAAACTCGATGAAAACTACATTTAAGTAGAAAATATCACAAATTCATAACAATCTATGCTTCTGTGTTTGTTACAATAAACTATAACAATGCCAATCAATAATGTGGGTACTGATTCCCGCAAAGGTATTAATTACCTTAAACATGAGTAGTTCCGAACAACAACTTGAATAAATTACAGCAAAAGTAGGCACCGCAAAAATACAGCTGCCGCATTCCATGGGGTTTTAACTGGATTATGAAAACAGTTGTATATATCTGCCATCGACCAAAGAACAACTGGGTAAACAGATATTACTTAGTTACAAAAGAAACCAGATAGCTATTTTGCTTCCGTCGCACATGACGAGGTGGCCGAGAGGTTAAGGCGTTGGACTGCTAATCCAATGTGCTCTGCACGCGTGGGTTCGAATCCCATCCTCGTCGGACTTTTTTGAACATAAAATATTTATTCAGACAACAACCAGTGTTCGTCAGTTCCCCTAGGTTATCCGAGCTCGACCTTAATTAAGTCTCTGCAAATGGATTTCGTAATTAATAAATAAAGCTTCACAACCTAGATTACGGCAAAAAAAACGCCTAATACTTTTTCATTAGGCAAGTTAATGATTCTGAATTTTTACGCAGGACGACGACAAAAAATCCGTGCCGGATTTTTTTTTAAATTTACCTGAAAACAGAAAAACTCAATCTTCTAATAAAAATTCAAGACTGGCTCTAGCGTGAATTGACTGAACATCCCCGCATATAATCCGCTTTGTTCCAAATTAGATAAATTATGCCACAAAAAGATTCACACAAAGGAGGCCCGCCAAATGGGATGGCAATAAACATTGCGAATGTCAAATTCAGTCGGAATGCTAAATCGACACGTCTTAGACAGCGCATCCCTCTGTGGGAGATAATGCGAATACAGGGTGGCCGACTTTTAACGTTCTCATGTAAAAAAACATATCTTACATAATCTTTTGTATTAATGCCATACATTTTTATCTCATATTTCTTTGTGCTGAACATTACAGCTTTGTGTGGATCTCTAAGAAAGTATGGCTGTATAAATAAGAACAAAATGGCAGACTAACAAGCTTTTGTTATGCGAATCGAATAAGGTCGTATCTGAGATGGAAGTAATCTAATGTTTGTGAAACGTTATGTATCTCCAAAAAATCAGTCAATTTGTATTATTCCTACTTTTACTTATTGACTTACCACAATATTCGACAGTCGAAATTAACAATATAGGCAGTCTAAAATCGTAATTGTAAAGGTGAAAGCGGAATAAAATTCAACAATTTACATCGTATTTCAAAATCGAATAAATTTGAAAATTAATAGAGTCTACATAGAAAATCGGCTTTCTATAAAATAGTAGCGCACTGTTTCTCTGACTTCGAACAAAGCTGTGGCCGCATTTTCTCTTTCAATAAAAGCCAATCAATTAATCATGATGTTAACTCGCAGAACTAATTTGAACAGCAGTTGTGAATTCGAAATGGATTTAATAAGATTATTGTTATTTGTCTGACCTCAACGTGGCTTGGGGAATATTTGAAGAAATAAGGCCAGGCAGCCAATTAGCTTAAACCCTAACCCGTCAAAAGCAAACAAAGAAAAAAGGCGACAAGAATAAAAGAGCGAGATTTAATAACGTGTCGTGTCAGCCGTCAGTGTCGGGGCCCGAGCGGGCGCGGGCCCCTCCGTGTGAGGCATACGACGTACGTAGCCGCATCTCTAGTGGCCACACAGGCACGGATTGGCGACGTCTAGGAAATGGCTTTGTTTCCTCCGTCGAGCCACAGGCGCGCGCCCATCCGCCGGGAAATAAAATAAATGAATATCACATTATAAGAACGAAGGGAGGGATTGAAAATAAAAATAACCTTCTCAGATGTAACAGACGCCAAACTCTATAAAAGCCTTGTCTCGTGAAATTAAATTGAGGTAAATTTCGTTCGTATCTACGTTCCCGTGACGTAATGAGTTGTGTTGTTTAAAACTGAGTTCAAGATGTTAACTGATGCTCTTTGTTTTAGCAGGTGTAAGTGGATTTTAAAATTGTTTGAATCTTTGAAGGTAAATTAGATGAAAGGCAATGTTCTGTGGTTAATGTATCTATTCTACATCCTTATTCGTACTGGTGCCTTCCTCGAAACAGTTTTCGAACTCCAAAGCGTGTTGCAAATACTGACCTAGAAAAATAAAACCGCAACTTTGACTATTTGTTCTCAATATTCTAGTTGTACAATCACAATTTTATTGCTCTTTTTGTTGAAAATAAAGTGCCTTCTCTGAAATGCCGAGCGCCTTTCGTAAAACGCATAACAGAGAGTTGCCTGTCAGTGTAAGTGCAATTTATACCAGAGTTGCATATAATAGGAACGTAGAATCGTGTCAGTGCCAACCGGACGGCACATCACATCCCGACCGTTTTTGCTGGGTAATCATGCGGGTCCGAGATTTAACAGGACAAAATCCCTAGTTCCTACAGGATGTTTAGTCTAACATATTGTATGTTTTAAATGCAGTAAACTATATATTTGGCACATCAATTTAACAACCGATCCAATTGGTAAAATATCCGACGGACGACGATATACCATCCTATGCAGTAAGTAATTAAACTACATGAACGGATCAGTGAATCAATTTGCACATATTTAGTACAAAGTACAGAGAAAAAACAACTCTCTTATTTCCCGAGCGGCTTGTTACATACGCTACCTTATATAATCCCAAAAGTACACTTCAGGCCAAACATATCAATACAGGATGGGTTCTGTGAATATTCATTGGATTGTAGGGGTGTCACTTTTTGCAGCGATCAACCAACGGTTCGCAGAAAAACCGATAACTTTTGAAAGTATTGTATCAAAATTTTTTATATCATATTTCCTGGAACTAACATTTGTGTTCCAGAAAACAAGATGTAATTTTTTTTAAGTGATGTTAGTTTTAAGAGCATATGATTTATTATTAAACATTTGCCTGTTATCAAGGCAATGTTGGGAAACATGAGACATGCTGATAAATTGCAATGTTTAGATAATTTATAAAACCGAATTACGCAAAACGCCATTCCGCAGTTTATTATTGACGTAAAAATTTTAAATCTAAACAAATACATCCAATTAAAAACCGCATTTTTGAGCAAATATATAGTCTGCATTTTTATAGCTTCGGCTTAGAAGTAATGTAATTTTGCTGACTTCTTATCAAACAACATTTTTGTTCGTCAGTTCATGCTTGTCAGTGACATTTCAGACTGACAAAATGAAAGGATGTTTTGACAAGTTGGCATCCTTCAGGAAGTCGACAACACTTGCTGACGAACACCTAGAACGAGTGCAGACGACGAAGTATTTCACTTCAAAAAATAGAAAAATATTAAGACACAACCCTATGACGGATGCACATTCGACCAATCCGTCGTGCGTGCAATGTAAACAGCAAACACACCAGTAAAAATACAGACCGTATTCTACAGTAAAAATAACGAATACACCCGGTACGAATCGCGGATGAGTGCAGCCTCTCAATACATTGATTACGATTTCCGTGTTGGGAAGCCGTGCAGTTTACCGTTATGAAGTTGGGGAAAAAAGGAATATCCTACATTTGAGGGTAACATTTCCTTGTTTTTACGATGCAGTCGTACGTTTTTTCATCTTATTGTAACTGAATTTTTAAATTTTCTGTGCATACTGTATGAAATTATGGCTGCATGAATTTATTAATCAACTACCAGCTTATTCTGTTTATCAACAGCACGGAAGTTTGCGATTTAGTAAATAAAAATTCTAATGAAAATTAACTATTGAATCGACACTTCAGCATGCTACAATTTTATTTAAATGTCACACGACAAAATGACGGTGCAATAATAAATGTATGAATATTTAATTATACGCGGTATTAATTTCATTATCAGTACAGTAATTTAAGTATAAATATCAGTATTCAATGGCGGATATTTACCGAAGTCCGTGTCAAATGGGCTTTTATCACGGAACATTATTTTAGGCACGCGACTTTTGTTGGTAGTAAACGACGTGAAGTATACGAGACTGATATGATGGTGTTATTTAATGTATGTAATTAAATTTTTCGATGTTTGGTGTTTTCCTTCATATGAAATTACAAGTTGTGTTGTAAGAGACGAGGTTAGGAGAAATTATTTTAGTAGGTAACATCAGTTGTTTCTGTACCGTTTTATAAATGAATTAAAACTTAAAATATGAAGAAAGTTAACAGCATAATTTATGAAGAACAGTAACAAGCATTACTCATAACGTTGTAACATTACAGTTAAGTTATTAAGCTACATTAACTTAACTGCATGTTTTAATCCGCCACGAGCATTAAAACGAAACTGCAGATAACAGCAACATAAAAACTAAACATCGTAGAAAACGCTCTATCATCTTAATCATCAGTTACCTACTTTATCAATAAATCAATGAATCCGTTTGCAACTAACGGCTCATTTGTTTCTCTACTGATAAGGGGCCATCCTTTAATCACGTGAGATTTTGGGCCAGTTTTTAACCCCCCCCCCCTCTTGGTGATGAGGATTTAGGTTACCTTTCTCAGCATCTCACGTATTTTTTTATAATTAGAAAGATCAGATACCAGCTTTGTCTCAAGGAGGGATAACAATTGATCAGGATACACTAAACAGTTCAGCCTTCCCTGCCGTCTATAATACACACAAATCAAAGTTTCTTCCGTGTTGCAATGTAAGTTGCGTTCCGTTCACCAATAAAATGCGTTGTGTCATCACATCACTGAACTGAAGTTACGTTTTGATGGTTTTTTCTGCCCCCCTCTCCTCCTGTTTGATCCTCACGTGATTAAAGGTCGACCCCTAATTGGAATTTAATAATTTAAGTAACCATGAATTATGTTTCGATAAGCAGATAAATTAGTAGTTAAACCAGCCTAATTTTTTAGCGGAACACACTTGTAATGATAAAGTAATGTAGTAAGTAATTTTAGCAATAAAAAAACTATGTTTGAGCAATTTGTCTGTTACACAATTCACATTTTTGCAATATAGATATTTTATATATGTAACAAAAGGCTTTAGTCATTACTATTGTGTTTTGGGCACGGCATTCATAAATAAACGTTACAGCTAAAAGTTCATATAATAAAACAACATTTTGATGTGATATTACATTTTAAAGGTTTTTAACGAGGTCAACCCAGATACGTATTAGATTCAACGTCAGACACAGTAATATGTATTCGGCACACGTTACTTTATGAGAGATTGTAATTTCGTAATCCTGTAAAATGCCATCACGTTTCATCTACGTTGAAAATACGTCGAAATTGAATTTTCAAATGATTGAAAAACTGCCATGTTAGACTCATTGGTCTATCTAGGGGTTGTAAGACTAATGATATCAAAATATATGCCTCGCCTAATTGGTCCAGTGGTGGCTGCTGCTTAGCACGAGGCCCTAAATCGTGAATTTCTGGAAAACAATGATTTTTGGCGTTTTTCATAAGAGAGTAGCAGACACAAGTCTGGATATATACCCAAACCGAACTGCAAGCTTACCACGCAGTTCTGCCTCACCTCAGGAGACTATAGACGTGATGTTTTATGTGATTGGCAAATGTATAGAACGTGATTCCGCCTGAAAACATTACAACTATACAATACGGTGTTCAATGGAACAGCTTATTATCGCGATTCTATTGTCACTGCAGTGCTATAGGGCACTGATTTTATCAATGTTGGGTTTTATCGCCGTCGTTCCTGGTAAAGAATGGCCCATTCTCTTCCATCTCATGGGTGCCGTAAAATACAACTAAAGTACGTACACTAAGTATGTGTAATGTCAACGCGAGTGAAAACGCTGTTATTATCTAATAGTCTACAACTACTAAATACTTCGATACACATAACAAACCTGAGAAGTTGTTCTTCCCGTCATTGCTATATTTTTTTTTTCTTCTGGACTACTTTTGGGAACCTTCTAGTTACGGAGATTATTCAAAGTTCCAAATTTTTTCCAAAGGCTTTTTTTTATTACAAGTTTTAAATGTTATAACTTTAATTTAAATACCTCCACGACTCCTGTTCTATTCAATGCTTCCATGGGCACATAATGTTTTGAGTGCGTTACATTGAGCGCTACCATAAACAGTGATTGGTCCCAAAAAATAGTCGTTACCCAGCAATCATTTTTGCGAAGTCTTACTTAGCTTGATGTACAGAATGTTTGGTTATGGCTTCGTGAAGGGTTTTACACACTGTATTTTTGATTTGACAACCACGACAGTTATGGAAAATTCTATCCCGCTATAAAGAGGTTTAAGGGCACAACAGCAACCTGCTTGCTTTATGTGGTTTCCCTTCTTGTTGTTTTATCTTCAGAAGTAAATCTGGGGGTTGTGGTTATTATCTTTCTTGAGAATTTGTTACCAGACGACTACAAGAAAAGGGTCTAAAAATCCTAAGCCATGGTTATATAATTATATGACGTCATGCGTTCACACTAGGAATTTCAGATAGAAATATTTTCACGACACATGCTTTTCAGAAATCAAAAAAGTAGAGGGAGGCCTTTGCCCACGAGTGGGCAGAGCAGGCTAGAAAAAAAGTGCTTTTCAGTCAGGATTTTTCTTGTATTGTCATTTCACACATTTGACGTCATTTTAAGTGTCAGATTCCTTTCTCGTACAACGTCCTACAAGGCTTCAATACCTCATACATACCTTTCAAATGCCAACATATAATGGGACTTGCAATAGCGTGCTAGTGTAGGTACGTTCAAATACCTTCATTGAGTATAAAGAACATCTGTTGGTTCACACGGTGGTAGGTAGTGACTATGTATTATATTATTCTGGGTTATACAGTTTTCAATAAGGGCTCCTATACAAGCGAACCACATTGTGTCCTCATGATCGGTAGGTACTCCTATATTACAAAACCCTTTCAATTTCAATCTACTCAATTATTGGAGACCTGTTTTGTAGGGCGCATTTAATGTGTTATACGTATCTATTAGGTATTCATGGTTTACTGCGTGTAGATCTTTAGAATTCGGTTTGGGTTTCCTTTTCTTTTATGTGCATTTTAAATCTTTATTTTCTTTCCATTTCCACGTATCTCGTGTAAATTACGAAGAAAACATAAAATCTATTGAACATGTTTTCGTTTATGAAATTCCTGTAGTTCTACAATATTGTCAAGCCCTTAATCAATCAAAATAATGTTCTAATGAAAATATGTGCCTACATAATGTTTGAATGTTTTTGCTATACCAATATCGTCAATCATTACCAAAATATTCCAGGAGAGCTTTTCAATAGATACCCAAAGCCCCTCAAGACACTTCACATATCAATATGATTCCCCACTTATTTTATACCCACTAATCACAAAGCCGAGTTCCATAACAGGTTGAACGCACACGTTTCATCAGGCCAGTTATCTTTACAAAGAAGGTCAAAGGAAAATTAGGTCAATTTAATTCTCGTTGAACCTGAAGGAATTCCTTACAAGCATGATGCACGTATTTAACCTTCCTGTTTGTGTACGGATTTAAAGGCTGACTAACGGTTTCAGATTTGAGTATTTTCAGCTCGTATACGCGCGCCTTTTGCCAACTCGTACTCGCGTTGACGCGCGGATATGCTCATATGAGCGCGAGTCTCGAGATATGGCGTCACTTTTACTGACAGCTGTCATTTTTAATCAAGCGGCGGAACAAGCGCCTGCGTTCGATTTTTTGAAGCGCGTCGTATACGCACCTAATCCGCTACGAGCTTATACGCGTTACAAAATACGCTAGTCTGAAACCGCTCTTATGCCTTGTTCATACAAGCGCGAGTAGATGAACCGATGAGTGAAGACTTGAAGTTCGTTATTCAATGTTTATGCATTACCGTAACTTATGTATTCCTTAAATTTAACTAGAGTTTAATGGCGTTCTTTATCGTGTATAGTATGTGATTAGCTTTTTTATTACTCAATATATCAATGAATTGAGATTAATTAAAACCCAATTTGTAGTTTTCAGTCGTTACAGTAAAAATATATTTTATGGCTAATTCTAAAATCTGGTAGAGTATTAAATAAATTAACCGACTTTATTTATAGTGTTCTTACAGGTTTTAGACCTGTAAGAACACTGTACACGCAATAACGGATTTCAATACAAGTATTTCGTAAGTTAAGATAAGAGAAAGGGCTACACGCACATACACAAGAGAAAAAGAATCGGTTTGTAAGTTTTAAACCTGTCACTTAAAGAAGAACCTTATCTGTTCAGATATTAGGTATGTACATTTCATTTAGGCAAATGAATGATTTCTATTTTAAAATACCAATCCAACACTATTTAACCCTAAAAATCACATACCTATTACGCCTAGTTGTATTCGGTTTCATCTTCATCAATCAATATAAATAACCGCGCGACCAATCCAGGAGAAATGCCTGCGTGATCGCAATAAGTCTTCGTTTCAACCAGTGCCACTGCCTATACCATACGGTAATAAATGGGCCTTTTTTCGCCAATGGGATGTCGAGGGCCGATCGTCTCGGAACAGAAGGGCCGCCTAATTCAATTAGTCACTAGTTTTGTACGTAACCGATGGACTACTACTTGCTTTGGTAGCCGTTTGAAAAGGTGCGTGTTTTGGTGTGTAAACTGACCACCGCCTTTCGAGGGTTCAATTTGTTGCGCTGCGCGCTGGTTTTATAACAGATTGGGTTTTAATTTGTTTCTGTCAGAACAAGTCAGGGTTCAACGTGGCAATTATCATTGATTATTATCTTGATAATAACAAAAATTATTATCGATGTCATTTCAAGTTTATCCGAATGCAATTTACCGGTTCCACGCGAATCCAAGCGAGTTCAGTGCTAAATAAAAATAGTGGTATCAACAGACAGAATTTTAGTACCTTTTAAAATACCGAAAAATAAACACACTGTTTGGGCTGAATGCGTTAAAACAATAAAAGGAGTCAAAATTTGAAGAGATCAAGTTATGAATCTGCATGGATTATAAAATTATCCGATAAGTATCTGATATAACCTACCTGTAATTATCAAATAAAAAAAAACTTAATAAAAGAAAATCATTCTTAATCATTTTGAACACTGTAACCAATTAGCGAACTATTTATAATCTCTATTTGTCATGGAAGTTAGCAGTCCTGAAAAATGAAATTCAGCTCGGCAAACTCAAAGGAAGGTTAAATCGGTCATCAAACCTGCTAATGTTATGTGACTGAAAAAGTATACACTTAACGCAAGATTTGTTTGTCAATAGACTTAATTGAAGCTTTCAGAAACCGACGCTAATATACAGGTTGTTGTTATTTTCTAAAGAAAGACAAAATTAGCCTACATGTAAATAAACATATATTTACGAGAACTGAATACCTTAACAAATATTCTGTTACTACCTAGTCAAAACATTTAATAAAGGCCACAAGAACATTACACAACGCGTTTTCCTTTTACTCCATGCCTACAAAGTTACCAGAAACTAAGCCGCGAAACTTTTTCTTGTTCAACTTTGTTACTAGAACTATTAACGTCCAATGGGGGCATTGCTCCTGTACGGGGGCAATTATTGGCAATTGTAAATTTAAAAGGTATAGGGAACTATTTTCCATGTTTATGCTTTATGTATGTAGTCATCATCAGCTTCCTGTCCTTATTCTATGTTACTTGGGGTCGACGTAACACGTTTTTTTTTTTCCTTTTTCCCGTCTACTGTCACGCTATCAATTCCTCCTTTTTCTTCAATATTAATTCCTTACACAATCCGTACGACTTTTCTTTTTGTGCTCCTCAGTGTGATAGTACCAAATGAAAAACTTTATGAAGCCTTGCGCCTATAGGTATCCCTATATCTCTCACGACCAGATTCTTTACACCCTTAAGAATGGAAGACCTACAAGTGTGCCAATTCCCGCGTAAATTGTAAGGATCAAATTGAGGGTTCCTCTCAATTCTTCACTTACAAAAGGGTTCTCTTTGATTTAGGTAAAACTTGTACGGCGCTCCTCAACATTGTCCGCACTTGTTGGTAATACCTACTTGGGTTTACTTAAGCCCCGGAGTGAAATGATTACCTATACGATAATACTTCAGTAATTTATATATAGATAGGTATATTTTTCGAATAAATTTAGTCACGAGCATAAATTAATATGTATACACTTAGTAAAGTTGAAAGCTTATTTTCTCCTGAAGTAACAATTAAAACTTATACCTATTTCATAACAGCATGGATTCCAAGATCTTGTAACATATTATAATGTCAATAAATACTTTAGAAGAAAATAGCTTTTGATTGTACTGAAATCTGTTAGGTTAATTTCACACATTTAAGCTACTGGCCAGCCGCCACCGCTTACCGTATACCGGCAGCGTCTGAATGGGAAACAGGTTGAAATCTGGTATGTGTGCTGTCAAAGCTGTCATAAACTACTATAACACCGACTGGCACCCTGAACGTGTGAAAGTACCCCTAAGGTTATAAGCTTCGTTCTGCTCAAAACAGGGACCGAATCCAAAATAATTTCATTGCAATAAACTATTCGCTAGAAACGTTTTGTTTCAGTGAATCTAAACTTTTAACAAATTCATGTTGTTTAGCTTTTCAACTAAATACGATTTCAACTAAACTGATAAACACTGAAAGTTTAAACAAACTGAACTTCAAATCAAACTATTTACGTAAGATAGAATTATGTTTATAAGGCCCATATCACATGATTTTAATTTAATTTGATTTAAATTGAATTATCTCTTTAAAACCCATAGTTGTGTGCGGTGAGTAGTTCGGTATTCATCTAATTTTAAGTAGGCACCCAACGACAAATAAGTAGTGCATGATGTGCTTACTTGTAAGAGGTTGATACACTTGTCTGTTACTCTTTTGGATGTATCTCGTTGCTTTGAAACCGTGTATTCAATTATTGGTAAGCTAAATAAATAAAATTAAATAAATCACACAACGATTTTCTTTTAAGCTCTACTTACTTAAAATTCGATTTAACAATCAAATGGCTCTAAATCAATGAGATATTTGCTATTTCTATAATACTGAGCATGTTGGTCACAATCGACTCTAATCAAACGCACATAATGCTCTGATGGGCTGGCATCGGCTTTAGGCATAAGTGCTGTCTGCCAATGTTTCACGTTCGAGCACTGTCCGGCTCCGACGCTTTCTAAATCCACGTCCATTGACACTAGATTAATTTGTGCTTGCTTACGTACAGTGAAGAGAATACATATTATGTTTTTCGTATGTGTACGGGTTTTTCATCCCATATTTAGATAAATCGTTATTGTCAGTAAGTTTGCTTAGGACCTTCCACGAATTTCTATCATAATACCTCGTTAAAAGTATTTCTAAATTCTACAACATACCTATAGCTCCCAAATAAGTTAGTTCCAAACAATTGTAATATTTAATTTTTAACGAAGGCCTCGTATTGTCATTGGGGTGGTCGAATATTAACCGTATTCGTGGCGATATACCGGCGGTCCGTGTCCCACAGGAAAGGTCGAGGCTTCCTTCCGTCCCTCCCCAGGACCGCCTTTATTACGACTTTATTACGTACAATGAAAATCATATTTACTGAGATAGAAGAAGTCATAATAAACACATGCGCGTGAAGTATGGCGGGCACGCTCTTCTTTTATATGAAATTTTTGGGACACCCCTCTCGCTCTTCCCCACGAACATTTGACGTACGTCTGCTTATTACGAACACAAAGAATCTCAAAGCTGTATGCAGTGTCGCGCCGCGCCGCGTCGTGCCGCGTCTATGTGCGACGAGTTGACACGTTCTCGTATTATGTAATTCAGCTGAGAGCTGGGCGCATTTTTCATAGCGAGATTTCAAGTGTACGCTCCGCACACCTGTCACAGTTCCCTTTTCAGAAAGGAATATTACATTATGTCTTTCAAAGGAGCGTCGGCGATGCAGCGGCGCGGCTTCGAGCCGACGCAAACGACGCCGTCGCGTTCCACAGTCGCGCTGTCAAAGCGTCGATTGTAATGACATGCCGCTGCTTGGGTAATGTGACGGTAAAATGCAGATAATATCACATAATAGCACATTGTGTGTGCATAGCCTGGACCGTGACACGTTGCGTCAATTATGTGGTTTTTTAAATAATTACAAATTGCACAAACTCAAAAACTACATTTCGGGTTCTCTTTGTTGTGCATGAAATCATTTTGTCCTTTTGTTGTTGTGACAAATGACAGCGATTAACAAACAGAGGGAAAGCCGTAATTAACATGACAATAGTATTAATCATGACTATATTTTTGACAAAACGATAATATCACCTAATTTAGGCAACCGAAAACAAAAAATAATTAGGTGTGTATCCTGAGTACCGCTAGAAGATAGCCTAACAACTGTAGAGATTTTACAAAAGCACTTACAATACAAATATCTTGGGTGCAACCATTTTCGCCATATTGTGGTGCGTTATAATGTAATTATTGCGGCAACAGCCGAGGCTAAGAGTCACTAAATGTAACTACAAATTAAGGCGACGACGCCACAACAGCGACCGTTCTTCGTAGCTCCATTATAATTACTTCCACACACATTGTTTTTGTGAAAATAAAAATAAATACTAACGTGGTTCATGCAGGGTTTGCTAGGAAAATATTGGAGCTTTAATGTGCTTAAGGAAACTACTGTTACAATCAGCAATCGCGTCTTTATACTATCAAAAGGCAGGAACTAATCACCCATTATGCATTATGCAAAATACTGAAATCAAGGCGACCCTTAGTTACAAAAAATGTCCGTAATATTTCGTAAAAGACCGTTCTTCGTACAAAATATGGTATTTTCAGACACGTTTTATTTTCACTTAGTACTATTTTACAAATACATAGTAAGTCTAGAACCCTTTAGTTATTTAACCTTTATGAAGCAAAAACTTGAACCTAATTAAAATGTAAAAGCATTTCTAACAGCAGTTTATTTGCTAGGTTCCCATCGATCGTGCAAGTTTACCACTACATAAATAACTTGAACAACACATTAGCCCCAAGTTTTGAACGCAATTAGCGAGTATAATTAATAACTTCATAGCTTTACACTTTAGTGCGCCAAGTAATAAACCAGTCATGTTGTAGCGATTATGTGAATAAGTTACTTTATAGTTTTTGAACGACCTTGTACACACTGCATACTGCTAATAGTTCTAAAAGAGATGTTATTCTGACGCTAAATTCTCAATTTATCTCAAAGTTGTTTCAAGTGAATAAAATATGATCAGGATTAGAAAAACTCCATTAATAAAACGCATCCATTTTTTAAACAACCTGTATATGTTAAACAGTCTTTGTTTATTTCTTACTAAACCTATTTGGACCGAGCACAGAACGAAAGATGTAGTATTAAGTCAGATCTTTGGACAAAGTGCCCAAAAACGTAGGTTCCACATAAGAGAAACTGGGTCTAAATCAATTTATACCTTTTCTCCGAGTTTCAATATGATAAAATGAGATTGACTAAAGTAAGTGCATGACCGTTGTGTCCGGTTTTTCGGTTATCATATCAAGATTACTATAGTTGGATAGTAGATATTAATATCTGAACAAAACTGTTACTTTTTGGAGGGAATAATCTGTCTACAGCGATTTCTGTAATCTTTTTCTCAGTTTTATTATTTCTACGTCGAGCACATGATGCCTTTTGCTACTACATAATTTACATATGGAAAAAAACCTATAGAAAAACAGTATATTTTCGATATCATATTTATTAATGCCTAATCTTGCCGCACAACAAAAAAAAACACAACAAACTACTTGTTACCACAAAAAATTGGGTATAACTAACAAAATTTCCGTGTAACGTTTTAATGACTATGAATACAGTGTTCTATTGATATTGACGAAATCTCTAAACCAACTTTAGAGATCTATAGCCACTCAACAGCACTTACTCCAAATAGAAGTATTGGAAAACATAAAATAATAATAAAATAATAAATAAAATTTGTAATTACAATAAATATTAAATTCAGTCGTTAACTACGTAATTAGGTGCACACGCCAAATTACGTAGTTAACGACTGAATTTGTCGTAGTCTGCGTTGTCGATAAAGCAGGTCAATAGCACCTGATATCGATCGTTGCATTGCTGACCCGATAATCGTCTTGAACGTAAAGCACACTTTCATGGAAATGTAGGTACAAAACTATAACACGATACGCTGCATGTGTTTCATCAATCATTAAACTGGCTAGACGTTTTGAATTATTTCAAGGTTCAAATTGAATTAAAACAACATAACGTCGCTGAAGTTCTAACACCACGTAACTCAAAAATAGCAGCTTTACAGGAGAGTGTAAAAACTGCCTTGGTAACAGTACAAAACCATTTTTTAATTTGTGTTCACTCCAAATTAGATGAGACATTGCTTGTTTCTGATTGGCTCTAGCAAACGGCATCAACATGTCAAAACCGCCAAAAATTTACTTCCGTGGTGTGTGAACTTCAACGACGTAAGATGTAAAAGATTTTATAAGAATACCCTTAACTTCCCATCCCAAATCGAAAACTTCTTGGCTTTAAGTAAAGATGAACAGACCATGCGGATAAACTTATTTCAAATCGAGCTCAGACATAATAATATCAAAAAGGCACGTACGTACATTTCAAAGAATTTTGGGTAACGTACTAAAAATCCCAATCGCTTAAATTCTACTAAAAACCACTAATTCTAAAATCTACCTAAAGTAAGAAAGAACCGACCAAGTGGTTTAGGGTCAAACAATTTGGAGCATCCGACCCTCAGACCGAATAGAGCCGTGCATCTGTCACGACCCAATATATAAGAGTCAGAAGGGTCAACTCAATACAAACCCTCGAGAGCATACGTTCGCTAATCCAAGTGTTTATCGGTTCGAGGTTGAGCTTCTTCAGTAACATCATGCGCTATTTCGTATTGTATTAACCATTTCCCTTCCTTTCTGGCTGTTTTTTGCGTGTTACATGGTGGTTATTGTTATTAACAAGAAAGTCGAGTTCAAATCTCTTATTGGGTGCAGAAAACAGAGAGTGGGAAAACAGCAAGGGAAGGGACAGCGTTACACATACAGACTTACAAATTACGATCACCGATGAACAATTTTCCAAAAAATGGCAAAGGGATATGCTGTCCAAACCATAGCGCACCCACACAATGATTTTGACAGCTTCTCCCTTTGTTATTTTGACAACATGGAATCATGAACCTCACTAGAGCATCATGTTCTAACAGCTCTAGCATAAGTAAGTGCATATATTTCTTAAATGGGTCGTTTTTCTAAGGCAATCAAAATTATCTCAGCACACCATCTCCAAAACAAACATTGTAGACACGTCTGAATCGTCGAGTAAACAACCAATCGAGTCACGAACTACAGCGAATACGTACAAACTGTGAACACTATTGAATACTTATAAAACGAATGGCAAGAATGGGCCTCCTCTGAGAGCCATCGACGAGAAGTACGTGATGCGAAACGTAAAGTTAACCGAACGCGCAACGTTTAGCGGCGGTTTTGGGTTATGGTACGAGTTAGAAGGGGTTGCACAAGAATTTGAGACGGAATTAAGTCATCAATTTTCTGTCTGAGAAAATCTACCAAGTTTTGAACAGTGAGTCACTTTGCAAATACAAAAGCTTCAGGAGAACAGTAAAAACTCACAACTACTATACTAACACAATTACCCAGGGTTCATAATGACAGTCTTAAAGATACATGTGGCTAGATTGTAATAATAAAAGCCGTTTGATTTTATTTATTTTTTGTTCATCAAAGATGCTGCAGTTACGAGTGGGCTTAGTGTATTTTGAAGTACATAAATGTTGCCGCCAATTCATCTACAATTTAAACCAAACACTAAAAGCCTTACTGGAACTTCTTGTGATCTAACCTTCAAATGAATAAGTGCCTATAATAATAAAAGCGAAAAAAAATTAAGTTTGTTTTTGCAATTTTGGTGCCTCTACTTTTGACAGTCCCCTTTTAGTGTTTGCTAATGTTACTCCACCACTTGAATGGCAAATGGACAGACTTACAAAAAATATGAATACGATTCATAGTCTCGAGTTTTTTATAAATAGGTTTGAAAGAGTAATCAAACCGGTAAATAATTTATAAAAATAAACACGAACGTTAACATCAACACTGTCATTAGGAAACTACGGACTGGTTTTATAATATAAATAAATTACTGCCTGGAGCACAAAGCAAACTCAATGACATACAATATTCCGATCATAAACGAAACACTTGTCTTACAATAATTTGATCAGAACCTCCTTAATCATTCCTTAACTTATGACGTGAGCGCGCACACGCTCCCAAGTATTCCAACTACGTAACTAAATTACGTGTCGCTTAAGAATTGCGTTAGTGATGGATGGCACATTACGGCACAGTGTCGTGGTGTGTCGTGAATTTAGTCGCACACACGTCGAGGGCTCTTGTGGGTCGATTTGGTGGAGCATGTCAAACACAGGCGGTTCAGGACGTCTCGCGGAATAGAGCGAGTGTTTGGCGACACTTACTCGACAATGACAGCACACACAAGTGTTTGTGCACGCCAGACCGCGTCGAGTTTGCTCACACACTTGCTTCACTAAGATTTACACGCATAACACGGACTTAGTTCTTACTAAAGGAATAAGTTAGACTAAAGTAACGTTAAATGTGTCTTAAATGTGAAATAATACTCAACTAAGTGCTGAACTGCTAACGTGATAGATCGGTACTCTAAAATAAAAGTCTGATGGTCTTTGTCATTATGGGCATGCGTTGCACTTGGCGTACTAAACTGTCGTGCAATTCAATTTAACAACTCCGACACCATCGCAAAAAGATAGCCTCATCGTCACATTTCAGCGCGGGCGCTAATAAAAAAGCGACTAAGTGAAAACTATTATTTTCGCATCATGGACACTTTTTACGATCCAAATTAAAGTTTCTACTGAGTTTTTCCCGCTAACGACTTGTTCGAGTTAAGAGAGACAAGAAACGCTTTTGTGTCTGGAGTAAATTAGACATCTAGTGAACGAATCTTTTTGCTTGCCACGAAGGGAATTAGCTTCCCTACCCTGTTTTGGTCAGGTTATAAATCCTGTGTTTTATACACACAAGCCAAGGTACGACAAACAGTTGCTTCGTTGAACAAAAACAGCCCCTTCACAACTGTTTTGGGCGAATATATGATAAGCTTATTAGGAAAGTTTTTGTATACAACAAGGGTATTAATATAAAGCTGGTACTATAATGTATCTAATTTTATTCATTGTATAAATCAATCTTGATCAAAAATCATATATTTATTTAACACTAGAAAATGCCTAATTAATTATGAATAATTTGTTGTTTTTCTTTATCTATGTATGAATTTCAACTCTCTTCTCTTTGTATACCTATTTTGTTTGTATGTATTTATTATTATATTTTATTCTTGGTAATTGTCTGTACTATAGCACCTACTGTTTTGTCTCTGCATCACCTTAAGGTAGACTGGTAGAAAATGCCCAAGGCATAAGTCCGCCTTTGTACATTATGTGCATACATTTTTAATAAATAAATAAAATGCCTATGGTACTACCATAGGCATTTTCTACCAGTCAACCTTAGGGTGATGCAGAGACAAACAGTGGTGTGTGTATATTAGACTGAGTAGACTCATAGACTGAAAATCAGCACTAAGCGATAGAAATGGAAGCCTGTCAATGGTGCCTATACTAAGAGGAAATCTACTACACATCAAACAACTGTCAGACCGTCATTTAATAGTTCCGTCATCAGTATTCTAGTTTAGTTGTCGGAAAATTAATAATGCACGATGCCGAAAATCAGAGGCCCAATGACGGCCTACAACGTTTTCCCCAGACATGTTCTGCGTATATGTTTATGTGTGTTTCTCGTATGAGTCAAACAGTCGATAATTCGACAGGAAATGTTTCAATGTGTTTCATGGAACAGTCGCCGGTTATTCCCAGCTGAGTCCGGAGTAAGCACTCAAACTGCTCCACGATACGTTTTCCGGTTTCGAATTCAATTCCATTCGTTCCGATCATCGGTTCGCATTGGAGATAAAAATCTAATTTGGGAAAACGTTGGCGTCAACAGTTTTTGGACAGCGCATGACATTTGAGATCGGTCGGCGCGATCGCAGCAGCGGTGTAACGCTCAAAGATTGAAACGAGTATGGACATTGAAATGGGTATACGGAAAAGTTAGTAAACCGTCCGGTTGTCATAAAAAGTTACAGGATGCTGTTCAGGTTGCACGAAACACGAATGAATACTTTAAATCTCCGAGGTATTCCATTTTATACGGACACGAGAAGTAAGACAAACACCGAGTAGTCTTTCGTGTATACTCTCAGCTTCCAAGTTGGTGGGATTCAAGTTCTGTGAATAACAGAAAGGTCTTCAAATAACCTGAATAAGTGGCAAACTGTCTAATATTCCGCTAGGAGCTGTTTGAAGGCCGTTGTCGCAATAAATCATTAACAGATTGTCGGAATTGTGTTCGAGTAGAAATTAATTGATGGATATTACGAACGTAAATTGTGTCCGTCGAGTTAAGACTTTTAGCAAACTGTGTTTGATCATATTGCTAACCAGTTTAATTTATAGGACAGGCTTCACTAACCATATCTTTAGAAAGGTCAAAGGAAACCTAATATTTAATGGGCAATAGGTACAAGAGAACGAATCATAAAATAATCGTGCATTAGCGACAACATTTATTAGCTTCCAGACATAATGTGACACGAGGAAAAGAAGAAAACGCCGAGGAGGAAATGTCATTTCTAATAACATTCTTACAATACAACATCGTTACAGAAAGGTACACCGAAATGTAAGAAGAAAAATGTATGTCTACAGCAACAAACACTAATTGGTACGACAGTTTACCCAAGGAAATATTAGCATCAATTATAATTTACCTAAAACCTCATTTATTTTCTATTAATCACAATTGTGTTTATCTACTTCCATGTATAGCACAAAGATGTTTGTAGGACCGATTACAAAACAGGCACAGGGAAATAAAAAACAATCCAAATGGAGACAAATCAAGCAAAATCATAAAACTCCAGACAAGATTCATCAGTATTTAAGGCGGGTTTACTTCGACTTCGAATAGGTACTATAACTCCCTCGGAACACTTCACGAGACATTCTATTCCCTTTCATTACGGCCGTATTTCTGCAATTTATCTCGCAATACCTGGCTAATTTCGTCAGGTCCTTTGTCACCGGCCAGATTTAGAGCCCACCTAAATATTACTTGTACCTAATTGAAACCTTACCTTATACCGTGCTGATAAATTAGGACCAGTGGGTAGATAAAAAAACATAATTAACAGGATAGCGTTGGCAGCTACGCCGTAAATAAAACCCGACTCAATATTAGAATATTACGTAAAGAATTACCTTCTACTAGGTTTATTAAACATCCTAAAATACTGTTTATTACTAGAGTTATACAGCGATGTGGTGGTGTAAATTTTAATTAAGGAGCTGTTTATAAAGTTTGGATGCTATAAGTACACGATAAAATTAACAGGTTATGTTTGTCCTCTTAACTATCAGCTGCTATACTGATTAAACGATGCCAAATTTATGCACAGAGGCTAAAAGATTGCCTTGAAGTTATTTTTCGCCAATTAACACATCATTTTATGTGCGAAACGACATAATAATTAACAACACCAACCAATTAAGTAGTCAAACACCACCTTAATGAAGCGACAACCAATCTATCTTACAGTAATTGAACAGGACGCTCGACACGTTTGTAACACAATATAAAAACTTGAACGTAGTTGGAAACAAAAAAGGCTGGACGTTACATAAAACCTTAGGTATAGAGGTAGGAGCCATTAATCACTGGAGAAAACTTAATTGGACGTCCGTGCGACAGACAGTCATGCAAAGAACTTGGGTGTAATAAGGGCAACATAAACATCAAGTGTTGTACAGGGTGGATAGATATTTGGTAAGAACATCGTGGTTGACAAGTTGGGTTATAAAATCTATGACATTTAGAAAAGCTATCTCCAGAATCATTACTAAGAAAGTAAAATACAAACATATTCTTATTCTTATTCTTATTCTTTATTGCACACAAAATAATAAATTTGGATACAAATTGCATTTTTTTACATACCTATATTTTTTAGCAACACTGTCGCTCAGGTCAAAAATAAAGAGCGGTAGTTTTTGCAAAACAATATCGGTTCCAGACTAAACAAGAGGAATATGAGTTTTTAAACTGACATGGTCACAAACTTTAGTAAACATGGTAAATATACCGTTTTCAGTGTTAATGATAAACAAAACTATACAAAAATCTAAAATTGCAGTTTCTATTTTCTCGGATACTTCACTAACTTACCTAACCTGACTTAATTCATGTATTCGTTCTCTCCTTGAAATTCCATCACAAAAATCCACCCTGTATAAATAAAACAAGTGACATCAGGGCTTTGTAATAAAAGCTTCGGGCACCAATTGACCTGAATGGACATTTAGCTATTATATCGTAAATTGGTAATTAAATACCTGTTGACCTAAAAGTTTTATTTGAATAACAGTAAAATAGCAATTTGTGCTAACCGTTTTTGGTGTTTAATCTGATATATTCGGCAATTTTCACAATGAGAATTATTTGGCCAGTAAGGAAGTCGCTTTATGCAAAATACAGCTGCATTCGGTTCAAAAGGTTGACTGGTAGAAAATGCCTATGGCATTAAGTCCGCCCCTGTACTCTGTGCTTGAAGTGTTAAATAAATAAATAAATTCGGTTAAAATGGAAGCTTACTACCGACCCCAACAAAATTGGGAAAGGGTAGGAAAGAAAAGGAAGGGGGCAGGTGATAATGATGATGGGCTCCAAATATATATCTAACTAGCGGTTCGTCCCGGCTTTGCACGGGTGCCTATTGTAGCTTTCCAATGGTGAAAGAATTTTGTGAAATCGGCACAGTAGTTTTTGAATTTATTCATTACAAACATACACACACACAAAAATACAATTATACAAATTTTTCCTCTTTATAATATTAGTGTAGATATCTATAATTGCACTGCTATTACTAATGCCAATTTTTAACTTTTATTTGTTTAAACTTCATGTACGATAGTGGTACATAGGCGGACATAATGCCACAAGGCACTGTTCACAGTTACAATGAGATAATCGCAACAATACGACTCTAGCTTGACGAATTTCCGCCATATTTCACTTCAGCGCTTTTCATTAAGTCGTGTAAAGCAGTCATCACTAATTGCTTAAATCCAATGAATTAATTGACATAACAACGTTACAGTCTATTATTGTAATTGTTTCTTTCAGTTGTTAGCGTGTTTTTGTTTTATAAAACTTTATGTTAATTGAAAATGAATTTCGTAGTAAATCTGAGTATGTTGTTCAACGTTTTCGTAGTGATTTCAATAGGTACTGTAAACTACTGTTACTTTAGTAGGTTTGCAACATAAGCTTGCTGATAAATGCTTGCAATTTTAATGAAATTTTTTCACAAATTGTGGAAAAAAACATATCTTAATTAGCATTTTGGTTTACTCTAGCTAGACACCATACCAGTTTCCAGACTAGACAACGCCAAACAGCTAATTGTAAAATACGTAAGACAAAAATAATTATAAATTATAATGAATGCTTTTTCAACGCAGCGGCCCGTAGCGTAAGAAAATTCATGTCACCTAAATCTTATTCGGTACAGTAAAAACAAAAATGCCCTAAAAGAAACGTAATTACGTTCTAATTGGTTACGCTCGAAAACTTTGCAATAATGTGTCTTAAGTAATTACATAAGAGCATATAATAAATACATGGTTGCTTGCCCAGCATGACGTGCACGGAACTACGCACATTACCTACCAATTCTGGGACAGTCACATTAAGTACTTATTCTACAACTTTGGAGGACATTATCCAGTGGAGTTGTAAGACGTGCGGAAAAGTAAGATGGATAACATACCTGTCCGTGGTTGACGAAGCCGTGCCTCCTGGCGATATCATCGACGTGCTCGGGCCCGGCGGGCACGTGCACCGCGAATTGGTCATGGTACACCGGCTCGGGCAGCGCGGCACAGGCGCACAGCGCCGCCAGCAGCGCCAGCACGCGCCATGACGTCACCATGACAATGATCACAACACCGCACAATCACAACCGCATCTGCGACCCACCGACACAGTACCAACCAACAGTTTCAACTACTAGCAACCCTTAACATAAGGACCACCCACACACTTTTTGCGCAAACACACTCAAACTAATATTTCCCGGTCGCCAATGTTGCCCGGATCGAACACTTTGTCATCCCACCTCGTACTACCTGCAACAAAAACGTTCAAATTAGGCTTTTACGTCGAAGGACTTAATTAAAAGGATCTCTGTAATTGTAACGTGTACCCGGTCTCGAATACAAAAGGTGCTTGAGAGATATTAAATTTTAATAAAGAGTAACTCCCGCGGCGGAGGCTCCGCTCTTCATTAAGCATTATTTTTTACGTTCGAACGAACTCCATAAACATAAAGGGGAATTTAGGGTGCGATAAACATATTTGGCGGAGCGCGGGCGGCACCGCGGCAAATCACGCGCCAGATAAAACGCAATAAGCGGACGCACAAACGCGAACAAGTTAAAAAAATCCGTGGGAAATCCCGAGATAATCCAGATAAGCCACGCGGGCAAAGTATGAAAAGCCTGACCGTGAATATATCAAAAATATTTATGAAATTTTATTTGGAAATTTATCTGACGTCCGCTACGAGTGAAAGTAAAACCTTTGAACAAAATTCTTTGTGTCCCCGACCAGCACCGGTTTGGCTTTGTCAGCCTGTCTTTTTATTTTATAGCAGTCTTTGTGAATAAATTAAAGGGCGCTGCAAAGATAAAATCGAGAACCGGTTATTCGTTTAACAATCGTTTAATAAACGCCTTATATCGAGCAATAACAATTAGTTGATTCATTACGGTAGCTCGTTATGGCGGTAAGTAGGTGAGTCCCTGTAACAGAAACTCGTCTTTCTTGAAACAATGTTAGTAAGACCGCGCCAACTTAGAAATAGCTCTGTGAGGCAACAAGTAATTCCACTCAGAACTAAGTAAGCTTTTTTCTCACGTGTGTTTTCAAATTGCCCGAGGGTGCAATAAAAACAATTTAACTTGTTTGCCTCCTGACTTCGTAGCAGGCTAAAAACTGCCTCGTGAGACAATACTTGCTCTAAAATGTTCACTAAAATTATATTTCATGTAAAGTTTTTGTTGGAAGTAAATGTTTTTAACTAAAACTGACGTAAGTTGATAGTTGGGTGCTTTGATTTGGAATCCTAATCCTAACTATCCTAATAACTAATATTATAAATGCGAAAGTAAGTTTGTTTGTTTGTTACCTTTTCACGCCTAAACCACTGAACCGAACATCCTGAAATTGTGCATATGCGTTGTTAGGTGTACAGAAACGGACATAGGGTACCTTTTAACTCGAAAAAAAGTACTGCTCTCGAGGAAAGCAACAATAAGGTTCTTATGATAAGAGATGGCGCCACGTGTCTTTCGAATCATGATTGAATTATATTATTATAGAAACTTTAGTAGTGTATTAAAAGTTAATTGTCAAATTCTAAATTAACGCGAGTGAAGCTGCGAGCAAAAGCAAGTGTTTAATACTTACGAAAAGTCTGAAAGTAAAGAAAAGAAGAAGAAAGTCAGCGCAAACTTCATAAAAATCACGCTTCTATGCAGATTGAACATTACTTTTACAGTAAATCAACTCTAATCGTGCACTACATTTTTTTTATTATTATTTCTTTGTTATATTACAATCTAGCCTTTTAAGGTTAATAAGCAATTTTAATCTAACTTAATTTGCTAAACGTAAAATTATATCTAAGAGCACGTCCATTGCGTTTTCTTAGCGTCTGTTAAGGCGTTTACTTAGCGTCTGATAAGGCGTTTCCTTAGCGTATGTTAATCGTGCACTACATGAAAACAGCATTTTTACCAAACAAAGACGTTCATGTATTACGAGGTGGTTACGTGGTTACTAGAACAATAAGGCGCGGTTTATACAGAAGCGACGTGGGAGGCCGCGGATAATCAAAGAAACCTAAAATTAATCTAATATGAGTAGTTATGTCGTCGCGTCGTTTTAGTCGGAAAGAGATTTGTATCCGCACTTCCAGGGACGCGCGACGCGACGTCTCAGCCACCAGGTGACTCGCCCGACAAAAACGACATAACTGTTAGGTTAATTTTAAGATTCTTTAATTATCGGCGTCCTCGCCACGTCTCTTCTATAAAACCGCGCCTAAAACATGTGGGTGTCATCGTCTTGAGCGGCTGATCTTATTTCAAACTACCCGGGAAACATGCAAAAGCGTAAGTTATTCGTTGAAGTCACATGTGGTTCATGCTCTTAATTAAACAAGTAGCCAACCTGGATCTATTTAAAAAAGTCAGTAAACTCACGCAGATTTGAACCTAAATAAACGCAACGCAAGTGACACGTAAAATAAATCAACACACTCATCGAGTCAATTACTCATTCATCATAAAATATCAATAACGCGTTAATTGCGAGTTTATTTGGAAATCATAAAACCGTTATGAAATATGGAAGTTATTTGCAAAGCACAGCTCCATGCACCGTAACGCGTATCTCTTTATTTATACATCACACATACGCCCGCCATGATGTAATGAAATTTGTTACCTTTGACGTGAAACGTTTCAATTTGGTAAGTTATTAATTGTATAACATTTTTTAACCACCTACATTCAGTATCGTGTCGAGGGTTTAACGATTTTCAATGAAGAATAGAAACAATTTATTTAAGGATCACGGGATATGTGAAAAATTCTAATAAAAAAAAACAAAAGAAAAGCTGCGGTCAGAATAAATTCTTTGATAAAAATATTGTGGTCTCGTATTTTGTAAAATGCTCGCTACATACCACACCATACTTGCTCGTAAGTACTGTAAAAGCAATTCAATCAAAGCAAACTTGTACTTCTTCATGTACCTTTTACTTGCAGGAAATACTAAATAATATGTGCAATATACTTTTCTGCTTGGGGTTTCGCGCAAAAATAGTACCTACTAAAGATATTATCAAGAAGTTTACGATGATATGCTCCAACAGGATATTGGAATTCGTGACTTGTGTAAAGCAGCATAATGTCATCATGCGTATGAAAAACAAAGAAAAACATACATATCTGTAGGTACCTCGAGGTGCTGCGGTGGTATTGAACGAGCATGTGATTAAACCAACTGAATCAGGATCTGTCAGTCAAGAATCCTAGCTAGATTGACCCAAATGTACCATCAGCCATCAAAACATAACAAATTAAACCACAACACTCAGTGATACTGCTGGTTTTAAACAGTCAAGTAAAGGTTATTACGGATTGAGGTCCACAAAATCTCAAATTCCACATCAACACAACATCACTGAAAGGGTGTTAAGTTGTATTTTTATCGCGTCACGCGTTCACCCTTCGGGGTAATATTTAAAAGGTCTCGGGGTCGTTCGAATTAATTTCGGCTATAGCCAGGATAATTTCATTAGCCTACGTAATCGGTACATTGCGGGTCGCGGAGAACCCAGATATTTACGACTTAATATCGCACGGACGTATTTATTCAGATAATATATTTGTTCTATTCTGTTTTATAAGCTTTATTTAAGTACAAGACATTTTCTTGGAGTTTTGGCACATTTTCTGATGTGGGTGGTGACCCCCAGTTGCCTATAACATTATCCTTTTCATCTCATTTTCGTGAAACTCATCTGGCCGTCTCATCTGCTATAATGACTAGTGCCATCAAGTAACGTTAACTGCGCCAAAAAGCTGTAGGAACATACTTTTGCAATGCCATAACACAGATATTTAACATTAAAAGCAAATTGCCTGATACAAAATTGTTTAACGTAACTAATTTCGGTAAATAGGTTTATGCTTTCACGGTTTCTAACGTTAAATAATAAAAGTAGAATACGAAATTAAGTTCCACCATTTTCCTTAACCAGAAAAAGTCGTACCAGTCGTTTTTCGTGATCCAATTTTTCCTGCTGTATTTGCCGGGAAACCCGGTTTCAACCGAAACAAAAATTAGCGAAACAACGAGCGATACAGATCTGCGCTCCCGTGCGCAGTAGAGTTAACAGAAATCAGATAAGTCAAAGAGATTACCATAATCAATTCAGTGAGAAGCAACTCCTTGAGCAAGCATATTGAAAATACATCTCGCGAGTTTATTAACTCGACAAGTGAAGCGGCACATTCATAATAAGCTGTGCCGATGGATTCCTCCGGGCGCCTAAATCTTGCCGCCGAACACCTCAATAATTAGCCGGTTATTCGCAGCAGTCGAGCATCGCGGCATGAATAAAACATCGTTTGCGAAACACAAGTGCCATTATAACGTTCAATCCAACTTGATCCCCCGCCCCCTTTCTTGTGATGACGATGTGCAGGATGTGAAGGGAAGGCGGGGTAATATTGGCAGGTCAGGTTAATGTGGTCTTGCTTTACGGTGCCTTCGAGTGCACGGGCCAAATCAAACAGGCACCGTGCAAATAAACGGTGACGTGGCTAACATCGACCGCTATTACCGATAATGGGATTAATTACAATGCATTGCTCGTTTGTGTAGCTAAGCCGCAGGCATGGTTCTTTAATGCAGTTTAGGTTTAGCTGTAAATGCAATCTGATGTTAGAATATTCATCGCTTTTGGGTTAACATCACCACTAATTTGTAGAGTAATGCAAGTGTATATGCAAAGAAGAAATCAACAGTTTTTTTGACAATATAAGAAATATCAAGTGCCTGATGTAATAGAAGACCACAAAAGTCCAACTTGCTTCAAACACTTAATGAACCCTACCTCAGTCAAGATAATTATAACAAAACATGAGCACATAACACGAGCAAATTCATAAGTTCCGCTTCAATCCTAGCAAATGTTTAGCTAAACTCAATAGTTCGCGTGCGCTAATTGTAAACTTCTCATTTGAGCTGGTTGTACGTAAAAGCGCTGTATATTATCGATAAAGTTCTGCTGTATCGGCTCTTTCCGAGACAAATGTATCGCGCCCCGCAGCCAACGCGAAACGCCCGGCTTTTGTGTATGTATGTGAAATATGCAAGTTAGTTCTCTGCTTCAAGTAACTTGCGATTCGGGTGAAATTGTAATCGGTTGCGGAATTAGACTGTTATTTTAGTATTGTTTTAAATGAACTTTTAGTTAAAATAGCTTGTGTTGATGCCTTCCTCATTTTGGTTCTTAATTCTGGAATAAAATTCATGCATTCACTCTTTGAACATTAAAGTTAAAAGCACAATGCTAAATAATAAAATGCTTTCTATATATACCTAAACCTCCGTATTAATTCTAATTAACCTTACCAATACAGTGGCAAGTTAGCATACGAATACCTTATCCATAACAATCATAATCAGCTTACCTTTATTCATTACTCAAAATTCATTCATTAAAACGCAAGCCTGCTTTCTGAACATAACATCATCACCACCCACATGACGTCACCTTCATTCCCCTTGAGGTCGGCACAGCATGTCTTCTTCTTCCATACTTCTCTAGTACTCGTCTTCTCAGTAGTCATATCTTTTTAGCCATATCACCTTTTACACAGTTCACCCATCGTTTCTTTGGTCTCCCCCTACCCTTACAGCCATACTCAAAAATTTCCTCAAGACATCAACCTTATTGATAAATCTGAATACATAACAAACATAATCAGCTAACTTCCGTTGTTCATTGCTCAAAATTTATTCATTAAAACGCATGCCTACTTGCTGTACATAACAGTAAACAACAAATAAAAAACCTAGTTCAGTTTAAACAATAGGAATTATCAAGTCGGCTTATTATGCCGAGGCACGTGGCACGGAGTGCGGTCGACGTAGCACAATATGCTACGGCCCGGCTACGACGCGCTACGCTCAGTTAACGCTACGGACTTCAGTCTACGACATTCAAAAGCTCTACGAAACTTTGATTCCACAACAATGAAGGTAGACGGTTGGCTTTCAGTTAATTTATATGGAAAATGTAGTGCTTTTTAATTCAAGTTGTTGTTTATTATATTTTACAGGGTAAAATAATCCTGATTCTTGATAAAATATAGGATAATGTATTTCAATCTTTTACGTAATGAAAAATAACATCAAAATATCTCTAGCCGTTTCAGCTTATTTTGTTTCGTCATCAAAATGGCCATATCAACCACAAACGTTCGTACCACAGCAGCAATAAAGAGGGGCATTAAAAATTAATAGTTCGGTCAACTATTAATGTGTGTGGTACAGCACTAGCGCGCTAGTGACGTAGATTGTGGGCCACGTGACCCAATTGTGGGCAAACGGGGAAAACACGGGATTCGCCCGGGACGGGACGCGGGCTTGCGGAGAAAATCATGTTTCTACGGCATTCGTAGACATCGACTTTGATACGCCCGTCAGATGCAAGGCGCATTGAAACAAAAAACTTAAGATACGTAGGAATAAAAGTGATGAGGAGAAATGGGTAATGTGTGAAAAGTAAAATATTTTGAACAGATGACGGTTAGTTACAGATTAATGTTTCAGTAGTGTTAGGGGCGTGACGAGCTAGAAACTAACGACCACATTTTCCGAAAGAACTGGAAGTCATGGGGAGAGGCTTAAATAAAACTTAACCTGCTTTTACTCAGAAGTCGGATGACGCAAGCTAATAGTAACCAGTAAGAAAGTTTTCAAGACAACACAAAATGCCTTAATGCTATTCTTGAAAAAGAAGAGGACAAGAATGCAGGAACAGAAAAGACAATAGAACAGTTAATAACTGTAACCAACGTAATTATGTTAATCAGAGAATAATTAATACGAGGAATGAATATGAAGAAAGTATTGTTGTTAGAAATTATTATTTCTTGTGTAAGATGAGCAACGGGTTAGTTTTGCATAAATATGTACACACAAATTATACAGCGTGTACCAGAATCTATCCAGACAGAACTTCCATACCTACTCGACCCAAATGTATGGAACAGCTGATGTTTTTTCGCGATTTCGATGGTGGTCCCATTGAGAAAGTTGTTCAGTTTGATAGTCTGAATCACACCCTGAAACACGACCCCACCACACCTTATTATTAATCTTCTTCTTAGCGTGTCGATGACAATTTAAATTGATTAATTGTTAATTTTTAACTTGTCAAATAATTATCTTGGCATTAATAAATTAATGGGAATATCTAAACAGGCACAAATAATCAAGTAGTAATTAGTACCTACTGAAAATCTACTCAAATTAATAATTATTGATGTCGAGAAATTCTATGACAAGAGAAGCATAAGGATAATATGCCTATGATGTTGACACAGACGTCCTCTCTATGAGAGGGAATGGGCTGTAACACGCGGGTCCAGTTTGGGTTGGTAGATGTCACAGGTTTTCGAATTTTTAGAGCAGAGCATCGCTCTATTTAATACACGGTAATAGATGCAAAATACAATGTTTCAATCAATATAGTTATCTTAAGACTGGTATCAGTACCAAACTGTTTCAATGACAAAGTCCGTAAACCACTTACCAAGACTTGCATACTAAGTTGCTATAGGAAATATGAAAATACGGATTAACATGAAATATTAATTTATTAACTTAATGAACTGAGTTTATTTAAATTAGTAATTAATACTTATTTGAATTGGATAAGAATAACACATGGCAACATACAGTTATGGAAAATTGATACCAGCAAATGGACGTACCATTTGCTGGTATCAATTTAATAGCCATTTCATATAACTATTCCAGCAAATGGAATTTGTCAAAGAATGACAGTAGATCTGAATATAATGGGTGTAAAAGTACCCTTAACGAAGCCGAAAGGCACTTGTTCTCCCCGTCATTGTAATCATTTTATGTTCTGGACTATACCTGGGAACCTTATATTTACGGAGATATTGGGGGTCAAAGTTTCAACAATTTCCCAAGTTTTTAAAAAAAATACAAGTTTTAAACGTATAACTTTACTTAAAATACCTTCGACCCTCGTACTATTCAATGCATCTATCAGCGCAATGTTTTGAGTGCGTTACATTGAGTCCTACCGTAAAACGTGATTTTTCACCTCAAAAAAAAATGTCGTTTCCCAGCAATTGTTAGCCTATAGTTACTTAGTTTGATGTACAGAACGCTTGCTTGACAGTTTCGTGAAGAAAGCGTTTACACCTTGTATATGAACAATTTAAGTTGGTGATCAATTTGCTTTACAATTACTATCCCTGACTATACACGTAACAAGACACATCGCAACCACCGATCACATATGCGCACACATCAGCAAGTTAACCATCAAGTCGTTATTAATCAAATATCGATCGACGATCGGAACTATATCATGCGAGATAGACCACAACTGCGTAGTGGGTCGTCGGTCGAGGGCCCCTATTGTATCGGCTTGAGGGGCCCGCTCCACGCTCGTGCAAGTGCCTGCAGGGCCCTTACATCGTTTCCCGTGTATAATACGTACCTGTAGTCGAGGGATGCTCATGACATTTATAAAGGGGGTATACGTCAGTGAGGCCAAAGCCTATTGAGCCCATTGAGTTCTAATTTAAACAGCTAGATTTCTCTTACTAGGTACCTAAAACTCTTGTGAGGTTTTAATTTTATTGTAGGTAAGAGTAAAAACACTTTTAATAATACAATATTACCACAAAATAATAAGCCTCTCCGGCTTAAAAGCAGGCCAATACTCGTATTTTTTCTAAATGAATTGGAATAAAAGATAAAAGAAATTAATTGCCTGTTCTTGAGACTCTTGACAGGCCGTATAATTGAAGAACAAATTTTTAATCACGTTTCGTTTTAATAAAACTCTATTAAATTTGAGTATCCTAAAATTAAAAACGTTTTTTGTTTTGCTTCTCTCATAGATACACTGAATTTTAAGATCCGTAGTTAAATTATAAATTCTGTTTTTTTCTCTACACTAAACTTTATTTGATTGCGGTGACATTTGTCAGTCCTAACTCCTAAAGCCCTTGGAATCCGTTCAAATCATTTGCTCCAATCAAACTTCTTAGAAATTTTGAAATGTCATTTACAAAAACCTTTCCTTAAAAAACCTTTCCAAACGACTATGACTTAGCTTATTTCATTTTAAGACTTTTAGCTAAATATTAGTAAGGCTGTTTTGTAAATTAGGAACAAGTTTGAATTAAATCATTTTCATTAATTTGCGGTTTAATATTAGTTTTGCACTGGAGGACTTCCCAAGGACTCCAAATCTTGGCTGCAGGACTGTTTGAAAGAGATACCGCGGCCCTGGAACACAAAGGGCTAAGAAGGAACACGGGTGGCTTTTAGTCAGTACAAGTCTGACACTCCCTTCCGCTCCACCCAGAGCGGAAGGGGTCGTTTGATGATTTTCAGTGCTCCAAATCTATTTAGTTATAGTGACGTTACCCATATTTGAGGTTTTAACAAAAAGCGATAATTTTACTAATAAATATCGATCTAAGCAATTCCAGTTTTGTACTATGTAGGTACTTGGAAATATTTCACGTTGAAATTACTATTTTTAACAACAATCAAACACTATAAACCGACGTTCGCTAAAACTAAATACGAAACAAAATTCAATAAGCGTGGGCGCAAACAAGCCAGTTTTAAACGTAAACAAGCGAACGCTATAACGTACGTCAATAGATATTGCTCGCATTGTTTACACAAGTTTGAATTTTTTAAATGCTTTATTTTGTTTCGCATTTGTTTGATAAAAATCACAATTCAAGCTTCAATTTATTTGGTAAAGCTCCAATTCGATGTGTTTGGTTTTGTGTGAGATTTGCATTTTTGTATATTAGTGTGATTTGTACGAATATTTTTTTGTCAATATGTATTTATGCAAAGTTTGTTTATACGGATTTTTAAATTGGGTTCGGCTAGCATGCATACGAGTTAATACCTCATGTTAGTATTCCAGTCACTAGGAACTCTATGATAGTTTAGTGGGTAATTCAACTTAAAAATGAACAAAGTCTGACAGATAAGCTAAAAAAAACAGAAAGAGAAAAAATCACAAAAAAGTGAAAAATAATTTTAGCTTCAGAAGTCGGTGACTTTAGTTTGTTTGATTCAGTTTTTTGGCACCGACTTCTGAAGCTAAAATTATTTTTCACTTTTTTGTGATTTTGAAGTCGGTTTTATTTTTTGCAAAAAAGTTTTCTTTATTTTTTCATTTTTAGTTGCAATATCCTACCTATACAAATTTTTTCTATGCGTTCATTTTACATTGTAAACCATACATTTCATGGTAATAGGCTTATTCTTACTTCCTTACTAATATTATAAATGCGAAAGTAACTCCACAACAACAAACAAGTAACAGACTTCAGAGTCAAATGCTCATAAAATAAAAACTAATGGGCCTACCTGAATCAAATTTTTATGGGACCAATTCGAAACTATTCCGCATCAAACAAAAAAAGAATTACGTAAATCGGTTCAGAAACTTCGGCGTAATCGGTGTACATACACAAAAAAAAAAAAAAAATACCGGCCGAATTGAGAACCTCCTCCTTTTTTTGAAGTCGGTTAAAAATAATAGAATGTTAAGAAAGTGCAAGCGCAAGCATTCAAGTTCTATTAAAAACTATTCGACTCAAAGCATAAAAGAAACACTTAACAAAATTGATATTGAAGAAAAAATTTCATCAAACTGAATACAAACTAGTAGTTCGAGAAAAAAAAACAGTAGACAAAAAAAAATATATTATCGTGACCATTTTTTTAAACGACCAGTGTAAAAATACAACGGCGACGTGATCTTTTCGCAAATTGCTACGATTACACCGTAATGTTCGAGCAGCGCCTTAATTTGTCTCAGGGAGACTCGATATAAGCGCCCCGCCTGACAAAATACCCGTCAGATAATGTTTGTACTGGAAAAAAAATACATTCCCTTCACAAATTACCATTTTAAAGGCTAATATATCAATGGAGTGTTACTGTTTCCTTCGCTTTGGCGTAAAGTAGAGCTGTTCTCACTAGAAATAACATTGCAGTGCAGCAGTAATATTGCAGCTCACAACGACACGTACTACAAACAATCTTCTTCCTGTTCAGGAAATGAGAGTCTATAAATAGGAAAGTAGTAAAAATACATCTGAAGTTACAAATAGGGTTGAAGAATAAACACCCTAAACGATAACATTACGGGTGGTCCGATGTAATATTAATGTTTTATACCGAGTTACGACCCAATAGTAAACCCAAATAGGATAAGATTTTCAGTATTCAATTTTCCTTCAAAAACATATTGTTTAACAGACACACCCACAAAATAATATAACCTCCTTATTTAATTTTCATTGAGGTTGAAATAATGGAATTAAATTTACTCTTATAATCATAATTAAGGGATGTTCCTAGAGGGCAGAATAATAATTAATACAGTAGCGAACATTACTTGGTAATAATCACCTCTAGATAGGTACATTTAACAGGGAAACATTTGCTATCGAACGCGATGCAAACAAGAGCGTACTACTGTGTACTGTTGGGTCCTTGGCCACTAAATTTGTTATGAATGACTAATTAAACGGAAATCCTAGTTAATGCTAGAATGGTCTGCAAGATAATAGGTCTATTATTAATGAAATTTTGAAGGTGAATTCTAATTGTATTTGATCGTATGTAGGTCTTTGGTTCCGAACAAACAATTAAGGGACAAAGAAGGCTGAATGGATTTCAATTGGAGCAGATGAGAAAGATGTTTGTTCACGTTTGTCCATTACGTGGGCACGCGAGTAATCATGGAGCGAATGCGGTTTCTATTGAGTTATGCTGACCATGAATCAACATAAATAAGGAACGAGTTACGGAATAAAAGGGCTGTTTAGATTTACATCCACCTTTTCATTCAGGACATCGTTTGCAACATCTAGTAATATTCTGAAGGTGCATCTTATAAGTGCATACAAAGTTTACACGAAAGGAATATTGACTCAACATATCAAAATCACGACCTTCATTATTGAGAGACTATTCAAGATAATTCAACCTAGATCAAAGCTTTGGCCCGAAGCACTAAACATTAGCATGATGCTGACGTGGTAGACGTCGACGTCGAAATGTGGACGTCTGTGTCTGCACTTACCGATCAATTCGAATTAGACGTACCGACAGGACGCAGGCAACCGTGCCGCCTTTGAATACAGCCTAGACCACTCTACACATAGACGGTAATTGAGTTAGCTTGATTCTCGGTATCTCAACTGGTTTCCTTGATAGAATGAAGATGTAAGTAACGGTGACGATAATAACACCTTTAATGAAATAATAAAGAGGATTTCTTAGACTTAGATTATGGAGATGTATAACATAAGTTACTTGAAAGGAAAACATACGTAACATCTCCGACCCTCCTTTCAGGCTCAAAGGTTTCCGAGATCATTTACAGTCATTTAATAAAGCCTCGAAAATGATGATGTTAGTCAAAATCCAGAATAATGCAGAAGAAATGAGGGGATCTTCCGCAAATCCTATTTCTTTACTTCGGTTACGCCAAATGGGGAGAATTTCTTGCAAATTGGACAGTGGAAAAGTTGTTACCTCACTCGCGTGAACTACACTGAAGCCAATTTTCATTCTTCAGCGTTAAACTTTGAATATAATTTACTGAATAGACTTTAAAGCTTTTATTTGCGAAATTGCAGAGAAATGGACGGAAAGTGGTCCCAAATTCAAATTATATTTCGTGGAGCGACGAGAATTCTTGTCGTAGCTATTCACGTCCGCTCATGTATCGGCTCACTTTGTGTAATGTATGCAAAGCGAGCTAATAAAACGCGAGTCGCCCCGGTGGCGCAGTAAATTCGAGAACAGTTGACATTTATCCAAAGTTACATCCGTTACAATAACAGTCGCAGTTACGATATCCGAGCGCGCTCTGGCGTCCATTTGTTCTAGTTCCGGAGGCGGTGCGCTGCAGCCAGCTCACTCTAATGTAATGGAAAACTTTACACAAACACGTTCCGAAGCTCCCGCGGATTAGACGTACGCCCCACCATCGCGCGCCTCACCATCGCTCCGCCACCAGCGCGCTCGCCTTAAAACATCATTAAAATTCACAGTACAACTACCACTGTATCCTAGATACAAAAATATTTGCCGTCACAACGTATCCGATGCAAGCGTTTAAACAAGTTTACCTGCACGCTTGCAGAGCGGTGTTCATGTGCTTAATTATTTTAATTAAGCCTTCCACAACCGCTATTTATTAGCTATTCTCTCTGTAGTTGGTGGCTGTTTGTTGTAGGTGTGAACAAGCACCAGATACTTGGGAACGCTACGCTAATTAACGCTTTGGAGCTTCGGCTTTCTTGGAATCCTGCAGCTCAGTAGATCAACGTCATACACATTATTCGTCACACACGTTTCACTCCACGTCAAAGGATTACCGAGCTTTGGAAACCCTAGCCTAAGTGTTTATCAATGGATGTTTATATCGGTATGATATCGATGGTAATTTATTATTCGGTCCATCGGGAAAACGGAAGTGCCCGTCTACGGAAAAATCCGATATATTTCAGTCCATATAAGCGGCATAAAAATATGACCCAATAATCGTGTAAACAGATTGTCAGGTGAGAGATGGATAGCTTCATTCAAAGTCATGCTGTACCGTACAGCCTTTTTTGTCACGACGGATCGAGTTTTATACGTCTAAGTAACGGTTGGTGCTGCCCGAAGGAAATGAGAAAGTTATCGGTATCTAAATCCTCGCCCTGGGGACCGTTGAGCGTTTTCCTAATAGATATAAAATCCGGGGCTTCGTATAATTCAATTTCTGTGTGTGGAATGGTAGGTAATGGTGCGAGGCCGGTGTGCGATTTATGTGTGGTCACGTTGACGGTGTGAGATGCAATCTGACGAGCGTGGCGGGGCCTCGCGTCGCGCGTCGTCGCCCCTTGTCGTGCGGACTCGCCTGTCACCGTGACGTCTGCGGTCAGCTGCGGAAGCCACATCTAGCTAATATTTACAATGCTTAGCGCCGTGAATAATTTCCAAGCGCGTCTACACCAAATTTTAGCTGACTGTAAGTTTTTTTTTTTTTGCTGAGAATAACTGTAACATTTTCATTGTCCATATTTATATTTCATGGTCTTCTACGTTATTCAAGAACGGTTGATAACAATACTATTCGCCGTATTAATATGATATTTCAGCAAGTATTTTCCGAGTAGTGACGGTTTTCACGTGAAACGGTTTCCTGACAAAGCTTTTAACGAGCATTTTAATGTAAACTAACCAGAACCTAAGAACACTACATCTAAAGAGAATGCTTAAGCGGACGCTATTGTTCGTTTTATTTTTAGGCTCAGTAATAAACTCTCGTTGTTAATTTATTAATGGTTTTGAAGTCGCTGGAAGCAACTCAAGGAGTTCAACAATGCCGAGAAAATAGACTGAGGCATAAATATTAAGCCAATCAAGTGGAATGACCGTCCAAATAAGCTGCTGTCAAAGTTCAACATAAATCGAGTCGAGACATAATGTGAGGCGATAAACCGCGCAGTTAACATCATAAATTATAACATCAGAGGTCGAACGGCCGTAGGTCATATCCTTAACATTAATGTTATCTGCAGTAATAAACTATCCGGGGTGTCCGCTTCCATTTGTCGTAATATTCACCGGACGAAGCGCACGTGACTGGAGAGAGCGCGATCCTGATTATATACAACTGAATTATACTAATGCAAGTGCTTATTTGAAATTAGGTGGACCTTTCTTCTGAATACTGGGCGGGTGACCTCGAAAATGTAAAGCGAAACCTAAACCAGTTATTGATCCTGAAAAAAAGTCAATAAATCAGCAGCATTTCTTGTATTCTCATCTCCTCTAATCAGCAAGGTTGATAACAGCATAGAATCCAGGTTGAAGGAGTAATAGCAATAATGTAGGTATGTCACTCTTGGTACATCAACATGTCATGATGACCAATCTATTTGATGTTGACTAACCGAACTACAGATTTGTGGTAAAATTACCCTCGGACGAATCTGCAAAGCGGAACTATGGCGGCCTATGTAAATTACCGGACATTTACGGGATGATGATGCAAGATATTTGAGTAACGTTGAACCGAAAACCGCTCTACACAATCACAGGTAATCAGCATAATAGCTTGACAGCTGTTAGACCCGCTAAGTAATTCGTTTGTAAATAAACTTATGTGCAGCGTTTTTAATTTGCGTTCGCTCAGAATGATTAAACCCGATTTTCAAATCGGATTACTTAACGGGTCTAACAGCTGTCAAGCTATTATGCTGATTAGCTGGTGTACCGTCCACGGCTGGGAATTAGCCCTACTTTTAGTTTCACAACTTCTGTACCTAGATGACACAAAAACTCCGAAAATTATGTGTCTTATGAAAAGAAAAGAATAAGGTATCGTTTTTGACAGATTTTCCCCTAACATTAAAAACATTAATAATCCCAAACTCGTTGATGTTACCACTTTATTTCAAGACATAAGTATTGCAAAAGCTTTAGTCACGAATCTGGAAATGTTACCCCTATTCCTATTGAAAGCCTAATCAAGTCTACTCCATCATTAAATCTGACGACGGCTTTTGATTGCTCTTGTGATTTAGTTTCTTGACCAAAACAACAACAACAAATCATGTAAAGTGATGTAAGACTAAATAGAATCTGCTTTCAGAACTGCTGCTCCCGTAAATGCCGGGAATTTAATCACATGTCTTGCAAGGCTAATGACTGCAGAGCAACAGAGTAAATATTATGTTGTGAAAGAAGTTAAATGTCAGTGTTACGTGTGAGGAGCTTTTTTCTATTTTGTCGGTACTTAGCCGTCGCGGCGGACAGTCGGCGTCGTATGTCACAAAGAGAAAAGTATTTCTCATTTGCTCGAGAGAGAGGAAAAACAACGAAAATACCGCACGTCCCGCCTCCAATCTCCTTTGGCTCGGAGACAAAGGAATATTATTTCAATTAAGACCCACTAAACTAACACAAAGTCTACGAGTACTTGTTCGTGATAGCCGCCATGTTGTTTAATTGGCGTAACTTGAAAACACAATTTATTTTCTTTTCCGTTTCTTCGATACCGTAAATAAATGTTTAAGGTGAGGTTAGACAGGCGCGACCGACACATCCACACGAAGAAACAGAGGAAACATGGGACCGGTAACAACTGTTACTAGACTACCTACAATAATACTCCATCTTCAGTTGGAATTTAATTAAAACAAGGTTACTGGTCCGCTGGAAAAATACGCATACAATTATATTGAGTGGTCCTTGAGAACTCCCCCATAGCTCCACCTAGCGCTCTTATAAACCTTTAAACTCCTTCGTTCCAATCGCGTCGCATCATCGTCAGTGCGAATGACTCTTTACGTATTCAACCTTATTTTCGGCAATTAGGCGATTTTATGGCTACTAATTGGAACAGGCAGAAACCTTGAGGAGTGACTTAATTGGTTGAACAATGAAATCACATTTATTTAATTTCCATCAAGTCAAATGTTTACGTTAACAGTCCAATGGCAACTTAAATGTGTGTTCCCACACACATTTAACCCGTCTGTCTTCAAAGCAAGTAGACCTCATCAATCGTTTTCCATCAGGCGTAAGCAGCCCCATGTGGCAATAAAAAAACAACTTCTAAATAGGTATTAGATCTATTAATATCAACCCCGCATTTTACGTACTAAGTTGGGGTCGAACCAGATGCAGCTAGTATTGTACATGGAGCGACTGTCTCCATAACCCAGATACTGGGAAACACGATAACCCTTAAAATATCAAACTAAACCGTTGCAAAATAAATCTAGTCAAGCCACGCGGGACTCTTTTATTTTCTAGGTTTAAAATAAACCCTCGACTGCATTCAAGTAAGCCGGTAACGTACGTAACATTGTAATACTGACAGGCAGAACAAACACGAACACGCCATATTTCAATAAAGCTCTCACAGTGAGTGCAAAACTACAGCAATTCAGTTTTGGTTTGTGTTTGAAGCAAGTGTTTTGTTCCAATGGAAGTTTGGAAGTATTAAGCAGACCCATTAATTGTCTAAAGAGTTCTTCAGTTAAAATCTACAACAAGATCACTTAAATATTAACATAATATTTAGGTATAGTTGTTGCCTTTCACGAATGCACGCCAATCATTGTAATGTAAGCCTTGTAGTTTCAACAACAACAATAACAGTTACATGCCACGCTCATGATTTGCAATGGCTATTCTATTTATAATATTCCCCTGGCAAAGCACTTAAAGAAGCACTAAGTTACGCCCATATGCGAGCAGTTCCAACAGTCGTCCACAACTCACAGTAAACTAGAGCCCCATAATTTCCTTAGCAACAATACACACGTCCTCGGTGGCGGCAGTCCGTATCGGTTAGTCGTTGTCTCTACCTAAAACTAGCTGAATACCAAGTGAAAACTTAGTCGGATTGTGACACCAGCACAATATTCCATATTACACTAAGTTCCGCCTGGCGCTACGGTAATCCCAAATGTAGCTTTTATGAACACTAGCGTCGCAACGCGTCACTAATATTTTAAGATAAGTCCTGGATATTAAAATATTCTCATCTTTGTTGAATCTTTGCACTCGTGTATGTGGGGAGTGAAATATTATGTCTCAGGTACTCATTATCCGGCGCACGTTGTAATGTCGCCTCAGAAAAGGGATTACGATGGCTATGAGTGTCAGGAAGTGCACTTTAAGTCGGAGTTCAAATGGATATCAAGACATATGAGAGGGTAACCCATAAAAGTATAATGGTAAATTCGGCCTGACTATCGGTGGATAATATACCCGTATAACGTGCGCTCACCCTAAATCCAGTAACCCGCCACTATTCATAACATAAGTTACACTGAACTTTACACTCAATATTATTTAAGTGCGTGACGTCTATCTCGTTTTAGATCCGCTTGTGGTTTGCACTGTGGCAAGCCGCAAGCTAATGAATTATAATTCTTATAAATACACGACCATAGCTCGTATATCAAGATACAGTTTTTATTTTAAATATTTAAACACGAATTTGCACATGGTACGTGTTTAATATTAATCGAATTACATTCACCTGCAGCGATTGCTTCACTGGGCCAGGGGCCTTGGACAACATTACTTATGAACGGCTTGTTGGCTTGATCGCATAACGTCTGACTAAGATATGAAGCTGCAAACAGCTCAATTAGATCACGCGTAATGGAATGGCAAACCCTTAATTAACAAATTATGCTTACAAGAAAGAAATACCTACGTGCGAAAAAGAAAAACGAGAGCAGCACTGTAGACAAATCATTAATTGTCGACACTAAGCTTCATCACCCACTTTTGTTTTTCTTCCATTGTCCTTTATTGCAGTCCCGGTGAAAAAAATATCTTCCGTTTACTCTGAACCTTTGCTCGAGATAAATTTGTCGAATATTTGTCCTTGTCAGCGCGACTTTGCCGTCTCCCTATTGTAAGCGACATCTCCTCGGCTGATTAAGAGAAGTTGGAGCATTCCACGCCACTTGCAATATTAGCGGCTCGGCGCATCGCAGCCGACCTACACAGAACCTACTTTGGAACAGCAAAGTTTGTATTCAAAACTATTTTACTAGCGAGATAAAATTTAACAAAGGAATATATAATATATAATATTTAATATATATATATAATAGTAAGTTTCCAAAATTTTACCAAAGAAACTGGTAATATTGTTAACAGCTTTCTTGTTTCATCGTGCTCGCGGTTAAAGATTATATTTGAGGAAGAACCTTCACAATTTAGCAGCAGATGCACATCCTGATTACAATATTTCCTTACAGAACAATAAAACCTCAAGCGTTTACGGATGAGATCACCATTACAAACATTGGACAACATCCAAAGCACGAACCACTTAGCCATCTACGTTTCCATCACCCATGCAAGTTAAGCAACCATCCTTACTAACTGACGTAATGTCTCGAACGCTCCAGTCGCGATCACTTGCGAATAGGGAATGCAATCTCGTACGAGATTTCCGCCTAGCGAGATCTCGCGAGACTCAAAACCCAGTCTCGCGAGATCTCGCAAATTACGGGATCTCGCGAGATTGAGAGAATCGCAATTAATACATATGCAAATGCTTGTTTTAAGAACTAGTAATTGACATGATATGTAATTAAATAGAAACTGCGTTGCTTAGTTATAAAAATAATGTAAGTTTTATTTTAAAAATCAACAGAGTACTTATTATTTTGTCTCTAACTCTAATAACATTTGTTTATGTCTATAATTATTATAGTAGGTATAATAATTATAGACATAAACAAATGTGTAGCTAATCAGTTCAAATTCTTACAATGTTGGTAACAAAACAATAATTATCTATATTTAGTCCTTTGTAAATTATTACTTTAGTTTCAATAATTAACAGTAATAGGGACATTACTTATGGTAAATAAATACAACAAAACAAAAACTTAACTTCACAAGTTGTTAAATAAATGTTGTGAGATCGTATAAAAAAAGTTTAAAGTAGAAGTCAGATGAAGTTATCAAGGTACGGAAAGGCAAGTTAGTTTGTCTGAAAATGGCTTCTCAAAAAACACATCATGTCGAGAGTATCATCTGACAGACGACTTCTGATTTTGCATGCCAATGTCGATCTCGTTATCTCGCGAGATCTCGTACGAAATTTGACGAGATACAATCTCGTAAAATATGGCCGGGATCTCGCGAGATCGGGATCTCGGCGAGACGAGATTGCATGCCCTACTTGCGAAACGCATCTCGTCCTTGCAAACAGATTCGATTAACATTTGCAACATGTAACGTTCATACGAAATTAGTTCCGGAGTCGATCTTCGAATGAGAATAGCGGTATGTGTATAAATAAAACGTTTGTTCAAAACGACGTTACATCAAAACTTTGGATTTCGGGGTATAAATAACAGTGGTTGCCTGTCTATATTTTGATGCAGTATTACAATATTAACCTACTGAATTACTGATGACTACTAAGATGATGAGTTACAAAGAAGTTTGTAAGTAGAGGGCATTCTGCGCCGACTCCAAATAAATTGGGATAAGATCAGGACAATGATGATATAGCTGTGTGAAATAATATGATATAATAAAATGAAATGAAAGAGAAAGAAAGAGAAAAGGAAGAGAATGAAAGAAAAGAAGAGAAAAGAATGAAAAAGAAAGAAGAGACTGAGTGAATGGAAGAGATTTCTTTAGAAATAAGCATCACCTTTGTACCTATTTTTTCTGTTCCTTTCTTGTTTTCTGTATTTAGTGTGTATGTTACGGCTAAAGATGGGTGTCAACATAAACTTAAGATTAGCCGGCTAAACTCCGACGTCAGGGGCACCCCGAGGTTCGGTTAGTTAGGTTCCTGTAAACCTTGCAGACAGAAATAGGAGCCCCGCGCAGCGGGGATCCGTCGACCTGCTGATGGAAACGCTAACCCTAGACGGTCGACGACAGGGGCACCCCGAGGTTCGGTTAGTTAGGACTGACGTCGGAGTTTAGCCGGCTAATCTTAAGTTTATGTTGACACCCATCTTTAGCCGTAACATGTACATAAAGTGTTAAATAAATAAATATGAATAAATATAGGTTTACCGATAAAGACCTAATTAACGTTCCGCAAACATTTTGCTCCAATGTAAAACTTCCGCTAGTTACACCATAAAGTCGATCGCATCATTTTACGTCCGAATAACGGTCATAAAGTCATAACTTTTCCGTCCGCATACGAGCATAATGAGCCTGATAAAATAGCTCTCAACAAAGTCGAACAGGCGTGCACGCTGTATTCCCTTTCAATACTAATGAACTGAACACGTTGCGAACGTACGTTCGTTCAGACGCAATGAAAACTTCAATAATTCGCGCATCAGCGTGTACCTGCGAGCGTGTTGCTGTAACGGGCTCCAATTAAGCTGTAAGCACTAATGAGCGTGTACGGAATTCCTGTTGAGTTATTACCGTCATGAGAGGACACGATTGACAAATTAATTGTGACGAGCATTATGATAACGGACGGAAAGCTAATGTTGTTGAACACAAATTAATATGGTAATTTGATTAATGTTGGTAACTTTAGAGGTCATTTGCAAAATTATATATTTAAATAGGTTTGTATCTGTGTACACACTACTTGTCATTTAAGTTTATTGGAAAAAGAAACAGTTAAAATGGTAATTTTAAGTCTGCGGTTTTATTTTTGATCTGACATTTCCAATTCTTCAGTGACCAAACAAATACAAATCAATTGGCACCACCATTCAGCCATTGAAACTGCAATAAAACAAATTTCAAACCGCAAAACCTGTGCCAAGAAGACCATCAAACTCCTTGGCATCATTTCTGATAGAATGAAAGCAAAGGCGGGCACACAAATCATAAACCCAAGCTCGAGTTAACACAATAAAGAGAACGGTAAGGTTGCCAGTACTTAGTAGCTGCTTAATCCACTAAACCTGATATTACTAGCAACGAATTCCCTCGCCGCCGCCGGCGCAACTCCAACCCCGGTATTAATTAAAAATAACCACAAACTTTCCGTTCCATACTAATGGAATGGATGCTGTCCACTGCCAACTTTTCCAACAAACAAAACTTCATATTGTTCGGCACAAAAGGAAATGTAAATGTACCCAACACGTAAGTTCGAATTCGGAACGGGTTTGCGTGGCACAGAATAGGTTCTGGCACTTGTTTAGAAAGTGTGAATTAAAAAAGGTAAACGTAGGGTTTTTTACAATTAAATCTTTGTGTTACTTCATGGAAAATTCAATTATAAATTACCTGTTCGCTGCATTTTAGTTTAAAACAGCTAAATAAAACTTTGTTGTAGTTTACATGGTTCATTTATTTTGTAAGCCGAGTTGAATATGTATGAGACTGGGTCTCAGAATTTTTTATTTGCAACGAGGATGACCTCTGTTTTTCTAGAACTTAGTATATTTATCAAAACTGTAAATAAATAAGTATTTCTGTTTAACTCGGCTGCTGGGAAACCTAGCCAGAATCGCTTATATAAATCCTCTATTGAGAAATGGTAAGTCCAACAAGTTAGTCTTAAGTGAAAATCGTGTCACGATCCTTATGACAAAGCTATTAGGGAAGGTTAAAAACCACAAACCGCACTTCAACTAAACATCGTCTTTAATGCTCTAACCGCTAATAAACAAAGTCCATTGAACTTAATTGAGAGCTGGTCATCCAAATTTGGGCGAATTCTAACAGGTTCACATAAAAAATTCAATCTATTCGAACTTTAAAACTAGTTTTTATGTCCATTGCAACTTTTGAACTTCAGGCATATTAATCTTACAATACATACCAACAGTGTGCATGGTACAAAACGTTTGAAGTGGCATGTAAAAAGTGAGCTCCCTCGCAGTGGTATGGGTGTCGAGCGAAACCTCTAACTTTAAATCAAAATGTTGGCGTATATTCTCTAAGCAAACTTTTAATTGCGGCTCCCGGTTATACAGTTCATACTGTGCGAAAATTCGTGTTAGAGTTTAATGAATTTTCGCACTGAACATTTCAGAATAACCGGAAACGTTTGTGTGTGCCCAATGCTTCCCATTGAGTACTTAATACAAATAAACACCATAATACTGATGCCCGAATTCATTAGTTGATGAGACTGGCGAGTTCCAAATTTAGCCACATTCGCTTTTAGATGCATGGTCATTTAAAAGCTCATCGATTACGCTTGTCCGGCTGTAATTTGGATGGATGGACACATTTTTCTTGTTTATAACTACGATTCAATAACATAGAACTATGATAAACGGGCCTGAAATTCACGTGGACTTTCAATAATAAGATAATAAGGTATCCCTTTCATAAAATTGTGACCAGCCCGAAGAAAATTGGAGATAGCGACAAAAGGGTTATATTAGAAAATTTATTTATTAGAAGCATAGGGAAAGTAAAATTTAGCGAAAAGGGTACATCTGAACCTAAAACGTGAGGAGGAACAAGGAACGGTGATATTATTTTAGGCAGAAATAAACCGTACGAGGACGTTCGACGCAAATCGACTTGCTAGACCAACTGAAATTTTAAAATGTCGGGAATAAAGCGAACTAAGTAGAATACCCGAATAGATACTGCTAGTGCTGGGAACAGCAGGTTCGTTTTCCATTTGTACAATATTTAGTTCAAATTCTTGGCCTTCACGTGAACAAGCTTTTTAAATTGAATTGTTTCACTTGCACACGGATGGAGTTGTTTTCTGGGAGAATGCGACTTATTACAGAGAATTTACCTACTTGTTAGATTATACGTAACAAGCGACAATGTACAACGTGCATCTAACTCGGCCTGTGTTCTACATTCCAGGTAAATCATTGACATCAGATACGGACACAATCAAGTGTCATTGAAAGCCCGATGCGAATACAGTATAATTTAATACAACATGGCCGACAAAATCGGTAATTATGTCAACTACATGTGTCACATTACGCATGCAGGCTGATAACAATGAAATGTCTGGAGATGGCAACATTAGTGCGGGCGGTTGAATAATAATAGAGTGGAAGCCAACGGTACCCACATTATATGTAAATACATAACGTAATCGATAGTGTGAGATGTTCTGATGGTTGTTAAGGTAAATGTTACATGACAAGGGAAGCTGTGGTACAGAACTATTGGTGAATGATGATAATATCAATTTCAGGTATAAGTTTCTGTTTGTGTGTAAGATATCAGACCATAAGTAAGTGTTTACTTCCCCGAACTATTTTGAGTAAATTCATAATTAAAATTAAGCTTAGTCCTATTAAAAAAAATAACATAGCTTTCACAATTTACTCTCAGTAAGATTACAGAGTCGACGTTTTCAAAAAACGTAACAGAAAATGTTTCCGTTAAAAATGAAGCACGTGTATAAAAACAGGCCACAAAAGAATTCGTTGGGGGTCCTAAATTAACCTCAATGGGCCTATTTATTTAGTCGTGTACCCGTGACAAATACTCCCAGTTTCTTTTATTTCTGAACATTAATTGTATTAAGCTTCCAAAAGGCAATTTTCTGTTAGGTTAGTTAAATATAAATAATTCAAGTTCAACTAATGAATTTTTAGCTTTTCACGAGAAATGTTGGATAAACTTTGATTTCTTTTCTGAAAACCTTTTAAGGTTGCTTTACACCTGGAGGCTCAACTTTCTTCACGACTATATAGAATGACTCTGTCTTTAAAGCGGTCCAACTCAACTCATGGTGCTAGTTCTATTTCCGTTCATCAATATAGGGATGCAGTGGTTAGGATTGTATTACACACTAGTGTTAAGCCCAACTACATTCTGGGATGCCTCAGCCGATTATTCAAGCCGATTATTTTGAGCAACTGACTGGGCATCGGAATCTGGGTTACATTTGAAATATTAAACGGTCATCGGGACGACATTTCGATGTCCGGCGACTCAATCCGACCAATTACGATTGACACATGGGCATAAAAGGAAACACCCCGCCTCGATTTGTTCTTCAAAGTGTTGGTGGAGGAGGCGGGGCTCGAAGAATGCTGGTCGGCTCGTTGAGAGCAATGCATTCCGCATCAATACAAGCGCTCCTCTACTACAGTTAGTGACATATGAGTATTGCAATTTCCGAATGCGGGGTCGTTAGTTGGCGCAGAACGAGATAGCAGACTCGACGGACTGACTAGAGGAATGATTTACGGACCATTTGCACATCCGATGCTCGCGATGTTAGAACTAACACTGGTTCGGTTCAATTAAAAAGTGTCAATCGACGTTGACTCCGAGTTAGGCTTTTATTTCGCGTTGCATCCATTGTACGCAACTGGTATGAATTGTTCACTTCCTTTCGGCCATAACAGGCTGTCAGAGCGCTTTGGCAAAAGCCAAACTGGACTCGATTCTCGTGGAAACGTTTGACTCGTGCGATTTGAGCTCGTGTACGTTGTGGGAGATGATTGACTTTAATGGAAATGTACTACGGCTAACAGTGGGGTTTTAATAGACCTCTCGTATAGGCTGTATAAGGGTCAGTTGCTTCGGCTTGAAATAATTGTAACTAACCGAGCTGCATAATTTTATTTGAACAGCGACTAAGCAGCGAGTGAGCGAAACATTTATTTCAAGAATAACGTAAAACTACAGCTAATTCGTCAGAACAAGAACATTGAGTTGTTTTAAGAATTAGACATGGCGACAAGTCAATTACGTGTTGCGGATAGTCGCTCGTTTCGTTTTCGTGTCGAAATAAGTCGCGATAACATCTCTATAATTGTCGCCGGGAAAAAACGCGGCTGAGAACTGTAATTGCATTGTTTGCTGCAATAAACACGAGAAATTGCGAGGCATTGTTGCCGATAATCCTATTGACATTCATTAAAAATAGTGTTATTATACCTACAATTAATGTTGCCACTCAATTTTCATTTCTATGTATAAGAATTCAAGGTGTCTGATGAGATGACGAGTAATAGAGAAGTATGGAAGAAGAAGACATGCTGCGCCGACCCCAAATGAATTGGGATAAAGTCAAGAGAATGATGATGTATAAGAATTCAATCAGTCTGCAAATGAGCTCAAATAACAGCGCCTAAGATGAAACGCATTAAAGACTCAATAAGCTTCTAATTTTCTTCCAATTAGAACCTACATTGTGAACAAAGTCTTGTTATAGAAATACTACATTGTAAATGTATGTTGACAGTATCGTATCTAACTACAAATTGCCAAAAGCTATGTCGTTACGATAAACAAGAAAGTAACAACTTTTCTAACTTCATGAAAATGGGAAAAACGTAATCTGAGAACATCGAATCTCGAAGCAAACCCAATGTACGTCATTATTTACGACAATGTTCTAACAAACTGGGTTTCGTAAAAAAGTTGCTTATAAAATAGCAAAACACGAATACACGAAATGCGATAAGAAAACTCGGAACAGAATGAGCGTTGTCGTTCAACATTAATTACTGTGGCGCCCACAAAAGGAAGTTGGCTTGTCAAAGAACAACTTGCGCGAGTACTGGCCGAGGTAAGTTTGAACACTCGGGACTGCGGAGAGGTACAGTTTTTATGTTCCGCTCGCGACATCGGCAGTAATACCTGTGTTATAATCCCACTCGCTGCTAACACAAAAACTCGTCAAGCGAGAGTTTATTTAGCGCTTTTGAGTCTTTGTTCTAGCGGTCGGTATAGTTGGCAACTACCGCGTTCCGAACAATGCAAAAGTTTCGACGAAAGTTGAGATTGAAAACGAGACGAAATTAAGCGCAAATTAAGACTGTTTCAGACGGAATTTCGTAATTAAACATTTAATTTATTTATTCGAAACGTGAGTCGCGAACTTAACATATAAATATCACTTTCTATTGTTTCCGCAATGTGTACGGCAAAACACGATTAATGAAAAGTATGTGTGTAAAGGTGAGCGTAAAGGTAATATTTACGGCCGGAAAATACATGTGCTTCCGGGAGTAACGTTTGTGGAAACGTAATAATATACTATCTTGTTCCGAACTACAAAACAAACACAACTAAACTCCAGCGATAAACGAGCACGTTCATTAACTGAATTTGGTGCGATAATCTTTTGATTATAATTAAATTAATGTAGTACAACGGAATGAAGAGGGACAGAGGCGAATATCTCTTTTAATCCAATAACAGTCCTCTGTAAGGAGTCGTTATCTGGCGAGACATTCCCCAAAATCAGCTTTTCATTAATTGCTAGACAGCTTTATCTCGCGCCTTACGAACTCTGTCACTGACCCTAATGTAACATTGACGTTGATCCGACGCCAGATTAATTTATTAGCCGGTACCCGAATATCCGGCTCTACTGGAAATTGACTTAGTTATTAATGTCATATTTTCCTCGACAGATGTCCAAAATGTGGCAAGGGTTTATCTACTACCCTTCATAACTACGGCTATCGGATGAACTAAAACTAAATTCTGTTGTTTTATCTTCTTTAAAATGCGTATACGTTTAAAGTGTTCATAATATGCCTATCAATTTTACTTTAGTACATATTTCATCAGCCATCTCGAAAGCAATTCACCAATTTCCCAGCAAAATTAACTCGATACCAGATCCATCGGGCCCAACAAAGATCCTCGTATAAAAAAATCAGCGCTAAACTGTTTACAGGGACGCGATCGAATGTAATCTCGAGCGGCGCGGTACCATTTCCGGCCAATTACGTGACTTAGTGACTTCGGAGTCCAGAATACTGCCCCCAATAGAGTACTGCTGGCTGTTTCATACAACAATGAGGGTTAATTATTTTGGTATTGAGGAAAACTCTTTGACATTTTGCTAAGAACTGCGTGTGGGTGTGAGTATGCTTTTCAAAAGGTTGGACTGTTATTACGAGTAGCAATGGATTGGATATTTGGGTGGAAACAAAATCATTATGATATTTAACGTTTAAAAGCAAAAGGAAATCGCAATAAAGCAGCCGTGGTCAACAAACCCATAAAATTTACATCGGTCGGTACTCTCTGCATCCGAACCAGCATCCCGAAAGTGCTATTGGACACTTCTGTGTAATCAAAGACACTCGTTCGAGTCACAAAACTGCTTTCTATTCAAAACTATCTTGCACAAAACTAATAATAACTCAACTATCAAATCTGAAACAGCAAACATAGCACACAATGTCGCCGAGACGTACAATAAACTGTGTATTCAAAACAAGAGTAGCCATGAATCAGGCAGCTCTGAGCGCACATGCACTGTTTATGAGTGCAGTTGATGTCTCTCCCAAGCATAAATCCTCACGGCTTGTGCCAAAAACAACCTGACCTCTATAATTCTCGGGGTTTGGGCTAGTTTCGGGGCTTGTCCAAACATATAGCGTAAAATAGAACGGGGAAGTTAGTGCAAACACGTTTCATGCGCTGATCACTCGCATCGATGTGGTCAATGATGTTATATAGTACTAGATCAGCAGTGCTCGCCGCCAAAGCGTTGCCGGGTCGTAGATGGCCACAGCCTTATCTGACTTCAGTTGTCAAGTTGACGTCAAGTGAGCGATTGCTTAACACTAAAAAAATTACAAAATGGGGAAATGTGCGGTTAAAATTTGTATGTCACGGTCTCAAAAGATGAATAAAACATGTGGTGTTAAATTTCACAGGTAAGTTAGCTAAATTTTCTTCAGATTAACCAAAAAAACATGACGAAACGAAGTCAAATTTTTAAACATTTTTATTGTCATCAGTGTTACCAGTAAAAACGATTTTTATTTTGCCAGAGACTTGGGAGTTTAGTGAATGACGAAAGTATGTTCCTGTAAGTCTTAATTATTATTATAGTCTGTTTGGATTAAACAAAGGTATTTTAATATAATTATTCTTATTAATATTTTAATATAATAATTCGTTACAGATGCATGAACTGGTCACTAGAAAGGCATTCCGCGTTGTCAGTTCCTAACAAAATCCTGCTCTACAAAACAGTCCTTATCTATTTATATGGACACAAGAACAAAGTGACAAGTAAACGCAATGGACGTGCTCTTAGATTAATATTACTTTTAGCAAATTAAGTTAGATTAAAATTGCTTATTAGGCTAGATTGTAATATAATAAAAAAGATTTAAAAAAAAAAACATTTTGAACAATAGTTATTTTACACAATCTTAATAGTCTTGAAATAAAATATTTACGTTTACGCATTTTTTTCTTCCTTTGAGTACATAATCCATCCATTCATTCATTTCTTTAATTCTCAATTGAAAGATACATAATGCAACCTTTCATAGTAATTGATTCAATAAATACCTTCATTCATTCTGGGGAAATTATGTGGATCATTGGCAACTCTGACCGTTCGTCCGATAACAATGTCTTGTCTCTTTCCAATATCATTAGTTTGACGGTAGAAGAAATGAGACAAACATATTATTTTGACAGATGACATAATTTACGTATCCGTTTCAAAGCTACGACTTTAAATTCGTAAGTGGCTACGTTTTTCTAAGAGTTGTTAGTAGGACACTGCTCCTCTAGTATTATATAACCTCATTGGATGTGGTACACAAACGTTAGTTACGAATCGAGAACAAATATTGGCGCTACAATGTATTTTTACTTAATTGGAGGAAAATTGGAGCGAATGTTGGCATTGTTACTTTATAATGATGTTGTATGTACAATTTCTATATGGAAAAGAGATACCAATTTAAAACTATTACTTTTATAAAGACAAGCAGCATTAACCTAAATGAAAATTGAACAGGCAATTAAATGTTCCTAAAACTATGTAAACCCCAGCAAACAGTGCCACAAACATTAGGACAACATTTTCCCGGAGCAATTTGAGATCGTACAATTTGGGAGGCCTTTTCCATCAGCGTTCGCTAAAAGGGCCCGGGCCACCTGTAGAGGAATCGGAATACAGCCAGCTCGGAACGTGCCAGAACACAAAGCGCACCTTTTTACAGAAACTGAGACTGAAAATTCGTGAGTATTTCCTTGCGCGACAGCAAAGACGCCGCAAAAATGCGAAGAATGGAACCTCCCTGGGTGAGCCCGACCCACCCTCGCCCCGTACCAAAATAATGTCGGCATTTATTATTCCTCCGCCGTGTCTCACATGTAGACGTGTTACGAGAAAATTTTGATGTACAAATCCATTATTAGCCATCACAAAAATACTGTGTACTTATATGAAAGTTTGATCGTTCTATTTCGGTAGAAATATTTCGTTTTAATGTCATGCACACATAATAATGTGATATTACGATTACATAGTACCATTTAATATAAGAGGTAACGTAAAATGTTGACGTTAAAAAAGCTTTTTTTTTCTAAATAAATGCAGGAGGAACGAATAACTTCATTTAGCGGTTTGGGATTTCGTGAACGGTACATGAGAAGAATGTTTGTTCCTTTCAGGTGCTAAGTTTTAATGAGAGAAGTTTAAGGTGAAACTAGCCTGCAACTTTTAATTATGGCTTCTAACAGCTAGGGCATCACTGTTAAGCAACTTCTGAACTTTAATAATGATGATATGCGAGAAATGGAAACTCGCGCGAAAACATTAGTGGCGCACAAAAATGTATAATTAGAACTTGTGCTAAGTCTTATGTACATACCACATCAAGCTACTACAATCTGTCAAATTTATTTAATAGATTTTCAACTTTATCGCTAAAGCATTAGGTTCAAGCCTAGGTTGATTGGGAAAATTTGACAGTTGCGGGTAGCTTGATGTGCTGGCTTCTGTACCTAACTCAAAATACAATTAATCTAAGAACAACCTCATGATGATACGAAAATCGTAATTTGTGTAGAAGGGACACGCGATCATTCAATATAGAAAATAAGTAAGTAACCTAGATATCGTTTTAGTAAAAGTAAGTCGTTATATTCTAAAATGTAACTTGATTAAATATAACCAGCCAATTGAATGAGTAGAACACGATGGTCAAGATCAATGTCTTTCAAAATGGTTTAACGATATTAAAATGTTCATGTGTATGTAAGTGTAAGTCCTTACATACATAATTACATAATGTTATATTTTGTTCGTGTCTATTTACTTAAATTTTGTACTAAAAGTTTGTAGTCTGTCACAGCTGTTTATCTTAGGCAGCAGTTGGCCAAGTTAGCTGATCTAAAAGGAATTCGAACATTCAAAATAAAATTTCTCTCGCACTTTTAGTTTCTCGACACAAGCATAGGAAGCTTTCAACACGTAAGGACATAGTTTATACGTTGCTTCGCCTCCTATGTGAAACGACATAGACATTTCCACTATTTTTAGGTCAGCAGCCTTTTAGCTAATACCTACCTACATGATCCATACAATACTTTCCAAACATATTACAGCTTTTCTGGCACCGAAGTCGAAGTATTAAACTCATGAAATATTTTCTGTATCTGAGGTATATAACATACATACAGTACATAAACTCATGCCTTTTTCCCATGGGGGTAGGCAGAAAGCACAGAACGCCACCTGCTACGATCCTTACGTACTACTTTTGCCTCGTCCACGTTCATACATCTGGTCATACACGCCGCGCCGGTTGCGAGTACTACGCACCTGACCTTTCTGAAGAACCTCACCAATGGTCGTCCTTTCCCAGCGTTACCACTCACACCTGCCTTGTAAATACCTTTTGTTAGTCGCCTCTCACTGATCTTGTCCACATGACCAAACAATCTAAGCACTCTTTTAAATTTTTGTCAAAATATAAAAAGAGGCACAACCTTATAAGTATTCGAATAAAAAGAACTATTTCACATATTCCAACAATGGAATATTCCGAATAAAAGAGAGCATTTTAATATTGAAATCAGCATAAAGGATTGATATCAAATATACCCCTTTCCGAGGATAAACAATATATGGTATAGGTATATATTTTTACGCAGTATCGTCTCCAGAAATGTCGGCAGACAATTTTTGCAATATAATATGGAAAAGTGCCGATACTTATGCTAATATTGAAACGTAAGTATTGCTTTCTTTTTTTTAGAGTTATTGTTATCCTTTAAAAGCGAAAAAATATTCCACTAACACACATAATACGTACTATCGATATTTGTGCAAACTTTTTTTTTTGTCTTTTACATTTATACCTATTTCAAGTATCTTCTAGCAATGCGTACCCTCGTTACGTCTCACCTAGAACATTCGAAAGATTCGAAGCGGTCCAAATTCGTACTTAAATATTTAGAGCAACTGTGAGCAACTTCGGCAACCCTCAGCAAAGGTACACAAGATTGTTTATCTTTGGCATACATTTGACTTGTACCAAGTGCTACCAAGGTCCGTAAACTCATAAATAAAGCGATACTGAAATCTTGTTCTACATTGTCGCAGGTAGAATTTGAGGAAGAAACTACAATGTTGGTGGAGGGAAATAAAAGTGCTACATGTTCAGTAAAAGTGTTGAGGGATCCCATTTTCACCGACGTAGGCAAACAACCGTCACACTTGGATATTCGATTTAGGGAAATAGCAGAGTCGTGCTTACATGCGTCAGTAAATATAAGATACAACTGCGCGAGTAAAATGTGCGGTATTTACCTTCTAATACGTTTTGTAAGGAAAAAATTGAAATGTGTAGATTTAATGGGTAATCAGGGCGGAACATTGTTTAATTTTACTGCAATGGAAGGTGCAAACTCTCGACTATGAAGGATACAAAAGAAACAAAGTTGTGAAATGAAATAGACACAAGTCTGTAGAATTCATTTAGTCTTTATTCATCTGTAATATGTGGCCAACTATCCTATTGTCTTTAATATAGTTCATCTAACATTTTAAGAAAGTTATTTAACAAACATTTCTTCATTAGTGGACTTAATACCGTTACGCTGGATTCAAAGAAACACAATTACAAATTCATGATCATCAAACATTCAAAACATCTTCAGGAGTCCAATTTATTTACACAAAGGGCCATCAGAAACACTAAATATAAATGATGCACAGAAAAGTTTTAGTTCACAACTGAGAATTTACAAACATGCAACGGGCAACAGCGAGCGTTGCACTGGAGAACATAATAACAAGCTCAGGGATTGCATAAAAGTTATAGAACAAATGTAAGACCATGATTGTTTAAATATTTTAAGTGTCAGAACTTTGTGCGTTGTGGTTTTTGGGATTGTGTTAAAAGGACAACGCGGGGAAAAAGCCTCTAAATGCGTCCTTGTTTTAATATTGGATACCGGTGTTACATGGAGCAGACCAAGGTCTGTCAAAATCGTTGTCCGGAAAAATGTAGTAGGTACTGGAGATGAACTTTTACATACTTAAAAACGAAAGAAACTGATAATTAAGGCAAAATAATGAAGAAGTGGCAGAGAAAAAATTCTACTTGACTACACATTTCCTAGCAGTGATTAGGATTATCAATATAAGACGCAGAGGCATTCATAAATGTCATACTAATTATTATTGCTCTGAATAAACAACAAGATCGTGTTACTAATCCAATATCAAATACATAAACCTTATTTCAGGTTAAAACTACGTGAATTATGATGGAAGGTAATTGATACTAAGAAAATAATATTGCTATTCATCTAATAACAACAGTCAGTGTAGGTTAGTTATTTAGAAACAAATACACGTCTAGACATGGATCAGTTTTACTGGTGCGGAGTGTAATGAACCGACATTCAGTATTCATTCTTTTTATTCTTACTCTTATTATTAAAAAAAAAGGAATAGGCTTTAGGAGCCGCTGTGAAGGCAATTAGTGTCGAAAAAGAATACCGTTATTGTTCCGCTATATGATACCGTTTTGTCTGAAAAACTTAATTGCAGTTTTTATAGTTTGAAATCAATCAACGATTTTGTACATGCAAATGACCAAGAGGCAATCAATTTGAGATTAGATATAACGGTTTATTTCGCTTCAATTAATGCTGGCTGTCAATAGTTTTGCGATAGAGATCTAATATTAATATATAATTCATGTATTGTCGTGAAAGTGATATTGGCACAGTTGCATTTATAAATACAATGGAAGTGAAATCAGAAGAGATTTTAATCAGTCATATAATCATATTTTAATACCTGGCCACATATTTCATGGCCCGATCCATCGGTCAATGCTCGGGCGTCACAACTTGACCTTGATTCGTACAAACATGGATAGGTGAAGAAGAAAAAAATGAGCTTATTTCGCCCTATTTTATTACATTTGGCATGTTCCAATTACGACCGAAATCATATGGGTCTACGAGAAAAAGGTACTCGTACTTTAACGCGTGTTATGTGTTTCCCTTCGTATTAAATAAGAGGATCACATGTGACCCATGTGGGATACGAATTGGTATTAATTATGGTCAGACAAGAAACATTTCATAAGTTGGGCTTTAAATTGAATTATTATTAGAATAAGTTAGCAGAGCTAGGAAGGAATAAATTCAGTAGAAAAATATCTGATCTCAATGCGGTAATACATTTTTATTCATCGTCGTGAATAAACAGGCATGTCTAGAAACAAAAATTCGATGACAAAAACCTACGCTGGGCTACGGTGGTGAATGGTGGCCAACACCGTCTCATAGAGACGGTTGATTATGAGTAGAATAATGCTTATTTGTCCCCAATTTCCTATTTTCCCAATGACTTAGTTCATTCAAGTTCACATGCAAATAAAGCTACACGCCGAAGAAACGTATCATATCCGAACCAAACAGAATTTTTCATCAGCATTTTCCATACTCCACACAGAATGTATTTGACTTTCAATTCCGACCAATCGTAACGTATCAGAGTGCAGCTTATTGGAAAACAAACGTAATTACGTCCGACCAAACACGCCGAACGAAATACTCGTACAGCGTCATTTGCTTACGTCACACGCGCGCCGTCAATTCTCATTCGGGGCGTCATGGACGAATGGGCCGCGTAAACAATAGCTGTTCGCAATGTTCGCGTTATAGACCAGGGTCGATAATTTTTAAAACCAAAAAAAATAATAGTAGGATGAAACCCATTAGAAAAGGAGGGGAATATTATAAAAATGAAAGGAAAAATAATTTACGGGCGATCTGAGGTCGGGAAGGGGATGGGGGTGAGTTTTTAAGGGTAAAAAACGGTTTTTCTCGATTTCCGGCAAAATTAAAAGTCCTATCGAAAAAAGTCAAATGGCAAAGTTGTAGGTAATAAAAAGATCTAAAACTTTTGCATTTACAATTTTTTCACATAACCTCAAAAGCTATGTGAAAAATTCAAAAAACCAAGTTTTTGGTTTTTTATTTTTATCTTTTACAAAAATTTGTTTTTTTTAACGAAATTTGGTGAAAACTTACCTTTTTATGTCCCAAATACGCTGTAATTTATTTGATTAAAAATATTTATTTTTTCACCTCATTTTGAATTAATATCGAAAAAGCAGCCTAATTTTCAATCGAAAATTCACCCGTCAAAATATCGGCTTTTTTCAAAAAGTTGGTATGGTTTCTGTTCGTTGAAATCTCTACTTTCCGATGGTGAAAAAAAATATATATGTTACTATAGTAAATCTTCTCAGAAAATGCAAAAAATCGAAAAAAACTCGAATTCGATTTTTTTTTTAAGTTATTATAAATAATTTTGAGCTATTTATTAAAATTTACTCTTTAATTACTCGAAAAACGTTAGATTACATGCTACATTAATAAAAAAAAATTGAAAATCAAAATGTACTACTATAATTAACAAACAAAATTAAGTTAGTAAAATTAATATTTAATAAGACATCTACAATATTTGGAGAAAGTTGTCAAATCTTTTTTAAATTATATTCGTAGGTGCCTATTTATAACTATTTTAAGATAAATTATATACCTGAGTGACCTACGAAAAATTGTAGCCCATCAAAAGTTATTTCATGGAGAAGTGGGGAAGGGGCTAGGCGGGTCTGGGTCTTACTACATACATACCTACTATTTCGTAACAGCTGTTACAACCGTTAGCCTAGCCAGTATTCGAAATACAGTACAGTATACAACATCGTTTATAAAAATACACGTGCACGCTGAGTTTCTTGAAGATAATTGTGACAAGTTTACTTAAAAAAAAAAACTTTTCGAATCTGCATAGGAAGGTATACTATCTCTATTTTTATCTGTATCAATCAACTCAAACATTAAAATAGTAATATTTTCTTTAAAAAATAGTATGCTTAACGTAACATAACCTAAAGATTAAAATTAAATGATATATTAGTACAAGATTAAAAAATAATAATCTTAATTTTGCACAAACAAATTTAGTTAATCCCATGAAAAAAAAAATTATTTCAAAATACATAAAAAATATATTAAAATCTATAAAAATATACAAAATATATATTTTTTTATATTTTTAGCTATGTTTTTTATGTCTTTTAAGATATATTTTGAATGTATCTAAAATGTATTTAAAATATATTCAAATATACATGATTTTTTAAAATAGACTTGTCACAATTATCTTCAAGAAACTCAGCGTGCACGTGTATTTTTATAAACGATGTTGTATACTGTACTGTATTTCGAATACTGGCTAGGCTAACGGTTTTAACAGCTGTTACGAAATAGTAGGTATGTATGTAGTAAGACCCAGACCCGTCTAGCCCCTTCCCCACTTCTCCATGAAATACCTTTTGATGGGCTACAATTTTTCGTAGGTCACTCAGGTATATAATTTATCTTAAAATAGTTATAAATAGGCATCTACGCATATAATTTAAATAAGATTCGACAACTTTCTCTAAATATTGTAGATGTCTTATTAAATATTAATTTTATTAACTTATTTGTTTGTTAATTATAGTAGTACATTTTGATTTTCAATTTTTTTTTATTAATGTAGCATGTAATCTAACGTTTTTCGAGTAATTAAAGTGTAAATTTTAATAAATAGCTCAAAATTATTTATAATAACTTAAAAAAAAAAATCGAATTCGAGTTTTTTTCGATTTTTTGCATTTTCTGAGAAGATTTACTATAGTAACATATATATTTTTTTTCACCATCGGAAAGTAGAGATTTCAACGAACAGAAACCATACCAACTTTTTGAAAAAAGCCGATATTTTGACGGGTGAATTTTCGATTGAAAATTAGGCTGCTTTTTCGATATTAATTCAAAATGAGGTGAAAAAATAAATATTTTTAATCAAATAAATTACAGCGTATTTGGGACATAAAAAGGTAAGTTTTCACCAAATTTCGTTAAAAAAAACAAATTTTTGTAAAAGATAAAAATAAAAAACCAAAAACTTGGTTTTTTGAATTTTTCACATAGCTTTTGAGGTTATGTGAAAAAATTGTAAATACAAAAGTTTTAGATCTTTTTATTACCTACAACTTTGCCATTTGACTTTTTTCGATAGGACTTTTAGTTTTGCCGGAAATCGAGAAAAACCGTTTTTTACCCTTAAAGACTCACCCCCACCCCCTTCCCGACCTCAGATCGCCCGTAAATTATTTTTCCTTTCATTTTTATAATATTCCCCTCCTTTTCTATTGGGTTGCATCCTACTATTATTTTTTTTCACTTTTTATTATTTTTAAAGGCTTCTACCCTGGTCTATTAAGAGCGTTTACGCCGTTCACGCGCTGTTTGGCTGAAAAACTGTACTTTTCAAACCAGTTAATACCATCAACCACTTAGCTTACAAATATGTTCATTACTAATAAATTTAGGAAATTTCGTTGTCTAAATAGTTATCTTAAAAAATATTTCGGTTAATAGACTATTTGTGAATTATATCAAGATAACCTAACAGAGGTTTCGTTAATTTCGATTTTAAGGTCAGTTTCGAAGCTTAAATTATCTGAAACGACTGACAAATCTAATAAACAAAAAATCACAACCAATTGCAAAGATCCTGAGGGAAATAGTTATTGCAAAAGATTTTTTAATTTAGTTATCTAACTAAAAGAAATTAAATACAAACATTGTGAAATTATTAAGAAATTAAAGTCTTTAAATGATTTTTTTTAACCGATATATCTTACTTAATTTAACAAAATAATAGCATAATATAATAGACGAACATCTTTTTAAAAACAAACACTTAAAAAATTCAACTAAAATATTGTAATTATTTTTCTATGAATTTTTGAAAACTACTATAAAACTCTGCGCGCAAATCGACAAAAATCAGTTCGCCGCGAGGCTTTCTAGAGTGAGGACACGTCGCTCGGCGCTCTGACTGACCTGTTTTGACCTTTGCCGTGCGTACAAGGATAGCGGACGTTTATAGTGTGATCGACAACTTTTGGTACTTTAGTAAGTAAAATATTTTAGTAGTATTTTTGATTACTGATAATATTTTGAGTGACAACAAATTATGTTTCAGACATAATGGGAAATAAAACAAAGTTATTTTTAGGGAAGAAAAGAAAACTAAATTTAGAAATTTTGGAAAAGAATAGAGCTAAAAGGTTGGTATATCTATTTTATTCTAGTTTCAACCCACGGCTTCTCTAATGTAAAACACACACTTTTGCATACTAATACACTATAATAAATGTTTTGAGCTTACTACATATGCGACAGTCAGTTTTCTTAGTAATCCGCATCCTAGGCCCGCTAAGGGCAAATGTCTTTGTGATGCATGAGCACACACGCAATTACTAATAAGAAGAGTGGGTTTGTCGATAGTTATGTTTATTGCACTTCTTCCTATTGAGCAATATTTTACTTCACCAAGGCCCGTCAATCATGGCAATTTCAACTTTATTCCAATGTGATAAATGTCACACGACGAGCCTTTGTGAGATAAACGTACCATATGAATTTAAAATCAAGTTTGTTTTTTAACCCCCGACAAAAAAAGACTGGTGTTATAAGTTTGACAGCTGTGTGTCTGTCTGTGGCACCGTAGCTCTGAAATGAGTGAACCGATTTGGATGCAGTTTTTTTTTTAAAGCTAGTTTCTTGGCAATGGTTCTTAGACATGTTTTATCAAAATCGGTGTAGCCATTTACTAGATAATATGGGGGATGAAAATAGGTATGAAAAATGTAATGTCTTCAAATATAAGTGGGGTATCAAATGATAGCGCATGATGATGATCATAATAAGCCATATTTTGTCCAAATTGGTGTGATTTACTAGATATGGGGAATTAAAGTGGATATAAATTTCCAAATATACCCAAGTGGGGTATCAAATGAAAGCGCATGATGTTTATATTACAATTAGTCATGTTTTATCAAAATCGGTTCAGCCATTTTAGACATGGGGGTGAAAGTGGTGGTGAATAATCGAATATTTTCAATTATGCCCAAGTGGCGTTTCAAATGAAAGGGGTATGATGTGTATATTAAAAGCGTTGGGGGTTTTTTTTAATTTTTTAATTGAATTCAATTTTCTTTAAATTTCCTAACCTTCCTAACCGTGTTTTACGTACGCTTGCTTCCAAATAACAAGGTTTGTGTGCTTACTGGGTTATGGTTTAACTTCAGGCAATGTAAAAAAAACTCAAATGATGCAGGAAGAACGGAAACAGTTGAATGTGAAAATCAAAATGACGAAAAGGTACTTTGAACGTTATTATAAAATGAGTTTTTGTTCCTTTCACGTCTTTATATGCCATCACAAACTATTTCAAATGGACTGTTTTTATTTTAGAATCCTATATTGGTCTCATCATCTGAAACCGAGGAAACATCGAGTTTGGTAATTTATATAGCTATTTAATAAAATCAGACCACTAGATTCTATACTATTTTCTATCGTGCCTTTGTCATTATTTTTGCATATACCTAATGATCGCATAAACCTAGAAAACAATAATTATGTCATTTACATTCTTATGTTTTAATTTTCAGGTTATCGAGGCCGAAATTCCCCTCAAAACAAATAAGATTGTTGAAGGCCGGAGAATAATTGATTTTAATTACTTTTTGGACCAAATTAAAATAATCAATAACCATAACAGAGCGATGGGGTGTACTATTGATAATTTACAACTGTTGAAGGAGCGCAAGATGGGCTTGCAATCAACATTTACCATGAATAATAAACATCATACGCTTTCATTTGATACCCCACTTGGGTATATTTGGAAATTTATACCCACTTTAATTCCCCATATCTAGTAAATCGCACCAATTTGGATAAAATATGTCTTATTATAATATACACATCATGCGCTTTCATTTGATACCCCACTTGGGTATATTTGAAAACATTACATTTTCATACTTATTTTAAATAAAAACTGAAAAGAATAAAAACAAGTTCAGTTCAATTCTAATACGGAACATATTGACTGCAACAGTCGGGACCCATTGAATAATCTAGACTAAAATCATTCTATCCAATACGGGTTCCGACTATTGCAGTCAATATGTTCCGTATTAGAATTGAATTGAACTTGGTTTTATTCTTTTCAGTTTTTATTTAAAGTTATTAGTTACTTTTTACGCAGTCGGCTCTTTTATTTTTTCAATTTATTTTTTTTGACATGCAGGGTGCAGGCGTGTTTTTATTTTCTTTGATTATTTGTTTATTTTAATCATTTTATAAATTTGGTAATGTAAAATAAATGTGAGCAAATTCGTATAAATTGTTTTCTTTGAATATAATAATAAATATTTATTTATTTATTATAAACCCATAAATCGTTACTATTAATTAAGTACAATAAACAATTGTTGCAGTTGGTCTACTTACTAAATTTTAGATCAACAAATTCATGTTTGAATAAATAAAAATAACGACTTTAATATTAATCATAATTATACCTGTACTTGCAATATATTACAATATTGTAAAAGCTGTGTTTTAATTTTGGTGTACAATAAAGTATATTCTATTACAATCACACTCGAACGGATCGAAATGGGTTAGTTCGACTATAGCGCGAGAGAACGCGCCAGCGCTATGCACACAGTCACGCTTGCGTCTGTGTGAGTAATAGTTGCATTGAATTACCTAAACTTGATGTCGCGCGCTCGACGTACACGCTCTTAAGGCCTGTTCAGATTTAAGTGCATATTTATAAGCGATGTTCGTTCCGGTTGCGAAGGATCGGAAGTTTGTCCAGATTGGATATCGGTTTACAATTTTTCTACACATAATTTCTTAGAATAGTCCGATTTATCAGGCTTCTGAGGTGTTCAGTTTTGGTTGTATTAACAAATATCAAGATATTTCTGAAAACCTTGATTGTAAAGCACGGTGGGTTTAGAAATATGAGGTCTGGATATAAAGAACCAATTGACCACAACTACTGCTTTCGTCTGACTATGAAACCTAGACGATTAAAGGAGCATTCAGACTCCTCGTTGATTATTTCTTAGAAGCCCTTTAACAAGTCCGCCTTTCCCCTTCTACTCTCATCTATCATATCAAATTGAAGTAAGTATATAATTATTTGGTAACAAGTACAAGTCGGATGTGCCTTGTACGTTGTCACGCGATGTGGCGTGTCGTCCCAATGGCGGTAATGAACATGTAATTACTTCTACTCCGCTGATTGCGGGGCTCAGGGCTGGCTATATAGGCCGTTTACTTACCCTAATGTTCAAAACAGCACTAGCAGCCACGTTTGAATTGGAAATTAATATTGATGCACATTAGTACTGATTAAGTGAATAAAGTTCTTGAAACAAAAAGTGAGCATTAAGTATGCAATGTCTAATCTAAGTATTCAAGAAACTTTCTCCTCGGAAATGAAAGTATTAAGTACTGAATAAGATGATCGACTTCTCAAATGGATTGGCATAGAAGCTTTTTCTCTTCTTTTTTATAGTGCACATTAGAGAACTAGAAAGGGAACTTATTTTTGTAACATAAAAATCCAGCAATTTCAAATTCAGTGTTTATACGTTCCTCGACCACGTGTCAGCCCTAGGTGTGAACATACGACATACAATACACACCATATATTAATTTACCAGCGTCATACAGATGCTCAAGTACTATATTAACTACGCTCAAGTACTACGTTGACTATTAATTAACATAACAAGTGTCGAGTAATTGGTTTCGATGTCGCTTCGTACAGGCACGCAACGAATTACTGCTAGAACAGATTGGAACCACTTGTCTCAATCGTACGTGATTTATATAACGTACATTGACTTATGTTTGAGCTTTAAATAGCTGTGGAATTGCTGGTGAATTACACCATCCTTATATTAACTGTGGGTGTCTTACTTTACGATGATTGCGTTGTTTGCTAACGTGGTCGCTCAGAGCGCTATGGAGCGGGCTATCCTCGGAAATTCGAAGGATGTATATATTTTTTTTAATGGGACAAGCCCGCCACCATATTCCCAAACCACTGTATCTCCTGAAAGCCAGAATCAACAGTGGCGACCACTAGAAAAGCGCCGCGACAATGAAGCTCGACGAAGTCCCAGAGAAACTAATTGTCTTGGATCCCGCAACGAAATCAATCAGAAAAGTATAGCGGAGGAGTAGGAAAAGCATAATTTCCACTTCGCTCCATATCAGCAGGAGACAGAACGAAACAAGGCCAATAGGCACAAAGGGACGAAGGATTTAAACTGTAATTATCCGGAAAAGAACATAAATTCCAAAGTAAGCAAGCTGAAATGGCAGAGGTCTGGCCGTTGGGCGCGTTCCTTGAGGCGGCGAGCCGCCCACTACCTGAACGCGCCCCAAAAGGTGGTAACCGTAAGGCTGGTCCGTGGATACCACATGATTTCCGGCGAGGCGGCGAGCCTCCTTGCCGGATTGCCGCCATGGGATCTGGGTCCTCGCGCGCCTGCACGAGTGGCGCGTGGAGGCATTACGCCGGGGGGAAACTCCGCTCCCGCGGCAAATTGTCGTTCAGCGGACAGACCTCCGGCGCGATCTCATGGCGACATGGAGAGAGCGAATGTCACAACCCCGTGCAGGGCACGCCACGATAGTGGCGATAAGTCCCCTCTTTGAGGAGTGGCTAATAGGCGCCACGGCGCCCTCACCTTCCGCCTGGCGCAAGTCCTCACCGGACACGGTTGTTTCGGGAGGTACCTGCACCGAATCGGGCGGGAGGAAACGCCCGGGTGCTATCACTACGATGATCGCCCGGAGGACACGGTGGAGCACACCGTGGAGTCCCTCCCTTCCGCTCCGCCCAGAGCGGGAGGAGTCATTTGATGATTACCCATCCGAAAAAAAAAGAGGTCTGGCCGTGTTTGTCAAAGCACCGATGGTTGTTTGACCAAACGACTCCTGGAGTGGACATCGCATCGGCAAAAGTAGCGTGAGACACCCCCAGCTAGATAGACCGAAGACTTTGAAAAGGTGGCTGTAGACTGGATGCAATAGTCGAGGACAGGGTGTCATCGCAGTCAAGCTGCACCGCACAGCTTGACTGCGATAGGTTGACTTGATTAATGCCCAAGTACCGTAACTATGTCAGAACATTATTAAGAGCAACATTTATGCTAACAATAAACTTTTTTATCACCAACTCGGTCACAGCTATTTGTTGAATTTCATAGACACCCTGCCAGGGCTGCGGGACTGTTCGAAAGAGATACCGCGGCCCTGGAATATAAAGGGCCAAAGAAGGAACATGGGTGGTTTTTAGTCAGTAAGAGTCTGACACTCCCTTCCGCTCCGCCCCGGGCGGGGGGGGGGGGTCATTTGATGATTTCCCACCCAACAAAAAAAAAAAAAAAAAAAACTCGATCACAGCTATTTGTTGAATTTCATAGACATGTCTTTTACGGCATTTTAGTACGCATTTTTTTAGTCCAAATCAATCATTGAATTTACACAATATCGATTTAAAAGAAGCATCATATCAAGTTTTATCGTAATCATAACATGATTGAAACATGCGTGAATTAGGGATGGGAGATGACCCGTAAACGAATCGTGACGTTTGTACCACATACCCGACTGCGTATTTCGGTACGTTACACTCAATTATATCGCTTGCTCAATTATCCATACAAACTGAAATTAATGTGCATTAGGTTCGTTGAAGATATTGGCGGTTAATGTGCGGTTTTCACCTACAAGTTGAGAAAGCAAATGTCGAGTCATCAATTACACCTGGTAACAACAATACACCTTGCTCTTTATAGGCTCACTGATAGTTATTCCAAATTAAAAGGACCTTACTTATTTGATCTTCAAACGAGCTGTTGCTCTTAGTAAAATCATGTAAGCACTCGTGTACGTTACCCTATCCAATAAGCTCAGAACATCCTGCATGCCTGCATGATACATATATACACCAATCGGTACACTCCGAGAGGGTCCGATAAATCCCGGGGAAACCCGACGTCGTTCAATATGCACATGATAGTAATACAGCCTCAATACAACCGGCCGAGATTAGAGTCCATGCCGACCGACACAAGATCGGATTGCCTCGGAACGTACGAGAAGCGTTGAGGTGAACGTGCGAAGTATAAAGCTACCAATACCTACATGGGTTATTTCCATATAAATTCAGCTGTATATTGTATTCATCGTAAACCCTCTTTCCCTTTTGAAATAAACTGTTGAGAACAAAAAGAAGCCGAAATATTTTCAAATAAACAAAGAAATCGATGTTGGGATGTCCTATAGAAAGGACCGGATGAAGCACTGCATTGAGGAGCATACAGATTACAGAGATCAAAGGAGGTCCTTTGTCGACTAGGAAATTACGGTTTCGAATTAGATTTAACGTACTTGCATCGAAATTTCACTGGTCCTTCATTCACATCTAATTATCACCCGGTCAAACAGGCTACTCGCTAATCCCATTAATTTAGAGCCAGCGTCAGTTCACTGGCACCGAAACGAAGAGAATATCATAGCGACAGTAGTACGTATTGGATTAATTCCGGAGCTCGTCAAATCCCCGTGACACTTCATATCAGATTACATAGATTGATATTGGATGGCAGTGGGTGTGCCACAACTATTTGTTTTTGCGTCGAGCATGAGAGGGACTGACATGGGTTGTGCAATGATTTTGGAAAAAATCGGCATTCGTTCGTTAAAATATTTTTATACGGCTTAACTATTCCTAGAATCACGTTTGCCTGATGTCAGTAAGCCCGAATTTTTAGTATCAGGTTTAATTTTTTATTTTTCAGTATTTCCCCCTTCGCTTCGTTCTGAAGTAATTAATGGGCACGTGTTGCGTTGGCTCCATTAAAGATGTATTGCCATGTATTTTAAACCAGGTCCAATTACAGTGTAATTTCGTATGAAACATACGCCTCTTCAAAGTTAATGAATATAATTCCTATTGTCCTTGCCACTTCTGCTCATTAAGATCATTAATCTAGTCGTAGGTGCTCTTCGATTCTATCTCTCATGGTCGTGTACGATGATACATAATTAATTGTGTACAATTAATCAACTTAATGGATATACGTTGAGGTCAGTATTAGTACCAGTGCTGACCACATACTGTAGTTATTTAGTGGTCATACGCGCGGTTCGGACATTAAAAACAGAATAATTAATTTGCAATAGGCATAGAGCGAACATTTTAATTATTTTCTTCATTGAGTTTTACCGGTCAATAAAACAATACACGAATTAAGTTGGCTGACGACGTAAGTTTACTTAGTTACTACTGAATGACCCCACATTTGGCAAAGGGCAGTTTTTTTCTGGAATAGTCAAGGACATGCGGTTTCTCGGCACAGAGCTTGACCATGACCAATTGATACAATTTTCGGTAGGTATATTATTTTTACAACATTTCCTAAAAATTAAGCAACTACATTGGCAGCAACATTCGACTTGTACTTGATCGATATATTTTTCACAATCCACATTTTTTCTAACACCATTAGGTACAATTGCAGAGTTACGTTCAAGGTAATAAAATCGAAGTAATTACAATAAAACTAACTAGGCTCACACACGTGCTCCTAGAATCTATATTGCTAGTTGTTTTATGAATAAGTGATTGCATGTCTTCTTTGACGACATATTAGTTCCTAATTTATCAAATATTATTGTATGGCTAAAAAGAGGGTTACTACTGAGATGACGGGTAATAGAGAAATATGGTATAAAAAGACGTGCTGTGACGACCCTAAATAAATTAGGATAACGGCAGAAGAACGATGGTGATCTTCCAAAGGAATCTATAACTAATACAATTAAATATGTTGTCCCACTATAGGACATTGGCTTCACTTTCCAATAGCCTGCCAATTAAATTAATCAAAGAAACAATATTATAGCGAATGCTGACGTAAAGGGATTCAAAGCAATTGTAAGTAAAATATGACTCACTAAGTATTTAACAAACACACAAACTGTTTGTTTACACTTAATGTCTACGCCATCTGACAGATAAAGATAATATTATGGGGAACGCCGTTAGCTACCAATACATTATAACATTAGTAATATTCTCAAAACCGCTATGAGAAAACACACCTGAAGTATGGCTTTAAGTGCTTCAACCAAGCGAGCTGTTTAAAGAGCGCTGTTGATCATTGATATACAGAGTGAAATGGGACGTTACCACGTTGCAAGTTCATCATTCCGAATCCCCCTTATAGATTTTTTTTGTGTGCATCGATATTCTCCCTGTATTACGTTCAAAGCTCATTTTTTTTAAACTAAATTCATGTCGTCTTTTACTCTAAAATAAACAGATATTTTCAAAATACACCGTCCACATAACATTAAATTATCAAAGTAACCTTTTCTTTCACTTGCCAAGTAAATTCTAACACTAAGTCAAAGAGATTTTTAGTAGCGGTCTACGAACGATAAAGCAAGAAAGATCTATTCCTGTAAGAACAGCCAGCAAAAACGGCGAGCGGCATAAATAATTCTATGATTCGATGAGTACGACAGACGCTTTAGTCAGAGGAACAGGACACTTCATTTATCTAATTCTAGCTCCGAGGCTCGTTCAGACGTCTGCATTCAGTCTCAGTAAAAAGGTGGGTGACCTATAACTAATGGGAAAGCCAGGCTACAAATAGAAGACAGTGTCTGACGTTTCAAAGGATAATGGACTCTGAAACCTCTTCGTTCTTATAAATGTAGCTCATACGATATGACTTGAATTTATGTACAAATAATATGAGAGAAACAAAGGAGAATTTTCTAATAAAAAGTTCAATTTGGGACACTGAAATTGAATTTCTGTTGAGTTTGCATGCGCGCACGTTTTCATTAAAAACTAGTTTCAGTACCTACTGTGTACTGAAACTTGTTTTCGTATTTCTATAAATCGTAAAAGTAGATATGTAAACTGTTCAACGTCCCAATGTGGACTTATAAAAAAAACAAACAATTTTAACCTCCGACGCAAAAAAGAGGGGTGTTATTAATTGATTTATAGTAGAGCATGCCAAAGATGGCTGGGACCAGCTTAATTAGAATACTACCGAACGGTCTAGCCCGCAAAGAATAGAAGGATTTAGATTTAGATTTTTGGACTATTTGGGAATGAGAAAGAGAGAGGCATTTGCTGTACTTACAGTGAAATAAAACAAAAGATTGAATGATAATGTACGATTTCCTTCCGTTATCAAAGAAAATAATCTATTTTTAAAAGCAAGGGAAGACCTAAAAGCAAATCAGCCGCATGTTAGCTTCAAAGAAGACAAAGCTGTTCTGATAACAGAGGGGTATCTGAATAAACGGGAATACACGAACGTCTCACGAGCTGCATGTTATTACGGGCGCACAATCCCGCGGCTACCACTCGTGATGTATGAACACTTGAATATGTATGGGCACGCAATTGCATCGCAGGAACCTACAGATTGACTTAAGTTTTGCTCGGCAACAGTGAATGGTTTATGGAAAACTGTGTTTGATTTATGCAATATCCTTGTTATTCTAACAAACACGTTTCTATTGTATGTAGACGACAAAGTTTGTGCAAGACTTGATTCTTGTCGGAGACGGAGCTTTTCAGTAAAACATTCGGTCTTGAAAATACACAACAATTAATAACCTAGATAGTTTTACTAGTATTAAATAATGCTTGCTGGCATAAATTTACTCCGAAGTTAAGCTCACAGAATTTACTAGTTCTTGTCGAACTACCTAGAAAATGTTCTTTGAGCAGATTATTATCAAACTATTATTCGCCGCGTCTAGCTATTATATTCCAGAGTTAATAGGAAGCACCTAAAGTAGTCTGACAATACAGCGAGTTGGAAACTTCTGTGGCAGTATCGGTTATAATGACATGGCACATTACAATAAACAATGAGACACGACCTCGATCGCAGCACGCTGTTGTCGTTGTACAAGCTATTTTAATTATAATTGCCCCCTGACGTGCCTGCTGCAGACACGAGCAGGATATACCAACGATAATAGCATTGAAAACAATAGGTGGCAATAATTCTGGCACGAGTTTTAATTGAAGGTAAATATAGGATAGTTTTTAATTGTAATGTGCCAGCAATTTGTGTTCGTGTTTTATTGGTTGTTCGATGTCATTGTAAAATACCAATTTTTTGCTATTTGTTTAATGTTTGGTTTTAACTATGATACATGGCATACACTCGCAGCATAGTGTTCAGTGCATATTTTTTCAGTGAAACTAAACAGAGTTAAAAACATTATTACATTCTTTATAATAATAATGTATTTTTCCCTATATTCTTTATATCGTGTGGTTAGTGCCTAACCTGGTGTCAGAGATTTTATGACCCCCGTGGGCCTCTGACTTGGCTTTACATACTTACTGTCGAGAAATATCTCTCCGACATGCTGGTTTTGTTTCCTGACGAGGTTTTCCTACACCGAAGCAAGTGATACAAGAAGTGAAGTGATACTATACGCAAATGAATTCGAAAAATCAGAGGTGCGTGTTTTGGTTTCGAACTTGAGACTTATGACTTGGGTTGGTCATACCACTAGGCTATCACGGCTATACTTCCATGCGCGGTAATTATGGCTATAATCCTTTGCATAATCAGCCTATAATGTTCCCACTGCTGGGACACACGGCCTCCTCTCTATGAGAGGGAATAGGCTATAATCCACCACGCGGGCCCAGTGCGGGTTGGTAGATGTCACATGTCTTCGAATTTTTAGTTCTAGGACATGCCGGTTTCCTCACGATGTTTTCCTTCACCGTTTTTGAGAGCAGTGGTGATGAAATAAATTACACAAAGTAATGCGCCTGCCTGGGTCCGAACCCACGACTTACTGTCCGTAAGTCGGGGCCGCCACCACTGGGCCACCGCTGATCTTATTCTCAGCTCTCATAATCCCATACGACCCGTTAATTGTAACTATTTATTAAGAAACCCATGTTTATGAGTGAAGCTTTCCAGATTTATGCATACCTAATTGTGTGTATAACAAACAGCCACAAATTAAAGGCACACTGTTCGGTTAAGCTGACAAATCCCCTTGTCATGTCTCAAAAGGTAAGATGTCGGTCCCTATTAAAATCCTTGCCTTACGTTAGTAATTAGGACAAGAATATTAAGCTCTAAGGTACCAAGATAACTAAATTACAATGTTAACTAAAGAGATCAGAAGCTCCATTATTGTTTCTTTGACAAAAAGGACTGAATAGAATACCTAGGACCAGACGGTCCTAAGTTAAAGATTTGTTTAGGTACATCAATAGTGATTTCGAAGGTATTTTTGTGGTAACGTTACACCATCGGAGATAAAGTAAGTAGTGGTACTAGTAAGCTAACTCTACTGAACTTCATTAACTCAACATCATGGATATTGGAATTCAGTCGAGTTAGCTTGAAACCCGGAAAAGTAATTCAAGCGGACACAGCCGCAAGCCCAGATAGTACAAAATATGATTAGTATAATAAATCGAATAGTTATGTACATAAATAATTAAATGCATTAGCATTAAATGCAGATAGTATCGAGTTAACGATGCCTATAAAGCATTTTTCGCGTGCACGACCCGAATACCAGGAGTAATGCGTACTAACCTAACGTTAATAATGAATATTCAACAAGGCTAATAATAAATGGAAATTACATCCGCAGTGACAGCGAAATATATCTAATTTCAAAGGTAATTTAAGATCCTACAGTAAATTAACTTGATGTTCACATTTGAATATGGAAATTTTAAGGAATAGTGCCGCTGCTATGGCGCTTGAAAATATTACCAAAAAAAGTTATTGGAAGTCTTTTGAAAACATTTTATATTAAAAATAAATTCGTTGAAGATACTAAATTACTAACCTATAATTAGACTGTCAACAAGCTTCTACATTTTATTTAAACATCCCTCACCCTCGTCACTTACATTTTAATTTTCTTTCAAGAAAAGCAATAATACAAGTACTTCCCAAATGCCCCTAAAAATGCGAGTTTCCTTAATTATCTAGGAAACCTTGTGTAATGATGGATGAACAAGATAACAGCTGCGACACGCTCGTTTAACCAAGAATTTCGATTACACAGACGAGAAAATCCCTCTAATACTGCTAATGTCCGTCTAAACCTTCGCAGTGGTGTGACAGTGGAAAAATTCATCCAGGCAGACCAGTAATCAGTCAAGTTTTAGCTCCGCATTACTGTAATGGGACGCCCAAAGCGAATGCCGCTTTGTCTCCGTACACAGCGGTTTATGTTAAGGAGGCCACGAAGTCAGCGTTTGTAACCCAAGTAATGTATGTTATGTGTGAAATTGCTTCCGTTGCCTCTGATCCAATTTGGTAACAGCGGGGTGTGTAAATTGAGGCGTGATTTGAGTGCAACACTTTCGTTAAATTGATGACTACTTTTATCGTTGTACGCATTGTGTTAAGGCGGGTAAATAGGCTTTCGGCTTTTATGCTGATGAGCAAGTTAGAACAAATCAGGTTTATCAATTAAATTAAAAATCAATCAATCAATTTGATTAGGTAAAGATTGTTTTTTTTAACCTGGCCTGATGTTTTGAAATAAAACATACGCGCCTCGGCCTTGGATAAATAAAAGTTACCAAATTACTTATATCGCTAACTTTGTGGCTTCAAACTAATGCCGCCATCCACGCTTTTTGCTATCAGATAATTCAACGCTATTTCGAGACGCTCTTTTTCGTCTTACAGTGATCACTACACAGGGATTTACAGGGATTCACTCCGAGTACCAACAAACCTCTTAATGATTGTACAAATTACGACCAAAGCTTGAAAAACACTGCGCAAGTTCACCCCAAAGCTAAAAATAATTAGAAGGATATTGTGAAAATCCACAAGTATATAAAATAGAAATAACGGGTTACTTTCCGCAAGACGTAAGCTTATTCGACGAAGTAATTTTGAGAGTAATGCAATGTAATTGAAAAGATTTACTCTCCGAGGAAAAAAAAATTCGAGGATGTATTTCGATCAAGTAACGAGGGATTTGTAGAGCAGCTCTGACATCAATAGGTTTGTTTGTTGGAGAAAACTTACTCTGGATAATGATACCGCTTCTAAGAAACGAAACGTCGCACTAACGACTGCGCTGCTTACCTGAAATAGAGAACCATCTGTTAGTAAAGAAAAACACGGTTATTGTTACAAGACTTGGAAGAGTTTAAGGTAGAGTTACTGTTAATAAATGAGTTTCGTTTGCAGGTCAGAATAAAACTTATATTTATTTAAACTTCATGTACAATAGTGGTAGGTACATAGGCGGACTTATTGTGGCATTCTCTACCAGTCAACCTTTGGGTCAAACTTCATCACATCACGAAGGGAATTTTTGTAATCCATTACTTTTTAAACTCAAGATTTATTCGTTACTACTTGTACCCATGATGTCTTTTTTTGACGGTGGCTTCAACATATTACAAGTCTTTATTTGACTTTATATCAGAACGTATTTCAATATCAATCCCTTTTACATCAAATTGAACTCACAAAATACCTACATTTGTTTTTTTTTTTGAACAGCTTAAACTTTCTTGGAAACCAAATATTTCGAATAAGTTCGTAAGTCGGAAACTTCTTTGAATTCTGTCACGCCAATATAAGTGAATTCTAACGTCTACGTGATGTACCATTTGAGACTTGAGTTATTGCTAAAAATGCTAAAATATTTTAATAATGAAGGAAATAAATGCATTTAAAAACTACATGACTGGATGACATTTCAACGGTTAGAAAGAAGCAAGGTCAAACAGGTAGCTTATGCCAGACTATATAGAATATAATAGGTACTTATAATTTTGACATTAGTGTGAACAGTAGAATACTTAAAATAAGCTTAATTACAGATTTTTTTCAAACTGCATCCTTAATTGAAATCAATTTCAGAATATAAATCAGAAAAGACCTAACTTAACCATGTGAAAGAGGATTTGGAATGCTGAAAATTGTGGAACCTTTTAGAGAGTTTATTCGGGTCCAAGCAACAGATTAAAGGCTCAGTTCCACCTAAAACATTGTCTCCAAAAGACCTTCTAAAATTCAGATAAATGTGTCGAGAAGCAACAGTGTATTGGTGGTGTGATATCAGTGACAAAAACCGCGGATGGATGGACAGTATGGACACATGTCGACCCTCGTCTCAATAATTTTCAGGATCCGCCACTCCGGATATAGGCAGGCACGTGTATAAATTGAAACGCGCATACTAGATTGTTATCGACTGTTTACATCAAGGGCAGTGACCGTAACGTACTAACAAGTGAAGTTTGAAGGCATTGGTTACAAGTTTCGTCTACTTGTAATAAATTTGTTGTGGTTAAAACATCAAACTGCAGCAAGTGCTGCTAGTGTGAATCGATTGCAAAATCAATCTTGTTTTTGTCATCGTGTTAAGGAGCGGTTCTCTATGAACATCATAGATAGATACATTTATGTGCATTTATACTAAAGTTTATTATATACCTAAAGCACATAAAGTATTTACTTCGCAGGCACTCAGGCAGGCCTGTAGCGGTACTAAAAAGAGTACTACACGCCATCTATGCCACAAATGAAGAACTACCATAAAACTTCTAAATAGCGATATTAAAGTTCTCCGCGACTTAAGACCATATAGAAAAGCAGTAAGCCCACTAGACATAAGACCCGTCTGGTCGGAGGATCCTTCCTTTTCTATGGGAAGCACCAACACCATGTTTTTCATATATGACCGCTACTAAGAAAAGCGATAAAGCTAAATGAAATAAATTTCCACTCGAAACTGATACAACTGAATACATATACCTATAAGTACATTCAATATTTTTACTGCCTTGAATCACTATTTTAAACAACAGCTACCTTTTTATTACCACCTATATCTAACAGAGCACGTGGATTTGCAAAATGACTATGGTTGAATCGAATATTGAAGTTTATGTTTTTGAAGTAAACGTATCCTCTTACCTCACTATCTCCTCTCAATACAGTATTCTCTAATTAATCACGAGCATGTGTCTGCTTCAAGAGCTCTTATCTAAATGGTAATGAATTTTAAAAGCTTTGTAATATCATCTCGTCCGAAGGCCGGATAGGCACTTGAAGCGTCTCTCCGATGGACGGCATCTTGTTCAGCTATTTCCGATCTCGTAGCCCGCTTGAATATATTGAAAATAAACGTGGGATTTAATAGCTAAGGCTTCGTATTTATTCCGTAGATGTTACGAATGTTCCTACATGCCATATTATCACGCCTTTACAACTCAAAGAGTAACGCAGAAGTGTACCTAAAAGTCAGGGTTCGAAGTGATAATTATTGATAATTTTCTTGACAATTATCATGATAATTATCTTGATAATAACAAAAACCAATATCACTTCACGTTTATCTAAACGCAATTCGCCGCTTCTGCGCGTATCCAAACTCGTTATTCAATTCTGGTTTTAAATTCAAATGAGTCTAGTTTTGTTTGATACTATTTCTCTATATACATAGAAACAGATTGTTAGTTACGAAAATGGCGAAATTTAAAGACGCTTTATGGACTGAATTCGAGTGCGTTCGGGTTGCATGTAAAAAAATTAAATGATCAAGTTATGAATCAGCATAGATTATTCTTCTCTAATTATTCAATAATTATGAAAGAAAATAATTATCATAGGAGGCGAGCTTATTGCCAGCAACCAGACACAAATCCTAACTCCGGGCTGAAAAACCTACAAAAAGGACGTAGATACCGATAGTTATCATTATCATTACAATTATTTAAAAATACTTAAAAACTTGTATAGTTATGAAGTCATTGGATTTGAATTAGAATTTGCAATAAACATTTATTTAACCAAACGCACCATTATCTAAGTGAGTGCGTTAGGCAAAAGTCAAGTCAATGTTTACTTATTCCCATTACACGTGCAAGCTTTAAAGAATGTGTCAACAAAGATCAATTCTGTAGTTGAATACACTCGTCCTCGTGCTACACTTGCTTATCAAAACAATACGTAACCTTTGCATTCATCTTTCCACGAATAGAACCATTAATGATACAGTTACTCATATTAATAAATAATTTAATCAGTGAATAGTTGGTAATTGCATCTGTATGTCAGAAAAAATAATAAGTCGGTCAATCTGCCTACCCTTTTCTCAACTGTGTACCAACACAGTTGAAAAAAGGGTAGGCTTCCAGTCTAACCAGAATTATTTTGCATGGAGCGGCTGCACACGGGACCTCCACAACTGACTTACTTGGGAACTCAATACCCCTTGGTAACATTGATCCAAGAAGGGCTGCCGAGACAAACGGCGTAACGAGAACGAGCTTTCCTGGTCAGTATAATCACCTATCCAGGAATCAATCCAGGCAAGCGATGATTAAAACCTTTAAAAATCGGCTTTCGCGGCTGTTATTTTTAACCTATGTGTCCCTCCCAATAAATAGAGCCATTAATATTATTTATAAATGATTATTTGTATATTATTAAATACTATCTTTATGTCAGAGAATATAATAAGTAGGGCAACAAGTAATTGCAATGTGTACAATAGTTATGGACGCTCGTTGCTGAATATAACATATCAATAGCAATATCACGTTTAGCAAACAACTATTGGAAAGTCCAGTGATACGTCAAATAGGCAATTAATAGAAGAAAAACTATAATAATGATAAAATTATTTTATATCTCAGTACAATGTTATTATTACTTGTACATTGTGTGAACTCATCAACCTACAATTCCCATGGTCTCATCTGCTCAGGCTAACGAATGAGAATCAGACACCATTAACACACGTGTTACTAAAAATCTGATCACAGCATAATATGCATTATCAGCCAAAAAAGTTCCCACTGCTGGCCCAGGCCACCTTTCTGCAAGAAGGTTTGTGGGCCATAAGATAATCTACTACGAAGGTCCGATGCGAGTTGATGGTTGTTATTGACATCGTGATAAAAATTAAAGAACCGGAGTTGTCATTAAATTGCTAAACAATACAATCAAATTATAAAAATAATTGTGTTCAAGGTAAGTACACAGAACGTAAAACCTATTCCGAAAATACTGCAATATTTCCGATGCAAAATTCCTAACAACCTACTCATTAACGGAAAATGAATATTAATGAATATAATAAACTAATTGCGAGCAATGTTATGAACACTAACTAAAGCCGATGCATTTAATTTGTATTAGATAATCATTGTGTTTAAACAATTTTCATAATAAACACATATTACGTAATTTTAATATCATTATTATGATAATAATGCAACGCTTTCTCCCTTAATGGGGTTTTAACATTAATTTATCTACATAATTTTACAGTAATAAAGAACTATCTTTACCATGTGGATACATCCGTCAAATCATTGTAAATAATTGCAAGTAAATTCGTTCCATTTTAATCATACATGATTATAGAAACAATACCGATGAGAATTGAAGAAAAAAAGCGATCAAGACCTAATTAGACCTTGATACCTATAGGAGAAAAAATTAAACAGCCGTTTCGAAAACTTTAAATTAAAAAGTTAGTTCTTTTAAAATCAAACACGAGATCTAGAGCAGTCATAAAGGCCAGAAAGGGTCCACAAAAGATATAACTCCACAAAAGTAAAGTGACGGTGCAGAGAATGCACTTCAAAACTACTAAAGACTGGAAGCGAAGTACTCTTTGTATTGAGGAATGGAATGGACGCGTCATCATGTGGGAAATATAAAGAATATGTCTTCATTGCACAACAATAAGAACGATCTATTTTCGTTTTATTTCTTCTTTACGAGAGAGACTTGACCTTAAATGGGCCTTGGAGTACTAAACTTCGCTCTATTAATCATAGTCTCTAGCCTCGTCCGCGTTTACTACTCATTTTGCATTAGCCATTGAAATACGCACACAAGTGAAATCTACGCCTATACATGTATCCAAGTTTACGCAAACATCGAAAAGCCTCCTAGACCCTAATTAGTAACAAGACTCAGTTAATAAACGCGCATGTCCCGGATTGGGAGATCGGGGCTCTGGGCCGCTTGATCCTACACACAGCAACCAACCGTACTAATTGTACACGTCGTCGCGTTGACCCCCACTGATGGCATACCCGTATGCAAATTAATAACTTGGGTACTATAGAGGTGTAATGTAGGAAAGGACGCATAATTAACAGGTAACTTAATTGTGCGATGTTCTCGGCCGTTAGTTAACCAGTAATTTGTAACGTTATGAATGGCCTCTTTGTTAACCCAATTTGTTTAACTGAGAGGTCTTTATTAATATAATTATTTTATTATGTTTTAACAGTTTTATCAAAAACCCAAAGGACAATTCTGTGACCACTGTGTATTTTTTGGAGAATTGTTTATGTTTGTGTTACCTACTCGATGAAGACATAAACGAATAGAATGAATATAAATGAAGTCGATTTCTTGCAAATATTCGACCATTTAAAACTTTGCAACAGATTTTGCAATTGTTGTTTTTGGTTATCATCCATACTAATATTACCTATAAATGCGAAAGTAACTCTGTTTGTTTGTTTGCTACCTTTTCACGACTAAACGACTGATCGGATCGTAATGTTTGGCAAGGAGATAGATTATATCCTGGGGAAGGACATAGGCTATCTTTTTCTTCTTCTCACAAATACACATCAAATCAACGCGAACGAACTCGCGGGCAACAGCTAGTTAGCTAGCTAACAAAGCAATTTCATATCCTAGCGATTACTGTTAAATGGCATACGAAGTTGTTACGTCACAGAAGTCATTACGATCGCGTTGTTACTACATATTTTTGTAAATTGTACCACGAAATATATTAAATTACATGTCGAAATAGATTTTTTCTCATATTTCTACGTAGCCTGGTTATTAAAGTTCGTTCAACTTCAACCTAAATAGCACGGTACGGAGGGGATTTAATCACGGTCGCGGGCATTGGTAGTGTTTCATAAAATTCAACGTTCGCCCCGTTTCGCTTATAACGCGGGATCCACTGAACCGATTCCGATCGGATTTTTAATATACTCGGATGCAGCTATTGCTTATAGACCATTTACCTTTACACTGAATGAGATACACGACGAATTGTACGCCAGAGAGGGTAAATAGTTCAGTAGGTTGAAGTGTTTAAACCTTCGCTTCGACTAACGATACGATGCCACGATGATACCTCTTCAAACTAGGAAGCTTTAGCCATAAACTAGAGAATCTCCTAAATAAGGAAATTTAAGATAATGCTTCAAGATCCTGTTACTCTCCCAGAAGCACGTTTCCTTGGAATGTTATTAGTGAGAGGCGAGGTTAAGGAAATCCGACGCTACAATAAATTACGGCTTCTAGTTAATACAAAAACTGAGATGCTGAAGAACATCTTTATACAAATAAATAAAATTGAAGTGTCTTTTTGTAATATCAAAATAACAGCTCTTTACTGAATGCATATGACAATATATACGGCAAATAAAACAAAAACTTTTTTTTTTTCAGTTTTTTCTGTCTCTGTCGGTTTGTTCCGGCTAATCTCCGAAACGGCTGGACCGGTATTGACGGTACTTTTACTGGACGATAGCTGGTATTATAAGGTCTAACATAGGTTACTTTTATTTTAGAAAAATAATTAGGGTTCCGTGCAAAAAATCAAACCCCTTGAAATTGGTAACAAAATTCGATTCAAAAAGGGAAATAATTTTTTTTATAATAATTTCACGCGAACGTAGGTCGCAGGCTTGAATAATATCGTCCCCTAAAAAAAACTGATGAAAGAAAAAACATTAACAGAAATGTTAAGAACATAAAAAAGATATATTCGTTGCTCCCGTCATTCAGGGTGCGAATAGTCAGAATTATCTCCACAGTCGAATGGATGAATGGGCAGTCAAGTGGCAGGGACGCTCAAGGGCCATAAGCCAAGCATCTCTGAACATACTAATTGAAAACGTGACAAGTACAACAAGTCTGATTCATGGACAGGGTTGGCAGAAAAACGTCGACAGACATTTTTGTTAAAAATATTGAGACTTGACATTCATACTACTAATATAAATCCTCGTCATTCTGTCATTAGGTTATTCCTGGGTTAGGACATGGAACTTGTTATTCCCCTGGGATAGTTTTCGACCTCCACGCAGGCGAAGCCTCAAATACTAGTTACTGAACAAAGAACTCACAAATTGATAGAGATGCGTGGAGGAGTATGAGCAGGTTTTAGAGCATATAGCTAAAAATTCAGCTAGAACTTGTGCATTATCTCGCGACAATAACAGTTATGAATTGTTATTGTCGCTCTAAGTTTTAAGTCGACAGTATAATAGGGTAATCTTTCTAAATAATCTTCTTCTTGCGCAAACTTTGTTCTAGAATTCTCATATATGGTTCAAAACCCGAAAGAAAGAACAAACGCTATCCTGAATACAAACTTACAGTCAACGAATATATTTGAATTTAAATTTTAAAATCTTCAACTTACGGCGATAGTCTGCTTGTGCAAAACTCAGAAATTCACAGCAAAAACAAAAACACATCGTGTGTGCGGGGGACCACCCCCTTTGAAACCTAGTCGTAATTTTTCGAATAGTTATTATTGAAATAATTTATGATCATTAGTTTTCGAACATTTTCTTTTTTTGTATCCGCATAATGGAACTTGTCGCCTTGCCACTGCAAAATTTTTATAATACTAAGTAAGTCCTTTTTTAAGATCTAGGACATTTGCGCGAAAGGCATCATCATCCACAGCCCGACTTCACCCACTGCTGGGTATAGGCCTCTCTTTGCTTGTGCCAAGCTCCACGCTCCTGTGCCAGCCTCATCCAGGATATTCCCGCAATGGCAACAATGTTGTCTGCCCATCTCACCGCCGGACGACTAACACTCCTTTTTCCATTCCTTGGATGCCACTCAGTCAGAGCTTTACTCCACCTGCCATCACCGCGCCTTGCTAGGTGTCCTGCCCAACTCCATTTGAGACGACCTTCGTTCGTCTCTGGATTTCGACGTTTGGAACTCGGTCTATTAGTTTTATGCCGAGCATGGAACGCTCCATGGCTCTTTGTGCTACTCTGAGCCTGTACACAGCCTCCTGTTTGAGCGTCCACGTCTCAGCACTGTACGTCATGGTGGGCAGAACACACTGATTATAGAGACGGGTCTTCAGGCAAATTGCGCAACAGGCACTTGCGCGACTACACACTTGCGCGTCTAATAACCCGTAAGGGTTACAGACAAAACATAACATCACGCTTGATATTACTTGAAGGGTGGATTGAATTGTAGCTGTGAATAAGTCCCAGACAGAATGGACGGTATGCTCCTGTTTTTTAATCTTGATTTTAATGAGTGACAATTCAGTGTTTTTCTGATTGACAGTCCAAGATGGCGGCCATGAAATTTTTTCGATGTTTTGGTCATAGATGTCATTTCCACGGTTTCAGGGGTCGCTGACAACGAAAATGAGAACAAAATAAAAATTCATGATTGCACCGACTTACAACAAGTTCAATACAGGTTGGAAGGCACACCGACGCGGAAACGGTTACCGCGTATTTAGTACATCATACTGTACCACATAGACATTTTTATCGGTTATTTAAAAAAGAAACATCGTTTCCTACAACAGTGCAATACCTACACGGTCAAAATGGAAGTAGAAACTTCTATTACGTAACAGCCCTGAGACGCAGCCAATATTATTGATCCCAACGTAATACTATTGCTTGAGGAAGTCCTTAGCTGTAATGAAAATGTTGCCTTTTCCGTGACTAGCAGTTATTAATTTGAACAATTTCAAGTTTCATATTATTTATTCAGTGACAGCGAAGATACCTGAAATTCTATAAAGGATTATTGAAGTCTCGCATGACTTGGAAACTATTTCAAACAGGTAAAGAGTATTAGATTGTTCGGGAAATAGATTACAAAGTAAGTGAGTCTATCTACAATAGACGACCCACTAATGGTTTGAGGCGATCAATTTCTCCACAGCCTACCTACCGTTTAGAATTTGTTAAGCATTAGTTGATCACACGTACGATCGATATTATACAGATGAATTCCACATAACGATGATAAATGTAATATTATGACAATACATTACTCACCACACGTGTACTGAACTAAGGTTTATCGAAGACATTCATCAATCAGAAATACTCTGTTTACTAAAAAATGCCAAGGAACAAATAGAAACAACATGTAATTTAAACAATACCCCTCTTCAAACCACTACGAACAAACACCATTAAGGTAGATTATTCAAAATACACTTATTTAACACCTGACCTCAATGATTGTCGTTCTACATTCAGGCCCAAATGTATTAACATTAAGGCTGTAACTATGAAAGGTCGTAGTGACTGAACATATTAGAACTTGTCTGAATTAAGTAGAACGTGTCTCCAAATGTCTACGGTGATTACTTTAAAGACCGCCGTTAGCTGGCGGGATCACGAAATCCGTAGACATTAAGACCTAACTGACATGATCCGGCTTCCTTATTTGGTATAAGCAATGACCATTTCCTCTCCGGCGCATCGTAGACTGGAAGTAATTTCAACAGAAAACATTAAGACATTAAGGAGCACAGTGACGATGTTTACTTGATGCCTGGCTTCGTTTAATGACTTCCAGCACGAACATAAAACATCAAAGTCTCTCTGACACAAAAGGACATTCCAAGTTTACTTAACGCGGCTTTGTATCAATGATAAAGAAAAGCATTAGCGTTTGAAATAGGATAATTAAAACATAAATCACAATGAAATTGAAACCAGCCCGTGGAATAGATGCTACATATCAAATAAATGGACTTTATTAACGAGCTGTTGTAATATAATCTTGAAAATCGTGTGCGCGATCCATCATAGGCACGTCAACAGAAACAAAACGTCACACCGACACGTGTCGCAGTTTGCGCCGAACGAAACAAACACACGAAGAGCAAAAACGAACCGACGCGACGCGATTAAATATGATGGACGACCGATGGTAAATAACGAAACGACCTAACCGTTCCACTAACGATCCCGATACGAGCCATCGCATGTTTCATACGCTGAATTTTATTGAGCAGATAAGTGTTAAAAATTATGTTCTGAAAAAAAAAACAAACGTAATTCTCCTGAGGATAAAGTTTAACAAAACTTCGCAAAGGAAGTCGTTCGATCCTATCAATCACTTTGTAATCGGTACGTAAAAGCAGCAATCGAAAGAAACAACGATCGAAGGGATCGAATAAACAAAAAATCGTCGGAAATCGAGAGACTGTATCACAATAGCACAAAGGAAAAGGAGCGGACGCCGGAACGAAAGAAAAACATGAAGGTGGAAACATCAACGAGAATATTTTTCTTCTCAACATTAAACTTCTTAACGAGGTTGGGAAAATAATTGCTGTAACACAAGGAAGGTACGTGGAATGGGTAGCATTAATTAAAAACAGCACCGCAGTCGAGAGGTTGCGGTCAGACGAAAATGTAACATAAATAATAACACAAGGCCAAAACAGAGTAGAATGTATAAAATGTAAAAGGGCGGACGCTACTAAAACTTTTGGATCTCCCTTTCATAACTTTTTCGAGGAACCTTTTTTCGTACCATTATTTTATTATGCCTCATTTGACTAAAAGAAAGTCCGGACGAAGAGTCCGTGTTATATGTCGGTCCCTTCATTTAAAATATGTATGTGCATACGCCACACCACACCCAAATAACCCTAAAGTTGAGTTTGTGTCTACAAAGTGGATTGATTCACACAAATTGAATTCTGCATGAGGCCATTTACATAAAACCATTTTATATGTTGCCGATCGTTAGTGCGTCAAAGTGTTTCGGTTTGTTTTTGTCGATGAAACTCAATTTCATAAAGTAAATGTTTTTAAATCTGGTTACGCAAAAGCAGAACTGCTGGGCTGAAGTCAAATTACATAGATAATTCATAAGCAGGAAGTTTTTCTTCGTGGCTTTCAAGATCCTTTATCTCGATCACTTTTCCGAGGTGAACAACCGCGTCGCGTCTGTCTTGAGCTTTTTAGTTAAGATAAAAGTAACAGGCGTCGGCGTCGCTGTAAGCGCCAACGGTACGACTGTATCCATCAAGTTTAGTCGCGCATTACGGTAACGAGCGCTGCGGGGCAGCCGCCTCTCCCACCATCCCGGCTTTGGCACTAGATTCTGTTTGTTGTTATTGTGTCCTTTTATTGCCCACAAATTCTTTCAGAATCGTCAAAGCTCATTCTGCTTTTTCATTGGCCATTAAGAATTCCGCTAGCATAGTAGGAGACGCTAGTAATTCTACTGCTATTCATATAAATTCTGAAAAACCTTCACCAGTTTTGTTTTCTTTTATTTATACGTTTCAAAGTACATATTCAATACTTTTCAGATCAAGCCTTTCATTAACACTGAAGTGTTCATCTTTTTGTATAAAATATCATTAGTGGTTTCATATGAGTACTTATTTTCGTTTCGTCGTTCTCTGTGGCTGTTTGTGATTTCTTATTTTATTTTTAGACTGGCGTTGATATTACTCTCCATTCTTGTCTACAAAATAGCCTATTTTTACCCAGCAAAAAATGTTTTAAGTATCATTTACTGAAAGTCGTTAGCGATGGGAAAGATAAAAAAAACCTTGTGTAAATGATCATTGCCACTGCAATATGTTTGGTCTACCACATTTAGAACTAATAGTTTTATTATAAGCTTGCTAAGCTACGTTTTATTGCTACTATCATTAACTGATAACCTGAAAATGTGCGGTCGTTTTGTTGATGTGAATTTCACATCTTAATTAGCAGGAGTAAAGATACATAAGTGTAATATTAATTACTTAGAAGAAACACATCTTAGTAAAGACGATCTTTGATGTGTTTTGCGGTCCCGATACCTGCTACTCTTACATCAAAATGTAGCTAAGTACTTATAAGACAAATTAGTTAAGCTTTTAACGTTAAGTAATATTAACCTGGTAGACATCGGGTAAAGAAGCAAGTCATCCGCGATCTTCAAGGCTTCATGTCTTAAGTAACCTGATAGCGGTCAATTTATAAAGCTTCTCAGACTGGATTCAAGTAATGGAGTGTGCCGGGATCTGGATTAGCAATAGCCGCAAATGACTAGCTCCGAGGGTTTTAGAACAAACATATAATGGAGTGAATGTACTGTGTGTTTGTTTGTTCATACATATTATTTGATTTGATTAAAATGCAACCAGAATGTCCTACTTCTAATTAGTCTGGGCAATAACATTTAACCAGTATCATCTGTTTGTAAAATGTGAATCAAATCAACCTAATTAATGTTGAAGTTTTTTTTGTATAATTATTTAAATCATTATCAATTAAACTATTAAATATTTTAAGTTAAAAGTCCTTTTTCGGACAACTAATTCGTCTGGAAACTTGTCCTCATAAACAGAAGTCTCGGTCTTTAAAAACTTGTCTTGCCAATAAAATGCTATTCGCAAATCGTAAACTTAGTTAATGAAATGAAATACTTTTAAATAAGCTTTCTTACTAAAAATGTAGTTAGTCTATTGATTTAAAAGTAAAATGAAGACAAAGTAAAAATAAATTAAGTGTTTTAGAATAAAAATACCCGACAAAAATTGTCAATAACCAGAATACTCTCAAAGAAATCTTTTTCCGTACAAAGAATAAAAGAACTTGTAATTCCCTTTACAAAAGTTCGTATCCATTGACAGACAAAATATAAAAGAAAAAGAAGAAGAGCCTATATTTATTGGAGTTACCCATGCATAATAAAGTCTGTAATGTCTATTGCCACTTCCAACACAGTAAATAGTAAAGGGGACGGACGTAAGTGAATCATTGGTGTGGTTTGAAAAATGCGGTCCCTAGGTTCGACAGATAAAATTGCTTTAGCCAGATCAAGTAAAACGAATGGGCGAATTGACAAAAATAAGGTGATTCACGACTAGGGTTCAAGTATTGGGAATTGTTGCTGGAAATTGCTATTTTGGGGTTCTATTTGAATTGCCCGATTTATTATTGTCAATCTGGGTATGGTTTTGTTTTGTTCCAAATTGGAGAATGCATCGAATGTAATTAATTAACGTTACAGACCTAATTAAGTATTACTAGTATTACTTGTATTACTTTACTAGTATTACTTTATTTTCCAGTGTACCTACTATCCAAACTCTACCTATGTATGAAAAACCTTAAAATATTTATGAAAAAGTTAAAATCTGTCAGCTGAAAAGCAAACAAGCTCATTAACCGATTTCTAGAAACGGAGGAGATTATGTACTTGTCCGACATCTTTTTTATGTATTGTACTACACCGATTTCTCCGTGATTACTGGTTCAATATATCCCATCCCAAGTTCTTCTTCCCATTTGGTAGAGATAACTCGCGTGATGATCCCACATAAATTTAATTAACTTTATAATAATAATAATATCTTGGGACAACCAACACACCGCCATCTGATCCCAAACTAGGCAGAGCCTGTACTATGGCAACCAAACAACTGATAAACATACTTATATATTTCTAAATACATACATAACATATTATAGATAACTTACACACCCAGATACAGAACAAATCATCGTACTCATCGCACAAAGATTTGTCCTGTGTGGGAATCGAACCCACGACCATCGTCCTAGCAGTCAGAGTCACTAACCAGTAGACCAACAGGCCTATCAACTTTGCTTGGGTAGTTTATTAATTATCTTCTATAATACGTATTTCCTGATGATATTCTAATAAGTAATAACTGTTGGTTACTGTTAAATGAATACTTGTAAGAGAATTTGTGTGGGATACCATAACTAAAAAAGCGGCCAAGTGCGAGTCGGACTCGCCCATGAAGGGTTCCGTAGCAGCAAGTAACATAATATTGGGTTCAGAATGAAAGGTAAATGTTCTAGATTGATTTTTCAGCAAACAAATTTGACTTATCTACCATTGCAGGTAAAAATTAAATAAAGTACTATAAAATTATCTTTGTTTTTAACAGTTGTAGGATGGGCATTACAACTAGGCGCCCGCGCTTTATTCAAACCGAGCGTCGTTACCACAAACCGCTTGCTGCCCCACGCCGCGGCCTCGCGCACGCGAGTTCGGCTCGCATCGCTGTCGTGATCGGTCACGTTTTGTTTTTTTTATCCTGTCCCACTACAATCTACCAATATTTCTAGTTACCGTTTACGTGTATAATATTGTTGTAATCATTATATAGTTGCAAGAATAAATAAAGTATTTACTACACAGTTCATTTATTTATTTATTTATGTACACACAAATACCTAACAGATCAATATATTAACATAGAAGAGCACAAAGACACTACTGTCAAAATGCGTAAGATAGATCTGAAATGTGATTCAAATTCAGTCCAATTGGCTCATCCTTTCACTTTCAAACAACATTCCTAAGAGGCATCCAAAGAAATGGCTCCAAAAGCTTATTTAATGAAAGGTAATTTGTACCGAGTACTTAAACTGTAATAACATCAATTTTGAATGTAATGACAGTTGGCGAAACTAGTTAAAGAGCCCACACTATCTTTATGCAAATGTTAAACGAAACTTAATTTCGGCTTGTTTGAATTCCAACGTTGGGCGTAATTGTAGATATGACTTTAACTTCAGTAAGTTTTCTTAGCAAATGAATAGATTTTTTTGTTTATCCTGTGCCCGGTAATTTAATTAACTATCTATGTCAGAAAATCCAATTTACTTTCCAATAATATGATTAAAAGCTTCAGCAATTTCAAACATACAATTCTTTAAAGTCAAAGTCAAAGATTTATTTGCAGATAAATATGGTAAAACCACTTCAAATACACTATAATAATTCAATTTTGGAACCCGTACCTTCAACCTTATTAATGGGAAAAACTAGCACTCCGGGAGTGCCGGTAGAAGTGAAAACTTGATTATTAACGTTGAGCATGTTTGATATTTTGGAATGGTTAGGGAATAATTTTGCACCAATTGCTTTATCAGTATAAAAGTACTATCATTTATGGAAGTGCCCTTAGACTGCCTTAGTACGGGAACCAGTGTCGCCAAACTCATACACTTGCAAATTAAAATGAACATTCCAATACACAGAAAACGATAAAACATAGCAATGATGCAACTGTAATATTTTATTTATAAACAAATTACTGTCCTTGAAAAAGCACTAACTTATTATGTATAATTCTTATTTTCGATTGTGGTTCAAAACATTGTTTGGTACTATGGTGAATACGGGTTTCGAAGTAATGCATTGCGATTGATTTAATGAGGAGAGTTCTGTGATTCCCTATAAAAGGCTGACTGTCGAAATGGTCATTAATAAATATATTAATATTGGTACGTGTGCATTCCTTGTAACACGATAATATAAGTGTTGACATCACATTTTTCTCATTAAAAAATGAATTTCCTTTATGTGAACGCGCTCGAAATATCTTTTCTGCCAATTCACAGACTTTATTTAAGTCAGTAGAAGGATAAATAAGGCCTCCTTTGTCTCTTCTAGCAATGATTCCGTGATTTTTTTTTTTAATTTATTCATGACCATGGATACATGTCCTTCAGTCGTAATGATTCCGTGATACTTATCTGTGATCAAAGCCAAAAGACAATCCTCACATTTAATAACTTTCCTCAACTTTCTTGCAATAAAACCAGCAATATAGGTTATTATTTCTTTAGAATAAAGAGTAAGCCTAGAAGGATCTGTTAAATAATCATGATCTATGTTGATCATAGGATCACATCCTAAAGATTCATGCGGTAGCAGCAATCCACAAGTTTCTTATTTCGGGTTTATTCGGAAATCTGAAAATTTAATAAGATTTTTTATTATCTTTCATTTTTTGCGTCAGGTGAGTGCAGTTATACGAATTAAAATCGTATAATACGTGTGTTACTAACATAGATTTTAAGTAGTGCGTATTACTAATATCATATGAATCAAGGTCGGAAGAGTATTTTTTTATAGACATTGCATTATTCGGTATTACCCATATTAAAGGGTAAATTCCCCGTCAAAAAGTGGCAACACTGAATTTTGAGGTAAGATAATAAAATTATTGCAAAAATCACGATTATACGAGATTTATCCATTAAACGAATTAGTTGGTACATTACTGCGACTATTTTATGAGAAATAATAGGACACAAAGCGATTGAATACTTAAAAAGATCTAATACTTACGAGTGAAAGGACAGTCCAGCAATCTTCATCAAACTATCACTTTTACAGTTTATTACACTGCACCTTACCATTTTGCACAGTTGCACAAATGTACTGTTGTCGAATTAAGCTCGAAAAGATCATATAATGTGTATAATTTCGATGCAATTGTTAATAAACAAATTGGATGTCAATCTGGCACCGCCACAAACGTCAAACTTGTTGTGCACTGACAATGATGTGCTCAGCCGACACGCGATAAGGGACAGAAATATTTATACTCTGTCTCTTTTCTTTGCTTGTGACGTTTATATGTTCTTCTTTTTCTTGTGCGAATGCAAAGGAAGATATCCAGCAGTCTATAGAATACTCTGTCTACGGTTTTTTCTATTCCGTGTTTATCCCTAAAGCATTAGGTTCAAAGTTGATTGGAAACATTTAAAAATTTCTTTAAATGATTTTAAACCATAAAATGTTGAAGGTTAAGTTCAAAATCGTCTACACTCCATCCGTCTTACGCTTTTTCCAAATTTCTTTAAATGATTTTAAACCATAAAATGTTGAAGGTTAAGTTCAAAATCGTCTACTCTCCATCCGTCTTACGCTTTTTCCAAATTTCTTTAAATGATTTTAAACCATAAAATGTTGAAGGTTAAGTTCAAAATCGTCTACTCTCCATCCGTCTTACGCTTTTTCCAAATTTCTTTAAATAATTTTAAACCATAAAATGTTGAAGGTTAAGTTCAAAATCGTCTACTCTCCATCCGTCTTACGCTTTGTCACGTGTCCTGACGCGAGTGTCCTGACGCGAGTTTAAGATTTTATACCCATTACAGAACAATTTTTTTAAAGTGCTCAACGCCGCTAAAGAAGTTTTCACTTCAATAATTTATTGACGGAAAATTAAATTGGAAATAACATGTAAAATGAGTCTGCACTTGACTCGACAAATTTGTGTTTCCTCTTCGAAAACTGAGACGAATAGCCAGTAAACCAGCAGCCCTCAATATCATGGCTATGTTGCATCTGTGCTGCGTTACGGCCTCGTGATATGGGGAAATTCAGTAGATGTGAACAGAGCATGCATTGCACCAAAAAAATGTGTCAGAGTTGTGTATGGAGCAGAATGTTTAGAGCGCTGTTAGCCATTATTTAAAGCACTAAAAATTATTTCGCTTCCTTGCCTATATATTTTTAAAATTTGTATGTTTATAAAAAGGTATTCGCACATGTGCCCATTATATGAACACATTTCTAAAAGAGGGAAAAGCAAAAACCCAAATAAATTACTTGCATCTAGCCAGATACTACATTTTGTACAGCAGGAATTCCAATTGCATGGCAATCAAAATCTTTAATAATCAGTGTTTCCAACTAATAAATTCAGAAAAACAATATTTGCCTGGCTTTTAAACAACTGCTTGTATTCAGTTAATGATTTTTTTAATTATAAATTTTTACATTACATTTTATCAATACTTTATGTGTGGTGTGTATGTTAGACTTAAATTGTTTTTTTTTTATTATTTTTTAAGCATTTGACAGATTTAGATAATAAAATTAGTAAATTTTGACATTTAATAATAGATATAAAAAATTGTGCTTATAAAGTTGACATTGTATAAAAATTACCTATATTCATCTCAACTAATTTATAATTACATTGTTGCGGCCACTTAGAATTTGTAAGTTAATTTTAATGTGTTTTTTTTTTTAATATTAAGATCTTAATGTATGTAAGTATGAACCATATATTTTTTTTTTTCGGATGGGAAATCATCAAATGACTCCTCCCGCTCTGGGCGGAGCGGAAGGGAGTGTCAGACTTTTACTGACTAAAAACCATCCATGTTCCTTCTTTTGCCCTTTATGTTCCAGGGCCGCGGTATCTCTTTGGAACAGTCCCGCAGCCCTGGCAGGATGTACCATATAATCAGATATAAATAAAAATAAAATATCAAGTTAGGCTAAGTAATAGGGAAGCCAAGCAATGACTTATCTATTTAGGGGCTATATCCTAGGGGCCTCACTCAAGCATCTCCACTGATAATAACCCCGTTCAATCCTACAGCACTAACAGGCCAAGTCAACCGTTCAACAATGGCTCTACATTATACGTTAACAGGCAGGTGGGACCTAAATTTAGTCCTGGAGCCTGCCCGATGTCCATTGCTTACTACACGGCCGGTCCATTACTGTTCTATGTGCATCATGTACTAATTAGGACACCGGCTGGTACAATACATCGAGCAAGGCTGCATTTACACCGTAGCCCGAAACACAAGACTGATTGACTGTTTCGTAATGGAACAAGATTTCTAAGCTAATATCATATCGGCGTTGACAGAAGTTCGTCGTTTGTTCGCACCGCGTGAGCCGAGGCCTCGCGTTTGTTTTTTATCGCTTGGCAATTGAGCATTTGCACGCGATCGCAATAAAAAAGTTGTTCGTTTAGTTCAGATAGTTCTGCCTGCGGCACATTTCGCTCGTTGCGGGATCGAATGGCAAATCGGTTTTAGAGCGTGTGGAAACAATGGCAAAATCAAGCCAACTAAGTGTTGTGTTAGTAGCTTTTCACTCTCAACATTTACGCAGCACGATGTTCAAGGCAACATTGTAGTAATATAAAACTCCAAGGTCCAACTAAAATTAAGGTCTTAAGAAAACATGGCAGATTATATTACAGCTGCTCTATAAAATTAAATTAGTGGGACGCTACGTGCCGAACAAACTTCTTCGGCTTCTAGGGTTGAAAGGTGATATTCGTGCTCACTCGAAATTCGGTTTTGAATTCATTTTAAACGTGTGGAAGCGTTAAACCCAGATTTAATACCCATTCGTTCTAAATGTCAGAGGATTGAATGGTGTGACCAAATTACTGCGCAATGTTCTACGACCCAAAAATACTGTTTAGACTGAAATATTATGCTCACATAATTTTCTGATAAAGACAAAGGATGTGAAATTTTCACATGGGTTGTATTTTTATTACAAGAGACGCAACGTTTCTCATTTATCGACGGTTACCGTAACGAATTGGAGTGGGTAACACGTTTCTGAGCTTGTTCGCAGAGACAGCGACAGAGATCCAAGCAGCAGGTCAACGATTTTCGTAGAGCGCGGGATCATCAATCAAGTTTAGTCTCGCATTAACGTAATGACCGTCGGCCCTGGCGGATGTCGCCTTATTTTCCCTTTTTTCAGAGCTTCCTCGGAGGCAATTTCGTACACGATACTTTAGCACGGACGTTTCCGCCCTGATGGAAATCTATGAAGGATAACCACTCCTATAACTTTTTTAGAAATCTTACCGTTATTTCCATTTCGACTAGGTTATCAATCTTCGTACTGTCTTGAAACAACTCGAAGATTTAATTTATTTTCTTAGACCAATTTAACAGGTACTCTTTGCTGAGCTTAAATAGATTAAGATAGATAAAGCTTGGGCAATGAAGGTAAGCTTCACAAGCAGTTGTTTAAGTCTTTACTAAGTACCGAGGAACGAGTTCTAATTAAATAGGAATGCAACGGTTTAACGCAAACGCTGCGATCTCCTCTTTTGAAATAGTTTTCTAAATAGCTTGAGGACATAAATCGTACTTCAAAGTTTTCGTAACTTGGAAAATATTTTGTGAGTATTTCTGTGTCGAAATACCCGTTAAATCAATAAGTAGGTGACTCGTGAAAATCGCGTGCGCCCATATGAACACGTCCCAAGAAAGCAAGTCAAGAAGCTTCAACTAAATTCCTCCTTGGAATGTGGATTCCACTGATGCTTGGCCCATGTAATAAGCGTAGTTATAACAATCAATGTGCATGGATGGTGGTTACGCTTAACTTTGAACTCTAAATTAGGGCATCTTCAAAGGCAAACAAATTGCTTGCTCGCTTTGTGATGTTGATATTAGAATGTGGGTCTATTAAGGAGCACACTTCAAAATTAAAACGCCATTCTAATGTGCCTTTAATTGGATAAGTGCTGTCAACTTCAAACACAAGGTGTCTAGTGAGTCAAAAACCTAATGCAAAAATGCTATTGAACATTATGACTTTAGTCAAACACATTGCCACAAAATCAATACGCCACACACGGAAAATACAACAAGCCTACTAGTAGGTACATCTATCAGAATAGAATTAACAATAATATGAACATCTCAATAGAACAGAATATGAGCGTGTTACGCAGCACCGGCAGCACGCACCACTTCGCTCTCTAGTTTGATCTATCCATTGAAGGATGGGTAATACAATTTGCAGGCGATTCGATTAGGGAGCGCTCTAGCCACAACTGAGTGCGAGCACACCGCGCCCGCTCGCACAGAGGCCTCGCCTACGCTCAGGTGAGCTTTATCTCTCCCCGGGCCACCGACCATTTTCACTCGCAACGAGGAAATTTCAACCGGGAATTCATTGCATAATTTACTGCTATATTATAAATTAGGTTTACTCGGTCCCGGGGCGTATTTTAAACTGTTAGCCAAGCAGCACTGTTTGTTAAAGACCAATTTGTAAATTTTAAGTAAAGCCGATGAAGAAAGACTCCTCATAATGCTGTATTGCGAAGTGTACTTTCGAGATTTTATGGCTGATTTTATTGGTAATAAATTTTGAAGTTATGACGGCTATGGCATGCTTAAAGATGGCTTATTAATTAAGGAAAGTAAGAAGTTTGGCGCCCTTACATAACAAATACTTTATCACTAGAAGATAGAGACTGCCTTTATCCTGAAATATAGAGATAAGTGAAGGGAAACAATGTAATAGATTTACATAACGGCATATAATTTTACTAACTGCACTATTTATTGTGACGTGAAGCTTAAATGTTGGACTATGTACAGACAAACAGTATCAAACACAACCACAATTTGTAATTACCGTAGTCACGCGCTAACAAACAAATAAGCGGCGCGGTCGCAATGCATTACGCCGATAATTATGGATTAGCCCACTGAAACAACTCTCATGTATTTTGGTCATATTAATGTCGGCATTAAATCATGAATCAAAACTGTCGGAGATAGGATTATATCCTGTGATCCTATCCGAAAATGTTTTGGAAGATAACAACGATCCGTCAAAATACGGAAAGTATCGGAACCCACAACAACGTGATAGAAACAATATATTTCATTTAAAAAATTAATAAATAAAAACCACTTTTACGTAAATGACGCACGTTCGGCTCAAAACACAATGGCGTAACGTTATCCGACGAACAAAAACACCGAATCACGAATAAAAAACGAACCGCGTACGTTGTCACACATAACGTATTATTTATTTGCAGTCCACCATACGTCATATTGCAGATACAGAAAAAGTGTCACGCACACAAGAACGCAACAGTGAAAACTCGTTCTGCTGTCAGCGGTGACACATTTCCGAAAACCGGGACATGACCAGTCATGCAGTTATGCAATGCAACCGACAATATCATGCACACCAGTTTAAAATTGCCATCGACTATACTCAATACTCCGTCGATATGAAAATCGCCAAGCGACAATATTTTGCAATATTTGAGTGTGGACATAGCCTTAAAAGGATTTATGTGAAGGCAACCAACTATGGTTTACCTGGTATTGTTTAACTCACAGACGTCTGACAGAATAGAAAGTTGTACAAAATTTAGTACACATCAAAATAAATACAATACAAAGCCATATAATTATCATCACAAATACTACCTACGATTCATTTAATCAAAATTGAATTGTATCATAGTAACCTATCTTATAAACAAATACTTTTTGGTTTCCCAGTACGATATAAATATATAACAACGTTTTAGAGAGGCATGAGATACGTAAGTTTGTTTCTTTTGTGTCAATTCAAGGCAGGTTTTCCTTTCAAACGCAACTTCAAACGTTTGAAAGGAAACCCTACGACAGTGCTTTATTTCCAGCCTGCATGTAATACTACAAAATCACAAACGGAAAATCGGAGTCCGTTTAACACTTCATCGGGTTTTCTCAACGAGCGATTCGCAATCGTTCGTCGATCACGTAGCGCAGTAGATATAACGCTATGAACATCGAGAAGAAGCCCGAAACTTAGTTAGGTGACACACCACTGCTTATATCAAAGGGTCCGCTTTTATTGCAGTAGTGTTATGCACTTGTGCAGCTGTTATTCTTCTAACATAGTGCGCCTGATTTAGTACAAGGACTTGCGCGCTACGTAATGTCCTCGCATTGTCGTTGCGCTAATTCAGATGGATTTATACCAGTGGAGCGTAGCCGAGTGCAGCCAACCGTTAGCGTTAATGTCTTGTGTTAATAAAAACGTACAACAAACACACATTGGTTTGTCGAGCCTGAAATATTCATGTCGCTTAGATTTAATGGTCCGACACTTGACAGATGGGCTGTAATCCGGAACATATTCGACAGTGAAAAATAAATTTTATTTTTACATAATTTATTGAGGCATACATTTTCTAACGTAAGCTCGATGAAAATTTATGATATACGAGTAAACCATGCATTTTTTAAAGTGGATTTTGATTTGATTCGGTTTGTAGCCACGAATTGATATTCGGACACACCATTTATGTGCAACAATAAAAAGATAACGCATTGAGTCGAACTTCCACTAAATCGGTTAAAATAAAAAACAATACATTGTATAGAATGGCCAGCATAGGTATCCACGTTCGGTCCAATAAAGCGTTTGCATTATTCAAAAGGCCGGATGAATTTCGCAAGCTACGGGCCGAGTTTAATTTCACTCGTAATTCACCTACGACCAACTCTAGAGAAACCCATTGGAAAAAAATAAAACGACACACTTTTTACTAACGAAGTACGACAAATAGACAAATAGTCTTTACGCATACATTACAACACCACTCGTGTGAATGTATTGTTTAGATAATGTTACCAGAACATCGTATAACCATACCAGAACGCTACTGTAAAAAAAATGTAAATAAAATAGACCCACTATTCAATTATCAACTAACACAAAACACACGCCTCTGAACCTAAAAGCCAACCAATCAAATTTTCCCACAAAATATCACCTTACACTATCTCACATGATACAGAAGCTAGTCCGTACAAGGCTTCGATTTATCAAAGGAGCCCGGTAACCGGTACTTCTATATCGTATGATAAGGCACCTATGTATAGTATTTGCGTAACTTGTGAATTCCGCTGCGACCGCTTGCCCAAGCCCTAACCACTGAGCTGATTAACGCGCACGATCTCTTCGGGACATTCGCTTATTATGAAACTTCCACCCCAATTCATTCACAACTGTTATTGCTGACTGGTACTGTCGTTGTTTATGAATACCTCGTTAACGTTTATAAGATAGAACAGTTGTGTTGTGTTATTCCTAATATTATCTTCGGTGAGTCTCTCTAGCTATTTCATTCACAAAAGCAATATAAAGAATGTAGAGTCACTCGAAGATTCATAAATATCAATCCGCTTGGCAGCAGCAATAAATAAGTTAGTGTAAAATTGGCTGGATATCGATCGTACGTTTTATTTCTCCTCTTCGAACAATTGTTTGATGTCAAGTTACATACACCCAAGAAAATACAACCTTAAATTAAAAATCCAAGACCGTTGTCCGTTGTTGCACAACACAAGCAACGAAAGAGAAATGCATCCGTTCTAATTGCATTTCTCGAAGAAAAATGGCGTACATTTCTTTGTCGAGGTGCCATTGAGAGCGCAAGATCGCGGGCGGGGTGGTCCAATTGACATTGAGCGATTGAAGCCGCTCGCGCCGGTCGGGCTCGTCCGAGCGTGAATTATAGACTGGAGACTGGCATGTTTTAGACAGCTTCCCCTACATACACGTGACTATACACGACATCGGGGGATATATTCCCGAACGTAGGCTGACTGTGCGAACCCGTCCACCATTTCGTGGTGGCGATCGCTCACAAAAATTGAGTCGCTATTTGAAATCAGGACAATCGATCGATTCCCATTTGAATTTGGGTTGGTACCAACACCATTTAGATAGATGATATAGGTAATTTCAATTAAGTAGGTGTCCCATTTGTCCGACATTGAATGGGACATGTTTGAAACAGAATCCAGACGACCCATCTCAACACAATGAAGGCAAGATTCAAAAGGGGCGACCTCTCTAACAAGGTGTCAGCTACCTGACACTATTGTGTGATATCCTGCTTTGAAGGACGAATATTCCTGTCTCAATAAACGAGGCACAAGACAACTCAAACGGTATCAACCAGAAGGGATCTATTTATTCGACACCAGTACAGTAAATAGTTAGATTGTATTACATTATCCTTAGGAAATCTACCGAGATTCGAACACAATCCGACGTGTGAGTAACAGACGACACAATTACACAATGAACATTAATATTAAATATATATGTGTTACGAATGGGTGCTCCACTTTATTTATGTTCAATGCTACGAAGAAAAACCTTGACTTTCTTGAAGTAAATACTTTACTTACGTATTTTTTATATCCATCCACTAAAAACATGATAATTAAAACCAATAAACAGTAATAATTAAGCCGTTGAGGCCGTCATGGATTTATATTTAAACTTCATGGAAATCTCCATGAAGTTTAAATATAAATAGTTCGAATGTCTGTCAGAGGCAAAGTTGAATCGTGACTCGTCTCAAATGCGAACAATGTATTGCAAAGTCCCCACAAACAATAACGACACCTTATAGTTCCCAAAGCCTTAAACTTTATAGACATTCTCTTACGTAAATCGCACTTAAAGGTTATGTATTAGAAACATCTAATACTTGCGAAATATAACTATGAAATTCAATGAAAGTTTACAATACAAAACGTTGAATAAATTACTTAGGCCGTAAATAATTATTAAATGCTTTTTATGATGATGATGTTTCAAAACAACATTAGATGGGCCCATTATTTCTGACCTGACAAAAACTAACTATTTTGTCAGAAACAGAATATGTCCATTGCCATGTCATGCAAACCGCAGAACCAAATCATTATTGCCTATTTCCACAATAGGTCATGGAAATAGACATAATTATTATAATTGATTCGCCATTTCAAATGCAGTGAGCGGACGTTAATTGTATTGAAATTATTGCCTCAAGAACATTGTATACTGTGGTAGAGGTAGAGATAAACTACTTTTCTTCTGAAACTAAATCATAAAGCACTGCAAAGCACACAACACTTCCACTCAGTAACACAGTCTGTCCTATTAACACTTACTTAGATTATAAAAGTTCAACACTGTCTTCAGTCGGGTCAACTTATCACAGAATCTGCAATTCATGTAAGCACCGCATACAGAGTTAACAAATTTCCTCGCTAAGTTTCACAAGAGCCACATCACTCACCCTTGCCATCGGTTGGGCGGAGGTCGGCTTACCCCGGTAATTGGTCACAAAACGAACGTCAAAAACAAACAGAGTCGGTAAGCTAATAAGATAACACTAACAGCGGGCCTTTGTCGCAGTGAAAGTGAACGGGCGGCCAGTTTTGTCGGACTCTCGATTTCGCACGCGTCGAGGTCTCGTGCGGCTCGCGGACTCGTGCGTGTTTCTTATTTAGTAATACGTGTGACGAACATATAAATAAAAAACCCTCACATACAATCTCCGAATGTTTTATAACACTACATTAGTAAGGGAAACGGGTTAACGACGCGGTTAAGTACGAACAAAAACATGAGCACCATAACGACTTTTTAAAGTCTATGTAAATTATTCAAATTGTATTACTTGGCATTACATAGCAACTGCAGGCGTAGCATGACCACCGTGGAAACGGGTTTTGTCGACGGAAGAATCGACAAAATGAAAGATTGTAGAGAGACTTCTATCGTCGGAAGCATGGCGATGTTAAAAATGTAGAAAAGAATGTACCTATCAACAATTTTTCTCAATCAATCAATCGTCAATTTTTTTATTTTTCTTCTTCTAAACAAATGTCAAATAGACATCTAACTGAATGCCTTATTCCTGTTTTCACCAACATTAAATGTCACCTAACTGAATGCCTAATTCCTGTTTTCACCAATAGTAAATGACATCTAACTCAATGCCTAAATGCACGTTTTCACCAATACTAAGTGACACCTAACTCAATGCCTAATGCCCGTTTTCACCAACACTAAGTGGCACCTATCTCAATGTCTAATGCCAATTTTCACCAACACTAGATGACACCTAACTGAATGCCTAATTTCTGTTTTCACCAATACCGAGTCTCACCTAACTCAATGCCTAATGTCCGTTTTCACCAACACTAAGTTTTCACTTATACGAATACGTACGTTACGTACGTTTACGTTTCTAGTAGTTTCCCGTTGCTATGGAAATAATTTCTGTGTTTGTGTTGTGTGTGTGTGTGTGGTCTCGCTGTGTATTTGTGTGTATGTTTCTATGTCCGATTTTTATGTGTCTTCTGCCCGAGCATAGGTCGACCCGTCTTCACAAAGCTGAAGGTGAGGTGATATCGACTTGTATAGAAAGAGTTTTCAACCAATTTCAACTACCGCGCTACACGCGCGCTGCATGCTCTTCATGCTAAGCGTGCTGGCTGTATCGCATTGATAAACAATAGAATGCAGGCGCGACCGGCATCTGTACTGGGATTCCTACACTTGCATATTACCTTGGATCTCTTATCTATTCTTCATCTCCTTGAATACAAGACACGTCTTGTACTAACCGGTTTCTATATTTATTCTTCTACCGCTCACACTGGTTATGAAAATCGATATAAATTAAATCACAGTTCGACATTATCCATCCTATATAATCATCTCATTACCTACCGTTTTTTTATAGCTCTGTATGCATAGTAGTTAAGTAATTTTCCGTAAAGCAGACAGTCATAACAACAGTAATTAAGCCCAGTAATCATTCGGGATCAACGGTTGAGGATTTAATGGAATTAACACGTCCAGGAAATAAAACGGGCTGACGTCACACGCCAGCACAGCTTAACTCACGGTCACGGCAACGCACTCCTTGTAAACAATGTTTATGTCACGTATACTCCACGTAACTTTGCGATATTACGCAATATTACGATTCCTGATTCTGTATTTCTGTTGCATTTTTGCAAACGCATCGATATTTGCATACAATGCAGTAGGTATGCAACGAATAGTTGAATTTTTGCATAAAAATATTCCTCAGATTCTAGTAGGTATTTGCAAGTCTCAAGTCTTGTTCTCTTTTGTATCTTCTATCACGATCAGTCATTGAAAACCGTTTTTAATGAAATCGATTTTTTGCTCACCAAACTCTTTTTAAAAACAACTTTCCAAATTAGAAATATGAAAAGGCCTTTCATAAAAATAAAGACTTTGAAGGCGCTCACTTCCATAATCAAATTAAAATAAATTCGTTAACGTGGCCATCGGCGTCTTTTCTTTCTGAACGATTGCTAATGGAATAGGAAAACCAAAATAAAAAAGCAATTGTTCTGCACCCACATACGGGTAGACGGTTCGTGTCGCGCGAGACCCCTCGAGTCTCGATCTCGAACGTCAGAGGTAGAGCCGGCGACTTTTTCCAAAGCCAATTGACTTTCTATTTTATTGTATTGGGGCTAACGCGACATTGATGGCGGCACTTATTGCACTTCGCGCGACTTTTTATTCGCGCCCGGTAAGTACTCGACGGAATTGCCCGCAACTTCGTCCGGCAAAATTGAACGCCGATCTGCGGTGACAACTCAGACGTCTAATACTTTACCCGATAAAGAAAGAAGTCGATTTGCTCGATGGCTTTTGTACGTACCTGAAAGAAGAGAATAAACGTATCAAACAAACTACACAGGGCTCACGATATTATACATTACGCAAATCAACACACAAACATCCGAACACGGAACAAATATCGGTAGGTCACACCAATATTTATACCGAAGCTGAATCCGCGACCCAACGGTAAGCGGATACAGCCACTGCGACATCCGGGTCGCCAAAAGTAAAATAAAGGCCTAGAGCATTTAAATTTTGAAAAGCGGAAAACGTTAACAGCTGACATTTGCAAACGTAACAGCGATACAATTTACAACCGTAATTCTGTTTATTGCCTATCATTGTAACGATCATATTGAAATGAGATTCAGCCAGCCAGCCAGCCAGCACCCTAAACGCGAACGATGGAGATTCAATCTAAACAAACAAATCAACACAAAACGGTCGTATTCTATATTCAAATGTCGAGTAAATAGCTCCGGTCCGGTCCGGCGGAGATGACGCGACAGTTGATACGTTTAATCGAAAAACAAACAGACCATAAATATTGTCGTGGACGTGTATGGAGCTATTGTCAATTAACTTTGAATGTCGAAGCTCGTCCAATGTTTGAAAGGTTATACGTTCGAGAATGTATTGAATAGAGTTCGTTATTATTTAGGGTTGGGCATTGGACCAGGATATTTGCAGATGATTAGAAACGCTCACAAATTACTTTATCTAATCTTTGTTTTGTCTATGCCACGTCTAACCATTAACCTAAGTAAGTATAGATGTTAAATAATTAAACCCTATTTCTAACAAAGATTTTCTGTAGGTTTTAGGTTTAGGTTTAAACTTTCTATTTCTTTTCACATTTAAACACAGCTTTTAACATTTTGGAAAGTTACCAGTTTTGTTTTCAGTAAAGCTCATTAATACTCAATGAAATGGTAACTTTCTCGCCGCTTGAGGATAATAGGCGAGCAAAGTTCGCGTTTCACTAGCAGGCCAAGGCTGTTTCAAAACGGCGATATGCATTTAACTTAATTAACGATATAGTAGTCTAGTAGACAACTAAAACCTTGAGCTCAGGATTACAGTAACTAGCTGAGGTCGCGGCGAGACCGGGGAGAATGTTCTTAGTTTTCTAAGTTACCCAATAAAACACCAAGCAGCCTAATTTTGTAACACACCTAAAGTCCTAACACGAATCGCTTTCATTTTCATAATTCAGCAAAAAGTAACGCCAGTTTCTTCAGCCTGAAAGAAAAATATACTACCTATACGATCATCGTTTCAACGTACTGGATGCAATTGATTGTCCAAATTAAAGGGGATTCACATTAGGAATGGACGAATTCAGTCAAACCGATACGGGCAAATTGCAAACACTGTGGACACTTCCAGACAAATACTACTGAAGATTGAAGAATCTGTCAGTACCCAGTGTCGGTAGCTGGTCAGCAATAGGCTGCAGTTTTACACTAGAACTGTAATGTACAAAATACATCCCAAACTATTGCGTCTTGATTCAATAAAAACACAAACCTTAAGCTGCAGAGTCACAACATATACCCGTAGTACGTAGAACCTAAGTGAGATGAGATAGTGAGAAAGTTCCAAGCGACAGATTACCTTATTCAAAGTAAATATAACTAACATAAGTCACAACTTGTCATTAAGTTGCCGCGAAATTAAGTTACGTCAGACAAGAGGATTCAATGTCAAAGTTTGTAACATCGTTACATTATAATTAATGCTATTAAATAATTGTCTCTTACGAACTTTACTAACGACACAGGTGAAGATAATGTGTTAGTTAAAAGCGAGTTTTGACTCGTTTTTCGCTTGCTGTTTTGACAACATAACTATACAATTATCATTGACAGGTTTACTAGGTGTCTATTGTGGCAATGCCTGATGGTGAACTTCTGCGTCTTGCGGTCAAATGATGAACAAATAAAAAAAAAAACAAATCAAATCATTTATTGCTTTGCAAACATGGGTAAACGATACATAGATATTCGAAGATGATCGAAGATGATCGAAGATGATCGAAGATGATCGAAGATCATTGATTCTTCTTCTTTTCCTGTGGCTAACTACTTCTAAAATTTTGTCAAATCAGTTAGAGCCAAATCAGTTCTGCTCAGCCCTGTCGTTCGTCTGAGTCAAATCCTGAAATGGCTTTTGCATGATGTGCAGGGTGTCCCTGCACATCATGCAAAAGCCATTTCAGGATTGAGACATGATTGACATGAGGTATGTCATTGTGAATGATGACGATGAAGGTTCATTGATGTAGCATAGACATTAGGTACGGATATCAATCTCACTTGTTTGGATAAGTACCACGTTCGTTTATCCAAAGCTACAAAAACATATTGGTATGTAAAAAAATACTTGTATTTGTTTTGTAAAAAAATACTTGTATTTGTAAATGTTTCCAATCATGAATGTAAATTTTGACATGAACGCAAATATTCATCAATTGATTTATGCATCGTCAATGATATTTATTCATTGTTTTTACGAGCTAGTAGTGAGTAGTAAAGCCGGGGTCGGAATGGATTGCATCGAAATGCAAAGAGCACCGCGCCGCGCGTTGCGACCTCATTCAAGCTAGTCAGTACATATTTGATCAAAGCAGAGAACTCACAATGCAGTAAATTCAAATCGTAGTTGACTCGATGGCACAATATGCCTTTGTGATGCGCGTATCGCGGGATGTTAGCAGAAACCGCAACCGCGATCATTACGTCGCTGCTCTGGAATCGGCACACGTGCACTTAGCATGACTCTGTATTTTATTACAGATGTAATGCGCGCCCGTCGCAGATACTGCGCACGAAAACGGTTTTATCACGTCATTGGAGTACGCATGGCTAGAGCCGGACGCATTTTGCATGAAACATTCTAATCTTAGCACCCATTTCCGTTGTTAAAAATTGTTGGTGTTTTCAGTTGATAACGTTTCGTCTGGAAACTGATGCTTTGCAAAGAAGCTGAGCTTGGCTTAATTCGAAGACCACTTAACGAACGCACTACTACGAACGAAAATAAAAAATGCCACAAACTGCGTATTACTCGAACAGCTGTTTTCGGTTTTCAAGATGAATGAAATGAAATCCAAGCATTTCAGAGCACTTAAAAATGTTAAAAATTGCAGCGAATAAACCGAGCAAACTAAAGCTTAAAGCACTTTTGAGGTATACTTTTAGAAATGTCGACTACCAAAGCTTTCAATGCTTGGATCAATGTAAAGAATAGGAAACCTGTAAGGAGGTATTACCAACTTCTGATGTACCAACACCTAATGTTATTTAATTCGCCAGTCATGTTGTAATAAATAGCGTGCAAACATATCGTAGCTAGTACATCTTGCTAGCTTGAGACCCTCCGGATCGTATATCAACAGTAGTTCATGAACATCAAATTGGATTAAAGCCGCAATCTAACTAGTCAGAACTCTGATCACAAGTTAGTGCGGCCGGGGGCCGTGCCTTCGAATCAAGCTACCGTTTCGTCACATACACCGAAAGCCAATGGCTGTCTTGCTCTATAAGGTCACTAAACGTTACACGTGGACAAATCCTCAGGAGAGATGATCTGTTTGAAACAGTTTCAAATTCCTTTTGTTTGTGTAAGAAATCACATCTTCAATCTCAATTGCATCCCATTCAATTCAATTGAAAACATAATTTCCAATATTATACTTTCGTTAAACTGTTGTGCTTGCTCATAACATGATTACTGCGAGTAACCACCTCATTGCTATAGCTATTAGGATTTTATTCACTTCGTTACACCGCTTAAGGCAAAAAAAAAAATACCTTGTGAACAACATAACAGATTTCCGAAAGAAACCTCATATGAAGCCCATATTTGTCTATACAAAACAAGCTGTCTGTACCTACGTCAAAAAGTTTATAAAATTGACCCAGTGATTCCGCAGGAAATCCCGTACGAACTGTATCTCTTTGCTTACAGATTTGGATACGCTATTATGGTAGTTGTGCACACACCTTCATACGTTCATCTTTCTTGTACGAGAAAACTTTCTTATTAGTTCCTGTGTTCACAACGAAGATGGAGTAAGAATATGATTTTTGGCGACTATTCTATTGGCTGGGTTACACCACCAAAGAGCAAGAAAAGGAAATAAACGTTTTTCTCAATTTTCTTTTCATTGAAACAACATTTTTCAGCAAGCATTTTTAACTTTTCCAGCCCGACATGTACAAACAAAGGTATACATACATGTACAACGCCCCTGCAGTGGTTGTTTTGCTCCTAACATGTATAGAGGGTAAGTACAACATCCGCGTGAGAGTCCAGGCTGTTGTGCCAATACATGAGTCAAATTCTTACTACCATCGTTTCATCGAACACTGATTTATTTGTCTGCTGTAGTTGCAGGTACAAACTGGCATTTCTATTTTCTTTAGAAAATCTAAATTGTTCGCTGAATTGTTTCTGTACGTTGCATGATTTCAGAAACGTTCGTTGAATATTCATGGATTTTTTTTGAAAAACTAAGCTTAGATCATTACTAGAATTCTTTAAGGTTTTTGTAACAAGCAGTTTTGTGTAAATAACATTCGGTTATACAATAACGCATACAATGCCAGATATCATGAGTACAAAATATATTTTGTTTAAAAAGCAATTAATAACTACGTGCAATTCAACATGTAAAATTCAGGACACATACAATTTTATTTCCATCTATTTATTTATGGAAAAATAAATATCAGCAGTTTCAACAAAAGCGTGTTTATAAAGATTTATCTCTGTCAACTAATATTCAATATTTATCTAAATGTAAAAAACTATGGTGATTTGGTATGCACGGAGCAGGAACTAAAGCGACTATCAACCGTTGATCTATTTTCGAAAGTTTCAAGACCCGTTTAATTATGTAACTGTTCTTGTTTCAGATTAAATCAAAGTACTAAACTGCTAGCCATTCTAAGTCCTACATAGCTAGCGACTTAGCCTTTGCGGATACAAGACATTCACGTGTTTCGAAATTGTGATACTAAATATCAAATGTACTAAAATGTATAGATACTGGTATTGAGTACGGGGGAGTTTGATTTATGCAACCGCTTATTATGTAAGCGTCTAAATATTCAGCTGTCAAAACTGTAATAATTGCTAAATTAAGTATATCTAGGATAAGGATGTTATGTTATGTAAATAAAGATGCTCATCTCTAAATTAGAATAGTACCTATAGCTCTGAAATGCTCTCTTATGAAGTCCTACTTAATGGTGGCTCGGTAAGTGGGTATAGTCTCAATCAATCTTGAAATACAATTTATTTCACTCTTTTTCAAGCACGTATAATATTATAACAGTTTAGTTACAAGCTGGCTTTCATTGCTGACCAATGAAACATATTTACAACCAAAACAAAACACAAAGCTTTATGAATATCAAAAAAAACTTACGTTTTAAAATAAACAAAAATAATTGTGTAACCAACAAACCCAGTTCGTCTAATCGATTCACATTAAACCAATCGAGTTATAAAACTTTGAGTGATATGATTTGCTAGATTGATTGATAACAATCAAATTAAATGGAGTACAACAAATTAACGATCCAATAAATTGGTAAAGTAAAGCGGCCTGCTTCTAATAGTCACGCGACTACAACTTTTTATTTGAACAAAGATTATGAACGGTCCCAGAGGCTTATGCTAGTACAATAAACACGCGCAAAGCGGAAATTCCCAAGTAGGTACCTACTGGCAGGGCACAGGGGTAATCTAAGTGATTTTCCTATCGATTGGTCGGAAGGTACACTCGTTAAGTAAAACGGATGTAGGTCGAGCAAACAACTTTACGCGTGACTATTTCAGCCTGGATGTTTCCATTCCCATTTAGGGTTTAACAATAGTACGCGTTTGGAATATTTTCATTGTGCTATTCAGTTCTTTATTGGGTACCAAATATATTTATGGTAATGTCTGAATAACATTTACGATGCCAAGATAAGATTGCAGTATTAAAGTTGATGCGTCTATTCACGAGGGATCGTGACGGACGCAACCCAATTCGACGACATGTGATTGACAATGAACTGACTTTATATGATCAGATCACGCAACACTATGTAGTAGGTTATACTTTTTATTATAGTGGACACGACAAATAAACGTGCCAAGAATTTTATTGATGCATGTAGAGCTTGCTACGGAAATGGGTAGCTAAGGACTTGTGTTGTCCTTACTTCTTACCGATTGATGATAAATCAGGACTTACTCATCTGCCTAGCCTTTTCTCAACAATGTTGGGATCGGCTTCTAATCAAACAGGATGCAGCTGAATACCGGTACTTTCTATGTAGCGACTGCCTTTCAAAATCAAAATATTTTATTTCACATAGGCACTTATAAAACTTCGAGAAAAAGGTGCACGGTTCGGGTTGGTCGTTTCCTATGGAGAAGAAAGAAGAAACAAGAAACTCCATGGTTACTCTTTTGAAATGATTTGTTTTTACAATATGATCATGTTACAGCATTAGTACTAAAGTATGGTGAGTCTGACAACCAGTTTTACCACGGGGTATCGTAAATACCCCGTGGTAAAACTGGTTGTCAAATTTCCGGGCAACGGACTACATGTTACGACTGTAAAATAAGGACTTACTTATAAAAACAATCAATACATTTTGAACGAGTAAGTAAGACTATTCTATTCATCCAGTCCTGTCGGCGTTTCCCTACTTACACTAGCAACAAGGTATCACCAACATAACTCCTCATTGATCTTAATTAAAGCCTGTCTTAACAATCCTGAACATGACACTCTGATAACATTACATATCAGTACAATAAGCATGACGGCTGCTGGCAGATACAGCGAGTTTAACATGTGAATAGGATTATTAGTGACACGGAGTAAATAGCAAATGGAAAGCCCAAAAAACATCAACGCAGCGTTTACACCGCATGGATGACAACGGGATACCGTGGTGTCCGTAAAACAAACTACCATACTTTATTCATAAACGCTGATGAAGTAATTCTTCAAGAGTGTTTGACCATGCATCTTTGAAGTTATCTTTAACCAGCACTTTTGAATAAACCCCTCAATGTTTGTCTTATCTACCTCTCTGTCACTTCTACGCTAATCTCCACTCCAGCGACAAAGATTCAGTTTGAGCAATCCATTTACTAACTACTCTGTAATAAGAGATGAGATCGTTTAATGACCACACAGACGGCACCACTCAATCACTCGTAATTGGAACTTGGCACAACGCCTTTTACGATTAAATTGTTCACTGCCGCACTGACGGCGAGCGTTCACTATCTATCGATTTGGCGCCTAATCGCGGTTTGATATGACGTCAGTGACGCACAGCATTAACACATCGGGTGTAAAAGCTTATTGATTGGCCGTCTGTAATTCCTCACTAACTATGTAGTACGATGATTGGTCGAGCCATCTATTCAGGACACAAATAAGCTTGGAGAAGAGTATATAAATACTGCTGTATCCTTGACTTAAGCCTAATTGGTAATTTCGTCCTTAAAAGTGATTTTTTCCTACTCTTTTCGTAGTTTTCTCTTAACAGAAGCTATCGTCAAAATGTCAGCCGAAAGACGTCCACTGCTGGACATAGGCCTCCCCCACGTGTCGCTACTTTGACCGGTCCCGTGCATCTCGAAAGAAGAAGAAAGAAAGAAGCCAATTATGCTATTATTATGGAACAATGCTAACGCATGATCTAACGGTCATGGACGCGATAATGACATTTATTACAACCTAACCAATAAAATTTGCAATTTAATTAGCTCTTATCTGTAATCATTAACAACGTTTTTTATGAATACTTTAATTTTATAGTCATTGCAAGTGGTACAATAAAACATTACTATAGTTGTTAATAGGAATCGTTACAAAGTTATAATTGCGATAATAAGCATCTTTTGATTTAAGTTAGTAAAGTATTCCGAGTATTTCATTCAATATTATCGGATATTCTTGTGTGTAATTGATAAAAAATGTTAGGAACAAATCGACGTCAACAATAAACCTTCTAAGAAGCCTTTCATTGATTACATGAATAATGCAAAAATATTATAAGACCACAAAACTGAGAACAGCTATCCCAAATTCCCGACAAAAAGCTGCTATGAGTCGGTTGATACATAAAAAACAGCGAATATAAAATCCTAATACCTCTGATTCGAAAAGCTTTCACTCGATTAGTTGAAATAAAATTAACAATACATTTTACTGTTATCGAAAACCGAACGCAAAACGACAACTAGGAATAAAATATTTGGAACATTTAACAATAGTTTGGGCTGGGCGATAGTTTGAAAGGCATCACACGATTTTAAATTGTTACAAGTATTTTCAAAACAAAAAGGCAACACCAAGAACCATGAGCAGTATCATAGCAAAAGACCAATAATCTACATAGATAATATACTTTCTAATTACCGTTTGAATAGTCACAATTATAAGACACCATCTTTTACCTATCCGTAACAAAGAATAGAGATCCGATAAGACGAACGAAATCAATCTCCATACATTTCACCGTTGAGTGAATGATAAAAGGGGGTGAGACCGAACGGTTCCTTACAATGGCACCCACTGTGTAATTGGCGAGGTACAGTGCATTGTCATAATACAATTGACGTCTATCGGCATAGATATTTCTCCCAAGAGGTCTACTTTAGTTATTAATCTCTTACAGTCGGACGGACTTCTCTTATGTCCGAGCTGCCTATTGCGATTATCCGATTGATACTTCCACTGTTTCATTTGTTGCAGCTCTATTTATTAAATGGCCATTTGTGAAGCTGCAATCTATTGTAGGATCGAGAGCGAATAAAGTTTCAAAAGCTTTTAATCGAAATTATTTTTAGGTTTCAAATCCGTGTTTTTCGTAAAGCCTGTTTGTATTGCAGCTGCTTTTGTGAGTCCGGCTATTTCAATTCAGTTACGACGTGTTTGCATTACACCATTTTGTGATTAATAGTGTTTGGAAAGGAATGCATTAGCTACTTTTACATTCAGTAGAGGATACGTTTTATTCGTGTCAATTAAAACATTCTCTAAAAGCAGAATTCGTAAAATTAAATTCAACGCTACAATTACAACCCAAGAATCTGCAGGAGAAACTGCGAATTAAAAGAATGGCGTCATCCGCGTAACAGCTGCTTAACTGCAGTTCAATGGAAATAAGGAGAATAAACAGTAACCATGTTTTTAAAGTTTAACCGCGCTCCGTAATAAAATTCTACTTAATTATGAATCACGACGCAACGCAATACCTGATTAGTGTACATTTACTGAGAAGAATATACTCACCGTCCAACTTTTGTTCAATTTGTTGTAGTAGCTAATAAATAATAGCTTATTATGTAGCTGTTGCTCGCGACCTTCGTTCGCATAAAATTATTATAAAAACATATTATTTCCCTTTTTGAATCGGATTTCGTTACCAATTTCAAGGGTTTTAATTTTCTTACACGGAACTCTAATTATTTTTCTAAAAATAAAGTAGCCTATGTGAGACCTTATTAAATCTGCCTGTAAAAGTCCCGTCAAAATCGGTCCAGCCGTTTCGGAGATTAGCTGGAACAAACAGACAGACAGACAGACCGACACAGACAAAAATTGAAATAAATGTGTTTTTGTTATAAGAGCCGTATATATTTTCATGTGCATTCAGTAAACAGCTGTTATTTTGATATTACAAACAGACACTTCAATTTTTATTTACACTTCTCATCAAAAAAATCGAAACACCTCGCAGTTTATGATTTGATAAGGATTTTCAGAAAAATGTGTATATTTAGGAATAAATGTAAAATGTCACTTAATAGTGAGTAGTATGAAGTTTTTAAATCCTAATGTTATTGTTCTAAATTCAAATTAAGTCTTCATAGGTTTCGTATTTTGTATAATGAGTAATTTTTACCCTGTATGGAATATGAAGGAAATGGGTAAAACAACACGCGTAAATGAAAAAAAAATGTAAGAAACGTTTATTTAATAACTTGTATTCCCTCCGCGAGCTCTTATTACTGCTTCCATACGGTTCTTCATCGATCGGATGAGAGTCACGATCACATGTTGTGGTATATTATCCCATTCCTCTTGGATTGCATTTTGCAGCTGGCTAACTGGCTGGCTGGCTGGTGTTTCTGGGGCTGGATCTCTTGCTCGAATTCGTCTCTTTAATTCATCCCATAGATGTTCAATGGGATTCATGTCCGGGCTTCTTGCTGGCCATACCATAATGGAGATACCGACTTCGGTAAGATAATCTCGTACGACGCCCGCGGTGTGAGCTCTAGCATTGTCGTGCATGAATATGAAGTCGTTGCCAATAAAATGTGCATAGGGCATCACATGAGGTTCAAGACACTGTTCGATGTACCGATGAGAGTTTAGTGCAGGCAGCCGTGGCCCAGACACAAAGGCAAGTTCTGTCTTACCGTCGGCGCTGATTCCTCCCCAAACCGTCCACGAACCGCCACCATAGCTGACCTTTTCTTCAATGCAGCATTGTGCAAAGCGTTCTCCATCTCTTCTGTAGACCTTGTTCCTTCCGTCGTTACCATACAGCATAATTTTACACTCATCAGAAAACAGTACTTTGCTCCACTGAAGGTATGACCAAGTTAGGTGCTCGCGTGCAAAGTTAAGGCGCGCTCTTCGATGGTCTGCAGTTAATTTCGGCCCATTCGCTGGCTTGCGGTGCCAATCCGCGTTCCTTCAACCTTCTTCTTATTGTAGAGTCACTTACAGCTACTCTTCGTACAACGCGAAGCTGCTGCTGCAGTTGAAAAGCGTTAAGGTGTCGATTTCGTAAAGAAGTTGTTACAATAAATCGATCATCTCGCTCAGAAGTGACCCGATTCCTGCCAGATCCTGAACGGCGCGTGAACGAACCAGTCTCCCGATAGCGTTTGTAGACTCTATGAACAGATGATAAGCTTAGATGCAATCTTGCAGCCACAACACGCTGACTAAGTCCAGAATCCAGCAATGCCACCACTTGGGCGGCTTCTGCGGGCGAAGTATCCATATGTTTTAGAAAAAAAAGTTTTTTCAGACGTCCCAAAGTCACAGTAAATGAAATAAGAAACAAAAAGTTTAAAGACAAGCGCTAATTTTTAGTTTTTAAACGAGAAACGTACTCCAACCCTAAATACACATTTGTCTCAAAACAGTGATTAATTTCATTTATAGGATAAACAAATGAAATTCTAATTTCGAATTTTGATTTTTTTCTTCTTACTGTAATGACCAAACTGCCAGCTACACAATAATGTTTTTTTTTTCATGGAATTAATTCTCTTTTGTAAAAAATTAGGACAAAAACAATAAAAACGAAAGTGTTTCGATTTTTTTGATGAGAAGTGTATTTGTATAGATGTAGTATAGATGGGTTGTACGAAGTACTTATTACTTCCATGCAAAGAATAAACACAAAAGGAAAAATAAAAACAAATTTATTTTCAGCCATTCTGAATACACTTCGACTAAAACCAATTTACGTAAATAATTAAATTAATTAACAGAAATCGCGTATGAGGTTAGTAGTAACTAAATTTTAAACATTAATATCTTTTGCGTCTGTTGGTCGATTTTGATTAAATAAACGCTAAATGCTACTCAGAACAATGCTTCTTACGTTTCAATATTTCTATTTTGAATACAATGAGTGGTTTTTACGTAATGCGCGCACAAACGAACAGACAAACCGACAAAAAATCTAAAAATGCTAGAAATGGGTTCTGTGTGTGATTTTTTAACACCCCTACTTTTTTTTCTAAATATTTTCAATGTACAGAACATTGAAAATATTTAGAAAAAAAATAGTAAAAAAAACGCGCCACGTCTACAGATTTATTATATGTATAGATTACGTCACTTGATCTTAGCTTTAACAATATTTATTTTGCTTAGGCAAATAAATTTAAATCTGACGAAACAGCACCATATACAAATCCTTAAACACGTACAAGGTACGCCCATATTTGTATGATAACACGACTACCTAATTAATACTCACAGCGTACTCCTAAAACGGTTAACCCAATTGGCACCAGAATTAACAGGCTTCACAGAGATTACCAAATGTGAAATTAATAGAATATTCATAGGAAGTCAGAGTGTTTTCGGGAAATCAATTGAATAGGGTTTTAATGAAATCACGCGTATCTATGCGTGCTTGTAGTACATTGAAGACAGGTGTGGAAACTAAAGCTAATTATCGAACACATGAGAGAGTTAACGAGATTTATGACTCTTTTTTTTTGGGATGGGACATCATCAAATGGGTCCTCCGGCTCTGGGCCTAGCAGAAGGGAGTGTCAGAGTTTTACTGACCCATCCATGTTCTTTCTTTTGCTCTTTGTGTTCCAGGGCCGCGGTATCTCTTTCGAACAGTCCCGCAGCCCAACGAGATTTATACTGACTGAATTCATGATCCGTTTAGATAGAATACTTATAGTAGAAAAGTTGATTTACTTATCTCAGAAATAAGACGTAAACTTCTACGAAATGACAAAAAGATGTCCGAGTTATCATCACAATAAAACAAAAACGCAAACTTACTAAACAAAGTTCAAACAACACAAAGTAAATAAAACAAACGAGCACGCGAAGATGACGTACAATAGAAAATTAGCAAATTTCGTTATGAAGAAGTCTCCACGTCTTGCTTACGAAAGTGCATCCATTGTAATGCAACTCGGCACAATAAAGTTACTTGTGAAGTGAATAACGCAGAAGCTGAGAACTGTCATTGACACTCTAAACAAGTTCCGCCCTAACTTGCAACACTACTCCGCTACACACTTGCGAAGTTATTCAAGCGAGGAACAACTTAAATGAGACAATAAGTAACTAACTAATTGTTAGTGACTTGAATTACCTACGTAGGTTGAGTAAAGCAAAACTAGTTCGTATCCGTTGGGAATTTTGTGACAGGCAGCGGTGACAAATTCCCGCTATCACATGAAACTCATTTAGATTTTTTTAGTTTTTAGTCAATTTTGATTCGGAATACGTGTCGCGAAAACGATTGAATTTTAGAAGTTATTCCAAATCTTATTACACAAGTCCCGTGGTATTTAAAACTATATACGCCATAAAATAGCAGGAATTACATCACATTTGGAAATAGTACCCAAGAATGCTCGAGAACAAAGAACAAAACATGATCACACTATCTAATGTCACGGTAACTTCGAAATACGTCGCTGCTAAAAGGTCCGACTAATATTACAAAATGTTTATATGCTACGTAAAACATGGCGGTATTTTCCGCCAATTCCTTGCTAGGTAGTCGTAGAAAGCTTTCCGGGTTGAAGGTTAAAAATAGGGGATGACTGGACAAGCGGACAATGGGCGCCTTCCGAGCATTCCCAGTCTTGCAGACGTGACGTTGACAAACGACGCCTCAGCTCTCGAGACACTTGGACAGGTGATCCGACGCGAACTGTCCATTCATTGTCCTCCTAGATATTTGGGTTCAAGGAAAGTTGGGTGGACGCACTCAACTATCTCTACTACTCTTTTATTTATTTCGTTGTTAGAATTTTATAGGATACCTCGATTTAGTAGTGTTTCGAGACTGCAGAATATTAATTTCTCTTTACTTGAACGAGTACTTACTTAAATAATGATAGCAATAAATCAAGCTGTTATTAGTCCCAAACTGAAGACAAGGAAATCCTCTGCAATCCGTAAATTATCATTAATAACAATAAATTACCATGATTGATGGAATACTTCGTCTACAGGGGGATACAACACTTTGCAAGCTCTAGAGCTTAGAGGTTGTACCAACATAAGGGCCGTAAATTTGTCGTCGACAATATTTTATACTATTTATGATTTCCTGAATTAAAGCACCTCTTTCAATTCGACCACAGAGCAATCTCCAGCAGACTTGCAGATGATAGCAGTTTCGCCAGTGTTTACATAATAGCCACACGCGAGGAGAAAGCGAATCAGACTCGACTCGTGATCAGATTATCTATAATGTCAAGTCAATAAGCACCTACTGACATTCAGGGTTGAGTAACAGAGAAATTTGATCATTCTTTTCAGTATTGTAGAAACATCACATATAATATTGTGCTAAAATTCGCTGTTCATTCATTTGTACCATTCACTTTTAACAATAGTTGAACAGTAATCATGATCGAAACTTGTTTTGGAGTCACGGACCGCATGCCAGGACTCCAAGGTAAAATTGTTAGATGACTCGTCAGCTTTTTATACTGCAGATATTTTTTGTACTTTTTAGTTTTGCTAGCCGTCAGTACCATAGCCGTAACAACTAAATGGCGTCCGGTCATTGTGCGTGCAATTATAAAAACAATGAATGTGAAATACGGTTACAGTATGTACACTCACTCAACACATACCCATATTTTTTTGTAAATCAATCCGAGGGCTATCTTACCGATGCTAGACTCGTCTAGACATGTCAAAACTTACAACGGGTACCTATTCTAAAATTGAAGGAGGTACGAGTATGTCTCAAGATTTACAAGCTTAACCATGTCTAAGCCGCAAATTAAATTTCCAGTCAGGCTTTTACGTCCATTACTCGAAAATCTCTTGGCAATTCTGTGCACATTCGTATTCCTCGCACCTCAGACAAGCCGAAATATTTCTTATCACTGGCAACTTGCGAAACTTGTTCGGGAGTGTGCGTGAAGTATTCGGAGGGCAGAACAACTTCGCCACATTACTCGATAATTAATAAAGTTTAACACATAATGTCGGTGTGGAGTTGTGGAGCAAATATTGGCAAAACTGTTGGCCGCAGTCGGTAGCCACGTTTGACTTCCGACGGAGTTAAACGAGCTTAATGGCTCGCCCTACAGATTGCTGATTAAACATTGGCCATTACAAATTGTTCGACTCAAGTGTGCTGAACATAAACTATGTAGTGCCTTTCAGCCAATTGAAATTAAGTGAATAGCTGAACAGCGCCTAAATCAAAAACCTTAGATATTCATAACGACAAAGTTTTAGATAAAAATTAAAAACAATAATTTAATGGATTCATTCAAGAAACGCTGGCGTGACAATTTGGACTCGTTCCTGACTGATTGGCCAGAAAAGTCAAAACACCGGGAGAGTTGGAAAGGAATGGGGGAGGCCTTTGCCCAGCTGTGGGACGGAAAAGGCTAATAAATTAAAAATAGCTTCATTATTTTTAATGATTTCTTAGTGGTACCCACATTAATTCATTATTAGAAAGAAGTATTTGATACTTATACATTACAGTAGGTAGTTAGTCTAGGGAAAAAAAAGACTTTCATCACAGAACTCACGTTCACGATATTAAAGTCCTCTAAAACCACTATTTTACGTTTATAAAACACTTTCCTGATAACCACAACCTGACTTTACCTGTGACCTTAATCACCGAAACATCGCGGTTGCCAAGTACCTACATACGGGATCAAATGTCAACTGCAATTTACAACCATCTATGTAACACAAGGTAACTTCTAACTTGCGATAATGTTAAGCTAACCTTCACCCGCGGCTTAGCTCAGCTTTAAAAACAGGCAGACATTTATTTTTCAATTTCCGGAGTCTAGCGTCTGGGTAAAAATCAATGGCGTCGTAGTTTATGCCTTGGTTCAGCTCGAGCCTGAGCTTTTATGTAAATTGCGGTTTAAAAGTTACTTTTTAAATTACTTTATGCTGTGCAGCCAACCCACGAAATGCTATTGTATTCAAAACGACGCCTTCACTGGGCCCTCTTTCTGAACCCACCTTGAAAGACCGCCTTTAGATATTTTTATGCTATGTACAGTAAGTGTCCTGCATTATTTGACCCCTCTTAGAAAGAAGACTAGGAAAAGAGGGGTCAGGTAATGCTGGGCACCGACAGAACGTCTTCAACACAATCAGCAGATTAACATGACAACCACTAACCATCGACCACTGACCAATCGACCTTGAACGGTTGCGTGATGGTCGCGCTCCAATTACCGTCAGCGGGCACGCGAGCTGCGTCGCCGTCGTCACGTGTGTTCTATGCGCATGCACACACGTGACAACTGTTCATAAACTTAGGCAGACCGCACATCAGCAGCATGCAGCAAACACAGTACCTACAGTATTTACATATCCACATTTTGCACTTGAAGAATTGGTGACTTGAGAACGCACACCAAATTGGTGACATGTCGTCCTCACAAAGGAAGACGGTTTTTTCATGCGGCAATTATTACGGAGGAGAAAAAAAAGATGTTACGAGTACCTGTATTTGTTTCTCAAAGCATTTGCTGTGCGCTTGCGGTATGCTCCTTTGCACGGCCTGTCAAGACGCGTGTGTGACCGTACCTTTCATACGTGTTTCATATGTGTTGAAGATATGCTCTTATTATGTAATCTGCTTAATAAAGCCGGTCATTCAATGTTATGGACAGCATTGTACCAACGGCTTTTGCCAGCCATTGAGTGTTTGATACTACAATAGCGGTTCGATTTTAATGCCCATACAATTTAAACAAGGTTAATAGGACACCTGATCAAAACTGTAGGCAAGTGAATCATATAATTAGGTGACTAATATTAGGTAACTAATGTATTGTTATGTTCGAATCACCTGAAACGGGAAGGAGCCTACAGTTATAAACCGCAACAGGAGTAAATTGAAAGAAAATCAACCCAATAAGGCATATTGTGTACCGCATTACCACGTCATTGGGCAACCGCATGTCTACGTCAATGTGTTTTAATAATGTTCTATCCCTTAAATACAGTCATCTCCATTAGGATCCCGAAAGTTGAATGTGTATCTTTAATGAATTTGGCCTAATGCCAACCTCTGTTTAAACTTTACTATCTCAATTTTGCCCCATTATCCATGCATTCCTGGTGATATTCCGGCTTAGGTTCAGTATGCCTTCTTCTTTCTTACATACAATTGCAATTTATATTATTGGAACATGTTACTGATATTACAATACAAGTGGGTAACAAGTGTGACCATAGTTGTTACGAGATTTTACGATCTGATTTAAACATTTTTATTACATACATATCGCCTACGCAAATAGCTTGTAAACAAATACTAGCCTACACACGTAAAACATATTTTCACAGTATTTTCTTACACAAAAATACCAAACATTTTAACACAGACGCGAATTCAATAAACAATGGCAATAAAAAAGTGTGCCAAAGCCCTATCGCACAATCAAAGGCTACTGTTTAGTACAAATAACACTTGTACCCTGCTAATTACTATTCAATGGGTGTCAAGAACACAAAGACAGCCTTGAAATCTTCGATTTCAACAGTCACCGGCCGATTGCCGACCCGACCAGACCTTTTTATTCTTTAGTCATTGATTAGACGTTTCAGCTAACAGGCGCCTTTCAGTCTACACTTAATTCTTTATAACCAAACTGTAATTGCATTATTTTTATTAAATAGTTAAGTAGTAACGGCTTGGAAATCTTAGCGCATCATATAACAAGTTAAATAATAAAAAATAATCATTTTATCTTAGTGCTGTTTTCAAAGGGGTGAGACGAAGACGAATAGAAAATAGTAGAAGATGTTTCGCGCAAATAAGTTGGGATAAGGACAGGAGAGTGATAATGATATAATTAGAGAGGTAGAAAAACATTATCATATTTATAATTTGTAGTTTTTAATCGGTCTGATATTTTGCCAATCGCAGCGCCTCGTATACTATGCGTTTCATAATTTCATAAAATGCAAGTCTGAAACGCAGCGACTGAAAATACGTGCAAACGCAACACTGAGCAAACCACAACAGTGATACAACCAGCCCGTGTGTCACAGCACGACATGACTAACAACAGACAACAACTATTCACACTTCTTGCAAACATTACGATATTACACAAATACTTATTTGTTGCTGTTTATTACGTAAAGCAGGGAAAATCTGTTAAAAAATATCCAACGGAACCGACTTTATCGAAAGTGAAATGAGTCATGACTTCATGCTTATAAGCGTATTAATAAACCGTTACATCATTGAACATGTTTATTCATTTTACCATGCATAATAGTGAAACCATAAAACCTCAGCGTCATAGCATATCGACCGGAGATCAGACGATGTATAAAAACTTACCAGAAATAATTTCAACGTCTTTGTGTTCATCTCCGCAAAGGTTTCTCCAAGTTTTTGTTGTTAGACATTGGAGATCAAACAGAAATTAATGTTAACCGCTTCGTAAAATAAACGAGTTAAGAACAAAAAGAAGAGCTTTTAAAATAACTCGTTATATACATTAGGACAGTAGCTTACGGATACATGACTACACCATTAGATTAAAACCGCATCACAGTAAAATCCCCGCAAATTGAAAATGGTCACTAAAACAGTCCTAGAGACTACGTCTCATCTATGGTAACCCTACAGAAGAGGATGAAACTTGCCGTGTAGAGTGCAGCTTTATTGGCGATATTAATTTACTAACATGGCAAGCCAACAATGCACTGGCTACTGGCAAAATTCCAACGACCGCCGCCTTCAGTCCAGGCCGGTCCCAAATTCCACCGGAATTTATTCGGACGTTTGATAAGACTCAAGGTCTTCCACATGCCTTTTTAACTTTGATCCTATGGGGATATCAGAATGTCAATAACGTCGTTTGGCGATTGCAGAAAGGTTACCAAAAAGGACACAGTAAAAATGCTTTGATTTTTCTACCTGTGTAATGTTATGTTGTTCGTATGAGATCCTATATTTAGAAACATGAAAGCGTTCCATGGTTGGTTTTTCTTCCGTTGCTATTTTGACTTACAAAGCTTTGCAAAGGTTTTCGGGGAAGTTAGTTTAAAAAACAAAACTTCCTACTTCGAAAGAACCCCCACAAATATATACTTTTAAATTAAAATTTCGGCATCCATAAACTTTCAAAAGAGATGGCGAAAGTAACTAAAGCTCCGTAGAGGCAACTTCAGTCGGTTACTAAACCCCGTCTCTAGATCGAATTAACTTTTTTTCGATTGGTTCGGAATAGACAACTAGGAAGTTACGCTAGATACAGGTAAAACCCGTTTCACTTAGCAACATTTCTAAGGAGTTGGAGATAACTATTCGCGTAAACGACAACAATTGGCATTTGAACGTTTCATAATCTTTGTTGGTACCTACCAACAGACGTAGCCAAGTAGCCATGTAGCGCAACCAATTTGCAATTTATATTATGTTGGACGTTTGCATCGTCTTGAGAAGTTGAGACATCTCGAGGAAAATCTTGTACCTTCATTGTGATTGTCAGCATTATTTAATGTTCGGTTGGCTCGGCACCTCGGTGTATAAATTGTGGCCCACGAGCATGTCATCACGAGACGACTTGCGTAACCTGCACTGAGCCGTGACCTTTCTTGCAATGTGCCACATACGATAACTGCTAGTTAGTCATGCCGTGTTTCAATATTGGTTTAGTAATGACTAGTGTGATTACACTTTTGCTGCAAACAGGTTAAGGATTCGACTTTAAATGACTAATCTGAACGTTCGTTGTTATAACACGACCGTCCTATTTATAACGCTGTCATTTTAAAAACGTATTGGAGTAAACTTTGTCTAGTCTCACATTTCCTATTGGAGTTTCACAAGGTCCTAGATCTTCATCCGATATAGATACCAAGTGTCAAAAGTTGAAAGTTTTACAGCATGATCGGCGACAACGAGAGCCGTGCTAAGTGCCAATATCAATTTAACGTGAGGGCGACGTCATCAGGAAGCGTTGGCCAAGTGCCAAGAGTCCAAGACCCAGGGGAGCCAAGTAAGGGTGGACAGGAAAGCAAGCCCAGCTTGCTACATTTAGCGGCAAATAATTTTTCGACGAGTTATCTAGAGCCGATTGCCCAGTGTAACCAAGATTTAGAAAGTAGAAATGTTTTTATACAAAACTAGCAATTCGCCCGAGACTTCGTCCGCAAACATTTGTGATAGCGCGGCTAATTTGCATGATGTAAATAAATAATTATAGCCTTTGTTTCTTCCTGATAATTTAGCTTTCTATGGGTGAAAAAATGGTTAAAATCGGTTTCGGAGCTTATTCGGTACAAACAAACAAACAGAAAAATCTTTCCTCTTTATAATATTATAGTATAGATGAAACAAGAAAGTGCCAATAAATAACGTGGGACGACAAAATCTTTTTTCGGTTGTCGTGTTGCCGGATGCATTATAACTAGGTTATAACATAACATTAGTGTCGTTACACCAACCGGTTTACGAGGAAGGAAGAACGCGCCTTGATACTGATTTTACTGCAGATTTCTCATGTAAATAGTTTTACAGACTTGTTGGAGATTTCTATGATCAAATAACGACTCCGCTACAAATTGGTCCTGTAAAAGCACGGGAGTGAGTCTAATAGTGTGTGGCAGAGGTTTTACCTGGTGTCGTACCTTTCATTGTATGTAACCGCAGAAGTGTAAAGCTGCGGTTATCTAAAGAGGTAAAACTTGTTAATACTGTGACATTTGTGTCCAGTTAAGGATTATTTCCTGTTCACGTGAACAAAACATGGTAATGTTCTAAGTAAACCTTGGTCAGATAAAAACATGTTGTGCATTAAGGTCGAAATGCCTACTTTTTAGGGTTCCGTACCCAAAGGGTAAAACGGGACCCTATTACTAAGACTTCGCTGTCTGTCTGTCTGTCTCCAGGCTGTATCTCATAAACCGTGATAGCTAGAAAGCTGAAATTTTCACAAATTATGTATTACTATTGCCGCTATAACAACAAATACTAAAAATTAAAAAAAATATATTAAGGGGGGCTCCCATACAACAGATATGATTTTTTTGCCGTTTTTATAGATAATGGTACGGAACCCTTCGTGCGCGAGTCCGACTCGCACTTGTTTTTCGATAATATTTTTCCTGGATTCATAAACATTATATACAGGAAACAAGAGCTGTAATTTGGCCAGATTGTTCTACTCAAAGTTCGAAGTTTGCAACCGTGGACTGCGTTGTGCCGAGTTGATTGAAACTAACAGGTAACACTGTTTCAATCAATCAAACAAGATTGAAACAGATGTAGTTGCCAGCGCATTTTCTCATTCAATTTTGAACTTAACAATCAACACTTTATGGTTTAAAATCATTTGGAGAAATTTGACAATACAATGTGATAACTTTATGTGCTAGCAACTGTACACGTTCGTTTACACGAGGTCTATAACGCTACGTTTCACTCAACACTTTTATTTCACAAATTAATTATGCGGCCGTCTAATTTCAGAAGCGGCAATGACGCCTGGCGCATCATCAATATTCACGATTATAAAGTTAACTAACATCTTCCGTTTATAATTTTATCGTTCCGGCGAAATTCAAAGTACATTTAATTTCCGACAAACGAGAAGTAATCATGTTGTAGCTCCCTTTCCGTCTGAGCACTAACGTGATTATATTGGTCTTAATTAAAACATGTGGAAGGTCCCGACCTCAGCAACGTACTACCGGTGAAAGAGAAATTCGCACATGTGTGAACTTTAATTCCTCGGATTTCTAACCGAGTAACAGCTTACTCAAGTAGAAATAGGATTGTGGAAAAGATGATTACAGTTTAGGTGAGGATACCTTTTTAAGTTTAATTGAATCCAATCAACACCTTGTCCATGTATATGAAACTTAGAAAAATACACGTGGCAATGTACCTTCTAATTACGTTGGTGAAAGTTTCTCTTTAATGAACTAAAAAACTTTCCTCTTAATTAGTACGGTATAAATGCATTCATCTAACAAACTGCAAACTTTTTTCATTTTAGTAATGAAACTAGTGCCATTACTCCCTGGGACACAGCCTCGTCCGTAGCAGTACACAGTACACCAGTGATGAATGAACGTTTAATTATCCTCGCTATATTTCGTGATTAAACTGTCCACTTTATAAACGATATCGCCGAAACATAGATCTATAATATTTCATGGAGGAACGACGGTAACAAGGTTTAAATGTTGCACTTGGAGCCATTATCCAGATCGAGCACAGCCATTATTAGCGTCGGAGGAAAATTACTTCCGACTCGCCACACGCAAATCTGCAGCCACGCAAGCATTCAATATTATGCTAAACATTTTCACCCGCGACTGACGACTGCTGTACTTATTATATTAGTCAGTGGTTCAAATTAAAACGTATGGTTAGATAATTGCTATTCAGGCTGCCTGAATGGATATTAAGTTGAATATCCCTTTTGTATTTAATCATTATTAATTATTTACCCTGCACTAAATCTATAGTCTCATTGAATGGTATCGCAAATTTTATGCTAACAGTCATGAAATAGGTACGCGATAAATTCCCGACTTAAATATTCCGTAACCTAGCATGACGCAACAGATTCCGTATACCTAGATTTCGTAAAAACCTAATTGCCAGATGGTTTGACTGACGTCAGAGCAGCGAGCAAGAAAAACATTAAACGATTTTTATGTTTTTTGTTTAAATCTTCATTCAATCGGCTGAATGCTGCAAAAAGCTGGCTATCCTACCAATGTGTTAGAATTTTACTTTTGGCTGGTACATAAGACGTATGACGAGATACATAATATGTATATGAGATACGTGTCTACGCCTACGATTCGTGGCTTTAATTTGAATAATAAGGAGCAAACACCATATCCTACAATCAAATCAAATTATTCAACTTGGACACATTAACTTCCAGAAGTCTGCCTTATCTTGTCTGGATCAGTCTTTCCTAAACAGTATTAGATTAATAAACAAAGCTAAATTAACAGATTGTATCGAGCTATTGAGCTACGTAATCCAGTTTAGCCTAGGTCGAACTCGTTTATTGGAAGACCGGGTATTTCCCACATAATATAATCACATAAACAGTTTAGTTACTTTTTCATATTGGTTAACAGTAAACAGCTCTTTGTCCGTTTTATCATCATTAAGTTTTCACACATCGGCGGAAAATACACCTTTTCCGTTTCCTTTTAAATGAAGCTGAGTTTTTATTTTGTACTCTCCATATTTGTTGAATATTTTATAGTGAACTACGCTGATTAAAAGCAGAGGCTAACAAATGAAGATACAAATGGGTAAATCATAATGCTTCCTTTTATATTGGTTTAAAATGTACTTACATACAAAGAGTACGTTTTCATACTAATTCGCAGATTTGTTTCGTTTTTATCTTATGAAAGTGGCATTTTAACGTGTACCTCAATGATCACCATAATAACCCAGCTACGAACAATGCATAAACGAAATGTCTAAATACGCAAAACCATAATTTTGCAATAAAACCTTTAACACCTCGTAAACGATTTCTAAACGTATGCAATAAGACTCTCGTCAATTAAGTAACTTGGCCATGTCCAATAATAATTACTTGGAGTATGAAGTATTCTCTAGAGGACGACAGAGCCCATTTCGAGGCGCAATATCTAGTCCCCCAGGCAGGCTCCCGGGCTGGCGGCCAGGCCGTCCTCAATTGTTTAATCGGCGAAGTTCCTCGATACAGGCCCGGCGACGCGGAAAGTTCAGCTACAGATGATAGGGCATGCTCGTTTCGCTTAATGTTCTATCTACGTTCCTCGAGTGCACTCCGTGTGTAATTACTGCACACATTAAAGACTCAATGCCGGCGCATTACATGAATAGAACAGTTACTTCTCACGGATTTGTTCGATTGTAAGGTGCGGCATCCAGGCAGGTCATATCCGCGTGCCATGAAATTTACCGTTACATGACAGGTCGTCGTGAAACACTTTACCGTTATGAGTAGGGGTTCAATCGATTATGTGTTCGATTAATATAAAGTGTTACTCTATACTATTCATAGAATTTGAAATGGAGCTGTAAAATCCAAAAGCTGCCGTAATGACGTCAACCGCATCAGAGTTGCAGCTGGAAATTATCAAAATGCCAAAAAAAAAAATCCTTTTACAAGAGACGCATTTTGCAACTGCTCCATGGTGCATACTAAATTAGTTATTTATAAAATGGGAGTCAGAAAACTAATGATGAATTGAACCGTTTATTAAAAGCTTTCCAGATATTTTGGACAAGCTTCAACCACCTAAATAACAAGGTGCTGAAAACACATTGGTTGTTCCAAAAGGATTTCCATTCATGCACCACGGCTGCGCAGTATTTAATTACCGAACAGAATAATTAGTTTAAAAAACAGCAAACAAATCGATCCTTAAAGACGAACAATAGAATAAACAACAATAAGGTGCCTAGATTTAAGAAGCTTGTTAGCAGCCGGGGCACCATGTCCTGCCGCGCGACACACGTCAATGTAAACAAAGGGTACGTCTAAACAACATGGCGCGTAATCGACACTAGTTTCTATTGCACCAACCAACAAACAATAACAAGACAGGGCATTATAGACTCTAGTGTTTACAAGTTAAGGGTTAGGGGGAGTGTAAAGCAGCTGTGAATGGAGCGCGGCGCTGCGCCGGCTGCACGCTTCCGACGGTGGCGGCCGTCATAGCTGGCGAAGACGTTGATATCGGCGACACGTTGTAGGAGGAAACGGGCTGCTTATCTTTTGCACCCGGCGACGAGTAATCCGTTATGGACACGATGGAGACAACGTGAGCGCCGTAGACTAAAAGGATTTTAGTACCTTAAGAAATAAAGTTAAATCTTGTCATAAATCTAAAGATATACTACCAAAGTTCGATACTACATCAAACATTACAGTCATAGTCGTATTCCCAAAGCACCCAGTGGATTCAAATTGACGTGTAAAAGTGCCAATTGTGGGCCATTTCCGTAACGAATCCAATTTCAGTTGATTGCTCTTCCAAATTGATGAATCGTAAAGAACAAAAACAATTTCGTAAAATATCAAATCAAGGAAAATACGACTGTGTATTGTGAAAATGTGTAAGAGCAGACCTTACTTGACAGGTTTCTTGAAAAGCAATCCTCTTTAAAGAGAATTAGCGTCATAAAACAGGATGCAATAAACCTTTGATCTCAGGGCGGAGATAAAACGGAGACCAAAGCATAGGATGAATTCTTTTGACAGATTCGTCACAAGTTTGTCTGGGGTTAATTGTTCAGTAAATCGCCTTTGCCTTGCAGTGTATTACTGCTATCGACACATTGCAATGGTGAGCGGATGGTTGCATGTCGGATTGTCGGCGTAGCAATGGAACTGTATAGTAACACCAGCAGCATATAGGGCATATCCGATGCGATTTCAAACGCACGTTTCCGGTACTTCCGCAATTGACATTACAGATTTATGTAAAGCAACCTTCAGCATGCATACCTAATTATGTTCAAAATGTGTATTATTGTTTTTCATGTTGGTAACAAGGTTTATTATCATGATTATTATAATAACGACTGACTAAACACGAAACATATTTCACTTTTCCTTAATAAAAAATATTTAGAACAAAGTGCGTTAATATTGTTATGTAATAATGAGAGGGATATTGTAGTCATAATTATCTAGCGATACATTGTGCCAGTTGTATAACATTATGAAAATATACGTGTGAGTAGGTAGGTGCCTTAATGAGTTATCAAGAACTCCATGTCGGTATTAGCTATAAATAAATCACCACTCACCTATGTAGAGGTGCATCGTGGATCTTTGCACTATGACACAATGGCAGCTGAACCGTGAAAATTCTCACGGTTCATTTCTCATCTAATACAACCTACCTATATCAACCTTATTTACATTGACAATATAGTCGAGCGGTGACCTCGCGTTGGGTAAAAACGTTTCGCGTTTCTTTGATGGGAAATGTGACGTACCTGTAACAAAAGTAATAGATCTGTTAGACATGTTATTTTTCCGAAGAGACGAGAGTGTGCTAGTTTTTTCAGGTTCTAAAAATAAGTTTGCAAAATAAAGTTGTTACGTTCTTCAATAAATATTGCGAGAGCTCTCTGTATTGATAATATTTTGTCATGCTTCTGCGAAAGACTTGGACACGATTGCATTGATTCAATTTTAGTTCTGAATCGAACACAAAAGACGGTAATTTCCTTCGAATGGGGTTAAGAGTTTGAGAGGCATTCAGTTGTGAATATTAGGTACAGTCGCCAGCACATCAAGCTACTACAATCTGTCAAATTTCTTTAATACATTTTCAACTTTATCGCTAAAACATTAAGTTCAAGGTTGATTGGGAAAATTTGTCAGTTTCGGGTGGCTTGATATGCTGGCGTCTGTACATAAAACTGGTACGCTCCATTCAGGAGCACCAATTTTAACTCGTGTTTTTTCATAACGTGACAAGATAACAGCTGGTGCCACAATATTTTTTAATAGCAGGGTTACTAAATGTTGTACCGTCAGGAAGTCAATCATAAAGATAAAGCGATTCCACACAAACGGTCCTGCGAACAGCAATACAGGCCGCACCGTCCACGTAGAGCCCACGCACACGTCATCAAGCCAATCCGACAACTTTATCACCTCGTAAACCGACCGGGATACGTCACATGTTAATTACCGTATTTCAAGCTAAATGTACGAATTAATTTAATATTCATTGAGTCCCATATCCGTGGCTATCAAATCCCGGCGCAGTGTTACCGATGCACGGGTATCATTAAAGTGGTCGTCACAACCGCAGACACGTTTAAACTCTAACTACGCTTAATTGTAATTGCTAAACAAACTCAGCAAAATGCCAACCAAATACCAGTTCCACTACTACTAGTTTCCACTTTTAGTTACCCGAGATTAAATTCACCTGTTATTTCTAAATACCACACGAATAAGTTAGAGCAAACATGCTCCCCCAAAATCCGTCACAAGATAATATTCAAATGTTATTGATATAGCGGGATGACATCCCCATTTAAGTGGTATTTATGTAAATATGTCAAAGTAGACTAGACTCGCAGCGTCACGAGATTAACGATGTTCCCGCCTCGGGCGACGTGTAACCCTCAACGTGATACTACGAAATATATTAAACGTTCATTTTATATCAAGAATAGCGCCTGCACTGTGCACACCGGGCTTACAACTACCTAATTCTCTTTAACACAACTTAGAAAACTTGGGAAAATTGAGAACCAATTAAGTAATGACAGCTAAGCCGCTCATTTTCTTTTGAAAACATGTACCGTACAGAAGTGCGCTAACTTTTTATTTTATTCAAAATACAATACAGTTTCTAAATAAAATTAAGGTCGTTACGTCCACGGAATAGACAGATACGTCCGTTCTATTTCAGATTCTCCAAACGTTCTATTAACCACTGTAGTTTCCTGGTTGGCCGGTCTAGTTCAGGTATTGGTTTCCACTATTTTTGGTTTATCGCTTTCAGATTGCACTTAAGTTCACTCCAGACGAAAATAGACTTGACAATTTTGAACGGCTGCGTTTAGACCGAAAGCTTTTATTGAATTATACAAGAGCAGTTGGATTTTATGTTATAGAGTACTGAGTAGAAGAAAAGGCAGATGGATACTGCTATAATGAGTCAGAGTATTCTATTGTAGTTCGCGTCATCGTTACACAATGCGGGCTCTTCTAATCCACAGCTTAATGTTCCTCCTCTGCTAGTACTTAAGCTCTTAATAATCGCGTGACGTCACGTTTAAGACGTCCTTCGTCTTAAACAAGAAATTATTATGAGCATGAGTCTGCAGTAACGAAGAACTATACCATCAGGGATGCAAATGGTTAAGCTTAATGAAAACAAATTACCTACTGCCCACTTTACAATTACCGCTGTTGTGTTTAAGACCTTTGGGAGGTTCCCATTAAACAAGGAGTTATTTGTGAACTGAGTAATTTGTTGATTTCCACCTGGTCTTTTGTTTCAGGTACTGAAGTAAACGACAAAAATAACATTCAAACTAAGTGCTTACCAAGGAGTTTTAGACATTTTTGCTACTAAGTCGTATTCATATGGTACCAGTTACTATATACTATACCAGTTATTTTTGTCATGTAAAGCTAAGAAAGAAAAGGCTTTGGCACCTTTCATAATTTAGGCTTAACTGGGATATATAAATGCCACCAACATATTATAGTCTGACTTGAGAACGGGCTACGGGATAAGAAAGTAATATACAGTGAGCTCTGTCGAAACTGCCGCATCCTATCCACTTTATAGGTCATTTCATTTATTCCATTCACTTATTTCCGTCGAAGGGATCTCTGTTACGACCGAATGGGTTTCACAAATAAACCTAATTCTATCTGAACAATACGATGTTTCTTTTCAATTTAACAAATTAAACGGTTCGCCCGAAGAACCCGGATAATCCGTGAAAGATGGCGAACCGACGAAAAAGTGTGCACTTGACAGCCAAAACTTTGTGAGTTCGTATTCCGATCATGGTTATTTTCACTTAATTTCGTATTCCGCAAATAATTACCCGGCACTTTGGATCCTATAGCCATTTCGTACGTGATTATTTTAACATAATAAGTGCTCTAGGTTCGTTGTATAACAACCTAGTCATTTGAACGTGACGTTATACAAAACCACGACGGTTTTATTCAATAAAATATGCAGGTTACATCACTGTACATATCACCTATTAATTTATTTAAATTTCACGGGAATCGAACGATAATAACGTATTTAATATTTCAGTGCTGTGTTTAAACTGAAATATTTGGTAAGTCAACATTTTCCAGCACATTTGCCGCGCACTTTATGAAGTTCCGTGTGAAAGACCATTATTACAGCTCGACCTCATTATCGATGCCATTTTAAATATTTTATTTAAATTGCACTGTGCAGTAGTTTACATTTACGTCTAGGTACTGCAATGAACGCATCTAATTTTGATGGTTTTCCTGCTCTTCAAATGAACTTCACATGCACAAAATACTGTAAAGGCAAATTGACGCCATTCTAAATATTGACTATTTTTGTACAGCTTTAGATAAACAAACACTTTTAAGGTAGAAATTGTAACGTGCATTCGTTTCTAATTAAGATTTTTTCCTTTTGGTACTTCAAATGGACTTCACATGTACAAAATAATGAAAGGTAATTAGAGACTACGCAATGTTTGAAAAGAAAGTTAAGTGTGCGGCCTAAATGTATATTACTAATGAGATTATTATAACTAAATAATTAAGAATAACAGGTATGATTGATGACTATCAATAAATCATAATTAATCAGCTGCTGCAACAAACTGTGTTAGCAATTATTAATCACGCAAATAATCAGGTGGTGATCGAAATAAATTTAGTCTATCATAGATACAGATTCATACGAATGGTCATAGGAAACATCAACCAGAATGATGAATGCAAGCATGCTACGTAAAACAAAATCACTTCTAAGACAAGATTTAAGAGAAAACACGAAAAGATAGATTAGTAGGTAATAAATTAATCTTATGATAGGAATACTGTACCCACACCCATGTACACATTTTAGACTCCTAATTTAACAGAAGTTATTTATGTGGCTTTAATGACTTCTCAGCGAACCAAATAACAAGCGTATTAACAATTACAATACGTTCCGACTTCAGTTTACTAGCTTAATTAGTCACAGCCGTCAATGTACAAACCGAATAATAAATCATTTGCCAGTCAATTAACAGTAATTTGGGTTTTGTGACACGACGTCGATAGGTTTGTTATAATTTACATACACATGTCATGAAATGGAATGAAGCATTCATGTGTGAAAAACATTCCTACAATTAGGCACACAACATACCCCTCACGAAATAATTAACCAAAATTATAATTGTTATGACTTCGCTACTCAAATGTTATTCAGAACTTTATAATTACTCTATGTTTTATAAGACCTCAAAACATCTAAGTAAGTACTCCCAGAATATAAGATATATTTCGCGAATAATGTACGAAGTTTGAGAAAATAAGCCGAGCTTCAAAAAGTCTAAAGGGTGTGCTTGGGGATTGAAAACATTAAGTTAATACTCGTTCAAGTATCTCGACTTAAAACCAACATTTATCTAGTTTAATAAATCACTAACGTCAGATCAGCCAAACCTGCTTCTGATCTAGTTGCTGTTTTAGCTAACTTCAGCGTAAGTACCTAGGCTTTTTTAATCAACTACATACTATGCGCTTACGAAACCATATTAAGTAGATATTTCTAAATAATATGAATTAGCAACTGCAACCCGCTAAAAAGCGAATTGACGTCAAAAAAACAACTTTCGAGTGATACAATCACTGTTACCGTTTCCATTTCCAAATATATTGCGTCACATATGAAATTACATGATTCGTAAGGTTTTATATTCACCATGGCTAACGTCTGACCGCATAATAGATTCTAACTAACGACAGGGTTGCCTACTTATTCACGGATATGCGGGAAACCAGAAATTGATATGCGGGACTTGACGAAAAAAAAGCGGGACTTGCCTCGAAATTTAAAGAAACGAGAGAAAAACCACTGTGATATTTTTTATAAATCAGTCTTATTTGAAAAAAAAAATATCTTCGCTATTATTAATAGTTTCATCATTTTTTTTAGTAGTTAGGAGTACTTGTCTTGTGTTTTGCATTTGAGCAATTTTTTTTTGTCATTGTATTCCTGCCCGACACCGTTGCACGTACACAACCGCCGCCGCGCCGCCTTTAAGAGTCTCTTTGTAACCTAGGCTAGGTTTACCAATAAGCGTCCCACAGACACACATCGCGGGACGCATTATTTCAGCCGTGGAAACGGAACGTGGGAGCCGAGAGTCGTTTGGCAACCCTACTACCGACGACGTACCGAGTATAACTTGAAAGTGTCTGTATAATTTGTATGCAGAGACTAATGCGCTGGTGTCATAAAGAGAGGATTCTTACTGCATTGTAAGCGTTACCTCAGGAGCGAGAAATTGTTTTATTGTTAAGTTTAGGAAGCAGTTGGGACAGGAGTAAAACACCGACGGCGGCGCCTCGCCTTCATTAACTAAATTACGTTCTGCATAAATTATTTACGACTTCGCGTTCAAATTAACTACACGATTATAATTCGACTTCAAATTAAAGAAAGTTTCCCATCTCTCAACGATATAAAAAGCGCGATAAATAAAATAAAACAAAGATGGGTTCTAGTTAGTCGTTGCGTATCGCAAAACAAAAGCGAACAACTGCCGAAACGAGAAACAGAAAGTTCTTTTGCTTAAATAATTACTGCATTTATCCACAAACGGTGATAACGAACACTACGTCACGACAGCGACGTACTTTCACAAATGAACCAAGTTCCTTTTTCCGACGTGCAAACTACAGTGCTAAGTTGGAGCAGTCCTGTTTCTAAAAGAAAAGTTTTGAAATAATCACCGTGAGTCGAGAGAGCAGGAGAACTTCTGAATTAACAGAAACTGTTGCCAAAAACGTTACAACGACATCAGAGTCGTAGTCTTTTCTCTTGCGAGGTAAACAATATTCCAGGTGGTTGCGACATTCATGGTTTCACTACTAAGTACTTTCAATAAATAAATAAGTACTTACTTGAATTCTGTTTTGCTCTTTGTGCATATTAACTAAAGACAGATGAGTAACATGTCTCTACGTCTAGTATTTTGTGAGGTATAGCATATTATGGGTATGTGTGCATGTCATCAAAATTTGACTCAATATAACAAGCAACTATTTTGCTTCCGAAAAATGTTAACTCTGCTTTTCTTTCACAAGAAAACAATACCACAACTCAAAAAGCAAAGCATAAATCCCGACACAAACCAGCAGCAATTCTTAACCTTTTGACCGCCACGTCAAAAACACAAAGACGTGCCCTCAGCGCCAAGCTAAGAATTCATACTGAAATGCCTACAAAATAGTAGTGAGTTCAAAATTATATCGATAAAAACTGACTATTCATTTTTTTACTATTTTTATTTCTTTAATAAACGGTAAAATACCACCAATATAATATACAGGAGTTTTATTTTATCCAGCTGTGTCCTTCTATAATGATCTGTGTCAAAATTTCAGCGTCCTTTATCATTTATATCCACAATTCAAAACAACAATCGATAAAATCAAGTCAATACAATCACAGCACTATGTTCAATCATGAAGTACTTTTTTGTCGTCATAAGATGACTGTGGCGTGGCTGGCACGGATTTTTAAAATTTGCTCGCTTCTGCACTAGAGGTGCACAACCGTTATTTATTAATAATATCGAAATAATAATAGAGATTTTATTTTATGGTTTCGTATATACCCACGACGGAACGGAGTAGTAATATACAGTGAAACTTGGTTAAGTAGGACCTGGATAAGTGAGAAACCTCCATAACTGGAACACTTTGGCACTGAATTACCTCTGTTAGTGGGACGAAGCAAACCTCTATATCTGGGATTCGTTCTTTCAATTTTATCGTCATAGTTACCTAACTGAGACGAGTGAATGTTTTATGCATTAAACTCTTTAACTGAGATAACATCGTTTTGTTTTTAACTAATTTTGAGCATCAATGACCTTCAGTTTAAGTTTTGCTTTACTATCATACGGATGTTTAGGTGAAAAATGCCGAAACGAAGGCTCAAATTGTTATCAGTACGTGAAAAACTGAAGTTAATATCCGTTTAAGAAAGTGGGAAGACACGCGATGAAGTCTGTGTCGAATTTAAGATTGGAACCTAGCCACCAGCAACGACAATAATAGTCAACATTCAAAGATTTGTCGACGTCGATGACGATTTAATAGTTTCAGGAGAACTTATTGTAAGCGACATTGTTCATACCTTCTTGTCTTCTTCATTGGAAAATGAAGAAGATGATGACGAAATGGGCTAATTGACGTAATGGGCGAAATGACATTAATTGGTGACCAAAGCATATTTCTTTTCTTTCTTCCATTATGTAAGTGTCATTGTCGACTCCTTGTAATATATTCATTAACTCCTCAGTACTCAAATTATTTTCACACATTGTTATTATTAAAATTTAATAAAAAAAAGGTGCACCTCTATTTAAATACTTTCCGCGTATGACGTCAAAGGATTGTCACGAATAGATGTCTGTGGCGTTCCAGGCACAGACGATTTGACAGTGTGATAGGGATGGACATTATGGTTATTATGATTTATCGATAATCAACTGACACCGACATTTGATGAGCAGGTAAATAGTTCGGTATTATAAAACTTTCATGATTGCTCAATTATAAAACTTCAATATCAACGTTTGTATTTAAATTTTGTAGAATAACTTAAAGAAATTATCTATAACGTAGGTTACCGCTCAGGTCGATATTCTTGTTGTATTGCCTGTTAGCTACGTCACTAGTGTCGTCCTATGGAGACTGTGGCGTGGACGGCACTATGTTTTTCGAACTTTAGAATTGGTATAAGTTTTTGTCATCTTTTGTAAATATAGATGAAATATAAAGAAAGAAGGTCAATTAATATAAATAAGAATGAGTCAAGGAACATAATTAGTTAAAGAAATAAAAAAATTAATGTTGTTTAATAAGCTTTATTTACGTTTAAAAGTCTGTCGTGTAGTCGCGACTGTGGCGTGCTGGGCACTTTTTGGCTTGTCGTCTATACACGACTGTGGCGGTCAAAAGGTTAAAGAGCAGACGAACGCATTCGGAAGCACTTACAACACATAAAGGTCACAGTTGCATAAGAGCCGTGGAGCGACCACCACGTGTGTTAGTTTCCTGACCACGGAAAAACAGTGGAGCGGTTGTCGTGACAGCTCGGAACGTGCCGCGCCTCTCAACAAGGTAGCTGTAGCTCGTCGACATCGCAAACTGCCTAACTGACTGACTTTAATGAAGTTTGACTCTGCGCTGCCGTTGTACGGTGGGCGAAAGATATAAGTGTACAGGTGCAACTTTCTCTGTTCTTTTTTTACAGGGTTCTGCGAGTAGTATGTGGTTTTTGGTGACGCTTGTCTGTGTGTGTCTTTTGCCAAGTTTATGTGGTCGTTACTGAGTTAGTACCGCATAATAGTCACTGTTTGCCAGTATAGGTACTTGACATTTTTGTTATGCGAACATTCCAAGGCAACTTTGACGTGATTAAAGCTTCTGCGAGTTTTGTCTTACTTTAAAAAGCTTTAGCCACTTTTAATATCTGTACATTCAAAGTTTACATTTCAGGCTGAAGATAATGTTATGTTAATTCATTCATTTCAGCTCGCAGACCGTAACAGGAAATTATAATTATGAGTTTCCTTACAAATTAATCTTCGAATACCCTTGAAGTTTATGAACTTGAGGCCGGTACTTACGTAATCGTTAATTAGAACAAACCGCTGCCTCTCGTAAATTAATGCAACAAAATTAAATTAATCGAAGTTGACTCTACTTGGAGAGACACCTTCTATTTAATGATACCTGGTTTCAAATAGCACACTAACACGCCGTAAATACCAAAATGAAAGTTCATGTTGCAATGATGTATCTTTAATTAATCAGTGAGAAGATATGCTAACAATTTCCCCAAGTCAACCCATGAATATCTGCGGTGGTAAAGCAGTAGAGCTGTGTAGCTTCGTGAACTAGAGCGCAGTCCGCATAACCGCACCATTATTATTGTACAATTTACAACCTGAACCGGTAAACAAAGGAAGGTGCCGCGTATTTACGGAGGAAGTTTCAGAACTGATAGCTCCCACCAAGAATACACGAATTTTCAAGGTAAAGACATGATTCTCTCCGATTTCACGCTAAAGGGCACACGACGTTTGTTGATTGTTTATCTAGAATTCCGCGCTAATAGAAAATAGCTAAGTTTGTTCCGTACCATTTCACATACGACGCGGCGACATACTCGTACCCCCGTTTCAAAGAACTTCTTTCAAGTTGCCAAGGAAATAGTGACAGGGTTGCCTCGACTGTCTTTGTTTTGTTCTTTACCAAAGAGTAGGATACTTATTTATAAATCGTTTAAACAGTTACAAAGTAAATTGAATCACGAGCACACTTAGACATTTAAAATAAACGCTCCGTGTCTCACATTAAGATACATTTTTTGTAAAATCTCATAAATATGTAAGGAGTAAAGTTGCGGAATCGCCGCTCGGCGTCCGCCTTGCGGTGCGACGGGCGCTGGCTACTGTTTTTCTCATACAATTTACAACCGTTAAACTGGCAAACAAAATGCCAGCAGCTTATTTACACGGCGCCGCCAAAAGGAAGTCCGTACGAACGGATGCTATGCTAGTAAAGGAAACGGACATAAATCACCGAATTTACGACAAGTTTCTGAAATGTTATTATTATTTAAAAAGAAAAACAGGTTTCCCAAACAAGCTGCAGGTCGCGCCTCGAAAGGTTCTCTCCCTAATAGGCAATTTGGAAAATTAAGCTTTGTTTACGAAACAAACGCCCGGAACTTTTAACTCGGGAAACGTCGGCGTCGAAGCTATATTCGAATAACAAACGATAAGTAACAAAATGTTGTCTTTGACTCATATTGTGCCAATAGACAAATTACTTTAGCAGAACACAAAAACCGCGGAGAGGCCGGAATCCGAAGAGATCCCGTGTTTATGTTGACCTAGCAACTTAGGAGTTGTGTAATCCGACAATTTGCCGTTCCTAACTCGCTAACACAACAAAACAAAGCGAACATATTCCCGGAGCTGAAAGGAAGTTCACTCGAAAAGGCAACTAGCTGCGGGGAAACCTTATATTGTTGAATTTATGATATGTTCCTACGCTGCGTTCCAGTTTCTGGGGTCATTCGCGCTGCTATCTGCGCGATATTTCGTTGAAAATAATAACAATACAGATGCGGCCGGATCACGACATAACGAGACCTATCTCGGGTGCAATTTCATATCTCCCACGTCCGCAAATAAGTTCCAATGGATATATAAACTGATTGGGATTATAGGCCAATAACTCTGAGTTGTTCGCTATTTGGCTCCGAGCAGCAATGAGGACGGGACGGAATGTCCCAGATAAGTGTTTATGAGCCAATTAGTGGCAAACGAAATGAGGCCTATCGGGCTCAGCGTAAACCTGATAATGGTTAAGATACGATCACGCGCCGAGAGCGTACTAACTACGCAGTACGCACACACTATTAAAGGGACATTTCAAAAGCATCCAATCATCCAAGTTATTTATTAGTTTAGCCTAGTTCCATTACACTCATTTGTGATTAATGACTTTTATTGTTTCGATATCGGCTCAAATTGACTTTAATGAAGACTGCAATCGGTGGTTACATATTAAACGAAGTAGTAATAAGAACGATTAAATCGAAACTCTATTATTATAATGTTCGATTAACTACTATCTACTTTCTATTTAACAAACGAAAGTGAAAACTATCTAATATGCGGTGTGTGCTAGTGTGTTATACGTCTAATCGCGAGCACAAAAAGCTATCATAGAAATGTTAGAAACGTCTTCCTCATAGCCAGAAACAAAAATAATTTTACCATCAAAGTACAATATCAAACATACAAAATTATGTAAGTACCAAGATGTGCGTTAAATCTCAATTTAATATTGAGGCGAAATTGTGTATTTATGTCGCTTGACTAGTGACTAGATCGCGTGGCGTCCTCGAGCCGTGATTGCAAGTTGTTAACTAGGCAAGTTGTTAGATTACTCGTGATCCATTTACAGTGCTCTACTATACCTACTTGACGGATACAGTTACGACCCAGTTAAGTAATTGTAACTTAGACTACATCTATTTCGAATTCAGGGACTAAAGGCAACTTTGACATGAATGTACAGTTGACTGGAGCTACATTTTATCATTTGGCGATTTATATTTGAATATGAATGTGGATAGCTATAAGAATAGGGTAAGGCCAAAGAAGCGATACCATGCAATGGAGATATCTTTATTTTTTTAATTCAATTTCTTTATTTCAGACATGAGTCCATAGTGTTAGTTTCAACAAAATAACTTAATAACTAGTGTTAGTAAAAAGGAAATAATAATTTAATTTCTAAATTCGGCATGGATCCTTACCCAGTGGCGCAGCAGTGGGGAGTCCCACCAATCTGAGAACACGCTCAGGAGACTGTTGGTGGCGGTGCGTAACCGGCCGGCTATGGAGGCGGTTCTTTTTCTTATAATGGCGTAAAAATCGTCTGTGCGCGCCTCCGCCAATATAGTTGACGCACTTCACCGCCACGACAGCCCCAAAAGTATTCTAAACGCATTATTATATTGGACACGCAGATCGCTGTATGTCCTCTGCGTAAAACGGGTCCAAAGACTGCACGTGTAGAATAACTGACAGAAAGCTTTGAAAAGAGTGACTTTAACTGGATTTGTACAGCGTGCAAATCTTCGAACCAACATGTTACATCGAACAGCCAACGACCTACGCTCCCTCTCTATATCTATATTGTCTTTAAGATCATCAGTGACCCAATGACCCAAGTACTTAAACTTAGTCACCCATGCTAACGGAGTGTCACAGAGCGAGACACCGGGAACACAGGGGCGTGCCGTCCATACAGGCAAATAGGCTTAGCCTACCTTAGCCAAATTCATTTATTACAACAAATCAACAATCATGTACTTAATAAAAAATACAAAATATAAAAAGAAAGTTAAAACTCCTGTTATAACACTTATAGCAACTTGTCGCGCCCGTGTGACGTCACACGGGCACACGCTACTACTCCTTAGGGGCCACCAAACGAACTGCCTTCATTTCTCATCGACTCATTGATGAATTTACGCACACTGGTGCATATTTTCGTGTGTATGAACGGCACACATGTATAGATTATGGGCGGGAACTCCGCCGTAAGGAGACCGCCAGCGCAGTTCTGATTGGCTGGCCTTGAAGGCCAGCCAATCAGAAGTGCCAGTCAAGATGAATGAAATGCAGTGCAGGGTTACCAATTTGTGGAGATTTCCCCGGATCGCGGGGAATTCGAGAAACAGACTACACACTGAAACGATCGTTTCCATAATGACTTGCTACTTTAAAAAAACAGGGTGGTATTGTCGAATATAAACCTTCCAAAAAAATATAAATTATAAGGAATAGCAAAAGCCCTATTAAAATAGTAAAAAATACATGAATTTTATTTTTTCCCAAAATTTTGTGAAATTTCGCTTTGATTTTTGGGAAGTTAGGAAAATAACTGTGGCAATCCGGCAAAATGATGCAATTATTATTTGGTTTCTTAAGAAGCCATATTTGTGTATCCGCGATCTTGAATGTTTTGCTTTTTTTAACGTACTCAATTAAAAGTAATTTGTTGTTTATTGTTTGTTTATCTACTTAAAAATGGTGTTCTGTTGTGAAGTTTGCGCTGATAATGTGTGTTTGTTAGAAGTTCAAAGTAGTAAGTTTTCGCATTATCGTTTAATGTTAAGATTCAACTTGATTTGATTTTGATGATTTTAAGTTATTTATAAAGATACGAGACGAGTTTGAGTGACTGTGACTGAGTTTGAATCTTCAGAAAATCGTGATTTGAACCTTGAATAATGTGGTGAGTTCTCGTATTTATAACTTTTATAACACGCGTTTTCGGCAATAATCTCGTGAATGTACTTACATCCTTAGCTTCTACAAGTTGTGTGTTCATAATAAACTGATTTCGTTTGTGCTATAAAACTATTGTTTCTTTCACTGGATAGCCTACACCCCCACCATACTGTTGTTTTTACAGGCTTTCTTTTCAATTTTTTTTTTTTTAATATTATAAATCAATAAATGTGACTACCTACTTTAGGGTCATCATCATAAGTAGAGCGACGTTGTGTTGTGATGTTGCGCGAAGTTTTTTTTTTGGGTATCCGTATGCGTGGCCTACCTTCCGTGGAGAACCACTGCACGCCACTGCGGGAACATCAGGATAGTTTATGGCACTCGCTTTAAGCATAGTAAATTCGCTCTTCTTAACATTGTACTTGAGCTCATGGGACACTGCATAGGACTCACAAATAGCCACCTGTTTCCTCAGAGTGCCGATCGATGGGCTTAGCAGCACCATGTCATCCGCATAACTAATATTATTCAAACAAACATCGTCAATAGAGAAGTATAGAAGAAAGCTTAGAATGATGATGATGCCTGAGCTATATGCTGTGGGATGAACCTTCATCTTAATAGGTGGTAAATACTGAGCTAACGGCTGAAAGAGATGGATTGAAAGAGACATGCTGCGCCAACCCCAAATAAATTAAGACAACGCAGGAGGCTGGTGACGTACATAGACACATTCAATCAAACCCAACGACCAGCACATACAAATAATCTCGAATTAAACTAGATTTGGCTTAAGTATATTAAATACACGAACACCTATGCACCAGACCATAATCGATTTTTTACGCAACAACACCGCGAAAAAATCCTTGGGCCGCGTATGATTAATGTTTCCGTACCCGTCAAAGATAATCTGGATCTGGCAACCTTATAAAGGTGTAATGAAGGTGCCTTGCAATTTCAGGGGCTTTTGGATATGGGACCATGCATTTTGTATGCTTTTTGAAAGAATATTTTGGGCGGAAATGAGTTCAAAGGAAAAATTTTCATCACCTTTATTGTAGGAAAGTACGTTCATGAATGACTTCGTTGACGGTACATTTTTCATTCACCAGTTCTTATCCGTAGTTATTCCAAAAATGTTATAATATTGAATTATGATAACCAATATTTGTTTGTGTTCTGCGCCAAAACACAATGTTGTGGTTTGCTGCGGCATTCATGTTTTCACATACGTCGCACAATTAGTTGAATTCATTAAAAGTCAGTGTGTAGAATGTATGTTTCATATTTATTTTCCTTTATCTTTATGGCTTATCAAACACTGTTTACACTGTTAATATTCAAAGTTCATTCTACCATAATCTAAAGTTAGTGTAACAATTTCTTACAGGTTTATAGCACCGCATGCCTCAGAAACATATTAGCTGTGCCACCAGCACTATACCATCAAATGAATACCTAATTAACCTTAAATAACAAGTTTAAATTAACATTACGTGATAAGTGTATAAAACTAACATATTTAATCAAGTAAAATTGGATACAACAAAACAAACAGAAAAACAATAAAATAGAAAAAAATAGGTAACCATTCATTTTGAGACATGACAATTAAAGGGTCAGACTATTTTTAAAGGTTCAGTAATCATAGGATGCAAAGCAGATTATACGATTCTTTTTGATCTGGTGATGCTTCTGCCACCAAAGCTAACACCACCACCAGACCTAATGGTGGTGGTAGTTTTCAAAGCTTGAAACCAGACTTCTACATCCATTTAACCACATAACGAAATCTGATGTTCATAAAGACAGTTTAAAAGTACTAAACATAAAGTACATTAAGTATAGGTAACCATTCATTTTGAGACATGACAATTAAAGGGTCAGACTATTTTTAAAGGTTCAGTAATCATAGGATGCAAAGCAGATTATACGATTCTTTTTGATCTGGTGATGCTTCTGCCACCAAAGCTAACACCACCACCAGACCTAATGGTGGTGGTAGTTTTCAAAGCTTGAAACCAGACTTCTACATCCATTTAACCACATAACGAAATCTGATGTTCATAAAGACAGTTTAAAAGTACTAAACATAAAGTACATTTGAATAAAAGCCCAGTATCATTACAAACAAGCTGAATAAAGACTTAATTAATCTGAGCCGGGAGCGGTAAGCCGCGGCCCGCGAGCACACAGTTGTGTATTCATTAGCATTAAGGACGGTTTCATGGCAACTACTGTTAGTTGAATCAAAGCAGACATTCAAATTAGATTAAACTCAAGAGTTCATTGCAGGCGCAAAGATCGCAGCGAACTTACGACGGTGAGGTCGACTCGCCGACGACTGCAGTATCAACCTCAGCGAATACGAACTTAAATCTCTAAGCTAAAGCAAATTGATATAAAAAAACAACATAATGACGAACACTTCCACGCTAATGCTAATCATCGGTTCGCGTGTTCGCCTTCTATATTCATGACTCTGTTCACAACTGAGAGTTGATCAATGTTTTCTAAAAACGAATAAATTTATATACAATCAAGAGTTAACCTTTCGTGAAACAAATACAAACAGGAGGATTTTAAGTTTTGTGTAATATTGCAGCTGTGAACAGCATTAAACAGCTATCCTTTGTAACAGAACTGTTTATTTACAGATTACTTCGGCTAAGTTTCTTTCTCAGCAGTCTTTTCATTGTCTTCATGAGATCATGAGTTTTGCAAGAGTTTACTCTTCCGTGCTATGTTCTGGTTTCATTCAAGCGATGGTACAATCTTGAAAATAAATTATAAATGTTTTGGTAGTCAAGCTTTTTAACAATTTTATAACACAAAGGCAATTTTAAATCCCAGACATGAGGAAATATGGTTGACAAAAATAGCCATTGTGATTTGTCAGGAGATTTTTTATCGTAATCTCACAGGAAGGTCGCGTTTAGCATGCAACGACCTCCTGACACGCGTCCAAATTGCGGGTTTAGCATAGTTTAGCGTAGATTAGTCAGTTCCGTGAGATAATTGCTATATGTACATCGTCGGTAAACCGAAAATACGCAGTAACATAGCTTCCGACTAATTGATGAACGATGCATGCTGGATAAATAAATTACATTTTATTCATAGAGGAAGGCATTAAAATACACTTCACGGAAACAAAATCAAACGAATGGATACATTTATCAGTGTCTTGTCAACTTACTTTGTGGATGCGAAACCTAATAAATTAGACTACCTACAAAGTTATTTGAAAAATTATACAAAATATATATATATATAATATTTACCATTATAACTAGGGATCGGATATTCGGATGCACATTTACCTAAAGTACGTTTTTTCCCGGCCAAGGGAACAAAACTATGGAAGCGGCTTCTTAAAATGTCAATTTTTATCCTGGGATCGTGGAATCTCATAATTCTTCAGTGTGTATAAAATAAAATGTAGTACTCAAAAGTATAATACTTATTTATGATCGATTTAAAACCTGGCATACAATTTGTTAATCAAAAAAACAAGTAAAAAAAATACTACAACTATTTGAATTCAAATTTTGCTGCTGGAATATCGAACAGGACAAAATGGTAAATATGACTGGGCAATTCATTTGGAATTAAACAATAAAATTAAAAAATAACTATTTATTCAAATAAACCAGGACTTTTCACGCACATGACGCGCCCTCCATACTAGTCTACACTCATACTTTTGGTAAATAGTCATCCGAATATCCGATCTCTAATTATAACGCTTCCCTATCACGTGTCACGCAGGTGATTTTTATGTATCAAAAGTAGAATAAACTACCAAAATAGCGGCCACACAAATAACTTTTATTGGGCTATTTGCAACGAAGTTATGTCATCAGAAAACTCCATAAATCGGTGAGAGAAACGTAAACGGCCAGCGATTACCGGCCGGTAGACATCTACCGAGACAATAAAACCAAAATATGACAGCTGACAATTTATCACCATTACGATGTAATACTTACTTCAGAGAATTTATTATCCGTTGAAGAGCTGAGAAGATTTGCGGAAGCAGATATTACTCAATGTCAAGGCTCTATTCTGATAATAACAAGTTCTTTGTCCACTGACATCAAAGATAAGATCTTTCAATGGAATCATTTGAACAGGGAGCTCTTTGCAGATATTTTTACAGGGTAAAGTTAATTTACTTCAAATATTTAAACTATGAATTTAAAGAGAAGATTAAAGGATAGTTGGATAGTTAAAGGTAAGCGATGATTTTGGATTAATAGTCAAATTAGTTAGTGTGTCATTCTGGTCATATATTAGGTTTATAGGTAGTTAGTTGTACATGGTAAACTACTGACCATGTCCAAATAGGTATATATTTTTCGTTAAGGTCAACTAGGTAACTACCCACAAAGGTTACCAAAGAGTTAGCCATTAACTACCATTACGACTTTAAAATTTTAATTGCGTCATTTTGTGGTTGTTTGTAGTACCTATAGCTATGTGGGTATTTGTGATTGTAAGCACAAAAAAAGCGAATTTGCGGGATTTAGGTAAGTACCGATATCCAAATGAGTCAAAAGCTATCTGCAATGTAGTTTACTAACAAACTAAGGAAAATCCCAGCAGATAAGGCAAGAATAGGTTTCTGTGAATAACCTCTTTTGTCAGTCATAATACCTATTTGGTAATAACCCCCAAATTAATAGTCCGAAAACTCAAACCTTTTGTTTATAAATAAAGCAGTTATAAACCCGCTCTCACTAATTTAGAAATTCCAAAATAGAATTAGGTAAATAGCACGTGTCGTGACCATACCTAACATAAGTTGTATTCAGTAACACAAGGTCGCTTATCATCGCAAAACCAGAACCGATGACCGAAGAGAGCAGACTGGTTTTAGAGTACCAAATTTTTGTGCAATACAGGATCAAGTGTCATGTTGTAAATGAAGAACCTACCTATATGTTTTATGGGCATATTCCCCACTAAAGTTCATAGCAATGCCCACGTGCCATATCTAAAGTGTAATGGCAGTCCATGCCCTGACAAACTTGAGGTAGGTAGATATTCTGAGAGTCATCCGAGTGTTAATTAAAATATTACCTACTGTTTGGTATTTTCAACAAACCACATTTTGAAATGCCATTTTGACAGCAGCGATTGATCATGGACAAGGAAATGGACTTTCCAAAACTAACAACAGTTTTTGAAAGTCAGTAGAGTCAGCCAGTACCTAGTGTTTTGTAAGTATTTTGAAAAGGTTACCTGACACTTAAGTACCTATTTCATACTATCTAATATTACTTCAAGGACCTACTTGGTTTCAAAAACTTTCAGATTTTGCCTGATATTAATATTAAGACGGATATAATTTCGAGGTCAAAACTATAAGGACAAAATCGGCTGAGACAAACCAAAAAAACATGAATTACCTACATGTACAATATGATATTCTAATTGCATGAATTGTGAGTGGCTGACAAGGCAAGGTTAACCGTTCACTACCTATTTATTTATTAAGCACGTTGATATTTTTATTTCCGCGTTTTAGTTCGTTGCCTAGTACCTAAATCGGTACCTACTTAAGGAAAAACTATGGTTTAAATCGGCAAAATTCTAAAAGTAGGTACCTACCAAACGCGAACGAACCCACAAACCGAGAATTTTCAGAATTGTCTCACTAAAAAGATAACACTTAAAACGTCACGTTTTAACACGGAGAGGTCTCTGAGAAATGTTATTCACATCGAGATTGGACATTCGACAGCGTCAGGATGACGCCGGACCGGTCCGTTTATCGGCAAAGTTTGGCTATACGAGTGCACCCGCCCAGAAAGTTCCGAGCTTCTTTTACGTAATGCGGCCCACATAACGCATTTTCGCGTCGATTCATTACGCCCCAGCCGACCGTAAAACTGACCTCTGCCAAATTGTGAGCGTTTCACGAGTGGGATGTCCTTGTCATAGAAATAGTATTTCTAACTTGTGTCTTAAGATTCCTATTGAACGTAGATGTCATGAATGAATACGCTTCGCCCACTTGGTTTTCTTACATTTTTTGTTTCTCTTATTCTGATTACGGCTTGGATTTTCAGTTGTGTAAGTGGGTACCCACTAGGGCTTTCAAATACCGGATTTTTTCAATACCGGTATCAATACCGGTATTGGAAGTCAATACCGTGATCACGGTATTAATACCGGTATTGAACGCAAGTTCAATTAGGACGTTAATAAAACCATTAAAATACGAATTTTTGTTTTCAAATCATCATCAATCAGTCTTTAAATAGCTTCTTTACTCTTATATAACAATTTGGTATTGGTTGATTATTTATTTAGGTAGGATTAGGAATTAGGGACGTAATAAAAACTTGAACTTAATCGAGTCTTTTTGCAGGAAGGTATTTCTCATAGACTTTGTAAAGTACATTATGAAAAAAATTTAAAACTTCTTATTATTATCGAAATTTCATCATTATAAATATTTGTAGAAATGTAAGTACTTATATCTTAATTAGCTAGCAATCATTTGGTGTTCATTTTAAATTAAATTAAAATTAATTAAATTCATTTATTTCAGGTCTTTAACACAAATAAAATTAAAAATTAGAAGAATAAAATAGAAAAAAAGGAAAGGAAGAATTTTTTTATTACATTTTTTTATTTTAGAAACATTCTTGTATTTATGCAATAAAAAGTACAATCAATCTAAAACTAAACAAGTAACAAAATAAATGAGGCGATAATAAAAAATTCTGACAAAGTAATAAATAATAAAATGTAAAAGTATATATGTAAAAGTAAAAAATTCTGAATTTTAGACGTTAATTTTTTTTTTAAATCTATTGTAATAATAGATTTAAAAACAGTGCTCGTAGCTGAGGTAGCACTCTTGGTTTTAGACAATTTGGATATCTCCCTCACTAATTGTTTCTGTTTGGACGTGTCTTCATTTTCACTGCTCATATTCAATGAAGTAGAAAGTTCTTCTATCGTCTTACCATGTTCATGATCAGTCATTGTCTCACTGTCTCTTTGAGCGTTTCGTGTGTCATTATTATATTCTTCTTCTTAGCATATCGATGGCAATCTAAATTGTATCAGCCCACAACTGAGCTACTAGTTTGGCGCTTTCAGTAGCGTCCATCAGTTGTGTAGGGAACAAACAACAGGACACGCAGGACACTCCAGGGCAGAGTCATTAATGAATCTCCACCTGAGCAGGTTTATTATTATTATATTTTAAACGTGCAAGTTTAAAATATAATAATAATAGCAACGTGATATGAGCAAAGCATTTGATTTCGTAGATCACAAAATCTTACTAAGAAAATGCGAACTTTATGGAATCCGTGGTAATGCACTCGATTGGATTAGAAGCTATCTAAGTAATAGAAAACAATGCGTCGAAATAAATCAGCTGAATGATCATCTTGTATCTACTCCATCGAGGTCTAGCTTTGAGTCAAACAATTTTGGAGTCCCTCAGGGAAGTGTCTTAGGTCCTCTTTTATTCCTTATATACATTAATGATATCCCTCTAGTAACAAAACATCAATGTATTCTATTTGCGGACGATATATCTGTTATCGTGCCAGATGAGCCAAATATAAAGTACGAAGATTCACTAAGAAACACCATAGATACAATAATGAATTGGCTCAAAAACAACAACCTTACAGCTAATATTTCAAAAACTAAAATTCTGCAATTTTCGAACTATAATAACACATCCATCATACCTTTAGACATACATTATAATAACATCAAAATTGAAGAAGTCCTGGACACTAAGTTCCTAGGTATAACCTTAGACAGACATTGTAACTGGAAAGCACACACAAATCGCATCTGCTCTAATCTAAATAAATTTGTCTTCGCGTTAAAAAGGCTCAGGAAATTGTCAAGCATAAAAACTGCTATGGCTGCGTACCATGGCTACGTTGGGTCTGTCATCAGATACGGTCTACTCATATGGGGCAACTGCTCGTTCGCCAAAAGAGTTTTTATAACCCAAAAAAAATGTATAAGAGCCATCTGTGGAGTCGGGCCGTTGGAATCATGCAGACCCTTATTTAAAAAATTAGGATTACTCACTCTCACTAGTCTATACATACTAGAAGTGGGAATATTTGTGAGAAAACACCTAGATATCTATGGTAAAGCCTCAGAAAACAAAAGATTTGTCTCAAGAGATCCCACTCGTCTTGCTATCACAAGATGCAGGAGCACACTTTTTCAAAATAACTGCTATAGTATGTCTGTCAAAGTCTACAACAAAATACCTAAACAAATAAGAGAACTCCCATTTACTTATTTAAAAAAAAAAACTAAAAAGATGGCTGTTTAATAATGTTTTTTACACAATAAGTGAATTTTTAAATTTGAAGCCCAACTGTACCTAATGGTTTCACTGTACGTACCAACCTAACTATGTGTAAAAATACTACATAATATAAATATTTTGATAGGTACTCTTTGGTAATAATTTTAAGTTGAATTTGTAAATTTTAACACTGTTTGTCATCTAAACGTTAATGGTTAACTTATATTTTAGATACCAATATTTGCATGCTGAATTTTTAGTAAGCGGAATATGTAGAACCTATTCATCTTTAACACCTCAATGCACCATATTTCACGCAAATAAAGATTATTATTATCTTTATTTATTTTCCTTACATACTAATTACATTTTTAAATATTTTTATTAACAAAAATTATATAAAAAACATTTAAAAATATAAAAAATAGTAGTCCGCCGGTGTCGGGAGCAGGGTCCAAGCTACCGGTGGTTAGGGCTCCAGAGACAGGAACCTCCTCACAATGCGAGCCGTATCGAGGAGTACTGCCTTCTGAATCAGGCCCTTGATCCAACCGCCTAAGGAGAGCCTCGATAGATGGTCATCGAGGCTCTTGGCCATAAGGCCATTGGCCGTCACGACAATCGGCACAATGATAGCCGAGTTCACATTCCACATGTCGACAACCTCGTGTGCCAAGTCGAGATATTTTATTTGTTTCTCTTTCTCAGCTTTCACGAGGTTCTCGTCATGCGGGATGGTAACATCGACTATCATTACGCGGCGCGCTGATCGGTCTATCACCACTATGTCAGGCTTATTGGCCACAATAGTCCTGTCAGTAATGATAGACTGATCCCAGTACAGCGTGACATGGTCTTTCTCGAGAACTGGGTCGGGCACATACTTGTAGTACGGTACCTCAGATTCCACAAGTTTATATTTCAAGGCAAGTTGCTGGTGAATAATCCTGGCTACTTGGTTGTGCCTGTGCAAGTACTCGCCGTTAGCTAGACGAGAACAACCAGAAATAATATGTCTGATGGACTCACCCGGACGGTGGCATGCCCGACACACGTCAACCGTCCCGTCCTTCATAATATGTTTCCGGTAGTTGTTCGTTAACATAACTTCATCCATAATCGCACAGACAAAACCCTCAGTTTCCCCAAAGAGGTCGCCGAAACGTAGCCAGGACACGGACGCTAGGAAATCTACATCCGGCCCATGAAGAGCCCGGTAGAAGCGCCCGTGAAGCTCCTTGCCTTGCCATACTTCCTTGCGGTCATCATTAGTAAGTACCACAGGTTTGCGCCAGTTCTCTTTAGCCATGGACAGCGGGGTGAGTCCCTTGTCCACTGCGACCACATCTCGGTGCATACCCACTTCGGTTTTTAAAAAATATTCTCTGAGACTGCACACCTCGCGGTTGTGGAGGGTCTTCGCGTTTAAAAAGCCACGACCCCCACACTTCCGCGAGATGTACAGCCTCATCACCGATGATCGTGGGTGATGCATCCGGTTTGCGGTCAGCAGTGTACTAACTCTCCTATCCAGGGCATCGAGTTCGGTCTGAGTCCATTTGAGTATGCCGAAAGAGTACATTAAAACAGGCATGACCCAACCGTTGAAGGCACGCACCTTGTTTCCGCCTGAAAGAAGGCTATTTAATACCTTCTTCAGGCGTCCAAAGAAGCGCTCCCTCAACGATTGCTTCATGTCAGTTACATTAATGCCTAACGCTTCCGACATACCCAAATACTTATAACTTTCGGATGAGGAGAGGGATCTGAGGTGTATGGAATCCGAGAGCTGAATTCCCTCGGATTCCATAATCTCCCCTCGCTTTACATGCATGACTGCACATTTGTCCACACCAAATTCCATCCTGATGGCGCTACTAAAAGTTTCAGTTACTTTCAGTAGCTCCATCAGTTGCAATTTGTTGGGGGCAAAGAGTTTCAGATCATCCATGTAAAGAAGGTGAGATATGACCTGACCACCTCTCCTCAACCGGTAACCTAGACCTGAATCCTCTAACAATGTGCTTAGAGGATTCAGGGCTAGACAGAACCAAAGTGGACTCAGACTGTCGCCCTGGAATATTCCCCGTTTAATCCATACAGGCTCATCGTTCCCCTGGATCTGTCGACATCCTGGATATCGAAGGACCGTCCTCCATTGCCCCATACACGACTCAAGAAAGGCGCGTAGAGTTGCATCTATCTTGTACAACTCCAGCACCCTCATGAGCCATGTATGTGGCACCGAGTCGTAGGCCTTCTTATAATCTATCCAACATGTCGAAAGATCCTTGCGGGATCGACGAACCTGTTGGCTAATGGCCATGTCGATGAGGAGTAGCTCCTTAGTACCGCGGGACCCGTTCCTACATCCATTTTGAGAGGCAGACATAATGGAGTTTTTGTCAATGTGTGTATTAATTTTCACTCTCAAAATGGATGTAAGAAGCTTATACACCGTCGATAAACACGTGATCGGTCTATAATTCTTGGGTTCCGCGGGACTACCTGACTTATGGAGCAGGTGGGTTACGCCTGTAGTTAAAAACTGCGGTAGCGACCCAGACTCTAAGGATGACTGGAATTGGGATGCCAGACAAGTGTGTGAACTACTAAGCCATTTGAGCCAGAAGTTGTGCAGTCCGTCCGGTCCTGGTGACTTCCAATTTGGTAACGGACGAACTGCTCTGGCTACATCTATTGGTGTTATTGAAACTGGCTCCATTTCTGGGATAGGTTCACACACTCGCTCGACATCACGCATCCAGTCAGCCTCAGTATGGCAGACGGGCACTGACCAGATGCTGCGCCAGAAAGAACTCGTAGCTGCATCATCTGGGTGGCAAACGTCTGTCATATTTTGCTTGGGTCGCTCCCAAGCTCTGTATACCCACCTCTCATCGCTCTGGAACATGCGATTCTGTGAGTATCGATCAACCCGCCGTTTATACCGCCGAATACGGCTCGCCCATGCATAAACTTTCTGCTTCAGGAAGTCGATGCGCTCTGTGACACGGGACATGTATTCTTGAGGACTGATTTCGGTCCCCGAGAAGGCCCGCCTCACAAAGCGCATCACACGTGGTCGTGTATTGCCCTCCCTGAAGCAGTATAGTTTGCCGATGAGTACCCTGGCCCCGTCGATACGATGTTCGATCCTGCGCTGCCAGACTGGTACGGCTGGTTTTGGTCGACTAGCTAAGTCACAATTTGGGAATTTTACATTAGCTAGACGACATGCCGCAACAGCTCCACAGTACAGGATCGAGTGCGTATCAACGAGGTCCTCGCTACTCTCGAATATATTCTTGAGTTGCGAGTCCAAGGCACACACCAGCGCTCTATTTTTCTTATGCATGGGTAACCGTGGTAATCGGGGCCTAAGTTCGGTAGGAGTGGATCGATACTCACGAAGCGCATCCTCCAGTGCGCTCCTCAATCGGTCGTTGCACTGGCTACTTACCGTGACAACCCTATCATCTTCCTCTACAACAGCAGGGTTGGACCGCGGCGTGGTTGCGCCAATAGCTGACGCTCGCATCGCGGTTTGTGACGGAGTCAAGACGATAAGGTTGCTCAGTACCTCTGAGCGCAGCCTATCAAGCGCGGCGTCGTCCAACATGTGATTGCGTTGGATGACCCGCACCTGATCCGACAGTCGTTGGGCCGAGACGTTGACGGTTGGTTCAAGTTCCTGGAACAGAGACAGCATCCTAACACGGTACGCAGTGAGGTTAGTTCCCCCCTCTGTAGACCCGTAATATGCGCGCATGACGTTCTCGTTTATGGACTGAGTCCATCTCATGCGCTGCACACAACCACCGGCAGCGGGGACCCGGCTCGGGGCCGGATGGCCCCTAAGTCCCAAGCTCCTCGGTGGCCGGCCTCTCCCCTGCCGACGCACAGGTGTTGGCGACGTCGGCGGCGAGAAATACTCATCACTCGAGCTCGACGCAACTGCCACGGCCGGTGTCACAGCACTCACGACGGGGCTGGATTCCGGCGGCGGCGAGGCGGAGCTGAGCGACGAGTCCGGGGTTGGTAGGCGTGCACGTCGGGATGCAGCTCTCGTTATCATTCTTGTTAATTCGTCATCGTCTTGTTAATTTTGTTAATTTTTTCTTGATTTGTTCCGTATTTTATTGTTGACGCCGTTGACAGACGTCATTTTCATATTTAATTTTTTTGCTTGGTGATTTTCCAAATTTGTTGTATTTGCTTCATTAAAAAAGGTCTATTTGAAATGTTTTTGAAGAACTATATGTGAACTGTAAATATCTTTCTAATAAAACTAATATTTATATTAAAATAAAAATTTCGATGATAAAACCACAGGTGACTGATAAACGAGGGTTTATCAGTCACCTGTGTTATTATTATTATCCCTTTATTCATTTTTTTACACATTCTTTACATTTTTAAATATTTAACTATAAAACAATATAAAAAAAAACATTTAAAAATATAAAAAATAGTAGCCCACCGGTATCGGGAACAGGGTCCAAGCTACCGGCAGTCAGGGCTCCAGAGAGAGGAACCTCCTAACAATACGAGCCGTGTCCAGGAGTACCGCTTTCTGAATCAAGCCCTTGATCCAGCTGCCTAACGAGAGCCTCCTGAGATGTTGGTCGAGGCTCTTGGCAATTAAGCCATGGGCTGACACGACTATCGGCACAATGATTATTATTATTACGATAATTTCTAGTATGTATTTTATCAGATGTAAGGTTTTGTGATCATCAAGCTTGTGCTGGTGACAACAAGTGAGAGAATAAGATTAGGACATCTAATGTTTGTAATACCGTAATCACGGTATTGGGGCGTCAATACCGGTATTGACAAAAGCTCATATTAAATCCATGATCACGGTATTACGGGATCCCGGAATACCGGTATTGAAAGCCCTAGTACCTACCTACTTTGCTTTTTTGTTCAAAAAATAAAGAAATAATTACTTAGTTGATCATTTGTTAAGAATACGAAAGTAATTAAAAACTAACATCTCGTGGAGAAAATTCGAGTACCAGATAATGCGCTTTTGTATCTTTAATTAACAAGAAACTGGGTACCTAGTACAATTCTGGGTTTACATTTCTCAAACAATATTTTAGTAGAGTAGGTACTAATTAACTTTTGTACCTAGGCCACCTACCTATGTCGATTCTAAAACATACCCTGTTTTTACGCAGTAGTGCGGTCATTACATTGTACTCTAACAAAAAAGCAAAAAAAAAACCGATTCTGACAAATGTTTGGGCACGTAGACACAACATGTTGAATGATAACTCCACAGATAAACCTGTTACGAAAACATAATCAAGCGTGTGGTCTCACTACGAAAGTAAAAACCAAGAAATATGGCTTTTCCTTTATGCAACGCCAGCCAAGGCTGTTATCGCTACAATCTCTGAATTACACAAACAAAATTTTCTATAAAATTTGGAAATTTTTCTTGTTCGTTTATAGTCAGACATCCTAAGCTGGCCGCAAAATTGTTCTTCAAGGTAAGTACCTACATACAATTTTAAAACGGTCGTGCGATTAAAGGTCAGGTCAGTTGTCTTGTCGGTCTAGTCGTGCCGATCCATAGAATTATTAAGTAGAGTGCGTCATGGTTCTTTTGGCGCTTGAATGACAACGACAAAGGTGCGCTGTTTTTCAATTTGTGAAATTGTCTGTGGAAATTGTATTGAAAATACAAGATGGCGGCGTTAGTTCCGACGATGGCCACGCGCCAAAAAAAATCATGGTGCAATGTACAAACGCCAGCAGCAAGCTACCCGAAACTATAAAATTTTCCCAATCAACCTTTAACCTAATGCATAAGAAATAAAGTTAAAAATCTATTAAAAAAAAATTGACAGATTGTAGTAGCTTGATGTGCTGGCGTCTCGTCTGTACTATACTTACTGCCGATCATAGTTTGAAAATCCCAACACTACAAGTTCCAGAAAGTAAAATGTTAGTCCTCATCAAAGAACTTATAGGTAAAGCTTTACCTATAAATTCCTTGGTCCTCATCTACCTTTTTTTATGTGAAAAAGCAATAACCTTCCCTGCTATAATAAAAAATTCGAATGGTGTTTGCCAAATTCGGACATTTGACAATGCTGTCTGCTCTGGATAAAACAGGCGACGAAATTCGCCGTGTCAAATGTAGGATCACTATTGCGGTTGAATGCACCTACGTGGTGCAGTCAACCACATAATAATAATTAAACCACTGGATTAAAATATTATGTATTATCGTTTATTTCCCGACTGATACTCTCAAAAAATCGATACCTATACCAACAGTAAAAAAGAAGCTGTTATGGTCATTCACAGCAAAAAAATAACATCTGCAGGTAGGTATTTTTACTTTTTTAACCAAGTTACAGGTAGCATGAGAATCAAAGCAAATCTTCAGGACCTAATCCAAGCTAAGAGTTTGATTCTAGAGATTCTCTCTCTGTGTAACTTGTTAGGCTTATTGTCCATTTATTTAAAACTACAATACAAAGCTTGTCTTATCTCTGAGCAGTAAAGGTCAAAATCGTATGTCACAGGGATCAGATGGTGCACATGTTTTGTTTTTGCACACATGCCAGTGTTTTGATTAGCAAGTGAACTGTTGAATAGTTGCAGATAGTATGTTAGCATTGAACACATTGTTTCATTGATGTGAAGTTCACAGCATCCATTGAATCAACTTCTCTCATTAGCCTAGTTTGTGATTGATAATTTTGTAATAGATGTTAGATGCCTAATGGATAATTGAAATTATAATTTTACCTATTTCCTGTTGAAATTTAAACATGACATGTTTTATAATGACTACTTAAATTACGAATATAAGATGGCATTAAAAAAATTTGAATTGCTCATACATATTAGTTTTTAAATTATTTGAAAAACAAAAGGAGTAATCCTATTGCCTTATTGTAGACTTCTATATATATTTAATTTATTGAACAATTAAGTAAATTGAAAGCCAATCTCCGACAAAAGCACCCTATTTGTATGAAAGTGTCCATGTGCAAGAAAAAAAATTTAATTGAATTGCATGACCTGCAAAGTATTCTTTGGATATATCATAAATAATTTTGAGCTCATTTCATTTCAACAGTAAAAGGATAAAAATTACGGCACTGCACTGGATTAATTTATTAAAAATTCCACGAATTAGTCAGTGGACTTTTTGTATATAAATTAAACTAACTAGTGCTTAATATTCTAAGGAAACCAGGGTCAAGTAAAACAATGATAATTAGATGCGATATATTGGCCTCTGACTTCATTATCAGTAACTAACGTCACTGTTCTATCCTTATTCAGCAGAATGAAATACTTTATCATACATGTTTTACTGCTTAGATGAAAATTGTAAGGTTTATTATTTTATTTGTCCTACTACTAGCGCCAACAGTAAATAATTAAATACTTTGTGGGTAGTTTTAAGAATCAATAAATTATAATGTTAAGTAGTAGAATTTTTTTAAGAAAACTGGATATAATTTTTTTTATTGTAAAATGGTATCAGTTCCATTCATGAGATGGCATTAATTATGTTGCTCAATAGCTATTTGGCAGTCAAAACCTCCACCTGATGTCTGTGATTCTTATGAATAAAAGAAAAGAAATCATATTATGTATGATGTTGTAAGACCGGTATTCTGTTACTCTGGCGTTACTTCCTTGATATCAAGAGCAAACAACTTTCGCTGCGAGCGCCTGCGCGCGCGCCGCCGCCGCCTGCTCCAGCTGGCGCACGCGCTCCTGCGCACCTCGCCAATCTAACGGCTTCCCAAATGTACCACCAGCCAACCAATTACACCTACTGCAACATTACGCAAGCCTTTAACTACCAGAACCCGGTCAATCGCTCAAACCAGATTATACTCCGACATAATTGTACACGTAACACCTGAAACATTTCTCTGTTTACGAGTACCTTGTACATGAATAAAAGAGGAAATACTCACCGATATGTTTATCGCTCCCAATCCCAAACAATATAAAAACTGTCACTCACACGTTAGACCACAAAACACAGACTATTCACCTCTTGACATCTGACATTGTTCATAAAACGCAAAGAAATATCACATTTATATTTCACCATATACACGTAGGGATAAAGCGTTATCATAAAAACAATAAGATATAACAAAAGTTGTGCAAAACGATCGCAAAATAACCGATACAAAACGTAAACAGCACCTACTTTGACAGAATCATCCAATAAACTGACACTTGTTTTGCAGTTGCCAACTGCAAAACCACTTTCGCCTTCTACAAATGCCATGTTTGTTACCAACATTCAGACATTAAAAATATCCAATAAATAAATTATGTTTCTTTACTTTATTGTTACAAGGTTAAGCAAAAAGTTTGTATTAGAAAGTGTTAGTTTACGTCTAGTTCTAGAGTGTGAGAATTTATCTCCGTATAAACCATCAATAACTCAATCAAACAGGAACATCTCGGATTTAGATCTCAGCCTATGAACTCTTGAATCCAAACTTCAGTAAGCCTTGCCTTGTAAATCAAATCTCTGCTATTGAAGAAATTTAATAAGTTTAAAACATTACATGGAAAACAGTTTTTGCTGCACACTAGTCGGTAGAAAGAAACAATTATCAAGTCTTTAATTCTTATGTGATTCTTGTTTGAACACATAGAAGTTGTGAGGTCATTTTTCTTATGGTTAACCCTATTCACATTCCGATGTTGTCGACTGGACGACTGGCAGCGCAGCTGTTTGGCAACCCTGTCATATCAGCTGTCATTTTCGTCGTCATCAGCAAGCTGTCACTTCGGTTGACTGTTATCTCTATTTTTGTGCTAAAAATATATATTTAAGAGTGTGAAAAACTTTCCTTTGTGTTTACAGTACATAACAAATTCTAAAGTGGCGTGAATTAGTTTACTACAATGTCCAAATTCGAGGATAATCCGTTTAGTGATCCAACCATAGACAACCCATTCGCAGTATGTAGCCCTTCGCTGATACGAAAATTATATTGTTTTTATACTTTTGATGGTTTATTGTGGATTTATTCCAGGATCCTGCTGTCCAGCAAGTAGCCAGAAGTACTAATAATGCAACACGAGGACTCGACGACTATAACCCCTTCGATGGACAACAAAATGCAAATCAAGCTACGGTAACATGTTCATATTAGTCATTAGTGGGATTTTTGTAGGTGTCGATACGACCAACGGTATCTTTGATAGATATCGGTGTAGCGTAACGAACTTGCGTTAATTAATGGCTTTTGTTTCGTCTTTGCTTTTACCTTTTCTATGTATTGCTATCCTTTTTTCGAGTTTTATCCAAAACAGACAAAGTTATTTTATGAAGACGACTGGTTTTCAAACTCAAAACAACAAATTGCTAATAATGCTATATTTTATAAAAACAATACTACAACCTCAGACTAAAAAACTACAAACAATGGAAATGAATGAATCATTTGCTTATAGGCACAGCCTCCTCCCCAGCAGCCATCGCAGCCAGCGATCATGCAGGCCGTGTCTCCCCCGGTTAGCGGGCAGTACACACGGCCTGCACAACCCCCGGCGCAGGCCCAACAACCTCCACCCAACTTCACTACGGCTGACTTTCAGGTATATATCAGAAACCACATTGTATTAAAAAATCTATACCTTGTTAACATTTTCTTTCTTATCAAAATTATTATCACTAACAAAAAAGGAGCTGCAAATTAATATGTTAATATTAAAAATTCTCAATAATTGCTCACAATAATTTAGAAATATTAAGACTAAGGATTTTTTTTTTTAAATATCATTTATATTGCAATAAAATAATTTAACTACTATTATAATATTAGTGTCCCACTGCAGGGAAAAAGCAATTAAGGAACAATCATGTTTGAAGTAAAACATTACAGTTTATATTTAATTGAAGTAAATTGATGAACAATAATTAAAAGAGCAGAATGTATTCCGATGCAATCTGAATTCATTTGAAATATACCAAATCATAACAATATTATTTACACTTATAAATTTAAATAACCTAAAGGTACTAACTTAAAAATGGCGTCAAAAAACTGCTCCTCAACGCTGGCACTGTCAGCTGGTAATATCCCCAAGAGAGGCGGCGTTGCCACGCTGTATGGCAACGCTAAGCCTCTGGCCAAGGTAAAAGCCAGCCCTTGGGTCACGGGAAGTGTCAACTAAGCGTTTTGCACTCGGACCCCACGGTCCTTGAGTTTCAACCCCAAATGGATCGAAAATATACTTTCCAATAAGGTTACTATATTTACGCCGCTTGAGGTTCTCCGCAGCCGCAGCGGCAGCCCCAGCACAGCACGATTAGTTAGGAAGACGGGATGGCACAAGAGTATCGACACATGTTGCAATAATTTATTATATTGTGTTACTGCTTCTCAGTATAATATTAGAAATAATAACATGTACTAGTTAAAACCTACTGGTGCAATATTTCCTTGTTAGCTAGACAGTTATCCTTTTTCAGTATCTATGTACATTATTCAAGCTTGAATTAAGTATATACTCTCCTAAGAATCTCTACTATGTAACTGATTATATTTGTGATATATTTAAGATAAAAATTAAAGAGCAATAATGTTAATACTTAATAAAATCAATTGCATCATTAAATAAAATAAAAAATGATGGACTATGGGGCCATCTATAAATTACGTCACACGTTAAGGGGTGGGGGAGGGGGTCGATGAAGTGTGACATTGTGTGGCAAGGGGTGGGAGGGCTCCTAAATTTTGTGACGTCACATTTCAAAATCTATATGGAGTCTCACAAATGTGATCAGCTGTGACAAGGGGGGGGCGGGGGGTAAAAGAAATCATGACATTCGTGTGACGTAATTTATGGATGGCCCCTATTTTCAATAACTGAAGAACTCTCAAATTATCAAACAATTCTTAACTATAAGGCACTAATAACAGCTGGTATTTGCTATGAAGCAAGCTTTAAAGTGACAGCATAAAAATTAGTGGAAACTTAAAGTCTTTGAGAATTAAGCCATTAGAGTAGAAAACACCTTCACATGTATAAAGTGTTATTGCATGTCAACTAATATGCACTTTGCTTTTTTCAAAACGCACAAAAGGAGTTGAAGGTAAACACTTATTATCATTATGAATCATTTTAGTAATATTATCTGTAATCACCTTATCAGTATGAGTCAATAATAACATTTTATATACTTAATTTGTTTGAAATTAGAAACCAACAGCAACAGGTGTACAAAAATGTTCCTGAACAGTTTGCACAGCTTAACTAGTCGCTCGCTCTGATTGCTGTATCATCAGTCACCTATTGCATCTTATTGTGTCACATATTATGTAAAAAGATAAGCTCTGTAATGGGGTAGTAATTGTCTTTTCAGAAAGGGCTAATTGCAACACATAACTGCTCTTAAACTAAGCATCTAGTACACTCAGATTTAGCTAATTCCTATTATAGTTATTTTAATAGAAAAATGATCACAAATTACACTGGAAAGTATACATGCTTCTGTAATTTTGTAACATGTAGATTGGACTAGCCAATTTAATTCTAACTGTGGTAACAAAAACCATAATCCGCTTATCACATTTTAAAATAGACACAGTTTTGCACATTTTAAAATTGCTCAATTGCTCAACAGCAACAGCTCACACTAAACGCTATTGAAACACCTACACAATCTTTGTAACTCTAAATTGCATGTGTGGGCGTAACTTTCCGGTTTAGATTAAATGTGAACTCAGATCAGTTTGAACTGTTGCTTGTGCGTAATACTAACGTTATGAGTATGACTGATCTGCAGAGAAGACAGGAGGAGTTGGAACGTAAGGCGGAGGAGTTAGCTCGAAGGGAAGCAGAGCTGCGGGCTGGTTCGGCCGGCCGGCGGAACAACTGGCCCCCTCTACCCGCTTTCTGCCCCATACAGCCGTGTTTCTACCAAGACATCAATGTGGATATACCTCTGGAGTTCCAGAGGATCGTTCGTCACCTTTACCACTTGTGGATGTGTAAGTGGTTATGTAATTTCACAACCTCGTCCTAATGAATTTTAATATAGTTATACCTATGCAAGTCTATACTTTACACAGTTGTTGCAAATAGATGCTAAACTTCTTGAAAGATTAGTATTATTTGTTGTAAAGCCTATGTGTAAGAAAATTCATTTCAAAGTTATATTTGTTTCCAGTCCACGCCCTGGTACTCTCCCTCAATATAATCGGCGCGATGTCGCTGATGTTCGCCGGCAACGGTTTCACGACTTTCGGCCTATCAATCCTGTACTTCATACTGCTGACGCCCTTCAGCTTCGTCTGCTGGTACAGGCCTATCTACAAGGCGTTTAGAAGTGACTCTTCCTTCAACTTTATGGTGTTCTTCTTCATATTCTTGTTCCAAATCATCATAACAGTTGTGCAGTCCGTTGGATTCAGTGGTGGAGGCTCCTGGTAAGTTTTATTTGTTACATCCTTGCATTATTTTGTTACTTTCTTTGTAAGTAAAATAAATCCTTACCTACTTAAAGAATAAGTGTCAAAGTAAATAAAAATTATTTATTATTGCCCTTCGTATGAATTTATCGACATCAAAGATAACAGGAATGCACAAGTATAACACTTTTATTTATTTAAAAATAATCAAAAAAAAATAAAAAATAATAAATGATCAATATTCTTTTAAATATAATCAATTACGTAATGACTAAATCAATAACAGAAATAAATGGCTATGACCATTATACATTAGGACGATAAATAATTAATTGGTCATTAAACATTTGTTAATGAATACTTTGACTTTACCATTACTTTTGTGGTCACAAGCACATTTGATGATTGTGGGTTCCTGGGTTCGATTCCTAGGTTCGTGTTATTGAGTTTTTCCATAATGCATTTAGGTGCGCAGTTGCCAACTTGTGCCTGCGTACTTGGCCAGTCATCGTTGGGATAGGCCGCCCGTGACGGGAATTCGGTCAGTAGAAAATTATTATTAATGAAGACTTTTTCATTACAGTGGTCTGATCACCAGCATTGGCGCTTTCAAGACGAACATTGCCGTCGGCATCATCACTTTGATGGTGACCATTGGATTCATCATGTGTGTCGTCGTTGATGTTATGTTAATGGCAAAGGTGAGATAACTATTATTATCAAATCTGGTTTAGATATTTAAATGAGTGGGCAAGGCCGATTCGTGTCGCAGACGTAATCACGTAACCTGTCCACCATCTTCGAAATTATGTTTATCTGTAGGTAAGTATATAGCGTTTGTATAGCTGAACCGATTTTGATGAAATCTTGTTACGATATTCTTCGAAGCACAAGGGGATCTAGGACATTTGCGCAAAGGACACTTGCGCGATTGGAATTTTGAACGGAAACTTACGTGAATGATGTTTTGCGCGCATGGACACTTGCGCGATTGGGGTTTTGCGCGAACGTACTTTTGCGCGCATGGATACTTGCATGACTGGATTTTTGCCGGACGTAATGGCCACCGAGGTTTACTCTGTAGAGTAACATCATGCCTGCAATTACTTGAAGGTGGACCGAGTTGAAGAAAATTATTAGGATCGCTGATTTTTATTCTTAATCTGAATGCGTGATTTTTTTCAGTGTTCAAACACTGAAATAAAAACAGATTCAGATGAAAATGAAAATCCAAGATAACGCAGAGTAATGTTAACTCTCAGTGTTATGTTTAGTTTACAGAGTAAACTTCAGGGGACATTAAAAAAGGGGCCATTAAATAGTGCAAAAGTCCAGTCGCGCAAGTGTCTATGCGCGCATATGTCTTTTCGCGTAAGTGTGTTTGCGCAAGTGTCCTGATACCTAAGGTTTGAAATGGTCGTTTGTATGGGTTAATTCCAAATCCACTTGTCCGAAGTCGCGGTCAAAGCACTAGTGTATTATAAATGTACAGTGTACCTAATGTAATTTACGCTACACGCTACTGCACTGAACGCTTCACGGATGAGCTGAAGTGTACAAAGCTTTACGCATCGTGCGTCTGCTTGGACGACGGGCGGTCAACATAACTGTCAAGCATAAATCGCCATTTCAAGCTGACTGTTATCTGGCTTTCCCGCCATACTTGTGAGACTCACATCAGATACTACTCTGTCAAGAAAGTACCGGGAAACGATCAATAATATACAAAATATTAGTTATTCATCCAAAGTTATTTTATCGCCTTCAAAGTATGCTCCTTCAGAAACGATACACTTCAATCACATCCAATAATCGAAACATTTTTTAAACGCTTTTTTCTGGAATTGAGTTCAGTTCTCGCCGCGAATTCTCCTTTACATCTTCTACCGAATGAAAACGGGTGCCACGAAGTGGTAATTTGAGTTTAGGAAAATGAAAGAAGTCGACTGGAGCCATATCTGGTGAATAAGGTGGTTGCTCGATAGTATTTGTTGAGTTTTTGGTCAAAAATTCGTTCACTATGATGGCCTTGTGCGAAGGCGCATTATCGTGGTACAAAATCCAAGAATTTTCTTTCCACAAATATGGCCTGTTGGTCTATCGTTGAACTTGCTCTCTTAAACGCCGCATAACGCTTGAATAAAATATTTTATTTACTGTTTAACCTTCTGGCAAGAATTCCGACTGCTCAACACCGCGATAGTCAAAGAAAACGGTCAACATGACTTTGACTTTTGATCGATTTTGGCGTGGTTTTTCCGGTTTCGGTTCAGTTGCAAGGCGCCATTTCGAAGCTTGTTGACTAGTTTGCATGGCAAACTTGTAAACCCGTCTCATCACCAGTAACAATGCGTTTCATGAATGTTGGGTCGGAATTGACTCGTTCTAGCATGTCCTCAGAAACTCTTATGCGATTGAGTTTTTGGAGAAAATTCAGTTCTTTTGGGACTAGCCGAGCGGCAACATGTTTCATACCCAAGTGATTATTTAAAATGGTACGGGTCGACTCGTGAGACACAGAAAGTTCAGCGGCTATCTCTCCCAAACTTGAGTGAGGATTTTCAGACACTATTTCCTTCACTTTTGCGATGTTAACTTTAGTTGAAGACCTTAATGGCCTACCAGAGCGAGGCAAATCTTCGATCACATCTCGACCGCTTTTGAATGCTTTGTACCACTCTTAAGCATGTGTTTTTGATCGATTTACCGTAAGCTTTAACACGAAATTCCATTGGTGATGCAAAATGAATGTACACATGATCAGCTTGTAACGTTCCCAGTTCTGGGACACAGACATCCTCTCGGTGAGAGGTAAGTCATAGTCATAATCCACATAATTATCTTTCTAATGTGAATGACATTTGACAATAATTATGCTTTCGAATTTTTGGTTCTGGGACATAGGTACCGATTTGCTCACGATGTTTTCCTTCACTGTTTTGAGAGCAGTGTGATGAAATTAATTACACGAAGTAAAGTGCCTCCTCGGGTTCGAAACCGCAACCGTTACTCGAAAGTCGGGGCTCATACCACTGAACTACAACGTCTACAACTGACTGAGGATTTACTAGCTCACTGTGGTTCTAAGAAAAAATTATATTCAAGTCGGACATTTGCAGTGAAATTTTTAAATTATGTTTATTTTATGATTAAAATACGCGCTGGAATGCAGGCTGTATAATAAATACCTACAGTAGAATTAATAAAGGTCAAAGTTTATGACAGTCAATAATAAATTTTAAAAGCCTAAAATAAAATAAAAAATATTGCACAAAAAAGAGTGGAAAATTACTTTACACAGATAGTAAGTATAGCGATTATACCCCCTGAAAACTCTATTTTACTACTTATTTTGGGTTTTAAATCTTAGTTCTAAACCTAATGCCAGTAACCCACCTGGAGGGTCCACTTACAATTTGTATGGTGGGATGGCACATGAGTTCTATGAAACGAGGGTGGACTCGAATGGGTTAAAACGGTTCCTTTAATCATGGAAAACCCATGTTTATCAGCATAATCCACATGCTAAGCTGCGATTTCGTCGCAAATACGGTCTTATCTACCTAGATATTGTGTGTTAATAGAAAAAATCATTATTAAATTGGAAGACAGTTTTAAGCAGTTACTGCATAAAATTTTGGTAGAAATCTCGAATTTACTTAACAGGGGACCGGATATTGAAAGAAGGAATTGAAAAACGTTTGCAAGACTGTTCTATGAAACAGTTCTCATACAACTTTGCACAGTGTTTTTGTTTGTCTCAAGACTTTATTTACCATCATCATCATCATCTGCCTAGCCTTTTCCCAACTATGTTGGGGTCGGCTTCCAGTCTAACCGGATGCAGCTGAATACCAGTATTTTACATGGAGCGACTGCCTGTCGGACCTCCACAACCCAGTTAATGCTAGGTAATACGATACCCCTTGGTAAGACTGGTTGTCAGACTTTCGGGCCACTGACTACCTGTAACGACTGTCAAAGATCTCCAAATGACAGCCGGGACCAACGGCTTAACGTGCTTTCCGAGGCACGGAGGAAACTCGGTATGTAATGGGTGGTCACCCATCCACGGACCAACCTAGGTAAGCACGGCTTAACCTAAAGATCGATCCGAGCAGCTGTTCTTATTTAGCCACGAGCCCCTCAAGACTTTATTTACCATAGCAAATAAATTATTTTCTATTTTTCTATTCATAAATCCATAACAAACTGTTTTTTTCCATAGGTCCACCGTATCTACCGATCAACGGGCGCGTCTATGGCGAAGGCGCAGGCCGAGTTCACGACGGAGATCCTGCGCAACCAACACGTGCAGACCGCTGCGTCCAGCGCCGCCGCCGCTGCGGTCAACGCGCAGATCGCCAACGCTAACCGGTATTAGACAACGTACAGCATGTGAGTTTTGTTTTCTGTGACGTTCTGAGATCAGTATTCATCAATTCTTATTGCTGGTTTCTGGACTGAGTCATTTAAGTTTACGACTTAACAAACTCAGAGGTCACAGTCTCCTTTCAGTCAAGACATTGTCTTGGTCAGATCATCTGAGGACCGTACAGGTTCTGGTCTAAGATGGTCATTTCAAGGAACCACAGAATTGAATGGACTTTTCCAGTCAGTGCAAGCATGTGTCAGTAAACATGTAACTCAATTCAGAATTTAAGGAGCTCAATGACCTAGACAAACATTACCAAAGAAAGGACATTTAGGTAGGCCACGTAAAGTACTCAACCTGGCAGGCAATTACCTATATGTATTTATAATGAAACCACTAGTGTCTCGTTGACCGCTGACTAGGTCTATAATCAAATACTCAAATCAGAAACTGGCGGTTAGAAGATGAGTTGGAATTTAATATTGGCTGGAAGAGCGTGAGCCTAGCGAGTCATCTACTCCGTAATCGTGCTTAGGTCCCCACAGGTGAGTGGAATGTCTTTCTTTTTAATTCTTTTGCTGTATCTTCTTGTTTTCAATGCGGCAGCCAGATCGTTGGGGAGCATGTGAGTAACATACTATTTGTGTCTGTAATATCTATGCTTATGTATTTAGAAGAAAAAGTTTCGTGTGTGGTCTGCTGAAGCCTATCACACTCTAAATTTTGTCATCCAGTTGTGCATTACCCAGTCTTTCGCCTCCCGCATCCATCGGTCCAAACATTTATGGGCATTTCACAACACTATTGATTGATAAAACCAAACTGTGACAGACTTCGCAGTTTCGGAAAATTCACAGAACCAAATAGATTTGATAATCTTTCAAAACATTGTGAAATTCTTTGTTCCAGTGAAACAAATTGATAGCAAACCTTATTGATAAGCTATAAGATATCTAGTATTTAATTAGCAATATAAATAATGATGATAAAAATAGATTAATAAAACAGTACTCTATGTTTACATTTTATTATTTTTGTTTACAGGAGTGACCGTATGGAATAAATGAGTAGCTCTGAGTGTGCATATCGGGAAAGTACGCATTAACTTCTTCAATCAAGATACAGAAAGGCTTTCCGATATTAAAACGAAAATATGTTAACATTTTCTCGGACACGACATTTTATCGCGAATTATTGTTACTTAGTTGATCGCGTTTTTATCATAAACATGTATTCTACCTCGAGTATGATCAAATTAAATGATAGCTTGGGGCATAGAAAATGTTCTCGTTACTCATGTAACGACTACTCGCATTATCAATTACTTAACATAGAACATAATATAACAAATATGATGTGATTGTGTTGTAAGCTTGATTCATTCATCATAAATCCTATATTGATGACTTTAACGTGACGCTGAACAAAGCGCTGCCTAATGCTTGTACACTCTCGCGTTAAAGTGAATAGGTAGCTGTTGTAACGGCCAAAATGTCATTATGGCTGTGTATGAAATGTTATTTAACAATTAATTGAACTTATTTATGCAAGTTTTGGCGTTTCAATTAATAAAATTAAATGTATAGTGCAACACATAATAGAGTTATAATCAAAATTGAACATAACATCAATAGTAATCTTGTAAGGGGATGGTTGCGTTCCAGTCAATTTCACTGTTGGTCATCATTTCTTATCTTATTATGTATTGATCAGTAGTAAGAGTATTATTCATCTCTATTCTCTGTCGCACTGTACTTATTAAACAGCATTTGAGTATTTTATTATAATTAATTTTCATTATAAAAATGATTACAATATTTATGAATTTAAGATATATTACGCCACGATTTAGTTTGTTTGCTAGCTATAATGATTATTTTTTAATCGACATGAGCTTACAAACGCTTTAAGATCGACGTACCTACTAAAAATTGTGGAGTCTTCATATAATAAATAGTATTTTACCAGGGTTTTATCATTGCGCTGATTATTATATAACTTAGGAAGCAGTTATATTTTTATAACACATGTTTTTAATTCATGGGTTTAGTTAACTTTTGTTTATCCGAAATAACAATTCTTGCGTAGAGAAAACTTTCATGTATCTTAGTGTCGATGTATTAATAAATCCTATAAATTTCGACATCGGGTGATCACTCATATTATCGTTTGGTTGCATATAAACTATTTTCGTTTACTTTTTTACTAGTTATGAATTTATTATATTTTGTTAACATTCCAAAATATGTGTAAATATCCTTTAAATGTTTAAAAATTGAAGCTAAATGTGTATTAAAATTTGAAAATCTGTTTAAAATTTTATGAATATTTAAAAATTCATGTAACGTCGCTAATAAATGTATGTATTTGGACCATTTACTTAATCGTTAGTGTTTCCAAGTGTGTGACTCCCTCTTGCCCTGCGTTGAGACTATTAGATGCACAAGACTTCGATTTTAGTATTTTATCGTTGTATAAATAAAATAGTGTAAGTTGATAAACATTTAAGCATATTATTAACTAGTCAATGGACTAAACAGCTTTGGAAACTGACTAAACAAATACATAGACCGCTTACGAAATTGTATCTTAACTAATACGTGAGGGCGCCCATTATCGGGGCGCGAACAATACGTAGGTATGTTATGTATAACCTGGGCCTAGCATAATGTAAATTATTTACCAGACCGTCCTTACCCCAGATAAATGGTAAGCGAAGGCGTGTAGATATATCTAAATGTTTAAACTGTTTTGTAACGATTAAGTCATGTTATAAACTTATGATTAATAATAAATATAGTTTCAGAATTACTCTTTTATTTATCTGCGAATTGATTGACTTTACATTTGTGGAACTCTATTACACAATAAAGGCAAAGGAAAAACTGTTCTGTACATAACTCGTTTTAATAATAAAATTCACAATTGATCCTAATCTATCTTCAACTGATTACCTACGTCTTTCAGGTTGAACCTCATCTATCGGCACAGAATCGCATTTTTCTATGATCCTTGTCCGGCGGTCAGAACCGTCATTTGCTAGAGCGAGAATACTATCGCACGCGGCAGCATCGACGATGCGCTCGGCAAAAATGCGAAACCGTGCTGATAGATGAGGCTCAACCTTTAATATTATCTATGCTTACAATGAAATACACGCAACTCTCACACTGTCCTACTGTAGAGCGGTGCACTACTTTTGCCTCGCGCAACCACGACTGCAGAAGCACGTATTGCGAGGTGCCTGGAAAACAATGCGCTTTTGACAGCATTTAAAAAACTCCACGTCTAACTCCTTGCATGTAACTATCGCTGAATAAGATGAATCATGAGTACCAAACTCATTAAAGTCTACTGAGAATATAAGAACCTCCCATTCACCAAGGTAAGTGGGCTGGGTGAGCGCCGAGGTATGCTGTTAGCTAGACAGATTAGGTTTGAGGCTGGTTGGCGTGTGCGTGCGCGCCGAGCCGGGCGGGGTCCTGGCTGGGGTAGTGCAGCGCCAGCGGCGCGGGGGGCGGGGGGGGCCCGCCCGGCACTCCGGGCACGGCGCCGCCCCACGCGGGCCAGCCTCCGCCGCCGTAGTGGTGCAGGTTGAAGAAGTCGTTGGGGCGATTCGGTGGCGGCGGCATCTGGAAACAAAGACAAGTAAATTAATAAGTGTGTCAAGTTCCTAACAAAACATATTATCACATTTCCCAGCAGTGTTCGACAGAGGTGTGTAACGCCATCCACTTTCCGGAACTTTGGGCAGCTACTGAGAAGTGACTAAAGCCGGGTCCACTACGCCAATTTTCTAACCCCCAGTCCGCTGCCAAATAATTTAGTTATAAGATTAAGTGCTCCGTCTCGACGGACTAGGCACACGCAGTTATTCGAAGTACCTCGAATAAGGTATGAGTACATAAGACTTCCTTTTATGTACGTTCTTATTTTATCCATTCGCGTAATACCACACATTCCCTTTAGCATTCTCATCTCAGCCACATGCAAATGATCCATACAAGACAGCAAGTGTAACCATTGTTTTATAAATCTTCCCCTTCAGTTTAAGGGGAATGCGGGAGTCGCAGATTGTTCCCGTGACCTGCCGCCATTTCATCCATCCTGTGTTTATTCTGTGCTTTACGATCTATTTCGTCATCGCTTTGCACGAGTGAACCGAGATACCGTCGTAAAGTCGGAGCAGACAAGAAAAAACGCGCCACCTACGTCCGACGTCAAACTGAGGAATATGTAATGAAGTGACAACTACATCTATACATATAATAAATCTGTAGACGTGGCGTATCTGTATATTGAAAGTATTTAGAAAAAATATAGTAGGAGTGTTATAGGATCACACTCAGAACCCATTACTACCATTTTTTGAATTTTTGTCTGTTTGTCTGTTCGTTTGTGCGCGCATCACGTAAAAACCCCTCATTGCATTCAAAATCGAAATATTGAAACATAAGAAGCATTGTTCAGAGTAACATTTAGCGTTTATTTAATCAAAATCGACCAATAGAGGCAAAAGATATTAATGTTTTAAATTTAGTTAGTAACCTCATACGCGATTTCTATGATAAATTTAATTATTTACGTAAATAGTTTTTAGCCGAAGTGTAGTCGGAATGGCTGAAAATGAAATTGGTTTTATTTTTCCTTTTGTGTTTACTCTTTGCCTGGAAGTAATAACTACTACTTACAAACCATTACGAAATAAAATCTCTAAAAAGTTTAAAAATCAAAACAAAATTAAAATTTGATAAAACCCACGACGTTGTACATTTTTTTAAACACTGCCCGACCTCCACATCGATCCCAGGACCTCACGCACTTGCAGTCTCTCACATACACACCAATATTTTCACGTGAACGAAGTCGCGGGAAACAGCTAGTCTACACTAAATAAATAGAATTGAACAGAAGGTATACAGACAACCACACACACCACTACACACTACTATAACATACTCACACACCCATTTTTGCAACTCCTCAGGCACACTCATCCACTCTGTACATTTAGCAATGTACTGTATAGCTATTAAATTTTAAATCCGTAATTGGCTATAAGATTAGTTTATATATTTTAAAATATAATTTCAAAGAGCTGTGGATTTTGTGAGTAATAAATAAATAAATGTTTTTTGTCTTTTAAAAAATGAGTTCTGACAAGGAAGACATAGAAATAGATTCCGTGATCGACCGTACCTGCGACCACATTCGTTCAATATTTATCAAGAAAATTGATGACAGGTTTAAAAAAATATTTTCGATGTCCAGAAAACGATTTTAAAGAGCTGTGATCATTAATCTTACCAGAAATAGTAAACAAACGAAAAATAAGAAACTCCTTTATCTGGAGAACACTAACACGAAATGAGTGACGTCACTCTCCACATAGGCGAACGCGGGGGAAGTAATCCTTCTTTCCGGGCCACGCCCCCTTTATGTTCGCAAATAGTAATAATAGATAGGTAATGGTAATAAATACATAATGAGTGATGGGTCTTTAATGTGCAATACACTGTTTTCACAGATTACTTTAGAGTTTTGGTTATGTATAAAAATGAGGGCAACCTATTATAATTATGGCTTACTTATTATAGTATCTACTATCTACATTGCTGTCCTTTTTACGACCATTAAACTAACGAGGTTTCAAGACCTCAATTAGTTTCTTTTCAATCGTCTCGCTGGCGCGTCAATTTTTATATTTTGTTAGCCCAGAACTTAGCCACTTCCACGCATCGTCGATGGCAGTTTTCAACATACTTGAGAATTTATTGATGTACTATCAATAACTTAGGGACGAATAACGTACCTGTGGTGGGAATGGGTGCAAGTAGGAAGGTGGTGGTGGCAATGTTCCTGGGAGGCCAGGCACTGGTTCTAGGACCGGCGTAGTTTCGTTCTTCTCGTTAGCGCCCTGGCGACCTGATAAAAATGTGCATTTTTTGTTATTCGAAAAAGTATTGGAATTGGATATCAAGGTATATCTTGAACTGCATTATCAAAAACCTAAGATGGATAGAAAGAAATAAAGAAGTAGATACAACAATAAAAGTATTTGTAAATCTTTACAACACCAACCTTGAGATTTGCCCCACTTGATAGTGAGTCTCTTGCCACCTATAACCAGTCTGTTGAATGTCTTCTCAGCAGCGTGTTCAGAAGCACTCCTCGTTGTATACTGGACAAAGGCACATTGTGCTCTAGGCACTAAAGTCAAAGATCTGAAAAGTGGAAGAAACAATAATTAGCAAGTATAAGAAATCTTACTTTGTCAAGAATTACCCACATTGTACTTTATATTAGGTATTGTATTCCGTTGCATTTTAACTTTTGTTCAACCCAACTGAACCCCGAGTGGGGTTACCAATCTACATTGTGCTGTTGGTCAAGTGTGGATTGGTATAGGTAGAATATGGCCTACTACTTCATATAAAAAAAAGGCCAAACTCCAATAAGATAAAGTATTGAGAAGAACTAGGCAATGAATCTTTTTAAAACATTAAAATGATAAGCCCAACTCTTTCTTCAAGTATAACTGACCTTATTTCACCATACTGGTAGAAATGGCCTCTAAGTTCATCCTCACTAATGTTGTCAGGTAGATTGCCAATGTACAATGTAGTGACAGTTTTGTCCTCAGGCGGAGGCAGGGCTGGCATGGCAGCTGCACGACGCATCAACTTCTCAGCTACAGGGTCATTCACACCATAATATCTGTGGAACCGGAAAACAGACATTGAGCGCATGGTGTTTTACACCTAAATATTAAAATTTTAATTAAAGGCCTCATTTAGATTACATTGCATGCTTGAAAATATAACTATTTCCCACAGCACAGACAATGACTTATCTTAGCTATTTTTGTCACACAATTACCTTAACAGAAAAAATTAAGCAAATCCTTACCTGTCCCTGATGTTTTGGTCAGCAAGGGGATCATCAGGATCAGTTGGCTTCTCATGGCGGTAAGGACACTCCTCACCACGTCTACATTCTCCTTTAACCCAGAATGAGCACACATGGGGTCTGTTCCTTTTATAATATGGAGCTGTTCTAGCCAAACGTAACAACAGATCAGAAGCACCTTTAGATTTTAAAGCTGAGTTACTAGGTTGTGTAGCATCAAACTTCGACATTTGACTATCTAGATTCTGGATGTAATATTCTTTGTTAACTTCATTGCGAGGTAGATCATCTTGTATTTTGAGAGCAGCATCTCTAACTTGGATTGGCAACCCATATTCGAGGTCCAGAAGGCACGTTTGACATACGTTTTTCAGTTTAGAACAAGTTTGACATATTTCTGTCTTCTTGAAACGCATCCTAGCGCCAGGACACCAGCGGAAGACCGTGAAGGGCCTTGCACAAATTTTGCACTCCTTGCCATATTTCTCTTTGGTCTGAAATAGAAGCAGAGATTTTTATTAGCAACCGAGACCAAAATCAGAAAGCCGAACATTACACAGAACAAAGAATAAAATATTGCACATACCATTCGAATGTAGGGGTTATCACCAAGACATGTTTGACACAAAATTGGAAAGTCCTGCAGAAGAAAAAAAACCAAGTATTAATAGAGATGAAAAACTATTTTAAAATTATTAAGTATAGCTACCACTGCTCTTACCGAATCTTCCCAATTTTGACGATTGTACGTGTTTGTTGATTTTGAAACAGCCATTGCAAATCAACAAGATTAAGATTTATAATGCCAACCAATTTATGAATAACTAAAGATACTATGATAACAAATTAACATTTCACACTATTATAACTTCATAGTCACAGAGTTATTAAAGATAACAAAATTGACTAAAATTATCAACAACGCCAACAGGGAACTGAGAAATGAGAAATTGAGAATATCAATCAATCAACGATAGGTCAACGTGACGCCATTTTCATACTAATGATCATTTCTCTTGGTTTAACATCAAGTCTTTTAATCTTTATCTGTCATTCTCGCATAACCTTCTTAAAATACCGGGATATTGAGTGCAAAATTACGGGACAAAAAAAATGGTGCGCAAAGCGCATCCCTAACTTGCTGTCAAATAAAAGTATTACTGTCTGTCACTGTCAATGTCAAATGAATAAACTGTCTTGTCAATGGTCGATTTGTCTTGTTCTGCCTGCTGTGGTTATCATATCAACTTTTCAGTGTTCTGTGATTTGTCTACCTCTCTGTCCAAGTGCTTAGAATTATTTAATTTTTGTGTGAAATAATAAAAGTAAAGCAGCAAATCTTCTACTAGAGTCCTATTAACTTTTAAGGACTTCAAATATGTCGATAACTACATTGGTACGTATCGCAGTTCAGTAAGAAATGCTTGAAAATTACCGGATCCCGGCACATTGATGCTATTTCTGTTATTTTCAGTATTATATGCAATTGAAGAGAGAAAATGCTCATGAGGATTCGATTTGGTGTTGTGGTTGGAGTAAAATAGACCATGAGAAACCTAAACAGCCTGAAGGCGAGAACATTGAACCATCACAGTAAGGATAAACTTAACACAGCTGTGTAAAGCTTGTATTTATTTTATGATGATTATGAGTAGAATATAAATAAATAGCAGTCAATAGCAGAAAAATTAAAAATAGAAACGAAATTAAAATTTGTGCTATTTACCCCAAGATACATCACTGTCCAGTTTGGGGCTGTTTCTTACTTCACTGTTTTGTGTATAATATAATTATAAGCTACTCATGTCATCTCAATTTCTGATGTACTTGCTTACTGTATTATCTGGACAATAAACTATTTTCTATTCCAAATTATATTTGTTGCTTACATTGCAATATGACAATAATGCCACATCTAGCACAAAGTTATTTTAGATTAGTACTAAAGCAACTTGTTTGATTAAACTATACTTTTATTACAGAGACTCAAACCATGAAGTGACTTCTGAAAACTACTTGATTACGGGAGGGCTTGATGACTTGATCAAAGTGTGGCAGCTTGAGAATGGTCAACTAGAGGAGAAGCATCAGCTAGAAGGACACTCCCTGGGAGTCATCTCAGTGGCTGTCAGCCCTGATGGAAAGAGTAAGTGGAAAGTAAAAAGTACTCAAATTCAAAGCATTTATTTCAAATAAACCAGTTTAATTGTCAAGAAGTTGGTCATTCAAAAACAAAAAGATAAGCTACAGTCCTTTCCACCTCTACATTTCAATCACTGTGATGTTTATAGTTATAAAAAATCGGAAGCAAAATAACTTTAGTTGCGTTTTGTGTTTACGAAGATCATCATCAGTGATCGCATAATCAGGCGCTAATATACCTAAACTTCACTTTTATTCCCACGAAAGTATAATAAGTACATGCTTTTCAGAATCCCAGATCCCGGAATCGTTCGAAATTCCTCAGATTGCTAAAAATGCCCACATACAAAACATAGTTAGAACTCGTTGTGAACTCTCATTGTAATTTTTTTTAATTTAAAAATCCGATTGTAATGGAACTTTCATTTGTTTTGAATAAAATAAAGATACTAAAACAATATAACCACTGCTTTAATTTCATTAAGTTTGTTATAGTTGTTTTTTTACAAAATTGTTCAATCCCGGGAACCCGGGATTACTTATTTATTCAGAAAGGAATGTCCATATTATTCTTTCATGGGAAGAAGTTAAGGTATATAAGCGCCAGATTGTCCGATCACTGGTTATCATCTAGGGTTAATAAAACAAACAAACAAATAAGGTCACAGCTCTTTTGCTGAGGTCAGACAGAAAAGCGTATCAGCTGATAATGTCAATTTCTCAAAATGACAACTGGACGCAAAATGTCCACTTCTCACAATGTCAACTTCTTAGAATGTCAAATTCGCATAATGTCAATTTTTCAAAATGTCCTTTTCTCATAATGACAAACTCGCATAATGTCAACTTCTCACAATGTCAACTTCTTAAAATGACAAATTCGCATAGACGCATAGTGACAACTCCACGTAGTTTTTACTTTACTAACAAGGTCATTTGAATGTGGTAATAGATATAGCTTAAACTAAGGGGTATATGAAGGTAGATATTATTATCCGAAAACTAGAAAAAAAAAATACCAAAATTTATAATCAAACAACTTTAATAAGGTGTGTCTTAATGACACACCTTATTAAAGTTGTTCGAAAAACAACATATACAAACAAAAAAACTGATTCTCCACAGGAACTGATATGCAAAAAGGATATTGTTTTACAAGTAACTTACATAAAAAATATAAAGATGTATAAACCTGTTTTATATTACTAATTAATTTTTCATCATTCTAGCTTTAGCCAGCAGTTCTCAAGACTCCTCCTTAATACTTTGGGATTTAACAAATGGTGAGAAAATAAAGACAATGGAGACTGGTCCTACTGATGTGTGGACTTTGGACTTCTCTCCGGACGGCAAACATATTATCTCTGGAAGCAATGCTGGCAAGATTCTCATTTTCGAAGTTGAAAGTGGGAAGCAAGAGCAGACATTAGACACAAGAGGGAAATTCACATTGAGTGTAGCTTATGTAAGTTATATTTTCTACATATCGTTGTTGAAGTCGTATGTAAATTTTTGGTAGATTTGACATTTAGATTTTTGATGCTGTTTGCTAGAGAATTGGAAGACGCGTTGTTTCAGAAAATCACAGAATCAAGCAACGTCTCTATCTAATTTGAAATGAACACAAATTATAAAATGGTAGTCTCCCATTACCTGGGTATAATTATGCAGTTTTTTCACTATCCTGTTAAGTTGTTATTTTTGACTTACATGGTATTACAATGGCAACAACTGTACTGATTAACAAAAAAAAAAATGGCTGACCACCATCAAGCTATAGTTTTTTCATTATTAATTTACCTCTGGCTGCAATCACAGTGAACTTTATTCTTATTACATTATGGTTGCAACTAGTGACAACTCTGTCAAAATTAGGACACTCTTTTTTTGTCACAATAAGATTACTGGTGGGTGTTTGCTAACAGGTAAAATAAATGTGAATACTCAATAACAAGCCATTAGCACAACCCCAATCAGCTCCAATGTCATTCAAACTGGCACTTTATCAATTAGTGCCAATGGCTCTTGACTCTTGGTATAATCATATATACCAATAATACAAAAAAAAATGATATGCTTCTTATTCTATATTTTATAATTCCAGAGTCCAGATGGCAAATACATAGCAAGTGGAGCTCTGGATGGTATCATCAACATTTTTGATGTGGCTCAAGGGAAACTGGTACACACATTAGAAGGTCACGCTATGCCCATCAGAAGTCTTTGCTTCTCGCCTGATTCACAGCTGCTGCTAACAGCCTCAGATGATGGACACATGAAACTCTATGATGTGTAAGTTTTATGCAATTGTTTCTTTCTGCGCTTTAAGGAAAATTGTAAACTAATGAATAGTTTACAATTTTCCTTAAAGCACAGGCTACACCGCCAGCTGGCGAGCCGAACGAGGCATTGTTTCACCTCCTTTCATACTTTGGTTCACACCGCGAACTACTAAAAGAGTCGAAAGAAGTATGAACAGAACCTCGCCCGCCTCGCTCGCTCGCTTGCTGGCGGTTTGGCCTGCGCCTAATGTTCCTATAAAGAGGTTTTTGCATCACCTATTGCTTCTAGTTTAAACATTTGCTAAAGAGTGGAGAAGGGCTTTTTACAGTCCCTCTTTTAAGGACTGAGATTCAGAAAATGGTTTCTTTTATTTTTAATACAGCTGTTTCTGTTTCTATAGTAATTATTAAATTATGTTTCAGAGTTCATGCGAACTTAGCTGGGACATTATCAGGGCATGCATCATGGGTTCTCTCTGTTGCATTTTCCCCTGATGGCAAACGTTTCGCATCTGGCAGCGCTGACAGAACAGTGAGAGTTTGGGATTTAGATAGCATGCAATGCCAACATGTATTTAAGGATCACACTGATCAGGTAAATCGCTGAATAAGTCACTGAAATTATTACTTTATTACTTTATTTTTTATTGTTTGTCAAAAAAATTGCATTGATATGTCAAACCATCAATATGTGTTTTCCTGCCTGCACAGCTAAGTTGGCTGAAGTGTATTTATTTATTTCCTTCTTATTTTCCAGGTCTGGGGTGTGAAGTTTAACGCAGAAAGTAATAAAATTATGTCTGTATCAGAAGATAAAAGTTTAAATATTTATGACTGCCCATTATAATGTACAATATTTATATTTTTAATATACCGTACCATCTTGTAAAGATTTTGTTTCATTTACTACATTTTCTGTAATATTCCAAGTATGGAAACAAGCCGGTTTTAGGAATTTAAATATAAATATGCCAGTATGCATAATAATAATTGCTAGCATAGTGGTCCCAAGTCTATTGCATTTATAACAGCAGCTAACTGTTTTCATTTCGGTGTGGGCTAGGGAAACATCCCCTTGATAAATCCTTGAACTAAATTACCCGCAATGTTAACCCAACCACAGATCCAAGGACCCAACACTATTCATTCAGTTTTAAAGATTTTAAGTTTCTGAACGAATAAAATTATGTCCAGTTGTCAATTTGACGTAGTTTTAGAGATACCGGTACGCGTACTGAACAGCTTCAGCTATTTTGAGCATTGCATTTTTCTTCTTACTCTTCCTTGGAACGATTTGAATATTTCGATCTCCTTCGCTGATCAAATGTTTACAAAAACCTGAGTGAATTTATACCACGACAGTTTTCAACTTTTCTGATTACAACTGAAAACTAAAAAGAAAAGAAGTTGTCCACCTACTGCAAAATGCCGGCTAGCACTATAGTAAGCACTACTATAATAATAATGAATTTGTGCTCGGTAACTTCTTTGAATGTAAGTTTGTTTCAAAATGTAGTTTTTCGTTCCAGTTTTCCATATTGGCAAAAAGAGAAAATGCTCACAATGATCCAATTTACTGCTGTGCATGCGCCAAAATAAGCACCTCGGGAGATTCGGCGTAAGTATTAGTTTTATGCAGTATATAACCAAAGAAATTATTAGTGTGCTTTGTTTGAAAAACCTTTTCTTATCAAACTGTTTTGTACAGTGGACCGCAAGTCGGTGGTCTTTGTGCTGGTCTAGCGTAGCACGGAGTTTTAATAAATAAAAAGCTAGCTTATACTAGTTTTGTTACTCACAAGAACACACAAGAAGCTTTCAGATGTTGGATAACGTTAACCTTTTGACCGACAGAGCATAAGCAAGCCTCCTACGCCAAGTCACAATTTCACCCACCATTTAGTCACATATTTCTGTCGTTTGGCGTACAGGGCACGCTTGCTTGTCATGTATATGTGACTATGGCGGTCAAAAGTTTAACCCCACCATTGAAATGAATTGGATAACTTTGTTATATACTGTCTTGTTTAAGGAATGTTTCAAAGGACTTCGTAGTGACTGGAGGCCTGGACTGCTTGGTAAAAGTATGGATCCTTGACAATAACAGATTAGATCTACTATACACTCTGGAGGGACACTCCATGGCTGTGGTTTCCATAGCTGTTAGCCCCTCTGCTCCAAGTAGGTTTTTATGCTAGTTTAACAAAAATGAAATTAAGAAATTATCTGTCTTATTTTAAGCCTTGTCAAGTTTAGCAGTTTTGATAGACTTTCTTATTAATTCCTTTCTAAAGTCATTGTTGCTTTGTTTAAATGAAAACTATAATTCAATTTTAATCAACATTTATGCCCAGTAAAACCAAAAAAACTTTTTACTTACTTGCTCTTACTTGTGTCATACTTTATTAGTAAGTATACTTTAGTTCAAAGTATATTTACAAAAACTGTACACAGTAGTATTAATTTCCATTTCTTTAACTATAGGTAAATTAATTCTAAATTATTTTTTTAGTTTTAGTAAGCTCATCACTAGACTCCACCCTTATATTCTGGGAGCTATGCTCTGGGAAGAAGTTAACAGAGATAGCATGTGGTATCACAGATGTGTGGAAAATAGCATTTTCTCCAGACGGAGAGCACATTGCCACTGGAGGTCACACGGGCAAGATACATGTGTACCAAGTCCTGAGTGGCTTGATTACTAAAGTTTTGGATACAAGAGGAAAGTTTATACTGAGTATTTCTTATGTAAGTTTTTTTATTTTTTATTTTGTAACATAATTATTTTCCTACCCAATCCTACCTAACTGTCGAATCTCTAAACTTATAAAAATCCTCTATTGACAGAGCCCCAACGGCAGATACATAGCGACGGGCTCCGAAGACGGTGTCCTGTGCATAGTGGACGTTGCACAAGGCAAGGTGCACCACACTGTGAAGGCGCACGCGGGGCCCGTCCGGGGTGTCGCGTTCTCGCCGTGCAGTCGCCGCCTAGCCACCGCGTCGAATGATGGATTTGTTAAGATTTTTGATGTGTGAGTTACTTTTATTTTACCGGATAAAATCAAGTGAGGCAGATATGAGTGGCAACGCCGGCAGAGAACTCGCTAGAAGGACATCCACTAATCTGATTGGTGAGGCTCTTCAGAAGGAAACGCACCAGAGTGCGTAGTACTCGAAACCGGCGTGCGTGTATGACCAGATGTAGGAACGTGAACGAGGCGTTTTATGGTTTCTGCCTACCCCCATGGGAAAAAGGCGTGGTAAATGTATGTATAATCAGGTTTGGATCTACAATACCAGACGCCAGATTGCCAGCCTAGATACTTAAGATACTTTTGCGGACTTTAAGGTTTACCAGGATAGATACCTACCTCCTTCAATTTATCAAGGACAGCCACATGAAGATATAGGCCGAATATTGCAATACAAAAACAAAATGATCGAATAATGCAGTTTTTGTACTGGTAAAAAAAATACGTGGTTCATTCGAGCATGATCTCATTATTTTGTCACTCGTATTTCGGTATTTTTTTGAGTTCCGCACTCAAAGGGTTTGAGTGAGAAACCCTTTGAGTACGGGACCCTATTATTAAAGCTCCACTGTCTGTCCGTCTGTCACAGGGCTGTATCTTTAGAACCGTAATAGGAAATTTTCTTTTTTTTTAATATTACTATGGTCGCTATAATAACAAATCATAAAAATAAAATAAAGTTAAAAATGAAACTGCTTCCCCATGCAGGAATTCTGTTTTTTTTTTCGGCGTTATTGGCTCGATCTTAATGGCGATACATACAAACCTCTAACTAGCATAATATGCAGTGTTGAATATTGCACGGTGGTACGGAACCCATGTGCGCGAGTCCGACTCGAACTTGGCTGATTTTGGAACTAAGTTGAGTCGCCAGGCGTAGTGCAGAAGTCTGCTGTTCGTTTCGAAAACTGAGACTTTAGTGCTTCGTCAAACGTCCTTGTAGCGACCCGCAGCGTCATCAATTGCAAAGTAAGCACTAACATAGGAAATGTACAGGGGACGCCGGCAAGCGGGCAGTCGCGCCGAGAACCCCATTCAAGTCAGTGCTATCGTGAAGTGAATTGACTGTACAGTCCTACAGTCTTAGAGAATGTCTACTGACTTTAATAACTTCCCTTGCAGAGCTAGCGCAGGTGTTGTACACTCGTTGGACCACAAATGCTGGGCAGTTAGCGTATGTTACACTGCCGATGGTACCCGCGTAGCGACCGCAGCCGCCGACGGTAGGGTACGAGTCGCATTGAGCGACGGCCTGACTGTACTCAACACTTTTAAAGAACATAGTGACGTGGTAAGTGGCCTTGTTTAGTTTTGAGCCGCGAACAGTATTGGTAAAACTAACTAATGAATTGGAGAGTTTCCTCAGGATCGATGTGTTCTAAGCTACTGGAATCAAACACGGCCGTCGAGGCTGTCTAACTTTATCTAATTTAGGTACGCATAAGTGTTTATGCCGAATGCAAAAAACGCGCTTTGGGCCCGGAGTTGTGGACAGCAGCCCGACATGTACAATACAATAGTGTATAAGTATCTTCGAAACGTGCCATTAACTTACAAAATATGCATGGTCTGTTGGCAAAACCACCCAGATCCGCTGATCAAATGCGTGTGCCCGGCCCGCCGCCGGCACTAACAAGTGGCATCTAACAATGGCGGTTAGGGTGAAAACTAGACCAAACAGAATATCGATAATAAATCATCAAAAGTATGATTATTTGACTGGGATTGATATGATATTGATACGTCACGTTTTTAAAATCTCGCTAGTAAATATCATTTAAACTTTTATCATAATTTTGTTCGAACCTAGAAGCAAAAGGAGTGCCTGGTTGTAAGTTCGAATCAAATAATGCTGGCCGGCTGTGCCCAATCAGGCCTAGCTAGTCAGTCCTAATTTCAAACCTTATTTCCAAAATCGAAAGCCAAGAAGATATAATGGGATTATTCGTCCACAGGTCTGGGGCGTTAATTTCAATAGTAACAACAAAAGAATACTATCTGTTTCTAAAGACCAAAGTATCAATGTCTACGAATGTCCACCACCGCCGCCACAGCCGTCAAAGACTGACAAAAAAGGAGGAACCATGGTAAAATGAAATGAATAATTATGTAATAATATTTTATTGTTTTTGCTGTGAGTATGAATTATTTATCTAGTAGGTAATATTTTATTAAACTTATGATATCTTTCAAAGAATATAAAATCTATCATGTGTATAAAATCGGCATTTTTGTAAGCTATCGAAAATTGTAAAAGCCTAGGCATATTTTAATTAAATTTTGTTTATTACATTCATTATTTGTTTTAAATCCTTCCCCCCCATACCTACTTTCAGTACATGGAGGATTTATAGCTAATAAAAACAAAAAAAAGGAAACCATAGTCACCAGATTATAACATATTAGTCTGTGGTCACCAGAAAGCCAGTATTACAACATTGATTGATTGTAATTTTGCATAGTATTTTTGTCAAGTGTTGTTTATTCACTTAATACCAACGAGTACTTACGTTTAGCACTAAACGAATTCAAAACATCATAAAGTTTTGTCAATCTCTCGAAGATGACGGAAGTGACAGAGTGCTAAACGCATTTATTGCCTTGTGCTCCAAGTGGGCCTTAACTTTCTTACGCACATTTATTAAATTTTCAAAAAGAAAGAATACTTTTCCGTTCATAAACAAACCCAATCGTTACCGACATGTTTAAATACACATTTTTAGGTCTTCAATGCCAAAGCATCTACAGATTATTAAGTATCTAAGTAGAGGTGAACATGGCAACTAGGGTGCGACGTCCCCTACGCTAAGAAGGGGAGTCTGGCGCGGGCTTGATTAATTTTCGGCAGTAAGAGGATTGCGCCCACCGCACCGCCATATTACAGCCGTTCTTTGCCTAGGATTTGCACTCTTATAACTAGGTAAGACGAGTAAAAAATACCGTTTTCGGGATTATTAATGTGGCTACACTGGCTGTCTGGATTGCTGGGATTTTTTGGGATCAATTTTAGAATCTAAAAGCGTGTAGGTTTTGGATCATTCAAGTATTATGCAGGTAGTCACGTGCAATTAGACAAAAAAGGGGGAACGAAGTTTAGAGTGGTCGGATTTTCATGGGTCTTTTTTTATTAAATTCCTAGAGGTGTGGAGAAGAAAGTTAAAACAAATCGCTGCTTTCGATTTTTTATATGAAATAAACAGACCAAATTGTTGTTTAATGGATCAACACAGGTCACACTATTACGCCACAATATAAATTCGTCAAATTTCAAGTTATTCTTAAACGAAAAGAAAATAAAAAAACGTCGTTTTTTTTAACTTCACACGTTTAGGAACTCAAGAAGTCTATGAAAATTCGTCGACTACAAACTTCGGTCCACCTTTTGGGTATTTTTTGGCTAATTGCTCTCGACTTTTTTAAACAGGCTTTACCTGTTGCGAGCTAATTTGGATAACTTCCCCTTTAGCTACATCATCATCAAGTCCCACTTGGACAAATGCCCTCCCGTTACCCTAAGCAACATATAACATCTAATTAAATTTATCTCTTTGCGTCAAAACACTTAGGAACAGACTAGGAACATAATATAAGTGCAAAGAGCAACGATATCAAAGTCTGGTCAAATACGCATCACCAATCTATCTATAATCGTTTATTATTATCGTTAATTTCCTCATCTCACGTCAAAGCCAACAACAAATTATTTCACAGACAGACACAAAAGATTATTGAAATTATACGGCTTTTGTTATAAGTATCAACACATTATTGAGCTGTTGTCAAGCTAAATACATAAAGGGGAGGCATTTATCAAAAATATTTACATTGGTAGCAAGTCGATTGGTTTCGGCTTAATTTGCGGGGAATTATGCGGTGCGGCCCGCCGGGAAATCAACTTTACATTCAATTTGCCGCCGTGCACAGATAAAAACCAATCTCTTCATTTTTACCTGTCGCGGCTAGAAAATAAACCCTGTTTGATGTTCATGAATATTTTTAAAGATGTTTGAAACTACAGTAGTTACCTATTTCTTCTCGACACCAGATAGGTACCTATTGCAGCATTGTTTCGGTTCATATTCCAACCCTTATGTAGGTACTAGCTTCTGCCCGCGACTTCGTACGCGGATCCCGTTGCTTATGCCAGCGACAACGGGGTCGTCAAAATTGAAAATTTGAAACGTCTTATGTAGAATTCTAAGGCCCAGGGACGGGAAAACAACGGGATGAGCGAGACGATTGGAGTCGTTCCAGATCATTCATTTTTGTATGTCAACAGGAAATACCCATCAGACTAAATAACTTTTGCTAAGACGTCATTCCTTAATTTGTTATAGCGCTGCCATGGGCTTTGGAGTTCCACAGCAGGTGTTCCAGATCTTCAAATTTATTCTCACAGCAGAAAATGCTCTTCACGTGGAATATTTTTAGCTATGGCACCATTTTTATATCTCTTATACTGTAGCTGGTCTGTTGCTGTTCTGCATCAGGTATTAATTTTCCAAAATAAATTATAGCCTTTATGTTGCCCAGACTATACAACAAAAAACTTTTCTTCCGTTACTCCGCAGCAGATCCCAAGGGTACACTGAATTAACTTCTGTCTCTTCATGCCGTACTCCAGCAATCCTTTCTCTCTCACTTTCTAACTGATTATGAATATTTTGTTGTGTGCGTGTTCGGGACAATGTATGATAATCTCAAGCAGCAGTTAGTCGCGCATCACGTTCATCACTCGTTTCAAAAGAACTGTTAGTAGATGTGCGAATTCGCTGAGAACTCAAGCGTGATTCTGTATCGGTAAACGTTTCTGACTCGCGAGACAATGCATGTCGCTCACGATCAGCAGACAGTCGCGCATCACGTACTGCACTTGTCTCTAGAGACCTAGCAGCAGATGCGTAGATACGCTGAGAACTCAAGCGCAATTCTCTATCCGTGAACGTCTCCGACTCGCGAGACAATGCGTGACTTTCACGATCAGCGGACAGTCGCGCATCATGTTCCGCACTTGTTTCTAGAGACCTAGCAGCAGATGCGTAGATACGCTGAGAACTCAAGCGCAATTCTCTATCCGTGAACGTCTCCGACTCGCGAGACAATGCGTGACGTTCACGATCAGCGGACAGTCGCGCATCATGTTCCTCACTTGTCTCTAGAGACCTAGCAGCAGATGCTTAGATACGCTGAGAACTCAAGCGCAATTCTCTATCCGTGAACGTCTCCGACTCGCGAGACAATGTGTGACGTTCACGATCAGCGGACAGTCGCGCATCATGTTCCTTACTTGTCTCTAGAGACCTTGAAGCAGATGCGTAGATACGTTGAGAACTCAAACGCAATTCTCTATCCGTGAACGTCTCCGACTCGCGAGACAATGCGTGACGTTCACGATCAGCGGACAGTCGCGCATCATGTTCCTTACTTGTCTCTAGAGACCTTGAAGCAGATGCGTAGATACGCTGAGAACTCAAGCGCAATTCTCTATCCGTGAATGTTTCCGACTCGCGAGACAATGCATGACGTTCACGATCAGCGGAGAGTCGCGCATCATATTCTTCACTGGTCTCTAGAGACCTGGATGTAGATGCATAAATACGCTGAGAACGCAAGCGAGCTTCGCGACCCGAAGAGGTTTCTACAGAGCGAGTTGCAGCCTGATGTTCTCGAACAGCATCAAGTCTATCCTGACACTCTTCGTTAGATTCTTGGGATCTTATGATCCTCAATCTTTTAGCTACTTTGGAACGTTGGGAAAGATTTGACCTCTTTCTAGGCATGGTTATAGTTTTATTCTGAAAATACCTTTTATTCTGAAAATACCTGATCAATTAAAATCTAAGTGACTGCTCCCCTGCGTTACCGGGTAGGCTACCGTGTCACGAAGATAAATGGAAAAGGAAATAAATGGGAGTTTTAGCCAGTAGAGTCAAATTTTCAATGATTCATAGAATTTTCATCGAAAATCAGTCCTAAACTGTTACCGCCTCATCGCGTGGAGGTACTCCCAGCTTATGTTATTTTATAATTACACAGTGAACTCTTGGAGTTCCACAACAGGTGTTCCAGATCTACAATCTTTATACGTCAACAGAGAGTGCTCATCAGGCTGAACAACTCTTGCTAAGACGTCATTCCTATATAGGTTATAGTGTAGCTGGGCTCTTGGAGTTCCATATCAGCTGTTCCAGATCTTCAAATTTTATACGACAACAGAGAGTGTTCATTAGGCTGAGCAACTCTTGCTAAGACGTCATTCCTATATATGTTATAGTGTAGCTAGGCTCTTGGAGTTCCACATAAGCTGTTCCAGATCTTCAAATTTTATACGACAACAGATAGTACTCATCAGGCTGAACAACTCATGCTAAGACGTCATTCCTATATATGTTATAGTGTAGCTGGGCTCTTGGAGTTCCACATCAGGTGTTCCAGATCTTCAAATTTATTCTCTTAGCAGAAAATGCTCATCACGTGAAACAATTTTTGCTAAGGTACCATTTTTTTGTATCTCTTATAGTTTAGCTGGTCTGTTGCGGTTCTGCATCAGGTGTTCAAGTTTCTAAGATAAATTATAGCCTATGTGTTGCTCAGACTTTATACCTATACAACAAAACAAAAATCATTCAAATCCGTCAAGTAGTTCTGAAGATTAGCGTGTACAAACAAACAGACAAACAGACAGAATTTTTTTTTTGGTTTCGTGCTCTATTACTGTTTCTAAACCCCCCTCAATTATTATTTTTTTAATATATTCAATGTACAGACACAGTTTTTTTACTGTTTTATTATATGTATAGATATAAGTAGCTAATCTAAGCTTATCCATCCTCTTAGAACCCCTATCATGGCCGATATGAAGGTGAAATTTTGCCATGGCTGGAGAATACCACCTCGATGTAATTTTTTTGTGGAAATCTAATAATTACCTAGATAATACAGCATCTGTCTTTGTTTAGGTATTTTCTGGTCATAGATATTAGGTAGCTTTCATGTATTGGGTGAATATAGTAAGAATGAGATGGTACGAGTAGTTTCGAATACTTACAACATGAAACTTCAGATTTATCATCATGCCCTTGAGGGTGCCCATGACTGCAGTGGTAGATGCTATGGATTCCTATTGCTAGCACAGATTTCCTGGCTTAATTTGCTAAAGGTGTTGTGCACAATCTTACACAATATGTGCTTAATCAAATATTAATAACCAAATAGTCGCTTCCTCAGGCTTTAGGTGCAGTTCTTCTCAATGCGTTACTCAGGTTATATTGTTTAGTAAAGCAAGTTAGATATTTTAATAAAATTATCCGATTTTTAGTAGGTATGGTCAAAACTCGGCTAACTATTAAATATTTAGAGAGCTTTAGCAATTCCACAGTGATATTAATAGGCGGTTGACAAGGTATTGTGCAGTTCACATACGAGGCGGCGGTGGCCGGCAGCGGAGGTATCGATGTCGTAATCACGGCCGCGCCGCCGGCAGCGCCATTCAATGAGATGAAATCACTATGCGGCGCTATGAATAATTCAGGTGCGGTCCGACTCCGCCCGCCTCCCTCGCCTCGCCGCGCTTGCACCCCCACTATCGATATTGATATAAATTTGACAGAATATGTATGTTCAATACCGAACGGTCGATTCCTGTAATTTGACGACGATGTGTGCTTGCAGTTTGCGTCTTCTGCAATTACCAGAGATTCACTCCTTGAAGCTCAGTGAAGCTTGAATTCCAGTATTCACTGCTTTGATAGTCCAATATTTTTGGGTCAGTTAAAATGTCGGTGAAATAAAATTAGTTTGCATTCAATTCAATAATTTAATAGCACCTATTCATTTCAATAACAGCTTGCCTAAGTATTCAACAATAGTATCTAGTGGTGGTAGGAGATGGCGGGAGAAGAGTAAGTGACGTGCGCCACGGGAGCGGCGTAGGCGAGCTTGGCGACGGGGGCAGCGTAGGCTACTGGAGCGTGAGAGTAGGAGACCGGGGCGTGAGAGTAGGAGACCGGGGCGTGAGCGTAGGAGACGGGGGCAGGCGCGTAGGCTACTTTGGCAACGGGAGCGGCGTAGGCGAGCTTGGCTACGGGGGCGGCGTAGGCGATCTTGGCAGGAGCTTGCTGAGCGGCGGTACCCTCGTACCTCACGACAGCGTTGAAACCGTGCTCTTCGCTAGCGGTGTAGTCGACGATGCGGTGGACTCCATCGGGCTGCACGAGCGAGTAGGATCCCTGCACGTTGTCGCCGGAGCGCGCCTCCTGCTGTTGCTTCACGTCGCCGCTCTGGTTGTCGTGCACGGAGTACGAGAAGTCGTAGTGAGCCGGGGCCTCTGGCTGGGCGTACACCACTTTGGAGACGGGGACCAAACCGGCGTAAGCCGCTGCGGCGAGGGACAGGACGATGACGAACTGCAATTAAAAGAAAAATATGTTTAGAATGAATTAAATATAAATTACATTTTTTATATTTGAAAATGGTTGCATATTCAGAATAATCGAGGTTGGGACCATTAATTAACTAATTGATTTGATGAGATTACTCACTTTGGCAACCATTTTTGCTAGTTGTTACTGATGTGAGTGTCAGTAGTGGACTATGATATTGTGTGACCTGCTACAGTTTTTATACAGGCTAGTCGCCTGTGGGTCTCATTGGTGACACACGGCACACGGCGCGCCCGCGGCGTCGAGCACAATGATTGAGAGCTGAAGGCCGACATGCTGCATTGCTGAGGCGAACTTCAAAATATAAGAAATCGATTAGCACCTGTTCGTAAGTACCGACATTCCTAATTAGAATAACGACATTATGCAATATGAGAGCAGTCTTGAACTGCCTAAGTCTTATTTTGAAATGGGTGCTGCATAAATTAAAAAAAGTTGTGGGCTAGTTATCTAAGTTCAGTTATCGCAAGGACAAAGATAGAGCGATTGCAAAATAAAAATATAGATCTTAAATTCTCATTGACATTTTTGATCGACTTTAATTCTCCAAATTAACATAGTAATATTAAATGGACGAGATTTTCTCCTTGACATAGTTCTATTAAAATATCCGCAAAAAAACTTGTTGCGAGTCAAGTGTGGACTTGACTCGCACCTCCTTGTTATTGTCAGTATTTTATTTATTATTAGGATTGACGACGCAGGGACAAAGCTTCACGTTCAATTGTATGGTCCACATTTGCATTCTACGACTAAGTAATCGGCACGAGTGATTAAGGTGAAATTATAACCTTTTTTGTTAGCATTTTTGGAACGAAGTTCCTTATGGCGCGTTGCGAAAGGACGGCTAGACGGAAAAAATTCAGACGAAAAGTGGGTACGACACTTTTACCCGACTGCGCGACGCAAAGGAGGGTAATGTGTTTTTGCTATAGTAAGCTATTGTAAGCCGTGCGGCGTGCGCATGTTATAGAAAGCAAGCCAGATATTTTCGTTTCGTCTTTGGTCTGTGGATGGGTGAGCAAGGTTAAGCAACGACTGTCTAGGTCTGCCTGTGGATGGGTGATCCAAGTTAAGCAACGGTTGGCGAGGTCTGTCTGTGGATGGGTGATCAAGGTGGTGTTGGTGGTGGTGGTTTTTTTTGTGCCAATTTTTTTTTTACAATTCCTTCACTACTTAATCGAAAGGAACTTCGTTCCATCCGGGTGTCCCTTGACACCTCTCTAGTTTTTTATTTTACTATCAGCCTTTTTTTTCATAGCCTATTCTGTGTCCCAATGCTGGGCAAAGGCCTCCCCTTACTCCTTCCAAACCTCTCTGTTTTGTGCAATTTCTAGCCATGTTTGCCCCGCGAACAAGATCAGAGCGTCTTACCAGTCTTACCACCGTTGCAGCGGTCGACCTTGACGGCGATGTCCACCCTCAGGCGTCCAGTGAGTGACGATCTTTGCCCACCACTCCGGGTTCATCCGTCCGACATGACCAGCTCCCACCAACTACGAGCTTTTCGATTTCGGTCTGTGATTTCTATAATTTGCGCAGTTTATGGTAGCGTGACATTTTTTTAAACTGTGGTAGTTATTTACAGTTTATTTCACACTAGCTTTACCTGTGGGTTCGCGTGCTTTATGGTTGGGAAAATATCCCACGGGAACGTTTTTTTTTTTCTTTGCCTATGACACTCGGGTATAATGTAGTTTCTCATTAGTGAAAGAATTTTCGGATCAGTAGTTCCAAAGATTACCTTCTACTTCCAAACTTTACCTCTATATATGTATAAATATAGGTATATACATATATATATATATTTTTTTTAAACGTTGCCCCACACTAGGAATGTTTCCTGTATCGTGGGTACGTTTACAAACATTTAAATTCACATACACAAACAGCCAGACCCGGAACAACTATCTGTAGGCCATACAAATATTTGTTCCGTGCGGGGATCGAACCCGCGACATGCAACGCAGCAGTCAATCGCTCAGCCACTGCGCCAACCGTGCCGTCAAATGGTATACTTGCAAGAAAACAAGTTTGGAAATGTGCAAAATTGCCTGCATAGGATGGTATGGAAATACAATGGCAAATCCAAATTTCTAGTACCTGCCTAATGGCGCATGTGCACTTCAGAAAATAGTAGTATTGGATTTTCTATACTAGTCTGAAACTGTGCCCGGTTGTCAATGGCTAGACTCACGTCCTATCTAGGACTGGTAAAAGGAGTGTGTGCTATAATCATGACACCTATTTTAGCATATTCCTTTGCGAAATCTAGCGAATTTGTGCCTTCAGCCGTAGTCAAACTAACGGCTAGGCACAGTTGTATCTCGCAGATCATTGTGGTCGTTGCTACTCATGCAAGAGCCTGTATCAAGTACCCACTAACTAAAAGTAATCGTTGGGTTTTCTTCCTGAGTTGGATTTCTGGTTTTGGTTTACAGACAGCTAGAGTTTATGCGATGGTAATAATAAAGATGGACGTTCATTTCATAATAATTTATTAGCACCTATTTATTTCAATATATAACAGCTTGCCTAAGTATTTAACAAAAGTATCTAGTGGTAGTAGGAGATAGCGGGAGAGGAGTAAGTGACGTGCGCCACGGGAGCAGCGTAGGCGAGCTTGGCGACGGGGGCGGCATAGGCCACTGGAGCGTGAGAGTAGGAGACCGGGGCGTGAGAGTAGGAGACGGGGGCAGGCGCGTAGGCTACTTTGGCAACGGGAGCGGCGTAGGCGAGCTTGGCTACGGGAGCGACGTAGGCGATCTTGGCGGGAGCGGCGTGCACGGGGGTGCCTTCGTAGCGCACGTTAGCGTTGAATCCGTTGACTTTGTCGGCGGTGTACTCGACGATGCGGTGCACGCCGTCGGGCTGTACGAGCGAGTACGAGCCGTGCACGGCGTCGCCTTCGCGAGACTCCTGCTGCTGTTTCACGTCGCCGCTGTGGTCGTCATGGACGGAGTACGAGAAGTCGTAGTGAGCGGGTGCTTCGGGCTGGGCGTACACCACTTTGGAAACGGGGACCAGGCCCGCGTAAGCCGCCGCGGCGAGGGACAGGATGATGACGAACTGTAAATAAATATTTTGTTATCAAAATATTTAACATATTTTTTTTTTTAAAGTTTAGCGTTTATCTATGAAAACAAAATTGTAACCATGTATTTTGTAAAACTGCAATTACACTCTCTTCACATCAAAAATCATTAGATTCCAGTCTTCAATTATAAAATCGGAAAACTTACTTTGGCGACCATTTTTGCAAGTATGTTGTTGCTGATTTGACTATCAGTAGGTGACTGTAATAATGTATCACTTGCTACACTTTTTATACAGGATTGTCGCACGCCTGCATGTGTCGTTGGTGACACGCCCTCAGGGTCGTTCATTAAACTTCGCAATATGTTAAAGGCCAACTACTGGATTTCTGAGCTAAGCTTCACTGCACTACAGAATTAAAACCTGTCGAGTAAAGCTGTTTTCTGTAGTGATAGCTATTAGCCATAATACCGCCTAGTGTGTCTGTTACGCTGTGTTTTGATTTCTTGATCCTTATAATCCAAATGGTTCGTGACTACTTAAATTATAGCAACCGCACAGGTCGATTTCAAGTCAATGCCGCGGATGCGTGAATAACCATTACATACTAAGTTTCATCCGTGCTTTGAAAAGCACGTTAAGCTGTTTTGGTTCCGGCTGTCATTAGTAAATCTTAGACAGTCGTACAGGTAGTCAGTGGCTCCAAAAGTCTGACAACTAGTCTAACCAAGGGGTATCGTATTACGCAGTACTGACTGTGATGTGGAGGTCAGATAGGCAGTTACTCCATTTAAAATACTGGTATTCAGCTGCATCCAGAAAGACTGGAAGTCACCCCCAACATTTCGGTAAAAGGCTAGACAGATGATGATGATAATCTATACACATAATAAATCTGTAGACGAGGCGTTTCTGAACATTTTAAGTACCTATTTAGAAAAAAAATAGTACCTACGGTTGTTAAAGGATCACACACAGATCCATGATATTTGTATTTATTTGTATTCAAAATAGAAATATTGAAATAAGAAGCATTGGTCCGACACATCAAAATCAATCAACAGACGCAAATGATATTATCTAAAATGTTTATAATTTAGTTAGTAACCTCATACGCGATTTCTAGGTTAGGTTTTAGTCGAAGTGTAGTCGGAATGGCTGAAAATGAATTTGGTTTTATTTTTCCTTTTGTGTTTACTCTCTGCATGGAAGTAATAAGTACTACGTACAACAGCAGTTCTTATTGTACCGAAAAAGAGTATATTTGCGACTTTAGTCCTATTCTAATAAGGTCACCCTTAATTTTATGTAAAAAGTAGGACATGATGGAAAGGCTGAGAAAATAACATCTATCTTACTACTATTATAAATGCGAAAGTTTGGATGGATGAATGTTTGTTTCTCAATCACGCCAATAGGCTGAAGGGATCTGGATGAAATTTTGCACAGAGATAGATTATAGTCTGCAATAGCATATATTATATTATCCCACTACTAACATAAGAGGATGACCAATAATGCATTATGTCCTCAATGTTGTCAGTTGTCAACCTGCAACTGACAATCAACTAACTTACAGTTATAGAAAATTAAACAAAATAGGTACGTAGATTTTGTTTTATTTTAATGCATTATGATTTTCAAATCATTAATAAAAAATAGATTAGTGTATACTTTTACTTTTTTTTTAACCATTCAAACGACAGGTAATCTTAAATTACCTGTCTTTTGAATGGTTAAAAAAAAAGTAAAAGGAAGTAAAAGGATTAAGGAATAAAATTGCACAAGTTAACTCATTACGAAATAAAATCTCTAAAAAGTTTAAAAATGAAAACAAAATTAAAATTTGATAAAATCCACGACGTTGTAAATTTGTTCCGTGCAGGAATCGAACCCGCGACACGCAGTGCCGCAGTCAATTGGTCAGCCACTGCGCCAACCGTGCCGTCATATACTTAACTGTGGTTGTGGCTTCCTCAGCAGCAACGAGGCAGGTTCTCACATACACACCAAAATGTCCACGCGAACGAAGTCGCGGGCAACAGCAGTGCTTATTTTTAAGCACCTGTTATCTCTCCACCACCCTTGGTTGACTGGTAGAGAATGCTAAAATTATTAAGTCCGCCTTTTGCCCTTTTTTTGTGTGCGGAAAGTTTAAATAAATAAATAACATGCAGAGTATTCCATCTACCTATACATTAAATGTTTTCTATAACATTTGACTACGTGCAATTTTTTTTTTGCGCTAGAAATAGTAATAGACATTGTCTCCACTTTTAGGACTTTTGATTTAGTATTGCGTCAGTTTTCGCGTGCCAATATGAAATGGGCAAGGATTTCTCCTTGACTTAGTTCAACTAAATGTTTCCGCAACGAGATTGTAACGAGTCAAGTTCACGACCTCCCTTATTAATACATATTAATTACTTGTATCCTTTTTTTTGCGTTGGGAAATCATCAAATGCCCGCTCTGGGCGGAGCGGCAGGGAGTGTCAGACTTTCACTGACTAAAACCCATCCATGTTTCTTCTTTACCCTTTGTGTTCCAGGGCCGCGGTATCTCTTTCGATCAGTTCCGCAGCCCTGGCAGGCATTGGCCCTTGCGGAGCCCTCCGGTTTGCTGACATCTCTTTGAGGCACGCGTGGAACACGAACGCGCCGTATTACTTGTATCCTACACCCCCAAACTGGTTTTGATTTAATTTGCTGCTGCTAATTTGAAGTCCGTTTGCCAATGTTTACCAATCCTGGAAGTGTATTTTGTATTTTACAGGTTCCCAATGTTTAGTTGTCGATTGGGCTCATGTCATTAGCTAGTATGAAGTCTCATGCTCAACAAAGTCACCTGTTACGGACTGGCGTGGGTTAGGTACTGCTGTTTAGCTTCTCAATCATACGCAACTAGTTAGCTGCATTGTTTTGTATTATTAACGTATGTAATACGACAAACCTACCTAAATAAATACTTTTAAGATTATAAAATAATAACAAGGCATCAAATACTTAATAATTAACAATTGAAGAAAGAAGATTGCAATTTGCACGGGTTTGTTTGTGCAAATAGTAAACTTCTTATTTAAGTAAATAGTTCTTCGTCATTTTAATAAATAAATGACGTCAAAGATAATTGTTAATTAGGTACTAACATAAGTATTCGGATTGACCTTGGAGTAAAAGTGCTTTATCTTATCCCATTGAATTTATAAGTTTAGATTTCATGGTTATCCTTTCATTTAATTTGTCATGTTTGTTAGAGAGATTTGATTCTTATGATTGACCCTATCGATGAAGCTATAAAAGTACAGGATGTTATTTTTTCGGATTTTAGCCGGTTCGATTCCGAGTGTGGCAAACGAATTCTCGAAAATCTTTAAATTCAGATATGTTTCTTTTAAAAAAAAAAGTAATGTGTCCTTTGAGTAAAATTTGCTATCTCCAGTATTTCCTCCAGTACTTTTCCTCCAGGTGAGGTTGAAAAATGCCAGCCTGTATATATTGTATGTATTAGTTTAGTTTATAAAATAAGTTAATTTAAGTTTTTAAATATACTATTTGTGCACATAGGTATATTCTCTTCTGAAAATCTCGCAATCGAAGTATGGTTTGCTGTAAGAAAACCCATCGCCGTTGTACAGACATCAGCACATAGAGCTACTACAATCTGCCAAATTTCTTTAATAGATTTTAAACTTTATCGCTAAAGCATTAGGTTCAAGGATGATTAGGAAAATTTGACAGTTTCGGGTAGCTTGATGTGCTGGCGTCTGTACATCAGCTATATTGTAATTTTGTGTGTATATCTTTTAATTTTGTGTGCAATGAAGAATAAGCATAAGAATAAGAATGTATACTTACTACTCTGTCAAAAAAGTACCGGGAAATGATCAATAATGCACAAAATGTTAGTTTTTCATCCAAAGTATGCTCTATCAGAAACGATACATTTACGCCAACGAAGAATCCAATCATCAAAACATTTTTTAAACACTTTTTCCGGAATTCAGTTCAGTTCTCGCCGTGAATTCTCCCTTTTGTCTTCAGCCTAATGAAAACGGGTGCCACGAAGTGGTAATTTGATTTTGGGAAAAAGAAAGAAGTCGGCTGGAGCCATATCTGGTGAATAAGGTGGTTGCTCGATGGTATTTGTTGAGTTTTTGGTAAAAAATTCGTTCACTATCATGGCCTTGTGCAAAGGCGCATTATCGTGGTGTAAAATCTAAGAATTTTCTTTCCACAAATCTGTCCTTTTTCGTCGAATTTGCTCTCTTAAACGCCGCATAACGCTCAAATAATATTCTTTATTTACTGTTTGACCTTCCTGCAAGATTTCCGAGTGCACAACACCGGGATAGTCAAAGAAAACGGTCAACTTGTCCTTCACTTTTGATCGATTTTGGCGTGGTTTTATAGGTTTTGGTTCAGTTGGAAGGTGCCACTCCGAACCTTGTTGACTAGTTTCCATGTCAAACTCGTAAACCCACGTCTCGTCACCAGAAACAATGCGTTACATGAATGTTGGGTCGGAATTGACTCGTTCTAGCATGTCCTCAGCGACTCTTATGTGATTGAGTTTTTGGAGAAAATTCTAGTGTTTTGGTTCTAGCCGAGCCGAGCGGCATCATGTTTCATACCCAAGTGATTATTTAAAATGGTACCGATCGACTTGTGAGACACAGAAAGTTCAGCGGCTATACTTATCTCTCTCAAACTTGAATGAGGAGTATCAGTCACTATTTCCTTCACTTTTTCGATAGTGTTAACTTCAGTGGAAGATGTTGATGGCCTATCAGAGCGCGGCAAATCTTCTATAACATCTCACTCATAAGCACGTGTTTTTGATAAAGTCGATCCACCGTAAGCCTTCTGTAACATTTTCAGGGACTCCGAACACGAAATTCCATTGGCGATGTAAAATTTAAGACAAACTCTTTGTTCGATGTTTTTTCCATTATGAAATTCGCAATACACATTAGATATGATCTAACTAAAACAGCACTGTATTTAATCTAAATAACAGATGCAACTCAAACTCCGCGCCAAAATGGAAAACAGTTGTGCCAATCTAACAACAAAAAAAAACAAAAAAAAAGAATTTGGATTGGAACCATAAACAAATCATCCATTCCCGATACTTTTTTGACTGGATGTATAACTACAGTACACACACCTAGTATCGTTAATTTTTAAGTTCATTAGTGGGGTCGGTTCATCGGTTGTTTGTCATACCACAAAGCGCAAATGTTACACTTAGGTATTATTATATCAATTATCATTATTTATATACACAGCAAAAAAAAAAAACGTGCCATACCTACGTTTTTTTTTGCTGTACATATAAATAATACCTAATTATAATAAGTTTTTATCTGATATTCACGACCCAATTGAATTAAAAAATGGGCTTATTCCAACTACATCAATAAAATAAAAATCAAATGCCGCTTGTTTGAAGGATCATCATTTAAGAACGACTAGACCAATTCGGTCGTTTTTTTTGTGTGTTCGTTATACACCATTATTTTTAGGTCGTTCTGGAGCCGAATACCATGAACTCGATCATCGAACTCAAAACGATTGGGACTATTTTTTTCATATTCTTTCGTTTTTTTTATTGTTATTTTTTGAAAAAAAATAGTCCCAATCGTTTCGAGTACGATGATCGAGTTCATGGTATTCGGCTCCAGAACGACCTAAAAATAATGGTGTATATTATTCATTACCAGTCAAGCTTTGTATGAATGTAAATTTTGTTTTTTTTTTGGTAAGCGCACCTGTTTTCTTCATCAGTAAATTGAAAATTTAATTTAAGTGAAAAACTTTCATTGTTGTTATCTTTAAACCTAAACCTAAATGAATACAGGTAAGTAAAAAATCTTGGAATTGTAATTATGTGAGATTAAAATTACCCTAAGGTTATTTAGATTTTTTATAAGTAGGTATCTATATGACTCCAGGCATAATACTGCATCTTAGATATATGCAGGGAAGTGTCAAAGGTGCCAGTTGCTTTGTAATTCCTCTTTTTTCTTATTAGTTTATAGTTTGTAGGATACCTCACACATTCCAAGTTTCGATGCATTTGATTTACGGTAGAATTAAAACTACCTTTAATTGGCAAGGGTAAGTTACAAGTACATACTTCTTTGCAATTTCTGTAAATTGTATTTACCTTACAACAGACTGTCGATAACATTTACCTGTTAGGATTTTGATGCTTATACTTTCGCAGCCATGTTAAGGTTCATTTGAGGATAAAATAATGAAGAACGACATTCTGTTCATAATAATTTATTAGCACCTATTTATTTCAATATATAACAGCTTGCCTAAGTATTCAACAATAGTATCTAGTGGTGGTAGGAGATGGCGGGAGAAGAGTAAGTGACGTGCGCCACGGGAGCGGCGTAGGCGAGCTTGGCGACGGGGGCAGCGTAGGCTACTGGAGCGTGAGAGTAAGAGACCGGGGCGTGAGAGTAGGAGACCGGGGCGTGAGCGTAAGAGACGGGAGCAGGCGCGTAGGCTACTTTGGCAACGGGAGCCGCGTAGGCGAGCTTGGCTACGGGAGCGGCATAGGCGATCTTGGCGGGAGCGGCATGCACGGGGGTGCCTTCGTAGCGCACGTTAGCGTTGAATCCGTTCACTTTGTCGGCGGTGTACTCGACGATGCGGTGCACACCGTCGGGCTGTACGAGCGAGTACGAGCCGTGCACGGCGTCGCCTTCGCGAGACTCCTGCTGCTGCTTCACGTCACCGCTGTGGTCATCATGGACAGAGTACGAGAAGTCGTAGTGAGCGGGGGCCTCGGGCTGGGTGTACACCACTTTGGAGACGGGGACCAGGCCGGCGCAAGCCGCCGCGGCGAGTGACAGGATGATGACAACCTGTAAAAAAAAGATACATAAATCTTAAACACAAAACAATTTTTGAAAAATTAGCTTTCAGTTATGATGACATATATTTTAATCATGTATTTTACAAAACTGCGACTTTTCCTTCACATAAAAAGGCATTACATTTTAGTCTTCAAATTGAAAAACTTACTTTAGCGACCATTTTTGCAAGTATGTTGTTGCTGATTTGACTATCAGTAGGTGACTGTAATAATGTATCACTTGCTACACTTTTTATACAGGATTGTCGCACGCCTGCATGTGTCGTTGGTGACACGCCCTCAGGGTCGTTCATTAAACTTCGCAATGAGTTTAAGGCCGACTACTGCATTTCTGAGCTAAGCTTTACTGCAATACAGATTTACAGCTGGTCGAGTAAAGCTGTTTTCTGTAGTGGTAGCTATTAGCCATAATACCGCCCATTGTGTCAGTAACACCGTGTTTTATTTTTGTAATCCTTATAATGCATATGGTTGACATAATAATTATTTTCCCTTATTTTAAACACTTGCCTTGTTATCACACCCTTGATCGACTGGTAGATAACGCCTGAGCCATTAAGTCCACCGTTGTGCCTTTTTTGTGTGCGAAAAGTTTAAATAATTAAATTACATACCCACAGAATATTCCATCCATCTATCCATTCAATGTTTTCTATAACTTTTAATTTTGTGCTAATCATAATTTCGATTGCGTAAGAAACAGCAATTGCCATCCATTGTCTCTGTTGTGTTGCATTTTGTTGTGTTTAGTTCTCTAGACGGCTTGTTGCATCAGTTTTCGCGGGCCAATATAATATGGGCAAGGTTTTCTCCTTGACTTAGTTCAACTAAATGTTTCCGTAACGCAATTGTAACGAGTTAAGTTCACGACCTCCTTTATAAATACATAATTTTTCGTCACTTACTGTACGAAATCAAATCGACTCAACCTATTAGCGCGTAATCGCATTCATATGTGGATTGTTATTGTTACTTAGTTTTATGTAAATAATACTTGATTGTCGGCTGCGTGAAGGGTCTTTTTACACCCTGTATTATGCAGAAAAGCCGTTCCACTCAGTTTGTTACACATCATTTCTTTCTTTTCATGTTTCAGTTACCGGTTTGTAGTATACCTCGGATATTCCAATTTACTCTGTAGCCCAGTGGAAATTAACATTAAAATGCAAAGCATGATGTAGTTCTGCATTTCTGATATGTTTTATAGATCAGTTAAGGTGATGTGAATCCAAATTTGCAACTTCGAAAAACTTGTGCTCGCTGCGCACCACGCGATAAACTGCGAAATTTTGGGACTTTGTTCACTTTTTGCTCTAACACTCAAAAACTATGCATTTTCGACAAATAACATTCGGTATTTGTCAAAATTTTGTGCACCGGCCATTCTACGAATCTAATTATTTTTTTTTAAATAAAAAATAAAACAATTATTAGGTGTTTTTATTGAAGTAGGAAGAATTAAGCTTAATTTAATCTAAAAATAGTTTTAGAGATCATCAATCACAAAATTAGCATTTATGGCACTTTTAACATTTTTGACTGTCGATAGATGTGACGCCATTATCGACAGAATAGATAATATTACAAAATAACGAAAATAAATACAATATTGGAAAAAAATCTACGTTATAAACTCAACAAATTAAGTGTCTTCTCACTTGCTAAGGTATAATAAAATTATCATGAAAATAACCAACGGTTACAAAATAAAAAATATATAAACTATGTATACAGATGTGACTTCACTTCTGTAGATATTATAATGAGCTTAATAATAATAAATAAGAATATAAGAAATAAATCAGTTACGTAGGATAAACAATAATTTAGAAAATATCAATATCATTATCGCCGTCTCAAAAAAATCCTTTTCCATATTTCTTTACTCCTTGAACAAGCGAGTTCTTCTCTTTTTTGTGTATCAAATTATCCTCAGTAATATTATAATCATCATCAAACGTGCTGCCCAATTGTATTCATTTTCTACTCTTCTTCTCAATCACGTCACATGGTAAATTAAAATTTTGACCGCCATAATCACATATACGTGACAAACAAGCGCGTGCCCTGTACACCAAATGACACAGATATGTAACAAAATAGTAGGTGAAATTGTGGTTTGGCGTGGAGGGCACGCGCGTGCGTTTATGCTCTGGCGGTCAAAAGGTAAAATTCTATTTCTGATTCAGCTTTTGGTATTAGATGAAATGCCGTAGCACACTCTACAAAAGTCGTGACCTTGCAAAGTGTTGGTCTACATTCTGGGCTCTGAAAGCCCTTCTTGAATCGCACACGGTGGGTTTGACTTATGATATTTGACTGTCTATATTAGGCTCCACAGGCAAGGGGATTGCAGAGGACCTATCTGGACCCTCAATCATCACATTTCCATTTGATGTTTCTTTGCCTTTGCCGGTTGTCGACAGAAGTGAGTTCGACAGCAGTGAGGAACAAATACCTTAGTCCATGCCGAGGGGAATATTTGAGGTTATAAAACGTGGCTTCCATCATGTTCTATAATTTTACCGCTAATTAACAAGACCAAAGTAAAATAATAATTTTAAATTAAGAACTTACTGTTTTTTGGCGACTTTAGAAGTGACGCACCAACTTTTACACTTTGTAGAATGACTCAAATCTTATTAAAAACTAGGAAATAACGTCTTATGGCCAGCAATAATAGACAGACGGACAGATGATAAGTACGTGTTTCAGTGTTGCTAGCAAAACTAAATAGTGTTGTTATACAAATTATTTAAAAAAATACCAGATGTTTGTCTACAGGAGTGATTAGTTTTTTGCGAACACTGTAGAATCTTTTGTTACTTGAAATATGTAAATGTCGTAAATTTAATAAATTACACGAATCTTTACTTTATTATATTTCCAATATGATAGGTTCACTTAGGCTACTTCAAAATAAATGAAAGTATTTTTAAAACATTTCTGGATCCGGCAACCTATGTCGCGAACAGTCTACAGGATCTTAATCTTAATAAATATAAGATATAATGTGTTAATTAAAATACGTGATAATAGAAAACATTAAATAAAGCAAAATACACACTATCGTTAAAATGAAATTATATTTAAAAAGGAGATATATGGAGCGAACAGGATTTTGGCCACTTCGTAGAATGGCTGGCACCTGATTTCTGCGTGACTTGGGAAGTTTCATCGTGAACACTGACTTCATCCAGTTTTTTCATCGACCTCAAGAACATCTGGCCCTATGAATCTCGGAAGCATTTGATTCCTTTTTGCGGAGGAAATGACTGTGAAGTTTCTCTAACTCCAAAAGATACTTCCCAACTAAGGCAGAAATGAGGTCCACAAAATTGAATCAATGAAAGCGAAGGAATTAATGATATATGAATCAATTTTCGAGAAAAATTGACCATCTTTGAAGGGCCATATCTTGGTCCCTCTAAGGTTTATATAGCTACGGTTAAATTGTTGCTTTAGGTGTCTTTATTTATACGGAATGTTTGTGTCGAAAATGCATAGATTATGAGTTTTCGAGCAAAAAGTAAAAAAAGTCCCAAAATTTCGCAGTTTATCGCTTGGTGCGCAGCGAGCACAAGTTTTTCGAAGTTGGATTCACATCATCCAAACTGATCTATACATCATATCAAAAATGCAGAACTACATCATGCTTTGCGATTTTAGCCTTTTTTAGCGTCGAACTATACTATGCCTTTGCGTTACGGTAGACCTATAAATTTATAATATTTTGCAAGGATTCAAAAATATAATCCTTTTTCACATTTTCTGTAAATTATATTTACCTTACAACTGTCGATAACATTTATCTGTCTTAGGATTTCATGCTTATACTTTCGCAACCATCCATGTTAAGAAGGTTCATTTGATGATAAAATAATAAAGAAGGACATTCAGTTCATAATAATTTATTATCACCTATTTTTTAAATACATTACAGCTTGCCTAAGTATTCAACAATAGTATCTAGTGGTGGTAGGAGATGGCGGGAGAAGAGTAAGTGACGTGCGCCACGGGAGCGGCGTAGGCGAGCTTGGCGACGGGGGCGGTGTAGGCTACTGGAGCGTGAGAGTAGGAGACCGGGGCGTGAGAGTAGGAGACCGGGGCGTGAGCGTAAGAGACGGGGGCAGGCGCGTAGGCTATTTTAGCAACGGGAGCGGCGTAGGCGAGCTTGGCTACGGGAGCGGCGTAGGCGATCTTGGCGGGAGCGGCGTAGGCGATCTTGGCGGGAGCGGCGTGCACGGGGGTGCCCTCGTAGCGCACGTTAGCGTTGAATCCGTTGACTTTGTCGGCGGTGTACTCGACGATGCGGTGCACTCCGTCGGGCTGCACGAGCGAGTACGAGCCGTGCACGGCATCGCCTTCGCGAGACTCCTGCTGCTGCTTTACGTCGCCGCTGTGGTCGTCATGGACGGAATACGAAAAGTCGTAGTGAGCGGGTGCTTCGGGCTGGGCGTACACCACTTTGGAGACGGGGACTAAGCCAGCGTACGCTGCCGCGGCGAGGGACAAGATGATGACGAACTGCAATGAAAATAAGTTATTTTTTATAACCGAATACTAGGGAATACATAACTTGCCAGTAGGAGAACACTTTAACATTACTTTTCAAATTATAAAATCAGAATAATTCAGATGGATTTACTATCAAATAACTTACTTTAGCAACCATTTTTGCTGATTGTTTGATATGTTGTTGCTGATTTGATTGTCAGTAGTGGACTATAATAATGTGTGAGCTGCTACAGTTTTTATACAGGCTAGTCGTTTGCAGGTCTCGTTGGTGACACACGACACATGGCGCGCCCGCGGCGTCGGGCACAATGATTGAGAGGTGAAGGTCGACATGCTACATTACTGAGCCGAACTCCACGAAATCACAAACCGATTTACACCTGATAGTTTAGTACATTCCTAATTAAATATGAAAGTAGTCTTGGAATGCCTAAGTAGAATTTAGGAATGGGGTGCTGCATTTAATTAATAAACTTGGTAGTAATTCATTTGATTTAGATTTATCAAGGACAACGATAAAACGATTGCAAAATATGTGCACCTATGGTACATACTATACATTCTGACTTAGGTTTTCGAGATTATTGCATCAGTTTTAAAATCATTACATGAAATGGGCGAGATAATTCCGTAAAAAAATTTGTGAGTCAAGTTCACGAACAGTTTACCTTTGTAATTATTACGACATCTTAATGAACTTACACTTCAGACATCGCGGTCTCCTTGCCATGCTCATTTACCCATGGGAAAAATAATGACTGGATGCAGTTTTTGTTAAAGGCGTTTTGTTGTATACCAGTATGACGCAGGATTTTGGAGCTGAAATGCTGTAGGGCTGGACAAGAGGCGACCTGGGAGCTTATTTTTCCAATTCGTAGAGGATCTCTGAATTAAAGGGGAGTTTTCGTTGCAACATTTTTTTCATTTACTCAGTACCTGCATACTCACGTTACCACGTTTGCCCATGAATAAAAAGAATAGAGCACTGGTGTGTGCCCTGGATGCGCTGTTACCAAATTTTATTGAAAGCAGCGCAAACCTTTGGGATACACACTCAATCTTGTATTGCACGGCTATTGAGGCATGTCGTGTAGCCAATGTAAAATTTCCAAACACAGACAATGTTACACGACCAAAATCTGCCGTACCAGCCTGGCAATGCAGGATTGAGCGTCGTATTAATGAGGCCAGGGCACTCATCGGAAAGTTTCAGGGAGGGCAATACACGTCCAAGGGTGATGCGCTTTGTGAGGCGGGCATTCTCGGGAACTGATATCAGTCCTCGAGAATACATGTCACGAGTCACAGAGCGCATCGACTTCCTGAAGCAGATATGCATGGGCTAACCGTATCCGTCGGTATAGGCGAAGAGTGGATCGATAGGTATACTCAGAACCGCATTTTCCAGAGTGACGAAAGGTGGGCATACAGAGCATGTTACCATTAAAGGAGTGGCTGACGCGCATCTGCCGGATAACGACGCCATGAGTGCTATGGTGGAAATCTCCAGGGCCGGACGGACTGCACAACTTTTGGATTAAATTACTACAAAGGTCACACGCTTGCTTAGCCTCACAATTCCAGTCATCCTGAGAGACTGGGTAGCTAACACCATTCTTTACAACAGGAGTTACCCACCTGCTCCTTAGATCGGGTAGTACTGCGGAACCTAAAAACTATAGACCAATTACGTGTTTACTGACGGTCTATGAAGTTTTTACATCCATTCTGAGAGCAAAAATTGTTCGTCATAGAGATAGCAATTCAATTATGTCTGTATCTCATAATGGATGTAGGAATAGGTCCCGCGGTACTAAAGAGCTGCTCCTTATCGAAATGGCCATAAGCCAACAGGTTCGTCGATCCCGGAGGGATCTGTCGACGTCTTGGATAGATTATAAGAAGGCCTAGGACTTGGTGCCACATACATGGCTCATGACGGTGCTGGAGTTGTACAAAATAGATGCAACTCTTCGCACCTTCTTGGTGTCGTGTATGGGGCAGTTGAGGACGGTATTTCTCTATCCAGGATGTCGGCAGGTTCTTGGGAACGATGAACCGATCAGGATTGAGCGAGGAATATTTCAGGGTGACAGTTTGAGTCCGCTTTGGTTTTGCTTGGCCTTAAATCTTCTGAGCACACTGCTGGAGGATTCAGGTCTAGGCTACCGGTTGAAGAGAGGTGGTCAGATTATATCTTACCTCCTTTACATGGATGATTTGAAAATATTTGCTCCCAGCAATTTGCAACTGATGTAGCGACTAAAAGTGACTGAAACTTTTAGTAGCGCCATCAGGATGAAATTTGGTGTGGACAAATGTGCGATCATGCATGTAAAGCGAGGGGAGATTATGGAATCCATGGGAACTCAACTCTCGGATTCCATATTCCTTAGATCCCTCTCCTCAACCGACCTACAAGTATTTGGGTATGTCGGAAGCATTAGGCATCAATGCTACCGACATGAAACAATCATTGAAGGAGCGTTTTTTGGCCGCCTGAATAAAGTATTAAACAGTCTTTTATCAGGAGGATACAAGGTGCGCGCCTTTAACGGTTGGGTCATGCCGGTTTTGATGTATTCTTACGGCATACTCAAATGGACTCAGACGGAACTTGATGCCTTATATAGGAGGGTCCGCACACTATTGACCGCAAACCGGATGCATCACCCACGGTCATCGGTGATGAGACTGTATATCCCGCAGAAGTGCGGAGGTCGTGGCTTCTTAAATGCTAAGACCTTGCACAACCGCGAGGTATGCAGTCTCAGGGAATGCTTTCTCGAAACCGACGTGGGGATGCACCGAGATGTGGCCTCAGTGGACAAGGGCCTCACCCCGCTCTCCTTGGCTAACGAGAGCTGGCGCAAACCTGTGGTATTGGATACTAATGACCGTAGGGAGGTATGGTAAAGCAAGGCTTATTCCGAGGTCTACATGGGCCTGATGTTGATTTCTTGTTGTCCGTATCCTGGCTACGATTCGGTGAAGTCTTTGGGGAAACCGAAGGTTTTGTCTGTGAAATTATGGATGAAGTTATCATGTCGAACAATAATTGTAATATTTCCGATAATTATTATCGGAAATATACTGTCAAAGACGGTACGGTTGACATCTGTCTGTCATGCCACCGTCCCGGTGAATCGATCCGACATATTGTTTCCGGTTGTTCTCGTCGTGCTAACGGTGAGTACTTGCACAGACACAATCTAGTAGCTAAGATTATCCACCAGCAACTTGCCCTGCAATAAAACCTTGTGGGTTCTGAAGTACCATACTACAAGTATGTGCCCGACCCAGTTCTCGAGAACGGTCACGCCACATTGTATATTGGGATCAATCTATCATCACGGACAGGACTATTTTAGCAAATAAATCTGATATTGTGGTGATAGATCGCCGAGAGCGCCGTGCAATGATTGTTGACATCACTGTCCCTCATGACTTGTGAAAGCTCAGAATGATAAAAAAATCAAGTATCTTGATTTAGCACACGAGGTTGTCGACAAGCGGGACGTGGACTGACGTGACAATGATTGATTGTACCGACAGTCGTTACGGTTCATGGACTAATCGCAAAGAGCCTCGACCAACACCTTAGGAGGCTCTCATTGCGCGGCTGGGTCAAGGGCTTGATTTAGAAAGCAGTACTCTTGGACACGGCACGCATAGTGAGGCGGTTCCTCTATCTGGAGCCCTGACCACCGGAAGCCTGGACCTTGTTCCTGATGCCTATGGGCCATCTATTTTTTATATTTTTAAATGTTTTGTTTACTTTTGTTTTTAAAAATACTTTAAAATGTATAGAATAAGAAAAATGGTGAATAAAGGAAATTAAATAAATATATGGAAGTTTTATTTTATTTAAGTACTTATATTCATTATTTATGTAGTATTTGCCATGCGATTCCTTAAAAGATGAAACTACGCAGGGTATTGTATTGTATTGTATGTATTGTATAACGGGCTGGTGTCCGCAACTCCACGTCCAATGCGCGTATTTTGCGTGCGGGTGGGAAATCTATTCGATCCACCTCAGCTCCCCGAGAAAAGCCAGCAACGCCTTAGTGTCGCTGACAGTCTCGCGGAGAGTACCTGGGTTACCGAAGTACTTTGCCCTGTACGATGCAACCTCTGGGCAGTGCAGAAGCACGTGGGCTGCTGTCTCATCTTCCTCCATGCAGGCTCGGCACAGGGGGCTGTCTGTGACTCCTATGGCAAAGAGGTGTTTGTTAAAAGAGCCGTGTCCAGTGATGGCGGCTGTAACAGTGCGCAGCTGTGGTTTGGTCAGCCGAAGCGCTTTTTTCGTGAAGCGGCCGTCGATGGTAGGAAGTGCATCCTTGGCCTGCCTACACTCACCATGGTTTAGCCACAGTTTGTGGTGTTGTTCACTGGTTCGTTTCCTTACCAGTGTGCGTAGATACCCGAAGGGGAGTGGCACTATGGGTTCAGGTCCCACTGCTGCCATGCTCGATCCCCTTCTAGCGAGTTCGTCCGCTGCATCGTTGCCTCGTGACTCGCTGTGTCCTTTTATCCATTGAATGGTTATATTATTGAGATTACCAACCTGGTTCAGACGTTGATGACACTCGTGTATTAACCCAGAGTTGACTGTGTGGTTGTTTAATGCTAGTAGTACAGCCATGCTGTCTGAAAGTATGCGAATTGAGTGGTCCACAACTTCCCTGGCTAAAATGGCCGATGCCGCCAGGGCAATGCCCATACATTCTGCCTGAAATACCGTGTTATGGACCCCCAATGGTGCGGCTATGTGGATGTTGAGATCTTCCGAGAAGACTCCAGCTCCAGTGCCGGTACCTGTCTTAGATCCATCCGTGAAGATCCGTACTTCCGCGGGGCTTAGACCCTCGCAGCGGTGATCCTCATGGAGTTGGATTTTGTACTTTTTATCGAATACGAATTGCTTGGGTATCCGATCGTTGATGGCTTTCGCTAGGGGGAACTCGTTATAAAATCCCTCCAGTATCGCGGTGTGTTGTGTGTACTTCTTACCCCAGAGTTGAAGTGTTTCAAGACGTACTGCCGCCATCGTCGCTTCCTGCTGTATGAACAGATCGAGCGGTGGGAGCCCCAACATGGCCTCCAGAGCCGCGGTCGGGGTAGTCCGCTTGCAGCCTGTAGTCGCCACGCAGGCAAGTCTCTGCATGCGTTGCAGCTTGATGGAGGCTGTAGCTAGTTTAGTGCGGGGCCACCAGACCACTGCCCCGTAGGTAATCATGGGTCGGATCACCGCGCAGTATAACCAGAGTATTACTTTAGGGGATAGGCCCCACTTCTTACCTATCATCCTCCTGCATTGCCAAAAGGTTATGCAGGCCCTGTTTAGTTTGTTGTCTAAGTGATTGCTCCAGTTTAACTTACTGTCTAGGATGACTCCCAGGTATTTAACTTCGTCAGCTAACTGGAGATCTGTGTCGAATAGTTTGGGTAGGCGGTAAGGGCCTAGTGCCCTTTTTTGGGTAAACATGACTAATTCAGTTTTCGTGGGGTTCACTGAAAGGTCATATTCCCTACACCACCGTTCAACGATGCGTAGCGCCTGTTGAGTAAGATTGCAGATTGTCCCCGTCACTTTCCCCGAAATGAGGATGGCGAGGTCGTCCGCGTACCCGATGGTGTAGTAGTGGCTAGCGTTGAGCTTAGTGATAAGATCATTTATCACCAGATTCCAAAGGAGGGGTGATAGTACTCCTCCTTGGGGGCAGCCTCTGGCTATCATTGCCGTCTGCTGCTCTTCTGCAAGGCGAACCACTCGTTTGCTTAACATGTTAGTGATCCAGTCTATCAGCACCTGTTCCACTCCGTGCCGGGAGAGGGCGGTGCCAATGCTGGAGAAGTTTGTTTTATCGAAGGCCCCTCCAGGTACCCTTCTGATGTATAGCTTCTTCTATCCGGCTGACCACTAGATGAAGAGCTGATTCAGTGGACTTACCTGAGCTGTATGCATGTTGGTTTACATGGAGTGGGATCGTTTTCAAAGCTCCATCTCTTAGCTCTCTCTCGCAAATGCTCTCCATGGTCTTGAGGAGAAAGGAGGTCAGGCTGATCGGTCGGTGGGCTTTGGCGTTTGTGTAGTCGGTCTTACCTGGCTTAGGGATGAATATGACTTTCACTTCCCTCCATCCTTTTGGAACGTATCGGAAGGCCAGGCACGCTCTCATTATAGGCAACAGTCTGCTGGCGACGGAGGCCCCACCCCACTGCAGTAGGGCGGGAAGGATTCCGTCTGGACCGGCCGCCTTAAAAGGATGGAAACACCGGATCGCCCACTGAGTTTCTCCAGCGTTATCACTTTGTGTGCGTAGTTCCAGTCGTTTTCTGATGGTACATTAGTTACCTCTGTCCAGTCAACAGTCTGTACGAAGGCGCAACCTGGGAAGTGAGTTTCAATAAGGACGCGCCTCGCCTCTTCTGGTGTAGTGGTAAGTGTGTTGTCGGGTTTTCGGAGAACATCGGGCCCAGTCGAGTTCTGCTGTGCCAGTATTTTCCTTACCCTGTTTGCTTGTTGGCATGATTCGATGCTGCCACAGTATTTTCGCCATCCGGTAGAGCTCCTGAACCTGATGCATTTTTTGTAGCTGGATTTGGCCGCATAGTATGCGTCCCAATCCCTGTCGGCGCAGGTGTTCATGGCTCTGTTTAGGGCTGCCCTTACCTTCCCGCGCTTGCGCTCCAAATCCGCTCCCCACCATGGTTGCTTCCCTGGTGTTGTGGGCGGAGTGGTTTCCGGGCAGGAGGAATGGTAGCTGTCTAGCATTGATTTCGTGAGATGACTAACACGTCCGTCAATCTGCGACGTGTCCTCGAAGGTCATCCAGTAGTTTATTGGCGCAAGCTTGGTCTCTAGAATGCGCGTGTAGGCGGCACGGTCTGTGTTGCGCGGGTTGCGTCGTGGCAGCGTTGGTGTAATACAGACCTTGATGTCGAAGCGGATCCACCTGTGGTCGGAGCAGGAGGCCTCCTTGGAGACCTGCCAGCCGGTGGTGATAGCCGCTGCACCCTCCGATGCCAGAGTGAGGTCTATGATTGTTTGGCTTCGTCTGTTTACGAAGGTTGGTTCGGAACCTGTATTCAGTAGGGTTAAGTTTGTGGTGAATAAGTAATCAACCAAAGCCTTACCCCTTGCATTCTGCGTGTCCATGCCCCACAGAGGATGATGGGCGTTTGCGTCGGCGCCTATGATGACCTCCAGCCCTGTGCTCTCGCAGTGTCTCACGAGGCGGGCGAGTTCATGCGGGGGCGGCTCCTCTGCATCGGGCATGTAAACCGAGGCAACGACTACAGCCACCTCCGTATCCCCACGCTGTATAGTCAGCCTAGCTGCAGAGAGGTCCCTGCAACAGAAGTCTGTTAGTGGCTGTGTTTTAATGTTACGTGTCGTATAGATACACGATCTTGGTTGATCGTGATCTGTGCAGACCATGAGCTTACCTCCGAGATTGGAGAGTCCTTGTATTTTGCCGGCCCTGATCCACGGCTCCTGGATCAGAGCAATGGCCGTTTGTTCAACCTCCAGCCACTTCCGCATCTGAGCCGTCGCGGTCTGACTGTGGTGGAGGTTGGCCTGCAGAACCTTACAGGTCGACGAAAGGGACGCCATCGTAGGTCGTGCCCTCGTCGTCGCCCGCCAGTCGCAGCCCGGCCAACAGGTCGCCCGCGTCGAAACCATCCTCCTCCGGATCCGAGGCCGACGACAAGATGTCGCCGTCGAGCTCGTCACCCGAGGAGAGGATGGCGCCCACGCCGGCGGCTGTAGGGACAGCCGGCGCTGCTGCTGCAGGAACATCCGCGGGTGTAGCCGCGATGTTGGTAGGGGGAGCTGCTTCCTCCTCCTGTGTCACGGTGATGGTTTCCGTGGCTGGATCCCATCCCTGAGGGACATCGACATACCTGCCGTTCCGACCCTGAAACCTCATGTACACCGTCCCTATTTCAAAGGAGAGACGGCGTCCAGCCTTTATCAGGGTCGGAATTTGGTCCTCAGGGACCCCGACCACCACAAACCATGCGCCGGCCTGTTTTGCGATGTGCAGCAATCCCCATCCCCTGACGTCCACCCAGGGATTTTGGTAGCACAGAGCACGTCCAATAATGGCCGCCTCTGTGAAGATGTCTTGCTCATCAGGGATGAGTATGCCGCATCTTACTCGTCTTTGAACCTCCGCTTGCCTCCTGACCACCAGCGAGCTGCTGGTGGAGGGAGGCAACTCGGAGATAACTGTCCTCAGCCAAGCTAAGGTGTGGTCGTTGCCGCACCACAGTTTGAGGACCCCGTTGGTAAACACCGGCCTTCCATTGAAGGTCGGTCCGGGTGAGTCCTGTTTGGGATTAGAGCACTCGACGACTATCTTCCTCTGGAGAGCCGCGAGAATCTGTACCGACACCTCTTTGCTGATCAGCCCCGTGCGGCCGCAGGTAATTGCGACGTCTAGCTCGGAGCTTGCAGCTTGGGCGTAGCTACGGTTGGCGGCCCGCTTGGATTTATCAAGCCGCGGCCGCTTGCGCTCCCCACGAGGTGAGGAGGTCTCGTTGAGAGCCCGCTTGGCCGCGGCCTGATCCTTCCGAACAGGTCGCTGAGCTGTGTGCTGGGCCGGTCCCTCCTCGGCGCTGGTTGGCAGCTGGCTAGGTCCCGGTCGGCTAGTGCCGGCCACGTCCTGCGCCCGCTTCCCCGCGGAGAAGTTGAGGTTGCCACTAGTCGGTTTAACCGGACCCGTGGCATTGGCCTTTGACACCTGTGGAGCCTTACCTCTCCACCGTTTCTGACGCCGCTCCTTCTTGGACGGCCTGTTCCTCCTACTGGCATTACCTGCCGAAGGAGGAGCTGGAGCAGCTTGTCCAGAGGGGTCTGCGCGGCGTTGGTTGTCCTGCGCGTTACTGTTCCTCCTGTCCTTACGCCTGTTCGTGTGCACCTGCCAGGTGAGCGCGAACGCATCGCCGGTGGTGCCAGTCTCCTCCTGTTGACCAGTGACGGCCTGCAGGGGGGGGGGGGCGGCTTGAAGAGCCATAGGCGGGGGAGGATGTGTAGAGCCCCGACCACCGGATGTAACCGTCGTGGGGGGCTGTGTGCCTGAAAAGGAGGGAGGATCGGTACTGGTCCCACTCAGCGCCGGTGTCCTCCGTTTATTACGGGACTTGGTTTTGGTCTGAGCAGCGGTTTTCGCCACTGCCGGACCGACACCCGCGTTGGAGCTTGCTGCGTTGGCAGCAGAGCACCCCGGGGCGAGAGAGGTGCTGTGAGCACCCCTCTTGGGAGTCTCCTCGGCTTTCGCCTCCACTCCGGTGTGTAACTGTGTAGTAGGTGATGTGTGTGTGGTTGGTGTGTGTGTGGTTGATGTGTGTGTGAGTGTGGTGACTGTATGTGGTGTGAGTGTGTGTGTGGTCTTTTTTAAATTGTCCATATTGACTAGTAAAAATATTCATCTCTCCGGCTTCCCACCCTCCTTGGAGCCCGCATCAGGGAACGTCTCGCTACAAACTAGCTCAACCGTTAGGACTACCTTCGAGATATAGGGCCGTGAGGCTGGCTTACAGTGCGACATCGGGTGCTTGATCGGGTCTTATCAACCCTCACTTACACCGTCAGCATGACCTTAACCCACCGCTTCGGCCGTCCGAGGACGACCTCCGCGGACCCCCCGCCCCTCGCCGTGGCCCTCTGACGGGACACTGTGGCCATTTCCCTACCCGTGGCTATTGGGTAGGGCCACCGTTTCGCTTGAAATCCAGACCAAAGAGGGCGTGTTGCCTCACGGACGCATAACCGCCAGCGCCGCTCGGCTCAACCCTCCAGGACTCCTTCATCCCCGCTTACGGCGCTCAACTGCGCAGGTCCTAGCGCAGGTGACTAGCTTTACCTACTCGGCGCCAGCTGAGTTTAGTGACGATCGAGCCTGCAACCACTCAGTCACAGAGGGTCGCAGTTAGGTTAAAAAGCGCCTGGGGGTTTCTGTTACGTCTATTTCTTAAGGAATTAGACCAAGAACAGGGCGGCAACCTCGTGAAGGTAAACCCACCAGACTTGCCTTGAGGATCTACACGACTGTAGCGCTCACCCTCAGGGCCCCACCACCTTACCACCTCTGAGGGAAGTAGTAAGGTAAGCCTGCATCTATACTACCAAGCAAAGCAAAAGCAAAGCATGTCGTTGTGCAACCGCAAAAGCATAAATACAAGCTCGCCCCAAAAACTACGCAGGGTATTAATTACTATTGCTTTAAAGGCAGCCAAGGGTTTGGTTGCTCGAGAAACTTATGTACTTTTGCGCTATTGAGGACATATACTATACATAAGACTGGCTAAATATTTTTAGCCGAAAGGTTTCTCATGAATAGTCTGAGGTCACTTGACTGCTTCCTCTCCACCATGAAGTAATATCACGCCTCTAATCCCCAAAGGGTTTAGCAGAGGTAAACCTACAGTACACATACATCATCATCTTCCTGCCCTTGCCCTATTCTACTTGGGGTCGGTGCAACACGTTTTCTTCTTCCATTCTCCCCTGTCAGATGTCACGGGCTCACGGCATCTTTTACTCTTTTTTCTGTCACATCATTCCTTACATAATCCATTCATCTTTTCTTTGGCCTACCTCTCTCTCTTCATGCATCAACATCATAGTTAGACTTAGTTAATCGTGACTACCAAACACATAATATTCTTTACCCTTAAGAAAATCCCGAGTTACCGAGTTGCTACGGAAAGCACGTCAAGCTGTTGGTCCCGGCTGGCCTTTTTAGATCTTTGACAGTCGTTACAGGCTTACAGGTAGTCACGGGCTAGAAAGTCTTACAGCCAGTAGTAGCAATTTAAAAAAGACCACACACACACTCACACCACATACAGTCACCACACTCACACACACATCAACCACACACACACCAACCACACACACATCACCTACTACACAGTTACCAAGGGGTTCCGTATTACCCAATAACTGGGTTGTGGAGGTCAGATAGGCAGTCGCTCCAAGTATTCAGCTGAATCCGGTTAGCCTGACAGCCGACCCCCACATAAAAAGGAATGTAAAAATCGTATGTTCAGATAGCTTTACCGTTACATCGTTATCATTTTGCATCTGGGTAAAAAATATTTTTATAAATGTAGATCGTAAGTAGGTATATTTTTGGTGAAAAAGTAGTAGAACATTCAATTCAATAATAATTTAATGGTATCTATTAATTTCTAAAAAATACAACAGTTTGGTACACACGTTATAATAAGAATATTAGGAATCTAGTGGTGGTAGGAGATGGCGGGAGAGGAGTAAGTGACATGCGCCACGGGAGCGGCGTAGGCGAGCTTGGCGACGGGGGCGGCGTAGGCCACTGGAGCGTGAGAGTAGGAGACCGGGGCGTGAGAGTAGGAGACGGGGGCAGGCGCGTAGGCTACTTTGGCAACGGGAGCGGCGTAGGCGAGCTTGGCTACGGGAGCGGCGTGCACGGGGCTGCCCTCGTAGCGTACGTTAGCGTTGAATCCGTTCACCTTGTCGGCGGTGTACTCGACGATGCGGTGCACACCGTCGGGCTGTACGAGCGAGTACGAGCCGTGGACGACGTCGCCTTCGCGAGACTCCTGCTGCTGCTTCACGTCACCGCTGTGGTCGTCATGGATGGAGTACGAGAAGTCGTAGTGAGCGGGTGCTTCGGGCTGGGCGTACACCACTTTGGAGACTGGGACCAGGCCGGCGTAGGCCGCCGCGGCGAGGGACAGGATGATGACGAACTGCAAAAGAGGTTTAATTATGAAAATCCCTAATTGTAAAATAATTTCCTCAAAACTAAAATGTTTTAAGGATTCAAGCATTCTAATTTAACAAATAAAAAGGTGCTTTCTTTAATTAAAAGTCTTAAATAAAATGAATTTAAATAAAGCACTCACTTTGGCGACCATTTTTGTAAGTATGTTGTTGCTGATTTGAGTATCAGTAGGTGACTGTAATAATGTATGACTTGCTACAGTTTTTATACAGGACTGTCGCACGCCTGCATATCTCGTCGCTGACACACGGGCCGCCGCGGGGGCATTCATTAAACTTCACAATAATTGAGAGTTGAAGGTCGACACGTTGCATTGCTGAACCGAACTTCTCGATTCCATAGATTAACAACCTGACATTCCTTAAAAGCATTAAGTAGATAAAATAAAAATATAATAGTGTTAATTTGGAGGGGTGCTGGATGATGTTTTATTTTATCAATTCCGGTTTTGCAAGCAGGTTCTGAAGTTCATACTTCCATACATATTTTCATATCGCCTTTATCCTTTTGACCCATAATTTGATAGATCCATGCATCGGATTTTGGAAATGAGCAATTCCACCTAGTTCCACTGTGTTTCCGCACAAAAATTGTAACGGGTCAAGTTCACTGCTCAAGCCAACCTTCTCTGTTTTAGTAATATTTTATTGCACATTTCGCTCCTCCTATTTCAATTAATAAACCTTCATTTATCAGGTTCAATACACGTTTTTTATAGATTTTTAACGTTCAGTGGTCGAATCCAAATTGCTGCTAGAATTTCCCCGTTATATTCGCAGTAGTATATAATTACAGTATTGTATTAACCTAAGTACAGGATTTAACAATACTGTACTTAACCACTCTGCTCGACAAGATTTTGACACATGACACATCAGCTGAATCGGGAGGTGGGGGGGGGGGGTGATGCGAATTGTCATGAAATTCAAGAATTTTCGTGAACATTCAGCATTCGATTTTATGATGATAAATATGTCACGGCAGCTGTTTCACACGATAAGTTTGTGTTAAATATCTTCAATACCGTGTTGAGGTTCGTAAAACGGCGTCAGTCTATTGCCAAATATGTGTAAAATATATATTACGGCACGCTTCCAAAAAATAGGTAACTTAGATAGGTACGCTGGAAATAATGTACATAGACAAGTTTCTCGTTTGTTGCAAAATGACGCTTCTTAGTGCTGACCGTAAACCCAAGTTCTATCATTACGATTAAAAAGTGGTATTCAGCCTAATCGATACTCGCAATGAAATCGAGTTTAGAAAAAAAAAGAGTTGAGACTGAATTCTTGGTATAATTTCGAATCATAAATTAATCATTTAATTTTATCTTTTTTAATAATTTCACTTAGTAATTATTCGATGTTTTTGGTTGACTTCAAGAGAAGGAGATTTATAAATATTAAAATAAAGTAAAAACTTGCTTCTATGTAATCATTTTGATGATTATCTTTCTTTCCGTTGAACTCGCAGCGTGAAATTTGGCAAGAAATAAGTCTCACAGTTCAAACAAAGAAAAATCTGAAAATGGATCGATTTTCAATTTCAAAATTTAATTAAGAATACGCTCGCAATTCACAATTTTAAAGTATTTTAATTTAATACATTATTTATTGTGAATTTGGTTTTCTAATATCTGGCGGTTGGACTGGAAGCCGACCCCAACATAGTCGGGTAAAGGCTAGGCAGATGATGATGAATATCTGGGGGTTGGATATAGAACGTCCAGGATCTCGGTAGGCATAATAAAAAATTAGTTTGATCCGTCAAAGATACAATTTTGTAGAATAGGTAAGTAATATAATGTCATTATATTACATATTCTACAAAATTGTGTATAGTACGGTTGGGTTATTGTGTTAGGTTGGGACAAACTTTTGTTTTGTTAGGATTATTCTTTCTCACTGCTGGGCAAAGGCCTCCCCTTGGCCAATCAGTCAAGAACGAGTGAGTCCAGATCGCCACGCCAGTGTTTCTTGGGCCTGCCTCGGTGACGACGACCGACAAACTTATTGTCCTATATTTCGCAATCAGCAGTGCATAGGCCGTAACCTAAATAAACATTAGTTTATTTTTTCAAAGCGGTTCACTGTCCACTCTAAAACCTCTTTTTACAACTGCAAAGTTCAGGTTATCCATCATAGGCCGTGGGCCGTGTCACTTGAGTGAGGCCGTGAACAGCTATAAGACAGAACCCTCAGGGTAAGAGTCCTACTCGCATTTCTAGAAGTTTTCTTAAAAATACAATTTTATAGTTTTTGGTGTTGCTACTAAACCAAACTTATCTACGCATCAAAAAATAATGACGATTAAAAGTATTGGTCGGAGAAGGCAAAAGATAAAGAAAATTGGAAAGCCATGGGGAGGTTTGCCCAGCAGTGGGAGAGAACTGTCTGATAAAAAAAAAGTATTTGTAAATAGTGAATACCTAATAACCAATCCATCTAACCATAACCCAATTTTGTAGACTAAATATAATTTATCTTGGTGGGAACCAAACAAACACTATGGCCTACCAAGATCCTTGGCGTTCTATATTCAACCAACCAATAGAATAAAAATCACAATAAATTATCTAGTAACTCTACATACAATATAAATTGGAACAGCGAGTGCATTCCTGATTTAAATTTTGACATGGAAACAAAATCGGCGCGAATTTAGCCATAGATTAATCTGTTCTGTTTATTGTTGGGTCGGTTTTAATGTCTACAATGCACGAAAATCTATTAAGATTACCATTATAAAAGCTTTAAAAAATATTATAACATTTTTTATTGTATTTAACGCATAAAACAAGATTATTTTAATTTCTATGTATCGATTTCTTAAATTCTTACATTTAATTACTCGATTTAATCGAAATTTATAAAACAAGAATCGTTTGAAATAATCGCTTTCACACATCCCAAAAATTAAAAAAAAAACAAATGGTCGTCAATTTCTAATACAAATTGAGTAGTGGTAATGAATATTACGTGTTATTGGTCCTGAATTAGTAAATTACGCTAAGATCTGGGCATTTTCATGTTGTTTATAATATTTGAAATTATATTTGTCACATTTGTTATCGAATCTTTATGCGTTTGTGTGATATAATGTGAAAAATAAAAATGTAAACACGCACTATTGGCGCGAAACTTCGACTTTAGATAGGTACCAACATTCATCATTACCACTGCTTATTTAAATTGAACTATGGATGAATTCGTCACATAATTAAATGACGAGTTAATTATTATCAATAAAGTGGAGTTTGGATGTCCGAAAACCACAATATTTATGATTTTTAGCCTCGGCCAGCACTGCTGTCAAAATGGCGATGACCGTATTTAATTTTACGCACTTGGATTTTGTAAGGTGAAATTAAGAAACTTTTAATGGCGTTGACATATGAGCTTTTTATCCAACTCTCTTAATTAACGCACACTCATAGTATTTGATTATCAGAATATTAAATATTTACATAAATAATGAGGATGACGTATGACTTAAATGCTAGCCCCTTTCGGGGCCGATACCGAGCCAGCGGAGGTTTGTATGTCAAGCCCCCAAAGGGGCCCGTACCGAACTTTATGGTTAAGCTGCTTTGGGTAGGGCCATATTACAGAAAGTCACTCAAAACTTAAGCATCGATTAAAACTAGATTCAAGACGTTTGATTGGTTGAAACTAGTTTTAACGCGAGGTTAACCCGAGCGCCGTGGGCATTTATCCCAGCCCCCGCAAGGAGAGGCGATTCGCTCAGCCTGTTACAGAACCTAGCGGGGGGGTGGCGGGTTAGAAAAAAATCGCACACGTCCGACCTCCAACGCGTTCCGCTCGGGACTAAAGGACGCGACGCATCATCATCATCATCATCATCATCAGCCTATAGCAGTCCACTGCTGGACATAGGCCTCCTCAATCGCACGCCATTCAACTCGATTCTCAGCAACTCTCATCCAGTTGCTACCAGCCACCCCGCGGAGATCGCCTGAGGGCGTCCCACCTTACGTTTGCCAATTCGCGGTCTCCACTCAAGAACACGTCTACCCCAACGGTTATCGGTCCTGCGGCTAATATAACCGGCCCATTGCCACTTCAGCTTACTTATTCTGTGGGCTATGTCGACAACTCTGGTTCTCTGTCGGATCACCTCGTTCCGGATGCGATCCCTCAGAGAGACTCCAAGCATAGCCCGTTCCATAGCCCGCTGAGCGACCTTAAATTTATGGACCAGCCGTACCGTCAGTGTCCACGTTTTGGCTCCGTATGTCATAACAGGCAGGACTCACTGATTGAAGACCTTAGTCTTTAGGCTCTGTGGAATACGCGACGAGAAGACCCGGTGAAGCTTCCCAAACGCTGCCCAGCCCAGCTGGATTCTTCTATTAGCCTCCCTCTCAAAGTTGTTCTTAATAAACTGCAGAGTTTGCCCGAGATAAACATATTCTCGAACAACCTCGAGAGGACCGCCATTTACAACAATAGGTCCTGGGGCGACATGATCGTTGAACATAACCTGGGTTTTGTCCAAGTTCACCCTGAGACCAATGCGTAAAGAAGAATCAACTAGGCCATCCAGCATCTGCTGCAAGTCGTGCAGCGATTCAGCCAGTATGACGATGTCATCTGCAAATCTCAAGTGTGAGATGTACTCGCCGTTGATGTTAATGCCACGTCCTTCCCATTTTAGCGACTTAAACACATCCTCCAGTGCGTTGGTTAACAATTTCGGGGAAATTACGTCCCCCTGCCTCACCCCCCGACGCAATGGGATATGCTCCGTTTGCTGGTTTTGAGTTTGGACGGTCATTGTGGCGTTCTCATAAAGATTTCTCAACACTTGGATGTACCGCCAGTCGACTTGGCATCGCTGCAGAGACTCCAGAACTGACCAGGTCTCGACAGAGTCAAAAGCCTTCTCATAGTCCACAAATGCAAGACACAGCGGCCGATTATACTCTTCGGACTTCTGCATGATCTGCCGCACTGTGTGGATGTGGTCTATGGTGCTATATCCTAAAAAATGTATATATGTAGTTTATCAGCCATCTAGCTACCATAACACAAGCATTAGGTTGGTTAGCTTGGGACTAGATGGTGCTGTGTGAAATGTCCAGGGATATTTATTTATTTTTATTTATTTATCCTCCTCGAAACCCGGCCTGCTCCGGTGGCTGGAAGTCGTCAAGTCTTCGCGCTAGACGATTTGTGACGACTCTTGAAAACAGCTTATACACGTGGCTAAGGAGCGAAATGGGTCTGTAATTCTTTAATAGGGTTTGGTTCCCCTTTTTAAAGAAAAGAACGACCACGCTCCTTCTCCACGCTTCTGGAGTTCTCCCAGAGAACAGGACCGAGTTGAAAAGCTCCCGAAGCTCTCTTAATACCGGACGTCCTCCCGCTTAAAGGAGCTCGGTCGGTATCCCATCCTCGCCAGAGGCTTTTCCATTTTTAAGCTGTCTAAGAGCCGCCTCGATTTCGTCTTGGCTGACTTCTGGCAGGTCTTCTGTGGAATGGCGGGTTAAGGTGGCTCTGGAATCCTCATTTTCGGGATCAGGTCGAGATGCATGCGATGCGTACAACTGGCCGTAGAAGTTTTCGATTTTCGAAAGAATCTCCGGCTTCGAAACGACGATATCCCCACTAGCTTTGGTCAACTTTGTCAGGTGGCTCCTCCCAAGTGATTGGACGAACACTTTCGACCCCCGATTTTGCTCAATCGCTTTTTCTACTGAGCGTTTGTTGGAGCATCGAAGGTCGCGTCGTACCAATTTCCTAATTCTTTTATTGAGTGCCTGTATTCCTGACGAAGTGATGGGTAGGTTTTCACGTCGTTCCGTCATAAGCTCCAGAGTCTCCTCCGAAAGTTTGGACTTCTTGCCCGTACGCCGCATTTTACAAAAACGCGTCCCTTCCTCCCTGAGGCTTTCCACCATTTGGTCGAGCGCCTGGTCAACGTCATTTGTGGTTTCCACGGCCGCGAATCGGTTCTCCAGATCTGACTGGAACGCTTCAGACCCTAGCATGGTTTGGAGCATATTTGGACGGAGCCTAGACTTCATCAAACGATTTCGCTCCAGCTTAAAATCAATATTCAGAGTGCCTCGAACAAGTCTGTGATCACTACCGGTGTTGAACCTGTTGATCACCGAGACATCTCTGAATATATGCTTTTTATCGGCTATGATGAAGTCTATCTCATTTTTCGTCATAGTGTCGGGGCTTCGCCACGTCCACTTCCTTTGGGGCTGTTTCTTAAAGAAGGAATTCATCTCGAAAAGCGCTTCCTTCTCAAGGAAGTTGACAAGCATTTGCCCCCTATGATTTCTGCTGCCAAACCCGTAGGGTCCTACTACCGATTCACTGCAATTCTGTACTCCCACTTTAGCGTTAAAATCCCCCATGACGACGTTGTAGTGGGCCTTAGTAGTGGAGTGCAAGACCTTGGAGATGTCCTCAAACATTTCCTCCACCACGTCGTCTGAATGTGCCGAGGTCGGTGCGTAAACCTGAATAACCTTGAGGCTATACCTCTCAGTTAGCTTCACTATGAGGTACGCTACCCTGTTCGACACACTAGACACTTCTACCACGTTGTCACAAAGGGACTTGTGCACCAGGAACCCGACTCCGCCTTGGGATAGCTGGTCTCCCTCTCGAAAAAACATTAGGTGGCCCGATTCAAGGGTTATTGTGTCCTCGCCCTGTCTTCGGACTTCACTCAACCCAAGAATGTGCCACCTTACTCTTTCGAGTTCTTCCTCCAGCTGCACCAGGTGTTCGTCGAGCCGTAACGTGCGTCCATTGTACGTAGCCAAGGTCAGTTGGGTTTGGCGGCCATTCGTAACCCGGGGATTCTTAGCACCCCCTGCCCTGCCGTTACCGTGACCGCCGCCAAAATCAGGGATAGCAAGGCCGCCGGGAACTGGGGGCCGTGGTTGATTGTGGCTTGCCATTAAAGGGGTTGCCCATAATCGCCACGCTGGGCATGCGGGTTGGCGATCGCAGATCACAACCCCTCGCACTAGTGACGCTGCTGCCCGTCGCTAGTCTGCGCCATTTAGCTGCGAACATTTCTTTCGAAATGGTTATACCGCCATTTATCGGTCGTCAGAGCCTCGTTTGTTGTTCAGCAGGATGCACCACGAGCAGGTGAGGTTGACTTGGGGCACTGAGATGGTAGGTGTGCCCCTTACATCCCCATCCCGCGACGCGAGCGCATGAAATTATGAAAACGCTTGATTTTGGTATTAGTGGTATAGGTATTATTTACGACCATAAATAATGGTAAAAGTTTTATTGTTCAAAGTTTAATATACCTCAAATAAAATAATAATTGGACCATAATTTAGACTTGTCTCTGCGATTTAATTGGATCCAGTGTATTGCAATAACCTAATCGTGTATCGCACGGCCGAAATATCTAGACCGAAGTGTGAAATATGTAATACGTTTTTTTTTTCAAAATTTAAATCTGTACTGTCTACGATTAAAACACAATACAAAATGACGTTATGTGATACGTTTTAGATATAATTTACGTTAATAAGTCGAAAAATGGATTCAAGCATGTGTGTGAAAATACCTACTTATGTAATAAAATTGCCTTTCTTTAAGCCACAATCATTTAAAATATTGCTCGATATTGTCTCATTTTCAAAACATCGAATTTCCTTTCGAAAGCTCTTCACTGTTTCTATTTATAGCTACCGCGTATTTCAGAACAGAATAACCTTATTTAATACTAGCTGTGCCCGCGACTTCGTTCGCGTGGATGTCGGAACTTAACAATGTATTTATGCTAGTGCTTCTTTATAAACAACATTAGCTGTGGAACCATCTGGAGCGTACACAAAAAGTTTATTGGGGTTTACGCTAGAAAAAGCTACGTATAGTTGACCATGGGAAAAGCATCCAATACTTAGGTCCACCCCCGCAACGGATAATGTCTGGCCCTGAGCTTTATTAATTGTCATGGCATAACAGAGACTGACTGGGAATTGCACTCGTTTGAAAGAGAAAGGAAAGTTGTTAGGAATTATAGGTATTCTTGGAATAAAAACAATATCACCAGCGCCGCAACCGGTTAATATTTCATCTTCGATTATGTTTTGCTGTAGATTTGTGACTTTGAGCCGAGTGCCGTTACAAAGTTTGGAGGACATAAATTTCTGAGGAGAATTATTGGTACACCGATTTTTAAAACTATTTTGTGGGCTGGAAGTCCGGGTGTGTTGAGGGAATCCAAAAATTCTACCGGGTAGTACGTGGAGTCATCTTCTTCCATAACTGTATTTATAGAGGTGTATTCTCTACTATTCCCGGACACATGAATCAATATTTTTAAATTAATTACCGCAGCTTGGACATTGCGAGAAGTCAAAATAGCTCGCTGACATAGCCAAGAACCGGCTTGATATCCCATGTTTGTGGAATCTCCGTACACAGAAGATATTAGCTCCTGTTGTGATGTAACGTAAGAACAGAGATTATCAATCATATAATAACTTTTCCATCTTCTTGTTCGGGGTATGTGCCATCGCCTATTTGTAACAATAAATTGGGAAACTCCTGTGCATTTTCGCAGCCTCGCAACTGTGCACGCATATGTACACTCAGGTGTGTAGATGATATATTGCGCCATAAAACAGAACTCTTCAGACAGGCAGCAATTTCTTCGGCTCTCGTTCCTCGGGGTACTATCGGGAGTGTCTGCCGAAAATCACCGCAGAACAGCACCGTAATGCCTCCCCATCGGCCGGTCATTTTGCCTTATGTCCTGTAAAGTTCTATTCACTGCTTCTACAGCTTTGCGGTTTTCCATAGTGCACTCGTCCCAAAAAATTTAAACACAATCGCATAAAACCCTTGCTTTATCGCTATTTCGCGATATGTTGCAAACCGGGCTTTCCGTGCGGTCTAAGTCGATAGGAATTATAAATGTTGTGTGTGCCGTTTTTCCTCCAGGCAATAATGTGGCTGCTATCCCTGAAGAGGCGACAGCAGGGGAAATTTTATTTTGGTTCTGTAGCGTACAAAAAGTACTACAGCGCCATCTATGACGCAGAGGATAAACTAAAAATTGAAATATATCTAAATTCTACATCGCGCAAGTTATTCGCGACTTAAGACTATACAGAAGAACCCAACAACAACTGTTGGGCAGTAGCCCACCAGACATAACACCCGTCTGGTCGGAGGATCCTCCCTTTTCAATGGGGGTTGAAGAGCTTTACACCCTGTTCTTCATACTCCTAAAGTTCCTTATTCGAGCCAAAATGACTTTGATTAGGAAAGTTTTACCTGTTCGGCCCGGTGCGTCTAAAAACAGGATTTCACCCGAGGCGTTTTCTACACTGCACAGTATACCCTATCAAACGTCTGGCGCTGTTCCTCTGTCTTTGCGCAGCCATTTTGTAAAATTTCTGTGAGTTCCACGGGTTTTTAACTAATTTCTGATACGTATTCTCTGTTTATACGTTCCCCATCGACTGTTGGTGTGGGCAAACCGTATTGACTGATCGGGTTCCCTGGTATACTTATAACTATCTCTTTAATAGCAATAAGGACCTGTTGTGACCAATTTCACGTACCCTATAGGTCAGAAATTTCTCCATCAGTATTTAGTTGAACATGCCTCAATCAGAAAATGACGTCACACGCACAATGCCATCTATCGAATATTTATATTCAATGCTGCACGCAGTTGAGCTCTAGATATAGTCCAGTCTTAGTTCGATAGATGGCGCTGTTTTAATATTTTACTTCGGAAACACTATTATAATTTTATTAATTTACATTTTTCTTTCTTTTCATTTGTATGGTTTGAACTGATTACGATGAAACCAAAAACTTAATGTTACTTCAATTTACGCACATATTGTTGTGTATAAAAGTTAAGTTGAAGTTGTGAGACCAAGTGCACATAACCCCAATTTTACTTCTGTAACACTTTAAATTCAAATATCTTTTGATAGACTGAACCGATTGCAATGAAACAAAAACTAAATGTTACTCCAAGTTACGCTCAATCGTTGTGTATAAAAGTTATCTACATTGCTTTTGTACATTTTACGTGATGCCCGAACAAATACACAGACAAACAGACAAACAGACAAACAGACAAAAATTCCAAAAATGCTGGAAATGAGTTCTATTGGTTTTCCTTTAACACCCTGGCTATTTTTTTTGGATTTTTTTTTGATGTACAAAAACGACTTTTCTACAGTTTTATTATATGTATAGATTAGACTTCGGTAGACTTTTTAGTTGGTTCAAGTCCTATCTTACTGAACGCGAATTGTTTGTCGTTGTAAACGGTTTTCGATCGGCTGCACACAAAATAACATCGGGCGCCCCCCAAGGATCTCACTTAGCTCCAATACTATTTATCATGTTCATTAATGACCTTCCTGAGTGTTTTCGTTTTTCCGAACCTTTTTTGTATGCTGATTGCTGATGACTTAAAATTTGCACGAGTAATAGAGTCAAAATGGGACTGCAAACTTCTACAGCACGATCTTAACCAAGTTATAAAATGGTGCCAGAATAATAAAATGAAACTAAATCCGAAGAAATGTTATCATGTTAAATATACGCGAAAAATTAGTTGTATTGACACAGAGTACATCATAGACCAGGAGCCAGTCCAAGAAGTCCAAACAATAAGGGATCTAGGAGTGCACTTTGACAAAAAGGTCACTTTTGTGCCTCATATTGAGAACATTATTAAAAGGTCATCAAAAATGTTAGGGTTCCTACTTCGTAACACCAAAGGCGTTCGTAATAGTAGCACCAAGATAATGTTATATAACACTTTCATACGCAGTGTTATGGAGTATTGTAGTGTTGTGTGGAGACCTCACTATGCCACTCACATGTTGCGTCTGGAAAGGGTCCAGAAACAAAGAAATCTTACAAAGTCCGTGTGTGCTATTTCAGGATGTAATCGTTGTCTATGCGTAGAGATATAACCGATGCTTTGTTTCTTTACAAACTGTTGCGTAATAAGATCGACTGCCCCGGTTTATTGAAGCATATTAGATTCCATGCGCCTTCCAGATATCCTAGGAATAAGATAACACCCCCATTCTCCGATACCTAGATTGTGCAGAATCCTTAATGGCCGCAGTGACCTAGTAGATGTACAACGAAATAGTATAAACAAATTCCGACGAGTTTTTGTAAATAATCCAATGGCGATTTAATTTAATTTTAATTATACTCGTACCTGTTTTCATTTTAATTTTTTCAATGTACTCAGTTTATTTTATATATTTTGTTTTTTTTTTGATCTTTTAATTTTATTTTCTTATCAATTATGGTCATTATAATTTATCATAATTCAAACAATCAATCATCATTTAATCAATTGTAATTTGAATTTGAATTTTAATAAGTACAGTTTACATCCGAATGATTTTCTTATGTTGTATACAGAATTGAATGATTTGATAATTTTCTTTATTATTGCTTTTAATTATTATTCTTTGTATGTATAAATTCTAATTTCAATAAGTTAAAAATATGTTATGTAAGCCGTTTTTTGTGCATGTGGTGTTGTTAACCTGTAATTAATTGTTGCACTTGAATATGTTATTCTAGTTATTTAATCAGAAATGAATATAGTGTAAACAATTGATGGTTAACCTAAATAAATAAATAAATACCGTTAAGCGTTGGTTTAAGGTGCAAATAACTGGTTTAACAGTGTGGTCCTGTGTATCTGTTTGTTAGGTTCTCTCAGTAGGTAATTTGTTTAATTAATAATGTTACCACAATTTCCATTGCTCTTCTATCTTTATGTTGTGTTTCCATACATAACATAACATTACGCCAGGAACAAATCCAGACTCCGGGCTGCTGAGAAATTCCTGAAGGAAAAACACTGCCCGACCCGGAAATTAAACCCCGGCCCTGATGCACAGCAGTAGCACTTGCGACCTCTAGACTAACAAGTAAAATAACTAACAATCTTGTCATGTATGGCAGGCGGAATATGAAAAATGTGCCTAAGAAAAACGCATCCATTTATTCATTTCCCTTTTTGTCTCTTAATTATTTCTGTTCCTTTTAGGAAAAAAAAATAATTTGATACTCAAACTTTCATTTTGCCATCATTTGCCAGTAGTTTTACCACGTAATTCCCATAGGGCACACTAACGGCAATTAAGTTATCTACCTGTTAATACAAATAAGTTCTTAACAAAAACATAAGTCTTTTTACTGAATCTGACTAATTCAAGTATCATCAGTCATTGTATCATCAGCGACATGGGCACTTTTTGAGATTGGTCAGTGGGTAAACTCTGGTTTATTTATTTTTGTCATTATTTGTGATACGGACTTACCTTTTGTTCTCCAGAAAGTTTGACCTTCTTTATAACTTCATGATTTTTTCAGAATTTCTTGCTAATGCATCGCTAATATATTGTAAGTATACCTTTGAATTAGATTTTTGATTTTGATGTTTGTTATAGGGTTTTTGAAGCCATAAGAAGGGAGAGTATATTGATAATAATAAAAAAGGATACTTATTCAATTCATAATAATTTATTAGCACCTATTTATTTCATTATAACAGCTTGCCTAAGTATTCAACAACAGTATCTAGTGGTGGTAGGAGATGGCCGGAGAAGAGTAAGTGACGTGCGCCACGGGAGCGGCGTAGGCGAGCTTGGCGACGGGGGCGGCGTAGGCGACTGGTGCGTGAGAGTAAGAGACCGGGGCGTGAGAGTAGGAGACGGGGGCAGGTGCGTAGGCTACTTTGGCAACGGGAGCGGCGTAGGCGATCTTGGCAACGGGAGCGGCGTAGGCGATCTTGGCAGGAGCTTGCTGGACGGGGGTACCCTCGTACCTCACGACAGCGTTGAAACCGTGCTCTTCGCTAGCGGTGTAGTCGACGATGCGGTGGACTCCATCGGGCTGCACGAGCGAGTAGGATCCCTGCACGTTGTCGCCAGAGCGCGCCTCCTGCTGTTGCTTCACGTCGCCACTCTGGTTGTCGTGCACGGAGTACGAGAAGTCGTAGTGAGCGGGTGCCTCGGGCTGGGCGTATACCACTTTAGAGACGGGGACCAGGCCAGCGTAAGCCGCTGCGGCGAGGGACAGGACGATGACAAACTGGAATGTAATATATTTTATTAGAGAAGTGAAGTATAACCCTGTATTGCTAAAAAAAAAAAAAAAATGGCAAGATTTTCTTTTTCTTTTCTAGCTTTATATGATTGCACTGGGTGGATAAAACACAAACTAAATTGCCCGGAAACCTCATAATCGGAAAGTAAGACCTACCTTGGCGACCATTTTGGATTTGGTGTTGCTGATATGAATATCAATACTGAACTGTGTATATGTGTGACCTGCGACACTTTTTATACTATGTTGTCGCCTACAGCCGGTCTTTGGTGCCACACTGCAAGCCCGGGGCGCCGATAAGAACGTAGATACAACGATTGACAGGTGAAGGTCGATGCACTGCATTGCTTAATCTAAACTACTAGTTATGTAGAACTCACCTACAACATCAAAACCAGTGGCTGGACAAGTGGAAACATTCCATATAATTCATGAATCGTACAATTGATCGTAAAATCTGAAAATATTGTTTTATCAGCTACATTGATAAAGGTAGATAAAACAAACTGTACTGTCGTAGTTGGTTGGTACTTTTTACGTCACGTTTGTGTAATGTGAGTGTGTTATAAAAGCTGACGCAAACTTGGGCAGAGTGCACCACATTGCGATCCTCCTAAATTATTTTCGTTCATTTAGTATGAACCTGTAGCGGCACCACAAAAAAGTACTCAGCAACATAGAACAAAAGGATTATAAGGATATAAATTTTCGAAATCAAGAAGTTATTTTTTAGATATTTATTGTACCTATCACAATGTTTCCTATTTAACCCAAAGGTTGACTGGTAGAGAATGCCTTGTGGCATTAAGTCCGCCTATGTACCAATATTGTACATGAAGTTTAAATAAATAAATAAATAAACAAAAAGTACTACAGCGCCATCTATGACGCAGAGGATAAACTAAACATCGAAATACATCTAAATCCTGCATCGCGCAAGTAAAGTTATTCGCGACTTAAGACTGTATAGAAGAACCCGACCACAACTGTCAGACATAACACCCGTCTGGTCGGAGGATCCTCCCTTTTCTATGGTGGATGAAGAACTTTACACCCTGTTCTTCATACCCCAAAAACCATTGCACATTGCAGGCGGGTCAGAAGAAATGTATTTTTGCGGAAAAAGAAGCGTAAAGTCGATGACAAAAATAAATAATAAAGTTTACGCAAACATATAGTTCATGCCTACTAAGTACTGTACGTCTCTGCCCAACCTTTCACGGAATATAGGCGTGGTGCTCTGGTATATTACAGGATCTATGGACACGTCAACATGAACTGAAGCAAGAATTAACTTTCAGTTCAAAGAACTTTCTTTCGGTGTCGATTCAAAAATATCTTAGGAGAATGTAGTAACACACTTCATAGGTCAATCTATATGTGGGATCGTGTCGTTCGGCGGCGTGCGCAACCTTCACCTCTAAATTATTATACAACGCCCGAGGCTTGTCACCAACGCGGCAATGTCGATATACTGAAGGCGATAGTTGAAGTATAAAAAGTGCACCAGGTCATACATTGTCACAGTTAAGTACTGATATCCAAATCAGCAACACCAAACAGAAAATGGTCGCCAAAGTAAGTTGAATAATCTTAATACCTACTTATTGGAAAATTATAAAGGTTCACGTGACATAGAACTCTCGTTAAACTTTGAAAAAACTTTATTGGCAAGTTATATATCAAGGATAAGTTTTGATTTATCTAACAATTACTTATATTCTAGTTCGTCATCGTCCTGTCCCTCGCCGCGGCGGCTTACGCCGGCCTGGTCCCCGTCTCCAAAGTCGTGTACGCCGAGCCCGAAGCACCCGCTCACTACGACTTCTCGTACTCCGTCCATGATGACCACAGTGGCGACGTGAAACAGCAGCAGGAGTCTCGCGAAGGCGACGTCGTCCACGGCTCGTACTCGCTCGTACAGCCCGACGGAGTGCACCGCATTGTCGAATACACCGCCGACAAAGTGAACGGATTCAACGCTAACGTGCGCTACGAAGGCACCCCCGTGCACGCCGCTCCCGCCAAGATCGCCTACGCCGCTCCCGTAGCCAAGCTCGCCTACGCCGCTCCTGTTGCTAAAGTAGCTTACGCGCCTGCCCCCGTCTCCTACGCTCACGCCCCGGTCTCCTACTCTCACGCCCCGGTCTCTTACTCTCACGCTCCAGTAGCCTACGCTGCCCCCGTCGCCAAGCTCGCCTACGCCGCTCCCGTGGCGCATGTCACTTACTCTTCTCCCGCCATCTCCTACCACCACTAGATACTATTGTTGAATACTTAGGCAAGCTGTTGTATTTATTTAAATGAATAGGTGCTATTAAATTATTATGAACTCAAACGTTGGTTTCAATTTTGTTTGCTATAATAACTTATCGTTACGACAGTAATCTCACTCATGATAACATTACACATCCCGGATCACAAATGGTAGGTAATACACAATAGGCACTTCTGAAATGTGTATCGCGACAGCATGTCTATATACCTTATAGATAGATTATGTATAAATATACCTTATATGATGCAGTTACGCTGAGACAGGCATCAAGTCAAAAACGAAACTGCCAAGATGATAAATGACCATTTACATAATTATGTCACACAATAGGTACCCAAAAACAAATTTAAAAAATATTTGAATCCTCCATGTGTGTGACACCATATTAGGTATATGGTGATACACACAATAACACTCGGTACCTAAATGCAACATAGCGCTTACACTTATAAAACTTTAATCATTCCGTATGATTAAAGTTTTATAAGTGTAAGCTGTAAATCCATTAACATAATTGCAGGCCCAGATAAATCTAATATAACAAATTAAATACGACAAATGATTAGTTTGTATTTAAATTGCAACAATATTTTTAAGCCATACATTAAAATATTTGAAGAAACAAGTATTCACCATTTTAAGTTGACCCACCGCTTTCTACATTCCTTCGTGCGGGTGCAAGATAAAAGCTGTTTAGTAGGTCTGAATAAGCTGGTGGGTCCGATAGAGAAATTAAAAGTGGTTTGGTGACTGTTGACCAAGGCCTTGACCGAATTGTTTTGGGTGTGGTCCAATGGTAATAGTATAATATGTGTAACGTTCTAAGTACTCGTTCGCTGATTGATCGGGCGTCAAGCATATGAAATTGTTTAGTACGTAGGAGCGTGACTGTACCTGCTGATACGATATGTGGTAGATATAAATCTATGATTTGTATGGTGTAAGGGTCAACCTGTCGTTTCTAATTTCGATTTAATGGTTCAGTGAGTTTCGACAAGGCCCTGATTAGGCTTTGTTGTCGAGCGATCGAAGTATTATAGTAGTATGCAAATTAGCGTATATTAAAGCATATTAATTAGTTAATCGTTCGCAGCGGATACTTCCCACAATTATTTCATATAAGTTTATTTATAATAAATTATAAGAATAGTTATATTTCCTATATAATCACTAGTTACCCTCAAGTTGCAAAAAGCAGGAAACATGTATTTAAGCAATAATTAAGTTGAAAAACGTTCGCCCTTCAGTAACACGATTTGGTTCCGAAAATAAGTAAACATTACGCAATCAGTCATCAAAGGACAGCTACATTTGGTCAATAAAAATATAAACTTCCGTTTTTTAATCGTTGTCGTTAAGGACAGTAGTTATTTGAACTGGTTTGTTTCCGAAAACCTGATATCGATATAACCTACTGGTGAACCTGATATCGTTCCGATTAAATGTCAATATAAACAATGGTCCAACCAATTTGGTAAAAGAAGTTGTTGTTTTTTTTCTTTCCAATAAATCGAGTTTATAACTACTTCTACCTTCCTACAAAAATTACCTACGAGTACCCAACGTAAAAGAACATTGAGTATTGTAAATCTGTATGACTGTAAAACACAATTCTTAATCAGGATCAACTATCATAGGTGCGTTCGTTCTAAAATTCGTCGATGAGTTAGATTTGCCATCATTAAACCAATATGCACTTGGTATTAAAATACATTTAAGAAAATTACAATCCAGATTTTCTATTTCATCTGTGGTAGAAAATGTTATCATGGCGTATTTATTCAAAAATGAATGAGTTACTGGCCGTTTCAGCGTAAAACAAGTTTAGATGCCATTAAGTATATCTTTTTCTTTTTACTTTTTCATGGAATATGACTTGTCTAATTAGTTTTTCATCTGAACTGGCCAGCTTATTTCTGGAATGGTGAAATGAAACCTCTTTAGTAGTTTATTTTTATTTTATTTTAGATTAGATCGATTAATATGTTTAAGAATATGATTAATCAATATTTTTGTGTTCATGAATTACACATAATATTCGAATTAAGGAAGAAAGAACTGACTGGCATTGATAAATTAATAAGTCAGTAGTTTTGCCTTCGTTTGCATGCCCCCGAGGGACAATAAAATACATTTTAGCCAATGTGAAACAAAGATCTTGTTACCCAAGTATGAACGTTACGTAAAGTTTAGCAATTGAGAAAAATGGAGCGATCGCTTCTCAGTAATATCAATTGGCAATGACGCTGTTTAACCTGTTCTGGTGTTAACGGCTGCGCTTACGTTTTAGAGTTCCGTAAGAAAGATATTAAAACACTCCATACAATTTGTGTTTTGTATTAGTTCAGTCGGTAATTTCCAGGTGATTGTAATAATTATGTATCCTATGGGACAAGTTTAGGGCTTAGACCCAGATCCAGGGCCGCACATAACTGATACCCGAAATAGGTCATCAGGTCGAGCAGATAAAGGCGATAAAACCACGAAGCTTAATCGCAAAGATCAACTTTTTATCACATAACGTAATAACCAGTCAAACAAGAGTCACTTTTGTTGTTAATACAGAACCCATAACTGATTCTTTCAACTTATTCTCAATGGTCACATTAAACCGTCAAGAATTAATTTATTCGTGGGAAAAATCACATGTAGGTATTATTGATAAATTACGTAAATTTAATGACATTAAAAGCCTCAAAAATGTAAGTGCCATTTACGGTAAGGTCGAAGGTACCTAATTCTTAACTTATAGTAGCGTAAAATCTGTAAACCGGAATTATTGTCATACCGAACTTAATTGTCTTCAACAAGTTTATAAACAAGGTTTTTAACCTTCATTCCGGGGTGATTCATTCTGGGATATGTTAAAAAAACCGGTGTTTTTGTAATGATTGCATTGGAATTGGTTGAACAATGACACAAATATTATTAATCGCAATCTTTAATTGATAATTGATTGATGCGTAAGTCAAAAGGATGAGCTTCAGATAACGGAATGAATACCAACTTGGCGTCAATTGTCCTTTTTATTTAATTGAATGTTATTGTGGTTTTTATTCTAATCAATGGCATTGCCAATGTGGCGTTTACACCTACGTCAGTTGGTTTATTAAATGGTATTTCCTAACTTATGTAAATATGTAGTGTAGCATTAAATAAGGACATTAACCAAAGTCACATTTATTAAACCATTAGATTATTAGATTTAGATTCCTTGGACCCAATATTGCTGGCTACACAAGTGATAATATTATATAATTACCTAAGTGCATTAGGTAATTTAGTTTCTAACAAGTGTGCCGAAATTGCTCCAATTGTGATAGAAAACTACGTGATTAATATGCACTATTGTAGTGGTACTTATATTAGGTAGCCGTTAGATAACATCATAATAATATCACCGTATTATTTGTGGATAATCCTAATTAGTTACATGATGACTACATATGGTTGATGTGAGCGTGAACGGAGTAATCTTGATACTTCGGACTTTTTCTCTTGCCTCTTATGTTTTTGGTTTAACATCTTAAACCATTCAATAGATGTTGCTTTGTAACTTAAAAATCTTGAAATACTATACTGAAATTGCTAAATTAATTGTAAAGTTTTTTACAAAAGTATTCGGCCTGTATATATTTTTCAACTCTGTAAAACAGCAGTAAATAATTATTTAAGTCGATGTAACAGTGCAAAAAAGACTAGTATCCATAGCCATAATTTTGTAAGGCAAGTCAATATTACGTTGCAAAATGCTCTATGAACGATTTTTAGTCAGGATTTGGTTGTCACTGCAATGCAACAACAAGTAAAAACAACCTACAGAAAAAAAAATATCATGCATACCTACGTAAGTATCAAAACTGTTCGCTTGGGGTTCATATTCACTCGTATCAAGAGATGGTGAAAGATAACCGAATAGAATTTCGTTCGTGACTCCTGCTGCATTGTAGTTTTATTGATACTGATATGTTCCATTTAACTGATTTACATGCAGATAAAGAACTTAGTGAAATATGCCTTGACCTAGTCTTTACAAGACGTGTCGTTATCGGATAACAAATGCAGTCATTTTCCTTTGGGATGTTTTTAGAGGATTGTGTCGAAAGTGATATTATCAATATATTTAACAATAAAATAGATTTACTGTTATGAATTATTGTTATATATAGTGTCACAATGTCTGGCATGGTCAAGTATGTAAGACCAAAAGCCAGTAAATAAATAAAGATTAAAAAATATATATATTTTAGACTTTTACGGAGTGAGATAAATATGAAAGCCACAGGCCCTATAAAATTGTGTTTGAACATCAATTACACAAGGCAGCTCCCCAAAACGCCAAACGGTTTTAGCTGAGAAGAAGAAGTGGTGAACAAACTCCCCAGCAACACACCTGATAGGCAAGAAGAACCAATATAAGATCAAGTTATAAGCAAAATGCTAAGAACATCTACTCATCACATCTTGTTATTGTTGCTTTATGAAGAAATCTACAAACATTGCTCAGTTTAGAGGAGTGACCCAACCTTACCATGATGGTGGCACACGTCTCTAAATATGATCATCGATCAAATCGAAGAAAGAAACCTTTTTCTCTCAATACTATCAAGGTGTTACGACTGATAACAATCATAAAAGAAAGATCAATATTTAATAGTATGTAAACAAAAGGTCTGCTGGCAGAAATTTCTTAAGAAATATTCAGTACCTTTGTACTCAAATTTTAAATGTTATTTTCCTGTGTTGTCTGTGTGTACAGTAATAGTAAAATAAATAAGTAGTCGTGTATCTGGTGGCAGCCATCGATCCAGTTTTTGACTCCGCCGCGGGCGTTCAGTAGGCGCAAACATATATTAATATGTATAATATATGTAAGTATGTATGTGCATACGCAATACGTGTATCTAGTATAAAAGCTCTGGGCCATAGAACAGCAGCACATTCGTCTACAATAAACAAACCAGTCAACATGGTCGCCAGAGTAAGTTGTTGATCTTGTTTATTTGTAGATTGGGTAATTAGATCGATTACAAAGTTTTATTGAATCAGGCTCATTTTGATTGAATTTGATAAAGTGGTTATTACTTAAGAATAAAGCCTGGGCCAGTTTAGTTATTGAGTTTAATGGGATCTGGGAAAAACATGAATTGCCTAAACTTGTGCCCAACACACACAGTCCTGCTAGTATTCCCAACACAAGTGTTGAGCAGTCTCAAGATAAGCTAATTTTCTTACAATAGTTACTTATCAAGATTTTTCTTTCTAGTTCCTGACTTTCGCCGCCGTGGTGGCCGCCGCCTCCGCCGTGGCAGTCCCTGTGGTGCCCATCGCTAAGTTGGCGTACGCTCACGCCCAGCCCGAGGCACCCGCTCACTACGACTTCTCGTACTCCGTGCACGACAACCAGAGCGGCGACGTGAAGCAACAGCAGGAGGCGCGCTCCGGCGACAACGTGCAGGGATCCTACTCGCTCGTGCAGCCCGATGGAGTCCACCGCATCGTCGACTACACCGCTAGCGAAGAGCACGGTTTCAACGCTGTCGTGAGGTACGAGGGTACCCCCGCTCAGCAAGCTCCTGCCAAGCTCGCCTACGCCGCCCCCGTAGCCAAGCTCGCCTACGCTGCTCCCGTTGCCAAGGTTGCCCTTGCCGCTCCCGTCACCAAAATCGCCTACGCTCCTGCTCAAGTCCAATACTCCCATGCTCCCGCCCAGGTGCAGTACTCCCACGCTCCTGCTCAGGTCCAGTACTCTCACGCTCCCACCCAGATCCAGTACTCCCAAGCTCCCCAGATCACCTACGCCCAAGCTCCCGCCCAGATCTCTTACTCCCATGCCCCAGCTCAACTCTCCTACTCTCATGCCCCTGCCCAGGTCTCTTACCAGCCTGCCCAGGTCTCTTACCAGCCTGCCCAGGTTGCCTACGCCTCGGCTCCCGTCGCTAAGGTCGCGTACGCTGCTGCCCCTGTCGCCAAGATAGCCTACGCACAAAACCTCGGCCACGTCACCTTCTCCTCTCCCGCCGTGTCCTACCACCACTAAGTCATAAGAACCATTGTTGTTAAACCTTATTTATTTTGATAAATACAAGATAGTCAATCTAATTTTGCAGCTTTTATTTTTTACCGAGGGTCAGTGGGAAAGAATTGTACAAGGAGGCGTCAAAGCGCCGTATCCGATATCAAAACGTTCTAAACGAAGTTAGAAGGAAGCGTGCGGGTAGTGTCGGGGAATCAATTGAATTATGTAGCATTATGATGCGAGTGGGTCCGGTTACGCGGCACGTCCGCGCGCCCCCGCTGCCCCGCCGGGACGCTCTGACGCATTGCTTCTGACACCTATTCATTCGGCTAGTTTACTCTACAACCAACGACGCACTTTGAGGACTGGGAAAATTCCCCCTCCGTCGCCTGCCGCACAATCAGATGCGGGGGGCACGGTGTGTCTACTCTCTGTGGAGATGTTTAGCGCCCGCTTTGCAAAAACAGCGGAACGTGTCGACGCTTACATTAATGATTGCAGGCAAATATAAATTGACAGAGTTGATGGTAAAAGTAGTAGTTAGGACGCACCAGAGGGGCTTCAGATGTGTGATGTGAATATTGTATTATGTTACTCTTGGGTGCTATTACGAAATGTTGTATGGTTGTCTTATCTTGTAGCCAAACACTTTTATAGTGTGGCGAAAGCAGCTTGAGCTTGCAGAATGTGCAGGATAAGTAATAAATCCGTAAAAAATGGGACAGGTTATGATATTATGTAGATTACAGATTATAATATGTCACTGTGGTTGAATAGAGAATGGCTGGGCAATGTTTGCATCATAAAAACCAATCAATTTAAAACAAACCAAAAAACAAATTGAAACAAAACCAAACATGAACCAACACATCCAAGCAAAGCTTAAACATTGTATTCCACATTTAAATGATAAAATCACACATTTTGTGGATAAAGAGAGGCAATAACGTATTCACAGAGCGAATATTTAATGTTGGACGAATAAATAATTTATAATCAGTGCGGACAAATGTTTTGGCGAAGTTTTACAAGCCGCCCACAAAGGGTTGGATCGCGTTAATCCCGCTATTATCGGATGATGAACTATTACCCCACTCTCCTCACCCCCTTGTTTCACCCCTCTAGCGCCCGCATGCCTCCCTTGCTCGCTCATAGTTTGTATTACGGTGATATTACACCGAATGTTCCTGATATTAAGTAATCTCTAGAGATTTGATGTACGATAATTATGCCTGATGAAAGGGTTGCGTGTTTTATAAAAAATGCTTTGATAATAATCACAGGTTAGTGTGGTGTTTAGGTTTATATCTCAGTTTTGTTATTTCGCCCATGTTGGCTGTAGTTTGGTTGGATCAGCTACATTCATAATACATGATTTTGTGACCTTTTATGGTTCTGGTCAGCAACAAAATCAGTTAAGAGCAGATAATATTTCAAATGTTTGACCAACCGTGATCCATACACGTTCACACTTATCTTTACTAAACATTCACAAGATAAGACTGCATTTAAATAATAAAACATTGTCAGTACCTACCAATCATTGTCATTGCTGGTACACCACAAAGTTACTTTCATAACAATTAGCTAATTAATAATTTGTATCAAGTTGTCGAAGCCATCGTAGCTGTGCCGAAACAACCAAGAGAGGCGGTCACACTGAGCTACTGACAATGAAATCAAAGAGCATTATTAATGGCACTTTCAACAGCCGTTAAATTATAAAACCGTTGTGATTTGGCCTTTAATCACTAACACAGAACAAGCAGTTATAAACGACTTATAACTTACTGAGTGCGGCTTTGAACGTAGGTCAGTCAGAAAATTGACAGTGTGTTGTTAACCGTGTTTGTCTTTGTTTTTCAAGCTTCGCGTTTCGAATGGGGGCTTGACAGTAGACTGACCTACTTAGCAGTAGGTAGGTTATTATGGCCATCTACTTCATCTTTATCGTCAGCGGGCGTGAGCGTTTAACGGACTAATATATTATTGTACTAGTCACTGAAGTAAGTATCTATCAGTTATTTAGCTCCTTCGTTTTAATTTGAATGACCCCCTTCTTATAATTTGTAAAGGAGGTCTTATAGGAGACAAAACGGATTTAAAAACAAAACATAATGCAAGCAAATAGTAAAACCAAACTATCTATTTACCAGCAACTCATTAGACAAGCAGGGATTATCCGACTACACAAGTACACACAAAGATTACAAATACCCAAGCCACTACTCAGAACGTAATTAATTGAGGCCTAACAAGCGTAAATCATCAGCAGACAACTTACTATAATAGAGAATAGAAACGTCACTAATTCTGCACGCATTTGTAATTTTGTACGAGTACATCTTTATGGCACAAATCGCGTGCACGAGGCCGCACGTGCCGCGTACAATTGCGTACATTTAGGGCATTGTGCACGATTGCTTCCGGATGACCCGAGTGTCAAGTTGCATCGTCGAAAAATGTTGATATTTTGTGTGGCTTCCAGTGTACGCTGATATGGTGAAGTGCACTTTAAGGGAACAATGTAGCAGAACGTATGTGTAATAAATCGGAGTGTATTTAGTAATAATTTTGAGTGAAATTGGGTTTTGTTGAAGTTTTTTTATGAAATTCGTAAAAAAACTTGTATGATATTAGTGGGTACCTACATCATTTGAAACAGCTTTTTCAGTTGGGTTCTTACATAAATCGGCCCGGATTAGGCTTCTATTACAATTACTAGACGACATTCAATGATTTTCCACTTAAATAAATCCAGACGTCCATTGTCTTCGATCATTCACCGTACCTGTGCAAATGTACAGCAAAAAGAACATTGTTTTTCTAGCAACCGATATTCAACTACATCGAAAGAAGATTCAAATTGTCAACTCAATTGGTCGGTATGGTAGAGCAAATCCGAAGGCAGTGCAGTTAAAGTAGTTTTACTTAAAGCGTCCCACTACCTACTGTCAAAACATTGTGCAGTTCCAGCTTTACGCTCTGATATTCCTTTCCTTGTTATCGCCCGGAGCTACGGGTGGCGGGTGGCTCGCTACAGGCTGATGATACAGAGAAAGTCTAGAAGATCCAGTCTGAAGTTCACGTACGGAAAATACTTAAGTAATTGAGTACAGGAGTTACGATTAGGGAAACTGAAGAGTTTAGAGAAAAGCGTTCACGGTTTTTGAACACATTCACTTTACAGAATGACGGCCATATCCCGGCTGAGGTTTAGTGATATTTAGCACTATCTTCCATGTACCTTTGATAGAGATACACACAGTCCTATATTATAGGCAGCCAAATCCAATTCGGAACAAATTCATGAAATGTTGGAATTTGGAATTTGTTTCTTAAGTAAATACTTAGGAAGCAACTGCAACATTCCTGCTGTAGCAGAAGGGACGCAAATTTACTCCTGTGCAACCAAACGACTTATCTGTTCAGACGGGAAAACACAAAACTTAAACAAGTAACATTTAATTAACCCAAAAAAAACCCAACTACAATTTTTTTATGAACCTTCTATACAAACAAATAAAATAAAATTCACTGTTTGTAATATCAAAATAACAGCTTATTACTGAATGCATATGAGAATAAATACGGCACTAATAACAAAAACACATTTTATCCAATTTTTGTCTGTCTGTTCCGGCTAATCTCCGAAACGATCGATTTTGACGGGTCATTGGCTGGCAGATAACTGATATTATAAGGTCTAACATAGGCTACTTTTATTTTAGAAAAATACTTAGGGTTCCGTGAAAAAAGATAAAACCATTGAAATTGTTAGCAAAATCCAATTCAAACGGATAATCTCCGAAACAGCTGGAACGATTTTGACGGGATTTTACTGGCAGATAGCTGATGTTATAGGGAGTAACTAAGGCTACTTTCATTTTAGGATAAGAATTAGGGTTCCGTGCAAACAAATTAAAACCCTTGAAATTGGTTACAAAATCTGATACAAAGCGAAGTAATATTTTTTTATAATAATTTCACGCGAACGAAGGTCGCAGGCCACAGCTACTATATATATATATATATATATATATATTTGTCATCTCCTTTTAATTTCCTTCATTTTGTTACCCTACTCGATAAGTTTGGTTGAATAAAATATTAACGACTTACAATTTAGCGCCAACAATCCGCCATTTTGTTTTTTTCTATAAAAAAACACCTATACATATATACCTTAACTGTCAAAATCCATTCAGCCGTTTGGAAGATACAAGGTTATAAAGTTACAAACATACAAGATAGCGCTTGGCAGTCGGGTAATAAATGTACAAACCCAAACCGGGAACTCAAAACAAACAGTGGACATGGTAAATATCCCGTTTCTAGTGTTAATTATAAATGTACAAAGTTTGACATATCAGTCCATTTCTTCGTGACAAACAGCGCCACCTTGAAGTGGTCGTATACACTATACACTTTCATGATATACATACAAAAATATAATTTTAGCTCATGTATGTTTGTCGTGTGACGAATATATGTATGTTACCTATTGCTGACATTAAAAGTGGATCTTCTGTACTTAGTTCTCTCGAACTTAAGGGTGGAAGTGGGTGGCAAGACTATGTCGGAAACAATTAGGGTGTGCGCACGCGCGGCAGCTTCCTGAACCTCGCCTAATTGGCGTATCTCTGCGAGCTCAATGTATCTCCGTTATAATTGACGTGGCTGCAACAATGAGATTGGATTGCTATCTGTTTATGTTAGTTACTCCATTAATGTTGGAGCGATCATTATGTGGTTGGAGTGATGTGTGACTGTTACAATGTGTTCCTCGATACAATACATAGCGAGGATGGCGTAATTCTGTTTCGGTTATGGGTGTTTTTACCCTGTTTCAAACGCATTCGCATGGATAGATAGCTATATAGATAGATACAATACTCTTAATTATGTACACCATATAACTTACCTATAGCTATAAAATAATGTGAGGGTGTTGTTTTTTCTGCCGTGATAACGTGGCTTTTACTTTTAGGGCTCAAAAACTTACCACCGAATTGAAAAGCTAATTCTGTTTTGATTTTAGTTTTTATTTATCTGCCTGGAGGACTGTTCTTGAAATTCTTTGAGCTTTTTCCGGATGTTACAAGGAATTAACGTTACTTTAAAACTGTTGACTAGTGGTAATATGTCGATAAGTGTAACGATTGTAGATAGACACTAAATAAAGTTATATTTTTATTAGTATCGTATCTAACGTCTCGTCTGTTTGAGCATAACTTTAGCCACTAAACTGCATTGAACAACCCCATTTCAAATGACACAGGCATATTTGACGCAGCCCTTCATTAGCAAAACTAATGATTCGCTAAACACCGCTGTCCCCTACTCCGTATTCCCAGGGCACCTGCTTTGTTCGACCAAAATCTATTTATTCATATCGTATTGCTAATTTGAGGATTAGACGGCGCGTTCCGTCGGTTATTGAATTATCCATTCCGTTTGCGGGGACTCCGGCCTGAGTCCCGGGTCCCGGGGGACTGCGCTACGACTTGCGTAGTCGGTTGATCTTTGATGTATTTTGAGTTGTTGATGTTGGTAAAAGACTGTTTAGTTCTACGAATGAAAGTAGAACATGTGATTTTTTTTATTCACATATTATATTTTGTCTACAGTTCTCAGATACATCGAAGGCAATATTTTTGAACGAATTTGATAGTAGGTATGTAAACTTCATTGTGGTTTGCTGCAGTTCACTAGTGTGTAACATGATGCTTTGATTGGATATTTCTTGTTTCCGCAGCAAGAATTCGTGGTTTTGCAACTGTTTTTAACGTTATGGCTATATTTGTAGCGTAACCAGCTAGTATATCTTTTATGTAGTGATACGTATCCTACCTGTAGCAACGTATTTTATACTGAAACACAAACACGAGTTACACAGGCAATAAATTCCAGAGGTTAGCATTCCGTAACTTTCCTCGTAGGTACGTTAGTAGGGGTTGTCGGTAAGGCACACAGCAAAATGTCGGCGAACGTAGCGCGCACCGTGAATACGTTATTATGTTTAGTTTACGAGTAAATGTTTAGCGCGCGCTGCGGCCAATTAGCGCTGCGGTAAACATCCACTAACTTCGCGAGAACTTATTTTAAATCGCTAAACTTTGGTACTTGCCGATTGCAAGGAGATATTTACTAACTTTCATTTGGTAAACCAGTCTAGGACTGCCTTGTTGGTCTAGTGGTCGCAAGCGCGACTGCTGATCATGAGGCCCTGGGTACGATTCCTGGGTCGGGTAAAGTGTTGTTAGCTTTTTCCATCAGGAATTTCTCAAGAGCATCCACGGAGCCTGGATCTGTGTCTAGTTGATGGTAAGAGGTTCATGTTACATGGGACTTTAATATATCTGGCGAAATGTGGATGTACCTACTATTAGTTATACCTCTGTTAACTCTTCGGGGATTCAGGCGTGTTAAATGTATTTATATGCTTTTCTTGATACGTAAGTTATCTTTTTTCCTAGACACGGTATGGAGTAAGTACTAGTTTCACTTGACATGAAAGAATGTCGGAATAAGTTTTCTGATATTAAAGTTTTTCTTTCTTTTTCGTGTGGTTAGTGCCTAACCTGGTGTCAGTCAGTTTTTATGCCGCCCATGGGCATCTGACTTGACTTTACATGCCGTCGAGAAATATCTCTCAGGCATGCTGGTTTAGTGGTTTCCTCGCGATGTTTTCCTTCCCCAAAGCAAGTGATAATTATTAAATAAGCTCATGAATCCGAAAAACAGAGGCTGTCTTCGATTCGAACTCGAGACCTAAGACTTCGTATCGTTGGTAGTACCGTTAAAATACATATGTCTCAGTCCGGTTTGTTACTTTAAATTAACCAGTTGGCCATCTAAGTACAGAAAAGTCTCAAACAATTCCACCGTAACTTTGCACCAACTCAAAAGACGTGCTTCCAAGCGTGAAACATCTATAAAACCATCATTAATTTGCGAGCATTTATCACATAATTGCGTTTAATGGCGTCGACAATGGATCAGTGGAGCGAAGTCGAGGAGCCACTCAATTACGTGGTATTCAGGATCGCTGCTGTTTGCGCTGGTACTTGCAGCCGCGGCCTCTGATTGGCTGGCCGAGGGGAGCCGACCACCCCTAGCGAACAGTCAGCCTTTGTGGACATCACCATTATTTTTGCACACCACCAATATTTGGATTGTTGAGATTTTGTCGATGGGCTCTTGTGGATTTCTGTTTTGGTGGTGAATGAATTGAGGTTTCGTTTTGTTGATGGCGAATTGGGATTTCTGGTGGTTTGGGTATGTTTTCTTAACTTATTACGCATAGAATAGTAATTCTATGCGTAATAAGTTAAGAAAACATACACAGTTAAGATTATCACCCAAGATAGGTAACTTTTTTATATTAAATGGGCCTACTCTTGACCTCAATCTAGTCCTGAGGACAGATATGAGGTCGACGATGGAACGAGCTAACCCAAAAGAAGCCTATTAACTCGCGACTTAAATAGATTGGGGTCATATGAACTTGTAAGTTCAGACTTATAAAACCGAATACTTAAGTAGTTTTGGAAATAACAGGCAAAACGGCACTGTGTATGTTTTCCACAGAATACTGCGAGTTTAGTGACGTCAAGAGTGACGTCTAGTATTTTTCCTCCACGACTCTGTGACATCGTAATGTTGACATTCACAAAACCTTCATCCACGCTACCCTACCTAAACGCTACCCGTGCTCATTGAACTGCGTGCCGACGACGGGTCCTACGTCTAACTGCGTGGTTCCCCTCGCACGCATTAATGTTATTATTTGGCAACATTTACTAAATAATTTGCTCGTTAAACGTCCGCCGATAGCGCCCCGTGCCCGTCCCTAACTACCGTATTGTGTCGGCGGACGATTTGCCCGCGCTTCCCTCGGGACTAACGACGGGATTCAACCAATACGACTCTAACATTAATTACTGCGCCGTCTTTTGTGCTCATATTTGTAGCAACATGCTCTTTTGTTAGCAATATGAAATTAATAACGGCCTGTTATTGTGTAAGGATTACCAAACTATCGGTGACGCTTTCTATGAACTCTTATAGCTGCCTTCGTTTGAGTTGATGAGGTTTCGCTAAGCTCCCGCTGTCGCTGATCTGATACCCATTGATTGTATATTTTTGTAACCACAGAGTTTCTTGATATCTTATAAGCGTACCTTTGAAAGAGTGACGTATTTTTAGAATACAATTGTATCTTAATATAGTTAAAAATTAATCAATGAACTTGTATATAAGTGCAGTTTTACATAGCAATAACATAACACGAGGATATTAAAAAAAATTGTATAAGCCATCAAAACATGAAACCATACAAGTCAATACATTTCAAATAAATGCCGTCTGTCCACGTGAAGCCGTGACGTTTCGTTCCAGTACTCCTGAGGGAGGCACCACTGGAAGCCTTCCCGTCCGTTCCACCAGAGCCTGAACGTCTTCAACGACCGTTGCCGCCGGTCACTGTTCAAGGCTTCGCAGAGGTCGCAAAGCGGGTGGGACTCCGGCGCGTCTACAGTGTAGTAGTTGGTCCATTTGAAGAACTCGTAGTATGTTTCAGGGTTCTTCATCGCCTGGTGCATGATGTAGGCTAAGTTGTATGGATGTAGTTCGCGAGCGTTTAAGTATGATCCGGGAGGGAGGAATCTGGAGGGAGAAATATAGGTTGTATGCGTTCTGCACATCCGGATATAAATATGTTAAGTACTTAGGTAACTATCGAAAGGATTCAAAAATATAGGATATTCGTCTTCCACCAAATCAACAATTAGACTGCACCTAAACTATGATCAATCCCGTGTCCGGGAATTTCCGATCGAATATCAAAGATCCTTGCGCAATATTATATTTTTACCTTAAAGTGTTGATTCAAACGGGGTTTTTAGAGCTTTTAACGTTTTAAGTATGCTCTTAATAAAAATAATTAATAAACAACAACAGCAGAATATTGTAAACTTCCATCGAACATAAAGTGTAATCTAACTCTTTGTGTTTCTACAATTACCCGTGGGAACCTGTACAGACTACAAGCTCTAGATACCTATATCTTACCTGGAGTAATTAGCACCACCGTACACAATGGGCACTACGTAATTATTGTACCCGTTGAGAACCTTCTCCGTGACGTAATCTTCTGAGAAAGAATTCTCAAACGCCATGAAGAAATAATAGTCCTTCCTGAGCATTTTTGTGCAGTTGTCGTTAGGGCATTTCAATTTAGAACAGTTGCCAAACACGTCGATTTGTAGGGAGAAGTGAAACAGATGTTCCTGGAGCCGCGTCAAGTACTCGTCCCGTGCGCTGTCGGCACCGCAGTGGCTCACAATCCAGGCGGCAGCTTTTGTTCTAGTACGAAAGAGGTTTGTAATATCTGAAGAGATGACAGTTAGTCTTTCGTCGTATTCTTGCCACTGCACACGTTTGCTTGGCGCGACGATGTCACGCATTACGTCTCGCACTATAATGTAACGCCACTGCACGTCTGAGTCCACTCTGTAGGTAAACGTCCAGTTGAAGAAGTCATCGTTGCGCACTTCGCATGCAGGATAATTGTATGAAGACTCTATCGTAGTGAAAATATATATCTGGGACGTGGCACGCTTCTCTGGCAGATCTATTTCATCTGACTTTACAAATTTTTCATCAAAAAGTAAAGCATCGAACCGCGTGTAGTCTCCATCTAATAAGTCCTTGTCTTCAGTGAATATACAGTTGTTTACTGGACATTGTAAGCTTGGGAATATCTGTTCCTTTTTATTATTCAAGATCAAGTAATAACTGTCCCACACAAGTATGTGTTTGACCCCTGAGTATGATAATTCCGCATCACTGTAAAAGAACACGTTATAACCTACGTAGTCACGAATCGACCATATCTGATAAAATAAAAATAAATACAAAGCCAATATTGCGTACGACCCATATTTTATGATGTTTCTGTTCAGTAATTTCTTAAAAAATGCCATAGATCATTCTGATCATACCTACGCTACGGATGAAATAAAATGACATGTTGATTGACGTTCTCTTTCTGATGACACCTACTAGTTTTTTTTGGAAGAAAGCAAAGGGAAATGCACATCAGTATTATTCCGTCAAAAGTATGAATAGGAAAATACGAGTTAGTTTTTTTCTCATAAAGAGTCAAACATAACACTAGTTACTCATTTAGCGAAATAATTGTTTTTATTTTGCGAAGTAAGTTATTCTGAGATAGTAGCTAAGGTGGTGATAGTAAAAAATAACACCATAGAAATAATAAATATTAATAAATAAGGCCGGATACACGAAGGTTGACGAAGATTACACTAATCGTCATTATGACGCGTGGGAGTAACTTGACCACTGAATGGCACCATTGTCCCCCATAGGTGGCACCATCACTTAACAGACGTTAACAATGCGTCCTAACGCCTCACTAATCCGAGATTAAGATCGTATCTGGAACAGGACATGATAAACACTTCACATACAAATACAATTCATGTTTCATGAACAGTTAGTTTTGAGTGTTAAAAAAATATTGATAACTTTCGTTGCACAGCAATGATAGAAGTTTAACATTAAATAAGTTTCGATATTATGTGTATAGCACCGCGTGGTGGTAATAAAAAGCGTCAAATCCATACATGGATCTTAAAGCTATGAGCTTGTATCTTGTGCAAGTTATAAATCGTCTGATAAATCACGCCAGGGTACCACAAATCCACAATTTATCGGTATTATTTTAATCCACACTGAAGAAACAATATAAAAATACTGCTAATAAGCGGTTCAGCAATCGACATAGGCAGTCGTGATTAAATCAACAATAGACATCGCTTCATTTCAGAACCCCGGAAGTCAGTTTTGTTGCCTCTTCGCTTTAAGTTTTCTGGGCGTGTGAAGTTGGATCAATAATTGCCATATGAAAAAGCTTCTAGAAGGCAGACTTGATTATACACTTCTCATCAAAAAAATCGAAACACCTCGCAGTTTATGATTTGATAAGGATTATCAGAAAAATGTGTATATTTAGGAATAAATGTAAAATGTCATTTAATAGTGAGTAGTATGAGGTTTTTAAATCCTAATGTTATTGTTCTAAATTCAAATTAAGTCTTCATAGGTTTCGTATTTTGTATAATGAGTAATTTTTACCCTGTATGGAATATGAAGGAAATGGGTAAAACAACACGCGTAAATGAAAAAAAAATGTAAGAAACGTTTATTTAATAACTTGTATTCCCTCCGCGAGCTCTTATTACTGCTTCCATACGGTTCTTCATCGATCGGATGAGAGTCACGATCACATGTTGTGGTATATTATCCCATTCCTCTTGGATTGCATTTTGCAGCTGGCTAAGTGTTTCTGGGGCTGGATCTCTTGCTCGAATTCGTCTCTTTAATTCATCCCATAGATGTTCAATGGGATTCATGTCCGGGCTTCTTGCTGGCCATACCATAATGGAGATACCGACTTCGGTAAGATAATCTCGTACGACGCCCGCGGTGTGAGCTCTAGCATTGTCGTGCATGAATATGAAGTCGTTGCCAATAAAATGTGCATAGGGCATCACATGAGGTTCAAGACACTGTTCGATGTATCGATGAGAGTTTAGTGCAGGCAGCCGTGGCCCAGACACAAAGGCAAGTTCTGTCTTACCGTCGGCGCTGATTCCTCCCCAAACCGTCCACGAACCGCCACCATAGCTGACCTTTTCTTCAATGCAGCATTGTGCAAAGCGTTCTCCATCTCTTCTGTAGACCTTGTTCCTTCCGTCGTTACCATACAGCATAATTTTACACTCATCAGAAAACAGTACTTTGCTCCACTGAAGGTATGACCAAGTTAGGTGCTCGCGTGCAAAGTTAAGGCGCGCTCTTCGATGGTCTGCAGTTAATTTCGGCCCATTCGCTGGCTTATGCGGTGCCAATCCGCGTTCGTTCAACCTTCTTCTTATTGTAGAGTCACTTACAGCTACTCTTCGTACAACGCGAAGCTGCTGCTGCAGTTGAAAAGCGTTAAGGCGTCGATTTCGTAAAGAAGTTGTTACAATAAATCGATCATCTCGCTCAGAAGTGACCCGATTCCTGCCAGATCCTGAACGGCGGGTGAACGAACCAGTCTCCCGATAGCGTTTGTAGACTCTATGAACAGATGATAAGCTTAGATGCAATCTTGCAGCCACAACACGCTGACTAAGTCCAGAATCCAGCAATGCCACCACTTGGGCGGCTTCTGCGGGCGAAGTATCCATATGTTTTAGAAAAAAAAGTTTTTTCAGACGTCCCAAAGTCACAGTAAATGAAATAAGAAACAAAAAGTTTAAAGACAAGCGCTAATTTTTAGTTTTTAAACGAGAAACGTACTCCAACCCTAAATACACATTTGTCTCAAAACAGTGATTAATTTCATTTATAGGATAAACAAATGAAATTCTAATTTCGAATTTTGATTTTTTTCTTCTTACTGTAATGACCAAACTGCCAGCTACACAATAATGTTTTTTTTTCATGGAATTAATTCTCTTTTGTAAAAAATTAGGACAAAAACAATAAAAACGAAAGTGTTTCGATTTTTTTGATGAGAAGTGTATTATTAGGCAGATATTTTATGGAAGATATGATTTTTAGTCGGGAAAGCTGAACTTTGATTCACAAGGACACCTTGCGCCAACTTAGACTTCTGCAGACATCACTGCCTTATAGTTCCGTCAGCGTGTCCGAGTGTCGACAGCATTGTCCGTCGAATACAGTTATTGTTGGCAAAATAACTCTATTGTTAATGTGTAAAATGTTCGAGAGCAAAAACTTTGAGGACAATGGCTCAGTAATTGAATTAGAAGGTCTTGAAGGCGTGTTGTTGTGTTCGTTCTCGGAAACTACATGTGTGACTTATATAGAGTGTTATTTGGACTTGGTTTGCAGCTGGACGGGTGGACATTAGGCACTCGTTACTTTTTTGAGTTCTGTTTTAATTATGTTCGTTTTAGATTTTAGATAAAATAGGTGCCGAGTTTCGATGATGAAAATTTCTAGTGTAAATGTTGCTTTCTTTCAGTTTTGTTGCCAAATAGCTACCCGTACCCATCCTCTGAAACAATTTAAGTGGACTCTTCTTTTTTTCCATAACGCTTACATGACCTAACGATACATATTTTTATATTTTGCCCAAAACTTTGCAGTTCAGTGGACTGATGGCGTATGACTCCATCTTCTCAACTAATGAAAAATTGTGTTTTTAGAAAGTTAGTAATTTTTATGTAAGAATTGAAGGTGATGCACTAGTTCGACTTACAAAGACAACATATCCAGGTCACCCATGTCTAGTACTACGCCTTAACCACTTATATGATAAATTAAAGTAGGTTTCGTAAATTTTAAGCAAACGAATGTTTGAATTAAATTAAATAGAGGTACATACCAAAACATTGTTATCAACAAAAACAGTTTTGTGATCGGCATTGTACAGCTCCGACCATTACAATGCGTTTTTGAATATTTAATAAAACGCTGAATCACTGCTGCAAAAACTAATCACTACAGACAAATTTAAAGTATGATTTAAACAATGAAAAGTTTATGTTTTACGACTCAGTGAAATGTTAAAATATTTATCAATTAGAAGACGACAAATATGGACCAGTATGGTTATATCACATGTTTTTCTTTAGATTTATTGACTCCTGAAAAACGTTATCATGCTCTCATAGGATATTGTAACAATTTTAGGTATATAAACGGTTGACTCAATCTTTAAATCAAAAACTTTCTCTGTAAATCCAAAAATTAAACTCAAAATCAAGCACACTGCTGGCAAAAACAAATTGAATTGAAATACAACAAAGAAAGCCAGAAGTTACAGTTACAGAAAAACCCCACCAAACTATTACAATGAAATCGTTTAAATATTTACGAAGCATTTAGTTATTGTCAAAACAGTAGCGCGTCACAATGGTGGTTTTGTCTCACTGTTCCCGTGTGCTAATGTTGTCAATGGTATCTGAGTGGAGTATGCTCTGTTGACCACTCGAGGGCTTCCGCCTTTTGTAGGGCGAAGTGAGAGCATGGGGAGGCTGTGCTGATGTGTACATATTTAGTTTTATGGATGTTGATGTTAGTGTTGGTATATGGGTTTGATGGCGATCCATGTAGACTTTATCGCATTGCGTTTATAGATAGATCACAAACCCAAACCGCATCTGCAAAGGAGCTTAGTCACAATGTTTAACCACAGTGACACGACTGGTTTTTATGTAACTCTTTGTCAACGCAACTTGCCGCAATATAGCCATCTACAAGAGAGTTTAATATATTATACTTACGAATAATGCTTCACTTACCGAAATCATAAACGATTGATTAACAAAGACATCTAAATGACCATAGTGGAAACAGGCGCTGGGGCGGCAGCTCGTGAAATCGCGACCGGAAATTTTGACAAGCCCAAAAATTATATCAATTACGGCCATATGTTTCCTGTGTAACCGAAATTATAAAAAAAAGTGTCACTTTAATAGAATCCCGATTTCGCGAATCAGTTCTGAGTAGACATAAGCTCAAGTGTCCACAATGCGTGGCGGTCGGAAGGGCCGGGCGCACCGCGCACCATGTGCTAATCCACTTAACGGCGGTTAATCCTCGCTTAGTTACCGCCACACTACTGTCCGCGCGGGAAGTGCGCTCGACTGTAGTTAATTCAATCACAACAGTTGTACCACATTAATTATGGATTGTGCGTCTTACCTTTAGATTTGAAATTAGAGAGAAAGCTATTAGTCTAACCAAGTTCGTTTGAAATTAATCAGCATTTAAGCAGACGACTTATGATCTAATTACTGTGATTAGTAACGAAGGTGGGTTTGGAAAATATTCCGTTTATGAAGGAAAAACCAGTCTATGGAATGATAGACTACGATAAACCGAGCCTTAAATCATATATCTAGCGTTTTTCTAAAGATAAACTAACAACCCCATAATTTATTTCATGAAAAGACGGCTCAAGGGTTATATTTTAGTAAGCACCTCACCGTACTCTGAGTCCCAAATCCATCCAAATTCTATATGATTTTTCTCAGGTGCCCTTGAATTGTAGATTTGATAATCTAATTTGCAGAAGCCAATAGATTCGTGGAAACTTGATATTTTTTCATTACAAGTACGCTAGAAAACTAACTCCTGGTCAGTCCTGGTAGTAAATTAAATGCAGCTTTATACATTCCAATGCCACGAGTGAAAGGCAAGAAGCCCCATCAAATATGATTAAATCGCGTTGCAACATTAAACTAATATAGTTTTCTCCGAACTTCTACGTGGGGCGAAGCCACGAACTGTTTAGTGTTAAGATTGCAAAGTTACGCTTATCATGACTCAAATATCCTCTTCCTGCTTTCAAACTAAATGATTGTTCTGAGACCTTTATCTTTGCATGTATCTTAAACACTGACGAATATCTCTGGATCTGCACTTAGCAGATAAAGGGAGAACCCAAAAAATATTTATTGTGTTTACACAAATACGTAGGTGGTAATCCGAGTTACCATTACCTATTCACAAGTCATAAGGAAGGGGAACGCGCATTGTCCCGGGTGAAAAAAAAAACTTTTAATAATATTATTGGGTTCTAATTTCGTTTGACTGTTAATCGTGGTTATATAAAAGTGTCAACCGGCCTCAATGGAAGTGCCAATTTGTATAGAGTTACAGTAGGTACTTGAATGGAGCTTCGCGTTTTTGGTTACACAATTGGTACAACAAAAAATATGAATAATATCTCGCCTTAATAAAATAAGTGATTATTCAAGTGTTGCCTCTCGATATATTCTTTTTACGTTTGTATCGGTGGAGGCTCTTGGTTCTCTGTGGTGTTGGTTCTAAGAAAGTATTATTAGCTTGAGGGCTTTTTAAGTGGCTATTTTATTTGATTTTTCGTAATTCTGTTAATGTTGTATTTTATTGACCGATATTATGCTTAAGACTATCTTTAAAGTTGGCCTTAATATGCGAATTTCGTGAGAGCTGGTGGAATAGTGAAAGTAACGTCTTCTCCGTCGTGTCGATGATTCCTGTACTGTTAGAGCTTCGACCAGAACTCTGTCACCTCAATACTGTTAGTAGTAGCCTCGGACAGGTCCCTCAAAGTCCAGGTGGAGCTGCACAAGGCGCACGACAAGAGATAGGACATCGTCTTAATGACATTTTTGTGATTCATAATTGATGTGAACATAAAACCTACACTCAAAGTTAAAAAGATTTTTTATTTAACACTCAAATGTTCATCTCAGAAAATCAAACCAGTTGACAAACAAACACTCAACACGAAATAATACGCTACAAATTCTACCTACAGAACGGTGGAGAGCCTACGTAAAGATTTACACCAGTATACAGTATACCCACCTATGTATACTCACGTAGATACCACTCTATATCTAGGCAGACGGGAGTCAAGCGCCCCCTTCCCCCCCACCTACCCGCGCGAGGCTGGCTCGTAATTAGCCCCCTTCATCCTCCACACTTCGGCATCCCTCCTCCCAAAACACAGACACAACCGAAAACAACAAGCTATTTGTATGTAGTAACGTTTTTGTATTGTTTCGTACTTGTGTAGGTGTAACCAGACTCGAACGAAAGGTACCTGGTTTTATTCAGCAAGAAAAAGCACTTTATAGGGGACTTTTTGTTTCAGGACGCTTTACCTAATTACGTCAGCGTCTTTAGTATTTACAGATGATGGTCTATCTGTTTTTATTTTAATTTTATTTTATCTTTATTGGCTTTAAGACTAGAGGAAAACCAAAGAAACGACAGATCGACTGTATGAAGGATGATATGGCTAGAAAGGAGGTGTCTGATGAGATTACGTTACGATTAATAGAGAAGTATGAAAGTAAAAGATATGCTGGGCGACCCTAAATAAATTCCGATAAGGGCAGGAGAATGACGAATGACACAGTATTTTGTGGCACACGGTTGTGAGTTACGTCAGATTTTGCTATATTTCACAGAAAATAAAATTCAAATCATTATTTGTCCAATTATAAACTCAGGGAGTATAAAATTGCGTAACCGGCTACGCCGTAGCCGTCGTAGCACTCGTAGCACGCCTACGCAGCGAATTGGCGACATTACGGAAAATTGCGATTTTTACCCAAAGTAGTTTTGAAGTAATGATGGTCTCTGCCTTTCCATTAATTTTATGTAAATAATGTAAAGATTCAATAAACCATCTCATACTCTTATGCATATATAGAATCATAAAGGAAGATTTGTATTTATAGTATTGTTATATGTTTTGTCGTTGTATTTATACGTATGAAAGTATATTCTTATACTGTACATTATATTTTAAATAGTTAACTGCTTTATGTATTCCATTTTTTCTTCTTTTTTTACACACTATGAGTAAAATAGAACACAAAGCCATAGTCTACATCTCTTTTTTGTAGTATTTACTTTCGCAGGTATCCTGGAAGAGATTTCTTAAGAAATAAGTATCACCTTTGTACTATTTTTCTATTCTTTTCTTCTTTTCTATATTTAGTGCGTACATAAATTGTTAAATAAATAAGAATGATAATGCCTATAATATTGATATTACAAGATGGGTAATGAAACATGTAAACGGAATAGTCACAAAATCGCCGAGGTATTCTGCAAGGGGACGGGGATTATCTTCAAATAAGCGTATTAAATCGACTCGTGCGTCCGTGCTTTGTGATCCAAAATATACGGCTTCGCCACAGAACACCGAACGTCTGCGGGTATATGTTCACCTACTGCATATTCCTAACATTTTCTTCCCACAAATATTGTATTCTGTGGCTATAAGTATGGGTATCTATGAATGTGTACAACAAGACTCAAATAAAATCCCTTTGGGACCAGTCTGAGGCAGGATAGGGCTTTATTTGCAGATTTAGACATGACTAAGGATTCGTGATATGTTTTATTTTGTGGAGTACGATAATTTAGGATTACGGTAACATTCAATAGGTGTATGAGAGTTAGCATAATAATACGAGAGTCTTATTGTTAAAGAAAATGGTAAAACTTTACTCCTGTTTTTTATTAGATGTTGTTTGTTTTGGTCTTAGTCTGTGTATGAAGTAGTTGCATGGACGTCTCGGATGTCGACTGGTTGTGAGCGTTTTTGTATGTAAGAAGCTGATCATGGAATATTATCGATAATTGTGTTGATTCTAAATAAAATCTTTCAACCCGGTTGCATGTCAGGCAATAGTTTTATATATAAGGTTACGTAGTACCTAAGTAGGTACTAAGAGTTACTGTGGAGTTTGTTTGAGGTGTAAGGGATGCATAGGAAACTACTAATGAAGATCGGGCTCCTAGTTTCTAATGTTTCATTAGTGTTCATGCAGGTTTATGTAAAAAAAAACATTTTAAATTTAAGCTAACTTCCATAATCGTCCTACAATTATTTTTCAGAACAACTTTTTCATTCTTTTCATCGCGCCGCCGTTTCATAGAATTTAGCTACCTATACATAGATTTCTACTTTCGTATACAAGTCACATCGATCGAGGCGACAAAAGCCAAGTAGGTACGTGGCTTGTTTCCCGGCAGATATAAACAAATTCAGTTCCAACGCGAAACTCAGCCGACGGCGGCGAAGGCGATTTACATAAAATTATATTCCCCCCTTGTCGCCTAATACCTCCTTTGTAAGGCCAAAATATTTTGTGAACAGTTTTGCACACAAAGTCTCTAATTCAATACCGAAGTTATTTTACATGGAAACTCTGTAAACATAACGGTTCCTTTGATTCTTGTTTTATGTATATTTTTTTGGGAATATTTTTTGGTTGTGTTTTTTTTTTTGTAGATATGTAGAAGAATTTAGTCACGTTTTCTCGAGGTTTTGGGGAAAGAAATGTTTGTTTAGCTTGTATCTTGATAACTTTTAATGCTGAAACAATTCCGTTTTAAACTTAGATCTGATAGAATGTTTACCAGCTATCAGTGTCTGGGTATAACATTTAGTGTTAGTACTAGTTCAATATAATGTCCTTAAAGTAGGAATATTTTCAAGCGGAGTTCGGAATTGTGTTTTCTATTTATTCATTTGAAATTGTTCGATATAGCGGAGAGTACATAGATTCCTACTTTCGTATACAAGTCACATCGATCGAGGCGACAAAAGCCAAGTAGGTACGTGGCTTGTTTCCCGGCAGATATAAACAAATTCAGTTCCAACGCGAAACTCAGCCGACGGCGGCGAAGGCGATTTACATAAAATTATATTCCCCCCTTGTCGCCTAATACCTCCTTTGTAAGGCCAAAATATTTTGTGAACAGTTTTGCACACAAAGTCTCTAATTCAATACCGAAGTTATTTTACATGGAAACTCTGTAAACATAACGGTTCCTTTGATTCTTGTTTTATGTATATTTTTTTGGGAATATTTTTTGGTTGTGTTTTTTTTTTTGTAGATATGTAGAAGAATTTAGTCACGTTTTCTCGAGGTTTTGGGGAAAGAAATGTTTGTTTAGCTTGTATCTTGATAACTTTTAATGCTGAAACAATTCCGTTTTAAACTTAGATCTGATAGAATGTTTACCAGCTATCAGTGTCTGGGTATAACATTTAGTGTTAGTACTAGTTCAATATAATGTCCTTAAAGTAGGAATATTTTCAAGCGGAGTTCGGAATTGTGTTTTCTATTTATTCATTTGAAATTGTTCGATATAGCGGAGAGTGATATTAGACTGTTAGTTCCCAGGTGGCTTTAGTTAGACTCGTAATAGAAAATACGTGTGCCTAAAAAAATTACAAAACCAACCTACCACATTACTTTTATAAATTCAAATTGAATAAATATTTCTCTATATAAAATAAACACAAACTAAAGACACGCCTTCAGCTGGGTACAGTTAAACAGACAATGCAAACATGAAATAAACTGCAGGGCGTAAGTACAATGAGCGTGAAAAATAAATGAATTTACACAAGTACAGTCGGGCACAAAGAGTTTTGGGAGCGGTGGGCGGGGCGACACGCCTCCGTCTTGCCGCGGACCGTCGCTGGCAATTAGAACAACAATGGGAAACAGTCAGGTATGAATAAATCAATCTGCATGAATTACTAAATTGTTACAAAAAGAACATGTTTTTTTCTTGTTACATAAACTACGTAAAGAAGCTTTTGTGAAGAGTTGTCCTGTGTTTTTCTGCATTGCAAGTACATTATAAACATACAAGTTTCCTCAATTGAATTAGGAATCTTTTAGTGCTTAGTTGTTACAAAAATATTTAGCAAAGTACCTACTATACACATTTTATAATTATTATTGGATTTGCCAGATCCCTGGACGACTGCTGTATAAATTATTTTAGATACTTCCACTTCTCTCTCCCACTGTCCCTCCCTGTTTATTTAAACAGTGTACATATTTATGTATTGTGTCATAATTACAAGGTGAAATTGATTGCACTTTACAGTACAATCGCGTTCACAATAATTAAAAAAATGCATGTTTGTTGTGTGCTTTGTGGATGGTCGCCAATTGTTTTCGCGGCAATCGCTTGTTTAAAACTGCTCCGGACGTGACGCGGATTTAAAATTAAATCTACGCTACATACAACACACGTTGGAATGGAATGGGAATCGAAATAAAATGTTTTGGTTTGGCTTTGTAATATTTTAACTCGACAACAGTATTATATTGTGGATAAAAAACCAAATCTAAATTGTTGCCTACTAGATTATACTTTGTTAACTTTTTGTTGCAGACTGTACTTTTATAATTTGTTTTAAAGAACCGTAAAAAATCTCCTGTAATTTAGATATCTTTCGTATTTTTCCCGCTTACTTTTACAAAAAAATCGGGCAATTCTGTAATCAGGAAAAATACGTAAATAAATTGAAAGGCCTACCAAAAAGTAAATCGATGGGGAAAATGCGATTTTATTTAGCATCGTTTTTATCCTGTTCAATATTGATAAACACCAATATTAAGGTCTTTGTGTGTCAATGCCTGATAATTTTAGTTAAACTACTCAATCGTTTTTTTTTTTTAATAAAAACAAATAACCTTATAATGAAAAGAAAGTAAAAGATATTATCAGCACCAAACAAAATCGATTAGCAAATCGCTAACGTCTACGGCGTAGCACCCGTATCCATTATCTACGCTGAAACGAGTAAATATTTCCTGTAATTTACTTATTCCACAAAACACTGCTTTCTGTATAAAACACAAAAGCACAAGCCGTGGAGACAGTAAACAAAATGGCGTATTTAAATGGGCGGCAACTGCATTGTCGGAGCGTTGCGTTACACCGATATCACTCGCTGCCCCACTCGCACTCGCCGGCGCCAGCGCTCTTCGAACCTCTTTATTTTCATAGCCCTTTCACTACTGAAACAACGCCGTAAGGACCCACCACCATCAATATAACTCCAACCTTGATGCACTAAGATAAGGTAGATTTTCAGCTATAAGTTTGTGTAAACAAACGTCACCGAGTCCACGTCACAGCGACATGTGAAACTGTTGCACGATCCTCTGTCCCTATCTAACGCAATGGGGTGGAGTATTTTTATATCTGCATCTCTTTCTCGCTCGCCTCCTGAGAAGTAATGTGTTGTTGCGTGTTGTGATATCTCTGAAATAACAGGGAAGCACTCGCTACGAAGTTGTCATTTGTAACGGTTTTGCTGAGTACCGACAACAAATGCGTCGGATCTTCAGCCGAATATTTTTTTGGTAACTGAATGTTTTCAATTTCGATTCTTGTGCGTTCTTTTTCAGGAAATATGTGACTTCAAAAATACTGTTGTAATCAAGCGTAAAATCAAAATGTTAGTTAGTTTTGTAGTTGTTACTTGGTTTTCTTGGTGTAAAACGTTAATTATTGATGCTAAATGTTAATTATTATATATTGTTAGTCGTAAAGTACACAATTTACTAGTCTTTTCTACAGTACCTATTTAGGACCGTCTCGACCATGACTTTTAAGACTTCCAAAATATTTGTGGCGTTCAGAACAACATTGTTAGAAGTGTTCTAAACTAATACGCCAAATGGTTAATTTAGTAACCCTATCCCTTTTCATCATTGGCGAATGATTTAATATGGTAAAAGCCTATATGAGCTTTACGAAATGCCATTGATCACTATGATTATAATGGTATTATGTCAGTCTGTTATTGTTGTTTAAACCACAAAGTAATGTGCGAATCCTAAGGGAGTTAATCCATATCGAAGCATTTTGTTGCAGCTAGTACTAGTAGCCTCAAGGCAGGGCGCGTGGAGTTGCAAAGCCACTGGAGTGGGGCGTCGCTAAACAAAAACACGTATACAAGTAGCGGCGACGCGCTGATTGGCCAGCGCGCGTGGCTCTCCGCCCCCTACCGGCCGGGCCCGCGCCCGCCGGCCCGCCGCCGGCACTCCGCGCCACGCTCTCCGCCTGGCAACATGTGCAGCGGCGCCGAAGGAGGCCCTTGGCCGCTCGGGAAGGACGCGCCGACAGTGACCGCCGCGGCTCTCGACCACTATCGCTTGCAACTATACAACTATGCCGTCGCCGAGCGGCTCCGCCTGTATCCGCCGTCCGTGGCGCCGTGCTACGCGCCCTACGGGCCGCGGCTCGCGCTCTCCATGTCGCTGCTGCAGCAACGAGTCCTGCAGCCCGAAGAGCCCAAGCCACAGCACAGCTACATCGGCCTCATCGCTATGGCGATCCTCAGCTCGCCAGAACGGAAACTAGTCCTGTCTGATATTTACCAGCACATCCTGGATAACTATCCGTACTTTCGCTCCCGTGGACCTGGCTGGCGCAACTCGATACGACACAATTTGTCTCTAAACGACTGCTTCGTGAAAGCTGGAAGATCAGCCAACGGGAAGGGCCACTACTGGGCCATTCATCCGGCTAATATTGAAGACTTCCGCAAAGGAGACTTCAGAAGACGCAAAGCTCAAAGGAAAGTGAGAAAACATATGGGATTGGCTGTTGACGATGATGGTGAGGATTCTCCGTCACCGCCGCCACAGTCGCCGCCGCCGACGGCATTGCCGTTGCCATTCTGGGGAGGCGGCCGGCTGCCCGGCGGCGCACAGGCGCGGAAGCGTCAGTTCGATGTGGCTTCACTGCTGGCGCCGGACGATGCGCCCGAGAAGCGTCAGCGACGTGACAGCAGTTGTGAGGAGGAGCCGGAGGAGGACATCGACGTGGTGGCGAGCGACGCGGAGGAGCGCGGCGAGGAGGACGTGCGCGGTGGAGTGCGGGCGCTGCCGGCGCCGGCCGCGCAGTACCCACTGCTGGGCGGCTGGTGGCCGGCGCTGGAGCCCGCACTGCTGCAGCAGCTGCGCCGCTCCGCGCTGCCGTCGCCGCCCTCCCCCGACCAGCAGCGCCCGCCCGACACCTAGACTCTGTGCGTATTGTACAATCATGTGAATAACCAGTATTAAGTATCCCGTCGGTACGTTATCGTTGCCTAGTGATATCCTCGTGTAAATTTTCGTTTATCTGCATTTTATCTACTCTGTGTAGGCGCGTTGAACTCTTTTCTTTCGACTTTATCTGTTCTTTCTATTCTATTCTTTTGTTCTCCTTTTATCGTCTATAATGGTAGTTTAAGTGTAAATTATTGTATAAATTGAATGTATAAGTATTACTTCTACTTAAAACTGTATACTTACGTAGAACAGTGATAGTTGGTATGTTAAGCGAGTTATTGGATAAAGTCTGAGAACGACCAAGCTATGTAGATAGTCTCCTAGTTCTATTTGTAAATACATAAAGTGATGTTGTCTACTCTTCGTTGTTAATAACATGTAAACATACTGTTGTTTATTTACTAGATGACATTAATCAATTAAAATAATAATAACAATTCTATGAAATCTCCGAATAAATAGAAATTATAATTTATTGATATGTTTTATTTCACAAATGAACCACCAAGCTGCAACAGTTAATAGTCGCAATTCATTGAAACGTCAATAGTTTTTACATCTACCCAACATACGAAAGTTTTTTGTTTTTCGAATATAATCAATCATATGCAAAAGTTTTATGAATATACCGACACATTTACAAAATAAAAGATGACGAGTTACCAATACAATACCATATTGGCAAATTAATATTTGTTTCCGTTTCACACGTTTAGATAACATTGTAAAACACAACGATTTTAACTATTTACGAGTACTCACATAGGTCTACTTAAGGTCGAAGCGCCAGAGTTGCCCGCGAAATTCAAATTAAAATCATTTAACCTCATTGACTGATTTTTTCATGAAATAGTTATTGAATGGAATTCATGATTTTAGTTATTATAATTCTATAACTACATACTTGTGCTATTCAATTTTCATCAACATACAAAGTTACATACACTGACCTACAATTGCAAAAAAACTAAAGAAAATTTGAATTTCGCGGGCTACCCTGACGCTACCTTAATATTGACTACTACTTAATATCGTATAAGATGACTAAAGAATGATTTTGCCACTATTTCACAAGATAAACCTATACCTTATTCTATGCAGAAAAGTGAAGAATTATTTAATTGTTTAATATACGGTATTACACCTACATTTTAAAGTAGTTTGGGTACGACTTGAATACCATACTTTATACAATGATACTAAATGTTATTTTTGCTCGCATCATAAAATCACAATAAGTATGAACCATATAGTGATACACAGCGAAAGAAAAATCGAATAGAAACTACGGATTCGATTATATCCGATTCTTACGACTTATTTTTCACAAAAAAGTTTTAATAGACCAGAATCTCTTAAATTCTGCCATTATTTCTCAGCATGTCGATGGAAATCCAAGTTGCATCGGACAGACGCATGCAATTATGCACATGAGATTCATAAGGTGAATAACAATAAAGAATTTCTGAAAATTAATGCATTATGAGACTTTTATTGCCGATAAGAAATCCCTTCGGTCACACGAATTGAAAGGAGTAAATTCTTAATTTAAACATAGGTATTAGTTACTAGTTAGATGTACAATACAACCAGGGACACATAACTTCCCAGATCACCTAGTTTGTACATCTAAATTCCAATTGTTTACAATTTCTATAGACAGTGTTTCCCACACCACTAGCCATTGTATAGCGGCTAAGTAACTATTATGTTGTAGTTTAAAACTGTCTGTCTACCACACTAATCGGAATTAGGATGATTCACGGCGTTAACACTAATTTTCTCGTGTGAACTTACATTTGGATAATAAGTAATTAACAAATAACTAGAAAAGTTTAATTTTGACGATATTAGTTAATTTAAATTGGGTGTGTTTACTAAAACTCCCAACTAATGACTTTCTGGAACTCATTATACTAACTTTACTGGAATCAATTTGATTGAGCATTTTCGTCACGTACTTTATGAACGGATAGAAAGAAATAGCCGATACTTAATGCATTATGTAGTAAATGTAAAAAATGTAGGTCTAGCTTACTGCAACAAATGTGTACTAATGAATATAGGTTATACTCGTATTCATTAGTACCAATGCAGACTTTTTTAAACCGACTTCAAAAAAAGGAGGAGGTTTCTCAATTCGACCGTATATATTTTTTTTTTTTTAACTTAGTGAAATTATATTTCAGCGATGAAACTTTGAAAACATTCTCGAAATAAGGAAGTGACGAGATTTAAAGATAACAAATAATACATTTGGGTTACTGACTACGTTATGCACGTATTCTAAAGGGTGTTCCTGGTGTCACATTCCGTTGCGATTAGATTCCACATCTTGATTGTATACTTGTAAACATTTTGTCACAATTACCAATTCCTGCTGTCTCACGCTTAAATGACAGTTCCAGGTAAACTTAAATTCAATCATTTACAGAAATTACTGTCTGAAGATTAATACTTTGGATTGCTTGTAGACACCGATTACTCTGAATATAATGTTGATACAGTGGGATATCTTGATTCAACCTGACAAATTATTTGTTTAAAATATAATTAAAAGGAAGGCAGGAGATGTTACAACATTTTCGGTACGTAGGTTCAATTTATAGGTATTCTTTGAGATATATACTAAGACCATATTGTATTGTATAACGGGCTGGTCTCCTCATCCAATGCGCGTATTTTGCGTGCGGGTGGGAAATTTATTCGATCCACCCCAGCTCCAAAGTATTAAGACCATATTATGGTTATTCGACTTGGCTAAATTCAGTCGCCTTTTCAGAAAGTGAGGAGTTATTTATTTTAAAAGTTTATACATTCACTATTCTGATTTAGTTTTCAATTCCACCAAAGCAGTAGTTTTGCAAAAAGAAAACGTGTTGCTCCGACCCAAAGTAACATGGGACAGGCGCGTGAAGATGATGATAGCCGAAGTTTAGTGTCAGAAACATTCGAAGCAGAAGAACTAGCTAATCATCATAACATCGCGCCTGTAATCCCCGAAGTGTTTTGCAGAGGTGTACCTAAAGGATACCTACACTAATTTACATTTAGAACACAAGAAGCCCTTCGTATAAAACTAAGTTTACAACTCAAATGCTCGAACACGGCTACCCCCTCCTCGTTGTAAGTGGTACTTAGTTATTTAATTAAGCCAGTGTCGGCTCTGATTCGGTGTCAATCAAACTGGATGGACGTGCGGCCACAGCCTGTAATTTGCCGCCGATATCTTGACACCGGCGCTCATGCAACGAATTTGCGATTCTGCTGCTCTGTGGTTAGCCAAACAAACTGTAAACCATGCAAATGGCATTAGCCTATGTATTGTTGCTGTATTATGTTATGTGTTATTTTTTTATTCCTAATAGGTGAGGTTTAGTTATAGATAATATCAATAGGAAGTGATTGAAACAATCGTGTTTTAGTTTAGAGTCAAAATCAATCGTAATATATTTCAAATAAAATTACTTGCGTGTGAGACTTTCGTAGCACGTTCAACGATTATAAAGTCAGAGTGTTTTCATATCGTTTAAAATTATCTAGCTAGTCTAATTTATCTAGAATCTAGACGTTACGTTACGCGTTCCATTGTGGTTAATTTCCTTCATTTCACTTTTACATTTAATTCCATTTCTCTTACTCAACAAAATCACATAGTCAATCAGTTTCCTATTTCTTATAGTTTCATGCTCATTGCTCATGTATTTGGCACTGCGTGAAATATTCTCATCCATAACTATTTTGAGTCAAGGTAACTACAATCTCTGTTTCCTCAAAAACAAATTCTTATCACATGTTCTCAGGGTAACAAAAGCATTAGGGCCAAAACAGGTTGTAGGTGTGCGAGGGAAGGGTATGCGTCAACTTCCTGAATCATTTCTTCTAAGTCCATTGTTGAGCTTAAGCTGGGATTAGCCAGAGATAAAATCATTGATAAATAATTTTATGACGATGTTTTCCTTTGCATTGTTACTGCCAATGTTAATATTTAATCCTTTCGTGTTAACACAATGTGAACTATTTTGAGTTTTTTTGTTTAAAAAGTTTTAGAATTGCGTAACAATATTGTGATGGTTCTTGGAAATAATTATTGGTAAAACTTATTGAACAGATCAAATTGTGAAAAACATACGTCTTTACTTTAGATACCATTTTGTTCCGATTTGAGGAGGAACCTAAAATTCATTATAATATATCTTACTTTTTTCATTTAAATCCTCATGAACTAAATGTTAAGACTATTTACAAACCTTCTCTATTCGAATAGGTATATTAAAGAGTTAAAGATTGTATGTTTGTAACTTTGGATTTAGGAGGTAATCTTCGGGACTCGCGATCTGATTCCGATTTTTTTTTATATTAACTTACTCTTGCCCTCAATCTAGTCCTAAGGACAGAGATGAGGTCGACGATAGAACGAGATAACCCAAAAGAAGCCTATTAACTCGCAACTTAAATAAATTGGGGTCATAGGAACTTGGGAACACCGACCCAGGCAAGGAATTCCACTCCTTGGCTGTGCGCATATTATAAGATGTAACGAAGCGCTTCGTGCGAATATGTGGAACATCGACAAGGTATGGAAGAAGGATACATTCTGTCAGCTATGAGAAGCTACATGATCCCCGACTGTCGTTCTATATTTAAAATGTTCCCGTGTGATAATTTCTGACGTAAGTCAAGCGAAGCCGCAAAATAAATGTCAGGTAAATTTTTAGAAGGTTTGCGAGAATCGTAGCAAGTTATCTTTGACTGTTAGTTGTTACAGTAGAATTTAAACAAGTTGATATACTGTTTCTTGTTCCATGGCATGTAGTTTACTGTTCTATATTGTAGTTAGTCAAATGTATTATAACAGATCGAGTCAAGACTTTGCCAACTGAGTATGTATGCAAACGTCGTTTTTGAAAATTACTTACCCAGTGATTCTTTCAATTAAAATACTAAATACGGCATAGATTAGCTCGTTTTATATAAAATTATCTTTTTAAAAAGAAACTCATTTCATATGGATCAATTTTAATTTAATGTCTAACCACAACGTTATGGGATGAGATTATGACATTATTTTCCAAATGCTATTAATCCATAAAAATTAGGTTTGCTTTCTGAAAACCATAAGTAGAACTGTTCTATGGAGGACTATGCCTGGGCCTGGATTTTAACTACCTTCACGATGATTGTGGGTTATCACAATCTTCCACTGAACGAAGGCAAAAAAACTTCTAAAGAGAAACCGAGACTGCTAAGAAAACGAATTCATTTATTCCTGAAACTTGCAATAGCTACATAGTTTGACATCATTCTTCCACTAATCAAGTCTAATCGGGCAGCGTCGATACAAGTAATCCAATGACAGGAGGGGCCGTCGGAGCCGGTAAACGCATGTAAATGGGACGTAATCGCCCCTTGCGGGCGTCAGGCGTGGGGGCCCACGGAGCGCGGCGGGCCCCGACGTCGGGTACACTAATGAACGTGCCGCTGTACAGATACCTTTATTGTTTTATATATGAATGTGCGATGCCTAAACATGGCGTTTTGTGTTTGTGCATTGGCTTGTGTAAAAGTTTCCAATTTGTTTTCGAACTGGAAATATCTATCTTCCTAATGCATACAGTTTTAAAAGAAAAACTATGAAATAGATTGAAATTGAATACGCAATTCCCAGACTTTCCCTCGTGATTGTCTTATAAGTAAGTAGTTTGCAGTTGATCATCCTGAACAAAAATGAAAATTTACATAAGTTAAAGAACATGACATAATTATTTCATATACTTATGTGATTCTAAATATAAAAGGACAAATATTAAATTCCTTTTGTATAAGTAGTGATGCGAATGCCATATTCTATCTAAAACAGCCTCAACCATTGTAGTTATAGGTTTATGGATAGGTACGTTATTTAAAAGAGAAAAAACCTTTTCAAACACAAGCTGAAAGCTTCCATTAGGCAGCCATTGAGGTGAGAGAGGGTAGAGTGACCGGGATGTTCGGCTGACGATAAAACGCGTCCACTCTCCGCGAATTGCCCGCTCGAATCTAAACGCTCCCAATTCCGTCAAGTGTCGACAAAGGCCGACTTTTAGCGTCAACAATGAGCGAATGAAGCAAATTACCGCTTTTGGACACTTGAAAGCGTTTACCGAGCCGTGTCAGCGGGCACATTGTGCGCGGACGGTTTGCGATTCGAAACAAACGGTAACAATAAACAGTAAAAAGGAAAGTGTAGTATTTTGCGTGGCAGTGCGCCGGGATAAAGGGCGCTGGCCTAATAGGTGTTAATGCGTGTGATTCGCTGAGCAAGGTGAATGAGTACGTCTGCGCCGCCGCCGGCGAATGCGGCGCCCCCCGCGTTCTCAGACTATTTTTATAACAAATCATCGACTCGTTGATTGACAACATTGTGTTTTGTGTTGGATTTTTTATGAATGAACACTTTTATAAGTAACAATCTCGAGAAATTGAAAGAAAGTTTAAAGTTATAAACGTTTCTTCGATTGAAAAATGTTTCTTGCTTTTGATTGAAATAACAACAGAACTACTTCTGATGGTTGTTTAATTGATAAGAATGATAGAACACTAGAAAACTTTGGTTTCGAAACTTACTGATCAGACGCAGTCGACTTCGAGCTCAGATCCGTGGGTAACTCAAGAGAGTACTTAATTTCGCTGCTATTATGAAATAGGTACTATGTAAGCCTTCTCAGTAGCTTCCCCACCAGGAGCACCTATTTCCTTACATAGACCAAACCAAACAAGACATAGCACATGACAACGGCTTCAGCGCGATATAGGGCGGTCAACATCTTGTACAAACACGTACCTAGAGGGCGCCACTCGTCAGTTTAAACACCAGCAAAACAAACAGTGTGGAGTGGACCGCCCGCGGATTCGCACTCGTGTGCTGTTAGGCCATTGGGAACGCAAGGGTTCAGGGAACCAGGGCATACGACACCGCGGCAGATGTAATATGAGTTGCTGTTGACTGCAAAAATAGAACGTGTAACTTTTTTAATTTAATAATAGTATAATAATATTTATTTATTTACTCAAAACAAAGCATTGAACAAGAATAAGTTAAAAATATAGTTTTACAAAATACCTAAGTACTATTTCTACAAACGCGTGGGTGAGCAGTGTGAGCACTACTCTCCTAGCTAGTGGTCCAAGATCCCACAGGGCCGCCAGACCTTACTTATTTTCTCATTAACAAAATGTGTGGTGTCAAATAGTGTCGGTGTAATACTGTGAACGTATGCATACCTGCTAACTTGTGCGGTGTGCCGACGGCCAATTGTTAGATATTAGGTGCTAAAGTTGCGTAAATACTAATTTTAAACCCGAGGCTGATTTTATATAATATAAGTTAAAAAAGTATCGGGAATGCATGATTTGTTTATGGTTCCATTTTCAATTTTATATTTTTTTTATATTGGCACTAGGTACTGTTTTCCATTTGGCGCGGAGTTTGAGTTGCATCTGTTAGGTTAAATACAGTGCTGTTTTTAGTTAGATCATATCTAGTGTGTATTGCGAAATTCATAATGGACAAAAACATCGAGCAAACATTTAAATTTTGCATCGCCAATGAATTGTCGTGTTCGGGGTCCCTGAAAATGTTACAGAAGGCTTACGGAGAATCGTGATTAAGTAGTAAAAACACGTGCTTATGAGTGGTACAAAGCGTTTAAAAGCGGTCGAGATGTGATGGAAGATTTGCCTCGCTCTGGTAAGCTGATAGCCTTCAACTGAAGTTAACATCGCAAAAGTGAAGGAAATAGTGACTGAAAATCCTCAGCGCCTTCCAGCTGAACCGAAACCGAAAAAACCACGCCAAAGTCGATCAAAAGTCAAAGTCATGTTGACCGTTTTCTTTGACTATCGCGGTGTTGTGCACTCGGAATTCTTGACGGAAGGTCAAACAGTAAATAAAGAATATTATTTGAGCGTTATGCGGCGAAAAAGGCCAGATTTGTGGAAAGAAAATGTTTGGATTTTGCACCACGATAATGCGTCTGCGCCATGCGACAAGGCCATCATAGTGAACGAATTTTCAACCAAAAACTCAACAAATACTTCGAGCAACCACCTTATTTACCATATATGGCTCCAGTCGACTTCTTCCTTTTTCTTAAACTCAAATTACCACTTCGTGGCACCCGTTATCATTCGGTAGAAGACATAAAGGAGAATTCGCGGCGAGAACTGAACTCAATTCCAAAAACAGCGTTTAAAAAATGTATTGAATATTGGATTATTCGTTGGCGTAAGTGTATTGTTTCTGAAGGAGCATACTTTGAAGGCGATAAAATAACTTTGGATGAATAACTAACATTTTGTGTATTATTGATCGTTTCCCGGTAATTTCTTGACAGAGAATACAATATTGTAAAAAAAAATCATCACTGCCTGACGCTGTACGTTGACGGAAATTTGCCAGACGCTTTAAAGCGCGGAAAAATAACGTGAAATAACACGTCAGAGTCTATATTCTCTATAGGTTATGTAAAGCCTATGTTAAGGAGAAGAGAACATTTGTTTTTATAAGATGATTTATTTTAGAGTGCTTCTTGGTAAGAATTGCGAGTTTCAATTGGTTTAGTCTGGCTACGAATGAACTAGCTGACGAATGAACAAGTATTTATAACTTACCAATTCATTATTCATTATAACGTAACGCCGTCTTTGATGCCAATATCAAAGAAATATAATGAGCTAAAATTAGGTACTGAGAATGCACATAACATTTTATTAATCTAACTTACTCTTAAACGTTTTCATGTAAAGACAGCGGTTATGTTTCCTCTTCCTAGTTCAAAAATCTACGCTATCTATATATTATGTAGCCAGAACGATCTGCGCAAAATGATAGCTAAGCGTAATAAAAAAAAAAACAATATTATAAAATGGTAAAATTTGTTTGTAAGTTTGTATGTTATTTAACAGGTAAAAATGTGATCCAATTCAAAAAATTCTTTCCATAGCAGTAAGCTACATTAATCGTGGCTGTTATAAGCTATAAATATATTTATACTTATATCATGCATATTAACGGTGAAGGAAAACATCGTGAGGAAACCGACATGTCCTAGAAACAAAAATTCGAAGACATGTGACATCTACCAACCCGCACTGGGCCCGCGTGGTGGATTATAGCCCATTCCCTCTCATAGAGGAGGTCTTGTGTCCCAGCAGTGGGGACATTATAGGCTGATTTTGCTTATACTTATGCTATATTATATTATCGCAATTTTTGCGGACGAAGTCGCCGAAGTGCTGGTGGAAAATAAAATTACTTAGGCTTAACATTGTCTGTATGTATGTGCCCTTTTGAAAAACATGATTTAAAGGGCACATGAAATAAACGCCCGTTATCTTTCCGTTCACTGGCTAAGATGCAAGACGGACACGTACTGTCAAATGTATGTCTTATTTTCGTATAATTTGCACGGGTGGATTTGTTCCACTTCGAGACCTTTCCTTCGTCTCCTTACAAAGAAATTGCCTCCAGAGTACCTACTTATTGGGAAAATATAGGTAATTAAATAACATTCCGGTATTATGGGTTGGGCAGACTCCTAAATATAAACTAGGAATCGAAGCAGGTAAGTCCTCTTGAGTCTTTCCCTGTTGTTATAGATAAATCTTCTCTTCGTAAGTTTTTCATAGCTAAGTAAGTTTTCTTGTCAAGTAACCTACCTTTCGTTGGTTAGATAACTATGTAGATAAGGCTTTTCGTTTTTACTATTTAATTTTCGTTGTCAGCAAAAAGATGAAAATCTCACTGAAAACTAAATACCTCTCGATCAATTTTCCAATACCAGTTACCGAAAATAAATCTAACAAAATATTACTCCATAACTTTATTACCGTGCACAAAATATTCCACAATATCGAATGAAACACGTCACGCGTTTTCCGGCTCAACGGTTCCGGAACAAAATAACGAATCAAATACAAATCGCGTACGAATCGCATAAAATAAAATGTTAGTGAATAAAATGACGTGCACTGATGTGTGCGGTGCATTGAGAGCCGGTGGCGTGGACACATTTAATTGTGGCGGGAGTCGGGACGCGACGCGGTGTGCGACCGATGCGACCAGCCAGGATGTAGGCAACAGATGCTGATTATGATGAGGCCTTCGTTGCGGGGTGTGCTACTGCAATTCTTTTTTTCTTTTCAATTTAGTTATTTTAAATTGTTTACTGAAAATTGAAACAAAAAAGACTTAAGCAAATTATAAGCCCAAATGGAAGTGTGTCTCATCAACATCATCTACATTACCGGCTAAACTAAAAGTTTCGTGTGTGGATTTGCTGATACAGATATGACTGAAACTTACTGTCCTTCAGGCCTGCCTACTTCCGATATTGGATTATGGCGTGGTGCAACTACTCTGCGTCACAGTAAGAGCAACTTACTAAAACTTGAACGCCAATATCGAATGGCTCTCAAGACCAGCAGACAATTGCCAAGACGCCTAGAAACCTCATTACTCTGGGATGTGCTCGATTGGGATCCATGGCACCTCCGTGCACAAGAAATTTGAATGAGGAAATTTTGCCCCGACTCCGCGAAATGCACATCGAGAATCTAGAGACCCCTGGTGACGCCTACCTCGGATACGAATAGCAAAACTCCCTCCTCGCTAATACTAGACTAGGTGAAATCGAGTATGTACCAAAAAAATACAGGAGCCGGCTGCTCAGCAAGTGAACAACCGCTCCACGTCCCCATAAATTGTAATTAGCTGTAATTAGTATAGGGCATATACAACAACATTATAAATGTATATAAATTGATTCTGTACACACTAATAAGCTCACAGCACACACTACACGACACTTATATAGATATCTCTCAGACAAACATAGGTAGACTAAGTAGCTGACACACCCACAGGCCGAAGACACCACCGACCTGTAGACATAATGTAATATATGAACCAGGGAAATAAACATCTTTCAATTCTATTCTATACTATACACGACTGAAGATAGCTATATATCATGCCTACTATCTACCTTTTGGAAATAGAAAAGCTATTCAATAACGTACCTACCTATATTAATTTCCAATAGTTCCAGGAAAACATTTAATTTGTAAGGAAATTCTATCAAATCATTGTAGACACAAACCAAAATTATCCAACATCAAAATGTTTATCGACAACAAGAGACCACCGAGGCGGTAACAAAGCCTTACGAATAAAATATCCACAGAGGTTTCTATGACACCGGTGTTATTAAGTTAAACATGAGCTTTTTATATGGCGATCATTGTCGAGTGGTCGACCAGCATAGCGCGACGACTGTTTGTGTTACTATGAATACCAAATACTCTGGACTCAAGATGGACTTACAGAGGGTGTTTCTTATTATTAGTAATGCCGCTGAAAATTACAGTTCCACAAACCTACCTACATCTTTGTTTATTTCTTCGCGCAGGGCAAACAAACGGTCAGCATTCTTTAAAAATGTTGCGTTTTCTGAGGCTTATCTTGTGTTAGATGATTTCGTACTAATATACACCTGTAGATCTAGGTAGGTGTTTACGACAATACATGTTTGGGGTTTAGAGCTACCGAACTGTTAGCTAAGATATTATGTTATGTCATTTCAATCCAGTTTATTTGGTAAAACCCCAAATTGATTTACGCAATTCATTTTCCAAATTCCCACAATCTTACCTACTCTTTATCAATCCAACTCTGTGATGTCATAGTTACGTAATAATAAAGAAAAGAAAACATCAGAATTTATTACAATAAATCCTATATCGGATATTATTACTGTTGAAGTAGTGTCACGTTTCGGTTACCAAAACCGTGAAGTTTTGAAACGAAGCTGGTACAAAGCCCTTCGAGGAAAGGCCCTGGAGTGTTTACTCGGGATCCATCACAATAGGAGTAAACTCTTCTCAACAGATTATTTTTAAAGGCGACCTGTCCAAAGTTTGTGCAGATGACTCTTTATAATTCGATCGTTTTGTAAGGTGTGACCTGTTGTGTGATTTTGGACTAATAAATTTTGTGTTCGTGTTTATAAATATGTATTAAAGATTAATTTTTGTGATAGGGTTACTAGTAGCTGCCTAAGTAGGTAAGTAGTAGATACCCCGTCTGGTAGATATTTGGACCTTAGAATTCGTACGTGCACTCAGCAATTATCTTGTAGGTATTACTTACACAATTATTTCGTTTATGCCTAATTCTCTCATCCACATACCAATGCGTGTTATAAAAACATACCGAAACATACCCTGAACTTTTGCAGTTATTTACTTATCGGATGCTTCGACAAATAGTTATTGACATTCACAAACAACTATTTTTTTCTTTGTTTAAATATGACATATTTTTAATTTATAGAGTCTGAGTCCTTTAAATATTGACATAAGCTGTTTATTTTCTATTTGAATTTGAATCAAGTATGTACATTATTTACAAATTATAGATTTATAATAATAATAAAAATGTGTACAAGTATCAAAAGGGTCGCTGTCAATCGGAAAAGTGTCCAGAAGACTGGCAGCATTGCCACGTATACTGATTCTTTGGCCAAAAAATTAGCTGTTTATTTAATTTTTCTGTAATTACACAGGGACATTCGTCTAGGTACCGCATACCAGCATACATATAGCTGGGCCGGGGTTTGTTTACTTTCCCAGCGATGTTATTGTTGGTGAATTCTCATAAATTCCAGGTAAATCCACCGTATCCACACGACGCGCAATAACAAACATGATTTCTAAATACGACGGACGCAAACACGGCAAACACATTATTTTGTTAGTATAAGATTTTTTCTTAATTGCTTTGTGAGACACGTTTTCCACTCGAATATTACGTAAACATAGTTCAAAAAACTCCACCGTGGACAATATCGGTAGCTCATTAATGGACGAAAGTTTTGACCAAATATTTGAGCGTTGGGGCACAATCGTAATTACCGAGTTGTGGTCGCAGGCCGCACAAAGACTGGTAGTTGATATAACAGACCATTTATTTATCGACGCGACGGTGCGACGGGCTCATTAGATACACATCGGGCAACATGTGTAAATAAATACGCGCGGAGATGGTGCGGCCAAACATCTTCAGCGGTCGATGCTTCATGCTTGCACTCCGACGCGGACATTGATTGAATATATTCAATGATCTCGCACTAGCACGTATTATACACGACAAATGTATCGATTGTATTTGTTAGTTATTTCACTTATATTGGATTACGTGTTATGCATAGGTACCTGCGTGTGTTCATTTCAAAACGAACTTGTTTTGTGGACCTAATGGTTTAAGGTACCTACAATTGTATTACGATTGATTTCAAGACATTTAGGATGCTTGTATCGTATTGAAAAATGTGTGGTCGATGATCTGTAAACGGTACTTCTTAAGACTGTACCGAAAATTAAGCTCCATAATGTGGTTTATTTCGCAAAGCCAAAAAGACTCTTATGCTAAAACCGTACAGAATAATTTACACGCAAAACAGAATGTAGGTATATTTGCGCAAAACACGGAAAATATTCTTCTGTATTCTCAGTATAATTTACACGTTCTTCGAAGGTATTTATCTGTGATGTTTTCTATTTTCTATGCGCGTCAAGTGGGTAGTGCAAGAGCACAGACAACAGAGCTTGGGTAGAGGGAAGCTGGCTCCGGTTACATCTCGAGACACGGCAAACATGCCGCCATACGACGCGTATATGATATCTGGTACTTAGCTATTGTTTTGTCAGCCCACGCCTATGTCGATTGAAGGATATTGTGTAATATCAGAGTAGAGAATTAACCAGTTGTATTCTCACATTATTTGTTGATTAATTTGTCTTAAAGTTTGAATATAATTGTGAAACAAAGAACACTCACTTTCCTACCGAACTTATGGGCATTTGAATTTGAACTTTTTCGCAAGCTCTAAATGCTTTCTTTCAAATTGGCTCGAAAAATATAAATAAGGAAATAGATTAGCACCCGTTGCTTTTCCATGCTTCGCTATTTTGCTGATACTTTAACGTTATTTTTGGTTACTTACTTACATAAACATAATAAAAGCCACTAAACTGAAAGAAGTACCAATTTTATGCTATTATCGTAATTACAAAATAATTAATAAGCAAACAAGTGGCGTCACAATTGTTTGCGTTGACGTTGCTACTTTGTTGCACAGTGTGGTTGTCAAACGCATCGCAAACTACTCGTGTCTCAAGTACTGACTTCATTTCAAGTACACATGCTGTAGAGGTTCGTCCCAGACTCCCATTTAACGATATATCGGATATCCGAAAAAAGCAGTCAAATTAAAAAATTGTAAGTAGTTGAAGTAATTTTTACAAGCCCAGTCTCCCTAGGTAATTGAACATGTTGGATACCAATTAAGTGATTTTAATTTCTAGATTCTGTCGACAGTATATATTTGAATCAGCAACGAAATCGTTTAAAAAGACCTTTTAATTAAGAGTGTTCTCGGTAAAAAAATTCAATAATCATAAATTCGGGGATTTTTAAAGTGAAATTACTCCATTTTGCCTGGGATTTGTAAAAAACTAATTTCAGTATCACATTAAGCATATCTTTAAATTGTATTTGTATAGAATAAAACATTGAAAAATAACAAAAGTTGCGCTGCGTTATTTATTAGTATCTTTGGAATTTTATATTGTCGATATACTAATGTAATGTATAATTTTTTTTTTGGTTTTCTATTTGCCTGAACCCCACTTAGAAATAGTGTTTTTTTTTTAGTTATTTCTGCCGTAATAAAATATAAAAATGATGTTTTAGAATGCAACATTTAAGTAAAGGAAATGTTTTTTTTAGGGAGTTTATGGATTAAAATTACTTTTCTATTCTATACAATAACATGAACAGTATCTTGCCTTCCGCCATGATTTTTTCCAGACTTCCACGACTCATTGTTGTTTCACAATTTCATTCCGAAATTCAGCCTTCTCGCAAAATTCCAAAAACATGTGTTTAAAATAAGCTTTATTTTTGATAATTTTTGTCATTTTTCAATGTTTTATTCTATACAAATACAATTTAAAGATATGCTTAATGTGATACTGAAATTAGTTTTTTACAAATCCCAGGCAAAATGGAGTAATTTCACTTTAAAAATCCCCGAATTTATGATTTTTACCGAGAACACTCTTAAGAAGCTAGGGCCTATGTTATAAGAATTTATAATTACCAAATCTAACTTGCAAGAAGCTGTAATTGCTGCTAACAAAATAGTCTTTTTCTCAGCTGTATACAATCCTAAATATTTTATCGTTACAACCCTAAACTCTCAAGCAATTCGTCGTCATCGACTTACGTGTTTGTTGCCTCCTTGACACTTGCTGTTTGCTTTCACATTCTTTTACTCGAGAGCCTCGTTCTCGAACCTGACCCCGCTGCCCACGAACTTGGGGTACTAAATAAGTAAGATTTGTACTGACCACTTTTCCAAACTTTGCAGAAAGCCTTAGGTTCAGATCTGGAGAAAAAGTGTTACCTAATATTTTTAATTGGGTGCAAATTTCAGTTTTCTGTCCAACTAACCCCAAGCTTGATATAACATCCCGAAAGATTAGGTCGAGGTTTACCTGAAGTTCACCCATGTTTTGCCAGTCATGGTTAGGTCAAATGTAAGACAGCTTCTATCATTCGAAACAGTTCTTTTGTGTAAGATTGTAATGTAGGCAACTACAACTGCAGGATACTTTCCTAATTTCAAAAGTTATTGCCACAAGCGCAGTGCAGTAAAGATAAAAATAATGAGTACAATAATGCAAGTCTTAGCTCCACCTCTTTGTTATACTTTCTCATTAGACTACTACTGGCTCCTTGACTAGCCAGTCATGTGAGCAGTGTGCCGTCTATACCACAGATAGATGCCGTCTATACCTAGATAACACATACGTATCACGATCCGTATGAAAACAAAGCCTGCCATTTTTTGACTACCTACTATGACGTCATAAGCACTATTTAGTTAATATACAAAAAGCTTACGATTTTGTTCTTTAAATGTCTAGAATTAAGTCCTCGAATTGTAACGTTGTAACATTGTTGTTTTAAACAAATTAGCTTACTGCGACAGTAGCCAAGTTAAGAATAAAATTCTAAAGCCGGGCACGCGAAGTAGGTGCTCTAGCGTTATCTAGGTATACCTACACCTGTGGTATATACAGACCAAGCCTAGAGTGTTAAGATATTTCCATTATTGCAGCATTAACGATATAAAGACGTACTTAATGGCTGCCCTGAAGTCATGGACTTCTTGCATTAGTTGTATTCCACTAGCCAGTGGTTATGTACCCAGATTCCTAATACTCAGGAAGCTTATAAAAACACCAGTATACAGCTAATTGATGCTACATAGCCTATTTCCATGCAGGTTGGTTCTGTGAGCAATTTCCAACACGTACGGGGTCCACGTCTGCCATACGTCGTATTAGGTTAGCCGGCGCTCAAAGTGGAGGGTGTATGGTAATGTGGCGCCAGTCGACGCCTCGGGGTGCCTCAGCGGTCCGTGCACGAGGCAAGATGGAGGCAGAAGGAGCAAGGGATATGTTGACCAGTGTAAGAGTGTACCAGGCTCATGAAAAGGTATTGAACCTTGACAGTTTCGAAACATTTCCACTTAATTCGCATTTACTTATAGCGATATTATGTATAAATATCGCATACTTCGTGAAACACAAGTTGGAGAAAGACGCACCTAATATCTCGATAAATACAACAAATGTTTATTCCATAAATATCCAACCAGGTGGAGTAATTCTGTTACACACTTATAACCGCAATGCCATTTACTTTGACAAGACTACAACATTTATTGCGTTATTTACTCTATCGATCATGGGAAATTTTCAAACATGGCAATGGATTAGGAATTGGAAATGTGTTGCACAATTGGAGTGCTGGGCGCGTTTAGGTAACAGACTTAAGTAAAGTTAAGAAGGATAATATGCAACCACGTGCTTATGGCAATGTTTTGTGAAAATATCGAGGATTAACGAGCTGGAAAAATTCATTCAATAAATGGAAGTAAATCTGACTATTCCGTAGATCATATAGTAAGTCCTATTCATCGATTCGTAAACAGTATAGTCGCAGACTCAGATTTACGCGTTCTCAAACCATTTACGCCACCGCAGAAAGTCTTCACGAATAACTTTTTGCCGGTACCAAGTTGCACTTCTGTCTCACTGCAGTTGGTACGTGGTGGCGAGGAGCTCTGTTTGTGTGGTAATGTTTGTTATGTACAGTGTCTACGAAGCTTTACATATACCGCGCCCGCTCCCCCTCCTCCCCCCGCCCCCGCACTCGCGCGAATGTGTTCGTTTCCTTTATTGGGGTGAATACATTTCATGGTTTGTTTTTAAACGTGCTTAAACGTACCTGTCTAAGTGTCTACCTAAGTACCTGTTATGTCTACAGGGTGATTGGTTATTGGGTACATTCCTTGAAATGGGTGATACTTGGGGTCCAAACTGCGTTGTTTTGAAAAAATTGAACTTTTACAGATTTTTGAAAATTTCCTATCTCTCCACTGCTGATTGTGAGAAATCGACGTCGTTCAGGGTGTTAAACTGCTACTTTTCTGATAGGTCATGAACGAATAAATTCTTCGAAATGCAAATTTGTGAAAAAAATACTTCTGTCTTTGGAAACTAAGCGCCATATACCTCATGTTCTGCAATTTTTTTGAAACCTTCCTTGTTTTCAAGGCAGTTTTCTCAAAATAAATGTAAAACACTTGTCGTGCAAATTACAGGATTTCCATGATTTATAAGCGTTGTTAAATGCAGCTGCAGTTAGCAGTTGTTAAGGCACCATTGCAGAAAGCTTATAAAACAAGGAAGTCATTGTCAAACTGTCGTCAGTGCCCATTTTTAGCAAGTGAATGACCAGAAAACAACGGTTATTCCTAACAAGGTAGTCAGGATTGGGAGCGTCGTAAACGACTTTTTAAAAAAATAAAAATTAATAAGTAGATTATTTAATTATTTAATACGTGGCTACGTGCTCACAGAATGGGATGCGTACACGGAGTGTCCTAAGGTCTAAACTTAAATCTATGCAAGCAACTTTATCTCTCCAGGAATTATGCAAGCACAGCAGTACCGTTCTGCTGTTATGCTGACATACGCACAATTTGTATTGGTGGTGCTTCCATAACTCCTCCCTCACCAAGTGCGAAATTATCGGTAATATTTGGATTCCGATGATTTCGCAGACGTTTACTTATACAAGACATTTTCTTCCAAAGTACTATACTAAGACATATTATAACTAAAATTACATAAAGTAGTATAGTCGCTAAGCTAACACTATTTGTTTTCACTGCACTATCACTTTCCACTATTTCACTTTTTAATGAGTAGGATAGGTGTTTCAAATCGTCGAAATTGAGGTGGTTTAGGTTCACTGTCTTGTTCCAGTCAATAGATGTTTCCTTTAATTTAGGTAGAGCAGCAACCGGAATTACTTGATAATGCATTTTCCCTGAATTAAATTGTCGTTTGTGCAGTTTGATATTTTTCAAATAAACACTGCATTTTCCATGAATTTCTAATATATATGTGCCCTTGATTGGTTTCCTGATAATATCATCAGAACATGTTTCGGTAAGTATTATTTCATTTCTTGTATAAATTATCCATTTCATAAAATCAATAGGCTGTACTTTAAGGCTTTCCAGGTTAACCACGAGCGGTTTACATAGACTGAGGTTTGAAGCGAAATTCATCAATTGTTCTATGCACGTACTTTCAGGATACAATACAACATGACTTTCCTTGCACAGGAATTGGTTGGCTGCAATCTCTTCACATGGGCTGGCTAGCGGTAAGTATATAGGACCTTTCACCAGTAGGTAAGGATATTTAGGAATTATAACAGTAGTTATACAATTGTCATTAAGAATTGGTAATGAATAAATTTTGAAGTAGTTGTACGTATTTTTATCTATTAATGGGATTTCCATAATGAACGTTATTTGGTTTTCTTTTACATATGCTTTAACAGACATAGTTCTTTCCAACATCAGTAAAGTTTTTTCTGTTACAGGATAAATTAAGCTTTCAGTTTTAGAAATATTGTTTAACAGTGATAATAATTCAGATGGGTCGACAATGGCTTGATGTACAACAGAAACTTTTGTAAATGATAGCGCAGTTTCGATTTCATTTAAAACTATATATATTGTCCTAAAATTACTTTCAAACATATGAAACATACTTAAAATATATGTAGAGTATATAGAGTTATTTTCTTATCTATGTGAGTTTGGCCAATTTTCAGTTGAGATATTTGAGTATCGTATTTAATAGCATCCTCATGGGCTAGGTTACCGGTCAGCGTTTTAATAATTGAACCAAGAGGGTCAATGAGGCCGCGTTTAAAGCGTTTTGATGGAATAAGCTGCCTGAATTTCATGACTGTCGAGTTACGTAAGTATTCTACCTGTAGTTTCATATTTTGGAACTCATTTCCGTATGGCTTATGGATGTAAACTATATTGCTAAACTCTTTATATCTATTAATATTAAATTCTAAATCATCATTTATCGCCTTAAAATCTAATATCTTAACTATAGTCCATTTGTCTCTCTCTACTACCGCCTGCCCTTGCTTAACGGGTAGTATGCCTGGGTTATTTTTAATCTCTTGAAGTTGAAGGCCCTGGATCTTGATCACGATGTTCAAGATCACGATGATCCGCCACGACCTGTGAAGGACGTTTAACGTTTTTAAGAGGCACTTTAGCTTTTCTATTTCCTATCTGTACTGGTACTACGTTTCTATCTATTTGTCCTGTTACTTTTGCTTTATGGTACCTAGGTTTATCTTTACTTTTTCGTATATTAATGTCTTTTACAAAAATACTGTCTTCTTCTTGTAACCTTAGCTCAGTTTCGCCGCCTTTATTTATTCTAGCTTTTTGCTTACTGGCAAGAATCTTTTCAGCTATGTACCTGTACAGATATTTTGTGCGCTTGGCATGGTCTTTTACTAGTTGTTGTGTATACGCCTTTTCTACGTTTACATCAAATATTTTACCGGAGTCTGTATGTCCAAATGCTACTTCAAAAGGTGTTAATCCTGTAGTAGAGTGTATAGTGTGATTGTACGCCATAATGGAATAGGTCATTATAGAAGCCGCATCTGTACATTTACGTTCATATTTTGCAAGCCTATATATCTCTATAATTGTAGAGTGGAATCGCTCTACAATGCCGGTAGAGTTGGGATTGTTTGGCGTTGTTATGTGGATCTCTACTTTGTACATAGCTAAAAGCTCGCGCATGAGTTCGTTGTTAAATTCAGTGCCAGGGTCACAAGATATCTTCTTAGGCACACCGTATATTGAAAAGTACTTTAATAAGGCTCGCGCTACTTCTGTTGTTTGTCTACTTGGGATTTCGATGGCCTGTCCTAGTTTACTGAAAGCGTCTACTAGTGTTAAATAATATTTCTTTTCTATGTTAAATAAGTCAATAAATATTTCCTGGAAAGGGGCATCCTGTGTTTGGGTCAATTGTAACATCGGTTTTATGGGCTTTCTGTCGTATTTCATCTGTTTACAGGGCTCACACGTATTTATTACTGCTGCTACGGTATCCTGCATGTTTTCCCAATAATAGTTTCTACGAATCCTAACTATTGTTTCTTTAATTCCTCTATGGCATGTCTTTCCTTCGTGATGCTTTAATATAACAGCTTTTTGTTCTTTTTCATCCTCTACATATATTACTCTATCAGTGCACTCAAAGAATTCTACTGAGTCTTTCTTGAAAATTTCTATTATAACTTTAGTAAATAACCTTCTATGTATTTCGCTCTCAAAGTATATAAAATATTTTCGCTTGGGTGTAATGTATTCTTTTAAAAATTGCTTGATTAATTCTTCGTTATCTAATGGGAGAAATACTTCTAAAACTTTTTGATTCTTTCTGGACAAATTTTGGACTTGCAATTTATTTTGAAACCAGGAAAACACTAATATTTGGTTTGGTTTAGTGTCAATTGCCTCTCTTAAGATTGGAATCCCTAATGAGTCTGGTTCTATATTGGAGGCTATTGTATCTGTTTTACTACTACTGGTTATTGAGCGAATGGGGAAATTTTCTTGGAATAGGTCTTCTGGCGTGGTCACATCAGAGTCGGAGTCAGAGTCAGGAATCGTTATTATTTCTGTTTTATTTCCAGTGTCAGGTTTACTGGTAAATTTTTCGAGGTCTTTTAATTGTTTTATTACTTTTTGTATGTCTGATTCGTCTACATTAACATCCATTGATACGTCGTCTTCAGAATCTATTGCATTGAGTTTTATACGTGACAATGCATCGGCATTACTATTTTGTTTGCCATTTTTATAAATAATTGTAAAGTCATACTCCTGAAGGCGGAGGCGCCAACGAGTCAATTTACTGTTTGGTTCTTTCAGGGAATATAGCCAAGCAAGAGGTCTATGGTCGGTAAAAATTTGGAACTTGTTCCCGTACAAGTAGGGTCTAAAATGTTTAACAGCCCAGATAATAGCTAAAAGCTCTCGCTCTATTGTGCTATAGCGTGTTTCCGTGTCGCTAAGTGTGCGACTTGCGTATGCGACTGGTTTGTCTGATCCAATAGGCCCTTGGGACAGGACAGCACCGAGTGCTACATTAGATGCGTCAGTTGTTAAAATGTAGGGTTTAGTAGAGTCGGGGTATTGTAATAAGGGGGAAGAAGTAAGTACTTCTTTACATTTATTAAAAGCATCTATGTAGTTTTGATCTATGATAATTTTGTTTCGTTTCTTTAGACAAGACGTTAAAGGTTGAGTAATTCTAGCGAAATCTTTAATAAATTTTCTATAATATCCGACGAGACCAAGGAAACTTTTAATTTGTGTTGTTGTTTCAGGGAGAGGATATTCGAGAATGGCTTGAATTTTATCGTTGTTTGGTTTTAGTCCGTCTTTCGTGATTGTATGTCCTAGGTACAAAACTTCTTTACGTAAGAATTCAGATTTGTCCAGTTGTACTTTTAAGTTAGTCTGTCGTAGTCTGTTAAAAACGGCTCTAAGTTTCTGTAAGTGCTCCTGAAAGCTGGAGGAAAAAATTATGACGTCATCGAGGTAAATAAGGCAATGTATTCCTTGCAGACCTCGCATGATGTTGTCCATTGCTCGTTGAAAAGTCGCCGGAGCTGTTTTAAGTCCGAACGGCATTCTTAAGAACTCATAATGCCCGTTTTGGGTGCTGAAGGCAGTTTTTGGTACATCGTCCCTATTTAATTCAATCTGATGGTAGCCGCTAGCCAAATCTAAAGTTGTAAAGTAAGTGCTTTTACCCAGTTTATCAAAGAGGTCAGTTATGTTAGGAAGGGGGTATTTATCATCTATCGTAATGTCGTTAAGTCTTCTGTAGTCGATCACCATTCTGTATTTTACCTCACCGGAAGCATCAGGTTTTTTGGGCACAAGATGAACTGGTGAGCTCCAGGGAGAAAAGGATTCCTGGATTACGTTTTCTTTTAAAAGTTTTTCGACTTGTCTATTGATTTCTGCTGCTTGAACAGGGGCTTGTCTATATGGTTTAGTATAGATTGGATCTTCATTTTTCGTTCTAATGCAGTGTTTTACCTGATTAGTAAAACTTAAAGGTATTTGGTCACAATAGAATATATCTCTGAATTCTTCACATAACCTTTGTATACATGTTTTTTCTTCGTCATTCATGTGGTCTAGTCGTAATTTAGTTAGATTGTCGCGTAATAATTGGTCAGTCTCTACATTTAAATTGTCTATGGAATTAACAAGGCATTCATTTTCATTATATTCAGATACTACAAAAGGCTTTGTGACACATAGCTCTACATGTTTATCAGATGTATTTTGTATGACGGTTGTTGCATAACCATTAATACATTTCACGAGCGCGGTAGGCATCCGCACTCCTGCGTAAAATTCAATGTAATTAAGTATTCCTTCACCATTCATTATATTAGTTGGTATTTTTGCTCGAAGTTCTGTTCGCGGAGGAAGTTCCACAGCATGTATAACGTTAATATCCGAATCTATACAGATAGGTATTTCCGCTGTCTTTGTTATAAGAACACGTCTTTTTAGATCTATAACGGCTTCTAGCTGCTTTAAAAGATCATTTCCTATCAACCCATCGTATAGTGAGTCGACGTTATATACGTAAAATTTATGATGATCTGTACTTTGAAATATAGAGAATAAGGGAATTTGTATTACCTGATTATGTTTACTTGAGGCATGTGTGCTAATTACTTCGAATGGTTCGTATGAAATATAGCTAGGGAAATATTGATTTGCTTTTCTAGGATGTATAAATGAACGAGTACTACCCGTGTCTATCATGAACTTGCCTCCTATTTCCGGTATGTATATATGTGGTAACTTTAATTTTACAGTATTATAATTAATTGTTATTCTTTCAGGTGTTGCTCCGTGGAGGCCCGCATATAAAAATTTTCCACTTGTGGGATGGATTCAGCTGTCTGGTTACTACTATCATTATTTTCTAACTCTATCTTTGTGTTTTCAGGTACCTGGTCGATCAGAGAAGTATTTTCTTCGCAAGGGTAATATGCACCAGCGTCATAGTAATATTCTACGGGATTTGTAAAATAATCATCATTATAAGGATACAGATCTAATTCATTAAGAGGAAAACCATGCTGAGGTGCTCTTTGCGGAGCAGTTCTCATAGTAGCATCTGTGTTATTTGGTTGAGGTATATTCTGTGTGTTTTGTTGTGGAACCGTATTACTATAACGATTGTTACTACCAAATTGTTGTGGAAGCATTGGTAGCATTTGTCGATAGCCAGGCGGTCTATAACCGAAATTAGGTCGATATCCAAACTGGAGTGGCATTGGCACATAGTTTTGTTTATTCACCCCAAATTGGCCTTGGGACGGATGGTGTCCCTGCGGTAAATTGAAAGGCTTATTCGGTGGAATTCCGAAATTAAATTTGGGTGTTGTACCAAAATTATACTTAAATGGTTGATTTTGTTGCATCATCGGAAATCTGAAGCCTGTAGGCTGTTGAGGTAAACCGAATTTAAATGATTGCTGAGGTGCCATAGTTCCACTAAGCTGTGGTTTTGAATTATGGTTTAAATTTAGCATTTTACCTCTCATTTGATATTGCTCGTAGAAATTAATTTCTTCTAAAACTATGGACAAGGCCTCTTCCAAGGACTGCGGCCTTTTTAGACGCACTACGCGTACCATATTTTCAGGTAAATTGTATAAAAATACCTGTAAGGCTGTATTATTATAGATGGCAGTCTTACTTACTCGTAAATTTTGATCACTTATTTGATTTACTTTTGATAACAAAACAGATTTTACTGATTGGATCCGTGCGCAAAAATCGGTGTGACTCTCGTTATTTTTAATCTTTAATGTCTCTAATTCTATGGCCAAACATTCTTCGCTTCGTGGATCACCAAAGTGTATCTCAAGCAATTCTTTGAATTCCGCCCACGACCGAATGTCTACGCGCTCGCTTATCAGCGCTGCTGCGTCGCCCGTTAAGCGGCTAGTCACAACATGCATTAAATATTCATTTTGTAGTTCGGATGATTTAAATTTGTCAATTATGTACTCACATTTACGCAAGAATAAACTCAGATGGCGTTTATTACCATCGAAACTTGGGAGAATTTTATATAATTCGTTGGGAATGAGTTTAATTTCCGACATTTCGGCGATAATTTAAGTTTTTACGTTAAAATTAACTCTATGAACTCTACTTATTTATTACAATAATTATAACTAATTGCCTATAATTAAGTGACTATCTTAGAATTCAATAAAATTAATATTTCAATGTAAGTTCAAGACTCTATTTTCTATTTATAATAACATAATATTCTTATAATCAGTTTAAGAAAACCATATAACAGTTAAAATGAAAAACGTCCAATTCCAAGTTAACAAGGGTATGATGGATATGAGGTATAAGAAAGGAGGTGAAAAGTCGTACTCACCAGCCTGCCTCGCCCATCATCAGGTCTCAGCTCCTCGTCGCTGACGATATTTGTTTGGTTCGCTGGATCACTTCGCCGTACACCACGCGTACCGTTGTGAAGATCGGAAAAGTCTATTCGCGAAAACTCACTAACGCGGGACAGCTTCCTCAGTGATCCTACCGGCTGCGCCAGTCAGGATTGGGAGCGTCGTAAACGACTTTTTAAAAAAATAAAAATTAATAAGTAGATTATTTAATTATTTAATACGTGGCTACGTGCTCACAGAATGGGATGCGTACACGGAGTGTCCTAAGGTCTAAACTTAAATCTATGCAAGCAACTTTATCTCTCCAGGAATTATGCAAGCACAGCAGTACCGTTCTGCTGTTATGCTGACATACGCACAATTTGTATTGGTGGTGCTTCCATAACTAGGTAGTATTTTAATAAAAATTGGGTAGTACAGTTTATTCGATGCATGTCTTCCTTGTTGCAGATTTTCGTTTGGTGTTAGGGTCCTGGTCGATCACATCGGGTAAGATCTGTCTGTATCTGGTTTATTTTGACCTATCCTATCAGACAGTTAAAGCCGTAATTTTCTTTTGTAAATACTTAATATAACATAGTTGGGAAAAGGCTAGCCAGATGATGACTTAAGTTTAACCATTAAAGTTACATAATACATACTTTAACATACATACTTGTGTATTATGTTTTCTAACTCGATAGGTCAAGAGTTGTTTATCATATAACATGTTTGGAAAATATTATGATGCCACTAAAGCCATAATTAAATAAGCGCTATTTGAATAAGAAATATTTCTATGTGGTTACGGAGGTAAATACATAGTTGAGCAATCATATATAAATATTAGGTACTTAGTTGAATAACTTAAGTATGTTTTGTACCGAAAACATTCTATGTAGCGTTTTCCCAACTATGTAGGGGTCGGGTTCCAGTACAACCGGATGCAGCTGAATACCAGTATTTCCTATCTGACTTCAACATCCCAATTACCGGGTAATACGATACGGGTACGCCTGAGCACTGGGTAAGACATGTAAATATATACTTTGCATTTCTCAGTAAAGAACCCAAAATCATTGATGTATGGAAAATCAATCATCTTAGCCCAACATCATACCAACCTATCTCTATTATTTCATGTGTATGCTTACTTTGTCACTTAACAAAGAAAACCATTTAAACTAGACAGAATGGTTATTGTCTACATACAGTCAGACATCTGTCTAGTCAGACAGCATGGCGTTGATTGGCGGACCTTTGTGTCCACATTCGTACACTGCAACACATCTTGATACTCCAATATCCACTGGACAAGACCCATAACCGGCAACAATTATAAGTGATGTGTAGTTCTTAATAAACCGGTCGATATCTATTGTTAATTTGATTTGATTGAGTTCTTACAGAAAGCGATACCGCTCACATTGTTTGGTTGATTTTACATAACGAGGCGGCAAACGTGGCCCGCTTTGTGGCCTCGTGGCACCTCGTGGCAGCTCGCGGCCTGCCCATTGTGGGGGAGTATCCAAACGTTTGAGATGGGAATTGAAAGGCGCCGCGAGATGACGAGGCGCGAGCCAGGCTACGGTACAAGTTGTGAGATGAATGAGGAATACGTTAGGATAGACTGTATCTGGATATCCGATACGGAAAATGCTAGAATGTATCTGATTAGCATCAAAACAAATTTATCGGTAAATTGTGTAATGGACTGACTTGAAATTCTGAAACAGTGAAGTTCTTTATTACTTTATGTTTAGACATTTTGGTTAGGTTTCCTATTATTTATCTTATCTTGCATGAGTTAAAATTAATATTTTATATTAATAATAAAAAATTAGTTTTATGGGAGCACAATAATCATCTTTTCATGATTATATATATGTCGGTATGTAGAGATCGGCTTCCAGTGTATCCAGAAGGATTAATAAATAATAATAGATTTCCTTCTAATCCTTGATGACTTGGACCACACACTCAGATTGCGCTACACGGCTCCGCTCTTTGAACTGTCCAAATGATTGTTTTATATTTGTAAGCGTCGAACAGTGCCCCTATTCGGCGCTGACGTAATGTAGCATTTCAATTAGTCTCACTGGCGTTTTATTTCCAACAAAGCAATATGTCGACTAACGCCGCGCATTGATTTCTGAACGATTGTTAGAGAATGCACAACAATATTAAGTTCCCTATTGACTGTTACCCTTTTCTTATAATAACCGTAAGGAACTCTTTTATTGTTGTTGAAAATTTTTGTTATAAAGGTGTTTATAAAAGTTGTTATAATGGAACAATCATGAACAATAATTTCCACAGTATTTTATTCCTTAATGTTGAAAGAGTAAAACGTAAAATTGACCCCATTCGTAGCACGGTGTCTTTTGAAGGAAAGTTCACCTCGTAGCCGCGTAGGCTTCGCGTAGCAAGGTCTACGCCTACGTTGCGACTGTCAATTAATTAATTGGCGTCAACCGCAGACTTTAAAAAAGTAAGTAGATTGCACTGATGCTTTTCAGGGTTCCGTAGCCGAATGGCAAAAAACGGAATTCTTATAGATTCGTCATGTCTGTTTGTCTGTCTGTCCGTCCGTATGTCACAGCCACTTTATTCCGAAACTATTAGGACTATACAGAGTAAAATTTTTTTAATGTGTTAATATTATTTGCTATGTACATTATATACAGACTACAAATAGAACTAAAATAAATATAAAAAGAAGACTAAAATAATGTACCTATACTATACAGTGGAAAAAATCGTAAAGCGGTTTACAGACCTACCAGGTCTGTAAACCGCTTTACGATTTTTATACAAAAAAGTAAAATTAACTTAGCACCCCAATTTCCCATACTTTGAACTGAAACTAACGTTTTTTTTTTATCAAACCTATACGTGCGAGGTGTCTATAGAGAGGTCTTTAAAAATGCCATTAAGATTCATAAAACCATTTTTTCTCAAAGTCAATTGTTTGAAAGATAGGCACTTGTAAAGTGGTAAAATGTGTGCCTAGGATTGTAGAACGTAATACAAACTTTCAACGAAAATTGGTTGAATAAGATTTGATGTTTGGTTTTTGAGATATCGGACTTTATCATCAAACTGCAGCAGTAACTTTGTTTTTCATTTACATACTATGAAAAACAAATTTAGTTTTGCTATTGAATGTAATAAATATCTATCTATGCATATAAACTTCAAAGTCCTGACTGACTGATATATCAACGCACAGCCCAAACCGCTGGACCTAGAGACATATAATTTGGAGCGGGTATTCTTTGTAACGAGAAGGTATCCACTGAGAATGGGTTTTTCGAAATTCTACCCCTAAGAGAGTGAAATGGGGTGTTGAATTTTCTGTGAAACTTTTTATTCTCGGTCTCGATTGACTTGAAAATTTGTGTACAGTATACTCTTCAGTTAAAATTATGAGAAACGTGTATCACAGTTTTTCCAAAATCATCCCCCAAAATAAAATTCAAAGTCCTGACTGACTGACTGATATATCAATACACAGCCTAAACCGCTGGTTTTAAAGACATTAAATTTGAAGGGTGTGTTCTTTGTGAATAGTAGATATCCATTACGAAAGAGTTTTCCAAAATTCCACCCCTAAGAGGGTGAAATGGGGTGTTTAATTTTCTATTAAACTAATTATTCTCGGGGTCGATTGACTTGAACCACTTGATTGATTGACTTGCACTTGGCCGGTTTTTTACATAAACATATTAAGAGCCTGTTCATTTTCCGGATAGTATCAACCAGATGTCATAAGAATTATCAGATAGACAGCTTAACTGGCTGGCACATGAAGAAGGATTTAAAACTAGAATATTGTTTTATTTTAATTCGTTACTGGCTTTAACCAGCAGCTACACCAGCGTGGATGTCGGATTTGGTTCCACCGGAACATACTACGGGGATAAAGAGTACCCTATGTAAGGACATAGAGGGCTCTTAGTAGTACCTTCTTATTAGTACTTGTACTATTATGTATTCTATGCTATTACCCAAGTCATGCTCCATGTGACAAACATCGAAATATGTTCCGGCGTGAAAAGGGCGTAACAATCAGAGAGAACAATAGACAGACTAGAGTTGGATAATTTCCCATTTATAATATTGGTATGTATTGATACAAAGCCCCAATTTTAAACTACATCTAGGTACATCCAACAGCCAAAAGCTCAGATCATGATGTGAACACGGCGGCGTGGCGCGTGCATTAGGCGGCCTGTAATCAGGCGGCACTCGCCTCTAATCACGCGCCGGCTAGGACGCGGACGGCACAGCGCCGCACTAATGTCCGGAAGCACACACTATGTCCGACGTAATAACACTAACATATACAGGAATGTGGAATGAACTGTTTGTTTTAAGGGTTCCGTACCTCAAGAAGAAAAAAAGGAACCCCTTATAGGATCACTCGCGTGTCTGGCTGCCTGTCTGTTCGTCGGTCACAGCCAATTTACTCCGAAACTACTAGACCGATTGAGTTGAAATTTGGTACACATATGTAAGTCGGTGATCCTAATACGGACGTGTAACGTAAATTAATGAATTTTAAACATGGGGGCCACTTTTGTGATGTAAATCAGAAAATGAAAAAAAAAATGCATACTATATTGTGTTACCTACCTACATATCAAATGAAAGGGCTCATTGTGAGTATCTCGAATATATTTTTTTTTAATAATTTTAAAATCATTTAAAAAAAAAAAAATATATTATTTGCGAAAATTTACCATTCCCCTTAACTCCGAAACTACAGGGATTACTGGAAAACCTATAAGAAATCTTAGATTTAAAACAACTTACGGAATTTAGATAATTAAGGTACGGAACCCTCTCCACGCGAGTCGAACTCGCACTTCTTGTCCGGTTTTTTTGTTATAAGTCTTACGTTATAGTTGGGTTATTTGATGTTAGTTCGTCTAACTTAACGGAAGATTTGTTGTGGGGGAGTCTGTCCTGCCACTCCTCTTTCTCTCAGCAATAAAGAAGTGGGGAACGGTACTATGCCGTGCAATTTTGATATTCAAAAGTGCTGATGCCCTTAAATTTTCTTGTAGCACTTTATTTTTTAGGAGTCTTTTTCTCTTGGCTGTAAAAGTAAGACTGTGAATCTTTTTGATCCCCTTCATAATCTGCTGAATTGTCTAGCTTACAGAAAGCTTTAGTCAGGTACACGATTCAACTTGATGGTTAAAATAAAGAGTGCCTGTAGGGACTGTATTGTTTTAATTATAATTTTACATAAACTTTCTTCAGCAGACACCGATTTCTAAATTAGGACTTTTGATTAGGAAATATTTTGTACATTCATTAATTATTTTGCAATCATATTCACCAGATAAATAAACCAAATAAATATGCTTTCTTTCTTTCTTTCAGATCTACCTATTAACGAAAATATTAATTTTGTATCAATATAAAAACGTAGCACATAAATACAAGGTGTTAGTTCCGACGCTGACGCGTGGGCCCGCGCGGCCGCGTTGCGTTGCGTCGGCGCATCCTCTGACGAATTAATTGACACTCCACACATCCACACAAAAACTAAACAAAAACTCATAGTGATCCTTTTTGTTTCAAAGTGAAATGTTTTTTTTTTAATAATTGATTTGTTTCCATAAAAAGAAAAACGTTCTCACCATTAGGTGTGTTATAAGTGCTAATAACTTTAAGTTATGTGATTCATCATCTTCCGGTTGTTTTTGTGTTTGATTTTTAGGTAAGTAGTTATCTTTGCCTGATAATTCATACGTGTTTTTGGTTGATTTACGTTAGAAAACATTTATCCTGACCAAATAAATATATTAGTGAGACCAAGGACCTCGTAAGACTGAAGGAATTACGTTTGTGAAACATTCACATTTCTATTAACGTGACTAAACAGAGTGAAAGAAAGCACTTACTTACAATAGATAAAAAACAAACAAGCCACACGTGATGTTTATTATATGAAATGAACTTTACTAAATAATTTCACTCTGTGATGAAATAAAAGGATTGCGATAAATTCGACAAAGTAATACCAATTCCAACAACATTACATAATTTTCAAAGCACAAGCGCATGTTTTGACACATTTTTGTACAAAATTATGGGCTAGCCACAGCCAATTTCCTTTCACCACAAAAGTATGGAATCACGTTAAAACTTTGCGTCCATATTGGCTCTATTATCTGTAGAAAGTGTGAAATTAAGTGGTAATTTAGTACGGCAAGGTGTCAATTAGCCGACATCGCGACAGACGGCATCACAGTTGCCGACGTTTCCTAAAACATTTGTACACAAAAGTGGTGAATCATTGTTTCCATTTACTTCTAAATATTGTGAGGTTGTCAACATTTGGTACATTTTACAAATTATGTAGTGTTTTTTTTGGAAAAGCTCATATCTACGTATTTATTATTTTGCAAACAGGTTTTTTTTTTAACTTGACCTCATCTCTGTCCTCAGAACTAGATTGAGGTCAAGAGTAGGCTCATTAAACTTAAAAAAAAAACTTTTACACGTCATTCTTTTTAAAAACTAGATGCGTGTGTTTTGTACCTGACTACTCTGAGAAGAAACAGCCGAAACAAACTCAGAGGTCTCTTTTAAGGTCCAGACATAATCTTGGTCTACTCACATGAGGACTATGTAGATTGCGGTGTCTAGATATGGTCTTTTGAAGAAAGAACTACACAGATTTGATTGGACCTATCCAGTCAGTGCAAGCATTTGTCATTTATCATGTAGCTCTACTCAAAACTCAAGGAGGTCAACGACACGACGTACAATACCGAAGAAAGGACATTTGGGTAGGCCCTTATAGTGCTCAACCTAACAACAATTTCTTATGGTGGGTTGCGTTTACAAACATTTAATCTTAAATACACACAACCAGAAGCTTTCTGAAGTAGTTATTTTTTACACCAACAGCGGTATATACTAAGAATTCATATGAAACAATAAAAATAACATAAAAGTGCTGGTATGTATGCCTATTATAGGTATACGCAGCATTCACCATAGGACAGCAACATAATGATCTCAAATCTTATTAATTTATTAAAAAGATTTGAGACACAAAGTAATACAATTCGAGTACAATTTAAAATTTACTTAAAACTAAATGAGATGATATGGATTATGATGATATATGTGTTATGAATGAGTCTGATATCAGATTATTTTTTACATTTTTGTTAACTAGTTGCAAATATTGAAAGTATTGAATTGACAGAAATTAGTTGTTTAAAAGCAATTTAGTGCATTTCCGTACCTCAGAAACGAAATGTGAAGTTTGCCTTGAGCAGGCGTGGTAATTAATACTCCTGCCTTCTCTGCATAAGAAAAGGTATTTTTCCTGAAATAGTAACAAGTAGATATTTCCTCTATACGATTTAAATTAAAAAAATAATTTGTTAAGTGGGGCAGCAAAATGTTTCCAACCCCCGTGAGCTCCGTAATGTTTGGCTGTTTACGGCACTCGGCGTCAACGCACGCACGGGGCGATACCGATCGCTCACACAAGCACCAACACCGATGTTATTTCTAGTTTGTCGATAAGAAACTACGAGAAACTCACTCAATTTGGAACACGAAATATCGTTTTTTGATAAACTCATTTAGAATCGATAAAAGTTTTGACGAAAAGCAAGAAATGCCGTTTTCGAACTTGTTTTTCAAAGAAATGTGATTTCTATTAATTAGTTAATACAATCAAATATCATATCAGTATCGGTATCGTCCAAGAGACATACCTATATACCTACACGTAGGTTTATACTACCTATAGCCAATTCCATGCCAAACGTCCAAATCCAAAACAGGCACTCGCACATCGGAACAAAATAATTAAATAGCATATTAAAATAATTAATAATTTCGTGAGAAAACGTATTACACAAGAATCAGCTGACATTCTAATAAAACTCCCTCGTCATGATTCCTTGCTCCGTATGATAAGTGACACTTAAGTGGAGTGCAGGCGAACAGGCGAACTTTGACCGTTAAAACATTCGCCATACGTGGGCCCAACATTAATGCACATGTAATTTGCAATTAACGTCGCCCGATACAGTATTATTAAGTTTTTTCGCCTTCTTCCTGAATATTTATAGGGTAATTTCACTAAAAGCAATAGATCAGGCACTAAGATTAGGGAAGAATGAGCACTTTATTTTACATAACATTTCTTTTGCAACTGCTTTAAGTTAGCTTAAATTGTGCTTAGCTTTCGTTAAATTTGTGACACAAACGTACCTACGTCAGGTTCCTTCCGGCAGTTATTCACATAGAAGCCTGTGAGCATTCCACAATCTAGGCAAGTACTTAGTTGCATTGTTAGTTGCATTATTTCAGTATTTAGGTAACAATGTTCACAATATTTTGTGAGCCAAAAATCTATAACTTTTAGGAATATAAATAGGAGAGAATACCTAGACTATAGTTAAGAACTACGACTAGGTATGTACATAAAATACCTAGGTAAGTAAAAGTAGTCAGTCATGTTGCCACATTTCTAGAGTTATCTACAGTAGGTACTTAATAAGATAATTTCGAATACCTAGCAGGCGGTGTAGTTTTAAGTGGCATGTAAGGAAGAGTCGTCGGCGTCGGCGCAGGCAGCCCCTCTAATTACCGCTCAGATCCGACCTCGATAGCGCAAGCTTTTATCTCGAACACTCTTCCATTAAGCAAATATACAGCTTTGTAGCGCGATAATCATATACTACAGTATTTTCCAACTCTAAAACCAATTAAAAATATTTTGATAGACAAAAATAAAATCTAATTGTACGTTACGAGCCGCCGCCATCTTGTATTGGTCTTAACTTCTCAAGTTCTCAGGAACCGCTAATGGGTGGTTTGTCAAACATTTTTGCTTCCGCGGCAAACTTGTTTTATCTGAGTTTTATTATTTATTTTGTTCACAAGACTCCATTGTTGTTTTAAAACAAAGGCGGAAACAAGTAATCTACACTCGAGAGCAATGAATCCGGGTCACTTAAAGAATCCTAAAAATCTCGGAAACTAAAAATGCTAGGTTAATGCAATAAATTGTATTTAATAGACAATGTAATACTCCTTAAATGAAGGTATTAAAACTTCTTAGTTATTGTAAAGTTATATCATAAAAAAATCAAATTTGAAAAAGGGCCACTTTCGAAGATGGAACTACGAAATTACAGCATTTGGTTTTGCTTTTGTTTGTAATCTGTCATTTATGTGGGTACATAAACCATGTTGATAGTGCTCTATATTCATTATTCAAGCTGAAATTATGTCGCTTACGCCTGAAGAATGCACCAGAATACTTACAATGCTGGAAACCGGCCGGAGTCAGCGCGATACAGCCAGGACTGTCGGTGTGTCGCTGTCAACAGTACAAAGAGTTCTCCGACGTTACGAAGAAACTGGTTCTAACCTACGCAGACCAGGAACGGGCAGAACCAGGCGTACCACAGCACGAGAAGACCGATACTTGGTGAACACCATGCTTCGAAATCGCTTTCTCACAGGAACTGAACTCACAAATCAGTTTCGACGCCTCGGAGGAAGTAACCCAAGTGCATGGACAGTAAGACGTCGGCTTGCTGAATCTAACTTAAAACCCCTTAGACCTGCAAACGGCCCTAAACTGGAGCGTGGGCATCGTATTTCAAGACTAAGATATGCCCAGAGCCACGTAAATTGGAGTATTGAAGATTGGTCAAAAGTTATGTTCTCCGACGAATCAAAATTTATGCTCTACAAGCACGATGGAAGACACAGAGTGTATAGAAGACCAGGGGAAAGATTCAAGCAAGCATGCATCGAAGAAAAAGTAGCCTACGGTGGTGGGTCTGTACTTGTGTGGGCCGGAATTTCTTCTGAATGTCGCACAGAGCTGGTGATCATAGAAAACGGCTCTTTAACTAGCGTAAGATATGTGGAAGAAATCCTCAATGATCACGTTGGTCCATTTATGGTCAATTTAGGTGAGGATGCTATATTTATGCATGACAATGCCCGACCTCATACAGGTAGGATTGTGAATGACATTTCTTCAAGAGATGAACATTACTCGTATGGAGTGGCCAGCGCGCAGCCCGGATATCAACCCGATCGAGCATGCTTGGGACGAGCTAGGCAGATGCGTAAAACAACGAAACCCTCCCCCAATCACGCTTCGTGAGCTCAAAATTGCTCTCACAGAGGAATGGGAGAATATTCCCCAAAATCGTATAAGGAACTTGGTGTACAGCATGCCAAACCGCGTAAACGCAGTAATGGAAGCACGAGGAGGCAATACGAAGTATTAAAATTCAAGAAAATCGTAATAAAGTTCAAAAATTTCATGTTTCCTATTTTTGTTTTAAGGAGAGATCAGCAGTTTTTTTCTTTATGTAATTTTGTGTTAATAAAATGTATGGCGACTCATATTTTTTTTACTTTCATTTAAGGAGTATTACATTGTCTATTAAATACAATTTATTGCATTAACCTATCATTTTTAGTTTCCGAGATTTTTAACATTCTTTAAGTGACCCGGATTCATTGCTCTCGAGTGTATTTGGAGCGTAATTTTGACATTAGTAGATAAGATTATGAAGTGGTGGTTTAGGCTGCGTTTCCACCAGAGATGAGCGAGGATGCGTAGTGACGGCTATGTGTGGATCTAACCAATCACATAGCTAGCCATACCTCAAGCTTTAAAAAGGAGCGATATTATTGGTTAGTTTCAAACACATCCCTCGGTACGCATCCTTGGTCATCTCTGGTGAATACGCAGCCTTACGGAGCAATTACAGCATTATAGATACATATATTCGAGAAGTTATTTGGAACTTGTGGTAGTTATAGCCAATACCCTTTTTTTTGGGATGGGAAATCATCAAATGACTCCTCCCGCTCTGTGCGAAGCCGAAGGGAGTGTCAGACTTTTACTGACTAAAACCCATCCGTGTTCCTTCTTCTGCCCTTTGTGTTCCAGGGCCGCGGTATCTCTATCGAACAGTCCCGCAGCCCTGGTATAGCCAATACCTATCACCTGATTTGTACTTATACATTTGTGACATGATATAATTAAATCGCCAGGCACAAATCACGTGCGATAAACCATTATCAATATCTAGTTACCTACTCAATAATCCAAATCAACTAGAAATTAAGTGAAATATAGAGATGAAACACGTCAGGGCCATAATGGAGTGAATAAAAGCCCGCTTTGTCGGCGGCTAATTTGCGAATTAGCGTTGTGCAATGAGTGCCCGGCCACTCAAGCGCAGCGTAATGTAATTAATTAACCTTTGTCGCGCGTACGGGGCGTGAAACTCGCGCGTTTCTCACACCCGCGTACTAAATTGACATTGCAGGGGTGCTCTTCAGTTTTACTTAGGTATTGACCCCTGTGATTACCTACTAAATTAAGTTGAATTATCTGTCTGTCTTTCAATGTCTATAGGTAGACAATTTTTTACTTTTTTCCGTATAACTATCCGATGAAAAATGTTGGCCATAAAAAAAACAAATCGCAGAAATCGACACCTACATATCGATTTTGCCAAGAGTATCTATAGCGTAGCTACCTATACCTGGATGAACATTTTCTTTGTGAAAATTCAATCATTTAAGTAAACTTTCGTGTAAGTTTCTTCCCTTCGACACCTACATTTCCTAACACCATACTAAGGTAACGTTATTTGGACGCTCCTAATGCAGTAAGTGCTTTGGCAAATGGCCCGCGCCACGGAGCTTTTAATGCAATTTCGTCTCCCTTTGTAACCGGGAATTGGCGCAATCAATCCATTTACACTTTGTTTCGCCAACAGTGGCACTACCCGCCGCTGCCGCACATAAGACAGGGCTTTTAGCTCCAACTAAATTGGTTTCCTGGATTTTTGCACTATACAGCAATGTTACCTACCTACTTAATATTTTTAACAAAGGTTTTTTTGAAGCTTTTATAAAAATCTATACTTATTATATATTATATTATTAATATTATAAAGCTGAAGAGTTTGTTTGTTTGCTTGAGCGCGCTAATCTCAGGAACTACTGGTTCGAATTGAAAAATTATTATTGTGTTGTATAGTCCATTTATCGAGGAAGGCTATAGGCTATATAACATTACGCTACGACCCTTAGGAGCAGCGCAGCGTGTGACACCGCGGGGAACAGCTAGTTATAAGTAAAATAAAAAGCCATTTATTTCCTGCAAACTATCCATTATTAGTTCAGTACCTACTTCGTTTTAATGTTAGTGTTGTTTCTTATTTTTAATGTGGTTAGTTTTAAATTAATGGTAAGGTATTAGTATTGTTAGTATGTTAGTATTTATGTTCCAGTTTTCCTTTGTAGAATAAATATTTAGTCTGCAGGAACCCCTGTACGGGTAAAGGCCTCCCCCAAAGATGCCCATGTTTCTCTGTCTCGTGCCATTTTGGTCCCCAACGGGCCAGCTGTTTGTCTCACTTCATCTTCCCAACGCGTCAATGGCCTACCTCTACTCCGTTTACCTAGAGGACCGCTCCACAGTGTATTTCTAGCAGTCCATCTCTGGTCCGCAAGTCTTGTCACGTGGCCTGCCAACTTCCATTTAAGTTTTTGGGCCAAGCTCAGAGCATTAGTTGCTTTTGTAATTTTCCTTATTTTGTCCAGTTTCTTTATGTACAGCATGCTACGTTCCATTCCTCGTTAGCAGTTGACGATTTTGTTTTTTGCCTTGGCAGTGAATTTTCATGACTGGGAAGCATATATTAATGAAGCTTTCATGTAGGTATGTAATTAGGTGTAATAATCCAGCATTCAGCTTACAACTTCTTCCAGCTAATATACTTTTTCCTTGACTGATTCGATGTTTGGTGGTCGGAAGTGCGACTACAGTGTTTCTGGAGGTCAGATAGGCAGTCGCTCCATTTAAAATAATGGTGTTCAGCTTGTTTTAACTTTTAAAATACATGTTTTAAAAGTTGGAATTTAACCTTGATGCCTGTACCATGCAATGCATCCATTACCACAATGTTTTGAGTGCGTTACATTGACCGCTACCGTAAACCGTGAATTTTCAAAAAAAAAGCGTTGTTCAGCAATATATATTTTTTTCGCAGTGTTCTTTTGTTTTAAGTGAATACTTCAGCTATACCTAGTTGCTAGCAGAACATTTACTCAAGCATGTACCTACGTGAATACCTCAAGTAGAATCAATATTATGCAAGGTCGTCCTGCAAAATATCTAGTAGCTACCTGCAGCAAGCTCCAGTACAACTTCCAAGGGGTCATGTCATGCCACTTTCATGTGATCTATCAATAGGTAGGTAAGTACTGTTTGCGCACCGCATTCGATCCGAATACAAGAAATGACGGCCCGAAAGAAGTGTTCCTTCAGAACATTCTGTGAAGTTTTGTTCGAACCGGGTCGGATACCTAGGTTTCAGTGTGCAAGCAGTGTAGGTTCGGATCACTTAGGGAGGAGCTTTTTGTCAATGGATCTCGAATAGTTCCAAAAAGTTGCATTTCATCATCAGCAACACGATTAAAATAAAAATATTCGAACCTGCCTTTAGTGCTTTTAGCCCTCCACCGCCGTTCAAATATTTAGGAAAAGCGTAAAAATAGCGCTGATTGTGGACATGGCCCTCTTTAACCAATTGGAGGCCCTGGGCACTTGAGATTAATGGGGCCATTGTAGGATGCAAAAGCGAAGCGAATTCGAATTTTTTGGCACCCCGCCTCGGATAGGTTAAGTTTTCTTGTGACAGTTGATACAAAAATAATGGTTGTTTTTTTACGGCGGAGTTTGAAATAAAAAACACAGAAAAATATTTTTGATATCCATGTAAGTAATTTTTATTTTACGGATAATTTTATGCGATGAATGTATGAATATGGTTTCGGTCATTTGGCCACCGCGGCTCGCGCGAACAGGCCGAAATTTGGAAGTCCAGGCAATAATGCGTTGAATGTTGGCTACCAAGTGCTTAGTTGTTTCTAATTTCGTCAAAGGTTCAAAAACGATGATGGTCAGAACTTTACAGTCAACGATGGCAGTACAGAGACATGATTACTAAACATTTCGTGCTTCAATTGCAAGGCATTAATGATGCAGACATGTGGTTTCAAAGGACCAATTCTGGGATCCATACGTCAAAATAGGAAGAATGCACAAGCACATGTCACATGTAAATATGTCATACCAGCTTATGTTTGTGGCTTCGCCTGTGTGAATTGAGATGCCATTGCGCGGTTTAGGATGTTATTGGCTAATGCTAATAGCATTTTGAGTTGCGCGGTGGCGTTTCAATTCACTACTGGTACCTACCTAAGCCTTAGTTCTACAGTAAAATAATGTTTAGGTATAGTTAATGGTTATATCCTCGTTATTGATGGAAAAGTACCTACGAGTTTAAAATATAGGTAATAATGTATATGGGAGCTGCATCTGCCAACAAACTGCTTTACAGTTTGGCAGAAGTAACAGGTTTTGTAATATTTAGGAGTTCACCACGAATAAACGTTTTTTAATTTTTTTTTTCATGTCCATGATTTATCGCTTGAGTGCCAAAAGAAGGTTTCCTTTCATAAGGTCCTTCATGGGAAACAAACATTAAAAGCATAAAATAATCAGTCAAATAAAGCCAATTACAAGGATATTAAGAAAAATTTTCTGTGTTTACTTTCAATTTAAAGTTCTCCGCCTCTTAAAAACATCCTTTATATGTAACTATTGACTTATGCTGGAAAATTTTAGTATCATGCGGTCCTGCCTGGGATAAGTTAAATTTCTTTTTACCATTACCACTCGAAAAAGGGCATTTTATTCATCGATAACAGTGAATAAAACTCTCTTTTACTCACTGAGTGAATAAAAACATTTTGAATTTGGAACAAGCAAGAATTATGACCAAAAAATAAATAAAACGTGACGACAACAATATAACACTGAATTTCGAAAATTGTTCTAATTTCACTATACATCTCTAATGTACCGATTATATAATAAAATGTGATAAATAGTCATCTGCCTAGCTAGACTTATCCCAACTTTATTGGGGACGGCTTCGCGTCTAATCGGATAAAACTGAATATCAGTATTTTGCATGGAGCGACTGCCTATCTGACCCAGAATTAAACCCAGTTAGTACTGGGTGGGTAATACGGTTCCTCTTGGTAAGACTGGTAGTCAGACTTTCGACTGTCTTTACAAGAAGTCAGTGGCCACTGACTTCTTGTAAAGACTGTCAAAGAACTACAAATGACAGCCGATCCAACGGCTTTTCGTACTTTCCGAGGCACGGAGGAAACTCGGTATGTAATGAAATAGTGGTCACCCATCTACTGACCGACCTTGGTAAGCCCGGCTTAACCTTACACATCAACCCGAGTGGCATCCCTAATTTTTTTATTTATTTAATTTGAATCCCTTGCTACGCTCGGGATTCAACTCTAGAATCCTTCGCTGCTCTCGGGATCCAACTTAGTCCCTCGAATTAAATTCCCTTTTTTTTCACTTGTTGTATAATCTACTATTTGACAGACATATTTGACAAAAAAAATTTGGCCCTCCCTTACAAAACTGACTACCAGCTGATTGATTTACTATGGGAGGGCCAAATTTTTTTTTCATATTTCGACCTATGTTCTTTGGGGAAAGTTGTTGAGTTTCATGAGCACATTCACCTCCTTCAGGGTTGATACCCCCCTTCCGTTACACGCTGTATATAATAATCAAAATCGCATGAGAAAATTTGACAATTTGTGATAAGTGTACCTACATAATTCGACAGGTTTTCCTTATACTGATACTTAGATAGGCACAAAGGTATGAGGAACAGGGTGGATAGTTTCTCATCCTCCACATAAAACGGAGGATTTTTCTACCCTCGGGCAGTAAAGTATAACCCACCAGACAAACCAGCAATTTTGTGTTGTGAGGTACAACTTAAAGGTTTTTGAAATGCTGTTATAGAAAGAAGTATAATCGTAACTCCGCGGATAACTCTGCTTGCTAAGTTTGCGTCACGACAGGTACCAATAATGCGTATAGTTCGCCGTGGTTCTTTTAACCCTTGAATGACATTGACAGGAGGGCGTTGTTGGTACCTAAACATGTTTGTGAAATTGTATTGAGAAAAGCAAATGCGCGTTAGTTCCGACTGATGCCACGGGCCAAAAGAACCATGACGAATATAATTCGTATGTGACGATGTAGATGCCGCCACATTGGTAAACGCCATGGGTGTAAGAAGTAGGCCCCTGTGTAGTTTTTACCTTTTTGGTATCTCTAAAAAGGAAAAATTGACAATAGGTAAGTTGAATGTCAAAGTAACCAAAAATTGTTATTGATATAAGTCTATTTGTAATAATAAGAGGTATTTGTTCGTGAATAGATATGAAAAGAATTCAGATTTGTAAAAAAACTAATGCCAACAACTCTCTAAATCGTAAGCCGTTTTCTTGCATCATGTCCTTATCATCATCACATAAGTAGATCTTAAATCAATGTTTTAGCATAGGTAGGTATGCCGCTTTAATATTATACGTAGGTAATCTACCTTCCTACGACACTATTCTAAGCTATAACAAGGTACTACCTAATAACGGTTAATTAAATATCACATAGATCTAAAAAGTACACTACCGTATGACTATACCGTCCAAAAGTATGGAAGCAGCAAGGTAAAATCAATATAAAATGAAATAATGCCATCTTCATTTATTGGAACGAAGTTCCTTATGGCGCTTTGCGAAAGGAGGCTAGACGGAAAAAATTCAGACGAAAAGTTGTAACGACACTTTTACCCGACTGCGTGACGCAAAGGAGGGTAATGTGTTTTTGCTATAGTAAGCTATTGTAAGCCGTGCGGCGTGCGCATGCTTCTCTGTCTGTCTCTCTCTCTCTCTCTCTCTCTCTTATAGAAAGCAAGCCAGATATTTTCGTTTCGTCTTTGGCCTGTGGATGGGTGATCAAGGTTAAGCAACAACTGCCAAGGTCTGTCTGTGGATGGGTGATCCAAGTTAAGCAACGCTTGCCGAGGTCTGTCTGTGGATGGGTGATCAAGGTTGAGCAACGACTGCCAAGGTCTGTCTGTGGATGGGTGATCCAAGTTAAGCAACGGTTGCCGAGGTCTGTCTGTGGATGGGTGATCAAGGTTAAGCAACGACTGCCAAGGTCTGTCTGTGGATGGGTGATCCAAGTTAAGCAACGGTTGCCGAGGTCTGTCTGTGGATGGGTGATCAAGGTTAAGCAACGACTGCCAAGGTCTGTCTGTGGATGGGTGATCCAAGTTAAGCAACGGTTGCCGAGGTCTGTCTGTGGATGGGTGATCAAGGTTAAGCAACGACTGCCAAGGTCTGTCTGTGGATGGGTGATCCAAGTTAAGCAACGGTTGCCAAGGTTGGTCTGTGGATGGGTGATCAAGGTTAAGCAACGACTGCCAAGGTCTGTCTGTGGATGGGTGATCAAGGTTAAGCAACGACTGCCAAGGTCTGTCTGTGGATGGGTGATCAAGGTTAAGCAACGACTGCCAAGGTCTGTCTGTGGATGGGTGATCCAAGTTAAGCAACGGTTGCCAAGGTTGGTCTGTGGATGGGTGATTAAGGTTAAGCAACGACTACCAAGGTTGGTCTGTGGATGGGTGATCAAGGCTAAGCAACGACTGCCAAGGTCTGTCTGTGGATGGGTGATCCAAGTTAACACATACATCATAATAGTTACTATGCTTCAAACAAAGTTTTTAATTAAAAATAATAGTAACTTCGCGCGGACTAAACGTTTAGTCAAGTGCTTAGACGCCATGACGTAACGTAAACAAAAGCTAAAATAAAAGAAACTTAAAAACTTAAGAACTTCGTTCCATCCGGGTGTCCCTTGACACCTCTCTAGTTTTTTTATTGATATTAAAGTAAAAATTAAACAAAATCTAATTTAAACAAAATAAAAAACTACAGCTTCATCGAAATGTCCACCTTTATCTTTATCTCACATATTCTAGGCATCATTAATAAATTCCTTTAAATAATCTTTTCAAAACACTTTCTCGAAAACTGATTCTTATCGCACTACGATTGATTAGTTTTTCGGTTATCCTCACAAGATTTCCGGGTTTACTGTTGTAAAAACACCCCCAAAGCATGCCATTACCATGTTTGATAGTAGGCACTTGACTGTAAATGCTTCGGAAGCTCTTTCTGCCGGTGCTGCTTTTGGCCGGTGTACAACTCACGTCTATGGGATCCGAAACTCTCAATCTTTGATTCGTCACTCCAAAGGTAGTTTTCCCATGAATCTATTGACCAGGTGTTATGCGCCTTAATCCGTCCTAGTCTGTTTTTAACACGCTTTTATTCTTAATATCGAATTGTTAGTTTTTATTTTTTTTAGCAGCAACACATCCTCTTATTCCCGCAGACAGAAGACGTCTTTTAACAGTGTTGTGACTGAAATGTGTGGTGCCGTTCAGCGTAGATTCCGTTTAGAGAGAATTCTGATGAAGTTATTCTCTAGTTGTGTTAAGGATTTAGGTCTGCCAGATCGTTTTTTGTCTGTGTGGGACGCCTGTACACGAAAGTCAGAGTCCTTTCTGCGATTTCAAGTTCACTAGCTTCCTCACGAAGATTACAAACAGCAATTCGATTTTCAAGCGTTTGCCATTTCAGAATGAAAAATTATTATTATAAGAACAAAAAACCCGACTGCTTAAAAATAGTGAACTGCAAAGCAAAAACCAAGCACATTTTAAATGAAACAAAAGTTGGAAGCAGGCGGGGCCCATTCCATTTTCATAATTTTATATTCAAATTAGCATCAGCCGCCTGCTTCCAACTTTTGATTCATTGACTTTTTAGTTTTTTAACAATTTGTGTTAAAACAGTAATATAAACTACCTTTCACAGCTTTCATTTGATACCTTAATAGATTCATTAATGACTCTGCCCTTTTTTTTTTGGGATGGGAAATCATCAAATGACTCCTCTCGCTCTGGGCGGAGCGGAAGGGAGTGTCAGACTTTTACTGACTAAAAACCTTCCATGTTCCTTCTTTTGCCCTTTATGTTCCAGGGCCGCGGTATCTCTTTCGAACAGCCCCGCAGCCCTGGCAGGCATCGGCCCTTGCGGGCCCCTCCTATTTGCTGACATCTCTTTGAGGCGCGCGTGGAACACGAACGCGCCGTCGACACGGCCTGTCGTCATAAGACGGACGGGACGGCGAGCTAGCCCATTACTCACCATCCACAGGCCCGCGCCTAGAGTGGCCAAGAGCCACCACGTGGCCCCCGACGCCCGGTGCTTCTCCCGCGGCAGCTGGGACGTAAGATTCTCTCCCTCTCACGTTCCGCCACCTCCTTCGCTAGCATGACTGCTTCGCAGAAGGAATGACTCTGCCCTGGAGTGTAAATGTGGTGCTGTTCTACAAACGATGTGGCACTTAATATCGTGTCCTGCGTGTCCTGTTGTTTGTTGAAATAGACATACATACATACACGCTCGAAAAACATTACCCTCCTTCTGACGCAGTCCGGTAAAAATATGGTTAAAGCAGTAGTCGAAATCTTTCGAATACAGATAGTGTTAATATCACAACCTTCGCGTGCCACTGCTCAAGTGCGATTAAATAGGATCCAAAACATTAAAAAAACCACCAAGTATTTTCAATAAAACCACTGCATTGCATAAAAGAAAGTATGCACTTGACGGATTAAGTCATAAAACACGTGTTTCGTCAAAATCAAGGAATTGATTAAAACTTGACGAAACACGTGTTCGGTGATAATTTCAAATGTTTTGTGTAAACAATCGTCAAAAAGGTCGTAAAGGTTATTTTTATTGCAAATTTTTACCAAACATTGTCAGCAATATTTTATTTTGTTCAAAAACAAAGTGTGCTTCCAAAGTTTTGGACGGGAGTGTACCTATCTGTAGGTATATTGTAGGAACCTACCAAGGTACATAATTTATTAGAGCATGCGGAACCCGGGTTTTCTATGGGAGCGAAACCGGGTTCCGCATGTCCTACACTTTAAAGTTTTTTTTATATTTTCAGACTTAAACCGCAAACTTACCCATTTAAATGCTGTCAGCCCTGAGATTCTTGTTGGTCAAATATGGCTGCAAGAAGAGCCCAAGACTGTAGAGATAATTGAACTTAATACTTCCGATGAATTTGATCCTTCAACGGATGAAGCTCTGGACAACCGTTTCAACCATGCCTGGAGCTTCACCAACAAAGAGAAGTTTCACCGAATAGAGGATAATTATAAAATAAATAATAAAGCAAGAGAAAGACGACGACTGAACCATGAAAACCATTTGCGTACTACAAACACTGCAACAAACACGTTTAATCACTTGATAAATAATAATTTTTATTCAGATATCGTAGAAAATCAGTATATTGGGGACAGTCAATTAATAAATCAACAAGTTAATTGTGTTACCATGTTTAACAAAAATTTCACAAGCTCTGATAGTTCTTCAGACACAGACATTGAAATAATAACTTCTGACGATTTAACAGTGGAACCTAATAACTGGGACGTAGATAAACATCCTTACGAAGAAGAAATCATAACTTATGACCCTGAACTAGACAAAGAAACACGTACAATTTGGATCTATTCGTTTAAAAATAAACATTTACTTGCAGAAGATGATTGCGAATTAACCGACACAGCCGCAAAAGACATGTCCTTTTGTTCAACTTCAAGTTCTACAGAGAAAGATGAAGAAAACACGAAGGATAAAACTACTTCGCGTCGATTAGGATCGCCGATCCCTCCTTCTTACATACCTAGACTGAACCTAACGCTAGGTCCAACTTTGTCGACAGTTAGTGAAGTTTCTGAACCCAACAAGCAAACTTCGCCTAATTTATCTTATAACACACCTAAAAGTAGGTTCCAAAAACAAAGAAATAGTTGGTTTATGACTGAATCTGACAGAATGGATACTCCGACATCAGGTGATCGTCAACTTGAAAAATCTACGAACATCGTAAATTGGATGGCATTATCACCCAGAGAAAAAAGACGCAGATCGGAAGAACAGACTGATAAATGGGTAGGAAACCACTTAAAGTTAGAAACACTCCCAATTGAGGAAAGGAAACAGATACAGGACGGGTCTGAGCAAGATAACACTTTAAGATTACAAGTGGACGTCGATGTCCATGTAAGTGTTAACGAGAAACTTCCAGAAAAAAGATCTTTAGGAACGCCAAACAGCGCAAATGTAGTCCTGAAATCAAACAATGACAAAAAAAGCCCAATTGCTTTATTGTGTGCACCAATGGACACAAAAGGCGATACGCTGGATCGAGGAGACCATATGAAATTTGGTCAAACCCAGCAAGTTCTATGCCTTACCGGACCCAAGCCAACGACTCCCGATGTAACCACACACACTGTTAATGACGTAGTCATGCATACAATTGGAGACGTAACTTTTATTGAAGAACCTGCTACCGTAATGGATAAAGAAGCTTTTGACCGTGATGAAAAGATAGAGGTACAAACTGCGACTTACGATTTTCTCACAGGCAAATTGGAATTGGCTAACGAGAACGCAGATGCAGTATGGATGAAAAAAAATGCGCCGTTTCTAGTGCCAGCGGAGTGGATCCAATATGCAGAGGTAGCTGAACCTGACCCTCCATTATCAATAGAACTCTCGATTCCCAATGCCGCACCGGCACCCCCCTTGCCGTGGTACAAACGCTTATTTAAAGGTTTAAACTGTTTTAAAGTAGAATCAAGATAAAAGTAACGTGAAATAAAACTACACTAATGTTTTCAATTGGCGAATTTATTAAATTCAATCACTATCAACTTCCAGTAATTGAAGTACTTAAAATAAACCTGCTATTCAAAGGTACTTTGCAAAAGAGAGTTCACGACACAATAATAAATCAACAGTTTTCTGTACGTACATACAGAAGATTGTACTATCACAATGTTTTACACACACGATCATGCCTTATTCTATCTAATAGCGCACAAAGTTCAGGTTTTATTTTTGTCATTTGAGGAAAGTGATCTAAGAATTAATGCCTGGTTTATTTAAAGAGAAATGACTGGTTTCAAATAATATGTGTTTAATTAACGTAGCACATTTTACCAGAATAATACTCAAAACCTCACGCACTATTAAAATAGAATGTCATATTATTCAGGATAAAAAAAAAACAATCCATTTGGGTGTTACCCGCTCAGTTTACGTCGATCGTATTCAAACGGCGTGAAGTAAAAACATGTTGAATTTTGGCTCATGGATGTTTTGATTCCATCATATTATCCATGCTCTAAAATTGAAATGTATTTTTGTATTTCAATATTGATCAATGAGAACCATCGATGTAGATCAAGCGGATGTGAAATAAGGAATGTAAAGTAAAGTATCATACAAATAGTACTGGAAACGGACAGTCTTAACTAAACATCCCAGTTACATAAACTAATCATAATGTGAAATGCATCGTCACTATGGCATTCACCTCGGTACCCGTTATAAAAGGTCTGCAATACATTAGCACGCTTTTACGTTCAATACATAAATCATTGTTAATTCATAGAAATTCAGCCTATCATACATTTAGCATGACAAGTAGAATCTATTTTATATTAATAATTCATCAACAAATGCATAAACTATTTAATTTGTATGAGTATTTATATATCTATAACGTAATATTTATCAACTATAGGAGGCAAGGATAGTGCTATATAATACGTAGTTACATCGAAACTTTACTAATATCCAACTATATATTATTTATTTAGCTAGAATGAAAGAAACCACGAACATGTAAAATATATCGATGCAACTATTAAGCAAAATGTGAAACATTATTAGAGCCAAAAGTATAGTGCTTCAGGTAAATGGGACGTTTATGCGCCATATTACATTTTATATATTTAAGAAGTTGATGAAATACATTAGAAAAACTGCAGTCATAGTGAAAAAGGTCGCAACGACCAAATACATTGCGGAGCTATTACATTTCAGATGTCATACTAATTTAATGGAATCAATTTAGTATGACATCTGAAATGTAATAGCTCCCCCTTTTTCTTGAAAGACTTATAATTATTTTATAAGAAAATAATAGTAAACGTACAAAATCACTGAGACCTGCTCAATCATACACACAGGAATGCCGCCGTTATATGGACTTGTAAAGTGTAATGTAAAATTTATTTTTCAATAATTTAAATAATCGAGGGTAAATATATAATTACATGATTTAATTTTAAAATGTTGAACTTTAAGTAAAACCATTGCGATCAAGTATCACACAAACTCGGTATAATTATGTTCCTAACAGACAATAAATAAAATTCCATGGTTTTGTTGAATTATGGACCTAGTTATGCTACAATAAGGCCCATGATGTGATCAGTTTTATTTCTGGTGAGAAATAAGATTACATCATTCAATTCGACGACTTTCAGGGTTTCTGCTTTGTCACGCGAGTTTCACGCAATAGTACGATCCGTTCTTTGTTGTGGTGTTATTTTTTATTGTGACGGAACTTAACTTTTCTTGGTAAAACTGTGTGCTCTCAATCTCTAAACGCGACATTTTTACTGTTAGCACTGCGCATTACCATTTCAAGTAGGTAATCATAATAGCTTTGTGCAGCGACCCTGTCTTCTTGTATGAGAAGCATACGAAATGACGTACAGTCGATAGCCTGCATCATCAGGTCCCTCTTTTTTGTAAGACCCTTAGATAATGCAGATTACTGACATACGGTGTATGAGCTGGAATTCAAATGGTGAAAATAGAGACAGAACGGACCTTGGTAATCGATCTGCCCAACCGTAACAGTTCCCGATCAGAAATAAATCACGTAAGCGTTTTAAAAAGTTCGTTTTTATAGCGTGTCGTCTCTGTCACTCTTATCTATGTGACAGTCTCTTTCTAAATCTCGATGTGTCATGTTCACGCGGCGTATTCTACCTTTTATTCTGACAATGAAATTTAGGGGAACGTATTACTACGTTCCCCTAAATTTAGTTAGTAATCGAATCGGATTATTCCACTTTGTCCCACCAAATCGTACCACCAGTACAGTAGCGAAGTAGGTCTAATTGGTGGAGCAAATTGGAATTGTTCTCAATTTTGCCGTGGCGGTATTGCTCGCTCTGTAAGTGGCGGGCGCGGCGGGGAGCGGCGGCAGCGCGAGCTCGCGGCGGATGTAGAACAGGATGTAGGGCTTGCAGCCCGCCACCGCCGCCGTGTGCTCGCTCTGTGTGTCGCGTCACGTGGCGGGCGCGGCGGGGAGCGGCGGCAGCGCGAGCTCGCGGCGGATGTAGAACAGGATGTAGGGCTTGCAGCCCGCCACCGCCGCCGTGTGCTCGCTCTGTGTGTCGCGTCACGTGGCGGGCGCGGCGGGGAGCGGCGGCAGCGCGAGCTCGCGGCGGATGTAGAACAGGATGTAGGGCTTGCAGCCCGCCACCGCCGCCGTGTGCTCGCTCTGTGTGTCGCGTCACGTGGCGGGCGCGGCGGGGAGCGGCGGCAGCGCGAGCTCGCGGCGGATGTAGAACAGGATGTAGGGCTTGCAGCCCGCCACCGCCGCCGTGTGCTCGCTCTGTGTGTCGCGTCACGTGGCGGGCGCGGCGGGGAGCGGCGGCAGCGCGAGCTCGCGGCGGATGTAGAACAGGATGTAGGGCTTGCAGCCCGCCACCGCCGCCGCGTCGGTTGCGCGCACCGTCTGGTCGTTGAAATGGAACCACTGTTCCTCGTTGATCGCGAACGCCGTGTAGTGACCAGAACCGGCACTGTGGACAAAAGAGGCCGTTAGTATGTTTACCGACAGCGCCCTCCTGGCAATGGCATTCGAGCGCTAAAAGAACCATGCAGCACTGTAACAAACGTGTGCTCACCCTGAGCCGTGGTGCACGATGACGGCGGCGAGGTCGTACAGATTGTTCCCGAGCCCGGAGCGGCGCGTGTCCGGCACGTTGCTCAGCACGAAACGCGACATGTCCAACGAGCGCAGCGGAAACGATATGCTCGTGTCCACCTTAGTTCTAAAAACAAAATGATAAAAAGTCAGATGAGCCAAAAAAAATATTGTCTATGGGGGTTTCAATTTAAAATCATTTGTTGTGATCTCTGGTTGTCCACTACTAAGTTTAGCCGGGTAACCTAGGTTTATTTCTTCTTCTAGCATTACCCGTAACATATGTCGCACACTCAGAAGGAAAGTGACCGAACTCAAAACTGCCGGGCGTCCCGTGACGGGCAACTTATTTTTTATTGGAATTAAGACATATTTATTTAGTGACGATCAGGACGCGTACCGCGAGGGCTGGTTCGAGGAGGCACGGGAGCACATGGATGGAATTGGGGGAGGCCTTTGCCCAGCAGTGGGACAGTACAGGCTGATAAAAAATTAAATATATTTACCTGAAGTAGTTGTGCCACCGAAATCTCTTGAGATGTAGACACAGCACGTTGGGTAGGCGGCGTATCCAGAACTGTTTGGTTGACTTCTGTTTGCTTTTACAACTGCTGCAGAAATATCGTTCCGTGTCAGCTAATTCTTCCACCTGAAAAGAATATTTTCATTTTAGAAGAGAAATAAATAATCAATATAAAAGCTTGAAATACGAAAACCGCCCTTGCTGCTACGACGTGAAGGTGCAGACTATGTCGAACAGTTACCATGACGTGTCAGTAGTAGACAGAACATCGACCAACACTAAAACCTAACATTGAGTTATTTCCAGTTGCAGGCTAGAAAACTATTAACGTTTAAACTTCATAATTTTTAAGAAACAATATAAATACATACACAATATCCTTTTAAAATAAATTCGTAAATGAATGTTGCATTTACCTGTACGAAGCTCGACAGACAGTCGGCAAGGGCGACGGGTGCGTCGTGTCGGCCCGTTTCCGGCAACTCTAGCGAAAGGTCTAAGAACGGATCGAACTTTTTGCTCTCCGTACCGCATGCTAAACAACGCACCTAGAAGTAAAAAAGAGAGTTAGGTTTTTTTCATTACCATGTAATAGTAAAATGCACTCGGATAATAATATTCACGGAGATATCCCACATGGAACTGCTTATTGTATAACGTAGAGCCTAGGTCCCACAACACACGGAATCCTGAACTGGCCCAAACCAACATTGTAAAATATTTTCACACAGTTAATTTATTATTATTTCCATATTTGGTTTGGTTTGATTCTCGGGTCGGGCACAGTGTTATTGGGTTTTTCCATCAGGAATTTCTCAGTAGCAGCCACGGAGTCCAGAATTGTGCCCGGTTGATGGCAATAGGCTCGCCCCGATTTCATGGGACTTAAACATAACTGGTGTAATGTGGGTGTACTATTAGGTACACCTCTGCCTTACCCTTCGGGGATTACAGGCGTGATGTTATGTTATTTGGTTTCATGTCAGTTTGACTGGGCTGTTTCTTTGTTTTAGTAAAATCGGTCAATGGTCATCCTACCCCATGAACATATTGAAAATGTCCAATTTGCCATTGTAGTTCTTTATAGTCAATGTTGTGCATTACCTGACCTTACAAAAGATAACAGGGGTTAGGTGATGTAGTCCCGCTGTGGTTAAGTGGTCTTGAGTAGGATTAAGAACATAAATAACTAGCACTACACTACTAGTCTTAAAACAAGGTCGCGATATGAAGAATGAGGTACTTTATAATGATGATGTTACAACAATATTGTGAAGAGATAACAATGACGTCCATACTTCACTCTGCAGCGTGCCTCCGAACACGGCGGTGACGATGGAGACGGAGGGCGTGCGCGGCATGAAGCTCGCGTCCGAGCGCTCCGCCGGGAGCAACTGTTGCAACTCCGTGTGCAGCCTGCAGCACAATAATACTTCATTATGCAGTAATACTAGCTAGACTTACGGTCCATTACGTGGACTAATACTTGCTTAAATTATCCAGAAAACATAGTCGTTATAAATGTATTTTCTATCATTACATACAAAACCAGATTTTAGGAAATATTTCTAATTTTATCACAGAAGAAAGACTACACAGAAAATATATGCGAGTTTTTATGAATAAAGAAAGGAAATCAGATAAGTTGTTCTCTCAAGTATACACTAATACAACATGAAAAACATTGCATTTATAATACAAAATCATCATCATCATCTCCCAGTCTACGGAGCGACTGCCTATCTGACCTCCACAACCCAGTTAGTACTGGGTAATACGATATCCTTGAAGACTGGTTGTCAAACTTTCGGGCCACTGACTACCTGTAACGCACAATGGTCCACTTTAAGGACTAAGTGCGGAAACCAAAATCCCTAACATAGAACATAGAACATAGAACATAGACTACCTGTAACGACTGTCAAAGATCTACGAATGACAGCCGGGACCAACGACTTAACATGCGAATTTATAATACGAAATAATGTTTTAAAATAATAAAACTAGGGTACTAACCTGTCAAGCATGTAGCGCAGAAACTCATGTGCATCCTGCTGTTGGTAACCTCTGAACCTAGGCACCACCTTCCAAATTACCAGAAATAAGCACTCCGGGGAGATCGCGCCCTTAGAACCGCATCCACTGTTCAGATTTATTAACACCTGGAAGAGATCCATGGATTGTTCGTTAAAAGTTCCGCCATAACAAACTGAAGATAAAAAGAAATAATGGACACACATACACTCTTTATTCATTTAATTTTATTGAGTGCAAGTTTGTATACCCCAGTCCACATTAATTTGTTTTACAACTGATGTGGCTAACACATAGTAATTTTTCACTAAATAATAATGGTAATCATTGCCAATATTTATCTGAACTTTGTCCAGTGATTCATCTATGTTTGCTTAGCTTGTTAACAGCTCATGTGTTTATGCCGTCCACAGTAAAGAGACCATCATGTTGATGTTTATTGAGACATAGAATATATTGTTTTGCTACTACTACCTTTCTCAGTTCCTCAGCCATGACAACATCATGCATCTCCTGCCTTGTGTAACTCCTTGAGTGATACACTTTACGTCCATTTGTCTTCATTTCTAGCGAAGGCAGTTGACTAAAATAGCAACTAAACTCATGTATATTATTAAGACTTTGTAGTACCGCATTCATAAAACAAGTATTTCCTAAATTTTTTAATCCTACAATTTTCTTCTCTCGTTGACTCTTTCCATTGCAAGGTGATGTTTTCTTTTCTTTAATTCTAGATGCTTGTGTAGTGCTATTCTCTGTAGAACTACTATCGTCAGAGTGAGTTCTTTTGCGTGAACGGGGCCTTAGACTCCGCACTGGCTCCTCGGAATTCTGAAAAATTATAATAAAAATAATGTACTTAGTGTAAGATAACGTACGCTTAACTTTTTTACCAAGTATGTACATTTATTTGCATGAAATGTGGTGTATAAAAATGTTTTACAGCAGGACAACTTCCACCATAATAACCCTACACCATTCATACACCTATCAACAGATTAATATATGCATGTCTTTCATTGTGAACGAAAATTTCATGTAATGTGTATTTAAGCTACTGTGACAACAACTCAGTGCTCAGTTTAATTGTAGAACAATAATTCTAATAAGAAAAGTAGTCATGCACCTATTGAATGACTCACTAGTATTTAAAGCATAATATAATAAAATATTACAGTGGCAACATAAATCCTCTATTTGTTATTGTTATGATAAATATTATTTTTTGTTATGTAACCTTATTAAGTAAGTTAAGAAAATGATTAACAAGCAATCATACATATTTGTACTTCATTCATCTACTTTTGTTAGTGTGATATTATGAGTTTGTGACTTGATAAGTGTTAAGCACAAAAAGAAAATGTTACCTTAATACTTTTTGACAGTTTATTTTCACTGGTTTCTGGGGTAAGATTTGGTTCATCACCAAAAGAAACAGAAGATACGATTTCAGAAGGTCTTGAATCATCCCCACTTCCACTTGGGGATGCTGGTTTATCTGATACTGATGCACTGGACCCCAGACTGTTACCTCCCTCACTGCCATCCTTGCTATTATCCTCACTTTGTTCCAAATTACCATTTGTTTCTACATCATGTTGCCTCCGAAGCTGCATAATACTTTGTCTTATTTTGTCTATTGGGTTGTATTCCAAATCATTTGATACATAATCATCACATTTATAACTGAAAACAATAAATACATAAATTATTAACAAATTGGAGAAAGGAAATGTGTATCTATTTATACTTAAATGGATTTAACACCAATTGAAAACCAGTTTTTATATGAAATGAAATCATAATGTAAAAACTTTAATCTTATGACTAAAAAAACCTGCTAACCTGTGAGCATGACACTTATTAGCATAGCATACTAGTTACTGCTATAACTATATACTATATCAGAATAAAGATTACTTACCAGTAAACAGAATAGACCTCACAGCTTATACAGAGCTGGTGATCTTGTGCCTCGGCATGAAGCTTTGCATGTCCATTGACATAGCGACCACAATTGACCACCCCACATTGCAGGCACAACCAGTTTTGATCCTGTACAGCACATTCTACAAAAAAAAAACAATACTAATACTCCATTTTTAAAATAGTTGACAAAAATGCCAGCCAAGTTTAGCTTTTAATGAATTCTTTGTAATGTTGATTGTTTCATTTCTTTCATCATTCTCAATGCTAAGTGGTTACAATCTCCTGTTTTGTCTAAACCCAAACTGAATACTAATTGAAGAATGTGGTTCTATCCAAATCTAACGTGCTTCCTTATTACAGTTATAGGTAGGTAATTTATTTAGTCTGCAAAACAAACTGATAGTACAGTGTTATTGTATCTGTTTATTTTGGTAACATCTATGTCATCGAGATATAGATATATAGAGTGTGATAAAATGCTTCGAACTTCGCCCATGAAGGCTGAAACAACTAGAAACCTAACAACATATATGCGAACCAGTTCAAGTAGATTAGAACAAGATTATTTTTATGGGTCATTAGTACGTCGTGATATTGATGATTTTCACATGTTGAAGATCCTCAGATAGTACGGTAAAGCGGAAGCGGTGGCGGAAGCATTAACATAATCATATTCGACGCCATGGTAGACGACTAGTTTCCAGTCCGAAATAGCCCAGCATGATGTGGATAGCATTATTTTAACCATCGCGTCAGAAATGCGACATCGTCAGTCACGGTCACCCATACCGCGCCCCCCTCCCGTACCCCTCGAACAGCTGATTATTAAAGTTCGTTGTATTGATTTTTCTAAGCTAACCTCCCGTTATGAATACAATGCGGCAACTTTTCACAGATACCCATTATAGGAAACCGGCTAGAATATTTTGCCTACAAGAAAATGAATCTATTTACCTGAACAATTGAAGTTCTTTGTGATCGTCGTGTCCTCAACGTTGAAATTATCTACCTTGACGTTATCTAATAAATGTGTACATTCCATTCTTCATAATACGATAGAATCGAAATAGTAACACATAAATTTAATTCATAGAAAATTAAATTAAATTGATTTTTAACGCAGCTATGCGCCTCAAGCTCAATTTACTCGTAGCGTAGCTAGCAAGCCCAAAACGAATGAACGAGAGCGACATATTTATTTCCGTGTTTTGATTGGGCAAGCTCTAGAGAGAGAGCGAGAGGCACGTTGGTTTGAAAAACACAACAATTAAGCTTCGTTCGGATACACACTACAGTATAAAGTTTTGACATGACAATGGTTCGGAAAAAAGGTTGAAAACAGAGAATTAAAGAATAAAATCTGAAATGTAAAAGAATGTATACTGAAGAAAAAGACAAAAGTAACGTAAATATTAAAATATTTTTTAATAGAGTACACGGTTACAGCATGGACCAATAGTCTTTGAATGGCCTGTTCTAAAATCGTAGCTTTGCAGATTATTCTGTCCATCATTAACGGGTCCATCAAATTTAGGTTGCAGCGTAGTCGACACCAGCACCACATCGTGGATTTAACTGAAGATCAGTTATGGTGTGCGCCCATTATTGAATTCACTGGTATGGTCAATGGCCAGGGGGCCTTAGAGGCCGCTTTAGCAGAGTCATAATAGAACAATAATATGAATCACGTATTTTTCAAAGGTTCACAAAGAGACTATTCATAATATTTCATAAATTACACGTCTGACCTGCCAAAAGAGGAGAATATCACTACAGCCACGTTCGCTGATGATACGGCAATCTTAGCAAGCGACAAGAACCCTGTGCTCGCAACACAAAAATTACAAACAAGCCTTAATGATATTAGCAATTGGTTCCAAAAATGGAGAATAAAGGCTAGTGCATCAACATCAGTGGATGTTACGTTCACACTGCGACAAGGAAATTGCCCTCCTGTACACCTGGGAAATACTACACTCCCTCATCAAGACAGTGTACGATACCTTGGACTACACCTAGAACGACGGCTTACATGGAGGCACCATTTCAAAACTAAGAGTAAGAGACAAGAACTCAAACTTCGATACACTCGCCTATCCAGGATACTGGGCCGAAACAGCAAACTAAATGTAGACAACAAACTACTCATATACAATAGTGTCCTTAAACCTGTCTGGATGTAGGTGTGACTCCAATATTATAATAATACAGCGAATGCAGAACATGACACTTAGAAACCTATGCAATGTCCCATGGCACATCACCAACGCAGAAATGCACCATCATCTGGGGCTGAGCACGGTGAAGGAAGAGAGCCATAAGACAGAGACATACAACGGGAAACTGGAAAGACACCCCAATAAATTGCCTGCTAAGCTAACAACTCGAAGCTACTTAAAATGGCTAAAGCGGAAACGACATAATATATTGACCGTATAATCCACTACTATGGTCTACTGAAGAGGAGATGACCTCACTGCAATCATCTGCAAAGAGTCTACGACCATTTTGCGAATTGTAACGATTCTTAGTATGATTCTGTTAAAGCGACCTTTCATAATCGTAGGTTTGATTTGGCTACAGCTTTTTTTGTCGGTCAGAGAATTTTTTGTTGACCACAAAGTAAATTCCAAACCGGCAAACCAGTTCACAGACAGTTCTGCTGAGTAGGGTTGCCAACATTTCTTCGGTGAATTATAGTATTTTCAGAATAAGCTTTAAAAAACAAACAAAAAACACTATGATATATTTCTTGCTTATTTTTTATAAACATTTTTTTTTGTACTTCTTGCATTTTTTGTCTAAAACAAAAGTTTCACTGTTTTACATTTATTTTAATTACATGCAATTTTTAAATTAATGTAAATTAAAAAATCAACAAAATACTACTTCTGTTTTTTTCTTCTCGCTATTTCGAATTCATAACCGAAAAGATCCTTTTTGTGAATACCAAAGTGGCGGGAATAGAGAGTAGGAATGACATTACTAGGTATCTATAATATAAAAATGAATCGAATGAATGATCGCTTTTTTTTTAGAAATAGTAATAGCGTAACATAGTGCTATAGCTGCACCGCAGAAAAAAATCTCATTAAAACGGGTAAATGACTGGTTAAAATTATATATAAAATGGAGTACATTTCAGTACTTACAATATTATATTTATATAACTTTTCATGTTAAAATCTATAGTAGTCGTGCGTGGCAGAAAGGTTCTACCTAGCACGGCCACGGTCGATGTTATAACAGCGAAAATATCTGAGTACATTTTTAAAGTCGCTAGGTGTGACTGACTCCAGCAGAGCCACCATCACGGATTTTAATTCTGATAACACAAAAAAATTGTCGCTAATTAGTCGAAAATTGTCGCCAAATATCAGAAATTGTCGGTCACTGGTTCAAAAGATATAAGGGTTTATAGGTGACCGATCTGGAGAGAGTCTCCCCAGCAGGGCCAAAGTTATATCTCAAAAACTAGGGCACCTAGCGAAGATCTGTTTTCTCCCATAAATTGTCGCTAATTAGTCGGCATCAGTCACCAAATATCAGAACTTGTCGCTCACTGGTTCAAAAGATATAAGGGTTTATAGGTGGCCCTGCTGGGGAGATTCTCCCCAGCAGGGCCAAAGTTATATCTCAAAAACTAGGGCACCTAGCGAAGATCTGTTTCCTCCCATAAATTGTCACTAATTAGTCGCAATTTGTCGGCGAGTCACAGATTTAGTCGGGTCTTAGTTTAGGAGATATAATGAGTTCAATTAGTAAGCTATAGTCCAAGAGCTAGATCATAGAAGTCACGAAAAATTGCCAAGAAATAAATATTACTATTAATATGTGTAATATACTTCTAGTTTTATCGGTCTAAAGTCCTTATAAATGTCCGAGAGATAAATTCTCAATTAAATTCATGTTTTTATGCTTTAAATTACTAGGCTAGAGTGGCTTAAACTTCTTTGAAAACATTAAACCTTGCTCTTGGTCTATTTGGTGTCAAGACGTACAGTCGCATGCAACTGTTTTACCAGTTTTCTTATGTAACGCTCTCATTAACATTAGAATATTTTAAAAAATATCGTACCTTTAGTAAAATGTTTAAAAGACTTAAACGTTGAAAACGTATAATTGTCAATAATCAATTTTTTTTTTTTTAAATAATCTCCCTAAATTTCGTTTGATGTGTGTTGTGTTTGTGTATGTATTTTGAGTTGATTGTGAGTGTTGTGTTGTGGGTATGGACGGGATGAGTTTTTATTTTATCTTAATTTAGGTTACAATAATAAAACTTCTGTTGTCGAAATATAAAATGATTTATTACCTTAAAATTATTGTACTTACAGAAAATGTTACAAATACTCGTATACCTACTTAATCAATATTATGAAGAGATACAGTTTGTGAGTTTGGATGTTAGGTGTAATCTCCGGTGCTACTGATCCGATTTTAAAAATTCTTTTGCAATGATGATTTAAGTTCTAACTGTGAACACTTAAATAGCCTCAATCATACTTTTAGAACAATCTTATGCTAGTCTAATGCCTTTGTAATGTAATTAACATCTTCATTATCAATAATATTGCTAGTATAATGTTTCTGTAATGCGATTAGCAACTTCATTGACCGTAATAATGCTTCTATAATACGATTCGCAACTTATTTGGTCACAATAATGATAATATAATGCGCCTGTAATGCAATTAAACAACTACTTGTGAACTTATTTATGATCTAAAGCCGTATAATTTGTGCCCAAATTAGCATTACAGTAGGCGTATAAACGTTTGTAATGCTATCATAGAACTAACTCAAAATGCGAAAACGATACAGAAATGCTGTAAGTCGGCTGATATACTGCTTTGATGTGTTACTTGGGTACTGTCTAGAAACTACCTAAAGTATTTTGTACTCGATTGTACCACTGTATGGGAATAATTCTTTAATATCTTTTTAATTACACACCGACTAATTCTGTAACTTGGCGACAAATTGCGACTAATTGACGACAATTTATGGGAGAAAACATATCTTCGCTAGGTGCCCTAGTTTTTGAGATAAACTTTGGCCCTGCTGGGGAGACTCTCCCCAGCAGGGCCACCTATAAACCCTTATATCTTTTGAACCAGTGAGCGACAAGTTCTGATATTTGGTGACTGATGCCGACTAATTAGCGACAATTTATGGGAGAAAACAGATCTTCGCTAGGTGCCCTAGTTTTTGAGATATAACTTTGGCCCTGCTGGGGAGACTCTCCAGATCGGCCACCTATAAACCCTTATATCTTTTGAACCAGCGACCGACAATTTCTGATATTTGGCGACAATTTTTTTGTGTTATCAAAATTAAAATCCGTGATGGTGGCTCTGCTGGAGTCAGTCACACAGTCGCTAGTACAATAAACTACTGTAATGGGTGTCCAGAAGGGGAAAAGAGAAGCACACACTCTATTCTATCTTGTATTTTCACAAAGATTATCAGTTATCAGACCGCCAACACAAAAGATGTATCCACCTGAGTCTCGCTTGCAAAAAACGTTCTAGCCGCCAACAGGAAGTCAAACTAACGTCCCCTATTTATTATTGTAAAATATTCGTAACACTTTCATAATTTGACATACTCATTACAATAATCATAAGAATATAAGCTATAAGTTTTATAAAGTAGACTTTTACAATTGAATATGATTTACAGTAAGATTTACAAAATAATAAATAAATGCTCAGAGAAAAGGACAAGTTATTGATATTTAAAATGATCACAACATTATAGTGTCTTTATAAATTGATAGATGGCGCTATTAAGTCTTTATGTAGATTGCATCAGTAAATCTTAATGGCTACTGTTATACTAGTTGCGTTCAATGCCGGTAGATGGCGTTAGCCGTTCGTTCGTATTCTTGACGATGAGGTGAGTAGATTGATTCCTGGGCTGCGACTGTATAGCTGGCGACTATCTGTTACACTCGGCCATCCTGCTATTGTCGTGGTCCTCCCCGACGTTGGGCTCCAACTCCTTCAGCAGAAATAGTGGCAGAGTCCATTTTTGGCGGTACCTGGAAACAGAAACAGCCCACAGTATATTTTGATATACATAATTATGAAATTTGTTCTTTTTTTTTTTGACGCATTGAGTTTTATAACAGGTTGTATTATATTAGTATTCAATTATTCACATAGATTCTCACAAGCGGTGCACAGCGCAGTGCACTCAGATCTGTCTGAAGTTTCACAAAGCACAATCGGAAATATATTCACTCAGTTCTTATAGCAAGTATAACTGGATATATAATCACACAGATTTATCTACAGTATCACACAGTATAGCAAGATACGTATTCACACAGACCTACTTGTATCTGCTGTATCACACAGTATAGCAGCATAGATATTCACACAGTCCTATCTGCTGTATCACACAGTATAGCAGGATAGATATTCACACAGTCCTATCTGCTGTATCACACAGTATAGCAGAATAGATATTCACACAGTCCTATCTGCTGTATCACACAGTATAGCAGGATAGATATTCACACAGTCCTATCTGCTGTATCACACAGTATAGCAGGATAGATATTCACACAGTCCTATCTGCTGTATCACACAGTATAGCAAGATAGATATTCACACAGTTTACCAATAACCTATAATTTCTTTAGGTATCAATTAGATTCTGTTCTACAATAAATACACTTATCTGTATAGAGTTTGAAGTTGTTGTGTTCTGTGGTCAGGGCAATATCTTAATAGTAACTTAAGAATCCTTAAGGTGTGTTGAATGTTTAAATTGGAAGAATAAGACTATTTATAATATAAAGGAGGTATTTAATTTAAAATTATCAGAAGAAGTTAAAACAATAATAATTGTATAATAAAGTAAGGAATACAGCACAAGTAAATGATATTATGAACAACAAGACACACAACAACTATATCTAGTACAAACAAATGGTATTATAATTAACTCTCTAATAAATCTATTAAATCATCCCTATCTAATTCATGATCAGAATCTGTAGAGCTGTCTGGCACTGATGATTTATATGGGCGTAGTGAATCACCGGCAACTACTGCACTAAACTTTTTATATCCTTTGACCCCCTGAATGCTATTTATTGTATATCGGTCAATGGTATGGTCTATTTTAGTGATCTTGTACGGTCCCGTAAACACACTCCCTAACTTTTTAGTGACCCCAACTGTATGATCACGAGATAAACCTCCCTTCCACAAAACCAATTCACCTACATTATATTTCCTACATTTCTTATGTCTCTTATCATAACGATGTTTCATGATTGCCATATTATTATCAATGCGCAACTTTGCATTGTGTCTACGTTCAAGTAACTGCTCTTGAGGGTCAATGTTTGTACCAACGTTTGCAGTGTAAGCAGGTAATAAGGTATTCTCATGCGAAAACATAAGACTAAAGGGAGAGAATCCTGTAATAGCATGAGGACTGTTATTTATACCCCAGACTACATCCGAAAGTTTTTCATCCCATGTGCATTCACTTTCAGCAGTAGTGTTTAGGCCATTTACAATGGTTCTGTTTACTCATTCCACCTGACCGTTTGATCGTGGACAAGCTATTGCATTTAATATATGCTTGAACTGCTTCTGTATAGAAAACTCTTTAAAATACCGACTAGTGAAGGCGACGCCTCTATCTGTAATTATTCTATGAGGATTGCCAAAAGTAGATATTATTTCCTTTAGGTTCTGAATAGTTTCTATAGAACCAGTGCCTTTAACAGCTCGAGCAAATACAAATTTCGTAAAAGAATCAATCATTACAAGTATGTAGGAGTAACCACGGCGTGTTTTCAAAAATGGGCCCAAATGATCTATATGTAAGGTATGCATTGGTATTGCTACTTTCTCAATGGGGTGCAGCTCGCCCTCTACTTTTCCATAATTTCCCTTAGCATAAGCACAGTGTAAGCAGGCTTTTACATATTTCCGTATAAACCGAGTCATACCAGAGAACCAAAACTTTGATTTTATTGTCTTTTCGCACTTTTCAAAACCTATGTGCCCAACTTGGTCATGGTATTTTTGTAACAATGACCACTTTGACAGTTTAGGTATTACGAATCGATCGCCGTGTAATGTTTTACGAAACAGACATCCGTTAACAATGGTGTAGTTTTTATTTATATCCGGATTATTCGTGCCCGCATTAATCTGTCGAATAATACTTTGCACCGTTTCGTCTTGCAACTGTAGCGTGAGGCGCCAGTCAGCTTCATCAATGCGAAGTATAGGAACGCTATCAACCGGGTTGCGGCTGAGCGCGTCAACGTGTTGCATACGGTTTCCAGGGCGATATTCGATTTCAATATCGAAATCCTGGATCGTTAACCACCATCGGGCTATACGCGGTATCAAATCTTTTTTAGTCAGTGTGGTTCTTAATGCTGCACAATCGGTAATCACCTTAACTGGGATACCTGTTACGTAAATACGGAAGCGTTTTAGAGATTCAACCACGGCGAGAGTTTCCAGCTCATAACTATGATAGTGCATTTCCTCCTTACTAGTAACACGACTAAAATAAGCAACAGGTTTTAAATCACCACCATTTTGATATTGAAGTAGAATACCGCCTAACCCCAAGCTACTAGCATCTGTATGGATTTCTGTTTTAGCATGCGGGTCATATATTGCTAAAACAGGTCGCTCAGTCAACGTAGTCTTTAAAAGATTAAAAGAATATTCTTGTTCGGAACCCCACATCCAGGCTACGTCCTTTTTTGTTAGGCTGGTTAAAGGTCGGGCAATTTCAGCGAATCCTCTTACAAATTTACGGAAATACGATGCTAAACCGATGAATTGACGTAATTCATGTAGGTACGTTTCGCGGCTGCTTAAAATGAATAACATTAGTAATCTTTGCTTGCCCCGGGCGTACAGACCCTTCAGTAACCTCATGACCCAAGTAATTTACGCTGGTTTTCAGAAAAGAGCACTTTGTTAAATTTAGTTTTAAATTAGCACGAGAGAGAAGTTTTAAAACATCTTCTAATAGGTCTATACCTTCTTCTATTGTAACAGTGGGCAAAGTGACGTCATCGAGATATGTAGCTATTTTATTATCTAGGGACCCTAATGCCTTACGAATTAACCGTGAGAAAACCGCCGGCGCGTTGGCCAAACCAAACGGCATTTTTAAAAATTCATACTGTCCAGTTGATGTTATGAAGGCAGTTCTATGAATTGAACTTTCCGCCATTTTAACTTGGTAGTAACTTTGTGCCATATCGAGAACCGTAAAGTACACTTTTCCCGATAGTCGATTGATCTGATCATCAATGTGCGGAAGAGGGAATCGATCTTTTACAGTACGTGCGTTGAGGGCACGGTAGTCGATACATAACCGATAGTCGCCTCCCTTTTTCCTAACTAGAATTACAGGACTCGCGTATTCGGAGTTCGATTCTTGCACTATTCCCGCGGATAAAAGGTCATTCACCTTTTCCTGCACAATTTCATTTTCTTTGTAGGATAATCGATAGGGCTTACAAAACACAGGTGTTTCTGAAGTGGTAGAAATATGCATTTCAATTAAATCTGTACAACCTAGTTCACTGCTACATTCAGCAAAACAACTGGGATACTTATTTAGTAAATCTAATAATAATTTAGAATGTTTTTCTTCCATTTCGCCAATATCTAGGTCAGACAATACAAATGTTTTATTTTGCTGAACATAATCCTGTGTACTATTAGCGGTACTACTTTGAGTAACGAGAGCTACGTCGGTTTGCGTAAACACATCTGCGCGCGTAATCAGTCGGCCGGCAGACCATTGTAAACAAGAATCACCTAAATTAATTAGGCGTAATTTTAATGTTGGTGTATTTTGCAGGACTAACTGTGGTAGGGTCATTTCGCCTGTTCGCGTCCATCACCCTATTCGCGTCCATTTTTCGGACCTCCCTAAAACAATTCTCGAAAATAGGTACATTAACACACTAAATCACCGAAAACTCGTTACCGCCAATACCTCATCGTATAAGAGGCGCATACACATAGACAAAAGTTCTGTGTGCCCAATCAATCATGTGTAAAAAAAATAGTTAGTCTCCGTTCTTCAACAAAGAAGCGCGTACGAGCGGAATGTCGGCAAAAAAATAGTGTGCAGGGGCGCGTTCGACGGTAATTATTTTATTGTTTTATGCGTATTTTAGAATACACAGCTGTTTCTAGACATAAAGCATGAAAAAAGGAGTAATATTAATTATGTATTTACTTGTTTTTTTTAAAGTTAACAGTTAAAATAAGGTGGACGCGAATTACTACACCGAATTTATAAAACTTCCACTTTGCGACCACAATGGACGCGAACTCGTCTATTTATGATTTAGTTAGTGTTTATTTTTATGTGATTAAATTATGAAACGGAATTTGTTTTTATTTTTTATTTATGTACTAATATCATGCAATCGTAATGAGCAATTTGCGTCCACATTATTATGATTGCAGAAAAAGATACAAATATCGTTCATCACATGTGGAGTTGTGGACGCAAACTATACCTACAGGGAAATACTATTGTACCAAATTGCGCCCATTTTTTCATTAAATACAAATAATAGCGTAAATATATTTTTTTTAACTTATTTGTAAAAATAATTTAATATGTATTAATTTTATTCATTATTTCTCTTATTTAATACATTTTTAAATATTTTAAAAAACAAAAGTAAACAAAACATTTAAAATATAAAAAATAGATGCCCCATCGGCATCAGGAACAAGGTCCAGGCAGGGTGGTCAGGGCTCCAGGGAAAGGAACCGTCTCACAATGCGTGCCGTGCCGCGCAATGAGAGACTCCTTCTGCTCCTCCTTGACCAACACCTTAGGCACCAACCGCCAAGAGGTCTACATCAGGTCCATGTAGGGCCCGGAAAAAGCGTCCATGTAGCTCCTTGCTCTGCCATACCTCCCTACGGTCATTAGTATTCAATATCACAGGTTTGCGCCAGTTCTCGTTACCCAAGGAGAGCGGGGTGAGGCCCTTGTCCACTGTGACCACATCTCGGTGCATCCCCACGTCGGTTTCGAGAAAGTATTCCCTGAGACTGCATACCTAACGGTTGTGCAAGGTCTTAGCATTTAAGAAGCCACGACCTCCGCACTTCCGCGGGATATACAGTCTCATCACCGATGATCTTGGGTGATGCATCTGGTTTGCTGTCAATAGTGTGCGGACCCTCCTATCCAGGGCGTCAAGTTCCGTCTGAGTCCATTTGAGTATGCCGAAAGAATACATCAAAACCGGCATGACCCAACCATTAAAGGCGCGCACTTTGTTTCCGCCTGATAAAAGACTGTTTAACATTTTATTCAGGCGACCAAAGAAGCGCTCCTTCTATGATTGTTTCATGTCAGCAGCATTGATGCCAAATGCTTCCGACATACCCAAATACTTGTAGGTCTCGGTTGAGGAGAGGGATCTAAGGAATATGGAATCCGAGAGTTGAGTTCCCAAATAACTATATTCTTGAATAAAGAATCTGTTAAAAATATAATTTTTCTTTACATTATCTTAAAAATATCACCCCTACATTCCTTTTCTTAGGTGGTGGACGCAAAATGGTCTATGGGTGGACGCAATTTAGATTTTTTGGACGCAAACTGGGTAAAACGCGTATTTTTGAAGTTTGTCTATTTATAAAAAAAACAAGTAGTTTCGAACAAAACTGAAAGCGAACCCTATAGTAGACTATATAATGAACACATTACATAACTTTTTCATTTAAACTAGTGCTGGAACATTTTTATCTTCTCCTTCAAACTTGCCAACTGCACTAAATGGACGCGAACAGGCGAAATGACCCTATATAGTATGATTCATCACCCATAGAATACAATCGAGGATGGGTAACAAGTATTTCACTTGGTGTCAAATCATATGATGTGTAGACGCGTACATCTGCACTCAAACCCGGCAGGATTTCGACCTTGTCGAACAAGAATAGAGGGACTTTTGTTACAAAGTCCCGGCTAGACAAACGGATGGTTGATAATAAGGGACAGACGTACTCACTATTTGCAATTAAATTTACAGAATTACAGGTTATAATTAAGTTTAAATTCGGCTGATTAATAATAGGCTGCCCCACAATTAAATCTATATCGTTGAGGTTTGCATTTGTTATCTCGGCACACGTTTGTAAACTGATATTATCTATGACTAAATCTATGGACGCTTTCCCTAGAGAGTTTACAAGTAAACCTCCAAAGCCTCTCATTACGACATTTGATGGTAATATACATGATCGAGATTTTTCGATAGCATGCATCGTGATTATATTAACCTTACTGCCAGTATCAATATAGCCGATCGCTTCAAAACCATTAATATATATTTGTTTACGGTATAAATCTAAAATAATTTCTGTGGTCACATGATAAACCTGCCGTACCTGTTGATTTCTTTGCGGTGGCGCCGGCATGTCTCGCGAGCTTCCCCCGGCCGCATACCAGCAGGTGTTGGCAGCATGTCCCGCTCGCTGGCAGACCTGGCAGCGTGTGACGGGTGCAGCTCGGCAATCCCGGGCTTCATGCCCCGGTCGCCGACAGTTATAGCACACCTTCGGAGCAGGGTTCCCTGTCGCAGAACCCCGTTGCCAAGTCGACTTGATCAGCTTCTGGTCGGAGGATCGTCTGTTTTTCTCAGCCCCGTAGTTTTCGAGTGACGAAAGGAACCCGTAATACAGTTCTTCGGGAGTCTTGTAGCCGCATGCTTTCGCGTTCGCACGCAGTTCAACCGGCAATCCACGTATGAGGCACGATATTGCGTTCTCCCCATCCAGCCCACACTTTTTCATTAAAGATATTTTATCATGGTAGTACCGGGTCATGGTCTCGTTCCCCTTTTGGCGTGCCAGCATTTCTTCCAGACGGTCGACGAAATCGGTGGTACGTGGAAACGCCTTTGTTAGCCATTCCTTCCAAGTGCCCCACGTGGCGCTGTAGTCATCCAGGTCGTCGTACCAGTCGCGCGCTGCGCCGCGTAGCCGAGTTTGCATCACGAAGACCCTGTCCCTTTCTTCCCAGTTATATATGTCGCCCAGTTGATCGATCTTATGAAGCCACCCAATCACGTTTACATTTTTCTTCGCTGGATCGAATTTAGGAATGACCTCTGTGTCCAGGTGTGTTATTCTTGGTCTTTTGTGGGTGGGTAACTCACAAAACGAGGAATGCGAAGAAAAAAAAACGGGACTTTTTCCCTCCTGGCGGCCATCATTTTCTTCAGAGTCGACGCTTGGCGACCGTCTCCCCATGCCGCGGATATATGGGCCGTGGAATTCTTCCATCCCACTTCTGAACTGTAATGGGTGTCCAGAAGGGGAAAAGAGAAGCACACACTCTATTCTATCTTGTATTTTCACAAAGATTATCAGTTATCAGACCGCCAACACAAAAGATGTATCCACCTGAGTCTCGCTTGCAAAAAACGTTCTAGCCGCCAACAGGAAGTCAAACTAACGTCCCCTATTTAGGGTCATTTCGCCTGTTCGCGTCCATTTAGTGCAGTTGGCAAGTTTGAAGGAGAAGATAAAAATGTTCCAGCACTAGTTTCAATGAAAAAGTTATGTAATGTGTTCATTATATAGTCTACTATAGGGTTCGCTTTCAGTTTTGTTCGAAACTACTTGTGTTTTTTTTATAAATAGACAAACTTCAAAAATACGCGTTTTACCCAGTTTGCGTCCAAAAAATCTAAATTGCGTCCACCCATAGACCATTTTGCGTCCACCACCTAAGAAAAGGAATGTCGGGGTGATATTTTTAAGATAATGTAAAGAAAAATTATATTTTTAACGGATTCTTTATTCAAGAATATAGTTATTTGGGAACTCAACTCTCGGATTCCATATTCCTTAGATCCCTCTCCTCAACCGAGACCTACAAGTATTTGGGTATCGGAAGCATTTGGCATCAATGCTGCTGACATGAAACAATCATAGAAGGAGCGCTTCTTTGGTCGCCTGAATAAAGTGTTAAACAGTCTTTTATCAGGCGGAAACAAAGTGCGCGCCTTTAATGGTTGGGTCATGCCGGTTTTGATGTATTCTTTCGGCATACTCAAATGGACTCAGACGGAACTTGACGCCCTGGATAGGAGGGTCCGCACACTATTGACAGCAAACCGGATGCATCACCCAAGATCATCGGTGATGAGACTGTATATCCCGCGGAAGTGCGGAGGTCGTGGCTTCTTAAATGCTAAGACCTTGCACAACCGTTAGGTATGCAGTCTCAGGGAATACTTTCTCGAAACCGACGTGGGGATGCACCGAGATGTGGTCTCAGTGGACAAGGGCCTCACCCCGCTCTCCTTGGGTAACGAGAACTGGCGCAAACCTGTGATATTGAATACTAATGACCGTAGGGAGGTATGGCAGAGCAAGGAGCTACACGGACGCTTTTTCCGGGCCCTACATGGACCTGATGTAGACCTCTTGGCGGTTGGTGCCTAAGGTGTTGGTCGAGGAGGAGCAGAAGGAGGCTCTCATTGCGCGGCACGGCACGCATTGTGAGACGGTTCCTTTCCCTGGAGCCCTGACCACCCTGCCTGGACCTTGTTCCTGATGCCGATGGGGCATCTATTTTTTATATTTTAAATGTTTTGTTTACTTTTGTTTTTAAAATATTTAAAAATGTATTAAATAAGAGAAATAATGAATAAAATTAATTCATATTAAATTATTTTTACAAATAAGTTAAAAAAATATATTTACGCTATTATTTGTATTTAATGAAAAAATGGACGCAATTTGGTACAATAGTATTTCCCTGTAGGTATAGTTTGCGTCCACAACTCCACATGTGATGAACGATATTTGTATCTTTTTCTACAATCATAATAATGTGGACGCAAATTGCTCATTACGATTGCATGATATTAGTACATAAATAAAAAATAAAAACAAATTCCCTTTCATAATTTAATCACATAAAAATAAACACTAACTAAATCATAAATAGACGAGTTCGCGTCCATTGTGGTCGCAAAGTGGAAGTTTTATAAATTCGGTGTAGTAATTCGCGTCCACCTTATTTTAACTGTTAACTTTAAAAAAAACAAGTAAATACATAATTAATATTACTCCTTTTTTCATGCTTTATGTCTAGAAACAGCTTTGTATTCTAAAATACGCATAAAACAATAAAATAATTACCGTCGAACGCGCCCCTGCACACTATTTTTTTGCCGACATTCCGCTCGTCCGCGCTTCTTTGTTGAAGAACGGAGACTAACTATTTTTTTTACACATGATTGATTGGGCATACAGAACTTTTGTCTATGTGTATGAGCCTCTTATACGATGAGGTATTGGCGGTAACGAGTTTTCGGTGATTTAGTGTGTTAATATACCTATTTTCGAGAATTGTTATAGGGAGGTCCGAAAAATGGACGCGAATAGGGTGATGGACGCGAACAGGCGAAATGACCCTATTATTGTAAAATATTCGTAACACTTTCATAATTTGACATACTCATTACAATAATCATAAGAATATAAGCTATAAGTTTTATAAAGTAGACTTTTACAATTGAATATGATTTACAGTAAGATTTACAAAATAATAAATAAATGCTCAGAGAAAAGGACAAGTTATTGATATTTAAAATGATCACAACATTATAGTGTCTTTATAAATTGATAGATGGCGCTATTAAGTCTTTATGTAGATTGCATCAGTAAATCTTAATGGCTACTGTTATACTAGTTGCGTTCAATGCCGGTAGATGGCGTTAGCCGTTCGTTCGTATTCTTGACGATTAGGTGAGTAGATTGATTCCTGGGCTGCGACAGTATAGCTGGCGACTATCTGTTACACTACACATTTTTTCATGAATATGTACCGCATTAAAACTAAGGTACCATCATCGATGGTCGTGCTGGAGAGGATGACACAAGTTTTGGATGGATACTTTGTACTAGCACTGCCTCTTCTCAGTTTCTATGGCATAATTTTAATTCTTTTTCAATTTAATTTTCGAATGCATAGCTGCCTCTATACACCACTCAACACAAATCACAACGTAATTTATAGACTGTGCCATGCAGTTGCACAGACAAAATAAATTATGAAGAGCATAATGTCTTATGTTAAAACATAATCATTCATTTGGCAAAAAGAGGAATTAGTAAATAAAAGAGAGAAGTAGATATTAATTATTTATTATCCTTAATTACGTCTGCCACCGTAGCCACCTTGTGTGGCAGGCTGCGTCAATTGCAGACCGTTGATGTTGTTGAAGTCAAGCATCTTCAACATGTCCTTGGTGTCGGGATCAACTTCAATGATGTCATGCTCTAGGGCAGATACCTCGGGCACATAGTTATCACGCCTCTCACGCTCCTCTTCTTGCAGCTTGATGGAGATTCCTCTGACCTGGGAGTGTCTGAGACGCCTCATCAAATGGGTAGCAAACCTGAAATGAAATTTTGGCTTAAGTACTTTCTTGCTTTACTCTTGTTCAAAGTCAGTATTATTACAGGATCATATTATTTTAAGAATTTGCAGTTTGTTACAAGGAAACATTGGTTTCGGATTAATGAACATTAATGGGAACCATACCCCGTAGCATTATTTTGATGCCGAATAGTTGGCGCTGTGACTTTTTATTTTAAATGTTACAGCACCATGGTGAGATAGGAGCCTTTTGGCCTCATGTGAGACCAATTTCGTTTGCAATCTTTTGCTTATGTTTACTTTTTATATAATTTTGTTTTATTGTTAATTCAACCTTTTATTTGTTTTGTCCTGTGCGAGACTAATAAATACTTTTTCTTTTCTTTATTAGAACACTAATTATTAAGGGATAGAGATTTGTTTCAAGTTTCGACCTACTTTGCATGTTTCAATAAATAAGTTACTTGAATTAATAGAATGAATAACTATGACACAATTCAATTGGAAGCGAAACCAGAATAAATAATGTCACGAAACTGATTGAATACATGCAAACCTGAAGTTGAAAACATGTTAAAGTTACAATTAAATAAATACTTACCCAGCGATTTTGTTACGGAGGGGCTTAGTAGGAATGATAGCAATTTCTTCACATATTCTTTTGTTAGTGTCGAAGTCAAGAGTCAATCTAGTGTAGTATTTCTCAATGATAATCTTCGCCGCCTTCTTGACGGTCTTAGTCCTGACACGACCCTGAAATCGAAGAGGTTATTTAGTAAATACGCTTCTCAGATGATCGTTCACTATTACGAAACATAATTGCAAAGCCATTACACTAAATTTTCACACGATCACTAAGATTTTTTGCGATTTAGAGCAAAATAAATTATTTACCATGGCTGAAACACTGCAGCAATCTTCACTGACAGATACGAAAGAAAGGTTTATTTTTTTACAATCTGAATGTCAAACTTTACTTGTCTATGGGACTAGGGCTCTGATGATATTCTAGTCTGCCTTGTCACCATTGTAATTTTGTTCTTTTAATTTATGTAACATGGAGGATTTAGAGAGGCTCTTTGCTCCAGGCTCCAGTTAATGCAAACTTCGAGCTAGCTTGTAGGTATTGATAACTGGATACCTTCAAACTCACGATTTGGAACAAATATCTAGTTGAACCTTAGAGAGTTAAATTGAGAAAAGTGACATGACTGAAATAGCCAAAGAATACTATTTTATTCTTTAGTTATTTCAGTCATCGGTGTCATCTCGTTTCTATGAAATGGTCATGCTTATTATTTTTTTGTTTCTGACAAAAGACGAGAATCTCATCACAATAACTGTTAATTTTTACTGTGGGTAACTCTACAAGCAAATGTCAATAACTGATTGTCTTTGGGTTACTCCATCCATTTCGTATTTCATTGCAAGTGTGGATGATTTTTACCGCGTTCGCAGTAATCCACATGTTGAATTTAAAAAAAGGGAGACGAAACCGGTAAAACTATTCTCGTGCTACTCAAACGTTAACATAAACATTGAGTAAAAACTTTAGTCATTTATTCATTTACTTTCGCTGTGAAATACCAACGTCAAAATGTTTTGGGGTAAGTAAAATAGCCGGTTAATTTGCCACCACGTGTTGGTACCACACAGTTTATACGATAGAACTATTAATTTTAAGCTTAAAACTAGAATCAATATATTTTTTTCAGGAAAGCATGGACTTATGTACCTAATCTAAATAAATAACCAGTTTCTAGACATTTCTTTTGTCTCTCCTATAACCGAAACCTGTGTCACTCAACTTTACTTATTTTATAAAAAGATGAACAACAAAAAATAACGTTATTGCGTTTTCTGTTCCTTCTAATAACAAACAATATGTTCTAGAACATACTGTAGCACATGTGGCTGTTTGGAATGTTCTTGGTTACCTTCTACACTAAGAAAAATGGGGCTTTGTTGGAGGGCTATTGTATATACAGCTGTTAGCATTCAAGATTCTAATACCAATCATTCCATTGTGCAAAACTTCATAATATCTATTGCCAAATTTATGCAATGGAGGTGCAATTTTTAACAAATGGAACTGTTTAATCTAAGAACATTTTATTACAGGATGTCATTCAAGACTAGCATTGCTTTTGAATTCGTTTCAACCCGATACAGATGTAAGTTTTCATGATATCTAAAATAAAGTGTTTGTGCAGGACTTATCATGGAACCGAACAAGCGGTACACCCAAGTGGTGGAGAAGCCGTTCCACATCTCACAGGCAGCTATGGACATCTCTACAGGGGACAATGACCCTTGCCAAGTCATGGTTGTAGTTGATGGCAAGAACTTCCTTGTGTGCACTTTACAGAAGGGCAAGGTCATCCAGGTTCCATTAGACCTCTACTTCAAGACTGGGGACTCTATCTCTTTCTTAACAAATGGTAAGTGAAGATATTACATACCATTTTATTACAGTGAAGGCACCTCCATCTTACTGTAACTTTGTTTTAGTAACCAACATTTAGAGCTATTTGAGCAACTGACTTGCAAAATGTAGGTTTTGGTAAATATTTACACTGAACCTTATTATTAATACTGGTGTACCCAGCATGAACATATTTTAGAAAATTGTAAGTTTTTTGGTAAACATGTGACACAATCATGGACTTTCAAAATACTGAATTTGTAATTAAGTAATATGGTGAAGATACAATATAGTGTGTATTCATATCTATTTTCATCATCATAATCTTCTGCAATAGGTAAATGCAATGTCCACTTGACTGGTTACCTGGATCCTGAGTTTGAGGAGGATCTTGAGGAGGAAGAAGGAGAGGATGAGGATGAAGATGAAGATGTCCCAAACTTGGTACCTGCCAAGAACAAGAGGAAACTGGAGAATGCCAATGATGCCTCGGCTAACAAGAAGGCTAAGGTGAGAACATTAAATAAACCTTTCAAATATATTTTCATAATTATGTTGTAGTATCGATCTGTTAGACCGATGCCGGTAGTGGATGGAAATTCCATGTAATACTTGTGTTTCATACATTGTTATGATTAAATTAATTTAATTATCAGGCTGAAAAGAAAGGCAAGAAGAGTGCAGCTGCTGCTGAAAGTGACTCTGATGAAGACGAAGAAGTGGACCAGCTCCAAAAGTTCCTTGATGGAGAAGATATTGACACAGATGACAATGATGACTCATTCAAGCTAAACGATGATGACAGGTAAATGTCAATTTTTTGTATGAAACTGATGAAGATGTTGTTTAATTCGCAAATGATTACAGCACTTGCATCATTGCAGTCACTCACACATAATCCAGATGAGAAGGTACTAGTTAGCTTTCGCATACACTATAATTTTAGTTTTACAATGACCCCCTGTAGATATTACGACATACGAGATTAGAATGACCATATCTATGTAAACATACATGTTCGCGTTTATTGCCTTCAAATTGCTCAACTCCTTGAGATAACTAAAATTGATTAGGGAGCAAATATTTTAGTTAAAGGTGTAACCGTTGACACAAAAACGTCATACTTTATTTCATCAAAATCTTCATTATAGCGACGAGGACGACGATGAAGATGAAGACGCGGAAGAAGATGAGGATGATGATGATGAAGACGATGACGATGAGGAAGAAGAAGAAACGCCCAAGAAAAAGAAGAAGGCTGCCTCTCAAGCTGATTCTACCCTCGACAGCAGCAAGGAGGATGCTGTTGACGTGTCCAAACTGTCCAAGTCACAGAAGAGACGACTGAAGAAGAAGCAGCAGCAGCAAGCTAAGCAAGCGAATGGAGCTCAAGCTCAAGTCAATGGTGTAGACAAGGCTAAGGTATTTTTTCATTGTTTTAAGGTCAACAATATAACGCACAAAGAAAAAAATGGTGTAATAATTTGAAACACATTGATAATGAGGGTAGGACCTATAGAAAAAAAAGTGAACATTAATATGCCATTCTGTCTAAAACTTATCAACACATCACAATCTGTGTTTAATGTCATTGTCCCATCACTACAGCAGGTGATGTCACCTTGACATAGCCAATTGGATTGCTGTCGTCACTCCCCGCGCACCGTGTGTCTACAGCTAAATTGATGAACTCTAATACAAACAAAGTTTCATCATATTTGGAATTAGAGGTTATCTGTGGTGCCACACGAACGAGGGCGTGTGATGCACCCGCACACTCCCCGCGTATATGTGGCATAAGGGATGATTCTCATTAGAGCGAGCCGTGCCCGGGGCGGGCCGTGTACGTGGCCCGGACGGGGCACGTATTTGAAACGTTACATACATTTTGTATGAAGCAATTCATATTACACAGTGCATGTTCCGAGTCCCGTCCGGGCCCGCACGACGCCACGGTTGTAGGCCCGCTCTAATGAGAATGATCCCTAACCCGTTTAACACACGGTGTAATATTAATCGTGCAGCACGGACGGGCTCCGGCCCGTCCCCGCCCGTCCTCCGGCCCGTCCCCGCCCGTCCTCGGCCCGCCCCAGGCACGGCCCGCTCTAATGAGAATCATCCCTAAATCGTCTTGTACATATTTTTCAAGAAAAGAACACAGCGGTACATTTAGTATGTACGAAACGATAGGATGCTGGCGGCGCACATAATATGGACCAGACACACAGACGGTCACATGTCTAAATGCTATGAGAAAGGCCCTTACTGTCATCAATAACATATTTTATTTAGAATCACTTGTATCTCAGATTTATCTTGTAAAGCCAATTTTTTTTCTTCATAGAAAGAAGAACCCAAAGCAAAGGCTGAAAAGAAGAAGCCAGAAGCAAAGAAAGAAGCTGATTCTCCTACAGAGAAGAAAGAGAAGAAGCAGATCAGTGGAGGTGTTGCTATCGAGGATCTGAAGGTCGGCAGTGGACCCGCCGCTAAGGCCGGCAAAGTTGTCATGGTAAGTTAATTCTAGGTGAACAGAAGCTGGTGTAGCAGATTACAAACTGAGAGCAAAATACTTTTTTATTTATTTTATTTTATTATTTTCGGAAAACTTACAGCTATGCAGACACAATAGTTTCGTTGGTGTGCAACACAAAATCATATCTTCACTAGTTTATTGCAATAATTTTGCTTCGCAAATAAGAATCTACATCAGCCTTAATGTTTTGACAGACAACAGAGTAGAGTAGGTACTTCAATTGAATTGATCTATTTAATTTACGAAATAGTAAAAATAAAATTAAATTGGTGCTGTTTTTTAGGTTTACTATGAAGGTCGCCTGAAGCAAAACAACAAGATGTTCGACAACTGCGTGAAGGGACCCGGCTTCAAGTTCCGGCTCGGATCCAAGGAGGTCATCTCGGGCTGGGATGTAGGCATTGCTGGCATGAAGGTGGGAGGCAAGAGAAGGATTGTGTGCCCACCTGCGATGGCGTAAGTGAAATTGTTAAATACTATGTCAAATTGTCATCAGAAAATTTTCTGATACTGAAATAAATAAAGGTGGAAAGCAATAGTAGAGCACTGTCGGTTTGAAATTAGCACTGATAGCTTCATAATGCGTTTAGATGAATAATGGGTATTCTACTACCTAAATCACATCTTGTTGCTGAACAAGAAAATTTGGAGAAATGACACTTACACTAAGTTACTCTTCATTGACTAGAATTATTAGAATGATTGATGCACTTGAGCTAAATATAGGTTGAACTGCTAAAAGAATCTTGTTTGTTACAGGTATGGAGCGAAAGGCTCGCCTCCCGTCATCCCACCAAACTCAACCCTAGTTTTTGAAGTTGAATTGAAGAATGTTAAATAAATAAGTCTTAATTTTGAAAGAATGTGCCAGAATGTCGAGGACATTTTTGTTTTGCTTTAATTGAATGTTTATTGAAAGGTTGACATTGAATGGATGTTGCAAAGAATGTTTGTTTAAAACTGTTCCAATATGACCTATCTGCAATAAGATATTTTTTTAATGACATGGTATTAGGAGCTCATAAAAAAGGTGCTTCAGGTAAATGCAGATGTGTACATAAAATTTTGGATCTGCTGCTACATATTTTAATACTTATCCTTGATTATTGAAAATGAAGCACAAGTTTGTTTTATTTTTAATTTCTGATCTTTTTTATTGTGAGATAAAATGTTGAAACTATTGATTAAAGCTCTCCATTAACTAGAGTACAATACATTTATTTTGAAAACTTCAATAATTGTTGCAGATATTTGTCAGTGTAAGTTCACTATTAAGTTAGTTTGTAAGGATTCAACTGGACATAATAACTTTCACATTAAAAGTGCTGAAAGTATATAAACACAAACTGTTTCTTGAAGAATTAAAATATCTGATTATGTCTAATTTGACATCATTCAGAAATCATCCTCAGCTAGGGATTGTAGATACGAGTTGACATTTACTTAACAAAACTAGCAGAAATGTAACAATAGCATAGTTAATGTGAAACAATGTTTATTCCCTTCCCTATTCTTAATACACATTATTTTTTTAATTCCGACTATTACTTTAAGAACACCTATATGTTTAAGTTTTAGATGCAACTCTTTAGAAAACCTGTAGTTTTATTCTATAGACTAGTATCAAGTAAATACGAAGGAGTAAGGCATGTGTAGTGCCAGATTTAAATCTCGTCCAGTGGGAATAACATTGCTAATGTATAAAACTCAGCCTGCCATGAATTAAACCTTGAAACTCCTGCATGTATGCCTCCTCCACACTACTGTTCTGATTCTAAGGCAACCTATTCAAAATATTGAAATAAAAGATTTTAAAATTCCAGTAAGTGTTTTATTCTCACAATAATTTTTCTAACTTATTTGCTTACTTCACAGCTTATGATTAACAGAATATATTTCATATTAATGACAAAGAAAACAGGTATTTTAATTATGCTGTTACTTGTCCTGGAGACCTTTCACCATCAATAAATTTACAGAGCTAGTAAGTAATTTGTACATGTACAAAGAACTAAAATGATGATAACTAAGTAATTCAACAAAATGCATAGAGGAATAAAATGTAATCATTAAACTGATAAAAAGCAATTCCTTTTTATCAGGATATTACATAATAAGGATTTATTACAACTTGAGTTATTTTTTGACTACTCTGCTTTGATCCTGTCTCGCTCGCAGCTCGTATTGAGGTTCTTTTGTTCGTCGTCCTTGATTTCTTTATTGACATCTTTCTTCCTGCTAAATGCGCACACACCACCCTCACATTTAAATGGAAATTCCGTTTTCACGTTGCCATCAGCATCCTTGACAGCCCATGGATTCCAAAAGCGAAGTACATACGGCTGGATAAACTTGTGCCAAATAAACAGCAGTACAGGAATGACGAAGCAAGGAACACAAACCATGGTGATGGAATAAAATTAACGTGTACACAACTGTTGGTTTCAATTTGTTTCACGGAGAGTCATTTGATTATTACAAGCTATTAACACTTTTGCCTTACTGTATTTAATTTTTTATGAATAAAATTCTAGAGAACCACGGAAGTGCTACCTTGATTTGATTTGAAGTTTTTTTTGACATTGACATGAAAATATTAGAATGACAGTTTAAGCCAAAAATGAAAATGGCTTGCGCTGCCATGGAAGTAGTAGTTCCTATTTGGAACACCAATTTCTGACTTTAGTATGGACTCCAACCTGCTTAGAGCCAACCTGGGTTGGTCCCACTGAAGTTTTGAATCAGTATTCGCAACAAAATCGATTGGAATCAATAAATAGTTTTGTGTAAAATGGCCATTTTCTGTACATTTTTTGAAAATCTATGACTGCTGATCTTTTTCGAAAAATTACGGATATTTATTTTCCTAAGTCCATTTTCGTGTGGCTACAACGGTTAAGGTACTCTTAAGACTCGGGCCCACCGCGGTGCACGGAGAGGCTACGCACGTGTATTAAGCTTCGCTTTGTAAGAAAAGTTCCGTGCGGGAATCGCACCCGCGACACGCAGCGCCACAAACTGTCAATTGCCAACCGTGCCGTCATATAGCTGTGGTTATGGCTTCCTCGGGCATCGGGCAACTTTGCATAAGAGTGACCGGACTGCACATTCCATTTTCAAATTGTCGCTGAATCTTGCAAGCGAAGATACCCCAACATGCAACATCACTAAAACCGGGGGAGTCCTTTTGCAGCAGTGGAAGTTAATAGTATGACGAGTGCACAATGTCGCAGAAGCATGCATTAGAGGCGTTGAACAGCAGCTTGCAGGACATCCGCGGCAACCAGGCGCTGATGGGTGGCGTCATTCGGAGACTTCAGATCCTGTGGACGGTGACTATTGGGCTAGCTCGCCGTCCGACCGTCTTATAACGACAGGCCGTGTCGACGGCGCGTTCGTGATCCACGCGCGCCTCAAAGAGATCAAACTCAGCAAACCGGAAGCGGTCCGCCAGGGCCGAAGCTTGCCGGAACTGCGGGACTGTTCCGGCAAGCAAAAAGAGATACCACGGTCGTGGAACACAAAGGGCTAAGAAGGAACATGACATGCACGTTTTTCTCAATGAGGAGAAAAACTCAAAGGTCGACTTAGATGTCGCTAGCATCGACCCTACCTTGTCAGATAAATGTTGACGATTTAGTGAATTTGTTATTGCTGTTTTCGAATAATTTTATATTTAAAATGTATTATTTTTGGACTGTTTCACAATTAAAAGAGGAGTTACGTAAAAGAATTGCATCAACAGCAGGGAAAAAAGCAGTTTTGATTGAAAGGTAATCATTAAATAATTTTAAGGTTATATTGATAAATAATCGATTTTCTCATCGAATCTATTAAGATGTATGTTTTTGACTTTCAGATTAGAAGCATACGACCGAAATTTTAATTTTAATGTCAACCTAGAGCCTGGCACATCTCTCAGTGACCCACAATATCGGTGCCCACCAACTTCTTCTTACAAAGACATCAATGCCGATTCGCCGATTCCTGCTCTAAATAGGCAGGAAATACAGTCGTACTTCGAAAGGTGAGTTCATTTATAAAATCTCTTGTAGCATCTCTTTAATGATAACTTTATATTTAGACCTTAGGACTAAAATTATAGGAGGTACCTTCTATGTTACATGATTTACCAAAGTACCTAAAGTGCTATTCTATTTCTTTCAGATTCAATGCTCTGAATGCTCAGCCGAAAGGACAGGCTATGTATGAAGCCAGGTGTTTGTTGACTGCACGGTATAGCATTGAAGGTGCATACACATACATACAGGGTCAATGCAAGGCCCAAATGAAAAAAGTTGTCTATATTGTAAATATTCTGTTGAGCAATGAAGGCAACATTGACCAATGTAATTGAAGAAATTAAAGAAAAGATTGAAGGCACTGCAGTTTTCTTTAAGAATTTACCCATAAGCTCATACACTGAAATAAATAACATATTATCATTACTTTCTATGTAAAATGATCTACAATTATCCACGAGTTATTATGAATCAATCACACGTACCGGTATATTTACTTTGGCCAAAATAATCATCAACTTTAAAATGAGCAGGGCACAACACAGAGTGCTCGGTTGCTTTAAAGTTTTTGATTCTCAACGGTTTTTCCCAAGCTTGGAAATATATGTGTTCCTTGATTTTTGCAGTCTGGAGCATAACACTGCGTCATATTTATAGTATTTAATTATTTTCGATATTTGTTTATATAAAAATCGTAAATTAGTATGGATTTTGACAGGTGACAGAACACAATTAGGCAAAGTTGATTATGCGACATCTGGTGGGATAAAAAGGCAGTTTTTCACCCCATTTGGAGGTTAATATAAAAAAAAAAAAATTCGAGTGGGTCAGTAAAACAAAAAAAAAAATTGACATGATCGTCGGCGATTCAAAAGTATACACATCCATAGACCCCATGATGACTAATGACGATAGTACTGCATAAGTGCATACCCCGATGAATTTCTCATCTCCCTGGAGTTAACGGGGGTGCTGGCTGTCTCATCAGCTGGAGCTTAAAGTTGGCGTTCCAGTTCTGGTCATGCAAAACCTTGATGCAACCAGACTGTGCAACGGCACCAGACTTCAGGCAGAGCTGGGCAGTAACATTATAAAAACGGAGCTGCTAAAGGAGAGAGCGTTTTAATTCCCCGCATTAGGATAAGATAAGATAAGTCTTTATTTGCCTTAAACATGGTATAGAGTTGTTACAGTCAGGTATTAATCAAAGTCCACATGTTTAGCTATACAGGATATGTATCAATTGCATGCAAAATTATAATAATTAGTTAATAATAATTGTTGATCAATGTCACAGATATAAAGTCAATAAAATTATATAATAGTTTTAAAAATATAATAATTTATAATATTAAAAATTAAATAAATTACTCAGCATTATTCGCAATGACAAAAGTCCAGAAATTTATAGTTTTTTGTCAAGAAAATCATTAATGTCATAAAACATATGTTCTTTCAGCCATTTCATTAGTCTGTTTTTAAATGAGTTATTATTAAATAACAATTTTATTTCTTTTGGAATTTTGTTATATACGTACACACATGACTAGGAAACTTTTCGCACACTTGGCTGATTTAGGAGTATCCTGCAATACAAGTCGGCATGGATCTCTATTTCGTGAGTTCAATTGATAGGCTTTTTTGAACAATCCCTTATTATTATAAACATAATTACAAATTTCATAAATGTAGAGTGACGGAAGTGGTAATATACCTAGCTTTTTAAAGAGCGGTTTACATGACTCGTCAGGACGGATACCACAAATGGCTCTGATGCATTTCTTTTGCGCAATGAAAGCTCTGTGTCTATCCGTGCCGTTACCCCATATAATAAGCCCGTATCGCAAAATGGATTCTATATAGGCGTGATATGCTGTAATTGCTGTTTTTTTATTGGTAATATTCTTTATCTGTCTGAGAGCATATACAAACTTATTAATCCTACTGCACAAACTATCCAGATGTACTTTCCAATTCAGATCTTGATCTATAAGTACTCCTAAAAATTTAGTTTGTGGAACTTCTTTTAACCTGTCAATATTAAGTTTGAAATTGTATTTAGTATGTTTGGATTTATTAAACTGTATATAATTAGATTTATCTAAATTAATTTTTAATTTATTTGTCTGTAACCATTTTAAAATGTCGTCAATAGTATTATTAATGTCCATCTCATGATCAGATTTAGTTTTATACTTTTTGTCAGATGTCACAATAATCGAAATGTCATCTGCAAATAATACACATTTATGATTAGTCACTAGCGGTAAGTCGTTTATGTATAATAGAAACAATAAGGGTCCTAATATACTCCCTTGGGGGACGCCGCAATTATTAACTCTATAGTCAGATGAATACGAGGTTAATAAATTATCATTTACTTTATTAATAACAACGTATTGCTTTCGGTTGCTTAAATAAGATGCGATCCACTGCAGTGCATTATTATTACTATTTCAAATAACTTGCCATTTCAATTTTAGAGGTAACAATTTCTCTTAAAATTGGATTTTACAATGACGATCAACAGATCCTAGGGCCAAACCATAAAAGTGACAGGCATTCAATTGTGCACTCCATGCTTTTCACACAGTCAATTATGTATGTTGGTTGTTCAGTGCCCAAAACTTGCACGTGCTTGCGGAAAATAACAAGTCATACAGAACGGTATTAGAATAAATAATGCCCAACAAGGCGTGTGATGGTTCACTTTGAAAAGAAAGTTGGATAGCGCCAAAATAAACGGTTTTTAAGCCATATCGTTGCCATTTAATTTTGTTTGGGACTTCTTTTTGTAGTCATCATCCACATTATCACATTTTGATCAGCCAGCCAGTTCTCACACATCACGCCATGTAATTCCCGAAGGTTTAAGCAGAAGTATACCTAACCGTACACCCATATTTCGCCAGTTATGTTGAAGTCCAAGTGATTGGGGCGAGCCTATTTCCACCAACTGGGCACAAATCCAGATTACGTGGCTGCTATTGAGAGATTCCTGATGGAATAACCCAATAACACTATTATTTATAGTATTTTTTTCAATTGCATACATTGTTTAATGTTAAGTGGAAGAGCGGAGTCACACAAGCATCTCCTTGCTTAAAAGATGATCTCTAAATCATGTGCGCTATAAAATTATGTTATTAAAATAAACATTTTTTTAACACTGCCCGACCTCCAGGACCTCATGCTTAGTAGTCGCACTTGCGACCACTCTGCCAACCAGGCAGTCTTTCGCATACACACCAAAATTTCCACGCGAACGAAGTCGCGGGCAACAGCTAGTTGTAAATATGTATCTGAAATTCTGAAGTTTACACTATGTTCTTATTCGTAATAAAATAAACTTTTCATGAAGTTATTGATACTTTAAAGTATAAAATAGAATTATTAACAAGACCTTACTCGACAGTGGCGCCATCTGGTGAGCTCGAAACCCGAATTTATTGTCAAATTCTAAATTAAAGCGAGCGACGGCGTCGCATGTAAAAATAAAATCGTATCTTTAATAATTTCTTTCACTCAAGTAATCTAATCATTTTGATTTGTTTATGTGTAGATAAGGGTGTTAGTATTAAATCTATGAATATAAACTTTATGCAGCATGATTGTTTTGGCGCGCGAAGGACATTGACAGAAGGGCGCTGTTGGTAAACATTTGTGGAAATGGTGTTGTAAAAACAAAATGACGGTGCTAGTTCCGACTTTGACCACGCCACCGTCCTGCTTATTCATTAAAACTAACCCCCCCCCCCCGTATAACTGGACCCGAGGCGGTGGCGCGTAGTGTTCCGCGCGCTCCCCTATTGGCGTTACGGGGGGAGTACACCTCACTCCCCCGGCAGACTTGAAGAGGCCCGCAGACGCGGCCACTAGCCGGGGATCGTGGAAGGCGCACTAGTTCCCATGATCCCCGGTGCAAGTGTGGGAAGGGAACACCGGGGTGGTTTTTAGTCGGTTAGAGTCCGACAGACCCCTCCGCCCGCCCCAGAGCGGAGGACATCCGTGTGGATTTTCTACCCCGGGGAAAAAAAAAAGCGATTAAAACACTTGCAAGTTGTTTAAAAGGATCATGGATAATTTTATTTATGTAACAAATAATTGTTGTGTTCATATCCTACTATATTAAATCTTAATAAGTTATAATGTATCTATTACGTAGGGACAGTAACACAGTGTAACACTTCTAGTTAAGGCTTACACAACTATTTACCTACCTGAAGTTAATATTAAATAACAGTTTCGACAAACAGTGGAAACGTTGCTGTGTATAACTAATTAACCATTTTTATAGATATCTAGTTATGTCTAATACCCTGTCACTCAACAATCATAATCTAACGATAGAGGCACCTTCTGTTGTGCGATAACGACACACAAAATGAACACATTACAGCTTAAATAAAATAAACTCACAACTCCCACTTTTAAAATTATCTCATACTTAAATTAAACGTAATTTTTAAAAATATATTAAAATAAAATATTCAAGTTAAAACAGATACCTCTCTTACGTTATTGAGATCTTACTCACAGCACACGTATTTCGTATTCAAATTATGTACAAGATAATGTTATGGTATTCTAGCCTTAGGTTACTCTAATTAATAAGAACAACATACGAAACAACCAAAGTAAATAGTCTATATTAAATAAATAATATTATGCTCACTAAACAATTGTCTAGTCAAACTATAACGTTTGCATTGTATGCATAAGTCTCTCATGGCACCTGGTAATATCACAACACAGCACAATCTACAGAAGGTACGTTTTGGCTCGAGGCACTCATAACAACGTGTAGTCTTCTTCTACTTCTTTGAGAGCTCGTCTCAACGAAGCTGGCAGCTCGGGGACTTTGTATATGGAGTCGGAAATCGGCGGCAGTATTAAAGATCCAACAGATTTCTCATAATTAGTGTAGGACCAGTACAACTGCGACACACAAGTTATCTCGTCGTCTGTCATGGCTACAGATCTCAGTTGTTTTCTGAAGTCTACGTAAATGGAATTTCCACATTTTGAGCAAATCTCTTCGAATATGTAGGACTTAGTGCGCTTCTTGGGGCCGTGCTTGCATTGTACGGGCTCGACGAACTTGTTCTTCTTGGTCTTCATGAGTCTGGCGGGGCGGTCGTCGCCGCTGTCGGACAGCACCACCACCAGCTTCTTGGAGCAGTCGGGCGCGCCGATGCGCGGCATGAGCTCGCCGCCACCGCTCATCAATGCCTCGCACAACTGCTCAGACGGGTTCACAAAGTCGTAGTAGATGCACCGCGACTCTGAATTGCTTTTGCTATTGTTTTCGATCTGGAGACTGTATCTCAGACTAATTTTCTTTGGCCTGTTGCTGTATTTCAGGTACACATGTATCGGTATATCGATGGACGCGCAGCCAGACTCTTGGATTTCGTATGGCGGCTCCTGAAGCACTGCAAAAATAAAGCTGATGTTATTGCTCCGTAAAAAACAGATATACAGTAAATATAACAGGGGGCAAAGTCACCGAGATAAAACTATAGGTAGACAGCGGGCTATCTGTGGGAGTGATAATGATGATGAGAGTTTAAACATGAACAAATCATAAGTGTATGTGACGGCGGCAATAAAAAACGAGTAGGTATTACTTAAGTAAATTTATTTAAAAAATAGCTAAGCTTGATTGAAACGCTTTCAACAGTTGTCTTAAAAAAAAGGGTTGGTGATGTATGTACGAGTATGTAAAGCCACATATTTCAGCATAATATAGCTGTAGGTAACAACACCACTGCTGGGACACAGGCCTGCCCTCTGACCGAGGCCGTAAACCAACAAGCTCAGTGCGGGCGGGTCTTTGAATATTTCGCGGTTTCCCAGCGGCATTTTCCGTCATGTTTTCATATTTGAAAATTATAAGTTTTTAAACTGTCATGGTCACTAACATTATAATTAACACTAGAACCGGGATATCTACCATGTCCACTGTTTGTTTTGAGTTCCCGATATTTCGGCGCTGTTGCAAGCACCATGATCACGGATAAACTGAAGTTACTGCGGGAAGTTGCTGCTGTGATCATGGTGCTTGCAACAGCGCCGAAATATCGGGAACTCAAAACAAACAGTGGACATGGTAAATATCCCGTTTCTAGTATTAATTATAATATTTGAAAATTTACACTGTTCCTTCTGCCAGATTATCAACATTATTGCGATAAGATGCAGGAACAAAAAATACTAATAGAAAGTTTCCGCTTGCCTCTTTTAGGATACACGAACGCAGAAGCAGGGTGTAAATGGAAGACGACTTTGTGAACAAAGGTGCTGATGTCTCGGCCGGCGACGCCGCGCACCCACACTCGCCAGTCGAGCGCCAGAGCCCGGCCCGACGCGGTCCGGCGCGGTTCGCACGCGTGTCCCACCTCTAGCCATATGCGCACGCACATCTGCCACATAAAACATTATTGACACGTGATTATACACATCATATAACAAGATAGGTATACAGAAGATCACGCCTGTCGCTCGTGACGGGTCAAACAGAATTTAAATGAATACTCAGACCATTCAGGCTGAATTTTATTTCATTGGCGGATCGGTGGTCGGAGCAATCTTTCAGGGGGCACATTTACATGTTAACACAGCTGCTATGGGATATGCAATTGCAGCTGTTGCTATGGGACATGTGAGGCAGCTCAGAAATATCAACCTGTAGTAGTAATAAAATTGGTATTAAAAAACAGACCGACAAAGTGTTGGTATCCCCGCGAGCATATTTTGGCTTGAGCCAATTTGACGGACAAATGAACTAGGTGAGCTAGGACAAATATATTAGTAATGTCATTAAGTTGAATCATTAGGTGTAGCAAAGCTGACTGCGGGACTGTTCGAAAGAGATCGGCTCTGGAACATAAAGGGCAAAGGAAGGAACATGGATGGTCTGACACTCCCTTCCGCTCCGCCCAGAGCGGGAGGAGTCATATGTGTAGCAAAGCTGCCGAAAGTGGTGGCGCGCAGTGTTCCCTGCGTGCTTCATGGAGATTGTGCGGTTGTTGGATCGGTTGCACTTGGTGATGGTGCCCGCCCATAGAAACTGTTTTCTTATATGTATGGGGGGCCCGCCGGGATGTCGGGCTGATACTAGTCGGGGGTGCGCGTGAATGTATTTTTTTTCTCCGGGTCCCCGACTCATCGTAGTAATAGGATAGGAACGTCCAAAACTATTCTTTCTTTCAAGCTGTAACCAACTGTACCCGATATGTTACTTTCCTCTATACCGAAAATAACGTACTTACACAAAATTCCATTGAAATCGGTTTGGTGGTGTACGTGACGGAGATTAGGGTATAAAAAAAAATTTTTTGTTCACTAGTCGGGTATGAGCTTCTTACGAAAGTTGTTTTGTACGAGTATGACGGGTAGAATCATCAGCTTGACGGATGCAGGCTAGCTACTTCACCGCCATATAGAAGATATGCTTTGGATACATACTTAGACGGTTTAGGGATCCCAGAGAATCTTGGGAAATCATGAATCAAAAATGTATGAAGAAAATAAAACTGAGAACTGAGAGATAGCAATAACGTTTGTGAAAGACCACAACCGATTATACAGAACCCTCGCTATGGGACTACGATTCTTACATGATCTGGTTTTAAATACCTACTTACTTAATTATATGCTAATTGAACAGTATTGAATATTGAAGATAACATTGATTATATTGTAAGATTATTTTGTAGGAAATCAATTTACAAATCAGCAAAACGCGTCTACGTGAAAGATATGTAGCCTTTATACAATATTATAATGCGCTAATAATATTCCGATTTTGTTCCCGATATGATACCAATCCAAAAATTACTTAATAACGATCTGATTAACCTTTACTCCTTAAGTAGGTACATATCTACTTAAGGAGAAACACGGTAGGGCACGCCACGATAGTGGCGATAAGTCCCCTCTTTGAGGAGTGGCTTGAGAGGCGCCACGGCGCCCTCACCTTCCGCCTGACGCAGGTCCTCACCGGACACGGTTGTTTCGGGAGGTACCTGTACCGAATCGGGCGGGAGGAAACGCCCGGGTGCTACTATTGCGAGGATCGACCGGAGGACACGGTGGAGCACACCGTTGAGGTCTGCTCCGCTTGGGAGGAGCACCGCCGTGTCCTCGTAGCGGCGATTGGCGGCGGCGACCTCTCGCGTCCGGCCCTGGTTCAAGCCATGGTCCGGGGCGAGAGGGAATGGGAAGCCGTCGCCTCCTTCTGCGAAGCAGTCATGCTAGCGAAGGAGGCGGCGGAACGTGAGAGGGAGAGAACCTCCTCACGTCCCAGCCGCCGCGGGAGAAGCACCGGGCGTCGGGGGCCACGCCGTGATGGCTCTCGGCCACCGTAGGCGCGGGCCTGTGGACGGCGAGTAATGGGCTAGCTCGCCGTCCGTCCGTCGTATGACGACGGGCAGGCCGTGTCGACGGCGCGTTCGTGTTCCACGCGCGCCTCAAAGAGATGTCAGCAAACGGGAGGGGCCCGCAAGGGCCGGTGCCTGCCAGGGCTGCGGGACTGTTCGAAAGAGATACCGCGGCCCTGGAACATAAAGGGCCAATGAAGGAACATGGGTGTTTTTTAGTCAGTAAGAGTCTGACACTCCCTTCCGCTCTGCCCAGAGCGGGAGGAGTCATTTGATGATTTCTCACCCTCCAAAAAAAAAAAAAAAAAAAAAGGAGAAACACGGTATTTTAATAATATAATACCGTGTTTATCCATTTGGAGCCGTAGCAGCCTGGATAATGGCAAGAGGTTTGCTCCTATTATTACCTACTTACATGAGATAGAAAAGCACTGATGACTGTGAGTCTAGCACGTATGTAGGTAACTCTGTAAAGCAATATTTTTTACGGTCGCGAATCGTATTCTAGTCAACATGCAATCTGACACTAACCGGCAATTTGTAAAGAACGTAAGAAAATTTGAATTTCGCGGGCTACTTGGAAAAACTGGTTGTAAGTACACCAATTTGTTATTAATAGCCTTTAATACGAGAAAGCACTTACAAGATACACATTTATCAAACATTGATTACAATAAATACATATAGGAAATATTAGTGCGCCACTTCGCCCTTGTCCTTTATAGATAAACGGTGTAGAAATAGACTCGCGCGCAATTTTCAGCCACATTCACAATGAGTTTCTGTTCGAGTTTAAATCGAACACTAAGCGAAAATACATAATTGCATTGAAAGCAAGTATGCACATTCGCTCGTTCACCAAAATGTGGGCCAGTTCGTGTTCGGATCTCATTAGAGACACCGCGTACTCAAAACCATTACCATTGTCTTGTAATTAAGTGTTATAGTGATTTATTATATAGCTATTTCCCTTACAATTTGAGACTTTAACTTCTACCATAAACCATACCCTATCAATACGAGAAAGGAGTGTTAGGTCACCATAGCGCCAAGCACTACTTTTTACATGGTCCTTCGAGCATTTTTTTACCAGTGACTACCAAGTGAAACAGTGCCACGCGAACCAGAAGATCGCTGCGATTTGAAGAACCACGGATTGCAGAGACGGTCGGTTGGAGCACATAAGGTCAGATCGAACCATTTATTTACACTAACCATTACCAAATATTTTCAAATCAACTTTAAAAATGGATTCCGATACTCTGTTCATCAACCAGACGGAGCTCTATGAAATCCTGAGCAAGTTTTTAACCAACATAAAGAAAGATGGATCCGAGAGGAAGACCATCGATAATTACAAGCGCAAGGTTAATATGTTGGAAGCATACTGGCGCGATTATCAAGAAAACCATAAGAAAATAATGGAGTTGGCAGATTTTGACCACATTTACTTTAAAAAGGGTTGTTTCGAAACAGCCCAGGCAGTTTATTTGAAAATTAAGGAGATTATAGACAAAACCATGAGGCAGTTAGGCGCTACGCAGCTGAAAGATGAAATCCCCTGTAGAACCAAAGCGGATGAGGTACAACCATTACCAGGTAACCGGGCTAGCCAACAGCTAGGTGCGGGCCATCTTCGACAGGAAGATGAGGCGGCGCAGCCACAACCAGGTACGTCGTCGTCTCGCTATGAGGGGTCGCCGCAGCGAGAGAGTTTACTATATACAGATAGAGGCTCCAGCAAGCTGAACGGGTTAATAAAGAAGCAGAATATTAACTTCAAAGCGTTCATGAGAACCGTGAGTAATATACAAGTAGACAATTTCGAGAATCAATGGCAATTCGAGAATGCTCTAAAATCACTGGATAGCCGATGGGGTGAGATCGACAAGCTTCATTGGGAAATTGAAGGTGAGGATGGAGGCGATGATATTACATACCAAATAGAATTCTGCAAGTACGAGGAAAAGTACAGTGAGCTGACAAACGACATCAATAAAAAGATGTGGGCAGTGAAACACCGTGAAAAGTCAGCACCAAAAATGGACATACCCGTGTTCAATGGGACTTACAACCAATGGGTTCCATTCAAAGACTTGTTTAGCGAAGCGGTCGACAAAAACCCGTCGATGTCTAATGCACAAAAAATGCAGTTTTTGAAGAGTAAGGTGACTGGAGAAGCAGAGCGTCTGATTCACCATTTACAGATTAGCTCTGACAATTATCATGTAAGTTGGAAGATTCTAAACCACAGGTATGGTAACAAGAAATTAATTTTCACATCCCATATCAATATACTGCTCGGACTTCCCAACATACAACAGCAGTCGCTAGCCCCGATAAAGAAGCTGCATGACGTAACCAAGGAGACGTTGCACGCTATACAGAATCTCGGAGTTGATGTAACAACTTGGGATCCACTTTTAGTGCACCTGCTAGCGCAAAAGCTTGATGACGACACCTTCACTGAATATATAGAATCGGTCAAGAATCCTAGAGAGCTACCCGATCTACAGGAATTCATGGAATTCTTGGAAACAAAATTTACAGCGCTAGAAGCGTCTCGTCGCAAGCAGGAACCAGCAAACCAAAAAACCACGCCGCATCAATCAAGCAAAAACAATAACCAAAACCAGAAGAAAAGTTTTCATCTCAATAAACATCAATCAGGCAATAGAGACAATTCAAAGTCTAACATGAACGCGTTACATGTGTCGCAATCGATAACCTGTGCATTGTGCAATTCAGAACACGGATTGTGGCGTTGCCCTAATTTTTTGCAAATGACGCACGAGCAAAAGGCAAACAAAATTGAGCAATTAAATTACTGCCAAAACTGTCTATGCAGCCATAACAACAAACCATGTCAGTCGAGCAAACGATGTCGTAAATGCTTAGGTATACACAACACTCTACTCCACGAAGCATTAGCAAAACAAAGTCCGACTGCGTCAGCAGAAACCTCCGACAAGAGTGTTGCAACCAAAAGAAGCACATCTAAGTCATCTCACGTGTCTTGGGATGACATGTCTGAAGTACTTTTAGCCACCGCAATTATAAAAGTAAAGGGAGCTGATGGAACACAGCACAAGATGAGAGCTTTAGTTGACCAAGGTTCTCAACTGTCGTTAATCACCGAAAATGCAGCGCAGATTTTGGGATTAAAGAGAGATCATTTTAAAGGACAAATTTACGGTGTCGGGGAAAAAGAAAATAACGCAAAGGGAATGTTACAGTTAACACTACAGTCTGCAAATAGTGAATTTACTTGTGACACGAACGTTATTGTTATGAACAATTTGATCAAACGACTGCCAAATAACACTTTTACTAAACCGACAACGTGGAACCATATCCAAGGGATACAATTGGCTGATCCAGAGTTCCACATAAGCAGGCCCGTAGACATGCTTCTAGGTGCAGATGTTTATAGCAAGATAATGTTAGGAGGAATCTTAAGAGGAGATAAGGACAAGCAACCAATCGCTCAACAGACGCAACTAGGATGGCTACTCTGTGGATCCATGAAACCACACTACCAATGCAACGTAATTCTCAACAACACAGAAGACCTTCTGCAATATTGGGAGAACGAAGACATTAACCAGAAGATAGAGATGACCAACGATGACCATGAGTGCTTACAGTTCTTTATTAAAACCACAAAGAGACTTGAGGACGGAAGGTATGAAGTCCGGCTACCGCTTAAGCCGGAACACAACGACAAGTTGGGTCATACCAAACCACAAGCATTAGCTCAGTTTAGGAACTTAGAGAAGAAATTTGAAAAGAACCGCGAACTGAAAGCAGACTACAAAAAATTCATGGACGAATATTTTGAATTAAACCACATGACACCATGCAGAATTAACCAGGCACCCGAATGCTACTTACCACACCATGCAGTCATTCGGGCTGAATCTACTACTACCAAACTGAGAGTAGTTTTCAACGCCTCGGCAAAGTCATCATCAGGATACAGTCTAAATGACGTCATGTACAGGGGTCCAAATATACAAAAGGATATTCAAGAGCTTATCCTGAAATGGCGACAATTTCAATTTGTATATACTTCCGATATCGAGAAGATGTACAGAATGATCCGAGTGCACCAAGAAGACCAAGCTTATCAAAAGATACTATGGCGAGAATCAAAAAACCAACCTATACAATCGTTTCAACTCGTCACGCTAACATACGGAACCAAACCAGCGGGCTTCTTAGCGATGATGTGCTTAAAGCAACTAGCATCTGATGAAAGACAAAAATTTCCTGACGCAGCAAAAGAATTGGAAGAAAGTTTTTATATGGATGATTTTTGCGGAGGACGCCATTCAATGGAAGCAGCGAATAAACTGAAATCCGAGCTCATAAAATTATGCCAATTGGGTGGATTTAATCTTAGAAAATGGACCTCGAACAAACCAGAGTTATTAACCGATTTGGAGAGAGAGCAATGTGACCAGTCAACATACGAGTTCAAGCAGAATGATTCTACCAAAACATTGGGTCTTCGTTGGAACCCACAGAAAGATAATTTTACCTTCAACTCGAAAATAGAACCCGAATCATCTGCAACTATTACCAAAAGAGCTCTACTTTCGGACATTTCCAAGCTGTTTGATCCATTAGGGTGGTTAACCCCCTTGAGCACTACCATGAAAATCCTGTTTCAAAATGTCTGGTTGTCTAACATAAAATGGGATGACGCGCTACCAGAGGAAATGAACTCGGAATGGACTAAACTGAAGCAAGAATTTCCGGACATAAACAGTATAGAAGTCAACAGATGGTTGGGAATGGGAGAAAACCAAAATATAGAATTGTACGGATTCTGCGACGCCTCTAACAAAGCATACGCGTGTGTAATCTATTGCAAGGTAAAAAACAATGCAGGGACAACCATTACATTAGTAGCGGGGAAGGCCAGGCTGGCACCCATAAGCAAGGTCTTATCTATACCGAGACTGGAGTTAATGGGCGCTCATCTGCTAGCTCAACTAATGCAAAAAGTTCAAAGCTGCTTATCAGATTACCCTACGGAGGTCTACTGCTGGACAGATTCAACAGCAGTACTAGGATGGATACAAGGAGATCCAGCCCGATGGAAACCATTTGTAGCAAATCGGGTAACAACAATTACCAAAATCATACCATCAAAACATTGGCAATATGTAAAGACGACAGATAATCCAGCAGACTGTGCAAGTCGTGGTTTGACTGTCAAGCAACTCAAAGACCACAAGTTATGGTGGCAAGGGCCGACATGGCTGCCATCATACACAAACCAAGAAAACCAACGTACCATTTTTGAGACGAACTTAGAAGTAAAGCCGTCTATTTTAAAACAAACCAACGCGGTAGTCATTGAACAACCAACAGAATCGCTGACTACCTCAATTATTAAGAATTTGATGAACAAACACAGCTCCATTACAAAAATCATACGTATTTTAGCATGGATACTGCGATTGCCTACTTTGAATAAACAAGCTCGCCGCCCCTACCTCGAATTACACGAACTTCGAAGCGCTAAACAGCTGATAATCAAAAACGTTCAGCAGGCAGAATTTGCAAACGACCTAGATTCATTAGACAAACACGGAAGAGTGCACTCCAAAAGCAAGATTTTGAGTTTGAACCCAATTATAGATGAACGCGGCATGTTACGTGTGGGTGGGAGATTAGAAAACGCCAACATGAGTCCGGAAATGAAACATCCCATCATCTTACCACACGATCATCAGCTAACCACATTACTGATTGATCAAGCTCATAAACTGACTTTCCATGGAGGAGCGCGTTTAACATTAGCAAATCTACGACGACAGTACTGGATTATCGGCGGATATATGGCCACAAAAAAGTTTATAAGAAAATGCGTCATATGCAGAAAACAAAATCCCATACGGCAGCACCAGCTCATGGGAGATTTACCAGAACCAAGAGTGAATCCAGAACATGCATTTTATCACTGCGGCGTAGATTATACGGGATTCGTGGAGGTTAAAGCAAATAAAGGACGGGGAATCAAAACCACAAAGGGGTACATTGCAGTTTTTGTATGTATGGTCACGAAAGCGGTTCACCTAGAACTCGTGTCAGACCTGAGCAGCTCCGCCTTTTTGGCAGCTCTAACCAGAATGGCAGCCAGAAAAGGGGCGCCACGACACATGTACAGTGACAATGGCACTAACTTCGTGGGAGCAAACAGGATGATACAGGAACAAACTAACCAGCTTCACAAGGGATTCAGTGAAAGTTTTACGACCGAAATAACAGAGATGGGCATAGAATGGCACTTTAATGTACCTAGCTGGCCTAACGCCGGCGGCCTATGGGAGCGAGCAGTACGCAGTCTAAAACATCATCTCAAGAGGGTTATCGGTCAACAAAGACTAACCTTCGAGGAGTACACCACATTGTTAGCTAGACTAGAAGCGTGCCTCAACTCGCGACCTCTTTGCGCGATATCCGAAGATCCTGACGATGTAAACTTCCTTACACCAGCTCATTTCTTATCAGGAAGACCAGGAACAACTGTTATAGAAACCGAGCAAGATGCTAGAACCAGATGGCATCTAACCAGCAAATTATTCCAAGATCTTTGGAAACGTTGGAAGACTGAATACTTGGTACAACTCTTATCAAGAAGCAAATGGATGGAACCACAAAAAAACATCGGAATTGGAGATCTAGTGGTAATTCATGATGAAAATCTGCCTCCAGGAAAATGGGCTCTTGGACGTGTGGTCGACACACACCCAGGAGATGATGGCCTTACCAGAGCGGTTTCATTAAAAACCAAAAATGGAGTAATAAAACGCCCTATTGTGAAACTCGCCGTTTTGCCCGTTAACCAGAGTAGAGTAACGGCACCCAAACCAGATACAAAACCAGCAACCAAATTGATGGAGAGGAAAAGAAAACCGAGATCAAAAATCGCAACTGTAGCAACTGTTTTACTGAGTTTTTTCATGCTGATTTTTCCATCTTACGGGTTACACGACATAAAACCATTTCCAAACAACCAAACGCTTTATTTTGACCCCATATCAAAGGTACAATTAATCAGGGATAAATGGACATTAGTCATGTACTACGACATGGGACCTTATTGGACAGGCATAACCACTTATAATAAAATATCAAATTATCAAGAACAATTGTGCGCAACCATTGAAACACTAAGCCATTGTAATACGATCGTGCAGCAAGCCCGACACGACTACCAGGAACTCGAATACTACAATGAACTTTTGCTAACACAGCACTTTGATATCCACGCCAGACAGCGACGCGCCACAGGGAAGACGGTTCGGCGCCGACGAGGACTAATCAACGGTATCGGGTATCTAGCGAATGACTTATTCGGTGTATTGGACTCACGTTTCGCTGACCAGTATGAAAAAGACATCGAAACCATACATCGCAATGAGAAACACCTTTCGAATTTATGGAAAAACCAAACTTCCATAATCGAAGCAGAGTTCAACCTCATGAAGAGAATGGAGATCACTGTAAACAAACAGCACAAATTAATAACCAAGAAGCTTTTGAATTTGCAAGAAAACGCGAGCACTCTCCAACGCGAAATACAAAATATTTCATTCGTCAATGACTTCACATTGTCAGCGATGTCCGGAAACAGCTTGCTGCAAGGATTAAGACGACTTCAAGATACGTTGCTCGATGCACTAACAGACATCTACCACGGTCAAATTAGCATACATTTACTGCCACCAAAGCAACTTAAACGCGAGCTCCAAACCATATATGGCCAGATGCCAAGCGAACTCACACTACCAATCGCCAATTTAGACACCGATCTTCAGTATCTTTACAAACTACTGAAAGTTAAAGCCAGAGCGACTCAAAAATTTGTCATAATTGAAGTTACTTTTACACTAGTATCGAGAGAAAGTTTCAAATTGTACAAGATAATACCTATACCGCACCAAACAAACACCATTAAGACCACCATCATACCGGTCTCCGAATACGTAGCCGTCAACCTGAAGAAGGATTCCTTCTTTAGCATGTCCACACAGGAACTGACGGCATGTCTACACCATGGAACCACATACATGTGTCAGCTGCTAAAACCAATAACTGACCTGCAAAATGACGAAAGTTTTTGCGACAAGAACTCGGCTACCAATAAATGCAAACTAGAAAAAACCAACTGCACCAACGTATGGTTTGAATTACATTTGACTTCTCAGCACTTTTACTTTTGTTGTGACACCTACACAATAAAAATAATATGCGGCGATCATGTAACGATTCGTCAGCTGAGCCAAGCTGGAGTCATTGGCATAGGTCAAGAGTGCGTCATCAAAGGAAAGGACTTCTCATTATATTCAATACGGCATCAGTCCAACCAAATGAATATTTCACCAACTATTTATGTACCAGAATTCGATCAAATTAATCACTTGATCAACATCAAAATCCCTGACGAAAACCAGACTGATGACGGAAACCTCAACATATCCATGACCCGTCTGGGGGAGGCGATAGAGAAACTGAAGAAGAACGACGCAGAAATAGACGATATATCGCCGCATGACATCCACCAATACGTAATATGCTACGTGTTAATGTCAATCGCTCTATGCGTAGCAGCAGTTTGGTTGTGGCAGACCGGGCGATGTCGCCTGTGCCGAAAAGCCGCAGCTGGACACCGTGGCGGAGGGTCACACCGGCAGCAGACCACGGTGACCCCACCGCCTCCGAGACCTCGACGCCGCAGCGAGAGCTGCTGCCAACAGGAGTTGGCAGCGGCTCCGCTGACATCAACCAGAAGTCGCGAATCATATAGTGAAGTGCTTAGTGCCAGTGCTCTAAAAGATAAAAGTGAAGTCGGTTTTCGTTTACACAATTATGCCAAACGCTGGCCTAGCGCGAACTATAGTGCGATCAAACGGGACAAAATTACGAACACAGGCAATCAGAATATTGCTTTTACTGTGGAAGACACAATAGTGTAACTTCAAATCGGTGTTAATGTATTTAATCATTTATAATTAGTTAACTAGACCAATAAGCCTTTATGTTTTACCTTTATGTTGATTGATCATTATTTTTATACTTACCAGTTAAGATTACTAGAAACGAATGTGTTTAAGTAGTATAATATGCTGTACACACTATAAATGTTATAGTCTAGTTTTTAGTTATCATCCCGCATTTCTTCTCGCTCTCGGGAATATGTTCGAGTTTAAATCGAACACTAAGCGAAAATACATAATTGCATTGAAAGCAAGTATGCACATTCGCTCGTTCACCAAAATGTGGGCCAGTTCGTGTTCGGATCTCATTAGAGACACCGCGTACTCAAAACCATTACCATTGTCTTGTAATTAAGTGTTATAGTGATTTATTATATAGCTATTTCCCTTACAATTTGAGACTTTAACTTCTACCATAAACCATACCCTATCAATACGAGAAAGGAGTGTTAGGTCACCATAGCGCCAAGCACTACTTTTTACAGTTTCTATTAACTCCATTAAGAACAATGTCCCGACTACTTGTGAAGATTGCAATTGTACCTAATAAATTTTAATTTTATTGAGTTTGCAGTGATTTTACAGACGCAATAGTATTTGTTGACAATATAAACATCGAAGTCACCGAAAGAATATAAGAAATGTGACCTAATTAAGTACTTGGTTATGCTTGTTCTATTGGGGCTTCTTCTATTGGGACAATGCGCTGTCCTAGTGATCTCTTGGGTTCACTTTATTTCTATTCTTGGCTGGATTGCATTTACTAATTATACCTACCTTAGTGTAAGACAACAAGGAATTTAAATTCAAAGCAGACGTATTACTCAGTAGTATCTCGCTTTTTGAATAACGGTACAGTTTAGTTAACCTCTGGAATTCTAGATTCGATTCTATATCGGGTCAAAATCAATTGAAAAGAGATGCTAGAAGAATAAGCAAACTATATCATTATGCAGACCTAGTAAGTATCCAAATCCATCCACACGTTTCATGAAACCGCTTCGTGAACCGGCCGCACTACGCTGGTTTTTGCTGGGTCTTCCGTTTTTGTTTCAAGATATGTTTTTTTTTGCTGAGAAATGATATACTTATCTAATTATTGTTGAGAAGATCAGCAAAAAAGAGGATCTTAAGCATGTTTAGGGTCACCAGATATGCATATTTAGTCATTTCATAGTACGTTATTACGTTGTACATTATTTTCCCTCATATTATTTTCCGCCACTTAATCAGAAATCCTTGGCAACTAAGCACTTGTTAACAATGATATTCTCCAAACTCTTTTATTGTGAACAGGAACAAGGATGATAATTATGGACACCTAAGATATACCAAAATAAACCGTATAATTGCCAAACTTTATTTAGCGCGTAAAAGGACGGTCAGAACGGAAAAAAAATCTAAATAAAAAAAGCGAGCCGTTCTATTAGCGAAGATAAAAACCAAGTATGGCGTGTGAATTGTGCCAAAAACAACGAAGATTACGTCAAGTTAGCTCTGCGGCGGCCTTGGCCATGAATAGAGACAGGTTCGCCGCCGCGCCGACTGCACCACGCCGTAGCTCGGTAACGTTCATCTATAATATAACACATTTACTACTGACGCTGACGATCCAGAATCATTCGCCCGTGAATCATAGTAAATAGTTCTGCTAAATTATTGCGACTCACATCGCTGAACAGATCTACTAATAATAAAGACGTCGATGTTTCCCTCGATATTTCCTGGTGGAATTTTAACATTTTGAAAGTCAAATTACACAATCTGTGTCACTGTTTTGGTTTTTAAAACACCCAGCATACATAAATCACACTCTTTTCGGGAAAAATATTCTGTAAATTGCCAAACCGATTTGGGCACGTCTGGTAGAATAGCCCACCACCACAGGTCCACAAAGAAGGCCTGTGCCAGGGAGCTTCTGGGTAAGTTATTGGAATAAAGAGAAATTAGTTACCACTTACCAGTCTTAATGTTTAAATAAATGTTGATGATACAATACACAGCTTACATTAATTGACCTACCTACTTAGTTTTCGAAAAGCAATTTATTAACAGCTCTGGCTTTTCAAATAGCTATGTAAAGAAGATCATCATGAAATTGTATTAAGTTTTCATTTCAGATATTACAATTATTTCTAGGCCCGCTGGTTGATTACAGCCCACGCTCTTTTAGAGGAGGCCTGTGTCCCCATAAACCCCTAAAGGCTGAATATATATTACAATAAATTATTTTTTAAGAAAAAGTTGGTATGTTGACGTTTTGAAGTTTTTCCTAAAGCTAAGTATTGCTGAGCTGAGATGTCATTTTACTCTTGGATGTTTCTTTCATTCCCAAACTGCATAATAAGTGAATAAAGAAGAGAAACTCATATGTTACTACAGCAGAAAAACATAAACGGTAACAAGTAAGAATAATTTAATCTGCCGCATGCCGTAAGAAGTTCAACATCTCAGCTGAGCACTTCGAGTTAATATTTCAATGTCTTTGACTTCGATCAAACTAAGCATCAATATTATTTTAGGCATCTATTCCGATTGAGATTCGAACCTGAGACCAAGCAGTATAAAGGCTATAATCACAAAAACTATTACTTATTTACTAAGACGGTACCATACCTCGTGAGAAAATAATAAAATTAATTATTGCGAACTTGACGTGAGTACACTTGTCACCTTATATTATATTACAAATTACAAAGAGTCATAAAATACACATACAAAACAACATACATAAAAAACGATAAAAAATACCAAATGACTGACAACTAAACTTTACACAAGTGTAGCAATGAGAAAAAATAATAAAATGTTTATGGTGATCGCGACACAATCGAATTTTGATATGAATATTTTATGTTTGTGCCATATGATTTCGTATTGATGTGTAAGTATTTCGCAATGCCCTATATTTTTAAGTTCAATGATCTGCCGATGAGTAACCATAACATATGAGATCAGCAAAAAGTATTTTGATATCGTATTCATGATGAGTTGCACGTACGGTTTCTAATTGCACCGAACAATGCAGGTTGGCAAAAGGAGTTTAAGCTTCATTGTTAAGTACTTGCAAAGAAAAGAAATTGAGGAAAATCTTGAAGAACAATTTTGAAACGATTTTTTTAAAGAAATAATGAATTTCAAATTTTAATGATTTTATTTTTAATCCTATTGAGGTAAAAAAGGCTTTGTTTTTCATAAACTAACTGTAATTGAAGAGAATGCTCTCAGTGGCGACCGGAGAAGGTAAAACAATGGTCTGATTTCATCCTTTAGCAAAAGCTTAACAAGGATTTTTTCAGTCCCTTTGTGTGATCGTTTGATTAATTTCCAATTTTTTCTTGCATCTAATTTTCCATAATTCTATTCATGGAGTAATACAGCATATTATATCAGAATGTCATATTCAAGGGTGTGGTACAAACCATCGGTCAGATAGGCACAATAGGTAGTCGCTCCATGTAAAATACTTGTATTCAACTGCATCCGGTAAGACTGAAAGCCGACCCCAACAGAGTTGGGAAAAGGCTAGGCAGATGATGATGGGGCACTTACAGACCATAAACTTAACATTTTTCCATGGGACCTACATCGTAATCGCAAAGATATAATCAATTGTTCCTTAAAAAAAAATCCAATATATACATACTCAAACCGGATGCTGAATTTTATTGCTGATATAACCAGGGGGCATTTTCATAGTGAACATAACAATACCTATTAGTAGTGCGTACAAAGCTTTATCTAATCGAGTAATTTAAGTACAGTCTTGCTAGTCTTGCTACATCCAAATGTAATTAAAATTGCTATCAATAACGTGATATCACAGTTTATTCTAGTGTGTTCAATATTGGTCTTTGATAACTTATTATTTTGTTTTAAATTTTCTACGTATTTAGCAATTTCTTATGCGCAACTACTAGTTATTTATTCAATTTAAACAATTATCGTAAACATGTATTGCCTATAAATACAGTAATAGCAAGTACGCGACTGCCGTGCAATATCAATCAAATTCTGACATAATATTGGATACCATACATTATTTAATTCGTATTTGTCCTTCACAGCGATGCTTGAAGATAAGATTAAAATACAGTACTATCTGCGTTTTATTCACTTTATTACTTTATAAAACTTGCAAAAGTAACACAACTATACGATAAGTGGACACCGGGACACGTGTGGTTCACTTAGATTATATAAAGTAATAATTTTACTTTATTATTTCTATAGCAACAATAACTTAAAAGCATTTGATGATTGGATTTTCATTTAATCATGATATTGCTTGATAGTATCGAAAGGTAAATATAAGGTAGGTTTGAAGGCACCTACATGAAATAACACACATGAATCATTACATACATCGTGGAAGTGATATCGACGTACAAACGATTACCATGGATTCAGTAGGTATATCATTCTGAACCCCCCACATAGAAATGTTACATCTGAAATTAAAAAAAACGAAACTGCTGTTCCATACATTTTAACAATGTAGACATTGCACTTTTGTAGGAAACCTCCGATTTTTTCCGGTTTGGAACTTAATATGTGGTAACGGTTTGTACGCGGTGTCCCTTCCACCCTGTATAGTTTTAACATAATAACGGTACCTATGTAAGTTCCAAACAGATAAATTGTTTTTTTCTGGTAATAGTATTTCTTTTCCAAATATTCAAAACCCAACAGATGATCGTGATGACCGGAGATTGTTCGGATAGGGTGGTTATTATATATAAAAATGCCTTACGACCAGCCAAAAGCAATTTTGTTATAAAGACTCTTTGCAACTATGAGAAAAACCTGATAGTCCAGTCATTATAGTAAGTTCACCTCGGAATTCGAGATACCCAGCTGTAAGTCTGTAAATACTTGTATATTGACACCCTAAAAGTTGTCTCAAAACCTACATATGGTAGGGTGTAAGCAACTATTGAATTTCAAGGTCAAAGGTCACAAAAATCGTTTTTTTGCGGTTTTTTTGGAAATATCTCGTTTCCTATGGGTTTTTTGCTATTTATATTTTTTCCAATATTGTAGAATACAAAATTCTCTACAAATTTTGTGTAATACGTTTTTGTATATGGTGAACCGTTTTCGAGATAGAGGGCGGAGAGCGCGCGGTGCCTCCGGTCGAAAACGCGCCATATATAGTTGATGAACTATCGATAAATCAATGATTGTAAATATTTGTCAATTTTATTAACTATTATATTATATTTTATCATTTTTTTCCTAACCTATCCACTTTTTATTCAGTATTAATTTATTTAACAACACTTACCTGCCCATGTAATTGCAGAATTGTTAATAAAAATATAGGAATTATATTTGAATTTTAACCTAATTAATAGTAATAACTTCTTACATGATGAAAAAAAAAACAAATAAATTATGAATTAATCTTTTTATTAAAAAATATCATTCAATACATTTACTTTTATTGAAAGTAAAAAAATGGAATAAAGGGTACAAAAACTACAATTTATAATTTTAATCATCTTCTTCCTCTTCATCGTCGTCTTCTGGCTGCTGGTAAATTTCAAACTGGTCTTCATTATCGTCTTTAACGACATTTGTCTCAAGTTCTTCCATGATTTTGGGGTCAAAGGTTCCATCTTCGTTAATGTCGCTCTGATATGGCCCATTACATTGGCCACAAGCTAAAGAGCATTGCAAGCCCGCTTTCCTGCTTCCGCATCGCGAACCACAACCACTCTTGCAGTTGCAGAAAATTGTATTTAGCAAATCTTCTGGAGCAGGTGGTAAAATTGTCATGATAGGCTCCAGAAAATCGTTTCGCATTGCCCAACCCCATACTTGGGGTTCCAAATCATGTCCTAACCAAGTTTGAACTTGATAATATACACGGTTGAAATGTTGATGAGCAGCTGCACTTGTTGGTGGAATATTTGAAAGCTGCACAGGTTTATTAAGTTTTGTAGACTTGACGTAATGCATATAACGAAGATGATCGAGACTTTTCACAGATTTCGGAGCATTATAGACCGCCAATTAATGCATGAAGAAAATGATAAAATATAATAGTTAATAAAAATTGACAAATATTTATAATCATTGATTTATCGATAGTTCATCAACTATATATGACGCGTTTTCGACCGGAGGCACCGGTTGACCTGAAGTGATGCTGTGACCGCGCGCTCTCCGCCCTCTATCTCAAAAACGGTTCACCGTATAAAAAAAATTATTACACAAAATTTGTAGAGAATTTTGTATTCTACAATATTGGAAAAAATATAAATAGCAAAAAACCCATAGGAAACGAGATATTTCCAAAAAAAGCGCAAAAAACCGATTTTTGTGACCTTTGACCTTGAAATTTAATAGTTGCTTACACCCTACCATATGTAGGTTTTGAGACAACTTTTAGGGTGTCAATATACAAGTATTTACAGACTTACAGCTGGGTATCTCGAATTCCGAGATTCTTACCTAATTTAAGCTTAAATGACTGGACTATGAGCAAGTTTAAATTCTTAAGAATTCAACAACGCACCTATATTTAAGATGTAATCTAACCGGATCCGTTTCAAACTGGCTGATTAATAAGCAGTTTCCTTCGTGAATATACTATAGCTGTGATCATTTTATATTTTCCTGTATATATTCTATGTCACCGTGTATTTGTTCGGAAAATGGGCATTTATTTGTTTACGGTTTAGTTAAATTACCATAGTAGTTTTCATTTACGATAGTTAATCTCTTTCGTTTGATTCTATTTCGTTACAGTGTAATTTCGGACTAAATGTTATTTAAAAATGATGATATTATGTTCTTTTGTACGATTTCTACAAGGTCTACAGAATATACAAACAATACTTATCCAAGCTATTAAAGAAAAATATCTGTCCAAAAAATGAAAATGATGAAATCATGTAAATGATTTTACATTAACAATGATAGAGCCAAAATCTCACTAAGTATATTGTGTGGTCCATGAAAGTTAGCTGTTATGTGTGTGCATTATGTAAACGAACCCTTTACGAAGCCTTCAACCAAGTATTTTGAATCTGTGCATCAAACTTACTAACTCTACTTAAAAGTATATTTTAATACAAGTGGGGAAACTTTGTCATTGCAGCTGAGGCAGAATTCACAGGCAGAGGTGTTATGGAGCCGAGAACTACAGTGACAAAGCCCTCGTGAATCAAATGACGTATTTCAATAAAGTATTTTTTTCATTAATCATTATGAAATTAGCCTTCGCAGGTTAAAGGAGAAACAAAGCCGCAAAACATGTGCCTATTTTCTGCGTTAAAAAAAACTATTACAAACATAATACGGCTCGGGTGTGAATTTTGCCTCGGCTGCAATGACAAAGTTTTTTTTAGGGTGAAAAATCACGACTTACAGTAGGCCTCAATGTAACGCACTCAAAACATTATACTGATGGATGCATTGAATAGTACAGGAGTTATAGAGGTGTTTAAAGTAAAGTTATAATATTAAAACTTGTATTTTATTTTAATTTTGAAGAAGTTGGAACTTGACCTACAATATCTCCTTGACTAGATGCTTCCCAAGGTCCAGAACAAAAAAATAACCACAACAAGTGCCTTTCGGCTTCGTTAAGAGTCTTTTACACCCATTATTAATCAAATAAATAATATGTCCAAATATATTCTAAATATGATACGACTGTACGAAATTAAAATCATGGCAGTTTTAGAAGAACATTTAAATATTTCTATGTTTACTTATGCTAATTCGACATACTACGTTTTTACTTATTATTTATTCATAAGTTGCTTCGACAGACAAGTCATTTGTGCTGGTACCATATTTCTTACGGTAGTCTTAAAGTAGTCTTTCCACTTTAATATACTGACAAGTATAACAAAGTAGATAAACTACTTTTTAATAAAATTATATATACTAAGTAATAATGAAATGGTTTCCAGTATTGATTCTCAATATGATACGAATGTTGGAAGTTTTAGATCTTCTTCGAGATCGTGTGGGGACGAACTAACTACGTATAAGAATCTAAGAAAATCCAGGCAGGAAGTAGCGAGTTTAAGTCGTGCTGACTCTGACTGTAATGAAAGTACCTAAGGGGCTAAGGGAGTTTACATTTATGCTCACAGATGTCTTTATACTATTACAATAGTTAACCCTCGACTACCTACGAAAAAATTTAAGGTTTACCTTAGAATCATCAAAATATAATATAATTTACTATCGGGATTTGGTCGTAGTCCACCTGCTTAATTCACCTGGGTGGACCACGGACACTTTTTCTTGCCGGTAGTCCACCTAGGTATATTATAACAATCTCGTTAGAACTTAGATCTCATGTTCAATATTTAAATGTCAAAATTGTGTATGAACTTTTTTTTTTGTACCAGCAACGCTGTAAGCCAATCACTGGAATCAAAGTTCAAGCACTCTCTGCAACCAAACGGAACCGAATGTCAGCCTTGATAGGATTTTTTACAATGTTTTGATGAGTTTCAAGAATCATTCATTTATGTTTAAATTAGGCCTTAGGCCACTTAGGCTTAGGTAAGGTAGGTACTTTATCTATTAAAAGGTCAACATAATGACAGGTGGGTATCGAGACGCGAAATAGATATTTTCGGCTGAATTTTTAATTTTCTTTCCGTAAATACCTACGCGTAAAATTTCCGTAACGAAGCCTGTGTTACAGGAGAATCTGGATAATATATTTATAAGAACCTTTGTACAAAAGATTTGTGTCACCAATTCATGAGTCATAGGTACTCGCGAGCAAGGTTGATTAAGTATAAGACGGGGAAACACTTAAGTAAAACGAAAATAAATAAACCTAAAACAAGAGAATTTAGTTTTCCGCAATTGTTATGATTCACATGTAGGTATGTACCTACTCGTATAGGTAGGTATTAATCCTGAGGTACTTACTACGTAGGTATTGTTAGTACCTACGCTAAAGTATTTAAGATTGTTTAAGTAATTACATTTCACAACTTTATGATGCAATTATTTGTTTATAATAATTACTTATTGCTTACTCAGCAGCACTGCCTACGTCATTCTATTGCTGAGCAAAAACCTCTTCCCAGGATCATAAAATGATGAAATTTGTAATATTTATTTACAAATATTCAATGCATTCGAATTTGTATCGCAGTCAAATTCCTGTTATTATCAAAGGGAAGTCATTTTATAACTTTATCCATTACAACAGCAGAATCAGATATCTCAAGATTTAAAATTATGACCCTAGCCGTAGAATAAAACTCCGTAGGCAATTCTCTTGACAATTCCTGAGGCTGTTTAATTAAAAAATAATGCATTGTAGCATTCACTTTAATGCGAATAATTACTGAGATAACCATGGAACTCGGCTAGCGTTTATATACAGAATGAATTTTAGAAGTGGGCGTGGATGTCCAAATCTGAAATTATGAGGAATAGCGAAAAATACTCAAAGGAGTCTCGAGCCCGATTTTGATGAAAACTAAAACTGCATCATTCGATTTTTGGAAAATCAATATTCCAATTAATATCCTTTGAGTCTTTTTCGCTATTCCTCTTAGTTTCGGATTTGGCCATCCACGCCCACTTGGAAAATTCACTCTGTATATATTGAGTCACGTGATTTACGTACAACGTGAGTTAGCTACGTTTTCACGACGATTACTAATTATTTTTGCCACACAGTGTACTGCTATTTATGATCGAACGTAAGTTAATGCAGGGCCTGCGCCACCCTCTTTTGGGCAAGAAATGGACCTAAACGTCCTGTATAGCTCTATTTATTTCCCACACTGGAGTGTTATACTGCTGTAAGAAGTGACGGTAGGCCCCCAGGCCCACGATATGACGCAATTATCCTAGGTAACAGCCGATAGTACCTACCATCCATTGTAGGGATAGTAACTACTGCATACAATAAAGTAACATAATTATTTCAATGTGTAGGTAATAAAAGTAATACTAATAAGTTCCTTTTTTAAAATTAATCAATTAATATGACAGTATACGTAGTGTTAAATCGCTATGAAATAAGGATCTAATGTGTTTTGTATTTATCTGTGGAGGCTTGTAATTAGCAATTTTGTTATATGTTTTTGTTATTATAATGTTATTAGTCTGTAAGCTTTCCTAAAATGTAAAAATAAAATAAAATAAATTATAAATAAATAATACTTAGCAAACATAATTGAGACGTAGTTAATGAATGTTGTTATGTACTTATATGTATTTATATCATAGATGTTTTACGTGTGCGTCATAGGGCTGTAGTCATTGGAAATTTGGCTGCCGGGTTTCCCTATATCTTAAATCTAGGTCAACCATACGCAGCTCATGTTCTTATTGAGTTTTTCCTACTCGAGCCAATTTGGATCTATGCCGTTGAAAGCCAAACAACTAGCAGTCTAATAGCTGCTAATAAATAGCCACATTTATTTAAAAAATAAAATGTCCCGAAATGAGTGCGTAGTAGGTAATGAATTGTGACAATGTTGAAATTAATCTTGTTATTGTAGTTTTGTCAAATGATATTGTTTGGAAACAAAGTACTTTTTTCCTTGTCGTGTAGAGGGTCACAATGAGACTATACGTTAACGTCAAATGCATCATATCTCCTTTGAGTTTTCCCGTAGGTAATATAGGTACAACATTATCCTTTCCTCACCAAACCCCCGGCAGGTCTCTTTCCGTTTTGTTTTATATATACTTTTTCATTCGGTTTTTCTCAATACTTGCTTTTGGCAATAAATACAATTTTGCTTTTGTGCCAACTTTAATGAGGTTAAAGGTTGAATACAATCTAGTTTTCAGCTGTATCTTAGTTACTTACACACAGGTTTTGGTAGTTCACATTTGGCACCAGTTTTGATCTATGTTAGCAGTTGGTTTGGTAGAAATAACCCAGATAAATCAAATTTTGACGTGAGATTTGTCAACAGATTTAATTGAATTTGGGCTTTACTTGCAATAACCGAGAGTCGTTGTTTTATTATTGTGCGACGCAACCGATGGGTTCGAAAACATGGAGTGGTGCCGTAACGTAGGTAACTGCTATGCTTATGACTTTACGAGTTATTAATTTTATAACTGGACTAGCTATGTATACAGGAACATAATTATAGCTCTGGTACCTACATACTTACTATAAATATATTATAATATAATTTTAGCGATTTAGAAATATAAATCTATACAAATAGATAAATAAAATTGAAGTGTCTGTTTCTAATTTCCAAATAATAGATTTTTACTGAATGCATATGAAAGTACCTATATGTGATACTTATAACAGAAAAATATCCTTTTCAAAACACTTTCTCGAAAAGTGGTTCTTATCGCACTACCATTAGGTTCAACATGCAATGTATTTCAAACGCGTGGATTTTTAATATTTTTCCGCACACGTGTGCGGATTTAAAAATTTCCACTGATAATACTTATACTAAGTCCAAACGGGTTCAATGACTATAGTCGGCAGTGATTGTTTTTTTTTAATTCTTCACAGCTTTGTGTTTTTTAAATAAAATATCACAGATAAACATGATTATTTAAAACAAATATTTACTTTTATGAACAAATTAACATTTATTTGGGTTCTAAATTCAGAAAAATTTTGATTTTCCATTTTTTATATTAGGCTGTTTAGCGGCATCATGCTTCTTCTTCAACCTGGCGAAAGCAAAGCGCGGAAAAAAAAGCAAATTAAATCATAGTTTCCTAATAATTCCTGACAAAAATACTTTCCGTTCTATTATTTTATTTATTCGAAAGTATATTGAAAAACGCCCTTTGATACGCGTGGGGATTTGTTACTGCAGTTCTCGGCTCCATAACACCTTCGCCTGCAGCTCGGGTGTTAATTCCACCTCGACTGCAATAACAAAGTTTCCCCACTTATATCAAAATGTACTATTTCAAATTTTTGATTGTGAAGGGCTGGAGCGATTTTGACGGGAATTTTACTGACAGATAGCTGATGTTATAATAAGGAGTAACTGAGGCTACTTTTATTTAAAAAAAAGAATTAGGGTATCGTGCAAAAAAAAAAACCTTGAAATTGTTAACAAAATTCGATTCAAATAGGGAAGTCATTATTTTATAATAATTTCATTTTTTTTTTATTAAGGTCGCGAGGAAACAAATGAACAAAGCAGAAACTAAAATATTAATCTGTTGATGATCACTCCAAGATATCTGACTAGTTTCAGAATAGTGATGGATATTGTAATCTGATGACAGAAGCTTCCGAATGTCGCCGAACCCACGCACTTCGTCAGTTTGTCCTAAAGAAAGAAACCGTCATTGCAATACTTTAAATTGTTAAATACCCACTGTATACTTGGATAAATTCTAAGAAGTAGGCGCATAGTCACATCACGCTCGGTAACTATCAGAACAACATGAATAAAGACGGGAAAAGATAGATAAGTAAATGATGATGCAAAAATGTGTAATTATTGCTGGTAGGTACTTACTTAGTACCTAGACAGTGGGTAGGTGGGTACAAAAGATCTAGACAGGTTTAATATTGTATCACATTTTGTTCCATAAAATGTATATAATTGTTACCCACTTGCATATCTTTTTGTTTGTGTAGGTGTTGAAAAGCATCTGTAATAATAAATTACTCGATAATAAGTATAAGGCGACACAGATGATTTAGCACTTTTTTTTTTTAAGAATTATTATAACCTAGGTTTTACTCAAGGTTTGATTATACCGGTAGGTACAGATTGTGGACCGCCTGCGTTCAGCAGACACTGATAGATAGGTACTCCAGTAGGTAACTGTCAGTGTCGTTGTCCGTATCGATTTCAGTTCAGTAAACTCGCATCTCTCAATGCATTCATCATATGCCTAGCCTTTTCCCAACTATGTTGGGGTCGTCTTCCAGTCTAACCGGATGCAGCTGAATACCAGTATTTTATATGTATAGAGCGACTGCCTATCTGACCTCCACCATCCCAGTTAGTGCTGGGTAATACGATAGCCCTTGACAAGGCTAGTTTTCAGACTTTCGGGCCACTGACTACCTGTAACTACTATCAAAGATCTACAAATGACAGCCGGAACCAACGGCAAAAAGTGCTTTCCGAGGCACCGAGGAAACTCGGTATGTGTAATAGGTGGTCACCCATCCACAGATCAACCTAGGCAAGTGCAGCTTAACCTGAAGATTGATCCAAGCGGCTGTTATTATTTAGACACGAGCTCCCCCATCTCTCAATGCATTATCAAATGCACATGCGCTTGCATCGTGTAACGGGTTCGTGTAAACGGGCCCTTATCTTTTCATAATGTCGTATTTAATTGACAGGGGCTAACTAAAACACAGAAGTACTTTTCTTACTGTGTACATGATTGAAATGATCACAAGTGTCGAGGTCAAGCGACGAGGAAGGTACGGCCATATTAAAAACCTGTTCGATTTCGGTACGCGCCCGGCCAGCGGTTTTCTGGTTTTATGTATTGATTAACATTGAATTATTGTGATTTTTATTATAGTCCCTTTAGCACCTTTAGGTCGTCTATGAGTCTGTGACAATTTAAAGAATGCAAGCCAATAAACTCTTAATTAAGTAGATACCCATGTCCTGTGAATGCACAGCGTGTGAATGACCTTTTTGGATTGTGTTGTGTTCTAGCCTCAACCGTAGACATAATGAGAAAAACTACATCCGTTTCTTGTATGTATACTACAGATATATATTTCGCAACAATAATTAACGATGTAGTCTACTTGCGTTATTTATTTGTGGGTAAATATATTTTGCCTATTTATTCCAATCAAGCTATTTTATTTTATGTAGCCCGTTGTTCGTAGACCTGGAAATATTCAATGTACAAGAGAATGTACCTACCTAGGTACTTACTAAGATAATTGCTTGACATAATATTGCTACGTAATAATTGGTATGTTAGTCTCTTCTTAACTTTATCCCATAACTTAGAAGTCTACACGCAGAGAAATTAGGTCAAAACGTGCAATAAGGTTAAAATTTACATGTTTGCTGTATACCCACAATCAGGCAGCCCACGATAATCGCAGATATAATATTTCTTAAATACACACTTGTTGTGCATATAGACACAGATTACAATAAATTATTGTACATACTTGCGTAGGTACCGAAATAACGTATCCAACGATAAGCAAGATAAGAAAATGCCAATGCGTTACACACCAACGTCTTGGAATACTAATGAACATCGTACACGCTAATGATTTTCTAATGATCTATATTATGTGCTGTGGAGAAATAATACTATTTTAGAAGAACTAACAAAAATATTACTTTATGTCGACATAACAAGAGCCATCGTATGTTTCGTTTTGTCGAAATTATGTCATGTTTTGGAGAGGAAAACAAGTTCGAAAACTGTCCCTCCGTACGCTTGTGTGCGATGAGTGATTCACGAGACACGCAGCACCCATCGCGCCTGTCGAGACTAGTGTCGCACCACTACATTTTTTGGCATACAAGGTGAATTTGAGATTGTTATGGCAATCCGCGAATTCACGGTCAATAAACGCTCCGAACGATACTTCTAATGCCGTAGAAGATCTGCAAGACATAGCACAGTAGATTATCAACTCTCCGTGCAGGCAACACAGTCCATAATGGCGCGACGCAAGTTAAATTTCGACAGTGGTACAGATGCAGTGTGCATTGACTGTCCTGCGGGTCGTCGTGCACTAACTGTTATCGGAACACTCACCGGCTTGTCATGGTGTAATAGGAGGCCTTCAGTCATTTTCTAAAATGTGATAAAACCGCCGTAGTCCGTGCGGCAGCGGCTGACATCTGCAACAAGAGGCCATCGAGGTCATATGATTGGAGCTCACTTAGACAGGTGATGGTACACACGTTACAAAAACACTGGGTCTCACTTGTGCTGTGTTGTACGTAAACAAAGATGCATGAAGGCAGATCTAGGTTTCCGGGCGGGAAGTCAAACTCGCAGCATGTCTGACAAGGAGGCACCGGTAAGGTTTGTTTATCACTGAATCAGTGAGCGCGCGCGGCGGCGGGTGTGCGGGGGGCCCCGCTGGCACCCTGCGCGGCCACTGCGGTGACGCCGATGTCGTGACGTGAGCGCGCGCGCCTGCGCACACAGCTCGGCGCGCGCCAACAACATCTCCATATTTTCTTGACGTGTAACGAATAACGTTCCATTTCACAGAACTTTGAGTATTCAGCACATTATGTACACGTAGCGCATACATTAACTTAATGCATTACGAAACATAAAACGCACACGAGCCTAGCATTTTCTAAAAATTTAACATTGTTTTTATTTATATAGATACAGTTTGGCGTTATGATAGGACTTCTTAGGAAAAATTAAAAAAAAATAAAGGTAAAATAAAACCATCCTGTATACTCTGCTGAAAACAAGAACCCCTTTTCTTAGACAACCTACTGGGATTTCATTTGCTTTGGTCAGGTTATGGTCTTGGTTCAGAGGATCGCCCATCTATACTAATATTATAAAGAAGAAAGATTGTTTTGTTTGTACCGAATAAGCTACGAAAATACTGGACTGATTTTAATCTTTTTTTCACCAATAGAAAGCTAAATTATCAGGAAGTAACATAGGCTATAAATTATATTTATATCACGCAAATTATCCGAGCTATCACAACTTTTGCCGACGAAGTCGCGGGCAAAGTGTTAGTAGTATTTTATGGACATACCTATAAGGTAGGTATCATAATCATATATGCATATAGGTATTATATTATTAAGAGAAAACCAAAAAATCGTTTTACCTATATTGGACGGAAACTTACATGAAGACCCTGACCTAAACTATCGTGTAAAACTACTTCTCGTTTCTGTTCTCGAACAAGCAGAATGCTTAACTAATTGGTTAAACTGATCAGTCAGAAACTCCTGTGATCAGAAAGTATTTTGGAAGGATATAATTAGAGTAAAAGGTTGTATTCCTTCCTAATAAAACTTTTTTAGGTCTGTTTTGTCCATCTGCTCCGTGCTGTGCAATTTATCATAACCGTGGAGATGTTTGGAATTAGCGCGCCTGATGTTTTTTCATACGCAATTACGTTTTTTGAAGTAAGTATACGGTTACCACGTATTCACTACATCATTCTGAGTCAATAACCGATGAAACATTTCTATGTGGGGGGGGGGGGGGGTAATCTTCTATCTTCATTCTATGTGGGGGCCACATAGAAATTTTTCATCGGTTATTAAAAAAAAATCAGCTGTTCCATACATTTTGACCGTGTAGGAATTTCACTTTTGTAGAAAACGGCTGTTTTTTTAATAACCGATGAAAAATTTCTGTGTGGGCCCCCACATAGAATTGTGAATCGTACTGGTTCAACACTCAGAAGTAAGGACTTTGATTATAAGAAAACACTCGTTATTAAACTTTGAAGATCACCTTTTATTAATATCGTTACAGCAGTACAGTAATAGTTTGGTTTAGCGATACAATGCAAGTGACTAGTACCGATGTTGAAGCACGAATGCCAGAGTACGGCGGGCATATCCCTGAAATGACCGCCGGCTATTTTTATCGCCCGCCATTTTACTTGCTTATGATTGGTCGTCGATAAATGTCAAAGTCTTGACCAGTCACATGAAAGTCAATACAACGACTTTTGATCATACAAGTTCATAGAAACGATTGTAATTACAAAACAAACAATTAATACTTATAGGCATAATTTAAATATTTATAACAGCTCGGCCATCCGGCTTTCAACGAGTCCCTCGTTGTTATGCATTACAAAACATTAGTCTATATTTCATCTTAAACATAAATGTAACTTTTGTTTCCCATAAAATATTTCATTTACAGTACATAATTAATAATTTTGACTCTCATTATCATAGCACATTTTAGTATCTAAATAGATCTCAAATTCAATTACTTTACAATAGAATTACAAATGACCTTAAAAAAAATAACCTTTGAGGACATCGGTTACCTGATATCCCTAACTCGGTACTTTGTTATCAGATTAACTCATATAATAGTACATTTCTTTTTTTTTTTTTAATCTAAATAAAGCTCAAAACAGTAAATACAATACTCCTCAATGTATTCATTAATCCATGACCTTGATTAACAAAATGCTAATAACCTTTAAGGGTGTCGGTTACCTGACACCCTTAACTTAATCTATATCTTATATCGGCAGTATATGTATTGGCCCATGACCTTGACCAGTAGATATACTGATGCACCAATTGCTAAAATGAGAGGCATCCGTTACCTGGATACCCTCACTAACTCATTAGTACGTAACTCTCCAATGAATCGGTATTTATACTGATGCACCAATTGCTAAAATGAGAGGCATCCGTTACCTGGATACCCTCACCAACTCATTAGTACGTGACTCTAACCAATGAATCGGTATTTATACTGATGGACCAATTGCTAAAATGAGAGGCATCCGTTACCTGGATACCCTCACCAACTCATTAGTACGTGACTCTAACCAATGAATCGGTATTTATACTGATGCACCAATTGCTGAAATGAGAGGCATCCGTTACCTGGATACCCTCACCAACTCATTAGTACGTGACTCTAACCAATGAATCGGTATTTATACTGATGCACCAATTGCTGAAATGAGAGGCATCCGTTACCTGGATACCCTCACCAACTCATTAGTACGTGACTCTACCCAATGAATCGGTATTTATACTGATGGACCAATTGCTGAAATGAGAGGCATCCGTTACCTGGATACCCTCACCAACTCATTAGCACGTGACTCTAACCAATGAATCGGTATTTAGTAGTCCATGACGTTGACCAGCAAATATTTCAGCCATAAGTACATCGAATAATGTAGATGATACATGACATTAATCATCGAAACTTAAAACCACATTAACTTTACTTTTTTTTTTTTTATGAGATCGATTTCTTAGTTCTTTAAATGTACAAATTAGAAATACACAATGTAATTGACGCCGACAGATTTGATTTAGTGTCCTTAATTGCTTGCTTATTTAATTCTACGTACAATACTCATTAATGCGAACGAATTTACATTCATCTATTTACATTTCATCACATTCGCAATCATTACACTTGGATTCACAATCGGTTGATACGGGTTCGTTAAGGCAGATCCATGGGAATATTTTATCAATGGCTACCACAGCCTCGTACCTCTTACTAGTCTTTGTGAGGGGTGTGTCCTCGACCACGACCCTATCGTTTGGGAGCACCTTAACTCTGTAAGGGCCTTTACATTTAGGTTCGAGCTTCTTTGACTGCCCCTCTATTCCTGACGCGGCTCTTATTACTCTAACCAAATTACCTTTGAAACGCATTCCTATTTTCCTGTGCCTATTATACAGTTTCTTGTCCTTGTCCTGTTGTATCCTAATAAGCTCACCGGCCGTAGCCCTAACATTGTCCAGGCTCTCTCCCCAACCTCAGACGTAGCTTCGTTTATTACATCAGTTACAAACCTTCAGATGGGTTAGTTAGATTTCGCCCGAAAAGAAACTCCGCTGGAGTCTTTTTGGTAGCGGCGTGTACAGTGGTATTGATACCTAACTCTTTGTCTGGTAAATGTTCATCCCACAAATCATTTGGTTTGTCGTGGTTCATTGCCCCGAGCGCTGCCAAAATGGTGCGGTTGTAATACCGTTCCACTTGGCCATTCGCTCGGGGTGTGGCGACAGTATAGAGTACGTGCTTTATACCACACGATTGTATAAACGTTTTTAAACTGCCTACTAGTGAAGATTGTCCCTTGGTCCGTAATCAAACGGGTTGGCACGCCGAAGTAACTAAAATGCTCTCTGAATACCCTAATGCTTGTGGCAGATTTGGTATTTCGCACAGCGGTGATACAACAAATTTTGTAAACGCGCCAATGATAAAAAGGATGAACGTATTGCCACGTTTGGTGCGGATAAAGGGACCGAGATGATCCGCATGTATGGTATGGAATGGTATGATAGCTTAAGGGATGGGGTGTAGTTCACCGGGCCTGGCACCGCTTGGCAGCTTATGATGTACGCACTAAGGCACGCTGAGACGTTACGATATTCTATTGAGCAGTCGTATTCTAGGAACAGCAGCCACCAGCGAGCAATTCGTGGGACTAAGTCGCGTTTACTCAAAGTGGTACGCAAAGCGTTGCAGTCCGTAACTATGGTGAATCTAATTCCAAGTAAGTAATGCCTGAACCTATTCAATGAGGCGATAATAGCGAGGGTCTCTAACTCGGAAGGAGTGTAGTTTTTGCTCATCCGGACTGGTTTGCCACAGCAATAGGTTTGAACACCCAAGACCTTTTGTTGACTAGCACTATAGGGCTCGCGTACGGACTGTTAGACTCCCTTATAATGCCACTTTCTAACATTTCGTTGATCATATATTGAACTAGTTGGCGTTCGGTAAAGGACAACCGGTATGGGCGGTAGACGACAGGATCGGGATCATCCAGTTGACTCGCCATTTCGGTTTCCGTTGTAAACCCAAAATCTTTTAAACCACTAGAAAAACAATATTTATATTTACCAACAAGACCTTCAAAGACTCTCTTTGATATTTCGTTAAATTTTCTCCACAGTTGATTGGTGATTCATCTATGGGTGATCACTAAAATCAGATTTTTTTTTAATTTGTAGGCCTAGTAGTACAGGGCAATTTATTAAGTAATCACCTACTGCCTATCTCCACGTGATTTTCTACTACACCCTGCACTTTGATAGTGACTTTAGCCTTGCCAAGGGGGTTATATGGCACGTTACCTATTCCTCTTAATAGTGTTACTTCTACCTTCCAGTCTAAACCTAAACGCAGAGCTTCACCGAGACGGACCAAAGTACCCTCGCTTCCCAAATCAACGAGACATTGTAAAAACAACCCATTTATTTTAATAGGTATTTTAAACTTGGCACTTGAATCGCTTGTGTTTTCTACTTCAATATTGCTTTTGGTTTATCGTTGGTACTTTGCTTTGTCCCAGGGCACTCAGTGTCCTTATGTCCTAATAAATTACAATTAGAGCATTGAATCTTCGGTTTTGTGCATCGAAAGTATGGGTGACCGGCTTCTTTACAATTATAGCAGACCATGTTGGATCCGGTTGATTTCTGGGAACTGAGACTTACTTTATTACCGCTAAATGTGTTATTTTGTGATCGCCTATCTCTATCCTTAACTTTCTGCTGCTCGATTGAAGACCTGTCTTGACCAACTTTTACTGCTTTCAAGAATTTGAGTAACATTTCCGGTTCCGTAAATTCTGCTCCTTGTGCTCCTAACCTAACACCACGATCTTCTATACCTGCTATGACACAGTCAACTGCACGTTTTCCTAATATTTCGCAGCGATTTAGGAGATTCATTTTAGCATAGTAATATATCTCCAATGACTCCCCATAACGTACAATTTTATTCAGCATTTCCGTTAGTAAATCTGCATAATTATCCCTAGTTGGAAAAGATTCCTTCAGCTTTAACTTCCACTCTGGCCAAGTAAATAGTAGTGAGGGTAGACCCTGATACCAGGTTTTAGCTACCCCTGTTAATTTCGGTAGGGCATAGTGGACTACTTGTTTATCATTCCAACCATAAATCTGTGCACATTCATCAACCTTATGAAGCCACGTATCAACCGTTTGTTCCTTACAAAACGGGTCAAAATCAGGAATTACGTTATTTAAAACAGGAAACCTATCGCGATCGCCTGTATTATTCATACCCTTAAGCGCATTAATAAAGTTCTCAACAAACTGATTATTATTTAACTCACGCTCACGATGAGTTTCTTCACGGAACGGTGTTCGAAGGTGAGAAGTTCTGCTCCTTGGTGAATGCCTGGATTCTGCGTGGCGCGTCTCGTGCCGCTCTGGAGTGCGTGACCGTGTCCTGGAACGCCCGGCACGACGACTTGCCCTTCTTGAATAGGGTGGCCGGGAAGGAGATCGACTAATCGTCAGTCGCGATCGTCTTCTTTTTGACCGCCTGGACCGCGACAGACGGTTTCGGCTGTGACAATTTTCTTCAGCTGAACGCGTATGCCCTCGACCCCGGCTGCGGCTTCGAGTTGCATCTCGACATCTTGGAGACGGCGTCAGCGTCTCGCGGGGGGTCCGCCTAGGTCCATCACGTTCTCTTCGAGAACTAGACCCGCGTTCATCCATGTTCTCGCGGCCTCAACATAAAAAAAACATCCGAGTTAATAAATCTTGCTATACTAAACTTATAAACAAGATTTTTGTTGACCTTCACATACTTTATTATAGACCATCAAACATGACCATCCCCAGGGAGTACCCTGGCAGGATAAACATGCATGACCAACCATATAGACCTCCGGAATGTCTCCGTTACGGTAAATACAGTTCAGTTCCTCAAATTACAAATCGAACTATCATACATGTTCATCTCCAGGGGGTACCCTGGCAAGATTAACATGCATGACTAACCATATAAACCTCCGGAATGTCTCCGTTACGGCAAATACAGTTCAGTTCCTCAAATTACAAATCGAACTATCATACATGTTCATCTCCAGGGAGTACCCTGGCAAGATTAACATGCATGACTAACCATATAAACCTCCGGAATGTCTCCGTTACGGTAAATACAGTTCAGTTCGTGAAGAGAAGAAAAAAAATATACGTTTACAGGAATCTTTGAATAATGAGGGTAGGCCGCACAATTAAAATAAAAAGTAACAAAGTATACTTACGTTTTCTATGTACGCCAAATATTTAAGCGTATCTCCGATCCTTTTGTGGGCATTAAGTTGCTAATCCCATTTCTGAGTTGTGAATCGTACTGGTTCAACACTCAGAAGTAAGGACTTTGATTATAAGAAAACACTCGTTATTAAACTTTGAAGATCACCTTTTATTAATATCGTTACAGCAGTACAGTAATAGTTTGGTTTAGCGATACAATGCAAGTGACTAGTACCGATGTTGAAGCACGAATGCCAGAGTACGGCGGGCATATCCCTGAAATGACCGCCGGCTATTTTTATCGCCCGCCATTTTACTTGCTTATGATTGGTCGTCGATAAATGTCAAAGTCTTGACCAGTCACATGAAAGTCAATACAACGACTTTTGATCATACAAGTTCATAGAAACGATTGTAATTACAAAACAAACAATTAATACTTATAGGCATAATTTAAATATTTATAACAGAATGAAGATAGAAGAGAATGATGTACTGAATATGTGAATAGAATTTTATTTTGCAAATATTAGTTGTTATCAAATATCAAAGGTCAGCCATATTTTACCATTCGGCATGCAAACATTTACATTAAACTACTTGACCGTCACTGGAAGCTTTATTATGAGATGGCATTTCCGTTTCCCGCCGATTTCTTACCAGTTTTCGTACTTTTATCCCCTCTATACTTCCGGCTCAGTGGCGCCACCTGGTGGTTGCGGGCAGTTTTTAGGTTTCGTAAAAAGTGGCACGCTATTTTTGTTCATTGGCTTTTTATTCTCCGTCGAAGCAACTTGTGCGCAGTGGTAGCATCCACGACAGTTGCATAATACGTTGAAGTGAATATTAAGTGAATACATAATTTATAAATTAAGTGTAAAGTGTTCTTCAAAGAGGATTAGTCTTGTACCGTCGGTAAGTACCCTCTTTTAGAGGTAACACTTTTATGAATAATTCGTACGTGATCAAAGTTTTTAACGGTTTTTCCGTTCGGATCACTACTGTCATTTTTTACTTTTGAATTTACCATTAAATTTTCGTAATCAATATTTAAATTATAACTGTGCTGTGTAAAGTGTTATAAATCCACTGCAAACGTAATTCGTTTGCAGTAATGGAGGGTAATAACCACAACTCCAATACCCAGCCCCAGGCTGTGGCTGGTCCGAGTGGACTGAATCGCAAGCGAGATCGAAGTAGCAGCAGCAGTAGTGCTACAAGTGTTAGTTCTTCAAGTACGTCTACTTCGGGTAGCAAACAAGCGCGATCCAAAAACCGGCGCCGCCGCCATAAGAAAAGTAAGCGTGCTCGACGTTCCAGTCAGATGGACAAGCTTTTTAAGGAAATCAGTGAGCTTCGCAAACAAATTAATACTACAAGTAACATTGATACAGCTTGTTATGATAACGCTTCTGTTTATTCCGGAATTAGTGGTCAACTTTATGAACAAATTAGTGACGAGGATTGTTCAAATCAAGAACATCAAAATACAAGTTTAGATTTCACTTTTGACATTGATACTAAGCTTAAAGAACCATTAGTTCCAAAAACCCCTGAGAGTTTTTTGAAGAAGTTGGTAGATATCCAGCGTTTTGGTAGTACTTCTTGGTCAGAAGTGAGATACGCCGATACGCAAAAATTATATAACCATACTCCTGGCTTTATAGACCTGGAAACAAATGAGGAGGTAAAAGCATATGACACCTTACGCCATCTGGCACATGCTGACAAATCGTACGCAGCCTTAACCTACTGCATATTAAAACAAAGACAATCATTGCAGGAAGGTATTCGTGATCTTCTTTCATGGGCAAAAAATACTGAATGTATCAGTTTTGATAATTTAAATGGGAAGATTGACGAATTATTTCAGAAGGGCGAATTTCATAAAATATCCTCAGACCTTTTGCAATTAGCCTGCGGCCATAGAGCCGAAAGTATTGAAATGCGTAGGGAAACTATAACGAGTCAAGTTAGAGATCCATTAGTGAAAGCATTCCTGAATAAAATACCTCCTTCAAGTACTTACATATTTAATGCCGAGCCCTTTACCTCTACTCTAGAGAAGGCTGGCGGGGTCCGTAAGGCTTTTTGGCCTCCAAAAACTGAAAGGTCTTCGCAAAAGGCTTACCAACCTAGTAGCCGCCCCTCGCGGGGGCAAGGCGCACGAAAATCAACAGTTCCATCGCGTGGAACTCCATTTCACGAACCAGGATCGCATAGGCATACCTGTCATAACCCACCCTCGCGGGGTGATTACCATGGTCAGTGCCAACATACACATACCTCTTCCAGAGGTAACTCCTCCAGTCATTATGATCACTTCAATACCAGAAGTTCATTTCAAAACCGAGGCTCGCGGCCCGAACGTGGAAGTACACGAGGACGTGCAAACTCCTCAAAAAGTTCCAGGGGAAAAAGGTATAAACAATGACAAGACACCGTTTCGGGCAGGTCAGTTGATAGACTACCAATCACAATGGGTGGAAATGGGAGCAACAGAAATAGTTCTAAGATTAATTCAAGGGTATCGCATTCCTTTCTTTCAAAAGCCCCCACTTATCTATCCAGATGTAACGAAGGGACCTTTTCAAACTCCTGTTTCAAAACAAATGTCTTTAATTGTAGACAAAATGAAACGGCAGGGAATTCTAAGGAAAGCGCTACCCTCGCCAAGCTTTATTTCCCCTCTATTTCTGGTTCCAAAATCCGACGGATCTGCCCGTCCCATATTCAATCTAAAATCACTGAACAAATATGTGAGGACCGAACCGTTTCATTTAATAAATATGTATCGCATTCCGGACTTCCTACAATCTCAGGACTGGATGTGCAAAATAGATTTGTCCCAAGCATATTTTCATGTAAGCGTAAACAAATCACACAGACGCTTTCTGCGCCTAATATACAACCAGGAGTTGCTAGAAATGACTTGTCTTCCATTCGGTCTGAGCACTGCTCCAAAAACCTTTTCCATGCTCACGAACTGGGTAGCCCAAACATTACGGGAAAAATGGAACATGAGGATCCTGGTATACCTGGACGATTATTTGCTAGTACACCAAAATGTTCACACGCTTCGCGAGCATGTCAAGATAACTGTACATACATTACAGAAACTGGGGTGGCAAATAAATTTCGAAAAATCAATTCTTTCTCCTCAAAAGAGTATAATTTATTTAGGGATACTGTGGAAGCCATGGGAAAATCAAAAATCCCTTCCAAAAGAAAAGGCTCAGGGCATCATCACAAAGATAAATCAGGCTCTCGAACAAGAGCAGTTAACCTTGAAGGAGTTTCAGAAAATAGTAGGTCTTCTAAATTTTGCCAGTTTTGTTGTCCCACGGGGTCGGCTGAATCATCGACAGTTATTAATGTTAATGAATTCGCTGCCAGTCCTGCCACCAAAGTCCTACCCACTACCACAAGGTGTCTTAGAGGAACTAAACTGGTGGGCCCAAAATTGTCAAAAGTCAACACCTCTTCAGTACCCTCCACCAATAAACTTTCTGACTACAGATGCGTCGGATCAAGCGTGGGGGGCGCAACTGAACAATTTGGCTCTGTCAGGAACTTGGTCGCAAGAAGAGAAAACGCTGCATTGCAATCAAAAAGAAATGCTAGCAATATTATACGCTCTTCAGAACCAAGTTCATTGGCTCCATCAAAGTTCGCTCCTCATTCAAAGCGACAACAGAACAGCGGTCACCTACCTGCGAAAGGAAGGAGGTACGAGGACATTATCCCTGTTGGAAATAACATATCGAATTCTGAATTTGTTAGACCAACATCAGATACATTTCAGCATACACTACATTCCGGGCAAATACAACAATCATGCGGACCACTTATCGCGCCTTCGCCAACCTCCAGAATGGCACTTACTACCGACTTGTGTAGAAATAGTGTTTGCAAAATGGGGAACCCCAGTAATAGATTTATTTGCCTCGGCAACTGCTCACGTAGTATACAATTATGTGTCTCTAGATCAAAGAGATCCTCAAGCTCTGTTCCACGATGCCTTCAGTGTCCCATGGAATTACCAGCTCGCATGGATATTTCCACCACCATTCCTAGTCCCCAAAGTCTTGTCTCACTTAAACCAGTCGACAGGAATATTCCTAATAGTAGTACCTCGATGGGAGAGGGTATTCTGGCGTCCGGATCTCAAAGCCCGAGCGCTCGCGGCTCCATTAACTCTGAGAAACCTGCACAGATACCTAATAGACACGTCGACGGGACTCCCACCACCGAAGGTCGAGAACATTGTTCTCGAGGTTTGGAAATGTGGGGGTGGTCCGATGCGATAAAGACGTGGAACCCTCAACAACTATCACTGGTTAAAAATTCTTGGCGAAAATCGACTCTAAAAACCTATGAGGTAGCCTGGAAGCGCTGGACGTCGTGGTGTCGCAATAAAAACCTGGACTTAATGAATCCCTCTGGTTCACAATTAGCGCAGTTTTTATGTGACTTATACTTAATTGATAAGTTGTCGTATAATTCAATACTTTTGCATAAATCTGTAATATCTACATTATGTAACGCTGAAACTTCAAGTCAGTTAAGTTCACACGTTCTAGTTAGACATGTTTTAAAATCAATTGCCCTAAAGAATCCAAAGGTCACTAAACCTCCAGTTTGGGATGTTGGTAATTTAATTTCCTTTTTGACTAATTACAATATTGATTCAAATAATCTATTTCAAACGTCACGTCATACTGCAATTTTATTGTTGCTTTGCTCTGGCAGGCGAATACACGATCTAACTCTACTTAATATTGATCCTAATCATTGCATAAGATCTGATAACAGTATAATATTTTGGCCACGGTTTGGCTCCAAAACTGACGGCAGTAATTACAGGCAGTCCGGCTGGAAATTGCTTTTAAATACCAATAGTTCTAGCCTTGACCCTATATTCTGGATAAAAAGAACTATAGCATTATTAAATGACAGACGTAATGAGGCAAAATCAACTAATTTGTTTATTACGGTAAGAGGTGTGGCTAAACCTGCTTCACGTACAGTCATTGCAGGGTGGGTAAAGACCCTGTTTGGGGAAGCTGGCATTGCAGCCACTCCAGGTAGCACCCGGTCTGCTGTAGCCTCCAAAAGCTGGTTTCAAAATCATCCCCTCGACGAAATCTTGGCTCGTGGAAATTGGCGATCAGCTAATACATTCCAGCAGTTTTATAGACGAGAAATAATGAGGAGTACCGATTCACAAAACGTCACACAATTGTTCAATCCAATTGATTAAAGTTGCTGAATAAATATTTCGAATATTTTGTTTATCTAGAACGGATATTCTTAAATTGATTGTTTGTGATTAGAATTTATGATTTTTCATATTTGATTTTTAAAAATCGTATGCTAATTATATCTATGAGCTAACGTACACCTAGGTACTCTCATTGAATCATTAGAAACATTTATTTAAATAAATGCATAGTTATTAATTACACTTCTGTTTAATTTCATGCCTTATCACATTGGCCTATTATATAATATTACATACTTCCAAGTATAATATGTATACATACATCAAAGTGGCGACACCAGGCGATAACAAACAGATCTCATAATAAAGCTTCCAGTGACGGTCAAGTAGTTTAATAGCAGCGTTTTACCTGAAATAAAACGCATATTAAAATACTTACCTCACTGGAAGCTTTCACTTTATTTCTGCCTGGTTTTATGAGACAATGAACAAAAATAGCGTGCCACTTTTTACGAAACCTAAAAACTGCCCGCAACCACCAGGTGGCGCCACTGAGCCGGAAGTATAGAGGGGATAAAAGTACGAAAACTGGTAAGAAATCGGCGGGAAACGGAAATGCCATCTCATAATAAAGCTTCCAGTGAGGTAAGTATTTTAATATGCGTTTTATTTCAGGTAAAACGCTGCTATTAAGTATTTATGAAACATTGTACTTACATTTTAAAGACCAGTACGATTATATTATTATTATTACAATTATCATTAAATAGATCAGTTTATAAGTAAATTATATCATTTTCATTAATTCATTATCATTTTCATTACAAATAGCATTCAATTAATAAATTATCATTAAAATTAATCAACAAAATATATTTTTCTCTGTTATTAGTTCATTACAAAGCGACAAAGCGTACTATAGTATACTATAGTACGCTTTGTCCATCCAAAATTTACGTAGTCTAATCCTAAACATCACCGTATTTAAATCTTTCCAACCACTTGGTAATTTGATAAATAAATTTCAATAAATACTTCTGCGCATCAAAGTGGTTTGACACACACATGATACTTGACAAATCCTTGGGAATACCTACATCAGCTAGGCGTTCAAAACGACTTGGTTTTTTTTTTTACAAACATAGCTATTTCGAAAATGTAAATACTTTTTATAATTATATTTTTATAATTATAATAATGTGGTAACCATTTTCACGTCGGTGTCTCTTCCACCCTGTAATTGGACATTATAATATGCAATGCAGTAGGTACCTACACTAAGTTTTAAAAATACAAATGTTCCTTTTGTGGATTATATTATTATAGGATCAGAGTCGATATTAACGACAAAATCTGTTCACAAAACAATCTGTGAAAAAACAGCTCGTGGGTTTTTCCAAGCGCGCGACAAATAAAAAGATTTACAAATCAATTTCGCCTGTTATCACTACCAACATTTTTTTTTAATACATTTTATTTTCATACATATTTTGGAATAATCCCGAGTTCTAAGAAATTATCCTTATCAACGAAATCTCTTTAACGTAGTGCGCACGTCATCAATAATATGTTTATTATCGTACCATCTCAATAATAATATATTCATATTAATGCCGAAATTATCTGTAGATAAACAATAAATTCAAAAATATTATTAAACTAATTTTAGACATTACACACTCTATGTGGGAACATTGATTCATTTGAAAATGAATGTTTGAAACGAAGTTCACGTTTATGATAGGTAAAAAACAACAGGGAGCTGATAATAAATTTGTGTACTGTAAGTGTAAGCTGAAATCGCCGAGACAGAGAACCGTTGCACCATAACAGCAACAGCAACAGCATCGTCAGCCAAAATGTTCCCACCGCTGGGACACAGGACACAGGCCTCCTCCCTCCGAGAGAGATGTGGGTGTCACATGTTTTGGCGTTTTCGGTTCTCTAGGACAAGCCGGTTTCGTCACGGTGTTTTTTCTGCATCGTTTTGTAAGAAAATAAATAAAAAAGCATGTATTAGGATTCGTACAAGAACATCACCTGCCTAGGCTTTTCCCAACTACGTTGGGATCGGCTTCCATTCTAACCGGATGCAGATGCTGGATACCAGTATTTTTCATGGAGCGAGTGCCTATCTGACCTTCGTAAGACTGGTTGTCAGACTTTCGGGCTACTGACTACCTGTAACGACTGTCAAAAATCTACAAATGACAGCCGGGTCCAACGGCCTGGCGTGCTTTCCGAGGCTCGGGCGAAACTCGGTATGTCATTACACGTTGTCGTACAGTTTGGTCGGTAGGTGGTCACCCATCCACAGACCAACCTAGGCAAGCGCTGCTTAACCTGAACATTGATCCGAGTGGCTGTCTGGTCAAACAGAAAAATATAAACAAATTTATAGGAAAAGTACACTTATTAGAGCAGGAGTGATGAAATAAATTTACACAAATTATGCGCATTGTCTGGGTTCGAATTCGGACCCACGACACGTGACAAGACAACGGACTCGTAAGTTGGATCAGTTACTACTGACTCACCAATTATTGGAATAACATTAGGGGTCCGAATTAATTACTTCAATTGCCATTTATTATGGTACTCAATACAATAGCAGCATGATTTTTATATCTGGAGCTTGCTTGGCAGATGAATTGGTTACTGACTTACTGGCATTGTGGTGGGTATAATTCCCCCATCCTCATTTTATCATCGGACGAGCAGAGATAATGGGAAGCGTTACCGTTATATGGTTGAAGTTCCACGGACCTGGACAAAGCGCTATGCTTCCACATTTATTGTGCGAACCGCCAGTCAGAGCAATTCACTGCCGGCTTTTCTGTTCCCTGATCATTATAATCTGGATCTATTTAAAGTTCGAGTAAATCGGTTTCTTCTAGGCAAGCGTACTCCACCCTAGGCCGCATAATCGCTACACATCAGGCGAGTTGCGGCCAAACGCAAGACTGTTTAATATAAAAAAATGTTTATGGGCAGTGTAGTTTTAACTCATCATACAGCAAAATCGATCGACTAACTAGTGAAGACCACAGATGAAGACCGTAAGATTCCTGCCCGTACGGGTCGAAGTGTGGCGACTATTGAGCAAGGCTATGTCCGGCAGATCTGGCAGTAGACAACTTACAGCTGAAAAGATTAGTAATTTTTTGTCTGGTCATCGCGGCATTAATTGCATTGACTTAAAGTGATATAATACAATCTAAATCTTTTAGTAGAAATATGTGAATTCAATTTAATTCTATACTTATCGCCTACCATACAAAGTTCCTCGAAAACTGAAATGAATTTACTAATTACCTGAATTATCTATCCACATTTTTTATTTAATTAATAAACTAGCTTATAATGGTTAATGAATGTCCAAAGGGCATAAAGCTGAAGTGGCTTAGACACCCCCATGCCATACCTCGCCATATTGTTTTTTTTCGTAGCGCACGATGATTCTGGAACATATTTGGCAACGCTACACTTTAAACCACGATTTATTTGGACATTTTGTGTTTTTTTTATGAATATTATATGTATCACCAGTGAAATCATGAGCCGCAACTTTACAGACAAATCAAAATGACGATAGTAGGCATTCAAATTATTTCTATCTAGGGGAGACCGGGGCGCGACTTAACAAAATTTATATTTTCAGTTGTAGCTTCAAAACGCCTAAACATTTTGAAATGATTTTTGTGTCAAATGATGTCCAAACTATTCAATAACCATATCGTTGGTTTTAATTTGACAATAAATTAGTACCTTTTAAAAAAAGTCGATTTTACTCAGAAAAGTCAGAAGTTAATACTTACCCCGCGATCGGGGCTACAATTAACGGTTCCGAGGTAAGTATTAACAAAAGGGGCAACAATTAACATTGTAAGTATTTTCCTCTATGAATAAAGAAAACGCAAAATTACAATGATATTTTTTTATTAAGAAATACAATCAACATTAGGCTTAAACAATATAGCACTTTGTCCCTGCAACAGCGATATAAGTACATAGATAAAGTAACCTAAACAAAACCTCTCTATATAATAACAAAATTCAACAAATACTGAATGATTTCTTATTAACAGTTACTTTTACTGTTATTTTATTGAAGGAAACGTTAATTTTTAATAATCACAATCTTCACTTAGGTAGTGGAACAAAAATTAACATTATGCTTAACAGTTGTAACACTCCGATTTCAGCTATATCAATGAATAGAAACAAAAACTCAAAGAAAACCTCTTCGTAGAAGAACAAAAATCAGCAAATCTTTAAATAATTTCTAAATAAAAGCCATTTTTACTGTTATTATTAAGTTAACAGTCTTCTATGTAGTTTAATCAGACTTATGTGTGTTATCGAATAACAATATAATCACTTTAAAATTAAATGAGGTAGTAAACAGCTTATTCTTAAACGTAGCAGTATTTTTAAAACCTACCTATATAGACTAAAGCAGTCTCAATAATGCTTAGTTTCATTATAAAATCAACATCTTAACAATAATTATAATCTACTAGAAATCATTTTCATATACCTAATCACAATATGTTTCATTTTTAATCATATTCATCGTCTGACTCACAATTTTGGCAAATGTATGAAACAGTGTTGCCTCTGATACATCCGGACTGAGCCCACTGCTTGCACAAAATGCATTCCACCCATTCTGCACCAGATGTGTCTTCATTGTATGAGACACCACAAATTATACAGAAATATTCATCTTCTGCACTGTCGCTGCTTTCTTCCAATATCCTTTTCTTTGCCTTTTCCACTTGTGATGTTTCCTTTGGTTCCCCTTTTTAGATATTTGTGCTTTACCCTTTCCTTTACCCTTTTTTTAGTAATAGGGTCCTGTTGGGCACCCTTCGGGTATGGAACCAAAAATAGAATCCAAAGGTATATACTGTTAATACTAACCCCACTTATGGGGTAAGAATTAACATGTTAATTCTTACCCCGTATGTTTTGTTAGTTTTAGCCCCATGGGTACCTTTTCAATAAAAAAAAATATAATTAAGAAATAGTGTACATTAGCGTTAGTAAAGTTATGTAAGATTATTATGAATAAAACAAGCTACTGTGAAAAAAATAAATATTACGGTGAAATTAAATATTTAACACGTAAATCAAAAAATCGTAAAGTGAAAAAAGTTCGTTACCTGGCCAAAATAGACGCACATCACACAACACACTCCCACGGCGCACTGAGCTGCACTGACGAGTTTCAACCTGTAGACCACTGTCACAGGGACGAATTTTAGGAATCACTAGTGATGTGCTGTTTATAGTTTATTAGAAATTCGCTTGTTAATACTTACCTCTGTTAATTGAAGCCCCGGCCTCCCCTACTCTCTGCTAACTGTACGTACATACATAGCAATTAATAGAATCGTTGGAGGCGGCCACACCTGTTGCTACCGCCCTCAACGACGATGCTATATAATCGAGGTACGTACTTACAAGTACATACATCATCCACTTGTAAACATGCTACTGTACGGTATGCTATAATTTAATACGTTGATGTATAGCTGAAACAGTTGCAACAACGACAACTTTAATGCTACTTAGATCGAATTAATTAAGTTTTTTGGACTGCCTCGTTGGTCACGAGCGGAGTTCACAAATACGTTGGGAAGGCGCGTGACATCTTCTTCATCTAGGACTCTGGGTATCGGGTCTCTGGGTATTGTATATCGGAAAACAAGTTGGTAGTGTTAGCTAGCAAGCATACTAGTTTTCCTCATTGGTCGGGCGGTCGCAAGCGCGGCTGCTGAGCATGAGGTCCTGGGTTCGATTTTCGGGTCGGGCAAAAGTGTTATTAGGTTTTTCGTTAGTAGCATCAGGAATTTCTTAGTCATGGAGTCTGGATTTATGCCCGGTTGATGACAATACGCACGCCCCTTATTACATGGGATATATATATCATGGAATAAGATATATAACTAGCGAAACGTGGATGTACTATTAGGTACACCTCTACCTAATGCTGCAGGCATAATGTTATTACGTTTGATGACAAGGCTACGCAGGAGGAAAAATAATATTGTGTATGTTTACTTTTGGGAAAATTCTAAAACTGATACACTTATCAGGTATCTTGATATCCGTAATAAGAGAGTTCAATTAGCCAATCTCATAACACGTAGAAACAAAAATCAAACAGGCAAAATAAAATACTTTTCCGTATCCGTTCAAGATTTTTATCGCTACAAAAAGATGGTTGATTTTATCTTTAGATATTTCACAAGATTTCCAAAAATTACACCCATATTGTCCGTAAGTGGTCCGTCCGTACACGTGACAGATTATGCACCTAATCGCTATCGATCTGTAAAGTAAGGTACACCTAACTTTCCACTGCGCTTTTACTAAGCGTGTTCCAAGGAATAAGGAAATGCAGAGTTATAGTGACTCTGTGCGTCCCAAATCGTTATTCAAAGTACTGAACAGCTCGCTTGGACAGATACCGTTACCGGTTTTCAGTCGATAGTCGCCCTCTTCTGGAGATAGGTTTCCCGCAAGCATTCCTAAATCCTTTGTTTCTTACATTTAGCGGTATCCCGCCGTCGGCTTCATCCGGAACTTGGTCGCCACTCTGGAACCTTGCGGCCCTGTCGGTCGTCCGTTCTGTAAGCTAAGCCCCAGTGGACAGGATAAGAAGAGAAAGGATGAAAGAAATGAATTCATGATTTCATTTTCCTAGGTATTGATGAAGGATTTCTACATGCTAAAAATGCATGGAATTGAATGAGAAAAGCTAGGATCTTTGGTCTGGCATCGATGCATCATCGTTACCTCTTCAGCTACGACTTTTTTTCCTCTGAGAGTAATATGAGTATGACATAGAGGGTTTCCAACTTATACAGAAATATTCGTGAAATCATATAGTACCTAAATACATTCTTAAAACTCTCATATTTTCTTCTATTCTTACACTTCTTTGTGAACTCGCTCAGACACTTAAAGAACAAAAATGAGATCATGCAAAAATACGCGTTATTGAAACATTTTGTAATGGCATATCATTTTATAACATGTAGTTTCCGAAGAATAATGCAGAGGGTATATAGAGGGCACCTACTTTTCACCAGTCACCGGGCACAAATGTAGTCTCCGGGCTAAGAAATTCTTAGAGGAAAACGCCAATAACATCTTACAACGGTAATTGAACTCAAGCTCTAATGATCAGCAGCAGTGCTTGCGACCACTATACCAATAAGGCTTGAATTTAACGTAATTAGGTAAAAGCTACACCCAGAAAGAGTGTGCGCTTCCGGATGCTTCGTGTTTCTGAATAAGCACGAACGTCGCGCCACAGGATAGCCTTCTAAAGGGGCGGGCTTCCTAGTTTTTAACCGACTTCTAAAAAAGGAGGAGATTATGTATTCCACTAGCATCTTTTTTTTTCTCATGTATGTACCCCGATTTATCCGTGTGGGATTTGGGAGGAAGCTTGCGCGGTGGTTCCATATAATTTTTAACCGACTTCCAAAAAGGGGAGGGTTATCAATTCGTCTGATTTTTTTTCCTTTTTAGGGTTCCGTACCCAAAGGGTAAAACGGGACCCTATTACTAAGACTTCGCTGTCTGTCTGTCTGTCTCCAGGCTGTATCTCATAAACCGTGATAGCTAGAAAGCTGAAATGTTCACAAATGATGTATTACTATTGCCGCTATGACAACAAATACTAAAAATTAAAAAAAAAAAATATTAAGGGGGGCTCCCATACAACAGATATGATTTTTTTGCCGTTTTTATAGATAATGGTACGGAACCCTTCGTGCGCGAGTCCGACTCGCACTTGGCCGGTTTTTTGTTTGTATTTTCAGCGATATCTTCGCCAATTCTGAACCGATTTCGATGATTCTTTTTTTGCTTGGAAGCAAATTATTCCGCGGTGGTCCTATTTTTTTAGCATTTAGTAATTTGGTAAAGATCTGATGCTGTTCTTCAGAGATAAGCAATGGAACTTTTCGATAATAGACAGCAAATCTGCCGTGATTGCTGCAATCGCTTGGATGTTTGTTGTTTACACATCATAACATAACATCACGCCTATATGCTCTGAGGGGTACGCAGATGTGCCAGTACACCCACATTTCGACAGTTAGGTATATAAAGTTACATTTTATACATTTATACAATAATAAACCAATAAATTTTATTGGGGATAAGCCTATTACCATAAAATGTATTGTTAACAATATACGAGTAAATAAATTCATAGCAAAAATTTGTATATGATATTACAACTTATAATGGAAAAATAAAAAAACTTTTTTGCAAAAATAAAACCGACTTCAAAAACACAAAAAATGTAAAAATAACTTTAGCTTCAGAAGTCGGTGATGTTTTGAAAAAAAGTTATTGTTATTAACTTTGCTTCGGTACCTACTTTATGAGCCTCTATACTATGCATTTTCTTTTCTTTGTCTATGTGGATGATGTGGTAATAACTTCTAATTACAATGTATAATTGATACTTGACAAGGATTGGCGTGAGATTAATTTTTTGAGGGAAACGGATCACAGTATCTGTGGATACACCTCGCCGTGATCCGTGACTAATTCAATCCGATACCACAACTGATCAGGCCGAAAAAACTGATTTGCAAAAAAAAATAACCGACTTCAAAAAAAAAACACTGAAAAGTGGAAGTTGGTTATTTTTCTTGCAAAAAAGTTTTTATGTAGGTACTACTGCTCTTTTTGATAGCGCACCTATAATTACGTGTTTGTAGTAAAATTAATATCGGGTTTCATAAGAAGCATAATATAGGAAGTGTACCTAAACGGTATATTCTGATAAAGTCTAATCGGATCGGATCGTTTATAGATAGTAAAGCTGAACAATTATTAATTAAATCAGGAAACGTGCCAACATTCAGTACAACGGGTCGTAATCATATCCTCTTTCCTTTCTACTTATTATCAATGACATTTATTTCCTAATAATCTTTAGTCGGATCATGGTTTAATTAAAAATGTGCAATTTAGCCATGTAGCTATTTCTAGTTATCTACCTACTGATTGCTGCATACAGGGCAGACGGTACATCGAAGCATAAACGATTTAACCATGTACGAGTAGATGTTGTATTTTTGTGGGAAACAGCTGATCAGAAAAAAAACATGAATTTCTATTTCTGTGGTGGAGGGTTCGGAATGATGTACTGAATACGTGGTAACCGTTTGTGCATCGATATCCCTTCCACCATGTATACTAATTTTGCAAAATAAGATCAAAAATGTATACATTTATTCCAATGTGTAATGCACAAAATAACATTTAAGCAATCCTTATGCAAGGCTGAAGTTACGAGGAGAATGGAACCGGCGAGAGATGTCGTGCGGTGTTCCACAGGGATTGGTCCTAGGGGAACATCGGTTACGACTGGATGCTGCGCGCCGACTTCCCTAGCGGCATCAGCGTAGTCTGCTACGCTGAACACACACAGGTGCTGGCACAAGGCAGGTCGCACCAAGCGGTGACCGAAATCATGACACGAGGGGTTGCAATAGTCGTGGAGAGGATCGTGCAATTGGGTCTCGGGGTGGCATTGCACAAGTCCGTGCAAGGCCATGTGCTTTCATGGGTCTCGGAATGCGCCTCCGTCGGGATCCCCACTGACGGTAGGAGCGGTTCCCATCGGCGTCGAGTCGACGTTGAAGTCCCTAGGACTCGTCCTCGACAGCCGGTGGAACTTCGCGGAGCATTTTCGATGTTTGGCTCCCAAACTGGAACGGGCCGCGGCTGCCTTCAAGTGGCTCTTGCCCAACTTGAGAGGCGCAAACGTGTTCTGCCGGAGGCTCTACGCGGGGGTCGTGCGTTCCATGGCCCTTTACGGGGCCCCGGTGTGGACGCGTTCCTTGAGGCGGCGAGCCGCCCACTACCTGAATGCGCACCAAAAGGTGGTAGCCGTAAGGCCAATCCGGGGGTACCGCACGATCTCCGGCGAGGCGGTGAGTCTTTTTGCCGGATTGCTGCCATGGGATCTGGAGGCGATAGTACTCGCGCGCCTGCACGAGTGGAGCGTGGAGACACTAGCTCGCCGTCTGTCCGTCTAAGGTCTCTGCCTCGAATTTTGCGGGCAGCGGGGCGGCGGCGGCGGCGGCGCGGGATCGGCAGGATCTTATGCGTAAAATCAAATGGACCGGTTCTCGAAAACAGCGGCGTGGCAGCGGCGCGGGGGCGGGCAACGAGCGGTGCACTCCAGCCAACAAGCGCCGCCTTATGACGACAGACCGTGTCGACGGCGCGCCCGCCTCAAAGAGATGTTAGCAAACTAGAAGGTGTCCGCAAGGGCCGATGCCCGCTGGGGCTGCGAGACTGTTCGAAAGAGATACCGTGGCCCAGGAATACAATGGGCTAAGAAGGAACATGGGTGGGTTTTAGTTAGTACAACTCTGAGACTCCCTTCCGCTTGCCAATGCCAAGGATCTTACATAAACAGTGTCGTCTTTATCCAAGGCCAAAAAGGCCATGTCACGGCACCCGGCGATCGGCTAGATAATGCGAGTGGCACCCCTCGCAGTTTGTCGCATTTTCTAGCCTGCCGTCAGTAGCTTCTAAATCCCATAAATAAACGAAAACCTACCCTTTCCTATAAAACTAGAGAAAAAGTTACCTAGTGCTTTAAAACAACAATTTTGTTTTTCACTAAATTGTCTTGCGTCTGACTGTAACACACCATGTGAAGCAATGATGTGGCCTACGGTGGAGCACGCTTGCCAAGGAGTTAGCAATTCAGTCGAAACTTCTTCGAGGAATTATTAGTTCAAGGAATGTAATCTAAAATCTATCATTGCTTTATCGGTCAAATCTTGGTTCATTAAAATTCAAATTTTCCTAGGCAAACCCACGTTGCGATTGTTGAAAAATACCTATATTAATTGTTCAAAGGTAGCGGCAAGACCGATATATCAAAAGAATTGTAAGCAGTGATTGTATCAACCAATCGTTATTTTCGATGGTTAATCTGTGATCAAGTGATCATTATCTTATCTTGTTAATCATTTCCACAAGTACTAATTCATCATCATCGGTATGATTGATTCATATTTGGCGTTTGTTGCATTTATTTTAGGTGACATGTTAAAGTTCCATGGAGACTCACCTCCTCACCTTAGGCAAAAAGGATACTCACGGTAAAGTGCAAGCGTCAGATCAGCGCGTGATCTACTGTTTGTTAGGACAAGATCTAAATTAGCCAAATTTCAGAGAAATCTGACGTACCTACATACGAGTCTCAATTCTAACTTCAGTCAGTCTGCACAATATAATTTATAATTGTGTGTTAGACTCTCACAGTTATTTTTTTCGAGTAGTCATCTAGTGCAGCCTGTAGAGTTAGCCACGCGATCAATCTTAAAAACCACCTCCAGACTATAGCTGTCACTGCCGGGCGTAGTACAACACGACTGGATCATGTTTCTTCAATATTGATTGCTCGCCAATAAACTCGATCGATGCTTGGCCATCTCAGCTCATCCATCCTTTACCAACCTGCTCGCAAATGTCAAATTATATTTCATACAAACCTAACTCAAAACAAATAATTATTGCCCTAGGCTCCAGCCTGCTGTAGTTGTAGTCTTGGGCGCCAAATTTCGAAAATTGAATTGGTTTTAATTTCCGTAGGTGCAAAAAGCAGAAGATGGATGTTTCACTCAGTACTTACTCAGTACAGGATCAGGAGATAACACAGCTCCTTCGCCGCGCTCGGGTGCCCTGGGATCCCTTGTTGCGTTCGGAATTCAAAATAGCGCCCGAGACATAAGACACTGCCTTTTCCCCTCTGTGTACACATATTAACTACTATTTACCACTTAATGAACTGTTGTCGACCAAGTAGTCGTCTGGAAAATTACTTATCTCAGACCTGAAGACGCCTGCGATCACTGCTTATACTTTTGTGGATCTTTTTTCAATTATTTATACAGCAATGACATCTAAAAAGAGCGAATTTGTTTACGCGTAACTGAATATGATTAATCATTCTGTTGCACGATTCATAGAAAGAATTCTATGAATCTAAATATGAGAGGCACAAAAAAAAACAAAAAAAAACACAAAACAAAATTGACTTTCCTAAACAGACAAGGTTTTAACAAAGTTGTGGTCTCGTGCAATAAAAACAACCTTGTTTAATCTGTTTGCAGTTTTCCCAGTGGTAACGACCCCGACTTACGAGCTTTAGGTCGGAGGTTCGACCCCATCGATCCCAGGTAGGCTTAAATTCAAAACGGTGAGAGGAAACCACTTTGTCCTAGAAGTAAAATTCGGAATATCACCACGAATTAGGTATGTGTGGATGTATTTTTTACCGATGAAAAAAGAAGGAGGAGGTTCTCAATTCGACGCGTATTTTTCTAAAGGTACTTCTTACTTTGTATCTCCAAGTTTTATAGGAGTATTTGTTTATTTGATGATAAATTATACCAAGCCTAGTTCATCATCATCAACCTACAGCAGTCCACTACCCGCAAGGGTTTGCCCATAATCGCCACGTAGATTGAAGCTTCTTGCACTAATGTCGCTGCTGGCCGTCACTGCGCCAGATAGCATTGAAGATTTCTTTCAAAGATTAGTAGTAATGAATATGTACAAGTAAAAAAGCGTTATAGGGCGTTCAAAAATTCGTCGACATCGCTGTCAACAGGAAAAGTGCCCAGAAGGCTGGCAGCATTACCATGTTGGATGGCAATGCTGATTCTTTGGCGAAAAAATAGGCGCGCCCTCTGGTCTGGAAATACTAGGTGGGCACTCGGACCCCATGGCCCTAGTGTTTCAACCCCAAACGGCTTAAACACATAACTACCAATTAAATTATTGTATTGGCGCCGTTTGAGGTTTTCAGCACTTGCAGCAGCCGCCCCAGGACAGCCCACTGTGCTAGGCAGATGGGATACCGCAAGGGTGTCGACGCAAGTTGCGTCCCACACCAAAGGCCTACCCAACTTCCATGGCATTATGGTCATACCATCTGGTCTTTTCCCATCGACGCGTCCCAAGCCATTGGGTAAGATTCTTTAGTAATGGTTATACCACCATTTGTCGGTCGTCAGGGCTTCGTTTATTGTTCAGCAGGATGTATCACGAGCAGGTGAGGCTGAATTGGGGCACTGAGGTGGTTAAATTAAATTCCCAGTCTAGTTAGAAAATAAACGTCTCGAATTGAGAACCTCCTCCTTTTTTTTTCGTCGGTTAAAAAACAAAAACAATGGAAACTCAGTTGACATGAAAGTGTTCTTACGGACGTATGTTCCGTTCAGACAGTCGTTGCCTTCTATTATTTGAAAGGGTGTTTAACCAACCAAAGGTCCTAAGTAATTATTTCACCATATTTAATTAGATGTTAAAGAAATAATGCGTCACACATGACCTTGCACATTGCAATTGTTTACTGATTAACAATATGTAGATAGTGATCATTTTAACAAATAATTCGGACTTATCATTAGCCATCATTCTTTGACTCTACCGAAGAAAGAACTAGACTTTTTACAAAAATAATTTGTAGTCAAATAACTTGCCTCTGGACGTAACATTTGTCGACAACCATGCGCCATCATACTATGCTGAGCTGGTGCTGCTGCTTCGGCTGCTGTCACAAGCAAGCGGCGCAAATACTGTATGTAACCTGAGCCGTTTGGAGTCGAAACGATGCTGCGAGTTTTCTCGGCGCGTTCCCGGATGACTGACGGATTACTTTGACGAATAAGTGTACTGTTTTTGTCGTTTTAAATACATATGTACTTAGTCTTAGTTTGGTCTTGTTTTTGTAAATATTTAGTTTACATAATTTATTACCCATTCTTGTGTGTAGTCTGGAAGGTACAGGCGTAAGAGGAAACCCGTTAGCATTACTAATAGACTATCTACGGGACTGTAGGTAAAAGGTTAAGGTAGAAGATTATATTAGTAAGGAGTCTTACGTAACCTACGGCGTTCCGCATGGTAGCGTACTGGGCCCGATTCTATTCATAATGTATATAAACCATCTCTGCAAAATGGTTGCGTTTTCTCATATGCAAATGATATTGCTATTGTTTTCTCCGATGATACATAGGAATCCGTATATCAATCTACTGAAAAAGGTCTTTCCAAGATTGCTAACGGGTTGAACTCACATCTTCTTACACTAAATATTTGTAAGACAAAATATCTTGCATTTACAATCTACAGCAACACTCAACCTGGACCTAACGTAACTCTCAAAATCCACTGTGTATCCATCTGTATGTAATCCAGATATATTATGACAACATAATATATCTAGCATAAACTACTCATGTAAAAATATTGAAAAAGTGACTCATATAAAATAGGTAGGTATAATAATTGTAAATCAGCGGTTGTCTTGGAATTCTCATACAGATATGGTCATGGCCCGTGTGAGAAAAGTTATCTGGATATTTAAGAACTAAAGACACGTGACTACTAAAAAAATGTTAACTGAAATCTATCTCGCTCTGGCTTAATCAATTCTTACCTACTGCATACCCGTGTGGGGTGGTGCGACAAAAAACGAATTTTCTTGAGCTAGAGCGAGCACAGACATCTCTTATCAGGGTCCTGTATACCAAACCGTACAGATTCCCAAACAATGAGCTATACTCCCTGAGCGGTATTCTCACAGTCAGAAAAATTATACATACTACTTGCTGTCTTAAAATTACACAAAGTCCTGCCCTATGACCCTCATCATCAGGAAACAAGACGGAAATACAGTGTTGCACCAGTAAAATTCTTTAAAACCGAATATGTCAAAAGACAATTGAACACAAACTCCGCGACTCTGTATAATAAAATAAATAAAATAATTAACATCTATCATATGAGTACCAAAGACTGCAAAAAGGCAATAGTTCAATGGCTAAAACTGAAGACCCATGATGACACTGAATTGTTGCTGCAAGCATCGCCAATATGAAGTTAAGAGATGCACACACCCACATGCACACACACACTATTTTAGGACATTTATCTTGTACGTTTATTTTACTTTTTTTTTAGTATAGTTCGAGTCTTGTCTTGTTTAGTTTTAGACTTTACTTGTGATTTATTATTTTGAATTCTATTTCCTATTTGTACACCACTTTTATCATTACAATATTTACCATTGAAGAGCGGGATCTCCTAGCACAGGTATATCTTTTACTTAAAAGGAGGTCCCTATGTAAGATTTACTTACTGTAAAAGTTGTACAAGTTTCTGCAATAAACCTTTTATTTTAGTCCGTTTATTCATTTCTTAACATATTATTTACATTTTTAAATATTCAAATATAAAACAATATAAAAAACATTTAAAAAAATAGTAGCCCACCAGCATCGGGAACAGGGTCCGAGCTACCGGTGTTCAGGGCTCTTGAGAGAGGAACCACCTAACAATACGCGCCGTGTCCAGATGTACTGCTTTCTGAATCAAGCCTTTGATCCAGCTGCTAAGCGAGAGCCTCTTCAGATGTTGGTCGAGGCTATTGACAATTAAGCCATTGGCCGATCTGAGTATCGGCACAATGACTGCTATATTCACGTCCCACATGTCGACAACCTCGCGAGCCAGATCGAGATATTTAAATTGTTTATCTTTCTCTGCTTTCACGAGGTTATCGTCATGCGGGACCGTTATATCAACAATTATTGCGCGACGCTCCAATCGATCTATCACCACAATGTCAGGCTTATTGGAAACAATAGTCCTGTCAGTGACGATAGGTCGATCCCAGTACAACGTGATCATCAACCGTGCCATCCTTCACAATGTATTTCCAGTAGGTAGTTATTCGTCATCATAACTTCGTCCATTATTGCACAGACAAAACCTTCGGTTTCCCCGAAGAGGTCACCGAAACGCAGCCAAGATACGGACGCTAAGAAGTCTACATCGGGCCCATGTAGGGCCCGGTAAAAGCGCCCGTGCAGCTCCTTGCTCTGCCATACCTCCATGCGGTCATTAGTGTCTAATACTCTAGGCTTGCGCCAGTTCTCGTTAGCCAGGGAGAGCGGGGTAAGGCCCTTAGCCACTGAGACCACATCTCGGTGCATACCCACGTCGGCTTCTAGGAAGTATTGCCTGAGACTGCACACCTCACAGTTGTGCAGGGTCTTAGCATTTAAGAAGCCACGACCCCCGCAGTTCCGCGGGATATACACTCTCATCACCGACGACCGTGGGTGATGATACTCGACCCGATCCGATTTGCGGTCAGCAGTGAGCGGACCCTCCTATCCAGGGCATCAAGTTCCGTCTAAGTCCATTTGAGTATGCCGAAAGAATACATCAAAACCGGCATGACCCAACCGTTGTAGGCGCGCACCTTGTTTCCTTATTTTATTTATTTAAGATTGCGTTTAGTTTGTATTTTTGTATATTCTGGATTCCAATTTTAATAAACATCTCAACATGTTTTGTAAATTTACTATTCTGAATTAAATTTAGGAATTTTTAATACTATTGAATTTAGCAGATTCCTTAATTCCACAATCCATTGCTAGGATTTGTCCTCAGTTGGTGGAAAAAGGGTCGCCCTCTACTACGTGGGACTTAAACGTAACGTGCGAAATGTGAGTGGACGGAGGTGCACTTCTGCCTAACCATTCGCGGATTATAGGCGTGATGTGAAGTCGCTGTGTTATAAGAAAAATTGACCTTTGGAGTGTGATTTAGTCCTAAGTTCAATTTTCGAACGATTTATTAACAAAGAAACGAAGACAATAACAATATGCAATCAGATCTAATGCAAAAGGAAGCTTAGGATAAGATTTTATAATTTTAATTTAATTAGTCATCATTAAACTTGACTGATAAACATCAGTCATATTCAATGGTGACTAATTTAATTCTTCATTATGTCACCATCTAATACGGAATAAAAACTGTATCTAATAACACTACGACACAATTCAGAGGTCACGTTGATTTAATAAAGTCTTGATAACAGATAGCACGTGCGCAAAATTTCACGTTTTATCAAAACGTTTATGGATATATACGTATAAGATACCTAACACGCCATTATGACGTATATAAACCCAAAATAAACCATATTACCGTATGAATCGAATTTCGATTTAAAGCTTGTTGACAACAGACGACATAGCTTTTAGCAACAAAAGGCTACCGCGTAGCCGTAGGCATACTACGCGGCTACGAAATGATGCTACGAATCTACAGCGTTTAGCCCGGCCACTGACCTATAAAGCGTAAGCTGCCCTTTTAGGGAATAACTGTGATGATTTTGCTGATAACCTGATTGAATTAATTGTCTGTAGTAGATAATCTTTTGTGCGTGCTAAGTACAAAAACACCTGTAGGTGTTTGCTACCTCAAGCCACATATTCCGATAACAGATAAAAGGGTTAATTCTTCAAACAATAATAAAATCTGCAGTCAAAACAATAAAACAATAAAGTTATTTGATTTCAATAAAGATTAAAATAGGATATTAACATTGTTCGTCATCATTTCCACTTTATGGTCAATCAAATAATTTGGTATTAAAACTTTATCTTATCCTTGAGAATAGTATTAACGCATAATCTTTATATTGGACCTATCAATTGTATGAGATGTGAGTATTTTTCCGATTCCACAGGGGAATTACCGAATCACTGACCTGATAGTGGTATATGACCATTATGTAATGAATCATGTCACTTAGATTTAAGAGGTAATAGGGGCCTCGATTCTCCATACAAATGCTGCAGAGCTAGCTGCTTATATAAAATCGTGCTTAATATTAGAAACGTAGAGATTGTGCTTAAGTTCAAGTTTGCGTGGGTGCTTTTTTAACGTGGCGTTTTAATTTCATGCTGGAATTTAACGATGGATTTAGCACCGATAAACGATATGTAGATAACTTAACAATACACGATTTTAAGAGGGAACAACGGCTGCGATTCGCCATACAAATGTGTTTCCCTGTTTTCTTCTTGAATAAATGATGAAAATGATGCCTCTATAGCAATCTTTTTTTTTTCATCAAATCAAGGTCTACTGTAGACAAGTCCCTACAACTAATAAGTAAAGAAAATTAAATATGACCTTCGAAAAATGACAACAAAATGCCCCATTTTCACAGCCGTGATTAGAGGACTACCAGACATATTTGAAAAGTTTTTAACACAAAAGAAATTGAAAGGACCTTAGCCATACTCTTTTTTTAAATGTTGATGTCAAAAACAATTGAATCGCACCAGTTTTCGAAGAAAAAAAAAGCGGAATACGAAACGTCCATCTCGTCAAATTGTTGTGGTGATTGTCTGAGCTGCAGCTGTCCCTATCGCACTCTACGGGGGCAGGCTTGATGCAGCGCAAGTTAGTAGTAAGTAGTTCGTAGGTTTTTTAAATACCTATTTTTCAAATTCCTCGCAGGCCCTGTTCCCCTCTTAAGATTCGTCAGATGTGCTACCGGGACCTGACAATCTCAGCCATGCCTTGAATATTATTATTATTATTACGTTGCCAAATGGCTAAAACGAATCCCTTATAGATTCGGCTGACTGACAAAGAAATTCACTAATGTTAGCACAAATAAAATATTTTTATTTGTTATTCTTCATTCCATATTTATTTTTTTGTCTTCCGTCTGTCTGTCTGTCCGTCCGTTGGTCACAGTCACTTTACTCAGAGATTGTTGACACCTCACAGTTGAAATATGGAAAGCAGATGTTTTCTATAAACCGTGTCTTCTACATAAAAGTAATGTAAAATTACGAATAAAAAATAGGGATGGATTTCAACCTTCACTTACATCTATGGGGAGACCCATACATGTAAGTGAAGGTTGAAATAAAAAATCTACTAACAGTACTATAACGATCCGTCTATTAACAGCTCTTAAAAAAATATATCGAGGTTACTGAAATACTTTTTTTTTATGTCGTTGGTTGATGAAATATTCGCTTCTAAAACCGTAAAATTTGTGCCTTCCCCTTAATTTCTAAAGTTTCCTTCGTTGCGTTGGAGGACCGCTTTATTTGTCAGTTTCTGTGCGTATCTCATCTGCTTATACTAAGCGATCACGCGACGCAACGATGCGACGCTTGGATTAAAATATTCTATTTATATTGGACGTAAAGAGACAATATTTAGATATATTTTAGAAGCAAACTTAGAGCCCTCTTTTTGTTGCGGAGGTTAAAAACCGTCATCTTATACGCGTGAATATTTTTACAATCAATCACAAAGTGGTTTGTAAGTAAGACCCATCATTTTATAGCGTTGACTCGGCAATGGATTTTGGATTAAGTACCTATCGGCGTTTTCAGTCCAAAACCAAAGTGTTTTACAAAACTGTTCCGTACTGCTTACTGCGCAAACTTTTCAGGATAAATAAAATTAGGTATAAAGCATTACGTGCAGATCACCCGGGATCTAGGCACCTCAATGGTTTTTTATGCAACCGGAGCACCTCAGCCGTGGTGTTACTGCGACGACGCAGTGTGGACGCCGAGCTTATGTGCAAAGCTCTCTGATCCCCGACCCCGGCTTCTCTCTTAATCTAGTACACCCCCTTAATACTTAATTCAAAGTCGCAGTTGAAATTGTTTAGGTAGCTTTAATCTATTGCACCTCATATATGCATTATAGGAATTCAAGGGTACCTTATCATCATTATCTTTTTGTCAGCACATGAATGATTTTTTTGTCATATTTGATATTTATCTTCAAAAAAACATCGAGCTAATCGATTTAAATCAGTATTTTAATCGAACTGATAATCTGCCGTGAATAATATTCAAAACCGGGGGAAACGTATAAATAATTGTGCAATCAATTATTACTTATCAGTTTTAGTGCAACATTCAAGAAAAAACAAGAGTCTCATTGGATCTATTAAATGAAAGGTAAGTGTTAATGTGAAATGTGATACTTAATCTTGGCATTGATAGACTATGCAATAAAAAGTATTAGCCCAGCTTTAAAGTTTCAAAAGTGAAATTTCCAAATGTTCTCGAGATCACCAATTTAGAATCTCAAGTGAAAATTCTATTGAGTGAAAAATTTAAGTGCCAATATTTTTTTTATTTGCCTTATAAATATGAAAGTGAGTTTAAACTAAAGGAACAATTAGGGCGGACAGCACCAAAAAAAATCGTATTCTCAAGAGGGATAACTCGGATTTATTGCAAAATAAAGAAATTAAAATTCTACACTTACTGCATTAAACATTTGTAGTTTAAAAAGATAGTATGACTAACCTTGAATTTATTTTACATTTTTTTTTATACATAAGAAGATGATGTTACAGCATCTATTGGGCTGACATTTCAGTTCGTTTTAGTAAATAAATACAAGATATTTTTATGATCAGTGCGTTATAGCAAAGACGAAAATGACTAGAGGTATACATAAATACCAAACTCAATTGAGTTTTTCAGAAAACAAAAATATAAGTACTACCGCGCTCACTGACAGTCGAACACTTTTCACCTGAATTATAAAGTTATTACTTAGACCATAAGCTATGTGTGCGCCGTAACTTTGTGACTGAGGCTATATTGATTAATTGTAGTGTAGTGTCACAAATTCACAATGGACAAGGATATTAAAAATATATTCGGACAGCTGTTGCCCGCGACCTTTGTTCCCGTAAAATTATTGTAAAAAAATATTACTTTTGTTTTTTAATCGGATTTTGTTAACAATATAATTTTTGCACGAAACCCTAATTATTTTTCAAAATAAAAGTAGCCTAAGTTAGACCTTATAACATCAGCTATCTGCCTGTAAAAGTCCCGTCAAAATCGGCTTAGCCGTTTCAGACAGAAAGACACACCGACAGACAAAAATTGAATAAACTTAATTATTATCTGACTACGGTGAAGCCAAAAGGGTTATGATTTTAGCAGTCTTATGTATTTTTCAGTAGTCGGGTTTTTAGTTGTTTTATACCACACGAATTCTTGTTTATAATAATAGCATGAAGTTAAAATTCGTTAAAAGTGGAAATATCACTAATTGGAAACAAGTACTTAAATTAACTCTAGAATGCTTTGTATCGCATAATCCGTTCAGTATCAACCCAAGATAAATTAGATTCATGACCACGACAGTTAATCTCTACTAGGTTCAAACCGTTATGTTTTTGCAAGTACCTATTCGAGAAATGAGATTCGCATTTCTTTTAATTAATTGATGCAGTAGGTACGCACATGATAGTATCACTATAAGCTTATCAGTTCAGCTAAGGCAGTCATATATTTTATTACTAATCACTGATAAAACATAAAACTTGAAGAGATTATTAACTATTGATTGATACATAATACATTGAGTTATTATTATTTTCAGAAGCCATAATATTACTGCTATGTGCAGTTGCACTAGCACAGGGGATCAACCAAAACCCAGAGCAACGAACAGGTCCATGCAACTGCGACCCGTCTGAAGCGCACCAAATCTGCCAGGCTAACTACGATAACGATGATGTATTAATAGCCCACGAAAATTGCAACAAGTTCTACAAATGTGCAAATGGAAAACCAGTAGCATACTACTGCCCAGATAACCTTCTGTATGACCCATTTACTGAAACATGTGAGTGGCACTACAAAGTTGACTGCGGCGACAGGCCTATCGCAGAGGGGCCTGTCAGAGAGGAAGACAGTGATAGCGATGATGTAAGTGACACCGACAATGATTGGACATGTAATTGCAACCCTGGTGAGGCACCATCAATTTGTGCAGCTGAAAACTCAAACGGAATCCTCGTGGCACATCAAAATTGTAATCAATTCTACAAGTGCGCCGAAGGCAAGCCAGTGACGTTTGATTGTTCACCGAGTCTCTTATACAATCCTTACACAGAAGAATGCGATTGGCCACAAACTGTTGAATGCGGTGACAGAGTCATTCCAGAGCCTGGAGATGGTAACAGTAGTGATGATGAGAACACTACAGAAAACGATGGTACTTGCAACTGTAATCCTGAAGAAGCCCCAGCCATTTGTGCAGCTCCTGGATCAGAAAGTGAACTGATAGCACATGAAAATTGCAACAAGTATTATATTTGCAACCATGGCTTACCAGTTGTTGTTTCTTGCTTCGGAGACTTACTATTCAATCCCTACACTAAACAATGTGACTGGCCAAGATATGTTGACTGCGGAGACAGAATTGTTCCTGAAACTGAATGTACAGGTTGTAATGACGATACCAGTGGTGATGCCAGCTGTGACGGTGATGATGTATCTCCGCCTTCAGAAGACGACCAACCTCCTATTAACAGTGAACCTGAAGACAGTGACAGCTCTGACATCCGCCCTCCGGGTGATGTTGTTATCCCCACGCGACCACCCGGTACATGCAACTGCAATCCCGAGGAGGCATCTTCCATCTGCGCCGCTGAAGGTTCTGATGGTGTTCTAGTCGCTCATGAAAATTGCAACCAATTCTACAAGTGCAGCCACGGTAAACCTGTCGTGCTCACTTGCCATGGCGACTTGCTTTACAACCCCTACACTGAACAATGTGATTGGCCGGAGAGTGTGGACTGTGGTGACAGAGTGTCCCCAGACCCAGAACAAATCGTTTCCACCCCCGGTGTGACCAACCCAGCAGTTACCACCCCAGGTGTGACCAACCCAGGTGTGACCAACCCACCAGGAACCACCCCAGGAACATCCACCCCAGGCAATAACTGCGATCCTAGCGAAGCTCCTGCCATCTGCGCAGCCGATGATTCAGAAGGAGTTTTGGTAGCACACGAGAATTGTAACCAATTTTACAAGTGTTCTGGAGGTAAACCAGTAGCATTATACTGCCCTCCTGATCTTCTGTTCAACCCTGCTAATGACCAATGTGACTGGCGGGAGAATGTGGACTGTGGCGACAGAGTGATCACAGACAGTTCTGAGATTCAGCCCCCAGGTGATGGAGTAGTTGTCCCCACGCGACCACCCGGTACATGCAACTGTAAGCCCGAGGAGGCACCTTCCATCTGCGCGGCTGAAGATTCCGATGGCGTTCTAGTCGCTCATGAAAATTGCAACGAATTCTACAAGTGCGACCACGGTAAACCTGTCGTACTCAAATGCTACGGAAACTTACTATACAATCCCTACACTGAACAATGTGATTGGCCGGAGAAAGTGGACTGTGGTGACAGAGTGTCCCCAGACCCAGAACAAATCGTTTCCACCCCCGCTGTGACCAACCCAGCAGTTACCACCCCAGGTGTGACCAACCCAGGTGTGACCAACCCACCAGGAACCACCCCAGGAACATCCACCCCAGGCAATAACTGCGATCCTAGCGAAGCTCCTGCCATCTGCGCAGCCGATGATTCAGAAGGAGTTTTGGTAGCACACGAGAATTGTAACCAATTTTACAAGTGTTCTGGAGGTAAACCAGTAGCATTATACTGCCCTCCTGATCTTCTGTTCAACCCTGCTAATGACCAATGTGACTGGCGGGAGAATGTGGACTGTGGCGACAGAGTGATCACAGACAGTTCTGAGATTCAGCCCCCAGGTGATGGAGTAGTTGTCCCCACGCGACCACCCGGTACATGCAACTGTAAGCCCGAGGAGGCACCTTCCATCTGCGCGGCTGAAGATTCCGATGGCGTTCTAGTCGCTCATGAAAATTGCAACGAATTCTACAAGTGCGACCACGGTAAACCTGTCGTACTCAAATGCTACGGAAACTTACTATACAATCCCTACACTGAACAATGTGATTGGCCGGAGAAAGTGGACTGTGGTGACAGAGTGTCCCCAGACCCAGAACAAATCGTTTCCACCCCCGCTGTGACCAACCCAGCAGTTACCACCCCAGGTGTGACCAACCCAGGTGTGACCAACCCACCAGGAACCACCCCAGGAACATCCACCCCAGGCAATAACTGCGATCCTAGCGAAGCTCCTGCCATCTGCGCAGCCGATGATTCAGAAGGAGTTTTGGTAGCACACGAGAATTGTAACCAATTTTACAAGTGTTCTGGAGGTAAACCAGTAGCATTATACTGCCCTCCTGATCTTCTGTTCAACCCTGCTAATGACCAATGTGACTGGCGGGAGAATGTGGACTGTGGCGACAGAGTGATCACAGACAGTTCTGAGATTCAGCCCCCAGGTGATGGAGTAGTTGTCCCCACGCGACCACCCGGTACATGCAACTGTAAGCCCGAGGAGGCACCTTCCATCTGCGCGGCTGAAGATTCCGATGGCGTTCTAGTCGCTCATGAAAATTGCAACGAATTCTACAAGTGCGACCACGGTAAACCTGTCGTACTCAAATGCTACGGAAACTTACTATACAATCCCTACACTGAACAATGTGATTGGCCGGAGAAAGTGGACTGTGGTGACAGAGTGTCCCCAGACCCAGAACAAATCGTTTCCACCCCCGCTGTGACCAACCCAGCAGTTACCACCCCAGGTGTGACCAACCCAGGTGTGACCAACCCACCAGGAACCACCCCAGGAACATCCACCCCAGGCAATAACTGCGATCCTAGCGAAGCTCCTGCCATCTGCGCAGCCGATGATTCAGAAGGAGTTTTGGTAGCACACGAGAATTGTAACCAATTTTACAAGTGTTCTGGAGGTAAACCAGTAGCATTATACTGCCCTCCTGATCTTCTGTTCAACCCTGCTAATGACCAATGTGACTGGCGGGAGAATGTGGACTGTGGCGACAGAGTGATCACAGACAGTTCTGAGATTCAGCCCCCAGGTGATGGAGTAGTTGTCCCCACGCGACCACCCGGTACATGCAACTGTAAGCCCGAGGAGGCACCTTCCATCTGCGCGGCTGAAGATTCCGATGGCGTTCTAGTCGCTCATGAAAATTGCAACGAATTCTACAAGTGCGACCACGGTAAACCTGTCGTACTCAAATGCTACGGAAACTTACTATACAATCCCTACACTGAACAATGTGATTGGCCGGAGAAAGTGGACTGTGGTGACAGAGTGTCCCCAGACCCAGAACAAATCGTTTCCACCCCCGCTGTGACCAACCCAGCAGTTACCACCCCAGGTGTGACCAACCCAGGTGTGACCAACCCACCAGGAACCACCCCAGGAACATCCACCCCAGGCAATAACTGCGATCCTAGCGAAGCTCCTGCCATCTGCGCAGCCGATGATTCAGAAGGAGTTTTGGTAGCACACGAGAATTGTAACCAATTTTACAAGTGTTCTGGAGGTAAACCAGTAGCATTATACTGCCCTCCTGATCTTCTGTTCAACCCTGCTAATGACCAATGTGACTGGCGGGAGAATGTGGACTGTGGCGACAGAGTGATCACAGACAGTTCTGAGATTCAGCCCCCAGGTGATGGAGTAGTTGTCCCCACGCGACCACCCGGTACATGCAACTGTAAGCCCGAGGAGGCACCTTCCATCTGCGCGGCTGAAGATTCCGATGGCGTTCTAGTCGCTCATGAAAATTGCAACGAATTCTACAAGTGCGACCACGGTAAACCTGTCGTACTCAAATGCTACGGAAACTTACTATACAATCCCTACACTGAACAATGTGATTGGCCGGAGAAAGTGGACTGTGGTGACAGAGTGTCCCCAGACCCAGAACAAATCGTTTCCACCCCTGCTGTGACCAACCCAGCAATTACCACCCCAGGTGTGACCAATCCAGCTGTTACCACCCCAGTCGTGACCAACCCAGCTGTTACCACCCCAGGTGTGACCAACCCAGCAGTTACTACCCCAGGAAGTACCACAGTTGACGCTGATTGTTCCGGAAACAGTGGCGAGAACAGTGGCCAATGCAACTGTGATCCTGATCAAGCTCCTTCTATCTGCGCAATAAATAACTCTGATGGTGTTTCAATAGCTCATGAAAACTGTAATCAGTTCTACAAATGTGATAACGGTAAGCCGGTACCATTCAGATGCCCTGCAAATACTTTGTATAATCCCGTTTCACAAGTGTGTGACTGGGCGGTAAGTGTCGATTGTGGTGATAGAATAATTCCGGACTCTGAAGATGACGTAAACGAGAGCAAAGAAGACGAAAGTGAAGAAGTAGGAATCGTCGGACCGTGCAACTGTAACCCCGAAGAAGCTCCCGCAATTTGTGCAGTCGATGGCTCTAGTGGTGTACAAATTGCTCATCAAAATTGCAACCAATACTACGTTTGCGACCACGGTGGGCCCGTAGCTTTCAGTTGCAATGGATTCCTTTTATACAACCCTTACACACAAAATTGTGACTGGCCAGCAAATGTTGAATGTGGTGACAGAGTGATACCAGAACCTGTAAGCGATGAAAGCGATAGTGAGCCCGAAGAAGATAATAACAACGTTGGTAATGATGACCCCAGCCAAGCGCCCGCGATTTGCGCAGGCTATGGCTCTGAAGGAGTATTAGTAGCACATGAAAACTGCGACCAATATTACATTTGCGCCGGAGGTGTGCCTGTAACGCAACCATGCAACGAAGGGCTTTTATTCAATCCGTATAACCAACGCTGTGACTGGCCAAGTAATGTTGTTTGTGGTGATAGAATTGTCCCTGATGATTGCGCCTGCAATCCCAGAAACGCGCCGGCTCTATGCTCACAACCAGGATCTCAAGGTAAACTGATCGCCCACGAGAATTGTAACCAGTTCTATATATGCGCCCACTCAGTTCCCGTGGCGCATATCTGTCCAGATGGCTTGCTCTATAACATAGACAGCGAGTGGTGCGATTGGCCGCAAAACGTTAACTGTGACAACAGAATTCTATCATCTGCCTCTCTCAACAAACATTGGCAGTCACGTCAAACTCTTAGAAACTAAAGTTTTATGTCGAAGTTTAAACTAAAATTGTGTTGTCAATCTTATACAATTATATGCGATATCAGTATTTATATTCTTTAGACTAGATATTTAAAATTTTACAGTATTGTTTTCTGTTTGCCTTGTCTTAATTTTGGATTTGGATAAAAATATATTATATGATTATGACAAATTAAACATTGGTTTTTTTTAAAACAGCATGACTGTCTCACATAATTATTATTGTGCTGTGTTTATAACCGTACTACCTGCTACCCGCTACTTCGTTCGCGTGGCTATTTAGATGTGTATGTGTGAGACTGCCTCGTTGGTCGAGTGGTCGCAAGTGCGATTACTAAGCATGAGGTCCTGGGATCGACTGCCAGGGCGGGCACTGTTAAAAAAAAATGTTTATTTAAATTGCATAAAGTTATAACGCACATCATTTGGAGATCACCTTTCAAGCAAGAAGATGCTTGTGTTAGGTGACTCCGCTCTTCCACTTAACATTAAACAATAAATGCAATTGAAAAAATACTATAAATAATAGTGTTATTGGGGTATTCAATCAGGAATTTCTCAGTAGCAGCCACGGAATCTGGATTTGTGCCCGGTTGGTGGAATAGAATTGAATAGGCTCGCCCCCTGTCACATGGGAATTAAACATAACGAACGGCGAAATGTGGGTGCACGATAAGGTACACCTCTGCCTAACCCGTAAGGGATTTCAGGCGTGATGTTATGTTATGTGTGAGAACTGACTGGCTGATCAAAATGTGATAATGTGGGTGATGACTTCAAAATGCGTTCTTTTGGGTACTGTCATTCTGGGCGAAGAGATCCGCAACAAAATTAAATGAGGCGACGATATGGCTTAAAACCGTTTATTTTGGCGCTATACAACCTTCTTTTCAAAGTAAACCATCAAACGCCTTGTTGGGCACTATTTATTCTAATACCGTTCTGTGTACAACATTAAAATTTTCCGCAAGCACGTGAAAGTTTTGGGCACTGAACAAACAACATATAATTGACCGTGTGAGAAGCAATATGGAGTGCACAATTGAATGCCTGCCACTTTTATGGTTTGGCCCTGGGATCTGTTGATCGTCATTGTAAAAGCCAATTTTAAGGGAAATTGTAACCTCTTAAATTGAAATGGTAAGTTATTTGGAATAATGGGTATGCGGGGACTTAAAAAGCTCTCTCCTTTAGCAGCTCAGCTCTGTGATACAAAGCCTGGTGTCGTTGCACAGTCTGATTGCATCAAGGTTTTGCATCACCAGAACTGGAACGCCAAATTTAAGCTCCAGCTGATGGACGGTTTATTTTACTGACCCACTCGTTCTTTGGCGCTAGCACAGCAGTTGGATGGGAAAATTCTTCGGAAAATAGAATTTTCCCATCTCCGTCGGATTCCAGACGACCCTCTCTCATATGCAGCAGCTTATTCGCAAAGACACCTGCTTCGTGGTCGTTGTACAGTTGGACGCGCATGTTGCACGTAATATGGAGCTTTTCAATCCTGGAGGTTTTCACAGTGGCGACGCCATGAGACATACGTTTCATCCGCCGGTGTGCCCCTTTTTTATTACAAAATAGCCCCTCTTATTAACTGGCAGTATATGTCTAAAGTCGGCTTTTCAAATGACCCCTCCTCCCGCGCTGGGTGGAACGGAATAGAGTGTCATATATGTTCCTTCTTAGCGCTTTGTGTTCCAGAGCCACAGTATCTCTTTCGAACAGTCCCGCAGCTCCGGCAGGCATCGGCCCTTGCGGACCCCTTCCGGTTTGCTGACATCATTTTGAGGCGCGCGTTGAACACGAACGCTTTCGACACGGCCTGTCGTCATAAGACGATTGGACGGCGAGCTAGCTAATTGCTCACCGTCCACAGGGTCTAAAGTCGCTGCGAACAAAATGATGACGCCACCAATCAACACTTGGTTGCCGCGGATGTCCTGCAAGCTGCAGTTCAACGCCTCTAATGCATGCTTGTGCGACATTGTGCACTCGTCCCAAACCACTTCCCCCGTTTTTGGTGATATTGCATGTTGGGACGTATCTTCGCATGCAAGTTTCAGCGGCAATTTGAAAATGGAATATGCAGTCCGACCACCCATAAGCAAAGTTGCAGCAATGCCTGAGGAAGCCACAACCACAGTTATATGACGACACGGTTGGCGCAGTGGTTGAGCAAATGGCTGCTGCGCTGCTTGTATCGGGTTTCATGCCCGCACCGAACCAATTTTTGTGTGGCCTACAGGTAGTTCTTCCGGGTCTGGCTGTATGTGTTTGTGAGTTTTAAATGTTTGTAAACACACCCACGATACAGGAGAAATTTCTAGTGTGAAACAACTTTTAAAAAAAAAACTTTCATTCTGCTGTACCTTCAGTGAAAAATGATACATGTCGACCCAGATCGGTTTTTATATTCTCTGATTAAACTTATTAAAAAACAATTAACTTAATTTCTATCTTATCCCCGTTGTTATAAGATTAAAAATGAATGAGATTTTTTTGTGTACATTGATATAAGTAAGCAATTTTTATTGAAATTATTGTGTAAAATAATACTTTTTGATTCATACCAAAGTGCTCCGAACCGATCTTTATATTTCTAAAATGTATTTTAATACGACTCGAGTTACCACATCTTACGCGAACCGAAACCTTTTATTTCAATTAATCCAAAGTGATACAAATGAAATCCTATCACAAAACATTAAAAAATTCAAACAATACATTCTAGTGAAAAGTGTTACATTTGTACATGAACCATACAAACACAAATTTATTTTCATAAAAATATGTGACTAATGATACAACTGCTAATCAAACAATTGACACGTAATTTATGTAGCCAATTTTGATGTGATTACAAATTTAATATTAATTCTATTAGTAAGAACATAAGGGAAATAGGACATATGATTACGTGAATAATGATACTAATAATAGTAGAATCAAAACTGCATTGCGTTTTAGAACTAAATTAGCAAAAAAATACGTAGTACACAGTGATACAAGTCCCGCAGCACTTACGCACCCCACACCCTACTTCTCCGCGGGACGCATGGAAAGAGCGCACTGCGCAGGCGACGCGGGATTCATAGTCTCGGGCGTGCGTCAGGACAGGTGCATCGTGCGTTACAGCACACAACTACGATGCGTAAGGTAAGACGTGTATCATTTTACACGAATTATGTAACAATTTTGTTTTTTAAATGTTTACAAAGAACATGTATTTTATATTGATTTATTAAGAATTCACTAATATTGTCCTATTATACAGTATTTTATAAATACCTATTGTAAAACAATATTAATTAATTTATAAAAAGAATACCTAATTTTCGAACTTACTAATCGTAAAACAGACTATTATGATAATTAATAATATAGGTAGCCTAACCTAACAATGTATTTTAATTCTTATTTATTAAATGCTAACTGAGTATTCAGTAGGTATAATAGGGATAGGCAGACGTTGTTGTTAATCAAATGTCAACAATACTTTTAATCAAAACATAGGTATCTTTGCTCTTTCCTGGTGTAGTTTCATTGCACGTATGCTTGTACGTCTTATAAACATTTTGTAATGAATTACATTAATTATTGCATGTATACTATATTTGCGAGGTTTTATAAAAAATCAGTATAGCAGTTTCGGTGTATCTCAAAAACAAAAATCAGGTAGTGGGCCTAACTTTTTTCCTGGCTTCATTTTATCAATTTATTCTTCAAACTGTGCGAGCAAGGGTGGTGGGGGCCGGGGACCCTATTAAATGTGGTTTTAACCGGTTAAATTTCACTACCAAAACCAAAATTCATGAAAAACCGGTATACCGCATAAACCGGTAAAAACCGGTAAAGCAACCTTTAACCTAAATCGATTTCGGATTGGGGTCAATGACCGAAACCGGTTAAGAAACCGGTTTCCGAGCCCTGGTTCTATCTACTCTTGATGGCTCGGCTGACGCCACGTCAGCCGCCGAGTGCCACCGTCCATGCATTTTCATGTCACACTGACGCTGACGCTCTGCTAGAAATTCTACCTTGAATGGTTTTAATGTGACGCTTCGATATTAATTTGAACTGTTATTTTTACAGTCTATAATGAAAAAACGAATAGATAAGATTATGGAAGGCAGCTACAGAGGGATGAAGAAAATATGGTACATGAAGAAATAATAAATGAAAAAAAATCTAATCAGCCCGGAGAGACAATAGAAATAGAATCCTGTAAAAAGACGGCCTTACAAGAAGTGGATCAATGTGAAGAGGAGATAGAAGAATCCACACTTGAAAAAGACCATCAATATGGAGAAAATATTAGCAGTAGAATTTTAGATGTCAGCTCGGGTAGCAGTGATGATTTTATACCAAACAGTGAAACCGACTCAACTGAAACAAGCACGTCGACTGGTAAACCAAAGAAAAGATCTACCAAAAAACTGATAATTCCTGAAAGCTTTGATGACTCAGATAGCAAGACCACAGGACCAGAACCTGGATGCTCGCATTCAAATAAAAAACAACGAAAATCATTAAAGGAAAGAAGGGCAGATAGAGATTCTAGATAAATTTTACGCAATGCAGGCAAGAGTTATGTTACTAAACTGGGTAAAATGAAACCTGGAAGAAATTTGGGCCCACTAACGGACTGTCGCATGAAATGCAATAGTGTATATCCCATGACATAAGAGAATTTATTTTTAAGGAGTTCTGGGGTTTGGGTTCGTACGATGAGAGAGCTAAATATACTGAACGCTTTATTAAAATTAATAATAAAAAAACACATACAATCGGAGGCAAAGGAAAACGAGAATACAGCAATACATAATATAAAATAGGTAGTTTATTTTAATGAGGATTACAAAATATGTAAAAGTTGTCTTTTGGTAACTCTTGGCGAGAGTAATCGCTTTCTTCAGACCGTGTGTGAAAAAATAAAAAAGTATGGTCGTGTAATTAAAAGCAAAAGGGGGCGTGCTGCCAGCTACAAAAAAATTCTAACGAGCGACTGAAAGAGGTAGAACAGCATATCAATAAATTCCCGGCGTACGAAAGTCATTACTCTCGATCCAAGACTGCTTAAAAGTACCTTAGCTCTGACCTTTCCCTCAATACTATGTATCAGCTTTATTGTAAAGAAAATAGTAACCCCGTCTGCAAAACTGTATATGGCAAAGTTTTTAAAGATATGAACTTATCATTTAAGAAACCTAGTATAGATACATGCAATAAATGTAACTTGTTACAAAATAAGCTCCAATATTTACAAGATGCTGAACAAATTGTACAAGTACGGGAGCAACTGAGACTACATCAGGAAAGCTACGAAAGTGCTTACACTGAAAAACGCAAAGATAAGGCTTTGGCTAAAACTAACTCGGATATTTGTGTTATTGCATTCGATTTACAACAATGTCTACCTACTCCTATGCTGAATATTTAATCAGCATTTTATAAAAGACAACTATGGGTCTTTAATCTGACGATTTTACGACTGATTACGCTCCAATCAAATAGCTTCGTGCTTGTACGAATTTATCACTGTGAGACTTCCGTTGCTTCACCCCAATGCTAAAACCTTAATCATGTATTCAGATTCATGTTCGGGACAAAACAAAAATTCTATTATTTGCACAGCTTTATTATTTGCACTAAAAGACTCGCCTCAACTTTTGAACATAGAACATAAATTTCTCGTACCCGGCCATACACACATGGAAGTTGATAGTGACCATGCGCTCATTGAAAGAGCAAAAAAACGAACATCAATGAATATTCACCACCCACGCGATTGGTGTCAATTGGTATGGAGTGCATCAACTAGAACTAATAAATTTTCAGTAATTGAAATGGCGGGGACAGATTTTTACGATTTTGCCACGTTGGCTAAAAATAATTTTACAGTTAAAAAAACTAATTCTACGGGTGAAAAGCTTATATGATTGAATGTAAGAGTTATTAAATTTAGTAAAGAAAAATTTCCGGTTTTTGAATATAAAGAAAGTTACGTAGGTGATGATTATTATGTGATGTCTTACGACAAAAGGAATAAAGACTACAGTTTAGTTAGTATTAATGCTGTTCCAAAATTTTACAATGGACCGATTCCTATAAGTGTTTTAAAGAAAAGGGATTTAATATCACTGTTAGAATACATTGATCCAAGTGTTCACGATTTTTATCATAATTTGATAACAAACTCAAATTTGCGTGACGCAGATCCTGATATTGTTTCGGATAATGAATAGTTGCAGTGCTACAACATATCTGTTGTTCGATTTTTGGAGACTGATTTCATACGATTTAAGACTAATTCGATCTCTGTTCAAGATTAACGATAAGTAGGTTTAAAAGTTGCGTTTTTTTAAAAGGATGTTATATTGTATTGTATAGCGAATAGTTGAAGTGCTACATGTACAACACATCTGTTATTTGATTTTTTGAGACTGATTAAATACGCTTTAAGACTGTTCAAGATTAATAATAAAGAGGTTTAAAAGTTATGATTTTTATAAGGATGTTAATTATATTGTTTTATATAACGAATAGTTGAAGTGCTACAACAAATCTGTTGTTTGATTTATTGAGCCTGTTTTAATATGTTTAAAGACTAAGGATACCTACTCTGATAATCAGATTAACAATAAATACCTACTTAGGTCTAAAAGTTATGTTTTAAGTTTGATTTATAAAAATGTTTTATTGTTTTGCTACTACTACTACTTGTAATTCATAAAAAAGTGTTTATTCAAGAATTCTTTATTAAAAAAACGCTTTTTTAATTTAGTTATTATTTTATTATGATATTAACATAGTTTTACCCTTTCTGTGACAAAAACGTTTGAAAATACTTATTACTTATAAACACTTCGATGTAAACAAAATGTATCACAATAAATTCTAGCTTGTAGCATTAATCACTTACTAGTTTGAAAAATACATTGGTGTTTAGGGGTACAATTGAATATTTACGTAGGAATTTTAAATAAAACAATGAAAAAAGGTTGCTGATAATCAAAATGATCATATTAGTTTTAGGACTTTTTCTCACAACAACTATTTGCAGGCAAAACATGCCAAAACACAAGCCTTATAATATTTCACACAAAACGGTAACTAAATGTGTAAAATAATTCATTTCATTATAAATTTAAATACACAAAAATAAGCAAAGAAAAGTATAGTGTACGGTGATATAACTGGCTATTTTTACTAATTACTTAAATTCCGTGCAAAATAATATATTCAAACCAAGCTCTTTATAATCTTTATAATATTATCTACACGTACCACATATCGTTTTTTATTTTAGAACGTTTGAAAAATAACGAGATTTTTTTAAATCTTTAACATTAAATTACTCAAAACTATGATTTTTCACTTTTTTCACGATTGTGGTCCTTGCGGAGTTGGGCCATAAGTCATAAGTCATTTATTTCTTAACAAATACATTGTGTAGAAACTTAAAAAAAGATTAATAGGATTAGTAATAGTAATAATAAAAATTAACAATAACTCATTTTTTACAATAATAAAATTAATAGTCACTTAATAAAGAAATATAATATCAAAACAAAATAAAAATTTAAATAATAAAATTAATAGTCATTTAATAAAGAAATATAATGTCAAAAAAATATTGTAATAAAATTAATAGGCACTGAATTACTTCATTATCATTTGTCAACTACCGAATTCATCAATACTGTAATAGCCCTTCCTCAATAAATATGTCCTTAATTTGTTTTTAAATAAATTTGCACTGGATATGCTTTTAAACTCCAACGGTAACTTGTTGTATAGCAAGACGGATTGATATCTGGGACTATTGTCGAACCACTTTCAATTTTGGTTGAATTTTGTAAGGTAAGTCTTTCCTACGAGTACTATCTCTAGCCTGTCTTGAGCTGTTGCCAGCTGATGATTCAGAACAAATGCTATGCGACGGCACAGGTGGCGCACTGGCTGAGCAATTGACTGCGGCGCTGCGTGTCGCGAATTTGATTCCCGCACGGAACATATTTACAACGCCGTGGATATTATCTAATAAAATGTTGTTTTCATTTTTAAACCTTTTATAGATTTTTTTGTACAGTGTAAATTGGTCAATTTTCATTCATTAATTTATTACCTGTCTTTTAAATGTTAAAAAAAACGAAAAGTATACATTAATCTATTTTGTAATGATTTGAAAAACTTAAAGCATAAAAATAAAACAAAATACCTAAAACTTACAAAAAGTGAAAACTGGTTGGAGATCGAACTCGCGAACCATGTTTATTATTTTTGAAAATCTAATAGCATTTAAAAAAAATCACAAAAAGTGAATACTGGCTGCGATTCGAACTTGCGAACTCTCGGTCCCTGAACCGATAGGCCACTTATACCTGTGACAAATTGTTTGAAATAGCCGTTCTATTCTAATGCATGCTATGACAGTTGTCAGTTGTCAAACCGTAGCCAAGAATTGTCATACAGTAGCCAAGAATATGGTTGTAATGTTCTATTGCTCATCCCCCTAAGTTAATAGCGTGATAATATATAGCCTATGTGTTATTCCAGACTATAATCTATCTCTGTTCCAAATTTCATCTAGATCCGTTCAGCCGTTCTGGCGTGATTGAGTAACAAACATCCATCGTAACTTTCGCATTTATAATAGTATATAGTAAGATAACAGACTGTTTACAAAGTACGATGTGCATCTTGTTCTGTCATCCACCCCCAAATGCAAGCACTTTCTTATTTCCTGTATTTATCTCTTTACAAATTAATTGAAATTTTAAAAGTTCCTTAAAAAAATCATTTAAAAATATTTAAAAAAATTGTGGCCTAACGGTATCGGGAAGGGTCCAAACTACGGTCAGGGCTCACTTTCTTATTTTATTATTACTACTAGAACATCAAAGATTTGTTACCCAACGTAAATTTTTTGAGAAATCTTTTGACAAATTTCCATTTTTGGGATGCCGAACCTCAAAAGAAATAACGGAGCTTTCTGTCTCTCCGTGGGTCTAGACCCTTTTTCTCAGGAACGCGTGGAGGTATTAAGTTGATCAAATACAGTCTATTATTTTTTTATATATTAAATGGGCCTACTATTGACCTCAATGTTTTCCTGAGGACAGGTCGACGATGGAACGTTATATCTAGCTAAAAGAAGCCTATTAAGTCGCGACTTAAAATATATTGGAGTCATATGAACTTGGGAACACCGATGCATGCAGGGAATTCCACTCCTTGGCTGTGCGCACAATTAAAGATGTAGCAAAGTGCTTCTTGCGAATGTGTGAAACATCGACAAGGTATGGGCGCATGACTATAATCCCATGGAGCAGCAAGGAAATACACTCATTATTTGGCATAATTAGCATCTTCTTTAACTTTATTATCAAATTGCCCAATTATCATGTAGCAATATAATAATGACCGTGCAATGTGATAAATAATGAAGTTAAGATAGTATTAATCACTTTGCCCGATAGAGCTAGACATTATTCATAATGCTCGGACATTATGTATAATGCCCGCATTAATCACCTGGTATATACATATAATAAATCTGTAGACGTGGCGTTTCTGTACATTGAAAATATTTAGAAAAAAAATAGTAGAGGTGGTAGAGGATCACATACAGAACCCATTTCTATAATTTTTAGAATTTTTGTTTGTTTGTCGGTTTGTCTGTTTTTTTTTTTATTATTACAAAATGGGCCTGCTCTTGACCTCGATCACGCCTGATGGAAAGCGATGGATGAGGTCTATGATGAAACGAGCGTGCCCAGAAGATGCCTGTTCACTCTTGCTTTGAAGGCAGACGGGTTATATGTGGGAGGGAACACAGATGCCGGCAGAGAGTTCCACACTTTGGCTGTGCGCATAATAAACGTGGAGGAGAAGCGCCGAGTACGACTTGTCGGGATATCAACCAAGTGTGGATGGTACGCCGCAGTACGTCTGCTAGTCCGGTGGTAAAAGGGTGATGGTGGGATTAGATCGTGGAGCTCCTGCGCACACTCTCCGAAGTACAGTCTGTAGAAGACCGACAAGCAGGCGACATTACGCCGATGAGCTAGGCTGTAAAGCGTTGCTACCAAAGACTCGTCGCCTATGAGCCTTTTAGCTTTGCGTTCCACCGAATCAAGTGCAGCAAGCTGGTATTTTGCTGAGCCATCCCACAGGTGACTGCAATACTCCATACAGGAACGGACCTGTGCTTTATACAAATTTAAAAGCTGTCCAGATGTGAAGTATCGCCTCACCTTATTCAGGATGCCCAGCTTCTTAGCTGCGGTCTGAGCTTTTGACTCGATGTTTGAGATCCGATGTCAACTCCATGCCCAAATGTTACCCTTTTTGGGCACTGGCTGCACATTAGCAAGCTTCCAAGACTCCGGCACCACTCCGGTTTTTAGAGAGAGGCGAAACGAGCGCGTCAAGACAGGAGACAACTCAGGAGCACAGCTCTTCAGGACTCTTGCAGGTATTTCGTCAGGTCCGCTGGCTTTATTCACGTCTAGACTGCATAGGGCCTTACGAACCTCTTTTAAGTGGATTGAGATCATCGGCATTGCGGAGCCACAGTGAGATATATTAGGTGGTATATTCGAGGCCGTGTCTAGGCGTGAATTTTCGGCTAAGATGGAGGCAAATAGATTTGCCTTCTCTTGCGCCGTATGAGCCAGCGTTCCATCAGACTTCAGCATAGGAGGCAGCGTAGGCCGGCAGAAGTTCGTCTCGACCGATTTCGACAGGGTCCAGAACTCCTTGCTACCCGAGGGGCAAGACGCCAGTTTAGCCCCAATTCGTCCAACATGATCGAAACGCGCCTTCCGTAACACCCGTTTGCAATCCTTGGCGACTGAATTGTACGCTTTTTTTGTTTCACGAGCACGCTGACTATTGCACATGTCACTACGGGCCGAAGCCCAGGCCTGGTATGCCTGCTCTTTGAGCAAATCGGCTTGCGCACAAGACGCGTTGTACCAGGGTTGAGCCTCGTAGCCAAGTAAAAAATCAGAGAATGGCATAAAATATTCCATTCCCTGGCGAATCACGTCGACAATTGAGTCAGCGCAGTCAGAAGGATTGAACGAAGAGAAGCAAGTCTGCCGCCATGGATAAGATGCAAAGAAGTGCCGCATCTCGTCCCAGTCTGCCGACCCGTACTTCCAAACTCGCCTCGTGCCTCTAGGGCTTAAATCTGGGGGAGAACAGGAAGACACGGATTTCACCAGACAGTGGTCAGACGATCCGAGCGGAGCCCAGACCGATACAGAGTGCCTGTCCGGATCTGTTGTCAGCAGAAGGTCTAAGCAGTTGGGTGTGTGGTTATCAATATCCGGAACGCGGGTAGCTTGACCAACCAGCTGGTGGAGATCTAGCGATATCGCAAACTTGCGCGCCTCTCTTCCAGCATGGTCAGTTTTCTGATACGGGAACAACCAATCCTTATGGTGGGCATTAAAATCCCCCAGAAAGACAAGCTCCGCTGTCGGATATTTGTGTTGGGCCAGTTCAGCTGCCTCTGTAAGATGGTCAAAGAGTCTTGTTGTCTCCTGATCACCGCTGTGCGACCTGTAAACACCGACATAAATTGTTTTAAGAGTGCCGGTGTCCACCAGTAGCCACAGAGTGGGAAAACCCGCAACCTCGTAGCAGCAGAGACGTTGACAGCATATGTCATCGCGGATGTACACACAGACCCCAGCCTGCTTCTTAAACTTGTTTTCAAGTGAGTATCCTGGGTAGTTGAGGTACGCCACGTCTAACGGGGTCGCTAACTTAGTCTCCGTCAAAAAGAACAAGTGCAGCTTCTCGGTCTCAAGGTGGTGATGGACCGGATTGATATTTGAGTGCAATCCACGGATTTTAGTGAATTGCATTTTTAGCGGGAGGAAGTGCCGCCGTTGTTTAAACGTATTCTTTTTGTTTTTTCGCTTCATGGGTTTAGAGAGTTTTAATGGAATTCAAGAGGAAGCGAGACGAGTCCAGTTTACTGAACAGCTCCCACGAGCAAAGCCCGACGATAAAGAAACTCACCTGGAGACTGCGGGGACGCCCGAACCCCCCCGAAGATGCCCGCCGGGTCCTCCCTTCCAGTCGCCGACTGGTACGGCGGAACATTTCGGGATTTTTCGCGAGGTGGCGGGGCAGCCTTTCGCACGTGGCTGGCGTGCTAGTTGGGCCCCCAACTTCCTGCGGTCGGCCAACGGCAGGACCGTGCTTCGGATCCCGCTACCCTCCAAAGTGAGTTGCCATGACGAGGTTCACTCCTGGGCTGTGACTAGCCTTGGACAACGCAACTGCCTACTGTCGAATTCCAAAAGGCACTGGAACTCCCACGCAACGACGAAACACAGCAGGCTGCTTGACGCCGGATTCCGGTGGGAGGGGTGGTTGTAAAAACCAGGCGGGCGTTAGCCCTACCACCACAGGGGAAGAATTGGCCAGTCTTATAAGGTGTTGGGTGTGACTGTCCAGGATACGCCGAGCGCTCGGTTCAATTGAGTCACTGGCGGAACAAACTGCGCTACACGAGGAGGCTTCTTCATGTATCCCACTTCCACTTATGTACGTATTTCACTTTGAATAATGTCTAGCTCTATCGGGCAAAGTGATTAATACTATCTTAACTTCATTATTTATCACATTGCACGGTCATTATTATATTGCTACATGATAATTGGGCAATTTGATAATAAAGTTAAAGAAGATGCTAATTATGCCAAATAATGAGTGTATTTCCTTGCTGCTCCATGGGATTATAGTTATTATTTTTAAGAATAGGATAGACAATACTTTTCAATACTAACATTGGTTTTTTTTTAAGTACATTGATATGGACCACCTGGTCTGAAATAAATGTTTATTATTATTATTATTATTATAGTCATGCGCCCATACCTTGTCGATGTTTCACACATTCGCAAGAAGCACTTTGCTACATCTTTAATTTTGCGCACAGCCAAGGAGTGGAATTCCCTGCATGCGTCGGTGTTCCCAAGTTCATATGACCCCAATCTATTTTAAGTCGCGACTTAATAGGCTTCTTTTAGCTAGATAGAACGTGCCATCGTCGACCTGTCCTCAGGAAAACATTGAGGTCAATAGTAGGCCCATTTAATATATAAAAAAATAATAGACTGTATTTGATCAACTTAATACCTCCACGCGTTCCTGAGAAAAAGGGTCTAGACCCACGGAGAGACAGACAGCTCCGTTATTCCTTTTGAGGTTCGGCATCCCAAAAATGGAAATTTGTCAAAAGATTTCTCAAAAAATTTACGTTGGGTAACAAATCTTTGATGTTCTAGTAGTAGTTTGGAACCTTCCCGATACCGTTAGGCCACAATTTTTTAAATATTTTTAAATGTTTTTTTTAAGGAACTTTTAAAATTTCAATTAATTTGTAAAGAGATAAATACAGGAAATAAGAAAGTGCTTGCATTTGGGGGTGGATGACAGAACAAGATGCACATCGTACTTTGTAAACAGTCTGTTATCTTACTATACTATTATAAATGCGAAAGTTACGATGGATGTTTGTTACTCAATCACGCCAGAACGGCTGAACGGATCTAGATGAAATTTGGAACAGAGATAGATTATAGTCTTACTACTATTATAAATGCGAAAGTTACGATGGTAGTTTGTTACTCAATCACGCCAGAACGGCAGAACGGATCTAGATGAAATTTGGAACAGAGATAGATTATAGTCTGGAATAACACATAGGCTATATATTATCACGCTATTAACAAAACACCTTCGTAAAGAATAGATTATCTTAGAACTTTGATTTTATTTTCTTATATTATATAGACCTACTCTTGACCTCAATCTAGTCCTGAGGACAGAGATGAGGTCGACGACTTCAAACCCAAGTCGGCCGGACCAAAGACAATCTTTGCAGATGGGGGTTCATGGACTGCTCAGAGCGTATACGGCGTCTCCCCACAGACAATGGCCCACCTTCCATCCTGCACCGCACGCTATCACCTGCGCACTTGATGATCTGCTTACTGCATCAGTGAGCGGGGTTCGCGTGGCTGAGTTTTGGGCTAAACAAAACTTTTGAACTTTTTGCCATCGACACGCTAAGAAGAAGAAGCTATAAATATTTAAACTATTCAATTTTGGTAGAAGACTCATAAATGGCATATAGATTGATACTTCACAGCTAGTTTCTGTAAGAGATTTTGTTCATTTATCTTTAGTTAGTAGTTACTCAGTTTAAAGATTAATAGAGTAGGTACTCAGTTTTATGATGGGTATCATTTAAGCTATCGTCAATTTAATAAGTTTTGTGTTTCTTAAATAATAGAGTTTGTCCGCAAAATAGTAGATTTGTCACCAAAATGTAGTCACCAAACAATATAAAATCAATTCCACAATAAATCACCTAAAATCATGGTGATAATAGGTTTGTCCTAATAAGTATTTAAGCAAACTTATTTAAAGAGATCACCAATAAATCATATATTAGGTCACTAGCAAATTTCATAAAGTTCCAAAAAAAATTTAGGGTTTTGTCGTCATCATCGTTTCAACCAAAAGAGTCTACCTACTACTTGACTGTTTTCGGAGTTTCCGAACCTCGGGGTGCCCCTGACGTCGACCGTCTAGGGTTAGCGTTTCCGTCAGCAGGTCGACGGATCCCCGCTGCGCGGGGCTCCTATTTCTGTCTGCAGGGTTTACAGGAACCTAACTAACCGAACCTCGGGGTGCCCCTGACGTCGACCGTCCTTTAGTTTTCTTTTGTAAATATTAATACTTTTCCACTCTTTGATTTCATTTTGCAATTTATTATTATAATTGGACCCCTTCATAAAGAGAGTTCTTTTTTCCATATTTTACTGTTCTAGGAAAACGTAGTAAGTATACATATATTTAAATAAAATTTCTAGCAGAATAGTAAATAAAACACTTAATTTTTCATTTTCAATTTTTGCCTATTTGTCTCTCTCTTTGAACATATTTTCATTAAAATTATAAATTGATGTATTAAATTGGTAACGAATACTATTATTTTAATAACTGAATGAAAAAAAATGTAACTACTGTATTGGTGACAAAATAACAAATAAAAAGGAGTCGCAGTCAGGGATCGATAATCGATTTATTTGGTGACAGATCTACCATTCTGAGCACAAAGCTATTATTTGAGTAATACAGCTATTATTATAAGAACGAAGTTTATATTCATCTAATGCACTACAAATTTATTGGTAATCCATCTCTTATTTTACACATATATTAACATTAATTTGATAATTCATACCTGGGAACACTTTTTTTATCTGAGAACGAAAATATTTCGTGGTGATAGATCTAATACAACTTGATGACAAATATAAATTTTGGTGACAAGAAATATAGTCCCCTTTTATGATTAATATAGTTTATTGCATATTTATGTACCTACAAAAATATTGACTTTAATATTATACCTACCAAACACGATTATACAAATTTTGCTCATCTTATATCTAAAGTAACTCACAAAGCTCTATGTTAGTACATAGATTGCCAATGTGGGGATCAAGATCGGTAGTACCAGTTCAAGTCACTTTTTTAATGAAAAGATGACCGGTTCCGAAATCAGTGAATGTCTGATGAAGAATGGAGGGGCTTTCCTACTATGGCAGGCCAAAATAAACTTCGGTATAGTTAGTAAATATCATGGACCTTTCGGCGCGTGGCTTTAATCGTAACTACACCACTATCTTAATCTTTCAGTACAATTTCAGACAATTTTACATTATGTTAATTCCTGTCAATGTCACTCATGCGCCAAAAGGACTTAAACTGTTGACTGTTGAGTATAATATTCCTTTTGGTATAAGTATTCTACTCTTTGGTATAATATTTGGTTTAAGTATTTTACTATTATGTAATAATATGATCTGGTCAACAAAGCCCGTGACGCAAATAGGGGGGGCACCTGGAACATGGACATCGGTGACTTCAACACGAAGGAAGGAGGCAAGAAAAGGACAGCGAAGATACTCTCAGCAATTTTGGCTTGGGGGACCGCAACGAACGAGGTGTTCGTTTAACGCAGTCTGCCTTTGGTCAAAACATGCACATAGCCAATAGCTTATATGTGAAGAAACTGCAACCTAGATGGACCTGGATCACACTTAATGGTCTCACGCATAATGAAATCGACTATATTTTATCATTAGACAAACAAATCATTAAAAACGTTGGCGTTATCAACAGAAATAAACATAGCTCCGATCACAGATCAATCCGCGCATAAAGCGATTCGACTTCAAAATCCACCAGGCGAAATTGTTCGCGAAGCAAATAAAGAGACTCAAAGGAGACGCTTGTAAATCACATAGAACCTTTTAATCTAGAACTGTAAAATTATTTAAGAATATTAAAGTTGATGAGTCAGACGCAGAAGACTAATATAAACAATAGTAACAAAACAATAAGAAACACCCAGATATAGGCATAAACTAACAGCCGCAGAATAAACTTGATAGATACACGAACATACATACTACAATCAGGAAAATTACCAGTAACCATTCAAATATACCTATAATCAGTCTACGCAAAAAAGGTGACAAAACACAAAAACAAACGAAATCTGCAATTATCGCCCAATTAGTCTTACATCTCATATTTAGGCATTTATTTAAGTCATTTTAAGTCATCCAATTTCGCATTGACGAAAAAATGGATAACCATCAGCGACCAGAACAAAGCGGATATCTACAACCGACCACCTCCAGATAGTAAACAAAATCTTGAAAAAAAAACATCAGATGTTTTTTTTAACACAGCTAAATACAGTGGCTTATTAATAAGCCACTGTATTTAGCCTTCGTAGATTATACGAAGGTATTCGACAGCATGACACCCCGAATACTCCGGTCATTGGAAAATCAGGAACTCCAAACTAAAAAAATAGATCGGCTTAAAAACATACGTATACCATAACCACTCCGCCAACATAAAACACTGCAGGACCTAGTTTTAAAATACAAAACGACGATAACCCACTCTCTCCGAAACTATTTACGAGAACACTTGAGGAGATATTTCAGACGCTGGCTGCCAGCAACCTTGTGGAAGACCAAGGGCACTGAAGTCGGCAATAAGAGGTTGAGGAACCTCAAATTTGCCGACGATAGAATCCTTTTTGCTCCTACAGCTCTTAAACTACAAATCATGCTCCAAGTCCTGAACACGTCTAGCCTCAAGGTGAGACTCGCGATGAATCGGTCTAAAACTAAAGCGATGAATGGAAATACACTATGTCGATGAGTGCATTTACTTGGGCCTGTTAGTTTCTTCTTCTGAAAACTATCAGGAAAATGAGATTGATCGCCTGGGAAAGCTAGTGGTTCTTGAAGACGCTAATGAAGGGAAATGTGCCAGAATCCTTGAAGCGCAAAACTCTTCGATATGTGTATCCTGACCGTCTTAACCTACGGTGCCCAGACCTGGTCACCGAGTCCCAGAAGTTCCGCCTTAGAGTGTGCCAAAAAGCAATGGAGCGCAGCATTCTGGATGCTAAAACATCAGACAGAATACGGAACACGACTCTGCGCTGAAAAACAGGAATTATTGACGTAGGCAAATAGGCTGCCAGGCTCAAATGGGATTGGGCGGGTCACGTATCGTAATCCGCATAAATAACGGCGGCGGCTGGGCAAGTCTCCACGCAATGGGTGCCTGAGGATGGACATCGCCGCTAAGGCCGACCCAGAAAGAGGTGACGAGATGACCTCAACGCGCACTGCCACTGCGACGGCTGGTTCGAGATGGCGCACGAAAAGAGTACCTAGAAAGATATGGGTGAGGCCCAGCTGTGGGGCATTACCGACTAATAAAAAAATATATATTCAACGGTTTTATGGTAAAAACACTCGTTTCGCACATAAGATTTATTTTATCCGAAAAGTATTGAGGTATGAAGGGTGATTATATTTAAAAATCGTTAGAATTGACGTTACGTTTACGTCGCGCGTTCGGACTGTATCCTCTGGTGATGTACACTATCGGACTGTATCCTCTGGTGATGTACACTATTATCTAATTATGCCTTATAATATTATAACAACAGAAAACCAAAAAAAATAAGTCAACATTAAAAATATGGTTTTATTGTTGTTGTGTATCAAGGTTTTCTGCTCATATGAATTGTTCAGGAACTTTAAAAAGCCTACCGAATTTTCAAAAGAAAGCGCCTCGCTGTGTCAATGTAAATTTTTGACAGGCGTTACGGGTAGTCAGAACCGAAAGTCTGACAACCAGTCTTACTAAGATGTTACCCAGTTACTGGGTTGTGATGGTCAGCCAGGCAGAAACTTCTTGTAAATCGCTGTATTTTGTATTCATCTGCATCCACTTAAAATATAAGCCGACCTCAACATCTTTGTTGGGAAAAGGGTAGGTAGATGCTGATGGGTTACAGTCTAAAACAATTGAGTGAAAGTCCAAGGGTGTTTTCTTACGTAATTTGAAGAAGTACCAATAAAACCCCCTCCATCCCTATCATGTGTTTTAGTGGGAAAAGTAGATGCCAACCAAGTACTTTGTACCCGTCAAGGAGGAGTTATCCTTGATTTTATATGAATGAAGCATTAGCGTAGTTAAATTGACACCGATTCCATCTACTCTGTTTATTAGCACCTAACTTCAGTCCAGCATGGATAAATTAATTCGGTGAAATAGTGATATATCAAGAAAAGCACTGGATTTGACCGATATTTGGTTATTTTTATATTGGATAGTTTAAGTTTCTTCACAAGCAGCGTCGCCTCAGACGTTCACTAAGGTTACGTTTAATTGACTTACTAAAGTTTTAAAAATGCTCAAATTGTATACTTATCTAAATAATGGCATTATGTATCTGATCTTTGAGACCATTTTGGATGAGAGTATTAATCTTGTTGGCCGGACTTTGTGCAATTTTCTTCATCAACGCTTCTCAGTAAAATGGTAATCGAAAACCTCGTGAGGAAACCGTTTTATCCCTTAAGCAGATGACATGTTCTTCCATCTACCAACCCGCACTCAGCTAGTGTAGTTTATTATCCAGCTGTGGGAACATAATAGACTGGTTATGCTACGTCTGTCTTGCTAGATATTTTATCAAATGTTTCTACTGCCAACTTGTGTTCGAACTTCGGACCGTAAAAGAAACACAACACAAAATTAAAGTCGCGGACAATACCCACCGCTAAGCTTAAGCAGGATTGAGCCGGACAAAAGAATCTCCGAGTTGCTCCCACTAAACGCTAGACGACATCGACAAGGCATATCTTCTACCGAAAGGACTGGCTGGCATTAGCCGACAAAATTGTGTGGGAAAAAAAATAGGGAGACCTTTACAGCTGTGGGAGGACACAGGATAGTTTGTTAGTTTCCGCGGCCAATTACAATTCAAACAGCGATACTGTGTTCTGGTTTGAAGTCCGTCGATATGACAACAGGCACTTGAGACATTTGAGCTTTGCCTGCAATGACACAAAGACCACGGAGACGCATCAGCGGCCGCTGCTAGAAGTGGCATTGTTAACACGATCCATACAAACCAAGCGTGTCACCGTTTAGTCACACTACGACACAAATAATGGAACTGGCTTCGAAAGCTGTCCGAGATAGAATGTGAGCCGCCCAATGCACTGGCACCGCCAGGAAATTTATGTCGGTACTGCTGCCTTTAAACTCTGCCGGTAATTCAACGTTCTTTGGCAACATATTAACAATATGGCATTTTTGTTAGAATACCATAAACAAAATTGGCAAAGCACGTGTAAAACATACACAGTAAATATTTTATCCCTAGGACAAACTCACATTTTGCAGTTGATAAACATGTTCTCCCATACGGACAGTAAGTTTGTGTGGGGATGACAGTAGTGAGTAAGTGAGAGCGAGAATGTGTGAGAGAGAAAGAGTACTATTTCAGTAATGTGGAGGAGTGTATATTTTAACATTAAGATGTAAAAGACGCCATTTTTGGCAACAGACGCAACGGGTTTGTATTACAGTTACCCAGAAGACGAAATGCCGAGGGCCGAGAAAACCCTATCATGCAAGCCGGTGCTGGGTATTTTGCGGACTATCTGGTCAAAAATTTCAGTGGCCAGGATAAAACTTACAATATTGAGAGATTTACCATGTCATTTTCAAAATTAACGACTTTCGGATTTATCCTTAACCTTGCGTCGTACCAACTCCTAAAATTCATTAGTGTCAAATTATTCACCACAAAAAACTTATATATTTTGATTCCATTATTGATTTGTTTTATTATTCATTATTGAGTTGATTTTTAACAGCTCCAAAAGACCTATATTTGATATAACATTATCAACTGAATGCTTCACGCGTTCCTGAGAAAAATGCTCTTGGCACACAGACAGACAGACGGGCAACGAAGTGATCTTTTAGGGATACATTTTTTTCTTTTTGTGTTACGAAACTGAAATGAAAATTTTTGCGAGTCTATTATTTATGTATTCACTCAAAATGCTTCAGAAAATCAATGCTTCTTACGTATAAATGGAAACCAAAAAGATACATTCGTAAAAAACTTAAGCTCTGTGAATATTAGTTATTCTATTGTTCAGTACGGTTTCGTGTACAGGGATGATAAAAACTTATTTAAATCAGTTATCAATAAAAACAACATAAACCAGCACACACCACACAGCCACAGCAGCTATCCATTGTCATATGTCCATTGTAACTAAATGTAGCATTTTGCTTAATTTGACTATTCCTCTGCTGCTGTGGAATTTAGACCACATTTTGACTCCAAAGCCTACGACGTAGCGGCGTGGCGTAGCCTCGTAGCTTCGTAGCAGAGCGTAGCATTAGAATTGGTTGCAGCTCGGTGTATTCAACGTGTGCTAATGTTAGTAACAATCAACGACTTTATTCTATTAGACTGAAATTGAGGCATACGTATTCAATAAAAATTATTTTACATACTTGTCCAACAATTCTGTCCCGACAAAGTTCTCCGTATCGTAGCAATGGAACGTTGTTAGGAACGACCATGATTACCTTTTAAACTATCTAAGATATGGTTCGGAAGAACGTCTGAATAATAAAATCAAAATCAAATGTGCTTAGTATTTAATCGTAAAAAATACTGTTAGGTATAAAATAAAAAGTATAAAACAGTTCCAATTTATCTAGATTCCCAGTTCGTGCTATTTTATTTAAATAGTTTAATAATATCTCATCGATTCTCTGGAGTCCAAATGTTTGTTCAAGGAGACCGGGCATCCTGCATCCCAAGGCCAATCGCAGACCTAAATGAGAAGAAAAACATAAATTAATAACATGTAATTAAATTATGACAAGTAATACTGTGAGATGGTTTGCGTTACTGCCTCTTTGCCCCCTCCGTAAAGTTTTGGGATCGGTTCCCAGTCTAGGACAAAGTGTTATTGAGTTCCATTATAAACTTCTAAGTAGTATCTCGGAATCTGTATTTGTGCCCGGGTGCCCTTATTACTCAGGACTTAAACACAACTGGTGAAATTTGGGTGTACTGCAATTAGACCACATTCATAACCCTACGGGGAATGAAGGTGTTTTATTTTATTTGATGTTTTTATTGCCTCTATTCGAAAAGATGGTAGTAATGTATATCACCATAATTTCGTCAGTTTATTGCACTTTTATTTAATCATTTTGAATTCTGAAAAAAATGTAATGTGTCACACATTACATTTTTTTTTTGTGCAATTTTCTTTGAACTCAGAAATTAGCAGCTAACAATAAGGAAGGTAAGATATTTAAATTGCATTTTATAGGAAGAGATGTTTACGCATAGTAATATATTTGCGATTACAAAAATGATTGCTTTGAACAATCTTATATTGATAATAATCGTTTGATATAATCATTTTTTGAGTAATATCACTTTATTATGTAAATAAACGGTTTTAAGGACATACAACACAGTTATTAAATAACATACTATCTCGCATGTATATCCCTAAAGGGTTAGGCAGAGGTGAACCTACAGTATTTCCTAAATTATTACACCCTGTGATGCTCAGTAACTTTTCGTCTTATTAACCGACTTCAAAAAAGGAGGATTGAGGTTCTCAATTCATCGGAATCTTTTTTTTTATGTATGTTCACCGATTACTCGAAGATTAACTGATTTTTTTATTCTTCCAAGTTTTTTATTTTTCCAAAATCAGTTATAATATCCTATACAAATATTTGCGCATTTGATAAAATTTAAAATTTAAATGAGTCCCAATTTATGTAAATTTTATCAAATATTTAAATTTTATCAATTTCGGTCGAGCGGTTTATGAAAAATCTAAAAATTGTATACATCGATGATATTTTCGTTTACTCAGAAACCTCGCTGTATCATTGGAGCAGTGCGAAAATATTTGTATAGGATATTATAACTGATTTTGGAAAAACAAAACACTTCTTTTGCAAAAAAAAACCGACTTCTAAATACGAAAAAGCGAAAAATTAAACAAACAAAAGTCACCGATTTTACACTGTCAATTTGTTAGATAATTTGCAAACTAAAATAGTTAACTATCCATTAATTTAAAAGCACCCTCCTTTGCGTCGCGCAGTCGGGTAAAAAATAAACGTTAAAAGCAAATGTCGGATCGGAGAAGGTAGAGTTTGTTTGCCTGATCTTCTAGGGAAATCACGGAATGAGTTTAAGTTTAAATCGATATAAAGCCATTAAATTAGAGAGAGCTTTTCTCCACATGTTACTTACTTCCATGAAGTTAAAGGAAATAAACTCTACCTACTCGTATTCCGATCTCCTATTACTTTTATGTCAAATTTCACTTTCTTACACAACACCACTTTAGTAAATATTTAAAAAAAATTGGACTCACCTGAATCACTCTGTTGAAGTGTAGCGTACTGGGGCACTCTCTCAGTACCAGTTGTCCCCAAACACAGTAGTAGAACAGGTTACAATCAGTCTCGTGGGGCAGGAGCCAGTGGATGTGGGGGTTGGTGGGGCAACCGTTTGGCAAGAAAGTTATCGGTGCCGCTGTGGTAGGAGCGGGTGTGGTTGTCGTTGGTGCAGGAGTTGTTGTTGTGGATGTAGTAGTTGTTGGTGCTGGTGTGGTGGTAGTAGTGGTTGTGGTTGTTGGAACTGGTGTGGTGGTAGTAGTGGTGGTGGTTGTTGGAGCTGGTGTGGTGGTAGTAGTGGTGGTGGTTGTTGGTGCGGGAGTTGTTGTAGTAGTTGTGGAAGTAGTTGTTGTTGGTGCCGGTGTAGTGGTAGTAGTTGTTGTTGGTTCCGGAGTAGTGGTAGTAGTTGTTGTTGGTTCCGTTGTAGTAGTAGTAGATGAAGTCGTCGGGTCTTCACCAGGCACATAACGGTCTGTACAGTCTACGTTGTGTCTCCAGTCGCACTGCTGAGTCTCCAGGCAGAACCAAAGGTCGGCAGGACAAGTGTACTCAACAGGTTTGCCAAACGTACACTTGTAGAACTTGTTACAATCATCGTGTCTGATCAACTTTTCGATGGTCCAGTCTGTTTCCTGAGCACTCGGGCACTCGTCTACGAGCATTGTGTTTTGGGCGCGCCCCACAGCCGCGTACACGACGAACAATAATATTACAATACCTGAAAATAAAACGAATTAATAATCTTCCATAATTTCTACTATCTTAAAACAGTATGTTAACATAATAATTTATTTTTTCCGTATCTATAAATCTAATCTACCGAATTAAAGAAAATAAATAAACACATATTCTTATTCGACAACAATAAAAACTTATTTAAAATTAAAACTCAGACACTAACCTTTCATTGTGAGTTTCAGATCAGAATGTACACTCTTGCACCGTTTCAAATAAGTTTTATACCTTAACTAAAGTAGGAAACCGTGTTCTTTTAATCTATGAGATGAGTAGATGATCAATTAATGTATTATCAACGTTTAGCGGTGGCAGACTATCAATTATAATTTATCACTTGCAATCTGATAAATAACAATACCTACTCAATGTTTCGATACAATATCGTATTATAGGGAAATTCGAGATTCGCATTCCTAGACTAGGTCGCCAGTGATTAGGTTCACACACACATAAAGTCGCTTCAAAAAATATTAATGCTACGTACTAGAGTCATAGAAATATGTAGTTTATAATTAAACAAAAAAAAAACTAGTAAAGTACACCGCAGTAGCTGTGGGTCCACTTTTATTACTAAACAATTCTTTATTTTTGGAGTGAAAATATCCTATTTTATAAAATATTTAATTAATATTCACACACATATTTAATTTAGATTTTATAGTATATTTTGTTGAAGAATAGAATACGAGCTAATAGGCTGAATAGAAATGAATTCGTAGTATAAGTGACGAAAAATTTTATGAACGGTAAAAGTAACTTTGTTTCTTTATTTTTGGAGTGAAAGAAAAACTGTTTTATAAATATTTAATATCGCTGCAGGTACCGATAATTTGCTGTTAACCTAGAAGAAGTTATACAAAGGACTAATCGACAATCGTCATAAACAATTTACATCTCAGACAGCAAATTATCGGTACTGACAGCTAATCCACCGTTTCATAAATTCGTTCAGTAAGTTATGGAAAATGTACGCCGCATACTCTAATTAATCGAACACCGTGAGTCAACAGAAGGACGAATTTTAATATAATGGTAATGACCCAGCTACATTAGCCTGAGAACCGATGAGCGTTGCGGCAATAATTTGTATGTTCTTGGATGGACAGTGAATCTACCGACGCGACAAAAGTAGGGTAGGAAGTCAGATGAGAAGTGGCTAAAAAATAATGAATAAGAGTGACCAGCTCGTAGCCAAATTGCCAAATTCTGCCCCGAATCAATTTAGATTGCCATCGATAGGTCCTGAAGAAGAAGAAGAAGAGTGATCACCTCAACTCAAATAATAAATTGCCCAAATAGCAAAATAATGTCATAAATGGCACAATAACGTTTTTTACTTAACTGTCAGCCATATGAAAATGGTTTTATAATAACGCAGGTTTGGGCGCAGATTATATAACATTTAAATCGTGTAAGGGTCGTTTTGCAATCGCGTCAGCGACAATTACGTTGAGAAAAAATCACGTAGACGTTGTAAGTTTAACTAGTAAGGTTTGTAATAGTTTCTAGTACTACTCTTACATAACTATATCATCATATGACGTTTTGTTAGGCTGGTGGTAGGTCAGTGGTGCAAGCTAGACAATTTGTGTGACAATTTATTATATTATGATAAAACTTCCAAAAAGGTATAAGTCAAATGTTTTAATAATCATTGTTATTTATTAATTTAATGTAAAGAAAGCTTATCGTGGTGGAAGATGAAGAGCAGTGACTTATGGATGGGAATTTAAAATTTTCGATGATATGTATGGATATCTTTGTTAATATTTTAATGGACCTTCGTAATATTGGTGTTTCAATACTGTTTGTAAAAATAAAATACATTAATTGTGATCAATAGTTTCCGCCATATTGCTAGTACACATTGGGCGACTGCATATAACTATTCGTCATAAACATGTTTTTATACGATTTATGGCGTCCACCATGATAATTTTATTTAGAGTTCTGTTGGAAAATAGAAAAAAACCGGCCAAGTGCGAGTCGGACTCGCGCACGATGGGTTCCGTACCATTATCTATAAAAACGGCAAAAAAAATCATATCTGTTGTATGGGAGCCCCCCTTAATATTTCATTTTTAGTATTTTTTGTTATAGCGGCAACGGAAATACATCATTTGTGAATATTTCAGCTTTCTAGCTATCACGGTTTATGAGATACAGCCTGGAGACAGACAGACAGCGGAGTCTTAATAATAGGGTCCCGTTTTACCCTTTGGGTACGGAACCCTAAAAACATCTGTGTATAGTCATGGGAATACTTTTTCAGGACATCATGGTGATATATTTTGGCGTTAATAGGTTTGGCGACTGAGTTATATAAAATATGCTAATTATTGTTTAAATAATCTTCTTGTCTTGTCTTGACTTATAAAAGTTATATTAGAATACTGTTTCAACCTAAAAGTTACTTAAAGGTAAAAATATACAACCTAGTATGACGATTTTATAATGGTTAACTATAAAATGATTACATCACAGTTTGTAATTTAAGTGTTGAATATAGGGCTCTTTTACAAAACATGGCGACTCATCGCTATTTTCTAACTGTAACGTTTATTCGACTTAACGTTACCGTTAACCTAATATGACCGTCATATAAATTATTGAGATGACGTTTACCAGACACATTAATATGACTTAAGTGATATATAACTAATGCGTCGAACTGAATACTACTTTAAAACTGTTTTGTTGCCCTGACCTGTCTGTTAGTTGTATAATTCTAGTATTATATTACTTTTTTGCTAGTTGGGTGATATGATAGTTGTAAGAGATCAAAATCCGCCCCACTAACGGCAAGTTATACAGGAATCGACCTACTTAAGCCTGTTTATAGTAAGTTACATATAAATGGTACTGGTATGGTAATGTTACAAGTAAGGTATCCATCTAAATACTGTGTAGAATATGACGAAATAATTAATTACTTTCGATAGTATTAAAAGCATTAGTCATATTAGGTATGGATTATAGCTAAATCCTAATATGAGTGATTAAAAATGGACTTAACCTAAAGGTGAGGTAAACACTGATTACAGGATTGCAAGACATGACTTGTTGTGTTGTAATCATTATTTTTGTCGTCATTTGGGTGATTACAGGATTGCAAGACATGACTTGTTAAGAATCTGAAACTTTAGATCAATTCCACGAATAGAGGTCAGTAGTCTACATCCACGGAGGGTAAGCTAAGAATTTCTATGAGCGGATCGCGCCAAATGGGGTGCGTGGCGCCAGGACGGCGGGAGCCGTCGCGACGCCCGCCGCCGACGGAGGCTGGGCAGTGCACCGCCGCGCGCGACCCGCCCGTACCGTGTCTGCTTTCACCACACTCATCACACCGCACTAACTGATTCTTGACCAGTAAACATCTACAAACCATAAAAAAAAACAATGAAAATAACACCCCTCATTCTCATCACTTTAATTCATATATCATGCGCCGTAAAAACAAAGTCAAAAAATGTGACAATAAATAAATCGGACGATGCCATAAAAAAATATCTAGAAAAACATGAGGAGGTTTTGTTGGAAGTTACGAAAAATAAAAGTGAAGTTAAACCTGTTACAATCACAAATGTTGTGAACACAAAGATAGTGCCAGTGGCTGTTAAGAAAGTTAAAGCTCCTCCTAAAATGATACCACCTGACATGTAAGTAGTAAATATGTGGCAACTTGATAGCAAGTTAACAACAGAACGTTTGAATTTACCCATACCTATATGTCTTACCTCGAGCACTTATACCTTTCTGTATACTTTTTTAAAACGAATAAGAATAGATAGAAGCTACGAGTAACATGTAATAACTAGGAGATTATTCTAAGTTACGGCTATGTTTGTCTTATGTAACTAAAAAACAAATTCATGATTAGTACACGTTTCATAAAACATGACCAAATGTTTCTGTCTTTTGATTCACGAAATTCAACAAAAAATATCCTTTAATACGACAGGTTCCTAATTTCTATCTTAATTCTAAAAAGCTGAACATGAACTTTCTACACACAGTATACAAGATTGGGCTAACAAGATCTCTAAAAGTTTGTATGATAACGACGACATCGTAGTGCGAAGAAAGGTGCTACTGAAGAGTTTCTCTGATATAAAGATAGAGGTTCGCAATGGTACAGCTATCGTCACCAAGATGGCGGACGACCTGGAGGAGTTGCTGTCGAAAAGAGCTCATGCCGCCGAGGAGATAGTGCGCAGGGCGGAGGAACTGGCCACTGGGGCACAGGAACCAGATGACAGCTACACCTTTGACTATAGTGTTGTTAGTATTATATATAAATATATATTTTGTTTATTCTTTGGCTACTGTTAATATACATGGGAAATGAAATTGTTGGTACACTATCTCCTTTTACTACATTTATATTTTTACCTAGAGGATAAATATAAATGGAGTCTTCATTTTGATATATTATTTTATATTGATTTTTTTTTTGTGTTTGCTTTGAAAAACGGTATCACAAGGATTTAGTTGTAATCCAAACCATAGTATTGTTAAAATATGTTCATTTGCATGTGGAGCAGTTTAAAAACATCTAAGTGTAATTGTAATTTGCAGAATTTAGACCAAGTAAAGAAGATGATAGACTTAAAAGAATTAGAAGACAACCAGGATCCTCTGACCTGCAGAGATTTACGCAAGATTAAGCTGAAGAGAAGCAAGCATTTCGACGCCGACGTGTCGCTAGACTACACTAGCGTGCACGTAGCTGCTGAGGTCTTTGACTGTGGTGAGCATTGAACATCAAGATAAGATACATATAATAATATGCATTTTATTATAAGTATTGCATTCTAAAATAATAGGTAAGAAATGATAAAGACTAGAAATACTGAATGGCAGTTAGAAAAGTCAAATCCTTGTATGAAGACCACAAATCGGAAATGGACCTAGGGTAGATCTCGGTTAGATAGACCGTGCTTACAATTAGTACTTTGAAGACGAGAAATACGGTTTTTTTATGTAACACCGTGAAAAAGTTTCTAACTTAATAGTCAAGACATTCGTGGTTTTCTTCCAAATTTGTTTATGTACTCGAACTTATTCCTCCGTTTCAAACTTATAAACAAGACATTTATATTTATTCAGAACATTGCTTGCTTTACTTTAGTCTTTTGTCTTTCAGCACCCAATGTCAAGGAACATCTTTACTGGTCTGAAGGTTTACTGTCAACCTACAAAAAAAACTATGCCCAAGATTCTTCTCTGGACTTTCAATATTTTTGCAGTGCTCAAGGATTTCTCAGACATTATCCTGGCAAGTATTTTATAAAAGTTATTGATTATGCATTTACTTTAAAAAATCTTCCAGCCCTTTTTTAAAGTGTATGTTGTGTTTCAGTTTTCTGAATCAATTTGTTTTTTTTCAGCGGCATTATGGGAAAGCATGTTTAAACTGAAATACTCAGAGGAAGATTCCGATAAAGCGTATGACTGTCGACTAAGGCCTTGGTACGTAAGTGCTGGCGGAGCTCCTCGTGATGTTCTGATCCTCCTCGACGCATCGGGTTCCATGGAGAACTCCTCCAACCAGGTCACCGCTGAAAAGTTCACACTGGCGCTTCTCAGTGCCCTTACGGATGACGATAGAGTGAATGTATTGCGGTTCAACGTCATCATACAGTCTCCTATTAGTTGTTTCAACGAGAAGCTTGTTTCTGTAAGTATGGAGTTGGTTTAAATTATGTAGTATTATTTTCATGTAGGCAGCTACTTAACATCTTCATGCTGTTTTACCCGAAGGATTAGACAGGCGTTTTCCTAGATCCTATCTACAATAGTATGTTTTCTAAGAACTTGATATTATAGAGATTGCCTTCTCTACAGGCAAACCACGTGAATTCAGCAGCTATGATGGCCGCTATGAATAACTACATCATGACGAATGAGACCTTGATGAGCGACGTGTTAGAGTACGCAGTACGGTTGCTACAGCGGCAGCAGAAGTCTCCGGATCGACCGAAAGCCTGTCAGCAAGCCATAGTGTTACTGACGGACAGCTTGTATTACAACTATACGCATCTGCTGCGACACCTCGACCCTCAAGGACATATCAGGTAGTGTTGTTGATACGAATGTAAAATTGTTTATTAAACAAAAAGGAATTTACAAAAAATGAGATTACTGTTACATCTTTTTAAATTCGATAATTTATAATTCAGAAAGCCATTTTGTTTTTTGTAAATCCTTCAATGAAAAAGATACAACTTTTTTACATGCATCATCATTAATTAGCCTACAACAGTCCACTGCTGGACATGCAATGCATCAAAATAATTGGATTTTTTCCTCAATTAGGTTTTAAAAGTGTGATAATATCTGTAAATATGATATTCTGACGCTAAATTATTGCAGATGGAGAAGGAAATTGAACTACGATAAGAAAAATCGCAAGATGCAATCACGCGATACAAAAAATTACAACAAGCTACCATGTAGTTATTAAGGAGCCCAAAATTAAATGAGCTGATCAATATCAAGTTACAACATCGCGTTTTCTTTTCAAATTGATAAAAATGTATGTTTTAGTAAATAGTGATTGCAATGCACTTTTTTTTGTTATCGGGTTCCGTACTTAGTAGTACAATAATTGACAGATGAAAAGCTTATGGAGTCAGGGTAATTAGGTTCTTAGTTTAATAGAATTATCGCAATTATCGCTCTGTCGCACCACTGATTGTTCTTGCTTTAGATTTGGAAAAGTAGGCATTCGTAAAACGGTTAAAAAAATATCCGATAAAATTGAAGCAAACAGGCAGGCGGCTCAAGTAGTCGCCGCCACCTATGTATCTGAAATACCAAGTTCAGTTACCTCGTCGTCGCTAGATGCTGTCTCTCCTAAATACAGATTGCTCAGCAATCTAGCTAGGAGAGCAGCGATATACTCAGAAATTAGTTGTATCTACCATATGTAACTATTAATGCATACTTTGTAAGGCCCCCTCATGTACTACAAAACTTTTATGCACCTAAATAAAATATAATATTATTCAAACATGTAATAGGGAATATGCATGATTTTTTTTTATTTCTTGAATTAATCGTTAACATCTTTATAACATAGAAAAAAATATAAATAGGCTTGAATATAGTCAAATAATTTTTCAAAGTGAAATTTAAAACTTTGAATAAATTTGAGCCGTTCAAACGCCACCATTTTGCGCGCGCTTTTGATGACGTCATTGGTTGTGTTCTGTGTTTGTTTATTATACCTAACGTTTCAGTTACTTCATACTTATTTTGTAGTTTTAATTGCTATACAAATTATGGAAGAAGTTAAAAAACCTTCTTACAAGTATTGTATGATACCGAAGTGCAAAAACATTATTAATAGTACACCCGATAAACTGTTTTTTCGTATTCCACGCGTTGTGAAAATACGAAAAAAATTGTGTAAGATGATGAGAAAGATCTCCATTATCGGTTGTATTTTGTTGTGAAGATCATTTTAACGGAAGTATGATATATTTATGTACAGCTTAGTGTGAATTAGCTTTTAAGCAGTAGAAAATTCGGTCTAAAACTAACCTAACCTATTTATAGTTTACAAAAGTTCATAAAAAATTCTATATAGAGCTTGCTCATTTCTATTGTGGTTTTACGAAATTTTGATAGGTTTGTTAGGGAAGATACAGTTAATTATATTGAATATAACATAGTGAAACAGAAAGGAGGAAAATGTAATCTAAGGTTAAAGAAAGAATTTGTTCCTCTTAAATGTATTTTTGTGTCAAAAATATATAACTACCAGTTGAAAGAATGGCCGTAGTTATAAGGCATAAACTATCAATGTTAAATGAAGCTTTTAAGTATGCTATCAAAAGTAGTAATATTTTAGAAATTGGTGAACCTCCACAAGGAAGTGATTACGAATACAAATGTATGTGATATTAATCAAGCAGGACCCAGTACTTCACGTATTGAAGTATGTGATGATCATCAAACAGAGCCCTGCACTTCTTATATTGAAGATAAATAATTACAAAGTTACAAAGCTATGCTAGTCAATATTAAACTGAAGTACATATGTAAAGGTGTCAATATACCTACTGAAAAGAAAAATGTAGGACTACCATTAATTACCTCTTTCATCACACAATATCGGAACTTCACCAATAATACTATCTGTTTTAAAAAGAAAATTGTTCGCTGATAACCCGGCTGATAGTACCTACTTCTATATCATCTTATTCTTCTGTTACATCCGCTGATTATGCACCAAGTTGTTCATTAAATTAAAAATAATTAATTAATAGAAATTCAGATATGTTGACATCAGAAATACATCTATTTTCGGTAGATTATCCGATTGTGCTTTGACAAAACCAGTTTCTGTCATCGTCCTAGATTGATTACAAATATTATATTCACACAGGAATACAGTTTTAAACAATTTTTCTCACAAACACTACTAACACAATATGAATATCAACGCCGATACATCCAACGACGTGACCATTGACGTCACATTTCGTTTCGACCAACGGTGACGCGTTTTGTAAGTTTGAATTTCCCTCCCTTATTTTTCACTTTTTATATAATATTTTCTGGGTCTAAATAATAACTAAATAAAAAAAATACCTTTTAAGTATAATGTAAAGACAATAAAGAATCTAGAAAAAAATATTTGAGACAATTTTAAATTTTATGCATATTCCCTATTGTATTATGTAATTTTATGGGCGTCTAGACGCCACGGCACTCTTTAAACCGGATCGTACAACGAACTCATCAATACGGCTTAGCAGTAATAATGGTGTAGAGATGGTACTTAGGTGGAATCCTATAAATAAATGTGTCGGATTGTCAGAATTTATTCCGTTAGGCACGTACATTATGTGGGCAGCAGACAGGTTTCGTGCATTGAAAATACACTGGGTGCGATACCCACACTATTTCTATTAAACTAACAAATTACTTTACATTACAACTTAACACAATAACACGGGGCACAATGAATGGGGGTACAGTTCCAGGACGTCTCAAATCCGCTGCGATCTGACTTTTTAATGTCGTCTACGCCTCGAGCTAAAAACATCAGGGCTCTGTAGAATTAAGCAGTGGTGGGGGAAGACTTGTAAGTAGGTCGCCTGATGTCACCCACTGGCGTACTTGCCATTCATTTAAGTCCGTACCAATGACCGGATCCGACAAATTAATATGATAGAATTCTACTTCCTTTCCTCTAACGAGCTTTACTGAAATTTTGCCGTTTCCAGAGTATTCGTGATGTGGCTGCACGACGTGAATGGTCTCCGAGATCAAACGCGTTCATACGGCGAGGAGCTGAGCTGCGACCGCGACGGATACTTCGCGGAGCTCATCACGCCCTTCGACGTGACGCAACAAGTTATGAAGATCCTACAGGTCATGGAGCGACCGCTCGTGTGGCAGAGAAACCAGCGAATAACAGTCTTTAGTGATGTTTACGCACATGTCGAGGTACGCATGACTTTAGTTTACTATTTTCAACTACGTTTTGAGACATTCGTAGGGCTAGAGTACGCAAATCATTACGAGATTGTGGAGTGTTTCGTGATATTTCCGTGGTGGTGCCACCATCTTGTTCGGCATTGCTTGAGAATTCTCGACTCCCAACAAGAGCCAAACAAAAAAAAATGAACAAAACATGAGCAAGCTACCAATACTGGGACACTGGTCACTGGGGCACTAGTTCCTACTACCTGTACACTGGTCTCTGGGAGAGAGAGTGGGCTGTAGACCAACCCAGTGCAGGATAGTGGATGTGGCATGGACATGATTTACGAGTATGTATATTTTTTACTACTGAAATTTCTTTCACCGTTTTTAGACATGATACAATAAATGGCACAAAGTAACGCCCGCCGTCACCAAATTGCGACTTGGGCAATAGGCAATAATAATGTAGTTAGTATAATAGTTTTGTTTGGAAGTATAATGGGGGTATTTTACTGCTTATGTAATTTATTATTTATGGGTATTTTTCACGAAGAGAAGTTTCCAGTACATATTTGAAAAGATTTCGGCGTTTGAGGTATTTTACACTCTAATCACATTTTCGTGGATATCATAAGTCTGAGTGTAGATTAAACGATTGTGTTATCAACTAATGTAAATGCTAAATATTGCATTGTCAACAAAGATTAAAATTAAATAATTTTTGAAATGTTTACCTATTATAAAACCAACAATCATTACCGCTATTCACGAAAAGGACGTTACATGCCTAAATGTTTTGCAGTTAACGAAGTACATAAATATAAGCAACCATTAACAGACTATGAGACTAAAACGTACCCACTGCTGGGCCACAGGCCTCCTCTCTGTGAGCGAAAATGAGACCAAATCCACCATACAGTGCGGATGGGTGAATATTACATGCCGGTTACCTCACGATGGCCACGTACATTCTATTCTGTCTGTTTATTGTATTTTTTGCTTCTTTTGTGAGGTATATGCGCAACATTAAGTAAATATGCGGTTGACAATGATGAGGTTTTCAGTGCGTTCGCAATTACTTTACTTCTGATAACAGAATCAACCTTATAGCAACGTAAATAAGGATCACTTTCGAAAGACTTGTTAGTGGTAGCCGCCTAACAGCAAAATTATTGTGACGAAAAAAAAATACCTGTGACTTTGATAGTGATATAAAATCATAGGTGAAATTATGTTTGTATTTTTAAATGGTTTTTGTTTACATTATTTTAAAAAAATGTGTATAAACCTGAATAAACGGACTAACGTTTATGAAAAAATCCCATCCTGCACAGTCACCTGCAACTTCCAGGATTTAAACAAAACCAACGGTACTGGTCCGGTATTATTTAAGTCCATCGACACGCCAAGAAGACAGGTGAAATAACTGTAAAAGTACTGTATCTAGAAGTAACTTAATATGAAGTAACATATTCCAGGACCCCAGAAGAGGCGAGTTATATTGGAAAAGTAAAGAGAACACGGAGCAGTTTAATAGATACAAAGATTTGAGACAAAATAAGAAGAAGTTGCTCAACGCTACCCAGCTCTATAAGGACTGGATGTACCAAGTTAATTACGTGCGTATTTATCTTATCTAACTTGATTTATTAGGAGAATAACAGTACGTAGTGTAGTACAATATTGAACGTACAAACTTACATAAAAACATCGATTAATCGTGTATCAACGTGGTTACTGAAATAATTAATAAAAGAACTCCTTTATTACATCCTCGTAATTTCAGTGCACATGTATATATTTTACTCTAGAAACTTTCGTATATAGTCATAATTTATGGTTTAAAAAAATGTATTAGTTTATTATTGTTTAAGATTATGTTGTGTATTTTATCAATGGGCCTCAGTTGCCTGATAATAAATGATTATATTGTTAACTAGTTTTCCGCCCGCGGCTTCGCCCGCGGCTTCGCCCGCGTCGAGTTCGGTTATATCGCGTTTCCAAGAGAACTCTTCAAAAGTCTGGGATAAAAACTATCCTATGTTCTTTCTCAAGGTCAACTCTATCTCTGTACCACAACTTTTCCCTTTTTCTTTTCCTGTTTAGATTTAAGTTTTTATTGTGGAGATTTAAGTTTTTTTTTATTTTATTTTATGTTGTGTGCATTTGTGGCATGTGCCAAATAAATGTGTTTTCTTTCTTTTTCTTTTCTTTACCAAAGGGACATGCCCAAGTTCCATAGTGATTTTGGCCATGGGTGCACACTTATGAAATTATGTGTTAAATGTTATAAAAAATATCAATATTTAAAAAAAATAAGATTCGGTTAAATAAAACTTCGTAAATTCTAGAAAAAGTTTTTTTTTTTTTTTAAACATTACATTTTAATTTTACATAAATGATTGGTGGTGAGGTTTTAATAGTTTATAGGTGCATTAATCGTCATTGGTATCATAAACTATTAAAACCTCATCCAAGAATTGAGCAGGTGCATCAATATTACTTTGATGCCGTGCCCACCCTAAGTACGTTGTACGTTGTTTGACAACAATGACAACCAACAGACTACTTGAAAATTACTTTTTTAAATCAGGGAGAGCTTGCCAGTGCAATTAAATAAAAATCGATTCCCAATCGATATCGATTAAAAAAAATATTAAATTGATTTCACTTGCTGGTAATGCCATGTTGTGCGACTATATTCTGTAACTATTAACAAAGTATATCCCACCATCTGGTTTTTTGAAGATAATATGTAGGTATGTCAAAAACAAATTCTGTTTTTGAATCGATTCTTGTCACTTAACTAAAAGTCTTATCGATTATCGATTTAATTGGCTTCTAGTTTTAAAATGGCAACTCTTACCTGTCAAAGTTTTGTTGGTCCTTTAATAGAATGATTTCAAAACTTATTAATTACGCAAAAACATAGCAAACTTTGTTGATAGCATGCATAAGTTGAAAACTGATATTTAATTATGACGTTTTTTTTTACACAAATCTTTTGCGTGTGCACTCTTTGGCCAAAAATGGGCAATAGCCTTTCATTAAAATCAGTTCAGTGGTTTAGACGTGAAAGCGTAACAGACAGACAGACAGAGTTACTTTCGCATTTATAATATTAGTAGGGCTATACTACACATCAACTATACAAGCTGTCAATGTTGAAACGGTTCATAGTAATTACTAAATTCGTAAGGCCATTTCCAGATTAATTAACTAATGTTATAATAATTCATTATTTTAGGACAAGTATGGACACTACTACGAAGGTGAGGGGTTGAATTACAGGTTACAAATAAGCGTTTCGGTACCAGTGTTTGACCATGTAACTAGCGAGGTAAGGAAAGTTTTAACTACAGGGTGTAACAAGACTCTTAACGAAGCCGTCAACCAAGCATTCTGTACATTAAACTACGTAACTTAAAGCAAACATTATTTCTGGGAAACGACTTTTTTTTATGGGGTGAAAAATCACGTTTTACGGTAGGACTCAGTGTAACGCACTCAAGACATTGTGATGATGGATGGATTGAATAGTACGGGGGTCGTGGAGGTGTTTAAAATAAAAATCTTACATTGAAGAATTGTATTTAACTAGAAGGTTCCCAGGTATGATCTAGAACGAAAATAATATCGCAATGACGTGCAGAACGAGTGCCTTTCGGCTTCGTTAAGGGTCTTGTTACACCCTTTATTTAAATTTGCATTATAAATTCTATTAACTTATATTTATTTTAAACTTTCAGAACATTACGAAGAAACTCGAAGAGGTAAGATTGATTGCACCAAATCTTATTAAGACGCAAATGTTAAAATAAATAGGTAATGTTTAAAGACACAAACTACATTGATAAAAATGCAGAAATCAAGTCTGATGTTCGTATTTGCACTGATAACTTAGGTACTTATCTAAATTCTCATAATCGCAATAAATATTTTTTTACAGGAAAAACAAAGGAACTCTACTAGGACGGTAAGTAATTATAAGAGATTAATTTTGTTAATCCTAACTAATACTATGAATGTGCAAGTGACTTCGTTGGTTTGTTTATTATTTGTTTGTTTTATGTCACTCCTTCACGTCTTAATGGCTCAACGGATTTTGATGGAATTCGGCACACAGCTAGATCATAGCCTGGGTTAAGACATAGGATACTTCTTATCCCGGTAGGATGTTCAACTGGGATTATTTCCGATGTTCATACTAGTGAAGCCGCGGGCAAAAGCTAGTCTCCATATTTGTATTAAATCAAGTAAATCTCTAGCCGTTGTCCGCGACTTTGTTCGCATGCAACAAACTTGATGCCCAATTTCATCCGCTCTAAGGTTTTCTTTGCGAACTCTTTATCTCTTCGCACCTCTAAAGTGTCCACGGTACTTATTTGCTATTGGGGACAAGACAAACAAACTTCTAAATCATGAGAAGCATGCTCATGAACTTATAAGATTACAACCATTTTATTTTGTCTTGGAACAAAGTGGCCAACCAGGCCACTTTGTTTTATTCTAGAGCCAGGCGGACGGTCGAACTATAGATATCAATGGAGTATAAAAATTGAGTGATTTATTACAAACAAATATAGAACACTGACCTGCAATACACTTCCGTATGTTATTATAAGTTGATTGACTGATAGAATGTGTCTCCGCAGTACCCGGTCAACCGGTTATTAGGAGTGGCTGGCGTGGACATCCCCATCGATCATTTGAAATTGATCCTGCCTTATCATCAGGTAAACATTTTAGGATTATAAAATTAAATCACAAAAATATCAAAATATTATTGTGATTTAATTCATCATTTCTATCCGGGTGGACAAAACTCCCTCGTCTGCGCAGGCCTTTATGGATCAGACATCTTGTAGGCGTTACAAACGTAGCAGTGGTCTTGTAAGCGTTACGGATCCGATATCTCGTAGGCGTTCCGTAGCAGTGCTCCCATAGGCGTTGCGTAGTAGTGGTGTCATAGATGCTACGCAGCAATCGTCTCGTAGACGTTACATAGTGTTCGTCTCAAACTCAAACCATTTATTTTAATTAAACCATTCATAGGCACTTCTGGATAATCATGAACTTCGTCACTTAGTCAGAAAATTGAAGCTATTGATGTTGCAGGCGACACATAGCAGTGAATAAATTATTCTTGATTGTTGAACTCGTAGGCGTAACGTAGTAATCGTCTCATAGACACTATGTAGCAGTCGTCTATGTTCTATATTAAGGGTTTTGGTTTCCGTACTTAGTCCTTAAAATGGACCATTGTGCGTGAGCCATGGTGGCCGTTACTCCAACCAGCCCACCTCCCTCCAGAAGCAGATCAAACTCCCGGTATTCTTCGGATTCTCAGGACATCCGCAAGAGATCTTGGTGTTCCAAAAGTCTTTTCGCGGATCTGGGTGACGCCAGTGCACTCAAGGAGTACGTGCGGTACCGTTTCCTCCGCCTCCATGCACGCCCTGCACAGGGAACTGTCAGTGATATCTAGGTAGTGGAAGTGTGAATATTGTAAAATCTAATCATTTTAAAAGAGTAACCATGGAGTTTCTTGCCGGTTCTTCTCCATAGGAAACGACCAACCCGAACCGTGCACCTTTTTGTCGACGTTTCATAAGTGCCCATGCAGGCCTATGTGAAATAAAAATATTTTGATTTTGATTTTGATTTTGTGTTTGTTCAGTGAGCAGTGTCCAGTGATGGTCCCTGCCACCAGCCGCAGGCTATATCTGTCCAGGCGCAGAAGGCCTTGGTCAGCTTCCTATCCAGGGATGGCATAGCCTCCTTGGATTGCCTACACCCTGGTGTCGAGCTCCACCACTTCTCCGCTTGTGTCTTTAACCAACTAGTAGCAGTCGTCTTTTAAGCGTTATAGAGCAGGTAGACCAATGTTACATAGAGGGCGTGGACTTGCCACCACTTTACCATAGAGGCATTTGTTCGTAAAATATAAATAAAATGGCAAAGAAAGACTGTTTCTGTAATTATGACGTCTACCGATTAGTATTATGAGGTACGTAGAACCCGATAGGCATCAACATCATTACTTAATAAGTCTGCGTTACGAAATTTCGCTTACCTCAATCTAGTTTTAAAAACATTGTTTTTAAAAACTGACACGCTTCAGAATTCGCAAGCTACTGTCACCTTTTTTTAAAAACGCAATGAATGAATACACTTAGCAAAATTTAAAGCGATTTTCTTCTACCGTATTGATTGTCGTTTTCACGGACATGGTATTTTAGAAGCCATACCATTACGAAATTGGTCTTATTTCAAAGTGCCATTTATTTTTAGAGAAAATCGCTTTTGAATTTGCCTTTGTAATTGTATACATTTCATTGCTCGTAACTGTACGCTTTAGAATTCACAAGCTACTGTTACTTTTCTTTCAAAATTTCAATGACATCTCCATCTTAGGTTTTGGTGTACATTCATAGTATGTATTGTCCAAACCCTGACCTTCTTTAAGAAATACCTGATAGTGTAAATCGACAATAAACGCATTTATGGCACGCTCAAATATCTTTATCTTGTAGATTTATTACTATTACATTGTTACTATTACATATTTGCATGACGTCATGCTGTCTTCAGAGCGCTATATACAAGGTGTAACAAAAAATGGCATTAACGCGATCAACATGTATGGTAAAACTATAAAAAGTTATGAATTTCCAAAAGTCATAGAACAAAAGTGGTTTAGTTTTTCACACGCGAGCTAGGTTGTGCGTTTATCATGTTAAACTTTGTATATTTACAAAGGTCTTCATTTCAAAGCACCGTAAGAAGTTCTAGTTCAGTTAACATTTGTCTTGATGAAAGCAAAATACATTGTGTTTCAGATTGGTGCTGGAGGTTCGTTAATCCTCGTGGACCATCGAGGCAATATCGTCATACATGAAAACATAAAACACACGGTAAGTGTACCTATCATTCAAGTTTTAAAATATATCAAAATCAGATCAGGATTTTGCGATGCTTCAATCTATCAGAGATTGGTATTAAAATCCTCTTTGATTTTTCCAATCCAAAGTTCTAATACTATCTTCTTTTGATAAAATAAGGTAGAATGTATAACATGCGTCATTTTCAATACATTACGTGACTCATGATATATTTTTCTTTTTATCAGTTTGACGGCGACATTTTAAAACCCGGATACCGTACAGTTGACTTCCTGGATTTGGAACAGCCGGCTGAGAATCATAAGCCGCGATATTATCCCAAAGAATGGATGAAGGTAACAGCTAAGACTTGATTTTCTTTTAATTAGTTATTTTAATGTCATGAACCTAAATTAAATTAATATACTTTTTAGTTCCGAAAAATGATGATTATAGATAAAGACAAAGGCAATATAACCATGTATGGGAAAGGCATCTATGATGACGGAATGAGAGCCATCCTGGAACAGCGACAGTATTTTTGGAAGAGAGTTCTGAACCACTACACTGCAGTGGTGGTACTGCCCCTCAACAACAGAGTACATGCGGTCCCTGAAGCTGCCTTCACAAGAGAGATAGCGGCCGAGGCATGGAGTTCTCTGTCCAGAACAGAATTCGCGGTCAACCCCGATTGGTAATAACGTTATCACACCTATTTATAAAGTCAATAAAGATCTTACAGATATGACGAAAATATGTCGCAATACGTTACATTTCTTGGAATCATATGTAAATAATCCGTTAAAAGCAAAACAATTATGCGGAAAATTGTAATAACTAGCAAAATGGGAACTGGACATTTTAAAACTTCCCATTTTTATCTGATAGAACAGCACGCATGCGCTTTAATCATATAACATCACGTCTAATCCCCGAAGGGTTAGGCAGATATGTACCTAATAGTACACCCACATTTCGCCAGTTATGTTAAAGTCCCTGTAATAGGGGGCGAGTCTATTGCCATCAACCGGGCTCAAATCCAGACTCCGTGGCTGCTATTAAAAAAATCCTTATGGAAAAACTAACAACACTAAAAAAAGTAGTAAGTAAGTAAATTAAAATAAAGTAGTAGTATATAAATTTTTGAAAGTACCACTATTGTATATGAAGTTTAAATAAATAACTTTGACCTGGGAATTTGACCGAGGACCTCATGCTTAACTTCAACGATGCTTTTATATGGAGCCCTTTATATGGAGTAGTCAAATACTGTTCGCGAAACTCGCCAACTGCTGGTGCTCACCATTATTTACTTGACTTGTTTTTATATACTTACATGAGAATCATTCATGGTCTTGTTTTCCCAATCCCCAGGTTGTACTGCCGCCACATAGACCCGCATTTCGAGTTGCGCGAGGCGGAGGTGCGGCACTTCATCAAACGTCGCAGCGACGAAGGCGACTTCCGCATGCAGAAGCTCGAGTATCTCTTCAGCCCGATCCCACCTTCTTTGTTTGAGAAGACTTATCAGTGTTCGTTGCTTTATTAATACCTCATCACCGTCACATGAATCTACATTAAATTTGAATTATTTTGTGATGACAAGTTATTGAAATTCTCAAAGTCCAATAACGATTGTTAATGCTACAGCACAAACTTCTGCTTAGGCACAGTCGCCAGCGCATCAAGTTACTACAAACTGTCAAATTTTCTCATTCGATTTGGAACTTCACCTTCAACTTTTTATGGTATAAAATCGTTTGGAGAAATTTGTCAATTTGTGGTAGCTTGATGTGCTGGCGACTGTACATAAAGTATGTTTTATCATGTTATCTTTTTATTTTGTGTAGATCCTTATAAGTGCCGCCGCCTGGAGCGATTCTCGTACCGACTATAACCGCACGACTCTTTCAGCCACCTTGCTAGAGTCGGGGCCACAGGGAATACCCGAACTTTTACTGCATTCACGATATCGGCCGTTCGTGAAAATTTTATCACAATACGAGATCGGTAGGCGTTAAAAGTGCAATTCCAACGAGGTTATCGTTAACAACAAATAATTATAAAATAGTAAAATGCTAGTACGACGTCATCCATCGTAAGACATGATTCATTAGACCGAGTCTATTTTTATTAAACCACCTGCTCACTAATTTAATACAATCAGTATGACAAACACAATAAGTATTCGTTGCAAAGTATGTTCAGAAAACTCGTCATCATAGATATTGGGTTAAAGATCCTGCGCTAAAGGCTTAGAATAGTTTTTGAATACTCAATACGTAAGCTTATGATCGTAAATGATTTTGTTTTTGCAGTTTGCAGTTTGCTAGGCAACCAGTCTACTATTATATCTCAATATGTCTTCTTTTATAGTCTCTCTCGAGCTACGACGACGTTAGATAGCAGTAAAATTTAAGTACGTAGCAACAAACTAACAATATTATTGATCCGTGGAGTGTTTACATAAGGTGTAAGTTATCACCTTATCAACCGTTATCTACAACTGGTCAGTCTGATAAAGCACTTTCCAATAAGTACCATGCTTTTAGGTTCATGTTAACAACATAGTATTTAATTTAATCAGGAAACTTTCTGGAAAACTCATTGTTTATCACAATTCATTGAACCTAATTCCTATTAAAACCATCATTTCACTGTCTGACAATCTCTTCTATTGGATTTGGCCAGCTCTTGTCGTAGGTCTCCTGACAGAAACATAGACAGATACTGGATTATTTCATTTAGCTGGGCATACTATTACATTCCTTACGTTTCGAGTTTCACAGGGAATATAAAAACAAATACTGACTTTCAGTCATCGCTTAATTTCTGCAGGTACTTCCTCATGCATTTTTCTGATAAACTGTGCATCTAATAATTATGTTGATTGACATACACAGGCAATGAGGACCTGATGGCGAAGTTCTGCAAGGAAGCGATCGCGACGGACCAGTGGGCGCGCGAGCATGAACTGCCCGGCACTGAGAGAGACTGTGGCACCTGCGGGATGGGATCCACCACAGCATTCTTTGCCAGCGGTAATTTTATTATCAACTCTTCACACCCTGTCATAGCACAGCTCTCAACCTGGTGCACCCACAAAGCTGTGAGATAATTTAAGCCGGGGTATATTTGCACGCACAGATAAGCATGTTCTTGCATCTTTTTCCCTTTCTATCACTTACAATTGCAACTCCCTAAATTGAGAGGTCCAATCACAAAGTGCTTCCGATGCGAATGAATGCGGATGGGGATGCCTCGCTCCACCAAGTGACGCCCTTACGTGATATAGAGATACTTGAAAGCACTGATCTGTGCGTGTAGATGAGATTTCACTCTTGTCGATGATGGGTGCTTCAGTTTTCGGCCACTTCAGCCTTATTGCTCAACATTGGATCAAGTGCTTTAAAAAAATATGATCAATTAATCACAATACCCAAAAGCAATGTATTGTAGAACTAGCTGTGCCCGCGGCTTCGCTCACGTGACCGCGTATTCTTTTGTCATTGTCAAATTTTTTAACGAAAAACATAGATGCAACTCATGATTTATCCTGGATCCCAACGGTTAATAGCATTAAAAGCTAAAAAAAATCCTCAAGTTTTTCAACGCATTGTGGTTCATTCATCGCGCACTTATAAAGTCGCTCCACTTTGGTCGCACTTCGTCTTATTTATGTTACTTAAAGTTTTGAAAAGATTTTAGTTGTAAATCTGTAATATTCTAACCATAGTGATACATAATAGGTATGTACTCCCATGGTTGTAGCAGCTCAATGTGAATACGGGGCTCCCGACCTGTCCATGGCCGACATGCTGGAGTGTCCAAAGTGTTTTTTTTTGTATGGCATCTCGCAGTTCAACCTCTGAGGTTGGCTACTGCTTAACCGGGCAAGTCCTGTGGATGCCTTGAATGTAAGGCCTCCAGCCAGGGGCGTAAAACTAAACTTATAAACTAAGCGACCATTCGCTAAGGGCTGGATCTGGTTTAGATCATTTAGGGGCTGGTTTAAAGCTACTGACTCAGCGTCGCGGGCTGGCTCTGGCCAGGGACGGGGGGGAACGTTACTGGGACGTCGCGACGGACCTCGACGGCGAGGTCGGAATGACGGCAGTCTGGTATTGTATTTTCTAAGAGTACTTGTTTCCCTACTACTTTCTTGAAGGAGGGTAATAGGGTCATCGGGGGTGACAAGGGCATGCCGAGGACGGCGAACTCTACTGCAATATTGCTTACCCCCTTAAGCAAGTAGCGTGATAATATATAGCCTAACATTTGAAGAAGCCTGTAAGGAATAACAAGATCTATGCAGTAGTTTTTGAGCCAAGTCGGAACATCGATTTGGATTTTTACGATTTTATTATGTACAACATATAGAATAGATAGACAAGATATCAACTCCAACGCTCATAATCATCGTTATGTAGATTCAATACAAACAATAGTACATCTAGTGATTGTACCTATTTGTGCTAGTGATAAATATCAGTCAGTACTCTCTGGCAACCAAAAAATGTTATGTTAACGTTTTATGAAAAACCGCTGATGGTGTTAGGTAAGTTCAAAAAAATATCAACCGATAAGACAGTATGGCAGTTCCGCAAAAAAACCAGATAAAAACTCGATTGGCCTCGTCCTTACCTATGTTTGTCAAGATACAGGGGCCCATTCCTTGAACCATGATTACAGGATAGCGATTCTGCTGAAGTATTACAGAATTAGTAGTAATATCAGCGATAAACAGTTTTCTAGGTCAAGCGATTAAAGGAACGTAAGAAGGAATCTAATCGAAGCGACTTTGAAACAGCACGTTCCAGTCGAAGACCGTCGTATATGATTTTGTACTGCGTTACTCATTACCACAATCGGAAATATCTAAATGGTGTCATAGTTTTTTTATCTTGCTTATAACAAATCAGATGATCAGGTCATTTAAAGTAATACGACAAAATATCAAAGAGCCGAATGTAGTTAAAAAGAATCAGCTATTTCAATCGATGCATCGATCATAATATTATATCGTAATCCTTCGAATATACATCAAATTGCGTCATTTTCGGAACTTCAATGTGACCTCACCGATTTTATGACATTTGAGCTTGCATAAAGATGCAGTGCAGTGATGCAGTTTTCTGATACCGATTCTTACTATTTTTATACATCTGTTTCTTTATGTGCAATCACATGGACTATTTATTTATTTATTTGTAAATAAATAGGAGAACCAACAGCTATAACAAATGAGTAACAATTGTACATGCAACACAGAGTCAATTACAGGTTCCCACGAGTAAACACAGAAAAGGTACAAGAAATCTTAGGATCACTAGTTAACAAGCACGATAAAATAAAATAAGATTCAATAAGCACTATATTATTATGCACTTTGACACCAGGTTAGGCATTAATGACATGGGAAAAAAAAAGAAAAATAAGCACTACGCGGTTTCAAAAAAATTTGCATTCCGCCGAGTGCGTGAGTGAGTGATGGGTTAAATGAGAACTCTTTACAAAGAATATTAAAGTCCTTACTCGCTCGCACTATGTATGAGTTTTGTCTGTAGTTAGATGAGGAAAAGGAATGGAGATAGGTGGATTAAATCGAACTGATCTTTGGTGACATTGAAGTGCAGTTTATGCAGGAGATCAGGGCAGTCAATCTCGTTATTTATAACTTTTTAAAGAAAAGTTCAATCTGCAAGTCGACGACGATCAATAAGTGGCTGTAAGTGGAATTTCTTGCAAAGATTTATGTATTTATCAGAATGATATGGTATACGTAGCCGAAAACAAAGAAAACGAATAAATCTTTTTTGTATACTCTCAATACGATTAATGTATTTGCCATAACCTTATTATACCTTATTTACCCGACTTGTTCATACAAAACAGACCCTTCACGTAGCTCAGCCAAGCATTCTGTACATCAAACTACGTAATTCTACGCAAACATATTGCTGGAAAATGACTTTTCTTGGGGTGAAAGATCACGGTTTACGGTAGGACTCAATATAACGCACTCAAAACATTGTGCTAATGGATGTACCTATTGAATAGTACAGAGGTCGTAGCGAACTCCTCTTGACTACCAATATCTCCGTAACTGGAAGGTTCCCAGGTATAGTCGAAACAAAAAAACTATTCAAATACGACTTTTATCTCTAGGTACTTACGTACCTATAAAGAAACTTGCTTACGCAATCTCCCGCAATCACCATGAAATAAAGGTGGGACTTTATCTTCCTATGTTTTTCAGAGAGTGGCCTAACTCGCTGGCAACTATACCACGCGACGAGTGCACACGCAGACCCGCCCGAGGGATCGTGGTGGCCGCGCGGACCAGCCGAGTCGTGGTACCGCCGCGCGGCCTCCAAGCCCGACACGCTCATCGTGCACGTGCCCGTGGAACCTATCGGCAAGATGCGCATCAGCAAGAACCGACCCCCTCCAGTGAGTAGAGCCCTGAGGGTCTACTCTCAAAATCCGTCAATGAAAATACGGGCGCGTCCGAAAGTAGCTCGTGACTTCGAAATAAACCCTACTCCCTATTATTTTTGGATTCATGAGTTTGGAAAACAAATTTGGAGTAGGGACAACTGTTCAATCATGTTGCCGTTAATTTTTAGTTCGGACTGCTAACTAGTTTCATGTAAGTAAGTGAAATCGCCGATCACGTTGGTTGTAATCCACATCGCGTCTCTCGTCTCTCCTGTGGTAGGTTAAAACTTGGATATCTCCGCATAGCTCTGCTTGTCCCCGCTTTGATAAAACTGCGCCTTCGCCTTCATCAGAGACATCAGCTTCTTCATCCGCCAGTCAGTCTTCTTCAGCTGCCTGAAAACCTGTTCACTTGTGTTAGGCGCAAAATGATTTCTTCTTCAATATTCCCTGTCACGCAACCTTTTCCTTTTTCATTTTACTCCAGTCACACTTTTTCATTCAACTGCCAAATTGTAAGGTTATATTTAGATACTATGTATTTTAATTAAACCATCTATCTAATTAAGTAACCTTCAATGCTATTAAGATTAAAGGAAAACATGCAACAGTTTCTATTAAACAATATAACTAATTAAGTAAGAATCAATTATATTAAAATTAAGGAAAACATTTACTATTGAAGGAAAACCTAAAATAAAATAATTTAAAGAAAAACAAAAAACCCGACTGTGTAAAAACTAATTTTAAAAAATACGTGAAAAAATTAACTTAAATAAAAACTAAAAAGAAAGAAACAAGCCCAGTAGTTTAAATCATAAATTCTAATGCAGAACAGAACAACTCACAGTCGGGGCCCATTCAAATTTTACCAATCAAATCTTCCCAAGGGGCCCCGACTGTGAGTTGTTCTGTTCTGCATTAGAATTTATGATTTAAACTACTGGGCTTGTTTCTTTCTTTTTAGTTTTTATTTAAGTTAATTTTTTCACGTATTTTTTAAAATTAGTTTTTACACAGTCGGGTTTTTTGTTTTTCTTTAAATTATTTTATTTTATTTTATACTTTTTAGTTACGATTCATTGACTTCGTTATAAGATGGTAAATTTCGCAATCTAGTCATTTCATTGAGGGAGTTAATATCGTGGGGATTATTTAGTAACTTGCGGTGGTCTAAACTACTGATGATTAGTCCCTTTAGAGACCTAACTCGGCTCAAAGCTACATATGACCTTTAGCAAAAATGCGTCAACTTAAGTCAACCACAGCTCGGTCCAAAGTAGTTCCTTGGAGCTTGTGTACAGTTACACCCCAGCACAATATCAGTGGCAACATTTTTCGCTCTATTTTACCCTGTCCGCGCAGTGCATCGAATTCTGTCGTCGATGGTTCGATTCTGACTCCTACTCCAAGAACATTGTTTTTAATCGCTTTGTCGTCAAATTCTAGATAAACAGCCTGTGGCAATTCTCCGGGTTCCGATTGGTCCCTCCGAAGAGCTGGCCACTCAACTGTTCTTATAACACCCATTGCTCCGTTAACAAGACCATGGATAACATTCAAATTTCTTCGTAACATAACTCGTGATCCTAAACCGATTGTTAAATATTTAACGATTCCTCCAGTTTTGTTAGGATCATCAGAAACATAAACATCTATCGGTTTTTGACCATATGTTTTCGATTCTATTGATATATCAACTGCATGTAATTTATACAACCTAGTAGTTTTTACCAATATAGTTGTCATCTTTTGATTATGTTCATCGACCTGTCTAGTAGTTGGGAAAACTCGAATGATTTCATTGAGATCGTCTATCTCTACCCGTCGACTATCTAATATCTCCAATTGTTGCATTGTCAGTTGACCGACTCTAAGATTATTTAATATATCCACAAATGTTGTGTCATGTCCTTGTCTCATATTTTGTGGTAACTCACAGAAATCAAATAGATGCCAGAGGTTGACTTCACCTATTAACGTCGCAGGTTGTCGATAGCAATAAGCCCCGCCAGTTGTTTTGGACACAGGTAGCAATTGCATTAGATCACCAAATAAAATAATATTACAACCACCAAAGTGCAGTCGATTATGCTTCATTTCGTGAAGGCGTAGATTAATATTCCGTAGCGTTAGGTAAGGTACCATAGAAATCTCATCTATTATCACCCAATCTATAGATTTCCATTTCTGTCGTTCTCTTTGAAGGCGTTCGCCAGTTAAAGGCCGCAGGTTTTCAAGTTTAACTCGCAGTCGCAGTTTTTAAGATACTATAGCGAAAAACTTATTAACTACTGGGCCGGCAGTCTCGACATAGATACCGACATTGTCGATGCCGGCCCTGATGTACCCTACCTACCGAAGTATGAGTCGTGAATCGTAATAGTTTTGGTGACAGAAATGTAATGATGATAACAAAAAACAATAGGAATCCAAATTAAATATTTTCTTCATGCTTTTTCACTGTTTTTTTTTGTTTGTATATCGTTTATACTTGAAATAAAAACAAATTAATAAGTAAGAAAATTAGCGAGAATGATTGTTTTGTTAAACAACTTTAAATCGTTATATATCCTAAACTATTATTTAAAATGAAAAATGATAAAAGGAACCTAAAGATGATTTTAAAATACCTATTCAACGATACCCCACTTGACATAGTTCATTGAATTTTTTTTTTTTCATTTTGACAATATAGCGTCTGGCTGTCGCTGTGGTGAATTTTGATTACTGTCATGTCTTTAGTGACACTCGCAAGGTTAAGACGAATCGATTGACGTAAGAATAAAATTATCAAAATCGGCCTACGCATTTGGTCTCTAGAACGCCACATAGAAACAAACATACATACATACATACATAGACTGATAAACACATTACCCTCCTTTGCGTCGCGCAGTCGGGTAAAAATGCCGCTTATTGACTATTTTACCAACTAATTTTTAAATTACTAATTAAATGCTGACATGTTGCATAACCTATTATTAATCACTAAATAATTAAAGAAATATGTTTCAATCTAAATGATTCTAATTAAATTCAGTTGTAGTTATATTAATTAAGTTTTAACTAACAAATGACTTTTCCATGATATTTCAAGTGACACGTTGGGCAGACAATCAAACAAATAACAATCTTAATCTTTATACTATCAGATTGTCTATAAATCAAATCAGGCGTGACGCATAGTTTATGATAATCTATAGAGATAAAGAGACAGTTGCATCACGGTTACAAAATTAACTACTGATTTACCAAACATCAACATTTGAGATGCTCAGGCTAGACTCCCTCGTACCCCATTACTCTCTTGTACCCCCCTCCGCGTAAAACAGTTCTCGGCACAAGTTCCTCTCATTGTCCCTCGGCTTTGTAAACAGCTAAACGAATACAGCGATCTTATTGACGTGCATTTTGAATCATTTGGCATGTTCCACAGAATAACATTTAATAGTGTGTAACACTGCAATTCCTTTTTGAGATTGGCTGTAATTTGATTTTATGTTATTTTTGTTTTGTGTTATTTTTATTGCTTTCTTGACATTTTAATTGTGAATTTGATTTTGTATTGTATTATTTTGATTGTGCTTTTGATTTTTATTTTATTTTATTTTTGTAAGTATTTAATTTTGATTTTGTTTTAATTTTTTTTTATTTAATTTTTTAATTTTTCTAATTTAATTATGACTAATTCTGTTCTTAAACTTTGATTTAAATTTTACTTTAGACTATAACTTTAACTAACATTTATTAGGTATTTTATGGGGCATGCGGTGCTAACCTATAAGAAATTGCTATACTAACCTTTGATATAAGAATCTTTATTTTAACATATAACAGTATATACAATTATTGGTTGGCTAAAAATAATAAATAAATAAAATTAATTATCATTTCTGTATAAATTAACAAAAGGAGTGGTGCTGCAATTTTCCAGCTCGCTTCACTCGCTGATACATCCTGTACATTTTCAAGTCTCCATAAGTTGTATGAATGAACAAAACTTAATTTCGAGGACCGGTGCAAAAATTTTCGAGCTCGCTTCGCTCGCTCTTGCGCCTAAGTACCTGTAGTATTACTCCTGTATGAATAGTCAAAAAAAATCTAACTTACCCGATGTAGTGCTAAAATTTTCCAGCTTGCTTTGCTCGCTCTGACAGGCTGCGTTCTTTTCAGTTTTGCTTTATAAACACAATTTGTGAAAGACTATAAAATTTGATTTTATGAGCTCGCGGCGCTCGCTCTGGAATCCTGATTTTCTCAAATGTAAGCATTTCTGTAAAAGTCGACAAAATTATTCCTTGCATGAATCGACACCGACAAACGAAAACCTAACATATCCGTGGTGGAGTAGGTACATGCTCTTTTCGGGAAGATGAAGATGCCCTCTCCCCTGAAATAAACCTGTAAACGTCTTTATAAACCCCCCCCCCAAGTCTTAGGCTGGGACCGCGCCTGGTACTGCTGTATGGACCCTGAACTACACATTGGCCACACGCACATTTATAAATATGAAATCATGTTAAATTACAGTTTCATTTCAAAGGATGCCATCGATGCAGGCAAGATTTATACGTCTGCGGCAGCCAATTCGCTACCGAAATAACATATATTTTCCTTATTTAGAGCAAATAATTACCACAGTAACACGTATACACGCAATGCCTTTGAATCAACATGATATTAATCAACAGATCATCACTGATGATCATTTAATCAGATTTGTAGATAAGCATGAATTAGCGAAAAGTGATCAAATACATATCGATGCATAGCTCGCGGTTTAGTGAAAAAGTGATGAAAATTATTAGGTTCCTAGGTCTTATTTCCTTATTTCGCTGTTTATGTGGTGTAATAACAAATTCAGCACATGATTTGAGACACCACAGCAGAAAAAAATCAAAGTAAAAATAACATGTAGTGCAAAAACACAGAAAAAATCAGTTATTAAAAGATCAGCTGTTCAGCAAACTTGCAATATCTACAGTAGGTACGCTCAAAATGTATGGTTTTTGGCGCGTCGGTGTCCCTAATATGAAAACATTGAAATAGGTACTGGTACGTGTACTTGTTGAAAATGTTGTTGTCATGTTTCTATGGCATCTCACGCATGACCTCAGCATTAACCTTTAATCTCCCACCGTTTAAATCTTCCCGATCAACATCCCTAATGCCATGTTCCAGTACACTATCCGGTCTGAATGGCTAACGGCGGCGAAGGCGCTCGGCTCCGCGGAGCACGGCATCATTGGCGTGGCCGGCTACCACTTCCACCCCCGACATCTAGTCGACCTGCTGGAGTCCATCACCAACTTCCCTGTAAGTATGAATGCAAGTAATCACGTGGGTAAAGGCCACAGTCGACTCTAACAGTAAACCTAATATTCTAACATACAAAGCCAGAACATGAATCTTAAGTTAGTTATTTAAGTATGTACCTGCTTATACAACACAAACTACCCTCATTCCATCAACATCTTATCATTGTAACTACTAAAACTCGCATGCCGAAACAGCCTCGCCCGCATTTTTGCAAAATGTTCGAAGCACCAATTTTTGCGCAAAAAATTAACATGATTTCCGGTATTGTTTAACAGTTTAAAATACAATAGTCATCTAAATTAATGTATGATATGATTTGCTTATCAGTCAATCTAATCTAATCTATGTTATTGAACAATACAGAAAATAGCAGGTTCTCCCTCAATATTATGTTCCCAAAACATGACCTTCGTCTTCTAGTCTCTCGTCGTAGACACCGTAGCAGTGCTACGCAGTGGTTTTCGTAGAGGATCTACGAAAGTCGTACAAGTTCGTCACAACTTGACATGACGTATGTGACGTATATTCTTCTGTCATATGTAAAGGATACTTAAAGTAAGTATTAAGCACCGTAGGACAATATCGGCTCTGACATTCGGATTTTGACAGCTATTGTAATGTTTCTAAATTGTAATTTTTCAGAATTCCTGTCCATAGTCGATCCTACAAACTGTCCGTACTGGTTTGACACAACCTGATTTTCACCACATTACTTTTTACCAATTCTAGTGCAACGAAGACGAAGATTGTCGTCACCGTTGCGACGGCACGATCTGGTCGTGCGTTCTAATCGACGAGTACGGGTGGATCGTCGCGCGGGAGGGACGCAACGTCACCGGCGAACCGGATGAGCCTCTGACTGAACACTTCGCATCCGTCTTCCCGACCGCAATGAAGGCAATGCTCAATGCCAGCGTGTTTGAGATGAACTGGATACATGACTACCAGGGAGTGTGCTTCCCTCCGAAGGATGAGCCGCTGAGTTCAGCTGTGACTGTAAGTACGATTTTTGTTCTTTTGTCTTAATAATACGTGGCAGCGTACGGTGTCCACAGCCGGTTTGTCCGCACGAAGTGTCTTTTGATGTTTCATTCATTCATTGTATTATTATTTTCAGGCAGTGCCGACTATACTCCTATCGATATGGCGATCAGTAAGTCTTATACTTGGAATAACAAAGGATATGATTACACTTATCACAATTCTTAGTTCTGGTGAGTTGAGGACAAAAACGTGGTTTCTAAGTAGATTGCTGTATTTTTTGAATATTAGGTGAAGCTTCAACTTATACAATGTATTGTGTCTACTGAGTACAGGCACCATCCCATCACATCGAGATTTAAAATAAGTGCAGGTTTATTGTAAATCTCGATGTGATGGGATTATAGATGATGGTGAAAAGCTCAACGAATTATTCTAAAGCTCCGTCCACGTCCTCGGGCTGTGCGACTTGCGACACTTGCACGCGTTTTTTGCTTCCGCCGCGTGAGTACCATCGGTCTGCAAGTGGCGTCGTTTGTTCGCATTTGTTTTATATCTACTCTGTCGCTGTTGTAAGACGTGTATCGCTTGAGCGTGTAGGACCGTGTAACGTTTGTTCCAGGTTGTCTTACACTAGTGGCTGGTGACACGGAACAAGAGAAACAAAAACGCAAGAAGCGTCTGTGGCGTGACTACGAACGAGAGAAGTACGAGACGTTGTACGACGACCGCGTTCTCGTCAATCGAACGAGGTTTGCAGCCTGTGACAGATCCAGAGTGCTCTATGTGTTACAGGTACTTTTTATTTTGTCTGCTTCAAATAGTAATTAATCGTTCGGGTCGTTGTAGGTGATAGGCGATCAAGTTGAGGTCATAGTACAGATTCTAAATCCGAAAGTAAAACTGGCCATGAATGGTAGTCCTACAATTAGTATGATGCAGTATTGCTAATAGTACTCAAGTACGAAGACTTGGTTAAGAGCTGTCTAAATGTAAAGGTACTGAGAATGCAGGTAACCTACAAACATATTATATTAGGCAGGTCAGGTTCTTCCCGCAATTTCAAGACTTGCACAATAACTTGTTTTGAGGGCACATGGATAATGAGAGCAACTTGTTGATAAAACATGTAATCGAAATTAACTAAGCTTGTACTTTAATTAAGTATAATAAGTAGGAAGTACGTCCCAAATATTATTAAATCTATTATTCATGTCCAGACGCTATCTGCTAACATCTAAATACCTACTTGTTAGGCATATGTAAAAATCATGTTAAGATTAATGTATTGATTTGATAAGGAGGTACTAAGTATTCAAATTACATGTAGGTATTACCTTATCGTTGATCAACCTTTGGGTAGTTTTGACCCCAAAACTTATCTACACAACAACGGTTTAATAATTAAATCAATTATGAAAAATGTAGATGATTTTGAGGAGGAAAATGGGGAGACCTGACGTCTTTTTTTTTGCCAGCCTATCTTTTTCCCCACAGTTGAACAAATGCCTCCCCTTTCTCCATGAAAACTTCTTCATCCTGTGCGATCTTTGGCCATGTTTGAGCCACAAACAAGATCAGATCGTCACACCATCTTCGCAACGGTCTACTTCGACGGCGGTATTCTATCTCACGCGTCCTGTGAGTGACGATCTGTGCCCATTGCTCCGAGTGCATTGGTGCTACATGGTTAGCACCCTTCCACTTCACCTTGGCTGTTTTTCGTCCAATATCTGCAACTTGAGTTGTGGATCATTACACTTAACACTTATTAGGGGAAAAGAGGGCAATGAGAGTCAGGGGGCAATGGTAGTCACCGTTCTAACTAGGGCTTTCAATACCGGTATTCCGGGATCCCGTAATACCGTGATCACGGATTTCATATGGGCTTTTGTCAATACCGGTATTGACGCCCCAATACCGTGATTACGGTATTACAAACATTAGACGTCCTAATCTTATTCTCTCACTTGTTGTCACCAGCACAAGCTTGATGATCACAAAACCTACATCTGATGAAATATATAATGTACTAGATATTAGCGTAAACTTGCACGTTTAAATATAATAATAATAAACCTGCTCAGGTGGAGATTCATTAATGACTCTGCCCTGGAGTGTCCTGCGTGTCCTGTTGTTTGTTCACTACACAACTGATGGACGCTACTGAAAGCGCCAAACTAGTAGCTCAGTTCTGGGCTGATACAATTTAGATTGCCATCGATATGCTAAGAAGAAGAATATAATAATGACACACGAAACGCTCAAAGAGACAGTGAGACAATGACTGATCATGAACATGGTAAGACGATAGAAGAACTTTCTACTTCATTGAATATGAGCAGTGAAAATGAAGACACGTCCAAACAGAAACAATTAGTGAGGGAGATATCCAAATTGTCTAAAACCGTTTTTAAATCTATTCTTATAATAATTTAAAAAAAAAATAAACGTCTAAAATTCAGAATTTTTTATTAAAACTTTTCATATTATTGTGTTACTTTTACTTACTTATATACTTTTACATTTTATTTTATTAGTTTGTCAGAAAATTTTATTAACGTTTCATTTATTTTGTTACTTGTTTAGTTTTAGATTGATTGTACTTTTTATTGCATAAATATAAGAATGCTTCTAAAATAAAAATTCTAAAAAAAAATCTTCTTTTTTTCTTTATTTTATTCTTCTAATTTTTAATTCTTTTTTAATCTTATATGGGACCTGAAATAAATGAATTTAATTAATTTTAATTTAATTTAAAATGAACACCAAATTATTGCTAGCTAATTAAGCTATAAGTACTTACATTTCTACAAATATTTATAATGATGAGATTTCGATAATAATAAGAAGTTTTAAATTTTTTTCATAATGTACTTTACAAAGTCTATGATAAATACCTTCCTGCAAAAAGACTCGATTAAGTTCAAGTTTTGATTACGTCCCTAATTCCTAATGCTACCTAAATAAATAATCAACCAATACCAAATTGTTAAATAAGAGAGCTATTTAAAGACTGATTTGAAAATAAAAATTCGTATTTTAATGGTTTTATTAACGTCCTAATTGAACTTGCGTTCAATACCGGTATTAATACCGTGATCACGGTATTGACTTCCAATACCGGTATTGATACCGGTATTGAAAAAATCCGGTTTTTGAAAGCCCTAGTTCTAACATCTAGACGAAAGTTGCTAATCAAACGAATATCGTCCTAAAAGACTCGATAAGCGACAGCTCGCGGCCCCTCGCTCGCCCGTTCCGTACGCGTTCGTCGTTTGCAGGGGAAGACCGCTGCGCAGTTTCGTGCGCTTTTGATGTAATTTACGTGTGTACAAAATAAGTGGTAAGTACATAAATACATGAAATTTAAATACTTAGAGTAGACTATTGTGTGTCTATAAGTTTATAGTACCGTTTTAATCAATATTTCTGGTATTTCAATAGCAAGTTTAAAGTTTATTTCATTATTTTACCCATTTGGTACGATCGGGCAATAAGAGTCACTGCAGTGCGGGCAATGAGAGTCGAACAAAAGGAAAGAACCCTGTGCCAACAACTAGCAAGAAGCAGAAACCTAAGAAAGATACTGTGAATAAGGCCAAAAGGCGCGTCTTACAAGATCTAAATACTTCTTCAGAATCAGATATTCCTCTTAATCAGTTATGTGACGATGACGAAGATGACGACTTGAATAAAAGCTTAGTATGCGATGAATTTGGTCGCAATAATGAGTTATGGTACAGATGCACTTCTTGTGGCTTATGGGCACACGCTAACTGCACAGGATGGGATGGGATCGCCACAAGGTTACGTATGTGACCATTGTTAGGCTAAGCTGACTCTCATTGTCCCCATAGTGACTATAATTGCCCTCATTTGTGGACAATGGTGGTCAAAGGTGACTTTTTTAAAAAGTTTAATGGCAATTAATATATGATTCCAAAGGTAATGAAACTGTTCAAGACTGGTAGTGTGATAATTAAAATACATAAAAAGTTGATTAAAACAAGGTTTGAGTAAAAATTGTGTGTTTTATTTGATATCTTGCTTAAGTGACTCCCATTACCCCCTTTTCCCCTATGCAGCGCTCCATTGCTCGATGTCTTATATAAAAAATGTGGCAGTCTTGCGCTGAGTTAGAAACACTTATGCACTTCTGCTCGAGTGGATTACACAATCATGCTCAAAATTCTAATAAGGGACATTACTAGAACTTCAGCGAATTTGAAAACCTTATCTAATCAAATAAATACTTCTGAGATTTATTCGACTACGAAATTACTAATTTTATAGACTTGTAAATAGCTGACAGCTGCATTTATCCAGAGCTTTATTCAGTCCATGAATCATAATGAAGTTGATACAATTTGGGTATTTTCATTACATCATACCTTTTCTAGGATACACCAAAAGCACAAGAGGCTCTAAAGAGACCTCCGAAGCCGTGCACATGGCCCCTCGTCGCGGCGCGGGTGCCGAAGACCAATCTACTGCTCGTGGCTGTGTACAACCCGTGCAAGCTCAAGGGGAAACCCGTCAATAATCCTCTAATCAATGAACAGGTAAGATAAGTGTAGCTTCTTTGGTGCTGTAACTTAACCCACCAAAGTTTTGGAAAATCGATGCCAGGACAAAGTGACGACAGCTGTCGGTAAGTCCCGGGACAGCCTCCAGGTTCAGAAGAAAACTAAACGTTTGTATCGTGGTGCTGAAGTTTTACTACGGCCCCTCGAACATCCAAGCATCTGGGTCGATGAGGATATCCCTAAAAGACATCCGGAAAGAAACAGGAAAAAAACAGACACAACAAAAGAAACGTGTAAAAACCTGCTCCGTATCACTAATTTTCGGAGGCACTCTAATGATAAAAGCCTATATCACATGTTTTAATTTTGATTGCATCTTAATCTTAAGTAGTAGGTACTACTTAACCATAGATAGATAATAATCCTATTGTCAATTAGCTTACCTAATTGCTTGTTCTTGGAATAATATAGAAAAAAATTATTGGTGTAAGTTCTGGGAAAATCAAGCAAGTCATTCATCATGGTATGTGTGTAAATGTGATCCAAAGACGGCACGGTTGGCGCAGTGGCTGAGCGATTAGTTGCTACGGTGCGTGTCGCCGCGCGCCGGTTCGATCCCCGCACGGAACAAATATGTATTTGTATGACCTACAGATAGTTGTTCCGGGTCTGGCTTTTTGTGAATGTGAGTTTAAATGTTTGTAAACGCACCCACGATAGATTAGAAAGGCAGTCGAAAACGTAATATTAAAAAAAAAAGTTATTTTTTTTTTTACCCACCCATTCTGGATCATCCCTATTCTAAACAGACTGCCTCGGTCTACTGGTCAAACGCAATTACTAAGTAAGAGCCTGAATGTGATACCCAGTTCGTGCACACTTCACAGTAACTGTCTTAGGTATGTTGCTGGCAATTTACTCGCCTTCTATAACATGGGACCATGGGAGAACCACAGGGCGACCAGGAATTAGTTTCGGAGAGGGCTTTACCATAAATAAAAAAGTAGATCGAGGTGGGGGAGTTAAGCATTGGGGATTAGGAATAACTTTTGAAAACTAAGTTTACTTAACAAACTTTCTTATTAAATGAAACTCTGGGGACTTATCAAGGGAGATGAAGCGCTGCATCGTAGTAGGCAGCGTTCTGTGGTTTCTGCCTACCCCCATGGGAAATAAGCAAGTTTATGTATGTATGCACGAAGCGCTGGCGCAGAGCATCATATATAATACTAGAGCGCTGGTCAACCGTCTCTTGAATTGACATCACGTTCACGGGCAAAGTTATGTCATATTGTCTATACTAAATTAAACCCAGTCTAACAGTCATCGACGCACCATAGAAGAATTAAAAAAAAAAACACCGTTACGTTGTTCTTACAATTGTTTCAGTACCTCGAAGTGGAACCAGACGTGCCGGGCTACCGTCAGAGCTCGGCCAGCAAGCTGGCGTGCTGGCGCAACCGCGTGCCGCTCCCCACGCGCCCGCCGCATGTCAAGTGCTACCCACATAACTATGCGCAAGTTTGTACCTATGTACCTACATTCCAAATTCTACGCTATTTATAAACGTGAAGACTTGTAATTGGCTTCGGGTTGATTGTTTTTATTTGTTCAGTATTTTAGCTGTAAAAGATTTACAGCTAAAAACTACCTACTGTTAAAAATAAACTTCAGTACCTATTCACTACGACTTCAAAAATGTTATGACTATTTCATGGCATGGCAGTCATTCTGACAACAACTTATTAAGTCGAGCCTATTAGGAACGAGATTTTTTTTTTTTTCAGTTTTTCTCACTTATTTAGTACTCGTTCTGCAGTGCTTGTGAAAATGTCTGGATTTTGTAACTTTAAGTTAACATTCCAATGATTTTTTTTGCAGGAAACTGGATACAGACAGTGCGGGCCCTGGTTACCAGACCCTGAGGAAGAAGACGCTTCATCACACATCATTGTGTCACACTCACTGCTCTCTATTATTATTGTTATGTTCCTAATTAAACACTACATATTATAAAGCTTTCAAGGTGTTAAATAAAACTAAAGTTCCACATTTCCATTAACTTGTTTATTTCAATAATATCTAAACAGAGATATTTGGTTCGGAAATGATTTTAATACTGCACTGCTACCCGCAAACATTAGCATATTACTAACGTCACATTTCTTTTCAAACGTTCAATACATTGGTGAATGAATAAGTAAGTAATTAAAAATAGAATGAGTGGAATGTGAGTAAATCGGTCGTCTCGTTGTTCACTGAAGCGCTGCGCTATGAATATGGTTATTATATCTAAAATAATTAATCAAAAGATTAACACTAACTCAACGCATCAGTGGACAGTGTGGCTCTGTTCAGACCAAAGAAGAGCGTGGAACAGCTGACGTTGAATTATAAACATAATCAGCGTCTTAAAGCCCAAAATGAAACACTCCATCGCCCTTGAGGACTCGAGAGGAATCATTTGATAGCTGCATCTATGTTTGTACAGCTTTGAGACAAAACTTTAAGACAATGATAGTGAAGTGTATTTTTCAATGGTAACAGAACACTCTCTTCTATGGTTTGCGCGTAGCCTAAAAGTTTAGTTTCATGAACAAGATGATAAAGACAGCGATATGAGATACAACAGAAGAAGACAAAAATACTACACTACGTACCTATCTATTATAAATTAAAATGTTTGAATTAAACAGTTTTCCTATCATTTAAAGATTTATTGTTTAAGGGTTCGTCGTTTAATCGCGTGAGGTACAAACAGGGGGGAAGGGATCAGAAAAAATCACGATTGGGGGGATGGGATAGTGACAGTCACTGATTGGCTTTCGTGCGAAAAACATAGGAAATGTGTGACGCATAACATATTTTTATGAATATCGGATTGAATTTTTTTTTTTCTCTCTTTATTTAAAGGGGCTTTTTCAATTTGAAGATGTCGCCCAATTGATTGAATTTAATTGTGGCCACTTAAAAATCCGTGCAAGTGAATTCGTGTCAAAAAATTCTAGTTTTGTTTAAGAATTGGTTTGTTTGCATAAATATTTATTGACGGCCGGGGATAAGATTTTTGATGTGCACTTAAAAATAAGTCAATTAAAAATAAAATCCTCTCTGATCTTTTGAATAATAAAAACCACACGTGATACTGGGAGGGGGGAGGAGGGGTGGCGTAAAACCTCACGACGTATCATCAAGGGGAGTGAGGGGTATAAAAGTGGCCTAAAACACCTCACGTGATTAAAGAATGACCCCTTATGGTCGGCATTGAAATATCACTTGGTACTTGTGATTCTCGTCTCATTATGCTTTTAATAAAACCTCAATCTAGTACTATTTTATAATCTGCTATCAGTAACTAGTTTGTGGGATAGTTCGGTTTGATGGCCGATTTGTATTATACGCTTTATCGAGTCTTCATACTGCCCCAAGCTGCCTAGTTTGGCTTTAGCTACCAAGATTCTTTTTATTCAATGCTGGCAAAGGTGCCACACCTAACTTAAAAAGGGGAGGTCGGAGATATCTTTCATTATAAATAATTTATAAAGATTTGATCCTTTTAATGCGGGAGATTCTTTATTCCGTACAATTAGCTACCAAAATTATCGTTAAGTAATTTTCGAACATCCTAACTACGGGTACATCGTCAGCGTTCCACTTCAACACAAGTAGTTTCAACATAATGAATGATCAAGCTACTGCAGTATGTTCCGTTATTATATCACTATATATTTATACACGTGCTATTTATTACATACAACCCTGAAAGTCAGACTATTAAATGTTCTATTATCTTTCATTTCGAACTGCCTACAGACTTTATTGACGAAACACAAATTGTTATACGGCAATGTCAGAAAAAAGGGGAAAATATTAATTACTTATCAGTATTCTAAAGACTCCTTACGTTAATGAATATCTTACGCCTCCATATTAATCTTAATAGACAAAAATATATAGCTAGATATTTTTGTGTTACATTTCTTTATATCTTGAATAAACTTTAATATCTCAATGTTTTAAGTCAACTGGTTCTATTAATTCTATTATTGAGCCTGAACAACTAATATGCGAATTCTATTACACTAAAAAGATAACAATCACATTTTTCTTCAAAATTCTTTGGTTCGACTTACATTATAATCATCAGATGGACTGAAAGTACATGAACTGAGTAATAGCATTCCCCAAAAGTTACACTGCACGAAATGCTTTTCTAAAATTAACTTAATGTTTTAATTAATAAGAGATGAAACAATTATGTTACTTTGCTGTGTGTAGTCAATTTAGTAATTGCATATCAACTTTTATTAACAATTTCCAGTTAACTGAAGCGTCAGTAAGGTTTACACTATTTAAATGACATTCAAGGTCCTTGAAGCACTGTAGATCTTGCCGTGCATAGTACAAGTGAGATTCAACCTTGAGGGTGGGAAACATTACGAGATCGACTATACGTAAAGGAGGATTGTAATTTAAATATTCGAGAGGATTGGATCGAGCCTTTCCAAAACATCTGCCGCAGTAAAGTTTTAAAAGAAACGCTACTCTAATATATAAGTAATACAATCCGATGATTATAAAATAAACTGCGTTCGATCTGCACTGTCGTCAAACACACATTGTTTGTCATTACGACGAATGCAAGCTAAGAGTTCACCAATAAAATGAACGAGATCAGTGCAACGGCATTCAGTGACAATATTCCATAACGATAATAACACCGACAGCTCTTAAACACGTTTAAGGCGCGGACTCCACCAAAGCGGAGAGGAGACATCCGGAAAGCGACCAATTACATTGGTTGAAATCTACATCGCGTCTCATAATATCCCTCCTGTGATTGGTCGAATCTTGCACATGTCCTCTCCGCTTCGTTGTCGTGGATTCCGAGCCTTAGATGTGCTGATCGCGTTACGTTTCATTGGTAAAATTCACCCTTAATGCAACAATCCTTATGTGATTAAAGTTTCGCCGACATTTTCTTATGTGTAACATCAAATGTTATCTGTATTGCACTGTAAGGCATTTGATTATATCAGGACAATTTATTTGCGCGCAAGAGTCACTATCTTACTCCATACTGTTGGCCACTGCTATTTTTGAGGAAAAGCGGGGTCCCTTTTCTTCAAAAATAATAATGGCACACTGCCGCAAAAGTTTACAAAGTCGTTTCATTCATCTAGATTTGAATCTTATATCAGAGGCATAAATGTCATTATATAATCCTGTAAAGATCTGTCAAAGAGCGAGGATATCTAGAGTAGATAGTAACCTTGCTTTAACGATACAATATACGACACTAATAACTCGTCAATACTTCCGTTGTCAGTTCTTTTTTGGCATTATGTAATCTATGAAAATATTCAAAACTAGAGCTTTGATTTATCTTTGAACAGGAAATTTATCAATTTGTGACAACGCTAATAATAAAATACTGTCATTATTTAATAGGTACTTATAACTAGCATAGACTTAACTTTGTATCCTCATTCAAGGTGTTTCATATGGTAGCATAAATAAACAACAAATGGCTTAAAAAGTATTCTGCCTTAGCCGTGGAATTCCTATTATAAAAACATATTCGATTGCTTCGTCTCCGACCTTCTGCCGTTATAGCTTGAAACTTTTGTCGAAAATGACTTCACTTGACCAGAGTTTAATAAGAAATTCATCAATCAGCAGCTGCCATGTTCTTTATCCCTAGAAAGCCAATTAACGCCACGACCAAGACAGTTCACATAGAAATAAATTACAATATACATAAAACGTAACAAATCTTTGGTTTTTAATACATAGGCGAAGTGCATCATGCAACAAATAATTATTATCAACAAGAACACATCAAATGTGCAAAAATAAAGTAAATCTACACTGGTGGGCAGTGTGTGTATAATAAAAAAACAAAATCTTAATATCATCAACGGAATGTAAATAAATATAATAAGGTACTGTCGAAGAGCATACACAATCAGACAAAAATCTTGCTTCATAAGCAAAATATAATAAGAGAAGTCTAAATTGTAACTAGCACTACCTATCGAATTAATTAGCCATCTTTAAAAAAATATTGGCATATTACTTTTTACTTCATCAAATAAAGGAGTGGCGAATTTAATAAAAATCTAATAATACGCTTTAAACTTACAATTTAAACAAAAGTAAGTAAGGCCGCGCACGATACCTCTAACAACTGCGATACACGATTTCATTGTTTATTTATTAGAAGCTAGTTATTAATATCGACCGGTCCACACAAAAAACGCAACCAGGTCGGTTACAGATTGCATTCAAACTACTCGTAACCGATACATTCGCAAATATAGCAACCCGCAGTGCTAGAAGTATCTTGTATGCTTTAGACATAGAGTAGTAAACAAATGGAGCGATCGCAGAAATCTTTATAATTGTCATCTGTACGTGCAAATGCAAGACTAATTTTGACACTCATTTTGACTTTCTTGCAGACTTTACCAAGTATCCTAACACTGATGTGGAGGAATGCGAATCCTTCATTTGCTCAATATTCTATGACTTTAGACCTAAAACCGATGACACGCTCTGGCTACGCGGGTACTTTAGTAGTAAAACATATGATACAAAACAATCCTTTCATGTTTTACACAAATAACCAGGCTTGCTTCTCCTTTGGCTACTAGGTACCAGGCAGCCAGAACGTGTAAGGAGCTAACTTGCCACGTATATGTGCGTTGTTGAGCGAATGCGAGCGTACGTCTATTCTTCTTCGGACTCGGAGTCGGAATCTGGGATCGTGTTGAACCAGTTCTCCCAGTTCGACGGCGGACCCATCACGGTTCGACTGTAAGAAATATTCATTGAATTTTAAAACAGATTTTGAGGCCAACATTGATTTTGTTATGTTCTTAATGGGTAAGCGCCAACCAGCAAAATTCAAATTTTCTTAGGTTCTTTGCATTTTGCAGGTCACTGTTATATAAAATATGATTTGCGACCGTAAAACTTATGTAGTTACAGAATTATAATAATCAAAAACCATCAATACAACCCTGTAACATTAAATCCTATTCAATCAACTCCATTAATTCAGTCATTCAATGGGATTAAATGAACTTTTTAAAGGGCTTTTTAATGATTATAACTCTGTATAGCCATATTTTTTACGGTCGGTGAATCATATTTTAATCAACATAACCCGTCACTGACCTACAAATTGCAAAAAATGGAAGAAAAAGTGAATTTCGCGGGTTACCCTGGCGCTGTCCCCTTAACAAAACAATTTAAAACTTAATTTACGTATGCCCAGTAAATATGTAGCACTGTTATAATATAGCACATCGAGATTTAGAATAGTTCGGATTTGTAATGCACGGTCGTTGTCATTCACCTTTCTTTCTCCCACTCACTCTTTTTCTTTTTAAAATTCGATGTGCCGTATTAACGTCCAGCTTACAGTTTTGCCAGAGAGCGCGGCCGAATGCTGCATCACTTATGGTGGCAGCAGGGAAAATGTTTTTTTTTTTAATCGTTGCTGTCACACTGCTGGGGATGTTATTCCAAATTCCTTTCAAATACTCTCTCGAGCCTTTGCTGATTCGAGCAGCCTCTTCTATCTGCTGGAACCCATAGCGTGGAGAATTTCGCCCATTGTTAACCCCCAAAACGAAAAAAGAGGAGTGTTATAAATTAACGTTTGTCTGTCTCCATTGTAGCTTCCAAAGGATGGACTGATTTTGCTTTTTATTTATTTTATTTTGAAGGTGACTCGTAAGAAGTGAAAGGAATACGTACGCCTGCTTGGTGACGGGCTGCGGCAGCGTGGCCGTGGCGGGCGCGGGCTGCGGCGCGGGCGGCGCGCGGCGCTGCAGCGTCTGCGTGCCGCCCGCGTCGCACGCCAGCCCGTCCCAGCCCTCCTCTAGCACCCACCTGGCGAAGCAAATACATTTTAAACTTTTAAAACGCCATCGTCGGCTTTAATTGACAAACGAATGACCCATATACAGCCGTCAAAAATCTTTTTTTTTTTTTATGTTTGATTTGACCCTTTAGTTCCTCGAAAGTGTGTCATATAGCATACAGTCGATGCATTTATGGCATAGTGAAAGATACTTTCCGACATCTAACTAATATAGTAAAATGAAAATCATTGTATTTTTTATTTTTGTTTGCAATGAATAACTCAAGAACTACTGACCCATTTTAAAAATTCTTTCACCAAGAGAATTCTACAGATATTATTATCACTAAATAGTATGCGCGATATTTTTTTAATGAGATGCCTACGAAAGCTCCAATAATGTAAACCAAGGTGTAAAAAGCAATGAGCTATAATATTCCTTACATCGCGTGCTAGATAAAACAAAATAATGTACTATAGTTCGCAAACAAACTTTGGTGGATCGAAGTCATTTTGAATCTTGTGACGTATGAGGTAATTTTTGTCTATTGTCGACAACAATCAAACGCAGTTTGGCTATACTACTATACTTAAGCGGAAATACTAAAAGGAAAACGAACTAAAAGCATCATATGGTTAAGGATAGACATAAATAAATACAGAATTAGACATAAACACAGGCTGTTGTCTGTTTTCAAATAACAAAGTCAAACTTTAATAATTGAGAACAGACTGAACTGCCTACCCCGTGGACAAATGGTGTGAGTTTGTAATGTTGGGGTCTCTAAGGGGTGGTTTCAAGGAAACAACCACATATGTTTAGTGCTATTTAATGACTGAATGAATAATGATACAATAAGTGCATATGAGGTATAGTGCAAACTCAGCATACATGATCAGTTATAAAGCAGTGTACTTACTTACTAAAGTAAAGGAGCATACATGTTATAGTCTTACACTTCAAGTTTATGTACGTATCTATTTTTAAGAAAAATGTAAGCTGGTATCATACCTAGAGCTGCTGGCAGACTTGCAGTTCTCGCACTCGCTGCGATAGTCGTCGGCGTCCTCCGCGCCCGGCGCCGAGCCCGAGTAACTACACACGCATGACGGCTGGAAACGTCTTACTGTTCACACTACTGGCTTTATACGTATTCCATATACAAGCTTTGTTTTTATACACCCTAAACCTTTTAAGGATTCATTGTAATCACCATTAAACCACTTTTATTACGGGTCCAATCAAGAAAACGGCAAAAAAGAAACGGCGTTTTCAAGATCTGTAAAATGCGAAGCTTTGATATAAATTAGACGTTCTTGAAAGGTCCTATCCTACCTTGGTTTAATGGGGTTTTCTTCGCTGTTATTAATGCGTCCCATAATGATAACTTTTGTCGTAGCATGGTTAGACTGTCTCTACGTGGCTTTACGGTAGCCTCGTCCTAACTGAGTGACTATAACTCTATTTATCCAAGTCACATTTTGCTTGTTATTTTTTTTAAGTTTTTTTATATCTTTTGCTTTTGTTCTAATACGAGCACAATACCTTATCGACAGTAAGCGGCAGCGTGGGTTGCGGCGCAGGAGGCGCGGGCGCGGCGTGCGGAGCGTGGGACGTGTGGTTGGCATGTGCCGCGTGCGTGGCGTGCGTAGCGTGCGCGGCGTGCGTGGCGTGCGCGGCGTGTTGCGCGTGTGCGGCGTGCGGCGCGTGCGGCGCGTGCGGCGCGTGCGGTGCGGGCGCGGGCAGGACGTCGGGCGCGCGCTCGGCGCCCACGTTCTGCTCCTCGCTGTGCGTGCGACCCCGCCACCCATTGCCGCCGTTCAGACGAGTGTGGTTACTGAAAACGAATAAATCAAGATCTTACTTACATTTACAGTCAATATTATAGTTATGTGTACACTTATTAATGTGTTGATTTCAACTTTGAAATCGTGACTACGTGAGGTCCCAAAATTTTACAAGTCAGCTGATTTCACTACGATGCTGCAAGTGCAACGTTGACTGCTCATGCAAAACGCGTATGGCAGTGGCTTATGGTGATTTTATAATATATACGCCGACACCTTTACAGCCACCATTACCATCAAGTTTGCAAAATCTCGTGTATCTAATAAGTAAAATTAAAAATAACATCCGGGGTTCGTCTTCGGGTGCACTTACATACAGGGATACTCTCTGCTGATAGATGGTTTTGGCCCTTCACACCTTCCAATGTCCAGGACCCCAAAGTTCCCAGAAATATCAAAGACTAGCTGTTGTCTTCGTCCGCGTGAAATTATTAAAAAATACTATTTTTACCGGTTTGCAACATATTTCATTGATGCTCCGCTCCCCATGGTCGTAGCGTGATGTTACATAGTCTATAGCCTTCCTCGATAAATGGGCTATCCAACACTAAAAGATTTTTTCAATTCGAACCAGTAGTTCCTGAGATTAAAGCGTTCAACCATACAAACTCTTTAGCTTTATAATATTAGTATAGCTGTAGATGAATAATAGTAACCAACTTACGTGTCTACATCAACCGGCTCAATATTCCTAGTGATATCATTAGCAGACGCCAGGTTGAGGTTCCTCGGCATGCTTCGTCCGGTGTCGGCATTGTGTCGGTTGTTCTCGCTCGGCTTGTGGAAGGAGCGTCGGATCTCGTTGTGCAGCGAGCGGTCGGTGCGGTTGAAGCCGGAGATCGGCGTGTCCAGCAGAGTCGCGTCTACTGCTGTTGATATGCGCGGGATTGTGCGGTGGCTGGGATCAGACGTGGACATCATTATGATCAGTTTGGGGCAAATTGAACGACATTCTAATGAGAGTTCTTATTTAATTGTGTTTGTATCGCATCAATCACGAGTGTAAAATTCACTAATCAATTTGAAAAGGCCATGTACAGCTTAAGTACAGGCAGGTTGTGTGGTCGGGCTCGCGCAGCAGTACGGACAGTAACCTGCGGTTCTGACTCATTAACACAACACAACATTACTAACAGTGAGGTGTGCACGTTGGCAGTGTTGGTGTAGAAGCCGGGCACGTTGTGTGGTCGCTCGTGGTCGGGCTCACGCTGCAAGACGGACAGTAGCCCGCGGTTGCTGATAGCGCCCAAGGAACCCGTCAGACGGATGGCACTCGGAAATCCAACCACTGAAGCAAGAAAATCAATATTTTAATTAGATATGAGGCTTACAAAGTACAGTAAATGGCGGAAATATATATGTTAGGGCAGATTCTGGTACCTAGATGTTGTATGAGTCAGAAACCAGGTTTCCGCTACTATCAAATCGCTGGCGAAGTGTCTATAACCAGCTCACATAACATTATAATAATATTATATTAATTATATCATTGAGATGCATCATTGAAGCTCTTGCTCGTATGACCCTGAAAAAATCCTAACTTCTTCTTCTTCGTGTAGCTGACACGACATCTCTAAACTTCGCCACTCCCACGGCTTCGTCGGTTGCAGAGCAAAGGTCGCTTCGACTGCATGTTTAGGGGCTCAGTGGGCCCCACTTCACGAGGTTGGAGCTACATCTTGCCACTTGGATCCGCAGGCGTTTCAGGGTTTTCCATGTGACCACTAGAGGTTGGAGCCTACAGGAAAATGCTCACTAGGTGGTAGGTAGTGCGTGGGAGGGGGACACGTATTTTGCCACAGTTTGCATCAGGCGTCAACCAAGACAGCTAAAGCCTTATTCATTAGCAACAAGCTGAAATCTGCAGAAAACAAGATTAAGACTGTTTGGAAAATTATAAATAATGAAACAAATAGAAACAAAAGACACAACACTGATTACACACTGGACTCTTCCCGAGGGCTCATTAGCGCAAATGTCGATGTTGCTCAGGAATTCGCAACGTTCTTTACCAGTATTCCAATTAAAACCACAGAAACGCTAAATTCTTCGCCATCTCTTGCCATTAATTTATTAAGAGAGAATGTTTCAGCCTGTAATGTTGAATTTAAATTTAAACATATAAACCCTGTGGTCGTTATGAAGGCTTTTAAGCAACTTAAAATAAAAAGTACTGAAGACCTTTGGGGTATGTCTACTAAAGTCTGTCAATCAATTGTTGAGACAGTAGCTCCCTATTTAGCCTTAATATTTAATTTATGTGTAGACCAAGGGGTATTTCCGGATTTAATGAAGTATAGTAAAGTTATACCACTTTTTAAATCTGGAGACGGCAAAGACACAAATAATTATAGACCTGTATCTATTTTACCGGTTTTCAGCAAGATATTTGAAAAAGTAATGCTAAATCAAATGCTCTATCATTTTAATCGGAATGACATCCTACATGACCAACAATATGGTTTCACCAAAGGTCGTTGCACTACTGACGCCGGTGTCACCTTACTAAAGCACATCTTTAATGCATGGGAAGAGGCAAAAGATGCAATAGGCATCTTTTGCGATCTATCCAAGGCATTTGATTGCGTGAATCACGACACACTGTTGCTAAAACTTGAGCATTACGGACTGGGAAAATAAGCACTTAGCTTAGTAAAATCGTATTTAAATGATCGAATGCAGCATGTACAAATAAATGGCGTAAATTCATTAGGATTAAAAGTAAAAATGGGGGTACCGCAAGGCTCAATGTTGGGTCCTTTCCTTTTTCTAGTATACATAAATGATTTACCTCAGTTGCTGAAAAGTCAACCTCAAATGGTGTTATTTGCTGACGACACATCACTGATTTTTAAAGTAGACAGACGTGCACAAGAGATTGACGACGTAAATAACGCTATGCTTAAGATTCGTAACTGGTTTACTGTAAATAATTTGGTGTTAAATGAGAAGAAAACTAAATGTATAAGATTCGCGTTACCGAATGTAAAAAGTAACGAATGTAACGTTGTATTGAACAAGGAAATACTAGAATTCGTCGATAAGACGGTTTTCTTGGGGATTACGCTTGACTCGAAACTGTAATGGAGTCCTCACTTAACAGCACTTGCAGGGCGGCTAAGTTCAGCCGCTTACGCTGTCCTTAAAATACGGCAATTAACAGACGTGGATACCGCGAGACTGGTCTATTTTAGTTACTTCCATAGCATCATGTCTTACGGTATTCTGCTGTGGGGACGGGCTGCAGATATTGACTCAATATTTATTCTGCAGAAAAGGGCTGTAAGAGCCATCTATAACCTACGCAGACGCGAGTCTCCAAGAGAATTGTTTAAAAAAATTAACATCATGACGGTACCTTGTCAATATATTTATGAAAACATTATGTATGTTCGGAAAAATAGACATCTTTTTAGTAAAATAAGCGACAGGCATAATTTCAATACTAGAAATAAGGACAAATTAGATCAGCCACGTTTCAGATTGTCAAAAGTACGCACTTCTTTTATGGGGTACTGTGTAAAATTTTACAATAAAATACCACTTGACATTCTACAACTTAATGAGAAGAAATTTAAAACATGCATAAAACGCACACTATGTAAACGAGCATATTATAAGTTGGAAGACTATCTCGTAGATAAAAATGCATGGCTCAATGCTGGTCCTGCTCCACAGCCACTTGGGCTCACGAACTAAGATTTTATTGTTTGGAAGAGATGCTCCCCCTTTAATTCTTTAATTATATTTTTCTTTTTTTTCTTTCTCGTTTCTCTTCTGGAAACTTAGGGTGTGAATTGTATATTTTATATCAACATTGTGAGTGCAAACTAATTGATTACCATGTGAAGTTATTGTGGAAGCTGCAGAAGATTGTAAAATAATTATCTTTGCATTGTATAGATTCCATCTCTTAGTATTATATAATTGCATAGCACATGTGTGAGTACTATGTACTGTAAAGCTACCATTTATATTTTGTTTTCTTTCATTGACTTGAATGTGTCCTGGTGGCTGAGAGAATGTCATGCTCACTCAAATGTCTCGCTGATAGTGGCGGGTGTGTCGGGTCATTTAGTTCCCTTCAATATGGTTGAGTTGAATGGCGCTGATCCATGCGTCATGTTCGTGAACGGGCGCTGTCAGTTGGGACTGGTCATCTCTTACCTGCCACGGTTTATTTTAATTACTTTATTTTTAAATTGTTGGTTTAATCTTTTACTCTGGACGCTCTTAATGTGCACGTCTTTGTACATCGTTCTCACATATATGTATAATCTCAACATGAATGATGTAACCAAGATTTTGTAACCATATTTTGATTTAAAAGAGTGTCCATGGAGTTTCTTGCCCATTCTTCTCCATAGAGATCTACGATTTGGAATGTGCAACTACAGTACTTTCGCAAGTTATTATGCCTTGTGTCTGTGACTGTAGCTTAGCTTTTTTATTTTTGACTTTCAAAAGTGCCTGTAATGGTCTAATTGAAATAAATGCTTTGACTTTGAGGGATTCTCCGAAAGAAAAGGCACAAATTCTCTCAGGGCTCTGTCGCGTTGCCAATTGTGAAATACTGTGTCTACAAGAGACACACCGCAGTCAGAACCACCCCTATGGAGCTCATAGATCGTGACAGTAAACCCAATTATCCAAACGTTTGTTGATCTCAGTGTTGTTTGTAGCATCAATAATGACGGCATGACCCAATACACGACACTTTGTATTTGAAAGGCACTTGTTATTATTATGGTTAGGCTAGTCACCACACAAAATATAAACAAGGGGAAACAATGGCACATTGACAATAATGACGAAATATTATTATCTTTTAAATTGACACAATACGTCAATTTACCGTGTTGAATTCATTTCATAAAACTGTCAAAGAATGGCAGTAAAGTTGTCATTTGAATTTAGAGGCAATTAATGTTGATAGTCAATTTGTTAAACAATTAATGTCCACACAGCGTCAGTATGTGCTAACCCCTCAAGTTCTAAATGTTCCTCTGCTACAACATTGAATTCGTACGAATAATCTAAAGCATACTTCAAAAAGAGTTCATTGTTTTGACTTTGATTCATATTCATACTCATACCGGCAGTTTAACGATCTAGCCGGCGAGCCCATATGAATTGCGATGAAATTGTTATCTACTATCGTCCGAGTCACTATATCTTTAGGTCTCAGTCTAATCGACAGATGTTATAATTGGTTTCCATTAATTTTACTTACTTCCTTGTCTTTATAAAATTAATCTACACCCTCAAGTTATAGTGTATGCGTTCACTTAAAATGACAAGTTACCCCAGTTGTATTAAAATTAACTTTGCTACAACAACTTTGCAATTCAAACATATACATCCTTAAGAATAACACAAAAGTATTCTTGCCCGGACGAGATTCGAACTATCGAATCATTGGTTATCCTTTGTTTACCGCGAGCTCTTACCAACTACGCCAGTTGGTAGTTAATAATTCGATGAATGATCAATCTATTTTGCTTGTCGTTATACGCAATAAGAAAAGTATTAACGTGTTATTGAAAAAAAAAAACAATATTAAAAACAGATTTAAAAAAAAATCTAACTTATACTTATTTATACACTAAAACATTACATTAATTATGATTAAACGTTTTTGCAAAATACAAAAACCGACTTGGGCCTATCACGGATTTGAACAGAGAGAACTTAATGGAACTGTGTGTCCCAGACTTTACTTACTGTTTGGTGCGAGGGGGTGGTGCGGCATGGATGCAGGCTCGCGATTATCCTGCTGATGTACCGGTTGCAGCAGTGGTGCATTGTAACAGTTCTGCGTGTTGGCGATCTGTGAACATAAGCGAGAGAATAGGTAATAGAACTGCGTAAACATAACGTTGTAGAGAGACCTATAACAAATGTAATACACTAGATTTTTAAAGTTAGAGCTTGGAATGATCTAAAGTCTTCTTTCCGACATATTATGTATAGATAATAAATAATAATAAATAATAAATATCCCTGGACATTTCACACAGCACCATCTAGTCCCAAGCTAAGCAACCTAATGCTTGTGTTATGGGAGCTAGATGGCTGATAAACTACAAATATACATTTTTTTTTTTGTAAATACATACATATTATAGATAGAAAAACACCCAGACCCGGAACAACTACTTGTAGGTCATACAAATATTTGTTCCGTACGGGAATCGAACCCGCGACATGCAGCGCAGCAGTCAATCGCTTGACCACTGCGCCAACCGTGCCGTCGTTTTCGGCTACCAGATAGTGAATGGAATTTGAAGTTTTTTGTCTGAAATCCGATCGCTTCCTTCAGACCTTTTCGAGTCTGACTTGGATCTAAATTGATTAAACTCTCTGGGCTTAGTAGATCTTATACTAAGCCTCAAATTCACACAAAAAATGAATATTGTTCAAACGGCAGAAAGGCAAATTTACAAAGAAGTTCGGAGATTGCGCTTTACTTTTCTGGATAACAAAGTTCAAAGAACCGTTTTCACCCTTAGCTATCGGGCAAATTACGCATTGACATTTATATGTCTGTCGAGTAAGATAACACCTCCCACGCTAAGGCTGATTACAGATCACCGACTACGCACGCGTAGGCGGTAACCGGCGTGAACGTAGAATGTATAGGTTACGCTATGTAGTTTTATATGAAATCATTTTGTTCGCTGCACTGCACGGCTGATTGCGTGTGTCTGAAACTAGCCTTACTTAGAATGTTGTCGAAGATTTTTTTTTATTGCCTGATATGCATGCTCTTGACCTTGATCCGGCCTGATGGAAAGGGAAATTTAATATTGAACATTTAGAGGAATTTACCTTACATCAAAGAAGTTCTCTACGCCATCGTTTCCACAGTGGCGATGATGGCTAGACACTTAGTATGACTTGTTAGTAAGAAGCCTAGGTAACGGACTAGTTAAACAAGCTCATACATAATATGTGACCTGTGTGACGGGGCGCGGTATGTTGACGTAGCCATGGCCGGCGCACTGCACGTCGTCAGGCCGGGCCATCGTGTCCACAGTGGCCGGATACGTGCGATGGTACGAGGGCTCGTTTGATATTCTGCAAACAGTATTATTGATAGAAGAGACTGGAAATATGACAATTCTTTGGGTGGAATTTTTGCATGTTTATGAGTTTTACAGATTGACAGAAACATAAAATCTAAGGTCTACGCCCGGATTTATGATCCATAAAATACTGAAAACATTTTTTTTGTGTGAGGTTTAATCTCGATGCCTATGGAGCCGAACTCAAACACTGTTACATCAGAGCCGACACTGGATGCCGTTTGTATGAGTAAAAGCAGGTACCTCTGTGGACATACCTCATGGACTCAGGTCGACACTGCGCGATCACCTCGTCGTACGGCGGCGGCGCCTCGCCTCGCGGCAGGTAGTTGCTGGGCGGCTTCCACGCGGCTAGAGCCGTCTCACACGTACCTCCCATGTAGCCCATACTGCCGCTTATGTATCTGCACAGAAAAGTGTGGTTAAAAGTGAACAGGTGTAGTTATACGACGCGAATGTGGTAAACATTTCCATACAATACGCATAATTTGTATAGGCAAGGATTCCTTGTCAGCTTGGGAATCAATATTGTCATAATCTTATTACAATCTAAACACATACATACATACAAATGAATAAAATTGAAGTGTCTGTTTGTAAACTCAAAATAAGAGCTGTTTACTGAATGCATATGAAAATATATACGGCACTTATAACAAAACACACATTTTTTTCTGTCTGTCTGTCTGTTTGTTTATACCGGCTAATCTCCGAAACGACTGGACCGATTTTGACGGGACTTTTACTGGCAGATACCTATAATAAAATGTAGGCCAAGGTTGTATTCCCAGGTCGGTAAAAGTGTTACAGGTTCTTTCCTTCGAAAATTCTCATTGACACCGGAGTTTTGATTCGAGCCCCGTTAAAGGCAAAACTTTCGCCCCCTTTACCTGCTTATAATATAAATGGCGACATGTGAGTTTACTAAACACTTCATATTGTGATACAAATGCACCTCCAACCGTGATATAAACAATAGACAAACAGACAAAATGATAATAGAGCTGAGCTTATTGAGGAAGTGTATTGAAAAAAAAATACTTCTCTTTTTGAATCGGATTTTGTTAACAATTTCAAGGATTTAATTTTTTTGCCGAATCCTAATTAGTTTTCTAAAATAAAAGTAGCCATGTTAGACCTTTTAAGATCAGCTATATGCCAGGAAAAGTCCCGTCAAAATCGGTCCAGCCGTTTCGACGGGGTTTTGTTCCGGAAAACCGACAGACAGACAAATATTGTAAAAAATATATTTTTGTTATAAGGGCCGTATATATTGTTATATGAATTCAGTAAAAAAGTGTTATTTTGATATTACAAAACAGACACTTCAATTCTATTTATTTGTATTGAAGATGTATAGAACACTAGTTTTCCGCCCGCGTCGAGTTCGGTTATATCGCGTTTCCAAGAGAACTCTTCAAATGTCCGGGATAAAAACTATCCTATGTTCTTTCTCAAGGTCAACTCTATCTCTGTACCAAATTTCATTAAAATAAGTTCAGTGCTTTAGACGTGAAAGCGTAACAGACAGACAGTTGCTTTCGCATTTATAATATTAGTAGGGATTGATTTGTGTTCTAGATATGAAACATTTTTATTTTATATTTTTCATATTAGGCTGTTTAGCTTTGCTTCTTTTACAACCTGGCGACATTCATGATAAAAATACTTTTCGTTCTATTTCTTCGAAAGTGTATTGAAGAACGTTGTTTGATACACGTGGGGAAAGTTTGTTACTGCAGTTCTCGACACCATAACAACCTCGCCTGCGGCTCGGCTGTGAATTTCGCCTCGAATGCAATAACAAAGTTTTCCCACTTATACAAAATGCAACAGCAAGTGACTCTTGTAGACTAGGTTTCAAAATAAAACACTTTTCAATCACCCCATACCTATAGAAAAAATCGGTTTGCTTATTGCTTATGCGTAGCTATATTCGAATTAAACGATTGTATGACGCTATGATGAGTAATCGAGCAATTCATACTGTAGGTCAATGAAATGGTATCACATGTTGACAGACGAATCCGCGCCGATGGTATCACATGTTGACAGACGAATCCGCGCCGAAGCGGCTTGAATTAGCTCCATTATCATTTGTCTGTTTGTCTATTGTTTATAAATATCACGGTTGGAGGTGCATTTGTATCACAATATGAAGTGTTTAGTAAACTCACATGTCGCCATTTATATTATAAGCAGGTAAAGGGGGCGAAAGTTTTGCCTTTAACGGGGCTCGAATCAAAACTCCGGTCTCAATGAGAATTTTCGAAGGAAAGAACCTGTAACACTTTTACCGACCTGGGAATAAAACCTTGGCCCACATTTTATTGAAGTCGGTTTGTCTGTCGGTCGCTTCACAGCAGGCGAGTTGCTGCCAAACGCAAGCTTATTTAGTGTAAAAAAAAATCTGTCGTTCTGATAGTGTTCCAACTCGAAGTACTTCATTTATTTCCTACTTCATGATTCACCATAATAACATTTAACCGCTTCAATTTGTGATAAGTAAACGGTACTCCGTAACATATAAATTAGCCACAAGGATGGCAAGCGATGTGTTACTCAACTGTAGAGCAATCTGCGACATCCGGTATAAGCCGCAATCAAGCGTACCTTGAATTGGTACTTAGACATAAGACATTTATATCGAGAGATCCGGTTTTAACCAGTTTTCCGCGCAAGATTATGTTCGTTTTACCATTGGATTAAATATAGCACCGTTAATATTATTGTGCAATACCGCTTTTTGGTACGAGCGCGGCAGGCACGGGAGACTCGCTTAACCACGGCGGAATCAAGTTTTTTAGGGTAAAACGGGACCCTATTACTAAGACTCCGCTGTCTGTCTGTCTGTCTGTCTCCAGGCTGTATCTCATAAACCGTGATAGCTAGAAAGCTGAAATTTTCACAAATGATGTATTACTATTGCCGCTATAACAACAAATACTAAAAATTAAAAAAAAAATATTAAGGGGGGCTCCCATACAACAGATATGATTTTTTTGCCGTTTTTATAGATAATGGTACGGAACCCTTCGTGCGCGAGTCCGACTCGCACTTGTTTTTAAACTCTTCCTAGAAAGCTGAATAGATAGTCCACAGCACGCAATAACCTTGGTTATTAGCTAGCATTCGGCAATCCGATACGGCGGGAGAGAGATCAGGCAAAGGTCTAACGACTAACGTGGTTTTCAAAGCGCGGGTGTATCATGTCGCCAACTTCCAAAGTGGGGGTTACTAATGCAAAATCAAATAATACTCGTGACATGTGATTCGAAACCGGGGCCCCTCGCTCAGCAGTCGCGGTTTGTGAACATGAGACCAGGACAGAACATACGACATTACACACGATATTTACATAATTATATAGTCCTCCTTAACGATTTCGATAACAGTGAAATTTTGACTCAGTAGGTAAAATAACATACCCAATGCTAGTCAAGCTCCTCTGATCATCCGCATGCGGGGGGCGGCGTCGCTTCTGCTTGCGCACGCGGTACACCACTAGTGCCACGGTCAGCAGCACGCCGCCAGCTGCGCCACCCGCCGCCAGCCGCACGTTGGCCTCCGCGCCCTCAGCTGGCTTCACAACGTCGTCGAGGCATATGAACTCGCAGCATGTGGTGCCGACGCGGAATGATCGACAATCCTGTGTTACGCAATATTTTTATTTTAATAGAATAATGTACTTATTTTTTATTTTTTTGAACGCTTTAAAATGTTACCGACGCGGAAAGATCGACAATCATGTGTTTTCATAATACACTCGAGAGCAATGAATCCGGGTCACTTAAAGAATGTTAAAAATCTCGGAAACTAAAAATGATAGGTTAATGCAATAAATTGTATTTAATAGACAATGTAATACTCCTTAAATGAAAGTAAAAAAAATATGAGTCGCCATACATTTTATTAACACAAAATTACATAAAGAAAAAAACTGCTGATCTCTCCTTAAAACAAAAATAGGAAACATGAAATTTTTGAACTTTTTATATTACGATTTTCTTGAATTTTAATACTTCGTATTGCCTCCTCGTGCTTCCATTACTGCGTTTACGCGGTTTGGCATGCTGTACAGGTACACCAAGTTCCTTATACGATTTTGGGGAATATTCTCCCATTCCTCTGTGAGAGCAATTTTGAGCTCACGAAGCGTGATTGGGGGAGGGTTTCGTTGTTTTACGCATCTGCCTAGCTCGTCCCAAGCATGCTCGATCGGGTTGATATCCGGGCTGCGCGCTGGCCACTCCATACGAGTAATGTTCATCTCTTGAAGGTAGTCATTCACAATCCTACCTGTATGAGGTCGGGCATTGTCATGCATAAATATAGCATCCTCACCTAAATTGACCATAAATGGACCAACGTGATCATTGAGGATTTCTTCCACATATCTTACGCTAGTTAAAGAGCCGTTTTCTATGATCACCAGCTCTGTGCGACTTTCAGAAGAAATTCCGGCCCACACAAGTACAGACCCACCACCGTAGGCTACTTTTTCTTCGATGCATGCTTGCTTGAATCTTTCCCCTGGTCTTCGATACACTCTGTGTCTTCCATCGTGCTTGTAGAGCATAAATTTTGATTCGTCGGAGAACATAACTTTTGACCAATCTTCAATACTCCAATTTACGTGGCTCTGGGCATATCTTAGTCTTGAAATACGATGCCCACGCTCCAGTTTAGGGCCGTTTGCAGGTCTAAGGGGTTTTAAGTTAGATTCAGCAAGCCGACGTCTTACTGTCCATGCACTTGGGTTACTTCCTCCGAGGCGTCGAAACTGATTTGTGAGTTCAGTTCCTGTGAGAAAGCGATTTCGAAGCATGGTGTTCACCAAGTATCGGTCTTCTCGTGCTGTGGTACACCTGGTTCTGCCCGTTCCTGGTCTGCGTAGGTTAGAACCAGTTTCTTCGTAACGTCGGAGAACTCTTTGTACTGTTGACAGCGACACACCGACAGTCCTGGCTGTATCGCGCTGACTCCGGCCGGTTTCCAGCATTGTAAGTATTCTGGTGCATTCTTCAGGCGTAAGCGACATAATTTCAGCTTGAATAATGAATATAGAGCACTATCAACATGGTTTATGTACCCACATAAATAACAGATTACAAACAAAAGCAAAACCAAATGCTGTAATTTCGTAGTTCCATCTTCGAAAGTGACCCTTTTTCAAATTTGATTTTTTTATGATATAACTTTACAATAACTAAGAAATTTTAATACCTTCATTTAAGGAGTATTACATTGTCTATTAAATACAATTTATTGCATTAACCTATCATTTTTAGTTTCCGAGATTTTTAACATTCTTTAAGTGACCCGGATTCATTGCTCTCGAGTGTATTTCTTTTATTTATCCTTTCTGTACATTCTTAGATGTTCGTAGAGGCTGTTGGCCATCAGGCCATTGGCCGTAACGATAATCGGCACAATGACAGCCGAGTTCACATTCCACATTTCGACAACCTCGTGTGCCAAGTCGAGATATTTTATTTGTTTCTCTTTCTCAGCCTTCACAAGGTTCTCGTCATGCGGGATGGTAACATCCACTACCATTACGCGGCGCGCTGATCGGTCTATCACCACTATATATTATACGGGATTATTGTCGCCAATAAGCCTGATGGTAGCCTGTTCCAGAACAACGTGACATGGTCGACAACTTGGTCAGGCAAAAAATATTTATTATTAAGAAAGAAATAATACAAGGACATTACAAGGGTATTATAGTATAGGCGTGCGAAACTAGACGTACGATATGCTCGGTTTCGCTTTTAAATACCTTTTTCCCTAAAAATTGTTTATTAAATATAAACAATTTTTAGGCAAAATATACATCATTTTAGATTTTTAAATAATGATGTCTTGTGAGACATACAAAGATTCGTCATAGTACAAAATATTGAAAACTGTGATTCCTGGTTCTGGTATTGGTTGGCATAGTGTGGAGGAAGGATTAAGGCTTGTCTGACAGAATCAGGTACTCTCAACTAGTAACAAAGCTCAAATTGAATACAGAAGCTTTCTGCATTACATCAATTACAGCCAAGTGTTTTGCCTAGTAATTGACTTCCTTAGACATTCAATCTGGCTGGGTATATTAGTTTGCAACATTTCAATGTGTAAACTGTCACTGTGCAACAGAGCCAATAGACCATTACAAGACAAAAGGCAGGAAGTACAGGGAATTATAGACTGCCTTTGCTTGTTAATTAGTGATTGCAAAATGTATTGTTACAGCCCACAGTACATTTTATTAGAAAAATACAATAGGTAAACAGCTGTTTCGAAAATCGAGAAAGTGATTACATTGTTAATCCTGTTAATCACATTATGCTATAGTATTACCATAATAGCAATTTTTTTAATTGATATTTATACAGCATCACACCTTTTTCCTTGGGGTCGTCAAAAATATTTTTTTGATTGGTAGGAATGTGCAGTTAGCTTCTGCCTGGCCTTCATTGACAACAAATGGGATGTTATGAACCATTGGTCAATAGAAAAAAGTTAAACTTGCAGCAGTTTACTCTAAAGCATGTAAATCTTTAAAGTCAATTTATTAGCACTTTGTGTATCAGGCTATAAAATAACATTTACAAAAACAACTATCTAACTAGTAATTTATCGTGTATTATTGATTTTCATTAATTAATAAACAAAACATTAATCGTTTTTCGATTTTCTAGTAAATGCTCTTATAATTACCATGATACATTATCTTACCTGGGGAGGTGAACACAGTACCGCCTTACAAACTTTAGGCAATCCATTGTCACAAACGCAAAGCGTACAGGTATCTGGGCCAGGCACGTAATGAAGGCCGTGGGAAATCAACCGACCGCGCAAATCTGTGCATTGCTCCTGTGCCGCTACACCTGCAATTAACATCACACAATACATCCAGGCCACTGGCTCCACACACATAAATGCCATAGTTCATCACTAATATATTTAAATAAAATAATTACTGTAAAAATGTAGAGTCGATAAACACAGCACAGCCTTGCCTAGCATTATGAATTTTTAATTCAATCAAAAGCCATTTATAAAGGTAAGACTCATATTTGTAAGAGAACTTTTGTTCTATTTTATAATCGATATCCACTCGTCGCTGGCCGTTTAAAATCTTTTTGATCATGCGTCTTGGCTGTTTTGGTCCGCTTTGAGTTTGCGTGCGTACCTGTCAAATCACTAAATGTCAATGTCATGAGCCAATAAGGTCTCATCAGACCGGTTTCGGATACCAATTGTGAGCTGGTCGGATATTTGAAAAGTCCATCTAACACACAATTCTAAATCAACTAAGTCAGGCAACACTAGTGGTTGTCTATGACAGCATTTGACATTTAACTACAAATACTTTCTCGATTACCAAAAAATGAAGAAGGATAAAATTATTTTAACAGTGTACTTTTGATTAGCGTTTACCTCAGTTTTTCTTGAATTCTAAAAGATATGATTGGTTAGTGTTAAGGTAAACCCCGTTATTGTCATCCATCGTAACTCGTAAGTAGTATTTGTAATAGGAAACAGTGGTAATCGGCACAGTACCTTGGATTTTTTGTATTTTATTTTACAGGGCAAAATAAAATATTTTTGCTGAAAATGATAATTTGAGAAGTTAAGAATGGCTGGTTTTGGTGATTTTTCCGGCTATAACAGGCCGTATGGCCTGGATCCTAACAGGGAAACCAATGACTTGTACGACACTCGATATCAGCAAATATATGGTTATCACACTCCTGTAACCGAGGAGTTTCAGGGCCCACCTTTGGTTATGGATGATGTTTCTGAAGACGGTATGTTACTATTATAGCACACACAAAGTTTAGTCGTAAATTTCAATATTATAGACATAAAGATGATAGGTAATCGTAATCCCAATTAATTACCAGCCCCTTTAAATAATTCGGTAACGTCATGCTCATGCCTGAGTGTTTACGAATAGAACAGAACTGGAATATAGCCAGATGCATGTTATGGTACAGAAATGACAAAGCATTGATAAATCAGAATTATTTAATTGAAATAAAAAGTATTCAACCAATTTTCACTCCATGCTGGGTTATAGGAAATTATTATAAACCAACTAAGACAAAACTGTAGAGAACTAAGGCGAAACTCTGACTGGAAGATGATCTCCAATTTAGGTATTCATTAATGAAGTACAATTACTAAATCGTTGATGGACGGAGAGGGAGAGGAAGACGAAAGAAACGATGGATGGATTGTGTGAGGAATGATATGAAAGATAAAGAAGTAAATGATAGCATGACGGTTGACAGAGGAGAATGGAAGAAAAAAACGTATTGTGCCGACCTCAAATAACATGGGACAAGGGCAGAAAGATGATGATGAATTACTAAATCATGCTAATTAATGATTGCTTAAAAAAAAACAATTAGGTAATTAATGTAATAACATTGATTGTTTCAGAGAACAACACATATGTTACAACAGCTATAAGTGTTGCAAGTCTTATCACTGAAAACTTATTAAGCCACCCATTTATTGTGTTGAGGAGACAGTGTCAGGTTTGTTTTATTATGAATATTTTGCTTTAATTGAACACAAATAAAATAAAGTTGGGTTTCAGAGTGAGTGAAAATCTTGCCTCATTACTACATCACTGTATTTCATCAATTGGTTTTGTGCAGAATGTCGCATTATTAACATGTTCACAGGTCCACAATAGCCTGAAGAACTACCACCTAGTACCTTACACCCTGCTGCCTGTTGTTGCCCGACTGCACCGGCGGCAGGATGTCACTACGCTGTGGAAGGGCATTGGCTCCACTTGTATAGTGAAAGGTTTAAACTTGGCAGTGGAGGATGTGGTCTCTAAAGGCACAGGCTGGCCTAAGTAAGCATACTGTTTTTTTTATCACTTTAATATCCATTGGCACAAAGTGAGGCCTATACTATACCTAGCAGTTGTGCTGTGGATAATTTAGTTATTTATCATTAATTCAGGTAGATAACCCATAAATTTGTTAGTAATCCGTAACCTATGTTAGTATAATTGACGAAAACACACAATAAATAGCAACGTCAAACTTGTAACTAATAATAACGTAATTTAATAATTATGATGTATTGTAATTCTAATGGACCCCTTATTTAAGCCTCATTTTGAAACTACATCACAACTTTGTTTTTCAGGGAAATAGGAAAATGTGATTCGGTCTTGCAGTTCTTACAACATGTAACATTAAAATGGTAAATAAAGTATTTCCAATTAATAATTGGTTGGCTGTAAACAGTAAAGAAAACAATTTTATATTCATTCTGTTCCATATAATAAAACTTTATCATTTTCAGTGTAAGTTTAGCAATCATCACTCCATTCTACTCAGCTAGCTTAGTAGAAACAGTGCAGAGTGACATTGCAAGTGACAAGCCAGCACTACTGGATGTGTTCCGGGAAGGCTTCATGCGCATCTTGGAGTGGGGTACGCCCAGTAGAGGCCGGATGCTGCCCATCTGGGCCATTGTCTTCCCAACTGTTAGCCTTGGCATCACTAAGTATCTAGCTCAGTAAGTATCATGTCATTTTCACTGGGAGTATATAATATTAAGAGCCAGTGCAAAAAGCATCATATTTTTTTTAATGTGCGCTTTCACACATTTCTTGTTGACTAAATAATTCATGGTAATTTAGCTTTTCGAAAACTTGATTTCAGAATATCAACTGAGTATAGAATAAATGCCCTTAAACTTAGATTCAAACCTAATTTCACTGTAATTTTGTGCTTATTATCTTATTTCTTTAATTTTCAGCATAACTTTGAAGAAAATCACTGAAAAAGTTCTCCGTTTCCAACAGAGACACAGACATGAACTAAGTGACTCCTACAATGTGAACTACAGTAAAAACTCGTCAAACCCTTTGATTGAAGACATCAGTTTGAAAGCCAATATAGTATCTTTCATTGCTATGGAAATTATATTTTTCCCCATTGAAACTATAATACATAGGCTTCATATACAGGTAAAAATACTACTTTTATAATTATGTTATTGTCTTTAAATAATACAAAGAGATTAGACAAGATTTGATCTCCTCAGCAAGTACCATAGATTTTTTATATTAATCTGTTATTTTGCATCAGGGTTTTTTTCCATCACATCAGTTGTAGGTACTTACATGTAAAATAGGTTCTAGAATAAGTATTAGCTAGATTCTACATCACTTGAAAAAGTAACTATACTAAATAACTAGCTGTGCCCACGACCTCCGTCCGCATAAAATTATTATAAAAATATTACTTCCCTATTTGAATTGGATTTTAATGACGAGTAATAGAGAAGTATGGAAGAAGAAGACATGCTGGGCCGACCCCAAATGAATTGGGACAAGGGGAAGAGAATGATGTTGATTTGAATTGGATATTGTTAACAATTTCAAAGCTTTTAATTTTTTTGCACCCTAATTATTTTTCTAAAATAAAAGTAGCTTTAGTTACTCCTTATAACATCAGCTATCTCCCAATAAAAGTCCCGTCAAAATCGTTCCAGCCGTTTCAGAGATTAGCAGAAACAGACAGACAGAGACAAAAATTAAAAACATACTTTTATATTATGCTTTCAGTAAAAAGCCTTTTTGAAATTACAAACAGACTCTTCCAATTTTATAGATTATTTAAACTGAGTAGCTAAAGAAAGTTTTATGTAAGAAGTAGGTATATTTAAAAAACATATTTTTAAATATTTTTTAATAGGTTGTCGAAATATGGACCCCGGGAGGTTGAAGGTCCACCATTTGCTGACCGCTGCTCTAGTAGGTTAAAAAATATTGATTAGTAGTAATAGTGTGGATTATTATTAATATCCTGATGAACATTAACATCATGCCTGTAATCCTCGAAGGGTTAGGTAGAGGTGTACCGAATAGTACACCCACATTTTGCCTATTTATGTTTGAGTCCCATGTAATTAGGGGGTGAGCCTATCACCATCGACCGGGCTCAGATCAGGACTCCATGCTACTAAGAAATTCCTGATGAAAAACCCAATCCCAATAACACTGCTCGACCTGTGAAAGTTAGGTTTCGTTGTGTACCTACTTAAATATTATTTAATTTCAGGGGACCAGAACAATAGTAGATAATTTGGACACTGGCACATCGGTTATACCAATACTAACTGGTTATGAAGGATTCATGGATTGTTACAACTCAACCATAGCTAAGGAGGGAGTTTCTGGCTTGTACAAGGGCTTTGGTGCGTTAGTGTTACAGTTGGCTGCTCACTTGGCAATTATCAAACTGACCACATTGGTTGTGTCTGAAATATCCAACCTGTTAAAACCTGCTAAATCTCCAACTTCTGAAGACTCTGTTCCGTCTCAGAAGTATTTATTCAACTAGTCTGCGGTAAATATCTATAAAATTCTATTGTAAGTGTAATTTATGAAAGAGTTGTCCTGTGAGGGTTTTTGAGATTATATTAAAGGAAACACAAAATATGGGTTTCATTAAACACTGGCATATTTGTTTTTGAAGCCTTAATCTATTTGAACATCCCCACAGTCAGACTTCTTAATTCTATTGATTTCCTACTCTTTAGAAGAAATTAAAAGGATCTTTTAGAGCTGTTTAGTTAGTATGTATCACTGTTTACTACCAAAAATTTATTTATTCAAACAATAAGAGAAAGCTGCACAACCAGTACCTAATATTCTGTTTTTGTTACTTTTTGTAAAGTTGAATTAGTAAATAAGTGAAATGTATAGCTTGTTAGAAAAAGAGGTGTGTTAACTAAAATCAGGCTGTTTTAAATAAAGACTTGATCAAAAGCACATTTATTTATTTTTATTTTAAACAACATGCCTTTAAAACTACAATAATCCACTACTTTAATCTATATTGTACTGTGGTGTCACAATATAAAAAGTATAAATATTTATAATAATCTTAGATAGCTTATTCAGTAAGTCTGCACTTGCAAGTGTCTTAGCGGTAACTTAATGAGTCAACACGAATCTTCCTTTGAGTAATCTTCGCATGATGACTCTGCGGCCGGTAGGTGTAGATATCCTAGTTTTCCAGCCATGACGATTAACTCTCCGAACTTCGTTTGGTCGTGGAAAATAACAACGTACATTAGTTCTAACGGATGATAGCGAAAAACAATCTGGCTTCACTAAACTTGTAGCAGGCGACATTGTTGATGCGACTTGCAGGGTCTGCCTGATGAGCCTGCAAACATAGTCACACGAATTGTTACAAAATGAAGATGCAGTGGAATACATTTTTGTCTAAATATGATAAAATTAACTTACCTAAGTGGTTGAAGTATTGCTGACATTATTCCTGACATGATAATCACAGAACACTAGTACTTTCTGTGATCGTCAGTTAAGTTTTTGTTAAAATCAACTGAACAACTGCCTTAAAATTTCAGTACTTTCAGGTTAGAATAATGACAGCTGTGTCAGCTATTATTGAATAGCTGTCTAATAAATGTCAACATCGAAATTGTTCGATGTTGACATTTATTACCGTAGACCGTAGACAGAGTATCCTGTGTCTACGTTTATTACAAAGATTTTATGACGTAACAAAACAAATGTTGCCAGCTTTTTTGACTTTCTTAAATCCTAAACTCATGAGATGAATACGAATTAGCTCATGGTTCAAAGAAACCCCAAGTAGGTACTAGTTTTACTTTGCTATTACTTTACTATACTCCATTTGTTTAGGTAGTTAACTAAAGGTAAACAATCTTAGCATGTCTTTTATCTAAAAAAATGACTAAAAATTGTATCTAAAAATGTTTACAATTAGGTATTTACTTAAATAGATGTTAGGTAATTAACTTCATTTAAATAATCTTTGTATGTCTTTTATACGATTTATTTTACATAAAAAGACATATCAAGATTGTTTACCTTTAGTTAACTACCTAAACAAATGGAGTATAGTTCTCTTACCCAGAATTTGCAAGTGAGTCAAATACCACTATTATGTTATGTTGCAGGGTACTGAAAACGATTTTAGTCGATTTTGCTTTAAAGTGACCTTTGCTAAGGTTTCTTAAAAAAATAACATGACTTTATGGTTTACGTCTTGCTCGTCTACTAGTCGGACGAAAATAATATGGCGGACCAAAATAACAAGGGCGCTAAAAGATTATTTTGGATAATTGTGATTTCCATCAAATCAGTGACTGGTTAAGACTTTACATTGCACCTGTTATGTTTGAACTTTATTTTTTATTTAAAATATTGCATGAAAGTAAGTATACGAGACATGAAATGTATTTTTAAGTTGGATGTTATTTTTCTAGCGTAGTACCGTGCCTTTAGAAATCCATTACATATTACTATTTATTACTATTTCAGGTTCAGAATGTCAGCAATCAAAGTAAATTTCGAAATCGGTCATATAGCATCTTTAAGATCGAAAAAGACTCCAGAAGGATTTACTCACGATTGGGAAGTGTTTGTGCGCGGCCAAGAAGGGGCTGATATAAGTCACTTTGTAGACAAAGTGGTTTTTCTTTTACACGAAACTTTTAAAAAGCCTCGTAGAGGTAAATAAATACTATCAACTTGTTTGGTATGCTTAGATTTAGAAGCAAACAGCTTATGTAAATTATTATAGTATTATTTTGATCAGGTTTCCATAAACTATCGTTGTTTATTTATTTAGTAACAATGTTTTGCCAATCGCTTTTTCTTTTTTACAGTATGGAATGTATCAAAAATAGTAATCTTTGTATGAAACTGTATTCTAAATGTGTTTTTATTTTATTTTTGCAGTTGTAAAAGAACCACCTTTTTGCATCAATGAGTCTGGCTATGCAGGTTTCATCTTCCCCATAGAAATATATTTAAAAAATAAAGATGAACCTAAGAAGATAAAGTTCACTTATGATTTTACTCTACAACAAAGTGGATTTCTCAAAGACCGCTACATTTTTCAAAATCCTAATGAAGAATTTAGAAAAAAACTTTTAAAAGGTGGTGGCATACCTATTAGCAATAATGCATTTTACACTAATCCTGATCAAGAAAGTAGAAGTAGAGATTCATTCACAGAAGACAAACAGCAGCTTGTTAGTAAGCCAAAACTATCATCTGAAAATATTAAGAAACACAAATCTAAGGAACACAAAGAGGAAGTACCCCACAAAACTAGTACTAATAGTTTTGTAAACTTATTTGGACCTCCTTTACAAAAACCACCTAAAGTGTCCCCAGATCCCAAAAAGCTAGAAAAAAGTGCACCTCCTCTTAAGTCAGATAAAAAAGAAAAGGATAGATCTAGCTCTGACAAAAAGCAGAAACATGAGCACAAAGAAATTAAACTAGATAAAGTAAAAGTGAAAGAAGAAAAAGATAAAGTAAGGCCAGATAAGGTAAAGAATCACAACAAGGAAGGAGAAAAACCAAAAGATAAAACTAATAAAAGGCCAAATGAAAGACCTCCATCACCAGATGTAGCTAAAAAGCGTTGCTTGAGTCCAATTAGGAGACCACCTAGCCCTCCTCGCTCAAGTAGTGCTTCTAGTATCAAAGAAGAATATAAACCACCAAAGCACAGCTCTGACAATTCAGATCAAAAGAAACTCAAATTAGAAGACAAATCACTTGATATGAAAATTGAAAAAGATTCGAAAGAAAAGAAAAAAAAGGAGAAGAAAAGTCACGACAGAGATAAAGAAAGAAAAGAAAAGAAGGAACACAAAAAGGAAAGCCATAAATTAAAAGAGTCACCAAAGGAACCCCCGAAAGAAATTCCTAAAGAGGTGCCTAAAATAAGAGAAGTTCCAAAAGAAAAAGAGTCAGTGAAAGATTCCCCAACAATTAAAGAAAAACCAATAAAGCCCGATAAATCTATTAATAAATTTTCTTTGGAAAACCTCCGAAAAACCCCTCCTGCAGATAATGAGGATCGTTTAGAAACACACAAATCAAAAGAAAAAAGTGACCCAGAGAGAAAACACAAACATAAGAAGAAAGATAAAAAACGAGATGAGTCTAGAGAGAAACACAAAGAATCAAGTAAAGAAAAGAAACACAAGCATGAGAAGATACGGGACATACCTCCTGAAAAAATTGAAATAATTGAACGCAGAGAAACTCCTATACCTAAGGAACGCCCTTTGCCTGAACCAGCATCTCCCATATCTATAGACACAGCATCTCAATGTAGTTCTAAAAGTGGTCTGGCCAAATCATCTCATATTGGAAATGAAGATGTTAACAGTAGTCATTCAGATTCTGAGAGTTCTGTAATAGCAGATGAGGAGGATACCAAAGTTAAAATTGAAAACCCATCACCAGAAGCTATCAAACATGAGCCATCTCCTGAACCAGAACCAGAAATTGAACCTGAACCTGAGTTGGAACCAGAACCAGAGCCATTAGTGGAGCCCCCACCACCACATAAGGAGAAAAAACAAAAACATAAAGATAAGTCCGCAAAAAGAGAAGAAAAAAGGCGCAAGCGGAAAGCTGCTGAAGAAGAAAGAGAAAGTTTAGAAAGCATAGAACACAGGAAAGTAGCAAAGACTTCAGAAACAGCTCCACCATTCAATGATACAGAACGAGGTGAGAGCAGTGGTTCAACATCTGCAGAGACAAAGGTCCAAGATAATGGAGTCTCTAGTAGTCTTGGTGAGGATGCCGAGCCTGGTGATCTCTCTCCTGATTACATGGTGCAACTACGAGATTTACAGCAACGAATCATGAAAATTAAAAATAATGAAGATTTGGAGAGAGTGGTTAATCTCATTGCAGAAACGGGCCGTTATGAAGTAACAACACAGACATTTGATTTTGACCTCTGTTTATTAGACCGCTCCACAGTACAACAGCTTATACAATTAGTGGGTTGTTAATTAGCAGCATGTTAAAAAGTTTTTTTTTTTATTGTAAATAACGCCTCAACAGATTGCACTAAGGCATTTTGTACAGGTACTTGTTATGTTTTTCGTGACAAAGATGGCAGCGGAGCAGGTTTAAACTGCTTTTATTTACGACGTTGCATAAATTAAGTTAGAATAATCTCATAAAGTTTTATCTATTGATATCTTCACATTACTCGACACTTGAGTTTTAAGTGCAATACTGTATAGATATATAAAGTTATAAGACTGTTGAAAGATTGTTAAAAGTAATGTATATTTTGTACATTATTGTATTGATGCATTATTAATTAAGTAAGTTAATAAACTTAAAGTTTTTGATTAACCTCCAGTGGCCCAGGAAGGGATCAGAGAGGCTATGTTAATAATAGTTCTAATGTCAAGTCTAATGTTTTAAATTTTATTTATAAGAATTTTATTTTATGCACTTTTTAACATGTAAGTTCTGTTGGCCATTTAGGGTAAAAATTGGCATTGCAATATTGCGTAATTTTTTATTCTAAGTTGTCTCCTGTAATTTAAAAAAACATAACTATTTTAGACAATGCTAAACCTGAGAGTGTCAGGGTGTCTTCAAAATTTCTGGAAATTATTTAGTGCTCATTTTGGCTTGGTTTGATCTTGTACATTATATTTGTTACATAACTTATTTTTTTATTTATCGTATTTTAGGAATATTATAAAGAATAATAAATAGAGTGTACACTAATAAACATTGTTTCGTTCCTTATATTCATCAACAAGTGTAGTTGTAAATAAACTTGGATGTTTCAATGTATGTGCTTATTTTAAAGTAAAACTTGGCCTGCATTTTCAGTGAGTGTGTGAGCATTACTTCTGTAACAGTAGTTTACTAATGTTCTTGTAAAAAAATAGGTAAAATCATCTCAGATAATATATCATGCTCCTACAATGTGTATAGAGTATGTCATGATACGAGTTCCTTAAAATCATCAATAATGTTATTATTTTACTTGTGTTACACTGTGCTGCGGATGGATGGCATTAGAAGGAAATACAATTTTTTGCAATGATAACACTTTTATTCCAATGAAAAATCATACTTTAGAACAAGAAATATTGTCTGAAAAGTAATTTAAAGTGAACAGTAACTATCGATAAATGAAATATAACATCAGAATCGCATCTGAAATAATTAAAATAAACGAATGTATGAATACATATTCCCAAATGTAGGTATAACGATGATGGAGTAAAAATATGATTAATGAAAATGTGAAAAATGTTATTATCTTAACTCTGTAGTAAAGACAGTATGTGATAGCAAGGAGAAATAATAGCCCTCCATGAGCCGTGCCCCTTGGATAGTTTATTGAGGACGATATCCTTATGACATAACATTGATTTTAGCCGTTTTAGCGCTCGTAACGCGCATAATGCATCAATCATCTTTCTCAATAGAGATGTTTCAATACTTTTTACCGAAACCGAAGAACGTCTATGTCCATCCTTTCGCTGCAGTCGAGTCCTGAGTTCAATGACAACGTGTTCATCTCTTTTTTCCATTTTTATGAACAGTTTGGCGCCACTTTGTGTAAAAGTCTCCAATGTATTCAATCGAAATGCCAGCAGCGTGCGCGGCTCCCGTGACACTAAATTCTTTATACTGTTCTTCTTCACTGCCGGGTTCATTGCCAACCAGCAGAATCAATAAAGGTGTAGATTTTCCTTGCAAAGAACTATCAGGATCACCATTTCCCCCTTGAATATGTTTTTCATCTCCTATGAAGTGGTTGCAAAATTCCATAATTTGTATGAAGCTGTGAATGTGCGGCGGAGCTTTGCGAGGATATTTCAGGAGTGGTAAAGGCTTCGATTGTCCCGGGCGTTGTGCTCGTAAGAACCGGGACCCGCTGCGCAACTGCACTTCAAGCCAACGAATCGCGTCACGAGCGGTGCTTTCATCACGCTTTAGGTTATCCAACTCTTGTAGCACTGAAAATGATATAATTATACGTACATACAAGGAATAGACAAACAGGAATAATGAAAAACATATTAAAAAGAAAACAAACAGACTTCCAAAAAAGTTAAAAATAACTTTACTAGGACGTTTTTAGTGTTTTTTTGGATGTCAGGTTTTTTTTTTCAAAAATGTTTTTATGTTACTCCTTGTAATTGTAGTATGCCACACAAATTCTTGTCATGAATAAATTTTACATTGTAACTAGAAGTTATTTAGGGGACGATCGTGTCATCAACATAGTCCGTGAAGAAAAACGACGTATTAAATGAGTTAAGTCATAAAGTACTCAAACAAAGTTAATATTTATATGGTACCACTGCACGGGCTTCCAAAAGAAAAGAAGATTGGTCCATAAATTGACGGAAATATCGGTGAACAAACATTTAAATATAAAAAAGCCGAAAATAGAAGCACCTCCTTTTTTGAAGTCGGTTAAGAATTAATATAAATTTTACATTCTTACCAACAGTAGGAATAAGAAGTATGAAGTTTCGGGCGCGAAGCAGTTGTTTGACGCGGCGCAGGTGTTTGTGAAGGGCGTTGGTGTCAAGAGCCAGAAGTGCAGGCACGGGAGACTGGCCACTGCGTTCTAGCTCCCGCACCTGTGACGCCAGCCAAAGACGTCCGAGTCGACGCAATAGCCCTCCTTCAGTTGATTCAACCTTAATAGCCAAAAAGAATACAACATCTAGGTATATCTTTAGAATGTGATTAGGAATAAGATATAGGGAAAATCACTTACATGGGGTTTCTTAGAGTTGTGCCATTCTTTGCTTCTCTTGTGATTAATTTTTGTAGTCACTTTTGGAGGAGGCACTTTTTTTAAGTAATATATTTTTAATGACCTGTTGAATCTAATTCGAGGTATTATTTTGGCAATTTGATCTCCAAAATCTAGAAAATTCAATATTCTTACTATATTTTCTTCGTAAAATGACAGTTTGTATCTATCTAACATTTGCCACTCAGCAGCATCCTTGTCATATTTGCAGATATTAGTTCCACGTAGATTAATATCTTCAGGTAAAGGAATGGTTTTATATTCCAGTTTAAATTTTTTTGCCACACTACGGGCATATTGCAATATATGACAATCTCCGTTTTCATTTGTTTTTGGCTTGAAATAAAATGTCAAAATATTTAGCAAATCTACAACACATTGGAAAAGTGACTCTCCACTGTCGCCACAAGATAAAATTAAATCTTTTTCATTGAGAGCCCAATCTTGAAGTAATTTGATACTTGAGAGAAAGTTATCACCAAGTAAAAAGTTTTGTAACCCCTGAACATCTAGAACATTGTTGTTGTAACTATTGTGTTGATAATCACTTTCTGTGCTGTTTTGTTTAGCATCCAAGTCACCATTCAAACCAGTATCTTTAGTCACTTCTTTGTTGTTTTCTTGTTCAGTTAGACCATTAGTTTTTAAAGTAATTTCTTCATTATCAGAAACATCAAAGCAGGAGTCCTCACTGACAGATCCATTTGTGTGTCCAGTAGAATCTGATAAATCCTCCTCCTCGGAGCATGACTCTTCTGTGAGTTCATGAGCCTCTATGTCGCTACTTTCGGTATCAACTTCACTCATATCAGAACTATCTGTTGAGGCCAGACGCCTGCGCCGTCGACGTTTTGTTAATGGTTTTTTCGCATTCGTTTTAGCTTCACCATTTGTCATTAACTCTTTGTTCTCTTCCAATTCAGTATCTCTTGATGTGATGTCCAGATTGTCTTGGATGTTATCATTTATGTTTTCTGGGTGTTCTTCTAAGACAGGAGATTTATTTGTTTCAACTGCTTCTAAAATTTTATCATTTCTTGGAATATGCAGTGTTGCACTTTTTGATTTATATTTATAAGCTGGATTTTTTAGTCCAAGGGATTGCAGTTGTTGTAACAATTTTTGTAGAAGTTGTGATAAAAGTGCTAATGTGAAAGCTTTACATGCAAATGCTTTCACTTCATCAGTTTCGGTCACTTTTGTTATCGTAAACAAACAAATCAGTACAATTTTATGAACAAGATTTGCAGTTAAACAAGATGGATTTGAGCCTTCCTCATCAACTGCTTGTGTATACTCATTGTAATTCTTATCTACATCAGGCAATGGAGGCTTAATAAAATCCATTGCATCTTTCAACTCATGAGCAATAGCACTGCATCTCTGTGGTATGTTGGTATCATTCTTATTCAGATACCAAATTTCTATCAAAGAGAGAAAGTTGGTTATAGTATTTTGAATGTGTTCTGTCTGTGTCAGGGATTCAGGATTATTAAGTGAATCAAAAAATTGGGCATTTTTTTCAAATATCTTTGTCAGGTTTCCAATTGCTCCTTCAAATGGTGTTGTACAACTCAAACAGTGGATATAGTAGCAAACTGAGTCTAAATTGTAATTTTTATCATTGTATAAATTGCCTAGTTGATTATAAGGCATCCCTAAAGACATGTCAACATGTGCAGCTTGGAGATAATAGCGAGCTGCTATAGATGGTTCAAAAGCATGAAATATTTCCACCTGGTAGCGACTTAGGTCTCCAAGGTAGATTAGACATGAGTGCAAGGCTGAGCGACTAAACTGGATTTCTTCATCTGTAGGTGTCTCATGTTTATCAAGATATTCATCATGTAGGTGGAAAGATGTATAATCGAGATCTTTCATTTGTATCTTCATTTCCGACTCCATCCTTGAAATAAAATGGTGAAAGTGGCCAATTCCACAAACAATATGAGTAAATAGATAGCTATCATTTTCATTATCTGTTTCCCTTAATTTCTTGGCTGCAGATACAGTTTCATAGTATACTTTCCTCCAGAGTAATTCAAGTGATTTTTTGCCATAATTTATAGGGTCAAGGAACACGAGTTTCTCACAATTGTCTCTTAGCTTTTGCCTTTGAACTTCAAGATGGGTAGAGAAGAGGTCAGTGATGGACCGACTTGCAGTTGTCATATCCCCTACGCGTCTAGATACATCACTGACATAGCTGAAAATAGTACAAATTATTTATATTAACATGTACAATTAAAGGGAGTCTTCTAGTGATATCGTCCATGCATATACTGGAAAATTGTAGCATACCATACCATGAAGCCAAGTGATTAGGCCATGTCTTATCACTTATACGTCTACACTTATTTTCTAATTGTTGAAGTATATGCACAGAAAATGTAGCTATGGAAATGTAATGTTAAGCAAGCTTCTCACCGATATAGTTTTTTGGCACGTTCAGTGCGCTCGGCCACTTTAGCCTCCAAAATTTCATTAGATCCCTCCTTCATTTTCAAGTCATTTTATAAACTTGTGAAGATGTAAATAGCAAAAATACTTCTTTTGCGTTTCCTACGTTACCAGTACTCACAAAAATCATTTCGATAACACCATTTTTCACATTGTTAAAGTATTTCTTGTAGATATCTGCGCATTAATGACAGTGACATAGGATGGGTCATTCATGACATGAATGTAGACGTCATGGTCATGGAGAGAAACAAGTTTTTTTTACCCGACTGCGTCAGAAGGAGGGTAATGGTTTTATCCTTCCTCCATCCTTGAACGTAGTAATTATACCTGACTGGGCTGTGAAAATCGACTAAACTTTAGGATCTACTTGTCTCTAGCAAAAATTTTGTCATCATTCCGCTAGAGAATATATAATCTGTTTTATTCCCTCTTATCTTTGGTGTAATGATGACGGGCGAAAAATCAAATCAAAATACAAAAATATACAGCTGAATTAACTGGAAATAGCAAAACATACGTCGCCAATAAAATCTATAAAGGGTGGAAATAAAAACGCGATATACCATAGCAAGACAAAACTATACGACAACAAGAAGTGTAAGTATTGTTTTTAGTAATACGAAGAGGTTTGCATTGTATACCATTCAAGCTCTTGAAATGTTTTATGAATTTGTTGACCTTTTTCGGTTATAAACTTGAAAGATGAAAGAAATATATTTAGGGAAACGAAGATTAAAGTGTCGTGTGTACACATGGTGCTGAGACTATAGTTATCTTCAATTTTTTTGAAAATCCAGCAGCAATCCACACCAATTTTAGATGAATGAACCCTTCAATCTTTGATCTCCTCATTGTTTTAGGCTACTTCATTGTTTCTAAGAGTATATTGATATTGTAACATGAATACATATACACATAGGTATTTTATTAAAGAAATTGGTAGGGACATGTGATGAGGAGGGATGCAACACATGTGACTAAAAGAGTGATGATAAATGTTGATGATGGATGGAGACGAAGAGGCTTCCAGATTGTGTGAAGAATGATATAAAGGAAAAATGAGTAAATGATCGCGTGATGATTGATAGGGGAGAATATAAGAAAAAAGAAATTACATTACAAGGGCAGGAAAATTATATAATTTAATAACCAAATTAGTCCAATTCAAACTGTAACCTTACAATCCTTCCCAGACATTAAATCATAGCCATCACTAGACTTTAATAATAAAATTAATATTTTCAGGTTTCAGGTTCCTCCTTGTCTCGGCCATGGACAGTCAACCTTGCATATTTCTTGGCATCAAAATAAAACCTGGACCAATAGAGCGCCATAAAATTGAAAATTTTGCATTAGATAATACTGTGGATAGTCTTAAGTCTGAAGCAGAAAAAAAGACAAATGTTCCATCAGCATCCTTGGGTAAGATTTTTGTAGAATGATCAGCCTTTTCAAAATTCTCACATAGTGGCCAGTTTTAAGGCCATGTAATGAAATAAATTCCACAAAACTATCTCTGTGTTCACACCCACAACTGAGCCACAGACCCACCACTGCTCTATCTAAAGTCTTTTAATAAAATTTACTTTATAAACATAGTAACTTTTTTTTTTATCTTCCTCATCCACAGCCTCAATTCACTCACTGCTGGGTATAGGCCTCTCTTTTCTTTTTTATGCCCTATAATTTTCTGTTGTTGTGAATACTTTTTTGTTTAAATTATTCACTTGCTCTATTCAATTTACCATTTGGTTTGTAAGGGGAAAAAATAACTTATTCTTTTGGAATATATTTTTTTACAAATTATGTTTACAGAACTAATTCACCATGGCAAGATCTTGAAGGATGATGTAACTCTCCAGGACAGTGGTGTCAAGAGTGGGGAGATGGTGCATGTAGTGAAAAAGAAGGTGCACACAGCACCCGCACCAGCACCTTCATACTCAGATGCAGAGCTACAGCAACTTAATACTTCCCTGAGGACACTTGGATGCACACCTAACGCTCCTGGGTGGACCAGGGCGATGCAGGTAGCCAGTATTACTCATGTGTTCAAAAATAGCATAAGCATAGACTTCACAATGCTGAAGCACAGGCCTCCTCTCTACCACAGAGAATGGCCTATAATCCTAGTGCTGGTTGGTGGACTCATGTAATAACTATTTTCTAAACATAATACTTTCCATTATCTAAATCTTAATATGACAAGTGTTCTAATATGTGTTGAATCCGGTCATTAGTACGGACATAAAATGAATTGCAAGCGCGCCAGCGCAAGTGGTAACATCACGCGACGTACTTACCAGTCTACCCAAACCAATAGCGTGCTTCTACATAGTCGACTTGTGATGTTCTAAGTTCGCAGTGAGGACGAGATTCAGTGTCTGATCACAGCAGAGTTAAGATGAGCGATTGATGCGATGAGAAAGATTAAGATATCCCAGAACTGTATCCAATTCATTGTGTCCAGTGTTATTGTGTTAAATTGTAATTTCAGCTAATTCTGGTTAAAGACATTTAATTCTCATAAAGAAATAACATTTCACTTACATGAGAACAAATTTAAACATACATGCCAATCATTGTCCTTCGACACTCGGACTCACAATTTATCTGACGTATTTACTGATATCATTAAATTTACATTCGTAGTATAGTAAATAATGAAGTCTGTGGGTACTCCTAGAAATCTGAGTTGCGATACTATGCATAACTACCTCCGCTTTGGGATAAAGAGTGCGGTCACGTTGTCACAACGCAGATAAATCAGTCAGTAGTATAACTTTTGTTTACAACGGCTATTTTTAAGTTTAATAAACACAGTGTGAACACAGTGTGCACCCAGTGTATTTTCGTTGTACAAAAACCATCCTCTTCCTACATGTTGTCTGAGTCTAACGGAATAAATCCTGAAAATCTACAAATCACTGATGAAAAAACCTGCCCTGCGTCATCACTGGACTAGATTCCTTTGCCACTGAGAATGAAGATCCCATATTGCAGGTTTTTTCACCACTGCATCAATAAATAATTCAGTGTCGAAGTGCGGTTGAGCGGCGGTAACCATACGGCCTGACTTACCACGCGGTTACTTCCAACTTAAATATATTATATAAATAAGATCACACGCGATTCTCAAACCGCGCGGTTTTCGCCGTATACGCAGGCTTAATCGTATTTCACAAAATTTCTACTTGAGATGAAGTCATTAAAGGTTAACCAGATTTCTTCAAAAATATAAATGAGGAGTATTTTATTACTTTAACTAGAAAGAAATGATTAGGTACCTTATTCCTCGAAATGGTTTTGTTTTAGCACAATTATTAAAAAATGGACAATTCACATTTAAAATTAATTTCCGTCGGAATGCTTTTGTCAACATAGATAGTTTTGTATTATTGTTTGCCTGCTCCAACAAGTTGAATTAAAAACACATTCTTAAACACAATTTGAAATTTCTGGTCTCTCTATTCAGAACAGGTTCAAGATTTAACATTGTAACCAGGGCTCGGAAACCGGTTGAAATTCTTAACCGGTTACGGTCATTGACCTCAAACCGAAATCAATTTAGGTTAAAGGTTGCACTTTACCGGTATTTACCGGTTTATGCAGATAACCGTTTTTTTTATGAATTTTGGTTTTGGTAGTGATAATTAACCGGTTAAAATCAAGTTGATAGGGTCTAGGCGCAACTAAGCAAGTCGAACTCCGGTTGTATTTGACTGCCTCAGACAAAACATTTTCTTTTTCATAATATTTTCTGGGATAATGTCAATGGAAGTGTTAAAATAGACGAAAATAATTTACGAATTACTGAATTTACCGGTTAATTTGGGTGTCAAAACCGTTGTGATTATGTAACCGGTAACCTTTATCATTTGGGTTACATAAAAATAGTTCACTTGTTTAACCGGTAAATGAAGGAACGATATATTTACCGGTATTTAATCGTAATTAACCGCTCTTTTTAAACCGGTTCCGAGCCCTGATTGTAACACCTGTCATCGCATACTTAATTTCAGTTGTATATTTTTTTCATTTTATTCTTAGTTCTTTTTTTAGGGTTCCGTACCCAAAGGGTAAAACGGGACCCTATTACTAAGACTTCGCTGTCTGTCTGTCTCCAGGCTGTATCTCATAAACCGTGATAGCTAGAAAGCTGAAATTTTCACAAATGATGTATTACTATTGCCACTATAACAACAAATACAAAAAATTAAAAAAAAATATATTAAGGGGGGCTCCCATACAACAGATATATGATTTTTTTGCCGTTTTTATAGATAATGGTACGGAACCCTTCGTGCGCGAGTCCGACTCGCACTTGGCAGGTTTTTTTACTAATGTATTGTGTAAACGAATTATTACTCTTTTCTTATACCAAATATATTTGTAGCCACCATCACCAGTGCCACTGCACATTACCACGTTTTTGACGCTCTGATAAGAAATATCGAAGCGAGCAGTTCTGATAAGAACTTTGGTATAACGTTTCTGACGTTCTGATAAGAAACATCGAAGCAAGCAGTTCTGAAAAGAACTATTTCAACGTTTTAGACGATTCCGTAAAGAAATAGGAGTGTCGGGAGCTGTGAGGCCACTCTTCTAGCTTCGGTTCGACGTGTCTTCGATCTTCATCACTGCATCTTCAGTCTTCACTCGACGGAGGCCTGCCCGACACTAACGCGCGCGCGACATGGCACATATATTTATGCTTTCGTCGCGAGCGGCGAAATGGCGGGAAAAGTCGCCCGCCGCGCCGTGCCGCGCCGTGAGAACACTAGCGCCTCTCGCGGAAATAACACGACAACAGTGCTGTGACGCGATTGGTCAAAAATCCTTGGATTCTTATTGGATTTTTATTTTGTAAAAAGTGTTTCTAAATTAATGTACATGTTTTTATTGGCTATTGTTAGTTTGTAAAATAATATAAAAGACGACCCATTTTGAAAAATAAATACATTCAATATTCGTTCTTAAACGGAGTTTATCTTCAACATACCTTCTGATCTACAAGCAAGGACCCCAAACCATCAACTCCAAAGTGGTGACCCTCTCCTGCCAGAACACTGAAGATCAAGAACGAAGCTCTGCCAGTATCGCCAAACGAAGCTCTGCCAGTCTCCAGCAAAATAATTATCAAGATGTCGAATCCCTGCCAAATTGAAGAACAACAATCAAGCTCAAACCCAGTCCAGGAGGCCGAAGCAGCTGGAATATCGCTCACCATGCGTATTTCACCTTTCTGGCGTGATCGACCACGGCTCTGGTTCATCAGTTTCGAGGCCGCAACCAACGACCTCAAGAAAGGCCAAGCCCAACTCGCACAGATGGTCATCGCACAGCTCGAGCGACAGGACATCGAACAGATTATGGACCTACTGTACAACCCACCAGAGACTGATCAGTACAACGCGATCAAGAATAGGCTCATATCTGCCTACGAGGAATCCGACAGCCGTCAGTTCCAGAAACTGCTGTCCGAAATGGAACTCGGCGATCAAAAGCCAACGCAACTACTCCGCCGCATGCGAAATCTCGCCAGAGACAAGGTTCCCGACTCCACCTTGCGACTTATGTGGACGAATCACCTCCCATCACACGTCCGGTCAGTCCTCGCAGTCAGCGAAACATTCACCACCAAGACAACGCTCGACGAACTCGCGCTACTCGCCGACAAAATCATGGAGCAGACAGCATCAACAGAAGTCGCAGCCGTTCATGCACCCGCACCAGTTTCACTAGCCGCACCTCAAGCTGACACGCAGTACCTAATCAGCGAGATAAGAAAACTATCACTAGAAATAGCAGAATTGAAGTCAGATCGATATCACAACAACAATTATCGTCGTAGTCGTCACTCATCTCGTCACCGCAGCACATCACGTCAACGAAGCCACGATGTTTCTCCATCACCAGTTTGTTACTATCACCGCCGTTTCAAGGAGCAAGCTAGACGCCGTACATCACCCTGCTCATTCAACAAGCAGCAGAAACAGAACACGGAAAACTAGACGGAACGTTGGCAGTGGCGGACACCGGCGTTCAAGAAAAATCCCACCGCCTGTATATCACCGACAGAAACTCCAAATTATCATTCTTAGTCGACACTGGAGCCAACATATCCGTGCTACCGAGAAGTAAGGGACAGATACCAACACCGCTACCATTCCAGCTATACGCAGCGAACAACACGACTATAGCTACGTATGGCGAGAAAACATTATCCCTTGACCTCAATCTACGTCGCCCATACCTATGGAAATTCATCGTAGCTGACGTCTCAAAACCCATACTCGGAGCCGATTTCCTCAAGCATCATCAACTCATCGTCGACCTGAAAAACCGAAGATTAATCGACGGTGTTACGAGTTTAAAGGTCAATGCCCCGGTACGAGTATCAAACGTACCTACGATACGCAGCATCGACATGTCGCAATCCTACCACGACATTTTAGCTCAATATCCCGGCATAACGAGATTAACATCGATGAAACTAAACTCCGATATCCAAGTGCAACATTTCATCGAAACAAAAGGACCACCGATACACAGCCGAGCTCGACCAATTCCACCACATCGTTTCGAAATAGTGAAGAAGGAATTTGAAAACATGATCGAACAAGGACTATGTCGACCTAGTAAAAGCCCATGGTCATCACCTCTACACATCGTCCCTAAGAAGAATGGCGACATAAGAGTTTGTGGTGACTATCGCCGACTCAACTCCATCACCATACCAGATCGATACCCTGTTCCACGCATCAAAGACTTCACACATCACCTATCCGGAAAAACTATCTTCTCAACAATAGACCTCAACCGCGCCTATCAACAGCTGAGCGTAAGAGAAGAAGATATTGAGAAGACAGCCATCATCACCCCAATGGGATTGTTTGAATTCCCACGTATGTGCCCCGGTTTGAAGAATGCGGGACAAACGTTTCAACGCTACATTCATGAAGTACTACGAGGATTAGATTTCGTCTTCCCATTCATAGACGATTTATTATTAGCATCAGAAAGCGAAGACCAACATAGAGAACACCTCCACATCGTACTCAAGAGATTAGAAGACAATGGCATCACTATCAACCCCGCCAAATGCAATCTAGGCAAGTCAGAAGCCCAGTTCCTAGGTTACACCGTATCAAAAGAAGGCATCAAACCTCCGCAACATAAAATTCAAGCAATCACCGATTATCCAACACCTACCACAATCGAAGAATTACGAAGATTTCTTGGAATGATCAACTTTTATCGCGATCATATACCTAACGCCGCAGCCCTACAAGCCCCGCTGAATTCATACCTACATAACGTAAAGAAGCGAGACAAAACTCCGATCACGTTGTCCGACGAAGCAACTCAAGCATTCCAGCAATGTAAAGCTAGCATCATAAACGCAGCTTTACTAGCTCACCCATCACATCATGCTACACTTGCTTTATTCTGCGACGCATCCGATAACTCTGCTGGCGCCGTCTTACAACAATACATCGATGACACGTGGCAACCGCTCGGATATTTTTCCAAGAAATTCAACGACGCACAAAAGAATTATTCTACCTACGACCGAGAGCTACTTGCAATCTACATGTCAGTCAAACATTTCCGCAAGACATTTGAAGGACGTCACCTTATTATATTCACCGACCATAAGCCGCTAACATATGTTATGTCTAAAACTCAATCGAGTACTGAAACACCGAGACGAACGAGACAACTCTTGTTTATCAGTGAATTCACCACCGACATACGTCACGTGAGCGGTAAACAAAATATCGTCGCCGACACACTCAGCCGCATCGAAACTATCTCATGCCCATCTACAATAAACTTCAAGGAAATAGCCAGCGCACAAGAAAAGGACAGCAACATTCAACAATTATTGCAAGAAACAAACATCACTCTCAAGAAAATAATAATACCAAACACTGACGTCGAGTTATACTGCGAAACATCTACGTCTTATATACGCCCTTATATACCAGAAGAACATAGACAAGAAGTTTTCAACAGCGTGCACAACATCAGTCATCCTGGTACGCGAACGACTCGAAAACTTATAACCCAAAAATACTTCTGGCCATCAATGAACACAGACATCAGCCGTTTGACCCGAACTTGTTTACATTGTCAGAAAAGCAAGATACAACGTCACACATTCTCGAACATCTCTGCTTTCCCGCCAAGCGATCGTTTTCAACATCTACATGTGGACATTGTAGGACCTTTACCTACAACAGCTCAAGGACATCGCTACTTAGTAACAATGATCGACCGACTCACGAAATGGCCTGAAGCAATACCTACCGACGAAATATCAGCTGATCGAATAGCCGATATCGTCTACCAACACTGGATATCAAGATTTGGATGCCCGACTACACTCACAAGCGACCAAGGTCGCCAGTTCGAGAGTCAGCTGTTTCAAAACCTAATGAAACAAATGGGTATTAAGAAAAATCGCACAACACCGTATCATCCTCAAAGCAACGGGATGGTCGAACGATGGCATCGCTCGCTCAAAACAGCATTACGCGCCAAACTATCCGACACGAGTACATGGATCGACGAGCTACCTACCGTGTTACTTGGTTTACGCGCCGCACTACGCACCGACACAGGCGTGAGCGCAGCCGAACTTACCTACGGATACAACTTACGTCTGCCAGGCGATTTCTTCACATCAAATACCTACGTACCTACAATGGACTATAATTACGTGGAAAAACTTCGTGACTTCATCCAAGCGAACAAACCGCAAGCCGTCACAGAGCATCACAGCAACAACAAACGCGTATTCGTGCATCAAGATTTACGCAAGTGCAGTCACGTGTTTGTTAGAACCGATGCAGTCAAGAAACCACTCCAAACTCCTTATGAAGGCCCATATCGAGTTATAAGCCGAACAGATAAAGTATACTCTATACAGCTACCGAATCGGCAAGCCAACATTTCAATCGATCGACTTAAGCCTGCATATGTCATCTCAGAGAATACCTGTACCTTACCTCCAAACAAGTTTACCATTACCAAGTTAACCCAAGCTGTTACCACACCAACCATTACCAAGGAAACCAGTACCACACCAACCATTACCAAGGAAACCAGTACCACATCAACCATTACCAAGAAAACCAGTACCACATCAGCTGTTACCAAGCAACAAGCAAAAGTACCTACGGTCAACGTGACGTCACAGCCCGCCATCAACAGGTCAACGCGCTCAGGCCGTGTCGTCAAGCTGCCGGTACGCTTCGCTTGAGGGGGAGTACTGTAGCCACCATCACCAGTCACTGCACATTACCACGTTTTTGACGCTCTGATAAGAAATATCGAAGCGAGCAGTTCTGATAAGAACTTTGGTATAACGTTTCTGACGTTCTGATAAGAAACATCGAAGCAAGCAGTTCTGAAAAGAACTATTTCAACGTTTTAGACGATTCCGTAAAGAAATAGGAGTGTCGGGAGCTGTGAGGCCACTCTTCTAGCTTCGGTTCGACGTGTCTTCGATCTTCATCACTGCATCTTCAGTCTTCACTCGACGGAGGCCTGCCCGACACTAACGCGCGCGCGACATGGCACATTTAATTATGCTTTCGTCGCGAGCGGCGAAATGGCGGGAAAAGTCGCCCGCCGCGCCGTGCCGCGCCGTGAGAACACTAGCGCCTCTCGCGGAAATAACACGACAACAGTGCTGTGACGCGATTGGTCAAAAATCCTTGGATTCTTATTGGATTTTTATTTTGTAAATAGTGTTTCTAAATTAATGTACATGTTTTTATTGGCTATTGTTAGTTTGTAAAATAATATAAAAGACGACCCATTTTGAAAAATAAATACATTCAATATTCGTTCTTAAACGGAGTTTATCTTCAACATACCTTCTGATCTACAAGCAAGGACCCCAAACCATCAACTCCAAATATTTTTAAAATAAATGCAAATGGCAAACCCTCTATAATAATTCCCAAAATACAGGCTTGTCTAGTTTGGGGTCAATGTAAAAATCCTTTCTATGGCTAAAAGGACATAGACAAAAAACGAGAAATCGAGAATCGTCAGTAACGAAATAACGTTTTCAAAAAATCAGCCTCCTAAACCATATAGTCATCATCTGCGTAGCCTTTTCCAACTATGTTGGGGTCGGCTTCCAGTCTAACCGGATGCAGCTGAATACCAGTATTTTACATGGAGCGACTGCCTATCTTACCTCCACAACCCAGCTAGCACTGGGTAACACGATACCCTTTGGTAAGACTGGTTGTCAGACGAAAGTCTGACTTAGTGTGAGTCTACCTTAACAACTGTCAAATATCTACAAATGACAGCCGGGACCAACGGCTTAACGTGCTTTCCCAAGCACGGAGGAAACTCGGTATGTAATGGGTGGTCCCATCCACGGACCAATCTAGGTAAGCACGGCTTAACCTAAAGATCGACCCAAACTGTTCTTATTTAGCCACGAGCTCTTCGGTACAAACAAACAATAAATCTTTCCTCTTTATAATATTATTAAATAGTATACAAAAAATAATTAATAATCTTTATATTTATGTTTTATTTTCTGTATGTGTGTGTGTATATTATGTGGATGTATGTGACTGAACTAAACTGGCTCATTATAATGTTTTTTATTTGTGAGTGTTTCAGTGAATCCTTGGATGGTTTAGATGCACAGTTAGACGCGGTAGGTGGCGCTGTTAAATCTGCCAAACCAAGACAACTTCAAGTTGTTTTTGTTGTATATGTGTTATCGTTATTGTTCATTATTCTGTTTTCATTTTTGCTAGGGATTTGATGGTACCTAATTACCTATTATAAGTAAAAAAATAAGATAAGATGTTAATATTTTTATTTATTAGTGTTCAATATCTAAACATACAGCATCTAAAAATTCTGCAGGCTGAAGCAAATCCACTTCATATCTGGCCCAAGCAAGAAAGTATATAATGCTAATGATATGGGTATAACTGTCAAACGGTAATAAGTTTTCGTCATTACATGTCTAGACTTAATTCGGCACCGTATTAGTGTGACATCTTCTTCCTCGTCGTTGTTATTTTAATCTTATCAATTCAGGGTGTCTATACACTTCAGTGGAGTATACGTCGGTTGCTCTTATATGTTTAAAAGCTCCACGAGATCATTCCACCATCTCCCTTCTTCCATCGGGAGTCCAGACGTACTGCGGGTTATCACCCATTCCTTGTCGATGTTCTACACATTCGCACGAAGCGCTTCGCGACATCGTTTATTATGCGCACAGCCAAGGAGTGGAATTCCCTGCCTTCGTCAGTGGTCCCAAGTTCATATGACCCCAATCTATTTAAGTCGCGAGTTAATAGGCTTCTTCTGGGTAAGCTCGTTCCATCGTCGACCTCATCTCTGTCCTCAGGACTAGATTGAGGTCAAGAGTAGACCCATTTAATATAAAAAAGCAATAAGATTTCGTCAGTTTAACACTGCTTAACCGGACTATCCTGAGTTTGGAGATGTTTAGATAATTATTAATTATACATAAATATATGATTTTTTCGTAGATTATTATTTAATACTCCCGGCTCCGTAATAAAAACATATTTTTTAGATACATATTATGCGTATAAAAACGGCATATATGACATTTCTGGCTATTTTGGGTTTTTTTTTAGCCATCTCCTTTCTTTTACAGCTCTTAAATGACGAGTCTGCAATGGCCGAGATCGTGGAACAAGCACCTTGCATTGGAGAGGACTGCGTGGCGCTATCGATTCTGCACGAGGTAGAGTTGCTTGCCGCGCTGGGAGCCAACATCCACACTATGAGGCGAGGAGCTAACGCTCATCCTGAGCTGCCAGCGGCCTTGCGACATCTCACGCGGCTCGTGCGTTCTCGCTCTAACACTACGGCGTCTACTGAGAGTGGTGAGTCATTTATTTGAATGCAGAACAGCTGTTGCATCACTCATTAATAAATCCATTTTTTTTATCAAAAGGTAAAAGTGAGTCTCTCTGTCTGTTACCTTTTCACACCAAAATGGGTGAATAAATTTCGATGAAATTTGGAGCACAGGTATACCATACCTGGGTTAGAATATAGGATACTTTTTATTCTATTAGTATTTTCCCGTCAGATACTCGCCATTTCAACGCGGGTGAATCCCCCGGAGAAATCTCATCTCGTCAAAAATAAAAACAGAAGAAAGTATTTTTAACGAATCAATAAATAAATTCTATTTCAGTTCCAACATCAGGATTCGCCTATTCATTAGAAGCTTTATCGGAAGACGAGGATGCAGATGAGGAAGAGAATGAGGATGGTGAGAGGAACCCCATCACCCATGAGCAGTTTGCAGCTGCCTTGCAGGTCAGTTATAAAAAACCGGCCAAGTGCGAGTCGGACTCGCGCACGAAGGGTTCCGTACCATTATCTATAAAAACGGCAAAAAAATCATATCTGTTGTATGGGAGACTAAAAATTAAAAAAATATATATATATTAATATTTTTTTTAATTTTTAGTATTTGTTGTTATAGCGGCAATAGTAATACATCATTTGTGAAAATTTCAGCTTTCTAGCTATCACGGTTTATGAGATACAGCCTGGAGACAGACAGACAGACAGCGAAGTCTTAGTTAGTAATAGGGTCCCGTTTTACCCTTTGGGTACGGAACCCTAAAAATGAAAGAAAGAAATGAGGGTATTACCCATGCTAGAAAAAATGGACGCAAATCGAATGTCTGCATTCTGGATCCTCTTTTTATCATAATCTGATGAAGAACCACCGATTACCCTCCGTCATAATATACATACCTACCAATAGAAAATCATCATCATTTTATTTTCGCCATAAATTACAGTCCGATCAACGACCAACAATATGTTTCTTGTTGTTAGGCAGCAACAGAAGCGGTGTCATCTTCGAGCAGTCGCGGCGCGGGCAGCAACGACAGCCTGCTGCGCCTGCTGCAGTCGGCCGGCGAGTCCAGCCGCACCACGTCGTCCGCCACCGAGTCCGGCACGCCTACTGGAGGTGCGTTCACACACTATTACCATATAATCACTCTACCATGAGTTTCATCAATAATACGAAAGAAGCTCATACTGTTGAAAAATAAGATCAGTTATTCCCCGAGCATATTTTATAGCCACGGTTTAGGTAGGAACTCCATAGCTGTGAGTATCGTTTATTTTTTCATTATTTTATGCGCCTTCTACGATTTGAGTACGTCATAGAATACGTGACTTCATGTCGCATAGCCATATTGTTTAAAAGGAGTATTTAAAGATAATAAATACTTATTATAAAACCCACAGGTCCATCACGTTCCTTAATAACGCCGGAGATGTTCAGCGAAGCCATATCTGAAGCTATGACCAGAGCGGGCAGCACCAGGAACACTGCGGGAACTCCTATGGAACAGAGCACGGCTGGTAAATATCACATTGTGTCCCATATCTCGGAATATTTCCGCCGCTTCCTTTTTACTATTGTTTGAAATAAACAAGTACATAGTCAAATTAAATTAACTAACGAAATTCCATAATCGCGGTAAGACAGGGATTTTCCCAAACTCAATACTTAAGACGAAGTTGAGTGATCAAATTCATCAAATCAATTTCTTTTACATTTTATCATATCCAGATTCTTGATATCCATCATGATGTGTCTGTCGAGTTTCGATAGCTAATCAACGTTCACCTTGTATTTGACCCATTACAGATACTAAACCGTCAAATGAGAAGTCAGTTTTGTAATCCAACAAAACGTCGAGTTTCGTAATAACATAAGTCATAGTTTTGAATGCTTGCAGTGTACTAACGGAAACTGTAAACTTGCAGCGTCATCATCGCAAAGTCCAGTGGCCAGGGAGGGTAGCGAAGATTTCTCAACGCAGCTGAATCACATGCACGAAATGGGCTTACTGGATGACGCTCTTAATATACGCGCTCTACTTATTTGCTCAGGTAAGGATAAAACATAAAACCTGTCTACTTTTTGTGTTATTTTACTTTCAACAAGGAAATAATGTCATGTGAGCAGTCTTTTTAACCATTGCACCTCAGTAGCTTGACCCTGTATAACAGTTGCGTAAAGATGATCGCTTTAAACTCGCAACACTCGTTCTTTTTCGTATTGCTGGCACGACATACTTCAAATTTTGTTGGCACAACTTCGTCAGTAGCGGCGCAAAAGTCACTTTTTCAGTCACATGTTTTCGGGCACAAAGAGCAGATTAGCCGCATTAATTCGCGACACTGAAAGTCGCCTGCCCAAGTGTTGCGGAACAAGCTTCGGTGTTTCGGTCTTATTATCCTTAGAGCACCAAGGAACTTCACGCTTGCTTTCACGAGGGGTTAGGCTAAGGTACAGTGACGCCACCCGACCCTCGATCTAGATAATTAATTTGGTATTTTTTTTAATTCAGTGTTTAAAGAGGAAGGCTATCCACTCCACTTGTGTATTACTTCGGATTCTCTGTTTTGGTAAATAACTGCCTATTCCTAGATCTGGATTTAAGGGTTGAACACATCAATTTATTAACGCAGCCTACACTTTCGCAGTTCCGCACACAAAGTTTGTTATTTTAAGGTGAATGCTCCAACCAACCCGCGAAATTCAAATTATCTTACCTTTTTTGCAATTTGCAGGCCAGTGCTAGGTTGTATGTTGATTAAAATATTATTCGCGGCTGTAAGACATATGTAGTTACAGAATTATAATCATCAAAATCATCAATACAACGCTCTAAGTTCATAAAGCTGTAGGAATGACTTTTTCTGTTTTTTTTTGTTCCTACGCCTTTATGAACTTGGAGGGTTGTATTGGTGATTTTGATGATTATAATTCTGTAACTACATATGTCTTACAGCCGCGAATAATATTTTAATCAACATACAACCTAGCACTGGCCTGCAAATTGCAAAAAACGTAAGAAAATTTGAATTTCGCGGGTTGGTTGGAGCATTCAGCTTAACAGTGAGTGTAGGGGGTTGTTTGGTAGGTGGGAAAAAATATTACCACCTGCCCCCGAAACTAAAGAAATAATAAAACTGGTGTCCTGATTATTTTGTATTAATATAGCCGTAATTTATTAAGACCGCCGCGGGGGCACTGTGTGGAAACAACCGAGTATAGGTAGGTAGGTATTGCATCATAGTTTTGTTTCTGCCACACCCACATTCTAAAAATCTCTCATAACTTCCTGAATCATTCACTTTGTCTATTGGAAAGATGAGCACTTACTCTTTTGTTTCAGGTGATGTGAATGGGGCTATAAACCTGGTTTTTAGCGGGGCGATTGGTGATGATTAGTTATTTCTATTTGAATTCATCACAATGAATTGTAATGTAGCGCATCATTTTATGAAAGGTGATATTTTTCTCAAGATAACTGTATTCATGTACCTAGTTATTTTCTAGTTTGTGTTTGCAAAGACTGAGAAATCAATAATTTTCTCTAAAAAATATTCTTTGTCCTTATTGTTGTATGCATGTGATCACTATAATAAATATTAAAACATGATTCATTTTGTTACTTTTTTATTGTAATACCTGCTAATTTTGAAAATACTGCATTAAATTATCACGGGATGCGAAATCCATAAGGGCAAGTATAATAATAAAAATATGATGTTATAACTAAAATAAAGAATAACATGAACTATTTGAGTGTTTATCTAACATTTACTTAAAATTCTAAACTAGAATTCTAGATTATCAAGCAAATGCATATGTTCATGATAATAAAAAACTTGCAAAGAGTAATTTATCAAAAGAGATAGATTAAAAAGTCAATTCTAAACATGTAACATCAATAGCATCAATAGAATAGGTTTATAAAATAAATTAGAGAATTGACTGTAAACCCAAGTGTCAAGAACCAATCAAGCTCTACCTACCATTTGTAACTAACTATTTATGCAATACACAGTCAATGTTGAAACTACTATGTTTTGGGTGTGCATTTACAAGTGGTGCATCTATGCCTGTTTTTATTGCTGCTTTGCGATCAAACATTTAATAATGTCTTTAATTATGTAGCTAAGTAGAGAAGTTGTTGAATAGGCAATAAATATATTTAGTGCACACAGCAGCGATAAATTGAAGTAAATTTTAGGCCTGAGGCGCCTAATTCTATTCTAAACAATTAATGGTAAGTGTTTAAATTTTCTAAATGATTGCACAACATTAATTATAAATAACAATAATATGAACCACTAATGTTTCATTTTAAAATTCAAGTTTTTTCTAGAAAGCTTCTTGTGGGTGCTGTTATCTGCCTTGGCTCGGCATTGTTCTCTTCTTTGCATCCGTCGGAAGTACCAACCAGCATTATTGGGACTGGTTTCACCAAATAGCTCATGTTCCAATCTCTTTCTAGCTTCTGTTCTGAGGACGGCTCTCTTGTCGTACCAGTTTAGGTCTTCACTCTTTTTAGACTTTCCACTAGCTTTTTCATCTTTTGAAGACTGTTTTTCATTTGTGTTCTCATTCTTACTTACACTTTCATTTATATCTGAAAACTGATTAATATAGTTCTTCTTCTCAAAATCTCGGCTGAAGACATTACGGTCAGGTTTTTTCAGCATATACTCGTTTTCTTGCGATGAAGTTACAGAGAATTCATCATAATCTTTTAAGTAACCACCCTTCATTTCCCATTGTTCATACTTATTTCTCCTCTTCTGTTTCTTGTGTAATTTTGATCTATCATGTTTTTTCTTGTCTTGTTTTATCTTTGGTCCAACATATCTATCATCTTTTTTAAATTCTTCTTCACTTAAAATGTCAAATGTTGTATCATGCTCTTTCTTATTCTTTCTCTTAATCCCATGACCCTTGTTGTTCATTAGAGTGCCTATATTAACATCTGAATCTCTCTTTTGTATGATGTGAGCAGATTTCAAAGAATCAGCATAAGTAATTTTCTGAGCAGGTGGTGAATCATTCAGGGTGGCATCATTCAATTCTAATTGAATCAGTTCTGCATCAGCTTCTGATTTCAATTGATTGAAATGGTTATCTGGCTGATCTTTTACACTTTCATCTTGCAATACTTTTTGTTCTTCAGTTATACTGGATAGTGGTGTTTTCATTTTTTTAAATGTTTGTTCTTCAAATTTCAATCTTTTTGCAACTTCCTCATCAAGCCAACTTTTATTTTGTTGATAAATATTCTTTAATTTCTCAATGTCACTCAAAAATTCTTTTTCATATTCCGGTTGTACTGCATGACTACTAACAATTTTTTCAATATTAATGTTTTCATCATCTATGCACTTAGTGATCCTTTTTGTATTTTTACTGTTGAGTGGCTCTTCATACACCTTTTTGCACCTCTGTTGTTTAAATGGTATCTTTTCTGAATTCAATTTTCTTTGTTGCATTTGTATACTGCTCACAAGTGTAAGTTCTTTTAATTTGTTTCTTAAATAAGCATTCTCTTCTTGCAATTTATATAAATTGGACAATATCTTGTTAATTGATGGTGTTGTGTGCATAGAGCATTCATTTCTAGCACCCCACATATGGCCAATAGCCACACCTGCTGCTGTGATGACACTTCCCAACATAATGATGTTGAGTACTGTGCTGAGCCTTTTATTTCTTCTGTGCACGTAAGTTTTGTGTTTCCCAGTATTTTCTCCAAGAAAGTCATCCTCACTCCTTATGGATTCATGGTGAGTATTAATATTAGGAGGGATTGGATTAACCGAAATAAATTGGGGATCAGATAGTTCTGTTGGACGGCTCTCTACCGCAAGACATTTCTCATAGTTCATTTCACAGGGAGTTGATGATTCAGGTTCACTGTCACTAATGACAGAAATCCCATCTGTGTCTTCATCTTTGTCAGTATGTGTCTCAGTTATTACCCTGTTAACAAATTGAATTCCTATAAATATGATTTATTTAGTTTTGTGAAAAAGTTATAAACAAACTGTGTAATGCTTTATTGTTTTATGTTATCAAACTGAAATGAGAGTTAATAAAACAAATATTCAATTAAATGGATCCATATGTAAGAATGTTATGCAAGCTAATTTACCTGCAATTAGGGAGACATTAATCGGCATTAAGAAACTTAAAATACCACATGCAGTAAGAAGTTGCATGGTAATAGGTCAAGGATACCAACTGATTAATATTATTGATATATTATTTAAATGAATTGGTTTAAAGACCTTGTGACACTTACTGTTCGAGTGTTGGATTGTTCTCTGCAAACTCTGCGGCATCCTCTGCATTCGCGGGATTGTGTTCCAAAAGGGTCCAACTCTCTCCTGAATCTGAATCGCTGTGGTCCAACGTAGACCCGTCCATTTAAATGATCTAGTGAATAATAAAACACAACTAAATAACTATAGCAAATCAAGGTCGTGCGCACTGGAGAAATGAAAAATTATACCGATAACGAAGTACGCCTAAATAACAATTTGCGCATTAGAATGTTAGCATACCTTAGTGCAACACTCCAAACAAAAATTTTGCGTATCAAAAATCCTTGGAACGGTCAAGTTACACTGAAATTTAGCTTTTTCAAAAACTATGATTTTTGTGACATGTTTTATATTTTGTTTTTTTTTTATAAAAATATGTCAGCGTCACGAAAGCGACTATGTTTTGTTTTGATAGCAACCGGTCCGAAGTGAGTAACAAACACTGGCAACAAAACACAAAGTGACATTAGTCCACAGTGTTGCCATTCCAGTATCACGAGATAAAGAAAAGGCAGTAAAATTATTTAGGTACAGCTTTAAGCTAGAGAACTTCAAAATTCCAGCAGTTCGCCTCCGCCTACTGTATTAGGTTCATTTTGTTAATTCATACAGAGACGACAATAAAAGTAGCTCTAAAGGCAGGATGCATTAGCGAGCGAAGCGAGCTTATATCGATAAGCAGGAAGTTAATAATTTATATTCGAAAAAATTACCATAATACTTATTATCGCATGAGAAACTCGAACGAGTCGCGCGGATGCCCGCGGCGCCGCAGGAATTCCGGGGAATTCCATCGGGGAGTTTCTCATGCGATAATAAGTATTATGGTAATGATAATAAAGTTAAAATTCATATGAAACTGAAACTGCGCTCCGCTTCGCTGCCCTTCGCCGCTCTTTCGGTGTGAGTTGACCCTAAAGGCGACGACATGGAAGGGCTGATCGCAACGGAGTTGAGACGTCCTGGAACTGTACCCGATTCATTGTGTTTAATTGTAATTTGTTAGTTTAATAGAAACAATGTATCGCACCCAGTGTGTTTTCATTGCATGAACCATCTTCTGCCTACATGATGTACAAGCCTAATGGAATAAATCCTGACAACCCGACATTTTCATATCCCACCTACCATAAAATACTCCTTTTAAGCAGCAACACACTTTTGGAACGAAGTTCCTTATCGCGCGTTGCGAAAGGGGGCTAGACGGAAAAAATTCAGACGAAAAGTTGTAACGATACATTTTACCCGACTGCGCGACGCAAAGGAGGGTGTGTGTTTTTGCTATAGTAAGCTATTGTAAGCCGTGCGGCGGCGTGCGCCGTGCGCATGTTTCTGTCTGTCTCTCTCTCTCTTATAGAAAGCAAGCCAGATATTTTCGTTTCGTCTTTGGTCTGTGAATGGGTGATCAAGGTTAAGCAACGACTGCCAAGGTCTGTCTGTTGATGGGTGATCCAAGTTAAGCAACGGTTGCCGATGTCTGTCTGTGGATGGGTGATCAAGGTTAAGCAACGACTGCCAAGGTCTGTCTGTGGATGAGTGATCCAAGTTAAGCAATGGTTGCCAAGGTTGGTCTGTGGATGGGTGATCAAGTTTAAGCAGTGGTTGCCGAGGTCTGTCTGTGGATGGGTGATCAAAGTTAAGCAACGGTTGCCGAGGTCTGTCTGTGGATGGGTGATCAAGGTTAAGCAACGACTGCAAAGGTCTGTCTGTGGATGGGTGATCCAAGTTAAGCAACGGTTGCCAAGGTTGGTCTGTGGATGGATGGGTGATCAAGGTTAAGCAACGACTGCCAAGGTCTTTCTGTGGATGGGTCATCCAAGTTATGCAACGGTTGCCGAGGTCTGTCTGTGGATCCAAGTTAAGCAATGGTTGCCAAGGTTGGTCTGTGGATGGGTGATCAAGGTTAAGCAGTGGTTGCCGAGGTCTGTCTGTGGATGGGTGATCAAGGTTAAGCAACGGTTGCCGAGGTCTGTCTGTGGATGGGTGATCAAGGTTAAGCAACGACTGCAAAGGTCTGTCTGTGGATGGGTGATCCAAGTTAAGCAACGGTTGCCAAGGTTGGTCTGTGGATGGATGGGTAATCAAGGTTAAGCAACGACTGCCAAGGTCTGTCTGTGGATGAGTGATCCAAGTTAAGCAATGGTTGCCAAGGTTGGTCTGTGGATGGGTGATCAAGGTTAAGCAGTGGTTGCCGAGGTCTGTCTGTGGATGGGTGATCAAAGTTAAGCAACGGTTGCCGAGGTCAGTCTGTGGATGAGTGATCCAAGTTAAGCAATGGTTGCCAAGGTTGGTCTGTGGATGGGTGATTAAGGTTAAGCAGTGGTTGCCGAGGTCTGTCTGTGGATGGGTGATCAAAGTTAAGCAACGGTTGCCGAGGTATGTCTGTGGATGGGTGATCAAGGTTAAGTAACGACTGCAAAGGTCTGTCTGTGGATGGGTGATCCAAGTTAAGCAACGGTTGCCAAGGTTGGTCTGTGGATGGATGGGTGATCAAGGTTAAGCAACGACTGCCAAGGTCTGTCTGTGGATGGGTCATCCAAGTTGAGCAACGGTTGCCGAGGTCTGTCTGTGGATCCAAGTTAAGCAATGGTTGCCAAGGTTGGTCTGTGGATGGGTGATCAAGGTTAAGCAGTGGTTGCCGAGGTCTGTCTGTGGATGGGTGATCAAGGTTAAGCAACGGTTGCCGAGGTCTGTCTGTGGATGGGTGATCAAAGTTAAGCAACGGTTGCCAAGGTTGGTCTGTGGATGGATGGGTAATCAAGGTTAAGCAACGACTGCCAAGGTCTGTCTGTGGATGAGTAATCCAAGTTAAGCAATGGTTGCCAAGGTTGGTCTGTGGATGGGTGATCAAGGTTAAGCAGTGGTTGCCGAGGTCTGTCTGTGGATGGGTGATCAAAGTTAAGCAACGGTTGCCGAGGTCTGTCTGTGGATGGGTGATCAAGGTTAAGCAACGACTGCAAAGGTCTGTCTGTGGATGGGTGATCCAAGTTAAGCAACGGTTGCCAAGGTTGGTCTGTGGATGGATGGGTGATCAAGGTTAAGCAACGACTGCCAAGGTCTGTCTGTGGATGGGTCATCCAAGTTGCTTGCAACGGTTGCCGAGGTCTGTCTGTGGATCCAAGTTAAGCAATGGTTGCCAAGGTTGGTCTGTGGATGGGTGATCAAGGTTAAGCAGTGGTTGCCGAGGTCTGTCTGTGGATGGGTGATCAAAGTTAAGCAACGGTTGCCGAGGTCTGTCTGTGGATGGGTGATCGAGGTTAAGCAACGACTGCAAAGGTCTGTCTGTGGATGGGTGATCAAAGTTAAGCAACGGTTGCAAAGGTTGTTCTGTGGATGGGTGATCAAGGTTAAGCAATGACTGCCAAGGTTTCTTTTTTTTTTCACTAAATTCGAAATGAACTTCGTTCCATCCGGGTGTCCCTTGACACCTCTCAATTTTTAACTTAACTTCCTGAATAATAAAATTATGCAGGTCATTTCTGTTGGATTAAGATTACTGTATCTCAAAACTATTGTTTTACTTAATTTTTGTAGACTCCATATTAGTCTACAAAAACAAAATAACATAGATAGACAAGTAAAATTATGAAAATGAAACAACATTTAAGATTGGATGTAGTTTAAATTTTTCATGCTAGGATCCTCAACAGCATACTGCTCATCACAAGTAAATGGCATTGTCATTGCATATCTGATGCCAGACGTTACTTTTTCCACGTGGTGGTAGTTTTCACCGCCACTGGTGAACATGCTTAGACGGGCCTTCCTTGGTTCTACAGTCCTGTTGAACTTCTCATCAATAAATACAAATCTTCCACCTTTGAAGTCAATGTTGTAATCACTTAGATACAACAGTGTTGTATAATGAAAAGATTTATATGTAATCTGAAACAAAACATACTTGTGGTGTTACTTAACTGAGTAATGCACAGCTTTCTGGTTATTATGCTTCAACCCTATTACTTGTTATTTTTCAAATTATGAGGTGATTAAAAAATAAGAATATTTGAAGCTTGTTAACTCTTCTACATACTTTATCAACATGAGGATGCCAATATTCATCATGCAGAGACTCTGCTTTCTTGGATGTCATTTCAGAGAAAAATGTTGGACTTGTCAGATATAATTTGTTTGGTTTCACTCCAAAATGATGAGCCACAGCATATTTAATCTTCTCTCTGACCACCTGTAACCAATAACCTTTTTACAACAAATACTTTATTATGGATATCTGAAACTTTTTTTAAATCAAAGTGAACTTACTCTGTAAATGTTGAAATCAGCATCACTAAAAATGTTTCTAGCATCTCGTCGTTTGTAAATATTGATAAAGTCTTTCCCCAAAGACAATGCACCACTGTGCATGTCTAGAATTGAAACTCCACCCGATGATCCACCTAACTTCAGACCTTTCTTCGCTATAGCTAATAGTTCTTCTGCTTCTCTTACTGATATCACTTGATCAGTGACAAATCTCTTACATTCCCTAGGGGCACACCCCTCATAGTTGTCTACTTCTTCTTTGTATGATTGAGAACACTCTACAACTAAGCCTTTGCCAGTTAATAATTCCGATTGTTTAGCAAACGTTTTAAATGTATCATTTTGAGTCGTAAAGTAGACCACTATGAGGAGCGAAGCTATGACGACCATGCGAGAAATGATTCTTAGCGATATATCTCTCCTAGTTTGCCTGGAAACATAATTAATTTTATGAAAAACACGAGCCTCAGTCTATCCTACTAAAAACCTTAACATCTAAAATGTGTGCAAATACAAAACTCACGGTCTTATGTTATTTACAACAACATTGTTTTCATTAATTTTATTATTGTCTTTTTTGGATGTCTTACTATCCGTACTTTTTCCTCTTCTCCTGACTTCTTGCATGTTTCTTGATAAGTTGATAATTAGTTCAGACTGAAATGAGGCGCAGGTTGCTGTTAATAGTACCTAAAATTTATTAGTTTGTTTTTTTTTTCGAAATGCCGACCGACCGAATCAAATGAAATATTGATTACGTCCAAAGAGTAGAATACCAAAATACGTCAATCGCTTGTGTCAATGTCAATCTGTGATGTCAATTAATTTTTTTCCGTCATTTTCATAGATATAAGATTTTTCTTATATCTATGGTCATTTTATGTTTTTTCAAAACCATGAATACCAAGAGTACTTCAGTCAGTGTTGCCGACTCAAGTTTCATTTTGAAAATAATATTAAATATTTTTTTAAATATTTCTATATAAATATAAAAAAATAGTAATCCACCAGCATCGGCAACAGGGTCCGACAAAGAGTATAATAATAGTAAGGGAGAAGAGAGTCCTCTTATGCCATTTCGAAGCATCCAACTTCGAAACGCCATCTGGATTTCTTGACGGAAACTAAGGCTCAATAGGTAGCTATAGGAAGATATGAATGTATGTATACCTTTTTAATTGTTTTTTGCCTATAGCAGTTGTTTACGTCTTATGTTGATCATAATACGATTTGCGAATTTAATGATGATACATTTAATAAATAACGATAATTAAAATGTAATAATTAAAGCAGCTAATATTATAGATTCGATTCGATTAGAACGAGTTATCATTATATTCGCGAATTGCATTTTGATCGACTTAGGATGTAAACACAGCTTCTATTTAAAAAAAAACAAGAAAGAATTTCGCCGGCTACTTTTCTATTTGAATAGAATTGACAGTTACATAGTAATGAACAATTTGGTTTAGTAATTCATTGTAATTTGTAATTATTGTGTTATATTTTATATCAAGTTCATCAGTATCAAACTCAACTCGTCGTCTGATGTAGATAAAACACCCAATACCAATTATTAAACACAAAATGGGCACACGAAACACAAGCAAGCGCAGACGCAAGTTGCGGCGACCAATATGTGATGTTAAATTATGATTGATATGATATTACAATAACTATTTCCGTGACAAGGTTGCCATAATTGAAAATACTGGACAGCCATCAAATATAAAAACGTGTTTTTTTTATGAAACTAACAATTATTCTTTAGAAAAATACTATAAATTAAATTAGAGAACAACATTATTTGATTATCTTATTTGCATTAAAGTTGGGATCATAGAGACATCTATCGATAATATGAAACTAATAGTTTCTCGGTTAAATAATGTAGATGGCGATTCTTTCTTCACTGAAGTTGTGCTTGTTCTGTCTCCCCCCTGGAGTCCGAGCTACCGGTGGTCAGGGTTCTTGAGAAAGGAACCTCCTAACATTCCTAACAATGCGCGCCGTGTCCAAAAGTACTGATTTCTGTATCCAGATGACAAGCTAGAGCCTCCTCAGATGTTGGTAGAGGCTATTGGCTATTAAGGTGAATGCTCCAACCAGCCCGCGAAATTCAAAATTTCTTGCGTTTTTTGCAATTTGCAGGCCAGTGCTAGGTTGTATGTTGATTAAAATGTTATTCGCGGCTGTAAGACATATGTAGTTACAGAATTCAATTCAAATCATTTAATCACCAATACAACCCTCACCGTTCATAAAGGTGTAGGAACAAAAAAAAAACAGAAAAAGTCATTCCTACAGCTTTATGAACTTAGAGCGTTTTATTGATGACTTTGGTGATTATAATTCTGTACCTACATATGTCTTACAGCCGCGAATAATATTTTAATCAACATACAACCTAGCACTGGCTTGCAAATTGCAAAAAACCCAAGAAATTTTGAATTTCGCGGGCCTGGTTGGAGCATTCACCTTAAGCCATTTGCTGTCACGACTATCGGCACAATGACTGCTGTACTCACGTTCCATTCCAACTTCGCGACCCAGGTCTAGACACTTATTAATTGCTTATTTTTCCCAGCTTTAACGAGGTTTTCGTCATGCGTCACGCTATATCAACAATCATTGAATCATCGATTCAGTCGATCTATCACCTCAATGATAGGCTTCATAGTGGCAACAATTATTATTATTGTTTGTGCAACTGCAGCTGCCACCAGCGGTGAATTTTTTTAGAGACTCCGATACGCAGTACGCCGCAGAACTTAAGGGCGCCTGGGTGCCTAGGCTCATGGGCACTTTTTAGTACCTAATAACTCCATTCCTACGCACCACTTGTCACTATGGGGGGACCTTAGACGAAGAGTCTTATGTTTGGTTGTTAAACCAATTGCTACGAGTATACTACGTACACGACACGTAGGTAGCCGGTCTGACTTGTTCCTTAGAAATTAATTAGATTACAATCAAAGAGATTTGAAATACTTATAGAGCGGACATTAGGAATATTTTCATACCAAAACTTTGATACCGAACATTTTCGTTTTGACACATGAATGATGACAAGCGGGTGTATGACACTAGACAAAACGACTTGTTACCAAGGTAGTACGTTACGATTTTCTTTGTCTTGTCCCGTCTATCGCTCATAAATATTTTTTTAAATCATCCAAATTTGTTACATCCCGTAGAACACGAGCAAGCCAAATACTCTATCTTGCTGCCTCGCTGGCTGCAACAATTTCAGCTTCCGTTGTTGAAATAGCTTTGTTGGCTCCGGCTTAGCCACGATACAGACATAAAACTTCCGTCGTCGACCTTCCTGAAGTTACATCGCCACCATGGTTCGCATCACTTCAAAATTCATTTTTTGTAGCTTCTTTTATATGTGATGCTTATTTCTGGTGCACATTGCAAGCATCTAAGTATACGCTACAAGCACACGCAATCTGCTTGAGTTGGATTCTCTAAGCTTCTTGAGAGTAAATTCACTGCGTACCGATCATCAGATATGCAAGTGCTCAGACTACTTGTCGGTAGTTATTCAGGAAGTAATCGTCGTTTTTTTTCGGCTTACTGAGGTACAACACTTTCCTTTACAAACGGCGTACTTACAGGTATACATTCCAAATCTTCCTAAGATTTTCTGCACATAAGAGGTCTTTTTTTTGGGATGGGAAATCATCAAATGACCCCTCCCGCTCTGGGCGAAGCGGAAGGGAGTGTCAGACTTTTACTGACTAAAACCCATCCATTTTCCTTCTTTGCCCTTTGTGTTCCAGGGCCGTGGTATCTCTTTAGAACAGTCCCGCAGCCCTGGCAGGCATCGGCTCTTACGGGCCCCTCCGGTTTGCTGACATCTTTTTGAGGCGCGTGTGGAACACGGAACGCGCCGTCGACACGGCCTGTCGTCATAAGATGGACGGACGGCGACCTAGCCCATTACTCACCGTCCACAGGCCCGCGCCTACGGTGGCCGAGAGCCACCACGAGGCCCCCGACGCTCGGGGCGTCTCCCGCGGTGGCTGGGTCGTGAGGTTCTCTCCCTCTCACGTTCCGCCACCTCCTTCGCTAGCATGACTGCTTCGCTGAAGGAGGTGACTGCTTCCCATTCCCTCTCGCTACGGACCATGACTTAAACCAGGGCCGAACGCGAGAGGTCACCGCCGCCAATCGCCGCCAACACCCGGGCGTTTCCTCCCGCCCGATTCGGTGCAGGTACCTCCCAAAACAACCTTGTCCGGTGAGGACCTGCGTCAGCCGGAAGGTGAGGGCGCCGTGGCGCCTTTCTAGCCACTCCTCAAAGAGGGGCGTACCCTGCGCGGGTTTGCGAGAGTCGCTCTCTCCATGTCTTAAAACCCAAATAATAGTTGGTTAGGTTATGTCAAAACCTTCCTCCTTTCCTTCCTTTCCTTTCCTTTTTTTCCTTTCTTTGCTTTTTTTCCTTTTTTTTCTTTTCCTTCTTCCTTGCTTATTGATGAACTCATCAATAAGCTCCTGATTTGTCCCAGCCAAGAGCTCATCATCCACATATAAGGCTATTTTAAGTTTTCTCGTAGACGACATGGGTCTGCTTCACTAACCTTAAAGCCTACATTCTTGAAGAAGTCCAAAATGCATTTGTTCCAACAATGAGAAGCGTGCTAGCCGACTTTTCTTTAAAAGAAAAGGTTCCCCTCTGGTTGTCTCAAATAAATTTCTTTGTCAGATAAAGACCCATACAAGAAAGCTGTTGATACATCAAACTGACTCAACTTCATGCCTTCACTAGCTGCTACACTGAGTACAGCTCGAACCGTTGTCATTCTGGCTACAGGGCTAAGGGTCTGATCGTAGTCCTGTCTCTTCTTCTGGCGAAAGCCCTTTGCCACCAGACGAGTCTTAAACTTAACTACTGTCTCGTCAGGGTTTAACTAAACTTCACCTTATAGACCCATTTACTTTCGAGATGTTTGGGCAATTTTTCAAGAACCCACGTTTCATTTAATCGTTCGATAACCATTCCGGCCATCAAAAAGGTTTCCTTAAAATGATTTATGTTGCGCTAGTCCAGTCAGTACTTTCCTATTGCATATCTGTCTCAGCCAAAACCAAATTTCTAGCGGTGGAAAGGGCACAACGTGCCTCAACAAGTGCATGTATTTAAAAAAAAGAGGTATCGGTACTGAAGACCTATTTCGACTTAGTAACTTGTTCTCAGTCAGGAAACTTTACATTACACAAATTATATTTAAAAAAAACATAAGTATCTTTCCTATTATGATGAAATACTGACAAAAAAAAGGAAATACTAAATAAAGACATGATATTAAATATCCCTAGGACAAGGACTTTATTTGCTAGTATGCAATTTAACAACAATCGATCTGTTGCGCTATATAATAAAATAAAAAAAGACATCTATTTATCCCAAAAACCAACATGACAGTAAAAAAATAATAATGGAATGGATACAAACAATACAATGATACCGAAACACTTCTGAAACCTTGACACAATTACACACACTCACACTCGTTTACACTCTGTCACACCTACAGGCTACACTTTCTCTCTCTCACTCACATACTTACATCCACTCAAACACACATTTGATTTAATGTAAGTTAATCTTAATTTATGTAGTTGTAGCATAACAATTTTATGTTTTCCTTTTTGTATATCACAATTTGCTATGGAAGAGCGGACTCTCCTAACACAGGCACTATCTGCCTAAAAGGAGGACCCAATCAGAAAATTTTGTTGATACCTAAACTGGTTCTACCAAGTAACTATTTTTTATTTTTTTACTGTCTGCTTGAGATTTTATTTCCTTCTTCATAGCTTTGCGCCATAAATCTTTATAAGAGCGAGAAACTGCGTCCTTATAAGTCACTGGTTCTGTGTGACGCATCAAAATAAAATTGTTCCTTTTCCTAAGGCTTCAATTCTTTTACCGTCCCCGGTTGTTACTGTATGCGGTTCTGCAAAGCGTTCGAAGTCTTGAAACAAATTGCTTCTCATCGTAACATGGTGTGTGGCCCCATTGCCCACGCACCACTCATCACGATCTATGCAATCTGTTGCATTCAAGAGCACCACCATAAAGTTAGTTGCTCCATTTTCTAAACGCTTTTCGTTTTTCGGGCAATCCTTCTTAGAATGTCTTCCAGCATATGTGACATTTGAAAGCAAAAGGAGCTTTCCTTTTCTTGACTTTCCTCTTCCCAGTGGCTTTTACATACAGCATACTACCAGACCTTGCCTCGGATCCTCTATCGTTAGCTGTCAAAGCCTTTTCATGAGCACAGAGCTGACTTCTCAGGTTGTCCACTGTTCTGTCTTTCTTTGACATGAGCACCCAGCTTGGCTTAAAGGATAAATATTCTTCGGGCAATGTTCCCAAAATCGTGCAAATCTGAAGTACCTCGGGCAATTCTATTCCTTCGTCCATCTTCATGATCTCTTGATTGACTTTATGCCATAAATTCTTCACTTGATGCTATACTTCTTTAGGAATCTTCAACCTGAGCACCTTGTCTTAAGGTGAATGCTCCAACCAGCCCGCGAAATTTGATGATTATAATTCTGTAACTACATACGTCTTACAGCCGCGAATAATATTTTAATCAACATACAACCTAGCACTGGCCTGCAAATTGCAAAAAACCCAAGAAATTTTGAATTTCGCGGGCTGGTTGGAGCATTCCCCTTAAGAGCTTCATCCGTAATATTGTTTGTAATCAACAACAGAGCAGTACTATCCATCTTCAGGTACTCTACCAGTTTTTGTTATATTCAGCCAATATCTCTACAGCAGCAGCATCACCAGTGCCACCACTCACCGTAGGCTTCTCTAGCTTTCGTGGCTTGCCTTGTACAATATGCATGAGAGCGTCCATGCCTCGCAGCAACACCGACATGCGGTAGTTCCATGATACCCAGTTATTACTATTAAGTTTTGATATCTGAATTTTACTAAGCTCCATGTCGTGTGATCTGGGCCCATAACCAATTAAAACATGGCACCAATTTAGTAATTATATTTCATAAACAAGATACAGAACTGATAATATTTATTTTACAAATGAAACGTATATAATAACTTCTTTTACGGTACGAAAAATAGTTTTATTAACTACGGATATTTTTACCCATTCAATTTTTCCAAGTCAAAAAAAAATCATCAGTCACCATGACACACAACAGACTTCTTTTTAAGGTGTCACATTGATTTTTAAAGAGTTTTCACTCTAATTAGGTATAAGGTCTTTCGAATTTCACACCAACGTCTCTAAACTCCAAGAACTCAGCATCAAACAACGCCTTTCAGCGGTAGTACAGACAGAGTCGCATATTAAAGTTCTTCGGACACGTTTCCCGGCGCGAGAGTGACTCCATCGAACGCTTTGTCGTGCAGGGCCAGGTGGAGGGCAGTAGAGGGCGGGATAGGTCGCCAATGCAATGGACCGACCCGACCTAATCAAGTCAGCAATGGGTAGTCCCTTGCATGAGTGCACCAGGATGTCGGCCAACAGGGAGAGGTGGCGAAACATCGTGAGGCAAATCACATCTGCCCCTACAGAAGTCACTACATGATGACCACGACCGCTGTGTCAAGAGTGTGACGACGAAGAAGAAGAAGAATAAGGTCTTAAGTCGCTACTTAAAATCTTCAAGTCAGAACTAATTAAAAATGGCTCAATCCAGACCACAATCGTGAATATTAGTAAAAACACGTGCACGCATCGTGCGAAGTGTGCGAACACATTTCGGAAGACTTTTTTTTTTCAAATAATATCTTGGGACAAATGGGCCTACTCTTGACCTCAATCTAGTCCATGAGGTCGACGATGAAACGAGCTAACCCAAAAGAAGCCTACTACCTTACTCTACACGAACGCCTCTAGCGGCGAATTCATGCTGAGAGGATACGAAACGGGGCACGATGAAAAAGTCGACGTAGCCGCTACGCGGGGCTCCTATTTCTATATTTAGGGTTTAAAGTAACCTAATCTAACGTCGGGGTGACCCAAGTCCCAAGCTCGCTTCGCTCGCTTTTGCTTCAAAACCTTTTTTGGCTAAACATTTTTCTAAGTCATTTTTCTTCAGTGTCCCGAGTCCCGTTACATGCACTCGGTGCATTCCAACCCGATGGCCCCCATTGTTCTGTTCCGGCTTTAAATACTTAGCACTTATTAGTTCCATGGTAACACGATCAATCAAGCCGTTTTTATTTTTTTACAAATCTGAGAACGTGATATTCTCAGGAGGAGGTAGATTCTCTTTCTCAATTTTATCAAGACTCAAGTGATAGTAAATAAAATGGCAACATTGTTTGTTAAAAAATAACACGGCCGTTGTATGTTGACTGCGTTTGCAATTATCAATTTTATTTTGAGTATTTACTCCAAATTTTCTGTGTTTCTTTATATTTTGATCATATCATGTTCCATTATTAATTGTTGTTATCAGACAAGTTCCAGCTGTTTTTTCGAAACAGTAAGATAACGCCATGTACTACGAAGAAGAGGAGAGATTTCTCAATCCGGATTTACTTCACGTTGTTCGTCGCGAGCTGTGTATGTATTTAATAGCACCAAATAACTTATTACCAATAAGTGTTTGTCTCGGGTCGTTAATGAATATGATAAATGAGTAATTCTAAGTAAGAGGTATTACGATATCCATGAGACATATCCATACTTTTCTTAAAATTTTGGAATTAATGACCTTAGTACCTTTTAATACATTGCATCTGCTTTAAGGACAGTCAATTTGAATTCATTAATTAACTTAGTTTTGTCTCACTCAATCGGACCTCAAACATGAAAAATGTCTCTCCCTGGCATGTCCCTTTCAACTTTTTAATCAGTAACTTTATGCTGGTCTAAATCCATTGGAACTGTTAATTTGGTATATTTCATAAATTAATGTAAATAATAATTGTAATGTTATAAATAAAGTACCTTAAATTTTATTTTTCCCAATATATTCACAAAATATTGAGTTTATTCAAATTATTGCAATCTAAATTCTAATTGCAACCCATTTGATTCTAAACTAACAACCAATGTTATAAAGATCATCTTCTTACACTTAATGCCAGTCATTTTGATCACAACATCTGTAACATAATTTACCAAAATATGTAGCATAGGTATAAATATTTGTTTGAACCATATCATTTTAATTTGTTTGTATCTGTAAGATTTGCAGTAAATTTTTCACTTTTTTCTTATTTTTGAAGAGACCAGGGGTCTCTTATAAAACAAGATAAAATAAATAAATTGACTGGTCACCTTGCAGATATGTACTAAAAAGTAGTTTAAATAAAAATGTTTTATAATTAGGTTACAATTCCAACATTTATGTCATGCCGCCTTTCTTAACAAGCTAGTACGTCTTAACTTAGAATAACCCAAATATCATCACTTGTGGTTACCTGTGGAACGTTTGTCAATTTTAGAGATTGGAATTTTTACTTGGTAGTTCCATCATATTTTATTTGTGTAGTTCACCTTCTGGCCATCTAGGAATCAAGAGTTATCCAAAGGCAGTTGATGATGGCATAATGGGGTTTCACATTGACAGCAGCTTCTACTGTATCAACACTGATTCTAGTAATTTGATCTTTCAGATGCTATTAATTCGACCCTTGAAGTCACACCCTTCGGCTTGAAGTATGTCCCTACCCATACTGAAGATGGAATACCCATCAGAAAGTTATATGTGTCAAATTTACCACCAAAGGTAAGACAAATTTTATTGGACTACCTATTTTTTCAATGAGAACAACAATATTTTCAATAATTTTTATTATTTTGTTGACTACAATACAAACACATTTATTTATTTTCATGATTCAATAAGTTTATACTGAAATTATTTAGCAGTCAAGTTTGTAAATATTATGCAGAAATAGTAAATGTGATAATTATGCAAGTGGTAGTTTTAAGTAACATTTTGAAAAAGTGACAATGGAAAATACCTACCAAATTGCTTTTCATGACTTAAGTGAAATATATACATGATTTCTAAAAGCTTATAAAGCATTTTCTTCATAGACTATCAGTCCAAGAGTGTGAGACTGGTAAATCCCTGTAGTGGCTTTTACAGTTACCAAACACAATAAAATAAAATAAAGAAATAAATATACATTTAAAGTATCTACCCAAGCTAATGATAGAAATTGATGTTTCAGACAACCAGATCTGAGCTGTTTGGTGTGTTTGCTCCATATGGCTTCATCAAGAGTTGTTGGCTGCGGATGGGGGACAAAGGTCCCAACAAATCACCAACCCCTACATATGCCTTCGTCACCTACAGCAATCCAGCTGATGCCCATAAGTTAGTATACATGAACAACACATAGTAGCATCTCATCTAGCATTGGGGCCTTACATATCTTATAGCTGGTAATGACAGCAGAGCTAGTAAGATGGCTATTGTCTAACTTGTGTATTTATTTATAAAGTTTATTTTTGAATCTCTGTGTGAATACTTAGTTCTTCTAAATACAAAAATACAAATACAAAATTGTGAAGCAGCTCACTAGTTATAGATAAAAACTGGCCAAGTGCGAGGTGGACTTACGCACAAAGGATTCCATACCATTATCTATAATGCAGATGATTTAGCCTATGGGTACGTAACCCTAAAAGTAAGACCTACATTCTAGGTACTCACAACCACATTGAATAGTAATCCTTCAATAACTGCATGTACAGTGTATTGTACTGACTCATGTTGGTTATTGTTGTGATATCACAGAGTCACAGGGTGCTATTTCATTTTCCCTTGTCTTTTTTCGCATACTTTGCACATACTTTTTACTGATATACTTTAAGTTTTAAAAACATAACTTCACACAGAGCACTTCAAGCCCCAGTTCACGAGAAGACTCTAAGAGGTCGCAACCTGCGGATATCGCCGGCCGACAGTTGGCACCAGCCCGCCGAGGACGCGGACGGCAGGGGACGCTGGAAGCCCCGCGGTCAGCGCCGCCACGATGGGGGCACCGCTAATGCCGAAAATCCAGGAGTCCAAGAACTAGGTATCCAAGATATTTATACATAAAACTTAATAGCATAATCAGCCTATAATGTTCCCACTGCTGGGACACACGGCCTCCTCTCTATCAGAGGGAATGGGCTGTAATCCACCACGCGGGCCCAATGCGGGTTGGTAGATGTCACATGTCTTCGAATTTTTGGTTCTAGGATATGCCGGTTTCCTCACGATGTTATCCTTACCGTTTTTGAGAGCATTGGTGATAAAATAAATTACACAAAGTAATACGCCTGCCTGGGTCCGAACCCACGACTTACTGTTCGTAAGTCGGGGCCGCCACTGCTGCTCTCACTAAACTAAAACTTAATTTTTTGTTTTAATTTAGTGTTGTGTCTATAGTTGTTGCAAATCACCAATATATGTGAAACTATTCTGTTTTTTACAGAAATCAGTAACTTTGAGTGGGTTTCGGAAAATGGAGACGTCTCTGAGGCCACCACAAGTGCTACAGAAGTACCAATGGTGAGTCATTTTTAATTCATCAAATGATATTGCAATTTTTTCCTCTTATATTAACATCAATTTCTCTTTTGTTCAAAAAGGAAAGTGTTGAATCACGGGAAGAAGAGAAAGATGAGGAAATGGAGTCATGCTATACCATACTGGATGTTTTGAACAGGGATTGTTTAACACACATTCTGGCTTATGTTCCTATAAGAGACCTCATCATATCAGAAAGAGTCAGTAAAACTTGGCAAAATATGGTCCGTGAATATCTTCAAGGTAAACATTAAACTTATTATATTTAGGCATTTTTTTTTATTCTTTAACCCTAGAGTCATAACATAATGTAATTGTTACACTTACTTGTCACACTAACATAAACTATTCCAAACTAAACTGCACATACAATATAATTTTAACTGTCTAAACAAATCAGAAAATTTTGCTATCTCAGGTGAAGGTTGCTTTATAACTAACATAATTATGGACTAATATCATATTCATTTATTTTTAACATAGGTACACACAAAATTTTACAAAATTTCAAACCCAGTGTCTTTAGGACTATTGGAAACTTGATTGTTGATTGACTAATCTAAAGCCCATATCATAGAACAGCACTCAATATTCAAGTGCCCGATTCAAGCCATTTCATTGGTTGAAACTAGTTTCAAGTATTGCTTGAATCGTGAGTGACGTTCTGTGATACAGGACTTAAGAGTCAACTCTGTGAAACTGTTAACCAATCAACACATCCATCAGTGCATAACAAACTTAACAGCCAATGAGCATTCATACTTATTGTTGTTGTTAAAGTTACCCAAGACGAGCGGTTTCTTTGCAAAATTCATGGGATTTATACAACCCTAGTTTTTTTTTACCATAAACCCAATACTCCCAATTACTCGACTCAATTACATTTTTAATTATAAAACCCAATAAAAATATTAAAAAAAGAACTCACATGGTGGCTACAACAGTTGTCCTGTTTGTCCAAATGATGATCAACATTTGCCAATACACTTACCAAGCTATATATTGTTTCGGGAGATACCCGCACCGAATCGGGTGGGAGGAAACGCCCGGGAAGTGTTACCATTGTGAGGATCGCCCGGAGAACACGGTGGAGCACACCGTGGAGGTTTGCCTCGTAGTGGCGATTGGCGGCGGCGACCTCTCGCGTCTGGCCCTGTTTCAGTCCGTGGTCCGGAGCGAGAGGGAATGGATAGCCGTCACCTCCTTCTGCGAAGCAGTCATGCTAGCGAAGGAGGTGGTGGAACGTGAGAGGGAGAGAACCTCACGTCTCAGCCGCCGCGGAAGACGTCGGGGGCCATGTGGTGGCTTCCGGCCACCGTAGGCCGGGACTGTGGATGGTGAGTAATGGGCCAGCTTGCCGTCCGTTCGTCTTATGACGATAGACCGTGTCGACGGCGCGTTCGTGTTCCACGCGCGCCTCAAAGAGATGTCAACAAACAGATACCGCGGCCCTGGAACACAAAGGGCCAAGAAGGAACATGGATGGGTTTTACTTAGTACAAGTCTGACACTCCCTTCCGCTCCGTCCAGAGCGGGAAGGGTAATTTGATGATTTCCCATCCGAAAAAAAAAGGGGAATGTCTCAAGAAGGATGAAAAAATCTTTTGATTTGCAAGGATATGTTTACTATTGTCTATTGCCAGATGCAGCTGTAGTTAGTACAAGAATATTAGCACTCGAATTGGTTAGTTTTTCTATACTTACATTGTTATACAGAAGTAGAAGTTATGCATCTAGTCGACTTACAATCTACTCTGCAGCGAGCTCGAATTTTTGAGAAATTCGAGCTTGCTCGCGAAATTTTGAGAAATTTAAGCTCTTCACTCCAGATAAGTTGACCTTTTATTCAGAACAGAAATAGATATTACTTAAAGATCAGATGCCTGGAAAAAAAATTACTCGGGTCAAAGGTGACAAAAACGGGTTTTTCGTGATTTTCAGCAAAACGGTAAGTTTTATTATAAAATTAGTCAAATGACCCCTTCCGCTCTGGGCGGAGCGGAGGGGATGGTCAGACTTTTACCGACTAAAACCCATCCATGTTCCTTCTTTGCCCTATGTGTTTCTGGGCCGCGGTATCTCTTTCGAACAGTCCTGCAGCCCTGGCAGGCATCGGCCCTTGCGGGCCCCTCCGGTTTGCTGACATCTCTTTGAACACGGTCATAAGACGGACGGACGGCGAGCTAGCCCATTACTCACCGTCCACAGGCCCGCACCTACGGTGGCCGAGAGCCACCAAGTGGCCCCCGACGCCCGAGGCGTCTCCTGTGGCGCCTGGGACGTGACATTCTCTCCTTCTCACGTTCCGCCACCTCCTTTGCTAGCATGACTGCTTCGCAGAAGGAGGTGACTGCTTCCCATTCCCTCTCGCTCCGGACCATGGCTTGAACCAGGGCCGGACGTGAGAGGTTAAAAATACGTAGGTAATAGGCATATAAAAATAACTGCAATTCATTAACAACAAAAAGTAAATTACTAAGTGGTTAAAGAAGCCTGTATTTATAAATTAATAAGTAAGTAAGCCACTGAACAGATTCACAGATAGGAAAGGCAATCCGCCAATTGCATAGATTCTGTCTAGTGGCATCGTGGAAAGTCGGCGCAAGACAGAGCGGATGACGTAGAGCTTTCTCACCGTAAGTACTTAGGCTTATGTGTACAACTGGGCTGTGGTTGAGAAAATACATAACTTTGAGAACTGCCCGCCGCTGAGCTAGTTCCACCTGTTTTTGAAAATCCCGCCCCAGACCATGCAGTAAGTGATGATCAACTCGCACAGAGAACGGTATACAGTAGAACTATTATAAAATATTTATTTGTCGCTGGGTCATGACGTGCATACAAAATGACAAAAAAATATACAACGCATAACAAATATTTATAAATTAAACCGGTCGGAACAAAAAAGTTGACAGCTTGCACGTCGCGTCGTCGTGACTGCGACAAGCAAGTTACCACTCAGCCTGATGCTGTGCTATGGAGGGCCCACAGCACATCGCTGGTTTTCAATGGTCACCCAAGACACAACAGTTGTGTCTTGGGTGACCATTGACCATTGACCAACAGTTTCACTAGTTAGCTTCAGTAGTTACTACTGAAGCTAACTAGTGAAACTATTTCAAAACTAAATATAAATAAATTTGTTTACGAAGTTTTAGTTGACTTACGGAGACGGTTTTGTGGAGCTTACACCGAAGTCGTAAACGTGTACGAAAGTTTCCGAAATGCCCGAAAAAACAAAAACTAAGGCTGCAAGAGTGAGCAAAGCGAGCGCAAAGCTGCCTAGAATACGACTTACAGAAAATATAAATAATCGAGATAAACTAGGCTGCAAGAGCAAGTGAAGCAATCTCCTAAATCGTAACACCTTACCTCGAATAAAAGATAATTTAAGATCAAATTAAATAATAATATATATACATTATATAACTAGCTGTGCATGCAATGCATGTTTTCCTGCCTACTACTTTCACTACTCTACCCTACCTACCTACCCTACGTACCCTACCTACGTACCCTACCTACTTATCCTACCCAACCTACCTACCTACCCTACCTACCTACCTACCCTACCTACCTACCCTACCTACCTACCTACCTACCTACCTACCCTACCACCTACCTACCTACCTACCTACCTACCTACCCTACCCTACCTAAGAACCTTTTTCTCTCCGTAAGAACCATTCTAGTACTTCAAGGAATATTCTTAAATAATTGCACTCACTCATTAAATGTAATGTGGTTATACGGTAACAAACGCGCACGGTCAAACTATTTTCGACTTAACGGTAAAGATAAACTAAGGTTGTGTATTATCCTGCGACATTTACACATGTTCTACAGTGTCGTCAGTAATTTGTCAGTTATAAGTAACGCTTGCACGTCTGGGCAGGCATCCGCATGTTCAAGACGTCGTGGTGGCAGCACGTGCCGGTCATGCTGACGACGGCCGTGCTGCGGCGCATAGTGCAGCGCGTGGGCGCGTCGCTGTCGCGCCTGCACATCGACCACCACTGGTCCGCGCTCAACGACCGCACGGCTCACATCGTCGGCAAGTTCTGCCCCGACCTGGAGGAGCTCAAGGTATAGCCCAAGGTGAACCAACACCATTTTTTATTTATTTTTTTATATGATTTTCGATCTGATTTTGAACGTATTGATCAGCGTCAATAATGTTATACACAAGTGTGGAAGTCAAAGTACATCAAGTTTACGAAGGACTCTATAGTCATGCATGTATGATTTTACACCATTTGACGTAACTGATTCAATTTAATTAAGTTCTAAAGTGATTGACGTTTTCTTAAACTTTGCGTCTTATCTTATCATAATTAAAATTATTTTGTCACTTTCAGATTGTTGGCATGCACACCCGAAATTGGAATCCATTAATTTATGGATGTAAACAACTGAAAAGTTTGTCATTCGTATCATGCAATAAGGTATACTTTAGTTTAAAGATCTCTTTTTTGATTAGATTATAATTTTCCCAAAATTAATTTATATTTTGATCTTGCAGCTAACCGATTCGAGTTTAGTACATCTAGTCAAAAGTGAATCGTGCATAGAAAGCCTTACGGTCGCTAACAACACACATGTGACCGGACTCTTTCTCACTGGATCGAATCCGCAAAAACTAAACTCGCTCGCGTTCTACAACTGCTACAGTCTTCAAGGCACAGTACTTAGCGCTGCTATAGACACGTTACCTGGATTAACTACTCTTAAATTGGACGTCTGTCCTCACACAATGTGGAAGATCATACCAATGATTTTAAGCAAACTCCCCAAGCTTGAAGAGCTTTCGTTGAGCGAATATATTTCGGTAGAGATGTGCTTCTCTCACCAATGCAACGAGGCTTTCTGTGATGCCCTCGCAACCCTAACTGAACTGAAAATTTTGAACCTGAGTCGTAATATCTACATTACAAATGCAGTCCTCAAACGAGTCGCACAGTCTTGCCCTAAACTGGAATCATTAAACATTTCTAGCTGTAACTCGCGGAGGGTCTTCCCACACCCAGGTAAGCCTTATACATATTACTAAGTATTCCCGCAATGTACCTATACTCACAATTAAATAGTTAATATGTTATGGAAGGGATGAAATTGAAACAGCTTGATTGTGTGTACCGTTTTACATCTCTTAGTATACTAGAATTTTAAAAAGATTGTTATTTTTTTAAACTCACGATTGTTTTGCAAACAGTTCGCGTTAATTGGTTATCAGGAGCTTATTAGTAAAATATCAGAACCTATACAATTTTTTTACCAGACATTTATTAAATTGGAAACTCTATTTCCATAATCGATTTTACAATTTAATAAATGTCTGGTCACGCGTGTCATCACGTGTTGGACAACCTTTCGAATTTATTGACTCCATGTCTACTCACGTTATTCTGCATGCAAATCTATCTCTATGTGCATGAGTTTTATGTAATAGTCGTTGACAATAACCATAACTAAAGCTAAATATTATTATAAAGATAAATTATTATAACGTTTGTCGCGTGTGACTTAACAGAGCCGCAGGGGCTCGAAGAGGCAGGTTGTAAAGCGCGTGTCTCGACAGGCGTCGGCGACGACGGCGTCATTGCCGTGTGCCGCGGGTGCCGCGCACTCGCGCGCCTCGACGTGTCCTACCTCGGCGCGCTCACCGACCTCGGCCTGCGCGCCGCAGCCGGCCTGCCGCGCCTGCAGCGCCTCACCGCGCGAGGCAACCCCGCACTCTCCGCCGCCTCGCTCTCCGCCTGCCTCGCCGCCTGTCCTCTGCTGCAGGTACGATTTAATGCCCACCACATGGTATCCTGTCATTTCACCGAAAATTAATTTTCATTTGACAAGCAACGATTGGCAAAATCATGATTGGTCATTAATTCATCATTTTACAACAAGTTTGGCAAATCTTTAAAAAATATTTACTCGATAAACTTATATTTGATAACTAATTGAAAATTAATTTGACAAACAATTATTTTTTTCATGTTATCTCGTAAAACAACGTTTGAAATAATAAAAACGTTTTACTGCATTATTACGCAATTTTCTAAAAATTAAACTCATTCAACTGGCAAAAGGGTAATTAATAAAGGCTTCAAGAACGAGCAAGGGGGCTCGGGACTTAGGGCACCCCGACTGGTACCGGTTAGGTTCAGTTTAGGGCTAAGACCCCGCCATCCCTTTCGTGCTAAGTTATTTTAAATCCTGCTAACGGAAATAGGAGCCTCTGAGCGGGGTTGACTACGCCTTAATACAAAATATTAATATTATTTACCTTGGACTTTATGTGAATTTGTACTCTGAAAAGGATCGAAACTTCCCAAAAAAATTAGTATCTACTATAAAACGCCGTCATAAAATGTACAGTGCCTCCCGGCTCACGGCCATGTAATCAACCGGCAGCGGCAGCGCCTTGTCATCGTTGGCATTGTGCACTTGGACATTATTTCATCTAACGATATTTTGAACCATTAGGTAGGCCAGGCCTGCCGTTTTAGCTAGCAACTTTTAGTTTTAGATATTCTAATACATACCCTCATGATTTTGTGTTTGGTTTAAAATATTTATTATAAAATTAAATTTTGGTTAAACGTGATTTTGGCAAAATAATCAAAATATTAACCAAAAAATGTTTATGTGATTAAATATGAGTAAAATAAGATAAACTACAATTTTTTTTTTTTTGACCACGGATTGGGAGCTCTGATTTTGTATGTACGCAACGGAAAATAATAAATCTTCTAATAAACTAATCTTTTTTTCTTCTTCTTTTTTTCTTCTGTTCTACTGACACGGTCAGGAGTGAAAAAAAATATCGAACTTTTCAATTTTAAGAGTTTGCTATTTCTTGAACAAAGTGCGTACTCTTAGCGTTAAGTTCGCATCTCCGCTCTTTCTCTATGTCATGATTCTGCCCTTGGTACTCGTTCGTAGTCGGTGTGTTGTACAGCAGTACTGTCTGCGCAGGAGCTGGACGTGTGCGGCTGCGACGGCGTGTCGGAGGAGGTGGTGTGCGCGGCCGTGCGCGCGCTGGCCGAGCGCCCGCGCGCGCTGGCGCTGCGCCTGGCCGGCACCGCCACCGCGCCCCTCGAGGTGAGCTTGCACACACTAATGCGCAGTATAATATGCTACGTACTTATTGTTCCCAAAATTACGTGACGGCTGAATCAGGAAAGATTTTTGCCTTTGGCAACATTTACCTAGAAAATAGGAATTAAACGATCTTCTGGGTAAAGCCGCGTTTGCCAAGGTGCCGTGTGCCATCAATTACATACTGAATCTTCTCCGTGTCTCGGAAAGTACGTTAAGCCGTTGGTTCCGGCTATTATTAGTAGATCTTTGACAGTCGCTACAGGTAGTCTGGAGTGACCCTAACGTCTGACAACCAGTCTTCCAAAGGGGTATCGTAAAACCCAGTAGTAAATGTGTTGTGGAGGTCAGATAGGCAGTTGTTCCATGCAAAATACCGCTATTCAGCTGCATTCCATTAGACTGGTAGCCGATCCCAACTTAGTTGGGAAAAGGCTAGGCAGATGGTGATTAACTCCTTCAACAGTTACAAAACTTAATTTTCTGTCTAGTTCACAAAGACAGCTAGAGGGCGTTTTCGTATTCGTTATGCGAAATAAAACTATTGGAATTACACTATTTACAATAGATATACACATACTTAGCTACGGTTACCACGCTAAAACGGTTATCACGTATTCAGTACATCATTGAACCCCCACTTATAGAAATTTTTCGTCGGTAATTTAAAAAAAAAGCTGTTCCATAAATTTTGTGTTCACCGTATATGTATTGCAGTTTTGTAGGACACACCTGTTTTTTTTAAATAACCGACGAAACCAATCATAATTATGTACATTATACCCTCTACTGTGCACTACACACGCTCTGCAACTACTCATATGGTGAGCATCTAATATTATTATTTTTGTATTTCTTCGGCAGCCTGAACAAGAATTACCGACGCATAAGTTACTAACGGTGGATGTTCACGACGACCGCAGTAACCCACATCTCCGGCCCGACTTTGTAGATCGCATCTTCGACGATAGTTCTGACGATTCCCTGGGAGATCTCTACGACCATGATGACTTCGACGACTTTTTTGGACCAGGTATGGTTGCTGAAAATATTATATTTAGTGTACAGGCTGTTGAACCTGTAGTCTAAATTATGTTCTAAATTGCAGTATGATATAGGTATAGCTGTTATTTCAAGTGTCTGTAGTGATTGTTATTCCATGTTTGAATAATGTAGACGACGAGCTGTTCCTGGACGACGACCTGGACGACTTCGACGGCCTGTACCAGTTCGGGATGGCTGCGCCCGACATCATCCTGCTGTAGGACACGTCCCGCACTGTCGCCGCTCTTCGTCGCTGTACTCTCGCCATATTGCAACCTTTACAAACCAGCTAATTGGAACCAACACAGTGCATGAACATGTGCAGTGGAATCCAAGATTTATGTTACAACACATTATTTTATTCAAGGGATATTTTAGAATTAGTTGTTTTGTTCCAGTGATTTCTTTATATTTCTTGTAAAAAGTAAATCAAGGTTTTATTTAAGGCCGATTTTATTTTTCGTTTCTAATTTTGCATGTTTGTATGTCATGTACCTTATTGTAAAAGTTATTCATAATGCGGATGGTAGCATCATTTTTTATTTGAGAAGCTGATGTTTGGCTTGTTTTAAAATATAGTTGTAATTTTAAGAGGTGAAATTAATCATTTATTACGAGTAGGTTTGCCTTGCTGGAACTGAATGTAAAACGCTAGTAAATGGCTCTGATTCGTAGGCAATAGTAATCAGTTTGATGTAGTGTGTATATCAAATGTCTTTTGCTTGAGCTATGAACCTACTACTTCGGACTAAACTCATAGGTATGGAATGCTACGCAATGGACAGCTTAAATTGTATTGTATCAAAACTAAAAAAAAACATCAAGTAAAAATATACCTTATGAATACTTTCACCCTGCATATGAACATCTGGTTTGTATTACCATCGACCGACCTGTGCGCAAGTTTACCCTTGGATACGTAGAAATTTGTATAGGAGGGTCACCCTTATTTTTTATTTTCAAAATTTCACATTAATAGACACCGACTGGAGGAACTGGGGTGAAAGATTTTTTTATGAGGCGTGGCCTGCCTAATTTCCGCCATTTTATTTTCAAATTAGCGGGCCACGCATAAAACCTGTATTAGGGCGTCCACTAAAATTAGGGGTGGGTGCCCGGAGCGGGATCCCGCAATCGATTTTCCTTAGAAAACCCGTCACACGCGCCCGCGCCTTTAAGCGCTACTCAGTACTAATTTTCAATACAGACACGAGAGTGTGAACGGCCTTTATCAATAGCTGGTATACAAGCAAGTTTTGTATGACAAAAAATCTTCTAAAGCGACACGTTTCCAAATTATAAGCTTTGATTTTATGACGCATAAACCCTGTATCAATCAGCAGCTGGCATCAAAACAAACAACAGGTACACTTCAACCAACTTATCTGTACAGGCGGCAAAACACAGCTAAAATAAATGTACTAAATTAAATATATCGATTGCAAATTTTCTTGAGAAGGAACGCCACCTTGAACTGCACATTTAAAGTGGTCATACTATATCTGTCAAAATCTTCTAAAACGTCACATTTCTGAAATATAAGCTATCCAAAGACATTCAAATATTTACGAGCGATACACGGCACAAGACGAAAAAATCTTAATCCAATATTTGTTACTACTTGTCAGCTAGCATTTGTGTGTCGAAATCGAAAATGTTCAGGATCAAAATTTTTGTATGAACATATTCCCTGTGTCCGCTCTATAAGTCTTTTAAATCTCTTTGAAGCCATTAGTTTCGATGGCGAAGATTGTAACTTTTGATGGCTTGTATCTCGGAAACGTGTATAAAAGGTTCCGTTATTTTCTATTTGGCTACGAAACCCTAAAAAATAGCATTATAAAAAAATGTTTTTTTTTTTCTTAAATATTATCATTGTAGTTGTCGGAGCTGGAGCTGCCCATTCCTTGCAAATGAGCTTAGTCAGCAATACTACAGATATAATGGTAACATACTGTAGCAAATAGCCAGTTCAGCCAATAACAACAGTTTTAATTAATGTCTCTATACTTATTAGTGATGCCAGTCGCCCCTTGAAATTATGAATGATATTTACCATGATACAAGTGTTATAAAATCGCTGGTATTCAATATATATACATGATTAGGCTGTTGTAACTGAAATCTATTATTGTAAGACTTTAATTGTTATAATTATCTGTGATGAAACGATTATTTTCGCAACACGGAAGTCCCACACCTCATCTAGCTGTAGCCATTATTGTTTATTTATGTATAAAAAGTTTTGATGTATTGTATTATAACTATAAGCAAAGTCTGAAATATTGTGATAAAAATAAATTATTCAAACCTCATTTCTGATTTGTATGGATTATCTCAATTAACTTATAATACTGCAGTGATAAATTCAAGTTAACATGGCAAGATTTGTTGCTTTTTAACTACAGCTTGAAGTTTAATAAGAAACATTGTCCTTGATTGTTGATGTATCTGTGTAATTAATATAATATAATACCTATGTAAAGGGAAATAGTAAAGCTTACTTTTTCTTTAGAATGTACTTCCATTATTATTGTTAGAAGTATTATAATGTTAACAAAGCAATAACAATCCCTTTTGTTCTTACCTCATAGAAAATAAATGAATTAAGTACTAAATTCAACTACATTAATAAATAGAATTACCATTGACAATCAACTAATTGAAATGTGATATTGTGATTTATAAAAATTTATGTGTCCATATTTCTTTACCAGCTTGATATGATTTCATGTTATGGGCCTAATATTTTGTATGGCAATATTATAAGAAGTTGTGCAATGTTTGTACTTATTTATGTTGTGTTTGTTCATTTTCTTCATATATTGTTAAAGTTAATCTCATAGATGATCATATTGAGCTGGACTACTTTATAGATAAGTTGTTATTTCAAGTATAGAAGCAGTGAACTTAGAGGTGTTGCGAATTTTTTTTGCTCTTAATTTAGACAGGAAGTTTTAAGTTTAGAGTCTTTTTTCTGGTGTTTTTATTACATTACTGTAACTTTACGACGTTTTCACTTTATAAGAACTTAATAACCGAATCAAAGTGGTGATTTTTATTTGTTTTTTATTAAAGAATGATTTTTGTTTTAATCACAGTTGGAAAATCAATTACTATTTATATTTTTTAAGACTTTATTAGACCCTAGCCAATAACGCTTTTAATTTACTGGGCATTAGAGAAAAGTTTTTGTTAATTGTGCCAATCTAAGTTGTGATGAACAAAACAAAAATTTTCTCTATTAAGTTTGTGGAGTGGAAGTTTTCTGTCACTTATTTATTTTGTTGAAGCTTGCATGTTTTTATTCCATGTCAGAAAGCTGTCACTATGTTTTAAGCGTATATTTTATACGCTTTTTTATTTAATTTTGTTTGACTAAATTATTTTTCAACTATCTTTGCACAATATAAAAACATGTGAGCTGTAATTTTAACTTCTTTTACTTGTATCAGTGATGTAATTCAATTTTACATTAGTCACCCTCTAATAACTAGAATGTGAAAAAGTTTTGTTTGTTTTCATTTATATAACATCATCATCACTCATTTCTGAATGTGTTCAATGTTGTAATGTTTATAGAAGAATATATATTATGTATATTTGCAGGGTTCACTTAGTGGTGATTTATGTTTTTGGAGTTGCATTTTGGTCAAAAACCTAAAGCATGAGATGATTTGTGAAACTTAATAGTTTTTATACATTAATTGTTTTAACATATTAGTAAGAACTGAAATACAAAAAAATTCTTCAACTCAAAAAGAATTTCTTTCATTACACAAAACTGAATAGCCATTTTGATAGCATAGACATTTTTGTTCAAGTCTCAAAATCTACACTTACGAGTATTGTTTGTCTGATTAATGTACAGATCAAACCACTGGATGGATCGGGCTTAAACTGTAATGGGCGTAGGTCTGTTGGACTTACGCCCGACTTGAAATATATATATGTTACGGCTAAAGATGGGTGTCAACATAAACTTAAGATTAGCCGGCTAAGCTTAACGTAGGGATCCGTCGACCTGCTGACGGAAACGCTAACCCTAGACGGCTAACCTGAGTTTAGCCGGCTAATCTTAAGTTTATGTTCACACCCATCTTTAGCCGTAACATATATATATTTTTTTAAAGTTGGTCATCTCGCAGTTCAACCTCTGAGGTTGGCGACTGCTTAACCGGGCAAGTCCTGTGGATGCCTTAAATGTAAGGCCTCCAGCCAGGGGAAATATAAGAATCTCAAAAATCATAGCTCACAATATATACTATCGCGACAAGCACCAAAGTCACTGGTCATAAATATGTGGCAATCTATCCCTTCTTGACATGGGTGATTGGGTGCTATCTACTGATAAATCAACATGTCAATTTAAAAAAAACCAATATCAAGAACAAATTACGAACAATCACAGAAGGTATCCTGTAAGTGGCAGTATAAGTTTAGTTCAAACCATGAAAGCTTAAAACAGTGTTTTATGTCAATTAAAAATTCTGTGCATCTAACTAAGTTATGAATTTATTATACACACCTTAGGAGATAAATTAATCATCTCATGTGCTTAGCCTTTTCCCAACTATGTTGGAGTCGGCTTCCATTCTAACCAGACACAGCTGAATACTAGTATTTTACATGGAGCAACTGCCTATCTGACCTCCACAACCCAGTTATTCCTGAGAATTGCAATACCGCTTGGTAAGAGTGGTTGTCAGACTTTCGGGCCACTGACTACCTGTAATAACTGTTTTAAGATCTACAATTGACAACCAGAACCAACGGCTCAACATGATTTCAGAGGCACGGAGGAAACTCACTGTGTAATGTGTGTGTGTGGTCACCCATCCTCGGATCAACCCAGGCAAGCGCAACTTAACCTGTAGACCAACCCAAGCAGCTGTTATTATTTAGCCTAGAGCTCTTTGAGATGATGATATCTAAAACAATACATCAACAATAATTCTTTTTCCTAAATGTTTAAACAAATATGTAAATGTCATGCTCTTCTTTCTAGTTTAAACACAATGAAGATATATATAATTACATTCTCAAATAAAACATACCATTATATTTCAAATTATATTAACAATCTAAAACATGATACAACATTCTACAAATAGTTTAAATGCCAACATTATCAATTAACATCATAGTCGTGGGTTTTAATGTAGAGATTCCACCACTGACCCATTATTCCTACATCAATAATCCTTGATGGCAAGCTCGCGTAGGTCGGCTGTAAATAGGAACACTTTGCCTTGTACAAGTCACAGGAGTCATTTAAGTCAGTAGTGTACATGATGGAAAAAAATCCAAAACTTTTATATTTAATTGTGCCTTGGTTGTAACATGTATCCAGATACCATAAATGATTAGCTGATTTTTTATTGAGACACTCTGGGCTAACCATAACAGTCTCATTGTTTAATCGTTTTAGGGAGTCTTTAAAATCCAGTTCGCTAGGATTTTCCAAGGATAGAAAAGCTAAAGCCCCAATCGCTGTGGTCCACTTGATTGCTTTCATGGGTTCATCTTGAATATCAGTTCTCAGGTCAACCAGCATTTGACGATAGTCAATAATAATATTCTTCCAATAATCTGCCCACTTTTTTATTATTGTTCCTTGCAGCTTATCAGGGAACTTAATTTTATTTTTGATGTTTGATATCATGTGTGGAGCTCTAATGAGGTTTTTAATCATTTTGTTAGTAACCAATTTACACACGAAAATACTAAATTCTAAAAAATACACTATATTTTAATGTTAACTATGTGTCAGTGTCAACGGCAGTGTTGCCATATGGAGGAGGCTTGAAATCTGTATTTTCATTGAAAAAATCCGTATAAAATCCGTATTACCAATCTGAATAAAATTCCGTATGAATTCCGTATAAAAATGAAACTATTAAGATTTATACATATCTTTATTCATCATTTTTAACATATCTGAATTAACGTTTAAATCAAAACAGGGCGATTTCCCTAAAAGTTGCTTTGTATGTAGCAAGCCTGTTATTGTCTCTGTACATAATTTATTTCGTTGCTTCGTCTTCATTAGATTTATGGCGGAAAAGATTCGCTCTACCGCCGCACTCGAGTGGGGCAGACTCATTAAAGCTGAGACGAATGTGGTCAAAATTGGGTAAAAAAGTTTTCCATCAGTGGGATTACTAGCAGTCATTATCTTTTTCCAGAATGCTTCTATATTGTCCCCAGAATCCGTAGAACGCAGCCATCTTTGTGTTACGGCTCTATTATGTGGTATTGCCATGAAATAAAAATAATAGTTCCAACAGATAGACTAAAATATGATTAAAATGAAAACTACGAAAAAAATATTGGAATATGCTGTGCTCTGTACTGCATCTGCCTGAGGTTGAGTCTATCTGTACGTAAATCCGTATAAAAATCCGTAAGCTTGATTTATCCGTATTGGACTTCCTAAATCCGTACAGATACGGACAAATCCGTATATATGGCAACACTGGTCAACGGTCACCGTCCCGTCAGTGTCAATCAAGGAACATACATAATACTCTAGGGAGCTGTCAATGTCTAGAAGAGAAAAAAAAAAATTCCACAGAGTGCATAGAGCAGCTATGAAATGTGCGTGACGTGATGTCGACAATGACCATCAAAGAGCTGAAGCTGTAGGTGTGAACCGTACAGAAACTTGACACGCCTTTGGTCCTCAAGGGTTAGGCAGGGTATAGGGGAACAGTACACTCACTTTTCGCCAGCTGTTTATGCTTAGTCCTGACAGGGGGGGCGGTGGTGCGACAGTTTGAGTCGCACAGAGAGAAGGCCTATTTCCCAGCATTACATGGTACCGTTACAGGCTGATTGTGCTATGTAGATACATTAAAGGAACTGATGACGTAGCCGAATTCTAAAAAAACTTAAATTAGATTGCCATGGACAAAAATAAGTAAAATTATAGTCAATTGCGCGTCTTACATCAAGGTCCTTTTAAGAGAACCTTTTGAGAATTTCTTGTATGAAGCAATGAGTAGTCATTTAATTTGCCATTAATTTATTATTATTCCTTACAAACGGTGACATTTTACTGTGAATCGCCATAGTCGTGTTTAAATAAAACTTGAAATCTTCGGAAAGGAACGTAGTATATTATCCTTTTCTCGTTGGCATGGAACCTCCGCCTTTGGCTTCTCTCTTTTTACGTGAAAAGTTATCCATTAACATTTCTGGTGGAGGTGGTGGCGGTGGCGGCGCCATCTCAGGAGGAGCTTGTCTGACAATCTGCAAGGAATCAAAGGACTTGTTAACTTAATAATTATGTTTCTCGATTTTTGACATCCCATTTTGAATACGGTAGGTTAGGCTGACGGCGGCCTCTAAAATTCGATTGGAAGTGAGTGAGTTAATTACTGAAAGAGCTGATTACAGATGGAAATATGTTGGTGACTTGTTGATGAATTTCGCCGGCTACCCTGGCGCTTCCCCCTTAAGTGGTTTCGATCAGAACAAAGGGTACTATTTTGAGAAATGTGGTAAAAGTTATATTTTAAACGGTAAATAATAATATCACTTAATTACGATTATAATAAAAATAAAACTTTTTTACAAAAAATAAAACCGACTTCAAAAACACAACAAAGTGAAAAATAATTTTAGCTTCAGAAGGTGACTTTTGTTTGTTTAATTCAGTTTTTTTGCCACCGACTTCAGTTTTTTTTATTTTTCCATTTTTAGTTGTAATATCCTATATAGATATTTGCGATGCATTTATTTTACACTAGCTGTGCCCGCGACTTCGTTCGCGTGGATGTCAGAACTTAACAATGTATTTTTAGTGCGAAGCGCTGTTGTAAGATTCCGATACAAATTATTATTTTTTATTTATGCTAGTGCTTCTTTATAAACAACATTAGCTGTGGAACCATCTGGAGCGTACACAAAAAGGTTATTGGGGTTGTTTACGCGAGAAAGAGCTACGTATAGTTCACCATTGGAAAAGCATCCAATACTTAGGTCCACCCCCGCAACGGATAATGTCTGGCCCTGAGCTTTAATAATCGTCATGGCATAACAGAGACTGACTGGGAATTGCACTCGTTTGAAAGAGAAAGGAAAGTTGTTAGGAATTATAGGTATTCTTGGAATAAAAAACAATATCACCAGCGCCAGCGCCGCAACCGGTTAATATTTCAGCTTCGATTATGTTTTGCTGCAGATTTGTGACTTTGAGCCGAGTGCCGTTACAAAGTTTGGAGGACATAAATTTCTGAGGAGAATTATTGGTACACCGATTTTTAAAACTATTTTGTGGGCTGGAAGTCCGGGTGTGTTGAGGGAATCCAAAAATTCTACCGGGTAGTGTGTGGCGTCATCTTCTTCCATAACTGTATTTATTGTATAGAGGTGTATTCTCTACTATTCCCGGACACATGAATCAATATTTTTAAATTAATTGCCGCAGCTTGGACATTGCGAGGAGTCAAAATAGCTTGCTGACATAATCAAGAACCGGCTTGATTTCCCATGTTTGTGGAATCTCCGTACACAGAAGAAATTAGCTCCTGTTGTGATGTAACGCAAGAACAGAGATTAATAATTAATTAATAATTCATTTATTCATTCAAGTAACAAGGACTCATTAATACACACAAAATTCAACACATTACATTAAACATACTAATAGAACACAAAACAATAAACACACACATAGGGCTATAATATCACAACTTCTGCACAAATCCTTAATACTTTCGTTTGACCGCTTGACATTTTTGCAGTTGAAACTAACCATATTACATATATTATAACTATCCATGAGCTGGTTATTTACGTTCATTATCCACAAAAGTATTGGGCTTAAAACTTACAAAACGCCGGAATAAAATACCTTGCGGCCACAGTTTCTTTTCCAGAAATACTTGCAATTTATATTTAGGAACAAGCACCTTGTAGGCATTATATGGTGTGTCGTTCCTTGTGTTTATTTTATGCAGGGAAACAGTCTCCCGCGTTTTCTGCCGAATATACTCAATAATATCATTCTCAGTGGTGTCTTTGTGGACATGACTGATAAGTATGGGTACTTTTAAATCAGCTACTTTAAATCGCCCGTCAATCTCACTAGACGTACCCAACACACTCACTAATCGCTTCTTAAATTTTGATTTACGACTTTCTACCGTTTTCCACTGCTCGTCATCATTCTGCTCACCGCCACTTTTACAAGGAAGTGAAGAAAATTAAAGAAAGAAATTAAAGATTATCAACCAAAATAACTTTTCCATCTTCTTGTACGGGGTATGTGCCATCGCCTATTTGTAACAATAAATTGGGAAACTCCTGTGCATTTTCGCAGCCTCGCAACTGTGCACGCATATTTACACTCAGATGTGTAGATGATATATTGCGCCTTAGAACAGAACTCTTCAGACAGGTAGCAATTTCTTCGGCTCTCGTTCCTCGGGGTACTATCGGGAGTGTCTGCCGAAAATCACCGCAGAACAGCACCGTAATGCCTCCCCATCGGCCGGTCATTTTGCCTTATGTCCTGTAAAGTTCTATTCACTGGTTCTACAGCTTTGCGGTTTGCCATAGTGCACTCGTCCCAAAAAATTAAAACACATTCGCATAAAACCCTTGCTTTATCGCTATTTCGCGATATGTTGCAAACCGGGCTTTCCGTGCGGTCTAAGTCGATAGGAATTATAAATGTTGTGTGTACCGTTTTTCCTCCAGGCAATAATGTGGCTGCTATCCCTGAAGAGGCGACAGCAAGGGAAATTTTATTTTGGTTCTGTAGCGGCACTACAAAAAGTACTTCAGCAACATAGAACAAAAAGTACTACAGCGCCATCTATGACGCAGAGGATAAACTAAAAATCGAAATATATCTAACTTCTGCATCGCGCAAGTAAAGTTATTCGCGACTTAAGACTATACAGAAGAACCCGACAACAACTGTTGGGCAGTAGCCCACCAGACTCCCAAAGTTCCTTATTCGAGCCAAAATAACTTTGGTTAGGAAAGTTTTACCTGTTCCGCCCGGTGCGTCTAAAAACAGGATTTCACCCGAGGCGTTTTCTATACTGCAGCATACCCTATCAAACGTCTGGCGCTGTTGTTTTGTCTATGCGCAGCCATTTTGTAAAATTTCTGCGAGTTCCACGGGATTATAACTAATTTCTGATACGTACTCTCTATTTATACGTTCCCCATCGACTGTCGGTGTGGGCAAACCGTGTTGACTGATCGGGTTCCCTGGTATACTTATAACTATCTCTTTAATAGCCAATAAGGACCTGTTGTGACAAATTTCACGTACCCTATCAGGAATTTCCCCATCAGTATTTAGTTGAACATGCCCAAAGAGATTAAAAATACTTACACATAGAGCGGACATTGGGACTCCTGTCATACAAAAATTTTGATCTCGTGCGTCAGTAGCGCTGTCTAGTTTTGAATAGAAAAACTACGAATATAAAAAAATATTTGAATGTAATTCAGCTATTACCCGATAGATCGCGCTAGTTAAAAATCTGTGATAGGTGTGTTACATTTTAGGATGGCATCAAATTATCGATAAATCATATCGACAACATTTGCTATTTAACTATATAGACATTAACTAGACATTTGTGTTATATATTTGAATACATGCAAAAAGGTGAATAAACAACTAGGGAAGCAATGAAATTATATTTATTTTGAAAAGTTATAGGGCACCATAGTATAGAAACTATCCCCACGATGTACAGAAATAAATAAAATAGGGTAGAATAAACGCATACATGTCTATAGATTACGATAGTATGGGTCGCATTACTGTGGGTGGTACAGTTAGGAAAAAAAATATTTGCACTAAGGTGCCTTTTGTTTTTGGACGATAAGTCGTTTATGATATTTTCTTAGTTACAATTAACTGCTGAAGAACATAATTATTATTATAAACTCAGTTATTCATTTTTATAAAGTAATGAAAACTATGAATACAAAAAAAAAACATAAAAAAATACTTGAACATCGGTATCGGGTCAGGATCCAACCTACCCGCAGACAGGGTTCCAAAGATGGGAATCTCTTAAGAATACGAGCCGTCTGCAGAAGTACCACTTTCTGAATCAGGCCCCTGATCCAGCTTCCTAGTGAGAACTACGAAAAAACTAAAAATGTAGACCATGACGTACCTAAATATTTCTTTTGTTGCCATGATTTCATGGTGGTATGCCAGAAATTAAGTTTTACGTGTCAAACTTCTAAATATATATCTAGTTTCCGCCAGCAGGTCGACGGAGCTCCGCTGCGCGGGGCTCCTATTTCTGTCTGCAGGGTTTACAGGAACCTAACTAACCAAACCCTGGGGGTGCCCCTGACGTCGACCGTCTCTAGGATGCATACTAAATATTTTGTGTAACATTCAGGAATATTTGGTGCACGATCAGTATTTTTCGGGGAAGAATAAATATTTTAGAAATGCATACATAGATGTACCTTTAGATTTTTGGTGAACACAAAAATATTATCCAAATAAAATCAGTTTCGTGAACTTTTGTCTTTTTGATTTTTTCTGAAGGCCAGGATCGAACTTTGCAACAAATCGAAGCTTTGTATTTGCATAAGTCTCATTATAGATCGTATTTATTCCCATATTGACACTTGAATGACATAACATGATTACCAGAACAGCACAATTATGTTTTTGATATTTATTTATTATTTACGACATAACATGAAAAATATCGATAACACAGAATCGATAAACTAACAACTCTCAGTAGCGAAGTAGTGATACAGCTACTGAACAACAGAGGGCGTTTATTGCAATTTATGTAAACGTTCTAGATTATTATCAGAAAATTATTTTTTATATCTCAAATACTAGGTAAATAAAGAAAATACTAACGAAAATAAACTGACTTCAAGTCCTCTTGTTTTACCATAACTAGATTTGCAATATTGCAAAGCGCAAGAAGGCATATTTTAACAAAAATGTTTTTCTTTTATTCAATGTTATGTCAAATGAATGCGACCTGACAAGCGGACGTATCACACTTGACTGATCGACTTATTACTGAGCAGTAACAAGTCTTGGAATTGTCAGTTTCTTCGTCTTGTCCCGTCTATTGCTCGCGATTGCTCGTAATATTTGATTGTCTAAATTGTCTTTGAACATGCCTCAATCAGAAAATGACATCACACGCACAATGCCATCTATCGAATATCTATATTCAATGCTGCACGCAGTTGATCTCTAGATATAGTCCAGTCTGAGTTCGATAGATGGCGCTGTTTTAATATTTTACTTCGGAAACTATTATAATTTTATAAATTTACATTTTTCTTTCTTTTCATTTATAAGGTGTGAACTGATTCCGATGAAACAAAAAAAATTATGTTACTTCAATTTACGCACATATTGTTGTGTAATTTATGGGAAGTTGTGAGACCAAGTGCACATAACCCTATACCTAATAATTAATCTGGGTGTACTGTACACATCTGTGTACTCCCTCAGAGCATAGGCGTGGTGTTAGGTTATGACATTGTGTAAAGAATAAACATAAAAGCGATTGCAGCAACCACAACAGATTTGCTATCTATTTTTGAAGATTTCCATTGTATATCTCCGAAGATCAGCATCAGATCTTGATAAAATTTAAATGGTGGTTCCATTTAAATAATATTCTTCCAAACAAAAAACGAATCATCAAAATCGGTTCACAATAATTGGCGAACATATAGCTGAACATAAACATAAAAAAACCGACCAAGTGCGAGTCGGACTCGCGCACGAAGGGTTCCGTACATCTATAAAAATATGTGATTGAATTAAAAATTTAAGGTTTTCGGAATTTTTCTTTTATATGTGCTATTAAACATTGCTTCATGCCAAATTTCAAGATTCTAGTTGGACTGGAAGTACCCTTTATGTTTTGATTCCCTTGCGAGTAGTAGTGAGTTTGAAAATATGCGGCATAAATTGCTGTATCTTTTGATTGCGTTGACTTAGAAGTTTTTTCACAGCTCCAAGGGACAGTAGATTTGAGTATTTGATATAAATTCCAGCTTGATACCTCCATGTGTTCCTGAGAAAAAGGGTCTTGACAGACAGACAGACGGACGGACAACAAAGTCATCCTATAAGGGTTCCGTTTTTTCCTTTCGAGGTACGGATCCCTAAAAACTGACGAATTGATAACCTCCTCTTTTTGGAAGTTTTCGTTTCTAGGTAGGTATTTCTTTATTTTGCTTTACTTTTTGTAGATATATTTTTTGATAGAATTCTATTTTGTTTAAATCTTGTTTTTTTATCTGCTTCAGTTGGTGAGTAATCCTGAATATGGACCATGATTCATCTCTGCTATTTTGTACGGGAAGTTCCTCTTGACCACGACCCCCTAGTAGTTGGTTAAAGGACAATGACCAAAGTTGGTACCAAAAAGTCTCGCGCCTCAAAACCAAAATATTATAGTAATTAGTTTCATATTTTTTTACGGCATTACGCGTCGGGGATTTGATTTTTGAACTGGAAATATACTTTTCGAGTTTAAAAGTACGAATATTGTTTTACTCCCTTTATGTGACGTTCCGTTTCAACTGAATATAAATGACGTTCCGTTTCAATTGAACAAACCCTTGTCTGTCGAGCGGACTCTAAAATTAATTACAATTAAGTAAGATCAGTACACCAAATCGATTTAGTTTGGTTTATTGCTATTTGCAACAAAATAGATTTTCTCAGCCTAAAGATTTTGATTTATCGATTACATCCCTAAATCCCGACTAGTTTATAGCACTTACTATACTCTATGGTTTATAGTTATCTTATCTGTGGCATCTGACATTTGTACTGTACTGACTGACTATTGGCAATGTAAAGGTCTAAAATAAAATCGAGTTTCAGTCAAGCATACTGTGGATGTTACTTTAACTCGTAATTCTTACTAATATTAGTGTATTACGCTGTTTTTAGAGCAATAATGTAATGTATGTGTGTTAAAATACGTCGTTGGTAGCGTCGAAAAAATAGACCTACTTTTTAGGTTAGTTTCGATTTTATAAAATAACTCTGAAACGCGGGTTTTTTTTTCAAAAATAATTTTTGTAGGAGTTAATACGATCAGTGTAGTCTATAAAAAACAAGGTTTGATTTTGATGCAGCATGGTACGGGATTCCATACTTCCATGAGCATTCTCTTTTGTGCCTGTAGCTGAACTTGTGACTACAACCTAATGCATTAATTTACCCCCTCAGTCTCAGTCTCAAGCCTGCATAATTCTATACAAGCTATTATGAACTTTATAGTATATGACAGTTTTTAATTTTATTATTGTAGAATTCTGTTAATGGGTGGATTGTGTGAGGAAATGAAAGGAAAAGGACTAAAAATGGCAGTAAAATTATAGTTCATGTCAGTTGATGATGAATATGTTTATTATGAATGAAAGCATCTTTACCTAAAGTACTCACCCGATTCAATGAATGATAATTAGATTTTGCTGCAGCAGATAATGTTTCAGCGGGTGCTGCTGAAATCAACCCAAAATTTGCCACTACGCAAATAGCAAAGACCATAAAATAAAACGAGTTGTTCATCTTCACTGGTCACTACTATTGACGTCTCAGACGTTAGACACATTTTATAGCCTCTACATCGCATGTTAGCTTGTTAATGGAAACCTTTGACAAACAATGCAACAACTTCCTGCGCGATAACGTGTGAGATAAAAGTTAGATATGTTGATTGTTATTGCAGTGATAAAGTTAATTTGCTTCACTAACATGTTAGGCCACATTGCAGATGTCAATCCTACGGCAATTATGTATTATAATTACTTAGTTCTTCTTATTATGAAAAGTAAAGTAACCCGCAAGTGTTACTTTTGTATTGTTTCTAAAGATGCTATCTTTCTAGTGATGTCGTGTTTGAAGTTAAATCTGCCCTGCTAACACTAATTAAGTTCATAGTCATGATTTAGCACTGTTACAAAATACACTCGCGAAAAAAGAATGCGGGTCAGTCCAAAAAAAATACTCTTTAATAAATAGAGCTATAATAGCGGCATGAATTAAATTATGTTGTAGATAATTTACCAGGTAAAAGGGAGAAGCGCCAAGCAAGGTAGGCTGCGAAATTCATTTTTTCTATTTTTGAAGTGAAAACTTCTTTAGCGGCGTTGAGCACTTTAAAAAAATTGTTCTGTAATGGGTATAAAATCTTAAACTCGCGTCAGGACACGTGACAAAGCGTAAGACGGATGGAGAGTAGACGATTTTGAACTTAACCTTCAACATTTTATGGTTTAAAATTATTTAAAGAAATTTGGAAAAAGCGTAAGACGGATGGAGAGTAGACGATTTTGAACTTAACCTTCAACATTTTATGGTTTAAAATCATTTAAAGAAATTTGGAAAAAGCGTAAGACGGATGGAGAGTAGACGATTTTGAACTTAACCTTCAACATTTTATGGTTTAAAATCATTTAAAGAAATTTGGAAAAAGCGTAAGACGGATGGAGTGTAGACGATTTTGAACTTAACCTTCAACATTTTATGGTTTAAAATCATTTAAAGAAATTTTTAAATGTTTCCAATCAACTTTGAACCTAATGCTTTAGGGATAAACACGGAATAGAAAAAACCGTAGACAGAGTATTCTATAGACTGCTGGATATCTTCCTTTGCATTCGCACAAGAAAAAGAAGAACATATAAACGTCACTAGCAAAGAAAAGAGACAGAGTATAAATATTTCTGTCCCTTATCGCGTGTCGGCTGAGCACATCATTGTCAGTGCACAACAAGTTTGACGTTTGTGGCGGTGCCAGATTGACATCCAATTTGTTTATTAACAATTGCATCGAAATTATACACATTATATGATCTTTTCGAGCTTAATTCGACAACAGTACATTTGTGCAACTGTGCAAAATGGTAAGGTGCAGTGTAATAAACTGTAAAAGTGATAGTTTGATGAAGATTGCTGGACTGTCCTTTCACTCGTAAGTATTAGATCTTTTTAAGTATTCAATCGCTTTGTGTCCTATTATTTCTCATAAAATAGTCGCAGTAATGTACCAACTAATTCGTTTAATGGATAAATCTCGTATAATCGTGATTTTTGCAATAATTTTATTATCTTACCTCAAAATTCAGTGTTGCCACTTTTTGACGGGGAATTTACCCTTTAATATGGGTAATACCGAATAATGCAATGTCTATAAAAAAATACTCTTCCGACCTTGATTCATATGATATTAGTAATACGCACTACTTAAAATCTATGTTAGTAACACACGTATTATACGATTTTAATTCGTATAACTGCACTCACCTGACGCAAAAAATGAAAGATAATAAAAAATCTTATTAAATTTTCAGATTTCCGAATAAACCCGAAATAAGAAACTTGTGGATTGCTGCTACCGCATGAATCTTTAGGATGTGATCCTATGATCAACATAGATCATGATTATTTAACAGATCCTTCTAGGCTTACTCTTTATTCTAAAGAAATAATAACCTATATTGCTGGTTTTATTGCAAGAAAGTTGAGGAAAGTTATTAAATGTGAGGATTGTCTTTTGGCTTTGATCACAGATAAGTATCACGGAATCATTACGACTGAAGGACATGTATCCATGGTCATGAATAAATTAAAAAAAAAAATCACGGAATCATTGCTAGAAGAGACAAAGGAGGCCTTATTTATCCTTCTACTGACTTAAATAAAGTCTGTGAATTGGCAGAAAAGATATTTCGAGCGCGTTCACGTATAGGAAATTCATTTTTTAATGAGAAAAATGTGATGTCAACACTTATATTATCGTGTTACAAGGAATGCACACGTACCAATATTAATATATTTATTAATGACCATTTCGACAGTCAGCCTTTTATAGGGAATCACAGAACTCTCCTCATTAAATCAATCGCAATGCATTACTTCGAAACCCGTATTCACCATAGTACCAAACAATGTTTTGAACCACAATCGAAAATAAGAATTATACATAATAAGTTAGTGCTTTTTCAAGGACAGTAATTTGTTTATAAATAAAATATTACAGTTGCATCATTGCTATGTTTTATCGTTTTCTGTGTATTGGAATGTTCATTTTAATTTGCAAGTGTATGAGTTTGGCGACACTGGTTCCCGTACTAAGGCAGTCTAAGGGCACTTCCATAAATGATAGTACTTTTATACTGATAAAGCAATTGGTGCAAAATTATTCCCTAATCATTCTAAAATATCAAACATGCTCAACGTTAATAATCAAGTTTTCACTTCTGCCGGCACTCCCGGAGTGCTAGTTTTTTTTTTTTTTTTTTGCAATTTGCAGGTTGCAGTGGCAATACTTTTGTACAAAATATGATTCGACTACTGTAACACATATACATATAATTACACAATTATAACCTATATATTAAAATCACTAAACCAACCGCATTCAATGACAATTTCATAAAATAGTCATTCAATGGGATTAAATGAGCTTAGAGGGCTGTATTGATCATTTTAATGATTATAACTCGGTAAAGCCTGTTAGCGTTATCGAAGTGTCGTGGATCACGTCTCGCGGCTTCGGTCGGGACCGAGGGTCTTGGCTTAACCGCCCGGACCACGAGGTAGAAAACCTCTATAAAAAGTTACTCCGAATCCCAAGCGGCGCCGCACCGCGAGGGGATGTATGGCTGACGGGAATAATCAGTCGCTAGTGCGTCCCCCCGCCAACGTACCAGCCGGCCTCAAATGGACCTGGGTGGGACATCTGACTAGACGCGGAGATGGCCGATGAAGTAAGGCTTTGACCGAGTGGTGACCAAGCTTAGGCCAAAGAAAAAAAGCTCGTTGGGTCGACGATATCGTCAAAGACGTGGGAAACACCTGGAAGAGGGACGCACAGAACCGGGAAGTGTGGCAGAAAAAAGGAGAGTCCTATATACCCAACAGTGGGTGATTTCGGGCTTATATGATAATGATGATTAAAGTCTGTTACTGTCGCGAATCATATCTTTAATCAACATACACCCTGATACTGACCTGCAAATTGCAAAGAAAAGTTACAAAATTTGAAATTCGCGGGTTACCCTGGCTATTAAATGTTGGAAACACACAACATTTTGATAAATAAAGTAATACTTTATTTATCAAAATGTCCAATTTGATAAATAAAGTACTTAATACTTTATTTATCAAAATGTCAAAAAAAAAATACTTTGAAAAAATAATGATGTACCTCACATAAACCACAAAAACAAAGTTTGAAACAAAATTAATACTTTGTGTTGTCTCCACGGGCTCTTCTCATAGCAAGGCGATTATGCATGCTGTATATTTAGTTTCTTATTAGGCAATATTGATGATTACGGGATATTGGTCCATTCTTCCACTGACTCATATTCCAGATCTTGAAGTGTAGCTGGGGCGGGGTTTCGATTTCTTACACAACTCTCAAGCGCATCCCAAGCGTGTTTGTTTAATTGGATTCAGGTCCCGGCTACTCGCAGGCCAGTCCTTGCGTTTGATGTCAACGTCTTAAAATACTCATTTACAATTTGAGTTGTACGAGTATGTGGCCTGGCGTTGCCATGCAAGAATATTGAATTTTCCTCCCTTTATATATGGGCCGACATTTTCATTATGAATTTTTTCCACATATCTTGCACTAGTTTGCGTACCATTTTCTATCAGCACTAGCTCCATGCGACTCTCCGAAGAGATTCCAGCCCAAATTATCGACCGCCAAACGGCAGGTTTTCCTCAAAACAAGCTGGAATAAAACATACCATTATTAATTTGCAAGTTACAGGGAGGTCCGCGAGTGTAGTGCATTAACTTATTGCTGTGTATGTCTAATTGTCTAGTGTTCGCCAATGGTTGAGATATATATCGTAGTATACCCTATATTACGATATTTTTCTATTTAGCTGTCCTCATGAACCTTTTAAAACTTTTCTTTTAAAACTTTTAAAACTTTTGTAAACTTATACCTTGTTGTAACTTTTTTAAACCGTCACTGTTATTATACTATCACCGTGAATTTTTTCACACACCCAAACACAACTGTTTAGCTGGTAGAAGGGGAGGGGGGGAGACACTTGATTCTAACAAAATTTTGCACTTTAAAGCTTAATATTTCACAAAGGAATCCCATTCGAAAAATAATTTCAACAAACTCGCAATATTTTTTAAAGACCTATCCAATGACATCCCACACTATGGGGTACGCGAGAAAAAAAATCCCCACTTAACGTGTAGGTAGGTACCGAGTCTACTGGAGATAGCCTAAAAAAATACTTTTATTTTACTTTGTCGGCGTAACTAATCTGTATATTCATGCCGAATTATAGCTTTCTGATACTAAGAGTCTTTGAGCTAAGCTGCGGACAGCCAGACAGACAGGTGGACATGGCGAAACTATAGGGTTCTTTGTTTCTTGACTACGGAACCCTAAAAACAATCTACATACCAACATTATGTAAGTAATTTCAGCATGACAAATTAACATCGTGCAACGTTTCGTCTGGGCACTGATCCATGCCCTTATCACGCATCACGCCCTCATGCAAGCAGTGCCAGATTAACCCTGTAGCAAAAGTAGCAATTGCTACGGAACCCGAGAAAACCGGAGCCTCGCGTATGCAAACCCCCCGGGAATCTCGGAAAACTATATAGGAACCATCCTATCCCAGGCGAAATACTAAAATTTTCGATCTCGCTAATTCATCCAGTACATACTTAGGTACTTAATTCAATATAAGCTGACAGATTTACTTTATTTCTCATTTCTGAATAAATGAGCACAAAATTATTAATTATTTAAAAAACTTTTTAAAAACAAGCTTTTATTTAACTTGCAATTTATGTATGTTTGTCCGGGTGGAATCTTGCAATGAATTTTAAGTCAGTTATCTTCAACAGATTGAGAGTTTCCTCTTGAGAAGTCGATCCTGGCTGCAGGATAATTTCAAAGCAAATCATGTTTATCTATCAAAAGTGAACGCGTATGCAAAGTTTCGTGTCTGCGCTATTAACCGTTGAGGAGTTCCCTCGTGAGAAGACAATCCTGGCCTCAGGATGAGGTCATGATAGAAATCATCTTTATCTATCAAAGTGAACGAGTATACAAAGTTTCGTGTCCGCGCTATTAACCGTTGAGGAGTTCTCTCGTGAGGAGACGATCCTGGCTATAGGATGACGTAATGTTTGTCACAAAAGTGTATTGTCACCAGAACCAAAGGTGTTTGCAAAATTTCAGCTCAATCGGTCGAAGATAACTGATTTAAAATTCATTGCAAGATTCCACCCCGACAAACATTTCAAGTTAAATAAAAGCTTGCAAATAAATAAATAAAAAAAGGCAATGTCAAAATATCAGAGCTCGCTTCGCTCGCTCTTGCATTCTCTTGTTTCTAGAAACTTCTCTGCATAAATCGACAAAGTAACTGTGTAACTCCTATTTTAGTTTGGATGGTCAGAAGAAAATTATACAGTACCCCAGGTGGAGTGCAAAAAATTTCGTATGATCTTTGCATTCACGAGTTTCTTTTTGTTATGGATTAGTAGAAATAGATAAAAGAAAACTCATCAAATACGACGAGGCAAATGCAAAAATTTTCGAACTCGTTACGCTCACCCATATCCTACGTTTTCTCAATTGGTAATCAGTTCAGTAAGTCGACAAAGTTAGTCCTTGGAGAGTTCCCTTCTCTTTAATTATTTTTTAATAGTGTTTTGGAGTCGTCACTTTGGAGTTGATGGTTTGGGGTCCTTGCTTGTAGATCAGAAGGTATGTTGAAGATAAACTCCGTTTAAGAACGAATATTGAATGTATATATTTTCCAAAATGGGTCGTCTTTTATACAATTTTACAAACTAACAATAGCCAATAAAAACATGTACATTAAATTAGAAACACTATTTACAAAATAAAAATCCAATAAGAATCCAAGGATTTTTGACCAATCGCGTCACAGCACTGTTGTCGTGTTATTTCCACGAGAGGCGCTAGTGAGCTCACGGCGCGGCACGGCGCGGCGGCGCGGCGGGCGACTTTTCCCGCCATTTCGCCGCTCGCGACGAAAGCATAAATATATGTGCCATGTCGCGCGCGCGTTAGTGTCGGGCAGGCCTCCGTCGAGTGAAGACTGAAGATGCAGTGATGAAGATCGAAGACACGTCGAACCGAAGCTAGAAGAGTGGCCTCACAGCTCCCGACACTCCTATTTCTTTACGGAATCGTCAAAACGTTGAAATAGTTCTTTTCAGAACTGCTTGCTTCGATGTTTCTTATCAGAACGTCAGAAACGTTATACCAAAGTTCTTATCAGAACTGCTCGCTTCAATGTTTCTTATCAGAGCGTCAAAAACGTGGTAATGTGCAGTGACGTGGTGGTGGTAGCTACAGTACTCCCCCTCAAGCGAAGCGTACCGGCAGCTTGACGACACGGCCTGAGCGCGTTGACCTGTTGATGGCGGGCTGTGACGTCACGTTGACCGTAGGTACTTTTGCTTGTTGCTTGGTAACAGCTGATGTGGTAATGGTTTTCTTGGTAACGGTTGGTGAGGTACTGGTTTCCTTGGTAATGGTTGGTGTGGTACTGGTTTCCTTGGTAATGGTTGGTGTGGTAACAGCTTGGGTTAACTTGGTAATGGTAAACTTGTTTGGAGGTAAGGTACAGGTATTCTCTGAGACGACATATGCAGGCTTAAGTCGATCAATGGAAATGTTGGCTTGCCGATTCGGTAGCTGTATAGAGTACACTTTATCTGTTCGGCTTATAACTCGATACGGGCCTTCATATGGAGCTTGGAGTGGTTTCTTGACTGCATCGGTTCTAACAAACACGTGACTGCACTTGCGTAAATCTTGATGCACGAATACGCGTTTGTTGTTGCTGTGATGCTCTGTGACGGCTTGCGCTTTGTTTGCTTGAATGACGTCACGAAGTTTTTCCACGTAATTATAGTCCATTGTAGGTACGTAGGTATTTGATGTGAAGAAATCGCCTGGCAGACGTAAGTTGTATCCGTAGGTAAGTTCAGCTGCGCTCACACCTGTGTCGGTGCGTAGCGCGGCGCGTAAACCAAGTAACACGGTAGGTAGCTCGTTGATCCATGTACTCGTGTCGGATAGTTTGGCGCGTAATGCTGTTTTGAGCGAGCGATGCCATCGTTCGACCATCCCGTTGCTTTGAGGATGATACGGTGTTGTGCGATTTTTCTTAATACCCATTTGTTTCATTAGGTTTTGAAACAGCTGACTCTCGAACTGGCGACCTTGGTCGCTTGTGAGTGTAGTCGGGCATCCAAATCTTGATATCCAGTGTTGGTAGACGATATCGGCGATTCGATCAGCTGATATTTCGTCGGTAGGTATTGCTTCAGGCCATTTCGTGAGTCGGTCGATCATTGTTACTAAGTAGCGATGTCCTTGAGCTGTTGTAGGTAAAGGTCCTACAATGTCCACATGTAGATGTTGAAAACGATCGCTTGGCGGGAAAGCAGAGATGTTCGAGAATGTGTGACGTTGTATCTTGCTTTTCTGACAATGTAAACAAGTTCGGGTCAAACGGCTGATGTCGGAGTTCATCGATGGCCAGAAGTATTTTTGAGTTATAAGTTTTCGAGTCGTTCGCGTACCAGGATGACTGATGTTGTGCACGCTGTTGAAAACTTCTTGTCTATGTTCTTCTGGTATGTAAGGGCGTATATAAGACGTAGATGTTTCGCAGTATAACTCGACGTCAGTGTTTGGTATTATTATTTTCTTGAGAGTGATGTTTGTTTCTTGCAATAATTGTTGAATGTTGCTGTCCTTTTCTTGTGCGCTGGCTATTTCCTTGAAGTTTATTGTAGATGGGCATGAAATAGTTTCGATGCGGCTGAGTGTGTCGGCGACGATATTTTGTTTACCGCTCACGTGACGTATGTCGGTGGTGAATTCACTGATAAACAAGAGTTGTCTCGTTCGTCTCGGTGTTTCAGTACTCGATTGAGTTTTAGACATAACATATGTTAGCGGCTTATGGTCGGTGAATATAATAAGGTGACGTCCTTCAAATGTCTTGCGGAAATGTTTGACTGCCATGTAGATTGCGAGTAGCTCTCGGTCGTAGGTAGAATACTTCTTTTGTGCGTCGTTGAATTTCTTGGAAAAATATCCGAGCGGTTGCCACGTGTCATCGATGTATTGTTGTAAGACGGCGCCAGCAGAGTTGTCGGATGCGTCGCAAAATAAAGCGAGTGTAGCATGATGTGATGGGTGGGCTAATAAAGCTGCGTTTATGATGCTAGCTTTACATTGCTGGAATGCTTGAGTTGCTTCGTCGGACAACGTGATCGGAGTTTTGTCTCGCTTCTTTACGTTATGTAGGTATGAATTCAGCGGGGCTTGTAGTGCTGCGGCGTTAGGTATATGATCGCGATAAAAGTTGATCATTCCAAGAAATCTTCGTAATTCTTCAATTGTAGTAGGTATTGGATAATCGATGAGTACGATGTGGAGGTGTTCTCTGTGTTGGTCTTCGCTTTCTGATGCTAATAATAAGTCGTCTATGAATGGGAAGACGAAATCTAATCCTCTTAGTACTTCGTGAATGTAGCGTTGAAACGTTTGTCCCGCGTTCTTCAAACCGGGGCACATACGTGGGAATTCAAACAATCCCATTGGGGTGATGATGGCTGTCTTCTCAATGTCTTCTTCTCTTACGCTCAGCTGTTGATAGGCGCGGTTGAGGTCTATTGTTGAGAAGATAGTTTTTCCGGATAGGTGATGTGTGAAGTCTTTGATGCGTGGAACAGGGTATCGATCTGGTATGGTGATGGAGTTGAGTCGGCGATAGTCACCACAAACTCTTATGTTGCCATTCTTCTTAGGTACGATGTGAAGAGGTGATGACCATGGGCTTTTACTAGGTCGACATAGTCCTTGTTCGATCATGTTTTCAAATTCCTTCTTCACTATTTCGAAACGATGTGGTGGAATTGGTCGAGCTCGGCTGTGTATCGGTGGTCCTTTTGTTTCGATGAAATGTTGCACTTGGATATCGGAGTTTAGTTTCATCGATGTTAATCTCGTTATGCCGGGATATTGAGCTAAAATGTCGTGGTAGGATTGCGACATGTCGATGCTGCGTATCGTAGGTATGTTCGATACTCGTACCGGGGCATTTACCTTTAAACTCGTAACACCGTCGATTAATCTTCGGTTTTTCAGGTCGACGATGAGTTGATGATGCTTGAGGAAATCGGCTCCGAGTATAGGTTTTGAGACGTCAGCTACGATGAATTTCCATAGGTATGGGCGACGTAGATTGAGGTCAAGGGATAATGTTTTCTCGCCATACGTAGCTATAGTTGTGTTGTTCGCTGCGTATAGCTGGAATGGTAACGGCGTTGGTACTTGTCCCTTACTTCTCGGTAGCACGGATATGTTGGCTCCAGTGTCGACTAAGAATGATAATTTGGAGTTTCTGTCGGTGATATACAGGCGGTGGGATTTTTCTTGAACGCCGGTGTCCGCCACTGCCAACGTTCCGTCTAGTTTTCCGTGTTCTGTTTCTGCTGCTTGTTGAATGAGCAAGGTGATGTACAGCGTCTAGCTTGCTCCTTGAAACGACGGTGATAGTAACAAAATGGTGATGGAGAAACATCGTGGCTTCGTTGACGTGATGTGCTGCGGTGACGAGATGAGTGACGACTACGACGATAATTGTTGTTGTGATATCGATCTGACTTCAATTCTGCTATTTCTAGTGATAATTTTCTTATCTCGCTGATTAGGTACTGCGTGTCAGCTTGCGGTGCGGCTATTGAAACTGGTGCGGGTGCATGAACGGCTGCGACTTCTGTTGGTGCTGTCTGCTCCATGATTTTGTCGGCGAGTAGCGCGAGTTCGTCGAGCGTTGTCTTGGTGGTGAAGGTTTCGCTGACTGCGAGGACTGACCGGACGTGTGATGGGAGGTGATTCGTCCACATAAGTCGTAAGGTGGAGTCGGGAACCTTGTCTCTGGCGAGATTTCGCATGCGGCGGAGTAGTTGCGTTGGCTTTTGATCGCCGAGTTCCATGTCGGACAGTAGTTTCTGGAACTGACGGCTGTCGGATTCCTCGTAGGCAGATATGAGCCTATTTTTGATCTCGTTGTACTGATCAGTCTCTGGTGGGTTGTAGAGTAGGTCCATAATCTGCTCGATATCCTGTCGCTCGAGCTGTGCGATGACCATCTGTGCGAGTTGGGCTTGGCCTTTCTTGAGATCGTTGGTTGCTGCTTCGAAACTGATGAACCAGAGCCGTGGTCGATCACGCCAGAATGGTGGAATACGCATGGTGAGCGATATTCCAGCTGCTTCGGCCTTCTGGACTGGGTTTGAGCTTGATTGTTGTTCTTCATTTTGGCAGGGATTCGACATCTTGATTTATTTTGCTGGAGACTGGCAGAGCTTCGTTTGGTGATACTGGCAGAGCTTCGTTTGGCGATACTGGCAGAGCTTCGTTTGGCGAGACTGGCAGAGCTTCGTTCTTGATTCTTCAGTGTTCTGGCAGGAGAGAGTCACCACTTTGGTGTCGTCACTTTGGAGTTGATGGTTTGGGGTCCTTGCTTGTAGATCAAAAGGTATGTTGAAGATAAACTCCGTTTAAGAACGAATATTGAATGTATATATTTTCCAAAATGGGTCGTCTTTTATACAATTTTACAAACTAACAATAGCCAATAAAAACATGTACATTAAATTAGAAACACTATTTACAAAATAAAAATCCAATAAGAATCCAAGGATTTTTGACCAATCGCGTCACAGCACTGTTGTCGTGTTATTTCCACGAGAGGCGCTAGTGAGCTCACGGCGCGGCACGGCGCGGCGGCGCGGCGGGCGACTTTTCCCGCCATTTCGCCGCTCGCGACGAAAGCATAAATATATGTGCCATGTCGCGCGCGCGTTAGTGTCGGGCAGGCCTCCGTCGAGTGAAGACTGAAGATGCAGTGATGAAGATCGAAGACACGTCGAACCGAAGCTAGAAGAGTGGCCTCACAGCTCCCGACACTCCTATTTCTTTACGGAATCGTCAAAACGTTGAAATAGTTCTTTTCAGAACTGCTTGCTTCGATGTTTCTTATCAGAACGTCAGAAACGTTATACCAAAGTTCTTATCAGAACTGCTCGCTTCAATGTTTCTTATCAGAGCGTCAAAAACGTGGTAATGTGCAGTGACGTGGTGGTGGTAGCTACAGTGTTTAGTCACAGGTTAACACCACTTTGCTTTTTAAAGAAAGAGAACGATTTAGGGTACCAACCATAGAGTATAGTAAGTATATAAAGGAAGTACTAACCCCCCCCCCCCCTCTCCAATCAAAACTTAGATCCGGGCACACCGCAAATTTTTTGTGAACGAAGTTGGCAAAATATTTTTCGGGTTGTACCCTTTCTGGCAGATCAAGGACCCCGTGTTTGCTTAATCGGGTACTGCATGTAAGCTTTTATCGCGAAGAAAATATGTGCGAAATCAACGCTATTAGGTACTTACCCGACCATACACTTTAAAAGCCTACCTTTACTTTTATATATCATACTATGTACAGACGCTAGCACATCAAGCTACTACAATCTGTCAAATTTCTTGAACAGATTTTCAACTTTATCTCCAAAGCATTAGGTTCAAGATTGGTTGGCAAAATCTGATAATTTCGGGTAGGTTGACCTGCTGGCGTCTGTACCTATTATCATAATATACTAATTATTCCAGCCTCCGAGGCTCCTTTCACTCCATGACTCCATCCATCAAACATACTTGGTAATCCAGTTGTACTTATTAGTTCCGCGGTTGTCCTAACAGTTAGCAGACATCTTAAGTCACCTCGTAAATTTATCATTTTCTCAAGGAATTTTCCCTGAGAACCTAAAATTGTCAATAGTAAAACCGTTCCATAAGAAGAATTCAAAACTAGACATGAATAACTATAGGCCCATCACGTTGATCCCGATTTTATCAAAAATTTTCGAAAAAATCATGCACTCACGAATAACAGATTTCTTAAATAAATTTAATGTCATAACAAAAAACCAAAATGGCTTCCAAAAAGATAAATCAACAACACTTGCAACTTTCTCTCTAATACAAAGAATAACAGAAAACATAGACAAACGCAATAGAGTTGCTGCTATTTTCTTTGATATGAGCAAAGCATTTGATTTCGTAGATCACAAAATCTTACTAAGAAAATGTGAACTTTATGGAATCCGTGGTAATGCACTCGATTGGATTAGAAGCTATCTAAGTAATAGAAAACAATGCGTCGAAATAAATCAGCTGAATGATCATCTTGTATCGACTCCATCGAGGTCTAGCTTTGAGTCAAACAATTTTGGAGTCCCTCAGGGAAGTGTCTTAGGTCCTCTCTTATTCCTTATATACATTAATGATATCCCTCTAGTAACAAAACATCAATGTATTCTATTTGCGGACGATATATCTGTTATCGTGCCAGATGAGCCAAATATAAAGTACGAAGATTCACTAAGAAACACCATAGATACAATAATGAATTGGCTCAAAAACAACAACCTTACAGCTAATATTTCAAAAACTAAAATTCTGCAATTTTCTAACTATAATAACACATCCATCATACCCTTAGACATACATTATAATAACATCAAAATTGAAGAAGTCCTGGACACTAAGTTCCTAGGTATAACCTTAGACAGACATTGTAACTGGAAAGCACACACAAATCGCATCTGCTCTAATCTAAATAAATTTGTCTTCGCGTTAAAAAGGCTCAGGAAATTGTCAAGCATAAAAACTGCTATGGCTGCGTACCATGGCTACGTTGGGTCTGTCATCAGATACGGTCTACTCATATGGGGTAACTGCTCGTTCGCCAAAAGAGTTTTTATAACCCAAAAAAAATGTATAAGAGCCATCTGTGGAGTCGGGCCGTTGGAATCATGCAGACCCTTATTCAAAAAATTAGGATTACTCACTCTCACTAGTCTATACATACTAGAAGTGGGAATATTTGTGAGAAAACACCTAGATATCTATGGTAAAGCCTCAGAAAACAAAAGATTTGTCTCAAGAGATCCCACTCGTCTTGCTATCACAAGATGCAGGAGCACACTTTTTCAAAATAACTGCTATAGTATGTCTGTCAAAGTCTACAACAAAATACCTAAACAAATAAGAGAACTCCCATTTACTTATTTTAAAAAAAAACTAAAAAGATGGCTGTTTAATAATGTTTTTTACACAATAAGTGAATTTTTAAATTTCAAGCCCAACTGTACCTAATGGTTTCACTGTACGTACCAACCTAACTATGTATAAAAATACTACATAATATAAATATTTTGATAGGTACTCTTTAGTAATAATTTTAAGTTGAATTTGTAACTTTTAACACTGTTTATCATCTAAACTTTAATGGTTAACTTATATTTTAGATACCAATATTTGCATGCTGAATTTTTAGTAAGCGGAATATGTAGAACCTATTCATCTTTAACACCTCAATGTACCATATTTCACGCAAATAAAGATTATTCGATTATTCTATTCAGTTGAAACTTCTTCAACCATACTCCAACGACAAAAGTAGGTATTGTTACTGTACCGCCGACCGACAGACAGACATTGACATTCCATTATTTTGTATGTACCGGTACCCGCCAAATTGTTTAAATTGCGTTCATCCAATCGACATTGTGCGTAGTCAGCGTCAGCGTAAAGGCTAAAAACGATCCAGTCTTTAATTGAAAAACAATTACGCTTTGAAAATGAATACCAAATCTCAATCTACACCGGTGGTAGCGTCAGCTGCTGGCAAAGTTTACAAAGTCCCCAATCGCTTGGGTCGAGGTGTACCCGAAGTAGCAGATGTCTACATTAAGAAATGTTCCTGCAACAGAGACAAAACTATTGTCTTCTGTCGATCATGTGGCTACTATTGCAATGGAAGAATCCGCTTGAAATGTGAAATACACCCTCGTGTAAGTTGTTATAAATCTTGCATCTATTATTTTCGTCAGTCCACCCCTAAGGTGACTTTCGGACCCATCTATCCGTTACTATTTGCCTGGATTTTGTACCTGCTATCTACAGTAATATTGTATTTGAGTCTGATTTTGTGTTGTAAGGATTTTGTTATATTAGCTAGCAATTTTCTCTGACCCAGAAAATCTGATAGTATAAACAGGCCCCTCCTAAGCAGCCACAACGGCTGATCCTATACTGTCTTACTAGGTTGTCAGATTAACTATGGGAAACCTCCCTATTCTGTACTTTATATGCAGTCACCAATATAATATTGCTATCTAAGTATCCCATTTTGTAGACATTTTCCCCTTTCAAATCTAGTAATTCTTCAACCAGATATCTCTGCTGCCAAATTTATACTGTAGCTTAATCATGTCAGACAGATTTGAATTCGAACTTGGAATTTTTGCTTACAGGTAACTTTCCTCTTGGATATAGCAGAATGTCCCCGTTGCCATTCTGCAGTGTTTCTGGATGAATATTTTGGGAATCTTTAAATTAGTATGACAACAATATTCTAAATAAGAGTACCTTATGATTTTTTTTTTTTCTTTAGAAATGTGGATACTCTAGCTTGGTAATAAGTTATTCTATTACTTTTATTATATAGGTCATTATTGATATAATGGCTAGTAATAAATTCAACTAATATTGTAACTTATTGTGTAGCTATCTACAGTACTGAATATGTATGTTATTTACCATTTAAATATTAATTTAGATGAGTAAAAAAGTATTATTTAGTTTATACGGCTTTGATTGCCTATTTTTAAGAGTCATACTAAACTTGAGTTAGGAAGAAGTTGTTCTCCCAGAGGACGAATATTGTTTTCATGATTGAAACTTGATGATTTTTAAGAAAAATTACTTTGTTTCTCATATGTATGTTTTTTTCATTAAGTTGTTTTTAATTGTAAGAAGTTTAGGTACTTTAATAAACTAGATTTAAAGACTTATTTTTTTAAATAACCCTTTAATTTAAATTACATCACTCATTCCCATTTCCATCAACACTAGATAAAAAGTAAATGATAGCACAGCAAGTTGAACATACAACATACATACATAACATCACACCTGTAATCCCCGAAGGGTTAGGCAGAAGTGTTTCTAATAGTGCACTCACATTTTGCCAGTTATGTTTCAAGTCCTATATCCTAGGGGGCGAGCCTATTGTCATCAACCATGCACAAATCCAGACTCAGTAGCTGCTACTGAGAAATTCCTGATGGAAAAACCCAATAACAATGTCCAACCTGGGAATCGAACCCAGGCCCTGGTGCTCTGTGAGGATCGCCCGGAGGACACGGTGGAGCACACCGTGGTCTTCTCCGCTTGGGCGGAGCACCGCCGTGTCCTCGTAGCGGCGATTGGCGGCGGCGACCTCTCGCGTCCGGCCCTGGTTCAAGCCATGGTCCGGGGCAAGAAGAATGGGAAGCAGTCATGCTAGCGAAGGAGGTGGCGGAACGTGATTAGTAATGGGCTAGCTCGCCGCCCGCGCCCGTCCGTCTTATGACGACGGCGCGTTCGAGTTCCACGCGCGCCTCAAAGAGATGCCAGCCAGCTCCCTATCCCGACTGGCCGAACGTTCTGATATACATGATGCCTGCCAGGGCTGCGGGACTGTTCGAAAGAGATACCGCGGCCCTGGAACACAAAGGGCAAAAGAAGGAACATGGATGGGTTTTAGTCAGTAAAAGTCTGACACTCCCTTCCGCTCCGCCCAGAGCGGGAGGAGTCATTTGATGATTTCCCACCCGAAAAAAAAAAAAAAAGGGAAACCATCCATGTTCCTTCTTTTGCCCTTTGTGTTCCAGGGCCGCGGTATCTCTTTCGAACAGTCCCGCAGCCCTGGCAGGCATCGGCTCCACTTTTTCTGATACCTATATATCAATGACCTGGCAGAAGTAACAGATCATCCCTGCATACCTACTCTTTGCAGACGATGTTTCCGTAATTATGCCTAAAACTAAAGAAAACTATGAGGAAATAAATAGTACCGTAAGCAAAGTAGGTAATAACTTGGATGGAAAAGAATATCCTTAAACCTAACCTGGATAAATTGAGGAAATATGTAAATCCCACCAAAAACATTCTGTAAAAAACTAGCCAAGTCTCGATGAAGCTGCTTGTTTATCTCTAAAAAAAGTATTGAAATCTAGACAAAGTCGTGCCAAGTGTAAAGTTCCATACTGCGATTTATTTATTATTATAGTTAATGTTGTGTGACTTGGCCGTTGAACATTCTTTATACGCTAGTGGGTAAAAGTCATTTTTTTACACAGATATAACATTCTGTTGTACCTACCTATGTTTGTTAAGCGAGATAATAGCCCATACTGGTATTGGTAATTGGACACTAGTCTCATTATAGGCTGTTGTTGATTGTGCAACGCATTCATTCAGATAATGCTGACTTCTGCTCTCTTCTTTTTCGAGCGTCAAATCGACCACCGATCTAACATCGAATAGACATGCAGACAGACATATATCAATGACTAGAAGTCCGTCTGTAACGAAAATATTTTTTTATACTGTTTGTTTTAGACTATACATAAGTATTATTGAAATACGCAGCTTTATCAAGCCTAGAATTGCCTGGTTATTAAATCAACGTTTTCCAAGTGGCAATTTTCCATCGTCAATGGGTGCGGTTCTGGCGACAGATTGGTGCAATGGTGTCATGGAGCACCTGGTTTTGTACCCTTGTGTAACTTTAACGGCCAAGTCACACAACATTAACTATAATAATAAATAAATCGCAGTATGGAACTTTACACTTGGCACGACTTTGTCTAGATTTCAATACTTTTTTACAAGCAGCTTCATCGAGACTTGGCTAGTTTTTTACAGAATGTTTTTGGTGGGATTTCACTTCTTTTTGTAGAAACGTGGGTATGTTGATTTCTTTTATTAGAATATCTTTTGTGACTCAGTTTTTTTTCTTTGTATTAGTAGTTTTTTTATTTTTACAAATCTTTCTTTTCTTTTTTTCCGGCTCTGAATCTTTTTCATACACCAAGAAAGATATTGAATGGAAGAGACAAGACCCGTCCTTGGGCATACCGATAATATTTAGACTAACAATAATAACCTAGTATAATATCTTTAAGACTTCTTTAATTATTACTCAGCCTACAATGAGGAAGAACAAACAGCAATGAGGAAGGAAATCGTCAGCACTAAGAATAGGCAGAACAAGTTCATTTCAGTTTGATATTTAGTTCGAACCTCATTTAATCGCGGTGTTAAGATTCTCCATCTTAACACCGCGATTCAGAAATGAGACGAAAATGCACAGCGGCCATCTAGTAGCGGTAGGCAGAAGTTTTTATTAATAACAACACGAAGTAATTTCCAATTGATAAACTTATAATTCAATCCATTTTTGACATCAAATGAAGCGGCCCACCAAGTTGAATATTTTTTGAAAAGGCGGTAATGTCGATCTATTTATAGTTTCGTTGGACTCTAGTGTTTTCTAATCAGTGTCACCAGGTACTCCAGATCTTCGATTATCCTAGTTTTTATAGTTTTCCCTTTATGTGGCCATTAAACCCTAACTCTGTACCAAATTTCAGCTCTCTGAGTTTATGGGAAGTACTAGTTCTATTTTGATGATCATGAGTGAGTGAGTGAGTTTCATAAATGCAAAACTTTGCTTTTGCTTAACTTCGGAACTAAATGACCTACAGACTTGAAATTTTGGATTTTAAGTATGTAATTATAGCTTTCTGAATGACGAAAGTTTCTGCGTTCTGGTCTTATCCAGACGTTCTCAAATAGAGGCCTGAAAATGCGGCGAAATGGTTCCAGTAAAGGATGGTACGGCAGTTTGCTTCGCGCTCGACTTGGCGGGGGCACTGCCGTGCCCCCCGATTTACCAAATCTCACCCTGAGATGTTTGAAAAACTGGGTGATAAATATACTTAAGTCCAAAACTAGATATCCTAATAGATTAATTATTTTTGGTACGAGAACTGAACTATATAGGCGGAGTTGCTATCCTATTTGTGTGTTCAGGTATATAACAAGATTCCTTCAGAAGGGCTTTACACAGATGGTTAATTGAGAATTCCTTCTATATTATAAAAGAATTCCTTGAGCTAAAACATATGATGTAATTGTACCTATACCAAAAATTTGCATGTCATTTTGTTATGATTGAATATATTAAGCTACTATTATACTAACATTGTAAGAACTTCTGTAACCCTAACCATCTTTTTTTGCAAATAAATCTTTGACTTTGAATAAATAAAATAACAACTGATTGGGTAAACTTTTGTTGCTTTGGGAACTACAATAGTATTGACCATGCCATCACAATAGAAGGATTGGTAAAACTTATAAGTTTTAGTAACATCTAGTACTAATTTCAATGATTTCAGGTTGGGGGTTTTCATTGTCCGATGTCTTGAAGAAAAATTCAACATAAATTTAAGAAAATCTTATTTATTACTAACTAAATCTACATAACACACTTTAACAATAACTTTTGACTATTATTTAAACCTAACCTATCAATATTCATATTGTGAACCAACTGGGGACATCTGTTCTGTGTTTATTGCGATCAATGTAATTTTGGAAGTTTTTCTTTGCTTCACTTAAAGCTTTTTCTTCGTCTTCTCCATCATCTTTTTTGGAGCCAAATATGTCTGGATATTCAAACTTCATATCTTTTGGCTAAAAAAAATAAAATACATTTTTGAGCTATATGCTACTGCATAGCATGACATCACGGGTTTGATTCCCTGGTCAGGAAGTGATACTGGGTTTTTCCACCAGGAATTTTGCAGTAGCAGCTGTTACACTGCTGGACTGCTGCCTTGCACTTCAGGAATTACAGGTGTGATATTATGTCATATGTAACTGCAGCAGCTGTCATGCACTGCACACTAAAAAAACTTTATAAATATTAGGCTCAGTGTATCAGATCACACCACCCATTCTCATCCTTAAGAATAGATGGTGCTTTTGGGGTAGGAATATATAAATATATAGGAATTTGAACATGTAAGATTGTTAGGTATTGGATAGCTTAGGTGGCTGTTAACTAGTCAATTTAATATTTACATTGTTGCATAGTTGTGTGTTTTTGTGGCTCTGTATCAAAACATCCTATTAGCATCTGGTCCTATTAGAAAATCAACCTATTATCAAAACGATACTTTAACAAAATGTTGTATTAGCAAATGGTCCTAAAACAAAGGAATGGGAATTGTAGTCATACCACACGAACATATTTTTTTTAAAGGAATAAATGTTGTTATAATCTGTTTGAGATATTAAACTAAATTAAATAAAATTAGAGGAGTGGGCCCAGTATGGGTTGGCGTAAGTCATATATCTTCGAATATATTGGTTCTCAGGAAAGTCAAAGATTTCCATTTCTATTTTGACAGCAGTGGTGATGAAATAATTTAAGTAGTAAAGTGTGTGCCTGGATTCAAACTATCTGCAACTTGTGGTTTGTGGTCATTTCCTTTAGTCCACCACTGCTTAAATCATATGCTAAACCATATTAAGAAATCTCTACACTGGACTCAATAAAATATTGTCTACTAAGTCACCTTCACCGGTTACAGTTTTTCACTAACCTCTTAGTGAGCATGGTAAAGTACACACTGACGGTCAATGGAGAACTTCTAAGACCCTGGCATGTCCCACCTGGAAGCTAGTGTCGTTTTGATGATAGGTTGTCTTGCTGTTGTCTAGCTAGTGTCGTTTTGATAATAGGTTGTCTTGCTTAATGTTTAATATGGAGCCGTTTCTGTTTGTCTGTCAGTGTATTCTATTTATTTTATTGGTTTACCTAAAATTGTCAACAATGGTTTTTATTCAGTATATACCAGAAATCCACCCCTAAGATGACCTACTTACCCCACCCACATCTAAAATGACGCTTTGCCCTAAGACCAGTGATAGAAATCATTATTTTTTATTAAACTTACCAATACAACATAAGCACTCTTTATATCATCATCCTTGATAACATATCCTTTACCAACATCTCTCCGGAATTTTCCCATAGATATTCTCGTCCTCACATCAACAATCGGGATGTTGTAAATCTTTTCCAAATAGTTTTTTATGTCATACTTGGTCATTTCCATGGAGCAATGAAACTGGACTACATTAGGCAACTGTTTCGCTTGAGGTCGCACAATTTTCATCCAGAAATTAGGTAAAAAAACCCTCAACTGTGGATTTCCCCTTTGGTATAACGGATACCTGAAATTATAATAATTAGGGGTTGTGATATTGTTGGAGATTTCGCCCCGATGGTATAAACTAAGACACTATTGTTGCGTTGAAGATGAATACATACCAGCGAGTGGACATTTTGCTTATATAAGTACCTGTGAAACGGTTATTTACGTAAAAGTAACAGTTTTAGAAAAAAAACTGTTAATGTTCCTTTTCATAACCTAACACAAAATATTTGTCTTGTCAAATTTTTGACGTTTTTGATTTGATGATTTTGAAGTGTGCAAGTCGGTGCAAGTCATAGATATAAGAAAAATAGAGGATACGGCGTAAGTTGCATATATATTTTTTGGTTATACAAATATCATGCAAACATGAACCTTGCCAACAAAAATATATCCGTCTCATTCTCACACGTCATAATTTACAAATGTAAAAAAAGATAAAAACATATCATAGACTTCAATTTTCTGTTGACAGTTTTCATACTGTCACCGAGCTCCGCCTTGAAGCACGACGCCATTTTAGGTTGTCGTTCGTTTGTGGTAGTTCGTCTGTCATTTATGCGTTGTTGGGAGTTAATTTTCAGTGTTGCAGTGAATTTTGACTACTTTGGTGCTTTTTTGTTGATTTGTAAAGGTTAACTGAGCAAAAACAACATGACAAAGTGTTGCATCAATGGATGTAATTCGAATTCTCGTAAAAATGAAGTAGGATTGTCATTTTTCAGGTTAGTTGCAATTTTTTTCCATAATCATGTATATTTTTCGTGTGAATTGCGTTTCGTGTTCATATTATTGGTTCTAGGTCGTGTTTCCGCTATTATCTAGGATTTCCAATGACTATTATCATGTAGAAATAAACAAGTAAACATTTTGATTGTTTACATTTTAAACATAGTGTTGTCCTAACGTGCCGTCGTGTTTTGAAATTATCGATATACAGTTTAACAATAATATTGTTATTGGCTGTGTGCGAAGTACTAGGTGGGGGTAATGTCATTGATCGCAGCGCTCATGTGGCCAAAAGTAAAAACAATGTTGGCGCTGTCATGTGCCATATCTCTAAGTAATCTGTTTAGACTTGGTTACATAATTTTAATAATTACGTTATTCCCCCGATAAAAATGGGTCACAGCAGTTGTTGTGTTGTAAATTGCAAGAATTCTGGCAGAAACAGTAAATGTACGTTTTATCGATTCCCAACAGCTACTTGGAAAATAGAAGCATTTACCACTTTGATTATAAACGCAATCACATTTCACACTTGTAATTACTCGTGCTGCATTCACCTGCAACCTGCAATCAAATGAATATTTAAAAATTGCGTCTATTAAAACTCAATCTCTGATTCTGACTTCAAACGGAGATTAATTGTTTACCTCTACAACCGTTAAAGTAAGGTAGCAAAGTAATAGATGTTTGCCTTATGATGCGAGCTTGAATTATTAAACTCTGTCCTTGCTTTTTTCTTAATTCCTCTACGTCACGGACATGTTCAGCAGAAACCAACAATTTTCCTTTAAAGACCGTTTGTGGTTGGAATTATTTTATATTGTGAGTGATACTCACAAACCCGGTCCTTAAAATAATAATCATTTCGATCTGAAAACGATATTTAATTTATCACTAGTGATACAGGAACAATTATTTATGCTTATTATTATTGAATAAAACCATTAAAGTAGCTTTCTTTTCTTATTTTACAGTGAAACTATAACTAAAAATGATGTAAACAAACCCTGACACATGCAAAATAAAACACACTTTTTGAATAAATTTTACTTACCTCATTCAACTCGAATGGTCAAAAATTATTGCAAAACCTTTTCTCCACCCAAATCAACGTATCACAGTAATTTTATTATATTTTAGATAATTTTGTATTATTTTTGTAATAATTTGTGATATTGCCGCCATTAAATATCAAAACGTCAGAGCCAACAAAGTTGCGGACGCTAGGTGGCGCTGAAGTCGTGCACAGAGCCAATAGTCCTATGATAAAATAACGACAGACGCGTAAACTGTATATAATCAAACGATCGCTTGAGAGCCTTTCATTTAGGCAAAAGGAGCTTATAAAACAAACACAACAACAACTATAAATCAAATGTTTTCTTTCAGAATATGCCAATGAATATAGTTGCTCCCATCTACACGGAACAGGTGCACAACCAACAAGTAAAGTAGATTTATCTGAAAATACAGGAGATATGTCCATGGTTAGTATTTTCATTTTTTATCCACAAGAAGATTGACTGTTATATCAAAATTATTTCTCCAAAAGCTTGAATTTTGAAAGAATCATCAGAGGGTGTTCTTAAAAAAAATATTATGTATCTTAAAACTACATTAAAAAAATGTTTTCTTTCAGCATATGCCAATGGATATAACAGCTGATCGGTACATCACCGACATTCTACTCAATCATGTTGTGCCCTACGCAGGGTTTGTCGGTGAAGACTTCGTGTTTATGCACGACTATGCCCACTGCCAGTACTGCCACATGGCACGAGTCACTCGATAGTTTCTGGAAGAGGTCGAATTACGCACGATGGACTAACCTGCGCTCAGTCTTGATATGAAGCCCATCGAGCACTTATGGGACGAGCTTAAAAGAAGAGTTCGGGCCAGGAATCCAGTCCCTTCAACCGTTGACGAGCTAAAGACAGCATTATTAGAGGAGTGGGACGGTATTCCTCAAGAAAATGTAAAGAAATTGACAAGGTCAATGAAAAACAGACTGCAGGCTGTAATTAGGGCTAGAGGGGGCAATACGAAGTAATGATTTAAATAAATTAATTTTATTTTTAACAATTTTTGCTTTATTTGTAAAATACGAGACCCATACCCTTTTTCCTAAATTCCCGTTTTTCCTACTCTTGCGTTCAGACATCATTTATTTAGTAAAAGAGGTGACCGACACCACTATCATACTAGAAATAGGGACCAACTAACTCAACCAGGTTTCAGGCTAGCTAAAGTAGACTCATCTTTCATGGGGTACTGTTTAGAATGTTACAATAAAATACCTCCCCACATTCTACAACTGAATGAGACGAAATTTAAATCTTGTATAAAACGCACACTATGTAGGCAAGCATATTATAAGTTGGGGGATTACATTGATGATAAAAATGCTTGGCTCAATGCTGGTCCTGCTCCACAACCATAGGGGCAAACTAATTGATTACCATGTGAAGTTATTGTGGAAGCTGCAGAAGATTGTAAAAATATCTTTGCATTGTATAGATTCAATCTCTTAGTATTATATAATCGCATAACACATGTGTGAGTACTATGTACTGTAAAGCTACCATTTACATTTAGTTATCTTCATTGACTTGAATGTGCCCTGGTGGCTGAGAGAATGTCATGCTCACACAAATGTCTCGCTGATGGTGGCGGGTGTGTCGGGTCATTTAGTTCCCTTCAATGTGGTTGAGTTGAATGGCGCTGATCCATGCGTGAACGGGTGCTGTCAGTTGGGACTGGTCATCTCTTAGCTGTCACGGTTTATTTTAATATTTTTAAATTGTTAGTTTAATCTTTTACTCTGGACGCTCTTAATGTGCACGTCTTTGTACATCGTTCTTACATATATGTATAATCTCAACATGAATGATGTAACCAAGATTTTTGTAACAATATTTTGATTAAAAAGAGTGTCCATGGAGTTTCTTGTCCATTCTTCTCCATAGAGATCTACGATTTGGAATGTGCAACTACAGTACTTTCGCAAGTTATTATGCCTTGTGAATGTGACTGTAGCTTAGCTTTTTTGTTTTTGACTTTCAAAAGTGCCTGTAATGGTCTAATTGAAATAAATGCTTTGAGTTTTGAGTTTAACTATGCTGAGACTGGTGTCGGTACGGTAAAACGTTAGCTGGTAGCTCGAGCTGAATATCCTATTACGGTGCGTGTTCCGAAAATAAAGGAATTAAAACTCCAATAAAACATGTTAGTAGTCCTCTTTCCATGATCTTTTCGTTCACTTTTGACTGTTGCTTCATCATAATTATCTTAAAGCAATTACATTTTTGTAACTTTGCTATTCTGAGTTGAACGTAAGATTTATTGTCTCAATACAACTATTATTACAGGATTAGTGTTAGTGTATAGTTTAGTGATGTAATATTTGTTTATTTAATTTAAATCTATATGGGCAATGTAATATCATAATTCCTATAACATCGACAATCGATACTGAAAACATTAACAAAATGAGTCCAACACTATTTGTTGTGGGCGGAGCGACGCCATATTTGAGAAACACTTGGCTTCAGATCACGTGACCATACCACATATCCTCTATTTTTCTTATATCTATGGTGCAAGTCCTTGCTAGAGTATATTATGTTCTGTGGCTGTCTCCATCCATATAAATATAGTAGTCTTTGGTGGCTGTGGTGCAAGCATAGATATAAGAAAAATAGATTTTTCTATTTTTCTTATATCTATGGGTGCAAGTCGTTATTGCCATGACTTGGATGTTTTCAGACGTATTGTATCACAGAATACTTTTAACATGGAATTATTAAGTACCGTATACATAGTACACCTTGCAAGTATGACATTCTGAATGGTATGATGATTCGGTACAAAAAACAAATGCCTTCTCGCGCTATCGAGTACAAAAAGTACTATCAAGTGCGAGCATAGAGGAAAAAGCTCTAGTATTGGCAAGGAGCGAAACAATGAAAAAAAATTTGCCTTTTTTGCGGGTGGTGGGGTAAACATACAGCACACTACAGGAGTTTAACAATCACATACTTAGACATGCATCCCATTGCTACAAACGCACACGAAGCTAAAAACAACCTCACAATAAAGAAACTCACACACATTGACAAACTATCGCGCATGAATTCGCCGCTAAAAGCTTTCGTGTAGATTAAGGTCTTCAGAAATGTCAGATGACATGTGTTCGCGAGTTACACATTTCTTATCACGTATTTTCACCAATATTCACGATTCTGGTCAAGATTGAGCTATTTATGATTAATTATAAAGGAAGTTTGGGGGTATGAAGAACAGGGTGTAAAGTTCTTTATCTCCCATAGAAAGGGAAGACCCTCCGACCAGACGGGTGTTATGTCTGGTGGGCTACAGCCCGACAGTTGTTGTCGCGTTCTTCTATATCGTCTTAAGTCGCGGAAAACTATACTTCGCGATGTAGGATTTAGATGTATTTCGATGTTTTAGTTCATCCTTTGCCTCATAGGTGGCGCTGTAGTACTTTTTGTTCTATGTTGCTGTACTACCTATGTACTTTTTGCAGTGCTGCTACAGAAGTTAGGATCTAATTTGTTAGTACTTGGAGGAGAAATGATTTTTAAATGTTTCATGCTTGCTAATTTTAGGGACAATATTGTAAAGTATGTATCTGAAGTTTACACTATGTTGTTATACGTAATAAAATAAACTAACTAACTAACTTTTTACAAAGTTATTAGCACTTTAAAGTATAAAATAGAATGAATGACTGGACATTACTAGACAGGCGCGCCATTTGGTGAGCACAAAAACGATTGCGAGTTGTTTCTTGTCGTAGGACAATTTGTAGAATGATCATAAAGACAAGAAACAAAAATTGCTAGTGATGTGGCACAATCAATAGGCTAGGTAGCCCTAGCCCTGGGGAAGGGCATGAGCCCCCGGCAGGATCTATAAATCTTTATCCGAGGGCAAATACATACGCGAATGACACGCGTTATTCGACTATGAGCTGTTTTAATTTACTTATTTATTCTTCGATGAGTGCAAGGTCAATTTTCCACCGTTTCCACGTCAGGCACAGAGCAATAAGCTAGCCGCACCCAGTTTTCCACTTTTCAGGTGCGCGAAAATATTCTTTGAGAGTACGAGAATACCAGCTGAAAGAACGCAATTTGATATAACTATAGCAATGATAGCAATAATACCTAGCAGGGACAACCAAACCAACTGTCAAATTGTCAGTTTATAGCAAAGATGGCGGTGGCTCTGTCACCCGATCAGGAGTTGGTGAGTAAATTATGTTTAAAATAATGATATTGTTGTGTATAAATCAGTTTTTAGCACGAATATATAAAATTTAAGTGTATGCTTATATCAGAAAACATTTCAAAGATATTTCTTTTATGAACTACTGAAAGGATGTGGGTTGTAACTTGCTTCGTTTACCATGTCATCAATGTTTGTTTTGATTACTTCGTGTCTTGTTTTTACAGTTTTAAAGTTTCCATGTAATGAAATCAGCTTTTAATCTCCTTATTATTACATCGCTAGATAGAAACGTGATTTTAGGACTAGTTTAAATGACCGAATATTCGTTTACATCCTGTGATAAATGATTCTACGTACCGTTCCTCTTGTATATATGATTCTGAGTACTCAAAATGACAATATCAGCATAGCTCCTCCTATTTCCGCTCCAATCTTTTTTTAGATCAATCTCGCATTTGAAACTGTTTTTAAATTACTTATATACAATGTGTCTGAAGCTGAACAACAATGTGAAACATTTTCTGAACTCAATTTTTTTGACACAGCAAATGCTACCTACCTTTCTGATACGAAAAAGTTCAATGGAATTTGTTTAGAAAATCCACTGGAAGTTAATCTTCTTGATAATGGGTAACAAATTAAAGCATAAACAAATTATTTTCAGTAGTTTGTCACTCATCTTAGATGTAAGTACATAGTGTTCTTTAGCCTGTAACATCCCACTATCGGCAAAGCCTTCCATGACTTCCAAGCAGTGTGGTGAATCAAAATGATTGAAATGAATGTAATAAAATTTGTGTGAACTTCTGCTGTTCCAATTTTTTCTTCCCGTACAGTGAAATAATCTTACAGGAATTTGCGACGGCTAGCATAAAAAAAATGGTATTTTTTCGTCTGTACAAATTGTATAATCATTTTATTTGCTGACCAACTTCCACTGTCCCAATTTTTTTTCTTCCATTACAGCGAAATGCTCCTTACAGGATCCGTACTCGAATGGCATGAAAAAAATAGTCACTTTCACCCATTTATATGGACAACACACACTTGACCACAAAATTAAGTATCACTATTTGGATTTCCCCTTGTAAAACACATAAAAGATCAATTTATTGTATGGATGGCTAAACAAAAGACGGCATGGATTACGTTCATAATCAGCACAAATATATTTATCAAATTATGCAATGCATGCAGTTGGATTATTACAACTGGCTAATAGTGAAAATGATTTTACTTTTTTTTCTACTAAGTGTCTACGCCTCAACGGGTTCAGCTTCTGCAGTGATAAACAACCAATTTTTAATTATGATGGCACAAAACAGACATGTGTTCCAATTACATAGTATAGAAATGAAAAGACCAAAACACTGCTGCTTAAAACCTTCCAAATTTGGTAATATGTATTGCAATCTGCATGGTAACAATTAACTGGACAACCACTAGTTTATAACAAACAAAAAATTACATTTAAATTCCCTTTAATTCTTAATTAAAAACTATTACTTTAGGTATTTTTTGCATCTTTATTTGTTCAATTACAATGGGAAGCAAACATTTCATATAAGCATTATTCTTCGTCGCCATTTAAATATTCGGTCATATTATCAGTCATTTGCACCTCTGCCATGTTAATTACTGTTTAACTTCCAACATAGTTCATCTACTTCCGAAATAGAATAGGCTATCGATCCCGCGGTCGACGACCGATCGCAGCTTCCGCCGCCGTCGTAACTTTGTCATTGTCACACTCTATCGTTGCACGGTACTCTTAAATGTCGCATGCACATTGCACGTAGAAAGATTTAGCCCGTAGGCTGCAGTCCACCAACCAGCACTGGGCTCGCGTGGTTGATAACGGCCAACTATCACCCAGTAGTGGGAACGTTACAGGCTAATGATGTTATGTTTAGGCTAGTCCTCATACTATATTACGCATTTGTAGGGGTATAATATAATATTCATAAAATGCGGCTAACTTGTTTACAGCTGTGAATATATTTAGCTGCTTGGTACACCGGCGTTAGCTAACGGTACCTACGTAAGTACATCAAATATACCAACCATCGACCGCCCGAAACGTTTAATAATAGAATGTAGATTTCTGAATACGTATGTGTAGATTGCATTGCAACATCTGCAATACATAATTTGCAGTTGCCTATGAACTTAAAAGTTTTCTGGTATAAAAAAAACCCTTGAAACAACATGTGTAATAAATCCGGAACTAATCCGGTAAAAGAAGCAACACTGGAACACTATTCAATCTGATCTTTCATACTAATACATTTGACAGATAGTACAAGATGGTTGAGCAAGACTGGAACCGTATGCAAAAGTTTCTACAATTTGGGCAACCAATCATAACAACAGCAACATTTGACAGCTACTTCGTCAATTTCAAACGAGTATCACTCATGCGTATGCGCCCCTTGCGTAAAATGTTTGCTCAATATTGAATTGCGGATCATAGGTACGTAAAAGGAAGTCAACGTAATAAAGTGTGAGTGAGAGGAGACCGGACGCCTCCGCTTCGCTACGACGCCGACGAAGTGCCAGATAGGGCTTGCTTTTCATTCAATTCTGATTTCAAATATTTTCTCGTTGTTATGTCTGATCAGGAAAGTTAAGTACAGCTTTAAATACATTTGATAAGCATGAACTTCGCTGTTTTGGGTGGTTCGTTTCGTTTTATGCCGTTGAGTTAACCATGGATATGCTTTAAAAGAAATTGGAGCAATTTGGGAGCACATCCTATTATTCCAACATCGCTATTTTCGATCGTTACGAGACAGGAAGTTTAAACCCTCCTCGAGAAATGATCCATGGTGAAAACTGCATCAGAATCCTTCAAAAAGTTTAGATGCGCATATTCAGACGCTAAACTAGTAGCCGGATTCTGGGCAGACTCAATTTAAATTGATATCTACAGGCTTTACAGAAGTAACGAACTAAGTAACATAGTTCTAACCTCTTCTTCTGCTTATCCTAGCCCCGTGTTACTTACTTAAAATTTTCTCCTGTCAGTCGTCACGTTGCCGTTGTCATTGTCAATGTACTCTCTATGCATCAACATTAAATTACTCTCTTTAACTTTGTGTCTCTTCCATTCTGATCACTTGCCGATAAAATGTTTCACGCTTCTTGAGACATTGAAGTGCAAGCCCTATCAGCTGTCTTCTATCGTTTGCGGTTTACGGCGCTGACTTGCTAGGAATAAGTCCTAATTGAATCGATACGTATTTAGGATTAGACTAGCGTATTTCTGTCTTCAATCTGCTCCTTTGGTCACTGTCAAGTTTCTGTGTTCTTCTCATTACTTGTTGCGTGAATGTCGGTAAGGGCTTTTCGCTGTGACCATGTTGTTGCCGTATACGTATACTACTGGTGCCAAAGCTATCGCTTTTGTGTTCGAAAAGAATTGTCTTCCGAAAATGTGTCGTGTTTTTGTTTCTATGTAACGAAATAAGATCACTCGTATGTGCTTACTGGTAAATCTCTACAATGTGTTCAAGGAACCATGCCCATTGCCCGTTGTCGGTTACGATATGGTTCAGAGCCCTACTATACTCGTTGTCCGGACACAGGATCTTTTATCCCTGCAGTGTCATTGACACAAAGTCCGCATGTTTCCATACCTACTTATACGTAATCTTTATGTGTAGCCGTGTATATCTGTGTAGTATTCATTTTGCATGACTCACATCGTTTCTCAATAAACAATTACTACCTATCCTATCGGTTGTAATGTACACTTATTTGTTAAGATGTTAATGTATAATATGGGTAAAAACGATGTATACTCTACTTATAGTCTGTTCACCATTCGGATGATTGCCCCCCAAACTGGTTGTTTATCCATAGGTTCCGGTTCGGTCCTCATACATATACCTACTAACTTCAGTCAGAATCAAAAGTGAGGTAGGTTTCTAAATCGTTTGTCCATAAACTGTTTTTCTTAAGTAATTTAATACCAATATTGAAGGCGAGATTTTTCAGAGAAGTATCAATTTTCAGACGTTTGGTTTAAATGGTGGAAGCTGACCTCAAGCTACAAACTATAACAAAGAACAGGATCAAAGGTTTAGATATAAGTATGAATTTGTGTTTATTACTGGAAGGGGTTACACTTCCAAGACGCTCACCCAGGTAACTAATGATACATCTTCCACGTAGATGAATGTTTTTCTCAGTAAAACTTGAACGATGAAGGTTCTCGCACTGCGCAGGTATCACGCAGCACCGTTGGGTTTATATTCATATTATAATGTGTTCATGTAATCGGAGGTTTGCTCAGGTGTGACTTGTTCCAAGAATTGCCATTTTAGGAACGAATAACGCGGAGAGCGTTGAGTTCGCGGTAGTCGTTATTTAGACATGCATTACGTCATCATCTTAATCATTATTAATAGCATGATAGATCGATTAGAAACTTAATTTATAGGTAAACAAAATTCTATTTTGTTCTTTTTAACTATAGCTTTCCGTAGTAGTGGCAGACCATATTAGAATGATTTGTAATTCTTTTTCGTGTAATACATACCGATTCTAAACTCATGTAGTTTGCTCAAAACTACTCAAAAGTAAGGGACTTTTGAGCAAACTAACAAATCCCTTATTTCTGTGTTACTTTCATTCACCACAGTAGATATTGTAATCAAATAAATGCTTTCGATCAAAAATTAAACACAAATGCCTTTTGAAGCAGAAAAACAACAATCACTCAGTGACTGTAAACAATAGCTTTTAACTTTGCCACGGTTCGTCGTGTAAAATACTTTGTCGTTGTTTCTTTTTACCTGTAATTGGTACACCATGCTCAATGCATACGTCTTTTTTGGGTTTCCTCATATTTAAAATAGTCTAGAAGTGAATAAATTCATCCAAAAGAACTGAGACCGAGAGAATACTCCCGAACATTCGAATGTGACTGCTCAGACTGTGATTGAATAATATTAAGTCCCGAGTGCCAATTTGAGCTCGTCAATAAAACTTGGGCTATTTATTGTAGCTAACAGTAACAAACAGGATAGAAAAAATTGCATTATTTTCCCCTGTTTAGTCATGAAATGAGCTTTTAGAGAATAATTGTCAGGTGTAAATATCATAAATGGCAGGTCTAAATACATCTGCTTGTGCTATAGTGGTGTACTTAGCGGTCCCCCTACTCGCGACGCAACGACGCTTGGCCTTACAAAGAAAAAAACTAAACTAAAATCGGTTCTTCCGTTCAGGAGCAACAGACAGATCCACAGACACACAGTTCAAACTTATAACTCCCCTCTCTTTTGGTCGGGGGTTAAAAAGCGCGGTCTAAACAAGGAATGAAATAAAATATGAGCGTATTTTCGGCATAACATGATTTTTATCCTAACTCGTTACCGCCTCTTGACCATTACGTACCCCAAAACGACATGGTTTTGGGGTACGTAATGATCAAGAGGCGACGTTTGGTGACGTGCACAGTCCCCCCACTTCACCTCCGAAGTACTGAGGTACATCCGCAGATAGTAAGAGATATCAAATAATCAATCTATCTAATAATATTTATTGTACACCAATAGAGCGACCAGAACGGTACAGTCGGCAGTCTTATTGCTAACAGCAATTTCTTTCAGACGAATAAAAGTCCGAGACAAAAAGTCGCTATCATTTCGAGCACATTACTTTTCTCCTAATTGACTTAATTCTTCTGCATCTGCAAGTTTATCGTTAACCATTTTTATTATTATTTGTGTTCGATACACAGTCCTCAGTCACATGTATTACATTATCATTGGGTCGGGTACGGTTTTGCCCTATTCATTCCATTCAATTTACTTTAGTCGGTTTGACAGTTGCAAGTCGGGGCCGCCTTCGTGCGATCGTGCGTGCGATCCTACGCTACAGGCGTTGTTTTTATTTCTATTACGCGATCCATTGCACTGTACGTAATATCAATTAGTCGACTAGTGTGTTACCAATATCTGTGCTAAAACAAACAAGTTATTGTGATTTTTTGGATTGAATAAGTGCGAAATAAATTGTGATTACTTAAATTGTATTACAAGTAAATTCATTTCACTTCTGCTGCGAACCCTGATGTCTGTCCTTTTGTTTCAAGTTGTTGTTTGAGTCTCCCCAATTGCCCAATGAATTGAGTAATTGAGGAAGAACTGAAATTGAAACAGTGTGGGTTAATTTATGGGATCTTTATTGTACTTTTTTTTTGAAGCATAATTCTGCACTTTTGATGTTATTTATCAATCAAATGTCTAGTCAATCTTCTCCTTTCCTTCTTTCTTCACAAATACGTTCACGGCAAAGGGTTTACACATGACTACTTTACCCGAAAGCCCTCAAACATTCACTGTGTTGAAAATTATATCTAATAATACCCCTTAAATTCCAGGCATCTAGTGCCTCTAATATATTAACAAATGAATAATATAGAAACAATGTGTTCTACATTGTTTCTATATTATTCATTTGATAAATACTATACTCAAATGATCTTTGTGGTCTACATAATGGTAAATAAGGCTGAACATCAAGTAATATAAGAAGGCACCTGGCTTAACACCTTTGTTAAATGAAGGAAAACCACGACGCTCTAGTGGTATTGTCCAATAGTGTAGTGTTCTCTAATATTACCCAATTCCTGGTAACAGTGGTAGCACTGGAATTATACAATTCCGATCTTGCTATTTGTTTATAATTATGTAGTAAGCACATAGAGAATTATGTTACGGTCATAGTTAAACGAGCATGTGCTAAGTGTGCGTGTTTGGTAATATAGGTCTGTTGTGTATCGCGGTTGTTGTGACGTAAGGTGGCCCCCAAGTTAGTTGGTGTGTAGTGCGCGTGCCTGCTCATACTAATGTTCGGGGCCCGGGTTCATCCGCGCCCGCACAGGAAACACATCCCGGAAGAATTAACCCGCCTCGTCCCACCCGTCTTATTTGCATCGATATACATATGCAACGTTCACACCGCACAGTGCTCGAGTGTCCCCTATTGCCTCTTACTTCCGACGTTCGCTTCACACTTGCACCAGTGATGTGCTAATTAGAGCGCTCTTCTTCTGACGAACACGGAGATGAGAATAGAGCCCGACATATCGATTATCTAATTGTGTAACCATTCGTCTATGAGTGTATACTTGATTGTTTATATTCATGCAGCAGCTCACACTTCCTACTATTGTTAGAAACTTACAAGCTCATTCATACCTGCCTTAAGTGTATTATTTAGTTGCATATAGTACATAGGCCCATTACATCTTCTGCTAATAAAAAATGGTAGTTTTCTGATATTGCAATTTCAAGTAATTTAATGGTCCCATGAATTCAAAAAAACTTCGTTGAACAATTAGTGCGATTCATGAATGTAGCTTACGATTTCCTCTCCAGGATCTTCCTTTTGCTGAGCATAAATGTGCGCTTAATTGTAACATGGAAAAGGAAACAGATTGATTCGGTTGACTTGATTCGCCTTAAGTCGAGGCCCTATAAACGGTTGCGATGAAAGTGTGACGGAGTAGTGAAATCCAAGTGCTATTTAATCATTATTAAACGTGCGTAAAAACAAGAATGAATCGACAGTGGTATAACAGATACCGAAGGCCGAAGATGGAGGAGGCGATCATCCAGAGTTTCCTTAAATTCTTACGGGTATATTCTTATGAATTTATTTATATTTACATTTAGTATTCTGGATATTAGTATGACATGGATATTACTCGAAATGATAAGGTATTAGTAACTACGAAGTGGAAAACTTCTCGTATTTCGAGAACTCTAAACATATGTGGGTATAGTGTTCCCAATGGCTAATGCTCATCGTTATAATATTAAATATCATACTGTAATTGTTTAATTGTTTGCAGGCGACGAAGGCGTTTTTGGACGCGTTGAGCGAATCTGGAGCGGCGTGTGTGTCGCGCGCCACAGCGATCAAATTCTTGCTCGCGCGCAAGTTCGATGTGGCGCGCGCGCATGCTCTGTGGCGGCAGCACGAGGCAACGCGGCGGCGCGAGGGACTCAACAAATTCGAGCCATTCGAAGACCCGCTCAAGTCTGAACTAGATACTGGGAAATTTACTATATTGGTAAGTTAAATCAAGGGAATCTTAATTTTCGACATGCTGCTAAGTATGACTGAAATACTGAGTTATTTCGCAACTTATACTAATCTTAAATCAATAAAATAAAACGAGAATTTGATCTTTTTCAGCACTGAAGCTGGGTACAGTAATACAGGCTGATACTTTTTTTAAAATAAAATTCAGGTTCGATTCCTGACTAAAAACTAGTTTATTCCAAAAAAAAATTTTCTTATTTAGGTACCTATTAAAGTGCTTAAGGAAAATATTAATCGAAGTTAGGCAATAACCAGCGCATTAATTGTATCATACCTAATTACCGATAATCCAAAATAGCAATTTGTATAAGAGGAAAACTCAAATGAAATGAATATTTTTGCAGCCAACGCGAGATGCCACCGGTGCAGCGATCGCAGTTTTCACAGCCAACAAACATTTTCCTACGCTGACAACACATCAGATAACATTACAGGTAAATTAAATATTATATTACACACCCGAAATAGAAATAGTAGGTACGCGCTTTGGATTAGAAATTCACATTGATGTGTCAAGCGCATATCTTTTTTTTTCGTTAGCCTGTTCTGTGAAGTTGGATCCAACATAGTTCATCCAACCCCAACATAGAATGAATTGCTGGCATTCCTGGTCCATGCTATCGACTACATGGACGAGGTGAGCATCCTGCAGATATCTCGGTCCAATTACAAGGAGGACGAGATCAGCAGCGGAAAACTGTTACTGTTCCAGTCACTTGGAAAACTCGACCAGATGCCGTCTCGTCGCAGAGATGGAACCGAGAAGAGTATACAAGATATCATCGATATGTTGAAGAAGACTGACCCGGACGACGTGCCTGACTTCGTGGCGAAAGAGCTAAGTAAACTGCCTCCCGTCACGTTCGATCACGTCGACGTCACGCGGCTGTTAAAGGACATCACTTCTTTAAAAGCGGAGATGACCAAGATGCAGTCCAGAATGGAGGTATCAGAAAAAACCAATACTGAACTACGTGCAGAAATAGCATCATTGCGCAACATTGGTTCGGTAGTTGGGTCACCTGAGGCCTCAAAGGTGAACTGACGACGAGGGGCGCAAAATGCATTCGTCGGCAGTTTTGAATCGGCGAACACAAGTGCGTCACCAGCTGCCGATAACGCTGAGCAAGCGCCGCCCGCCGCAACACCGACTGCGGAAACGTCACGCGTAGGTACGTTGACCCCTAAACGTGCCTACGCTGCTATTGTCGCCAGCGGCAAACCAGACGCGTCGCAGCCTAAGCGACAAACCAGAAAAGGGGAAAAACTGATAAAGGGTGTTCAAACTGCCCTGACTGCGGTCCGTAGCTCTTTGCCAAGAGCCAGCCAAGTTGATGAGGAGGGTTTCACGAAAGTAGAAAGGAAGAAGAAGAAGCCCTGTTCTCGTAACCTGTGCGGCACCGCACCGAGTGGACCCAACATGCTGCTGCGCCCTGCTGTGCCTACGACGCAGCTGTACCTTTCTCGTCTGCATCACTCTACGACAACTGAGGAAGTCGTGCAGTATTTGAAGGTGAAGACCAACTGGACTCTGAGGGTCGAAAGGTTGGAATCGCGCCACAATATCAACTTTAAGTCATTCGTGGTACGAGTTCCAACCTAACATCTGCAGACCTGCCTGAAAGAGGACTTTTGGCCGACGAGTGTCGTATATCGACGTTTCCGAGGACGGTTACGCGACACCACGCAGCGAAACCCTAAGTTATTTTGGACGCACGTAAAAAATAAACGAGGAGGGTCTAGTACCTACCCTATAACCATGAAAAATGGATCAATGTCCACATCTGATGGGACAACAATATGTGAGATGTTTGCTACCAACTTCTCGTCTGTTTATAGCCAAGATCAAGAAATGACCAAGGAAGTTGATACAAGCATATTATTAAAATGTATCGAAAATAGTAGTGAGACATTACTTAAAAAACTTAAAAGTTTAGATATTAACAAAGGAGCTGGCCCTGATGGCATACCGGCAATATTTATTACGTCTTGTGCGGAGGAGTTACTGTACCCTCTTACTCTTATATACAGCAAATCCTTATCTTCTGGCGTATTCCCTGTTAAATGGAAAATGGCTAAGGTGGTGCCTATACATAAATCAGATAGCAATGCTATCTCAATCCTTTCAACGTTTGCTAAAGTGTTTGAGTCACTGCTCTGCCCGTATTTCCAAAACCATCTAAATTTATTCATTAGCGATCATCAGCACGGTTTTGTTGGATCACGATGCACAAGTTCTAATCTGATCCCTTTCACGGAACTTTTGATTGAAGCTGTTGACTCTGGTCACCAAGCTGACGTCATTTATACTGACTTCATCAAGGCCTTTGATAAAGTTTCCCACAAAATCCTATCTTGTAAGTTGCGTAGTTATGGTATCGCTGGTGGCTTGCTTGAATGGGTTATTTCATACTTGAGAGGTAGATCTTTTTTTGTTGTGGTAAACGGTTATCAATCTGAAGTGTATAATATCATCTGGAGTCCCACAAGGCTCTCATCTGGGTCCAATATTATTCAACTATTTTATTAATGACATTCCCAACTGTCTACGGCACTCTAAAATTTTTATGTATGCGGATGATCTGAAATTTCTTAGAATTGTAGAATCTGACTGTGACGCCTCACTTTTACAGATTGACCTTAATAGTCTTATTCAATGGTGTAAGAGTAATGGAATGTGTTTGAATTCGAAGAAATGTTACCACGTTAAATATACAAGGAAAAATAATCCAATAAAGACAGTGTATTACATAGATGAGGACAAAGTTAACGAAGTGGACACTATACGTGACCTTGGAGTTTTGTTTGATCAAAAGCTAACCTTTGCACCGCACTTAGATCACATTTCCAAAAAAGCATCCAGGATGATGGGTTTTGTCATAAGACAATGTAAGGGTTTTCGTCAAATTAAAACTAAAATCTTACTTTATCAGAGTTTAGTACGTAGCATATTAGAGTATTGCAGTGTGGTATGGCGGCCACACTACGCTACAAATAGTTTGCGTCTAGAACGTGTCCAAAAACGCTTCGTTTGGCATCTGGCTTTTTCTGTGGGAATAACTAAAAAAGTGCGTTCTTACAAAAAAAGATTGAAATTTTTCAACATGCACACTTTGGAAGAACGAAGATGTTTGAACGACGCAATGTTTGCTAGCAAAATCTTGAGGGGAAATATCGACTCACCGCCGCTGCTTGCACTCATTAACTTCCGTGCTCCGTCCAGGATTCCGCGAAAACCTATTGCTCCACTTTGTCCTCCAATGAGAAGAACGGTATTGGGATCTAACTCTCCCTGTGCTAGGTTTTGTAGGGTTTTGAATAGTTGCAGTGATATGGTTGATTTTCACTTTGATTCTCTCAACAAGCAAAAATGTAAAGGACAAAGAGCACTTTTAGTATCACTTTTTGACGCGTATGGCCATTTGAGTTAATGCATAATTCATAATATTATTTTAATCGATTTTTGACTTAAATTCATTGAAATAATTGGTGGGGTTTCTATTTTCATTTTAATTAGTATTTAATACAATAAATACGTAATTTCTTCCAATATAGTGAAGCGACTCCTTTTTCAATTATAATCGATCGATTAATCATTAACATAAATCATGGAACAACAAAATAATCTACATTTGCAACTAAAAAGTGTTTATAGTTGTCATTATTATTATTCTGTAATTATGTTACTATTTTTTCATTAAAAAGCAATTTCTAGGCAAAAATAAAACAATTAAGATATAATTGATTATGTTATGACGCCGTAGTCTATTGTTGTGTCACAACACTATTCGATGAAATGTCAAACAAATTGATGTTTCTGTTTAGGCGATTAACACACGGCACCGCGCACCGCCGCGGTTGGCGGTGAAACGGATCTCATGTCGCATTGACCTCTATGGCTGGTTTTATAGTCACGCCGCTAGACGCGCCGTTGGGCAGCGCGCTGTTGAACAGGAACACCGAACGGCGCTGCTCAAGCGCGCGAATTTGAAACGCTACTACTACCCCAATACATATCCGAGCGCGCGCGCTTCCGACGGCGCTGCTGAAACGCGTGACTATAAAATCAGCCTATTAAATCCGTCGATGCCTAACACACGTACACCGCCTGACCGCGCGTTCGAGCGGTGCTCTCACCGCCACCGCCCCTCCGCGTAGCCGGCCGCGCGGAGGGGCGGTGCATCACACACGGGGCGCCGCATTACCGCTCGAATCATCGTGTGTGCAGGATGTGTTGCAATTTAAAAATGGATTTTGATGTTGAAAAGGTTATTTTGGAGATTGAAAGTCGCTCTGCTATATGGGATATGAAAAGCACACAATATAATGATAGACTCCTTAAAATGAAACAATGGGAAGAAATTGTCCTATTTAGAGTTCTGCTTCGTAAAAATGGATGAACCCAATATCTTCTTTTTTTTTTTACACCATAAAAGCCAGATTATTGCCACCACTTCAGCGTCCATTCTTGCAGTGTCTGTGATCAAACTGGTCAAATCCGCGTTAAATCCAACCGCGCTTACAGGCGTGTAAACCGCCTTACCGCGCGGGGTGCCGCTACGAAATCCGCTTTACCGCCACCGCCCTCCGCGGCGGTGCGCGGTGCCGTGTGAAAAGCGCCTAAGCCGAGAATATTGTGTTTAGCTTTTCTCTGCTAACAAATATAAAATCGTGTCGAGTTGAGTTTTAGGATTCCTCCACGTCTCAATTTGACTCTTTTTGTGCGTGTGCTGCGAAGTGAATTGTTAGAACGTTTTTACGTCCACGGTGATTTGTTCTAGACTTAAAACATGTTGCGCTGTATGAATTGTTCTCTTTTATTGGCACACCCGCTGCCTAGACGCCAAATCAGAGAGGCAACGGATTCCATGGTCAATATTTTACGTAATTGGATTTCTCCTACCGCGGTAAGTAATCTATTCCATAACTATCATATCCTTTCGAATAGTAATATACCTTCATAGCGAATATTATTATTATTTAAAAATAACGTTCAGAAAATAATGTTTTCACATTATTATTAGTAGATTATCTACGTATGGATTATTCACGTAACAGTTACAGAGTACTTATGAACATAAAAATACACTTTATATTGAGCAATGAATACTTAGTAGAACAATTTTTATTATTTTCAGGTATCAGAAGATGATTTCATATGTCAGGAATGTTACATTATACTTGAAAGAGAATCTGGCAACTACTTAAGAGGCACTATTCCTACACAAACCTTTGGACACCAGCAAGTGTGCTTAAGCTGTGGAACATCAGTGTTAAGAGCTCGGACTCACATAGTACCACTTAATAGCCCTGAACGGAATTTCATTTTATCACATACACCTTCTCAACAGGTAAATAACGCAAGTTATCTTTGTAACTCAAGTTATAAATTAATAAGGCAAGGAATCAATGAGCAGGCAACTTATTCTTCCTCCTACCTGCTTTCAGAAATAAAGTAGTAATATGTAGTTAACTATCACCCTAATTATAACCGAAATCACTCTAATCTAATTATATTAAAATTCTGCAAGAGGAAATACATTGATGGATGCTTATGTACTTTTTCATAACTATTTTTAGCATCATAGCACAAGCACATAGAATTTATATAAATAAAAATACTCTGAAAAAAACCAGGAACACTACTCGTGACTATTATTCTCGTTCCATGTAGAATTTGAATACACAGTGGTATTTTATAAATAGGTATATATATATATATATATATTGATTTCAGGTTCACCGTCTTGAAAGAGTTTGTTTACGCTGTTGGACTAATGCATACAGAAGTGTAAGAAGATATGCTGAGCTTGATCAAAGTAGACTAGCTTTACAGAGTGAGTCTGCTATTGAAACCATTGGGAATCTGGAAATTCCTTCATCTTCCAGCAGCAATGTTGTGGAAATATCTACGAGTCGGGTATCTTTACCCACACCTCCACCACTACCACCATCAGCACTGCTTAACCCACCATTGTGCGTAGTCCAAGAATTACTTCACGCATCTACAAACGTGCTGCTGCTTCTTCGCGGCATTGTATTTTTAGTGAATGCTACAGTGATGAGCGTTTAGTAGTACCATCAGCAATGAAAGAAATGTTATTGTTGGCCATTGATATAGAGGATGAACTGCCATTGGTACTGGGAACGGACAAATATCTCATAAGAGGCAGGATTAGATCTCGGCATATTGGCAATAAGGTTTATTATGCATAATATATTTTAGTTAATAGTCACACCACCAACCGTGTATCAGATATTGCTGGTTATTATTGTAATTGTTTAGTGGGCAACCGAACAGTAGGCTGCTGTGTTCATGTGATGACCGTTCTGTGGTATCTCAGTTGGGCACGCTACCATTCTATTAATGCTCCTGTTCAATTTTTAGATGACTTGTTTTATGAACATGTTAATTATGACGAGGGAGAGGCTGAATAAATGTTTTTTTTTTATTTAATTGAACTTTTTATTTCTTCCACTACCTTACTATATTTTATTTTATTTATGATACACTATTTACCACCTCTGGTGTTGTGGTTCACCCACTTGTTTGCGCAGAGGTCCCGGGTTCGATCCCGGCGTACATGCTCGTTTTAGTTAGTGGTAGGGCTGGCTTTAATTCCACCTGGCTAGCTACCACCGTCTAATCTAAATCTACCGTCATAACAATTTAAAACGTTTTCCAACAGTAAAAGGTAAGATAGCCAGTCCCTCTGTGGTTGGATACCATGAAGTGTGCTGCCATCTTCAGCCTTATCATTGCTCCCCATCAGGCGAGATGAACGTCAATTTCAGGCTATTCCCCGTTGTTAATAAAAAGAAAACAATGTGAAAGTAACTATTAATTAATTAAAGGGTAAGTTGTGTTGTTGATTTACACTTCACAGATAAATTGTTAGAAATGTTGTTTTTCTGAGAAGATTTCTAGACCAATGTGTTTAAATATCTTAAATAATGAACATAGGTAATACTCAATTAATATGTAAAAAAATAATGTAAAATATTTGCCAGTTAATAGCAAAATGAATTGTTTTGAGATGTAACATAACCTCAATAGGTACTCAACTTATGTAATTTTTTTCAAAAACCCCACAATATTTAATTTTGAATTTAATCTTGTTTTAAAGTATGACACTAGCACTTTTTTGTGTCTAATTTTCATTACTATACTGTGTCAAAAGATGCGCAACCAAGTGCTATAGTAACTTGCTCAATCTCCTTTCTGAACTGTTTATCTGATTTATTGTAAGTTTTTGGACTGTGTGTACGTTTTTTAAAGAAATAATGATTTTAATATTTAGCTTATGTTACTAATACATATATTTTATTAGTTTGCTTGTACACTATGTAGCTTATAACTAATATAATTACTTATTATTGTTTTTTTTATTGTTCATGTGGTGTTTACCTTTAAGTAATTGTTGCACTGTGTAGAGTTTAAACGCATGTTTTATTTTTTGTTTGTAAATTAGTGTAAACAATTGTTGGTAGACCTAATAAATAAAATAAAATTAAATAAACACGACGCCGACAACATTACGTGTATAGTTTATTATTAGTTCTAAGGTTTTTAAAATATGTATTAGTTTATCTTTGTATAAAATAATTTTGTGTATTTTATCTATGGGCCTTGTTGCCTGATAATAAAATGATTATTATTCCCTTTATTCATATTTTGTCAAACTTTATACATTCTTAAATATTAATTAAAAAAAAAAATATATATAAAAAAACATTTAAAAATATAAAAAATTGTACCCCACCGGTATCGGGAACAGGGTCCAAGCTACCGAGTCAGGGCTCCAGAGAGAGGAACCTCCTAACAATACGAGCCGTGTCCAGAAGTACCGCTTTCTGAATCAAGCCCTTGATCCAGCTGCCTAACGAGAGCCTCCTGAGATGTTGGTCGAGGCTCTTGGCAATTAAGCCATGGGCTGACACGACTATCGGCACAATGATCGCTGAGTCCACATCCCACATGTCGACAACCTCGCGAGCCAAGTCAAGATACTTGATTTGCTTATCTTTCTCGGCTTTCACGAGGTTCTCGTCATGCGGGACCGTAATGTCAACAATCATTGCGTGCCGCTCTGATCGATCCATCACCACTATATCAGGCTTATTGGCTACAATAGTCCTGTCAGTGATGATGGATTGATCCCAGTACAATGTGATATTGCCATTTTCGAGAACTGGGTCGGGCACATACCTATAGTACGGAACTTCCGATTCAACAAGATTGTATTTTAGAGCAAGTTGCTGATGAATAATCCTGGCTACAAGGTTGTGTCTATGCAAGTACTCTCCGTTAGCCAGACGAGAACACCCGGAGATAATGTGACGGATTGATTCGCCTGGACGGTGGCATGCCCGACATATGTCAACCGTGCCGTCCTTCACAATAAATCTCCGGTAGTTATTCGTCATCATAACTTCATCCATAATTGCACAGACAAAACCTTCAGTTTCCCCGAAGAGGTCCCCGGAACGTAGCCAGGCTACGGACGCTGATAGGTGTACATCGGGCCCATGCAGGGCCCGGAAAAAGCGTCCGTGAAGCTCCTTACTCTGCCATACCTCCCTGCGATTGTTAGTATCAAGTACTACAGGTTTGCGCCAGTTCTCTTTAGCCAAGGAGAGCGGGGTGAGGCCCTTGTCCACCGCGACCACATCTCGATGCATCCCCACGTCGGTTACTAGGAAATATTCCCTGAGACTGCATATCTCGCGATTGTGGAGAGTCTTGGCGTTTAAAAAGCCTCGACCCCCACACCTCCGCGGGATATACAGTCTCATAACCGAAGAACGCGGGTGATGCATTCGAAATGCCGTCAACAATGTACGGACCTTCCTATCCAGGGCGTCTAATTCTGTTTGAGTCCATTTGAGTATGCCGAAAGAGTACATCAAAACCGGCATGACCCAACCGTTGAAGGCACGCACCTTATTTCCGCCTGATAAAAGACTATTAAATACTTTTTTCAGGCGGCCAAAGAAACGCTCCTTCAACGATTGCTTCATGTCAGCAACATTGATGCCCAGCGCTTCCGACATACCCAAATACTTATAAGTTTCGGTTGCTGAAAGGGATCTAAGATTTATGGAATCCGAGAGCTGGGTTCCCACAGATTCCACAATCTCCCCTCGCTTTACATGCATGACCGCACATTTGTCCACACCAAATTCCATCCTAATGGCGCTACTGAAAGTTTCAGTTACCTTCAGTAGTTCCATCAGTTGCAAATCGTTGGGGTCAAAGAGTTTCAGGTCATCCATGTAAAGGAGGTGAGATATAACTTGACCACCTCTCCTCAACCGGTAGCCTAGACCTGAATCCTCCAGCAGCGTGCTAAGAGGATTCAAGGCCAAGCAGAACCAAAGTGGACTCAAACTATCGCCCTGAAATATACCTCGCTCTATCCTTATCGGTTCGCTATTCCCCTGGATTTGCCGACATCCTGGATAGCGAAGGACTGTCCTCCATTGCCCCATACATGACATCAGGAAGGCGCGTAGAGTTGCATCTATCTTGTACAACTCTAGCACCCTCATGAGCCATGTATGTGGCACCGAGTCGTAGGCCTTCTTATAGTCTATCCAACATGTCGACAGATCCTTTCGGGAGCGGCGAACCTGTTGGCTAATGACCATATCAATGAGGAGCAGCTCCTTAGTACCGCGGGACCCGTTCCTACATCCATTCTGAGAGGCAGACATGATAGAATTACTCTCAATATGTTGGTTGATTTTAGCTCTCAAAATGGATGTAAGAACTTTATAGACCGTTGGTAGACAAGTGATTGGTCTATAATTTTTGGGCTCCGCAGTACTACCTGATTTATGGAGCAGGTGGGTAATTCTTGTCGTCAAGAACTGGGGCAGCCACCCTGACTCTAAGGCTGATTGAAACTGGGATGCCAAGCAAGCATGCAATTTTGTGAACCACTTGATCCAGAAGTTGTGCAGTCCGTCCGGCCCTGGAGATTTCCAGTTAGGCAACGGACGAACTGCACGAGCTACGTCTTGGGGGCTGATGATGATTGCCCCCATTTCTGGTATTGGATCACACGCTTGTTCAACCTCCCGGATCCAATCGCCCTCAGTGTGACTGACAGGCACCGACCAAATGCTGCGCCAGAACGAACACATGGCATCATCATCCGGCAGGTGCGCGTCAGTCACACCTTGGTCCGGTCGCTCCCAAGCCCTATAAACCCACCTTTCATCTCTTTGGAATGTGCGATTCTGAGTGTATCGATCCACCCGCCGCTTATACCTACGAATACGGTTTGCCCATGCATACACTTTCTGCTTCAGGAAGTCGATGCGCTCTGTGACACGGGACATGTAGTCTCGAGGACTGATATCAGTCCCCGAGAACGCCCGCCTCACAAACTCACAAAACGCATCACTCTAGGGCGAGTATTGCCCTCCCTGAAACAGATCAGCCTTCGTCAAGCGCGTCCAGATCATCTCGTCACCTCTTTGTTTCTTTCTTTCAAATCCTTACTTTTTATTTATTCCATTTATGTTCATCAGGGCGTGGTGTACCAGTTGGACGTGGCCCTGCAGTCGGTGGAGACGCAGCGCGCCGGTCTCGTCTTCATCTACGATATGACGGACTCCAAGTACACCAACTTTGACTACGAGCTCTCGCAGAAGATACTCACTATGTTGAAGGTTCGTGGAATTATGTTTACAGTGCTGCATGCTTCTTTTGGCGCTTTTGGTAGACATTTGTGAAATGGTCTGCGGAAATTGTATTGAAAACAAAATGGCGGCGATAGTTCCTACTATGGCCACGCGCCAAAAAAACTATGCAGTATTGTACCAGGAGGTCAAATATTGAAATTGTCCTTTAAATAAGTGTGTTCTGAAGGCTCGTTTTTCTAAATTCGACGCAAAGAAAGCGTCTCCTCGCGCGTGCTCGAGGATGCGCGAGCGCACTATGTCATACTTAAAAAGCAATACTGATACAGTCCTATAAACAAGGTGGAAGGGACACCGACGCTAAAACGGTTACATATTGAAATTTTTCATCAGTAATTTAAAAAAAAACCGGCCAAGTGCGAGTTGGACTAGCGCACCGAGGGTCCGTACAAACCTGTGGGTATATAAGTAAAAGTTCACCCATCACGACAAAATAAAATCCATAACATTACAATATGGAAAGCTGTAGGAGCATAAATTAAAGACAAAGGTCTCTTTATCGTTTCAGAATTTTTTATCCCCTCCCCATACATAGAGATAAGTCGCGGTCATTGCGGTAACTACAATTATGTTTATAATCACAATTTAAATTTAGGTTTTGATTCCCTTGCGAGTAGTTGCGAGTTTCAAAATATACCTAATTACTTACGGTATAAATGGTTGTACCTTTGCGTTTTTGCGTTGACTTAGAAATTTGTTTTATTTTCACAGCTTATAGGCTTATAGACCTAAGTACAGGGTGGGCCATGAATTAGTTAACATTTGAAAAAAGCGTATAAAAAAAAACCATTTAACATATTTTAGAAATCGTTTATTTACGAGAAAGCTAATTAGTTGTAATTTATTTTTTAAAAATTATTTCGTCTAAATGACCACCGTTTCGGTTTTTGCACTCATCTAAGCGAGTCCTGAAGTTTTCGAATACTCTTCTGCAAAGAGACCGCGAGATCGCCGACATCTCTTCGATGATTTTTTCTTTAAGTTGACGTAGTGTATTCGGTTTATCAATGTAGACACGACTCTTTAAATAACCCCATAAAAAGAAGTCTGCTGGGGATAGATCTGGACTTCTGGGTGGCCATGGGATGTTACCCCGTCTGGATATCAGCTTTTCCGGAAACATGTCTTTGACCACCGGCAAGGACTCGTTCGATGTGTGACACGTGGCTCCATCTTGTTGAAACCATGTGTTACGATTATAGCCAGCAAATTCCAGTAGCATCGGTGCTAAGAACTCCCGTAACATTTTCACATACTCGGCAGAATTAACAGTAACTGGGTCCGATGATTCCTTTTGCTGAAATTGCAGCCCATACAGTTACCTTAGGAGAGTGAAGTGGCCTCTCATGTTTAGCTTTAGGATTTTCGCTGCTCCAATACCTGCAATTCTGTTTGTTTACATGTCCATTTAGGTGGAAATGGGCTTCGTCAGAGAATAAGATGTTGTGAAAATTACTGAATCGAGTTAACATTGTTTCGGCATATGACTTACGCAAATTTAAATCATTAGGGTTTAGTTCTTGCACTAGCTGGATCTTATATGGATGTAATTTCAAATCTAATTTCAAAATACGGCGTAATGATGTGCGGGATAATCCTAATTCAGCCGAACGTTTGCGTGTCGATAAATCTGGATCACGTCGAACAGAAGCGGAAACTTGCTGCACGTTCTCTTCGCTCCGAGAAGTCCGCGGGCCGCCGGTTTGTTTCACATTTAGTGTAGATCCCGTCTCTTCGAACTTCTTCACCCATTTCTTTATTAAAGGAGCACTTGGACACTGACTTAAGTCGTGTAAACCATATTCAACGCGAAATAAGCGTCTCACAGTAATGAGCGAAAAGTTGTTTAAATAAAACTGTTTCACGCAGTAAGCGCGTTGCGGCCCCGTGAAGCGATCCATTGCGACTAAATTTCCAAGAAGCGAGCTAGTGCCCCCGCCCGCGCCCGCGCCCCGCGCGGCAATAGTTTGCGCGGTAAGTTACATTTAAATGTTAACGAATTCTTGGCCCACCCTGTATTTGATATGAGTTTCAACTTGATATCTGTACGCATTCATGAGGAAAAGGGTGATGACGAATTATAAATTATTTAAAAAAAATGTGAAATAACAAAAAATTTAAGGTTTTCGGAATTTTTCCTTTATATGTGTTATAAAACATTGCTTCATGCCAAATTTCAAGATTCTAGGTCAACTGGAAGAACGTTAGGTTTTGATTCTCTTGCGAGTGAAATTTGCGGAAATTTGCGGCATAAACGGCTGTATATTTTGATTGCGTTGGCTTAGAAGTTTGATTTTGTCCCTTAAGCTGTTATAGAAAGTACAAGCGGGTCTCGAAATTGAGATCACTTGTATACCGTGCCGATCCGATCAATGGTGTTGGTTGTTCTCAATAACTAAGCAAAACAGCTAGTAAAATATCTAAGCAGGCAAGCAAGAATCGCCTTATGTCCGCAACACTACTTTTTTAGACGAGGTGACATTGTATGGCAATTAAAACAAAACATGTGACATTTCACGTATTTCTCAGCCAATCGTGATGGATTGTTACCTACTTCTTCTTCTTAGCGTGTCGATGGCAAATTTTCATTAAAATATTTAGCCCAAAATTCAGCTATGCGAATTGCGCTCGCTGATGCAGTCCTAAAATCGTCAAGTGCGCAGGTGTCAGGGCATGCAGCGCAAGATTTAAGATGGGCCAATGTATCTGTAGACAAGCCGCATACACACTTGAGATCTAAGCCGTCTACTGAATAATAAGCATAATACCTTTCAACGGCGTGTATCCCATAGCCTGGGGTCTCAACTCGAACAAATTGTAAATAGTCTTGAAAAATAATCATAGATGGCAGCATAGGTAACAATAATGAAATCAACAATCACTAAAATGCGTTAAACGGCAGATTACTGCTGAAGTAAGATTACTTAAAATCAAAACCTCCTTGTTTAATAAATTTAAAGAAATTATTTAAAAATCACAGAAGTTTCCACGCGAACGAAGTAGCGGGCAACAGCTAGTTGATAATAAAATCTCCAAACTTATTAAAAAATTACCAACTAGACTCTATAAAAAACAACTTAAAAGAACTATTTTAGCCAAATGCTACTATTGCTTATAAATAACTTTAAACGCCTGAACAACGTTGATTGTAAATTTAATATTTCTAGGTGATAACCTCTACTTTAAAAAAATAAAATATCATAAATAATAAAATATTGATTACATACTCATGTTTTTGCAAAATAAAAAAACCAAAACTATTCATACTAGTATCGATGCTACCTAGCATCGATGCCACCTAGTGTCTTCGCCGACTCCTAGATGGCGTTGTAAAACTAGTCTCTGGCAATTAGTGCGTCGCTCATACTGCCATCTGTTAAAAAAATAATAAAATCTCCAAACTTATTAAAAAATTACCAACTAGACTCTATAAAAAACAACTTAAAAGAACTATTTTAGCCAAATGCTACTATTGCTTATAAATAACTTTAAACGCCTGAACAACGTTGATTGTAAATTTAATATTTCTAGGTGATAACCTCTACTTTAAAAAAATAAAATATCATAAATAATAAAATATTGATTACATACTCATGTTTTTGCAAAATAAAAAAACCAAAACTATTCATACTAGTATCGATGCTACCTAGCATCGATGCCACCTAGTGTCTTCGCCGACTCCTAGATGGCGTTGTAAAACTAGTCTCTGGCAATTAGTGCGTCGCTCATACTGCCATCTGTTAAAAAAATGAAGGAAAGAAAATAGCCAGAGCAATCGTCAGACTTAGGGTAGTATCATTTCTTTGTATGGGATTGGGTATCTGTACGTAGTATTATATTATCTGTGCCCATAGTAAAGGTTTTGAAAAGTGATATAATCATCAAAAGATGTGAAACAAGCCATATCCGTTCAGTAATGTTATATTGTAAATGTATGATTGCGTTCACTTACAAAACTTAATTTGTTCACCCTTAAAAGACCGCAGAATAGAATAGTATAGAATAGAATATAATTTTATTTTGCAAACATACCCATGTTATAATACTATAATATACAATAGTTGCAGAATTTAGAGTTTTACATTAATTCACTTCTACCCGTTCTTGAGAGCAAGGGTCCTGACTCCTTACAGACGGACAACATAGTGATCCTATAAGCGGTCCATTTTTAGGGTTCCGTACCTCAAAACGTAAAAAAAAGGAACACTTATAATAAGATCACTAGACTTGTCCGTCTGTCCATTCGTCTGTCACCACCGATTTTCTCAGGAACAGGTAGACCTAGCAAGTTGAAATTTATACCAGATACTGATGTCTATAGTCCCTATTAGGTGTATGTAAAATCAAGGTCCTGAGTCAACACGATAAAAAGATATGGGCAAATTTAGATTTTCGCGAAAGTACCACAATTTACCTTAATTTCCAACCTTTTTTTTATTTTTCGGAAATTTCCCTTTACTTGTGCTGTAAGACCTTGCTTATAACCAAAATTGACAATTCTAGGTCAACCGGAAATACCCTATAGGTTTTGGGTCGAAAACCTAAATGGTAGTTCCCGTTGATCTAAAACCATGAAATTTGGCAAGAAATATTGGGAAAAATCTGAAAACCGTAAATATGTAGTTTAATAACAAAATACCTACTGCTTAAAAAAAAATTCAAGACTATTTACTCAAATAAATCGAATAAAATTGAAATATTATTGAATTGGATATTGCTCAAAACTTTAAAAACAACTGGCAGTACCTACCAGTTTTCTAATTTTAATTATTAGATGTTATATTCGCGATGTTCGTTGACTATTTAGTTAAATTCAGTTTTGTCACCTCTTAGGTAGTGATTCACACCATTAAACTGAATCACCACAATGAGGAATTGGGCTTATTCTGTTACACCCTGTATACTGGTATGCCCCTGCTACTCAGTCTGCTAATAATCCGAAAAACGTCTAAGTTATAAAGAAGTATAGATGTTATCGGCAATTGACCGTTCTCAAATGTTTACCCTTATACATTTATAACACTATGAACCATTTTTATGTCTATGAAGTGCGAAGGCAATGGACTAAATTGCCATTTCAGATATAAGACTTTTATCATGAACTCTTTTACAGCGGGTTAGCGTGTGCTTTGGGCATTAAAAGCGTTTATTTTATGTTATGTTATATTATTATGTATGTAGATCATATTTTTAGCATATTTTGTTGTTTAGACGAAGTAACTGCCCTTTATGCATCCGGGATTAATTCTTTCAACTGGGATCTGTGACCTACTTCATACAGTTGGAGAAGCAAGAAGTTGTTACATCATCAAAGCTCAAAAGCACACACAGACACACACACACACTCACACACACACACACAAAAACGCGCGCGCACACTGAAAGCATTTTTTTTCATCTGTTGACACATGCAAAAATAAAACTTAAATAAATACATAAATCTAAACAACGCAGTCAGTTTACGAACTACTCTACTTAACTTATAAATATCGCCTTTCAATCGCGAAGCTGTATCTATTGCAAAGTTTCGCTATTATTTCACTTAAAGTTTAACTGCTTTCAATTAAGTCGAGTTAGCTTTTGCCGGCGCAGTTTCAGTTTGGATTCCTCAAGGGAATCTACATTGCAATCAATTAAATGGGTTTAATTAATAATGTAAGATGTCAATCATTCTTAATTTAATGTATAAAAACATAAACCGTTCGTGAACACCCACTATTGCTAATGTCCACGCGTGCAGCTTTGTCCCTAGACAATTTGATGGAGTAGTCTTTTTCCACATTTGTTTCAGTTTTGTTTCCAAAAACAGTAAGTCGCGAACTGTCTTTAGCTCGTTGCTGGTTTACCTTATTTAAAATAAAGTGGATTGTATAGTTCTTTATACAAAAAAAAAGGAGTAGTGCGTCTTTCAAGAATCCTCGTGATGTCGATTGGCTATGTAAAATAGGAAAGTAGCTAAATTGACGCTTCTCTTCGTCCCAAAGTAATTTGGCTCGCTGGCTGCAAAAAAAATCTATCAAAACTCATGGTCGCTGATTTAATATACAAGCCAACGTTCAGGTTGCAAGCACCATCATTTTCTTCCACGATGACATGTACCGCCTGTCTAGGAATACTACGAGAAGATTGAAAATATATTTTTAATATCTCTCTAGCAGAAATATAGGACAATTGCATATACTTCAAAAAATGAATACTTTCTACGCCACGCTTTAAGTTTGTTGTTGTTGTTTAATACAATCAAACTTTGAATATTTATTATTTCTTATGATTTTTCAGAGCTCTTTTTCATACCAAATCGTATCGTGACGGATGATGTATTGACGAAGAAGGTATATATACCTTCTTCGTCAATAGTCTTTCATCCATTGTGCTATAGCACGAACTATATATTTACATCGTGGTACAGATGAAGATCATTTAAATGCGTTACAAACAAAGAACTTTTTTACCCAAAAGTTTTCCATTGGCGGATCCGGCCGTAACTTTTTATTTAATATCGCAAAAATAGTCGCAGTAAATTAGTAGAACAAGGATTTGGGGAAGTATTGTTTCTTTTACACCTTGGTTTTGTGCGCTGAAATCTTTGCATGTAACTTCAACATTAAGTTCCGACCGGCAGTGAAGAGCTCACATCATAAATAAAATATAACGCCAGCATGTCCGTGTAGTATCTTCGCTGTGATATACTCGCACACGATTATATTCTTATGTACGTTGTACGCATAAACACTTCTGTTGCGAGTTGCGACGAGACGGCTGGATATCTTCCGGTTACGTATTCTGTAGATTTACTAGCTTCATATATTGCTGCTTATGAACAGCGGCGACAATACTTACTCGACCGTAACCAACGTATGTTTGTATAAGCTGATATGATTTGTATTGTTGCCTTATTTTAATACCATCATATGATCATACATAGGTTATAATCGGAGTTTACAATTTTACCGCAGTTGGTTTTCACAATGTGTACTTGTAATATTATTGTATAATGATTACTAGTATAAAATAATGTCTCGGTACCCCTACGCCCAAGAAAACGATCTTTATTATTATTTGTTGCCTGTAAACTTCACTTTTGGGCGCTTCTCACTGTTGCAAAATTTGGATAACATATGAAATCGCTCTAGGAAAGTGGGCGCAATTGCCACTGCAGTCAGCATAAAGTAAATTGGTTTGCAGTAGTAAAGATGTTGTTCAGTTTGGAAAAATGTAAGTCGAATTGTCGAGATTATGCTAAATAAACTCGTAAGTGTTCAAGTTTCGTGCCTTTTCATTACTGAAAGACTAGAAAATTGATACGAATATGAAGCTGATACGTAGTTGGTAATTAAGTTTTCATATAAATGCACGGGTCATGATGGAAAATGTATCATTAAGTATTGCTACACGTTGCATGTAACATAATTATCTGTTTCATGGTCACAATTACAGTACTACGGACCAATATGAGCAAAACAAAATCATGTTTTGTACAACAAGACCTAATTGTTTTTTTTGGCACAGTTATTAAGAAAAAGTTAAAAATATGTGATTACCATTTTCGTGTTCATCTATGGTATGGATGCTTGGAGTGATACGACTGGCAAGGCATCAAATGCGTTTCCTGGTAAATAAAATGGAAGCTCAAATAATACTCGTACCACATACGCGCATCATTCAAAATTTTAATCTTGGTTCACCGAAAATAGTAGGCTGAACTCTATGGGATTACGTCAAAATGTTGGAGCAAAAACCCTCTTGTTTCGCAGTAACAACAAAGGGCGATTAATTCGCTGCCTAGCTTTGTGATTAGGGGTTTCCCTCCTTTAGCCATTTATCAAAGTAGGAATTACTCCACTTTTAGGAGAATAGGTAAGTTAACGTATACGTACGTAGTATGTATATTGTGTGGCTAAGAAAGAGGGCAAATATCAAAACACGCAAAGGTACTGAAAAATAAGAGAGATATGCTTATAAGATTTTAAACGGAACATTACTTTTATTAGTCTATCTTCTTTTCTGTGTCTGCGAAGTTGGAGGCATCATTGTAAAGTTCGACCTTGAGCTTAGTGTGGTTGGGTCTGTATGAGCTTCTATATATTCTATCCCTGAGAACTACAAAAATAGCATTCAATCAGAATATACTTAAGTTAACTGCCTGGGGACTGACGTAAGGATATAAATCCTATTTCGAACGTGAGCCCTATAATTAGAACGGTAACCGAATTTCGGTACTCACTGAATATAGTTCAAAGCCAGATGCGGTAGCGGCTTGTGTGTGTTACAAACAACAACATTTAATTTACTATAATGTACGACTGTTGCGGTTACTCTTAAAAGCTTCTCAACTGCGCGCATGTAGAGTGGGCTGTGCGACGAAATACACGCGCATTTAACCGGGTGTGCCCATTTAGTTTCGGACTCAACTAAATTCCATAATCTTGAGCAGGCCACCTGCCGTTACAAGCCCAGATTTAGATGAAATGTACGCGATTTAAAAAGTCGTACAAACTCCTGAGCACGGGTTTCCCTCTGGAAAGTTATTACGAAAATGGCGTAGCACTTTCACAAATTGACTAATATTTAACAACGGTCTCCTCTTTTTGGTCCTTGAAGCTATAAAGCGCTGAAGTATTTTTTCATAATCCCACGAAAGATTTATGGTACTTATAATATTAGAAACATTGGGAAAGATATTGTTCATCAACTTTATTACTAAAAACGTTCGAACGGCGTAAATTCTTATTAACGACTTCTGAAACAGGCTCTTATCGTAATTTCGGTTTCGCGAGTTCCCGTAGCGGCGGCTGAAACTCTGCTGACCTTGAAACTTTACGAGAGCATGCCAACAATGTTAATCCTTTTTTATTTCAATTGCGAACGATTTGTTCAAACCGTACGTGCGTGAATAAGTTGACAAGAATCAATGTATATCGGCCTCGGGTTTGTAGTCAATTATGCGAAAATCAATAAAAGACACATGAAGTGTTGGCGGCACAGTTATTGTGTGCATACGTTTGTGAATAAAAGGTGAAACCAATTGCCACATATTTACAAAAAAATAGTTTGGCGTACTGTTGTATGTAGTTATTATATCATAATAGACGAGAGTAAACCGACCCTTTCATGCGTTACATACATGTTAAGTCAATATATTATATTAATATTTCATCGAAAAAAAAAAACAATACTAACTGTGAATTCCACACAATACGTTTTAATTTAAAAAGTAATCAAAGGAATTCGTAGAACACACGGTCATGTTTCGAGTTAAAAGTTTCCGTTTGGGAACTGTATTTCTCATTTGAGCGGACTCATCGCGTATATTGAAATTCGTAGCTTCATTTTGGCGTAGCTGGTTGGGCGGATGCGAGCCGTAGTCCTCTCGTAGCCGCCGCCGCCCGCCCCTACGCCGCCGGCCCCGACGCCCGACCGCACGAACCTGACGTCAGTCGAGCTCGCACCGGCGACGCGCACGTACGTGCTCGTCACGTTCATTGCGCGCCCAATTTACGCCGACACCGGGATACACATCTTGTGTTTGCATGCTAAATAAATAAATACAAACAATTGAATCTGGATTTCTTTTCTTCCGGACCGTGTATAGTGATTTGAACGACGCAATAAGAGCGTTAATGAGTGCGGGCTAACAGGTGGCGATTGCATATCAGTGCTATTATTGGTTGTTGTTGCCGTCGAGTGGTGTTCGGTGCCAGTGTTATTAGCCGTGGTGGAGGTGCATTCGTTTGCAGAGCTCGCCTGGTCATAACGACAGTTTACTGTGAAGTAACTGCGGATCGATAGTAACAGCTGAGCCGATTGTATTCGCTGCCCGCATTGCTTATCCAAGGTAGGCTGATAATACTGTCTCATTGACCTATTTTATCTATACGATTCTCTAACGCTAAACGATAAGTGTAGTGTTAATCTATAATGAGAATACAGATCTATTCGGTTTCATGTTTTCTCGCCTTTTGTTATGGTAAATTTGGCGAAATAAGTTAAATAGGTCATTATTTTTTACGTTTTGAACCCAACGAGGTTTAACAAGAACGGTTTTGTATCAGTTCGGTAATTTTCCAAACAACCGGAGTGGTTTAACAAACATGTTATCGTTAATCACAGCCAAAGCATTAATATTATGATAACTTATTGATACTCGTCTCTTGACTTAAAATACAATGACAACATTTAGCCTTGCCGAGCGTTTGTTTTGCTGACGAAAGGTCACGTAAACGGCGAAAACGTCAGCCGTGGAAAATTCTACGATTCTATTTGGCATCATTAACTTCAGTTGGAAATCCACCTTTTATTCGAATCGCCTAAAAAAAACGTACCTAAGATTTCTATTGTTTACATAGTATATGATGCTATTTCGCATAGAAAATCTGGTATCTAGATATATCATCCGTAACCAATTATTTTCAGTAGGTATCTGTTTCTTCATGCAGTAAGAGCACCTATCCCAAATCTGTCGCAATACGTCTGAAACCCTTTCCCACTATGCGGTTGGCGATAAGACGCCTGAATGTAAGAAGATAAATGGAAAGAAGGAAAAAATACAGCAGAGAAAAAAGAAAATCTTTACATACTAGCACAAAATAGATAATATACAACGATACCCATCAGCATCATGATATTCGCTGTATGCTTTGAAAAAACTATGAATGGATACCTAATACATACTCGTAGTAACAACTTACAAACAGTTGTACAATAAACCAATTATCGTATAATTTACGTTTATTGTGCAGAAATATACAGGTCCGGTAAACAATGATACAATACGATATAATATATTATGTTTAATACACCTGTGTATAACATGAACCTTGAGGCTTATTTAAATAAATAAACACATAATCTGTTGATATGTTTGGCCTACTTATAATATTATAAATGCGAAAGTTTGTGAGGATGGATGGATGTTGGTTACTCTTCACTCAAAAACTACAAACCGGATTTGGATGAAATTTGGCTCACAGGTAGTTTATAACCTGGATTATAGGATACTTTTTATCCCGGCAGTACGATTCCGTGGGACAATTACCGAACTCCATGCGGGCGAAGCCGCGAGCATAAGGTAGTTTACCATTGTGATGAACCAAAGTGAATTTGTTGACAGAAGGGTTCATCTGTTTCCTCTTCAGGATGGCCAGGGTAGTGACGGCAAGAAAGATAATTTAGAAGCTTCAAATAAAGAGAAATCCACTGAAAGAGAAAATCAATTCAGTCGTAGCATATTATACCTTGGCGGGAGTGTGTAAAGAAAGCCCTTTATTAATGGCTTGACTTCCACTTTTCTTGCCTCCCAGTCTTTAGATCTTATGTGGCAACTCTGATGTTGTATTTTGCTTTTGCAGATACCCTTTTGAAATTGGTTCATTTACATAATTTGTATAGACATCGCCAAAATTGTTAGCCAAAAAGTTGACATTTATCTTGTTATGGACACTTGAAGTTGATATTTATCTTATTATGGAGTTGCTTGAAACGATCTTAATGTTTATGGTTGTTAGAGTTGTTCCTTAGCATTTTTGCAGAGGAAAATTATCAATATGTAGCCTTTTTTTACAACAATCTGAGTTTGCAAAAACATTTGCATTTGAATAAAATACCTAATTATACATGTACAGATGCAGACAACCCTTGCTTGGAAAGCAATTTGCATAATTATTCAATATCACGGTTTGTAGAGAGTAAGTGGTGTAATGGTTACTGTTCGTGTTTGATTTGTTCTAGATATGATTAAAAACTGGATATTCTATAGCGTTTACGCAGCTTTGAGCGTTTCACTTCATTCACATCGTATCGTGGAACCGCGCTCGATGTGAAAATAAAATCTAATATTTAGAATTAGATTGTCAAAGCGCCAGGTCGTCGAGTGGCACTTATTGCTTGTGAAAGCGTTATTGCGTCGTATTATCGATGCCATTAATCGATGAGTTGGTGTCATCAACTCATCAGTGTCAGGCGCGCTCCGTGGCGGAAGTTACGTCACGTCAACGCTAATTGGATAATCGCGTACAGTTATTTGGCAATCTAACGTAACCCAATATTTTGAGCTATTGTTTATCCGCTATTGTTTATTCTAATACAAGCGATGGCTCTAACAGCAGTTTCGTGAAACGCCAATAAGGTCGTTTACAGTGATTTCCGTCGTGTGCTAAATGGCATATTATTTTTGAACAAAACGCTGTTGATTTATTATGAAACAGGTTTCATTTTAATAATTAAGTAGGGGAAGTACACAGTGTACTAATAGCGTACATATGTTACTCCTGTACAGTTAGTTACCTCATGCATGCATAGTTTTATTGTGTGTCATTGTTTTTTAAGGCGTGACTGTGCCTTGAAAAATAGACTCCCTGACATCTAGAAAACTTGTTTTGCGTTTCCAAATAGGCTATCGTAATCAAAATTTTTTTTATACAGGACTAGCTATTGCCCGCGGCTTCGCCGGCGTGGACGTCGAAAAATATCTGACGGGAACGTACTACTAGGATTAAAAAGTAACCTATAGGGTAATCCAGGTTACGGTAACAAATATAGTTACATACCTTCATCCCCCTTTTTAACCCTTCTGGGGTAAACGCTAAGACACGTATAAATAAATAAATTTTAAATTGTCAGCCTAAACACAAACTTTGAAGATCTTATCTTCAAAAACTGACGCTATTTTACCCCTTTAGGGGTGGAATTCCTAAAAATACTTTCTTAATGTATACTTACTCTTCACAAAGAACACACCCTTCAATTTTCATGCCTCTAGGACCATCGGTTTGGGCTGTGTATTGATATATCACCCAGTTAGTCAGTCAGTTTACCATTATAATTAACCACCTTGACCGATATATTTCTTAAACGACGTAATAGTATGACGCTGTGGTAGTAGTCACGCTCTTTAAATATTAAATCTTGGGACTGCGTATTGATAAAGCGGCATCAATTGCCAAAAGGTACTTCTCCGCCAATTCTGCCAAAATACAAATGTCTGAAAATCTTGACCTAAATTTTAATTTCCAAGCTTTTTATTTGCAAATTCCATCAAGACACAGTACTACATTCATGTTTGAGTGGGATAACTTCTTGTTGATTCATAAACACGCAATAAACAGTAGAATGTTTGTGTGGAGCAAGGGACACATGGCGCACTGTCCGTGATTTGCGCTCTCGATCGCGATCAATGTTGGATACGAGTATGAGACAGAATCGCGGAGGCCGTTGTGGGCTCGCCGACCAGTCGTCAAGAGCAAGGTCATGCGGCGCGAGACGCCGGGTGCCGGTCGCCGCTTCACATAGCCTCTTTATCGCCTTTGTAACATTCCTCACAAGCTTACACCGTTTATGGCTTTACCGACCTTAAGAAGTATTACTTTAATTCGTCCCTGATATCTTAGTAAAATATTTGTTGGAAAGAATGTTAAGTGATGTCGAGTGTAGTGGACATATTTGTCTTCTATAGCCGATCCTAATTATTTTTGATTTTCAAGAAAATAAAATCCTTAATCGACCTATCTCCAACAAACAGGGATATGATTTATTGCGTAGTCTTGTCATTGTTTACGTTTTATTCATATCTTTGCCAAGCGTAGGAGTATCTACTGCGTCTTTTATAACTTTATTACTCTTACACTGATATTTGTAGTAGCCGTTATTAGCTTGGCCAACATTATAAGTATTTGCTATTTATAAAGCTGTATATCTATCTACCAATTGAATTTACCTATACGCTTGCATCTGGCAGTGAAATCAAAACAATGAATGAATCACCTGGTCATACCGCGTCAGTCAAGTCTGCGAAGAGTATCGTCGTAAGTGCTATATTAGGAGCCGGTTGGAAGCCTACCGCAACGTCAACAATATTCTCCTTTGAAGCGACCACATCAATACCAAACGTGGCTGCTTAAGCACTTAATAACTTGCTTTTAATAAGCGATGTGTTGGCATGTAATACACACACCAGCAACATTCTAACTAAGACTGTTTATCTGATTGCTTGAAGGCCGATTTTATTCATTCACGAATTTTATTGACTCGTGTCGGCGAAATGTTTCCTATTCTACTATAATGTGGAAACTGGTGGGATGTTTTTGTGTCATGTCGATATCTTTCGATCTTCACCTTGAAGTCACGTGTCCTTGCTGACTCATGGCGTTGTATGCTAGTGAACACAACTCATCTATTGCGTAGTTTCTTTGACTTGTACAATCATCTCATTTGATACGGACGGACGACGTCGACGTTAGTTCGCGTGTTTATTAGATTGTACTCTGTGACGTTTCTTGTTGTTGATATTGTTATACATTTGTTTATGGTTAAATTAAAGGAACCCACACGTCTAGTCAATACTTTTTATAAGTTTTTATTTAACATGCCTTGTTAGATAGTTCTGTAGCATGGATTGGTCAAATCTTGCAATGAATTTCATACCTACTTCCCCCAACCGATTGAGTTGAAATTTTGCACACACTTTTGGTTCTGGTGACAATACATTTTTATGACGGACATGGACTTGATCCTGCAGCCAGGATCACCTTCTCACGAGAGAACTCCTCAACGGTTATTAGCACGGACACGAGACTTTGTGTATGTACCCGTTCAATGTTGTTAGTAAAGCTAATTTTCTTAATTCAATACGCACGAGTTTAAAAAAAAATGTTTCTTCATTGCTAACTAACCATGTCACACGACTGTATTCTCATAGGTTTCCTCTAAATTACGTCACAAAAACCTTAAAAAACCCTTCACTTTTGTAGATGTTTTTACATCGACTGCAAATAACCAGTATTTTTATAACGTCGTAATGTTTGTGAACCTTGAATCTTATCGTCAGTTTTCCCTGTAAGGTAGGAGTACCTCGAAGACGAGTTACGATCAATTATGAAGGTAGCGAGGTCTAGTTTTCAATTAGCCGATGTTCGCCGATGTACGTGGAATTGGGCATCGGCACCGGGATGATTAATATCCGGCGGGAGAAGGTCGCGGGCGCGTGGGCTCCGGGCGGAGGCTGACGTCACCTCCGCAAGTGCTCCACTTCCGCTCGCCATACGTGGACTTCATTATAGAGGCTTAGCAATATATAATAGTGCACGCCCAATATTCATAAACGACTTACCTAGCTATGTAATGCCCAATGATCATAAGACTTCTTAATTCTTAATCGTGTTGATGTTTTCGTGTACATGCATATGCTAGTTATCTAAATCCCAGTCAATGATTGTTTTTATATTTAAAGCTACCAAGAAAATTTGTACTGAAGGCGGATTATAATATAAACGATCGATCTTTATGTTATTTAAATCCTTATCTAGCATAATTATCTCATATTAGATACAATACTGGGAACTATGTCGTTCTATTGACATTTTGGCCCAAGATAAGTATAAAACTTTACAGATTATTATTTATCTAAAAATCTGTACATATCAAGATTAAAAGGCTATTTGAATGGGAATACTAGGAATATACGGAGCGATTTCTTCTGAAAATTAGTGAAGAAACTACGCTTCAAAGTACTCCCACAGACTTGTTCTTAATGGCGCTCGCTGAAGATTTTGTAATCTATTACTAGATATACACACTGGGGATATCTTTTTTTTTTTCAAATAAATGTTTCCAAATCTTTGAATGTTCTTGAAATTCTTGATGTTTAGTTAAATGAAGATAGCAGCGAGACAGTATCATAAAGATGGGATCACTCATCGTTAGAACATAAGCTGGTTACTGCAATGAGGAAACAGATCTCCAATCTGTCCACTTCGACATATCCAGAGTCCCATTCCAAAAGTACACGCCTATTCGGAAGCGGCTGTTTATCTCCAGATCGTTCGCCACACAATAGGATATGGACCAGAGAGACAATAGCATTGCCCCATTTATCGAGTGCAGTTTGTTCCCGGCTGGCGTGCTTTTCATCGCTCGACCGGTATAATGAGATCGTCGTATATTCATCTTTGTGCTTATGCAAGCGAGCTAGTTCATTGTACCGGGCTTGCTAACGAACGCTGAGAGCACGTCTCGCACTCTCCACGCAAATGTTTATCAGCGTGTAGCTTTTATTAATAAAATAAATAAAAACCAAGGGATACCAGATAACCAGAAATATGTAGATGGTTTCGCTGTCTCCAACCCAAAAAAGCTTGTGGTTACCTACAGGTATCTGGTGATTTGCATCGTAGAACTCTAGTCCTCTGTCCTCTGATCTCCATTCCAGTTTAAATTACTGTGCCAATTAATTAGTTCTCCACGTAACTTAACCCAGTTAGGTAAGGAGCCAGTATGGTCTCTTCTAACAGTCATAAAAGATTTGTTTGCATTCAGAATGCGATGCTTAAATCAAATATTTGCGGAAGTCTATCTGACTCGCTTCCGGCGTTCGCATGACAATGGCCCGTCATGTTCGATCGCATTTTGATTATTGGGACTACCGTATCTTATAAAAGTGGACTTCTTTTAAGTTTGTAACGGTTTTGCACTATTTTTGTTCGATTTAATCATTGCACTATAGATAAAAAAATATTTAAGGGGTCGCACCTGGCTCCAATAGAGAGCAACAGCTGTCCGTGCGCCGCCGCCAGTTGTTTTTTTTTTTAGGGATTGTTACTTATTGTATCACAAGACTCACGAGCTATAGATGCATCTGTCTAGCGGCTACTGGTTCTTATTGAAAGCATTCTAAATCGAAAGTAAAGTCAATCACTTTCACTAAAACGCTTTTCGCCAAATTAACTCCGCGGTAGCTTGTCGTCGTTATGCCATTTATCTCATCATATTGCGGGCATAAGCCTTTCGTGTGAAGTGAGCGATAGGGGTAGGTGTGCCTGTGCGGTCGATGTTACGTCAGTCGTGTCAAATTGGTTTATAACCGGTGGTTCCTGTCGCGGAGTTCGGTCTGTCTGTTACACTCGAACGAACTTTACGGCGCCCCCGGTGCCGGAGCGGCCGTCAGCGTCGCACTGCAAAATGGGGACGCCATTCCTGACCTACATCACAACGGGGTTGTCTGGGACATCGCCAACTCCCATCCCTGGAACATAATGTTAGAACAAATAGGACATGCAGTGAAAATATCTTGTTTTCGAAATTGCTGCATTTGCTTTTATAAAATAGCATTGGTTAGAGAAACTAGGTCAGAGAGGGCAATTATTTTACAACTAAGACTAAAATTTGCCTTGCAAATTGCGGGCCATCCATCGTTGATTTTATGAGGTGATAGTTGACGTATTGAGATGCAACCATGCCACGTTCAATAAAAAAATAAAAATGTTAAGGTTATACGATGGCGGAGGGTGATGCAATGGAATCCATTTAAAGTATTTGCGGCAAAAGCGTTTTGAATGCAAATGTTCAACGCGTTGAACGTCGATAAAAGTTTATTCTTCGTCGTTCGTTATGATGACGTACATACAACCGCACCGCATTGTTATGAAAACAGTTTATTTGCACTTAAAAAGCATCACTTATTTCGGGACGTGCCTACTGGTTACTGGTTGATACAGTTTACCGTGTTTATTATAGCACGATTAACTTTGCTTTCTCTCTGTGGATTGTACATTACTAACATTACCCCTGAAATATAATCATTTACGGATTATCGTAAAAATTAGGTAAAGCTACTTTATATTTATTAGTCTAACATCTTTGTAATATATTCGGAATATTTTAGACTCCCCTGTAACAGTGTAACAGGGACGGTGTTATTTATTACTTTTAATACTTGTGCTGTAATTGCAAAATAGAATATTGTTTAAAATATATACTTTAACATAATCTTATAGCCTAATTTTGAAATTAGCAGTAGGTACCTACCTAAATACTTTGAGACTCCTGTGTGATATGTTTTCAATTTCGTTTTCAGCTTCTGGGCATGACTCTTTCAAAACGGGTATTATGGGTAATCACTGAAATATTACGTCGAGACGAATTCGATTAGGAAGCAATTTATTACCGGCCTCAATATAAGTTATTACGGGGAGCTGTATGAATTACAGCTACTTACTATAATAAGAATTTCTTGCGCCAGTAGATAAGACGATTTACCGTAGTATTGGGAAATCTATCTGGTCGCATTTTATTACCTTTTATGTCCAATATTTCGTCTCGCTGTACCAAAATGTAGCGTTTTTTTATCGGTATACTATTAGCATCATCGTATAAACAGATGTTGTGGTATATGATCGCATTGGTTTAGCGTGTCGTCGTGCGTGGCGTGAATGCGCGATGTTCACGCATGTTTGTCGCTAGCTGTGATAAGGGATTATTTATGCATCGGGGACAGGCTCAGTGTTAGCAGCGTCGGCTTCGAAGTCGGCGCCCGCGCTCGTCTACGGTGCATCATTGCCGTAACACCGATACGCTTCACTGCCTATCACACAATATCATTTACTCTTATGTCACTTTACGACGTCCTCAATATGGGTGTGCCTAGACATTCCGCTTTATTGTATGCAAATTAACAAGAAACTATATACTCGAAATTCTATTGGATAAAGCGAGTAAATGTGACATTCATGTAAATGAAGTTGATAAACACAAGTGTTGTTTTTCTATCATGTTAATTAGTTTGTTAAAATGCTCAATCCCTAATATTATGTACCTAGTCTGATCAGGGTAAAATTAAAAGTGTGCTCAATGTTCATAAGCTGAAACGTTCATCAAAAAAATAAGGTCCGTCGATTAATTACTAGATGCTATTTTTATACTGACATTTTCCTAGAAACTAATGTTCAGTTTTAATGCAATTTCCTTCATGCTTGTTATTTTTAGAAATAGAGATTATTCGTAGAATTAATAGCAGTATGAGATTAAACACCGGTGGCATTTGTGTACAAAGGTCAAACGTGGACAGCAGGTAGCCTAGCTATAGAATAGTAACCACGAGCATTGTGTGCACATGTAACATGTAACCAACGATGTATGTGAGTGTAGGAAATTGAGTAATGTTCGCTCGGCTAGACGAACAACCGACATCGCCACCGGTGAAAATAATAACTGTAAAGGTCGCTGAGCATTTACCATCTTCGCATGTATAACAATGTTAGCTAATTGGGTTTAGTAGGATACGATATTTTTTAGAAGCCTAATGGCGTTATGAATATTTTAAGATGTCTGGAAATGTGATCGCTAAAATAAGAAACTCCTAGACAATATTTTGAATTGTTAAAATCGGCTTAAGATTTGTCGTGAGGTATTTTGTATTTATAAAAAAACATGAGAAGAGTTAGAGCATTAAGTAAGACTTGTACAATCAACGCAGTTATTGACATAAGTGCGTTGATTGTACAAGTAACTAAGACTCCGCTGTCTGTCTGTCTGTCTGTCCGTCCGTCTGTCACCAGGCTGTATCTCATGAACCGTGATAGACAGTTGAAATTTTCACAGATGATGTATTTCTGTTGCCGCTATACTTAACAACAAATACTTACTAAAAAACAGAATAAAAAAAAATTCAGTGCGGCGCCCATACAACAGACATGATTTTTTTGCCGTTTTTATAGATAATGGTTAGAGATGGGCGTATACCCGGTAAAAACCCAAGTTTCGGGTAAATACCCATTTATACCCATTTTTACCTTCCCGTTTTTAATTTATACCGGGTAAAAATTAAAATCAGTTTAGTTTAAACTAATAATTGTATTTTTGGAACGAAGTTCCTTATGGCGCGTTGCGAAAGGAGGCTAGACGGAAAAAATTGAGACGAAAAGTGTGTACGACACTTTTACCCGACTGCGCGACGCAAAGGAGGGTAATGTGTTTTTGCTATAGTAAGCTATTGTAAGCCGTTTTTACAATTCCTTCACTACTTAATCGAAAGGAACTTCGTTCCATCCTGGTGTCCCTTGACACCTCTCTAGTTTTTTAATACATACTTGGTACTTTGATACACAGAATTTTATAATTTATTTTTATTTGAGACCGTCGTTAGCACAACATCGCGTATGTTGTGCTAACGACATTATTTTCTCATTAGAACAAGAGAAGAGTATAGCACTATAACAGACTGTTCAATGAGAGACGACGAGGCGGGGAGGGAGGGTGCATTTCATCAACTGGCTAGACCTCCGCCATTTTGTTGCGCACGCGCCGCGCAGTCGCGCTTCTGTTCTGTTTTCGTGTGGCTAACTTCCGAGTTTATACGAGTACGTTTACAATTTATATTCAGTTGTTTCAACGGAATTGTGTGTCCAGTCACAGATTTAGCTAATTACAAAGCCAGAGATGGATTTTGGAGAAAGCGCTTCATTTGGGAAAAAGTTGAAGATCCCGTAACATGGTGGAAGGGACTTTGCTCGTCTAAAAACCTTAGCAAAATAGCAGTACGCATTTTAACTGCCCCATGCTCATCGGCAGCAACAGAGCGATCGTTCAGAAAGCATAGCAGCATACGGCTCCCTAGTTTGGTGGCCCAGGACCAACCTAAGTACAGACCAGAAGGATCTCGAGAAGCTACAAAGATTTGCCTGCAGCATGAGAACATCACCCACTGCCGCGTTACAGGTAATGCTGGGGTTACCACCTCTACACCTCGTCGTAAGAGAGGGGGCGGCCCTAGCTACCTTCAGGCTCGGAAGTAGCCGGCACCCTAAGTAAGGATTCCAGAATCAAACATACGCGCATAAAAGACGATGCAATCAAACAACAGCCCATGATGGCATCACCCTGCGACAGAACCTTGAAGACCCACTGCTTCCAAAAGCACTACAACATAGAGCTCACAGCGGTTGTTGTTGACAGGTGTTGGAGTTTTCTCCGACGACCTAAACATCAAAATATCCAGACCCCTGGGAATGCTCAACTCTGTATATCAAGCGGAGTGCATATAGGCATTATCCAAGCAGCACATGCCATAGAGGCCAGGGAAGTTACGGTTACCCATATTCGCATACCTTCCGACAGTGCCTCAGTTCTCCAATCTTTAAAGAGAAGCCAGATCACGTCGAGACTAATACTAGAATGCCATAATGCCCTAGAACGAGTTACGGTACTAAACCGCAACACGGTATACTACAATGGATTAAAGGACACAGTGGATCACTTGGTAACGATGCAGCTGACGAACTCGCCAGAAGGGGATCCAGCACAAAAGCCTTCGGACCCGAACCCATTCCCTTCAAGCAGCTAAGAAGTTGGCTAAAGGATCACACTGAAAAACAAGCGGAGAAGTGGTGGACCTTGACACCAGGGTGTAGGCAATCCAAGGAAGCTATGCCATTCCTGGATAGAAAGCTGACGTCTGGAACACTGGACCTGCGACTGGTGGCGGGGACCATCACTGGACACTGCTCACTAAACAAACACTTCCACACCCTAGGTATCACTGACAGTCCCCTGTGCAGGGTGTGCATGGAGGCGGAGGAAACGGTAGCGCACGTACTCCTCGAGTGCACTGGCGTCACCCAGATCCGCGAGGAGACTCTTGGAACACCAAGATCTCTTACGGATGCCCTGAGAAGACCGGTAAGTTTGATCTGCTTCTGGAGGGAGGTGGGCTGGATGGAGTAACGGCCACCATGGCTCACGCACAATGGTCCACTTTAGGGACGAAGAGCGGAAACCAAAATCCCTAACATAGAACATACCACAATCAAATTGTAGGATTTTAATATATTTTTTGAATTGATGATTTTACTTTAAGTTGAGTTAAGTTAGTAACTTTAAGACGTGTGCAATCAGGACAGAACTCAATATTTGTTTTTATTCTAAACAGTTTATTTTATTTGTGTTGATTAAAGATTTAAAAGATATTAACTTGTTTTCATTTAAAATCAATATTTTATCTTCAATGGTCAAGGTCTAAATTAACATGGTAGATCGTAGTATTGATGACGAAGCCAATTAAATAATATAAAGACAGTATTCATTTCATGACAGCCATTTAAATAATATATAAAGACAGTACTCATTTTTTACCCGGTATTTTTTATTGATACCCGGTAAAAAAGGGTATTTTTTCTTTTTTACCTTTTTTTACCTTTCCTTCCAATTTTTACCTTCCCATTTTTTACCCACCCGCCCATCTCTAATAATGGTACGGAACCCTTCGTGCGCGAGTCTGACTCGTTTTTAGTAACATTACAAAAGGATGAATTTTACGTACCTACATAATATGTAAACATTATTAGCGTTCGCGCGACGTCTGTGTCTACGAGCTACGCCAGTCTTAGGTTCTCTTTTGAAAGTGGGCAAAGCACTAGGTGAATTGTTGATTTAGGCACTGCAGTACTTCGATACCCTCTTTCGTCACCCAGTTTAACCAAGACAAATATTTCGCTTGGACGCTCGTAGCTTTATTTTTAACGGAAAATTCTTGCGATGTTCACAAGAATTTTCCGTTGAAGAGATGCTTTTGATTTTTTACCTTATCTTTTAATTTATGAACGCAAGTAGCATTTGATTATTCAAAGTGATGTAGAGAGTGAAGTGAAGTTTTAGTGGCGATCATTATAACTAATGTGTTTTAACCATAGTATGTTCCAGTATATGCCTACGCAATACAACGTGGGCGTTCATATATTATGTTTGATAATGACGTAAATTCATAGTTGAAGTGAGTTCTTTTGTGAGCTTACCATCTTATTAAGACATAGACGTACAAATAATGATGTTGAACTTAAAGAGGATCTTAGACGTCATAAACAACGGAAGGAAACCGGAATATTATACTTATACTCTAGCATAGTTAGAAAGTAGTGTAAAGATGATCAGTTTTATTTATGTCTGGCGTGATGCCAGCGACAGCCGACGTAGCAGCGACACCGTGTTGTTTGCGAAATCGTTCCATCAATTCTGACGAAACACCGTTGACACAATGTGCTCAACATTTTATCTGTCTTTCAAACTTCACCGCATATCCTGTCTGAACTTCCTATTTTCATGGTCTGGGTTTCCATGGAAAACAAGGTTTCAAAGTAATTTTCATTATTTCACAAAAAAAAATTCTTAGTCTAGTAAGATAATTTATATACCGACCACTCTGTTCAAGTGTTTTACAATGCCTTTATTAAGTACATTCTATAAATTGGTCATTTGAAAATCTTATTTAAAGAAAACACAGCCCATTTTAATATTAATGGCTGGCTTTCTTAAAATGCGTTCTGTGGAGATGTGAGTTGCGCCCGCTTCTCATTTACAGCCTGAATGCGGTCCATTTTCTTCGCTGAAATGGAAGGGCCCTCCTTTGAACCTTTGATGCTTTTGAAACGGTTCGACTCTATAGAACGTAAGTATATGACACTGCACTAAGGTAAAAGCACTTAGAAAGGACAGCATACGTTTTTATTGGCGACACTTTGACCTTTGGCTATCTTGTGAGTGGAAAATAAACGCTTTTCCCTATAATGCTGACATTATTTGACCGTGAAATTGTCTTCAAATACAAGTTAACCACCATACACTACTACCACTCATAAATTCCGTAAATGTTAAGCGGAAGCTATTTTAGAGAGTGCAAGTAGTCAGGAAAAACATTATTTGTATAGAGGCGCAGCTGTGACGGCTCGTCTGAATGTAGGCAGTTAAAGTGCAACCCTTTTGTGATTGCGAGAGCTCTCTCCCTTACACTCACACTGACATGTACCTGTGCTCACACCGGGGCTCATGGACTACGGTACTCATTTGTGTTGGCCGTTTACAATGCTAAAATCCCCTGTACATCACTGTGTTTTCGCTATTAATAAAAACGGGTCACGAGGGTTGATTAAAGCTCTTGTACTTTTTACAGATTAAAATTTATATGACGCGTTGAATTTTAAAATATCACGCGCAGAACTGGCCCCAAAACGTTTAATTTATCGGCTTGAAGGTGTTTTATAGGATGGTTATTTTATATCCTACTAATATTATAAATGTGAAAGTTTGTGAGAATGGATGTGTGGATGTGTGGATGTTTGTTACTCTTTCACGCATAAACGGCTGGACCGATTTGGTTGAAATTTGGTATGTAGATAGGTTATACCCTGGATTAACATATAGGCTGCTTTTTATCAACACACCACGCGGGCGAAGCCGCGGGCGGAAGCTAGTAAGTAAATCAAGTAATTTGATAAAAAACAATGATCTGTTTAAAAAAATTTGAAAACAAAAAAAGTACTGTGCTGCTAAAATGGGTATTAGTTGGAGTTGTTTTCGCAATCCGTCAACTGACTTTATTTTGTGAATAATGTCATGAAAAGTATCATAAAGCTGCTAAAGTATTATCTGATATCCGAGGACTTGTTTAACAGATTGATAAAATATATAGTGGGTATGGGATAGATTAAATACTACCGATTAAAGAACAAACATGTGTATACTTAATATTTTAGGCTAAGTTAGATAAGGCACATAAACACATTTTTCTCTTCCTTTTCTCACACACTATTGTCTACATTTCTTTTTCATTTCTCCTTTTGCAGGTCTGCTGGCAGAAATTTCTTGAGAAATAAGCAATACCTTTGTACTCATGTATTATAATATTATTTTCCTGTGTTGTCTACTGTGTGTACATAAATAGTAAAAAATAAAATAAATAAACAAATTTGAATTTATTAATTACAAAATACTTAAAACTTAATCGCAAGTACACTACTGACCACTATTCACTTAGATATCGCACTTCTAGTTCACTTCGATTCGCTTCGTCGAGTAGCCAAAATCAGACTGCCTGCTCGCGCAAACACGACGGCTTTTTATATGGAGACCGATCCTTCGAGAAGGTTCGACAACTTTCAGGAACCGTCTTCACAGTTCATAGTCGAACTTCATCCTTCCAGAAAGTTCTACAACTTTCTCGATTCTTCTAGAGTCTAGACAGTTCTACACCATTATTTTTAGGTCGTTCTGGAGCCGAATACCATGAACTCGATCATCGAACTCGAAACGATTGGGACTATTTTTTTCAAAAAATAACAATAAAAAAAAAATACGAAAGAATAAATTCAATGTTTTTTTGTGAAATAATGAGAATTGATCGATGAATGAATTTTTTAATGGGTATCGTTCGCATGTGTTGCCGATCGTGGATACGTTTTACACACACATAAATGCATTTGAGTTATCATTATTTAAAAAAAAAAACATTAAATTTATTCTTTCGTGTTTTTTTTATTGTTATTTTTTGAAAAAAATAGTCCCAATCGTTTCGAGTTCGGTGATCGAGTTCATGGTATTCGGCTCCAGAACGACCTAAAAATAATGGTGTATAGTGGTGTCTAATCCTATAGACAGGTCCTTACTAGAACATTCGAGACTCGCACGTAATCTAGAATGTTCTCGTAAAGCAACCGACGTAACAATAGTTAGGTATATTAAATAAATAAATATTAAGTCGGATGGTCAGGATTTATTCTGAAGATGGGTTTCGTGCAATGAAAATAAACTGGGTGCGATACACTGTTTCTATTAAACTAACAAATTACTTGAAATTACAATATAACACAATAACACGTGTCACAATGAATCGGGTACAGTTCCAGGACGTCTCAACTCCGCTGCGATCTGACTTTCAACTGTCGTCGTCGCCTCCGAACTATAAACATCAGGGCTCTGTAGAAATACATCGTAGTGGGGGCAGAATTGTAACTAGGTCGCGTGATGTCACTACTGTCGTTATTCATTTTATTTCGTACCAATGATCGGATCCGACAAATAAATAAAATAAATTTATTTCAAGTTACAAGACTCATATACAAACAGATACATAAAAGGATACAGACAGGGTAACAAGCACAAACAAAAACGAACACTCACAAGGTAACAATATGTCTGCTACAGCATTGCCGGATATAAGAGCAACCCAGTCTGTTGGCGATCATCATATTCTGTTACAGTTATAATGCCACTAATTAGCAAATTAATGCATTCTGGGATAGAGAGGTCACAAGTAGTCGATTGGCTCAACTTGAGATATTTTAATCTTCGCTGAGAAACTCCGAGGGCTAGAGGCGAACTAATACACTTTTAAACTTTTCTTCTTTATCAGATTAGTATGGAACTATGGAAATTACTATTTTGACAAACTTGTGTTTGTTAAATATTCAGTTTATGCACAGTTGGTTTGCAACAGTGTTATCGCGCTGACTTCAGAGATTCTCGGAGTTATCATGATTCACGTTACACTACAGTTCGTAAAATGGTCTCAAAGTGTCAATTCCATAACATTAACTGCGTCCATGACCATTTTAAGAATTTTAACGTGATTCATATTATTATCCTATTATGATTGTGCTAAAGCGGCCATTTTAGACCCCCCACTTAAATGTTTAGGAAGTTAGGAAAAATTAACAATCTACAATAGAACTTATGAGTAAACTAAGTTAGTCACAATATACATTTTCGTTTGTCGAGTTTGCCGTACGTATAGAGTACACGCAACTTAAGAATGTCTAGGCGTCAACTCGAGTGCTTCTAGCGTAGTCTCAAAGAGGAGGTTTATCTTGCCTCGTCCACACGACCCGTGAGTCGCGACCTACATCCTACAATACCTTAGCCGGGTTGACAAGCCATTGTTGAACTTTACACCGCCACCGGGGTACCCACCCGCCTCGTTCGCTTGATAAATTTCGTTGCCTTAGCTCCCGCCAAATAACGGATCGAAAGTCTAGACACGGGTACATAACGATTGCTGGGGCTTTTCGTGAATAAGCTTCGGTTTTCTTTACTTGCTCTGGGGTTAGACTTGGTTTTATAACTTGAATATTATTTCTCTATATAAAATACAATGATGCAAACATGCAACATAACAGCACAGTAAACTAATACTTACTTATAATAATACTTATAACATTTCCTAATCCGAAACAGAACTATTTGCTTGGAATATAAATGATGGATGAGGTTCTAGCGGCCTGGGTAACTGGCCTACATTTAAAAAGGGAAGTGTTATGCGCACACGTTTCCATATACGTATGTACGACTTGTAGAAAGCGGGCTTTTTTTTTCCTAAGAATTGTATGTATAAAGAGGGCTTTGAGCATTTTATTTGTTTGAGATATAACTTGAGACTTTGTTTGTGTACTTGGCCTTGGTGTGTTCTCGAGACTGAGAGAGTTTTCGGAATTCTTAGAACTCTCCTGGTTCCTGAAATATGTTTATTGTCTGTCCAAATTATCTTACACCAAGAGTTCGTTAGAGATGCGAGGGCCATGTAAAATTGAACAGTGCTCTGAAGTCGATATTTTCAAGTAATTTTTCAAGATGCACGGTTCAATAATCACCGTCGTTTGAGTTCAAAATCTTATTATATTACTTGACTTGGTTTGAGTTTCGTTTTACAATATTTTGCTAAGCTATATCTATCTAAAATTCAAAAATCAATCAATTTTCATTATAACCTTCTTGAGTTTCATTTTCAACGTAACGAAGAATTCTCTTGACGAATGCCATTAAGTCTTTTATCTGGCGCTTTCCTACTTAACTGGCAAGGCCGTATATCTAATTATAGAATATTTTAAGGGCTTTGGTAACTGGAAGGTCTCGCACATTTATTAATTTATTCTATCAATAAAAATAAAGAGTAACCATGGAGTTTCTTGCCGGTTCTTCTCCATAGGAAACGACCAACCCGAACAGTGCACCTTTTTGTCGACGTTTCATAAGTGCCCATGTAGGCCTATGTGAAATAAAAATATTTTGATTTTGATTTTATCAATAATTGAGCTGTCTATGTTTTCAATTCAGGCTACTTAATCAAGTGAGATGAGTTTGTAAACAATCGATTTGTGTTGTTTATTGCTACAGTTGGTGATGGGCGTCTGGAACTCGTCTAGGGCTTGAACCCTTCTGTCTGACGTCACAGGACTCGTCTAGACTATAAAGGCTATGAGGAAGACCCCGGACAATGCACTTAGTCTACTCTGTATTATGTTTATTTTCTTAGGTTTTGGCTGATTCGTTCAGTATTTTGTTTTTGTTCTATTTACTTTTTCAACCAAGACAATTTAACTCAAAATCACTGCTCACTGCTTTGAAATGCTTTTTTGCACGGAGTCCAAAATAAAACTTGATGACATACACGTGGTAAAAATTAGCGGTATGCGTGAATGCGTCACATTCGAGTTTTAAACGAATCTACTAGAAGCAGGGGGATTCGGTGCCAGGTATTTGATTTCATGAGTGAAGGGAGCCAAAAACCGGGGGGGCAATGACCTCTCACCCTTAGTTTTCTTAGCGTTCATAAGCGAGTCTGTGCACTACGCGCTTCCCCACATTACCTTTCAAATGTTTCGATCTTTACTTATTCATTTCCGACGAGTAACTTAATACTGAAACAGTAGAACCTGCCTTGAAACAATACCTAGATCCAAGTTGAAAAGCTATACGAAGTACAAAGAAGTATAGACAAGAGTTCATATGTAAAAAATAAATGCTGCCACAGAGTGCCTAAAAATATAAGTGATGAATACAACAGTTATATTTTTCATCTAAGAAAAATCCTGTTAAGTATCTGTGTGTACATAAATAAATAAATAAACACTAACTTTAACAAATAATGAGTCGAGCAATTACAACGGGTTAACAAAGTGAATTAAAAACAAGAAATTGTATTCGTACATAAGTACCTAACACAGTTTCCCTTTTACTTGGTACTGGTTTTCTGCCGCATTTCAGAAAGCTTGTTACTTTTCTTAGCACAAGTCGTAAAATATGTTGGAAGATGAATTGTAGCCCCCGCATGGGCTGTATACGCTCGTGGGTTTTATGATATATACGAAAATATAGCTAAAACGAGCCCAAGCTCGCTTGCAAATTGCCGTATATGATATATCCCACCTGACTGGCCGCACTCCGCACCGGACCTACAAATTGGCTCACGTAATGATAACAATCAACAAAACACTCACGATTTTCCCATTTCCTCGCTAAGGACTTTTCCTCGTAAACTGTGACCTTTTTTTTCAACAACTCCGAACAAAATTGCCCAACAGAAAAAACAGTTGTTTGGTTTCATGCTTTAGTTATTTAAATTAGAAAGTTTTATGAACGTGAAAATCTTTTCAATTTGATTTTTGGGGTAGATGTTGGTATTTTTTGGGACGATGCTGGAATTTGAATAATAAGGCTAGGTAAATGTATGGCAGTGCTAAAAATTATCATCATCATCAAAATTATAATAAGATTGTTGGGTGGAGGGCGGGCAAAGATATCTAGTGTGTAGCGTACACCGACAGTGACGTAGATTGTTAAGTTACGATTTTTTGTGTCGGTCCTTTACAGTAGACCTCATTTTACCCTCGAGTGCTTTCAGATCGTCCCAGTCCTGAATATTTATAAGGCCAGCTTCCATTCCGGTCGGATTTATTATCAAGTTTTGTCACTTCTCCTTAGAGATTCGTTAGGAGTAATCCATTTAGGATTGACTCTATCATTTAATGTATTCCAAGTGATAAATGAATGGGCTTGACCTTTATAGAATGCCTTTCGTTTCACTGTTGTATTTTACAAACAGACGGTGTGAAATGTTAACAAATTTGGATTAATTATAATATAGGTGGGTTTCTACGTAGATGATTGCGTCACATCGCAGCGCCGTGTCGGCTATTTGGACAGCGTCGTTTTGGCTCGTGCGAAGTAATGCTCCCGAGGCCGGTGTGCCCCTAATAACCCGGCTTGTCTACAAAGTATTATTCGGCTACAAATGCTCTATGGACGGTGTTTTTCCCACGGATTCTGGGTTCTTGGCATTGTAGTAATTATAAAGAGGTTGGGTTTTTCTATGATGTTGGCTATAGGTAATATCCTACGTAATTAGGTACAGTTAACAGTGCCTCTTTATTTTTCGGTTTCTACAGTATTTCTTATTTTTGGGGTGTTTTGAATATCGAATGTTCCATAAAATACCTATGTACCTACCTACATGCACCTACATGATGAACGTCTGGATACTGTTTTTGTTTTCATTAATATAACTTCAATATTTTTCCTGACGATGGGCTGTTCTGCGGCTGACACAATGATATTTTCGCAACAATATTTCAATACATATAATAATTTATGAGCTCTCGTTGCTTCGAATAAAATATGTAACGGGATTTATGTATAACAAAATGTATTCGATTTAAAAATAAGGAATATATTTTTTAATAAAATAATTGGTAGATACATACAACATAATTATGTTAAAATTCACCGACTAATAAAATAACATGGCGAGTAAATGGTATGACCTACCGCGCTTACCCATTAATTTAGTCTCAAATGATTTTTGACACGTACGCAAAATGCTCTCCATTTTTACTACTTTAAGATAATAACAGTTCTGTCCGCCATATATTAGTGTTTTCCAGTATTTAATTTTGATTTCGAGAAACCCATTGAATCGAGACTGTATGAGGGGCGCCCTAGAGTGACATACACTGACCCTATTAGTGGTGTTCTTCAGAAAGATCAGGTGCGTAGTACCCGCAACCGGCGCGCATGCATGAACAAATGAGATGTATGGACGTGGACGAGGCGAAAGGCGCAGTAACGATTGTAGCAGGTGGCCTTCTGTAGTTTCTGCCTACCCCCAAGGGCAAAAAGCGCTTGAGTATACGTATGTTATGTCAACATATTGTTATAAAAGATTTTTTTTTGTTCTAGGGTGGCTACCCAGCAAAATTGAAGAAGGTGCTGATAGTGACTGCGCCGCTGTGGTTCAAGGCGCCGTTCCGTATCCTGCGGCTGTTCGTGCGCGAGAAGCTGCGCGAGCGCGTGCACACGGTGAACGCGCCGCAACTGGGGTTGCACGTGCCACGCTCCAGCCTGCCCAAGCAGCTGGGGGGGCTGCTGGAGCCTGACCACGCAGCCTGGTATGTGCTGATCTTTATTTGTTACCGTTCCTGTGAACGTGCCGTGCTATAGCCTGAATAAGCAGCTGGGGGGCTGGGGCGTTGTTAATCGATTTTACAACTTCTCGACCTGTGATTACTAGTCTATTAGCTCTAGCTAAACTATTCATCAAACTATACAAAATTCAGGTGTATGCGGTGAAACTATTCAAGAAACTTCCTGTTTTGTTGCCTTCAGTCTTTCAAGTGATGAACGTAACGAAGTTACAGCGGCCACAACTTCTTGCTATCTAACATTTGGTCGAGCCATGCTTCCTTCCTGAGACTTAGTTTCCATTTGTCACCGACTTACCTGCTATGTAACATCTATAGGTTTCTTGTTTCTTTACCGCATTGCGTGGTGCATTATAGTAGTCCTGTGTCGGTAGCCACGACTTCTATTGAGTCAATAGAGCCGACGGAGGTGGACACTATTGCAGTGCCAAGTTTGACGAACACTGCACTCCCATACTTTGGGTGTGCTATTTCGTCTGCAAGTATTAGGCCGGGAATTGGTGGTCTTATAAACACAATATGTCACAGTTGGTAGTGCGACAAAGCCCTGAGAGAATTTGTTCTTTTTATATCGAGAATCCTTTGATTTTGATTGAAATGACACAGAGCGGGTGAACTCAAATTCCGGGAGTTTGCTCTTGAAAGAGCCGTTTGGGATGTGTCTTGGGAAAGACCATTTCGTGCCATCGTGGTCAAAGGATTACTTAGTCACCAGAGTCTGCGTTACCGAGTATGAGGACGCCGGACGTTTGAGGGTTTGGATACCGCTAATTAACGTCACTCGGAGAGGCTCCTTTCATGCATTTTAGTAATAGGTATATACCTAAAGACTTCAAAATTTCGTCCTGTGGTGCTTGTATTATGTTCGAGTTAGATATGATTTTTATTGTTCCTTACAAATGAACAATACTGCCTACTGCAATAGAGGCACTACGCTACGCGATATAATTATATTTCACGTTACGCTGTAATGAACGCTTATTGTCAACGCTTGAACCTCAATTACCGTGTATAGCGAAGTTGACAATATACTAAGTGAACATTTATTATTGTCTTGAATCTGGCTGATGAGGTTAAAAGGATTGAGAACATTAACGCTACGACGATTGAACGATTCTCGGATTTAGAATTAATACGAAACCTCAACACACGCAAGTTTCCCTCTGTGGTTAGGTTAACGAAGCGACTTACAGGAAAATCTATAGCATCACTATATCTGTTTGTCTAGTGACACGCGTGATGTATGATCTCTAACAATTCCCTCTACACGTGAGTAATTTGCCCGACTACCTACGCATTGACCGTACACATATGCATGCATACTATAGGATGTTTACGTAAATCCTGTGAGACCGTCGTCTGCTGAATCGATTTTAAGTGTCTAAGAGTTGGCACCTGAAACGCGAATACTCGCATTACATAATGTACCATGAAGATTTATAGAGCACGTAATGAAGCGGTTCATTTCTATACCAATGATAAATGGAGCTGAATTTCTGGGACGACAGTTATTATAGAGCTCATTAACTTCACCGGCTTCAGGTGATCGCTACGAAATATGAGGTGGCGTCATATATCTAAGTGATTCATATCATTATCGTAGAAATAACAATAAAACAAGATAAGATTACTGAAGCCATCCTAGCCACTTATTTCTCTGAATTCTTTATTGAAAGAGTGCACAACTTGCAATCCTACAGATTTTATCGATCACATAAGCCGTGTATCTACATCATGTGGATGTAAGTTACCGTGCTTTGTCTTCGTTACTTTTTCTTCATCTTGAAACAGTTTTGTAGTAGTTTTCCTTTTGTCTACAGGTTGGAGCATTGCAAGAACTGTTACACGAACAATTTGCAGAACGCTAAACTAGACGGCGTCATTGATGAATATGTAATCAGTAATCACATACCGCCTGTCAAGCCCCAAAATGGTGAGTTCTACAAACATGATTTATGGAACACTGAGAGATTGTAAAATATTACACGCGTATGAAACGCAACCATTGTACCGCTTTCAGTATTTTCCTAGGATGTAGATTTCACGCACCGCCGACTTGTATAGACATACAATTTCCTACAAGGGGAACATTGGACCGTTCTTTGATTCTAATATTTCTACAAACGACGAATTTTTGTTTGGAACGTTAACAAGATAACGTCAAATACCTTTTGTCGAGCTAATAATAATAATTTAGATTTGTTATTTTCGCCGATTTCAGGAAGGACATTTTAATAAATTAATGTCTGTGGGCTGTATATTTGAGTTGAGAAACGAATTACGATGTTTGCTAAACAATAAATGAAACCAAGAAACTGATGTTACTTTTGACAAACTAAGTACGCTTTCTTCCTTTTTGGCTCGACCTCGTTTATTACCAAATTGGTTTTTTTCAGTGTTGTATAATTTCTGTGCAGGTATAATAGAGCACGAGGGTGCATGTGACATGACCAGTGACCACGTGACGCGACTGGGCGACAACAAGACAGACATGCACATCAGTGGCGACCCCCCGTACACCTGCGACCCCAGCCCGCTCAGGTAAACAACGACATTATTATTCAACGAGTTATTAGTCGATACTGACCCTCGGGTCTCCGGGCATTAATATGACACAAGCTCTAGAAACAGACTGTTGAACAGGTATGAATGACAGAAACGACGCTTTACACACTCGAACTTTTTCTATAATTCGATGGGCCATGTCAAAGACTGAAATCTTCTCGCATCCACATCTGGGATTTGCTCCCAAAGTAGAAACTACAACAAAGGCATGTTGTGAGCAAAAACCCTGTTAATTTGCAGATATTTATTTAATCAATTTTATACTACCTTGTAACATAAAAGTTTGATAAGCTTTCTACATTTGTAAGGGGCTGTCTCCACGAGCGAGAGAATCGCGACGATATCATCGTCGTTGCCACGTATTTCTTATACACTCTCTTAGAGGCCGTCTCCACGAGCGAGAGAATCGCGGCGATATTATCCCATACAAATACGTAATATCACCGCGATGCTCTCGCTCGTGGAGACGGCCCCTAAGGAAGGTGCGGCTTTGAATACCCAGTCGTTTAACCGTTTTTAAATGAATTTTATTAAATTTTAATAGACCGGTGTTATGAATGGTCTGACTGCATTCCCCTTGTTTTTTATTGTATTGTGTAGCGAATCTCACCATCCTCGACATTTACGCAGACCTGTTATGCTAATAAACCGTATTAATTGTGAATTTTATAAATTAACATAACATTGCGGCTATTGTAATAAATAACGCAGGATCGCTCATTGGCTGGAATGTAGTTCTCTAATCGGCTAGACACATTATTCTATTTAAAATGATCCTGAATGGTGTGGAAATAAGATCTAGTTATAAACGAACTCAATCGCCACTGCCTGGTTTTGCCTGCAACCTTAACCTTGACTTAAGAGCGTTCATCCAAAAAGTTAGCAACGTCGCCAATAGCTGTCAAATATTTCCCTTTTTTTAATTTTCTTATTAATTTGGCAATATTACTGTATGGATATAAGAAATATGGCTAACTAGTGAACTAGAATATTAATAATGAAATGCAATTTAAACACTGCATTTGGTGTTGTAACCGTTTTAGGTGTAGAAAAGGCATTTGGAAAGTTTCCAAATACTTTTTTTACATTTGAAACTAAACATTCGGTTTTACGATATTAAACATTGTTTTTCATAATCAATATTTTAGTTCACTAGTTAGCCATACAGTATGGCTAACTAGTGAACTAAAATATTCAATATTACTGTATGGAAATAAGAAGTATGGCCCATACTTCTTATTTCCATACAGTAATATTGCCAAATTAATCAAAACAGCGAAATATTTGACAGCTATTTGCGACGTTGCTCACTTTCTGTATAAACGCTCTTAAATATAACTGGCGAAATGTGGGTGTACTATTAGATACAACTCTGCCTAACCCTTCGGGCATTACAGCGTGATGTTATGATAATCTTTGTTTTTCTAGGCACACACATGGTTACAATGGTGACATGAAGAGCAGACATATTAATTCTGGAGACGAGGATGATATGGACATAAGCAGTGAGTAAAGCATACTTGAAACCTTTTCTTTTCCCAAATAAAAACTATTTCTTTCCAGCATTGCAACTATTTTCGGTGGTCAAACTTTTTCGTATACTGAAAAATAATATCTGTCACTGTGACTGGTTTTGATGATTGTTTACTATTTTTATTGTTATCAAAAAAATAATTCGCACAAAAGTACAAATGTTTTCCGGCCAAATATTAGCGGGTATGTTATTGAATGAGTAAATTAGGTAGCTCTGGTGCCGCAATAGGCCAATATGTAACGCGACGCGGTAAGTTTGTTGTAGCTCGTGTTTGCTCAACGTTATTTTACGTATTTGAGAAAATTTTCACCGAAAATGCAAAAATTTGAACAGTATATGTTTTCTACATTTAACGATCGTTTCCATCAGATTAAAATACATCGCCTGAAGTTGGTGCTCGTAAAAATACATGGGTGTTTATCAAGCGATAGTTCACAGCGATATATGATGCTGAGAATGCAACACACATGCGATTGTTGCAGTTTCTCGATTATTCTCGATTGGTTTCATTCGCAGCCGAGTCGTTCTCTCCCCACACTGCGTATTGTGAGGCTCAGTATTGCAATAGCTGTGCTACTCTAAACTTGTTGTTTTCGTTTGATTGGAATTAGTCGCGTGTGCACGTTTTGTATCGCAATCGATCAACCGAATCCGTCGATTCGAAGAAGCTAGCGATTGCTTTTCTCAAAACAAAGGGACACTCTTGATTGAATCTTCTACATTCTGCACATTAATAAAAACCACGAATTTGAATGATGAAGTTCGTTTCATAGTTGGGGGATCTTGCAAAATCATATGTGATCGACAAAGACATGAAGTGTAAAGTTTTCTCATCTGTAAATATTATAATGATATTATTTCTCGTGTTTGTGGTAAACTTAAAAAGTGAGTTTGGTAGACTCCGTATTAATGCTATTTTAAGATTGCTTATTGAACCCAAAACGTTACAGTTGAATCATTCTGGTCACTTATAGTTCTCCTTATCGATTGCGATAACGGCGACCCTTTGAAATCACTTCCTTGCGTGTGCCTTTATATGGCTCGCTGGACCGAATTTAGTTTCGAATACCCGGTAATAACTAGGACAAGCAATTGGGTTACATAGAATGTAAGACCGTTGTGTCAAAAATGTACACTTGTAGGTACGTGTCTAGGCTGCGGGCCACAGGGTAAATGGGAATACTCTTCTAAGGGATTGTGTTGTAAAGGTTCATCCACATGATTGAACCGCGGCGATTGGGTTCGATAGCTAAATTTGGAAGAACTCGTCCTTTACCCTCTGCACAAGGATAGATTGTTGCCCGATTTTTTCCCGTTAGAATTTTTAAAGTAAATTTTCTGATACTGTTTTAGTTATAAGAAGCATTTAAAGGCGAATAATGTTATCTATATTCGATCTTTGAAGGCAAGGTCAGAGTCAAAATAATAGATACCTACTTGCTTTAATTTTGTTTAGTATAACTGTCTGCTTTACTAAGTAGTTAATCTTATAATCTGTAAAGGTGGATTTTAGAATCAACTAACTAAGCTCTTAAATATCTACTAAGTTGTAGGTCTTCCTACAAACCGTCGAAACTGTGATGTAATATCATCATGCAGTAACGATCGCCGAATTTTGTCATAGTGTTAACTTTATATTCTCTACAAAATTTTGTATTATTGAAAAGTGTGGCTACGGCATAAATACTGTGAAGCCAAAGCATGATTGAAGCGTATTCAACGCGTAGCAAGCGCGTAGTTTTTTTTTAAATGTTAGTAATCGGGGAAGACTAATTGAAAGTGGGCGATCAGCCGTGATAATGATGTGGTGTGCGCAGCGCGTGGCACGTGGTCGTCGGGCTCGGTGTCGCCCGGGCTGTCGGACGAGGAGGCGGGCGGCGGCGGCGCGGGCGAGGCGCCGGCCGCGCTGCTGGCGCGCGTGCGGGCGCTGGGCCGGCGCGGGCTGCAGGCCGAGTACGACGACATCCGCGCGCGCCCGGCCAACGGCACCTTCCACGCCGCCAAGTGAGTCATCCTCAGCATCCTCCTGCCCTTATCCCAATTCATTTGGCATGTCTTCTTTATCCATATATTTTCTCTATTAGTCGTCATGTCAGTACCGTAGCCAGTAGCCATGTAAGAGCAACTGTGTTTAGGTTGTTTTGGCTGAAAAAGGTTCGAGTCTTATCATCTTTCCACCTTCATACTCAAAACGTACCCTCCTCCCTTTACTTAATGCCTTATCGAGAATATTACATCCAAACCCTGCCTGTAATAAATGCCACTGCTTGAACTCTGCCCACTCTAGTAAAACCATCTTCCCACGGCCATGCCTAGCAATACTCAGGCTTGTGAGATGCCCCGTCGGATTCTCCACGCGTGGCGGCCCACGCCATAATTAGGAGTGGGCGGTAATCCACCACGCGGCTTACTATACAGGTGGATACGTTCAACGGGGCAGTAAGGGGAACTACCTTAAAAAAATGTGTCGTATAAAATGGCCATTTTCTTGCTAACTGTACATTTTTTTTAAAATCTCTGAGTGGTGATCAAAATTTCACGAAAAATTATGGATAGTCTCCTAAGACCATTTTCGTGTAGCTGCAACGGTTAAGGTAGTTCCCCTTACTGCCCTGTTGAATGTATCCATCCTGTATACTGTTCCATTACTTTTAAATATAACCTTTGTTGTATTTCTCTGAAGTCTCCATAACAGACAATCTTTAATTAGACATGATATTGTTTTATCCTCAAGTAATTATAGTCACAGCAAAGAAAACCGGTTTTCGTTTGAGACGTTTAATGCAATTAATTCTGCAGCAGTTAATTTCTGATACTTATTTCTACGTAATAAACAAGTACAAGGCGTGCGCTCGATGGGCCAAAAATGCCTGAAAATAATGCTTGTGTACAAAGGAAGGGCAAACTTAAAAACTTTTCTCTCCTGTTTTTTTAACCACGAAAATTGACAGCCTTTTGAAATATTCGCGCAGGTTTACAATGTTTATTGACTAAAGTTATTAATTAATTGCAGTCATTTTTAGTGCAAAATAATATTGTTTATATGCTTAATAACTACCTAGGTAATTTTTTAAAGTTCATAAAACTCGCTTTTATTATGTAAATCTGGGGATGAAAAGATGTGTCTCGCGCCCAACGCAAATCCGAGTTCTGTTTCAGCACTCCTTACGAGACAACAGAGGCTATATTACAAAATCTGTTGAGCCAATAAACCTTTATAACCTTGTCTTCAAAATTGGATAATTATTTTTGATAAAAAATCTTTTTTTTTCTTTAATCTGATTGCAATAATATCGCCAAAGTTCCCGGTTTTTGGTCTCAAAAACTACATAGTTTTTGTTAATAGATTTGGGTTAAAATTCGATTTTTAATGGTTATCGAGGACGCTCTATTCGAATATCAAAGATGGCGGCTGCGGAAAGTAGCGACTTTTTGTCATGGATGTCGTTTTTGAGGTATTCAACGGAGTAAGTTCCAAGCTCATTTTTTTTCATTAGCACCCTCGAAAACCATGAAAATGATGCTAATGACGAAAAATTGCAAATTTTCGTAGCAAGCATCTTTTATTTTAACTTTGACTATTTCGCGGGCTCTTGATAACCATGAAAATGTCACCCATAACTAAAGGCGTTGGAAGATTTATGTATGAATGGTGACCTGCCTAACTTCCGCCATTTTATTTAATTTTCAAAATAGCAGCCACGCATAAAACCTATATCAATAAATAGCTGGCATCAACAAACAAGTATAAGACAAAGTCTTCTAAAGCGTCACATTTCCGAAATATATGCCATCAAAGTTGTGCTGATGGCGAAAATCACTGAAGACTTTGTTGGCTTCTATCTCGGAAACGTGACACTAAGATTTGGTCTCAAACAAAACTTGTTTGTATTGTTACCAGCTATTGATTAATATACTGTGACCGCTATTTAGAAAATAAAATAAAATGGCAGAAGTTGGGCAGGCCAAATAATTCAAATCCCTTTAATCCATAAAATTGTATGTGTATGGATAAGTAATGTAATTCGCATTGGCATTCTCGAATATTCACATATTTCTTGATATTCGCATTCGCAAAATTGCGACTTTTTTGCGAATTTGAGTGGCTGAAAAAGTAAGTACTAGTCGGTTTTTGTTTACGATCTTTCGGTGGTACCGACTGTGTACTAGTCTATCAATAGGACCTGACGCGAGGCAAAAAAACAACCATCGGGTTTCATCAGCTCAGCATCAGGTTGGATCAGCTCAACAATAATTCTCAATGCAATACGACAAATATGTATGCGTTCGATACGCGTGGCTAGTTAGAAGTCAAATTGGAGGTAGATAAACGGCGCCTGAAAAAAAAAAGATATTCGCGAATGCTAATGCCTATGCGAATATATTTTATATGGACAACAAAGTAGAGCATCTTTAAAATCAAATCAGAGTCTCATCGTCTAATTATCTCGTATCATTAGTTGAGTAGCGCAGGATGTCAAAGGGAGCTCACACATCATTTTTTGTCGTTTTTGCAGTGTATTTATGTGTGTAAATCTTAGCTGATAAGGTGTATATTTGTTTTCCAGATTGCCGAGCAATCTAGCCAAGAACCGCTACACGGACGTGTTGTGTTACGACCACTCGCGCGTGTTGCTGTCGCAGACGGACCCCGACGACCCCACCACAGACTACATTAACGCCAACTATGTCGACGGATACAAACAGAAAAATGCGTATATTTGTACACAAGGTAAGCTTGAATACTTTATTTTGCGAGAATCGAAACTCATTTAGGTATTCTAATTAAGCTGATACTCGGCACTTTTAGCTGGGGTGAAGTGGCCGAACAAACTCGTCAAAAGAAAACGTGTAGTTGTCAAGTTTCAAGTTTTTCACTCCCACACGGATACTATACCATGAAAACAAATATAGACTCTTTCGGATCTATTTCAGTAATGATTGTGTAAAAGCACTTCAAATCATCAACATCTAACGCAGGACACATTATCATGATAAACGATAAAACGAATATAATGTTAATTGTACTTGTTTGAAACTGAGCGATTAAGTTGTTATCAGTAACATTGATGATAAACAAAAAACGCGTGTTGGTTCACAGAGTTTTGTGTTTATTGCGTCTAACATTTTACGTATATTGCTCTCACATGAGATTTAATGTTATTGTAAAATGCCTAATAATACCATGTATACTGTCACTTTAAAAATCGCACAGTCAAGAAGTAATTAGTAAAAATTTTCAATCGGCAACACCTCTGTCAGCTGATGAGTTAAACTGATGATCTATAGTATTGTTAGTTCAGCCGACACTCATTACTTTGTTGACCTGACCTCGCATATAATTATCTATATTTACATTGATCTTAGTTTGATTCGTAAACAGACACTCGTTCACTTGAAATATTAAAATACATAAATAACATTGCAAGTTCAATAAAGTAACATTCCCTTTAAAAATATTTGTGAGAATTTCTTGCGTTTTCAATTTGGCTGCGATCCCACAATACCTGGAACTATTCGCGAAAATTGTTTACGATGGAAATACGTTTTCTGTGAATTAATAATAATAAAACCCTGTTGCGCGAATTGGAAATAAACGCAAGGGAAATCCTCACTTCGTAGAATTCGCTCGGCGAATAATAGCAATGGCGTTCTTTTTACACGAGTAGTCTTTTTTTTTTTTCTTCTATGTTATTGGAAGCGACCTTGCGCGGCCGATAAATATATTGTATACTTGGAAACATTTGATTGTACATTCCTACTACCTACCTAATCGTTATTTTCTATTACACGCCAATGTAGTAGAAAATAACGATTCAAGGTTTGAATTTTGAGTATTTACCGGATTAAGACATTTATTTCTCAAAAAGTATAGGTACAATTTACTTAATATGAGAAATACAAGGTAATCTTAAAATTAAATATAAGAATTACTTATGAAGAAGGTAGTTACTCGTAAATAAATAAGTTAGTAGACTTATACCATATTGGTTCACATATGGAGAACCAATTGAAGCAATCTACTCACCGCGAGCGTTCACTCCGCGGATTCGTATTGCAAACAGTTTTTGCACGAGCTTTTGTTACGTGACAAACATTCATTCGTGAAACGGACAGTTTAATGAGGACGTGAATCCGAACACGACCAAAATCCGGATAGCTGTGCTTGTGAAAGAATGTTCGCCGCGTAATAACAGCTGGTGCTACAAATATTTGCAAAGCATAATCTTGAAGCGAATGCTCGCTGTGAGCGTTTATTCCCCGCGCAGCCTTAACCGTACATTTTCAATCTCTTTGTTGAAAAATGCTTCAATCCCACTCGAACAAAACTCGATCACCACTTTCTAACAGGTCTGTATGTAAACATTCCAGGTCCCCTCCCTCGGACATTCGGCGACTTCTGGCGCATGGTGTGGGAGCAGGGCACGCTGGTGGTGGTGATGACGACGCGCGCCGTGGAGCGCGGCCGCGTCAAGTGCGGCCAGTACTGGCCGCTCGACTCCTCGCGCCAGCTCTACGGGGACTACGCCGTCACCGCGCAGGCCGTGGAGCACGAGGACGACTACACCATCACGCATCTGCTGCTCACGGACCTCAGGGTGAGCGCTCTTCCTAGGATCGAGACGAGACAGAGATGTGGTTTGGTGGGCTAAGGTCTGTTCTGAATAAATACCTGAGAGTGAGCAAAGTACGGGTGTGAGTGCGAGCGCGACGGCAAGGCTGTGTAGGCGTGAGCCTAACGCGCGGCGCGCTCTGGCAAAGGCGGGGCCGCAACAACTTCGCTACTAAGATGACGATAGGGACAGCCCTAAAACTACGTTTTTTAATAGTTTTTTCAGTGCAGTATCACATAATCTCAAGTGTTAGCTTCAACAAATAATTTGTATGTTCCCAGAGCTCCTCGTCCCGCCGCATCTGGCACGGGCAGTACACGCGCTGGCCGGACTACGGCGTGCCGGGCGGCGGCAGCGCGCAGCCCGTGCTGCGCTTCCTGGCGCTCGTGCGGCGCGCGCAGCAGCAGGCGCTGCAAGAGTACGTACATACTCATGATGCTGTGCATTGACGTCACGTATGGCGGAATCTAGTCGAGGGACGAGCTCCAATTATAAAACAATGCAAATATTCGCAGCCTCTTCGATTTTCATTTTGACTTCACTATCGGCATCAACACTCGCCGAAAATCATAAAAGCGACACATATAAAGAAAATTAAAAAAAATTCGTAGCCGTCTTCTTTGATTTTCATTTCGGCATCTGCCCTTTCGATTAGATCTGGTGTCACGTCACGTCCAATGTATTTTGAGCGCTATATAACGCTCCACCAAATAAAACTCGGAACGCGTTGGTTCTGTTTTTCATTGCCAGCCCACTTTGTAGTCGACATTTTGAAGAGCCTCAACCAGAAATACAAGGAGAATTTGGCGTCACAGCTATTTCGAGAATACTAAAACGCCTTGTGGTCGGTTTTCTTTCGCTCCATAAGCATTTTCGGTTTTGAAGCTGTTCATACGCATATGTATTAAGTACAAAACATGCTTGTCATAGATTTTTATTAATAATGATTAAATTACGTTTCAGGTTAGGCGATGCGTGGGCGGGACACAATAGGGGGCCGCCGATAGTCGTCCATTGTTCAGCTGGTATCGGCAGGACAGGTAAGCATTGCAACAATATTTTAACTAAAAATTTGACGTTATCATTCAAAGTCGTTTTATAGTACGCTTTTATCTGTATTTCCACGGGATGAACAGAGTATTTCTGAATACTTTTTACTTACTTCATACTACAACACATATTTATAAGTTATAAGCACTGTAACGACATCGCTTCGGTTCGGCATCAGCTAGTAAACAGCAGTCACTGAGCTTGCGGCACTACGCCGTCCCGCTTGTGCCGCAGGCAGCGGGCTCCTAGCAAGTGTGGCCACACCACAATGCTGAGCCAGTTACTGTGATAAAATGACGTGCGGACGGTGGTAGTGCCTTGCTTATAAAATGCGTTGACCTTAACTCTGAGTTTAATATCATGTTCTAAATGTGTTCCAGGCACGTTCCTGACGCTGGACATCTGCGCGTCGCGCCTGAGCGCGGAGCGCGCGCTGCACGTGCGCGGGACCGTGGAGCGCATCCGCTCGCAGCGCGCGCACTCCATACAGATGCCCGACCAGTACGTGTTCTGTCACCTCGCGCTGCTCGAGTATGCGGTCAGTATCTACTACTATACCCAGGCACGCTCCTGACGCTGCACGTGCGCGGGACCGTGGAGCGCATCCGCTCGCAGCGCGCGCACTCCATACAGATGCCCGACCAGTACGTGTTCTGTCACCTCGCGCTGCTCGAGTATGCGGTCAGTATCTACTACTATACCCAGGCACGCTCCTGACGCTGCACGTGCGCGGGACCGTGGAGCGCATCCGCTCGCAGCGCGCGCACTCCATACAGATGCCCGACCAGTACGTGTTCTGTCACCTCGCGCTGCTCGAGTATGCGGTCAGTATCTACTACTATACCCAGGCACGCTCCTGACGCTGCACGTGCGCGGGACCGTGGAGCGCATCCGCTCGCAGCGCGCGCACTCCATACAGATGCCCGACCAGTACGTGTTCTGTCACCTCGCGCTGCTCGAGTATGCGGTCAGTATCTACTACTATACCCAGGCACGCTCCTGACGCTGCACGTGCGCGGGACCGTGGAGCGCATCCGCTCGCAGCGCGCGCACTCCATACAGATGCCCGACCAGTACGTGTTCTGTCACCTCGCGCTGCTCGAGTATGCGGTCAGTATCTACTACTATACCCAGGCACGCTCCTGACGCTGCACGTGCGCGGGACCGTGGAGCGCATCCGCTCGCAGCGCGCGCACTCCATACAGATGCCCGACCAGTACGTGTTCTGTCACCTCGCGCTGCTCGAGTATGCGGTCAGTATCTACTACTATACCCAGGCACGCTCCTGACGCTGCACGTGCGCGGGACCGTGGAGCGCATCCGCTCGCAGCGCGCGCACTCCATACAGATGCCCGACCAGTACGTGTTCTGTCACCTCGCGCTGCTCGAGTATGCGGTCAGTATCTACTACTATACCCAGGCACGCTCCTGACGCTGCACGTGCGCGGGACCGTGGAGCGCATCCGCTCGCAGCGCGCGCACTCCATACAGATGCCCGACCAGTACGTGTTCTGTCACCTCGCGCTGCTCGAGTATGCGGTCAGTATCTACTACTATACCCAGGCACGCTCCTGACGCTGCACGTGCGCGGGACCGTGGAGCGCATCCGGGACCGTCGAGATTTGATCGACTCCGCGGAAACGTAGAAAATGCGCTGCTTATATTTTGAGCTGGTCCTATTAAGCGCTTTAATCTCATCTGTACGCGAAATGTGCAGCGATTCTGCATGCGCGTAAATTATCGCGCAAAATGCCTTATCTGAGTTTGCTCTTAGCGATAAATGATGAACGCCTTTCATATTCGACACAAAGTACGTAAACTTAATTAATCTGTTATTTTGTCCTTGCAGGTGATGCACGGCTACCTAGACTCCGCTGACTTGACCGGATTCGACGAAGATAACGAGGAAGAGTCCGAATGAAGACTGTCTCGTCCGTCCTGCGCCGTGCTGTAGCGGCAGCGGACCGCGCCCGACTGTACGAGTGACAGTGTACAGTGTCCCTTAGCCAAGTGACTGCTCTTACAGACTATACAGTGTTTATATCGCTACGTCACCACCCACCCACGTGTACGTGTGATCTCAGCCCGACTGACCAAAGATCGCGCGCGAACCCGCGGTGAAACAGAACGGAACCCTTTCTGACGCCGCCACTGAACTGCACAAAGAGATGTGTTCATTAGAATAGTGGCAGAAGGACAGCTTGTCCCGTGACGTCACGGGACCACGCGTCGTACAGACTTGCTAGTGCTGGAACAAGACTCGAGGAATGTTTTGTGTACGACGTTGCGCCTCAATCGGCTGAATCCACACGCTATCCGCTCATAGCTTAAGATGATATACATTGAAATGAAAACGTTCCTTTAGCATGAATAAGAACTGAAATATAAATCAGGTAATGGGAAGGAAGCCTCCTAACACAAGTATTTATTTGCATATTATAAATCTTTGTAACCAAAAAATATTTCCACGATTATTTAGAATTTTAATATTTATTTATATGATGTAAGGAGTTATGGCTGTGTGAAGTTTTGTCTGTAACTTGTAGTTATGTTTATTTCAATAAATTAATTTTGTGTAAATGCCATGAAATCATTATAATAACTACATGTGACCACTGAATTTGAAGTTTCGCACGATTTAATATACGTTGAGGTGCTGGTAGGCTTAAAAAGTTAATTCATGTTAATCATTTATATATTTGATTGGCGCTGTGTCGCATAATGATGTGTATTATACATTTTTATAATCGTCAACGCTCACGTCGAGCTATTATATGAATTTATGATAATGCACTGAGGCATCTAGACGTCGTTACGAATTATTATAAATTATTATATTATATAATAGTGTAGTCACCGAATGTCCAATTCGCTAATTAATGTCTCATTAGCAGAATGTCCAATTTGTAGTAGTTCTAAAATCGACAGCATGCATCAACCACTTAACTATTTTGTTTAATTCTATAGCAGGTTGTTTAGTTACTAACCATACATCAATGAAGAAAGTGTTAGTATAGAAAATGTTAATAAATAATACATGTAATTAGACATGAAGCGAATTTGGCTACTATCAACTAGATGTTTTGCGACGTTTGCAAATTGGACATTCTGCGACTAAACATTATAAATTTTACATAGACTGAGTAATGTTAATATGTTCTAAAAGTTTACATGCGGCCCGTCGTACTAGCGTAAATTTATTATAACCTTCATGTTAAAATCAATCTTTATTTCTAATGTGTTCTTATGAAAGATGTAAAAAACGTATATAACAATAAATGTGAAAGTAAGTAAAATATTTTGATGTGACAACATACAACATATTTATTTTTCATAGAAAGCATAGCGACATATCTAATGACAAAATATATATTTTGAATCGCCGTCCTGTTACGTAACGTACATATCGCAGTAGACGTGTTTGTTTGCTCTCCGCCGTGTTCCGTCGTGGACAGCGTTTCCTTCCTGCATCGTGAATCTCCCGTACAGTATGTCAGCCATCCCGTGCCCAGTAAGCAGTATGTTGCTCGAACGTATGATTATGTATTCTATCTGACGAGTGTCTCGCTCAGACTTACTTATTCTCGATCGCAGAGTCATTTTTAAACAATATATCGTAGTTTATTTGGCACTTGGTGTAAATATTTGTTATGTAATTCTGCGAACGATAGTACGTCCGTCTGGCAGTGCACTAATAATGAAGTATCAAAACTTGTTCTCTTATAACATTGTTTCATATTAAGTAAATTGTTAATCTGGAACGTCTGTTGCACAAAGCACGGAATCGCCGCACCGGCAGCAGCTAGAGACGGACGCTTCTAAAGTTCGTGGCGTAGAAAGTGCGGTGGCCGCACTACTTCTGACACGCCTTGGAAGTGGAGCCGGAAGTGTCTTTATTGAAAATAAGTGGAGCAACGTTTACAAGGCGCGGGCGCGTGTGCCGGGTTCTCTTAGGGAAATTCGACTGCGGGCACCCGTGAGTTTTAGCGGATCCCTAAAGGTGAAAATTTGTGACTTAGTTTGAGTAAACTGTAATACACTCTGTTTGTCTGGACAGTATATACGATGCCGCCTCTAGCGGCGCCGGCGAGGCGTCTCCGTGATCTGTGCTCTGTTGATTTTTGTATCTGTAAATATTTTATAATTCTTTTCTGTTCTAAATCTAAATTAAAACCCTTGTGAAATATGTGTGAAATAAAAAATCTTGTAATATATTTACACGGATAGATTTATTCACCACCAATCCATATCGCAGATAGCAACGAAATAAATAATCTTCAGTTATACATTTATGTGTAGAAGTTTACAAAAACACCACATAATATACATCATAGTGTTGTCTAAAATATATGTAAAAAAATATATATATATGTATATATTAGTTGGCTTGCATAAGATATGAAAGATATATAACGTTCTACAGATCTTTCCGGACGGTAATTCAATAGAGAGGTAAACCTCTCAATTGATCGGCACAGCGTGGTGAGCTTGATTTTCTTTGCCATAAGGTTAAGTTACTTTGCAAGTAGGTAACGGCTCTTGAGTTGCTGCCTCTAACGAGTCTGCCAAAATCAAATTGATCTTTATTCTCGTTAGAATACGGTTGCTGTTGGTTTGGCTGCTGATAAAGGTTAAATAACTAAACTTATTCTGAAACTCAATATGCCACTGCCATATCAACGCAGTGTTGAAGCTGCATGTGAGTTACTCGATGACGACTGTGGAGTTACCGCGCACGAACAGTATCGGCGGCATGCCATCGCTCATAACTTTCAACCACGCCATATACATAGCTGCTGATATGCCCTGGAAAGCAAGTCGTTATTGTGAAGGTAGTGATGGCTTAAACGACACTGGGTGCGAGGTGCCGCAAATTCTTACCAAATGTGATGGGAAGAATTTGATAGTATTAGGCAAACCTGAGAAGAACAAACTTACCTATGGATCTATATGCGTAGAGGATCACTTAAACCGGTACGGAAAAAATTCGGACACCAGACTGTCCTGACCACAGAAATATTAAAAACAGGAGAAGTGGCAAGGGGGCGTGTCGGCGACCACGCGGTGCTGAGCTTTACGCTCAGCTATTGAAAAAATGGCCGTCACCGCGAGTTAGTGTGTTGTCAACCGCGTTCGTAAAAACAATGATTATGCCGTCTTGTTCGGTGGTTTCGAGCAAAAATAGAAGCCAAGACAAACATTTTAGAAGTCATGGCATCATATTTGTCTTAAAAATCACGAAAAACAACGATCCCTAAAATATATCTGACTTGTACTACTTTATTTTTGTTTTCTTGTATTACTCCGACTGTATTATGTTTGCATTAAATACATTGCTCTTTTACAACCACCTCAGTCTGTCACTGAGTGACTGAACAAGCAATGTAAAGCTGACATAACGAAACATCAATAAGCCGTAATGTCGCATGGTGCGTCCGCTGCTCCGGTCCGCCGTATTTGAGCGCGAGCTAGTGATGTGCTCGTAGAGGTTTGACAAAGTCTATCGACAAGAAAGTCGACTGCGAGTTAGTATATTATTATTTCAGATTTTTCTTCAATTTGTTAACTCTTGTGATCCAGTTGGAAGGCCGATGTGGTTCTATGCATTTTTACCCATTTTTATTATTTTACAGCGTAGTATTAGTGCGTAACTAAAGATCGTAAAGTAAGTTCATTAATGTTTAGTTAAGTAATCTATGGAATGTCCTTGGGTTTGAATTATAAGCTACTTCGTCACTTGTTATGGTTATGGTATTTAACTGAAGTCTTCATAAATGCACCATTAACTTCGTATGCATTATAATAATCAGCATCATATACTTAGTCTTAATTATGTACTATGCCGCAGAATTTCTAAAGAGGGTTTGAAAACGCTATATTGTGACGTCATGCAAATTTCATGCTATATATTTATTTATTATGCGTGCGTGTCTTTTTAAAAATACTGCTTGCTTAGGGATTTTTTAAGAGCCTGCTTAACTTACTAGTTTATGATTAGATTCGTTTATAATTCAGTAAGTCACTAACAAATTGTAATTGTACCGTTTCAGTTTCCCAAAATATTTTTATTAAGTAATTGAATAATGTTTTGTTGGTTTCAAATTGTTTTTACATACTTTATTTCCAAAACCTTCTAAAAAAAATTATCGATATATTTAACGATAACTCTTCGATTTAGTCAAGCACTATGTCGTATCCGCCCCCGTGTCCCGACGCGACGACACACAATGATAATTGTTTTAGTGTGAGTAAATTATACGGAAAAAGTACGCTGTGGTTTAAAGAATAAGGTTTATATTTAAATGACAGAGTTATCGTTGGCGCGTGTGTGCACTTGTTCGTAGTATTGTTTTGATAGAACTGTGTGTGCAATATTATCATCATGGTGGGGCAACTGTGGCTTCAATGGTTTTGTATACATTTTGAACTCCACGCCATATCTCCTTCTTTATTATATCTATGGTCCTGACAGATAGTTCATTAGGTAAATTATTTGTATAGAGTGTCCGGAGTGGCGTCCGCAATTTGTCCGTACCGGTTTAGCCCTTCAAACAAATCGCACCTGTCGAGGTAAAGGCAATGTCATGACGATAAAGTCGGCGCCGAATGAGTTTTCAAGCAACAGCTCTCGGATTCTCAAAGTTCGGCAGGTCTTATAGCGTAGTCTGTCGTATTCTTCGCCTGATATCAGTATTTCTGTAAATTAAATAACATAGCTTTGCTTGTGAAGATTCTTTGATTCCAACAAAAAAAAAAAAGCTAGTACCTTGCTAGCTGAAAACACCATTTGATTGTGAGAAGTATTATACATTTGGTATGAGGGGTGGCCTCTTCCCAGGAGTGGGACGGTTTAGGATAGCAAAAAAAATGTCTAATCTAAGCTAAACATGATTAGGTACGTTGGAAAACTATACAAAAATTATGGCGGCAGAAGTAAGTGATCCACTTTTTTAAAGCGTTTGGTCTCGATTATTATTAGGAAGAGAAACAACAATTTCATACAAGTGTTTGCACGCCAGGCTTTTTGCTAGACTTGCACAGCCTTTCATGTGCGTAGGTCTTACCGTCATTGCTGTCAGTGGCAGACCTGTGGTGTTTCGTCACATCATTGAAGAAAGCCCACGTGGACTCGTCTGGCCTGTCCTTGATGCTAGTAATCATCGTCAATTGTGAATAATTTATGCGGAACTTGTGCAGAAGGCCAGCCATACTGTCGAATAAAATACTATAGTTACCTAAGTTGAGTCCTGGATACAGTACGCTTTGAGAGGAGGTACCTAGTCAGAGTATCGTCTTAACTTTTCGAACGCCACGCGCCATTGTCACATATACGCGACAAGGAGGCGCGTGCCCTGTACGCCAAAGACGTAAATATGTGACAAAAGATGCGGTGCACTAACAAATATTTTTGGAATCCTTGTTCTTTTGTAGGCATTCGCGGTGAAATTGTGGCTTGGCGTTGAGGGCACGGCGTGCGTTTATGCTCTGGCGTTCAAAAGGTTAAGGTGAAATCACATTTGCACGCACGGATTGCCGTTTTCGAGTATTTCTATGTTGTACTGCCACGTGAGGGTTGCCACATCTTAACTCGCCGTCCGTCCGTCGTATGACGACGGGCAGGCCGTGTCGACGGCGCGTTCGTGTTCCACGCGCGCCTCAAAGAGTTGTCAGCAAACGGGAGGGGCTCGCAAGGGCCGGTGCCTGCCAGGGCTGCGGGACTGTTCGAAAGAGATAGGTACCGCGGCCCTGGAACATAAAGGGCCAATGAAGGAACATGGGTGGTTTTTAGTCAGTAAGAGTCTGACACTCCCTTCCGCTCCGCCCAGAGCGGGAGGAGTCATTTGATGATTTCCCACCCCCCCCAAAAAAAAAAAAAAAAGGGTTGCCACATCTAGCAGCACGGAATCGCATTTTTCCGTGATTCTACGAGTATCCATTTCTGACAATTAGAATTTTTAGGCGCGTGCTGCTGAGCGCATCGCCGATGCTGTCGCGTATGATAGCATTCCCGCTCTCGCAAATGACGGAAGATGTGGCGCAACCCTTTAACGTGCGATGGAGATGGACCTCTTACTTTAGTGAGTTGCAATTCTAAGTTACAGAATGGGAAAAAGACGTAAGAAAATGCTGATCTGTGCGTTGTGCGTGTATCTAAATGTGATTTCACCCTTACGGTTCTTCCCAAGAGTATTATAATAGCCCGATTTTACATATCTTTTATCTAAACGTCAGCCTTAAACGTGTACGCACGACGACCAATCAAGCTATACAAAACAAGTATAAGCGAATCTCTCATTGTATGGAAAATCTATACAAAGCGAGGCCAAATTATGCTGGAAATGCATAGCTGTCGCCGTGTGTACATACGAAGCGAAGTGAACTGGCCTAATTCTGTAGACGTGAACTATTTGAAGTTACTACACTACTTGCTCTTTCGTGGTGTTGGTGTGTTACATACATGGAAGGGACACCGATGCACAAACGCTTACCACGTATCCAGTACACATATCATTCTGAAACCCCACAAAGAAAATTGTTCATCGGTAATTTTTGTTAAAAATCAGCGGTTTCCTACTATAACACAGTCAAATGTTTGGAACATCAGATTTTTTGTTGTAATTTGTAGTTTTGCACATTTTCAATTTTAGGAGTAACTAAAATTATAAATTTCTAGTTTATGCACGCGGCTTAGCTGGCATTTATTAAGAATTTAACAATTAAACTCGAACACACTATCAACTAAAGTTTCTATGATAATAAATAATTTATAATAATAATTTATTTATTTGTACACAAGAAAAAAAACTTACTTAACACACAGTAAATAAAGTTGTACAGTGAAGACATATTAAAGAGCGAACTCCTGCCTCCTAAACTAACTTGTGGTTTAAGAGCCAATGTTCCTTCAAATGATTGGCACACTAATGAACTTGTCAGTCATGCAAGTAGTTACACAAATTACACAATAGCTTTTAATATATGTACTTATATAACGCAGTTAAAATACAGTATAAGTTAGTTATGTTATGTGTTAGGAAGAGAGAATCTATTGGCCTTTGTATTTTCTACGTCGAGGGTTAGTAGGTTCTCGGAAAACCACTCCATTACAAAACGAAGCGACTGTTCTGCTCTTTTTGTTGCTCCGTCCCAGTCAGTATCATAGACTACCAAAGCTGTATCATCAGTGTACGTAAATATATCGCAATTTGGTATTTTTAATTGGCACAGGTCGTTTATATAGAGCAGGAAGAGGGGTGAGCCAAGGATAGTACCCTGTGGGACGCCGAAACTGATAGATTTGTCGTCACTCGTTGTAGAGTCTATTTTAACACGTTAAGAACGATTGGACAGATAGTTTTTAAAAATGTCCAATGCAAGGTCTCGAATTCCAGCGTTTTCCATTTTAGAAATCAAGGTGGGAACAGAAACTGTGTCAAATGCCTTAGATAACCCAAGGAAGATTTCATTCCTTTGTCGGACAAAGGAATGAAATCTTCCTTGGGTTATCTAAGGCTAAAATATTATTAATTACTTGGACAAAGTTTGTCCAAGTAATTAATTATATTTTTGGTAGGATCAGCCACAGCATCCTCTGTTGAAATTCCAGGTCTAAAACCATACTGATTGGGCGCAATTATTATGTTTGGTGAGATACGTAAGAAGACAATTATTAAGTACTCTTTCAAGGATCTTAGATAGAAAACGAAGTACGGATAGTATAATTCAATCATGATTCGCAAGACACGTGGCGCCATCTATTATCATAAGAACGTTATTGTTGTTTTCCTCGGGAACAGTACTTTTTTCGGGATGAAAGGTATCCTATGTCCGTTTCAGTACACCTGACAACGTATAAGCAAAATTTCGGGATGATCGGTTCAGTGGTTTAGGCTTGAAAAGGTAACAAACAAACAAACTTACCTTAACATTTATAATATTGGCGTTCGTATTTATTAGTAAGGAGTAAGGAAGTAAGGATATAATTATTTATTACTAGCGACCCGCCCTTGCTTCGCACAGCGCCACCTATCGGGTCCAAAACTCTATCAAATGTAGCCTATATTTTAAGCTAAGCATCAAGTAGTAGAGCGGTGAAAACTGCGTTCAAATCCATGCAGTAGTTTTTGGGTCATGCGCGTACAAACATAACAGACAGAAGAAATCTAAAAACTGTTGTTTTGGATTCTGTTGCTCTTATAAAAACGGGGGTCTTTATTATATTATATTATAATATATTTCATATATATTTTTCAATATCATCAATTTATAATAAAATAAAAGTTAGTAAAAAAATTAAAGGTACAACTTTTATAATTTTTCTTAAATCTATGTCATGTTCACCCATGATTTGTGCCTGAACTAGGTATTCCTGTATTTCAGGCGATTGGAAGTAACATTAATTGATGAAATAATCACATAATCATACTAATCTTATTGGTACTTATGTAAAAAGGTATATAAAAATTATAATATCTTAACTTAGCTAACTAATTAAAAAATAATAATACGAACAATATTTACTTTAGCACACGTAATAATTTAACTTCTCTGTATCTTCATAGGACATACTCGTCTTTGGGTTTTCTTGCAGTTACTATGATTTAAGGTGAATGCTCCAACCAACTCGCGAAATTCAAATTTTCTTACGTTTTTTGCAATTTGCAGGCCAGTGCTAGGTTGTATGTTGATTAAAATATTATTCGCGGCTGTAAGACATATGTAGTTACAGAATTATAATCATCAAAATCACCAAAACAACCCTCCAAGTTCATAAAGCTGTAGGAATGACTTTTTCTGTTTTTTTTTGTTCCTACGCCTAGTAGTTTCGAGTTAATGGTATTCGGTTCCAGAACGACCTAAAAATAATGGTGTATAATGCTGGTATCCCAAATTCTGGTCCAATTTTAACTAACAATCTGTTACAGTCGTGCATCTCAGGTTCCTCTACAGAGACATTCAGCTGATTTCTTGCATACTATCACACCATCATTTTGGTTGTAGGTAATTTATGGTACTTAAATATTGGTATGTTATATTGTTTGGTAAGCCAGCATTCGGTTAAAACAATAACTTCACAATTTATGTTTAACCGTTGCTGAAATGTACTAAAGCTATCAAAATTCTTAAAAACACTCCGAATATTTTGTGTAAATACGGTTAGTGGAAATTTGTTACCGGATAGATGTTGTTTGCAGGTTTCAGCTATAAAAACTTCAACTATTACAAAGAAATTATCTAAATCATTAGTTACGGTAGTTAAAAATATAAAATAAAAAGGTCAGAAAAACAATAACTAATTAACGGTGCCTCCATAATCTACAGAATTGATGTACCTTTTTTCAGCCATTATTTTCGCCTGCCCGGCGAAAATAATGGCTAAATCAACAGCCCCTGTGTTATGCTTGTCTGGCTTTTTGAAATGCAAGGAAGTAGCGCATTTTGGTTCGTCAACCTTCTTTGGACATTCTTTTACTGAGTGACCTTGATCACCACAGTAGTCGCAGGTATACGATGTCTGTCGACATGACTTAGCCGCATGTCCATACTTCTGACACTTATAGCATCGTGTGACCAAAGTAAAGTCCCTCACAGGGCATGATGACCAATTTACGAAAACTCGCTCTTGTGAAATTAGAGCTTTGCGTTCATACGAAAAGCCCTAATTTGCATTCATATGCAGATACTTCAACAATGTAATTAAATGTCTCAGCGTCTTTCTTACTTGACTTATGACTTAATTTAATTAAGTTCAAAAACGTCTCAAGGCTGCAGTCCTGAAGTTTTTCGGCTAGGTTTTACAGGTAAATCCTTATTTTCCTGCATGAATGACGACCGTCCAACCATAGGCTTCCTTTTATGGGGCTCATCGACTGTTAGGCCTGATTTGGTTAGCTGCACCGATTGTCTTAGCTTCTCGCTCGATGTCGTCATTCGTCTCGGTGCTGATGATAACACCACCGTTCTTCGTCTTGTGCAGGCCTCTCACGTGGAGCGTCATTTGTTCGGGGCCGATAATTTTTTGGACAAGAGTTTTAATCTCATCGCTGGTCTTCAACTTGTCACTCGGATAGATGGCCACGGAACTGACATTTTGACTGGATTAAATTGTTGGCACCTTTCTTGACCATGTCAGCAAAGGAAGATCCCTGGGCAGGTTTCGTCGAATCTTCGATATTCAGCTTAAGGTTCTGTAGCTGCAGCGAAAGATCGAATTGGTGTTCAAGAGTTCTGACGGCGTATTGCGATTGGAGGGCTTTAGCCTTGACGGACTGGTACATAACAGCCATCTGCGAGGTCCCGTGACTAACCTTCCGGCGTAGGTTAGTGATGCGCGTTTTCTGCTCCACATTCAGCTTTCCCTCAGCTGCAATAGCGCACACCTCCTTCAGGCTCTGTTCGATAATCGTCATCCAGTTCTGAAGTTCTGACGTCGAGACAACTTCGGGCATCGTTCCTTTGGATAGATGCTTGAGGAGTAGAGGTGGGTACGGCCACGGGCACAGGTGTAGAAGTCGGGGAGCGAACACATTTACTACTCTGGTAGAATGGACTATCGTGAAGCTGGTTATATTTTTCCTGTTAAACAATGGTCATTTCTACTAATACACCTTACACAAATGTGCTGTACGAGTATGCGTTACTACTGGGTATTGGTAACTACCTAGGTCACAATTTCGCAAGTGATTATTTGTTGCAATTATTGTTCGGTACGTCTGTTCACTACGACCGGCAATTTTGCAATCGTAGATCGACATTGGCCTGTTACAATGTTATTATATGCATAGATAAATGGAGGGGGTAACCAGATGGTTACTCCCTCCAATTATAAAACTAGTTAACGAACAATGGATAGTTAGTTATCTCACTTACCGTTCTTCTGCTGCTTTGACTGGTATGTTTTCTTGAGGGAGAGCGAATATTCGTAATATCATCTTTTCTTTACAACCTCTTCGCGCGATAATGTAGGGCAGTAGAATGTTTATGCCGCCATCGTCGTACATCCACCACGCGTCCAATATAGACGTCTGACCCAAGGAACCAGCACAAAAAGTAATTATTATATATCTAAAGCAGCACGTCATGTTGCAATTATTTATGTGATTCGGGTATAGTCGACCATACAATTGCTTTAGCACCCTTATATGTATTGAATGTCTGTTTCATGTGAGTACTAAAACTTCAGTGTTTTGATTTCAAAATCAATGCAGTGAAAATTAAATAGATAGTTATAAACTTGGTGAAGTTTGAATTTCCTAAGAATTACGGCCAAAAGTGGTAAAGCAATTATTTTACAAGATCAACTATGCTACGCTGCTTACAAGATACTACAACGACAAGTGCCTAGGTACAATCAGATGAATCGGAGATCACACGCAGCTAAATCGTTTTTGCTCTCAATTTATCTTGTTGGATATTTGGTGTTGGGATGTATGTACTTAGGTTGCGACACGAATTATACACCGAGTATCAATCGGGATGCACGGACCATAATTTTATTGTAAATAAGCCTGCTTAAGTACTAAATATATACATGGAAATATTATAATGTAAACCTACCACTATTATTTAATACACCAATAGCGATGAAGTGGCGAGTACGGACCGAGGTTATAAATAAGTATGAGTAGCGCCGCCGCCGTAGCGCGTGCGCGTGGTGGAATGAATCAATTCATGTTCTCTGGCCAGTGGGTGGGTGAGGCGTGCGCGTAGGTCGTGCGCGCCGCCACAGATATTTCAGAAACGCAATTAGGTTACAGTACGAGAAAAGTTAGGTTTCATTTATATGAAACCGGGGTTTACGTTGCCTTTATAGGCAACTAGATTTTATGCAGGTATTGAGCATTGATTTTATGCATGGACAGTCATGGACTGTATCATAATTCATAAGTTACCTAGGTATCCCCATTAAGGTGAATTCGACCAAACTTTCATACAAACTTACCTAAATAGTATACCTACCTGCGAATTTTACGTCTAAACATCGGACAGACATTAATTGAAAAAAAAAACTGTTAAAAAATTCATTCGCAACCCACGATTTTTAGTAGGTAGGTACTTTATTCTGTTTTTTAATCCCTGAGACTAAACTGACATTACGTGCGTTGCCAGTTTTTTGCATTTCTTAAATAGTGATGTGCCACTACCGTAAATTGCCGTTGTTAAAATCAAGTAGTATCGTTTTTTTATAGGTTATCTTAGTTATAAGGTGTAGGTAGTTATTTAAAACGAAATAATATAAAAGTAATAAGGTAGAGATATACAGGGTGAAACTCGGTATGTATTGGGTGGTCACCATCCCCGGACCAACCTAGGTAAGCACGGCTTAACCTAAAGATCGACCCGAGCGGCCATTCTTGTTTAGCCACGACTGCCACGAGCTCCTCTACACAAATTTGCCACATATCATCTAACTTCCCAGATTTTGATCCCTATTAGCGACAGGTGTAATAATAAAGTGTATGTTTTTTTTTTCAAATCAACGGGTTCTATTCCTGGCTAGGAATATTGATTTTCCAAAAATCTTATGATGCAGTTTTAGTTTTCATCAAAACCGAGCTCGAGACTCCTTCGACTATTTTTCGCTATTCCTTATAATTTCAAGATTTGGCCATCTAAGCCAACTTCAAAAATTCACTCTGTATTTACATTTTTAATTAATTAGTTACAGGTATTTATTAATCATGCATGCATGTCATTTTATATTAAAGCTAGTTTAGTTCATGCATTAATAGTTTAAAATATACATATTTTAAACTATTAATGCATGAACTAAAACGCTTTTTCTATTATTAATAAAGAAAAAGAATTGATGGACTTTTCGACGTATAGCCGAAAGAGTGGAATCGTCCAGTTTATCTTTGAAATTTAATTTAGGGCCAGGTGTTTTCGGAGAGCTGAAATTTTCATTCTCTTTGTGCTCCTTCAGCACCCAGTAGATTGAAGCTCTGGATAAGTTCAGGATATAGGCAGTTTTTAAAATTTTTTTTTTTTTCGGCGTCTCGGTTGGATATTGATCGGCAACCATTGTCATATTTATTAAAAGTTCTGCCGTTTTGTAAGAGAAAAGGGTTATATATCCGTTTTACCGTGTACGGAAACAACACCGATGGCATCTGTATTTTTTTTCTAATCGTCAAATAAATTTATATAAAAAGTTACGATTCAACAAACTGGTATCGCAGGTACAACACTACACAAAAGAGCTGACAACATTATTTGTAAGTTTGACATTTGCATCTGTCAATTTAGTCTCAGGGATTAAAAAACAGACTTTTAAAAGTTTGATCGAATTCTGGCTTATTCATGCAAAAGTTGCAGAAAGTTACGTAATGATTAAATTAGATGAAAAATTACGTGGTTGAACGTCAAAACTTTGTAGGCCCCAATTTTCCGCGCAGGCGGTATAAAGCGTTCTGACAGCGACTGTTCCTCAGACGAAACATTGTCCAACTGCAACGGCTTCGGAGACAACGTAGTGTCCGACTGCAACCGTTTCGCAGACAACGTAGTTTCCGACAGCAACCGTTTCGCAGACGACGAAATGAACGATGGCAGCGCTTGAAAAATAAAACGTTAAAGTACCTACTCAATACCCTACTACTTACTTATTACTTACGTACTTAGTCACTCTATCAATCAGATTGCATTCAAAAGTCAAAACTTTTTTTAATTGTTTTTGAGTTATTCGTAGGTTTGCTATACTTATAACGTAAAATTGCCTCATGAAATTCATAGAAAACATTAATTTTAAAAATTATTGATGGTTTCAGTATCAGGTGATATACTTAATGAAATTATTCAAAAGTCGGTCAACAGTCAACACTGAAAGTTTTTCCGTTGTACATACATGATCTGACCGCAGGTTCCTCTGACGTGGGTTCTGTGTCCGAGACATCGAAGTCGGAATCTGAGTTCATAGCCGTCATCAATCGTGCGCGTCTTCCTGCCTGCGCAGGTAGAGTTTCCTCGGAAAACGTAGCATTGGCGCGAGCACTAGGCTTTTTGTAAGGTCGCATGTTCAGTGGAACGTGGTAGATTGCCATCGCCAGGTCAAAATGAAACATCATCCTGGGGATAAATATCAGCATCGTCATCTGGGTATCTCAGAGGAACTGCAGCCGGCGTTTGTAAAATGCAAGTAACGCCGTGACAGCTGCAGTAAAGTCCACCTTATAGATGAGGTTAGCGTTAGGGCGCTTTCAAATAAGAGGCGTGAAGAAGCGCTGCATTGGCGCTACCATAGAGAAGCGTTTCAGGTGGCACGACCGTGGCGCAGTAAGCGCGCGCCTGTAACGCTTCAGTAAATGTTAGGGATGTTCGTCTTAAGACTCAGTTACACGATGGATTCTGACAAAGAAGAAGTAAGTATTACTGTTATTAATTTTATTACAACGAAAGAAGAAAAGCGAGAAATATTTGAAAACGTTCCGGTTACCTTTATTCTGTACAAATAATTTTATTATAGTGATCAAATGTTCAAAAATTACTTAAGAATGAACAAACAACCAGTTTCTCGAGTAATTTCAACATAAAAGCGGTTGGATTAAACGAGAAGACATAAAAGATAATATTCCTTCAGAAACACTTTTTCTATAGTAGATTTTTTTTTTAAATTAAGAAGTTCGATTTACGTTAGAATTAATAAGTGCATGTTACTTCACTATGAAAAATTACGTGCGCCGGTCACGATAGAGGCACTGCAACTGCGCTCCTATACATATATTGTTTGAAAATTAGTAGTGACGCGTCTTGCTTTCTCACGCCTCTTATTTGAAGGCGCCTTTCTCTAAAAAACCTTTAAATAAATAAGTATTTCGAATATTCGATCAAACAAGTGAAGAAGTCAGGCTAAAAAAAGAGTGGAAGTCGACCAGACTAACCGAATCACACGATAGTAAGTAAGAAGTTCTGAATGCGTGCAGGTGTCCCAGTCGTACTTATAGCCTAGCAGCACAACGTTGGGCGCGATGGAACCGAGCCCGGAGGCCTGGAACAAGGCTTGGCAGCCCTGCTCGTAGGTGCAGGCGTTCAGCAGCAGGTAGAAGGCGCGCATCTTGTGCTCTCCCAGCCACTTCTCACCGGCACGCCGCCGGAAATACCGGTCTCTTTGTGTCAGCTGGATCTAAACAAAGGTATTTATATACGCCGTGTTGGATACCCCCAGTTCATCACTGCTAAAGGTAATGTTGATAATTGGTCGATTTTATTATGCAAAAATTAATCGTTAATTTTCTTAAACTACTTCACTAAACGAATGTTATAAAAGTAACGGTTGCCTTTAGTCATTTTCTTACTTTTATCTACACTGTGCTAGGGGACAGATATTATAACCTTCCTTGTGGGTATTTTTAACCGACTTCAAAAAAGGAGGAGTTTTCTCACGACCGTATATATATTTTTTTTTAATGTGTGATCGCGGATAACTTCGTTCTTTATGAACCGATTTTGATAAAAACAAATTTGTTGGAAAGGAGATACTTCAAGGGTGGTCCCATGATAAGGAAACCGGGATCTGGTGATGGTATCCAAGAGAAATTGAGGGGAGCTTTCAAAAATTGTAGTGGCGACTAGTGCGTTTGTAAATTTTTTGATTAAGTATTTTAAAGCACTACAATTTAAAGAAGGTCTGGAGTCGCTCTGATGATGGAACCGAAAGACAGTCGAGGGAACTCCTCAACGGTTTACAGCAGTCACCTTGTGTTTGGGTTTGATTAATTTCTATTGATGAGAAATTTACACCTAGATGGGTTGTGACTGTCATAAGGGGTCTGATGATGAAGACGAAGGACAGTTAAGGGAACTCCTCAACTGTTTACGGTAGCTACCTTGCGTTTGGACTTAATTCATGTATATTGATTAAAACTTTTGTATGAACAAAAATATTTGTATGGAATATTGCAACTAAAAATAAAAAAAGTTTTTTGCAAAAATTAAAACCGTATCCAAAAACACAAAAAAGTGAAAAATAATTTTAGCTTCAGAAGTCGGTGACAAAAAACTGAATCAAACAAACAAAAGTCACCGACTTCTGAAGCTAAAATTATTTTTCACTTTTTTGTGTTTTAGGAGTCGGTTTTATTTTTTGCAAAAAAGTTTTTAAATTTGAATAATAAACGAATTGACAAAACTGTTTACCAGTACCCTAGAAGAAGTCTTTCAGGCGCTGGCAGACAAATGGGAAGAGAAAGGGCTTTTCGTCGGTGAAACGAGGTTGAATAACCTGCGTTTCGCTTTGACAATGTCCTTTTCTCCCCCACAGCCACAGGCCTAGAGCAAATGCAACAAGATCTTAGCGATGCAAACTTTGAAGTTGGACTGAAGATGAACATGTCGAAGATCAAGCTCATGACCAATGCTCCAAGAGGCGCATACACGCAGGTGGGGAGAATATACAATATGTCCAAGAATATATCCACTTGAGCCAAGCAATGTCTTTCCAGGCAAGGCAAGATAAGGAAATTGCAAGAAGAACGGAAATATCTGGAAGAGTTACTGGTCCATGAAGCAGATTCACCCCCTACTGGGTATAGGCTTCCCCTTTCTTCTGTCACACCTCTACTATACGGAAGTACCTATAAACAAAACTCCATAACTCGAAAATACAAATGAAGATCAGATTGCCGCTTTCCCGCCTATTTTTTCTTCTTTTTTTTTCTGTGGCTGGCCAGCTATTCAGCCATTTTTTTTTGAAGTGAAAACTTCTTTAGCGGCGTTGAGCACTTTTTCTGTAATGGGTATAAAATCTTAAACTCGCGTCAGGACACGTGACCCTGATCGAAAAAGCGTAAGACAAATTTTCTCATTCGATTTTGAACTTAACCTTCAACATTTTATGGTTTAAAATCATTTAAAGAAATTTTTAAATGTTTCCAATCAACTTTGAACCTAATGCTTTAGGGATAAAGCTGACAAATCTATTAAATAAATTGCCACCCGCCGCGCGCCGGCGCAGCGCCGCGAAACCTAGTCCTCTGGCTATCTTCATCGTCCTTAAGATTGTGATAGAACCGTGGTCTTTGGGGGATTCGGGATTCGCACCGTGCTAACTACGAAGGCAATTTACGTGCTATTTACAAACGTTACGTACCTGTAGGTATGTTAGTGTAGCTAAAATTCCGTATTTCCTTGCAATTTTATTGATTGACGCATAATGACAAGAGATTCTAAAATCAATAAGACAGTGTTGTCTTTGAGTTTGCAGCTTTCTTAGTATCTAGTAGCTATTAAAAGTACTTGTGAAGGCTTTTAAGATGCAAGCACAATCATGATAATAAAATAAAAAAGGAAATCGTTCAATCGCAATAAGTACCTTCCGAGTATTAAATTGCTAAACATTTTCACTAAGGCGTTTGTTGTTTGGTAAAATAAAGTTCAGTTTATTTAAAAACCTGCTTTAAAAATGATTTGATTACAAGTATTTACAAGTAAGTTAAAAAGCACGAGTGTTATTGGTATAGGAAACCGATAAATTCTCAGCTAATTCTGTAGTAAGATCGAATGTGACGTTCCTGCTTACGTGCTTACTAAGCGCCTGTGAAAAGATGTATCGCACACATTTTTATGTGCGACAGATTACTTCCACACTTTTAATTACAAATTCTTTAGGCAGGATTCAATGATAACATAACATCCTGTAATCCCCGAAGGCTCAGGCAGGGGTGCACCGAATAGTACACCCTGTTCTTTATACTGATAAAGCAATTGGTGCAAAATTATTCCCTAACCATTCCAAAATATCAAACATGCTCAACGTTAATAATCAAGTTTTCACTTCTGCCGGCACTCGCGGAGTGCAACCCGTCTTTTTTTTCATTGAAAAATGGTAAATATTTTACCCAAATCTGTTATTTTAAAGAAATAATTGAAACTACATTTTAATAAAGGCATTTAAAAAAATATATTCTTTAATTAAAACTTAACTTTATGTTATTTCAATTTTACATCGCGTTGTAATTGAGTGACTGTATAAAAAGTTGAAACATGATTCAATAGAAATGTGAAAATAGATCTAGTTTTTAGGGTTCCGCAGTCAACAAACAAGGAAAACACTCTTAACACTGGCTACACTGTCACTAAACGAATATTATAAAAGCAACGGTTGCCTTTGGTCATTCTCTTACTTCTATCAATACTGTGCTAGGAGGCAGATATTATAACCTTCCTTGTGAGTATTTTTAAATTTGAATACTAAACGAGTTAACGTATTTAAAATTCAAATCGCTGCCGTTTTTCTTCACGCCCATATCCTGTAGGTCTTAAGATTCAAGACTGGTTGACATCGAACCGTCGTTTTGAAAATTAATGAAGAAAGTTTAGTACCATTCATAACGCTTCCTACTCAGAAGTTAGATTGTGTCACGATGTCTGCGAGAATTTTGTGTATTTGGTGAAAACAGTCCAGTAGCGGTTGAAGTAAAATAGTATACTTACATTTTCAATATCTGCCAGGATCATGAAAGAGCCATTCTTTGTTAAAAGGTGACCCAGGTCTGTGAGCCACGGCCTATCGTTGAGCTTCCCGCCAAGTACTAGCAGTTGGGGATTGTAAGACTTGGTGCTTGCCTTGCGGTGGTATATGTGTACGATAGACGCTATGGTCTCTTGATAGCTCTGAGCTTCAGTACTACTGCCCCAACTGATTTCTGAAATTTTCAAATAACTTTATAGCGGGTGTCATTAATCAAGAACCGAACTGAAGATCGTGTTTATATTATATGCTTGCTCGCTTAAAACTAAAAAACCCGACTACGGAAAAAAAACTGAAAAGCAAAAATCAAGCACATTTGGAAGCAGGCGGGAGCCATCTATACAAATAAATAAAATTGAAGTGTCTGTTTATAATATCAAAATAACAGCTTTTTACTGAATGCATAAGACATTATATACGGCAGTTATAACAAAAACACATTTTTTTCGTCTGTCTGTCTGTTTGTTCCGGCTAATCTCCGAAATGGCTGGACCAATTTTGACGGGGCTTTTGCTGGCAGATGTTATAAGGTCTAACATCGGCTTATTTTTAAAAATAAAGGTTCCGTGCAAAAAAAAACAAAACCCTTGAAATTGGTAACAACATTCGATTAAAAAAGGGAAATAATATTTTTCTATAGTAATGTAGGTAGAGGTGCTCGTGGCTAAATAATAACAGCTGCTCGGGTTGATCTTTAGGTTAAGCCGCTCTTGCGTAGGTTGGTCCGTGGATGGTTGACCACCCATTATTTCACGCGTACGAAGGTCGCGGGCAACAGCTAGTTTGAATATAAAATTATTAAAACATGTTACGGGTCCCGCCTGCTTTCAAATGTGCTTGTGGTGTTTTAGTTTTTTTTTTTATAAGTAAAGTGCTGAAGCATTATGTCTATTGGATTTTTCTTTATATGTCATGTACCTGGTTTCCTGTACAGTACTAAGAGGTAGAGTGTGATGAAAACAAACGTTGTGAGAAGCGCCATGAACCAGCTGATCACCACCATTATGACAAGACACAGTACGCAGCCTGCCAGTGACAGCCATGTGTTGTAGAACTGCGAAAAGAAGCAAAATAGTTTCGATCGGTGACAAGAATGCAAAAGCTTTGGAATAATACGAGGCAGTTTGAAAGTAGCGCTATTTATAGAAAAGCTGAGGAGTTACTGATCGTAGGATTAAAGAAAGCAAAGTGTCAGTGGAATTGGATGATGATGATGAGAAGTCTTTAAAAAGTGGCAAACGAACTCCATGTATTTAAATTAGGATTTAATACGGAGCCGATCCGGTCTGCAGCGGGCACTACTGGCAGCTTCAATGTGGCTGCAGGCTTGCACGGCTCTCAGCCTTTACCTCTTCCTGGTGTTAATGGACGCTCTCACGTTGGATATCCAGGAAGGGGAGCCTCTTCGGCTGTGGTAAAGGTGTACGTCATTAATGACGACATTGTGCTGGTTGCCGAATGCAACGCGATTGCGTAGCCGTAGCGTCCAGAGCAGATTGGAGGTGTGGCGGCAAAGATCTACCAAAGATCCTTCATGTTGGCCTGAATTTGACTAGCCAAAACCGAATACTTGTTTTGTACTTTCGGCTGTTTCTCTAGTCCCGTCTACCAACAGAGATAAGGCCAGGAATATGATGATTATATGGATTACAGCAGAAATATCAAAACAAAAATAAGTAATGTAATGCATTCAAATATTAAATAAACTAAAATAAAATACCCTGAAACCCGGTCGCCAACTGATTGGTTTGAAGAAGGCCGCGTGGAATGTGCAGAAGTTAATGAGCGCGTACGACGCGAGATAGAAGTTGGAGATCAACGGCGCTATCGTGTTCAGATCCGCTGTATATCAAGAAATGTGTTTATGATATTTATTACATAAATTCGGGGTCAGCAACAATGAGTAAGCGCGTTTTCTCACTTGCCAACGACGGCAACGGTACAATATCTTTGCCATGCCGGTGAATGGAGAAACGCTTAAAAAGAACAGACACCGTGGTATCATTCCATTGATATATGTTAATAAAATCAATATTGTCCATGTCCTGACGTAAAAGTACACTTACCTATTTGTATAAAGAGAAATGAAATGAGAAACACGAGCACATATCCCCTGTAAGGTTCACCATGGTTCCCATATCGTTTGGAGAAGAAGATGAGTCCAGGGTATATGCGGTCGAAGCCAAGTGCTTGAATCAGCCGCGGCACCGACAGCAGGTTCGTGAGGGCGGTGGACAGTGTGGCCGCCCAGCAGCCCATGTAGATCAGGGGGCCCCAAAGAGCCATCATTTGCATTATCTGGGAAATCAATACGATAGAAGCAAGTATCTAAAAACGTTAAATATTTGTGGTTAGACAGACAGCTGAAGTCTTCTTCCCTCTATTAGCCATCAATCATCCAAGCATTAACTCCGTTTCTAACCATATAATTTTTACACAATCCGATTAGATCTGTGAGATAGAGTAATGTAAGATCAATGAAACGGTGGATCCGTTGCATTCATCTTACACTACTCTTATAAACCAAGAAATGCAGGCCGACATGATACAGGCTGTGCCTTGTTTGGGGCCCACGGCTTCTTCTATGTACTCGTTTAACTTTGCTTATTGGTTTTCGTTTTTCTACGTTTGTATTTTACCAACTTGTGCGTGTCAATAAATTTATTATTATAATAATCGAGTGGGTTCCTAGGTGTGAGTTTAGGGTAATCTTGCCTTTCCTTACGATCGCCGTGAGGATCTACAGTAACTAACTGAGTAGTTCTAAAAAATCTAGCAATAAAGAACATAGGTAATGTATTACTTCGTAATTGTTATGTAGTCCGTAGTCACACTTGGGTATGCAGTTTTGTAAGGTGTTGTTATACAAGTCGCGAGGGTTTCCGGACGCGTCCCGCAGTGCCCCCATGCCGGACAGCACTGTCATCGTGATGTACGACGTTACCGACACAGCTAGAGCAGTAAGTGTTCCCTTAGGAATTGCCATCGCTGGGTCCTGAAAGAGATACAAAAATAAACTTCAGCTGGAGTACGAAGTCTTCAATTCTGACAACCGGTCTATATTGTTGGAGTAATAACATTACCATACGTTGGCTGGGTTTTGGTGGTGAAATAACAGTCGCTCAGTAAGTATATATAATGTACTTTTAAGGTAATTTTATGTGAGGTATCTGATACAAAATAATAGCAATAATAATAGAATCAGTTGATGCACTGAGAAGATGATAAAATACTGTATGTGTTTAATATGTGTGTAAATTTTTTCCATTATTCTTTCAGTTACCTTGAGATCACCACAAATATTGGCACCTGCTTGCACACCAGTTACAGCCGGAAAGTAAATAGCAAACACGCTGAAGAAATTGTGCTGTTTACCCTCACTGAACCGGAAATCCGGAAGCCAGTTGGCGTCCCACATTTCAACTGAACAAAAACGAAAAGTAAAATAATAAAGGAAGTAAAATTAAAAATCAAGAAAAAAATAAATGACGAGTCAAGAGACCCACTTCAAATATTTTTATTAATATCAATCATTCACTTACTACTTAGACCTGCGAAACCACGAGCTCTCTCCTGGTCGGTGGATGGTCCTATAGCTGCACCCAAGATAAAATTTAGTATCGCTGAGATTATAATAACAATCAAAAAGTTCTGAAAAATAAAACATAAGAATACAAATCTTCAAGTTTTATATGTCAGCCAACATAATAATTATAATTTAACTAAGTACAGCCATGAATCGTAGTAACCCTGAGGCTTACTTGGGCTCTGGTTTCCCAGTCCATGCCGACAGCGCATATGATGCACATCACAACCAGTGCTATGGTACCAACGATTCGCGTATCGTTAGGGCCGTTATCTATTATTTTAAGATCATGGGACTTGAGCAAATCATTCAGAGAATCACAAAAGCCGATGGTGTTCATGCTGGCCGCTACAGCGTTTGCGAATGCGAATATTATCCCCACTGACGCACCTAGCTCTGCGCCTAAAGATCTTGATACGAGGAAATATACTCCACCTGTAAGGAATCTGATATATTATTATGAAAATAAGTGTCATCTGACAACTTCTTAGACAGATCGATTAACATTACCATTCATCACGGTGGGTGGGCCCAAAATAATACCTTGTGGTAGACCAAGACATACTTTCTCTGGTATTTAAAGACTTTCCTTGGGACTCTTTCTAACAGTCCCGCAGCCCTGGATGTTTTCTATATCTACCTAAAAACTTATTATGACATTATACCGGTTGGAAGAGACATCGATGCACAAACGGTTACTAGTACCACGTATTTTTGACCGGAAATAAAAAAAAACCAGCTGTTCCATTCCTACATTATGACCGTTTAGGTATTCCACTTTTGTAGGAAACAGCAGATATTTTTTTAAACTACCTATGAAGAATATCTATGGGGTTCGGAATGATGTACTGAACACGTGGTAATCGTTTGTGCGTCTTTGTCATTTCACCCTGTATATTTGCAGCATTCTAGTGAAAATCAATTCTATTTGGGTTAGATATAGTTTACTTTTGGTACAGTAAGAACCGCTTTTTATTTATTTATATCACTTTATGTTACCTCCCTGCAGTTCACCATTGGTGCAGATGGCGCTCAAGGAGAGCGTGGTGATGACGCAGACGATGGCCGAGATGAAGATGATGACAAAGGAGAGCACGAGGCCCGCCTGGGCCACGATCCAAGCGATACGCAGGAACAGCATCACACCCCAGATGTTTAGCAGGCATGGTATTAGGACGCCCTGTTACTTTTACAAGTTTTTATTAAACTTGCAATGTTTGTGTGTTATGTTTGTTTAGGTCAAATCTTGCAACTGAATTTTAAAACAGTTATCCACAACCGATTGTGCTGGAGTTTTGCATACACGTTTAGTTTGGATGACAATGCATGGTTAACTAAGTGACGTTATAAAATCAAAGATGGCGGTCTAGTTTTTTTTATCTAACCTATGATATGAGAAGGTATCAGTTAAACTAGTAAAAAAAATTTTTAAAAACAAGGTTTTTCTTAAATGCTCTAAAAAGAAGTATATATACTTTTAATTAAATCAAACCCATCAATTTATTACATAACACTAGCTGTTGCCCGCGACTTCGTTCGCGTGAAAATTTTGGTATGTATGTGAGAGACTGCCTCGTTGGTCGAGTGGTCGCAAGTGCGACTATATACTAAGCATGAGGTCCTGTGTTAAAAAAAATGTTTATTTTAATTACTTATAGCTATAACGCACATGATTTAGAGATCACCTTTTGAGCAAGGCCTGCTTGTGTGACTCCGCTCTTCCACTTAACATTAAACAATGTATGCAATTGAAAAAATACTATATTTATTGGGTTATTCCATCAGGAATTTCTCAATGGCAGCCACGGAATCTGGATTTGTACCCAGTTGATGGAAATAGGCTCGGCCCCTATCAGATGGGAGTTCAACAAACCTGGCGAAATGTGGGTGTACGATTAGGTACACTTCTGCCTAAACCTTTGGGGATTACATGGCGTGATGTGTGAGAACTGACTGGCTGATCAAAATGTGATAATGTGATGACTACAAAAAGAAGTCCCAAACAAAATTAAATGGCGACGATATGGCTTAAAAACCGTTTATTTTAGCGCTATACAACTTTATTCTCAAAGTGAACCATCACACGCCTTGTTGGGCACTATCTATTCTAATACAGTTTTGTATACAACATTAAATTAATTATTATTTTCCGCAAGCACGTGCAAATTTTGGGCACTGAACAACCAACACATAATTGACCGTCTGAAAAACATGGAGTGCACAATTGAATGCCGGTCACTGTTATGGTTTGGCCCTGGGATCTGTTGATCGTCATTGTAAAAACCAATTTTAAGGGAAATTATTGTAATTGGCAAGTTATTTGAAATGTGGGCATGCGGGGAATTAAAACGCTCTGTCCTTTAGCAGCTCCGTTTTTATAATGTTACTGCCCAGCTCTGTGATACGAAGCCTGGTGCCGTTGCACAGTCTGGTTGCATAGCACCAGAACTGGAACGCCAACTTTAAGCTCCAGCTGATGGGAAGCCTCGCCTTTTAACTCCACGGAGTTGAGAAATTCAACGGGGTAGGCAGTAACTATCGTCATTAGCCATCACAGTGTCTAGTGTGTCAGTGTTCTGTCGTCATAAGACGGTCGGACGGCGAGCTAGCCCATTACTCACCGTCCACAGGGTCTAAAGTGGCCGGACGACGCCACCCATCAGCGTCTGGTTGCCGCGGATGTCCTGCAAGCTGCGGTTCAACACCTTTTATGCATGCTTCTGTGACATTGCTTAACTTCCACTTCCCATAGGCTTAACTTCCACTGCTGCAAAAGGACTCCCCCGTTTTTGGTGATGTTGCATGTTGGGGTATCTTCGCTTGCAAGATTCAGCGGCAATTTGAAAATTGAATGTGCAGTCCGGTCACTCTTAAGCAAAGTTGCATCAATGCCCGACGAAGTCACAACTACAGTTATGTGACGGCAGGTTTGCGCAGTGGCTGAGCAATTGACTGCGGCGCTGCACAAGTGCACACACACAACGTCGTGGATTTTATCAAAAGAGAATGCTCATGGAAGTATGGAATCCCGTACCATGCTGCATCAAAATCAAACCTTGTTTTTTATAGACTACACTGATCGTATTAACTCCTACAAAAATTATTTTTGAAAAAAAAACCCGCGTTTCAGAGTTATTTTATAAAATCGAAACTAACCTAAAAAGTAGGTCTATTTTTTCGACGCTACCAACGACGTATTTTAACACACATACATTACATTATTGCTCTAAAAACAGCGTCATACACTAATATTAGTAAGAATTACGAGTTAAAGTAACATCCACAGTATGCTTGACTGAAACTCGATTTTATTTTAGACCTTTACATTGCCTATAGTCAGTCAGTACAGTACAAATGTCAGATGCCACAGATAAGATAACTATAAACCATAGAGTATAGTAAGTGCTATAAACTAGTCGGGATTTAGGGATGTAATCGATAAATCAAAATCTTTAGGCTGAGAAAATCTATTTTGTTGCAAATAGCAATAAACCAAACTAAATCGATTTGGTGTACTGATCTTACTTAATTGTAATTAATTTTAGAGTCCGCTCGACAGACAAGGGTTTGTTCAATTGAAACGGAACGTCATTTATATTCAGTTGAAACGGAACGTCATATAAAGGGAGTAAAACAATATTCGTACTTTTAAACTCGAAAAGTATATTTCCAGTTCAAAAATCAAATCCCCGACGCGTAATGCCGTAAAAAAATATGAAACTAATTACTATAATATTTTGGTTTTGAGGCGCGAGACTTTTTGGTACCAACTTTGGTCATTGTCCTTTTAATTTTGTTTTAATTTTTAGAGATTTTTTTTCGTAATGGGTTGTACGTAGTACTTATTACTTCCATGCAAAGAGTAAACACAAAAGGAAAAATAAAACCAAATTCATTTACAGCCATTCCGACTACACTTCGACTAAAACCTCTTTACGTAAATAATTAAATTTATCATAGAAATCGCGTATGAGGTTACTAAATTTTAAACATTAATATCTTTTGCGTCTGTTGGTCGATTTTGATAAAATAAACACTGAACAAATGTTACTCGGAACAATGCTTCTTATGTTTCAATATTTCGATTTTGAATATAATTAGAGGTTTTTAGTTTTTTACGTGATGCGCGCACAAACATACAGACAAACCGACAAACAGACAAAAATTCTAAAAATGGTAGAAATGGGTTCTGTTAGTGCTCCTTTAACACCCTTACCTACTCCTTTTTTTCTAAATATGTTCAATGTACAGAAACGCCACGTCTACAGATTTATTATATGTATAGATTACAATTTATATAATAATTTAAAGCATGTCGCGAGATCAGTTATTTTTTTCTTTCATGATCATAATCATTTATTTATTTACACAAACATGAGTAGGTAATACACACAACAACAAATTGTCAGCATGCAAGAGATGTTAAAGCAAGTAGGTATACAAACAGATCATCACGTTTGCCAAACAATGGCATGTAAATATTAAATAGGTTAATATAATTAAATAGGTAATTATTAAGTAGGTTTATAATGTCACTGAGTGAAACAATTGAAAAAAAAAAACTTAATTATAAGAAAAGTTTCTCATCTAAAAACTCATTCAAAATATAAAACAAATTATAATAAACTTCCGAAAAACTGGAAGCAGTTTTTCGGAAGTTTATTATAATTTTTTGAGCCATGCAAAAGACACTTTTTCGCATAAGTGCCGTTCTATATTGTTGTAGGCAAATTTGGGTACTGTCACGTCTATAACGAGGAAATCGATCTGACATGCGAGAAAATAGGGTTTATTTTTGAAAATAAGGCTTGCAACTCTGAGTGGTTTCAAGTTTGAACATCGACCTAATGCAACGCTTTTGAGTTTTAAATATAAGTACCCGGTCAGTCGAGTTACCCCAAAAAATTATACCATATCTTAAAATGGACTCCAGCAAGCCGTAGTATACGGTGAGCAGAGCATCTATACTAATTAGGTACCTACTGCTGCCAGTTTGTAAAGAGCATATGCTGAGTTACTTATTTTCTTACTGATAGTCTCTTAAAAGTGACTTTCAATATAATTTCTTGTCAATAATAAGTCCTAAAAATTTAGTTGTATCAACTTCGTCAATGTTATTATTATTATAGCTTATATTTAGATTATTATTTAATGACAATGAGCGCTGACTAAAGTGTATGATTTTAGTCTTATTTAAATTTATTTTTAAATTATTATTATTTAACCATTCTATCTTTTTAGAGCATTTAAATAAAATCTTGTTTTTAAAAATGTTTTTCAATAAAACATTGGAGACATAAGGCTCCTCTTCGACGATCTAGTATCGATGAAGTGAGAGCTGCTGTACGATTAACATATCATGCGAATATTTTATGATATTTTTAGTAGGTAGGTACCTACTTATGATTTCGAACGCTTAAAATGCGCGATAAAACTACGCGTTTCATGTAGTCTTCTGTTCTATAGTCTACCTCTAAATTACAGAGGAACAAAATATACAGTTAGTCACTGCAGAAATGAATAAGTACCTGTATCCATCCTAATTTAATGTTTCCGTATGTGGTCAGCTCAGGAGTAGGGTCTATTCCATGCCTGGGTGGTGACTGTAGTCAAAACAAATATTATCGCTAGCACATGCAATCAACAAAGTACTTGGTGTTAAATACGGGATGATTGCTTATGCAATTTAATCAAGAAGATCGAGAAGCTTATAAAATAAAAAATAAGTAGGTAGGTATGTACCTACCTTTAAATCTGGACTGGATCTTGGACTGTTTATGCTATAAAGCTCGTGCATCATAGTTCCAGCTGAATGTTTTCTAGGTGGTATCACTGAAAATGATTATTTTATTAGCACTATGCAACTTATAAATAAAGTTAAATAAATTGTGTTTTAATTCAGGCAAAATACCAATATACAACAAAAATAATAAATTGAGATGAATAAAAAAAATATACCCATTGTCTTTAAAAATAACATACATTATTTCGTAATTTTTTGTTCCCGCTTAGGTGAACAGAAATCCAGTGCACAAATATAGGGCTTACTAGGTTGCACGAGACAACCCTCAAAAGGCTATTACTGGAGCGTCTCAAACTTTGCCAGAAGGACGCAACCCTCGACCTCATAATGGCGTAAAAATCCGGAACCCTCGCTTCTGAAAACATGCTCGAAGCACTACCTCGGCAGTTTCATAAGGGTTCGGTACGCGTCATTGTACTGAACCCTTAATGAGCTGTGCATCTTTTTTGTGAAGTTGCACCATAGTTGGCAGGTGTACATTGACAGACAATAAGCTCTGAATAGAGTGTTCTTTACGTCTTTGGTGCACTTCAAAAATTTGCGTGCGAATATGTTACTCCTCACTGAGAGGGCCCTACGCTCTCTTTCTATGTCGCAGTCGTCCTGGAGTCTGTCCATCAAAATGTGCCCCAAGTATTTAAACTGTTTTACGACCTTTATTGTCGCACCATCCAAAAACAAACTGGGTATAGTCCCCGGACCAGTCCCAGACCTGAATACCATGGATTCGATTTTAAGAACGATACTTTAGTCCATGAGCATCGGCATAATGCTCACAGACAGACAACAGTTTCCTCAAGCCTTTGATCGAGGGACTCAAAAGAATCATGTCATTAGCATAGCTCAAGCTATTCACACAGACATTGCCTAGGTGACAGCCAACTTTGGTTCTCCTGAGTTCCTACATCAGACCATTGATATACAGATTAAAAAGATCCGGAGAGGTCAACCCACCTTGGCGCACATCGCAGTCTAACCTATAACTGCTATAGAGCGTCACCCCATTTGACTTGATTAGTTTGGCCCCCCTACCAGAATCTCAACAGATCTACGATTTGGTGAGGTACGTGTGACTTGTTTAGTTTGTCCCAGAGGACTTCATAATTCACCAGGTCAAAAGCTATGCACAGGTCTAAGAAGCAAGCATACACTGAGGTTTTCTGGTGGGTGTAGTACGCTATCGTGCTCTTAAGGCTAATAATCGCCGAGTCCGTTAAGAGTACGGGTCTGAAACCAAACTGCGCATCGTCAATTTTTATATTATTTTTCAGTTCAGGCTGTATGAGACGCTCCAGCACCTTGCCAATTACCGTACCGAGTGAGATAGGTCGGTAGTTACCAGATGCACTCAAATCGCCTGTTCTATTTTTATGTGAGTCAGGTTGGCTGGACAAATCTTCAATTCTGTCTGGCGCACCCTGGGCAGTCAGCGATCCCTCTGCTGACTGGCTAATCCTTTCACCACGATGGCAATCCAAAGTCCACTTATAAAACCGGCTTTGTGCGTAGTCTCGGTCAACATTGAAGGCAAATCAGAAATTCTTTCCGATGTCTACCGCAAAACTCACTGCGACATTCTTTGCGTCCAAGAGACCCACCGAGCTGAAACCCAAAGCCGGCCACACATCGATGGACTTACGCTTATCGCCGAGATCTGTCACCCGAAGCACGGTAACGCAGTGTTTGCTGCTCCCGGCGTAAGCATACTATCCATTATTACAAACGATGGGGCACTTAATATCGTGTCCTGCGTGTCCTGTTGTTTGTTCGCTACAGGAACTGATGGACGCTACTGAAAGCGCCAAACTAGTAGCTCAGTTTTGGGCTGATACAATTTAGATTGCCATCGATACGCTAAGAAGAAGAAGAAGAGTGGCTCGACCAACACATGCAGAAAAGCTCTTTAAAATGCAGGGAGAAGGATGTAAGAGCCAAGCGCAGTGAACTCATTTTTTTTGGAATTCACTCGCACAATTCTAATGAGGAAACTGTCGAGGAAAGTTTTGAGTATAAATAAAGGCTTGGTATAAATATGACTATAAGAGTAGAGGAAGGCCAACGAAATGATGGATGGACTGTGTGAAGGATGATAATATGGCTAAATTCATCATCATGATTAAATTAGTCATAATTGATCAATTGATTGAACAAATAGTTTATTTGCACAACACTGAATCCTACTAAAAAGTCTACGATGCTTGTTAATGTATTGTAAGTTACTGTGCCATCAATACTACCTAAATATTATAACACTTATACAGAAAAAATATAAATATAAGGTTTTTCAGCCTTACCAAGTTTGTCATAGCTCTTCAGTAGATATTCATCCATTATCTAAACATGAAAAGTTCTGTGTATTACAAATTCTTAAAAAAAAAAATGATTCACTTTTTTGGATCAGGAATGCGTCTCAATTAAAAGTATTTAAGCTGAGCTAATAGTCGTGATGATTCGCGGACATTCCCACAGAAACTGCTCCGCTACCGCACTTTACTGGTACAGCCAGACTAAACCACCAATTTATGTTGAGCTCCCGACTTGCCTCCACTAGACATTTGTATAACCCTTTAACCACTGACGTGTCGCTGAGTGCCTGGTGCAGCCGAAATACCTACAGCCGAAATTGCCGCAAACTTTTTTTGCCAGGTGGCATTTTGATTTGAAAATTGTTCGTTAGAAGTCTTAATCAGATATGTTTTTCATAATGCCATCTTTCGTAATATTTACTTTATTCCTTTTGGCTTGGCTTTTACTTTCAAATTTTGGTATTTTTTGTAAAACACGTGAAAGATCTCCGTTCGTCTCGAAGTTTTTGTGAGAGTTTATTCGTAACGGAATGGTCATATATTATCTTCGATTCTGAATCTGGGTACTATAGTTGCGTTAGGCATTAGAAATCAGACCATGCTTCAAGACAGCGGTGTATTTGTCCCTGTCCCATCACGAATTTTATTACGCACATCCACAATTCAACTGTTAAGGGTTAATACAATACCGAAAACAAGATCGGCAATCATACGAATGGTCGTTTCATTATATCTACATTGAATCGTACAATCACGAGCACCAATATGTACCGATACACTTTCCTAAATTTAAAAGCAATTTTCGCGAGAAATAACGATTGTAACTTGGAGATAGAATCTTTTTCATAAAAAAAATATGAGTTTTAGAAAACTTTGTTCGTAGCAACATGAAATTGTAATCAGAACAATAAAACACTTCTAAAAGTTGTTAAGTGTTTACATATTGGTACTCGTGACTGACCTACGAGGTATGATGTTGCTACTTACTTCTTGTTTATTTAAGCACTCACGAAATCAATTTTAACTTGAATTGACTGAAACGTTGATTTGGGTCTCCTAAATGTATCCCTAATTTACTCTAGCTTTACAATCCGGACGTAGCTTGTACGTTTAATTAGGTTGTCGAAATCATGATTTATTTATTTTAGCTATTTCGTAATCAGTCTTGGTATTGGTAAAAGTATTGTCAAGTTCATGACAAGTTAGCATCCGTCAGTGTTATCTTGTTTATGAAAAGTTTCATAGAGTTTGTCTGCGGCATCTTAATGAAAACATTTAAGATATTTTTCCATTTTCTGTCGCTCAGAACCGTCATTTGCTAGACCATCGACGATGCGCTCTTCAGCAAGCTCACGCTGTTTTTCGCTTTAGCAAATGACAGTTCTGCGCGACAGAAAAGGATAGATAAAATGCGCAACCTTTATTGGTATTACGGTGTCTCCTCTCCTAAATTTTAGCACCTGGTATAGTCGGACAGCTAGCGAAGCGTAACGCAAATGGTAAGTAATTATACTTCATTTCTATGTTAGGGAATTTCCCATCCGTTACGTCTTCAGGGAAACAGAAGGAATAAACAGACAGAGTATTCGTATTTTTTTCAGGGACAAACTTTATTAATATGCCTTCGATAGAAAAATAAATCAAACTATTGCGTATGGGTAGTACAATTTATTGCATAAAAAGTTTTGCCTTTCGTCTTAATTCATATTTTGAAAATTACTTTATAAGTTCATCAATTCAAGTACCTACTAAATGCAATTTAGCGCCAACAAACAACCGATAAAGGATGTCAAAGAAACAAATAAAAAGAAGTCAAGGTAAAAATAATACTATATTAAAACAAATAAGATTCAGCATAAATCACAAGTTAATACCCAATACCAATTAAGGGGTATTAGGTACTAACTTGTGATTGTATCAGTACTTCCATAATTATGTTACACCGAACGAAAGTACTGCGATTACCAATATTTTTTTCAACAAACTGCAGCGTTTCTCCAGGGATCGATCCTAGGCCCGCTTTTGTGTAACCTTGTGTACAAAGGTAATTGGTATTACGGTCTACTTCAAATTAACCTTATGTGTTTATGGGACCCTTAAACATATACTCGTCTTGTAGACGTCTTTTAAATAAAATATACATAGATTAACTTCTAAATTGTATAATAAATAATTATATAATACTTTTATTGTGCTTTGGTAAAAGATTTTGTTAATTTTATTGGTTTGTTAAAACCTTAAATCTACGCTTTATTTGAATAACTTATTTAACAATAACTATTTATCTATTTACTGTCTTAATATTACCTAATGATAAAGTGGTCATGATTCTTAGTACATAATTGTTCATGATTGTAACATACTGTAATGGGTGCTTAAATATTGTACAGTTGGTAATTACAACAGTCTCTATGCATTGATACATGTATTTTCTTCTATTCTATAATGGCTTAAGTATATTAAACTAGTCGTAAGTAACTTAAAACTACTTTCCCTCACTAAAACATGTTGCGGCTGGAAAAGTAGTTATTTTTTAAATAAAGAGTCCACTAACTGGCCTTTTTTTACCCGACTGCGCGACGCAAAGGCGGGTAATGTGTTTATCAGTCTATGTATGTATGTATGTTTGTCCCTATGTGGCGTTGTAGAAACCAAACGTGTAGGCCGATTTTAATGATTCTTACGTCAATCGATTCGTCTTAACCTTGCGAGTGTCACTAAAGACATGACAATAATCAAAATTCACCACAGCGACAACTAGAAGTCAAACAGAATGTGATAACCAGAATGTCAAAATGAAAAAAGAAAATCTCGACGAACTACGTCAAGCGGGGTATCGTTGAATAGGTATTTAAAAATGATTCCTTAGGTTCTTTTCATCATTTTTCATTCCAAATAACAGGTTAGGATATATAACTTTAAAGTTGGTAAACAACCATTCGTTATTCTGCCCTTATTACGCGGGGATTAATGATACAAATTGATAACAAAACTGGAGGAAAATCGCTTTAGGATCACGAGTTATGTTATAAAGAAAGGAGAATGGGCAAAAATGCCCTAGCGTCCAATAGCGTTAAGATGACATACCAATGGATAGATCTCTTTAAAAAGAACATTTCTTATTACGGCGACTTCTCTCGATTCAGAGTTAGAGAGGATCTACAGAGCCCGTTCTTGCCCGTTCTTCTCCATAGAGATCTACGTTAGGGAATGGGCAACTACAGTACTTTCACAGTTTTTATGCCTTGTGACTGGGACTGTAGCTACATTTCATTGTAGTCTTTGTTTCGACAGTTCAAAAGTGCCTGTAACGGGCCTACTTGAAATAAATGCTTTGATTTTGATTTTGAGAGCTCTAAATATGAGAAATTAAGTAAAATGATACTATAAGTTCATTGATACTGTACGTTTCAACCATCATATTATAAGCCTACTAAGGCCTCATTTACGGAGACGCGGGGCGTCGAACGTCGCGTGTGGCGTGGCGTCTCGCGGCGCGTCGGACGTTTTTTCTGTTTACGGAGGGGCGGCGCGTGAAGCGGCACGCATCATCGCACGCGTAAACACAAACGTATAGCAATATACGACCATGTTCATAGAGAAGCGAGACGGGAAGCGTGGCGGTGCCCGCCGCGGCGCCCGCGGCGAATCTTCTAGCGTGTAGCGAAGCACGCGGCGGGCATCGCGGCGGCGCACGCTCACCTCGATCAAATCGACTAGTTTTATGTTGGCGAGAGATGGTTGATGATTTTCTTCTAAAAAAAAGTCAATCATATCATACTCCATTGCGACGGTGACTACGTCTGTTTTGCGCGATGTCTAAATAAGACTGACAGAAGATTCCGCCTCGGACATAGCTTCATCGAGAATTGCCGCTGCGTGCGCCGCCGCGATAAACGCCGCGTCGGACGCGTCGGTGCCATCCGCGGGCTCGGCCGCAAAAAACGCCCTAACTCAAACAAACGCGTTTAAAATCGCTTCTCCGTAAACGCACTCATACAACGCCATATATTTGAATTCAGTGCGGGCCGCGCCGCTCAACGCGACGCGCGACGCCCCGCGTCTCCGTAAATGAGGCCTAACAGACTTCCTTTTCAAAACATTGACATCTTAAATGCCGGGAACAAATCTTTACGTAACAGTAGGTTGGACATCGTTCATCGTCGTCGTTCGTTAATTTCATCGTCGTTATCGTTAATTTCACACCAACGCCCAAAAGCGTTAAGATATGTATGTAGTAATGGATTGATCTCCTTAAGAAGAATATTTCTTGCTTTGACAACTTTTCTCGATTCAGAATCAAAGAGGAACTACAGGACGGTGCCCAATCAACTACCTAATTAGATCAATAAAACCGAACAAACTACGAATTAGCAAAAGTTGTAAAGTAGCCAATGTTCTCATTGAAAGCTCTTTCGAATGGTGTATATTTTAATGCTATTGGTTACCCAGAAAATCATAACTTCGGTCTTCGGTGCCCAATTAGACACACATTTTGGTCAATAATTCCGAACAGACTACGAATTAGCAAAAGTGGTGCTAATAGCAAAAGTTCTCTTTGAAAAGCTCTATCCAATATCCAATAGTGTATATACAAGGTGATTGGAAGATGGGTGCAAAGCTTTAAGGCGAAGATAGTACAGACAGTTTAGAACAATTTAAGCCATGGTTATCTTAGACGAAGTCTTACCATTTTTTTTAACCTAATTTTTAAGATTTTTTTCGAAAATTGCCAAAATTTTAACTAAACTGGTTATTTATAGCTAAATTGAATGATAAATGAATTCATTTTTATTTTATTTTATTAAAGTAATGTGTAAGCAATCTAGCAAAACATGTTTTAGGCCTCTGTGTCGTTAGACATTTTTTTTACAGACATTTAAAGTTCATATAAATTTAAAAAAATCATAAATCATTTTTGAAAACCTTATTTAAAAAAAAAACGGAGTGTGCTTTTTTTGTTCAAATATTTTTGAAAACATGCGTGATAATTGCTCTTTCTTTTGAGGTATCATTTACGAGGATATTTTACAAATTATTGAAATTAGGATCTACAAACCAATTTGAGGGAAAAATTTTAAATTTTAGGCGGAGTAATTAAAACAACATTTGAATCTAAATTATTTATTGTTCATGTTCAAAATGTCTGCCATGATTCCTAATACAAGCACGGCTACGTCTTCTCACTTCTGTTGTTGTTATTTTCAACATCATCTCCAGTTTCATCGTTTCAAACGCTGAATTAATTCTCTCCATCAATTCTTCTCTCGTGTTTATTTCAACATTCGTATACACCAGTTCCTTGGCCCGGCCCCACACGAAAAAGTCCAGCGGGGTCAGATCTGGTGAGCGAGCGGGCCAAGGGATGGGTCCATCTCTGCCGATCCAGCTGTCAGGGAAGCAATTATTTAAGTGTTCCCTTACATTTAACGTCCAATGCGCTGGACAGCCGTCTTGCTGAAAGACGACTGTTCGGTCTCTTTCGAATATCGGGACACCGGTTTCCTCTATCAGAACTGGTAAATCGAATTGTAGGAAGTGCAAATAATTTTCACCATTTAAATTATCCGGTAAGAAGTGGGGCCCAATCAATGTCCTGCCAATTACTCCAGCCCATACATTGACAGAGAATTTTCCCTGAAACGACACTCGCTTCTTAAAATGTGGATTATTGTCTCTGTCGGCCCATTCATGGAGGTTATGAAAGTTTGTAATGCCCTCCCTCGAAAATTTGCTTTCATCCGTCCACAAGATTGATTTCAGGAACCACGCATCTTCGATGTCTCTGTTGAGGAGGAAACGGCAGAACTGTATTCTTCTTTGGGGATCTTGCTCTTCCAGACCTTGCACACCCCTACCATGGAACGGATATTTGTCATTTTGGTGCATTGTATGCCACACCTTCCATTGTGAAATGTTTAGATTTTGAGCTACGGCTCTGGTACTGGTAGTAGGATCTGCTTGAAATGCTGCCAAAATGTTTTCTTCGACGTCAGTTTCATGTCTGCCTGGGTTGACTCCAGGTTCCACGCGGTGAAACCCAACTTCGGCAAGTCGACGAAAAGTGTTGTAAAACACTCGCACATTCGGTACCCTGCGATTCGGAAAGCGTTCTTGATACATCCGTCGCGCTAAGGATCCATTGCCATCTGCTCTGCCATACATAAATACGATATCCGCATATTCCTGATTGGAAAAAGTAGCCATAGCTACTTAACAATTAAAAAAAACGGCGTAGGAGCGCACTAAATGTCAACTCAACACAACTCAAAAATCAACACGTGTTCACCGTCCAGTCGTGACCGCTTCAACACAGACTGACTAACCCTAATTAAATAAAAACACGATTTTGTTGCCTTAGTGACTAATACCATTTTGCTGTATTTTTAAAAACCAACGTATTTATCGCTATTTTCTATTCACTGGGCGTTCTACCTGGAAATGCCGTCGCAGCGCGCATTGCTGCCATTGTTTAGATAATCCCTTCAATTCGGTTCTTTCATGTGCCGCACTACGCGCGGCGGCCATTGTTTAGATAATCCCCTAAATTGGCATGTGCAAAAAATTCTTAAAATTGAAGTAATTATCATTTCGAACACATAAAGTAAGCTTAGCGTAAGTTCTTTAAGCAAAAATTTTGTTTTAATTAGTCTGCCTAAAATTTAAAATTTCTCCCTCAAATTGGTTTGTAGATCCTAATTTCAATAATTTGTAAAATATCCTCGGAAATGATACCTCAAAGGAAAGAGCGATTATCACGCATGTTTTCAAAAATATTTGAACAAAAAAAGCACACTTCGTTTTTTTTTTAAATAAGGTTTTCAAAAATGATTTATGATTTTTTTTAATTTATATGAACTTTAAATGTCTGTAAAAAAAATGTCTAACGACACAGAGGCCTACAACATGTTTTGCTAGATTGCTTACACATTACTTTAATAAAATAAAATAAAAATGAATTCATTTCTCATTCAATTTAGCTATAAATAACCAGTTTAGTTAAAATTTTGGCAATTTTCGAAAAAAATCTTAAAAATTAGGTTAATAAAAAATGGTAAGACTTCGTCTAAGACAACCATGGCTTAAATTGTTCTAAACTGTCTGTACTATCTTCGCCTTAAAGCTTTGCACCCATCTTCCAATCACCTTGTATATCTTATGACTACTTGTTGCCCGTAAACTATTAATTGGTTGTAAATAAAATTTTAACTTCGGTGCACAACTAGTGACCTACTTAGGTCAATAGCTCTGAACAGACTGCGAATTAGCAAAAGTTATGTTAGTAGCTAAAGTTCTCACCAATACAATGAGGGGGACCAATAGCAATAACATTGGAGAGAACTTTTCAATGACAACTTTTGCTAATAACATAACTTTTGCTAATTCGCAGTAACCTAAAATAACCAATAGTTTTATAATCGATACACACATATATGCAAATCATAAATTCTTATGCAGAATAGAAGAATTAACAGTCGGGAGCCATTTAAATTTTGGTAGTGGTAAATAAAGGAATGGGTCCCGACTGTTAATTCTTCTATTCTGTACAAGAATGTCTGATTTGCTTATGTGTGTATCGATTATAAAACTATTTCAATGGTGTAGTTGTTCAGTATTACTTTTAACAACATTCCAAACTACTGGGATTGTTTTTTCTTTTTAGTTTTTACTTATTTCAGATATCTTTTTTACGCAGTCGGGTTTTTTGTTATTTTTTTTTTGTTACAAGTATTTTATTACATATTACAAGCAATACTTCAGTAACAATAATAAAATAATAGAATAGACGGCACCAAGTCACTGGTCCTAGTAATACATTAATTACCTATTGTTAAAAATAAACTATTTAGCTAACTTCTTTTATCTTTTATTCGATTTACTAAAATCGACCTTAACGTTGCATTCTGAAAATTTACAGCAACACTGTTAAACACAAACACGCGTACCTAAGTAATTTGTTCGATAACAGAATTTTACGGAATAACATTGATTTTATTGATTTTTATAAAATAGTGCAATTGTAAAAATAACAATCGTACAAATTTTAGATGGTACAATATAACTAAGAGTAGAAGGTGAGCACGGAGGTATGGTTGCCGCGTATGAACATCATCGGCGGCATGTCGCGACTCATCATCTCAAGCCACGCCATGTACAGTGGAGCGGATACTGAACCCTGTATCAAAGAGAAATATGTTATCGAGAAGAAAATGCAGAGAGTATTTTATTGTACACACAGTGTGTGTAAAAAGCTGATTAAAAGACCATACCGACTGCAAGGACCAGGTTAGCAAAAACAAAAAAAAAGAATTTATCAGAAAAATACAGTGAATACGATACTAAAAACATAGATATTGTATTCTGTACGCACCTTCCTAGGCATAGGTAGCGACATAACGATGAGACGGGCTTCCTTCGAGTTAGCGAGCAACAGCTCCCGTAGCCTCAACTGACGTTTTGTCTTCTCAGAGAGAGTTAACAACTCTGTCTCACTGATGCAACATTCTATGGCAAAGAAGAATAATTATTACATGATGGTGAGTGAAGAGCGCAACGAATGAATCAATATTATATGGATGAATGTGATATCATTGGAACAGCAACGCTAAGTACGTTATATAAATCAGAAAAAAAAACCAAGCTTTAATAATAGCTGTGTAATTTATGTGTACAATATCGTCATCTGTCTAGCCTTTTCCTAACTGTCGGCTTCCGGTCTAACCGGATGCAGTTGAATACCTGTATTTTACATGGAGCGATTGCCTGTCTGACCCGTACAAACAAGTTACTTAAGAAGCCGGGGCGGGCCGCTAGTATAGAATAAGAATAAAAACTTATAAATTGGGTATGAAGTTACCTGGATTAGCAGATTCGTCTGTGAACTTCTTAGTAACGTCTTCGAAGAGTTTCATGGTCTCTGGTTGAGGCGGCTCCGTGATGTCTTGCACCATTGTCAGGGAGGAGTAGTCTATGCGGAACTTCGCTAGCAGGTTGGCCATACTAAAAATAAGGTGTTCGGATAAGAAAACTAGTAAAAAAAAGATAATCATCAACAGTTTTCTACAGTTAGTAAGTGTAATTGAATCAGGTTTTAGATATTCTTTTATCTTGTTGCAGAAGAGTCATTCACACAAGTCAAGTCAATTGGTCCTAAGGAAAAATTTTAGTCCTTGTATCCAATGAGCGATCCTTTATGTATAATGCAATATTCTCACTTCCTTTCCTCGAGTTCCATCTCGTGCAGCCTGTTGGCGAGCGCGAAGATCCTGAGCTTGCAGTTGCCCCAGGCCGAGCGCTGCGAGATGATGTACGGCAGCAGGATCGTCAGCCCGCCGTCGTCATACAACCACCACACGTCCAGCGTACCTGCCTCCTAACACAGGAGCAAGACTTCCATTACGTACAGTCATTACTTACACATCATATGGAGCTTACGCAGAAACTATAGAAAGCGTCGACTTCGCGAACGTAGGTCTGAATTTCTTTAACACATTGAACTTTCTGATAACTACCTGCTTCTTTAATACAGTTTGCGGATTTCATAGTTTTGTTATTTTTGTAGGTAGAGAAGGATAGACAAATGATTATTTCACAAATCCTTTTATTATGAGCAGATTTTTTGTTATAAACAATTATTGAAATTTCAATTAGTTTTACCTGCTTCCTCTGGAATATCGTCATTTGCGTCAGTTGGTCCTTCGATAGCTCCAACCCGGTGGACGTGTTGTATATAATCTGTCGATGCATGTCATTCTTCTTGTCTTTCTTCTTCCGTTCCTTGGTGCTGTTGCACTCGGATATCGTGAACGAACGCGACGTCGACAGAGTCAGAATACCTGGGGAATAACCTTTAATAATGAGGAAAATGACTTGATGCGGAAGTGTACATGACCTTCTTTAGGAATGAATGGAACATCCTTGAGTACTGATTTATCATTGTTTTGGGTTTTGCCAACAGGTTTTGCCGGGTACATAACTTTGTTAATGGACATCTTTTTTTAGGTTCCGTTGCCAAATGGCAAAAACGGAACCCTGAATGGATTCGTCCTGTCCGTTTGTCTATCTGTCCGTCCGTATGTTACAGCCATTTTACTCCGAGGCATGACACAGTTCAAACTTAGAGAGCAGGTGTCTCCTCTGAACCGCTACACAAAAATGATGTGAAATCACGAATAAAAAAATAGAGGTGGCCCCCCAAACATATAACTGAAAATCTACGTAAATAACTGTGTGGGTCTATCGCTAAGAGATATTTCTTAAAAAAATTATATCGAGGTTTCTAAAATACTATTTTTCTTAAGTCAATGGTTGATGAGATAAGAACGAAAAAAGAACAGTAACTTTCAAAGGAAATTGGTTGGAACGGTTCTGTCTTCTTTCATGAAATGTCTATGCTAATGATTCCCATAAATGTGAGTTATGCTACGACTTAAGCTTACTATGTGCGACTTAAGCTGGTACCACCACCATCACTTAGGTGTGCAGTACTTACTATCATCTATGGGCAACGTACTGGACAGGTTATGCCTGGGCGGATGGTCCGCGCCGCGGATGTCGAGGTCGGAGTCCGCGTGCAGCATGAGCGGCGCGCGGCGCACGCGCAGCTCGTCCGCGCTGCCGCTGCACGTGCCCGTCAGCGAGCTGGCGCCCGCACTCTCCGACTGCACCACGCCGAAGTCCAGCCCGCCTGCCACGCGGACTATGGCTACGGCGAGACGACTCTCGAAGGCAGTGCTGTGAATGAATTAGTGGATAGAAGATACTGCTCGGTTGTTGTGCAAGTTAATTTTCAAGTTTGACTGTTACAAACGTGTGTTGTAATAGCAATTGGTCATATTTGTTCATATTGTGTCAAAGGTAATCCTTTATGGATGTGCTACTGATGTCACATCGCAAGATGTATCTCTAAATGGAGAACCGCTAATAGGTTTTGATCATATTTATTACGAAAAACTCGCGTCCAAGGCGAAATAAATATTCTAAAGATAAAACGGAAAGATAAAGACGAATGACATGGCATCATGTCATTCGTCTTTATTTTGTTGTAACAAGAAAAACAAAAACATTTTAGGATAATCGAGGACGTTATCAAGGAGAACGACATTATAGAACATGAAATCTATAAAGCAGGTATGTATAGCATCACAGTTAATCATGCAGGTGACACGACACCCTAACTATCAAGGTATACTTACTGCAACACATTGAAGTAAGACACCAAATCCTCCGAAGGACAGGTGGTCCAGTCTTGCTTGAAGCCCATGAGCAGTACATTAGGTGCAAGCCGGCCGACGCCGGCGGCCTGCACGAGTGCACGCGCTCCGGCCTCGAAGCCGAAGCCGTGCACGCGCGAACAGAACGCACGAACTTTGCGCAGGCGCAGCCACTCTGCGTCCGTGCGGGCGCGGGTAGAGCGCTCCTTGTACGACACTTTTTCCTGGAAGATTAGAGCAAATATTGGATAGTATTCTGGAGACACATTCTGGAACACAGAATTACTTTTCTTATTTATTCTTCCGTTCCGCATGAATTCTGCGAAAATATCACTGTATGAGCAACACTGACCTTGTGGTTTCGGGCTCGTAAGAGTCAATGCATTGTTATCTCGTCTTGCAACCTCCCAATACGTTTAGCGCATTATAATAATTTTATTTTGAATCATTGTTGATTGTTTTTATTTGTGTCACCGTTTTATAATGTTTGTGGTTTCGTTAATTTGGGGTGCAATAAGATTCTATCCATTGATTCTCTGTCGATTTTATTTCTATTTTTGGTGTCTATGTCCAAAGACACATTTGTAGACAAAGCATAATTAAGCCCTTACCTGTGATATATCACCAACAATCATCAGCGATCCAGCCTTAGTAATGAGGTTGCCAAGGTCTACGAGCGCAGGCCTAGTCTGCGGCCGTCCAGCCAGTACCAATATTTGTGGCCAATAGTTCTTCACATGCTCGTCTGTCTTGGCCAAGTTGTAGGCACTCGATAGCGCCGTCTTATATATCTGGGCTTGAGTACTGCTGCCCCAGTTTACGTCTGTAAATAACGATGATACAATATGTTTATTTGGTGGCCTATATCCGTAAGAGCTTTTTGATCGGGTATCATTCAGACTAAAATAATTTATTTGAGCAGATTAAAAATTTAATCTATATATATAAAATTCAAAGTCCTGACTGACTGACAGAGATATCAACGCACAGCCCAAACCGCTGGTCCCAGAGCAATGAAATTTGGAGTGTGTATTCTTTGTGAAGAGTAGGTATCCACTAAGAAAGGGTTTTTCGAAATTCTACCCCTAAGAGGGTAAAATGGGGTGTTGAGTTTTCTATGAAACTTTTTATCCTCGTGGTCGATGGACTTGAAAATTTGTGTACCTACTCTGCAGTTACAATTATGAGAAACGTGTATCAAAGTTTTTCCAAAATCATCCCTCAATATGAAATTCAAAGTCCTGACTGACTGACAGAGATATCAACGCACAGCCCAAACCGCTGGTCCCAGAGCAATGAAATTTGGAGTGTGTATTCTTTGTGAAGAGTAGGTATCCACTAAGAAAGGGTTTTTCGAAATTCTACCCCTAAGAGGGTAAAATGGGGTGTTGAGTTTTCTATGAAACTTTTTATCCTCGTGGTCGATGGACTTGAAAATTTGTGTACCTACTCTGCAGTTACAATTATGAGAAACGTGTATCAAAGTTTTTCCAAAATCATCCCTCAATATGAAATTCAAAGTCCTGACTGACTGACTGATATATCAACTTACAGCCTAAGCTGTTGGTGTTAAAGACATGAAATTTAAAGGGTGTATTCTTTGTGAAGAGTAGGTATCCACTAAGAAAGGGTTTTTCGAAATTCCACCCCTAAAGGGGAGAAATGGGGTGTTGAATTTTCGGTAAAACTTTTTACTCTCGGGTCGATTGACTTAAAAGTCTACATACTCTTCAGTTAAAACTATGAGAAATGTATATCACAGTTTTTCCAAAATCATCCCCCAATATAAAATTCAAAGTCCTGACTGACTGATATATCAACGCACAGCCCAAACCACTGGCCCTAGAGAAATGAAATTTGGAGGGTGTATTCTTTGTGAAGAGTAGATATCTAATAAGAAAAGGTTCTTCGAAATTCCACCCCTAAGAGGGTAAATTGGGGTGTTGAATTTTCTGTGAAACTTTTTATTCTCGGGGTCGATTGACTTGAAAGTTTGTGTACATACTCTGCAGTTAAAATTGTGAGAGATGTGTATCACAGTTTTTCCAAAATCATCCCCCAATATAAAATTCAAAGTTCTGGCTGACTGATATATCAACGCAGAGCCCAAACCACTGGTCCTAGAGAAATGAAATTTGGAGGGCGTATTCTTTGTGAAGAGTAGGTATCCACTATGAAAAGGTTTTTCGAAATTCTACCCCTAAGAGGGTAAAAATGGGTGTTGAGTTTTCTATGAAACTTTTTATTCTCGAGGTCGATTGAATTGAAAATTTGTGTACATACTCTTCAGTTAAGAAGAGATTAATTATGAGAAACGTGTATCACAGTTTTTCCAAAATCATCCCCCAGTATGAAATTCAGTCCTGTTTTTTTTCGGTTTTTTCGTCATGGGTGTCATTTTCGTGGTTTTTGGGGTCGCCAATGACGAAAATGAGGTCAAAATATAAAAATTCAAGACGACGCCCATGAAGATTGTAGGTTTTTTCGTTATGGGTGTCATTTTCATGGCTTTTGGGGTCGCTGATAACGAAAATGTGGCCAAAATGTAAATCGATGATGGCGCCAGCAAAAAAAATCAGTTATTTCGTCATGAGTGTCATTTTCGTGGTTTTTGGGGTCGCTGATAACGAAAATTAGATCAAAATGAAATTCAGGAAGGCGCCGATGAAAATTTTTGGTTTTTCTTCATGAATGTAATTTTCGTGGTTTCTGGGGTCGCTGATAACGAAAATGTGGTCAAAATGAAAATCCAAGATGGTGCGGACGAAAATATTTGGTTTTTTTGTCATGGATGTCATTTTCATGGTTTTCAGGGTCGCTGATATCGAAAATTAGGTCAAAATGAAAATTCTAAATGGCACCAACCATTTTTTTTTAGATTTTTCATCAGGGTTATCATTTTCATAGTTTTTGAGGTCACTGATAATGAAAATGAGGTCCAAATAAACATAGGAAAAAAAAACAATTCTCATTTTTTTCTTCGGTTTCCCCTGACTCAATTTTCACTCTTCCCCACTGGTACCTACCAGTGACAAAGGGTCCACTTAGAAAGGGTTTTTTGAAATTCAACCCCTTTTTTTTGTTTTTTTGGAGGGTGGGAAATCATCAAATGACCCCTCCCGCTCTGGGCGGAGCGGAAGGGAGTGTCAGACTCTTACTGACTAAAAACCACCCATGTTCCTTCTTTGGCCCTTTATGTTCCAGGGCCGCGGTATCTCTTTCGAACAGTCCCGCAGCCCTGGCAGGCATCGGCCCTTGCGGGCCCCTCCCGTTTGCTGACATCACTTTGAGGCGCGCGTGGAACACGAACGCGCCGTCGACACGGCCTGTCGTCATACGACGGACGGACGACGAGCTAGCCCATTACTCACCGTCCACAGGCCCGCGCCTACGGTGGCCGAGACCCATCACGGCGTGGCCCCCGACGCCCGGTGCTTCTCCTCCCGCGGCGGCTGGGACGTGAGGCTCTCTCCCTCTCACGTTCCGCCGCCTCCTTCGCTAGCATGACTGCTTCGCAGGAGGAGGCGACGGCTTTCCATTCCCTCTCGCCCCGGACCATGGCTTGAACCAGGGCCGGACGCGAGAGGTCGTCGCCGCCAATCGCCGCTACGAGGACACGGCGGTGCTCCGCCCAAGCGGAGCAGACCTCCACGGTGTACTCCACCGTGTCCTCCGGGCGATCCTCGCAAAGATAGCACCGAGATTCCACCCCTTTTCTGTGAAACTTTCTATTCTAGGTGTCGATAGACTTGAAAGTCTACATGCTCTACTTACAGTTTTTCCAAAATCATCCCGCAATATAAAATCAAAGTCCTGACTGACTGACTGATATATCAACCACTGGTCTTAATGACATGAAATTTGAAGGATGTATTCTTTGTTTTGAAATGGGGGTTGAATTTTCTGTGAAACTTAATATTCCCTGGGTCGGTTGACTCAAAACTTAATGTACACATCACTCTTCAATTAAAATTATGAGACACGTGTATCACAGTTTTTGATATAACACGATGTAGTTTAGAAATATTTTTATTTTCATTTTTTAATTTACGACCCAAAAGTGGCTCCCCTGTTTAAAATTAATTTATACGTCCGTCTTTGAATCAATGACTTACATATATGTACCAAATTTCAACTCCATCGGTCCGGTAGTTTCAGAGTAAATAGGCTGTGACAGACGGACAGGCAGACAGACAGACACGCGAGTGATCCTATAAGGGTTACGTTTTTCCCTTTGAGGTGCGGAACCCTAAATACTAATATTACATATATATCTTACATAAACTATTTATTAATGCGAAAGTTTTGATGAATGGATCTTTGTTACTCAATCACGCCAGAACGGCTGATCAGATCTGGATGAAACTTGGCACAGAGATAGATTATAGTCTGATACAAATAGATGTAGATTACTTATTATCCCAGAAGTAGGCAAGACCCCGTGGGCAATTCCCGAACTGCACGCGGGCGAAGCCGCGGGCAAAAGCTAGTTTATTATATAGGGTGGAACAGGAACAGGGACATGAACAGGGTGTAAAGTTCTTCATTTCCCACAGAAGTGGAAATATATAATAAATGTCTTAAGTTGCTAATTTGCTCAAAGAAACCAGCCGCGGTGGCCATATGCCCGAAATCATGTTCAAACATAAATGACATAAAATGATCAGCCAAATAAAGCCAAATGGATTTGAAAACCATATTTCTATGTTTTATTAATTTAGATTTATAGTTCTCTACTTCCAAAAAACACCTAAAGGGTGTAAGAAGGGCTATCTTGGTCCGTGGTCTTTAGAAATTCCTAATTACACATTTTCTATTGCATTTGTGAATGCCATTTAAAAATTTGATGTGCGTCCATTAATTCAAATGCGGGCACTACCTATATTTTTCATAGCACCGTAAAACAATCGTTTTTAGGATTACCAAAGGGTAAAACGGGACCCTATTACTAAAACTCCGTTGTCCGTCCGTCTGTCCGTCTGTCACCAGGCGGTATCTCTTGAACCATGATAGTTAGACAGTTGAAATTTCACAGATGATGTATTTCTGTTGCCGCTATAACAACAAATACTAAAAAACAGAATCAAATAAATATTTCTTGGGGCTCCCATACAACAAAACGTGTTTTTTTTTGCAGTTTTTATAGATACCTAATGGTACGGAACCCTTCGTGCGCGAGTCCGACTCGCACTTGGCCAGTTTTTTATTACTAGAATTAATGGCAATGAAGGCCAATTTGATTATTTCATGAATTTTAATGGATAATAAACTCAAGAAGTCTCAACGGAAAGATTCATAACACTCGTAAGAAGCATCATCTGAAGAATTGCATTTACAATAACTTTCGGAAACGAGATTTTATACAAACGAACGGTTCAGCGATATTTATGAATCAAATGCGAGCGCAGTAAGGAGCAAATGATGCAATCATTCATGGAGTTCAAACGAATTTAGATTTGGTTTAACAGCGGCTATTCTCGTTACCCAGTACCCAGTAGTACCTACTTACTTGGTTACAAACATGTTTTTTACGTTCCTGGCTTTGAGGTGCTTAAAGATGTTATTTGAAAACATCCCTTTTGGAGGATAGGATTCCTATAAAGCATAATTATTGGTTTTCCTTGGGAAAATATCGCTATTGACATAGGCATCTACAACAACAAATGTTTACTATAGGTAGATAAAATTGTCTACATTTCTAACAAAATAAAACATACAATTATCAGCTTATAACTTATAATAATCCGACAGCTGGGTCTGGCCTGGCCTGGCCTGCTTTCTGTGGAACGGGCCGTATTCCTCCACGCGGATTCAGGGCGGGCTGGTCTATATGACACTTTTGACACTTTTTGAAGTGAAAACTTCTTTAGCGGCGTTGAGCACTTTAAAAAAATTGTTCTGTAATGGGTATAAAATCTTAAACTCGCGTCAGGACACTCGCGTCAGGACACGTGACAAAGCGTAAGACGGATGGATAGTAGACGATTTTGAACTTAACCTTCAACATTTTATGGTTTAAAATTATTTAAAGAAATTTGGAAAAAGCGTAAGACGGATGGAGAGTAGACGATTTTGAACTTAACCTTCAACATTTTATGGTTTAAAATCATTTAAAGAAATTTGGAAAAAGCGTAAGACGGATGGAGAGTAGACGATTTTGAACTTAACCTTCAACATTTTATGGTTTAAAATCATTTAAAGAAATTTGGAAAAAGCGTAAGACGGATGGAGAGTAGACGATTTTGAACTTAACCTTCAACATTTTATGGTTTAAAATCATTTAAAGAAATTTTTAAATGTTTCCAATCAACTTTGAACCTAATGCTTTAGGGATAAACACGGAATAGAAAAAACCGTAGACAAAGTATTCTATAGACTGCTGGATATCTTCCTTTGCATTCGCACAAGAAAAAGAAGAACATATAAACGTCACTAGCAAAGAAAAGAGACAGAGTATAAATATTTCTGTCCCTTATCGCGTGTCGGCTGAGCACATCATTGTCAGTGCACAACAAGTTTGACGTTTGTGGCGGTGCCAGATTGACATCCAATTTGTTTATTAACAATTGCATCGAAATTATACACATTATATGATCTTTTCGAGCTTAATTCGACAACAGTACATTTGTGCAACTGTGCAAAATGGTAAGGTGCAGTGTAATAAACTGTAAAAGTGATAGTTTGATGAAGATTGCTGGACTGTCCTTTCACTCGTAAGTATTAGATCTTTTTAAGTATTCAATCGCTTTGTGTCCTATTATTTCTCATAAAATAGTCGCAGTAATGTACCAACTAATTCGTTTAATGGATAAATCTCGTATAATCGTGATTTTTGCAATAATTTTATTATCTTACCTCAAAATTCAGTGTTGCCACTTTTTGACGGGGAATTTACCCTTTAATATGGGTAATACCGAATAATGCAATGTCTATAAAAAAATACTCTTCCGACCTTGATTCATATGATATTAGTAATACGCACTACTTAAAATCTATGTTAGTAACACACGTATTATACGATTTTAATTCGTATAACTGCACTCACCTGACGCAAAAAATGAAAGATAATAAAAAATCTTATTAAATTTTCAGATTTCCGAATAAACCCGAAATAAGAAACTTGTGGATTGCTGCTACCGCATGAATCTTTAGGATGTGATCCTATGATCAACATAGATCATGATTATTTAACAGATCCTTCTAGGCTTACTCTTTATTCTAAAGAAATAATAACCTATATTGCTGGTTTTATTGCAAGAAAGTTGAGGAAAGTTATTAAATGTGAGGATTGTCTTTTGGCTTTGATCACAGATAAGTATCACGGAATCATTACGACTGAAGGACATGTATCCATGGTCATGAATAAATTAAAAAAAAAAATCACGGAATCATTGCTAGAAGAGACAAAGGAGGCCTTATTTATCCTTCTACTGACTTAAATAAAGTCTGTGAATTGGCAGAAAAGATATTTCGAGCGCGTTCACATAAAGGAAATTCATTTTTTAATGAGAAAAATGTGATGTCAACACTTATATTATCGTGTTACAAGGAATGCACACGTACCAATATTAATATATTTATTAATGACCATTTCGACAGTCAGCCTTTTATAGGGAATCACAGAACTCTCCTCATTAAATCAATCGCAATGCATTACTTCGAAACCCGTATTCACCATAGTACCAAACAATGTTTTGAACCACAATCGAAAATAAGAATTATACATAATAAGTTAGTGCTTTTTCAAGGACAGTAATTTGTTTATAAATAAAATATTACAGTTGCATCATTGCTATGTTTTATCGTTTTCTGTGTATTGGAATGTTCATTTTAATTTGCAAGTGTATGAGTTTGGCGACACTGGTTCCCGTACTAAGGCAGTCTAAGGGCACTTCCATAAATGATAGTACTTTTATACTGATAAAGCAATTGGTGCAAAATTATTCCCTAACCATTCCAAAATATCAAACATGCTCAACGTTAATAATCAAGTTTTCACTTCTGCCGGCACTCCCGGAGTGCTAGTTTTTTCTTTTTTTACTGCGAGCTGCGCCACCAAATCTTAGCTTAGTTTTACGTAGAACCATACTAACCTGGGTCCCTGTAATGCACGATAAGGTACAGCGTGAAGAAGATAGCGAAGGTGACGAGCGACATGACCCAGCTGATGAGCAGCATAATCGCCACACAGCTCAGGAACCCGACCAGAGACAACCACACGTTGTAGTACTGGAATAAGGACAAAAAGAGTATAATATTGAAGAGGTGCTAAAAAAGTGGGGATGTAGGTATGAGATTCATGATGACGGTAAAAATAATCACAAATAATATGAAGGTGACCATGTATTGATGAAAATCTGGCTCGAAGGACCCCTCCTCTTTTACACATGTAGGCACATTTTGATGTTACTCGAGAAATTAAAATTGTATACTGTACACAGTAACCACAGGAAAAATCGCCATAGTCATAGAAATAATATCAGATTTAGCCACAAGTGTGATCTACACTGTGATGGAAAATGACGAATAACGTTGCAATGGTACAGATATATTTTCGTATACATGAGTCATTGGCATTCAATGCAGCATCGAATTACATTGTAGATAATATGTTATGGTGATGCTTACCCTGAATGTAGGTCGCCATCCTAGTGGTCGCACGACCGCCGCGTGGAAGGTGCAGAAATTAATGAGGGCATACGAAGCGAGGTAGAAGTTGGATATCAGAGGCGCTATTGTGTTCAGGTCAGCTGTGAAAAAAAATGATGATGATTTTCGAGACTTTTAACACTCCTAAAGTACTAAATCATAAGTCACTAATTTTATAGGCCTGGCTAGTCTTTGACCTGGCCCGCAAGCAATAGTACATATTGCTTGCAGGCCAGGGTACCTGTTACTGTTAATCTGTATCACCTATATTTACACTGCTGTGTAAAGGGAAGGCCTTTACATAGCACATGACTTTCAGTTCTTTCGCTCCAGGGCTATGTGAGCAACTGGTCGTTGATTTTGTCCAGCACTGGAAGAAGTACAGAGTACTAGTAAGATATAAAGGCTGTAACAAGTAAAGCATGTAACGCCGAAAGGCACTTGTTCTTTTGGAACCTTCTAGTTACGCAGATATTGGCGCTCAAAGTTTCAACATTTTCACAAGTTTTTTTTTAATATTTTTTTTAATGTAAGATTTCTACTTTAAACACCTCCACGATGACCGTACTATTCAATCCATCGATCAGCACGATGTTTTGAGTGTTTATTCATTTGTCATTGAGTCCTATCGTACACCGTGATTTTTCACCCCAAAAAAAAAGTCGTTTCCCAGCAACAATTTTTGCGTAAAGTTACTTAGTTTGACGGCTTCGTGAAGGGTCCGTTTACTCCCTGTATTTAAAAGAACATTCTAACTTTTAGGCAGCCGTGTAAAAAATAAATATTTCGTTCCACACAGATATTATACTTTCTTAAAAGGACATGAAAATATGAACATTTATAGTTATACTAACCAATAAGTAAAAACATCAACGAAACGAAGAACGTAAGCACATATCCTCTATACGGCTCCCCTGTTTTTCCATAGGGCTTGGAGAAGAAGATGAGTCCGGGGTAGATGCGATCGGTACCAAGCGCCTGGATCAGCCGCGGGACTGACAGCAGGTTAGTGAGCGCTGTCGACAGTGTGGCTGCCCAACAGCCGCCGTAGATGAACGGGCCCCACGCTGACATTAGTTGCATCACCTGGTAAAAGCAGAAAATGAATTTGACATGATGAGCAACTTAAAATTGCAAAGGTTTTACTGCTAACCTGTGATGACCAGCAAATCCCCAAAGATATCAATCTACTTGAAGAATTCCTCGAAGTGATGAAATCCTTGATAGGCCTAAGTTCTGACACAACTGAAAGCCATTCCTAAGATGTTTTCATACCAGTAAGCACCTACCTATATTACATTGCTATGCAAGAAATGGTTTAGCTTACCGAATAGCTATTATGCAGTCCGAATTTGCAAGTGTTGTTAGCGACGCAGCTGGCAAGTCCGCTATAGTCAACAACGGTGCCGTTATCAATCACCAAGTCAGTCACGTTTCCAGTGGCGTCCCTCAAGGCACTTGCACCAGAGAACAGCACCATGGCAGCATAGCTCACCATTGATATAGCAAGAGCGAGTAATGTACCCTTCGGGATTGCTGATGCTGGGTCCTGAAAGATTCATAAAATAACTAAATGTTGCTTTTAAGCAGAGGCTGATCACGTAGGGGGTAGTGCTCCAACAAGTATCTCGTCGTAAATAGCCATGAAAACGTTACCAGCTGCTGAATCTTACTTGATAGGGATACCTCCCTATCAAGTAAGATTTAGCAGCTAGAGACGTAACAGCTATCGAGGCTGCTGACTTTCTTTCCTTATTGCATGACACTAATATTTTCACGATAATTACGGATCTTATTCATACAGAGAATTAGGTTTATGTATTGTTCCATAAATAAAGAAAATAATCGACACACTTCGAATGACTTCGATGAACTTCCTTTCTCAGAAGTATCTTGTTTATCATTTACTGTTTTGCGGGAATAGAGATGACTCACTGTCGACACTATATCAATTGATTTTAATGAATCGATGAGTGTCTGAGCTAAGAAACAAGAAACCGAAAAATTGCGAGGTTAATTTAGTTGATCCTCATGTTGAGCTCGTTTCATTCGATTTGTGCCACACGAAATGTTACACATTAATTTGGCATTCAAATAATAATGTTACTCTCCGCATCACCTCATTGATGATCTTTGATTTGATTTGGTTGACATACTATTGACTTATACTCCCGATGCTGCATCCATATCAGGATAGATTCAGTTTAGTCAGATTCAGATTCTATTCAGAACAATCAAATCGGATGTCTCAATTCAATCTTTTGGGATGTCCGTAAGATAGAATTGAGTCGCATGAATAATTATAGGAATAATATTCTTTCCGACCGGTTTTATGTTACGAATTTAGTGTGAAAATGATCGTAAACTTCTTTTAAATATCACAGACGAGAGTCACGAGACCCACCAATTGTATGTACCTATAATCCGATCCATGAAGTCTTGTGCATTCAAAGGTGTTAAAATCGAAAAAGAAAGCATTGTTTTTTCACAAAGTATGTAGGTATAAAAACAGCTATTAGTTTTCCTGGTAGGTAATCTGTGACTGTGAGTCCATATCCTTGTCAGTCCCTTGTCGGCACGTTTCAGGACAGGTATGACATCACGCTGCGCTGTCAAAAACACTCAACACGTGCGTGACACACGCACGTGCTTTCCCGTGCAAACATTCATCATGGACGGAGTCCAACCATGAATATATCCCACTATTTATAGTTTTACAGTACCTATAAAAAATGTATGAATGAAATCAAGAGATATTTGACGTAGCTACATTACAGCTAATGATTCATTTGTTTCGCGAACCCGTGACGTGTGTTAAGTTGACGTCACGTTTGTGCTGTCATTGACACTGATTAGACGTACACGTGCAGAGAAGTTTATAGGTAGGTACTAAGTAGACGTAGAGCGTGCGTGCTCTCCCGACAAAACATTGCCCAGGGATCGATTGCAGTACCACGTGTAGGCACAATATCTTCGCTTGAAGTAGTACCTAGGTAGCCTAATTAACAGCTAGCAATGCTGGTATATTGTTAGGTATCATTATTTTGCGAAAAACAATAGGAAAATACTTTTCAGTGTTGACTGACCAGCTGTTTCGTTCAAGAAGGTGAAGGAGAAGGCTGTCTTAATAAATATAAAGTGAATATATCTTTTTCGAAATTAATACTGTAATCGATTGTCTGTATACTGTTAAGACGTTGCCTTTCCAAGTAACAAGGGTATTTCACAAAACGGTAGCGATACCCAGGAATTAAATGGAGTCTAAGAAACGGTCGAAAGTGGGAGGAGTGGTGGAAATAACGACCAAACATAATTAGAACACGCTCATTTTGATTGTGAGCTTGTGGAGAAATTCTTAGTACCGAACAGGAAGTTTAATGTAACAACTTGTTATTGAAAGGTACTATACCTTTTATTTCCCAACGGTATGATTATTCTTATATACCTAGGTGATGTATGCTTTAGATACGAGGGAAAAAGAAAAAGTTGAATAGTCTGTGTGAAAGATGATACGGCTGGAAAGTTAGATACTGAAAAGACGACTAACAGAAAAGTATGGAAGAAGAAGACATGCTGCACCGACCCTACGTAAGTTGAGATGGACAGTGCAATGATGATACGAGTGAAGAAGCAGAACAATCCGTAAAATCATACCTTCAAATCTCCGGAAATATTAGCACCAGCTTGTATGCCGGTGACAGATGGAAAGAAAATGGCGAACACACTGAAGAAATCGTGGTCTAGCCCTTCGCTGAAGCGGTAGTCAGTTTTGAAGTTCGCCGACAGCGTGGCCGCTAGAATTATAAGAGAACTCGCATAAATAAACATGTTCTAGTCGTGTTAACATCATAATTCGTTAATTTTGTAAAGAGTTGCTCACAAGATAGATGATGTTTCTAGGTTAGTAATAAATTACATCTTAAAACGACGAAAGCTTTGCATATACAAGGAGTACACGGCACGGACCCTTCACAAAGCCACCAAACATTCTGTACATCAAACTAACTAACACTACGCAAAAATTATTGCTGAAAAACTACTACTGTGAAAAATCAATGTAACGCACTGAAAACATTGTGTTGATGCATGCATTGAATAGTTAACAGGCCATGGAAGTATTTAAAGTAAAGTAAATATTAGGAACTTGAGATATAAACAAAATCTGTGAAAAAGTTGGAAGTTTGACCTCCAATACCTCCGTAACTAGAAGGTTCCTAGGTTTGTTTCAGAACAAAAAAAAAAATATCGTAATGACGGGGAGACTGGTCGCTATGTGGTATATTTACACTCTTTAGATAGTGAAAGAAAGAATACCGGAAATACTGAAACTGAAAAGCACAAATAATTTGTTGTAGGTGTAAATACAAATATGTAGATTGACCAATTGTTTTAAAAAAACTTTCCTATACCATTGGTCACGCATGAGTACCTAAATGTTGTTTATTTTGTAAATTGGTTTTAACAAACACTTTTATTCGTCAAATATTTTATTTTTTTGACTATTTGAGGCCGGAATTCCTGCAAACTCAGAGGTCATAGTCTCTTTTTAAGTCCATACATAATCTTGGTCAAGTGACCTGAGGACAATCCAGATTAGTGTCCGTGATGGTCTTTCTTAGAAAGAATCACGCAGATTAGAGCAGACCGGTCCAGTCATTGCAAGTATTTGTAAATTATCGTGTTGCTCGACTCATAACTCAAGGAGCTCAACGACACGACGAACAATACCAAATAAAGACATTTGAGTGAGTAGACCGCAAAAGTCCTCATATTCACAATAATAAAAATAAAAGTAACTTAACTTTACAATGTAAATATTCATGTCATTGTCAAGCAGGATAGGAAAGTTTCATAGCTGAAAAAAAATCATTTGGATACCTACTTAAAAATTAAACAGATGGTATACCCATAGCCAAGGATTGTTCTAATTTCCCGCTTAATAATAACAAAACAATCAATCTAAATACATCATCCATCCCTCAGTAACGCTAGCTGACGTTATAATACCTACTACTAAACACAACAATTTCCCCTAGGCACCTGTCCTATGACGGTTACTATGACGTCTTAAAAAAGGAGTAATTCCGGTGTTGGAAAGAGACAGAGTCAGTACAGGTGATCTAGCGCCATCTCTTTCCCACACTGGAATTACTCCTGATTTTATGACGTCATGGTAAGCCACCTGTACTCCTTTCCCACAGCAAACAAGAAAGCAACTAGCTAATTATCATTTTTTCGATCAAAAAACGTACAGTCGCTAGCGCATCAAGTTACTACAAACTGTCAAATTTTCTCATCCGATTTTGAACCTTACCACTGACGTTTTATAGTTTATAATCATTTGGAGAAATTTGACAGTTTGTGATAACTTACAACAAAGTGTCAGAAAAAGGGACACATTTCTGCTATTACTTGATTGCTGGCTGTTCATACTGCCCCCATCGGCGACAATTCTCTCTCCACTAGTTAGTGCTATACACTTAATTTTAGTGTATAGCACTAACTAGTGCTAAAGAGTTGTTTTAGTGACTAAAACAACTCTTTTGTCGTTGCTAGCTCACTTTTCATCACGTTTGCGTAAACTTTTCCTGCAGGTTTAGTAACTTACTGCTGAGTCCGACGAATCCATTGGCGATTTCCTGAACGCTACTCGGGCCCATGATAGTGCCAACTACAAAGTCCACCATAGCTCCTACGATGATGGCGATCAGGAAATTCTGTGGACAATAAATGAAAAACTAAGACAATCCGTAAAAAATTAAATCTTCCAAGAGCGTTCAACCCCCATACCGCAAATTTCTTCCTGAGAGCTAGTTTTCGTTATAAAAAGGAACTATTTTGCTACATGGACCAAGCGGTTTATTCCGTGCGTTCTGTCAGCGAACATAATTTCATAATATCAAATTATGTTTTCAATGAAGTAGGTATATAGATTAATTCCTCCAAGTGTCAATAATCATGTGGTAAAACTTTAATTACTATTATGCAATCTGTTCTGTAGATTACAAAGATGTCTTAGGAATGACTTCTCTTTATGGCACCTAAGAAATGGGCAACTAGCCAAAGACTTCGCCTGCCAGGCCTGGTTAATAGGCCAATTCCTCTTTGAAATCCTCGAAACGGTCGTTTGAAATCCCATGGTTCCCCAACCTAACGTGTAATTAAATATCCAGGGAAAAGCTTTTCAATTTTGTAAATTGAATGAACACACCTTTACAGAAACTTATGTGTATTATTGTAATACTTGTAAATCATTAAATCTGTATTTATTGGGTAAAGTTATGTGTTTGTTAATTGTTTGTTATTTATCATGCCGACCATGTTTTTTACGCAGCGATGGTAACTGTACCTATTTACTTTTCACCCACATACCGTAGACGAAATCTATTACAATCCTAATCCTACCGGCTACCCGGTCATTAATCGAGTTTAAGATAAAGTTGGGCTTTTTAAACGTCGTTTCTAACACTTGAATACCTTCCCAGCTTAGTGTATTTCTAATGCGCTATGTGTCATAGTCACACCAAGCTATTACCGTTCTAATCTTTACTGTAAAATAGTCGGTCTAAAATACCTAAAATACGATTGCATCACTGCACATCCGATATAGGTAACATAAGGCTGAATTTATCTTGAATTGGGAAAGGTCGCTAGTTGTCCGACTGAATAAGTACCGAAGTCCTGTTTCCGGGAAATGTTCCCTGAATAGTTTCGATACCAGGAACGTCTTGATTTACATTACAAATCTGTAATTACTCGGAAATGGTTCAATTGATTCTACTACAAGTTTGTTGGAACTTCGAGCCATTATATATACCTATGTAGTTGTAGGTACATACATTCAGTTTACAGCAGTAGACGCTTTCAATCCAGGTTCTTGAAGAGATGTAGGTACCAAATAACATCTGATCTATACATACAAATAAATAAAATCGAAGTGTCTGTTTGTAATATCAAACACAACAGCTTTTTCCTGAACGCATATAATAGTACATTTTGATATAAGTCGGGAAACTTTATTATTGCATTAGAGGCGGAATTAAAACCCGAGCTGCAGGCGAGGGTGTTATGGAGCCGAGAACTGCAGTAACAAATCCCCACGCGTAGGTATCAAACGACGTTTATACACTTTCGAAGAAATAAAATATTAAAACGGTAAGTATTTTTGTCAGGAACTATTAGGAAACTATGATTTAATTTGCTTTTTTCCCGCGGTTTGCTTTCGCCAGGTTGAAGAAGAAGCAAAGGTATGATGCCGCTAAACAGCCTAATATGAAAAATAGAAAATTCAAATATTTTTGAATTTAGAACACAAAAAAATGTTAATTTGTTCATAAAAGTAAATATTTGTTTTAAATAATCATGCTTTTATATGATACCTATTCTATTTTTAAACAATTTAAATACTCAAAAAATATTTACGCATATATTTAAAAAAAAAAAAATTACCGCCGACTATTCTAGTCATTGAACCCATTTGGACTTGTATACTTAAGTATAATTCTGCGGAAATTTTTTATTTCTGCACGTGTGCGGAAAAATATTAAAAATCCACGCGTGTGAAATACATAGCATGTCAAACCTAATCGTAGTGCGATAAGAACCAGTTTTCGAGAAAGTGTATTGAAAAAGAATATACGGTACATATAACAAAAACACATTTTATTTTCAACTTTTATCTGTCTGTTTGTTCCGGCTAATCTCCGAAACGGCTGGACCGGCTGGATTATAAGGTCTAATATATTATAATAGGCTACTTTTATTTTAGAATAAGAATTAGGGTTCCGTGCAAAAAATTAAACCCTTGAAATTGGTCAAAAAGGAAAGTAACAAGAAAGTTTTTTTAATAATAATTTCACGAACGAAGGTCGCGGGCAACAGCTAGTGATAAATAAAAATATTAACAGAAGTGAAGGACGATTGATTGCTTAGCACCAGTTCCTGATTCTAAAACATTTTAATGCTACTGCTGTATTGACAGAAAATATCAATATCTCAGAAAAGTATAATACCTACTATGAAATAAAATTAAACTTCAATAAACTTTCGTGTGGTTTACGGCATTAATAAAGAAACTAACATGAAGACGTAAACAATTTACTGAAAATTTCACGTAACATCCCCATGACATTTAAGGCTTTTTAACTAACTACGCAGTTATTAGCAACCCATTCAAGTAAAAGGCAATCAGACAAAAAGCTACGCCAACAGTTGATTAACTACTTTTAACTATAATTTGTCGCAAAGTTCCACAACACTTGCTTTTACACCTTTTTTTAACCTAATACTCAAAATTAATTAATATGAGTTTTACGTCGCAAGCCGCCATTTTATGTACCTAATCCATATAAATAAAAATAATAATTGTGCATTGTCCAACGAAGATGCTAAAAAGATTACCTTAAGTGAGTGAAATGAGGACAGTGGTCACGTGTTTCCGTAAGACGGAGAAAGCTCATTGCTACTCATGGTAGCCCACTTTGAGCTTTTTGCATTTGCCGAGAACCTTGCCAGTTTTAGCCTTTGTTTTAGTGCAGGGTTATAGGAAGATAAACAAAAGCGAATTCAAACATGAACATTTTTTAGTTTCTCTTTTATTTTGATACTAGGTAGGTACGTGGACAAAGTTGTGGACAAGACAATACAAGATAGTTTTATTTGCTATAAACAATGATATTATAAGTAGTAAAGTGGTGGCTATAAACGTTTCTGCTATATTAATATTATTTGTGGCACAATTGTCCATAATATGTTTATTAAAAGACTTCGCTTACTAGTGCTAACGGTGCACCTGCACTGCGACGACGCGACTATTGGACAGAAACATGGCGTGAAATAGAAATGCATGCATCATTTATTGTTCAACAAAACATTGGTGATTTGTGTAGGTATAGATTCTAATAATGCTCTCATCGAGACGTTTCTACCTGTTGAATCGAATTAATTTACCGGCATGACATTTGTTTTGTTGACCTAATGATAAAATCAAACCTTGACAGAAAAGCTTTTGTAACCTGTTGCCGAAACGTATCCATAATATGCAATGAAGGTTTAAAAAACGCTTCACCTCTTGAATGATTCAATACCTGCTTTTCATTAAACTTCTAATACGCATTTCATCGCTTTTCGAACATTTTTTTTAAGTAGAGAGATTCTGCATGCTCTGGCCAATTTTCAAACAAAAATAATGTAATCACATTACGATATGTTTATTGTTTACCTTTTATCGCCTGAAACGTCGTTTTAGTAGAAATAAAAATAACCCTTTCATAATCCAATAGGTACTACGTTCAGACTTCAGACCTACATTAACAAAACAACGCGTAAAAACGTATACTTACAAACTTTCATGTAGTTAGCAGCTTTTACGCAATAATGAAATAACAAGCGATACTCCCACATTTCATCCAATTTTTCGACGCCGCCGGTCGCAGGGAGTAAATGAATACTCTATTGATTGTCAGTGGGTTGAAGGACGGTTTGTTTACTTCGAGAGAGGTCAATTGGGGCTACGCGGCTAGTTGGCAAGCTACGGTGTACAGATACCTCTAGAGCTTTCCTAAACATAGGACGGTAACAGAACTGTTCTGTTGCGTGTTTGGTTAACACCTGATAATAATAGTTATTGTAGCTTGTCTAAATAAAGAGTGTTTTAGTTGATTGTCGCTCACAAGCGATGTGGTGATAATTTCCATATTATTACAACGACGAATTCGACCTCATGGCATTAGTTAATAAATGCTCTATCCCAAAATTGGCGATCAAAATCAAACTCAAGCACGTGTTATAAAGCGTACGTGTGATTGTTGAATCGATGTAAATCATATCAGGAAATCTATTTGCGGCAATTGCCAATACTCATGCTCGTGACCTGCGGAACCAATTTTAGACTGATTTATAGCCTAGCAATGGGACATATTATGTAAAAGTCTGATTACGTGGCCGTCTAAGTTAATTAGTTTTAGTTGGCTATATTCATTTAAAACCATGAAGAAATACAAATATGAATCTATTGTACTACTTACTCTTAATAAAAATGGCATTTAATTACTTAACACGAACATGAAACAAACGTAATGGACAGGCTAAAAGTAATTAGGTAAGTAACTATGTTATTGGTTTTAACAAACTATGTAATGGATTCACATCAGTTAATTGAACGAATTCCAAAATCTAACCTGCGCTTTGCTCTCCCAGTCCATGCCCACGGCGCAGATGAAGCACATGACGAGAAGGGCCACAGCTCCCACGATCCTGACGTCATGGAGACCACCATCGATGATCTTCAAGTCGTAACTCTTCAGAAGGTCGTTCAAGGAGTCGCAGAAGCCGATAGTGTTCATACTGGCGGCGACTGCGTTGGCAAAGGCGAAGATAATGCCCACAGAAGCACCAAATTCAGGACCCAGTGATCTTGAGATTATGTAGTATATTCCACCTAGTAATATGATAAAGAATATTAAATCAAGCCTTAGCGATAATGTAGTCATCAGTTTTGTGTGTGAAAAAACATATTTCATAGTTTAAAACTATGAAATATGTTTTTTCATGATATCAACATTGTCAAAAGCCTAACTAAGATCCACAAAATCAGTACCTACCCCAAGGGCTTAGGGATAAATCGTCAGTAAAGTCAATGTTAATAGTCTCGTAGGAATAGCACTAAATATTAGAGAAATCCCTCTGACTATTCCAGTTTATAAAGGGACATAGAAAATGCTTAGTCTGCCTAGGAGCGACCTCGTTGTCGTTGATTTCGGTTGTACTTTGTCCTTTTCTAATTTTTGTTATATTTTATTCAACTTTTATTTAATACATTTTGGGTGCACATGACTCTACTGATCTACTGACCTACGTTACTAGATTTAAAACTGGTTCTTTGTTTCACACGATTATTATCATGTAGTGTGTTACGTACATACGGCTCCATTAAGTGGTTACCCCTCCAAAAGACATGTGCGTTCAAATCCGTGGTAGGTCTAAGTTGGCTTTTATATTTTGCAAAAACGTTTTATTATAATTAATGTATTGTTTTAGTGTATAAAACCTGTCCCTGATAAAGAGGTGGATACAGCTTCATCCTCCTCGTAAGATGCGTGTATATGTTTAATTTTGTTATTGTTTGATTGACTGTTTTAATGTGTATTATTTTAATTTAATTTAATTGTGCTGGACATGTTATGTAATTCTAGTGTGTATGTGTAATTTTATTGATTATTTTAATGTACGTGTTTTATGTGATTTTAATTTTTATATTTGTTTTATATTTTATTATAATGTATAGACCATGTCTGAAATAAATAAATTAATAAAAAACGAAAGATTACATTGAAATCTAACAGGAATCTTATTTATGCTACATTATTATTTATTTTAGTATTTTAATCTTCTTTTTATCTTTATTTTAGTTCTATTTGTAGTCTGTTTATAATGTACATAGTAAAAAATATAAAAAACATAAGTTAAGTTAGCATTTTCTTAAATCTGTTTTTAATATTGTTTTTTTTTCAATAAAACGTTAATACTTTTTCAATACACTTACTCGAAAACTGGTTCTTATCGCACTACGATTAGCTTCAACATGCAATGTATTTCACACGCGGGGATTTTTAATATTTTTCCGCACACGTGCTGAAATAAAAATTTCCAATGACTATAGTCGGCGGTGATTGTTTTTTTTAAGTCTCGGCAAAGAGATAAGCTTCTTTACAGCGTAAATATTTTTTCAGTAAATTAAATGTTTATTTAAAACAACTTTTTTTGTTTGGGAACAAATTTAACATTTATTTGTGTTCTTAATTCAAAAATATTTGAATTTTCTATTAATCACATTAGGCTGTTAAATAGCGACATCATACCTTTGCTTCTTCTTCGACCTGGCGAAAGCAAAGCGCGCAAAAAAAGCAAATTAAATCATAGTTTCCTAACAATTCCTGACAAAAATACTTTCCGTTCTAATATTTTATTTCTTCGAAAGTGTATTGAAAAACGTCGTTTAATACACGTGGGGATTTGTTACTGCAGTTATCGGCTCCGTAACACCCTCGCCTGTAGCTCGGGTGTTAATTCTGCCTCGAATGCAATAACAAAGTTTCCCCGCTTATACCAAAATGTACTAATATAATTGCATATAACGACAACCAAAGCCAGCAAGCATTGATCATGCATCGAATTATTAACTACCTAACTCTTACCAACTAATGGTAAGAGTTCGCGGTAATCAAAGGATAACCAATGATTCGTTGTTTCGAATCTCGTCCGGGCACAAGAATAATTTTTGTATTATTCCTAAGGATAAATTGGGATTTGGTTTAAATTGTAAAGTTGTAGCAAACTTAATTTTAATACAACTGGGGTAACTTCGTCGTTTTAAGTGAACGTATACATCAAACGTTTTAATTATAGCTTGAGGGTATCGATTAGATTTTAAAGAAAAAGTATGTAAGTAAAATTAATGTATACCCTCAAATTAAAACATCTATCGATTAGACAGAGACCTAAAGATAAAGTGACTCGGACGATAGTAGATAACGATTTCATCGCAAATCATATGGGCTCGCTGGCTAGTTCGATGCGACGGTTCGAATCCAAGTTGAACTGTTTTTGAAGTATTCTTTAGATTATTCGTAACGAATTCAATGTTGTAGCAGAATAACATTTTAAAACTTGAGGGTTTAGCACATACTGACGCTGTGTGAGTTCATACAATCATTGTATGTGGTTGTATGCATTTCGCGATCATACATTACTGATGATAATCTTAATAGAGATTACTGCAGCCTATTGTGTGAATGCCGTCATTTTAGTTAGTAGCACTGTGTTACTAAGTCGCGCGTTGCTTTTTCCCTGATCTGCACAAAGGCAAGAGGAAGTGTTACGGATGACAGGGGCATTGTTAACATCGTGCTCTGTTCTCGCTTCGCTAATTATATTGTCAGCTAAAAGTCTTGTAACATTGTGTTTAAATACTATGATATAAGATTTTATGGAAATGCTGCTTACTAGATCTCCTCAAGTACCTACAGACAAGATAATGCGAACACAGGAACACAGTTGTAGAGATATAATTGTGTTATCTCCTTGTATTCATTACTAGCGACCCGCCCCGGCTTCGCACGGGTGCAATGCTGATACTAAATACACTACAGAAAAACTGTGAACGTTGTATATAAAAACATAGCGGCCCACTTCGGCTTCGGGTGTAAATATATAGCCTATGTCACTCACTGAAAAAATGATTAAAATTGATCCAGTAGTTTTGATTTATTCATTACTGCCCGTGGCCCGCACGCGTTAAATTTGCCTCGCCGGCCGGCCGGTGCCGGCGCAAACGCTACGTCCCGCAATTTTTAAATCTGTAATATCTTCGAAAATATTCATTTAAATCATATGCTGTAAAGGGCCATATAGATCTATATTAAATCAACAATGTATTTAAGGTATTTAATTGGATAAGGATTAATGCCGTATTGGTTAAAATCGCTTCGGAAATTAGCCATTATTTGGCGTAAAAAGTAAATGACAAAAACATGTTATTGTGGGATATCCATAAGAGATAGACATATACCATCGCGGAGTTTTCTGTAGACCTTTTTAATGTGTACAATACTTAGTACATTATTTTGATAAATCTCGTAGGGTTCAGCCTGCGTTTGCAATGTAAGCGGAAAAAAATGAAATTATTTACGACTTCACAATAGAAATCTTGAAATTATCAGTGGTTCTCTAATATATTAAGCATGTTATTATACATATAAACCTTCCTCTTGAATCACTCTATCTATTAAAAAAAACCGCATCAAAATCCGTTTCGTAGTTTTAAAGATTTAAGCGGTCAAAGGGAAATAGGGACAGAAAAGCGACTTTGTTTTATAATACACTCGAGAGCAATGAATCCGGGTCACTTAAAGAATCCTAAAAATCTCGGAAACTAAAAATTCTAGGTTAATGCAATAAATTGTATTTAATAGACAATGTAATACTCCTTAAATGAAGGTATTAAAACTTCTTAGTTATTGTAAAGTTATATCATAAAAAAATCAAATTTGAAAAAGGGCCACTTTCGAAGATGGAACTACGAAATTACAGCATTTGGTTTTGCTTTTGTTTGTAATCGGTCATTTATGTGGGTACATAAACCATGTTGATAGTGCTCTATATTCATTATTCAAGCTGAAATTATGTCGCTTACGCCTGAAGAATGCACCAGAATACTTACAATGCTGGAAACCGGCCGGAGTCAGCGCGATACAGCCAGGACTGTCGGTGTGTCGCTGTCAACAGTACAAAGAGTTCTCCGACGTTACGAAGAAACTGGTTCTAACCTACGCAGACCAGGAACGGGCAGAACCAGGTGTACCACAGCACGAGAAGACCGATACTTGGTGAACACCATGCTTCGAAATCGCTTTCTCACAGGAACTGAACTCACAAATCAGTTTCGACGCCTCGGAGGAAGTAACCCAAGTGCATGGACAGTAAGACGTCGGCTTGCTGAATCTAACTTAAAACCCCTTAGACCTGCAAACGGCCCTAAACTGGAGCGTGGGCATCGTATTTCAAGACTAAGATATGCCCAGAGCCACGTAAATTGTAGTATTGAAGATTGGTCAAAAGTTATGTTCTCCGACGAATCAAAATTTATGCTCTACAAGCACGATGGAAGACACAGAGTGTATCGAAGACCAGGGGAAAGATTCAAGCAAGCATGCATCGAAGAAAAAGTAGCCTACGGTGGTGGGTCTGTACTTGTGTGGGCCGGAATTTCTTCTGAAAGTCGCACAGAGCTGGTGATCATAGAAAACGGCTCTTTAACTAGCGTAAGATATGTGGAAGAAATCCTCAATGATCACGTTGGTCCATTTATGGTCAATTTAGGTGAGGATGCTATATTTATGCATGACAATGCCCGACCTCATACAGGTAGGATTGTGAATGACTACCTTCAAGAGATGAACATTACTCGTATGGAGTGGCCAGCGCGCAGCCCGGATATCAACCCGATCGAGCATGCTTGGGACGAGCTAGGCAGATGCGTAAAACAACGAAACCCTCCCCCAATCACGCTTCGTGAGCTCAAAATTGATCTCACAGAGGAATGGGAGAATATTCCCCAAAATCGTATAAGGAACTTGGTGTACAGCATGCCAAACCGCGTAAACGCAGTAATGGAAGCACGAGGAGGCAATACGAAGTATTAAAATTCAAGAAAATCGTAATAAAGTTCAAAAATTTCATGTTTCCTATTTTTGTTTTAAGGAGAGATCAGCAGTTTTTTTCTTTATGTAATTTTGTGTTAATAAAATGTATGGCGACTCATATTTTTTTTACTTTCATTTAAGGAGTATTACATTGTCTATTAAATACAATTTCTTGCATTAACCTATCATTTTTAGTTTCCGAGATTTTTAACATTCTTTAAGTGACCCGGATTCATTGCTCTCGAGTGTATGTAGTGATAGTGATAGTGATACTTAGACTTATATGCGCTTCACGTGCATATTTAAATATCATTTAAATCTATCGCAAAAAGAGAAAACAAATCTTAGTCTTAGAAGGCCATATTTCGTTTAGAAATACAACCTCGTCAGAATATAATTCCAGACCGGTTATATGTAAGGACGTTAGCCTATGCAATATAAATAGATACCAGACGAGGATAGACTTTAAAGCCCGAGTTGATAACGAAAATCTAAACAGTGAAGCTCTGGGGATCCAAAATGAATTCCCACGAATCGTTTGTTCCCGTCAGTAAACTATGAAGAGTCATGACTCTTGTCATTACAAATACAATAGTTGTACCTAACATACATGTTTTCGCAAGTCAAATAACTTTAGTCTGTTGACTTTGGAAGAAAAACTGGATTCATTTTTAAGCGGAATTGAATCATCTTTGGTTCAGTAGCAGCTGATTTTTTATTTCGATCATTATTCAGTCATTGAACTGAAAGTATTTTTGGTTCTGCGCGAGACGATCATATCATTGGTTATGACTTTGAGAGTGCAGCGAAATCTTTACAAATCAATTCTAGAAAGTAGTTCGAATACTCTAAAACCTAATTAACGATTGGTTAACAAACGACTTGGTTAGATTGTAAAATAAAAAGTTAGATATCAAGACAAACCAACCTCCTTTTACTTCTCCATTGGTGCATATAGCACTCATTGAGAGCGTTGTTATAACACACACGAAGGCTGATATGGCGATGATGACAAGAGAGAACCCGATGCCTGCTTGTGACACCACCCACGATATCCGCAGGAATAGCATCACACCCCAGATGTTCAGCAGACATGGTATCAGCACGCCCTACAATATAATCTTAGTCATCAACGTGATTAGGTATACAGAATGAATTACATCCATGAACACGCCGAGTGTTCAGTCTAGCAGCTATGGCAATAATAGCGTTGCTGTGGTATTTCGATAAATCTCGTGGACCTCAAGCAAATGAATAGTTCTATACGTATATGTCCATCCAAAAAATCATCGTCCTTTTCCTTCATAACGTGAACTGTTAAGAAAAAAGATGCCTAAGTACATTATGACCAACTTACTTGAATCCATCCCAACTTAATTCCAACTGCAGGAGTTGGCGACTTAGTTTCTCTCGTTTGTTGTACTTTCTCTTCCTGAAACCAAACACATAATTCTAATTTCCGTCGTTATAGCAGCAAAATACAGGTGTAACAAATCAGATTCAATATGTCCAAACACAACTACATAAGTTTATTGTCTCTGTCGTGTATGATGCACGTGATTATCATGGATGTAATGGGTCCAGTGAGTGACAGCTGACTGCATTTGCCGCCATTCCGTCATGATGGACACCGTCTGTCTCGTGCTTTGTTGATCTCGGCCATAACACCCCGCTTAGGTATTGTTCCCAGACGACATGAACGTGCCTCGTGACGGAGGTTTTATTTTGTTTATGTAAGCCATATGTAAGCGTAATAAATATTTTTATTAGTATGCATTGGGAAGTTTGAGGTGATAGGTATTTTGCGGGAAAAATCTGAAGATTCTATCTATACTAAAAATTAACAAAAACTTTACCGGTTAGAGTACCGCCGGTGAATTGCTGCCAAGGCGGAACTCGTACGGTTGGCTTATGTAGAAAAAAATTGCTAATCGCTATCTAGAAGTATGTCGTGTGCAGTATGTCATGTACGCTGAAGAAGAATATTTCGTTATCTCCTAAGTAAAGAACGAGAATTAAAAAAAAACGATAAGCTATAACCGCAGAAAGCTTATAAAAAAAAACTACATATCGGTTAGAAATGTAGCCCTACTACGTGGCTACATCCGTCAAGCTCTCGAGAGCGAAGTCTCACTCAGGGCAGCTAGCGGCGGATCGTACCGGTCCGATCCACTTTTTTCTATTCCTCACGCAAACATTACACGACTAATCGATGCTTTATCTTTACTACTTCAAAGTCACCATCTGATCAATGAATATTATTAACACATTTCTTATCCGATTGATAAGTTTTCCGAACGCAATGACTTATAGTGAAAAAAGACGGAAAACAAGGTGAAAATTCTTAACAAGTGTCGACATCTTGACATACACGAGTATACATAGTTATGTTGCGATTCTATGACTCTTTGTTTAAGAAACATAAATTGTTTGTTTATTATCGACAGTTTGTGTAGATAAAATAAGCACATAAACCTAGTTGTTATGTTTGCACGATTAATCAGGAGAAAATAACTCAGTATTATTGTATGCGTTGATCTTGAAAGGGTGAAACGATGACTCTCTGTTCAATGGTATTGTTCACAACGCTGTGGTAAAATAGAATCAAAGTATATTTTTCTCCGTGGGTAATTCTGAGCTTGCTCTCTTACCAAACAGGTTGTGTTAGTTTGATGTGGTAGCCATAAAGATTGATCTATTAAATATCATAATCAATTAATGTCTTTTACGTGCGATTGGTTTAGTAATTACTTAGCCATTAGCTTATGTGTTAATAACCGTATTTCCAATAATATCTACTATCAATACTGCCTGATTTACTTTATAGGTTCGCTAGCTAGCTAGTTACTACAAATATAAACCACCATTTTGTTTTATTGTTAGCAATGAAACAAAACCTGGTGAAATTGCACTAGGTATATGTTTAGGCATATAGTGCAGTTTCATGAGTTTTCGTCTTTATGTTGACACATGAATAGTCACCTCTCCTCAATAAATATTAGAATCTATCATATTTCGTCGAAAATCGAGAACCATTTGGATGCTCCTCTTTATAATTACTCGATAACCTTACTTATGGTAATTCCTGCTGTAATAATACATAATTCTTGCTCTAAACCGAACTACTAACCATATACTAATGCGAATGTCGCCTAATGACATTTTGATTATATGAGATCAATGACGATGAGTTTTGCGTGGTTATGAGTTATGACATTGGAGTTTTTGGTGAGAATTTATTCGAACACGTAAAACATACACACTGTTTTGCTTTTTCAAATCCACAGTAAAAAGGTACCCTCTCCTAACAGAGTGAATTCTAATCGTATTTCCCTGCTTTGTATTTACTAAGCACTTCTTTACACTGTGAATAAGTCGTAGCAGAGCTGTCAATCACTCACTTCGTGCAAGACCATTTTAGTATTGTAATACTGAAATTGAGCCTCACTTCGCTTGACACAAAGCTTCCTAAATAGATAGAGAAAAACTCCAGATGCTAGGGGTGAAAATAAGGCGCAATATAACTTACCTCTTCCGTAATGAGATGATCCCCATGCAGCTCCCCAAGACTTGGCCTTTTCAATGCCCTTTTCGAATTTCTGTAGTTGTCCAACCTAGGTAAGGCTTCCCTGGTTAACTGGGCTAGTGATCTTTTCCTTCTCCAACCAGCATCGTGAAGCCAGGTGTCTGGTTGAGCGTTAGGGGCTACTACTGCTACTCCTCGTTCCACCGTCTCTGCTGAAGACCGAAGAGGTCTCGTGATGATGTTGGCACCCATGTGGATGCCGTTCTTCTTGGACTCGGCCTCTACGGTGGAGACTTTGAACCTGGATAAAAGAATTCATAAAATATAATGCAGTAGGGTGTATAATTAATTGAATATCCTTTGTTTTAAAGATTGACGTTCGAAAGTTCCTTTTAATGGCCTAATTAAAATTAATAGTTGGACTTTGTTAGTTGAATTGAGGAAAAATCTGCTTTTTTTACCTACCAGCTGTGGTGCCTATTCCAGCAACAAATCTCAAGATTTTTCTATGATTGGTATATGCAAGCAATCGCTACCTAATTATCCATAGACATGAATACATAATATTAATTAGTAATCCATAGATATAAATCCAAATTAGATTTCTGAAATAATAATAGCCCCCTTGACTTTTTGATGCTGACAGAAAATAACAGGTTTGAGCGAAAACACACCTCTAGCTCTCATCTCATGTCATGTGGGACAGCAATCGGATAAGACCGAAGTGACAGGCTAACTATTCCGAGCAACGGGGGTATTATGCCGCCCACTTCCAAACTCAGGGCTTCTACGGAGAACTTAGTAAAGCAGGGAATTTAACCCAGGACCCCACGCTCAAGCTCAGCACTCGCACCTGCGACCACGCAATCAACGAGGTATTTATGAAATAGTATTTTACAATATGTTAAAAAAACCCTGTCCTATCCCTGAGGGTATTATTAGGTATGGAGATTAGATTCTATTTATGTAATCCTTTTTTTCAGAAGAAGTAAAAAAAATACACCGATGAACATTAATTAAAATGTACTAAAATGAGGATACTTAAATGGCAACACACGGGCGCAAGCGGTCGCTTCACGGGTAATGACGTCATAAAAAAAATTGACGATCGAATATACTTATGCTGAAGATGGTGTTGTCACGTTTGTTAGATTTTAGGGAAACGGTGGTAATTTGGGATAAAAATCATGCATTTTAAAATTCATTAATATTTTTTCAATACACTCTCCGAAAACTCTTAGCTCTTCTCTCTAGCTCTTATCGCACTACTATTAGGTTTAACATGCAATGTGGATTTCACATTGTGTGCGGAAATAAAAAAATCCACAGATACTGATAGGTTCAATTCCCATAGTCGGCGGTGATTGTATTTTTTTAATCTCGGCAAAGAGACATGCGTCTTTACTGTGTAAATATTTACCGAATGTTTAAATTATGTTTATAAATAGAATATCATAAATAAACATGATTATTAACCTCGCCTGCAGCTCGGTTGTGAATTCCGCCTCGAATGCATTAACAAACTTTCCCCACTTATATCTAAAGGTACTATTTCTTTCATGAATATTTTATGTTTCTTATTGTCTTTGGCAATGTCATTGGTATACAGGGGCGGATTTTCCTATAGGCCGAGTAGGCCCGGGCCTAGGGCGGCAAAATTTAGGGGGCGGCAAAATTTGTTTTTTTTTAGTAGTTGCCCTATGTGTAAGACATTTTTTGAATAACGATTCATTGTTACTCACAAATAGAAATGGTAAGAATCAGTATCTGAAATACTGATGGAGATAATTAAATCATTAACTGACTACCGTTTTGCTTGCTTGCTTTTCAGCACATAGGGGGGCGGCAATCTTTCGTAGGCCTAGGGCCAGCCAACGTATCAAATCCGCCCCTGTTGGTATACCTACCTATGTACACGCCCCTTTCGGATCGGACAGGATTCTTTTTAACATATTGTATAGTGGGTCCTTCTCCTCACCTGTTTTCTTCCATGATGGTATGCAGTCGGTGGACTACCGGAAGCTACACTTGTACGAAACTACTTCACGTAGCTTTATGGTGACGAAATACTTCTTCGACGTTGCGCCCAACCACATAATTTTCTTTGCGCGATATCTGCTGGACAAAAAAAAAACAATTGCATTTCGGATTATAATGTGCATACACTGCTTGTTTTAGGATAACTATAATTATGAAGTCATGAATTCGGAAACAGTGTATAATGTGGCTCGCTTTTTGGAATGGGAATAATAATGTACCTAGGTAGTACTCTCGTATCTAGATCTAGCTTCTACATACTTCTTCTTGCTTCTTTATACTTAAGTAGATAATATCTGGCAAACCGGGACGGAGTTGTGAATGTAGTGTGTTATGTTTTGGCAATATGACCAGAGATCAGTAATTAATTAGTTCAGGTTATTAATATATGCTAGAGTCATCCACTGCCGGCTTTTCCCAACTTTATTGGGGTTGGCTTCCAGTCTAACCGAATGCAGCTGGATACCAGTATTTTACATTAGTAAGACTGGTTGTCAGACTTTCGGGCCACTGACTACCTGCATACTGCCATAGATCTACAAATGACAGCGGGGACCAACGGCTTAACTTGCTTGCTTTCACGGCACGGAGAAAACTCGGTATGTAATGGATGGGTCACCCTTCCACAGACCAACCTTGGCAAGCGCGGCTTAACCTTGAAGATCGAGACGTGTCGCTGTTATTATTTAGACACGAGCTCCTCCTAGTATATGCTAGTGTGTTGTTTAATATTTTTTCACAAACACAAGGGTGTGTTAATATTCCTTATCTACTTTCGGCAATCCCATGATCACGATATTATGTTTGCTACCAAGGATAGTACATTAAGAGGGTCTTGTAATTCTTCAGTGACACAGAATAGCAACATACTAAAAAACCGTAGAGCGCACTGGTGGAACAGTGGACTTACGTACGCGGCATACGTCGTGGGTTCAAACCTACATAGCCACTTTATGTAATTTATTTCAAGTCAATATGTACATTATTTACAAACTACAAATAGGTCTAAAATAGTAATAAAAATTATGTATAAGTATCAAAATGGGAAAAGGATAACAGGGCGTCAAAAACACCGTTTACAACGCTGTCAATAGGACAAGGCTGGCAGTATTGCCAAGTTAGAGCAATGCTGATTCTTTGGCCAAAAAAAAGGCCAGCGCTCTGATCACGTGTAGAGTCGACCAACCGCTTGGCGATACCCATAATCGATATGCTTAGATATTTATTTGTGTAGTTTATTTCATCATCACTGCTCTCAAAATAACAAAGGAAAACATTGTGAAGAAAGTGGATAAGGGCCCACCCAGAGGAAGTATTATTGGCGTCCTTGCAGTTGGAACGTTACAAGGTAATTTACGGTTTACCGTTAATTTACATAGAAGACATTATAAACGTGCTTACCAGCTGCTTATCGCCACCTCAATAATATTATAAGTCCTGCACTCAAGTGTTCTATCCAGACGGTACTCTTGAGATTTGAAATTGTAACTACTCATGTTTTATTCATACTGACAACTTTTGCAAATGCAACATTGTAAAGCCCTACTTCAGAATTCAGCGGTTTCCTTGAACCACGCGGTTCTTATCTATAAAGTTAATCTACAAATTTTGCCAATTGTTTTACTTTTGCTACTATATTGATATTGTTATCGATACACGGTCTACTTCCGATTTTATCATTACTGTAATTATAGCTAATTTGAAGCACGTGCCACGCCCGGATAATCAAGTTGCAAGACGCTTAGATTGATCTTGTTGCTACGTTACTTGATCATTTATTTTGAGATTTTTGTGCCAAATATACAGGGTGGAAGGGACACCGGCGCACAAAAGGTAACCACTTATTCAGTAGGTACATCCTTCTGAATAAGAACAGCCAACAGCCGCTCGGGTCGATCTTTAGGTTAAGCCGTGCTTACCTAGGTTGGTCCGTGGATGGGTAACCACCCATTACATACCGAGTTTCCTCCGTGCCTCGGAAAGCACGTTGTCATTTGTAGATCTTTGACAGTCGTTACAGGTACTCAGTGGCCCGAAAGTCTGACAACCAGTCTTACCAAGGGGTATCGTATTACCTAGCACTAACTGGATTGTGGCAGTCGCTCCAAGTAAAATACTGGTATTCAGCTGGATCCGGTTAGACTGGAAGCCGACCCCAACATAGTTGGGAAAAGGCTAGGCAGATGATGATCTTTCTGAACGAAAATAAATTTTTCATGAAAAAAATCTGCTTTTTCAAACATTTTGATTTTGTAGGAAACAGCAGATTTTTTTTAAAGTACCGAAGATAAATTTAAATCCCTTCCACGCTGTATTATTATCAAATATTATTTATTATCAAAGCAATGCTTTTATTCTTCTAAGCGTGTATTGGTTATCTTAATTGAGTCGACCCAGAGCTGCGCTTTTAGTTTGGCATCTTTAGTAGCGTCCGTCAGCTCCTGTAATGAACAAACGACAGGAGACGCAGGACAAGATAAATGTGCATCGTTTGTGGAACAGCACCACATTTACACTCCAGGACAGTCTTCAATAGTTAGTAGGTTGAGCTCGAAGCTTTGTCTTCTTTTGTGAAATGGTGGTCCTGAACTTACAATAAAAGTCTCGTACTAGCTCCATCAGTTCATCTGTCTATGCTTTTCTCAACTATGTGGGATCTACTTCCAGCATAGCTGGATGCAGCTGAATAACATTATTTTACATGGAGCGACTGTCTAACCCTCTAAAATATCTCTCTGAATAGTCTCGTAAAGAGCGATCGACTCAAATGAGCCATACAGGTGTGTCTTTTCGTCTTAAATAGTCCTGATAGATAATAAATAGTTCTGCTACTGGATTCATCGCCATATTGCAGCGCATACTGTGTGGTCTTTCTGCTTTTATCCTGTGCTCGGCGTTAGCACGAGCTTCTTGTTTAGCGAGTGAGTAATCATGCAGATTATAATTACCGTACATAAATGCAATTTTAGTAGAATATGGGACACTGGCAATTGGAATAGTTTCAATTTCTGCCACACTTAGGACACCAGCATTACTTAAATTTTCTTTTATAAACGAACAAATGGGTTTAATCTTTTTAAGCAATCTTTTAATTTAATCATTTAATTCGAGCAACAAGACTCATAGCGTTAGTAACAAACTATGTAAGTAAACAGTAACAGATTTGTGACATCATTGCTGCAAGGTGACAGGCCCTGCCGAAACCTTGCAGAAGTGGTGAACGAACACAAACTCACAATCAAATGCTATGCTTGAAATTTGAGCGATGTTTTGTAATTCGGACCTAATTGTCCCTAGTTGTCTTCGCTTTTGAATAGCGAGGACATCTACTTAGTTAGGGACAGTTTTATGTTCATAAATTAAAGATTTTAAATCCGTTTAAAAAGGTTCGAGCTTTGGTTACCTTTCATATTCATGAAGACTAAGATGAGATATGAATTTTGTGCAAATTATGTTTTTTTTGTCTGTAAACCCTCTTTATTTGCATAACTTGTGGTAGATACCAGGTGTAAACGGACCCTTCACGAAGCCGTCCGACGAAGTCCGACCAAGCATTCTTTACATCAAACTAAGTAACCCTACGCAAAAATTATTGCTGGGAATCCACCTTTTTTTGGGTGAAACCACGTTTTAGAGTAAACCTCAATGTAACGCACTCAAAACATTGTGCTGGTGGATGCGTTGAATAGTACTGGAGTCGTGGAGGTATTTAAAGTAAAGTTACAACATTACAACCTTGAAAAAGTTGGAACTTTGACCCCCAATATCTCCGAAACTAGAAGGTTCCCAGGTATGGTCTAGAACTAAAAATGATCGCAATGACGGGGAGAACAAGTGCCTTTCGGCTTCGTTATGGGTCTAGTTACATCCTTTATAAGAATCGGATAGTTGTTTTAAGTGTAGGACACATTCTGCCATAATACAATAGCATGCAAATTATTTAGAACATAGCCCTGAACTATTGATATGATTGAAACAAAGGGGCTGTCTCCACGAGCGAGAGAATCGCGACGATATTATCGTCGTTGCCACGTATTTCTATACACTCTCTTTGAGGCCGTCTCCACGAGCGAGAGAATCGCGGCAATATTATCCCATACATACATACGTAATATCGCCGCGATTCTCTGGCTCGTGGAGACGGTCCCAAAGTGAATGGTAGTTGGTTACATAAACCTTACCAAGTTCAAGTGTCATTCAACCGGTTTATGATGATGTGTATTTAATGACTAATTGCCATGTGTCTTGTAATTAAAAGCGGGTCTTACTAACCTTTATAGTTAATCGTAATATTCATTATCACTGTGAAAAACAGAATAATTTTTGTAATATCTATGTCTCTTTTGTTAAAACAGGTCAGTTCCAAAGCCTGAAACAGCCAAGCAAAACACCGCTCATTAACCAGCAATGTCCTCCATAATAAAATGTAATCGGCCAATCTTGCGATCTAAATCTATTCAAATATTTTACATTTTGTTGTATTATTATCATGAATGATTTCAATATTCATTCAAAATAAAAATACGTAAAGATATTATTTAAAAAAAACTATTTAAATTACGATTACGATTTTAATTATTACTAACACTAGTTTTTAAACTCGCAATTCTACTAACAAATATGGATGTAATGAATCTGAAATAAATGATTTATTTATTTATAATAAAATAATTCAATAAAAACATCGTGAGGAAACCAGCATGCCTGAGAGATATTTCTCGACGGGCATGTAAAGCCAAGTCAGAGGCCCATGCATGGGCGGCATAAAAACTCTGACACTAGGTTAGGCACTAACCACACAAGAAAAGGAAGAAGAAAGATTAAATAAAAAACCGGCCAAGTGCGAGTCGGACTCGCGCACGAAGGGTTCCGTACCATTATCTATAAAAACGGCAAAAAAATCATATCTGTTGTATGGGAGCCCCCTTAATATATTTTTTTTTAAGTTTTAGTATTTGTTGTTATAGCGGCAATAGTAATACATAATTTGTGAAAATTTCAGCTTTCTAGCTATCACGGTTTATGAGATACAGCCTGGAGACAGACAGACAGACAGACAGACAGCGAAGTCTTAGTAATAGGGTCCCGTTTTACCCTTTGGGTACGGAACCCTAAAAAACTATAATTTCACACCTGTATTCCCTATTGCCTAAGTCTTCGAATCGGCAAACTATTACCTACTCATGTCTTAAACTTAAAAGACCAATAAGTGGATTTTGGGTATACGATAATTCCAAAATAAATATTGAAGTCAACTTATGTGATTGAATGACCTTTGCAGCCAGAAAATACAATACCTCATTATTAACCAAATGGGATCAGTTTTAACACCTCACTTTGTACGTACTTAGTTAGTTTAAACCTACGAACTGTGTCCATATTATCATTGTTTGTTCAATCATATGACAATAACAAACAGTCGTCTTTGTAGTCAGCATTCTTAGAGATCACAGCTTACTGCTAAGTGAAACAGAGATAATGGTGATGCCCACTCATCCTGTGTTCTGGTAAATAATAAGTAAATATAATACTATAAAGAAGCATTACCTTATCATTATACATTATACATTAACATTACGAAACATTACCCATTTCATTTCTGACATACGTTAAGGTTAAGTGAGCAATTGCCTGAATTATGAGGAACTGTACAGCTTTTTCCGACCGTAGTAACCCGACGTTTTTATTTACTCTTCAACCAAACTCTGAAACAGTTACTAAGTCACACGAGGTTTCATGGAGTTATTTTTATTTCATAACTAGCGACCCGCCCCGGCTTCGAACGGGTGCATGTATTATACATATAAACCTTCCTCTTGAATCACTCTATCTATTAAAAAAACCGCATCAAAATCCGTTGCGTAGTTTTAAAAATTTAAGCATACATGGGATATAGGGACAGAGAAAGCGACTTTGTTTTATACTATATAGTGAAGCTTAAAAAGTAACTAAGACTAAAGAGTTTTTCCAGCTTTCCGTTCTTCTGCATGCCCACCACCTGCCACGAAGACTTAAGACAATGTATCTATGGGTCTGTACCTACTACAGAGTTCACCGACGGGCGACTAATTTTTAACCTTATTACCTACGGCATAAGGGTGAAAAGTGGCAGACGGTAGTACATAAACTAGCCTTTTTCCCATGGATAAATTAGGCAAATACTACACAACGCCATCTCCAAGTAGCTTTAAACCAGCCCCTAAATAATCTAAACCAGATCCAGCCTGTCCCCTTGCTGCCCTCCCCAGCGACGCCCTAAGCCGAGGCTGGTACCTCACAGGGGGTGCCCTTAGCGTGTGGCCGCTTAGCTTATAAGTAGATTTATGCCCCTGGCTGCAGGCCTTACACTCAAGGCATCCACAGGACTTGCCCGGTTAAGCAGTAGCCAACCTCGGGGTTGAACTGCGAGATGCTCTGCCAAAAAAAAACAACGAATCTCCTTTCTTCGTCCACAGTCATTTACGCACACCGGGTGCGTAACTTACCTATACAATAATTAATCTCATTAGGTAGGTCGTAATGTCTCCAGCTAATGTAGGTACACCGTAAACAATCTGTTCACGTGTAGTGACGTCACGTTTCAAGGGATATTTTTGGCGGCAACCCAAAGGTTACGACAACTTCCGCCATCTTTGAACATTTACTGTTTTTAAGAACACGTCCATCTTGCTTGATTTTTAATTTAGACGTGAATGAAGCATAGATTATTGATAAAAAAATGTGAATCTGCCTATGCATGGGTAGTTTTTTGCTGACGACTAGAAAAGCCGCAAGTGACGCGCTACGAACTTTTAATGCGTAGCACTTGCTACGCGAAACTTCTGACATTATCTTTTGTTTAGATTTTAGAATACTACCAGTTGCCCACGACCTTCGTACGCGTGAAATTATTATAAAAATATTACTGCCCTAATTAAAATTACTTTATAAATAATAATGTTTAGGTATTTATGATATTCTGTTCATAAACACAATTTTGAACCTTGCTTGCGACCACCTAGACCTACGAGTCAATATTCAGTAGCAAATAAATGATTTTACGCTAGAAGCCACTGAAGCCAAGTTAGATTAACATCTAGGTAAGTAGAATGGTCATGGAAAGAATTTGAAAAATTACAGTGTCAGTGTACAAGTACCTGTACGTGTATATTCAGATTTCAGTGTATTAATAGAGCCTGCTACAGTTTATAAACGCACGCGAATATCTATATACATATAATAAATCTGTTTTTGTCTGTTTGTCTGTTCGTTTGTGCGCGTATCACGTAAAAACTCCTCATTGTATCAAAAATCGAATTATTGAAACGTAAGAAACATTGTTCCGAGTAACATTTAGCGTTTATTTCATCAAATTCGCACAACAGACGCAAAAGATTAAAAGTTTAAAATTTTGTTAGTAACCTCATACGCGATTTCTATGATAAATTTAATAATTTACGTAAATAGGTTTTCGTTGAAGTGTTACCCCATTCGTTTTCAGCCATTCCGACTGAATGGCTGAAAATGAATGGCGTTTTATTTTTCCCTTGTGGGTTTACTCTTTGCATGAAAGTAATAAGTACCTACTACTAAAAAAAAATTACATGATCGTCGGCGATTCAAAAGTATACACATCCATTGACACTGTGGTGGCTAATGACGATAATACTGCCTACCCCGTTGAATTTCTCAACTCCCTGGAGTTAACGGGCGTGCTGTCCCATCAGCTGAAGCTTAAAGTTCCAGTTCTGGTGATACGAAACCTTGATGCAACCAGACCGTGCATCGGCACCGGCTTCGAATCGTATCACAAAGCTGGGCAGTAACATTCTATAAACGGAGCTGCCAAAGGAGAGAGCGTTTTAATTCCCCGCAATACAAATAACTTGCCATTTCAATTTAAGAGGTTACAATTTCCCTTAAAATTGGCTTTTACAATGACGATCAAGAGATCCAGGGCCAAACCATAAAAGTGACAGGCATTAAATTGTGCACTCCATGCTTTTCACACAGTCAATTATATGTTGGTTGTTCAGTGCCCAAAACTTGCACGTGCTTGCGGAAAATTTAACACGGCGTGTGATGGTTCACTTTGAAAAGAAAGTTGGATAGCTCCAAAATAAACGGTTTTAAGGCCATATCGTCGCCATTCAATTTTGTTTGGGACTTCTTTTTGTAGTCATCACCCACATTATCACATTTTGATCAGCCAGTCAGTTCTCACGCATTACGTCATGTAATCCCCGAAGGTTTAGGCAGAAGTGTACCTAATCGTACAACCACATTTCGCCAGATATGTTGAAGTCCATGTGATAGGAGGCGAGCCTATTTCCACCAACTGGACACAAATCCAGATTCCGTGGCTGCCATTGAGAAATTCCTGATGGAATAACCCAATAAATCTATTATTTATAGTAATTTTTCAATTGCATACATTGTTTAATGTTAAGTGGAAGAGCGGAGTCACACAAGCATCTCCTTTCTCAAAAGGTGATTTCTAAATTGCGTTATAAAATTATGTATTTAAAATAAACATTTTTTTTAACACTGCCCGACCTCCGTATCGATCCCAGGACCTCATACTTAGTAGTCGCACTTGCGACCACTCGACCAACGAGGCAGTCTCTCACATACCTACACACCAAAATTTCCACGCGAACGGAGTCGCGGGCAACAGCTAGTTATAAAATATAATGGGAGATCATTTGACAATAGTTATCTCGCGACCGCGTAGTTTTTGTATAGACGATTTTTAAAATCACATTATTTACATAAATTATATCCACATAAATATAGAGTCGTTGCGGAAACGAAGCTAGGTATGAAGTTAATTCATTCGTGGTTATTAACAACAAATGATGACATTTTATCATATTGGTCCTACAGGAACTCCAGAATTAACACATGACCATTTTAAAAAGAGTTATAAAATAGGTTACATCATTATGAGAAATCAACGCTAGCACAAACTAAGGCTTTTAAGCAGTTTATGTCAATTATTGCATCACGCCTGTAATCAACGAAGGGTTAGGCAGAGGTGAACCTAATAGTACCTACTCCTACGCCCATATTTTCCCAATTATGTTTTAAGTCCCATGTAATAGGAGGCGAGCCTATTGCCGTCAGCCGGGCACAAATCCAGACTCCATGGCTGCTACTGAGAAATTCCTGCTGGAAAAACCCAATAACAATGCCCGACCCGGAAATCCGGAGCCCAGGACTTCATGCTCAGCAGTCGAGCTTGTGACCACTAGACCAACGAGGCAGTCTGCAATTATCCTCATTAATTTAACACCTTCCTTATCAGTCACGTCATTTAACTACTCACTTATTTTTTACTAGAAAATCTCAACAGTTTTTGGATGACCCTGAGTCCCTGACGATCAACATTTAATATGAAGAAGTACCAAATAAAGATATCCGAGTAAACAGAATATAACCATATAAAGATGACCGTGTGACTACTGATGGTAGCCGTCTGTGTTATCTCAGATTTTTTTATTCGTGCACATAAACATTGAGACAGTGATAACTGATAAAAATTCTTGATTATCATTCAGTCGGCAACTGTAGCTATTTGACGAGACAGCTGTTTTATAAGTCTGAAAAATACACACACTAAAAACGTACGTAGCTACCTACATCTATATACTTTACGTTAGGTAGCGCAAATATGGGTCATATTCGTTTCACTTCTGCACGGAATTAAAATGTTAATTCATTTTCAATTGTTTGACTCGTGAACATCCGCAATTTCTTTAAGATCATCATCTGCGTAGCCTTTTCTCAACTATGTTGGGGTCGTCTTCCAGTCTAACCGGATGCATCTAAATATTTTACATGAAGCGATTGTATAGCTGACCTCTACAAGTCCACACCCCAGTTAGTGTAAAGTGACTGTAACAACTGTCAAAGATCTACAAATGACATTGACAGCCGAGACCAACGTCTTAACGTGCTCAAACTCAAATTCAAAGCATTTATTAACCGACTTCAAAAAAGGAGGAGGTTTCTCAATTCGACCCTATTTTTTTATGTGTGTTCGCGGATAACTTCGTCGTTTATGAACCGATTTTGATATTTTTTTTTTGTTGGAAAGGGGATACTTCAAGGGTGGTCCCATGATGGATGGAAACCGGGATCTGATGATGGCATCCAAGAGAAATTGAGGGGAGCTTTCAAAAATTGTAGTGGCGACTAGTGCGTTTGTAAATTTTTTGATTAAGTATTTTAAAGCACTACAATTTAAAGAAGGTCTGGAGTCGCTCTGATGATGGAACCGAAAGACAGTCGAGGGAACTCCTCAACGGTTTACAGCAGTCACCTTGTGTGTGGGTTTGATTCATTTGTATTGATGAGTAATTTACACCTAGATAGGTTGTGACTGTCATAAGGGGTCTGATGATGAAGACGAAGGACAGTTAAGGGAACTCCTCAACTGTTTACAGTAGCTACCTTGCGTTTGGACTTAATTCATGTATATTGATTAAAACTTTGCACCCATCTGGGTTACAAGTGCCATTACAGGTCTGATGATGAAAAATATTTGTATGGAATATTGCAACTAAAAATAAAACTTTTTTGCAAAAAATAAAACCGACTCCAAAAACACAAAAAAGTGAAAAATAATTTTAGCTTCAGAAGTCGGTGACTTTTGTTTGTTTGATTCAGTTTTTGTCACCGACTTCTGAAACTAAAATTATTTCAATTAGACCATTACTTTTGAATGTCAAAAAAACAATGAAGTACAGTCCCAGTCACAAGGCATAATAACTTGAGAAAGTACTGCAGTTGTACATTCCAAAGCGTAGATCTCTAAGGAAAAGAATGGGCGAGAAACACTCTTTTAAATCAAAAGAGGCACTTCACACATTTTCCGAGGCACTGATGAGGAAACTTGATATGTAACCCATCCACAGACCAACCTAGGCTCGCGCGGCTTAACCTAAAGATTGATCCGAGCGGCTGTTATTATTTAGCCACGAGGTCCGAACTTTCCTCAAGATATATTAATAATTAATTCCATTGGGGCTTCCCAGAGACGCCAACTTATCATACCTTCCCACAGATATCGTAAGGATCTTTAAATAAACACTGACCTCAGCTATCACCTATCAGCATAATACCTATGTGGTTGCCAGCAAATCCATGAGTTTACTTCCTTTGTTCCTTCAGGTGCTCATTAGACGTCGCGAAGCGTCGGTATCCGAGATTTCAAAAGGATGCTACAATAGCACCAGTTAGTTTGCCACCTGTTGATGTGACAGGGTGCTTGATGAAGACGGACACGTCCAACAGTAACTAGGTACAGCCCATCACAATGCAACAACATTATTTTTGTTTAGACTCGTGCGAAAATATGCATATTGTGGTAACACTTACTTATGGCTTGTTAAAATCGCAGAGCTGCATTTTGTCAAGCTGGTTAAGTTTCAGCTATTATATTGTACTTAATAAGTATTCAGGTTCCAATATCTACATCACCTCAGAAGTAATAATTATTACCATGAGAAACAATGACGACTGTTTAGTCAGAAATTTTACAATCCAAGTCCTCTAGATACGCCAATAATATAACCTAAATAGGAGTTTCGACTGAGCGTTGCGTTGTATTCTTAGTACTCGTAAAAGGAAAACTGCTCAAAAGCCACCCTCTCAAACTATACCTAGATCTAATATTTAAACTAGGAGACACGGTACAAGGTCATATGCAACTTTATGCCATTATTTTATAGCGATGACGCGGGCGGGGCGCGGCCATGCTTCGAGGGTAATCAAGTAATAGGACGTCTGATGAAGACAATCATAGCTATATAGCTCTTGTATCAACATATCGATTGGGCAACTGTAGGCACGCCTGTTGCATTGTAGGTCAGAAACAAACTTGCTGAAGTGTGCTTTTCGTTTTCGTCACTACTGAATTCATGTGTATTGTGTTGTCTAGTTACCAGTTACTGATTTAAGTACATTCATGTTTATGATTTGTCAAGTTCTACTTAGGTAAGTTTGAAATTTTGAATTTCGAGTGCTATATTACATTGGAAGAAGGAAGAACAAAAAAAAAAAAAAAAAAAAAATAATAAGAACCACCTCAAGTAGCGTTTGACTAGTTTCCGTGTCCTACTCAATTAATCAAATAAACTGCCTGCATGTCTTGCTTTTGATCCTTCTTTAAAAGTCTTTTCTTAGTGATTTTTTATACATCTATTAGTTCAGCTATTGCAAGGGTGGATAGTGGATAATATAATGCTGTGTGTATGAAACTCAACACAAGCGAAACAAAGGCTCACCCACCACATCCGGTCATACGGTGTAGGTATAATAGAGCACATACAATGTAACAAATTGTTCGCTGAAAAAACGATACTTAACACCTTAACCACATGGAAATTATGAGCAATTTCCTCCTACATTTAATTACTCAGATCTCCAACCATGTCGATTTGTAACTGGCATGGTAACTGCAGAAGTAGGTATTGCATATTATTCTGAAATGTTCAGGAGGAAATATAATACCTACCTACATCGTCAGTTCATCAGTCGTCATGTTTACAGAGCGGCGGAAGAAGCTCAGATTCTTGTTGCGTTTATCAAAAGATAGAATCATTTTCATGATTAATACCAACTGTCTTTCAAATAACATAAAACTAGAAATATGTGTATAAATTACTACCAGTTCGGTAGTTCAGATAAACGTTTTTTCAGTTTTCTAGTGATCTTTGAATATATTATGGGGTGAAATATGGATAATTTATTATTTTCGCACAGAACTGGAGAAGTTCACGATTTATTACAATTTTACAGATCAAACAAGCTTCAAATGTCTGATGAGTATCATCTCTCTTTATGTAATAGAGACTGAACAGACATTTTTATACATACGTTAAGATAAACTGACATTATAGACTGAATAATATGGTAGGTAGTCGTAGCTGCATGTTGTTTTTCGATCAGATCCAGCCTGTCGCTTTTGCTGCCCTCCCCCAGCGACGCCCTATGCCGAGACTCGTACCCCGTAGGGGGTGCTCTTAGCGTGTGGTCGCTAAGTTGGTTGGTATTTGGCCCTGGCCGGCCCCTGGCTGGAGACCTTACACTCAAGGTACCCACAGGATTGTCCGGTTAAGCAGAAGCTAGCCTGATAGCAAGACATGCGAAACGTAATTATCAAAAAAATGCATAGCGTTTTAGCGCCATAAAAGCGGACAAAAGGTTGTTAATTCGCAGTTAATCATCGTTTTTCTTTCGCATACTATAGTTCTGGTGAAAATCGCGGGAATCCGCTGAAAGTGCGAAGCGTAGGATCAGGCGTCGTGGTGGCGCTTGCCGGGAGATCTATGCCCGCTCCAGCAATGGATGTTTTTCGGCAATTCTTTACTTGGTACTAAAGATAATCATACCTTGTCTAATGTCTATCTTATTACCTTTGTCCTCGTGAAGTTAACATAAATACCAAATGGACCGTTCCACGGTTATAAAAGAAGCTGATGATTATGAATCACACTACACTCGTGTCCTAATGACGACATTTATGTCGTAGACGACCTCTACCTTTTTAAAAACAATACCTATATTTGCTTACGTCAGCAGGGTAATGAATCAACGGTATTCTCATATAGCGGTCGACTACGTAGCTACGGGTTGTCGGATATTTTCAGGAGAAACTATAAGTGACGTAGATCAAATCGACCTTTGAAAAAAAAGTGGGTACCTATTTTAGGTTATTTACCTTAATGCAACTGCTATTAATGATTCAATTATATGTTTATTAAAACGTTAAAATCGCTAGTGTGTAGGTGTGATCTATAAATAGGTAATGTTTTCAGGTACTAATGTATTACAGTCGAACTTCGAAGCTCCGGCGCTTCTAGGTTTGGCTAGTCAAACCTCAGGTCTGACAAGAAAATTTAGTCAAAGTCCAAACCAATAGAGGGTTTCGGCCTTTGACTAATGAATTTATGTCTGATCCTGGAAGAGACCAACTTGGACAGTCCAACGCCCAGTAAGACCAGTCAGACCTAAATTAGGTACAGAACTGTGTTTTTTGTTGGTCTCAGGTATAAAAAAACAGTAAATTATAACAATTTCTTAATGTAAATGTTTCAAATTTTAATATATTTTTTTTCATAAGAATGGATTGATTATTTAATAATTATTAAAAATAAATTATGTTTTTATTTTGTTAAATGACAATAATTACCAAAAAAATACCCTTCTTTTGAGAAGGTGTTGCATTGTGGCATTTTGAGTTGCACAATACGTTTGATTTTTTTACATTTTTACACAATTATGAAGAGCATTATATGAGTAGTACAAATTGACGTTTGATGTATATTATGCCATACCTGGCCTGGCCATACCTAGTCGCTCCTAGGATAGACAGGCAACGTCCGAAACAGTTTATTTTATTTTTTATGTTTGACTAAACAGATAAAAAAATAAAACCGACTCCAAAAACACAAAAAAAGTGAAAAATAATTTTAGCTTCAGAAGTCGGTGACTTTTGTTTATTTGATTCAGTTTTTTGTCACCGACTTCTGAAGCTAAAATTATTTTTCACTTTTTTTGTGTTTTTGGAGTCGGTTTTATTTTTTGCAAAAAAGTTTTTTTATTTTTTTATTTTTAGTTGCAATATTCCATAGAAATATTTTTCATCATCAGACCTGTAATGGCACTTGTAACCCAGATGGGTGCAAAGTTTTGATCAATATACATGAATTAAGTCCAAACGCAAGGTAGCTACTGTAAACAGTTGAGGAGTTCCCTTAACTATCCTTCTAGTCACAACCCATCTAGGTGTAAATTTCTCATCAATACAAATTAATCAAACCCAAACACAAGGTGACTGCTGTAAACCGTTGAGGAGTTCCCTCGACTGTCTTTCGGTTCCATCATCAGAGCGACTCCAGACCTTCTTTAAATTGTAGTGCTTTAAAATACTTAATCAAAAAATTTACAAACGCACTAGTCGCCACTACAATTTTTGAAAGCTCCCCTCAATTTCTCTTGGATGCCATCATCAGATCCCGGTTTCCTTATCATGGGACCACCCTTGAAGTATCTCCTTTCCAACAAAAAAATAAATATCAAAATCGGTTCATAAACGACGAAGTTATCCGCGAACACACATAAAAAAAAAAAAAAAAAAACATATATACGGTCGAATTGAGAAACCTCCTCCTTTTTTGAAGTCGGTTTAATTAAAATTTATTTTGGGCTTTTCCGAAAGGCGTTCGTCAAACCTTGGATAAACCAGTCATTCCGTGAAGAAGCTATCGTATCGAAGTATCGCTGTATGTAGCCTATTCGTGGAATTATTGGTTTCTTGGTTCTTTGACTATAACATATGCATAACAAAGTATTCTTATGTTTTTTCGTACAGAATATAAGAATAGATATTAAGGTAGAGGTATTCTCGTTTCCCGCCATTTCGTTATTTGATGATGATGGTGGTCGCAGGTTCATCCCAGAGCCATTCGTAGAGAGAAGTTGTAGGCATATGTTACAAGTGAAAATATCAACCATTTATTAATTTTATGTTCATTATGTGGAATAAACAGGATTATTTTATGACTTAAATTGTTAACCTATTGTTATTAGGTACTTTCTTACCTACGAAATAAATTTCTTACCAATTAAATTACTAAATGAACAATACTAAGTAAGCCGTCAATACCTATGCTTGAAAGCTGTGTGAGTATTCCACCTTGGTGATGATTTATTGTTTTAGAATTATGACAAACTGAAATACTGTTAGCACAGAGTATGTTCTTATGCTGACTGTACCTACCTCAATTCAAATAATGTTATTACGAACGATTGCGACATTTTTTTTGTTTGTTTATTTTTGTGGAACATTCCTAGGAACCGACCATTTCGAAGACCAAGTTACACACCTTTTTTAGAAATACAACCTGGGGTTCTAAAATGGCCGCTTTAGCAGACTCATAATAGGATAATAATATGAATTGCGTTTAAATTCGTAAAATAGTCACAAGGTGACAATTCATAATAGTAGGTACGTCTATAACTTGATGATTCTGTTAAAGCGGTCATTTTAGACCCCCTGTACTATTCAATGCATCAATCAGAAGGTCTAAAATGGCCACTTTAGCAGAATTATAATCATAATAGAAATTAAATTTAGAATCATAATAGGATAATAATATGAATTACGTTTAATTTCTTAAAATGGTCATAAACGTACCTATTATTATGAATTGTCACCTTGTGACCATTTTTCGAATTTAAACGTAATTCATATTATTATCCTATTATGATTCTGCTAAAGCGGCCATTTTAGAACCCCAGCACAATGTTTTGAGTGCGTAACATAGATCAGCGCTACTTACCGTAAACCGTGATTTCTCACACCAAAAAAACAAGTCGTATCGCAGCAATAATTTTTGTGCAGTGTTACTTATTTTGATGTACAGAATGCTTGGTTGCCATCTTCGTGAAGGATTTGTTTACATCCTGTATTTTCAAACTCATTTAATTCATGAAACGCATGGTTTAGTTAGATAGCTAGGACCAACACTATTGTGTATTATGTATTCCTAACCTAAACATATCGTACTGTTCGCTTATCGCCGACTTTTGTAACCGTACTAGAATCAATTAAGTATGTAGACGGCACGACTCTCCTACCATATTATAACTGTTATTTATTTGTTGCCAAGGCGAGCTCTGTGAAAATTGTTTTCCAGAAGATTTCCATATAGATACTTACAAGAAACGTAGGTACTTGGAGATACTCTAAATTACTTATTTAGTGTGGAACAACCCCACACTGCGTTGGAGAAAATAATAATTTAGGTTTGCAGTTTTATTTTTCAGCGTATAGTTAGGTAATGATAATGTTTTGAAAAGTTTTTTTTTATGAACTGATTTCAGCACCTAACCTTATGTTTCAGTACTTAACGACAAGTTTCCAAAGCACAACTATGAGTTTTCAGCACGAAAATAAAGTTTCGTTAAACAACTTTATAAGGTTACCCAGGGTGTAATTTAAAATTTGGAGATTTAATTATTTCCAGAAGTTTTCTTTAATACTGACTGATCATAAGTATCTGCCTCGTAATCAGTCGAGTGTCTTTTATCATTATATAGAAATAATTACAACACGGCTTTATGTTCTTATCAATCCTAACAAACATAAAGAAAATTGTAGAGATTTAAGGTTATTTAACTATCTACTTACCGTCCTTTTTCAGATTTCCAAGAACTTTTGTTAGCTCTAGACTATGTATCATCTCATATATTATCCACATGCAAGCAGGAATAATAATAGGAAGGACGACTACTAAATTAATTATATTTTGGTAGATTTATATGTATTCATTTATTATGTTTTAAAAGTCGATCTGACTCAGGTAGGTACTATATTATGATGGCAGGAAATAGTTACTCAATTATTGGCACTCTAGCTTGATAACCGAATCACAACCCATTTAATTACCGAATTTAGAGTAATTTTCTAGATACTTTATAAACTTTTAAAAACCCGGGCCATTCATGGCAAGTGACTTCCTACGTAATTACCTTATATTTAAATTACCTGGTATATGTATTTACTAGAACTCAACTCACTCATACGTCCTCAACCGTTATCAACGACACCTTGTTTAGCCACTAATTATTTATCTAATTAATCTACGCAATTAACACTGCGATTATTATCGCCCATCATATTACAGTTTAGCGTCCCATGCAATTAACTTAATGCGATAATTTTCTTTGTAACGGCTAACAATTTCAAGTTAGGTGTTCGTAGGTATGTAGGATGATGACAATGAGTTAATAATCACTAAATACTTTTAGGTAGGTAGACGCCAGCATATCAAGCTACCCAAAACTGTAAAATTTTCCCAATCAACTTTGAACCTAATGCTTTAGCTATAAAGTTAAAATTTAGAATTTTACTAAGAAATTTGACAGATTGTAGTAGGTACCTTGTTGTGCTGGCGACTACTTATACTCTATAGTTTTTGTTTGCCGGATTTTTGGTAGTAGCTGGATATGAGTGGCCGAGGATCGAGTAAAATATACGAAATATAAGAATGCGATTTGAGAGACAGAGGAATGTATAACTTTTTGTTTTCGACATGGCATCAACCATGAGGCATGCCTATGAGGTTGGCTTCTGCATAACCGGAATATAGAATTTATAACCATTTAAGCAATCTCTAAATGCTATGGGCCGATTACCCTATGACGTATGAAGAAACAAACTAAATAACGCCAGACAGAAAATTTTCAGGATTTTACAGTGAAAGTGAAAACTACTGGCGTAACTACAAGAGTATGACAGCGGTCAAGAGCGGTGACACGAGATTAAAGAATGCCTCCGGAAATGTCTCACTGTTTTCTTTTATATGTACAGATTTGCATAACCAAGGAAGATGCCTTTAATTATTAAAAAAAAACATAATTCTCTACTAATATAATAAGTTTGTATGTAGGGGGTAATCTTCAGAAGTACTGATCCGATTCCGAAAATTCTTTCACTATCGGGTAGTTACATTATTCCCGAGTGTCATAGGGATATACATTTTTAAAATAGTAATAAGTATGTATAATAATGCCCTGTGGCGAGCAAAAGCATAAATGTAAGTATTTGCTGATAATTCTCATATGGTAACAGGAAAATGTACGTTTTATTTCGAGTGTCAGGAATGTCTGGTGTCAGCTAGATTTCAAGTTGAATTGTTTAATTTTGATTTTAATTAATTTATTTTATAATTATTTGGTTGCCCATATGAATTCGGTGGTCATTACTTCCGTTGCTAAATTATCACACAATGGTAAGTGTAGCGATATAACAAAGTTTTTACGAGAACAAAACGAAACAGCTGTTTCCTCAATACCGGTGTACCTATTTGATATAGGTGAGTAGTGACTGCTCAACAAATAAACGTAATGATAAAGTACCTAATACCATACTTCAATTCAATATTTTCCTTACCTTAAAATATTTGCAGTGAAGAAAACGTCCTTTAAAACTACGAGATAATAAATTACTTATCACTCTGTTATTCACTTAAACACACCAAGTTTGGAGCCACTAACTGTTAAATTATGCAAATGAATTAATCTACGATAAAAAGTTTTATTTTTTGCTGCTTATTTATTGTTTTTTTTAAACAATGTTTTAAGAACGCGTCGTGTTTCGCGAGGCGGAAAATCGCACGGCGCGTGCGGCCTGTGGCGCGGTACCGGTCGACCAGAGCCCGCGAAGCCTGCGCCCCGACTCTTTATAAACACACCAACACCAAGCGCCCTTACAAACGGCAGTTTTTAATTACAACAATTATTCGTTCTAGTTAGGACGAGATTTCTGCCAGTTCCAGCGACCGTTTGTGGAGCCGAACTTCCATTCCATTTGCTTTGTTTATGTATGTGTTTATTTTTAGTCAATACCGAATATTATTTACATTAGAGCAGCGAAGTGAATCGACTATAAAATATGCTCATACCCATGTCTTCACGGACATAACGCGTGGCTACTGGAGCTTTATCCCGGTCGTAAATCTTTTGCTCAACAAATTTTCGGTAATCCACATACCACATGATCATAAAAGCCAATAAACATTGAGTAGCAATAAAGCACGTATCTTGGGTAGCATATTATTACAGCGCACATAAGTATCTCTCTCAGAGAATACGACCAGCATCTGCAATCTGTTCAAATTGTTCTAAATCAATTGGTACATAATGTAACGATCCCTGATATAAAAATAAAGGTTAATACTGTATATTTCGTCAATGATGAGTTCATGAGAAGTGTCTCTCAGTAGATATCAAAAGCGGCTATGGTGATCGCAAAACGTTTTTCAAAAACTTAAAACAAAACATATTTCCTACGATTTTTTTTCTCCTGCTTTTGGGCTTCGCCGTACTCGGGTTCGAAGGACCCCAAAAAAAAATTATACAGGGCCCTACTAGGACTAGCTACGCCACACAAGTAATTTGTTATCTTATTCAGAAAATTATGAACCTGATGACCATTATAAAAATACAATAGTTCAATGGCATAGCCTTGACTTACTGCTGTATGTTTCCCACATAACTTGGACGCTTTAACTCTTCAACAGCTGTCCACAACAAACGTTGTTCATGCTCGAGCCGTCGCTATATTGACAAAGCATAAAGAAAGAGCTCGTATAGTTAGAAATCTGTAGAGTTATGAATAGACCAATTGTGTTAAGGCTTCCAATGACATTAAATTATTATAAATATCATTAAAGGACAAAAAATGATATCTACTAAAGCAAAGTTACCAATAAAAAAACCGCAATGTGATTTTGTCGGTCGTGGATTCGCGTTCCAGCAGTATAACGGGAATGTTTCGCACATTCCACCTTCCGGTACCAAAGGTTAATATTACTTTTACACAAAGTATCTAAAGTAAAACATTTAGTAGTGAGCTAGTATCAATCAAAGTATGCATTAATATACAAACGCAACGAAGAAGCAATAGCTCAGCGGTCAGAGCGTCCGATTTGTGAGCGAAAGGTGAGCGAGTTCGATGGTGAACCCTGTTACTGTGCTATGCTGTTCGGTAATTGACTTCAACTAAAACATACTTAGCTGCCTACATACTATAGTGATACATACCCATAATATAAAAAATGTGAAATCATGAAAATCACAGAAACAAGACGACAAGATGGGTAACGGTGTCGAACACATAACATACATCACGGCTGTTATCTCCGAAGGGTTTGGCAGAGGTGGCATGACGAGCCTATTAACATCAACCGGGCACATTAATATCCTGACTCCATGGTTACAAGTGAGAAATTGAAGCAGCAGCAACGAGCAATGAGGCAGTCAACACGAAAGTTGACGAGGTGACGAACACGTAACTGTAACCATAAAAGTGAAAAGTACTAGTCATGGAGACTTAAGTAGTGATCACCATGGCACCTGTTACATGGAACTTAAACATAACTGGTGAAATGTGGGTCTACTAATGGGTACACCTCTGCCTAACCCTTCGGGGATTACTGGCGTGATTGTAATGTTCGGGATGAGACCTAGTTCCTGAGTCTTTACTAGGTTTTCTTAGTTCCTATTAAGTACATGGTAGGTACAGACGAATGTCATGTATGTGGTAGATAAATCTAGTTAAAACTGCTTAAATTTCATGCTAAATCAATTCACATTACTCTGATTACTAATGCAATGACTAATAAACAGTTAACAGTAGTAGGAAGCTATTTAATAAAAATCCGTTACTAATTTAGCTGTGAAAAATATGGCGTAGATAAATTGGCGGGCAAAGGAAAATTACTTCTAACCTCCTTTAGAGACAACAAGTGGGGAGTCTCTGGGAGTAATGATTGAAAGAACCTCCTGAACCTGTTTTATGTTGTTTACAGAGGTACAATGATGAGCAGAGACATGACTAATTAAGATATACGACATACAAATTAATTGCAAGATCATTTCACTAGCGTGCTTCAGCGATGAAGTCAGTGTTCTAGCTGAACTGCCGTCAACTGGAAATTAATCATTAATGACGGTATATTGTCATATGACTTGGAGGAGAACTTACCATTTTTTGATTCCTTCGCTAAGGTCAGACGGTTTGACAAACCATGAATTCAGCTTTATTTAAACCTATTATTCGTTTAGTCGATCCGATATGGTTATTAGTCTTTGCAACAATTGCGGCTTACCTACAACAAAAAGAAATACCTAAGTAAGTAGAATTTTCTCTGAATATCAAGAAAACGATTTTATAAATACCTACTCAAAAAAGAAGATAAATCATCAGCTTCATAGTCCACTTTCGTCAACAAAGTAATCAGCAGTAATCGTTAAAACTATAACGTTATTATAAGCTAACGTGGTTTATTTCATTGGCACAAAACTCGTAAACTGTTTAAATATCCTACCGGTGGATTTTGATTTTACATAGTTTAAAGCACTTGGGTATACAGGTCAAGGTGACGTTGCTAGTTTTATGTGTTTAAATGATTCGTAAGTCCATTTAGGGTGTTGACTGTTGAGTCGAGACAAAAAGGGTCAGTCGTTAAACAAACGGTTGTAGCGATATGTGGTGGACGCGGCGCGGCCGGGCTTGGTCGGTCCGCGGCAGCCCGTTCCGGTTTCAGCTGGTTTCATGATGTCCACCCAACCACGATGTGCCAAGCTGATGGGTAATGCACTTCTATTAACCCCAACGATGGTTACACAGCCGTTCTCGTCACAGGCAGCCTTTTAATTGGTACGAAGAATTATAAAATATTTAATAAGAAGGCATTTCATGTTGCTCACTTTGTAACATTTAGTTTTTGCGACTTCACGTGGTTATACATCGACATGCGACCACTTATTGTTAGTGAATCATAATCGTGTAGATAGGCATCTAATATTTAACAATGTAATAGCAATTATCGATGTTTAATGATTTTTTATGTGAACCTGCATTACTTACATAGTCCAGAGCCCGTACCATAGTAACTGAAGACAGAATAAAATGGGCAATCAAGACCTTTAAACCATACAAAGCCGCAGGCTTAGACAAAATTTTCCCAGCCCTGCTGCAATGGGGTGTAGACGTCCTTACACCGTGGTTGGCTGTCATCTATCAAGCCTGCTTAGCACACAACTATGCACCACTTGAATGGCGAGAGGTGAAAGTTATTTTCATCCCCAAACCAGGCAAACCAGATTATACACAACCCAAAGCGTATAGACCAATAAGCCTGACATCATTCCTACTAAAAACCCTCGAGAGACTCTGTACCCGAAACATCCGGGACGGACCTCTTCGGGAGCAACCACTACACAAGAATCAACACGCCTACTCCACAGGAAAATCAACAGAATCCGCACTAAACAGTGTGATCTCCAAGATCGAATGTGCAATAGACCACAAGTGCTCCTCACTAGCTGTTTTTATTGACATAGAAGGGGCTTTTGACAAAACCATTTTCCATAGCATCAACGCAGCCCTCGAGAAACACGGTGTGAACTCGACCCGGCGAGGATGGATCACAAATACCTATGCTAAGACTCAGAGCCGTAAAGGTGGCGGACCTCGACACCAGGGTGCAGGCAATCCAAGGAGGCTATGCCATTCCAGGATAGAAAGCTGACCAAGCGCCATCTGCGCCTGGATAGAGATAGCCTGAGACTGGTGGTTGAGACCATCACTGGACACTGCTCACTAAACAAACACTTCCACATCCTAGGTATCACTGACAGTCCCCTGTGCAGGGCGTGCATGGAGGTGGAGCAAACGATAGCGCCCGTACTCCTCTAGTGTACTGGCGTCACCCAGATCCACAAGGAGACTCTTGGAACACCAAGATCTCTTGCGGATGCCCTGAGAAGACCGGGGAGTCTGATCTGCTACTGGAGGGAGGTGGGCTGGCTGGAGTAACGGCCACCATGGCTCACGCACAATGGTCCACTTTAGGGACTAAGTGCGGAAACCAAAATCCCTAACATAGAACTTACATTAGTCACGGCGGCAACCAGCACGCGTACCCAGGAGTTTCACCTCTCTTTGCAGAGAAGTGCAATAACCACGAATGTCATGAGTTCATGACTCTAGTGCACATACTATGTGTACACGTGCCATTATTTAGAGGATGTAGGTCGTAATTAGACAAACTGATATGAGCGCCGCCATGGGCGTACCTAAGGGGAGGGTTGCAACAGGGTGTACTTGCATCGCCCTGGTTTTGTACATTTGTAAATTAACAAACCCACCCAAAAAAATATGTGTGAATAGTCAGAAGAAAAGGTAATCTACCTTAGGTGGAGTGCTAAAATTTTCGAGCTTGCTTTGTTTATTTCATTCTTTCTTTCTTCATATGTTGTCACGATTAGTCCTTTTTAGGATTCCGTACCTCAAAAGGAAAAAACGGAACCCTTATAGGATTACTCGCGTGTCTGTCTGTCACAGCCAATATACTCCGAAACTACTTGGACGTGTAACGTAAATTAATGAATTTCAAACATGGGGGCCAGTTTTGGTGGGTAAATTAGAAAAGGAAAAAATAAAGTTTTGCAAACTATACCGTGTTACCTACATATCAAATAAAAGGGCTTATTGTGAGAATCTCAAATATTTGTTTTTTATAATTAAAATTATCTCGTTTGAAGTTATTTAAGAAAATAGGCGAAAACCATTTGACCATTCCCCCCCCCCCCTTACCTACGAAACTACAAGGCCGAAAATTTCAAAAAGAAGTACAAAAAATAGTTATTTGCCTATAGATTACAGGAAAACCTATAAGAAATCTTAGATTTAAAACAACTTACGGAATTTACATAATTAACTTACGGAACCCTCTCCACGCGAGTCGAACTCGCACTTGTCTGTTTTTTTTATATTGATAGACAAAAAAACGATCAAATTCGAGATGGGTGCTACAATTTTCGCTAAAATAGCGGCTGTTTCTTATTTCTAACAAGCAAGTTACTTCTGTTAGGTTTTCTAGTGGAAATAGTTGCATACCTCAGTCGTCATCATCTGCCTAGCCTTTTCCCAACTATGTTTGGGGTCGGCTCCCAGTCTAACCGGATGCAGCTGAATACCAGTATTTTACATGGAGCGACTGCCTATCTTAAGTTGCATACCTCAGTAAGGTACTTATTTATGATATGAAGATTTAAATGATCTACGTATGTACCTACACTTATATTTTCAGGAAGTTTGCATTGGCGAAAAGCAGAAAATTCCGCGTAAGTGTATAGGTACCTACCTATGTCTACGCTGACATCTGCGTTGGTGTCTACGCTGACATCTGCGTTGGTCGTCGTGGTTGCTTTACTTGAATCATAATTTACGTCAGCGATTAGGGCTACACTTTCCTAGTGTGCCATATGTATAAGCATAATTGGGGGTTGGGGTTATGTACAGGATAATATTAATAATAGTATGAGTATGAGCTATTAAAATCAAATTGCATGTGGAAATACGTGTTTTCCGCGGTGAAATGTATAGGCGACCACTACGCCGACGTCATTCGTAATACCTGCTTACCGATGTGATGGGAAATTAACGCGGTGTAAAGTTATAACAAACGTCATATGTTCGACTTCTAAAAATGGTGAAAAAAAACATCGCAGGTATACTGCATGTCCTAGAACCAAAAATTTAAAGACATGTAATAGGCACTCATTTCTACCAACTCAAACTGCACCTGCAGCATTACAGCCCACTCCTCGTAGAGGCCTGGCCTGTGTCTCAGCAGCAGTGGGAACTGTTACAACTTATAGATAGACTGATTTATGCTATGCTGTACAGGTGAACTACGCCAAGAAAAGGCCTTTTGACCTGATCTCTACTTTGCAAAATGTATCCATCCCGATTACTGACCATCTCGAGCTTCTTGGTGTTACTCAGACCTCGACCCTCTACTTCCATGACCCAATTAGCTACTAGAAAGCTGGGTGGTCTCGAAAAGGAGCAACAGTACTTCACGCCGGAACACACACACACATTATACCAAGCACAAGTTCGATCGTGCATGAAGTACAAGCTGCAAGCTTTAAAGGCTATTGAGCGACGACCCAAAACTTTAAAGATCGCCGCAAAGGTGCCAGCCTATCGGTTTTTCATCGGTTACATTTCCGAGTGTGCTTTGGAATTACATGTAATTCCCCTAACCCCCATTCTATCATCGGACGAGCAGAGATTCGGCGAACTCGAAGCGTCACCGTTATATGGTTGAAGTCCCACGGACAAAGTGCTATGCTTCCAGATATATTGTGCGTAGTGCCAGTCTGTGGTATTCACTGCCGGCTTGTTTCCCGATTATCATCTGGATTTCATAAAAGTTCAGTGTATCGGTTTCATCTAGGCAAGCTTGCTCCACCATAGGCCGCATCATTGCTTCACATCAGGCGAGTTGCGGCCAAAAGCAAGCCTATAAAACTACAAAAATCGCCCAGTAATTGTTGCCACAGACTGATGTGTGCTTGACAATTGACAACTTATTGTCGGGCTTATGCTGTCCTCCCATACTACATGATAATATTGTAAAGCCAAATCATTTTAAAAGAGTAACCATGGAGTTTCTTGCCGGTTCTTCTCCATACGAAACGACGTTTTACAAGTGCCCATGGGGCCGTCCATTAATCACGTGAGGCTTGAAAGGGGAGGAGGGGCTTTCTAAACAAAGTTGTTAGTGTTGAAGAAAGGCCTGCTAATCCGTGGTCCGAGGACAATGTACATTTTAATATGTTCATGTACTAGTACAATATATGTTTTTCGCATGATTACACCATTCCTTTAATATTATTTTTATGCCAGTCAAAAACAACCTGCAACCTTACGTCTAGACATTTGAGTTGATTGGTATCAAAACTAGTCAAATCCAAAATAAATCATTTTTAAACTACGTATAACGAAATATTCGTCGGCATGTAAATATTAAATGAATGCTTTTCAAAAACAGCCAAATCCACGATATTGTTAAGAAAAAAATATTTCAAAAACGGCATTGGTATCATAATTAGCCAAATCCAGTACTGTTAACATTCGAATTTAGTCAAATCCAAGTTGGCCAATCAGCGCCGAGGGTTCTCTTTGGCGGGTCAGCCATCTGTCAATCTGTTCTTTTTACGATAACGTGTGTGCTGTGTGATTTTAATTAAAATTTGATATAAAAAATGGATGAAAACTTAAACCAAATTGTTGAAACACCTCCTAATTTGTCAAGAAAGCCTTTGCAACAAAAATCCTCATGGAAATGCAATAGAGATAAGGTTTCTAGGTAAGTAAACATTCGGTCTACCGACCAACACTTTCCTGTTACAGGAACTCGCAACCTTTTTATTGAATATACCTAACATGTTTTTAACACGCCTATAGTAGGGTCGTTTCGCCGGTATCGCGACCACCTTCAGTAGCCGACCATTTGACGGACTAAGTTTCTTTAAATCAAGATAATAGTATTTGTAGAAGAAACTTATATAAAAAATAAATCTAACGTGCTTTATGAATAATTAGGAAATAAGAATTTACACAGTTTGAAACAAATGGGTTAACCCAGAGCCGAAAAAAAAATGCTCAATGCGCGTCTTGATTCAGTGGTTACTGGAAGTACCGCGAGTTAGAAAAAAAATAACACGGCGCGCGGCGTTCAAAGGTATGTTTTATTACTTATTTCATGTTTTACACACAAGTTAGTTGTTAAATTGTACAATCGATAAGTTTTGGATAGTATTTAGTTTTATTTTGCTATTTTTTTAACTTATTATTAAGATAAAATCAAGTGGTCGGTAATAGAAATGCTTATTTATCAAAAACGTTAGATAGCGACCACGTGGTCGCAAACCGACGTGCAACGCATTATTTTGTTTTGATTAATATGACCCTAATGCTTCATACAGGACTGTTACAATTTTGAATGTAGCATTGTAAAAGTATTTCGTTGTAGTTCTTTGGTAAGCGACCACCACTTTCTTTGAAAGAACTTTGTTTAATTTACGTACAAAATTGGGTTAAACAGGTGGTCGTAAACCAAAATAATCGAAATAAAAACACTGGTTTTCGGCCACCATAATTTATATATTAATCTATTTATTTAGATGGAGCTCCTAAATAATTCAGTCAACAAAACAAAAAGAAAAAGACTGTCCAGTACACTGAAGAAACCCTGAAAAAAGTTCTCGATGATATACGAAAAGAAGGGAAGGGAATAAGAGAAACATGTAGACTGTATCAGATCCCAAGGACCACGATACAAGATCGGCTTAGTGGGAAGAGGTGTATTTATGAATAAGAAACGCGGAATATGATTTCTAAAATAATATTAAACCAATAACATTAAATTAAGATGATTAGAAAATATTAATGTTGATTATTTTTAAATGTTATACTACATAGTTTACTACATACAACTATGACTAAGATCCTACAAAATGTAAGATTGTTATTGTTTTATTATAAGAAAACATTACACCAAATGATTACCATATTTGTTTATAATAAGAGGCAAAAATTAAAATATTTTTAAAGCGATTATAATTGTTTTAATGGCAAATTTTTCATATTAAAATAGCGGTCGCAAACCAGCTCACTGGTGGTCGTAAACTGATAAAAATGGTCGCAAACCGACGTTTTCGCTATATTTTCACTTTTTCAGCATTTTATAAATATTTTTGTATTAATGTATTTTATTTTACGTTTTATATCCAAACTAGACTATATTTGGGACAAACTCACATTAACATATACTATTTTGCGTGTAGACAACATTTTTTTTTCCTCATCTTTTGTGGGCAACCCAGCTAACTGGTCGCTAACCGGCGCAATGACCCTACCTACGCTATGAATATCAATAATTTAAAAAGATGTTTGTATATGCAATGTATTTTATTATTGTGTATGTATGCATTGTGTTTTATTATTTTACATGTATGCAATTTGTTCAATTATTGTGCATGTATGCATTGTGTTTTATTATTGTGCATGTATGTATGTATTCTTTACAGATATTCGCCTAAAGCGCCACCAGATATCAGAATTCCGTGTCAACATTTTTCAAAAGCTTATAGATGCTCATCATTGGAAGAATTGCCGAATTTGATTGTTTAATTTGCCAAAATCAATATTTTTCTTTCGATTTTCGAAAGATGAGAGATGGAGGAAGAATTGCTGAATTTGATTGTATAATTTTCCAAAATAAATACATTTCTTTCGGTTTGACTTAAATAAGTGTTTTTTATTTAGTCATTGAATTAATCAGTAAAGATTGACAACCCCTGATCTTAACTTACGTTATTTTTAAAATATGCCAAATCCACACATCTAACTTTCAAATGTTGTCAAATCCACAAATATCACAATCAAACTAAGTCAAATCCACATTTCACTATCAAACTAAGTCAAATCCAAATTTAAAAGCTAAATTCTGGAGTTTTATTGTATGAGACTTAAAATTGTTATTGTGTTATTATCTTCATAAAACTTAATTTAATATGCCGCCATTTTCTTAACATTCCCAGGTATTGCCATATAGTGAAACTAACACTTTCATCATGCTGCTAAGTTAACATAAATGGATTTGACTAATTTTGATACCAATTGACTCATTTGTAACATGGCCCTTAATTTTAGAATAAAATTAGATTATACTTTATACTGTATTTAAAGATAATATTCTAAAAATTTTATGATTCTTTGTAGGTACTAAAAAATACGTGATTTTGGGTGGGGAGCTTAGTCTTAAACCTCACCACGTATCACCAAGGGGGAGGAGGGGTTAAAAAATGCTAAAAAAACATCACATGATTAATGGACGGCCCCCATGTACCTGTGATATAAAATAATTTGATTTGAACAATATTTTTATTCATCAACTTGTATTGTCTCACTGCTAGGGAAAGGTTTCTCCCATAGCTTTCCACTTCTCCTGATTGACAAAAGCGCATATTATCATAGGTAAGTCAAACTATTTGCTTCAGAGATATCATAAAAATAAAAACCCCTATCCATGGTAAAACTAGACATGCCCAACTACCTGCCTTCATCCACAGGATGGCTAGCAGAATCCCCATGTCAACAGCAGTGATCGGCAACTTTATCATAACTAATCATTTTGAACTGTTTTTGGGTCAGCACAAATAGCAACTAAATGCTTGAGCAATATAATTGGTAAATGACTACAATTCCTCGTGGCATGTCTGAACAAGCACACACACATTTTAAGAATCAGAATCATTTATTTGTTAAACATAGGTTAACAGACTTGACAGCAAAGAACTTGGTTGTGTTTTCCTGATTAGTGCTTGTATTGTTTTTACTATCCCTACAATTAAACAGGTCAATAATTAGATTTGAAGCTAATAAAAGACAGTAATTGCTACACAAGTTACTTTTATTGTACTCCTGTGCACATTTTTTGTTTTAGACTTAAGCCTAGGTGTTGGTCAGCGCACTACTTGAGTGGGATGAACCTGGAGCTGTGGGTGGCACCAATACCGGGCCTACCGTGCTTAACAGGCTTGTATGTTACTGAGAACTCGCCGAGGTAGTGGCCGATCATCTCAGGCTTGATTTCAACCTGGAAAGATTAAATATAAAACTTTTAGCACATTTAGTCATTTTGTTAATGGTTATTTAAATTTAGCAAGTTTAGCACCTTCAATAGTTGTGCTTTGTAAGTTCCTGCAATGTGAAGACATGGATCTTTGTCCATACAATTTTCAAGTTGATAACACCAAGATTTAAGAAACTGATGTGAAGATTGATTATGGTTATTTTCCTATAAATAATTCATCATACACAAAAATCATTCTGATAAAATATGGCCCCTATAAAACACATTGCAGAATATTACACACCTACATTACATCCCTAGTTATTTTCCATGTGACATTTAAAAGCAGCATAACCTGCTGACGTTAGTAACAAATACATACATAATCATAACATCCACAAATTGCTAATACAACCATCCATAATAGCAGTACTTCAGTACTATATCCAATTTGGGAATTCTCAAAATTTAGATGCCTGTGTGTTTACTACAATGTTATTGTTTTGCGCTTAAGTTCTGAAAAGATAAGTCTAGAAAAAAACAATAAGCTAAATAACTGTAAAACAGATAAAGAAACTCGCCTGGTTAAAAGTCTTTCCGTTGTAGATACCAACGATGGATCCAACCATCTCGGGGACAATGATCATGTTCCTCAAATGTGTCTTTACAATCTCGGGCTTCTCATTTGGCGGGGCTTCCTTCTTTGCGCGGCGCAGTTTCTTCACCAGCGCCATGGGCTTGCGCTTCAGGCCACGGGCGAACCGCCTGCGAGCGCGGGCGTGCATCAGCTCCATGAGTTGCTCACTGGAAAACACATTTAGAGGTTATGTTAATAAGTTGCAGACACCGGACCAAATAATGTTCCCATCTAGTTTATATTACTCAAGATTAATTTAAGAAATCTAAGCATTGTACATTGACCTGATAACACAAAAACTACGATTAATCACAGAAAACAGGGAGAATTTGACAGTTTGCCTCGCAACTTACACGCACAAAAACTACATCGAAGATGTAGGAGATATTGATAGGTACTTACTTGGGCATATCAAGAAGCTGGTCGAGATCGACACCTCGGAAGGTAAACTTCCTGAAGGTACGCTTTTTCTTGAGAGTTTCATCGACCTGTAAAACGTAAACATTGTCTCACTTCAGGAAAATAGCACTTGGGCACAATTCTTTAATAACACTAATAGATAGCACCTTCACAAATTCTTTGATTTTTTCAATGATTACTGATATAATTGTCGATAATTTTCATAAAATAATTTACAAACCTCAGCCATGTTTCCGATTTGTTTGACAGAACCGAAAGAAAAGGAAAGATAATCGAACACGTCAAACTGACAGAAACATAATGTTGCTAGTTAATAAAAATTACACAGGAAAAAACCTAGCTACGTGGCTTTTTATCACAGCTGTCGAAGCCGGGTCCACTTGCATAATTTAAATTACTAGCTACCGCCCGCGTAAATTATTTCTTGTACACGATATCTTTGTAAATTATAGCCTATATGCTAATGCTACATTACTGCGAAAATTCATAAAAAACACTATTGATTCTAATGCCCAAAAATCACAATAATATATTTATCTTGTCTTTTTTTTTGGCAACTAGACAAGTAAATTTATTAATTATGTTATGTACATTATATACAGACTACAAATAGAATTAAAATATGATTAATTTATCTTGTCTATATTTTATATTTTGTCCTACCTAATTGACAAACATTTTGTTCTCCTCTTTCCAATTTTTACTGCATTGCTATTGCTACACACAGAGCTACCACAGCTTACTAGAAAATTGAAGTTCGCTGCAATGCTGGTGTTAAGGTGATTGCGCCGCCCCTCCGTCCATACATTTTTGAACACCTTTATACACTAAACACAGACACTCTTTCTTTAAAACTAATCATTTTATCACTTCTGTACAATGAAATGTGTCCGCGTTCGACCTTTTTAATCAATAACTTACATTATTTACTCAGAAAAACAACAGTGAAATACCGGCAAAATTTGACACTTCTACAGTAGTGTGCGTGACTTTTGACAAGCAGACGAAAGGCGATGTTTAAACATTGACGCGCTAGATGTCGTGCGCGTTCGCGTTCGTTATCTTATAATTCTAATAAATCAAAGTTCTAACTGCAATAATTGAGTAATTTCATTTCCAATCGTTCAAAAAAAAATAACAATAAAATAAAATAAAACTAATGACCTTCAGCGTAAAATAGCTGCAGTATTTTAAAATCGCAAGATAGTGTACAAGCTTGCCATCTAGAAAATTAAGAGGAGGGCAGGCTTGATCTTACAAACTGAAATAGTTGATAATCAAAACTGCTAGAATAAAGTATGCCTATGAAATTGTAAAAATATGGATGATGAGATCAATAATGAAACAAGCAGATCAAGTACTTTCATTGATTGTATTTCTTATCACATTTGTTCTACTATTTCTTCTTGTGTAGATCTTAATAGTTTTGATAGCCTTTTACCAATCAATTTGGGGTATGTTCTTGTTTTAAGAAGAAACTCTTTAGACTGGTGAGTCACTGCCCCATTCTCTAACTGATACTTGCATAAAGCATGTAAAGGTTGCAACAACAGTTCTGTATACTTTGTATCCTTTTCTAATTGCGACAAAGCTTCAGCAGCAGTTTCAAGTGTGCTTAAACAACCTTCTGTTGGCTGTGTCCTTATAATATAACTACTAGTATTGCTTGTCATTAATTTAACTTGTTTAATATTATGAAGAATAGGGCAGGAGGCATATATTGCTTTAGCCTGAGGCCATGTTCCATCAATCACTACAAGATTGTAACTGTCAGTATCATTCTCCATGTCTCTTATATCTATGGCAGTTTTACTTGGGTAAAGTAGTAGCGTGTTTGGTTGCTTAAGTAAATTTTCTAAGTCTTTATGCTTGGGTTGTGGAAACCTTTTCCCTTTGAATATAAGGCACTTATCAGCAGCTAAACCTAATTGTAACATTGGAGCAGTTCGTAGACACCTCTTTTCTTCTGCTGGGTGTTGTAGCAGTATGACAGTGCTGCGAGGAGTCAACTTTTCTGATGGCAATGCAGAACACCAACAAACCACTGCAGGTCTCCTGGAAAAATATAGTTTTAATTTTTAGCTTTTAACAGGTTACTGAATCTTGTTACTTCTCCATGGATTACCAAGTTAAATTAAATGCCGGTTATAGTTATGATAGCGCCCCTCTTGGCAAGAAATTCCAGATAGAGCTCTGAAATTCTAGTTAAGAGGGATATAGGTTTCTCCATTAATGTAGGTAATTATGATTGAGATGAATTTAACTGGTTACAGGATAACTAAATATATAAAAGGCCGGTTCTTCTCCATAGGAAACGACCAACCCGAACCGTGCAGCTTTTTTTCGACGTTTCATAAGTGCCCATGTAGGCCTATGTGAAATAAAAATATTTTGATTTGGATTTGAAAACGATTTTGAAACTTAGTGTTTTAAATCAAGCACTGTCAATCCACACCATTATGATTTTAGCCCAGAATCATTCGTGCAGGAACTTTAAATCTACAAACTAAGATACTCACTTGCAAGTTGCACAAAGTTTGCGCATAACTGGAGGATCTGCTGGTATATTGGAAAGATCGTCCCAGACGTCCAGTTCCTCCATTATTTTACTGAAATAAAAGTATGTATTCTATATTTTCAGCAGTATTTCATAATTAATTAAATTACTTTTCTACTGATGATAATACCTACAACTTCAACCGAGTCGAAGTGTACTAAGTGTAGACAAAACTGTAACTTGTCAAAAAACCAAAGGAGGTCCTTCCATTCTGTAAAAACTTGTTTAGTTTGTAGGTACTGCACATTTGCTATCTAAACTATCGATTTTCACTTAATATTACGATACTATAATAATTATTCATATTGAGCGTTTGTCAATAGAATAAATTTTAGATTTTTTTATTAATTTTGAGTTTTTTGCCTTGGGCTTAGAGCACAATAGACGAAAGCTTTGGGCTTTGGGTTTGCTTTGCTTGCCACTGTTGTGTGAAGTTGTCACGTCACTGTCAGTGTCACCGAAATTTGTCAATGTCAGTCAAAGACAAAAGATTGTGTGCCAAAGCCAATATCATCCAAATGCAGCCCGGAATCAACCACTAAGTGATATGTCATTTGAAAGCTTGGTAAAGCATTGATATCATTATCATTGAAATTCATCCATCATTTTTGAAATAAATGATGTCTGAACGCAAGAGTAGGAAAAACGGGAATTTAGGAAAAAGGGTATGGGTCTCGTATTTTACAAATTAAAGAAAAATTGTTAAAAAAATGGTTGCCTGTAAAGTCGGTTTTACGGGCGAAGATTTTACGTGACAACGTCTTTTTCTCGGTAGAATATTTATTGATATGAATATAATTAAATTGCACAATAGGAACAAGGAATTGAATGAAAATAAGAATTGCACAAATTTTAACTATAGAAATATATTTTGTTTACTAAAACATTGTACATGTAAACTTAAACTTAACTAATTACCGATCATAGTTGAGTGGGAGAGAGACGCAAGGCATTCGGCGGGCCTCTCTCTCGTTCGGTGACTCATCGTAACGTTACCGAGCGTTACACTTTTTCATAAGTGACTCCCAGCCGCAACCTAATTTAAGACGTTGTCACGTCAAAATAAAATTAATTTATTTAAATCAATACTTCGTATTGCCCCTCTAGCCCTAATTACAGCCTGCAGTCTGTTTTTCATTGACCTTATCCATTTTTTGACATTTTCTTGAGGAATGCCGTCCCACTCCTCTAATACCTAATGCTGTCTTTAGCTCGTCTACGGTTGAAGGGACTGGATTCCTGGCCCGAACTCTTCTTTTAAACTCGTCCCACAAGTGCTCGATGGGATTCTTGTCAGGACTGAGCGCAGCCCAGTCCATCGTGCGTAATTCGACCTCTTCCAGAAACTGTCGAGTGACTCGTGCCGTGTAGCAGCGGGCATTGTCGTGCATTAACACGAAGTCTTCACCGACAAACCATGCGCACAACATGATTGAGTAGAATGTCGGTGATGTACCGATCAGCTGTTAGCCCGCCTCCTCGACCGCCCCCAGGCACGAAAACAAGTTCGGTTTTTCCCTCTAAAGAAATACCAGCCCACATCATGCAGGAACCGCCGCCATATGCCACTGTTTCAGCGAAACAACATTGGGCACATCGTTCCCCCGGACGCCCGTAGACTCGGCCTCTCCTGTCACTGCCATGCAGACACATTCTGCACTCAGACATCAGTAAACAGGACCGATCGCCATTGCGCAACGCTCCAATTGAGATGCTCTCGAGCAAATTGAAGGTGCGCTTGTCGGTGGCCTGCACTCAATTTAGGGCCCGTCGCAGGTCTTTTTGGCGTCAAGCTGGCTTCCTTCAAGCGTCTTCTCACTGTCCACTCGCTGACATCCACTTGTCCTACACGTCCCAGTTCTTGCTGCACATCAACGCCCGTAAGGTGTCGATTGCGTTGCGCAGCGAGGTTGAGACAATGAAGCGGTCGTCTCTCTGAAGTGCACCGGTGGCGGCTCGTTCTTTGTCTCCGATTGAAGGCACCAGTCTCTTGGAACCGTCTGTATACTCGGGATACAGAAGACTGGCTCAAGTGAAGCTGGGCAGCGACTGCTCGCTGACTTAACCCTTGTTGTAACAAGGCAACAACTTATGCGGCTTCTTCTGGTGTGGTATCCATGGGTTAGGGAAAACAAGGAATGCAATTTACGGAGATGTGTACCGGTCAACTTGTAACAAGCGATTGATAAGGTAAACTTTTTTTTTTTGAATGGCCTCTCGCAGCGCTACAACTCTACTAAGGCTGAAGCTGCTTAACCGGTCAATCCTGTGGGTGGCCAAAAATTACTTTAAGGCCCCCAGCCAGTGCTTACAAACTAAGGATTTATATTAAATGAACAGACACTAAGGGCACCCCCTGTGGGGTTCCGGCCTCGGCTTAGTGCGTCATTGAGAGGACAGCAAGGGTCGGGCTGGGTCTAATTATTATTTGGGGGTTGGTTTAATACTACAGGCTCAGCGGCGCGGGCTGGCTCGTCGAGCAAGGGTCGGGTAGTAATGTTACTGGGGGGTCGCGGTGGGTTTCGGCGGCGGGGCCGGAGTCGCGGACGGTATCGGTTTTTGTTTTTGCGCAAAGTACTTGTTTCCCTACAGCTTTCCTGAAGGAGGGTTATGGGGTCATCGGGTTCAAGGAGGGTGAGTCTGGGGCGTCTAATTTTCCCTATCTTAGTGGGAATGTATCGGGCGGCCGATGAAATTAGGGGGTTGGGGTGTTTCTCGTCTGAGTCTAAGAAACGCTTAGAGAGGCGTTTCATGAACTGTTTAATGGTTGGAATTCTGATATCGACATGCAGTCGTTCATTCCTAAGGTACCACGGGGCTCCTATGGATGTGGTGGGGTTTGGTATGTGCGAACACAGGGCACGCGTAGGTCATGATAGGCCGAATGCACGCGATGTAAATACGCAACTTGCACTTGAGTGACAATTTGCTGCGAGCATTCAGCATGGAATGGAGCCTACCGAGAGCGAAAGCGGCACGCGAGCGCACCAACTTTATTGTGCTCACCAAAGGATAGGCGTCGGTTAAGGATGACCCCTAGGTATTTGGATTGCTTCTCCCAAGGGTTCGGCTTGCCAAACATAGAAATCGATCTGGGGTTGGGTGGGTAGGCTTTACCGGGTCTGGTGAAAAGGACCGCCTGGCTCTTATCGGGATTAACTTCAATTCTCCATTTCCGGAACCAATCGCCTAGGGCGCTTGCGGAGTTTTGGAGGGTACGGGGGATACTGTTGGGGCACCTACCTAAGTAAAGTATCGTCAGCAAAAAGGGCTAACTGGGCCGCCTTACTCTTCGGGATGTCGCTAGTGTATAGCGTGAAGGCTAAGGGGGATATCACAGAGCCCTGGGAGACTCCGGCTCTGATCGGGTGGGGAGATGAAAGCGCGTCTTCAATGCGGTATTGGAAGGTGCGGTTCGACAGAAAGTCTCGTAAGATGAGCACGAGGCGATCTGGCACACCGATCTGGTATAACTTGTATATCAGCCCATTGTGCCAGACCTTGTCGAAAGCTTTCGCAATATCAAAGAACAGGGCACCCGTCATCAGGCCTCGCTGGTAGCGGGCACTTATATGTTCGACTATGCGGTGCACTTGTTGGACACAAGAATGTTTGGGTCTAAAACCAAACTGCTCTTTAGGAATTAAACTCTTTGTCTCGGCGTAGTCTTTGAGACGCTTATAAATAAGCCTCTCGTAGACTTTGCCAAGAACATTCAGGAGACTGATGGGGCGATAACTACTTGGGGAGGATTTGGGCTTTCCAGGCTTAGGGATACCAATAACGGTAGCCTGTTTCCACGCTTGTGGGAAAATGTTGTTAGCTAAGGCGCCATTGAAGATGGCGGTCATGAGCACAATGAGGACGGGGGGTTGATAAGGTAAACCAGATGTGGAGGGGTATTATAGCGGGAGCAGGTAGCGCAAGTCGTGGATTCCTAATGAGGATATTTACGCTGACGGTCAATTAAAATGTGTCAATAAATCAACGCTTAGTTTTTTTTAAGGTATTGATGTTAATTGAAAGCAGAATTCTTCAGCTTTCGAATGACATATCACTTTTATAATTACCATTAATTTATCGTTTTAGGAAAATCAATGTATATGTGCGCCGTCAAGGTTTGAGTCGATTTGGTTGTTCGCGAGTGTAGACATTTCATTTCGCCATACTTCTCAGTTATGTGCGTCCTTCATTCATCTTTATCCCGCAATTTAGACGATATCATCAACCGCTTTTGGACGGTCTTGGTTTCTAAAGCGAAGTCATGAATTTATTGAATACTTTTCATAGTGCATTCACAAGCACAGTTTCATCATTTACTGTTAGTAACTATTTCCATTTATTACGAGTGAATTGATAGCGGTAGTGGCCTAGTGGAAACGGCCTCTACTTTAAGGTTGTGGGGTCGAACCCAGACAAACAGAGGCTACATACACTACTTTGTGTAATTTCTGTCATCAGTCATCACACTGCTTTCAAAATAATGAGGAATCCGGCACTTCCTCTCATAAAGAGGAGGGTTGTGTCCCAAGACTCCCAAGTGTGAAAATTGCTGCGCACTGCAGCCTAAAAGACAGCTATGTTATTGAATACCGTTTCTGTTTCTCCGACAACAAACTCGTGGGCGCGGGGGGGGGGGGGGGGGGGCTGGGCACACGCTTCTTACAGAAAGAAAATCTGTGTACCCTTTAGACAATAGATCCTTTTGTATAATTTCACCATTATCTATAATTTCTAAATGAACATCGACAAATCGGATGTCAAAAAGTGTGTGTGGGTGAGATTTTGAAATTGCCAGCGAGTTGAAGGCATAAGGCATACACAATTAAAAGGCCGCGGGCTTAGACCTTTCATCTTAGGTACAAAGCTAGATCTTTTAATTGGCTGATGTCTAACAAATCGAATATTTTGCTGAACTCGATAAGAGTTTCTAGAATATCAGGAAAGTTTGAGTTATTATGATGTGACAAAAGATGGCGTGACTGTCAATATTTGTTTTCGTACCATTCAAATTAGCTTTTATTTATCAGTTTCGGTAATTACAAAAAATAAGATAGCGGTGGAAAGCCTCCTTAGTCATTTAAATTCTAAAGAGCTTTGTGTTGTTAATTAGTAGCTCGCCAACAAGTTTGAAAGCGTTTCTTGATATTATACGACGCCATTTTGCGCCGCATTTCATATAGATATAATGGTAATAAGTCTCATTCTTTCATACGTAACTTTCATACGAGCAAAAGAATAAGATGCAAAATTCACTGACTTTCTCTTGAGTTACGTAGGTATGTACATTTTTATAAGAATGATTTGTAAACATGGAGGCCAAGTGATATGCTAGTGTGAAGTAATTTCATCGCTTTGCCGTGTATTATTTGTGTTACGAAGTTTTCGGATGTGGTTAGTATGACATGAAGTTTATTATGACTCTAAAATCATAATAATATAGTGTGACCTATCAGCATTGGGCAATATATTTCCACTTATGAATGTAAACGTATGCACTTATTTGGCGCCAATGTCCTAAAAGACCGTTATGTTCGCTTAATATGATTTATCTCACGATATTAAGCATGTTTTTATGTAACATCGTAGTTTTTTAGCGATATTTCTAGACTGCGTTGTACAACATCACCAAGTTTCATCGTGAATAAACTGGTCTTACGAGTGTCGTCAGATCTGTCATTTCAACAAATTATGTGGAGTAGAAATAAGATATTTCTCAAAATAACGCTACAAAACTTCAACTTTCATTGATTTCAGTGTCTTATTCCAGATTATTATAATACTATGGGCATTTTGCGACTGAAATGAAGACAATCACACTGTTGTATTTGGAAACATCTTGACCAACCTTGAAGTAAGTACCCCAACCATTTGGAGCCAGCATTTATAGCGTCATTACTAGTTGTTATTTAGTTCAATAGCAATTTAGACCAGTAAATTCTTTCATGATTTACTGAAATTGCTTCAAATAGTGTTTGTCATGATCAAATGATCATTTTCTTACTTTGTGCTAGCACTCATAACAAGTACTTTGCATATCTCTGGTTTCCATGTTTTTGTTGGTTTTCAAGTTCATTACTTAAAGATCATAATTCAGTAACTTTTTACACTGAATAGTTAATAGTTTTGATGTTGCTTATTGTATTTTTTAAATTTATGTTCCAGAAATGGGCACAGAGTTGCCAAAAACACATGATTCAAGTGGTGATTCAGACTCTAATAGTGATTCTGAGGTATGTATTGTCTTTTAAAATCCCAATCCAAAACCTAAAAAGTATTGACTTTTCTAGAAGTTAGGTAAGTATTTGAGTGTGTTGCAATTTCATGCATGAATGTTTCATTGGTCACTTAGTAAAAACTATCTTATTAGCAAAATGTGTGTTGTATAGTCGGAGTCTTTTTGAGGCTATTGCCATTGCAGTGAAAGTGTTTTATAAAATCATTCTATTATCATCATCATCACAGTATTGTTATCTGTTAGTTTATTGTTTGGCAGTATATAATAGTTTATCGTTTATTCTCATACAATCATAATTTTTTTTTCTCTTTTATTTGGTATTACAGAACAGTAGCTCCAGTGATTCATCAAGAAGTGAGTGGGAGTGTTCTGATGCGAAGCTGAGTGCTTCCCGAAAGGCACATTTCTCGGTCACTTCATGTGACACTGGGTTAAAACTAAAGATTGCTGCTATACCACCTCGAAAAGTATCACCAAAAAGGACCAGTAAACCATCAGTGAAAAAGAAATTGACTAATAATAAAAGTCAAAGTAAAGAAAGAACCCCTGTGAAGAAGAAATCTCAACTCTCGGACACCACTTCAAGCTCAGAATCATGTAGCAAGTGTTCATCAGATTCCTCAAGTGATGATGATTTGCCACTTAAAGCAGTCTCAAAGTCTTTACCATCAAAGTGTTCAGGTAAAACAGTCACTAAGGTAAAGAGTACTACCAAGGTTGATAGTGAAGAAGGTAGAAAACCATGTGACACAAAGGATAGTGGGGCAAAAATTAATAACAAGGATAAACAATGTGCTTCAAAGACCAACGTCAATGTGAAAAAGACTAAAAGTGATGAATCTTCTCATGAACCTTTGAAGAGAGGAAGAGGGCGGCCCAGATCAAAGGTAAGCTTTGCATAGTTTTACCATTAGAAAAATATTGTGTAAAAATATGATAACAAATTAGCTAAGAGTATGTACTCCAGTAGTAGTAGTAAGGAGACAATTTGTTGGGAACTTCAGTGAAATTCTCATTTTTTGGATTTGACTTGATAGTATTTAAAGGTAAGTCTATTTAGTTTTTACAAGGACTTATTTTATAGATAAATAATTTGTAGTGGCTTACTAGGTAAGAAGTTGCTTTAAGTGAGAGGTAGATCAACTCACCATAAATAAGATTTTGTTAGCATTGATATATCACACCACTGATATAATCTCAGAAAATTAAAGTGATTTCACTGTATTGGGTAATAAAGTCATGTGATAATTTTTGGATCCAAAATAAACCAGGAAACTTAGGTAAATCAGGAAGCTCAGCCTATCTATTTCCAAAAGGCACTGGGGCTCTTCTGAATGTGTGTTATGAAAAGTAGATATATTCTGACTACTTTATATTAACCTCTAGACAAGGATGCCATTTTGGATGTGGTTTTGTTGTGAAAATAGTGCAGTAGTTTCCACTTGTCTTTGACACTACACTTTTTGGGGGTTATTTATTTCCCAAGGCTACTATAGACTGCTCTAATCTGTAGCCTATTCTGCCTAGGGGTGTATGATTATACCGCCATTGCTCTGACGCCAGGGCCAGGTTTCTTAAGTGGCAGAGGGCATCAGAATGCCCATAAGCACCATTGCTGCTTACTATTCATATGAATCATCAGCAAGTGCAGGAGAAGACATTTGGGTCTGCTAAATGTTATTGCTGTTCCCCTTACCACGCTAAATGGTTGATCCAATGGTGAGATGAGATCAAAAAAAGAATGCTTGAGGCAGCATGTAGCGAGCGGTTCATACTGCAGAAAACCACATAACTTGAAAACGCATCGTATTTGGTGGCTTTGTGGGAATGCAGAAGAAGTAAGAAGTAGTTCCAATAATCCAAGTTAAAAGCAACCACAGGGACGACAGTTCCAGGAAAGGCTGTGCAATTATTATCGCCGCCACGTGGAAGTGACCAAGAGCCGTTCTTTTGAGGACGATATATAAGATCTCGTTTTGCATTGGCGCCTTCACCATTCAAAAGGCCATTAAACCTTCCGAACGGAGAAATAAATTTATTCACAGTGGCCGCGCCATTGCAGAAGGCAGATTTCACCTCGAACATTAAAATCCCTGCAATGAGAGCACGTTGATTTTGAGATTAAATCTTTTTCAAACATTTCATTCAAAGCCATGATAAACCCTACCCTAATTGGAAGAAGCCCTTTCTCACTGCTGGTTTATGTTAAAAAAGAATACAAATTGATTCGCCTGAAGACTGATCTACGAGTTCCGATAGAGCAAGCTGGAAGAAAGAAGAGAACCCTGGATCTCATCTATATTCATCCATCAACATCATATTTTTATTAGTTTTTCATTACATTAAAAAAACCCCAGATATATTGTTCACAAGATGCACACATCGTCCTTTATCGGACGCTGTGCATCTTGCGGTCAAGCTGTCTGGTGTTTAACTTCCAAAGTCCAATTCGCGGACTACTCAATTCCCAAATGTAAAAATCCATAGCATGCGGTCAAACGAAAAAATCAGTATTGTTTTTAAGTATACACACCACTTTAAATTATTAATATTTTAACGGGCTTACGCTTGACATTCCTTCAGACATGTTTCCCGTTTTGTCGCAAAAATGCAATTTTCGGTACATTGATATTTTTCGGATTGGATGCATTTTATTATCAAAAATGCTTTTGATGACTTGCTTTGCTTACATTCGCTTTCAAATTGGCTTTAAATGTGCTATTTTTGTATTTAGTCATTTAATTGTTACCTGAAATATTCTAGTGAAATGATTCAGTTTGCTCGCGACGAGGATAGGACCCAAAATCGAGCCTTGGGATAGCCCTGTCCTCGTTGTTATGAGAATATTATGCGTGTAGAATTCGCAAGCATTTTTATGCCTTTATTCTAAGTTTACAAAAAAATCCAGTTCAGGAAGTTACCACGATACTTGGGCGCACTTAATAATTAACCTTGGCTAAGGCTTTAACTTAGTCAAGGATTGTTTCTATTACTGATTTTAGACTATAAAAAAACTTGTCAGCTATGCTCATGCTGTAATTTTTTTTAATGTATCTGCCACCAATTTTGTCTATTGAGTTATCGATCTCTCAATGTATCATCATAATATTCGCCGCATTATGTGTGTTGTCGCATTAAGTCAATTCAGGTCTTTCCGTTCATAGTCAGTTGCCTAAGCAGGTAATTAACCCTCCTAGCCCTATACTTATCTACTTTATGGCAAAAAGTATATCTTAATCAATTCTATACTAAATAACTAAAGGTCTTATCTCGCTTTATGTTAAAATGTTTAACTTCACGGCTATAATACCTCTATTTCTAGGAAATTCTTAATAAATTTAAAGTATGAAATACATCTGAAAAAGTACTTACAACACCAGCTATATTTATAGGCGGTAGTTTTTGTGCATTATAAAAAGTTGTGTTTTTCCTAGTCATGACAACGTTTCTGCTACAAAAAAGAACAAAGCTTGGAATGTAATTCTGTTTTAATACACCTAACCCATTTGGATTGACTCTTTATACTACTAGACAAATAGGTATTAAGAGTGATCGGCTGAAACCATTGATTGCCCAAAACGCTCAATGCAGAATTGCAGATTAATAGTAAGCATTTGATCAGGGTGTAACCTGATTGTGTCTGTCAGTGTAGACATCCTTTTTCTTAATTCGGTCTCAACTCAACCACTATAAACATAGAGCTTAGCCAAATCAAGCCAAGCCACATTCAGACTCGATGAATCATTGTTGTTCTATATTTAACTCATATCATCCCAGTGTTCCAATTTCGGAACGGTTACTTTTTACAATTTTATTCGAGTTTTTGAACGCATCCATTAATTCATGTTTTTATGTTGGTATTACTGATATTTCTAACTTTCAATTGAATAAATGTCATTTTACTTCGAGCGGTTGTTTTAACTAATAAGACAGATTTTATTTGAAAGTTTTTGGTGAAAATTATGGCGAATAGAAAAATGTAAGTAATTATGATATTTTATTATTATACTATTGTCAATTTTGTGTTTATGTACGCGTTACGATTTTGTTGTATCATGTCATAATAAATTTCTAGAAAAAAAATGATAGTTTGTGGGTAAATGTGAATTTTGTGTACCGTTCCATTATTTGAACAGTAGGAACATACACCCATGTAAAATGTAAATATTAGATTTGATAATTTACTAGTATTACCTCCTAATTATGATAATATTTTTTGTAGATTGAATGTGAATCAGATAATCTTGCAGTTGGAAGAAGATGATGATGTGTTTGCGGCTGATATTTTCATCACACCTCCTGATAATTGGCAAAATAGTGACAAAAACAGTGGTGATGAAGAGTTCGCAAGTGTAAATAATTTGTCTAGCCATCAGTTACTTGCAGAAACTGATTTTCGGGTCACCAGGACAAGCTGAGTCAAGGATAGTGAATGAACTTATTGGAGACAACTGAAGCACATCGTCAGTGACCCAGCCTCCACAACCAAACTCATCGTTGTCAATGACACAGTCATCAAGACGTGTTGAAGTCACAAGAGAGGTTTGTAGATATCCCACAAAAGGCTAAGAAAGATTACAGTCAACCAGATTTCCTGAAAAATCTTGAAAGCCCTGTTCAATTTTTCGAATTATTTTTTTATGAAGATGTGTTCGAATTACTGCGCTCAGAAACTGAAAAAATGAAGGGTAAACATGGATTTCGGGTTACTACGACAGATAACAAACATCTTATTTCAATCTCGTTACTGCCAGGGTACAACAGTGTATAGAGATATCGAATGTACTGGGAACAAAAAGTTGACTGCAGTTTTCCACAGTAGCAGCTCTAATGTCACGAAATCGTTTTGAAGATTTGTTGCGTTATTTCCATGTTGCGGACAATAATAATCTGGAACCTGATGATAAGTTCGCAAAAGTTCGCCCTCTATGGAAACTGCTCAATGCGAGATGTGTCAAGTATTACCCTGGATATAAAAATTTGATAATATCATCCTGAACTAGGTGTTGGTGCCTCAGTTGTTCTGGATAATATCCAAACTGCGACAGGGAAACTACATTATTTACTATAAGATTTAAAACATATTATTATGTAATTACTTATCTAAGTTTTCAATGTAATAAATAAAAAGTCTACAGAATAGTTTTATTTCATAACGAAATCCATAGCCACTAACGCGAACGGTATCTTCCATGTATGTATAATCCTAGTGTTCCATTATTGGAACGGTTACAAAACTCAAAATCCAAATCCCGTAATTTTTGACGTGACAACGTCTTAAATTAGGTTGCGGCTGGGAGTCACTTATTTATGAAAAAGTGTAACGCTCGGTAACGTTACGATGAGTCACCGAACGAGAGAGAGGCCCGCCGAATGCCTTGCGTCTCTCTCCCACTCAACTATGATCGGTAATTAGTTAAGTTTAAGTTTACATGTACAATGTTTTAGTAAACAAAATATATTTCTATAGTTAAAATTTGTGCAATTCTTATTTTCATTCAATTCCTTGTTCCTATTGTGCAATTTAATTATATTCATATCAATAAATATTCTACCGAGAAAAAGACGTTGTCACGTAAAATCTTCGCCCGTAAAACCGACTTTACAGGCAACCATTTTTTTTTGGATATATAGGTACCATTATACATCTATAAACATACTCTGATCCGATTTTTATAAAAAATGGAATTGTTTTATTATGATTGGGATGATATGAGTTAAAACGATTATCTACAGTCTTCATAAATGATCCCGTCGAATAATTGCGTAAAAGCTGCTCGTAACTGTTTAACTTGTTTGTTAGTTGGAGGGTTCTAAAGAAGTTTAGCTAGGGGGCTTTTAATGTATGGATGAATTACTATTGAAATCAAAAGCAACCCTTTGTGGCACCTTAATCTGGTCCAGTTTTTTTAATCTTATTTCGTCGACACAGATGTGTCATGTGATCTTATTCTTTGTATTTTAATAGCCATGTTGAATTATGTATTTGAAATTATTAAATTCGTCTGCCTCATATAAAGTTATCTGTCTCACAGTAACTGAGTTACAGTAAATTTACTTTGACAGCTTGAGGTATAGAATCTTGAGGTATCTTTATGAAGATCACGTAAATCATTCATTTCATCATTGATATCTACCAAAAACACGTTCTTAGTTCATACATTCTTTTGTATGCATTTGATGTTATAAACCTGGCAAAAGATTGTTTTGATGTTCAGGCTTGTAAAACAGCTCTAATGAAATGGGTTTAATTTTCTTGGAATATGTCCAAAAACATTCTGCTCGTTCGAACTTTGAAAGGCTTGTATTTTCATCTGCACGAACAATAATATCAAAATTCTTTCTTGAACGAATCAATCATTCATATTGATTAATTTTAATAATGTATTGATGACAAGAAATTAACTTGAAAACATTTAGATGGCTGAAAATAAGAAATTGCATATAGCAGCGTGAATGTGTGGTGGATGCGTGAAAGTATCTAGATCGATGTACACATCATAACACTGCGCCTGAAGAGCGGTTATTCACTCGTGACCGAATTAATTTCTACTGCTAATCATTACCGCCAGTCTTAGTAGAGATGGTTATTAAACACTGCTTTACTGAAAAATGTGTCTTAAATATTCATTTAAACATATGTATAGAAGGGCTTGCTTCTACAAATTATTTCGTACAACTTAAGCATTCGTGCTAGTAATCTGGCCACAAAAGAAAGTAACCTACGAAGTTTACTCTTATCATTCTAAATGTAAATAAATGTAATTTGTGATAGTAATAGAAATTGTAGGTGGTGCATAGGCATAGGGGCAGTGACGCTACGAAGGGGTAGGTGTGCAGCGTGCAGCATTTAATTAAGGCGGTGGGTGCGCTTGGTTCGCGTGCCGGCCGCGGTGCACTTCCGGCTCGCCCCCGGGGCGCTGCGCTTTTTCCTCGTGGCCGGGGGAGGCCGCGCCGTGCGAGGAAAGCGCGACCGGTCGTCACCCGCGCTGAGGAATTAAAATTTTTCACGTAAACTGGTTTGATAGCGCGTACGGTGGCGGAGTGGGGGTCGCGAATACGCGCCACGCCGGTCATTAGCTGGATCGCGGCGAGACGCGCGCGCGCGTTCCGACCTCTTGCGTACGCGGTGCTTCGAACGCGTACACGCCGCACACAACCGTCAGATGTGTACACACGCGCGTTGTCGTCTTCGATTGATTGGCTGATGTGATCTTGTGCTTTAGTGTGAAACAGTGTTTATAATATAAATATTATAATTACAACTAACTGCAGTGTTTACAATATTTTGTATCAGTGAATGTGTCGGGCGTTGTGGTTAGTGCGGTAAAATTTTTGGTGTTTTTGGGATTAAAATTATCAAACAAAGTGATAAAAAATAACAATATGAAAACACACGTTACACAATTACACGAACTTAATTGATTAATATGCAAAATACAAATATAAAAATGCTGTTGTTCAAAATTTTAACATTCTATCGTGACAAACATCTTGAACATTGTTATCACTAAGCAACAGTTCATTAAATCGTGATCATGTCACCGCATTATAATGTGGACCGCGACACTAATTTCATGCAAAACAAACACGGCGTGCGATAAGCGCCCGTGAGCGGCGCGGGGCGGTCGCCGAATTTCCCTTATCAAACGTTTAGCGCAGCTCAAGGTCACGCGTTATCACTAGCTCGCGCGTCGCCGATGGATTCGTTCCGTGATTGCGCGCATCACTGCACTAATCATATCGGTGCATTAGTGATTTTTGGACCATTAATTGGTTGGTTATAACCTGGTGTTATGGAAATAGCTACAGATACCAGAACCGCTAATTGCAAAAGCGATACAGCTGAGTGCAAATAAACTACACATTAGTATTTTATAACTTTATTTGTGATTTATATTAAATTATTCGTACTATAGGCAATAATTGAAAGGAATGTTACTAGATTTTTTGCTTCAACAGTTGAATATTATAAATTATCGTCCATAAAAGAGTTAAACATCATAAAACTGTTCTGAATGAATTCATTCATATAAAATGCTGCATAAACTGCGTCAGGTATTGATTTTAATCCCAAGAGCAAGCAAGAATTTTATTATGGGTAATTGTTTACAATAAGGTGTGCTAAGGTTCGTTCCAACGTAAATCTGTTTCAGCGTGTGTGATGTAGATCGCGACCTAGTTGCGCGTGATTGAGGATAAAACAATATAAATAGCTCGTCAACGCTAGTGGACGTGAACGGCGAGAACTAACCGCTCGCGTAACACTAACTAGTGCGTTACGGACAGTGTTTGTGCGAGTGAAGTAGTGCTCTCGAAATCGGATTAGAAGTTCAGTGTGCAAGATTAGGAGGTGGCGAGTAATGCGGGCATGATGCGGCACGCGGCGAATGCGACATCGGCTTGGACGGCGCCCGGAGAAGTCTGGGAGTACGTCAGCCAACTCGTCAGCTCGTACCACGACCAACATGACTGCCAGGTGCTCTACCCCTCTAGCTACACAAGTACTCATAGTGCGCCCATACATGAGCACTCGAGCGCATCGATAATAACACAACACACGTGTGACTCACGGCTCACGTCGCCTATTAACGCCTCTTGTAATTCACATGTTAGCATTATACATGCACAAGACCTAGTTAGCGTCATGGCTGATAGACAATTTATGAATGTGTACCATTTTCGTTAGCGATAGGAACTGTCTGGAATTTCACTTGGATAACTTTCGCCTGTAAAGCTTTAATACAAATTAAACACTTTCATCATACCATTTAAACATCTAAATCACAAAATTATGCGATCAGAAAAAAACTGTTTGAATTTTTTGACTTTAGCTGTACCTGAAAATTGATTTTACTTTGAATTGCATAATTTGGTAACTGTTCTTTACGAATATGTTAAACATCTATCAGAAATTCACATGAATCCAGCATTATTCTAAACAGACTGATGCAGACTTGAAAATATTTGAAAACATTATTTATGTTTAAATATATTTTTTTCTTTTCTAAAAAACATTGCGAAGATTCAAATTCTGTCAACAACATGACCATGATGATCTATGCTTTAAACTTTTCATGTCTTACCAGCTTAGTTCGCGCCAAAGTATTTATTAAAATCGCTAATACAAAATTACCAATACGCCTAATATAAAAAATAACACAGGATTGCCCAAATCTGGCAAACTTAATAATAACTTACTATCAGATAAATAGCTCGTAAGGTTAACGTTGACTTCAGCTTCTGTACGTTGAACTTGTTTGTCCAAATGGAAGCAATAAAGTGCCACCGTAATAGACAAATCAAACTCGGTCTATTTGACCGTGAAATTGTGATCGACCGAGCGTGACCACTTCGCGTACTTAACTATGGAACGCACTCACATCACTATAAATAGCTGCTCTTTATCGAAGATAATAGATTCTCATTGCAGCCGTTAAGATTTACAACAATTCACCGTCGAATAATGTTGTTTAATCAATGTACGATAAGGTTTTCACTAGATTTTCATTTAATTTAAGTGTCACTGACATCTACATAATTGATTAAAACAGTGATACTCATTTGCAAAAAAATTGTGTTAATATAACCAGTTTTAGTTCTGATCAAGAATGTTATGCAAATATTTAATACATGGACACAATTTTTTTTTCTTGAAGATTATTTGTTATCTTTCGATTTTAAAATGTGACCACAATCAAGGCCACCACAGTACATTATAACCATTTTAGTTACCTATTGTAATGTTTGAAATAACATAACGAGTCCCTGGAGTAGAAACCAGTATCGAAATATAAGCAGTTACTGATTAATAGCATAGTGAAGGCAATCCTGATTGATGTCGTTCGCCGTTAAAGCCCTGCTTGATCTTATCTTACCTATCTAATGGATTTAACGAGATTACGGTACCTTCTCATCGAAGAGTTTACATAATATTTCCTTGATTCCCAGTGTGCACCTGGTGATACAGGATAACCGTCAATAATATTGTAACTGGTCAGTTACTTACGAAATACCTATGTAGTGGTAGTGTAACACGGATTTTCAATAATTTCTAACTAGTTTTGCAAACCAGGCCCCTGGATTGCCATGCCATAGATGTAGAGTACGCAACTCGTTGCGTTATACGCCAAGCACTAGGTACATAGCGAGTCTTCATTATGCATACTTCAGTATTCTTTTGTTCGATGGAGTCGTTGTTTGTCATTGAGAGCGATCCCGCCGTTATTATAACGATCTGCTTTAATGACCGATTACGCAACGTATACAGTTTCATCTAATGTAGGCGATGATTCAATGCAGTTTATTAGGTGTACATTTATTCTTACCATTGCATGCTTGTAGTGACGTATATTGATTAATTGTCTACCTATTATGCTCATCTGATGTTGTTGATACAATTAAGTACAATTGAGATAATTATCCTCCCTGATAATGATAATGACAAAATAGGCGTTGTTTGTATTTGTAACTTCAGGAAAACAAAAATAAATCTTCATTAATTAGTGTATCGGGCGAAGGTATCGTATAAATTCATAAATGATCAATGAAAATCATAATTAGTAAAGATTGTTTAGCAAAACTAAGACATTAATCTATTAATGTTATTGATGCCGATTGATTATAATCATAATAACGGTTATTTTATAATAGTTACAATCATTAATTAAGGCAACCACGCTACGTGGCTATAAATATGACTAGGGCGACAGGTTATAGGCGACATTTCATCGAAAGATGCTTGCATCAATGCCGCAATGACATAGCGGTTGTATTGCATTTTGCGGTATTTGACGAGTGTTGAATTTGCAGACGCGCTTATGACGATGGCGGGAGGCGGCGGTAACGTAAACCGGTTGGACACCTTTGTCGCCGCGCAACCATCGGCTTTTGGTGATATCCGCAAAAAGTGCGCAATGGCATGTGAAGTGAGTTTGGTTGGTTCTTAATCGATGCGCAGATACCTCAGCTAACGACCACAGTCGCTTGCTATACTCGATCTCATTATACAAGGCATTGATTTGTTGGAATTGCTATTTGAACCGGTTAGATCCCTGTCTATTCCATGTACTTATATTTACACGAACGTGTTGTGTTTCCACTTTTCGCCTCGCGCTATGGATAATGATTCTATTGGAATGAGCAGCTTTGGCGATAGAATTGCCGAAATATTGAATTGACTTGCTATTGATGGTGTTAATACACCAAAATAACCGAGGCTTTGTATAACTCGGTATAACTCACTATAAATAATATAAAGTGATCGGCTTAGTATATGTTCAGTAGAACAAAAACATATTCTTTATGATTGTTTACTACTCCACTGCCATGTACTGTACTGTTATGGTAAATTCAAGGACAATGATGAAATTGGTTTTATTGCCTGTGTTATTAACTACTTCATTATTAGTAGGCATCGTGTAAAATGTTAAGCAAAGTGGAATACAAATTTTACGATGGATTAATTATTTGTTGGACGACTGCATTCATGGGTTCGTCACGTGTTGGGTTCGAAGTCTCGGTCACATCGATTATACATATTATGCACCATCACCGCAAACTCATATTCAATCGACCTCTATAAATAATTTGCCGACCCTCATAGGGGCTTGTTGTATTAATAATAAACGCGTTCAATCAGGCTCGTCCTTACGTGCCAATTAAGTATGTATAAGGGCATTCTTCACTGAGTTTCTTCTGACCAATATCACAGATGTTTTGTATTTTTTCATAAGATGACTTTCTCTTATTATTTTCGAAAAGCGTTTTTATCTTCTTTGAAGTTAATTGGAATTATGCAATGCATATTTCCAAAACAGTGTCGTACTCGGCCGCGAATAAAGCATGAGGTATATCAAAAATTCCTTTGAAATCACTTGGGTTTGAAGTGAAGCCTTGGCGTAGGCGGTGTTCTGTTCTACTAAAACTAGTCCCACTTAACAGTCGCATGTGACAATATAACTATCGCGATCCTTACCTAAGACATTATTTCGAATCGTTAACTGTTAAGATGTTGTGAGGGAACCCAAATTCGTTCAATCAAGCCAGAAATTCTTCAACTGCAGCCTAATAAATAACTTTGATTTAACGCAAAGGGACATAGCCATTAATATTTTTTTTTTTAAATAAGTAGTAAAAAATATACCAACACTACGCGGAATGTTAATAGCTGTCATTGCACAAAACTTGTTTCCATGCGATTAGATAAATAAACAAGTATTAAACAAGCATTGCGTATTGAGAACAGTGAGAAGGGTGCACCGGGAATCGGGATAAGCCGGTCCAACGGCCGTCTTACCATGGCATCGTCGTTTAATAAAGCCCCCGCGACAACTGCATACTTTAACAGGGCTGTGTTACAGCCAAACTCACATCGACGACCATGAAGTCCATCGACCATCCCATAAAGAAAGGAAGCTTTGATCAATGGATTTGATATCATAAAGCAACATTCACACGTTCTTATTTAAATATGAGATTATTATTCATTCTCAATTCAATGTTGAAAGATTCGAAGGGAAGTTAGTATAAATAATAATAATTGAATATATATTTCAATGTAATTTATGCAACAAAAGCACCTGCAATACGGAGCTGTGTGACGGAGATCCAGCCCTGGCTTCCGATCGGGTAATGCAAAACGAGACTCGGGAATAAATCGTTTACATGGTTGTCGGCGTAAACTGGTCTCGCTGGTCCCAGCGCGACTCGGCGCGATACCACACGGACGTAGGAAATCACACTCGATTACCAATAGTCATCGTAGATGTACTTTTGTGATACAAGTGTACTTAATAAATGAAAAGCGCTTAATTGATCTCAGGAATTAATGTACATTTTACTCTAATAGACAATAAGTTATGAAATTATGGGAAGTATCAAAAGAAATGATGATGTTGATGAACCTCTCTCTAAAGCATTTGATTTTTGTCTGACCAATATAAGATGCCACATCTAAATGTTGCGTACGCACAACGTTGGAATACGTTTGTGTGGTCGGTACGGCATGTATCCGCGGCAGTGGCGGTCTTATCTCGCCATTAGAGTTATTACCGGCTGGTATCTCGCCCATCGCACCGCTTCGATTGTTTCTGAACGCGCTATAGAGCCGGGCGCTACCACCGTAATTGACCACTGTTTACTTCCACGACAAGGTCTTATTTTATACATTATTTTGCGGTTTTTGTTGGCTTTAAGATATTCCAAGCTAATAGGGAAGTATTGTTAAAGAGATTTGCTTTTATCTTTGGCTTTTATTGCGGTTGAGTATTCAGATTCATCTCCACTTAATAACATGCCAATATTATTATGTGCTTCGTGTTCTTTCAAACGCTCATTCAAAAGATTGCGAATTACAGATTTGATTTTACTGGATCAGATGTTTCGCTTCGAAAGGTTCTTTACCTAAGCCGTGGTTGGAAGAGATTTTCCTAACAGAAAAGTATTGCATTAGTATGCTTTCGTGTTATTTTGGCTAAGCATCCGCACATTGACGTTAAGCCAGTGAAGAGCAATGGAACCGATAACATCGGATAATCGTCACCCACGCAGCGTTTGGACGATTGCTGCTGTCTCGTTACTTATGATCAGGGGAACAATAAGGTGTTTTTATTTATGTCTCATGGTTTTAATTTCACAGTATCAGGCGCTTTCGAAGCCAATTTGAAACTGACATCATCATGTAGAAGATTTTTTTCCTTATTTGCCATGTTTTATCCTGTTGTTATACTATGCCTGAAACAAGGTATATTTTTACCAAAGAAACTGTAAACACGTTACCGTAGAACCTTAAGCTTGTAACCCTACCTTGTCATCCCTTTATTGAGACGAGCGTTGCGTGTTCCAATTCTATTAATATGTCAATACACTATTACACTTATCGTTCAGGGAACCATTGTTGCTTTAAGTTTGTTGCCCTGTCTTCAAAAAGTTGATAATAATTAATGCAAGTTTAAAAAAAACAACGATTCGACGATAAAATCCGTCCTTAAATCCATAAAAGCTAAATAATAAAGGTTTTGGCAATTAATGAAACTATGAAATGAAATCTCAGCCGTTTTCTGTATTTGGGTCGGCTTCCAGTGTTACGAGTTAATTTGAAGAGATTCTTCTTTACCTGCGTTATTCATACAATATTAAAAGACTTAATAATCCAGGTTATCTTGTTACTGACATAAGTTGGTTTAGTGTCCTTGGTAGTCGCGCATAGCATCATCTACTCAATTAGTGCGGGCGGTGATCGGAACCGGCGTATCCGCGTGTGTCGGCCTGTATGCGTGGGAATGCCTTGGCAACATTGCTCCACACCCTTTTTACACACCACAAACAGCGCGCGAAGAACCTTTATGGCTCTATTTGTAAGCCAGTAGGAGTCGTAAAAAAAAAAAAAGGATTAAAGGTACAAATCATAAATCTCATCTTTGGACTATAAACGGCTGAAAATATTTCTTATCCCTATCAAATCTTTGCAGTTTTGAGCTTTCCGCGGATTCTCGGTCAACGTACATTTCGCAAGAAGTTAATGCCAACTAACATTGAATATTGCTCCGATCCCGTTTTTATTAAGTTTGTATATTGATATTTATTGGTGGAGGCTAAAGGACTTCATGTAGCATGTAGCTCCAAGAAATCCGATAGCACATTTTCATTAAAGTGTTTTTGGGCAGAGTATTATGAAAAACATAGTTTAGATTTTCGTGTCTTGTTGTTTTATTGAGTTAATTGGTGTTTACTGCATCATAAATTCATAACACTACGTGTCAAGCGTTGCTCTTATATTAGTGTAGCCTTTTTAATTCTCGTTTGTGTACACGTTTTAAATTCTCAACGAATTTGGGATCATTGCCAAGTATTCATGAGGAATTTGTGCTATTTTCAATCTAAAAAAATTAGTATCGCACTTTGATAGAATTCAAATTCTAGTCCGACACATATTTACTGACAGAGTTTTATGTTGTGTTTGTCGTTTATCTGAATACCTAATATTTTGCATGTTTATTTATTACACATAACACATTTCTTAAACTAACAAACAAGAAAATCGACGTATTTATCAGTAATTTTCTCCGGTATCTGTTTAATCAATAAGCATGCAGTCCAGAAGGTCGTGTGAACGAAGTTGCCTACAAAAGCTGGTAATGAAATGTTCGTGTAATGTCAAGTTGAACTAGAGCTCAGTGAAAGCCGCCGAAGACTTGCGGCGCTAAGTTGGGGCAGGTCGGGCATTCTTACGGTTTCGCGCTGATTGTAGGTGTAACTTTATGATCGCACGCTTCTTGCGCGCTACTATTGTTCTAATGGGCCCTCAGCCCTCGCTCGCGCCTCTCGTACTAACACCCGTCTCGTTACTCAACTTAAGGTCACGCGTTCAACTTGATCTTGCAGATTTTCTACGCTTATAAGGGAATTGTTTGAACGACGACTTTGTCGGTTATTTTTTTCTACCAGATTGTTAAGATTGTTAATTTTTTTCATTTATTTATAGGCAATTTCGTCTGTTTACAAGATTTTTTATGAATTGGTCTTCAAGCAAGTTTCTATTTATGATCCTTACGAATGAAAAACATTTGCAAATAACATATTGGGGAGTTCTATCGGCAAAAAATGTCAGCAGCATCTCTAGTTAATATCACGCCGGTTTTTCCCTAAAGGGTACCTATGTAAACGTATGATACTGTCTGTAGCACACTCACACCACCTTAATTGGCACTTCTAAGGCAATCTTAATCCGCTTCATAAATTGCAGTTTGCCCCAACTTTAAAATTTTGATGTACGTAAAAAAAGCCTAATCCCATAAATATTGAGTGATTAGAAGCTTTTTGTGTAAACATATCTTAAAGGAACGTGTGTCAACGGCCTTAATCGTGATGCAGCTATCGCAGTCAATTAATCTTGCACTTCTGTGACTTTTGACGTGCCGTCTTGATTCCGTGTTGCAGTGACGAGGCACGGCAATATTTTACACATGATTAGAGCGGCGCACACTGGCACTGTATGGGTAAGCAAATTGCGCCGACGCGACGCGCAGTCACGATCTGAACCTCGCGGGAACCCGGGAGAGTTTCTAGAGAATTCCAACGTAAATGCTACACAGATATTAATGGCGGTATCTCCACCGATACACACCGGCTCGACTGTTTTAACGACTCAACGTTTCCATGACTTGATTCCCTTTTATGAACTTTCTAATCAAGAATGGAATAAAAGCTATGTTGTCGACTTCACATTGCCTATTTTAAATTCATATTTATAATCCATTAATTAAATTCTTACTGCGTTTATAATGAGTCTCCGTCAGGATGAACGGTCACTAGGCGCATTTAACGTTGAATTTATGCCCAAGAATTGCTTCCCTATTGCTTCTATTTGCTTCCTATTCTCAAAAAATTTCTTCCATCATATTATAGTAGAAAAAAAACATTTTAAGGGTGACCGTTCAATCTGATGTCAGGACGGCCGGTCATCGAGTCCTAGTGTTCCTGGTAAATAGAATTATTGAAATTCACAGTGGCCATTAATTACTTCCCATTTGCTTCTCTCAATGTTTTACAACGATAATACTGTAACTGTCACGGCAAAAAAGATATCGACAAAAGTGTTGTTTATCAATATTTTAGCGCCTGACCAAAAAAAAAGCAATACTCTTATTCATCATAAAGCAATATTCATTGCAGTTATGCTTGAGTAGGCGATAAATCTGTCGTATTGTACCGGTTGCCTACAGGTAAGTATTATGTTATTAAAAATAAGTGCCTATCGTATTTAGTGACAAAAATTCATAGAAGTGTAATAAACACCTTTAAAAATAATATTTCAATTCTTAACTTCCTAGGGAGTATTCTTATAGGCGCTAGCCACTGAACCTTATTCATTTATTAATAACCGAGGGTAGATTGTTTTTGCAACAAGATTTTTTTATTACTTTGTTGTTATTACTTTATGTTATCATTGGTAGTTACAGTTTAGTTAATTATTATAAATATAAACAAATATAGTTTTTCTTCATAATGAAAAGGGGAAGAAAATGTGTTGTGCCCTTGGAGGAACAAAAGAAAGCGTTTTTACTTTACAAAAATGTTTTCCGTGATCCTCATGATCTTCCACCAGCAAGCGATCCCGTGTTTACTGAAATAAAATGTGTGTTGTCGAGCCCTATTACCGAAAAAGGACTTCTACTTTCTGTGAAGAAAAATTTCAATTACTTTTTCGATGCAACGGAAAATTTAGAAAGTAGGAGCACCAATAGCGGTACAGTACAAAACCAAGAATGCTCACCAAGTAAGTCAATTAAGTTTGATTTTATGATTGATTTGTTATGGCTGTTATTAAACAGAAGTACCGTTTACCGAAGCATATGTGGGCTCCTCTATTGCGAGAACAAATATGGAAATCATTGAAAAGCCCTTGTTTTTGGATTTTCAACCGTTATTCTGTTAAACATACAGATAGAATTACTTGCAAAGGTTTATGCAAACAGTGCAAATCATCGATAACTATTGTGATTTCCTGGCCTGTTGATAAAATAGCTCGATGTGTGTGTTCTGTAACAAATATTGATGCATCTTTTACTCATGTTCCTAATAGAAAAATTAAATTATCACCAGCCCAGCGCATTGAAATGTCCACTGAACTAAAACACGAATCTGCAATCACATATCGTAACAAATTAGCGAATGAAATAATGGAACCTGATGATTCTGAACCACCCCATATGCCAACAGTTGGCTGCTTAAGGCAAATTAAATACGAGGAGAAACAGAGTTTACATTACGATACAAATCCAGTGCTATCTTTGTGGAAAATGACTCGTGTCACGCCATACAAAGATGTTATTAAGCATATCTCTCTTTACCCTTTTTACATATATTATTGGACAAAAATCCAGGAAGCCTGTTGCAAAAAACTGAAAAAATCTGACAGATTAGTTCTCAGTGTTGATGCTACTGGTAGCATCTTCAAGGAATTAGGTCCAAATAACAAGATGTTAGTGACTAAACATTTATTTTTATATGTGTTAATGATGAAAACTCAGAAAAACGATTCCTCTGTCCCAGTCTCTCAGATGATATCCGAAAGCCAGACAATGGATACAATATATCAATGGCTACAGGCTTGGAGCAAATGTAATCCCGTTCCTGATGAAATTAACTTAGACGATTCCTCTGCATTAATTGGAGCAGCAGTAAAGGCTTTCACTAAATGGAATTCTACTGCTAAATATGTGAAAGATTCCTACAAAAAATTAGAGGAAGATCAAGAAACTAATGATATATGTTACATTCGCATTGACACAAGTCATTTCATAAAAATTTTATTTCGTTTATCTTGCTTTAGGTATGCAGCAGGTACAACAGAGTGAAATTTTTTTATATAAAGTGCCTCATTGAACTTAAAAACTGTGACGATTATTTAAAAGCAAAAGGCATTATATCAGATTTGATTATTGTATGTTTAAATCAACGAGATGGTGTGAATAACGATGGCATCATGACAAGATGTGAAACCGCTAAAACCAGACTCAAAAAGTTGAGTGCCTTCGGTATTAACGACTATGAAATCGAAATTAATGAGAATGATAAATTGAATACAAACGTTGAAGATTCAAGTACTTCAGTATTTAAAGATACTTTAAAATGCAGCAATACTAAAAGTGGAAATATAACTTTACCTGGTCAAAAATATCCATCATGGTTTTATGAAAAACTTGAGGCTGAAAAAATTATTATTACTCTTAGTGATGACGATGAATGTGGGAATCATGAAAACGTATACTATTTCCCAGCATTTATTAATGTCTTATCACGTTTGATGAACCAGTTTCCTTTATGGTCTAATGTGATGAAAAATCTGTACAAATCTAAAATAGACAGACCTACGTCATCAAATGTGGAATCTTATTTTAGAACCCTAAAAAAACTACTTTTTCAAATAGGAACAAAGTCTGAACGGTTACGTATAGATGAATTTATTATCAAACACTTTGAATTTTTGACTGGTGAGTTGAAGATTGCAAACAGTAATTTAAATATTAAAAAAAATGAAACAAAAAAAACAGAAAAGGCAACGGAACAAAAAGAAAAAGTTAAAAAGATGTTTGAGTTTGCAGATGATTCTATTTTCTCAGATCATCCAAGTTTGGTAGAGAATTGGAGAGGTCTGGGTATGATGAGCCATAAAAATAAAAAACAGACCAGTGAACCAAGAAAGAAGGTGTTTCTGCTTTCGAATGCAGGCAGGTTCAAAACTGGCAAAGCGATTATATCTACAACAAATACTTGTGCACTGGACTCCGTCTGTCAAGCATTAGCTATAGCATATACTGATGGATCTAGCATAAATCCAACAATACAGGGAAGTGACCATATGCTATGTCAGCTCATACGAACAATGCGTGACAAAAACAGCGGTGAAGAAGCATATGAAATTAGATCATCTATTGCTAAAACATATTTCAAAAACGTTCAAATAGGAGATGTGACTGAAGTAGATTGTGAATGCAATGTTCTTTATATTTTTGACAAAATTCTGATTGACTGTGGTCTTTACAGCGCGGATGAAAAAATGTCATGTAGTAACTTGGACTGTCCTATTAATACCGTAACCAGGAAAGTGTCTGTCTTACGTTTGCACGATAAAAGTGTGGCTGAAATTCAAGAAACTGCAAGTTCACTGATCGACAATATGGATTTGACTCGTTGCCGTCGACTTTTATGTGATGGTATCATGTCGTTTGACTTACAGTTAAAAAATTTTATAAGTTTTGAAGTACTGGATGACCTGATGTTTGTACATGAAGCGCCTCCAAAGTTGGTTTTACAGAATCACGAATATGAACTGCTTTCTATAATTGAATTTGTTCCGCCAGCTATTGGTACTATGGCTCACTATAAAGCACATTGTAGACGTGGAAATGTATGGGAGTGCTATGATGATTTAAGTAAGAGAGTTGTAAGGAGTAATAAAAAGGTGGTACCACATTGCGTTATGTCTATAAAAAAATAAATTAATAAACTGTTGTCACAAACGTATTTTTTTCTACTTTTTATTGTTGTATTGCTGTATTAGACACTCCCTTTAGAATTGATATATTATCTTTAAAGGTGTTTATTAAATTTGAATTTTTGTCACTAAATACGATAGGCACTTATTTTTAATAACATAATACTTACCTGTAGGCAACCGGTACAATACAACAGATTTATCGCCTACTCAAGCATAACTGCAATGAATATTGCTTTATGATGAATAAGAGTATTGCTTTTTTTTTTGGTCAGGCGCTAAAATATTGATAAACAACACTTTTGTCGATATCTTTTTTGGCGTGACAGTTACAGTATTATCGTTGTAAAACATTGAGAGAAGCAAATGGGAAGTAATTAATGGCCACTGTGAATTTCAATAATTCTATTTACCAGGAACACTAGGACTCGATGACCGGCCGTCCTGACATCAGATTGAACGGTCACCCTTAAAATGTTTTTTTTTCTACTATAATATGATGGAAGAAATTTTTTGAGAATAGGAAGCAAATAGAAGCAATAGGGAAGCAATTCTTGGGCATAAATTCAACGTTAAATGCGCCTAGTGACCGTTCATCCTGACGGAGACTATAATGAGCGTTCTATTCGTGAGGGCTCTTTTTTCAAGGATGTCAGTTGTTTTCTTAGTTAATAAATGCAGGTCGGTAGTTATTCAAATGAGACGTCGTTCTTAAGCAGATTGTATCGCGTAACGGATAAGGAAGTCGCGGGCTGCTATCATGTCATCGAAAAGTACGCTGCCACTGTGCCTTTGGGTAACAAGTGAAGTCGTGTTAGGTATCATTTACGAAACCCTTGTGGCGGTTGTAGGAGCATGGCGGAGACAAAGAAATTTCAAATTTGATGATTATTTGCATCTTCGATTCTGTTTTTTACTAAGCATTCAGGTTCGAATCTTCAATTCCCATTAGGTTAATATAAAATCAACCCATGGATTAGAAACTTGCTTGGCAAATCCGCAGTGCAATAAACTTAAATGTAATTACGATTTCCTCGCGGAGCTTATCACTGTTCCGTTATTGAATAGGCAGTCTCATGTTAAATAGGAATGTAGTGTTTTACATAAATGAGAATTAACATCGTCCGAGTCTCGGTTTATAGTCCGACACGCGTCAAATAATAATGAAAGTTTATTAAAACAGCCTTCTTGACTCCAAATCGCACACTGAAGCATAACAAACACGCCTTCGGCTAATGCATGAGTGTTATTAAATGTAGGGGTATTATTACATGAGGTTTTCCGTTCGTTTCGCACCCTAAATGTGTATGCGTTAATTAAGTGTAGCTGGGATCCGTGGCGGTAGATTGTGATTGCAGGTATGGTAATAGTGCGCCTAATTCCGAGTCACGGACGAATCGGCGCCGGCGCGGCTCACACTGCGTTCTATGTGTTGTGCGCCCGACTGGAACGGGCCAACCCTCGGATCATCGTACAAAAACTAAAACAAAACCACAGAAAACCCACGTGGGTCATAACAATACAGTTGACTGTTTATTGGGCTTTACACCATTATTAAAATTGAGGTAACCTACCGAAGAATTGTATTGGACATGGTACGTTTTTAGCACTAACGCGTAACGGGAGGCACGGGCGGCGTATTCATCTTTTTATGTTCGTCGATTTTTCTGTTATGATTAAATTACTAAACGCCTGATATTGCATTGATATATTTTTTTATATCTTTTGGGTGAAAACAGCAACGCTGAAAGTATACACGATCATAAATTTAAATAGGTATCGCAGAAGTCATCCTAGGCCCTAGGGGCCTAGGTGCATTTGCGTATTTGGCTGATAATATAAACTTACCTGTACTAGGTTATGGAGACCAAAACAACAGTTATTGTTATCCTTTTAGTCAAGTAGCTAAAAATACCATAAATAAATTATTCAAATAATAACGAATTGATAAATCCAACATTAAATTTTCAAACATACCTACGAATCAGTTTATGAATGAGTATTCAGTATAAAATTTTCCTGTTTGGCTGTCTTCCTTTTAGTCGTTTAAATACAATTTGAAGTGTATCCGATAAACCCACAAACACTATCATGTTTTTATTTGGGCGCATCGCAGGCTCCCAGCATTTGTGTGCACAAACAACGTGACAAAGCGAATGAGTGACATCACGTCTCACGAATGTCTGCTGCGAATGACTGACTAAAATGTACATTGTTTCATCAACGATTATACATAAAAAACGCAAAGATGAACAGTTTAGATCCACATGAAATTTACTTGACGGTCTCCTTCGCCTGCACTGTAATAGAATCCATAATAATCCTTTGATTGGTTCAATTACTTAATTCACTAACAAGCCTTGAGCTCACAACACAACCCACGCCTGGATGTAATGTTTTTCTGGACTTGTTTTACGATAGCATTAAATAATGGCCTAATAAACCATATTGAAATGGTATATTTGCGAATGCGAGAGGTATTAGTATATTTTGTTCTTGGTACTCAGAAGAGTACCGATTGATAGGAATCTGTATTAGCCGCTAACGCCACCTCTGGCACGGGCTTTCCCACCCGCAACGTGATTTATTTGTTAGCTTCTGACCGCACCCGTTCGCCAGCCCCCATTCAATTAATCTCTTTATTTCGGTCGCTAGGTCAGTGAGATTTCAGATGTTTAGCATATGTTTCCAAGTCATAACAGTTGCATTACATGATTACCTCGACTCAATGGTCTTACGGGTATTAAGGACTACCGGAGGTTATTTTTATTGAAGTCTTTTATACTCATTTTCAACTTGCGTGCTTTAATATCCACTCCTGGATATATGGATGTCTTCTCATAGGATATCAAATGGGTGTCGATCTCGACCCGATTGTTCATTTACTTTGATACTTATAATTATAATATAAGACGTTCAGTGAATTCTTCTAATTAATAAAAAGTTTGTGCTCTCTCTAAAAAGCATAATCTTAGTACCTAAGCAACGCTAGTGTAAAATGTGGACTTACACCTGTACCTGCATGATTTTATGTCATGAACTGTTGAGCACACTTCTTATTACATTAGTCTTGCGGTTTCTTCACTTGGCACATTGTGTACAGCATCGTTATACTTACCGATAATTACCTACTTAATCAAGTGATATCTGAAAAATAATGATGTCATTATTCGTTCGTTGTGTCCCGTCTGAGTTCCAGTGAGTCGTGTAAATGACCTTCACGCTAACCGGCACATGTGGTTGGTAATATTATAATAATACTCTTTTCTCGGTCGATTATGTTGAGAGCAACTAATTATAACGATATGATGCCATTTTAATAAAATTAGAAGCCATTGTGACATTGACATTAATTAGGTTTTTTTTAAGTATTAAAATCTCGATCACTCCCTTTACAAATACTAAGGATATAAGCTGGCAAGATACCATGTAATAGATACGTTCTATAGATAATGGATTACATTTGAATCGATTAACGATTTATCGGCAAAATAGGAAGCCAAACCGATTCATTGGTTTCAATATAAAAGAAGCGCGAAATTCTGATTTCTCTCACATAAAGCGAAGCGCCCATTTTACTAACACCACATAACACCTTATTCAACAGTCATGTAATATGACGTATTACTAACGAATGTAGAAGGTGCTATGATTTAATTTATTTCTAGATAGAAAACAGGTTTAGCGTGTAAGCGGCTTAGATGTTTTATTTGTATAGTTTCATGTTTGTGTAGCGTCATTAATTTAGACGGACGGCTAGGAAGTTCTGATGGAGCTAACGCTGTAATAAAACTCCTACGTTACGTGGCACTGGGTTTAAATAACACAAATTCGCGTTTAATGTAAGCAGCAGATGGACACCTATAAATTATTGCCTCTATGTAGACGTCGAGAACGCCGTGCTAACTGATGAAAGTTGTAAACTTGTCAGTCATTTCAATGAGCTCGAAAACTTCCAGTATGTGACATACGTTTCTTCAAAATATTATAAATTACTACCCGACCATCGCCGACCTAATAAATTGACACTTGGGATATTTGGGGTGAATAAAGAGCCACCGTTCACTGCTTCTGCTAAAGAAGGTTGTTCGGTCGAATCAATTATTTTCTTAACTCATCATTCTTGAAGATATCCGGTACATATTTAAGTGGTCGTAATTGTGGTGGTATTTATTTTTATACATATCGCGTGGGTTCCTTGTTGAATTATATGGCGTATGCAAGTGTACTGCAAATTACTCTTATTTACTTACGCGGGTTTACCAGGACGTATCCATTAACCGCCTCGGTACATCATCTTGTTTGTAAAATGTACACATCTTCCGTCTGTAGAATATGTTATGGTTAATATTCTGAATGAAAAAAGTACGACCATGTGACTGTTAGTTGTCTTTATAAATCAATATTCATTTGGACTCATAAATAATAAACACCTCGATAGATTACAATATGGGTTCATTTAAATAAACATCAGTAAAATCTCTCGCTGTTTTAGATAAATTCAAATCTTTAAATTGTAGGCTTCTTAAAAGTCCAAGGTAAAGTAAAAAATTGAATATGCAGTAAATACTGAAGTTAGTGCGGCGTTAAATTTAACAGTTCACAGTCTATGAGTCTACGATCACAAAACGAACCCAATACTTGCACGGATCATGAGCAGCTGATGCATACCCATCTTTTTTGTCCTACTCCATCAGTATTTTATTATAAAATTTCAGTTTTCATTTTACGCTCACAATACCTCTGATCCTTTAATTAAAACTTCACACATGTTCATGTCCTTAATAAATTGGATCCATAAAGATAAGGTTATATTTTAATTATACTCTGTTGTATCGATATAGTTCGCCGATCTACATAATAAACAAACAAACAAAAATGCTTTTATCTGGTCGTACCCATGGACATACAAACCTTACTTAAGATTTGTTTGGTAGTCATTTTGTCCTTATGTTATTCTTGTTTTTTTTTTTGGGTCTGCCTGCCGAGCAATGCGCTTTGTTGACGTGATGTGTATTTGCATATACCCTTGACTCGACGACTGCCTTGTCAAATGTAACTTCATTGTTCACTGTTTTGATGATATGTTCATAACATGTAAATGCTAAGCCTGAACAAATTTTAATGTAAAACAGAAAAGTTTGCGGTCATTATTATTACAAATCCATGGGCGCAATATTTAGCATCTGCTAGTGCCATGAACTAGCCATATGCCACAAAAAATAGTAGCAGACAATGAGGTTCGCACATTCGAGATTCGAAAATATCGAGGTGACTGAACCCGTGAACAGAACATAGTCAATCGTTTTTGTTGATTTACAAAAAATACTTTAAATAAATTGCCCTGAGCAATGAGATATATCTCCACAAGCGCTCGCTTGTTTGTACTCGATATCATTTGAACTCAAATAGGTGGCTAATGGCATCGAAGTAGCAACCGCTAATTACAGTGATTTCACAGCAATTGAAATATGGACTGTAGTTGTGCTACGTCATACGTTATTATGTGAAGGACTTGGAGATTCAATTATACGTTAATGTGTTGAATAGAGAGTAGTTCTAGGTGTTGGCTGGGGAATGAAATTCAATGAATGGTGCATTCACATCCAGATTGAGCTCAGTCTTATAATGACGGAAAGGTATCATAGATTCCTGTTCCTATTTTACCCCCGATAATATACGAAATATAGCAACGACTAGAAAATACAAAACTTTGAACGCGTCTGCTGAGTTGCTAACGACGCCCAAGATTAACATGATCTATAGCAGTCTAACGAATACTCAAGTATTTTGCTCGATAGATTTCCATCAGAGGCGAATGGAAATATTTTAATTTATAGAGATAACCGTCGATACGTATCATGAATATAAATGAGTCAAGACAAAAACAAGATGTGTCTGAAGAGAAATAATAAGAGGCGTTCGACAGCCACGATCGTCTAGCCGCCATCGTCCTTGAGTGCAGAAATCCTTGATGAGTACAATCAACCGCCACCGGATAGTCGTCTCCGTTCAGGGCTGCCAATTAATATTTTAACTACATGTAAGGCGAGTGGCGGAGTCTATTTCAATTCAACTTGTTTAATGTCCACTTGCGTAAACTAGTTATGTTTATCTATCAGTCATTATGACTGGCTTTCTTGACGTGGTTTTGCAGTGTTTCTCGCAATATTGATGGAACTCTGTGACTGGAATTAAATTGAATAAGAAGCAAAATATTTATTAAATCCTAGGCATTGTAGTGCAGCCCTAGATTATCGACATAGCGTAGGTGCTAGCAAGTGTAACGACAAAAACTAAAACTGAAAATAAATGGGCGCGAAACGCCTATTAGCGCTGTGGTCGCTGGCAATACATGCTCAAATGCGGACCACTAGCCGTATTTGTAAATAAGTGATTATACGCACAGTCATGAAATATTTTAACAGTGTTCTATGCATGTTGTTTGATTGTGGCAGTATATCGGTTTTGATAATGGGCGGGTATTTCTTACGGAACTAAAGACTATTTGGATGGAGTGTACGTTACCCCAGCAAGAAAGTGTCACCTAGAGTTATATGAGTCGAACGTATAGTTGGTGCCTTATCTGCTGTAAATGTGCCCCCACATAAAAAATGTGTGCCCCCTGTCGTTTTGTAAAAAAACGGAAAAAACGATTCTTGCTGGGGTAACGTTTTTCTAGCAGGAAAATTCTAAACGAATGATCGGAGAGAGAAAAATTGTGCATGGCCAGAGAGCTTATATGTGTGCCTTAATGTGCCCCCAAAAATAAAATCTGTGCCCCTTCAGGTTTCCGAGATATTGCATTTCCTGCTGGAGTAACGTTTTGGTGAATCGTATATCTCTAAAACCATTGCATGTGCCCCTGTAGAATAAACATACACGAGTAGCTCTTAAGGGGCACACCTTAGTGCCCCAATTAGATTTAAGAAAATATTTATAGTTTTCAAGTTATCGCGGTTTTATGAAAACCCGAAAAAACATCGCAGCGCTTAAATGAGACAAGGTATAAGTTCGCTGAAAACTGTATTCGGTCCTTCTTGACGCTAATAATAACCATACAAAGTTTCAAAACTGTTCATGCATGCGTTTTTGAATAATCTTGCTAAAAGTCAAAACGACTTTTGATGGCAAAATACAAGGAACCGGCTCAATCCCAGATGTGTAGGTGTAAATCAAAATCATGTGCCTTTAGTCAAAAATATATGGTGAAATTATTCAGCTTGGAATGTTTCGCATTAAGTAAATATTAACAAAAAACCAAAATATGTAAATAACGGCTGGTTATCCGACCAAATTCCAATGACTACTAAAAAGCGACGGATTCATACATATCGATGACCTTCTTTATTGGACATATTATACCTATGCTGTTGTCCGTACAGTCGCGTTCAAAAGTTTTGGAGGCTAATTAAAAATATATTAAATGCACTTTGTAAATGACACACAAACACTATAATAAATGAAACGGCTTGTTTATGTGGAAATTATTATTTTTATTCCCTTAATTTGATGATTATAATTCTGTAACTACATACGTCTTACAGCCGCGAATAATATTTTAATCAACATACAACCTAGCACTGGCCTGCAAATTGCAAAAAACGCAAGAAATTTTGAATTTCGCGGGCTGGTTGGAGCATTCCCCTTAATGATGAAAAACTTACTGTTAATTTATCTAACCTACGGCTTATCAATAAATATATATAAATAAAAAGACATACGGGTTTTTTATTTATATACAAAAAAAAGAGCTAGGTACCTCTTTTTAGTAGTAGGTATTCATCACACATTTCATGAACTATATTTTTTTTAACATCAAATTTTGGGTCAAAGACCTGGCAAATGGCAAATATCTGGATGTATTTCTTTCGTTCACACGTACATTACTGGATGTATTTTAATGAAATTTAGAATGGAGAAAATAGCTTACCTTGGAATAGCTACTATTTCTTATGTACCTAATCATGTGTAAGGTCATAGAAACAGCTAGTAGAATATTATAATCCAATAACAACTTTATTACTTTTCTACTTCAGTGTACTCAGGCACAACACGTGTGAACTAGTTAGTGAGTAAAGTAAAGAAGGTCATCGATATGTATGAATCCGTCGCTTTTTAGTAGTCATTGGAATTTGGTCGGATAACCAGCCGTTATTTACATATTTTGGTTTTTTGTTAATATTTACTTAATGCGAAACATTCCAAGCTGAATAATTTCACCATATATTTTTGACTAAAGGCACATGATTTTGGTTTACACCTACACATCTGGGATTGAGCCGGTTCCTTGTATTTTGCCATCAAAAGTCGTTTTGACTTTTAGCAAGATTATTCAAAAACGCATGCATGAACAGTTTTGAAACTTTGTATGGTTATTATTAGCGTCAAGAAGGACCGAATACAGTTTTCAGCGAACTTATACCTTGTCTCATTTAAGCGCTGTGATGTTTTTTCGGGTTTTCATAAAACCGCGATAACTTGAAAACTATAAATATTTTCTTAAATCTAATTGGGGCACTAAGGTGTGCCCCTTAAGAGCTACTCGTGTATGTTTATTCTACAGGGGCACATGCAATGGTTTTAGAGATATACGATTCATCAAAACGTTACTCCAGCAGGAAATGCAATATCTCGGAAACCTGAAGGGGCACAGATTTTATTTTTGGGGGCACATTAAGGCACACATATAAGCTCTCTGGCCATGCACAATTTTTCTCTCTCCGATCATTCGTTTAGAATTTTCCTGCTAGAAAAACGTTACCCCAGCAAGAATCGTTTTTTCCGTTTTTTTCCAAAACGACAGGGGGCACACATTTTTTATGTGGGGGCACATTTACAGCAGATAAGGCACCAACTATACGTTCGACTCATATAACTCTAGGAGACACTTTCTTGCTGGGGTAACGTACACTTGGATGGATTGTTATATTTTTACTAATTGCATTTCCAAAAGCGACTTACTTAATATTTCCATTATTAGGTACTTAATTTCTGATTTTATTAAAATATCAAAACAGTATAAAGCAAAACATACCTAATGCAAATAATCATAAATAATTCCAATGTAGATAACGATTGCAGAGATTTCCGGTAGTCAGTATTTATCTCCCCATACATACATCCAGGCATCTATGTAATACGTTTTAATCGAAACGAGTACGTAAACATGTCACGTGTAAAATCCAACCGCAGCTTAAATTGAATTTAACTCGAGCCACGACCTGTCAACTTATCGAATATAAATTCTCTTAATAATCGTTACCAATTACGTGAGCGTTCGGCCTCGTACCGCACTATCAATCTTTGCAGAATGCTGTAACGAGCGATTACTACGAAGGATTAAGATCTTTTTGCGGTGGCATGTAAGGGAGAAAATGAATTGTCGAATGGGACTTTGATTAGTCTTTTTGGTCCGCGGCGACGTCGTCGTGAGGCGCGCCGGCCGGTCCGCCGCGCCGGCTCCGCGAGAAATGTTGGACGTTATGAAATCATCGCTGACAAACTGCAAATAAGAGTGGCCCTAACTCTAAACACTAGACAAGCTCGCCGGTCTTTGTCGCCAATTGCATAAATGTGCACTAATATAATGAAATGATATTTAAATCAATCGCTTAATCGCGCAATATCTCAACAGGAGTTTGTAAACAGAGTAATAAGTAGTTTTGTTTTAATGCATTTGTTCGTCTTATTACTACATGGATTTATCACGAAATATTGATCTAATAATGAGAGTAGATAGATCTAACTCGTAATAGTATGATTCATAAGAGGAAAACCAGTTATGTATTTAAGAACGAGTTCAATGGTTATTGTTATGTATTGGTACGATGTTTGACCATTATTTGGCGATAACAAATTGTGGACCATTGATGAAAAGATCTCAATACTACGCGAGGTCACTGCCGACGTTCACAGAAGTGCGTCGAGGACTTTTAATTAGGTACTATTGGTAGAGTACAGCAGCATTTTTATGGTCTTTTACTTTGTACTGATGACATGTTGTAGTAGGTACCTATATAGGTACTTCAAACCATCCGGCAAAAACTGGAATTCAAAAATTACTCTAAAAAATACGAACTTACTAAAAAGATGCTATTTGAAAAACTTTGTACTTACCTATTTTCTCATTAGTTTTGTTTTTAAATAAGCAAAAAATATCATGAATATGGTATGACTAAGTAATTCATAACCATTAATTTTACAAAAAAATCTAAACTAATTCACCAATGATATCAGCCTCAGCTTTGCATATTTGGAGGAATTTGTGGCAATATTCCTTGTGTTCCAATATTTCGTTAAAGGAATTTCTTCCTAGTGTAGATTCAGATGCCATCATACCATTGATAACTTGAGAACGTGTATTTTTTTTGGAAGTGTAGCTTACTCTCGCCACGCGACAATATCTGACAGCGAGTCTCGGAGGCGCGACGTTCGACAGTCTGTCACAGTCAAGTTCACGGCCTCCTCGGCCAACGTTCCGCAACATTTCCTCGTTCTGTCTCGTTACGACTCTTTATTTATCATCTCGATATATTGAATCGAAAGCATTACAATTGATAGCCTTGTCTCGCAGCTTACTTACGACACTCAATTACTTTATTGTACTTTTATTGTTTTCAGATCTTCAATTCCTGTAGACAATTTATATATAAGTTAGCCTGTTTTACAGTTCCTGGTTACGATTGTAGTAAGACGTTCGACAACGAGGTACTTTTTTATGTTACCTACGTCTATTATAAATTATAGTCGATTTAAGTTGAGTATGTCTCGATGTTATTCAGCCATTTGAAGCGCTCCACGTGTATTGTTCTCGACATTAGCGCGGGGTCGTCGACCAAATCTAACAAATGTTTGCCGATCTTATGACGAAAATGGATTTGGCATAAAGTTGCATTGTATCTTCTTAAATTAATTCCAAAAAATGTAAGAAGAAACAATGCAACTTTGAAATGTTAGTTTTAAAGTAAAAGTAACCTTTTCAGCTCTAGAAAATTTTGCTCTGTTGTAGAAGAAAAGTAGGTACTTATGCCTTCATAAAAAAATGCCGTTACGCATTTTAGACTTATCCGTTCAAAGAGTTGACCGTAAGTAACATCTATATAAAAAGTTGTTTACTGCTTTGCTCTTCACTAGTGTTTTTTACTTAGGTACGATTAATTGGGACTCTATTCACGAATATTAAGCGAGTTAAAGGTGTCGATGTAATTTGACGCGATACACAATTTAAATCTCTAATCAATTATTGTATATATTTATATACAAAACATTATCGACGCGGTACCACATTTTCCGTTTGTTTGGCGTTGGCTGTCAGATATAAATCTCCGTAGATCACGAGGTCGTTAATGTGATATTCGTGTCGGCGCCGTCTCAGATAGGTACTGTTATCCCATTGTCGATTCAAATGTTGCGCGCTTTCATATTTGTCTATGAACAGCTATTGTAAGATTTAGTTCCGTGTAAGTCAACAGATCGATATCTTTCCAATACGTGTACTTATAGGTAGCATTATGAAGCTTTTAAACGTATTTGAATATTTGTGCGATTCCAATCTCAAAGTGATTTTAGCGCGATAGTGCGAGTTAATCTGAATCAATTATTATAATCTTCGCTCTAAAGAGAAATAATTATTGTTATTATCCGTAATTTTAAGACATGACTCACATAGTAGCTGTTCTGTGTTAACGGTAGTTTTTTCGATAGCCTCACGCAATGAGCAGTTGCAAATTAAGGTATTTTTGTTTTAAGTCGGTATAAGTACTTAGGGGTAATTCTTACCTGTGTTGTCTACATGGGCTGTGGGACTTAGGGTCGGTACTCGGTAGTTTCCGCTGTATTTGATATGCCAGCCGTGATAAGACCCGGCGGCCACGCGACACTTGCTCAACCCCTTCCAGTGCCGAGGGTTGGTCGCCCTTCCGCCTTATTGATTAGCACCCTCGGAGAATTAACTTAATGGTGAAAACAACACAAAACAACACATGGTATATCAACAACTATACATAATAACTGCCTGATAATTACATTTTTTTTTTCGCATATTCTACTTGAATGACTCCGCGTTTAAATGTACAAAATAATGCTCAGTAAACGCCATCAGAATTCGTTTCAGGGAAAACAAAACACTCTGTCAACTTACTTTTTTTCCTATTTTATGTCATGAATGAAGTAGGAACAAGCAGTTTTTATTTGTAACTCTTCGTCGGCTGAACTGAAATGTTTATTTTAGTGACAAAGAATTTTGCTAAGGCTTTTTAAAAGTTTTATTAGGTAGCATTTTATGAAAATTTTCCTCTTATGGTACCTAAGTTATGAAATTGCCACCGGTTCATTAGACTCTAACGGATTCAAATGCTTATTGAATTTCTGCGAACCGAGTAAATGTTGTTTGATAGAGATAGGGCCATTCCCTATTATTAGTTTATAGTAAACCGTGCGAGCGCGAACCAGTTACACCGATCGAGCCGTGTTAGTTAAGTTAAATTATACGAGTGTGTTGTAAATCCCTTGCTTTCATTGTACTATCAAGAATCGTGAGTTGTACATTCATTCTTGAAAAGGCAATCTGGGAATAGAAGGACAAATACATGCACGGTCCACATAATCGTTGCTGCATGCCTATGGCTCAACTCCAGACTAATTAAGTGCATTATGGCCGAAGTCACGTTTATATTACAGAACATGTCAAATTAAAGTTAACTTTACAAATGTATGTGTTTATAAGGCTCGATTGGTGATCGTTAAATTTTATGCAGCTGTGTATGAGATCCGAATGGGTACTTACGAGTGTTAAGGTGTGTATTGCGGTCAGCGAGGAACTTACTCGGAGTTCGCAGTGTTGCGTCACCCAGCTGTCGGTACTGGTTGCGCCAAATCAATCTTGGGAGTTAATCGCACCTCTCGCCGTCCCGTTGAAATAGTTTGCAATAGTGAACTACCACAATTACTTCGATTCAACCGAAACAAGTACAACTAAGTTCGCAATACATAATTTAAATAATTTCGTGATTAGTTTGGTTGCATAAATCAATGTGTACTTGCAAATTAAAGATGGATATGATTTGTTCACAGTTGCGCAACAAAAGTTGAAAATTACTTTTACGGTATTCAACAAACACATGAATTAAGCATAGCTTTCCTTTGTTTTAGTTCACATCGGGTGCGGCGGAGAACGCGGCGTGTGGAACTAGTTCGTCATCATCAAGCTCATCATCGTCGTCGTCGTCATCGTCTTCATCGTCATCGTCATCGGACTCAGACACCGCTGACGCCGCTGGCGGCTCAGCGAACGCCTCGCCTGATGAGTCCAACGCTGCTCTTGCAGCCGACTGTCCACTACAGGTGAAGTACACGTATTATTCAAATTTTTCATGTGCCGTACATCATCATCATTGTATTCGCCTGCCCTTATCCTAACCTATTTGGGGTCGGCGGTGCATGTTAGCTGCCATACTCTTTATTAGCCACACAGTCCATCCATCGCTTTTTTGGTCTTCCCCTACTCTTTTAGCCAACCACATTCATACTCAAAACTTACCTCAGGACAGTTTTACTCATTTTTCGTAGGTAAATGCTGTACAAACGCGGTTATCAACTACAAATTACATTGTCTACATTTTTGAACAGGCCCCGAGAGCTATTTCAAATGAATATTAAAAGATATATCCAGTAACAACTAGGTCGTCAGACATGACCCGCGCTCGTTGTTAACGTGCATAGATAGGTAGCAACGTTAGTCTGTGTTTACTGTGTCTATTTGGAGCAGTATACTGAAATATATTTTGCAGCTCATCGACGATGCAGACCTTGCGGAACTATTTCCAGAACAAACATCGAGCGCGCCGGCGCAACAGCCCAATTTCTCGACCTTTACTGTCCACAACGCCGCGCCGGATAACGACGACAAGTCCATTGCTGATAATGGTGAGCGTTCTTCACTGTTTTCATTTAAGACAGTGATCAAGTTTGTTTTTATTAAAAGTTCAATGTTATCAAGACCTAAATATTTCAGGTGATGGATCCAGTAGTGAAATGGAACTTACGCCTCAGCTGGTGACAGCTGCAATACAGAGGGCAACCGCTGATTCCTCAGGATCGGAAAATGAGTGTTCCAACTCGGATACCAGACATCAGAACACCACGCACTACGCTTCCAGCCTGCTTCAGCAGTTCGTGCATCAAACACAACTGCTGAGCAGTACGGCGCCTTTGACATCTATTAGTACAGCAGCTACAACTTCGCTATCGTGCGGATTAAATCCTTCTACGATAGACGGTGTCGGGACAATCAGTGATTGTGTACTCGGACAAATAAATACTTTGCCTGAAATAGCACCCATAGCGCCAAACTTCTTATCATCAAGTCAGCATTTGAGTCCGCAACAAACAGAAGAGCTTTCGCAAAATTACAAAGATCTTGAAGAGATCACGTCTGTGACGGATTCTGTGGATATATCGATAACCAACCCACCGAGTCTGGAAGACTGTGTCGATAATAATGACTTCATGACATTAGACATCACTCAAGGAGGCTCCGAGCTAGGAAGTGCCAGTGATTTGTTAAAAAGTTCTCCTATTACCGTAGTCGGTACGGATTTAAATCATTTAAATCACATTGATTCTCAAAAGTTAGATACAATCAGTACGAATTCAGTTGAATCTCAAGAAGACGTGAAAAATGTTATCGTAGAATCTAGAAGAAAGAGAGGCAGGCCTCGAAAAGTTCGCAAAGCAGATGAATTTGACAACAAAGGTATGGAATCTCACAAAGCAGCAAAATCGGTAGTAAACGTAATTAATTTTCACAACAACAACGATCCTCCGAATGTTTCTCCGGATTCTGGTATTTTATCGAATCACAACTCACCCACACATTCTCCGTTGCGGCGGCATGACGTAGATGAAAGCCACGGTAGACTAGGTAGGAAATCTATACAAAAAGAGAACACCACTAGAAGAGCAATGCGATCGAAATCAAAAAGTCGAAGCCGTGCCCAGAACAGGTCAGATTCCAGTGATTGTGATTACCAGAAAAAGAGAATAGAGAATGAGATCAAACAAATTAAAACCGAAGCACCATCACCAGTCCCACTGAAACAAGAACAAAATAAATTTGAAAAGAACAAGAAAATCGATCAAAAGCTGGATATAGCTGCATTAGATAGAATGTTATACGCTACGGACAGGGTATTATATCCGCCTAGAAAGAAAGTGGGTCGTAAACCGCAAAGTAAAGCGAAATCTACTAAGAATACTCCTAAAACTTTAAAGGACAAGAATCAGTATGACTCTGGTGATACTGACGAAGACTCTGTACCTAACAATAGGTCGGTGTTGTCAGGAGTGTATGCCAAACGTAAAGAACTGAATAGTAAACTCGCTAGTTTGCCGAAAAAGAATAATAAAACATTTGGTAACACATGGAGAGATAATCAAAGTGAAAATGAAGCAGCTGCAGATGATCCATTAGATCCTACTTGGAAACAAATCGATCTGAATCCTAAGTATAAGGACATCTTATCGGGTTATAAAAGTGACCACGAATTCAAGCCATACAAAAGCTGCAGTCGTCTCATAGAGTCGGGCTACAAGAGTGATTACGGCTGTAGATCTGGATATAAAAGCGATTACTACCGTTCGGGCTATAAAAGTGACCATAAGTCGGGTTACAAAAGTGATAAATCGGGATATAAAACAGACAACAGTGTTAGGAGCATGCGAAGGCGGATGAGAAAACTAAAGAAGACTAGGTCAGTAAGAGATAGGTCATATTATAAAAATCAAAAACATTTTGTATCAGATCAAGAGATACTGGTTTTAACAAATAAAACATTCAGCAGCTTAACTTTAGGCCACAGTTCAAGTGATTCTGAATGTGAAAGTTACTTGAGGAAACCTAGTGCTAGTCCAAAGTATATAAGTGTTTGCACGAAATATCCTTTGACATCAAAGTACGACTTTGGATTCTCAAAAATGAGCCAAAAGCATGTGCTAAGACTGAATTCATCAGACCCGTTTGCCCCAGGTCCAGTATTTAGTGGCCTACAACGCCCCGTAACAACTTGCAATATATTCAAAGTGAGTAACAACAACAATAATAATACCCTGCTCAAATCACCAAGTAAAGCTAGCCACATAGGAAATTCATTGCCAGCACTAAAACCTGCTTTTACGCACAAGTTTGGATCGTCACCGATTTGTATAGTTGCTAAAACTTCGGGCTCAAAGAAGGACAGTGATAACAGTTTCAAATATTTCCCGAGAACACTATCACCGAAAAATCGCAAACAATTAAAAAACGGAAATACTTCATTTTCAAGTGGATCGAAAAAAGAAGTATCGCCTAAATCACTTCCTAGTATTTTTGAAAAGGCTAAAAACAGTTATGTTCCAAACAAGTCCTTAACAAGAAATGTTTTCCTGAACTTTAAGAAACCGAATATAAAGCCATCTTTCCACATCAAAAAACACAGGAGAACAGTAGTGTTAGCTCCACCCAAGATGAATTTAAAACCCACGGAAAGACTTTCAAGAGTAACTGTTAAAACTGAAAACAAACATCATCGACACAGGAGTAAACGGCGCCATCGATCTAGATCCGTTTCAAAGTGTCGAGAAACATACACAAAAACTATAGAACTTGTAGACCAAAAGTTTACACAGGATATGGACAATTTGATTTCCAATTTTATAAAATTATGTCAAATAGCGCCAAAATTAATGCCGAAGTTGACGAATGTCGCACAAAACCCGCTTAAAACAACGGAGAAGACATCCGCAGATTCAGTGCCTACTAAAGTAGTCAAAAGGGGATCGAAGAAACGCAAAACATCAGATAATCAAGAAATCGCTACACCTACTTCTAAACGGAGACATAAAAAACAATTAGCAGAATCTCAGAACAAAGGTGGTAAGGATACTAATGAGCATAAATTGCCTCTCAAAAAGCGACATTATCACATTAACTCTTCTACAGGAAATTCATTAAGCCTGAGTTTAGTTACATCTGAATTTGATGAGAACTCTAAGAACGGTACGAGTCCAGAAAAGTTCTTATGTACTGAAACGGATTGTACGGGAGATGTCCAAAGCAATACACCTGAAGATTCCCCTAAACTTAAAACTCCACTCGAAAAGGGTAAAAAGAATAGTGACAATTCAAAAGCTGCTCAGATCACCAGCACTCAAGACAACAAAAATCAAAATACGGATACTGCATTAAAAAATGCAAAAGTAAGCAGTAGTGCAATTGGAGATGATGTTCCATTGAAAGAAGATGATAATAATCATACACCAATAAAGAATCATTCTTCAAATTGTCTGAACGCAGCTGATGATGAACTTTCCATCAAAAAACCTACTGCCGAACAATCGGAACTTTCGAAGAAGATTTATGAAACATCTGAGAAATTGAAGGCGGTACATAAAATGGTTAATGATTTGGAGAAATGCCTACCTAAATCTAAAGATCCTGAATCTAAACCTGAGTCTAGTAAACAAGAAACGAATAAAGTTTCTTCGCCGAGATCTGAAAATAAATCTTCACCTACACGTCATTCCGCACCAATCGTAACACCTAAGAAGCGACATAGGCTTGAAGCAGAAAAGGTTATATCACACTCCAGCCTGGATCAAGTTGTGCAGTCTTTATCTAAAAAGCTATCAGAAGATAAACCTGTTACATCATCAGATACAAAGGAAACCAAGGATGTCAATCAAAATAACTCCAAGGAAGATTCTAAAGAGACTGAAAAGTCTGATGCTTTAACAACCAATAGTAACACGTCTTCAGCAAACAACGCTACCATTGATCCTTTGAAGAGCATGTCTGCTCGCTCTCTATACAAAAGTTCCATCCCACCAGCACAAAAGTCTGAAATAATGACACGAAAGAAAAATAGATTAGAAGGTTTAACTAGTAATTTAGTTTCTAAAATAAATCCAAGTGCAGCTACTAAAGTTTTAGATACTTTGTTAAATAACAATATACGTAAATCTATTGAATCTCGAATTTTAGAAAAAGAGAAAAACAGTACAGACCCTTCAACTAAAGTGACTGATGAAAAGAATAAAAATAAAGAAGCACCACAAATTAACACAAGAGCTACAGTTATTAAATCTCCAGTGTCGAAGGGCAAAGTTATAGACACGAAGAAGTCGAGGGTACCAGAACATGTTGAACAATCGCCAGTCGTCAATATCGATAAACCAACAGGTATATTTGAGTCGTCTATTGACTTGGAAGATCAGATTCCAAAATCATCAATATGTGTAAGCAATATTTTAGCTGAAGCCAATAAAAGCAAATCAAAAGCAAAAAATAATGATGTAAAAGCCACGAATTCCTTATTAGCGCCTATTGATACAGAATCCGACATACCGCTGGCATTGATTTCAGAAACACCAGATCCTATTATTAGGCCAAAAAGAGGAGAATCAATCGCCGCAGTGATATCGGATAAACTCCAGGAAACTGGTGGTCATAATTTACGACAAACTAAGAGGAATTTGATTACTGAGACTGAAGATGTCAATGATAGCAAGAAAAAGAAGAAAACGAATAACATCCTAAGAGAAAGCAAATTAGTTTTGCCTGCCAGGGTTTTAGTTCCAAAAGTTCAAGCAGAACGCCTTGCTATCTTAGATACAACTAAGAAGATTATTTTGAGCACTAAAAAGTCAGAAGGTAACGACTCTAGTGACAGCAAAACTGTTGAATCATCAAAGAAGAAACCTAGGAGGCGTAAAGCAATCAATAGAACTGGCTTTCCAAGCATTAAAAAGAAGAAGAAGAAAGTTGAAAGTAGCAACATTACCTCGGATAGTCATTTCACCTCCGATACTGATAATAATTCTTCTGCATTCGAACGAGTGCCAAAAGATGGCGAAGCAACGAGTAGTTTCTTGGAACGTACTACTAGCAAGAAGCCTGAACTAAAAGTTGTGCTAAATAAGGACGAATGTCCTAAGCAAGGCAGATTGACAGTGGTTGCTCTTGAGAAATTGCAAGGCAAAGACGTCCCAAGTGATAACAATAACAAAGCAAGTAACAATACTGAGAATGTAGTTAGCGAGAAGAAAGCAATAAATTCATCTATTCTTAGAGCTCCAGCCCTCCAGCTGAAGAGTAAGACTGAGAAAGAGATTAAAAATCACATCAATAAATGGGAAGTCCTCAGTGAGACGGATAGTATTCCTTCTCTGGCTAGTTCCCTTAGTAATGATCCCGAAGACAGCATACCTTTGAGTCTTTTGAATTTGAAACCTGACAGACCTGTCAGTCGTCTGGATAACTTAGAAAGATTGAAACGCAAGACGAGGGCAATGTCACCTTCTCATGAAATTGAAGAAATATTTTCTAAGAGGAAAGTGGTGGAAAGGAACTGCAAAATCAGTTTGAGGCCAAAATCAAGCCTTGCAGTTTTGTGTCCAAGTGAAAGAAGACAGACAAGGAGCTCAGATAACACAACTGACGAGCTGAAACCGACCAAGACAAAGAAAATTGAAGCCAAGAAAACAGGAGTGGAAACTGAGAAAATTACAGAGAAAGTTGCCGAGAAAGTCGCTGAGAAAGTAACTAAACCCGTAGCTATAGCTAATAGAAGAAAGTCAAGGTCTTGTCAGGTAAACAAGAAAAGAGAAGTGCAGTCAAGTTCGCGCGAGAGTTCCGTAGACACTATCGTGAGTCGTAAAATCGATTCGGCGTCTCGGGAGCCCTCTTTAGACACGCTCGAAAATGATCCTTTGCCGCTCAATGAAAAAGAAATAGATTTCGAAAAGAGTATTGACGTTTTATCTAAGAATATTATCTGTAAGAAACGAGTGGCCTCATCTCGCGACGACAGCCCGGCTAGCAGTGTAGACAACAGAGACAAACCTGTTATATCGAAAAGGAATCCACGACTACGGAAGAAATTCTTGGCCGCTGGATTGTTTTCCGATTACTATAAAGAAGTGTAAGTATAAACTTTCCTTTGATACCATTATCCATTATTAACTATTACTTTCTTGTACTAATTTCTCTTGGATATTTCAGTCCCCGACCGGAAGGGAAGGGAAAGAATCTGGTGACCCAAACGGAGTTCCCGCCCGGGTTGTTGGCTCCACCACCATATTGCGAGCGTTGGGTCCGCCGAAGATTGCAACACTTCTCTCTGCCTTATGATATTTGGTGGCAGCAGCATTATAATCAGCCAGTTCCATCATGGAACTATAAAAAGATACGCACAAGTAAGTCAAAACTAAACACTTCTATGATATTAGTAGGTTAAGTAAAGAGCTACAAGTAACAGAAGGATTTCTTAGTGATATTATTATCTTTTAGCATTTTTGAATGTTTTATTTTCTCGAGAAATAATCAGTGTGTTTTGTCATTTTGGGTTCAGTTATCTCACAATAATTTACCGTGTATTTCACTAATAGAATTGTCACGAACAAGTTTTTCTAGTCTTATCTAAAATGTTTGTCATTTCAGACGTATATTACGATGTGAAACCATCAGCGGAGGAATGTGAGAGTGTGGCATGCAACTGCGCTCCGTCATCAGGATGCAACGAGGACTGTATTAACAGATTAGTGTACGCGGAATGTTCGCCACAGCTATGTCCTTGCAGGTAAATACATAAAAACTAATTTAAGTATATGTTAAGAGCTTTATGTGCTCCGTTAGTTTAGTGGTCGCATCTGCGACTGCCGAGTCGGGTAAGACTCCCCGATTTCGACAGTTTTCATCTCGAGCAAAGTGATTTTCAGTTAGTGTCGAGCATAGAGATTTAAAAGAATTATAGACCGAACATTGGGAATACTGTTAGACAAAAATTTTGATTTTGATCTCGAATAGTTTCGATTTTCGAACCTGACAAGCGGGCGTATGACACTAGACAGAGTAACAAGTAATAGACTACGATTTTTTTTCGTCTAGTCCGGTCTATCGCTCGTAAATATTTGAATGTCTTTGGTGTCGTGGTTGTGGTTTTCCTTTAGAAGACACTCAGTCGCAGCCTGGAGCTAGTTAGTTATATGTCAATACAATTGCCTTTAACGTAGGTCTTAAAAACTGAGAAAATATCGATGTATCAAATGTTTTCCCCGAAGGGGTCAGGCAAAACAGGCATTTGTCCGTTTACAGACATAACGGTGATTTCTATAACACTTTCGCGAACGGTATAAAATTATTGTTTGTTATTTCCAGCGATAGGTGTAAAAACCAACGCATACAGAAGCACGAATGGGCGTCAGGTTTGGAGAAATTCATGACGGAGAACAAGGGCTGGGGCGTGCGAACTAAGCACAGGATCACTTCGGGAGACTTTATACTGGAGTATGTTGGAGAGGTCGTTTCTGATAAGGAGTTTAAGGTAAAAAGTTAACATTCATTTGTATTTTTAGACCCTTTTTCCACTCGGAGGTAATAAATTTCACAATGTCAAATCGATTTCTATCTTAGAAGTAGCTCTTTGCTTATTAGTTCCGTTTATTTGAGACTCACACCCGGTTTCTGAAAGCTAGATATTTTCGATCAAACCTACTGCCAAATTAGGTTTTTTTTTTTTAATAATGTCACAGTTTATTGAGTTTATATCAAACCCAATATACCCATGTCACGACAAAAGGCTCAAGATTTCAAAGACTGGATATTGTTATGTCCAGTGAATTTCATCGAGAGTCTCATTGTCTGTACGTTTACAGGAGCGCATGGCCACCCGCTACGCCCGCGATACCCATCATTACTGCCTCCACCTAGACGGCGGGCTCGTCATAGACGGACACCGCATGGGCGGCGATGGCCGATTTGTCAACCACTCTTGTAGACCCAACTGTGAGATGCAGAAGTGGACTTCTAATGGTAAATAACTTACTTCATTGTTTCTTAGCTGATAAACTCACTATTCGACGCTAAAACGAACGTAGTAACAGCGCGCCCAATGCACCCATGACCCTTACGGTATTTCAAGTTTCCACAGTCGTATTTTTGCCAAATTTGCTGTGTTGAACTTGACCTAACACCAACAATGAACTGTAAGATTTTAATAGATTCTATTCCTCAATATTCTGTTGGAAAATAGTATGATATGATGGTATATGTTAGCCAAATTTATTAACTATTAATTTTCATTTCAGGCACCTTCAGAATGGCTCTTTTTGCCCTTCGAGACATCGATCCTGGCGAAGAACTAACTTACGACTACAACTTTTCACTGTTCAATCCTGCTGTGGGTCAGGTATGTTTCTATCTGTTTATTGCTGTTTATCGGTATTTTCATTTTATGTGACGCAGTATTTAAATCATACCTAACAATTTCGCAGCCCTGCAAATGTGACTCGGAAGACTGCCGCGGGGTGATCGGAGGCAAATCTCAAAGAATAACCAAACAACCAGTGAAAACTCAATCACGCACACCTTCAAATGCGTCAAACCAGTCCCAAGGTTCAAACGGGCACCAACCACGGGTCGGGCGACCCCGCAAAGCAGTAAAATGTAACAAAAAGTCGGAACAGCAAGCAGTTAGTACGTGCGATATCAAGACTATGACGATACTCAAGTATCAACAACATCTAAACAAATTGTGGCAAGAGCCTCAGATGAAACCTCTTACAGCTAAGGAGAAGAATATCGTTAAAGAGCGGCACTGTTTCCTTTTGAGGAATTTGGATAATGTAAGTTAATTCATACTGGCCATGTTGAGGCATCTCATAGTTACAATTGTTTTCGGTTTGAGACTGAAACAGTCTCGTATTTATGGAAAACACAAGTTGGACAGGTTTGTTTCAGCAACATGTTTTTGGCTCATGTTTCCTTCGACAATGTTGCGCAACTTTTAACCTTAGTGCAATTATTTATGACCGATCTATTTCCCACAGGTGCGGCGCACACGCGAGCGTATGAACCTGGGCATGCCTGGCTCACCGCCCCCCCCGCCCGCGCCCGCCCTGCCCGCGCCCGCCCCGCCCGCGCCCGCACAGTCCTGCACGGTGGACCCGCTAGCGCCGGCCAGCAGTGTGGACGAGGCCGGGGCACTTGCAAGACTGCGAGCACTGCGTGACGTCACCAGGGCGCCCAAACCGAAGGATGATCCGACGCAGCCACGGGAGCAACGACTCAACAACGTCTTGAAGGCTATCTGTCGGTCGCTGAAGGAACTCAAGGGTAAGTACAAAATGGATAGTAAGAATTAGAATAACTAAGTTGCAACTAGATAACAGTCGATTGATGACATTGGTCGTTCAGATCAATTCAGTGGTCTAAAATAAGCTGAATAATGTTCATCCATCAATTTAAGTGTTTAGATTTGGTTGACATCAATAGAGCTGGATTATTGGATTGGTAATTCGAATTGGTTGCGTTTATAATTAAGAAATTTAACAGGCTAAATAAAAAATACAATGTTTACGTTATTTGCAGACGAAAAAGATCGACCGCTATCCTCACAGCTACTGCGAGCTAAAGCCGAGCGGGGCAAGGTGCAGGAGGCCGGGCCGGCCGACCTGGCGGCCGTAGAGAGCGAAGTGGACGCGGGTCATTACGACACGCTGGCTAAGTTCGATGCGGACGTCAACTCGTTACTCAGTGCCATCCTTAGAGAAAATGGCCGCCTATCCACTATGGGTGCTGCTGCCGCTCAGGTCAAAAAAGTAAGAATAGCATATTATTAAGTATGGTAAACCGTAAGGAACATTGGCAAGGTATGGGGGAGGCCTATACCCAGCAGTGGGACAGAAAAGGCAAAAAGAGGTAAACCGTACGTTCATAGGAACAATTTGACTTAGACAGCCCAATTTTCATAACAGTAGACGAACTTTTCGTAGTTTTGTTACATACTTGCAGTGGATTCTGGTTTTAGTGGCACAGAATCGTTTTTCAAAGCCGACGTTTTTCTAAAACTCAATGTTCCATTATCTCCCGAGTAAGTACTAGCACCAGCACCGGTAGCTACTAATTTTTTTTTATTAATTATTTTTTGTTCTACCAGGCATACAACTCGACAAAGTCGGATTATGCTGATATGCTGACTAAAATACTTGGACCAGAAGAGACTTTGCCACCTGGGTTCCTGCAGAAAACTAAGACTGGTGAGGACTTTTTTACGGCACATTATCGCATGAGTAATTGGGATATTTGTAATATTGACAGCCTTCCGCTGCGACAATTACCACAATTTTCACTTGGTCAGTCCTAGACTCATACATAACTTAAATTTGTTTCTTTAATTCTTCAAAAATGTATAGTTGTTCGTGTAAAGATTTGGCGGGGATGCGAATGTATAGGAAAGTGCATTGAAGGAATCACCCTAAAGTAAACCACAAGTGTTGCTTAAATTTATGTCCGTCCTATGTTAGACAGTCAGCTATGCTAGAAACCTGTTCGCATCTTCTTCGAGTCACGAGTTCTTGGTTGGTTAGTTATGAACGTTTTCCATGTGTTGTTCACAGAGGAGGTGATAATGTGTATCTGCGGGCTGCACGTGGAGGAGGGGCTCATGGTGCAGTGCGGCGGCGCCGGCTGCGGCGTGTGGCAGCACGCGCGCTGCATGCGCGTCACGGACACCAGCGTGCCGCACTACTGCCACCACTGTCACCACAACAAGGTACACACGTCACACACTCACCACACCGCCGCCGGCTGCGGCGTGTGGCAGCACGCGCGCTGCATGCGCGTCACGGACACCAGCGTGCCGCACTACTGCCACCACTGTCACCACAACAAGGTACACACGTCACACACTCACCACACCGCCGCCGGCTGCGGCGTGTGGCAGCACGCGCGCTGCATGCGCGTCACGGACACCAGCGTGCCGCACTACTGCCACCACTGTCACCACAACAAGGTACACACGTCACACACTCACCACACCGCCGCCGGCTGCGGCGTGTGGCAGCACGCGCGCTGCATGCGCGTCACGGACACCAGCGTGCCGCACTACTGCCACCACTGTCACCACAACAAGGTACACACGTCACACACTCACCACACCGCCGCCGGCTGCGGCGTGTGGCAGCACGCGCGCTGCATGCGCGTCACGGACACCAGCGTGCCGCACTACTGCCACCACTGTCACCACAACAAGGTACACACGTCACACACTCACCACACCGCCGCCGGCTGCGGCGTGTGGCAGCACGCGCGCTGCATGCGCGTCACGGACACCAGCGTGCTGCACTACTGCCACCACTGTCACCACAACAAGGTACACACGTCACACACTCACCACACCGCCGCCGGCTGCGGCGTGTGGCAGCACGCGCGCTGCATGCGCGTCACGGACACCAGCGTGCCGCACTACTGCCACCACTGTCACCACAACAAGGTACACACGTCACACACTCACCACACCGCCGCCGGCTGCGGCGTGTGGCAGCACGCGCGCTGCATGCGCGTCACGGACACCAGCGTGCTGCACTACTGCCACCACTGTCACCACAACAAGGTACACACGTCACACACTCACCACACCGCCGCCGGCTGCGGCGTGTGGCAGCACGCGCGCTGCATGCGCGTCACGGACACCAGCGTGCCGCACTACTGCCACCACTGTCACCACAACAAGGTACACACGTCACACACTCACCACACCGCCGCCGGCTGCGGCGTGTGGCAGCACGCGCGCTGCATGCGCGTCACGGACACCAGCGTGCTGCACTACTGCCACCACTGTCACCACAACAAGGTACACACGTCACACACTCACCACACCGCCGCCGGCTGCGGCGTGTGGCAGCACGCGCGCTGCATGCGCGTCACGGACACCAGCGTGCCGCACTACTGCCACCACTGTCACCACAACAAGGTACACACGTCACACACTCACCACACCGCCGCCGGCTGCGGCGTGTGGCAGCACGCGCGCTGCATGCGCGTCACGGACACCAGCGTGCTGCACTACTGCCACCACTGTCACCACAACAAGGTACACACGTCACACACTCACCACACCGCCGCCGGCTGCGGCGTGTGGCAGCACGCGCGCTGCATGCGCGTCACGGACACCAGCGTGCCGCACTACTGCCACCACTGTCACCACAACAAGGTACACACGTCACACACTCACCACACCGCCGCCGGCTGCGGCGTGTGGCAGCACGCGCGCTGCATGCGCGTCACGGACACCAGCGTGCCGCACTACTGCCACCACTACAAGGTTACACATACACAAATCCCCTCTTCAACAAAGTAAAATACACACGGCCTTGATCTGAGACTGTGCTTCGTGTTCAAAATGAACTGATCCCCAAATCGTATCCATTGCTGATTAATTTAAAAAAAAAGTGCAGGTTTTATACAGCAAATATCACACTCTGACTGTGTATACATCACGCACTGTGTAAACCTAGTAAAATCATGAATGGATAATAAATAACCCTTGTATTGCTCTCAGGTGGACCGCGAAATTCCTCTAGACGAGTACACAGAAGAAGGTCACCAATTCTACCTGTCTCTAATGCGAGGTGACCTGCAAGTGCGACAAGGCGACACTGTATACGTCCTCCGCGACATTCCCATCGATGAGAAGAACCCAGACGTTAGTCAGAAACACGGCGACAAAGCAGATAAGCCGGAATCGCCTAAGACCAAACGCGTGGATAGAAAGAAAGTCAAGAATATCGCTAAAGGGAAAGATAAGATTGAAGATACGGCACAGAATAAGGTTAGTGATAAATTCTACAGGTTAGTTAGTGGAGCATTCATAATTTTACTAGTTTATATCTTTCTTGTCCCCTTGACATTGCTGTCTTATTTTCATGTCCCACGAAAGTTTTAACTATTGTAACGGTTCATAAAAAGACAGCTCAGTGAAAGACAGACGACGTAGGCGCAGTAATTTTTATTTTTTTCGAAACTTTTTAATTGTGTGGACCAGTGGCGTGCCCGCAATGAAAGAGAGGCAAAGCCCAATTAACCAACTGACGACATTTGGGGAAAAAATAAAGTTCCACTCTCTATTCTGAGTTCTGACATTGGTTTTTAATAACGCCGGTTTTATTTTTCCTATTATTTAAATATGCCTAAATATAAAAATACAAATAGTCGTATTTTATATCCCTTCACAAAAGAAGTAAATGATATAAGAGCCATCTACTGACATAAACGTAACAACAGAACTCTTCAAATCGATTCGTAATTATTTTCGCGAGAGATGGCGCTCAAATAAAAAATTGATTTCTACGACTGCAAATTGTTGAAAATGTATGAATGTGTTATTCTTATTACTCACAGTGTGAACACCCATAACTCTTCAATCTTCGTTTCTTTACCACGGACAGATGACAAAGAGCAAAGCACACAGTACCTAATGCATGGTATTACCTACTAGATAGATTTACAGATACTTACATACTTATTAATATCAACAATGACAATTCGTTTGAGTAAATGACACTTAAATGTATAGTAAAATTACTTTAATTACTTTCTGTATTCCAAATGAAAAACACTATCTTTCTGTAAAAATAATTTTATTACATATTTTTCATCAAAATGTTGGTGAAGGTTTTAATTCTACCAACAGCTGTTCTTCTATAGCAATATTATTGTCGTAAGTTATGAATATATATAACTTGTCGCGAGAATTGTCACAATTACGAACGAGATTATATTTTTCTGTAAAACTCAAAGTATTTACCTTGCCCAGTATCAATTTCACACACTAATCCTTCACAAGGAACAGATGCATGCGTATCCGAATTCATTTTAGTGTTAAAAAATCTATAATAATAAAAAGAAAATGCACTAGTATTCACTAATCACTCAAAACACAACGAACATCGAACCGTGAACACACATTCTCTCTCAAACTACACTGACTTACACGCACACATTAAAAAAAAAGCCCCGCTTTAAATTCAATACAAATTGTCCAAATAAGTACCTACGAAAAGTGACGAAAACAGACACAACTTGCTAGGAGTAAGCGAGAGGTCAGAAGCCAGATGTATCTGGCTTCTGAGCCAGTACGTGTGAAAAAGATAGCAATAGCACTGACTGTAGGCCGTAGGTACGATTAGTTTCGCGCAAAATCAGATGAATTAACTTATTATATTACTAGCGACCCGCCCCGGCTTCGCACGGGTGCAATGCTGATACTAAATACACTACAGAAAAACTGTGAACGTTGTATATAAAAACATAGCGGCCCACTTCGGCTTCGGGTGTAAAATATATAGCCTATGTCACTCACTGAAAAAATGATTAAAATTGATCCAGTAGTTTTGATTTATTCATTACTGCCCGTGGCCCGCACGCGTTAAATTTGCCTCGCCGCGCCGGCCGGTGCCGGCGCAAACGCTACGTCCCGCAATTTTTAAATCTGTAATATCTTCGAAAATATTCATTTAAATCATATGCTGTAAAGGGCCATATAGACCTATATTAAATCAACAATGTATTTAAGGTATTTAATTGGATAAGGATTAATGCCGTATTGGTTAAAATCGCTTCGGAAATTAGCCATTATTTGGCGTAAAAAGTAAATGACAAAAACATGTTATTGTGGGATATCCATAAGAGATAGACATATACCATCGCGGAATTTTCTGTAGACCTTTTTAATGTGTACAATACTTAGTACATTATTTTGATAAATCTCGTAGGGTTCAGCCTGCGTTTGCAATGTAAGCGGAAAAAAATGAAATTATTTACGACTTCACAATAGAAATCTTGAAATTATCAGTGGTTCTCTAATATATTAAGCATGTTATTATACATATAAACCTTCCTCTTGAATCACTCTATCTATTAAAAAAAACCGCATCAAAATCCGTTGCGTAGTTTTAAAGATTTAAGCGGTCAAAGGGAAATAGGGACAGAAAAGCGACTTTGTTTTATAATATGTAGTGATTGTTTGACGTAAATTTTAGTTTGTGTTAGATTTATTTTTTATTTGTTGTATTTAGTTTGATTGTAAGGCAAGCCGGGCGTTTCGGCTTGTATGATAGTTCCGCCACTGGTGTGGACCTAACTCGAAAACCATTAATCATTGGGTGGACCTGAACTTGAAAAAAAATAATCATTTACTTAAATACACGTTATTTCTTAGGAGGGTGAAGTCCGTAAGCACACTTACCAGACTATCGGTGAGATCTCCGTATCGGAACTGGACATCTTCCGCGTGGAGCGGCTGTGGAAGCACAAGGACACGCAAGAGCGCTACGTGTACGGCCACCACTACCTGCGACCGCACGAGACCTTCCACGAGCCCACGAGGAAGTGAGTATCATGGATCACTATGTTAAGGTCGGCTTCCAGTCTCAATAATAATTATAATGTTCGGTTTTTACAAGAGACGACTTTTGAGTTTATTTCGGCATTTCTTTCCAGAGATCAGCCCAATAGGAAATACAGAATTCTAGTTTTAAAAAAATGCACGTAAAAATATCTTAAAATATCAAGTTTAGAAATAAACATCATTTCTAAATCAGATAGCTCGACTGCTAAAAATCTAGCCAGACCAAACGGCCTAACATGCTTTGCGAGACATGAATAGTGTCAGGACAAAGTGGATATTCACCGTTCCACGGACCGAGGACTGCAGCAAGCGTAGACCTTGATCGATATCCACTAGCCCATATTTTATACTAATACAATATTTCGCTTCCAGGTTCTTCCACAATGAGGTAATGCGGGTGCCGCTATACGAGGCGGTACCTATTGAACTCGTCATGTCGCAGTGTTGGGTCATGGATCTCAATACTTACTGCAAGGTAATAATATCAACATTTATTTATTTTTACGGTTTCATAGGAAATTTGAAGTTTCTCAACGTCATGTTGAGTATTTATTCCCGAAATTTGTGTTCTGAGATTCCGAATTTAAATGTAATCGTGTGTTTCCCTCAGGGTCGTCCGGTGGGCGCGGCGGAGGCGCACGTGTACATCTGCGAGCTGCGCGTGGACCGCGGCGCGCGCCTGTTCACCAAGGTGTCGCGGCCCAAGTACCCCATCTGTACGCGCCCCTACGCATTCGACCACTTCCCTCACCGGCTTAAGATCACGCGCACCTACGCGGTATGTATGCTTAACGCATTGGCGAAATTATATCGATATCTAAACAAAAGACAAAACAAAAAAAAAAACTTAAATTTTTTCGTGTTTTTATCATGGTTACTTGGATCTCGATGATTCGAAAACCATTACGTCTGTCGAGTATCGCTAGCGAATTAAAATCAAAATTATTTAAAGACCTTGCACAAACATCAATTCCTGAAATTATCAAAATAAAAAGTATAATTTCCCAGCCCAAGAGATGCTTCTAGAATTATTTATTATTGATTGATGATGGTTCTAATATTTTCAATATCATTGCAGCCACATGAAGTGTCTCCTGAGTATTTGAAAGGAAAAGCAGCTAAGAACGCCGCCGCTACTACTGATAAGAACAATAAACCGACAACGAAGGAAGTAAAGAAGAAAGTGCCTACCGTTAGTCTTACGGATGCTGCGGCTAAGGTGAGCAAAAATCTTGTTGTTGTTGAAATTACATACGTACCATTGGCGAACGGTCAAAATTGAATCAGGGGAAGAAAAATGAGAATTGAATTTATTTTTGTATTTTCTTCTATGTTTATTTTAACCTCATTTTCGTTATCAGTGAACCCGAAAACTATGAAAAAAATACCCATGATAAACAAAACAAAAAAAAATTGGTGGCGCCACCTTGAATTTTCATTTTGACCTCATTTTTGTTATCAGCGTCTCCGAAAACCACAAAAATAACACCCATGATTAAAAAACAGAATATTTTCTTTGGAGTCATCTTGAATTTTCACTTTGACCTAATTTTCGTTATCAGCGACCTCAAAAACCACAAAAATGACACCCATGACGAAAAGACCGAATAAAATTAAAGAATAAAATGCAGAGGAAGTATAATAACAAAATAAAAAATCTAAATGATACCAAATACGATATCGACCATTACTTATTCTATGTCTTTCTCCCCTACATATTGTCTTTTTCTGCCCCTGTCGTAACTCGATAATCTTCGGCTTACCGAGCTCCCTACAAAACGGTACTGTCAGCCGCGAAGTCACGTGTATGCGTCCATACGATTTTAGTTCTGAGTTCTGACACCCGACCACCGGCTTATTTGGCGCCACTTGTTGCTTTATTTGTTGAAATGAAAAATGTTGTCATTTTTTAAATGTTTTCAATCCTATGATGTATTAAATGGCTGTAATGTGATGTGAAACATACAGATGTGTATGTAATTTACTATTTGACTCCAGTAGACACACCTAAACTCTACGTAGAGTGCCTTGTTCGGCAGGAATCGGATTCTTAGGTGCCTTCGGGCCTGATACGTACATTACTTACACTGTCTAAATTTTTTCTTATCGTTATAATGTGGATGGAGTCGGACTAGCTTCGATGAGACTGTCCGATTAGGACTAGTCGTCTGATGAGTATGAAAAGGATAAACTAAACTAGCTAGCGCAATTCTAGTCGTGATGGTTGTCGACTATCGATGTTTTGATGTCAAAATGACGAACTAATAATATTGTCAACTAAGAACCTCATCAGGTCAGTCTAGTTCCGAAATGTAATTTAATTTGGAGACATAGGAATGTGGTTATCTATTGTTTTGTTGCAGAGCGTGGGCAGCGCTGCGGGCGGCGTGCGCGCGCGTTCTGCGCAGAAGGAGCGCGTGAACGGCATCGCGCGGCGCCTGCTGGCGCGGCTGGGCGCGCGCGGCGCGGCGCTGGACGCGAGCTACCTGCTGGCGCCGCGCCGCCCGCGCCGCGCGCTGTCCTGACGCTGCGCCTGCTGCGCCGACTGACTGTACCGTACCGCAAGAGGGAACCCGACGATGTAATCTCCCGTTTATGTTATAATACTACTTATGATTTTGAAGGTTCTTTTTATTGTAAGTTTCGTGCTCCGCCGCGATGTTGTAGTGCAGCATAATTATTTTTTAATTATTATTTCGACCCGATTCCTCTACTTAGACTTAGAGTACTGCGAATAGTTATATTTTTACATAAGAGAAGCGAGAGGAGTATTGTTGTAGTTATTTATACATGTAACTGTAAGATATAAAGTGTAGGTTAATGAAATTATTAGTTAACGACCACTGGTGCGAACTGATGTTGAACGTTGAAGAGTTTTAATAGAGGTTAGTTACAGAAGTGTTGTTTGGGAGGTTGTTAATTTAATATTAGTGATTAATTATTATTATTCTTTTTTTTAATCATCTTCCGCTAGATTAAGAGTTAGAGGAAGTAGATTATGTTTCAATCGTCTGGTCATTTATATACGTGCTCGCAGCAGCAAGGCAAGATGCACACTCATGCCTTACGTCACGCACTAAAATCTCTCTAATTTTTATACTTTGGTTAATATACGTTGTACATATAGTAGCGTTTAAGGTGGTTGGTTGTTTTATGTTAAAATCAAGATAATAATATATTGCTTACTGTACGGACTCTGTTAGTCCTCTATGAAGTGTCTCTGCTTGTTTATCTGACGCGCGTCGAACACGCGCCTCTCATATTATTAAGCCTTGAAATTGTGATCACGGAGAACAAAGTTGTTTTTGTTTCTAATTTATTTGTAAATTACTGTTAGTTATTATTCTTTCTTTTCTTAGTAATTTAACTTTTCAGTGATTTTTTGTATTATCAAGACACACAGTTTTTATGTATTTGCCTTTATTATGGCTTGTACTAATTAATCTTATTAATTGTAGCAGCATATGTTGAGGTCATTTGGTCCCAGATTCTAGTACAAATGTTCATCAAAATCATTTTTTACATATTATCAAGATCTAATAACTTGATTATATTGACAACGAAATGAATTTACGTTATGTATTCTACAATGGTGTAGTAACTTACTGTTACATTTCTCTGTTATTAAGATTCAAAATAGAGTGCACTTTTAGGCAATAACTTATATCAGTACACACTAAGACTAGATACTTTAAAGTATTAAAAAATATGTTTTTTGCTTGCACTTGCACCTGTATCTCATGGAATCTTCGCCTTATAGTTAAGACACAATCAGTCTACCATTTTGTACCATAGATAGACATTATTATACCCGTTAAAATATCCGTGAATTTATCTATAGTAACAGTTAGTTAATTCAGGAAATTCAAATAATTATGTACTTAACTAGTGAAATAAATAGTTTACAATAGTCAAAAGTAGTTTAGGAATAAGAATTACAGCTCGATTGCCTTTTTGTGTATGACGTTCTACACATAGACTTAATTGTCGGATGATAAGCATTCATGCAACAGCAAAGCCTGAGCCAACTTCAATTAATCGAATTTTGGGATCAAAATTATATTTTCTTTTCCAATTGACATTGGCAAAATTAAATTGATTCTCTATCTAATACACGTGTAAATAGTTTGATTTGACGAGACTTTATAACTTAATCAATTAAAAATCGTAAACTATTTTTTTCGTATAAACTTTTTTATTAATTTAAATGTATTTTTGTCACAACTAAACTTAGTTGATTAACATGAAAAATGTTTTATTCAAATGAATTCGAACTATTTTCACATAAATCAGGGATATTGAAGTGTTATAATAAATTACTTATTTGATATAACGAGCAGCTTTACTATTTATATGTTTTAAGATGCCATTTGTTGTAACTCATGTTTAAATAATAAATTAAATTGGATCAAACTTCAGTTTTTCAATTGTTTTATCCCAGTTATAGGTCCTAGGTACCCAACGCCTATTTCGCAACTAGAGCATAACTTATTGAGATTTAAGGGACATTGGAGACTGGTCATAACAATATTTGTTGACAGTGGAAACGAGCCCTCGTTTATTTATTCGCATAAATTGGTTTTTACAAAACACTTTTAGAAGTCACTGTCTCTTTTAAAGCCCAGACATTCGTCAAGTCACATGACGACTATGCAGATTAGTGTCTGAGATGATCTTTTGAAGAAAGAACCAAACAGATTTGAGTGGATCTGTCCAGTCAGTGCCAGCATTTGTCAGTGATTGTGTAGCTCGATTCATAACCCAAGGAGCTCGACGACACGACAAACAATACCAAAGACAGGACATTTGGGTAGACTGCATAAAATACTCAAACTGCCAGTCAATTGTAAGAACATGCCTTTGCTGATCTCCATTAAGACAGTCGTCGGTCCAATAACATGTCACGATTACGATTCGCAAGTAAAGCATTAATATTCTAGTAATTTAAGTTAGCAATATGATTCGAATGTTATAATTGGACATGATTAAAAGGAACTTCGGAATGAACAGTTGTTTCCATCAGCCACCTGTCCTTATATGGATACACTTCACAATCTTTAAACTAAATCGAAACAATAATAATGTATTATTGCTGAAGGTACCTACCTTCACTAGGACCTGAAACAGAAACTTATCATCCTTCGTTTGCGTCTGAAAATGAAACTGCCGCTACAACATCTACACCAGGACCTGTTAAGTCAGATGGAAAAAAAGTTACAATATTATCTGAAATCGAAGTATAGTCCACTGAATCGCGTTTTCTATTTGGATAAAAGTAAACTTAAATTGCACAAAATAGATAAAACTCACAATATATCACTTAATCCGTGTAATGATAAAAAAACTTGAAATTGACCCAGAACCATCTATTGATTATAATAATCCAGTACCATCCACCTCTGCAGAAATGTTTCACATGCCTTTAGCTTGTAATAGAAAAAGAAAATTAGTTCAAGAAACCGAAGAAACCGGAGATTCTTCAGATGAAGGGCCGTTCTTTTCTGAATCAGAACAAAGTGATGTGGAGGAAGATACTGTACAAAACAACTTCGAAAAAACAAAAAAAAAAAGATACCTTAATGCATCAAATTGGCAGTTTCCTCTTAGTTAAATTTCGTGGACTAAAAATAAATAAGTTTTATGTAGGCAAACTTTTAGAACTAACTGAAGGTTCCGGAATGCTTATCAAATTTATGAGAAGGAAGGGGGATCTTTTTTATTGGCCAGACGTGAATGACATTAGTTTTATACTAGACTCAGATGTGGAGCTGGTATTGACTAACCCTCAAGAGGGTCGTCGAGGGAAATTCAAATTTGACAACATCAGGGGCGTGCCGTCCATACAGGCAAATAGGCTTAGCCTACCTTAGCCAAATTCATTTATTACAACAAATCAACAATCATGTACTTAATAAAAAATACAAAATATAAAAAGAAAGTTAAAACTCCTGTTATAACACTTATAGCAACTTGTCGCGCCCGTGTGACGTCACACGGGCACACGCTACTACTCCTTAGGCCACCAAACGAACTGCCTTCATTTCTCATCGACTCATTGATGAATTTACGCACACTGGTGCATATTTTCGTGTGTATGAACGGCACACATGTATAGATTATGGGCGGGAACTCCGCCGTAAGGAGACCGCCAGCGCAGTTCTGATTGGCTGGCCTTGAAGGCCAGCCAATCAGAAGTGCCAGTCAAGATGAATGAAATGCAGTGCAGGGTTACCAATTTGTGGAGATTTCCCAGGATCGCGGGGAATTCGAGAAACAGACTACACACTGAAACGATCGTTTCCATAATGACTTGCTACTTTAAAAAAACAGGGTGGTATTGTCGAATATAAACCTTCCAAAAAAATATAAATTATAAGGAATAGCAAAAGCCCTATTAAAATAGTAAAAAATACATGAATTTTATTTTTTCCCAAAATTTTGTGAAATTTCGCTTTGATTTTTGGGAAGTTAGGAAAATAACTGTGGCAATCCGGCAAAATGATGCAATTATTATTTGGTTTCTTAAGAAGCCATATTTGTGTATCCGCGATCTTGAATGTTTTGCTTTTTTTAACGTACTCAATTAAAAGTAATTTGTTGTTTATTGTTTGTTTATCTACATAAAAATGGTGTTCTGTTGTGAAGTTTGCGCTGATAATGTGTGTTTGTTAGAAGTTCAAAGTAGTAAGTTTTCGCATTATCGTTTAATGTTAAGATTCAACTTGATTTGATTTTGATGATTTTAAGTTATTTATAAAGATACGAGACGAGTTTGAGTGACTGTGACTGAGTTTGAATCTTCAGAAAATCGTGATTTGAACCTTGAATAATGTGGTGAGTTCTTGTATTTATAACTTTTATAACACGCGTTTTCGGCAATAATCTCGTGAATGTACTTACATCCTTAGCTTCTACAAGTTGTGTGTTCATAATAAACTGATTTCGTTTGTGCTATAAAACTATTGTTTCTTTCACTGGATAGCCTACACCCCCACCATACTGTTGTTTTTACAGGCTTTCTTTTCAATTTTTTTTTTTTAAATATTATAAATCAATAAATGTGACTACTTTAGGGTCATCATCATAAGTAGAGCGACGTTGTGATGTTGCGCGAAGTTTTTTTTTTGGGTATCCGTATGCGTGGCCTACCTTCCGTGGAGAACCACTGCACGCCACTGGACAACATTGATTTTTCTAAGTACAATGTCCAATGAATAACTAGATACCGACATGGTACAACAGTAGATTTAAGCTTTCCATTGTTATTTTTTAATATTTTATATTGTGAGGTACTTAATTCAAATTTCCTTTATGAATAATTTACTATGTCGTTGATTTGTTATAAGTAGGTACCTATTGTATTGTATTGTATAACGGGCTGGTGTCCGCAACTCCACGTCAAATGCGCGTATTTTGCAGGTATATACATATATATATCTCTGACTGCCATGGGAACATTAGAGACTGATTATGCTAAGTTATGTTCGATGTTGCTTTTTCTAAATACCTAACTAAAAAAATGACACGAAGACTGCTACGTGATGTAGGTATAGTTAATTTATACTATTTTTTTGTTTTTGTTATATTAAATGTAAAACACTTCAAGTTAGGAAACTAATTCGAAGTTAAATATGATGGTAGGAAGGCTGGTGTTACTATAATTAATTGTTTTTTTTTTACTTTTATGAAATTTTTCCTACTACGAAAATATTTTTATTTGACAACCCTAACTTCTTCTTAGTAGGAAATATTTTGGAAAGGTTGGTGAATTTGCCACCTTCTTAGGAGTTAAATTACCAGTGCTAAAAAATATTAAGTTTTTACTTTTTTTTTACGGGAGATAGGAAGAGTGCAAATTTATTACTTTTTAACCTCATAAACTCCAAAAATTTCTTTTTTTCTTTCTTATGGCAAATTTACCAGAAGTGACAGCTGACTTTGCCATATTTGTTTTTATGCTTAAAATATTTTAATTTACAAAAATGAAATAGGTATTAGTTAGTAATAACATAAATCTTCATGAAATTTACTACGTCTAGGTGTAGGTTACTCATTACGTTTTCATACAATTTTTTTTTTTTTAACACGAATCAAACTTTTTGACACATGAAAAGGTGGCAAAGTAAGCAGGTTTCACGGATAAAAACTGCTAGCTTTGCCAACGGTTGCCGACTTTGCCATAGCCAACTTCTGAGGGAAAAGTGTCTTGTGTGCCTTTATAGTAAAATTTATGAGTTAAATGGCAACACCGAATGAGATGTGGCAGCCCAGCTTGTTTTTGAGATGTCATTTTAGGCGGTTACTTTTTTCGAATGTTGGTGGCGTAAAACTTAGTGCTCCGGAACTTTTACAAAAACAAACGGGAAAAGCATTGCCTACGTACGTAAGTACATTTTTGATATTATGTTAGCATAATGTTCTTTAGCTAAATAAAAGCTGATTTACTGTGCCACAAGCTACCTATAGTTCGCAATTGGTATTGGTAAATTCAACAACTCCAATCACAACGTCTGTGATGGTGACTTTGCCATGTTTTGTTGGAGGTTAGGGCTGCCACAAAATTTCTGATGAATATTTTAATTAAATTGTCATTGTAAGTACCTACTTATAATATAATAGGTAGGTACCCAGGTATGAAATACACAGTGCATATTTAAATGAAGGTTGTTTTACAAAAGGTACACAGGGTGTTGGGTAATTTAAAAAGTATTTTTTTGTTTTGGGTCAGTTAGAATTAAATATGTGAAGTGATTTAGTTATTTGCGCAAATACTGTATAGCGTTGCAATTTCACAATACTTTCTATTACATGCTTTTTTTTCTTTTTCATCTACAATATTGTTTCCATTGGAAATCATATTTTAGATCGTGGCAATTACTTGTTTTGACTTTCATAACTCCCGTAAATGGTCCAAAATGATTTGACTAGACACTGTTTAAAGTAGATGGGACGTGTATGAGTCGTCAAATGTTGTAGTCGTTATCCAGTTTACCTTTAGGTTAATTTCATGAGTACCTTGTGTACAAAATATTGACTGAATAAACATTTAGTTTTCCTTTTTTAGAAGATGGACAAACGACGCCGCCGACCTTTGCGAAACATAGCATATAAGGAATATTCTAATGAAATGTTAGAAGTTGCTGTGGACTTAGTTAGCAGAAAAGAAATTTCGTCCCTTGAAGCTGAAAAACGATTCCACATACCACGCAGAACTATAGACAATAAAGTGAAAAATAAGCATAGTAGGAAGCCAGGCGGACAGCAAAGACTGTCTGAAACAGAAGAACTAAATATTGTTAATGTCCTGAGAGCAGCAGGTGATTTCGGAGCACCTCTATCTCGTTTCGATCTAAGTCTCGTTGTGTTCAACTACCTTAAAGGTAATAATAGAGAACATATTTTCAATAATAAACCACCAGGAAAGTGGTGGATAAAAATGTTTCTCGTCCGACACAAAGATAAATTAACAGTAAGAGCTGCACAAAATATAAAAAGGGTTCGCGCTGCAAAAACGTCAGATGAATTTAACATTTATTTAGATAATTTAAGAAATACTTTACAAGACATACCCAAAAGTAATATACTCAATTACGACGAAACCAATCTATCGGATAATCCTGGATCATCCAAGTGCATCTTCAAGCGCGAAGTAAAGTATCCTGAAAGAGTACTCAATCACACCAAAGGCAATATCTCAATAATGTTCGCAGCGGTGGCAGATGGAACACTCTTGCCTACTTATACTGTTTTTAAGGCAGAGCATTTGTGGACCTCGTGGTGTCAAAATGGACCAAACGGTGCCCGATATAATCGGACAAAATCTGGCTGGTTTGATGCCACCGTGTTCGAAGATTGGTTTCAGAAAATTATCATACCATGGGCTGAAAAGCTTGAGGGGCCGAAATTAATTAATTATTGGCGACAACCTTTCAAGCCATTTAAACATTAATATAATACGTCTATGCGAAGAAACAAATATCAGGTTCGCATTTTTGCCACCTAATTCCACACACACTTCGCAGCCCTTGGATGTCGCATTTTTCGGCCCGCTGAAAAAGCAATGGCGCAAAATTTTAACCACCTACAAACATGAGAATCCGTCAGAAACGCAACTCAATAAATCTCATTTTCCAGTGTTGCTTAAATATTTAATACAGGCAATAGAGATAACCAGTAAAGAAAATATCATCTCTGCATTTAGGGCTACCGGGATAGTACCTTTTAACCCTCATAAAATATTGAGGAAACTTCCCGACTACGAACAAGAAACCAAATATAGCGTTGACAACGTGCTTTTAGACTACCTATTTAAAAGAAAACCGGTCAGTACTTAAATCCTCTAAGGAAAATAAAAAATAAAAAAGTCAACATTACACCCGGTGCTTCGGTTTCTTCCGAAGAAATAGAATTGTTGATGGCGAATAAAAAAAGTAACACTAAAAAACTTTCCAATAAGACAATACGCAAGGAAAAGCGTGAGTTTGAATCAGAAACGCCACCTGAAAATGAAATTACTACTGCATGGTTAGGTAACTGAAATTTTCAGTAGCGCCATCAGGATGTAATTCGGTGTGGACAAATGTGCGGTCATGCATGTAAAGCGAGGGGAGATTGTGGAATCTGTGGGAACCCAGTTCTCGAATTCCATAAATCTTAGATCCGAAACCTATAAGTATTTGGGTATGTCGGAAGCGCTGGGCATCAATGTTGCTGACATGAAGCAATCGTTGAAGGAGCGCTTCTTTGTCCGCCTGAAAAAAGTAGGTATTTTATTAGTAGAATGTATTGCTATAAGACGTCGCGGTAGGCCACCAGACCTCTATAATAGTTAGGTACTGTTGTTGCAATCGAAGAGTGTAATTAAAATGAAAAAATATAAATAAAATAGAGTGTATTCAATATTTTTTCTTTATTTTCTCTTTCTTTAATTTAATTTTTCGTAGTATTATTTTATGTAATAATTGTAATTGTCACATCGTTTTCGGGTTTGACATATTTAATTACCAGGCACTATATGGGCCTAGACTTCTTAGCGTCCGTATCTTGGCTGCGCTTTTGTGACCTATTCGGGGAAACCGAAGGTTTTGTCTGTGCAATAATGGACGAAGTTATGATAACGAATAACTACAGGAAATACATTGTGAAGGATGGCACGGTTGACATATGTCGGGCATGCCACCGACCGGGAGAATCAATACGACACATTATTTCTGGGTGTTCTCGTCTGGCTAACGGACTCTTCGTTAGCCAGACGAGCACACTTGCATAGACACAACCTTGTTGCCAGAATTATCCACCAGCAACTTGCTTTGAAGTACAACCTTGTGGAATCAGAAGTGCCGTACTATAAGTATGCGCCTGACCCAGTTTTAGATGATGGTAATATCACGTTGTATTGGGATCGACCTATCGTCACTGACAGCACTATTGTTGCCAATAAGCCTGAAATTGTGGTGATATATCGATTGGAGCGTCGCGCAATGATTGTTGATATAACGGTTCCGCATGACGAGAACCTCGTGAAAGCAGAGAAAGATAAACAATTCAGATATCTAGATCTGGCTCGCGAGGTTGTCGACATGTGGGACGTGAATACAGCAGTCATTGTGCCGATAGTCGTGTCGGCCAATGGTTTAATAGCCAATAACCTCGGCCAACATCTGAGTAGGCTCTTGCTGGGCAGCTGGATTAAGGGCTTGCTTCAGAAGGCAGTACCTACGCTACTATTTTCTATATTTCTAATGTTTATTAAAAAGTTTTTGTTCATAAAAATATTTAAAAATGTAAATAATATGTTAGAAAAATGAATAAAGGAAATAATAATGTCCTCATTTTCACAGTAATAAACAAAAATAACAATAATACGACACTTGAAAAATTAATAATGTCAACTAAATCAAAAAGTTGCGATCCCACCGTCACCCAGTCCAACCCGTAGATATTGTTTTCAGTAAAAATAAAACGCAAATTGCTAAGTACGTAGGTTTAGCAACGACAACTTGCGTAGTAGTATGCGCGTCATAACATAACCCACGATGATGCTACCCGTCGCACTTTCCCACGAAAGCTTGCTTACATCAGCAATTTCGTTCGTGTCGTGTGTCTGGCATTCATAGACTCACTTTTCTAGTAAACAAATAGTTTAATAGCTATACAGTGTAGCCACGTGCAGTAGTACCTACTGCAGGTCATTCACCTTGTTGGTCAGAAGAAGATATACCTACCTATAGCCAATAGTAAAGTTATTAACTCAACAATAGGATGAGTTTGTTGTGATATATTGACTGAAAGTTTCAGTTACTTTCAGTAGGTACACACAACAGTCGCAATTTGTTGATTTCAAAGAGTTTCAAGTCATTCATGAGACTGAGTATAGAAGATACCTAAGTTTACTAGGTCAGGGCTAGTAAACTTAGGTATCGTATCCTCCAACAGTGAGACTCAAACTGCCGCCCCGAAATAGTCGCGATTTAATAAAAGCGCGCCAAGAATTCCCCTGGATCTGCCGTCATCCTGGATCGCGAACGACTGCCGTCCTCCATTGCCCCATACACTACGCAAGGAAGCTGTGTAGAGTTGCATCTATCACATACAACTCCAGCTCCCACATGAACTAAGTATGTATGTTTGTGGATGTGGTACCAAGTCATGGTAGGTATTAGGGCTGGGCCCGCAAGGGCCGGTGCCTGCCAGGGCTGCGGGACTGTTCGAAAGAGATACCGCGGCCCTGGAACATAAAGGGCCAATGAAGGAACATGGGTGGTTTTTAGTCAGTAAGAGTCTGACACTCCCTTCCGCTCCGCCCAGAGCGGGAGGAGTCATTTGATGATTTCCCACCCTCCAAAAAAAAAAAAAAACCACCACACCACATAAAAATTGCCTTTGTTCCCGTTCAGTTACACCATTTTGTGTTACACTGTTACCCTTGGAGTTTCAAAAGTGCCTGTAATTTTTGACTTTCAAAGGTGTCTGTAATGGTCTAATTGAAATAAATGCTTTGAGTTTTGAGTTTTGACCCATTGGGAGAAAATATACCGAAAATTAACACTAAACTCAATGCCACGTTTTTTTTTCGCATTGATTAACACTGTGCCTTAATAATACGTAACATGGTTAGGTACTTATCGGGACAAAAATGTCCCAAAGAGTTCCAGAACCTTATTTTTCAATTAAAGTTTAAATAAAAACATTGAAAACCAAAATCAACATTTTTTTCAACAAGTAGGTAGGTATAACCATTATGATAATTATTATAATGCCAAAAGTCCAAAACACTACGTAAACGTAATTTTATTTAATTATTTTATTTTATTTTTCTCGGCGCCATCTTAGGTTTTCATTTAGGCATCACCTTACTCATCAACATCGGTTAGTTTACATTACATCGGGTTGTAGCTATTTAATAAAGGCTCTGAAAGTGTTCTCTCCTCACTGCCAGAATGCGTTGTGGTCGAAAATCAAACCGCTACAACCCGAATTTCGCTTTGTGGTCGTTTTGTGTTTGTCACATCGCGATGTGGTTGTTTTTAAAAGCGCCACAACGCTACGCTTATTGATCGTTTTAAAATTGCCACTTTGCGATGTGGTCGATTTTAAAGAAGTTTGTGACTTCAAAGAATTATTTCTGCATAAAGATTTTTAGTGCAGAATGATATTGAAGTTCAGTGAGTTCTGAACACGATATCTGATTATTTCAGTCAAACTAATTGTAAAAGGATTCACAAAAACTTGTAAACGCACTCACGCGGGCCATTTAAAAGTCGCTCGCGGGCCACGGAGTGGCCCGCGGGCCTGGGGTTGGGCAGCCTTGATCTAGATCATTGTTCTACGCACTACCTACCAAATTTATGGGTTAACATTGGCCTTAAATAGCAATTTACGTTTATGATTTGTCCGGGGCTGCGACGGCCACTCCTCTTCGTGCCTGGGGTCACTCGTAACGAGAAGATTAGCCGCAGCGTCCGCCCGCATAAGACACGCGCAACCTTACTTTGTTTATTTCATGCCTTGCTCCACGTATGCACAGGATCGTGGAAACAATGAATCTGGTTTCCTATCGTTCTAAGTACGAAATACACACTTACCAGAAAATGACATCCTAATCTCAACATCATCCACACGTTACCATCGGCTAAAAAATCAATAGGTAATCTAGGTGTACCAACATGAAACTTACCTACTTAATTTTTACTACCCGCTTCTTCATCATTCTCCTGCACGTATCCCAATTTATTTGGGATATTTTAGCCTTTCGTTTCTTACCATATCATCCTTCACTTTGGTTGATCCATCGTTTCTTTAGTCTTCTTAGACACGATACCGCGGCCCTGGAACATAAAGGGCCAATGAAGGAACATGGGTGGTTTTTAGTCAGTAAGAGTCTGACACTCCCTTCCGCTCCGCCCATTCATTTGATGATTTCCCACCCACCAAAAAAAAAAAAAAAATAGGAGTTACATGGGCGACTTATAGAGAAAGATAAGATTTAAAAGAAAGTAGGCTGCAAGAGCGAGCGAAGCGAACAAGAAAATTATTACATCATGCCTTGAGCTAATACAGATATGTAATTTGAGATCAAAAAAAATATCCACATGCTCCATTTTTTGGAACCCTATGTATGACATAATTGCCTTATGCCTCGAGGCAAGGGGCTCCTAATTTATTTCAGCCTCCGTCTTAGCGGTAGATCACGCGAAAATCCAACAGGTGCGCCAATCCAAACGCACAAAAAAGGAGCGTCTGTGAGAAAGGTTTTTTCGCAGTGTGCAAAATGTGTAGGTTTGTATTGTAGAGGCAGTAAGATTACTCAGAGGCTCATTTTTAGACTTAAAAAATATAATAGTGAGAGTGTGGGTCTACTGTACGCTACAATTTATTACGTACTTACTAATTCTGTGGCATCAGGCGGGAAAAGTTATGTGACATCTACCAACCCGCACTGGGCCCGCGTGGTGGATTATAGTATTTATCTATAGTATATGTACGGAATGAAGGTATAGATTCTATACCTTTATTCCGTCTCATAGAGAGGACTGAGGAGGCCTGTGTCCCAGCTGTAGGGACATAATAGGCTGAATATGCTAAGTCAATAAAATACTTTTTGAAAATTTTTAGCAGTTGAACCCGAAACTATGGAAAGCAAATTTCGTTTCCCAAGAGAAGTTCTGAATCAAGGAGTTGAATGACGTCAATGGTATGTGAATGGGCTGCGATACCGTGAACCAGAACAATAAAGCTTCCATCCTACATTTGGGGATGTTTATCGAGAGGACAATATTTAAGAAATGTGTCCGCCGCGCAGCTCAGCGGGACTGTGAGAGCGGAAGCGGACGATTGCTTGAGTCAAGTTGCGCTCATTATCTTTATAAATTCTCTCTTAATCTAAACCATGATTCTAATGTGGGAATATATTACAACACAACCAAAATTGTCGAGTGTTTTCCTTACACATTGTTTCACATCACATTGTAGAGGTAATAATATTTCTAATGGCGCCTCAAACGGCTGCTGCTTGTCATGAAAAGTCATGAAATTACAATAACACATTCAATACTTCTTGCTACCTACCATTATAAATACGATAGTTTAGATTTGGTTTGGCTGAACGGATCTTGATGAAATTTAATGGCACAGAGATAGATTATTGTCTGGAATAGCACATACATAGGTTATGTTTTTTTCTCAACCATATACATCAAAATTTCCCCGCGAATGAAGTCGCGGGCAACAGTTAATATCTAATACATTAGTGCGTTTGCTTCTTTTCATTTTTACAGAGTTTTAGTGTTTTCAGTCGCCCGGTCACTGAACTACAAAGCATGTTGCCATCATTAGCATGTTCTATTGTAGACTCTACCTACTTCTAGGTCGGTTTAAAACTAAACAGCAGAACTACAAGTCCAAAAGATGAGTCAGTCACCCATAAAAATATGTCCTAGGCAGTAATTGATTGATTGCCCATAATTGGGTATGAGTAATGTGGTTGTTATAATAAAATTATTTCATAAAGTGAAATGATGTAGGGTCGACGTGGCAGGACGTGCAATCCTGCGCTATTACTCAGTCAACGACTGAGCTGGCCCACTGGTTAGCGGTACGACGACTGGCGCACTCCTGTGATCAAGCATAGTGAACACGACGAACACGAATTTATCCTAAAATTTTATACAAAATTTAACAAAATTGTATTAAGTTTATTAGTGTAAAATTGTGAGAACTTCTGTAGTACGCGGTATGAAAACAATTGTAGTGGTGTACTGGAACTTTCGGCATCCGAGTGCAATATCATCTTCAACTCCTGGAAGTGAAAGAATGATCTCGTAAGTTTCTGCTGGCACTAAGCACTACGTGTCTTCCTGCATGTTTACGAATAAATCACAGCACCGGAACAAATAATAGTTCACGTGTTTTGTAGATACTTCGGTAATTTACATTATCTGTGGCACTACTGTTTATTTTAATGAGTTGTTTGTCTTCAAAGTTGACAATTATCTTATATTGTAAGTATGTAAATATTAGTGAAGTACCATTTTTGCTTTGAATTCAAAAATCAGTCTTGCTTTGCTTGCATGAATAGTCCCAGCAGGGGTTGTCAATTTTGTCAACTTTGAAATGCGTTTGTAGCTAGATACTTCATTATAGCTACATTGGGAATATTTACTGTACAATTTCTTCATTATGTAACTATAATTACCCCCTACTATAGTTCGTACATATGTTCTTCTTGTTAGCGTACCTAACTGTGTTATATTTGTCAGCGGTAATGAATTAAGTATAGTAAATACACTAGACCTTATCGTATTTATAAAGTAGGTAGACTTTACGTTCACATGACGTAGCTATACTGTATAACTACGTATGATACGACTTAAGTTGTTTGTGTAATAAATCATTACATCTGTTTTAATAGTTAGGCCTATTGCATGAGTCACGGGAGTGATACGTGAATTTTCTATGCACATTCACTCTATGCAGTTATGGTCATTTTAATATTTTGTTATATTGGGTCATTTCTTTGGAAGGAACTCTCTTCTCTTCTTCTAGCCCTTGCTGCACTGCTGGGCAAACGCTTCCCCCAAGTCTTTCCATGAACTCTTGACCCCCGCCACCTCGAATCAACCCGAATGTTTTACAATTGAAGTTCCTATAAAGGTAAGCGCTCTCGCTTTCCTTTCCTGTAAAACAATCCTTGATAAGAAAAGTAGATACACAATTACATAGGTAATTGTTTATCTACTTTCAGTCACATTACATAAATAACACGTTTAAACCTCCGTCTGTTGATGAAGACGATTTCTAATACTTAGGCACCACGTTCATAATAATAAAATTATCTTCAAAGGAAGATCTTGTATCTCTTGATCCTCAACGTGATTATTGTTTGATTAATTTAATTTTAATTATTTATATCAACACACCTTAGATTTGTATAGAAACGTCATATCATATCAATTAATCTAGTTCAGTTTTAACTAGATTTATATATGTGTAATATTACTAGATCGTGCTTTTCTAATTGAAACTTGCGACCCGCCCCGACTTCGCACGGCTGCAATTTACTAATGAAGAAAATGCGTCACATTTTTTATTGAGATTATCATCGTAAAACACCATCCAAATTTCCAACATTTCCGGTCAATTTTCCAAAAAAAAAAACTTTCCCCGAGTGAAAAAAAAATACAGGCAATTACTGAAAAGCCTTCGTTGTTACTACCATAGGTTCACATCTAGTCCTAAATTTCGCCACCGCATACTGTACCCCAAAACTATCGTACCTACGATGATGATTTATTAATATCCGTCTCGTTAGCCTTCATTTCTTTTTGATCAATGAGGTCACTGCACCGAATTCTACGGAACCGTGAAAGTTACACTCACTTCCTTTTTGTCGCTGGTCTAAAATAAACTGACAAAATAAATTAAGATGTAGATATTAATGAGAACGGATGAATTACTGGCTTGATTAATTTATTGTTTGTTCTATTTTCAATTAACATTACCGACCTCATCATTTATTATGATTTACGAGAAAGGCTACGCTAGTACTATTGTTTGCTCCATTCAGGAGTTCTATCATAGTTTTTTTTCCTATAAAAAGTTATTTTATTGAAAGCTAGAACATAACTGTCAAACTCTCGTTTCTACAAGGATGATACTAAGAAACCTCGTTTCAGTTAAATTAGGTAATTGGAAATCCAGTGCACGGAAAAAAACCGTCAGGAATAAAACATCGCCTGTGCGGACGTGGGCTTATTGTTGCCAAAGTTCAAAACAACAGGAACAACAATCGCATCAACTTCCCACTAAACTAGTTATTCCCAGGAGATAGATCACAATTCGTAGAACACACGCTAACACTATTTGTATGTGATCGCGTGATAGCACGGAGCGGACGCCGCAGATGATGATGGCCGAAATCGGCACACACGCAGCCGGAACACTTGACACTGTCGTTATTGATAAATTGCCGCGCCGTCAATTTGCTGCTTAATCTGTCGCCTGTCGCCTCGAGTGCAGCCTCGCTGCCTCACAGCACCACTTCTCTCGCTAATTTTCCCATGTCACTTAGATGGATGGATGCACCCAACGTGATGTGTGGTATTTTTAGATGGAATCCGTAATTTTTTATCATGACTAAATCAGATGTTGAAACAACGAAGGTGACACGGGTCATTGAAGCTGGTTAATAAAACCTGTTTTTCTTGGGAACACTACGTCTGTGGAACTAACGACGTCTTCCTTAGGCTGCATTTCCACTAGAGATCAGCGAGGATGCGTAGCGAGGGATGTTTGTGGAACTAACCAATCACAAAGCTAGAATATCTCAAGCTGTGAAAAAGAAGCGATATTATTGGTTTGTTTCATACACATTCCTCGCTCATCTCCGGTGGAAACGCAGCCTAACTCTTGCGTGTCAGAAGTATAGTAGGTACATAGGTACCTTAACAATATTATTATGTTACGTTATGACGTCGTTCCTGTCCGACTCAATTTAAAATAAGTAAGTCGTTAGGCGTCTCTCTGTCACCCGTGGACATGCATCCTGTTGCTCTATTGCATAGTTATTAGATTATACAATAGGTCGCAGGATCCTCTATTGTAAACGGTGTATTAGGAAAGGATAATGCGGGAAGACCGATGACAATATGGGTCAAAGATTTGGATGAGCTTTTCAAGAAAACTTGAACAATATTTCGGATAAACACATCAGATTTGTGATAAAAACTTGAATAAGATTTGGCAAACCTGTACCAAACCTGTGTAAAAAAATATATATAAAAAATATGAATAATAAAAATAATTTTTTAAAACACTTTCACGAAAACTGGTTCTACGATTAGGTTCAACATGCAATGTATTTCACACACGTGGATTTTTAATATTTTTCCGCACACGTGCGGAAATAAAAATTTCCACAGATAACTAAACTTATAGGTACAAGTCATTCAATGATGTAGTCATTGAATGACTTGTACCTATAAGTTTGTCAGCAAAGTGATATGCTTATTTATTTTTGATTATTTAAATTGTGTGTGTATTGTATGCTCGCTTGCTGCTCGGGTGTTAATTCCGCCTCGAATGCAATAACAAAGTTTCCCCACTTATATCAAATTGTACTATAATTCTTGCAGGCATTTACATGGTAGGTTTTTTGGTAGTAAAACTGGTTGAAACCTGTGAGCCAATTACAAGAACTAATCTGTTTTTAGAAAGCAGCGAAGCAGGTGCTATGTTTGCAGGACTTTAGAAAGAGTCAGCTCTAGCAGCGGCTGAAGCGTGATAATTATTTGGAAGGAAACCGCGAGAAATTTGATATGAAATCGATGGCCACAATTTAAATGGTCATTCTTCATTGGTAACCTTATTATACAAAAGTCAAGTTTAGGCCGATGCTTACGTACCAAATGACCTTTTAGAAACCAACTTCTTCGTTTTGTGTTCTTGTATTTCACGTAATATCAATGTGAGTGAGGTCGGCGGAATGCATAATATTGCAATCATTTTAGTTATGTATAAGATCTTAGCTAATATGCATTGACTTTTTATAAGAAAAGCGAGAAATCAATCGATTGTTATCGCATTTTTAACTAAGAACCAATTTAACTATGGGGCGTACAGCGGCGTATGGCGTACTTTAATCACGTGAGGTTCGAAAAGGACAGGGCTGCGGGACTGTTCGAAAGAGATACCGCGGCCCTGGAACATAAAGGGCCAAAGAAGGAACATGGGTGGTTTTTAGTCAGTAAGAGTCTGACACTCCCTTCCGCTCCGCCCAGAGCGGGAGGGGTCATTTGATGATTTCCCAACCACCAAAAAAAAAAAAAAAGGTTCTAAAAGGAGGGGAGGGGGTCAGAAAAAAATCACGATGAATCACAGTGGGGTAAGGTAATAATGACGTGTATTTTTTCGTGAGACAAAAAAAAATACTTAATGGGTGGCGCGCATTGATATATCAATGGTGGCGCGTAATATATTCCTTACTGACAATTAATAAAAAAACTGAAGCAAGCGTATTTGAGTGTTTCAAAATACCAGACATTTGTTTTTTATCAAAACATTCTAAAACTATATGATCTTTACAATAATAAAGCATACACGCGATGCTGGGAGGGGGTGGAGGGGTATAGCCAAAAACCTCACAGCATATCACCAAGGGGGCTATAAACTGGCCTACAAAACCTCCCGCGACTAAAGGATGGCCTCAATATCTCAGGCCAGGTGAAGGGAAAAGCGCGTCTGTAGGTACCAACATAAAATTCGTAGGAAACTTACTAGGCTCTTAACCCAAACAAGTTTTAGCAATGATCTTACGTCCAACATCCGCTGTTCTGACGAACGACGTCGTTTCACGAGACTACAGCAGGAAGGTGCGATCTGTATCAGTTGTTTACGTTAAGTACTTGTTTTCGGCGCATTGTTTACTCAGCGTGGGATAAGCGGAAACATCTCTCAAAATCGTAGACAGAGAATGCTATAGACTAATTGATATGTTTTGTCGCATTCACACAAGAAAAAGAACAACTTATGCCGATGTCGTGTAAAGAAATGAAACAGAACGATAACATTTTTTGTTTCATCGAGCGTGCCACGTTTTTTCAAGGTCAGCACACTAGTTTGCTAAACAAAGTTTGACAGCTGACGTGCAGCTAGCCATCGTCTACCTTTAAAATACAGTTTTTACGTGTTATATGTTAAGTAATTTATGTTATATTTTGTTTTGAACAATTTAGACTTACTATTTCAACCATTTATACAAAAAAAAATGGTGTGGTGTAGCGTTAAAGGGTGTAAAAGTGATAGTGGAACGAAAATCCCAGGATTGTCTTTTCATTCGTAAGTATGGCACTCTTTATCAGTTCTAGGCATTCAGTAACATTTTATTATGTTCATATATTGTGTATAATGTACGCTAGACGTACGATTCATCCTTAAAAAGCACAAAAATAACAATTATTATTCAATTATAAATTCTAACCTAAAAACGTTGGTGTTGCCAACTTTTCTATAAATTATTACCCACTATTATGGGAAATAATAATATGATGGCTTCTGCAGTGAGGATTAATTAAATATCTGAAATATTTAATGACTTTTTGCAGTTTCCCTGAACCTGATAATTTACGTCAGAATTGGATTGTAGCTACAGGACGAACAGATTGGACACCAAAACCGTCATCAAAAATTTGCAGCAAACATTTTTAGAATTAAAAAGAAGAATATAAGTTAATTAGAAAGAAGAATTCATAAATAATCATTTTGAAAGTCAACCTTTTATTGGAAACCACAAAGTTTTACTTATTAAGGCAATTGCCATGCACTATTTTGAACTGCGTATACATCACGCAACAAAAGGATTTGAACCTAAGCAAAAAATTAGAAACATACGAAGCTTGTTTTATTTAAAGGACAATAATGTGTTAAATCAATAAAAGCTTATTTAAAATAAACATGTTCTATTATTTACCCACAAACCCAGAACCTACTATCACATCAGAAATGGCAGTAATTTAGAACCACATCATCATCATCCATCGTCACTCTCCTGCCCTCATCGCAATTAATTTGAGTTCGGCAGCATGTCTTCTCCGCATCGCATGCCTTTGCGTACCGATGGTAACGGATATGTCATTGGCATATTCAGGCTTTGTCTTACGTACTAATTTCCAATTCTCATAAATTGTGGGGTAAATTTTTCCTCACCCGGTAACCCTAAATTCGTGACGTATTTATTTTTTGTCTCTTTTTGCGACACGCTTTGGCGGTGTCTATAGGATACTCTGTCTACGCTCAAAATGCATATGTCACGGGTTAGTGCCAGCTTCCGTCACGCCATCTGCCAAATTGCTTGATAAGGCGAGCATTCTTTTAATTAGTTATCCGGACATTTTTTGAGGCTTTATCTGTGTGTTTATGTCGATGTGTCGCAGGACAATTGGAATAATAGTTTTTAATAACATTCTAGGATTTAAGGATTGGATTAGGTACTGGAAACGAGGAAACATTTTCGTATCTATTAATTAATAAAAAGGTGAAATTAGGTGTTTTTAGGATTTTATTATTACTTTCGTCGAGATTAAAGTTGCAATTATTTGTCTCTCAGATTAGCCAATCAGCATTCTCCAATCGCCCTTAACGGACTGGATTTTTTTAGAGAAATCCTTAGGTTAGTTTTGAAAACGATTTTATCCAAAATCCTGCAATATGACACTATGACGAGGACTGAAAACTCGACTACTAATTTAATAGTTTATTGATTGTATTCGATTACGAAGTGACGTATTTTCTAACTATCCAGAGAAACTGATTGTAGGGATATCGTTTTAAACGCTTAATTTCTTCTTTCTTGCCAGAGTTCATTCTTGAATTGATGTCAACTGAATAAAAACTTTGCAATTACCATTAAAGGTAATTCCGCAAAAAAACATTAATTTGTCAGTTTTTTAGTAACACTATATGATATTTCTAATATTGAAGGTGTTTAACGACTTATTAAAAATATCTAGATTGGTACAAAAAACTGGTTCTGTCTTAATTTTATCTAGAGATAACGAATAAAAAGGTTTTATTTCATGAATCGTCATCATCATGATATCACGAGATTACATGAAAAAGATACCAACGTTTTCTGAATGATATCAACTTCATTCTTCGCAATTTATTGAAACTACGTATTTTACTTTATGTTTTGGTAGCAAGCTCTTATCTTTAAATTTAGGGCTACCTAAATAGATTTAAAACGGTGTTCATAATGTTTAAACAAATATTTTCAATGTTTAAAGTATGATGAATATTTTTATCTTCAAATTAATACTCCTTTGTCAAATTCTTTGATTTATGAATAAAATGATATCTCGTGCTATCTCTGTTTTGTCTTCTGCAGAGCTATTCTGTAAGGTTCAGTTCTTGTTTTAAAGTAAAACCAATGATCATCAAGGCAGACTCTCATCATACAATACTTACTTCAACTCCGTTCGATTTTCTTAACTTTGGTTCGTCACCTTACTAAAGTTATTAAGTTCCAATTTTATTATATTTAGTTTAAAGAAAATATAATTTGCAATCATACACGTAGGAACATTACTTACACTTCCATGTAAACTGCCCTATTTTTTTTTGAGCGCTTGAAACATTTTTGCTCCCAGATCACTGAAATTCAGCTGATATCTAATAGCGTTAGTTCCAATTTTGACAGCTCTAAGATCCAGCTCAAGCTCATGAATAGAGATTATTATTATGATTAAGATTATAATTTTCCCTTGAAATAAAATCGATCGATTAAAAAATGACAAGTTATTGGAAGCTACCTAATTGTTTCAGCAGCTTACTCAACAATGGCTGCCATTGAGTAAGTTTTAATTAATATTTATGGGCTGTTACTATGTAGGTTGATTTTAAATTAGAAATAATCAGAAATGCTTTGTTTTTATCCTATCATTTAAATATTGTTTGTTGATCCTTGTCACCAGCTCAATAAATTGTAGGTAGGACGTCATTCAATCTGCATTTCACTTTCAGAACCCGCTTATTCCGCCAAGACAGGTTCCTTATCCGAAAAAGTAGGCAATTTTTATTGAAATAAAAAAGTGCGAGTCGGACTCACACACAAAGAGTTCCGTGGCGCCAATCAATATTTAACGCTCATCCAGTCAATTTGATTTTCATAGTACCTATGTTAAACAAAAACAAAGTTACTGCTGCAATTTTACGAAAAAGTCCCATAATATATCAAGACCTAAATATCAAATCTTATTCAAACCATTTTTCGTCTAAAGTTATTTTTACGTTGTACAAACACATTTTTTTTATGAATTTGCTTTTGGGGGGGGGGGGGCTAGGAGTTGCACAATTTTTACGGCTTTAGAAGCGAATATCTCATCAACCATTGACTTCAGAAGAAAAATATTTTAGAAAGCTCGTCGATATAAATTTTTAAGAGCTGTTGATAGACATCCTAGACAGAAGTTTATTTTTCAACACTCAGTTAAAAGGCAATGCAAGAATATATTTTTTATTTTATTTCACTTCTGTGAATAAAATTAACATACGCTGTAAATACAACATCAGAAACCTTCCACCTGGGCACGCGTTGCCGTGGCCGACTTGGAAATCTCTAAACAGACTACGAACCCAGGTCGGCCGGAGCAAAGACAAGACAATCTCTGCAGACGGGGGTTCATGGACGGCTCAGACCTCAAGTGCATATGCGGTGTCTCCCCACAGACAATGGCCCACCTTCCATTTTGCACCGCATGCCTTATCACCTGCGCCTGTGATGAGCTATTACGTACTGCATCAGTGAGCAGGGTTCGCGTGGCTGAGTTTTGGGCTAAACACATTTGAACTTGTTGCCGTCGATACGCTAAGAAGAATACAACATAAAACAAAAACACAAAAAGTAGAAGTTGCGATACATTTCTGCTTATTTGGTAAACTGGGAAACTCCATATTTGTATTAACTATTTATTTCCGAAGGTGCCGAACGAGGTTTTCATTAGTGAGCACTTCTTCAAATTGAAGGAAATTATTAAAAGCCGCGTAGGTATTTCATGAGCTTTGTTTTGCCAAATTCATTCTAGCTCTGTTTTCTTCTAACAATTACCCGAAACAGAACCGTGTTTTAAATAATTATTTTTTTGTAATTTGTGGTGCGAACCGGGCCTTAATGTTTAATAATAATAATAAAAAAACAATAATAAAAATATAATAAAATATATAATGAGCTGAACTATTTATTTATTTGACATAACACCTGTCACCTGCTTATTACATACATTACTTATTACATCAGTTCCAAGGATTCCGGTTAAAAAAAAACTGCCATCGATTTCGATATCAGTCGAATGATTCGTAATTATTATTGACCCAAGTACAGGTATCTGTAGGTTTGAGTAATTTATTAATCAAAAGAACTAATATTATTACCTAATTGGCTAAACTGTACATGAGACTTCGTTGCAAGCGACCTGCTTACTGCCTGTGCCCCATATGAACACGAACAAACATGGCGTGCCTGTACCTGCTTACTTGAACAAATCCCCACAAACCTACGGCTTAGAAACTTTTCGCTGAACGTTGACGTAACAAATCTTTATACAAATAGTATTTAGGTGTTTTGCGTAGTATTTGCCTTAGGATCGTCGATGTTTATTGCTCGAGGCCTGTCGCTCGATATATAGAGGAGACACTGACGTGTGCCCCTCACACTCCTCCCAGAGTGTTCTCTGAGACGACCACTCTAGCCTTAAGTTCACTTTTTCATCCTTCATCCAAGTATTTGTTCATAGCCACATCAGTGGCGGAACACCCTCACCTCACGAAGCAGCAGGAGAGGCACTACAGGCCGACTGGTAAGTGAACCATGATAATTGACTCCTCACGATCCCCACTCAGACCTCTGCCCGACGATTAGCGTAGACTTAGTCACACGTCAAATTTTACACAAACGTGTCAACGGTTCGTGTCGTATCTTCGTCATAATGTAAAAAAACGTTCTAAAATTTTCCCATATTTAAATGAAAATCTTTATATTCTGTACATGTTTTCCTCGATTTTTAACAATGAGATACTTTGAAGCCCTACGCTTGTAAGAGCACGTATGAACAGTTACGAGTGGCCAGTGCGTCCTATTTCTCCAAGTGCTCACTCTTTATTATCCATCATTACATACTTAGTGAGATGAATCAGTTGAATGTAGGACAGGACCTTAGATTTCCTTCACAAACTAGATAATTCATCTTCGGTTTAGTCTGTGTTCTTATTATCATTCATTATTAAACTAACATGAATGATGACAACGATTTTAAAAACAACAGATGATATCAATGTTTTGTGAAATTCATAAAAAATGACGCTTACATTTGCAATGAGAATAATTTAAACAAGTTAACCCGTCCTTTGCGGAGGTGTAAAGTGTTCCTTAACAGGTTATTACACGCATTTACTACGAACAACTAAACCAACAGTTCTAACAATACTGAATGACCTGATTTAGATTCTGTCCCGAGTAGCAGTTTGTCTGCGAGCATAATAAAATAGAGTCTAGTCCTTTTTAATTGAAAAAGAAGACCGTCAAAATAAAATAAATCTTTAAAGCATAACATAATTTTGAATTCCCATGACGAAAACTATCAAGGTACCTATGTACTTACTTACTTATTGAAACTTGTAAGTTTTACCTAACGCGTGTAAATCGCATCAAATATTTGCAAACACACAAGATCTGATTGAATGTGCTGATATAGTGATAAACAATATAAGTTTCTATTAGTTAATTGCTCAGAAGTAATTCTATGAACTTCATCTGTTTTCGCACGTTTATCTCATCAAGTGGCAGTTCGGTAGCTGACAAGACAGCATCCTGCGCACTATCTCAGCTCAGATCAACAATCTTGAGCTCAAACAGGACAATAAAGGCAAACAATGATAAATCACTGCGAGATACATCGCCGAGTCAATATTCGCGTTTGCACTGACGACATAAAAATATGATAATCGATGTTTTTAGTGCTAAAATTAGTGGTGCCGCGTGACGCGTCATCGTCTAAAAAAATACTCGCGTTTAGGCTAAGACCTTTGAAAAATCTATCCTATTGTAGCTGTTATGTGTAAGATTAAGCTAAGTAGATATATCACACTTAATTTACTTAAACCTATATAATTTTCCCTTATCAGTCTGATGTAGAGCTAACTTTAGAGCAACATTAGTGAGAACTATCAAAATGTTCATGACCATTCTGTCTTTCTAACTATTCATTACTGGACAAATAAAGCTGAACCCAAGCCTTTAGAAATAGTTTTTCATAAGCACCATTAACACCAGCTACTTTTGATAAACTGTAAAAAAATAAAACTGTGCATTTCGAATTTTATGTAAAATTTTCATGAGTCATATACTCAAAACATAAAGTTTGTAAAATGTCTGTCGTCGAAAATAATACTTCCTCGAATAAATTATGTTAATACATTATTTTCGAAATTATTAAGATGAATGTTGTGAGATTTCCCTGTTGCTAAAAATACGTACGCGAACTTGTAGGGTGTAAGGCCGTCAAGTCACTGCTTAACAGTAAGGTTAAAAAGTGAAGCATAAAAACGATACATAAAAGGGTTAATCGTATTGATAAGATTCAGTTCGTGTTTTATTATGATAATTTTATAGATCAACACTAAAGCGCCATCTTGGACCGCATCGTTTTGTGGCCTATCATTTACCCTGAAAGTGTCTAGAGTGCTACAAGGATCTTTGAATATCTGTGAAATCTATACAAATAACTAAAATTGAAGTGTCTGTAATTTCACTGAATAAGAAAGTATGTACGGTACAGGACCTACTTATAACAAAAAAAAATAAAAAAAAATTGGTCTGTCTGTCTGTTTGTTCCGGCTAACCTCCGAATCGGTGGAACCGATTTTACAGGACTTTTACTAGCAGACAGCTGATGTTATAAATAACATGTAATTTAAAACCCAGGAAATTGTTAACAAAGTCCAATTCAAATATGGAAGTAATATTTTTATAATAATTTCACGCGGACGAAAGTCACGGGCAACAGCTAGTTGTTTCATAAAAATTGTATTGGAAAAAAATTGCAGCGTTAGTTCCAATTTTTGCCACACGCCAAAAGATCCGTGTACATATTTACCGTTATATTTCTCGAATATTACCACGATCACGTGACCATATTGCAAATAATTGACCTAATAGGATTTTAATTAGTCGTTTCATAATAAGCACACGATGCGCTAAGCGCTCGCAATGTTATCGACTGATCGCAATGAAAATAAGAAAATTGTTCCATTTAGAACAATAGAGTAGACTATTAAATCCCTGCGTAATAATTAGTAGTACTAATAGCTGAATAATGGTTGTATAGCACAATTGCTTCATGATTAATAAGTCGCCTAGCAAAAAAACGTAATTCTGTTCTTATGAAATTGACAACGCCAAAGACATGACTTGTATAGTAACTTTTACTTCTGGTTTGGAAAGACATCTTGCAGAACTTATCAGCATAATGTCCTTGTTTTCATTGACACATAAAAAACCAGGCAATTACTGCCTATCTATTTATATACTAGAACAAAGTAATTGTTTTGGAAACAGGTATATCTAAAAATATAAGGAGACCTTAACTTTTATAGGTTTCCCCTCGTAAACATTTTCAAAAATAGGTGTATCGATCTTCTAATCAATCAATCAATCAAAGCATTTATTTCAAGTAGGCCCGTTACAGGCACTTTTGAACTGTCGAAACAAAGACAACAATGAAATGTAGCTACAGTCCCAGTCACAAGGCATAAAAACTGTGAAAGTACTGTAGTTGCCCATTCCCTAACGTAGATCTCTATGGAGAAGAACGGGCAAGAAACTCCATGGACACTCTTTTAAATCAGAATATTTTTACAAAACCTTGGTTACATCATTCATGTTGAGATGGTACATTATGTGAGAGCGATGTAGCAAGATGTGTACGTTAAAAGTGTCCATAGTAAAAACAAAGAAAAGAACAATTAAAAAAAAAAAATACTTCGTCACGACATGTCAATTATGACGTCAAAGATTTTCAAAAGTTGAAGAAAAAAAGCTATGTTAGACATCTAGCGATCTAACACTACTGTATAAATATGCCAAAACGATTCAGAATCACCAATTGACAACATTTTTTTTAACTTTGAGGATGAATGATCAAGAAAGAGGAGAATAAGGAGTAGCGTCAGAGCAAACTATAAAAAGCATGAATATTTTGTTGCATTTTCAAAATTGGAACAGACGCCGCCATGTTGTTATTTCATTTGTTTTATAACCTGTATTGTCCCACAGCTGGGCATAGGTCTCCCTCATCCAATCTCAAACTAATACCTCCAGGTCATGATCCCAGCGTCTTCTAGGCCTTCCTCGAAGAAGACGCCCGTCTTCTGGCAATCACTGCGTGAAGAGTCTGGACCGTCTGTCCCGATGCATTCTGCTTACATGGCCAGAGTTGGACTTGCGTTGAGATTGGACATATATGACTTAATATTTTTGCAAATGTTTGCCAACAGCGTTCTCCCGTTACCACTAAAAGAGCCATGCTGTATTGTAGAGTCAAATGTAGTATTTGTCACTCATTTTCTTATTTCGTTAAAGCTGTTTGTGACATGCATCTTGTAACATACAAATGTATAGTTGGATATTTCGATTCGTTCTTGTCAATTGGCGCCGGCGCCAATAAGCTAGACATGCAAATACGTACTACTATTATCAGATTTGCATACTCGTGTATAAATCAATCATTATTTAAAATCTGTCACCTAACTACCGATGAGATTGACCCAAAATTTTTCTTCACTTGACAGTTTCTAGAGAAAGTCTAGTTCATAAACAGCTTTCTATTAAAATATTTTAGAACTAGCTGTTGCCCGCGACCTTAATTATTATCTAAACAAATAAATAAAATTGAATAAAAAAACATGAGTTCCCTTTTAAATCGAATTTTGTTATCAATTTCAAGGATTTTTTTTTTGGCACGGAACCCTAATTATTATTCTAAAATAAATAATTGAGCCTATTTTAGAGCTTATAACATTAGCTATCTAGCCCTAAAAAGTCTCGTCAAAATCTGTCCAGCCGTTTCGGAGATTAGCCAAAACAAACAGACAGACATCCAAAAATTGAAAATAATGAGTTTTTGTTATAAGTGCCGTTTATTATTTTCACATGCATTCAGTAAAATTGTTGGTAAAGATAGTACTTGAGATACCCAAATAATACATGGACAATAATATAATTGTACCGACTGGATGTTTGTTTCTTTTGGGAAACTCAATTTTACTAGGTAGGTAAATATCAGTTTCAGCGTAGTAATAATAACGCGCTACGCTATTGCTACTTATTAAGCGCTACGACTTCGCTACGCAAACTGTACGCTATTATAGACTTCTGAAACAAAATACCCTTGTTTCATGGAAACTCATTTGATTGGTACCTTATTACCAAGTGGGTTACAACATTAGAAATAAATTCATTCATTACCAATGCTATTATATTGAAATATTTATTTATTTATGGCTATCCAACAACTTATTCACTAATAAGTATATGTACATACAATAAAAACAGTAGAATTTTCAGATTACAGTGAACTTGTCACTTATAGGAATGCACATAGTTTAACCAAAAGCAGTACATTACACAAACAAAACTAAACTAAATAAGATTCGTCACGATTCTGACTCGTCATCGAAAAACAAAAGATCACGATTTACAACTGTTTCAAACATTTTGTTTTCATAGTACCCATTCGTCATCGATGCTAAAGTATCGTCAAGTGAACTAACTAAACAATTCATTTTTATTATAAAGACAACATAATTATTATCTTCATCTCCACCGCAAGCAAATACGCGCTTTGGACGTAGAGTTGCGGACACCAGCCCGTTATACAATACAATACAATCTTCATCCCCAACGACGACACTGGCAAAATTGATGCATATAGGTACATTTCACTCCTATTTTTGAAAATCGTCTTATCGATAAATAGTTTCACCTTACAAAAAGTACTAGGCTGGCATGAATTAAAGTTAGTATTTTAACAGTTCTGGATATTTTTAACTACTATTAGGCCTTCTGGTATTCGTAAAGTATTTTTTTCAGAACTGTAAAAAGTACTAGGCATGAATTCAACGTGGTATTTTAATAAACCACAACCTGTAATTTTTTTTCCTCTCTTGACGATGCACTTTATATGTACCCAACCTTAGGAGTCTTCATTTGCGTTTTAAATATTGATTGTATTGACATAATATTGTTATTACAATGTAATCACCACGAGGCGAATATCATTAAACTAATGTAATGTTTAAGATAATTTCAGATACGGTAAAACTAGAAATAAATTCTAAATTATAGTTTTCCGATTCGTTTTGTTATTACTTCTTAAAATCGTGTGTAGAGAACATTATTTGGGCAGTATATTGAACCTATAAGCATTTAATTGTAAATGTCTTTAAATACTTGAGGTTTGATATAGGTACCTAGTTAGAGTTACCTTCTTTTATACTTAGTATGTGTATTGCTCACAGTAGAGGATCTCGTGGCTTAAAAATAACAGGCGCACTGGTCGATCTCCAAGGCCAAGCAGTGCTTGACGAAGTCAATCCGTTGATGGGTGACCATCATTCCATAACGAGTTCCCTCCGTGCCTCGAAAAGCACGTTAAGCCGTTGGTTCCGGCTGTCATTTGTTGAACTTTGACTTTCGGTACGAGTAGCCAGAAGCCCGAAAGTCTGACAACCAGTCTTACCAAGGGGTATCATATTACCCAGTCATTAGGTTGGGAAGGTCAGATAGGCGAATGTAAAAAACCATGTACAAAACTGGTAATCCGCTTAGACTGGACGCTGACCCCAACAAGGCTTGGGAAGTAGGCTGGGCAGATGATGAGTTCGTAGTACGTACTCCTAGGTATACTCAGTTACCTACTTTACCTACACCACAAAACAATGGGTATCTAAGTATTTAAAAACTAACAAACAAAGGTACTTGACGTCAGCGTAGTGGCACCTACGTGTCAACTAACATAAACTAAAACTGTGATTACCACAAAAACTGAGTAAGAGCCTATGCACACCACGTTTTTTTATGCGCTCTGGAAACGCAAGACTGACGTCACTGCCACCACGTTTTTTTATGCGCTCAGGAAACGCTAGACTGAAGTCATGTTGTTACCTTTGCACACGATCCTTGCGTTTGTATCGCTATAAACGCGCTGATACAGCGCTACAGACGCGCTGTTGGCATCGCTCGAGACAACTCTTACACTAGCCTTCGTGCTGCTTTTAAAACGACGACCAAGAATAAAACAGAAAAGAACAACGTAAATTTTGGGTACACCCATTTACCACCACCTCTTTCTCCGCACCACCAATGGCACAAACGCGCGCTTGAATCGATACAAACGCGCGTTACATTTGCGTTTGTATCGATTCAAACGTAAAATCTGCTAAAACGTGTTGATAACGCGCAGAGGACGCGCTACTCAAAAACGCGCGTCGTCAGCGCATAAAAAAAACGTGGTGTGCAAAGGCTATAATCAAACGAATAATGGTGGTATTGACAGTCCACTCATGAACTTATTTATCTATAAGTACCTGGGCGAGCGAGTTCTGCGCGGCTGAAAATAGAGAAAATGAAATTTCTCATAATTATATGAGGAGACATAGCTAGATCGATTTTTCGCCCCTGTAAAGCCTTTGCAACTTTAATCGAAATCGTTAGAGCCGTTTTCGAGAACGTGATTACAGAACTTGTTGATTTTCCTAAATCACAGTTTTGGTTATCTTCCGTCGAAGTATAGATTCATAAATAGTCACGGACAAAAGAGAATACAGACCAAAAATTGGTGTGAAATCACAATTGCACAATAGTAAAAATTACAAAAGACTAGTACGGTACCCAAAATCTTCCACGTTCCCGGATGACAGCGATAGGAGTATTTTGACGCCTAAAGTGTCCTGTTGTCGTCGTTATATATCTAAGTAGGTACTAGACGTTTTTAATTTTAGTCTCAATTTAGTTCTTTTTTTGTTAATATGTATTTAAGGTTATTGTTAGTATTTAGTGGATTCTTTAACAAAAATGTATGGGGAAGATAAAATCAAATTGGATGAAACCTTTCCTAATATTCCAGTTGTTAATTCTTTTAGACTCCAGGTTATGTCACCTAGTCATGTAATCTAGTAGTCCATTAGCATCACAGCGATAGCCTTCACCTTGCCAGTCCGTTCCCGCTGGTCAGGAGCACGTTGCGGCCTTGCGGGATCATCATCCCGACCGTCCCGAACACACGCGGGACGTGTGAGGTCGGGCTTGATCGATAGAGGCTAGTTATAATGCTAGTGGAGACTGAACGGGTCAGCACGATTAACTCGGCTCTTTCTGGAAAGATCAGAAACATGGAGAGTCGGGATCTGCTTACACCAAGTGTAGTAAGTTACTCGCGTCAGTGACCGTATTAATTGGAATTGCCTTACCGTTCAGGCAGTCATAATCTTTATCGAACTCATTATTATTTCAGTGTATCAAGAACTTGTTTCTATCTCTCATAATAATGTAAGTCAATACTTTAGGGGTTACCGGGTTATGGGGAAGCACCAGTCGATAGGCTCGGCAAACAACGCCGTGTATCGGTAAATAGTAAATATTATCGCAGTGACTGCGCTTTTTTTCCAAAAGTTATACGACCACAAGTGTTTGTTTTTTTACTTCCTAGGTAAACCCGCATCAAATACGTTAATTTATTGTGTCTTACAGTAGTCGTAATAAAATCAATACTGTACTCGATAACTTGTTTTTTCTATCGCTAATTTCTATTACATGTAACAGCATAATCAGCCTAGAATGTTCCCACTGTTAGGACACATGCCTCCTCTCTATGAGAGGTATACGTATGAGGTATTCCACCACCCACAGCAAATTTTAAAGGACTTTAGTTTTTATATCTATGGTGTAAATCATAAAAATATTTTTGGAGATTTAGTTCTGCAAATGATCTGTACCCTTTATTAGAAATACTCGGCATGGCTACAGCACGTGAACATTCTTCGGTTTTAGCTAAGGGGTTGAGGTGAAATCGTACTTTCCTATGCTTCTATCCTTTTCTGTCGCTCCGAAAAGCCGAAGTAAAAACATTAATTAGCATATACTTACACAATAGGCGCAAATAATGATACAACCCATTTAAAAAGGGGATATCACATAGGTTCGATGTCTTGGTTCAAGGATATGCCGGTTTCTTTCTTACAATAAACTCGTACATAAATAAGCACCTCCTAATTAATGATATAAATAAAGTATTGTTGTTACTTTATCAACTTTGAAACAATGCAATAGTGGGTTTAATTATTTGTTTAAAATAATGTAATAATAAGCGACATAATATTTTTACATCGAAATCACTAAGCAAGTAGGTAGGTAGGTACTGCGCATTGGGTGCATATTATATATAAGTACCGATTTAACCCAGAAGAAGTATCTAGTTTATTAGGAGACAGTGTGAACACTATTATTGTCATTTGAATGCTTATTGCAATATACAAACATGACATGAGTGAAAATGCCCGCCGTTATCTTTATTATTAGGGATGATTCTCATTAGAGCGGGCCGTGCCCGGGGCGGGCCGTGCGTGGCCGGGGCGGGGACGGGCCGGAGCCCGTCCGTGCTGCACGATTTTATTGTTTGTATATGCCTTGCATTGGTAAAATTCAGGCTAAAGGCCTCTCTACATTCCTTCCACTTCTCGGTATCTAGAGATTCTAGGGCTACTTGAGACCTGTAGTATCCCTTTAATTAAACAAAATACCCAATATTTTTTGTGCTTAAATAATATTAATGAAGTATGTACCTACTACTGCATCGTTGGCAGGTAATATAGTTTTTATTAGTGCTTACGTCTCGTTACACCCAATTAAATTGACTATTTCTTCACATGTACGAAAAACATCAAGAAATTGTGCTAATAAACTTTACGGTTATGATTTCATGTTTTCTTATTTCTATGAGATCATGCCACCGTCATATTGAATGGGAAAGTTTCTGGTTTTTAGGAATAATATTTTGGCGTCTATAATGTGCCTGATTTAACTTTTACCGAACCAGGAATCGAAGCTGCGCTTAATTGCCACCACTACACCATTAAATAATAAGATAAACAGGGTGTTATTATTACGATCATTATTTTATTTACCAAAAATAAACTTTGTACAAAAATAAGACAATTAATAACCAATTTCAATTATTCATTCCTCAGATTCTTACAAAGTAATCTGTAGTCACCTCAATAGAGATATTATCGCGATTATTATGGAAATAGATCCACCGTAATGAGTTAAAATAAGGTTAATGTCTCATTAACAAATCAAAAGGTCGGACTAAACATTACTACAAAATCATTATCGTGTCAATTAACGCCATAGCGTGACAAAAGCTGGGACAGTTATATCTAATGGTTTATCTATTAATAATCTCAATAACACACAGCTTAGACTGAAAGGATTACCTTTACTATTGTTTCTATAAATGAATGGTAAACAATTTCAATATTAAACTGTTCATTAAGTATCCTTAGGTAGATAAGCCATCTATTATTTATTACCTTCATTCAATTATTTTGTTTGCAAGGTCGATTAATTAATTATTTAGTTTTAATCTGTTTATATAACTATTAAATCATTTTATTAAGTTTTCACTGGAGTGAATAAATTATGGTGTACAAAAAATATTAATAAGAGAGGATACCTCTTTTTTTTGTATTTACCTAGATCCCTTTAAGGCAAGAACACCCTTGTTTCGCTTTAGAGCGCAACTGAAACAGGAACTTTGAAACAGGAAACGCGTTTTATCACGTAATAAACAATTTTGGAAACCCTTGCTGTTTTTCTTGCCTTGTATAACCCACTAGGTCCTACTGTTTCGCACGTGTATGTTATTTTAAATCCTAATGAGTACTTTAACGTCAAATGTACGTCATAAATCATTATTTGACAGTCGCTAATACACTTGAAACCACACTACTTACGACATCTGGCCTTTCCAAGATTTTACACAGTTGGACATATTACCGCAAACATCTATTATTTGTGGAAGCTTCCTTGAAAAAGGAATACCTAGGTAGTAGGTATCATCATTCTAAACATTCATGTTAGAGTAGATTATAAAAGTTTGATAAAAAACTTTTATAATAAAGTTTGATAAAAAACTTTTATAATCTATAGCACCGCTAAAAATACATAAAATAAAAAAAATATTGCCATACTTAATTAGCGACGTTTTGCAAATAAAGCATTTTTTGACTACCTATTTTATCAACGAATAAAGAAAACCTTTTCTTATTTTCCTAAACTATAAAAAATCATTTATGGTTCGGAAAATCTTAGATCACTAACGTGTTTGAAATACATTGACCTTACCATGAACTTGGCTATATTATGATAGTAAATACAACATTTAGAACCTAGCACGAATTCAAATGAAATGCTTCCTAAGTACTTATTTGCTCTTCACCGACGAATTGCGAACAAAAATACAAAAATTGCGGTTAGGAGATATTTACTTAAATGCACAAAACCACTTAACTTTGAGCGATCTGCGATATGTCCACACGTTATGGCAAAAAATATTCTTTTCACAAAATTGGGGAAATACTGATACCCAATGAAGGCTCCATAGCCTTTTTGAGCTCACCAGATGGCGCCACTGGCGGGTTCTTATCCTGTCATTCATGCTATTCTATACCATATAGTACCAATAACTCCATAAAAAGTTTATTTTATTATTATTACAATATTGTGTATACTTCAGATACCTACATATTTACAATATTTTCCCTAAAATTAGCAAGCATGAAACATTAAAAAGCATTCTTCCTCCATGTACTAACAAATTAGATCCTAACTTGTTACCTAAAATCTCCAAGTCATAATTAATCAGGAATGGCCAATCAACCTGGACCACAATCGTGAATATTAGTAAAAATACGTGATAAAAAAGAGCAACGCGTGAACACTCTATGACATCTGACATTTCTGAAACCTAACTCTACGAGTACACGAACTCCTCTAGCGGCGAATTCATGCGCGATACGTAAAATCCCCATTTTAATATATAATAGATACATAGGTAATGGGAGCCCCCGCTTCCATTACCTATGTATCTATCAGAAACGACATCAAAAATATTCTAAAATATTTACTCCGCACAATTCCCGAAATTTGCAACATTTTTTGCAATGCTTAACATATTTAGGTTCAAAAGTGACACAAGAAAGTTTAAATATTGATTAGAAAAAAAATATAGAGACCGTTGTTTTAAAAGTAACGCCATGCGTCAATGTAAACACACAATATGTTTTAACCGACTTCCAAAAGGAGGAGGTTATCAATTCGTTTGAATGTTTTTAGGGTTCCGTCGCCAAATGACAAAAATCGGAACCCTTCAAGATTCATTCTGTCCGTCTGTCACAGCCATTTTACTCCGAGACTATTGGCACAATACAGTTGAAATTGCGTTAGTAGAACGAAAAAGAACTTTCAACGAAAATTGGTTTGAATAAGATTTTACATTTAGTTTTGGAAATAGGGACTTTTCGTGAAACTACAGCAGTAACTATATTTTTTGATAGTTACATACTATGAAAAACAAATTTCGTTTTGCTGTAGACTGCAAATTCACATACTTATGAATTAGCATTTAAATATTGTTATTATATTGTTTGGTGCTACGGAAACCTTTGTGCGCGAGGCCGACTCGCGCTTGGCCGGTTTTTAATCTTGTTACTACCGTACAAACATGACAGGTAATTTGTTTGTTAGTAGATAAATAAGAATAATTCAAACATGATAAACAGTGCTATCCACCGTTAAAAACTCTACCTACTTTGAATTCTGGCACTGAAATTCTCCAAAAACTTCAGAACGTTTGTGCTTTCAGTTAAGACCATCAGCATCTTAGTAATTTTTTTTGTCATCGGTACTTACTTGACTAAAACTTATTAAGAGCTTTATTTGAAGTTGCAAAAAATATTTACGTTCCTAATTTTTTACAGGCTGTTTCTTTTGCTTCGACACAACCTTTTTTTCTGACTGTTTATTTTTTGGAGCTGGCAATACCTGCTTAAATTGAATTATTTATTATTGACGCCTGATTGAATGTATAATATTTGAAATAAAATATTACATACACATGTTCATAAATATTAACTATTGCCTACGTAGATATGGTTACTTTGTAGTATGAAATGAAGTAGTATCTAATAAAATTATATAATTTTGTATAATTAATTAAATATGAGTACATGTTGAGTTAATAAAGTCACATTTATCGTTTCATTTCAACTTGTTTCTCTTAAAGATATGCTATGTAGTTAGGAATTCTTAGCTTTAACTAATGAAAAATTAATGTTAAATGTATCTAAAAAGGGCAAAAATATTAATAATTACTCTTATTGAGAATTATGCAAATCCTTAACCATTGAGCCATATCAAATCGTTTTAAATTTCATAACTACATAATTGGTGAATAAACGTTACCTAAGTGGCCGTGAATTTTTAAAAAATATTATTCAAATAAATAAACATTAAGCAACAACAATAATCAATTTACCTACGTTCTGATATTAATCTCCGATATCTGATTAAAATTGAGAAACAGTCTATTTCCTGAAGATGAATGATGCAAAGATGACACCTTGAATCAAAACGTTTTTCCTATTTGCGAGACACCAATCGTGTAATAGCTCGCGGAACTAAACTATTGCAACCTTAAAATAAGTTAATTATCACAAACAATAATGAGAGTGGGGCGGTGGTCGGCAGGAGGTGCAAAACTGTAGTCGCGAGCCTCCAAGCAGCACAATTCCGCGCCACCTCTGTCCGAGCACACGCCTCGCCGTCTCTCGCCCGCGCCTCTCCACTCGACCACAACAAACAGTGCGGCACAGCCTCCCGACCACTCGGCACCAGGCTACCTGTGAACCCCGGAAACACATTTCCCCCTATGCGGACGTTCAAAACCGGAAGTGTCGTGAAATGTTTTTCAAAAGTGTTATTTGACGCGAGTTTACACCACTTTTTGTGACGTTCATCATTTCTGCTCTAGACTTCACGAAAACAATGCTCATAATTGGAACTTTTGACTGAATTTTATATTTTGATCCTACACTACTGTTTTGGTAAGCAAACCGATTGTTTTTCTTTTTGCCGATTACTTAACATCCGTTCTAACTGTACCTGAAAAATTTAAACTGAATGGTTCAGCGGAGGTTCACAGACATGTAAAACGCAGTAAGTAGGAAACGAACAAAAATTGCGTATGCTATCGGTGCCTTTTTTTTTTTTTTTTTTTTGGGGGGTGAGAAATCATCAAATGACTCCTCCCGCTCTGGGCGGAGCGGAAGGGAGTGTCAGACTCTTACTGACTAAAAAACACCCATGTTCCTTCGTTGGCCCTTTATGTTCCAGGGCCGCGGTATCTCTTTCGAACAGTCCCGCAGCCCTGGCAGGCACCGGCCCTTGCGGGCCCCTCCCGTTTGCTGATATATGCTATCGGTGCCTCGCAGTCGATTTAAATAGTTGTATGCACACTATAATTAAAGTAACCTGCAATCGCAACAAAAAACTGTCTGTAAACAATATAACACAAAAAGTGTAAAACAAACGTCATATCAATTTACCGTGTGTGTTAGTATGGTTAGTTCCATTCATCATCAACAACCACGCTATCAGATTTGGAAGTTTGGAACCTTCGGTTTTTCTAAAATTTTACGACATGAAAACTTAGATAACCACAATAATGACATTACAAAAAGTAACATTAAAAAAAGTTACATCCTGTATTAAAACTTTTGATAAAAATCACATTGTAAAGTGACCTAACATAGTTAAATAACATAACAAACAAGGATCACGTAACGAGTGAGGCACATGTTTGCTCCTGTTACTATACCCGCGTTGTACCGGCAGTTGTCACTCAAATCTGACGCCAGTAAAACCTAACCGCCTAGCCTAGCGATTCATAGACAACATACTGTATAAGCCTACGTCAGTTTGTTATGAACGCTCGAGCGTGTAAAGTAGTAGAAGTAAACAGACCTAAATAGGCCCGTAGGAAGCAAAACATTGACTCAGTGTATTGACTTTTTAACAGCTGTGAATCTTGGTGTTTTAAAAAAGTTAATTTTTTGGGTTGTAAATTTTTTTTTGTGTGTAAAAGGTACAAGTTCATTAGGTTTACGTGATATCCAAAATTTTGGGAGTTACAGTCAATCATCAGTGCAATTGATTGATTGATTTGGTCAGTGGGTCGTATAGGGGTTTTTCAAGTTCTTTATTTATGCTTAATTTTATACAATCTGATTATCCTAATTTGATAAAATCTTTTTATTCTATTTGTTCAAAAGTCGTGATTTATTTTATAACATAGGCTAATTATATTGCCTTTATAAACATTAAAACATGTTATAATTACCTTATTTTTACGTTGATTTAACTTATTGATTTACATAGATTATTTCTAAGTATGTGCAAGTCTAAGACCATCATATACTTAGAGATAATCTAAAGGACCCTCATGATATTTACAATGAGTTAGATACATTCAAAATGTACTTTTTATTAATATTAAGTTATAATAATTTAAAGTAGGCAGCGGGTAGTTTTGTTAAAGCTCGCGAATCCGCGGCCGGTCAAGCGACATCAGTGCAATTGAATTAATCTGATCATTGCAAAAAAATCTGAAGTAGGTATGCATGGTATCGTAGCAAGTTCTGTTGCGTTCTGTTGTTTTAGAGGGAAAAGGGGTGGATTTATGTATTTTTTAAAAATAACTTGTCAAAAAGTGTCATTAGAATGTTTGAAAAATAAGATGGTCAATTAATGACACTAGTATGTAGAGCTTTGAGTGGGTTTGTTACTGAACATTTCATAAAACAACACAAAGGACACGTAAAGGGCGGCGATCATTTGAATTTATTTATTATCTTTTTATTCATTTTTACACACATCTTTTATATTTTTACATATTTCTTTAAAAAAAAAAACATTTAATGAAAAATAGTGACCCACCGGTATCAAGTATTTATTAGTAGATTATCTTATTTATTATTACTATTATTAGATTCAATTTTGTTCTAAAACTATATCTAAAAGGTGTTGTTCCTGCGACTTAGGTTATCAATGTTATCATAGTGTGGGTCACATTTAAATATTAATAAATAAATAATTTATAGCAAATGCAAACTTACCATTAGGGTGATGATAGTTTGCCGATGTTCAGCGTTTTATCTCAATAAAAAATGCTCTTGATTATCTATGCGACATTGATGGCTGATAATAATCGCACCGACTCTAATGGTTTTGTTCTAATTTCTGCACTAATTATAAAAAATAAGCCACCGATATAAAAAACATAATTAATTCAGTTTTAACACAGTTCTCGGTGCTCGTCATCTCAATGCATAATTTCCATGGAATTAATCTAAAAGTTAGGAAAAAATTAATCTTATCTTCACACGAAGGTATCAAGAAAACATTCATCTTCTTCCTATCATGTTTATATTCATCATCGTACGTGAAAACTATAAATAACTTAGGCGAACTACTTTCGGAAATATCTTTCGGCCTAACAATGTAGAACCAGTAACTTAGGGCCTGTAGGTCGCCTGGTGACCTACACCTACGGAGTAGGAAGTGTCCTAGCAATTATAGCACTATACAAAGCGTATGTAGAAGGTACGTACGCTAGAGGCCACGCATGTACCCACCTATAAGTTATTCGTTTCGAAAAACTAGCTTAACGGCTTTCTAAAATATGAATTTATTTCTCGCAATTATTTATTTTTTGTCGTCTGTAGTAAGTAGTTAATATTTTAATTAAATTTTTTATTTCATTCAAAATGACTTGTTATTTTTTTTTACATAAGTAATAGCATTGTATCCTTACTGTAGGGTACCTCTACCTAAGCAGACAAATTTTTTATAACAATCAAGATGCCTGATAAACAAATAACAAAAACACGTTTTTGTTTATGGTCAATACTTTTAAATACAAACATATATAAAGGGTGTAACAAGAGCCTTAACTTAGCCGTCTTTGCTATCATTTTTAGTTTTAGACCATACCTGGGAACCTTCTAGTTACGGAGATATTGGGGGTCAAAGTTTCAACTTTTTCACAAGATTTTTTTTTTAAATATATGTTTTTAATGTAATATTTTTACTTTAAACAGCTCCACGACCCCCGCACTATTCAATCCATCCATCAGTGTTATTTTTTGAGTGCGTTACAATGAGTCCTAACGTAAAACGTGATTTTTCACCTAAAAAAAAGCTTTTGCCAGCAATAATATTTTTGCGTATAACTTAAAAGAAGTAGTCGTTTTCCGTTTTCGGCATTACACTTTAACTTTGGTACCCAAGACCTTTGTTTCACTACTTGAGATAAATTAATCATCATCTGCCTAACCTTTTCCCAACTATGTTGGGGTCGGCTTCCAGTCTAACCGGATGCAGCTTAATACCTGTATTTTACAAGAAGCGACTGCCTATCTGACCTCCACAACCCAGTTCTAACTGGGTAATTCTATACCCCTTGGTAAGACTGGTTATCAGACTTTCGGGCCACTGACTACCTGTAACAACTGTCAAAGATCTACAAATTACAGCCAGGACCAACGGCTTAACGTGCTTTCCGAGGCTTGGAGGAAACTCGGTATGTAGGTAATGGGCGGTCACCCATTTTATCTCTTATTAACTAGGCTGTAAATGCGGAATAAGTTATCTAGATCGGTCGTTACTCGTTACTTTGTCGAGGTTATCCTACAAGTAGATACTAATATGATGCTAAGTTTATAAAAAAATGTATGCAATTGCCTACCATTGTGTACGATTCACAATATTTATGACTTAGTTGTAAAACAGGTACAAGCTCTACTATTTATAAATCAAATGTACGGATGGCCGCAGGCAAACGTGCAAAGCGCCCCATGCAGCCCGCGGGTCGCATGTTTGACATGCCTGGTGTAGCCCTGTAATGATGGTCGTAAGATGGAGTAAATAAAATAAAATAAATTAATAAATATATACCCGTAGCGAAGGGTCAATTTTTGTAAGAGAACATATCTTTAATGTGATTAAATTCTTTGTCTATAGAATACTGACTGTGCCATTTTTCAAAGAGAAGCTGGTAGGAATCGAGTTGTATGGAACCTTCGCCACTGGTAGGTACTTAATAGAGACCATAATGTATGGAAGTGTAATGTACCCGACCAGTTTCCTATTATTTAAATTTTTATATTTAATTGATGTTTACCTATCACAACGCGTCACATTGGCATAGTAATTATTTTGATTAAAATATAGCCGTAACTGACACACGTGCAAAATAATCGATTCGTATGTTGCCATAATTGATCTTATTCCAAGAAGATGGATGTATAATGCTATTAATTTAATATACAATAAAGCTCATTATGTACTTGTATGACAATGTGGAGACGTCAACCGTCACTAGAAATTAGAAGCGGTTTTCGCCTAACATTTGTTTTGCATATGGCGTAGTCTTTTTCGCGTAGTTTATTTGCGTATACCGCAGCAGTTTCGCATTAAATCGTTTAGTATTATTATTACATAGCGGCTACGTATTTATAATTATCTAAGTTACGTATGTTCTTATTCAAATTAGTAATAATATAAATCACGTTTTATTTGTCATTCAATTCCAAACATAATAAATGCATTGAAAATTTTAACTCCCACTTCAGAAAATCTGGGAAAAATCTTTGTTAAACAAAACTTACCATTACATTTTAATAATAATAATAAGATTTATTTTTATATATTATATGACACAAAGATAAACAAACCTATTATCTAACTACCGATAAAAAAACAAGCATGCAAACTAGTGGGTAGTAATTAGGCAAAAGAGATACATAAGCGTTCATTTACAAAATTTATGTAAATGAAAGCTTATGTATATAGCCAAGCCTTAATCTGGTCGAAATGTCGCGTGTGACAGTAACCCTGATCCAGTGAGCACGACGACAGACGGACCAGTCAATCTTGACCCCGGCGAAATAGGGAACTAAAATAATATAGTCGATTGAGAAAGCCTAGACTCGCTAGTCGCTATTAGCATTTGCAATTAACCATTTAAATAAATTAGGGCAAAAATCAGCACTTCAGTCCCCCAAAACGTCTTTCCTTCGCCACTAATAATACTCTAATATTTTGGTGGGAAGAAGTGGTGAACTCAACAGGAACACCCTTACGAGATAGTGATATTTTTACTACTAGATCCAATAGTGTTCTTGTCTCGTTGTTATTCCTTTATTCATATTTCTATACTTACTTTTTTTTATTTAAAAAATGTTATTAATAAAATTATTAAAAAATAGTACATTACGATATTAGTGCGTTAAGATGGTTATAACATGCGAGGCAGAATTTCAGCCCGAGCCGAAGGCGAGGGCGTAATTGAGCCGAGCATGTTATAACCAATACGCACGTATGCCGTACGACGTTTTTAACACATTTGCAAGGAAACAGAAAAAAAAAGATATTCACAATACAAGTACAAAGACAAGAAAATTTGAGAAAAATGGCGCGAGGATTATTTTCTGCCGTGGCTGCGTGAAAATGTTGGCAAAGACGCTAGAGCATGCAGCCAAGTTATTAAATTACCGAATAAACTGTTTTTATTTTATTTTAAATAAACTCAATCTGTGAATGCACACTGTTGCTTTCCCGTCATTTTAACAGCGCGCTAGCGCTGCCTACTGACTGGCGCCGCGCGGCGATTAGTTCGAAATCTGAATAGCAACAGCGCGCTGCTCACTAGCTGGAGTTGTGCGGCGGCGATCAGTTCCATATTTGAAATGCCAAATAATACTGTTATGGAATTTGTATGGACTATAACTTAATTATTTGCTTTCATAACACACGCGTTTTTTATGACCCGCTTTACATATTTAAAACCGGTGGAATTACATCAGCTTTACGAGCAAGGGTGTTAAAAAAACATTTTAAACTATAAAAATTAGTAGCCCACCAGCATCGCGAACAGGGTCCAAATTATCGGTGGTCAGAGCTCTGTAGAAAAGAACCTCCTAACAATACGCGCCGTGTCCAGAAGTACTGCTTTCTGAATCAAGCCCTTTTTTTGGTTGGCAGATAAGACTTTGGCAGAACTATGTCCAGTGGCGCTAGTTGCCAAAAAAAAAAATTGACAACTAACGCCAATGCGTACCAAATTATACTGGTCGCCTTGTTGTTGACTGTCCTTATATGAAAGTTGCCGGTACTATAGTGACCTGACCAAACACACGTGTAACCAGAAGTGGTTATGAAATAACAAGCGAAACTAGCCGCAGACTTGAATTAGAAACGAAAATATGTACTTTACATGTTTGTTTCCTTGCAAAGAAATCATTTTGGTTTCGATTGTCTTTTTGACGACCACAAGGACCAAAAATATAAAACAAAAGTAAAGAAAATCTTTTAATTTCAGACCATTTTTGTTTTTCAAGTTTTGACTGAATAATTTATTTACCGGAGGTGCTTTTAAATCATGTATTTGATCATGGTTTCGTCAGCGTGCGTCAATAGGACGGCGTTTAGTCTTTTCTTATGACATCTTTTTTTAAATAAAATAGAGCGTAGTTTTATTTAGCAGTTAACATTTGAATACTATTTAATAAAATTATCATTAAATAGAGGTCATTTAGGAACATTTACCCAACTCTAAATAAGACACTATTATTATTTCATTATTCCAATTTGATAGGAGCCAGAGCTTAACGTGTTATGTTATTGAATTGTCATAATTATTATTGTTGTTACCCAGTGCTAGCTGGGTTGTGGAGGTCAGATAAGCAGTCGCTCCATGTAAAATACTGGTATTCAGCTGCATCCGGTTAGACTGGAAGCCGATCCCAACATAGTTGGGAAAAGGCTAGGCAGATGATGATGTTATTGAATTGTTGTAGTAATGAAAAATGTAGTAAATTAAGTAAATAGGATATCTTGATTTAGCAATTATAGCAAAAAAATCTTTGGAAATAAATACTAACTTTATCTACATTATGTATTTGTTTACCTGCAAATGCAGGTAACTTTATGTAAACTTCCGTTTTGCGTAGTAGATAGTGACGTATATAGATTGAATTAAAACAGTTCCGTTTTTGATAATATATGTTAAAACCAAGTGCTAAGCTGTAACTGTTATATATTATTCTTGCACCTGTATGTTTAGACCATACGTTTCATTAGCGGATATATCACTTCGTCTGTTTGTATCAAACAGCCTTGTGTCACATGTCCGATCACTTCATGATTACTACTATTACCAGTTCATTCATCATAAATATTCTTTACATTAATAAAGTTATGTATCGAAACATTCTGAACCTTTATTATGTTCAAACGATCTCTTACTTTTAAACATCGTTCCCAATTAATTAGATAGTAGGTAGGTACCAATCGATTTAAATTTTTGATACCAAAGGGCTATGTAAGAAAAATTTTTTGGTCCTTCGGTGCAAATTCGAAAAATAAACTCCTTTGGAACTGTCCTATTTCTACTTTATTTGGGTTTGCGTATAATATGTAACGTAGAAAAAGAGAATGCTCATGGAAGTATGGAATCCCGTACCATGCTGCATCAAAATCAAACCTTGTTTTTTATAGACTACACTGATCGTATTAACTCCTACAAAAATTATTTTTGAAAAAAAAACCCGCGTTTCAGAGTTATTTTACAAAATCGAAACTAACCTAAAAAGTAGGTCTATTTTTTCGACGCTACCAACGACGTATTTTAACACACACATTACATTATTGCTCTAAAAACAGCGTAATACACTAATATTAGTAAGAATAATTACGAGTTAAAGTAACATCCACAGTATGCTTGACTGAAACTCGATTTTATTTTAGACCTTTACATTGCCAATAGTCAGTCAGTACAGTACAAATGTCAGATGCCACAGATAAGATAACTATAAACCATAGAGTATAGTAAGTGCTATAAACTAGTCGGGATTTAGGGATGTAATCGATAAATCAAAATCTTTAGGCTGAGAAAATCTATTTTGTTGCAAATAGCAATAAACCAAACTAAATCGATTTGGTGTACTGATCTTACTTAATTGTAATTAATTTTAGAGTCCGCTCGACAGACAAGGGTTTGTTCAATTGAAACGGAACGTCATTTATATTCAGTTGAAACGGAACGTCATATAAAGGGAGTAAAACAATATTCGTACTTTTAAACTCGAAAAGTATATTTCCAGTTCAAAAATCAAATCCCCGACGCGTAATGCCGTAAAAAAATATGAAACTAATTACTATAATATTTTGGTTTTGAGGCGCGAGACTTTTTGGTACCAACTTTGGTCATTGTCCTTTAAATAAAAACCGGACAAGTGCGAGTCGGACTCGCGCACGAAGGGTTCCGTACCATTATCTATAAAAACGGCAAACAAATCATATCTGTTGTATGGCCCCCCTTAATATTTTTTATTTTTAGTATTTGTTGTTATAGCGGCAACAGTAATACATCATTTGTGAAAATTTCAGCTTTCTAGCTATCACGGTTTATGAGATACAGCCTGGAGACAGACAGACAGACAGCGAAGTCTTAGTAATAGGGTCCCGTTTTACCCTTTGGGTATGGAACCCTAAAAATGATACCTAAATTTGGTGGTGGTTTACATAGAGTACTTTTGCATAACATTAGCTGCATGAGTGACGCTCCAGCCGGCGAGGCAGCCATTCGACCAGCCCACAAATAAGTAAATACGATCGTATCACGAAACTAGAACGAGCACAATGAACGCTCGGTTCAATGCAACTATTCAATAGAATAAACTTTTCAAATTCTCGCTCAATGGCCACCGAATGCATCGTAACCTTTTAACCTTCAAATCAATTTACTCTTCCAGGAGTTGGTAGGTATGTTAGGTGGATTATTCCACTCTGTTCTACTGTTCTACCAATTTGTACCGCCAGTAGGACATAGTGGAATGTTTAAAGAGATTTCATTATTTTAGTATGGAGCCTGGCTTGCTCTTTAAATTAAAACTGTGAAACAGTTAGCTGGCCGAAATATTTAAACTACTTTTGGTGTCTGATTTGGCTCTCCCTGAACTCGAGAGTAATAAAACGATGAGTGGAAAAAATGGGAATACAAATTTAGGGTTGGGCAAAGTGGAATACTTAATCCCACTACGCAGGTGGTAGAGATACCTACGTGACAATTAAAATTGTAACTCGGAACACAAACATGTCGCTTTTCCTGATAATTTTTCCTGTGTTATAGTCCATTATAGGTATTACCTAAAGACGTAAAGGACATTGTTCAGATCGTATAAACATTATTCCTATGGTGGGTGTACACTCTCGCCGAGACACTCGAGCGAGTACGAGAGTGTACGGAACACCGAGGCTAGACCAGCGTTCCTTTATACATTCTCGCACTCGTCCTGCCTTGGAGTGTCTCGGCGAGTGTACAGCCACCATATTAGATCTATGATTGCTTTTAATTGTTTGATCGGAATAGTTGTTTGGTTTTCTTAATACCTAACCTATGTAGGTACTAAGTTATTGTCCATTAATTACATTATTCTGTGGTGTTTTACACTCCGTAATAATATTTGTGGTTATTCTCAGAATTGTTAAGCACTCGTTTGAATACAAATTATGTAGGTATTTTTTGCATTTCATGTAAAAAAGTGTGGGTACCTATCATTAGACATCCTTTACTAAAATAACACGTGAATCTTTCACGTGGTTCTTTCAAATAATTCTTAATTAGGTAAAGTACCAAGATGTGCTATTAAAATCAGAAGGTCGAATGCACAATTGAAAAATTTGCTAAGAAAATCTGATATGGTTTAAAAGATTCCGAGCTGCATCTACAATCGCATGATGCATGCAATGCCAAGGACTCCTGCCACTTGACTACATTCAGCCAGTCTGTTGTAACACATTACCAGATAATCAACTACCAGCCTACACTATGCTATTGTAATTAAACAATTACGTACACTTTAAATGTCGAATGGAATAAATTTATTTTATAGTTAGGTAGGTACTAGTTTTTCTTTTTTAATTTTATAGAGTCTGGTAGAAAACTAGTTTGAGAGGACCAAGAACTTCTGACAATGACCAAATTAATGTCATTCAGCCGGTTTAATAAACTAGACTTTTTCTGTAAAAAAATAATTAAAAAGGTTGATATAATAAGTTATTAATGGTTTTTGAAAGAAGATAAAAATAAAATTTGTATTTTTTTCCTAGGATGTCCTCTAAGATTTGTCTTGATGCAAGGTTAGTATCGTCTAATTATTATAAATTACTTTATGAAACCAGTATTATGGCAATTAAAGGTCAGTACAATAATGTCATAACAGCTGTTCATTTAGCATTGGTTGGTCAGGTCTGGGTTGCTCGGCGATGACCGAGCGCTACGGTGTTGACAGCTGCTTCCCGTCTTTTGTTATGTGCGACTCGTCATGGCTATGTAAAACTCCTATATCATCTTAGTTTTTGTAACATGACGTACGGCACACGCAGTATGTACGCAATAAGCTCCAAAATACAATTTAGTTTCACATTCTTTTACTTTTATTAGGTTAGGCGCCATTTTGATTTTAAAATTTGTCTCAAACGATTGTTTGTTTTTCGAAATTGTACCTACCTACCTGCTTATTATTTTTGCAGAGTAGGTATTGCTCTTTTAACCTTTATCATGGTGCTAATTACTTCAACTAACAGACTTTTTATGCTAATAAAGTGTGTTTCTCATTAAGCAAAAAACGTGTTTTCATCGTAATGCTCTTTCAACACACCAAACCGATAATAATTATTATTATCAAAAAACTGTTTTTTTCATGTTTTTAATTTAAGTAATAACAATAAGAAAACCCACTTTGGTTCAATAAAGAAACTTGTTATTACTGAAAGATAAGTACGCGAGGAGTTAACCCACTTTTATAAATTTTCCTGAATGTAAGAAGGTACCTGCGTCACAGGCGGATGATGGGCAAATAGATATAACTCATACATATAGCATAATCCCATAAAATGTTTAAAAACAACGTTTAAAACAGTATCGTATTTCACAGAAAAGTTCCAGTGCGTATTTTGGCAGATTTAAAAATAAACAAGAAGTTTATTTTGCAGGATTTATTTATAAGGGGTGTCTGGTAAAAACATGATGACCTCAGAAAACTCCATTATTTTTACGATCGACGTTACTCGTCAAAATTTCAATGTGAAGACTATAAAACTTGACTGATGTGCCGAATTTAGAACTATTTCACATGAAGGCAACAGGCGAATGTTTGCAAAGTTTCTGCACACAATGTGAGACCGGCAATTGTGTAACGAAAAATTATAATCAATGAAACGACAACCTGTAAGATTACGTACATACACTAACTCGTTACAATTGATGTGTCTATGAACCGTGAAACTAGTGCCAGCGAAATCAAGTCACATTACACAAAATAATCACACACAGTGTTGCACAGTTTTAAAATTAATACTACATGTTTTAAAAGTAATAAAATATAATATCATTAATCTTTTCTGTTAATCCTGCCTCCTAAACTAGTGGATGACTGTCACTTAGGAACCTGAGTTTCACCTATTTCGTCTCAAAGGACCAATGATTAGTTGTGCCAATTTGCGTAATTTATTGACGCCACTTGTGCCAATAATTACCCAAGCCTAAATTGACGCTTAGGAAGCAATAAAAATAATAAATAACACTTTTAATCTCAAAATAACGTCCTAAAGCAGTCGTAAAGCAGAAAGCTACGCAAGGCTCTCCATTCTCAATACACTTCATCAAGGCTGTTGTCAAGTAATAAAGGTGTTTTCTGTTTACACATACCTACAACATGTATTAGGAAATAGGGCCTTGTAGTTCCTATTGTCATGAAATACTAAACTAGGGCTAGGAGTGTCGCTTTTTAAAATTATTTGGAGCTACTCTACCGTGACTACTCTTTCGTTCGTTTCGTTCTTTCACAAGAGAATGTGGTGAATTGTGGTGTGGTACCAGTAACTTTATAAGATTTGACCCATTTTAGTATATTCAAATAAGAAGGAAAATATTTAAATTAGGTGGTTAAGATACCTATAATTAATAACTAAGTCAATGAATTATCTATCATCGTTAAGGCTTTCGTATATACCGTAGGTTGACTTCGGTTTTTCAGAGTTGCACTTTTTATACAGTGACGTTATCACTTCATATTGATGTAAATTATTATGATATACTTAATTGACAACTTTGTTTGTCACTTATGTTGGAAGTACACGATGAATCCACTAAGCGATGATTTTACTTACCATACCGAGTCATCGGCAACCGAATTGATCATTGCAATTTTTTCATAGGCAATTTTTTTCATTCTCTCGCGATTACCCCATCCCCATGTCTTTGCCTGTCTTTAAATGCCACTGGTCGGACATTAATATCAAGTGCTTGCTTTTTTGCTTTGTTTTGTGTTTGTCTTGTTTCTTGCTTTGTTTTGTGTTTGTCTTGTTTGTTTTGTGTTGCTTGTCTTTAAATGCCACTGGTCGGACATTAATACCAAGTGTGCTGTCCATACCTTTAACGCAACTCTTCACTATCATCATCATCATCCACAGCCTTTCTTTACCCATTGCTTGATATAGGCTTCCCACTCTTCCAATCTGCACGCTCCTGTGCCAGCTTCACTCGTGTTGTACGATGGCAACAACAGTCTGCCCTACTAACTGCAAGACGACCAACACTTCCCTTTCCATTTCTTCGAACTCTGAGTTACCTTTAATAATGTGTTATATTGTGTATACTAATGACAGTTACTTGTTTGTTTCAGACGAGCCGTGCGCCGTTGTAAGCGACCCACAGCCCAGTAAGAGTAGTTCAGACCGCGCCACCGCCGCCATACCCAGACACCCGCCCGCATAGGATGGTAGAAACTGACCCCGGGCCCAAGAAATCTCACAGTAAGTACAGCAATGAACTTCAGCTAAAGGCAAAGATAATGTAGAGTATTAAAGAGGAACGAGGTGACAAGTTTCCGAAATGCAAAAGGTATCACTGGCTCATAACAATATCACTGGCACCTCGCAAGTGCTACTATGGCAAACAGAAATAAAAGATCGAGGGGAACAGACGAGAAGCTGAAGTCCTACATAAAGTGACATTCCGTTGTCCCACGCTAGAAATGTCTCCTGTATCGTGGGTACGTTTACAAACATTTAAACTCACTTACACAAACAGTAAGACCCGGAACAACTACCTGTAGGTCCTAGCAAATATTTGTTCCGTGCGGGAATCGAACCCGCGACACATAGTAGTCAATCGCTCAGCCACTGCGCTAACCGTGTCGTCTAACATTTTATCAGCGCTAACGATAATTCAAAAGTACAGACGAAGCTATGGAAAAGCTTATGTCAATCCTGGTGAAGGAAGAAAGTAAATTAAAAAAAAAAACGAAGTGCTTCGATAGCCATCCCACCCCCATGCTTATCCCCTTCTTCCCACTTGTCTATGAAAGCGATTACCGCTTCCCCATTAGATTCAGATCATATTCAGTACTAATTAACCAACTGTTTTTCGTTAAGTATATCGTTAGATTTGCCCTTACCGTACTGAGGTCGCCCATAAAAGTGTCCATACTGTGAACAGTATGCTTACCCGTCCCGCATGAAAGGATAGATTCCAATCCCAGTATGAGAGAGCGAGACAATACTATCCAAATGCAATTTTCCGTCAATGAAACTGAAACATGACGATCTTTTGCCTCGTTGGTCTAGTGATCGTAAGCGCGACTGCGCTGAGCCTGAGGTCTTCGTTTCGATTCCCAGATCGGGCGAAGTGTTATTTAGTTTTGTCAGTAGCAGTCACGAAGCCTAGAAATATGACCGGTTCATGACAATAGGCTTGGCCCCCAGTGGCGAAGGTTCTACAACTCGATTCCTACCGGCTTCCCTTTGAAAAATGGCACAGTCAGTATTCTATAGACACCGGCTTACCTCTTACAAAAAAAGACCCTTCGCTACTGTTGGCCCCTTAAGTACCTACACCTCTGCCTAACCCTTCGGGGATTACAGGCGTGTTGTTATGTCGTGACCATGTTTTTTCGTGGTTCGACGATCTAACGATTGCCACACAGACAAACACTGTCTGTCACATGAAACTCATGCAAGTAAGGCTAACAGTTTCAATCCTGTAAGACCCAGCATGACTCACAATTAGGAATGTCCAAGTATTATTTGCTAAACATTGGTCACAATGTCCACTTGTTGAAGTCAAGTCACCTGTTCATTTCGTAACCTCACACGGAGATTATGCACATCTCAAGGTAACACGAGGTGACGAGGTACTGACTGACTGTTTAACGCTACAACGTTAATAAAAAGTATTCCAATCATGTCATAGTGGGTACAGTTGAAGCTGCCTTCACAAAATCAATAGTTACAAACCATGGATACGAAAACATGCATCAAGTCAATGATTCATTCCAGGGTTGATAGGTTTATTTAGCACTTTTAAATTAAAGATTTTTGTCTTTTGTTGCTATCCGTACATTGTGTCCTGACATTGTGTCCGCGGCTGCGCCAAGCCAAATATTGTTAGCGAGACCTTGCCGAACTACCGGTCACCTATCAATACGATACCTTATGTATGCTTACACATCGAGATGGCGGATTTTGACACAATGTTCTATTAGGTAACAGCTCAGCTGATATAGATAGCTGAAGAAAAAATACACTGAATTACATCTTAGAGAATGAAATGTATTGTTTATTTCTCTGGAGTAAGTTTTCCTTGGTTTTTGCTACAATCACACAGATTGTATTGCTTGTAGTTGTAGCACGTGTAGTTTAATGCCACGAGCCTAAAGATAGGTAGATATAATGTTATGTATTAGAACTATTAGACAAACAATAGTTACATTTAAAATATTTATACTTAAGCCTGTTTTCACGACTTCGATAAAATATTCTGAGAGCCTAGTGGAGAGTGCAGAACAAGAAGGTATCGCATTCAATGGTTTCGTATTACTACAGCGTTATTTAACAAGATGGACAAAGGTTTTTCAGTAGGTTTGTCAATCCAATACATTTTTAAATTTTTCATTACTGTTTTCTGATACAATGTAACTGTTTCTTGGACTAAGGACATCGAAAGATTACCTGGTCTAATCATGAAAACAGAAAATCTTTATACTTGTACACTAGTAGCGTCTAGGTATCAGTAGTGATAGTGACAATATTTGGAGGGTATCCAAAAACCATTCATTGATAATTATTTTTAGAAATATTAATTTAGTTTTTGTTTGTTCCAGATTGTGATGTAAAAAGGGACCTTCAACTAAACGGCCCAGGTTCCAAAACCGCCGAGCTTGGTAAGTAAACCATCAGAATCTATTCTAAAATTAATGAAAAAACCTACTTATTTTCTGTTTATAATCGCAAAGAATAAGGTAACGAGATTATAGCTTCCCAATCCGAGGGTGTCTCAAAAAAGGCTGGCGAAGGATCGGCAGAAGCATCTTTCAGATAGTCTGTGATTGCTGGCCAATATTCTACATACTATTGTGTAAACTGAGACCATTCAATGTGGCGGTAATGTGATTGGTATTATGATATCAATTAGACCACCCTGTGTAGGAATTGATTAAGTATGTTATTTAATGATTTATCTGCACGTTTATTTAAATGCCCGCTACAATTAGGTAACAGGACCTGTTCAGATACGTCTATAGCAGGTAGTACATAAGGTAGCCACTTGTTAGCTCCGTACTATATTTTTTATCACCTTATTGCCATACTTAAGTGTGCCTGACCTATTTATTTATTTACATACTGAAATCATAACGTTTCATATTTATACATTACCCAGGCCATATCTTACTGATGCAATAACTATAATCGATTTGGTAAGATCTTTTCCGGCTGATAACTTTATGGTCTTTAGTTTATATGCCTACGATCCGATATAAAACAGTTACGGACCAGTTTTTAACTGAATTTTATTTATTTATTTAAACTTCATGTACAATAGTGGTACATAGGCGGACTTAATGCCACAAGGCATTCTCTACCAGTCAACCTTTGGGTTAAATAAGAAAACATTGTGATAGGTACAATAAATATCTAAAAAATAACTTCTTGTTTTCGAAATTTTCTGAACAGGGGGTCTAAAATGGCCGCTTTAGCAGAAGCATAATAGGATAATAATATGAATTACGTTTAAATTCTTAAAATGGTCATAGACGTACCAACTATAATTATTATGAATTGTCACCTTGTGACCATTTTACGACTTTAAACGTAATGCATATTATTATCCTAATATGATTCTCTTAAGCGGCCATTTTAGACCCTCTGCTCTTCGATGTTCTTATTTCATTCATGTGCTAATGTTATATTTATTTTGTTCACAGGCGTCGTACCGTCGTTAAAGACACAAGTCAAGCTCGACCCCGAGAAGGGCCCCGGCTCGGAAAAAGCTGACTTCGAAAGGGCTATCGAATTAACCGGTAAGTTTTAAACCATATCACTATGATTTTTGTAAAAATCTTTTATTAGGTAGGTAGTTAAAGAAATAATTGATTTACATACATAACATCACGCTTATAATTCCCGAAGGGTTAGGCAGAGGTGTACCTAATAGTACACCCACATTTCACCAGCTTTGTTTAAGTCCCATACACCTAATAGGGGGCGAACCTATTGCCATCAATCTGGCGCAACTCCAGACTCCGTGGCTGCTACTGAGAAATTCCTGATGGAAAAACCCAAAAACACTAATAATTAACATAATTGATTTAACATTATCTAATAGCAAATCAGACTTTGGTAAGTACCTACTTAATTATCAAAGCTTTATCCTAATTCCATTAAATTAAAATGAATTGATTAAAGGCAAGTTGTAAGATTTAAAGTGGAGTCACAAAAAAGTTATGTTCATAAACAAAAGTATCTATAACTAATAATAACAGTGTCAAAAAATCACGGACAAGCAATAAATTAAAATAACAATTTCTTAGCAACATCAAGACCTATTGAAGTAGATAATATTGTCAGTTAACAATGCAAATTAGCTCTGAAACCTCATTAGTACCTATACAAGTACCCACTTAGGTAATGTTTAGACATTTATTACATTTTTACACTGTACGTACGTGTTTCTATAACTAGGTTTTTTTACAAAGTAAAGATAATAGAACACCTTCATTCGACACGTCGGAAATGTATTTAGGATAAAATATCATTGCTTTGTTGACGAGATAACAATCACATTGACTGCTTATTTATTCCACTGGCGATATAAGCATCGATACAGCCAAAATTTTCCTAAACAAACATAAATAAATACAAAGTAAAGGAACAATAGAGGTCAAGATTACAAGAACTATCAAATTAAAAGGATGTCACTTTGTAAATCGATTCATCGTTTCTACCTACAAAAGTAAATCATAATACGCAATTACAATACATTGTTGACATTCAGTTACGTAATAAAAACAATAACGCAACCGTACACGGCTTCGTTGGTAAATAAAACAGTAACTTGAACGAACTTTATGAATGGAGAGTGCTCGAATTGCATTCTTCGACGTACGTCGTTCGACGGTGTAAACACGCCATTACTAAGAACCGTGTCGTACGATCAGTCTTATGATTACTCCTTGATTGAAACATGATCCCTTACACGAGCTTTGGCTAATGTTTTCAACGTGTTCTTCCGTTATTATCACTTCCTTACTTGTAAATAACAAAGGATAATTAACTACAGGTAATTAGGGCCTTATACAGTGGCACTTAAGGAAACACTAGCATTTTGGTTAGTCCTAATGTGCTCGTTGAAATAGTCAAGTCAACAATAGACTGTGAAACATATGACTGTCAAAAATCTCAATGAAATCGTTTAGATACACTCGAATGTTGTTTTGAAACCGTCCAGACAATCGATGTGTCAGTCAATACCAATAGAGGACATCCCTAGGAAGCTACTTACTGTATGACTGATCGTTTACGTCTGCACAGGATATGGACGGTTCCACTACCTCCTCCTGGCGGTGTGCGGCCTGGTCAGCACCTCCGAGGAGATGGACGTCATCTCGATGTCCTTCATCCTCCCGTCGGCACAGTGCGATCTAGACCTCACCACACAGACCAAGGTAAGTGTTCTTTACTTTACTGCCACTGTACATTACCTACGCTACGTGTCTCTGGATTTTGCTAGAGACAGAAGTTGGCCTGATTGTCTATGGTTCTTTCGTTTCAGTTATTTAGGGATGCTATCAGCAGAGAGTTTGTTTTGTACGTATTTTAGATAACCCTAGGCATAGAGATATTGCAGTTTATTCAGTCTTCCACTGGTGACCTTAATTGTTGAGTTTTTGAATGAAAAAACTCTTGAAAACACTCATTCGGAAAACTAAGTAAACACTTCTGCGGCCTACTTATAGCCACTGTTTTTATTTCTGTCAGTAAATAAAGTCACATGGATAGGTCGGTACCTACCTAAATAGGTACCTATATAACTATTATCATCGTATAACAAAAGTTGTTTTCAAAAACTTCTATGTAGGTAGTGCATAGCTGTCAATGTTTCTAGATTGTTCTTCGTATGAAATTTGTAAATATTAATTTTACAGATGGATTTTCTGCAACAGATATTTTTGGTCGAATAAACATGGAAGCATGGTATTGACTCGTCTAGCATTACCTACATATTTACAATCTATTTGCAGACATCGTTCACTTTGATACATCTTGCATCATTTTTAAAACGTTTTTATTTTTGGATGATACGAAGGTAATTTCTCTTACATTAAGGTTTAAACTTGTTGCATTAGTGCACAAGCAAATTGAATGATCTATTTTAAAAGAAGTTAAGAACCTAATCAATTACTTACAGAACTAATTTAACAAGTAACGTGAATTACTTTTCACATTTCCATTTTCACGGTCACAGCTAAAATATCTCACGAATCTACTGAAGTAATCCTTCTTTGTCTAACAAGACAACATAGGTTTCAATGTCCGACTGTAGGTAATAAATTTTGTCCCCTCTACAATTTAGCTGAGGTTCCACTCCTATAGAAACCAAACTGCGTAGGTCTTGATTTGACCAGTGGCTAGCGTTTATCACTGGTTTCCTACTGACCCGTGGACTTGTTGACACATGAGCCACATAGTCTTGTATCACAACATATTAAGTCACATAACGCATTGTCTGGCCATTTCACGTGATGCCACCAAGAATGTCACAGTTCCAACAACCACGTGTAGATATGCAACTTGCGATTTTAATTAATATCTTAGTTCAAACCCATTAGCAGTGCAGTCTCAGGTATTTTATGGGAATACCGAGCGTATTTTTCCATTGTTAACTTTGTAATCAATGGACCCATTCATTTGCCAGTATGAGCATACTCCTAAAGACCTAAAACTAGTGCCAAATGTCCGTGATCGATCATCAAATGCGACAATTTCCGTGACTCCCTACAAGTCAAAGGTTGCTCTATCTTTGGCAATTCTAGAAGTGTCTCTGATGCAATAAATAAATATTCTACTTCAGAAAACCATCGATAAACAGAGTACAAATCAAACTGTCATAATTAAATAAATAAGCGGTGGAATTTAAATTCACCACAGATAAATCAAATAGAATCTTGAGGAAAACCGAATGCCCGACAATAAATAAGATTCTCGTTCGGTACACGTTTATAGCTAAAGACTGATGTCATACAAACTTAGTAGCACCTAGCATGTCGATTTCACATAGTGCGAATTATTTGCAAACAATCAAACATATGCTTGTTTGCGGGTGACGATCATTGATAAATGTTTATAACTTAGTTGTTGGACATGTAGATTTCGAAACTTCAAAATAAACTACGAATTTTATCATTTTGTAGGACGGGTTTCTTATGTAGGTACGTTCTTCGTTGTAGCAGTGTGATATGAGCTCGAAACCGGACCAGCATGCAGTTTATGTTAATGCATTTGCATTGCTCTTTTTATACGGTGCAAAAAATCATCCAACAACTACACACATACCTATATCCTAGAACCAATAATCCGAAGACGTGCATGTGACAATTTGTGGCATCCACCAATTCAAACTGCCGGCGTGGATCACGGTCCGCTTTTTCTCATTCCCACAGAAAGAAGCTGTGTTCCATCCTCTGATCAGAGTGAGCATTAAAAGGTATCAGCCTTTTAATGCTCCATCTGATCACAAACAAATAACGTAAAATAATCATCAGATTTTGTTTGTAGTATACGTTCAATATTTTTAAGTTATGCCAGCTTTTCTCAAGGCTTATCGTGTTATCCTGTGATCTGTCATGTGATATTAGCTTTAGTAGTTAGAGCATGTCAGGGCCTCTCAAATTGTTTGGACATATTACATAAGTAGGGTCATTACCATTAGGTGTGGTTACTAGTACACTAGTGGTCTATTATGAATGTATGACGTTCTGAGCTTGTTTTGTAGCATCTGCTTCTTTTTTTTTAGATATAATTTTAAAGCGTCAGTTGTGTTGCAGTCGGTCAGGTGTACCTGGATAAATAGTGCTCACGCGCTACTAATTGTCTACCACCTTCCTACGTCGTCGTCCTATGTCTAAAAAGTTGTGTGTTCTTATCGCCCAAAATAACAGACTTCTACATCTTGCATCCCCTAGTTAACCCCTTTAGGGGAGCAGTTCCTTAAGAACCTTTGTTATATTACAAGGAAATCTTGAGGAAAATTCCATGCTTCTAACAGACAACGCATAATACTAAGTATATAAATTCGAATGTATGTTGAACTGATGAGGTGTTTTGTTCCAGGGATGGCTGAACAGCATAATCTTCATCGGCATGATGGTGGGCGCGTACGCGTGGGGCTCAGTGGCCGACTCGTTGGGTCGCAAGCGAGTGCTCATAGCCATCTCCGTCGTCAACGCGCTCGCCATCGTCGCCTCCTCATTCAGCCAGAACTACGAACTCTTCATGCTCTTCCGGTTTATCAATGGTGCCGCGTAAGTATACTTTTTTAAACCATAATTTAAACTTTATGCTAGTACAGAAGTGGAAGGTCCTACCTAAGAGGACTTAATCGACGACATCCACTATCCACCATTGCTACACAAAATTGGTACCCTACCTAAGTACCGTCTAACCGTACTAATGCAGTATCTAGCATTTATATCAAACCAAAGAAGTTTACAAAACTGAAATTGACCCGGAGGTGGTAAAACATGGCTTTCTACTACCTATCCCCTTATAAAGTTAGTTCTCGAAGCTTGATTCCCAATATGAGGTCTAAAACGTCAACTATGCTAGGGGCGTAACTTAAGGCACGTTTTGTAACAAGTGCCTTATTGTTATCAGAGCAATGCATACAATTTAATTAGCTACAATGTAGGTAAGTAGTACCTGTTTCAGTAGGTCATGATTATCAGAAATCCTTGAACAAAAGCTGAAATAGTATCGATTTTCAGCTCGTTACAAACTGCAATGAATTAAGGTAAAAGTACGTATTCCCGTTAGTGTACCAGTACCCGTTAACAAGTCAGTTTTTTTATTATTGCAATTTTCTACCAATAATAAATTATAGTTTGTGAAGGGCAATACCTTCTCGGTAATATTTTGTACAATTGTAATGTCATCATTGTCCAAAAAGTTCAATGGCGTCAAAACCATGCGATAACAAAAGTTTGCTGTAACCGAATAATAAGAAAGTTCAAAGTTCTGTCAGTGAACTACGAAACCACCACGTCGCATTGATGAGCTAGCCATACTGCGACGGATAACATTAAAGTAAGAGTGTTAATTTTCTAAGATATTTAAGTATATTATTTTACGATATAACTTATAAATCGAGGTGAATCTAATTGGGAAATAAATATTTTTGCCGTTCACATCTATTGGTACTTACAAACCCCTACTTGACCTAGTACCCGTTAAAATCGTATTTTTTTTGCCGGATATTGGGACACGATCAACCCGGTATTATACGTTGTACCGAAACCCGTTATTGTGTACTTATTGCCTTGAAATAGGTCTCATTTTCCTTTAAAACTGTAGAATACATTTCTGCCTGATATTGGGAATTCAAATAACAGTTGCATTTAAACCCGACAGCGTCCTTATTGCCTTGTGTTAAGTCCTCTTTTATTTCGAATCAATAGAATGTAATGTTTAGGTACGTGGTAGATTCCGCCTAAGAGTTGATACAAAAAACATCGCCTGTGATTAAAAATAGTTTCTATGCTCCTTGTTTGTGTTGTAATCACTTGGATTCGATTGCCTCTTTAGTTTTTTTATGGTTTTCAAATTTTTGCACGTTTCGCGTTACTGCTCTGCTGTTCTGAAACCAGGTTTTTCGATGCGCATCGTGTGGCGCGCTGCTTTTTTAGTATGGATATTGATAACCACGCAGTAATTTGAAGCAAACTTCAGACCGGTAAACTTACATGACTCGATCTGTGGATACCCGAGTAATTTTTTCGTTGTTCTTTTTTTTTGGGATGGGAAATCATCAAATGACTCCTCCCGCTCTGGGCGGAGCGGAAGGGAGTGTCAGACTTTTACTGACTAAAACCCATCTATTTTCCTTCTTTTGCCCTTTGTGTTCCGGGGTCGCGGTATCTCTTTCGAACAGTCCCGCAGCCCTGGCAGGCATCAGTCCTCGCGGGCCCCTCCTGTTTGCTAACATCTGTTTGAAGCGCGCGTGGAACACGAACGCGCCGACGACACGGCCTGTCGTCATAAGACGGACGGACGGCGAGCTAGCCCATTACTCACCGCCCACAGGCCCGCCCCTACGGTGGTCGAGAGCCACCACGTGGCCCCCGACGCCCGGGGCGTCTCCCGCGGCGACTGGGACGTGAGGTTATATACCTTTCACGTTCTGCTACCTCCTTCGTTAGCATGACTGCTTAGCAGAAGGAGGTGACGGCTTCCCATTCCCTCTCGCCCGGGACCATGGCTTGAACCAGGGCCGGACGCGAGCCGCCAATCGCCGCTACGAGGACACGGCGGTGCTCCGCCCAAGCGGAGCAGACCTTCACGGTGTGCTCCACCGTGTTCTCCGGGCGATCCTCACAATAATAACACCCGGGCGTTTCCTCCCGCCCGATTCGGTGCCGGTACCTCCCGAAGCAACCGTGTCCGGTGAAGACCTGCGTCAGGCGGAATGTGAGGGTCTGTCCGCTGAGCGACAATTTGCCGCGGCAGCTGAGTTTCCCCGCGACGTAGTGCCTCCGCGCGCCCCTCGTGCAGGCGCGCGAGGACTATCTCCTCCAGATCTCATGGTGGCAATCCAGCAAGGAGGCTCGCCGACTCGTTGGAGATCGTACAGCCTTACGGCTACCACCTTTTGGGGCGCGTTCAGGTAGTGGGCGGCCCGCCGCCTCAAGGATCGCGCCCGCACCAGGGCCCCGTAAAGGGCCATGGACCGCACGACACCCGCGTAGAGCCTCCGGCAGGAGGCGTTTGGACCCCTCAGGTTGGGCAAGAGCCGCTTGAAGGCAACCCCGGCCCGTTCCACTTTGGGAGCCAAACGTCGGAAATGCTCCACGAAGTTCCATCGGCTGTCGAGGACGAGTCCAAGGTACTTCAACGTCGACTCGACGCCGATGGGAACCCCTCCTACCGTCAGCATGGATCATGACGGTGGCGCATACCAAGGTCCATGTAAGCACATGGCCGCGGACTTGTGCAATGCCACCTCGAGACCCAATTGCCGGATCCTATTTATGACTATCGCAACCCCGCGTGTCATAATTTCGGCCGCCACCTCATGCAACCTCCCTTGTGCCAGCACCAGCGTTTCGTCAGGAGTGCCTCCCTAATGCAGCTCCAGGGCATGGTGTTGAAGGCGTTGGCAATGTCAAGAGACACCGCCAAGACGACCCCACCCCGGGACACCGCATCCCCCGTCGGCGTCGTGAGGGCTCTCACGCGCATGATGGCGTCCACCGTCGAGCGCCCCTTGCGGAAACCAAACTGGTGGTCCGCAAGATCCAGCCCCATCCCCGCAAGGTGCCGGCGAGGCGGTTTGCAATGACTATTTCAAAGAGCTTGCTCACCTCGTCGAGGTACACAATGGGCCAGTATGCGGACGGAGAGTCCGCAGGGCGCCCCGGTATCCGAATGAGGACCAGCTTCCCCGTCTTCCAACGAAGCGAGAACTGGCCTCTCTCCAAGCATGCGCTTAGGAGAACAAAAAATGTCTCTTCTTTGGATAAGCCGTTTTTTATTTATTTTACACCGTTCACAGAAATGCAAAAATAGCATTTCTGTGAACTTTAACGTAAAGCAATAGAGTTCAAATTCGCGGTGAAAATTACCGGATTCAGGGACAATTTAACGTTTACTAGTACAAATCTACCGGTTACTGGTACAATTAGCCCTTTGTTTTATTTTTTTGTATTATTGTTAAAGAAAATATAGACTAATAAAAAAAAAGAATAATACACTAAAACTAGTTTAAATTATCTCTCTAGTCATGTAATTATTTTTTATGTAAGTCTTCTAGTTTTAGCATAGCAGACCTGCAAAGTCAGTGAAGTTCAAAACTTCACGGTTACTGGGCCCTTTACCTTACATAATTACCTACCCGATAAAGAAACGATAAAATGATTCAACAGTAACGGTGTCTTGACTTCGTTTGGCCAGTTCTTATAGTTTTAAGACTAAATAAGCAATACTCGGTTTATACACGACTAGGTATAGGTACGTACCTACTCAGCCACCATGCCTTTCCAAATCGGCCTTAACTCGCAGGTTCCCTGATATCATCATATTATGAGAGAACAGAACTATTAATCGGCCAGGGGGCGAACGAAACATTTCTGAGACCAATTTTCTCGCGTGACCAATAATTAGGTAGGTATAGTTTTCATATAACTTGACTTTCCTACTGAAATTAGTATCGCTTGCATCAAGCAGGATATCTCGTAACGAACCGTTGTTGTGTACCTCAGGATACGATTAACGTAACGAACGAGAAATACTTTTTCAGCCAACCTTGCCGAACTAGAAGACGTTTTGTATGAAATCGGCCTAATTGAATGTTTTATGAGGGCGTAAGGAGTATTGCTCACATTATACATACTTACTATAAAATTAAAAACATAAGGGATATTTTGCTTTAATGATAAACACCGACGCGCCAAAAGATCCTTGTACAACTATAGCAAGAGCTATGCACTGGAGAGTGCATAGCTCTTGCTATAGTTGTACAAGGATCTTTTGGCGCGTCGGTCCCTGTCCTGTAGAGTGTAGGGCCATGTAGCCCCGGAAAGATTGCCTGATATTCACCACCACGGGCCGCGTAGGACAGCTTATTGATTGTTTTTTTTCTTGTCACAATAGTTTAGGTGGATCCGGTCCTGTGATCTGGTCGTACTTCGCGGAGTTCCAGCCGAAGAATAAGCGAGGAGCCATGTTGAGTTTCATGGCGGCTTTCTGGACCCTGGGCAACTTGTTCGTCGCTGGTTTGGCGTGGGTCATCATCCCTGCTGGTAATTATCAACAGTTTATTGTTATCACGCTACAGTTGCATGCAGCTGGACGTATGATCTGCTAACACCATTTATTAACTACTTCGAGCATTTCGACGGCAGTTTTTTAAAACGCTTTTTTTTTTCAGAAATCGGAGGTGTCACAAACGGATTCGTATACAACTCATGGCGAATCTTCTTACTGGTTATGTCACTACCGTCGTTCTTGGTAGCCGCATTACTTTTTTTGTTGCCCGAGTCGCCTAAGTTCTTGATATCAACCGGTCGCCACGACGAAGCCTTGGAAGTCTTCAAGGGCATCTATATGATGAACACCGGCCGTAGCAAGGAGGAATACCCAGTCAAGCAGCTGTTGATCGAAGAACCCTATCACTCAAAGCCAGAGAAACAAATTGAAGCTAATAAGGAGCCTAAGTCTAAGTTAAGGAAAATGTTTAGCGACATAGTGGAACACAGCAAACAGCTATTCGTGCCGCCTATACTCAAGTTTACTACGATCTCTATCACAATTAATTTCACATTCCATATTGGGTGAGTAACAAAACAAACTTGTTTGAAATAAAAAACTCTTTTTGAAAAAATAAAACAGGCTTCAAAAAGTGAAAAATAACTTTACCTTCTGAAGTCGGTGGGTTTTGTTTGTTTGATTCAGTTTTTTGTCACCGTTAGTTGTATTATCCTGTACAAATATTTGTTAAGCATTAATTTTTCATTGTTAACAATACACTTCATGGTAATAGGCTTATCCCCAATAAAGTGGAACTTATGCAACATACCTGAATGACGAAATGTGGGTGTACTGTACACATCTGCGTACCCCCTACGAGCATACAAGCGTGATGTTATGTGATATTGTGTAAACAATAGACATCCAAGCGATTGCAGTAATCACAACCCATTTGCTGTTTCTTATTGAAGAGTTCCATTGTATATCTCCGAAGATTAGCTTCAGATCTTCACCAAATTTAAACGGGACTACCGCGAAGTAATATTCTTCCAAACGGAAAAAGAATCATCAAAGTCGGTTCGCATTTTTTTAAATATATTAAATGGGCCTACCCTCAATCTAGTCCTGAGGACAGAGATAAGGTCGACGATGGAACGAGCTTACCCAGAAGAAGTCTATTAACTCGCGACTTAAATAGATTGGGGTCATATGAATTGGCGAAAATATCGCTGAAAATAAACAAAAAAATATTCAAACGAATTGATAACCTCCTTCTTTTGGAAATCGGTTAAAAAGGATGATAATTTTCAAAGCTACATCAGTCCACAAATGCGGTCAACGTCATAGTCCAGGGTACGAATCCTTGGGACCGACTGAGTGTTTCTAATTTATCGATACCTATATACTTGTAACTATAATATTTATGCTCGCACTCTTCCAAAAATAATCGATTTGCTGGTGACATAGAAAGAAAACATGTTTATTTGGCACATACCACAAGTGCACACAACAAAAAACACAAGCATCGGCTAAGCTTTCGAACCTTACGATAACAGGTTCCCTTTTTACGCAGATACTAACCTAAACCTTGTTCTACAGGTACTACGGTCTCATGATGTGGTTCCCAGAGATGTTCAACCGTTTCGACGAATGGTCCACGACGCACGATAACGCAGAGGCGGACATATGCATGGTAACCGCATACGTCACGCAGTACGGAACACATTCGACGACAGCCCAGTGCGACGCTCATATCAACTCCGATGTCTTCATGGAGTCGCTCATCACTGTGGCTGCTGCCATTCCATCTAATATCTTCGCTGTGCTTGGCATGGACAGACTCGGAAGGAAGTTCTTCCTTGGTACGTATTTTTATATTTTAGGGGGAACATCTGAACTCGAATCCCGTTATCTCGAAATCCTCTCTAAGACAAAGAAAATGATTGTTCCCTTCCTTAGAAGTACAAAAAACCCTATAACTCGAATTATTTAGACGCTATAACTCGAACTGAATATGATTTCCCTGTGAAGTACTATTCATACATATCACGCTCATTAACTCGAACTATAAAATCTATCGGACTTATCTCGAAGAAGCAATAGGTAAACTTTGCGGCCTCTGTAAATCGAAATTCTATCTGTAAGACTCTATAACTCGACATAACATAAATCACTTTAAGTATGTCGTTTTTACATTGTCTCAAGCCTCTTTATCTTGAAGTAACATACATAGAACATAACTTCTCTTGTAACCTTTTCCTTGAAGTTCGAGTTAAAGAGACTCCACTGTATATCTCGAGCTACAGCTACACTAGTACCTCACAGGGATTATGATTACGGTAGCTGGTAACCCCTTGGATTAGTAACACAACAAACCTGTTTTGTTCGGCATACTCTACCATTAAATATCAACATACCTACAGGGCTCGGAAACGTTATTTAAAATAACGTTTTTAAAACGTTTTGAACAGTTCTTTGTACGTCATTTTGTTCGGAACGAAAACAAAATGAGAACGTTATTTCCGCAAGGTAAAAACCGGTTTATTCCGCAGGACGCCGCCGCGCACGTGTGCGGCGACAAGCATGAACTTGTTTAATTGGCTCGGGTACCGCCTAGCGTAGTATGTTATATTTTGATTTCATTGCATCAGTCATTCCAATGCGCTTCTAACGTATTGATCGAGATTGTGTTGTGACTTGCGTTGCGAGTGATTTGTTAATAAGTGGTGTTATGTTAGATCACCAATAGTTAAATTTTGATTTCCATATCGTCAAGTGGCATGTATCGATATTTGTTTCTGTGTATTAGCTTTAATATTTCCACAGCTTTAATATTTTGGGGTGGCTGGGATCTACCTCCAAGCGGTCCACCCCGGGCAACGGCATCACGCGTCTTCACGGACTGTGGTGACGGCTGAAGATCCCTTACAGCGGTGGTAGGCTTCGGCCGCCTGGTTCGCGACCACCCTCCTGCCGGAATCCGGCGCCAAACAGCTTATCTGTGTTCCGTCGGTGTGCGGGAGTACCAGTGCCATTGGGGGGATGGAGATGGTCAGTTGCGGACTAATCTGGGTGTCTAAGTGATTCTGTACCGGGTGACTCATACTGGAGGGTAGCGGGATCCGAGGCACGGTCTCTGCCGTTGGCCGACCGCAGTTAGTAGGGGGCCCAAGTACTGCGCCAGCCACGTGGGAAAGACTGCCCCGCCAACTCGCGAAAAATCCCGGAATGCTCCACTGTGCCAGTTGGCGACTGGGCGGGAGGATCCGGTGGCCATTTCGGGGGGGCTCGGGCGTCCCCGCAGTCTCCAGATGAGTCTCCCACAGGTCAGATGAACTGAAGAGTCCCGTTGGGTAACCGAGCCGCGTCTCGACCATTCTTCTGTTTCACCACTAAAATTATACTCCACCATGAAAAAGCAAAAAAGGAAAACGGTTTTCAAGCGGCGGCACTTCCTCCCACTTAAAGTGCACCTCACCAACATCAGGGGCTTGCACTCAAATCTTGATCCGGTCTACCACCACCTCGAGACCGAGAAGCCGCACCTATTCTTTTTAACGGAGACGCAGATTGCAACTCCGTCAGACGTGGCGTACCTCAACTACCCAGGTTACTCGCTTGAACATAAGTTCCTAAAACGAGCTGGGGTTTGTGTGTACGTTCGCGATGACATTTGCTTTCGGCGTCTCCGTTGCTTTGAAGATTCCGGGTTATCTACCATCTGGATACTGGTGGATACCGGGGTGGAGAAATCCCTCTACGTCGGTGTCTACCGGTCGCACAGCGGTGACCAGGAGACGACCAGGCTCTTTGAGCACCTGATGGAGAAGGCGGATTGTGCCCAACAACGATACCCAACCGCGGAGCTTCTTTTTCTGGGGGACTTTAATGCCCACCACGATGAGTGGTTGTTCCCGTTCCAGAAAACTGACCATGCTGGGAGAGAGGCGCGCAGATTTGCATTGTCGCTAGATCTTACCCAGCTGGTGAGAGAGGCTACGCGGGTGCCAGACGTTGACGGGCACACACCCAACTGCTTGGACTTGCTGCTGACCACTGACCCAGACAGGCACTCAGTATCGGTATCAGCCCCACTGGGAACATCTGACCACTGTCTGGTAAAGTCCGTATCTATCAGCTCTCCTCCGGATGATAGCCCTAGGGGCAAGAGGCGAGTTTGGCGATACGAGTCAGCAGACTGGGATGAGATGCGGCACTTTTTTGCGTCCTTCCCTTGGCATCCAGTGTGCTTTTCTTCGGGCGACCCCTCTTGTTCGGCTGAAGCGGTTGCGGACGTGATACGGCAGGGAATGGAATACTTTATTCCATTCTCCGACATACCGCTCGGTCACAAAGCCCGTCCTTGGTTCAATGTGGACTGCGCTCGTGCTGAAGCTCGTATGTAGTCTGCATACCAAGCCTGGGTGCAAGCCCGTGACCGCAAAGTCCAAGCTCGACGGGTTCGCGCGAAGAAAAGAGCTTTTAATTCTGCCGCAAAGTCCTGTAAGCGGGTGATCCGAAAGGCGCGTTTCGACCACGTCAGCCGCATAGGGGCTAAGCTTGCTTCCTACCCCTCTGGTAGTAAACAGTTTTAGTCCCTATCCAAATCGGTCGAAACCAACAGAAGTTGGTCTCGACCGATTTGGGCCGGCAGAAGCCGGCCCACATTACCCCCCTTGCAAAAACCGGATGGGTCACTAGCTCACTCCGCTACTGAGAAGGCAAACCTGTTTGCATCTCTATTTGCGAGCAATTCACGTCTAGATACTGGCTCAAAACAGCCACCAACGATTTCTCACTGTGATTCTTCGATGCCGGAGATCACAATACACATGAAAGAGGTTCGTAGAGTACTCCATAGCCTAGACGTGAACAAGGCTAGCGGTCCTGATGGTATACCAGCAAGAGTCTTGAGGAACTGTGCGCCTGAGTTGTCTTCTGTGTTGACACACTTGTACCGCCTCTCTCTTAAAACCAGAACGGTACCGAAGTCATGGAAGGTTGCCAATGTACAACCAGTACCCAAAAAGGATAGTCGTGCCGACCCCATTAACTATCGACCAATCGCCATCACCTCCATACTTTGTAAAGTTATGGAAAAGGTTCTCAATGGGAAGCTGCTGGCGTACCTAGAAGCAAACGACCTACTCAGTGACCGTCAGTATGGCTTTCGCCGGGGACGATCAACTGGGGATCTTCTAGTGTATGCTACGCACTGCTGGGGCGAGGCCATCGAGAAACACGGCGAAGCCCTTGCCGTGTCGCTCGACATCTCGAAGGCTTTCGACAGGGTATGGCACGCAAGTCTGCTGAGCATACTTCCTGCATACGGCATTCCCGTTGACTTTTGCTGCTGGATATCTGACTTCTTGAGTGAACGGTCGATCCGAGTGGTCATTGATGGCTGCTCCTCTGACCTTATCGCTATTGATGCCGGAGTTCCTCAGGGGTCTGTTCTCTCCGCGACACTTTTCCTGCTGCACATCAATGACCTTCTGGTTCCGGGTATTGTTGGGTACGCAGACGACAGCACTGTCATGGAGGGTTATGCATCCAGCGCAAAAGCCAGCGGTGAAGAAGTGCGTTCATTGAGAGAGGCCATAGTAGAGCGAACAAATTCAGCCTTAAGTCTCGTCTCCAAGTGGGGTGACGAAAATCTGGTTGTTTTTAACGCCACCAAAACCCAAGTGTGCCTGTTCACCGCCAAAAGGAGTCCGTTCAATCTGGCTCCTACTTTCCGGGGTACATCTGTACCAGTTACCGACAGCCTCGAGCTTCTTGGTACGAAGTTGAGTGCGAATCTCAACTTCGGTGCCTACATTGAGTCGAAAGCTCAAACAGCGGCAAAAAAGCTGGGTATCCTAAATAAGGTTAAGCGGTACTTCAAGCCAGAACAGCTTTTAACCCTATATAAAGCTCAAGTTCAGTCTGGCATGGAGTACTGCTGTCACCTTTGGGATGGCTCAGCCAAATACCAATTAGCCACACTCGACTCTGTTGAGCGCAGAGCCAAGAGGCTCATTGGTGACGATAAGTTGGTGAGTACCAAGCTTCATAGCCTGGCCCACCGGCGCAGAGTTGCATGTCTGCGCGAGGACTATGGCCTCCAGATCCCATGGGGGCAATCCGGCAAGGAGGCTCGCCGCCTCGCGGGAGATCGTGCGGTACCCCCGGATCAGCCTTACGGCTACCACCTTTTGGGGCGCGTTCAGGTAGTGCTTTGCACGCAGCCTCAGCGAACGCGCCCACACCGGGGCCCCGTAAAGGGCCATGGACCGCAAGATCCCCGCATAGAGCCTCCGGCAGGAGGCGTTTGGCCCCCTCAGGTTGGGCAGGAGCCGCTTGAAGGCAGCCCCTGCCGTTTCCAGTCTGGGAGCCAAACGTCGGAAATGCTCCACGAAGTTCCATCGGCTGTCGAGGACGAGTCCGAGGTACCTCAACGTCGCCTCGACGCCGACGGGAACCCCTCCTACCGTCAGTGTGGATCCCGACGGTGGCGCATTCCGAGGCCCATGAAAGCACATGGCCTCAGACTTGTGCAATGCCACCTCGAGACCCAATTGCCGGATCCTCTCAACGACTATCGCAACCCCGCGTGTCATCAATTCGGCCGCCGCCTCGTGCGACCTCCCCTGCGCCAGCACCAGCGTGTCGTCAGCGTAGCAAACTACGCTGACGCCGCTAGGGAGGTCGGCACGCAGCACCCAGTCGTAGCCGATGTTCCACAAGGGCAGCCCCAGAACCGATCCCTGTGGAACACCGCACGACATCTCTCGCCGGTTCCATTCTCCATTGCTTACTGCCTTAAGCATAATAATAGTATTATGCCTAAGGCATTAAGCCCACTTTGCACTTTTGTGTATAAAAACTTATAAAAGCATAAATCGTAGACCGTCTGTACGGTAATGGTACTTACCAGAACCATCCGTGCTTACACTTCCCCTAACTATTTATCTAGGCACTCGTACTCACAGAAGAACAGTCACAGACTCACAGATAAATTTTACTTGAAACGGCGAAGCCGCGCGGCCGTAAAATATCAACTGAATGAAATTCGTGATATTCGTAGTTTCATTTTAATACCTGTCGAACCCAAAAAAAAAAAACGGTTTTAAAACGTTTATTAATCAAAAACGATTTAAATTATAATTGTTCTTCAAAAACGTTTTATAAAACGTTCTGTTCGAACGTAAACGAAACAAATCGTTTCTTAGGTATATAAGACGAAAACGTTTCGAAAAATATACCGTTATCCGAGCCCTGCATACCTACCATCTCAGTAAAATTCAAACAATCGTTAGTCCCAAAAATTAGAATAGGTATTTATGTATACCAAATTTAGTCCTGTCCTCGAAATTCACTAGTGAATCATATGTAACAGGTTTAATGATTTTAATTATTTTTTTCTATATTTCAGTGTTCTCAACCTTCTCCGCTGGCTTATGTTCAGCAGCTATGTACTTCGTGTACAATAAGACTAACAATCTAATCGTAAGCGCCATCTTCAGTTCGGTGATATCCTGCGGTAATGCCTCACTCGACTGTCTTATCACAGAAGTCTTCCCTACTAACTTACGGTAAGATTTAGAATCAACTGTCGAAAATTGAAGCAATATGTACCTACCCTAAAATAACTGAGTAGGTCGTATAATGACTTGAGTCAACTGGAAAACCAAGCGAAAGCAGTTCAGTGGTTGCCAGTTCTCACTGCCAACGTCTAGATTGGCTTGGCAAAGAGTCACACCAATGTTTTGTTATTAGCATGTCTAAAAAATAGGTACCTAACCCGAGAAAATATAATGTTTTTTTTTCCTATCTTCAAAAATGACAGAGATAATATACTTACATTAAAGTACGGCTTCCGCGGCAAAATCAGACTAACGTGTGACGTCACGCTGCGAGTCGAAATAATAAGTGCAAACCATTTTACAAATCAAATTTTATGAACGTAAACACTTCACATCACCCGCAATCGGACATGACACTCGCAGCATGACGTCATCGCAGTAGCGCGTTAAGGAACGCAAATTAAAAAAAGCGGTGAAAATTTACAACGCTGTAAGTTTGGAAATCCTGGCCCGATTATTATTTGCACGAGTACGCGCATTAAATGCAGCTAACATCTAACTTTTATAGTAATAATATGATGTGTTGGTGTGACTCATGTTTCCAGATCTGAGCAAACGGTGTGTTCTGCTGTGTCAATATTCATACTGGCGAAGTGTGGGGGTATTATAAGAACTCTCCTCTGCGGCGTATAATTATTATGTATTTGAAGCATTGAAGAACCGGTTTTAATTGAAAAATATTTCTATTGCAGCGCTACCGGAGTAGCGGTGTCGATGGTGGCGGCGCGTTTAGGCGGTATTATCGGCAATGTGGTGATCGCCGCCCTGCTGGACACGTACTGCCCCGCGCCCACCTTCATCGTGGCCGTGCTCCTGGCCAGCGGCGGCCTCATGTGCCTCTTCCTGCCCAACACCACGCGGCAGGCCCTCTCCTAACATCGCCACTACTCAAACAAACTGCCCCATTCACACGACCTTTTTCTTGCCGTACAAAAATATTTATTTGTAATGTCAATTTCGAAGAAGACTAAATTACGGCATTTTGTCTGAGTATTTTGGCCTGCCATGTGATATATAACATTAATTTAAGATTTTAAGCGTTAATCTCATCGAAAGATCCATTGATGTAACTAGTTTTTTTTACATATTTGTACAATAGTTTTATATTAATTTAAAAATGTTTTTATTTATGAACTAAATGAAAGTACGAACGATACATATTCCTAGTAAATAAAGCAATTGACTGTTGTAGGTTGTTATAACTTATTACGTTATACATTTGTTTCAAATTGTAAACCAGACTATAAGTTTCGCGTCAGATCTTTTATTGATATAATTTGAGTATTATAGGATAAGAATCATTTCATTACCATGTTGTATATTATTGCAACTATTTTAATATTACGAATTTATAAATCACCATTGTTATCGTAGTTTGTAGTTGTGTAGTACGTAGTCAAATTATAAAAACACGAGTTGTGATATAATAAAGTTTGAATCAAATCTTTGCATTGTATACAAGTGTATTTTTAAGAACCATGAAACACCGTATTAATTACAATGCAATATATTTTCCTAAATTCATTTCAGTGCCTTAGTTTTATTTAAATAAGTAAAGTGTCACCTGAAAAGAAATGAGTAAATCATCAAAGTTAAACTGTTGTTTGATTTGATTGGTAACTTGGGTTCAAAGAATGAGTAGTAGCTTGACTATAAATAATAACAAAATATTGATTAAATTTATTTAATAAAACTACACAGAGGTTATTCTAAAGACTCTATTTTATAGTCTGACCTAGATTTTACATAGATCACTCAAACAAACCAATAAGTGCTTTTGACATTATGTTTAAAAATTACTTCAACAATATTGTACTTAATATTAACCCTACATTATTGATATAAAGAATTTTTTCCATTTCAACAGACGGTACACCGTCGCACTCACATATCTCTCTTATACTTCAACATTACTTGTCCACAAGGGAACATAATAATTCACGATAACTTAACAGCACTTTCCATGTACAAGTCCGCGACAGCAGCACGTACTCCCTCGCTAGACGTTATAAAAATAATATATAACTACTTTTTTATATATTACACATACAATCCAACAAATATCATAATTCAATTTAAATTTACAATCGTAAATCCTTAATCTAAATATTGTATGCAGTAATGCATTATACTTAATTGTTTTATATGACAAGTCCATCCCATACATTTGTTTCACTTTCCTCAGTTTGCATTTTATAACTAGATATATTTACAATCATGTCTCTGTAAGCGTTTCAAACGCTCACAATCATTCTCAGATAATAGCGGCACCATATTAAATTAAACTCGGTCAAAAGGGTGCACAACAGATAAAAATAAATTCCTATGATATAAAATTTAGATTTGAAACGCCAAGATCGAACAAAGAAACAAGTTTAAACAATCTATTGCACTAGTAACATTGAAAGTTTAAAATAGCCACAAATAAATAAAAACTCTAAGAACATCAAATACGACAGCCACAACTTTAACTATAAGTGATGTTAGTGTTCGAATGGACTTGAGGTAACCCCTTCTATCTCTTCCACTAAATAAACAGTATTCCTCAAATAAATCTACCGAGTACATAATGCTATTGATGCATTCAGAATCGCAGAATATAACGGTTTTTTTTTTAAATAATTAAATCCTCATATGACGTAAGAATACTGACACAATAATGTCCAAAACTTTTAATAAATGCCACTAGTATTATCTATTATGTAACAGTAATATGCTATAGTAAATCTTGAAAGTAAAAGCATGTATTGCACTTTGTGATACCAAAAACATTAGGAGATTCCGCCTTGCATTTTTTTTGCACTAGTTATGTATTTAGAAATAATATCACTTTTATGCAATGTGTACACGTCATATTTTTAAACGCGACTGTGCAGATATTTGAGAAATATTATTTAAAATAAAGAAGAGACGAGAGCGTCCCTCTAACTATGGCGAGATAGTTCGCTTACGGACAGCTGAATGGCCGGCTGCAGCGGGATCTCCGCAGAAGCTTCAGACGTGTCGGAGCCAGGAGTAAGCAGCCGGCGAGTCCATTGACCACCATCCTCAGTTTCCGACTCCCGCACGTCGATTGACGATGGAGATCCAACTGCTGAATCCACTGAAGAGACAGTCCGCTCAGCTATGTCATCTGTCAATATTGGCATAGACTTCCCAACAGACTCTTCTTCCGTGAGAAGTGGCATTGAAATAGGACCGCCCATCGGCACGTCGTCTGTGGTGACGTAGGTCATTTCAGTACTAGGTGATGGTAGCAGAGATATACCAGCCCCATAGTTGTTATTGCTTAGCGGGTCTGTCGTCTTAGCAGGCGCTATCCTAGGGTCTGTCACAGTGATAGGTAATTCTAGTGAGGTTGGGACCGTCGGAGGAGTAACACCGATTACTGCAAGACCATCCTCTAAATTAGATAGTACGGCCGGTTCGATTTCCACTTTCGAGGGCACTTCTACTGGTGTCATGATAGGTTGGTTTAGTGTCGTACTAGTCTCTGACACTCGACAATGTACAGACACATTTGCGTTCAAATCACGGAAATCAGGAGCTTCGTCACGCGTTGAATCCGCTTGGAAAACGTCGCTATTGGCTAAGGCCGCCTCAAGAATATCTCTACGCTCGGGTTGCGTCGATTGTACAGGTAGGGGTTCCGGCATCGGAACTAGCTGGTTATTTTCTAGAATTAGAGGTCGGTTGTCAACAGGTGTCAAAGTGCCGTTTTCTTCAATGCAAAGGAAAAAACTGCCATTAGGACCACCAAAGTGTTCTCCAGGCACCGCTAGCAGCTGGCTGTCAGCCAGGCCCGCAGGCGGCGCGGCGACTGGCTCGGGTTGCGGCGCTGCGACGGGCTCCGGTTGCTGCCGCACGATGGCGGTCGACGGCAACAACTCTTCAAAGTTTTCAAATTCAGAATAGGCATTCGTTGTGGCGACAGATACTGTGTTTGATACAGATGGCACAATGGATGGATTGTGATTAGTCAAAGGCGAAAGGGCTGGAGGCACATGCGACAAAGCCGGTGCAGGTGCTATAGCTATTTCTTGTTTCATTTTTTTAGCTGGTGTTGGCGATTCTGATACTGTTTTACGTACTCTCGGTTTATGTACTGTAGGCACGCCTGCCTCGTTTGGTGAAATAGTTATAGTTTTTTGAACAACTTTCTCTTGCATGGGCGGTGCTGATGTCTTTTGCTGTATAATTTGTCCGGTCCTCTGTAGATGTTCAAATTGCGCTGGTGTAAGTTGCATTACTGAACCAGATTTCTGTTGTAAAAATATTAACGGCTCTGAAGTAGTCTTTTGAATTGTCTGTACTAGTTTTTTTGGCTCTGATGCCATTATCCGCTTCGGAACAGGTCTGATTTCAGGCATCGGCGCTATATTTTGTGTAGTAGTTGTTACTCTTCCTCCCACAATCAGTTGGCCCTTAGATGTTATTATTGCACTTTTTTGTTTAGGTACAATCCTCGTTTGAGTCTTTACCGGAGCGACGTGTTGCGCTTTTGCATGCGGCATTACTAAAGTTTTCTGTGATGCACCTGGATTAGTTGATATTCTATGAGCTATGGTTTTCAGTTGAGATACGTTAGGCTGTTGTTTCTTTGGAAAAAGCATCTTTTCATGCTCTGGAGTAAGGACTATTCTAGACTGCGCACCATGAGCGTTAGTTATGATCATTACAGTATTTCCAGGAGTGCTGTTATCAGATGCCGACGGAATTAATTTCGCCGAAACAGGCTTGTTGTCCGTAGAAGTTATCTGTGGCTCGGATCCCTTGGCGACGAGAACATGAGCTTTTCCAGTTTGTGGATCTATAACTATCTTTTGTGTCCGGCCAGGACGCGGCGAACTTGGTGTTGGTAGAATTATGAATTTCTCTGATTTGCCTGTGCTCTGAGGAACTGACTGTATTAATGTTGGTGCTTGTTTCATTTCTTTAACATTAGTCTCGCCCTTGGTCATTATAATTTTCTGTTTCCCTGTAGTTTTGTCAATAACTAACATAGGTTTGGCTCCTCGTAATTTTGATGATTTAGAAAGAATATTTGGGGTACTAACTTTGCTACTGTCACTGACCGGATTCATTAGCAAAGTTTTCATTTCAGATTTATTTGGTGTTGCACTTATGGCAACTTTCTCATGTTCTACAGCTTGCTTTGTTTTTACGAGTTTGGGAGGATTTGGTGTATGAGTTATAATATTTCCGTCCGACATCACAATCGGCATCTTCTCAATACTTTCAGGAGTTAACAGATCTTCAGATAATACGATAGGCATTGAATTTATATCAAACATGACATCATCAGCAGTCGAGTCATTTATTATCTTTGATGTTTCGTTTAGTGGAGGTATAAGTGAATTTGGGGGTTTAATTTTCTGTATTTTAGCCGGCGGTTTTGCTATTTTTCTTACTTTCTGTTGTATTATAATAGTGTTGGCATCAGACGGCGCTTCTGGTGTTGTCTGTATAGTGTACGTCTGTACAGAGCCGTCCTGCGCGGGGTTGTTGCTGCGAGATAATATTATTTTGTCTGGTGTAGTTATTTCACTCATATTATTAATAATATTTTTGTTTGGCGTGGTACGTCTAATAATTATTTTCTGTTTCGGTGATTCGGATTTACCCTTAAACGACGTTTTGGCAACGTCGAAGTTTAAAATTTTCTCTTTTCCAGACATTAAAGTTGTCTTAGTAGCTGCTGGCTTATTCGTAAATTTAGGAGTGCATGGCTCTTCTAAAATCTTTAATAGTCGTGTTGATGAAGTTTCTACTCTCGAGCTTTTCCCATTTTTATGTTCACTATTATTGTCATTAGACATGCTTGCCAATTTTTGTTCTACTGTGTGCAGGCTATCCAAGCCATTATTTTGTTTTGCATTAAATATACCTTTATCAGAAATTGCCTTATTTTTATTAACAGTACTAGATAAACCATGATCAATATTAATTTTGTGATCAATTGATTCCGACATTTGGACAAGGGATTGAGCAGCGTTTAAATTTTCACTTTTTTCTTGTTCAGTTTCAAACCGGATAATGTTTTCATTATTTGAAATTAAAAGAGATTTAGGTTGGTGAAGTATTGGTTCTGGTTCTGTAATTATTTCTTGAGGTTTTTCTTCTATAACCATTTCTTCAACTGGATGAGTTTGAGGAAGTTCCTCTTCGATAACTTCATCATGTATTGGTACATTAAATTGTTCAGTCTGTAGATCGCTAGATGTATTATTTTGAATAGCTGTCGACGGCAAGCTAATAAGTGTTTCTGCTATTTGAAGATCTGATTCAGATGGAATATTTTCGATAACATTGTTCGTCACATTGTCAATGTCACAGGTCGAAACATTATCGTCAAGATTGCTAGAAACAGTTTCCGTTTGATCACTCACTGTTATGTTAACTTCATTAATAATTGGTACATTAGTTTCTTCTGATGAGATTACAGTATCTTCTACAACTTCGGAATGATGCTCGGTAGTAATAATATTCAGGTCATTGTTGATCTCTACAGTACCTCTATCTTCTAGGTATTTCTTGGGGCTTGGGTATTGTATACCATTAGCGTTATTGTCTACGTTGACACTTTCTCTGAAATCATTTTCGTTGCACGTCCCACTGTTATCTTTATTATCATCTTCGAATAAATCTTCGGGAGGGTCGTCGCTGATTATCCTTGTCACTCTGTCAGCTTCTCTAGACACGCTCAATAAAGCGTCTACGGCCGACGCAGTAGATTCATTCATATATGGCTCATACGATTTCTGGACAATGGTTTCAGGCAATTTGACGGCGGGTACTGAAATATTTACTGCATTAGTATCAATTCCTTGAGCAATATCCATTTTTTCGACTTCGACTTGTTCAACTTTGTTATCTACAACATCTACCAAGTTTTGTTCTTCAACCTGTTCTTCCATTTTATCATATACGACTTCTTCTGCAACTGTTACCTCTATATTTTCAGTAACAATTGGCATGTCTTCTACTTCTTCAGCTTTGTCTAATGTTACTACCTTATCTTGAGCTTCACTTGCTTCTTCTACTACATTTACCACTGTGTTTCCATCTTCCTCTACATGTTGAGGTGTGATTATATCATCCTCAATTATGTGTGATCTGACTTCGGTATCATCAACATGTTCAGCTATGGTTGTTGCATCAATTATAATTTCAGTATTGTTTGTTGCACCAACAGCTATTTCTGTGTTTGTCGTATCTTCCATAATGTCAGTTTCGTTTATAGTATCTTTCATATTTCTGTTTGAAATGTTTATTTGGTTATCTACATTTTCTGTTTTATTTGTAGTGAACCCTATAGTTTCTGTTTTGTGTGTTGTGTCCTCTATAACTTCTGCCCTATTTAAAGTCACTTTAATAGGATCAGGTATATCTGTATTTACGGGTTTAATTTCTTGTGTCGGATACAGTACATCTTGTAGTATTCTACTTTCTTTTTCTTTCACTTTGGGTGAAGTAATTGATTGTGTGATTTTGCTAGGTTCAGCCATATCAGTAAATTGACTGAAGTCGGTAATATCTCCAAAATTCTCGAAATTACTTTTTTCACGTAATTCAGCTTTCAACTTTTTGAGTTGTATTTTTGGCGCAAGACGTGCTACCTTTACTGGTTCGATAGGAGGAGATTCTCTAGCTTCTGGAGAAGAAACAACTTCTGAGCCATTTGTTTCACTCTCAGAAATATCCATTCTTTCAACGGCGTTAGCATTTAGTTGTTCTGCGACATATTTTCCAATTGCATCTTGGCTTCTAGAATGTCGGCTTCGAAAAAATGTTTTAGTCTTAAAAATTGCTTTAGTTGGTGGTGTTTCAGCAGGAGGCTTATCAGATTTCTCTGGCGACTTTACTTGTTTGTCCGGAGATTTTACGATGGAGGGCTCAGGAAAATTTTCCTCGACTTTTAATGGTTCTGGTGCTGACGGTAATTCAGGCACCGTAGTCTTATTAAGTAATTCAGCGACTTCCCGCGCCATATCATCGTCATCTAAACTTATGCTCTTTGTATCTTCCTTACGTTTCGGGTTTTTAACTCGAGGTATTTTCCTACCACCATCAGCTTCCAGTGGCCAGTCTTCATCTTCACAAAACTCATATTTAGAGTCACTGGATGATTCTGGTTTTTCACTTGTAGGTGAACTATTAGATTTCTTTTCAGTAGGTGAAGATAGTTCAGGCAATAACTGCACGCTCGACAGTTCAGCTGATGTTGGCACAGCTGGAGATTCTGTAGCTTCTGGTACTTCTGGTGATCCGGCCATAATGGTGGTTGAGGATTCGTCATTAGATTCTTCATCTCCATCGTCCCAGTCAGCTAAAAGGCTGCTTTTGATTTCTTCATCTGTTTTTACCTTTTTAGTTTCAGTATGATTGTTGTCACTTTCTGGACTGGATGGGCGCTTTTTATTGTTTTGTGGGCTCTTCTTGGGTTCTTTCACTACTACTTTTTTCTCCTTCTTTTCTCTTGGTTTTCGAGCCTTCGGTGTTTTGTTCGGCGTATCGGGAGTTGATTTGGTTGCTGGTTTCGTTATAACTTTCTTCCTTACTGGCGATGGTGTATATGGTGTGAATGAAACACTATGTGTTTTACTGTGTAAAATTAAAACATTTAGACGTACTGTTGTAAATGGACACGCGTGGCAGGAATAGATTCCAGACCTGGATGCTGTTGGTGTGGATGCCGCGGACGTGGAACCTGAAGGAGTTGAACAAGACGGTACTGGATCGTCTACTTTGTCTGGTTTCTCTTTTTCTTCACTGCCTAATCGTTCTTCGTCTTTGTTTTCCGATGATACTGGTTCAGCACTTGTGGATGGGGTAGGAGCTGCAGTTTCTGTAGATGGAGTGTCAGTGCTAGGTCTATTACCTTGCACCAGTATGTGTACTTTATAATCGACTTTCTCTTTACCCTGGAACAGAAGAAATAAAAGTACTTTAACCACACATTCCAAATCCATTACTAATTCATATTTTGTCTCAAATCATGTGAAGTGGGAAAGTAATAGGAAACAGTAGTTTCATTACAATCAATGTTAAACTATAAATATCCATAATAATTAATACCTTTCTAAATGGAGTTGAAATCCTCGCTGGTTCAGCAGATTTTCCTCGTCCAGTGGGCCTACCTAAAATCAAATTAATTAAGTTAGGTAAATTCATGAATTTAGACCCTTTTTATTTTATTACTTCTTCTTAAAATAACAGAAACATTACCTTTTTTACCAGAGCCTGGAGTTTTCTTCTGAGGATCGCCAAAAATGCCTGCATAGCTGCATTCCTTTTTCTTTTCTTGGAACTCATCTCTTGTCAAGATTTCTATGTCACCTCCAATAGCAGTTTCAGCCCGGATCACATCTTCTGGAAACTTTTCCATAGGTCCACGCTTAGCTCTGAATGCATCTAAGAACAAAAATAAACAATAAATAAATGGACACAAAAAGTATGAATAATTTTCTTGAATGAAAGTAACTTACATAGTCCTTTATTGATGAATTCATTTTTACGACTGCAGTCATACTTGAAAATTGAACTCGCATTTTTGACGTACTCACTGAAAGTGGAAAAACAATATATTTAGATAAGATGAGAGAGATTAATGACAGTGATGGTGGGATGACTTTTTACTGGTTGGACTGGTCCTTTTTTTTTGGCCATTTGTGTCCCACTGCAGGGCAAACCTCACCTCCCTCCTTCCACTTATCCCTCTCCAGTGCTGTTATTTGCCAATCCTTGTTATTTAATTATGTAGGGAAAACAAACAATTGTTAAAAGACAACTAAAACTTATTAAAAGAGTCGAGTTCGTCCCGCCATCTCCTTCTGAGCCTGCCACATTGACGTTTGCTGCTGTTTGGGACCCATTGTGTCTTTAGCCCATAGCTGTGTGTGACCAACATCAGCAATTTGAGTGTTGCAATGCATCGCGATCCTCATACGATCAGTAAGTTTAACTCCAAGGATAATACTGCCTTCTATTGGTCACTGACAAACAGCGAGTGCGGACTTTTAACGCTTGGTTAGAGATCATGTTTGCGCTCCATAGATGAGAGGGTAGGAAGAATGCACATGTCTCTTCAGTGAGACTTCCCTTCATTATTTGCTTCATCGACCAACAGCTCTTCCAGGCATTCTCGGTGCTTCGAGCAACTTCTTTATCTTATCTTGCCTGGAAGGAGACTATTTGGCCAAGGTATAATCTACTCATGGACATATTCAATCCTCACACCCCAATTCCTATGGTACGTTTGTTGCTGTTGGTCATCTCCTTGGTCTTCACCATATTCATCACAAGTCCAAGCTCGAGGCTGGCACTGCTGTTGGTCAAGCATTAGGCCTAACTCGGCTGCTGTGAACCAGAAAAGTACTAGGTCTGACTGGTTCTTAGTAGCCATAAATAGATAGAATTAGAAGGATATTGCCCTTTAAACCTTTGTATGGCAAGAACACACTTCAAGATTAAAATAATTAAGTTTTGTGGAAACAAAGACAGGTGTGATTTGCAACAAGGTAACCTTTTAACAGCCAGAAACAATGATGTCCTAAGTAAGAATTTGATTTGCTTTGCATACAATTGCAATAAAAGCTTCAAATTTCCTTTCATAACAAAAAGTTAATTGAATGTAGTTTTAAAGGATTCAACCCACACAGAGTATAGTAAAGAGATAGGATCAAGTGATCCTAACAGTTAAACAATGCACAATTTTAATCTCGAATCCTGTAAATAAAGTACAGGGGATGTTAGTAAGCATCAGAAGAAGAGGCATAACATACATTTCCTAGTCTTTAGACTTCATTTGATTCCCATTTTACACAAAAAATTGTTGTATATTAATGGCTAATCCTGGACAAACCTATTATTCACTCTAAATTCTTTATGCACTTGGATAGTATCTGTTGTCCTTAAACATCAATCTATTCAGTTGTGTGGTAATTGGTTGTCACAGATTGGGCATGTTATGCGGAGGAATGAGGAAAATGTCATGAAAATTTTCGAGTATGAATGTAGATGGCTATGAGAACAGAGGAAGACCAAGAAACGATGGACTGTGTGAAGGATAATATGGCTACAAAGGTGATGACTGCTGAGATGATGAGTTATAGAGAAGTATGGAAGAAGATAAGCTGTTCCAACTAAACAAGGTATAAGAGCAGGAGAAAGATGGTGATGACCAAAGTATATACATCTGGTCATACAAGCACAAAGCAAGAGGAGTATATAAGGATTATAACTGGTGCGACTCTGTAGTTCCTGCCTACCCCTATGGCAAATGGGCTAGTTTCATTTAGTTTTAAGATAACAAATAATTCTGTATTGTTACATTTTACTAGATGTATCTATAAAAAATATGATAATTTAATCCCATTTGACTTTTATAACTTACAAACATACAACAGGAGGTTGTTTTCCTATTTTGATATTTAAATACAGAATGCATAAATATTTAAACCATGGGAAGCTCTGGTTTGGTTTGAAGGTCATGTTGAGTAGTTCTATGTATATTTTATATCTAGAATGGCGCTTCTAGTCATTCTTCAACAAACACTTGAAAACTACAAGGACATACAGTTTAAATGTTATTGAATAAATTATAAACTGCTTAAGTAGTGACTCTTTTCTACTGTCAGGCTGTCCTGTCTCTGGTTAGCTGTTTCAGCAGCTATTAGGCTCTTCAAAGCATTAATTTAACCATCAGATCTTAGAACAAAGTCATTTTAGAATACCACAGCACATAAAAAATTATATTGTAGTATTAAAAAATTGTTGAGAACTAATTTGAAAATAAATGTGTACTGAATTTATTTATTCTTGGATAAACATGCTGACATTTACTATCAAAATCCTGAAATAGGCTGTCATATTTTTTCCTCAATTTTTACTCATAATATTTAACTTAAATGGGCATTAATTATCACACAGGTTTCGAGTATCATCATCATCACTTTTCTGTTATCCATTGGGGTCGCTTTCCAGTCAACCCAGATGCAGCTGAATACCAGAATATTTTAAGTGGAACTATTCCCTAGATATAACCACCCTACAGGTTTCGAGTATGCCGCAACCATTTTTTCAGAAACTTATTCCTAGGCAATGTATGCATTACTAAATACCTTTCGTTATATTGGAACTTTATTTTAGGAATTTCCTTCTTAATCTCATTTCTATGGTAGTAAAGCTATTATTACTGAAAAATGTTTATGAGATAAATCAAGATTGACAAAATTATTTTTTATCAATGGAAAATGGTTGATTAATTTAAAGTATTTGTTCACATAACATTTCAACATCACAGAATTTATTTCCTAAAATGTCAAAAATAATTATCTTTCAGGATGCCTGGAATGTGCCCTAGGTCGCATTATTATGTAAATATTCATCCTGGCAAACTTTTAGAACAAAGAAACTACAAACCACATGGAATTACAAGACTTATGAGATGTTAAATCTAAATCGCCATATCGCTCCAGGTTATACTTGCAAACTTACTAGGTGTCCTCCTGGAAGAACTTGACAACGGCTATAGGTGGCTTCCGAAACGAAGGCAGGACATCTGGTGGCAGCTTCTCCGGGCCGACCACCTCGCCTGGCCAAAAGCAGGAGCCAAGCTTCACCCATACCACCTCCCCATCCAAATAACTGACTTCAGAGTTTTCACACATCACCACTAATATGTTCAGGCAAAACGCACGACCATATTTTGTCAAGTAGTCACTGGATGCCGAGAGCAACAGTTATTACAACATTTCCTTCAAATCAAGTCATATATCAATCTCTAGTCACTGAAACAATCAAGAGTGTCTTCAATTAGAAGAAAATGATAGAATTTGTATTTTATTTGTCAAAACAGTAGCAAAATATTACTTGTAAATATCACCGACTGCGTACGAAATTATTTTACTTCATACTTAAGTTGGTAGCATTGATTTAATGGGAAGATGCAATTATAGTTATATACGGTTTAAAGTAAAAGTAATATCATTTTGAAGTTAGTATTTTTTTTATTACTAGCAAAATTAAGAATCCTCTTATACAAATAATATTTTTTTATATTATAAGATCATAACCGATAATACCGGAAATGTTCAAAATGGTCGGCGTCAGCAGATACCAACACTTAAAAATTAAAATGTGAGTTGCCAGCTACATAGCCCATAGACAGTTTATAACTTTTAAGGTGTATTACACACTTTCCCATTGAATGATACTAAAGTGTAGTCGTGGCGTTTTCCTTCAGACTGGTCTAGCTTTAACTATAACATTTCGGCGATGTGTAGTTTTGACCTTTATAAACGTTTCCTTTAATTTTCAATTCGATATGTTCTAATTTAAAGAAAATATAATGAATTCAGGCTGAATTAATATTGTTGTCCCACAGCTGGTCAAAGGCCTACCTCCCTTTTTCAAGTCATCAAATCAACTCACTCCTGCGCCAGCATGAAACAATCCTACCTATCCTGCCTATCCAGCGGTCAAACTGATCTATACCTGGGTTTGCCGCGGCGTTATTTTGCAGGTACGCAGCCACAGTTAGATGGAATTACCCTACAGTGTACGGTATTTACAGCAAACGTGTCTGGCACGGCTCAGTAACTCAAAAAGAAGATGGGAAAGTAATCATTTTAAAATAAATCAGCAATATCTTTTGTATTTCTTTATTCAGAAACATAATTTACATAACAAAAATATATAATTTAGGTGGATCACTAACTTAATCGTGATAAGGGAAGTACCACTTTAGTACCTTATACCCATATTACTTATAATTAAACTGAATATTATTCACTAACTGAAGTTACCAATTTACACTTGTAACTTAAAACTAAAATTGTGATGGTTTAAAAATACTGCCGCGAAAAAATTAAAAAAAAAATCATTTGCTGTAATAATGTTTCGGTAGGTAATATTTTTTCAAATCATAAATTAATATAACATCAAACATTTTTGGAATAACATTTGGTGATTTGTATCATGCATAATTTTCGTAAGATTCAATAAAACATCAGAAAGAAATTTAAAATCATGCACAAATCCCAATCAAAATCACAATTTATAACGATTTTATCCGATCATGTCTTTTACATGTTACTACTATTAAAATTATCCCGCATATTGGCGAACTATTTTGGCCCACTGTTGTGGGAAGTTTCGTTGGACGTACGACAGAGTGCGCTGTATCTGCTTGGTCTCTTGTGGTGTGCATTGAGGACAGGCTCCTCGAAGTACTAGCGGCGCAAGAGCTGAAAAAACAAGGGTGAATTGTTTACTTAGATTATTTTACAACGAAAATCAATTCTCGTTTGGTGGATATACAATTTTAAGCCTTGTACCAGTTTATGTCTAAGTATGTTCAAACAAACAAGACATTAGGATACAACAAAGAATATACCAATTGAAATAGAACTCAGGCTAGAATAGGGCTAGGAATAGAACTCAGGAGCCCGACGTTCTTGCGGCCTTGCGAGTACCACTACCACTAGACCTACAGGCTGTTTTGCTTTTAACAGGTTTCAAATGTGGAAGTTTGAAAGAAAAATAATAAGCAGGGAATAAACTTAAGTTGTTAACTCACTCTTGAGCCGTTTTCCGATGGGGTCACAGGGTGCTTCGCCGAGGGCGCATTTGATCTGTCTCTGAATGAAGCGCTTGTCTTGAAGGGCGTCATCAAGGGCGCTATCGGAGACGGGGGGCCGCTGCGTCTGCGCAACTGACACCGCAGCCACGCAACATAATAATAGCGTGTATTTGATCTAAAAAAAAAGAAATAAATTTTAGATGAGTGATAAAATAATCGCGACAGAAAGCTGTTCAATTACAGTGAGACCAGAAACTTTTTGCGTTCGAATGTCGCGGACGTTTACAAAGGGGCGCTCGCGCTGTTGGCGAACATTTGTGAATTGCCAAACTGTTTTGGGAAATGTATTGAAAAAACAAGATGGCAGAGTTCATTCCAGTTTGACCAAAAATTCTTCTACCGCTAAAGAGGTACGATATTATTCATATTTTCTTTGTGAGACTTCATTTTAAAGGCGCTCCTCACCGGGAGCATTCGCCTGTAATGCAACAGTTCAGATTCGAACCGAGCATTACAGTGCGCAACTTGCAACGATACAATTTGTAGCAATCACTTGTTTCTGTATAAAATCGGATCTTTTACACGCGAATGCTCCGGTGAGGGAGCGCCTTTAGGAGACCGCCTACTACACCGTACCGTACCACGACCGTGCTATGAACGTATCAGGCACGGAAAGAAACATGACACTGACTACTGTCCACTAGAACGTATCAACAGCGTATCATACCCGTTTGTTTACCATATAATCTTTGTATTGAAAAGTATGAGACTATGCAGCCCACGAGACCGTTCCGTCACCGTCGCGTGCCATGCACGGAGCATCAACAATTATTTATTGTCGGCGTAAATAGTTTGCCGGTGCTGATAAGCTACGTGCATGGCGCGCGACGATGTTGGTCGGTGACGGAACGGTCTAGTCGGCATACTCTCATGTATTTTCTTTCTTTCATACTTTTCAATACAAAGAATATTTTTTTGCCTGAGACGTTCTTAGAGCACGGTCATAGTATGGTACGGTGTAGTGAGCAGAATCCTTTTACGAATTTCTTTCAACAGTTTGGCGAAATAAAGAATTCAAGTTATCAGTCTGTTCTTTGATATTAATTTGAAATATTACACCTACAAACTACACAACTTGGTTCTGCGCAAGAAAGACTTTTACATCTACAAGAAGACAAGAAACTCTTTTTTTGCAGGGATGGCAAGTCTCAAAAAATGGTTATTATGTAATAAGTGCTTTTTCTTAAGTTTAACACGCGGGACTCAACGTTGAATAGGTACCTCGGTAGCTTCAGCTTACGCTTTCTTTCTTTGAGATTTCGAAAATACTAATGAAATGAAAGGCAATTGGATGTGGATGTGGCTGAGACGAGAATGCTAAGGGCAGGGTCATGTGCTGTGTACCGCGAAAGGATAAAATGAGGAATGAGTACATAAGAGTAAGTCTGAAAGTGGCACCGGTGACTGAAAACTTGAGTGGTAATCGGTTATCGTGGTATGGACATGTGTGAGGAAATGTCGTGAGGAAAGTTTTGAGTATGAATGTGAATGGCTATAAGAGTAGAGCAAGACCAAACGATGGATGGACCGTGTAAAAGATGATATGGCTTTGGCTAGAAAGGAGGCGACTGCTGAGATGACAAGTAATAGAGAAGTATGGAAGAAGAAGACATGCTTCGCCGACCCCAACTAAATTGGGATTAGGGCAAGAGAATGATGATAATGAAAATGATTGGAACTTCATCAACCAGCTATTCTCACAATGATTCGTTTTGAAAACGAAATGTTGAAGTGGAAAGTGAGTCATTCATTATTTTTGTCAATATTAACAAAAAGATTCGTCACTCAATTCGTCATACTCATGAGGAAAAAGTGTTGTTATCCTCATTAACATTGTAAATAAAATTTAACAAACTGTTATTCATGTGGACAGTTTGTTAGTGTAATCAATTTTTAATTCGTTAAATATTTAAATTGTTTTCATTAGGCGTAGGTATGGTGATAATAATATAGAGTTTTATCATGTTACACCACTACTATCAGTGGTCGTTTATCAATGTGGAATGGTCATATGGACACATGGTGCGGTTGAGTAGAACAGCGCACCTCGTATGACACATTTGAAAACAACATCGTGCTTGCAAAGCAGCTGTTGCTGGTAAGGGCGGGTAAACTTGGACCTATACACATTACACCTTTATTTCATTCATCATCATTTATTGTATTAATGTGGATGAAGTCAAAGACGAAGGATCATAACAGCTGGCGACCTGTAGTTACATGGCTACACGGTTCACCCTTGGGCAAAGGCGTAACATTTATATAGAGTTCCCTTGTTATAATTTATTTAGGTAGGTATCTAATTCATTGCTGGTCACAGCTGCTAGATAATAGGAACTGTTCTACCTACCTGGCTTATTCTTTTCACGAGTGTGACCCTTGAACTCGACGTGTTATTAATTTACAAGAGTTCGATCGATGCCAGCGCATAACACATATGTTCGTCAATCGGTGACACAGCAGCCATCTATTATTCATTGGCTGTGCACTACCAACTGTTGCGAAATTTAGGAAATTTACGTGATTCGAAATTAAAGAGGTAACCTTGAAGTTTAAAACAAAATCTGTAGAGCTTCAATGGTACAACACAGACAGAAATATGATACTACAATCTCGGGTCCAGTTTAGAAATATAAATCTTATAACGACAATATGAATCGTTTAGATTCATATTGTCGGCGTAAAACAAATTCGCATTTATGTAGGCCAACGCCAAAATAGCCACGAAACAGGTTTTAACCAAAGGCTCGTAATCTCGTAATTAACCAAATTAGGGGGCACTGTTTTGAGTAAATTGATCGGTCAAGCTTGGCCGATTAGTTAGAACAATTATTGCACAAAGAACATGAGAGTTGTCAGGAGAAGGACAAACCCATTGGGATTCTCCGGTTTGCAAGAGTGTGCAGTCGTAAACGAAAGAGTATGCAAATTATGGACTTACCACATGCGATTTAAAATTAAGACATATCATGCCTAGGTAATATGTATGTACTAAACAAGTAAAAACTCTGCCTTCACCTTTGTGAGGACTTGTGTTTGCGATTGTGAGACAATGGAGCATTTGTGTTGATCGAAACGATCCGAAAGATCGAGGATCATTTTAATGGACAGAAGAAACTAATTGATACCTAGGTACACGAAAGAAAGGTATTCTTTTTACTGCAGCAAGGTCGCAGGTTCAATCACCGCGCGAAACAATTGTCGTGCTTATTATGTGAATGATTCTGAGTCTGTTAATAACTGTCCACGATTTGCAAATAAGATTTTAAAAAAATGCTTTTTGGCAAGTCCTGCTAAGTACCACAAAATTAACCATACATTAAAATCACTTTCTAATTTTCCATACGAAAAAAATAATTGAGTGTCGTTAACTTTTGAGTGGAACTGTACTACGGTTACGTCTGTCATTGTGTGGTTGTACAAAAGAGTCACTATCGAATGCTATCGAGACGCACGTGTCTTGTAAACTAATGAATTTGTAATCAAAATGATCAATGCTCCAGCAATATATTATATAGGTACCTGTATCTACCTACTACTAGTAGATGGACAGGTAGAGCGTATAGTGTGATGCGACCCTATTGTTTTGTTAGTCTTCCTGCATCCTTATCTTTCGTTTGTATTTTGGAGCGCACTCGAGATTTGACCTATGGCATGACACATAGTACTATGGAAAATTGAACGTAACGGTCATTCCGAATTTTCCAAATGATAATAAAAATAGTTGGTAACTGAAAATCGCAAAAAATCTGCGATTCCCCACTTTTTGACACAAATGTTTGAAATATTTTTTTGTCCCCTATTTCAGGGTTGGTCTCATTGTAAAACTTAGGTATTTGTAGTGTTTGAGTACAATGACCCCTTAAGAGTTTTATAACTAATCAAAATTGCACCAGTATTCGTACTTCACACCTTCCAAGTTCCACCACCTTCTTCTTTGTTTTAAATGAACTTGTAGGAACTGCTTGCTTAGTATAGAGTTGATTTCTTTCAAACAAACCTCTTTTTTTGAATAATTATAATTGGTATTCTGTTTGTTCTAAGTAAAATAGCCTCGGAAGTTGACGCATTGTAATATAATCATTTTTAGGTCATACCTATTAGGTTTAAAATAAAGTCATGCTATGGCAAATATAGGCATGGTAATTTAGAACTGCGAATTTGTTGTAATCAGTATTTTAAGTAACGCACTATTAAGTTCATTAAGTACACCTTTAATTAGCATAATTTGAAAGCTTATTAATGTAGGTAACCACGTGCTCTTATTTGTTAATAGCCTGACTTTAAGTACATTACAATGTATGCCTTACCTCTTTTAGATAGACGCATATTGCATAGCATAGCCTAGACCCTTAAGACACCCAATTGTATATCTAAATTAATATGAATGCACTGTTGGAAATTGAACTAACTTGCAAGAAGAGTTTTTAAAATATTAAATAGGTACGCTTTTCAAGATTCGCCAAAACGGGCAATAGGCACTTCCGTACGTTCAAGGGCTTAACAGTCGTATTAGTTATTAAGTACATTTCTCAGGTACAGATGTAGGAGGACGTCCTAGATCTTATAGGTACTAACTTAGTGACTATATTACTTTGTGGGTATCTTAGGTGTCTGTAACATCTCGCAACAGATGGAGTGATCAAACGAACCGTATCTTTATTATTCTTTATTGAACATTCTTTTCAAATCAGTAAGAACGACTAGTAACGGTATAATCTCATTTTTGTACTGGAATAAAGATACATTTGCACCATTTCGTTGAGTTATCGCTTTTCGGCTTACGGAGGCAGAATAAGGCTGTCATTTCTAGATCTTTGTCAGTCATTACGAGAAAATAGTCGGGAGCCGGAACATCTGATAGTCAGTCTTACCGTATTTTATTATCTGGTATCGTATTTTCCCGTATTTTGGAGGTTTGTTGAATAGGCATCCGCTCTATGTAGGTAAACTACTCAATGCTGCTTGTTGATGATTGTCGAATATAGATTTTAGAAGATGTTAGCCTAACCAACAACAATCAAACAGCATGTATGCAAAATGTATGAATGAATGGGGTTTACAACTGAATATTACCAAAGATGACAATGTCGGTGAAACTTTTGCTGCAAGAACCGACATTTCCATAAGAAATGGGTTGGTTAACTGTTTGCTGTTAGGTAACGGAATGCTGACAGAAAATATAACAATTTTTTTTGTTACCTACTTAGTTTTTTAAGTGACCTGCGGTTTAAATTTGGATCCGTTATAAATTTACGATTAATTGACCGCAATCAATCAAGTTTAATAATTAATTGAGAATATTATGATAGGTAGTACACGGACAAGTTGATGAGTTTCTGGCTTAAATAACCATGGTTTGCGGTTTTACATTGTTTCAGACCAACATAGCCGCCGCTTCTTGAACATCCTGAATCATGATCGAAGTTTTAGTATTCAATGGACTTATTATTGAATGGATCGAACATTATTTCTCTAAGTACCTTTTTTGTCCGATAACCAGTCGATAGAAACACCCACTCAGCCATCTCACAAGCATACAGATATAGCCTTGAATTATTCTGTAAATGCTCAGTTTTTGTAAACGGCGACCATGTAATACATTCCAAACAATCCTTTAATGGGACCCATCATAGCGTTCTCACAAATGACGTAAAATTGCACCGACGTGATAAATCAGCGAAATTGTCGCCCTTCGCCTACTTCTAAATGACTGGAGAATTTAAATGGAAGGATTATGATATGATATAATCTTTACAACGAAAACCTCAGACTATGTAAGTAGTGCAAGTAATCTTGTATAAGTGCTCAAATTCTGGCGTCTGTATCTGTTTTTGTGCGACTTAACTATAAGGTAATAATTTTGTCGGCGAACTGACTTAGTAGCAACATAGACATTCGCCATAAAAGTACCGTAATTTTTGGGAAGACAAAATTTAAAAGTTTTTCGTACAAGTGACATGAAGACGAAGCAACATTCCAACAATTACAATAGCTTGACATTTATTGTAGCATTTTTGCGTATTATTGTAGCTTTGTTGCTTTTTTTTTGTTTGCATTGCATTTGTTGTTTGTTTTTTTTGTTGTTCTTTCTTGTTTGTTTTTTGTTGTAACACAATTACTTGCTTTATGCAAGCTGCAGGGGTCCGAATATTCTACCCTGTGAGACATCTAATAAGAACTCGCCGTTGGTTTTTAGTTGCTAAAGGTTTTAAAAGGAAGTAACCTACTAGGATGGCACTGACGAAGTAGCAACACAATGTGACAAAAATTCAATTATATTTCAATTGGATCACATTTATCTGAAGTACTATAGCTAGAAGTTCCGAGTGTTTACCCTGTTGAACGCTTCAGTATGGCTCGCAGTTCGTAAGTCGCGGCAACGGTATTAGATAAAATAAGAACCAGATAACACTAAAAACTAAAACCCCTAACACTTAGGCGGTTCGAAATGTTCTCGGCCCGACCAAGAAAAGGAAAGAAAATGTTTTTTTTTTTATACCCATAATTCTTCCCTTGTGTAAACACTAAATTAAACCAAAGCGATTTAGCAAACGCTAGGCCACGTTCGTTCTTTCACTTTTTTTTTTCATTTGGAATTCGTGCTCACAATACCCACAATGTTGTTATTCAATCTATGCTCTAGCAATTCTATCTTTTTTACACTAAATCGACTTGCGTTTGGCCGAAACTCGCCTGATGTGAATCCCCCTCTTAAAGGCCGATTCCTTTAACTCTTCGAAAAACCGCTCCGACTAAGCTTTCCTATCTACTAGCGCTATGCTGTAGGCACCCCATAGCACAGTATCATGCTATGTGGTAACCTGCTTGTCGCAGTCACGACGTGCAAGCTGTTAACTTTTTTTGTTTCTGTCTTGTTGTATTTATAATATTTGTTATGCGTTTTATGATTATCGTTATTTTTTTGTATGCACGTGATGTCCCTACGACAAATCAATAGATTTTTCTTTCTTACCTCTTCGTTCGTGGGAAATTTTATTCGTGCCAGGTACTTTTTAAATCAGTTAATCAGGTTTGATACTTGATATCGGAGTTCATGGTGTGGTGTAAAAAAAGTAATTACAATACTATTATATCATGACAAAAAATACACGAGTCACACTCGTAAGTTGAAACTTTGGCCCAAGTATAGACCCTGTGGGACACCTAAGCAGAAATTGCGTACCTGAGCTCGAAAATCATTAAATATGTCTTGAATAAGTAATAAAGGAAGACAAGAAATGATCGTAACTAGCATTACAATTACTTACATTCATAATATTGAATCACGTTTTTACAAATGTATGTAATTATATACTTACACAGAAAAAGTCGTGTACTCGTAAGGTGTCAGTCTGTCAGTACAAGAGTACCCAAACAATGGTGGTAGGGAAAGGTTATTATAAAACAAAATGAGTAAAACTGTTTAGTGCTAAATGCTGATAGATGTCGTACAAATGACCTTCGAGTTAAATAAGGATCAATGGAACTAAACCAGTTTTTGGAAGCACATCGAAGAAGGTTTTGGGTAAATAAATAAAAGTTGTTTTGGATTAATTTTTAAATTGTTTTAAGAACATTGCATCCATCAGGACCGACCACCAACTTTACACTAGCACCGAGCAGCACCAAGTCCTTACGAAATTAAGAACATGTACGGGAAGAGCATATCATGATTTCTTGGAATCTTGGGTAGTTAAGTATGTAAAGGCCCAATTATTATATCCTTTTATGCCTTATCGGATCATAGGTAGTAAACAATAGTAGATTTTTCTAAGAAACGCGCCAATTTGCACATATTTGAGTTATGTTGACATATACACGCGTTGTAACCGCCGGCTGCGCATGTTACGCAAATATTCAGAAAATGACGCTTTATTAACGAAATAAGTAACAAAGTAGAACAAAGTCCCTAATACGATTTGAACTAGGACACCTCGAATTATGTAAGCGGTCATTAAGTTGACCAATACAAACACAAACATGACTCGTGCATAAGATTGCTATAATTGTACCGCAAAATATTTAGGAAATTAGATAACGGCTAACTGCAATCTGAAACCTTATTCCAATCAGTTTTCATTAATCGCTAATTATTCACAGAACACACATTTTCCAGATATGGATCATTCAACATTCTGTTTTATAATGTAAATCTTTGTGCCAAAAGACCACGATATGCATAAATTAGCGAAAATATCAACAGAAACCTGTACTCATTTATAAAGTCAAAGTGTGTAGACCTTAACAGGTAGTAAAATCGAGAAACCAACTGTCCTTCGATAGCCTACCAACATGAATAAAGCTCACCAACAGGGAAAACAGATATTATAGAGAAATTACGACTTACCTGCATGTTAGAGGTGACGTAGATAGCAGTAGCTCGGAGAATCGAAACACTTTTACTTTCGTTGCACTAGTGAGCCGTTTAGTTAGCGATTGACCCGGATCTGTGTTATGATTTCTACAGTATTTCACGATATTTTCTCGTAGCCAGTGAAGCGTTTAAGCGTACGTCTGGTTGGAGAATGCTGGAGCGAGCCGCTGGTGCCGTAACCTCTTACTTAACTCGACAACCCCCCCTTTTCGACTTGCTGTACTTACTCGATGGTCTGCACCGAGATTGTGCGTCAACCACTCGACGTTACGTGAGCGCGCAGTGTGAATAAAACACTAATTATTGTATTCTTATATTATTTTATTTTAGGCACATAATGAGAACAGGAAACGGATTAAGTTACATGTGTTTGGAAATAAAAAAGTTGCAGAAATTGATGTTACATAGACTGTACGGATGTAACGATTTGTTATGTTTTTTCCTCTTGCCGAAAGTTCAATGTTTGTGATTGATGACCAAATAAACACAAACAAAAATACTTAAAAGCCCCTCGTAGATTAGACGATTATAAGTAATTAGGTTCTTAGGTAAATTATTTCATTGTATGTAGTTACTGTTGCTGGTCAATTTCGTTAGCTGTTAATTAGATAGACAAAACAATTACTTAATTAATATTTGCTAATCCTAATAATAACATTAGCTGCGACGAATTCTATTGTTCCCAATTCAATTTTCTTTAGATACTTAATTATCAATATTGAATTAACCTAAATACGGTCTACAATAATTAAATAATGAGCTCAATTTGACAATAGCATTCTGATAATCAATTAATTTGGTGCTTAGGGCCTTATGGCAAACCGGACTTTTCAAAAACACCACCAACTTACAGCTACATTTTTCCCTAAGCCGCATGTAAAAAAATATTGACTGAAGACAGCATTCAAACTATGGCAATTTATATTTTATACCGGATTTACCTCATGATGTAACTTTTGTTGTCATCTCGATTTTGTAATAAAATGAACCTAATAAATAATAACTGCTGTAATGTGTTCACAAAGTCTGTAGTTAGGACACCATGTTCCATCTTCCATCCTACTCCGTATATGCGCCAATTCCTTTACATTGTTCTTTTCATATAAAAAAATAAAGTTAGTTTATGTTTGGTTGCTAGTACTGATTAAGTGATGATTACATTCTTAATTTGAATTCAGCCGTATTGTCGCACGATTTTCGCCCATTCCCAAGGGTAGTTTCGTTGGACAAACGCGAGCGTTCGTCGAATTTGTCGCGTTTCTTGCATCGAACACTGCGGGCAGGCTCCTCTGAGTACTAACGGAGCCAGAGCTGGAAGAAAACAGAATAATGTCATCCACAAGGTTTATTTGGGAGGTGGATACGACACAGCAGCACTTAAAATAATGTACTCTTCAGAAATAAGTAAAATCAGATTCTACTCGTCTATGCAGGCAATCGAGCATGCAAATGCAACCACAGCCAATAACATTAAGCAGTCATGTAAAAAAAATCAGCAGGAAAGTGACTAAATTAAGCTTCCTAAAGAAATAAGTTTTGTTTCTTTTTTATCTGAAAACATTGTTTTTTGTGACCATAAACTAGTTTGGTTTTTCATAGACACTCAAATTCTGCAATCAATTCTAACAGGCTTGCATCCGAAATTGTAGCATTTAAAATCTGATGGTATCAGATACGAATTCATTAAAATGAGGTGTTTCGTGTTAATCGACATCAAAGTGTAAGCTCGTATTAACAAAACATACAGACTCATGCATTTCCAAACATAATAGCGGTAACCGAGTTTCTTAACAGAAAAACCCAGCAACACTTTCGATTGAACAAGGAATCAAACCTAGAACCATAAGCACTTGCGCTTACGCAAGATGCGTTTTAGGTGACACTAACGTTTGAAAATTAACATTTCAATTTTAATAAGTACTTTTGTATTTGTTACTTTTAGTAGCTACAGTTTTTGGAAACATTTGCAATATTAGAATATAAAGTAATAGATCGATAAAATTCCAGTTGTATGAAAAACCAACTTATTGGAAGTGGAAGCATTGCGGGCTCTATGCTTTACTGTTTGGTGTATGCGAACTGCGAAGCTATGATGTATGAAAATGCGCTCCTAACTAATATTTGAGAACCTTTCGTTATGTAGATACTTCGAGACACCAAGAGCTCTTGTGGTCTTGTCAACATAATTCGTTTTGTTTTACTGCTTTTTTACCGACATAACCGAAACGATTTTTAGAGCTTTTGGTGACAGTGAAAAGATAATTATGACTAACAAAACTAAGTAGGTCATATTTTATTGCTGTCTGTGTGCTCATGTTTCGTATTATTGAGATGAAAATAAATCAAAGTAACTGTCCGCCCATAAAGACGCCCATTCAGTGGAAAAACATAATACTCGTATATTACCTACTAATCTGGGGACAATAACTACTTACATAAAAAACCACGAAGGATAACCCATAACCACGAATATAATTGAAGCATTATTCATAATAAATTGAACCTTCAAGTTTAAACCCGCTACACAGGGCTTACAATACCTATAGAGTATAGGACATATTAATTAGGTGCCTAACTACTACTATTAATTGTTCCTATCAATGTTATCGGTCGATTTAGTTCGACCTTCTACAAATGAAACTAATTTACTATGTTATTGTAAAACTATTCTTCTGTAAGTGAAGAAACGAATTTGCTGTGACGTTTGTGATGAAGGTAGGTACTCATTACTAAATCTTAAGATTTAGATCGTAAGGGGTGTGTTTAAATATAGTCTTCATAACCCTATTATGGACGGGCTTTCCCGCGGAACTGTGCCTTCTCCACCACCAGCCCTGGGCCTCAATTCTGCTATTTTTATAAAATTCGACATTCCAACACGATCCCATTGTCATTTTGCTTAAAGTTCGTAATCTGCTAAATTCATAATGGTCGATCATTGGTCGGTCAGTGGTCTCGTAATAGAATTGTGTTATAATGACATTGTAGTATTGCCATTATTATAAAATTCCTTGGTAGAAATGATTTTCGAAAAACTACTACTAAATTTGAACATCTATTCATGTGAGATTTTATTTATATATATTTTTACATATTATTTATTAGTATTATAAGCAATCTGAAGTAGTAAGAAGTTCGTAAATAGCAAAAAAACATTAAATTTATGTTATGTTTAGCTGTCAAAGTCAAATGTGACATTACTTTGACGTTTATCTGTTTATTTATTTCTAGCAGCCGGTGTTTTGTTATGTTTTTACATTTAAGTGTTTTTATTAGATTTTTGTTTGTATATTTAAATTCCCTTTACAGAGAAGCCTATATTTATTGATTTTATACAAAATGGTGCTAATTGAGCAAATGAAGGGCGAAGTTCATCGAAACGATATTGTATGAAGTGCGCCCAATTTTTAAATTGGGTGTCGGTGGACTGCCCCAATAAAACGCCGGCAGAGTGGCGCACAGTGAGTACCTAAATACAGTATAATTAGGTATGCATTATAAAATGTATCATTATTGTAATGTTTACACTTTTTTTAGTTCTAAGTACAGTGAATATAAGAGTAAAATGTTAAAGAAAATTAAATCACAGAAGAGTCACATAAGTGCAACAGGTTACTCATTGTATGTACCTACAAACATACCCACAATAAGTATTAAGGAGCATTGAAAACAATACAATAAAAATTAATATAACCGCTCCAGCTAAGCTTAAAACCTTTGTTAGGTGTAGACTCACATCAGTGGTAGTACATTGGGCAGAATTTGACATCTTGATTGTAACTCAGATCAGATACTGAGCGCTAGGTTACACATCCTATTGAAGTGTTGTAACTATTGTATTAAAGTTAAATTTGTTTTTATAGAAACTCCGCAGAATTATAATGTCATCAGATTCTGAGTCTGACTAATGTTTTCTAAAGTATGCAAGAGGTTTTGTCAGATTATTAAAAGATAAATGAAATCTATTTAAGGAGGAGTCTATGTCCAGCAGTGGATTCCAAATGGCTGTAATGATAAATGATTAAATGAAACAGTGTTTATAAAAATAGTATTAATTTATTTTAAATCATATTTAGTACAATACTGTGGATCTGTAAAAAAGAATTAAATCATTTTAATAATAATTAGAGCATTTTCGCACTTCACTAGGATATTGAGGTGGGTTTACATTACATATCTGCTAATTTAATTTATGTATTTCTCCACAGTCTGTCAACAAGAGCCTGCTGCAGTGCCCGACCTTCAAGAAGATCCCGATTCACCCTTTGATGGTCTTGATGATTAGGTGCTGCTTAATTATTTTCCTCCTAAATTAAAAGACTGATTAGTGATTAATGACATGACTGTTATTATTTTCATTATATATGGTAAAATTTGTTATTTGTTTTTGAAATGATGATTAAAATATTATGATAATTTAACTTGGATTTGTTTTATTATTTAAATGATTTTCACATTTTTCAATTGGCTTGAAAGTCGTCTTAAATATTGTTAAATAAATATTTAAACTCAACATTTCAATTACTTTTTATTTATCATAAACTATGATAAATAAAAAGTAATTGAAATGTTGATTTTTTAACATAGTAGTAGTATGATTTAAAATTCCAACTTCATTATATTCCAAAATAATGAAATAGAAATCACATACCTATTGCAAGGCCAAGTGCTTCTGCATAAACTTCATCAGGCAGGTGGCAACGGTGCTCTTGCCATGTTTGCAATATTGTGCAATATGCAACATGCATTCACAATCTTGCCTGCAGTTGTTGGACTATAACGTAAAGCATGTGCTGCAACGCTGCAAGCAAACACCTGCAAAAAATAAATTTACTTTTATACAACCCCATTTTACTGAACGTCTTATTACTTTTATATACTCACTGTTCTTGACATATAGGTACAAGAACTGTTGCATCTAAAGTTCTATAACAAGAAATTCATTCAATACCTCTCTAATGCCTGTTACTTCATTAATTGCTCCTGATACAGTAATTTGTGAAACATTATGGAGGGCAATCTGTCCAATCAAATTTTGGTAGGACCCTGATGCATAAAATGCAAGTGCTATTAGAATCTGCAATAAAAAATATAACATTAATCAACCTATTTCGTGTATATAGCTATAGAATAATAAATCAATGTCAAATTCAGTTTTCTCACCTTCATTTCTGCCGTTACGCTATCGTTTCGGCGCGGTCTGGCCATAAGGGGAATGAGTTCTTTAATTAACCCCCTTACTGAATCCTTTCAAAGGCGAAAAGTTTTTACAAATTCCGCCTCGGGTATATCATGGGTTCGTATTCATTCTCGTCAAGTTATGGGCTGACAACGTCTTCTGCATTCCACCCATCTTCTTTATCTAACATCCACTGCGTTGGCTAGCTCGAGAATACATTGTCTCCATTCAATATTCCACAAACACTTTACTCGTAACTAAATAAAAGCAATGACTGCACGATGACGGTCTAATGGTAGGTCAGTGATCAAAGGAACTGTCAAAATTTTAGCAGATTACCGCCTAAGTCAGTCATTCATTTGTCATTATGTACAAGATTACCATTCTATGCCATTTCTTTCAATGGACTGTCAGTGGTTGACCATTGGAAAGTCATAATGACGCCATTAAATTAGTAGATTACCAAACTTGTCAAAATCAACAATTATGAAATCAATGACAGACCATTCTGACACTATTGTAATAGCAGAATCGGGCCCCTGATCCCTTACTGATTGGATATCACCATGGCATTAACTTTTCACAATTATATCGATCATAACTAAACGCGACAACATCTGAGATTACCTAAACTAAAAATAATCCAGCAGTCTAAAATTTAATCTCCCACCCATATTAGTACGAGTGTTATAGTAAGTATGTACTAATTTAAAACTCACTTCGAAGCCGCCTCCCAACAGGATCGCAAGGTCCTTCACCAAGTGCGCATTTAATATGTCGCTGCATCGTGTTCTTATCGGCCAGGGTCTGCTCTAACTGTGCGTCAGACATTTGAGGCCCGGCCTGCACATGCAAGCCGGCGACATAACCCACGCTGATGACACATACAAATAAGACGATCTGAAAAAAATGTAACGGTCCCTTTAATGTCCTTTCATTTATTATTTTACTTCTGACATAAACCTTATTTTCATAAGAATAAAGATCATTGTACTGCAAAATCAGGCGAGGCAAGGTAAATAACAATAAATGTGTTTGAAGATGAGGACAAGTTTTTTTTTCATTTTATGTCTTTCGAGCCGTAAAAAGGTTGGGTCAATATTTTTGGTTGGTGCCTGCTTGCGCACCGTTTATTTATTAAAGTGTGTGTGGGATTATTTTATAATCAATTTTAATTTTAAAGGTAAATTTTATTGGTTTAAAATTAAAGTACCTAACTAAGTAGGAAGTAAATATTAGAAATCAAGAGAATTTATTAGAAACTGAAATAGAGTTACTTAGTTGCTCTTAAAAATAAGCCGGTGTTTCGTGAACCCTAAAATTTGTTGAATAGAGTACGGTAGACATCACACCATATTATCGTAAGCAGTACCTGCACAAGGGGGGTTCATTGTGGTACTTTTTTCAAATTTATTTGAACTAAAGCCATGAACCCAGGGCGGCACCGATGACTCACACAACAGATTAGTTTTAAATTAATATGATTACAGAGTTCCGTTCAAATCGATTGAATAATAACCACGCAACATTTTACTAACACGAGGTACCTACCTACAAGAAACCGGGAATTTCACTATTTGTTAATGAAGTGTCCAGTTAAAATTAAACGTAATTGTATTTTACGTAAAAACTAAATTATATACTTAATTATATTGAATTCTTACCTGCATATTGGTAACGCGCACGTTTACACAGATTTTATTAAAATTTTCTCACTGAACTAGTACAGACAGAACGGTGTCAAATATTTGGGTTACACCGGAGCTGCGATTAGGGAGCGACTGGCGAGTACTATCATCGTGTTAATATTGTCACCGGGAATGTGGTCCTCCCCTCTTTGTTGTGTGGTGATTATCTCGTTAGGGCACTCCGGTTTTTGTACTTCAACATTTTGGGTTTTGTGTTAAATACATTCAATTAACTAGGAATCTACTTAGTTAATGATTAAAACTACTGGAGTTGCTAGGTTTTATACTAATTAATGTTGTATTAAAATTATACGTTTCAGATGTTCTAATACTTATTTGTATGCCATTCTATGGCGAAACATGTAAGTTCACAACCATAAGACCATAATGTACCATGTTTTACACAAATAAAATTATTCTATTCTATTTATTTGCAACATTTTAATTATCAGCTTCCCAGCGTGGTCGCTTTGATAAATATCCATAAGTATATGGAAAGTATTAGGGACATATTTATAGAAAACATAAAAAGCAGGTAGGTAAATGTAAATATGTGTATGTAATAAGAACGACCGTTCTGGACATAAGCTCATACTCTAACCGTTGTTTTGTGAGGCCCCGGTGTCCGTAAAATACCTACGTATTTTACCGTACCTAAGTATTTTGTAAGTAGTCGGATTTAAAATACTCAGTGGTTGGTATTTAGAAATTAGTCAAAAGAACATAATTATGAACCCTAACCCATATACTTTTATTCTTAAATATTATAAAATGTATGTGCTGTTGGCGAGCCTATTTTAAATAAATAAAATCCAGTTCCACCCGACAACCGAGAATCAAACCAACTCAAATGTTGCTTTCGACTGTTGCTATGAAATGCAGAAAGTTCGTTTTTACACGTCTCTTACGGTTTGACAGACCCAGATGAGGCAGACAGAAAAAAATGTAAATAGCTGTGTCCCGCGGTGTCACACGCTGCGCGGCTCTTAAGGGTCGTAGCGTAATGTTATATAGCCTATAGCCAGTGGCGTAGCTAGTCCTAGTAGGACCCTGTATAAAATTTTTTTGGGGGCCCTTTGAAGCCAAGTGCGGCGAAGCCCAAAACAAGGAGAAAATTATCAGTATTAAACTAATGATTTTTGTAAAACAAGGAAAATAGCATTCTGACATCGCTTTAGCTGTCATTCATTTTACTTAGAGAATGTGTGAGTGAACAAGGTACACGCAAAAATGTGTAACTACGATCATGACTAGCATAGGTTAAGACTTCAATGAAGAGCTAGAAAATTACAGCTTTCATCGAAAAGCAAGCGAAGTGAGCTCGAAAAATTGGTGCTTTTTAAAATGGCGATTGGCGAAAATATGTAGAGCTTTTTGGGCCTTGATAACTTATATTTTCATTTATAAAAAATAAATGAGAATCAAGAAAAATACTTGAGGTTTTGAGAAGATTTTGTGATTTTTTTCCTCATCAGGGGCCCTTGTTACTTGGGGGCCCCGTATCATTGATACGGCTGATACGGGCGGCGGTAGCTACGCCCCTGCCTATAGCCTTGCTCGTTAAATGGACTATCCATCACAAAAAGAATTTTTCAATTCGAACCAGCAGTTCCTGAGATTAGCGCGTTCAAGCAAACAAACAAACAAACAAACTCTTCAGCTTAATAAGATATAAGTTAAGATAAGATACTTTATTTGCATGAAACATGGTAGGTATACAAGGTGGTGTTATTAAAAAATATTGGATCAAACGTTTTGTTTAAAACTAAAGCGTGCAAACTTACTAAAAATACATAAGGTCATTGAAATATTATTAGGTACATTGAATTCCTATCCAAAAAATCATTAATACTAAAGAAATTATTATTATTGAGCCATCTATATTATTGGGTTTTAAATAATTTTCAATTTAATGTTTTAAACATTTTTGGTAATTTATTATAGAGACGTACACACATAGCCAGAGAATTTTTGTTATATTTCGCTGATCGAGGCAGCACATCCACCACAAGCCTGTATAATAATATTAGTATAGATGAAGAAAATACATATTTAAAAAAAATAAAGGAGCGTTTTTTAATAGTAGCGTACTCTACCTTCCGCCTTGGGATATACAAGGTCAAAGTCTGTTTTATTAACCTATTTAAGTTTAAAAAGTCTCCCAACTACCTAAACAACTTGTAGTTCTTTTTCTAAAGTAGGTATTTGCGTTGCTTACTGCAACAAGAAATATTTAATCGATAGCATGGATAAGTGGGTGGCGTTTTATTACCCATTCGTCTGGATATAAAATGAGAATACATATAGATATAGCCAATTATTTTGTTATGTTTCCATTTTTTATTTGAATTTTTCCGGGTTTAGTGATCTGTCTCTCTGTGGTCACATCCATAGCCAATAAAAATACAAATGACCACAACACTAGAGCGCTCCAAGCACAGACTATTATAATAATTTTTGTGATGCTAATGCGGCAATAAAAACGGCGGTAGTAGCTATACTAGTATTGCCATCTTATAATAACCACTTAAACGAACTTGGGGTATTTCAGTATTTAGGAATAATGAAAGTAGAGAAATAAAGAGGCCTTTGTTGATTTTCACTTAAATATTTGGATTGCGCAAATATTTTATTTAAGATTGCATTGCAAGTTAGTTACAGAGAAAGTTTTCGAGGTCAAACATTTTCGCAATATTCGGTTTTTGCACAGTGCCACAGATTAAAGATTCTGAACTACTCGTCTACAATATTTCTTTCTTCTAGATAACACTATATTGATTTTTTGTACAATGACAGTAAAGCAATTGTAATTTTCTTGTAAATTATAACATCAATATTATTGATAAACCTATAAATAAATATATCATTGGGTTCTTGTGTGATTTGATATTAAAGTGCACTGTAAAAGGAAAACTAAGAACAGTAATTATCGTGTAATTACCGATTTGCCACTCAATCATATGTTTGCAATTAGCCATGGAAGTTTGTTTACTAATGAAACATTAGCTAAGAATTTGTAAATTTTCGTTATGAACTCTGAAGAATCGCCTGGAGGTTCGTCGTGTGATGGTCAAGAAAATGGCGACGGACTCAATGGTTCCGAGCGCCCACTCAAGAAAGCACGTTTTGCTTGGCAAGTTAAAGGGAAATATCACTTGAAAAATGACAAAAGTGATCCAACTAAAACATCAACCACAGTATCCACAGCGGAAATGGCTGGCCCATCAGGCAGTGAAAGTTATGGAAGTGATTGTAACAACATAGGACAAGACATGACAACAGAACTGAATCAAAACTTAAACACTTCCGACTCTTTGGTTGATGAGCCAGATAAATTTGTTCTTAGGCCAATTACAGGAAACCTTGGCTCAGAAGACAAACCTGACAATGTTTTCACACCAAATGCAACAGTAGCAAAAGACATAACAAATCCACAAAAAAATTTTAGGTCTCAAGAGCACAGTGAATATCTAACTGCTCTCAACTTGATGGAAACACCAATTGGTAGGACTCAAGAAAAAATAACACAAACTATATGCCCTACTTATGACTTTAATGGCTTGATGCCCGATACAGAAGAATACATGATTGCTAGTTGGCAATACAGACAGGTAACTAACAATGTTTTCTTTCTTTGATACTTCTTGGCTTGTAATTTTCAATGTTTTTAAATAATTATGTTGTGGCTTTCTTTTACAGATTGTAAAAGTAAATCTTGACAACTCAATTAATAGTATCTTGGAAAACGTGAATGCACCACATACCATAGACGGGGAAATCACAATGTTGGAACAAGAAGTCGAATGTGTTGAAAATGAAGGAATTCTCATGGCGATATCTGCACATGGTTTACAAAACACTTCAGATTCTTCTTCTTCCTTTTACTCTCGTTCTTCTTCTGAACGTCTAGAAGACATAAACGTACCTATAAGAATAAGGTTTACACCCATTATTGAAGATGAATCAGATGACGAATCTCAAGAAGAATGCCAACATGAATATGAATGTACCTTGAACAATGTGGAATGGACATTGACAAATCAACTGAGAAATATGGATAATGAAACAATACCGTCTCCAACATTCCATGGCACATCCAGCTTAAATCTAAATTATGAGAATCTCCACAATAATGATGCAGCATCTAATGATGTGGCAATTGAGAGTGAAAATCACCATGATTTCCTTGATGCTGCGGTTTCAACTGCTATACAGAGTAAAGGCTTGACTACATCTGGAATAGATTATGGCTAATATTGCATCTCACCTTAATTTTTTTTATTAAGAATTGAATCATATTTCTCTAAGTATACTATACATATTATATAATGCTTATAAAGACTTATGTTATGAGTAAAGATCGGATATTCGGATGCATATTTACCTAAAGTACATTTTTTCCGGCATAGGGTACAAAAGTATGAAAACGGCTTCTTAAGTTGCCAATTATTCTCGGGATTGCAGTATTTTATAAATAATACAGTGTGTATAAAATGAAATAGTCAGGGGCATAATGAATATTCAAAATCTGTTTAAGTCCAGGCAAGAAATTTGTTGAAAATAACACTTTAAATACAAAATATTATATGATTTTAAATTTTGCTGCTGAATATTCGAAATAGGACAAAATGATAAGTATGACAATTCATTTCAAGTAAAACACTAAAATGACACAAAAAAACGATGTATTTGAATGAACCCGAACTTTTTCCGTACTGACGCTCTATACTAGTCAACACTCAAACTTTCGGCAAATATGCATGCAAATATCCAATCCCTAGTTATGAGGCACAAATAGTTTTGTAACTGTATAACTTTAAATGGTGCAGTTCTGCCATAGAATCAGTATTTTAACATAATCTAAAATAGTGTCCCCAATTTTAAGTCTGTTTTATTACTATTTCATGTAAATAAAATATATTATTAGGTGTGATATTATATAAAATTCTCAGAGAAACTGTATGTGCTGTTCTAATTTCAAATGTTGTAGCAAAGTACAAAAGTATTGAAACATTTTATCAGTGACTGATTTGGAAGTGTGCACTTCAATTTTTTACATTACCAATGCATATTTTATATTAATGGACTGTCCAATATTATCATTTAAGTGTAATCTGTCCAATATATTTATACATTTACAAGTTAGTATATCTTGATTTATTTTTCTTTTATTGTTTTTGTGGTCAATGCGTTTTTGTTGTCATATATTATTTAAAAATATTTCAGTTAAAACTGGTACCTACTTAGTAGATTAATTTGTTGTACTCATGCATGACTCATGCAGATATTTTTAGCAAGATTTAGATACTTCTATAACATAGTGATAAGGTAAATGTATGCCATACTGACATTACAGTCAATAAAAATGATACTCAACCAAGTTTCGCTATTATTATTTGTTGTAACATAACATAACATCACGCCTGTAATTCCCGAAAGGTTAGGCAGAGATGTACCCATTAGTACGCCCACATATCGCTAGTTATGTTTTAGTCCCATGTAATAGAGGGCGCGCCTATTGCCATCAACCGGGCACAGATCCAGACTCCGTGGCTGCTACTGAGAAATTCCCGATGGAAAAACCGAATAACACTGCCCGACCTGGGAATCGAACCCAAGTCATGCTCAACAGTCGCGCTTGCGACCACTAGACCAACGAGAAAGGTATTTGTTGTTTAATGTTCTTATTGCCTTTATACCAGGGTACCTACGATACGTATGATTTTCAGAGCCAAAACGTGATCATTCAGTCATGGTAAACCTAATCTAGTGATAATGACTGAATCATGAATTTGTAGTCTTGCTGGGAGACAGAATTTGGAATGAGATGAAAGGATGGATATGATATCGACCTCTTTTAAAGATTTTAGTTCAAAAGACAAACGTTTAAAAATGGAATTTAACACCTCTAAATGCTAAATTCTGAGCTTTGGCCGCATGCGTTCTATACTGTACGACTACAGGTTGAACAACGAGTCTATAGCCAGTGTCTCGACAGTAAAAGACCTCGGTGTACTGTTTGATAGCAAACTGACCTTTTATACACATTATATGATTGGCTAATGAATCCTTCAGACGCTTAGGTTTTGTTTTACGTAATTGTGAAGGTTTTAAAAACCAGGCAGTTATCAGGCTCTTGTTCAACGCTTTAGTTCGGTGCAAGCTCGCAGCGCTTGTGTATGGAATCCTTATGAGGCTACATATAAACTCATGCTGGAAAACGTGCAAAAAAAATTTTTCAGATACCTGTACAAACATGTGTTTGGATATTATCCATTTAAGTATCCTACTAAGTTTATTTTAGGATGTTTGCTTCAGTTCATATAAGAATGTATAGGTAGTAGGTAATTGAAATAAAATTCCTCAATAACAATTTTATTATTGCTTGTTATTATTCACATAATACAAAATAAACTATGCACAAGGTTAAGACCACTGATATTCTATTTTAGACTTCATAAAATATTCTGAATTACAACTCTGAAATTCACAACATTTGCGTTGCATGTATAGTGTAACACGTAAGTAACATTTACAAGAGAAATTAATATACAATAGCAGCAGTCCTTGGTCAACTAATTGTGATGTGCTCACCGCATTAAAACTATTATTACATTCATGGCCGAATATCCTATGTAAAGTTCTAAAATATAAGTAACTGTACACTTATCAGCAATTATTCGTCGAGTCATATTAAATATATTTACAAAATTATAAATACTTATGTATTTCTCTCGTTTGCCAATCGTTTTAGAACGATAATAATACAGGGTGCGATACAAATACATTTGCGCACGAACTAGAATAATTTCAGTGTTCACACATGAGATATTCAAATCATTACAGAAAATATTAGTTTCGAGGATATTTCACTGTTAATTATGTACTTAAATCAATGTCATGGTTGTGAAAATAAATCAAGAAGTTTTTTACAATCTTAGTATGATTCACTAGGTAGGAATTAAAAATAGCACATTTAATTCTACTGCATTCACAAACATTTTTGGGATTAAAAAATAAAATATTGTTTCATTGTACACAAATATTATTACTTAAACCAGTATTTTTTCTTATACAAAATATTATGTACTTACAACATTCCATCAATTGAAACCAGCGTTTTCCAAAATTAGAAATCGTGATACGCTTTGGATAGTTATCTTTAGAAAATATCATTATTGATAGTATAAAGAACATGTAAGTAGTACTCTCTCTATCCGCACGCAAAATACGCGCTTGGACGTGGAGTTGCGGACACCAGCCCGTTATACAATACAATACTTTCTCTAGATACAAAGTGGTGGTGTTTCTCAGAGGCGAAATTGAAAATATAAATAATCAAAAGAATTTGTAAAAATAAGCTAAAAAGACCATTAAAAAAGAACAGTAGGTCAGATGCTAAACATACGGAGATAATCTGTATGGCATGCGCTGCACAACCTTAGTAGTGATATAACATGTGTGTGCGCAAGTTTTACATCTAAACGTTTATTATGAAAAGTATAGTAGCCAATTCGAAAGTACATTGTTGACTATTTGTACTACACATTTGTTTCTAGGGTCTCATCCTCCTAAAATAATCCATTTACTCATAATCGCAAAAATAATGTAGTACACACATCAAGAAAAAGGTGTAACATGGCCTCGGTCTGTATAGGTTTCCCGTACAATGAGAGATCCGCATAAACTGGTTTTTAACCGACTTCTGTTTAGCTTGATTGGTCGTCGTTTGTACCTTCTTTAAAGTGTAAACAGATGCAATTTGTGATATCTTGATTAGATAGGCTCTCTCTTAGGTTGGCCATATACTGCTGTAATATCTCTCTGAATTCAGAAAACACATCACAGTTTTCCACATTTTTTTAATGAATCTAGAGATTTATTGCGACTATATACAGGTGAATTTTTCAAGTGGGCGTGGATAGCCAAAACCGAAGCTATGAGGAAAAGCGAACAATAGTCAAGCGAGGCTCGAGCCCGATTTTGATGAAAACTGAAACTGCATCATTGGATTTTTCGAAAATCCAATGATGATAAATAATGATGAATAATGATCCTAGCCGGGAATCGAACCCGTTAATTTTGGAAAAAAAATACTGTACTATTACAGTATTAGATAACTTCGCTATTAAGGATCAAATTCTGAGAAGTTGTGAGATACGGCAAACTAAAGGAAACAGTTAATTTTTGATAAAATACGTAACAGTATGCAAATAGTTAGTAATAATAAAAAAAAAAACGTCAAACAAAATCACTATTGGCGCCAACTCATGGCTTTCAAGTTCTAAATCTCGATTGTTTAATTTTTTTTCGACTTGAACCGTGAAGAGTTGGTAAAAATTAGAACAATGTTGTGAATATGACTGCGCTGTGGGTGTCATCAATCAAGGACATTTATTAAAAATGGGTAAAAACATAAAATTTAACTTTTTCTTTAAATTTGTCGTATATCATTATTTCGCAGAATTTGATCCCTATTAGCAAGACTATCTAATGCTTTCATAATACAGTATGTGATTTTTTTTCCCAAAATCAACGGGTTCGATTCTTGGCTAGGAATATCGATTTTCCAAAAATCTAATGATGCAATTTTAGGTTATCTTTAAAATCGGGCTCGAGACTCCTTTGAGTATTTTTCGTTATTCCTCATAGTTCCATCCACACCCACTTGAAAAATTCACCCTGTATATGAAGCCAGCGCCAGTGTTTTTATCCACATTTGATTCTAAATTTGATAAGTACATATGTAGCAACATTTGACTGACATAAAAAAATATAATTATGTTTGATACTTAACAATAAAAAGGTCACATTTGTTGTGAATATAAGTAGTTCTCTTTTTTTTCATGATCTGTATAAATTAATCTAATAGTCACTATTTTATAACATTGTCAGATGTTATAAAATAGTGACTATTAGTAGTGGATTCTTGCAGCAAATGTTTCAATAAAAAAAAAAACTTTGAATCTAAAGTATCAAATCTACATTCGCACATTTAGAGAATCTTTTCTGGGTGCTACTTTACAGATTTCAACAATGTTAATAGGGCCGCATGACATTTTCGTGCAAAAATAGATGTTGGACCTGATTTTGGTGTGCACCAACTAAACTTGCAATTCCTTACTAGGAAATAAAACAAGAAAGAGATTCGACTACACTAGTCTAATTATTGTTTTTGTCCCTTTCTAACTATGTCTGTTATGAGAAGATAGCAACACTTTTATTTTGTTTAGTCGGTAAACAAAAGAATCAGCGCCACTGAATTATACATATTACCCTTCATTGGTTAACAAATATTGATGATAATAATCTAACAATAACATATGTAACACGAGTTAATTAAAGTTATCATCTGTAAAGTAAGTCATGCAGTTGTACTTTATAAACAATGTGAACAGCTGTATACCTACCCACCTAATCCTCATACATTCAAAGCCTAATTAATTTAATCTGTGGTTGAATTTGATGTGGTTCTATACACAGTCGACAGCTAGTTCTATGATCCGAGGTTAATTCAGGCTTTCAGCATATGAAGAGTAGTTCACAATAGTGGGCATGAACCTCAAATTGATTTCTAAATATTCAATTACTGTTATATATTATTGTAATGACTGGAACAAAGACTCGCAATATGTATAAGCACTGGCTCCAAAATGTGTATAATAAAATCAAAATTAAAACATGCTGCACGCGATTACTATGCGAGCACGTAACATCACAACCACGCGTGTTGGAGCCAGCATCTCCAGTGTATAATCTCAGTTCACTATAAAGTTACTTGTATATTTACACAACTTATATTACAAGGTAATTATTATTAAAAAAATCTCCAAAAGTTAAAAAATTGACAAACACATTTAACACCCTTATACTTAACAAAGCGTATGGATTCATCATATTTACAAGTACATAAAGATAACGCGCGTAATGTTACATGCAAACTGGGGCACCAAAATAATAAGTACATTATAATCATTTATCAATATAGTGAAACTAGGATCGCCTAAGGTGTCTTACAAATTGTACTGACATAGTCAACCTGACAGTTGCAAGTCTGACTACTCTTAGTACAGTGTGTAAAAGACCAAACAACTGATCTGATCTGCACTACATTCAAATAGAATGCATACATTAGGTCACCATTTTCGTAAGGCGGAGAATGTTTATAACTTATTTACCTAAAAAATATTTACAATATGCACAGAGACTAAAGCAACACGCACAACAGGCATCAAAAACTTCTTGGGCAGACATTTTTATTGCTTATACTTGGAGTTCTGTATCCATTTATGTGCTACCAATACTTTAACATTTATTTGCTTCAACAGATATGCGTTATGAGGAACACATGTTATATATATTCCATACAAGGCTTATTAACCACGATTTCTTAGATTTAGGTTAAAAATAAATAAAATGACAATCATAACAGACTAGACATGGACCGTCTGCACTTTCATCAATAACTTATTCACCAACCGTTCTGTGGAGTTACTAGCGATCAAATTGTATATTGATTTAACATAATATAAAAATCGATTTAAGTCTTCAATACATTTAGTTTCCTAATTTAATGTAACTATCCAACATGAGATCTTCCTTAGCTACGGTACCAACAGACCAATGCTTAAGTTGATCGGACAGACCAACTTCATGCTCAAGCCTACTTACTTGTGTTCACATTCTATGTCCATCTTATTTGATGAAGTGAAATAAATATCTTGTGATGATAGGAGAGGGTTTTGACTCAAATGGGTGGCAGGAGGGGGGGCGAGGGGGGCACAGCGCATCGCTATGGTTTAAACTTCACCAGAGGTATGTTCTTAGATTGCAGGCACTTGTCACAAACCCATTCTGCGTACACTTCCGCTGTCAGCAACTGAAATGCTGGCTCGGTTAGTCCTGTGCAGCCCCTGAAAATATATATTACAATATTAATTCATCTGTTCAGATGTTATTATTTTTAGTTATCATGTTAGTAGAGTTATACAGTAAACAGTAAAATTTCAGCAGGGTAAACATTGTTTTTTTACATGTAGTTGTTTATTTGGTTTTACCAATGATGTGTCACCAGTTGGACTTATCTGTTAAACACATTCATTACAACTGTTAATTTATTAGGTAAAATTTTGTAACATCTTATCATTGAAATTTTGTAATGTAAGTGCACATAGTAAAAACATATTGATATCATGTTGGTTATTTATTTTTAAATAACAACTCAAAGGATGATGAATAAGCTTAGCAGATTTTTTATTATTTAATTATGATAATTAAATCTAAATCAAGTCATTCCTATAAAATTTAAGTGGTTCTTACCTGTGAAACCAAAAGTTGCACCCAGATTCGCATAATATAGCTTGATCATTGTCATGCACTTCTTTGTGACACACTCCACATGGGTATATGGGTGGAGCGTTCGGGTTCTGAGGATTAAACACCATTGGTTGGTCAGGAGGGTACACTTTACCAGCACTCACTGGCATAGGTTTTGGTCCAAACATACCCATGCTCTGGCCCATTGGACCCACTCCCTGTCCTCCAGGACCACCCATTGTCATTCCACTCATTCCAGCTAGTGGACCACAATTACCCATGTTTCCCGGACCTGGACCCATCCCCATAGATCCATTTCCTCCCATGCCCATTGGTCCACCATGCCCCATATGACTGCTTGAATAAGGTGGGCCTGGCCCCATGGAGGTCATTGGCCCATTGCCACCCATAGGACCACTGCCCATGCCTGATGGCATTGGACTTCCATGTCTCATGGGGCCACAATGCCCCGGTCCCATACCACCACCTTGCATGGGATTAGAAGACATTATAGAATTACTAGGTCCCATTGAACCATTAGAGCAACTAGGTCCCATTGGTCCATTCATGCGGGGAACATTCATGCCAGGTCCTCCACCACCCATAGGACCATTCATAGGCCCATTCATTGATCCTGCACCTAGAGGACTGTGCATAGGTGGCCCCATAGGACTGTTACTCATGTGACTGCCTGCCATTGAACCCATATTCATAGGGCTTCCCATAGGTCCTGATGACATTGGTGAGCCCATTGGCATAGAATTCATGGGACTCATTGGGCTACCCATTGATCTAGAATTAGGGCCCATTCCTGGACCCATGTTGTGATTACTCATACTCATATTGGGGCCTCCCATAGGTGACATGCCACCCATATGTCCCATAGGACTCATATTTCCCATTGGACTAATCCCTCCTCTTGGAGGCATTTGTTGGCTCATAGGGCTCATACCATGTGGGCTCATGAGTCTCATTGGTGGGCCACCCATACCGTGCATCGGCCCCATCATTCCCATTGGGCCATTTTGACTCATCATTGATCCATTCTGACTCATCATAGGGCCATTATGTGATACGGTGGATGGAGAGTCATCAAAAGGGTTTGAGGCAACAATAGTATCTCCATATCCAGTTAAAGGTGGTGGCAGGAGATCTTGTGCTGTGGGAGGTGGTTGGGGAGGTGTTAATGCATTGTTAGCATTGGAAGTTTTCCTCCGCTTCTTGGGGTTGCTTGGTGCTGGCGCCGGCGGGGTCGGCGTGTCCATCGGAGGCTTGAAGTCTGGAGGCCCTAGTCCTGGGCCTGGCAGCCTGTAGGATGGCATTCCAGCCAGATTGTGACTCATTCTGATATTATTCAGTTTCAGCTCTAACAACCATCATCATGAATCAATGACATGAACATTTTAGAAACTGTATTCGCACATAAGGCACCGCATTGTCATGAGAAAGCGCAATAACGTGCCGGAAGACTGGTTGTGTCTATTTCTGTAACAAAAAAATATTACAGTTGAAATCATTTTTCTGCAAGTACAACAACAACTAGTGTCGATACTGTACAGTGCTGTGGTGTTTCATTTCATTGATCGCCAAAATTCTGTAGTCGATAATGGTTACGAATTTACGATTCTCAAGATTGACACTAACGTAAGTAACCTGCCAGTAATAAATGAAGAAAAACACAGTATAAGAAGGAAATCTTATGAATTCTACATGTTCTGGGAAAGATAAACCAAAAACAATAATATAAAACTTACAGCATTATCAATTTAGCATCGGAATTACTGATTATTTTTTTTTGTCTTCATTGAAATCTCAAGGCAGGCGTGCAACATATGACAAAAATACCAAAAGTAAATCACTTTAGAGTGTCAGATTTTGTTATTCACAGAAAGCTTCCTGGTTGTTTAACGTTTTAACACACACGAAGTTCACTTATAACAAGATTTAGTAATGCATCAAAAGCATTTTTATTTACGACTCACAGTGTTCCAAACAACACACGCCACATTCACGATGTATTTTCGTGAAGAAATTCCCGCGAGAGGGCGCTTTGGTCACTTAACTACTTTTTTAAATAGGCAAAGATCTTCTTAATGCCCCTTTCTACTTTATAAATTTATTATTATTTCATCGAAAAATTACAAAAAAGAATTTTAGATATTTCAGATTGGTAGTTTTTGATCTGATATAAAAATTGTGATTATGATACAACCTCGAACGAATAAGTTCAATGTTGCCAATTTCATTAATAAAAAAAAAGTATTATTTCCAAAGGAAAATAACTTTAGTTTCATGTTTTTTTTAAGTCTGTTTTTTTATCTAAATGGGACCACCGCGCAGAAATTATGACACAGAAAGAATCAAGTCAATCGGCATAGTAATTACGATGAAGTCTGTGTACCTACTTTAGTAAAAGATGACGGCCAAATACTTTTTTAGAAGTCGTCTATAAACATTCAAAGACAGTGCTAAAAAATATCGTTAATTTTTTATTGCATTAATTTATTTCTAATAATTTTAAAAGTACTGTAAGCGTTTGAAGTGATAAAATACAAGATGTGAACGAATCATTGGACGTGCGGCCAAAGTCGAAATCTGTTTTTTTCACTAAGCACCAAAATATCCTTGTAGCACTGTACTAGGATCTTGTAGCGCTCGGCTCTTGAATGACATTGACAAAGGGATTATGCTTCAATAAATTTATCTGTGCAAGCGGGAAAACACAGAACTAAAACAAATTTACCAAGTTTGACATTTTATTTTATTGACAAACAGCGCCACCTCCAACTGCATACTTAAAGTGGTCATATTGTACAGACGTCAGCACATCAAGCTACCCGAAACTGTCTGTTTCTATAATCTCAGTACCACCAATTTTTTTTTCTGGCTCGTGGTATTTTAACCTGCGCTGCTTACCTACCTATGTAGTTGTCATTCCTATCCGATCCTATCGCCTCCGAAGATCTTTGGTTAATCTTTTATCGGAGATCGGGAGATGTGTATAGACCTCACTTTCGAGAAGCACTCGATTGTCAATATCGACGACGTTTTTAAAACTAACACTCACAAAATTTAGTTCTCACGTATGACGCTAGGTGGCGCTCACCCAGCACCACGTAAAAAAAACTCTGACCAAGCATACAGTACATTACACTGGCTTTCCAATAGATGTCGTATTGGCGCAGTAGTGCACGGTAAAACCATTTACCTAGTTAATTGATAGTATAGTAGATGTCGTTACGAGTACAGTACCGAATATTTGTTGTAAAAGGAAGAACATGATAAGGTAGGTGGTTCGGTAGGTGTAATTCTTGCCGGGATGTCTCAGGGTCGCGGGGTTGGGGATCAAAATTCATAGAACTACATTTTATTATTACTTAATAGGTACGTAGTCCTAGACTAACTTGTATAGGTAAATGATTAGTTAGGTATGTAATACAATACCTGGCTACCTAACTTAACTACTTTTGGATTTTGGTAAGTCATTATCGAAAAAGAATAGAATGTTAACACGTAGGTACTGGCTACTAAGCTGTCAGTTTCTGCTTGACTGGCTGATAATGACCACAGATTTGAAGTAATATCACACCTACTCATAAATCTAAAATGGAAGTAAACGCATTGGTATAGGTACGTCGCCTTAAACTAATAATTAATTGGTAGGAAGAAAGCATGTACAATATTCCTTGTAAGAACAAATTACTAACGTCCCAAAGATTTATAATAAAATCCGAGTTGAAATGAATACCGAAGCAACCGAAGTTGCTCAAATCGCGAAGGTTGAGCTCGACTTAAATGCGCCGCTTAAAAAGACAGATGGAGGCCCATTATGCCAACTTGCAAGTCTTGCGACTGCACCAGGCTAGCTCCTTTAGCTTCCTGACTGCCTTTAAAATGATTTAAACCGACATTTCTTTAAATATACTGTATTACTGTTGGTACTTAGGTCGTAGAAACGTGGTTATTTATGGAGATTACCCCTGCTTAGTTAGCATAAGTATCCTTTAATTCCCACTTATGAGACACGGGATTCCTGTCTGTGAGAAGAAACAGACCGTGGTGGATCTCATATGTCTTTGATTGTTTCTAGGACATGCCGGTTTACATCAGCTGCTGTTTTTTTTTAAATTCAATCTTGTGCCAGTCTCTTAAGGATTAATTAATCTTAAATGGTTATCTTCTGCGTTTTCTGGTCGGGTAGAACTACCCACCTAAATTTGCCGGAAATAGTTGACGAAATAACCAGTCATGGCTTGCAAGTTGATAAAATTCAATGTTTATTCTACGTCTAACGGTTACAAATTCACCCATACTAAAGTTGGAGTGAAACATTTTCACAGATCTCTACACACAGCACGGCAAAAGCGTACCCACCGTCTTTTTACTTACAAAACTTTGCTTTGCACGGGTACACCTCATGCTGTCAAAAATGCATACATTGCAAATTCCCATTTCTCTTCGTTTCGCTTCAGGAAATAAATAGAAAGGAGGTTTCTTTATGTGCTTACCTACCTACATACTCGTAGGTGCGATTCTGATTTCACAAATTCTTTCTATTTGTGTGATTACTGATTAGATATAACACTCGGTTTTTTAATGATTGTACATAGTTAGCAGTACTTAATAGCCTAGTGGTATGACCGTGCGTCGGACTGCCAAGTCATAGGTCTCAAGTTTGAACCCAAGACATGCACCTCTGTTTTTCGGATTCATGTCCGTATTGTATAATTATCACTTGTTTCGGTGAAAGAAAACAGCGTGAGGAAACCAGAATGCTTGAGAGATAAAGGAGAAGAAGAATGCTTATTCAATACTCTCTTGTTAAATCTCGTCATCTGAACTCAAGTACATGATATTTAGCCTACTTTGGTTATTGGTAGATATGGAATTGAATGTTAGGTTGTAGGTAGTTGGGATCATTTAACATGATGAAGGCTTAAATAGATTGATTCATATGTAAATGCCTTTCTTATTTACGAAGTTCAGAACACCGGAGCGCATAGGTACCTGCTTGACATAGATAACTGTCAAGGCTTGTGCCGCACGGCCATTTTACCTAGAGAAGATATAATATTCAGCTTCTACGAGACGCACGGCGAGACATAATATAAGTCACCGTTATTATGTCTATAGGCGTTCAAATCAAATCAAATCGATCTTTATTTGTGAACACAGGTATTATAACAAATGGGCTGCGGGACTGTTCGAAAGAGATACCGCGGCCCTGGAACATAAAGGGCCAAAGAAGGAACATGGGTGGTTTTTAGTCAGTAAGAGTCTGACACTCCCTTCCGCTCCGCCCAGAGCGGGAGGGGTCATTTGATGATTTCCCAACCTCCAAAAAAAAAAAAAAGGTATTAGTATTTTAGTATACTAGTATTAGGTCTAGCGCAGGTAGGTTCGCTTTCTCGAAATCTATTGGAGAATTTTATCCCTATAAAAAGTCCAATTAAGTTCCCTATAAATGCCAATATCACACCGCTTTTCTCATCTTCATGGAAGAAAACAATTTGTTCTATTAAAGGAGATGCTCCATTTTGTAAATTAAAATGAGATCACTTTACAATTAAAAAAAAAGGATGATCTTTTATAAATGTCTAATACTTATTTTAGGAGAACCAACATTGTTGTCAACAATATCACTCCTTAGAAACTTAATATGAAGGTACCTATCCAAATAAATATGTACAATATCATAACATAAAATTAAGTACAAAATACCTAATTATCTAATTATATTTAAGAACTTATACTAAAGGATCTACGACGGTCTTTGTTGTTATCACGTCAGCAAAATTTATTATTATCTACCCAAGAGTAGATAAGATGTGAGTATGAAGGTAATTTGCCAGAAATATAATGAATGCTACTTACGATACCATGTAAGCACCTTACCGTCAAAACGAGTTATTATGAAAAAATAGAGCAGAGAAAATCATGGACTGGAAAAAGCTATCGCGGCTTTTTCTCGTTCATATTTCTTGTAGTAATGGCCAGTTATATCTAACGTCAATTTGTGTTGGGTATTATTTGTATGTCTTTTATACTTTGTCGCAAAAGGCGATGGTTTAGGTAATGTAGAAGAAGTAGGTACTTATGTAGGTATACAGGTACTTAAAATAAAGCATTTACATTTGGGCGTTTGTGAAAAGGTTTTTACTCGTATTCGGGGTCACTTTCTTTCTATTTGTGTTACTTACATCGTTGAACAACGTAATGTTAAAAGATAATGTTAGCCACTTAAACATAAGATCTTTGTAGGTAGAAACTACTGAATATTAGTTTAAAACCGCACTTTGCCTTCTAATGACATGATTTTAATGAAGACGAAGTTCTCAAAGCATTATTAACTTCATAGGATTTAGGAATCTATCAGACAGGCATAATAGAAGATCTATAAATAGTTGACAAAGGCGGACGACGGCGACGGTATCAAAAGTCAAGGGGCTAATAATATTGCGGTTCCTTACTTATTCCATCTTCATTATAATCCAGGATGAACTTGGTGAACTCTTCAGGCCATAAGTAGGTACAACAAAATGAAGAAACTTAAAGGTAACTAATAACTAAACAATTTCAATAATGATAATTTTAGATTGAGCTGTACCTAGAACTTATTTTTAAGACGTATCGAAGAAGGGATTCTTTGATGAATTAGATCATGATGCAAGAAGCGGTGTAAGACGACGAAGCATGCAACTTTTTTTCATTTCTTTATGTCATCCTACTCTGTCCCACTGCACGGCAAAGGCCTCCCCCATGGCTTTCTAATTTTGTTTAACATTTGTTTTTTGTCCGACCAATCCGTTAAGAATGAGTCCAGATCGTCACGACAGAGTTTTCAGGCATCCTAGAAACATGATTTTAATATTTTATTTTAAAAGGATTCGTAATATTTTCCCATTTTTTCTTCCTTCAGCTTACACCTTGTAAACAAGCAAACAACAATGTGATATCATTGTTTTCATTTCCACCTAAGCTGTGAGCGGTTTGTGCTCTCAACACTAGAAAGTTATGTACGGTGCATAAATATTCATCAGGTAGTCATTAACGTCGGTGCTTAAAACTTAGCTAGATTCTACCGTAACTTAGTTGCATTTAGCTAACAAAAATAGCATGAACTTTAGAAGGTTTCCTCAAGTATAACCTTGGTTTAATTTGTTTACGCTTACGCTTGTGTCGTAAAATTTATATGAACTTGTACGGAGGTGGAATAGTTTGTTAGATGCGCCTCGGGTACGGTTAGTGTTTCTTTGCATACTTTCTCATCAAGGGGGAAAAGTTTCGACGACAACATTGTGTCGTGCTGTAACGTAAGTTTGGACTAAGCATGTCTATTTAAGATTTTATTACGCAGAGATGAGCTGAGAATGACATGAGTCTCACGTTGTTGCTTTAACGTTACCTACTTATTTAGAAGTAACGCTGAAGTCTTCAGAAAATTGAGAAACTGTGTTCTGTATAAAGCCAAATAAATAAAGTCTTTCTCTAAAACCAAAAACCTCTTAGCAAACAAAAAAAAACAAAACTAAAATAAAAAGCGTACGCGCAAGAACACGAGGCAATATCTCATGAAGAACGCTATTATTCTTACCACGTCCGTCTTGCAATTAGTTCGGGCGCTTCGTTTTATGTTGCCACAATAACTGCTGGTTCTCGAAGCTAGCTTAATGCAGGAGGCGTGTCTAATTCTACATCAAGTGTTGCTGGAAGCCGAGTGTTGTAAGATCGTCCCTGAAATTCTTGCTATAAAAATCAGTATACTTACCAACATACACACAAAAAACTCGCGCCTTTTCCGAGTACCATATCAGTATACTTCTGATAATAGTTACCTAATCAGTTAATATAATATGATTACCGTTGGAAATCACATTTTGATCAATTTAAGCGGAATTTTAGGTGCGTTTACACGAAGAGAGTTACTCGACATACCGAGGAGGGAATTTCCATAGGAGACTAGAATCACCAGGCAATTTGTCGCAATCATGTGTAACACATGCGTTTACTTGAATGTAAACAACTAAGTGCAATAAATCCTCGTGTAAACGCACTTTAATGCAGGAGCCGTGTCTAAATCCACAGTAAGTGTTCCTTTAAGCTGAGGCCAAGAGTGCAGTGATTAGCGGTTAGCTGCTTACAAAAGTGATATGCTAATGGTTAACACAGCTCCCTATTGTTTGAGAAATTGCTCAGAGAACACTGGACGGTGTAAGACAAGAACTGTTATTATATTTTGTTCTTATATTTAGAAGAGGAAATCATGGATATTTTTTGCTTTTGTAACTTTCTGTCTTAGGGTTTTTGCGTTGTAGCACAGAAAGGAGAACTATTTTCTTGGAAACAGGGGAGGATAAGGAGTTTTTCTTCTATAAAAAAAAACATAAATAGAAAATAGAAGAAGAAAATTGTTTTATTTGGCACATGCCACTAGTGCACACAACATAAAGAAAAGCACAAAAAGAAAAAGATAATTACTGATTGTCTCACGGCTGCGCCAAATAGGCCCAGTTCAGCAAAATGGCAACTTGTGCCCGACATTTGCACTTGTGCTCGTAAATACGGCACGGTTGGCGCAGTGGTCAAGCGATTGACTGCTGCGCTGCGTGTCGCGGGTTCGATTCCCGTACGGAACAAATATTTGTATGACCTACAAGTAGTTGTTCCGGGTCTGGGTGTTTTTCTATCTATAATATGTATTTCCAAAAAAAAAAGAAATGTATATATGTAGTTTATCAACCATCTAGCTACCATAACACAAGCATTAGGTTGCTTAGCTTGGGTCTAGATGGTGCTGTGTGAAATGTCCAGAGAAAAAAAAATATATATAAAACAAGCTTGTTTTTATTTATCAGACAAATCTAAAATGGATCTCTTTCTATAAACATGGTATTCGACTCACTCAGTCTCCGGTCCCGTTCTTTACCTAACGCGTATCGCGTTCTATCTTACGAAATATTGAAAGTAATATTTAACAAAACCTTAGTAGACCTGTCAGTGTAGCGAAGCCTTGGTCTAAAAGCTTCACTAGCCGAGGACTAAGGAGAATTGAATAAATAGCCATTAAGGATCGCCCGTTGCGATTCTCGCCTTTGTGAGCCTCAAGAGGGCTCAACACGGACATCTACCGATTGAAAAGCATTTCTTCATTTACCCTACTTACTTAATCTTCAGTAAACGGATCAACAAAGTTGACAGACTAAGTTTAATTCACGAAGTGGGCTTGGAAACCGGTTCAATGTACTTAGTTGGTGGTTGTGATTTTAGAGTTCCCCTGGACGGGATTGCGACTTGGACTTAGCACTTTCTTGTATGTGGACCAAGCTTGTCAGTGCTTATACACATAACATTATCAGCCTCTAATGTTCCCACTGTTGGAACACATACCTCTTTGAGAGGAAGTAGGCCGTAATCTAAAAAACAACTACAACGTGCGGGTAAGTGGATGTCATTTAACTTCGAATTTTTGATTTTAAGATGGTTTCCTCACGATGTTATCATTCACCGTTTTGAACAGGGGGGTTACCATGACGTCTTAGAGCAGTATTGTTATATTCTGATTCGAGAGCGGGAAAGGGATGAAGTTATATAGTCTAACGCCATCTCTTTCCCACTCTGGAATAAGATCACTGCTTTTTAGACTTCATGGTGGCCACCAGTGGTGATGAAATGAATTTCACAAAGTGACTGCCTTGTTTTGCATGTTAGGGCCATGCTATCTCTCAATGATAAATGATTGTACACATCACAATTTATGCTTCTCTGCAAAACTGTGTTCTATCTATTTTGTATTTATGTATCTTCACTGCCGATGGTAGTTATGGTCCTTTTCCTTCCAATATACTTACTATTTCATTTGTCAAAAGTGTTACACTTACACGTACATAGGTAAGAAATTTCGATGTTCTATTAAGACATAACGACCGTGCGAAACAGAGGTGGGTCGCTAGTCGAGTTTAATTCGTGAAAATCTTATTAACTAGGTACTCAGTATCCTCAAGAGGCTGACCACCAATTCCTATACCGAACTGCTTGCTGAATAGTCCCAGAAGACAACCGACCTTCATGAAGATACAACCAATTTATACTACGTTAATTACTCGTCTATTTGGAATTTGGATCAGGATTTTGAATAAAACTTTGTTGGTTGGAATTTTGGGTTTTCCTCTAAGTGTAGGTAATTAAGTGTGGCATTGCATATTCCTATCTAATTTTCATTTCATTTTGTTACACTCTGATTACTAATGAATAAGAATCTAATCTTATCTAAGGTTTTTTTTGTCTTGTCCATACAGTCCCACTGCTGGACAAAGTCTTTTCATGAATTTTTGTCCCGTGCCACCTCGAGCAACGAACCCTCGCGGTATGCGTCCAGGTCGTCATGCCATCGCCACCTCTTTCTGGCCCGGTCTTGGCGGCGGCGCCGTCCATCTGTAAGCACCCCTTGAGTGGAGGTTTTAATACGGTACTTAACATAAAAAAATATTAAGCTAGTAGCACGCTCATATTAAATAATCAATATAAGTTTCATGTTTGGCTAACATTTTCATAACATAAAGCTCATTTTCTTTCTTGATCGTTTAGCAGACAGATGATGCACTGTGTCCACTTCGAGACATAAACTTTTTGAGACACCGTGTAGACATAGAGGTGTGCATATAAAACGATGAACGTAGCCAACACAAATCCAATTTTTATTTAGATTTCCGTGTTTTAGACACATGTCACCGTCCATTTTGCAGATATAATTTATTTAAACTACATAGCTTGTCACGAATAAAATGAGCTCTAATTTAACTTCTACTTCCACAGAGTCATGCGGTTCGTATTACTATAATTAATTTTAGTTCATTTAACTCTCGGGAATGGCACGTTAGCGAATATTATAATGTCTAATTAACTTTATTAAACTTTGGGTATTATGTGGAATGTACTCGTATAACACGAGTATGTTGCATTGTAGTAGTAAATCTCCCTGGGAAAACCATTGTTATAGTTTTTCGTAAAGGTCATAATTTCCTATGTATGTACATTAGGTGCAGGACCCGAGCGTAGTTAAGACCCATTAACTTTGAGAAAGTGCAACGCCTGGACGGGTCGGAAGATTTTTTTTTAATTACCGAAACAATTATATGAGGGGGGTTCAGATTGATTTAAGTACTGAATACCTGGTAAGTGTTTCAAGTGCGTCGGTCGGTCGGTCCCTTCCAAATAACAGAGGTTCCCGAAGTGTCCGCCGCGGCGCCCTGGTGCACCGTAGAGAGTGAAGAGAAAACTATACTTAGAAATTCAATAAAAATCTAATGAGCTTATTGTCTCACAATACTTAATGTCCCTTTTCACGTAACACCTTTCGAAGCCCACTTAATGGTTTTTGAAATACTTTGTCGAAGACAATGACGAAAACTTTGCGTGAATCCAAGATACTTTCCATGCACAAGATCCACCAGAATTCACTTCGCATGAAGAAGAGAGTCTCATTGAACTCTTGCGACAGCAGCCTTAAAACAAGGTTCACATGTTCTGATTTGATGGAGTTTTGGATATTGGTCCAAAATGAACATCATACTTTAAATTAAAACCCACTAAGAATTCTCATTCCCTTTGCAACATCTTATTTATCTGAGGCCGGGGTTCTTCTCGTGTGTCAACATAATTATAAAAACTCTGTTTTTTCGACTAGCTAGGGCGCCGAGACAAAAAATTGAGCTTGTAAGTGCGCCGCGAACTGAAAGAGTTTGGGAAACTCTGCTCTATAACATGGAGAATCGTTCGTTTGTTTTTTTTCAAAAGTAGGTATTTGTTTTTTTTTAAAGGCAGTTTTTTGTTTTCCAAAAAGTATCATTAAAAAAAAACAATAAACGATGCCAGCAGCACTTAAAAACACTTTACCCTAGTTTTCACGAAGGGTTTTTTAAAGTATAGAATGGTTTGCCTATAAAAGAAAATCCTTCGAGTTTTTTTATCTATAGTTTACACTTTATGAACAACATCACTTTTTGTAAACCGTAAAATCCTCTTAAATAGTTATCTCTGCCCTACATTTCTGTTTCATCACATAAACATATCGGTAAAGTAAAACGGTTGCAAAGATATCAAAGAAAATGTTTTTATCTCTGTTTACGCGTGGATGTTAAACATGTCACCAAGGTTAAAGACAGGATTGATTTGACAAAGGAATGTATTTGTTGGCTGCCGAAATCAAGACAAGTAGTGTCGGATTTACGTATTTCTTTTGGGAATTGAAAGCGTTTTCTTACGTAGGTACGCTCTATGAGAAATCTTTTACTGTTCTGTGAACCTGCCTATGTATAAGGCCCGGACTGAATCAAGGCGGAGACGAGCGGATATGTGCGAAGCGGAGAGGAGAGGGTAAAAGCAGCACGCTGTTCACAGCTCAGCGCTCACCGCACGCCGCACACCGCTCACTACTCACGGCACGTTCTTTTCGTCTCCGCTGGCATGACATTTCCTTTCCTCTCTGTTCAACCGTTTCCACTAAAGTTAAGCAAAGACGAGAAGTGTAAATAACGACATTCTATTGGTGGTTTAAAACACATCTCTCTTCCCGTCTCGTCTCCGCTTCGGTTGTGTCCAGCCCTAAAGCTGTGTACCTATTACACTATATGCTGTCGTATACGAATTGCCTATCTTACTTCTTATTTCCTGAGAAGGTTATGATATGTGTCGTCATACGTATGTGGGAGTATGTCGACTATCCTTCAAATTCAGAACATCGGTGTAATCTTAATTTGGACTGAGAATTTTCGTAACGGAAATCCAGTAGTAGATTGTGATTCTTTGGAATCAGAGGGGCGTAGTCAAGTGGCTTTTCCTGCTTTATAAGTTTTTATTTAACTTGCCTTGTTAGTTAGTTGGTCAATCTTGCAACTGAATATCAAACCTTTTCCCCCTAACCGATTGAGTTGAAATTTTGCACACACTGGTTCTGCTGATATTTTTATGACAGACATGGCTTGATCCATCCATCCTTACGCGAGAACTCCATAACGGCACTAATAGCACGGACACGAAACTTAGTATTACCTTTAATGTTAATTGTTAACCTATTTTTGTTTTCTTTTCATTTTACTACGAATTTTAAAACGAACAAAACATTTTAGTTAGCTTATTTCAGTACCATACATACGTTGAGTTTAACATCATATTGTCGCTGGTAGAATTTTAGTTTCTAGGTCCTCAGGACATGGTTTGGCAGGTTACACTTCGTCGTGACAAATCCAGCATCCATTGACTACCTCATTAAAAATAAAATAGAAGTAGAAATAGTAAGATTCATACCTTATTCTGTCTTCCCACGTAGCACTTTACCGGCCATCATTCAACGAATACAAGACCTGCAAGTAGTTAGAATCACAATGGAATAGAAGTGGCTATTGTCCACAGGCACTGTAGGAGTCGAGTGGGCGAAGTGAGTGATTAAGTTGCTCAACTAATTATACATAACTAGCGTTTACTCACGTATTCATCTTAGTTATTTCTCACCCCTTTATGGGGTCAATGGACCAGTTTCCTAATAAAATCTCTTCTTGTTCTGCAAAGCCTACACCACCACCACTACACTACACTACCACCTACACTAGTTTATTAACCCCTAAATATCAGTTCGTTCTAATAATAAACTGCTCTAATTATCCAATACCTACAGAGAACCATTACCTCTGAAGTTTTCAGATTTATTCGACCTCGCAAGGAACCCTTCAATGTAATGAGACCGAAGCGAAGAAAACTTTCAAATTTTATTGTCCATAACGTTTAATATCAGTTCTAATTTTAAAGCATACAAAGTTCAAGTTTAATTATCTTTTATGTACTTAATACAACAAACACGCAACATCAATGAATATTAGAAAACTTTGTCGTGTTCCGTGTTGGTAGCGATAAATCAAATCTGTCGTAAGGAGCTAACACCTCGATTCGTTTCGTAACCTGTTTTATGACTAATTGGAGTTAAAGTTGTTCGAAGTTCGCTACAAACCGCACGGGCGGCCGCATTACGAGCTGAACTTACCACAGCGAACTTCGAATTTATTCACAGCGTGCTTCTGTCCTGACGAATGAAAGAAACTAGCTCTTTTTGCTCAGGACGCCGGGAACACTGCCATTTGGTAAAGTTTGGCGCATTAATTTTATAGTTGGAACAAAAAACAAGCTTCTTGCTCGTGATTCTAGTAATAGACTAGACTGTAATGTATGACAATGGAGATTTTGTGTTATCATTACAGTTAGTCCGGTCTCGTCGGATTTCATGTACCTAAGTGCTCGTTTGTCAATACTTATCATGGTCTTTAAATAACAGTATGTGTTTGTTCAAACGAAAAGTTGGAGTATATAAGAGAAACTTGTCGCGATCAAATAGAACGTTGTACTCGTTTAGAGCGGTGCTTTCAGAAGTTCGAGTGAAGAATCGATTACTTGTGCGAATTCTTGAAGTGGCGAGTGGGGAAGTGTATGCTGTTGCTGAGGTTCGCTGTGTGTTCGACGAAAAGGAACGTACGTTTCATACAATTCTTGTTTCGTTTGCCCAGATATTTGAGTTAAACTCGTATATTATAATGTGTTATCATACCGATATCAATCTGTATTTTTCATTGACTAAACTAACAAGTTGTATGATGTTTCTGACAGAGGCGCTTCTTGGTAAATCTTCAGCCAGAGTTCCTGAAATCAAAATCAAAGGTGTGAACTAGAACAGCTGCCAGGTAAACTCTGCAATTCTTCCAGGAAGCACCTTGAAAGGGGAGTTCAAACTGCCGTAACAAGTGATCACGCGTTAACAACACTTTAAAAACCATAAGTTGGAACTTTGAGAATATCTTTTATCCCTCGTGTTTCACGAAACATAGCCTGCATTGGCCCAAACTTTTCCCGGCATTACCCCCTCTGAGTGCGGGTATTTATCATAAAAATTACGCCACTTCGCACCGGCGAACTACATTTTCGCGGGAAGGGTTCTGATATAAAGGTGGAGTCGTTATGCAAATTTCTTTTAGGTCTTTGAGCTATTCTCGCGAATGTGGAATATACGAATTGGGTTTTCCGGTAGTGTGGTCGGATAAATCTAGGTGTTTTTGTGATTGGTGTGCCGTGCGAAAATGTACCGTCTCGCATCAGAATTTAAGTGGTTTTGTTGCAATAAAGTGCAGACGATAACGACAAGGAAATTGAAAATTTCTACTTTGATATAGTTGAGGAAATAAAGAAAACTGGCTACGAAATTAGTTTAACAATTTTATTGCACTCTCTAAAACGTTGAAATGAGAGTCTCTGTCGAATAGGTCACAAAATCTATAAAAATGTTAATTTTTACGTTCGCTTCCTGGAAGTGTCGTAAATGCGATGGGATTCCATCAGGTGGTTGGGCAGCATCATCCATTGCATACTGATAAGTGATAACATTTGATTACAAGCCTCAATTCGGCGGTAATGGCCTGAGGGCTAAGGCGTTGGGCTCAATGAGCGAGTTTTCGAAAATTCTTAAGCCCATCTGTTTTAGTTTTTACATGAAAACATCTCAATTAAAATCATACCAACAAAAGAATGTACAAGAAATTTCAACCTCAATGCTTGCTTATAAAAACATTGCCTCAAATGCGGCACTTTTTCCACTATTCTTTCACTATAATTACGGGTAGTTACGGAAAAGCATATTATGATTCTGGGATTTCCTTTGTAAGGAAATATAAAATTAAATATTTTATTTAGAGAGATACTGAAAATATTTTTTATCTCTATAAAATAAATTACTATCTACGGTACTCGCCTGAAAACAATCAACTTGCTCCTTTGCAGAACTGAAATTCTTATAAAAATTTAAGTTCTAATCAAACGCGTCTTTAAATTAAAATTTTTGTATGAATGTAACTGCACTTTATGTTTCTTTTCTGCAGTATTTGCACAAATAAACATTAACAATAACACGTCCATTTAATTATTGGTTATTTTACTTTCTGTTAGGTTTTCAACCTACATAAAACTATGTTCTTTGTATTTAAGAACAATTACATGTTGGCATGAATGAATCTTGACGTTTATTTTTTTTTCCTCAGAACACTGGCCATAATTTTTCCAGAATGACTTTTAAGTTCAATTTTAAAACTCGAAGCCAATTTAAAAATCCTTCTGCCGGCCTGGCACTTGGCAGCTTGCCTCGAAGGCTGGTAGCCTTGCTGTCACTGCTAATCCTTCGTTGGAGGTGTAAGCCAAAATTCTAGACACGCTTTTCGTGGACGAAGCATAGCACACAAATCACCGGTAAGTTATATTGACAGTTTCTCTTTCCACAGCATTTAGAACTCTTTAGGTACAAGAAGTACTTTGCACATCAAAAGAATATTTCTTTTGTATTTCACGGCTTAGCTTCGTCTTGTAAACTGATTGTGCCAAAAAAACTCGCTTTCATATTTCCTTTAACAGGAATGCCAAACTCATCCGTACATGCATACTGCCGTTTTAATTAAAAAGGGCACAACTAACATTTTCCATGAAATTGAGTTATATCCGGAATAAGGAAAAAAAGGCCTATTTGCCTATTTTTTTTTTGTGATTTTTAGCAACAAAATTAACTGGAGATAGCATAAGCTTAAAGGGCACAACTGGAACATTTTTTAAGTTTTAGTAATTTTAACATCGATTTTCTCAATATTTACAAAATGTTAGTTGTGCCCTTTTTAATAATGACGGCAGCATACTAGGTGTACATTGTATACATTACATACCATCACGCCTGTAATCTTCGAAGGGTAAGGCAAAGGTTTACCTCACAACAGCACTCAAGAAGATGAGATAGTAACCTAACCTTGTGGGACATAGTTTACAAGTCCAAGAATTTTGTAATTTTATTTTATTAATAAAGGATAATAAAGAAAAATATAGGTACCACCATGATGGGTTTCGAGAGCTGATATTTTTTTCAAATTTTCATCGACAACAAAGCTACATACTGACTATTATCAAATTAACGAAGGGGTCAGTTCAGTGGTCAATCCATAAACTACAGTTGTAATTGAATTAACTTCTATTCGAGAGCCAACGTTGTTGGGTGAAACATTCATTTTTCATTGAAAACAGCGTAACAAAACTTTAGCATCGAAAAAAAAACAATATTCGTCGAATCTAAAACATTTTTCCCGGCACAAATCCGCCAAATCAAGTGTCAGAATATGAAGTTGTTATAGAAAATATAAGCGACTACAGTTGAATATGTCAATCAATTCACGTGTTCGGTGAAACAAAATAACAAAATATATCAATCGAACTCTCTTCACTTCCAATTAGGTGAGTTTGAAACATGTTCAAACTGTTAGTTCATATAGAGAGTGTAAAAGACCCTTATCGGTGCCGAAAAGCACTTGTTCTCCCCGTCTATTGCGATATTTTTTTTGTTCGGGACCATAGATGGGAACCTTCTAGTTATTAGAGGTCAAAGTTTATTTTTTTAAATACATATTACTTTAAATGATTCCAAAATATGGTGTAGACGGATTCATTGAGTAGTACCCCCTGTACTACTAGGGCGTTGCATTGAGTTCTACCGTGAAACGTAATTTTTCACACCAAGTCGTTTCCCAGCAATAATTTTTGCTTAGAGTTACTTAATTTGATGAACAGAATGTTTGGTTGTGAGTTTCGTGAAGGGTACGTTTACTCCCGTTCGTAAATAAACACAGTACATTTTGCGATAATCACGCTGCACACGCTCACACAAAATATGATTCGAATTTAATCATTGAATATCAGTTGGTACATCATATTTGTTTACCAAATCAGACAACTAGAGTAAACTACGCTTTATGTTAAAATTCAATCCTGTTAATTTGCAATTTGATTTCGACGTTCCGTTTAAAGAGAAAAAGGTTGTGTCAAAGGTTGAAGGGATTCTGCGATTAAGGCGGCTTCGCAAATGTTGATTACATTTCAACGTTTCGGATCTACCTGGGTGTGTTGTTAAGTGACTGTTTTGCGTGTCCCGGACTAGTTTTAATTTTAATTAACTTTACATTATTTAATAGACAGTTAGTGTTTGCTCTTAAGACATGATTCACAACCCATTGCGAAACACACTTCCGTCACACTTTTTTGCACAAGATTTTGAAGAAAAATCACAATCCGTTGCTTCATAAATGTCAGCCAGACATTTAGCCCTCCCTAGCGACGCCTTAAGCTGAGGCTCATACCCCATAGGGGGTGCACCCACAGGATGGTCCGGTTAAGCAGAACCCAGCCTCATAGGTTGACCTGCGAGATGTCATTAAAAAAATACTGCCAGACAATATAAATATGTAACGTAATTAATATTGTTGATTTACAAATGAATCACATTAGGATTATAAGTGTTCTACTCAATTACCTTGCTGCTTATCAATATAGCTGGACTCCATTGATTTCCATAAAAAGTAAATTTTAATGAGCTATTTATTACGATGATTACCCATTGTCGTCAGTGAATAATTGAACAGGTAATAATTGTTTGATCCACAGTATAATTGAATATCCAACCGACTAAATTGAAATTCTTATTCAATTTCAAATGCTGCGGAACAAGATGGTGGATGGTTTCGTGGTTATACAGGGAACAATGCATAATAAAATAGCATAGAATAATAGGTACCTATCTTGTTAACATAAAATGTTGAACTAACGACCCGTTCACAACCTCAAGCGATGCGATTTCCTTCAAGCGACATGCGTGGGCATCACTTGTAACCTTTACGTGAGTATAGTCGCGTCGCAAGTTGCGTAGTGGTGACTCTTGCAGCATGCTCTAAGCTATTTGTTTCATTTGCTTTCTTTGTGGCTAAATAATAACAGCCACCCGGATCTATTTTCAAGTTAAGCCGCACTCACAACATAGTCGGAAAACGGCTAGGCAGATGATGTTAATATCATCTCCGCAGTCGCTGTTGCAACACGCGTTTTGCTTGTAGCGTGTGAGTCGGGTCGCGGTAAGGCTCCCAATTTGGTTTAGAGTTGAGTTCTTCTGAAAAGTTTTCTTAAGAAATGCGCTGCGCAGCATAGTTTTATTTTCTTTAGGTATCATAATGTCAGGAATTTCAAATCTGATTAAAACCTTTTTTCATATCAATATCGGAACGTAGTTTTCATTACTTAAGAAGTTAGAACATCGTCGTGTCACATCCGAGACCGGCTCAGTAAGAGGTGGCTCAAGAAAGGAGTTTCTTTAAAGAAAGATATGGAGGAGGCCTTTGCCCAGCAGTAGGGCATTCATCGCTAATAAAAATAAGAAGTCAGACCGTAAGAAATCCACATTTGATAAAAAAAATCCTTTAGACAAATATTTTCTTTTATTCCACCATCAAAATGTTTGTCTAGGAGACCTCCACCGCCAGACACCGCCTTCAATTAGACGTCGCAGAAACTTAGCGGACTCGTCAGCAATTTCTTCAAATTGGTCGCTGGCAGGAGTCCAGACGATTAACAACTTAGTGCAAGCTGTTTAATTTCATGCCTGGATGCCCTCATTTTATGTCGTAACTACCTTGGCTCCCCTCCCCCCTCCAGCAACCCCCCGCTGGTATCGTTTGACAATGAACGTGAGACAGGCTTGGGGATCGATTCTGGAAGTTTGTATCATATGGAACAGTTATCTCTGCTGTAGTTTGTGTGAATGTGTATTAGTTTGGATGAAGTTGGATGAATGTTTTAAGTGTTTGATTTGGATGGTGAGAGAGTTTCTAGGGACGGGCGTAGGTGCATTGTTTTGAGTTTGTGGTATGTTAGGAAACGGTCGGTAATTGTTGGAGTGAGTGGGTAAATAATGTTTTTTTGTCTGCAGTTGTCTGTCTTGTTTAGATTTGAATTTTTGTTTATTTTATATTGTGTTTACTTGTAGCATGAGTTTATTTGCCTAGACTTTAACGACATAAGTAACATGGAGATAATACCTCCCTGTTATTTAAAAGTTTTATTTCGGAATTTAAAAATCATTCCGCGATTTTATAGGGAGGGAAGTATTATCTACATGTCATCTCTGAAAATTAGTTTTCTGTTTGCAAGTACAGGGCTCAATTTTTTTTTCATTTTTAATTGATATCTACAATACATATTACCAAGTAGTTAAAACAATAAAAAGTGAAAAATAACTTTACTTTCGTAAGTCGGTGACTTTTGTTTGTTTCATCAATTTTTTTTGCCACTGCATTCCGAAACTAAAGTTATTTTCCACTTTTTAGTGTATTTTTTTTGGAAGTCGATTACTTTGTTTTAGTTGTGGTATCTCACACAAATCCATATCAAGTATCAATTTTACGTTAGCACATCATCCACATAGACGACGAAGAAAAAATGCATATTATAGAGGATAACTCAAAAAGTACTAAAGCAAAGTTAATAAATCTTCTATCAAATGAAAAAAAAATCACTAAAATCGAACCAGTAATAATGGAAAAATCGGAGTACATAGGTAGGTACATGAAAAAAAGATGTTGGTAGAATACCTTCTCCTTTTTTAGCAGTCGGTTAAAAAATGTACAATACCTCATACATCATTTTACAATGACACCTACACATTTTCAAAATGGTGACATCACCACGCTTATACAGGGCGTTGTAATAAACGTTAAAGAACGGAACACGATCAAACCCCACTTTTATCGCGTCAGTCCAATCGCTTTGTTCCGATAATTAAAACCTATTGCTTTTTCAGACCGACCGATGAAGCCGTAAAACAGTGCCCTGCAACGGTCAGCTGGGATTAGGCATGTCCTTGTTCAATTCACATTACAGATATTCGTTTTTGTCGATCACATTTGTCAATTTTCTGCAATAAAGTCGAAAATGTATAAATGTTACTTACTTATTACGGAAAGTCTGAATGATAAACTAGTTGTAAAAATACCATGTTAATTATGGTTAGTCGCTACTGTCTAAAAAACACCTGCATATCTATTACTTTCAGTGTGCCGAGTTTCAATGGAAATTGCGTTAAATAATACATATTTATTGAAAAATATAGATTGCAGTTTCATGAATGATTCGGTATGGATTTAACATAAAAATAAAGTTCAGTAAAAAGTATTCTGAACAAGTTGAAGCGTTCGTAGTACAAGGCGAGCTACGGCGTAGCAAAATGAGCGGCCTACGGCGCTCCGAGAAGTCTAACTTTTGTGAAACGAATGCAGTGTTCAGAATCAACCAAATAAAGTTTCCTTCACCTTCTTTTCTATTAAGGCAAATACATAGATCGTTATAAAATATAAATACATGAGATGTAGTGTAGTGTATACGAAAATTGAGTTTGAAATCCTTCTACTTACTCTTTCACGCAAAAACTACCGACCGGATTTGGATGAAATTTGGCACACAGGTATAACCTGGATTAAACATAGGATACTTTTTATCCCGGTAGTACGATCCCGTGGGATAATTATCGAACTCAAAGCGGACATAAGCTAGTATTAAATAATATTTCCAGTATATATAAATTTTTATCTGAGCGCATATTGGATTATCGAGATCCAGTTAAAACCCATATTAATACACGCGATATGCATTGCAGATTTTTTCATCGACCGAGAGTTTTAGCGTGGCCGCATCCCTGCGTGCTGTCTGTTTGCATGCACAGATGGTTTATGGATTATATGTATAGCCTGCATGAAAACAGAAAATGCGTCCTGTATCGGTAAATTTATAGTAGAGTAGATACCACTTAGACCTTCGCTTTTCGGTATTTTTGCCTTAAAAACTGGGTCCCTCCTCAGAAATTCATGATTTTTTAATGAAATTATATAGTTGATACCCACAATGTAATTTCATAAAAGTAATGCAGATAATTTAATATACAAAAAAAAAACATTTTATACCTTATAGGGCGTTTTATAATGAAAATTTAAATGAGTTCTATGCATTTTAATAAGTTATTCAAAAATGTGGTCCTAATTTATGAATGAGGTGGTGATTTATTTAATTTCTGTATTCATTATTCTGAGAAATTCTTGATGAAAAAACCCAATAACACTTTGCCTGACCCGGGATTCGAACCCAGGGCCTCATGGCATGCTTAAGCAGTATCTATAAAATGACATTAACAGATTTCCAACCAATGACGAAGTTTAGAACTAGTCATGCCAGTGACATTAGTTTCACAGTTACTTTCTTCGTAAATTAACAAATCTACCGTTAACTTAATTTTAATGAAAATTTTATCGTCGCGCGATACGAGATAGGTAACCTTCAGTTGTTAACTAGCTATGGTAATTGGAGGTAGCAAACACAACTAAAGTTTAAGCAATGAACCGGTTTTGAAATTAATTAAGATGACGGTCCTGTTACACATTTCCAAAGTTAACTTTGTCAAAGAGCCGGTTAGTTAGACAAAGTTTAACACAGTTTTAGGTTATTTCTATTAAAACGTTCAACTTGTTGTTTGAACCCCTGTACCTATTTAAGTTAGGCTAAGAAAACGCAGGTATGTTTTTCTTCCGGGTCCATTTTTGCCTAAGTACTTAATAGTTCCATGGTTTCTGCTTGCAGCTGTGGATTATACATTTGTCTTTGTCTTTCACAGTTAATTTACCACTAGCTATTACACTTGACTTAATTGACGTTTGTTTAAAAAAATACGTTCTACAGGAGAATCATTCAAAACCTCATGTTAGCCAAATAAAAGATGGCGGTAATAAATACATTTTGAAAGGATTGTAGACACGTGTTATGTAAATAAAAGTCTAACAGCCGTATCTATAAACAAGTCAAAGTGATCACTTGAGTAAAAGTTGAAGATACGATTTTTATTCTGTAGTTTTATAATTGCTTGAAGTTAGAACTGTCAAAAATTAGAACTCTTAGTTTCGGTTTTTTTAACGGTGCTTACTTCGTGTAAAGTCATGTCTGTTGCATAAAAATATTTGCATAAGTAATTACTAAAACTCAAATAGATACGTGTGGAAGTTTTTGTGGCTCTTCTCCCAAAAAAATCAAGTACCTACAAACTGGTAACCACATAACCTACTCCGTGCAATCCCATTAATTAAAATAAAACTGTAAAAAGTCAGGTTACATTATTAAACTAAAAGGTCAGCAAACGGGGAACGAGAGAAAAGAATTGTTCAATTAACAACTTGTGACTCAATCACGGCTGCAAGGTGGGTAAGTTAATATTGCTGACCAACACGGCGCTTTTATTCTGACACTCAAGTAATAAGCTTACAGCGTTTTTGAACCGACTCGGAATGGATTCTCGAACTATGTAGTGTAGTAGTAAGCAAGCAAAGCTGTGTATAAAGCCACAGATAACAATATCTTTAACAACAAATACCATGGATTATAATTATATTCTTCTCTGACACAGTGTCAGAGAAGAATATAATTATAATCCATGGTCGCGCGTATACGCAATGGTCACGTTCATTCATATATTGTATATGTCACTCATTTGTTCTGAAAACCAGAAGACGTTCTCTGTTAGTCGAACAAAAAGAACACGACTGTCACTGGTTCGCACGCTTTGAACGCAAACCGCCATAGATAGCTTAGAACAGTTTAGTTTTACTTCTTCTCAAGTGACACTGTGCTTCGACATTAGTGACTCGTCAACATTATCATACAAATACAACATCACTGTATGTATGTACTCGTTAAAGGTCTTCTAAACAATCTTGCGACAGTGACGGGGATGGAGTAGTCACCCGTCATCCGTCGTACGCAAGATGAGAGAGTGTGCGTTTCTCACAGTCAATAGATTACTGCAATCGGCACTAGGTTTTTTTTTATTCTTTACGAATACTTCAACTCTATTGGTCCATTTCAAAGGGGTAAACATCCAACCCGCTGGTCGCTCTTACCTTACAACACTTTCCAAATTAAACAGTGTATCGCCTTCAGGCGTACGATGTAGCAATACGTGACCGGTCCGGTTCCCGCGACACCGGACGCGTGTGCCGTTGCTCAGTAGTATTTCCGTGCAGCTATGTTGGCACCGGTCCGGTACGTTTTCTGTTTTTTTTTACAGCGGCAGGTTATGGAGTGTAAGAGTGAAAAATGTGTTGAGATTTTTTCTGGTTCGTTGTGTAAGCGGTACGGGTTTAGGAGTTAGCAGGGATTTTTGATTTTAGATCTTATAGTACAGGAAAAATGTAACTTTTAGTGTTTTTCTACTACTGCAATTGTATTGAGTTAACGTTGTTGCGAACATAGTGTTTTGAAACGCAGGGTGCGTTCCGAAATACTTAGTACTTTTAAAAAAATTGGTCTTGTCAAGTCTCAAAGTTGCAATCGTTCCACGAGAACAATGTATTGAATTTTGCTAACTGCGCACATACATATAAATATTAGTGCTGTACCTAAAACTATAAATGGTGTATTGTCGTTATACATTCTGAATTGTCCTTTTTAGGGTTCCTTAGCCGAATGGCAAAAAACGGAACCCTTATAGATTCGTCATGTCTGTCTGTCTGTCCGTATGTCATAGCCACTTTATTCCGAAACTATTAGGACTACACAGTTGAAATTAGTAGGCAGATGTATTCTGTGAACCGCTTTACGATTTTAATACATGGAACTGAAACTATTTTTTCATCTAACCTATATAGATTTGATGAAAAAATAGTTCCAGAAAAGACCTATCTATAGGCAACCCGCACATATTATGTACGGGGTCTCTATAGATAGGTCTTTAAAATGACATTGAGGTTCTGGAAACCATTTTTTCTCAATGTCAATCGCTTGAAAGGTAGACACTTTCAAAGTGGTAAAATATGTGTGTGAATGTAGAATTGTAGAACGTAAAAAAAACTTTCAACGAAAACTGCTTTGAATAAGATTTTATGTTTAGTTTTTGAGTTAGGGGACTATTTCATCAAACTGCAGCAGTAACTTTGTTTTTCATTCATATACAATCAATTATGGATGAGCCTTCAAAATATTTTGATTATATTGTTTGGTGCTACGGAACACTATGCGTGTGAGTTAGACTCGCACTTGGCCGGTTTTATTCTTGGAAAAACCTACGCGTTCGTTTTATCCGTATTGGTTTTACATGTTTCACACACTATTGTGTGGGAGTTCTACCAGTAACATTATATTATTATAAATTTCGGCTATACCTGGAACTCCCTGGGTGACTGGCAAAACAATATAGCTCTGTCACTCTTTTCGGACAATACAGCCGTGATGTCATGTCATGTTCCACCAAAGTTAATTATGATTAATAATGCTCATCTTATGCAAAAGTCTTGTTGCTATATTTGTTTATAATTATTTTCGGAAGTCAATGTACCAAAAAGGCTTATCAAAAACTGAGTCACTCACAAATAATGTTACAAATACACTTCATACAAAATTGAACTGATTAAGCTCAACCAATAAAAACACATACTAATTTCCATGAGATTAAATATAATTGAATAGTCATTTAATTTACATTGAAAAGTAACTACAGTGATATTATTATGCAAATATTGTCAGTTAAATAAACTTTCAGATGTGATCAAACAAATAGAAATGACACCCATAAACATAATATAACATCCAGTATACCCCGAAGGGTTTAGCAGAGGCGTACCTAATAGTACACCCACATTTCGCCGTTTACGTTTCATGTAATAGGGGGCGAGCCTATTGCCTTCAAGCAATCAGGCAAAAATCTAGCCTCCGTGGCTGCCACTGAGAAATTTCTGATGGAAAAACCCAGTAACACCTTGCCCGACTTGGGAATCGAACCGAGGACTTCATGCTCAGCAGTCGCGCTTGCCATCACTAGACCAACGAGGCAGGCCTATAAACGTATTTTTTGTTGTTGATAGTCAGCAGATAAAAGATTGAATAAATAAAAAAACGAAAGAAGAGTTACGTAACACCGGGGACTTAACGAATGGCGTCAAATACTTTTTTGGCAAGAGACAGCAGTAGTTTCCGAAATCGACATCCAATTATCAACAGCGGCCTAGTCGTGGAATCGTCGGACATCCAACAGCAGAAACTAGACTTAAAATCGATCGCGGGCCGAATTTGATTGAATCCGCACCAACATGAGATGAGATAAGTTAGATTCAGAAGTTTGCAATACGGATTCAGATCCACGCTCGCATAAACAAAGATCAAAGTGAAATACTCAGACAAATAGATTTTATCTATGACATGAATCAGCCCGATAATGTACCGCTTTTGTTTGTTACACGTAAAAATATGTGGTGAAAGGTTTTGCGCGCTCGCTTTTTCCGTTGAGTCGCTTGTATTTATTCGTTCCAATTTTTATCCCCGACGGATCGGCTATTAGTCATTATGTACCAATACTCTTTGTTTTGTTCGATGATTGGGAACCAAAAAATACGGTTGGACAAGTACAAATACATTGTGTGTGAGTTTGGACAATTTTATGCACGATCTGCGCTGTGATTGGGTAATGAAGGGATATGGGACCGTATTTGGTGATCGTTTTCCGGTCAACTTATAGCATTAAGGAAACTGGGTTGGTCCCATTCGGAACAGGATTTGTAACTATTTTATTTTATAAAGGAGCACGTTTTATTTTTACCTCACTGTTATTTCTGCCTTTCATACCCTGAGATAACGTTTGATTCGGGTGGTTTGGAAACCCGAAAACCCGACGTCCCATTCAATCTAAGAGTATTCCCAAATGAATGGATTGCGGACTTTAGATGGCCGTCGCTGTTGGTAAATCAGAAATTCGGTCCCATCTGTTCTGACGAGAAGACTAAGGCTTTGGTAAAAGGCTAGAGGATGTTAAAGTAATTAGAACAAAGTGGAGTAATGTATGCAGGGCTATCATGCCTCGGTTAATTGTACCAACTGCTTCACTGCCCGCAAATCACATTATCAATCTTTTCAGACTCCGCCCACCATCAACATGCAACGTTGACTCCGACCGAGCAGTATTAACTCAACATGCAAGCTTCAAGCATATGTAATCCAAAACATATGCTTACAAAATTGTATTTAACCTGCGCTTGACAGGCGAAAAAAGGAAACCATTTGATATCCATCTCTAAATCCGAAACATTTTAGAGTAAAAACCGTGTTGTAAAGCGAAAAGAGAATTTAATTTAGCGCGAGCTGAGCCAAACACGTCAATACAACAGCTAGAACTAGCGCAAGACTGGCCTCAAATGCAAACGGCGCGCCGGAATTAAATTTAATGATTTACAGCCGTTGGGAGTGTGCGCCGCTCGAAACTCGATTACAGGGGTTGTCAAAGCAAACAGAGTCGGGTGACCTTCTAAATTAATTGCGTGATTCGATGGATGTGACGCGGGTAAAACTTGCGCTGATTGAGTGGTCATTGGCGCGTTTGTGTGACGTTCACGATACTGTGTGGACACCGAATTGCGCTTTTGGTGGAGCTGGGAATGCTTGATTAGTAAATAATTGTTTGGATAGACTCGATTACCTATTTGATAGGGATGAGCTTAATGTTTTAGACAAACACGTGGACCCTTGTCAATGATTTTAGAGAGAATGTCGTTGATATTGGAGCACCTTTGACATTACCCTTTAGCTTACTGAAGTAAACAATATATTACTTTAAATAAGAGTTTTGGTCAGAGAATAATGAGCATCTAACTATTCTACAAAACACGAAAACAGGGTGTTTTTTAGAATGTCAAATTGTAAACCCTAAAATATAAAAGTACGTTGCTGGCGTTTGAATTTAGAATTTTTGCCTTAGTTTCAATTTAGGTTTCGACCAGATGTTTATGGTCTCTGTCTAGGTGTTTAAAACTTGGCAGTAACATTTTGTACCTTAGTCGTTCTACTAACTCGGGGTCTTAACGCAAATGTTTAAAAAACTACTGAACAAGTATAAAAGTTATACTAGTCACAGGACTAGTATAATATAATAATAATGGTCTGTTTGTACGTGTATTACGGAGTACGCCATAGAAAGAGTTCTCAGTAAATCGGTCGTGTTAAGGGGGATTTGCTACGGGAGTCCGCGAAATATATTTTTTCTAAAGTTTAAAAAAAAATGCTGGTCAATATCAAGCTGCAGAGAACCTCAAGCGGCGTAAATATAACCTTTGTGGACATTATATTTTCGAATCGTTTGGGGTTGAAACTCTGGGGCCGTGGGGTCCGAGTGCTCATGGCTTATTTAAGGAAATTTCAAAACTTGACGCTTTTCGTGACCCATGGGCTGGCTTTTACCTTGGCCTAGGGCTAAGTGTTGCCATATAATGTGGCAACGCTGCCAGTATCTTGAGCACATTACCAGCTGGCAGCATTGAGGAGGAGTATTTTGATGCCTTTTATAGTTTTTTGTTAGTTTATTTATTTTAGTTTATGAAATAGTTTATAATTAATAATGTATATAGTTAGTTTGCTCTACTTAATAAATAATTTTATCAAGTTGTGTCTCGATGTAATAGAGATTCGCGACTGTAGCACATACGGAATTATAATCATCTGATAAAACTGTTTTATTTAGGTTTTGGCGTCAAACATCGTGATTTAAAGTAGTAGTCATTCCTTATTTGAACTTAAATGAAGTGAGAAGTGTTTTGTTAATTTTAATGACTGCAATAATTATGTAAGTAAATACGTATTGGTAACGGTCCCGCAGAATACTACCTGATTTTGACCTAAAAATTGAAAAAAACATGAGACAAGTTAAATCTCGCGGGCTACCCTGACGGCTTCGCCTTAAAACACTTCATTATAAATTTATTTGAAAGGATCCGCTGGGACAGGAATAAAATTCTAATTAATATGTTACAACTTTGTTTCCAACTCAATTTTGGTCGTTAACTATTTATTCGACGTGTATTTGTCGATTCCTTTATTAAGTTATTAACTTATGCCCGCGGCTTCGCCCGCGTGGAGTTCGGGAATTGCCCACGGAATCTTACTTCTGGGATAATAAGTAATCTACGTCAGTCAGGACTTTGACTTTTATAATGGAGGAAGATTTTGGAAAAACGGTGATACACGTTTTTCATAATTTTAACTAAAGAGTATGTACACAAATTTTCAAGTAAATCGACCCCGAGAATCAACACAGAAAATTCAACACCCCATTTCACCCTCGAATCGGTCGAATTTCGAAAAACTCTTTCTTATTGGTTACCTACTTTGAACAAAGAATATACCCTCCAAATTTAATCTCTCTAGGACCAGTGGTTTGGGGTGTGTGTTGATTTATCAGTCAGTCAGGACTTTGAATTTTATATGTACAAATAGAAGATATACATCCAAGTGAATGTTCATTGGTTTTCCAGAAAGCCTTTTTATAGGTTTATTTCTTTATTAGCTTTTGCCTGCGGCTTCGCTCGCGTTAATTTAGAATTCTACAATCAATTCGGATTGTACCCTGCTTGTAATAATTATTAGAAAACACGTGGCGCCATCTATTATCACAAGAACGTTATTGTTGTTTTTCTCGGGAACAGTCAGTCAGAACAGTATGTCCGTTTTTATACACCTGACAACGTATATATACGTATACGAACCGATCATCCTGAAATGTTGCATATATGCAACATTTCAGTGGTTTAGGCGTGAAAAGGTAACAATTAAACAAACAAACATACTTTCGCATTTATAATATTATATAGTGACGAAGTTAGGATTAGGATTATAGTTAGGATAGGTTAAGTAATAATTCTGGATGTCTGGATGCGTTTTATTCTTTGACGCAAAAACCGGACCGGATTTGAATGAAATTTAGCATACAGATAGTTTATAACCTGGATTAACACATATATGTTAATCCAGGTTATAAACTAAAAAATAAAGATAGAAGAGATAAAAATATCCTGTTAGTACGAACCCGTGGGACAATTGCCGAACTCAACGCGGGCAAAGCCGCGGCCATAAGCTACTACCTAATATGTGAAAATACGTCTTCTCTACGTATTCCTGAAATGATTTACGTAAACTCAGGTTGGACAAAAATACATTGACCGCCGTAGTAAATATTTATTTATTTTATTTCAATCTTTTTCTGATATCATCTCCGCCGTTAACATTATACAGTTCATTGGTATTTGACATACACATCTCTATTTCCACAGCGTCAAAGCTTTGTGGTTGCTCTTTTGCATTTCATTTCTAATTCATAAAGTAACAGCCAACAAAAAAAAAACACTTTTTATCGGAATTTCTGTAGAAGTTTAGCGAGTATTTCCTACGAGTTCGTTCACCCCAAGATGGAACGATACATTAATGATATTAATCATTCACTGTTTTTCTCGGGAAGAGCAAGGATGTATTATGATTAATTAAGTTGGCTTGACGTTCTAGAACAACACTTTAGGTATCCTGGTTTGTAAACAAACGAATCCTTTTGAGTAATACACAAATTATTTAGGAATATAACTAGCTTTAGCCCGCGACTTGGTTCGCATAGTTACTTCAATACTGATATTGAATAATGCATTCTCGTTGTTGGGACACTGCCTCCTCTCTATGAGAGGGAGTGGGCTGTAATCCACCACGCGGGCCCAATGCGGGTAGATGTCACATGTCTTTGAATTTTTGGTTCTAGGACACACTGGTTTCTTCATTCACATTGTTTTCCTACATTGTTCTACTTAGAGCAGTGATGAAAAAATTGTTCGGACAAAATATAGTTTCTGCCTTCAGTACTTAATATCTATTATTTTTTCAAAGCCTTGGTACACCTCCACACTCGCTTGTGAACATTTTATTTAATACTAGCTTATGCCCGCAGCTTCGTCCGCGTGCAGTTCGGGAATTGCCCACGGGATCTTTCCTACTTCTGGGATAATAAGTAATTTATGTGCTATACCAGACTATAATCTAGCCCTGTGCCAAACTTCATCCAGATCTGTTCAGCCGTTCTGGCGTGATTGAGTAACAAACATCAATCCATCCAAACTTTCGCATTTATAAAACCTAGTATATTATGGAAGATATTAGTTTTAGGGTTCCGTAGTCAACAAACAAGGAATCCTTAAGTTTCGCCATGTCCGTCTGTCTGTCTGTCCAGCTTAGCTCAAAGACTTTTAGTACAAGAAAGCTGTAATTTTAGCATGAAAATAAAATCTCAAAAATAGGTTTTTTAGGGTATCTCCAGTACCTACACGTAAAGTGGGTTTTTTTTCTCCCGTACCCCATAGTGTAAGATGTCGTTGTATACGTCTTTAAAAATATTGCGAGTTTGTTGAAATAATGTTAACGATTAAGGGATTCGTTTGTGAAATATTAAGTTTTAAAGTGAAATATTTTTAGACTCAAGTATCCCCTCCTCTACCAGCTAAACGGTTGTGTTTGGGTGCGTGAAAAAAATCAAGGTGTTATTATATATGTATAACGAAATTAAAAGAAAAACTATCACAGCTAAGTATGCTTTACAAGTTTACGAGTAATAGTCGACCAACTTATAAAATATACATTGTATAACATATTTTCATAAAAATAGTGTATGGGAGCACAGGTTTTCCAACTGCAAATGTAAGTTTGTTTTTTATTATCACAATAAAAATCATCGTTCGGAGGCAAATCGGACCGTAGGAAGTGTCCGCATATTTTGATGGGCAACTACGGAACCCTACATTATGCGTGGCTCGAAACGCCTTTCGCCGGTTTTTTTGACGTTTATGAGACAGATTTTGTATAGGTACTTTAATACTACGTTTTTCTTTTATTCTAATTAATACTACTACTACTATTACTACCTATTACTATTGTCACATTGCTACTACTACTACTACTATTACTACCTATTACTATTGCCACATTGCTACTACTACTACTATTACTACCTATTAATATTGCCACATTGCTACTGCTACTACTATTTTTGACTGCCTGTTGGTCTAGTGGTTACAATCGCGACTTTTACGAGTACTTGGCCCGTTTTTACTTTTAAAGTTGAGTAATAAAAATAATAAAGAATAGTTAGTGTAAGTATTTAATTTTATTTGAGTAATACAGACATACTCGCGTTTTTTTGCATGTCCTTACATATAACTTGCAAATATTAGTTCATAGTACTATCAATTACATTACATATGTGTAATAGTGATATCTTAGTTTGAGATTGGACACCAGTGACGACAATCAAATGATTCATTAGGAAACTATTTATAGACATAATACTTTTACATAATATTTAGAAAATAATATGTAAAAGTATTATATTACAATGTCACGTATCACGAGCCAACGCGAAAATCGGGATTTCACATGTATTTACAGACACGTCTACCTCAAAAATATTCTACCTACTTACTAATAGGTACGAGTAGATATTCCCGTACCCCGCACGCCCTGCGCAATATAGCGCGCCATGCGCCTGTCTACGTGAGTTTCGAAGCCCTATTTGATTTTGGAAAAACTGTGATATAATGTGTCTCATAATTTAAATTGAAGAGTGAGTGTGTACACCAATTTTCAAGTCAATCGACTCCGAGAGTAAAAAGTTTCACAGAAAATTCAACACCCCATTTCAGCCTCTTAGGGGTGAAATTTCGAAAACCTCTTTTTTAGTGGCTACCTACTCTTCACAAAGAATACACCCTCCAAATTTCATGTCTCTAAGACCAGCGGTTTGGGGTGTGCGTTGATATATCAGTCAGTCAGGATTTTGAATTTTATATGTATACATAGATAGCCAGAAGCTCTTGTTTTACTTGAGTGACTACGTTTCCGTAGTTCAAGCTACTCTTCTGTCTGTCTGTCTGTCACAAGTCAGTCACGGAACCGTTTTATAGTGAGTGCCTTGTGGCATTAAGTCCGCCTATGTACCACTCTTGTACCTGAAGTTTAAATAAATATGCCTCGTCAAAAATATGTAATAAAGCTGATTCTATTCATTGCTTCCAGCAGCGTTCATCCATTTTAATGCCGAGTTAGTCCTAAATCGATAATAACCTTTTTATAATCTTCCGTATTACGGATTCAAGTCTAGTCTGAGGGAAACTTTCGGGGAACCTTTTTCTGAGTAGCACGTTTGTAGCCTAACGGATTGGCAACATCTTCGCACTTATTTTGGACTTACAGAGTAGTTATGATTTGATTTAGTTTTTACTTTCTGAGATTTACTGCGTCCTTTTTTAGATGTGAATAAATAACTTTTGAACTTTGTTTTTAGAACTTCGTGATTTATAACTCTGTAATAGTTCAAAACATAGTCATATATTAGAATAATATGGCCTATGTTGTCATTCTACGTGTTGACTTTGTGACATGTTGTATGTGAGAATCCTCACTTTCTAAGTTACTCCGACTGGCAAACGATGTTAACCCAGTTTGCATCAGCATCATCAGCCCAGAGAAGAAGCCTAGTTCCAGCAATGGTGCCGGAACTTAGGCTTTTTCTCTATGTATGTCTCTATGTATGTGAGGGTAGGGCGTAATATACCATGGCCAAGTGCGGCTTTTAAAGATAATGAAATAGACAAAATAATAACATAACATCACGCCTGTAATCCCAGAAGGGTAAGGCGGAGGTCACGCCGTGATGGCTCTCGGCCACCGTAGGCGCAGGCCTGTGGACGGTGAGTAATGGGCTAGCTCGCCGTCCGTCCGTCGTATGACGACGGGCAGGCCGTGTCGATGGCGCGTTCGTGTTCCACGCGCGCCTCAAAGAGTTGTCAGCAACGGGAGGGGCCCGCAAGGGCCGGTGCCTGCCAGGGCTGCGGGACTGTTCGAAAGAGATACCGCGGCCCTGGAACATAAAGGGCCAATGAAGGAACATGGGTGGTTTTTAGTCAGTAAGAGTCTGACACTCCCTTCCGCTCCGCCCAAGAGCGGGAGGAGTCATTTGATGATTTCCCACCCACCAAAAAAAAAAAAAAAAAAAAAAAGGGTAAGGCGGAGGTGTACCTAATATTACACCCACATTTCGCCAGTTATGTTTAAGTCCCATGTAATAGGGGGACAGCCTATTTCAACTGGGCATTAATCTAGACTCTGTGGCTGCTACTGAGAAATTCTTGATGGAAAAATCCAATAACACTTTGCCCGACTTGGGAATTGAACCCAGGAGCTCAAGCTCAGCATTCGCGCTTACGACTACTAGGCCAACGACGCAGCAATAATACGCCTCCCATATTTCGTCAACGCCACTTCCTCCAGAAGATGTGAGATGGCAATATGGGCATATTGCCCATAGACATAATATGTGGTCTTGCCTAGTAACTCACGCCAGCATCTCTACATAGTTAATAACATAACGAAGTACCCACACTATAGCTATCGATCTAAATTATATTTGTCGTGTTCAGAACCATTTCAATCTGATGAATTATTGAGTTGCGTTGACACGAATCGACACCGTGTAATCCGCATTGCGGGTACCTACGTCTAAGGGATTGTGGTCCCACGTACGTGTGATATTAGCGACTAAATTACAATTATTTCAGCTTCTAAACTGACTGAAATGTTTACGTTCTAGATTTTTGATTATGACATTTTCGTTCGGGATTCAACTAAAATATTGTTTTGCATACGATTATCTGGAAAATTATACCAGAGTTATTTTGTATTGTGTACTCTTATATTATATAGTGTATTATCTATGTTGTGTACTGCAACGACAAAACGTTCCTATTTTGTAATTGACACGTCGTGATTAAATAGATTTACAAAATGTTGTGTATTTCAAACGTGCGGTTCCGTGGTCACAGGAATAGCTCAACTAATAACGTTGATGACAAAATATGAAACTCCACCGTATTATAACGTAAAACTAAGTCACAAAGGTTTGTCTTTGTGTTCCTCTCGTATTCGTAACTTTATATCTCTCGCTAAAATATAAAATATTTCGTGAAAGCTGCTTCATAAACGACGCAGTAATTGGATGTAAAAAGACAGGGCGAATTAATTCAACACCAAGAGAATTGTGTATTCCGACGACTAAGAACAAAATAAAGTTACAGTGATAAATATGCAAATAAAACAGAGGCAAAGCTGGATAATCCACAGGATGAATATAAATCGTGTCATCGTTAATTGAAGTCAGACATTCTGCTCGGAGAGCCATCGTGAATAACAATGTTTTTGTAGCTGATGCTCCGACGCAAATGCGTTTTGAATACGACGTTTTTAGTACCTATTGCGTGCGAAGTTTTCTTCTCTTCAATTCCCTCAGAAGTATAATCTCGGGTTGAAGTTCTTTAGAGAGGTCGGGTGCGTAGTACTCGCAAACGGTGTGCGTGTATGACCAGATGCATGAAAGGATATAAGTTTTTTAAACTGTCATGGTCACTAACATTCTATCATGGTTTTTAACTTCAGTTTATCCGTGATCATGGTGCTTGCAACAGCGCCGAAATGTTGGGAACTCAAAACAAACAGTAAACATGGTAAATATCCCGTTTCTAGTGTTAATGTTAATGCATGAAAGGAGTATATCAGGATCGTAGCAGGTGGCGTTCTGTTGTTTCTGCCTACCCCCAATGATAAAAAGGCGTGAGTTTATGTATATCTTAGTAGGACTTTCTTCGAGATTTTTCCAGTCGATGTCCTAGAAACATTGTCCACAGACACAATAAATCTACCCTTCTCATTCATTAGCTAAGAAATCGACAGCAGGATTATATACCACTGATTCTGCCCTAAATAATGTACTACATCCTTCCTTTCGCACTTTGTTAAACATGTTTATGTGTAGGTACTCCTTTGTACCCTTCCGTAAGAGCTGTCATGACCACGTTCCGTGGAAGTGTAACATACTCTAACCGAACAAGTTCATTTGTTTCGCCCCACTAGTTTGGTCCAGTGACAAATACTAGAATGAGGTAGTGGAGGTGGTGAGTTTTTGGAAGTGTACAGGAATGAACAAATAATTATACTAGCATAATTATATTGTTTTAATGCTGGGGTAGTTTAGACCTCGCTTCTGATACAGCGAAGGTACATGTACAGTTCAACATGCTTGATGAATTTCAGGATGTTTTTTGAGATCTCAATGAATGATATTCAAGGTTAATTAAAAAATTAAGCTGAGGAGACGGAATAAATGGAATTCTTCTGTATTTTGTGTTTGAACTGACAAATGATCAATGTTGTTAATATACATAACATCACACCCGTTTCCCCGAAGGATTAGGCAGACATATACCTATAGCACAATTATGTTTCCTCAGTTGTTTTTAAGTGATTGGGTGCAAGCCTATAGCCATCAAACAGGCACACGTCCAGGCTCCTGGCGACTCCGAAATTCTCCGAAATCAGGACCTCATGCTCAGCAGTCGCGCTTAGGACCACTAGACCAATGCGGCAGTCAATATTTAAATACTGATTCTGATACTGTTAGCCTGCGTAATCCCACTGCTGGGCAAAGGCCTCTCCCCATGACTTCCAGTTGTTTTCACTGGTCACTGGTATTGTCCATTATTTAAATAGTGAAGTAGTTAGTAGTCTTTTGAATTTATTTCTTAAATAATAAATAAAATAAAATAACACTTTATGAACGTTCCCGTAAACCCAACCGCTTATATTACCAAAACGCGATGATTAAATAGAACCCTTACCGATTCGACATAAAAGCAACATTCCCTCATTCACGCTCACCAATACTAATACAATCAATATAAACCGATATCCTAAATAAAAAAATAATACCATTTTGATAACCTCTCACTCAGGAACATAGTATTTTTATCCAATCAGTTGCTTCGGATATAATCGCAAAATAATACGATTCATATTCTATTATAGAAAAGGAAAAATGATACAGACTAACATCTGCGAAGGATCCTCATAAATAAATCAGACTGTTTGCTGGGAAACTTTTTACTTAAGGAAACGGAGAAATGGTATCAAAGAACGTAGTGAGAGTTAGATCAGTGATTTGTATTGATTATGGTGAAAAATTGAGTACTTTTGGCACTTTCATAAACAACAGTTTATGTTAAAACTTTAGACATCCCTCATTCGGTAGAGTAACATTGGTGATCAATGGTATTTTCATTGTCCTTTTGAAAAGAGTTGTTTTTACCCTTTAATCCCTTGTAAGGGGATGATTTTAGAGTAACTTTCGTAATATCTATTTGACATAGGCCTACATGGGCACTGGCCTCTACATGGGTTGGTCGTTTCATATGGAGGAGATCCGGCAAGAAACTCCATGGTTACTCTTTTAAAATTATTTGGTTTTACCATATTACTATGTTACAGCATTAGTACTTAAGTATGAGGGGCAGCGTAGGCCCGACAAAAAGTAGTTGCTTACTAGCATCAAGGAATCTACAAGGTAATGTTCGAACATTAAGAGGACGCATTGGAAATTTTGGCGCCAATGATCTCAATTTTTCTCAGTAAATACAAAACGGATCAAAATACAAGTTGGTTACCTGAAAGTACATGATAAAAACCTTATTTTGTTAGTTTTCAATACATGATTAGGTAACTTTTTTAACAGAGAAAAATATATCAAACACACCTCTTTTTAAAAAGAGATTCACATTTTATGGGCAAACGGGACCGATTTAAGCCTCTTAACTTTTTTCGTAGATGAGTCTATACATACTCTTTAAAATAGTAGAAGGAATATTTCTCAAATTATCATTTCTAACTAAATAAAATAACAAAACCATTTTGTCGCTTACGTCCTTTAATTATAAGCTAGCGCGCGTATGCAATCCTCGCCCCGCTCTGACGCTCAGTCCCCTCTTGACCATTGTCAGTTTGTTTAACAATTCGTCGCCTTAACAAACTATGTATCTTTCCAAAGATAAGAAAATATAATAAAACATTCATACAGCCTGTAACCCCAAAAGACTCGGACAGAGGAGTAGGTGTACATCCACATTTCGCCATGTACTAGAGGGCGAGCTTATTGTCATCAACCGGCCAGTAATCGAGACTCAGGGACTGCTGAGAAGTTCCATATCACTTTGCTCGACCTAGGAATCGAACTTAATCCCCAGTGGATAGAGGCGTGATGTTATGTTGTGAAACTGTCGTGACACTTTCATGTTTATTATTGTTTATGTATTTACTCACGTGTTGGTAATGAGTTTGACACGCGACCTCGCCCTGTGATGAGGGCTCCGTTCATGTAGAAAATTAGAGAGATAAACAATAAACAAATCGTACCCATGTTTATTTACCGGTAAACACCTTGTTAGGTTGCTTTTCATTTATTATTTTGGTAGGAAATGTGGTGGCATTTAGAATGTTGTTCATTTCTCTATAATATAATTATGACATACAGATCTTTGTAGTAATGTTTTTATATTTGCTAGGCGTTGATTAAATAATGTGAACTATTTATCTAATTATCTATTCTGAAGATGTCACCTTTCATTTCAAATTTTTCGAGGTTGGAACTTGAATTTTGTATGCAATCTACTCTAAATCATTGACTTTATATCTGTAAAAACTTTTCTCACTAAATTCATTTACAAAAGTGGTGCCAGAGAATTTTCCGATTCATTTCCATCAATCCAGTAAATGTAACCAGCCTCCGTATAGTTCTGCCAATGCCTATTTCAAAGCCAGTGTTTGCAGCGAGCAAACTGAACGAGGCAAACAATCGTAGCTCAGTCGGCATATCGCTTGCCCCCCAGCTGATGCCTCGACATCATAAAAATGAATTGTACCCGCCAACGTGACCAGAATCTGGGACACTTCATGACTAAATAAATTCCTACGTATAATAGCTTCTTTTAAATTGCGTACGTAACTTTTTGTGGGTGTAACATTTGCGCTTTTCCAGTTTGTTCCTGTTACGTGCTTGTGAGAATCGTGATTTGGTGGTACGATATCTTTTTTAAATATTATTTCAGGAATATGGGAGCAAATTCATGATAGTTTATTTCACAAAAATCTAAATAGCAATTATGAAACGTCAGAAGCTAGGTACACGGTTTCAATTTGTCGGTTCCTGTGGACCAGAAGTGGCAAGTAACACCATGGTTACTCTTTTAAAAATCTAAGTCGTGGAAGGATAGGCTCTGCGTACCTACGTAGTGTTTACCTATGCATGACCGATACGATCAGCATCATTCTCCTGCACTTATCCCAATTTATTTGGGGTCGGCGCAGCATGTTCCTATTACGCATCATCTCATCAGATATCTTTCTTGCCATTATCATCCTTTACACAGTCCATCCATCGTTTCTTTAGTCTTTCTCATACCATATGGTATGGTATAACCGATACCATACGGTGGGCAATTGGCATATGGCCATAAATGGCACACATTATTCACGCTTGATTTGCAATCCCAGTATAATATAACTGGTAACGTAAACGACTCATCTGTCTGACATGATTTACACAATAGCACAGTTTCCACCGCACTGGGCGAGCTTAGTACGAAAAGAAGGAGCATCAAAACAAAAGACAATGGCTCGTCAAATTACCATACCATTCATGCTAAAAATCTTCCTCGAACTGCTACTACGTTAAATTAGCAATTACACAGGCCAGAGTCTCGTACAGATTTCCTTGAAATCCTATTAAAAACATTCTTCACGGATCGAGGTCGCGAACTAATTAAGACCTCAATCATTTTCCTTTGTCGTGGTGAGACGACGAACTTAACTCTCAGAGAATCTCAGTCCGATCTTATTAGATGTTGGGACTTTAAAAATTAACTGGACTACGTAGTATTTTTCATTGTTAATGAAGTGTTAAAATTATTATATGTAGATGTATGCCCAGCCGGCTAGTTTACGGCTCGCTTTATTGGTAGGAGTGTCAAACTTGCTATAGTCCTAGAAAAATATACCTACCTGCCATTTGTGATTGATCAAATCTGTCAAACTATTATTGTTTCTTTATAATTTATGTATTTCTGCGGCGCAATTTAATTTTTTATAGTATTGCCTTACGTAGTGTGCTCTACAAATAAATACACAAATTGTATCAACCAACACTGCCTAATGTCGAGTAGGGTAAGTATAACATAACATCACGCCTGTATTCCCCGAGAGGGTGAGGCAGGGGTGTCCTATAGATCCTTTAGTACACCCACATTTTGCCAGACATGTGTCTTATATCGTGTTATCGAGCACAAACCCAGATCCAGCTTGCTACTGGCAAATTCCAGATGGATTAACCCAATAAATCCTGAAAGTTATAGCTTTAAATAGCCTTCTTTATTCAGCTCCCACTAAATCTATGAAGACAAAGGTCGGAAAACAGTTCTAACGTAAAAAATCCAGAAACTAAAGCAAGAAGACAAGAGCAGAATTTGTGCCTTCGGCAAATTCCAACACGATTGCTGCCAACATGAATTCTATTAAATGGGAAATTGCCGAAATTCCATTGTTGCGAATTTTCCGAACATTTCAGTGTATTTTACTTTGATATAGTGTAATGGCCATTAGAAATAATTAAACGGTGTTTAGAAAACTACTTGATAGTCGAACGTTCTTTGTAGGGAGTAATTTAAGGTTGGGGAGGTGTTGTCTTGTCTCCCACAGTAATTATAATTTTCATCGTCCCGTTTTTCATTCAACACTAATGGCGTAAAAGGGCTGTGTCGAGAGAGAATGGAAAAATAAATTGTTTTATAAAACACTAGCTTTTGCCCGCGGTTTCGCTCGCGTTAATTTAGAATTTTACAGTCAATTCTGATTGAACTCGATTATTGGAAAACCACGTGGCACCATCTATTATTATAAGAAGGTTATTGTTGTTTTGCTCGGGAACAGTACTCTTTTTCGGGATAAAAGGTATCCTATGTCCGTTTCTGTAGACCTGACAACGTACATATAAAATTTCAGGATGGTTAGTGGTTTAGTACAGGATGGTCACTGGTTTAGCTGTAAAAAGGTAACAAACAAACTTACTTTCGCATTTATTATATTAAAAGTTAGGATTCGCGAGTACCCTCTATCATTTTCAAAGTCACAAATATATTTAGGTGGATAGAATTTTTGGCATTGATCCTAACAAATTGAGCGAGGTTTAACCCTTTTGCTGGCTACGACCGATAAATACTGAAATGAAAAACTCCCACTTTTACATTCCTAAAAAAAATCAGATCACTGTGATTTAATCCTGCAACACAGGACTCACCTAGCACAAGAGTCAGGGTTTTAAATGGAAATGTATAACTTTTTTCTTTATGTTAATAAAAATATTTTATCTTTATTTAAATTTGAAGCAAGAAAAAAACAAACAAGAAAAAATCTAATAATTAAAATGTCCGAAACACCTGTCCTATTATTAAATTCTGGTTAGTGGCAGCTAATAATTATAGTAATTATTTATGTGTTCATTTATAATGTGTTGGCAAGCTAGTCATCCGAGCTATTACCGGGTTACCGCTAATTGAATGATTCTAGTAAACACGTTTAATACCTGAAATTAGTCATTAGGTCTAGTGGCGAGTCATTATTAATGACCTATGTTGTCCCACTTCCCCTTCCCCTTTTCAACCTTTCTCGATTGAATGTAACTGAACGTCGATCCTTTAAATGGAATTATGATTTAATTTCTTACCCTACGTATTTTTTCCAAAGCATTTTTGACGAAACAAATTCTAAGAGGTTTTGTTCAGTTGTAAAAGAAAGTATTTCAGTCATCATCTGCCTAGCCTTTTCCAAATAATTTTGAGGTCGGATTCCAGTCTAATATTGCACGTATCCTTTATGCCTGGAGGTTTTACTTTTGCTTGAGTTTATTTTCTATCTGTATGTTTATTTTGGTATATTGCTGTATGCTAGCTGACGTGTGACAATAATTAAATTTATTATTTGTTCGTAAACATAATCTATCTATACATACAAATAAATAAAATTGAAGTGTCTGTTTGTAATATCGAAATAACAGCTTTTTACTGAATGCATATGAAAATATATACGAGTACGGCACTAATAACAAAAACACATTTATTTCAATTTTTGTCTGTCTGTTTGTTCCGGCAAATCTACAAAACGGCTGGAACTATTTTGATGGCTCTTACTGGCAGATAGCTGATATTATAAGGTCTAACATGGGCTACTTTCATTTTAGAAAAATAATTAGGGTTCCGTGAAAAAAAATTAAAACCCTTGAAATTGTTAACAAAATCCGATTCAAACGGCTAATCTCAGAAACGGCTGAACCGATTCTGACGGGACTTTTACAGGCAGATAGCTGATGTTATAAGGAGTAACTAAAGCTACTTTTATTTTAGAATAAGAATTAGGGTTCCGTGCAAAAAAAAATAAAACCCTTGAAATTGGTAACAAAATCCGATTCAAAAAGGGAAATAATATTTTTTATAATAATTTCACGCGAACGAAGGTTGAAGTTCTTTTTCCCAGCTAAAGTGGAAGTGGAAAGGTGAATGGCGGGCGTTTTGGTGGATTATCTGTTGTAAAAAGTGCTGATAATAATCAGAATAGCATAAGCATATAAGCATAATCAGCCTAAATGTTCCCACTGCTGGGACACACGGCCTCCTCTCTATGAGAGGGAATGGGCTATAATCCACCACGCGGGCCCAGTGCGGGTTGGTAGATGTCACATATCTTCGAATTTTTGGTTCTAGGACATGCCGGTTTCCTCACGATGTTTTCCTTCACCGTTTTTGAGGGCAGTGGTGATGAAATAAATTACACAAAGTAATGCGCCTGCCTGGGTTCGAACCCACGACTTACTGTTCGTAAGTCGGGGCCGCCACCACTGGGCCACCACCGCTCTCCGTAATCAGAATAATTTGAATAAATGACTTTTGATTTTGGGATGCAGCTGAACACCAGTATTTTTCTTTCCGATCTTCACAACTCAGTACCCTTTTGTAAGACTGGTTGTCAGACTTTTGGGCTACTGGTTGTCTGTAACGACTGTGAAAGATCTACAGATGACAGCCAGGACCAACGACTTAAAGTGATTACAAAGACAAGGAGAAAACTCGGTATGTAATAGATGGTCACCTATCCACGGACCGACCTAAGCATGCACTGCTGAACCTTGAAGTAACCCGTACAGCTGTTATTATTTAGGCTCGAGCTCCTCCATATTCTATTCTCCAATCGTATATCAGTATAATCAAAAAAATACTAAGAATATTTCTGATATAATTCCCGTACTTCAAGAAGAGGCCTCAGGCCCTCAACCTCACGACGTTAATGCCTTTTTAAATCCAAGCTACAAGGGCACGTATTGGGTGTCAGTATCAAAACATCTGGCAATGGAAAGAAAACATCGGATCGGTTACGTATCGTAGGAGCCGATCCGATGACGGTTAGAAATTGGCTTAGTATTCCGGGACTTTAACACGGAAATAATGGATCGACATCACGTGATTTTGTAACTACAACTCACGCATGTTTTGTTGTACTATTAGCTCTGTGCACGAGTTCAGCGCCACCTAGCGTCCACAACTTTGTTGGCTCTGACGATTTGATATTTAATGGCGGCAATGTTACAAAATATTACAACAATAATACAAAATTATCTAAAATATAATAAAATTACTGTGATACGTTGATTTGGGTGGAGAAAGGGTTGTGCAATAATTTTTGACCATTTGAGTTGAATGAATATTGATTCAAAAAGTGTGTTTTATTTTGAATGTGTCAGGGTTTGTTTACTTCATTTTTAGTTATAGTTTCACTGTAAAATAAGAAAAGAAAGCTACTTTAATGGTTTTATTCAATAATAATAAGCATATGTAATTGTTCCTGTATCACTAGGGATAAATTAAATATCGTTTTCAGATCGAAATGAGTATTATTTTAAGAGTTTGTGAGTATCACTCACAATATAAAATTCCAACCACAAACGGTCTTTAAAGAGAAATTGTTAGTTTCTGCTGGACATGTCCGTGACGTAGAGGATTTCCTGCATTATTGAATTTTGAAAATATATCAACTTGACATTCTTGATCACTTATTAAAGTCATGTCTACTTCATAACATGTTTCTGATGAGTGAATAAGTGGTTGGTTGGTCAGTATGGTGTTGGATACTTCAGTCTTCTTTCTCCGTTCCATAAAACGTCTGTCTGTACCGCGATATAGCTACAGATTCATTCACTGTGTTTGAACGGTAGACTAAAGGAAATATCGCCGGTACATGACTAGGACTGGCTGTCTCGTCTGATTTCTTGCCACCAATAACATGATCACTACATATTAAATCACTTGGTTTTGGGTACCATGGCGATCCATCAGCACTGAAGCGAAATAATTTTTTTGTAAGTATATTCTATAAGCATTATATCAAATACAAGATTTAAATAAAGTCATGTTACTTAATTTTTTCTCTTGACGGCAGCTATCCATTTCTTGCATTGTTCTATTTTCCAAGTAGCTGTTGGGAATCGATAAAACGTACAATTACTGTTTCTGCCAGAATTCTTGCAATTTACAACACAACAACTGCTCAGACCCATTTTTGTCGGGGGAATAACGTAATTATTAAAATTATGTAACCAAGTCTAAACAGATTACTTTGAGATATGGCACATGACAGCGCCAACATTGTTTTCACTTTTGGCCACATGAGCGCTGCGATCAATGACATTACCCCCACCTAGTACTTCGCACACAGCCAATAGTCTAGTTTTTTAATCCCTGAGACTAAATTGACACATGCAAATGTCAAATTACAAATAAATGTTGTCAGCTCTATTGTGTAGTGTTGTACCTAGTGCCTACGATAGCGGTTTGTTGAATCGTAAGTTTTTATATTTACTAGACGATTAGGAAAAAAATTACAGATGCTATCAGTGTTGTTCCCGTGCACGGTAAAACGGATATTTAAACCCTTTTCTAATACAAAAGGCAGAACTTTAAAAAAAATGGCTATTATTGGAACTAAAATAATAATACTGAAAAGAAAATCTCCAACCAATTCAATCTCCAACCTCTCGTTTGGAGATTCGGTTTTCTTTCACCGTGTAACCGAGCATTTGGCCGGTACGGTTCGGTCCCAGCTATCATTTGTAGATCTTTGACAGTCATTATTGACAGTCATTACAGGTAGTCAATGGCCCGAAAGTCTGACAGTAAGTCTAACCAAGGGGTACCGTATTATGTTATTTGGCAAAACCAACATGAGTATAATGATTCTTAAATAAAAAAAATCTTCGATTACCCAGTACTAAGTGGGTTGTGGAGGTCAGTTAGGTAGTCGCTCCAAGTAAAATACTGGTATTCAGCTGCAACCGGTTAGACTGGAAGCCGACCCCAACACAGTTGGGTAAAGGCGATAGATGTTGAGAATCTAATAATAGTCGCCTAAAATACTAATTTCCATCAGAAAAATTCTGGCAAAATAATGACTAACTCACCTAGATACGTAACAGAAAAACTTAGAAAGTGCCTTTTTTTTCGGATGGGAAATCATCAAATGACCTCCCCCCGCTCTGAGCGGAGCGGAAGGGTGTGTCATACTTGTACTGACTAAAACCCATCCATGTTCCTTCTTTGCCCTTTGTGTTCCAGGGCCGCGGTATCTCTCGAACAGTCCCGCAGCAGAAAGTACCTAACTCCATAGAAAAGATACCTAGATAGAAAAGATCAATACAAAAATTTGCGTCTCTAAACTAAAGCCTGAGAGATAAGCTAGTTTAAATTAAGAAAGGCTAGACTACAACTTGTTCAGACAAGTTATGCTCCGCCTTGCCTTAGTTTCAGGAAGGTAGGTGAGGAGAATTATTATAGCTAATAGACATGGCCGCGTTTGGGGAATGACTGAAAGTTTTAATATGATGTTATTTAATTAGAGGCTTCTCCTTACCGTTTTTGTTTTGTTTTACTATCTTTGTTGTCTCTAAAGCTTTGGTTTCCTAGGATAGCGGTGCCGTCATATAGCGGCCGTAATACAGCGGTGAATGACGTCACTAGAACGTTGTCTATGTAAACAAAATGTATCGTCAAAAAGCGGTGCCGCCATTTGCATGACGGCCGTCTTGTCGGTGTCAGATGGTTTCGTGAACGTTTCATTGATAGCGGTGAAGCTATTTTTAATACGTATTTGTGTTTTTTTACCGGAACAACGTACAAAATGAGTACCAACTCTCAAACAACAACAGTAACAACTCTAAAATCTCAAATGCACCTTCAGTACCACGAGATTTGAAAAAATCGTCTTCCGCCATACGACTATTTTCCTCTTCTGATGATAGTTCATCCTCCAAGTAAATTACTAAAGCTAAATCAAGGTCGTCCATTTTGGGCTGCGGGACTGTTCGAAAGAGATACAGCGGCCCTGGAACATAAAGGGCCTATGAAGGAACATGGGTGTTTTTTAGTCAGTAAGAGTCTGACACTCCCTTCCGCTCCGCCCAGAGCGGGAGGAGTCATTTGATGATTTCTCACCCCCCAAAAAAAAAAAAAAAAAGGTCGTCCATTTTCTATCTTGGATATTTTTCGTTTGACGTTTGTTTTAAAAAAATTACTGACGGTGTGTTAAAACGGCCGTGGAACTTTCCACATGTCGTCACCGTAAAGACGGCCGCCTTTTTGCGTCTGTAATATAACGGCCGCTATATGACGACACCGCTTTCCTAGGAAACCAAAGCTTTACAAGACGAAGTGGCCAGTAATCCACCACGCGGGTCCTGTAGTGCTAGATTTCGCCTATAACATCACACCTATAATCCCCGAAGAGTTAGGCAGATGTGGCCAATGGTATACCCACATTTTGCTTGTCAAGCTAAAGTTCTATGTTATAAGGGGCCAGCCTATTGCCAGACTCCGTGGCTGCTACAGGGAAATTCCTTATTGAAAACCCAATAACATGTAGATATTGCATGTCGTTCGAATTTTTGGTTCCTTGAATACTGAATCTGAGTGTTCATTTAAAATTAATTTAACAGTCCCTAGCACTTAGCAGTAATTAGTACGCCAACTTCAGGACAATATCCCAAAAAATATCAAATTTTAGAACTATTATTCAATTAGGTACCTGAAATAATAACATTATTCAAATCATCTACACTTGTGTGCACGAATAGTTTGTCTTATTTACTGAGCAATGGCCTTAAGTTGTGGACTTTAGTAGTTATCGTCCGACCCTTATGCCTCTTATGTACATACGTACAGACAGTTAAGCCAGTAATAGCATGCGCTTTGGTAATATTCGTATTTCTGAATAAGCTCGATTGTCGCGCCACAGAATAACGCCCATAGAGGTAAAGTTACTTACTATTTCCTGCTGCACTTTGTACTATGTATGAAGTTTCCTCTCCAATAGAAATCTACTCAGGTATCAAATCGTCACCTGTGTTTTTTGTTAAGAGTTTCGTCAAATTGCATAGAGTTGGAAGTCTATAATTTTGTAATCATTGCAAAAATGAAAAGGTAGGTAAGTAACTATCACAAAAATTACACAACAGCTCTATATTAAGTCTCTTCTTCTAGTGTTAGAATATCCGAATATCGACGATGATTTCCGAAGCGCATATTTTTCCTTGGGGATCTGTACCTCCCTATGTATGTCATGTTTGGACTGCAAACGCTTGCTGTCCCGGTAACTTCCTGTTAGTTACTTCAGATTGTCTTCTTCGTTTAGGAAACTTATTCTTTTGGGACATTACTTTGGATTTTATATTTTATTTGGGAGTTACGTAAGCGGGTTAGTCTCTATTTCTTTAGTTATTTGTTTTGGATGACCAAAATAGTCTACCTATTTATGACCTTATGTCAGAATTCACGAATTTCTTGGCTGATTGTTTACTTAGGTATTATTTTTTTCCTAGCCTGCTCGGTCCCACTCCTGGGCAAAGGCCAGGATTATCTATACTAATATTATAAAGCTGAAGAGTTTGTTTGTTTGCTTGAACGCGCTAATCTCAGGAACTGCTGGTTCGAATTCAAAAAATATTTTTGTGTTGGATAGTCCATTTATCGAGGAAGGCTATAGGCTATATAACATTACGCTACGACCCTTAGGAGCCGCGCAGCGTGTGACACCGCGGAGAACAGCTAGTTTACTTATAAAACAAAAATATCAGCCAAGAAACTCGTGAAAATGTTTAAAATAGAAGATACTCATTGAAGCTATTTAGCTTCAATGAGTATCTTCTATTTTTAATGGCATCTTTTCAGAACAGGAAGGGATGTTTCACGATATTGAAACTATTTAAAATTAAAACACGGTTACAGTCGCCGTCAGATATATTGTAGCAGACAAGGTGACCAAATACTTCTGAACAATTTAAAATGTCAATAAGTTCCATACACTACAAGTTACCATTAATATCTGAACATTCATTAGTTCATTAATATCTGAGCAGATGCTTGTCAATAATTTCTATATACACAACCAACCAAAAATATGTGAACACTTACAACGTCAAGTGTATCTACGCCGATGGAGTAGTCTTAAATATCAGAGCAGTTGAGGATAAATTGCAGTAGGAAGTGCTTCCAACTTTACTATAAATACAATATTTATAGAAACCCTTTTGCTAATTTACATACTATGATGACCCTGGCAGTTTATAACATTTTGTAGCTAATGATTTTTTCTATACAATTTGTATTCCCTTTCCATCGTATCTATACCTAGAACAGTCATTTGGTGTTCAAAAAGGGTGGATTTTATTCCGGGAGTTTTGAAAATTGCTTATTTTAATGAGTTCGACGTGTTCTCTTCGAATTTTCTCTTTATCGCTCATTGTTTTATCTTGGCTGCTCGCACCGCCATACAATTTTTTGGTAAAATCAATAGTCAATTATGCCTATGCGGTAGAACTCTGGGGACAATGTGAAAATTCGAAGAGAGCACGTCGACCTCAATAAAATCACCAGTTTAAAAACTTTCCAAGTAAAACTACCTAATGACTGGATTAATCACCATAGTCAAGTCGATAGTCGTTTTTGGTTCGTCCTTTATATCACGCAGTAACGAATTAGGTAAGCTCAGTGTTTGTCTGCGTAGATACACTTGACGTTGTAAGTGTTCAGATATTTTTGGTTAGTTATGTGTATAGAAATTATTGACAAGCATCTGCTCAGATATTAATGAACTAATGAATGTTCAGATATTAATGGTAACTTGTAGTGTATGGAACTTATTGACATTTTAAATTGTTCAGAAGTATTTGGTCACCTTGTCTGCTACAATATATCTGACGGCGACTGTACATGAAATATTCTGCTTTAGGCTGGTTTCATACCATACGTAGAGTACAGCTGGTTTAAAACGCCATGAAAACTTTAATATGTATGGAAAATATTTAAATTTTAATTATAACCCTACCGAAAATGAGCTAGTATAACTTTACGTTGACACCGGAGCGACCTTACAACAGTAAGCTTGCTCACAATTGGCAGCTGATTAAATGTGTGGTGCGAACGAGGCCTTATTTTGCCTTATTTTCAGTGAAGCATATTATAACGTCTACCTCAATAAACATTTTAATTAAAAAAAAACATCGTTGCCCGTTTTTACCGCGCTGCCAATATTTTTAAACAAACCGTTATATTAAAAGGTAGTTAATCTTTTCCGATTTACGGTGAACGTGTTACTTAAACTACTTTACCATTTATGGCGGTAATTGCATACCTTTCGTGTTTAAGCATACCAATTTGTTATAAAGACTAGTGACAACTTCATAATTATACATTTATGTAGATTGAGTTTTTGAACAGGGGTTATTGTGGTGGTTATGCCAATTAAAATAGTACATACATACATAATATTACGCCTGTAATCCCTGAAGGGTTAGGCAGAGGTGTATCTAATAGTACACCCACATTTCCTAAGTCCCATGTAATAGGGGGCTAGCCTATTGCCATCCAGTGGGCACAAATCCAGACTTTATAGCTGCTACTTAGAATTTCGTGATGGAAAAACCCAATAACAAGTTGCCAGACCCGGGAATCGAACCCAGTAGCTCATGCTCAGCAGTCGCGGTTGCGACCACTGGACCAACAGGCAGTAAAAAGTAGTAGCAGTAGCAATGTGGCAATAGTAATAGTAATAGTAGTATTTATTAGAATAAAAAGAAAAACATAGTAAGTAGTAACGTGCACAAAATCTGTCTCCTAAATATAAAAAAAAACAGCAGTACAAATACAGGGTGAATTTTTCAAGTGGGCGTGGATGGCCAAATCCGAAACCAACTGTATATTTAGTTAATAAATATGATTGATAAAATAAAAAACTTCAACAACCCTACTTCAGAACAAATATTTCTAAAATTACAATGAAACCTCAACTTACATCATTTTACGCTCAAAAAATTATTCGTGGATTGTGAAAGGACCATTCAATATGTGAATTTGTTTCGGCGGATGAATCTGTCATGTCGTACGTCACAACAAACGGGAATATACGCACGAGTTCACAGCATAGGGTATTAAGGCCCTGCCTTTTCAGTTTATTAAATTGGTTACCGTATCTTATTTATATTTTTTATTAAGTATTTCTAACAAAAGATATACACAAAAAATGACAAATAATGGACAGCAATAGGCTTTTAAAAACTGTCAAATGACAGATTTAGAAATTTTAAAAAATGTTAGGAAACATTAATGGAATTATGCATTGATTTGAAAAATTAGTAGACATGAAATAAAGTCAAGAAAATTGCATTAATGAGTTCATCGCATTAACTAATCTACTGTATGTCTTATATATAAATATTTTAACTCGAAATATACTTGTGAAAATCATGTCTAAAATAAAGTAAGTATGCCAAACTTTAAGGTTATTATGATTACCGAGAATTTCTAATTAAATATGTGTTAACATATTCGTTTAACGTTAAATATAATTATAAATAATATATTCACCGTTAGTAACTTACCGTATTAATTCATAGTACTTAATTAAATTAAATAAATAATAAAACTTAACATGTTTTTAGCGCGTCGCTTTGATTTTAGTTTACCTTGAATTTTCGTCAAAATGGAATTCGTAATTAATTCTGAAAAGCCCAAAATCGGCGAAATATGTATAGGTTTCTTGGAACGAACTACGAGTTTCAAAGTTTTGATTGAAAAATAAACGAGAAAGAAGTTTTCTTCGATTTATTTTTATCAAAGAATAAGGTGAACTTCCCTAGATGTAAAATCACAATTCATGTCCCCAGAATTTGATTTGGAAACTACAACTTTATCTAGTTTATAAGAAATGTTGACGAGTAAAAGTGTTCTATTAATATTACTTACAAAAGTAAACAATTATCACTTTATTTCCGTAACTTTTTGCGGTAGTTTTACAAAAAACTGTACCTGGTAAAAATGTATGATGAATGTGAAAATAGCTGCAATAAAACGGTGACATGCCTCGACTTTTTGGCATAGAATTTAATATCGGCATTGTCACTCAAAAAATGCGTACGCACAGTTTGAACGACAGTTCTATTTTGGTTTACGGTTCCCATTGTTATTGTTTCAATTAGAAAGCTTATGAATGTGGATAGCTATCACAAAAGAGGGAGACCAAAGAAACGATGGGTGGACCGTGTGAAACATGATACGGCTAGAAAAGTAGGTGACTGGTGATAATGACCACTAATAGATAGAGAAGTATGAAAGAAGAAGACTTGCTGCGTCGACCCCAAATGATTTGGGATAAGGGCAGGATGATGATGATGATGATGATGCTGCGCCAACCTCAAACAATTTAAGATAAGGGACAGAATAAACCGGCCAAGTGCGAGTCGGGCTCGCGCACTAAGGGTTCCGTACCATTATCTATAAAAATACGAAAAAAACACGTTTATTGTATGGGGACCTCCTTAATTTTTTTTTTTTAATTTTTAGTATTTGTTGTTATAGCGGCAATGGAAATACATCATTTGTGAAAATTTCAGCTTTCTAGCTATCACGGTTTATGAGATACAGCCTGGAGACAGACAGACAGACAGACAGCGGAGGCTTAGTAATAGGATCCCGTTTTACCCTTTGGGTACGGAACCCTAAAAATGATGATGATAGAAAACTCGTGATATCTACTATCAATTAATTTCCTTCCGGTTCCAAAGGTTTTGTGGCTGCATCTTTAAATGCAAACTACGGTTCGTGTCACACAGAATCTGGGCAGTAGCCTATCAGACACCTGAACACCTGGTTTGGTCGAAGATTCCTCGCTTTCAATCAAGGATGAGGATATTCACACCATGTTCCTTATCCTATGTTATTCATCATCATTTTATTTCAGCACGGAATTATCTGCTGTTGGGTACAGCATCGCACTCTTCTCTGTTCTGTACGTTCCTTATCCATCTGTTTCCCTTTAACTACTATTAAATGAGCAATATTTGTATATAATATGTTACGGCTAGAGATGGTGTGAACATAAACTTAAGAATAACCGGCTAAACTTAAAATAAGCTAACCAAAGAGCCAGCTAATCTTAAGTTTATGTTCATACCTACCTTCAGCCGTAACATATATATTTGTAATCATTGATGATTGCCTAGTTGGTCTCGTGGTAGCAATCGTCATTGCTGAGCATGAGCTCCTGGGTTCGATTCCCAGGTCGGGCAAAAAATTATTGGGTTTTTCCATCAGGAATTTCTCAGTAGCTGTCACGGACTCTGGATTTGTGCTCAGTTGATGGCAATAGGCGCGGCCTCTTTTACATGGGACTTAAACATAACTGGCGAAATGTAGGTGTACTATTAGGTGTACTTCTGTCTAACCCTTCGAGAATTACAGGCGTGATGTTATGTTGTTATGTTATTTGTAATCACGTTCTCGAAAACGGCTCTAACGATTTCGATGAAAGTTTCAATATATAGGGGTTACCGGGGCGAAACATCGATCTAGCTAGGTCTCATATATCTTTTCTATTTTTAGCCGAACGAGCTCTGTCACCCAGGCACTAACTAACTTATAGTATTAACATACATGATGTTTTCCGTACGAAGCCCAACACACTCCTCTAATTCCTATTAATACTTAATCTGTCTCACAACTTCCGGTAAAATTACCAGCCCATTTTCGTCTCCCGTTTCCCTATCTCTGTAGTCCTACGTCAAATCCTCTTGGAATGGCCATAATCGAAACTTTTTTAACTTCTTAACCATAAATCAAGGGCCTAATTTCGGAGTCATCAAAAGGCGCCGTCATGACAAATTGTCAAGATACCGCTAACATTCATTAGGGACTGGATTTGTCTATAAAAAATGGAGTTACGTCAGCTGTTTAGTGTATCGTAAATATTTATATTATACTTGATACGCGTCTTGGGTTTTTCGTGAATAGATTGTTTCGTTCGAGTTCTCATCTGTCGTAATAAAAAGTTTAGTTTGGTAGTCGAAAAGTTTAGTAGATTAATATATGTTCTACGATCCTTTTTTCTGTCAAAAGTTGTTTAAAAAGTTTCAGTGCTATTATTAATATTTGTATTCATGCGTGGTCCTTGTGTACGCCCTCGTATCGTAAGCAAAACTGCAAAAAAATTAAGTTAAAAAATATAAATACATAATAATAGATACAGGAAAAATAGTCCTTTTATGTTTGCTTGCTACTGATCGCTATTCTAGGGTACTTTCATCTATAAATTTCCAACATCCTGCTCAATACATCGTAAGTATATTCAATTATAACATATGCATCACAATCAGCCTTTAAATTTCTGACTGCGGGGACATAGGCCTCCTCTATATGAGAGAGTGTGAGCAGTAATCCACCACTCGGGCTCCGTGCGGGAGGTGGAGGGAGTGAGGGTACACACATGCATCGCTCGTGTTCATTTCCGGATTTCCGCATTTTCTATTAAACAAAACGAATTAAACCGTATACGTATTACACATGTATAAATTGAACGTTCTACACCAAATTTAAATTGGAAACACATGCGTTCAGAGAATCCATTACTGAACTCCGTACATCCGATGGTGAGATATGAGAATGTATTAATTTAGGAGATATTTATTCTGTGTTACATTTCCGCGGCTTTATTTCCATTGTGTGTGGTATAAGTTAGGTATAAATTTCTGTACAAGTACATTTTTCGTGAATAGTTTAAAGCCCTAAAGTCCTTTAAAGTCCTCTAATATGAGCATATTAGAGGAAGTTTGAAAGTTGCGCCAGTTACAGAAAAGTTGAAAGATAATCTACTCTCTTGGTATAGGCATATGATGAGGAGAGACAAATCGCATGTGACTAAAAGAGTGATAAATATATTTTTTTATGGGTGGAGAGAGAAAGGAAGACCAAGAAAACAATGGATGGATTGTGTGAGGAATGATCATCATTTGCCTAGCCTTTTCCCAACTATCTTGGGGTCGGCTCCCAGTCTAACCGGTTGCAGCTGAATACCAATATTTAACATGGAGCGACTGCCTATCTGACCTCCACAATCCAGTTGGTCCACTGGGTAATACGATATCCTTGGTAAGACTGGTTGTCATACTTTCGGGCCACTGACTACCCGTAACGACTGTCAAAGATCTACAAATGACAGCCGGGACCAACGGCTTAACGTGCTTTCCGAGGCACGGAGGAAACTCGGTACGTAATACGGTCACCCACAGACCAACCTAGGCAAGCACGGCTTAACCTAAAGATCGACCCGAGCGCCTGTTAATATTAAACCACGAGCTCCTCCGATTGTGTGAAGAATGATACAAAAGAAAAAGGAGTAAATGATAGCGTGGCGGTTGACAGATAGTGTTGCGTCGACCCGAAGTAACATGGTACAAGGGCAGGAAGATGATGAGCTTAAGCTAGGCTTTGTGTTTATTACTTTACAATCTACGTGATCCATTGTATTTCCCATCGGTAAACGAGGAATTTCCAAACAAATGTTCGTTCCCCTATTTTCAAAACTTATTCTTTACTGCTGAACTTCGTTATACATACATATATTTACGCCTTTTTAGATTTCCATATTATGGATACTTTTTCTTGAATTATTTTTTGTGCCAAGTTCCAATTTCGTCATCCCGTAGCTCCCTTATACATTTGGAGGTTGTAATATCGACAGGATTATTTCTTAAATATACGGAATCTGTTGCTTGTCTCTGTATTTATTTCTTGTTCATGTTGATTTTGGTTTTAAAATGATCATCATCATCCGCGGCCCAAATTCACTCACAGATTGATATAAGCCTCTTTTTGCTTGTGCCTAGCACAACGTTACTGTGCCCGCTTTTTTTTTTTTTTCGGATGGGAAATCATCAAATGACTCCTCCCGCTCTGGGCAGAGCGGAAGGGAGTGTCAGACTTTTACTGACTAAAAACCATCCCTGTTTCTTCTTTTGCCCTTTATGTTCCAGGGTCGCGGTATCTCTTTCGAACAGTCCCGCAGCCCTGGCAGGCTTACTGTGCCAGCCTCATCCATGGAACTTCTCTCTCCAGTCTTTGGACGCCACTCGGTTTACTCCACTAACCAAAAATATGATACTATCGTCAAGGCTTTTAGTATTCAGAGGCTTTTCTTTTCTAATAAATACTTGTATGTAATACATAAACCATGACGTCATTCAACCCAGAAACGGTCACTAAAAGGCCGCAAGCTAAAAGATTCATAATGTGACCGCAACAGGATGTCTTGGAATGACATTTACTGGCCAAATTGAGGATGTCCTTCGAAAAGGTCATGTCCGTACGCTTAAGTAGCTCGCATATGTGTAGGCTGCTGTAGGCATTATGTGTAAATGTGTTGATTACGGAAGTGTCATGGTTAGTGGGTATTTGTAGGAGCTGTCTGAAAAAGTGTGTTTTGTGAAATACTCTTTACTGTGAGGTTTATACCATAAAATTGTATGTAGAATCTACAAATTAAATTTTAAACTGTAATATGTTTGTGTAGGTTGATATGTTCTTCTTGTCCCACTATCCCATACAGTGTTAGCGCATCGTTAGGAGAAAAATAGATCAGTTTTCTAAAATGTTTGGTGGCTTTTTACTGACTGGAATGTTGGAGCCATTTAATTTTATATGACTTTTAAAGTTATTCGTACGTACGAATAACTTTTAGCTTTACGCCTACCGTGACCGTGATAGCAGTATTATATACAGGGTGAATTTTTGAAGTGGGCGTAGATGGCCAAATGCGAAACTCTGAGGAATAGCGAAAAATACTCAAAGAAGTCTCGAGCCCGATTTTGCCCGAGCCCGATTTCAAACGTGCGGTTCCGTGGTCACAGGAATAGCTCAACTAATAACGTTGATGACAAAATATGAAACTCCACCGTATTATAACGTAAAACTAAGTCACAAAGGTTTGTCTTTGTGTTCCTCTCGTATTCGTAACTTTATATCTCTCGCTAAAATATAAAATATTTCGTGAAAGCTGCTTCATAAACGACGCAGTAATTGGATGTAAAAAGACAGGGCGAATTAATTCAACACCAAGAGAATTGTGTATTCCGACGACTAAGAACAAAATAAAGTTACAGTGATAAATATGCAAATAAAACAGAGGCAAAGCTGGATAATCCACAGGATGAAAATAAATCGTGTCATCGTTAATTGAAGTCAGACATTCTGCTCGGAGAGCCATCGTGAATAACAATGTTTTTGTAGCTGATGCTCCGACGCAAATGCGTTTTGAATACGACGTTTTTAGTACCTATTGCGTGCGAAGTTTTCTTCTCTTCAATTCCCACAGAAGTATAATCTCGGGTTGAAGTTCTTTAGAGAGGTCGGGTGCGTAGTACTCGCAAACGGCGTGCGTGTATGACCAGATGCATGAAAGGATATAAGTTTTTTAAACTGTCATGGTCACTAATATTCTATCATGGTTTCTAACTTCAGTTACAGAGTCGAAGACGGAGTTGTCGGAGTTGTCGAGTTCGGTCTTCAGTTCAGGTACTTCAGTTTATCCGTGATCATGGTACTTGCAACAGCGCCGAAATATCGGGAACTCAAAACAAACAGTAAACATGGTAAATATCCCGTTTCTAGTGTTAATGTTAATGCATGAAAGGAGTATATCAGGATCGTAGCAGGTGGCGCTCTGTTGTTTCTGCCTACCCCCAATGATAAAAAGGCGTGAGTTTATGTATGTGATATCTTAGTAGGACTTTCCTCGAGATTTTTCCAGTCGATGTACTAGAAACATTGTCCACAGACACAATAAATCTACCCTTCTCATTCATTAGCTAAGAAATCGACAGCAGGATTATATACCACTGATTCTGCCCTAAATAATGTACTACATCCTTCCTTTCGCACTTTGTTAAACATGTGTATGTGTAGGTACTCCTTTGTACCCTTCCGTAAGAGCTGTCATGACCACGTTCCATGGAAGTGTAACATACTCTAACCGAACAAGTTCATTTGTTTCGCCCCACTAGTTTGGTCCAGTGACAAATACTAAAATGAGGTAGTGGCGGTGGTGAGTTTTCGGAAGTGTACAGGAATGAACAAATAATTATACTAGCATGTATTGTTTTACTGGTGGGGTAGTTGGTAGACCTCGCTTCTGATACAGCGAAGGTACATGTACAGTTCAACATGCTTGATGAATTTCAGGATGTTTTTTGTGATCTCAATAATAATTAATGATATTCAAGGTTAAATAAAAACTTAAGCTGAGGAGACGGAATGAATGGAATTCTTCTGTATTTTGTGTTTGAACTGACAAATGATCAAAGTTGTTAACATACATAACATCACACCCGTTTTCCCGAAGGATTAGGCAGAGATATACCTAGAGTACATTCATATTTCCTCAGTTGTTTTTAAGTGATTGGCTGCAAGCCTATAGCCATCAACCTGGCACACGTCCAGGCTCCTGGCGACTTCGAAATTCTCCGAAATCAGGACCTCATGCTCAGCAGTCGCGCTTAGGACCACTAGACCAATGAGGCAGTCAATATTTAAGTACTGATTCTGATACTGTTAGCCTGCGAAATCCCACTGCTGGGCAAAGGTTCTCTCCCCATGACTTCCAGTTCTTTCGATCCAAGGCCAATGTGGACCACTGGTCACTGGTATTGTCCATTATTTAAATATTGAAGTAGTTAGTAGTCTCTCGAATTTATTTCTTAAATAATAAATAAAATAAAATAACACTTTATGAACGTTCCCGTAAAACCAACCGCTTATATTACCAAAACGCGATGATTAAATCGAACCCTTACCGATTCGACATAAAAGCAACATTCCCTCATTCACGCTCACCAATACTAATACAGTCAATATAAACCGATATCCTAAATAAAAAATAATACCATTTTGATAACCTCTCACTCAGGAACATAGTATTTTTATCCAATCAGTTGCTTCGACTATAATCGCAAAATAATACGATTCATATTATATTATAGAAAAGGAAAAATGATACAGACTAACATCTGCGAAGGATCCTCATAAATAAATCAGACTGTTTGCTGGGAAACTTTTTACTTAAGGAAACGGAGAAATGGTATCAAAGAACGTAGTGGGAGTGAGATCAGTGATTTGTATTGATTATGGTGAAAAATTGAGTACTTTTGGCACTTTCATAAACAACAGTTTATGTTAAAACTTTAGACATCCCTCATTCGGTAGAGTAACATTGGTGATCATTGGTATTTTCATTGTCTGTTTGAAAAGAGTTGTTTTTACCCTTTAATCCCCTGTAAGGGGATGATTTTAGAGTAACTTTCGTAACATCAAAATCAAATATTTTATTTCACATAGGCCTACATGGGCACTTATACATAGAACGTCGACAATTGTGCACATTTCGGGTTGATCGTTTCATATGGAGAAGAACCGGCAAGGAACTCCATGGTTAGATGGTTACTCTTTTAAAATTATTTGGTTTTACTATATTACGTAGGCCTGACAATAAGTAGTTGCTTACTAACAAGCATCAAGGAATCTACAAGGCCTATAATGTTCGAACATTAACAAATTATGTATCTTTCCAAAGATAAGAAAATATAATAAAACATTCATACAGCCTGTAACCCCAAAAGACTCGGGCGGAGGAGTAGGTGTACATCCACATTTCGCCATGTACTAGGGGGCGAGCTTATTGTCATCAACTGGGCAGTAATCGAGACTCGGGGACTGCTGAGAAGTTCCATATCACTTTGCTCGACCTAGGAATCGAACTTAATCCCCAGTGGATTAGAAGCGTGATGTTATGTTGTGAAACTGTCGTGACACTTTCATGTTTATTATTGTTTACGTATTTACTCACGTGTTGGTAATGAGTTTGACACGCGACCTCGCCCTGTGATGAGGGCTCCGTTCATGTAGAAAATTAGAGAGATAAACAATAAACAAATCGTACCCATGTTTATTTACCGGTAAACACCTTGTTAGGTTGCTTTTCATTTATTATTTTGGTAGGAAATTTGGTGGCATTTAGAATGTTGTTCATTTCTCTATAATATAATTATCACATACAGATCTTTGGAGTAATGTTTTTATATTTGCTAGGCGTTGATTAAATTATTTGAACTACTTGTCTAATTATCTATTCTGAAGATGTACCCTTTCATTTGAAATTTTTCGAGGTTGAAACTTGAATTTTGTACGCAATCTACTCTAAATCATTGACTTTATATCTGTAAAAACTTTTCCCACTAAATTCATTTACAAAAGTGGTGCCAGAGAATTTTCCGATTCATTTCCATCAATCCAGTAAATGTATCCAGCCTCCGTATAGTTCTGCCAATGCCTATTTCAAAGCCAGTGTTTGCAGCGAGCAAACTGAACGAGGCAAACAATCGTAGCTCAGTCGGCATATCGCTTGCCCCCCAGCTGATGCCTCGACATCATAAAAATGAATTGTACCCGCCAACGTGACCAGAATCTGGGAAACTTCATGACTAAATAAATTCCTACGTATAATAGCTTCTTTTAAATTGCGTACGTAACTTTTTGTGGGTGTAACATTTGCGCTTTTCCAGTTTGTTCCTGTTACGTGCTTGTGAGAATCGTGATTTGGTGGAACGATATCTTTTTTAAATATTATTTCAGGAATATGAGAGCAAATTCATGATATTTTATTTCTCAAAAATCTAAATAGCAATTATGAAACGTCAGAAGCTAGGTGCACGGTTTCAATTTGTCGGTTCCTGTGGACCAGAAATGGCAAGTAACACCATGGTTACTCTTTTAAAAATCTAAGTCGTGGAAGGATAGGCTCTGCGTACCTACGTATTGTTTACCTACGCATGACCGATACGATCATCATCATTCGCCTGCACTTATCCCACTTTATTTGGGGTCGGCGCAGCTTCTTATGTGTCATCTCATCAGACATCTTTCTTGCCATATCATCCTTTACACAGTCCGTCCATGTTTTCTTTAGTCTTCCTCATACCATATGGTATGGTATGACCGATACCATACGGTGGGCAGTTGGCATATGGCCATAAATGGCACACATTATTCACGCTTGATTTGCAATCCCAGTATATTATAACTGGTAACGTAAACGACTCATCTGTTTGACATGATTTACACAATAGCACAGTTTCCACCGCTTCAGGCGAGTTTAGTACGAAAAGAAGGAGCATCAAAACAAAAGACAATGGCTCGTCAAATTACCATCCCATTCATGCCAAAAATCTTCCTCGAACTGCTACTACGTTAAATTAGCAATTACACAGGCCAGAGTCTCGTACAGATTTCCTTGAAATCCTATTAAAAACATTCTTCACGGATCGAGGTCGCGAACTAATTAAGACCTCAATCATTTTCCTTTGTCGTGGTGAGACGACGAACTTAACTCTCAGAGAATCTCAGTCCGATCTTATTAGATGTTGGGACTTTAAAAATTAACTGGACTACGTAGTATTTCTCGTTGTTAATGAAGGGTTAAAATTATTATATGTAGATGTATGCCCAGCCGTCTAGTTTACGGCTCGCTTTATTGGTAGGAGTGTCAAACTTGCTGTAGTACTAGAAAAATAAACCTACCTGCCATTTGTGATTGGTCAAATCTGTCAAACTATTATTATTTCTTTATAATTTATATATTTCTGCAGCGCAATTTAAATTTTTATATTATTACCTTACGTAGTTTGCTCTACAAATAATTACAAATTGAAATAGAAATTGTGTCATCCAACACTGCCTAATGTCTGTATTTCCCGAGAGAGTGAGGCAGAGGTGTCCTATAGATCCTTTAGTACCTACACCCACATTTTGCCAGACATGTGTCTTATGTCGTGTTATCGAGCACAAACCCAGATCTAGCCTGCTACTGGCAAATTCCAGATGGATTAACCCAATAAATCCTGAAAGCTTTAAATAGCCTACTTTATTCAGCTCCCACTAAATCTATGAAGACAAAGGTCGGAAAACAGTTCTAACGTAAAAAATCCAGAAACTAAAGCAAGAAGACAAGAGCAGAATTTGTGCCTTCGGCAAATTCCAACACGATTGCTGCCAACATGAATTCTATTAAATGGGAAATTGCCGAAATTCCATTGTTGCGAATTTTCCGAACATTTCAGTGTATTTTACTTTGATATAGTGTAATGGCCATTAGAAATAATTAAACAGTGTTTAGAAAACTACTTGATAGTCGAACGTTCTTTGTAGGGAGTAATTTAAGGTCGGGGAGGTGTTGTCTTGTCTCCCACAGTAATTATAATTTTCATCGTCCCGTTTTTCATTGAACACTAATGGCGTAAAAGGGCTGTGTCGAGAGAGAATGGAAAAATAAATTGTTTTATAAAACACTAGCTTTTGCCCGCGGTTTCGCTCGCGTTAATTTAGAATTTCACAGTCAATTCTGGTTGAACTCGATTATTGGAAAACCACGTAGCGCCATCTATTATTATAAGAAGGTTATTGTTGTTTTGCTCGGGAACAGTACTCTTTTTCGGGATAAAAGGTATCCTATGTCCGTTTCTGTAGACCTGACAACGTACTGAGCCTGGAGATCTGTCATACAGGTCTCGAACCCAGTATAGACTCCAGCTCTCACAAAGGTTTGAATCTGCCTGTCAACTGTAAACTATGTTACAAAATTGTACCTTTTTGAGAGAAATAAATTACTATTGTATTGTATTGTATTGTATTGTACATGTAAAATTTCAGGATGGTTAGTGGTTTAGTACAGGATGGTCACTGGTTTAGGCGTAAAAAGGTAACAAACAAACTTACTTTCGCATTTATAATATTAAAAGTTAGGATTCGCGAGTACCCTCTATCATTTTCAAACTCGCAAATATATTTAGGTGGATAGAATTTTTGGCATTGATCCTAACAAATTGAGCGAGATTTAACCCTTTTGCTGGCTACGAACGATAAATACTGAAATGAAAAACTCCCACTTTAGCACATTGCTAAAAAAAGTCAGTTCACTGTGATTTAATCCTGCAACACAGGTCTCACCTTGCACAGGAGTCAAGGTTTTAAATGAAAATGTATAACTTTTTTCTTTATGTTAATAAAAATATTTTATCTTTATTTAAATTTGAAGCAAGAAAAAAACAAACAAGAAAAAATCTAGTACTTAAAATCTCCGAAAATAATAATAGGAAAGGTTACTAAATTCCGGTTAGTGGCAGCTAATAATTATAGTAATTATTTATGTGTTCATTTATAATGTGTTGGCAAGCCAGTCATCCGAGCTATTACCGGGTTACCGCTAATTGAATGATTCTAGTAAACACGTTTAATACCTGAAATTAGTCATTAGGTCTAGTGGCGCAGTCATTATTAATGACCTTGAGGTTTTGTTCAGTTGTAAAAGAAAGTATTTCAGTCATCATCTGCCTAGCCTTTTCCAAACAATTTTGTGGTCGGCTTCCAGTCGCACACATTGCACGTATCCTTTATGCCTGGAGGTTTTACTTTTGCTTGAGTTTATTTTCTTTCTGTATGTTTATTTTGGTATATTGCTGTATGCTAGCTGACGTGTGACAATAATTAAATTTATTTTGTTTGTAAACAATCTATCTATACATACAAATAAATAAAATTGAAGTGTCTGTTTGTAATATCAAAATAACAGCTTTTTACTGAATGCATATGAAAATATTTACGAGTACGGCACTAATAACAAAAACACATTTATTTAAATTTTTGTCTGTCTGTTTGTTCCGGCAAATCCACAAAACGGCTGGACCTATTTTGACGGCTTTCACTGCCAGATAGTTGATATTATAAGGTCTGACATAGGCTACTTTCATTTTAGAAAAAGAGTTCCGTGAAAAAAATTAAAACCCTTGAAATTGTTAACAAAATCCGATTCAAATGGCTAATCTCCAAAACGGCTGAACCGATTCTGACGGGACTTTTACAGGCAGATAGCTGATGTTATAAGGAGTAACTAAGGCTACTTTTATTTTAGAATAAGAATTAGGGTTCCGTGCAAAAAAAATTAAAACCCTTGAAATTGGTAACAAAATCCGATTCAAAAAGGGAAATAATATTTTTGGTTTTAAGGTTGCAGGCAACAGCTAGTTTACGAAATAAAGTATTATATAAAATCAGGTTCTTCTAACCTTGACGTGTTGCTGGGGAGTTCGTTCCGCAACTTCTTTTTCCCAGCTAAAGTGGAAGTGGAAACGTGAATGGCGGGTGTTTTGGGGGCTTATCTGTTGTGAAAAGTGCTGATAATAATCAGAATAATTTGAATAAATGACTTTTGATTTTGGAATGCAGCTGAACACCAGTATTTTTCTCTCCGATCTTCACAACTCAGTACCCTTTGGTAAGACTGGTTGTCAGACTTTTGGGCTACTGGTTGTCTGTAACGACTGTGAAAGATCTACAAATGACAGCCGGGACCAACGGCTTAAAGTGATTTCCAAGACAAGGAGAAAACTCGTTAAGTAATATATGGTCACCTATCCACGGACCGACCTAAGCATGCGCTGCTGAACCTTGAAGTAACCCGTACAGCTGTTATTATTTAGGCTCGAGCTCCTCCATATTCTATTCTCCAATCATATATCAGTATAATCAAAAAAATACTAAGAATATTTCTGATATAATTCTCGTACTTCAAGAAGAGGCCTCAGGCCCTCAACCTCACGACGTTAATGCCTTTTTAAATCCAAGCTACAAGGGCACGTATTGGGTGTCAGTATCAAAACATCTGGCAATGGAAAGAAAACATCGGATCGGTTACGTATCGTAGGAGCCGACCCGATGACGGTTGGAAATTGGCTTAATATTCCGGGCCTTTTAACACGGAAATAATGGATCGAATTTTTTTTTTTTTTTTTCGGCTGGGAAATCATCAAATGTCTCCTCCCGATCTGGGCGGAGCGGAAGGGAGTGTCAGACTCTTACTGACTAAAAACCACCCATGTTCCTTCTTTTGCCCTTTATGTTCCAGGGCCGCGGTATCTCTTTCGAACAGTCCCGCAGCCCATGGATCGACATCACGTGATTTTGGAACTAAACTCACGCATGTTTTGTTTTATTATAGTCTGTTTTTTAATCCCTGAGACTAAATTGACACATGCAAATGTCAAAATTACAAATAAATGTTGTCAGCTCTTTTGTGTAGTGTTGTAACTACGATACCGGTTTTTTGAATTGTCAGGCCTGCCCGGTGGTGTCACCCAGGCCTGCACGATCGAGGCTTCCAGGAGGAGCTCCCGGTCCAGCTGCTTCAGCGCCCATCGCGGACCACTCGGGGCCTGTCGGACCTGCGCGCTTGAGGAGGCAGAGACATCAAACCGGATATACCGGTGGTCGGAATAGGTCTCCACCTCCTCCATTACGCGTCAGGCCGTGTCGACGGCGCGTTCGTGTTCCACGCGCGCCTCAAAGAGTTGTCAGCAAACGGGAGGGGCCCGCAAGGGCCGGTGCCTGCCAGGGCAGCGGGACTGTTCGAAAGAGATACCGCGGCCCTGGAACATAAAGGGCCACTGAAGGAACATGGGTGGTTTTTAGTCAGTAAGAGTCAGACACTCCCTTCGGGGGGGGGGGGGTCATTTGATGATTTCCCACCCACCAAAAAAAAAAAAAAAGGGGTGCCGTATAATGTTATTTGGCAAAACCAACAAGAGATATATTTTTTTTTTCTTAATTAAATAAAATCTTCGTATTACCCAGTACTAACTGGGTTGTGGAGGTCAGTTAGGTAGTCGCTCCATGTAAAATACTGGTATCCAACTGCAACCGGTTAGACTGGAAGCCGACCCCAGGACAGTTGGGCAAAGGCGATAGATGATGAGAATCTAATAATACTCGCCTTTTTTTTTTCGGATTGGAAATCATCAGACTTTTACTGACTAAAAACCATCCATGTTCCTTCTTTTGCCCTTTATGTTCCAGGGCCGCGGTATCTCTTTCGAACAGTCCCGCAGCCCTGGAATAATAGTCGCCTGAAATACTAATTTCCATCAGAAAAATTCTGGCAAACTAATGACTAACTCACCTCGATCGTAACAGCAAAACTTAGAAAGTGCCTTTTTTTCGGATGGGAAATCATCAAATGACCTCCCCGCTCTAGGCGGAGCGGAAGGGCGTGTCAGACTTGTACTGACTAAAACCCATCCATGTTCCTTCTTTGCCCTTTGTGTTCCAGATATCTCTCGAACAGTCCCGCAGCAGAAAGTACCTAACTCCATTTTAAAGATTCCTAGATAGAAAAGATCCATACAAAAATTTGCGTCTCTAAACTAAAGCCTGAGAGATAAGCTAGTTTAAATTAAGAAAGGCTAGACTATAACTTGTTCAGACAAGTTATGCTCCGCCATGCCTTAGTTTCAGGAAGGTAGGTGAGGAGAATTATTAAAGCTAATAGATATGGCCGCGTTTGGGGAATGAATGAAACTTTTAATATGATGTTATTTAATTAGAGGCTTCTCCTTACCGTTTTTGTTTTGTTTTACTATCTTTGTTGTCTCTAAGGGCCTATTTCACGATGTCCGAATAGCCACTACTTACCGAATAAATTCAAAAATGGAAGATAATTTGTATGAAATTATCTGCCAAATAAGTTAACGGGAACTTAATCGCGGGTGGTGAAACAGGCCCTTACAAGAAGAAGTGGCCAGTAATCCACCATGCGGGTCCAGTAGTGCTAGATTTCGCCCATAACATCACGCCTATAATCCCCGAAGAGTTAGGCAGATGTGGCCAATGGTATACCCACATTTTGCTTGTTAAGCTAAAGTTCTATGTTATATGGGGACCAGCTTATTGCCAGACTCCGTGGCTGCTACAGGGAAATTCCTGATGGAAAACCCAATAACACATTACATGTAGATATTGCATGTTGTTCGAATTTTTGGTTCCTTGAATATTGAAACTGAGTGTTCATTTAAAATTAATTTAACAGTCCCTAGCACTTAGCAGTAATTAGTACGCCAACTTCGGGAAAATTTCCCAAAAATCATCTAATTTTAGAACTATTATTCAATTAGGTACCTGAAATAATAACATTATTCAAATCACCTACACTTGTGTGCACGAATAGTTTGTCTTATTTACTGAGTAATGGACTTAAGTTGTGGACTTAAGTAGTTATGGTCCGACCCTTATGCCTCTTATGTACATACGTACAGGCAGTTAAGCCAGTAAAAACATGCGCTTTGGTAATATTCATGTTTCCGAATGAGCACGATCGTCGCGCCACAGAATAACGCCCATAGAGGTAAAGTTACTTACTATTACCTGCCGCACTTTGTACTATGTATGAAGTTTCCTCTCCAATAGAAATCTACTCAGGTGTCAAATCGTCACCTGTGTTTTTTGTTAAGAGTTGGAAGTCTATAATTTTGTAATCATTGCAAAAATGAAAAGGTAGGTTAGGTAAGTAACTATCACAAAAATTACACAACAGATCCATATTAAGTCTCTTCTTGTAGTGTAAGAATATCCGAATATCGACGATGATTTCCGAAGCGCATATTTTTCCTTGGGGATCTGTACCTCCCTATGTATGTCATGTTTGGAGTGCAAACGCTTGCTGTCCCGGTAACTTCCTGTTAGTTACTTCAGATTGTCTTCTTCGTTTAGGAAACTTATTCTTTTGGGACATTACTTTGGATTTTATATTTTATTTGGCAGTTACGTAAGCGGGTTAGTCTCTATTCGCTATTCAGTTAGTGTTTTGGATGACCAAACTAGTCTACCTTTTTATGATCTTATGTCAGAATTCACGTATTTCTTGGCTGATTGTTTACTTATTATTTTTTTCCTAGCCTGCTCGGTGCCACTCCTGGGCAAAGACCAGGATTATTTACTTATTAAACAAAAATATCAGCCAAGAAACTCGTGAAAATGTTTTGAATGCTTCAATGAGTATCTTCTATTTTTAATGGCATCTTTTAAGAACAGGAAGGGATGTTTTACGATATTGAAACTATTTAAAATTAAAACATGGTTACATGAAATATTCTGCTTTAGGCTGGTTTCATACCATACGTAGAGTACAGCTGCTAACGAAAACGCCATGAAAGTTTAATATGTATGGAAAATATTTAAATTTTAATTATAACCCTACCGAAAATGAGCTAGTATAACTTTACGTTGACACCGGAGCGGAGCTTACAACAGTAAGCTTGCTCACAATTGGCAGCTGATTAAATGTGTGGTGCGAACGAGGCCTTATTTTGCCTTATTTTCAGTCAAGCATATTATAACGTCTACCTCAATAAAGATTTTAATTAAAAAAAAACATCGTTGCTCGTTTTTACCGCGCTGCCAATATTTTTAAACAAACCGTTATATTAAAAGGTAGTTAATCTTTTCCGATTTACGGTTAACGTGTTACTTAAACTACTTTACCATTTATGGCGGTAATTGCATACCTTTCGTGTTTAAGCATACCAATTTGTTATAAAGACTAGTGACAACTTCATAATTATACATTTATGTTGATTGAGTTTTTGTACAGGGGTTATTGTGGTGGTTATGCCAATTAAAACAGTACATACATACATAATATTACGCCTGTAATCCCTGAAGGGTTAGGCAGAGGTGTATCTAATAGTACACCCACATTTCCTAAGTCCCATGTAATAGGGGGCTAGCCTATTGCCATCCACTGGGCACAAATCCAGACTCTGTAGCTGCTACTTAGAACTTCCTGATGGAAAAACCCAATAACAAGTTGCCAGACCCTTCATGCTCAGCAGTCGCGATTGCGACCATTAGACCAACAGGCAGTAAAAATATTGGTAGCAGTAGCAATGTGGCAATAGTAATAGGTAGTAATAGTAGTAGCAGTAGCAATGTGGCAATAGTAATAGGTAGTAATAGTAGTAGCAGCAGCAATGTGGCAATAGTAATAGGTAGTAATAGTAGTAGCAGTAGCATTGTGGCAATAGTAATAGTAGTAGTAGTATTTATTAGAATAAAAGAAAATCGAAGTTAGTAGTAACGTACATAAAATCTGTCTCCTAAACATAAAAAAATCGGTAGTACAAATACAGGGTGAATTTTTCAAGTGGTGGGCGTGGATGGCCAAAGCCGAAACCATCTGTTTATTTAGTTACTAAATATGATTGATAAAATAAAAAACTTCAACAACCCTACTTCTGAACAAATATTTCTAAAATTACAATAAAACCTCAACTTACATCATTTTACGCTCAAAAAATTATTCGTGGATTGTGAAAGGACCATTCAATATGTGAATTTGTTTCGGCGGATGAATCTGTCATGTCGTACGTCACAACAAACGGGAATATACGCACGAGTTCACAGCATAGGGTATTAAGGCCCCGCCTTTTCAGTTTATTAAATTGGTTACCGTATCTTATTTATATTTTTATTAAGTATTTCTAACAAAACATATACACAAAAAATTACAAATAATGGACAGGCTTTTAAAAACTGTCAAATGACAGTTTTAGAAATTTAAAAAAATGTTAGGAAACATTAATGGAATTATGCATTGATTTGAAAAATTAGTAGACATGAAATAAAGTCAAGAAAATTGCATTAAAGAGTTCATCGCATAAAATAATCTACTGTATGTCTTATATAAATAATTTAACTCGAAATATACTTGTGAAAATCATGTCTAAAATAAAGTAAGTATGCCAAACTTTAAGGTTATTATGATTACCGAGAATTTCTAATTAAATATGTGTTAACATATTCGTTTAACGTAAAATATAATTATAAATAATATATCCACCGTTAGTAACTTACCGTACAATTAATTCATAGTACTTAATTAAATTAAATAAATAATAAAACTTAACATGTTTCCAGCGCGTCGCTTTGATTTTAGTTTACCTTGAATTTTCGTCAAAATGGAATTCGTAATTAATTCTGAACAGCCCAAAATCGGCGAAATATGTATAGGTTTCTTGGAACGAACTACGAGTTTCAAAGTTTTGATTGAAAAATAAACGAGAAAGAAGTTTTCTTCGATTTATTTTTATCAAAGAATACACAATTTGATTTGGAAACTACAACTTTATCTAGTTTATAAGAAATGTTGACGAGTAAAAGTGTTCCATTAAGATACTTACAAAAGTAAACAATTACCACTTTATTGCCATAACTTTTTGCCACTGGTGGTTTTACAAAAACTGTACCTGGTAAAAATGTATGATGAATGTGAAAATAGCTGCAATAAAACGGTGACATGCCTCGACTTTTTGGCATAGAATTTAATATCGGCATTGTCACTCAAAAAATGCGTACGCACAGTTTAAACGACAGTTCTATTTTGGTTTACGGTTCCCATTGTTATTGTTTCAATTAGAAAGCTTATGAATGTGGATAGCTATCACAAAAGAGGGAGACCAAAGAAACGATGGATTGACCGTGTGAAAGATGATACGGCTAGAAAGGTAGGTGACTGGTGTTATGACCACTAATAGATAGAGAAGTATGAAAGAAGAAGACTTGCTGCGTCGACCCCAAATGAATTGGGATAAGGGCAGGATGATGATGATGATGCTGCGCCAACCTCAAACAATTTAAGATAAGGGAAAGAATAAACCGGCCAAGTGCGAGTCGGGCTCGCGCACGAAGGGTTCCGTACCATTATCTATAAAAAATACGAAAAAAACACGTTTACTGTATGGGGACCCCCTTAATATTTTTTTTTTTAATTTTTAGTATTTGTTGTTATAGCGGCAATGGAAATACATCATTTGTGAAAATTTCAGCTTTCTAGCTATCACGGTTTATTAAATTAAATTAAATTAAATTAATTTATTTCAGGTCTTTAACCCATATAAAATTTAAAAGAATAATTTTTAGACTTATCCATGCTTGCACAATAAATGTTACATACTATTACAATCAATTAAACATACAAAATTATAACAGAAATTAAAATTAAATTTAGAATTATAAATAAAATACAAAATATAATGAAAATGTCAAAAAATAAATTAAAAAAATGACACAAAATATGAAAACAAATGTCACTAAATGTCAAAATAATAATAAAATTGAAAATAAAAATGTCAAAATATGTTAAAATTTTATCCTAAAGTTAAAGATATATATATGTGCAGGCGCTGGCATGCAGCTGCAGCCATCTCCGCAAGAAAGGAGAATCCCACCGCTCGGACAACACGCTCAGGATCCCATTCGAGCCACCCCTACAGCGTCGCAGAAGCGATGCGTTCCTTTTCCGGATTATTCCGTAGAAGTCATCGGTAGCAGCATCAGCGAACATCGCCGATGCGCTACAATACCGGGGCCGCCCCAACAGAATCCTGAACGCGTTGTTGTACTGGACACGAAGAGCGTTGTACGCCCGCAGAGTGAACTTGGTCCACAGGCTGCACGTGTAAAAGGTCTGGCAATACGCCTTGAATAAGGTTATTTTTACCTGTGAAGAACAACGTGCAAACCTGCGAGCCAGCATGTTGCACCGGACAGACAACGCCCTTCGCTCCCTCTCGATGTCCGCATTGTCAGACAGATCATCAGAGACCCAGTGACCCAGATACTTGAATCGATCTACTCTGTTCAAATCTGACCCGCAAAGAGTGACAGGTGGTCCAGTTAAGTAGCTTTTAGTACCAGCTTTGAAGATCATGTATTCACTCTTCTTTGGGTTATATCTGAGCCCATGGGCCTCCGCGTAGGTCTCACAAATATTCAAAAGCCTGCGCATCGCAGAAAGAGACGGGCTCAGCAACACCATGTCATTCGCGTAACTTATGTTGTTTATACATACCCCATCAACGGAACAACCGACCTTAGTGCTGCTGAGCTCATCGATCAATTGATTCACATACAGGTTGAAGAGACGTGGGGAGGTTATTCCCCCCTGCCTCACCCCACAGTCCAACCCGTATACGTCCGAATGCGACCCTGCCCATCTGACACTGTTCTGCTGGTGACCATACCAATACTCAAATAGTGCTACAATTTCATGTGACAATTTCGTCTCGCATCGCAACTTTCGCCATAACTTGTCATAATTGACTGTGTCGAATGCTTTTGACAGGTCTAAGTAGCAAGCATATACAGGCGTATTCTGTCTGTCTGTGTAGTACTGAACAGTTTGCTTGAGACAGAGGATAGCACTCTCAGTTGAAAGGCCAGGCCTAAAGCCAAATTGGGCGTCGTTCAAAAGTAGGTGCTTTTCCAACTGTTGGTCAAGCAAACTATCCAGTACTTTACTTATGACTGTTGCTAGCGAGATGGGTCTATAATTTGAAATGTCAGAAGAATCACCAGTTTTATTTTTAACAATAGGAACTACTACGGAGTACATTAAGTCATCAGGCAAGTAACTATGACCCACACATAAATTGTAGAACAAAGCGAGAACTCTCGGTAGGTGTACACTCGCGTACTTCAGATGCTCGACGCTGAGCCCATCGTGACCCGGAGACTTACCTCTAACCATTCGCTTTATAACAGAGGCCACATCTTTGGCGGTGAATCTAACTGCAACGTCCCCGGGGCGATCCACAGCGGCGAGCACCCGCGACGCGGGTCCGAGCGGGGATTCGACCTTGAAGTGGCGCTGAAAGGCACAGGCTATGTCCCGGGGCTCATGCGCACCCCCGACACTCACAGGGCGGCTCGACATAGCATTCATATTTCTTGTATTTTTCCAGAAATTGCTAAAGTCGTTATTAGCATGATGCTCAGCAATAATATTCATTTTAATCTGTTGTTCATTATTTTGGCAATATTTTAATTTAGATTTAAATATTTTCCTGGATTCACACATGTCTCTGTACACAGGTCCAAAACTAGGTTTACCATTGTTTATCCATGTCTAAAAACAATGCCGCGCCCTCCCGTGAGCATCACTGACAAACTTATTCCAGCCCGGTACATGTCTATGCTTCTTACGTTTGGATACTCGTACATGTTTCTTACAGCTGCACTTAGCGGCTTCAGTCAAAACATTTACAATAGTCTTGTATATATTATTTATTATTAATTTGTGGGACTCATTATCACACATTTGATCCGCACAATAAGTAAGCTCCGATGGGAAATCTAACTGTTTTAATTCTGAGTTACAATAATTTAAATACATTTCAATTTGTTCATTGTTTCTAATACCCCAATTTATTTGATTAAGTGTTGACGTAGTTATTTTCTGACTTTTAGGTAAAATTACATTTAAATTACACTCTACCAGTAAAGGAAAATGATCAGACCAATAGGTATCATGCAGAATAGACACGTTAACAACCGTACGTCGCGCTGCACCCGTTACCACGCAGTAGTCGAGCCAGCGACGGCACCCGTGCGCCTCACTAATAAACGTAAACGCGTCGGGAGGTAATATGTCCATGTCCACACACGACCACATCTGTTCCGTACAAAACGTTAATAATTCACAAGAAAACAGCTCACCTGGGTGCGCATTGAAGTCCCCCAAAATAAATACAGTTTCCACTTCATTACTCTCGATTATGGCATGTAATTCACTCAAAAACTCGGTAAACTCGGTCAAATTTTCAATAGAATCCGTCGGCATGTACACTGTTATAACTAAAACCGACCTGTGATTAAGTACTATCTTGATCGCGGCGAGTCGTACACTTCTACACACAATAACTGATACCGACGGAAAAGCAGACTTTCTCCACAGCAGGGCCACCCCGCCATATGGTCTCCCTCTAACAATTCCAGCAGATATATCCACAGCTGAATTACCGGTGTATGAAAATGAGTCATCGATGGTCCCCAGGAACGGTATATCGTGCGGAAGCAGCCAGGTCTCTTGAAGCGCAACAATATCAGCTGATCGACACAAGTTCCTCACACAATCAACAGAACGAGTGACGCTTTTACAATTGAAGCTCACAAACTTAGACGTGTTTTTATTAACATCCAGTAGTGGTGGGTTTCTTATTAGCCAACTCCCGATAGGTACGCTCCGCCGCGTTCCGACTAAAGTTCACATAACGGCGGTAAAGTATCCCATTGGGCCAAAAATCATCATTTAAAAACATATCAATTTTATGCTTTGGGACATAAACAATGTATGCATTGTAAACCTTCGCAGTCTTCATATTCATTTTTTCTAAATGGACATCTAAGTTAGTCTTGTTGTTTATATATGCCTTGATGTCACACACAGACGTTTCGGTTGACACGTTGTAGATATAAATCGGAGTTTTAATATCCGCTGCCTTAAAGTTGGTATTTGCGTCCACAATAGCTTTGCCCGTTTTGCCCAAAAAACGATTTCTAAATCGCTTCTTTTGAACGAGCTTCCATTCTTCAGTCGGTTCTTGGATTTTTGTTTCTCCACTCTGCATAACATCCGCAAAAGTTTTACTTTGCCGCTCACCATCCGCTCGAACCGTGTGTGGCACATGTTCGGCGGCCACCGGTTTAATAACAAGCTCATGACTCACCACTGTTCGTGGTGTGCAATCGCTAGCCTCCTCGTTTCTCTGCGGCGACGACGTAAATCCGTCCGTTACATTACGCATACTTTTTATTGGACTACCCTCGCTAGTAAAAACCAATGGCTGCTTTTTTAGAGCCGATGATGACTCAGTACATTGTTGCTTTGTTTTCTTATCACAACATATCGGCGAAAACCCCATTGGCCCACTTTCATTCTCAAAGCTAGGTAATAAGCAGGCGCCTCTTTTGAGATTGACATTTCGAGGAAAGTTGTTGACAATTGACGCCTTCTTAAGCGATTCCACTTCAGCACTAAGCTCCTTCATTTGATTTATGAGATACAGCCTGGAGACAGACAGACAGACAGCGGAGGCTTAGTAATAGGGTCCCGTTTTACCCTTTGGGTACGGAACCCTAAAAATGATGATGATAGAAAACTCCCAAGGTGTTGTGGCTGCATCTTTAAATGCGAACTACGGTTCGTGTCACACAAAATCCGGACAGTAGCCTATCAGACACCTGAACACCTGGTTTGGTCAAAGGTTCCTCGCTTTCAATGAAGGATGAGGAAATTCACACCATGTTCCTTATCCTATGTTATTCATCATCATTTCATTTCAGCACGGAATCATCTGCTGTTGGGTATAGGCATCGCCTTTCTTATGCCACTCTTCTCTGTTCTGTACGTTCCTTATCCATCTGTTTCCCTTTAACTACTATTAAATGAGCAATATTTGTATATAAATTTTAATATGTTACGGCTAGAGATGGTACGAACATAAACTTAAGAATAACCGGCTAAACTTAAAATAACCTAACCTAAGTTTAGCCAGCTAATCTTAAGTTTATGTTCATACCTACCATCAGCCGTAACATATATATTTGTAATCATTGATGATTGTCTAGTTGGTCTAGTGGTCGCAATCGTGATTGCTGAGCATGAGGTCCTGAGTTCGATTCCCAGGTCGGGTAAAAAGTTATTGGGTTTTTCCATCAGGAATTTCTCAGTAGCTGTCACAGACTCTGGATTTGTGCCCAGTTGATGGCAATGGGCGCGGCCTCTATTACATGGGACTTTAACATAACTGGCGAAATGTAGGTATACTATTAGGTGTACTACTGTCTAACCCTTCGAGAATTACAAGCGTGATGTTATGTTGTTATGTTATTTGTAATCAAGTTCTCGAAAACGGCTCTTACGATTTCGATGAAAGTTTCAATATAGGGGTTACCGGGGCGAAGAATCGATCTAACTAGGTCTCATATCTTTTCTATTTTTAGCCGAACGAGGTCTGTCACCCAGGCACTAACTAACTCATAGTAATTAACATAATAGTTTATTGTCGCCTAAGTTTGTACGAACCGTTTATCAGCCTCCCTGTTTTCCGTACGAAGCCCAACACACTCCTCTAATTCCTATTAATACTTAATCTGTCTCACAACTCCCGGTAAAATTACCAGCCCATTTTCGTCTCCCATTTCCCTATCTCTGTAGTCCTACGAGTATGTCAAATCCTCTTGGAATGGCCATAATCGACTCTTTTTTAACTTCTTAACCATAAATCAAGGGCCTAATTTCGAAGTCATCAAAAGGCGCCGTCATGACAAATTGTCAAGATACCGCTAACATTCGTTAGGGAATGGATTTGTCTATAAAAAATGGAGTTACGTCAGCTGTTTAGTGTATCGTAAATATTTATATTATACTTGATACGCGTCTTGGGTTTTTCGTGAATAGAGTGTTTCGTTCGAGTTCTCATCTGTCGTAATAAAAAGTTTAGTTTGGTAGTCGGAAAAGTTTAGTAGATTAATATATGTTCTACGATCCTTTTTTTCTGTCAAAAGTTGTTTAAAAAGTTTCAGTGCTATTATTAATATTTGTATTCATGCGTGGTCCTTGTGTACGCCCTCGTATCGTAAGCAAAAATGCAAAAAAATTAAGTTAAAAAATAAAAATACATAATAATAGATACAGGAAAAATAGTCCTTTTATGTTTGCTTGCTACTGATCGCTATTCTAGGGTACTTTCATCTATAAATTTCCAACATCCTGCTCAATACATCGTAAGTATATTCAATTATAACATATGCATCACAATCAGCCTTTAAATTTCTCACTGCGGGGACATAGGCCTCCTCTATATGAGAGAGTGTGAGCAGTAATCCACCACTCGGGCTCCGTGCGGGAGGGAGGGGGGGGGGGGTGAGGGTACACACATGCATCGCTCGTGTTCATTTCCGGATTTCCGCATTTTCTATTAAACAAAACGATTTAAACCGTATACGTATTACACATGTATAAATTGAACGTTCTACACCAAATTTAAATTGGAAACACATGCGTTCAGAGAATCCATTACTGAACTCCGTACATCCGATGGTGAGATATGAGAATGTATTAATTTAGGAGATATTTATTCTGTGTTACATTTCCGCGGCTTTATTTCCATTGTGTGTGGTATAACTTAGGTATCTTCTGTACAAGAAACTCATTTTTCGCGAATAGTTTAAAGCTAGGCATGAGCGTATTAGAGGAAGTTTGAAAATTGCGCCAGTTACAGGTATGTGATGAGCGAGGGACAAATCGCATGTAAAAGAGTGATAAATATAAATTTTGATGGATGGAGAGGGAAAGGAAGACCAAGAAAACAATGGATGGATTGTGTGAGGAATGATCATCATTTGCCTAGCCTTTTCCCAACTATCTTGGGGTCGGCTCCCAGTCTAACCGGTTGCAGCTGAATACCAATATTTAACATGGAGCGACTGTCTATCTGACCTCCACAACCCAGTTAGTCCACTGGGTAATTCGATGTCCTTGGTAAGACTGGTTGTCATACTTTCGGGCTACTGACTACCCGTAACGACTGTCAAAGATCTACAAATGACAGCCGGGACCAACGGCTTAACGTGCTTTCAATCTGCTGGAAATCATCAAATGACTCCTCCCGCTCTGGGCAGAACGGAAGGGAGTGAACAGTCCCGCAGCCCTGGCAGGCTTACTGTGCCAGCCTCATCCATGGAACTTCTCTCTCCAGTCTTTGGACGCCACTCGGTTTACTCCACTAACCAAAAATATGATACTATCGTCAAGGCTTTTAGTATTCAGAGGCTTTTCTTTTCTAATAAATACTTGTATGTAATACATAAACCATGACGTCATTCAACCCAGAAACGGTCACTAAAAGGCCGCAAGCTAAAAGATTCATAATGTGACCGCAACAGGATGTCTTGGAATGACATTTACTGGCCAAATTGAGGATGTCCTTCGAAAAGGTCATGTCCGTACGCTTAAGTAGCTCGCATATGTGTAGGCTGCTGTAGGCATTATGTGTAAATGTGTTGATTACGGAAGTGTCATGGTTAGTGGGTATTTGTAGGGACTGTCTGAAAAAGTGTGTTTTGTGAAATACTCTTTACTGTGAGGTTTATACCATAAAATTGTATGTACAATCTACAAATTAAATTTTAAACTGTAATATGTGTAGGTTGATATGTTCTTCTTGTCCCACTGTCCCATACAGTGTTAGCGCATCGTTAGGAGAAAAACAGATCAGTTTTCTAAAATGTTTGGTGGCTTTTTACTGACTGGAATGTTGGAGCCATTTAATGTAATATAACTTTTAGCTTTAGGGCTACCGTGACCTCTCATAGCAGTATTATATACGGGTGAATTTTTGAAGTGGGCGTGGATGGCCAAATCCGAAACTATGAGGAATAGCGAAAAATACTCAAAGAAGTCTCGAGCCCGATTTTGATGAGAACTAAAACTATATCATTGGTTTTTTGGAAAATCAATATCCCCAGCCAGGAATCGAACCCGTTGATTTTGAAAAATAAAACACACACACACACACTGTATAATTACACCATTTGATAGCTTCGCTATTAAGGATCAAATTCTGGGAAGTAATCCGAGTCCGAGTCGGGGTGCCCCAAGTCCGAGTGTCTCCCCTCCATATGAACTGGCGAACTATTTATTTAACTGCCCGTTCCATCATTTTTACTAGCCATTTATTTATTAGTCTGCTTACATATTGTTAGTTCTGATATTAAAAGACGAAATAACCGGCCAATAGTTTTTTTATTACTGTCTATGTTTTACTGTCGCACAAATTTACTAACCGCCGATTAAAAAAATAACTGCTCATTATTTTTTCCAACTGATCATAATAATCTCTCGAATGTTTAAATAACAGTTCAAAAAATTAGTTCCCAATAGAAACTTGATTGTATTTCAACATTATGAACTATCTATGTATATATAACTATCTGTTATTTTAGTTTCAATAATTCGTAATAGTAGATACCTACCTAAAATGAATATGTATTTGACTGTCCAAAATGTTGATGACATCAATTGTATTACGTGAAAATTTAATTAGACGCTGTCGCTATTAATTACATGAACACTAATTAAATCTGTGTTTGAATTATAATAACCCATAATTTGAGTGCGCCAGTTGGCATGTCACAGTTTCCAGGTTTTTACTAAATAACGTATTAATGGTCCTTCGCATCAGCGCTGTGCTGTGGGGTCCCCTTAACACAGCATCATACTGAGTGGTAACCTGCTTGTCGCAGTCAACTTTTTTTGTTCCGTTCTGTTGTAATTATAAATATTTTTGGTATGCGTTGTATGGTTTTTTTTTGTCATTTTGTATGGCGGTAATGTCCCTGCGACAAGTACCTAAATATTTTTCTTTCTTTCTTCGCTATGCAACGATACGAGATACACCAAGTGGCTTTTGGCTCTTAGTTCACTAACCTACGAGTGCAGAAACCATCTTAAGGAACCTTTTCAAGTGATCAATTAAACAGCCAAGCAGCAGTCCACTGCAGAATCTCAGCTTCTCTCAAGCTGCGCCATAACGTCTTGTCCTCCACCTTCGCATCCAGGCTGTTCCAGTCATCATTTATAGTCGTCGGTTGACCTAGGTGGGGGGCATTTCACGATATGCTTGTCAATACGTGGTCTCCAGTCCAGGACTCGTTTGCTCTCCATCGGCCATCAGTCTTTCGACTAACATAAATAACAGGGTCCGTAATTGTACCTTAGCTTTAAGCCCATTGTAAGATCTTCACACATTATGGAATGCAAATAAAGATATGAATATGAATATGAATAACATGGCCAGCCCACTGACACAACAACTTGCAAACTCTGCAATATACATAAGTCAGTAACTCCAGTTCTTTTCAAGATAATTTAGTTTCAGATCTTATCCCTCAAAGAATCTCCTGTACAACTAAATTATATCTATCGAAAAATATGACACCAAGAAGCACAACAACCACCAATGTATTCACATAAGACGTTATCTCAAGACTTTCAATACACGACCGATACTAAAGGCGGCAGCATATTGTTGCGCTACCAAAATGCATTTTACGTGCATATAAATAAAAACGAAATTGGCTGGTAACGGCGCTGTCTGCGGTGTTGTTACTCCTGAAGCAAGGCTTCTTGTCATTTAGTTACAGGGTAAGTGCACAACGGTGTATGTGACACAGTTGTGAGACAATGAGGTGGAAATGTCACAATTACGGAGCTGAGATACGGTAATTTGAACGTATTGGTGTGTGTAGTTTACATTTTGGATGGGTGGAATGATACTAAGTGCGAACTTTAACAATGAAACTGAACGTGGTCAGCGCGTTTAAACTGCGTTCAGAAGCTGTGAAAGTCAATATTTCATAGCAATGATGACACTGACAGCTCTTGAACTGCGTTTAGATTGCTGAAAGAGTTTCAATGGTGAATTTCGCCCTAACATAGATTTCTAAAATCTGAGAGAAATAAATAAAAAATAACATATACATACATACAATCACGCCTGTAATCCCTGCAGGGTTAGGCAGAGGTATACCTAATAATACATCCACATTTCGCCAGTTATGTTTTAAGTCCCATGTAATAGGGGGCGAGCCTATTGCCTTTAACTGGATACAAATCCAGACTACGTGGTTGCTACTGAGAAGTTCAAGATGGAAAACCCAATAACACTTTGCCCGACCCGGAAATCGAATCCAGGACCTCATGCTCAGCCGTCGCACAAATATTTAAAATGAAATAATCTGTATAACTTTTATTATGACTGGGACATAGTCTAATTCTAAAAACTTCAGAAAAAATCTTCCATTCCATTAAAAAGTTAAAGTAAAAATAATCTTATCAAACTTTTTTGATAAATTAAAAAGCCGATACCTACAAATTTTCTAGGAATATACATAAGTCATTAAATGCCTGGAAGTAACGGTCGCCGGTCTCCAAAACTTCGGTTTCAATCATATTTGCCATTAAAAGTTTATTGAAAACAGGAAGAATACTTTCAGTTCGACCTCCTTGATCGAAGCGAGTATTTCTTTATTAACAGCTTGGTGTTGCCAGAAGTTTCGCGGAAAGTTCGATTTATTTCACTTTAAAAGTTTGCAAGCGGCGACCTGTAATCTTTATTATGATAATGATTTATTTTTATTTTACTTAGGTATTGGGCTTTACCTACTTATTTTTTCTTGCTCAAATTAGGAATCCAATTACGAAACTACTTGGTTTAGGTATGTTCAAAACTTTGCTTTACATTTACCAATCAGACAAAATATGTAGCTTCACTTTTGTGTGTAGGTACTACTAACCCCTACTAACTTTTTGTGTAAAAGTTTATGGACGTATGTCTGAAATAAAGTTAAATTATTAATAAGATAAGATAAGATAAGATCAACAGCCCGACAACAGCTGACGGGCCGCTGGACAACAGTCGTCTGGACGGAGGTCCACTCTTTTCATCATACCTTCTATACACTCAATAGCTGGAGTTTTATTGACAGTTCAGCTAACACATTTTTACTGTCATTATACTTATTTGAGGTCAACAACCCAGACTAACACAACATCACGAGTTATCTTCTTATTACTTCCATTAAACTCAATCAGCCTTTTCATTCCCATTTCCACCACCAGACGGCAGCACAAACACATAAAAAGCAACCATAAACGGTATTCAATAAGGAGATAACACTGCAATCCTTGTGCACCCAGCTTAAGGTAACAAGGAATCCTTTGTTAGCCGTGAAGGCATTCGTGTTATCCAGTTTACACTTCATTGGTTCAGCTCAATGGGGAATATTCCCATTGTAGAGAAGATATAGCTGTGGAGGCTTCACTCTTGTTCGAATAATTCGGCACATGTAAGTGGAATTAGTCTGATGTTTCTGATATTACATACTAACTAGCTCTTGCCCGTGGATTCGGTGGCCTGCAGGTGGAAAAAAAACCTTCTCCAAGCAAAATACATGTTTGTCATAACTTTCTTGGTATCGTCAAACTATAACTTTCTTGGTGTCGTCGTTCTTGGTATCGTCGTCGTTCTCGTGCTTCATTTTGAACAATATTTCTAAAAGTTTTTAAGCCGAAATGGTCACTAAGTGTGTTACCACACCAAAAAAACTTCACACGAAATTCATGAGACTTTAAGGAAAGGTCAAGCCGATTAGCCGACTGTCCTTGAAGTGAAAATAGTATTTTTCTAAACTAAATAAAATCAGAGTCTATAAATAAATAAAGCTTGTTTTTATGTACTGGATAATGTTAAAGAAGGAATTACTTCATCATCTGCATAGCCTAACGAATTATATTAAGGTTGGCTTCCAGTGCAGTGTTGGTTCTTCGAGCCGGATACAGCTGAATATTTAACACGACGGAATTACTGAGCCACAATACGATACCCGTTGCTCGGAATCACGCACCGAGGGCTCCGTAGGTATTAAAAAAAAATTAAACTACAGATTTGAGGTTTTCTGTTATTTTCTTTTACATGTGCTGTAAGACATTGCACCTTGCCAAAAGGTATAGGTTTTGATTCCCTTGTGAAATCGTAAAATATGAGAAAGTATGCGACATAAACTATCGAACCTTTTCTCCTGAGAAAAAAGGGTCTTGACAGACAGACGGATAAAAAAAGGGATCCTATTAAGATTCCTTTTTCCTTTTGAGGTATGGAACCCTAAAAACAACAATTATTGATTAAAGAAATGTAAAGATTTAATATTGGGAACTAATTTTTTTAACTAGTTATTTAAACATTCGAGAGGTTATTATGATCAGTTGAAAAAAATAATGGGCAGTTATTTTTCTTATCGGCGGTTGGTTTTGTGCGAAAGGAAAACATAGCCAGTAATAAAAAAACAATTGGCCGGTTATTTCGTCTTACAATGTCAGTACTAAAAATACGTAAGTACACGGCAGTTCGGTAGTTCATAGGGAACGGAGACACCGGATTTGGGGCACCCCGAAGGTTACTGTAAGCCCTGCAGACAGAAATAGGAGCTACGCTGACTACGCTTTTTAGCCGTTAAACATAAAGGGTTTTGAGATTTCTGACTAATTCCGATTTGTCAACTGCCCACTCGTAACTGCCCATTTAGTTATTCTACTGCTCAGTATTTATTAAATGATCCATTTTTTCATTTTTTCCTACACATTTTTTTTTTACTTTACTGCTAAGTTTTAATTACCGAACTTGTTAATAAATATGCATTTTGTAATTTTTAACTTACCAAAACAGAAATATACAACTGCCGCTTTAAATCAGTGCTTTTAATATTCCAGCGTCTTTGTAACAAATGAATATACTCGAATAAGTACGACAAGGGATTATTTCAAAATTTTATTATATTATACTTAGTACAGATTTCTTAGTACAGACAGTAAGTAGTAAGTGAGACTAATTAGATTGACGCAGACGTAGACATTAGATGAAACTTTCAGCTAAAACAAGTAGTAGAAAGTTGAAACACATACGAAATAATTATGTACATACATATATAATGATTATTTAAAAGCTGTTTGATCACAGTAAGATATGTTAATTAGGTGTATGTAATTAATAGACTTAATTATGTACTCAGTTTTAATGTGCCTCGGTGCGTCGTATGAAATATAGGTTATGGGCGCGCAAATTAGTGGTTGACGTGGTTCAATTTTGGCGACATAAATATAACTGAGTAGGTACTTCCGTACGTGGAATTCGATTCCAATTTTGGGGTTTGTCATAAATATTTTTGACTGAAAATTGACACCACATCTTTTAAGGGTTTTAAAGTCTTCCTCTTGTTTCTTCCACTGACTACGCACTTGAGAAATTAGACAAAATCACAATCTATATAGAATAACGATGATGGTCAGATATTCATCATTATCGTCATTTCAGCCCGAAAAAAGGGGAGGCCCCAACAGTGGGGAATTACCCACTGTTGGGTATGGGCCTCCCCTTTCTTCTGCCATTCTTCTCTGTTCTGCTCTTCCTTCATCCATCTGTTTCCCGTGATGTTGACGATATGGCTAACCCACCACGCTTTTGGACGGCCCTAGTATATTACGCCCAACCTTGGCCGCCTGCACCGTTTGGTCGCCTCCGAAAAGCTTATGTGGAAGCTTATTGCCAGTAGTTGTTGAAAAAACAATAATGTTAACGCACACGTTAACACCTCCGATACACACATGCATCACCAAGCAGAGGGGAGCGGGCGGCGTGGTTGCGCGGCGGCTCGACGATGGCGCGCGCGCCCTCCACACTCCATTCAACAACAACGCGATCGCACGATTTTTATTTATTTCAATTTTGACCATTGTAGAAGACCTAATATACAACCTTGAAATACAGTCCACTTTTAATTCTACCTGAGCCTATCTAAATAAAAATAAGAATAATAATATTATTTGCATGTTTCTTTTCTAACCTTTTGAAGGGCACCAATGCGATCTTTGTATTTCTTTCTATGGTGTGTCCTAGCAACACTACGCACATCATTATCATCTGCCGAGTCTTTTCCCAACTATGTCGGGGTCGGCTTCCGGTCAAACTGAATGCAGCTGAGTACCAGTATTTTACATGGAGCGGCTGATGACCTCATGGAGTGATCTGACCTCCACAACACAGTTAGTCCTGGGTAATACGATACCCTAGGTAGCAAGGTAGCAATACTACTGACATCGTTTTTATAAATTCCTTTTGATTGTTGCATTTAACCTTGCCTTCTCTCAACACTATCGAGCTCTGAATACTCTGTGATTGAAGATTCATGCCAAAGACAAAGATGAAGTTCTCACGTGCGTGTAATTCGTCCAATAATAATCTATATATAATATAAAATGGTAAACTGACTGACTGACTGACTGGGTGATATATCAACACACAGCCCAAACCGCTGGTCTTAGAGACATGAAACTTGTAGGGTCTGTTCTTTGTGAAGAGTAATTACCCACTAAGAAACGATTTTTGGGAATTCCACCCATAAAGGGGTAAAATAGGTGATGGAAGTTTAAATGAAAGTCCGTTTTGAATTTTTTTGTTTTTTTTTTCTGCCTAAATACAAAATTTGAAGTTAGGATCTTCAAATTTTGTATTTAGGCTGACGATTGAAAATCTATATATATAAAATTCAAAGTCCTGACTGACTGACTGAGATATCAACGCACAGCCCAAACCGCTGGTCCTAGAGCAATGAAATTTGGAGGGTGTATTCTTTGTGAAGAGTAGGTATCCACTAAGAAAGGGTTTTTCGAAATTCTACCCCTAAGAGGGTAAAATGGGGTGCTGAGTTTTCTATGAAACTTTTTATTCTCGCGGTCGATGGACTTGAAAATTTGTGTACCTACTCTGCAGCTACAATTATGAGAAACTTGTATCAAAGTTTTTCCAAAATCATCCCCCAATATGAAATTCAAAGTCCTGACTGACTGACTGATATATCAACTTACAGCCTAAGCTGCTGGTGTTAAAGACATGAAATTTAAAGGGTGTATTCTTTGTGAAGAGTAGGTATCCACTAAGAAAGGGCTTTTCGAAATTCCACTCCTAAAGGGGCGAAATGGGGTGTTGAAGTTTCGGTAAAACTTTTATTCTCGGGGTCGATTGACTTGAAAGTCTACATACTCTTCAGTTAAAATTATGAGAAACATGTATCACAGTTTTTCCAAAACCATCCCCCAATATAAAATTCAAAGTCCTGGCTGACTGATATATCAACGCACAGCCCAAACCGCTGGTCCTAGAGAAATTAAATTTGGAGGTCGTATTCTTTGTGAAGAGTAGATATCCACTAAGAAAGGGTTTTTCGAAATTCCACCCCTAAGAGGGTAAAATGGGGTGTTGAATTTTCTGTGAAACTTTTTACTGTCGAGGTCGATTGACCTGAAAATTTGTGTACATATTCTTTAGTTAAAATTTTGAGAAGGGTGTATCACAGTTTTCCAAAAACATTCCCCAATGTAAAATTCAAAGTCCTGACTGGTTGATATATCAACGCACAGGCCAAACCGCTGGTGCTAGAGAAATTAAATTTAGAGGGCGTATTCTTTGTGAAGAGTAAGTATCTACTAAGAAAAGGTTTTTCGAAATTCCACCCCTAAGAGGGTAAAATGGGGTGTTGAGTTTTCTGTGAAACTTTTTATTCTCGGTGTCAATAGACTTAAAAGTCTTCAGAGTGTATCACAGTTTTTCCAAAATCATCCCCCAATATAAAATTCAAAGTTCTGGCTGACTGACTGATATATCAACGAGCAGCCTAAACCGCTGGTCTTAATGACATAACATTTCTCAAAAATTAGTGTACACACTCTTCAATTAAAATTATGAGACACGTGTATCACAGTTTTTGATATTACACGATATAGTTTACAAAACTTTTTTTTTCATTTTCTAATTTACCACCCAAAAGAGGCTGTCATGTTTAGAATTCATTAATTTACGTTACACGTCCGTCTTTGGGTCACTGACTTCCATATGTATACCAAATTTCAACTCAATCTGTCTGGTAATTTCGGAGTAAATTGGCTGAGACAGACGGACCGACTGACAGACACGCGGGTGATCCTATAAGGGGTTCCGTTTTTCCTTTTGAGGTACGTAACCCTAAATACTAATATTACATTTATATCTCTCATTCCTAGAAGTAACCGGAACCATAGAAAAAAATATAAAGAGTAAACTCAAAACATTTGCAATTTTCCTATACCAATCAAAAGCCCTTGACACAGCCTCTGTTCCCCTCTTTGCTTGAAAAGTTGTAACGGATTGGTGTTACAGGAGTCTAAGTGAGCGTTCTCAAACCGTAAAGTTAGGAAATCACGTTAGCAAACAACAATTCCTAACCTACGGAATCCCGGCGGGTAGTGTCCTTGGACCTACCCTGCTTCTTATATACATAAATGACCTATGCAATCTGGCCCTAACTAACACTAAAATTATAACCTACGCGGACGATACCGTCATGCTCATTCATGGCAAAGATTGGTTGAAAACCAGCTCATATGCAGTCCGCCCTGGTTGTTGCAATGTAATGGCTGAATAAAAACTTTCTTACCCTCAATGTAGAAAAAACAAAGTTTATTACATTTGCTCCAAGTAAAGATTCCCAACCTCCTTCTCTCTATACCCTGTCGGCCCATAACTGCGGTTTAATATCGAATGATTGCAGCGTTTGTGCTTAAGTTACGCGCACCCATAGTAATAAATACTTGGGTGTTATAATAGATAGTACGCTGACATATTGAGGCTCTGGTAGCCAGGGTCAGAAAATTAACCTTTGGTTTTAGAAACCTGCGAACATCTGCTGATTTTGCCACACTACGAATACTATACTTCGCTCTGGAACATTATATCCTAAAATATTGTATTGCAGCTTGGGGTGGGGCTGGGAAATGCTTAAAGCTCCGTCTGGAAAGGGCACAGAGGGCAGTAGTTAAAGTCATGACTCACAAACCGGTTCGATTTCCAACTACTGAACTGCTCGCTCTTTGCGATTTGCCAACCAGTTACACACGCATTTTCTTCTTGCTGTGGTGCTGCGTGAAAACTCAGACCTTCCATTTGATCCTGTTATCGTTAGCCAAAAACGTAGATCTGACAGAGTTTGCCAGAACAAGTTCTTTCAAATCTGCCACAGTTCAAGTTGTACGGCGGCAATATCACTTTCTCAGCTCCACTTTGCATAATCGAGTAAATAAACAGCTCAATATAATCCACCGAATTTACGTGACTGTCGAATTATCACGGATAAATGGCTTCATACCCATACGTATGAAGAATTAGAAAACGATGAGAAAACTTAAACTCCTCTTCTGATTGGCCTTTAAATATAAAACATGCGCAAACGCACACCCCTTACATAAACACACTTCTCTACACTCCTCTCCAACACACTCACACACACACATTCACACACAAACACACATATACACTCCACGCACAAACATACACAATCCTTCCATACAAACATAATCTCACATAAAACTACAAAGTGAAAATAATATTGTTAATTTAAAATTTTATGTATTAATTGTTTTTATTTTATTTTTAGTTTAGATTTCAGTTTCATTTTTGCATATGCCTCGACTGTTTGAAGGTGGGCGTTAATGACTGCGACACAGTTTAAACTAATGCAGTTGTTATCGAACACAGAGTTTTTGTAAACTGAGTTTTTTATTCTTTCCAATAAATTATTATATTATTATAACTTACATAAACTATTTATAAATTCGAAAGTTTGGATGTTTGTAACTCAAACACGCCAGAACGGTTGAACAGATCTGGATGAAACTTGGCACAGAGATAGATTATAGTCTGGTATAGATAGATATAGATTACTTATTATCCCAGAAGTACCTATTCATCTCGATCTTGTGGGCAATTCCCGAACTGCACGCGGGCGAAGCCGCGGGCAAAAGCTAGTTAGTTTATACGTGTCTCAGCGTATTTTATAATTATAATTCTACCCCCGAAGGGTTAAAAAGGGGGATGATTGTTCCCGTCGGATATTTCTCGACATCCACGCGGGCGAAGCCGAGGTCAAAAGCCAGTGTCAAATATATTATCTTAGTTCATGTGTTATTTCATTATATTGTACAGTAAAGTTTTGGGCTCAATATCAGTATTGTATCGGATAATTGTGGTAGCCTTCCAATATGTGAATATTGTGACTAGTGTTGCCCAAAATCGGTCTTGGTCTTGCAGTCTTGGTCTTGTTCTTGCATTTTCGCAAGACCAAGACCAAGACCGAGACCGCCTTATTGTAGCAAGACCAAGACCAAGACTGAACCCTGCAAGACTTGAGCAAGACAAGACTTAAGCCTGCAAGACTCTTGCGTCTTGCAGTTAAGACAAACTGAGATTTGGGCGTTATTAAGTAGGTACCTATTTGGTTTCAATCCCGATTTTGATAGACGTTCCCCAGTATCAAAACCGTAGGTATCGTCATAACACTAAACTAAGGGCTGGAGTTGTATCTACAGTTGGCAACGTGCCGCTCGTCTGAAAGAACCCTAAAAGGTATTGTATTGATTAGGTAGGTACTTATTAAATTTCAACTATTTATTAAGTAGGTAGCGTGTTATTAGTTATACTCACAAATCTGTTCCCATCATCCCATGTAATAAAATGTACCTAGAATAAATTTCTAGCAAAGTTCATACCTTGTAGGTATCTACCTATAATAATATATTATACTTGTTTATGTCTAATGTGCAGATCTAACGTTAGAAGGTTGGTATGTGCTTAAAATTATAGCCAACAAAATTATATAAACATTATGTAGGTAGGTACCTACTTATGTTTCAAAGTTTATATTATTCTTCTATTCAGCAAAATTTAAAACTAACAGCGAGTCGAGTAGGTCTAGTAACAGTTTCTACGGCAGCCAATGTTATGGTACAGACAGCACATCAAGCTACTACAATCTGTCAAATTTCTTTAACAGATTTTCAACTTTATCGCTAAAGAATTAAGGTAAAGGTTGATTGGGAAAATGTGACGTTCCGCGAATAAACTGTTGGTCGGTCGGTGTATTATTTATATACCTACTTATTTGATAATTTACCGACAAAGACGCCGCGATTTGCAACAAGTGTATCACAGCATTTGACGCGCATAATATACACACACGCATACAGCGTTTGAGCGCCGCATTCGCCGACAAAGAGTACGGACAGAGGCACACAAAATTGTTACCTATTTTGGTAGGGTTGGTACAGGAGGATAAAATTAAATGACCTTGAAGATGTCTCAGCAGTAGGTAGGTATAAATTGAATGCTTTGAGTTTCTTGTATAAATACATTCTCACACTGGCTCGAATTCGAACACTACAGCGTTTAAAGCTGTCGGGCGAGATGATAATTAATAACCAAGTAGGTATCGCATCTATTGAATTGCGAATATTTTGATTTAGAAATAATCATTGTTAATATCGGTAAATGATAGATAGTGAGTGATATACCTAGGTACTAAAATGTGAGCAGTAAGATTGAAAATTGTATATGCCATGTCAGTGCTTTCGATAAGTTTATTTTAAAAAAAGCTCTCAAGTAAGATTTAGAGTTTACCATTCAATTACACACAACAAATTATTGAAAAACAAAAATTGTGAAAAATATATTTAGAGTGAGTACTTAGGAAATTAGTAGAAAAAATATTCTATCGTGGATACCTAGTTATTAAAAAGTTGATAAACGTTGTGTTTACTAAATTTTATTTTTCTGTGCTAATGCCAACATTGACAACCCTACCAAAATAGGTAAAAATTTACTAGACTTTGTGTCGCCGCCGCCGCTTTCATGTCAAAGGTCGCCGCCACTGCCCATGTTCCAAAGAATAAAATAAGTTTCCGGGTGCTCAGAACCGACACAAATAGATTATGTTGTCCTCGCGAGGAAGATTGTAGTCGTAAGGATAGGTAGATATTATAAGAATTGTAGTAAGTAATAATATACCAAGTTTATATTATTACCTATTAAGTATACCTTTTTAAAGGACATTGCACTGCAAATTTGGAAGTAGGTGATTTTAACAACCTTGGAACGTGGAAAAACTCCAAATATGAGCGACGTCATATTGCTTAACGCATTTTGTTTTAAAATCACACACTTCCAAAAATCGAGTTTTTTTTTAATAATTCCTCGACTTTTATGAACTTGATGATTGATGATTTTGATGATTATAATTCTGTAACTACATACGTCTTACAGCGCGAATCATAATCTAAAATCTAAACTAACGTGTTCAATAAATAGCAATAGGCTAATAGGTATTTGCAAGACTTGCGAGACTCTTGCTGCAAGACCAAGACCAAGACCAAGACTGAGAGCGCAATACCAAGACCAAGACCAAGACCAAGTGTATTGACGCAAGACCAAGACCAAGACTGGCCTAAGTCTCGTCTTGGTCTTGCATTTGGGCAACACTAATTGTGACCATTCGCACGGTTATTGATAATTTCTGAAGGGCTTGTTGAGCGGTCGTTACGGGTGGATTCACACTGTGATTGTGATGCGTATATCTATTGTTATGGAACATTTAATTTAGTCATCCATTATATTACTACTTTAATTTGCGTTAGTCGTGGACTATATTAGAGGGGTTGGTATGGAAGGTGCTCTTAATATTGTGCCATTTTATTCACGTGTTCAGTTCAGTGTTATTTTGCAAGCGGCAGTAACTTTCATCCTATAATCGGGATACTTAATCTATTCAAAGACTATGAGTTTATCGTCAATTTGTGTAAAGTATGGAATCAAATTGATTCAACTGAAGTAGATATACCTATGCTTTACTACTTTACGTAATATCTTATATTGTTATCTTTGTATCGAGGCTAAGATAAATTAAATATTTTTGTGTAGTGAGATCTTATTTCCAATTAAATACCTTTTACAACCATAAATCAACAGACTAATTTTATTTCTCTAAAATAATTTCCGATTGCTAAATATCAGGTTATCGGTTCTCAACATCGAGCTTCAATGTTTTTGGCTATACAAGACTTACATTACGATATGATCATATTTCCGTTCTGAGTTAATTTTCGAGAGAAGACCTAACGCTATACAGCGTGAATAATATCGTCGAGCAGGATATTCTAATGGGACAGCTGATTATTTTTTCGCGTTTACAATGTTGGTTCCATATAGAAAGTGGTTCAGTTTGATGGTTCGTGCCAAACCCCTAACTACGACTTTCTGATACATACTGCAGAAGATTATAATATTAAACATCACGCCTATAAACCCCGAAGGGTCAGGCAGAGGTGTCCCTGACCCACATTTCGCCAGTTATATTTTAAGTCCTCTGTAATAGGGGGCGAGCCTATTGTCATAATATTGTATCGTAATTATCATAAAATTGATATGGCAGTGTCTGTTAACACAAATAGCCCGTAACATAATACAGAGACAGATAAAATGATATTTTAAATGTTGAAACTTTTCAAACAATTAGCAGATAATAATTACTCGATATAATTATCTTTCATTACAGATTTGATTTTGCTGTAACCGAAATAACAGCGCTCGTTTTATTATGTGGGTGTCGATTTTATTGGATAATTAAGTACTTATGACTGTTTTTTTAAGTATCAGTTTATGCTTGTTTTTTTCTTTTTAAACCGACTTCAAAAAAAGGAGGAGGTTTCTCAATTCGACCGAATACACCATTATTTTTAGGTCGTTCTGGAGCCGAATACCATGAACTAGATCATCGAACTTGAAAAGATTGGGACTATTTTTTTCAAAAAATAACAATAAAAAAAAACACGAAAGAATAAATTTAATGTTTTTTTTTTTTAAATAATGGGAACTCAAATGCATAGGCGTGTGTAAAACGTATCCACGATCGGCAACACATGCGAACGATACCCATTAAAAAATTCATTCATCGATCGATTCTCATTATTTCCCAAAAAACATTAAATCTTTTCTTTCGTGTTTTTTTATTGATATCTATTTTTTGAAAAAAATAGTCCCAATCGTTTCGAGTTCGATGATCGAGTTCATGGTATTCGGCTCCAGAACGACCTAAAAATAATGGTGTATATATATATATATTTTTTTTTATGTGTGTTCGCGGATAACTTCGTCGTTTATGAACCGATTTTGATTTTTTTTTTGTTGGAAAGGAGATACTTCAAGGGTGGTCCCATGATAAGGAAACCGGGATCTGATGATGGCATCCAAGAGAAATTGAGGGGAGCTTTCAAAAATTGTAGTGGCGACTAGTGCGTTTGTAAATTTTTTGATTAAGTATTTTATAGCACTATAATTTAAAGAAGGTCTGGACTCGCTCTGATGATGGAACCGAAAGACAGTCGAGGGAACTCGTCAACGGTTTACAGCAGTCACCTTGTGTTTGGGTTTGATTAATTTGTATTGATGAGAAATTTACACCTAGATGGGTTGTGACTGTCATAAGGGGTCTGATGATGTAGACGAAGGACAGTAAGACAGGGAATTCCTCAACTGTTTACAGTAGCTACCTTGCGTTTGGACTTAATTCATGTATATTGATCAAAACTTTTTACCCATCTGGGTTACAAGTGCCATTACAGCTCTGATGATGAAAAATATTTGTATGGAATATTGCAACTAAAAATACAAAAATAAAAAAACTTTTTTGCAAAAAATAAAACCGACTTAATCATTGCTTGATAGTTAACGTATACCTCTTACCCCTTGTCCTAATATAACAGCTCCACGAATGTGTGGTCGACTCGTTCATTGGTCACGCATTTGTTCCGATAACTACAAACAACAACAAGTTATTTTTTAGAAATTTATTTTGTACCCTATCACAATGTTTTCTTATTTAGCCCAAAGGTTGTCTGGTAGAGAATGCCTTGTGGCATTAAGTCCGCCTATGTACCACTATAATTGTACATGAAGTTTAAATAAATAAATAACTCAAAATCAAATCAAACCAAATCAAAATATTTTTATTTCACATAGGCCTACATGGGCACTTATGAAACGTCGACAAAAAGGCGCACGGTTCGGGTTGGTCGTTTCCTATGGAGAAGAACCGGCAAGAAACTCCATGGTTACTCTTTTAAAATGATTAGATTTTACAATATTATCAAGTTACAGCATTAGTACTCAAGTATGGGGGGACAGCATAGGCCCGACAAAAAGCGCGGTAACCGCAATGACCGAGGGCGACGACGGCTTCAGGTTCGCTAAACAAAATCAGCACGACGCCGACGTGCGACGATCGCGTATCGCGCTATGAGTATGTTAGGACATGACCTTGTAACATCCTTTCTAGAGAACATTGACTAATCTAAGGAGCTCGTGGCTAAATAATAGCAGCCGCTCGGTTCGATCTTCAGGTTAAGCCACGATTGCCTAGGTTGGTCCATGGATGGGTGACCACCCATTACATACAGAGTTTCCTCCGTGTCTCAGAAACCACGTCAAGCCGTTGGGTCCGGGTGTCTCTTGTAGATCTTTGACAGTCGTTACGAGTAGTCAGTAGCCCGAAAGTCTAACAATCACTCTTACGAAGGGGTATTGTATTACCCAGTACTAACTGGGTTGTATAGGTCATATAGGCAGTCGCTCCATGTAAAATACTGGTATTCAGCTGCATCCGGTTAGACTGGGAGCCGACCCCAACCTAGTTGGGAAAAGGCTAGGCAAATGATGATGATGTTTTCTTGCTTTATCTTCATTAGAGTCCGTGAGTGGTCAGTCAGGTAGACAAGGCATGATTTTAAAATGTATCTACCATTTTTAGGGTTCCTTACCTCAAAAGGAAAAAAATGGAACCCTTGTAGAATCATTTTGTTGTCCGTCCGTCCGTCTGTCTGTCTGTCAAGACCCTTTAACTCGGGAACGCGTAGAGGTATTGAGCCGAAATTAAAACCATATAGGTACTCAAGTCTACAGTCCCTTGAAGCTGTGAAAAAATCAAACTTCTAAGTTTACGTAAAAAAAGATACGGCTGTTTATGCCGCAAAACACATATATTTCGACACTCAAAAGAATCAAAATTTATAGGGTACTTCCCGTTGACCTAAAATCATGAAATTTGGCAAGAAGCATTGTCTTATAGCAAAAATAAAGGGAAAAATGAACTGAAAACCGTAAATATGTAGTTTAATAACAAAATACCTACAAGTTTATACGGTACCCTCGGTGCGCGAGTCCAACTCGCACTTGGCCGATTTTTTATTGAAGGCATAGCAGACTGAAGGGCTAAAAAATGAAAATGTGATTATTCAATAGATTAAGATTTACACAAATTATGAAGGAAAGGGTACAAAAAATGTTAAAACAATTTCAAAGTGAAACATTTCTTCCGAATAATTTCCCAGAAAGTGACCTACAAAAGGAGTGAGTGCGGAATTAAATAGTAATGGCGCTCTCTCGGACCGTATTCTGCATATTTACATTCAATGTCCGGCCTTACGTTGAAGAATAATACTATTATTTTAATTCAACTTTCATGGCCCGAAAGTCTGACAACCAGTCTTACCAAGGGTGTCGTATTACTCAGTACTTTGGGTTATGGAGGTCATATAGGCAGTCGCTCCATGTAAAGTACTGGTACGAGTATTTCACTGCATCCGCTTAGACTGGAAACCGACCCTAACGAATTTGGGGGAAGGCTAGGCAGATGATGATTCAATTTTCATGCTCAAGCTCGGGGCGTGGACTAAACATAGACCTTAATTATACCACAAATGATTATTGTAATTGTGACTTTTATTCAAATCCGACAAGTTAAAATCTCACCTTTACTTTAGAATTCATCGCTGCAATAAAACTTGTCAGCAAAGAATCTTATTACAATTTTTTTATGAAATAAAATCTACACTCTCATGTAACGTTCCGTCTAGTTTTCTAATATTTTCCAATAATATCGTTTTGTAGGAGGTTATTGAACTTTGAGTTTGGTTTCCAATTAAAAACAAATCTGTTACGGAAAAAATGTACATGCTGTTTTTTTTGGTGGTGGCTTATAAATAGAATATCAACACAACAATTACGGAAGATATCCCGTAACTGACAGTATAAGTATAGAATATACCAGTTCAAACAGTTTAGAAAGCACGGTTGGCGCAGTGGCTGAGCGATTGACTGCTGTGCTTCGTGTTGCGGGTTCGATCCCCGCACGGAACAAATATTTGTATGGCCTACAGATAGTAGTTATTCCGGGTATGGCTTTTTGTGTATGTGAGTTTAAATGTTTGTAAACGCACCCACGTTACAGCAGAAATTTCTTGTGTGGGGCAACTAAAAATGACATTAAAGAAAAACAAAAAACCCGACTGTGTAAAAACTAATTTTAAAACTTAAAAGAAAGAAACAAGCCCAGTAGTTTAAATCATAAATTCTAATGCAGAACAGAACGACTCACAGTCGGGGCCCCTTGGGAAGATTTGATTGGTAAAATTTGAATGGGCCCCGACTGTGAGTCGTTCTGTTCTGCATTAGAATTTATGATTTAAACTACTGGGCTTGTTTCTTTCTTTTAAGTTTTAAAATTAGTTTTTACACAGTCGGGTTTTTTGTTTTTCTTTAAATTATTTTATTTTATTTTATACTTTTAAGTTACGATTCATTGACTTCGTTATAAGATGGTAAATTTCGCAATCTAGTAATTTCATTGAGGGAGTTAATATCGTGGGGATTATTAAGTAACTTTCGGTAGTCTAAACTACTGATGATTAGTCCCTCTAGTGACCTAACTCGGCTCAAAGCTACATATGCTTGACCTTTAGCAAAAATGCGAGTCAACCACAGCTCGGTCCAAAGTAGTTCCTTGGAGCTTGTGTACAGTTACACCCCAGCACAATATCAATGGCAACATTTTTCGCTCTATTTTACCCTGTCCGCGCAGTGCATCGAATTCTGTCGTCGATGGTTCGATTCTGACTCCTACTCCAGGAACATTGTTTTAATTGCTTTGTCGTCAAATTCTAGAAAAACAGCCTGTGGCAATTCTCCGGGTTCCAATTGGTCCCTCCGAAGAGCTGACCACTCAATTGTTCTTATAACACCCATTGCTCCGTTAACAAGACCATGGATAACATACAAATTTCTTCGTAACATAACTCGTGATCCTAAACCGATTGTTAAATATTTAACGATTCCTCCAGTTTTGTTAGGATCATCAGAAACATATACATTTTTCGGTTTTTGACCATATGTTTTCGATTCTACTGATATATCAACTGCATGTAATTTATACAACCTAGTAGTTTTTGCCAATATACTTAGTTGTCATCTTTTGATTATGTTCATCGACCTGTCTAGTAGTTGGGAAAACTCGAATGATTTCATTGAGATCGTCAACCTCTACCCGTCGACTATCTAATATCTCCAATTGTTGCATTGTCAGTTGACCGACTCTAAGATTATTTAATATATCCACAAATGTTGTGTCATGTCCTTGTCTCATATTTTGTGGTAACTCACAGAAATCAAATAGATGCCAGAGGTTGACTTCACCTATTAACGTCGCAGGTTGTCGATAGCAATAAGCCTCGCCAGTTGTTTTGGACACAGGTGGCAATTGCATTAGATCACCAAATAAAATAATATTACAACCACCAAAGAGCAGTTGATTATGCTTCATTTCGTGAAGGCGTAGATTAATATTCCGTAGCGTTAGGTAAGGTACCATAGAAATCTCATCTATTATCACCCAATCTATAGATTTCCATTTTTGTCGTTCTCTTTGAAGGCGTTCGCCAGTTAAAGGCCGCAGGTTTTCAAGTTTAACTCGCAGTCGCAGTTTTTAAGATATTATAGCGAAAAACTTATTAACTACTGATGTACCCTACCTACCGAACTATGAGTCGTGAATCGTAATAGTTTTGGTGACAGAAATGCAATGATGATAACAAAAAACAATAGGAATCCAAATTAAATATTTTCAAAACGTACGCACTAAAGTCAGTTAACTGTTCTCTCTTAGTGAGCTAAAAATGCTAAAATCAGTTGTAAAGTATGAAAACTTAAATCCATAACAAAGAATTCAATTAGTAGACGCGGAGAATCTTAACACCGCGATTCACAAACGTGCATCAAATGAACAACGCCATCTATCGAGCTTGCAAGTAAACTTTTTTCTACTCGGCGACTTGGCGATGAATAAAAGTTATTTTTTTACCAAAAATATTTGTTCTTCATGCTTTCTCACTGTTTTTTTTTTGTTTGTATATCGTTTGTACTTGAAATAAAAACAAATCAATAAGTAAGAAAATTAGCGAGAATGATTGTTTTGTTAAACAACTTTAAATCGTTATATATCCTAAACTGTTATTTAAAATGAAAAATGATAAAAGGAACCTAAAAATGATTTTAAAATACCTATTCAACGATACCCCACTTGACATAGTTCATCGTTTTTTTTTTTTTCATTTTGACAATATAGCGTCTGGTTGTCGCTGTGGTGAATTTTGATTACTGTCATGTCTTTAGTGACACTCGCAAGGTTAAGACGAATCGATTGACGTAAGAATTATCAAAATCGGCCTACGCATTTGGTCTCTAGAACGCCACATAGAAACAAACATACATACATACATAGACTGATAAACACATTACCCTCCTTTGCGTCGCGCAGTCGGGTAAAAATAACGCCATCTCTAACATCTATGGAGCGAACTTAGAGTTAGCTCAATCCCAGTTGTTCACAATGTTCTTATCCGGATGATACGCTTGATCTCAGATCCTTGTATAATATGCACAATAACTTAATACAAATAAGGTTCATCTTCAAAGAATCGAAAGGACCAGAGAAGTGATAACATTTTGGTAAGAAGTGCAAACAATAGTAATCTTCCACTCGGACGTCGAGTGACAACATCTATAACGCCACATACGACCAACGCATGGCATCTGTCGTAATACAAATCCTAAAACGCGCAAAGCAGAGTTATGTAAAACTATAAGACTGCAACTGTCGGGCGTTAACCCAGCAGACACAATACCCGTTCAATAAAGTAAGAGGAACTTTATAGCATTTTCCTCATTCTTCGAAAGTGGCAAACGCTACTTAAAATTACAGACCAAGCAATTTCTGTGAGTTTTCTGTAACCACTAGTACTTCGCCCGCGACTTCGTCCGCAAAAATCATGATAGCTAGGCTAATATGCAATATGCATGCTATAAATATAATTTATAGCTTATAGCACCCACAAATAATGTAGTTTTCTGCCCGTGAAATAATTTTTAAAATTGGATCATTCGTTCCGGAGATTACCCTACATATGTTAGCTATTTAAACTCTAAATACTATAAGTTTATGTATTTTTAAGATATTTACAGTATTTTTTTAAATTACACAAATGTATTAGGTAAAATTAGTAAGTTATTTGACTTGTTTAAAATGCTAAAATGGCGCTAACGGATATTGCGATGTCGCTTGACTATTTGTCTGGTAGAGGGGGATTTTAGAAGTTCGAGGCAGCGCCATTTTAGCAAGGGAGTAGTGGTTGAACTGTGGAAGTGTAATGAGCTCTGTAATACGTGTGTAAGTACAGTGAATTGTAATAATATAATTATAAATGTAATGTTGTAGTTCATTATTTTGTGCTTATTTTAGATGGTCTGATACCCAGTAAATAAATCATGCTTATCTGTTCTAATGCAAGGTTTTTATTTCTCTTTTGCTCTGGCTAGTCTTACATTTCAGAAGTGAGATAGATAACTTATGCTAACTACTGTAAATTGTTTTTGAACATTTTTTTTCTCTTTCTTATTTTATTCTATTGCATGAAATCTTTGAGTAACCTACAAAACGGTTTGAAGTAATCCAAATAAAGGGTTATTTGATCCTGTCTTTGATTTAGCTTGTTTAGTTTGTTCTCCAAAACATAGGTGTAGTTTTAGTGTAGGCATTTTGCAACATTTTTTGTCCGTTGATTTCTTATTTCAGTAAATCATGGATAACGTGCATCAGTTGTCGCCTCTTGGGCAATCTCACGCTGTATCGTGGCATGAGTGCCGCCAACGTTCCGTGGTCGTGGAGAGGCACGCGTTGCGGGTCCACGTCCACGATAGGCGCAGTTGTCGGTCCAGGAGCCGATCACTCAGCCAGCCCCGGAATAAAAGACGCAACTCGAGACCGAATGCAGCCATAGATCACGTCAAGAACAACGATCAGCAGCCGAACGATGTCAGTTTCTAGAATACTTTGGTATCTCAGTGTACCCGAACGCCCTGGTAAAAGTGCAGTAATAAGGTACAGTTCCTTTTTGTCTTTTCATGAATTTAATCATTAGTAATTTAGATAAATTTAAACTTAACTTTCGCTATTATTGTTTTTGTACCTAATGAAATGGATTGATATTTTAAATGAAAGTGTTTTTAAACAAGTTGGTGCTTTAATAGTTAGTGAGCTTACTTAAAATTGGTAATTTTATACTGATGGTTCACCTTTATAATTAATACTCGTAAGGTTTTGTTTTAACCAATGAAACACACATACTTTGTTATTTTATTTCACAATTGAAAATCAGTAGTCCAGATAACGGTTTACTCGTTTACAAAATTACTGTTCCAGCTAAACTCTCGCAGTCGCAGCATCAAGCAGCGTAATGTCAGCAGTGTCTGTGGCATCCGTTGTCATGCCCGACGTGGCAACTGGAGCGGTGCGAGCTGCAGCCGGAGTGGTTCGAGGTGCAGCCGGAGCGGTGCGAGGTGCAGCCGGAGTGGTGCGAGGCGCAGCCGGAGCGGTGCGAGGCGCAGCCGGAGCGGTGCGAGGCGCAGCCGGATCGGTGCGAGGCGCAGCCGGAGCGGTGCGAGGCGCAGCCGGAGTGGTGCGAAGCGTAGCCGGGGCGGTGCGAAGCGCAGCCGGAGCGGTGCGGAGCGCAGCCGGAGCGGTGCGAAGCGTAGCCGGGGCGGTGCGAAGCGTAGCCGGAGCGGTGCGAAGCGCAGCCGGAGCGGTGCGAAGCGCAGCCGGAGCGGTGCGGAGCGCAGCCGGAGCGGTGCGAAGCGCAGCCGGAGCGATGCGAGGCGCAGCCGCAGCGGCACGAGGCGCAGCCACGTTGACGTCGGCCACAGGAATAGCGGAACTAGGAGCGTCCGCATCAACACGAGGCTTTTTCAGGGTAACACTAATGTTGCCGAACAGGTCAGTGGTAAAATTTTATTGGCACAAATGTTAAAAGAAGTTGTTCAGACCATGGAAACTGATGGAAACAATGAACGTTTCCCTGTTTTAATGTTATACCCGAATTTGATCCATCGAAACGAAATCAAACGATAGAAATATGGATAAACAAAGTAAATGAGTGTGCACAAATTTATAACTGGTCGGACAGGCAAACAAGTCATTACGCACTGCCAAAGCTTGTAGGTTTTGCACAAAAATGGTACCAAGGACTTCCCAGTGTTATGTTTTCCTGGTCTGAATGGCAAGACAAATTACATTCCACTTTTCCAAGTACAGTGTACACTATAGTTATTGTCAGATATGCTTGCTTGTAAAGCGCGTTTTGGAGAGTCATTAGAGGAACATTTTTATGACAAAACAGTGTTACTAAATAGATGTAACATTATCGGCAAGAATTCCATTGACTGTATACTTTTTGGTGTTGAAGATTGTTCCATAAACACAAGTGCGGAAGCAGCCCAGTATTCTGATCTCGATAAATTATTATTGTATTTGAAGGGAGTTTAAATTAACAAGAGAATCGACAAAACGGTGCGGCAGGCAGGCGTAATTGACAATAAACGTAATAAAACCTATAGAACTAAAACCAATATGACAGAATTCACACCTAAATACTACAATTGTGGTGAAGAAGGCCACACGTACTATGAGTGTAAACAAACAATCAAACGGTGTACACCGTGCTTGTAATAAAGTGGGACATTTAAATAACGACTGTCCCGGTAAAAAGGATACAACTCGGCGGATACAAAGCGGTTTTAGGTATATCCGTAGAACATGAAAATGACTGCAAATATTTTAAACTAGCTTTAGTTAATGGTACAGCACTAGATTGCTTTATTGATTTCGGAAGTCAATGCTCCATGCTGAGAGAGTCGGTTGCCCGTAACTTAACAACTATATGGTCGAAGAATGACTTGCCAGTTTTGAGAGGTTTTCGCGATTCCATGGTTAGTTGTTCAGGAAAATATGACGTAAACATCGAAATAGATTCCGTGAAGGCAGTACCAATGCTTAGTCTCTGATCACTTATTACAAGTTCCGTTATTGTTGGGTCAAAGTTTACTTAGCAGGAGCACGTTACCTCTGTCATATTTATAGAGCTTAGCTAATAGTATTTTTTGAGCCACATAGTCAAATGCCCTGGTCATATCTATATACATAGCCATCACTGGTTTTCTACTGTCCATGTTATGGTATACTTTTTCAAGGAAGTTGAATACAGCCATATTAATGGTTTTAGTTTTTCTAAAGCCTATTTGTTCCTTACAAAATATATTATTCTTTTACAAATAATTATAAATACTATGATAGAAGACTTTCTCAAAATTTTAGAAAATATTCGTATTAGCGCTACAGGCCTGTAATTAGAAATATCAGTTTTATCTTCCTTTTTATGTACCTACTGGCTTGACTATAGAAACTTTTTAACTTTTCGAAAAAAAAATACCAAATTGAATACTATTTATGTTACTTAATATGGGGGCTTAATGAAAAGAAACTGCTTTTACCACTCTGGTACCAATGTCGTCATAGCCTGTGCTGTTGGTGTTTTTCAGGCGCCATAAACATAGATTAGTCCGAACCAGACGTGCTAAACTTATTATTTGTTGGACGAGTACTACTATTCGATTGAACAGAGTCTATGAAATTAGTTACGCTATCTTTTTGGGGTTTTTAAAACACTTATTATTGTCATTAATAACATTTACATCCGTTTCCGGTAAGTTAGGTTTTATTGAATTAATAACCTTCCAAATAGCCTTAGATTTGTTGGTACTCGTTCCAATAAAGTAACTGTTTTGCTGTTTTGTTTTCTATGTTAATTTAATCACTTTTTGGTATCTTTTCGAGAAATTTTTAATAGCGGTTTTTCAAACATTGTCTCGTGTTAGCCTTTATTTCCACAATAACGATCGCCTAGTTCTGCGTTTTACTCCCCGTGGAATCCACTGTGGTCTAGTTGTTGTATACAGTTTACGTTTGACTATTGGAAAACATAGATCAAAAAAAAAAAAAAAAAAAAAAGTTTAAGCAAATCAAGAATAAATATATAATTATATTAAAACTTGTTTACGACATCCGCTTCGTAAACATCGGAGAAACTAAGACTACACATATACATTTCCTAAAAGATCAATATTTTCTTTGCCGTAATCTCGTTTTATTTTACATAGTAATATTTCAAAGAACACATTCGTTGTATCGGGAACGTCATAAGTTGGGCTATGTGGTTAGATACACCTAGTTCTATAATCTCAAATTTGTACCCTCGCATGTTGTGGAGAATATTATCTAAAAACGTACCACTGCTTAAATGAACCTACGCGGGTTCATTTATTTCTAATTTGAGATTAAACTCCTTTAATAGCTTAAATAGTATCGCATGTTTGGTTTCCTGAAGAACATTTAAAGTCTCCGTAAATTATTATTTTATGAATGCATAAAAAAAAAAAAAAAAAAAAAACTATTCTTACATAAATGTCTAATGAATGAAGCATGCAGCTAAACAGTAATTTGGTATATTCAGTACGTTATACCTAGTCATTCTACTTCATATTGTGTTCTGTAAAGCATAAAACATGAACACATAATTTCCAATTGTTTGATAACGTGCCGAAATAGTCTGTAAACACCCATGATCTCTTGGATTCTAATCCAACAGACGATCTGTCTGCTGATAGATGGATGAAGATTTTAGTGGCATGTCAGAAGTACTGAGAGAGAAATTTATGAAAGTGTTGTAAACCTTCTTTCTTGTTTTCACTTCAATTATTTTGCTTTACTTTGTTATTTTTAATGTGTTATAATTGTCTCTTTTATTTTTATAATTTTAGTTACTGCAATTGGTTTGTAACCAACCGTTGTGATTAAATAAATAAATAAAAGTTATGTTGATTGATTTTTGCATAGTAAATGGTAAACTGATAATATTTGTTGGTTATAGAACGATGGTAACTGAAACTAATTATTGAAAAGATATGTTTATTAACTGATTTGGTTTTACAGGTGATTTATCTGTAGTTGATTATGGCTACGTAACAAAAAATTTTGTGGGGCCTGTTGCCGCTGGTATTCAGGACGTATGGGGCCTGTTGCCAGGGGTATTCAGGACAATAATTGGGGCCTGTTGCCACTGGTATTCGGGGCAATTGTGGCCTGTTGCCACTGGTATTCAGGACGTATGGGGCCTGTTGCCAGGGGTATTCAGGGCAATTGTAGCCTGTTGCCAGGGGTATTCAGGACAATAATTGGGGCCTGTTGCCACTGGTATTCGGGGCAATTGTGGCCTGTTGCCACTGGTATTCAGGACGTATGGGGCCTGTTGCCAGGGGTATTCAGGGCAATTGTAGCCTGTTGCCAGGGGTATTCAGGACAATAATTGGGGCCTGTTGCCGGGGGTATTCGGGGCAATTGTGGCCTGTTGCCACTGGTATTCAGGACGTATGGGGCCTGTTGCCAGGGGTATTCAGGGCAATTGTAGCCTGTTGCCACTGGTATTCAGGACGTAGTGGGGCCTGTTGCCGGGGGTATTCGGGGCAATTGTGGCCTGTTGCCACTGGTATTAAGGTTACCAGGGGTATTCAGGGCAATTGTAGCCTGTTGCCACTGGTATTCAGGACGTAGTGGGGCCTGTTGCCGGGGGTATTCGGGGCAATTGTGGCCTGTTGCCACTGGTATTGAGGTTACCAGGGGTATTCAGGGCAATTGTAGCCTGTTGCCACTGGTATTCAGGACGTAGTGGGGCCTGTTGCCGGGGGTATTCGGGGCAATTGTGGCCTGTTGCCACTGGTATTCAGGACGTATGGGGCCTGTTGCCAGGGGTATTCAGGGCAATTGTAGCCTTTTGCCACTGGTATTCAGGACATATTGGGGCCTGTTACTAATGGTATTCAGGACATTATTTTATAAAAATGTATTGTATAATATAATGAGATGATATTTTATAAAAAAAAGAAAATGTGACAAACTTTTCAACATTAATGTAACGTGTACGTACGTATATAGTTAAATGAGGTGAAATGTTAAGTGTATTGCTACATGTAATGTTTAGTGAAAATAAAATGTAAGGTATGTAATGTTAAATGAATTGTAATAAAAGAAATGTTAAGGCAAATAAAGGCTAATGAATGAATGAATAAGTGAATACGTACGTAAGTTGGAATACTAATTTTATGTGTATAATTCAATGTTTAAACCTAAAGTAAAATAAATGATAAACTTTAAATTGTAAATAAACTTTAAACTGTTATAACAACTATTGTATGGTTACTATTTCATTATTGAATAGTAATAGTTGCAGCACTGATGACAATATTTTTGTCACTTGTTTAATTTAGTCTTTTATAATATTTTCTTACCTTTGTATAGATTCTTTTTAACGATTGTTTGTGAATGTGTGAACAGTGTAGGCCTTGTAGATTCCTAGATGTGTGTTAACTTTTGTTAACCTCTTATCTTGTTTTCCGTTTTTCTTGTGTAGTAAGCAACGACTTATTGTCGGGCCTATGCTGTCCCCCCATACTTGAGTACTAATGCTGTAACATGATAATATTGTAAAACTAATCATTTTAAAAGAGTAACCATGGAGTTTCTTGCCGGTTCTTCTCCATAGGAAACGACCAACCCGAACCGTGCACCTTTTTGTCGACGTTTCATAAGTGCCCATGTAGGCCTATGTGAAATAAAAATATTTTGATTTTGAGTATTTGTCTACCGTACGAGGACGTACGAGGTTTTGGATGGCCGAATGTTAGCTATTTAAACTCTAAATACTATAAGTTTATGTATTTTTAAGATATTTACAGTATTTTTTTAAATTACACAAATGTATTAGGTAAAATTAGTAAGTTATTTGACTTGTTTAAAATGCTAAAATGGCGCTAACGGATATTGCGATGTCGCTTGACTATTTGTCTGGTAGAGGGGGATTTTAGAAGTTCGAGGCAGCGCCATTTTAGCAAGGGAGTAGTGGTTGAACTGTGGAAGTGTAATGAGCTCTGTAATACGTGTGTAAGTACAGTGAATTGTAATAATATAATTATAAATGTAATGTTGTAGTTCATTATTTTGTGCTTATTTTTGATGGTCTGATACCCAGTAAATAAATCATGCTTATCTGTTCTAATGCAAGGTTTTTATTTCTCTTTTGCTCTGGCTAGTCTTACACATACAAACTAACAAACAAATTTTACCTCTTTATAATATTAGTATAGACAAATTCCATAGTAATATTACAGTAGGTACTAAATTAACCAAGTCACAAAAAGGAAAAGTTCCTCGAACCCTTACAGTAATCATAAAATGTGTACACAAGACATTTCCTGCCATATTATAAGGTAACCCGCCTAACACGACTTTCGCGTGCAACATTTAATTATCGTAACGTTATTTAAGACAGTAACCGTTATTGTAATAGCTGTTATGATAACGGCTATTACCGTTATAGGATAGCAGTTTTAGCGTGTAAGTGATATTTGGGGTTTGGCTCGTTCGTAATATGTAGTTTGGTATGGAGTTGTTAAGTGGTTACGATATTTCGTCGTTTTGTGTAATAGTGTGTGATTTGATGGTGTAGTTATAATGTTCTATGTTTTAATTATTATGTTTCTGGTAATTTCGTTGAATATTGATGAGATGAGGAGGTCGTGGATAAATAACAACCACTCGGGTCAATCAGGTTAGGCCCCGCTTGCCTAAGTTGGCCCGTGGATGGGTGATCACCCAGTAAATACCGAGTTTACTCACGAGTGCCATTTGTAGATCTTCGACAGTCGTTACAGATAGTCAGTAGCACGAAATTCCGACAACCAGTCTTACCAAGGGATTTACCCAGTACTACCTGGGTTGTGGAGGTCAGATAAGCAGTCACTCTATGTAAAGTAATGGTTCAAGGATGGATGGATGGTTGGTTGGTTGGTGTAAGTAATGGTAGTAATGGTGGTGGTGGTGTAATGGTTGGTAAGTAGTGGTAGTCTTGAAGCCTTAACGAAGCTGAGAGGCATGTGTTCATCCCGTCATTGCAGTTTTATTTTTTGTTCTGGACTATGCCTGGGAATCTATGCAACTTTTTTTTACTTTACTTTAAATACCTCCATGACATGTTTTGAGTTTGTTATACCGTAAACCGCAATTTTTTACACAAAAAAGTAGTTTGCCAGCAATATTTTTTTTTCCCAGTGTTACGTAGTTTGATGTGTTCGAGGAGCTCGTGGCTAAATAATAACCGCCGCTCGGGTCGATCTTTAGGTTAAGCCGCGCTTGCCTATGTTGGTCCGTGGATGGGTGACCACCCATTACATACCGAGTTTCCTCCGTGCCTCGGGAAGCACGCTAAGCCGTTGGTCCCGGCTGTCATTTGTAGATCTTTGACAGTCGTTAAGGTGGCTCGAAAGTCTGACTACCAGTCTTACCATAGGGTATCGTATTACACAGTGCTAGCTGGGTTGTGGAGGTCATAATATGACCTATTATAGGCAGTCGCTCCATGTAAAATACTGGTATTCAGCTGCATTCGGTTAGACTGGAAGCCGACCCCAAAATAGTTGGGAAAAGGCTAGGCAGATGATGACTTAGTTTGATGTGCAGAATGCTTGGTTCTCTTTTATTTTTTCACCCTGTATCGAGAAATTCTTGGCCCAGATCATCTTTACACAATACCTTTAATATTACAGGCTATTTAGCCTGTAATATACTTGAAAAATATATACATTGTACTGTTTAGTGTAAGATAACAAAAATTTTGGCCTTATTTGCATCATTTGAATGTTAAAAAAACGCATTGCTCAACATCTAATACGCTCTTTAAACCTAGACAACTCTATGAACAATAAACGCAACACGAGCTCTATAATAGCCAACATAAAGCTCGAAACAATACAAACTTAATGTGTTGTTTGAGCTAGGCATTCAGGCTCTACCAGCTACTCTACAAGCGGTCTACCGAGCTCTATGTCCACTTTGTCCCAAAACTTCACTGGAATTGAAACCTCCTGAAAGCTCTACAACTTAAGCTTCCGAAACTCTACCGTATTTTCCCACCTTTTTACCGAAACGTTACGAAATAGTTTTTCAATCTCACGGTATTTGGATTCTCCAATGTTAGCGGTTTCGAAGATTTATTTTAATAGGTTTCTCGGTACTTTCTGTGGGTTAAAAGTAAATTTGTGGTTGAGTGGTATCGTATGTTAGGCTAATCTGCCTTTGGGATATGTAAATTTATGTGAAAATAGTATTTTTATTTATTTAAAACGGAAAACTGTATTTAACATAATTTTATATTTACAGTCTCGTTGGTCTAGTGATCGCAGGCGCGATTGCTGTCCGTGGTATGCTTGCAGGTCCTAGGTTCGATTCCCCGGCCGTGCAAAGTGTTATTGGATTTTTCCATCAGGAATTTCTTAGTAGCAGCGACGGAGTCTAGATTTTTGATGGTCAATATGAATGTTAAAATTAAATTATGTATGTATAGGTAGGTATACCTCTGCCTAACCTTTTATAGAATACAGGGGTGATATTACGTGTAAATATACCACAGAAAGTTTGGACTTGACCCATCATCATCGGGCTGCCTTCATTCAAATTTATTAGGGGCTGAAACAACAAGTTTTATTTCGTGCATATCTGCTACCGCCATCTCAGAATTTAACCCGTTTCTTTGGCTTTTTATTGCTACACAGATTTATACCTAAAACTTTTCTCATTGAATGTCTCCTGTTACTCTGCACATTATGAATATACAACAAAAGACTGCGTAAACAGTACAAACAACTTGCGGTAACCTTGGTATTTTGTTTTTGCAATATTGGTTTTCATACCAATCACTAAAAGAGTTTTGGTAGCACTTCATCTCATTTGGTCTTATCATAACTGTTCCTAAGAAAGGTGATCTTAGCCAGTGCGATAACTGGAGTGGTATTACTTTGCTCTCGATTCCCTCTAAGGATTTCTGCAAGATCATCCTGGATAGACTGTCGAAGGCTGTGGATCCTCTTCTACGCAAGAAACAGGCTGGCTTCCACTCGAACCGCTCATGTACGGATCAGATCGACACTCTCCGTATCATACTGGAACAGGCATCAGAATGGCAGATCCCGAGATTTATCTAGCCTTTGTCGATTTCAAAAAGGCCTTTGATACGCTGAAGTGATCTAGTATCTGGTCCCGCTTACTAGAAATTGAAGTGCTGTCGAAAATTGACCGTTTATTGTAGGGTATTTACAGGAAGTATTCTTGTAAGGTATCCCAACGGCCTCATCTCGGATGACGAAGCAGTACACGCGGGTGTCCGCCAAGGCTGCCTCCTGTCGCCACTTCTCTTCTTAGTCGTTCTTGACGGAATTCCGCTTCTCATCTCTGAAAACAGAGAGAGTGGGGATTATGCAACGTCTTGGAAGACTTGGACTACCCCGATGACTTATACCTTCTGAGTCATACCCATGCAAGCAATGCGAGTGTCTGTCTGTCTGTCCGTCTGTCACAGCCAATTTACTCCGAAACTACTGGACCCATTAAATTGAAATTTGACTCAAAAACGGACGTGTAACGTAAATTAATGAAAATTAAACATGAGGGCCACTTTTGGGGATAAACTAGAAAATGAAAAAAAAAAGTTTTGCAAACTATATTGTGTTACATTTCAAATAAAAGGGCTCATTATGAGCATCTCAAATATATTTTTTTATAATTTTTAATCGGTTTTTATTAAAAAAAAAAAAATATACCGGCCGAATTGAGAACCTCCTCCTTTTTTTTGAAGTCGGTTAAAAATAGGCGAAAATTTACCATTACCCCCATTAACTCCGAAACTACAACGCCAAAAATTTTGAAAAAAATACAAAATAGTTCTTTTCTTATAAGTCACAGAAAAACCTATAAGAAATCAATGGTAACAAATTTTAGGTCAGATTTAAAACAACTTACGGAATTTAGATAATTAACGTACGGAACCCTCGCACTTGTACGGTTTTGTCATTGCGTTTCTCGACGACCGCTACGAGTACAAAAACACAACTACACGCATGTAAAATAATGTTATCTGTTTATTTGTTATCCAATCAGCTCGAGTGGCACAGCGGTGTATTTCTGTTTGCCGTGTTCCTGGTCACGGTTTCGATTCCCAGATTGAACCAACATTGATGTAGCTGGCTATTGTTTGTTTGTCATACATATGTACATACATAGAAACGTACATGTATACATATGATTTCTATATATCTCACAATCAGTACTACGACATAGGAAATCCTAGTGTAGTAATTTAATTTTATTACCTTGAGGTAGTTCAAATATTTGACGCAAAGTTCAAACGCTCGGGAATTGATTAATTAGTTTCTACATAGTTACCAGTTTATAGGCAAATTTCTAGGAACCTACTAAATCACCGTACAAGATGTATGTAGGCAAACGAAATTTATCAGTAAATAAACAGGTTTGAATTCGTACAAAGGGACTGGCTGTCAAAACTATCATTAAACTATAAATACATATATGTACAAACGTTGTACGTTAAATCCGGGATGAAAAGATACCCAAAGAAAATGCAAATAACGATAAAAAAATCTTGACTGTTCATCACATTCCTTAACCAAGGCGAGTCATCAAAAGACAAAGTGTCCTCCGGCTTCATAGCACAAACAGCACTGACACGTAAAGGCAATAAACATGGCAAAAGTGCGAATGAATTTCGCTGACTTTACGTATCCAATCTCAAGCAGAATATCCTCACCATAATGTTCATAACACAGCACCATTGTCTCCTTTATAAAAAACAAACACGCAGCCACCCACGAAGGCTACTGAGCTGACGTCTACATTAATTCTAGATAACGCAGAATAAGTTGTGGGTAGTCAGCAATAATTTTCCGCCTTGGCTCGGGTAGAAAAATCTCTAGGGTGTGTCACGCCGAGTTGGTTTACTCTACGGCAATCAAGAAGCAAGTAGCAAAAGACTCGGTTTGGATAAACTTTGTCGGTGGTAAAGTAATCTAAGTACTAGAGACCGTCGGGAGCTCAGTGTGGCCATATTAAATGAGTTCTAATTTCATTTGTCTACCCTCTCTTAGTTTGCAATGCGAAAATTGTTGATGTTAGTTAATGTTGGATTATTGTCTAAAAACTCCCATTACTTAACTCACAACATTATCATCATCATCTGCCTAGCCTTTTCCCAACTATGTTGGAGTCGGCTTCCAGTCTAACCGCATGCAACTGAATACCAGTATTTTACATGGAGCGACTGCCTATCTGACCTCCACAACCCAGCTAGCACTGGGTAACACGATACCCTTTGGCAAGACTGGTTGTCAGACTTTCGAGCCACTGACTACCTTAACGACTGTCATAGATCTACAAATGACAGCCGGGACCAACGGCTTAACGTGCTTTCAGAGGTACGGAGGAAACTCGGTATGTAATGGGTGGTCACCCATCCACGGACCAACCTAAGCAAGCGCGGCTTAACCTACAGTTCGACCCGAGCGGCTGTTATCATTTAGCCACGAGCGCCTACTTAACTCACCACAATGCATTACCTAACCTACTGAAACACGTAACAATAAAATCGTCCAGGTTTTTTTTCGCTGGTGTCTGTGATACAATGATTGTTATGAGTACAGACACCAACGATAGACTTTTGTCTGAAATGCTAATTTTTACTTGGAAATTTGTTTTTTGTGAACTTTAAATGTGTTTTTATCTGAAAAAATAAATATTTTATTGTTCTTAGCGATCATTTTCAGAAACGAGTTATTCGGAAGACTCAATGGGAAAGTAAGCCTGTTGTTTTGTTGGGTAAATTAAACAGCTTTTTCAGGTACGGAATGAAATTTTCAGCCTCAATCAAAATTATTTCTTCACCAGTAGCGTAAAATGCTAATTAATTTCAAAATATTAATATCACACTGTGGTCTTATGTGTAGTAAGCTGTTAATTTAATTAATTGGCGGTAACTATTTCATTACATCATCACACAAACAATTATTTGAAAATTAAATTTTTCGTGGAAATTAGTTCCACGAAAAATTTAATTTTCACTCAAATGTTTCAAAAACACCACATTTTTAGGTTTTATTTATTTTCTCTCTTTTCTGCAAACCAGATTTAGTTTTAGTTAATCCTTTGCTTTGACAAACGGATTGAACAAATAAATACATAGAAAAATCCAAACAGTTTTATTCAATTACTGTGAATCCTTTAGTCAAAACGTTTGATGGAATTAACTGGCTAGTAAATATGCAAAGGCTTTTATTTAAGGCTGTATTTACAAAGTGATGATTCGTGGCCTATTTATATGGACCTATTTTTTCATTCTTCTTCGACTGGACGTTATGGACCCTGTCGGGCACAGCAAAAGACAAATACAGTAGGAGAGAGGAAGCTTTAAACAGCCACACCTATATCCAAATCAATTCCAATAATACCAAAATTAGGGATTCTTTATATTTTATCGTTTAAATATATATGTATTAATATATAATATCGTTTTTTTTGTCAAAAAAAAAAAATATATATCGTTTTTTTTTGTCAAAAATTGTTTTAGTTTTTTTTATAAATATGTTTATTTTATCTTCTTTTTTTATTAGTTCAGGTAGTTTGTTATATATTTTTATGGACATTACATGCTTGTTGAATATATTTTTAGCCGAGACTGTGGAATGTTTAATCTTGATTTATGTTGGAGTGTGTAACGTGATTGTATGTCCTCGCGCTTTGTATAAAATTCTTGATATTTACGAACGAAATTGCAGGTTTGAGTACTTCACGTCTGAGCAATAACATCTGACATGATGGTTTGCTGTGACGATATGAGGATTTACTGAGAAATATGTCCTGTGTGGACTGGCACTGATTTTGGGAAGGTCGATGATACCTACTCCATTTGGCCAGATTGTCGATTGTTTCTTTAGCGACCAATCCAGGCCCGTATTCAGTTAAGAGATTTCCAGATTGGCTACTGCAGTCCGTGTCCAGGTCGTGGTAGTGGTGAACTTAAAAAAAGAAGGCGGTCTTAGTTCCAACTATGACCGCGCACCAAAATAACCAAGCTGTATGTACTATACTAAAGTTCTGTCTACTTTTTATGTGTTGTTCAAAGTTTTTGTCGCTGTCAGTTGAAACTCTTTGCTTGTTATCTTTCAGAACAAATTGTGCTTAGTTCCCGGACTGAGAACATGTCTCCTCGAGCATTCTCATGAGAATTCACTAAGATATTAGGTAGGTACATACTTATGGGAAATAAACAGGGAACATTATTTATCTACATGTTTTAGACTTACATTAGGAAATTGGTTGAAGTTGACATACTGTAATAAATTAACATAACATCACGCCTGTAATCCCTGAAGGGTTAGGCAGAGGTGTAACTAGTACCACATACATATCGCGTTATGTTTAAGGCTAATGTAATAAGTTGAAGTTTCACTTATTTTGTTTGGGATCAAACACCACCAAAGTAGGTTGGCCACAAAGACATTCAAATATTTACGAGCAATAGACTGGACAAGATGAAAAAAAAACGTAATTCAATACTTGGTACTACTTAGTAACAAATCGTTCTGTCTAGTGTCATACTCTCGCTTGTCAGGTAGCATTCGTGTGTCAAAATCGAAAATGTTCGGGATCAAATTTTTTGTATGACAATATTCGCAATGTCCGCTCTATAAATTTTTGGAATCTCTTTGGTTGGCCACGAGTTCCACACTCAAGCGACAACGACTGCTGTAAAAACAAATGAAAGAAATTGCTTGGAACAAACCAGTAACTGCGACGAATCAGTACTCACACGAAGGAAACAAGTGACAGTCTCCGTCGCAAAACCTGAGGACGTGAATTGGCGAACGTGACGACATGGTAATTTTTATTTTATTATTAATCAATGCATTGCCATCCAACGTGGCAATGATGCCAGCCTGGGCACCTTTTCCCGCTGAGGACAGCGATGTGTACGACTTTTTTTGATGCCCTGTTATTTTTTCTGCTTTTGATACTTCTACATATCTTTAGTATTTATTTAAGTTTGTAAATTATGTATAAAGTTTGTAAAATAAAAATGCTAGGACATGAAATATTTAAAATGACCTATTTTGGTTTCCGAAATACAAGGGAAAGACTCCCTTTATAGTTTGAAAATAAGAAGCAGCGGAGTCTTTTCCGTCAAAAAGTACACTTTAAGTACCTATCCGTTAAACCATTTGACAACAGTTGGCAAAGCGCTTACCGGCCATCGTTCAGACAATCTGAAAACAAAAACAAATGATATTTTTTGTACTAAAATCCAAAGGTTTTATAAAAACAAAACTCACTAAAAGCTTTTACTATGTATAACAATATTCAGATCCTTATGGATATAGTAGGTATATCAGAAAAATCAATTGGGTTTGGAGATGCTCAGTGAGCTTGAAACTGCATGAAAACGATAATTATTATATTTTGATACTGAAGTGTTTTGGCGCCTCGTACTGCTTCCATACACCTCGTAACTTTCGATTATATTTAAACAAAAAATTGAGCTTTTATACTAATTAAAAAAGTTCCTGGAGCAGGCTCTATACGGCGGAAAAAAATGGTTAGTATATAATAATATGTAAGTAATGAGATATTATTTGTATAATTTAATCAAAACAGATAAATGACCGTTATAGAGTGCTTTGAATTGAATTTTCTACTGAATACTATTTTAAACAGTATAACATTACGAAATTCCATAAATACGTAACAGCGTATAAACTAGTACAGCTCATAATATTTTATGAAAATAAGTTATTTTCATTACACACATTGCTCAAGTACATTTTCAATATTTACTTTTTGTAATTACTACAGGTAAAATCAGGAAAATAAAGACGAATAACACGTTATATTTATGGAAAACAATAATAACTTTTATGCAAATGTAAGGCAAAAGGCTAATTCATCTGTTACTAATTGAAAAATTCAGATCAAAGAGCTGATTGTTTTCTCAACGAAGTTAATCGGAAGAATACTGTGTAAACTCTTATCAAAAAAGCTTTAACTGTTTATTAAATTGGGAATATTATTTACATCGGAAGTCATCGTGCGGAAATAATGTCCCAGAACCTAAAAAAATAATGCGAACATGCGGCCTCCTCCAACCCGTAATGGGCCCTCGTGGTTAATTATAACCTATTCCTACTCATAGAGAGGAGGCCTGTTTCTCAGCAGTAGGAATATTATATACTGATTATGCTCGAAAAAACTGACAGAAAATGACAACAAACAGAAGTGTAAAACACAATAAAAATAACTCGAAAACAGAAATGATTAAAAAAAAAACAAAAAGGGAGATATTAAAATCTGTGGGTCGCAAAAAAAAAACAAGTATTCTAATTAGACACCTGATTATGATTCAGCCATAAGGCGAGCAACCCTTTTGTTTTCCGATATAAAAGAAATAATAAAACAACCAATATTGTTTTACAAAACCGCGCCATGAAAAATTTTTAAAGACACTTAAGCGTGACTTAATTCTTTGATGCCGCAATTAAGTTGAGTTTCATATTCTTTTTGTTTAAAGTGATTATACAGGTTGAGTTTTTTCAAGAGTACGATAATATGGTCATTATTGCGTCATAGCATAATCTTGTTAGGTTTTCAATAATAAAACAATTTTTTTTTTTGCTGCTTCATTGGTCTAGTAGTCGCAAGCGCGACTGCTGAGCATGAGGTCCTAGGTTCGATTCCCAGGTCAGGCAAAGTGTTATTGGGTTTTTCCATCAGGAATTTCTCAGTAGCAGCCACGGAGTCCGGATTTGTGCCCGGTTGATGGTAATAGGCTCGCCCTCTATTACATGGGACTTAAATATAACTGGCGAAATGTGGGTGTACTAATGGGTACACCTCTGTCTAACCCTTCGGCAATTACAGGCGTGATGTTATAATATCTACTTGAAATAACTTCTTGAAAATATATGGGTTTTACCCATATTATGTACCCTACGCCATTCGTGCTAGGTATGGTGACATACCAGAGCTTAGAAGTTAGAAGAAATCTTTCTCTTATTAAATATGTCATCCGCCTAATTCGTGGTTCCCTTTTTAATACACCGTTATTACAATACATCTCACTACCCATCAGACACACTTTAAGCCCACGCTAACGTCCTCTTTTTTCAATTTCTCAAACTAGCACCACAACCCTTAAGACTAGCCCATTATTTGTAGCCCTTACCCATATCAATAACATTTTAATGTATGACGAATCTATGGATATTTTTGCAAGTACTGAATTGAGACTCCTCAACACTGCTTCTCGATACCTGGAGTCCAATGCCACTCCTAGTACTATCTTGGGGTAAACATAGTGCATCCCTTTAAGATATATGTAGTTTTATGATTATGATGATACTATTTTTGTTAATTTTACTGTAATATCTTGTGTTTATTCTAATTTCTGACTAGTTACTAAAAATGTTATGTTTATTTTTGTTTATTTACTTCTGTTATTACTATTTTTTATTTTATTTTTAATTCTAATTTGTCAAATTTTACTTGATTTTTATGTTCAACCAATAACTTGTATGTGTGGTGTAATCTGTCAGTATAAGTTGGTTTAAATTAAGATCCGCATCCGCATCCGCGGATGTCAAAAAATCTTTTTTTTTATGTTTAATGAGCCTACTCTTGACCTCAATCTAGTCCTGCGGACAGAGATGAGGTCGACGATGGAACGAGCTAAGCCAAAAGAAGCCTATTAACTCGCGACTTAAGTAGATTGAGGTCATATGAATTGCATCGCAGCATCCCTGAATACGACGTACAAGTTGAAAATAACGAACAATTTTATTGTATGTACAAGGAAGTTTGATCTCCTTCAAACTTTGCATGTGCTTCTTGAATTAAAGTTGTAATGGTATGTAGTTACAAGAAGTGGTACATGTTCTAGAATACCATGCAGTTTCTTGACTATTTAAGATATCGAAAATTTTTAATGTAAAATAAAGGGAATATTCTACGAATTAATTTTGAAAAAGGGCGAAATTAAAGCCAATGAGTCCCATACGGTACCTATATAGAATTACCATTGGACGATATAGTTGTCTACAGAAACCATGGTTCACCATTCAACGGTAATACGAAAAAACTATTAGTACTAACATTATTTAGCGACAGCACGTATCGCCGAATAACGCTATAAAGAATGAATGGTTGGGCGAAACCAAGATTTAGAACCGACCGATAGCAATTTTTATTGAAAACGCCGATCCAAAACAAGTTTCTTCTGTTTCTTGCTCATAGAATTGTGACATGGCTCGATTAAATTGCATTAACTTCTATTTCCATGCGTTTATCTCAGTACCTAATGCAATAATGAATAGATCTGGAGAATTGATTCGCGGCTGTGGAAACCACAAATGACGTTGACCAGGGGCCCAATTCTGCTATTACAATAGACGACAATAGTGTCAGAATGGTCTGTCATTGATTTCATAATTGTTGATTTTGACAAGTTTTGACAAGTAAAAATCAATAATTATGATATCAATGACAGACCATTCTAATGGTAATTCTAATGGTCTGTCATTGATTTCATAATTGTTGATTTTGACAAGTTTTGACAAGTCAAAATCAACCATTATGAAATCAATGACAGACCATTCTGACACTATTGTAATAGCAGAATTGGGCCCCTGGCGTTTGACCAATTGCTGTCTGTAAAAGATTATTTAGTTCAACCGTGTTCCGGCGAACCATGACATCGGCAAATCTTGTTATCGGCCAATCATTAATTCTTTGTAGCGTTATTCGGCGAAACGTGCTGTCTAAATAGTGATATCGACTAATAGTTTTTTCGTATTACCGTTGATCGGTGAACCATGCTTTCTGTAGTCAATTAAGAGTAATTCTATAGGTATACCATACGGGACTCAAGGCCAATGTATGTGATATGAAGATGGATGAATTGTGTGAGGAATGTTATGAAAGAAAAAGGAGTAAATGATATCGTGACTTCTGACAGAGGAGAATGGATGAAGAAAACGTGTAGCGCTGACCCCAAGTAGAATGGGACGAGGGCTGGAAGATGATGTTGTCATGTGAAGTTAAGAAAAATAATTTCACATAACGTGGCTGAAGTCGAAAATAGCAACTTTACAGGCCCGTGATATAACTGCATAATTATGCCTAGGTAACAGTACAACTACAAAACCATTTTTTAATTTGTGATCCATTCGACGAGACGCTGCTGGTTTCTGATTGGCTGAAACAACGCGTCTTCCGATTCTCTAGCAAACGGCATCAAAATTTCAAAATCGCCAAAAATTTACTTACGTAGTGTTAGAACTTCAACGGCGTCAATGTTATTGCGTCTAATGGCCGCCATTTTGAATTTAATGACAAATTAGTTATGCGGCGCACTTTTTGGATAAGACTGGTTAATCTAGCCGTTGCTAGAGTATCGAAAGACGCGTTGTTTCAGTCAATTATAAAATTACCGACTCCTTAATTATTGAGTCGCTAAGATTACATTATTTTGCGTAAACTATGAGATTAATAATCCTTTCTATTTGACTTTGCCGAAGTCAGTTCCAAGACTTCAAAATTAAATCACTTTAATATTTTAAAAAGAAAGCTCAAATGCATATTAATACAAATTCTAAGAGAAAGAAAATTGCCAATCCTATTTATAGCTACCGAGCAAAAAGCCGAACGGACGAAAAAAAACTTTTGTAATGACTTTCAAATGAATATTCATAAATGGCGAGCTCTTACACTACGCTTTTCATAACATTTGCATAATACCAAGGAGCTTATATTTTATTTTTAAGTTTGCTACGTTTTGATTATCCACCTCTTTTTTTAATCTACGGCTAGTAATTGAAAAGGTTGAATCTTTATAACTTGTTTAATTTATGATGGTTTTCATTTTATTTTTACCGTAAAATAAAGCTTGGCGGTGGAAGAGTTAATTTATTATATCAACGCCTTTTTAATGTTCCGTACCTATTGCATGTAATCATATGCATTTAAATAAATAAAATTTAAGTGTCTGTTTATGATTACAAAATAACAGCTTTTTACTGAATGCATATGAAAGTATACAGGGTGATTGGTAATTGTATGCATGCACTTGCGGCTGACCGATTTTGACGGGACTTTTGGCTTGACTTCAGGCTTTGACTGGCAGATAGCTGATGTCATAAGGAGAAACTTATGCTACTTTTATTTGGGGAATTTTTAACTGCACCTCTATTTAGAAATTTAAGTAAACAAAATTTCTCCACTAATAACCTACTGCATATCAAATAAATGACTGTACTACAAATTAACTACTTGATTACCTAAACATGTTGTACAAAAAATGTTTAAAATTCATCAAAATCTGATCATCAAATACACTTCTCATCAAAAAAATCGAAACACTTTCGTTTTTATTGTTTTTGTCCTAATTTTTTACAGAAGAGAATTAATTCCATGAAAAAAAAAACATTATTGTGTAGCTGGCAGTTTGGTCATTACAGTAAGAAGAAAAAAATCAAAATTCGAAATTAGAATTTCATTTGTTTATCCTATAAATGAAATTAATCACTGTTTTGAGACAAATGTGTATTTATGGTTGGAGTACGTTTCTCGTTTAAAAACTAAAAATTAGCGCTTGTCTTTAAACTTTTTGTTTCTTATTTCATTTACTGTGACTTTGGGACGTCTGAAAAAACTTTTTTTTCTAAAACATATGGATACTTCGCCCGCAGAAGCCGCCCAAGTGGTGGCATTGCTGGATTCTGGACTTAGTCAGCGTGTTGTGGCTGCAAGATTGCATCTAAGCTTATCATCTGTTCATAGAGTCTACAAACGCTATCGGGAGACTGGTTCGTTCACGCGCCGTTCAGGATCTGGCAGGAATCGGGTCACTTCTGAGCGAGATGATCGATTTATTGTAACAACTTCTTTACGAAATCGACGCCTTAACGCTTTTCAACTGCAGCAGCAGCTTCGCGTTGTACGAAGAGTAGCTGTAAGTGACTCTACAATAAGAAGAAGGTTGAAGGAACGCGGATTGGCACCGCATAAGTCAGCGAATGGGCCGAAATTAACTGCAGACCATCGAAGAGCGCGCCTTAACTTTGCACGCGAGCACCTAACTTGGTCATACCTTCAGTGGAGCAAAGTACTGTTTTCTGATGAGTGTAAAATTATGCTGTATGGTAACGACGGAAGGAACAAGGTCTACAGAAGAGATGGAGAACGCTTTGCACAATGCTGCATTGAAGAAAAGGTCAGCTATGGTGGCGGTTCGTGGACGGTTTGGGGAGGAATCAGCGCCGACGGTAAGACAGAACTTGCCTTTGTGTCTGGGCCACGGCTGCCTGCACTAAACTCTCATCGGTACATCGAACAGTGTCTTGAACCTCATGTGATGCCCTATGCACATTTTATTGGCAACGACTTCATATTCATGCACGACAATGCTAGAGCTCACACCGCGGGCGTCGTACGAGATTATCTTACCGAAGTCGGTATCTCCATTATGGTATGGCCAGCAAGAAGCCCGGACATGAATCCCATTGAACATCTATGGGATGAATTAAAGAGACGAATTCGAGCAAGAGATCCAGCCCCAGAAACACTTAGCCAGCTGCAAAATGCAATCCAAGAGGAATGGGATAATATACCACAACATGTGATCGTGACTCTCATCCGATCGATGAAGAACCGTATGGAAGCAGTAATAAGAGCTCGCGGAGGGAATACAAGTTATTAAATAAACGTTTCTTACATTTTTTTTTCATTTACGCGTGTTGTTTTACCCATTTCCTTCATATTCCATACAGGGTAAAAATTACTCATTATACAAAATACGAAACCTATGAAGACTTAATTTGAATTTAGAACAATAACATTAGGATTTAAAAACCTCATACTACTCACTATTAAATGACATTTTACATTTATTCCTAAATATACACATTTTTCTGATAATCCTTATCAAATCATAAACTGCGAGGTGTTTCGATTTTTTTGATGAGAAGTGTATTACTCACCGTAAAACAAAAATACTGATTTGCACACAAATTATTCAATATTACCACGGAATTTCCAAAATTATTTTCTAAAACTGCATAACAAAAAGCGGGGCTCCGTCGACGACGCCTTTGTTAAACCCGTTTTCTCGTGGTCCTACTATTTTGTCCTACTAGTAGACGAGGGAGACGAGTTTCTGTTTGTCCTACTATGACAGACAGTCGATGTCAGGGGCACCCCGAGGTTCGGTTAGTTAGGTTCCTGTAAACCCTGCAGACAGAAATAGGAGCCCCGCGCAGCGGGGATCCATCGACCTGCTGACGGAAACGCTAACCCTAGACGGTCGACGTCAGGGGCACTCCGAGGTTCGGTTAGTTAGGTTCCTGTAAACCTTACTTTTAGTAAACAGATATTCAGTAAAACAGTTAAGCTTTAAAGATCTAACAGTATGGTATAATTGATTTATTTGATGAGCAAATTTAGTGTGCAATTCAGTATTTTTGGTGGTCATTTCGAATAGTTTGATTGAAAAAACGGGATTTACAGTTAAAGTATTAAATACTACCCCTTTTATTTTAGAAAAAAGATTTTGGTTCCGTGCAAAAAATTAAAACCTTTGAAATTGTTAACAAAATCCGATTCAAATAGGGAAGTAATATTTTTACAAAAATGCATATGGACGAAGGTCACGGGTAACAGCTAGTAGATAATGAAAGTACGCGTGTTATTAATCTTAGGTGTATACCTATTTGTCACAGACGACTTTCTCTGAACTCGTCAGAAAATATGGGATTGGATTCAGGTATGGCGTGGGTTGTAAGTACAAGCCTTTATGATGTCTTAAATCATAATTAATTAAAATGGATGTCTTAACGTAGACGTTACTCCGAAACAAGACCCGTTTTCAAGATCTTTTGATACAACAGGTTTCTCTTGTATGTTACAACAGAAACTAGCTAAAATGTCTAAGCTAGACAACATTGTTTTTCTCTGTACTGTGTATTAAATTAATCTGTATCGCCTGTTTTCGAAATAAAACAAAGTCTTAAGCAATATTGTTAGAGTTGCTTTAGAAAATATTTATTTTTTTCACTGAAGTTTGTCTTATAAAGTTCATTTAAAAAATAGTTTAAACGAAAAATATGAAAAACTAGCTTATGCCCGCGGCTTCGCCCGCGCTGTTTTCGGTAATTATTCCAAGGGGTCTTACTACCGGGATAAAAGTATCCTATATGTTAATCCAGGTTATAATAATAATAATAATAATAATAAAATTGTTTATTTATCCAAGTGGTACACACAGACACAGTTCAAAACAAGATGGCTGAAATACAATAAGTTTATAAGTACAGATTTTTGTGCATCGAAGATTGAAATCTACAAAAAATCTATGTATACAAAAATAATAATGAACCCTGTCTCTTAAACTAGGAGACCTGTATCTTAAGAGACAGTGATCGGTCAAAATAGGAACTTAATAAAACTGAAGTTTACAAGAGTGAAAGTGTGTCGATTTACCTTTATAAATGCGTATAAATATTACTGATATGATATTACAGATAAGTGTGAGTGTTGAGGTGTGTGTAACATGAGTGTGTGTGTGGGAAGGGAGTGGGAGATGTATGTGTGTGTAATTGTGTATGTATGTTTGAGTAGGTATTTGTTTGTTGTGGTGATAGTAGTTTTTTGAAGAGGTTTATTATGTCAAGCGATGTATGATAGTAAAGATTCTGTTTTTATATAGTCCTGCAGCATGAGCCAGTTAGGCTGGTTTTATAGTCACGCCGCTAGACGCGCCGTTGGGCAGCGCGCTGTTGAACAGGAACACCGAACGGCGCTGCTCAAGCGCGCGAATTTGAAACGCTACTACTACCCCAATACATATCCGAGCGCGCGCGCTTCCGACGGCGCCGCTGAAACGCGTGACTATAAAATCAGCCTTAGAGGTTTTTGATTTGACATTAAATTTATTTAGGTCTATTATGTCTAGTTCTTTCTGTATTTTTTTAAAAACTTGATGGCTTAAAACATAGAATTGACGTCTTGCAAAAGAGGTTTTGTACTGTACACCAGGGGGAACATATGTACGTTTCCTTGGATCAGATGGAGGTAGACGGGCGTGTATCCTCAGGACAGATTGGAGAATAAAGAGCTGCCGAACCGTCAGTACTTTGCAATCAGCGTAAAGTTGCGTTGTAGGGTATCTGTAGGGTTTCCGTAACATAACTTTAAGAACAGCCCTTTGAGACCTTTCTGCGCGCAGAAGATAAGTCTTCGCTGCTCCACCCCATACAGTTATACAGTAGCCAAGAATCGATTGGCATAATGTGTAGTACACCATTTTGAGAATGTCAATACCTGCGGATTCTCGGAGAGATTTGAAGATGTGAATAAGACGAAGTGTTCGAGTAGTTAGTGTCTCAAGTTGTTTGCCCATTTTAGTCCATCATCTATATTCACACCCAAGTATTTAACACTGTCAACTCTAGCAATAGAAGGACATGAGCATGACATTAACTGATTCCGGCATGAGTGAGCCGTTATCGTGAAACTACTTGTTGGTTTGGTGTTGCACCGGATTGCAAAGGGTAAGTAGTAGGTTTTTTTTAGATTTAATGTTAATAAGTTTAGGTCAAGCCAGTTCATCACTGAAGACAGTGCAAATTCCGCTTTTCGTTAAACATCTTCCCATGAGGGCCCATCCACCAGAATCGCTGTGTCATCTGCATATGCATAAATTTTACAAGCTGGCATTGACATCCTGCAAAGGTCATCTACATATATTTGAAAAAGTGTGGGGCCTAGAATGCTTCCTTGGGGGACACCGTATAGCACAACCTCTTCATTACTGAAGCTAGAGCCAATCCTAACCATCTGTGTGCGATTCCTCAGGTAATCTTTAAAAATTTCCAGAGCTATGCCACGTACACCTATACACTCTAGCTTGGAAATTAGTTTGGGGACAGAAACTGTGTCGAATGATTTTGACAGGTCCAGGAATATACCAAGGCATTTTTTTCTACTGTCCAGGGTCTTAGCAATAGATTGCGTTAGATCCAGTACTGCGTCTTCAGTGGAGACTCCAGGCCGGAAGCCGTACTGATTATCCGCTATAATTTTATGTTATAAAGTGTCTGTGTGCCAAATTTCACCCAAATCCGATTTGGCGTGAAAGAGGAACAAACATTCATCCATCCATCCATCCATCCATCCATCCAGCCATCCATCCATCTATCTATACTCACAAAATTTCGCATTTATAATATACTAGCGACCCGCCCCGGCTTCGCACGGGGGCAATAAGTACATATAAACCTTCCTCTTGAATCACTCTATCTATTAAAAAAAACTGCATCAAAATCCGTTGCGTAGTTTTTAAAGATTTAAGCATACGTAGGGATATAGGGACAGAGAAAGCGACTTTGTTTTATACTATGTAGTGAAGTAGGAGGTTAAGTTATACATATACAAGGTAGGGCCCTGGACGAATTCGTCAACCAAGCATTCTGTACATAAAACTAACCTACGCCAAAAATAATTACTGGGAAACGACTTTTCTTTTGGGGTGAAAAAATCACGTTTTACGGTAAAACTCAATGTAACGCACTCAAAAAATTGTGCTTGTAGATGTTGTAGGTGGTAATCGGCGAAGTTAAACGAGAAACTGCATTAGAAAACTTATAATTTGAAAAAAGGCACGAATAAATTAACAAACTATGTAGGTAAACACGTACAAGCGCACCCGCTTGTAGTGCTAGCCACATGCAACTGCCAGCGTCTTTGGTGGGGGTCCAGTGGCCCATACATCTACATAATTTAGGTTATACATGTACATATATTTATTACTACTAACTATGAATCTAAAGACATGAGCGTGTCGCTAACAGTGCTGATGGATGTATTGAATAGTAAACACACATGGAAGGATTTATGTTAAGTAAAGTTACAACTTATTGGTATTTAAAAAAAAAAAACTTGTGAAAATGCTGGAAGCTTTGACCCCCAATATTTCCGTTACGCAATAAATTGCAATATCGGGGAGACCAAGTGCCTATTTTCAAGGGTATTTTACACCCATTATTATTCATCTAATTATAGGATACTGTGCTCCACTACCACCGACTATGCATATCTTCCGAGCAATATCTCACACATAATGACCATATTGCCGAGTCAATACATATTTGGTCTATAGTATATTCACCAGCTTGCTTTCAAGGTAATTACAGAGACAAATTGCCCCTTTGACAAAGTTTATGGTGCAACAACTAACTGACAATATTGATATAGCTTATGGTTTATGATCGGACCTAATTATATGAACCTTAACTAAGTTAACAGTTCATCTGTCAAATGTTTGAAGTGTTGTTTTAGTTGATTCATTGAGCTCTTTAAAATTATTGAACAGTGTGCCTGAACAATCAGGGAACATAGAAGTTCAACGATATCTGAGAAGAATATTTTTTTTACAGATAGAACATAACGTCACACCTGTAATACCCAAAGGGTTAGGCAGGGGTGTCCCTAATAGTACACCCATATTTCGCCGGTTGTTGAAGTTCAATGTTTTTGAAGTTCAATGTGTTCGGCGGCGAGCTTATTGCCATCACCCGGGCACAAATCCAGATTCCACGTCGGCTACTGAGAAATTCCTGATGGAAATACTCAGAATCACTTTGCCCGACCTGGGAATCGGACCCGGGACCTCATGCTCAGCAGTCGGGCTTGCATCTACTAGACCAACCAGGCAGTCACAGATAGAAAATGCAGAAGATTATAAACGTTTAGGCCTCTTAAATTACAGTGTACTGCCGTTTCACATTTTTTTTATCGTTAGCTACAATATGTTCTACAGGGGGATCATTCAATCCTTATTGAAACTGACATTCTTACATATTGCTATTCAAATTAAAAATATAGTTAAAAAAAAACCGGCCAAGTGCGAGTCGTACTCACACGCACACAGGGTTCCGTAGCACCAAACAATAAACTAAAAATATTTTGAAGGCTCATTCATATGTTGTATTGTATTATAATCAACAGTAAAACTAAATTTGTTTTTCATAGTTTGTTAATGAAAAATAAAGTTACTGCTGCAGTTTGATGAAAAAGTCCCGTATCTCAAAAACTAAACATCAAATCTTATTCAAATTGATTTTCGTTGAAAGTTTGTTTTTACGTTCTAAAATCCTACATTTTTTCAGAATTTTCCTCCTCTTACTTTAGACATTCGAGGGGGAGGGGACACATTTTACCACAGAAGTGTCTATCTTTCATTTATTTAAGGTGAATGCTCCAACCAGCCCGCGAAATTCAAAATTTCTTGCGTTTTTTGCAATTTGCAGGCCAGTGCTAGGTTGTATGTTGATTAAAATGTTATTCGCGGCTGTAAGACATATGTAGTTACAGAATTATAATCATCAAAATCACCAATACAACCCTCACCGTTCATAAAGGTGTAGGAACAAAAAAAAAACAGAAAAAGTCATTCCTACAGCTTTATGAACTTAGAGCGTTTTATTGATGATTTTGATGATTATAATTCTGTACCTACATATGTCTTACAGCCGCGAATAATATTTTAATCAACATACAACCTAGCACTGGCCTGCAAATTGCAAAAAACCCAAGAAATTTTGAATTTCGCGGGCCTGGTTGGAGCATTCACCTTAATTGAATTTGAGAAAAAATGGTTTTAGGAACCTCAATATCATTTTTAAAGACTATAGACACCCCGCACGTATAGGTTTTTTTTTGTTTCAGTTCCATGTCCCAGCCCCCCTTAAACTTTTACATTTTTTACTTTTGTTTAAAAATCGTAAAGGGGTTCAAAACATTTACTTACCAAGTTTCAACTGTGTAGTCCTAATAGTCTCGGAATAAAGTGGCTGTGACATACGGACGGACAGACACACAGACACACAGACATGACAAATCTATAATGGTTCCGTTTTTTGCCATTTGGCTACGGAACCCCAAAAATAACTAAAAAACACGCTTTATAGTGAGGGCATTTTGTTTCTCGTATTTTTCTCAGCAAAACCTTTAATGCATGATGCTTAATAACTAGTCCACCATAATATTCGATTTAGAATGACGTTGCTACTAAGCTAATATTGTCATCCAAAGTAAACATTTAATGTATGCAAAATTTCAGCTCTATCGGAAATCGGGCAGTGGGTCAAAGAAAGAAGGATGGTCAAAACGTACCAACCACTACACGATTGCAAAAAAATACCGTTATTTTTTTTAAAAAAAAAACAAGAAATATCTTTATATGTAGCCACAAAAAAGTTATTCATTTACTTTAGTTTTCGTAACTTTTTCGAAATTATTTTGAATAATAGTTTCAGAACGCACCGATTGACGATTCATTTCGCGTATGAAATGACTTGGTATTCAGAGACTATATACTAGCGTTCCGGCGAAAGAACTACCATGGTTAAAATTCAGAGCAATTTTCAAAATGAAAAATATTCACGTTTTCTCAGTGTCTGAAATCCCATTCATGCATCAAAAACTATAAAATACCTAAGAAACGATACAAGTACATTTGCAAATTTTCTCGAACTTAAGACCAATATGTAGACCGAAACTCAAATTTGTAACTTAAACAAACCAGTACCGATACTAACTGTATATTAACTTGGCTGGCTTATTTATCTAGAGAGAACAGCTTCGAACAGGATATTAGATCAAGAATACTACTTTCATAACAGTTGCTTCCCTTAATACAATTAAAAGTATATACTTGTACATATTTAGTTCTATTATAGTTTTGTAGTTTGTAAATATTTAATATTTTGATTAAATAAAATTATACAATGGATTAAAAGTGTAAATATATTTTTTCATACTAATTTCAGTCGATAAATATTGGCTATTTCTTTCTTTCCAGAGGGCTTCCATTGACCTCTATCTTACTCTCTACTGTTACTATCTGACCACGGCAACTTCGTCTGCATCACATAAGAGAGAGAACCCCTATAACCCTCGTTAGAGAGATTTGATTACCATAAAAAAGGTTAGTGAGTCAACTTTAAAAGATAGACATAATATATTATTATGCCATCGCGGTCTTTTTTTAGAACATTTTAAGAGGAACTATTCCGTGATACATGATTGTCGCGACTTTAACCGCTAAAGCAACAGAAGCTCTCAAAAGGAGTAAATTTACCCCGTTTTTGCAACATTGTTCAATGATGCTCCGCTCCTATTAGTCGTAGTGTGATGTTGTAGTCTTCCTCGATAAATGTGCTATCCAACACCTGAAATTAGTGCGTTCAACCAAAAAAAAACTCTTCAGCGTTATAATATTAGTTAATGGTGATGGTATAGTCGTATTGGAATGACATCATCATCATCATCATCTACCTGCCCTTGTCCCATGTTATTTGGGGTCGGCGCAACACGTTCTTCCATTCTCCTCTGTCAACCGTCACGCTATCATTTACTTCTTTATCTTTCATATCGTATTGGAATGACATAAGTTTCCGAAAAGCCTGTGACAATCCTGCCGAAACTCTTAATTGTATTAGCAAGAAATATTCATCCTATATCATCTCACGTGGCTATACTTCATCATCTGCCTGGCCTTTTCCTATGTCCATGACGTCTTAAAGCAGGAGTAATTCAAGTGTGGGAAAGAAATGGCGCTACACGACCTGTATAGCTCTGTCTCTTTCCCACACTGGAATTACACCTGCTTTAAGACGTCCCTGGTCGTCTGAAGAAGTTAGTACTTTACATGGAGTGACTACCTATCTAACCTCCATTACCCAGTTAAAAATGGGTTATACGATACCCCTTGATAAGACTGGTTGTCAGACTTTCCGGCCACTGACTACTGTAACGACTGTCAAAGATCTACGAGTACAAATGACAGCAGGGACCACGTGCTCTCCGAGGCACGGAGAAAACTCTTTGTATAATGGATGATTGCCCATCAACCAAAGATCAACCCGTGCAGCTGCTATTAGTTAGCCACGAGATGCCTAATTTGGGGAGCATTGCTGACCACCACGCTGGTGATACCCCAAGAAAAAGCTAGTGGAGTTATTAATGTTGAGATATGTATATAATGACACCCACAACGTAACAAAGTAATGACTTAATAAATCAGAACATAACATTTGCCGAGAGTTGAGCTCAAAATATTATATCAAAGGTACATCTACATGGTAACCTTTTTCTACATGAAGGCAAAGGAAAATTAATTTATTGTAAAAGCTTTCATCCTGTATGGTAACTGGGTAAGTAACTTTTATTAGCAGACACAAAGCATATTTTATTACACTAATTAATGTTCACTTATGTACGAAAATAGTCGACCTAGTTCGTAAATAGATTAAAGCGACTATTCGTTTAGAAGTTACATATTGTTGTTCCAAGGTTGGGGTTCGTAGTAAGATAGACTTAACTAGATGTTTCGTTTTTTTGTTTTACTGCTGAGCATGTGGTCCTGGGTTCGGTTGGCAGGTCTGGCAAAGTGTTATTGGATTTTTTCAGTAGCAGTCACGGAGTCTGGATTTGTGCCCGGTTGATGGCAATAGGCTCGCCCTGTATTACATGGTACTTAAAACATAACTGGCGAAATATGGGTTGTAGTATTAGGTACACCTCTGCCTAACCCTTCGGGGATTACCTAGAAAAAAAACATTTTGAGTCTATACGTTTGTCTAAATGTTTGTTTGTTTTTTTTTGTTGCGCGCGTGTAAGATCGTAAGTCGAGCACAAAAAAAAACGCTGTCTGTAGCCGCTCTAAAGTCAGCCCTACTAATCTTGCTTCGTACTAATATTATAAATGCGAAAGTTTGTGAGGATGGATGGATGTTTGTTACTCTTTCACGCAAAAACTTCTGAACGGATTTGTATGATATTTGGTACATAGATACTGAGTTTATAACCTGGATAATTTTATCTCGGTAGTACGATCCCGTGGGACAGTTCTCGATTCGACTCAACTTCACGCGGGCGAAGCCGCGGGACATAAGCTAGTGATGATGTAATTTTTTAAAACTTGTCTTGTACTAGTGACAATATAACTCGAGTCCACACGAAAGTCCGAGTAGTAGGAAAAAGTAATGAATGGTCCTTTTTGTTGAGTAGGTAGGTAGGCTAGCATATCATCTGATGGTGAATCTCATCTGGAAAAGAAAACATAACCCTGTCATTGCAGTCGGGTAATAATGATGCAATCGAAAATGAAGAACGCTTGCTTAGAAGTAACCTATCTGTGACTTGAAGGCTTAAAGGTAAAAACATTCAGGATAAAAGCCTCCATATTTGGAGCATGTAGTAAAACCTCGAGAAAAAATCTAGTTTCTTATAATATGTGCCATCTACATAATTGAAATAAACTAACACCTACTCGTCTATTCCAATTTATTTGTGACCTTTTTGACAAAAAGGCGATGTTTTTCTAAGTAAAATCTTTTCACATTCTTTACACTAGCAAAAGCACTAGATTTTTTCAAGCTTCTTGAAAATCAACGTAGGTTTTTCCAGACAGTCTAGATTTCATCTGAGACCTAAGTTAATAAAGACTAAGAGCTTGAATAGGCAGTCGTTCTCATAATTTTGAAGTACGTTCTGATGTTATAGAAAGGTCTGCAATAATACTTTTAATTAAACTTGTTTAGTAGCTCGAACTTCATTTTCGGAGTTTTCGCTTCATTTTATTTCTTATTTACGTGTAGATTAGTTAAGTTCTAAATATAAATAATACTAGTACATTAAAACTTTATGAACTGATTTGTTCAGAGAATAGTTCGCGGGTCGAGATACTTCGATTTTTCTTACGATTATTATTAGGGCGTGTTTATTTGCTCTGTGGATGTATCTATGTTTTAGTGATATTTGTAATTTTATCCACGTGTTTGCAATGAGTTTGACCATCTTGCTAATCATGACGCGACCATGCGTTGGTTGGTTAAAAGTCCAAACTATTCAGTTATTCTCAGTATAAATACATAAGTAAAGCTAAAAACTATTCACATACATAGAATATTTACATACAATGTTATTTTGGCATGTTATTTATTTGACTTTCCAATCCTTGGTGTTTTTAGTTGGACCAGTATTTGTTACAATGCATTCTTCCAAACTAATATTATAAATGCGAAAGTAACTATCTGTTTTCTATTCGGACTCTAGGTTTCCTATCAGTGCTTTCTCAATAGCAGCCACGGAGTCTAGATTTGTGCCCGGGTGACGGTAATAGGCTCGGCCTACACCTTCGGGCTACGTACGTTTCTATGAGATAGTGTCCGACCTCCACATGATGGGAGCCGCGGGCGAAGTCTAGTGCAGAATAAATCCAGCAAAAGTTTAGTAGCTACACCAAAATATGCTACAAGCTACATCAAATTTAAACTAGCCACAACTTTCCCTTTGCTCCTCGTTTAAAGTAAACAAAGAAGAGTATTTTCCGACCACTACAAGTTAAAGTATGCTCTACTTCAGGTTCGAAGTAACATCACAGGCCGATCGCTATCATCGAAGCCTTAATTAAAAAGGGCACTTAACCAGCTTTGATAGAACCTTAGACTTGTGTTGAGGAGTTCAATTAACGATGGTAAACAGGTTCGGGTTGAACTGTCAATATCAGCTGATGCTTGGATAAATCAATGTACGGGTCGGGTGGGTAGTTTTTGAAGGATTTTTTTTTTTAAATTGGGGGTTTCTTGTAGTGATAAAAGGGCAACGAAAACGTACATTAGTAATTCATTTTAAAGAAAAACTGATAACAGTTTTTCATTAACACTAATCAACACCTGTTCAGCCGTGAACATATCATAGTTACACGCGCCAACAACAGCATCACAGCGTCAGCATTAAGAGCGACATACATTCGTTCCACGCGCCGGCAACACCAGCACACCGTCAGCGCTAAGAAGTGGCCTACTGAGATCTTCGCTTCATCGGCTCGATACACACACAGCACACATGTAAATAGCCATCAATGTGTATTTACCACAAAATATGTATATAATTAAGTTCATTATTTGTAATAAATGAGTCATGAAGCTGGAGTCGAGTGTGATTCATCTCCTATACCTCCTCTCACTGTGGCCAAGACACCTTTAGCCATCATCGGTCCTATGAGTCTGTGGGATCGGCAGTGAGAAAACCATTTCCTGTGTACATTGCACGACGTACACGAACCCCTATTCCTACCCAAGTTCCGTCTGTTACCGTAGGTCTCCTTGTAACAGACATCCCTCACGTAAACGGTTTGTATGGTAGGCTAGGGCGTTAGGTCAACTTAAACTAGGGTGATAGCTGAGTAGGTAATTACTATAGGACTAGGATTACTAGGGTGCTAGGTAGTTACTGTAGGGCTAGGTTTATAGTCAGTCGGGTTTTAGGTACGAACCAGGCTCAATTGTCTCAAAACCCAGCCACATCGTTCGCACTTGGAATAAACGGCCGTCCTAAGCTGTAAGTCCCGGTGCGTACATTTGGTCCTTCGAGCCGGATAATCATTGAAGAAAGGGAACAGGTTGTCGTGCCTTGATCCGTTTATTGATAATGAAGGCTTACTGCGAGTAGGAGGAAGACTTCAAAACTCCAGTCTACCATACGATCAAAAACACCCCATTCTGTTATCTCATGACCATCATGTAACATTAATCATAATTCGTGATGCTCATTTAACCACATTACATGGAGGTAATAGTATGACCTTAGCGTACATAAGACAAAAATATTGGATACTTGGAGGAAAGCGAACAGTGAAAAGCAGCATTAGAAAATGTGTAAAGTGTACTAGATACAGATCAACCACCGCCTCACAAAAAATGGGCTCACTACCAAAACCAAGAGTGACGGAATCATACCCATTCAGTCACACAGGAGTAGATTATGCTGGACCAATATCAGTGAGAACAATGAAAGGAAGGGGTCATAAATCTTACAAAGGCTACATTGCGATATTTGTTTGCCTATCCACGAAAGCGGTACATCTGGAGCTGGTGGGCGACTTATCAGCAGAAACGTTCATAGCCGCTCTACGGAGGTTTATGGCACGCAGAGGTCCAGTATCACACATGTATAGTGACAACGCGACGAATTTCGTAGGCACTGCCAATTACTTATACAAAGAAATGTTAGACATAACCCAGTCTGACGACTTTCAAAACACGTTGACCAACATTGGAACACAATGGCACTTTATTCCTCCATCATCCCCCCACTTCGGAGGGATTTGGGAAGCAGGAGTAAAATCTATGAAACATCATTTGCGTAGAGTGATAGGAGAGCAGACACTAACTTACGAAGAAATGAGCACGTTTTTACACCAAACTGAAGCATGTTTAAACTCGAGACCTTTATGTGCACTAAGTGAAGATATAAACGATAATATCGTGTTAACACCGAGTCATTTCTTAATTGGAAGAGAAGCAGTAGGGGTACCAGACCCGCTATCGGAAACTAATACAGATCACATCAACAGATGGAAACAGATTCAAAAAATGAAAAAGGATTTCTGGAATAGCTGGACTAAAGACTATTTACACCAACTTCAACAAAGGTACAAATGGAAAACCAATCAAGAAAACTTGTCGGTTGGAACTCTAGTAATTATAAAAGATGAAAAAGTTTCTCCCAGCAAATGGCCACTTGCAAAAATAAAGGAAATACATACGGGTGACGACGACTTATCCCGAGTAGTGACGCTTCAAAAATCGTCAGGAACAACTCAAAAACGATCAATCCACACATTAATACCATTGCCAATCGAAACAAATATGTATAGTAGTAGTAATGAACCTATGCATGCAATACAAACAAACACCGCAAAAATCTTAAGAAATAACAAAACTAATCAAAACAAACAATGTAATAAAATATCCAAATGGTTCACATTGCTGTTCATCATTTTACAAATATTGGGTTCAGCAAAATCGACTACAACGACTTACTGCTTAAAACCGGTACCACCAGGATTTTATGTTGAACAAATAGGAACAGCAAGCATTGACAGAGGAATATTTAGAATAGAAATAAATTATGAAAAACAACACCTAGAGCAAGACCTTGTCAAAATAAAAACAATGACGTCACAATTCAGCCAACTATGCACAAATGCAGAACAAATAACAGCTTCCGGATTTTGTAAACAATTATACCACCATTTGTTAGAAGAAGAATCAAAATTTGAGCGGACTAAAGAATATTTGACAGAAGTGAACCAAACTAGGAAGAAAAGGGGAATATTGGGACAGTTACTAACTTCTATCTTTGGAGTGAATGATGAGGCGTATCGAGATATAGACACATTAAATTTAAACCAAAAAAAGTTAATTGAAGCTGCCAACCATCAAACCAAATTTATGATATCAACAATCTCACAAGTGAACAAAACTGAAGAAAGAATAAAACAGAAACTTATAGGATTTCAAACTAAATTAAACCAAGTCATAGGTTACATAGAGAGTAACAACCATTGGTTCAGTACAGTCGACCACAACAGTGTAAACATACGTATTATGCAGACTTACCAATTAGCATATAATTACATGGAAGAAATCATGGATTATTATAACGGATTATTAGAAATATACTTAAGCAAGGCGACAGTATACAGTGTTCTTACACCAAAGAACGTCAGTGACCTGATATCATCAGCAAACAAGAAATTACCATCAAATTTAAGAATCGTACAACAACAGTTACTGGACACCAAAATATCTGAAAACAAGACTCATATAAAAATATACTCATATTTTCCTATACAAGAGATAACTAAATATACTTTAATGTATGTTACACCAGTCCCAAAGATAAATTCTGACAAGTCCGCCCAAAGTCTAGAAGTACCCAAAGCTTACATAGGGTTAGATTACAACAACGAAATGTATTTTGACTTGAACTATGAGGAGTTCAAACGTTGCTTAGAATGGACTAACCACTTCATTTGCTTTCCTGGGGCCGTGAAAAACATGCAATTAAAAGAAAATTGCATTGTAGATCAACTATTTAAAAACCAGACACATACGAAATGTCCTACCAAAACATATTATTTATCCAATAAAATAATATGGAAACAACTTCACATGCCAAACACTTGGTTATTCATTGCAAGAGATCGGGTTACGATGTCAATACTTTGTGACGGACAAAGAGAAGAAATTGAGCTTCAAAATGTCGGTGTAATACGAATTGCAGATAACTGCATTATTAAAACAACTAATAACATATTAACTGCCAAAAGAATTGTTTCAGTACCGATTGTAACATCATACTCAAAACAAATAGACTTTCCCATAAAAACGCACATGGTGAACAAATCCATGCTAAACATTACGAAAGACGAAGAAGTCATAGATCACTCAAAAGAGATTTTTCAGAATTTAGTTAATCAAGAAAATGCCTTACAAACCCAATTAGATAGTACTATTTGGAATCAAATTAGTTCTCACGCATACTTAACAAGTGCAATTTCGTGTATAATCATGTTTTTAACCTTTTTGTTTTTAGTTTGCTACGGCCCAGCAATACTGAGATGGATTGGAGTCACAATGCAGCACAAGACCAGAAAGACAAGTACCGAGCCAGCCAACCAAACAGCAACAGAACCAACCTCGCTTGCTGCCAACAAGACATCTACCCAACCTACAACAGGCCAACCAACTATCAAAACGGAACCAATGTACAGTCTACCACATCAACACGAAACTATTGAGTTATACCAACTGGAGCCTAGGACCTGAGAGGCGCCAGAATGTTCAGCCGTGAACATATCATAGTTACACGCGCCAACAACAGCATCACAGCGTCAGCATTAAGAGCGACATACATTCGTTCCACGCGCCGGCAACACCAGCACACCGTCAGCGCTAAGAAGTGGCCTACTGAGATCTTCGCTTCATCGGCTCGATACACACACAGCACACATGTAAATAGCCATCAATGTGTATTTACCACAAAATATGTATATAATTAAGTTCATTATTTGTAATAAATGAGTCATCAAGCTGGAGTCGAGTGTGATTCATCTCCTATACCTCCTCTCACTGTGGCCAAGACACCTTTAGCCATCATCGGTCCTATGAGTCTGTGGGATCGGCAGTGAGAAAACCATTTCCTGTGTACATTGCACGACGTACACGAACCCCTATTCCTACCCAAGTTCCGTCTGTTACCGTAGGTCTCCTTGTAACAGACATCCCTCACGTAAACGGTTTGTATGGTAGGCTAGGGCGTTAGGTCAACTTAAACTAGGGTGATAGCTGAGTAGGTAATTACTATAGGACTAGGATTACTAGGGTGCTAGGTAGTTACTGTAGGGCTAGGTTTATAGTCAGTCGGGTTTTAGGTACGAACCAGGCTCAATTGTCTCAAAACCCAGCCACATCGTTCGCACTTGGAATAAACGGCCGTCCTAAGCTGTAAGTCCCGGTGCGTACAATACTAACGTACGTAACTACTACTACTACGTACGTAACTACGTACTAACGTACTACGTAAATTAATGGCTAAATATTATTTGAATATCAACTCTTGGAAAATTCAAAACGAATAGTGTTTAGTTTTAATATAGCCGAGCAACGCTGCGGATTGTATTGCTGAGACAAATAATAAACATCATTTCAGGGTTGAATTTAATTTGTTTTACGAAGTTGTTACGATGAAGACCTAAAGAACTTTTTATAAAAATGTCACAAGTACCCACCCACGTTAATTCAATAAATAATTTGATTTGATGTTTCTAGTGAAAATTGTGAACATAGAATTAACCAATAAATCCTGAATTAGATCACCAAAATGAAGCCACAAATACCGCCTCATTTAACACTGTGTGATCAACTGCCTAGCTTTTTCCCAACTATGTTGGGGTCGGCTTCTAGTCTAACCAGATGCAGCTGAATACCGACTGCTTATCTAACCTCCACAACCCAGTTAGTACAGGGTAATGAGACCCCTTGGTAAGACTCAGCCTTTCGGGCCACTGACTACCTGTAACGATTGTCAAAGGGACCAACGGTTTATCAAAACAAAAATATACGTGCCGATTGTCACACAAACATTTTCAGAGAAGTGAATATATGAAGCCATACAAATGATAATATGTATGGACAAGATGCGACAGACACACGAATTGAAAGGAACATGAGAGAGGAAGCCAGACGCCGGACAAAAGGTTTGAAGCCCCTATCAGATAATTGGATGTGCCTATTGTGTTTTGACGTTTTTGGGAATCAATCTGTGATATTGATGTTTATGTAGGTATGGAAATGAAATAAGTTTTTGGATATAAATAAAGTGGTTATTGGGTCTTTTTAGGATTCCGTACCCAAAGGGTAAAACGGAACCCTATTACAAAGACTCCGCCTGTCCGTCTGTCCGTCTGTCACCAGGCTCTATCTCATGAACCGTGATGTTAGACAGTTGAAATTTTCACAGCTGATGTATTTTTGCTGCCGCTATAACAAAAAATATTTATAATAAATTAAAAATTAAAGAGGGCTCGCTTACTACGATGGTACGGAACCCTTCATGCGCGAGTCCGAGTCGCACTAGGCTGGTTTTTAGGTAGTGAAAAAAAATTTCGGAATCGGATGAGTAGTTCCGTAGATTACCCCTGACATACAAACTTACAAACAAATGTTACCTCTTAATAATGTTACTAGCTGATGCCCGCGGCTTCACCCGCGTGGAGGTCAGTTATCGCGACCAAAACTAATCATGAAATTTTGATCCCGTTCCCGCAACCCATGACAACCTATTCCAGGGATAAAATGTAGCTTATGTCTTATTCCAGGCTATAACTTATCCCTGTACCAAATTTCAGCCAATTTTCGGTTTTTTTTTAAGTATTAAAATGGATATATGTTATCCTTAAGAGATAGACATATGCCATTGCGGATTGTTCTGTAGACCTATCTATGATACATAATTCCACCATACATTATTTTGTTCTATCTAAAAGGGTTTAGGCAGTTTTCGTTGAAAGCTCCCAGACGGCTTTTTTTTTCGACACTTACAACAAATATCATTATATTTTAGCCAATGTATACAAAAACTTGACAAATTATGTACAAAAACCTTTCGAGAACCACTCTATCTATTGGTGAAAACCGCATGAAAATCGGTGCAGTAGTTTTTGAGCTTATAGCGCACAGGCAGACAGACGCGGCGGAGGACTTTGTTTTATAATATGTAGTGAAGTGATACTAATAAGTATCACTTCACTACATATAACTTAGTTACTATTATATATTATACTAACTATTATAACTTACTTACATAATTATCTATACCAATCATCACTATGATTGGTATAGATAATAATTATTTTGGATTAACAGTAATCATAATGTTTCCATAATCTCAAGTAATTAGAACCATTTAATTTTGTACTCGAATATTAAGCAAACAAAATTACAAATAACATTATCTTTTAAAACCGTTCGAAACTGAACATTCCTTGGCATAAGTGCTAATATAAACGTTACGATAATCGCTTCATCTGCAAAAGCGATTAAAAGGACATTCCCAACAAACAAAAACTCGAATAAAAATTCGCTTTCACACATGGCTGGCGAGAACATAGACATTTATTAAACTAATAAAAGGCCACATTAAACCGTGCTAATGGCCTGAACCGAGGCAGAGAGGCACCGAGCTACCGACGACGCGACATAGGTACATAGGTAGCGGAGAGGTGGGGTTCAATTGCAGCAAATGACACTGCCATGTGAACGCTACGAAGGTTACTCGAATGGTAGTTTTTTTGCTTACTTTAGGTTATTTTCTTTTCTATTTTTTTGAAAGAAAAAATTAACTCATATTAGGGGAGTGACGATTCTGACCAACGGAATTGCTAAAACTGATCACTTATAGTCACATTTTGTCGCTATATTAGTTACTGGCTGTTGTGCGCGACATTCGTTCTTGTGAAACCATTATAAAAATATTGTTTCCAGATGACAGCGATGCGGAGGAGTACTTTGACGCCTAAGACGTGTCCTATTTTCGTCGTTGTATGTATATATATAGGTACTTTATTTTAGTCTTCTTTTTATCTTTATTTTAGTTCTATTTGTAGTCTGTATATAATGTACATAGTATATTTATAATGAAAAAAAAGTGATATAGTCAAAAACATTACTTCCCAATTTGAATCTTATTTAGTTAACAATTTCATGGGTTTTCATTTATTTGCACGGAACCCTAATCCCTTTTTTAAATAAAAGCCCACGTTACATATAACATCAGCTATCTGCCAGTTAAAGACCTGTCAAAATCGGCTCAGCCGTTTCAGACAGAAAAAAATAAAGGTTTTTTTTTGTACCGTAATTTTTACTTTTAAATGCATTTAGTAAAAGCTGTTATTTTGAAATTACAAACAGACGCTCTAATTGTATTTCCTTGAATAGATTAATGAATATCCAAAGCCATCGACGTGGAATCGCAAGCCGATCACGTATCACGCAATTAGTCGCATTTAGTTTTGTCGCGGTATCGAGTCGCGTTGTCCGAACCAAAACGAAGCGAACGAACGGTCTTTTTTGCTACACTTACAGGGACATAAAGTTTTCGCTCACCGACTCGAGTCAATTCTGCGTCAGTGGTATTCCCTAATGCTCAAATAGCTGATAAAGATCATACTTAGGTACTTTAATATTACAAATGCGAAAGTTTGTGAGGATGGATGGATGTTTGTTACTCTTTCACGCAAAAACTATTTACTGGATTTGAATCAAATTTGGCACACAGGTAGTTTATAACCTGGATTAACATATAATATACTTTTTATCCCGGTAGTACTATCTCATTGCCGAACTACACGCGGGCGAAGCCGCAGGCATAAGCTAGTAATAAACAAGTATTAGATATTACGATCACATGTCGGTTCAAGTTTTATTGTTATAGCACATCGAGTTCATAATATACACTATCACATAGAGATATATATGTGATGCCGTTCTGTTTAAAGTTTCAAAGACTTGAAGCGCCATATTAACGGCCACTTAGATAAGTTATCTGTAACGAGCACATTAAAATGACATTAGTTTTCCTTTATTGAACCTTTATAGTGCGCTATCTTGAATTTGATGTAGAATATTACTACCATATTTTTCACAGGATTATGAAAAAAGTGAATAAAAAAATTACGAAGAACGACGATGAGTACGCTGATTGGCTGATCGTTCCGCTCTGACGAATGTGTTGATCATCAGTTTCGCTCGTCCTAAACTAGACTATATTTGCTGCCAGTTAAGATCGCAATGGCGGTCATTGACTCACCTACATTTATTAAAGTTCTTAACTTCGAAATCCAAAAATAAGCCTGTTCGTGTCTTGAATCGTCATCTATCGTGATCTTCAACATTTTTTCTAATGAAAAACGATAGGTGGTTCATTTGTTTTGGTTCGTACGAAGAGATATTAGGGAAAGGGCAATAATCGCTATTATCGCAATAGCGATTATTGCCCTTTCCCTCCTCTTGATATCGATATCTTGCGATATGTATAAACTATTTCAAACGTTATCTATCAATAGTTTGAAGAATTTCCACTTCTATCCCAGAAAAATATCACGAATCGATAGGTTCACCTCAACCTATCGATTCATAAGCAGTCCATTAGCCTTGCCACTTATTTTTCTGCTTAAAATATTGAGTAAAAAATACAGGCATAAACGGACCACGGTTTATAATCTCCGGCAGCCTGGCGAAGTAAAAACATCGACCACCTGTGCAAACAACAAGCGATTTAATGCTTTAGCTCAGCTTACAATGTTAGAACGTTATGTTATGCTTAAAATTCTTAAGGGCTTTACACACCAAAGTCACACACAACACCACAAACTGGCTAAACGATGGTGAGTGTAGGCAGGCCAAGGATGCACTTCCTACCATCGACGGCCGCTTCACGAAAAAAGCGCTTCGGCTGACCAAGCTACAGCTGCGCACTGTTACAGCCGCCATCACTGGACACGGCTCTTTTAACAAACACCTCTTTGCCATAGGAGTCACAGACAGTCCCCTGTGCCGAGCCTGCATGGAGGAAGATGAGACAGCAGCCCACGTGCTTCTGCACTGCCCAGAGGTTGCATCATACAGGGCAAAGTACTTCGGTAACCCAGGTACTCTCCGCGAGACTGTCAGCGACATCAAGGCGCTGCTGGCTTTTCTCGGGGAGCTGAGGTGGATCGAATAGATTTCCCACCCGCACGCAAAATACGCGCATTGGACGTGGAGTTGCGGACACCAGCCCGTTATACAATACAATATACACCAAAGTCGTCGACCCGCTAAAACGCAAGCTACACCGCCAGCTAGTGAGCCGGCCAGGCGAGCATCGTTTCTCCTCTTTTCATACCTTGACTCGACACTTTCGGTGGTTCGCAGTGTGAACCGAAGTATGAAAAGAGGTGAAACGATGCTCGCCCGGCTCGCTCGCTCGCTTGCTAGCTGGCGGTGTAGATTTTTTTATTCGGATGGGCAATCGATCCCAGGACCTCATGCTTAGTAGTCGCACTTGCGACCACTCGACCAACGAGGCAGTCTCTTACATACACACCAAAATTTCCACGCGAACGAAGTCGCGGGCAACAGCTAGTAACTTATAAATTTGATTAATATTTTCAACGAAATAATAAAAAAATATTCAATCAGTCCTTTTTTTTTTGGGATGTGAAATGAGTGTCAGACTTTTACTGACTAAAACCCATCCATGTTCCTTCTTTGCCCTTTGTGTTCTAGGGCCGCGGTATCGGCCCTTGCGGTCCCCCTCCGGTTAACTGACATCTCTTTGAGGCGCGCGTGGAACACGAAAGCGCCGTCGACACGGCCTGTCGTCATACTGCGGACGGACGGTGAGCCAGCGCATTACTCACCGTCCACAGGCCGGTGGTGTGACCTGCGATTAACATATGTCAGCGACTTGGTTTTCGGCAGCCTAGTTTGCGGCTTCAAATCAATTCAAGTCGAAAAGTTTTGCCGGCGGCACGATATGTGCAACTTTTATACACTACAGCTTAAGTGAGCGTACAAGTTGGCGGGCATGCGCGAATGCAGGTCGCTGATATGATTCAATTTATACGTCTAAGGCCACCGGTCTGTAAATAGGAGCTCGTGGCTAAATATAACAGTCGCTTGAGTCGATCTTCAAGTTAGGCCGCGCTTGCTTAGTCAGTGGCCCGAAAGTCTTACAATCACTATTTCAAGGGGTATTGCATAACTCAGTACTAACTGGGTTGTAGAGGTCAGATAGGCAGTCGCTTCATGTATAATACTGGTATACAGTTGCATTCGGTTAGGATGGAAGCCGGCTCCAACAGAGTTCAGAAAAGGCTAGGCAGATGATGAAGGCTGTGTCGGCGGGTGCGGCTTGAGTGTGAAGAACCCCTTATTTTATGCTTAAAATTCTTATGATTAATAAACCTGAGGGCTAACTTAGGCATATAATTATTATGAATTTATGACTTAGACCAACTAGTTAGTATTCCAGAAGCATCAGCCAGCCCTTGCCCTAATTGAATACTAAAATTAGACTTCAAAGAAAGTTTTATTTTATAATGTCGATAAGTTTTTGAAACTTACGTAAATAGGGTAACTTTGTCTTTTGTATATTATGTAAATATTAAAGGCAGTTAGGTACTTACGAGGGACGGGGTAAAGTAAATAACATTGGGGTGAACAATCACGGTTTAATGTATGTATTATGAATTGGTTTAATGAATGATTATGAAAAACCGGCCAAGTGCGTGTCGGGCCACGCACAATGTAGGGTTCCGTACTTAGTTGCCCATCAAAATATGCGGACAGTTCCTACGGTCCGATTTGCCTCTGAACGATGATTATTATTGTAATAATAACAAACTTGCACTTACATTTGCAGTTAAACCTGTGCTCCCATAAATTATATTTAAGGAATAATATGTTATCCAAGTACATTTTATAAGTTGGTCGACTATTACTCGTAAAGTTGTAGAGCCTACTTAACTGTGATAGTTTTCCTTTTAACTTCGTTATATATATATATATATATACTGGATTTTTTTCACACACCCAAATACAACCATTTAGCTGGTAGAGGGGACACTTGAGTCTAACAAAAATTTGCACTTTAAATCTTAATATTTCACAAACGAATCCCTTAATCGAAACATTATTTCAACAAACTCGCAATATTTTTTAAAGACCTATCCAACGACATCCCACACAATGGGGTGCGCGAGAAAAAAAAAACCTCACATTACGTGTAGGTACTAGAGGGGATCCTGCCGTTTTGCCGAAAAGATTTTGCCAAATTTTCATTACCCAAACAAATTTTAGCAACCTTTTTTTAAACCAATGTAATATTTGGAATAATTTTAGTACGCACATTTTCATTTGGTCAAATGTTTACTTGGTAGATTATTACCAAGGATAATGTCATTAAGGCTTTTGGTCTTTAATCAAATGATTTATTACAGCAAACAAAATTAAGACAATAAACGTTTAGTCAAATGATTTGTTATGACAAAAAATATAAAGGCAAAAAATTTGGAATGAAGACATAACACAAATTGATTTAATATAACGTAATTGAAATTTTACAGATGCTGACAGAAACCCTAACCCTAGACGGTCGACGTCAGGGGCACCCCGAGGTTCGGTTAGTTAGGTGCCTGTAAACCCTGCAGACAGAAATAGGAGCCCCAACCGAATCCAAATAGGAGATTCCAACTAGTTAATAGTGCTTTTGACTGAAATGGTAAGTTTAAAATTGACGACACCAAATATTTGGCTTATTTAATTTTGCTTAAAATATGTTATACCAACTGAAATATTTGACTAGATAAAAAATAGTAAAAGTACTAGTTGGTGAACAAGTTATTGTTCAAACGTTCACTTGCCAAACATAGGTTTTCGTAATAATTATTTGTAAAGAGATTTTTTGGTAAGTAATAATTTGGCAAATGAAATTACGCGAAAATTTGTTTGGGAAGTGATAATTTGGCAATTTCTTTTCGGTAAGACAAGGGAGACCCGGTACTGGAGATACCATAAAAAAATACTTTTCGAGATTTTATTTTACCACTTTGTTGGCGTAACTAATCTGTATATTCATGCCTAATTACAGCTTTCTAGTACTAAGAGTCTTTGAACTAAGCTGCGGACAGACAGACAGACAGACGTACATGGCGAAACTATAAGGGTTCCTTGTTTGTCACACAATAGTGTTACATAATTTTGCATAATAGGGTCATAACCACAAAAAATGTGCTTACATTTCATACTGTTATGGTAAAATCTGGGTTCTCGTATAGTCGACAAAGTTAGCGGTTGACCACTTCTAAACCTTGTCAACCGCTAACTTTGTAGAGTGTACATAATTAAGACACAATTAAAGTACCTAATATTACAAAGACTTCAGGATGCGGCTGGTGACCCAAATCGTTATTATTAATGGGTTTATGAACATTCAAGTGCTTTAAATAATGTGAAGGGTTTCAAATGTTTTTTGAATTGAACATTCGTTGGTGCCAACCAATGCTCAATTCTGAATAATATTTTGCTAACTTTTAGCACATCGGTGTTATATAAAATATATTAAGCACATCGTTGCTTAATATATTAGTAAATAACCTAATTAAAATAGTTAATGTTTCATGTGATAATTTGGCATATTAATAAATAAGTAAGAGTATTCTGGAATCATTTTGTATGATACCGATAATTCAACTTTTTAATCAAATGAAAATTAAAGACTTTGATTGTGTAAATTGGTTTAATAAACCATGTGTCAAACATATTTTATGTTATCTGTTTAATTAACTTTTGCCCGCGAATTACGTCTGCATGGAAGTCAATAATACAATAGAACACACCATATTGCTTTGGAAATACAGTGAATTTCTGTCAATGAAAGATTTTTTCCAAACATATCAGTACTTTTAGAGATTATTTCTAACAAACAAACAATTTAACCTCTTTTTAGACTGCTAGTTTTTTAGAATGCTAGTTTTTTCTCGCGGCTGCACTCCTTTAATGGTCGAAAAATATCCCACGGAAACGTTTAAATATAGCCTATGACACTCGGGGATAATTAAGCTTCCGAAAAGAATTATCGGAATAACTGCCTACATCCAAATTTAAAAAAAAAAACACAATAATAATAATAACCCTCCCCCCTCCCCCTTCCTCTCTCTACCCTCCTTTTTATAATATTAGTATAGCTGTTGCCCCTTCGTTCGCGTGAAATTATTATAAGAATATTAGAATCGGATTTTGTTGACAATTTATTGGGTTTTATTTTTCTGCAAGGAACCCTAATCCTTTTTTTAATTAAAATTAGTAAGCCTAAGTTACTCCTTATAACATCAGCTATCTGCCAGTAAAATACTCGTCAATATCAGCCGAGTCGTTTCAGAGATTAGCCAGGACAAACAGATGGACAGACAAAAATTTAAATGAATGTTTTTTGATTTTAGTTTTAAGTACCGTACTATATACTTTCATATGCATTTAGTGAATAGCTGTTATTTTAAAATTACAAACAGACACTTTGATTTTATTTAGTTATACATATAGATGAGGTATGATTATTGTAATTATTATCACCTCCTGTCATTTATGACCTAAGTTGTTAACAGAACTTCCAGAACAGATGTACTCTAGATGGGCTCTATTATAAGGTAAGTATTGATCGTAGTCTTAATCGAAGCCACACAACTAGGAACTCTGTAAGAGTCAAATAATTACTAGGCATTTTTGTAACTTACAACTATTAAAAATTTTTAAACAGAAAATACAAAGATTTATCTTGACAATTTTTCAGCCAGAAATGTTCGCTAACTAGCCTTATATTATGCGGTCGGTATTAGCCGCTGTATGACAGAAATCCGACGGCGGTGGTTGTGCGAAGCGACCGCCCGGAATGGCGGAATTCGTACACAAGTGCTTTTGACACACGACAACTAGTAGAGATGAAATCTGCTGGTTTTTTGATAATTAAAGCAAAGTAAAGAAGAAGATTTTAAATTTTGAACAAAGACAGTTGGCTCAATTACAAAGAAAACGATGATAGCTACAAAAGTTTATAACGTTAAAGTTTATTTGGGTAAACTTTAGTAGAAAAGAGGGGGTGTGTGGGAGTGTGTGTAGGAGTTTGTGTGTGGCTGAGAGTGGGTATGCCTGTGCATGAGGGGTGTGTGTAAGTGAGTGTTTGTGTGTGCTTATGTGGAGTGTGGAGTGTGGGAGGTGTATGTGTGTGTAAGTGAGAGTTTGGATTTGTCAGTGTTTGTGTTAGCAATTTTTTCAGTTGCGTCATATGATAATGATTTCAACCACTCAGTCAACTTCCTTCTCAAGTACTACGGGGTAAATGGTAAATATTGAAGGTCTTGTTTGTTTTTGCAAATACGCATTATCACCATTGGCTTTCAATTTCTGTTTAGGAAGTATTATTTTGTAGGAAACAACCAGGTACATACGCCTACATGAATTGGATAGACTCTTCAACAAGAAAAGAGTCGGTTTCCAATCATTGTAGGCGTTTGTGCGGTCGCGAAGATCAGCCATTACCTCCTCGGCATTTTTGAGGGAAAGAGGTAGCCCCCAACGCTACCGCAAGCAAAGACATCTAAGGGAGCATGACGAACTTGCTGCCGGTTTCTGAGGTGATGTTTTTTCAGCAGTCTATAGATCATTAAGTGCGCAGGTGACAAGGCATGTGGTGGGAGGTGGGCCAGTGTCGATGGGGACACGCCGCATACGCGCTTAAGGTCTGAGCCGTCCTTGAATTTAAATGTTTGAGATTGGCCGACTTGGGTTCGAAGTCTGTTTGGAGATTTCCAAGTCGGCCCCGGCAACGCGTGCCATGCGTTGGGTGGAAGGCTCTGTGATGGTCCACGATAGCAAATATAAGTGGATTTTTGACCGCCAGAGCATAAACGTAAGCGCATGCCCTACACGCCAAGCCACAATTACACCTACCATTTTTTAACATATTTATGTCGTTTGCCGTACAGAGTACGCGCTTACTTGTCACGTATATGAGTCAATGGAGTTCAAAAGTTTAAGTTCAATTTGCTTGGAAAATAGTTTCTCTAATATAAGTTTTCATTGATTTTCAAAGATACATATATTATTAAGTTATTGGTTACTTAAACGTTCAAATATACAGCTTGGTTAACGTTTCTCAAACTGATTATTATCTATCTAAATACTGTAATTTCACGTCTTCAAGTTACATAAACTGAGCCCCGCAATTGATACTTGCGAGCCCGCGAGTAATAGGTAAGGCTTGATTTACAACCCTCTGATAAGGTCCGGATAGTTCGACCGGGCTTCACAATGAAGGGTACCTTTCATGTATAAATTATATAACACTAGCACTTTGCTCGCGACTTCGTCCGCAAAAATTGTGATAGCTCGGCTAATATGCATCAATATAAATTTAATTTATAGCCTATAACACTCACAAATAATATAGCTTACTGCCAGTGAAATATTTTTTGGAATTGGATAATTCGTTCCGGAGATTAATCCCCAATATACGAACGTACAAACAAATACCTCTTTATAATATTAGTATAGATAGATCAAAACAACAATGGGGTCTCTGACATAGATGTACCCATAGAAGAAGAGCAATATTATAAAAGAGTTGTGTAACAATTTTGGTGTACTAATAAACTATAATTATTCAATAACATAACATCACGTCTTGTAATCTCGAAGGGTCAGGCAGAGGTGTACTTACTTAATAGTAGGTGGCCTTTCTTGCAGTAAGAGTGCAGGTCGGATTGCGCGGCACGCTAGCATTAATGATCTCATCCGTCGTGCTCTTGCCACAGCCGTGCCAGCTGTCTTAGAACCCAATGGCTTGGCACGCGTCGATGGGAAGAGACCAGATGTTATGACCATAATGCCATGGAAGTTGGGTAGGCCTTTGGTGTGGGACGCAACTTGCGTCGACACCCTTGCGCCATCCCATCTTCCTAGCACAGTGGGCTGCGCTGGGGCGGCTGCTGCAGGTGCTGAAAACATCAAACGGCGCAAATACAATAATGTAGGTAATTGGTAGTTATGTGTTTGAGCCGTTTGGGGTTGAAACACTAGGGCCATGGGGTCCGAGTGCCCACCTAGTATTTCGAGAAACCGCCAAGCGGTTGGTCGACTCTTCACGTGACCAGTGGGCGGGCCTATTTATTGGCCAAAGAATCCGCATTGCCCTCCAACGTGGTAATGCTGCCAGCCTTCTGGGCACTTTTCCTGTTGACAGCGATGCGGACGAATTTTTGGACGCCCTGTAACCCTTTTAAGTGTACATATTTATTACTATTATAGTTTTGTAGTTTGTAAATAATTTAATTATCTTTGAAATAAAAATAGTAGGTACAATGACGTATAGGTAGATTTATATCTATGGTAATGCCATAATATTGTCAATGTGTCTTAGTCTAGTTTCTAAATATTTAAGCTAATTTCTTTAAGCCACATTTAGCCAGTTATATTTGAGTCCCATGTCATAGGGGGTCAGCCTATTGCCATAAATCGTGCACAAATCCAGAATCTTTTTTACTGTGAAATTCGTGATGGAAAAAACCCAATAACGCTTTGCCCGACCGGGGAATCTAACCCAGGACCACTTGCTAAGTAGAGCAACTTTTAAAACTAGCTTAACATTCTCTATTTTAATAAAATAATTTAAAGAAAAACAAAAAACCCGACTGTGTAAAAACTAATTTTAAAAAATACGTGAAAAAATTAACTTAAATAAAAACTAAAAATAAAGAAACAAGCCCAGTAGTTTAAATCATAAATTCTAATGCAGAACAGAACGACTCACAGTCGGGGCCCATTCAAATTTTACCAATCAAATCTTCCCAAGGGGCCCCGACTGAGAGTCGTTCTGTTTTGCATTTTTTTTTTTTTTTTTTTTTTTTTTTTTTTTGGGGGGTGAGAAATCATCAAATGACTCCTCCCGCTCTGGGCGGAGCGGAAGGGAGTGTCAGACTCTTACTGACTAAAAAACACCCATGTTCCTTCATTGGCCCTTTATGTTCCAGGGCCGCGGTATCTCTTTCGAACAGTCCCGCAGCCCTGGCAGGCACCGGCCCTTGCGGGCCCCTCCCGTTTGCTGACATCTCTTTGAGGCGCGCGTGGAACACGAACGCGCCGTCGACACGGCCTGCCCGTCGTCATACGACGGACGGACGGCGAGCTAGCCCATTACTCGCCGTCCACAGGCCCGCGCCTACGGTGGCCGAGAGCCATCACGGCGTGGCCCCCGACGCCCGGTGCTTCTCCCGCGGCGGCTGGGACGTGAGGAGGTTCTCTCCCTCTCACGTTCCGCCGCCTCCTTCGCTAGCATGACTGCTTCGCAGAAGGAGGCGACGGCTTCCCATTCCCTCTCGCCCCGGACCATGGCTTGAACCAGGGCCGGACGCGAGAGGTCGCCGCCGCCAATCGCCGCTACGAGGACACGGCGGTGCTCCTCCCAAGCGGAGCAGACCTCAACGGTGTGCTCCACCGTGTCCTCCGGTCGATCCTCGCAATAGTAGCACCCGGGCGTTTCCTCCCGCCCGATTCGGTACAGGTACCTCCCGAAACAACCGTGTCCGGTGAGGACCTGCGTCAGGCGGAAGGTGAGGGCGCCGTGGCGCCTCTCAAGCCACTCCTCAAAGAGGGGACTTATCGCCACTATCGTGGCGTGCCCTGAACGGGGTTGCGATAGTCGCTCCCTCCATGTCGCCATGAGATCACGGCGGAGGTCTGTCCGCCGCGCAACAATATGCCGCGGCAGCGGAGTTACCCCCCGGCTCTGTACCTCCGCGCGCCACTCGTGCAGGCGCGCGAGGACTATGGCCTCCAGATCCCATGGCGGCAATCCGGCAAGGAGGCTCGCCGCCTCGCGGGAGATCGTGCGGTATCCACGGATGAGCCTTACGGCTACCACCTTTTGGGGCGCGTTCAGGTAGTGCTTGGCACGCAACCTCAGCGAACGCGCCCACACCGGGGCCCCGTAAAGGGCCATGGACCGCAAGATCCCCGCATAGAGCCTCCGGCAGGAGGCGTTTGGCTCCCTCAGGTTGGGCAGGAGCCGCTTGAAGGCAGCCCCGGCCTTTTCCAGTCTGGGAGCCAAACGTCGGAAATGCTCCACGAAGTTCCATCGGCTGTCGAGGACGAGTCCGAGGTACCTCAACGTCGACTCGACGCCGACGGGAACCCCTCCTACCGTGAGTATGGATCCCGACGGTGGCGCGCTCCGAGGCCCATGAAAGCACATGGCCTCGGACTTGTGCAATGCCACCTCGAGACCCAATTGCCGGATCCTCTCAACGACTATCGCAACCCCGCGTGTCATCAGTTCGGCCGCCGCCTCGTGCGACCTCCCCTGCGCCAGCACCAGCGTGTCGTCAGCGTAGCAAACTACGCTGACGCCGCTAGGGAGGTTGGCACGCAGCACCCAGTCGTAGCCGATGTTCCACAAGGGCGGCCCTAGAACCGATCCCTGTGGAACACCGCACGACATCTCTCGCCGGTTCCATTCTCCGTTGTGACCGGGATATATGACATACCTGTCCGTCAGAATTTATGATTTGTTTTATGTGTGTATCGATTATAAAACTATTTCAATTGTGTAGTTATTTAGTATTACTTAACAGAATTCTAAACTACTGGGCTTGTTTCTTTCTTTTTAGTTTTTATTTAAGTTAATTTTTTCATGTTTTTTTTTTATTTGTTTTTACACAGTCGGGTTTTTTGTTTTTCTTTAAATTATTTTTTTTATTTTATACTTTTTAGTTACGATTCATTGACTTCGTTATAAGATGGTAAATTTCGCAATCTAGTCATTTCATTGAGGTTTTTTTCATTAAGTAACTTGAGGTGGTCTAAATTACTGATGATTAGTCCCTCTAGAGACCTAACTCGGCTCAAAGCTACCTACATATGCTTGACCTTTAGCAAAAATGCGTGAACCTAAGTCAACCACAGCTCGGTCCGAAGTAGTTCCTTGGAGCTTGTATACAGTTACACCCAGCACAATATCAATGGCAACATTTTTCGCTCTATTTTACCCTGTCCGCGAAGTGCATCGAATTCTGTCGTCGATGATTCGATTCTGACTCCTACTCCAGGAACATTGTTTTTAATTGCTTTGTCGTCAAATTCTATATAAACAGCCTGTGGCAATTCTCCGGGTTCCAATTGGTCCCTCCGAAGACCTAGCCACTCATCACCACGTCTGGTTCAACTTGTAAATGGAACTTATTATTGGATATTGTAACTAATGGCAATAATTCTTCAGTGTTAATAAATTCGGGACGAAAATTAAGTCTCACTATGCACAACGTGTAATAGGTATTGCCTGCAAGAAGAATGCGATCTAAATCAGATGGTTGCCATGCATTGATATGTTTGGATGCAGTTTAGCTGCAGCTGCATTTGCTGTACATTGACGTCCTCTCGAATCTAAGTGAAATCTTTCACTTGCTTGATGGAAGGTACCTCGCAAAATACACTTTTCATCGCCAATCGGTTTAAAGGCATTTTCTTCTCTGATCACTGAAACGCATCAGTTTGCGATTCGATTGCTTCAAAAACATTATCATTCATCTCCTGTGTAATAGTATCATAATTAAGTCTGACATCTGAATACAAATGATTATTTATAACAAGCCACTCGAGAGCTCTTTTAATTTTGTCAATGTCAATGGCATATCTTTTATTATAGGCAATATTTTGCAATGTTTCTGATCTATTCTATTCTATTCTACTATTATTAGTCCAGTACTGATAATAGAAATTGGCAGTTGTTCTGCTACTTCTTCTACTTGCTGGGCAAAGGGAATTGCTTGACCCTTAAAGCCTTGTTGCCCAAATCTGCCACCTAAGCGAACTACTTTTAGAAAGGGCTTTATTCTGCTAGTCAAACGCACTTCCAACTCACTTAAACATTCTAGTTCTGGTGGTATAGGCAATACCGCCATATTATTCCAGAACGCGTTTGGCGGTGTTTTATTTTTCATAACATTAGTTGCGCATCGATTGCAACAAATAATTTGACTAGGACTGTCAAGTGGTAAAACAGTGGTTGCGTTTTGGTAACATCATTTGTTGCAAATGTAGCATACATGGTTAGCGATTTGGGATATAGCATCATTGAAAACTGAGTCATCCGTGAAAAGCTGTCGCCGCAGATAATGTCGCCGGGAATTCACTCTTAACTGTGTAAGTCTATTTTCTGTATATGTTGGTGATTCGTCGTTAAAATTTTTTTACTCGGCGACTAGGCGATGAATAAAAGTTATTTTTTTACCAAAAATATTTGTTCTTGGATGAAGAACAAATATTTTTATAACTTGGCGATGAATAAAAATAACTTTTATTCATCGCCAAGTCGCCGAGTAAAAAAATTTCACTATTTTTTTTTGTTTGTATATCGTTTATACTTGAAATAAAAACTTAAATCAATACACAGGCTGCACTAAAAGTATCGGGAATGGAATATTTCCACTGTTCCTGTCATATTAAAATCTTTTTAATTGAAAACTTCTTGGTTTTAAAAATCGAATACCATTTATTTATTAAAAAAAAAGATTCTCGGTCTTGTCACAAGGCTTTGTCAAACTTGTTTAGTCGTTGAGAAAATGGAATTGACTCGAGAAAATTCAAGAGCGATGATTTATTATGACTCTTGAAGTGGTATTACAAAAAAACAGTGTGTTCACCGGACGATTTCTGCATTTGGTGATGAAGCCCCATCCAAAACCACCATTTACCGCTGGTTTGCTGAATTTCAACGTGGACGTGTCAAGCTCAGTGATGATCCCCGTCAAGGTCGTCCAAAAACTGCAGTCACCCAAGAAAACGTTGATGCTGTGCGTAAGCTGATTCAGGAAGATCGACATATGACATACCGCGAAATTCAGGCAACTTTAGACATTGGCATGAGTCAAATTCAAATAATCTTGCATGAACAATTAGGTGTAAAAAAGTTGTTTTCCCGATGGATACCGCATTCGCTCTGTGAAGAGCAAAAAGCGGCTCGCGTTACTTGGTGCGTCAGAACTCTCGAAAGATTCCACGCAGGATCCTCAAATGCTGTATACAACATCGTATCAGGTGACAAATCCTGGATATACGCGTACGAACCCGAAACAAAAAACCAGTCACGAGTTTGGGTGTTCGAAAATGAGTTAAAGCCAACAAAAATTGTTCGTTCATGGAGTGTTACAAAAAAAAATGGTGGCCACGTTTGTCTCCAAAACCGGCCATGTTGCGACTATTCCTCTTGAGGGACAAAGAACGATTAATGCAGAATGGTATGCTAGCATTTCTTTGCCACAGGTCGTTTCTGAACTCCGTAAAGAGAACTGCAACCGCCGCATCATCCTCCATCACGACAATGCGAGTTCTCACACCGCGCACAGAACAAAAGAGTTTTTAGAGCATGAAAACATAGAATTATTAGACCATCCGCCGTACAGCCCCGACCTAAGCCCTAATGATTTCTATACTTTCCCTAAAAGAATAAATTGCGTGGTCAGAGATTTTCATCACCTGAAGAAGCTGTGGACACCTACAAAACGGCCATTTTGGAGACCCCAACTTCCGAATGGAATGGTTGCTTCAATAATTGGTTCCATCGTATGGAAAAATGTGTCAAATTTCGCGGAGAATACTTCGAAAAGCAATAAATACATTTTTAAATAGTAATGTTGTCACTTCCTTGATTCCCGAAATTTTCAGTGCAGCCCTCGTAAGTAAGAAAATTAGCAAGAATGATTGTTTTGTTAAACAACTTTAAATCGTTATAATATCCTAAACTATTAAGTAAAATGAAAAATGATAAAAGGAACCTAAAGATGATTTTAAAATACCTATTCAACGACACCCCACTTGACATAGTTCATCGACTTTTTTTTTTTTCATTTTGACAATATGGCGTCTGGTTGTCGCTGTGGTGAATTTTGATTACTGTCATGTCTTTAGTGACACTCGCAAGGTTAAGACGAATCGATTGACGTAAGAATTATCAAAATCGGCCTACGCATTTGGTCTCTAGAACGCCACATAGAAACAAACATACATACATAGACTGATAAACACATTACCCTCCTTTGCGTCGCGCAGTCGGGTAAAAACAAAACTAAGTAGCGTGTTATAAACTATGTAACATAACTCGAGAAATGAAATGAAAATATGGATATTTATTTTTAGCTCCAAGCCTTCTGTCTTGGAAAGTACGGAAACCTCTGGAGATGTGATATCGGAAAACATGTCCCATAAACTTATAACTTTAACTACAAACTAAAATGTTGAATAAATAATAGTAAAGGTAGGTATTTACTTATATAAGGGCGTTACAACTCTGAAAACCCGTCTTACCAAGGGGTATTGTATTACCCAGTGCTAACTGGGTTTAGGAGGTCAGATAGGCAGTCGCTCCATTTAAAATACGGGTTTTCAGCTGCATCCAGTTAGACTGGAAGCCCACCCCAACATAGTTGGGAAAAGGCTAGGCAGATGATGAGGACGTTACAACTCCTTATACAACAGCTAATTATATAAATAAAGATTTAAATCACGTTTGTTTCCGATAACGTACTTAAGTCGCGTGAAAAGGTGTTCACAATGAGAAGAGTGAGCTCACACGTCCCGCATGGAACAATAGATTTGCCATCCCTTTTTTTATGGGAAATCATCAAATGACTCCTCCCGCTCTGGGCGGAGCGGAAGGGAGTGTCAGACTTTTACTGACTAAAAACCATCCATGTTCCTTCTTTTGCCCTTTATGTTCCAGGGCCGCGGTATCTCTTTCGAACAGTCCCGCAGCCCTGGCAGGCATCGGCCCTTGCGGGCCCCTCCTGTTTGCTGACATCTCTTTGAGGCGCGCGTGGAACACGAACGCGCCGTCGACACGGCCTGTCGTCATAAGACGGACGGACGGCGAGCTAGCCCATTACTCACCGTCCACAGGCCCGCGCCTACGGTGGCCGAGAGCCACCACGACGTGGCCCCCGACGCCCGGTGCTTCTCCCGATGATTCGCCATCCCTGTATGAGTGACAGCTATTCATACAGTAAATAGAAAAGATTTTTTGACGCGGCTGGCGATCCAAAGTATTTTTTTCTAAGCCTCCTCTGTCCCACTCTTGGGCAAAGGCCTTCAACTCTTTCCATTTCTCGCAATTCCTTTCAGTTCCAAAGTATTTTTTTTTATTGCAAGACGTTTCAATTTGGATGCAGACGCGATTCAAAATTAAGCGTGTAGTGTGTGAAGTAAAAAAATTCAGGAAATATTATTTCTGTTACACAAATTGACTTACACCGAAAAGTGCAGAAATTATAAGTATGGTGACAGAAAAGTGAATGTTTGAAACATTCGGGTATTTTTCCTTCAGAGTTATCTATTGAATTAGTTTCAGTTAAAATATGGTTCATTCAATCCCTTTAAAATAAATTAGAACCTAACTGTAGTCAAAACCATTGTTTTTGTATCAAGACTATTAGCTACCAACATTTGTGCAAAATAGAACCTTATCCCGAAGCAACTAAGATCTTTCCCTGGTTCACAGATTGTTTATCATTTACTAATGAATCCCAATATTTGCTGGCTGTTTCATGATTGGTCGGTTAGCGTCGATAGCAATGCAATAAGCGCTCGGCGTTCGAAGCAATTACTAACCAATTATGACATTTAATTAATGTCGTCTCGTCATTAATTTATACGACGATATTGTTTATGGCATTAAAGGCAAGGAATCTGGATTTATTCCTGTTTGGTGGCAATAGGCTTGGTCTCTATTAAATGGGATTTAAACCTAACATCACCCCTGTTTTTCGCGAAGGATCAGGCAGAAGTAGGTACAATTGCATTTCACCGAGTTTTACTTAAGTCCCATGTAATAAGTGGGGAACCTATTGCCATCAACCAGGCACGAATACTAGGTACGCTACTAACTAAGCTTCTTCCGAGAAATTCCTAATGGAAAAACCCAATAATATATTAAATCAAAATCAATCGTCAAAATCAAAGCGTTTATTTCAAGTAGGCCAGTTACTGGCACTTTTGAAACACTTTTGATCGCGGATCAGTCAATCCGCGATCATGGCGCTTGCAACAGCGTCGAAATATCGGGAGCTCAAAATCATGAACAATCACGGAAGATATCCCGTAAGTGACAGTATAAGTTTAGTTTTAAACCGTGAAAGCTTAAAACTTTTGAACTGTCGAAACAAAGATAATGTTTATAATTAATTAATTAAATGAATAATCATTTATTTCAGATTCATTAGTCCATTACATCCATATTTGTTAGTAGAATTGCGAGCTTACAAACTAGTGTTAGTAATAATTAATAGAATAATTAATTAATTAAATGACTTAAGTGGCAGGTCTGGGTGGACTTCCCGATGGTAGCGGCAACTCACTATACGACTGCATGGAGCCGTATCCAGCAACGCGTACTTGCTCTAAAATACAACCTTGTGGAATCGGAAGTTCCGTACTATAGGTATGTGCCCGACCCAGTTCTCGAAAATGGCAATATCACATTGTACTGGAATTTATCCATCATCACTGACAGGACTATTGTAGCTAATCAGCCTGATATAGTGGTGGTGTATCGATCAGAGCGGCGCGCAATGATTGTTGACATAACGGTCCCGTATGATAAGAATCTCGTGAAAGCCGAGAAAGATGAGCAAATCAAGTATCTTGACTTGCTCGCGAGGTTGTCGACTCAGCGAACATTGTGCCGATAGTCACATCAGCCCATGGCATAATGCAATGATGACGGGCCCGCAAGGGCCGATGCCTGCCAGGGCTGCGGGACTGTTCGAAAGAGATACCGCGGCCCTGGAACATAAAGGGCAAAAGAAGGAACATGGATGGTTTTTAGTCAGTAAAAGTCTGACACTCCCTTCCGCTCCACCCAGAGTGGGAGGAGTCATTTGAAGATTTCCCATACAAAAAAAAAAAAAAAACAATGGTATAATTACCAAGAGCCTCGATCAATACCTGAGGAGGCTCTCGTTAGGCAGCTGGATCAAGATTCAGAAAGCGCTACTGCTGGACACGGCTCGTATTGTTAGGAGGTTCCTCTCTCTGGAGCCCAGACCGCCGCCGGTAGCTTGGACCCTGTTCCCGATACCTACCGGGGTGGGCTACTATTTTATTATATTTTAATATGTTTTTTTTTTCTATGTGCTTTTTTTAAGAAATAAATATCAAAGGACACAGCAATAACATGAAGCTACAGTCCCAGTCACAAAGCATAATAAGTGTGAAAGTACTGTAGTTGCCCATTTCAAAGTGTAGATCTGTATAGAGCAGAACGGGCACGAAACTCCATGGACACTTTTAAATCAGAATATTGCTACAGAACCTTGGTTACATCATTCATGTTGAGATAGTACATTAAGTGAGAACGATATAGGAAGATGTGCTCGTTAAAACCCCTTTCGAACAAAAAAAGAATTTTGCAGATCCGTCCATATATGACGGAGTTATGTTATACATAAAAAAAAATACAAACATCCGAATTGATAACCTCCTCCTTTTTGAAGTCGGTTAAAAAGTGTCCATACTAAAGACAAAACGACAATCCAAAAATGAAATAATTAAAATAATTGTAAAATAATTAATTCGGTACTTTGTTCGAGCTGGAAATCTCAGCTGACGACCACAAGACCAACATATGTATGCACAATTTCTGCCTGAGTCTTTTAGAAATGTAGGTGTGAGGAGTTTTGTTACATATTCCTAGTTATAGGTAGTAAAATAGAATCCATCACGAAAGCTAAAAACAGCTCGTTTTTATTGTTCAGTTATATCGATTTCATATTACGTTAGCAATTACCAACAACGTAATACAGAAAACACAACTTCTTATTCACTTAGCAACGCGATACAACAAGTTTTAAAATCCAAACAAAGATGGAGGCCATGGGTACCTCGACTACTCAAGAGGCTTTACGCCGAGGAGCGGAATTTGAAATAAATTGCCGTCAATAAGTGAATATTTCTAAGAAAATAACTTATAAATTTGATTAATATTTTCAACGAAATAAAAAAAATATTCAATCAGTCCTTTTTTTTTGGGATGTGAAATGAGTGTCAGACTTTACTGACTAAAACCCATCCATGTTCCTTCTTTTGCCCTTTGTGTTCCAGGGCCGCGGTGTCTCTTTCGAACAGTCCCGCAGCCCCGAACAGTCCCGCAGCCCACGAACAGTCCGCAGCCCTAAATCAGAGTCCTTGGTAACGGATATGTTATTCATTATCTACATAACATATCCTCACACCTCTACTCCCCGAGGGGTTAGGCAGAGGCGTACCTAATAGTACACCCACATTTCGCCCGCTATGTTGGTCTAGTTAGGTTCACGGGTCGAGCAGTGTAATTGTAATAGGGGATGCACCTATCGCCATTAACTAGGCACAAAAACAGACTACGTGGCTACTACTGAGAGATTCCTGGTGGAAAAAACCGAATAACACCTTGTCCGACCTGGAAGTCGAACCCAGTACCTCATGTTTAGCAGTCGCTTGCGAGAATAATTTACTTTATTACTAGTGGAACACAGGGTGCCTCTCTGTGAGATTGAACGGGCGATAGTATAACCACTCGGGCCCAGTGCGGTTGATGGATGTCAGAAAGTTCCAAGATTAACTCATTAAGCCATGTTTTTCTGCTCTAAACGAAGCATTTGCCATAATCATTAGGAAACGTACTGGTTCAGGCCACTATTTATAGTCATTCCCCATTCGATGTCACAACTCCTAAAATTAGTTCCGGCAAATCGCAATCCAATTACCAAGGAAAGTATGATTAATGTACACGGCTGTGAAATGATTGATTACTTTTTCTAATTACCTCCTATAATAATCTTTACAACAAATAAAATAATAATCCCGTGGGTAGCTTTCTCTTTCCTGTAAAGCCTCTTCACTTTACTTAATTGATGTTTAATAATAAATAATAATTTAGTAAAGGCTCCATTCATACAATTGTTTCTTAGAATTAATAAACAGGAGACAGAAATCCAGAGGTAATCAAAGATTTAAATGTTTAGATTTTGCCTTAACGCTTCAATAACATACAATTACGATTGTAATCCCCGAACGATTAGGCAGAGGTGTACCTAATATTACACCCACATAGTCCTATGTAATAGGGGGCGAGCCTATTGCTATCAACTGGGCACAAATCCAGACTCCGTTGACACTTTGCCCAACCCGGGTATCGAACCCTCTTGCTCAGTAGCCGCGCTTGCGACCACTAGACCACTAGATTGGATATACTGGATTAGGTAGGCTGCCTCTCTTTGAAATAAAAATTAAATCTAAGCTCATTTAGAAGGCACAGAAAGAATTCTAAATAGAAAGATGGTCTACAAAGCCTAAGTCAAAGGTTCTACTAGGCGCACTTAAGTTCGTTAATTTAAGGAAATTAACCATTTTATGCATTTCATTTGCGGTCTAGGGTGGAGGACGCTTGTCTAGAAGAAATCGATTCACTTGAACTTTGAAGAGATCCAGATTATAATGAACGGGAAACAAATTCACGTGTTCGTTTCTTAGCTGTCACAGAATGACAGTTGGGATTTGAATATATGTCCCTGGCTTTACAAAACGTTCGAACAAGGAAGGAATAACGTTTTATTTATCTACCTTACTTACCTTTACAAACTAACAAGCAATAATCACCTCGCATTGCAGGTCGATTACTGATCACAAGGTTGTTATTAGTTCCCATAGGAAGGCGCATTCTAATCCCTTTACGACACCAAAGGGGCGGGCTGTACTAAGTCCGGACCAAGCGGTGTTACCGAACACTTAGCATTAATTACTGTACTTCAAACTTTGACTCACATTCTTAAGGTGACAGAGATGGCGAATGGATTGAATGAGAGAGAGGATATTGGTGGTTATGAGGTTTATGTCCAGATCTGGAAAGTGTTTATTTTTAGTGACCGACTTAATGTTCAGTTTCGGTTTCGGCTAGTTTCGGCTACAGGTTCGGTTTCGGCCACGGTATTCGTGAATGGTCATGGGTCGTTCGTCTTACTTCGGGTGAGTTCGTCGCCCGTGATCACCAGCTGAGTTCGCCGCCGTTCTCGGCTTTAAGTTGTTAATCTAATATATAAAAAATAATCTATGTTTATTATGCGCTGCAATATCGATCATCGATTTATTTTACATATTTCATATTGCGATACAACTTTGTCAGGATGGGCGTTGACTTGTCACCACTGCGCCACTCTGAAAGCATGGCCGCAGCGCTAACATCGCTAGTACATTTCACTACCTAGGGCGGTTTTCACATGACACCGGTCGTCCGCGCGATCGGGCGGTGAAGCGGATTGTACGTCACATTGGCTTGTATGAAATCTGTTGATGTCCAACAAACGTTCAACACCCGATCGCACGGACGAGCGATATTGTGTGAGAATCGCCTAACTCTCACGCCAAATCGCTCGTCACCAGTTTCTGTGGAGTAATAGGTACCATGCCGTAGCTCCGCAAATCGTATCCCGATGATTCGTGTCGCCCTCTAAACAACATATTTCATTAGTATTCTCTGCAGTCATAGTCGACAGGCGCGTGAAGCTAGAGTATGTAGGTCGTGGCCAAGGCCAAAAAATAATCATATGGAAAAAATTCCATCATATTGAACACATTTTTCCCGAACCTTTACCTAACCATACAAACACATTTATTATAAGAAAGTAGAAATAGGGTTAATAGACTGACAAATTGATTTAATAGAGGGTTAAACGTTATTGCTACTTAAGAACACCTGCTTGAAGGCAAAAGGCATTTGTAAAGACCTCTATAAGACTGTTTTTGAACCTTAATAGAATATTTCTTTTATAATGTTATCTTAGGTTTTCGAAGTAAGTAGGTAATGCGTATTTGAAAGGCTCATTCAAGTGAAATGCCTTTGTGGAATGGAAATATATTTGAAGGTAGTTGCCTTGAGGTAAAAATAGAATGCCTATTGCTTTCAGTAGAATTATAAGTGGAAATTACCAGGAATGTTATGTATCAAATTATTTCCAGTCTACTTTGACTAAGACATTGGTAAAAATCAAGGTTGTATATATACAAATAGTAATATTGTATTCAACTAGATGAATTTAATGCAAAAAATAACACTAGAAAAATATCAGCAAAGAATAAGATAAGTTCGTAGCCAGTGCTACGAGATTGCTACGACGTACGTGACGTCACAGCTCCGATAGCTACGCGGTCGTAGCCGATAACCGGCGCGCTACGCATGGATATAACTGTAGCGTCCGTCGAGCTGAAACTTAGAACGTGTTATATTGCTTATTAAATTAATTAAACATAGAATTATTAAATTACAACATGTTAAATGTATACACGATGATATGAGACAAAGGGCGGAGAGCCCTTGAGAGACGTTATAATTCCAATCTTCATATTATATTTTCCAGGAAAAGTATAATATATAATCGAATAATGGTTGCCAAAAAGATGAATTTTATCCTTCGTTACGTTTAATTAGAATTAAGGAGTACCTAACTAATTAATGTGTTTACTTGAGCGCTACCTAAATCTTAGCAGAAGTTATATTTTCTCATTGCGGATTAGGAGATCTGTGGTAACAATGTACACACTGCAAATTAGATCGGTTTGCAGGGCACACCAACATAAATGTTAGTGTGCGTAAAATCAACGGCCGTCTGACTTCGCCTATTTATTAGTGTTTGCTTCACAATAACCCGTTGTCCACGCACACACACACAATTTCTTGTCACTAATGTTGCAGGGAATATGACGCATAAATTTAGCGTAGGATTCTATCGTCTCCGTGGCGCATTAGTCGAGCGTGCGATAAACAGTGTTTTACTCCGCCGGCGCCGTAAGATCAAATCCGACTGCTAACAGATTAATGTTTTTGTATGTTTCAATAAAATATTTTAGATTTGTTTGTTCAATTCATTGCTTAACTATTAGCAAGTTTCTTTATATTTGGGTTAGAATATATTAGTTGTCTACCCTCTAACAATGACAAATCATGTTTAAGTTAGTAGTTTAAGTTCATCGTCATAATGCTATTGACTATCGGGCTTTCGTTACGTTTTTAGACATTATACCCTGCGTTTTTTGAGAAGTGCTTTTATTTGTGAATCAATATGAATCATTTAACCACACTTTTAAGAGCTGAAATAATTATTTTGCATGAGCAAAATGTTTCAATTAGTGAAATTGCGAGACGTTTGAAGATATCGGTGAGTAACAAAATGTTATTATTATGTTTAGAAGTTTAATATGTTTAAATAATCCACATGTTATTGATTGTTGTTTTTTTGTAACAATATTTTATTATTGTTCACAGAGAAGGACTGTGCAATTGTGGGTCCATCGTTATGCAGATTCGGGAAGCATTGATCCTTGCCGACCGGGACCAAAGGCTGGATTTGCATTCACAGATGCCAATGCGCGGCACCATGATATAGTTGCTGCGCATACCGCTGAGCCCTTCCTCACTACTCGTTCCACGGCGACTAAACATGACGTGACATTACAAACCGTACGAAACCACTTGCGAGCAGCTGGTGTGAAATGTCGTAGGCCAGCTAAGAAAATTTTAATGTCCGATGTTCACAGGCAAAACCGGGTACGCTTCGTAAGAGAATATTTGGATTTTGATTGGTGCAATAATATAGTTATATTTAGCGATGAAAAATGTTTTAAATCAGACAAGGACGGTCGCAAAATATTGTGGCGAAAAGATGGTGAGCGCTATCATAAAAAAAATATTCTTCCATGCAGGTCTAGTGGCCGCATTACTTTGGGATATTGGGGATGGATGTCGTCAATGGGTCCCGGTGAATTAGTGCAGGTAGGGGGTCGCATTACCAGTCAAGGTTACTTGGACGTTTTACAAAACGTGATGCTACCAACTGTGCGCGTTGCATACCCGCAAGAACACATTTACTTCGTGCATGGTAACTGCGCTGTGCATCGCGCGCGACTTGTGCAAAGTTGGTTAAACGTCCAAGAAAACTTTACTGTGATTGAATGGCCACCAAAAAGTCCTGACCTGAACCCCATTGAAAACCTATGGGGTCATATGGTGCTAAACTGGGACTCATCTGAAATCAGGTCTAAATCAAATTTAGATGATGTCGTTACCTCGACATGGGAATCGTTTCGTGGCACTGACTTGTTGTTGTAATATGGTTGCTAGCATGAGGAGACGATTGGAACAAGTCATAGATAGCGAAGGCGCACCAATCGGCTATTAATAAAATTACCAGGGGGTAATTCTATTTGTTTTATGTGAGTGATGTTATTGTTAGTGAGATAACAATTTAGGATACCTGTATCTTAATATCTATCTTGTTAACATGTTTATTCATTTCACTAATAAATAAATTACCCACTTGAATAAGAAAAGTAACGTTATTTCTTGTCCGACTTAGAATATTTGTCATGAACAAAACTTTATAATTTGTAATTATAATTAAAAAAAACCTAGTCAATAAATATTGTTGATTTCTTAATACAAATTGTTTAATTTTTACTTCCATATTTTTTTTCGAATAATGGTCTTATTATCAGGTAAATTACAAAAATAAAAATTCAACAAAATGAAAATAAAAGTTTTTTAATAATGCAAAAAGTTGACGCCAGCGGCGCAGATTCGATCCTACGACACTTGATTTACCAGCCGAATGCTTATACACCTATGCCACGAGACCGGTTAGTCATAGTGTTAAATTGATGCTTCATATTCTTTACCTCATATTATACATATACTATAGTGAAGCAAACACTAACAAATAGGCGAAGTAATACACCAGTTGATTTTACGCACCAACATCTATGTGGTGTGCCCTGCAAATCGATCTAATTTGCTGCGTGTACTTTCATTGACTAAAACGTTGGAACACTTTGTAGGTATACTAGAACTAATGAAGCATTATTCTTTAAGTTATGTTGGAATCTAATAAGGTTGACTCATAGAGAATATGGCATCTAGTCCACTTTTGTACATGAAGTTTAAATAAATGAATGACAACTATACTCAAGAGTTCATTCCTCATTCTTTTTTCACCTCAATATCTTTTTTTCTGAATACAATATTGAAAGTCCCAGTAAAGATCATTTCACTTTTGACGCGAACAATTTTTTTTTGAAAATATTATATTTCAAGAATATTTTTTATTAGAATATCGCATAAAATATTTATCTCTTTTCGAGTTTTACGTCGACTCCCGTCCAAGACCCCATTCATCTTATTTATTTTCGAAAAACCATCTGCAATGATTTACGAATACTTAACAGACTTCCAAAGTTCGACAAAAGCAGTATCGAAATAAGTAATTGATTACCCCAATACAATGCAATTAAAGATTAATTGAATTATTGATGGCATCCTAATACATCAATTATTTAGGATGCCTTCTATTATGATAAAGCGTGCTCAAAATCAGTAGGTTTGTGTATTCACCGTTTTGCCTGCCTTGGTGTAATTGCAATCGTAACTGACTCCTGGGTTCGAGAGAGGAATGGAGATTTGATATAGAGGAAGGGTGAATTTTTAAGTGGGCGTGGATGGCCATATCCGAAACTATGAGGAACAGCGAAAAATACTCAAAGGAGTATCGATCCTGATTTTGATGAAAACTAAAACTGCATCATTAGATTTTTGGCAAATCAATATCCCTAGCCAGGAATCAAACCCGTGGATTTAAAAAAATACACAACACACATTGTATTTTTATGCCATTCGATAATGTCGCTAATAGGAATCAAAATTCTGGGAAGTAATGACATGCAATGCAATTTTAATTTTCGTCTTTTCTTCAAAATTGGGCTTGTGACTTCTTTGAGTTTTTTCGCTGTTCCTCATATTTTCGGAATTGGCCTCCCACGTCCACTTGAAAAATTCAATGTATAGTAGAATATAGTAGGCACCGCTCAGAGTTATTCGGGTAATACAGTGTTGTTATTTTACGTTATGGTAATAACGTTTACGTACTTGGAACTTCTAAGTATTGACGATCATAATTTTCTTTTGAAGTACTTTTACACGTGGTTTGGTAAACAAGTAAGTATTCCCCATATATTGGCTCTTGTTTGGGACAGTTTTCTGCAAAAACGTTTCTTTTCTGCAGTGGCCTGCGTGCGGAGTTTCCAATTGAAAAATGTCACCGCCAGTGAAATCCTACTAGGAAGTCTTACTCAGATATCTTTCACCTATTGTTACTTTGTTATTTATTGAAGTAATAAAGTTTTATTGACTTTAAAAATCAAAATCATGTAGCCTTAGATTTTATTTCTAACAGCTTAGTTCTAGTTTTGTTTTCGTTTCAAATTCGACTTTTCTTTGTATAATAAAGTCGTATTATGAAAATCGTCCGAAAGTTTTCTTTTCAAAGTTTACGTTATGCATGCGGAGTTTACCTGTAAGTGATTGTTGCACTGTGGAATTTACATTTTTGCATGTTACTTTTAGCATACAACCTGTGTAAACAATAATTGGTGAACCAATACATAAATAAATAAATGAGCCATCTTCATTTTTGTCAAACTGACGAAGAACTGAAATTTAAAATGAGTACTTCATTGGGCAGAGACTGCCGACATTGCTTAATAAAGTCAGATTAAACTTTTAAATTCATTTTATGGAAAAACCATGAACCTTTGAAAGAACCCAGATGACAGCTATGATTAGTAAGTGAATAAAACCAAAAAACCACGACGTAAAAGATAAAAAAGAAAAATCTAGATTTAACTTTTTCAGATAAGTGAAAACTTCAGTTTTCAAGTCGTAAAATTTTTATTTCCCGCTAAGTTTCAACAAAAAGCGAGTCGTGACACCAGATATTCTCGAAGTTTCCACTCCTTTTCCATTTCCATTCAGTTTTCAAGTGAAGTGGACGTCATAAGAATCCCGTGTCCCGCAGAAATGGTTCTCCAATAGTATTCCTTACTATATTTCTTGTGAAAAATACTCGTAGCCGACTATAGTACGATCACGTAGAATCTTGGCGTATCCATACTTGGGGCCACGGAGGAGTAGAAAACCAGAGTGATAATGAACTACGATTCGTGTTGCATTGAATCAACTTTTGTCCGATCAGTGCTTGAATTAGAACCACTACTGAACAACTTTTACAAATTTCAAAAGTTATATTGATCTATGTTTTGCTACTACTACTATCACGTGTGGCTATGGTTTTTGTTCCATTAATTCCTTCTCCTTGCTATTGATTTTGGTATACTTAATCTGGCATCGCAACAGTATGCCAAATGCAGGTCACTAAGCAAGCGTGATGATTAAGATTTTTTTGCCGTTGGTCCTTGGGTAAAAAAAGCCTTAATCAAAACGCTTGCTTAGTGAGAGTTGTTTAATAAACTCTCTTCTCCTTATTTTTTCATTGACAACCAGAATCAACAGCAAGAAGACTCAGCTAATGTAACTAATGGATCACGAAGTCCGGAACCAAGCTTGCTGACTGGATAATCTTTTCACCATGACATGAACTATTATTGTGTAACTTGAGCTAAGGCGCGAGGGTCGATGTGATAAATAGACTTGCATGTCAAACAACACACGGCGTTAATAATCATTTTGTTAAGCTGATTGTAGCTGTATTAGTTTTGCTGTTTATTAAAAGAATTTATTGTAAAATATCTTTAACATAACGAAAAATACGGTCGTAAATGTTTTTTTTTAAGAAATTACATTTCAATTAAATTCAATAGCGCACTCCAAAACAAAGTATTTAAAGTTTTTTTTTAATGAATACTTCAAAACACAACCGTTGTGGTTGAGTACTTACATGAACGAAGTTTGAAGCAAACTGAATCGTTAATATACTACTATATGATTCCATTTGCTACCTATTCCATGTTCACAGTATGCGCCACACCACACAAGGTACAAAACTTAGCCGCGTTATGACATTTATCCGATTTCCCTTTGTGACCGCGCACGTCTCTATTAGGGTTGGTGCGCAATTATTGTATCAAAGCGTTTCGTAAACAGGCCACTGTCAGTTTTCACGGTTTTCCGTTCGCCGGCAATAATGCGATCATGCTACGGCGTTGTACCCCGGCCGTATTGGTTTTGTGAATTATTTATTGGTTCAATTGTATTGCTTATACGTTCTACATTTCGGTTTAGTTTTAATTGTTAACTGCAATTTGAAAATATACGCTATAATTATAACTTAGGTAATTTTTCCTCATACTAATTATCTGCGAATTTGAGTTAACCATAATTCTCTGTTTTTAGTATGTTACTCGATATTCAGTTATTCGTGATTATATTGTGGTAGTTGTAGCGAATCAGTGATCGAGGCTGGAATAACACAAAACCTATCTGTTTTCAAAGTGATGAAATTTGTTAATGGTCCCCTGCATAATTATTACGAATTATGCGGGCTTGCCAACAGTAATTGACCTTCATGGATAAACATTTTTTTCCATAGGCATAAACAGAAATTATACTTACAAACATTCTCCTTTGCTTCGTCCACATTTAAAGGACATTAGTATCTGTTTACTGAGATTTACAATATTCTTGACAGCAGGGCTTTAGATATTTTACTTTCAGAATCTTGTACACTCGGCGACACATCAAAACTACAGTATAACATGGCCTGGGTTTGTATAGATGATTGATTGGTCGTTGTGCGTACCACTATTCAATTTCATTATCCAGTTTTAACATTTGAATACGATATTTAAAAAAAAAGAAAATCTTTCACTTTTCTTTTGACTTGTACCTGCCATTGTGCCTACATAAGTTTCCTCTAGTCAAATACAGACCATTGAACCGACTAAATTTCGAAACGAACTAAAAGGTCAGATGTTTAGTTCGGCACAGTTTAATGAACATTCATAGAAACAAATAAATTGCTGGTCTACTCTAAATAATGTCACTCTAGACATGAGAATTTCAAATAGCGCCTCGTCGCACAAAGATTGTTTGCATTCATTAAGTGAAATAGTTTTCTAATTCACGACTATTTACATTAGAAAGTTAGTAAGAGTGTTGCTTTATTAAAATTTCTAAAGTTCCGATGAAAAACGTTATATAAAATGTTTAATCTTTAAGTTTATAATAAGTTTCGCAGAATTTATATTAGTTATTAAATGGGCTGTTTATTTAATGCGAAACTCATGACTTGTTATTTTATAGAAAAAATAATCCTTCTTTTTGCTTTATGTTGTATAAACATCATTATTAAGTAAACAGCATTAACCACCCTAGGTGAAAAGACAGGAAACGTTTGCAAAGTAAATGTTGATTATATTTCGTACGGATAAGCGTTTTACGAGTATAAGCATTTACGTGTTAATATTTGATTTAGTTCAAATTAATTATGATTTAATCCAAATACTGTTTTCAGCAGTTACCGGATTAGATATTTAACATCTTATTCGAAAAATTTCAGATACATTTTAATAGCTGAATAAAATATTTTATGGATGTTATTTGCATACCCATTTGTTAAAAAACACATGGAGGATATATTATATCCCATCAAAAACATAACATGTACAAAAATGCAAGTCTCGCAACGCAGTTCTTCTACCGTAAAAAGTTGTGAGATTTAATGTAGAACCAAGTCGATTCATTTATTCAGTACCTGCCTATGTGAGCATCTATCCAACCACTTTGTCATAAATTGTTACCTAATTAGTAACTTACAAATTTTTGTAGGGACCGTATCACTATGAAACATCTTTATTTCTTAAAAAAAAAGGATGACTTGGCAATCGCCAAGGGCAATAGAATCTACATACATAAGCACAGTGAGCGTTTTGGTTATGTTTGTGTACACATTTAATAAATTGGCCCGCTAGCGCTATGTTCAATTAGGGCTATTTAATCCCATCAAAACCGTAACATGTACCAAAATGCAAGTCTCGCAAAACTGTTCTTCTACCGTAAAAAGTTGTGAGATGTAATGTCTTTAAAGAATGACTTCTCCATCGCACGGAAACATAATCAAATAAGAATAAGCTTCTATTTTGAATAGTCCTAACTCCTAATTGAAAATAGCGCCAGCAGTCCAAATTAGAGTTTGTTGTGTGACATGAGATTCTATTGCCCTTGGCGATTGCCAAGTCATCCTTTTTTTTATTAGTATCTGTTTACTGAGATTTACAATATTCTTGACAGCAGGGCTTTAGATATTTTACTTTCAGAATCTTGTACACTCGGCGACACATCAAAACTACAGTATAACATGGCCTGGGTTAGTATAGATGATTGATTGGTCGTTGTGCGTACCACTATTCAATTTCATTATCCAGTTTTAACATTTGAATACGATATTTAAAAAAAAAGAAAATCTTTCACTTTTCTTTTGACTTGTACCTGCCATTGTGCCTACATAAGTTTCCTCTAGTCAAATACAGACCATTGAACCGACTAAATTTCGAAACGAACTAAAAGGTCAGATGTTTAGTTCGGCACAGTTTAATGAACATTCATAGAAACAAATAAATTGCTGGTCTACTCTAAATAATGTCACTCTAGACATGAGAATTTCAAACGCTTTCAAATAGCGCCTCGTCGCACAAAGATTGTTTGTATTCATTAAGTGAAATAGTTTTCTAATTCACGACTATTTACATTAGAAAGTTAGTAAGAGTGTTGCTTTATTAAAATTCCTAAAGTTCCGATGAAAAACGTTATATAAAATGTTAATCTTTAAGTTTATAATAAGTTTCGCAGAATTTATATTAGTTATTAAATTGGCTGTTTATTTAATGCGAAACCCATGAATTGTTATTTGATAGAAAAAATAATCCTTCTTTTTGCTTTATGTTGTATAAATAGCATTAACCACCCTAGGTGAAAAGACAGGAAACGTTTGCAAAGTAAATGTTGATTATATTTCGTACGGGCGTTTTATAAGCATGTACGTGTTAATATTTGATTTAGTTCAAATTAATTATGATTTAATCCAAATACTGTTTTCAGCAGTTACCGAATTAGATATTTAACATCTTATTCGAAAAATTTCAGATACATTTTAATAGCTGAATAAAATATTTTATGGATGTTATTTGCATACTCATTTGTTAAAAAACACATGGAGGATATATTATATTTGTAAAAAAAAACATATACATTACAGTATACCCATGTTTTTCAAGTAAATAAAGATATGATTTCGAAAAAAAATTGAATAATATATATTTGCTACGTGTAAAATTCGCTAGATTTTTCTGGCACGAGTTTACATATTTTAATACTAATTAGAAAATATACTAATATTATTCCTCGTTGGTTGAGTAGTCGCAAGCGCGACTGCTGAGCCTGAGGACCTGGGTTCGATTCATGGGTTAGGCAAGTGTTATTAGGGTTTTCCATCAGGAAATTCTTAGCCACGGAGTCTGGATTTGTGCCCGGTTGTGGGCAATAGGCTCACCCCAAATAGGAGTGTTCCTTGAATGGGACATAAATTAATATAACTGGCGAAATGTGGTTGTTCTATTAGGTACACCTGTGCCTAATACTTCGGGGATTACAGGCGTGATGTTACTAATATTTTAAAGAGAAAAAGTTCTAAGACGCGGAGATGGCCGATGGAGCAAGGTTTTGACCGAGTGGTGGCCGTGGTTCGGCCAAAGAAACCAGGGCCGTCCTAGGGCTCGTTGGGTTGAAGATATCGTCAAAGTCGCGGGAATCACCTGGATGAGGGACGCACAGAACCGGGAAGTATGGCAGAAGAAAGGAGGCCTATACCCAGCAGTTGGTGATTCCGGGCTGATATGATGATGACTCATCCGATTTCAAAAACTCTTTCACTGTTGGAAGGCTACATACACTATTGCCTAGAGAGTTTTTCACGTCGGCGATGTCGCGGGTAGAAGCTCGTTTAGAATACACCCAAAAGCAAATGTAAACTAATCATTCAGCAACAGTTTCGACTAACAAAAATCAAGCTAAAAATATGTGAGCTACAAATTGAACAAACTTGTGGTTCCAGCGAGTTGGATTTTTTGCTTTTGTGGTTTAATTCTCCTCGGCTCGTACGTCAAATCGTTGCAAAACGAGAGTTTTGGTACGACGCCAGTTTCCGAAACGCAGTTTTATATTTCACTTGTTCAACATACAAACCGTTTCTTTTTCCTTTTTCGTGGCTTTTGCTTGAATGTTTATGGGGAATTAAGTTTAAAAAAATTAGATTTTAATTTTGCTACCAACTTTTCCGAGGCGGAGATGTAATTTCAAGCTTGGTCGTTGGATGTTATGTGATAAATAGTCAAATGAAACTAGAAAAAATTATGATAATTCACTGTTGGATAGTTTTACAGTTCGAATAATTGTAGATCAATGCGGTTAACTGGTAACCATATATAAAGTCCCATTAAAATTGATGGACAAATTTTAACACAGGGTTTAGTACGTATATCCAAATATATCCAAGCAAAAATAAAAACACTGATTAAAGTGATTTTATTTTGACCTAAAATAATAAATTGCCGGCACTCTAGAATAAACACGTCCACAAAACGCTCAAAACGAAATCACTTTAATCAGTGTTTTTTTTTGCTTCGATATCTTTGGTTAGATGTTCCTACTGAATGCTGTGTTAAAATTTGTCCATCTATTTTAATGGAAACTTATATATAAATTGCGTTATTGCACACGCTTAATGTTAGCCACAGTTCGTATCGTTCACTTTTCGTTTGAAACCTTCACTTTGAACCCTCACTTTTCTTTGTATAATTAATTTTATTTTTTTAGGAAAAGATGGTGAGGAAAGTGGTGGTGGTGTTTTATGTCCTGAACCAAAAACTCCAAGACAGGTGACATCAAACAACCAGCACTTGTGCTGAATTACGACACTATCACAGGATACTTGGTATGTAATAGGTAGTCAACCATCCACATACCAACCTAGGCAAGCGTGGCTTAACCTGAAGATTGATCCGAGCGGCTGATTCTTTTTGGTCACGAGCTCTTCACTGTCACTTTTCGTGACATTCGTGATAATATGGACTTAACTTGAACATCTTGATTGACATTTTATCTCCGTTCAGATTGACCGCCTTAACCGAAATTCAGGTCAGGAGGATTATCTTGAACATTTTTTTGAAAGTTTCATCAAAACCTTTTACGAGATAAACGTAAGACGTATTTTTTGTTTCACTTATGCCATGAACGACAAACGACATTTAATTTGCATCGTCTGCGGGCATTTTATGTAACACGTGTTTGCAGTAATGTCATGCAGTTCTTCAGAATTTTAGATTAGCGTTGTAAGAGGGGAGGATACAATACATTATTCTGTTAAGAACTTTATTTGGAATACCTACCTGCTACTTTGGTCTAGTGGTCGCAACCACAACTGCTGAGCATGAGGTCTTGGGTTCGATTCCCAGGTCGGGTAAATTGTTTTTGGGTTTTTCATAAATAATTTCTCAGAAGCAGCTACGAAGTTTGGTTTTGTGTTTTTTTTTGGTTGATGGCAATAGGCTCGCCCCCTATTGTATGGAACTTAAACATGAATGGCAAAATGTGGGTGTACTATTAAGTACACTTCTGCCGAACGCTTCGGGGTCACAGGACTTTTGTTACGTTATGTTTGCTGTTCAGATTATTTCTTATGATTTTTTTATTTATTAAGATTATTTCCTTTATAAGTATAATTGTTTCATGAGGTTTCGGTACAACACATTAAAATATATCGCATGAAATCAATGTTATTGGTCATATTTATACACGAAATGTATTAAGCGCTAACCTAATGCCATCTCTATTATCTTCAAAGGATTGGCAGAAACAGAACGACTTAATAATGTAAGCGGGTGTTTCTTGTTCTCCATATTTAATTTTGTTGGCCCCCAGGGAAACATCCTGTTAAGTGTTATTACACACTTAAGATTATGTTTAATCATCATTCTCTTGCCCTTATGGGGTTTCTATTCATTTGGGGTCGGCGCAGTATGTCTTTGACTTCTTCCATACTTCTCTATTACTCGTCATCTCATCAGAGACCTCTTTTCTTGCCATGTCATCCTTTACACAGTCCATCCATCGTTTCTTTGGATTTCCTCTACATTCCTACTCAAAACTTTCCTAACGTCATTTTCCTCATTCCTCCGCATCACATGCCCTACCACGACAACCGATTACCACAAAACTTTTCAGTCACCGGCGCCACTTAAGATTATGTTTTATATAAATACAATATTCTGAAACCACCAAAAACATAAATATCATTGAAATTAAACGTATAAAATGGCGTTTTCCACATGTTTATGAAACTGATTACGAGTTAACTCCTGTTCAGCACAGTAGTGGAAAGTTGTGGAAAGTTGAGCGGTAAACGGAATTTGTACTTCAATAAATATTTCAGTAGTATACTTGGGAATCCACAAACATCTTATCTACGAAGTTTGTGGAATATTCCGAAAGTTTTACGCGTAAAGTATGAAATGATTAAGATATATTTTTTCATCGCGTTTCTTCGGATTTTTCTATTACAAAGAATGAAATATTACATGGTTTGTGGTAATTTTATTTTGTATTTAGGAAAAATTGTGCCTTAAAAAGGCTGTACGTGTGGATAGAATATACTATAGATTGGCTGTTACCCTATACCCTATGAGATGGTAATATTCTTTGATAGTTCTTGGCAACTGGTATCATCTAATGTAATGACAGACGTATTGTTGGACCTCAGTTGTTCGCTAACAACAACGGTCAGACAAAAAATAAATATACACAAAGGAGATGGAGAAAATATTTTTCTCTCTCGTTTACTCTTATTACGGATGAAATAAGTGTATTTTCGTCATTGTAAATATTATTTAGCGGCGATTGTCTATTGTTATACTCAGTCTACGGTTTTAGAACATTTGCTTGTCACCAATGCTGTCGATTTTTCACAAGTGGCTCGAGGTTTCCCAGTATGGTGGCAAGCAGTGACATCGCTTTTGATCGTTCTTCACAATAGCACATAGTTAGAGGATGGAAATCGTTCCCTATTAGAGTAGTACGCTTTGAAACAGCTTTGTTAATTAAGTGGATTGTTACCAAAAAATTACAAGCTTTTACACGTACTTTTTCATGTTAAATGTTATGCTTTTCGTTTGGTCGTTATTTTTTATCCCTGTACCGCATTTGCCTTGTATAAAATGTATGCATACATTTTATAAGCTCAAGGTCCATGCACAAAATTATAAAAACACGTGCTATTTATTTAGAACTAGCGACCCGCCCCGGCTTCGCACGTGTGCAATAAGTACATATAAACCTTCTTCTTGAATCACTCTATCTATTAAAAAAACTGCATCAAAATCCGTTGCGGAGTTTTAAAGATTTAAGCATACATAGGGATATAGGGACAGAGAAAGCGACTTTGTTTTATACTATGTAGTGATGATAAGATATTGCTATCAGCGTTAAGATCGATAATTATAGCTCGAAAATGTAATACCGGGATTAAAAGTTAGTTATCATTGCATTTATAATATTAGTACGGATTGAACAACACTGCTTCTATACCATGGTCTTGTAACAACGAAGTAGTCCAACAATTTGTACGGTTAAGGTACACGGGGCAAACTTAATCGGTTTGCAGGGCACACCACAAAGATGTTGGTGTGCGTAAAATCAACTGGTGTATTACTTCGCCTATTTATTAGTGTTTGCTACCCGTTGTCCACGCACACACAATAAAATTTCTTGTCACTAATGTTGCAGGGAATATGACGCATAAATTTAGCTTATCATACAATCGTCTCCGTGGCGCATTAGTCGAGCGTGCGATAAATAATTACTTACTGCGCCGGCGCCGTAGGATCGAATCCGACTGCCAACAGCATAATGTTTTTGTATGTTTTAATAAAATATTTTACATTTGTTTGTTCAATTTATTGCTTAACTATTAGCAAGTCTCTTTATATTTGGGTTAGAATGTATTAGTTGTCTACCCTCTCAAAATGACAAATCATGTTTAAGTTAGTAGTTTCAGTTCATCGTCATAATGCTATTGACTATTGGGGTTTCGTTACGTTTTTAGACATTATACCCTGCGTTTTTTGAGAAGTGCTTTTATTTGTGAATCAATATGAATCATTGAACCACACTTTTATGAGCTGAAATAATTCTTTTGCATGAGCAAAATGTTTCAATTAGTGAAATTGCGAGACGTTTAAAGATATCGGTGAGTAACAAAATGTTATTATGATGTTTAGAAGTTTAATATGTTTAAATAATCCACATGTTATTGATTGTTGTTTTTTGTAACAATATTTTATTATTGTTCACAGAGAAGGACTGTGCAATTGTGGGTCCATCGTTATGCAGATTCGGGAAGCATTGATCCTTGCCGACCGGGACCAAAGGCTGGATTTGCATTCACAGATTGGCATCTGATATAGTTGCTACGCATACCGCTGAGCCCTTCCTCACTACTCGTTCCACGGCAACTAAACATGACGTGACATTACAAACTGTACGAAACCACTTGCGAGCAGCTGGTGTGAAATGTTGTAGGCCAGCCAAGAAAATTTGAATGTCAGATATTCACAGGCAAAACCGGGTACGCTTCGCAAGAGAATATTTAGATTTTGATTGGTGCAATAATATAGTTATATTTAGAGATGAAAAATGTTTTAAATCAGACAAGGACGGTCGCAAAATATTGTGGCGAAAAGATGGTGAGCGCTATCATAAAAAAAAATATTCTTCCATGCAGGTCTAGTGGAGACATTTACTTCGTGCATGAATAAGTCATAGATAGCGAAGGCGCACCAATAGGATATTAATAAAAATATCAGGGGGTAATTCGATTTGTTTTATGTGAGTGATGTTATTGTTAGTGAGATAACAATTTAGGATACCTGTATCTTAATATCTATCTTATTAACATGTTTATTCATTTCACTAATAAATAAATTACCCACTTGAATAAGAAAAGTAACGTTATTTCTTGTCCGACTTAGAATATTTGTCATGCACAAAACTTTTTAATTTGTGATTATAATATAAAAAAAAACCTACTCAATAAATGTTGTTGATTTCTTAATACAAATTGTTTAATTTTTACTTCCATATTTTTTTTCGAATAATGTTCTTATTATCAGGTAAATTACAATAAAAATTCAACAAAATGAAAATAAAAGTTTTTTAATAATGCAAAAAGTTGACGCCAGCGGCGCAGATTCGATCCTACGACACTTGATTTACCAGCCGAATGATTACACATCTATGCCACGACACCGGTTAGTCATAGGGTTAAATTGATGCTTCATATTCTTTACCTCATATTATACATATACTATAGTGAAGCAAACACTAACAAATAGGCGAAGTAATACACCAGTTGATTTTACGCACACCAACATCTTTGTGGTGTGCCCTGCAAACCGATTAAGTTTGCTTTGTGTACATACCTATGTGGCTTTAAAAGATTTAATAAAAAAAATCTCTTCCCAAAAACGTGATCAAAGTTATAAAACCATCTTTTGCCGACCCAATGAGGCGTAGGTAACACCGTTACAAAATCAAATGTTTGCTAAACAACATAAATCCCACGTAAATTCGCGAAACCATGTTTCATGATTATAAATATTAAGCTTGCTTCAATAAACCCGGGTTATATTTAAAATATAGCGGCGAATAAAGACGATTACAATAAATAAGTCAACGTTGGTATAACTAGCCAAGTCACACAATTTATAGTCGGTGTTGCGTTTCACCGCAAAAATGTTGGAATTTATTGCAAATCGTACTTACGGAGCTTTTGTAGGCTCACACGCGATCGACTGATGAGACCAAAGTGGATTGGAAAAAAAATACACTGGTAACAGACATCTATAATTTATTTTTATTTATTTATTTAAATAGAGCGGCCGAAGCCAATTACACTATTTAAACATATAATTTATTTAACACAGTCATGCATTCTTCTCACAAGAAGAAGTAATAGGAATTAGATAAAACAATAAGATAATTATGTGAACATAAAAACCGTCAAAGTGCGAGTCGGACTCGCACTTGAAGAGTTCCATACCATCATAGTATGGGAACCCCCTTTAATTTATTTTTATTATGTGTTTTAATAGCGGAAACAGAAATACAAATTCTGTGAAAATTTCAACTATCTACCTACTACGGATCATGAGATACGGCCCGCTGACTGACAGACGGGCGGACGGACGGATGGACAGCGGCGGCTTAGTTATAGGGTCCCGTTGGTTACCCTTTGGGTACGAAACCCTAAAAAAAACAACTCAAAATCAAGTCAAGGATATCGGAGTTATTTTCAAAACCTACTTAATTTAACTTGCGTACGAAACTTTGTAAGTCCGTATGTCAAAAATATCGGCGTCCGATTAAAATCGGTTGTATGCAAACCGCCTAAGTTCATATTAGCTGCATGAACTCATTTCGCATGAATGTAAATGATTTATATCTTGTATTCTGACTTCATTTACATGTTGTTATGTTAATAAAGCTTTTTCTGTTTCCTTTATTTGTTGTATTTTCTTGGATTTTTTGCTGCGCCAAAAATACGAGAACTGAAAATTGTGTTAATAAGGTTATTCGTCTTCTTTATGTTTCATGTTTGAAAATTGTTACATGATATGTTTTTTGCTATGAGTAAAACACTTTATTGGTAAAGTTTTGATATTTATAATGGTAACTTATGTAACGTAGCCATATTACATATAATTTATTTCGTCACTCGAAACGGGAAAGGAAAACAACTTGAGGAAACATGCATGGCCATAAACTAAAGATTCTAAATTACATGTCTTGACACTTTACAAGACATCGAGCAACCCGCATTGGGCTCGGCCTCAGAGGCCTGTATCCCTGCACAGGGAATGTATACAGGCTGATTGTGCTTTGCTATGCTTATTCGAACTTTACTTTACTTTACTGTAGCACTGAACCGTTTATTACATAACATAACACCACGTCTGTAATCCCCGTAGGAAGTACACCCACATTTCGCCAGTTATGTTTATGTCCCATTTAATAGGGGGCGAGTCTATTCCCAGCAACCGGGCACAAATCCAGACTCCGTGACTGCTGCTGAGATATTCCTGATCGACAAACCCAATAGCACTGCCCGACCCGAGTATCGAGACCAGGACCTTTTGCTCAGCAGTCGCACTCGCGACCATTAGACCAACGAGGCAGTCCCCATATAACATTACATTGTTATAATTAGGTTCCGTTTTGTATACAGTAATTGATCAATAAAACTTATCCAGAAATACAATTTGGCCGAAGTTCCGCTATTTGTGAAGAAAATTAGACCTTAGATAGACGCGAGGTTCAATGAAAAATGAACATCGAGTATGTGACGGCCACGCGTAGTTTAACCACCGCACTGTGCTCGCGTAAATGGAACGCCTGTTTTGTTGTTTGGCTTGGCTTGCGCAGTAACTGGTTTTAATCACATTATACAGTGAAAGGACTTTTATTTTTGTTAACTTACTGACAATCGGATGTGGACACATTTGCGTGGAAAGAGTTGAGGGTCAGTCAAACTGGCGCGGACACTTTGTGGACCATCTCCGGACACTGACAGATAATTTAGTAAGTACTAGCTGTTGCCCTCGATCTTCGTCCGCTTGAAATTATTATAAAAAAAATATTACTTTTTATTTGAATCGGATTTTGTTAAAAATATCAAGGGTTTTAAAGTGGCCTAAGTCCTTATAACATCAGCAATTAAAAGTCCCGTCAAAATCGGTCTAGCCGTTTTGTAGATTAGCTGGAACACACAAACAGACAGACAAAAAAAATGTCTTTTTGTTATAAGTACCGCACTTGTATACTTTTATATGCAGTCAGTAAAACGCTGTTATTTTGAAATTACACATGGATACTTCAATTTTATTTGCATAGATTTGTATGACCTCTATACCATCCGTGAACCACAGCCCGTGTCTGGAGCCACGTCGTCCTCAATTTGTCAGTTCTGGACCTACCGAATCTTTATACATTGGCTTTTTGTCCATTGAGATAGAATTGAAAACTGTAATTTTACCAATTCTCACGAAACTTGAACGCAGGCAAAAAACTTGATGAAAAGATTTCCTTAAATCCACTACTTAAATGAATGTTTTCATTATAGATTTATCTTAACGTTGAACGTGATCGTCTATAATTACCCTGAAGGTGACCCCTTCTTTTTTTTTTTTTTTGGAGTGTGGGAAATCATCAAATGACTCCTCCCGCTCTGGGTGGAGCGGAAGGGAGTGTCAGACTCTTACTGACTAAAAACCACCCATGTTCCTTCATTGGCCCTTTATGTTCCAGGGCCGCGGTATCTCTTTCGAACAGTCCCGCAGCCCTGGCTGAAGGTGACCCCTCAGTTAGTAACACACACACACCTTAGTAACAGTTTAAAATTAATATCCAGCAGTGGTTGATTCCGGGCTGATATGATGATGATTACATCAGTGGGTGAGGAGAACCGAGCATCACAGTGTGCAACCAGTAATGATACACTTTGTAACAATCACTTGTTTCTGTACAAAATCGACTCCTGGATTGATACACAACCTCTCCAGTTCTCTCACCGGGAGCGACTATTAATAATGTTCAAAATTGAATCTCGGATTTGTTACATTACAGGTGAATGTAACATAAAGAATGATATGGCAAGAAAGGCGGTCTGATGAGATGACGAGTAATAGTGAAGTGTGGAAGAAGAAGACATGCTGCGCCGACCCCAAATGAATTGGGACAAGGGCAAGAGAACGATGGCAGGTGAATGTGTGATTCCTTCATATTGGTTATTTTAACGTTTTGGCACACTTGCACCAAACATTACTGAATACGGTTAGCATTTAAATGATTTTAAAACATAGTTATATTTTACTCCATTGTTAGAAGTTTACAGGGGCAGAAAAATGTTTAAAATATTCATATTTATCGCAATTTAGCTTAAAAATGTTTGGTACTGCGGGTCTCTATGATTCAATAAATATAAGATAGACCGGTACAAACCCTCCATACGGTCTTCCATCAACTTAAAAGCTGGTAGAAATATGAAAAATATATTTATTTTTAATTTTATTCTATATTTTTTATAAAATAATTATAATAATAATAAGCTTTTAATTTATGTGCCAACTCAAATGTTAAGAAAAGTTTATCTGTTTTGACCTTGCAAAACTGACACATGAACGGCACTGAAACGGTTCGTTAGAGAGCTACTCGAATTTTAGGAATTTACTTATAAATGATTAATGAGTAAAGTTTTTAGAGAGCTAAGAATATTTTTGGAAAATTAATGATCTATTTTAAGTACCTTGCTGAAAATTGTAGCTTTTACATTAGTACCTAAGGTTCAAATTGCCCAGAAACATTTAAATATAATTTAATATTTTAATGGATGTGCCCTTATCATGTAAGGCTTTATGGTTGATCAATTTATGTTTTAAGCTTAATATTGACTAGTCATCGTAGATCGACTCCAGTCTAGTTGTGTTGCATGAAATCTTGCAAATACGGTTTTACTTAATAGTGTATAATTAAAAATCATTATCATCATCACTTCAGCCGAAAGACGTCCACTGCTGGACATAGGCCTCCCCTAAGTGTCGTCACATTGACCGTTCCCGTGCGTCTCACATACAGCGGATCCCTGCAACCTTCACTTAATATCAATTAAAAATTAATATTAAAATATTTCGTCGTTATATTTCGTCTAAAAAAATACAGGGTGAAAAGGACAGCCCTCCGCAAAGTAACAGGGTGCATTCAGCTTCTTATTTTGAATCGTGTCCCACCGGAATTTTTAAAATACCACTTTTTCCTGCGTTTCCCAGAAAGAAAACCAGCAATTTTAAAATATTTTTCCTGATATTGGCAGTAATTTGAATAAATATGTCCAAAAAAAACACGATAATCGGGCATGAAAAATTGTTTCAGTAACAACTGAGTTAATTAGCCAACATGTTCACTCGTGGATTACACCGAGATAATTATACTATCTATTCCTATATTATTATTCTGTTATACTAACTAGATGTGCCTGAGGCTTCGGTCACGTGACCGTCTATTCTTTGGGCATTTATTTTGTCTCATCTTAAAAATAATAGCGTTTAAGTAAATTAGGTGTATTATCATAATACATTAACTAGTTATTTTACTACTTAAAAAAAATCTTATGTTTAATATTGTTTAGAAACCTGTAAGTTGTCCAAATAGTTATAATTAGAACGCATATCGCCTGTGATACAGGTTTACCCTAGTACAGGCTTCGAACATTGTTAAGCCTACATTATTTCTAAAATTTATGTTATACTGTACCAATTTTAACTTTGAATAAAAATTATTAAATTATTATTATTTGAGGAATATCCACTATCCCGAGTTGTTTGAGAAGTGTGGTGATAGTATGTGTCATATTGTAGAACATAGACGTGCTCTAGATTGTATGTATGGCAATATTGTAAATACCTTGTCAGGGGCTGCTGTGCAGGCCTGGGACGACAAGCAACCCCAAAAGGTGAGACAAGTGGCAGGTTGGAACAAACACGTTCGGGGTGCTTATGGGGAGGCTCGGTCTAAGTATCAGACGTGGCTGTTTTATAATAAACCAAAATCTGGTAGAATTTGGGAAGACATGCGACGGAGTCAGAAAATATTTAGGGGTAGGCTCAAATGGTGCCAAAATCACCAGGATCAGATTAAGATGGACATATTAGCGACGCACCGAGCGTCTAAAAATTTTTCTGAGTTCTGAAACTCGACCAATAAGCTGAAGGTTGGACCGGGCCGCCCTGTGAGTGTGGGGGAATGTAGTTCACCGGAGGAAATAGCCCGCATGTTTAAAGATCGATTTATGGTATCATCTCCACTTGGGCCGGCCCAGGGGGTGATAGATGATGAGGCTAGTCGTGATTATGAGCCGATCCGTTTCTCTGCCAAGAATGTAGCTGAAGTAATTCAAAAAATGGGCAAGGGAAAGTCTCCGGGTCACGACGGTCTCAGCATTGAGCACCTCAGGTGTGCGGGGGTACATTTGCCTAGAGTGCTGCGCTGTTTTTCACGCTTTGCGTAAGCCGATATGCTGAAAACAATAGTGGTACCAATCGTGAAGAATAAGACTGGGGATGTATCTGACGAGGCGAATTACAGACCGATATCCTTGGCCACTGTAGTTGCTAAGGTGTTGGACGGTTTGTTGGACAAGGAACTTGATAAATGGATAACTGTACATGACGCACAGTTTGGGTTTCGGCCTGGACTTTCCACTGAGAGTGCGATCCTTTGTCTAAAGCAGACCGTCCAATACTATAAGGATAGGAATACTCCGGTGTGTGCCTGCTTCCTTGATCTCTCAAGGGCATTTGACCTTGTGTCATATGATGTCCTTTGGGATAAGCTCAGGGGAGCGGGTGTACCATCTGAGTTGACGGGTTTGTTCCAGTACTGGTACTCTAATCAGTTAAACCAAGTTCGTTGGGGAGACGTTCTATCTGAAGCGTACAGGTTGGAGTGTGGGGTGAGGCAGGGGGGGTTAACCTCACCTAAGCTCTTCAACCTGTACGTAAATGAGTTGATCGTTGAACTCAGCAGCAGACCAGTTGGGTGCAAAATAGGTGGTGTTAGCGTCAATAATTTGAGCTACGCTGATGACATGGTGCTGGTGGGTCCAACGGCTGGCTCAATCAGGGACATGCTGAGCGTCTGTGAAAGGTATGCAGCGGCCCACGGCCTGGTATACAATGTGGCTAAGAGTGAGTACCTGATCTTTGCTGCTTCCGGGAAACATTTAAATTATGAGCCCATAATATCCCTCAATGGACGAACCCTTAAAAGGGTCGCCCAATTTAAATACTTAGGATATTATGTCACCGAGGACCTCAAAGATCAGGTAGATATGGATCGCAAGCGCAGGGCACTAGCAGCCAGATGCAACATGCTGGCTCACAGATTCGCTCGTTGTAGTAACGAAGTCAAAATAACTCTGTTTAAAGCTTATTGTCAAGGGTTCTACACGAGCAGTTTGTGGGTCAGCTATACGCGGAGGGCTCTAGATGCTCTGCGTGTGCAATATAATAATGGCTTCAGAGTACTGTTGCGGTTGCCTAGGTTCTGCAGCGCGTCAAGCATGTTTGCTGCAGCACGAACGGACGACTTTTTTTGCTGTAATGAGGAAAAAGACCGCATCCTTAATAGGCAGAATGAGGGCTAGCCGCAACAGTATTTTGAAAACCCTAGCTGAACAACACGATGCACCGATAGTGAAACACTTTGTCCGGTTGCTCGTGCGGCAGGGATGAAAAATGTTTTATTTGTATTTTGTTTATAGATTTTAATAGTAACACTTAGTTGATAAGTTTGTTTGTATACTAAACAGTGGACCAATGTTGTCAAATTAAATAAATGTTTATTATTATTTAAGGGAACTCTACGTAAGAACGTGAAGTTGGAGTACATTCCTTACATCCTCTGCAACATAATATACCTATTGATAAACTGAATATCTGTTAACAGGTATTCAGTAAGCCACGAGCCACGAGCCCTAGCACGAGTCTTAGCTTTAATTAATTAACGCTAAGACTTATTAGTACATCTTTGGGAGCTCGTGGCTAAATAATATCAACCGCTCGGGTTGATCTTCAGGTAAAGCCCCGCTTGCCTAGGTCCATGGATGGGCGACCGCCCATTACATACCGAGTTTCCTCCTTTCCTCCGAAAAGGCAGGCAGATGATCATGATGACTTATTAGTACATCTTTGGTTTAAGTGTTAAATGAACTCGAAATCAAGTTCTGGGGGGATTTATTTTAGATTACCATCGACACGCTAAGAAGTGGTCATTGGAGAATTTACTACGACTTCACGTTCGAAAGAGTACCTAAGCGATTCGGTCATCTTCACGTTTCCAAATTAAAACTAACGGCACGCCACGGTGTAACGCTCCACAGCGGCCAAGTTGCTAAGTTTGGTATTTCAACGCTTTGTAAATACCTATCTGATTAAAGTATTATGAAGCTTTTCTTTGTATTCGGTCGTCAATTATTTTTGTAGTGATTCTAATTAGGCATGGAAATGTCTATGGTTCTTACAGCTCAATATAAATGAGTTGCTCCCAACCAAACCATGACCAATTTATTGCAACGTGCTATTGGCTAAGTGTCACTACGCCTGCATTTAACAGGACTTGAGAAACGTCTTTTGTATTTGTCATTTGTGTATTAATATGGATGTTGATTATTTTGCAATATTCCCTGTGTGAAGGATGAAATGGCACGAAAGGAGGTGTCTGATGAGATGACGTGTAATCTATCTATATCTGTGCGTGTAATAGAGAAAGAAGTATGGAAGAAGAAGACATGCTGCGCCGACCCCAAATTAATTAGGACAAGGGCAAGAGAATGATGAGAATGAAGATTCCCCTTGAAAACTAGGTTTAAAAAAACTAGTCAACATTGACATCTTGATTTTTCAAAAATGAAAATGATACTCCAAGAATTGATATTAAATTCAGGCAAGCTAGATTTTCATATAAAATGTCGGTACGCTAAGTATTAAAATTCAAAACGCGGTTTGTAAAATGCAGAATAGAGTTGGAGGTTGCCGCCACCACAAAGCATTGTTCCTTAAGTACCTCAGAAATATTATTTATTTGGACAGTGTTATGTAAATTATATTTAGTACTAAGTGGATGAAAAAGTTAAATGTGAGAGATTTTTTTCCAAAGAAAATATGAATCATACTGCTGCAAAGATATTTCAGTATTAGCATGCATATGTATATCTACATAAGTCATTGCCACCAGAACGTGATGAATTTTATAATATGTAGTACGACCACTGGTCGGAAAAAACATATTGCCATTCGTAGTAGTATGTAGGAGTTCGTTACACCCTAGACCAATAATGCAAATATAATAAAATAATGCCTTGTGAAGAAACAGAAGAAGATCTCGGGGAATGCCTGTTTGAAACTCGTACTGATTATTGAATAATGACACAAAAGAAAAATAGTCACTCTTCTTCTTAGCGTGTCGATTGCAATCTAAATTGTGTCGGCCCAGAACTGAGCCACTAGTTCGACGACGCCTTTGGTAGCGTCCATCAGTGCCTGTAATGAACAAATAACAGGCACAATATTAAGTGCCCGATCGATTGTGGAACATCATCACATTTACACACCAGGGCAGAGTCATCAGCTAGCTCGCCGTCCGTCCGTCTTATGACGACAGGCCGTGTCGACGGCGCGTTCGTGTTCCATGCGCGCCTCAAAAAGATATCAGCAAACAGGAGGGGCCCGCAAGGGCCGATGCCTGCCAGGGCTGAGGGACTGTTCGAAAGAGATACCGCGGCCCTGGAAAACAAAGAGCAAAACAAGGAACATGGATGGGTTTTAGTCAGTAAAAGTCTGACACTCCGTTCCGCTCCGCCCAGAGCGGGAGGAGTCATTTGATGATTTCCCATCCCAAAAAAAAAGGTCAGAGTCATCAATGAATCTCCCCCTGAGGCAGCTCCTTTTTTCAGAAAAACAGTTAATTCTGTATATTGTAAAATAAATATAATGTAGCCAAAGCCTCGTACTTTTCAATAGAAATAATAATTATATAAATAATAATAAAATTATTTATTTCAGTACAGTGACAACATTTTTACAGACATCTTATGATATAACATACAGATTATGTCCCACAGATAGGTCCCCTGGCTCCCAAACTAGGTTTTCACCTGTGATTTGGAAAAAGTAAAGCTGGAAATGTAAAATACAACATGTATCGGAAAAGTGTGGTTATATTTAAGGGTGAAAACATGCTGCGCTGACCCCAAATGAATTGGGATAAGGGCAGGAGAATGATGATGGTCTAGTGAGCACGAGTTCGTGAGCATGAGGTCCTGTGTTTGATTCCCAGATCCGGCAAATTGTTATAGGAATTACTCTACGGAGCCTTTTTTTTTTTTTTTTGGAGGGTGGGAAATCATCAAATGACTCCTCCCGCTCTGGGCGGAGCGGAAGGGAGTGTCAGACTCTTACTGACTAAAAACCACCCATGTTCCTTCATTGGCCCTTTATGTTCCAGGGCCGCGGTATCTCTTTCGAACAGTCCCGCAGCCCTGGCAGGCACCGGCCCTTGCGGGCCCCTCCCGTTTGCTGACAACTCTTTGAGGCGCGCGTGGCACACGAACGCGCCGTCAACACGGCCTGCCCGTCGTCACACGACGGACGGACGGCGAGCTAGCCCAGTACTCACCGTCCACAGGCCCGCGCCTACGGTGGCCGAGAGCCATCACGGCGTGACTCTACGGAGCCTGGATTTGTGCATTAGGCTCACCCCCTATTACAAGGGTCTGAAACATAACTTTCGCAAAATGTGAGCGTACCGTTAGTTACACCTCTGCCTAACCCTTGGCAACAGGCATGATGTTAAGTTACGTAATTTTTTTTTTTTAAACATTCAAGTAGGTAGCTAACAGATTTGTATAATTTCTGTTTGACCGTAAAGCAGAGTAAAAGTCCTCACATACATAGTCGTAAGTAAGGTTCAGAGAATGTTCCCAAAGATTCTTGCAAATCTTACATAATTAATTAAACATACTTGTGTTTACAATTAGACAAATTCAGTTAGTTGGAATGTAAAACGATCTCACACGCTAAATAAACTATTTACAACATCAACATCAGTTTTAGAAGATCTGGGAAAGTTTTACTATGTAATGTATATACCATAACATAACATCACGCCTGTAATCATTTCCCTGAAGGGTTAAGCAGAGGTGTACCTAATCGTACACCCACATTTCGCCGGTTATATTTATTTCCCATGTCATAGGGTGCGAGCCTATTGCCATCAACCGGGCACAAATCCAGACTCCGTGGCCGCTGCTGAGAAATTCCTGATGGAAAACCCCAATACCACTTTGCCCAACCCGGGAATCGAATCCGGGACCTCATGCTCAGCAGTCGCACTTGCAACCACTAGAGTAATGAGGCAGTCCAATGTGAAAATTAAATAGATTTGTCACATTTTGGAATGTACTTACGAATCCAATGTGGGACGCGGGGCGTGGCAACAATTAGAGTACAGTCACGCGATTATATAGCAAGTTTGAACAATTGTATTCGAGTTAGTTAAAACAATCGATGGAAGTGAATTTTGTCCAAAATCCCGCGAACAACATGCTTGAACTTACATGTATAATATAGGAGAGAAGGCAACCGACGCGGCGACGGCACGAACACACAAACGGTTACGAAAAAAATTTTGACCGGTAATTTAAAAAAAAAAACAGAAGTTTCCTAAAAAACACGATCAAAATGTATGGACTAGCAGATTTTTTCTTTCTTTATATTACCGTTTAAAAAAATCTATGTGGGGGGGGGGAGGGTTCAGTTTGTGCGTGGGTGCCCCTCAATCCTGTATTTATTTCACAAGTTTTTTTTAAATGTTAGTTGAATGTATTTACCGAATCAAATCTGTCGTTACGTGCGAAAGCTTTCAGCCCTATCCATACGAGTACACGACCCGGCACCGTTCAACTACAGCTTGGACATATCAAAAGGGACTTAGACTCCCAAAGCAAGCCACGATGAACATCCAAGGGGTGACGGATAATGCCACTAAAGGTACAGTCGCCAGCACATCAAGTTACCACAAACTGTCAAATTTCTCCAAATGATTTTAAACCGTAAAATGTTGATGAGTTTGTGGTAAATTGATGCGTTGGCGACTGTATATCTAATTGGACGTAAAAGATAGGCCAAAGATATTTCAATAATCACTTCAAACGTTTATGTTTTGGGTGTAAGGGACCTCGACCGGCAGGCAACCTCTCACTATAAATTCATCAGGTACATTTGAAGTCCACCAGCGGACGATATTTTCGTTGATCGCAAAAAAAGACATACTATTTCATACGAATGTGCCAGAAAAGGGACACCTGTTTGTTTTGTCTAGAATTATGTGCTGAATTCAGTAACAAGTTTTACACCACAATGTTTACTACAAAATCAATCAACAAAGTAAATGCGAATAAGAAAGGCGTTTCCCACAGCATTTATACGACTTCCTAAGAGCTAACTTCTTATCCTATCCGACGTTTACGACGACAAATGAAAACAGCACAGTGTGGAGGCAAAAACGTCTCTGTGCACGAATTCGTAATAACCCACAGTCACGTAGACATATATTAGCCTCCAGCGAAACATGTTTGCGGCCCGTCCACGACCGCAGGCGATGCGAATTGCGTGAAGCGACGTCGCATGCTCTAGCTTCTTTCGTTCATGAGATTTCTCCGCAGTTGCTGTCGCAAAACGCATGTCACTAAGCGTGTATCTTGTGGCCAAGCGGTTAAAGCTGATTTTTCCTCGGATATTGAAGATCTCCGGTTTATGACTGAGTATTCGAGGTATTGCTGAATTTCCGTTGCTCCTGATTTTCGTGAATGTCTTTGAGTTTCGAAATAGTGTAGTATGGAGTATGGTAAATTGCGATTGTGAGATAAAAGAGCGGGTGGCGTCGAATCGGAACTGCCGAAAAAAGATAGTTCGAAGTTTGCCATGATTTGATTACGATTCGCTTCGTATCCTGGTTTATAAGCGCGACTTCGGCTTTAAAAGAGGTCTTATGAGTTTGTTAATGAGTTTTATTTGATTTGTTTACTACAGTTAGCGTTACTACTATAATTTAGTGTTCTACAAGGTAAAATGCGCGTAAAATGTAGGTATACTAACTATAAATGAAGATATTTTTCTTGTACAAATGAAAATTATCAAATATTTTTCCATGATTTTTTGAAACAGGCTTTACAATGACATTTACACTAAAAACCATTAAGATAATACTAATCTATTTCAAAAGAACTCTAAAAAACACGTGTTCCAAAATATTAGGAATACTGCTAAAACCTCAATATTCAACCCCAAAAGATCTTTTACATAATTAAAGCATATTAATTTCTCTCACACACGAACTCGGAAAATGCATCGCCATCCGTTTTACCGTAGAAAATGTAATTAAAAGACTGCTCGGTCTGCAATTCAGGCCAAAGTTACGCTACACTAACGAGGGGTGAAGTTAAAAAGGGTTCTTCAGCTGAAAATGATCCGTCTACCTTTTGTGGCACAAAGGGTTGCAATCGGAAAGTCCCCCGTCAATAATAAACACTATTCGTAAAGGAAAAGATTTCGATTCGAAACGGGAGTGAAGCCAGCTTCATAGAATAAGATATCGTGTAGAAGCGAAACACGTGTTACGGAAACGTATCTGAGCTTCTTCTCCAGTTTGGAAAAAAGTTTAAATATGCAAAGTTCACGTGTACTTTTCACGATCAAATACGTTTCCATTGCTAATTTTATGCAAGTATAGAGTAAGTTGATTTCAAAATAATTAGTACTAATGTTTGTAGTTGCAACGCTTACTGAACCAAAAGTTGACGAAACGAGACTCAAGTCAAATTAGTTACGTAACTGCACTTTTGTGATGGTACCTATTTTGTTTAGTTGGCGAAACGGGAAAGTTACCAAACGGGACGTACCCGACATTATGTCTGATTTTTTTTTATTTATTTAATTTATATACTACTACTCTTGCATTTTTTATATGTATTAAAAGAAGGAGTTTCGCATCTACAACGATTTCCTAGTTTAATCCTCTAAGGTGTCACATAAGACGCTTTCGCATCGCTCATGTTGGCTGGTTCATGCAAAGATATGTTCAAGTTATTGCCCGGATTTGGTAAAAGTATTTTAGACCCTAAAAGTCTTGGTTTTGCTTTGAAAGTAAACTATTTTCAGATTCGTTAGAAACTAAATTCATCAGCTTGTAATGTTCCTCCTGCTGGGACTCAAGCCTCCTCTTAGTGTGAGGGAGTCGGTGGTTTTCCACGAGCGGACACAGTGTGTGTTGGTGGATGTCATTATTAGTTCTAGGTCAGGTTATGACGGTTTTGTTACAATGTTGTCCTTAACTTTTGGGAGAGAAGTCGTTATGGCAATTCTTTCCTTGATTTTGAATGTGTACAACTTCTACCAATATACAGCGCGTATCAGAAATACGTGGTCATATATAAACAGCTCATCATCTGCCAACCTCTTCCCTAATTCTTCGAGTCTAAACGGATGCAGTGGAGTACCAGTATTTTATATGAAGTGACAGCCTGACCTCCACATCCCAGTATCTGGGTAATACAATACTCCTTAGTAAGAATGGATGTCAGATATTCCGCTTCTGACTACTCGTAACGATTGTCAAAGATCTACAAATGACAGCCGGGATCAGCGACTTAAAGTGCTTTCCGAGGCACGGAGAAAACTCGGTATGTAATGATGATCACCCATCCACGGACCAACCACTGCAAGCACGGCTTAACCTTGAAGGTCGACCCGTACGGCTGTTATTATTTAGCACGACTTAATATTTAAGCAGTTATCCCAAAAAATTTAGGTTGAATAAGAATTGATATTTTTTATGGGACAACTAATTCTTTTTCTCGATTAACATGTTGATCTTATGTAAAATTCGTTTAGTTTCACGTAGTACAGAGGTACTGCACTAAAATTGACACCACATTTCTGATACATGCTTTAAACACACACTATGTATCAGTGAGTATATCTGTTTTTAAACGACACAAGTATTGCTACATAACGCAATATCCGAAGTTGTGATGTAATTGGAATGTCTGGAGAACTAGGCATGATTGACGACCCAAAATTGGTCGTTGTTTGGTACTTTCCAACTGCCATGTGCTGAAATGTCTAGCACGATTGATGGGGATAAGAAGTATGTAGTACTAAAAGGCTTGTTGAGTATAGATCCCATTTTTGCGTGATCTAAACAAATAAATAAGTAAAATTGAAGCGTCTGTGTGTTATTTTAAATTAACAGCTACTGAATGCACATGAAAATATAAATAAAGAATTTTGAATTGTCTATCTGTCAGTTTGTTTCGGGTAATTTCCGAAAAGGGTGGACTGTTTTTGACGGGTCTTTTACTGGCAGATAGCTGATGTTATAAGGAGTATAACTTATGCTACTTTTATTTTAGAAAAAGAATTACGGTTCCGCGTAAATAAATTTAAACCCTTGAAATTGTTAACAAAATCCAAATGAAATGAGGAAAATCTAAAAGCCTAATGAAATTGATAACAAGATTCAATGAGGGAAGTAGCATTTTTATAATAATTTCAAACGGTCGAAGGTCGCGGGAAATAGCTAGTAAGTAATAAGACACAGATCCTCGGAGTAATTGAGTAACACACTCATCATCGAACGACATTGCCATTGTAAGTTTTAGACTGTAAATGTTGTACAAAATATTTAGTTTTATTTCGTGGAATTGAAATATTTTGCATACCATTAATTAATGTCATGGATTTTTGGCAGTTCAAGAGACTTTGATAGAAAAAAATGTTTATCAAATAATGTGATAGTGTATTACGCAAGTGCTGTTAAAAATTATGGGTTGAGTTGGAAGAATCGTTGAGAGAGATTTTTAAATAACCTAACCTAAAAAAGGGGGTACATACATGTGCGGCTATGTTGAACAAGAATGCCGACCCGAAGCAATTCGGAACTGCTGGGTTGTGGAGGTCAGATAGGTAGTCGCACCATGTAAAATACTGGTATTTAGATACACCCAGTTAGACTGAAAGCCGAGACCAACAAATATTGTGTCGTTTGGAAAAGATACCTCTAGATCTCATCTAGATACCTAGATGATGATTGACCATAGCTGAATCACGTTTGGAACAGTTAACCGCACGCCTTTTTCCCTAACGTCTATATATGTACGAGTATATTCGATTTTGCCGTTCGGCTATACCGAATGAACCCGACCCGAATATACGTGACGTAGTTCCACTAACTGTTCTCGACGACACCCGAAGTCTCCCGACTACTCCCGACGATAGATTCGCGTGTCATTTACTGCGCCCTCTCTTCCGTCACTCATCTCCATACATTTGCATGTTGTTTGTCGTGTGTCGGTTGTTGAGCCCATCGCTTTTGCCTATTTTAATCTCTTATGTATAGGCACGGTTTTCAGTTTGTTCAAGAGAAAAATCGATAAAGATGTGGGCGTAGTAGCGTTAAGATTGCGCTTTTGCATTTAATTTTAGTTTGTGATGTAGCATTTATTAATGAATGAATTGCCATAATAGTTGCAGGATTGCTAGAATGACGCAATCTTTTCTAAGATTTAAGAGGAGTCTACTAAAAGTATCGAGAAGATCGCTTTCTATAACGAAAAGCCTTTACAAGACAAAACAAACATTACAAGACTGTTGAATGACACCAACCTTTCAAGATTTTTTGGTTGCAATTTTTGTGCAAACTGTCTTGGTAACTTTATTTTCTTTTAATTTATTTTGAAACGCAGACCTACTTACTATGTTTTCTTTGAAACTAAGTTACCTACCTTAAGCCTTCTCCCGACATAAAGTTTCTTTTTAAAACCTCGTTTTTATTAAGACTCCAAACATTTTTAATAAACACACAGAGAAATAAAATACAGTGGCCTGAGAAGTTAAGCTGAGCACGTTTAGCTTCGTTCCGGTTGGCAACCAAGGTAAGAGAGATTGTAGAGTTTTGTTAGAGGCGTTCCAGACTAGATAGTAAGCAGCGACACGACTTTGAACAAATTAACATTCTGAAAATCGTACATTCACTGACAGACATTGCACAGCCCACGCCACTGGGTCTCGAAGCCTGGATTTTGGCATCAGAATACTAGTTTTTATTATACACAATGAAACACAAGTGGCCATGGCTGACCTGGAAGTCTGTAAATAGACACCGGACACAGGTTTGCTGAAGTTAGGAAAACCTGTTTAGGTGGAGATTTAGGTGGAGATTCAATAGATGATTCTGCCCTGGAGTGTAAATGTGGTGTTGTGCCACAGACGATGGGACACTTGAAAACGTGTTCTGCCGGCCCTGCTGTTTACAAATTACAAGATCTGATGGATGCTATTAAAAATGCCAAACTAATGGCCAAATTCTGAGCTGAATCAATTTATGTTGCCATCGACACGCTAAGAAGAAGCTACACAAAAAGAATTTTTGAAGTTCATCATTTTATCGGATGTAATATTTCATCGGGCACACGGTTTCCTACAAATTATTCCCTTTGTAAATAAACATATTACGTCACTGCTGTATTCCTCGAAAGGTTCAGGAAAAATGTAGGAATAGTATACCGCAGCGAGGCGAGTAACCTGAAGTCAATGTGAATAAAGTATAGAAGTGACTGGACCGCTGCCGCTGGTTGGTAAGCAAGCGCAACTGTTGAGCTTATGTTTATTTATTTATGTACACATAAAATATTACATATGTTATTGGGTTGCATTAAGATATATTTCGTTTCAGTTCGAAGTTTAGAAGTTGGTTGTACTGGCGGATACCCAGGTACGGAAAGCACGTCGAACCGTCGGTGCAGCACTTGATCTCTCTCATGAGACCGAAAACGGTGAGGAGGATTATTAAATAAAGTCTATGGCATGTAATCTAATGTAAGCCCTAACGACATGGTAATAAAACAATTATTATTAAGTTGCCTGTTCGTTAAAGCGGAGTGGACGCGACAAAATTCGAGGATCATAAAGTTATATCCGCTTATCTCGGTGACATGATAGTTATTTGTCGACCTTTGTCGCCTATATTTGCCTAAGTTTAGTGGTTAGATACCCATTTTATTTTAAACTTATTTATTTTTTTGTTTAGGTCTTAGGCAAACCAATCAAATTAGCTTTTAACTCAAATTACAACTGAATTGATGAGATTTTGTTGAGGATGCTCGAGAACTAACACAACTAATACCTTTTAATTCTACTTAATAATGAAATAAAACGGGTATCATATTTGCTAAAAAAGCCAGAAAGTACTCTAACAACTCTTCAAAAATTTGAACTTGAAAACTCCTTGTATACCAAAGCGCGTCAATCCACCGTCTGAACAACCCTTACCGCCAGTGGCCTTGTTCATTTCACAGCTCTGGGTGAGCCTTACATTTAGAAAGATATAGCGAGCTCCGTGCAAGGGTAATAGTGTATGAACATCTCAGCTCGGTGCAATTAGCGGCTTTACCTCCACGTCCTCATAATTTCCTGGTACCTCCTATCATTGCCAGTGAATCATGGAAGCTGTAAATTTTGTAGAAACTCGCACGCTCGCTGTTCACTAAAATTTAATTTTGTTATTTGGTTTTGGTTTTTACGCGAACTTACTTTTTAAAAGGCGGGATTTTTTTAAACTTTGTGTCCATTAATCCTCCTTTTTCTTTGCTGAATTTAATCACACTCAAAATAACAACCCATAACATAAATATGCCATACAAATATGTAATTGCGTCATACAGAAACCAAGCCATTGCTCAGACACTGCGTCGTGCACACATCAAATGTATCGGGTATTTTTCACCCATATCGTACTGTTTTCATTTACGAAAACGTCCTTCACCCTTTGCCACCCATGTGTACATCTACACATCCCTACATATACAAGCTAGCGTGATTGTAACGTAATAAAAACGCGATATTATACCTCCAAGTCTTTTTAGCTCTGTCCTCAATAAACTCTTATCTGAGAGGGACTGTGTTTTAGTGCGAAATAAAATGCTAGTAGGTATGCACTTTACGATGGGAATTTAGAGACGCGGGGACCGAGACGTTGAGTGTATGCTAAACTTTAGCGCAACGAGCAAGATTTATGTTCAGGACTTGGAGTAATGAGGTGCGAACTAAGGTTGGACTTACATTCATTTTATGTTCTGATTTATTCTTATGTCGGATGAGTAATGGAAGATTTGATGTCCCAGACTAACAGGTACGATGGCAGCGAGTTAATTGAAATGATAAAAATAAAGGTTGAATTGACACCAGCCTGTTATTGCCTACTGCAGGGCAGGAGCTTCTTCTCATCCAGTGAAGGTGAGAGCATAAGTCACTACACGTGTACTTACAAGTTGGAGTGGCGATAGTTGAAACTAGGATTTTAGATGTTAATGCGACGTAACGTCTGAAGTGAAAAATTTCAACTAAATTTTGGAGGACACAAACCCCCTTATTTTCCAATGTGGGTATATAGATTGATATATTCTTTAATAATCTATACAAATAGATAAAATTTAAGTTTTTGTTTGTAATATTAAAATAACAGTTTTTTACGGAATGTATATGAAAGTATAAACGGTACATAAAAAGGAAATTGTTCACAAATTCAAACAGGGAAGTAACATTTTAATAAAAATTCTATTCACTATTTTCACATGTGGGTAAATGGATAATAAATAATAATAAATAATAAATATCCCTGGACATTTTCACACAGCACCATCTAGTCCCAAGCTAAGCAACTTAATGCTTGTGTTATGGTAGCTAGATGGCTGATAAACTACATAGATACATTTTTTTTTTTGTAAATGCATACATATTATAGATAGAAAAACACCCAGACCCGGAACAACTACTTGTAGGTCATACAAATATTTGTCCCGTACGGGAATCGAACCCGCGACATGCAGCGCAGCAGTCAATCGCTTGACCACTGCGCCAACCGTGTCGTCATGATTGATAATATTCTTTAATAATCTATACAAATAGATAGAATTGAAGTGTTTATTTGTAATTTCAAAATAATAGTTTTTTACTCAATGTAAAAGTAAAATATGAAAGTATAATTATACGGTACTTTTAAAGGAATTGTTAACAAAATCCGATTCAAATAGGGTAGTAATATTTTTATAATAATTTTCAATAATACAATGAAAGAATACTACATGACATAAGAACGTGTAAGAAGTAGCCTCTTTTTTTTTTTTTTTTTTTTTGGAGGGTGAGAAATCATCAAATGACTCCTCCCGCTCTGGGCGGAGCGGAAGGGAGTGTCAGACTCTTACTGACTAAAAAACACCCATGTTCCTTCATTGGCCCTTTATGTTCCAGGGCCGCGGTATCTCTTTCGAACAGTCCCGCAGCCCTGGCAGGCACCGGCCCTTGCGGGCCCCTCCCGTTTGCTGACATCTCTTTGAGGCGCGCGTGGAACACGAACGCGCCGTCGACACGGCCTGCCCGTCGTCATACGACGGACGGACGGCGAGCTAGCCCATTACTCGCCGTCCACAGGCCCGCGCCTACGGTGGCCGATATTAGATGCTCCTTACGATGTGATTCAAACTGTTTCGTATGATTTAACTTTATTTTCTTACATAAATCTTACTGAAATGGCTTAAAACATTACCGTAAAAATGGGTCTGGATGTGATGAAGTGTGACTGCCTAACTTTTGTAAGAATTTCTTGGGCATTTTAATTCTACCTCGTTGTCTAGTGGTCGCAATCGCGATTGCTGGGCATGAGGTCCTGGGTTCGGTTTTTCCATCACGAACTTCTTAGCAGCCACGGAGTCTGGATTTGTACCCGGTTGATGGCAATAGGCTCGCTATTACATGAGACTTAAACATAATAGTCCAAGATCCCAGAGCAATCAGACATAACTTATTTTCACACGGATGAAACCTGAAGTTTTCAGTAGCGTCGCGTGTGCCTTGAATACCTACGCGCTTTGTGAAACTTGCCGAGTGAAACCTGGGCAGGTACCAGGTGAGAAAGGTACCTAAAAATAAGAATTATCTAACTTAAATTCACATGGCTGATTTTTATAGTCATGTAGAATATTATTTTAAAGTAATATCATAAGTATCAGACACTTTTGATGGACCAGAGCTTCTGTCAGACGCTTTTAAGCTACCCAAAAAATAGATGAACTTTACTTATTTTTACATGTCTGATTTTTTAATATGTTATTGAAGTATTTATTTAAAACTTAAATTCAATCAGTCAGACAAATTAGAGTGACCAAACATCCCCTAAGACAAAAATTATTCAGCCTGAAGTATGAGGGCGAGAGCACTATGCATGCGCTTCAGAGTGAGTGAGACGTCCATAATAACTCGGTTCCCCTTCTTAAACTCACCATCTGTTTCAATCTACTGTGTATGTGCTGTTTTCGTGTAATATAACTTATAGTATACAGTATAGTTCGAGCCTGCGAGAGCACATGTTTTTGTTGTTTACATCAGGTTATTTGTGAGTGTTTTATTAAGTTGTTTGTAATAGTGATAATCATGGAAGAAGAGAAATTGAAATGTACATTTTGTAAAAAATCTCATGATAAACTTTGAAGAAATATTGAAAAAGTGCAAAAACATTTTAAAACAGCGAATAATCCATAACCTCAAATTCAAAGATGTAGTTTTACCGGATGACTTGTATGACAGTGGTTACCATCGAGAATGTTATAAAAATTTTACTGCTCTGCGAAAAAAATATTTTTCCGCCATACCAGAAAAACCAAAAAATGCTGAAAAAAATATGCTGTATACTATACGAAAACAGCACATACACAGTAGATTGAAACAGATGGTGAGTTTAAGAAGGGGAACCGAGTTATTATGGACGTGTCACTCACTCTGAAGCGCATGCATAGTGCTCTCGCCCTCATACTTCAGGCTGAATAATTTTTGTCTTAGGGGATGTTTGGTCACTCTAATTTGTCTGACTGATTGAATTTAAGTTTTAAATAAATACTTCAATAACATTTTAAAAAATCAGACATGTAAAAATAAGTAAAGTTCATCTATTTTTTGGGTAGCTTAAAAGCGTCTGACAGAAGCTCTGGTCCATCAAAAGTGTCTGATACTTATGATATTACTTTAAAATAATATTCTACATGACATATATAAAAATCAGCCATGTGAATTTAAGTTAGATAATTCTTATTTTTAGGTACCTTTCTCACCTGGTACCTGCCCAGGTGTCACTCGGCAAGTTTCACAAAGCGCGTAGGTATTCAAGGCACACGAGACGCTACTGAAAACTTCAGGTTTCATCCGTGTGAAAATAAGTTATGTCTGATTGCTCTGGGATCTTACTCTATAACTGGCGAAATGTGGGTGTACTATTAGGTACACCTCTACTTAACCCTTTGCGGACTATATGCGTGATGTTATGCTATGTTTAATTCTACATGGATTAAAATGTAGATTTTATGGGCTTGCCCTTATTAATGGGACTTAAATGCAACTGGTGAAATATGGATTATTATTGTTATTTGGTAAGACACACTAGCAGCTCATTACCTAGCTGATGTGTGGGTTTTGAGCTTGGAGATACTCAATTTGTGCAGATAAGTACACGTCTGCCTAACCCGGGGAGAAACCGGCACCATGTTGTGTTAAAAAGATTACGAAAGTCCTAAATAATAATCACTTACTCTACTTGTCAAAATCCTAATACCTAATAGATTATTACGTCCATAAAACGTGCGTCCGTCCAGAAAACTCGATATATTTGCCAAAATAAGGGAAACTAACTGTATCAGCATCCTCTACTACCCACGCATTATTAGAGTCAACTGGGGAAAATTGGTCACTATCGCAGCAGCCCTTTTTCCTCAATTAACGCGTGCCAATCTCGTTTGTGATAATACCTAAGCATCGGATTTAATCTTTGTTTTTCTTACATTCCTAAATCAACAGTGTCGTTTGATTCCGAAGAAAGATACGTCATTTAAAGATTCGTTGTAATGACGTATTCTTTGAGATTTTCTTTCTTTTATTTTTTCTTTTAGAAACGTGACTTTTCGTGTAAGGCGTTAAGTAAAGAGAATCGGGGTATAGGATATATCCCGATTCTCTTGCCTTCAAAAGATAATAAGTCCTCGGTTTTTCAACGTGTTGTGAACGATTGCAGTCTCGTGATAAAGTTGTAGCAGGTCATTGAATACTTACGTATGGCCGACATTACCAAATTATGTTAGTCCTAAGTTTATTAATGTACCAATATATATTTTGATTTTTCTGACTGGTTCGGTATAAAAGCAGCGCTTCCTAATAAACGACACAGATCATTATTCGCCTTCTTATTTATAACACGCAACGCCTAATAAGTTGATACAGATATGAAACTTTAGACGTTTTAATTGCTTAGAGTCTCGTCCAGCACCTGAAAAGGCCTTTTTTTTCGGATGGGAAATCATCAAATGACTCCTCCCGCTCTGGGCGGAGCCGAAGGGAGTGTCAGACTCTTACTGACTACAAATCATCCATGTTCCTTCTTTTGCCCTTTATGTTCCAGACGGTATCGGTAATTTCACAATATCAGTCACTGCGCCTAGATTTGTGCACGGTCGAGAGCAATAGGCTCGCCCTCTATTACGTGGGACTTAAACATTGACTGGTGAAATGTGGGTGTACTATTCTGCCGTGCTAATTAGAAGTGCAGTAAGGAGGTTATTAGTAGTTTCGAGTAAATGGCGCCTAAACATTTTTACTTTTATTTGGCTTTTTTAGGTATGATTTTGAAGTTTTGCAAAAATGTTTTTAGTTACATGTATAGCTGAATATGCATTGTTTCGTAAGAACTAACCCTATTTTCTATAAGTTTAATACAACTATCTTAAAACAAAAAAAACTATTTATGCTTAGCAGGGTCTTCATGACTAAACCCAGTATTACAAGCTATAACAGCAGTAAGTTTGGAGTTACTGCGCTTTCTACTAGCAAATACAGATTACTGCGCTTATTTAATTTAATTCAATTATTATTATCACTTCGACTACAAATTAAAAACGCAGTGCAGTAGTGAGAAAAAGCTATTAAAAATAGTATTTAAGTATACAAAAGTACACTTATTTGGTTATATTTATCCTAACCATTTCCTAATTAAATATAACGACATGAATATTAAAAAAATACGTTATTTGAAATGACAAATAATACTTTCTTAATCATACACAATTACTGCATTTTTTACTAGTGCCATAATATTTTCTTAAAGCTATGCTTAGACTGACTACAAACCATAACTGCAGTAAAAGAGTGACTTATAGCTTTTCAATTCGTGTACATACGTAAAAAAACCACAATAACTTGGTTATATCTATAATAATATCAAAAAGAGGTAAATGATACAACTATTTTATTAAAAAAATGTATTCCAATTAAATCTTAAAACAGAAAACATTAAATAAAATCTTTAAAGTCGTAAACTTTCCTTTCTTTTGTAAATATTGGTCGACTCTGTGATGAAAACTGTCAGCAGACATACATTTAAGTGTGCGGAAATCAAGTTGCTGTTAATTATGTTAACTAAGAAAGACAATATCACCCAATTTTTGTTTTGGGCTGAACAATTATCCATCCACAAAATAACGTGATCTTTGTCGCGTTTGTTATCTAAAATTATTCACTAAACATTATTATTTATCATTATTACTAACAAATCATAACATCAGCAAGTGTTCCTTACTGCGCTTCTTACTAGTGAAATAAATTATGTTCAAAAAAATACTGGAAGGCAAAGAGCAGTAATGTGTCTTACTGCAGTTGTGCTTAGTAATTTACTTCTCAGCCAGAAACATACTGCAGTTTGGCTTACTAAAAGTCCCACTTCTGGGACAGCTATCAAAATAAGGATTAAATTACCATACAGAGCTCATTACGAGGATTCCGAATATATGAAAAACTCAATTTTCCAAAAATCCTTCCTTACTGCGTTTCTAATTAGCACGGCAGTATTAGGTACCTACACCTCTGCCTAACCTTTCGGGGATTACAGGCGTGATGTTATTTACATAATATTCATACCATTAATTTAGTTTTGTAAGTGAAAACTAGCAAGATAGAACTTTATAAATGCGGCCCTCAGCAATGGGAGAATTTTCTTTTCGGAATGCTAATAACTGATATTTACGATCATTTCCCTTAGTAGAATCATCATTCTCCTACTCTTGTCCCATTATTTGGGGTCGGTGCAGCATGTCTTCTTCTTCCATACTTCTCTATTACTCGGCATTTCAGCAGTCACCTCCTTATCACCATATCATCCTTCACAAAGTCCATCCATCGTTTCTTTGGTCTTCCTCTACTCTTATAGCTATCTATATTCATACTCAACATTTTCCTCTTTCCGCATCACATGTCCAATTTCCCTCAGAAGAATCTACACGATTAAGAGAAATCAACATTTCAAACATTTGAAGTTGGTCATCAAGTTTTGTAAACATTCGTTCTTTATTATTTATCAAAACAAAGTTTATTTTCTCGGAAATGTTTTACTCAACCGTGTTACAAATAATTAAAACGACTGTAATTGATCAAGTTTGCCAAACTTCCTCAACGAAATATTGCTCACTTTATATTTTGGGTCGATCTCCAGAGGCCTTTTTTTTCGTGTCGGGCTGGATAAACCCATGTTAAAATCGAAAAACGTTTTCAAAATATTTTTTTATATACAGTTTGGTGTCTAATCTAGATGATACAATGCTAATATTATGAATAAGTTTATTTTAAAAATTGAAAAAAAAATCTTAAACCCTAAAATCCTGATCGCTCTGGGTTGACCCAACTCCCGATTGAATGAATAAAATATTCTTTAACTTTTTAATGAGAAGGTTCATATGAAACAACTTATTTAGATTACATAACAAATAGTTAATCTTCATGGTAATAAAATATTTTTAGTTATATTAACAATACTTTTGCCACAATTTGAATTAAAAATCGTGACCGGGCATTTTATCTCATCGCTCTGCGCTGAGGTAAAACATCGCGCTCATCCCTAGTTACGCGTTATAGACACTCTATTCCCCTCCCGCGGGGCAACGCCAGGAGTGGTCTAACCGCCGAGGAGGATACATGTGTGCCACGTTCCCGCGCTCCAACATTACAAAGGTAAGTTTATGATTGCTCTGGATTTGGTTCTCGAATTTTATGATTGCTATGGCACGTTATTTAAATTAAATAGTAAGCTTGTGAATGTGTTTTTTTACGTGAAATAAGTGATCGTTATGATGTTTTTTATGAGACGTAATCACAACTTTCTGCTGCTTTTAAATTCGGCTATATTTATGATTTTGTGACTTTTTCTGATCGCTATGGCTGTGATTGCTCTGTCCAAAAAGACCAGAGCGATGATATTTTGCAATTATTGTACGTTATAAACCTATTTTAAGTAGTAGTACCGGACTGTAACAATGACAAACGATGAACTATGCATATAATCTTTAATTTATAACCTTTCCTGGGTTTCTTTGGGTAACCTAAACCCATAAACAGATTTTGACGTATTTTACCTTGATGATATTATTATATTGGCATTTAGCTAACCACAACTGTAACCCTTTCTTCTCTAAAATTTAATGGCAACTATTGTTGCAGATTGAAATCATGCCTCGAAATTAATTATCTATTGAAGAAAAACGTCTTAGGAAGAAATTGGCTGAGCGTCGTAGAATGGCCAAGATAAAAAATGATCCAGATCTATACGCACAATGGCTTGTAAAGTCAAGAGAGAGTTACCAAAAGAAAAAAGCTCGGGGCACAGTACTACCAATGAGTGATTTGACTCCAAGCCAGCAAAAGGTTCGTAGGAAGAAAAGTAGGCAGAGTTCTCGACGATATTATTTAAAGAAAAAAGTGGATAAGTTACCAGCAACTGATGAGCTCCCAATACATTAAGAACCTATTTATATGTCTGAGAACCGTGATCCTCTTTCAAATGTTCCTCAATCATCTCCAACCTTAAGCACCAACAATGTAAAAAAACACAGAGATACTGCAAACTGTAACACAAGATGTTGAAAATGAGTTTAACATTATTAATCGTGTAAAAGTTCATTCTCAGACAAGTTCCTGTCTTCCAGAGACCTTCAAAGAATACGAAAATTTGTCTTATTTTAATTCATCGCGTCACTGGTTAGTAGACTAAGAAGAATAACAAGATCTCAGCGGCTATCGCAAGATACTGAACGAACGAACGAACTAACATGCATTGGCGGTGCTTCCACCAGCATCTGTCCCGGTAGTCCACAAAGCTCAATTAGCAACATATCACATACGTCTCAAAAAAGTCTAGATAATTATATTCCCTAAACATAAAATATCGTCAGTTACAAAAAAAACCTCTCCATGGAAAGCCTTATTAAGAAAGATGAAATATAGAGCTAATAGGAAATCCCTACCCTACTCCTCACTACTCCTACCCTACTCCTACACTACTCCTATCCTACTCCTTACCTACTCCTATCCTACTCCTTACCTACTCCTAAACTACTCCTATCCTACTCCTTACCTACTCCTGCACTACTCCTACCCTACTCCTAACCTACTCCTACCCTACTCCTACCCTACTCCTACCCTACTCCTACACTACTCCTACCCTACTCCTATACCACTCCTACTCTAATCCTACCAAAAAAAAAAGTATCCTAGTGTTGTTTTTAGACTTATCCAGGCAATTTTTTAAATTTTTGTCCGAAACCGTCCTTGAACTTCAACGAACATTTAAAAAAAAGAATTGGCCAAATTGGTCCAGGCGTTGTTGAGTTATGCGCTTACCAACACATTTTGCGATTCATTTTTATCAAATAATTCTCTATGATTTTTATACTATAGATATTCCGTATTTTTGATATGTATGACTGATAATATGCCTTGACCTTTTTCTAAAATAATACATTTCTCTTACATATAATTTTGTTACACGTACACCGAATATGACTGAAAACGGCTAAATAAATAATATTTTATCAATATAAATTTTTTTGTTTCACTGATTTCACCATTTATGATCGCTCTGGCACCAATTATGATTGCTCTGGTCGCGAAATTTTTTGAACTTAAATATTTCCATAACTGTTTGTGTAAATTGAAGGCCAATAGTAAAAATATACTATTTGAATATCATTCTTTTTAATGAGATACATAATTACCATTAAATATGAATATCTGAAAAGCACCAGAGCGATCAAACGAAAACGCCCGTTTTGGAGATTGACCCTTTTATCGTTTTGTTCCGGTTATAATGAATTGAGTGATTTCTATCGTTACGATTTGTTTCTGAACTTTCAGATTTTATTATTTCTATTCTATTAGCGTGAGGGTATGACCAGATCTAGGTTTCTACCTTTTTTTTTCGGTTGGGATATCATCAAATGACCCCCCCCCCCCCGGTTTGGGCACAGCGGAAGGGAGTGTCAGACTTGGTGTTCCAGGGCGCGATATCTCTTTCGAACAGTCCTGCAGCCCCCTGCAGTCATGTTTAGTTTATTGACATAGTTTGCTGACATCTCTTTGTGGCGCGCGTGGAACACGAACGCGCTGTCGACACGGCATGTCGTCATAAGACGGACGGACGGCGAGATATCCCATTACTCACCGTCCACAGGCCCGCGCCTATGGTGTCCGGGAGCCACCACGTGCCCCCCGACGCCCAGGGCGTCTCCCGCGGTGGCTGGGACGTGAGGTTCTCTCCCTCAACAGCCACTATTGTGGCCTGCCCCATTAGATCTAGACTTGGACTAAAAAAAAGTATGTAAGGTCGCTTTCCCCCATTAGAAAAAGGTATAAATTTATGTCTGTATATATGTATGTATGTTTTCCACCGTTTAGCTCGTGCCTAAATAATAACAGTCGATCGAAACAATCTTTAGGTTAAACTGCGCTTGTCTAGGTTTGTCTGTAGACTGGGTGACTCATTACATACCAAGTTTTCTTCGTGCCTTGGAAAGCACGTTCAGCCGTTGGTCCCGGTGGTTATTTGAAGATCTTTGACAGTGATTACAGGTAGTCATTGGCCCAAAAGTCTGAAAAACAAGCTGTAACAGCTGGGTTGTGAAGGTCAGATAAGCAGTCTCTCCATGTAAATTACTGGTATTCAGCTGCATCTGGTTAGACTGGAAGCTGACCCTAACATAGTTGGGAAAAAGCTAGGCAAATGATGACGTATTTCACCTATTCTGCAAGATACTCGCTAACTGTATCACAATGGTCTATATAGTATGAAGAAACAACTGTGCTTTCCTAACAGCACATATTTTAAAGCTATCAGCAGAAGACATGTTACCTTTAATATTCTTATCTTCTTTTGGAAACACATAACAACATTTGTGTGAGTACCTACTTTGTAAGTGTTTTATACTTCACACTATTATGCCAAAGTAGACGGGCACGAATTGGAAAGATGAAACAAAAGACGTCTCTGAAGAGTTAATAGTTTCATCTCCTGAATACTTCTGAAAATCTTTGAGATCTCAAATAACCACAAAGAAAATGTACAACTTGTAAATTCCCAAATTGATATGAGATTTCCCTGTCTCGTTTCCTTTACCCGAGATTTCACTGGTCGAGTTATAAAACAAGACGAAAACTTTTGAGATTCCATTAATATTTCATTAATAATTTCATTATCCTATTTGTTTCCATTTTTAATTTTGATGGCAATTATAACTTTTCTGGATTAATAAATTATATATTTTTACAACAGAATGGGCAGAATCGTGAATGAAAAGATTTTTGTTTGTATAATCATAACTCAGTGTTTCATAATTATAGATAACTAGCGGTTCGTCCCGGCTTTGCATGGGTGCCTATGTTACTCATGGTGAATGTAGGTTTCCAATGGTGAAAGAATTTTTGAAATCGGCACAGAAGTTTTTGGGTTTATTTATTACAAACATACACACACACAAAAATACAAATGTTTCCTATTTATAATATTAGTGTAGACTGAATCAGTTGTCGAGTCATGCTTTCGTAGAACACCGTAGCGGAGTAGCAGAGTGACATAAAGAAAGAAAGAATGTAAACATATTTATTTGTCACAAGGATATGACGTGCATACAAAATAAGAAAAATATAAAATAAATAAACAATAAACATAAAACGCCTAACGTACATTTTGAATACAACAGGACGGAACCTTGATAACCCATCCACAGACAGACCTTGGCAGTCGTTGCTTAACCTTGATCACCCATCCACAGACCAACCTTGGCAGTCGTTGCTTAACCTTGATCACCCATCCTCAGACAGACCTCGGCAACCGTTGCTTAACTTGGATCACCCATCCAGAGACAGACCTTGGCAGTCTTTGCTTAACCTTGATCACCCATCCACAGACAGACCTCGGCAACCGTTGCTTAACTTGGATCACCCATCCACAGACAGACCTTGCCAGTCGTTGCTTAACCTTGATCACCCATCCACAGACAGACCTCGGCAACCGTTGCTTAACTTGGATCACCCATCCACAGGCAGACCTGGGCAGTCGTTGCTTAACCTTGATCACCCATCCACAGACCAAAGACGAAACGAAAATATCTGGCTTGCTTTCTATAACATGCGCACGCCGCACGGCTTACAATAGCTTACTATAGCAAAAACACATTACCCTCCTTTGCGTCGCGCAGTCGGGTAAAAGTGTCGTACACACTTTTCGTCTGAATTTTTTCCGTCTAGCCCCGCAACGCGCGATAAGGTACTACGTTCCAAAAAAAATTGACAGCTTGCACGTCGTGACTGTGACATACAGGTTCCCACTTAGCATGATGCTGTGCTATTTGGGCCCACAGTACAGCGGTGGTTTTCAGTGGTCACCCGTGAAAAAAGGTACGGAAGCCAACGTGCGGAACGCCGGAGATGGCAGTGTAGCAAGTGCTACGCTGTGCATAGTTATGTCTTATATTAGTACAAGTAGGTTATATGGTATTTTTTAAACTTTAATCTTGATTTCAACAGACAAACCAAAGTTCATGATGATTGTGATTTGTTTAGCTTTTTTTTACCCAAGTATTTTGAGCTGGTAATAAAATATTTTTGCTAGTAACATGATACTCGATGAGAAGTACCTGATCGAGTAATATGTTACTAGCAAAAAATATTTCATATAATATTTTCCGCGCCGCGCGCGACGTGGATTGAAATATTCCGAAAGTTAAAATTTCATTGTTTCAACCTCAGTCTGATGCTGATACCTAGGTATACCATTTAATTTTAATGTTATAGCATGTTTTGCAATTTTAACGGCACATGAATCACCCCATTTACTGAATATTCAAATAAAAACTTCGCACATTGAATCATGCCTTATTTTAAACAGAACTTAAGTCTCGTCGTTTATCTAGTGGTAGAGGTCTTAGGTTCGATTCCCGGGTCGGGCAAAGTGTTTTTGGGTTGGTCCACCAGGAATTTCTCGGTAGCAGCCACGGAGTCTGGATTTGTGCCCGGTTGATGGCAATAGGCTCGGACCCTGGGATTGGACATGGGATTTTAACATACCTGGGGGTGTACTATTAGGGACATCACTACCTAACTCTTCGGGGATTACAGGCGTGATGTTATGTAAATTAAGCCACTGATACATAGTCTTTTATTAAAATTTAATAACACTAAAATATCTAAGACACGTTCTATTTAAGGTGTAAACACAAACAGCTCAAAATTGTGCACAATTTGTACGCCTGTTAGCAGAATACAGCAATATTTTAATTAAGTTAGGACCTGACAGATTCGACGCCATTAGTGATTCAAATTTTAAGGTACCTACTTAAGTACTTAAGAAAACAACTCAAGAGTAAAATATATTAAGTAACTTTTGTATACTTTTGTAAAACATTTTCAGTCGTTTCTTTCGTTGAAGTGCCTAATAACAATATTTTTTGCCGTACAATTAATTTAACAGCTCAGTAAGTATTTTCAACTGGAACTTAAACACAATTTTTACGCAAAAAATTGCCAGCCTAACGTAAAATTTTATTCTCCTCAAACTTTCCTAATTGCGATCACAAAGAGAAGAGGAATTATTTTCAAATTAAATTCCTGATTTTTTTACGAGTTCACGAATGGTGGAAGGTACTTTTGACCTTCATGGGACCTCGGGGACTGGCGTTAATGGCGCAAATGGGTTTTACTTATTTTCTGCGCTTTAAACATGTATTTTTTTCGTGTTCGGCCTCATCGTTAAATTAATTTCAGGCCGTAAACACTCAGATATATCGTAGAAAACCGGTAACCCGATGTTTTTCAGATGAAAAGTGATCAGTAAATACAGACCACCAGGTCCGTATTTACTGATCACTTTCCGTGTTAGTGGGTAGTGATGAGTATACTGGGTGTTAGCTACTCACTTGACCCTCTTTGCCGTAATCCTTTAGTCGCCTTTTCACGACAGCCACGAGTTGGCAATGTCTTTCATCTTTCTCTCAGAAATCACATTAAATTCAGCTTGTGTTACTTTTATGTCTATTTTTAACTACGTGGAAAGCTAGTTTTTTATCGCAGTAGATTAAAAAAGTTTGAATGAATTTCGTTCTTTTATACATATAGGACTTAGGATTTTTATCTCAACTCATGATAAAACAATTTGAGATAAAAACTTGAATTTGAGCAAACGTAGTAAATTAATTATGTCTCCGTTTCGTTACGAAACTTTACTTTTCAGTGTACTAAATGCAACACAAAAACTTCTCAAAATTGAACTACGTGAATCAAATGAAATATGAGCCCAAGAATGCGCAACGTGGATCGCCATTTTTTACCTACAATCTATTTCAAAATATTGCTAGTGATGAATTGGACAGTTCAGTCCCATATTGGATTCAAAGATCGTCATAATACCAATCTGTTCATTTTTGTCAGGACTTTGATTTCTGACCAAAACATAATCAAGAATTTTCGCCACAGGTTTTTAAATGACCTAATTATTGGGATGTCCGTTTCGAGACTTTTGATACAAGCAATGGAAAGTATGTCTAGCAAGAAAAAGAGTTTGCCACAGGTATACCCGTCTATGAAAAGGTGTGATGATCCAGAATATCTTTTGAATCCGCGGTCTGCTGCGACCCCAACTTAGTAGCAAAAATGTTAGGCAGATGATGGACTGCTTTCTATCTTGTATAATCCTTTAGTTTCTTATTACGACATCTGTGAATAAAGGAATAAGGCATTCTAGAAAAGTATTTGTCCAGAAATAATTTTTAACCCTCTGCTCAGCGACCAAAGTAGTAAATTCAATAGCGCGCAGGTATTTACATATTTTGAAGTCGCCTAATAGTGACAACTAAAGATAAATTGCTCATTACGTCGCCTGCAAAATGACTAGATCTTCATAGAAAGTACTCGCTGGGAACATTATGTTTCACAAACTGATTTAAGCGTTGGACTGCTGAGCATGACGTCCTGGGTTCGAATCTTAGGCCAGTGTTATTGGTATTTTACATCAAGAATTTTTTAGTAGCAGCCCTGGAGCTGGATTTGTGCTGGGTTGATGGGAATAGACTCGCCCCTATTACATGAGACTTAAACATAACTGGCAAAATGTGGGTGTACTATTAATTACACCTCTGCATAACCCTTCGGGGTTTACAGGCGTGATTTTGTGTTATGCTGATTTAAGCAGCGATAACTCAAAAAGTATACAGTAGATGACATGTAGACTCTTATATCTAGTCGTAATAATTCCAGGCCTGTAAAGAGACGGCATGTGTTAGAATTTCTCACGTCGACTTATAAAGTTAGGTAGTACTTATCTCTTCGGTCGGAGCTTAAGGTTTCCGTGGAGTTCAGAGTGCATACTATTAGTCTTTACAGTCAGTCTGAGCTGTTGCTGAGAGTTAAATTGTAGTTCTGAGTTGGTTTAATAACGTAATATATGGATGTAATAATTCCAACTTGAAAAAAGAAACCAAGCGTTTGGAAGACCATTTTTATTTGAAAGTGTTTCTTACCAGTTTTATGATACGACCGATGGAAAGGAACACTGATTTAAGCATTCACGGTCCAAAACTGTGTTGCACGGGCGCTTGCAACAGCGTCGTATCGTATCGGGAGCTCAAAATCATGAACAACCACGGAAAATATCCCGTAGGTGACAGTATAAGTTTGATGGAAAGGTAATTCAGCAAGAACGAGTTTGGTACAGGTATACCAGTCTATGCAGTGATAGCTTAGTGGTGTGACCGTCGGACTGCCAAGTCATAGGTCTCAAGTTCGAACCGAAGACACGCACCTCCGATTTTTCGGATTCACTTGCGTATTGTATAATTATGACTTGCATCGGTGAAGGAAAACATCGTGAGGAAACCAGCATACCTTAGAGATATTTCTCGAAGGCATGTAAAGCCAAGTCAGACGCCCATGAGCGGCATAAAAACCCTGACACCAGGTTAGGCACCAACCACACGATAAAGAAAACACCAGTCTATGAACAAAATAGTATGATGATCCAAAATACTATACTCCATGCAGGTTGTTTTCCGTTCTTCTCCATAGAGAGCTACACATGCGAATGGTCAACTATTACTTACCCATTGCTTTGATTTAGGTACCCATTTTTTCAGGTGGGAAATCATCAAATGACCTCTCCCGCTCCGGGCGGAGCGGAAGGGAGTTTCAGACTTGTACTGACTAAAACCCATCCGTGATCCTTCTTTGCCCATTGTGTTCCAAGGCCGCGGTATCTCTGTCGAACAGTGCCGCAGCCCTGGCAGGCATCGGCCCTAGCGGACCCCCTCCGGTGCGCTGACATCTCTTTGAGGCGCGCGTGGAACAAGAACGCGCCGTCGACACGGCCTGTCGTCATAAGACGGACGGACGGCGAGCTAGGCTTTGATTCACCTTTGCCTCTGATTTTGCATCTGCTTCAAAGTTACAGGCATCTTTATTTCATAACAATAAGGTTGCTTTTAGGAGCGCAGTGACTGGAAAAGGAATGTAGCTTAATCTTTTGTTTTTAACTCACCGATACTTTGACAGTTCAAACTCGAACTCAAAGCATAGGTAATATCTATACAAATAAACAAAATTGAAGTGTCTGTTTGTAAATTCATAATAATCGGTTTTTACTGAATGCATATGAAATAATTTACGGTACTTACTTCTTTTTTAATGTAGTAAAATAACGGCTAGACCGATTTTGACGGGGCTTTTACTGACAGATAGCTTATTTAAAAATAAAATAATTTAAAGAAAAACAAAAAACCCGACTGTGTAAAAACTAATTTTAAAAAATACGTGAAAAAATTAACTTAAATAAAAACTAAAAAGAAAGAAACAAGCCCAGTAGTTTAAATCATAAATTCTAATGCAGAACAGAACGACTCACAGTCGGGGCCCCTTGGGAAGATTTGATTGGTAAAATTTGAATGGGCCCCGACTGTGAGTCGTTCTGTTCTGCATTAGAATTTATGATTTAAACTACTGGGCTTGTTTCTTTCTTTTTAGTTTTTATTTAAGTTAATTTTTTCACGTATTTTTTAAAATTAGTTTTTACACAGTCGGGTTTTTTGTTTTTCTTTAAATTATTTTATTTTATTTTATACTTTTTAGTTACGATTCATTGACTTCGTTATAAGATGGTAAATTTCGCAATCTAGTCATTTCATTGAGGGAGTTAATATCGTGGGGATTATTTAGTAACTTGCGGTGGTCTAAACTACTGATGATTAGTCCCTTTAGAGACCTAACTCGGCTCAAAGCTACATATGACCTTTAGCAAAAATGCGTCAACTTAAGTCAACCACAGCTCGGTCCAAGGTAGTTCCTTGGAGCTTGTGTACAGTTACACCCCAGCACAATATCAGTGGCAACATTTTTCGCTCTATTTTACCCTGTCCGCGCAGTGCATCGAATTCTGTCGTCGATGGTTCGATTCTGACTCCTACTCCAGGAACATTGTTTTTAATCGCTTTGTCGTCAAATTCTAGATAAACAGCCTGTGGCAATTCTCCGGGTTCCGATTGGTCCCTCCGAAGAGCTGGCCACTCAATTGTTCTTATAACACCCATTGCTCCGTTAACAAGACCATGGATAACATTCAAATTTCTTTGTAACATAACTCGTGATCCTAAACCGATTGTTAAATATTTAACGATTCCTCCAGTTTTGTTAGGATCATCAGAAACATAAACATCTTTCGGTTTTTGACCATATGTTTTCGATTCTATTGATATATCAACTGCATGTAATTTATACAACCTAGTAGTTTTTGCCAATATAGTTGTCATCTTTTGATTATGTTCATCGACCTGTCTAGTAGTTGTACTCGAATGATTTCATTGAGATCGTCTATCTCTACCTGTCGACTATCTAATATCTCCAATTGTTGCATTGTCAGTTGACCGACTCTAAGATTATTTAATATATCCACAAATGTTGTGTCATGTCCTTGTCTCATATTTTGTGGTAACTCACAGAAATCAAATAGATGCCAGAGGTTGACTTCACCTATTAACGTCGCAGGTTGTCGATAGCACTAAGCCCCGCCAGTTGTTTTGGACACAGGTGGCAATTGCATTAGATCACCAAATAAAATATTATTACAACCACCATAGTGCAGTCGATTATGCTTCATTTCGTGAAGGCGTAGATTAATATTCCGTAGCGTTAGGTAAGGTACCATAGAAATCTCATCTATTATCACCCAATCTATAGATTTCCATTTTTGTCGTTCTCTTTGAAGGTGTTCGCCAGTTAAAGGCCGCAGGTTTTCAAGTTTAACTCGCAGTCGCAGTTTTTAAGATATTATAGCGAAAAACTTATTAACTACTGGGCCGGCAGTCTCGACATAGATACCGACATTGTCGCAAACTTTCGATCGCTTAATAAGAACGAAAAAATTCGGTTGTAATAACGTTGCTAGCGAGAAATGCAACTCTAAACATCCAAGATGAGTTTCTCGCAAGCATCGCTATTGCAACCGAATTTTTTCGTTCTTAATAAGCGATCGAAAGTTTGCGACAATGTCGGTATCTATGTCGAGACTGCCGGCCCTGATGTACCCTACCTACCGAACTATGAGTCGTGAATCGTAATAGTTTTGGTGACAGAAATGTAATGTTGATAACAAAAAACAATAGGAATCCAAAATAAATATTTTCTTCATGCTTTTTCACTGTTTTTTTTTTGTTTGTATATCGTTTATACTTGAAATAAAAACAAATCAATAAGTAAGAAAATTAGCGAGAATGATTGTTTTGTTAAACAACTTTAAATCGTTATATATCCTAAACTATTATTTAAAATGAAAAATGATAAAAGGAACCTAAAGATGATTTTAAAGTACCTATTCAACGATACCCCACTTGACATAGTTCATTGTTTTTTTTTTTTCATTTTGACAATATAGCGTCTGGTTGTCGCTGTGGTGAATTTTGATTACTGTCATGTCTTTAGTGACACTCGTAAGGTTAAGACGAATCGATTGACGTAAGAATTATCAAAATCGGCTTACGCATTTGGTCTCTAGAACGCCACATAGAAACAAACATACATACATACATAGACTGATAAACACATTACCCTCCTTTGCGTCGCGCAGTCGGGTAAAAAAAGAACTAGAACTGCAAAAAAATTAAAACCCAAGAAATTGATAAAAAAATCCGATTCAAATAGGGAAGTAATATTTTATAATCATTTTACACGGACGAAGGCCACGGGCACAGTTAGTATGTCATTTTCATGCTTCAGTCTTGTAATTTTCATCTACACGGTTTTGGCCTCAGGTGTCACGTAGACAAATAAATGCGACTATAGATCACTCTACTTGACAGCGTGAAAGTGTTTTGGCATCTTAATTCCTTAGATATCATAACTTTATAAGACGAGCAGGTGCTAGCTTGATTTAGAACTTATACATAACACATAAATTTATGGTCTGTTTTACCATAAAGGCGGTCCCTCGCCGGGAGTATTCGCCTGTAATGCAACAGTTCATATTATTCGAACATTACTTGAGTGAGTGAGGTGTACTGAGCATTACTTTTCAAGCAAGAGCAAGAGCTTTTTTTGTTTTCTGGAGCCCCTTCAATGCAACGCCTGTTCAGGCACATCTCTGGGGCAACTAAATACAGGTCTCCCCTGAGCCACGTTCAGCAAGTGTGGACGGCAGCAAGCACATGACCACTGTGCTGCCGGTCATCTCTTTTTTTTTTGGGATTGGTAATCATCAAGTGACTCCTCCCGCTCTGGGCGGAGCGGAAGGGAGTGTAAGACTCTTACTGACTAAAAACCATCCATGTTCCTTCTTTTGCCCTTTGTATTCCAGGGCCGCGGTATCTTGCCGGTCATCTCTGAGGGTGTAATCTGTACCTAATAATACAATTTGTAACAATCATTGGTTTCTGTATAAAATCGAATCTAGGATTGTTACATTACATGCGAATGCTCCATTGAGAGAGCACGTTTTTATGAATGTCGTTACCTTATCTGGCAAATAAGAAGAATGGCAGGGAAGACGAACGAAGCCTGATGCATTTTCATATTCAGTTACAATTTTTCTATTTATCCAGATTTTTTATAATTTGCACACTGGGTAAGTTGCATAAAGGTCGCTTATGGCCTGATTTTTTAAATTGTGTTCAGGGAGAAGGTACAGGCAACAGTCCCTCTTCCTATGGGGTATTTGTTTACCAACATACAACATAAAATAAAAATCTTTCGTGAAACGGTACTTAAGCACGAAACAGGCACTTAAGATAATAATGTCATCATCATTAGGCTTCGTTTATGGTGTTGGATGATTTTGGCAGTATCTATGTGTGTCAGGAAGAGTCGTTTGGCCTGATAAGGCAGATCTAGTACACATAGCAATAGAATCAGATGTTACAATAGTCCCTATTACGAGTATGTACAGCATACAAATTACAGGTACTTATATAAAGTAATAATACTGCCTCGTTAGTCTAGTGGTCACAAGCACGACTGCTGAGCATGACGTCTTAGGTTTGATTCCCGGGTCGAGCAAAGTGTTATTGGGTTTTCCCATTAGGAATTTCTCTGCAGCAGCCACGGAGTCTGGATTTGTGCCGGGTTAATGGCAATAGGCTCGCCCCCTATTACATGGGACTTAAACATCACTAGCGAAATGTGAGTGTACTAATGGGTACACCTCTACCTAACTCTTCAACGATTACAGGCCTGATGTTATGTTTTATCAAAAGTAGACAGTACTTACATAGCAAGACACAAAGAGAGAGGGGTGAGGGTTGGGGGTTGGGGTTTAGAGGGGGAGGGGGGGGCTTGAATTTTAGCAAGACTGGTTTCGAACTCTATGATTATCTCTCTCTCCCTATTATAACCCTTATATAGAAGGTGAAGTAGAACATTGCATTTGCATTGTTGTTATTGTAATAGGGCGACTTTACCGCTGCGGGCCCCCGGGCGTGCGGGTTACGGTACCACAGCCGTTAGGCTGTGGTTATGTGCAGATAAAATATGAGAGATGTACGTAGGAACTAGTTAGAGGAACTCGTGGCTAAAAAATAGCTGCCGCTCGTGTCGATCTTCAGGTAAAGCCGGCTTGCCTAGGTTGGTCCGTGGATGGGTGACCACCCATTACATACCGAGTTTCCTCCGTGCCTCAAAAAGCATTCCAGCCGTTGGTCCTAGCTGTCAATTGTAGATATTTGACAGTCGTTACAGGTAGTCAGTGACTCGAAAGTCTGACAACCAGTCTTACCAAGGGATATCACCCAGTACTAACTAGGTTGTGGAGGTCAGATACGTATTCACTCCATGTAAAATACTGGTAACCAACTGAATTCGGTTAGACTAGAAGCTGACCCCAATATAGTTGGGAAAAGGCTAGGCAGATGATATACTTAAGAATTAGTAAAGTAGTTGGGATTGTCGCTTATCACCTGTCGCTTGTCGGTTATTGTTAAATTCATCTTTACTTGTACATCTTGTTAATTATTGTCTGGATCCTTAATTACATTGAAGCTATACCTAATCATAACTCGTAATAATCATTCTTTCCCCTTATAATTTTTCCACCATTCTTTAGAATCAAAGAAACGACTATAATTCGTTTTAATGAAAGGTAATTTCGTCGGAAACGCCGAGGAATTCCTGTTAATAACTGCAATTTCCTTTAGCAATCGCGACGTAGCATGATGTTGGTGCTTGTTTGAGGGCGGGTGCACGTCAGGTTTTGATTGCTTTTTTCATGCTGAAATATTTATGTTTGATTCCAAACACATTTCAGTGTTGTAGATGTATCAGCTACCTAGCTTTTTCCCAACTATGTTGGGTTCGTCCAACCGGATGCTGATGGATGGCAGTATTTTACATGAAGCGACTGACCTTACTACCAAGTTACTGGGTAATAGCATACTCTTCGTTAGGACAGGTAGTCAGACTAACGGGATTCTGACTACTCGAAAAGACTGTCAAAGATCTTCAAAAGTCCCCCGGGACTTATAACTTAACGTGTTTTCCGAGGCACGGAGGAAACTCGGTGTGAACTGGGTGGCTACTTATCCATAGATCAACCTAGGCAAGCGCGTCTTAAACTGAAGATCGACCCGAGCGGCTGTTATAATTTAGCAACGAACTCCTGATGAATAAACATTTAAATGTAAATAATAGATATATCGTCGAATTGACGGTTAACATCAAATATTTTTAAAAGGAAACAACCAATCCGTGTACCTAAGTTTCATAAATGCCCTTGTAGGATTATGTGAAATAAATAGTTTGATTTTGACTTAATAGTAGCAAAAGTTAATGAGACATAGTCCAAAAGTGACAAAAGCTTTCTTATATAGCTACACAGACATGGAATATTGGACATCAGGGAATATTCCCTCATACAATAACAGTTCGGCAGACCGTATTGTGATCTCAGAGTACTTATTGTACTCGGGTGGATGGTCGCCTTTCACAATATCGACGGGGAGCAATAGTGCAGTCAAGTTAAATGGTAACAAAGGAAGTGGGTGTTTGTTATCTTTGTAATATTTTTTTTCCATATTGAGGGAGGCTTCGTGGTAAATAACGTTTGATGTGAATAGATAATGTATGTTGGAAGTTGGTTGCGGTTTTGATAATCACTACATAGTATAAAACAAAGTCGCTTCCCGCTGTCTGTCTGTCCCTATATACGCTTACACATTTTTTTGCGCTTACATTGCAAACGCTGGCTGAACCCTACGAGATAGATCAAAATAATGTACTAAAGCATTGTATACCTTAAAAAGGTCTCCATAAAAATTCGCAATGGTAGATGTCTATCTCTTAGGGATCAACACGAATTTCAAGTCGTTCGTGGTGCGAGTTCCGACACATCATATTGAGACCTTCCTCAAGGAAGAGTTTTGGCCGAAGGGTGTCATGTATCGGCGTTTCCGCGGAAGACTACGCGACACCACGCAGCGCAACACGACGCCGTCACTTCGTGTACATTATTAATATATTATGTTTTCTGGTTTTTTATAAATATGTATGATAGTCTATAAGGTATATATGTTATGGGTCTTTGTTACCTGTAATAAATGATATATTATTATTATTATTTTATTATAACCCACAATTACAATTTTAAGCAAAACAGTATTAATCCTTATCCAATTAAGTACCTTAAATACATTGTGTATTTAATATAGATCAATATGGCCCTTTATACAGCACGTAATTTAAATGAATATTTTCGAAGATATTACAGATTTAAATCAGGGACATAGCGGTTGTGGCGGTACCGGCCGGGGGTAGAATATTTAGTATCAGCATTGCACCCGTACAAAGCCGGGGCGGGTCGCTAGTTTAAAATAATATAAAGTAACTAACTTACCAATAACATCAAAAATCGTATCAATAAATTCCTCCTCAAAGCTGTCAACTGGTAATGTCCCCAGGAGACTAGCGGCATTGCCACGTTATAAATATGGCAACGCTAAACCTCTGGTGAAGGTAAACTCCAGACCTTTGATAAATCAATTCATACCTGTCTCTAAATGAGAATAATTTTATACAGTTCAAAGACTATAAAACCACTTGACTGCGCATACAGTGCCCCCGCGCTCGAAAACTATTTGTGCATTTGCACCTATATATAGGCTACGGTATTAGTAACCATTTTAGTTGTGTCCAGTTGTTAGACCTGTGTACACAAAGCAAACTTAATCGGTTTGCAGGGCACACCACAAAGATGTTGGTGTGCGTAAAATCAACTGGTGTATTACTTCGCCTATTTGTTAGTGTTTGCTTCACTGTATATGTATAATATGAGGTAAAGAATATGAAGCATCAATTTAACCCTATGACTAACCGGTGTCGTGGCATAGATGTGTAATCATTCGGCTGGTAAATCAAGTGTCGTAGGATCGAATCTGCGCCGCTGGCGTCAACTTTTTGCATTATTAAAAAACTTTTATTTTCATTTTGTTGAATTTTTATTGTAATTTACCTGATAATAAGAACATTATTCGAAAAAAAATATGGAAGTAAAAATTAAACAATTTGTATTAAGAAATCAACAACATTTATTGACTAGGTTTTTTTCAAGTGTCGTAGGATCGAATCTGCGCCGCTGGCGTCAACTTTTTGCATTATTAAAAAACTTTTATTTTCATTTTGTTGAATTTTTATTGTAATTTACCTGATAATAAGAACTTTATTCGAAAAAAAATATGGAAGTAAAAATTAAACAATTTGTATTAAGAAATCAACAACATTTATTGACTAGGTTTTTTTTTATATTATAATCACAAATTAAAAAGTTTTGTGCATGACAAATATTCTAAGTCGGACAAGAAATAACGTTACTTTTCTTATTCAAGTGGGTAATTTATTTATTAGTGAAATGAATAAACATGTTAATAAGATAGATATTAAGATACAGGTATCCTAAATTGTTATCTCACTAACAATAACATCACTCACATAAAACAAATCGAATTACCCCCTGATATTTTTATTAATATCCTATTGGTGCGCCTTCGCTATCTATGACTTATTCATGCACGAAGTAAATGTCTCCACTAGACCTGCATGGAAGAATATTTTTTTTTATGATAGCGCTCACCATCTTTTCGCCACAATATTTTGCGACCGTCCTTGTCTGATTTAAAACATTTTTCATCTCTAAATATAACTATATTATTGCACCAATCAAAATCTAAATATTCTCTTGCGAAGCGTACCCGGTTTTGCCTGTGAATATCTGACATTCAAATTTTCTTGGCTGGCCTACAACATTTCACACCAGCTGCTCGCAAGTGGTTTCGTACAGTTTGTAATGTCACGTCATGTTTAGTTGCCGTGGAACGAGTAGTGAGGAAGGGCTCAGCGGTATGCGTAGCAACTATATCAGATGCCAATCTGTGAATGCAAATCCAGCCTTTGGTCCCGGTCGGCAAGGATCAATGCTTCCCGAATCTGCATAACGATGGACCCACAATTGCACAGTCCTTCTCTGTGAACAATAATAAAATATTGTTACAAAAAACAACAATCAATAACATGTGGATTATTTAAACATATTAAACTTCTAAACATCATAATAACATTTTGTTACTCACCGATATCTTTAAACGTCTCGCAATTTCACTAATTGAAACATTTTGCTCATGCAAAAGAATTATTTCAGCTCATAAAAGTGTGGTTCAATGATTCATATTGATTCACAAATAAAAGCACTTCTCAAAAAACGCAGGGTATAATGTCTAAAAACGTAACGAAACCCCAATAGTCAATAGCATTATGACGATGAACTTAAACTACTAACTTAAACATGATTTGTCATTTTTAGAGGGTAGACAACTAATACATTCTAACCCAAATATAAAGAGACTTGCTAATAGTTAAGCAATGAATTGAACAAACAAATGTAAAATATTTTATTAAAACATACAAAAACATTATACTGTTGGCAGTCGGATTCGATCCTACGGCGCCGGCGCAGTAAGTAATTATTTATCGCACGCTCGACTAATGCGCCACGGAGACGATTGTATGATAAGCTAAATTTATGCGTCATATTCCCTGCAACATTAGTGACAAGAAATTTTATTGTGTGTGCGTGGACAACGGGTAGCAAACACTAATAAATAGGCGAAGTAATACACCAGTTGATTTTACGCACACCAACATCTTTGTGGTGTGCCCTGCAAACCGATTAAGTTTGTTTTTTGTACACGCAAAATTTTTAAAAATAGGTACAACATTTTACGCAATTTTAACGCATCAAAATGCCTTCATGCGCGGTGATGTGGTGTGGGAAAACTTCAAGGACATCGAATTACAAAAAGGATGGTATAACTTTTCATCGGTAAGTAAACAGTAAAGAAAATTATGTTTGATTTCATCAGATTATGAGCCACCGCAGGGTTCTAGTTAAAATGGTGGCTGGGTGAAAGAGCACAAAATTTGAGTATCTCGTTGATGTCTTTTGTAACTGTCTTCTTCTTTCATCAGGCAATTCTAATACGCCTATCCCTTTCTTTCCCTTTGTATTTTTATCGTAAAAATTAGTGCTGTTACCTTTAATAGCTGAAGTCGATATCGAAAATAGTAAAATTAAAATAATATTTATTTAATTCAAATACTGCAATAAAATACCTATCAACTTGTAACCGACTTGAATTTGATAATGTTCTATTTCTTGTTTTGTGTAGCTATTTTTCACTTTATTTTTCATCTGTGTGCTTGACATAGGTACATGTTGTTTCATTTTAGATTTCCGAAGATTCCGGAACTAAAAGAAAAGTGGATAAATATGGGTTAATAGGGAAAATTGGTTTCCAACAGAAAACAGCGCTGTTTGTTCAAGGCACTTCACCCCCGATTGTTTTAAATATTTGAAACAACGCCGCCGTTTATTTAGTTCAGCGATACCAACGATGTTTTTGCCTATTTTGGTAGGTATTATTGGTTTTTATTGATATAATGTTGGCAAAAGTCAAATCGTGAATATGAGAAACATTAATTCTTTACAGGCTTCACCAAATAGTATAACTGACTCTAATACTAATGTACCGGGGCCTTCGCATCACAATCACGCCCTCGTAAGTTAATTTATTTCGATGATAAGTCCGTGGGTTATTGTATTATTGCATGTAACTGCGTTTATTGATAGCCGACATGTTTAATTACAGAGTCCATTATCAAATACACAAGTGCAAGCTGAAGCTAATACACTAACTGAAGACCAGACTCCTTTGCAGCGTTTTCCAATTGATGACAGTAACATTTTAAGGCCTTCCCATGATTATGAAATTCCCGTATGCTTTTTTTTACATTCTTCTCAACTATGTATTTACGAAAAATTCAATATTAATATTTCTTATTACCTCTTTCTTTTCCTATTTTCTTATATAATATTATTTTTCAGAGTTCAGCAATAAGTAACAAAGAAATAGTAGACACAGCAATTGTAGACCTGAGTCCACGTAAACGCAAAATGAAACGACACATAGACCATCTTATATACTCTCTTAGTAAAAAAAAGAAAGAAGTCAAGAGGCTTCAAGATAAAAATAGATTATTGGTTAAAAAAAATGCGAATCTAAAAGAAATTTTGAATACCTTGACTAAAAAATCTTATATTACTCAAGAAAATGAAGATATTTTAAGTCGCATAGGTGTACAAAATCAAGAAATCGTTAAACGCCAAATATTGAAATCAAAAACAGGACATATACCCAAAATCAAATACTCACCTGAATTACGTGCATTCTCCTTAACGTTGCATTTTTATTCCCCCAAGGCGTATAATTTCGTTAGACAAACTTTCAGCACATGTTTACCTGCTACAAGTACTCTGAGAAGTTGGTATCAATCCATTGACGGTAAACCAGGATTTACAAAGGAGGCAATAGATACTATCAAAATGAAAGCCAGAGAATCTAAGAACAAAATTTACGCCACTATCATATTCGATGAAATGGCAATCAGAAGTGGTGTTGAATATCATCCCCAAGGCAGAAGGTACTATGGCCATGTGAGTTTTGGCGCCAGTTTACAAACGGATTGTCAAGACGAAGCTAAAGAAGCCCTTGTTTTCTTGTTGGTGCCAATAAATGCATCCTGGAAAATTCCAATAGGATATTTTTTAATAAATGGCATAAATGCAGAACAAAAAGCCGCACTTCTAACAGAGGCGATCCACTTGGTAGAAGAGGCTGGTGTAAACGTCAAAGCTATTACATTTGACGGCTGCCCAGCAAATATTACTATGGCTAAAAAGTTAGGCTGCTCGTTTGAAGTTGATCAGATAAAATCCACCTTTGAAAATCCCTGCAATAGTTCAAAAATAGCAGTATTTTTAGATCCGGCACACATGATCAAGTTAGTGCGAAATGCATTTGAGTTTTATAGGAATTTGAAAGACGAACGCGGCAATATTATATCGTGGCAATATCTCGTTAACTTACATAATCTACAAACAGTGGAAAATTTTCATCTAGCTAATCGACTAAGGGCTTCTCATATATTTTTTAAAACTAAAATTATGAAAGTAAGCTTAGCAACCCAAATTTTTAGTAAGAGTGTATCAGATGCACTCAAATTTTGCAAAGAACAGCTTAATTTACGTGAGTTTCAAGATGTCACACCCACAACACAATTTCTGGATGTGATGAATGACCTTTTTGATATTCTGGACTCGCACACCCATGGGTATGATTTTAAACGAGCAGTCAATGCAGAAAATGCTGCGAATGTTATATTTAAATTAAAGACAGCAGCCGTTACTTCGTTGCCAGTATTTTATAAGCGGTGAACAGACAATATTGATAGGGTGTGGCCCAAGTTGAACATCGGACTACTTTTTGTACTACTCGATATTTAAGGTAATCATTTTTAATTATTAAATATGTCCGTTAAACGCTCACCAACGAAGAAACTGCTAGAAAAAGTTACTGCAGGTCCAACTTCATCTCCTACCTCTGGCACCCGATTGTTCCCGCAGTCCGAATCTTCTCCAGATCTCTCAACCTTGGGTCATGATATTAATGTAACAAACCGTAAGCGTAAACATGGCGGCTGTGATTGCATGGATCGTCTGGATGAAATTCGGGCATTATTATCAGAGTCTTCCGCTAAGTCCGAAGAGAAGCTTGCAGCATTACAGGCCTCCATCTCGGAAATCGGTGCTCAGAACGCAGAAATACAGAAGTCAATGGAATTTATATCAAACGACTACGACGACTTGAAATTAAAACTTACTAACTTAGAATCCGAACGTGAAACTGACCGCCGCCGTATCTTTGAGCTGGAAGAAAAGGTAGACTTAATAGAACGACAACTGTACTCCACCAAGATTGAGATAAGGAATGTGCCCGAGAAACAGGAAGAGGATAAGGAAAGCCTTCGCGCCATTGTGATAGAGGCTGCCAACGTACTTGGCACACCAATAAATGGTAACGAAATAAAAGATGTTTTCCGTACCAAAAACAAAAATAACATCTCTACTATTACTGTGGATTTTATAAGTGCAATAACGAAAGACACTATCGTAAAGAAAGCTCGCAAGTTTAATAGCACAAACAAACAGTTCAAGCTATGTACAACCCACTTAAAATTTGACGGACCCAGCAAACCTATTTACATTTCCGAAAAACTAACACCCAAAACTCAACGAATTTATTATCTGGCCCGTCGCTTTGCTGAGGATAATGTATATAAATACTGTTGGACCTCCTATGGTAAAATTTTGCTGCGAAAAGCAGATGGAGAGCGACATGTGGTTATAAAAAACGAAGCAGACCTCGACAGTCTACGGCTAAGTACATGACTAATGTCCGAGTCTGGTTATCTACCTAAAATTCATGTAATGCCTTGCTTGTTGTTTAAACACTTATCTTTTAAAATGTATACCTTGTTACTTTATAAGCCTAACCTACACACAAATTCAGTCACACACACATACTCACCAGAAATTGAACAATACACAAATTCAACCACACGTACAGACTTATCAGGAATTGAACATAACACAAATTCAGTCACGAACACGTACCCAAGAACTGATATTCACACAGAAAATCCTAATTTTACCCTCACAAACTTACCTCTTAATAACTGGTTAATATGGTCTATTTTATTCGCTTTAAATGCCGTCCTAATCCTCGAGTTTGAATACCTCAGTCTACTAGCAGTGACAAAACTATTAATTCTAATTAAAAATGATGAATATTGATCAAATTTCTCAGGAAATAGATAACGTTTCTATTGCTGATTCTTATTCATGTACACCAGAACTATGCCTAGATTATGTGGGGCAGAGCATTCGGGGGTTTCGTATTATTCATGTAAACATCAGGAGTATAAAAAAGAATCTAGATCAATTTGTCGCCATGTTAACATTAACGAAAGTTACATTTGATTTTATTATACTAACAGAATGCTGGTTGCAGGTTGCGGGTTACATCCCAGTCTTACAGGGCTATACTTCACATTCTACAAACAACAACCCAATAAAAAACGACGGCGTCGTAATTTACGTCAAAGACACGATTAACTGTACCACACATGAACCCTTGCTTTCGGATGCCAACTGTCTTATAACATGCTTTAATAACACAGCTATAATCGCAGTTTATCGTTCTCCATCCTATTTAAACCCAACTAATTTCTTGGCAAGTTTAAATGATACTATAACATCCGTAAAATCTGTAAACAACATCATGCTTGTCGGTGATATTAATATTGATATCAAGCCCGGAAACAATGATCGACATTCAGACGACTATTTAACGTTAGCAGCTACGCATGGGTTATTGCCTGCCCATACTCTCCCGACAAGGATAAACAACTGTCTGGATCACGTCATGATGAAGACTAAATTACCTGCAAAGGTTCTCGTGCTGGACACCCACGTTACTGATCACCTTCCTGTTGCTGTTTTCCTAGTGATAAACAAAACAACTGGATCTCCAACAAAAAGAACTTCTCTCCGATACGACTATGACGAAATAAAAAAGGATATTAATAACCATGACTTTACTCCAATCCTCAGCACCACAGACCCAGAGAAAGCAACAGATATTTTAATTGCCGATATCCAAGCTCTAATAACAAAACATACCAAGATTGTACACACACCTAATAGAAAAATAGTTAAAAAACCCTGGATGACTGCTGGTTTAGTAAGATGCCTCCGTAATCGCGACAAAATGCACCGACGAGTCATTAAGTCTCCCAACAATCAAATATTAAAAACATCATACACGCGGTACCGCAATTTTTGTAATTCCCTACTTAAAAAACTAAAACGAGCCTATGAAAAAACAGAACTTAAAAAAGCGAATAACAACCCGAAAGCTACGTGGAAAATAATTAAGTCAATCACACACAGAAACCAACAAAGACACTCTCCTAATGCTCTGCTACAATCTTCCGTCGAGCCTATCGCATCTGTCAATAGTGCCAATAAATATTTTGTTGACATTGGAACAAACCTTGCCTCGAAATTTGCTACAGTTACACCGTCTGTTTATTCATCTTCTTCCCCATCTCCAGTAAACTCCTTGGTCATTCCACCGGTTGACGAAGCACTTGTAATAAGCACCATTTATAGATTACGCAGTGATTGTGCAGTTGGGTGGGACAACATCCCAGCAATTATAATAAAACAATCTAGCTGCATTCTAGCTCCTCCCATTGCCCATATCTGTAACTGTGCCATCACTTCAGGAGTTTTTTCCAAAAGCTTTCAAGCGTGCTATTGTCCATCCAGTGTACAAAGGCAAAGCTAAGGATGACATTTCTAATTATCGACCAATTTCAGTTCTTAGCTCCTTATCAAAAATTCTTGAACGAATCCTCAACACCAATTTGACAAATTTTCTATATAAAAATAAATTAATAGCACAAAACCAGTACGGATTTCGGTCAGGAATTTCCACGGAAGATGCTGTTTCTGATTTCACTAATACCCTGATCGATAAATTGGACAGTCGCCTTAAATGCTATGGCGTCTTCTTAGATTTAACAAAGGCCTTTGATACAGTGTCAATTCCCAGACTTGTGGCCAAGATGGAGCATATGGGAGTGCGTGGTGTGGCTCTAGATATTTACAAAGATTACCTCAGAGGGCGTAGCCAATGTGTTAAAATTGATTCCGTTCTTAGTGACGAAGAGTTTATCAGCTACGGTATACCTCAAGGAAGTATCTTAGGGCCTACACTTTTCCAAATTTATATAAATGACCTCTGTCAACTCTCCCTTACCCATTGCGACATTTTTACCTACGCTGACGATACGGCACTATTGATATCTGATGTGACCTGGGACAAAGCTAAACATACCACTGAACTTACCCTGCGAACTATTATGGATTGGCTTTCTACTAACCTACTGACGCTGAATATCTCGAAGACCAAAGTAATTCAATTTAAACCTCCTAATTCACCTAAGCCATCAATGAATTCAAATAAAATAATAGCGCATATTTGTCACGATGCTTCTTCATGCAATTGCAATTGCCTTGATATAGTGTCGCACATCAAATATTTAGGTGTTTATATCGACGAGAGGCTAGATTGGCGTACCCATACGGATAAGCTATGCTCCCGTCTTCGTAAACTAATATATTTATTTAAGGAGCTCAGACATGCGGCCGACATTGAAACTGCTTCATTAGTATACCGTTCACTGTGTGAGTCGATCATCACTTACTGCATCCCAGTCTGGGGCGGAACCTTTAAAACCGTGATGCTTAGGGTGGAACGAGCTCAGCGGGCAGTTCTCAAAGTTATGTATTTCCGTAAAAGAGACTACCCCACAGCCCAGCTGTACTCAGAAGCCCAAGTGCTTACTGTGAGAAAACTCTACGTCCTCCGTTCTGTCTTGCGCCGACATTCCACGATGACACTAGATATTAATCTATGCAAGCGGCGGATTGGCTTTCCTATCTGTGAATCTGTTCAGTGTCGTACTGCACTTGCACGACGACACTATCGCGCCCAAAGCTCCCAAATGTATAACAAAATAAACAAAAAGCTTTTAATTTACAAACTGACCCTGCATAAAGTCAAGCAGCGTCTTAAGCCATGGCTACTATCGCTGAACTATGATGAAGCAGAGGAAATTATTTTATCCGTTTCGTAACCACATCTCACTCGCGATTACTGAAAACCATTCCTGATCATTCAATTCACACTCAGCCATACACACACGTACACACTCTCACATACACACACCCACACTCGAACTACAGGCTTGTCTTAAACGCTTTTAATTAATCTTTTATTGTTCTATAGTTTTATTTTTATTTTATTTTTATTTTTTTGTTAGTCTTGTTGCATAAGATTCTGTAATATCTCCTCCTGGGAGAGGGCACTGGCTCCTGTAACACAGGTCTATCACCTAGCACAGGAGTCAGGGACTTCAAATAATTTTGTAACCACTTTCTTGTGTAATAAAGATTATTATTATTATTATTATTATTATTATTATTAGCAAGAGATGCTTTACTAAATATGTCCACACACATAATTGTTAGAAAAATAAAACAGGAAGTAAAACTAGTTAAATCACCTCGATATACCGGATTTATAGGATTTTGTGTATGTATCGAAAGTGCCATTGCTCTCATCCAAGACTTGGTTCTGAACTCAGAGTGCGCCTTAAAATATCTTCCTCTACACAAAATAAGTCAGGACCACTTGGAGCACCTGTTTGGAAGTATTAGATGCCACGGTGGATCAAACAACAATCCTAGTGCTAGGGTATTTGAAAGCATCTACAAGAAACTCCTGACATATGCACAAATAAAAAATAGTGGCAGTGGCAATTGCAGCGCTCTTGGTCAAATTTCAATTTTGCAATGCACTTCTGCGATTAACCGTATCAATATCACTACTAGATACAAAGACCTAAACGTAGATTTAGAGACTGATAGCCTAGATTTTTCAGACCTTGAAAGCCTGTTACCTAATTCTGAATTCGGTGAAAAAGTTATAGAATATATGGCCGGCTACATTGTCCATGCTCTGATAAAGCAAATAAAATGCCAAACTTGCATTGGGGCGCTGATTGGTGTACCAAATCAAAACGCCTTACAATTTCAAAAGGACACTAAAAACAAATTATTGTACGGATCCACCACAGTCATAGAAATTTGCCGTCGTTGTGAAATTTATATTAAGAGGACGATCAACGAAAGTAGTTCGAAAGTTTTGTCTTCGAAATATAATACCGATTATTTTATAAGATCGGTTTTAAAATCTCTGATTGGGTATAATTTATTCTCGGATATTAATTTTCATCAATTTGAAATAGAATCAACCAATCATTTAATTGAATTAGTAAGATGCATAATTCAAAAATATGTAGATGCTCGTTTGTCATTTTTTACAAAGAACAGTCAGGACCCTAAAACTTTAATTCGAAAAACTTATACCAAATTAATTCATTTTAAAAATCAATAATAGTATAGTGGCATCAATGTATATGTCTATTCCAACTCCTAGAATTATATAATTGCATAACACACATGTGTGAGTACTACCTATGTACCGTAAAGTTACCATTTATATTTTGTTATCTTTCATTGGTTTGAATGTGTTCTGGTGGCTGAGAGAATGTCATGCTCACTCAAATGTCTCACTGATGGTGGCGGGTGTGTCGGGTCATTTAGTTCCCTTCAATATGGTTGAGTTGAATGGCGCTGATCCATGCGTCATGTTCGTGAACGGGCGCTGTCAGTTGGGACTGGTCATCTCTTAGTTGCCACTGTTTATTTTAATTACTTTATTTTAAATTGTTGGACCTTTTTATTGATTAATTTTTTGTTATTTTGTGTGCAATAAAGAATAAGAATAAGTATTGATTGATTTTGATTAAATAATACAATTTTAATTTGAGTAGTTTTCATTATGTTAAAATCCATTTTATCGATATCGACTATTTTCTCCATATCAAGTAGAGCAGCCCTAACGATATGCATACCTACGCAAATTGACCAATTGCAGCCGCGCATTCTTCCCCGTCCCCCGGCCCGCGATGGTGAGTCGTGTTCTTAGAAGAAATCGGCCTATAAGCTCTCTAGTGGTTATATTCTCTATGATACAGTTACATCAATCTTTGTTCTATTAAAATGAAAATATTTATATTGCAATAACTAATATCGTGACATTAGGTGTAAAAAAGGCACTTGGAAACCTTCGAAGTGCTGTTTTAACACCTTAATTGTTGCAACACCTAATTCAGTGTTGGTATCGCAATTCATAGTCAATATATGAGTGCAATAGTAATAGTTCGTACTTTAATTTAGTAAGATGAACAGATGGGCAGTTATTAGCGCTGTTGAACACTCACCGTGATCACTCTGTAGATGGGTGACCCACCATCATTATAACATCACCACTGTAGTACACAAACGGTAAGGCCTCGGTGTACCTAATAATACACTCACATTTCGCCAGTTAAATTTAAGTCCCATCACTTCAACCGGACACAAATCTAGACTCCGTGGCTGCTACTGAGAAATTCCTGATGGAAAAACCCAATAGCACTTGCCAGACCTGGGAATCGAACTCAGAACCTCATTCTCAGTAGTTGCGCTTGCGACCACTAAACCAAAGAGGCACCCATATCTTCCTTATTCCGTGTCTTGAAGTTCACGTCGTGGTATGCCGATCCCTATAATATATGAATATCCATTACATTCCCAAAGCCGAAAGTTTGTCTGGGCTAACCTTAGATCAGACATTGACCTCACTTTTGAAAAATATTTGGGCTATGGAGGTCAGATGGCAGCTACTCTACGTAAAATACTGATAAACATCTTACATTTTCTTTTCCCGCAAAACCTATTTACCTACTCGTATCTTAGTTTATTTAAGGACATCTAGCTTATTTTGCGTTTGTAAACTTGATCCAGTTAAATTGAACTTTTTATATATTTAGTTTAAAAATTCTCACAAAAAAAAGGAGAGTTCATATTTGCAATACATTTCAAAACGTTACCATGATTCAAATAACGTGTTTACATTGCATTATTGCGAAAAGATGACAAATATTAATTTGTTCACCGGCTCGAAAGTAATCATAAAATTCTTCAAACGTTTCGTAGCAAAATGCTACGCCGTAGCTTATTACGTAGCACGAGTGAGGTAGCTCATCACGTAGCGAGGTGAAAGCGTTGCTGCGCGTAAGGCCCGGACTCCACTAAAACGGAGACAAGCGGATATGTGTGAAAAGGAGAGAAGAGGAGATGCGTAAAAGCTAAGGTGTACCCACCGAAGCTGTGCGGAGACATGCAAAGCAGAGGGGAGAGGAGATGTGCACCGCACGCCGCACACAGCACACACCTCACCTCACGCCGCACACTTAAGTCTGTTATCGTCTCCGCTGGTCAAAATAATTGCAAGACATCTCTCCTCAACCATTTCCACTAAAGCTAAGCGAGGCATCTCCTCTGTTCTCGTCTCGGCTCCGCTTCGATGGATTCCAGCCCTAAATCTACAAGAAGACGACTCTGTTTAAGTTTATATTTGTTCGGAAGTCACAGGCGGTAATGTGAGCAACTTTAATAAACGAACAAGATGCTAAGAACCATTCAATGTGAGTCGGAACATAATCGAAGATAACGTGTTTTCATGTGGTACTAACACATAGTGTGCAACAGTTTAAACCACTTCGGTTTAACGGTAACTGTTCACGATTATCGAGAAGAACCATATTATGCGGACACTTTACTTTTACTTTATTGCAAATTGGATGCATTTGCACGTTGGACACATAAATGTGACGTAAAGAGGTTTATGTTATGTCCTGATGCTACATTATTGTCGCAATCGAGCCGTTCGTGACCACCTCCGTAGTTATGTCATGGATAGTAAATGAAAATGTTCTGGTTTATTGATACTTTGAATTTGAATGAAAAACCTTGAACAAGACATAAATGATTCCTTATCAAAATTAATACACTGGCTAACGATAAATAATCTAAAAATAAATCTTACAAAAACCCATAACATGAATTTCAAAAATAAAAACGCAAAATCAATACCATTATCTATTGAGTACAATAATGCAACTGTATCTGAGGTTACAAGTACAACATTTTTAGGTATCTATATAGATTCTAATACCTATGTCATGGAAAACACGTGTAAATAGTGTATGTAGCTTAGTCTTATGCCCTCTACATGCTCAAAAAAGTATCTAACCAAACCACACTACTTAATGCTTATCATGCCTATGTGGGATCCACTCTATCTTGTGGGATGCTATATTGGAGATACTCGACTGATAAAGAAATTGCGGTCAAGGCACAAAAAAAGTGTATTTGATCAATATGTGGGATACACCAAACAGATTCTTATAAACCTCAAGATATTAACCCTCTCTGCTCTATATATCTATGAGGCCTCAATTTTAGTTAAATCAAACATCAGTAGCTATGACACATTAAAAAGCAGTAGGTAGACTTAAAAATACGTTACGCAATACAACATCCCACACTGCAGTATAAAGCAATAGTATTTTTTGTATGGGCATAAAAATGTATATAAGTTACCCATAGGCATTAAGAGCATTCATCTAATTGGTATTTTTAAAAGAAAGCTAAAAGACTTCCTGATTAAAAAGGCATGTTACTCTGTAAAATAATTCCTTGAAGAAAAATAAATATTTAATTTTAAAATGATTGTGATACTTAATAGTATGAGATATAAATTATAAGAATAGTTTGATATAAATTATAATAATAAAAAATATAGGAATAATGATTCTGTATAACTGTAATATTAAGTATTCCATTTTTTTAACCATTTAAATTGCAATGCCTAACAGGAAACTAAGTTCTAAGAACCTACCTATTGTTAACATTTTCAAAATACTGTACACTTAGTTCGCAATAAAGAAATTGAATTTGAAAATTTGATCTAGAGGTGTGATGTGTTGTCAGTGAATTATGCGGTACTGGGGCTATTCGATATTAGAAGTACACTAATTTTTGCCCTTTTCAAAGGATTAACAGTAGTCTTCTTTCTTCTTCTTTCTTTATCGTGTGGTTAGTGCCTAACCTGGTGCCAGAGTTTTTAGGCCACCCATGAGACTCTAACTTGGCTTTACATGCCGTCGAGAAATATCTTTCAGGCATGATGGTTGCCTCACGATGTTTTTCTTCACCGAGGCAAGTGATATTGTACAATATGCAAATGAATCCAAAATATCATGACTTGGGTTCGAATTTGAGACCTATGACTTGGCAGTCCGAAGGTCACACCGCTTGACTATGACTACTTGATATTAACTGTAGCGCAATTGTCACTATTATGCCACTTGGTAGGCTAATATTGATGATTGTAGAATAGAATAGAAGCATATAGAAGATGTAGAAGTATATAGCATAATAGAAGAATAGAATAGAATAGAATATTTTATTGTACACCAAAATTGAAACACAACTGTTTTTAAAATATTGCTAACTCTATGGTTACAATGGCGGTTTTATCGCTGATAGCGATGTTTGCCAGACAACCTTTGGATGGACTGTCATCGTCTGCCTAGCCTTTTCCCAACTATGTTGGGGTCGGCTTACAGTCTAACCGGATGCAGCTGAATACCAGTATTTTACATGGAGCGACTGCCAATCTGACCTCCACAACCTAGCTAGCACTAGGTAACACGATGCCCTTTGGTAAGACTGGTTGTCAGACTTTCGAGCCACTGACTACCTAAACGACTGTCAAAGATCTACAGATGACAGCCGGGACCAACGGCTTAACGTGCTTTCCGAGGCACGGAGGAAACACGGTATGTAATGGGTGGTCACGCATCCATAGACCAATCTAGGCAAGCGCGGCTTAACCTAAAGATCGACCCGAGTGGCTGTTATTATTTAGCCACGAGCTGTACGAACATAAAATATAAACGGGCGTCATTATCATCTGCCTAGCCTTTTCACAACTATGTTGGGGTCGGCTTCCAGTCTAACCGGATGCAGCTGATTACCAGTATTATCCATGAAACACGCCTATCCGCATGCCTTGGTAAGACTGGTTAAATATAAACGAGCGTAATAAACCAATCTACATATATTAAATGGTAAACTGACTGACTAACTGACTGGGTGATATATTAACAGTGTTCTTTGTGAAGAGTAAGTATCCACTAAGAAACGATTTTTGGGAATTCCACCCCTAAAGGGGTAAAATAGGGGATGGAAGTGATGTAATGGAAGTGAAAGTCCGCCAGTTTTGAAGTTCTTCAAATCTAAGATAATTATATCTATTCTAAGATCTTCAAATTGTGTGTTTAGCTGACAATTGAAAATTAATTTATATCAGTGGTACGTTCCCGTCGGATAGTTTTCGACATCCACGCGGGCGAAACCGCGGGTAAAAGCTAGTTAAAGTCAGCAAGAAAATAGACAACCTAAGTATAATTTCGTCTGGTATTAACAAGTATGTACTGCGGAGTTTCAAGAACTTCCAAGGCAGTACTAACAAATGCAATACTGTTGTAATTTGTTCCAGAAATGTCTCATTTCGTTCGTAACATGCAGAAACACTACATGAAAACAGAAAACTAAGTAAATTATTGTTGGAATATGTAAATCATTACCTAGTTTTTAGTTTTCAATGTAATACATTCGCATTGTACGCATTATGTACTTGAGAAATGTTGGGTTCGCGTGTGGCATACTAAGGGTCCGTTTCCACCAAGCGGCAAAATCGTCGCGCACTCTTATAATGTCATTGAATAAAGGACTGTATCAGTTTTGCTTTTAAGTATAAAATTCGACGTAGACAATGTGGCTCCTCGTGCGCGGTCGAGGATGCGCGAGCGTCCAATTTTATCCTTTAAGGCAATTAAAATACATTCCTTTATTCAGTGCTATTTTTCTGCTTGGTGGAAACGGACCCTAGGTCCTTTGTATCCGATCAGATTAGCAGCGACTAATCGCAAGCGGCGGCGACGCGATGAAACTTACGTTTATGGCTCTAATTTATCGTTCAGCCGGTCAAAGTAATTAACATAATTGAAGTTATTTAAGCAATTTTTCGGCTTCAAATCTTGATTAAAAATAATTTGATGTTAGAATTCGGTTTGCTGGGGAATTAATTTTTGTCACGATTTGTGAGTTTTAACTAGGGCGTTGGCGTGCTTGATTGTTAACATAACTATCATGCCAACTTACTCAAAAGGGTTGGCAGTTGTGCCTAAAAGTGCAATGTTATAGAGACCGAGCTTACTGTCTAATAGAACACTAATCCACTAATCACTTATTCTTGTTATGCTGACATCGTTTTTGGCAACCAACTTCCCAAAATTCAGTAAAACATTTTTTGATTGAAACAAGAACGTTTTTCACGAACTTTAATGCTACCAGGAGCGAAACAATTCGCGGGAGAATCTGAGCTCAATTCTACTAAACGACCCGCCGCCGTACCTCCACTTCGCAACTTTGCTTAGCAACTGAAATTGTGGGCTCAAAACTAGCGATTGAAGCCTCGCGATCATGCCTCGAGTTACTGATTGTTTGCGTATCGTGTATCAGCTTGATCACTTGTGAAAGTGACTATTTTACCAACTGACAGAATAGTTTGGGACTGTTTTTTATTTATCATCGTCATGTTCCTGCCCTTGTCCCATTTACTAGAGGTCGGCGCAACATGTTTTTATTCTTCTATTCTCTACTGTCAGCCGTCACGACATTTTTTTCTTTTTAATCTTACAGCTTTGATGCAATAAGCTTGGCACAGTCTACTGGAAACACCTACAAGGCAGCTACAACTTGTAATTCATCTCCTCCATACCGTTTTTCACAACTGCTTCCTTCAGGTCGTCAAGCCATCCAGTTGAATATGATTATGTTTTCCATTTCACATTAAGAAAAATGAATCTGCATAATAATATGCTTATCGAAGACCTACAAGCCACAGAAACAAAAAGTCACATACAAACAGACACGCCCAATCTAGGATCTCCTTCTTCGGTTTCAAAGTCGGTTAACAACACAATAAATCCTTTCTTCCCAAGACATACTTCCTTATCTCTGCCGCTGAATTTAGCGCCCCATTCCTCAAGCGGAACTGTGAAACGCTATTTACTAACGAATCGCTGCAAAACGGACGTTCTGAACTTTTGACACCTCCTCCATCCTTACTTATTGTCCAAATATTTCATTCAGCAGAGTGTATGGATGTGAGACACTGATACATTTCTCCGCTGAAAGTTGGCACGCTGACTTAAAATAAACTTTGAGCCATTGTCTGTTGTTCCCATCGTCCGAAGTTTCATACAATGTGCCGTTAATTTCGGCAAGTGTTTATGTGAAATGTGTTTGGTTTGTAGTTCTGAAGTTGATTTCGGTTGTGGCTCGTTCTTAAATGGATAATTTGAGAAGAGCTTGTCTAGAAGTAGTGTTTGTTATAACTTTATAAGATTTAGAAAGAAAGTTAAGACTTCTAGAGCAACTTCTATTTTCATTGAGGCACTTTTATCTAGACAGTAAAATCCTAAAAACTCACTTCTTTTTATTTAACTATCTATTAACCGAATGCAACAAAAAGAAAACATGCTCAAGATGCACCTTTGTTTAAAACAGCTGATTATATTAATGGTGAATAATAAGTCCAGCCACAATTTTTTTTGAACACGGAACCCCTGCTTCCTATTTTATATGTAAACAATGGGAAATTATGAAAGCTTCTAATAAACCAATACGTCTTTTTTACAATGCCAACTAAATATTTCAAAGAAAGCGTCAAGTTATGAACAACAATTTATTATTACTTGACTTATTGATTTATTTAACACTATAGCTAGTGTTTTTAAAGGAGAATAATGCTAATAAATAGGAGTCGTGCTAATTAACACCCATTATTAATATTAAACACCGACAAAAAAATTGGCTGGGAAGTCTAGAATGACGCACTGATTGAATGGTCTCTTACATCTTTGCATTACTTTACAGCATGTCTGAACCTCAAGTCCAGTATGTCACGAAAGGCACTGGGTGCCTAAAATGGCCGCTATAGCAGAATTATAATAGGAAAATAATATGAATTACGTTACAAGTCGAAAAACGGTCACAAAGTGCATAAAAAGCTTTAGAGCAACGCTATAGATCGACAAGGCAAGAATAACGACACTTTGCCTTACTTTGTGCACGTATGTCTAAGAGCCTCAAAGTTTTATGGACAAAAGCATTCTCTACATGGTTCCGAAAATATTCAAAAAATACCAAATGACATTAAAGATCTAAACTTGACACAATTTAAACTGAGACTAAATATTTTTTTAATTGAAAAATGCTACTACGCCATTGACGAATTCCTTCTTGACAAAATTTCATAAACTAAACTGATAATTTATTGTGTATTTGTTTGAAAATTCAATGATTTGAGTAATTAATTGCATTCTGATTATTTATTATAATAATTTATTGTATTCTAAATATTGAAATTTTGTTAATTTGTATGCAATATCGATTTTAAATTCTTGTATTAGTTAAATAGTGTATAACTACCTACTCTATCACCAAAAGTCACACTAATAAATACATTGACTTTGAGTGACCATTTATACAATAAATGTGTCAGTGACCATTTTAATATTTTTAGCGTGATTTTTTATTAATAACCAATTATAATTCTGCTAAAGCGGCCATTTTAGCTCCCCTGTTCTCTGTACCGTTGCGTTGGATTGTCACGTGTGACGCGGGGTGGCCGCAAATTGAATTGTCGTCCGCGGGCCGGCCATGTGTCAGTCGCGTAGTTTCGACGCTCACCAGTGCATTGTTTCCTAAACTATGTATACATAATATGATTTTCTGGTGGATTGGAAAACTAATTTAGCAATGAGGTTATACGAGAACGTTGCGGTTTAAAAGATGATGTAGTGACAAAAATTGGAAAGATTATGCTTAGATCAAATCAAATCAAATCAAAATCTTTTATTGCTATATCCATAATGTACAACATACAGGTGGTAATTAAAAAAAAGAAACAATTATGAACCCTGTCGGGCACAGCAATTTTTTAAACAAATAGTGAAAGGAAGAGAGCTTAATTAAAAAATTGTTCATTATTATTACTGTAGTATAGCTTTTTTATAAGTGTTTTAGTATAAATTCTTATGTGTATAATTATGTGTAAGTACTATAGCATAATTTATTTTTGTTATTTTACTTATTAGATATCTGTTAGTCATAATTATGTAATATTATTTAATTTATCCGTTAGATATTCGTGGACTGTGTAATAGCACACATTCATTCATCATTTCATTTCATTTTTTCATTTTTTGTTTCTCTGAAAATTTTCTGAATGATACTCTCGCAAAACAATTTAGTCTTTATAATTTTAGTTTAGCTTTTATTAATTAAGTATTGATTAGATGGTTTGGTTATGTGGAGAGGATGAGTAAAAAGCGACTAACTAGATATTTACAAGGCAGATGTGAGTGGCAACACCGCGAGGGGACGCCACAGAAGGAGACACACTGACCTTATTGGTGAAGTTCTTCAGAAAGGTCTTCTTTTTTTTTATTTCGTGTGGAAAATCATCAAATGACTCCTCCCGCTCTGGGCGGAGCGGAAGGGAGTGTTAGACTTGTGGTCTGTAGTAGGTACTCGTAACCGGCGTGCGTGTGAGACTAGATGTATGAACGTGATCGAGGCAAAAAGAGTATGTAAGGATCGTAGTAGATGGCGTTCTGTGGTTTTGTGCCTATCCTCATGAGAAAAAGGTGACTTTATTAAGTGTATGTATGTGGGACACTAATTGGATCAGAGTTGAAGATTTGAGACCAGAATTATTTACGTTAGTGTTGTAGGTTATTAGTCTGATTGAGTGTTTCATAACAAGTTAAACATATCCCTAGGTAACAATTTATAGTTTCATGAAATTCAGAACTTTAATTGTCTAGGTATACCTATTCAACTATAGTGTTTTATAATAAACTAGCTTTTACTCGCGGCTTTGCTCCCGGTTTGTACTGAAATTAACCCACGGGTACGTCTTAAATGTGACACTCGAGGATAATGTAGCTTCCCGTTAGTGAAAGAATTTTCAGAATCGGATCTGTCGTACCGAAGATTACCCCCTACATGAGTAAGGGGAGGTATATCGGTGATATAAGTAATTTGGTGATATTTTTTTAAACGGAATACCACACAGTTCCTTAAGCAAGCACATTCAAGAGACATCTATATACTGTCTTCTTCACACTCGTAACAACTCGCTAGCACTGTCTCTTGAATGTGCTTGCATAGGAAAATGTGTGGTTTTCCGTTTAAAAAAATATTACCAAATTACTTATATCGCCGATATACCTCCCCTTACCAAACTTACAAACAAATTTTACCTCTTTATGATATTAGCAGAGATAATAGATGTAAGAATCAAAGTATCATGTAATTCAGAACTTAACTGATGTATATTCAGCGATTGCTATTTGTATATTTTAAACTGATGCTTTGCCGTTCTTCAGTCAAATAGATTTTCCAGGCAATTGTGAAGTAACCTTGAAAATCACGAATGGTTGAAATCTAAAATAAATCATTCAAAATATTTTTCAAACGCAAACTTTTTCACCGTACTACAAAGTTGAGATCGACCGTTGCATATAATGTTACACACTAGTGTTACACATAATTTGATAACACATTTTCGATTAATTGAACCAACATTGATAATTTAATTTTGAACGAGTTATTCGATCAGCATAGTTTCGTTTCATGATCCCAGTTAAACGTATTTGGTTTAGGTTCTATAACAGAATATTGGATTACCGCTACGAACAAAATGAAGCATACGTTGCCTTTATGAGTTGCATTATTTATGCTGTTTTGTTTTATGGGAAGTTCGGAATCTTATGTAAGTCAGTAAAATTTTATTTGTTAAAACATGGTGTACATACATTGCATGTTTGGGGGTATGAAGAACAGGATGTAAAGTTCTTCATCCCCCATAGAAAAGGGAGGATCCTCCGACCAGACGGGTGTTATTGTCTGGTTACTGCCCAACGGTTGTTGTCGAGTTCTTCTATATATAGTCTTAAATCGCTAATAACTTTACTTGCGCGATGCAGGATTAAGATAATAGTGAGATCCAGAAAAGTTCTAACATGTTAACATCACATGATGTTCATCATGTTTGTTTCATAACATTTATAAGTTCTACGGCGTAGCTGACACTGACATATGACACCGAAAGTCCTTTGACATTTTCTTTAGGAGAGGTGCCTGTAAGCTGGCATTATTAAAACTATATCATTTCATTCTGTAGAGGCGGCTTCTAAAGTGAATCCTATAGTGTTTGTACTACCATAAGTATGACCTTATACGTACAATAATTAGACAAGTGACGCCTAACAACAAATCACTTTTGTCATAAATAGTTGTTTTTCTTATTAATCAGCTTGTAACGTGCCCACTTCTGGGAGACAGGCCTCTTCTTTTTTTAAACTTTGACCCACACTAGGAATTTGTCTTGTAGCGCCAACCGTGAGGTCCAAATTCTTTGCGAGAGAAAGTGGGCCCACATGGGTCCAATGCGGTTGTTAATCTCTCTATTCACACTACATCGGACAAAAAACTACAACTATTATAATCCTGTACCGCTGAACCTGCTTAGTATAGCACAATCTGTACACAACAACCTCGTCTATTGTTTGATCTACGATATCCATTGTTGCGGCGTTGCAATGTATGTAAGTAGCTACCTATATGTGTTGATTAATTGCATACGACCGGCGCTCCACGTCTGATTGCAGTAAACATTTGTCACTAATGGATGGATCGCTTATTCCTCATGATTCGACACCATCGGTTATTACGAATACCGGTTATCTGTTAACCCATTTGATGTTAGACTGGTCAGATTGTCGGATTTATGGGCGACATTTTGCAACGTATTTGTGCGTGCACATTCCTTCGTAGAGCGGCGTTACGTTTCCGTGGAATCGTGTGATTCTGACGAACGCGTACGTTCGCGATCGGTTTTGTTGGTTATTAGAATCCGAATATTTGACGTGAACAAATGGATGCCCTTTTGCTATGTCGTATTTCTTATTGGAATGCATTGAATGATAAAAACTTTGAAGGAGACAGATCATCATCTGCCTACCCTTTTCCCAACTATCTTGGGGTCGGCTCTCAGTCTAACCGGATGCAGCTGAATACCAGTATTTTACATGGAACGACTGCCTATCTGACCTCCACAAACCAGTTAGTACTGGGTAATACGATATCCTTGGTAAGACTGGTTGTCACTGGTGATTATGCTACTAGCTATTGCCCGCTACCTTCGTTATTGTGAAATTATTATAAAAGTACTAGCTGTGCCGTGCATTGCAATGCACCGTACCCTAACTACCTACCCCCTAATCACCTAGCGGTGTGAAATATACTTTACGACCTATTCTCATACCTACCAAATATACTTAAACAAATTTCATAAAAATCAGTCGAGCGGTTTCGGAGGAGTACGACCACACACACCGTGACACGAGATTTTTATATAAATAGATTACTTCCCTGTTTGAATCGAAATTGTTAACAATTTCATGTAAACGGAACGAAGGAGCCTGGTATTCAAGACACAAAATTACCTTCAATGCATTGATTCCTGAAACTCACACCAGTTTCAGGAATCAATGCATTGAACGTAATTTTTAAAACAATCAATCATATACATATTCTTATGCATGGGTTTTTTTTTGCACGGAACCTTACTTCTCTTTTCTAAAACAAAAGTAACCTTAGGTACTTCTTATAACATAAGCTATGCTATGTCAGTAAAAGTCCCGTCAAAATCGGTCTAGCCGGTTTAGAGATTAGCGGGAATAAACAGACAGACAGATAGACAAAAATAAACAAAAAATGTTTTTTTTTTGTTACATGTACCGTTTACACTTTCATAATAACACGCATTCAGTAAAGAGCTCTCATTGATAAGGCATATGAGAACTCCTTCGATTAGAAACGTAAATAAAAAATGGCCGAATGAAATAATACTAGATACGCTACTATTTTATTTCAAAATAGATGTTTGATAGTTCGTTCAGCTATCTTCTAAATGCTGCCCGTAAAAGGTAAACGAGACATTAATTATAGGGCGCTCACAGACGGGTGCTATTAATAACTTTGTGCAATCTACCAATTTTTGTACCTTATCTATGCGTGCTTTTTTACTACGAGTTGGTTCACTTACGTAGAGAAAGATACTCGTGTATAACATAAATAACATCGCGCCTAAAAATACTGGATCGGGTGAGCCTATTGCTATCTGCACGCACAAATTTTTACTTCGACCTAGTATTGGGAAATTCTTGACGGAAGCTCAATATTACTTTGCCCGACCTGAATCTAGGACCTCAGATTCAGCAGTAGTGATTGTCTCGATGGTCTAGTGGTCTTAATCGCGACTGCTGAGCATGAGGTCCTGGTTGCAATTCCTGGGTCCGGTAAACTATTATTGGATTTTTCCATCAGAAATTTCTCTGCAGCAGCGTTGAAGTCTCTATTTGTACCCGATGAATGGCAGTAGGTTCGCCCCTATTACATGGGACTTAAACATAACTGGTGAAATGTGGGTGTACTATTAGGAACACCTCTGCCTAACCATTCGGGGATTATAGGCGTGATGTTATGTTATGACTGCGACCTCTAATATCTACTGCTGAAACTGAGAGTCTAGACCAGGAGTGCTGTAACTTATAGCGTCGGCGATTGATCAAACATATTAAGTTGGCAATGTGATCGACTGTCAACCTACAGCTACGAAAGAAAACACAACATAGTGTTTAAAAATGGCTTTTATTTCTCTTTAAAATCAAATAGCAACAAAATGAAGATACGAACTCACGAATCAATTTTCTCTGGATGCTTGATGATGCATGGAACTGCATATCACCCGCATAAGATGCCAATTGATAGAGCCGAACAATCCTGTTAACTGAAGAGCAATTTTTTTTCAAACACGGATATTTCTCTTCAGGTATAAATACCAAAATTTAGGATCAGATCGACTGATCAATTGCCTTCGAGTGTTTGAGCAGCCTTTCAAGCTAGACCAACGAAGCAGGCATATTTATAAAAAAAAAAGTAGGAAATAATCGACTTTAAAAAACCCCTCGTTGCAAATTCGAACCCTACAAGTCCCAGAGAAGTTATTCTTAAGTCTTGAGAATATTTCCCTCTCACGAAATTGCTATACCAACACCCAATTAACAAATATTCTGAATAAGTCCAGCTAGGTATGAGTGAGCATTGCTTTTAAGTGCGACAGTAACCTACAATCTACTTTTTCCTTTTTGCTACAAAAAAGTTAGTTAATTCTTCATCTGATTCATGACAGCGAATCCCTTGTAAGTCCAATTCATGACCTGCAAAAGAGAATATCACATTTAAAATCGCTTTAGCCAGAATTAATGTGAACATTGGGTCGTTGATCCGGGCAATACAGATGTTTTGGCGACGAGTGAGGGGTTAACCGCAATATGTGTTTAAAGGGATTTCTTGGGTTAAATTTCTGTCACAGCAGGAATGAAATGAAAACATTTTTGAACCACTGTTTTCTTTGGAGAGGGAACTAAGGACGTCAGTTTATCTAGTTGCCCAGTCTACAGTTTACATAGTGATAATAATTTACATTTTCTGCGTACTTTAAACTTCTGTAGTTCTATTAATCCTTCAGTACAGTATGACTCTTATATCTATTCACTTATTCTTATTCTATTATTTTTTTCGCATTAAAGTAGCATTTTATTTTAAACAAAAAAATAATTTGTCTTTAATTATGAATGTCTACTTAAAAAATATAATTCGTTTATTCTAAAAATAATTCACGCAACCTTAATTGCCTTCATTTAATTACCAGGCGAGAAAGATAATAAAAATTGCAGACAGTAAAAATGATAGCATATTCTATTCAGTCGTCCTGTGTCCTGCTTAATTGGCAAAGATTAAACTACGGAACCCGGGCTCATACCGCTGGGACAGTGGGTCCCGAGGTTTTCTGGGTCCAGTACGACTCCTGATGAATAATTTAGTAGTTTGTATCTATTAATGTGTTGGTTCATACGCACGTGATGAGTTTCCCTAATAAAAATGGCAGCGCGCCTTGAATCAGATAGTTTTGCAAATGCGAAACTTATGTACCGCTAAAATGTGTGCTTAGGCCGAATATTTTATATACGGCCTCTTATTCGGGCGATCAGGCAGTGCTGACGAACATCAATACCATTGGGTGGATGTTAAGAAAAACGAAAAAGGGTCTGCCAACAGGGACATAGTGTAAAATGTAGGTAAAGGCATCACGGGACAGAAAACTTTCCACTAGGAATCATGATCTCAGTTTTGATCTATTAATATAGATGTTGACAATTGTACATATTGTGGCGTTAAAAAAGAACAGCACACCACCTTTGAATTAAAAAAAATAAAACCACTGTGTAACTAACAAAACATGATTAAGATTAAAAATAATTAAATTAAATAAGAATAAAGAAATAGATTACGAGTAAGTGACAAAAATTTGATATTTGTAAAAAAATTATCATAATTATGATTACTCGTGAAATTAAAAATCGAGATTGACTGAAGAGGTATCTTGTCTAATTTGATTAGTTATTTTTAAACCTGAACATACGAGTATAGAAATATATGTGCCAGTCTCTTCAGCTCCATAGGTTACTGTCTCAACAACACGATATCTTCAGTTCTTCCCCGCCAGTTTAATTCAGACAAGGTTGATTCACAAAAATACCCGTCACCAGAATACCAGTTAAGGTTCCTCTTGAAATGGCTTCGTCTATAGAGTAGGAAGCATGGCCAGGTCAGCTATGAGCTAGTGGAAAGACCGCAAACCAGGATTTTAACCGAATATTACGACCCTTAATCACTGGATGGAACCTAAGACAAATGAAAATACGGTGAGGAAAACCAGCTTTTAAGGTCAAAGCTATCTGGTCTAGAAAAACAGATAAAAGGATATATAAAGAGGATTCATAATAGGTATATCAATATATACCAGGTAATGTGTATGATTATCACATGAGGAACGTACTTGAAGCGACTTTTTTTTAATTTGTTGCCATTCGAGGACCTCGTGGTTTAATATTAACAGGCGCTCGGGTCGATCTTTAGGTTAAGCCGTGCTTGCCTAGGTTGGTCTGTGGATGGGTGACCGTATTACGTACCGAGTTTCCTCTGTGCCTCGGAAAGCACGTTAAGCCGTTAGTCCCGGCTGTCATTTGTAAATCTTTGATAGTCTTTACGGGTAGTCAGTGGCACGAAAGTCTGACAACCAGTTTTACCAAGGATATCGTATTACCCAGTGGATCAGCTGGGTTGTGGAGGTCAGATAGGCAGTCGCTCCATGTAAAATATTGGTACTTGCATCGGGTTAGACAGGGAGCCGACCCCAAGATAGTTAGGAAAAGGCTAGGCAGATGATGATGATGCCATTCGGCGAACGCTCTTGTAGCGAATTGATCACAGCGGATATAACATAACGAAGAATAATCTGGTAGGTTTTAAATCAAAACATCATTTCACCATAGAAATCAGCAGACCAATGAAGTAATAGAATATATTTTTCAGTTTTTTTTTAAATTTAAATTACAACCAAAAAGAGGAATATGGCTTTGAGATTTCAGTAAAAAGGCTTACATGCAGAGGTAACTCTGCAATATGTTGATGGCAATAGGCTCACCCCGTTTACTTAAAATATAATTGGTGAAATGTGAGTGCACTATCAGGCACACCTCTGCCTAATTCTTCGGGGATTACAGGCATGATGTTACGTTAAATATCTTTACTTTAATATTTTAAATGCGAAAGTAAGTTGTATGTTACCTTTTCACGCCTCAACCACTGAACCGATCATCCTGAAATTTTGCATTACGAGGACGTTGTCAGGTGTACCAGAAACGGACAGGTACCTTTCATCGCGAAAAAAAGTACTGTTCCCGAGGAAAACAACAATAACGTTCTTATGATAATAGATGGCGCCACGTTTTCGAATCATTATTGAATTATTACAAGCAGAGTACAACCTGACTTGATTGGTAAATTCTAATTAACGGGAGCGAAAGCTAGTATAGAATAATTCTGATACCGAATACCGACAGCCATTTGTTTTTGAGAACATCTATTATAAGTGCCTACATTACATAAACTGTTTGATTAGATTCTTCAATGCCGTTTACTTCAACATCCCTGCCTATCCCCGACTCAACGCCGAAGGCTATAGGTAATATTGCTGTGATCACAGGCCGGGCTATAGACGCATAATGAAGAGGAAAATTGGTCCAAACCGATCCCTCCAGAGAATATTATGCTCCAGTTTTAGATTACGTAATCTTGATTCTGAAAGCAACGGGAAGTATTTGGTGTTCGGATGAAGTTCAGGAATATTTAAATACATAATTATTTATGGTAGTAATTTGAATGCTACTGTGACGTATCAACTTATGATTGGTAATTGTCACAATGGCACTCTAACTGCTTGCATAGATTCAGCAAGTAATAAAAAAAAAGATAGATACCCCTTACTACCATTCAAAACTTCACATAAGATTACTCTATAATAGTACTTATCGGTTTTTATGATTACATATACAAGTATGTAGGTATGTATATAAGTTAATTTATATATACATATGTATGTATAAGTAGGCATCCACATCTCTGGCTGAAGATGTTTCTCCACCTTATACTTTTTTGTAAGTTACTAGTTAAGTAATTCGGTGTGTGTGAGCAGTGGTAGCATAATGGCATTGGCGTTGACTTCATAGTTGTATGGTTGTAGGGTCGAACACAGACTGGCGCATTACTTATTGCAATTTATTTCATCACCACTGCTCTCAATACGGTGACGGAAAACAGCGTGAAGTAACTGATATGTCATAGAACCAATAGCTAGAAGACATGTGGCATCTACCAACCCGCACTGGGCCAGCGTGGTGGATTTTAGACCACCATCTCTCATAGAGAGAAGGCCTGTCTCCCAGTAATTGAGAAAATATAAGCTGATTATGCTATGTGTGTGCGTGTGTATTCATGCCTTAATGAAAAACCAGTATCTGCTACTACCTATAATGTATAATACGGCTTGTGTTGAGATCTATTAAAACTTATAAATAGAGACCTACAGCCTTTCTAGACTAATGTTTGTAAAAATTACAAGATTACATCTCAATTTTCTTAAAACTGTAATAGAATTTAGAGTTTTATTTAAAATACAGGCCCTACAACATAATTATAAGTGCTCATGAATAGGCTAGGGAATGCAGTTTCGACTAGAGATTGCAAATTCGAGATCTCTCAAAGAAATGACAATCTTGCTAGATGCCCGGCAATTTTAATTGAATGAAAAAAAAACTTCATCTAAATATATAAAACTCAAAGGTGACTGACTGACTGACTGACATAGTGATCTATCAGCGCACAGCCCAAACCACTGGACGGATCGGGCTGAAATTTGGCATGCAGGTAGATGTTACAACGTAGGCATCCGCTAAGAAAGGATTTTGATCAATTCTACCCCCAACGGGATAAAATAGGGGATGAAAGTTTGTATGAAACTTTGTCAATTTTAAACCGATCGGGCTGAAATTTGGCATGCAGGTAGATGTTATAACGTAGGCATCCGTTAAGAAAGGATTTTGATCAATTCTACCCCCAAGGGGATAAAATATGGGATGAAAGTTTGTATGAAACTTTGTCAATTTCAAACCGATCGAGCTGAAATTTGGCATGCAGGTAGACGTTATGACGTAGGCATCCGCTAAGAAAGGATTTTGATCAATTCTACCCCCAAGGGGATAAAATAGGGGATGAAAGTTTGTATGAAACTTTGTCAATTTTAAAGCAATCGGGCTGAGACTTTGCATGCATAAAGCTACTATGACGTAGGCATCCGCTAAGAAAGGATTTTGATCAATTCTACCCCCAACGGGATAAAATAGGGGATGAAAGTTTTAATAAATCTTCTTATTGAACTGAAATTAAAGATTGGAGCTGCTATGATGAAGACGTCCGCTTAAATAGGATTTTTATAAATTCAACCCCCATGGGGATAAAATAAGGGATGTTGAAGGATGGTCAGGGGTCAAAAAAGAACACGTTCTAGGTAGGGTTTATACTGTTCATCCAAACAATACAGAATGCTACCACCTTCGAATGCTTCTACATGAGATCAGAGGCCCAATTTCATTTGAAGCGTTGAAAACTGTAGATTGTCACTTATATCCCACTTTCCAATCCGCGTGCAAGGCTCTAGGTCTACTCGAAGATGATCGGCATTTGGATTCAGCTCTTGAAGAGGCAGCACTTTGTCAAACACCGCAAATGATTCGAGAGCTTTTTGCTATCATTTTGTTGTTCTGCCAGGTTTCCGACCCCTTATGTCTTTGGGAAAAATACAAAGAATACCTTTCTGAAGACTTTAAAAAACAACTGGAAAGGCTAGGTGACGTGGATGTAGAGCACTCATCGGACCTGATATTTAACAAATGCCTGTCGGTATTAGAGGATGCCATATTATCATTAGGCGGCCGTCCTCTTAAAGAGTATGGATTACCTCAGCCAATAACATCAATACATTTTGAAAATAGAGAGTACGTGAAGGAGACCAGTTACGATACAGTGGCCTTAGAAGACGCAGTGAGAAAAAATGAAGCATCCTTGAATGACGAGCAACAGGAAGTTTACAATAAAATTATCACAAGTGTAGATGCAAATGACGGTCGAATATTCTTCTTAGACGCTCCAGGTGGAACTGGTAAAACCTTCCTTATTAATTTACTTTTGGCGAAAGTAAGAAGTACTCACGGCATTGCCCTGGCTGTGGCGTCGTCCGGCATAGCTGCTACATTACTCGAAGGTGGTCGAACTGCTCATGCTACTTTTAAGTTACCACTCAATTTAATCACTGCCGAGACTCCCATTTGCAACATCTCCAAACAAAGTAATTTTGCTGAAGTTTTAAAGAGTACAAAAATAATCGTGTGGGACGAAATAACGATGGCTCATAAAGGTGGTATTGAAGCCTTAAACAGATCAGTAAGGGATATAAGGGGTAATAGAAAATTAATGGGTGGCTTAACAGTTTTGCTGGCCGGAGACTTTCGGCAGACTCTACCAGTGGTGCCAAAAGGAACCAGAGCTGACGAAGTAAGGTCGTGCATTAAGAAATCAAATTTGTGGCCCCAGGTTAATATTCTTAAGCTCTCTAAAAATATGAGAGCATTTTTGGGCGGGGATGAGTCTGCTGGTAGATTTTCAGATCTCCTTCTTAAAATCGGTAATGGTGATTTTCCATCGTTTGATGGAATGATAACCATCCCGGAAGAATTGTGCACAGTTGTTACTACGGTTCAAGAATTGCTGTCTAAAGTTTATCCAGACATTATTCATTTACATGACAAGCCTATTGAATGGTTATGTGAGCGTGCCATACTTACTCCAAAGAACGATCAAGCAGCAGCTATCAACGATATCCTGCTCATGTCGTTTGAGGGCGAAGAAAAGGTCTATACTTCGATTGATACAGTGGTTAATACAGATGACGCTACTAATTACCCTGTAGAATTTTTAAATTCATTGAAACCGCCAGGTTTGCCTTATCATAAGCTTATTCTGCGTGTGGGCACTCCAATTATGTTGTTGCGAAATTTAAAACCACCAAAACTTTGTAACGGTACGAGACTGCAAGTGAAAGCGTTACATCGCAATATAGTGGAAGCCACTATATTTACTGGGTGTGCGAAAGGGGAAACTGTATTTATACCACGAATCCCATTAATACCTAATGATATCCCGTTCGAATTTAAACGATTACAGTTTCCCCTAAAAGTCTGCTTTGCCATGACAATAAACAAGTCTCAGGGGCAAACTCTCAAATTTGCGGGTATTGACTTGAGAGAACATTGCTTCTCTCATGGACAGTTTTATGTTGCTTGCTCACGAGTAAGTTCACCTAATAGCTTGATAGTTTTAGCGCCTAATGACAGATTAGTTAAGAATATTGTGTACAAAGAAGTTTTGTAGGCCCTAATTTTTTACACACGCTAAACAAAAGTAAAGCCGCAAAAACTAAACCTAATTAATAATAATAATTCTTAACGCGAGCGAAGCCGCGGGCAAAAGCTAGTTCTTTAATATAACTCACTTTTTAATTACCCGTATTTTTTGGAATTCAACAAAAACCATAAAAGAAGACTCTCAGTCAAATGCGGAAAAAGTCTAGTTCTAGGGGTGATTTTGGAAATAGCTTCTTAAAAACAAAGAGTATTGAGGGCGTTCGGCAAACGGCAACGGCTGAAACGGCATCTTTTGTCATTCGTCAAAAAACCCAGCACCTGAAAATACGCTCTCTGTTACACCACTGATTGGCACCAGCGTGAGTAAAAAATTATAAGCGAACTGTAAAAAAAACTAACCCTTGTTCTTCCACACTCATACAGGGTGTAACAAGACCCTTAACGAAGCCGTTAACCAAGCATTATGTACATCAAACTAAGTAACTTTACGCAAAAAATATTGCTGGGGAACGACTTTTTTTTGGGTGAGAAATCACGTTTTACGGTAGGACTCAATGTAACGCACTCAAAACTTTGTGCTGATGAATGGATTGAACAGTACGGGGATCGTGGAGGTGTTTAAAGTTAAAAATCTTACATAAAAAAAAAGTATTTAAAAAAGAAAATGTGAAAATGTCGGATTTTTGTCCCCCAATATCTCCGTAACTAGAAGGTAGAAAATGATCGCAATGATGGGGAGAACAAGTGCCTTTCGGCTTCGTTAAGGATCTTGTTACACCCTTTATAGATCCATCTCTTTCTTTATGAGTGACTCTAACCTATCTGAACTCGTAAAAACACCCAAAAAAGACTTTTAAATGCTGTCAGAGTTTCTTCTCATTCCTCTTGAAGAGTCGTGTTGGTTTTTCCAGCAGCAGCATTTAAATTCAAATCCTCTGCAATCATTGAAAGAGGCAATTCATCTTCGTTTTCTAAGTTTGCTATTGTGGTATTAATCTCATTCATCATCTGTCGCTATTATTCGTAAATAGTCGGGATACTTTACTTTCGCTGTTCGACACTCTGGCCGTCAGTCAGCGCATCCCTCGCGCGCATCGAGTGGACGTGTGTAGCGTCGCTGACTACTGCCGCCCAATCCCGCCAATCTTGAGCGAGATCTCGTCATAGTGTGCTTCGGGATTGATCTCGAAAAATGACACGAGATCCCGCGAGATCGAGATTGTATTCCCTAATGTAGGCCTAATTAATGACATCTTAAAATTTTAAACGCTTGATATAATTATTTGAACAGAGAGTTGCTGCTTTTATAGAACTTTTCTTAAAACACTTTTAAAACTGCTATAATAAATATATTCAGATTGCTATAGCCGTAAACTTTTTGAATATTCAACTAAGTAATAAGTTTAATATCGAACTTTTTTCTAAACATGATAATGGATCAAATTATAATATGAAATAATGTTGTTGATTTATTGTGATGGTTTCTGAACAAAGTTGTTTTAATGAAAAATAAAAACCTGCCAAGTGTCGGGCCAAGCACAATGTAGGGTTCCGCAGTTGCCCTTCAAAATATGTATGCAGACACTTTCTGCGGTTCGATTTGCCTCCGAATGATGATTTTTATTGTAACAATAAAAAAAACAAACTTACATTATTTTGCAGTTGAAATACCTGTGCTCCCATACATTATCTAAATATATAAAACTCAAAGGTGACTGACTGACTGACTGACATAGTGATCTATCAGCGCACAGCCCAAACCACTGGACGGATCGGGCTGAAATTTGGCATGCAGGTAGATGTTACAACGTAGGCATCCGCTAAGAAAGGATTTTGATCAATTCTACCCCCAACGGGATAAAATAGGGGATGAAAGTTTGTATGAAACTTTGTCAATTTTAAACCGATCGGGCTGAAATTTGGCATGCAGGTAGATGTTATAACGTAGGCATCCGTTAAGAAAGGATTTTGATCAATTCTACCCCCAAGGGGATAAAATATGGGATGAAAGTTTGTATGAAACTTTGTCAATTTCAAACCGATCGAGCTGAAATTTGGCATGCAGGTAGACGTTATGACGTAGGCATCCGCTAAGAAAGGATTTTGATCAATTCTACCCCCAAGGGGATAAAATAGGGGATGAAAGTTTGTATGAAACTTTGTCAATTTTAAAGCAATCGGGCTGAGACTTTGCATGCATAAAGCTACTATGACGTAGGCATCCGCTAAGAAAGGATTTTGATCAATTCTACCCCCAACGGGATAAAATAGGGGATGAAAGTTTTAATAAATCTTCTTATTGAACTGAAATTAAAGATTGGAGCTGCTATGATGAAGACGTCCGCTTAAATAGGATTTTTATAAATTCAACCCCCATGGGGATAAAATAAGGGATGTTGAAGGATGGTCAGGGGTCAAAAAAGAACACGTTCTAGGTAGGGTTTATACTGTTCATCCAAACAATACAGAATGCTACCACCTTCGAATGCTTCTACATGAGATCAGAGGCCCAATTTCATTTGAAGCGTTGAAAACTGTAGATTGTCACTTATATCCCACTTTCCAATCCGCGTGCAAGGCTCTAGGTCTACTCGAAGATGATCGGCATTTGGATTCAGCTCTTGAAGAGGCAGCACTTTGTCAAACACCGCAAATGATTCGAGAGCTTTTTGCTATCATTTTGTTGTTCTGCCAGGTTTCCGACCCCTTATGTCTTTGGGAAAAATACAAAGAATACCTTTCTGAAGACTTTAAAAAACAACTGGAAAGGCTAGGTGACGTGGATGTAGAGCACTCATCGGACCTGATATTTAACAAATGCCTGTCGGTATTAGAGGATGCCATATTATCATTAGGCGGCCGTCCTCTTAAAGAGTATGGATTACCTCAGCCAATAACATCAATACATTTTGAAAATAGAGAGTACGTGAAGGAGACCAGTTACGATACAGTGGCCTTAGAAGACGCAGTGAGAAAAAATGAAGCATCCTTGAATGACGAGCAACAGGAAGTTTACAATAAAATTATCACAAGTGTAGATGCAAATGACGGTCGAATATTCTTCTTAGACGCTCCAGGTGGAACTGGTAAAACCTTCCTTATTAATTTACTTTTGGCGAAAGTAAGAAGTACTCACGGCATTGCCCTGGCTGTGGCGTCGTCCGGCATAGCTGCTACATTACTCGAAGGTGGTCGAACTGCTCATGCTACTTTTAAGTTACCACTCAATTTAATCACTGCCGAGACTCCCATTTGCAACATCTCCAAACAAAGTAATTTTGCTGAAGTTTTAAAGAGTACAAAAATAATCGTGTGGGACGAAATAACGATGGCTCATAAAGGTGGTATTGAAGCCTTAAACAGATCAGTAAGGGATATAAGGGGTAATAGAAAATTAATGGGTGGCTTAACAGTTTTGCTGGCCGGAGACTTTCGGCAGACTCTACCAGTGGTGCCAAAAGGAACCAGAGCTGACGAAGTAAGGTCGTGCATTAAGAAATCAAATTTGTGGCCCCAGGTTAATATTCTTAAGCTCTCTAAAAATATGAGAGCATTTTTGGGCGGGGATGAGTCTGCTGGTAGATTTTCAGATCTCCTTCTTAAAATCGGTAATGGTGATTTTCCATCGTTTGATGGAATGATAACCATCCCGGAAGAATTGTGCACAGTTGTTACTACGGTTCAAGAATTGCTGTCTAAAGTTTATCCAGACATTATTCATTTACATGACAAGCCTATTGAATGGTTATGTGAGCGTGCCATACTTACTCCAAAGAACGATCAAGCAGCAGCTATCAACGATATCCTGCTCATGTCGTTTGAGGGCGAAGAAAAGGTCTATACTTCGATTGATACAGTGGTTAATACAGATGACGCTACTAATTACCCTGTAGAATTTTTAAATTCATTGAAACCGCCAGGTTTGCCTTATCATAAGCTTATTCTGCGTGTGGGCACTCCAATTATGTTGTTGCGAAATTTAAAACCACCAAAACTTTGTAACGGTACGAGACTGCAAGTGAAAGCGTTACATCGCAATATAGTGGAAGCCACTATATTTACTGGGTGTGCGAAAGGGGAAACTGTATTTATACCACGAATCCCATTAATACCTAATGATATCCCGTTCGAATTTAAACGATTACAGTTTCCCCTAAAAGTCTGCTTTGCCATGACAATAAACAAGTCTCAGGGGCAAACTCTCAAATTTGCGGGTATTGACTTGAGAGAACATTGCTTCTCTCATGGACAGTTTTATGTTGCTTGCTCACGAGTAAGTTCACCTAATAGCTTGATAGTTTTAGCGCCTAATGACAGATTAGTTAAGAATATTGTGTACAAAGAAGTTTTGTAGGCCCTAATTTTTTACACACGCTAAACAAAAGTAAAGCCGCAAAAACTAAACCTAATTAATAATAATAATTCTTAACGCGAGCGAAGCCGCGGGCAAAAGCTAGTCTAAATATATAAAACTCAAAGGTGACTGACTGACTGACTGACATAGTGATCTATCAGCGCACAGCCCAAACCACTGGACGGATCGGGCTGAAATTTGGCATGCAGGTAGATGTTACAACGTAGGCATCCGCTAAGAAAGGATTTTGATCAATTCTACCCCCAACGGGATAAAATAGGGGATGAAAGTTTGTATGAAACTTTGTCAATTTTAAACCGATCGGGCTGAAATTTGGCATGCAGGTAGATGTTATAACGTAGGCATCCGTTAAGAAAGGATTTTGATCAATTCTACCCCCAAGGGGATAAAATATGGGATGAAAGTTTGTATGAAACTTTGTCAATTTCAAACCGATCGAGCTGAAATTTGGCATGCAGGTAGACGTTATGACGTAGGCATCCGCTAAGAAAGGATTTTGATCAATTCTACCCCCAAGGGGATAAAATAGGGGATGAAAGTTTGTATGAAACTTTGTCAATTTTAAAGCAATCGGGCTGAGACTTTGCATGCATAAAGCTACTATGACGTAGGCATCCGCTAAGAAAGGATTTTGATCAATTCTACCCCCAACGGGATAAAATAGGGGATGAAAGTTTTAATAAATCTTCTTATTGAACTGAAATTAAAGATTGGAGCTGCTATGATGAAGACGTCCGCTTAAATAGGATTTTTATAAATTCAACCCCCATGGGGATAAAATAAGGGATGTTGAAGGATGGTCAGGGGTCAAAAAAGAACACGTTCTAGGTAGGGTTTATACTGTTCATCCAAACAATACAGAATGCTACCACCTTCGAATGCTTCTACATGAGATCAGAGGCCCAATTTCATTTGAAGCGTTGAAAACTGTAGATTGTCACTTATATCCCACTTTCCAATCCGCGTGCAAGGCTCTAGGTCTACTCGAAGATGATCGGCATTTGGATTCAGCTCTTGAAGAGGCAGCACTTTGTCAAACACCGCAAATGATTCGAGAGCTTTTTGCTATCATTTTGTTGTTCTGCCAGGTTTCCGACCCCTTATGTCTTTGGGAAAAATACAAAGAATACCTTTCTGAAGACTTTAAAAAACAACTGGAAAGGCTAGGTGACGTGGATGTAGAGCACTCATCGGACCTGATATTTAACAAATGCCTGTCGGTATTAGAGAATGCCATATTATCATTAGGCGGCCGTCCTCTTAAAGAGTATGGATTACCTCAGCCAATAACATCAATACATTTTGAAAATAGAGAGTACGTGAAGGAGACCAGTTACGATACAGTGGCCTTAGAAGACGCAGTGAGAAAAAATGAAGCATCCTTGAATGACGAGCAACAGGAAGTTTACAATAAAATTATCACAAGTGTAGATGCAAATGACGGTCGAATATTCTTCTTAGACGCTCCAGGTGGAACTGGTAAAACCTTCCTTATTAATTTACTTTTGGCGAAAGTAAGAAGTACTCACGGCATTGCCCTGGCTGTGGCGTCGTCCGGCATAGCTGCTACATTACTCGAAGGTGGTCGAACTGCTCATGCTACTTTTAAGTTACCACTCAATTTAATCACTGCCGAGACTCCCATTTGCAACATCTCCAAACAAAGTAATTTTGCTGAAGTTTTAAAGAGTACAAAAATAATCGTGTGGGACGAAATAACGATGGCTCATAAAGGTGGTATTGAAGCCTTAAACAGATCAGTAAGGGATATAAGGGGTAATAGAAAATTAATGGGTGGCTTAACAGTTTTGCTGGCCGGAGACTTTCGGCAGACTCTACCAGTGGTGCCAAAAGGAACCAGAGCTGACGAAGTAAGGTCGTGCATTAAGAAATCAAATTTGTGGCCCCAGGTTAATATTCTTAAGCTCTCTAAAAATATGAGAGCATTTTTGGGCGGGGATGAGTCTGCTGGTAGATTTTCAGATCTCCTTCTTAAAATCGGTAATGGTGATTTTCCATCGTTTGATGGAATGATAACCATCCCGGAAGAATTGTGCACAGTTGTTACTACGGTTCAAGAATTGCTGTCTAAAGTTTATCCAGACATTATTCATTTACATGACAAGCCTATTGAATGGTTATGTGAGCGTGCCATACTTACTCCAAAGAACGATCAAGCAGCAGCTATCAACGATATCCTGCTCATGTCGTTTGAGGGCGAAGAAAAGGTCTATACTTCGATTGATACAGTGGTTAATACAGATGACGCTACTAATTACCCTGTAGAATTTTTAAATTCATTGAAACCGCCAGGTTTGCCTTATCATAAGCTTATTCTGCGTGTGGGCACTCCAATTATGTTGTTGCGAAATTTAAAACCACCAAAACTTTGTAACGGTACGAGACTGCAAGTGAAAGCGTTACATCGCAATATAGTGGAAGCCACTATATTTACTGGGTGTGCGAAAGGGGAAACTGTATTTATACCACGAATCCCATTAATACCTAATGATATCCCGTTCGAATTTAAACGATTACAGTTTCCCCTAAAAGTCTGCTTTGCCACGACAATAAACAAGTCTCAGGGGCAAACTCTCAAATTTGCGGGTATTGACTTGAGAGAACATTGCTTCTCTCATGGACAGTTTTATGTTGCTTGCTCACGAGTAAGTTCACCTAATAGCTTGATAGTTTTAGCGCCTAATGACAGATTAGTTAAGAAAATTGTGTACAAAGAAGTTTTGTAGGCCCTAATTTTTTACACACGCTAAACAAAAGTAAAGCCGCAAAAACTAAACCTAATTAATAATAATAATTCTTAACGCGAGCGAAGCCGCGGGCAAAAGCTAGTGTTTATATATTTTACAAGTACATTTTATAAGTTGGTCAATTATTACTCGTAAACTTGTAAAGCCTACTTACTTGTGATAGTTTTTCTTTTAACTTCGTTATAATTATATACTATCACCGTGATTTTTTACACGCACCCAAACACAACCGTTTAGCTGGTAGAAGGGGGGGACACTTGACTCTAACAAAAATTTGCACTTTAAAACTTAATATTTCACAAAAGAATCCCTTAATCGAAAAATGATTAACAAACTCGCAATATTTTTAAAGACTTATCCAATGACATCCCACACTATGGGTTACGCTAGAAAAAAAAACCCACTTTACGTGTAGGTACTGGAATTTTTATACTACATTTTACACTACTATACACTTTTTAGTTGCTATCTCTACTATCACTACTAGTTTGTAGTAGCGTAACTAATCTGTATATTCGTGCTAAATTACCGCTTTCAAGTACTTAAATTCTTTGAGCAAAGCTGTGGACAGACAGACATACAGACGGACAAGGCGAAATACATTATAAGGGTAACTTGTTTGTTGACTATGGAACCCTAAAAATGGAACAAAGCTCCGAAAGCTTTTGAATGTCTAAATTTAAATCCATTGTAATCCATTGCCTTCTTGGTCTAGTGATTAGAAGCGCTGCTGCTGAATATACGCTCATGAAGTCTATTCCTTGGTCGGATGAATTCAATAATTTAGTGAAACGATTTCTTCTAGGCAAGCGTGCTCCACCCTAGGCTATGTCGTCGCTTCACATCAAACGAGTTGTGGTCAAACGCGAGACTATTTAGCATAAAAAAATAAAGAAGTGACATTGGGTTTTTCCATCAGGATTTTCTCTGTAGCCGGGATCTGGATTTATGCCTGGTTGACGGCTGTAGGCTCACCCATATAATATGGAACTAAAACATAACTGGCCACTGCCTAACTTATATTATTTATTATTTATTTTATTTTTTACATTTTAGGAAAGCTTACAGACTAATAACATTTTAATAACAAAAATATATAACTAAATTGCTAATTACAAGCCTCCACAGATAAATACAAAAAAAAAAACATTAGTTCCTTATTATAAAGCAATTTAACACTACATGATACATGTACTGTCATATTAATAGATTAATTAAAGAGTTGGTTAATTTTATTTACTTGTTATTGATTTGAGCTAACTTCGGAAAAAAAAGCAACGCCTCAAGTGCAGGCAGGAGAATCCTGTATAAAAAATGATTTTGCTAAGAGTTTTCTCACTGTGCTTACGTTGGTGCAGAATAGATCAATACCGGGTTCACAAGAAACTTCGTTAAAGCTGCGACAGGCTCTTGGAAAGTACGCATTACGCCTATAATTAGTGTTCGCATAAGGTACACGTAGAAGTGGTCGCTGTCGCAGCCCCATCTGATTAGTGCGTATCGTTAATTTTGAAACAAGTGAGTAGTTATTGAGGATTAAAGGTGTGATGATCTGTTATGTATTAATTGCATAATCCATTTTATACTGGAACCACTTCAAATCTTTCAAAAGAATATGAGACGTATATTTCACTACAATTATTAAAAATAAATTATATATTTTAATATGTTACAGGAAAAGCTTCAGGAATAAATAATAGTAAGTTACTGAAAAAGCGAAAACCATGTAGAAAGAAAATATTTGTCAGAAAGTCTAAGCTAACTGAACTAAAGTGCAGTTTTTAGGTCAACACACAAACTGCCACCTCATACTTCGAATTATAAAAGTCTAATAAAAGCACTCGTCGTGTAATTCCAAGAATAAAAGTACCGAATTCTTTGAAAAAACTTGTAGAACCAATTAATTTGGTGCAGTTTCGTGAAAATATATGTAGTCACTGAAACAACTAATGAACTTGGTTTATAAATACAGTTTTCGTAGAAGAAAAACAGTCGCTAACAGAAGCTTTATCACTTTGAATAAATAAGCTGACTGCCTCGTTGGTCAAGTGGTCGCAAGAGCGACTACTGAGCGGTCTGAGGGTTCGATTCCCGGGTCGGACAAAGTGTTATTGGGTTTTTCCATCTTCCTGATGGAACTTCACAGTTTTTCATCAGGAATTTTTCAGTAGCAGTCACGAACTCTGGATTTGTGCCGGTTGATGGCAATAGGGTCGCCCCCTATTACATGGGACTTAAAACACAACTCGCGAAATGTGGGTGTACTATTAGGTACACGTCTGGCTAACCGTTTGGGATTACAGGCGTGATGATATGTATGTTTAAATAATACTGAACATTTTAGAACGTAGTGAAGGATCATACCATTTTTTAGTTTTTGCCCTTAGCTTCGGACGTGAGGAGGTAGGGCATCGTCGTGTGGAAAAGTACTACTGGTATAAAAACGATTCTATGTCCTAAGCCAGGTCATGATCTACCTGTGTGCTTTGATCGAAAGCCGACCGTTCAGTTAATAAGTGAAAAGGTAACAGACAAAGTTACTTTCTATAATAGATATGTAAGTGTAGGTAACTAATTTTATAAATGCAAAACTTTTTATGTAATCATAATAATATAGAGCGGTTTCAGTATTTTGTAGCGCGTATAAACTCGCAGTTTACGCGTACACGCGCGCCACATTAAGTGTTCCAGAAAATCGAACGCGCTTGCACGCGCTTATTCCTATGTGTTCGCTTGATCAAAAATATCTAGTCTATACGAGCTTATAAGCTCGTCAGCTCTCGTACGAGCCACGTAAAACAAAAGGCGCGAATATACGCGCGTACACGCGCTATCTATAACGAGCTTGATGGGCTTGTTCAGATTAGTATATTTTCGGCGCGTATAAGTGCCGAAAATATGCTAATCTGAACCCGCCCATAATTAGTAGAATCACAAGCATGAAAAATGGTAAAAAGAAATCTTTAAACGGCACGTTTGCCTTAGATTTGCAGTTTCCATTAGGTGTGTCGACATTTTTGTCTGCCTATGACTATGATAAACAAAAAAAAATAAAAGTACCAGCCGCGTGTCTAAAAATACATTGACGACCAAATGGGTGTTCTCAAAAATATTCCACGTCCAAATATTTGCAGATCAATATTCTTCACAAATAAATAAAATTTTCATAATAAAATAAAATAATACCGCGCTCGGACTTATCTCGCCAATTGTACAATGACAATGGAAATATCTTGGAAGTGATCCCAAATATTTTGAGGACAAAAAATATGATAAACGACGATGAATAATGATTGTCCTTCTGGAAGTGAACTATGACGTCTTAACTTATGGCATTCACATTGGTACTTATCTTAATAGTCAGATATTGGGACATCTATTGTCGGTTGGGTAGAGATTTGGAATATTTATTTGGTCATTTTTAGGGTTCTGTAGTCAACAAGGAACCCTTATAACGCCGGAACGCAAAGTGGTAAATAAGGTTTTTAGGTACTAATTTTTGTTAGAGTCAAGTATTCCCCCTCTTTCAGCTAAACGGTTGTATTTGGGAGTGTGAAAAAAATTACAGTGGTAGTATTTAACGAAATTAAAAGGAAAACTATCACAGCTAAGTTGGCTTTACAAGTTTACGAGTAATAGTCGACCAACTTATAATATGTAAAATATTTTCCTAAACATAATGTATTGGACATTATGTTTAGGAAAATATTTTTAAAGCATAGGTTTTTCAACTGCAAATGTAAGTTTGTTTTTATAATAACTATAAACATCATCGTTCGGAAGCAAATCTTACCGTAGGAAGTGGATTAAATTAACATTGTACGGAACCCTTATTATTATTTTTTTTGAGGGTGGGAAATCATCAAATGACCCCTCCCGCTCTGGGCGGAGCGGAAGGGAGTGTCAGACTCTTACTGACTAAAAGCCACCCATGTTCCTTCTTTGGCCCTTTATGTTCCAGGGCCGCGGTATCTCTGTCGAACAGTCCCGCAGCCCTGGCAGGCATCGGCCCTTGCGGGCCCCTCCCGTTTGCTGACATCTCTTTGAGGCGCGCGTGGAACACGAACGTGCCGTCGACACGGCCTGTTGTCATACGACGGACGGACGGCGAGCTAGCCCATTACTCACCGTCCACAGGCCCATTGTACGGAACCCTATGGCCCGACACGCACTTGCCCGGTTTGTTTTCTTTATTTAGAATTTCAAGACGGTATTAGAATAAATAGTGCCCCAAAAAGGCGTTTGATGGTTTACTTTGAAAAGAAAGTTGTATAGCGCCAAAATAAACGGTTTTAAGTCATATCGTCGCCTCATTTAATTTTGTTTCAGACCTCTTTCTTTTTTTTTTTTTTTTTTGGTGGGTGGGAAATCATCAAATGACCCCCCCCCCCCGCGCCCTGGGCGGAGCGGAAGGGAGTGTCAGACTCTTACTGACTAAAAACCACCCATGTTCCTTCATTGGCCCTTTATGTTCCAGGGCCGCGGTATCTCTTTCGAACAGTCCCGCAGCCTTGTTTCAGACCTCTGCGCCCAGAATTACAGCACCCAAAAGGACGCCTTTTGTAGTCATCACCCACTTTATCACATTTTGATCAGCCAGTTCAGCCAGTTCTCACACATAACATAACATCACGCCTGTAATCCCTGACGGGTTACACATTTCGCCGTTGGTTATGTTTAAGTCCCATGTGACGGGGGCGAGCCTATTCAATTCTATTCCACCAACCGGGCCCAAATCCAGATTCCGTGGCTGCTACTGAGAAATTCCTGATGGAATACCCCAATAATACTATTATTAATAGTATTTTTTCAATTACATACATTGTTTAATGTTAAGTGGAAGAGCGGAGTCACCTAACACAACCATCTCGTTGCTTAAAAGGTGATCTCCAAATCATGTGCGTTACAACTTTATGTAATTACATTTTTTAACACTGCCCGACATGGAAAACGATCCCACGACCTCATGCTTAGTAGTCGCACTTGCGATCACTCGACCAACGAGGCAGTCTCACACATACACACCAAAATTGCCACGCGAACGAAGTAGCGGGCAACAGCTAGTAGTTTAAATAAAACAAATTCGCTTTTCTTGTATGTATGACCGCTTTTATGTTCTTAATTACACAATCGATTGCAATGCGTGTTTTCCACTTCATTTAAAGTAGTTATTAGGGGAGGTATGTATACCTCTAATACATTACTATTAACTTATATTAATTTAGCACAACGAAATCTCGATTGAATGACGCATTGAACCCGCAAGAAGCTGGGGCGTGAATAAAATCTAATTGTAAAACATTTATTATCTTTACAGTTATAATCTCCGAAGGTTTAGGTTAGGTTGGCGGTTAGGGTAGTTTAGGGAGTTACCTAATAGTTAAGGTTTACCTAATAGTACACCCACATTTCGCGAGCCTATTGCCATCAACTGAACGCAAATAAAGACTCCGTGGCTGCTACTGCGAAATTCCTGATGGAAAAACCCAATAACGCTTTGCCCGACCCGACAATCGAACGGGCAAAGCGTTCAAGCGGATCAAGCTCATTCTCAGCAGTACTTGCGACCACTAGACCAGCGAAGCATTTAAAATCTCTTGTAATAATGAAATTTATTGAGAACAACAAAAATATAACAACAATACCTATTTAATTAAAGAAGGAAAAAGCGTTTACAAAGCTACATAAAAGCAGCTATAATTGCTTATTCAAAAACTTTAATTTGGAGCTATTTTTAGTATTAACAAACTGTTACTAGGTAAACAAACTCTGAAGTCTGAACCCAGGTCTAACTACTGAAAATGAATGCTAACTATGTTACCTAAATACTCGTATTAAATATGATAAAACTTGTTGGTCGTCAACTCTATTTCTGAGAGCTGTCTGGGAGGTACAAGTTACAGTATTTATGTTACTGCGCTGAAGTGATATTTGAAGTTTTTATTATAAATAAACTAGCTGTTGGCCGCGACCTCCGTTCGCGTGAAATTAATATAAAATTATTAATTCCCTGTTTGAATCGGATTTTATGACCAATTTGAAGAGTTTTATTTTTTTGCACGGTACCCTAATTTTTATTCTCAAACAAAAGTAGGTTTAGTTACTCCTTATGAATTCAGCTATTTACCCGTAAAAGTCCCGTCAACATCGGCCCAGCCGTTTTGGAGATTAGCCGGAACAAACAAACAGACAAAAATTAAAAAAAAATGTGTTTTTTTATAAGTTCCGTATATACTTTCATATGCATTCAGTAAAAATCTGTTATATTTTGATATAACAAACAGACACTTCAATTTTATTTATTTGTATAGAGTCAAACAGTTTACTATGCTTAGGCTACATACGCATTGATAGGTGGCTTGCTTAATATCTAGAGACTAGCAAGTCGCTCTGGGAGTAGCGAAGTGAAACAAACATCCATCCAGCCGCACTGCGCGCTTGGCGCCTTCGCTGGTCGCCTAGTATCGAAGTAGCGCTCAGTGCGGCCGGTAAAAATTGCTGATTAATCAGAATGAACGTAGCAGAGCTTCGAGCGCGGGCTAACTCCGTCACTGCAGCACTTCTTGCATATTTTTTGTACTGAAATGAATTCTGTCCGTGAACCGGTTGTAGGCTATTAATACGGGTTAATCTTTACATTTGACTAACGATCAAAATATACACACGCTTTTCTTGCCTACTTCGAGACTAACATTACCACATTATTTAGCTTATATTTTCCCCTAGCCCCCAAATGTGTTGGGATCAGCTTCCAGTCTAAACGGATGCAGCTGAAAACCTTTGCTTTACGTGGAGTGACTGTCTATGTGACTTCCAAGGCGTTATGTCACTGGATATACGAAATTCCTTGGTAAGACTGGTTTTTATGGGCTTCCAACTATCGTGGGTTTAATATGTGTTTGCACTGGTTGGACAGGTCCACTCAAATGTGTCTTGAGAAAACCATCTCGGACACTTATTTGCATAATCCTCATGTGAGTTGACCAAGATTATCAGAGACTATGAACTCTATCTATTCTATATCTAGTTTTTAAAAAGATGACGTGTAAAAGTATTTGTATTAACCTATTTGCAAAAATAAAGATCGTTTATCTTTATGTACAAGTTTCCGTGAAAAGTGAAAAAAAATTCTTTCAATACGTGAATAGGAACAAACTGTGTTGATATCTCACGAAAGTTATAACACAAAGAGAGATCTTCAAAAGCCATCTGTTCTGTATTTTATCGATCATCCTCCACGACCTCCACCATAAAAGAATTGGATAGCTTTTCCCCTAATGGTAAAAATAGTTCTCTGGATCCGACAGTTAACTTTGCGAACGTTTTGGCTGTTTCAAAGCGTGTCGGTCCCTTTTCCTACTGCCCTGAATTTTCCTTTGGCGTTTATTGGATTACGAAAAAAATACATTGACAAACAAAAAAAAACGTTATTTCTATTTGAGAGTTTATTTTTCTATTGAATTAGATCTTCTTGTTAGACAAATCTAAAATTTAATCAAAAATATTGTAACATAAAAAAATATTGTATTCTTTTTTAAATGTAAGCTTGAAATAACTCGCTATCCAAATCACTGTAGGAGTCTAACCCTGAAATGAACTAAAAAAAACCACAGTCCACTTTTTTCGTCCGAATCATTGTTTTTTTAAACTGAGCAACAACACAACACAAATCATCATTATTCCTCTTGCCCTTATCCCAATTCCTTTGTGGTCGGCACAGCATGTCTTCGTCTTCCATACTCCTCTCTTACTCGTCATCTCATCAGACATCTCTTTTTAGAGTTCCCTAGCGGAATGGCATAAAACGGAACCCTTATGGATTCGTCATGTCTGTCTGTCTGTCGGTCCGTATATCACAGCCACTTTATTCCGAAGCTATTAAGATTATACATACAGTAGAAACTTGGTAGGTAGATGTATTCTGTGAACCGCTTTACGAGTATAAACAAAAAAAGAAAAACCAAAAGATTAAGGGGGCTCCCCATATACGGAACTGAATCTATTTTTTCATTAAACCTATATTCATTAAAAATGACATTGAGGTTCCTAAAATCATAGGGCACGCCACGATAGTGGCGATAAGTCCCCTCTTTGAGGAGTGGCTTGAGAGGCGCCACGGCGCCCTCACCTTCCGCCTGACGCAGGTCCTCACCGGACACGGATGTTTCGGGAGGTACCTGCACCGAATCGGGCGGGAGGAAACGCCCGGGTGCTACTATTGCGAGGATCGCCCGGAGGACACGGTGGAGCACACCGTCGAGGTCTGCTCCGCTTGGGAGGAGCACCGCCGTGTCCTCGTAGCGGCGATTGGCGGCGGCGACCTCTCGCGCCCGGCCCTGGTTCAAGCCATGGTCCGGGGCGAGAGGGAATGGGAAGCCGTCGCCTCCTTCTGCGAAGCAGTCATGCTAGCGAAGGAGGCGGCGGAACGTGAGAGGGAGAGAGCCTCACGTCCCAGCCGCCGCGGGAGGAGAAGCACCGGGCGTCGGGGGCCACGCCGTGATGGCTCTCGGCCACCGTAGGCACGGGCCTGTGGACGGTGAGTAATGGGCTAGCTCGCCGTCCGTCCGTCGTATGACGACGGGCAGGCCGTGTCGACGGCGCGTTCGTGTTCCACGCGCGCCTCAAAGAGTTGTCAGCAAACGGGAGGGGCCCGCAAGGGCCGGTGCCTGCCAGGGCTGCGGGACTGTTCGAAAGAGATACCGCGGCCCTGGAACATAAAGGGCCAAAGAAGGAACATGGGTGGTTTTTAGTCAGTAAGAGTCTGACACTCCCTTCCGCTCCGCCCAGAGCGGGGGGGGGGGGGGTCATTTGATGATTTGCCACCCACTAAAAAAAAAAAAAAAAGTTTCCTAAAATTTCTAAAGAGGACAACCACAAACTTCAACGAAAATGGTTTGAATAAGATTTGATGTTTAGTTTTTTAGACTCTCTCCTTTTCCAAACAATAATATACTTACATATAATAAAAAAATGTTGATGTTTTGATAAGTTGTAGAAACCTTGTGAAGTGAGGGCGGGGGGGGGGGGGGTTACTATAACGTCTTACAGCAGGAGTAATTCCAGTGTGGGAAAGAGACAGAGCTATACAGGTCGTCTAGCGTCATCTCTTTCCCACACTAGAATTACTCCTGGTCTAAGACGTCATGGTAGGCCAAGTATAATTTTTGTATAAAGCCCAAATGCCCTAATCTCTTGACCTAATCCTGAAACGTACACGTGTATCACGCCGGGCAGTCCATATTATGAACGTAAACTCAAATATGAGATCAAGGACAACATCTTCAAAACGTGTCACAGGAAAATCATTGGAAAATTCAGAACGGAAATAACATAATAATCCCACTTATTTATTATGTATCTGTACTGGAGCAACCCAATTATTGCATTACTAGCTTCCGCCCGCGATGTCACCCGCGTAAATATATTTTTTTACACAACCTTTTTTCAAATTTTATAGTATGTGGTATTCTCCTGCATAAAACTATTTTACTGTAAAGTTTAAACAAACATCCATTCAGTAGTTTTTGCATGAAAATGTAACAAAAATCCATGCATCCGCACAAATTTTAGTTTATAATAATCTTTAAATTTCATAAAAGTGCAGCTGCAACAGTGGTAACGGATCAGCTTACACGTATAAAACCTAAATGGAACAGAGTTTTCTGCAAACTTAAATTTGGCAACAAGGCTTTCTCTCGTATTGGTCCATACCTGTATGAACAAGTTAACAATCAATTCAAAATCTTCCCCTTGACAAATTTTGCGTGCAAAAAACAGGTTCAGGACTAGTTGCTTGGGCTTTTATACTTAACCTTAACCTTTTATCGTTCAACCATTAAAGTAGGTATTCATCATCACATACACACACTCATCAAATACATACTTAAACTAATCACATACACAGGCTGCACTAAAAGTATCGGGAATGGAATATTTCCACTGTTCCTGTCATATTAAAATCTTTTTAATTGAAAACTCCTTGGTATTAAAAATCGAATACCATTTATTTACCTAAAAAAAGATTCTCGGTCTTGTCACAAGGTTTTGTCAAACTTGTTTAGTCGTTGAGAAAATGGAATTGACTCGAGAAAATTCAAGAGCGATGATTTATTATGACTTTCGAAGTGGTTTAACACAAAAACAGTGTGTTGACCGGATGATTTCTGCATTTGGTGATGAAGCCCCATCCAAAACCACAATTTATCGCTGGTTTCCTGAATTTCAACGTGGACGTGTCAAGCTCAGTGATGATCCCCGTCAAGGTCGTCCAAAAACTGCAGTCAGACAAGAAAACGTTGATGCTGTGCGTAAGCTGATTGAGGAAGATCGACATGTGACATACCGCGAAATTCAGGCAACTTTAGACATTGGCATGAGTCAAATACAAATGATCTTGCACGAACAATTAGGTGTAAAAAAGTTGTTTTCCCGATGGATACCGCATTCGCTCTGTGAAGAGCAAAAAGCGGCTCGCGTTACTTGTTGCATCAGAACTTTCGAAAGATTTCACGCAGGATCCTCAAATGCTGTATACAACATCGTATCAGGTGACGAATCCTGGATATACGCGTACGAACCCGAAACAAAAAACCAGTCACGAGTTTGGGTGTTCGAAAATGAGTTAAAGCCAACAAAAATTGTTCGTTCACGGAGTGTTGCAAAAAACATGGTGGTCACGTTTGTCTCCAAAACCGGCCATGTTGCGACTAATCCTCTTGAGAGACAAAGAACGGTTAAAACAGAATGGTATGCTAGCATTTGTTTGCCACAGGTCGATTCTGAACTCCGTAAAGAGAACTGCAACCGCCGCATCATCCTCCATCACGACAATGCGAGTTCTCACACCGCGCACAGAACAAAAGAGTTTTTAGAGCAAGAAAACATAGAATTATTAGACCATCCACCGTACAGCCCCGACCTAAGCCCTAATGATTTCTATACTTTCCCTAAAATAAAGAATAAATTGCGTGGTCAGAGATTTTCATCACCTGAAGAAGCTGTGGACGCCCACAAAACGGCCATTTTGGAGACCCCAACTTCCGAATGGAATGGTTGCTTCAATGATTGGTTCAGTCGTATGGAAAATGTGTCAAATTTCGTGGAGAATACTTCGAAAAGCAATAAATACATTTTTAAATAGTAATGTTGTGTCACTTCCTTGATTCCCGAAATTTTCAGTGCAGCCCTCAGAGAAATTAATTATTGTCATATTGAGACATAACGTCACACCTGTAATCCTGCAAGGGTTACGTAGAGGTGTACGTAACAGTACACCCACATTTAGGCAGTTATGCACTCACACTCATCACATACATACTCACACTCATCACATACACACTCACTCGATGAGAGTGAATGTGTGTGTGATGACATACACACACATACACTTGGTTACCTTTTAGTCCTAAGTTAAATTAACTATACTGTAACCGTTGCATTTGTTCTATTTTATAATTCATATTATCTGTCGAAAGAGACTGGATCCTAGTACAGGATCTAGTGTCATACCTAAATATTGTAACACTTTTTATGAATCAATACACTTTTTATTATTATTTATTATAATAGTAGTAAGTTTTCCGGAATATTTTGATATGTTCTGTTATAATGTAACAAATTGTTGGTATAAATAGGTCAATAGATAATAGTTAATTTGTCGTATTACCTTGGTGAATGTCTCTAAGGAGACAGGAACGAGCTTCGCCGCAGTTATAACTAGTGGCCGTTGGGTCTTTGCTATGAATATAACTAGGTTCTTCTTGAGGGTTGTCGGCAGCTCGATCCAGGGGCAGGCGAATACTTGGGTTGATACGTGCATGCTCTGAAACAAGAATAATAGATCGATGTGTTTCAAAAATAGTTGCCATACTTTTGATGACACAACAGTTTACTTTGTTACATAGCAGAGCATGCATGAAGTCTGAGGTGCCATATCCATAAGCGAAAGGGCAAGGCATGGTAGGAGCGCCAGGATAGCCCGCGAAATTCAAATTTTCTTACGTTTTTTGCAATTTGCAGCTTATTGTGGTTGTACGTTGATTAAACTATGATTCGCGACCGTAAGGCCGCGGCCCCATGTCCACGGCGCGGCGCCGGCCGCCGTGTGACGTTGCGGCGCCGCCGCCGTAACACGGCACGACGTCGTGCCGCACCACGGTACCGCGAACGGTGCGCCATCCATTGCCCCTCAGTCGATCGAATCAACTGCGAAATATCGACTGAAAGGGGCAATGGATGGCGCACCGTTCGCGGTACCGTGGTGCGGCACGACGTCGTGCCGTGTTACGGCGGCGGCGCCGCAACGTCACACGGCGGCCGGCGCCGCGCCGTGGACATGGGGCCGCGGCCTAACAAATATGGCTTTACTGATTTATAATCATTAAAATCATCAATACAACCCTCTAATTTCATTTTACCCCATTGAATGACTTTTTTATCAACTAGTCATTCAATGGGATTAAATTAACTCGAAAGGGTTGTATTCATGATTTTAATGATTATAATTTTGTAAATATATGCGTATTACGACCGCAAATCATATTTTGTTCAACATACAGCCGACACTGACCGGGAAATCGAAAAAAAACTAAGAAAAATTGAATTTCGCTGGCTACCCTGCGGCTTTTACCTTTATCAAGCCGTACCATCAAATTATCACTGCGTTTATACACGATGATGTCATTTGTCGTATAGAACTAGATTCATAGTAAAAGAGCCTACTGAATTTAATGGCGAGACTTTTGCTGCGATTCTCTCGCTCTTACAGCCCAAAGTTTTCTCAGTCATCCTAAAACTAAAATTATAAGGTCCAAACCGTTTACGTTACGAAGAGCCCATGATGACTCTTTGAGAGATTTAAGAGGTTGCTCCTTCTTTCAACATCATATTTGCATTTATTTGATAGAGATTCGTACCCCAAAAACTTATAGCAACATGAAAAATTGAGTTGCTTTAGAAAGGGCAGATAATCAGGTCTTCAACCAACAGTGCATGTACCATGCCTAAATTTATCCCTAAACCGGTTTTTCAGTTAGGCTACAGTGGAGGCTTTGTGAATTCAAACCTAGTAACCTGTAAGGATACCCTTGGGTGAGGCTTAGAGCTCGTTCTAAAGGTCAGCCACGAGTTTAGGAGGATAACTGAATTGGCTCGCACGTGCCGTAATAAGGGTAGAGGTGTGTTGTCTCGGCTATCGAGTTTTATATGACACTTTTGGCACCTTGTTCTTTTTTGTTTTTAGGGTTCCGTAGCCGAATGCCAAAAAACCGAACCCTTATAGATTCGTCATGTCTGTCTGTCCGTCCGTGTGTCACAGCCACTTTATTACGAAACTATTAGGACTAAACAGTTGAAACTTGGTATGTAGATGAAATAAAAAATATTAAAGATTAAGGGTAATAGTAGATTATACAAAAAGTGAAAAAAAGGGAATTTATTTCGAGGGATTATGTTGGACCCCGAGAGCAGCAAAGGATTCCTGAGCGTAGCAAGGGATCCTAGAGTAGAATCCTGAGCGGAGCGAGGGATGCAAGAACCGAGATGATTCTTTTTCTCGTGTTGTGTCTCTACTTTTTAGCATTGACTGCAAGAAAATAAATAAAAGTATAGTATTTATATTTCTCGTGGGTTAATAATAACAGCCCCTCGGGTCGATCTTCAAAGTTAAGCCGCGCTTACCCAGGTCGGTCTGTGGATGGGTGACCAGTAATTTATTACATGCTGAGTTTCCTCCGTGCCGTTGGTTGGCTGTCATTTGTAGTTCTTTGACAGTCGTTACAGGAAGTCTGTGTCCCGAAAGTCTGACAACAATCTTACTAACTGGGTTGTGAAGGTCAGATAGGCAATCGCTCCATGTAAAATACCGATATCCAGTTGCATCCAATTAGACTGGAAGTCGACCCCAATAAAGTTGGAACTCCAGGCAGATGAGTATTTATCACATTTTATTATATAATCGGTAATAATAGAACAAAGGATTAAATAAAATATACACAATTCTTTATAGTAAAATTAGAACAATTTTCAAAATTCAGTGCTAAAGTCTTGTCGGCACGTTTTATTTATTTTTATTCATAATTCGTGCTTGTTCCAAATTCAAAATGTTTTTATTCACTCAGTTAGTAAAAGAGTTTTATTCACTGTTATCGATGAATAAAATGTCCTTTTTCGAGTGGTAATGGTAAAAAAAAACCATCAATCCTATACGTGCGGGGTGTCAATAGATAGAAAAAAGAAAAAAAAAACATTTAGGTTCCTAAAATCATCACTCTCAAAGTCAATCGTTTGAAATATAGACACTTCCCAAGTGGTATAATGTGCCCCTCTAATTTCTAAAGTAAGAGGAAGAAAATTCTGGACAAAAGTAAGTTTGTCGAACGTAAAAAAAACTTTCAACGAAAATTGGTTTGAATAAGATTTGATGTTTAGTTTTTGAGATATGGGACTTTTTCATCAAACTGCATCACTAACTTTGTTTTTCATTAACATACTATGAAAAACAAGTTTAGTTTTGCTGTTGAATGTAATATTATACAACATATGAATGAGCCTTCAAAATACTTTTACTATATTGTTTGATGCTACAGAACCCTGTGTGCGCGTAAATACGACTCACACTTGACCGGTTTTATTTTTGTAAGGAACTAGCTGTTGGCTGGTTTAGGTGTAGCTACTGAAATGGATATCCACTTTGGAAAGTAGGAGATGCTCTCGACGTTCTCGTCAGTGTTGTTACATCTCAAAACATCACAGTTCACCAGTTATGTTTAAGTCAAATGTAATACATAACCAGACACATTTCCGGACTGCGAAATTTCAAACGGATAGTCACAGTAACACTTTGCCTGACCTGGGATACGTATTCAGGAGTTCTTTCATTAAGTGAACTTTACCGAATTATTATCTGCCTAGCCTTTTCCCAACTATGTTGGGGTCGGCTTCCAGTCTAACCGGATACAGCTGAATACTAGTATTTTACATGGAGCGACTGCCTATCTGACCTCCACAACCCAGTTAGCGCTAGGTAATACGATACCCCTTGGTAAGACTGGTTGTCAGACTTTCGGGTCACTGACTACCTGTAACGACTGTCAAAGATCTACTAATGACAGTCGGGACCAACGACTTAACGTGCTTTCCGAGGCACGGAGGAATCTCGGTATGTAATGGGTGGTCATCCATCCACGGATCAACCTAGGTAAGCACGGTTTAACACTTTGCCTGACCTGGAAATCGAATTCAGGAGTTCTTTCGTTAAGTGAACTTTACTGAATGAGCACTTAAGTATAAAGACTTACGACAACCCTTCCTTGGCAGTCCGGTAAAAATACGTGAATCGAGACTTATTCATTTGCACTTTTCGAGTTTTAAACTTCTGACATGTTTATTTTTTTTTCAAAAAACATTTATTGAAATATAAAATTAAATAAAGAAAAACCTTTTATTCCACTAAAAGGTTTTTTAAATTAAAACAGAAGTATTAATGTTTTCGTAAACTGGAGTGTGTTATTGTGTGTTTGTGTACGATTTCTAAAGTAGTATCAGCTGACCTGAAAAACTTGTTAAAAGCTGAGTAAAGTTGGTCGTTGTGGTACATCAAATAGTAGTTTAGAACACGAAGAGGTCTTTCGGGAACATTTTAGGATTTTAATGTCGATGTTTATTCAGTTTTTTACCGAAAAAGATATGGTAGAAAAAAACACAGCGGGTGACTTCTGGATATTTTATTTAGTTAAGTAAATTGATTTTATTTTTATTAAAAAAAAATATTAAAAGTCTTTCTATGTTGTTGTAACTAATTTATGTTATTTCCAGTTAAACGAATATTTACTTTATTCCAGCGCAAATTATTGTAAGAGCTACAAAAATGTATTGAGTTATAGGCACAAAACTGAGTTTTTCCAACACTCACACTTTGTTTTAACTAAATAATATTTGTGGCGGTGGTGGTGGGTGGACTGCCTCGTTGGTCAAGTGGTCGCCAGTGAGACTGCTTAGCATGAAGTTCTTGGTTATATTCCCAGGTCAGGCAAAGTTTTATTGGGTTTTTGTATCAGAAATTTCACAGTAGCAGCCACGAAGACTGGATTTACGGTCGGTTGTTAGCAATGGGGGTCGCCTTCCATTACATGGGACTTACCTTCCATAACTGGCGAAATGTGGGTGTACTATTAGGTACACCTCTGCCTAACCCATCACGATTACAGGCGTGATGTTATGTTATGTTATGTTATTGAAGGTGGTTCTTATTGTCTACTTACTTTTACAGTGATAGTATTCCCAAAATAACAATCGATGAAAAGATTACAAATGAAAATCGACAAGTATGCCAGAACCCATGCTACTTCAGTTATGTTCTTCAGAGGAGATTCAATCTGCAAAAAATACAGCAAAATTAAATTAATTATACTATAAAGAGCACGCGGCTTCTTTTTTCAATATCCATGCTTTATGTTACCTAACTTAATAAAATAAATTCTATTAAGATAAAGGAGACTGTCCACTACACCGTATCATACCTTGACCGCGCAAGGAACGTGTCGGGCATTAACAAAAACGGTGACGATACGCCCCGCGCATGGCATGCGTCGGTGTTGGTCGGTAGTGGAATGGTTTAGTGGTCATACAATTCTTCTCAATACAACTAATATTTTTTGCCTGACATAGTTGTCCTTGTTATGTTTCTTTTCATGCGTGATCCTGAGACGTTCATAGATAGAACATTAAATGTCAATAGTTTGTAAAAAGATACGATCACTTTTGGTCCAGTCTGAAGTGAAGGTAGGATCAGCACTTACCGAAAATATCTGAACTGCAGTAGTACCCAAAATACCAGCACTCAAAAATAACGTTGCCGACAACTGTCCACCAAATGCACCTTGTATCGTATTTACAAATCTGGAAGGGAACCAAAGCTGGCTGTTTTACATTTAAATAAATCAGCTTCGTTTGCATAACCTTCGAGGAATCGTATAATAAAATAAAAAAAGACATTTTAAAATTCCAGTGAAATAAAAACATGAAAAGCATTTGACTTTGGTGGTAATTGGTAAATTATTTACTTACCGTATTATAGAGCAGTGATGAAGGACGCATCTTTTAAAATTTTCTTTAAATGCTTCGTTTTCATTGCACTGCCTTTCAGCTGACGTAGCTTTAACGAGCTCTTTCATATTTTCAAAGTTATAAATTAAAACGTCCAATTGACTGACTGGAAGGTAAATAAATCGTGGAGTACATAAAAGTTTTAGACGTGGAAAGTATTTTTTTGCAGAATCAGAATCAACGCCCTTTGAACGTAGTTCATATGATGTTAATATTCGAAACGGAACGAAAACTCTCTTGTCTTACTTTTCGTGGAATATTTTTTGTACCCCGCGGCACGGTTTCGGATTTTGCTTTGCCGACGTGTAACGATACTCAATGATTTTTGCTAATCCGACTTTATCCTCTTACATGGGAAAAATATTTTTGTTTATTATTTTCCCAAAATATAGGCCCATGTTGACCAAATCCCCCGTAAGCCTTGAGTTTATACCGGATGACTGGTTTCTCGAAGAGATTTATGCCGTTATTCAGATTGTATGCATTATTCAAAGTCAAATAATATGCAAAATTAATTTTACTTGCACAAGACATTGCGGCCCAGGGCAATGTTTGTAGCGCCGCGAAACCTGCTAGCATCATAGGCTTGTACAAAATCTGTAATTATACAAAACAATGAGCAGAAAGAATAAAATATTATAACAAGTATAGAATAAAGAAGAAATCTGCAAACTTCTACCTGATAAGCGCATATATAATTAAAATACGATTCATTATTAATATCAATAAGTATAAGATCCATCTTCAGAGGCAAAGTTTCAAAGTTATGTAAAGCCGGTACGACGACGACGTGTACTGGAATAATACAGATACCAATTAATTAAATCGAAGAGTATGAGTACACAGCATATAATTATATCTACTGGTAAACATCTTCAACTCATACAACTTAATTGATGTTGTACGCAGAAAAAGAAGGAAAATTATATTCTTTACTCATGCACTAGAAACATTCAGGCAATTATTTTAAATGCAGGAAGCAGGCTGCCTGTATACTTTATTATTTTGTCCTCAGTACCTACCTACACATACATCAGTACCCCTTAAGAATATACAACTACGTATAATGTAGGTAGTGTATGTCGGTACCTATTTTATATGTTGTGACATAGCGTGAAGTTTTGTCAATAAACAAACACTTTCCGTGTTGTTGTATGAGATTATATTACGAGCTTCGCTGCCAACATCTCTCTATTAAGCCACGCCTTTCGAATTTCGAGTGGGTTCATGATGACAAAATAATAGTTATCTTGTCAAAACATTTACGATATTTGGATGCCCTGTAACCCTTTTATACTTGTACATATTTATTTCTATTATAGTTTTGTAGTTTGTAAATACGATATTTGTCACACTTTATTATTTAGATAACAATGTTCCCACTGCTGGGACACGGCACAGGCCACGTTTGTGTGAGAGGAAAGCTTGTGGAAGGGCTATAAAAAGATGGTGGAGGTCCAGATGTCTTCGCATTTTTATTGTTTTTCGCGGTTTCTTCAAGATGTTTTTATTTATCATTTTACGTGAACTAAATGTTTTTAGCATATCAGACTCTAAGAAAGTGCAACGGAACTGTGTAAAAGTGGAAATTGACACTTTGTTTAGTCATAGTATTCATCATCATCATCATTCCTTTGCCCTTATTCCAATTTCTTTGGCGTCGGCAGCATGTATTCTGCTTTCATACTTTCTATTACTCATCATCTCAACAGTCACCTCCTTTCTAGCCATATCATCCTTCACACAGTTTATTCATCGTTGTTATACAACATAATATTAAGCTAGAGTTTAATTGCTTATTAGTCTGTTTAGGCGTTTAATTAGTTTAGGATTTTAATCCATTATTAAGAACTTTAGTTTTTATTAACACAGGAAAAAAAAACATCTTTTTGAACCCAAATCTTTCTAAAATAAACATAAAATCAGTTAAATCACTTACCAAGCACATCCGAACTACTGCTAAATATTAGAATCCAAAACAGCCTTCTAGAAAAGTTGACTGCTTTCTCCAGAATATTCTTCTGTTCTTGCAAATGAAACTGAAACTCTTCACCCTGGAGTTGGTCTGCCAGTTGCATGAGTACATCCCTACGTAAGCATAAATCCAGAAGCCTTAGGGAAACCAGCAACTCTGTCAGAATTAAGTTTATACTGAAACGGGGAACATTTAATTAGTGGGTTGTGGTATTTCGTTTTGTTACAGTAATAAGCAGACCTTTGTGACTGTAAGAAGATTACTTAGTATTTATAATGTCGTTTTAGTCTTTAATTAGTTCAGTTTCGAATGTGTTATAATTGCGTCACGTATTTTTGTGGGTAAGAATATTTAAAAAAATAAAAGAGTGACCCCAAGTTCAGAGTAACCGGGAACGAATAATTGAGAACCTAAACCTAAAAGAATGAAGTATTTGAAGCGTTTTGTACTACATTTACTTTTCTAATCTACGTGATATTAGGTAAAGATACTCATTGCAATATTATTAGTTTTAAATTATCTTGCTGCGCCCTAACAGGGTCATATACTCACTAGTTTTAAACCTAGCGTATCTACATTGTGCATTCAATAAATAATTTAAAATATTTCTACTAACTTTTCAAGTTTCAATCAGTACATATTTCTAACATACCTGCAAAATATTTGCAGTATCGTATCAAACAGGTGAAAATGAAATAGTATAAATTGCAATTTTAAACGGCACAATAAAGTCGTCTTATCGGGCGTGCAGAACAGTAAACTGCAACCACATAACTATAAAGAACTGTTAAGCTATTAACATTTCGTCGTCGCATGTACCGTGAAACGTAACACGCGACGTTCTATACTTTTATAGCTACTTATTTCGAGGACATTTTCTGCCAAAGATATTCTCTTGTCATCACAAGAACCGCCATTAATTCCCCCATAATATTATTATGTAAGTAGGGCACTGATAAGATTTGACCTTAACAAGTTAAACGAAAGCTCGAAAAAACTGGCTTCATTTAGGATTGTCATGTATGTTACACGCGATTTTAGTTCGGACAGATTTATTGTGTCGTTATAACATAATTTATGAGCACGGAAGGGTTCTTTACAGTTTTCAAAGTATTTCTTTTGTACCCGTTTTCGTGTAATCAAAATTGATTCAATCAAAATTTTATAACCATTACAAATGGTGGAGTAAGCTGTAAATAGATTACCCGAGAACCACATAAAAGTTCATTGATTTTTTTCTATGTAGGTACATTTACATAATATGATGTACTTTAGGGATCTTTTGGGCACACCTACGAATATTTTACCCTTTTTGGCCCTTTAAGGGAAATTTTATGGGACCCAGGGCAGGTTAACATCTAAAAAAATATACTTTCCGATTTACTTCTCTCGATGGGAGATTAGTTCACGCTTCAATTATTTATGAGTCTAAATTGATTTTGTACACGGCGGGGTGATTAAAGCTTAACATAATGTAAACGTTGAATGTCGGAAGAAGCAAATATTTACAACAAATAAGTACCTATTCGAGTGTTTTAGTAAGTGGGCTTTATTCGTTATGTAAGTAAAGCATTAGCTAGTAATTTTATTAGACTAGCTTTTGCCTGCGGCTTGCCTGTCAACACAGACAAGCCGCATAAGTCACCCGTGGGGTAAATTCTGACCTCAACAGGTCAGAATTTATCCCACAGGAACGTGATACCGGGATTAAAATGTCCTAACATAGGTCTTCTTGTACCTATGTCAATTTTTGTTTTATGTGAAGAGGTTACAGACGGACAGATTTTCTTTCGCATTTATAATATTAGTATTAATATGTAAAGCGTTATTAAAGCTTCTAATTTTTATCTAATAACGTAAATTCATTCATATTGTGTTTCTCCGGATCTCGACACAATCAGGTCATTAGAAACTGTAACGGCAATTAAGTGATTTGCTCGCCCCATCTAGTGCACTAGTGTTTCGATCACGTATTGCATGTCAAGCAAGATAATGGCATTATCATGAAGATCAGGAGCAGATCAAGCTTGTTCATTATCAGAAGGTATATGTAAGTAGTTTATACCGGGTTGTTTTTGATTAGTTGGAGAAACTTCATAAGCGTGAGTAGAATTAGTTTGAAAATACCGATTTTTTATTTTCTTTTCTTTATCAATGTGGGATACCCTAAGTCTTGGACAAGTTTGACTCTGCCAATTCATTCACTGCCATTCATATTACAGTGTTGAAGAAAATTAGTTCGGTACTCACATTCCAGCCACCTCTTGTATTTCAGCGTTCCCCGACAAAATCAGCCGCACCACGTAAACCAATTGGCTGCCAGTCGGTACAACCAACACAGCAATGCATACTACAATTCTCGTCAAAACGCTAAACCAGAATCTGACATTCTTCACATGGTACGGTATGTAGAACCATATGCCGAATAGTTTCAGCGCTCCGATTTGTAACGAAATGTGTCGGGACAGATCGGTGCCTACCGACTTCATTCTGGTGGAATTTGAAACGTAATGACGGTGAAATTAAGCTGTTTGTTTTAATAACGCTTTGTAGGCAAGTGGAGAGCGGTTGTTAGTGAAATGTTCGATATACAAGATGTATAAGACAAATTGACTGATACTTTTAGTTTGGATTCAGTACATGATTCTACAGCGAACCTTTTCGTCTTTATAAAAAGTAAGTACATAAACTAGTAGGAAATATAAAATCTTAGCGGAACCCCGACACAACGATGCTTGGATTTAATTCTAATTATATTAAACGTAAAAGGACCATATTTAGTTATTATTTTATTCTTTTCAAAGATTTTTCTTTGTGTCAGGGGTTTCTTAAAGTGTTTAATTTATTAGTGCAAATTTGCATGCACATTTTGGCATTTTGATAGTGCAATTATAAACCGATGTCTAATAATAATTAGTTGTGACTTAAGAAGGTGACATCGATTGTATTCTGCAAAGTTAAAGGTTAATGAGTCATGGCCTCACATAAAACCTACGCGAAATCAATAGAGATCATCTAGACTGTTGGCAGAATGAAACAACATAATTTCATTCCAACCATCTAACTTTCTTTCAACCATAAAACTATCTCAGTGACTGATTGATTTCTTAAAATCCTGAAGATTTTTAAATGAACGGCCAAGATGGTTTTATAGAGGACGAATAAGTTTCGTAGTTGTGATTTGAGAAGAGAGATCTTTTTAATAAGAACTTTATTGCTTTTTCTAGAAACTACCTACTTTACTCCGAGTGTAGATAAACAATCATCGATACGAATTATGATTGAGAATTAATTTGGCACTCTAAAACAAGAAGACGGTGAAGGACGCCCTAGAAGGTCATACACTGACCTAATGTGTGAGGTTCTTCAGAAAGGTCAGGTGCGTAGTACTCGCAACCGGCGTGCTTGTATGAACTGAGATGTAAGAACAGAAGAAGAGGCAAAAGGAGTTTGGGGGTATGAAGAACAGGGTTTAAAGCTCTTCAACCCCCGTAGAAAAGGGAGGATCCTCCGACCAGACGGGTGTTATGTCTGGTGGGCTACTGCCCGACAGTTTTTGTCGGGTTCTTCTATATAGTCTTAAGTTGCGAATAATTTTACTTGCACGATGCAGGATTTCGATGTTTAGTGTGTCCTCTGCGTCATAGATGGCGCTGTAGTACTTTTTGTTCTATGTTGCTGAAGTACTTTTTGTAGTGCCGCTACAGGAGTATGTAAGGATCGTAGCAGGTGGCGTTCTGTGGCTTCTGGCTTGAATTGAAAAAAGGCGTGAGTTTACGTATGTAACAAGAAGACACAAAGATTACATTAACACTATTAAACCGACTAACAACAGTTTGATAGACACTCAAAACATTTACACACTACACAGTATCCCGCAGTGCGTAAATCACTATTCCAAAACAGTTGACTGTCGAATAGTTTTCCAAGCTCTGCCAGCGTCCCGCTAAAGCCAGAAAATACACAAAGTACATTTAAAACCGGTACACGGTTTTTATTCCGATACTCATGACCTATTTTTGCCAATGCAGTGGAGCTATTCACGTTCGTCGGGGATAGGCCACCGGTAGCCTACTTGGTGTCAAGATAAGCCCTTGATACGTTTAGTCAAAGTGTGGCTGAACATTTTTGAGCTAGAAGTCTTTGAGGTAGATTTTCAAGTGTATAACTACAATCACGAGTGCTGAACACGAGTTCTTGAGTTCTATTCCCGGGTCGGGCGTATTGTGATTGGGTTTTTTCATCAAGAACTTCTCAGTAGCAGCCACGGAGTCTGGATTTCCGGGATTCGAGATGCCCGGTTGATGAACAGGCTCGCCCTCTATTATATAAGACGTAAATATAACTGGCGAAATGTGGGTGTACTATTAGGTACACCTCTGCCTAACCCTTCAGGGATTACAGGTGTGATGTTATGTAATAACTCCCTTGCGTCTCCCTACCTGTGCACTTCGTGACCTTTCAACTGTATCAGTGAACAGAATTCACGTAGCTTAATTTGGGCTAAGAAGAAGAGGCTGCATTTTGTGTCCGTACAATTTCTAGAATTATGATTTTATTCCGATACTCATGGCCTATTTTTGGAGATGCATTGGTGCTATTCACGGTAAGGGAGATATATAGAGGTATAGACAACCGGTTGCCTAGTTAGTATTGAGATTAGCCCTTGATTTATTGACTGAGATACGTTTTGTCAAAGTGTGATTGAGAAATTTTGAATTAATTAATTTTTGTAATATCTAATATATTGTCATACTACAATTTGTTGGAAAACTTGAAAATAGATTTTCTGATAAGCTGATATTTTCAAGCAATGGCTTCGTATTGGCGTAGTTTTAAGTTTGTGGAACCCTAACGTTTTTATTCTTCTCATTATCGTCTAATTGTAATAATTGGCCTTTAGTCAAATTATTTCTTAATTACACTCAAATACTAAATGATTTGATTAACCGTTTATAAGTACTTCAAGCGACAGTGGAGGTCAAAAATTGTATAAAAAAAAAACAATTTAACCTAAGATAAGTAAGGTAAGGTAAGTAAGGCGTCGCTCCACAACTTACGGCTAAGGTACGCACATGTTTGTATGAAAATGTAAACGGGATCCTCTATCCGGATCCAATAGACAAAACAAGCGCTGCACGCTGGGTCAAACAAATGAACTGCGTCAAACCTCACAGTACACATCTTGCGTACTTAGTGGACGGTGAATTTTGGGCCGAATATTATTTTAATGAAAATTTTCCATTGACACGTTAAGCTGAAGTGGACTACTATTCGTAATACTGAGGTAAACACTTTATCAGACCATGTCAGTCGAAAATCAGAACAGATTATATAACTGTTTCTGACATCAGAAGATAATTGAACGTGCCATGGACTACAATGGATAGGGGCGTTATTTTTATCGGCTTTTTAATAGCTCGACACTGAGTTGTGGTGCTCAACGAATGGAAAAGCCACTCGGTCTTCTTCAGTCCGTGTTGTAAAAGCTGGGTGGAGGATTATCTCAAATGGATGGAAAACAGCATCCTGCTGCAGAAATAACAGAGTTCTGAGATAGCTAATCCTATTTGTCCGTTTAATATTTCCAGAAGCGATTTATTTATTTATTTAATACTATTCATTATAATATTTTATTTTATTTGTTATTGTTTTTGTTGTACAATGTGAGTTATTTAACATGTAATTGACAGTCGACGACATTTAAGATCTCGACTCTCTGTAGTGAGTTCTATCTGTCTATTTAAACTTCATGTACAATAGTGGCACATAGGCGGACTTAATTAATCTATTGTTAGATTTAGTATTTTGCTATTTTGGTGTTCAAAGATTGTGATGATTTCGTTAAAGTTTTTTAGTGCAAAATGAGTCTACTACTAAAAAGATTGGGCATTGTAGGAAGTATTTTTTTGTTACATAACAAACATACGGTCGATTTGATACACACGAGATAACATGCCATTAACAATTTTCGTCGGGCTCATATGATAGTTTCCGACTCCTGGCATCTGTCAATTGATCAAGATGACAAGTCCCTAAACAAGATATTATGTAAGACGGACATAAGAGGGTCTTTTCAGACACGTTTAGAGATAGTTGAATTACGAATATCATCCACAGGAAAGTATAGATAAAGTTTATTTTTACACTCTATTTATTTTTACACATACATTTAACTTTGCTGGTTATTTTCCTGTTGGGCTAGCATGAACGCGCGTCGAATAATGTTATATTTAATTGAAAATACTAGTTTCAACAGAGCTGTTAAGACTTTATTCATATTTCTATGGGTAATACTAATTGTGCTTGTTGCAAATTTTTTAACGTTAAAGCTGTAGGATAGTAATTGTATTTGCGATTCAATAACCGTTTGAATACAGGGACGCCTTCTTCTAGACAAGCGTGGTCTATCGTCGCTCGGTCGCATCTGCGTTTTTTTTTTTTTTAATGAGTTATCTATCGCAGACATGGTAGTCCGCGCCCTTGTTTGAAATTGTTTTTTTTTGTTTACATGGTTTTACTACTTAAAATTACATTCGTGCTCCTACTTTGGACACTTACATTATACTAAACTTATTAGAATAACTTAGAATCTACGTGAGTCCATCTCTTTTTTTTATACTAATATACATGCTCATGCACAATTTTTTTTTTCATCATTTCATTTCATTTGCATCTTCGTTTCACATCAGATGAGTTGCGGCCATAGAGCATATAAATAGTCTTTGGTTGCGGCCAAACGCAGGCTTATTTACAGTACTTAACAAAAAAAAAAATGACGTCGTGCGTTCGTGCTTCTAGATCGCGGGGGTTACTATGACGTCTTGTAGCAGGAGTAAGTGGGAATGATACAGAGCTATATAGGTCGTGTAGCGCCATCTCTTTCCCACACTGGAATTACTCCTGCTCTTTTTATTTTTTTTATTAACTAATATATATCATATAATCTGAAATAAATGATTATAAGTCACTTCTGGGCTTCGTCCACTTTAAAGTTTGCATTTCCATAAATAGAAGCCTTCGAATATGCTTATAATGACAAAAATATACTTTGACCGTCAATGGATCCATTTCGTATATTTTACTAATGAGTTCAATTTGATTAAGTGCTCACTCAATTATAACAGTATTATAGGCAATTACTATTTCTGGAAAACAGTTTATTTTAACATACGGAAGTGGTGCTTATAAACTCCTTAATAAAGTTCAACGCAGTACAAAACAATGGGCAGGTAGATACTACGCTTAAATCGAGTCCAACGCTAAAGCTTGCTTGCACTACACAAATATTTTAAAGCGTAGGTATAACGTTGCTTGTATATTTAACGTCATTCTTTCCCAGTCATCTATCTATCGTTTGAACTAAAAGTACCAATACAAAGTGCATTATACACGCAACAAATCAGTGGTAAACGAATCTACTACTGAGAAAATTGTATCTAAACATACTGAACATTGCAGAGACGTCAGCACATCAAGCTACCCGAAACTGTAAAATTTTCCCAGTCATCCTTACACCTAATGCTTTAGCGATAAAGTTGAAAATCTATTAAAGAAATACAGATTGTAGTAGCTTGATATGCTGGCGTCTGTACCTAGAACGATTATAGTAGCATTCCTTTAGATTATCACCTAATGATCTGTTATTTTGTTGGAAACTTTCATTAACTACTGTTAATTTTTATTGATTTTAATAGTCAGGCGGTAAAAACACAACTTATGATATTCTTACTGTAAAGTCAGTCGATTATTTTAAAGGCCTGTCTTACTCAATTCTTTGCCAGGAACATTAAAATGAAACAAGAAGTAAAGAGAAATGGAGCATCTAAATTTACTCGACATGATTTAATACACGAACAAAGTCGGCCTCAAACCGAGCTATATTAGGCAAGATATAAATATAGCGGCCTTGCATGTCAATGGGCAAAGGTGAAAGCTTTTCAAGTAAACGATGTAGAAAATGCATGAGTAGGTAAATAAAATAATAATGATGGATGTTCTAAGTAAGGATTATATTGTTTCAAGGATAAGGAAAAGGTTTTTGATAAAATAGCGGTCTGTAAATTGCGTCGTTAATGAGTCTTGACAGTGCCCTCAAGCTGTTTTTACTCAGAATTTCTCCAACTAGTTTGAAGTTGGAATTTGTAAGGGTTTCTGAAAACTGACGTCGGTATTGAGATAGTTCAAAGAAATGTTGGATGCATTCAAGTCAGATTGGGCCACAACAGTACGTAACAAAGAGTAATAATCCGGAAATCTATGGGGAATGTCAGCTGTGCACCAAGGTATGTTGATGTCATATACACTAAAATAAAATATCGACCTGTATGACAATTATTACATTGCGTGATAATAATTTGCAACTCCGGCGAAATGAAACAATTTATTAAATTAATTAGAACTTGCAGATTTTGCTGAAAACGTATGCTAATGTATTAAAATCTACTGTACAATACAGTTCCACAACCGTGTCTGTATTGGATGAGTCATGGCGCATGGTTGGGGTAATTAGCCTATACGGGTCCCACTCTTGTGACACGGGCCCTCTCTCAGTGAAAAGGTTTGGACCATTATCCACCACGCGGGCCCAGCGAGTTGGGTGAATGTCACATATCCTCGAAGTTTTGGTTCCAGGATATGCCGATTTCCCCCTTTCTGATAATTAATAGGCTTGCGTTTAGCCGCTACTCGCCTGATATGAAGCGATGATGCGGCCTAGGGTGGAGCGCGCTTGCCTAGAAGAAACCGATTCACTCAACAGATCCAGATTAGAGTGATCTGAGAACAGAGAAACCCTAATGTTTTCCTTCACCGTTTTGAGAGCAGTAGTGATAAAATAATTTACACAACGTTAAGTACCGGCCTGTTTTTGGATCTATCACTACAAGTGTTGGATACGATGGGATCTCTACTAGAATCTTAAAGTATATTGCTTATCATAGCCATATCATTAATGACATTTTTCTTAAATTGCGGCCGTTTTCACTAGGATATCACTGCTTCAACATGGATAAAAGATGACAACGTTAGCCAAAGAATGGCTAGAGTTGGGTTCACTCTTTCACTATATTAAGTGTTAAAATACCCTTAACTACACTGAAAGGCATTTGTTCTCTGCGTCATTTCGATAATTTTTTGTTCTGGATCATAACCAGAAGGCTAGTTACGGAGATATTGGGGGTGAAAGTTCCAACTTTTTCACTACAAGTTTTTATAACTTTACTTTAAATACATCAATGACCCTCGTATTATTCCATGTAAGGTATCCATCAGTACGATGTTCTGAGTGCGTTACATTGGGTCCTACCGTAAAACGTGATTTTTCACTCCCAAAAAAAGAAGTAGTTTTCCAGAATAATTTGATTTCGTGATGGATCCGTTTACACCTTGTACATGTCACCTCCAAGTACACTAAGTAGGTAGGTAGTATACCTATTATGTATCTTATTATACTCTGATATTTCTTCTCAAATGCATATAATATCATATTATCCAGTAAGGACTTAATAAGCAAATACCAGTTAACTGAACATCAGACCGAACACATTGCTTTAAATAATGTAATCAAGCATGTTCTAGAACATGTTATTACTAGTCCCTTTGAACATGCGTAAGGACCGCAAATACAGGGTTTTACATTGACATTCACAAACGTAGCGACCCTAGTGAGGGTCCCTCCTCCCTTGTTGATTACTTCAAAGTACCTATTATCTAATGAACTGATTTTAGCTGGGCTACTATCTGAATATATTGACTGATAAAGCGAGTTGAGAACATCTTTTTATGCTTTTTCTTTTCAAAGGCAAATTTACCTTCACTACCATATGAAAATCTACTTATGCTTTTACCAATAAATTGTCTGTCATCTTATTTAAGACTAGTTACCAATTTCAAGGGTTTTAATTTTTTTTTGCAAGGAACCCTAATTATTTTTTTTAAATAAAAGCCGGGACAAACAGACAGGCAGACAGACCGACTGCCACACAAATTGAAAAAAATGTGTTTTTGTTTTAAGTGCCGTTTAAATTTTCATGAATGCGTTTCAGCAAAAAGCTGTTATTTTGATATTACAAACAGACCCTTCAATTTTTTTTATTTGTAAGATGTAAGATAAACATCATGACTATCTGCCTAGCCTTTTCTCAACTAACGTGGTGTCGGTTTTCAGTCTTACTAGATGGAGCTGAATACCAGGTTAGACGTACTGAACGCTGTGTTAAAATTTGTCCATCTATTTTAATGGGACCTTAGGCTGGTTTTATAGTCACGCCGCTAGACGCGCCGTTGGGCAGCGCGCTGTTGAACAGGAACACCGAACGGCGCTGCTCAAGCGCGCGAATTTGAAACGCTACTACTACCCCAATACATATCCGAGCGCGCGCGAACCGACGGCGCTGCTGAAACGCGTGACTATAAAATCAGCCTTATACCTACATATATATAGCTACCTAGTTATTTGATCCTGAGGAATACTTAATAGAGTTGTATAGCACACTAACATTTCGTCAGTAAAGTAAAGTCTATTTTAATCATGGGTATTATTCCGGTTGTAGAATGCAACAAAATTCTCAGTAGCAGTTCGAATCCAGAATGGTAAAGAAAAAAAATAAACACAAAGACGCATAGCACTTTTTTAATCCGAAAATACCTATAAAGGCAAAAATGGTCTCAACCAACGAGGTAGACAATTATCTCTGGTCACACAAAAAAGTTTTGAAACTGTCGCGTAGTGATGTTCTAGTTTTATCGACAAAGGGTCGTATCGGCCGGTGCGAGTCGGAATAACTAGGGGTGCGGGCGTACTGCCAAAACGGACCGGCCTGTTCAACCTCTTTATTTGTAGTCGGCTTACCCAACGACAATCTCTTTGCGTCCGCGCTTACTTCAATATATTTCGATTACGGCTTTAATACAGAAGATGTTAGTCTATTTATAATCCTTTGCTTTAGGTTTACCTAAATCATTTTAAAAGTATTGACCAATTATTTATCGGTTCTGAAGGCTACATTACACACTGTTAAATGTGCTAATAGTTATCCAGTCTCAGGGCAGAAAATAAAGATGTTTGATTTCGAAATAAAATTAAAACAAGGCAATTATTATATTCAATCACTTCCATCATCATCTGCCGAGCCTTTTCCCAACTATGCTGGGATCAGCAACGATCAGTATTTCCAATCACTTACACGTAAAATATTCAATTGTATTAAAAAAATCGTACAAATGAATAAATGCTTTAGTAAAAATCGGTCCCTGATAACTTTATAAAACTTTATTTCCGTGAAATCACCGTTAACGGCCACGCCAGTCGGAAGCGCTGAAGTATTTGATGAATTATTTCCTGTTGGAGAGCGAAGTTACGCGAAGTGTACTTAAAAAGTACGCCAACATTCTAACATGCGAATCTCACGTCGATTGTAAATCTCACGACCCACGTCATAATATTCTACAGAAGCGTACGAATAAGTAAATAAAATTGAATAATTTACGAGTAGGTTTTACCACAGAATGTCACAGGGGCGGTGATGTGAGATATCAAATTATAAGAGGTTGTGTGCACATGCGCGGTGAGCGTCGCCGGCCGCGGCCACCAGTCTGCTCGACGCTCGCGCCCTTTCCGAACGAGCCGCGCCATGTTCCGATATCAAATTCGAAACTCGAACAACTCGCGAACGCAACAATAAAAAACCATAGACGTTATTAGTGAGTGTACATAATAAATTAAACCTTTTTTTATTTAATTAACTGTCCATAAATATTTTTGTGTTTAATCTGTGACGTGTAGAACAGTTGAAACTTTTAATTGGCGTAGTTGTTCAGATTTTTCCGCGTCTTTGAGTTTGATCGGCGGATTTGTGTGCAGTGCGATATATCTGGATCAGTTAAAAGTTTTTTATTCGGTAAGAAAGAGGATGATTATTTTATTACCTAAGTAATATTTTTTTAGTACCGTTATTTATTGGTGCGTTACTTTTATTACGTACTCGACGTATATTTGTTTCCATGAGAATGTTTTTATAGATGAATGGTTTCGAGTGCCTTATTATTTTATTAAAAATTATGTGTTCATTATTTCTTTATTATCAAAAAATATAAACGTTTGAACGTAGAAATATGGCGTCGATTTAGTAAAGTGAGAGAAAAAATGCGACCGTACGGTGTCGCGTTTTTTTTTTATAATTATTGTTGTGCCATTGTCAATTAATAATGATTGCAATAGGTAGAAGTACCTACATAAAAGTATATAGATTATAGACACATTTTAGACCCTTTTATTTGAATAGATGACTTTATGGAAGTCCCAGCAGTTGAATAAAATATGAATTAAAAGCGTTTGAATGTATACCGAAGGCATGCCCAACAGTGGACAACTTCATGATACATATTGACTTAATCGGTAAGTCTTTTTGTGCCAAAACGGCAAGTAAGGAATTGCATTAAGTGGATCCACAGCAGCAGCGGTGGAGCTCGTGGTTAAGTATTAACAGTCGCACGGGTCGATCTTCATGAGGATTTTCACACATAAAATAAAGGTTAACTTGCACTTGATTGGTCTGTGGATGGGTGACCATCCATTAGACACCGAGTTTCCTCCGTGTCTAGGAGAGCACGTTAAGCATTTCATTACAAGTAGTCAGTGGCCCGAAAGTCTGACTACCAAGGGGTTTCGTATTACCCAGTACTGACTGGATAATACGAAACCCATTATTTACATGGAGCGACTGCCTATCTGATCTCCACAGATCAGATAGGCAGTCACTCCATGTAAAATACTGCTATTCAACTGCATCCAGTTAGACTGGAAGCCGACCCCAACATAATAGAGAAAAGGCTAGGCAGGTGAACAGCAGCATCTTCTTAATCACGATCTGCGTCTGTAATTTCATCGTTTTTGAATTTCCCAAAAGACATTTTTTTTCAGGAATAAAAATTATCTTTTTAGGAAGAAAAAAGAATTAACTTCTTTTTTTTTAGAATTTACTTTTTCTAGGCTCTCTGGTCCTGAACATAAGGACGTCAGGACCAATCGGTCACACGTATGATCATTATTATTAAAATAGGTTTAGTGGCTATGTCAGCCCGGCCGGCCCAGCCCGCGATGGGCCTGCGTGGTGAATTACGAACCACCCCCTCACAAGGTGAGGGTGGCCCAACTGTGGGAACATAGGCCGATCACGTTTATACGTAAATATGTTTATGTATAACAATACATACCTACTTAGTCTTTAGAGCATAATTTTATGTAATCACTAAAGATTTAATAATAAGCGAGTAGAGTCTACCTCGTAATCACCTTACCATCCTAAAATTTACTGTCACTTGTAGGTCATTTTAAGTTTAAGGGCTTAGGGCTTCTTTAACACTTGTTAATGTTTCGGTCTTCTGGCAATTACTGTCAAAAGTAAAGCATTACGAGGTCGATTATACATAGTGATGAACTCATGTTAATGAGCGGTCTTATTAACGTATGCTTATGAGTGATAGAAATTAATTAATAGGTTTTGAAATTCAATCGCATTTTCCATGTAATTACTAACAAGGTACCTATTTCAGATACAGAAATACACCTGACCATATAATAATCTCCCCATACGTTCCATACATCTATGATACTACTCAATATTACTAGGCATCAAAGCAGTCAATTTCAATTATAGGGAATTAATATACTATCCAGTACGATCTTATTGCACGGAATTTAGTCTGGCAACATCGAATTTGCCCAATCATCGATTTCCGAACAAAATATAATAGACCAACTATTTGGTTAAATTAGCTGGCAAGAAACTGATGACGTCATCAAAATGATGTCAGGGTTGCCCTATTTCGCTAGTCATTGTGCCGGAAGGGATCAGTCCCAACTATTATTAGAAGGATTAACCGAATATCCTACACATTAAAAAAAACCCTTGTTTGTATCGACATAGCAGTCAATTTTGTATTAACGAAAGTGGTATTAAATTCCAATTGTAGAGCATGAGAGAAATTAATCGGTAAGTCCACACCTTTGTAATGTCGGTGTTGTAGATATTTCATTTTTTTTTTTTTACATTTTATTTTTAAACTGTTAAAGTAGATTGTTGTGATTTTTAATTCACGGACTATTGGTACTCGCTTAGGAGTTCGCGGCTAATAATAACAGACGCACGGGTCGGTCTGCAAGATTAAGCCGCAAAGTTAAGTGGATATATGACCATCCATTACATACCGAATTTCCTCCGTGCTTCGGAAAGCGTTGGTCCCGGTATTTGTAGGTCTTTGTCAGTTGTTACAGGTCGTCAGTAGCCCGAAAGTCTGACAACCAGTCTTACCAAGGGGTATTACCCAGTACTAACTGGGTTGTAGACGTTAGATAGGCAGTCGCTCTGTGTACAATAATGGTATTCGGCTGCATCCGATTTCACTGGAAGCCGACTCCAACATTGTTAGGAACAGGCTAGGCAGATGATGAGACACTTAAAAATTAATTTTCCTGACTTAAAGTATCAGAAAACTAATTTCGAACTATTGGAAATTGTTTTCAAAACACTCCTATTGTTCAGGGAATGCATGTCAAAAAACCCTTTTCCAAAACAAATATTCAGAATTACCTTAATTTAGTGTACACTCCCGGGGGCTTCCCAGACGGGGGTGATACGTTCAAAGTTATCTCACAACGTGAATTATGTGTCTGAGTATGAATTATATGACAAAAAATGTTCAAGTACGTCGAGTACTACGTGATAAGTGTTGCAAAGTGGGATACATTTTTCATATTTGTACAGATGTCCTGAATTACGAGGTGTTCAGATTTTTTTCTCTCGCTTTATATACCGTATTTATATTTCGTATTTTAACAGCGAAATATGAAAAGTTGTTTGCAAACAGAGTATTTCATAACCAAATAGTTTGCATAATTTGGTGTATTGTTTCAAAAACACACTTTTTAAAAATAAAAAATAAAATTAACATACCATGTTCGCGATTTTTCCGGAAAATCCCTGCCTAAAAAGACTCGCTACACGAATATACAGCCGAGTGGTACACCGCCGTGTATCGTGTTGTTGAGCTCCCAGAAATAGGGTTGAGCTGCACGATGACTGATGCATGTATGCCGTCTGTTCCGATAGGTCAACTCAAAGCTATGGCTCTGTCCTGAAAATACCACTCTAGATTTTGCACCGTAGCTACAGTTACATCATTCAGATTCACGATGTAGATACCTGTGAGTTAACTCTCTGGTTTTAGCGAACTGGCCCATCATCATACTCTTGCCCTCGTCCCAATTCATTTGGGGTTGGCGCAGCATGTTTTCTTCTTCCATACTTCTTTATTACTCGTCATCTCATCAGCCACCTCTTTTCGTGCCATATCATTCTTCACACAGTCCATCCATCTTTTTTTGGTCTTCCTCTACTCTTATAAAATTTTAATTTAAAAAAAAATCGATTCAAGATTCATCCATCCTGAGAAAAAGATGACATATTTATTTATCTCACAAGAAAACTGAGATGCAAATTATCCTATGCCCTAAAATAGGTCATGGTCTATCCCTGTGCCGAATAATATCCAAATCTGTTCAGGCGTTAAGACGTGAAAAGTAACAGACAGAAATACCGACAAACAGATAGTTTCTTTTCCTTTTTAAATATAAAAATGGAAACGAGATTATTAAACATATCACATTTATAATTATGTAACAACACAACATAATTATGATATGTTATGTTATATGTGGTTGCATCTTCTTCAAGTCTGTTGTTAATTCAAGCAAAGCAAGGAATTATCTACGTGTTAACCTGCTTAATGCAATTACTAAGCAAATCACTAGGATTTCATTATCTGAATACCGATTAACATTCTGCTATTGATTCTGAAACTAAGCTTCGGTAATGTCCGTGCATTGAGCTCAAGCTTATGTTGGATTGCACTTTGTTAGAAATTAACGTAATCTTAGTGCACACTAAAGCTATGTTGGTAAACTTAGTGATAATTATAACCTTTAAGTGCTTAGATAAAAAAAATAGTTCCATACTTGACAAATAGCCTTAACCTGTAAAAAATATAGTGATTATTATTATTAATTTTGTTTTCAGCTGTGGTATATGATGCTATAAAAATACAAGGTATTATGTTTTCGAATTTTAGTCGGTTCAAATCCCGAGTGCCGCAAGAAAATTTTCGAAAATGTTTGAATGTTTCATTTCATTGTTTCTTATTAAAAATAAAGGAATGTTTCCTTTGAGTATAATTTGCTATCTCCAGTATTTAGTACTTTCCTTCCAGGTGAGGTTGAAAAATTCTACCCTGCATAATTATGTGAAGGAGTACACTTATGTAATACTTTTTGTTGTCCATTATATAAAAGTTGTATATTTCTAGTTACAGATCCTAACTAAATAAATTAAATTACATTAGCATGTGGCTAATAAAAGACTTAATAAAAAATCAACCTATAAAGATTGTGTAATAAAAGTTTGTATATCTTGAATCTCTTGGAACGGAACTTAATTGTTTTTGTTTCCGACACCAACAAGGAAGAAATAATTGAATGGTCTGCAAATAATATAATATAGATTGATAGAGAAATGCGCAAATCCATTGTATCCGAAGGAGTAATAAAATGAAATAGCCGATAGCTATTACGTCATCGTGTTTCAACAATAAATCATTGATGTTACAATTTGTCCTTTTGTGAGAGGAAATAATAATGTCGTTACTGTTGCTTATGGCTGTTGGCGGGCTATTAACTAGTTAGTTTTCGTTGTTGTCATACTGTAAGTGCTCCAGCTGAGTATAGCTTTCCTAATATTATTGATTAATATTGTACGCTGTTGGTATTACTGTTCGACACGACTGAGAATAATTCAGCTTTCTCTCTCTGTCGGTGTTTTATTAGGTGGGTTACCCAAATGCGCATCTTAAGTCAAAGCCATGAATCGTGCAAATACGTGTTCGTCGTGTTCATTTGTCACTCATAAAATGTACCATTTTGAAATGAATGCGATGACGACTGTCGTGCGACTATCGCTTTGGTTACATATGGAAGCGTGTCTGTGAATCGCTGGCACTGCAAGCTTTCTACATCGGTGTTGAGCTTGTATTAGGAGTCTCATATCTATAAGGCAGTGTTAGGTTAAGTGTTTAGGCCAAGTTTACTAACATAGTTGTTAAGAAATATTGGTACTAACATATTGAGCCCTGTTACTTGTTTATTAAATATAGACAAATAAATATTGTAATTTTTCGTAGTCTGTTCATTGCGAAAGCTTACATTCTTCTTTTTTGACATTAGTGGGATGGCTTGGTTGATAGCTTGATTACCTCAAGTATTGGCAAAAACATAACTACCCAGCCAACTAGATGTTAACTGGGCTGGCTTTTAAGGGAGCGCCGCATTTAAATATAGTCACTAGAGAAGCATAATTTGTTGGCTGTCATCTGGCATAATAATTCTTTACTCGCCTTTCAGGACAAAAGGGTTCTTTGTTATAAAGTATTATACTAATTTTCCTTGTGTGCCGTGTTCAGTCCGTCAGGTTTACCTAACTTATGTGTTCGTTTACATGCAATGCCGCACGGTGCCCGGTTTTGGACGGCTCATCATAAAATATAATGAGAGCTTTTCACGAAGCTTTGTTTTGCCTCCAAATACGATGAGAGGCAACAGTTTCATTATTTTGAATTTACATAAATGGAGTTTATTTTATCACTGAATGATAAAGAAAAGGTTAAAGATAGTAAGTACACTGTACAGGCCATGTTTCGAATAGTCCCTACAGGTTGATTACAAAAACTTGCCAAGTGCGAGTTAGACTCGCGGGCCGAGTCGAGCCTGCATTATGAAGTTTGTACGGGTTTCGTACAAACTTCATAATGCTGACCGGTTTTTTTTGTTATTAAACTACATATGTACGGTTTTCTGATTTTTATGTTTACATGTGCTGGAAGACATTGCTTCTTGACATGATTCAGGGGCCCAATTCTGCTATTACAATAGACGACAATAGTGTCAGAATGGTCTGTCATTGATTTCATAATTGTTGATTTTGACAAGTTTTGACAAGTCAAAATCAACAATTATGATATCAATGACAGACCATTCTAATGGTAATTCTAATGGTCTGTCATTGATTTCATAATTGTTGATTTTGACAAGTTTTGACAAGTCAAAATCAACAATTATGAAATCAATGACAGACCATTCTGACACTATTGTAATAGCAGAATTGGGCCCCAGGTCAATGGGAAGTACCTACCTATAGGATTAGATATACTTATAGTTTAGGATTTGTTTCCTTTGTGAAATAACAAACTATGCGAAATTAAGCGGCATAAATTGTTGTATCATTATTAATTTCAAGTTTATATTTAGTTTGCATTCCCAGTACGGTCAGAGTGTTATTGGGTTTTTCCTTAAGGCTTTCACAGCAGAAGTCTGGATCCTGGATTTGTGCCAGGTTGATGGCAATAGGCCTTGCCCTTAATTATGGGACATGGACAAAACTTGCTCAATGTGAGTCTGCTACTGGTCTATAGTCTATAGGTACACCTGTGCCGTTCCTTTGGGTGAAGCAGACGTGATTTTATATTTTATAAAAGTATTACTTAATTTAAAAGTGTACTGTTTGTTGATTGTGTCATCGGAAAATATCTATTAAATGAAACCCTATCAATTTTAAAGAGAGTACGATTATCGCTGTCATCCGAAGCCGGGGTGCTAATGATTTTGGCTTGGATGGTTGACGGCCAAATTTTCCAACGATTACACAGTAAACTTATTTCATACGGTTGTCAATTAAACTGCTGAAATAATTATGATGGCTTTTTTTACACATTTGGATGTTTAATACGTAGACGGATTAATCAAATATTGGTTTTGATTTTAATTCTATTTCTAGTAGGTAATATAAATGTGGATTATTTGTGAGTTTGTTACTCTGATATGGATGAAATAAACATAGAATATTTTTTTACCTGATATATGACTTTGTTTCGAGAGCATCTCGTGGCTAAATAATAACAGCCGCTCGGGTCGATCTTTAGGTAAAGCGGCGCTTGCCTAGGTTGGTCCGTGGATGGGTGACCACTCATTACATACCAAGTTTCTTCCGTGCCTCGAAAAGCACGTTAAGCCGTTGGTATCGGCTGTAGATCTTTGACAGTCTTTACAGGTAGTCAGATGGAAACTCTGAGAACCATTCTTACCAAGAGGTACCGTATTACCTAGTACTAACTGGGTTGGGGAGGTCAGATAGGTAGTAGCTTCATGTAAAATGCTAGTAATCAGCTGCATCTGGTAATAGGCTAGGCAGATGATGATGATCTGAGTTGCTTTCGGTTTTTCGTCTCAGACTAGTTGTTGACCTGGTTTTTAAGGTTCCGTACCCAAAGGGTAAAACGGGACCCTATTACTAAGACTTCGCTGTCTGTCTGTCTGTCTGTCTGTCTCCAGGCTGTATCTCATAAACCGTGATAGCTAGAAAGCTGAAATTTTCACGAATGATGTATTACTATTGCCGCTATAACAACAAATACTAAAAATTAAAAAAAAAATATATTAAGGGCTCCCATACAACTGATATGATTTTTTTTGCCGTTTTTATAGATAATGGTACGGAACCCATCGTGCGCGAGTCCGACTCGCACTTGGCCGGTTTTTATAAAATAAATTTGACGTGTTGGTCACAGTTTTTTTTTATAAGAACTAATGTTTGCTGAATAAACATTGTTTTTATTGTTTATCGTGTACAAGAGTTTTCACTATGATATTCGAGTGAGGGAGTGAAATAAATTACAAATCTGTACGTTTTTACAATATCGATGTTTGAACACTGTCGATTTGAACGTAACTACGTAGTAAAGTTCTATATGAAAAGCAATCCATGCGGGGAAGGACAGTTAAGAAGAAGTTGTTTAAGAAATCTTCGCATGCCAATTACGAGTAAGTATTCCATATTTGCTCTGATCTCTGAGAGCCTAAAAATAAGGTTTTTACATATCTTTTATTATGGTATTTTTACGTACGATCCATTCACATCGTCATAATAATATAAAAAAGCGGCCAAGTGCGAGTCGGACTCGCCCATGAAGGCAACCGTAGCAGCAAGTAACATAATATAAAAGTTCTTGTAGTTCGTTGTAACTTTGATCGATGTTTTAATAATAGAAATAGTATTAAAAAAAAAACTACTAACTAGATATCGTTCAAACCGGTTCAACTTCGGTGGAAGTTTACAATGTAATGTACATTATATATATATTTTTTAGTTTTATCATTCTCTTATTTTAGAAGTTACAGGGCTCGCAGTTCTCGCGCAAACTATTCAGTTTAGAAAAAAAAAATATTACAAACCTCAATTTCATTTTTGAAGACCTATTCATAGATACCTCACACGTATGGGTTTGATGAAAGAAAAAAATTGAGTTTCAGTTCTAAGTAAGGGTGTAAGTATGGGGAACCCCAAAAATTTACTGTTTTTTTCAATTTTTGTGTGAAAATCTTAATGCGGTTCAAAAAGTGGCTGTAACATACGGACGGACAGACAGACAGACATGACGAATCCATAAGGGTTCCGTTTTTTGCCATTTGGCTACGGAACCCTAAAAAGTGGTATTCATAAATAAATTGGTTACAAAGTCAAGATAGGCCGACTTTATTATCTGTCATATCTGCCTAGCCTCTTCCCAACTATGTTGGGGTCGGCTTCCAGTCTAACCGGATGCAGCTGAATAACAGTATTTTACATGGAGCGACTGCCTATCTGACCTCCATAACCCACTTAGTGCTAGGTTATACGATACCCCTTGGTAAGACTGGTTGTCAGATTTTCGGGTCACTGACTACCTGGAACGACAGTCAAAGATCTACAAAATGACAGCCGGGACCAACGACTTAACGTGCATTCCGAGGCACGAAGAAAACTCGGTTGTAATGGGTGGTCACCCATCCACGGACCAACCTAGGTAAGCACGGCTTAACCTAAAGATCGACCCGAGTGGCTGTTCTTATTTAGCCACGAGCTCCTCCGACTTTATTATCTGTAAGGAACGCAAATAATTCCGCGGTGAACATTGTTATTCTACTTTATTAATCAAAAACGTCTGTGTTTGGAAGAGGCACCGTTTTTTCTTCATTCGTTACGAAGCAGAGTGTTTATTGTGTTATTGTCTGGAGGCTTTTAAGGTAAAACTTTGCTATTTGTACTCTTGATTGGTTGCTTTGATACACAAACATATATAATCCTTGGTTCGATTCCCGGGTCGGGCAGTGTTATTGGGTTTTTCCATCAGGAATTTCTCAGTAGCAGCCACGGAGTCTCGATTTGTGTCCAGTTGATGGGAATAGGCTCGTCTCCTACGCTTCGCCAGTTATGTTAAAGTCATAGTAAGACTTTAAAATAAATGGCGAAGCGTGGGTGTACTACGAGTATAAGGTATACCTCTGCCTAACCCTTCGGGGATTACAGGCGTGATGATTTTATGTATGTACCTTCATATATAAACTCACACTTTTATCCTATGAGGATAGGTAGCAACTACAGGACGCCATCTGCTGCGATCCTCATATTGCTGCTTCCACATTAATGGAACTGGTCATACGAGTACATGGCCTTCCTTATTAGTATTCCTTACTTTAATATTTAATTATCTCTCCATGATCAAGGTTAATTAACCTTGATCATGGAGAGATAATTAAATATTAAAGTAAGGCAGTAAGTAATTATTTATTATAATCAATTAAAACTGAAACCAACTACTGAAGCGTTAAAACCAGCGGTAGGTACCTATAACTCAGTATAAATATAAATAAATAACTGCCTCGGCACTTTTCATCAAAAGGCCTTTCCTGGAAACAAAAATAAAGTCTACAAAACCCGTATTGGCAGCTCGCTAAGTCGAAATTTCAAGTATTTATATTGAAGAAATGTTCTTCGAAAACCTTACCGACGAAAGCGGCATGAATACGTAATTAGAAAAGATCAGAAGTGAGCGATTTTGTATCTAACAAAATCTACTTTAGATTAGCGACAGCATTAGCGGAACATAAGACGTCCACAAAATACAGATACTTGGATCCGTAAAACCTTTTTAAAAATCAGTAATAGGATTCAGGCGGGTGAAATGTTTTGTGGCGCCTACGGCGCTTAGAGGGGCTTAGCTTAGATTCCCAGCACAATCCGCTCTGATTGCACAAACGCTTTCCCGAAACGTACAATTTTTACTGCCGCCCACTACGGCTATCGGAAAGCGGGCAACAGACGAACTCGGTTTTTTTAACAGAAAAATTGTCTAGTTTCCTCTTCAATTTTTCGTTCCTATAAAGGGTGTAACAAGACCCTTAAAGAAGTCGAAAGTTAACTTATTCTCCCCGTCATTGCGATAATTGTTTTGTTCTAGACCATACCTGGGAAACTTCCAGTTACGGAGATGTTGGGGGTCAAACTTCCAACATTTTCACTGTTTTTTTTTAAATATAACTTTTTAAAGTAACATTTTTCACCCAAAAAAAATTCCCAGCAATAAGTTTTGCGTAAAGTTACTGTACATATTGCTTGGTTGACGGTTTCCTGAAGAGTCCGTTTACACCCTGTATGTGCACAAATTACTATCTTCTTGCTCTGCGTTTGAAATCAATTAAGCGTAAAAAAAATACTGTGAAAATATAAATTGCAGGCATTTCTTATCGCCATATTAAATGTTCATACGAAAGTGTTACGCAGCGCACATAATACGCATACCATCGTCATATGAGAATTAGCTTTTAAACGTCTCGTAAGCCAAAGGCGCCGGAGGGCCATTAAAGTAATTCAGTGGCTCATAAAAGCATTGTGTTGTTTAAACAGCGTAATTATACGGGCTTGTTCATAACATTCTGACATTTTTCTTATCTTATGAAATTAAGTTACTCTCATGTTTCCTAACGACTATTGCTTTTATGATCCTTATTTCAGCGTAACCTAAAACGGGAATATGTACTTAACCAAGTTCTCAACAAAATGTGTTACGAGTACTTCAAAGACTAACTTTTCCAATATTTTTCCGTATCATAGGACCGGGAATTTTCTAGATAATAACCGTGGGATTTTGGATCGAAGCTTCTGTTAGCTGATACAGATTTCCGCTGTTCCGATGATTGCACAAACGCGTACGGAGTGGTTTTAGAGGCTCACAAAAGTGAACAATAGGTACGCAAGATATGGCCAATATTTGTATGTGTTGAGTTTGTTATCGCGATCTGTGCATTTTAAACTTTAAACTTTTTCGTGAACTAAATAAATTCCTTTCTTTCATTACTTCAAATTGGTGATATAAAAACTTGGTAGTTGTACCTACTGGTACTAATACATTTATTATTACAACAACATTGAAAACTTCATTCTTGGACTGCAGGTCCTAACACTGGTATTCCAAGACCCGTCTTAAGTCAATTGCTTAGCTCAGTTAGACTCAATCGTCATGAAAACGGTTCAAAAAATTATATTCTTAGCCACAATTGGCAGATCCTCAAATTTGACAGATGATTTCTTATGAAAATCTCCAATCATAGGAGTTTATGTCAATTAATAAACAAACTACAGCTGTCAGTTTAGACTACGTCCTTATTGTGCTAGTGTCGGAACAATTCATACAAAAATCCTGCCCTAATCCGGATTATATATGGGAACAAATACACACACACCCACCGCTCCACGCACGCACACACATTTCAGCTCCACCACATTCCTTATCATCTCTCTAGTCTCCATTCTGGAAATCAAATACCAAGTCCCAAGATACAGACTAATGTCTTGTTTTAGCTCACTAGCAACAACAATAATAATATGATAACTAGCTTTACGTAATATTTTAAGCCACTTGTAATTTCTCTTGTGTATATTGTACTTACTAATGTATTACCTGGATAATAAACATTTTTCTATTTCTATAAAAATTTAATGCTACAATTTCTTGTAGGCAAGCAAGAGGTACAGTCGCCAGCGCATTATTACAAACTGTTAAACTCATTCGTTTTTGAACTTAACCATCAACATTTTATGGTTTAAAATCATTTGGAGAAATTTGACAGTTTGTAGTAAGTTGGTGTGCTGGCGACCATGCGCTATATCGTATTGTTCTAAACATCTATGGCCGGTTGAGTTCCATAGGTAGTTCAGAAAAATGATACAATCACAATGTTTACTTAGTCTTTAAAACTCGATTATTATTGTACGTAGGTAGTATTGATAATTGACGTTTATTGGACGCTTTTTCCGGGCCCTACATGGACCTGATGTAGACCTCTTGGCGTCCGTATCCTGGTAACGATTCGGTGACCTCTTTGGGGAAACCAAAGGTTTTGTCAGTGCGATTACAGATGAAGTTATCATGACGAACAATTATCGGAAATACATTGTCAAGGACGGTACGGTTGACATCTGTCGGGCATGCCACCGCCCGGTGAATCGATCCGACATATTGTTTTCGGTTGTTCTCGTCTTGCTAACGGTGAGTACTTGCACAGACACAATCTAGTAGCTAGGATTATCCACCAGCAACTTGCCCTGCAATACAACCTTGTGGGTTCTGAAGTTACTATACTACAAATATGTGCCCGAACCAGTTCTCGAGAACGGTCATGCCACATTGTATTGGGATCAATCTATCACGGACAGGACTATTTTAGCAAATAAACCTGATATTGTGGTGATAGATCGTCGAGAGCGCCCTGCAATGATTGTTGACATCACTGTCCCTCATGACGAGAATCTTGTGAAAGCTGAAAATGATAAAAAAATCAAGTATCTTGATTTAGCACACGAGGTTGTTGACATGTGGGACGTGGACTCTGCAGTCATTGTACCGATAGTCGTAACGGTTAATGGACTAATAGCAAAGAGCCTCGACCAACACTTTAGGTGGCTCTCATTGTGCGGCTGGGTCAAGGGCTTGATTCAGAAAGCAGTACTCCTGGACACAGCACGCATAGTGAGGCGGTTCCTTTCTCTGGAGCCCTGACCCCCGGCAGCCTGGACCTTGTTCCTGATGCCGATCTTTTTTACCCGACTGCGCGACGCAAAGGAGGGTAATGTGTTTATCAGTCTATGTATGTATGTATGTTTGTTTCTATGTGGCGTTCTAGAGACCAAATGCGTAGGCCGATTTTGATAATTCTTACGTCAATCGATTCGTCTTAACCTTGCGAGTGTCACTAAAGACATGACAGTAATCAAAATTCACCACAGCGACAACCAGACGCTATATAGTCAAAATGAAAAAAAAAAATCGATGAACTATGTCAAATGGGGTATCGTTGAATAGGTATTTTAAAATCATCTTTAGGTTCCTTTTATCATTTTTCATTTTAAATAATAGTTTATGATATATAACGATTTAAAGTTGTTTAACAACACAATCATTCTCGCTAATTTTCTTACTTATTGATTTGTTTTTATTTCAAGTATAAACGATATACAAACAAAAAAAAAACAGTGAAAAAGCATGAAGAACAAATATTTTTGGTAAAAAAATAACTTTTATTCATCGCCAAGTCGCCGAGTAAAAAAAAGTTTACTTGCAAGCTCGATAGATGACGTTGTTCATTTGATGCACGTTTGTGAATCGCGGTGTTAAGATTCTCAGCGTCTACTAATTGAATTCTTTGTTATGGATTTAAGTTTTCATACTTTACAACTGATTTTAGCTCACTAAGAGAGAATAGTTAACTGACTTTAGTGCGAACGTAAATTTGAAAATATTTCATTTGGATTCCTATTGTTTTTTGTTATCATCATTACATTTCTGTCACCAAAACTATTACGATTCACGACTCATAGTTCGGTAGGTAGGGTACATCAGTAGTTAATAAGTTTTTCGCTATAATATCTTAAAAACTGCGACTGCGAGTTAAACTTGAAAACCTGCGGCCTTTAACTGGCGAACGCCTTCAAAGAGAACGACAGAAATGGAAATCTATAGATTGGGTGATACTTAATAGATGAGATTTCTATGGTACCTTACCCAACGCTACGGAATATTAATCTACGCCTTCACGAAATGAAGCATAATCGACTGCACTTTGGTGGTTGTAATATTATTTTATTTGGTGATCTAATGCAATTGCCATCTGTGTCCAAAACAACTGGCGGGGCTTATTGCTATCGACAACCTGCGACGTTAATAGGTGAAGTCAACCTCTGGCATCTATTTGATTTCTGTGTTACCACAAAATATGAGACAACAACATGACACAACATTTGTGGATATATTAAATAATCTTAGAGTCGGTCAACTGACAATGCAACAATTGGAGATATTAGATAGTCGACGGGTAGAGGTAGACGATCTCAATGAAATCATTCGAGTTTTCCAACTACTAGACAGGTCGATGAACATAATCAAAAGATGACAACTATATTGGCAAAAACTACTAGGTTCTATAAATGACATGCAGTTGATATATCAGTAGAACCGAAAACATATGGTCAAAAACCGAAAGATGTATATGTTTCTGATGATCCTAACAAAACTGGAGGAATCGTTAAATATTTAACAATTGGTTTAGGATCACGAGTTATGTTACGAAGAAATTTGAATGTTATCCATGGTCTTGATAACGGAGCAATGGGTGTTATAAGAACAATTGAGTGGCCAGCTCTTCGGAGGGACCAATCGAAACCCGGAGAATTGCCACAGGCTGTTTATCTAGAATTTGACGACAAAGCGATTAAAAACAATGTTCCTGGAGTAGGAGTCAGAATCGAACCATCGACGACAGAATTCGATGCACTGCGCGGACAGGGTAAAATAGAGCGAAAAATGTTGCCATTGATATTGTGCTGGGGTGTAACTGTACACAAGCTCCAAGGAACTACTTTGGACCGAGCTGTGGTTGACTTAAGTTCACGCATTTTTGCTAAAGGTCAAGCATATGTAGCTTTGAGCCGAGTTAGGTCTCTAGAGGGACTTATCATCAGTAGTTTAGACCACCGCAAGTTACTAAATTTCCCAGACTAATAGATAAGCTTGAGACACTGGGAATCAGAGATTTACCACTTAAACTCTTTACGGATTATCTCAGCGACAGGTCTCAGCGTGTGAGAGTTGGAGAGTGGATGAGTGGCGATCTACCCATTTCCTACGGAGTTCCTCAAGGAAGCATTCTCGGACCTACCTTGTTTCTCATTTATATCAATGACCTCTGTGACCTTGAACTTCTGAATGGGAAGATTATTGCCTTTGCAGATGACACGGCCCTCATTTTCAGAGATAGCTCATGGGACAAAGCGTTTCAGCATGCTCAACGTGGCTTTAACATTGTTAACCGCTGGTTGAGAGCCAATCTCCTAACCCTAAATGTCGACAAAACAAAATTCTTAATTTTTTCTCTCCGGAAAGTTCCACAGACGTTTTCTGATTTTAACTCACAAATTATCGCACACTCGCACATGTGTAGTGGTTTATCACCTTGTGAATGTCCTCTACTTCAGCAAACTAACACAATAAAATACCTTGGCGTCCTACTGGATAACAGGCTTAATTTTTCACCTCACGTCGACCTTGTTTCATCTAGAGTTCGTAAATTAATATATATATTTAAAAATCTCAGACATATAGCAAACGCTAAAGTATTAAAAACGATCTACTTCGCTTTATGCCAATCTCTTTTAGTTTATTGTATAACGTCTTGGGGTGGGGCGTGTAAAACCATAATGCTGAAACTTGAGCGTGCACAGAGAGCGCTACTTAAAGTCAGTTCATTTCTTCCCTTCTATCATCCCACTATCGCCCTTTACCAAACCTGTGAAGTTCTAACAGTGAGGCAACTTTTTATACTGTACACTATCATCAAAATGCATGGTCGTCTGACTTATGATCCCATTGCTCTCCTACATAAACGAAGAAAACATACAGTTTGCGAGTCCAGAGCCTGCCGTACTCAATTCGCGCAGAGATTTTTCACATTTTTAGGTGGCCATATATATAATAAAATTAATCAGGAACTGGAAATTTATCCTGTATCTAAGCAAAAATGCAAACAAACTGTCACACGATGGCTCCTTAACCTTGATTATTCTCAAACGGAAAAAATCATAAATGTTCCGAAGTAATACCAGACCAGAACTAACATTCAGAAAATTTGCGTACACACCAAAACACACACACAATTTACACCCTCACAAAAGCACCCATACACACTATAACACACATATGGACACTACCACACAAAACACGATACTACCACATATAATTCCTTGTTTTGTATTTTTTCTTATTTCTTAGCCAGTTTTAATTTAATTTAATATAATTTAATGTAATAAAATTAATTTAATTTAATATAGCATAATCAGCCTTAATGTTCCCACTGCTGGGACACACGGCCTCCTCTCTATGAGAGGGAATGGGCTATAATCCACCACGCTGGCCCAGTGCGGGTTGGTAGATGTCACATGTCTTCGATTTTTTTTTTTTTGGCTCTACGACATGCCGGTTTCCTCACGATGTTTTCCTTCACCGTTTTTGAGAGCAGTGGTGATGAAATAAATTACACAAAGTAATGCGCCTGCCTGGGTTCGAACCCACGACTTACTATTCGTAAGTCGGGCCCGCCACCACTGGGCCACCGCTGCTCTCTCGAAATCAAATTCTAATGCAGAACAGAACGACTCACAGTCGGGGCCCATTCAAATTTTACCAATCAAATCTTCCCAAGGGGCCCCGACTGTGAGTCGTTCTGTTCTGCATTAGAATTTATGATTTAAACTACTGGGCTTGTTTCTTTCTTTTTAGTTTTTATTTAAGTTAATTTTTTCACGTATTTTTTAAAATTAGTTTTTACACAGTCGGGTTTTTTGTTTTTCTTTAAATTATTTTTTAAATATTTTGTTTACTTTTGTTTTTTCAATTATTTAAAAATATATAAAATAAGAAAAAGAATGAATAAAGGAAATAATTAACGTAAATAATAAATATTAAACAATAATTTTTAAATGTTTTTTTTATATATTTTTTGTTAATAAAAATATTTTAAAATACATAATCCGTGTTGAAAATGGTAGGTACCTGTTTGTTCATTATAAGTTTTTGATTTTACTGTTTTATGCGCTGAGTTTTTGTAAAAAAATGAATAAAGAGATAAAAAAAAACGTATCATAGTATTGATAAATAAATGATACGTATCCCAGCTTAACTCGTTACAAATCGAAAATTATGTATTAATTTTCAATCCACATTATCACAATTAACGTTCATAATGATTTTAATTAATATTTGTCATTTCGGTTGTGTTAAATGAATACAAAATCAAATAAAAAAATACATAATCCGTGTTGAAAATACCAATAGTACCTGTTTGTTCAATATAAGTTTTTGATTTTATTGTTTTATGCGCTAGGGTTTTATTAACCGCGTTAGGGCGCGTTATTTTGTGCCTACAATTGAATTTTACAATTTCATGAATAATATTTTATTGATACAGAATTATATTGAATAGTACCAACCTATAGTTGAATAGTGTTAGCGGTTAAACTTATGAGTAAACAATGTGAAGAATCCTTTATTAATTATGGTATTGTAACTTTCAGGAATTGACAACACATGATTAAAAACGTAATTACTGTTCTGGATACTTGAATTGTTTCAAGTTTAAACAATTGAAGATTCGGTCAAACCCATGTGGATAAATTTCGGCCGGACACGGATAGTGGGCACCTCCATAAAAACACTTACCTGAAGAGTGTGTTAGTGTCTTTTGTCTTCAGCCGGTCCGTAAATTCCCCGGATCAGTTGGACTGATTTTTGACAAGAAATCAATAAAGTTTAGATCTTTATATTGTTTATTTATTTACTTAAAGTTCATGTACAATAGTGGTAGGTACATAGGCGGACTTAATGTCACAAGGTTTTTCTACCAGTCATCCTTTTGGTTAAATAAGAAAACATTGTGATAGGGTACAAAATAAATATCCAAAAAATAAATTCTATACTTATAGGTACACATATTTTTATCGTCATTTTTATTTAGTGAATCAATCTAGCCAAAGTCAGGAAATTCGTTCAATTTTTGTACTTTTAAATTTACAAGTAAAAAATAGACACCTTTAAATAATATTTACGTCCACCTTCATTTCTCCAAATAAAATATTCATGGCGACAAAGTGATTTTACTAACTTAAAAAAAAATATTATAATTTTTCCATTCAAATTATAAACACATGATGGAACCGCCATATTTTATTTACGGATTTACCAATTACATTAATAACTGAATCGTCCGTGACATATTACGGTACGACCTTATTGTTTATTTATTGTATTAACATACGTAATGATAAATCATGGAACATAACGAGTGTTATTACATTGAAACGCGATTTATTATGGATATTTTCATGTTCATTTAATATTTAAGTCAGTCATGAAAAATGTATTGTGCGGTAGCAAAAATTCTGATTCTAGTTTAAGCCTTCTATATCTTTTTAATTACTAGCTTAGGCTCGCGGCTTCGCCCGTGTAGGTTTCGATAATTGTCTCACGGGATAGTACTACCAGGATAAAAAGTATCATATGTGTTACCTAGGTTATAACTACCTGTGTGCCAAATTTCATCTTAACAATTCAGTTTCATGAAAGAGTAACAAACATCCTTTTACACATTCATTCATCCTCATAAACTTTCTCATTTATAATAGCAGTAAGATAATAGTTATCTATTTAAGATCCCAAAATATAAGTAAAAGGTATTAAAATATGACTGCCTTTTTTTTTTTTTTTGGGATGGGATATCATCAAATGACTCCTCCCGCTCTGGGCGGAGCGGAAGGGAGTGTCAGACTTTTACTGACTAAAAACCATCCATGTTCCTTCCTTTGCCCTTTATGTTCCAGGGCCGCGGTATCTCCTTCGAACAGTCCCGGAGCCCAAAATATGACTGCCTAACTTCGTCAATCGTCATCAACATCAACATCTGCCTAGCCTTTTCCTAACTATGTTAAGGGTTTGCTTCCAGTCGGACCGGTGTGGCTGAATACTAGTATTTTACATGGAGTGACAGCCTACGTGAATGTCTTCTTTTTATCGTAAAGGAGACCATAGCATGCACAATAAACCTAGCAACTAGACTAAAAAACATAGTTCAGTTTTTGAGACAGAATTGCAAAGCTTAAACCAACAAATTCGCACAGTCAACTAAATTAGAATGATCAAAAACTGTTGCGCAGATAAACGAATAAACCAAATAACCTTACAAAAACCCAATTCACGACAAAAACACATCGGCCATGTTTTTCGTTAATCCAGCACACGTCCCGGTTCTATTTTTCACACCACGACCAAAAATAAAACATACAGCTCCTAGGGCTTGATTACACAAACGCGGATGATACGTTCCAAGTGAAAGAGCCGAGCCACTACAGTACAGCCAGTCACCCCGATCAAAGGAATTAGTGTGCACTCAGCCGAGTAGGAACTTGGATCTAACGCGTTTTGATGTTTATACCCCTAAAATTATGCAGGCAGGGCTTAATTAGAGTAATTGATTCAGTAAGATTATAGGTGTTGGTTGTTTCCGGGTTGTTGTGAATTAGAACGGCCTGGTGGTCAGATCTTAGGTGCTGTGGAATAGGATTAAGAGATTTATTTAATTTATTTATGTACACATAGATACAGATACTTAACAGGACAATATATTAACATAGAAGAGCACAAAGGTAAAGCTTATTTCATAAGAAGTTTCTTCCAGCAGACCTGCGGGAGGAAAGATGGATTAGAAATGTAGACACAGTGTGTAGAAAAGACAAAACAAGGAAATTTAACTTAAAACTTATAACAAAAAATATATCTACAGGGTGAAATTTAATTCATGGACATCCTTTTAAGGGGTCATTGTACTCATTATTATGAACAACTTTTACTACAGGACCAAACCTGAAATCGCGAAAAAAAATCTGCTCTTCCCTACATTTTGACGAGTTATGTGAACATAAATGCAAAGAACAGCTGATGTTTTTTCGCGATTTTAGGTTGAGTCCCATAGTGAAAGTTGTTCATAATGATGAGTACAATGACCCCTTAAAAGGATGCCCATGAATTAAATTTCACCCTGTATATAAAATAAACATACATACAAATTATGTTGAAAGGAAGAATAGTGTACTGTGAACTGCCTCGTTTGCCTAGTGGTTGCAATCGCGACTACTGAGTATGAGGTCCAGGGTTTGATTCGGGTCGGACAAATTGTTATTGGGTTTTTCCAACAGGAAATTTTCAGTAGCAGCTACGGAGTCTGGATATGTGTTCGGTTGATGGCAATAAGCCCGCCCCCTATTACATGGGACTTAAACATAACGGGCTAAATGTGGGTGTCCTGTTAGTTAAACCTCTGCCTAACCGTTCCTGATGAAAAAACCCAATAACACTATGATGACCTGGGAATCGAACCCAGGACCTCATACCGAACTCATGCTCTGCAGTCGATTATGCGACCATTACACCAACGGGGCAGTCACCTAATAAAAATTAAAACCATATTCAAACACATTGCCTAATCGTCAGTTTCTGAATAGATAATATAATTATTGGTGCAAGATCCCCTATTACGTAGTTAAGAAACTATAACTTGCACGTTTGGTCAAGGCGTGGGTAAACTTTAACCGACTCTAACGCGTCTAGTGGGTTGAAGCAAGTTTGTTGAACCTATTCCTAAATTAAAACATCATAATACGCTCCAAGTAATGTCTAGTTCTCAGGATTTAGTTGAATTTTCTCTGTTGTAGCAGTAAAATATGTAGTCATGTGGCCAAGTTAACTTGAGAATCCAAACACCCAGAATTAGTTCTCTTCCTATCATTTTCGACAATGGTAGGGAAAGAAATCAATCAATCATGCCTATAGTCCCTAAAGGTGTAGGCAGAGCTGTAAATAAATTATCATCATCACAACATAACGCATATAATCCCCAAAAGGTTTGACAGAGATTTACCTAACCGTACACCCACATTTCGCCACTTATATAATAAGGGGTGAGCCTATTGCCATCAATCGGGCACAAATCTAGACTCCGTGGTAGCTACTTAGAAATTCCTGATGGAAAAACCAAATAACAATTTGCCCGACCTGGAAATCGAACCCAGTACCTGCTGAGCAGTCGCGCTTGCGACCACTAGACTCTCGAGGCAGTCCACAGGTACATAAAATACACTGATATTTCAATAGTCAGTTTGAAGTCCTATGTAATAAAGGGAAAAGCCTATTGCCATCAACCGGATAAACATTTCCAGATTCTGGGATGCTAATGATAAATTCCTGAAGGAAAAACACAATCACACTGTATGACCCTGACTCATGGTCAGCGAGCACGCTTGCTTACCAACGATAAAGTTGATGTCTATATTCTTTAGTTGATTTCTTTATAAATTCGATTAAAATAAGCCTTAAGACCCCTATCCCTCTCTTGCCCTTATCCCAATTTATATAGGGTCGGCGCAGCATTTCTTCTTCTTCCATACTCTCTCTATTACTCGTCATCTCAGCAGTCACCGTCCTTCTAGCCATATCAATATTTAGCGTAAAGACCGTATTCCAAACAAAAAATAATATGTTCAGACCCCTTAACGACCGTAATATCAGTACCTACGTTGTTTTACATATAACCAGGTCAACCAACATCTGTTCGTATGCGAACTAATGAGCGCACTTCCAACTTTTTACGCTAAACGGACCTGGCAGGGAGCCAAGATAAAGAAAAACGATATGTTTATTATGTCCAATGTGTAGCTGTAGGGCTGTAGCTTAACCGCTTGGCCACGACGCTACTATGACTCCAGAGAAAACGAATGAAAGAATCTTATTGTAAAAAAATGGTGAAGGTGTGATGTCATTTTTTTCTTTTAATTAATACCCATATCTTGAGGACGCATCAGGATCGTTACTGTATCGAAAAAAACGCGTGACTGTTTCTGACGACATCGGGGCAACGAAGAGTAGAGAATGGAGGCATGATGCCGTCTGCTGCATCGCTGCAAAAGGTTGGTGTGTGTGAAGGGTCCATACGCGATTTGTGAAGCGACGAAACTCACGCGAAGGATACATGTGACACACGCGCGTGTCGCTTGATGCAAGACGCGTCGCAAGTTGCATTGTCTGAGGTCATGTACGGGGCGTTAGGTATGTAGCTGTAGGAGTATATGTGCCTCCAACTATTACTGAGCATTTCTCCGAACGCAGGACGCGCACAGAATTAGTTATCAACGCGTGGCTAGCAGTACTTCTTAATTAATTCTAATTAAATAAGTAGAAGTTTACTGCGGTGGAAAGGTTTATTGGGACGGTTGTGTGGGCGAAAATTTGCGGGTTTAAAACCTGGGATTGGGTAGTTTTGTAAGTTGTTTTCAATGTCGTGTTCTTTCTACATAAATTAAACGAACTGAGTTTGAATTCTCGTCATTTTATTCGACTGTTCAACGTTCCGTTCGTTGTCATGCTAATATTTTCTCTCATCCTATCCTTTGACTCCTCCCGCTCTGGGCGGAGCGGACGGGACTGTCAGACTTTTACTGACTGAAACCCATCCATGTTCCTTCTTTTGCCCTTTGTGTTCCAGGGCCGCGGTATCTCTTTCGAACAGTCCCACAGCCCTGGCATTCTCATCCTATCCTGGATCCTGGAGAGTGGTATTCACTTTCAGGTATTTTCGTATTTCTATAGCATCTTTCCACAGAAGCTTTTCAATAGCTTGTGTTAATTCAGTACTACTAGAGTCACCCCAGGAACGTTCAGGAGCTATAAAATATTATGCAAGAAGAAAGAATATTGTTACCGAATATTGCGTTTGCGTACCACCCCATCTGGCTACTGGATATTATCATGATATGTATATCTAACATTTAACTGTCTTGTTGTTCACTGGTCGCAAACTCTGAGTATGAGGTTCCGGGTTCGGTTCCCAGATCGGGCAAAGTGATATGAACTTTTTCGACCAAGGATTTCTCAATAGCAGCCATAGAATTTGAATTTGTGCCCAGTTCGTGGCAATATGCTCGCCCACTATTATATGGGGTTTAAGCGTAATTGGCAAAATGTGATTCTAGTATAAGATACACCTCTGCCTAACTCTTCGGAGATTATTCTAACAATTTATTTACGACTCAACAACTGTCAAGAACTTGCCATTGCCACCCTTTTGCTGAAAAGGCTTAACAAACCTTAGCAAGGAGTTTCTCCCCTACAGGAGCCATAGCTAACTAGAATCGGCTCGTCCGTCCAGCTTAACTATGACGAATGTAATTGCCAGTTCGTAACTTTTCCTCTGTCGCTTCAGAAAGCAAATGGAAATAAGTTAGTAAAAGTTTTCTTAACTATGAATAAAAGAAGCTGGAAGATTCTCCGCTAGAGTATCTTTTACTTTTCCTATTATTATTTGTATTTATTTATTTGTTGTTTATGATAAGTTGAATGATATTTGCGCACTTACTTTCGTAATTGTTATTCGTTCGTTTTTCCGAGTTGTTTGCGGGATATTTTCTTTGAAGAAATGTTGAGGTTTTGTGTTTTTTTTTCGATGTGGTATAATACTAATAAATACTTTTGTATCTTCTTGAGTAAACATAAAAAAAATGTTGAATAAAGGTTCTGTTAAACAGAGACCACACCGAACTGGATACTGACCAATATTTCAGTTCATTATCTATCATGCTAAGGGGATGTGTGGTTTTTTGGATAATCATCAGAAATGAGTACATAAGAGGAATTCTGAAAGTGGCGCCAGTGACTGAAAAGTTGTGTGGTATTCGGTTGGCTTGGTATGTGCATGCGGAGCGGAGAAATGAGAAAAATATCGTGAGGAATGTTTTGAGTATGAAGACCAAAGAAACGATGGATGGGCTGGTTGAAAGATGATATGGCAAGATAGAAGGTGTTTGATGAGATGTCGGGTTATAGAAGAAGAAGATGTCTTATCCTTCCATACATCTGCACCAACCCCAAATAAATTGGGAGAAGGACGCGAGACTGAGGCTCTGTCTGTGCGAACGTTGTCCGGACACCAGACTCTGAAATTGTGTCTCAATTTGTCCGTACCGGTTTTTCCAAACGTTCACACTGTTAACATAGCAACAAACGACAACGACAACGTGCATCCTGGTTACTACAATTTAGCGGAAACAACAAATCTCTCATAATATATGGAAATGTTTTATCCTGCTCTAACCTTACAATATTTCGTATGTTTGTCTCTCTTGTCCCCAAAATAGTGTTGTGACTTGCAAACTTCCTTTCACACCGTTCTGTGGTGCCTCCGTATTGTTATTGTTTGAAAACAATAAGTTCTGACATTATGTTCTTCCATGTTTAAGGGAAGGTACATGTTAACTGTTGGTTTACTTTTTCATCATAGTTATCAGTGAATTAGTCGTAAGTTGTAATTATATGCAGTTATTATTGAGTGATGGAGAACTGAGTCGGTCAAGAGTCTTTTTAATAAAATATGAATGTTAACATTTGATCTCGCATTATGGTGTTTTTATCAAAAAGTTGATTAATTATTACTCGAATGCCAAGGACGGGTTATTTGACTAATTTTTTAACACATTTATTATTATTTCTCACAAATCTCTAAGTAATTTATGTTGTGATTTTAAAAGATCTATGTATATGTCCAGCGTCCTGCAGTACCTGACACATCATCACCTTCCAACCTTATTACCAAGAGTATAAGGGTGAAAAGTGAACCTATTTTATTTTAAGAAGGTTTCTTATTGGTTAGCTTGTTCCATCGTCGACCTCATCTCTGTCCTCAGAACTAGATAGAGGTCAAGAGTAGGCCCATTTAATATTTAAAAAAAACCTATGTACGTATTTAAAACCTCGTAGAAGATTGGGGGACAAAACCAACGATCTGCATGTAGTCTTATTAAGCTCTGGATCGATCAAACTGGAAGTCAGAGCCCTTTACCGAGTAGTGGGATGACCCCGGTTCAGTAGCAGCATCAGTATGATCATCTGCCTAGCCTATTGTGTTGGAGTCGGCTTCTAGTCTAACCGTATGCTGCTGAATAACCAGTAAGTATTTGACTTTCGGGCAACTGACTACCTGTAACAACTGTCAAAGATCTACAAATGACAGCCGGAACCAACGGCATAACATGCTTTCCGAGGCACGGAGGAAACTCGGTATGAAATGGGTCTCGTAGCTAAATAATATTATTATTTAGCTACGAGTTCCTCAGTATAGCAGCATCAGTATGTACCGATACATATATAGAGCGTTAACCTTTTTACACAACATTACATTACAAAATGTTCAATGAACCGAGCTGTCCAATAACAAAAGTTCCAACATTCACGTCCAATTTCATTCGGTAGCGCTGCAAGCATTAAATGTGTCACTTGCAAGTTCACAGTCGATTACTGGAAACGTGGTAATATGTTAGTTGTGCAAGCGTTCACTCGGCAACTTATTATACTCATGAACAAGCAGCAAGTTTAAAACAAAGTGTGTTGTTGCTAGCCAGTTTCAATTGCTTGTCTTGGTAAGTTATGAATAGGTTATAAGGTGTGAATTTAAACAATCGTTGTTATTACTGGGTATTGATTTGGAAAGTTAGATGTAATTTATAATTTGGGTGTAATGGGTTACGGTATGCTTTACCCATTACTTAGTAATGCGCTCCGTTGTGTAAACTAGCTGTTCAAGCTTAATCCTTCCAGAAAGATATTGCATTTCAAACCTAATTTCGACTACATGTACAAGTTAGATACAGGTGTAAAGAAAACTACACCTAGAACTTGAACGTTTACATAATAAAATTACAAGTAAAAAATGGCTTGTTTGCAAAAATATATTTAACTAGCTGTTCCCCGCGGTGTCACACGCTGCGCGGCTCCTAAGGATCGTAGCGTAATGTTATATAGCCTATAGCCTTCCTCGATAAATGGACTATCCAACACAAAAAGAATTTTTCAATTCGAACCAGCAGTTCCTGAGATTAGCGCGTTCAAGCAAACAAACAAACAAACAAACAATCTCTTCAGCTTTATAATATTAGTATAGATATGATAGATCTTGTTTTGGAATAACGCCGTCACTGACTCGCTGATAAAACACCTCATTATCAGATAACACTGTATAAAGCCAGGAACACACACGCAGTTAACATAAAACGAAAAAGCAAGTTGCATGCCAGTGTGACACTTCCATATTACGAGTATCACCAATCAGAAGTTACGGCATAATGGCAAGCAAGCTACTTTCCAACTTTTGTCCAAGACTATCCGTAGCTGGAGCACCATAAAGATTATGATATTGTACATCCAACAGACAGACTGTCTTAACTTTTAACTTGAGTTGTTTTGTTACGACGAAACTTTAAGCCAGCAGTATTAGTATAATGCGAACTTGTCTCATCGCGAATGCTGTTAGTGTGCTTTATAGAAAACCAGTAACTGATACAGACTGTGTTAATTTAAAGCAATGTAGCACTTTCTACTTAAGTTGTTTTTATATTTAATTACTTTATTTGTATTTATATCATAACTAGGCACTCGTCCCTGCTTCGAACGGGTGCAATGGTAACATGCCAGAACATCGAGATATATGCGTAATATATTATCTTTCAAGCTGGAACTTGGTTAAGTGGTTTCGAAGATTAGCGTGTACAAACGCGTGGTTCTTATACAAGGTGGGAACAGACCCTGAGACCCTTCACGAACCAACTTTACGCAAACATTTTTGCTGGGAAACGACTGTTTTGGGGTGTAAAATCACGGTTTATGGTAGGACTTAATGTAATGCATTCGAAGCACTATGCTGATGGATGCATAGAATAGAACAGAGGTCAAGGAGGTCTGCTGGAGTGATTGTGGAGAATGCAATTGTGTACCCCCACCCCAGCTAGAAGTGACGAGGAGGAACACCGTGTGGTTTTAGTTAGTAGGAATCTGACAGACCACTTCGCCGGCCACCCCACGGCGGAGGACATCCATTGAGGATTTTCTCACGAAAAAAAGGGGTCAAGGCGGTATATAAAGTAGTATAGGAGTATATAAAGTTATAACCTTGAAATCATAGAATTTTCTTTTTGCGTTTGAAAAATTGGAACTTTTTCCATCAATATCTCCGTAAGTAGAAGGTTCCCAGTTATGTTCCAAAAACAAATATTGCAATGATGGGGAGAAGAAGTGCCTTTCAGCTTCGTTAAGGGTATTTTTACACCCTATATTAGGATATCGGTAATATAAGCAAGGATATTATTTAAAATTCTAAAAAATTACATAAATACTTTTTTGCAAGTATTTTGCAGCTTATGCTATTTGTATGTGCCAACAAGTCTTTAATCATACAGCTAGCTTAATACCAACTACATTGGGGTCAGCTTCCAGTCTACCCGAACGCTGCTGAATACTAGAATTTTACATGGAGAAACTGCCTATTTGACCTCCATAACCCAGTTACCCAGTACGGGTAATACGATACCCCTTGATAAGACTGATTATCAGACTTTCGGGCCACTGACTACCTGTAACGACGACGATAGATCTACAAATGACAGCCAAGCCCTGCGATGCCTATCTGACTTCAACAACCCAATAGCTAAGTTCAACTAAAGCCTCTAAGATTGTCAGTACATCAGTAAATCACAATGAAAGAGAAATTGTTGAAATGTCTCCTGGAACCCGTAATTTCACCAGCAAATAATAATTTAATTCTGATTATACTCGACGAACAAGACCTTCAATGGTTTCTCAGGAGTAACGAACTTCAAACGATATTTTATTAGAACAATTTTATTTATTTTAGTTTTCTTTTAGATCTACTTACTTTACAAATCCCAGATTTTATACCCAAAAATATTTTTATCAATCTTATAAAGACTGTCAATGTCAAGCCTTTTAAAATAGTCTCACACTTTTAGACTGCCTCGGTGGTCGCAAGCGCGAATGCTGAGCATGAGGCCTTGGGTTTGATTCCCGGCTATAGTGATAATGGGTTTTTCCATCAGGAATTTCTCAGTAGCAGCCACGGAGTCTGGATTTGTGATCGGTTGATGATTATAGGCTCGCCTATTACATGAGACTTAAACATTACTGGCGAAATGTGAGTGTACTATTAGGTACACCTCTGCCTAACCCTTCTAGGATTACAGGCGTCATGTTGTATGTATTATAATATATATTATGCTAACCTGAGGCTTGAATGATTCCCCTGTAGAATTCAGTTTTTCACACAAACTGTCAGCCAACTTAATAACTAGTAATAACGGTAAATAAACTGAAAGGACAGCACCAAAGAATTTAATACACGAAAGATCCATTGAAAGAAAAGTTGCCAGAGTAAAGAATTGTCAATACTTTTTGTTCGCAGGTCCATTGTGTGGGTGATTCGCCAAGTGAATGGTGAATGTGACTGGCGATGACAATTTAAAGAGTGAACTGTGAACTCCTAATGAAGATAAGTGATAATAAAGAGCAGTGTTTGCCCTAATGATGTGAAAAAATAAAACTATCGTGATGTGGCTTGCGGCGTTGGTGTGTTTGTTCTGTCATTTGGGTAAGTCTTTTTTTTCTGTATTGCTCTTTAGCTTTTAAGTTATAGGAGCTTCGTTTTGAAAGGTATGTAAGGCGGGATACGGTAATTAAAGAGTGTATTTTCAGTGCTATCTGTTCATTGCATTTTTAATGTGTAATCTTTTTAATGCGTAATGTGTAGTCTCTTTGTATTTGCACCGTTCCACGGTGAGTCTACTGGGAGAAATGTCAAAAGGATTCATGGCAATTCGGTTATGAAAACCTTGGTCAAACGTACTACATGCAATAAATGAAGTTACTTTCGAGTTGGTTAACATAATCTAACATCGTAATTTAAAGTTTCCGTGTTTTCTAAAGGCAAGTCAATCGACTTTACCGTTTTGTCAATCAGTCCAAATACCTCTACAATTCAGTAAACGTGCGTAATGTCCGCCAGGGAAATTATCGACAAACCTCCATCGACGGTTTTCACAGTGTTACCGTATAGGTACTACATACGTTCAATCACGGTAATCCGTTAAATTACATACGAACAAGGCAATGCATAGGGAATAGCGCACTATGAAGTACCCCGTTCAAAATGGCACGAATGAAAATTGAAATTGGAATATGTCCACCGTTTTCGGCAAATGTCAGGGATTTTGGTAGTTCTTTTTTTTATCTGACAAGCCGAGCAAAAGCTGACAGTATCTTTTTATTGTAATAAAAAGATTGCGCGCCGTTGATAAATCCTCAGAGAAAGTAAAAAGAATACTTTTTTCTTGTCATCAGGACTAGTTTCTTAAGCCGTGCTTGCAAAGCACTTCTGCGACCTGAGTTGAGCACTATTTTTAGTAGAGGATAAAAAGTTATATCCTTTTAGGTTTTTTTAGTTTGGGATTCTATCTACCTACTAAGTAGGTATTATTTCTTCACGGACCCGCTGAGGTCTCTATAAAGGCCTCTTTTAAAGATCTACTCTTTCAAAAAGCCCAAGCCAAAGACACACAGTTTTTTGCGTGTTCAGGTAATTTGAATATTTATCACAAAGTGGCTAGTATTTAATTTTGTCAAGATTTACGTATTTGCAATTTGTATTTCTGACTATTCCTGTGCTTCCTTGCTTGTATTTGCCTGGAATTCGCCACTATCCGATCAACTATTTTGAATTTCATTCAACAGCTTCTAAGATGAAGCGAACTTTGTCAGACACCGTTAATTAAAACTGGCGGCAAATATAACTACTTCGATGTGAATCATAGCGTGCTATGTGCTATATCAGGTTAGGATGATACACTGCGCCCCAGTGCCGGCAACCCAGCCAATTAACTTGTCGCGTCCAACTGATATTAGATTGCACATAGAACGCTTGTGGTGGAAAAACTAAAAAATCTGTGTTTTTGGACCCGCGGTAAAAGAAAGATGTTGTAAAAGTAAAGCTTGACAGATGGCCGAAAGAGGGACCTTTCCTTCGACCAAATTTACCTCGAATGCACAGATTAAATATATTGATGTTTTAAATATATTTAAAAAAATATACATTACTAAACAGTTAGAACCTTTTTTATTCTATTTCATTATGAAAAAAAATTAGTAAAGATACTAGCAAAATGATTATGAATAGTGCCCCTATTTATGAATCAAGGGTAAAGTTTGGCGCGGTGTTGAGTCATGTCATCGGAATCAAAATGAAGGGAATAACATCTGTTTCTCTCTTTAGTTTCGCAGCCTCTAACCTTTTTCTGCCGAACCTTAAAAACGAAAACCTTCTGCGTTGTGTGTGTAAAAGAAATATGAATGTAAGTCAATTTTATTAATAAGGGGCAAATACAATGACACTGTATCATAGTAATCATTCGTGAATAAACACAGTATCCTCAACACCAGATTATAACTAAGAACCGAAATTGATAAAGCGCAGTGGTTGTAGCCACACACAGTGCGCCCGGACCGCCAGCTGGCGATTCAATTAACTTGTCAGTCCTAACCAACGTTGTTACGTAGTGTCATTTAAAATTATATCTACAGATCCAGAGCGCACTGAGAATTTGATATTGGTACGAGTCCAATATCGGTGATAAGGTACTGTTTGGAATTATATTTAAAACTAGCTAATGCCCGCGACCTGTGTCCGCGTGAGTTTTTATAAAAATATTACTTTCCTAATTGAATCGGTTTCTTTTAACAATTTCAAGGGTTTTATTTGTTATGCACGGAACCCTTATCCTTTTTCTAAATTAAATAATAACAACATCAGCTATCTGCCAGTAAAAGTCCCATAAAAAACAGACAGCCAGACTGACAAAATGGTTTTTTGTTATAACTACCGTATATATTTTTATATGAATTCAGTAAAAAGCTGTTATTTTGAAATTACAAACATACAGTTCAATTTTATTTATTTGTATAGATTGCAAATTTAATGGGCGACCAGACAGTGAGGGGCATGTACTTCAAATGGTAAGCCACCAAGTGACGCATGCCTCAGAGTGAGGCATCTGACTTATAAAAAAGAAAGTGCTTTTAAAATTCGTATCTGGGAAGACATTGATTTTACTGAAGCTTCGGTTATAGCAGTATCTTATCAAGTTTATAGTAGACATTGAAGCAGATTTACTTAAATCTCTACATACACAGTAATATTGATACAATTTTAAAACTAACATTAAAAAAATCGTCCTGTCGTGCAAAACTGAGACACAAACAAAGCTTTACCTCAATCAGCACGTAAAAGCATTGACCTAAACAAAATAGGTCAAAGCCAATTAGCAGTGAAGAGTCTGGCCCTTCACAGCTTCCTAGTGTGTAAACTGGGGAGAATTGAGGTGCGAGTCTCTCCGTTGGTACACACAGCGACACATCAACCTATACATTTCCAGTATGATCTCACTTTGTATGAGCTTCCCGTAAAATGCGAGATCAACGTATACTGGTTGTCATAGCTTGATTGGCCGTCGTGAGACAACGAGTTTTGCAATTTTACTGCCATGTTTCAGTTTTAAGAGTGTTGGTAAAGAGAGAGGCACGTGAGGCTTGCACTGGGCCAGAGCAAACTGCAGGATAATTGCGTATCTACTTACAGTCGCTCTGCTTTCCATATTGTCATTTTCACATTCATTGCGTTATTTATGTTGTCGAGCACACGCTTTTTCAAACAGACGAAGTCATGGATTAAGAAGTCGCTTAAAATATTATTAAATTTATTCCTATTCCTTGTTACAACATAATGCTTGGTTATTGATTTTATGCTTAGTTATTAGTCTCTGCAACAATAGTTAATTGCTAACTGTGGAGGCTTGTAAATGGCTTGTCGTTGTATGCCTCGCTATACATTTTTGTATTGTTAGCTGTAAGCCACCCAAACACAATAAAATAAAATTCCTTCGGATTGTGATTGAAAGTTTTGGTACTACGCATTTACGCATTGAGAAGTGGCCTTTGCCTAACAGTGGGACAGTAACAGGCTAGTATAATTATTTCGTTTATTCATTTTTAAACATATTCTTTACATTTTTAAATATTTAAATATAAAACAATATAAAAAAACATTTAAAAATACAAAAAATAGGAGTCCGCCGGTGTCGGGAGCAGGGTCCAAGCTACCGGTGGTTAGGGCTCCAGAGACAGGAACCTCCTCACAATGCGAGCCGTATCAAGGAGTACTGCCTTCTGAATCAGGCCCTTGATCCAACCGCCTAAGGAGAGCCTCGATAGATGGTCATCGAGGCTCTTGGCAATAAGGCCATTGGCTGTCACGACAATCGGCACAATGATAGCCGAGTTCACATTCCACATGTCGACAACCTCGTGTGCCAAGTCGAGATATTTTATTTGTTTCTCTTTCTCAGCTTTCACGAGGTTCTCGTAATGCGGGATGGTAACATCGACTATCATTACGCGGCGCGCTGATCGGTCTATCACCACTATGTCAGGCTTATTGGCGACAATAGTCCTGTCAGTAATGATAGACTGATCCCAGTACAGCGTGACATGGTCTTTCTCGAGAACTGGGTCGGGCACATACTTGTAGTACGGTACCTCAGATTCCAGAAGTTTATATTTCAAGGCAAGTTGCTGGTGAATAATCCTGGCTACTTGGTTGTGCCTGTGCAAGTACTCGCCGTTAGCTAGACGAGAACAACCAGAAATAATATGTCTGATGGACTCACCCGGACGGTGGCATGCCCGACACACGTCAACCGTCCCGTCCTTCATAATATGTTTCCGGTAGTTGTTCGTTAACATAGCTTCATCCATAATCGCACAGACAAAACCCTCAGTTTCCCCAAAGAGGTCACCGAAACGTAGCCAGGACACGGACGCTGGGAAATCTACATCCGGCCCGTGAAGAGCCCGGTAGAAGCGCCCGTGAAGCTCCTTGCCTTGCCATACTTCCTTGCGGTCATCATTAGTAAGTACCACAGGTTTGCGCCAGTTCTCTTTAGCCATGGACAGCGGGGTGAGTCCCTTGTCCACTATAATTATTATTATTATTATACACGGTGGAAGGGACATCGACGCTAAAACGGGAACCACTTATCCAGTACATCATTCCGAACGCACACAGAAATGTTTCATCAGTAATTTTTATAAGAAAAAATGTGCTATTCCATACATTTTGACCGTGTAGGTATTGCACTTTTGTAGTAAACAGGCTGACTTTTTTTTAAATTACCGATCCAAATTTTCTATCTGTGGGTTTCGTTTGATGTACTGAACACATGGTAATCGCTTGTGCGTGCGTCCATTCCACCCTGTCTATAAATAAATTCACTCACCAAGCCAGCCTTTCTATGTAACAAGGTAACAAAATGTAACATATAAAAATGAGCCATCATATCTCAGTGCAGAAAGCTATGGATTGCACCTCTTAGGCCGCGGCCCCATGTCCACGGCGCGGCGCCGGCCGCCGTGTGACGTTGCGGCGCCGCCGCCGTAACACGGCACGACGTCGTGCCGCAGCACGGTGCCGCGGACGGTGCGCCATCCATTGCCCCTCAGTCGATCGAATCAACTGCGAAATATCGACTGAAAGGGGCAATGGATGGCGCACCGTTCGCGGTACCGTGGTGCGGCACGACGTCGTGCCGTGTTACGGCGGCGGCGCCGCAACGTCACACGGCGGCCGGCGCCGCGCCGTGGACATGGGGCCGCGGCCTTAATCTTACGGTTCAAGCACACGCCGTTTTACCGCGAGTCAGCTTAGTCCGTAATTAAACTGCCACTTTGATTTACCCTGTTAGAGGAACCTAAAGTTATCCTGCTGTTGGCTGCACTTGAACTTACAGTTAGATAAAGATGTGTAACAAGTTGTGTATCAATTAGACAAATCTCGCGAATTGGCGAGAAGAAGCGTGTCATTGAGAGAAGTTGAACAACTCCTGTTCAAAGGCCCTGCCTTTGAAAAGGAGTGGGACAAGACGGGCAAAAAAAACAGATAGACTTAAATCTCCGTTATGTAGGGTTGAGGGTTATGCAAAACCATGTTTTCTTTCTACAGACCGTCAGGGCAGATGTGTTAATGATATCGTCATCAACATAAAACATTTTGATTTGTGTGTACTTCTATTGTGTGGGCTCGCTCATTCCGGGACAAAAATATTAGGCAGCCAGCAATTGGTATCGAAACTGACTGACGATTGTATTCTGGACGTACATCGTGTAATAATACCATAGTTGGGGCAATTATAAGCCTTTTGTAAATAAGACAATCATGGGAATTGTATCTTGCAGTATATCTGGTTCTTCCAATTTTCTAAAGAGAAATTAAAACATATAATTCAGTCTCTAATGAACTAATGTCTGATGTGATTTAGATTCTTTGAAGATAAGCTGTTTGGGCCGTGAGATTACGTACAAGGCCTCTCTCATTACGGATTTTCAAAACCTTACGTTTTATTTTACACTCTCAAAAGCCTTTATTTTTGGAACGGATTCATCAATATTTGAGTGAGATGAACATTAGGTAGCATTTATACTAAAATATCCTAGTACATCAGCCATTTTGTTGATAAATTCATGTAGTCAATATTCTCGTTATGTGAGCGTGGACCATCACGGTCTAATCCAATAAGGCTGTTCTGCAAAATATACTAACTAAATTATACGCCTAGTCATGAATCATAATTGTTAGTTTTCTGCCATTATAACAATTTATTTGGAGTCGGCGCAGCATTTCTTCTTCTCCCATACTTCTCTATCTCATCAGATACCTCCTTTCTTGCCATATCAGCCTTCACACAGTCCATTCATCGTTTCTTTGGTCCTGTACTCTTATACCCATCCACATTCATACTCAAAACTTCCCCCATGACATTTTCCTCATTCCTCCGCATCACATGCCCGTACCGAGCCAACCCATTACCACACAACTGCGGAGTCACTGGTGCCAGTTTCAGACTTCCTTTCTTATTTGTGGCACTAGTCATAATTATTCTGTCTAAACTCCAGTTTGCTGGACACAAACAAGGGATTCCTATGGTGTTAAAGGCGCCATTGTAACATACCCGATTTTCAATCTGCAAACACGTAACTTGAGGTCGACTCATAGGCTAACTAGATGCGTTGGAATATCAGTATTTTAGTCAGAGCTATACCTACCTTTCTTTACCTCTGGGAAATACAGGTATTCTAAGTTTAGATCGATTCTCAGACATTCAGGCGTCTGGCTACCTGTAACAACTGTCATATGTTATGTACGATAGCAGGGTCCGACGATGTAACGTGTTGCCCACGTCTCAAAGGGGACTTGTAGTTTAAAGAATGATAGTTTGTAAACGGACTGAATATTCAGTACATTCTAGTTTAATCTCGATTGAGGTATGTGTCCCACCGCTGACGATTAGCGAGTAGTAGCCATACTCACAACTAGAAACGAGTTAGCGAGTAAGTAGCGATTGTGTAGTTTGGATAGTTTTGTCGCTAGAACTATTGCACCAGTGCGACGAGCGATTACTAGCGCCAAGTCAGTTTTTCCTGGATAGGTATTGTCACTGCGACTAACTAGCGGAGAGAGAGTTGTCGACGATGCTGTGAATAATCAGCGATCAACTATTAATATACACGTAGCTACTTAGTTATGTATCTCTCTGACACTATACTCTATCCGTTTAGGTAGTTAACTAAAGGTAAACAATCTTGATGTAACTTTTTACTTAAAAACTCAGTTTAAAAATAAAATGCAAGTAAAAACCAAAGTAAATACAACAGTAACGAATACTAAATCAATTGAACCATAAGTTTGAAAAGTAGTTTATTTGTTTAATATGAATTTGTGTAAAAAGACACATCAAGATTGTTTACCTTTAGTTAACTACCTAAACGGATAGAGTATAGTGCTAAATATATTTATATTTTTTGAGCAATAGCTACTCGCTTCCTCGTCGGCAGTGAGGTGGGAGACTTATTCTCAGAATATTTTATACAGTCTGCTGTTGAAAAATCTTTCACACAAAACTTTGTCCGACCTGAGAACCTGCTTGCCGCCGACTTTCAAAGATATTGAGTCGTCAAAGCGAACTTTGTGGTTTATAAAGTGGTTCAAGCCACCACAGAATGTCGCCACCCGTTCGCGGGCCAATTAAACTGTCAGTTTCTACAAGCGCTATTGGATTATACCAGGGCTGCACGAACAACTGTTGGTATGTGACAGTTATTATAATAGAAGCGGATTAAATAAGGTTTTATTTTAGTGCGAGCTAACTTTTAGTAGGTAAGTATGCGCTACTTATTTCGTGTTGATACAAGCTAGGTAAATAAAAATATCAGGTCATGCAAGGTGAGGTAAAAATATGAGATAGTCGCCCCGCTGGGAGCTAGGGTGAGTGGGATGAACGCTTTAACGCACGTTTGACCACAGTTATAGCACTTATACTGGATGTCAAAGAATACGCGCAATACCTCAGATGGTGGCGATTCAAATAAACGAATTTGAATTTGAATTCAGACCATCAGCCTGGAAAAAGAAAACAAAAGAAAAAGACAATTCGTACTAATTGTGTCAGCCGATGCGTTTTTTTTTTGTATGGGAAGTCCAGATTTTTTTTTTTTCAACCAATTTTCCATAGGGAAAGTAGTCCTATTTGGTAGTCTGAATCATCACCTAAGAGGTAATGCGTTTATTCTGTTACATCCTGTAGATGCGGCTTGAAAAGGTCGAAAAGAGCTTCATGTAATAAAAGTGAATAGCCTGACGCCGTGTGAAGACACGTTTTTCAACCCGAAACGAGGTGAGTGACGTCTTTTTTGCTTTTATTGCATTATCGTAAAGGTTTCCCTAGCACATGATTGTAACGTGACTATAATGGGCACATTATAAACATCACCTGTCTAGCCTTTTCTCAAACTATGATAAGGACAGATGATGGTAATTTCGATGGGCACATCGTTGGAAGAAATGTGGTATCCACATCAAGGTTTCGGCACCAGAGGCCCTAGCACAAATGTATGGTGTATTCGTAACGTATACGTCGATTTTTGTATCGTAAATACAATTTTATTACCCTATAGCATTTCAGTTAAATTGTTTGCAACAAGCACAATCAGTAGGTATCATCCATAGATGTGAATAAATGCTTAAAATTATGAAAATACTAGCTCTTGCCCGTGGATTCGTTCGCGTTATTTTAGAGTATTCAGAAAATCAATTCGGGTTCACAATCCTCATGTCAATCAATCATGATTCGAAAGACACGTGGCGTCATATATTATAATAAGAACGTTATTGTTGTTTTCCTCAGGAAAAGTACTTTTTTTCGGTATGAAAGGTACCCTATGTCCGTCTCTGTATAGTTGACAACTTATACCTATGCAAAATTTCGGCATGATCGATTCAGTGGTTTAGGTGTGAAACAAACTTACTTTCGCATTTGTAATTTGGGTGAATTTCCCAAATGACTTATTTTTTTGTCTTCGGTGAAATTAGTATTTGAAAAAAGGAATATTGTTCTGAATTATTTTTTTTAGTATTCAATAGGTAGTTATTGGGTTGTGGCAAAAATATAATTTTCCCAGGACTATTACAAAGGTAAGAAATAAATACATAAACCTCTATTTTTTTCAAATCGGTGCTGTCCCTCTACTTTTTTTACAAACAAAAAAGCTCACACACTAATAAAAATAAGTTAGTAAAGTATACAACTTATTCTATTTCATAGAATATTAGTTTTGTTATTATTATATAGCATATTTTATTGCATAATTAACGATTATTATTACTGAGAGGCACAAACGTACTTGTCTTGCAAAATGTTCTCATATCGCTGGACAAAAGTAATTTAAACCTAACTTTACATCGACGAGTCTGACAGCGTCCCCACCCCAATTTTATTTCCCTCATTAGTGTGTGCTAGTGGGCAGTTAGGACGGGCATGTGTCAAACCGCTGCATATTCCTGCCAATAACGTAAGTACGTCATTTCAGTTGCTCCCGGACAATTATTTTATATTTTCGGTGGTCGCATTTTTCTAGTGTAATGAGTAGTTTTATTATTGTTGTTTGGTTCTAACAGAGGTAGTAAGTGAATTAGCTTCATTGACTGCTATTGAATTTAACCTAGATATTATGCATTTTTTCTAATTTTCTAAAAAGTGTGTTATTTCTCGCGTCGCTGTTCTCATATCCCTGTAATCGGTGGTCTTTATTACCACCGATGTGATAATTTACACCGAAATGATAAGAAAAAATCAATCGGTGTCTTATATCTAATATCGGTGTTTTGATTCATGATCAACGCACAGTTTTGTCACATCGGTGGATTGCTTTATCATATCGGTAGATCATTTTATCATCTCGGTAGATCCCGTGTCATTTCGTTAAGTATACAAAGAAACAATGGAACATCCAAACATACATACAAACACATACATTATATACATACATACAAACATTCATACATATATACATATACTTACCTACATATACTGAAAAAATCATTACCACGATACCACTGGGTAGAAGAAGATGTATAAATATATCATTAGGTGAGGTCTGTATTCGGTAATGTACGTCTATAGGCTGAGATGATGATGGTGAGGTGGAGCAATTGAACACATTAATAAAGACAATGATAATACAAATAAACATTCTTTTTTTTTAATTCTAAGTACCTATAGTAAATATAATAAAAAAACAAAGTAAACATAATAAAATAGGTACTTACATAATTTCAAAAAATATATTTTAATTGGATTTCTAAGAACTCAGTTCTCTTTGGATGTGATCTACTTACATAAGACCCTCAGTTCAGGTCTTCAGTTCTAAGTCACCCTTGTAAAAATATATAGGTACCTACTAACTATTTCATTTTTTATGTTTAAAGGTGGATAGATTTTCATATCGCTGGATATGTACATCATTTCGGTGGATAAACTTATCATATCGGTGTACAGAAAAAATAATCGGTGCCGGTTTGTCATAACGGTGGAAACCAGAATTCAAACTGAATTTTCTCCTTTGTCTTAAATGATACGTTGATGATATTAAATTTGGGAATATTTGATATCCTAAAGATTACATAAAACCTGAAAAATATCAAAAATAAATATAAATGAAAAAGTTCACCGATATGATAAAAAAATGGCATTTGTTGAAATTCACCCATTTATTAGTTAGGATAGGATTGTAAGAGAAACGAGTATTTTTAATATTAATCGACATACATACTTGCGTTACGTTTACCCTGCGCGCTCCGGCTATTGCCTCAAGTCTCGGTACTGCATGTTCGATATTCGACAGTTTCAAGATTCGAACAAAAATATGTTATGACTGCGAGACTAGTGATTGAGTTTGTATAGAAGATACCACGATCGATGCACGTCTAGAAGCTTCTATAGACAAACTCATTTTGTAAAGGAAGGATGTTCTAGTTCGGTGCAGTGGATATCTGATACACGACGTGAAGCAGTGCATTCTCAATATATACAATACTCGTTATGTCTAAGACGTTAGCTGATATACCTGAGTAATATTGATCTTACCGGAAATTAAAACCCAGATCTCTCATCTACATACATATACGAGTATGTATGTTTACCTAGTTCGGATTCCAACTAAGATTATAGTCTATAGAATATGACTATAATCCCCATAGTTTACCTATTGTTATTGTGTATTAATAACAATTTAAAATTCGAAAAACTGTAGTGTTACTTCTGAAACTTGAAGTAATATGTGGTTGGCATTTATTTACATAAAATAATAATTTAGTCATCTTTCTTTCTATATCATGTGGTTAGGGCCTAACCTGGTGTCAGAGTTTTTATGCCGCCCATGGGCTTTACATGCCGTCGAGAAAATCTCTCAGGCAAGCTGGTTTTTTTCCTCACGATGTAATATTCTAGTGAAAAAACGGAAAACCTCTTACAATTTGTTGTCCTCATTATTAACACAAACATTTACGCGGAATCAAACATGAAATCACGGAAAAAATACAATTTTGCTGACTAGGTATAAAATTGTCGGTACATTTTAATATGTCAAATAAAAATGTGTATGTCGCTATCATGGGTATGCCTCTATATGAGTGGGTTATGTCTCTCAAAAGCTCTCCTGTTTTAAAATCCAACCCTGTCAGTGTTCACTGAAACAAAATAATTAAGTACTTTCATCTCAAATTACGCCTAAAACCATTTTATATTTGACAATAAAGAAATAAACATGGAGTTGAATGAAATAAAACCAAATATTAAAACATGAAGATGACTAACAAACGAGGACACAAAACAAACATTTTTTCGGTAGCAGTCGGTTTTTATTAAAAAGAAAGCTCTTTTTTTTATTTTATTTTAATGTAGCGGTTTCTGCGTATTTGGCAATCCCGATGCCAAAGTTGATTTAATAATGCTTAATGCTCCAATTTGATTTTGATTTATTTTTCCTTAACAATAGAATTTAATTGCGGTGACTTAATTTTGTTGTTTCGTGTTTTTACACGTGTAAAGTATTTTTTGGGTGTTAACGATGACTTTGTAAACGAAATTGACCCCAATCTTTATCTTTCTTCAACTTAATTGTCCTTAAATTGCTTAATAAGGAAAAGTCTGTGACTGTGCTTTTTCTTTTTTTAGATAATATTTACGAGTAGGTATCAAAGTGACAGCTTATAAATATTTTCGGAATGTGGACATTGATTTATTATATGTATTTGTTATTTTCATATCTCTGGTTAGGTTTAGTAATGACTACCTATATGGCAGGATAAAATATTAACTAAACATACAAGGGACTGTCTCATTGGTCTAGTGGTTGACCGCTGAGCTGGTTGAGCCGGTTCGATTTGCAGGTCGGGCAAAGTGTTACCTATTAAGATTTTTCATCAGGAATTTCTCAGTGGCAGCCATTTTTTATCTATCCTATACCTATATAATAAAATCGCAAAAATCCAAATCGATGTTCCGACTTGGCGCAAAAGCTACTGAATAGATTCTGTTCAAATTTTACTCAAATATTCCTTAAAGGCTCCTTCAAATGTTAGGCTATATATTATTGCGCTACTTGCTTATGAGGGTGAGAAATATTGTATTATGTCTGTATTCTACAATTGTTTGACGTTTCAGTCTTGACGTACATGAGAACAGCTATTTAAAAATCATGTCAACAGAGTAAACAGTCTAGCCTTTTTCACTTTTTGTGATTCGTTTAATTTTTTTTTATTTAAATTATTATGAAGTTTCTTTAAAAAAATAAGCATAGATTATGGTGTTAATGTTTAGTTTTAATTTTTTAACGATAGGTCTGCAAGATTTTAAAGGACTGATACCGCAAATTGCTTTTATACATAGTTGTTGGTAATGAGGTCGGAAGCAAGCATGAGGTCTTGGATTAGATTCCCGGATCGGGCAAAGTGTTATTGAGTTTTTCCACCAGGAAATTCTAAGTAGCAGCTACGAAGTCTGGATTTGTGTCCCGTTGATGGCAAAAGGTTCGCCGTCTACTTCGTGGTAACTGACAAAATATGTATGTACTATTAGGTACACCTCAGCCTCGCCCTTCAGGAATTACAGGCTGTATGTTGAAGTAACATAACATCACGCCTGTGAGATCAAGCTTCACTCATCTGTGTATTGAATGAAAACAATATTTTTAGCAAGCTTTATCCGTCAAGAAGCTAGGTACCTTAAAATAAACGGAATGTATGTTTTTTCCATACCAAACGAAATCAAAACTGAATGAAAGTACAAAATATAAGGGCCAGGAATCTGTTTTGTTGTTTATATTTTTGTCCCTACTACAGGGTTGTAAGGTATAAATAGATGAGTTGATACGACGAGTAAATGTACACTCATCTGTTTTTTTTTTAATTAAAATATATGTGAATTAAAAAAAAAACAGATATTTAACTTTAACGTTTAAATGTGACTGCACTTGCATTTGAATATTAATAATAGTCAACTTAAATATGGTGAATAGCCGAAGGGCCTGCTTCGACAGTATTTATTACATCGATGTGCGTCTACGCTTCTACTAGATTTGCCCTATCATCAGTCCTTGGAAAAGTATACGCTTCGGCAATAATGGTCTATCTTCAGAAATACAAGAATAGAATAGAATCGAGATCTAATAATATTGCCCTGTTCTTCTTCTTTCGTATCAATGGTACGTCTTATCAAATTATTAACACACAGGTGGCTACGTTAATCACGTTTTCAGTAGCGTTTTGGCAGCAGATCCTCTAAAACGCAGATGGACACTTTGGATACTCCTACAAGTCGCTGGGGAGCCCCGTATTCACATTGAACTGCTACAACCATGGAAGTACCTATGCCTATTATGTATCACCATGGTTAGAACATTACAGATTTACGACGAAAATGTTTTTAAAATCTTTTGAGTAACATAAATAAGACGAAGTGCGACTAAAGTGGAGAGCCTTCGTAAGTGCGCAATGAATGCACTACAATGCGTGACACGAAGATTACGACTGGTTTTACTAAATACATTAAATTCTAGCTTTTACGAAATTAATTAATTAATAATTAACAGATTCATTTCTGCCTAACCCTTCAGGAATTACAGGCGTGATTGTATATTCTGCATGTGAAGAAACTTCTCATTAAAACCAAGTAAGAAGTATGCTTGCAACCGCAGCTGGTAGAGTTAATCTACTTTTCTCAGAACAAAGCATCCTACATAACTACATCTGTACTTATGTATTGACATTGCCTTCTGCGAATCTTATGTAGATAAATTTTGTTTGTATATCCCCAATCTCTATTAAACAGACGGTGTCGGGTAAAGAACTTAAGCCGCGACCCTGGGTGAGGACAAAGTCATTGGATAATCTACTGATTGTGCGCAATCCTAGCCATTTAGGTGGCAAATTAGGTAGACCCTTATACTAAGTAGGTTTTACTCCAGCTTATCCGGGATTACATACAAACCTAACTAAATATCATTTTCACACTAAATAGAATTTCAGTGTCCAGCTTATGCCCACGACTTCGCGTGGAGTTCGGTAATTAACCCACGGTAACGTCTAGTAAGTTACCATACTGGATAAAAAGTATCCTATGTGCTATTCCGGGGTTATAAACTATCTGTGCACCAAATTTTATCCAAATCCGTTCAGTAGTTTTTGCGTGAAAGAGTAACAAACATCCAAACATCCTCACATTTAAGTAAGAAGTAAAATAAGTAAGAAGTCTTACCAAGGGGTATCGCATTACTCGGTAATTGGGTTGTGGAGGTCAGATAAGCAGTTGCTCCATATAAAATACTGGTATTCAGCTGTAACTGGTTAGACTGGAAGACGACCCCAACATAGTTGGGAAAAGACTAGGCAGATATTGATTTATTTAATTGTGTACTATACTCGTTCGGATACCTTATGTAAATATAACCTAGATCAGTGTATTTGTTCGTGTATTTTGAAGTAACAACAATTTAATGCATTGGTGCGCATTTTTTTTGATATTGATTTATTTAAATGTGTACTATACTCGTTTGGATACCTTATGTAAATATAACCTAGATCAGTGTATATTTGTTTGTGTATTTTGAAGCTACAGCAATTTAGTGCATTGGTGCGCATTTGTAAGTCAATATTTGAAATCAAAAGTTGTATGGATTTTATCTGTTATAAATAACGTTATATAAATATTAAAATGGTAAAAATCATGAAGTCGTAAAATCTAATCTGAGATCCTAGAACATATTATATCTTAAAAATCTTCTAGGTAACTAAGGTAACTTTTTCACAGTTTCGTGGCTTTAAAAACATTGTTCATGCCTGTCCGATCTCAATACACCTATCATCCCTAAGGAGGTCATCTACTCTGCTACACTTCTTTACTCTGTTTTTAAGAGGAGACAGGGTCTGCAAGGAGTTTGAAAAATAGGTATTTGAAGAAACTATTGCCGTCGCGCTGCGTCGACCTTGCTCCCGTAGAGTGCGATAGTGACAGCGGCAGCTCAGACCGATTATATCACAAAGGACGAGATCGACGTTTCGTGTTCCCCTTTTTTCTCCTCGAAAAGTCTAGGTTCCTATCAATTCCTTTAATGTTAAAAACTTATGGAATTTTTCTGGTAGTTCTCTAATCATGGACGTAAAAATAAGGCATTGTTTGTTAATTTTGGGCATGGACGTGTCTAAACTAGTCCTTGATTTTATAAAAGAAAGATATCATAGCTCTACATTCATTACTCAGTAAGAAAAAAGGGAAATACTAGACGTCGATTTCGTCAGAATTTGCATGGCGAAATCGTAGCCCATTTCCCCTCTTAAAAGCCACACCTCCTTCTAATTCACTGGTACACAGATATGACATACAAATACAAAACCTATTTACGTAACTATAAAAAGTAACACTCCTTTTTTTGAGCAGTCGCGTAAAAAACCAGACACCCTTTTTATTCTCACTACGGGAGCAGTCGTTACTTAAGAGATATTTTATTTATTCTATTTGTATTCAAGCTCAAGAAATTGTCCTGGCTTCTTGCAGATAAATACAAAATCTAGAGCGGGTGTTTAGGTGTGGTACATCTTGTTTCTGGCCGCCATTTTTCGAATCGGAAAACAGCCAGGTAAAATCCAATATACCTTTTTTTTTTTTTCGTGTGGGAAATCATCAAATGACTCCTCCCGCTCTGGGCGGAGCGGAAGGGAGTGTCAGACTTTTACTGACTAAAAACCACCCATGTTCCTTCTTTTGCCCTTAGTGAATGTTTGGGAAAATGCCGATCGGTTAAGCTAAAATTGTACCATGCCGACCCGAACATTGAGGGTAGTGGCCGAACGAAGTTTGCTGATCGGCATTGTAATTGTTTCGACTTAGCTCCAGGCCCCGTTTACAGCCTCAGGTGATGCAACTTGCGACGTGACTTGTATCAAGAGAGAACCGTGCGCATTATTCTGACTCGTGGCATATTCAAACAATTTCTGTCATTTGTTTTCTACGCGATTCCGTCACAAGACGTTTGTCACACGTGCATAGGCAAGAGGTTATAGTTCAACAAATGGGTAGGTACTGGTAAATCGAATGTACCGACCCGAATATGAACAACCCTAATTATAGGATACCAAATACAATGGGCAAGCAAATTGTTTAGGTGTATTATTCCATTTGTATAGTCCACGGCCTCCATTTTCCTTCCATTATTCCGTTTCCATCTTTAGTCGGTTCAATTCATCTTTTGTAGTTTGATCCTTCAAGTCATATTTAATTAGAATTGCTTGCGTGAAAGCCTTCGTAGTTAGGTTTAGACAGATTATATTGACAATGGGTCTTGACAAATGGCCTTTTCACCAAAAGGCAAAGTGTGTTGGATTACGCTGCCAATTAAAAGTTAATTTGAGAATTTGAGCAGTTAACTGACAAGTTAGAGTCCATAAAATCTAACTTGAATAATAAATGACTGCCTCGTTGGTTTAGTCGTCGCAATCGCTACTGCTGAGCATGAGGTCCTGGGTTCGATACCCGGGCAAATTGTTATTGAGTTTATTCACAAGGAATTTCTCAGTAGGCATCGTCCCATATACGGCAATTCTACTTGTTAACACAGCTATTCATAAAAAAATGCGCTTCGTCGCTAAAGATGATTTTTCGGCCAAAATTGCAGAAGAGTCATTGAAAATTGGACTACTCGGATCGGTGCCACTGTAAGAAGCCGTGGCGGGCATTTGAACGATGTCATATTCCGAACATTCACACACAGCTTTTTTTATTTCACTTCAACATCTACCAGCCATTATTGAAACACCCTATAGTAAACGATCAGTTACTAAAAAACAAGCTGTGTGTCTGATGAGCTTCCCGTCTTCACTTAAAGGAGCCTTAGTGGATAAGTTTGCCAAAACAACTAATTTTCTGTTACAAATAGAAGTTTCATACCCGATCTGTAAATAAGTCAAAGTGATTTTACTCTGTAGTTTAGCTAATAATTGCTTGAAGTTAGAACTGCCGAAAGTTAGAATTCTTAGCTTTACTTTCTTTGACGGTTCTTACTTCGTTCATGTTCTTCTCTAAAGCATTCAAAGGATTGCGTAATTACTAAAACTCAAGTTATAACTTTAACTTGACTATAGATAAAGTGTGCGTATCGATTTCTTTGAACAAACTTTCATTATATTAACTCCTTTTGCATATGAACTTTTAAAAATCTTCACGTTTGAAAGAAACTTTATTGAAAAACAAGGTTCTAGACTCTTATTGTTTAAAGGAGCTGATGAGTATGTTTGCCATTTTAGATATATCAGTCAACAAAAATATTGTTCACACGAAAAGCATTCTATGCTCTGTGACTGACAAAAAGCCTCATTCATCTTGTAAATAAGTGGGTACCTTTCTTTAGAAATACATTTCAGAATATCTCAATTATATTACGACTGGCGTGGTAGACCGTTCGTTACCATGGCAACTGGCTACAAATTATATTTTGTTGAAGGCAGGGATCGATCAGAATTGGCATCTTATTATATGAAAGTACGTATTTCGGATGAAGAAAACGTTTCTACTGCTCACTAACATAATTCTTATGTAACACATTAACATTTCAATATATACCTCGTTTCGAAATGATTTCATAAGATTAGAAGAACTATTAAGACAGAGGTTTGGCTCCCTCGTTGGTGTAGAAGTCGCAATTATTTATTTATTTATTCGAAATGCATCAAATCCCAATTTAAAAACATTATTACTTAAAATTAAAACATTACAAAATTACTTTAATTATTATAAAAAAATAAATAAAAAATATTTTTAAATAAGTAAGTATTATTATAATTAAATTCTCAGTGATGATTTAGCTCGATTCATACCTATTCGTACTATTTTTTTGTCAGTGTATTTTCTTCTTCGGCCTTAGAAATAATAACTTATTTTAAAAATAAAACAAATTGAAGATTATAGCTCTTTAACTTAAATAATAACAGGTAACACAGAATAAATTGATCTGTCTACAATAAGGTGGGTGAAGCTCTGTCCTTCTAGCTAGGCTACAAAATAGCCTGTGTTTAGGAGCCACAGTTTCGATCCCTAGGTACTAATTGGCTCTGGTATGTGTTACATGTGCAGATTGGCAAAAGTGATAATTAACAAAAGGCTATGCAAGGGAAATCTACAATGAGTAAATGATAAAAAATAAAATAAAGAAAAAAACAAAATAAAGTAAAAAAACAAAATAAAGACAACCGTAACATGCAATTAAGTGTGTGGGTGTGTTTCGTGTCCGTATGTGTGTATGTGTTTCGTGTCTGTGTGTGTGTGCGTGCGTGTTTGTGTGTATGTGGTGTGTGTGCGTGTTTGTGTGTATGTGGTGTGTGATTGTGTATGTGTGTATGTATTGAATGAAATGTAGATATTGTTTTTTTTTTATAAAAGCGCTGTGTGTGGGTGGAATAGTACAGATTAGATCTTTGCGACGTTTAGTAATTTCTACTAGGTACTAAAAATGTATGTATCGTTTGTAGGTGATGGATAAGGTTTCATTATCAGGTGTGAGTTTTAGGTTCCTATGCATCGAATCACGATTACGTATGTACCGCAGTGGTACTTATCTATGCTACTATTATAAAGAGGTTAATTTTGTAAGTTTGCTTATGGGGGTAATAATCTTCGAAAAACTACAGGCTACATTATCCCCAAGTGTCTTAAGCATATATTTAAAACGGTCTCGTGGAATAATTTTCTACCAAAGGACGAGCGAAGCTGTGGGAAAAATTTAGTTAAAATAACCCGAAAGGTAGGTGTAGGTACTATTTGCGCTATAGTAATGGCGTTGTCTTAGTATAGTCTTAAGTTAGGAAGAACCACCTCTTTGGGAAATTCCAGCGTGACGATAATGTTAAGTAGGTGAGTTTTATTGTCACCAAATCTTGAATTACCGAAAATCAAAGTATTTCACAAATACGCCAAAATAAGCCTTACTAAATCTGTCACTCCTAGTTTGTGGCTGCCTCCATTGAAGATAAGACATGACAGCTTGACATCTTGGTACCTGTCACATCCAGTTTAACATTTAAGGTTGATATTTACCTACAACATCTAGACAGTACGACGTAACTTAAATGTTCCACCGATATACAGTTGTGCGAAAATATTGAAATAAATGTTTCATTGATGTACGGTTGAACAAAGACATCGGTATTCAGGCGGCTGACTTAACTAGGTATTGTCAGTGTCCTGCATTATATGACCCCTCTTCTTTTACCTAAAGACAGGTCAGCTAATATGTGTGCGTACTTTTATACAATGTTGAGAATGTGCTGAGTAGTCAAGTCTTTACATCTCTCTTATAAAATGTGTATCATATAAGGTAAACAGTTAAGTTAGACAAGTTTTATGGTGATCAGGCTAAAAGGCCCGTCTCCTCGAAGGAGATCGTACGGTAATCTCTTATCACCCTGATGGCCATCGCTCTCTGCTGTCTATTAAATCAAAGAGGTTTTGCAATCAACTGACCGTTTAATTCAGACATAAATTGTTCATTCACAACTATCATAGACACATTACAGTAGGTGGCACTAGCAACTACTAAAACTAAATTTTGTTATCTGTACTGACATTTTTATAACATCCTGACCTAACAAAATAATCTAACTGCCAAAAAAAAAAATTAAAAACTAACCTTAATGTAACATTTATAAATACATATTATAACTAGACTTCTGATATACCTATTAGTCTTAAGAACTTATAATGTTTATTAGCACTTAAACTTTAATTACTTTTTTTAATATATTCTGAAGGTATATAGCCTCTTTACAAGATTCAGATAGGGCCATATACTCTGCCTCTGTACTGGACAATGCAACTGTTTTTTGTTTTTTAGACTCATAAGAAATTACAGAACCTGACATTAAAAAACAAAAACCAGTATATGACCTTCTATCCAAGGTACAAGATGCCCAGTCGGCATCAACAAAACCATACATATTACAAATTGTCTTTTTATAAACTAAACCATAACTTTTAGTTTTGTTTAGGTATTTTAACAAACGTTTTAAATGCTTTCGTTTCATTAAAACAATTATTGTACTGACTTAAGAAACTAACACTAAAGGATATGTCTGGCCTGGTAAGCACAGACAAGTACATTAAACTGCCAATCAAGTTTTGATAAGGATAATTTTTAACAGGTTTGTTTACTTCTTTTTCCAATTTTAAGTTAATTTCCATAGGTGTTTCAGAGTAAGAACAATCTGTCATATTGAATTTCTTTAAAATATTTTCTATAAATTGCTTTTGGTCAACAGTAATACAATCTTTATGAACCTTTACATGCATTCCTAGACACTGTTTTATCTGACCTAAGTCTTTTATTCTAAATTTTGTTACCAACTCATTTATCAATATTTTATAAGTATTCTGACAATTGTAAAAAACAAAAAAATCATCTACAAATATTGCTATATAAATCTTTACATTTCTATCATTCTTTACAAAGAGACATGGTTCATAGTTAGACTTTTTATATCCTAACTGTAATAGACATTCTTCTACTCTAGTGTACCATGCTCTAGCTGACTGCTTCAAACCGTAGACAGCTCTCTTTAATTTTAAAACTTTATTGTTACAATTTTTCATATCTGAGCATTCTGGTATTTCCATATACACTGTCTCATGAAGGAAACCATTAAGAAAAGCAGTGGGTACATCAAGGTGATTAGAATTTAGCCCTAGTTCTACACTTAACGCTAACAGTAATCTTAAAGTAGAATATTTTAAAACTGGGGAGAAGGTTTCATTATAGTCTATGCCCTTTTTCTGAGTAAAGCCCTTTGCCACAAGCCTTGCTCTAAATCGCACTTCACCTTCACTGTTAAACTTTTTCTTAAACACCCACTTATTTTTCACAACCGTACAGTCTTTAGGCCTATCCACTAGCTCCCAAGTGTCATTTTCTTGAAAAGATTTTAGTTCCTCTGTCATTGCACATTGCCACTGTTCTTTTTCATGTCCACTTATAGCATCACTAAGAGAAATTAGATCGTCTGACATCTCCACACACATGTTAGCACTGTTATAAAAGTCTGGCTTACGCCTAACACGTTTTTCTGGTACACGGATATCACACTGCTGATGAACGAGATTCCTATCTTCTGGTGACAAAGACAAGGTGTCAACATAACTGTCATCTGTGTCACTTGATGAATTATCCGGAACATAATATGTCTTATCATTCTGACTTTCGTCATCCAAAATGCTGGCAGGATACACATCAGCTGATTCGTCAGGCTGTTTTTTCTCTTCAATTACAATAGATGTTGTTGAACTGTCATCTATTTTCTCTATGACAACAACATCTCTGGCTACAATGACATCACGTAAAGTGGGATCAAACAAGCGATATCCTTTGACATTCTCTGAATATCCAACTAAGTACATTTTCTTTGCTTTTTTATCCCATTTTTTTCGTTTTTCCTTTGGTATGTGTACCATTACGGGACTACCAAAAATCCTTATGTGACTCAAATTTGGCTTTCTGCCTGTCCATATTTCATAGGGAGTAGTATTGTGATCTAAACCTGCTGCTGGTGAGCGGTTTTTAATATACACAGCTGTATTGACAGGTTCTGCCCAAAGGAATTTATCAAATTGGGCATCATAAAGGAGACAACGAGCCTTTTCCACTATAGATCTATTATATCTCTCACATAATCCATTTTGTTCTGGTGTATAACTGTTTGTTTTTTGGTGAACTATACCACATTGCTTTAAATAGTTTGTCATTTCTGCTGAACAATATTCCCCTCCATTGTCAGATCTTAATATCTTTATTTTTCTTGTTTGTTGATTCTCGACAAACTGTTTATACTGTTTAAAATATTTTAATAACTCATTTTTGTATTGAAGGAAATATACAGTGCACATTCTGCTGTAGTCGTCCACAAACAACAAAAAATATCTAGCTTTTCCAAGAGATATATTCTCCATAGGCCCACACAAGTCAGTGTGAACCAGCTCCAGGACCTCCTGACTTCTGGTAGTGCTGTGAGGAAATGGCAGCCTTGTTTGCTTACCTTCACAACAAACTATGCAACTGGCCTTACTAGTTTCACATTTTTCAAAACTAACACCTTCAACTGCTCCATTTTTCAACTTGTTCAAATCATTAGCATTTATATGGCCTAGTCGCCTATGCCAAGTCGTACCTGATATTTTCACTGCTGCTGCTGCTAAGAGTTGTTCAGCCTTCACAACATTTAGTTTGTATACACCATTTTCTAAAATTGCCTCACCTATGCATTCATTGCGTGAGTTGTTTATTAAACATCCATGCTCACTAAACATCACTTTGTTTCCGCTCTCAATAATTTTACTCACTGATAGTAAGTTAGTGGTGAGGTTAGGTACACATAAAACATTGTTTACATTTATAATAAACTCCTTATCACCGACACATGTCGTGATCTGCAGATCTCCTGAGCATAAAACTTCCACGACTGTTTGATTTGCAACAATAATCTCCTTAGTCTTCGGTTGAAAACAAACATTTGACAATAAGTTTGCATTTGACACTATATGTGTGCTTGCGCCGGAATCTAAGTGCCAGTCTGATTGACTGAATTCCTTTGTATGAAAAACTGCACTAAATGCATTAGTCTTCGTTTTCTCTGCACACGGACATTGGTTTTTAAAATGTCCAATCTGTTTGCATTTGTAACAACGAATTATTTTCTTCCGCGCCATATTATTTCCACTAACATTGACAGACGAAGACGGCGTTCCATTCATTCTTCCGGTCGTTCCACCGGCGCCATGTTGCGTTTTTTGATAGCTGTTAGTGCTGCCAACATTACGCCTGTGGAAATTCTTGGCGGCAAATGCACCTTCCGACTTAACCTCAAAATCTGCACACATGTCCAACAACTTTGTTTTTATGGCGTCCGCATTTATGCTTATACCTGAATGTTCTATTGCCATTATCATAGGTCCAAATTTTTCCGGTAATCCTGCTAACATAAGCGATCCAATCCATTGATCATTAATCTCAAAACCGGTACCAATCAGTTTCTGTGCTGTTTCGGTGAGCTGGCTGACATAGCTGGTCATAGATTCGCAGTTTTCTAGGCGAATACTTATAAGATTTCTGAGCAAACTAATTTTCCGTGAATATCCTGAATCGTCGAACATACTTTTCAACGTCTTCCATAAGTCGTATGTTGTGGTTGCCTTTTTGATATGCACATACAGGGAACCGTCGATTGTCAATATTAGTTTTGCTTTCGCCTTCAGATCATCTGCTATCTGAGCCGGAGTAGCCGCTGACGATAAAGGTGCTTTGATGGCGTCCGCCATTCCTTCCAACACGAGCACATTCTCCGCCGCGAAACACCAGTCGTCGTAGTTTTCACGACCTTTTAATTTTGGAACGTTGGCTAGGTAATTCGTAGACATCTTTTCGAGCACTGAATTTTACTTTGCACAAATTACTGCTATGATAGTTTTTAGCGGGACTGGGCCCATAACCTATTAAATCAAAGAGGTTTTGCAATCAACTGACCGTTTAATTCAGACATAAATTGTTCATTCACAACTATCATAGACACATTACAGTAGGTGGCACTAGCAACTACTAAAACTAAATTTTGTTATCTGTACTGACATTTTTATAACACTGTCTTCGCTGAATGCCGGTATTTCGGGCCGTCCATAAGTATTACACACACAATTAAAATGAACGCCAATGTTCATTTTTTTAGGTAATAAAAAGATACCTACATATTTTGCATGTATGTGTATCAAATAGCTGGTTCGACTGTTCCAAACCAAACGATCAACAGTAGTAATAATATTTTAACAGAATCGCTTACTTTTATCTTAACTCACGACTTAAAAAAAACGGTTTTAGCTCTATATATTTTTGCATGAATTGAATTCGTTACGTTCGTTCTAATAAGTTACGACGACTACCCATTGGACTAAGAAGTTGAGATATGATGGCGAATTTAACCGATGAAACCTCTAAACTGTGTCGTACTACTTCCTACTTAAAACCCATTTTCATTAATTCTCCAAGTTATTCTAGATGACTTGCAGGAAATGGTCCGATTCCGTCTGGGAGCCGTAGTATATTTGATGAAGAATTTTCATTACTGTAATTAAGGGTATGCAGCCAAGATATACTTGGCAAGGGAATTAAAACGAGGAAATGTACAAGACATACTTTAGTGCGGTTTTTCTAAACTAATACTCGTATAAGACTGTAAATTGCTTAAATCCCTAGAGCAATGATGCTACCCGAGGTTAGTCTTTGGCATTAACAGCTATACTGGGGGTCAAGTCAGCCTCTTTCAATAATTTTTCACTGTGTCATACTCATAACATAACATCACGCTTGTAATCCCCGAAGGGTTAGGCAGAAGTGTACCTAATAGAACATCCACATTTCGCCAGTTATGTTTAAGTACATGTATAGGTAGCGAGCCTAGCCGAGTATTGCCATCAACCGGGCACAAGTCCAGATTCTGTGGCTGCTACTGAGAAATTTCTGATAGAAAAATCCAATAACACTTTACCCGACCTGTTAATCGAACCCAGGACCTCATGCTAAGCAATCGCGCTTGTGATTTTGATAACCAAAACTATTCCAAGACGACGCCATTACCATAGAACAAAAAAACCTCCCTTAATTTATAATGGTCACTTGGTAGTGTTGCGGTGGAATGGGTGGGAGATACATTTATGAATCAAAATCAAAGCATTTATTTCAAGTAGGCCTGTTACAGGCACTTTCGAAATGTAGCCAGTCCCAGTCACAAAGCATAAAAGCTGTGAAAGTACTGTAGTTGCTCATTCCCTAACGTAGATCTGAATGGAGAAGAACGGGCAAGAAACTCCATGGACACTCTTTTAAATCAGAATATTTTTACAAATCATTCATGTTGAGAAGGTACATTATGTGAGAGCGATGTAGCAAGATGTGCACGTTAAAAGTATGCATAGTAAAAAAAACAATTCAAAAATAAAATAATTAACGAATGAAGCTAGTTAAGAAATAACAATAGTAGATTGTAGTAGACGTGGCCGTATTAGTTACTAGTTTATGCCCGCGGCTTCCTCCGCGTGGAGTTCGGCACTGCCCAAGGGATCGTACTTTCGGGATAAAAAGCCTATGTGCTATTCCAGACTATAATCAGAATATAATCTATCTCTGTGCCCAATTTCATCTGGATCCGTTCAGCCGTTTTGGCATGATTGAGTAACAAACATCCATCCATCCAAACTTTCGCATTTATAATAGTAGTAAGAAGTAAGATAGAGTGGGAAATTCTTAGTATCAGATTAGAGTTTATTTTCGTACGGGAAATGGAATATGTAATATAGGCTGATGATGATGATGATTTGTACAGTGTCCTATTTACTACTGTTATGAGAAGATTTTACTTATAGTCTTACCAAGGGGTATCGTATTACCCAGTACTAACTGGGTTGTGGAGGTCAGATAGGCAGTCGCTCCATGTAAAATACTGGTATTCAGCTGCATCCGGCTAGACTGGAAGCCGACCCCAACATAGTTGGGAAAAGGCTAGGCAGATGATGATGATGATGATGAGAAGATTTTATTTCCCTCTCTCTCTACACTGTACTCTGCCTCTGCCCTCCCTCTCTAAAAGTACAAGCGTGATGGTTTGTTATGTTTGCCAAAACTTTAACGTCTATTAACAAAGTGTTAGATACTTTAAATAACCCAACTGACCCAAATATGTTCTGGAGTGGGTTTAAAACGGAGCATTCGTCTAGAGGGGATTTGGAACAGACCCTTTACAAACCAATACCTGTTCCAACAGTTTATTGTTGCTCGTTGCAACAAAGAGCATTGTCCACAATGAATGGACGTAAAGATTCACAACGTCATAACGTTACGACTGTAATCCTCGAAGGGTTAGGCAGAGGTGTAATACACCCTGCACATTTCACCAGTTATGTTTAAGTACCATGTAATATGGGGCAAGCCTATTGCCATCAACCGAGCACAAATCCAGACTCCGTGGCTGCTACTGAGAAATTCCTGATAGAAACACCCAATAACAATTTGCCCGACCCGGGATTCGAACCCGGGACCTCACGCTCAACAGTCTCGATTGCACCCACTGGACCAACGAGGCAGACTACGATAGTCGTCGACATGTTAACATTGTTGCTAGTTACTATAAAAGCGCATTTCAGCATTAAAACTGAACTCGATCAGCACATCTAAACCGCGTTTAATAGCTGTCAGTGTCATAATTTCTAAGGAGTATTCACAGTGGCAACTCTTGAGCGTGGTTCACTTGTTCATTTTTGTTACTGAATCTAGCCCTTCATTAGACACTAGGTCCTATTGAGAAACTCTTTATCCTAGTGACTAATGAGTTTATGCTGGAATAACTCTACTTTCGAAACTAAATAAACTTCTGTCAAAAAAAAACAAAGAACACCTATCAATTCACTCTCGAGAATTTAATCAGATAATAAAAATCCATCCTAAAACCATCTTAATAGAAACACCATTTATTCAAATTCAACTCTCTTTTCACTTACTAAAAGATTAAACTTCATTAAAACATTATGAAGAAAAGATTGTAACATAATACTAATCAAATAATTACACAAAAGGGTCTGCAGTGAGCAACGAACCTTAAACACCCAATTACTCCTGCTAAGCGAGGAGTACTGCTAATTTGAAGAACAATCGTATTAATAAGAGGAATATTAAAAGTTCCCTATCTTATAATCCTATATAATTAATAAAGTAATGAAAGGCAGAAATTTCATTAATGTTTAAGAGAATATTGCCTCTCGCGAGATTTTTGTTGAAAAGAAATTCTTTGGGAAGTTTGGCATTGGTTTAATTTGGGCTTTATTAATTCAGGATTGTCTTTTGTATAATTACAAGTGACTTCGGTAAAGGAGTATTTAAATCAGAAATCGAATTAGGTAAATACTAGTCTAAATCCTACCCGTGTAAGGTACACGGGTAGGACTCTCAAAGTCTCAACCTTTATAATGCCGAAGGGCAATTAGGTACAATCTTGTATTATTTCAGGTTAACATTCACAAGATAGCGAAACAGAAAAAAAGGAACACTGAAAACATGCCCAAAGGTTTAATTAACACAAAAAATATTTCCTCAAGTTTCTTGTTTAATTTAATGAAAACTCATCCTCGTATAATTTAATTGGCTAAATTACATGCGAAACGTATACTCTACACCAATCTTGGTAATCTGGTTAACCGTATGCTAACAGAGAGGTTATTAATTCTACTATGTGTGTTTGAAACACTTGATATATACAAGGAAGAGTCCCGATATCCGCGCACGGACGCGACAATTTTATTAGGGGAGCTGTACACGATTGTCTCATTCGGCAGATTCGAGCCGGGAGTTTTTGTTGAGCAACTTCTTTTTAGCGAGTCGATGGCAATCTAAATTGAGTCGGCCCAGAACTTGGCTACGAGTCAGGCTTTCAGTAGCGTACTTCAGCTACCGTAATGAACAAACAATAGGACACGATATTAGGATATTTATTTAGGACTCTTTCCTAGAGTGTAAATGTGGTTCTGTTCCACAGACGATGGAGCACTCACATTCACTACTCAAATCTCATTTTCGTACTAAAATTCGGTTTTTAATCAACTCGTGCCGATCGGAAAACTGCCAGCATTCGGCATTTATTTTTATTTTGGGCTAAGCCAGGCGGCTTTTCTCGAACATATAACTATCATTCGGTCCGGCTATGCCGACCTGTAAAGTGGATAGCACTCTTTACGTAAACAAAATCGCAATTTCGAACAATTTTCTCTTATCATACGCGTTACTTGCCGCGCCAGTTAATTTTGAGAGAGTAGCGAAGCGTAAGTGATAAGGTCACGAAAGTCTTTGCAATACAGAAAACGCGTTTTTATCGAAAGCTTTGTATTTAAATCGGGGTGTGTGTTGTGTGAAACTCCGTTCAATCCGTGCCCGACTTTCGTTTATTTTGAACGATTTGAATGAATCCGTTTTTTCGGGTGTGAAGTGGAACTTTTTAGTGACCGTACCTTTTTAGTATTTTTTTTTTTGTTAAAAAATATGGTGTATTTTGTTTTCGTGTGATTGTTTAGTGTTGCGTGCCAGTTATAAGATTTAACAGAGGAAAATGGTCGACATAATGGGGTTTGTAAGCAATGGGAGTGCAACCTGTACATAATGGCACATTGTTATGAGAGAAAATTATTGTTATTAATATCGCTATGCTGGTAAATGTGTATTTTTGTTGTTCGTTATAACTTACTATTGTTTTGGGGTACCTTGCGTTATGATTAGGAATATTGCTATAACATTTTGGCAAAACTAAAAAAGAACTTTTTCTTTTAGCTACATGTACTATTACATAATTATATTGTATCTGAATATCTTATTAGATCAGGGTTGTAATGAACCCGGGTAACACATATATAAAAATGGATGGTCGGGTGTTTCAGTATTCGGGCAAGCGAGTTTCCAAGCATCGATAGCCTCAGAGAAGCACGGCACATCAAAATCAACCAGTGTGGAAGCCAGGATATTCCTGATTAATTTCTCAGTGCCATGGACCGAGGATATGAAAGCCGGTTAACTAATACTAGAAATTTTGCGGACGCCGAGTCCTCCCATACGAATGGGAAGAATAGCTTGTGTCCAAGCTCGGTCATCCAAAGCCACATTTAAAATGGATGATAAGGTGTGTCTCATAATTTGATTAATGTTGTCCAAAAGATGAGTGTGCTTCCATAAAGAGGAAGCACAACGGAAATATGTTAATATGCAGAGTAGTTCAGAACAATCTACTTAACACGTCTGCTACTACTGCTGAGCGTGCGCGCCTGCTGGTTGTAGGTGAGTGGGAGTCGGATCTTCGGCTTCACGCACTAACGTCGTCCAGCATAGGCACTTCGTTCGACGACACCACTTTCCACCTCGCTGCTTCTCTACGCCTAGGGGCCCTATGTTTTTCTCCTCATCGCTATCACTGTGTTGTGTGTGAGTTGAGAAATTCAACGGGATAGGCCGTACTATCGTCATTAGCCATCACAGTGTCTGTGGATGTGTAGTATTGTGTAGATATACTTTTGAATCGCCGACGATCATGTCAATTTTTTTTTGTTTATTTTACAGACCCACTCGCTCTTTGGCGACAGCACTGCCCATTAACCAACCACTCTATATTTTTTATACGAGTATTAACCTCCAATTTGAGAAAAACATGCATGATAAGTTCATCCTCTGTAGCCACTGGACGGAAAATTTCTTCGGAAAATAGGAATTTCCCATCTGCGTCCGATTCCAGATGACCCTTTCCCATTTGCAGCAGCCTATTCGCAAAGACACCTGCTTCGTGATCGTTGTACAGTTGCACGCGCATGTTGCACGTAAAATGGAGCTTTTAATCCTGGAGGTTTTCACAGTTGCAACGTCATCAGACATGCGTTAATTTCATCCGCTGGTGTGCCCCTCTCAATAACTGGCAGTGTCTGTCTAAAGTAGCCTTTTTTTCGGATGCCTGCCAGGGCTGCGGGACTGTTCGAAAGAGATACCGCGGCCCTGGAACATAAAGGGCAAAAGAAGGAACATGGATGGTTTTTAGTCAGTAAGAGTCTGACACTCCCTTTCCGCTCCGCCCGGAGCGGGAGGAGTCATTTGATAATTACCCACCCGAAAAAAAAAAAGGTTTCATGCCCGCACTGAACCAATTTTTGTATGGCCTACATCTAATTGTTCCAGGTCTGGCTGTTTGGAGTTGAAATGTTTAAACACGCCCACGATACAGGAGAAATTTCTAGTGTGAGGCAAGGTTTAAAAAAAACAACTTTCATGCTGTATATTGCGGTCCTTGCGGAGTTGGGCCAGCGGATGATTCAGCACAAATGCTATGTGACAGCACATTTGACACACTGGCAGAACAATTGACTGCGGCGCTGCGTGTCGTGGATTCGATTCCCGCTCGGAACAAATTTTAATTTTGTTTTCATTTTTAAACTAAATTAAATGGTAAATTGGTCAATTTTTATTCATTAATTTATGATTACCTGTCTTTTGAATGTTTAAAAAAACTAAAAGTAAACATTAATCTATTTTGTAATGATTTGTAAATTATAAATCACTGGAATAAAACAAAATGCCTAGAACTTACAAAAAGTGTTAACCAGTTGGGAATCGAACTCGCAAACCATGTTTATTATTTTTGGAAATCTAACAGAATTAAAATCATAAACAAAATAATCACAAAAAGTGGATTCTGACTGCGATTCGAACCTGCGAACCTTGGTTTACAACCCTGCCACCTATTCCTGTGACAGGTGATTTAAAATAGCCGTTCTATTCTAATACATGTTATGTCAGTTGTCAAACAGTTGAAGAATATGGACATAATGCACTATTGCTCATCTCCCTTAGTTATTAGCGCGATAATACCTATATAGCCTATGTGCTATTCCAGAGTATAATCTATCTCTGTGCCAAATTTCATCCAGATCCGTTCAGCCGTTCTGGTGTGATTGAGTAACAAACATCCATCCATCCATCCAAACTTTCGTATTTATAATATTAGTAGGAAGTAGGATAGGATATAATATTGTTATGATTTGGTTTAATAAACACGGATAAACAAAAGAACAGTGAAAATTACTTTGCTAAAATCCTTTGTTTGGCAAACCCTTTTGAAGCTTATATTAATAACAAACTTTTTGTATACTTACTTTGTATTGTTATGTATCGATTTTCTATTGAGACAATAGACACCATTATATTTCTCGGAATAGTAAGCCGACAACCACAGGAAACAGTTACCATGACAACCAACATTTTGTTTTAATGAAGGTTACTGACCGCTATCATTCGCTCCACAAAGTTAATTTGTAAAACTTCGTTGCGCGAGCTTTAAGATCAGTCAAACTTACGGACTTATTGATGACTGCTGCGGACAACGGACAATGTAGTATTTGTATGGAGCTATCCGCGTCCGGAGCCGCGTCCTTACCAGTTTGACCGAAACTTTACGCCGCGAACATTCATTCGTGAAACGAACATTCGTTCGCAACACAAGCACAGCGATTAGATTGTTTTTCGTGTTTTTTTTCATGTACTACCGAGTTCACTGACGGTCTACCTCTTTTCACCGTTATGCCCTAATAAGGTTGAAAAGTGGTCAAACGTTAGTGAACTCGATAAGACCTCTCACCAAACAGTTCGTTTTGTCAATAAATGTTCGTCGTGCTGCAAAAGCTCGTGCACCGAATGTTTGTAAAACAAATTCATGAAGCGAATGTTGTTTGTAAAGGCCACTTTAGGTTGTCTCTTTAGCAGAACGAAGTAATAAATTAGATAAGTCTGAATGTTTGAAGATATATTGTCGACATGTTGAGAATTTGAGACAAATGTCGATCTTAAATTTATGGCACGAGAAAGAACATATTAGTTGAACGTTGCCGACAGTGTTGTTGTTATGTTCTTCTAATATAGATAACAATTCTTGAGAAAATGCTTCCTATGTTTTTGACTTGTGTAATCTGTTGTTCATTTTCAATGAAGAAAAAAAGTGAGAAAAGTTCAGGATACTTATTGTTGTGCACCTTAAATAGTCCGTAAACACAAATGATAACTGCCATTCCTTGAGAGTTTTAAGAAACTGTTATAGCACCGCAAATTGTCGTTAGGTATACTGTACAGGCACAACAAGCTACCCGAAACACTCAATTTTTTCTAATCAACCTTGAACCTAATGCTTTAGCGATAAAGTCAAAATTTGACCGATTGTTGCAGCTTGATGTGCTGGTGTTTTATACATACAATTACCGGTAAGGTTAGCTGACGCTGTAACAAAAACAAAATTACACAATACAATTAACACAGAGGAACTACAACACAACACCCGTAATGAAAATTTTAATATTAGAATTTTGAAGCACCTTTTGTCTGAACTCCGTATAAAACAATGCCCTATTCAGCACACCAATTACTCAAATTATGAAATTTAACAGACGAAAAACACTTGACTAAGCGAAACTGTGAAACCATACTTGAATAGGCACCGTAACAATTTTGTTCCGTTACTAGGGAAAATGTTCGTACAAAGTCCGATCGGCACATTGGCTCCGCAGCCCGTATAATTCAGGAAACTGGCCCACTCGATTTCCGATATATGAAGACGTAATCGATAGGCTGTAACTACTGGCGTGAAAAGTCGGATGTGTTGGTAATTACCTAGGGATGTATGTTATAGACGTATGTATGTTTATTTGTACAAGAGTACCGAGGAGTTTATTGGCAGTTCTTCTCCATAATGAACCATTTGAACCGCTTCCGACAGTTTATATGTGCCCAATTAGGTTTATGTGAATTCAAATATTTTTAATTTTATTCGAGTAGCGCCTTACAGACACTCATCTCGTTTATTGACATTTATTTGTTTGTTTTAAACTAGTTTGTTGTCTAAATGAGCTCTTTACTTGAAATGAAAAGATTTTTCGTTGAAATCATCTTAACACAATTTTTCCTGCCATTGTAAAAAAACCCGGACAAAAAGCTGTTGTAAATGATGCCGAAATAAATTTTGATGACACAAATACCACTTGAATCAAGATGAACAACAGCATACAATGTTTACTTTTAAAGTAGACAGTTATACCCTAGTATTGAGGAGCTCGTGGCTAAATAAGAACAGCCGCTCGGATCGATCTTTAGGTTAAGCCGTGCTTACCTAGGTTGGTCCGTGGATGGGTGACCACCCATTACATACCGAGTTTCCTCCGTGCCTCGGAAAGCACGTTAAGCCGTTGGTCCCGGCTGTCATTTGGAGATCTTTGACAGTCGTTACAGGTAGTCAGTGGCCCGAAAGTCTGACAACCAGTCTTACCAAGGGGTATCGTATTACCTAGCATTAACTGGGTTGTGGAGGTCCGACAGGCAGTCGCTCCATGTAAAATACTGGTATTCAGCTGCATCCGGTTAGACTGGAAGCCGACCCCAACATAGTTGGGAAAAGGCTAGGCAGATGATGAGTTATACCCTAGTATTGTAAGGGCACTCAATAAAGTTGTTGGTAGACCATTTTTCACCCTTGTGCGTTTTTGCCTTTGGCGATATATTAATATTACCGACGAAACCTATTTTCTTGTATTTATGCCGAAATAAATACAGTAATAATTTATTACTAGATAGGTAATTATTTGTCGTAAATACTTGCCAAATAAAAGATGGTCCCTTATCCAAGGCTGATCTTGTATGAATTATTATCATTTGCTTTGTTTATCGTATTATTGTCGATACAGGAACATGTAACGGAAAGTTTTGTTTATTTAGGTTAGGTTTACCGAAAGGATATTGAGTCCTAATTGTACAATACAATTAAAAATTATAATAATACAGGAATACTATGAGATGAGTCCTGTACTTAGGTAAATACACCCACAGTGAATCACTATGTTTTGTTTTTTTAACCTTTCTCTTTAATATTTTCAGTTCTGATATAAAGGTATAGGTGGCTATTAGGTAATCTTCTGTCTAACCCTTCGGGGATTACAGGCGTGATGTTATTGTTCTGATAATAATAAGTAATAATTAATCATTTCTGTGTCTGTTTAAAAGGTTCACTCACTGTATTCGTATTTAAGCGTGATCAAGGTGTTATTGAAAACCTCTTAAAGGGTTATTATCCTCATCTTTTACTCTGAGACCTCTGAGACCAACCCCAAAACCGCGAAAAAAAATCGAAGCTCCCTACATTATGTGGGAAAAAAATAGAGTTCTTTCAATTACTTACCTACAGCGTATAAATTATAAACTAACAATAGGCTATTCAGATTAAAATGCCTCGCTTAAAGCATACGGGTACTAGTACATTTCTCATCACCATTTTCATTCAAGTCACTCCTGTCGCCCGCAACAAATATTTACGCACTGATATCATTATAAGCCTATTAAAACATTAATTAAATTAAAATGAAAGCTTAGAAGCTTTTGGCTTTCATTGAAAGTGAGTGGATAATCAAAAGCGTCTTTCAAAGGAATCATCTGAGAGTAATTGCAAAGTTGAGAACTGCTCGGATAAAGCAAACAAGTCTCTCAGGTATAGAGATAAATTAGTGCCTTTTACGATTGGAAATCTCAATTCTCTTTAGTCTTAGTACTTCGGTTTGGCCATTTAGATGATCTTTCATTTAGAAAGAAACAAAAAGTAGATATGTATTAGACTCACACAGGACAAAACCAAAAAAAAAATTGAATTACCAATAAAACTAAATTATGTAAAAGTAAACATAAGAAAAATATAAAACAAATGAAATAAGGGGTCCTAAGGGGTTTTGTCGTTTGCACTGTTCTTTGATAGGTAAGTACTTATTGCGGTTCTTGGTCAGTCTTGTCTTAGTGCATTGAAAGTGCAACGAGTGATTGTTTTCCATCAAACCATATACGGTAGGCCACATGGCAGTGGTAATACAACTGGGCTCTTATTCTATTGAAACTCCGTAGGTACGTTAGGCCAGCTGATGACCATAGTAACACTAGTGTGGTACGACCGAAGGTCGATTTCTGACCCAAGCCACAGCGGAAGGATTGATAACCCTAAGGAATTCAGTTCAAGATTGGCTAAAAGGGAATAATGTAATGATTTTTTGAAACTTTTAAAATTGAAATTGACTTTATACACACAAGAGCTAAACGAGGTGATTGAAATAACCTTGCAACTTGTCAAAAGAAAAACACTTCGAATTGTTCACACCGCCGCCTTTTCCATCGCGTATTCGTAATTTCGGCCCATTTGGCCGAAAACTAAGGTTTTTTATTTGGTTTTTTCAGCCAAAGTTGGCCGGAGCCGAAGCCCAAGCTTCGGTCAGACACTAGATGACACATACATTCACGAGCACTAATATTTAAACTCTTAACAACTTTTAAAAGTGTTTTTCTCCTACTATTCTGATTAAAATTTCATATTGTTACGAATATAGTATTCTGGAACTCATATTTTATGAAAAAGTCCTATCTCCTATCTCCAAGTTACAATCGTTATTTGTCGCGAAACTGCTTTTAATTTTAGGAAAGTGTATACTTATTGGTGCTCGTGACTGAATGAACTAGTGTATGTTAGCATACGTCATATCTAAATATACCGTTCTGTTTTTAATCATTTAAAAATCCTGTATTAATTATTTTAAGACAAAAGTTTTATCGCTGGGAGTTGGTAGGAATGGAACAGCTTTAAATTCTAAGGCTTTTATACATTTTGGAACACTTTTGCACGTGGTTTAGCCTTTAAACTTTTGGAATACAAGTTGGTCGCTGCCAGCTTCAAGTTATAGAAGTGCAAAGACCAGTTCGGGGTTCGGTTTCAATAATAGGATTCTCTACTACGTAAATATATCCAGGGATTGTTGAAAATTGTTCGAGATCACTGATATAATTAGGGACGAATTATAATGGGAATTGAAATAAAAATAACGATTTCAACTCCTCAGTTAACATTGTATTTATTTGTCAACGTTTTGTACTCATGCAGAAATAAAGAGAAATTCTAAGCCAAAGATATGTACTAACTTAAGGAGTAGCTGACTTATGATAAGCCGCAAACCAGCGGCTTATCCTACACAAATCGTCATAGCATAAGCACTGTCGTTTGCTTACAAACACTATTAATCTGCCATCTCACTCTTTCACTGCCTATCTCGCTCAAACTTTCCCAACTGGGACAAAGATAAACAGTTGGTTCTCAATGTGTTCCGCTTATCCCTAGATCAGTGTAAAGGAGCAAAATTAGTTTTAAAATGTTTTACTGGCAATGAAGGGTAAAGTTAGGTACTGTTAGTAATCCCAAAGACTGTGTTTAAAGTATTTTAGTAACTTGTGGTTTGAGACTTGGGAATGGGCTCTTCTCTTAACTTTATTTTACTTTCAAGTAGTTAAAGTACAAAATGCGGAGGGTATTTTATCTCGTGAGCGTCTTTTATACAACTCAGGACAAGAATATGACTAAACATGTCCAAGGGTACATTTAACTATGTATTAATAGTGTTTTATTGGTGAAAGATTATGGAAACCCCATGTTAATGACCAGCGGTTGATTTAAGCTTGTCGAATTGTGCTAATGAATTGATTGGATGGATTAATAGTTATAATGCAATGCATACTCAACACGGTGATAAATTCTGATTCCTTTCGTTACATCTAAATACCGTATCATTGAACAAAGAATACCTTTTAATCTTTTTCGTTTCTCTGGCACGACAGACTAACTTCGTTAACCCAAAAAGACCTAAAGGACAATAACAAGCTAAAATGATTACTAGGTAAATGTATGAAAACAAGATTACAAAAGTAGATCCTAACCCGAAGCCCGGGTCACTGCGGGTCCCCAATTTTCGCAACTAGTACGTAAACAACTAGGTAAGTTAGTTGCTCGTTGGCTCGACCTAAAGCGATTTTATTTTGTGCAGAGGGTCAAGTGTGGCGGGGTGGAGGGTGCGGGGCGAGAGGTCGCGTATGAAAGGGGTTGCGTTAGTGGGCAATAAGTAATTTCCTACCTACACATTTTCCTTCGAAGTTGGAAAGCTGACAGAGTTGTGATTAATATTTTGTCGCACTTGCAGAAAGGCGAGTTGCGTCAGGGATTTTGCGAGCTTCAATTTTCTTTCTGGCATAATGGTTCAGTCATAAAAATGCCTTGTTATACTGATCAAGAGTTAAATGTTTATAGATTGATTGTACTTAAAAGAGGTTTACAGATTGTTGTTTATAAAATAAATGAATACGGCGTGTTAGTAAAACGGGCGCTTCTGAGGGCAATGAATGAGGAAAAAATATTTTTACTTCTTCTTTGTTTGAAAGTTGATTTTTCAGCACATGTGCGTCTTTTTGAGAGAGAGACAGTTCTCAGAGTAGTTTGGCTGTTATACATTGCAGTTTTTTTTAAATAAACGCACGCAGTTTACAAATGCCGCGCCATTTAGAAATCTGCCTTTAGACTACAGCAGAAGCAGAGGTCAATTTTATTCATCTGTCCGTTCTATGAAGGGCAAGTGTCTGTGATTTTAACGACCTAAGTGAAATACTTATGTACTTACAATCTTTTAATGAATGTTAAAGTTCAAAAATGGCCCTGGTACAGAATACATAAACATTAATTTCATTACAATTCAATTAATTAGGATTGCTATTTAACAGGCTTTTGTTTAACAATAAGATAAGATATTTAGTATTCGAAGAATACTTATAATATTTTTATGATGGAGTTGAACTAATCATGGAAAAATATTTGGCAAAAAATCACGATACGTGCGACCATTCTTTTTGTCACAAAATTCTCATTGGTTCCCCGTCTGGGTTCTTTCTTTATCGTATGGTTAGTGCATAACCTGGTTTCATAGTTTTTATACCGCCCATGGGCCTTAGACTTGGCTTTACATGCCGTCGAGAATTATCTCCCAGGCATGCTGGTTTCCTCACGAAGTTTTCCTTCACTGAAGTAGGTGATAATTACACAATACGCACATGAATCCGAAAAGTTAAAGGTGCGTGCCTTGGGTTCGAACTTGATACCTATGACTTGGCATTTCGACGGCCACGCCACTAGGCTATCACTGTTGCCGTCTGGGTTGAACGGAGGGTTATATTGGACTCCTACCAACTAAAACCCCACCATGAGTCGGTCCATAATTACCATGAGTCGGGGTACATCGGGAGACAAGTACATTCGCGCGCACCCCGACAACTATCAGCCCGACAATGACCTTTATTCCCCGTGAGGGTAAGCAGAGGTGTCCTGTATTACATTTTACCAATTATGTTAAAATCCCAAATAACAAGGGGCGACCCTATTGCTATAAACCGGACATACTTAAATGCAGACTGTGAGGAGAAAACACAGCAAGTATAATATTATGTTTCTAAAATTCTGGAAGTGAGAAGAAGCCATACAAAAGGAATTCAGCAATTGAACAGAAATAAAACTTCAGGAAATAATATCGAGACCAGTTCTAAAGTTACGTTTCAATAATCTTTTGGGTCAACTTTTATTCGCGGTGTTAGGGTTGAGCAAAGTAATAAGGAAGGGGTTTAAAACGACGTTGAGACTTTCTAACGGTTTCTAATAAAATGTTATTTACTGAGGACCTGTCCTCGAATATTTTTGAGAGTGACTGCAATGAAGTAGGAAGTTAACTCATAATGTAGATAAGTCAATTACCCGTTTCGGTCAATAATATATCCGGTATACCGCTATCGATTCCACGGTATTTGTTAGCCTCTCCAAACGAGAATGAATATACGCATACTCAAAAGTTGACGAAAGGAGACTCAATGTATGAAGACTAAAATAGTTTGGGATGCTATTTTGGGATTTTTGTGATGCTATTTTTTTAGTTGGCCAAACGGGAAAGTTATCAAACGGGACGTCCCCAAATCTTTGACCTGCAAGTAAACTAAGAAACTGGAACTGACTTGTGTGACAGACCTACAAATCGAAACTTATAATTAACACTAGAATCAAGGAAGAAAAAAAATCGGAAACGTAAACATGGTAAATATCCCGTTTCTAGATAATGTTAGTGATAGTGACCATGACAGTTTAAAAACCGTATAAATCGGCACTTTACTATTACTTTTTACTTAAATTTTAAAATAATTATAACTAAGTTGGATTAAAATAGCTCATTAGTTTTATAGGCTAGATTGGAATCAATGATCAAGCTCCCGATTATTTTTAGAAAAGGATAAAAAAAATAGGTAAGCCTCTGTATGAAAGTTACCCATTTTTTGTACGCCATTTATCATTGTAGGGTGAATACCAATTCAGGGCCTATCTAAAATTAAATTATATTTCGAAAAGATTTCTACAACTTGGAGATACATTATCAATCACGTACGATCATTATCAATAAATCATAATTATCCAATAATTTATTTTGGGAAAGATATAATTTACCATTTAAATCATGCGCCAAAACTAAATCTCCTTCATTGTAATCTTGTTAAATAAGTATCGTATTGTATTACATAGATTAATTAATAATTATAATATCAACTATTAATCTTAATAATTCATTATTATAGACCTCATCCATCGCTTTCCATCAGGCGTGATCGAGGTCAAGAGCAGGCCCATTTTGTAATAAAAAAAGTATTTATTTTATAGTTTTAATACTACAACTCTTAGGTAGTCCGTTGACTGAAAACCCTGTTTTTGACAGCATCAACTTCACAAACAATTCGAAGAAATTATTACAATTTTATAAGAAGTAAGGGTGAAAGATTCTTTGATCACATTGTATTTCCATATTTTTATTAGATTGTAACATCGACACATGACAAGCGATTACACAGGAAATCTGAAGAGGCACTCGTTGGCAAATCTCTAAGGAATCTTAATGGGATGCGGTGACAGTAATAGTAATAAGCGCAAATGGATGAGGGGATGGGATGGTGCAGTCGCAGTCAAAATACTTTCGTCATCTGAAGGCAGAGAAGATTTTTTTTTTGTAAAAAATAAATAAATAATATTATTTAATAATTACACGAGGACGAAAGGTCGCGGGTTAACAGCTAAGATTAAATAAATAAAACAGATTTTATTGTTGTTTTAGTATTTCACGAAGTTCATTAAAAAGGTTTTAGTTTGATATCAACTAGACATATTGTGTCAAGGGTTCGTGCTATTTTGACTTGTATTTTCAATCGTATTATCTTCTTAATGTTGTCTTTATATTATTTTCGTTTTTGTGTGATTTAAGCTATACTTTTAAATGTTAAGTAGTTAACAGATCGATTTCATTGACATTCTTATTATTTTTTTAAACGCATTGTTGTCTGCTTAGTGGTGCAAGTATGTACAATCTTTAAAAAAATAAAAAATAATAATAGCCTTTACTCTGACCTTCGTATACACAATATTTAGAAATATGGAAAAATACAAATAGGAACTACACATATTTTTTTCTATATCTGAACTTAAATTATACATATTTTCCTTTTATTTGTTCGTCTTATAAGCTAACAGGTCAGGCTGTCTTGCGACATAGGCCTCCCCAAGTTCCCTCCACATTTGTCGATCCCTTGCTATATTCCTCCAACCCTTAGGCAGATCATCCTCCCATCTTTTTATCTGCCTTCTTCTACGTCTTTTTCCGTACCTTTGGTATCATTCTGTAACTTATTTGGTACAAGGTATACTGACTTGATAAATAAAATAATATGAGTACTAACGAAGGTCTATGCGACTCGACTGTACATTTACAAGGATGAAGAGCGAGAGGTCGTCATCCTATCGTCGGCTGGGTTTGATGTAGCCTCCCCCAGTATCGCAGTGATTTGTTTTGGATGATGCCCCCATTATATCCGAGTGGTTTAACGTGATAAAGCCGTTAGGTGCAGCCACGTTCATAGGTCTGGGGCTGTCTACGAATTTGCATTTGTATATTGGCAAACAGCAAAGTGTCTTCGAATGTGTTGTGTTGGCGTTTTTTGTTGTTTGTTTGTAAGCAAGTGTTTTGGAACGACTTATTTTTATATGACGTCGTTTTTTACGAAAACTAATCGATATAGAAAAATATTTAAATAAAAGTGTTAAATATGTAAATATATAATATGATTTTATAACAAAAACTGTGAAAAATGCTTGCAAAATATCTTGGTCTTATTACCATTTTCATCATACTATCTAAAGTTCTAAACCAACTTCTATGTGTTGCAAGCAACAAGAATCTCATGTTGCTCCTAGATAAGTAGGTACCTACAATCTCTGCGGTAAGGGTCCACCCAAATACTATGGGATGGATGTTGTCCTTCCTTATTGTGTAAATATATCATGTGAATCCTGTTGACTGCCACCCCATCAATTTTGGTCTCCGCTGGGGCACACTTAGTTAGAATAATACAACATAGAAGATGATAAGATAATATTATTATGTTATGATGTCTTTATTAGGTACTCACGAAAGTAGAAATAAAATAATAGATCGACTATACTTTGTCGTACACCAAGAATGAAAAAAAAAGTAACCGTTACGTTACCTATCCGTTCTTCGCGCAGATAATACGGCTTGATAAAAAACCGAGTTTTATCTTATTTTATCGGTATAATATTAATGTGTTTTACACCTTAGACCTTCCAGAATATTTTTTTAAATGTTAGTGGGAACCGCATTAATTTCTGTCGTATAATAAAAACAATGCGGACACAAGACACAAAAAGCACATATTTAAGTTACTAATACGTATGTATAGATTATTCCTTAATATTTCGTTCAATTTATTTCGTAGATGCTAGATACCTTGCTCCAACAAAAGAGTATATCACACAGAAAAGGGAATAGAAAATTTAGGAATGGAATTTATCATTCAAAGAATTTCGTCGATGCAAGGAGCGTAGGTTGACTCGTACCAAGTTATCTCGTACCGGGAACTGTCTATTATGAGGAACTGGTACTTAGGTAGCTTGTTCACCTTTTAGATTATATTTTAATACTTTCAATACAGTGACAACATTGTTACAGACATCTAAGTAAACGATACAGACATTAAATCCACAGATCCTTGGCTCCTAAACTATTTTTTCACTTATGATTTGTGATTTTATAGAAGGTCTATAGTTTGTTTCGAGACAATGCCTGAGGTGATGACAAGGTGTGGGAGAGCTGCTTTCGCGACATATTGTGACACCCCTTCACCATAAACCGCACCGTTTTTACATAATGAAAAATGTAACCCACCTATCAAACAACGTTACAAATGCTGTCAATGACATTAATGAACTAACTTGTGAGAGGAGCTCGTGGCTAAATAAAAACAGCCACTCGGGTCGATCTTTAGGTTAAGCCGTGCTTACCTAGGTTGGTCCGGGAATGGGTGACCACCCATTATATACCGAGTTTCCTCCGTGCCTCGGAAAGCACGTTAAGCCGTTGGTCCCGGCTGTTATTTGTAGATCTTTGACAGTCGTTACAAGTAGTCAGTGACCCGAAAGTCTGACAACCAGTCTTACCAAGGATATCGTATTACCCAATACTAACTGGATTGTGGAGGTGAGATAGGCAGTCGCTCCATGTAAAATACTGGTATTCAGCTGCATCCGGTTAGACTGGAATCCGACCCCAACATACACTCGAGAGCAATGAATCCGGGTCACTTAAAGAATGTTAAAAATCTCGGAAACTAAAAATGATAGGTTAATGCAATAAATTGTATTTAATAGACAATGTAATACTCCTTAAATGAAAGTAAAAAAAATATGAGTCGCCATACATTTTATTAACACAAAATTACATAAAGAAAAAAACTGCTGATCTCTCCTTAAAACAAAAATAGGAAACATGAAATTTTTGAACTTTATTACGATTTTCTTGAATTTTAATACTTCGTATTGCCTCCTCGTGCTTCCATTACTGCGTTTACGCGGTTTGGCATGCTGTACACCAAGTTCCTTATACGATTTTGGGGAATATTCTCCCATTCCTCTGTGAGAGCAATTTTGAGCTCACGAAGCGTGATTGGGGGAGGGTTTCGTTGTTTTACGCATCTGCCTAGCTCGTCCCAAGCATGCTCGATCGGGTTGATATCCGGGCTGCGCGCTGGCCACTCCATACGAGTAATGTTCATCTCTTGAAGGTAGTCATTCACAATCCTACCTGTATGAGGTCGGGCATTGTCATGCATAAATATAGCATCCTCACCTAAATTGACCATAAATGGACCAACGTGATCATTGAGGATTTCTTCCACATATCTTACGCTAGTTAAAGAGCCGTTTTCTATGATCACCAGCTCTGTGCGACTTTCAGAAGAAATTCCGGCCCACACAAGTACAGACCCACCACCGTAGGCTACTTTTTCTTCGATGCATGCTTGCTTGAATCTTTCCCCTGGTCTTCGATACACTCTGTGTCTTCCATCGTGCTTGTAGAGCATAAATTTTGATTCGTCGGAGAACATAACTTTTGACCAATCTTCAATACTCCAATTTACGTGGCTCTGGGCATATCTTAGTCTTGAAATACGATGCCCACGCTCCAGTTTAGGGCCGTTTGCAGGTCTAAGGGGTTTTAAGTTAGATTCAGCAAGCCGACGTCTTACTGTCCATGCACTTGGGTTACTTCCTCCGAGGCGTCGAAACTGATTTGTGAGTTCAGTTCCTGTGAGAAAGCGATTTCGAAGCATGGTGTTCACCAAGTATCGGTCTTCTCGTGCTGTGGTACACCTGGTTCTGCCCGTTCCTGGTCTGCGTAGGTTAGAACCAGTTTCTTCGTAACGTCGGAGAACTCTTTGTACTGTTGACAGCGACACACCGACAGTCCTGGCTGTATCGCGCTGACTCCGGCCGGTTTCCAGCATTGTAAGTATTCTGGTGCATTCTTCAGGCGTAAGCGACATAATTTCAGCTTGAATAATGAATATAGAGCACTATCAACATGGTTTATGTACCCACATAAATGACAGATTACAAACAAAAGCAAAACCAAATGCTGTAATTTCGTAGTTCCATCTTCGAAAGTGGCCCTTTTTCAAATTTGATTTTTTTATGATATAACTTTACAATAACTAAGAAGTTTTAATACCTTCATTTAAGGAGTATTACATTGTCTATTAAATACAATTTATTGCATTAACCTAGCATTTTTAGTTTCCGAGATTTTTAGGATTCTTTAAGTGACCCGGATTCATTGCTCTCGAGTGTAGTTGGGAAAAGGCTAGGCAGATGATAACACTTCAACTAACTTATCTGTGCAGGCCGGAAAACACAGAACTAATATAAATGTACCAAATTTGACATATCGACGAAAACTTTCATGACAAGCAACGCCACCTTGAAGTCCACACTTATAGCGGTTGTACTATACTGATAAGATTTACGTCAAAGAGGCCATTTTGTTAAAGTCGCGGGAAACTCTTGGACGTACAGAACCAAAAAGTATTGCCTCGTTTTAGAGCAGTGTTGTTTTAATCTTATTCCAGAGTGGAAAAGCGATGGCGCTAGATGTGCTCTATAGCGCCATCTCGTTCCCACACTGGAGTAACATTAATTTAATAGAATACTGCTTTAGGACGTCTTGATAACCCCCTAAAAGTGGGCGATTCCGGGCTGAAATGATGACGAAAATGACCATTTTAAAAATCGCTGTCACTTCCCATACGGGCCAACCATATCTTCCCTTCACGTTGATGGCCGACCAATAACGAAACTCAACACAATTTTAGATGTTTGATTTACAAACAACCTACTTCATTTCGAAGATAAAATATTCATTACGACAAATAATAAGTAGGTACATACATATATGTCATTCAAATAAAAAAAACGCGATGAGTTTCAAGATAAATTGTGCGATACCTTTGTCGTTTTTCTTTTCTGAATATTTAAGTATATTTTTTCACATGTTTTCTTTATATAAGCTCTCGAATTCTCCATGACAGAAGGTAGGTAGCCGACTCAATATCCGACTAGGGATGTGATTGATCACTGGCACGGTAATCGAGAATCGTTTGGTAGCACTGTGTATATAGGGAATATAGGTAGTGTATGGGAAATAGTGGTGTGGAACAAACACATGAAGCTATCTTATAATACTGTTATGTTGAAACATGCAGACCTACCTATGTATGTGTCGGGGGTAAGACCATTATGCTCGAGCATGGAGATCATAGGTAATGCGATTATTATACATCGAAGGCCGTAGCGAGTTGAGTGATTCATCATCACATAAGTTATTTTTCAGTTTATCCCTGAAAATTTATATTTTAGAGAGCTAAATTGTTTTGATTACTTTGTAAAACGTTTTCTTTAAAAATACACATCTAATGTCAAAAATTCTTTTACGCATAGAATGCTGCACTATTGCCGAGTGCCATAAGATATGTTATAAATGGTATAATTGACGTTCACGCGGATGAAGTTGCGGGCCGATCATTATCTTACCCTTATCCCGTTTTGTTTGGGTTGGCGCAGCATGTCTTCTTCTTCCATACTTCTCCATACTTGTCATCTCATCAGACACCTATTTTCTAGCCATATCATCCTTAAAACAGTCCATGTATCGTTTTTTTGCGCGATTATGCGAAACTAAGTAAAATGGCGTGCTACAAAGATATTTTAGCGCTTGTATTGAGTGAGGAGCGTTGGTGGTAAAAATTCGTTAAGTGTGTTAAGTGTCATGAAATTGTATTGAAAAAAAAAAACAAAAATGTCGTTTTCGCCACGGACCATAATATCCGAGCACAACACTATGTGCATAACACTAACGCCTACGTGTGTAATGCGGGCGAGGCTTAATGATCAGGTACAATAGGATTTCGGTAATCACATTAACTATCTTAGACCGTTTAAAGGATTTGCAAACGGTACCTACGTAAATACTTCACGTAATGGAAGACAAACCGATATTTAAAGAATTTTTCAAAATGGCATCTTTTTCTGCCGAAATCTTGATCTCGATCCTTTGTGTCAGTTTTTTCATGTAAAATTCATTTTTATGTTTATTTATTAAAAAATGGATACTCTAACATCAAACCTCGTTTGTCCATGGAATTGATTTCAACCTACCCTAGGTTGAAATCAATTTCAAATGCAATGTTTGGTAATTTTCCAATTGAATGGTATCGGTTTTGACATAATTAAAAGTAAGTTGTACTCTGTTAGGAAACTGCTGTTTATTACCAATATTCATGCTGGTTTAAATTCAATCAGTTTGATATTAGCGGGGAACTAAAATACATAGCAAAAGGGATATTTTCGTAATATTACGTTTCAGACATAGATCAGATAGCGTTAGGTAGCGTTGAAATACATTTTGGAACATCGATATTACTGCCGTATTAATTTGTAATCGAGATTATTCGGATTCGGATATCTGATTTGCGTTAGGTATTCACGAGAGGCTTCAGGAAGTTTACTATTATTTCAGAAAGGAAGCTTAAGTATTTTTAAGTTAAGTAATTTAGAGGTCTTTTTTCTTGGATGAGAATCGGTTCTTCTTGAACGTCCAAAACGAAACATAAGACATTCCCACAAAAACACTCGTATTTCACCATTTACCAGTATTTTAGTATGGAAGAAGATTTAGAAAACTTGGGATTCAGCCACTTCTTCTCCCATGCGTGGGTGTTTGTTTATGTTTTCGAGCTTTTTTGTGTAGCTGAAAATCAGCGCCAGGTGGTCCAACCTTGTGTTGCCAACTTGCATTATGCTGAGCTGAGGCCCTTTTGGCGTTACTCGTTTTGTTTGTTTATTTGTTTTGTATAATTTTAATGTTTTTGTTTTGAATGGCAAATAAACACAATCTTCATTCTTCCTTCCTACACAAACTACCAACATTTTCAAGTCAAATAAAGACATCGTCTAAAAGACAGCGTCGAAAACATCTTGTCAACCACAAGATCGTGTTACGAACATAAGTGTACAAGTATACACATACCCTAACAAGGACAAACGAGGTTTGCTTCCAATATTAATTACTTCGTTAACAGTACCTGATTTATTTACTCTGTAAATGTCGCTTACACTAATTACTCGCTCACAATTCGTGAATCTCTGGCGCGTATTACTCTTGCCAATTGAAGGCATTTGTATCGACGAAGCCTATTTGATATGTAATGAATTAAGTACGTATGTCTGGTATTTGAAGGTTTTGGTATACTAAATGTGAGGCGAAGCTATATTTACATGACGCTTGCAACCTGAAAGCGCATTGAGTTTGTTAATGAAACATTTGCAAGAGAGTCCGCATTGCCTAGAAAAGTTATTTCAATGAATAGTGTAGATAATCAGTGTAGCTCATAGCCGTAAGTGCTAAGTGGTCTTCATAGGTCCCCACCGACGTCAAAGTTTGGTGGCGTAGCTTATCAGCAGAGCTCATGAATGTGCCATATACCTTATTTTTACTGTAAACAACTCGTACTGGACAAAACCCGTGTTTGGAGTGTCTGGAGCTTTATTTGTTGGTACCGTAAAATATAGGATATCAAATTCCGATTGGCCTTCGTATTTTTAATTAAAATTGCGTTTGGATCGTGTGCTGATTGTTTGGAATGGAAAAAGTCCGTTACGAACAAATTCCACAGCGGAGCGGAAACCGGAGTTAAAGAAGACCGATTAAGTCTGGATCGACGTATTCGACAAGGAAAATTGCACAAACGCGTCGGATTGCCTTCCAAAACGTATTCTTTTTCTAGCAATGAGACGGGGAACTTAATTAGCAATAATGATATCTACTTAAGCTCCTGGATTTTATTACCTACCGATAAAGAAAGCCACAACCTCGAATGGACAAGATTGTCGGAAACACTTTTGAACCGCCTATAATAATAATGAAGTGATCAGATCCATTAATCACTGGACAGAAACTCCACGGAGCATGTCATCAAAATCAAGAGCTGGTGGCGCAAAAAGCCACCGTCAAACTTATTCCTTGGAAGAATCGCGATCGTTACTTAAGTCTTGTTTACTATAAACGATGACGACAATAGGAAGGCCATGAAGATATTGAGTTTTTGATGATGTCAATTTTAGATCATGCTTAGGCATTCGTGACAAACCGCGGGGTTTAACATGTTTTGCATGTGGGTCAAACAAATAAATCATACAAAAAACCTACCATTTTCGTAAGACTTTTGAATTGAAGCTTGAAAAACATGAATATGAAATTAAATGAGACCCATTCGTATGTATATTTCTGTTCATAAAACATTCTGGGACAATACGACGTCATATTATTTTATTCCATCCCTCTCCATTCTATGCGCCGATCCATTTGTGAGAGAAAAAACACGATCGTCCCATTTCTCCTTTCGTATTTATTCGCAGTTACCGATATTTACAATGCTATAAAGCTAACCACAATAAAAATATGGTTGTCGGGTAATAATGGGTGCCATAAAAACATTTTATCGTGCCTGATCAACGTGCGTAGTGGCTAATTTGGCTCCTGCTAATTTTGATATATTTGTCGTGTAAATAAGAATTAGATTCTCATTTCTAATGGAAGGAGCGGCCGGCCATAAACATGGGGAGTTATTATCGCCTGTTTGTTATAGGCTGGTGTTAATGTAATAGTGGAGAGAGAATAAATTATTATTTCGCTCGACGTTTATTAGATACTCTAGTTTTCAAAATAAACGAATTTCCTGTTTAGGGTTCCGTTCCCTAATGACAAAAACGGAACCCTTATAGAGTGATCCTGTCCGTCTATCTAAAAAAATGTGGGTTTAAAGAACGTAAACAGAACTTTCAAAGAAAATTGTGTTAAAGGAATTTTTCGTGAAACTGTAGTAGTATCTTTGTTTTTCATTAACAGACTACGAAAAACAAAATGAAGTTTTGCTGTTAAGTATAAATTGATACACGAATGATCGTTAAAAATTATTGTTATTATATATTGGTTAGTGCTACGGAACCCTTTGTGTGCGAGTTCGACTTGGCCTGTTTTTATTATTTCACTGCAATGCTTTGTCACGGTTTTCTAGTAAATAACAAATATTTGAACAGGAACTAACGATCAACGGTTTGGTGTTAAACAAAACGGTGGTTTAGAAAAATATAGGCGCGTGTGGACGCATTTGCCTACATTGCGATGTTAATTGGATAGGATTTTGTGTTTGAAATGTAAATAATCCCACGTTGCCGTGGAAACCAGGCTATTTATAAGGTTTCATGACTGGCAAGAGCATACTGGCAATCCAGTTAGTGAATGGGATACACATTATTATGAGCAGCAACTGGCAATACTGCTCATATTGGCTGTGTATACAGACATTAAAAACCATGTATGACAGAACATATTCCTAAAGGCTGACTACACATTGGCATTAGTTACACTTCAGCTAACATATCTGTGCAGACGGGAAAACCCAGAACTAACGTAAATGTACATAGTTTGACATATCAGTGCATTTTTTCTTGAAAAACAGCGCCTCCTTAAACTGTACACTTAAAGTGGTTATACAGTAAGAAGTCCTGTGACTTCTTTTCATGGCACATCACAAATAAAGATATATCCTTTTTGTCCGACGTTTGGATACCAAACTTGTTACTTGAGTTTAACTTACTACATTAATAATGCAAATGTAAATCAGCGTTCAGACGATTTATAAGCAGATTAAGAACTTTTTTGGGAGTTTGCCGTCGACAGTCTAAAAATATAGAAGACAAATTGTTGAATGCGAACGAAGTAATAAAGCGCGAAGGCATTTCATTTAGGTATGTATCCATTCTGAACAAAACTAACTAAATTATTTTTTTATTTATATTTATTTATTTATTTATTTAGGTTAACCAACAATTGTTTACACTATATACATTTCTGATTTAATGACTAGAGTAACATATTCAAATGCAACAATTAATTACAGGTTAACACCACATGCATAAAAAAACGGCTCACATAACATTAAATAACAAATTGAAATTAGAATTTATACATACAAAAATAACAATAAAAAGCAATTATAAAGAAAATTATCAAATCATTCAATTCTGTATACAACATAAGAAAACCATTGGGATGTAAATTACTTATTAAAATCAAGATTAAAATCATAATCAAAATCAAAATTAAAATTAAAATCAAAATCAAGATCAAAATCAAAATCAAAATCAAAATCAAGGTCAAAATTAAATCAAAATCAAAATTCAACATTAAAATCAAAATCAAAATCAAAATCAAATTTAAAATAAAAATTAAAATCAAAATCAAAATCAAACTCAAAATCAAAATCAAAATCAAAATTAAAATCAAAACCAAAATTAAAATCAAATTAAAAATCAAAATTAAAATTAGAATCACACAAAATCAAAATTCAAATTAAAATCAAAATTCAAATTCAAATTACAATTGATTAAATGATGATTGGTTGTTTGAATTATGAAAAAATATAATGACCATAATTGATAAGAAAATAAAATTAAAAGATAAACTGAGTACATTGAAAAAATTGAAATGAAAACAGGTATAGAATTAAAAATTAAAAAAATTAATTAAATTAAATCGCCATTGGATTATTTACAAAAACTCTTAGGAATTTATTTATACTGTCGTGTTGTACGTCTACTAGGTCACTGCGGCCATTAAGGATTCTGCACAATCTAGGTATCGGAGAATTCGCACCAAGCACAGACTTTCGAAGTGGCGGACACAGGGGTGTTATCTTATTTCTAGGATATCTGGAAGGCGCATGGAATCTAATAAGTTTCAATAAACCGGGGCAGTCGATCTTATTGCGCAACAGTTTGTAAAGAAACAAAGCATCGGTTATATCTCTGCGCATAGACAACGATTGCATCCTGAAATGGCACAGACGGACTTTGTAGGAAGGCAGACGCTTAGATTTCCCCTCACTAAAGGCTAAATGCCACACAAAACGTTTCTGAACCCTTTCCAGACGCAACATGTGAGTGGCATAGTGAGGTCTCTTGGTTAAGATCTTGCTGCAGAAGTTCGCAGTCCCTTTTTGACTCTATTACTCGTGCAAATTTTAAGTCATCAGCATACAGAAAAGGTTCGGAAAAACGAAAACACTCAGGAAGGTCATTAATGAACATGATAAATAGTATTGGAGCTAAGTGAGAACCTTGGGGGGCGCCCGATGTTATTTTGTGTGCAGCTGATCGAAAACCGTTTACAACGACAAAGAATTCGCGTTCAGTAAGATAGGACTTGAACCAACTTAACAAATGCCCTGTTATACCATAGGCTGCTAGTTTATATATCAGTATAGCATGTGGCATTTTGTCAAATGCCTTACTAAAGTCGGTATATACTACGTCAAATTGTTTGCCTCCATCTACAGCCTGTACTAGGGACTCCGTGAATGACACTAAATTTGTGGCTGTAGATCTAGATGCTACAAAACCGTGTTGATTGTTATTAAGATACAATCCTAAATGTTGCTGAATGTGTGGACTTATAATTGATTCAAAAATCTTTGCGAATGTGGATAAAATTGAAATTGGTCTGTAGTTGCTTACGGTGTCTTTTTTATCTGACTTATGCACTGGGACTACCTTGGCTTTTTTCCACTCTGAGGGAAAAGTTCCAGTAGCCAGCGATGCATTATATATTATTTGTAAAGGAGACACTAGAGCTGTGGCACAGTTAGATATAAAAACAGGTGGGATGCCATCCGGGCCAGGTCCTTTACTCATGTTATTTAAATGCCTTAAACTATCATTACAGGTCTACAACCTAATGCAATAGCCAAGTCACACACACAAAATTAAAATTAAAGCACCAAATACCCCTCAAGATGCTTGTTTGTAACACAATGTATACATATAATAGTACTTTTGCGAATTCAAGACCCATGCAATGAGATCGAGCTTAACGCCATCAACCAAAACCGGGTACAAATACAGACACCGTGTTGTAAACCTGTAGATTAAGGACTTAGCAGTGACATGTAAAAATATCAATTTCGACCTGAATGCAATTGATGGTGCGAATTGCTCGAGTCAGAGGGGTTTTGGCCAGCAAGTGCGACCAGTGGGCTATAGCATATAAATTATGCTATGTATTGCGGGCTATACATAGCCTTTTCCCAAACATGTTGGGGTCGGCTTCCAGTCTAACCTAATATCTGAATTTTACACAGAACGACTGCCTATCTGACCTCCACAACCCAGTTAGTACTGGGTAATACGATACCCCTTTGTAAGACTGGTTTTCGAACTTTCGGTCACTACTTGTAACGACTGTCAAAGATCTACAATTGCCAGCTGGGACCAACGGCTTAACGCGCTTTCCGAAGCACGGAGGAAACTCGATATTTAATGGGTAGTCACCCATCCACGGACCAACTTAGGCAAGTGCGGCTTAACCTAAAGATCGATCCGAGCGGCTGTTATTATTTAGCCACGAGATCTTCCTAAACGGAACACAAAAGTAAAGCATAACCTACCTGGGTCGAATCTGTAAGTATGATTCGCAAGACTGTTCATTACAACAATATAGCAATAAGTTAAAAAACTTGTTACAGGTAATCCCACTATTATTCGAATGTGAATGTGCTTGTCGAATGTGCATATCGAATGTGCATGTTGAACGTGAATGTGTCAATAAAGTTACCGCCAGCAATGAAGCAATTAAATGGAAATATGTTTAAAAATAAATTGAAAAAAATGTTAATCGTTAATGTATTTTGTAATCTGCTTGAGTTTTTTGATAAAAATAGTCTTTGTAAGCACCTGATTTCTTAAAATTCTATTGCATATCCGACTTGGGTAGACTGTTGAAAATAAAAATGTTTATTAATAAGAACTTAATGTTACACAGCTATGCAATTAATATTTTTTTTACCTGAAGTCTCGTTACCTAACATAACATTGTAATGTAGTACAACAATCTAGACCACAGTACATTCTTACAAGCCACTTACTTCTCGCATAAAGGATTTTTATGGGTACCTATTCTAACTTTCATAGGACTGATGTATTCATTTTATTACCACTTGGTTTATCGTACGTGTAAGCTACGTGATTCAAACCAGCATCTTCATTGCGTAACACAGTTTCTCTCACAATCTGAAAGATTTTGAAGGAAACTCCTCATTTCAAACTCAAAAACTCAAACTCAAAGCATTTATTTCAATTAGACCATTACAGGCACTTTTGAAAGTCAAAAACAAAAAAGCTAAGCTACAGTCACATTCACAAGGCATAATAACTTGCGAAAGTACTGTAGTTGCACATTCCAAATCGTAGATCTCTATGGAGAAGAATGGGCAAGAAACTCCATGGACACTCTTTTTAATCAAAATATTGTTACAAAATCTTGGTAACATCATTCATGTTGAGATTATACATATAAGTATGTGAGAACGATGTACAAAGACGTGCACATTAAGAGCGTCCAGAGTAAAAGATTAAAGTAACAATTTAAAAATAAAGTAATTAAAATAAACCGTGACAGCTAAGAGATGACCAGTCCCAACTGACAGCGCCCGTTCACGAACATGACGCATGGATCAGCGCCATTCAACTCAACCACATTGAAGGGAACTAAATGACCCGACACACCCGCCACCATCAGCGAGACATTTGTGTGAGCATGACATTCTCTCAGCCACCAGGGCACATTCAAGTCAATGAAGATAACTAAATGTAAATGGTAGCTTTACCGTACATAGTACTCACACATGTGCTATGCGATTATATAATACTAAGAGATTGAATCTATACAATTCAAAGATATTTTTACAATCTTCTGCAGCTTCCACAATACGAGTAACTTCACATGGTAATCAATTAGTTTGCCCCTATGGTTGTGGAGCAGGACCAGCATTGAGCCAAGCATTTTTATCATCAATGTAATCCCCCAACTTATAATATGCTTGCCTACATAGTGTGCGTTTTATACAAGATTTAAATTTCGTCTCATTCAGTTGTAGAATGTGGGGAGGTATTTTATTGTAACATTTTAAACAGTACCCCATGAAAGATGAGTCTACTTTAGCTAGCCTGAAACCTGGTTGAGTTAGTTGGTCCCTATTTCTAGTATGATAGTGGTGTCGGTCACCTCTTTTACTAAATAAATGCAAATTTTTCCTAACGTACATGATGTTTTCATAGATGTATTGACAAGGTACTGTCATGATGTTAATTTCCTTAAAGAGTTCTCTTAGAGAATCGCGTCTACGTAGATCATATAAGGCTCTGATAGCTCTTTTCTGCAGAATAAATATAGACTCAATGTCTGCAGCCCGTCCCCATAGTAAAATACCGTATGACATAATACTATGAAAATAACTAAAATAGACTAGCCTCGCGGTATCTACATCAGTAAATTGACGGATTTTTCTAACAGCATATGCTGCTGAACTCAGCCGTCCTGCAAGAGAAGTTATATGCGGACCCCATTGAAGCCTTGAATCGAGCGTGATCCCCAAGAAAACAGTTTTTTCGACGAATTCTAGTTTCTCTTGATTCAATACTATGTCACTATCACTACTTTTGACATTCGGTAGAGCAAATCTTATACACTTCGTTTTTTTCCCATTTAATACTAAATTATTCGCGGTGAACCAATTATGGACCAGCAATAGGGCGTTATTTACGTCGTCAAGATTTGTGGCACGTCTGTTTGTCTTAAATATTAAAGAGGTATCGTCAGCAAACAACACCATTTGTGGTTGGTTTTTAAATAAATGGGGTAGATCATTTATATAGACTAAAAAGAGGAAAGGACCTAATATCGAACCTTGCGGTACACCCATACTTACTTTTAAACCCATTGAATTGACACCATTTATTTGTACTTGCTGATGTCTATCGTTTAAATACGATTTAACTAAACTGAGCGCAAGTTTCCCTAAACCGTAATGTTCAAGTTTCAAGAGTAGGGTTTCGTGGTTTACGCAATCAAATGCTTTCGAGAGGTCACAGAAGATTCCTATGGCATCTTGTGCCTCTTCCCACGCCGTAAATATGTGTTTTAATAAGGTGACACCGGCGTCAGTCGTGCAACGTCCTTTGGTGAAACCATATTGTTTCTCATGTAAGATTTTATTGGTGTTAAAGTGTGTGAGCATTTGATTAAGCATTACCTTTTCAAACACCTTGCTGAAAACCGGCAACACGGATACGGGTCTATAGTTATTGGTGTCTTTACTGTCCCCGGATTTGAAAAGTGGTATTACCTTGCTGTATTTCATAAGGTCCGGGAAGACTCCTTGGTCCACACATAAATTAAATATTAAGGCTAAAAACGGTGCTATAGTCTCAATAATAGCTTGACAAACTTTAATGGACATTCCCCAAAGATCTTCAGTTAATTTGATTTTGATTTCCTTAAAAGCTTTAATGACTGTGATGGGGTTTATATGCTTAAATTGAAACTCAACCGGACAGGCTGAAACGTTCGCTCTCAACAAATCAATAGAAACCAAGGGTGAGGAATTTAAGGTTTCAGTAGTTTTAAGTGGGATACTAGTGAAGAAATCTACAAATTCTTGAGCAACTTCGTTTTTAGAGCTTATAAGACCACGTGAAGTATCTAGTGTGATATCATTATTATATTTTTTATGTCTATTAGTTTCACTATTGATAATTTTCCAAACCGTCTTTATTTTATTATCGGCGGATTTAATCTTGTTGCTAATGAATAAGGCTTTAGCTACCTTACAAGTGTTTTTAAAAATTTTAGAGTAAGTTGCAACATATTTATTAAAAGTTTCTGAGTTGATGTAAGGCTTAAGGCCGTACAGTTCAAACAATCGCTCCCTACTTTTCCTAATACCCTTAGTTGCCCAGTCACTGAACATAAACTTTGGGCAAATAGATTTAGTTTTCATTTTTAATGTATTATTAAACTCGGTGTAAACTACCGAAAAGAATTCCTCATAAAAGTGATTTACATTTTCAATAATATGGTCCGGAATACCTAAATTACTAATTAAGTTATTATTAAATTTATTTAAATTACTGGGTGTCATTTGTCTGGACTTTATCTGAATTTTTTGTAATGGTGTGTAGGACTCGAAAACAACGGTTTGACCGCTATGATCAGAAGGAAGGTAATTTACAATTGATTTATCCAAGTAGTCGCAGCAACAAAAAACATTATCAATACATGTTGCAGTATTTGTAGTAATTCGGGTTGGTTCCGAAAACACGTTTAACAAATTAAATGATTTAAAAAGATGTAATAATCTACTGCTATTTGAATTTTGATCTAAAATATTAACATTAAAGTCACCACAGATTACCAGTGATTTATTACCAGTTGCAAGCTTTGCTAAAGTATCTTCCATTACCGATTCAAAAATAGAGTAGTTTTGATAATTTGGGGGTCTGTAAACGCACACTATAACATGCCTATCCAGCTCAACACAAGACAGCTCAATATTATGTTCAACCGATAGATCAACAATATCACTACGAGTCTTAAATTTAATACAATTTTTAACTAAGATTAATGAACCCCCACGAATCTTAGCTTTCCGGTTAAAGCAACTGCCCACACTGTAATTTGCGTAATTAATTAGCATTTCATAATCTTTTAACCAATGCTCAGTGAAACAAACAATTTCAATCTTTGTTTTTTCTAAAAACAATTCAATTTCTAGTTGCTTTGAAGAGAAACCTTGAATGTTTTGATGAAATAATTGCATGGAATTCTGCTTAGCCCCTTTTTTACATTTAGCTATTTGAGAGCAAGAAGATACAAGTATATTGTTGTTGATCGGTGTAACATCAATGTTACCGGTACCCTCTGTTGTCTTACTAACTAGTTTAAATGAGTATCCGGAGTGAGCCCCAAGACTCCTATGCCATCACAAGGCAATGAGATCCTACTACTAGTGGACCCCACTCCAGGATCTCCTATAGTTACACAATTGAAAAAAGAATTATTAGTATTATTACTAATAGTCGCAGTGTTAATAATTGAAGTAAACATTGACATACTACTTATGTCTGAGTGAATATTATATACTAATAGCCTAGCTATTTTGTGTCTACAACTGATAGGTAGATACACTTTACCCCGTGTCGACTTAAGTTTACCAACAAAACTGTTGATATCTAGATATATAAGCCTGTCACTATAGTGACCTACTAGAAAATGAATATGCTTATTCAGCATGTGAATATAATTGTTTTTCCTGCTTGACAACTTTTCAAAATATGGGAAAGCACACAATATTATTTTACGACAATTCAACTTTAACAACTCCGTTACACTGTCTGTGATATCTTGTTTTGTAAGTTTTGAACTGTTTCCTATAAATATTGTTATATTGGTATTAACATTATAAACATTTCTAGTTACAGATGCCATTATCTGTTGGTATGTTGACCCTGGCATACAATGATTTTGGTTGGAAAAACTCAGGTTATTACTTACTAATTTACCTACACCTCTTCCTATACTATCTGAAAACATTATTGAGTTAGAACAGTCGTGACTATCATGTAACTCAGGCTGTACCACATGTAAATAATCTTGTGTAATATTATTTGTTTCTTGGTTGAGTATACAGTCCTGAGATAAATTTTCAGCCTCGGACGGGTCCTCCATTACCTCAGGCTGGACAGTATCATGGTTGGTAACTGTCTGACAACTACATCGACACAGTACCAACTCATTTACCGCAAGAATATGTTCCCTTATTTGGTTCTGAGAACTCGCATACCTACTAGAAAGGGAACTAAGGGAGTCTTGAAGTACCTGTATTTCAGACTGCAAATGCTGAGTATCAATTTCATAAATTTTTATACTGTCTTCTAATTTTATTTGGTAATTATCTAACTTATTAACTAAATCAACACGCTCTTTCCTCATTGGAATATATTTAGAAAAGCGTTTATGCTGTTTCCTAAATTGATTACATTTTTTAATTATTCTATTCAGTTTTGCATATTTTTTAATTTTATTATTGCTTACTGAATAATTCTGTTTATGAAAGGAATCTTCAGTCAGATCAATTGTTATTAAGGAAGGTGGGATACAATTACTATTTAATAATTCATTATATAAGAGGTTTGTTTCTTTAACCTGAGTAACTTCTTTTTCTTTTTCTAAGTTCAATAAACAATTATTGGCTTGAATTAACTTATCTTCTAGGTCCCTAATTTTATTTAAAGCCTCCTCATACAAGTTACTACAATTTGTAAAACCAGCTGTGACAACCTTCAGTTGATCCCGTTCATCAACAATGTCCAAGTATTGCTGATGTAGGTCTACTAGCTCTCGTTTTAAGCTACAGATTTTGCTATTTACTTTATAGACTTCCACTTCACTCTCTTCTCTCTCCTGTAACAGTTGTTGGACTTGGAGGTTTGATTCTTTAAGTTCATTGAGAGCCGTTCTTAATTTTAGCTCCATATCTTGAGCAGTAGCCTTACGGGTCATCACAGGCATGGTTTCAGGATTGGTAACTGAAAATTAGAAGTAAAGAAACGGTGAGAACTAATAGAATAGACTATTAAAGAAAAGTTAGCGGTGAAAGGAAAAAAAAATAAAAAATAATAATATATAAAACAGAGAAAAGCCTTCAGTTATGAAATTAAGTGAGGTAGGCTGCTAAATTAACTTTAAAAGATTATCTTTATATTGAATGTATCTAATTGAATATTAAATTTTACTGGTTTTATTGTCTTAGGGTTTTACTTTTTCATAAGAGGGTAGCTTGCTTATGAAATAAAAATTAAACTTAGTTTATTATGATATTCAATATCAAGTGCGAGTGCTGTGCCCATAATTAGACCATGTCCCACCTGGTTGTTCGACTGCACCTTCGATGATCTGTACGAAGTAGTAACGAAAATACGAAAAGAAGAAATATAATTAATTGCCGGCTGGACAGCAAAAATAACATAGTCAAATGAAATGTAATAATTAATAGCATTAGAATTGAGCCTGTATCGCACTACAAAAAGTACCACAGCGCCATCTATGCCACAAATTCCGAAATGTCGATAAAAAAGTTCTCCGTGACTTAAGACCATAAATATACACATACTAGCTTATGCCCGCGGCTTCGCCCGGGTGATGTTTGGTAACTGTCCCACGGGATAATATTACCGGGATAAAAATCCTATATGTTAATCCAGGTTATAAACTATCTATATGCCAAATTTCATCCAAATAGTTTTCGCGTGAAAGAGTTACAAACATCCATCCATGCTCACAAACTTTCGCATTTATAATATTAGTAAGATAAAAAAAAACCCGGCAACAACTGTTGAGCAGTAGTCCACCAGACCCAACACCCGTCTGGTCGGTGGATCCTCCGTTTTTATGGAGTATTGAGGAACTTTAGGTACACCCTGTTCCTCATTCTTCTAAAAGTTTTTAACTGTCATGGTCACTAACATAATCATTAATACTAGAAACGGGATATTAATCGGAACGGGACTTAATATCGGGAACTCAAAACAAACAGTGGACATGGTAAATATCCCGGTTCTAGTGTTAATGATAATTCTTCTAAAAGTCTGTTACACAATAATAAATGTTTTGGACTCAAAAAAGCCTTTTATTTGTTATCTAAAAATGCGTCAAACACTGCTGAAACCCCTATCAGCAAGCAACGTTATTAGACCCGTAAACAATAATAAACTCATACGAAGGATTCAAGCTCCAGGTAACTAGTATCTTGGTATAATAGAAACAGTGGCTTGCATGCAAATGACATCAAATCGACTGCATTTTAGCCAGCTGTGGCTGTGACGTCATACCTACGCGCTAGATACTGGCACAGTAGCACGTGACTTGGTAAGTAGTCCAACCGCCGTCCTTTGACCTCATAAGACTGAGGACGATTCCTCAAAATTACACACTAGTTAGTTTGGCTATGTTATGAGGATGATACAAGGCGACTGAATAATGAAAACGCCTTAAAGTACATAAATAAATGCAAGAACATAACATCATCCTTTGGGGACCCTCTAAAGGGTTAGGCAGAGCTGTACCTAAAAGTACACCCACATTTCCCCAGTTATGTTTAAGTCTCATCTTATAAAGAGTCAGTTTACTGCTATCAACCGGGCACAAATTCAGACTCCGTGGCTGCTACTAAGTAAAACCAAATAACAGTTTGCCCGACCTGGGAATCGGACCCCGGACCTCATGGTCAGCAGTCGCGGTTGCTACCACTAGGCAGTGAATAAATTCAAGAAACATTCAGAAACTTTCAAACGCCACCTACTATGACCCTTACATATTCCTACTATTGCTGTGTCCACGTTCATACATCTGAACACACACGCACGCCAGATCCAAGTACTACGCACTTGTGATGTTTTTGAAGAACATCGCTAGTGCACATCCTTCTACGACAAGGTTTCCTCGAGGCATTTTCATTATCATAATTCCTCAAAATTACACATTTCACTGCGATATAACAGAAGAATAACAATCCTATCATGGTATTTATGCTATCTGTTTTTTAAAGCGAGTGGGTTGTGTAAGGGCGTGGTCCCGGCAGCGGTTCCCCTTGTATGAACATCTAATAAAATAACATAGATACCACTATCGTGTTGCCATCGACAGTTAATGTTCAGTCGAAAATGTAGCAGCAACAGTTTGTGGAACTGAACAAATAAGTAGAAACATAACTAGATTCACAAAATTTTTATTAAGAGTCAATTCGTCGAAATTGACAAATCATCATCATCATCAGCCTATAGCAGTCCACTGCTGGACATAGGCCTCCTCAATCGCACGCAACTCTCATCTAGTTGCTACCAGCCACCCCGCGAAGATCGTCACTCCACCGATCCTGAGGGCTTTCCACCTTACGTTTACCGATTCGCGGTCTCCACTCAAGAACACGTCTACCCCAACGATCATCGGTCCTACGGCTAATATGACCGTACCATTGCCACTTTAGCTTACTTATTCTGTGGGCTATGTTGACAACTCTCAACAATTGACAAATACTTACGTTGAATCATATTTTCAATTTACAGCTACAGCGCACCGACAATGGGCAGCCGAAAGTCACACGAACCCGCAAAATTGAACTGTGACCCTATCCATAGCTAAACTTTCCCTTCCTGAAAGATGTCTGATTTGCATCCAAAGCTCCTTGCAGCTACTATTTTCCTAATGAAGGGGTAGACCGCAATTTGGCCTTTCGAAAACTTTCGTGGCGAAACACTTGTCAGTTCTCAACACTTGGCTTGTCCGTTGCCACTTCAACTGCCATTTCTAAGAGCTGTGTCAGCAACTTCGACTCGTTCCTGAACTTGCTCACGAAATTTGTTTCATAAAGAAAATACGGAAATAGTTTTCTATAGATCCTTGGGAGAGTTTGATATTATGCTTTACTTGTCGAAGTTTCTATTTCGAAAACCTCTTTTCAACATAGCTTTAGGCTGAATTTCACCAATGAAACTGGACACTATCGGCTTAGATTAGAAACTGCGATCAATATTGACACTGACAGCATGAACGTCGTTTAGATGTACTGATCGCGTAGAGTTTAATTTATGAAATTCGTTCTTACTTGTGTAAAAGAAGTCCACTTATTCATCTTGAAAATGTAGATCTATTCTATCGCTAGTTTTTTTAATTAATCAAAATTCAAATGAACATAAACTTGAAGCATAAGTTTAGGAAATCTGTTTCTTTTTTATTTATTTATTTATGTACACACAGATACTTAACAGGACAATATATTAACATAGAAGAGCACAAAGGTACTGCTTATTTCATAAGAAGTTTCTTCCAGCAGACCTGCGATTGGATTTGGCGATTGGTTTTTTGTGATACTTACATAGTATTAATATTATAAATGCGAAAGTAAATGCAAAAGTTTGTTTGTTACCTTATCACGCCTAAACCGCTGAACCGATCGTCCTGAAGTTTTGCTCATACGTTGTCAGGTGTACAGAAACGGACTTAATACCTTTCATCCCGAAAAAAAGTACTGTTCCCGAGGAAAACTACAATAACGTTCACCTTATTTATTTATATTATTCACCTATCTACTCCTAGTTTGCTCTAAGACATAAGTACTCGTCATACCTGCTCCCTTTAAGTATGCAAATTAAGCACACAATTGAACAAAGGCTTTAAATATTAATGCTCAAAATACCCCGTAGACAATTAAAATATCTGTGTTTTATAGGGTAAGCTCACAATTAAATAAAGAAGCATGACTAATCTGACTGTATCTCATCTCCAACAATGTTTGAAGCCCACATTAATATAAAAAGTCCCTTCAGAAACAGGGCCTGTAATAGCAAAGGGGGAAAACACAAAACATTTGCAACGTTTCAGTATTCCTAATCTATTAAGAACCCCAGCCATCGCTATTATAAACTTCACGGTGCAAAAATCTGAAAATTATCAACATAATGAAATACCCCATAAAATAGGTAAGCTGAAAGCTCGAAGCGGTAGGTATTATTATCTCTAGGGAGCGAATCCCGGCACCGCATTGTGTCCAGACCCTTACAATCGCAGACGGAATTATAATTGAGAAACGAAAGCCGTTCTACGCAACGCCATCACAATTAGAACCATTTCAAGGAGGATGCTTATATCTATATTAAACTTTATACATTATTCATTGTGTTATGGGGTATAACTGTCGGGCTCGATAAAGATATTATATTGAAATAGGGAGTTATGTGTGAGATTTGCTGTCATTATGACTAAGTGGCGTGAGTAATCAGTTTATTGAGCTTGTCAACGCTTTGATGAAAAATTGGATGATAGGAGTTTATTGAAATAAATCGATGTACCGACATTGATTACATTATTCGTTGTATTATACCGAACACTCCTGCAGATCAGGTTAACTGGGTCGTGAAAGTCAGATAGGCAGTCTCTCTATGATAAATACTGGTATTCAGCTGCATCCGGTTAGACTGGAAGCCGAAACCGACCTACTTGGGAAAAGGCCAGGCAAATGATATACCGATTGCTGTGAATTCAATTACTTTTGTTTTTTAAGCTTCTCGCAATCGAATCTTGCTCTTATTTACTACATAGCAAGAAGTTTCAAGCGTTTAGGTACCGAGTGTCAAATTATATTATCTGACAAAATTTCATAAATGTGGTGAGTGTATACGATATTTTTTTTTAATTAATCGAAATTCAAGTGAACTTATCCGCTTCACTTTCGCTTAGTTTATACTTGACGCTCATAATTCAAGCAGGAAATCTGTTCTTTTTATGATCCTTACTTATTACAATATTATAAATGCGAAACATTTCATGGTGAAAGGTTTATCATCTTCAAACCAAAACAAAAAATGCTATTTGGGGCTAGAATAGGCACCGGAAAAACTATGATTCCCATAATTGTTAAGTTAAATTTGTTTCGACCAAAACTCAGCCACATCGACGGCGTTGGTAGTGGCTTCGGACAGGTCCCTTAAAGTGCAGGTTTACGGTTTACGGAAGTTACACAAAGAGCAGGTCAGGAGGTAGGCCATGCGGGCCTGTGGACGGTGAGTAATGGGCTAGCTCGCCGTCCGTCCGTCTTATGACGACAGGCCGTGTCGACGGCGCGTTTGTGTTCCACGTGCGCCTCAAATAGATGTCAGCAAACATGAGGCGCCCGCAAGGGCCGATGCCTGCCAGGGCTGCGGGACTGTTCGAAAGAGATACCGCGGCCCTGGAACATAAAGGGCAAAAGAAGGAACATGGATGGTTTTTAGTCAGTAAAAGTTGGCACTCCCTTCCGCTCCGCCCAGAGCGGGAGGAGTCATTTGATGATTTCCAATCCGAAAAAAAAAGGAGGTAGGCCATGGTTTGGGATGAGGCCCCACACTGCTTCATCGGTAAACCCCCACCTACGTGCAGCGGCCCTCCTGGCTTCGAAATCGGAAGGAGTTATTATTAACTTTTACACTAACGTTACTGCCGTACTCATGTCCCTATCGGTTATACTACACTTTTATAAGGTTACATTATCTTCAGAACTCCCCAAGGTAATATAAACTACAAAATGTTCAATCACACGTTTCCTACTCGCTAATATAAGTAATATTGTACAAAATGAGTGAAATTTTTCTGACAGCACAAAAACGCCTTGTCGGAACCTTATAAATAAGTATCAAAAGAAACGTGTTGAGTATTACCTTTTGTATAGTAAATAATCTCAGAAACGTGTAAATAATCTCTCTTGATACTATGTGCAAACAGAGATATCATGCTGGAAGTATTTTCAATAGAAACCATATGAAAGACATTTTCTTGTTTTCATCGGTATATTTTTTTTTTACATTTTTTTTCGCATAGAAATGTTTCGTTGTTAAGTAAGGTGTCACTATCAAAACAGTTTATTGACTACTTACTAGTATTGTAAGAACTATATTTTAAAAAACCTGTTCTTTCAGAGACGAACTACACACAAACCGCTGGCTCCAGAACCATGTTTTGCTCAAGAATTCCCAATTCCTCCCGAAAGATTTTTAAACACTCATCCACAAAAAAGTTACAAGGAGTAGGAAAGTTTGTATGAAAGTTCGGAATCCTTGTAGAAGCAAAAATAAATATCAAAGTAAAAATACGGCTACCAAAAACCCCGGGTTCATAAAATACCTACTAAACCGTATCAGCTCACCACGCACGACGTAATTATCCGTTCAGATAAATCGTAAAGACGCGCAGACTCCGGTTAGGGACGATAAGCCCTAATTACGGCATCAGATAACAACGCGGCACTAATGACCTGACGAGAAATCAGAATAGAAGGGAACTGGATTGAAAACCGTTTTGTAGGTACGTTGAGGTATCTTTCATTTAGTGAAAAGGTTTTGGACTATTAGAAATGTAGTTGGGGTAGTTGCGAATCTATACATCTATTCAAGTAAATAAAATTGATGTGTCTGTTTATGATTCCAAAATAAAAACTTTTTACTGAATGCATATGAAAGTATAAACGGTAATTATAACAAAAAAAAAAAACGTTTCTTAAAATTTTTGTCTGTTTGTTCCGGCTAATCTCCGAAACGGCTGGACAGCTGGACTTTGACGGGACTTTCACTGGCAGATAGGCTACTTTCATTTTTAGAATACCCCTTGAAAATGTTAACAAAATCAGATTCAAATAGGGAAGTTATATTTTTATAATATTTTAGGTGGCGGGGCACAGCTAGTCGCACTTATAATGACAATGCTATTCATTTTCATACTTCAGCTACATTCATAGTTTATTTGTATTGTTGAGCAGATGATTTTTTCATCGGTTATTTCATAAAAACAGCTTGGTATTTCATAAAAATAGCTTGATATTTCATACATTAAGTGCAATACCTACACTGGCAGATTAAAAAAAAAACTATTGCGAAATTTTATCTCTCTGAGGTCTGCAATCAGGTCTACAATGTTTACACTTTTTGTCGCTTTTCTTTGGTAATTACAGGTAACGCAAGAGGAAGCTTCGCCCTCGACTTTGTCCGCAAAAATTGTGATAGCTCGGCTAATTTGCATGACATAGATATAATTTATAGCTTATGTTACTTCCTGATAATTTAGCTTTCTATTGGTGAAAAAATGGTTAAAATCGGTCCAGTAGTTTCGGAGCTTATTCGGTACAAACAAACAAAAAAAATCTTTCCTCTTCTTTATAATATTATTACAGACTAGCTGTTGCCCGCGACCTTAATTCACGTGAAATTATTGTAAAAAAAATTAACTCTCTTTTTTTAATCGGATTTTATTACCAAAATTTCAAGGGTTTCAATTTTTTTGCACGGAACCCTAAATATTTTTTGTGAAATAGAAGTAGTTTCGTCAAAATCGGTCCAGCCGTTCCAGAGATTAGCCGGAACTAATATACAGACAGACAGACAAAAATTGTAAAAATGTTATTTTGGTATACGTACCGTATATATATTCATATGCATGTAGTAGAACGCGGTTATTTTAATATTACAAACAGACACTTCAATTTTATTTATTTGTATAGAGTTTAAATGTATAGAAGATATTGTGTAGTTCAAAATAAAGCCTGCAAGAACTTTACTTATTACTTGGAAAATTTGGAGGTAACGAGTTTGTTAATACTTGGATATTACAATATAAAACAATACAGCTTTCAGCTATTGACAGGCCTTCGAAAAGTTAGTTCAATACTCAACCTGAATAATTGGAGCCTTGAATTAATCCTACCTGAATTCTTAGAATTGGTAACCTTGAATTTAGTTGGCGAGTCGAAACTTTATATTTCAACAATCCTTTTCCTAAACCAGGCTGCCTTCATTCCAACAGTTTTTTATTGTTCTTTGGTGAGTTTGTTTTGTTTTGAAAGCTCGTGTATTTTTTTATTAACACCCCCTCACATTCTAGAATTAATTACAAATTGAAAATTACTCGAGCATTCAGAAAAAAAAACAAACTTATCAAAGCGTGGCTGAATGGTACGTGGATGGGACCACCCATTACATTGTATACTAAGTTTCCTCCGTGCCTCGGAAAGCACGTTGGTCCCGGCTGTCATTTGTACATCTTTGGCAGTCGTGACAGTTTGATCTTGAGCTGGCCTAGCGTAATACGGAGTTTCAATAGGAAATACCGTACCACCTCTCATTTTTCTTGTGACACGTTTGGCGCAGTGGCTGAGCGATTGGCTACTATTGGCTGGCTACTGGCCTACAGGTAGTTACTACGGGTTTGACTGTTTGTGTATGTGAGTTTAGCTGTTTGTAAACGCACCACGAAAAGGGAGAATACCTAGTATGGGTCAACGTTTTAAAAAGAAAAAAAAGTAAGAAAAGGCATCAAATCTGTAACAAAACGTAAACCATACCTATTCTGCCAAGGCTGCGGGACTGTTCAAAAGAGTCAGTAAAAGTCTGACACTCCCTTCCACTCCGTCCAAAGCGGGAGGGGTCATTAAAATTTGATGATTTCCCATCCCAAAAAAAAACCTTACCTATTACATTCTTTATTTTATTGATTCAAACTTCTCAGATAGTTGTTATCACTTAGTACTTACTTATAGTTTTTTAACATACTTCAGAGAATATCGAATCATTTCTTTTCTTTTATATATTCAAAACGAAAGTATTTTCATTACGAACCTACCATTTCTAAGTACTTACTTTGAATTGCCAAGAGGTTGAGAAAGGTGTTCCAAAGTCTGAAGCAGGAAGTTATTGTCGGGTTCGTCTTTATAGTCTTAAGTCGCGGATAACTTTACTTGCGCGATGTAAGATTTAGATGCATTTCAATGTTTAGTTCATCCTCTGCGTCCTAGATGGCGTTGTAGTACTTTTGGATCTATGTTGCTGTAGTACTTTTTTGTAGTGCCGCTACAGTATTAACAATAGAATGCTTTTCAGTGTGATTTCAATCATAAGGTGATTGAGATGTAAACAAAACAAAAATGTACTCACAAATATGCCATGTTAAGAAAATATTCAATATTCTTTTCTTCGTTTAATAAAAATGGTATTAAGGGCCGCTTAAATTCTATGAAAAATTATAACGTATTTTCCTAGAAAACGTGTTAAGCGTATCGCTGAAACTTTTCAAGGGGAAGTTATGTTTATTTAATTAATTTTAAATGGTATAAAACGTTTTATTCAAGTAGGGCTATAATGAAAACCTCGTTCAAGAAAACATTAAGCGTTTTGCATGTTACGTTGGTATTCACATTTGCGATGTAATAAAACATTAGTTACACAATTATAGAACGTAAAACAGGGTGAAATTGAAATGAAATGTGATGAAATGGGAGCGAAATGAAATGGAAATTTCAGAAATGGGTCACTAAAGGCGATGATATTCAACCGATCATTCCGTTAATGAAATCTTTGGGGCATATAAATTAACATGAAATTGGGCTTTGGAATGTCATTATAATTTGTTGTCTCGCATTTGCTAATGCTTGAAAATGTAAAATGGATTTTGTTGCAAGATTAGTAAAGCCTAATTTTGACTATCAGCTAATTATTCCGAACTTTAGAGTAGTGGTGGCCTACGATTCGTATAGTTTTGAACCGGTTAACCATACTTTTTAAATTGTTAGAGAAACAAGATGTCCAAGAGCCAAAATATCATGTCGCCAACCAGTACAGAACCCGTGCCAAAGGAAGCTTGTGTCACAACAAGGGAAAAATTTCTGGGGGTCTAAAATGGCCGCTATAACAGAATCATAACCCTTCATATATAGGATAATAATATGAATTACGTTTAAATTCGTAAAATGGTCACAAGGTGACAACTCATAATAGTAGGTACGTCTATGACCATTTTACGAATTTAAACGTAATTCACATTATTATCCTATTATGATTCTGCTAAAGCGGCCATTGCCGGTGAACAACATAATAATAGTCCTCCTGACCGATTTCGGTCACGGCGGAAAATAAGTGGAGAGCAGCCATCGGCGCAGGAGATATTATAGTGCCCAAGTGTGTGCGCAGGCACAGGTGCACTCTCTCTTCCCTCACTCTCATAGACCGACGACCGGAGAGAGATCAGGTGCAGGACCAACAGCTTAACGTGGTTTCCGAGGCACGGGGGTAACATACTGTCAACTTCAAAACTCCGGGCTACAATTGAGAAATGCCTAATGGAAACCCAATAATACTCTGCCTAACCGGGAATCGAACCCAGGACCCAGGTTTTTTAATTTATGTTTATTCAAAAATAAGTTTTACAGTGTTACAAATATCTTTTATGTTATATTTCACTTTAGAACAGAATTAAGCATCTGTAACCGAACTAGGCAAAAGCCTGCATTTCGGCTATCAGCGCCAATCAATAATTAAAACATAATGGCAGTCACCACGCAGAAACTTTAACCTTTAGTGTGTATTTTACAAACAAAACTTAGCAGTAGTTAACATCATAATTCAAAAACTAATATCTTTAAAGAGAAGTTGAAAAAAAAATCTTCATTGTTATCATCATACAGAACAGTTGTAACATCATAGACATGAAATAAAAATCTCTAAACTATTTCTTACATTTATTTGTTACAACATAATAATATGTAGTTTAAACACGTGCACTTAATTATAACGCTGGCCATAAAATCCATCAGTAAGATTTTAATAAATAAAAGAAACACAGGCTTGAAACTCAACACACTCATTAGCGAAAATAATGTTTTATTTCAATACATATTAAGGTGCTAGCTCTGTTAATTGAACTAAGTACTGTATTTAAAAATATACGTATTTTATTTTGTTCTTTCTTATTTTTATAATTATGGTACTGGTGACTTTTATATAGTAGTAAGTAATTAAAATGCATTTAAATTATAATAAAAAGACTTGAAATTATGTTGCACATACGGTGCACTTTGGCAATTCTTACACAAAACTTAACTAAAAAATAACGTATTATGCTTATTTTAACGTCTTCCGTCTGTCTTTCAGCGGCTGACGTCGTTGTTTTACATTTTCCCAGGGACACTCCTGCGCAAATGTTCATCTCGCCACTGTTCAGCGGCTAAAAAGCAGCTTTGCTTAGCTGGTATCAAGACACTTGCGCGAACCCACTTGTGCGAACCGACGTTAGCGCGAATGTTATTTTCAGTGTCTTTGGATAACGAAATTGAAGTCAAAACTCATTCAACGAAAACCAATATTTTCGATTTTTTCGTGTAGCAACTTGGAGAAGTATATCACAGTTCTCTTTGGTTAACATTGACAAACAGACCAAGAGAACAAAAAATTTACAAGTCTTATTTACGTTCTGCAAGGTGTAAATTCCATTTAAATACTCGACTCAACTCAGTGCCTTTTAAACCGTTAATCTAAATCACTTTGATTCAAGTCCTGTAAAATCGGATCGCACAAAAAGCTAGCTTGGAAAGTACATGAACAAGCTACCGATCAGATAAAGCCAGTTGTGACTCTTCATTGATCGCTAGACTACTTTTTAATTGCTTTTAGAGATAAGATCACCAATTGTACTTTGTCATATCTGTGTGTGTCTTTTGACGTTAATGCACTGAAAACAATGCCGTTGTCTAAATAACGAAATTGTGTTGTTGTTGTCTAAATACACAATTACATCCTACTAATATTATAAATACGAAAGTTTGTGAGTATGGATGGATGGATGTTTGTTACTCTTTCACGCAAAAACTACTGAACGGATTTGGATGAAATTTAGCACACAGATAGTTTATAACCTGAATTAACACATAGGATACTTTTTTTTCCGGTAGTATGATCCCGTGGGACAATTTTCGAACTCCACGCGGGCGAAGGCGCGGCCATAAGCTAGTATTTACATAAACTCGTGTCCTTTTTCACATAAGCAGCACTCGCAAACAACGAGCGAGACAGGTCGAAACAAAAGAAGTATGGAAGGATTGTAGCTGGTGGAGTTCTCTATCTCTTCATTTTAAGTTGCTTTTGTTAGCTTCACCTATAACTATGTAAAAAAATCTTCGAAGTTAAATTTGACCCACTTTGCTGTTTCCGATTGAGCTAAAATTTTTCACATGTTAAGTTTAGATGACAATGAATAAGTGGCGTCATTCTAAATCCAATATGGCGGACTCCAAAGATGGCGGAGTAGTTCGTTTTATGAATTCCCATTATATGGGTATTAAATAAAAGGGTTTGCTGAGAAGAATACGAGAAATAAAATGAAGTCGATCTAAAGCGTGTTTTTTCGTTTTTTTAACTGTAATATTTTATTTACGACTAGCTGTTGACCGCGACCTTAGTTCGCGTGAAATTATTAAAATAAAAACTTCCCTTTTTTAATCGGATTTTATTACCAAAATTTCAAGGGTTTTAATTTTTTTGCACGGAACCCTTATTATTTTTCGTAAAATAGGAGTAGCCTAAGATACTCCTTATTACATCAGCTATCTGCCAGTGAAGTCCCGTCAAAATCGGTCCAGCCGTTCCAGAGATTAGCCGGAACAACCGGACAGACAGACAGACAAATTAAAAAAAAAATGGTATTTGTACCGTATAAAAATTCATATGGTAGTAAAAAGCGGTTATTTTAGTATTACAAACAGACACTTCAATTTTATTTGTTTGTATAGATTATCTTAAAGATACCTAATGTCTTATTTGTAAATACTGTTTAGTTTAGATTATGCCAGTCAACCGAATATAATTACTTTGCTACCTAATTTTCAAGTTTGGTGTCATAAATTAAGTGATAAATGACTGAAGAGATAGAGAGTTTAGTTGTTTCCATTGAATAGTGAGGATTTTTATGATTGATAGTCTCATCAATTTATAGTTTTGATGTTTTATTAGTCGGCTTCAATTTCGGTTTTTTCACAACTGAATACAATGAAATAGTAATCATGGATACATTTTAGCATGATTGATATTTTAAAACATCTTTACATCTTATAATATGTCTTCTTAATATACTCGTCATCCCATCAGACATCTCTTTTCATGCCATGTCATTCTTCACACAGTCCATCCATCTTCTCTTTGGTCTTCTTCTACTCTTATATATCCATCCACAATCATACTCAAAACTTTCCTCACGACATTTTCCACATTCCTCCGGATCACAAGCCCATACCACGATAACCGATTCCCACACAACTTTTCAGTCAACGGCGCCACTTTCAGACTTCCTCTTATGTACTCATTCATACATCTTATAATATGTAAGGGAAATAATAAAGCTTTCTAAAAACAAATTAACTTCCAACGATCTGTGTTTGACTGTAATGCTAAGCTTGGTTAAAATGAATTACCGAAAAATTAATACAAAGTTAACCGACAAAAAATGTTGTATTTAACAAACAAACATGAGCTTATTCAAATTACAATTCTCCGAAAAATAATAAACTAAATTTCCAAAAAAAAATCCAAACATCCGAAAACATACCTACAAAGTTTGCAAAAAAAAAACTAAGTTTGCAAAAAAAATCCAAGTTTCCGAAAACATCTTCTGCTAAAGTAATCGTTTTCTTAAGCTCTATAACTTAGGATGCAAGAGCGAGCGAAGCGAACTCGGGACTTGGGGCACCCCGACTCCGGACAGATTAGGTTCGAAGGGGATGTCCCCTTCGTGTTAGGTTACTTTAAACCCTGCAGACAGAAATAAGAGCCCCGTGTAGCGCTACGTTGACTACGGCTTATTCCAACATTTTGATATTTATCTTGACGTTGATTTTATTCTTGTTTTATTTATTTTATAGGTTAAATCTCAATTTAAGCTGGTACAAAAATATTCCATCAGCAAATGCTGTATTGACTTTCGGAACAAAAATATTCCGTCAGCAAATGCTGTATTGACTTTCGGAATTATCAGTATTTTATTCGGTCGTTTCTTTGTCCTTTCAGTTGTCGGAAGATTAGTATATAAAGCAGTTAATTTCATATTTTGAGCATGCTCATATTTTTTTTGGAGCTTTTATTCCTACCCAATACATAATATTATAATTCGATATTTGGACATTCCAAATATGTAACTGAATGAAAACCTATGTTAATCTTACACATTCATTTATTTTACAAAAACAAAAGTTTCACACATGCTAACACATTCTTTAGAACATTCACTCAGTATTCACATTTGTTTCGGCCCGTAATTGGGCTACCCCTGTACAAGAGAGCGCTTAAGCGAATTAGATGGAGCTTTCAAAGTCCTTGCTTAAGCTCAAGTGTTCACGTATCGCCGTTAACAGGGTTTTAACGGGATTTACTCATCCATTAAGCTGGTGCTCTCAAACTGACTGCTACTGACTTTACTTAGTACTTCGATCATGAAAATGTACTGACATTCGTCTTAGTCGAAGTTAGATGTAAATTCAAAGTATGTAACATGTCAGTCTTTGTTTATAAGGTTTTGATAATTTTGGATTGAACTTGACATAAAGACTTTATTACAAGTACTCGTAGGTATGGTTTAATTTGATGAAAATTAGCAAATTATTAAAAGGCTTTACGGTTTACATCATACCTATCATAACAATACATGAGTCATGTTTTATGTTATAAACATAACACGTCATAACATCACGTCTATAATCCCCGAAGAGTTGGGCAGAGGTGTACCCTAATTAAATAGTAGGTTAGACCATATTTCGCCAGTTATGTTTAAGTTATACCATGTTGTAATCTGCATTTAGTGTAGCTGTGAAACAATTATTATTAATGCTCATTATTGGTAGGTAAGTAACTGATTAATTTCTTATCAGTTATATACTTACCGATACCCCAGTAGCCTATACCGAGAACTTTAGTCAAAATTATAAACTCAGTAATCCACGTTTTCGAGAACATTCGCGTCTTAGACATCTTAAACTGAAACTATTCAAAATATCCTTATTGGCAGGGTACTCCTGTGCACCCAGATTCAAGCCAACACAGACTAAGTGCATTTGAGTTCTGAGTTGGACAAGTACCCACATTTGCCAAGATTACCCAACATAGCTGGGCTGCTGTTTGAATGCGTGAACTTTAGTTTGTAGAGCGTTCACGTTCGGTTTGATCGATGAACGGGCGCTCCACGGGTTTGTGGGTGAATTGAAATGTTATTATCTCTAAATTGATTCACGTTTGATCGTCTGTTGGCGTTTTATTAAATGCAAATAGGACCGCTTCGTATATCGGACTTCAAATGTGTTAGTCCACCGTATTGGTATTTTGATTAATTTATAATAGAATGTTTAATTAAAGCTAGTTTCAAGTTAATTCATTGAATTATAGCTGAACTTTAGCGTAAAACGATACAGTTTTTAAATTAAGGATAGAGTACAAAATTTGTAATCTAAAGTTTAAGTCTACATAGTACAGATACCAACGCTGTAGTTATGCATAAATTCAGTGGGTACCTTATAAGTTATTCATCTTAATAAATATGAACCATACGTAAATCAATAGGTACACAGTTGTTTCTAAGTTCCAAACCTCGTAGAAGTTGTTCTCCAATAACATAAATTAATTATGCTATTATAATATTTAATCATTCATTCGTTATCGTTCCATATAATTTGATCAGTAGTCCATTACGTTCCACCAAAATGCAAAACAAAGGCAATAGAAAAGCAAAAATATTTTCCAAGGAATTTTTATATTTTCTCGCAATCTAGAACATTTTACGTTCAAACGTTTTGTTTCTAGGTCATCTGAAAGCGTCTACAAATTCACTTGTCCTCTGTTAACTCTGGCTCAAGGACTAAAACATTGGAGAGAACATTTTCTATTTCATTTGGAAGCCATTGCGAGATATCATACGAATGTATAGGTACTCAATTGGATGTTCAATTCCGAACTTATCAAAGTTTCGTTGAGATTTCTTTCATGTCGTCATCGTCTTATCAATACTGTTCAATCTGAATTTGACTCTTTAATATTGTGCCATCGAAAGTCTGATTTTATAAATTCGAAGCTTGATCGATAGATACAGTTTTTGAATTCATGACAGAGGCCATAGCACGAGCGCGCAGTGTTCGTTGTTGCCAGCGATTCAGATTGGGATATAATAATCGTATTATAATTTTCGCCTTGAAAAAGAACGTTAGTGATATTGGCAGATGTCTGAATGATGAACGTAGTTGGGAACTGAGTCGTGTGTCCGCCCACCGCCTATTCAATCCTGAGACTATTTTCGTCAGGGGTGACTGTCAGGCAATTCGGTAAACAGCCCTAGTGGAAGTAACAAATCGACCTTTTGACTTGAAAGGAAAGTGGCTTTTTACTTTACAGAATGCCAATCGCTTCACTACACTTTGTTTCTTTTTGTAAATCCGGGTTTCGTTAATAACTTATAGGCATTATTTTCGTCGTAAGTAGCTACTCAAGTTCTAATTTTGGAATAAGAGAGACTAAAGGTATCGGTTTTCTACTTAACCTTTTTATTCCTAGATCTCGGGTGGGCTTTTTATTGAAGGCTAATTAATTTGTCCTTTTAATAAATCTTTAGCTTTGCTTTTTCTATACGACAAGCCCAGCCATTGCAAAGTCTTTACTTTTAATGGAACTAAGTTCAGTAGCATTACCATGTCATTTTGGGTAGTAGATAGACTGTACCTAACATTCTGTTCTGCTATTTGTAGATTTTTCGTAGTCGAAAAGCCCGTAGGTAAGTCCGAGAACTGGTCTCACAAAGGGGTATTGCTATACCTAATTACTGGGTTGTGGAGATCAGACAGGGTTTTACATATTCATATTTAGGGTTTGCAAGCTACAAAGTAGGTAGTACTACTTTGCCGTGTCGACGGCGCGTTCGTGTTTCACGCGCGCCTCAAAGAGATGTCAGCAAACGGAAGGGGCCCGCAAGGGCCGATGCCTGCCAGGGCTGCGGGACTGTTCGAAAGAGATACCGCGGCCCTGGAACATAAAGGGCAAAAGAAGGAACATGGATGGTTTTTAGTCAGTAAAAGTCTGACACTCCCTTCCGCTCCGCCCAGAGCGGGATTGGGAATTGGGAATGACTCCTCATTTGATGATTTCCCATCCGAAAAAAAAAGGTACTACTACTTTGTAGCTTGCAATAGAGTGAGTGGCATTTCCCGTATCTACGAAGCACCGTTTGTTTGTGACATGCGTGGCAATCATCGTGACACGAAACGGTCTGTCACGTTTCTCGTTTGATACTGCAAACATTTTCTCCTTTTGAGGCCGGGTATTTTATATCGCAAGACTTATAATTACACTTTGGGAGGCCTTTGCGCAGCAGTGGAACATCCATGTCTACTAACTACCCCAGCCGGTTCGGTTCTTGAAAGCCTTTTGAAATTAATCTGTTGTCAAATTATTAGTCAAGTGAATTGATTGGCTATTTATAAATAGACATTTTGGTCAAAAATCACTAACGCACTATCAATATCTTTCCTATTTTGGTATTTTAGAAAACGAGTGTTATTCAGTTTTTCTTAAGAAAAGTCTATTAGTAGTCGTTAAATATTTCTAGACTGCCTCGTTGGTCTAGTGGTTGCAAGTATGACTGCTGAACACGAGGTCCTAGGTTTGATTCATGTATCGGGAAAAGTGTTATTGGGTTTTTCCATCAGGAATTTCTCAATAGCAGCCACGGAGTTTGGATTTGTGCCCCGTTTGATAGCAATAGGGTCGCCTCCTATTTTAGGGAACTTAAACGTCACTGGGGAAATGTGGATGAACAATAAGGGTACACCTCTGCCACACCCTTCAGGGATTACAGCCGTCATTATCATGTAGGTACATATGTATGTCTGTTCTGTATTCTATATTCTACAGAGTTACAAAATTCGTTAGTACGGTTACGTTATGAAAATCCCAGGGTACACTTTACATGAAATAGAGTTTACTAGCTTGGGTTCGGATCACTAATGGGTAATGCTTTCAAATCCCTAGATGAACGAAAAGTTAGTACACTAAGTAACAGTTGATCTTTAGCTTTAACTTATTTAGCTGTAACTTTCAGCAGTCTGTGCTAACATTCAAGTTCGTTTCGGAATATTGAAGATAATGAGGGTTAAATAAATGTAATATTTAGTTCATTTTCTCTCGTAGAGGTACGAAACATGTACATGGTAATACTAATCCTAACTAATATTATAAATGCGAAAGTAAGTTTGTTTGTTACCTTTTCACGCCTAAACCACTGAACCGATCATCCTGAAATTTTTCATATACGTTGTCAGGCGTACAGAAACGGATATAGGGTAGGTACCCTATATCCGTTTCATCCCAAAAAAAGTACTGTTCAAACAAAAATAAAGTTTTTATGATAATAGATGGCGCCACGTGTCTTTCGAATCATGATTGCATTATATTATTAAAGGTTAAGAGTTTAATTGTCAAATTCTAAATTAGTGAATTCTCGGTGAAAGATAAAATCGAGAGGAAACCAGCAGGCCTGAGAGATATTTCTCGACGGCATGTAAAGCCAAGTCAGAGGCCCATAAGTGGCAAACTCTGACACCAGGTTAGGCACTAACCACACGAAAAAGAAAATAAAAAAATCTCATTTAGTAGTAGCGGCCCCGACTTATGAGCAGTAAGTCGTGGGTTCAAACCCAGGCAGGCGCATTACTTTGTGTAATTTATTTCATCACCACTGCTCTCAAAGGGTGAAGGAATACATCGTGAGCAAACCGGCATGTCCTAGAATCAACAATTCGAAGACATGTGACATCTACCAACCCGCACTGGGCCTGCGTGGTGGTAGCCCATTCCCTCTCATAGAGAGGAGGCCTTTGTACCAGCAGTGGGAACGTTATAGGTTGATAATGCTTATATATATATATATAAATATATCAAAGCAGAACTTGGCATTTCATCCTCATAAGTGATACATCACACAACTTTAACAAAGAAACTCAGAAAAAGTACAAACAACAACATTTCTTCTTTTTTTCCTTTTCCTTTATGGTGTGAAATAATACATCATTAGATGGGAACTATCACCATCCCTAGAGAGAAGTACTGTCGTAGAACATTGTATCGTTCCGCGCTATATTTCACCACCCTCTACGTTCCCACGTGTAACGTCTCGACAATTTATTTCATAGTGCATTTCGCTAGCATTCTCACCTAGTACATTCTCTTCATTGTTCGCTGCTTTTGATTTAATTGTTCTTGTTATGTCTTGATCTTCTTGCTTAATATCTTTATTTTCGTCGAAATAAAATATTTGGGCTCGATTTTACAACCATTTTTATAGCGGTAAGTTTATTTTGTCGACGTTTACGTCATTATTCTTCCTTCAGACGTTCGTACACAGAGTTTATTGTGTTAGCTTTAATGTATTTAATGCATCGCTTGCCTCCATTTCCTTGATTAATTGTTTAGTACGATGTATAAGGCTGCTTTTCACACCTGCCTGTCATCCCCGCCTTAGATGTTTAACGTGTTCTAAGGGTGTAAACGAATGATGAGCTGGCAACTTCCAATTTGAACACATTTTCAGATAATGGAACGAAGCAAACAACACGTATTCTGCTCAAAAACATAGTATAGGTAGAAAAAAATAGGAGAAAGTGCTCCTCGATCGGTTTGCTTTGTGCTTTCATTGAACAAAACGTTCGAATTTGTAGTTGGAACGTTATAAAATTCTATTTGTTTTGTCTTGGTTTGAGATTTTATTTGCTTTTTATTATTTTAGGTTGGCTATATGTGGCCATTTCAGTGCAATCTGACTACAATATCGATATTTTAGCTTTGTGTGACCCAATTTCGCGATGTAGGCTTGGAAGTTTCGCAAAATAATCAGATATTACGAAAATGTAATTAATTATGAAAGCGTGTAAAACCATTACCGACATGTTTAAAATAATTTAAGCCCTCGATGGAGAGTGGGTGGTAGATGACTAATAATTATGAAGGTATCAATTATCATTTTAATTACATTCTATTAGTTTTCATAATGCGGGAGAGCGGAAGACAGGGTGTGGCACAGCTTCGGATTTGCTGATTTTATTAAATATTAATATTAATTAAGTTTTTGATGGAATAAAATAAACAGGGTTAAATTAAATTAGCTAGCCAAACTCCGCAAGCGTAAAGAGTATCATAACATAACATCACGCTTGTAATCCCAGAACGGTTATGCAGAGGTGTAACTAATAGTACACGCACATTTCGCCAGTTATGTTTAAGTTCCATGTAATAGGGAGCGAGACAAGTGCCATCATCCGGGCCCAAATCCAGACCCCGTGGCTAAACCCAACACTTTGCCCACCTGGGAATCGAACCAAGGCCCTCATGCTCAGCTCACAACCAGCCCAATGAGGTAGTAAATATAAACATGATGAAGCGATAAAAATATAACATTTGCAAAGTTTATAACATTTTAGTTAAACACTTTATAGACATATTTAAAATGTGTATACAAGCAAGTATTACAGGCATCCTTTCAAATAAAAAAAACATATCAAATCATTTATTTGCTTGAATATTGGTAGGTACATGAGGTGATACATACAACAGAAGTTCTTTAAGCCATATCCTACCTTAACAGGCCTACCTACCTTTCCCTTCCTACCTTTCTGCAGACCATAGCATTCAAATGCAGTGGCCAGTTTGAAGTCCAGGCGTGAATTCTATAGAGAATATCTAGGACGCCTGGAAACCGGGTTAGGTCTAGTGCCAGTAGCACAGAGGCTCCGTTATCACGAAAGCGGTTCATCTTTACATAGGAAATTACTTGGTAAAACGTTTTAAAAAATGACAACAATATCGTATGTACTATATGGCTGTGATGTTAAGGTGCAGTAAAACTGTGCGGACCAGACTGTGGACTGGCTACGGACAGCGGACTTTGACAGATATTTCAGTACATTATTTGTCCGGTGTCCGCAGTCGGTGGTGGAGTCCATTCCCTTCACTTTGACTGTAGCCTATACAAATAAATAAAATTGAAGTGTCTGTATGTAATTTCAAAATAACAGCTTTTTACATATGGTACCTACTTGTTAAATACAAAAAAAAAACTTTTTTTTAAATTTTTGTTTGTTTGTTCCGGCTAATCTCCGAGACGGCTGTACCAATTTTGACGGGACTTACTGGCAAATAGCTGGTGTTATAAGAAGTAACTATCAAATAGCTGGTGTTATAAAGGAGTTTTATTTTAAGAAGGTAAGGTTTCATGCAAAAAAGTAAAAATCCTAGTTACACAATACACCGTGACTTTTTAGTCGTCTTACAACGGCAGCCCACTTCATGTAACCAATGACTACTAAACATTCACGAAAAAAAAAATCGTATTTATGTGATTTTAATAATTTAAAAATAAAAATATTATTCAGTATTATGACGCATGACGTTGTTGAAACACCCTGTTGCGAGCGATGATCTACTCGACTCGTGTCCTCAGTGCTGGGTAGGTATGTTCTACCGTTTGACACAAACATTATTAACAGGATGTTTCATAATTCTAATGTAAGTATTATTTATTTTTCTTTGTACCTAATGTCATAATTATTAAAGGTTAAAAAAAATCGCGCCTATAGGTATTTTATGTCGGATACATTGAGTGTACCATCTTTGTAAGACGACTAAAAAGTTTAAGGTCAGTACAACCACATAATCTTATTCATAGCTTAATTCTGTGGACTTTTAAACTTTTTTAATTAACACTGTTATGGTAATACCAGCTGTATTCTGCGACTCGTTTCGTGCAACTTCGCTCGCCTGACTTTAAATCCCGGTTTGACCCCTGAGTGTTACGTTGAGAGCTAGCTTCTTTCGCGAGCGCATTTATTTTCCAGCGTGTTCTGTGTAAAATATTTCACTGCTTCAAATTCTCGACTCCACGCAAATTTAAATAGGAATAACATAACATCATGGCACTAAATTCCCATTGAACAAGGTAGAGGTGTACCTACATCAAGAATACGATATTACACCAGCTCACTCAGGCATCAGAAACTTCTCAGTACCAGCCAGGAGTATGTATTTAGGCTCGCTTTCTATTACATACCGAGCCTAAATACATGCTTAGCTGGTACTGGGAAGTATCTGATGACAAAATAGAATAATAATAATCTCGTAGTCTCAAATTCTCGATCACGCAGTGGAGTGATTTATGAGCAAATTATTTAATGTGACAATAAGCCTTTGCACGCGGGTTCGCCCGCGTTTTCATTTTCTCCTGATCTTAGTCCAAATTATTTCGGGTCAGCGCAGCATGTCTCCTTCTTACATACTTCTCTATTACTCGTCATCTGAGTAGTCACCTTATTTCTAACTTTAGCCTGGATTACCAATTGGATAGTTTTTATCCTGGTGGATCAATCCCATGGGACAATTACCGAACTCCACGCGGGCGAAGCCGGTGGCTTAAACTAGTTGATAAAATATTAGTATGGGTTACTTACCCTTACTTTGCTAGCCCAAAACTAACTATACCTCGATTGAACAAGTCATGTTTGCCTGACTGAACAATCAAAACTAATTCCTAAAGTTTGATCCTAAAGTTCCAATTGATCCATTATGTTTGTATAAATGTTTGAATTTTCGAAGAAACAGGTCGATATTGAAATCCATTGGACAAAATTCGATTAACTGTTTACAATTTTTTATATATTTACGAGTTCATTCAATCGAATGATTGAGCTTGGTCGTAATGAGGTCGTTTAATTTTTTTTTATGTACTCTTATGTAGGTACTTCAAACTTTTTCGCTTTTAACTTAGGCTTCCTATAAAGTCGGTTCTTGTTTGTGAGGGCTGATTGGCCAATGAAGTAGGAATGTGAAATTAAACAGACTACAGTGAGTGCCCAACGATCTTAAAAAAGTGCCTGGGACACACTGAATGAGAGATGAAGGCCAGATTGTTGCAACGCAGCTTGGGTGAAGCCTAAATGGGGTCCAGCAGTGGATTGTGATAGGTTGAGATGTTCGATAGAGGAGATGCATGAGGGATAATGAGACATCTTCTCAAATCCTAATAAAAAGTTTCAAAGGAAAATCTTAAGCGAAAATCTGTCGGTGATTGACCAAAAATAAATTAACAGAATAAGTTCATCAAGTTCGCTTAATTATAACTTTTATCCATTCATTTGAGCCGAATACGAATGACTTTACTTGTTGTAAATAAATAATATAATAATAATATACTTAAATTATCGAAGTTAAAAACAAACTCAGGAAAAGCCGAACAAGAATTTATTTATTTTATTTTCGTTTATGAAGAGTTGAATTATTTATCTACAGAAGATGAATAATATATTATGAGAGAACCGCTGTCAATTTCAATCAGAACACTATTTTTGTTAAAATAGGAAAGAAAGAGAATGGTTTGGCACATTATATGACGTGGGACAAGATAAACATTTTGATGCTCTTCAGATCTATTTCGTAAATTATTTAATATTAAACCCAAATCTTTTCCCAACATGGATGATAGACAGGTTCTCAGAAAATGGCAAGGTTGAGGAAAGAATTTTATTACAGTTGGGAATTTTCGCCATATTGTTAAAGGTACGCTTTGTCCGAACAAATATTTCATACAAGGTCCTGGAATTGTGTGTCTTTGGCTATTTCAAAGTACAGACACACAGAACTAAAGTAAGACGATACTCAGTCTTGAAAGGGATTTTTATAGGCAGTGCAGATATGGACCAATTTAATTATCCTAGCATAAGCATAATCAGCCTATAATGTTCCCACTGCTGGGACACGAGTCTCCTCTCTATAAGAGAGAACGGGCTATAATCCAATACGCAGGCCCAGTGCGAGTTGGTAGATGGCACAATTAATTAGTTATCCTAGACAGAGTTTAAAAAGAATCAACAATGTATCTAGCATTTAAAAATGTTTTAGGTGTTACCGATACCATTTTTTTTCGAATGGGATATATCATATGACCCCTCCCGCTCTGGGCGGAGTGGAAGGGAGCGTCAGATTTGTACTGACTAAAACCCATACATGTTCCTTCTTTGCCCTTTGTGTTCCAGAGCCGCGGTATCTCTTTCGAACAGTTCCGCAAGAGCGAAATGGTAATTTTAAGTTTATTGAAATTTAGTACATATTCATAGGACTGTTTCGCTTAAAGCTTATAATTCAGCTCTCAATAACGCTTTATTAATATTCGTTGCAAAAGACTTGGCTGTGTACAAACAGCTTTGGCTAGCAAGCACTATTTAGAACTTCAGCAAAACGGATGGGCCATAACTTTTGATGAAATTGGAAGATAAAACACGATAGCTTCAATATTTCTTGCAGAGATGTAGTATTTCATGAAACAGAACCCAATTTAAATTTCTGTAAAATATACATGAAAATATTATTCAAATTGATACAATTTTTATATTAAACACTTACAATGTTATACGAAATCAAAGCAAGTATTTCGAATATTTTTTCAGTCCTTACGTAGAATCCATCATACAACTTAAATAAACAAAAGTTAAAATAACGTTATACAACAAATATTGTAATTGTAAAAAATAATCAAATTACAGTCATTGCCTGCCTAGTACAACAATATTAAAAAGAATACCAGGATTAAATTGTTGAAATCAGTCAACATTTTTTATACGGGTTTTGTTTAAAATATTCTCCTTAACCGACTTCAAATATTAGGAGGTTATGCATTCGTTGCCTATTTTTAATGTCGACACAGATGGGACTGTAATATAATAGTTTTATTACTCTGACCTGATAATAATTTACGACTTTTTTATGAAGGGTCATCCCGTTTATTATCTTACTTCGCATTTTTGGGTCCAACAATTTCCGATGAAAAATGGAAGAAAAATGACCACAAGGTATATTCTTTTAATAAAACTTACTTGCCAGGACTGTATTGGGTAGCAGCCTAGGTTACTATGATTTTGTTCATCCAGGCAATTATTGAACGTCGTTCCATGTTTTCGGCACCATCATCATCTGCTTAGCCTTTTACCAATTATGTTGAGGTTGGCTTCCAGTCAAACCGGTTGCAGCTGAATACCAGTACTTTACATGGAGTGATTGCCTATCAAACCTCCACAACCCAGTTAGTGCTAGGTAATACGATACCCGTTAGTAAGACTGATTGTCAGACTTTCGAGCCACTGACTACCTGTAACGACTGTCCAAGATCTAGAAATGTTTTCGGCACCAATACCTTACTTTAACGGTCAAACTATTCATTTCAATTAGGCCATTATAAGGCACTTTTAAACGTCAAACACGGAAAGAGAATTGAATATATTAGCCATTCGCAAGTAGTTTCGTATGGAGAAGAATGGGCAAGAACTTCATCGTAACTCTTTTAAAATGTTTTACAATATTTCGTATACCTTCATGAGTTATTGAATTATATGTGGTAACGATGTACCGAAATAAAAACGTGCTATACTACAACAGTTCGCTACAAGTATATAGAAATCGAGCAATAGTCCAGCAGTTATGTACTTTTACCTGGAAAGTATTCCGAGGTAAATGGAACTGTATCAGGTGGTTTGGGACATTGCATTTCTATCCAGATACATTAATATATTAAAGATACATTTCTAGATATATTTAGAAATATATCTATCCAAAATCATAATATTAAAATACGTCTGTCAGTTGCGTCGAACTATCCAACGACCTCTAACGATGCACAGTAAACACACTGGGTATTAAATCAGTCAAGCAATGGGTACCGGGCACCTTTCGGCCAACGTTCGAGACAAGATAATCTTGTTTCTAGTCAGGCACACAAAGCCTGGTGACGCCGACAAACTGAGGACCGACTTATTGTCAAGCATTGTGTAAAGTACCTACCTACCCATTGTGTTTTACCATCTGGTATTATGTAAGTTTGATTATTAAATTACTAAAAAGGCAATTTTTTTTAATATACTTAAAGATATTTTTTAAATACCATAAAGATGATGATGCCATTTAGCCGATTTCGGCCACAGCGACTGCATTCGATGGCTTTCTAGGGTAGTTGTCGAGAGCTTCGGTGTGCTGCTCTATCATGTGCTCTCAAGTGGCTAGCATATTCAACTTTGGCCGAAAAACTCCGAGCACAAAGCGGACAAGTCAGAACACCATCGACGAAATTGTAGGGTATAGCTCTAGCTGGCCTAGCTTTAAGGTCATCACGCTTTAAATCCAGTTGCGACCTTCTTCTCTCTTCAAAGGCGTTGACCTGCCGATGCACATGAAGTCTCCACTCGGGCCGATTTTGTGCCTGCTTTTCCCACACTAAGGGGTCAATTTCGCATCTTTTGAAGTGTCTATTCTGAACATCCTTGAAACGTAAAAACTGACCACCACGTTTCCGTTTTCCTTCCTGGAGTTCAGAATAGAAGATGCGCTTCGCCAGCCTCTTATCATGCATTCTAGAGACGTGCCCACACCACCTCAGCTGACGTCTCATCAAGTAGGCCTCTATGCCAAGGACCTTGGCTTGCCTTAAGACGTTTGTATTTCTAATACGGTCCGACCATCTGATGTTCATGATGTTTCGGAGGCATTTAAGATGGAATTTGTCCAAGGTCCGTATATGTCTACTATAGAGACACCACGTTTCCGACGAGTACAGAAGATTGGGAAGAACTATTGCCATGTACACAGAGATCTTGGTAGTCAGCTTCAGATCGTGCGAACTGAAAACTTTTGGCTGCAATTTGCCAAAAGCTGCTGCTGCAGCACATATTCTGTGATTAATATCTGCGTCCAGATCCCCTTTACTGGTAATTATGCTGCCTAAATACTTGAAGCTTTCTACTTGCTTCAACTTGCCACTGCCGATCAGGATGTCAGGAACGAACAGCTGTTCGTCTACGTTCATAGCCATAACTTCGGTTTTTTTGACGTTTATTGAGAGACCAAACATACAACAAACTTCATTGAGGCTACCTATCAGCGCCTGCAAACCGCCGCAAGTGTCCGCCACGAAGCACAGGTCATCAGCGTACATAATTTCTGTAATCATGGAATAAGAGACTTTTGTTAGGGCTTTCAGTCTGGCAAGGTTGAATAAATTGCCATCGGTTCTGAAACGAATCCGAATGCCTTCTGAAATACGTTTCAGGGTTTCTCGAATGACGACGGCAAAATACAGAGCAAAGAGTGTTGGCGCAAGAACACATCCCTGCTTTACGCCACAGGTGACATTGAAAAAGTCTGATTGCTCACCTTTTACCGCGACGCAACAGGACATATTGTCATGCAGAAGTCGTATCATCCTGACAAATTTTTCAGAGCATCCTAGTTTTATTAACAGAGCCCACAAAGCTTCTCGGGGAACACTATCGAATGTCTTTTCAAGATCGACAAAGCAGAGGTATAAGGTTCGACCTTGCTCTTTACTTTTCTCTTGAAGCTGGCGAACAGAGAATATAGCTTCACAGGTCCCTCTGTCAGGACGAAAGCCAAATTGGGTCTCTGGAAGGATTGTTTCTGATAATGGACTAAGACGGTTGAGAAAGATTTTAGCAAATACTTTTCCAGGGGTAGACAGCAGCGATATTCCACGATAAGAATTGCAATCTGATCGGTCGCCTTTGTTCTTATATAAGGCGGTTATTCGAGATACTTTGTAAGTGTCTGGCACCCACTCTTCATTCCACATTGTCACGAAGAGTTCCCTGATCACTTCATGCAGTTTCTCACCTCCGTACTTAAGCAGCTCCCCTGGAATGTTATCAACACCAACTGCCTTTTTGTTGTGTAGTTGTTTGATGGCATCTTGGACTTCTTTTATAGTTGGGGACTCGTCTAGCTCAGTGGCTGTGGGTAGCGTGGACATAGAAAGAATATATGTCATATCAGCTGAGCGCTCTAAATTGAGAAGGTCGTTAAAATGCTGAGCCCAGCGCACAAGCACTTCGTCTTTAGATGACAAACGCTCAGAACCATCTCGTGATTTGATAGGCACATTAACACGATGGCTTGTGCCAGTCAGTTTCCTCACCTCCCCATAGAATGCACCAAGTTGTTTAGTGTCCGATAACCACTGAATGTATTCGGCTTTTTCGAGCCACCACTTGTCCTTAATATCCCTAGTTAATTTCCGCAATTCAGAACTACTCTGTTTGGTGTTGTTTGCAATACTGTACGGTCTACTGCGATTTCGTTGTTTTAGCAGATTCCGGTGCTTTTGCAAAGCTTCTGCCAAAATCTCATTATTCTCATCAAACCAGTCCTCGTTCTTGTGAATTTTTGTACCCAGTATCTGAGAACCAGTGTCATGTAGTCGAGAAGAGAAGTCTTGCCATCGAACATGAAGATCACCATCCGACATAGTAGAAGTATCCAGTGCAGAATTAAGAGCATGGACATATTCCTCCCTCGTATTGAGATTCTGAAGTTTCCCTACGTTCAAGCAGGTTGGTCTTATTAGGGGCGATCTACGAGGAGGATGAAGCCGAAGTTTTAGCTTCGTAATGACCAGCCTATGGTCTGTCCAGCAATTGGCACCTCGCATTACACGTGTAATTCTAACTTGGGGTATGTCTCTTTGGCGAACAATCGCGTAGTCAATAAGATGCCAGTGTTTGGAACGAGGGTGCATCCACGTAGTTTTGTGTTTCATCGGTAGTCGAAATAGCGTGTTAGTAATAGATAAACTGAACTGGGCACAAAGGCTGAGTAGTAATTGCCCGTTACAATTCATGTTACCGATTCCGTGTCTACCCAAAACACTGGGCCACGCTTCGAAGTTACGACCAACTCTAGCATTAAAATCACCCAGGACTAGTATTTGTTCCCTAGGCGAGATTTTAACAAGAACTTGAGCCAATTCTTCATAAAACCTGCTCTTAACCTCGTCTGGATTAGTCATGGTAGGTGCGTATACACTTATTACATTTAAATAGTTACCATTATCTAGATGTAGGCGTAATGATACTATTCGATCTGAAATGTAAACTGGGTATTTGTGGCGACACTAACATTATAAAGACGCACACTGAATCGTCGTACGAGGGGTGCACTCCGGCGTGGCGCGTGGACTGTATGCCTCGCCGCCTGCGCCTGCGCACCTCCCGCCGTGGCTAGAGGCAGCGGATCCGCGATCGCTCGGTCGCGGCCGGCAGTGCTTCACCAACTCCGACGGCGAATGCACGCCCCATTTCGGTCGCGCCAAAACGCTCTTTCGTGTCGTATTAATCCATGTTACAAGGCTAATAAACTATAAAAACTGTTCGGTGTTTCCCTGACTTGCCTACAAGTGGTGACCCCGACAAAGGAACTCAAGAGTCGAAGAAAACAGCATGGACGGTTCTGAAGTAGGCAAGAAGGCTACGGAAGGAGATGCTGGCGAGATTTTGCGTGTAGGAGTGCGAGTACCGCCGTTTTATCCAGATGACCCGGAACTTTGGTTTGCACAGCTGGAATTTCAATTTACGCTATCAAATGTGACCCATGACTCAACGAAATTTTATTACGCTGCGACTCAACTGGAACATACGTACGTTACCCACGTTAAAGATATATTGTGCAATCCGCCCGTGACCGGTAAGTACGAAAAACTTAAGAATGAGTTGATCAAGCGTCTTAGTGCCTCTAAGGAAAAAAAACTAAATCAGCTATTCCTACACGAGGACATGGGAGACCGTAAGCCCTCGCTATTTTTAAGGCATCTAAGAAATTTGGCTGGCCCAACCGTGACGGATGACGTTTTGACCACATTGTGGACCGGTCGCTTGCCGCACAGCTTGCAAACCGTCGTGGCTTCACAGCCCAAGCTTGCTTTGGATGACTTAGCTGAACTAGCGGACCGCGTGCATGAAATAGCACCCTCATCACCTCATCACCACGTGGCTGCAACAACAGCTACAGCACAGCCATCAACATCCACCAACAATCCATCCACCCGCATGGACGAGCTGAGTCACGAAATTTGCGCTTTAACCAAAGAAATCGCTAAACTTTCATCCTTTGTGTACAGGCAGTCACGTGCGCGTTCCAGTTCCAGGTCCCGGTCCCGCGGGTCCCGCAGCCGCAGCCACAGCCGCAGTCAATCCCGTAACCGTCAACCGCCACCAGACCACCCTCACTGCTGGTACCATTACAACTTTGGTGGTCAGGCCAAGAAATGCAAGGAGCCATGTAAGTTTAAAGCGGGAAACGATGCGGGCAGTTGGAAGTAGCGGCCAGCGACTGCCCAGTCCAGACAGGCCGTTTATTTGTAACAGACCGTACCACCAAAATGCAGTTCCTCATAGACACGGGATCAGATTTATGTGTCTACCCACGTGCAGCAACTAAAGTACCCTGTTATAAGAGTAAATATGATCTCACTGCCGCAAATGGCACAACCATACATACTTACGGCCCTGTATTGCTACATTTAAACCTGGGACTGAGGCGTGATTTTACGTGGCAATTCATCATAGCAGATGTGTCCAAACCAATCATAGGTGTTGATTTTTTAAGCTACTATAATATTCTTGTGGATTGTAGAAACCAGCGACTCATAGATGGTAAAACATTACTATCCGTAGCTGTGCCGAGGCAAAGTATACCAGAGAGCATCGTGTCCATCAAGACTGTTACTGGGGAGTCGAAGTACCACGATATACTGCGTGAGTTCCCTGAGGTTACTCGTCCTACTGGAGTGGTACGTACAATTAAGCACAATACAGTTCACCATATTAACACCACTCCAGGCCCACCTGTTGCCTTCAGACCGCGACGCTTGGATCCTGTTCGACTCAAAGCAGCAAAGAAGGAGTTCGATGACATGTTGGCCAATGGAACTGCTAAGCGTTCGGAAAGCTGTTGGTCTTCACCCTTACACATGGTCAGGAAGAAGGATGATGGCTGGAGACCCTGTGGAGATTACAGGGCACTCAACGCAAGGACCATACCAGATAGGTATCCAGTTCGTCACATACAGGACTTCTCACACCAGCTGTCAGGCTGCACAATCTTTTCTACAATCGATTTAGTAAAAGCTTACAACCAGATACCACTCAATCCAGAAGACATCAAGAAGACTGCCATAACGACACCTTTCGGGCTATTCGAGTTTAATTTCATGACGTTTGGTCTAAGGAATGCAGCCCAAACATTCCAGAGATTCATAGACGAAGTACTGCATGGCCTAGAAGAATTTACTTATGGATACTGTGATGATATTTTAATTTTTTCTTCTTCAGAAGAATCACACAAACACCATCTACGGCAAGTTCTCGAGCGACTGGCAAATTACGGTGTTCTCATCAACACATCCAAATGTGTTCTGGGAAAACCAGAACTGAGTTTTCTTGGGTACAAAATCTCCGCATCTGGTACTCGACCCTTGGAGAACAAAGTACAAGCTATCATGGACTATCCAATACCGAAAACCGTCAAGGAGTTAAGAAGGTTCCTAGGAATGCTTAACTTCTACCGTCGTTTCATACCGGAAGCAGCAAAATGTCAGGCACCACTAAATTCACTATTGGAAGGAACAAACGTCAAGGGTTCACATCCAGTCTACATGACCCAGGACTTATTACAGACATTTGAAGAATGTAAAAAGTCACTATCAAACTACACACTACTAGCACACCCAGATCCCAACGCAGAACTAAGCATTGCTACGGATGCTTCAGACATGGCGATCGGCGCAGTTTTGCAACAAAAGAAGAATGGCAATTGGGAACCTTTAGCGTTCTTCTCTAAAAAACTAGCACCACCACAGAGAAAGCACAGCCCATACGATAGGGAACTACTAGCTATATACGAAGCGATTCGGTATTTCCGCCATATGGTCGAGGCCCGTGACTTTTCCGTCATAACCGACCATAAGCCACTAACACATGCATTCAGAAGTAACACAGGCAAACACTCGCCGAGGCAGTTCAGACATCTGGAGTTCGTGGCACAATTCACTACTGACATACGGTACATTCCAGGGAAACAGAATGTAGTCGCAGATGCCTTGTCAAGAATCGAGGAAGTCACTCAAGGTATCGACTATCACGCACTAGAAAAATCGCAAAATGACGATCCAGAACTACAAAGTCTGCTAAAGAAAGGATCTTCACTCAAGCTAGAGAAAGTCAATGTGCCAGGAACATCCATAGAAGTCTACTGTGACGTAACATCACAGCCACCACGTCCGTATGTAACGCCAGAATTTCGACAGCAAGTCTTCGACTCTCTCCATAATTTGAGCCACCCTGGCAGAACAACTACAGTGCGACTGGTCACGCAGAGGTACGTGTGGCCAGGGATACGAAAAAACTGTAGGGAGTGGTCTCGCAAATGCCTAAAATGCCAAGGCACTAAAATAACTCGTCATACCTCTTCTCCAATCTCCCCATTCCTACCTCCTTCATCCAGGTTTACCCACATTCATCTCGACATTGTCGGACCATTACCAATTTCATCTGATTTCAGGTACTGCCTCACCGTCATTGATAGGTTCACGCGATGGCCTGAGGCGTACCCCATCAGAGACATCACTGCAGAGACGTGCGCAGCTACGCTCGTCTCCGGCTGGATCGCTAGATTCGGCTGTCCACTGAAGATCACTACAGACCGTGGACGGCAGTTCGAGTCTCACCTCTTCAGAGCCATCACTGCATTGGTGGGTGCACAGCACTTCCATACGACTGCTTACCATCCTGCAGCAAACGGTATGGTCGAGCGACTACACCGGCAATTAAAGGCCGCCATCATGTGCCATTCAACGACACAATGGACAGAGGTACTACCGTTGGTACTTCTAGGCATCAGAAGTGCCTGGAAAGCTGACATCCAGGCGTCACCAGCAGACCTGGTCTACGGAGAGCCGCTACGACTACCAGGCCAGTTCCTCGCACCAACAGATGACCACAGTACAGCTGACGTCACTAATCTCGCAACGCGTCTACGGAATCACATGAACAAGCTCACTCCGCAGCCTGCATCATGCCATCGAAAAGGTCCATTCTACATACCTCGCTCTCTCGAGGGTTCCTCTCATGTATTCTTGCGGCAGGATTTCGTCCGAAGACCGCTAGAACCGCCGTATGCAGGACCATACAAAGTACTAGAACGACATCCCAAGTACTACAAAATTGACGTACGTGGGAAAGAGACGACAGTAAGTGTGGACCGACTGAAACCAGCATTTCTCATGCAAGAAGATGACCTCACTACTTCAGAGTCAGCATCTGAGTCGCCTACTGGAACATCAGGGTCCAGAGTAGAAGCAGAGAAGACGACGAGAAGTGGACGACGAGTGCGCTTCCCTGATTATTATCGCCCGCAGTAGCGGTCTCAGCGGGGGAGTACTGTGGCGACACTAACATTATAAAGACGCACACTGAATCGTCGTACGAGGGGTGCACTCCGGCGTGGCGCGTGGACTGTATGCCTCGCCGCCTGCGCCTGCGCACCTCCCGCCGTGGCTAGAGGCAGCGGATCCGCGATCGCTCGGTCGCGGCCGGCAGTGCTTCACCAACTCCGACGGCGAATGCACGCCCCATTTCGGTCGCGCCAAAACGCTCTTTCGTGTCGTATTAATCCATGTTACAAGGCTAATAAACTATAAAAACTGTTCGGTGTTTCCCTGACTTGCCTACATATTCTTCTAATTTCTTAGCTATCGTCGTCTCAATTGCAAAACCTACCCCTGAGCGTCTGGGCTCAGACGCAGCAGTCCCCTTCCAAAAGAAAGTGTATCCACCGCCTCGTTCTTCCAGTTCTCCTTCGTCAGCCAAATGCGTTTCGCTGAGTGCAGCTATGCTTATATTGTAACGAGCAAGCTCACGTGCTACAGTTGCTGTCTTACGCTCAGGGCATAGATTACCGTCCCGATCCAGAAGTGTACGTACATTCCACGCACCAAATTTCATACTTAACGTTTTTATATAATTATTATTGTAGCGTCGACCACGAAATAAGGGTTGCACTGGCAGCCGCGGTTACTACCACCCGGATAAGAAGGGTGAGCAATTTTTGGGACACCTTTTCTAGTCCCCTCCCCGGCTGAGCGGGGGAAGCAGTGCCTCCCTGAATAGGGCTGCTTCGTCACTCAATGTGCTGCCCAATCCGCACTGTCACCCAAATTGCAGCACGAAAACGACCACTCTCCTTGAGCCGCCTATGTGCAGACATCAGACAAAGCCCAGCTTGCAGTACAGCCAGACCTCTCTACTTCTGTCCATCGCCACAGGTCTTTAATAATCGAAAGCCATTATTACGGAAGCAGTCATGTACGCAGGATATTTTATAGTGCATAAGTGTGCGCGCAGACACAGATGCACTCTCTCGTCCATACTCTCCTTGGTCCAGTGGAACGGAAACCATTACGACTGGAGGAGGGCTAGATGCAGTGTCTGGCCGAATGATAAATGCATGTCTCCTATCACCGCCCTTAAGGCCTTCCACAATGCCTAACTGCCTCGCTACCGTAGGTGGGTTGCCAAAGAAGCCGAGACAGACCCTGTGCACTATGCGGGGAGCAACCGCAAGACTTGAGTGCCGAAACACTTGAGCCCCTCTCTACCAGGTTTAGCCCACGAGCCGACGTGGTTACCGGGGTGTGGCCGCTGCGTGCAAGACAGCTACTTGGAGCCACTGGTGAGAGTTCGCAGAGTATCAACGATTTTAACTAGGTATTCCGCCGCCTGCAAAGGCCGACTGGCTGGAATCCGACGTAAACACCCCACTACACCCACCATAAAGAATATATTAACCAGAAAGAGTGCCCAAGCTAAGTCATTCTATTCGAATCGTGAACTCCTTATTCCAATCCTTCAGCTTCTAACAATTTGTTCCCAAAATAATATTGCTTCCTTAGCGTAAAATTTTCATCCACTGTCTACTCCCATCAAATGGAATTTATACAAAAATTGTATAGCCCACTTTGTCTCCCAATCTTTCCATCAAATCAAACTAGACTCTAAATTCTATGCAAAACAATCTACTATTCAGTAAACAACCGCAATAATTTTTAATCTAATGTTCTCAGAAATTTTGTAAGCGTCGGTTAGTGATGTCTTTTAGCGCAAAAACGTCGTTTTATGTAAATGAACTGCTGGTCGAATTGCACCCCATGGATCCGTGTAGCGATAAAGCGAAATTAACTATCTTTCTGTACCACAGCGAAGTAGCAGATGGTGCCTGGGTATATTTACTTAAAAAGGACTGTCTAATAATTTATATGTGTTTAAGATACGACTTGTATATGTGATAAGGAATGAAAGAGATAGGAATACGGAAAACAGGCACGCACTTTACTATAAAAAAGATAAAATGTTTTCTTATGAAATGAAATGAAATTTATTTGTTTGATAGAATATAGGTACATAATAACAACATGGTAAAATTATTTTAGTCTCACTATATTCGACTTGTCAGTCGTGCAAATATTTTTAATACATGCATAATCAATAAAACAATCATAAAGAACCATCAAGAAATTACACAATATAATTAGTCATACACATCATAGTCATAATAAAATTTACAGTCTTGCTTTGTTAATATTAATTAGGCACATTACATTATAAAATATATTAAATCAGAGATTATATCTCACAGTCAAGACAGTTAATTAATTAATTGATTAGAGAGAGACAAAATTAATATCAATCATTAAAATTTAAAAAGTGTTTGTGAATTAATATACATCATGTCATTTTAAAATTTAAATAATCGTCTATTGAATAAAAACATCTAAAAGTTTAAAGTTCTATGAAATTTTAAGTTATTCATTTTTATTATTTTTTCCGGTAATTTATTATAAATTTTCACCGCCATGGTGTAGCAGTTTCTGTTACATAGTTTCAATCTGCTTCGAGGTACTACCAGAGGCTTTTGTACTATTTTCCTTTTAAATTAGACCTTATCATCCCGCTCAAAAAGTGATAGGTGGTTTCTAACGAATTTACACATTTCAAAAACATATAGGGAAGTGTAAGTAAACGTTTATCAGTGAAAATTGGTCGGCACGAATAACTCCATTTGAGACCATAGATTGACCTGGATCACCCTGTATCGACGCCCGATATGTCACTACGGTCATAACTATGTAATATCATGTCGATATCCAACTTGCCAATTTATTTCTCCAAAACTGCTCTTAAAATAGTGAAGAGAAACATTACGAGGAAACCGGCCATACCCTAGGACCAAAAATTCGAAGACATGTTGTACTTACCCATCCGTACTGGACGCACGTGCATTACAGCCCACTCACGCTCACTTATAGAAGGCCTGTGTTCCAGGAGTGGAAAATAGTGGTTTATTATTAATGTCCTATCTTTAATCTTCGACGGCACGGTTGGCGCAGTGGCTGAACGATTGACTGCTGCCCTGCGTGTCGTGGGTTCAATTAACGCACGGAACAGAATATTTGTATGGCTCACAGATAGTTCTTCCGGGTCTGGCTGATTGTGTGTGTGAGTTTAAATGTTTTAAACGCACCCACGATACAGGAGAAATTCGTAGTGTGGGACAAGATTCTCTTTGCTAGCCTGCTAAGTCTCCCACTCCTGGGCCAAGGCCTCCCTTTTCTACATTCAAACCTCTCTATCTCGTGCAATCTATGTTACCCCAGGTTTAAAAAAATAAACTTCCGATGCCATATTAAAACGAGCCCTTTTTTGGCACAGGTATTTCAGCGGGCGGCGGCGGTGACACCAGTGAGGAAGCAACCACCAGCACCGTCGAGTTCGCGTTCAATGCCACATCTAGCACCGAGAGCGTCGCCCAGCCATACTTCGATAATGCCACCAAACGGGACTACACTGCGGCCGTGGGTCAGCCGGCGTATCTGCACTGTCGCGTGAAAAATCTTGGAGATCGAGCAGTGAGTAACTTCTTCATTTTCATTTTTGAGTGGCTGGTTGACTGCGTTGCCAAAGTGGGGTGACGACCTGGCTAAGGAAAATATGTAAAATAATCTGCTGTATTCAAATCAAAATCAAATCAAATAAATATTTATTTCGAACAACAAGGTCCATATGTGTTAGTGAACAAGCGTGTATTCGGCCAGCACAAGTCCGGTTGGTGTATCGATGTTTGGAAGAGGTCTACATCCAACAGCAACACTCTAAAACTTTATGAACTAGGTGTAACCGCCCTCTTGGTAGTAGTCATGAGTCTTCAAGCATAATTGTTTCATTGGGTTTTTCACTTAGCAAATTCTCAATGATGCAATGAGCCTGACCGGTGTTTGTGTCCAATCTGGTATTAGGCTCGTCCTTTTGTACGTGGGAAAAATATAACATAGCAAAACGACTGTTTTTTTCTAGCATAACATCGTTAGTAATATGGCCTATAATTTTTAAGATTATTATTTCGATGCTTACTATTAATTGATATCTCCAGAGACTTGTGTCCAGATTCGATTCAAGTGTCGAAGTTGAAGTAATTTAAACTAAAAAAAAAAAAAAACAGTTCTGAAAATACGCAGACGTAATCTACACAAAAACAAATACATTGTCAATTGGTATTTCGATTCATCTTTCAAGCTCTGTGTTTATTCAATCGTGAATACTTTGTCCAACGTGGTTACAAGGCTGTTTGTTTTATTTTTTATAAACCAGAACTGTTAACTAGCAACGAGCCGTCTGAATCCTGTGCCGTATCAGCAATATAGCTACTGCAGTATACACAACGAGGATGCAGATTAACACCTTGCACAGGATTAGTCGCGCAGGCTTTACGCTAACACTAAAGCGAGGGCCGGGACCGTCAACCAGTTTCATTGCGATAATACTAAATTTAACTACATGTTCTCTAGACAGCTGGCTTTGCAGTACTGTGTCGGTACCGGTATTCTGTATTAGTGTTATAAACTTATAATATCGTATTCTTATTCTTAATTGCACACAAAATTAAAATATATACACACAAATTACAATATATAGCTTAAGCATTCTTTGTGCATGTGTGGCCAGATGTACGTACGTGGACGAAGCAAGGAGAGTATGTCAAGATCGTAGGAGGTGTATGGCGTTCTGGAGTTTCTACCCACCATCATCTGCCTAGCCTTTTCCCAATTATGTTGGGGTCGGCTTTCAGTCCCCTTCCCCCATGGGTAAAAGTTTTTCGAAGACCTTTTTTTGATTCCAAAAACTAACATTATATTTTCACAAAACCAATCCTAGCTATGCAATATCATTACCAAAACAATTAAATGTCAACTATGACTTACTTCGATATATGTATTTTAGTCCAAAGTGCATAAACTGTCATTTAACCTAATAAAAAAAACCGGTGCGCGTGTCGAGGGTTCCGTATAAACTTGTAGGTATTTTGTTATTAAACTACACATTTACGGTTTTTTTTCCTTTACATGTGTTGTAAGACATTGCGTCTTGCCAAATTTCGTGATTCTAGGTCAGCGAGAAGTACCCTATAAATTTTGATTCCCTTGAGAGTGTCGAAATATACGTTTTTTGCGGCATAAACGGCCGTATTTTTTTACGTTAACTTAGAAGTTTGATTTTTTCACAGCTTCAAGGGACTGTAGACCTGAGTATATGGTTTATTATGTAAAGGTATGGTAATTTAAACTCGATACCTCCACGCGTTCCCGAGATAAAGGGTCTTGACAGACAGACGGACGGACAGACAGACAGACAGACCGACAACAAAGTGATCCTATAACGGTTCTGTTTTTTTCTTAACTCTAAATAACTATAAAGGAAGTCCATTTAGTTTCGAGTTTCTGATTGAAATAACGGCGCAAATCTTTCTTTTGCCAAAAAATCAAAATCGTTAAGACTGTGTTGTTTCACCAAGACAGAAGGCGTCCTTAACGAAAATTAATGGTCTCGACCTCAATCAAGTATCAGTCTACTACTTTTTGTCTGGACCTTAACTACATTAAATATTTATCTAGTTAGGAAACCTTTACTGTCGCGGCTTTTTTGTTCTTTAAATAAGTTTTTCTTTGCCTTTACTGGATTTTTCGGTGAAATTGATAGTGTCGGACATGTTGGGTATTAATATCAATGCTTGATCATCTGCCTAGCCTTATTACCAACTATGGCAGCTTCCAGCCTAACCGGATGCAGCTGAATAACAGTATTTTACATGGAGCGACTGTCTATCTTACTTCCACAACCCAGTTAGTACTGGAAAATACTATACCCCTTGGAACGACCGATTGTCAGATTTTCGTACCTTCACGAAGCTCCATTGACTGAACTTGGCAAGCGCTGCTTATCCTTTTTTTTTTTTTTTTTTTTTTTTTGGAGGGTGAGAAATCATCAAATGACTCCTCCCGCTCTGGGCGGAGCGGAAGGGAGTGTCAGACTCTTACTGACTAAAAAACACCCATGTTCCTTCATTGGCCCTTTATGTTCCAGGGCCGCGGTATCTCTTTCGAACAGTCCCGCAGCCCTGGCAGGCACCGGCCCTTGCGGGCCCCTCCCGTTTGCTGACAACTCTTTGAGGCGCGCGTGGAACACGAACGCGCCGTCGACACGGCCTGCCCGTCGTCATACGACGGACGGAACCTTGCGGCTGTTTTATTTATTTTTATTATTTTATTTATTTTTTAACCACTCAAACGTCCGGGCGACTACGGCCGCCTAAAAATTTTTGGCGTTGAACGTTAAGGCGACTATGGCAGCCTCGATGACTTGTACACTTGAAACGAGATTTTATCTATGACACCGTTTAAAAGCTTCCCGTGTGTTACACTAGATGGCTCTGTATTAAATAAAGCGTTGTTGGGTCGATAAAACAGAACGCTTGGTGACAGAAATATTAAAAAAAAAAATATTGTTTACAATCTTTGTGTCGTGTTTCGAAGTGTCTGTGAGCTGCGCCTTTAAAATGTAAGTATTATGGTATTTATTATCCCTTCGTATTAGTGTTATATATTGAAATAATCTCGGAGATTCATTCTTTCAGAATATCTACAAATTCTAAGCATCCACAGTCTGTTAAATACGTTTTTACATGTTTTAAAGTCGACAGGCAAAAACTTCTCCATTGTGTGCCCGGTTTTCGTTAAGTTTGTGTATCATATTTCATATATTTAAGTAAAATACTTATTGTAATTGAAAAAATAGGTCATTATTAATATCTAAGTAGACTTGTGCAAACAGAATATGACGAAAATAGTTAGGATTACACGTTTTTATATTTTCTTCCTCAGCGTTTAGGTACGGGCGATATCAAATTGATACAGGAATGGGTAGTTTGTTTTGATTTATTGTGCTGCACTGTACGTTCTAAGTAATGATATATTGGTATCAAAAAAAAGGTTATTTAATCTAGTTTATATAAATTAATAAATAACATTGAAATATGTTACAAAATGATTCGTAAAACTTGATAAAACAAATATTTTACTCAAATTTAACCCATATTGTTAAGTTCAACTTTTTTTTGTACATTTTGCATAAAGAGTTATAAAATAATTTTTACATATATTGATTCTTCATAATGTCAGCTCTATACAGGTATTTTTTTATTTGATTTATCAGGAGTAGTTTGGTAGATAATACGCATTATATCGGTAACGGCATGGGGCGCTTGACGTGGCTAAATACAGATCGCGCGCGCGGACGTTTCGAGCGTTATTAGCTGTCAAACTCGAACGTTCAAGTGGTTATATTTTTTTTATATTATTTAGTCTCGAATCATTACTTGATTATGCCGTTGCTTGTTGGCTAAAAGGGAGAGACCACAATAATTATAGCCACGGATCGTGTTGAGCCAGTCAATCAGAGCAATATTTGATTGGCTCAACTCGATCATTCACCGCGCTTCGGTTTGGACGACACGAGTCGATTTTATTGATTGATTGGCTTTTATTTAGAAAACATAAGGTTCTTTCTGAACGACAAAATAAGAGTAGCAGGTACCCGTTGGCAAAATGTGTGATTAAGTCGAGGATATTTTACCGGCAGGTACATGTGAAGATTTTGTTCTTAAAACAGTTGCATTGATTCGCCTGCTCCTGGCTAGACGTTTTAACCGTGATCAGCGATAGAATTTGCCCACTCCCAGATATCATACCTATGATATCATGGAAATATATTCTGGATCTCTTCAAAGCCCGAGTGAATCGCTTTCTTCTAGGCAAGCGGGCTCCACCCTAGACTGCATCATCGTTGCACTTTAGACGAGTTACGGCCAAACGGAAGCCTACGTCACGCAAAAAAATATATTCAAAATATAAATGATAAATTAATGCAATACTAACAGCTAGTTGTTTCCGCAAGTAGACAACATCTACACAAAAACATCAACGCTCCCAAGTGTTATAGTTACAGCTAGGTAGGTCAATAGAAATACTCTTCTCGCTACACAACAGAATACACAAGCATAAACCCCATTTACAAAACTAATCTATTCACTTTTATTAGCCTAGTCTTTCCGTAAAATAAAGTGGAAATAAAGGTTAGTTACCCACGAGAAGTCAAAGCAAAGAGAGTGACGAGAGCAGTTTCAAAATTAGACTCGCCCTCCTAAATAAAGTGAGCCTGCTTTTGTGAGAGACATTGTGTACCTAAGTAATTACCTACTTTATTGAAAACGTAGCCTACTGCCGACTGCGTGGAGCAAAACTTTTGAGGAAATGTTTTAGATAAGGGAAAGGGAAGCCATTTATTTTAATGAAAAATGACGACCTTTTTTACGCTTCACGAAAATGTTCGTGTATATCACCATAACGTTGTACTAACATTTTTACACGGCATTTGGTTGGACAATAAAATGTTTTATGTGCTTTGTGGGTTATGATTGATTTTTTTGCGGGGAGGTATGAGGTGGTGGCGTACGTAACATAACATAACAGCACGCCTGTAATCCCCGAAAGGTTAGACAGAGGAGTATTTAATAGTACGCTCTCTTTTCTCCAGTTATGTTTGAATTCCGTGCCCGGTGACATCAACTGGACCAAAACCATGCACCGTGGTTGCTACTGAGAAATTCCTGATGGACAAGCCTGATAACACTTTGCCCAACCTGGCAGTCAAAACTAGGACCTCATACTCAGCAGTCATGCCCCACTAGACCAACGAGTCATGTGACGTCATAATTGCGATACAATGCTGGTCATTTGGGAACATTGTTTGCATAGCAATTACGAATGAAATGTCTTGTTGTGACTCGCCCGCAATTAACATTGGATTGTTTAATGTATGCTCGCGCTCGGTGTAAATAAGAGGTCAGAAGTCGTTGATAAAGTTATATTTAATTAAGGATTTGTGGGACTAAGTAATACCTAAATTAACAATTATTTCTTGATTGAAAATCTTAAAAGAACTCAAGATGTAAAAGTTGCGAGGGCGACCTAAAGAAATCTTTTCTTAAGTTTTGGATTTAGTTAGTTCCAGCAGATTTTAAACCAAGTCTAAAATTCTGCATTCTGTTTATCATAAAATAATATGGCAACACAAAGTGATAATGATTTTCATTCGACAAATTAATTTAAAAATAAAAAAAAAAATCTCCACAGACCAATAGTAAACTACTAAAAAAGAAACTCCGTGGAATCTTAATCAAACTTCCGTATTCCCTTTTCAAACCGACAGCGTTTCCAGCCATGTCCTTTTCTTTACAAAGGACCTAAGGCAAAAATGTCTGACGACAGAACAAATAAGAAACACTATTTCAAGGAAAAGTTCTGTTTGTGAAATAAGCAGTTTTTTTCCTAAAACTAATAGGGCCGAGAATAATCCACGCGAACGTAAAGGATCGTGCGTGTATACTAAACTTTTTGCCGTCGACAAAATCTGTGTCGATAGTAAGCAGAATTCATATCAAAGGATATTGTTCTTTGTTAAACATTGTTCTGATTTTATATGAGAGCTTTTGTAATCATACTAGCTGCATGTCGCCCGCGACTCCTCTCTTTGTATTTCACCAGTTTACCGGGTGAAAACCAACATGCATTGTTTTCCAGGTCCGATACCTGATGAATTTCATGAACCGATCTTTATTTTTGACAAAAAAAATTAAAAACATTTAGGCTGGTTTAGTTTCGGATTTATTTTTTATAAAAAATAAAATCTCACACTAAATAGGCACAGGCTAGTATTGAATACTGTTGCATTTTAAGTCCTCAATAAACCTTTGTAGTGTTTTTCAATACAATAATGTAGGGTGGTCTGCTTTTCAAATAACATTTATTTCACAAAAAAAAAACATCATTAATATCTTATGATGGATGTCGAAGGGTTCAAAACTCCACTAAAACAGAAAGCTCGTTTGCCATTGAAATAAACACTGAAAAATGGACAGCAAATTATATTTTACAGGCAAAACGATAGACATCAAGTGTAGGTACTCCATTAAAATGTCAGGCCGGCCATATTTCAAAATACGTGATCCATTTTCCACAGATAGCTGCAATATAACGCGATAAAAATGTATAAAATATTAACATACAAAAAAGGCTGAGAATTTATGTGCCTACCCGGGTCAGTAAGTACTGCCAATAAATAAGAGCATGCAAATATATTTTTGTCAGTGGACCTTAAGATATTTTTATAAAGGTACTCTTGTGTCGTTACAAACTTTCCGAAAATAGGTAGCTAAGGGCTCGATTCAAGATGAATGAAAGATAAAACGTCGGCACAGAATAATATTGACGTCTGACAGTTTTTGTAAAGCGTTTTTTTTAGTTTATCACTAACTGGAAAACTGAACACCCATTTTTTTGCTTGAAAAACCTTATTAAAGACAAATACAAACAAATACTTTTTGTCTATTTAAGAGAAATTTTGGAACCTGACTGTATCCTTTTCTTTTTTGCAAAAAAACTGGGTATGTCCAGTTGGCAAAAACATTAAAGTGATTTAATTTAAGTTTCACTATGTGGACACGCGTAAAAATCTTGGCGTGTCCAGATGACGAAATAATAAGTGATACTAATATTGAGTTTCACCAACTGGACACACGTGTGGACAGTCTCTCGAGTCGAGTTAGTGAAAAACCCGTTTTTGTAAAGGTCCCTGCGTGTTAAGGAGTATACTGTGTACTCGAGTTTTTGCCGTCTACAAAATCTGTGTCGATAGTAAGCGGCATTCAGTTACATTGTTCTGATTTTATATATTATATATTGGGAGGAGCTCGTGGCTAAATAAGAACAGCCGCTCGGGTCGATATTTAGGTTAAGCCGTGCTTACCTAGGTTGGTCCGTGGATGGGTGAGCACCCATTACATACCAAGTTTCCTCCGTGCCTCGGAAAGCACGTTAAGCCGTTGATCCCGGCTGTCATTTGTAGATCTTTGGCTTCATGTAAAATACTGGTTTTAAGCTGCATCCGGTTAGACTGGAAGCCGACCCCAACATAGTTGGGAAAAGGCTAGGCAGATGATGATGATGTTCTGTTTTAAATGATAAACAACAGTACTTTTTAACTATACTAGCTTTTGTTTGCGGCTTCGCCCGTGTGTAGGTTGTAAATTACATCATGAGAACGTCCCATGCAAAATTTATTTAAAAAGTTTGCATGGGATATTTACCAAACATAACGCGAGCGAAACCGCGGGAAAAGCCTAGTATTTTTATAAAAGTTTGGTCGAATTCGTTCTTAAAAGATTAACCAGTCAACAAGGTTGCGAGCCAGACTGAATATCCCTTAAACAGTGCCTAGAAATAGAAAAAGGTCTAAACTGGGACCGACGGAAATAGATCCAGGCCCTCATTTTACCAGCCACGATTGTGTCGACACGATCTTTGTAAATACCATTAATTCCCTTTTTTCAGTTTATTATGAAGAAAAAAACGAAAAAAAGACCTATAGCAAGCGCTTGAGCTAAGCATTAACACCCGTATCTATAAAAAAACCAAAGTACTAACTTGAGTAAAAATAATAATTTAGATACGATTTTTATTCTGTGGTTTATTAATTGCTTGAAGTTAGAACTATCAAAAGTTCATTCATCGTTTTCTAGGCCTCCCTTGGTGACACCGCCCGTCTTCTGGCATTCACTGCGTGTGGACTCTGGCCCATCGGTCCTGATGTAATCAGTTATATATATTATAGACTAATTTCATCAAACATAGACTAGAGCACATTACACAATACGAATTAATTCCGAATTCGGAACAACACGTCATTTAGATAACATTGCATACACAACGATAATGCATGAAGCTGCATACTTGCGGATTTCAGTTTCAGTCTAAATTAACTTGAAATTAGCATACTAATCCTATATGCCAACATTAAACAGACAGATTTAGAATTTCATATAACGAGAATTCGCGGTTTAGTAGACTTCACAGAAGTTTTAATAAGCCTTGTAAGTATTTCATAGGTTTAACTTAATTATGAAAATTGCCAAAAAAGTGTAGGCATTAGTATATTTCATGTTATCACAATAATAAACAATAGATTATGATGAGCACATAAGAGTAGAGGAAGACCAAAGAAAAGATGGATGGACTGTGTGAAGAATGAAATGGCACGAAAAGAGGTGTCTGATGAGATGACGAGTAATAGAGAAGTATGGAAGAAGAAGACATGCTGCGCCGACCCCAAGTGAATTAGGACTAGCGCAAGAGAATGATGATGAGATTATGGTGAGATTATGATGAGATTATGATGAGCACAAACGTATGGAATCAATATTTCTCAATTAAGCACCTATGAAAACAATGTAGACTGTAAATATGTTAATAATTTATCTGAAACTTAATGAGTAGCGAAAAAGATTTATTAGGCATTGATACATAATAAAACTGTTGGACTTTGTGAACAAAACCTCTATGTCAAATCTATGATGTTATATTGTCTATGGTGACTTTTTGGTATCTGTCACTTTTACCGTGCTCTCGCGTAACGTGTACTAGAACAATCTCTCTTGTCATGTCTGTGCAATAAAACTGTTGTGATCCTATTTGAATATAGTTTATTAATTCCACACCTGAATACATAAATAACAGGTTATGGGCCCAGGCACCTACTCAAATAGATAACGAAAGTTATTTTTTGTAAGGAAAAAACAAAAAAAAAACGATCGGCACGTGTTTTTTTTTTTTCTTTGGTTACAAAAATTTGAAAAAAATGACCAGCGAAGCAAACCACACAGGAATTCCAATAGAAAGGCTGAAGGGGGCGGAAAACTACAACAACTGGAAGTTTTCCATGAAGATGCTCCTGATGCACGAGGACCTCATCGAATGTATCGAGTCCACCGACGGAAGCAAAGATGTAAGAAAAAATCAGCGCGCGCTTGCAAAAATTTGTCTTTCTATACATCCCAATGCTTTCTCGCTTGTGCGTAACGCAAAATCGGCTTACGAAGCATGGACAAATCTACAAAACGCATACGAGGACAAGGGTCTGTGCAGACGCTTAGGATTACTGCGGTTGCTTTTTGGAACTAAACTCGAAGAGAATGCTTGTAACATGGAGGCTTACATTACGAAAATAACGGAAGTTACACAACAATTGCATGACATAGGTTCTCCACTAGACGATGACTTCATAGCAGTCATCATGCTGAGCGGACTGACATCCGATTACGACCCACTCATCATGGCGTTGGAGAATACCAGTGACAAGCTTGTCAGTGAAACTGTAAAAATGAAATTATTACAGGAGTTTCACAGAAGAGATGATAAGACAGAGAATGCATCGGCTTTGACTACTGTCAAGAAGATCAAATGTTACCGATGTAAGAAACCAGGACACACAAAGAAGAATTGCCCTAAGAATGCTGCTTCTACGACTCCAGTGAGTAATGTCAAGGACAAGAAGAAGGTGTTATTGTCAGCATTGTCGGTTAATCTCAAGAATGATGTGTGGTACGTGGACTCGGGTGCAACCAACCATATGTGCAACAATAAGAGTGTTATGTCAGAATTAAAATCAACTAAAGAACTCTCTGTAAACATTGCAAATGGTGATCAGTTATGTACTGCGGGAATAGGTAAAGTTAGAATTAAGTTAGACAGCGGTTTTAGAACAATAACAAATGTTTACTTGGTTCCTCAACTGTCAACTAACCTTTTATCAGTGAGTGAGTTAACAAGAAAAGGTTATAAAGTCAATTTTAATTCTAAAACTTGTAGAATAATGGACGGGCATGAAACTGTTGCTACCGCTAGTTATGTAAATGGTATTTTTCAATTAGATACTATAGGGAATAGCAGTAGAGCTGATGTTGAAGTGCAGCCTCAATGCATGGTGTCTGACAGCAGCAGTAAATCACTACTGGTCTGTGATGTGTCAGAGCAAGAGCAGAGCAGCTTGGTGTCACAGGAAGTATGGCATCGCAGGCTGGGGCACCTCAACTCTAGGAGCATGAATGTCATGAAACAAGGTATGGTCATTGGTATGAATTATGATAGTACTTGTTTTCAATCATGTATTGCCTGTATTAAAGGAAAACTTGCAAAATTACCTTTTCCAAAAGTGTCTCATACTAGGTCTAAGGAGATTTTAGGCTTAATACATACGGATTTATGTGGTCCAATGCAAGAGAAGTCATTTGGTGGTGCTTGTTATTTTCTTACTTTCATTGATGACTGCTCAAGAAAAACATTTGTTTATTTTTTGAAGTCAAAGAGTGAAGTTTTTGAAAAATTCAAAATATTTAAAAAGCTTGTGGAAAATGAGACTAATAAGAAAATAAAAACTATTCGTAGCGACAATGGTGGTGAATATATTAATAAAAAGTTTCAGGAGTTTCTGCAGCAGCAAGGAATCCATCACCAGATGACTGTCCCGCATTGTAGTCAACAGAATGGTGTGGCAGAAAGAGCTAATCGTACCATCATGGACAAAGCTCGCTGTATGCTAGAAGATGCTGGTCTTGACAAACGTTTTTGGGCAGAAGCTGTAAACACTTCAGTGTATCTGAAGAACTGCTCACCCACAAAAGCTGTCATGGGCATGACACCACTGGAAAAATGGACTAACACAAAGACAGATGTAAGTCACCTTCGTACTTTTGGTTGCTTGGCCTATGCTTTGACTTCAAATCACAAGAAATTGGATTCGAAGGCAAAGAGGTATATATTTGTGGGTTACTGTAACAATACAAAGGGTTACAAACTCATGGATCCTGAAAACCTTGGGTATTGTATTAAAGCACACCATGTGAGGTTTTTAGAAGATCGTTTTTGGCAGAAGGATCTGTCAGAGGATGGTACTAAACAATTGGTTCATGTTGTTTCACATACAGAACCGACATGTAGGGCAGATGATACCGGGGATGAAAGTTCACAGGATATCTCTGCAAATTGTCCTTCTGATGACAGAAATAGGAACAGGGAAACAGTATTTAGTATCAATGACAGTAGTAGTTCATCTGAAGCAGATAACTCATCGGATGAAACCTATATTCCAGGGAGTTCTAGTGAAGACTCGACAGTTACAGACTTCACTGATGCTGTAGATGAAGATCTATCTGCACAACTGGCAGCTCAACAGTACAGGGATCTTGGAGACCCAGAGACTGTTAAGGAAGCACTAGGTGGCAATGAAGCTAAAGAATGGAAGGAAGCCATGGAAGATGAGTATAAATCCTTTAATACCAAAAAAGTCTGGCACCTTGTGGATCTACCTAAAGATCACAAAGCAGTAAAATGCAAATGGATCTTTAAAAGAAAAAGGAACTTAGATGGAAGTCTCCTAAAATACAAGGCACGGCTGGTTGCCAAAGGATTTTCTCAAAGGTATGGCATTGACTATAATGAAACTTTTTCACCTGTGGTCCGCTACTCTACTATCCGTTTGTTGTTAGCACTAGCTGCAGAATATGATCTGGAAATAAATCACCTAGACGTCAAAACAGCTTTTTTGAACGGTGATCTAAAAGAGCATGTGCTAATGGAACAACCAGAAGGATTTGTTAAGAAAGGACAAGAACATAAGGTGTATAAGTTGGATAAAGCTGTTTATGGATTAAAACAGGCAGCAAAGTCATGGAATGAAAAAATTAATGGAGTGTTAATAAATAAACTCCATTTCCATAGAATGCCTTCAGAACCATGTGTCTATTATAAAGGACAACAGAGGGAAATGGTTATAATTGCCCTTTATGTCGACGACATAATGTTATTCTCTTCATCAATATCCAAAGAAAGAGATATGGTGAAAGAAAAACTCATGTCAGAGTTTGAGATGACGGATTTGGGACCAGCTCATCAAATATTGGGCATGAGCGTTTGCAGGAATAAAGAATCAATTACTTTAAATCAGTCACATTACATTGAAACTGTTCTATGTAAATTTAATATGACTGAATGCAAACCGTCTCCAACCCCTATGGAAGTAGGATCAAAACTTAAGAAAAGTGAAGTCAAGGATGCTCGTTTCGACTACAGAAATCTAATAGGTTGCTTAATGTATATTTCAGTTTGTTCCAGACCAGATATCTCTCATGCAGTAGGTGTTTTGAGCCAATTTAACGAATGTTTCGATGAAACACATTGGAAAGCTGCGAAAAGGGTCCTGCGATATCTCAAAGGTACAAGTCATTACTTTCTTAAGTATGTTAAGGGCGGATTGGTCTTAAATGGGTACACAGATGCTGATTGGGCATCCAATGAGGTTGATCGGCGTTCATACACAGGATATGTATTTAAATTAGGCGATTCTGTTATATCTTGGGAAAGCCGTAAGCAGAGGACTGTGGCTCTCTCAAGTACTGAAGCAGAATACATGGCTATTTCAGATGCTTGCAAAGAAGCGTTATTTTTACGTACTTTTTTGAATGAATGCCTTCTAGTTCATTGTAAGATGAACTTGTACAATGATAATCAGTCAGCACAAAAACTATGCTCTAATTCAATGTTTCATGCCCGTACCAAACATATAGATATTAGACATCATTTTATGGGATATTGTAAATAATAAATTTATTGATATCTGTTATGTGCCTACAGGTGACATGGTAGCCGACTTGCTCACCAAACCATTAACTAGAGAGAAACATGTTAAGTTCTCTTTGTCTCTTTTATCAGTGTAATGTTGTTATTCTTATTTATTAGTAAGTGTTATAACATTTCTTAAATAAGTGTAGTAACAGTTTACGATAGTAAATGAGTTGTGTTCGAGTGAGAAGTTTAAAGGGTAGTGTTGTCATTTAATTAAGATTGGTATGCACGTTTAGTTCAAGGGGTAGTGTTGGACTTTGTGAACAAAACCTCTATGTCAAATCTATGATGTTATATTGTCTATGGTGACTTTTTGGTATCTGTCACTTTTACCGTGCTCTCGCGTAACGTGTACTAGAACAATCTCTCTTGTCATGTCTGTGCAATAAAACTGTTGTGATCCTATTTGAATATAGTTTATTAATTCCACACCTGAATACATAAATAACAAAAACTGTTTCGAAGAAAATTACTAATATAGTAGCAACATTAGTATTCGTGGCAACATTTATAAAAATATTGTCTTCTATTTTTGCAACAAAAAGGTTCATCGTCTCATTAACCTTAAAAAATGTGAAAAAAAAAACAAAATGCAAACGAAGGTCATTAATTGACTCAAAGTAACTTCTGTAAAGTAAACTGTATAGTAAGAATCTAATCAAGTAGGAAAAAAGGTCTACCCCAACACTACAACCTCATAACCTCGCTCCGTTTAAGGAAAAACGGTACGAAGTTACTCTCTAATATTACATAAACGGAATATATGAATATTTTTGTTAGAAGCTACGCTTTTTAAGCAAGTAGGAATGCATCACTCGCTATAATATCAAAATGCTCATGTTTGAACGCCAATATTTGCGTTTAAGTCTTGTTTGGCTTCTAAAGTAAGTCTTAAAATGTTATGGAGATCGATACATAAAATACTGCTTTGTAGATCGAGTAGTCGCAAGCGCTACTGCTAGGTATGAGGTCCAGGGTTCGATTCCCGGGTTTTTTCATATGAAATTTGTCAGTAGCAGTCCGGTGTATGGATTTGTGGCCGGTTGATAGCAATAGGCTTACTCCCTATTATGTGGGACCTAAAAAGATAACTGCAAAGTGTGGGTATAGGTGCTATACATCACATCAAAAATGGCCATGATGTTATGTTATGTTTTGTAAGAAGCTACCATAAAGAAGAAAATATCAAAACTACATAAAGTGAAAGTGCCAGGGTAGCCCACCAAAATCTAATTTTCTTACGGTTTTTTGCAATTTGTATATATGTCAGTGTCGGGTTGCATGTTGATTAAAATATGATTCGCGACCGTAACAAATATGGCTTTACAGAGTTATAATCATTAAAATCATCAATATACCCTCTAAGTTCATTATTTTAATCCCATTGAATGACTTTTTCACTAAATAGTCATTGAAGGATTAAATGAACATAGAGGGTTTTATTGATAATTTTAATGATTATAATTTTTTAACTTCATACGCAACTTAAGTTACATTTAAGGCTATTTTTGCTTTCAAAGTACCTAAGTCCTAAAATCGAGGTCACTATTATAAAATACAAGTCGAGATAAGCGTTGCATTTTATTTTAATGGCAGACGTTTAACTGTCTGTGCAGTTGTTTCAGCTGGAAAACTTTTAATAATCGGTTGCTGAAGAGGTTTTGCTTGGGCGTCGGTTTTAGAACTTCGGTAGAATAGTAAGGGTGAACAAATAGGTTGTCTGTTATTGATTTTTATTTTAATGCCAATGTTTGTGTCAAGTTTGAAAAGTCTAGGTCCAGCAAAATCTGTTTAAAGATAGTAAAATGAAAGAAAAAATACAAATCTCTACCAATCGTTCTAATTAGTGTTATTCTGTTGAATATTTTAACTCCATTGCTGCCGTCCCAGTTACTACGTTTAGATATTGCAAATTGTTGCGTTTAGATGTTCAGATATTGTAAAATATCTATTTCTTATTATTTTACTTTGTGCCGCCTACTAAAATAAAGATATTACATAGCAAGAAAGGCCGTAGTTGCTTCATATGTACATACTTTCATTGAGGAACGCTTCTGAATTTAATTAGGTCCTGTTTCACCAAAGTTCTTTGTCAGCGTTGTTATAGGTAGAGGATATTTTCGGAACTACGTGTCCGATTCCAAAAATTCATTCAGTAATCGGAAGCTACATTACCCCCGAGTCTTGAGTTATATTAAAAAAAAAACGACTATTACGCAAGCAAAGCTGCGGGCAAAACCTACTCGTTGATATTATTTTATACTTGCTCCTGTAATAAGCATACTGCACTGTTTCTATGTTGATAAGTTCTGTCAAAGGATATTAAATATCTTATAGATAGCTGTTTGCTAAAATCCCACATATTAATGTCACCTTCATCTATGGCGGAATTTAATATAAAGCTTCCTCTGCGTGACTGTACTTACGATTTTAGAATTCCAGTAATGTCGCTGTCAGAAGATTTAGTAAGTGGGTGGCGGGTTTAACATTATTTAACCTTTTTGGTGTGGGTTTCACATCAGGCAAGTGGCTGTAGAAGGAAGAAGAATGGGTGTTTTTATTTATAGACTAGGATCAGTGTTTGTTTGTGAATAATACAAACAATACCTACTAGTAATGTTATTTTTTCCAATTAACATAATTAACTATGACCAAACTTAAAATAAAAAAATAAAAATTACAAACTCGTTGGGTCGACGATATCGTCAAAACTGTGGGAAATACCTGGATGAGGGACGCACAGAACCGGGAAGTGTGGCAGAAAAAAGGGGAGGCCTATACCCAGCAGTGGGTGATTTCGGGCTGATATGATGATGATGATGAAACTTAAAGTAAAAAAAGATAACTATGGTAACTATGATAGGTATAAAAGTATGTAGATAGATAGAAAAGCATTAAAGGGCGCCAAAAAACACATCCGTCTACATCGCTGTTAACAGGAATAGTTCCTAGAAGGCTGGCAGCATTGTCACGTTGGATGGCAATGCTGATTCTTTGACCAAAAAATATACCAGCCCTCTGTTCACGGGAAGAGTCAACCAACCGCTAGGCGATGTCCCGAAAGACGGTGGGGACACCCAAACCCCATCCATGGCCCTAGTGTTTCAATCCCAAACCGCTCAAACACGTAGATATTTATAAAAAAAAATACGCAAGACATTATTAGGAATTTCTCATTTTGTAAGTTCTAGTAATGTCGTCGTTATATTTAAATAAAACAACATGAACTCTTGAAATATTATTTGGTATATTATGAACAAAACACATAGAATACGAACTTAATTATGATGGTTATTATTTATCAAATAAGGAATAACACGTTTCAAGGATTAACAAATTAATTTATAAGACTGTGTAATATCCTCTTGTATTTTTCGGTTGATTCATCCTACTTAGCTAAAACGTCCTTGAAGTGGTCGTTTTGGCTATCAGCGATAAGACCACCATCGTATTTATATCGTAAAAGAACTGTGTAACAATTTTGATGTACAATAAAGTTACGGTACTCAATCAACAAAAAGTTTAAAGAAAAAGTTTAATTTAAATCAAATTATTATTCTATTTATGAGGATAATCTATCCTTAATTTTATATGATTAGGTATAGGAGGTAAGTGCACAAGGATTTATGTCTCGAATGTATTGCTCCGGTATTCCAGGTCCAACACAGCAGGTGGCATTCATCCCGTTGTTCTCCAGGCGTTACATGCGATTAGAATTTATTATTAAGCTCCAAGCTCTTGGAGACATTCTCAGTGTTAAATTTTAATGAAAGGTACTTGTATTCACCCCAAATAGTAGACACTTCGTAGTTATTTATTACGAATTCCGTCATAGCAGCATGAATAGTACTTTTATTTGAGTTGGTACCCGTAGAAAATACAACGGAATACGACCATTGCTTGGATTTTAAATATTTTCGAAATGAAAACTAAAACCCAAGCACAGAAGCTTGAGTTTCAGTTTTTCTTTATCGTGCACTTCTTTTATCAGATTATTTACAATTTTGAAATCAAAATATAACTTTAAAAAAAACTAAATTATTATCCAAAGATACATAACAAAGCTTCTCTTCCTTTCTTTAAATTAAAATACAAAACTCTTCTATCTCCACAGCGCAAAAACGTCACGTCGTACATCTTAAAAGGAAAACATTTTCCGCCTCATAACGTTAAGCAGTAATGGCGTAGAAGGATATACTCCTCACTAAGATGGTATATTGTTACAAGCGCCATCTATTCGCCGCCTTAATATAAATAACTTTACTAATTAGTCGCCTCAAGTCATCTACGACGCCATACTATCCGTTATTAGGGAACATAAATTTGATTTATAGTTTGTATGTGCTCCATAAATTCTGGAAAATACTTACTTAAGTTGTTTCAGTTGGAGGTGCTCTGTTTTCTAATTAATTTCTATCCTTGGTAGGTGTGAAATTTGTAAGTCAAGCACCTTATTAGGCCTCGTTCATGGCTTTGGGCGATTCGTCTTGCGTCAAGCGACTCCAGCGCGTCACTTGTTCCCGTGTCGTGAGTACCGTCAGGGCCTATGTACACGTTGCGTTGCGGTGTCGCAGCAGCGTCCTGTATAATAATATAAAATCCATGATATCGATGGGTCCTATGTATATGGGCCAAAATGCAAAATTACAACTTTATAGGAGAGGCTTCCAAAGTTTAAATTTACTATAACTTCAGATTGATAAAACCGAAGTTTACGATTATTTGCTTGTTTGCTAAGACAACTATCCTCCTCATTTATACTATAGTATTTTATATACAGGGTTATTTGTAAAACACCAGTAACCTCTTAAGAGGTCATTGTACTCATCATTATGAACAACTTTTACTATGGGACCAAACCTGAAATCGCGAAAAAAAAATCAGCTGTTCCCTACATTTATGATCGATTAACTCGTCAAAATGTATGGAACAGCTGATTTTTTTTTCGCGATTTCAGGTTTGCTCCCATAGTAAAAGTCGTTCATAATGATGAGTACAATGACCTCTTAAGAGGTTACTGGTGTTTTACAAATAACCCTGTATACATATATCGGTTTTTTTTTTACGTCACATTGGCCCTTCTACGTTAGTTTTTGTTAAAAATATTTTTCTTTAAAAACACCCTAAAAAGGCCAATGTGTCATATTGGCCATTATACGCGTGTTACGCTAATTAGCATAAAGTATATATTTTTTATATTTTTTTATCCATAAAATCAAGTAACAATTGAAGTAGTTGATAATTCATTAATTGGAATATAAGCTATTTAGATATTTAGTTATTTATGTCACATTGACACTTATACGTTTTACAATCTGCTAACCTTCGAACTGAGTTTTCAATTAGATCATTTGAATAATAAAAAAACACGCAATAGTTTTATTCATTTATTGAAATAAAAAATTGAATTAGCCTTAGAACTTCACTTTATGGACCCGTATTCAGACTTTTTAGTATTTTCATGATAAAAAAATAACAAAAAAAAAAACTAAGTAACAAGGAAACTGTTACTGGAGATCTTAGTTTGATTAACAAAATAATGTACCTACTTCACATTATTATTTTCTTAATAAAATTACAAAAAATAACAAAACTAAAAACCTATCTGGTGTAAACAAAATTAAAAAAATAACTGTATAATCAAATGAAAAAAAAAAAAATTCATAATAACTGTGGTATGCAGGTGGGATAATATTTTTTCGACATAAATCGAGCAAGTCTTTCTTCTTGGAAGGTTGTATTGGTAACAGCTGATTGTAACATAGTTGCAGAGGAATATCTGTAGGTCTATCGACAATTTGCCTTCTTGTTCGTACTGGCTGATCTAAGATTTTAATATGATTTTGAATAGCATCTTCACTCCCCAAATCATATTTATAGTATAAAACGTATGGTTCATTCCTGCTTACACGAATTTGTTTTATTTTAGACCAAAGAATTTTTTGTCCTTCTGAGTTTTTAGTCCAGTTAAAGTGTGTATTTGTCTGCATCTTTTTGAAGTCATAAATCATATTTTGAGCTACGTCTATGACGTTATAAGGACTTCCTTTTGATTTCGCCCATCGAATCAATGAGCTCCATTCAGAGGGTGTGTAAATATTCTTATATTTTGAAGCTCTTTCAATAGTGGTGTGTATGGAGTCCTTCATTCTGAGTGTGGCCTACTTCAAGAAAAGTGTGCTTTATATTCAAATTAAACTGTTTAGCAGCGTACAGATACATAAAAAACATAATCCTGTTTCGGTTTTGGCCAGTGCAATTGTCTGACCAAAATCTGAAGTCAACACAACCTTCTTGACTTTTCAATTTAATTATATCATAAATACAGCTCGCTATTTCGTTCGAACCCTTCATTGCAATTTGTTCATTCCATACGTAACAGGTACCAATTAACTTCCCAATATCGAAAATTGATAAGTTATGTACTTTCAACTTCAACGTAAAAGTGTCAAATCAGCTGATTGGTCCAAACTATAAACAAACGCGCGGGAACTCCCCACGTATAAGTTTCTAACTACTCTTAGGACCTTGTACGTTTAAATTCATGTTACTTATGCCGTTATACTGTAATAAAAAATCGTGTTTCTATGCAGAAATCTTTTTTTTTTAATAGCTCACATAATTCTTTATATCTTTAAGATGCGTTTACCATAAAAAAGTCAAAATGGCCAAATTGTTAGTTAGGCCCATATACATAGGACCCATCGATATGTCGCCGCGCCGCATGCACACCGGACATGCTACCCGCGAGACGAAGAGGGGAGGGGTGTATGCGTTGCGACGCCAGAGCGTCACTGCTCAGGTGTCTATAGACCTATGGCAAAACTTCTGTTCGGCTGTCAGCAACCTTGTATAATTCTTGGTGAAGGAACTGCCCATCACTGTTTTTTAATGCAATTAAGGGACTAATCCAATATTGCCGTGGGCTTCTACGTCATCGGCGATGGCGTAGTAATAGGAGCAACAGCATTTACACAAGTATTCAGAACGTGGCGTGTCGGAGCATCGCTGTGGCGCCGTAGCAACGCCACGACGCCGCGTGCTGCTCTGTTCGCGTGGCCACCAGTGCGGCGAAATCTTGCGAAATCTTGCACCGCCGCCGCCGCGCCGCCGCAACGCATAATGTGCATAGACTCTCACAGCGCAAATGACATCTCGCTGATTCGTGGCATGCTCCAAACAGCGTCTTTTATTTGCTTTATCCGCAGTCATTTTCGCAATACGCGTGTTGCGTGCTCGGGGCCAAGAGGTCAGTTCGAAGATTTGTGAGTCAGTTTAATGGGTAGCAAGATGAGTTATAGCTCCTGCCAAGTTTCCGAACAAGAAAACTTTATTTTATGTTTGCTGTTTATTATGACAAACAGATTGATCCAATGCAGCAAGTATACGGTAATCGTTTTGCTATATCGGACGGGAGGAGCTCGTGCCTAAATAATAACAGCCGTACGGGTCGATCTTCAAGGATAAGCAGCGCTTGCCAAGGATGGTCCGTGGATGGGTGATCATTACATACCAAGCTTCCTACGTACCTCGGAAAACGCAACGTTGGTCCCAACTGTCATTCGTAAACCTTTGACAGTCGTTTCACGTGTAGTCAGTGGACCGAAAGTCTGACAACCAGTCTTCCCAACGGGTATCATATTACACAGTAACTGGGTTGTGGCGGTCAGATAGGCAGTCGCTCCATGTAAAATACTGATATTCAGCTGCATTCAGTTAGACTGGAAACCGTCCCAACATATTTGAAAAAAGGCTAGGCAAATGATGAGTCCCGCTGTGCTGAATTTCTTAGAGAATAAACAATAGGTAACCGAGTGGAGCTAGTCTACCTCGAATGCTCTCAACGAAAATAGCCGTGGCATTGACACAGATAGAAAGACAAAGAAATAAGTAAGAGTGTATGTATTTCCACTGAAAGTTTTTTATTATACTTTTGTGACAATCAAGAGAGAGTTATATTGTTTATTCGTTGATCAAATATCGATTCATATATCTTAGTTATAGGTACTGTGAAAACATTTGGTAAAATAATAAACATGACTTAAATTTCTATTTAGCGGACAGAAGTCTTCCTATACTAAATAAATAACCCAAATTTTCCCAGTTATATAAGTCATATGTAATAGGAATTGTAGGTAGCTTCTTGCCATTAATCTGGCACGGATCTTGACTCCGGTCGAGGTGAAATTCCTGATGGAAAGATCCAATAACACTTGGTAACTTTTCTTGGGTTTGAATTCCTTAACATGGGATTCGGAGACCGAGAAAGACCATACCAATCGATAATACTTGTGCACAAGCAAACACTGACACGTAAAATAACCTGTACTATTAAAAATATTTGATAAATGAAATACCTACCTTCAAATTTTCATGTTTTTCAATATTGAGACTCATGTTCAACGACGGACATCATTATTTACAGATTACGTTTGAGAAATGTGTCATAAAATTTGAAACATGTTAAAAATAAACCGTTAACGTTTCGCTGATACCGGCTAAGGGCGTCGTTTATTTAGAATTTAACAACATTTTGCCGGTCGATAGCGTCCTATGCCAACAGAGTTATGTAAATAAGCGCTCAACTGTAAAATGTTACGAAAAGGATCGTGTTCCGTGTTCACACCTTATTCGTTCACTCTACAAAAATATATCGAATTTATTTTAACAAAATAAAATGATCTAAGTCAACATACATAATAACTTTCGCCAGTTATGTCCGAAGGGTTCAACAAAGGTGTACCTTTATTGCAACCACATTTCGCCATTCTCGACACGACGAAGAAGGTTTCGCCAGGTATGTTTTAAGTTCCATGTAGTAGGATCATTGGTACGATATCTATAGCGTCAGATACGTGCTAAAGTGACAAATAATACATCGCGCTATTAAAATTATTCACGTGATTAAAATATAGGTATACAAAAACCCGAAATTACAGACACACTCACCCTTACACCTTCATACCTCTTAACCGTCAACCGGGCACAAATTCAGACCCTTGGACGCTAATGAGAACTATCTGATGGAAAGATACTTCACACTTTGCCTGTCCTGAGAATCGAAACATTAAGTACTTCATGCTCAGCAATATCGCTTGCGATCATAGATCAACTAAAGTTTCCAAGTCATGAAAATGAAAAGATATAACGACGTTGATATAACTCAAAATCGTAATTCCACAAGCAATAAATTACATAGTAAAACCAACGAAACAATTTCGGTAAAACTTGGCCGCACAACACGGTCATAACTTTGGAACACAGTTACCGTAAAAATTGGGTAAACGTGGCAAAGTCTCTATTTGTCGGCGGCACGCGACGTTAAGCACATCACGCCTGTAGAGGTAAGAATACATCGCGCGATCAGGGTGTAATAGAACAAGTGCAATATCTGTTAGGCGATTCTCACACGACACCGCTCATCCGCGCGTTCGGGCGGTGAAGTGGATCTCACGTCGCATTGGCTTGTATGAAATCCGTTGAATCGCTATAGATATGGATTCTTCTTACTAATTGTGCCAGCCGATGCATATTTTATTGTTTTCGATCCATATTTCTTTGGAAAGTGGACCAGTTTGATGGTCTGAATCACCACGTAAGAGGTATCGCGCTTATTCTTGTACATCCTGTATAAAACCCACAGAAATATAACCTAACAAGTCGTACTTGCTGGAAATATACCACCATCTTTACTGAATAAAGGATGGGTCAAACGGGTAGATAAGGGGAAAATAATTGTGAATGTGCTCCAGACACAGACCACCCAATGTGTTTGATCAATCCTTAAAACATTACAAACGGATAAAAAGTTCCGCTAAATTAAACATAACGATGTAACTCACTTAATCCTTTTCACATCCCTAATGAACGAAATTAGGGTTACGACAGACCTTAAATACTTTTCAATTATGACTTTATCACCCGGAAGCACTTATCAGAGAAGCCTTTGACAATAAACGGAACAAAATGTTTTAAAACAGCACTTGTTAGGGTTCCGTCCCTAAAGAGTGCCAACGGGACCTTATTAGCAAGGCTCTGCTGTCTGTCCGTCCGACTTTGTGTTGATACTCTTGCGCCATTACATCGTTCTGTGCTGGCGCTGCTGCTGTGGCTGCAGAGAACTTAAAGCAGCGTAAATATAGGTACCCTACTGGAAACTATATTTTCGACCCGTTTGGGGAAACTCTGGGGCCGTGGGGTCCGAGTGCTCACAGCCTTTTTAAGCAAATTTCGTAACGCCTAGTTGACACTTCTCGTGACCCAAGAGCTGGCTTTTATCCTGGTCAGAGGCTAAGCGTTGCCATACAACGTGGCAATGCCGCCATGCAGTCTCTTGGGCACATTACCAGCTGACAGCGTTGAGGAGTAGTTTTTTGATGCCCTTTTTACAGTTTGTTGTTAGTCTAGTTTAGTTAATTGAATCGTTTTTGACCGTAATAATTATATGTACTGTTAAAATTATTGTACGGTGGTATGAAACCCTTCGTCTGCCTGTTCGACTCGCACTTCAGTAGTTTTCATTATCTTGTTTCCTGAAGTGTACTAAGTATTATTGCAATGTTGGTACAAAGTTTTTTGTTTAGAACAACTTCAAGGTTTCTTGGAAAACACTGAATTTGATTTTTGTTTTTACTAAGTAACTTTTCAAAGGAAACATTTTGATTTATTAACTTCGTGCGTGTTAAGTTTATAAGGCACACGAGTTAATAAAAAGGCCTCGTGATTAAATTTTTGGTGGCTTGAAATTCGTCACCTACTTTTCGTGAAGGAAGGGAAAACATCAACTAGATTCGAGTTTGAGTATTTTTTCTGTCGCCAATTTTAATTGGAATCGCAAATATGATTCATTATTATTAGAAAATAACGAGAAAGTCATCCAAGGAGTCCCGCCATCTTCTCCTCGGTCTGTCGTGACCCCGTCTAGCTGTCTCAATTTTATATCGCGTTTTCGTGCGACTTGCAACTTGTGTCGCCTGGAAGGAGACTACTTGGCCCAGGTAGATGTATTCTTGGACATAATATATTTTCTCCCCGTCTATGTGCACGTTGATCGGTGCGCTTTTGGTCATGAGCTTAGTCTTCGACATGTTCATCTTTAGTCCAACCTTAAGGCTGACTTTAAATTACGCTAGAAAAAAAAAATAGTTTCTCACAGCGGCAGCTAGTTATCACAACTCCATTTCAATAGCTTTATTTTTATTTTCCACCTAAGCCTACTAAGAGGACAACTAACACACAACTAACCAAACAAAAACTAACTCACTAACCAAAAATAATGACGTAATAGAGCAGTAATCACGCAAAGTGCTACCAAGCAAAAATTCAATACAGCGAACAACCAATAAAGTAGAAAAGAATTCTATTATACATCTTTACCGAACTCAAGCTGCTGGTGTATATTGGCAATGCGGCTTAGCAGCCCGTATGTGGGACTTAATTCTCCGTACAAGGCCGAGTAAGTGCAATAGGAAATAGTGTCCGACTGAACCTTTGGCTTGCGTCAAAATAGGCTGAATTAGGTAGTTTTGACCGAAGCCGAAGGTAACGAATGCACGAAAGACTGATGGAACAGGCGACGTGCGTAAGCAGGGTCACTCATTTCGATCTTTTATTATTTTTGACTAGTTGCAAGACAATTTTATCATCTTGTTAAGGTCTTTGTATACACTCAACATATTTTATTAATTAAAAAATCATTATAATAATCACTTGGAGCAAATCTTGAACTTAATTTCTTAGAGATATAGTAATAGCCGAAGGTTGTAGCGATAGCCGGTTAATCGGCTTCGTCTTTGGATTTAGCCAGAAGTCGACCTTCAGTCGGACACTAATAGGAAGTGTCGCGTGAGTCCCGCCGTCGAATAAAGCAAAGAGAATTGGGTCGTGGCCCACGAAGCCACACATTTTGGAACAAAGCCAGCCGCAACGGCGATTTTGTTTTATTTCACAAAAATAAAATACGTACTGTATAACGTTTTAGCTCGGTTAATAACGGTTATGACTGCATGTGGAATAGCGGTTATTGGATAACGGTTAAAATTTTTCATCGGGTTTTTAAGGTTCATAATAAACAGATTAGGGAGGGCCGATGGTGTGATTCGGGACGGTGGAATAGCTTATAATATATTTTTTATCAACGAAAGGTTGGGTTGCTAAAGCTTAAATTGTTTATAAAATATTTACAGCCGATAATTTTGGTATTACTTCTCTGTTTAGATAATTCAAGGAAAATAAGTTCATTGAATAAGCTTATTTAATATTTTATGGGTTATTAGCATTCCGAACGAGTCAGCGGAAACCAATTTTATGTAATTACTTACACGTGCTGTTGGGGAAATATTCTTTCAATATCGATTCTATTACCGGCTTATATTTGACTTCCATATTCTTTCCGAATATATTTTAATAAATAATATTCGGTAAAGAATTATGTTTTCATTGAATAAATGCCAAAACATTTATTTAAAACTGAGGCATTAATTCTACCGAACATCGGCATACAAAGTAACAGCGAATAAGAAAGCTACTGAGAATTTCCCTCGAGACAAATTACCCAAAGCCGCTTCCATCAGCAGATTTGTACTCCTTTCAAGGAATTCTCACCTGATTACAGACAACAGGGAAATCAATGATATGTGAACAATTTGTTAGATTCCCTCATTCAGCCTAAAGGGAACGAGTTCGGTTATGTAAGTGCTTATATTACGAATCGAAGCAGGATTTATGATTTAAAGAACTGTCGTAAAACACAATGTCAATGTTGCCAAATATATAAGATTACATCTTATTTATAGGCATCTTTCAGCGAGATTGATTTGGTAGAAATAACCCCAATTTTATTCAATTACTCATTTATTTTTGGCTTGATAGTTATAATATAGCATGACATCACGCCTGTAATCCCCGAAGGGTTAGGCAGACGTGTACTAATAGTGCACCCACATTTCGCCAGTTATGTTTAAGTCCCATGTAATAGGGGGCGAGCCTATTGCTATCAACTTGGCTCAACTACAGACTCCGTGGCTGCTACTGAGAAATTCCTGATCGAAAAAACCAATAATAATTTTCCCGGATTGTAACCGGATGACAATCGTCTACACTTTCTATTATTAAACTATATAAACGACTGGTTATTGCCGTCGTCTTCAACTGCGTGTATAATATGCTACATTTTATACAAAATTAACCTTGTTGAAAACTAAGTCTAGTCTATACTAGACGAATTTTTGATTGTTCAGGGAATAATCCCTGAACAATTAATTATTCTTTTTTTTTTTTATATATTAAATGGGTCTACTCTTGACCTCAATCTAGTCCTGAGGACAGAGACGAGGTCGACGATGGAACGAGCTTACCCAGAAGAAGCCTATTAACTCGCGACTTAAAAAGATTGGGGTTATATGAACTTGGGAACACTGACGAAGGCAGGGAATTCCACTCCTTGGCTGTGCGCATTATTCGACACACAACACAACAAGACACAACAATAAGGCACATGATTACTTAAAAACTGTGAGAACCTGTAATTGGCTCTGTGTTACGTTGGTTTTACTGTTGTTATGTAAAAGTGAAAAATTGAAGCAATATTATTTTTACAACACGAAAGTTTTACGAAAAACATTCTAGAAAATCTGAGGCGTGTAAAGACCGTATAGAAGCTGCCGGAACTGTCACGTCGCTCAATGCCAACTATAAAAGCGAGTAGCCGTGTTACGTGAGTGTTCGCCCAATGTGGGATAAAACTGAATTTATGTACATAGGCCGTTAAAAAAGGGCTGATATATATCCCTCGGGATGGGATCAAGACGAATTACCCAATAATATTGGATTTAGAACGTGACAAGTAACGGAAATCGGTTTAAAATTACTGTAATTTGGGATGAGACCTCTTGTTGAGATTTAGTGGGCGTAAGCTTATTGGGTTAATGCCTTTTGAACGTGAATTAAGATACAATTTGGTATTCGTTTTTTTTTACTATATTTCTTGCTGGACTAAACATCACACTAAGGACCTAGATAGGCACGCAGTTTTCAAAATCTAGATAAAATTAAAAGAACAATTATTTAAAAAGATATTTCTGAATTTCACTAACATTTTAATTGCGGTAAATTCTTGCGGAGTTCTTGGCTAGATATACATATTTCAATAGATAACGTAAAAATCTAATCGTTTTAACCCAACGCGACAACGCTGTCGTTTACAAGTGCGGCAAATAAATGAATATTCACGCTTTACCAAGCACATCTGTCTGCCACATTGAATAATACAAAAGCTTTCACAAATTCTGATAATGAGAAAGTATTTTGTATTCCAAATTTGTTACGAACAAAGACTTTGAAAGCGGAGATCGGCGGTTCGAAGCATTAATTAAATTTTGATCCGACAATTCAGTAAAGTCCCCCACCAACGCAAACGTCAATTGCCACGAAATACAACTCATCTGTAACAAAATATCGAAAATAATATCCTTATTGAATAATAAATCTTTATCAAATTCTAACAAAAATAATTTAATGTAAGGAGAAGTTGATAAAGCTGATGATTAAAGTCTTTTAATATCGTTTTTCATGTAATTAGTGAAACATTAAACGATAATTGCTTGTTGTTTAATTTCAACAATTATTTGAGTGAAAGTTTGGTTCAGTCTTCATTCTCTGTCAGAGTTAACTTTGCGTCGTTTGTAGTGAAAGTACGAGACGAGGTCTATTTACGTACTGTCTATATTATTGTCGTCTTAAAGTATTCCAAATATTGCTTCCGTACGTGTTTTCCTAAGTTACTTAAAACCAGCGCTGTGCTGTAGGCCCCGCATGCGGCGCATAGCACAGCATCATGCTGATTTTTTTGTTCCATCCTGTTGTGTTTATAAATATTTGTTAAGCTTTATAAGTTTATTATTTTTGTCATGTTCTATGCACTTTCTTTTTTACTTCTTCAGCAACTTTTTACTATGCCTGCTTTTTCCCCTGTTAGGAAAGACTAAATTAAAAAAGTAACATTTAAATGTAGAGCACGAACCGAACGAATGAATTGCAAAGAAACTACAGTCTTTTCACAGTTATTTATTTTACTTCTGACAACTTTTTTGTTATAGAAATAAAGGTCAATTTAATTTGGTAATCTTGTCAGTTCAACACAACAGCCACCTTTATTTCAACGAGTATAAACCACCACTGTACTTTTGACAGTATTGTAAAGTCAAAGGAACAATAACTGTGAAAGGACTGTACGAACTCCTGAGTTCACTGACGGCCTGCCACTTTTCACCCTTATGCCCTAAGTAATAAGGTTGAAAAATGGTCGACCGTCAGTGAACTCGGTATTACCTATCTCTTTCTAGGAAAGTAATAAATCTTCTGTTTTCATGATTATTTATAGCAAAATATTGACTTTAATTATAAACTGCAACAACAATCAGTTCTGAAAGATGTTTTCGTGAAATGTTGACAGTAAATTTCCATTTGTACTCGAGGGAAACGCCGAGAAAGTTTAATTAAATTGAATTATCTCACAATCATTTCGCTAATTAATTCAAAAGCAAAGTATTTTGAAATAAGTGGATTTATTTTATATTTTGGGAAATGTTGTAAACATCCATGATTGTTCTTATCTGATTTGATTTATGATTTTTTGTTAGGGAACCGTACTTAAAACTTAAAAACTGTTTCTATAACTAAACCCATGCCGTCTGCCTGTCTGTTAGTCTTTCTCAGAATTGCTTCGTTTTAACCGTAAAAGAGCCCCATCACTCCTCACTGAGAAAACGCCATGTCCAGCAGTGGGAACAACGTAATATTGAAAACAGTACTAGATAAGTTGCAATATTCATTGAAAATGTGTTTTTATATCCTCAGAGCAGAAAAAGTAAAAAAAAGTAAACTACAATGGCCTAAATTACGATACGGAAGCTTACATTGCATTTTCTCGGATTTTCTGTTCCTTTTACAGAACTTTGTGTATTGTCTTGCCAACATTGCAAACTTAGTGCAAGAGAAAATTACAGCGTGTCGCTACAAGTCCCCAGTGTGCCTCGCTAGCGTTGCATTTAATTGAAGGCTCGAGCTGACCAACATTGTTTAAAGCGACCGCCTCTCCACATGTCCACTAACAGCATATTCTACTTCGTAATCCTCACAGGAACAGGGATTTTGGAACAGTGATTCTTGGAACTGTTGTTGTGAGGGGCTCATAAGTAAATAATATCAGCCGCACAGGTCGAGCTTCTAAGGAAAGAAACGCTTGCCGAGGTGGATCTGTGGATGACATAACATAACATAACATCACGCCAGTTCCAGTTATGTTTAAGTCGCATGTAATAGGGGGCGAGCCTATTGCCATCAACCAGGCACAAATTCAGACTCCGTGGTTAATACTGAGAAATTCTTAATGGAAAAACCCAATAACACTTTACCCTGGACTTTTATGCTCAGTCTGTGGATGAGTGACCATCTATTAGGTACATACCGACAACCCTACGTGCCATAATTATGAGTTAGAAATATTGTGTTGTATATAAAGTGTGAATTTTTATTAGTGCATATTTTAATGATAATAGTGTCAAACGATAGGTTTATATTTAAAAACAATAACACAAAAGAATTTAGGTCGAAAAAATAATTATTTTAGGAAATATGATGAAAATTGTAAATTGTAAACGAAACGCTTTGGAGGAATGCGCTTACTTGGGGTTAGAGGTGCTATACACCATTATTTTTAGGTCGTTCTGGAGCCGAATACCATGAACTCGATCATCGAATTCGAAACGATTGGGACTATTTTTTTCAAAAAATAACAATAAAAAAAAACACGAAAGAATAAATTTAATGTTTTTTTTTGTGAAATAAGTAATGAGAATCTATCGATGAATGAATTTTTCAATGGGTATCGTTCGCATGTGTTGCCGATCGTGGATACGTTTTACACACACACATGCATTTGAGTTCTCATTATTTAAAAAAAAAAAACATTAAATTAATTCTTTCGTGTTTTTTTTATTGTTATTTTTTGAAAAAAATAGTCCCAATCGTTTCGAGTTCGATGATCGAGTTCATGGTATTCGGCTCCAGAACGACATAAAAATAATGGTGTATATTGTTTATCTCAGATAGACGTTTGACAATAAAGTTATAGAAACGGCAGTAACAGTTAATGTTACTTTAACTATTTATCTGAGATAGCAACCTTCAGTTAACTTTTAGTAAGTTATTGAAAACGGCCTTGGTCAGCTGTCATTTGTAGTTCTATAACGTCACGGGTAGTCGGAGGTCCGACAGTTCAGTACTTACCAAGGTTTATCGTGTTACTCACTAAATGACCTCTACAGTCAGACTAGTAGTAGTAATTTGACTGGGAGCCGATCCTAACATAGTTGCGAAAAACCTGATTATTCTGGAACTGTTATTTTAGACCGGTTTCTCCGGAACTGTTTGAATACGGAACATAGTAACTGTTATTATTTAACGCTTGTCTAACGCAAAGCTTCATTAATTATGTAGCGGGTTGTGGTCGCTGAAAGTGTTAGCACTAATGTTTCTTTCCACAGTTTAATTCATAATTGAATAATGAGAACAGGTTGAGGTAAATGAAGGTGTGGTAGTTTATTTTATGGTTATCTATTTTTATATGCTCGTTTGTCTTATAATCTTACCAAAATTATAAACACGAACGTGCATTGGACTGATGCCTAATTCAGGTCGCATGGACATACATTGGAAAAACATACAGGCTTTTAATTTATAAAGATAACGTGTAAAAACAAAATTCTAAGGCGAAGCTGTGCCTGAAATCTAGTGTCTTTACTTGTAACACTTGTCTTGTTTTAAGAAATTTGTAGAATATTGTCCTCCTAAAAATTCAGCAATGGCCACCATTATCAGCGGAGTCTGTAGCCATTGACGAAGGAGAAGACAAGTGTGTGCGCTGACACTCATTTCACTCTTATAGTCTGACAAAGTAAGGAGCTCGTGGTTTAATATTAACAGGCGCTCGGTTCGATCGAGGTTAAGCCATGCTTGCCTAGGTTGGTCTGTGGATGGGTGACCGTATTACGTACCAAGTTTTCTCCGTGCCTCGGAAAGCACGTTAAGCCGTTGGTCCCGGCTGTCATTTGTAAATCTTTGACAGTCGTTACGGGTCTTTGTCAGTGGTCCGAAAGTCTGACAACCAGTCTTACCAAGGATATCGTATTACCCAGTGGACCAACTGGGTTGTGGAGGTCAGATAAGGCAGTCGCTCCATGTAAAATATTGGTATTCAGCTGCATCCTGTTAGACAGGGAGCCGACCCCAAGATAGTTGGGAAAAGGCTAGGCAAATGATGAGTCTGAAAAAGTAAAACTCGCTATAATATCACAATATGCTAATGAAATTGATAAAATAAGTAAAAAAATAAGAACCAAAAATTTAAGATGTTTAGAATATTATCTACCATTATATAATCTGCCGAAATAAATATGAATGAATATGGAAGAAGGACCTGGAGGTACTTGTGTTGAATAAACTCTCTAGGCAACTAAATAGTAAATTAAAATCAAAGACAACTTTGCAAATAAAACGGCTAATAAAATATTACCATACAGTGGATCAATACAAAATTCCTCCAGATCTTTCACAAATAAATAAATAATTTAATCATGTAGTTTTAAAACAATATATTGTAATTTAAACAAGCGAGACGCCTCACTCGCTCATAATCTTTCAGATTAAGATTAAGCGATGTGTTTTGTGGTTTAACCAAAATTAATGTTATGTTTTTTTTAAATAAAAAGGTTCTATTTTTTTTTTAAGATCAGAGAGTGTTCAGGTGCAAAAACAACGACTTAACGTGCTTTTCGAAGCATTTGGGTATCACACAACCAACTTCCAAAATCGAGGCTGCTACTGAGAAATTCGTATGAAAAACCGAATAATACTTTTTCGATTTAATTAGAAATCAAACATAAGGCCCAGCCAGCCTAGCTAAACCCAGTGGTGGACAACGAGACCAACAGGGCACTAAAATCTGAAGAAAATAGAAGTAATAAACATCCAAAGTAGTATGCTGTAAACAGTAAATAGAACAGTTTTGGTTGCAAAACAAAGTAAAGGACCATGCGTCATTTTGGGCCCACTTTTCAACCTTGTCCAACAGTGATGAATTATATGTCAAACGAAAGCTCTTGAAGTGTACTTTATTTCATTTTATGGCAGCTAAGTCGAAATCGGGCGCAAAAATAGTTTTTTTTTTGCGTTTTTTGATATTTGTTTTGTTTTTATTTTATATTATGATTAGCTGTTTGTCAGTAGCTAGGATTATAAATAACTCTTATTTGACTAAAAATACACTAAAATAGATCAACACATAGGCCGTGTATTGCCCTGGAACATGTTATTTTGGTTTTGAATGATTAGTTAGTTTTGTTTGTACGATCATAATAGCCAACTAACTATGCTACTTAGCGGACGGGGTTTTTTACCTGCTGTAAAAAAACCTGTCTCCAAACATTAGGATATGAAGAATATTCAGTCATTAGGATATGAACCACATATTCCTCCAACAAAGGATAGAAATGAAAGTCAATTGACGACCGAACAAGCTAATAAAGCAAGATTAGTAACAATATGTCGTTGGGTGGTGGAAGCGGTGAACGGCAAGTTTAAAAATAGGTTTAAATTATTACGCCAAGATTATTTTAATAGAGCATTGCCACATATGTTCATTGATTTTAAAATTGCGGCTTCTCTTATAAATGCTTTTTATAAAGTAGCCATAGACCACCGGCTTAGTCATAACATTTGGAATATTATAAATGAGAAAATCAACTCTCCGAATCTTTTATTTAATTATGTTACACTGAAAAACCTAAACAGGCAAAGGGTAGCATTCATAAGAATGGAAGCTAATCTGCCTCATTTAGAAGATTTTCCCCAGCTAACTGAAGATGATATATTAATGATTTCCTTGGGCTCTTACCAAATTAAACTTGCCAGGTCATACGTTAGTGAAAACTTACGGGATGGTGGTGTATACACAATAGAAATATATCGTGAAAACAATTTAAATGACTTAGAGCAATGCAATATTCAGCAAAATAATGTATGGTTGCTTAGGGGACGTGTACAGTCACGACACGTTAGATCGAGGATGTATTATACCTACGTCTTAATTGACCGTGACCAAGTAGGCAAGGACGCCATTATACAATACTACTGTACATGTCTCACGGGCAGACGCACTATCGGAAGTTGTGCCCATGTCATATCCATAATATGGTACTTGGGACTACGTAGACATGGGGATGGTTTCCATCGACCAGCAATACATTTAGATGAAATTATTATAGATGCCTTTTAAAAACTGCCTTTTATGGCTGTTATGTGTTTGCGCACACACTTGTGCACTTTAATATGTCCCGCGCAGATGGCTTGTCTCCGCTGAGACTGGCCGCCGTGGTCGAAATTCGGCCAGAAGGACTATTATTTATTATAATTATTATAACTAATACGTTCTAAGACGCGCCGAGAGGCATCACATAGTAGCTGTTAATGTTGAAATAGTCCGCCTCTGTACACTTGTGTGTATAAAACATTTAATAAATAAATAAACTCGAACAAAATAAGTCGTTTTTTATTTGTAAAGAACACTCACATCACAATCACACCTAAAAAATATTGTACAAGACCAAGTCGATATTTATCATTCTTTAATTTTAACCGCCTCTGTGGTCTAGTGAGACCACTTAACTTCAGACCCAGAGGTCCCTGGTTCGATTTCCAGTTTTTAAGGTTTAGTTGGTGGTAGGGCTTGTTCTAAGACCGCCTGGCTAGCTAACGCCATCTTATCTAAGTCTGTCGCCATAGTAACAATGTTAAGCATTGTTGTGTTTCGGCAGTAAGAGGTAAGATAGCCAGTTCCTCTGTGGTTGATGATTCCGGGTGAAGCTCGTTTCCACCTACGGCCGATCACCACTTGCTACCAGGTAAGATGGAGGCCGAGAGCTTTTCCGTTATGCATAAATAAAAAAAAAATGAATAAAAAAGGAGCAATAAGTAATAGGTCATGCGCATTTTTCATATACAATATTGTTTTTGAACGCACTAAAACGCCAATTTCGCGCTGGATTTGAACTTAGCTACCATAGAATGAAATAAAGTACACACTAAGAGCTTTCTTATGACATAGGTTTCATCACTGTTGCACAACTTTGAAAAGTGGGCCCAGTGTTCATACAAAAGTGCCCATGGTCCTTTCAGTTCCAACACTATTTCCAAAACTTAACTGGTTTACGACTAAATACAGACCGCTGGCTTTAACCAAGACTTGTTTACTCCAAGTTTAAGTTAACTGCACAACAAGACATGTGTTTCTGTTCAAAAGACTTAACAAACAAGAACTTTGGGAAATATTTTTGTATTACAATTACTTTAAAAGCGTATAGCGATACATACAATAACACAATACAAGTAACTAAATTAACCTCATCTATAGATAAATGTGTATAGCGGTAAATAAAGTAGATTTAGTTAAGTAAATCTGATTGTTCCCTAGGGAAAAATCATGAAGTAGGTGTTACAAGTATGAAATACTTTTCGTAAACAAAATCACAATATTTCCGTGACTCAATGGAAAACGCCATGACTTACATGGCGTGTTGAATATCGAAGATTTGAACCCACGCCATGGACTTAAAACGTGATTTAAAACATCATAATTATGAGTTTGAGTTTGATTTATTAATAAACCCGGCAATTAATATCATCATCATCAGTTCCCTCCACTTAACCTAAATTATTTGGGGTTTGCGCAGCATGTCGTCTTCTTCCATACTTCTCTATTACTTTTCATGTCATACCCTAAAAAAGGAGGCCTATTATAGGAAAATACTACTAATAACTGACGTTTACCACACAAAATCTAAACCTACTTACAAATCAATAAGATTTAATATTATGAAATTGTAGAAGCCAAGGATCATTAACATAAAGTCATCTTTGAATATTTTATATGAAACGGGTGTTTCAAATTGAACGTGTCTTTAATAAAATATGAACTGATATATCGGAAAATTGATTGAAACGCCCTTCACATTTCCTGTCTTGCCTCTACAAACTCAACGCTAGCCAGACACGCAATCATGATTCGCCTTTTAGGGTTCCGTATCAAAGGACTTAAGTATTGGGAATTCACTGAAACATCAACTTATATGTCACATGTTGGGCTACAAAAGCGATGAATGAAAGGCAATTGCATGTAGCTGAGATGAGAATGCTGAGGGGGATATGTGGTGTAACGCGAATGGATAATTTAAGGAATGAGTTCATAGAGGAAGTCTGAAAGTGCCTATGGTACGTTCGTATTTTACCTATAAGTAAAGCCGTATTTCATAAAGAACCAGTATATCGCCGTCAACTGGGCACAAATCTATTTCAGAGTTCATTAAAACTGTCTGCCTTCAAAGCAAAAGTGACCAAGCATCTTCTTCACGTTCATTTCATCATAGACCTCATCCATCACTTTCCATCAGGCGTGATCGAGGTCAATAGCAAGCCCATTTTGTAAAAAAAATAAAATAAAAAAAGAGTTGAAGAATAAATTCCTAATGGAAAGGGATTCCAAAAACACTTAGAATGTGTTATCTCAGCTATATTTTCAAAATATCGCGAACTTTGTTACATATTTAGATTATTGTGTAGGCAAATCGAGATTATGATACACTTCCGTGCCATGTGGTGATTTTCCTTAATCTTCTCAAAAGTCACGTTTAAAAATACACTAACAAAAAACCAAAAATTAAATACCGAGATGGAAAAATAGGTTCCAGGATAAAGACATCTTTATAGGTATTTTTGAAGTATCATTTCCCTATCTTTGTGAAAGAAATGTTAAATGTAAGGTTTAATGAAATGTTCACTGTATTTTTTAACGAAATGTTATTATTTTTTCTTTTTGATGTATTGTAAGGAATATAATGTTTAGGCAAATAAAGGCTAAATAAATATGTAAATCATCGTGATGAAACCACGGCATAGAATAAAAAAAAAACCAGCCAAGTGCGAGTCGGACTCGCGCACGAAGGGTTCCGTACCATTATCTATAAAAACGGCAAAAAATCATATCTGTTGTATGGGAGCCCCCCTTAATTTTTTTTTTTAATTTTTAGTATTTGTTGTTATAGCGGCAATAGTAATACATCATTTGTGAAAATTTCAGCTTTCTAGCTATCACGGTTTATGAGATACAGCCTGGAGACAGACAGACAGACAGACAGACAGACAGATAGACCGACAGACAGACAGACAGACAGCGGAGTCTTAGTAATAGGGTCCCGTTTTACCCTTTGGGTACGGAACCCTAAAAACGAGGAATTGCAACGTCTAACTTACCCTTGTGGTGGTATTCAGCCAACTTCCTCTTACTGACAGGAATCCAGTGTTACAGTGTCTATCAGATTGGCATAAGTAAGAACTATCATGGTCATTTTAATAAGTCACTAGTACGACAACAGCGCCATCTCTGGTTGCAATACATTTCACATTATTTGTGAAATGTACTGCAACCAGAGATGGCGCTGTACCAGAGATGGCGCTCACAAATGTTCACCAACAGGACCCTTCAGCCAACGTCATTCGCGCACCAAAAAATCCATTATCGTATAATTGCAGAAGTTAAAACATGTGTCAACTTGTCCCTAGGTATCATGGATCCGCAAACGCGACCTGCACATCTTGACAGTGGGTGTCCACACATACAGCAGCGATGCCCGCTTCGCCGCGCTACACACGGACAGTTCTGACGAATGGACGCTGCGGGTGGCGCCGGCGCAGCCCCGGGACTCCGGGTCGTACGAGTGCCAGGTGTCCACTGAGCCTAAAATTAGTCTGTCGTTTAGACTGACTGTTGTTGGTGAGTAGAAATTACTGTCAATATTTTCTTGTATCATCATATCACAGCTGGAGAAAGGCCAACCACTGATCGTTGGTTATGTCCCGCTCCGCGATCTTTAAAATTAGCCTTGACACAGAAATATAAAATATCAAAGAAATAAAATATTTTTCCTAAGGTCGCAATACTTTCGCTGTGAGCAAAAAATCGTCTGTGGAAAACTTAATAAAATAAGGCAAAACAAAAAAACATGCACACTGAACAAAAAAGAGAATCGCGAAAGGCTCATTATTCCACATTACTTTCCTCAAATGCGCGTCTTTTACTTAACCCTAGAGTGGGCGTGTCTTTCCGCGAAACGCCAATGGGCGCGTGAGGAGCATTTTGCCGCTCCTTTTCATTAATCATTTTAAGTAAGAATACAGCAATTCAATTAATATATTTTTCTCAGGATTTAAGTAAAACACATAAGTAATGACAAATCAACATATTCATTGACCTCTGTTTTATTCATTTTTCGTTTCAATCTTTTCAATCCTGAAATCGCGTTTGCGTTTTTTAGTTTTTACAATAATTGCACCCTAAAATAAAGTCTACATTTCAACTTTGCAAAAAATACATGACAAAATTTTTATTTACGTGAGAAGGCGTGTGGTGAGAAAATTGCCGCCTGGCGACACCTGATGGTAACAACTTCCTCCTTTAGCGGCCACCCGCGTACTGATGGTGTCCAGCCTTTTGACACGAGTTGCGAACGAAAGCGGGGGCAGCTACTAAAAAGCCCAAACTTAACGGGCAATTATTTTACGAATTATTAACGTTGTTTTGGTGAGGGCGGCAAAATGCTCATAGCGCGCCCACTCTAGGGTTAAGGGTACAGAATAGCTTAAAGGTTATGACTTTAATAGATCATCATTTGAAGCTCGTTTGTCGCCTCTCTATGAACTCTCTATATTTAATTTTGTCGGTCCCGTAAAACAATCTGAGTAAACCACACTGTAACAATTGCTATCTTGTTGTTATAGCCAGAAAACATTTGAATAAGACGATATTTATGTAACATTTAGGTTGCATAAATAACAAGATCTATTTTAATATTCGTGCCGGCCTTGTTGGTGCTAGTTAATTAAGATAAATTAACTACTAAACTTCCTCAATTGTAAATGAGTCGAAATGTAGACTTGTATAATTGTTAGACGCAATTAGCTTCGCCGAGACAGCGAGCCATCCCTCTAAGTAAACGTTTGACGTTGAGAGTACTAGACAAATTGACATCGAGAAACTTTCGAACACTCAGCTCAGTTGCTCCCATTCCGTGAGTTTATTCATTTAATATGCAATGCAACTAAGCGAAATATTTGTTGCAGTATCAAAAGCAGAGATCCTCTCAGGACCAGAACTGTTTGTGAGAGCTGGTTCTGACATCAATCTCACTTGCATCGCACGACACGCTCCAGATCCTCCGAGGTAAGTATTTTCTCAGAAGCTGAAACTATATAAAACTGACATGTGGCAAAACTGCATATACTTATCTTATTTTACGTAGAAAATATTCTTGACACAGAGCAAACATTATCGCTTCAAAACTGAGCTCAAAACTGCTTCACTTCCGTTTACATATAGCTTCAAAATGGCGAGAATATAAAGCTTTTCCTCACTTTCGCCTCAAGTAATCGGCGAGGTGTTGACTCAACAGACAGACTGTGTGACTTGCCATGTTAGGAGCTGGCGACAATGTTCTTGAAGCTAGACAATCCATGCACAACTATTTGCTGACAAGCGTTCGTGTGATCGGGATAACAAATTGAATCTGGGTTGTGAACACAAGGTGCGAGAATTTGATGCTCTGGCTTGAAGACAAACACAGTTTTCGAATATTTTACTTGTGAAAGAAATACATCCCAACGTAGACAATTTTTGTTGGTTATTAAAAAAAAACTGCTGTTTCGATACAAATGCAGTACTTACATGGTTAAAATACTTTTACCATATTATGGAAAAGTTTTTTTTTTATAGTAACCAACGAATTTGTACGATAGGTTGTCGGGAATAATGTTCTGAGTTACATTTAACGATGTTTTACAGACCTCTTAATTACCTTTATTTGTAAAAATATTCTGTGCAGTTTCATCTACTGGTACCGGGGCTCGAACGTGGTGAACTACGCCCAACGCGGCGGCATCAGCGTGGAGACGGAGCAGCGTACGCGCACGAGCCGCCTGCTCATCGCACGCGCATCGCCCAGAGATTCCGGGAACTACACTTGCGCGCCGAGCAGCTCGGGTAAACTACCATAATTTATTTTATAACATCAGTACAGCAAATTACGAAGGTGGCAGCCGGAGGACTAAAAAAGACCGAAATTAATTTAAAGAAGATTTTAATTACTTTCAAATTACATCTTAAGTCTAGACTTGGACGATGCTTGTACCGAAGTGCTAAATTAATTATTACGAAAAATACAATTCTGCTAAACGCAGATGGGGCATCATCAGATTCGAAGTAGCGGCGGAATGAAAATAGCTATCATGTCGCTATTCAGCCAATTTGGTGTAGGCAGGGCACGTAACAAGCATAGGTACTTATTTGTTTATGTTCGAGTCAAAACCCTTAGAGTGGATTTCACTGATCAGCGATCAGATGTCTACCATAATTGCTTTGGCATAATGACACTGAGAGCTTTTGAAGGTGTTTAGATGCGAGGCCGCGTTCAAATGTATTGTTGAAATTAACCCTTAATCAATAAAAAAACAATTTTTAGTGATTGTTGCAGTCAAAAGTTGCTTTGAATGTGATTTACACGTAAACAAAATTAAAACCGAGTTTTCCGTAAAATAAAGATAAAACATCAAAAAGTTTGTGTTATGACCTATTTCATAAAAGCTGGGGTTCCAAAATACTATGTTTTTAAAAACATAAAATTACAATAAATACAGTACGACGAAATCACTTTCAAAAGTTACTGTGTATAATTTACAGAAACACATAAATAACTTTGTAGCACAATTTTAAGTTTCAACATAGTTTACACGAAAATTTCATAAAGCCAGAATTATGGCTCAGTTTAATTAGGCAGAGAATACAAAAAAAACTTAACGAAGCCCCAGAAGTGAAACAGCCAATCGTTTGCTTTTCCGCGTTCTGTTATTTCCGCCAGCGGCTTACAACTAAGCTCCTGTACCCAGTTCTTTTATTATTTTTGCCCCACGGGATATGCGGGTGTTATAAAAAATATACATGCCACAACGGCCGTCCATCGGGTCTTTTATGGCGTACCTACATTTTTCACTCAGCATACTTCACTATATCTCTGTCCATAGCTGTGTAAAAACCATTTGTCTTTTTCCACGCCTCTCCCCCCTCAAGTCCTGAATCAACGTGTTCAAATTCACTGTGTACTCGGCGTTCTTATCGTCCATTTGTATTCCTTACACGCCATTAATATATTTTCCGCAATTTTCTTTTTTTTTTTAAGATAAGGTTTAAAAACGTGGCTTGGTTGGCATGTAAATAGGAAGCGTGGGCCTATCATTGGTTTTTGAAATATCTTCTCTGGATCTTTGACGTATGATTTAATTTCCGCTGGGGGATTTTCGTTGCATTTTCATTTCCTTTCCAAAGTTATGTCAAGTGACATTTTTTTTTGTAATAGATTCGGCATCTGTGGTGGTTCACGTCGTGAGCGGGGAGCGGCCGGCGGCGATGCAGAGTAACTCCAAGCGAATATCATCCTTACCGCCTCTAATGCTCCTCTCAATGAGACCAAGTCAATTGAAATCATTCTTCACTACAATCATGCTATACATTTTACTAATGTCTCAGATCTCAACGAATTCTCTCAAAAATATCAGATTCCTGTGGAAAAATTACTGTATCAGAAGGTTTGTGACGAGATGACCAGCTCTAGCGAATGTTGGTAATGTCGCATGAAATGCACAGCACAAACATTTTAACTAGGATTTTTAATTAGATTTAAGTCAAACTGACGTATAAAGAAACGAATTATTGTAATAAGCATCGCATTATTCAATTGGTTTTTTTTTATGATTAGGTAATTTATTTCAAAATTTTAGGTATTATTCAATAAACAAAAACTATTTAATTTGTTGAAACTTAAATAAAACTTAATTGAATTCTTTTTTTTAATAATTGCGTTTAATTGTTTAGTCTTTTATTTTTATTGACTGAGTAGATTTTTATAGTAATTATAACCCTTTATCAAAAAATGGTTAAATTATTTATAATTAAGTATGAAATCACTCTTTAAATGATTTATTTTAAAAAATTCTCACTAAAAAGTATTTGTTAAAAGCAAAATCTTGGCTAATGATGCTCTATGTACAGTAAAGAAAAACGAAGTTTATAAATAAATCCTAGTGCAATCAAAGTAAATATAGAATTACCTAATCATTTTAAAATAATAGTACCTATTGTAATAACGATAACGTTGTAAATTACTTACAGATGCAATTTTCCAATTATTTTACATGTACAACAAGTACCCCGAACGTTTCCCCAGTCCTTTCACTTTGAGCTTGTAAATATAATTCATTACAATTAGTAAAATTGACGAAACATTAATGTTAACATTCACAATGTAAATTGTAGAATTTATACGAATTGAGGCTGTATCAAAGCGGTAATAAGGAAGAATTTTGACTTTCTAAACATAGAAACTATGATAGTTGGTTGCTACGAAAAATAGTAGCGCGTACTACGTAGGCGGCTACGAAAATTTATTGTGCTACACAGTTTTCATATGACTATGCTACGCTTGCTTATATAGACTGTGGGCTCTTGTTTGCTTCTTACCGTCTCATTTTGTACAAATTCATTAATTTACAACAATAAACTCTAGAATAATGTAAATAGTCCCATCTTTTATAATATTTCCATCCATCGTATTAAAAAAGATAAAGATAGAGGTCGATGTTGTTTTCTAATAAAATTATAATTGTACCGAAACATATTACCCAGCTGAAGTTCATAGATAATAAAAACTAAAATTAAGTTTAACTTAAATAAATCTGTGAATACACAATTTAGTACATTGTAAATACGGTTTGTAAATAAATACGTTTTACGTGTTATTTATCGTCGAGTTTTAATTTGAAATCCTTTTTAATATTCAGTTTGGTCTTAAGAGGTAGTTTTTGAGATATTAATGTATCATATGTTATAAATAATGGGTGTAAAAAACCCTTCTCGAAGCTGAAAAACATTTATTTTCCCCGTCATTGCGATATTTTTTGTTATGTTGACTGTTCGAAATAGATACCGCGGCCCTGGAACACAAAGGGCAAAAGAAGGAACATGGATGAGTTTTAGTCAGTAAAAGTCTGACACTCCCTTTCGCTCCACCCCGAGCGGGAGCAGTCATTTGATGATTTCCCATCCCTTAAAAAACGGAACCCTTATCCGTCCGTCTTTCTGTCTGTCAAGGCCCTTTATCTCGGGAATGCGTGGAGGTATCGAGTTGAAATTAAAACCATGTACTTAAATCTACAGTCTCTTGAAGCTGTGTAAAAATCAAACTTCCAAGTTAACTTAAAAAAAGATACGGACGTTTATTCTGCAAAAAGCGTGTATTTCGACACTCAAGGGAATCAAAATTTATAGGGTACTTCCTGTTGACCTAGAATCATGATATTTGGCAAGTATTAATGTCTTACAGCGTGTAAACGAAAAATCTGAAAACCGTAAATATGTAGTTTAATAACAAAATACCTGCAAGTTTATACAGAACGCTCGGTGCGCGAGTCCGACTTGCACTTGGCCGGTTTTTTAAATAAAAGTACGTGTTTGAGTGTGTCATCAACAGATTATGCAAAGATGACATCAAGTGACACCGTAAAGAGAAATGGTTATTGAAAATGTCGAATTAACGAAATAAATAAAAATAATGTTTCAGTAACATGTAAACCAAGAAGACCATAACTATGTATATTTTTAATAACATATAATTTAATTGTTAAACACATGCTTATGGCATACAAACACAACACCTGTGAAGTGTCAACATGTCAATTAGGACCTCGAAGAAATGCTTGGGATTCATTCAAACACGCCGTTATAAAAACAGCAAAAAATTACGGGTAAATAAATATTAACCTTGTATATTTAACATTAAAGGTTTTATTCAGTCAGAAATCTGTTACATGTGACGTGAAGAGCTTATAAGTAAGTGTTATGTAGAACCTGTTAAGCCCTGAAATAATAAACACGGGACTTTTTAAAGTGTTCAGCCTTAAACGAATAACAGGTGAGTTAATAATTAGATGATGCTGTTAAGAAACATAGTCTTGATTTTCTTTTGTGACTATACAAAGCCTCGTAGATTATTAGCACTGCATTGTTCCCGAAGCTGGAACACAGGTCACCTCTGTTTAGGATGGAGTGGGTAATAAACCACCACGCGGGCCACGTACGTGTCAGGTCTTCGAATCTTTGGTTCATTGCGTCCTCGCGATGTTGTCCTTTACCTTTTTGTGCATAATTACCGCAGGATCTTCATTGCTACGAAATAATGGTCAAATTTTTGGTAAGTACCTATTTGTAGCTTAAGTCTGTTAATAAGGACCCTTGTGTTTTGTAATATTGTATTTGAATTATCACTACATAGTATAAAACAAAGTCGCTTTCTCTGTCCCCTATATCCCTATGTATGCTTAAATCTTTAAAACTACGCAACGGATTTTGATGTTTTAATAGATAGAGTGATTCAAGAGGAAGTTTTATATGTATAATACACCCATGCGAAGCCGGGGTGGGTCGCTAGTTTACAATAAACAAATAAGCAATTCAAACATAAGGACCATAAAACACAGCCGGAAGCAACAAGCTATAACTTAACAGAACATAAAAAAAAACCATCGCGCAATACTTAATATTCCCAAATACCACAAGTGTACCTACAAATTCCGCTTCCCGAGTTATAACATGTAACTATGTAAATTGTGAACACACACGCACTTCAAAGGCTTGAAGAGGTCTATCAGGTAACTACACAAAACGTGTCGATAGTATTCAACTCCACCGGCTCCAGTTTACTTTGAAATTTTATTTGACCCTCTTTATTTCCACCGGATGAATAAACTCGAGTACCTATCTCAATAAATCGAGCCAAGAATTGACCCCTTTGTCGATTAATCGAATAAACCCGATAGACAAATAAGTCCTCTCGAGAGGGTGAAACTTGAATACGAGAAAATTCTCAGTACCTCCCACGGGAGCACTTGACTCGACGATGATCGTAGCAGGCAAATGAAAAGAAAAACATGTCGCAAACATGGTTCCAGGAGAGCTTTCCTTATTTATTTAAGGCGGATTTTCTTTCGCAATCCTGTATTGTGAAGTGTTTTCCGAGATTATCCGGAGATAACCCTTGGTTTATCGCGGAAATTAGGGCGTCTTAAAATGTTGTGGAGATAAGCGGGACTGCCACGTACGCGTTGAAAGCGTAACACACGTCTCTTCGCTACGAGATACACGTTTAGGCCCCGACTCCACGAAAGCGGAGACGAGTGAACATGTACAAAGTGGAGAGGAGAGGAAATGTGCAAATCACGCCGCTCACCGCACGCCGCTCATCACGTCCCTTCTCGTCTCCGCTGGCCTAAACAATTGCGAGACATCTCCCCTCTTCTCTGATCAACCGTTTCCACTAAAGGAAGAGGAACTTAAACGGAGAGGAGAAGTGTAAAAAACTAAATTCTATTGGTGGTTAACAACACGTCATCTCTTCTCCCCTTGTCCCCGCTTCGGTGGAGTCCGGCCCTTAAACGACACGCGTTAAAACGGTTACAAATACAAAAAAAGCTGTTTAAAGCTCGCTGCGAGTCTCCGCGGAGGGCTTGACGAAATCACGCGAAAGAAATAAGTGACGCGCGTGCGTGTCTCAAGACAAGTCGCTTGGCTCGAGGCCGTAAACGCCTTTATCTAAAGACTTGTACATTAAAATCTAGATCTGTTCAAAGTTCGAGTGAATTGTTTTTTTTTAGGCTAGCGTGCTCCACCCTTGACCGCGTCATCGCTTCACATCAGACGAGTTGCGGGCAAACGCAAGCCTATTTAGAATAACAAAAAAAAAATAAGACGGCAAAAAACACGTCTGATAGATACGTGCTTCGACTGCTTATACCTCTTACTAATCTCACATGAGAGTCATTGTACGAGTTCGTAAGTACCAAGGCTACATATACGTTTGGTATCATTAAAATTTTCATACCGCGGATTAAGGTCAAACACCGCGTGTACATAAAGAGTCATATCTGTCGAGCAAACGACATCTGTGCGCTGTGAATAAGTATTTGGGTTAACCATCTTCTTATTCAAATAAATTCAGATATTCGAGGCATTCAACTTGAATTCTTAGACTGATTATTCAGCTACTTGGAAATCTTGAAGTTGACGGCGAATAGGTTACTACTAGGTGAGCGTACGTCATCATCGACCGTATGCTCATTTACCATCAGGTAAGATAAAGATCAAAAGCGAGCCACATAATATAATATCACATCTGTTATACCCGAAGTGTAAGATAGAGGTATTCTTATTGGACTATTGGACTCCCACTTGAATAGACTTGGGATTTTGGGCTAGCTAATTGCCATAAACCGGGCCCAAATCCAGACTCCGGGTGAAAAGCAAGCTAAGCAACGAACTGCTTGTAGCCACTGAACGTGAACTATTCGCAAGTAGAACAATAGAGAGACATACTAGCTCTTTACTTCGTTAAAACAAACAATCGCCTCTAAAAATCCTTTCATAATAACGAAATATATTTGTAATTAGACCGCACAATGTCTGTATCCTTTATTTCACTTACACAATACATACTACTCATATCATGCCTAAGCAAGTAATTTACGTGTCTCTTTTCCGTTAATTTCGCCTACAAAGGGTAATTTTCCGGTTTGTGAATGTCGCAAATTAGGCTTTAATTAAAATTATGACAAAAATTTACGTCATTATTTCGCCGCCCTTTGTGATCGCGACCTTTTTGAGCTTTCATCGCTTCTCTTATCTTTTCTGACGAGAAGGGGACTTAAGAAAAAAATAATAAATACCAAACAATATTTTCCGTGAGCTAAAAGCGGTGGGTGATTTTATTAAATTTTTGTCCACAATTATACCTTTTTGGAGATAGCCGCGTTCCCCGCGTTTGTAATGATCTGGGCTTATCCTTTTCGGCTGAGCTTAAAGAAGGCCAATGTTTACTGGTGGGTTTCTCTAAAAATATAACAACACAGTGGATTATTTCGGGTATCGAGAGTATCTTACATCGACCAATATTTGCCGTCCGTCCGTTGTGACATTCTTTGAAGCCGCGAATGAGTAAATAGCTATTTTAGAATATATACATATTTCTTGGAATGAACCTATGCTTCATTCATGCCAGCCCTAGTATTTTTTGTAAGTTACGATTTTCAAAAATACGTGTGAAATGTATGTGTCGTCGTTGAGGATGAAGATAATAATATGTTGTCCAGACTTTTGTAAATGTTCCGTACCTACCTACCTTTATAATATAAATGAATTGTATAGGTAGTTAGTTCACTTTACGATACTTAGCATCGATGACGAATCGATACTATGAAAACAATTTTTTTGAAACAGTTGTGAATCGTGATCATTTTGTTTTTCAATGACGAGTCGGAACAGTGTCGAACCGGGTATAAGCCTTTGTAAATAACCGACTTCATACCGTAATACCTACGTTATAAAGGTCCCTTTGTAGGTTAATCCTCGTTTTATCTAGCAGCAGAATGCAGCATGAGCGGAAGGGTTTCTATGCGCGGTAGCGCTGCCACGTCGGGATCACGACATGAATGCCTCCATAGAACACGTACAAGAGAATCTTTAATCGTACAAGGTACGGTCCGCATAAATCTTTCATCAGCATGTATTGAATAAGTGGGAGATGCGATGGGAAATTGGTCCTGCATATCTAATAGATGCTAATTTGCAAATGGATATTTGAAATTTCGCTGTGAGAAGCGATTTCCCTCCCTCTATAATATATTGGTTTAAGTCTTATAAAATACATACAAACATAAACTGACATCTTTTTCCCATGGGAGTAGGCAGAAACCACATACCCTGCTACGATCCTTTCATTACATACTCCTTTCGCTTCGACCACGTTCATACATCTGTTCATACACGCACGCCGGTCGCGAGTACTACGCACCTGACCTTTCTGAAGAACCTCACCAATAAGATTAGTGTATGTCCTGACTCCGCCTGTCCTTTACAACATGTCTGAAATACTACTTTTTGTATAAATTCGATCATTACAGACAAGTACGGCACTTTACTGCGATATTTCTGTTAATAATGCTTAATTTTGTCATGTTTGTATTTACTTAAAATATTGATTACAATTTATTAAAATGTTCGCTCAATTTAAAGCATGAAAATGTGTAAACAGTATTTATTCTGTTTTATTTAATAATTGGCTGGTGGAAAAAACATTGAAGGCACGTAAAGGATATTTCTATTTGAAAATAAATAAAATTATGTGTTAGCTTCTGGTAAAACTTGGACCGATATTAGCTTCCCGTAACATTTGAGGTTTAACGACCTGTCTAATGAGAGTTACTGTGATCGGTGGATTAAAATATCAACTAGGTAGATACTTCCATACCTATGGGGAATAGATAGACTTTCGCCAGGCTACTGCGGTGGGCATTGAGGCATTTGTTTGGCATGCACACACAACGTGAAATGGTTCACGTTGTGTGCCTTAGGGCCCTTTGAACAGTTACTTCTGGTTGCTGTTAGTAAACATTAATTAGCGTTGCCCCATCGATGATACGCCCGCACAGGTATATATGGTCATGGACTCAATTTTGGTCAACAAGTCGTATTTTAAATGCAAATAAATAAATTAGTATACTATTTATTTTTATTACAAACTATTAACAAACTCAAACAAATAATAAAAACAGTATTTTAGAGTATTTTCATTTTAAGCTGTACTCAGGTAACACAGAGATGCTCTGACTTGCATACAATCTTTCTTCGGGTTCTTTTTGGCCAGAATTTGGTGACGAATATTAACACAATTCATCATCATCTGCCTAGCCGTTTACCAACTACTCGTATTGTGGGGTCGGTTTCCAGTCCAACCGGATACAGCTGAACCAGTATTTTACATTGAGCGACTGCCAATCTCATGGTAAGACTTGGTAAGACTGGTTGTCAGACTTTCGGGCCACTGACTACCGATAAAAACTGTCAAAGATCTACAAATGACAGCCGGGACCAACGGCTTAACGAGCTTTTCGAGGCACGGAGGAAGCTCGGTATTAACACAATTATGGTATTATTAAAACGTCAGTCGGAATGAAAACACTTAATCAAGCTTGTTGATCAATGTGTACTCGCTTTAGAAGACAACATACATTAACGCGGTTGTGCAATCAGTATTTAATCGTTTTGCCCGAAACACTCATTAAAAACAAACAATAATTATAAATAATTAAAGCCTTTATCCGCTATTTGCCCATTGGACTGTCCCTTATAATTATTGTATTGTTTTTGTGATGGTACTGTCAGTAACAAAAATAGATTTTTGTGCAAAGCAGGTGGTGCAGTTGGAATGGTTGGTACTTATCAGTTTGACATCCATCATGAATATCCTATTGAAATTGCAAAATATTGAGTTTGAATTCCGCAAATGTGGCATGAATGAGATTCTGTCATGGATTCCCGCAATACACACCACGTAACGAAACACAACACCGACAACGTTTCGTGTATAGTTTAGTAGTAGTTTTAAGGTTATATGTATTAGTTTATTATTGTGTAAAATTATTATGTGTATTTTATCTATGGGCCTTGTTGCCTGATTACAAAATGAATAATATTATCATTAAAGCAACGCCTGATACCTATAACTTATATTATTTATTTCCTTTATTTACTTTCACACATATTCATTACATTTTTAAATATTTCAATATAAAACCATATAAAATATCATTTAAAAATATAAAAAATAGTAGCCCACCGGCATTGGGAGCAGTGACTGCTATATTCACATCCCACATGCCGACAACCTCCCGAGCCAGATCTGGATACTTGAATTGTTTATCTTTCTCTGCTTTCGTGAGGTTCTCGTCATGCGAAACCGTTATATCAACAATAATTGCGCGCCGTTCCAATCGATCTATCACCACAATGTCAGGCTTATTGGCAACAATAATCCTGTCAGTGACGATAGGTCCATCCCAATACAACGTGATATTACCATCATCGAGAACTGGATCGGGCGCATACTTATAGTCTGGCACTACTGATTCCACAAGGTTGTACTTCAAAGCAAGTTGCTGGTGGATAATCCTGGCTACGAGGTTGTGTTTTTGCAAGTACTCTCTTTCTCTCATATAATTGTTATGTAAACACAAAATACTTTACACCGAACATTACATTAAGATAGTAGAGCACGAATTTACTACATATTTCATAAGAAATTTCTTCCATACCTAGCCTTTTAGGACAGATGGGGCTGACGGCTTAGCGGTGTTTCCGAGGCACGGAGAAAACTCGGTATGAAATGGGTGGTCATCTGGTCATCCTATCCACGGACCAACCTAGGCAAGTGCAGCTTAACCTGTAGATCGACACGAGCGGCTGATATCATTTAGCCAAATTTCTTCCAAGAGCAAAATATTCAATCAGAAAATAACGCCTCGGTTAATTTATCTGTATCAGTGAAAGGTATGAGTTTGAGTCATTAATATTGTCTGTGCAGGTAGCTATATGCTGATCTAACACAATTTGAGTTCATCGAAGAACAAATAAAAGGTGACTGCCTAGTTGGTCGAGTGGTCGCAATTTCGAGGTGAGCATGATGTGCCCGGTTGTTCGCAATAGGTTTGCCTCCTATTGCATAAGACTTAAAAATCACATCCAGACGACGATGTTACGAATATTTGTCTTCAAACTTACATTCATTAATAACAATAAACAGTTCAGATAATTAAATCCGTACTTTCACTTTCAGCTGCTGAATCAGCGCTTTAATCCAGACAAATTATAATTAAAAATTATTCGAGTCAGTGGCTATGAAAATGGTTTCGTGGGGAAATCGTGAAACCGATATTCAGCAATCGTGGTTTAAGTGAAGTTTTGCTGAATACTTTGGAAAATAATTTACACCTGACAAATAGTCTTTAGAAATACCTACACACCACAAAACATCAACATAGACTTTGTGTTTGCGCCAAACAAGTTTGATCCCACGACCTTTTAGATGACCGACAGTTTCTTGGGTTATTGACACCAAAATCTTTAAAGTTGCAAGTTACCTTCAACCCTAACACAAAACTATAACAGGCAAAACATTTTCTTTACAAATATTTCGAAAAAAAAAACACCGAATGGCAGTAGAACCGATAACCGTTGGGTAGACGTGTTCTTGAGTGGAGACCGCGAATCGGCTGGCGTAAGGTGAGACGACCTCAGACTCCTTGGAGCGACAATCTTCGCAAGCTGGCAACTGGAAGAGAGTGGCTTATAATCGAGTTCAGTGGACTGCTGTAGGCCGATAATGACGATGTTTCTTCAGCCCTATTCCGAATATATTTGGTGTCGCCACAGAATGTCTTCTTTCGTCCATTCTTCTCTATTGGTCGTTACTTTGACCTTTTACTCTTACAGTCATTTAAATTTATATCCAGAACTTTCCTCACTACTCTTTCCTCGTTTTTCACGCATCGCCCAATTAAGAAAAAAATAAAATACCTGTTTTTGTGCGCACCATACCCGTCTAATTAGTCGTCTGCGGTAACGGTGTATTTAGAAACTCTCAATAAAATTAGAGCAAGGAAAGTAATTCAAAACTTGATTGAGAATATTTCCACAAAATTTAACATTACGCTCATACATAATCCCCAAAACTTTAGACAGAGGTGTATTTGGTACTATTTACTCTAAAGTAAAATACACATTTCGATAGTTACTGTTATAATTAAGTCCTATATGACGGGAGACGAGCACATATTTTTTTGTTTTTAAAGCTTTACCCCACACTAGAATTTATCATGTATCGTGGGTGCGTTTACAAAAATTTAAACTCATGTACACAAACAGACAGACCCGCAACAACTATCTGTAGTAGGCCATACAAATATTTGCTCTGTGTGGAAATCGGACCCGCCCCGCGCAGCGCAGCAATCAATTGCTCAACCAACCACACACCGCGCCAACCGTGCCGTCAATGATACAAGTCCGTGATTAGACCTGTCGTACTGTGTGGATCAAAATGCTGGGCTAAGAAGAAGACGGATGAAAAAAGATTGCATGTAGCGGAGATGAGAATGTTAAGATCGATGTGTGGAGTGACAAGAATGAATACAGTAGGAATAAGCATACTAGAGGTTAGCATCTGTTATCGAAATAATATAAGGAATCGTCTGTCTTGATATGGACATGTAATGAAAAAGGATGAAACGCATGTGACTAAAAGAGTGATAGATATGAATGTTGATGGATGGAGAGGGAGGAGATATGAAAGAGAAAGGAGTAAATGATGCCTTGACATTGGACAGGCTAGAATGGAAGAAGAAAATTTTACCCCAAGTAGAATGGGACAAGGGCAGGAAGATGATAGAAGACGAGCACAAAGAAAACAGACTAATTCTGAAGATTTATTTTAGTGTTACTCCACGTGCTTATAATATAATGGAACTAAAACATAACTTGTAAAATGTGAGCCACCTCTGCCCAAACCAAGATTACAGGTAGGTTATGATTTCTAGTTCTGGTTCTTTTATGATTGTATTCCTTTACAAGACCAAGGAGTATCCTTGTTTGTGACCTATATTTAGAAACAAAATGACATTCAATCTGTTTAACACCCCAGGGTCAGTATTTTGTTCAGTATTCTTGTAACAGTTTTCCTCTCTATATTTATTTGTCGACGAAAAACATTGAATTCTATAAATATCATTGGAACGGTTTACGTCTTTCTCACTTCGCTTTCTTTTTCCTTGTTTTTTTTTTCTTAGATAATAATCTCACAAAATATCACTTTGTTTTATTAATAAAGACGGCGATATTCTATTTATAAGGCATGGAATTCCATGGCATGGCATGGACACGCCGAAATGTTAACGTTCTGAGTTTTTGTTTTTTTATTTCATATTCACTGAAATTAAATCATCATTAGAAAAGATATTATGATATCTTTTCAAACCAGAGATGGGTTTTTGGAACATAATTAGGAAGTGCTGTGCTATTTTTATCTGCAGTTGTAGGAAGACTTTCAGGCTGCATGTTGTCTAAATTTTGTTTTCTGACTTACACATGGTTTTAAGATAATGTTACTGACAACTTATGGTATTAGTATTTCGGGAAATCGCCAAGCCGTTGGTCGACTCTTCACGTGACTAGGGGGCGGGCCTATTTTTTGGCCAAAGAATCAGCATTGCCATCCAACGTGGCAATGCTGCCAGCCTTCTCGGCACTTTTCCTGTTGACAGCGATGCGGACGAATTTTTGAATACCCTGTAACCCTTTTCTACTTGTACATATTTATTACTATTATAGTTTTGTAGTTTGTAAACAACTTAAGGAGATTTTATTAGTCTGAATTAAACGTATTTTTTTTATTTATGCAGAAGGCACTTCCTAATTATGTTCCATAAAACCATGTCTGGATTTATAATATCTCTTTTTACATCGAGTGACCGCCCATCTGACTCCCAGTTCTTGGTTATAAAGATATAACCTTTCGTAAGAATGGTCGTCAGATTTTCAGGCTTCTGAAGTTCTGACTACCCGGAACGGAGCATGAAATTAAATACTAATTAATCAGATCAAAGAAATAACTTTTTTGTCAGCACGTTTTAGTTGGGTCTCTATTTCCGAGAAACCCGTTTTTGAAGTCAACAAAGACTCGTCGAACCAGAATAATGTGCTTGTGTTGAAATTATATATGTAGGTCCTACTAATGAGATGTAATATAACGAGAATACATTTGTTTTAATAATTTATTTGCAGACATACTAAGAAGAAAGGAACAGAAATAGACATACAAAGGTGATGGTTACTCTGTTTTCTTGGTAGTGTGTCATTATGACATTCTGGAATATTGTAGCTTAGTATTAGAGAAAAAAATCGGAATCGGATCAGAAGTTCTGAATATTACATCCAAACTTACAAATTTGACCTTTATGTTATTAAACTAATAAAAACAAATAATAAGTACTCACAATAAAATATTAAACTTGCTTATGGTAAAGAAACTTTAACGTTTTGTCAAGTTTAAAATACCGGTCAGTTGGTCGAGGGGTGGATTTGAGTGAGATGGAGTATACGCTTTATCATTATTAAAGAGATCGACAGTTTTTTATTTTTTTATATTTCGCGATGTTTTTTTTTCATCTTATGGTTTTTAGAGTAAAGTAGAGAGCAACCATTTATTTCCAGAAAAGTTTTTCATTCAGGCTACCATTTTGGAAATATCGTTTAACATAAAAAATCTAAAATAACCAAAAGCTCAAAAATCGGAAACGGTGCGTCGTAGGTCCCCCCTACTTCTTTGCCCCTAAATGGTTTCTATGGACAAGGTCAACTCAATACTGTAATAAAAAAGTACATTTCCTAAAAAAATATAAAAAATAGATAAATTAAAACAAAATATCGAAGGTCCATTTCTCGGAAACGGTGCGTCGTACGAACATGTTAGCTTGGGTCATACCTGTTAAAACAAATATGTGTTCATGAAAAAAATAAAATAAATAAATGTTTTTCGGCAGGTTTTTATAGACAAGATTCGTCCAAAACCTCCATAAAATTGTAAAAATTTCGGGGTAAAAAAACTTTTTTTTTAAGTCCTCGCTCATTGCGCCCCCAAGGCTACACGCAAACCAAAATATCGAAAACAAGCCCGGGATCCTAGTTTTTAATAAATTATAGACTACAGATAAATTATTAATGTGTCTTATAGCCTCAATTATTTACAAACTATAATAGTATTAAAAATGTACTAGTAGAAAAGGGTTACAGGGCGTCCAAAAATTCATCCGCATCGCTGTCAACAGGAATAGTGCCTAGAAGGCTGGCAGCATTGCCACGTTGGATGGCAATGCTGAATCTTTGACCAAAAAATAGGCCCGCCCTCTGGTCACGTGAAGAGTCGGCCAACCGCTTGGCGATTTTCCGAAATACTAGGTGGGCACTCGGACCCCATGGCCCTAGTGTTTCAACCCCAAAATTGAGCCTCAACTTGAGTGTAATTCATTTCATAAACTGTTTTCAGCTGTAACCCACTGTCTGAAACAAAAAAGTCTGCTTCCGGGCATATTGTCAACGTAAAATGGTATTATTTTGTTCTGTTGCTCGACAATTTAATCGTTACAATTTGCATACGGCAAAAACGAATTGTTCAGTAACAGTTTTAAATGACATTTCAGAGCGTATTATATTTTTTGTTGTGTTTTTCGGAAAAATGTTCGGATTTTAATTTTCGCATGAGTGAGGGGATTGAGAGCGGTTTCATTATGTCAGATTATGCGTCGTTGTTTTCAAAGTAAATTGCTTTTCAATTTTTCCTCCATGGAAACTTAAATTTCATAAACGGGTACCTTTTGGTGTTAATTCTTGAGGTAAATACCATTGATGTATGAACGTTTATTTACTGAATGACAATTCGATAACATTTGCTGGAAATGCTACGATACTCGCTCGTAGCACTTCGCTACGAGTGCTACGGCGTAGCTTCGTCAACATGCTACGAAACGTTCCACGGTTCGGATCACAATTCATCCTTGTTTTACAAAAAATGTAAAAAAAAAACTCGTTACAACATTTTTTACTAAAAGAACTCAGGTGTACACAAATTCTAGTTTTTATTAAAGCAAAAGAGATTGTTTAACGAAGCCTAGTCTAAAAGTTAATTACTTACAAAGCGTGTAGGTGGCAAATATAGTGTACCTACAATTTTCCAGACAGTGAGTGCCTACTAAAACTGGGTTGTTTTACATAATAGGTACACACAGAAGTCCATACAATGTGGCAAACTGTTGGATTAAAATGTCACTGGAGGGATTAACACGAATACTGTTTAATGCTGTCCACATTGCTATTATCCTTAACATTCGCATTTTTAACCGAATTTTTAAAATTATAGGGATTCTCAATGTTCAAATACTATGAAACTGTCTTCACTAGTACGTACTTAATTGTAATAATCCTAAAAACAACTGAATTGTGACATACAACTCAGGTGTTTTTAGGGTCCCGTACAAGATGGTAACCAGCGGGACCCTATTACTAAGCCGCCCTCCGTCCGTCCGTGATCCCTAATAGGTAGACAGTTGAATTTTTATTTCAGAATGAGTACTTATATCGGTTGCCGCTTTATCAACAAATAATAAAAATAAATTAAAGGGGCTCCCCTACTACTAATGCGCGAGTCCGACTCGCAATTGGTCGGTTTTTTACCCGACTGCGGTGAAGCCCAAAAGGAGGGTTATACATATTTTTAAATATTTGAATACCACGCTGTGTCTCTTTTCAGTAGACACTCCAACTAAATTCTAGAATAGGCAGTCTTTTAGGGCACTTCATGACTGTAAAATTATATGTAATTACAATATTTAGTTTGAACCGAGATATTGGTGGAATTCAAAAAAAAAATAAGTACAAAAATTTAATGCGAACACTTTAGTGTAATAATTTATTTGAACTCGTGCCTAAATAATAAAATCCTTTCGGATTAATCTTCAGGTTAGCCGCACTTAAATAGGTTGGTCTGAGGATGGTTTATCCATTACATACCGAGTTTCCTCCATGCCTTGTAAAGCACTTTAAACCGTTGGTCCCGGCTGTCATTTGTAGATCTTTGACAGTCGTTACAGGTAGTCAGTGACCCGAAAGTCTGACTACCAGTCGTACCAAGGGGTATCGTATTACCCAGTACTAACTGGGTCGTGGAGGTTAAATAGGAAGTCGCTCCATGTAAAATACTGGTATTCAGCTGCATCCAGTTAGACTGGAAGCCGACCCCAACATAGTTGGAAAAAGCCTAGGTAGATGATGATGACTTTAGTGTTCTATTTTTTTGCCTGTCCTAGATTCCCAATATCAACATTTTCATGACATTGATAAGTTTCGGTATCCCTATTAATATTAGAAATGTAGTTACCTTTTCACGCCTAAACCACTGAACGGATCTTCCTGAAATTTTGCATATACGTAGTCAGGTGTACAAAAACGGACATAGGGTACCTTTCATCCCGAAAAAAAGGACTGTTTCCGAGGAAAACAACAATAACTTATCATAATAGATGGCGCCACGTGTCTTTCGAATCATGATTGAATTTTATTATTACAAGCAGAGTACAACCCGAATTGATTGTGTCAAATTCTAAATTCGCGCGAGCGAAGCCGCGGGCAAAAGCAAAAGCTAGTATCAATATAATTGACCTTCTGTATTTCCTACACAGTGGTTGTTTAAAGATATTCTCGTTTCGCCGCGTCGGGCGAGCGTGTTGCCCATTCTAACCGGTGATTTAGTCATCTTATATGTCATATTCAGGTTTAGCCATGTCTGACTTTTTGTATCCACATAAACTTCGTGTTTTTGTTTCATCTGTAAAAGCGATGAGTGGGCAAAGGGTTGACTTGTGACATTTCAAATTAAATCAAGTTCTATAAATTGTAGAAATGAATGTCCAACGTATTTTATGTTTTATTTGGAAGGTCAACAGTGTTCTTTAAATATTATTTGCCAGATCTGATTCTGGCCTATGTTATTTGCTTTTCTGTATTTGTACTTATTCTCTCAATATAAATAATGTAAAAAAATCATGACGGTAGGTACGACGTATTTTTCAGCCAGCCGTCGAAGGTCAATTAAAAAAATTTCAGCATGAATTATGAACAAAATTGAAATATATTTTAATGTGTCATATTTTTAATGACAGACTTCAAATAATAATACTGGTTTATTCAATTTAATGACTGATTATTTGAATGTGACCTCTGTAAATGCAGCAGTTAGTAACTATTCTTACATTTATGATTAAAAAAATAATGAAAATAATGAAAGATTGACGATTAAGATGGGTAGCATTTGGTTTGCGATACAACTTGCGTCGACACCCTTGCGCCATTCACATTCCTAGAAGGGCGTGCTGAGCTGGAGTTGCCACTACAGTTCACGCCGTGCTAGCTGCATGTGGTGAAAACTTCTATGTTGTTACGTATTTGATGAAACTGGGGTTGAAGCACTAGTGCCATCCAATGTGTAACCACTTTCCCCGTTGATAGCGATGGGGATGATTTTTTTGAAACCCTGTACGTATTATTCCTTTTTGATAGTTGCATATATTTATAATATTACAGGTCTATTTATAGTTTGCATATAAAGTACATTTTTCTGCAACATAATAAAATCAAATCGATTAACGATTTTGTATCAAAACAATAACACTTTTACTAACAAGTAAATGCTTCTAAATTCTAAGAAAACTACCGCTTAATTCTACACTGTTTTATAAACCATATAAAGTAAAATCTATATTGAAAAAGTTTCGTAAGAGATACCATGTTGTTATCTAGATAGACTAGTTTCATCAAAAAAGCTAAACAAAAAGTGTGTGAGTTGCTTACGAGCATGTAATTTGTACTGGAGTGGTAGTCGTTACTGTTACTTGTAGACTGTGTTCTTTGTTTGCATTTGTGGATGTAATGTTTTTTGCTTTGGTAATGTAGCTGGAAAGGGGGTCGTTGAACTTGGATCTTGGATATAGTTCAGAAAAAAATATTCAGCATTAAATGAACATAGCATAACATAAACATCACGCCTGTAATCCCCTAAGTTTAAGCAGAGGTGTATCTAATAGTACACCCACATTTCGCCAGTTATGTTTAAGTCCCATGTAATAGGGGGCGAGCCTATTGCCATCAACCGGGCGCAAATTCAAACTCCGTGGCTGCTACTGAGAAATTCCTGATGGACAAACCCAATAACACTTTGTCCGACGTGGGAATCGAACCCATGACCGCATGCTCAGCAGTCGCGCGTGCGACGACTGGACCAGCGAGGCAGTAAATGGAGTTGGTTGCAAAACATGTACCTACCACTAGCTTATGCCCGCGGTTTCACCCGCATGGAGTTCTCAACTAACTCATCGTCGACCTCATATCTGTCCTCAGGACTAGATTGAGGTCAAGAGTCATTTATTATAAAAAAAAACTAGATAGTGAAAAATGTTTTTCATTGAAAAAGTTTTCTGCTTATTGGAGAGCTGTTTTACTGGCTGGATTTTATTTGAACGTAGTTGGCCGAAGATATTGCAGTAATGAACCAGAGCTTACCAGCTGAGCATCCAATTCAATATAAGATAGATACATCATGAACGCAAGAAAGCTGGTTCTCAAGTCACTAAGTATGTAAGTAAATAGATGGATAAGTTTGATTGGTAACAAAATAAAATTACTCATAGAATACTTTGAGTACCAACATGTCTTTAACTACTTACATCGCGCAAAAACTGTGACAACTCGGCTAATATTCATGATATAAATATAATTTATAATCCGAATAATGTTGCTTTTCAACAGTGAAAAAAAAATTGAATTGGATTATTAAGAAATTAACCCTACATACAAAACAAATTTTACGTCTTTGCAATATTAATATAGTTATGGCATGTATATTTCGCAAAAACAACCGATCATTAAACATATTTAATCGCCAAAGGATATATCGACATGACTTCAATTTCCATTTTCAATTTTCTGTTGCAACGACATTAAACTTCATTCAGCTGAGTACTACAGATAATTATGGCGGCCGTTTAAAACTCCGTTTACTGCGGTTAACTAAAGGGCCGTTTTAAAACTTTATTATTGAAATTAAATTGTGGAACTGACAAATTATTTTTGTGAAGCCGTGATTAGTATAAGAATTTAAGTGGTGGTTAAAATTTTATTTTTGTTTTGATATTCGTCGTTGTGCCTCTGCAACTGCCTCCGTGGTCGAGTGGTTTAGGCGTTTGCCTTGTGACCCGGTGGTCGTGGGTTCGATTCCTACGGGAAGCATACTTTGTGAAGTTGTTTCCAGTTTGGTTAGGACATTGCAGGCTTGAATCACCTGATTGTCTGATAAAAAGATGATTCCGTGCCTCGGAAAGCACGTTAAGCCGTTGGTCCCGGCTGTCATTGGTTGATCTTTGGCAGTCGTTACGGATAGTCAGAAGCCAGTAAATCTGACTCCAGTCTTGCCATGAAATACCGTGTTACCCAGTTAATGGGTTGTGGAGGTCTGGTAGGCAGCCGCTCTGCGTAAAATACTGGTATTCAGCTAAATCCGGCATGACTGGAAGCCGACCCCAATACAGTTGGGAAAAGGCTAGGCAGATGATGATTCGTCGTTGTGCCATAAATTAATTGTAATTAATCCATCATTATTTTTTCAGTTATTAACCATTACAGACGCTTAAGTTTACGCTTTGAAAACTAAAACACAATAATGACGGGGAAATAAAATTATTTACAAATATTATGAGGTGTAATGCCGTGTTAATACATGATGTGTTTGTAATTCATCTGATAATATTATTTGCTTTCAGAAAACAGATCGATACAACAGTGAATAAGCACATGTTTGATACTTAGAACAGGCAATAATGCCTTTAAATCCTAATGAAATATTTATATTCGGTTCACAAAAAGAAGACGACAAGTAACGATCAAAGAAGAGACCAACCTACCATTCGATGTCAATTTCTAAGAATTGACACTCATTCAAAACAAATACGATCTTCACAGTCCTTTGTTGAACCTTTGAATGTTTTACTAACGTAAAGAAACAACAAATAAGTTACGTTAAGCGGAAATAGAAAAAAAAAACGTAAAAACGGACCCATGTTTTAAAATTACTGGAAGAAATCTTTAAACCGTTATTTGACGTATCTTTCCAGCAGCTCGTAACATCCATAACACTGCCATAATCACCATAAAATCAAAACGTGAAGAAAGACTATCATAATCACGTTAACCACTGCTCGCAAAACAAATTGGTGGTTGCTCCACCACCGAATATACATTAAAAATGTACAACACGTCGAGTACCAAGCTCTGCGTTGTTAAAGAGATGAGAAAGCGCGTCGTACTCATTAAAAAAGTGTTTGTAGTCACTGCGGTTCGAAATTGGAATGTCTGAGTCAAGCTTAAATTAAAATTACATGACATTTTCCTTGCGGAATGGAACGAAACGAGCAAAAATGGCGGCGTAATAAAAATCTAGATACGTCACTCTTTGTTACTCGCGTTGTACGTGAATGTTGAGCTAATTACTAAAGCTATTGTGATTTTTCCGTTGCAGTTTTTATCCTGTCACGCATTTTCTCCCGGGAGAGGTTGATCCCATTTGTATTCGGGAATGTATCGCGAAGAATCCCAATGTAAATCGAGTAGGCATTTCGGTGCTTGAGAATTGCGTTGCGTCGTTTGCAAGTGCTGGTATAAATATTCCCGCCATTACGGTAGCTTAGTCGTGTGGATATTTGTGTTGTCGATTTATTTTAAGGTGGCTTTGAAATTCTATTTCAGAGCGGATTCTGCTAGGTGTATGTAGGAGTGACTTGACTTTCAATGAGGAAGTTTGCTGGGGATAATAATTTCCTTGGTTTATAGTGCAGGATTGAAAGTGGAGCAAGCGCGACCGGAGAAAATAAATAACCGTGATAGCCTGCGTCATCCCATTGAGGGGCAAATGACTTCCAGTATTTCGATCCAGGGCTGATGTGGTCGCGGGCCTGTGGACGGTGCGTTGGGTTAGCTCGCCGTCCGACCGTCTTATGACGACAGGCCGTGTCGACGGCGCGTTCGTGTTCGACACGCGCCTCAAAAAGATGTCAGCAAACAGGAGGGGCCTGCAGGGGCCGATGCCTGCGGGACTGTTCGAAAGAGATACCGCAGCCCTGGAACACAAAGGGCAAAAGAAGGAACATGGATGGGTTTTAGTCAGTAAAAGTCTGACACTTCCTTCCGCTCCGCCCAGAGCGGGAGGAGTCATTTGATGATTTCCCATCCCAAAAAAAAGGGCTGATGTGGTCGGTGGTTTTATCCAGTTCGTCCCACTATCTTCTACAACCTTTAAATAATGAAGCAAAACCAGTAGACTTATTCGATAGTGAACAAATATCTCTGCCGAAGTTTTGGTCCACTAATTTGTTTCTAATGGAAATCAATGTGGCGACATGAAAAATCCTTTTAAGAGTTTTAGACCCTTTTCTACTTACCTAGGGAGCCGTCTAATGGATCAGAGTATCCCTTTCGGACCTTTCTATTGTTCCGCAAACCGTTCGAAAGTCCCCATGGAATATATCTTATTTGATGTATATAATAGCAGGTGTTTCTCATTTTTTCAATTCATTAAACATTTCTCGACTTTAAGTGTTTTTAGATAAAATTGACGAAAACATGCGTGGTGTTACTCTGAATGATAAATTGAGGAATAAGATTATTCAAGAACGTTTCCAACGGCTTAAAAGAAGTTTAATTACAATTTTTTTTTAAAGTAGGTATGCTTAGATGGTTTGGTCATCTCGAGAGGAAGAGTGAAAGGTAAATAACAAAAGGTGTTCACAAGGCAGATGTGAGTGGCAACGCCGGGAGGGAACGCCCTAGAAGGACACACACTGACCTTTTTGGTGAGGTTCTTCAGAAAGGCCAAGTGTGTAGTACTCGTAACCGGCATGCGTGTATGACCCAGATGTATGAACGTGGACGAGGCAAAAGGAGTATGGAAGAATGGTTTCTGCCTACCCCCATGGGAAAAAAGCGTGAGTTCATGTCTGTATGTAGACGAAAACAAAGTTGTATTTTCTCTTGAACTTAGGCCAAACAATATCTATTAATATTCATGATGTTCACTATTCATTAAAATTAGGCTCTAAGCTAAAGTTTTCTTAGTAGGTAAAACCCATCGAACTGTTTTAATGAAATAATAATATTATTATGTCTCAATCAAGCTTTTCGACCAGCAATCACAAAAGCAAAACGGGTGTGCTTAACTTTTAAAGTTCCGAAATAATACATGTACAATCGCTCGTTTTATTCTAATAGGGTTCCGTAGCCGAATAGAAAAAAACGGAACTCTTATAGATTCGTCATGTCCGTATGTCTGTACTAGGTAGGTTACTTGTTAAGTAGATCTGTGAACCGCTTTACAATTTTTATGCAAAAATAAAAGAATATGGGGGGGGGGTCTCACTATACATGGAACTGCACTTGGTTGTGCAGTTAGATAAGACACAACTGTTGGTGAACCTTAATCAAATAAATAAATAAACTGAAACTAAAAAAAATATAATTATCATCAATACTACACCAAATCTGATACGTGCGCGTCTATAGATAGGTCTTTAAAATGACTTTAAGAACAATCCCAATGTAGTTATTCATGCCCCTATCTAAACCAATATTCTGAACAGTGACAAATCTTATTTTTCTTCTTCTCATTTAATTCGTAGGTTTTGGTTTTTAATGCGCTAATAATAATAGGTAAGGTCGAGAAAATCCCACACTTGTCCATTTTGGGTTAAATTTTGGAACTTGGGTCTTGTAAAAAAATACTTAATTATGAGAATTTTTTTTTAATTATAATAAAAAATAGTTCAATTTTATGAAAAAAAACTCAATACAAAATTAACGTATGTATATTATTTAAGTCATTTGGATACTTAATCAAAGAGGGCCACGAGTCCGAAAATATAAATCTAGGTCACGCTGAAATATTTTTTTCATCAAAATTAAATTAAATTTGTACAGAGTACCTACCTAGTATTATTACAATATATGCATTTTTTCCATATTCGGAACTGCAATCGTAACGAAACTAATTGTAAAAAATGCCTTAATTCAGATTCTTAAAGAAAATTCTTTTGCACCTGACGAATCGATTAAGGTTTGGAAGGAGTATGGAAAAGTGTAAAAAGTGTACTTTGATCTGTTTGAACTTCTAAAGTGACGGCGGAGGGGAAATTAAAAAATAATATTATGTTTCATCCGTTTACTTTACTGTGAAAGTCATAACATTTTGATGAAAGAAAATGAACTTTATGGGTATCTAGATAATAATACCTTTCTTAACTCAAACATTAAAACAGAATTTATATCAAACGTCGAATAATTCAGCAAACAAAGTGAAGAGAGTACTTTAATAAAGAAATAAAATAACGACATTTCTTTATCTTAGACTAAATCAATTGAAAAAAAAAACTGGCCAAGTTCGAGTCGGACTCGCACACAAGGTTCCATACCACCAAACAATATAATCACAATATATTTTTAACGCTCATGAAATTTCTTTGTAATCGCGTTCTACAAACCAAATGTTTTCAAAATTTTCTTCCGCTAAAATGTTTAGCAGCGAATATCTCATCAAAAAATATCTTGTTTAGAAAAAATAAAAATTGAGGAGGGCCTATCCCTATTTTTTATTTCGTAATTTCACATCGCTTTTGTGTAGCAGTTCATACAAGACACCTGCTCTCCAAACTTCAACTGTGTGATGCCAACAGTCTTGAAGTAAAACTGTGACGGACAGACGGACAGGACGAGCAATGGTTCCGTTTTACGGAATCCTAAAAACGGGCTTTTTTCAATAGGTTTAGATTCGAAAAATGCTTCAAGACAGATAATTTACTCGGAATAAGTAGCACAACGTGACTTGGTTTCTCGCGCAGATGAGGGTTCACAACATCAGAATCGCTCTATAATAATGTATGTATTACACATTATGACGTAGACTTGTCATCTTTACACCCTCTAGGCTGTTTATAATCCCATAGTTCACAGCGCAAATCAGCAGTAACTAATCAGAAGCACATTGTCACAGCACTATATTATTTCAATGGCGGTTCATACACACGACGGGATCCCTTCTTTTCGCATAATGTTCTTTGTCCTAATATACTTCTGCATAACGATTTTGGCACAATTTTTTTTTGGCATAATAATACCTACTTCGGCATAATTTTTTTAGGCATACATTTTATGTTGGCATAATCATCCTAAAGACTAATTTGTTTTGGCATAAATTTGATTCGCATAACGTTAGTAGGCCTAATGACTATTAGCATAATAATATTTAGGCATACAATTAATATAAATAACGTCAGGGGCACCCCGAGGTTCGGTTAGTTAGGTTCCTGTAAACCCTGCAGCCAGAAATAGGAGCCCCGCACAGCGGGGCTCCGTCGACCTGCTGACGGAAACCCTAACCCTAGACGGTTGACGTCAGAGGCACCCCGAGGTTCGGTAAGTTAGGTTCCTGTAAACCCTGTTATTTTTGAATATTATGCTTAAAAAAGTTATGCTATAGAACTTTATGCTTAATAAATTTATGCTTTAGAATATTATGCTTCATCATTATTATGGTTAGAGAAATTATGCTTAAAAAAATTATGCGTAATTATATTATGCGAAAATATAATTATGCCAAACAAAATTATGCTCAGTTATATTAGGTCTTAAAATTTTATGCAAATGAATAGGGAACCACACACGACTTACCATCAAATTATAAAAAAAAACGTCATAAACGGCATCCGGTTAGACGCCGACTCCAATACAGTTGGGAAAAGGCTAGGCAGTTGATGATGTGGTTGAGTACGGAAATACAATAGTAAACTGGAAATATCACCAAACATTGGGCACATATCTGGACCAGGGAGAAAGGTACTTATGCAAAGCATCAAACATTTGAATGGACAGTTACACCTACCTATCATTTCATTTCAAAATTTCCATTTCACTATCATAATTTTCTAGGGAAATAGGGTCTTAGGTGTCATCATCGCGTAAATGTGGTAATAATCGACTGATAGTGACATTAAGGTACCTACCGTCGTCTCACAGTATTATGGAAAAGTAGCCCTTTTCCCTTCAGTCCATTTTTATGGCTCATGTCAAAGATAAGCTGCATACTTTCAAGCTTTCTTGTCGTCCCTTCGTAGGGTCGATTAATAATATGAAAATTTTCGGTGCATGAAAATTGTTTTTGAAAGCGATTCTGGAAAAGGCTTGTGTGTGTATCTGTACTGTTCTAGCTCTTTGTAGAAAATTGTTTATTCTACAGTCGTATACATAAGCATTTACACAGGTTATACACAAGTGGAAACGTCACAAACTATACTACATGATCCTACTGTTAGTTGTTTACATACATCACATTCACTCGCACATCGCAACTGTGTTAGTTGCCAGTGAGTCATTGCATTGCAGATTGCAGTTTTGGCCAATAAAATTAATTTATTTAAAAAAAATTACATTTACCATAAAATGTGTACAGGAGCACTAATTAATGAACGAACTAAATAAAAAAGATAAAATCTAGGAACGAAAATCTAATTGCGACAGTATCTGCCTCTTCCCAAAATCAAACGACTGCACCAAAACGCGAACACAGCCAATCAAAAAAAGACACAACCAAAAGAATCGTGAACTGTAACCAACTCTTTGTGTACAAAACTTTCCAACTCTCAGTTCGACAGTAACATAGCAATTCCCTTATCTTAAAGCGCTAAACGAACTTGAAAGTAGATAAGAAGCGCTGCGCTTTTAGTTATAAACTTTTATACGTGACGTATCGAAAATGCATCGGATGGTAAGAAGGCTTATACGAGTTGACTTTAAAGTAGTTTAAGCGCTAAGCGCGAATCGCATTTGGCTCCGCCCTCCATTATTCAGGGGGTGATCCACCCTACATGAAGCGATAAACTTCGCTAACTAAAAGATTCCACGAGGAGACGTGCTGATATTTAATAAATTGACGTTTTCTTCACGTTGTGGTTATTGAGCGACAGTTTTAAGTTTTTATTTAATGAGTTTTGAGGAGAATGAGTTCGACTCGCGTGGAAAGGGTTCCGTAATCCGTATGTTAATTGTCTAAATTCCGTAAGTTCTTTTAAATCTGAACCAAATTTGTTACAATAGATTTCTTATCGGTTTTCCTGTAGTCTATAGGCAAAGAACCATTTTTTGTATTTTTTTCAAAATTTTATTTTTTAAATTGTTTATCTTGTTAAAATCTTTTGTAAAAGTGGCCTTCATGCCTTCATGTTTAAAATTCAGTAATTTACGTTACACGTCCGTCTTTGGGTCACCAATTTACATATCTGTACTAAATTTCAACACAATCGGTCTAGCAGTTTCGGAGCATTTGGCTGTGACAGACGGACAGACAGACAGACAAACACGCGAGTGATCATAAAAGGGTTCCATTTTTTCCTTTTGAGGTACGGAACCCTAAAAACGTACTGCGCCGACCCCAAGTAACATGGGACAAGCGTAAGAAGATGATGATGATGATTTAATAAGTTTTGATAGGTATTTATATTTTTACATTACATAACACATTTCACCTAAATTTCACGAAAAGGTTGGCAGAGGCTTATCCACCGACGTTTAGTCAGTTATGTTTAAGTCCAAATTAATCGAGAGTCAAGCTTATTGCCACCAACCGAGCAGAATTTTAGACTCCAGGCTGCTGGCAGACTGGGAACATGAGGGGCCCGCAAGGGCCGATGCCTGCCAGGGCTGCGGGACTGTTCGAAAGAGATACCGCGGCCCTGGAACATAAAGGGCAAAAGAAGGAACAAGGATGGGTTTTAGTCAGTAAAAGTTTGACACTCCCTTCCACTCCGCCCAGAGCGGGAGGAGTCATTTGACGACTTCCCATCCCAAAAAAAAAAACCTGCTGAAAGTCTCTTATGAAAACACCCAATAACACTTTGCTCGCCCTGGGTATCGAACCCAGGACCTCACGTTCAGAGGGTGAACTAGTGACCTCTAGACCAATAAGGCAGTTAATTAATGTACAAGAAAGCACCTGGGGCCGATACTACTTTCTTTCGCTTTGATTATTGTTAACCTAGTGCTACCGATATACATCACAAAAGGACAGTTCCGTTATCTAGTATTCTGTCACTTCAGAAACCGTAACTACGAATGATCCTGAATGCGACTGCCAAGCCAAACTATGACAGTCGCCTGCCAAGCATAATAACACCGTATTGCAATCGCCATTGCAATCTGTCTAAGATACGAGTGCTTGCTGCTGAATATAATCGATTCACAATACTCTTTGAGACACTATAGCAACGTACTTTATACCTAAAATGCGTGTATTACTGTCAAAGATATTATAAAATAACATAACGTCACGCCTTTCATCATAGAAGGGTTAGATAGAGGTCTAGAATATAACACACCAACGCATTTTTTGAGTCCCATTTAAAAGGGAGCAATCATATTGCTATCAACCGGGCATAGATCTAGAGTCTGGGAAAAACCAAAAAATATTTTGCCTGATCAGGGAATCGAGCACACGATCTCATTCTTAGTAGTAGCGCTTGCAATGACTAGACCAACGAAACAGTCACAGTTAATAAAGTTTCATAAACAAGTTACTAAACCTCCATACCTGCGACAGCAACTCCATGTCAATTTTCCGTTCTACCATTGTGTAAAGACAAAATAAAAGCAAATATCAATATTCAAGGTCACCCACCCTTTCCGGCACGCCATGTTGTTTCACTGAGGACCATAATATTTCCTAAAAGTCATCAGCGCACGCAGTTAACACAAGAAATTACGAATGGTTAAATAAAACATGTGACAACAGGGAGTACAATGTACAGTCATGTACAGAGACTATTTGGTTTCATTACGCTGTACCAACATTACGCCATCACTGGCAAACATAAAGTGGGGTCGCCTTACGTACTGCCGCGTACAAAATTATTTAGTGTATGCTAATATTTGGCGAGGTTTTTGGTATGTAGTTTGTCGACGTGAGTTATTGTGTCTGGGAGGTACTGATAACGTTTAAGGGTTTATAGACTCGATACTGGAGCAATTACGTACTGGTATGTAGCGACGTGCGTGTTGATTTAATGCTCCAATGAGAAGTTATGTGTTGTTTGGTATGCTTCGGTATTGAAAGCGGTAAAGTTTACCTTTTTGATGCGGATGTCTTGAACAATAGATATTTTGTCAGTAAACCTGAAAAGTTGGAAGGTACAGGACAAATATAGTCATTGTTAGCTACTTGAGGTTACTCAAAAAGTAGTAACTCATTAACATAAATGAATTGCTTATTGCTACAGGATTAGGGAATCGTGTTCCTAAAACATACAAAAGTTTTACAGAATTTTTGGTAAACCTTGCCATATCAAAAGGATATTAGGTAAATAAATGCAGGGGAATTAGTGCGCCTAATTTCCTAATAATATTTAAGAGGCTACTACCTTTTTAACACAGTTTTATTTATTAGAATAGAATAGAATTTTATTTTGCAAAAATGGGTATTACACAATAGTTGTTTTCAAATATCAAAGGTCAGCATATTTTACCATTCGGCATGCAAACATTTACATTATTATTATTATTTATTTTTATTTATTAAATAAATTTATGAAATTTGCAAATGACTTTTCAAATTCAAATTCAAATTCTTTAATTCGAGCGGAGGCTCATATAGGATTAGTAACATAATCCTTAAAAACTAAGTGTTAGTAAACAACACGATACGGTGACACATGTAACTGACAGCAGTGAACCACATAAGGACAGTCCACTCTGCCAGCAATCATTCTCAGAACCCTGTTGGGGCTGGCCATGACGCGAGCCACCATCGATGCTTTTACTTTCTATCATGAGTGTGTACATTTTAAAATTTAGTTTTTGCCAAATAGATGTTCTGCTATATAGACCATCTGCTTTTGACATTTTGACAACCTGTTCCAGTGGGGGTATTCCGATAAACCATGTGTGACTGCGGTTCCTCAACGCAAACTATGGCTCAACTCCATTCCTTCATTATCTGTGGTTCCACGTGCACTTTGAGGGAACTGTCCGATGCCGCCACCAACGCCGTCGAGGCGGCAGAGTTCAGGTCAAAACTAATTTAATTTAAAAAAAGGGAAATTATCGAAACGACGAAGAAGAAGAACTTACTGCTCAATAGACGTTTCGCGCTGTTAGACATTTAACTATTTAGACCTACTGATCAGGAGGGACACGGTCGTACTACGTACTACCACACTAACTTTTTTTCGCCAGTATTGTTTGTTTTAACAGTAAGGCCTTTTAATCGCGACTGTTGATTCTGTATTTCAGGAGTTGCAGTAGTTTGGGAATAGCGTGACGGGCTTGTCAAAAAAAACTTCGGAATTTTATGTAACCATAAAAAAAATGCTCAGACATACGAAGGAAAATTGTTTAGTGAATTCTGTTCCTAAAATGATTGACATAGGTACTACTTTGTATTATACCGACTGAATTGCTATTAGGAATTCCGTTTATGTATTTTCAGCTTGAGTAGGTTTCTAAAGAATTTCTAGGTCTATTACTCGTAAAAGCCTAACTGAGCACGTATGTAGGTAATTTAATATTCATAAAGGTCAGGAGCTCGTGGCTAAATAATAACAGCCGCTCGGGTTGATCTTAAGGTTAAGCCGCGCTTGCCTAGGTTGGTCCGTGGATGGGTGACCACCCATTACATACCGAGTTTCCTCCGTGCCACAGAAAGCACGTTAAGCCGTTGGTCCCGGCTGTCATTTGTAGATCTTTGACAGTCGTTAAGGTAGTCAGTGGCTCAAAAGTCTGACAACTAGTCTTACCAAAGGGTATTGTGTAACCCAGTGCTAGCTGGGTTGTGGAGGTCAGATAGGCAGTCGCTCCATGTAAAATACTGGTATTCAGCTGCATCCGGTTAGACTGGAAGCCGACCCCAACATAGTTGGGAAAAGGCTAGGCAGATGATGAAAGGTCTGATTGCTGTTTTCTACTACAGGCCTAACATTAGGCTCAAACGGTGTCGAATGTGCTAGGACGTGTCGCGACTTCGCGGGAGCTCTGACGTTCATCCGCTTTCGGGTAGCAGTTACAGCCTGGCCACGACAAATTCGCTGCATCGAAAATTCACGCGGTGCGAACAGCGAAGCGACACACCAAAAGAAGAGACGCAGGACACGTTCCCCGCTACGCGTGGTATGATTGGTATTTTTTTAGGGTTCCGTACCCAAAGGGTAAAACGGGACCCTATTACTAAGACTTCGCTGTCTGTCTGTCTGTCTGTCTCCAGGCTGTATCTCATAAACCGTGATATCTAGAAAGCTGAAATTTTCACAAATGATGTATTACTATTGCCGCTATAACAACTAATACTAAAAATTAAAAAAAAATATATTAAGGGGGGCTCCCATATAACAGATATGATTTTTTTTGCCGTTTTTATAGATAATGGTACGGAACCCTTCGTGCGCGAGTCCGACTCGCACTTGGCCGGTTTTTTTGCTTTTGTTTTAGCCGCTAGATGCTTAGGCGTTCGCACCCTGCCATTTTCTGCTGCAGCGAATGCCCCATGGCCAGGCTGTAACTGGTGGCAGTTAGACGGTAGGCTTGTAGAATCTAATTGAATAATAAGTCACCATAATCACTGCCTATAGCAAATTGATTGGTGAGCGTGTTCTGTTTATGGACATTTACACCCGTATCTATAAACAAGTCAGTGATTACTCGAGTAAAAGTGATTATTTAAGATACGATTTTTATTCTCTAGTATAGTAATTGCTTGAAGTTAGAACTGTTAGAAAATTAGAATGGATACGGGTGTTAGCTTTGCTTTGTTTGACGGTAGAATATATACAAAAGTTTTAGTACCTATACATAAAGTCTAACCAACTGACATTAAAAACATAAACAACACAACATCAACTAAAACTTACAACTCTATTAAATAATATTAAAACACAACAGTAACAAGTTTATTTTATATTTTTTTTTAAGATAAGCTATCTTACTAAAATTGTATAAAGGACAATGCCCAATTTTTATTCTTCACTTTTTGATGTCCTCTGAAGTCGTTTTAATTTTTTGCATTTTTTTTTAAGTTATCCTTTTGGAAGTCGGTTAAAAATGGAAAAGACGCAGTTAAAACTTGCTTTATGGCATTATCCATTAGTATTAATTATATTTATTGGCCTTGTCGTGCCAACAGCACAGTGTGGCAAATGCGCCAATCATGCGTCCAAATATTACTAATAATATTATTATAGGAAATTATCGTTAAGGCTTACGATGCGTTAATCCATGAACTGGAAATGTTATGATTGTGACCTGATTATCCATTGAATGCAAACTATGTTACTGTTCACAGCACAATTTTCTACTAATACTAATGAGAATCGCTATAGAATATCAGTTTAATGCGGCCAATAGTCTACATTAATATAACAACACGCTGTAATCCCCGAATGGTAGGGCAGAGGTTTACCTCAGTAGGTAAAACCTACATTTCACCAGTGATATTTGAAGTTCCATATAATAAGGGACGGACGATGGAAGGGATTCCATGTCATCAGCCGGGCACAAACCCAGACACCGGCCTGCTACCGAGAAATTATCAATGGAAAATCCCCAATAACACTTTTCCCGACCCGGAATTCGAATCCAAGGGCATTGTGCTCAGCAGTAGCACTTACAACCACTATAGTTCACTAGAACAACGAAGTAGTCGAATTAATTAGGTTAAAACTTACCAAGCACAAGTAAAATTGTCTTTTACGGAACCGTAAAGTTTTATTCAGGGAACACGTTCTTAAAAAAGTTACCGGTGAATGAATCGAACCAATGAACTGCAGCTAAGTTTTAGTTGAAAAATATTTTCCTTGCGGTTTTTCTAAATTAGCTCGAAAATACAGCTAAAGTGAGCCTAAACTCTTTTAATACCCATTTTTATGACCCAAAGCGGTTGTAACGAGGCACACATGGGTACGTCATTAGGGTCACCGATCGAAACACCTTTTAATTAAAGGAGCAACTTTAATGAATACCCTATGGGCATAGACTAGATAAGTGCAGAAGATCAGTTCTTTATAACGAGAAAAGTATTATTTATTTTTCGACTTACAACTATCATTACTTTTCTGTATAATAGACTCAACAAGAAACTAAACTTCTATAGTCTAAGTTATAGGAAATTTAATTTTGTAATGTCGGATTATTTAGCGATTAATTACACGGACACAGAAAAACTTCTAGAAGTCCTGGTTTGATTTGACATGTCATCCCCTCGTATGTAGTTGTACATAGTGTAATTAAGTTAGTTTTAATGTTTTTGTTTCCTAGATTTACTTTATTTTAAAACTTTTCCTGTCCTAATTAAATTATGCAATGTAAAGTGATGGCCTGAAACACAGGTTTAAATAAACCTAGATCAGGCAGGTCGCTACCTAACATTTGATTTCGCCATTATCGTAACTTGGAACAGTTATATTTATTTTAGTTACAGTTTACATAAAAGCACTAATTATACAATTGTTTAGAAATAACACTACTGCACATAAATGTTCACTTTTGTAATACCTACTTTTTTGAAATAAATTATTCTTATTCTTATTACAGGTCTTAAACTAATTCGATAGTGTGGCTATCAACGAGTATGAATAACACACGTTTATTATTAATTAATCTGAGGAGCTCGTGGCTAAATAATAACTGCCGCTCGGGTCGATCTTTAGGTTAAGCTGCGCTTGCCTAGGTTGGTCAGTGAATGGGTGACCACCCATTACATACCGAGTTTCCTCCGTGCCTCGGAAAACACGTTAAGCTGTTGGTCTCGGCTGTCATTTGTAGATCTTTGACAGTTGTTACAGGTAGTCAGTGGCCCGAAAGTCTGACAACCAGTCTTACCAAAGGGCATCGTATTACCCGGAACTAACTGGGTTGTGGAGGTCAGATAGGTCGCTCCACGTAAAATACTGGTATTCAGTTGCATCCGGTTAGACTGGAAGCCGACCCCAATATAGTTGGGAAAAGGCTAGGCAGATGTATTGTATATATTACTAATTAATCTACAACTAAAACAATACAAATAAATTAAAAAAAACAATTATCCATTAAATATATACCACCTACAACATCTACAGGTATCTACACAATGAACTATCCTACCACACTATCGGAGGAACAAGCACGCAAGCATAGACACGCGCCTACGTGCAGTGATGCAAGCTCATTCGCGACTGGCATTTGTTTGAGATCGCTGTTCGTCTGCGTCTAGAGTCTCGAGTAAAATTCGCAAAACCGTACCAACTTTCTCTTCTTGGCTATGTAAATTATGTGGGTAAAGTTAAGAGATTCCTACAAAATTCTTACAGGAATAATGTTCATATTCATATTAAACTTCTACTTTACATAATTATCGGAACATCACGCTTGTTTCCCCGAAATGTTAGGCAGTGATGTGTATAATATGTATTACCCTGCCTACTTTAGGTGGCGTTAAGCTGTTGGTCCTGCACCTCATCCCTCTTCGGTCGTGTGGATTGCCGTCCCATCGGACTAAGACAGTAAAGGTACAGAGAGTGCACCTGTGTCTGCGCACACACTTGTGCACAATACCTCCCGCGCCAATAGCTAATCTCCGCTAAGATTAGCCACCGTGACCGAACATGACCATGTACGGAGCGATTAGCGCAAACGCTCCCACGGAAAATGATGAGAGGGTGTTATTTCGCGTTGGTACACTCGGTTCTCTAGTATGGCGTTGAGTTCTGGGGCCGAGCTGCCGACTGGGAGCAGGCCTTCAGGATGCAGAAGCGTGCCGTGAGAGCCATTACGAGATCTCAATGGGATGCCACCGCGAGACCACTTTTTAAACGGCCAAAAATATTGACTGTTCCCGCGATGGTGATATTACAGGCGGCAGTATACGTCAGGCAACAAAAATCTAAATGAATAGAATAAACGTGGAGATAGACATAATTACTGTACTCGTGGTAGAGACAAATTAGCTGGCTACCCACATACACTTTCTGAATCTGGAAGGTTGATTCATATTATGGGTCCATCGGTGTACAACCGGCTACCGGATGGAGTCTTGGGCGCGACATCTGATAATGCTTTTAAAGCCAAACTCAAAGACTGGCTAACCGATCAGGCATTATATGACTTAAAAGAAGGGTTTTGATTGTAATAATATTGTTAGGAAGAACTGAGGTTTTACGTAGTATTAGGAAGAAATGAGGTTTTACGTTGCACATGTTAGTTCTATGGCAAGGAGTGACAACTGACAATTGTCGCTGGTCGCGAGAGTCTCTTGTTGGGAATATCGCTCAAAGGGCTGTAAGATTTGTAATTTCCTATTTTGTGTACTTACTCTCTATTTCTCTAAACAATTACGTGTTAATTGAATTCGTTATGATTTGTGGCAGTTTAGGCTAGTTTCAGTGATTGATATTTTGTTCCAAGTTAGAATAAACGGTTGTATTCATTATTTTGTGATTTTGTGTACCTTATTGTCTGTTTTAAACATTTCCGCTTCTGTTTGCTAAATTCAGAAGTGGGATCAAGGACTTAGATTGCCCACTAACGTATAAAACATTCATGGAACAAAATAACAATTATCCTTCAACCGATAGTCAAAATGTCGATTTTTGACTTTTTCGCTTTATCCACATCGTTGTTGTTGTTGTATGTGTGTTTGGTTGAATATCAAACTTTGTGCTAAATAGGCGTGACCTCCGTCGTTCACGAGATTGACCTGGAGGTGGTTCGCGAGACAGGTCTGCTAGTAGTGAAGATCTAACCCTGAGAACCCTATTCGTGAGGTCACTTCGCGTTCGCTTAGCCCCGCGAGCGATGTTCTGCAACGAGCTCAAGAAACAACTCCGACTTTCAAAAATCATTCATACAAACGATCCAAATACTTACAGTTCTAAAGCCTGGTCCTCTGTAACCATTCTCGTGGAAGCTTTAAGATTTTTATACCCCGCGAAGTCGCGTAGCTACTGCGTATCTAATTTCGATCCAAACATTCACGCGTGTGGTTTGACAAAGTGGACCGTGCGGTAGTCATGAACGGTTAGAGCGACTTCGAGTGATTTTTGCGAATAGCTTCCTGTCTCATGGGTGACGCTAAAGTTTGACTTAATGAATGGGTCACCAATAACTAAACTTGGTCAAACTTTTAGCTTGAATTCAAACACCTTTGACCGCAGAAGTTGGAGCCAATATTTTATTTCAAACTATGAACATGACATCCGAAAAATTCACAACGTGTGCCGAATACGCCTTGTTACGTTTTTAAGAAAAGTTAACGGTCGTACCGACGAACTGCGAGCTCCTATAGTTATACGCGGTATTGATAACCACAAATTAGGGCAGCCGCGATAAATGAGAACTTGACAACTGAGGACATAATTTCTTTTTTTCGATTTATATAAAACCAAATCGCACTAAACTCGGGTCTCACGGTGAGTTGAATAAGAAGCACGCACTCTCGAAATCATCGTCCGACCGCGGACCTAAGTGCTACGTTTGCAATCAGCGCGGACATTTAGGTTGTGATTTCTCTAAAAAGCATCGTAGGGAACCGATTGATACTTCCGTTGTCAGATCCAAGACACAGGCCCATGATAGTACTGCTGTCAAATCCGCAGCGCAGTGCTCATTTTGCAAGAAAAAGGGAAATGCCCACATCATTATTATAAAAATAATGATGTCCTTCTTTTAAGCAATACCGTAGACGACGGCAACGCTTTACTCTGAAAAGTCCTGCAAAAACTCACAAAATTAGACTTTTCAATAAATTTGAAGAGATGCTTATTCTTGACTACCGAGGTCGAATATTTAGGCCGAATATTAAGCTTTGGTCAGGTGTGGCCGAGCCCACGGAATTTATCACTTGTATGGACACTCACTAATCATGTCCACTTCGAAAATAAGTTTTTTTTTTAAGAGCTACCACTGCTGTAGCAGCACGGGACTCATAGACCTTGTGTATAGAGTTTGGTGGTGGTCGTGAGGACAGCGTTTGGAGGAAGCGCTTGTCCGGTCCACATGTTTCAGTCGAAATGGCACTGTAGTCCGGTTAATGCTTGCGGATGATCGAAGGGTCGCAGTAGCCAGGTTCATTATGTGTTTACGAGTTAGATGACGAGATGAGATTTTGACGAGTGGTATTGTCGAAAGGACGGTGACGTGTTCGTAGAGATGCTACAATCCGGTCCGTACAGTGGTATGGTCGAAGGGACGTAGTTGTCCCGTCTAACATGGTATGTATGGGATTGGTCTGAAACATGCTTGTATGTGAACCGATTCACACACGCAAAGTTATGGAGATGCCCATCGGCATTTCACCTGCAAGCAGTGAAGACTCGGCATGCCAACGCTTGACACAGATCTTCAAAGCTAGAAGACGAAGGAGTCCGAGGACGGACTCCTGTCAGGAAAAGCTGAGATAATGAGACTGGATGAGACTGTCTGACTGTTGGTCGAACATGACATGATGAGTTTCTTGATTGTTGTTGCTGCTGTTGGTTGTTGGTTGTTGATTGTTGTTACTGTTGATCGTTGTTGTTGATGATGCTATATGTCAGGCTGGACGAGCATCTAGTATTAATAATAACGTGTCTTCCTTTTATGATTTTAGAGTGTCTGCATTAATTGTGCGCCCGAGGACGGTCGATTGTCAGTCTGGCCGTGACGTGACGGCGCCCCTGCAAGGCGTCGCCGTCGTCTGTGGTTAACATTGCAAACTACACAGACGAGAGTAATGCTGGCTGGTATTCGCTCTGGCGGAACGTTGTGGCGTTTTGAGCAGCCATATGGCCACTGGTGCTTGACCTAGCCGCAAGCACTCCAGAAACCAATTGAGAAGCTTTACGGGATGTTTCTCGAAGTCGCGTTAGTGAAGTCCTGAAGAGGAATCAAGGTCAGCAGGATGTCTTGGCTAATCGGTCCAGACGCTTGCCACGTGAATATAAGGTTGATGACCTTACTTTTGTAATAAAGTACTCGCAGTCCACGTGCAAATTAGAGCCTGGGATGCGAGGACCGTACAGGGTAATCAAAGTTCTGCTTAACGGTCGGTATGAGTTTAAACTGCTTAGTGGAAACTGTGGAAAACCACTCAAGCAGCCTCCCAATACATGGTGCCATGGAAAAGACAATGGTGCCCAGAAACTTGTGGTATATTTTTTGGAAGTGAGTGCTGTTTCTTAACGATTTATGGTTTCAGAGACAACGAGTGGGTGTGTTCCCAGAAGCGTATACCGCCCAGCGGGTGGGTGTGTTCCCAGAACCGTGTGCCGCCCAGCGGATGGGTGTGTTCCCAGAAGCGTGTGCCGCCCAGCGAGTGGGTGTGTTCCCAGCAGCGTGTGCCGCCCAGCGAGTGGGTGTGTTCCCAGAAGCTTGTGCCGCCCAGCGAGTGGGTGTGTTCCCAGAAGCGTGTGCCGCCCAGCGAGTGGGTGTGTTCCCAGAAGCGTGTGTCGCCAAGCGAGCGGGTGTGTCCCAAGGAGTGTCTCGCTGAGCGCGTGGGTGTGTTCCCAAGCCGTGTGTCGGCAGCGTACGGGTGTGTCCCAAGACGCGTGTGACGCCAAGCGAGCGGGTGTGTCCCAAAGTTTGTCTCGCTAAGCGCGTGGGTGTGTTCCCAAGCCGTGTGTCGGCAGCGTACGGGTGTGTCCCAAGGCGCGTGTGACGCCAAGCGAGCGGGTGTGTCCCAAAGATTGTCTCGCTGAGTGCGTGGGTGTGTTCCCAAGCCGTGTGTCGGCAGCGTACGGGTGTGTCCCAAGGCGCGTGTGACGCCAAGCGAGCGGGTGTGTCCCAATGTTTGTCTCGCTGAGTGCGTGGGTGTGTTCCCAAGCCGTGTGTCGGCAGCGTACGGGTGTGTCCCAAGGCGCGTGTGACGCCAAGCGAGCGGGTGTGTCCCAATGTTTGTCTCGCTGAGTGCGTGGGTGTGTTCCCAAGCCGTGTGTCGGCAGCGTACGGGTGTGTCCCAAGGCGCGTGTGACGCCAAGCGAGCGGGTGTGTCCCAAAGTTTGTCTCGCTGAGTGCGTGGGTGTGTTCCCAAGCCGTGTGTCGGCAGCGTACGGGTGTGTCCCAAGGCGCATGTGATGCCAAGCGAGCGGGTGTGTCCCAAGGCGTGTCTCGCTGAGTGCATGGGTGTGTTCCCAAGCCGTGTGACGCCAAGCAAGCGGGTGTGTCCCAAGGCATGTTTTGCTGAGCGCGTGGGCGTGTTCCGAAGCCGTGTGATGCCAGGCGTGCGGGTGTGCCGCCAAGCGTGCGGGTGCGTCGCTGAGCATGCGGGTGTGTTCCCAAGACGTGCTCCCAAAGGCGTATGTCGCCCAACCATGTCGCGTTGGTATTTATCACCCGGATAGCGTGAGTCGTTGTGGTAAAGTATTTGACAATAATATAGGACGGTTGGGACGCTGACCATCTTATATTTTTGTCATTAGTCACGTTGATAAAGTTTTCGGCAATAATATAGGACGGTTGGGACGCTGACCATCTTATATTTTTGTCATTAATCACTGTGGTACAGTTGTCGGCGATAATATAGGACGGTTGGGACGCTGACCATCTTATATTTTTGCCACTCTGAACTTCGAATTTCTACGTGATCTGCATGCGTTGTTTACACGAATAATCAACGTAAAGTCTTTCAGATGACAAAACCGATGATGACCTGGACCGTTCTGAAAGTAACGAGCCTGTGCCCGTGGTGGTAGGGCTATCAACACCTGATCTCGATGCTGGCATAGGAGCAGTGCAGTACCAAGATCATCGCCTTGCAGATGCAACCTACAACTTTCAAGTCGAGGGCGACTTGGAGTCAGGAGAAGCCGTGTTAGGAAGAACTGAGGTTTTACGTAGTATTAGGAAGAAATGAGGTTTTACGTTGCACATGTTAGTTCTATGGCAAGGAGTGACAACTGACAATTGTCGCTGGTCGCGAGAGTCTCTTGTTGGGAATATCGCTCAAAGGGCTGTAAGATTTGTAATTTCCTATTTTGTGTACTTACTCTCTATTTTTCTAAACAATTACGTGTTAATTGAATTCGTTATGATTTGTGGCAGTTTAGGCTAGTTTCAGTGATTGATATTTTGTTCCAAGTTAGAATAAACGGTTGTATTCATTATTTTGTGATTTTGTGTACCTTATTGTCTGTTTTAAACATTTCCGCTTCTGTTTGCTAAATATATAATAGTAATTTGATGTGATTATTCTGTTTATTGTGTGTTCTTAATTTTTTATGATAAGTTGTGTTTGATGCTCTTTGTTAATGTACTTATAATGATTTGTGTTTCTAGTTTTTTTCAAAACCTGACATGTAATTTTTGATAATTAGTAATAAATAAACTAACCTAAACTCGGTCACAGCGACCAATCTTAAGGAGGACTATTATTTTAAGTGGAAAAGGCAAACACACACCCGTTTTTTTTCCTAACGTGTAGGTTCCTATTTTCCCAAGCTGTGTGGAGCCGACCTTCTGTGAAAACCGGTTAGTGCCATAGGGTTGTCTACGAAAGTTTCTTCTACCTACACCATTCACTTATTGGACTTCGATCAGAGGGGAGCGGATGCGGTTGATCAATTGTTTAGTTCCACGTTCTATCGGGAAAATGGACGGCTCTGTGTTGTCAACCTTGAGTGCGTCAGGGGTGGCAAACTATGGTTTATTTTATCTTTTATTATCCGACTGCGTGGCAGTAAAAGTTTTTTTTTTATAAATGTGGGTTTAGGTATAATATTGTGTTGGATCACATCCAAAATACTCCCATACTAGTGGAATAAAATATTATGAATCTAAAATTTTGGTGAAGATATTTTTATATCGTCATTTTTTTAATCTAGAAAAACAGCTGAATGGATTTGATTGGACAAAATTAAGGTGAAAGCCCGGGTAACCCGCGAAATTTAAAATTTCTAACGTTTTCTACAATTTGCAGGTCAGTTTCAGGTTGTATGTTGATTAAACAGGCAGGTAGAAATGCTCTGGACCAGAACATAATATTCCATTCTACTTTAGAAAAATAGATGCTTTAGATTTCAATATTACATAGTATAGCATCCTGTAACGTTCCTACTGCAGGGGCACCGGCCTCACGTCGTGATGGCTCTCGGCTACCGTAGGCGCGGGCCTGTGGACGGTGAGTAATGGGTTAGCTCGCCGTCCGTCCGTCTTAAGACGACAGGCCGTGTCGACGGCGCGTTCGTGTTTCACGCGCGCCTCAAAGAGATGTCAGCAAACAGGAGGGGCCCGCAAGGGCCGATGCCTGCCAGGGCTGCGGGACTGTTCGAAAGAGATACCGCGGCCCTGGAACATAAAGGGCAAAAGAAGGAACATGGGTGGTTTTTAGTCAGTAAAAGTTTAACACTCCCTTCCGCTCCACCCAGAGCGGGAGGAGTCATTTGATGATTTCCCAACCGAAAAAAAAAATAAAAAGGGACACCGGCCTCTTCTCTATTTATTGTTGTTGACATATCAAAATTGCACTGTGTGTCTACATCTCTTGTTGCTCTAGTCTTCTTTCGCAGATATGCTGGAAGAGATTTCTTTAGAAATAAACATCATCTCTGTTCCTATTTTTCTATTAATTTCTTCTTTTCTGTATTTATTTATGTGGCGACGGATTTAATATGTACCTATAATGCCAATGCCCATTAATTCGAGTCACTCTCGGTCACGATTTGAGTCACTATCTTATATTTTGTGTACTTCGTAATTGACGTAATGTTTGAAATAATAATTTTAAGTTACTGTACCTGTCAGCTGTGAAGCTACCTTTCATAAAATAAATAAATAATTCTAGTTTGTTTAGCTCTTGTGTGTAATTAGAATGTTGAAGGATCAGTACACATTTATTATTTATTTAGTGTGCTACATAAACTGTAAAAGAAATAAATATCTACTGCAGAAGAAACCTTACTAGAAAAACACCAAAACGTTTCTTTGAAATTCATCGTCTATAATAATATTACTTTAAACCATTCACTTATGGAACTTCAATAGTAGATCGCATCGGTCGCGGTTGATCAGCTTCTAAATTTTACTGAGAAAGTATACGACTGTGGTTGGCAACCCTGAGAGAGTCGGGGACCCACGATGTCGAGGCGATCAACCGTGCCAAGAATAAAACGTTCGTTTATGCCGACTTTGTTCGGGATTTCGGTCCGGATTATAATGTGTAGTGATGTCATGATAAAGGGAAACCAAGACGATGGATTTGTAGACAGTAAATTCTTTGTGTTTTTTTTTCTGTTCGGTTAACAGCTTTTTTAAAAGCTATTTGGTTGGAAAACGAAGGGTTCTTCACATGGTAAGCAATTAATATAGATATTGTACACAATTTTAAGTGGTTTACAGATAAAATTCTGAGTTTGGAAATAAAATTGAAAAACCTCATGAGTCAGCAAAACTATAGCAGCCAAGGAAAGTTTATATTTTTCTTCTTTAATTGTCGATGTAACTTAAGTGTACGATTTCATCTGTTTAGAGTTCCGTACTTCAAAAGGAAAAAACAGAACCCTTATAGGATCACTTTGTTGTCCGTCCGTCAGTCTGTCTGTCTGTCAAGACCCTTAATCTCGGGAATGCGTAGAGGCATTGAGTTGAAATTATATCCATATACTCCACTCAAGTCTACAGTCTCTTGAAGCTGTGAAAAAATCAAACTTCTAAGTTAACGTAAAAAAATACGGCTGCTTATGCCGCAAAAAACGTATATTTCGACACAACTAAATGGAAAAATCTGAAAATCGTAAATATGTAGTTTAATAACAAAATACCTACAAGTTTATACGGAACCCTAGGTGCGTGAGTCCCACTCGCACTTGGCCGGTTTGTTTATCGACCTCATTCATTATTTTTATTTAACCTATAGGTACTGTCCCACTATTACGCAAAGGCTTCCCCCCTCGCCGTCGCTTTCTAGGTTTTCATTAGCACCAACTAATAATACAATTTAAATGAATTTTTTATTAAAAAAATTAAAAGGTTAATTAAATTAAAAAAAATATACGGTGATAGCCCAAATATAAAACAAAATACATATAAAACCCATGCGGTACGCTGTGGGAAACTGAAAATCTCTTGATAATACACCAGTCATTATACCAGCCTCACTACATTCCCAGAAATAAAAATACAAAGAAATCGGTATTCGTTTACGAATCCTGTGTCCACCACATAACCTTGAAAATGTAAAGGAAGTTACACACAATACAAGGTATATTGAAATCGGACGGACAGGGTTAAGGGAGGTTATATCCTTGTTTTCACACACAGAAACTCTGTCTTAAGTGCCAGGGTAATTGAGACATTGTTAATCTTATTTCGCGAAATTTCACGTCCATCCAAGTTTTCAAAACGTTTTTGTTTGAGGCTGTACTACAACGATATAATATTTAGTGCCATCAACAATTTTCATTTTTTCTAGAAAATAATAGGCTTCCAAAGTCAAAACACTGTTAACTAAATTTTATAAGTATGGAAGCATATTTTTTGTTTTATTTTATTAATTTTAAAAATATTATCTGTGGTAGCAAATGTCACCTCAAATCCCTCAAAAAAATCTGTCGGTTCTTCTACCAAACACCTTTAAATGCCAACCAATCTACCGTATTTTGAAGTCTGGAAGATTCGTTTATATTGCTTGAACGAGTGTGGCGTATCTGTGTTTCCATTTGAATTATAATGTGGTCTATGTTCGGGAGTACTGGAGTGTTAAGAAAAAAAAGTGTTGTGTCTGAATATTTGAGATCGTTCTGGAAAAATAAAATAGGCAAGGAGAGATAAAAAGACAAACCGAAAATTTTATATTATTTTCAGTGAAAGTTTACAATTGTGGTTTTGAAATAACTTAACGTTGCAGTTTAAAGAAAACTTCGATAAAAAATTTATTATTGCTACAGAAAAGTTGAATAAAGATCAAGTTTTCCATTCAAATCATATTCGTTGGTTCAAGGTTCATCACATAAAGTTTATCCTTTCTTACCATTTCTCCATTTTATTTTAAATTCAAAACTCACAAATCATAAAGCTTAAATACAAGCACACATTCTGAAACTCCACACAACCTGAAAAGTGTTGAAAGTTTGAAAGATATTCAAAATTCAACCATAATAAAATTGCACTTTCAGTACCGCGAGAATTCTACAAAATAAAGTGGTTTGCACACAAGCTATGTGCCTTTTTTATACGAGCACGTATCTGAGCACAATTCGTCGAGAATAAAGTGTTTTCACACTAGCTTTGTGCCATTTTCGCGCATATCAGTACAATCGAGCAGGTGCCGATGGTCCTGTCATGTATTTATTGTTATTTTTCCGCTTGTGTCAATACAAAATAACGAGTGAAGTGAAGCGTCGAGCTTAATATTTATGAATATTTTCGAAGATATTACAGATTTAAAATGCAGGGACGGGGTAGTACGAGTATATGTAGTATCAGCATTGCACCCGTACAAAGCGGGGGCGGGTCGCTAGTCCAAAATAAATATCAAAATAAAGCCTCTTATAGAAGTTTATTTATTATTTTAACAATATGGACAACTTTATTAAAAGAGAATGCTCATGGAAGTATGGAATCCCGTACCATGCTGCATCAAAATCTAACCTTGTTTTTTATAGACTACACTGATCGTATTAACTCCTACAAAAATTTTTTTTGAAAAAAAAACCCGCGTTTCAGAGTTATTTTATAAAATCGAAACTAACCTAAAAAGTAGGTCTATTTTTTCGACGCTACCAACGACGTATTTTAACACACATACATTACATCATTGCTCTAAAAACAGCGTAATACACTAATATTAGTAAGAATTACGAGTTAAAGTAACATCCACAGTATGCTTGACTGAAACTCGATTTTATTTTAGACCTTTACATTGCCAATAGTCAGTCAGTACAGTACAAATGTCAGATGCCACAGATAAGATAACTATAAACCATAGAGTATAGTAAGTGCTATAAACTAGTCGGGATTTAGGGATGTAATCGATAAATCAAAATCTTTAGGCTGAGAAAATCTATTTTGTTGCAAATAGCAATAAACCAAACTAAATCGATTTGGTGTACTGATCTTACTTAATTGTAATTAATTTTAGAGTCCGCTCGACAGACAAGGGTTTGTTCAATTGAAACGGAACGTCATTTATATTCAGTTGAAACGGAACGTCATATAAAGGGAGTAAAACAATATTCATACTTTTAAACTCGAAAAGTATATTTCCAGTTCAAAAATCAAATCCCCGACGCGTAATGCCGTAAAAAAATATGAAACTAATTACTATAATATTTTGGTTTTGAGGCGCGAGACTTTTTGGTACCAACTTTGGTCATTGTCCTTTAATACTGAATACACATATTATTCATAAGATGTAGAAGGTGAATTCGTGGCAGAGATGTGTGGAAGAAGCAAGAAGGGCCTATGTCGAAGGACAAAGTGTCCAGCAAACTGGTTGCTGAAGATTGTATTACTACTTACCTAATAGATTTCAGTTTTTTTTCTTTATTTCTATATTAACTACATTTAAAATTAGATTAACAAAAAAAATGTATTTATTTATTTATGTACACACAAATACTTAACAGTACAATATATTGACATAGAAGAGCACAAAGGTACTGCTTATTTCATAAGAAATTTCTTCCAGCAGACTGGCGAGAGGAAAGTTGGATTAGAAATACACAGTGTGTAGAATAGACAAAAAAAGAAAATTTAAATTAAAACTTAAAACAAATATGTATTTAAATAAAATAAACTTACCTACAAATATATACACAAAAAAAAATACTAGTATTGTAAATATTTTCCTATAAAATGTAAACACATATTATTTACAGAATATTAATGTATAGAGGAGAGGTAAGCTTTTTGACTTGCTTTGTATACTGTATTTTGGTCAGCGAATAAAGGCTTTTCTAATTAGACATGCAGTTTTTGTAAGATTTCAATAATGGCATATATCCCTTTACTGATAGGCGACGAGCTACGCACGTATGGCGCCAGTGACTGCTAGGAAAACAGATGAAAGAAGTTATTGAGAACATGTTACGAGTTACTGCGATGTCACCGGTACCCACGCGAAGAAAATTAGTGACGTTCGTGCGTGTCACCAGACGCTAATCGCAAGTCGCAAGGGAGTCCCATTCACGGCCTATGGTGATGTGATGTTGTTTATCAATCTGACAACCATAAGTACGACGGCACGGTTGGCTCAGTGGCTGAGCGATTGAGCTGCGTTGCGTGTCGCGGGTTCGATTACCGCAAGGAACATATATTTGTACGACCTACAGGTAGTTGTTCCGGGTCTGGCTGTTTGTGTATGTGAGATTAACGAGTACACACACCGACGTTGCAGGACAGGTTCCGAGTATGGAGCTACGCTATAAAGAAAAAAGAAACCAGCCAAGTGCGAGTCGGACTCGCGCGCGAAAGGTTCCGTACCATCATCTATAAAAACGGCAAAAAATCATGTCTGTTGTATGGGAACCCCACTTAAATATTTTTTTATTCTGTTTTTTAGTATTTTTTGTTATAGCGGCAACAGAAATACATCATCTGTGAAAATTTCAACTGTCTAACTATCACGGTTCATGAGATACAGTCTGGTGACAGACGGTCAGACAGACATCTTATCGGAGCTTGACGGAGTCTTGGTAATAGGGTCTCGTTTTACCCTTTGGGTATGGAACACAAAAAAAACTGACAACAATAAATGAACCTAACTTTTGCTGGTGTCAACAAAAGCTTGTCAATACTGGTTTTTTTTTAGTTATCCTGCCGAATTTACCTCGACCATTAAACAGTGTCTCAAGCGTTAAAAAAAACGTAAAGTTTTTCTGAACACTTTTTCTTGTGAGTACTATGCCTTATAATCTTCTGTCTTCCCTTTCGCCGTGATCGCGTCAGTTCCTTAACATCGTTACTGGAAACTTTATAACTACCAGCGTTCTTTGAAACTATACGAAAACTGTAAAATTGTATTCCGATACTTTACCAACTCATAATTGGGGAACATTGGTCGCATTACAAGAAAGAAAGATAGAAAAGAATAGATAATAAAGTAACAAATATCTTTTATAATTTAAAAATACAATTACCTGCTGAAGTTTTAATTTGGCGTCTGTTGTTTAAGGAAAAGATTTGTTTCGTTGTTTTATACTTCGTTTTAATTATTTAGCTAACAACGCGGTTACAATTCACAGTGTTTAATTAGTAAGATTATAATTTATTTATTAACTTTATCGAACTTTGTTTGTAGAATTTTATCATATTCAGTGATAGCCTAGTAGTGTGACCGTCGGTCTGCCAAGTCATAGGTCACGAGTTCGAACCCAAGGCAACCTATGATTTTCGAATTCACGTGCTTATTGTTAATTACTAGCTACTAGCTTCGGTGAAGGAAAACAAACGTACCAGAGAGATATTTCTCGACGGCATATAAAGCCGAGTCAGCGGCCCATGGGCGGCATAAAAACTCTGACACCAGGTTAGGCACTAACTACAAGAAAAAGAAAAAAAAAAGATCGCATTCCATTCCTAATCGGGGTACTAGTTGGCGCTCAGCAGTGGTTGAGAAACCACGTTCAAAAATAGTCAAAGAGCGAGAGTACTGTCGTACGCGGCAGCATCGACAATGCGCGCTCGGCTCTAGCAAATGACGGTTCTATGTGACAGATAAAGATAAGAGCATGGAAAAATGCGATTTCGTCCTGCTAGATTAGGCGCAACCCTAAAAACCGCTCATTCGAACGACAAGGGCTAAATCTAGGCATGTCCCTTAGTAGTCACAAGGTTTCTCGTATTTACTATTTAAACACTAATAATAAACTCGAAATACCTGCAGTAGTAGGTATGAAGTAAGGGCTCCAGCTCTAAAACTTTCTAACCCATTTAAATACAAAATTACATTACAACTACCTCCATAATTATTCCACATTTAAACTTATAACCCAATTAAAAAGCGTCATCCCTTTTGGGTCCAAATTATGCATTCGGCCGACTGAGTTCAACTGTTCAAGTACCTTACCGTATTCTGTTAGCAAATACCTACCATGACGTCATTCATACAATGTTGGACACGACCTTAAGGCTATATTATATACTTACATACATTTTCAACTCTGCTTGTTGGTAAACTTCGTGGTCAGTCATGTCCATTAACAAAGCTTTTTATAAAACACCTCAATAATATTTACTTTTTAATAAAAAAAAATAACTGGATGAAAATTGGACCGCCTATTTGGGAGCTACGAGTACGATACCACAAACAGACAGTTGGATTTACAGAACGAGAAACGTATAGATCATGGATCTTTATACGTCGAGGGTTAAAAAAAGCCGTAGGTATGTGGATTTAACGGCCTCAAGGCCAACTCTCAACGAATGGGTTATAGCAAACATTTATTTCGTACTAGCTTATGCCCGCGCCTTTGCCCACGTGAAGTTCGAAAATTGTCCCACGGGATCATACTACCGAGATAAAAAGTATCCTATGTGTTAATTCAGGTTATAAACTATCTGTGTGCTAAATTTCATCCAAATCCCTTCAGTAGTTTTTGCGTGAAGGAGTAACAAACATCCATCCGTCTCCTACTAATATTATAAGTTTGTGAGTATGGATATACTCACAAACTTATAATATTAGTAGGAGACGTCCTCGCATGGGGTCAAACTAAACTGACGCAAGCTTGCGTCTTCATGCATAGTAGGCTTTAGACTCACCCTTATTGTCAGATCGAATCAATTTGCGACCACCCATTGACCTACTCGTTGAAACTGAGACTATGGAGCAGCTAAATTGGAACCGGGATTCAATCAGAAGAAAAATGTGGATGTTGGAATAAAGTACATCCAACTTTGTCCCCCTGTCGCCCCCGTATTCTTATTCGGTGCTAAATTTTGGCACGATGCTTGTTTAGATGCGACTGTGAAGACAATTAGTTTTTCCGCCAGTTTCTGTTGGTAGTGTTTTGTTTGCAAATTGTAGTTTATAAAGCATCTAGGAGTAGAGAGAATAGTTTCGTTGGCAGAAAAGATTATGTGAAGTTTGTTTTATTCTAGTTGTACTGAAATTATTTCACAACAAACGCATGAATTTTTAAGCATATAGAATTACATACGTTATTTAAAATGAGCTCTACTTTGTTATGTAAAATAATGATCATTATAATTATTTATAATACTTTAATTAAAACGGCCTAGGACAATGACTATTGTTGAATTATAAAGCTTTTTACAATTAAGCCTGCTTGTACTACAACTGATTCACAGTTTAAATATCCAAGGGCACTAGTTACTCGTTTTAACACCCAAATTTATTAACGATACAATTTTCTTTACAAAAAGAAATCACGCCGACATCGCTTGCTCCCGTACTAAATCGCGAAAAACCAATTTCCTGAAATAGCTAACGTATTTTCGAAGCACTGACTGTATACTAATCAAACAGTCATAAGTTTTTCTCGTGTTCCAGGAGTTTAGGACATTATTTATGCGTCTCGATTTTAGGCCGGATATATACTTTTTTCTCTAGGCTCGCAGATTTTGCAGAGTAAACTAAAAAAGGAATATAGTGGACTGGAATGTGATTCAGAAAAACTGCCTGGAAATGCAAAACTAAATTGGAATGTAAATCAAGTCCGCCCGTTCGGTGTTCCTCTCGATTCCCAATACACCTGATTACTGAAACGAACTTCGCAGCGAGCAAACAATACAAAACAAATATCTTTTAGTTCACTGTTCAGTTGTAGCCAATTTTTTACTTACTCGACGTTTTGGGCACCATCAATAAGTTGCTAGCGCACAATTACGACTTTTCAACCCCTTTGAAAAGTTTTTTTGCTGGGTAGAACCGACTTCAACTCCTACTTATCGTAGTTTTTCTAAGTCTTGTATTACTAACCTTTGGATCTAGTTGTCCTAAAATAAATAAATTTGAATTTGAATTTTGAATTTATCGCATTCTAGGTGTTTCGACAGTTTTACCTGCAGAATGTAATTGAATAAAACCTTTTTAGAGTTCGTGTCCAGTGTTGCTATTTTGCCTACTTTGGAGCCCCTTCTCGTGTTGATTACGTAACTCACTTTCTATCACAATCAAAAGAGATTTTGATTGGAATTCCTAATCCATTGCTGCTTAAGTTTGCGTGATATGTCTGCTCGACGGCGTAAATAACGCAATGAATGTTGTTGAATTGTCAAATAATAAAAAGCGATTGTAAATGTGCCACGCAATCACCCCGCAGTTTTCAAGAAAACGGATGTAGGTATTCAAGTATTTTATTGATTTATTCCCTTGATAGACCCTTTTAGTTCTTGTCGTGGGAAGTAAGGAATGTGTGACCTTTTTAAGGCGGTTATGTTCTATCTGAATTCTTTTCGTACGGGATGAAGCGGGTTCTTTGGGTTTGACATGCAGGAATGAGAGCTTAATCTCAAGGATACGTTAAATTTCAGGGTTTTGAAGAAGTAGGTCAGTCATACCCACACACATAACAACATCACGCATGTAATCCCCGGAGGATTAGGAACAGTATATCGTATATACAAGGTGTAAACAGACCCTTCATAAAGCCGTCAACCAAGCATTCTGTGCGTTTAAATAAGTAACTCTACGCAAACATTATTGCTGGGAAACGACGTTTTTTGTGATGAAAAATCACGTTACCTGGTAGGACTCCAAACATTGTGCTGATGGATGCATTGAATAGTACGGGGGTCGTGGAAGTATTATTTAAAGTAAAGTTTACATTACAAACATGCAGACTTGCAAAAAATTGGAACTTTGACCTCCATTATCTCCATAACTAGAAGTTTCCCCGGTATAAAAAAAGTATCGCATTGATGGAGACACAGTGGTCTTTAGCTCCGTTAAGGGCACCCCCATTATTGGACATTCAAATATCGCCAGTTATATTTAAGTCCCACGTAATAGGAGTACTGTCACGTGTGTTAATTTTTAAAGGCATATAGATTATACTTTAATATTGGTATATTGACGATTGATTTGACTTTGTTTTATTGAAACAAAGAAACATAATTCATGATAACTGATATAAAGCAACAATTAAATAATTTCAGAAGATTACTACTACTTAAATAAAGCAAGTTGTTATTATGTTTGGGGAAAATAATGATCTGACGTGTTTTAATTTTTTTTTGTTGTCAATGTAAAACATTATAAGTTTGACAAAAATCATAACTAATATTATACAGGAGAAAGTGAATTCGTTTGTCACATCTTGAAACTTAAACAGCGGACGTTACCGTAGGCTAATTTCCGACTTCGCGGGCCAAACCCAGTATTATAATAATTTGAGTTTGATCCTACAATATATCACCAACAATGTACCTACATCATCGGCTACAAAACTACCCACATTTTATGACAATCTCAAAATAAAAACCACAACTACCGTGAACGAGACCTTTCACCCACTGACCTAAATAACCCTTAGTGCATAATGTTTGCACTGAATTAATTCCATGATCGACTGAGTAGATCACTAATACTGGGATGTACTGGCGAGCCAGGAAGCTGTCAGGCTAATACTCTGCTGAAATATTAAACGAAATGCTTTGGCTTTGTATAGCTCGGTGAATTTGAGTCAGTTTCTGGGGAATTATTTATGTTTGTATAGTGAACTAATGTTGCGAGTCGTCTAGTGATGACTTTTTAAGGATTATAATAGCGTTTTTTGAGTCCATTAGTGCTCTTCAGATATTGTAGTTCTTTTACCTGTTTAGTTTTAAACTCGAACGAAGCTCATCATTTATTTATTACATTTATTACAGCACTAGTTTTCCGCCCGCGGCTTCGTCCGCGCCGAGTTCGGTTATATCGCGTTTCCAAGAGAACTCTTCAAAAGTCCGGGACAAACACTATCCTATGTTCTTTCTCAAGGTCAACTCTATCTCTGTACCAAATTTCATTAAAATCAGTTCAGTGGTTTAGACGTGAAAGCGTAACAGACAGACAGACAGAGTTACTTTCGCATTTATAATATTAAGTAGGGATAAGCCATTCATATTAAATTAAGTTAAGTAATCCTTCTACTCGGTCTTCTCACAGAACTACAAACATTCTGACATTATCGTCTTTCCTTCAATTATGCAACGAATTGGCGCTAAATAATCTATCACCTATTGTCTTGTTGGAAAAAACTAAAGACTCTTGTTCTCAGATATGTGAAATAATTAATCAGTGAACCAGATGATTCATCCAACTTCTTGTTATGCTAAGACATTTCAGGGTCAAATGAGATTTGACTTACATACACACACACATTACACATTTTACATTACCTCTTGTAAATGAAACAAAAAATGACTGCAAAATCTGAATGTAATATTAGTGTAAGATAAGAAAAAGTTTTTTATTTGGTCTGAGAGTGGTCCTAGCACGAACGAGCGGGGGAAATTTTGTCAATTTAAAAATTGTAAATACTCTAAAAAAAAATTGTTTGGTTTCATACTCATATCTAAAGACACTTAATCCTTGTCGTATATATTAAATCAAGATATAGGACAGACGTAATTGCTATAAATTGGAATTTACGTTTTGTTGACTAGACCCTCGGGACTCATAAACGAATCCAGCAATCAAATCACATATCAAAACAACAACAGAACTAATTTACCGTTCAAAACAGAAACTACTAATGACTGCCTTCATAAACAACTAATTACTATTGAAAACGTTCGTCGTAAACACGCGTCGTGTGTTCTATCCAATGGACTGTCTCAAAGCACATTACAGCCGCAGTTAATAGCCAATAAAAGGCTATAAAAAATATAAGCGGTCCAATGATGGCAATTACTCACCGGTTTAGAGTAGCCAATTAGCGCGAAGCAAGTTAACCGTTCCATTTTTAATGGTCAAAAGATTTTTTTTGAGGTGTTGATGAAATTAGCGGAGTATTTTTTTTTGTAATTAGGACGGAGGTTACGAAACGAAACGGATGAAAGAGCTCAAGATAGCGCGAGTTGATGAGAATGGAAGACGTAATTATTTTAGGTCATTGTCATCTGCCTAGATGATGATAATCATCTGAAAATATATAGAAGCACTCTTCCAAAACAATTGCTATAGCATGTCGGTCAAAATCTTCAATTAAACACACAAACTAATCAGAGAACTACCAATTAATTATTTCAAAATCCAAATCCATGATGAATGAGTTTTTGACATATAAACCCATTTCTAATAGATGTGTAGCTTAAGTTCCTACTTTGTTTTATTTTATTGATGTTATCTAGTTTTTGTTGTTTTTTTTTTCTAATTTTATTACTTTATTCTACACACCGGTATTTTAAATTCTCAAAATATTATTGTAAAAGATAATGTGTCATTTTTCTTAAATGTATTGTTAAATTTGTAAATAAGTACCTAAATTCGAAGTACATTGTACTAGACATTTAATTTAAATTAAATTATAAGTTTGCATGCTGAAGGAAGAAAGCGAAATATGAGAAATCTTTCTATTTGTAAGACCATGATGTAACCACCATGCAAATAAAGAATCTTGAATCTAGCCTTTTCCCAACTATGTTGGAGTCGGCTTCCAGTCTTATCGGATGCAGCTGAATACCACTATTTTACATGGAGCGCCTGCCTATTTAACCTGAGCGCCTGCCTATTTAACCTTCACAACCCAGTTAGCACTCGGTAACACGATACGTCTTGGTAAGACTGGTTGTCAGACTTTTGGGCCACTGGCTACCTGTAAAGACTGTCAAAGATCTACAAATGACAGCCGGGACCAACGGCTTAACGTCATTCTTTTAGGTATAACAGAAAAAGAAATGGTCTTTAAAAGCCTGTTTATTTTAATTGTTAGTCGAATATCTTGTCAATTAAAATAATTGTGTTGTTGTTATTTCGGTCAACCGTATCGTGCCGTTCAACGTCATTATTGCTTTCCTATTTATTTATTCAGAAATACATTCTAAGCTAACAGTTTTTTCACCAAAGCGCTTAAAAGATAATAATAATCATATTACAATATCAAATAGCATCTTATAATTATAATAATTCAAAAAGCAAAACAAAGATTATATGTCAAGTGGTGTCCTATGACCGTTCAGTTGTGTGTATGCTATAATTATACTGAATGCTGATCATGTTTAAATTATAGGAGGAGCTCGTTGTTAAATAATAACAGTCGCTCGGGTCGATCTTTAGGTTAAGCAGTGCTTGCCTAGGTTGGTCTGTGGATGGGTGACCACCCATTACATACCGAGTTTCCTCCGTGCCTTGGAAAGCACGTTAAGCCGTTGGTCCCGACTGTCATTTGTAGATCTTTGACAGTCGTTACAGGTAGTCGGTGGCTCGAAAGTCTGACAACAAGCCTTACCAAGGATTTCCTATTACCCAGTACGAACTGGGTTGTGGAGGTCAGATAGGCCGTCGCTCGATGTAAAATACTGGTATTCAGCTGCATCCTGTCAGACAGGGAGCCGACCCCAAGATAGTTGGGAAAAAGCTAGGCAGATGATGATGGTGATCATGTATTACAGGACCTTTTTCCCATGGGGTAGGCAGAAACAGAGGGGGTAGGTATAGAACACCACTTGTTACGATCCTTACATACTCGTTGCGCCTCGTCCACGTTCTTACATATGGCCCTACGCGCACGCCGGTTACGTGTACTACCACACCTGGGGGTCTAAAATGGCCGCTTTAGCAGAATCAATATGAATTACGTTTAAATTCTTAAAATGGTCATAGACGTATCTACTATAATAATCAATTGTCACCTTGTGACCATTTTACGAATTTAAACATTTTAGACCCTCTGACCTTTCTGAAGAACCTCACAAATTTATCACCCCTTGTTCATCACTAACAGATACAACCAAGAAATTTACATCATCAGAAAATCCAGGATAAATACATAGGCACCTGAAATCACAAAGTGGCTGCGGTAAGTGATAAAACCGCGGTTGACCTGAATCCGGCTAACAAGGTGGTTAAATGTTTATCAAACTACATTATTTCGCTGTCAGCGTTCCCAGCGGATCAAAATTACAATGGATTATCTTTTATGTTCCACGTAAACATTTACGACAATACAAATTCGTTTTTCGAACCTATTTCTTGATTGGTTGTGTGCTGTTCGAGGGAATAAAGGAATTAGTAGTGGAATGAAATGGAAGAGAAAAGACTGAATGATGATGATGAGGTTAGTGTTAAACTAGTTTTATATACAAGTTGTACTAGAGTTGTACACAGGGTGTCAGCGGACGCTTCACGAAGCCTCAACCAAGCATTATGTACATCAAACTAAGTAACTTTATGCAAAAATTATTGCTGAGAAACGACTTTTTTTTGGGGGTAAAAAACATGTTTTTGCTGTAGAACTCAATAAAAAAAAACCGTTATACTGATGGATGGATTGAATAGTACAGGGGTCGTGGAAGAGTTAACAGTTAGAGAGTACTTACATTAAAACATGTATGTAAGAAAAAAACTTGTGAAAAAGTTGGAACTTTGACCCCCAATATCCCCATAACTAGAAGGATTCTAGGTATGGTCTCAATCACAAAAAAAAATCACAATGACGGGGAGAACAAATGCTTATCGGCTTCGTCAAGGGTCTTGCAACACCCTTTATGTGACCGGATTTCCGGCCAAACTAGGCTCATTACAAAAGGACGACAATAATGCACCCCATCTACATGGGTTAGGTTAGGTCAGAACTGTGACTAAACAGTCGTGAGCCGAGCGAGCGCAGTGAGCGGTGCCGTGCAGCAGCCAGCAAGCGACACATCCAAGTTGGGCGTATTGTAATTGCTCTGTTTGGCTTATTGTATCCTGATACAATAAACCAGTAAACCGGTTTAGCCTATGACAAACTAGTTTGGCCTGAAATCGGCTTTGGCCGGTAACATTTACATAAATGCATAGAAAAAGACAAGTGCTACGAGCCGTGCTACGACGTAGCTCACATAATTACACGACGAGCTACGGAGTAGTCGCGTAGCAGACGATTCAACGATCGAAAACATCTTACACTCTACTTCAAATGTTGTTCAGTTTTATGAAACTTTATTAAATTGTGCATAATTCACGTTCATTCATTAATTATTTTTTGTCTCCCAAACCTTATTTTAACCTTACCTGACCTTATTTTTTATAACTGTGTGAACCTTTGTGAAGAGAGAAAATAAAGATATATTATTATTTTTGGGATGTGCTTTTGCTTCTCAGCTTACTGGTACTTCCAACTACATTTACGGGTCGAAACCAAAGTAAATGCAGCGTGTGGTGTGTTATGTTGAGAGTGTGTTGTGATGAGGACCTACTTCATTTTCATCTATTTGCATAAACTTTCTGACAATTCGACATGTATTTAAAATTGCAGCTTTTTGCAGGGTGATATAGAGCGTTTCTTTCAGATTTAGTAATTTGAGGCTATGAAGTAAATGATTCGGGATGACACCTGTTGTAGAGAGGACTTTTTCCTGGCGCCAAATTCTGGTTACTTCCTGTTTGAGTTCTCCGTATTTACTAATTTTTTCGGTGATGGTTTTTTGTATGTTGTGTGTGTTGGGAACTGCGATATCTATTAAGTAAGTGACTTTATTTATTTTATCTTGTAGTATTATATCCGGTCTATTATAGTGAATTGTCCTGTCGGTGAGAATGGCGCGGTCGTAGTAGAGTTTATGAGTATCATTTTCGAGGGTAACTTGTGGTGTGTAATTATAGTATGGAGTGTTTGTGTCTTGTATGAGTGAGTATTGGACTGCTAATCTTTGGTGAATAACATTTGCCACCTGATTGTGCCTATGTGTGTAGTCGGTCTGCGTGAGGGTTGTGCAAGCTCCTGTTATGTGCTGGATGGTTTCTGGTTGCGTGTGACACTTGCGACATTTATCATTTGTTACTGAAGGATCTTTGATAATAAATTTTCTGTAGTTTTTGGTGTTAATAATCTGGTCTTGTATAGCTATGATAAATCCTTCAGTTTCTGGGAATAAATTACCTATCTTGAGCCATTTATTTGAGGCAACTTTGTTGATGTGTGATTGTTCTAGGTCATGAGGATGTCGGCCATGAAGAACTTTTTTCTTCCAGTCATCAATTTTTTGTGTCTGCGGGTCTTCGGCAGCAATGTTTGGGGTATCTAATGGTTCATTTAAGTTAAGTGGGGTGTAATTGTGATCATTTTGGACTATGGCCTTATGGATATTACTAGTGTGAGATTTTGTGTGAAAGAATGTTTTTAATCTACAAACTTGTTTCCGCCATAGGTGCTGGATGTCTATTAGGCCTCTCCCTCCGTTTTGTCTTTTTATGGTTAGTCTCTCTATGGCAGATTTAGGATGTAAGTTATTATGTTTTGTAAGAGTAGTGCGTGTAGTTCGTTCTAATTGTTCTGTGTCTGTTTTTGTCCATTTAATGACTCCGAATGAATATATATATTATTATTATTATTTTAAAAAACGAACGGGTGTGCCCTACTTTACACCTTGTATTTACGATGGAAACACTCCACGTATTCATAGAAATAACTTTGATCATAAATGTATAAGGCCAAACGGGAAAAACACGGGCTCAACAGAGTGAAATGAAAAAATTCTGTACCTGCATGCAAAGTGTTAGTAGCGGATATAATAAATATTAAAAAGCAGCTTTCCCCGCGGCTTTGCTCTTGTGAACTTCGTAAAAACCCTATTTGCGTATACTTGTATATTAATGTAAAACAAGGTCAAATATGAAATATTAAAAAGGACTTATTGTCCTATTTAATATTTCATTTTTGACCTTGTTTTCAAGGTGATTTATAAAGGTACCTTAAATCATGATCAAATAAAATTCTTTCATGTTTGTGAGAAAAAAGTAAGCTTATTAGCTCACGACTTTATAATAAATGAATAAAATATGGAGTTTATATTCATTACATATTCAAGTCTAAAGCCCCAAGGACCACACTGGCAACTACACTAACTTTGTAGATATAAATAAATAAGTAGTATAGGTAAGTTATAGAAGTAATAGGTAGTTAAGTAGTAAGTAGAAATAATTTTAAGGATCTATTTACTAACTCCAATTGTATTTTATTATATTTGTTAGTCTGTAAGGTCGACTCTTCACGTGACCAGAGGGCGGGCCTATTTTTTGTCCAAAGAATCAGCATTGCCATCCAACGTGGTAATGCTGCCAGCCTTCTGGGCACTTTTCCTGTTGACAGCGATGCGGACGAATTTTTGGACGCCCTGTAAGCCTTTTAAGTGTACATATTTATTACTATTATAGTTTTGTAGTTTGTAAATAATTTAATTATCTTTGAAATAAAAACATAAGTCTGTAAGTTATATAACTAAGGGTGAAAGTTGCCTGACAATAAATGAATTTTGTAAACTAGTCTATGCGTCTACTATACAAACAAATAAAATTTAAGTGTCTGTTTGTCAGTGTTTATAATATCAAAATAACAGCTTTTTGCTGAATGCATATGAAAATAAATACGGCACTTATAACAAAAACACATTTTTTTCAGTTTTTGTCTGTCTGTCTGTTTGTTCCGGCTGATCTCCGAAATGGCTGGACCGATTTTGACGGGACTTTTACTGGCAGATAGCTGATGTTATAAGGTCTAACATAGGCGATATACTTTTAAATTAAAACCCTTGAAATTGGTAACAAAATTCGATTCATAAAGGGAAGTGAATTTTATTTATAATAATTTCACGCGAATAAAGGTCGCGCGCAACAGTTTGTCGAAAGTAATATGTTAAGCTACTTATGATTCAATTTGTGTTAGTGCAATCAGCAATCAATTAACAATTTTTATTTTCATTTTCGATACATTTTTTAATGTTTTTATTTTTACTCTGTGGCAGACACACTAACAAACGGATACATCAGTCACGACCTATGTCACGGTATGACATGTGAAGTCCTAAGACTTTTCGCACAGCCCAACTTTCTCAACCATTCGAAATATTCCTAAAACAAAATTAAAAGTGTTATTGGGTTTTTCCATCAGGAATTTCTCAGTAGCAGCCACAGAGTTTGATTTCGTGCCCTGTTGATGGCAATAGGCTCGCCCCCTATTACATGGGACTAAAAACATAACTGGCGAAATGTGGGAGTAGGTATTATCAGCTACACCTCTGCCTATCCCTTCGGGTATTAAAGGCGTGATGTTATGTTTAAAATTAAAACTCACCTTTTCATTCCTAAACAGATGACGTAATCAAATACAGAATGATACATACATTATATTTTGTAAGAAATGGTTCAGTGCCATCCTTTATGAACTAAGAAGGAATCGTAAAAAGTAGCGTTTTGCAATATCACAGCGAGACCACGTTTATAGTGATCTACCCTAACCTTATTAAGTCAGCAACCGACCCTTTTTCCCTCAGAGACCCTCGAAATGTTTATGAAAGTGAAAATGTCTTTAAATGCACCTGTTTACCCTTGTTACTGGAGATTTGTTAAGAATTGAATGTTAACTTGTAAAATAGGACGAAAAAATGATCCTGTTTAATTGTAACCAAATTAATCATGGCCGTCGTTTTTATTTCGTTGACATTTTCTATTATAGAATTCTTGTTCAGCGTTTTGCGGACATTTTGTTTTAGTTGAGTTACGAGATTGGTTGTTTTGTTTTGTTTTGTTCTAATAAAACGTAGGTTTGTTGATTGCAAAACAAACAATTGTTTAATGGTATGGCAATAAGGGTCTGTATAGTTCTATTTTAGTTCGGTTATGGCTTTTATTTTGGCTCGCTGGTCTAGTAATCGCAAACGCGACTGCTGGGCATGAGGTCCTCGGTTCGATTCCCAGGTCTGGACAAAGTATTATTAGGTTTTCCGTCAGGATTTTCATTATTTAGTAGCAGCCACGGAATCTTGATCTCTGCCCAGTTGGTGGCAATAGACTCGCCCCCTATTACATGGGACTTAAACATAACTGGTGAAATCTGGGTGTAGTTGTTAGATAAGGTGTATGTAACAAGTACTGCCTAGTCCTTCGGGGATTACAATGCGTGATGTTATGTTACGGTTCAAAGTGATACTAAAAATAACCAGTCTTCACTGGGGTCATACAAAGGCGATGAAAGGGACTTGGTTTGTAAATAACAATAAGTGATTCGATGATCAATACAATTTCGAAGCGTGATTCTATATTAATTCCTTGTTACGGTACGCATTCAGAGGGAATATATTGATATAATTACTATATTCTTCAAGCTCTGATCTACTTTCAGATTATTAACAAAAATAAAACAATACAAATAAGCTAGTATTCACATCAAACATGTCATAGTTACAAGAACATAGATACTAAATTACTCTATATGAGTACGGTAAGGTACTCATACATGGGACTTGGGTAAAGCATGGATCGCTATGCCAAGAACGAGAGAATTCCGAGATGAAGTACGCAAGTAATAACATAACTCGCTGAGATACCACGTATCTGGGGTACCAACCTACCTCCTAGACAAACGTTATTAAATTCTAAATAATTTTATCTCAGTTGAATTGAATCCATTATGCAGCAACCGTAAAAATACTGAAATCGTTTGGCGACATTCCCATATCAATAAAATGCTCCCATATCTAATGTTTCGCATCTTTATTTCTATTACATATAATAAAGTTAAGTGCCTTAAACATGTTTTACATATCGTTTTACCTGTCTACCACAATCGTGTAGTAATCGCAATAAAAAAATTCGCGACCTCGAAAGCTACACAACGTATTAGCATATATTATGCGTCTGTGAGCTCACACATACCGTCAATTTATGGGCATGTAATATCGGGACAATTGCCATGAAGGAAACGACACTGAGGGAATGTTACTGCCACGTCTCTCTAATTTATTAGACGTAATATTCGGGCCCGACCGACGCCGCCTCTTACAAGTCTCACCTGTATGTACTCCCTCCACACACGGCTTTAAGAACATAATCTTTATTACCTCCTGTAGTACTCAGAGTTCCTTTATTTTACTCTCTGCTGCGGCCGTAATATATCCAGGATTACGTGGTGCTATGAAATATGCAGAATCTTTGAGCGGGACGAATGTACGATGTTTCTTGAAGCAGCGTGCGGGCATCAAATCACGTTGAGTTCTCTTTTTTATTTTACACTGTGAATATGCAGAATTTCACGTATATATGCAGACTGTATCATCAGCTGTTGCTTGAATTATTGATTGTGACGCCCCGCGCAACACATTGCGTATGAATAATTAATATCGAGTTGTAGCTTCATTTCAAAATATAGTGTCGCTGCGATTTGACATTTTGCCTTAAAACACCCGTAACGAGTTCGCAAATTGGTAAAATGTTTTCTATTTTAGTAAAATTTAATGTTTTTTTGTGACAAGTTCATTAGCTGCATGACTGTGCAACAAAACTGCTGGCTCACGCAGGTTTTCCAAATTACTTTCCTTTGTCATCGAAATTGTTCGACGTGCCTTCTGAGGACAATCTATTCATTGTTGTTGGATCAACCTTAAGCCCCATTCTTAGAATTTTATAAGAAAGCGGCGCTAAAACGGTAATATAAAAAATTATAATTGAAGCGAAACTACTGTAATAAATCAATTTCGCAATTAAAGCGAGTTAATTGAAAGTTTTAATTTGATGTGTGTGTACGTTAACAATACAAATTAAATGGATGAGAATGTTCTGTACACTTCATTACTGTTAGTTAAATATGGACAAATGATGTGGACGATACGTCGGCACTAATGAGGTCTGCTTAATAAAGTTTGGTTGATGAAACAACCAATCTGTAACTTGTAACTTTAAAGGCTTTGCCGATGAATTCGCTTTTTCCCAACTTTATCGAACTGCCAAAGTCCTGTTTGGACTTCGTCCGTTTACTTTGATTCTTAATCCCGGTATTATAGTCTATTTACCTATAGTTGTTTACGGAGCTGAACTTTGTTAATAATCCTGTTAGATGAACGTTATTGAGAATAACATCGTTCTTACAGATTTTGTCAGTACTCTATATTATGCTTGTCAGAAATTCCGTTGCTTTAAAAAAGCAAATAAATAAAAATATAACAATGTTGCTTTCATTCACATTTAAATTGGTACCACAGTAGATCAAGGCACGCACGAACTTCGCTTTGAATAAAATGTTTGTGGAATCGTCCTCAGTGACCTACGGCTATGCTACGATGCTCGGATGCGTGGTTGGCAAACAAAATGAACCGCACTACTAACGTGGAAAACCAATCCGTGCACATGCTGCGCATCAGTTGACGGTTGACTTTTCTGTATGTTACCACATAAATCCAAACTAAAATTATAAATTGGAAAGTAACTCTGTCTGCCGGTCTGCTTGCCTGTGTGTATGTTATACTACCTTATGCCCGCGGTTTCGCCCGCGTGGAGTTCGATAATTGTCCCACGGGATCATGTTACCGAGTTTTTTTGTGAAAGAGTAATAAACATCCATCCATCCATTCTCACAAATTTCCGCATTTATGGTATTAGTAGGAAGCAGGATTTTCATGATTTAACGATTGTTCCGATTTAGATGTTTTTATTAGGGTTCCGTACCCAAAGGGTAAAACGGGACCCTATTACTAAGACTTCGCTGTCTGTCTGTCTGTCTCCAGGCTGTATCTCATAAACCGTGATAGCTAGAAAGCTGAAATTTTCACAAATTATGTATTACTATTGCCGCTATAACAACAAATACTAAAAATTAAAAAAAATATATTAAGGGGGGCTCCCATACAACAGATATGATTTTTTTACCGTTTTTATAGATAATGGTACGGAACCCTTCGTGCGCGAGTCCGACTCGCACTTGGCTGGTTTTTGTAAATAATTTGGGACTATGACCTGTGATCTGTGTTAAGACATAGAATACTTCTTATGCCTATAGCACGTTACCATGGGATAATTTCATAACGCGGGCGAAGCCGCGGACAAAAGCTAACATAACATAACATCACGCTTGTAATCCCACAAGGGGAAGGCAGACCTTACAGTACACCCACATTTTTCCAGTCATCAGTTTAAGTCCCATATAATAGGAAGCAAGCCTATTGCCATCAACAGAACAAAAGCTAGTATCTACTATTTATAACGTAGGAGTTATCTGCACTAAAGCTAACTTAGCTCTGCGTCTCTTGTCACAAATGCACTTCGGTCACACCAGATCTTAAGTACGAGCAGTTGGTTGTACGTCAACCCTAGTCTGTAACTGTACCAAGTCAACGTCCCATCCAGTCTACGTGCCGCCCACGTTCAAGGATCTATCTTAGGAGTCACGTTCGCCAAAGATAGCACAGATGCACTTGTGTCTAATCCGAACAAGTTGGTCTTTAGTTCGGCTAAGCTTTTATTTATAGAGGGATGGTTCAGCTTATAACGTTGCATTTTCTGCAAGAGTTCAAAGGCGAGTTAAAGCTTTTCAAATGTTTTTACATAGATTTCTTCTCAAAAGAAGAGTATTAATGATGAGAGTGTAGGACTTATTTGTAAGTAAGAAATTAATTAGTCTTGAAATCATTAACAGTGAAACATAGCAACTGTTTGTTTTCGAATTATTCTTCTTTATCGTGTGGTTAGAGCCTTACCTGGTGTCAGAGATTTTATGCCGCCCATGGGCCTCTGACTTGGCTTGACATGCCGTCGATAAATATCTTTCAGGCATACTGGTTTCCTCGCGGTGTTTTCCTTCACCGAAGAAAGTAATAATTGTATTGTATTGTAATTGTTGTATAGTATTGTTGTTGTATTTGTTGTTTGTTGTTGTATACAATACGCACATGAATCCGAAAAATCAGAGGTGCGTGTCTTGGGTTCGAACTTAACACCTATGACTTGACAGTCCGACGATCACAACCCTAGGTTATCACTTCTTACTACTTTACTTTACTTTAGCACTGTTTGCTGCAGGGTTCGAATTAGTTATTGTTTTTAACCACTTTACCAATCATACCTAATGTGACCATTGAAATTATAAAACATTTATCAGGGTGCCTTGTACGGTGAGTAATGGGCTAGCTCGCCGTCCGTCCGTCTTACGACGACAGGCCGTGTCGACGGCGCGTTCGTATTCCACGCGCGCTTCAGAGAGATGTCAGCAAACAGGAGGGGCCCGCAAGGGCCGATGCCTGCCAGGGCTGCGAGAGTGTTCGAATGAGATACCACGGCCCTGGAACGCAAAGGGCAAAAGAAGGTACTCCGTTCCACTCCGCCCAGAGCAGGTTTTTTTTTAAAGGGTGCCTTGTACGTAGCTACTTCATTAAACAATATAATCAAACATCACCAAGAATATGTACTACGTTAAAAAAAACTTCAGAGCAAGGCTCTCTTTTACCGAAAAAAAATACAGATTTAATCATTTAGGTCAATGGTTACATTAGCAATTCCTGCGAACGTCCGAAATTTCTGTTAACTTTTTCCCCTGTAATGTCTTTGTTGGTTTCGTGCCAACCAATCGAATGGAGTCTTCACAACGCCAGATTGGTCTTTTAAAAGTTTAAACTTCTCGTACCTACTAATTCGCGTTTAGTTTTAGTTTAATTCGGTCGAAACGTCTTAATACTATCTTTTTATAATTTGACTGGTTTAAAGTTCACGTAACGTGTCTGGGTTTTTATTATGACCGAACTTATACAATTTGAGCGTGTAGGTATTCAGGCAGCATAATTTTAGGGGTCAACTGGTACGTTGCTCGCAACAAATTAATGTTACAGCCTTTTGTAATAGCTTAATAGATATAATGTCTCTTTAATGCAAGCGAAAAAAACCGAAAAGTTTTTAAATTAAAAACCGTAATCGATGATTCCAGAGAATGATTAATTTGTTAATTGTACATGTGACATCTAGCAACCCGCACTGGGCCCGCGTGGTGGACTATAGACCATTATCTCTCGTAGAGAGGAAGACTGTATCCCAGCAGTGGGCACATTATAGGCTGATTAGGCTTATGCTATTTATGCTAACAGTAATTACCATCTTCCATATGTTAACAAATAAATCAATCGTTCGAGTTAATTTAATTATATTATAGCGCAAATCAAGAACATTATTAAAATAACAACACCACTTACAACAAATCAGTCCAAACCACAAATGGCACAAGTATAACGTAATGTAAGACTTAGTAGTCAAGGCACCTAACTTGCCATTTCCAGTCTCCTCGCTAAGCCTTCGTAATAACATAAGTGCACCCACTCTGATGGGTATGCATCAAGTTAGGGAATTTCAAAGCCACGTCCCTGAAACTTCGTCGTCACAGCGAATAATGGCGTGCGTATCTTGGAATGCAGCTTTAATTGATTACATGAAGGAAGGTCCAGAATTTGCATGTAAGAGGTAGTGGTGTGAACTATAGTTGATTGTGAATTTCGATAGCGAGACGTTGATTTATTTGGCAGTTACGCTATTAACTACACAAAAAAAACGTTTATTTCTAGAAAAATGGTGACAGTAAATCTCATTAATTAAAAATTTGATCGAGTAATAATTTGCTCTTGTTGTCAAAGGAGAGGTTAGGCACTCTACTAAAATTCCATCACCTTCCTCCGGACCAGCTAGGCAGAGAGAATGAATGAAAAGCGAACGCCCTTGCATGACCTCACGCGATGTGCCTTGCGAAGGCGACTTTCATCCAGCGAAACGGACGTATGTCACTTGTTTCCTTCGCGGGAGTATTGTCGCGTCACAAGTCGCGGGTCCGTGACTCGTAACATGCTCTAAGTAGTTTCTTTCATTTGCTTCTTTCGCAGTTGTTGTTGCAACTCGCTTGGGCGTGCAGGTCGTGGCCAACCCGTAAAGATCCTTTGGGGCTCTAGAAGTGTAAATGCCTCGTAAGTTTTAAAAGACAACCATTTTTCTTCTTCCACGACGACGTAAGCTACGGGACAATAACTCATGCCACTGTAAAATTCTAATCCTCAATGGATTAGAATTTTACAGTGGTACAAAAATACTACTTAGTGTTTTGGAATATTTTACGCATGCAGTCAACGGAATATTTTATTAAATGTCTGTTAGATCTAGTGAACATTTTATTACTTCATTTTCGTTTGGGTTACCAAGCGAAAAAAAAAAATGTATAAAATTTTCTACCAAAGATTTAATTACCATTTCATTTGTTGAAAAGCATTTAAGTTGTGTATTCAACAACAAACTGTTTGCTAATAACACTTCAGTTTCAAACAGGAAGCAAGCAAACAATTTAATCCTCGCTTTATGAAGGCCTTTTCGGTTTAATCTCTTGTCAAACCTCGTTGTAACTATTTTGGTCAACTAATCACAGCGGCTAACACGGGTTATGACAGGGGATTTACTTTTCAGAGACTTCATCGAGCTGTCAAATGCCGTGATTATTTTACCTTTGATTAGAAATTAGATGTCTGATTATTTCATTTTGCATAACACACTTATGGTATTTCGATTTAAAATCTTTTCTATATTTTATTGTTTTTGTCAATTTAATTAGTTTGTATCGAAAAGTTTTAAATTGAAATAAAAATTCAAACGTTGTTCTTGTAATGAATTAAAAAGTTCATCTGCTTTTCAATTAGGTAATAAAAAACACAACTTTTTATTTTAAAAATGAACTTTTAACAAATTAACAAAAAGATAATAATTTATGTTTTTGTTAATTTGTTAAAAGTTCTTGAAATGAAATTCCAAATTTTAATAAACGGCATCAAAAACCAGCTACAATTTGCAGATGAACAAGGTTTTGTACGTTTTTTAAATAAGGGACTGCACACACAATACCTATACATACCTAATACGACATTACAATTCCGAAATTACAACAACAAACCAAAACAAGAGAACATACTGAAATGGAATTTATAGGGTTGCTGTTGGTGAAATTAAAGCCCCATTGACGTGGTGATATTTTTATTGGCAACTTGCTTAAAATTCTTGTAGTATATTACAATCATTTTAAACCATGTGGCAACCCTAAGTTGGTGCGCCACGTTTAGCGCCAATGTAGGGTTGCTGTTGGTGAAATGAAAGCCCCATTGACTTGGCGATATTTTTATTGCCACTTTATATTATACAATTATCTACCTTATACCTCTATTTCTGACTGCCTTGTTGGTCTAGTGGCAGCGAACGCGACTACTGAGCATGAGGTCCTCGGTCGCGAAAAGTGTTATTGGGTTTCTCCATCAGGAATTTTTCAGTAGTAGCCACGGGGTCTGGAATTGAGCCCGGTTGATGGCAATAGGCTTGCCCCCACATGGGACCTACAACATAATCGACGAAATGTGGATGTACTGTTACGTACACCTCTGCCTAAACCTTCGGTGATTACAGGCGTGATGGTACTGGTCAATTTCAAACACTAACAAGTTGGTGAATATATAAAGCCAAAAATAGCTAGGTACATTCAATTGTGATGTCACTTCGCCATGCTTTGTGTTTTCACGATTTGTGTTTCTAATTACTCACATAAATGAAAACAGTGGCCTCATAATCACTCTTTCCATCTTATAATAATTTCTATCATTATCCAAGTAGGTTATCTTAGTGTCCTTGGTGTTATCGTCAATTTCACCTACATATTTGTGGACCCGACACCGAGAAGACACACTGTTTGATCACGGTCCGTGTAATCGAATAGTCTACTCAAGATGTCTTGGACAGACGTTTGTGTCACAGAATAGTTTTGTTACAGAAGATCAATGAAGTTGCACGCACACATATACACCTATGGTTGAAACAGGTGTAGATTAATGCTGTTACTTTTGATTCATTACTTTTGCTGAAAAATAGTGTAGCGGCACTACAAAAAGTACTTCAGCAACATGGAACAAAAAGTACTACAGCGCCATCTATGACGCAGACGACAAACTAAACATCGAAATACATCTAAATCCTGCATCGCGCAAGTAAAGTTATTCGCGACTTAAGACTATATAGAAGAACCCGACAACAACTGTCAGGCAGTAGCCCACCAGACATAACACCCGTCTGGTCGGAGGATCCTCCCTTGTCTGCTCTTCCTACCCCCAAAATAGTGAAGCAAAAGTCAATTAGCAGAATTTGCATCCATTTTTTTTAATATTATAACTTCAGTTTGCGCTTGTTACGTGAGTGTACACAGGTACATCGGTACATCGGTTCAGCCTTACCATCGTCATCTGCCTAGCCTGTTCCCAACTCTGTTGGGGTCGGCTTCCAGTCTAACCGGATGCAGTGAATACCAATATTTTACATGGAGCGACTGCCTATCTGACCTCCACAACCCAGTTAGTACTGGGCAATACTATACCCCTTGGTAAGACTGGTCACACGGCCAGACGGTTCAGCCTTACCCTTCAGGAAATATAACCGTTATGTACGCAGTTCAATGTTTTTACTCAGTTATTATGATTGTAAAACTGAAGTAATTATCGACATATTTTGCTGGTGAGTTTTCATACAGTGATCTTGGTCTACTTCAACACGACCGAACGCTAGTCTCAATCGCGATTGTACGTGCATTCACCAAAAGTAGATAAAGCAAGCGTCTTTTGGTGCATGCGTTTTTGATTGTTGAATGAAGCTGAGTTTCTGTACCTATCTGCTTTATGATTCTGTGTAGGTATGTCTCAACTATCGAGAGCTTGTATATAAAGATTATCTTCAAGAGTTCAAAGCCCTTCACCCTTCAAAGTAATTGTGTTGTAGTTTTAGTGCAATGTCTCATTTTTGTGAGTTTAGTATTTTCTTATAACTAAAAAGGCTTAGAAATCTTTTGAAGTCTCTCCTTACTTCTACGAAAATACAAGGATGAATTTTACCTTTTAATAAAACTTGGTAAATAACAAGGTTTTTAATGGCGAAGTTTCTCTCTTATTTCTTTTTTCGATTATTAATTAGGGAGTAATCATGTAAACCTATTTTGTAATTTTGGTTATTGCTTTTTGAAGACATCCTCTGACAGTTATTTTACGAGTATCTTTAGCATCAGCAACCTCACTGGCTGACTCTGTGTCTGCTACTGAGAAATGGCTGATAGAAAAACCTAATAACATTTTGCCCGACCCGGGAATCAAATCCAGGATCTCATGCTCAGCAGTCGCGCTTGCGACCACTAAACCAAAGAGGAAGTCTACCAAATAACTAATTTCTTCTTATTCGTCGTGTCAATGATTCCTTCAAAACTATCTTCGATCAGAAGTCTGCCACTGCCTGGCTGAATCATCAGCATCATCATCCTCTTACCCTTATACCAATTTATTTGGGGTCATCGACTCGGCGCAGCATGTCTTCTACTTCCATACTTCTCTATTACTCGTTATCTCGGCAGTCACCACCACTGGCTGAATAAAGTAACTAAAAACAAAACACAAACAAATAGATTTTCGAACAACCACATAATTCGAAATTCAAACTTTCAACTGTCTCACTCAAACTTCACTCATCAACGAAACTAAACACCGAATGACAAGCGATTTATAATTCACGGTAAGTGCTACCTCCACAGAATCTTGTATGTACAGATTAGGGTAATGAGATTATCTATTCAATCCGCCATTCATTCAATTTATATTCATTGAATCGTACAGAACAGAACATAGGGGATTAGTGGCGGCGAGTTATTTATAGATAGGATAACTCAACGATTTAGCGCTTTGTTTGTGTTGGTTAATTTTAACCGCTTTTAGAATTGACGAAACTAAGCTTTGTTATGTTTTTAAAAAACTATTCAATGAGCTTATTAAAATCAACCGTCATTTTATTCAAGTTAAGCTGATAGTCATGACTTTTTGAACAACACAAAACACCCGCCTTTCGTCACTTTGGAGTGTTTAAGTTGGGAAGAAGAAGAGACGGAATAAACCTACGGGCTTATTTTTTGGCCAAAGAATCAGCATTGCCATCCAACGTGGCAACGCTGCCAGCCTTCTGGGCACTTTTCCTGTTGACAGCGATGTAGACCAATTTTTGGACGCCCTGTAACCCTTTCGTTACTTGAACATATTTTTAGTACTTTATAGTTTGTAAATAATTTAATTATTTTAAAATATACCTTTTTATATTAAATTCGATTCTATCAATCAACTTGGCCTATTGCAGTCGCTTTCACTCCATCTAGATCCCATATTGCTTTTTATTAATAAGCAAAACCATTACTATAACTTTGCCACAAAAAAGAGTTCTAAGTCTATCCGGCAGAGGGTAAATTCAGGCTGGGATGATGATGATGAATCCTGCTTAGCAGTGATATCCTAGCGGTGTGACCGTCGGACAGCCAAGTCATAGGCAGCAGCAGTCCGACGGTCGACGGTATTTTCAAGCGAAATAAATAAATATTACTATATAATAAAATATAAAACGTGTTGCGCCGACCCCAAATAACATGGGACAAGGGCAGGAAGATGATGATGATGATGATATAATAAATATAAATTATTAAAAAAATTATAGATTTAACAGACCACAGTCATTAATTGTATCTACAACCACAATACTAGTGAACTGTATGGTGTATTTTGAGAGTTAAGTATTGTCTATTTATGTAGCTCAATTTGACCTTTGATGGAGCTTTATAGCCAGTAAAATATGGTTGGACTTCTAGGATTAAAGTTCCTTTGGTCCTTGGATTTCCTATGTCGAGAGAACAAATCAACCACAATACTAGTGAACTGTATGGTGTATTTGAGAGTTATTGTCTATCAGCACTTAAAGCCTAAACCATATAGGATAATTATTACGCTAGTAGGTGGATATACTAATGGATATATTCAGCTTACCTATTGGGGTCATATCAGCCAATTGTGTTGAACTAGCCACACAGTATCAACCGTATTATACAAAGTTGATACGACAGAGGGGCTTTCCTTTGAACTGCCTATACTAGGTACCATTTTCAAGCTCTGTACTAAAAATCAATTAAATAGGAGCAGTAGTTTAGCCGCAAATGATAAATGTTTGTTTTTGTGCGCGTACTTCAAAACGCCCGCCTCAACACGAGATAACACACACCGCGCTCGGCGCGTGCGCGACGCTGCCGCTCTGTTACCTACGCATCTAAGGTCAGTCGAATTTTTTACACAGGATGGTTACGTTTTATTCTGATTTGTAAGCTATTTAGTTTCTTTGAAAAAAATATTTTCTCTTTTTTGGCGTTTTTTATTTTTATACCGTATCGAATTAATACTAAACACGTATAGTATACGTAGTGTAATTTAATGCCCCTCTGTCGTATCAACTCTGTATAACCAAACTAGTATATCTATTACTATTATAAAAAACTCCCCTTTACCATGTAGGTACATAGTAAAGGGTAGGGAGTTCCCAATGGTGAACCCGAAATTTGACACACGTCCGGCATCAAAAGTTCTTTGAAACCTCTCTCAATGAATATCGAACTCACATCGAGACACCTGTAACATTCAGTCGGTATTTAAATAACCCGCTTGTCAAACATTTTAGCCTTGAAGACCTTCTAGGCTCAGTGTCCACTCAGGGACGGGAAAAATATTGCTTGGCAACATTTTTGATTATTATATCATCATCATCTCATATCAGCCCGGAATCACCCACTGCTGGATGTAGATCTCCCTTTTTTTCTGCCACACTTCCCGGTTCTGTGTGTCACTTATCCAGGTTTTTCCTGTGATTTTGAAGATATCGTCTTATACATTTTTACATGGTCTTATTTATGTTCGAAATCAGGCTCAGGATGAATCAGAGGATGTTCTTACGTGCACGAAAATGTATTCTGATTAATTAGGATGGCCAAAATGACAATGTGGATAGAGCGTAAGAATCCAATATGCTTTAAGTAACTAACGAAAAGATAAACGGTGGAGCATTGGAACAGCAGTATTTTTAATATACTAAATAGACTTGTGTTTGGCCGCAACTCGCCTGATGTGAACCGATGATGCAGCCTAGGGTGGAGCACGCTTGCATGGAAGAAACCCATTCACTCGAACTTTGAAGAGATCCAGAAAAAAATTATTGTGAAACAGAGAATCCGGCAGTGAATTCCACAGACAAGCGGTTCGCACAATAAATGTGGAAGAATAGCGGTTTGTTCGGGTCCGTGTAACTTTAACCATATAACGGTGACGCTTTGCCGTATCTCCGCTCGAAATACTTTAAGGAAAATGAGGAAATGAACCAGCGTTGTCATGAAATTATGCCATCAACTCATTTTTTCCTATATTATAACAGTAACAACAATAACTACTAGGTTTAGCTAGTACTACTTATAAAGCAAGTACTTAAATAATGCCTGTTTGAACAAAATCTATTTCGTATCAAATGATGTTACAATTTGAGCGCTGGCCTAGTTGTTTTGTAGTTACCGTCTGTTTACCAGATCGAATATATTCAGATGGACAGAGTTCGTTTGTTTTGCATATAATAATTAACGGGAACCTGCTAACAATTGGTTTCTTCACAGTCACACCTTTAAAAAACAATAATAACACTCATCATCTGCCAATCGTGTTGTTGTTGGGGTCGGCTTCTAGACTATCCTAATGCTGCTGAATGCGAATGATGGGTGTAAAAATACCCTTAACCACTCGTATGCCGAGTATATAGACACAATTAAAAAGTGATTGTGTCTCGTGTAGATGTACCTTACGAAAGGTTAACGAAGCCGAAAGATATTTGTTCTCCACGTCCTAGCGATAATTTTTTTTGTTCTATAATATACCTGGGAACCTTCTAGTTACGCAGATATTGGAGGTCAAAGTTCCAACTTTTTCACAACTTCTTTTTTTATATACAAATTTCTAATGTCATAACTTTAATTTAAATACCTTCGCGACCCCCGTACCATTCAATGCATCCATCAGCACAGTGTTTTGAGTCCGTATTACAGTGAGTCCTACCGTAAAACTTGATTTTTATCCCTAAAAAAGGGATTTTATTGCGTAGAGTACCTTAGTGTGATGTACAGAATGCCTGGTGGCTGTCTTCTTGAAGAATCTGTATACACCTAGTATTTACTGAAACTGAAAGCAATATTTACTAGGACTGGCTGCCTATTTGACCTCCTCAATCAAGCTACGTAAAACTTTGGTGGTTTTAACTACTAGCGACGACTGCAAAAGATCTTTGAACGACTGTCAGACCACTGTCGACACTGTCGACGACTGTGGGACCTGTTGGTCCCATCTGTCCCATGAGTTAACGTGCTTTTCGAGGGACCGGGATTTAAATGTGAGCGATGATCACCTATCCTCAGACAGAAACCGTTGCTTAACCTGGCAGTTCGACATGTGCGGCTGTTATTATTTAGACACAAGCCGCATAAACACAATATTAGTTGGATTCTGACTACTGACTTACCAAAAAAATGTTGATTCCTTTGGAAACCAATTTGATTTCGACCTCCGGCTTTGTTGTTTCAATTGTTTACACTCCCGTGCAAAATAATTTCGTCTCGAAGATATCCAATTGGCTTGAGCATTAACTCAGCTGTAATAACTGCGAAAATAGAAACGTTAGGTATTGTACTACGATAGCGCACTGACTAAGTCATGAATATTCATTCCGGAATATCGTCGAGGGACGTTCCGTCTTTCGGAATAGAAGAATAATCCATAAATTTAGTTCTACTTATAGCTATCTAAATAACGGCTGTCGTTCTTAAAACTCGACCATTGTTTAGGCTGACCTAGTCTTTTGGGCGCCTACAAATAAGTCCTTTTCATCGTCCATTTCATTGCATCGAGCACAGCCTCGGGTAATACGCTTTGCGTCAAGCAACACGCGCGCTTCACTTGTTTCCATCACATAAATACCTATCATAGGTCTGCAAGTCCCGTCTCGGTGACATGTTCTATACTTTCTTTTATTATTTTTTTAATTATCCCGTATTGTCCCACTCCTCGGCAAAAGCCTGGGCAATTCCTTCCACTTCTCAGGATTTTTTTGTTTTTTTTTTTTTATATTAAGTGGGCCTACTCTTGACCTCAATCTAGTCCTGAGAACAGAGATGAGGTCGACGATGGAACGAGCTTACCCAGAAGAAGCCTATTAACTCGCGACTTAAAGATAGGATAGTGTGCTTCTTCGTGCATGCACACGCACAAATGTTCACCATCAGTAAATAAGTAGTTTTAATTGTTGTTCATTATTTTTAAATTACTTTTACTTTATTTTTAAATTATTTTTTTTACCATATATATTTTTACTACTAAATTAGTTCACTTTGTACCACGTTCGATTTTTTTATGTAACCTATTTTGGAAGGCCCTGGTGTCTGTTATACAATGATTTTTAATCATTAGTACAGGCACCAATGATTCACTTTTGTCTGAAATGCTCATTTTTATTTGAAAAGTGTTTTTTTCTGAAATAAAAAATCTTATAAAATAAATAATCATTTATTTCGCATTATTATCCTTTATTCATTTTTATGCAAATTTTATACATTTTAAATATTAATTTAAAAAATATGTAAGAAACATTTTTATATTATTATTATTCTTCTCGCTAATGCGCGAGGAAGCCGTCCAAGGCGTCCTGCCATCTTCTCTTCGGTCTAACGCGACCCCGTCTAGCTTTCTCAGGGCTCTAATCTTGCGATATTTGGGCCCTGTTCTATACTATTCATTTGTTTTTTTTTTTAAAGGCGTGTCGTTTGATCGTGTAGCTTGTGGCCTGAGGTAAAAGTGCCTTCAACTAAGATGCTTTAAGCACGGTTGGCGCAGTGGCAGAGCGATTGGCTGCTAGGCTACGTGTCGCGAGTTCGATTCCCGCAGGCCTACAAGTAGTTGTTCCGGGTCTGGCGGTTTGTGTACAAGAGTTTAAATATTTGTAAACGCATTCATTATACAGGAGGAATTCCAAGCAACGTTTAAAAAAGATAAACAAAACATGTGCTTAATTTGTGTAAAAAGGGCCGCATCAGGACTGCACCTTAGCTGCGTGTTTGTGAATTTGTTTTTATAAACAAACATCAGTTGATAAACACTGAGGTATTTTACCCTGCAGGCCAGCATTGGTGCAGACCTGATACCTTGCTACGTTAATGTAAGTGTTTAATGATTAATCAATGACGTAACACGATAATCTCATCTTGTACTTACGTGCAGAAACCACTAGATTGTTACACGACTATTGTTTCCCGGTTCGCTTTGTACGTAGATTAATTTACCACCGTATAATATCTCAACCGAGATAGTTGAGATATTATACGATAGTCAGACATCCAATCAATAGTAGCTTAAAGACGTCTGGTGCATTCCAGTTATATTACCAGATAATAGCCGATGGAACGAACGATCTCAGGACATTGGAAAGTAATAAAAATGGGCAAACGGTGGAAGAAATAGTTTTCAAGTTTTATATATTTGCAGATACTGTCAGCCATTAGTATCAGAAATCTTATTCTTATTTATTTTTCAAGCATCGTAAAATAAACAAAATGAATAAAACACAACATCTGCAAACAATTCCTTCTGTCTTATCATCTGAAAGGGCGTCGCTAAGAATCGGAAGCGGGAAACGGAATAATTCCATTAGCCAGAAAAAATGGGACAACTTTTTATTTCTGTAATTTAATTAAAAAGATTGGTTACATTCGCGAGAGTCGACAACACGGAATGTTCGGTTATTGTAGGACAATTCTTTGTAATTCGGCGGGGCGCACGGAAGCGCTCGGGAGAGCTCGGCTAGAGCCCCGGAAAATCTCGGTTCCAACAAATTCGTCCGCCAACGAACATTCTGCAGTCTCACGACCAATTGCGCCGCTTTTTATGAGCCTCCGCTATTGTTCGGCGAATATTTAAAAAAATATCTCCATGATTTCCTGGAGCGAAAGGAAAAATAGCGCGCCAGCTGCTTAACGTGTCACGAAATTTTAATGGAAAAATGTTAAGGAAATGTTGTTGCAATAATAAAATTGTTACAATTAAAAATGCGTTTCGTAGCTACGGTTTCTGACTTTAGCTAATTAATCAAATTGTAGCAGAACATGACTATTTATGGAGTGGAATTCATGGAATTCATATTCATGGAATGAGAATATATGGAGCGCAATACCCAAATAACTTGAGATATCGGCAGGAAACTGATGATGATAAATCAGCTTAGGCAACCAGTAGCATACCTAGCATAGCTTAGGTAACCAGTGGCTTAGGCTGGCAGTTGTTCATTGAATATCTAATTGCAAAGAGGAAATTTTACTATCACAACATTATGTGACAAAAATTGAAAAGAGTATACTTAGAATAGTTGGTCATGTGGAGAGGATGAGTGAAAGGCGACTAACAAAAGATATTTACAAGTCAGGTGTGAGTGGCAACGCCGGGAGCGGACGCCATAGAAGGACATACACTGACCTTTTTGGTGAGGTTCTTCAGAAAGGTCAGGTGCGTAGTACTCGCAACCGGCGTGCGTGTATGACCAGATGTATGAACGTGGACGAGGCAAAAAGAGTATGTAAGGATCGTAGCAGGTGGCGTTTCACGTTTTGTGGTTTCTGCTTACCCCTTTGGGAAAAACGCGTGAGTTTATGTATGTATGTAACATTACATGATAAGTCATAACTAAATTCAGAAATACAATCTGGAATATGCTGAAATACCGTCATTAAAAACCAGTTTATATCCGTAAACACTTTGCAACAAGCCTACATTTTATCTCACAAATTACATGAACCATCAGAATTATAAACGTGTCATTATTACAACGTAAAAGGTGTACTTAATTGTTACGGTTATGCCGTACTTCAGCAACCACAGTAAAGCTATAAACACACTGTTAAAAGCCCGTAATCGTGTACCGTGTGAAAAGGCTCTCTTGTTGATAAATTTACTACAGGATGATGATTCTGAGAATCGAGTACTTTATTCGATGTCCACGAATAATTCGTCCCGATTTTATTTTTTATTTTTTTACTACTAGCTGTTGCACGCGACCTTCGCCCGTTTGATTTTTTTATTAAGATATTACTTCCCTATTTAAATCGGATTTAGTTACCAATTTCAAGAGTTTACATTTTTTTGCACGAAATAAGGGAGTGTCAGACTCTTACTGACTAAAAACCACCCATGTTCCTTCTTAGGCCCTTTATGTTCCAGGGCTGCGGTATCTCTTTCGAACAGTCCCGCAGCCCTGGCAGGCATCGGCCCTTGCGGGCCCCTCCCGTTTGCTGACATCTCTTTGAGGCGCGCGTGGAACACGAACGAGCCGTCGACACGGCCTGTCGTCATACGACGGACGGACGGCGAGCTAGCCCATTACTCACCGTCCACAGGCCCGCGCCTACGGTGGCCGAGAGCCATCACGGCGTGAAAATAAAAGTAGCCTAAGGTACTTCTAATAACCTCAGTTATCTGTCAGTAAAAGTCCCGTAGTATCTGAGATTAGCCGGACAAACAGACATGAAATGTTGTTTTTTTTGTTATAAGTACCTTATATAGTCGTACTTTCATATTTTGACATTACAAACAGACACTTCAATTTTATTTAGTTGAGATAGGATGAGCCGAAAAATAAATAAACACCTTTTGTTTTACCGTATTGAAAGTCCTTGGGAAGGTGATGTGTCGGTAACTGGCCTGAGGCAATTTTCCAATTTGTGTCACTAGGTTTAGGTCGAAATTAACATTTAATGCGTCCGTACTTTTTCAGAAAAGGTGCGACATTGTTTCTACTCCGAGTATTTAAAGTTAAAGATTAATTATCACAAAACTGTGTATTCCATTTATCACCTAGCTTATTCCGAACTATCGTGTGATGTTATCTATTCGTATAAGATAGATCAAATAGGTGACTGTTCACCTATTTGAAAGAATTAAATTAAGAAACCTGGTTAAAACCTTAGAGTAACCTCTAACATTATAAATATGGCGGAGTTTCACCATTTGTATTTTTTTTTGTTTGTTTTTCTCAATAGTACCCACAAAGTTTGAATTTGTGCCCGGCTGATGGCAATAACCTCGTCCCATTTTACATGGGACTTAAACATAACTGGCGACATGTGTATGAAAAAACTATTTGGTACACCTCTGCCTAACCCGGGTATTCAGGCGTGATGTCAAGTCTCCATTTCGCGAGAAAACAAAAAACATCACAAATAACTATGACTTTAAAGGACCATTTTTATAAAACGAAAATTATGCAATTTTAAATTGTTCGTTAATATCCACAGCATGTACGCGAAAGTTGAATCAATTTTGCGCGATATGCACATGTTAATTTCGGAAACACGGCCACCAATATTGTTGACATATTGTTTTCATTAATAGCGCTTGATTTTCAATTAATTTCTGAGAACAATTTATATGTGTTTCCTTCTTCAATATCGATGATTAATTTGGCCAATGTACTGTAGTTTTACCAGAAATTAGCACAGCGGTGGCCCAGTAGTGGCGGCCCCGACTTACAAACATTAAGTCATGGGTTCGAACCCAGGCAGGCGCATTACTTTGTGTAATTTATTTCAACACCACTGCTCTCAAAAACGGTGAAGGAAAATATCGTTAGGAAATCGGCATGTATTAGAACAAAAATTCGAAGACATGTGACATCTACCAACCCGCACTGAGCCCGCGTGGTGGATTATAGCCCATTCCCTCTCTACAGAGACGGCCGTGTGTCCCAGCAGTGGGAACATTATAGGCTGAACTTACCAGAATCGTGCGTTATCATTACTATAATGTTTTTTTCTTCTTCTTTTTACTTGTTATCTCTGTTTTTGTCACTAACCTTTTAAAGATTTGTCTTTGATTTCCTTCCAAGGAAAAATGCTATAATGTTTGTTTTCATAAAGGTATAATTATTATCAGCATGTAATATAATCCCATAGCAACGAATACTTCTTGAAGAAAAATATTTAACTCGACTTTATATTGAGACAATATAATTCAGGTTTGGTCTCGATTTTTCCCGCCCGCGACAGTCACCTAAGATGCCTTAGAATGGCAGAAAATAATTGATTATTATTTTTTATTTAACGATTTTTGAAATAGAAATACCGACGACGATAACGAACGATTAATGATGATGATTAAAGATAATGATTTTTTGATTAATGATCTATACATACATACATACTACATACAAATAAATAAAATTGAAGTGCCTGTTTTTAATATTAAAATAACCGCGTTTTACTACATACATATGTGCGCATCATACGATGTGCGCACAGTGACCTGTGAATTCAGTACGTGGTTTTAGACCCATTACGAGCTGAAGTTTTTCGCCCGTTATTAAAAAAAAAGAACAGCTTTATATTATAACCGAATAGATTCTGCTCGTACCATGTCCGCGTCAAAGAAATATTACAAATATTTTATGGCACTCAGTAATAGTGTCACTTTCCAACAGTGAAATAATTTTCGGAATCGAATCAGTAGTTCCGAAGATTACCTCTGATATCCAAACTCACGACTTTTCCTCATTATAAAATTGGTATAAACGAAACATTGTACTGAATTGATGGTAAAGTTTGCACTCTGTATACTTGAGTATTGCACTTCATATTCGCAATCAACCTGAAGCAAAGATTCAGTATGAATGTATATACGGTACATATGTATACCAAAATAACATTTTTATAATTTTTGTCTGTCTGTCTGTTTGTCCCGGCTAATCTCTGGAACGGCTGGACCCATTTTGAAGGTACTTTCACTGGCAGATAGCTGATGTAATAAGGAGTAACTTAGGCTACTTCTATTTTACGAAAAATAATCCGATTAAAAACGAAGGTTGCGGGCAACAGCTAATCTATATATATAAAATTCAAAGTCCTGACTGACTGACTGAGATATCAACGCACAGCCCAAACCGCTGGTCCTAGAGCAATGAAATTTGGAGTGTGTATTTTTTGTGAAGAGTAGGTATCCACTAAGAAAGGGTTTTTAGAAATTCTACCCCTAAGAGGGTAAAATGGGGTGTTGAGTTTTCTATGAAACTTTTTATTTTCGCGGTCGATGGACTTGAAAATTTGTGTACCTACTCTGCAGTTACAATTATGAGAAACGTGTATCAAAGTTTTTCCAAAATCATCCCCCAATATGAAATTCAAAGTCCTGACTGACTGACTGATATATCAACTTACAGCCTAAGCTGCTGGTGTTAAAGACATGAAATTTAAAGGGTGTATTCTTTGTGAAGAGTAAGTATCCACTAAGAAAGGGTTTTTCGAAATTCCACCCCTAAAGGGGCGAAATGGGGTGTTGAATTTTCGGTAAAACTTTTTATTCTCGGGTCGATTGACTTGAAAGTCTACATACTCTTCAGTTAAAACTATGAGAAATGGGTATCACAGTTTTTCCAAAATCATCCCCCAATATAAAATTCAAAGTCCTGACTGACTGACTGAGATATCAACGCACAGCCCAAACCACTGGCTCTAGAGAAATGAAATTTGGAGGGTGTATTCTTTGTGAAGAGTAGATATCTAATAAGAAAAGGTTCTTCGAAATTCCACCCCTAAGAGGGTAAATTGGGGTGTTGAATTTTCTGTGAAACTTTTTATTCTCGGGGTCGATTGACTTGAAAGTTTGTGTACACGGGGCAAACTTAATCGGTTTGCAGGGCACACCACAAAGATGTTGGTGTGCGTAAAATCAACTGGTGTATTACTTCGCCTATTTGTTAGTGTTTGCTTCACTATAGTATATGTATAACATGAGGTAAAGAATATGAAGCATCAATTTAACCCTATGACTAACCGGTGTCGTGGCATAGACGTGTAATCATTCGGCTGGTAAATCAAGTGTCGTAGGATCGAATCTGCGCCGCTGGCGTCAACTTTTTGCATTATTAAAAAACTTTTATTTTCATTTTGTTGAATTTTTATTGTAATTTACCTGATAATAAGAACATTATTCGAAAAAAAACATGGAAGTAAAAATTAAACAATTTGTATTAAGAAATCAACAACATTTATTGACTAGGTTTTTTTTTATATTATAATCACAAATTAAAAAGTTTTGTGCATGACAAATATTCTAAGTCGGACAAGAAATAACGTTACTTTTCTTATTCAAGTGGGTAATTTATTTATTAGTGAAATGAATAAACATGTTAATAAGATAGATATTAAGATACAGGTATCCTAAATTGTTATCTCACTAACAATAACATCACTCACATAAAACAAATCGAATTACCCCCTGATATTTTTATTAATATCCTATTGGTGCGCCTTCGCTATCTATGACTTATTCATGCACGAAGTAAATGTCTCCACTAGACCTGCATGGAAGAATATTTTTTTTTATGATAGCGCTCACCATCTTTTCGCCACAATATTTTGCGACCGTCCTTGTCTGATTTAAAACATTTTTCATCTCTAAATATAACTATATTATTGCACCAATCAAAATCTAAATATTCTCTTGCGAAGCGTACCCGGTTTTGCCTGTGAATATCTGACATTCAAATTTTCTTGGCTGGCCTACAACATTTCACACCAGCTGCTCGCAAGTGGTTTCGTACAGTTTGTAATGTCACGTCATGTTTAGTTGCCGTGGAACGAGTAGTGAGGAAGGGCTCAGCGGTATGCGTAGCAACTATATCAGATGCCAATCTGTGAATGCAAATCCAGCCTTTGGTCCCGGTCAGCAAGGATCAATGCTTCCCGAATCTGCATAACGATGGACCCACAATTGCACAGTCGTTCTCTGTGAACAATAATAAAATATTGTTACAAAAAACAACAATCAATAACATGTGGATTATTTAAACATATTAAACTTCTAAACATCATAATAACATTTTGTTACTCACCGATATCTTTAAACGTCTCGCAATTTCACTAATTGAAACATTTTGCTCATGCAAAAGAATTATTTCAGCTCATAAAAGTGTGGTTCAATGATTCATATTGATTCACAAATAAAAGCACTTCTCAAAAAACGCAGGGTATAATGTCTAAAAACGTAACGAAAGCCCGATAGTCAATAGCATTATGACGATGAACTTAAACTACTAACTTAAACATGATTTGTCATTTTTAGAGGGTAGACAACTAATACATTCTAACCCAAATATAAAGAGACTTGCTAATAGTTAAGCAATGAATTGAACAAACAAATGTAGAATATTTTATTAAAACATACAAAAACATTAAGCTGTTGGCAGTCGGATTCGATCCTACGGCGCCGGCGCAGTAAGTAATTATTTATCGCACGCTCGACTAATGCGCCACGGAGACGATTGTATGATAAGCTAAATTTATGCGTCATATTCCCTGCAACATTAGTGACAAGAAATTTGATTGTGTGTGCGTGGACAACGGGTAGCAAACACTAATAAATAGGCGAAGTAATACACCAGTTGATTTTACGCACACCAACATCTTTGTGGTGTGCCCTGCAAACCGATTAAGTTTGCATCGTGTACATACTCTGCAGTTAAAATTGTGAGAGATGTGTATCACAGTTTTTCCAAAATCATCCCCCAATATAAAATTCAAATTCCTGGCTGACTGATATATCAACGCAGAGCCCAAACCGCTGGTCCTAGAGAAATGAAATTTGGAGGGCGTATTCTTTGTGAAGAGTAGGTATCCACTATGAAAAGGTTTTTCGAAATTCTACCCCTAGGAGGGTAAAAATGGGTGTTGAGTTTTCTATGAAACTTTTTATTCTCGAGGTCGATTGAATTGAAAATTTGTGTACATACTCTTCAGTTAAGAAGAGATTAATTATGAGAAACGTGTATCACAGTTTTTCCAAAATCATCCCCCAGTATGAAATTCAGTCCTGTTTTTTTTAGGTTTTTTTCGTCATGGGTGTCATTTTCATGGCTTTTGGGGTCGCTGATAACGAAAATGTGGCCAAAATGTAAATCGAAGATGGCGCCAGCAAAAAAATTCAGTTATTTCGTCATGAGTGTCATTTTCGTGGTTTTTGGGGTCGCTGATAACGAAAATTAGGTCAAAATGAAATTCAGGATGGCGCCGATGAAAATTTTTGGTTTTTCTTCATGAATGTCATTTTCGTGGTTTTTGGGGTCGCTGATAACGAAAATGTGGTCAAAATGAAAATCCAAGATGGTGCGGACGAAAATATTTGGTTTTTTCGTCATGGATGTCATTTTCATGGTTTTCAGGGTCGCTGATATCGAAAATTAGGTCAAAATGAAAATCCAAGATGGTGCGGACGAAAATATTTGGTTTTTTCGTCATGGATGTCATTTTCATGGTTTTCAGGGTCGCTGATATCGAAAATTAGGTCAAAATGAAAATTCTAAATGGCACCAACCATTTTTTTTAGATTTTTCATCAGGGTTATTTCATAGTTTTTGAGGTCACTGATAACGAAAATGAGGTCCAAATAAACATCGGAAAAAAAAACAATTCTCATTTTTTTCTTCGGTGTCCCCTGACTCAATTTTCACCCTTCGCCACTGGTACCTACCAGTGGCAAAGGGTCCACTTAGAAAGGGTTTTTCGAAATTCCACCCCTAAGAGGACAAAATGGGGTGCTGAGTTTTCTGTTAAACTTTCTATTCTAGGTATCGATAGACTTGAAAGTCTACATACTCTACTTACAGTTTTTCCAAAATCATCCCGCGATATAAAATCAAAGTCCTGACTGACTGACTGATATATCAACCACTGGTCTTAATGACACGAAATTTGAAGGATGTATTCTTTGTTTTGAAATGGGGTTGAATTTTCTGTGAAACTTAATATTCTCTGGGTCGGTTGACTCAAAACTTAATGTACACATCACTCTTCAATTAAAATTATGAGACACGTGTATCACAGTTTTTGATATAACACGATATAGTTTAGAAATATTTTTATTTTTTAATTTATGACCCAAAATTGGCTCCCATGTTTAAAATTAATTTATACGTCCGTCTTTGAATCAATGACTTACATATGTGTACCAAATTTCAACTCCATCGGCCCGGTAGTTTCAGAGTAAATTGGCTGTGACAGACGGACAGGCAGACAGACAGACACGCGAGTGATCCTATAAGGGTTCCGTTTTTCCCTTTGAGGTGCGGAACCCTAAATACTAATATTACATAATTATATATCTTACACTAGCTTTTGCCCGCGGCTTCGCCCGCGTGCAGTTCGAGAATTGCCCACGGGATCTTGCCTACTTCTGGGATAATAAGTAATCTATATCTATCTGTATCAGACTATAATCTATCTTTTTGCCAAGTTTCATCCAGATCTGTTCAGCTGTTCTGGCGTAACAAACATCCATTCATCCAAACTTTCGCATTTATAAATAGTTAATGTAAGATACATGTTATATTAGTAATTAGGGTTCCACACCTCAAAGAAAAAAACGGAACCCTTATAGGATCACGCGTATCTGTCTGTCTGCCTGTCCGTCTGTCACAGCCAATTTACTCTGAAACTACTGGACCGATCTAGTTGAAATTTGGTACACATATGTAAATCAGTGATCCAAGACGGACCTGTAACGTATATTAATGAATTTTAAACATGGGAGCCACTTTTGGGTCGTAAATTAAAAAATGAAAAAAAAAAATATTTGTAAATTAAATCGTGTTTTATCAAAAACTGTCGCAAAATTTTAATTGAAGAGTGATGTGTACATTAAGATTTGAGTCAACCGACCCAGAGAATATTAAGTTCCACAGAAAATTCAACTCCCATTTCAAAAACCCTTCGAAAAACCCTTTCTTGGTGGATACTAACTTTTCACAAAGAATACTCGTACATCCAGTCACAAGACCAGTGGTTTAGGCTACGCGTTGATATATCAATCAGTCAGTCAGCCAGCCAGCCACGTTTCTCATAATTTTAACTAAATAGTATGTTGACAAATTTTCAAGGCAATCGATTTCGAAAATAAAAAGTTTCACAGAAAACTCTCCATTTTACCCTCTCAGGGGTGGAATTTCGAGAAACACTTTCTTAGTGGATACCTACTCTTCACAAAAATACACCCTCCAAATTTCATTTCTCTAGGTCCAGCGGTTTGGGCTGTGCGTTGATATATCAGTCAGTCAGGACTTTGAATTTTATATTGGGGTATGATTTTGGAAAAACTGTGATACACGTTTCTCATAATTTTAAATGAAGATATTTAGACTTTCAAATCATTCGACCCCGAGTGAAAGTTTTACCGAAAATTCAATACCCCATTTCACCCTCTTAGGGGTGGAATTTCGAAAAACTCTTTCTTAGTGGATACCTACTCTTCACAAAGAATACACCCTTCAAATTTCATGTATTTAAGGCCAGCGGTTTAGGCTGCACGTTGATATATCAGTCAGTTAATCAGGACTTTGAATTTCACATTGGGGGATGATTTTGGAAAAACTGTGATACACGTTTCTCATAATTTTAACTAAATAGTATGTTCACAAATTTTCAAGGCAATCGATTTCGAAAATAAAATTTCACAGAAAACTCTCCATTTTACCCTCTCAGGGGTGGAATTTCGAGAAACACTTTCTTAATGGATACCTACTCTTCACAAAAATACACCCTCCAAATTTCATTTCTCTAGGGCCAGGGGTTTGGACTGTGCGTTGATATATCAGTCAGTCAGGACTTTGAATTTTATATTGGGGGATGATTTTGGAAAAACTGTGATATACATTTCTCATAGTTTTAACTGAAGAGTATGTAGACTTTTAAGTCAATCGACCCGAGAATAAAAAGTTTTACCGAAAATTCAACACCCCATTTCTCCCCTTTAGTGGTGGAATTTCGAAAAACCCTTTCTTAGTGGATACCTACTCTTCACAAAGAATACACCCTTTAAATTTCATGTCTTTAACACCAACAGCTTAGGCTGTAAGTTGATATATCAGTCAGTCAGTCAGGACTTTGAATTTCATATTGAGGGATGATTTTGGAAAAACTTTGATACACGTTTCTCATAATTGTAACTGCAGAGTAGGTACACAAATTTTCAAGTCCATCGACCGCGAGAATAAAAAGTTTCATAGAAAACTCAACACCCCATTTTACCCTCGTAGGGGTAGAATTTCGAAAAACCCTTTCTTAGTGGATACCTACTCTTCACAAAGAATACACACTCCAAATTTCATTGCTCTAGGACCAGCGGTTTGGGCTGTGCGTTGATATCTCTGTCAGTCAGTCAGGACTTTGAATTTTATATATATAGATAAACTATTTATTAATGCGAAAGTTTGGATGAATGGATCTTTGTTACTCAATCACGCCAGAACGGCTGATCAGATCTGGATGAAACTTGGCACAGAGATAGATTATAGTCTGATACAAATAGATATCGATTACTTATTATCCCAGAAGTAGGCAAGATCCCGTGGGCAATTCCCGAACTGCACGCGGGCGAAGCCGCGGGCAAAAGCTAGTTTTCAATAAAAACTCATCGTTTCAACACGCAGCCAGTTTATTTCATCAAAACATATTTTCTCATGAAAGGGAAGACACAGTTAGCACATTCACTGAACCAATTACTTTATTTGCATGTAGATTCAGATAATGATGTCATTGACCTACATTTCTTTGAAGCAAAAACAATTGAATTTTCTGGAAAAACATCACGACTTTCCTTATTGTTTGGCCTCAGATTATGTAATTGAAAACACATTATCATTTCAATTATCGCTTAAGGTTTTCAGATGACGAATAGTCGAGAAAATTACCAGGAAAAAAAGAGGGTTTTTGAGGTAAAAACGCTTTCATTTTTCAAGTCGTGGGAGGTACATTATGAAGAAACTGCAAATGTGGTGGAAGGAAAGTACAATAGCCGTTCTTTTTTTGAATGCTTCGTTTCCTTTGTAGGCATTTTGGAGAACAATTTAATGAGGGAAACAAACAGAGCTGAGTGTTGATACTCAGATTATTTAAGTTTTAGAACCTTATTGTTAGCGTCTTATTGTAGTTATCCTTGATGGTGGATCAGTAAGCCTTGAAAAACTGAGTATTGGGGTCTAAAATGGCCGCTTTAGCAGAATCATAATAGGATATTAATATGAATTACGTGTAAATTCATAAAATGGTCACAAGGTGACAATTCATATTACCAATATAAGAATTTTAGAACCCCCTTTTTTAGGGTTCCATACCAAAAGGGTAAAACGGGACCCTATTACTAAGACTTCGCTGTCTGTCTGTCTGTCTGCTGTCTGTCTGTCTCCAGGCTGTATCTCATAAAACGTGATAGCTAGAAAGCTGAAATTTTCACAAATGATGTATTACTATTGCCACTATAACAACAAATACTAAAAATAAAAAAACTTAAATATTAAGGGGGGCTCCCATACAACAGATATGATTTTTTTGCCGTTTTTATAGATAAAGGTACGGAACCCTTCGTGCGCGAGTCTGACTCGCACTTGGCCGGTTTTTATCTTTTTTTTTTCACTTTGAATATACTTTGTCAAGGAAGTTTTTTGTATGTATAAAGGTTTTGCGTTATTTAAACCTAGGTATTGTAGAAAGGAGCTCGTGGATAAATAATAACAGCCACTTGGATCAATCTTCAGGTTAAGCCGCGCTTGCCTAGGTTGGTCTGGGGATGGGTGACCATCCATTACATACCGAGTTTTCTCCGTGCCTCGGAAAGTACGTTATACCGTTGGTCCCGGCTGTTATTTGTAGATCTTTGACAGTCGTTACAGGTAGTCAGTGGCTCGAAAGTCTGACAAGCAGTCTTACCAAGGAGTATCGTATTACCCAGTAGTAACTGGGTGGTGGAGGTCGAATAGGCAGTCGTTGCATGTAAAATACTGGTAAGTATTCAGCTGCATGTGGTTAGACTGGAAGCCGACCCCAACGTAGTTGGGATAAAGGCTGAACAGATGATGATTATCTGCGGCTTCGCGCGCATGGATATCAAAACTAATCCCACGGGAACCTACTTCCAGGTTAAAGAGATGAAAGATATCCTATGTTAATCCGTGAACAGTCATACAGGCAGACAGATTTAGTATCGCATTTATAATGGTAATTATTTTGGTATGGATTAGAATAACTTCGTTAACTATACGTTTTACTAATTGGTAAAATATGAATATCTTTAGTACCTGATATGGTTATATATCTTTGTACCATTTTTTCCTTCTTGTTAACATAATTTCATGAAACTTATCAACTCGACAGCAGAACCCTTCCCACGACTTTGAAAACTCCAAACTTTTTTACTGATTGAAGTTGTTTCTACAACTTTTTTTGATCTTTTAATAGAACCACGAGTTTTTTTTAACTTATCCGTTAACAAGGCGTGTTAAACAGCTGAAAAAGTTTTGCGACAAGAAGAAGATTGTCCAAGAATTTGTTAGTTCACTACAATATATTAGGCTTTACTGTGAACCAGCACAATTTATCTTTAAAAGGCGACCCAAGTTTAGCTGTCGGTTCGACTTAAAACCGAATTAGAAACGAGAATATGTCTCCTACAATTCCTATTAACTTAGTTTACTAAATGAGGTCTCTAACTTGGTATCCGTAACGGTATTACTGTAAGATTATTATGTAATTTAAATTGTTAAAATCTAAGCAAATAGGTTGATCACCAGAGTGAAGCAAAACGTCTTCCAGAACCAAAAAAATGTTCAATTCTTTTTTTTTTCATTTCATCATTTCATCTTCAATTCGTCAACGCGATCAAAAGATATGACCGTTTATGTCGCAAATTTTGCGAGCTCACAAGGGAATCACAAGCAGCACTGCACTGCACTGCACTGGGTGCACTTCCAGCTGTAAATATGTAGTTTAATAACAAAATATCTACAAGTTTGTACGGAGACCAACTCGCACTTGGCCGGTTTTTTACTAGACAGGAACTTTATTAATGACTGATATGACGATGATGAACTTTAAAAGTACGATCATACTGAAATGGACAGTATCTGTAACTTCGGTTTGGCTGAACCTTTACTGTTTCCCTGTTTAACTCATTGGAAAAATTAAACAGTCGTCAGAGAGCCCATTCTTTTAATTTTATTACATTTTTGAACGCCCCGCGGCTCGTGTGGAACATGGCAGTTTTTTTAAATTAATTAGTAACGAACAACGCACATATTTTTTGTATTAAGTGCTTTGGCTTGTTATGTTGTGGTTACAGATGAGTTATTTTAGGATCTTTACCTTTTTCTGTAAATATATACAAATTAATGACAGAGAAGGAAATCAGAGATCAGCAAAGAAACTTACTTGACAAGAATAGTCAAATAAGTTCTTTGTGTACGGTAATAAAACTTCGTTACTTGTAAGTACCTAGTATATATAGTAACTAGCTTTTGCCCGCGGCTTCGCCCGCGTGCAGTTCGGGAATTGCCCACGGGATCTTGCCTACTTCTGGGATAATAAGTAATCTATATCTATTTGTATCAGACTATAATCTATCTCTGTGCCAAGTTTCATCCAGATCTGATCAGCCGTTCTGGCGTGATTGAGTACCTAACAAAGATCCATTCATCCAAACTTTCGCATTAATAAATAGTTTATGTAAGATATATATGTAATATTAGTATTTAGGGTTCCGCACCCCAAAGGGAAAAACGGAACCCTTATAGGATCACTCGCGTGTCTGTCTGTCTGCCTGTCCGTCTGTCACAGCCAATTTACTCTGAAACTACCGGACCGATGGAGTTGAAATTTGGTACATATATGTAAGTCATTGATTCAAAGACGGACGTATAAATTAATTTTAAACAGGGGAGCCACTTTTGGGTCGTAAATTAAAAAATTAAAATAAAAATATTTCTAAACTACATCGTGTTATATCAAAAACTGTGATACACGTGTCTCATAATTTTAATTGAAGAGTGATGTTGTACATTAAGTTTTGAGTCAACCGACCCAGAGAATATTAAGTTTCACAGAAAATTCAACCCCCATTTCAAAACAAAGAATACATCCTTCAAATTTCATGTCATTAAGACCAGTGGTTGATATATCAGTCAGTCAGTCAGGACTTTGATTTTATATTGCGGGATGATTTTGGAAAAAGTGTAAGTAGAGTATGTAGACTTTCAAGTCTATCGACACCTAGAATAGAAAGTTTCACAGAAAACTCAGCACCCCATTTTGTCCTCTTAGGGGTGGAATTTCGGTGCTATCATTGCGAGGATCGCCCGGAGGACACCGTGGAGCACACCGTGGAGGTCTGCTCCGCTTAGGCGGAGCACCGCCGTGTCCTCGTAGCGGCGATTGGCGGCGACGACGTCTCGCGTCCGGCCCTGGTTCAAGCTATGGTCCGGGGCGAGAGGGAATCGAAAGCCGTCGCCTCCTCCTGCGAAGCAGTCATGCTAGCGAAGGAGGCGGCGGAACGTGAGAGGGAGAGAGCCTCACGTCCCAGCCGCCGCGGGAGGAGAAGCACCGGGCGTCGGGGGCCACGCCATGATGGGTCTCGGCCACCGTAGGCGCGGGCCTGTGGACGGTGAATAATGGGCTAGCTCGCCGTCCGTCCGTCGTATGACGACAGGCCGTGTCGACGGCGCGTTCGTGTTCCACGCGCGCCTCAAAGAGATGTCAGCAAACGGGAGGGGCCCGCAAGGGCCGATGCCTGCCAGGGCTGCGGGACTGTTCGAAAGAGATACCGCGGCCCTGGAACATAAAGGGCCAAAGAAGGAACATGGGTGGTTTTTAGTCAGTAAGAGTCTGACACTCCCTTCCGCTCCGCCCAGAGCGGGAGGGGTCATTTGATGATATCCCACCCTCCAAAAAAACAAAAAAGAGGGGTGGAATTTCGAAAAACCCTTTCTAAGTGGACCCTTTGCCACTGGTAGGTACCAGTGGCGAAGAGTGAAAATTGAGTCAGGGGAAACCTAAGAAAAAATGAGAATTGTTTTTTTTTCCTATGTTTATTTGGACCTCATTTTCGTTATCAGTGACCTCAAAAACTATGAAAATGATAACCTTGATGAAAAATCTAAAAAAAATGGTTGGTGCCATTTAGAATTTTCATTTTGACCTAATTTTCGATATCAGCGACCCTGAAAACCATGAAAATGACATCCATGACGAAAAAACCAAATATTTTCGTCCGCACCATCTTGGATTTTCATTTTGACCACATTTTCGTTATCAGCGACCCCAAAAACCACGAAAATGACATTCATGAAGAAAAACCAAAAATTTTCATCGGCGCCATCCTGAATTTCATTTTGACCTAATATTCGTTATCAGCGACCCCAAAAACCACGAAAATGACACTCATGACGAAATAACTGAATTTTTTGTTGGCGCCATCATCGATTTACATTTTGGCCACATTTTCGTTATCAGCGACCGCAAAAGCCATGAAAATGACACCCATGACGAAAAAACCTAAAATCTTCATCGGTGTCGTCTTGAATTTTTATATTTTGACCTCATTTTCGTCATTGGCGGCCCCAAAAACCACGAAAATGACACCCATGACGAAAAAACCGAAAAAAAACAGGACTGAATTACATACTGGGGGATGATTTTGGAAAAACTGTGATACACGTTTCTCATAATTAATCTCTTCTTAACTGAGGAGTATGTACACAAATTTTCAATTCAATCGACCTCGAGAATAAAAAGTTTCATAGAAAACTCAACACCCATTTTTACCCTCTTAGGGGTAGAATTTCGAAAAACCTTTTCATAGTGGATACCTATACTTCACAAAGAATACGCCCTCCAAATTTCATTTCTCTAGGACCAGCGGTTTGGGCTCTGCGTTGATATATCATTCAGCCAGGACTTTGAATTTTATATTGGGGGATGATTTTGGAAAAACTGTGATACACATCTCTCACAATTTTAACTGCAGAGTATGTACACAAACTTTCAAGTCAATCTACCCCGAGAATAAAAAGTTTCACAGAAAATTCAACACCCCAATTTACCCTCTTAGGGGTGGAATTTCGAAGAACCTTTTCTTATTAGATATCTACTCTTCACAAAGAATACACCCTCCAAATTTCATTTCTCTAGGGCCAGGGGTTTGGACTGTGCGTTGATATATCAGTCAGTCAGGACTTTGAATTTTATATTGGGGGATGATTTTGGAAAAACTGTGATATACATTTCTCATAGTTTTAACTGAAGAGTATGTAGACTTTTAAGTCAATCGACCCGAGAATAAAAAGTTTTACCGAAAATTCAACACCCCATTTCTCCCCTTTAGTGGTGGAATTTCGAAAAACCCTTTCTTAGTGGATACCTACTCTTCACAAAGAATACACCCTTTAAATTTCATGTCTTTAACACCAACAGCTTAGGCTGTAAGTTGATATATCAGTCAGTCAGTCAGGACTTTGAATTTCATATTGAGGGATGATTTTGGAAAAACTTTGATACACGTTTCTCATAATTGTAACTGCAGAGTAGGTACACAAATTTTCAAGTCCATCGACCGCGAGAATAAAAAGTTTCATAGAAAACTCAACACCCCATTTTACCCTCGTAGGGGTAGAATTTCGAAAAACCCTTTCTTAGTGGATACCTACTCTTCACAAAGAATACACACTCCAAATTTCATTGCTCTAGGACCAGCGGTTTGGGCTGTGCGTTGATATCTCTGTCAGTCAGTCAGGACTTTGAATTTTATATATATAGATTATATAAATTGTAAGCCAGCAAAAAAAAAAAAAAAACTTGTGCGTGAGCATGTCAATTAGTATAAAAAAAAAGATGGACTCACGTAGATTCTAAGTTATTCTAATAAGTTTAGTATAATGTAAGTGTCCAAAGTAGGAGCACGAATGTAATTTTAAGTAGTAAAACCATGTAAACAAAAAAAAAAACAATTTCAAACAAGGGCGCGGACCACCATGTCTGCGGTAGATAACTCTTAAAAAAAAAAAAAACTTCGTTACTTCCACAACATCGTCGGTGGCAGAGCACAGATTGGTTTGACTGCAACTTTTGGGCCACATGAGGGCAGGAGAGAAGGCGATGCAGTTCCACATACGCATCCTATAACTAGCTCCGCTCAGCTCAATAAATATTTTTTCTTTCTTTCTTTCTTTCTTTCTCCGTCGAGTAGCAAGAAGATGACTGAGATAATTCTCCCAAAGTGTGGATTGTTCTAGAATTGTATTTTTTTTTGTTAGCCCAACCAGTAGCGAAGATTCCATACAACTCAATTCCTACCGGCTTCCCTTTGAAAAATGACACAGTCAGTATTCTATAGACAAATAATATAATCACGTTAAAGATAATTATGTACTTCGGCTTACCTCTTAAAAAAATTGACCCTTCGCTACTGTAGCCCATATTGTCCTGGGCAAAGGCGGCCTCCCCCATTTCTTTCACTTCTCACGATGGTGTGCTTCTTCTCGCTAATTCGCGAGGAAGCCATCCAAGGCCAACCATCTTCTCCTTGATCTGCCGCGACCCCGTCTTGCTGTCGCAGGGCTCCAGTCTTGTATTGTATTATGTTAAGAAATATGGATTTAAACAAATCTCTCTAGTAATTCTGTGAATTTTCCAAACGAACTCAGATCACATCGCTTACCCAAGAGAGCTCAATAAATCAATCCCTCAGGTACTACGTCAATCGCTGTTAAAAATGATTTTCCTGTGTAAAACAATTTATGTTTTCAAAGGGTCCTGTACCCCGCTCTGAAGATATTTCAAGGCAAAGAGAGTTGTTTCATCTCAACGTTCCTGAGTTCTTGGTACAAGTATCTGAACGACTGAAGTACCTTCAGTAGTACTTTGAAACTTGTTTGAGCTACAGAAGTAGGCACTTATTGCTTATTTTATTTGCTATATTAGTTGCTTGCTTGAGGAAGAGGTGATTTGCTTTTGAAGGTTTATTTTATCAGTCATTTTTGTTTTTTTTGTTCTTTTTGAGTTGTATCAAAAAGCAGAAAAGAATTAAAGGGCGTCAAAAAGTTCTATAAAGTTTGACAGAATTAAATTCTCAACTTCAAATTCTTATTCTTTCCTTCAACAAAAGCCGGGTGTGAGTCAACTACGTTAAGATACATATACGTACTTTTTTATACTGATGCAAGTATTACCTTCGTCATTGAGCCCACCAATCAACTACCATCCGTCATAAAAAAACTAGGTTATCTCTCTTCAATAATAATAAACCATTAGGAAATGATTCATCCTAACGATATAAAATCATAGTAGCCACACACCGAAATAGGTGTAACAGAGCTGTGTTCAGCCTTGGATCACACGGTATAAAGCCGTATTGTTCACTCGAGCTTCACCTAAAAGCACTACCTCTATTGTTCGATAGAAAAAGTAGTTTACAACGATATCCAACGTCAGTTTTATCTTGTAAACTAGTGTTCTCATCAACATTGTTCCAAAGCGAGGAAACTAAGAAAAAGGAGCAGTGTAATATCGAATCGAGATACAATAAAGTGAAACCTTTTGAAATACGGGTATAAAGCAATTCCTTTTGACTTCTGCTAGTATAAAAATATCGAAAAAGGTACATAGGTGATAAAATTGTATAGCTGCTCCAGGTGTGACATCCAGGCAATCAATTCAGCACCGTCCGTGTCTCCCCGACATGGGTTCCGCGCTCCGTAGGAAACACTCACTCCGGGACCATTACTCAACACTGTATTGTGTTGCCACAGGTTTTGTTTGCTCGCGAATTTTATTTTTGTATTGTCCCTTTGAAAATTGTCTGTTATAGGAACAAAGCAGATATTTGTAGTGACTAGCTTTTGTTCGCGACTTCGGTCGTTTAGTAAATTGATGCAAAGTTTAGTAGCGGGCTGCTTGTTCTAATGTGCGCGGTGATTTATGAGGTGTGGTAACACTAGGTAGCAAGTGTGGAGCGAGCGTGTATTTACAGTCTGCTTATATTAAATGCGCTTGCTGCAGCCATTTTGCTTCACTAACTTTTTTTTGGTTTCATACCCAATATCCTCTGTGCCTCGGAAAGCACGTTAAGTTTTTGGCTCCCGGCTGTCATTCGTAGATCTTTGACAGCCGTTACAGGTGGTCAGTGGCCCGGAAGTCTGACAACCAGTCTTTCCAAGGGGTATCATATTACCCAGTACTGACTGAGTTGTGAAGGTCTTTTAGGCAATCACTCCACGTAAAATGCTGGTATTCAGCATTCGATATGACTGGTAGCCGACCCCAATGAATTCAGGAAAAAGGCTAGGCAGATGATGTTGACCGTTTTTTTTTCATTTCTCTCCAGCCAATACTTAAGTGGAAAAACAAATATGATTTGTTCTTAAGTTCCGTTCAGCTTGAACAGAACATTGAACCTCTGTGAACTGGAGTGTATGATAAGATATTGGGTCTCTAGACTCAAGTAACTACATTACCTGTATCGGGGCTCGACCAAGCTTGAAGAAGATATATACCAGAAATATCAATTATTACATTAGAGGATAGACTTTCAGGAGTTTTCGTTCACAAAAGATTATTGTCGACACAAAGATCTTTGAGGCTTATGAAGGCGACTTTTGTCAGGTTTAGTGCTATGATTAAGTATATTATGTTAGGTACATATTAGTTTACTGGTAACAATGTGTATCTATCTTTGTATCGAAAAATAACAGAAATGGGTAACTTTTTTAATCATAACCCCGAATCGTGAAACACATTATGGAACGTTTTCCAGTTCGCTGTCTGTTTGCAATGTAGCATTGTTAATTAATGTAATAAACTGAATACTGTTAAAAGTTAATTAGCACGTCGAACACTAATCACAATTAAAATAAAGAGCCACAAACAAACTGTTGCATTTATTGTTTCTATAAATGATTTGCAAAACAGCCTTCGAACAAAAGCGGTGTTTATTTTCTAAAACAACAGAACTCATACATAATTAACACCACCCGTTCCGGCGTGCCATTTTTATTTAGATTAATCGCTTTTATTACAATGAAATAAACACATAACTGGGACATCCTGTATCCTTTAAAGATTTATACATTTATACAGCGCAGTGGGGAACGTCATTTCATATCATGCGTAGCAAAATTCAGGAGCTACTTCCTTCTAAAGTAAAATGGTTTCTAATATAAATTGCATAGTTAAAAGACAAGATTTTAAGCAGATCTATGATTAAATCGGCGTTTGGCGATACTTAAGTTCTTTTAACCCTTAACTGGTCGCGTTGGGTTAACATATCACACCCCAGCGCATCCTTAAAGCCTTAGAACTTTTTAAATTCTGAATTTTTAGCCCTGAAGTTCCCGTTAGCTTCATAAAAACATGTATCCTTTATGATCAAGTATCGAACATAATCGTGATTTTGAATGTATTTCGTATTTGCTTTAAATGATCGGCGTGTCGCGCATCCCACGTGAGCGTTTACGTAACTTTTTAGGCGCGCCCAATTAAGGGTTAAATATTTTTTTCTTTTCCTTTTGAAAGTGGTACAGTGAAAATCATGGATAGTAATTAACTGTATACTTACTATCCATGACTTTCAGTGTACCATCAACGTAAAGACGTTTCTATTAAAAATCTATTGCAGAGGCGTTACCACAAACGCCGGACGACCACTTACCGTAAATTCAAATGATTTTTGAATCGAGGAAACAACAATCCTATAGCATTTGTAACACGATTTTATAAGGTTTACCGGTAATTATGTAAAAGTTACAATTGACCCACTTCCCGGTTTCCGATTTTGTTGAAATTTTGCATACGTACATGTATTGTTTCGATGGCAATGCATGGTTAGCTGTGTGACGTCATTCTAAATCTAATATGGTGGACTCCCAAAGAGGGCGGACTAGTTATTTTTTATATCTATACCCATAATAGGATCCCTATTATGGGTATCAAATGAAAGGGTTTGCAAAAAAAAAAAACAGAAATGAAATGACTTCTTTTCTTTCTTTTTATGACTTGATGATGATTTTCTTAAGCGTGTTTTTTAGTTTTTTTTTTTGAGCTACAATATTTTATTGTTTCAAGTTTTGGTAAAAGCAAATTATGTTTTCAAACGAAGTAAGTATTATACACGAAACGAGCGTTTTCAAATTTGAAAACGTTATAATTTACGTGGTCTTACCTCCGCACATTTGGACTACATCTCATGTTAGGCCCACAGGTCACCACAACTTCGCAGTAGTCTTTACGCATTTATTTACTAGCCATTCGTCTTGAAACCACTATGTAGCTGATCGATACAGTCACCTACTTGATATAATATTGTATGTAACTTCATAATATGACTTGACTCCGAGCAGGCTGACCATTAAGCTCACTGCGCTTTTAGTGATATAACGGAACGAATACTTGTATGGCGAACACAGTTACTGATATTGGTTCCGAATCATGCCGTTTGTGCGATTGTAATTACTTGCGTCTGTAATTCTATTAGTACTTGCAAATTGAGGGTTAAGTTCATATTATTTCGTGTCAGTATAGAGGTACTAGTACACCCACATTTCACCATCTACCTATGTTCAGTTTATGTCCCGTGTAATAGGGGGTGAGCCTATCGCCATACAATCAAAACTCCGTAGTAGCTACTGAGTAATTCCTGTTGGAAAAACCCAACAACAGAGTCCAACCCGGGAATTCCTTGTAGATTCCTAGACGTGTGTTAACTTTTGTTAACCTCTTATCTTGTTTTCCGTTTTTTTGTGTAGTAAGCAACGACTTATTGTCGGGCCTATGCTGTCCCCCCATATTTGAGTACTAATGCTGTAACATGATAATATTGTAAAATCTAATCATTTTAAAAGAGTAATCATGGAGTTTCTTGCCGGTCCTTCTCCATAGGAAATGACTAACCCGAACCGTGCACCTTTTTGTCGACGTTTCAAAAGTGCCCATGTAGGCCTATGTGAAATAAAAATATTTTGATTGATTGATTGAATCGAATCCGCTCAATCACGCTCAGCAGTCGCGCTTAGGACCACTATACCAAAGATCATTTATTTAGGTGTAACAAAAACGGGTACTAGCTAATTAAGAATCAATGTGCGGGCAGAGTTATTGACGGCCAAATAGTGACTAGATAACAAAAACCAATAACACAGTAGAAATCCTGACGCAAGAAAAGGTTTTCTAAGAAAACGGTTAACAAAAATAAATGGAATAAAGTTCTTCACCACTACAAAAGATTGTCGCTCTTATTGATTTTCAGTTTCAATGCAACTAGAATGCTTGTTTTCTGAGAAAGCAGTTGTACTGTGTTGTGTTGGTGTTGTGTGTTGTTGGTATCTTTGAGAAAATACACACACTTATTTAGCGGAACATAAGAAACCCCAAAATTTAAAAATATGTTCCTACTTTCTAGAAATAATAATAAGAAACTCAAAGTACTGGTATTAGCTGGAGATCATGATAGTGCACTTTCTTTTGTACTATGCAGTTACATTTCTTTATGTATGCACAGGGTAGAGCAAATCACGCCAAGTGGTGGCGTGATTTGCTCTACCCTCAAGCCCAGTGGTCGCCACCACTGGGCTTGAGATCCCCGACTTACGAACAATTAGTCGTGGGTTCAAACCCAGGAAGGCGCATTACTTTGTGTAATTTATTTCATCACCACTGCTGTCAAAAGGAGGAGCTCGTGGTTAAATAATAACAGCCGCTCGAGTCGATCTTTAGGTTAAGCCGTGCTTGCCTAGGTTGGTATGTGGATGGGTGATCACCCATTACGTACCAAGTTTCCTCTGTGCCTCGGAAAGCACGTTAAGCCGTTGGTCCCGGCTCGCGGTCATCATTACAGGTACTCAGTGGCCCGAAAGTCTGACAACCAGTCTTACCAAGGATATCGTATTACCCAATACTAACTGAATTGTGGAGGTCAGATAGGCAGTCGCTCCATGTAAAATACTGGTATTCAGCTGCATCCGGTTAGACTGGGAGCCGACCCCAAGATAGTTGGGAAAAGGCTAGGCAGATGATGACCACTGCTGTCAAAAACCGTGAAGGAAAACAATCGTGAGGAAATCGACATGTCCTAGAATGAAAAATTCGAAGACGTGTGACGTCTAGCAACTCGCACTGGGCTCGCGTGGTGGATTAAAGCCCATACGCTGTCATAGAGAGGAGGCCGTGTATCCCAGCAGTGGGAACACTATATGCTGATTATGCTATGCTCCCGGCGAGGAACCGCCTTTAAAAGTAATCATTTATAAACCCGTCTCGTATTGTTGAATGGAATTCCTAATACAACTACTTTACGCAAAAGACTGGATTTGTAAACCACCAATTTTCCTCTGCAAAATCGTATCCCTCAAATTAGGAGTCAATGGTTTAACAAAATACTGTGACCCACCAACTTAAATGTGCTAAGAAGTTAGGTTACATAACATCACCCTGTAATACCCGAAGGGTTAGGCAGATGTGTACCTAAAAATACACCAACATTTCGCCAGTTATGTTTAGGTCCCATATAATAGGGAGCAAACCTCTTGCCATCAACCAGGTGCAAATGCAACCTCCGTAGCTGTTATTGAGAAATTCCTTATTGAAAAACCCAATAACACTTTGCCCGACCTGGGAATCGAACCCAGGACCTCATGCTCAACAGTAGCACTTCTGACCACTAGACCAACAAGGCAGTCTTAATAAAGACCTTTTAAACATTTGTATTCGGTTTTAATATTCCCAATTATCCTTTGTGAACTTTTGTATTAACATACAAACTTAGATAAACGATCGACCTAACCTACTCACTTAACAAACTAAATTGTTGATAAACAGAAACTAGAACTAAAACTAAAACGGTAACCAACAACATTTTAAAACGGAATTATTATTGGAGTTGCAGCAAAAATGGCTGTTTTCGTTGTCCGAGTACGTTCCTTGGGAAATTGAAGCGTACACAACAGTAGTTTGGAGAGCAACAACGACATTTTAGCAACAGAAATGCAATGACACTGTTTCCAGCTTATTGCTGTTGGTGACTGCGTAGTGGGGCCAACGTTTTGCAAGCGTGCAGTTATGAGCGAGAATGAACTTTTATGAGGGTTCTGTGATTTATTTTTGGTACTTATATTGTAGTTTGGTGTTATGTTTGCGGATTACTTTGGTTGGAATATAAGGTTGATATGTTTTATTTGATGTATCTGGTGACATTTAGCCAATCTCGGAAAATCCTTACTTCCTTACTTTTTCACTACATAGTATAAAACAAAGTCGCTTTCTCTGTCCCTATATCCCTATGTATGCTTAAATCTTTAAAACTACGCAACGGATTTTGATGCGGTTTTTTTAATAGATAGAGTGATTGAAGAGGAAGGTTTATATGTATAATACATGCACCCGAGCGAAGCCGGGGCGGGTCGCTAGTAATATTATAAATGCGAAAGTAAGTCTGTCTGTCTGAGTGTTACACAATCACGCCTAAACTACTGAACCGATTTAAATGAAATTTAGTACAGAGATAGTCTAAAACCTGAGCAAGGACATAAGCTACTTTTTTATGCGAAAAAAGGGCTATAAGGGGTTGATATAGGGGATGAATGGAAATTACGTCATTTTAAAAACTAGAAGCTTGAATCTTATTCTTTAGGCTTTTGATTAGATACAAATAAACACGACATTCAAAGTTTGTAAAAATTTTACTCTAAAGGGGGTCAAAATAGGGGATGAAAGTTTTTGTGTGATGAAGTCGGCAAAAAAGCTTACGGCCCAGAAAATAAAAATAAAGAAAAGGGTTTAAAAGGGGAATGAAGGTATGGTAACAATATTTGTTACCGTAACCTGGATTAACCTATAGGTTACTTTTTAATCCCGGTAGTACGTTCCCGTCAGATATTTTTGGACATCCACGCGAGCGAAGCCGCGGACAAAAGCTAGTATTCCATATACTTTGTCAAGATGTACCCAATCAATTCAATTAATTTTGTTTGTGAAAAACCGATACTAAGAAATCAATTTATTGTTATTTCCAGTTATGGTAAGACACCTTGTCTAGTAAATTTCATGTATATTTTATTTGGCAGCACACTTAATAATACCTGCAGAATGTTCCACTAAATTATCAGTTAAGTACGTAATATTCAAAAACAACAAACTTTAAAACAAAGAGCCCAACATTAACTAACCAAACAACTCTGCATAAATTAACTCAATTAATAAACCTTCTAAATTCAAAAACACAAACTGCAATTAAATGAAAACACAATTATTCGAGTTACTCTAACTGTAAACTTTCTACTGTGTATTTGATCGTGTTTCGTTTTTATCGTCATAATGAATGACGAGCATGGCAGCCCGATGGTATCAGCGTCAACTTTTGAGTGAGTCCTGGTTTCGAACACCTACTTTACTTTGTCCAGGTAACTTATTTCATGAGCAGTATTTGGAAAACGGTGAAAAACAACATCGTGAAGAAACCGGCTTGTCCTAAAACCAAAACTTTGAAGATTTGTCACAGCTAACAATCTGCACTGAGCCCGCGTGGTAGAGTATGGCCCGCTTCCTCATAGAGAGAGGAGGCTTGTGTTCTAGCTGTGGGAATATTATAGGCTTTAGGCTTTTTTTGAGTTATCGCGTTCTGTCGACGACCTCATCTCTGTCCTCAGGACAATATTGAGGTCAAGAGTAGGCCCATTTAATATAAAAATGCTATGATTATGATAAAGTATATCATTAGAATGTACCATCTCATTGCTCATTGAGTAATATTCAAAATCATCCATATTTTCACAAAACCAACAAGCTTCCTAGAAACATCTCCTCATCGGCCTAGCCTTTTCCCTACTATGTTGGGGTCGACATCCAGTCTAACCGGATGCAGCGGAATACCAATATTAAAAATAAAAAAACAGTAAGAACAGTAAGTACAGTTTAGTATTGTAAATTGTGGAGGTCAGGTCAGGTGTGCCCCTTGGTAAGACTGGTTGTCAAACTTTCGGGACACTACCTACCTGCTACGACTGTCAAAGAACTACAAATGGCAGCCGGAACCATTGATTTCACATGCTTTTCGAGGCACAGGGAAAACTCACTATACAACATGTGGTCACCAATAACAGCCCAACCTAGGAAAAAGCAGCTTATCCTAAAGATTGACCAGAGCCGCTGTTATTATTTAGCCACGAACTCTTAGAAAACAACTATGCATGAATAAAACTAAGCTAATATTAGCGTTCTGAATTCAAAAACATGACACAATAATTACCATCGACAACACAATTACAGTTACTCGATAATGATATCAGCTCGTTATTAATATTATAACAACGTCAATATCCACATAACTCGATATGCCACCTAATTAGTTATTACAAATTAATATTCTACGAACACTTGAGTGTATAATTTAGTGGTTCCTGGGGGAAATACTAAAGACAGCAATGCGGTAGACTACAATATGCAAAGGCATTTGCATACACATAGCGAGGTAGTCGTAATGGTGCTATGTAATATGATTGAGGGAAGACGTGTAGTATTGCTTGGCTTGGCATTTGTTACAGCTAGCTGAGAAACAACATACTCGTAACATCACGCCTGTGAACCGCAAAGGGTAGACAAAGCTGTACTTTTTTTAGGACAAGCCCGAATCCATAGTGATGAACACCAGAAAAGCGCCAAGACATTGAAGTTCAAATCCAGGAGAAACGATACAACTGTCTTATTTCATACAGATTTTTCTTACTCCTCCGCTGTTATTTTTTTCTGATTAATATTGTTGCGGGAAGTAAGAGGCGTACGTTAGTCCGAGTGCTTTCATACAAGCCTAAAAGCTTGGCTTGCCTTTCTATTATATACCGGGCTGGTGTCCGCAAATCCACGTCCAAGTGCGTATTTTAGTACTAAATACTACTTTATTGACTTGCCTTTAGAGCCTACCACTCCTAATGACGTTTAGTCTCTTAGCCATATTGTTGGCCCCTAGACACGCCTCTGGTTAGTACATATTAAGATACAGGACCTATCTTTCGCCAGTTTTGTTTAAGTTCCATGTAACTAGCCGATGGCCGTCAAGCGAGCACAAATCTAGACTCCGAAATACTACTGAGAAATTCCTGAAAATGACCATAGGTTCCATTATTCTCGGGGCGAGAGGGAATGGGAAGCCGTCACCTCCTTCTGCGAAGCAGTCATGCCAGCGAAGGAGGTGGCGGAACGTGAGAGGGAGAGAACCTCACGTCCCAGCCACCGCGAGAGAAGCACCGGGCGTCGGGGGCCACGTGGTGGCTCTCGGCCACCGCTGGCTTTAAGTTTCTCAATCACTGAGGTTTTTAAAGGCATATGTAACTGATACCAATTAATTATGCTAATTCAGGTAAGTTTGTTTGTCTGGTGTCTGACGCCATTACGGCTGAACGGATTTAGGAGCTCGTGGCTAAATAATAACAGCCGCTCGGGTCGACCTTTAGATTAAGCCGTGCCTACCAAGGTTGGTTCGTGGATGGGTAACCACCCATTAAATACCGAGTTTCTTCCGTGCCTCAGAATGCACGTTAAGCAGTTGATCCTGGCTGTCATTTGTAGATCTTGACCCAAAAATTCTGACAACCAGTCTTACCAAGGGGTATCGTATTACCAAGTACTAACTGGGCTGTGGAGGTCAGATAGACATGTCGTTCCATTTAAAATACTGGTGTTTAGCTGCATCCGGTTAGACTGGAAGCCGACCCCAACATAGTAGGGAAAAAGATAGACAGATGAAGGACGGCTGAAAGGATTAGGATATTTGTCATAAGGATAGCCAACGACTTCTGTTAAGACATAGGATAATTTTTATACCAATAGACCGTTCCCGTGGTTACCGATCTCAGCTTTCTCATGAAATAACATGCAACATGTTAACAGAAAGTTCCTGAGAACTTACTCTAACTAATATTAATTGCATTCACGAATTATTTCACCAAGCGTAACAATTGAAGCAATTAGTATTCTCTACAAGTTTGCGTTTTTAATGATACTGGTGGGTACGCTTGCGTGGACTAATTTAGTTATCCCAAAACCTTCGCAAAGATGATATGTAATTAGTACTACGTATTTGGCGATGTGGCATAAGTGTTACGAGTATATCTTTGTCGGTATGAGTCCCTTGGCTCGGAAAACACGTTAAGCCAATGTTCCAGCGTTCAGCGCCTGAATACTCTCAGATAGTGTCGGTTTGCTATCCTATCGAACTTTCAGAGTGAAGGCAGGGAGACTTGAAATTGTTTTTTTTTTGCCTGTGTTTATGCGCATACTTGCATTATCATATTTCAGAGCTGGTCTCCTATAACATTTCCTGCATCATTGGCTCGGTCTCCGCTCTGATTGGCTTGAAGTTTTTAAATTGTAACTTAACATCACACCTGTAATCCCCGAAGGGTACGGCAGAGGTGAACCTAATAGTTCACCCACATTATACATATGTAATAGGGGGCGAGCCTATTGCCATCAATTGGGCACAAATCTAGGTTCCGTGGCTGCTGTTATTGTGTTATTGTGTTGTTTGCTTGTTATTGTGTTTGCTCTCCGATAATTAAAAGTTTTGTGAGAAGGATAATCACTGAACATTAGTTCGGGGAGGTCCTTTTCACAATACTATTTACTCTGTTGTCCTTATAATATATTAGCTACTAACACTAGAAATAAGTAATTTTATTGTTTTACTAATACTATGGATCATTTTTGTCTGAAAAATAAAGAATATTATTATTATTATTGAGAAATTCCTAATGGAAAAACCCAATAACAATTTGCCCGACCAAGGAATCGAACCCGGGACCTCATGCTCAGCAGTCGCGCTGGCGAGTACCAACCAACGAGGCAAATTGTAATATAAAGATATAAGCTTCAAATGATGTATTTCTTACCAAGGGTGTTTTCAGTAGTTGCCAACGAAAACACATAGCCCAGGTTTATAAAACCCACACAATCCTTGAACAACAAAGCAATTCTAGGAGTCAAACAACTTCCCGACAGTCCCCGATCCCAAATATGTTTACTTAAGTAACAATATACATGTCCTGGCTACGTTGGCTGCGTTCTTAGAAGTTTTGAATACATGCAGCAATGTATACTGCAGTGAAAATGCAGATGTACGAGTATAGCCAATTGTGCTGCGCTACAGTACGTGTGTTCCATGTAGAAAAGATCTGTAAAATATTAGGTTTAAAAGTAAAATGTCTTTAGTAGTTTGTGTCCCGTTAAAGAAAATTCTTGGTCTTGTTGGTTTTTTTGGTTTGGTCTGCTTAGTTTTTAGTAGTATAAATTATTATTTTTCTTACACTTTTCAATTGTTTTCCATTACTTACTTTTTAACTTTAATTTGCCATTGTTAACAACACCATGGCCATTGTGGAAACGGGTTTTGTCGACGGAAGAATCGACAAAATAACAGATTGTAGAAAGATTTCTATCGTCGTAAGCATGGTCAACGTCAAAAAAAGCATGACGAAAATTTGATCCACCCATTTTTTCCATTTTTTTTAGACCATTGGTCCAGACCTGGACCAGTGGAAAGTTGTATTTGACATTTCTTCTCAACAAAATGTCAAATAATCTACATCACGTCTGTAAAAATAATCTTGTCTAGGACAAGATTATTTTTACACGACTGCCTAAACAAAGGAGTGTTATGTTTTCAGGGTTCACGTATGTATGTATGTTGTGAGTTTCTTTATTCCACCATAACTTCTAAATGGCTTAACCGATTTCAATGTATGTGGTATCATTAGAAGCGTTGTGTTACTCCGGGTAACATAGGCTAGTGAACATTTTAAAAAATATAAAGGGGGAACCATAATTCCTGAAAAAATATTAATGTATTATGGATCTTTGGCATTGCAAAATCTCTCAGAAAACGACTCATACTTTCAAACATAAATTCTTTTATTTAAGAAAATCATCGTTGGTGATTATTAATGGATTGTTGTCGATGTACCAATAAATTACTTATCTCGAAGTAAATGTGTGTAACCGAATGCTCACTTTTGTGTAAAAAACATGTTGTGTAGACATATTTTCACAGGGCTTAATACAAGTTCTAATACCGATTCGATCACGTTACCGTAAACTTCAATTTGTACTGAAAAATGTGCCCAATCACCATTCGCACCGTATTGTAACTTAAGTTTATGTTTCAATTTAATTCACACTACCCTAGAAACAAGATAATTATTTAAAACTAGCTTACACCCTCGGCTCCATCTGCTTATTTTATGTTTACACAATATCTTTATAAGTTATACGGGGAGGAAATGACACCGACGCGAAAACGGTAACCACGTATTCAGTACATCATTCTGAGCACCCCCACATTAACACCGATGAAAATTTTCTATGTGGGGGGGGGGATGTACTGAATATGTGGCTATGTCCGTTCCACCCTGTATATAACTGTCGAAATGTGGGTATACTGTTAAGTACGCCTCTGCCTAATCCTTCTGGGAGTACAGGTGCTGACAAAATTTACTACTGTACAGTTTGATAAAAAATCGTTCAGTGGTTTTGTCGTCAATGAGTAACTAACATCCATCCATACAACCTCACTAACTTTCGCGTTTATAATAATAGTAATAAGATCAGAGACAATGAAGACATTAATAAAGGAAGATGAGCGCATATAAAATTAATAATATTATAATAACGTTCAACAGGAGAGCATTTAATATCTCACACTAAATTAGCTCTAAAACGCTTGCGTTGCAGTATTTTAGCACTAAATTATGGTAATACACTGCTGTGGCCAGCATTTATTTAGTGTAACATGCGTTGGTCGGTAATTTGATGTTATAATACAGTGATACTACCACAGTGTGTCAAATTAGAATAAATAATGGCTTAAACCAAAAGTAAAGTATAGTTAGGAGGGGGAGGAGGTTGGTTAGGTTGGTTGGGGTTAGGATAGTTGTTCCGGGTTTGGCTGTTTGTGTAAATGTTTGTAAATGTACCCACGATACAGGATAAATTCCTAGTGTGGGGCAAAGTTTAAAAAAAAAAAAAAGTCACGAAAATTGGTTGTTAAGCGTATTTCCTACCTACATAAATAGTCCGTATTCGTCCCAACAGAGTGAAGCAGAGGTGTACTTAATTGTACATCCACATTTTGCCAGTTATATTGAAGTCTCATGTTACAGGGTCGAGCCTATTGCCATTAACCGGGTACAAATCCAGACTCCTTGGCTGCTACTGTGAGATTCCTGATTGTAAAAAATAACACTTTGCCCGACCTGGGAATCGAACCTCATGCTCATAACGAGCGAAATGTGGGTGTAATATTAGGCACACCTCTGCCTAACCTTTCGGGGATTACAGGTGTGATGTTATGTTTAAAAATGAATTCGTGCTGTAATTCAACATTAAACATCTACAAATAATGTTGTGTACTTGGGTACCTGATAAATTAATCACTCGGTAACAATGGTTTCCCAATATCAACGTTTACACGATAACCGTACTAATATTTTGAAGTCAAATTACATTATTATTATGTCAACAATAACGTGTAATCGAATTTCAATGATATCTTGGTTTATACATTTTAGAGAGCATGTTGGCTCAGCGGTAACTGCGTCGAATAATGACTTTCTGCGCTCTTTTGGCACTTTTTGGCGATAAAATAAAGTGCTCCGACAAGTAAAACGATCAGTATTATTATCAAAAGTATTTTCTCAATACTGATCAGTGGTCCAAAGTTTTGACTGGTGCTGGCATTGGGTTCCCCGTTTGCATTTTGAGCTATTACTACTTCTTCTATTGAATAATTTTTTCCCATCGTCTTTCTTGACGTTTTGTTTTTCTTGAATTTTGTTGTTTCGTCGCTCTTTGTGGTTTTTTTCTTCTACAATTTTGAATTTTATTTCTTGAGTTCTTCTTAATTTTTGGTTGTCATTTCTTCAATTGTTCTTATGGCAGGGTCGCCATGAAGTGTATCCATAAGGATAGGTGGCTGATAGAAACAACTGTTCATTCCAAAGTTCCTTTTATTAATGTCCAATTATAACATACGAATCATATTGCTAACTTAAATTACTTACTTACTAAAATATTAATGCTTTGCTTGCGAACCGTGACATGTTTTTGGACCGACGACTGTCTTAACGGAGATCAGCAAAGGCATGTCCTTACAGCAGGTCATGTGTTCAAAACCCAAGCAGGTATATTACAATGTGTAATTTATTATATCATCATAGCTCTCAAAACTGTGAAGGAAATCATCGTGAGGAATCTCGATCAAACATTCGAAGATCGCGACTCGTACCAACCCGCATCGGGCCATCATGGTGGATTATATTATACAGGTTAGAAAGGACATCGACTTACAAATGACTAGCACGTGTTCAGTATATCATTCCGAACTTATGTGGGGAAAAATTCCTATGCGGGGGGAGCACATAGGAATTTTTCATCGGTTATAAAAAAAGAAGCTGAATTCACGGCTTTGGTGTGTAGGGTCCATAAGACCACCGATTTTAACTATAATGCAATTTCAAGTGTGCCATAATGTGACTTTGTGAATAAACTACAATAAGGTAGGTTTTTGCAATTTGCACGTCAGTGTCAGACTGTATGTTATATTTTGTTTGGCGGGCTACCCTGGCGCTTTTCCCTTAGTCAAAGGAGACGAGGAGGGGGAGGGGTTTTAGTTAGTAGATGATGTCAAATGTATTATAAAGAACTTAAAATATTCAGAACAAACAGAGATAATCTCTCTCTTTTCTCGATTTCCATAGAAAAGGTTACAGCAATTAGACATCGGTCCGTCATCATCTGCCTAGCCTTTTCCCAACTATGTTGGGGTCGGTTTGCAGTCTAACCGGATACTGAAAAACAGTATTTTACATAGAGCGACTGCCTATCTGACCTCCACAACCCAATCAGTACTGGGTAATAAGAAAATAATGACAGCCGAGACCAACGGCTTAACGTGCTTTCTGAGGTACGGTCATCGATCCGTTTAAACCAGATTAGAATCCGAATTCCAAGAATTTAATATTTTAAGTGAAAACCACAACAAGAGAAAAGTCGAGCCCAAATTGAATTTCAGCGATCGACGAAACCCTAAATACTTTTAACGTGTGCATTTTATTAAACCTAAAAGTCAAAATTTTATTTTAGTTTGCGGTTTGAACCCTAACTTAGTTAAATGTTTCGAAAGGCAGCTTTTGGTATAATAATCGAATTATGTACTTCGATTCTCTGAGATCAGATTAAAAAAAAAAGTAACCTATAGTGTACTTAGCTGTGGTTATTTTTTTTTAATCTGATCTTAGATAATATAATATTATTTTATCTCACAAAAATTAACTTGTATTTTTTTTTAAACTGCCATGGTCAGTTTGATAGGGATGAATAGGAAACATGGTAAATATCCCGTTTTTAGTGAATGATGTGTCATTCACTAAAAACGGGATATTTACCATGTTTACGACGTGTGTGTGACGACTTGAAAGAAAACTTGAAAAGTTAAGTAATTTTAAAAAGACCCTTGTAGAAGGCAATTGTTCAATTAAACAAGACTACCTGTTGCCCAGTGACACCTTATGCACTTAAGAACTTAGATGACATAACATGTGGCAACGAGCAATATTTGAATATATTCAAATAAATTATATACAGACTACAAATATAACTAAAATAAAAATACTAAAATAAAGTGCCTATTTATATACATATATTCAACGACGACAATAGGACACGTCTTAGGCGTCAAAGTACTCCTCCGCATCGCTGTCATCTGGAAACGTGCCCAGAAGACTGGCAGCATTGCCACGTTGAATGGTAATGCTGCTAATTCTTTGCCCAAGGAAAGAGCCAGCCCTCTCACGGTTACGGGAAGTGTCGACCAGTCGGCGAGAGATTTCCTTAAAAAGGAGACACGCACTCGGGCCCCATGACCAGAGCGTTTCGACCCCAAACGGCTCAAAACTGTAGTTACCAATAAGGTTACAGTATTTGCGCCGCTTGAGGATCTCAGCAGTCGCAGCAGCAGCGCCCGCACATCCGGCCGTGCTTGAAACGTGAGATGGCGCAAGGGTGTCGACACAATTTTTATTCAAATAAATAAAAATAAAAACTTTATTTCTACGAATAACTTTGAATTGCTCTCGTTATTTGCCAATAACAAAACTGTCCAATACAAATATTCTGTTCATAACAACTAACTATAAAAAACTGAGGTCCAATACACATAGCAATTATTTTTATCAGAACAATAATAGTTACGTCATGCAAATAAAGATTATTTTTACTATGTGAGCGTATTGGCCGCCCATCATCGATATCACCTAGTCTTTTCCAACTATATTGGGGCAACTGTCACACGGAAACAGTTGCAGTTAAATACCAGTTTATTACATGGGGTTATCTGGGGCAGGCCTAGTGCTACCAATCGTCATCAAAAATTCAGATTCCAAGCTAATACTGTGTCAACATCTGACTAGCCTTTCCCAAATAGGTTGCAGTTGGCTTCCAGTCTAATCATATGCAGCTGAATACCAGTATTTTAAATGAAACATCTGCCTATATACCCCTTGGTAAGACTGGTTATCAGACTTTCGGGTCATTGACTACCTGTAACGACTGCCAAAGATCTACCAATGACAGTCGGAACCAACGGCTTAATGTGCTTTCCGAAACATGGGGGGAACTCGGAATGTAATGGGTTGTCACCCATCCATGCACCGACCTAGGCAAGCGCGGCTTAACCTAAAGACGAACCCGAGCGGCTGTCATTATTTACCCACGAGCTCCTAAGCAAGCTAATACTGAGTCCTGTCGGTAAAAACCTTGAAACGTTTTGCCTGACCTGGAAATAGAAACCAGGACCCCATGGTCAGCTGCAGCACGTGTTTTTTTATGTTTAATGGGTAGGCCCATTAAACATAAAAAAAGCCCTCTTGACCTCAATCTAGTCCTAGAGCACAGAGATGAGGCCGACGATGGAACGAGCTAACCCAAAAGAAGCCTATTAACTCGCGACTTAAATAGATTGGGGTCATATGAACTTGGGAACACCGACGAAGGCAGGGAATTCCACTCCTTGGCTGTGTGCCTTGTGCCGGTGGGCCAGGCTATGAAGCTTGGTACCCACCAGCTTATCGTCACCAATGAGCCTCTTGGCTCTGCGCTCAACAGAGTGAGGGGCAGGTGAGTGGGTGTTTCAGTTTTCGAAGGCCTAGAGGACCCAAACCACTGTCTATCGATATTACTAACGATACAACAATACTTGAATCCATGTTCGAAAAATACTGTTCATAATATTATCAAAGCACTAACTAACAACACCGTCTCCATACACTGCACCTGCAACCGCTTCATAAATTATTCCAACAATCTAATTACGGTTTGTTCGATAACTAACTTACAGCATCTAAGTGTCCAAACTTTCCAAGCACGGAACATCCTAACTTTTATATAAACTATACATTAGCAGAGTGTAAATATAGAAGTAAATATCAAAGGATTTTGGACCTTAACCTTTGTGGGGGAAAGTTTTGTTCCCATTGACACTTTCATTCGTGTTATGACATTTTATATGCTTTGCTGTTTCGGTATAAGCTTAGTTTATAACATGCCATATATTTATAGCTTAATTACTAAATACTAAATTTAAAAAAAAATCTGTTAAGAGGCAAAATATAAGATTTTGATGTTGCCTATTACCATCAACTGGGCACAAACCCAGATCTGTGGCTGCTACTCAGAAATTCCTGATTGAAAAACCCAATAACACTGCCCGACCTGGGAATCGATCCCAGGACCTCTTGCTCAGCAGTCTGAATTTTTGATGCTTTAAAAGGAATAATTGAAGACTTTTTAAAGGAATAATTGAAGCAACCATTCCATTCGGAAGTTGGGGTCTCCAAAATGGCCGTTTTGTAGGTGTCCACAGCTTCTTCAGGTGATGAAAATCTCTGACCACGCAATTTATTCTTAATTTTAGGGAAGTATAGAAATCATTAGGGCTTAGGTCGGGGCTGTACGGCGGATGGTCTAAAAATTCTTTGTTTTCTTGCTCTAAAAACTCTTTTGTTCTGTTCGCGGTGTGAGAACTCGCATTGTCGTGATGGAGGATGATGCGGCGATTGCAGTTCTCTTTACGGAGTTCAGAAACGACCTGTGGCAAACAAATGCTAGTATACCATTCTGCATTAACCGTTCCTTGTCCCTCAAGAGGAATAGTCGCAACATGGCCGGTTTTGGAGACAAACGTGGCCACCATTTTTTTTGCAACACTCCGTGAACGAACAAATTTTGTTGGCTTTAACTCATTTTCGAACACCCAAACTCGTGACTGGTTTTTTGTTTCGGGTTCGTACGCATATATCCAGGATTCGTCACCTGAAACGATGTTGTATACAGCATTTGTGGATCCTGCGTGGAATCTTTCGAGAGTTCTGACGCACCAAGTAACGCGAGCCGCTTTTTGCTCTTCACAGCTAATTATTCATGCAAGATTATTTGTATTTGACTCATGCCAATGTCTAAAGTTGCCTGAATTTCGCGGTATGTCACATGTCGATCTTCCTCAATCAGCTTACGCACAGCATCAACGTTTTCTTGGGTGACTGCAGTTTTTGGACGACCTTGACGGGGATCATCACTGAGCTGGACACGTCCACATTGAAATTCAGCAAACCAGCGATAAATTGTGGTTTTGGATGGGGCTTCATCACCAAATGCAGAAATCATCCGGTCAACACACTGTTTTTGTGTTAAACCACTTCAAAAGTCATAATAAATCATCGCTCTTGAATTTTCTCGAGTCAATTCCATTTTCTCAACGACTGAACAAGTTTGACAAAACCTTGTGACAAAACCGAGAATCTTTTTTTAAATAAATAAATGGTATTCGATTTTTAAACCCAAGGAGTTTTCAATTTGATTTTAAAATGACAGGAACAGTGGAAATATTCCATTCCCGATACTTTTAGTGCAGACTATGTATTTTTGTTATATTCAACATGTTAAAGCACACTGTCAATTCCACTGTGCACCATCTCTATTAACCCTTTACTAAAAGGTCAAGATGTCTCCTTAAAGACGAAACATCTAATCAAATCTAATAGATACACAAAACTAAAACTAATTAACAACGTCTAAATCAACGATTGTTTGAGATACATTTCATTAATATTTCTTTGTAACTCTCTATTGACGAGTTTAATTTCAAATGTTCGCAGTCTACAGGGAACTCGAAAAGTTTGAAGTATTAACGAACTCCATAGCACTAATGGCATCTGCTTACAAACTCGATTTTGGACTTTTAACGAATATTGCTCTTCAAGCAGTTCTTTAACTCAATAACTGTGAGAAAAACATTCTTTGGTCAAAACCTTTTATATCAAAAGCAACGTCAACGTACAACGTCGTCGTAGCTTCTAAACAATTTTATTTCCCCACTGCCTACGGTGATTGTCTTTGTTTTAAAAAGTAAAAGGATATAATCCTTAATGACATCTTTTATTCTGTTAAACAAAAGATAAAATGTGGCTTCTCTTAAATCGTCATATATTTGTGGGATGTTTCCTCTTATATTAAAGGCCCTCGATTGTGTTTACGTAATCGACGTAATGACAACACTTCTAGAGAGCACAAACTGAAGTTCTAAGGCCATGTCACGAGCGCGCGTCGTAACTTAACGTAAAAACATCGATTTTAAAATTAATATAAATTCGTTTTATATATTTATAATCATTTCATAAATTTATTCATACCCATGGATGATAGTGACTGTGATTGTTGCAAACAATTTAGCTAAAATGCTACAGGATAATTATATTTTCGATTCAAAAATCGACGTATAATGTGTTTAAAAGTACCCATAACGAAGTCGAAAGGCACTTGTTATCCCGTCATTGTGAACATTTTTTTGTTCCAGTAGATATTGGAGATTAAAGTTCTAACTTTATCACAAGTTTTTTTTTTATTCAAGTTTGTAATGTTATAACTTTACTTTAAATACCTTCATGTCCCTCGTACTATTAATTCAATGCATCTTTCTTTTTAAAGTGCGCCACATTGAGTTCGTAAAACGTGATATTTCATCCCCAAAAAAAATGTCGTTTCACAGCAATTATTTTTTGTGTACTGTTACTTAGTTTGATGTACAGAACCCTTGGTTGACGTCTTCGTGGATGTCCGTTTACACCTTGTATATGTGACCTTAACACCGCCCGCTCTTTTTAGGGCCTCTGGATGTCAAATCACGCTATATTTCAAATTAAATTACGGTTTTTGTGTGGGTCCCGAGACATTAACAGAGGCGTCTCTTGACCAAAGGTAATTTTTGACCCTCATTTGTTTAAGGCACGGGTCACATTATTTGTGAATCCGATGTACATACAAAGCATATTAGTTACAGCTACCTCAATAGAAGGATTGATTTCGGTCACTCAATTACAATAGAATAAAGTTTTGGGTAAAACCAGAATTATCATTGTTCTCGTATCGTTCAATCGGGTATTGAGAATTTAAGTTTGAGGTATTTTTAATTACAAGGTGTAACAATGCCCTTAACGAAACCGTCAACAAAACATTCTGTACATCAAACTAAGTAACTTTACGCAAAAACTATTGCTGGAAAAAAAACTTTTTTTTTTTGGGGTGAAAATCGTTTACGGTAGGAATCAATGTAATGCACTTAAAACATTGTGATGATGGAGGTGTTTAAAGTAAAAATCTTACATTCAAAACATATATTTATAAAAAAACTTGTGAAAAAGTTGGAATTTTGACCCCCAATATCTCCGTAACTAGAAGGTAGGGTCTAGAACAAAAAAAACCGGCCAAGTGCGAGTCAGACTCGCGCACCGAGGGTTCCGTAAAATTATTAAAAATATTTTTATTATATGATATAACTAAAAATGTATACTTTTCGCAATTTTTCCTATATCTCTGCTATAAGACGTTGCTTCATACCAAATTTCAAGATTCTGAGTTCACGGGAAGTACCCTGTAGGTTTTGATTCCCTTGCGAGTGTCGAAAATTTGTGGCATAAACGGGAGTATCTTTTGATCGCGTTGACTTAGAAGTTTGATTTTTTCACAGCTCCAAGAGACCATAGACTTGAGTATTTGATATGAATTTCAGCTTGATACCTCCACGCGTTCCTGAGAAAAAAGGTCTTGACAGACAGACAGACGGACAACAAAGTGATCCTATAAGGGTTCCGTTTTTACCTTTTGAGGTACGGAACCCTAAAAATGATTGCAATGAAGGGAGAACGAGTGCCTTTCGGCTTCGTTAAGGGTCGACGGGTAAGACTCTTTGTAGTTCCTGTTACTGAAACATTTATTTCCATTCAAAATACGAAAAATTAGGATATCATAGGAATATTTGCAGAGGAACATGGAGAGATTGAACATTAAGAGCAGCTCGTGGCTAAATAATACCAGCCGGATCAATCTTCGGGTTATGCCGCGCTTGCCTAGGTTGGTTGGTCCGCGGATGGGTGACCACCCATTACATACCGAGTTTCCTCCGTGCCTCGTGAAACTGTCAAGCCGTTATAGATCTTTAACAGATGTTACAGGTAGTCAGTGGCCTGAAAGTCTGACAACCCGTCTTACCAATGGGTATCGTATTACTCAGTATTAACTGCCCATGATGACATCACCATGCGACAGAACCCTGAAGACCCACTGCTTCCAAAAGCACTACAACATAGAGCTCACAGTGGAGATGTGTGACTACTCTGGTCCAAAAGAGCTAAGGATCTACACTGATGGATTAAAAACCGACGATGGGACAGGTGTCGGAGTCTTCTCCGACGACCTACACCACGTCCACGTCGTGGACGTCCTATATCCAGACCCCTGGGAATTCTCAACTCCGTATATCAAGCAGAGTGCGTAGACATTATCATTGCACAGCGGCACATGCCATAGAGGCCAGGGAACTTACGGTATAAAGTATACGAATATGGTTATTATATCCCATATTCGTATACTTTTCGACAGTGCCTCAGTTCTCCAATCCTTAAAGAGAAACCATCACACAGATCACGTCGAGACTAATACTAGAATACCATAATGCCCTAGAACGAGTTACGGTACTAAACCGCAACACGGTGATACTACAATGGATCAAAGGACACAGTGGATCACTTAGAAACGATGCAGCTGATGATATTTCAAAATTACGCGTGCGAGAAATTTCTGATGCAAAATGTCAGTAACACTTTGCCCGACCAGGGAATCGAACCAAACCCTCTTCCGCTCAGCAGTGGCGCTTGCGACCACTAGACCAACAAGGCAGTCTAGTTTGACTGTTTTCTAACTGCTTAATAGACTGATATCTGTGAGGACCTTGAAATTACCTTGTTAAAGTGGTTTAATACAAAACATCAGCAAAAACAACAACCTATTTTATACAAAAATACGGGAGTAGCGATGCGAAAAATAATATCTGCAAAAAACAAAAGCTCTTTTTATTTATAAACAAAAACCCCAGGTTTTAAGTCAAATACGATGCAAATAAATGATTTTAAAGCTATGTTGCATATTTTTATTCATTTAAATCAGAACCAGAAAAAGGATTACCTATATTAATTTTACATCTATAGCCTCACTTTCGTGGAAACATCATCAATAAAATAATATATACTAAGGTGTATTTACGTACAGGAATTATCCCTGAGCTAATAAATGTATCTATATAAAATAGTTTCATGTAAAATAGCTCGTGATAGACAGGCTGACACTAAAGACGCATAGGTAAAAGCTTCCTTTTGACAGGTACACCAACAGTTTTGACTCGGGCATTAGTAAGGATTATCCGCGACGGATTATGGCAAAGTAAATATGTACTTTCAGCTTAGTTTAGTATACAGAAAACAAATAATAGACATAGTGGAACGTTGTTGTGTTTGTTATGTAATAGCAGTCTCGAATTTTTCTGAAGAGAAAAGACTTTTTGAAATATAGGATCGAGTATGATAGACCATAGCTTGATGGTATTTTCAGACCACTCTGGCGTGCCTAGACAACGTGACATTCAATCAGCGTTAACAATAATGGAAAATTCATTGGCGGTCGATCACTTTTCACCCCTAAACCCTTAGTAATAAGGCTGAAAAGTGGGTGACCATCAGTGAGCACGGTAGTACCTAAGTGCTACCGCGCTCACTAATGGTCGCACGGACGCAGGTCACGAATAAGACTGTTAACATGTTAAATTTTGGACACCCAATCTAGTCTGAGCGGTCAACATACTCTAAAAAAAAAGGCCGACATTATTATTTCAAGATAAAAGAGAATCTAATCATAAAACTCATCATTCTACCATTCAGTATTTTACATACATTACAATAATATCATGTTTTTATTGCTTTAGGCTTGACGTAAATCTGACCTTTCTTTCATCCAGTAGATCTGGGTCCAAATCGTTTAGCCCATTTAGGCTAGCCTATAAAGGATACCATATTTTTATAATAAAAATATATAAAATGTTTTTGTATCATCTACGTTAGCTATATACGTACACGTGTAAGACGACAATAGTAGGAATGAATAAATATTAAAGGAAATTATTTTCAAATGCCTAAATCTAATGGATGGCAAAATGAGTCTTGGGCCGGACTCCACTGAAGCGGAGACGAGACTAGAAGAGAGGAGATGTGTTATAAACCACCAATAGAAATTCCTTATTTAAACTTCTCGTCTCCGCTATAGTTGAAACGGTTGAGCATAGAGGAGAGTAGATGTTTCGTCAAGACGAGAAGAGACATGAGCTGTGCGCTGCGAGCGGCGTGCGGCGCGCGGCGTGCTGTGAGCGGCCCGCTGCGAGCGGCGTGTGGCGCGCGGTATGCTGTGAGCGGCGCGCTGCGAGCGTCGTGCGGCGCACGGTGTGCTGTGAGCGGCGTGTGGCGCGCGGTATGCTGTGAGCTGCGCGCTGCGAGCGTCGTGCGGCGCACGGTGTGCTGTGAGCGGCCCGCTGCGAGCGGCGTGCGGCGCGCGGTGTGAAATGAGCGGCGCGCTGCGGGTGGCGTGCGGAGCGCGGTGTGCCGTGAGCGACGCGCTGCGAGCGGCGTGCGGCGCGCGGTGTTCTGTAAGCGGTGTGAGTGGTGCACAATGAGCTAATCTCCTCTCCTCTCCTTTTTGCTCATCTCTGCACAGTTCTGGTGAATAGACTTTAGCCCTTACGAATCTAGTGTTTAAAAAAAAAACTTTGCCCTGCCCTAGGAATTTCTCCTGTATCGTAGGTGCGTTTACAAACATTTGAGCTCACATACACAAACAGCCAGACCCGTAACAACAACCTGTAGGCCATACAAATATTTGTTCCGTACGGCAATCGAATCCGCGACAGCGCAGCCGCTAATCGCTTAGCCACTCGCTGCGCCAACCGTGCCGTCTCCGGTTGCCTCCGCTTTGGTGGAGTAGGGGCCTAGTCTGAAAGCTTACTAGTTACTTACTTGGTATCTGATAAAACCTAAACTTGTTTTCCTAAAAAGTTGATGGATAACGAAAATAAAAATGATAAAAATTACCTGCTTTTTACTTTGATCACGTTGCAGATTATTAAAATCTAGCACTGCAGCATTAGCCAGCAGGCTACTTTCAAAATCTACGAAAGATTTTCACAATTTTTCAAGATTTTCACAATTCATATTACCCACTACCTGAAATAGGTCAAACTATCAGAATGTAAAGTTTTAAATAGAAAATATGTTCTGGTGACGTCTCCACAATGACGTCATCCCCCACCGCTATTCGCACTATTTTATCGCGTCAATCTATTGAAGATTCACGCTCCTCAATCAAGCAGCGACAAGCACTATCTATGAAATTTACGAGCTTTTCAGCGTAAGCGCTGCAGCGCTGGATCTATGCTTTTATACGGTGGGAAGTAAACAGAGGTTCGGGGTTCTGGTTCAATTTGTTTCAGAAAAAACATGGTTTTAGAAATAAGCTCCGCATGATCGTCGGAAAAACATACTACTGGAATCAAAAGGACCCTATCTCCTACCTTGGACCTGGTCAACCATCGGAATCGGTGGAGTGAAAAGGTAACAGAAACATAGAGTTACTTTCTCGCTGACTTCAAAAAACAAGAGCCTGTCGATGTGGCGATATTTGTAAGGCCTTTTTCAAACACATCAAAGAACTATGATGATGCTGTCACTTATTTGTATCCTCTGAAACATCAACCAGTCTTACCAAGTGGTATCATACTACCCGGTGGTAACTGGATTGTGGAGGTCAGATAGGCAGTCGTCCCTTGTAAAATACTGGTATTCAGCGGCATCCAATTAGACTGGAAGCCGACCCCAATATAGTTGGGAAAAGGCTAGGCAGATGATGATGATCTGGAAAATCACAGATTTTTAATATTCAAAATTTGGTAGTGTGTAGAACCAACTGTGTAATGGGTATTTAAAAGCCTAAAAAAGACAGTCGGACAACCAGGTTTGCCATTGGATATTGTGCTACTTACTAACTGGATTGTGGAGGTCAGGCAGTCGCTTTTCGTAAATACTGGTATTTAGCTGGGGATGGCACATAGTTGGAAAAAGCTAGACAGAATAATGATGATTAATATAGAATTAGATAGCCCATAATACTCCTGAATACGATGACGAATGAACTTTACCGTTTTCTGGCTAACAAAGCATAATGTGCCCTCAATTCATGTCCTTTGTCTTACCTAGATTATATTATGACAGGGCGATGTACCCTGAAACTAGGATGCGTAGGTTAATACCTATATGTATATATACGTAGGTACTAAAGCGACTAACGGCACAACAAACGGTGCGGAAGAATAGATCATAAAATGTTGCTGGCATGTTATAAAACTGATCGTTTCCAGAAAACTTCTTTTGTTTTTTTTTTAACATTTCAGCTTTGTCGATTCGACGAATTTCGGAGCACAGGAATAAAAGGTTTTCATGTTAAAAGTTAAACAAAGGATTAAATTCATATTTTTCCAGTATTTTTTTTTTTGATTCTGCCAAATACAAGGAACGAATAGAGATTTCAAAGCTTTGCATGGTTTAAATAAAATAAACAAATATCTGGAAGAACAGCTATCAGCAACTGGAATGGTTAATTTTGAATTACATAAATTGGAACACCATATTTGCAGTTATAACTGCCGATGCGACAGCCGTTGTGATCATTGTAATGTTTCGAATTTATTTGATCAACAACTGACTGCGAAAATGTGAGTGAACCTACATCGCTGCCTTATATTTTCAGCATTACAAGCGTGATGTTTGTTTCATTAAACAACATAACATTAGGTACTTGATCAAAATCTTTCTTTTCTCGTATCGTTTTTTTCGTCCAATAAAATATTGGGTTTTCAGAATAATTTTATGTGTACCGACTAGTTTCGCACTATTCCTGTAACATGGCTCAGGGGTGGAGTGAGAGCTATGCTAGGTTTGAAGTATGAAAGAGACGACTTTTTGTTCAATCTTCGTAAGTAAAGAGATTGTTTTTTGCACCACTAGTGAAAACTGAATCCTTTTAATACTTACTTAGAAAGCAACAATAATGAGAATGATATAATAATTGCAGCTCAGGCGATAATAATCTGTATCTTTATTATAATATCTTAATATGTTTTTAATAAGTCTATACCATAAATCAATAATGTAATAAATTTCTGAAAGGTTTTGTTAAAGCTTCGTTAGTTACATTCATTAGTTACGTATTTTATATACATCTTCATAAATATAGTTCGCGTACTAAAACTACTTATTTACTCAGGACCGTACTCGAAACCAACCTTAGTTATAACGAGGTTTATAGTATTTGAAAGCTATTGACCATATTTAAATGGAAACTATCTAAAGAAATATGGACGTAATGTAAGGATCCTAGCAGGTTTACTGTTTACCCGCATGGGTAAAAGCGTCAGTTTCTGACTGATTCGACTTTTACCATTTTTGTTACTTATAAAATGTTAAATTCTTCCGAAACATCTGTAGAAAATTAGGTGCAACTCAAACCACTGAAACCATCAATTGAATTTCACAGAATTTATCGTTTGTCCTCTTAAGTATTGACTAGATCTAGGTACTAGAGTGAAAAATTCATACTTAATATAATACATATAATCTTTACATAGTATAAAACAAAATCGCTCCAACTGTTTGTACGCTTAGATCGTTTAAACTACACAACCGATTTGAATGCAGTTTTCAGCAATAGATAGAGATTCAAGAGGAATGTTTATTTGTATATCGCATCCGTGCGAAGCCGGGGCGGGTCGTTAGTAATATTATAAATACGAAAGTAGCTCTGTTTGTTTGTTTGTTATATTTTCACGACTAAACGGCTGATCGGATGGTAATTAAATTTGGCAAGGAGATAGATTATAAATGTAAAGGGACATAAGATATCTTTTTTTTTCACACTCATACACATACAAATTTCCACGCGAGCGAAGTCGCGGGCAACAGCTAGTAAAAAATATACCTCTAAAGTAAAGCTAATCTCTCACCCCATTTTGTCCTGTAAATTGTTCTATGAAACGACAAAGTATTCAGCTAAAAATGTAGTTACATTATTTATTTGAGCAAATGGACAAAGCCAGGCGAAAATTGTTCTCAGTAACGAAAAGTGGTCTCAGTAAGGCGATGTCTGGCTATGTTTGAGGAGTTTAGATTTTTTTATGTTTTTAGAACCAAATGAAACCTATTAATAAGGTTTTTTTTATATTTACCTACGCATATTGAAGAGAGACAAAAAAATGTGTATGGAAACATGTGTATTTTGTTGCTTAGAGTCTAAAAATATAAAATAAAACAAAAACCGTACATAAAACTTGTTCAAACATCAAACACATACCTGATTTTACCTAACTACCTACTCGTACATCGAAATTTGTATTTTTCTCTTTTTTTATAAACTTTCAATTTATACCAATTTTAACAATATATTTTTTACACTTCAGAATATTTTCATACTAATAGGGGATTTTTATGGAGAATCCAAATGTAGGTATACATATGAATCTCACCAAAATTATCGAGAAATCTGCGAAAGATAGTATGTATGTTGGGAACACACCCCGCGAGGCACGACGAGGGTGGTCAGCCGGGGGACATGCGGGTCGCGCCAAATGAGAGGATAATCAAAGTCGCTTCTCGTGTCTGTCTGTGTCCGCGTTTTACCTCTTTACTACGCAACGGATTTGATGATGAGGTTGACAGTATAATTTAGAGAATTCATCCGAGAGGCTTATGTTTTTAATACGAGTATTAATATACTCGTATTAAAAACATAAGCCTCTTTTATTTTAAACTATCAAGAAACACGGGCGAGTACACCACGTACGTACTCCTTGAGTGTACTGGCGTCACCCAGATACGCGAGAAGACTCTTGGAACACCAAGATCTCTTGCGGATGCCCTGAGAAGACCGGGAAGTCTGATCTGCTTCTGGAGGGAGGTGGGCTGGCTGGAGTAGCGACCACCATGGCTCACGCACAATGGTCCACTTTAGGGACTAAGTGCGGAAACCAAATCCCTAACATAGAACACGGGCGAGCCAGACACTATATACAAATATCTGATCATTATCACCCAATCGGATTTCTAGTTAAATAATGTATGTACCAAAGTATACGTTTATACATCATCACCATCTGCCTAGCCTTTTCCTAACTATATTGGGATCGGCTTCCAGTCTAATCGGATGCAGCTGATACCAGTATTTTACATGGAGTGACTGCCTATCTGACCTCCACAGCCCAGTTAGTACTGAGTAATACGATACCCCTTGGTAAGACTGCTTATCAGACTCACGGGCCAGTGCCTACCTGTAACGACTGTCAAAGATCTATAAATGACAGCCGGGACCAACGGCTTAACGTGCTTTCCGAGACACAGTAAAAACTCGGTATGTATTGGGTGGTCACTCATCCAGGTACCAACCTAGGAAAGCTTTACCTTAAGATCGACTCGAGTGGCTGTTATTATTTAGCCACGAGCGCAAAGTATAGGTTTATACATTTCTTAAGATATATCTTGGAAATGATAAGAATTGACCCTCGGTTCTCATGTAAAAACTGCCCTTCCAAACGCCCCATGCAAATCGTTTTTCTTTCCTTAGTGCATATCAATCAAATTTTCAATTTCCTACCTCTCCGCCATTTTTATACTGTCATTTTTCACTGAAAGGCTTGAATAAAATGGTAGCTTCATAATCCCGGCGTAGTATTTTCCGAGTAGAAGTTTTGGAATTCGTTGTACCTAATCCTGTACATAATTAAATACAAGCAATTTTAAAAATAGCCAAAACAATTTAACATTCAGTGATAAACTAAAAACATAAATACATCTTCATTGTCTGTGCCTCGGGCCTTTTCAACATTTAAGCGATAAAATATTTTTCCTTTACAATTCTAATTCGAATTCCAACATGGATTATTTCACTGAAATAGATCCTAAATGTTCCTGTTTAAACACTTTTTGCGCAAAAATAACTGGATTTGAATTAAAAAAGAAATAAATTCCTTCCACGTATTTAGAAAAAGTGTTTTTTCGAATTTGTTTTATTACCTACTATTAAAATGTTTTAAAAGTCTTGACTGCCTCGTTGGTTGAGTGGTCGCAATCGCGGCACTAGAGCATGAGGTCCTGGGTTCGATTCCCGGTTCGGGCAAAGTGTTATTAGTTTTTTTCATCATGAATTTCTCAGTATCAACCACGGAGTCTAGATTTTTGCCCGGTTGATGGCAATAGGCTCGCCCCCTATTACACGTTACTTAGACATTACTGGCGTGGTGTAGGTGTACTAGGTTCACCTAAGCTAAACCATTTGGAGATTACGGGCGGGATGTTACGAGTATATCAAAATGTCAATTTTATTTTATTTTAAAATTGATTTAAACTAATAAGTTTTCATTTCTTACATGTCTAAATTTCTCCAAGAAAAGGTAGTGACTACACTGCAAATAAGGAATAGAGACCTACTTACATTTGATTTATCTACTAACCTGCTACCAACTACTAAATGTTGACATACTCATAAAATTACCAAGAGAGACAGTGAACCAGATGCAAAATCGTTTTCCGTTTCAAAAAGCAATTCTATATGCGTTGAAATAGGTACTTATTTTCTTATTCCGACCAATGCCTTTAAGGTAAGATACTGAATTTGTCTTATTTGGGTCTTGTTCTTAATAAGAAAATTACTTTTCTAATTAAGAGCGAAATCACGAGGGAAAGAACTTGATGGTTAACGACATATTTATTTTTTTATTGTCAAAAAACCAATAATCGCAAAGAAACAAAGAACAAGTATATCTCGACTTCGTTAAGGGTATTTTTATACCCTTTCTAACACCGTAAATATTGAAAAAAATATAAGTTACGAAAATACATTCAGTTTTCCTCGCAAGTGTGCTTAAAAACGTCGTTTTATACGCATGAATATTTACCATGGCACTCACGGCTCCATTTAACCAGCCAATCTCGTGTGTAATGAGAAAATTTTGACACTTGTATCAAAATCTTGCACATCTTCTTGTTGCCGAACCAATCTGGATACTAAAGTTCTTTCTAAAATTAAAAAAAATATATCGTCTCGTTTTTGCGCTTGTAAAACCTGTGAAGCTGTCAAATCCTTACTAAAAAATCCCTACTAATATTATAAATGCGAAAGTAACTCTGTCTGTCTGTCTGTCTATTACACTTTCACGTCTAAACCACTGAACTGATTTTAATGAAAGGTGCGGAGATAGAGTTGACCTTGAGAAAGAACATAGGTTAGTTTTTATCCCGGACTTTTGAAGAGTTCTCTTGGAAACGCGATATAACCGAACTTGACGTGGGCGAAGCCGCGGGCGGAAAACTAGTAATATTATAAATGCGAAAGTTACTCTGTCTGTCTGTGTGTTACGCAATCACGCCTAAACTACTTAACCGATTTGTACTGAGATAGTCTAGAGCTTGAGAAAGGACATAAGTTACTTTTTAATGCGAAAAAAGGGCTGTAAGGGTTTGATATAGGGGATGAAAGTTTGTATGGAAATTACGTCATTTTTAAAGCTAGAACCTTGAATCTTATTTTTTAGGCTTTTGATTAGATATAAATAAAAACGACATTCAAAGTTTGTAAAAAAAATACTGTAAAGGGGATAAAAATAAGGGATGGAACTTTAGACGAAAGTCCGTCAGTTTTGAAGTTAGGATCTTCAAATTTTGTGTTTAGGCTGACGATTGAAAATTGACGTGTTATGTGTCTCAGCGTTTTTGATAATTCTACCCTAGCAGGGTTAAAAAGGGGGATGAAGGTAAGTTTGTTTCCGTAACCTGGATGAATCTATGGGTTACTTTTTAATCCCGGTGGTACGTACCCGTCGGATATTTTTCGACATCCACGCGGGCGAAGCCGTGGGCAAAAGCTAGTTGTACATAATTCAAACACATACGAGGAGTACACTACACATTAACATTGTATCCTTTTCCAGGCTCCTTTTGCTTTAGAAACGTATTAAGAAAAGGTTTCGTACGAACAAGTAAAGAATTTAATCATTTAAATATCACTGGCTCTCATAAGAATTCCAAGTGTCATGAATTCTAATAGTGAATACTTGTCCCTCCGCCCGATGCATAAATTTTATTGAAGCGCCATACCAACTAATGCAGTAAGTATTAGATTTGCACTCGTCATATCATAGGCATTCTGGGAATATCAAGACTGCCTTGTTGGTCTAGTGAATTTTCTCAGAAGCAGCCTGGAGTCTGGATATGTGCCCAGTTGGTGGCAATAGGCTCGCCCCCTATTTCACTAGCTAAATATGGTTTTACAATTAGGAATACGTCTGCCTAAATCTTCGGGGAAACGCAGGTGTGATACTATGTTTTATTATAGGCAATAGGCTCGCCCCCCCCCCCTATTACATGGGACTTAAATATAACTGAAGCAATGTGGGTGAGAACTAGGTCATTAAGTCCAACTCTGCCTAACCCTTCGGGGATTACAGGCGTGATATTATGTTATGTTTGTGACATTCGTTGGTCCAACGATGAATATCTTTTGGAAACAAAGCTTGCACTTTTGTGATGTTTTATTGACTAATAAAAGTAGCATTGTGTAAGTATTTCATAATCGTATTTCGTCGGAATCAAATAAAATTAAGTGGCAAAACTGCATAACTCGATAATTATGTAATAACATCAAAACAAAAGAAAAGATTTACTAAACTTCTTCTTCTTTCTCGTGTGCCTCTGACTCTTGGCTTCATATGCCGTCGATAAATATCTCTCAAGCATGCTGTTTTCCTCACGATGTTTTCCTTCACCCAAGCAAGTGATAACCATACAATACGCACTTGAATCTAAAAAATCAGAGGTGCGTGTCTTGGGTTCCACCTTGAGACTAAATTTACACCCTTATACATAATGTTGTTGTATCTTTCGTTGGGGACCGGCACTGTACTCCTTAACACAGGTTATATATTAACCTAGCTAGGAATACAGCACCTCACCCACCATTCTATTGTAGTCTTTGTACACTATATTCCAATTCTGTAAACTGTCATCATATACTACAATGTGTTTTTTGATGAATAAATTATTATTATTTCCTTTATTCATCTGTAAACAAATTTATTACATTTTTAAATATTGATTTAAAAAATACATAAAAAACATTTAAAAATATAAAAAATTGTAGCCCACCGGTATCGGGAACAAGGTCCAAGCTACCGGCGGTCAGGGCTCCAGAGAGAGGAACCTCCTAACTATACGAGCCGTGTCCTTTCTGAATCAAGCCCTTGATCCAGCTGCCTAACGAGAGACTCCTTAGATATTGGTCGAGGCTCTTGGCAATTAAGCCATGGGCTGACACGACTATCGGCACAATGATTGCTGAGTCCACATCCCACATGTCGACAACCTCGCGAGCCAAGTCAAGATACTTGATTTGCTTATCTTTCTCGGCTTTCACGAGGTTCTCGTCATGCGGGACCGTAATGTCAACAATCATTGCGCGCCGCTCTGATCGATCCACCACCACTATATCAGGCTTATTGGCTACAATAGTGAATAATAATAATAATAATAATTATTATTATTAATGTCCAAGACGTGACTGCCTATGCAGTTCCATGTTGCGTTACATTGTTGCAAAGAAACAAACTTCACAAACAGAAAGTAAGCCTTCACTCCTAAAGCAAATTGTACTCGTAACACTCTCATTCGCTTCCATTTTTCACCGTCACTACTTATTTACGTTTTTCCGATACAAACCCTTACATTGCTCGTGACACCGATCCACAATTCCCAATTTTCATTTTTTTCCATAAAAACGGGTTGAATAGGCAAAATATAAGGGGATGAGTTTATGCACCAGTGTGAAACTCGGGATTTATACGACTGTATTCACGGCACGCGGGGCTTTAACTAAACTTACTGTTTGTGAATGCATTCGTATAATATTACCCTGATAGTCTGGATGGGCGGTGCAGATAATATAATATCTGAAATAGCGCATGAGATTTATTTTATGGGTACATCACTATTTTATTTATAGCTGGCAGTTTTTGACGCCGTGTTTTGAATTTTGTTAGAACCTTTTTCTAGAAATTAACGCATGCAATTTCTATTGATATAGCATAATCAGCCTACAATGTTCCCACTGCTGGGACACACGGCCTCCGATAACATAACAACACGCCTGTAATCCCTGGAGGGTTCGGCAGAAGTGTACCTAATAGTACACCCATATATCGCCAGTTTTGTTTTAAGTCCCATGTAATGAGGGGCACCTATTGCCATCAACCGGGCACAAATCCCGACTCTACGGCTGCTGGCTCCAGCCACTGAACTAAACATCAATTTTATTTCCAAAAATGTATTCGATAAATACCAATGTTTTCAAGAGTAATTCTGTACTTGATCTCTTTTTCAAACGAAATGTTTTCTTGCCTGTATTATAGTCATAACAACCATTTTTTTGATAGGCTTTCCTCTTTGCCATGAGCCTGTGACCTCTTTTTCCTTGATTATAATACAATAAATGCTTCACTTCAATAAATTAGTATTCATCAAATCGGCAAAAAATTAAAAGGAAGACAGATTTTATACAAATTAAGTCTAGTGATTGATAAACGGAAATAAAATATAATAGTATGTTAATATATATTGTAAAAATCACGAGTCACTATGTTCACGCTAATTGCCAAATCCAGACAACCTTTTCAGTCACCGGCGTCACTGTCAGACTTCCTCTAAAGTACTCATTTCTTATTTTATCCATTCGCGTAACACCACAAATTCCCCTTAGCATTCTCACGTGCGCGATATAGCTGGTTACTTTCTAAAGCCGCACGTACCAACATCTTTATGATTAATACTAGCTTCCGCTCGCGGTTTCGCCCGCATATATTTTTTATTTTATTTTCACCGTTACTTTATGACCTTATGAGTAATTCTGATGTAAAAGCTATATTATTACTGTACAGTGTCGTTAAAATCCATTCAGTACTTTTTGCGTGAAAGAATAACAAGCATGCAGCCATTCATAGATCCTCAAAAACTTTCATGTTTTTAATTGCAGCAAGATTCACCTAGCTTCAGACGTTTTATAGGCGCCCATCTAGGTTTATGTTAAACTAACTGTTACCCGCGACCTTCGCGTTGACCTTTGCGTGAAATTATTATTATTACTTCCCCATTTGAATTAGATTTTGTTTACAATTTCAAGGGTTTTATTTTTTCTAAAATAAAAGTAATTTTAATTTTCTCCTTATAACATCAGCTATCTGCATATCGTGAAAGACCAGTCAAAAACGGTCCAGCCGTTTCGAAGATTAGAGACAAACCCCCGACTATTTTTGTTATAAGTAGGTACCGTATATTTTCATAAGCATTGAGTAAAAAGCTGTTATTTTGAAATTACAAACATAATACTTCACTTTTATTTATTTGTCTAGATAAAATATTTTAAATCAGAAGCTTGGATGTTTGTTCATGCAATGAAAACCACACAAAATAAATTCCAATGACTCAAGAATAAAATGTTACCCACATTTTATTTTTTGATAGAAAAAAAAATGGTTTTTGTTAACGATTATCCCATGTTTCCAACCAATGGAGTCTGCTATAAACAAAACGGTTTACTGAGCATGACTTTTCCAATCGAGTGGAAGGGACCGAACAGTAAATAGGCAAATTGATGTTTTTCTTATACTTTGCTCCTAATTGGATCAAAGGTAGGATAAAGTTTGTACGGCTATCGTTGAGAACAGCCAATTTCTGTTTTATTGTGTGTATTTATGAATATGTTTTAGTCGTGATGTTAAGGACTATTATCTGCGGGCCTAGCTTCCACACAATAATATTCGATAAAACTAAGCCTATGACACTCAAGGAATAATGTAGATTCCCATTAGTAACAGAGTTTAGGAATCGGATCAGTTATTCCGAAAATTATCCCCTATTTCGAAACTTAAAAATTTTACCTCTACACCATGACTTTTCAATCATCTTACAAAGGTGGTGGAGGTCCACTTAATGTATCCGACATAAAATACCTCTACGCGAGTTTATAAGCGTAATAAGGTTATTACACCTTCATTGTAATTAGGTAACAGGATTACATTACGAGTAACTTCCTGGTACTGCGATAACAGGAAGCATTTAGATTATAATAGCCGCCCCAGTGCAGTCCTGTGCTAGGAAGTTGGGATGGCGCAAGTGTGTCGACGCAACAATGCGCAATGCGTCCCACACCAAAGGCCTACCCAACTTCCATGGCATTATGGTCATTCCATTTTACCTGATTTTTATGTTCAACCAATAACTTGTATGTGTGGTGTAAACTGTTAGTATGAGTCGGTTATAAATAAAACAATAATAAAAATACATTTGGGTCGAGTAGGTATTGAAGTTTTCTGTTAGACAGCTGATTTTTTTTCGCGATTACAATGGTGGTATCATAGAGTAAGTTCATAAGTTTGATGGCTTGTAATATGACCAAACTTTTCTGGTACACGCTGTATTTGTTATCAAAAAGTTTAGAAGTTTTTCAAAGGATGCAAAGTTCCTCATCCTTCCTTGTAAAATGATTTATCTCCAACGACGACGAGATGAAGATGACGATGACGAGACTGGTGTTGTATCTGATGAGCTACTGCCCACAGGTTGTTGTCGGAAAGTAGAATATATCCTAATCTCGAACATACTCGGCTTGCCCGATGTAGGGTCTTGCGTGGCATTAGGTAGATAATATTTGCTATAGTTTAATATGTAACGATTAAGGCTGATTTTATAGTCACGCGTTTCAGCAGCGCCGTTCGGAGCGCGCGCGCTCGGATATGTATTGGGGTAGTAGTAGCGTTTCAAATTCGCGCGCTTGAGCAGCGCCATTCGGTGTTCCTGTTCAACAGCGCGCTGCCCAACGGCGCGTCTAGCGGCGTGACTATAAAACCAGCCTAATGAAAGTTTATTATTTTTATTTTTATTGTAACAGATATTTGCACACCTGTTAAGGTAGGATATGGCTTAAAGAACTTCTGTAGTATGTATCACCTCATGTACCTACACATGTTCAAGCAAATAAATGATTTGATATGGTTTTTTTGTCGTCATATTGCGTTATAGATGGCCGTCGCACACAATGATAATGTAATAACTTGCAGCACTAGCAGTGATATAGTCTTTTACAAAAAAAAATCAGTGTTCTAAATAGCTTGTCTTTACAGCAGATAAACTTTTGTTGTTGCTAGTGTGTGCATTTTCTAAATCATTCGGCGATTAACCTTAGCTACTTATATTGGCCAAATAATTGTCAACTCCCGGTCCTGGGTTCGATTCCCGGGTCGGGCGAAGTGCTATTGGGTTTTTTCATCAGAAATTTCTCAGTAGCAGCCACGGAGTCTGGATTCGTTCCTGGTTGATGACTATAGGCTCGCCCCCTATTACATGGGACATATACATAACTGGCGAAATGAGGGTGTATTATTAGGTACAACTCTGCCTAACCCTACGGGCCACTACGGGGAATACAGTCGTGATGTTATGCTATGTAAATTGTCGATTTTTATAGTCTTGTTTTTCCTTATGAAGTAAATAATCAAAGGCTCTCAAGTTGAGGATCCCTGACTTCCAAACGAACAACTGTTCAAAAAAATATACTTTACTACTCCATACTTTATGTGTATTACTCCATACTCATATTATTTTCTTTCCCAAGCTATTTTAAAAGGGGTAGTAATTAAACCGACTTCTATTTAATAGCATTTTTCTCCTCCAAAGACTACCTTGTCCTCTAAATTCCTAGGTCAGCCACCATCAATGTGCATCTAAAAAGTGCTATCTCAACCACCATATATCATCGATTTATGCTACTGTAAATACATGCCAGAAACGTTGTTGTTTTATAGCATCTATATTTGTGACATGTATTCAAGCAATCAGCTTCTAAGATATAATACATATGACGCCAATGAAGTAATTCTATCGACTTCTAATTTTATAACTTAGTACGTTTAAAACTTAGTTAAGTAAGACTAATTCATAACTCGTCTTGTAATTTATTGATATATTAATCATAAAATGTACCTAAAATGATCATCGAATAATTAACTATAGCCACTAATTATAAGCAACAAAACAACCGTAGCATTTTTTTTGGGTAGAATAGACTCTTTTTAATGTTTAAATTCACCTAAAATTCTAGGTTCATGGCAAACATGACTATTTCGTAATAGGCGAAGTCGACGTACCCCGCGGCTTCTATTTCTATCTGCAGGGTTTAAAATAACCTAACACGAAGTGGATGACGGGGTCTTGGTTCGCTCACTTCACTCGCTCACTAGACCCCGCCATCCCCTTCGGATCCTATATTCTCCTTGCCCTAATGCGCTTTTTACGATGATGAAGAGTGCTAGTGTTTATTTTAACTAAATAAAAGATTTACAATCTAGTGGATTATTATTATTCTGACTACACGAACCGACTCGTCCCCGCGTGAATCAAATAGCGCTCTCTCATTGGTGATAGCGACCAGTGGCGCCCGTTTCGCTCTATCGTTGCAGTGCTATTTTTATGTTAAAAGAATACGATGTACTATTTTACAAAGTAAGTTATATTAATGAAGTTTTCGAGTTTTGATGCCTGAACTATATTTTTAAAGGAACATCCGTTGAAACGCTAAAAATTAAAATGTTGGTGAGTTGTAAAATCCGTGGCTGACTTAGTAAATTAGATGGTGATGTATAAATAGAGGAGAGAAGTATAAATAATTGTTGCTCTTAACTTGACGCTTTCATTGAAATTTAGTTGGCGTTGTAAAAAAGACGAATTAGTTTATTAGAAGCTGTCTTATTTTCCCGTGGCTGACATATAAAATCAGAGGCAGGGTTCCGTGGACAAATAAAAAAATCGTGGCTTGGCTTATAATTTCCCTTTTAAAAGCGTTTTTTTGTTATTAATAAAACATTTGAAAAGGTCGACAGACGCCACAGACATTGTCTTAGGGCCTAAGCTGATCTTTATTCTAAGAAACTCGAAACTGTCTAAGATTAAGGTAAGTTTCAGTTTCTTAGAAAAAAAGGTTTTTGTGAATCTTTCTTAAAAAATAGACTCACCGGACTGCCTCCAGTGTCACTAAACTTCACGATGCATAATCATATCTATATTTAGACCCGTAATCATTAATGGCGCTTACAAAGCAAAACCGTGTGTCAGCGGCATGTCCACTGAACGTATACGAAGGTTGCCGATATGACCTGCGGCTTTGTTGTGAAGGTTCCATAACAGTACCTGTGGACGGTGAGTAATGGGTAATCTCGCCGTCCGTCCGTCTTATGGCGACAGGCCGTGTCGACGGAGCGTTCATGTTCCACGCGCGCCTCAAAGAGATGTCAGCAAACTGGAGGGGCCCGCAAGGGCCGAATCCTGCCAGGACTGCGGGACTGTTCGAAAGGGATACCGCGGCCCTGGAACACAAAGGGCAAAGGAAGGAACATGGATGGGTTTTAGTCAGTAAAAGTCTGACACTCCCTTCCGCTCCGCCCAGAGCGGGTCATTTGATGATTTCCCTTCCCAAAAAAAAAAGGTTTCATAATAGTAACTGATGTCGCCAACCCAATTCAAGAAAAAAGTAGTCACATTATATCACGATGAAAACTTTACGTGTGTTTTCACTAAGCCTACTTTTAAACTAATTAATACTTACCAAATTATTCAAAAGCATTTTACAATATTTTGTAATATATAACTCATTCCAATATTCATAATCACGCTGAGTTTTTAATTAATTTCGATTCAATTTCGCATAACGCAGCTATTTCAATAACGCAAGATGAATATGAAATGGGCAATAATTAGAATAACTGGTCCAATAATAAACGGACCTACCGTTTATTATTGGAAGGATTCATCCGACTAGCTACAGCAATTACCAATCGGCCGATTTGAAATTCACATCTATACATCTTCTTCTATACCTACATCTATACAAATAAATAAAATTGAAGTGTCTGTTTGTAATAACAAAATAATAGCTTTTTACTGAATGCACTCATAACAAAAACACATTTTTTTCAGTTTTGTCTGTCTGTTTGTTTGTTCCGGCTAATGTCCGAAACGGCTGGACCGATTTTAACGTGACTTTTACTGGCAGATAGCCGATGTTTGTCTTTTATTTTGGAAAAATAATTAGGGTTCCGTGCAAAAAAAATAAAACACTTGAAATTGGTACCAAAATTCGAATCAAAAAGGAAAGTAATATTTTTATAATAATTTCACGCGAACGTAGGTTGCGGGCAACAACTATCTATACTAATATTATGAAGAGGTACAGTTTTTATGAAGAGAGTAATCGAATTTATCGAAATTTCGATTTTTTTTCCGGCTATCAACATCTGCCTAGCCTTTTCCCAACTATTTTGGGGTCGGCTTCCAGTCTAACCGGACAAAGCTGAATACTAGTGTTTTACATGAACCGACTGACTATTTGACCTCCACAACCCAGTTAGCACTGGATAATACGATACCCCTTGATAAGACTGGTTGTCAGACATTCGGGCCACTATGCTCTATGATCTACAAATGACAGCCGGGCCCAATGTCTTAACGTGCTTTCCGAGGCACGGAGGAAACTCGGTATGTAACTCGGGTGGTCGCCCGTCCACGGACCAACCTAGGCAAACACGGCTAACCTAAAGATCGACACGAGCGGCTGTTATTATTTAGACACGAGCTCCTCGCCACTAGTGTCATAGGGTATATTATAAAAAACCGGACGTATCCAATCACTCGAGCAAATACGGGGGCAAAAACTAGTTATAAATATTGGTGAGGGACCAATTAGTGAGGAAAATCCGCATCGCTGATTGCCATCCCCGCACGGCAACCGTTGACGAACCGGAAACTTGACACTCATGATTTAAATAAAATCGGACAATATCTAGGAACGGTTTTTCGGAAATAAATTCACGGTGGATGACTCTGTTTTTTTCACCGGAAAAAGTGGATCTTCTGGTTGCCAGTTGTTAACAGTGTCGGGTTGAAGCGTGTTCACAATTATGTATATGTAGAACTAGTTTTTTCCCATGGCTTTGCGTGGGTGGAGGTCAAAAATTATCCCATGGGCACGTACTATCAGGATAAAAACTAATATGTTCTAACTCATGTTCTGGTCTATTAGTAGGCCAAAAGTCACCTCAATCCCTCTCTATTTTGGTGAAACAGTAATGAAAGAGGTAGACAAAGTACATAACATACATAAAATCACGCCTGCAATCACCGAAGAGGCAGTGGCAGAGGTGAACCTTATAGTACACCCATATTTCGCCAATTATGTTTAAGTCCCATGTAATAGGGGGCGAGCCTATTGCCTCGACCGGGCACAAATCTAGACTACGTGGCTGCTACTGAGAAATTCCTGATGGAAAAACCTAATAACACTTTGCCCAACCCGGTAATCGAACCCAGGACCTCATGCTCAGCAGTCGCGCACTCTACCTATGAGGCAGTCCAGAGTGAGGCAGGTAGAGAAAGTGTCAATTCTAAAAGATGTAAAGACTAAAAACCAGCCAAGTGCGAGTCGGACTCGCGCACGAAGGGTTCCGTACCATTATCTATAAAAACGGAAAAAATCACATCTGTTGTCCATACAACAGATATGATTTTTTTTCCGTTTTTGAGCCCCCCTTAATTTTATTATTTTTTAATGTTTAATATTTGTTGTTATAGCGGCAATAGTAATACATCATTTGTGAAAATTTCAGCTTTCTAGCTATCACGGTTTATGAGATACAGTCTGGAGATAGACAGACCGACAGACAGACAGTGAAGTCTTAGTAATAGGGTCCCGTTTTACCCTTTGGGTACGGAACCCTAAAAACGAGTTCGTTGCGTAAAATACCCGCCATGGTTGAACAACTGCCGAATCCATTAAATACATGTTAATTTCAAAGTTCGAACACTCAACCACGCAGCTTACAAGTTTAGACATCATCTACTAAATTCTCAACTCAAACTCAAAAGGAGCATAACGATTTCAAAAGACCTTCAATCCTCATTAATTTTAAATCCCTTTCAAAAGTAATCAGCGATCTCTGTGGGTCCCGAAGCGCTTTCCGCATTACTTAGCGCCCGGTCTGCGGTGCTTAGGACCACAAAGCGGTATCGAATGCCTGCCGCTTGATACATCACAGTAATAAATGCTGTAACCGCTTTCTGGTTCAATTTGTCTTCTACAGGACCATGATTCAAGGGTTCAGCGATCATTGTGTTGTTCGGTTTCGGTTATTGGGTCAGGTTGATGAAAAATGTGCGTGATTAGTTATGAGCCTGCCGATATTAGGGACGCGATCTACCGTGTTAGGAAGAAATTCCTCACTGATACAAAATATAGCTGCTATTTTATTTAACGTATAAAATAAACCAAAGGCTTTTGAGATTAACTTGCAAATATGTGCCATTAATTGCGTGAGTGGAAGCCGTAGCGCCAGTCTGCTCAAATTAATTGTTGATTTTTTCAATTTCCCATGGGAATCTTTAATATTCTCGTGCAAGCGGTCCTGTTCATTATTTGTGATGTAACGTAACTATCTGTCCACCGTACTCCTGATAAATTCAATGAAACATCGTTTGAGGAAATGTAAATCTATTATTCATTCTATAGGTATTTATGAGACCAGACGTATCAACATGGACGAAACAAAATGAGTAACGAGTATGTAATGATCTGCTACTAATAGACGTTCGGTAGTTTCTAGGAAAATAAGCGTAAGTTTATATGAAACTCCAGGATTTAGACCGTTAGAATCAATTAATTTTATTTATCTTGACTTTATAACTCAAACACCAACTAAAAGTTCAAATCAAGTTAGATTTCATTACAGATGTTGATTGTAAACGCCCTGAGGAATATTTTAAATTCATTATTGCTAGGATAAACAAAACAACCTTTAATTAAAAGATTTTCAGGATGAAGCTGACTGTAAATAAAACGTTCGCTTTGATTCAACAGCCAATTATTTTACCAACATGTTTGGCTACAAAATATCTGTGTGTATTTCATCTGTTTACCATACAAACCATTTTTTTTAAACCTGTAAAGCGTACATTTAACAATACTAAACAATTCAGAAAGCCTAATACGACAGAGAGGCTAACCTATCTGTTGCAGCGTGCTAATACAATTGACTGTCCGCTCCTCTCTAGTATCTAAGTCATGGGTTGGTCCGTTTCCGTAACTAGTTCAGCTTTGGTACAACACTATGCATGTCATAAGCCACCATGGCAGTTCGTCAGAAAGACTCGTTATACGCGCACTTGCATGGATAATCTCTTGCGCAATTATTGTCATTAAATGTTTAAGATCGTTCTACATATATATTACACGTAGTCGTAGTTTACGTGAACAAGTCCGGAGTTTTCTTTGTGATAAAATACCCGACGACATAACGTAACATAAATATGGCGTGCAATACACAACGACTTACCGCTTGTAATATCACGCTATGCTTATACAAACACACAGCTATGTAATAAAACAAACCTGCCTCAATGTGTCCCATCTGCAACAGAAAGGTGCACGCCCAAGTTTGCACATCTTACCGTAAAAGCTACAAAACCCAGGTCGTCTCGAGCCATTTCATTTTTCACATTATTTCCTTTTTCATAAAAGTTGATATTTCGTACAAGCACTGTTGCGTACACGAAATACGAAATTCGTACATTTATTCATGACTGCAAGCTGGCCACTTTAGCTTGCCGCTTTGTTTTACAAATACACAAGACGGGACTTTAGCGCAACGGCACACTGACGGTGCATATGTATCCGTTCCGAATGTATTTGGATCACCATCTGTTACATTCGTGAGTAGCTCCGTAGGAACGTACTTCTGAGTAGCAATTCGTTTCTTTTGATAATAAAGGCCGGCTGTCAACCGGCCCTGGGTCCGAATATCCATTTGCCAGAACAACGTGAGATAATCGCGTCGTTTTTTTCCTCAGAAAATCGATAGACCCAGTCGGAATCGAGGAATTTTCAAGGGGCACTTTAAATTTAAATCGGCTAAGCTTATAAAGGCGATTATAATCGAATCGAATTTCTGATCAAGCAATTTATCGGATTGAGTATTATCTTGATCGTGGCGAGTTAGAAAATCAATTGATTGGCTCCATTTCATTAAGTTGCGGGTGTGAGGAGTCTTGAGAATAATTTGTTTTCTTTAACAGTTATATTTAATCCTATAAAGTGCTGGCTCTACATAAATTATACGTTAAAAAGTCGCTGAGTTTATTCAGTAAAATATTTTAAAATTAGCGAGCGCGACATGTTTTAGTTATTGTATCATTTTTTATTTAATTTTGCATTTTAATTCTGAAGTACACGACCATTTCAAGTATTTTGTGCTATATTCTACTGAGCATATTTCGCTCTTTTTATTTGGAGAACGCGAATGATAACAGAGCACTGTACTTTTTGTAGGATAAGGGGCTAAAAACGGAAACTGAGGATAACTTTCTTATTGTGATTTGTAAACAGCCTCTATCAAGTTTTGGTAAAAGTAATCTGGGCAAGTTGCGGACGGGTTGTGGACATCGGACTTTAATAGATACTACACACTACTACATTACATGTCAGAGGCATGTGTGTGTAGGCCTTGTAGATTCCTAGATGCTTCTTAACCCGCGTTGTTGTTAACACACGTTGTAAAAACGTAAAACAAGTTAACAAGTTCTTCTTATCGGGCCTACGCTTTTTTTTTTTTTTTTTTTTGTTGGGTTGGAAATCATCAAATGACCCCCCCCCCCGCTCTGGGTGGAGCGGAAAGGAGTGTCAGACTCTTACTGACTAAAAACCACCCATGTTCCTTCTTTGGCCCTTTATGTTCCAGGGCCGCGGTATCTCTTTCGAACAGACCCGCAGCCCTGGCAGGCATCGGCCCTTGCGGGCTCCTCCCGTTTGCTGACAACTCTTTGAGGCGCGCGTGGAACACGAACGCGCCGTCGACACGGCCTGCCCGTCGTCATACGACGGACGGACGGCTAGGTCGGGCCTACGCTGTCCTCCATACTTAAGTACTGACGCTGTGACAAAAGAATACTGTGAAATAATCATTTTAAAAGAGTGACCAAGGAGTTTCTTGCCGATTCTTCACTATAGACAACGACCAACCCGAACTATGCACCTTTCTAGAAATTTTATAAGTGCCCATGTAGGCTTAAGCGAAACAAAATGTTTTGATTTTTGATTTGTCCGGAGCGGTTCACGATTCACGATACTCACGCATAGACAAGAAATTGTCTTCTTCGTTCTTTTTATTTGTTAGAACAAAAGAAAAACTCAAATCAACACTGAATTGCTTTGCTCCGATTAAAAAAAAACATGTAATACCGGCTTCCGCGGCACGTGTAATGACACGTGCCGCGGATAATTGCGTTTTGTTATAAAATATTTTTCCTTTACTAGTAGGTTTCGCAATAAGACAAAAATAAAATTTCTCTTTTTTATATTACTAGCTTCTGCCCGCGACTTCGCTCGTGTTATGGTCAAACGATATCTCACGAAAACGTCCTGTTCGTGTGTCTTTTAAGTATAGCCTTTAACACTTGAAAATAATGTAGCTTCCTACACGGAATTCAGTAGTTTTCAGAATCGGATCAGTAGTTCTGAAGATTACCGCTTACATTCAAACTTACAAACTTTACCTCTGTTTAATGTAGTGTAGGTTTTGCCTCTTCCTCGTTGGTCTAGTGTTCGCAAGCGCTACTGCTGAGCATGAGGTCCTGGGTTCGATGCCTGGGGTGGGCAAAGTGTTATTGAGTTTTTCCATCAGAAATTTCTCAGTAGCAGCTACGGAGTCAGGATTTGTGCCCGGTTGATGACAATAGGCTCGCCCCCTATTACATGGCAACATAATATGGGTGAACTTGTTAGGTAAACCTCTGCCTAACCCTTCGGGGATTACAAGGCGTGATGTTATGTTATGTTATATAGATTTTAATTTGAATGAAGTATACTCACAAACCTTTTTGAGACTTTGGAATGCCTTTCAGAAAGTTTTGAGAATTCTAACCTTTCTTATCAAGTGGTATCATATTACCCAATACTAACTGGGTTGTGGAATTCAGGTAGGCAGTCGCTCCATGTAAAATACTGGTATTCAGCTGCATCCAGTTAGACTGGAAGCTGACCCCAAAATAATTGGGAAAAGGCTATTTCTGAATTAATCTCTAATCATAATAAAAACCGCATCAAAATCCGTTTTGTAGTTTAGAAAAACATCGCAGTGATACAGACTGACATGAAAAGTGACTTTGTTTAATGTATCGCAAGTTTTAAAATACCGTAAAAGAAGGTTTTAGTTGCCACGTTCATTCCGCACGTGTTTTCTTTAAGACGACGGAGAATTTTTAACTTTTCAACAAAAATATTTACTTTACGTACGAACTTACAAAGGATGAAATAACTGGTAAATACATATGTAACTTATTCGCTAAAATTTCTTTGTGACGAAATATAATGGATATAAAAATACCCTGAACAAACCCGAAAGGCACTTGATCTCCACGTCATTGCGATATTTTTTATGTTCTGAACCATCCCTGGGAACCTTCTAGTAACGGAGATATTGGAGGCCAAAATTCTAATATTTTCACTTTTTTTTTTCGAGATGTCATTTTTGTTCGCCCATCCACAGACCAAGCAAGCGCGACTTTACACACACGTTTCGCGTTTTCGTTTCACACTTATTCAAATAAGCGGTGTACCTTTGAACGAACAGTTCAATGGTACACTGCTTGTTTATAAATTTAATTTATTTTAATACTAACATTAGGCTAAGTTATACTACTACTAACAATATACGGATGTAATTCAGAAATAAAATATTTGAATTTGAATTTGATTTACCTGAAGATCGACCCGAGCAGCTGTTATAATTTAAGCTACGATCTCGGCAAGCTCTCTGTCCTCTACAAAAGATATTTACTAAGGAAGCTAATTAAAAAATTAATAAACTATCTCAATGTGTATATGTGACTTAACGGTCTTCACACAAACTTCGAGTATGTAAATTGGCTATCCGTACTGCATAAAGCTGCACACAATTTCAAATTCTATTCTCTGCGGGATATAGTGCAAAGTTGTATGGGGAAATGTTGACAGAGAATGGGTGACTAGCTCAACCGTTATTTGTAGACAAACACATAAACAGGTACTCGCTGAAGCGGTCACTAAAGGGCGGTAGGTAGCCCTCTAGCCACCCGACCTCATTGTACCGTACATAACTTGTATGTGGTTAACATGCCGGACCAAACTTAAATACAGTTTTTCTTTGTATTTAGATATTTGTTTCGAGTTACAAATCTTTGGAATCAATTGAATTGTGGAATGACTTTTTAAACGACTGATTTATGGGTCCAATATTTTTTTTAAACAAACGTTGAATGCCTCGCTGGCCGAGTGGTCGCAAGCGCGGCTGCTGAGCATGAGGGCCTGGGTTCAATTCCCCGGACGGGCAATAAATTACTTTGTACCAAATCAAATTTTAAATCTAAGATTTCTTATAGGTATTCCTGTAATCTATAAGCAAAGAACTATTTTTTGCATTTTTTTTTCAAAATTTTCGACCCAGGAGTTTCGGAGCTAAGGTTTTCTTAAATAACTTCTAAACTATTTATCTTAAAATTATAAAAATATACATATTTGAAATTCTCATAACGAGTCCTTTTTTTTTTTTTTTTTTTTTGTAGGGTGAGAAATCATCAAATGACTCCTCCCGCCCTGGGCAGAGCGGAAGGGAGTGTCAGACTCTTACTGACTAAAAAACACCCATGTTCCTTCATTGGCCCTTTATGTTCCAGGGCCGCGGTATCTCTTTCGAACAGTCCCGCAGCCCTGGCAGGCACCGGCCCTTGCGGGCCCCTCCCGTATGCTGACAACTCTTTGAGGCGCGCGTGGAACACGAACGCGCCGTCGACACGGCCTGCCCGTCGTCATACGACGGACGGACGGCGAGCTAGCCCATTACTCGCCGTCCACAGGCCCGCGCCTACGGTGGCCGAGAGCCATCACGGCGTGGCCCCCGACGCCCGGTGCTCCTCCCGCGGCGGCTGGGGTCATAACGAGTCCTTTCATTTGATATGTGACACGATATAGTTTGCAAAACATTTTTTTTTTTTTCAATTTTCTAATTTACCCGCTAAAAGTGGTCACATGTTTAAGATTCATTAATTTATGTTACACGTCCGTCTTTGGGATACCGACATACATATGTGTACCAAATTTCAACTCAGTGGGTGTAGTTTTGGAGTAAATTGGCTATGACAGAGGGACAGACAGACAGACACGACACGCGAGTGATCGAAAGTACGAAACCCTAAAAATAGTAGGTATTTTGTGGTGTAAGTATTTTGTGGGCCTTGACGAACTTTACTCATTTGAATCTGTTAAAACCAAAAGGATTGGGCAATCAGGTTTGACTATAATATTGTGGGCCTACCGTACAATTTGATAACAACATTTATCAGCGAAATATTAGGTACTTACTTTGCGTAACTGTTACGGGTACGACTAAGACATGGGTCACCGTATCTTGACACCTGTCACCGCATAGTATATGCTTGACTGATAACATGATTTCGGTGGCACCGAAATAAGTAAATCAATAATAATTAGGTATAGTAATTTATCCTCGGAGCTCGTGGATAAGGAGGTAATAACAGCCAAACATTCAAGAAAAACAAAAAAACAAGTTTAAAAATGATTGTCTTATTTTTATTTATTATTATTATTTATTATTATATTTTCTTTTTATATATTTGTTTTATTGTTAATTTAATAATTTGTTTTCTCTTGTGCGTTACAGTTAAATACTTTTTCTTTTCTTTATTTTTTAATATTTTTTTCAAACAGTCAATTTTCTAAGTTAAGCAACGGATGCCGAGGTCGGTATGTGGATGGAAGACCTTCCATAACATACTAAGACCCCTCCCTGCTATAAAGCCGTTGTTCCCAGCTACCATTTGTAGATCTTCGACAATGGTTCGACAAGTATTCAGAAAGCCTGAAAGTCTGACCATCAGGATCTAGGTTCCGGCGGTCAGGTAATTCATTCGGTTAGACTGGAAGCCGACCTCAACAAAGTAGGGAAAAGGTAAGTATGGATGTTTAAAAGTAACTAATTTATTCACTCCTTAAAATGTATAAAATTTTTATAATGAGCTTCCTCGATATTCCAAGGCAGAACGATGAGATTCCTTTTCATATTCTTGTGTATATTCCGGGCACTAGAGCCATAATAAAATGTAAGCTACCGCCTCACAGTATGCACTTAGTAGGCATAACATAAGCTTTAATAAGCTAGATTATCATCATACGCATCATATTATTCCGTAAAAGCTTTAAATGCATGCATTACATTGCATTACATATATTAGTAGCAGTAATAGTATTCTGAATCAGAATAATTTTGCTTGCTACTTAGAGAATTTTACTTTTGGTGATCGAATGAAAAGCTAGTTTTGCGGGTTAAAATATGATAAATATATGTAAAAGTTTACACAACATAACACGCCTTAATAAGGGTTAAGTAAAGATATATAATATAGTCTACTTACCGTTCGCACGTTATGTTTTAGTCCTATATAATAGGGAGTACTAGTGCCATAAATAGAGCACAAAATCCAGACTGCGGTCTATTGAAAAATGGAAAATCCAATACAAAAGTACGTCTGCATAGAAATCAGGACGTCATGTTTAGCAGTAGCGATTACGACAGCTAGACTAATGAGGTAGTGTCAAAACTTAAATAGCTTAAATACGGTACGGGATTTTTAGGGTTCCGTACCTCAAAAGGAAAAAAACGGAACCGTTGTAGGATCACTTTGTTGTCCGTCCGTCCATCCGTCCCTGTCTGTCAAGACCCTTTATCTAGGGAATGCGTGGAGGTACTGAGTTGAAATTAAAACCATATAGGTACTCAACGTACAGTCCCTTGAAAAACAAAAAAAAATACGGCTGTTTATGCCCCAAAAAACGTATATTTCAACACTATCAAAGGAATCAAAATTTATACTTATATGGGTATTTCCCGTTGACCTAGAATCATGTTTGGCAAGAAGCATTGTCTTATAACACAAATAAAGGTAAAAGTCTGAAAACCGTAAATATGTAGTTTAATAATAAAATACCCACAAGTTTATCCGGAACACTCGGTGCGCGAGTCCAACTCGCACTTGGCCGGTTTTTTTGTCCCACCTGAACTAAAATACTTAAAACAAATAACAGCAAATATTACCAAGGCTGTTTCTTTTTGCAAGAACACCTTTAAATAAAAAAACGATAGAAGCAAGTGAACAAAACCACCTCAGTGTCTTTATTGCCAAAAGTCACGGTGTATTAAATAATAACGCTTTGAACACGCTTTCTTTGATTCGAAAGTATCACAAAGAAGAAAGGTGAAGAATTATAAAACACTGTCTCCTAAAATATTCTTTATCTTTTAAAAAATCCCAATTATCTTACGATTTATGTTCGAAAGACAATGTCTCCTCGAAATTAAAATAAACTGCCTATTGGAGTACATTTTGTGTCACTTTTCTTGATAAATTCCATTGTACTACGGGTTACTGAGTGCATTTCCGTGTACCAAAGTATACAATGTTACGGGGTTATGCCCATTTTCATACGTGCTTTTGTTTCTTTGAATTTAAAATATCTGTCATGGTTTTTGGGAAATCTAATAGTGTTTTTCTCAATTAGAGATATTATTTCCTAATGTTAAAATTTAAATTGGTTTAGATATGTATATTTGCAACATAAACTAGTCCTTGTTATTTCGCAAGAATATAACGTGTGATTTCAAAAATTGTCCTGTGATTTTAGTCTGAGTTTGAATAGAAAAGTACATTTGTAGTATAAAATATTAGAATTGTAAACCCAAAGTTTTCTAGTCCAATTCCAATCGTTTGCGACGCGTGTCTCGTAACAACAGTCCCCCTAGAGACACTTTTCACTTTGAAACCACTCCTCTGAATTACTTTTGTCCAATAACACAATTTATTTTAACCTGTAAACTCGAACAAGGCACAGCCTCAGGCCTTACCTGAGGCTGTTCAAAGTCCCAATCTCCGATCAAACTTCTATATTCGACCAAATACGTTTTCATAGATCTGAAAGCCGAACAACTTATTCAAAACACAAAGTAAACTTTGGGCAAGTTTGTTTGGGACCACGGTCCTAAAATGGAAGCAGTTGCGTATCTTATCGCGGTTGTAAAAGAAAGATTTAAAGTTGGCGAAACTTCTGGCCCCCATTTCTATCATCTGTAACGGCTATAATTTTATTTACGGCCGCCATTCGTTTCGTTTGCCGGACATATTTGGTTTTCGTCGGTTTGTGTGTTTCTGGGGAGGTTTTATGTGTCCCGTATTTTATTGCAGTCTGGTTCACGTGTTGAAAACTAATCATAATAGTTTTTGAGACGAGTATGTTTAAGTTTTCGACGTCGGGGACAGAGCGATACGCCTAAAGTGGAGTTAGGTAGGACATCTGGCTAGACGCGAAGATGGCAGATGGAGTAAGGTTTTGACCGATTGGTGGCCAAGGTTGGCCCTAAGAAACCAGGGCCGTCCAAAAGCGCATTGGGTTGACAATATCGTCAAGATCGCGGGAAATGGATGAATAAGGGACGCACAGAACAGAGAGGAGTGGCGGAAGAAAGGGGAGGCCTATACCAAATAATAGGTGATTCCGGGCTGAAATGATGATGATGTTTAATTAACTTTATACGGCCTGCAAATCTACGGTTGGCGCATTAAAAGAACGTCCGCAAGTTGTAATAGTAACTCACACATGTCAACCGTAACCACGGTTATCTACGCTTCTGATATTTACAATTGGTTACTTTTGCATAACTTGACATAGTTGCTCCGACAGCAAATATTTAATGGGTTATTATCGTATCATGAAGCAAGACAGAAAGTGTTTATTAAGCAAAAGTACTGCGTTCAAGGAACACATTTGAACATAGTTAAACACTTAGGTACAGAAAATAGAACCTGTAGCGTTATGTGTGCCTCATGTGTGCCTCATGGCATTTATAATTTACTCGCCTTCATCGTTTCCCACTGCTGGGCAAAGACCTCCCCTTTCTCCTGCCATACCTCTCTATTCTGTGCAATCTCAGGCCATGTTAGCCCCACAAAATATTCTTGTTCTTTTTCGTGTGGTTAGTGCCTAAGTTGGTGTCAGTTTTTATGCCACCCATGGGCTCAGGGCTGTAGCTAGAGTCGAATTTGAGGTAGGGCAGCATTGGTTACAGGTAGGGCGGAAGTAAAATATTTATCATAATTGATCTGCGCTCGAAGCACGGGCTCCTAAATCAATCACCTTATCATCATCATAGATATTCGTAGACAAATAATTTCTGCGACAGAACATGAGCATGGATCTAAGAACTATTAAATCCTCAATGATGAAGAACAGGCGAACAAGATACCTAGTTAAACTTCCTTTGGATGTAGAGATCCACGTCTGAGTGAGAGTGAGGTAATAATTAATTGTTGTGTGGGGTGATACGAGTAAATAGATACGACCAAAAATACCATTTAGATCACATTGTTTCTGCAAACTTATTACAATAATTAACATAATAATAAAAATATTTAAAACAGCTGAATTCTACGATTAGCCATGTTATTAAAAATGCGAAGAACTTCGTTCAGATCAAAAATTACAAAATCAGTTTTTTTGTTTTTTTTTTTTTCAAAGGCCAGAAATACCATACCAGCCATTCCTTCGTGAAGCATTGACAGAATGACAGCTTTTGAGGCCTATTGATTGCAGTTATAGTTGAAAACGTAGATTCGCACACTGCAGTGCTACATCCTATGGTCGCCATAGATGCAAAAAGTTCATATGTATCTTTGAAAACCTCTCGTTGCCTGTACAAAACTTGCAATGTATTTTCCATTTTATTATTTCCATAATGAAATAGACCATCGCTTCATGTGATGGCGCTTCAAATGCCATCTATACACAGAACAAAGAATTATTATAATACTAGCTGCTACCCGCTACTTCGTTCGCGTGGTTATTTAGGTGTGTATGTGTGAGACTGCCTCGTTGGTCGAGTGGTCGCAAGTGCGACTACTAAGCATGAGGTTCTGGGATCGATTGCCGGGTCGGGCAGTGTTAAAAAAATGTTTATTTAAATTATATAAAGTTCTAACGCACATGATTTGGAGATCACCTTTTAAGCAAGAAGATGGTTGTGTTAGGTGACTTCGCTCTTCCACTTAACATTAAACAATGTATGCAATTGAAAAAATAATATAAATAATAGTGTTATTGGGGTATTCCATCAGGAATTTCTCAGTAGCAGCCACGGAATCTGGATTTGTGCCCGGTTGGTGGAATAGAATTGAATAGGCTCGCCCCCTGTCACATGGGACTTCAACATAACGAACGGCGAAATGTGGGTGTACGATAAGGTACACCTCTGCCTAACCCGTAGGGGATTTCAGGCGTGATGTTATGTTTTGTGTGAGAACTGACTGGCTGATCAAAATGCGATAATGTAGGTGATGACTTCAAAATGCGTCCTTTTGGGTACTGTAATTCTGGGCGCAGAGATCGGCAACAAAATTAAATGAGGCGACGATTTGGCTTAAAACCGTTTATTTTGGCGCTATACAACCTTCTTTTCAAAGTAAACCATCAAACGCCTTGTTGGGCACTATTTATTCTAATACCGTTCTTTATACAACATTAAATAACTTATTATTTTCCGTAAGCACGTGAAATTTTTGGGCACTGAACAAACAACATATAATTGACCGTGTGAGAAGCATGGAGTGCACAATTGAATGCCTGTCACTTTTATGGTTTGGCCCTGGAATTGTTGATCGTCATTGTAATAGCCAAATTTAAGGGAAATTGTTACCTCTTAAATTGAAATGGTAAGTTATTTGCAATAATGGGTATGCGGGGACTTATTGTATAATGGGCTGGTGTCCGCAACTCCACGACCAATGCGCGTATTTTGCGTGCGGGTGGGAAATCTATTCGATCCACCTCAGCTCCCCGAGAAAAGTCAGCAGCGCCTTGATGTCGCTGACAGTCTCGCGGAGAGTACCTGGGTTACCGAAGTACTTTGCCCTATATGATGCAACCTCTGGGCAGTGCAGAAGCACGTGGGCTGCTGTCTCATCTTCCTCCATGCAGGCTCGGCACAGAGGGCTGTCTGTGACTCATATGGCAAAGAGGTGTTTGTTAAAAGAGCCGTGTCCAGTGATGGCGGCTGTAACAGTGCGCAGCTGTAGTTTGGTCAGCCGAAGCGCTTTTTTCGTGAAGCGGCCGTCGATGGTAGGAAGTGCATCCTTGGCCTGCCTACACTCACCATGGTTTAGCCACAGTTTGTGGTGTTGTTCACTGGTTCGTTTCCTTAGCAGTGTGCGTAGGTACCCGAAGGGGAGTGGCAGTATGAGTTCAGGTCCCACTGCTGCCATGCTTGATCCCCTTCTAGCGAGTTCGTCCGCTGTATCGTTGCCACGGGACTCGTTGTGTCCTTTTATCCATTGAATGGTTTTATTATTGAGATTACCAACCTGGTTCAGACGTTGATGACACTCGTGTATTAACCCAGAGTTGACTGTGTGGTTGTTTAATGCTAGTAGTACAGCCATGCTGTCTGAAAGTATGCGAATTGAGTGGTCCACAACTTCCCTGGCTAAAATGGCCGATGCCGCCAGGGCAATGCCCATACATTCTGCTTGAAATACCGTGTTATGGATCCCCAATGGTGCGGCTATGTGTATGTTGAGATCTTCCGAGAAGACTCCAGCTCCAGTGCCGGTACCTGTCTTAGATCCATCCGTGAAGATCCGTACTTCCGCGGGGCTTAGACCCTCACAGCGGTGATCCCCGTGGAGTTGGATTTTGTATTTTTTGTCGAATACGAATTACTTGGGTATCCGATCGTTAATAGCTTTCGCTAGGGGGAACTCGGTATAAAATCCTTCCAGTATCGCGGTGTGTTGTGTGTACTTCTTACCCCAAAGTTGAAGTGTTTCAAGACGTACTGCCGCCATCGTCGCTTCCTGCTGTATGAACAGATCGAGCGGTGGGAGCCCCAACATGGCCTCCAGAGCCGCGGTCGGGGTAGTCCGCATGCAGCCTGTAGTCGCCATGCAGGCAAGTCTCTGCATGCGTTGCAGTTTGATGGAGGCTGTAGCTAGTTTAGTGCGGGGCCACCAGAACACTGCCCCGTAAGTAATCATGGGTCGGATCACCGTGCAGTATAACCAGAGTATTATTTTAGGGGATAGGCCCCACTTCTTACCTATCATCCTCCTGCATTGCCAAAAGGTTATGCAGGCCCTGTTTAGTTTGTTGTCTAAATGCCTGTGCGGGGACTTAAAACGCTCTCTCCATTAGCAGCTCAGCTGTGTGATACGAAGCCTGGTGCCGTTGCACAGTCTGGTTTCATCAAGGTTTCGCATCACCAAAACTGGTACGCCAAATTTAAGCTCCAGCTGATGGGACGGCACGCCCGATAACTCAAGTGAGTTGAGAAATTCAACGGAGTAGGCAGTACTATCATCATCAGCCATCACAATGATATGGATGTATATACTTTTTTTTTGTTTTTTTTACTGACCCACTCGTTCTTTGGCGCTAGCACAGCGGTTGGATGGGAAAATTCTTCGGAAAATAGAATTTTCCCATTTCCTTCGGATTCCAGACGACCCTCTCTCATTTGCAGCAGCTTATTCGCAAAGACACCTGCTTCGTGGTCGTTTTACAGCTGGACGCGCATGATGCACGTAATATGGAACTTTTCAATTCAGGAGGTTTTCACAGTGGCGACGCCATGAAACATGCGTTTCATCCGCCAGTGTGCCCCTTTTTTATTACAAAATGGCCCCTCTTATTAACTGGCAGTATCTGTCTAAAGTCGGCTTTTCAAATGACCCCTCCTCCCGCGCTGGGTGGAACGGAAGGGAGTCTCATCCATGTTCCTTCTTAGCGCTTTGTGTTCCAGAGCCACAGTATCTCTTTCGAACAGTCCCGCAGCTGCAGCAGGCATCAGCCCTTGCGGACCCCTTCCGGTTTGCTGACATCATTTTGAGGCGCGCGTGGAACACGAACGCGCTTTCGACACGGCCTGTCGTCATAAGACGGTTGGACGGCGAGCTAGTTAATTACTCACCGTTCACAGGGTCTAAAGTCGCTGCGAACATTTTGATGACGCCACCCATCACACCTGGTTGCCGCGGATGTCCTGCAAGCTGCGGTTCAACGCCTCTAATGCATGCTTGTGCGACATTGTGCACTCGTCCCAAACTACTTCCCCCGTTTTTGGTGATATTGCATGTTGGGGCGTATCTTCGCATGCAAGATTCAGCGGCAATTTGAAAATGGAATGTGCAGTCCGACCACCCATAAGCAAAGTTGCAGCAATGCCTGAGGAAGCCACAACCACAGTTATATGACGACACGGTTGGCGCAGTGGCTGAGCGAATGGCTGCTGCGTTTTGAGTATGTTTTCATTTTTAAACTTTTTAGAGATTTTTTTTTGTACAGTGTAAATTGGTCAATTTTCATTAAAAAAAACCTAAAACTTACAAAAAGTGAAAACTGGTTGGGGATCGAACTCGCGAATCATGTTTATTATTTTTGAAAATCTAATAGCATTAAAAAAAATCACAAAAAGTGAATACTGGCTGCGTTTCGAACTTGCGAAGCTCGGTTTACAGGGCGGTCGCTGAACCGCTAGGCCACTTGTACCTGTGACAAACCCTTTGAAATAGCCGTTCTATTCTAATGCATGCTATGACATTTGTCAGTTGTCAAACCGTCGCCAAGAATTGTCACACAGTAGCCAAATTAGATGGCGCTGTATGTCCGGAATAAATTTTATTTTTTATTTTATTTTTTGTAATAAAAACTATCCTATGTCCTTTCTCAAGTTCCAAACTATGTCTGTACCAAATTTCACACAAATCGGTTCAGTAGTTTAGGCGTGAAGCAAAGACAGACAGACAGACAGAGTTACTTTCGCATTTATAATATTAGTTTGGATGAAATGAATGTCACAAACTGTGGTATGTTCGGAAAAGTTGAGATACATATCGCTACTTTTTTTATCTCTAATTATGAACAAACAATTTAATTATAATAATGTATCTTAGTTTTTGGTATTTTTAAGGTAGGGCATTGTGATTTCAAGGTAGGGCATTGCCCCACAATGCCCCCCCCTAGCTACGGCCGTGCATGGGCTTCTGACTTGGCTTTACATGCCGTCGAGAAATATCTCTCAGGCATGCTGGTTTGGTTTCCTCACCATGTTTTCCTTCACCGAAGCAAGTGATAATTATACAATACGCACATGAATCTGAAAAATCAGAGGATCCTATCACTTGGCAGTCCGACAAAAATAATAACATATTTTTTTTATAGTAATTATAAATTTGATTTACTTCATAATACAAGTCTTTATGAACACAATAGAAATACCTACCTACTAACTTTGAAAACTGTGTAACAGCATCTGCATCCGGATCGATTCTAAGAGCTCTGATATTACCGAAGTTTGTTTAAAACAATCAGTTCTTCTTTCATAAGTTCGATGTTACTGGTAACAAAGGCAGTTCATCCGTATAATTTGCTGACAAGGTAAACACTAGGAAGTTGTGAAGGGCCGGCCTTTTGGAGCTCTCTCTATTGTAATTTTCTGATGAAAAGTGCTGATTATATTATCAGCCTATTCAGTTTAAGAATAAATTTGGATTAGATAATGTTGAACTTGGATAAAGAACGAATCGTGCCATTGGAGGTGGCCCAAAATTTTCAGCGTTTATTACGCTATTATTTTTAAAGAAATTTGTAGATGTAATAATAATAATATAGTATAATATCTTGGGGACAACCAACACACCGCCATCTGATCCCAAACTAGGCAGAGCCTGCCATGTACTATGGCAACTAGACAACTGATAAACATACTTATACTCGTATATTTCTAAATACATACATATTATAGATAAATTACACACCCAGATACAGAACAAATAATCGTACTCATCGCACAAAGATTTGTCCTGTGTGGGAATCGAACCCACGACCTCCGTCCTAGCAGCCGTTGGTCTAATGGTTAGTGACCCCACTAACCATTAGACCAACAGGCCAATCAAATGTACGAAAGGAAAACGCGGCTTTTTATCTTGTGATCATTAAAACTTAGAGCAGTCGCAAACAACCTAATTTCCAAAAAATCTTACCTGAACTTCTGATAACAAAACACAACAAGCAAAACTTAAGGTCCTGCCAATTTATTAGAACAGACGACTAACCTATTCGCATACTTTTTCGTTCCAAATATCATATCCGCAATCCATTGCGCGTCAAAAAGCACACACGGGAATAGCAGGAGCCGAAAACATTTTTCAACCTCTCGAACGTCGTTGGTTGGAGATTTGCAGTTATATGGGAAGTGGGAAGTATAAAAGGCGATACAAAGTCCCGGGAGGAATCTGCAGATTGTTTCCCACGTCACCGTAGCTGGTTCGATAGGGAGTTATTTTTCTGAGAAGATTTCTGGTTATGTATTCGTTGTTAGTTTATGTTTTTTGAAGGTATTTGTTATTTTATTATATTTGGTGTGCCCTATAGTGTCCGTAATTGTGTCCTAGCTTTAAGCCTTTTTGCCCCGATACTGCAGCGCCTCGGTTATGTTCGCAGATGCGCATACCGACTGCTTTCACGCGACGATGCGTAAGCGCGCCGCATCTCTAGTGCGCAGAGTTCGGGCCAGCTCCAATACCGTTTTGGCGATGATTGGGGGAAGGTCAGACTGCCCGTTCATCCGGCATTGTTCCAACAGACATGTAGCTGTACCAATGCCGGAGCGAAAATTATAATTTTATGTTTGTGTGTGTAATTGCATTGATTTTGTTTTGTTGTTGTAATTTTATTATACTATGATTATGATTATTTTATTATACTATGATTGTGATTATTTTATTATACTATGATTCATCATCATCTGCCTAGCCTTTTCCTTTTTTTTTCCTTTTTTTTTTCTTTTTTTTTTTTTTTTTTTTTTTTTTTATTATACTATGATTATGATTATTTTATTATGATTTTATTGTATTTTTTTTTTTATTTTGTTTTTATTTTGTGTTTGATTATGTTATTTTTCTTTGTTTATGGGTTGTGCTTGCCTGAAATAAATGCCAATTTATTTATTTTTATTTTTTTAAGTAACTGAACTGTCCGATCTTTTTAAATAATATGGAAAGCCAATAAAATATGAGTTCATAGTGATATTGAGTTTGAGGAGGAGTAGGTCGTTTTAGCGAAAAAGTTTACGGTAAAAGAAGGCAGCGTTTCAGTTATTTAATAGTATATTTTCATGCGAATGTGCAATGATCAATGCTTGTGCGTTTCAAACGACATTTTTCCACACACTTCCGAGGATATTGTAAAGATAGTAGTTTGATGAAGAGATGACTTTCCGAAAGATAAAAAACCTGTTCCATCTTTTAGAAACATTTAAATTACACCTTTTCCTTTTAACACTTTCAATGATTAACTACCAAGGACAGACACTTCACTACGTATTAAAATATTTCAACAATAGCCTTTCTCCGTCCGCTTGGAAATTTCTAAGAACCACTTTTATGGAATGAAAAGCTATCCAGACTGCATTCTTACTCAACACCTCTTGCAATTTCACTCTGCTTTTACGGCGTTATTAAGTAACCAACAGATGTTTCAACATTAGGTCCGAGAAAGGAAAGACAACTTAGTATTTTTAAGTTTTATTTTGTTTAAATATATTTATGTTGAACACCTCATCGGATCTTTATGACTAAAAGAGTGATGAATGATGGAAAAAGGGAAGTAGATTAAAGAAAAGATGGATGGATTTTGTGAGGAATGATAATAATGGGTGTAACAAGACCCTTGATGAAGTCGAAAGGCACTTGTTCTCCCCGTCATTGCGATATTTTTTTCCAAGACTATACCTGGGAACGTTCTATGTAGTTACGGAGATATTGGGGGTCCAGTGGAAGTTCCAATTTTTCACAAGTTTTTTTTTAAATTCATATTTGAATGTAAGAACTTTACTTTAAACACCTCCACGACCCCACACTATTCAATCCATCCATCATCTACCTAGCCTTTTCCCAACTATGTTGGGGTCGGCTTCCAGTCTAACCGGATGCAGCTGAATACCAGTATTTTACATGGAGCGACTGTCTATCTGACCTCCACAACCCAGTTAGCGCTAGGTAATACGATACCCCTTGCAATCCATCCATTAGCACAATATTTGGAGTGCGTTACATTGAGATCTACCGTAAAACGTGATTTTTCACCCCCCAAAAAAAACTGGTTTACCAGCAACAATTTTTGCGTAAAGTTACTTAGTTTGATGTACAGAATGCTTGGTTGGCGGCTTCGTGATGGCTCTGTTTACACCCTGTATGTAAGAAAAAGTAGTTTATGATAACGTGACAGCTGGCAGAGAAGTAGTGCGCCGACCCCAAGTGACGTGTATCAAGGGCCTGATGATGATGATGACCTCATCTTTATAGCTTTCGAGACTAGATTGAGACCTGAGGTTTGTTTTTACCCGACTGCGCGACGCAAAGGAGGGTAATGTGTTTATCAGTCTATGTATGTATGTATGTTTGTTTCTATGTGGCGTTCTAGAGACCAAATGCGTAGGCCGATTTTGATAATTCTTACGTCAATCGATTCGTCTTAACCTTGCGAGTGTCACTAAAGACATGACAGTAATCAAAATTCACCACAGCGACAACCAGACGCTATATTGTCAAAATGAAAAATAAATAAATTCAATGAACTATGTCAAGTGGGGTATCGTTGAATAGGTATTTTAAAATCATCTTTAGGTTCCTTTTATCATTTTTCATTTTAAATAATAGTTTAGGATATATAACGATTTAAAGTTGTTTAACAAAACAATCATTCTCGCTAACTTATTGATTTGTTTTTATTTCAAGTATAAACGATATACAAACAAAAAAAAAACGGTGAAAAAGCATGAAGAAAATATTTAATTTGGATTCCTATTGTTTTTTGTTATCATCATTACATTTCTGTCACCAAAACTATTACGATTCACGACTCATAGTTCGGTAGGTAGGGTACATCAGGGCCGGCAGTCTCGACATAGATACCGACATTGTCGCAAACTTTCGATCGCTTATTAAGAACGAAAAAATTCGGTTGCAATAGCGATGCTTGCGAGAAACTCATCTTGGATGTTTAGAGTTGCATTTCTCGCTAGCAACGTTATTGCAACCGAATTTTTTCGTTCTTATTAAGCGATCGAAAGTTTGCAACAATGTCGGTATCTATGTCGAGACTGCCGGCCCAGTAGTTAATAAGTTTTTCGCTATAATATCTTAAAAACTGCGACTGCGAGTTAAACTTGAAAACCTGCGGCCTTTAACTGGCGAACGCCTTCAAAGAGAACGACAGAAATGGAAATCTATAGATTGGGTGATAATAGATGAGATTTCTATGGTACCTTACCTAACGCTACGGAATATGAATCTACGCCTTCACGAAATGAAGCATAATCGACTGCACTTTGGTGGTTGTAATATTATTTTATTTGGTGATCTAATGCAATTGCCACCTGTGTCCAAAACAACTGGCGGGGCTTATTGCTATCGACAACCTGCGACGTTAATAGGTGAAGTCAACCTCTGGCATCTATTTGATTTCTGTGAGTTACCACAAAATATGAGACAAGGACATGACACAACATTTGTGGATATATTAAATAATCTTAAAGTCGGTCAACTGACAATGCAACAATTGGAGATATTAGATAGTCGACGGGTAGAGATAGACGATCTCAATGAAATCATTCGAGTTTTCCCAACTACTAGACAGGTCGATGAACATAGTCAAAAGATGACAACTATATTGGCAAAAACTACTAGGTTGTATAAATTACATGCAGTTGATATATCAATGGAATCGAAAACATATGGTCAAAAACCGAAAGATGTTTATGTTTCTGATGATCCTAACAAAACTGGAGGAATCGTTACATATTTAACAATCGGTTTAGGATCACGAGTTATTTTACGAAGAAATTTGAATGTTATCCATGGTCTTGTTAACGGAGCAATGGGTGTTATAAGAACAATTAAGCGGCCAGCTCTTCGGAGGGACCAATCGGAACCCGGAGAATTGCCACAGGCTGTTTATCTAGAATTTGACGACAAAGCGATTAAAAACAATGTTCCTGGAGTAGGAGTCAGAATCGAACCATCGACAACAGAATTCGATGCACTGCGCGGACAGGGTAAAATAGGGCGAAAAATGTTGCCACTGATATTGTGCTGGGGTGTAACTGTACACAAGCTCCAAGGAACTACTTTGGACCGAGCTGTGGTTGACTTAAGTTGACGCATTTTTGCTAAAGGTCATATGTAGCTTTGAGCCGAGTTAGGTCTCTAAAGGGACTAATCATCAGTAGTTTAGACCACCGCAAGTTACTAAATAATCCCCACGATATTAACTCCCTCAATGAAATGACTAGATTGCGAAATTTACCATCTTATAACGAAGTCAATGAATCGTAACTAAAAAGTATAAAATAAAATAATTTAAAGCAAAACAAAAAACCCGACTGTGTAAAAACTAATTTTAAAAAATACGTTAAAAAATTAACTTAAATAAAAACTAAAAAGAAAGAAACAAGCCCAGTAGTTTAAATCATAAATTCTAATGCAGAACAGAACGACTCACAGTCGGGGCCCATTCAAATTTTACCAATCAAATCTTTCCAAGGGGCCCCGACTGTGAGTCGTTCTGTTCTGCATTAGAATTTATGATTTAAACTACTGGGCTTGTTTCTTTCTTTTTAGTTTTTATTTAAGTTAATTTTTTCACGTATTTTTTAAAATTAGTTTTTACACAGTCGGGTTTTTTGTTTTTCTTTAAATTATTTTATTTTATTGGTCTAATAAGTGTTATTTATTTTAGAGGAGCTCGTGGCTAAATAAGAACAGCCGCTCGGATCGATCTTTAGGTTAAGCCGTGCTTACCTAGGTTGGTCCGTGGATGGGTGACCACCCATTACATACCGAGTTTCCCCCGTGCCTCGGAAAGCACGTTAAGCCGTTGGTTCCGGCTGTCATTTGTAGATCTTTGACAGTCGTTACAGGTAGTCAGTGGCCCGAAAGTCTGACAACCAGTCTTACCAAGGGGTATCGTATTACCTAGCACTAACTGGGTTGTGGAGGTCCGACAGGCAGTCGCTCCATGTAAAATACTGGTATTCAGCTGTATCCGGTAAGACTGGAAGGCGACCCCAACATAGTTGGGAAAAGGCTAGGCAGATGATGATGAAGTGTTATTTATTTTGTTATTTGTTAAACACCGCAATCTTTAGTTTTAACTAGATGAGGTCGATATTTCTAAACCAACTACTTTGGGTGTACGCGTAGCAACGCAACCCTTATCTATACATACGAGTATTTTACATTTTTTGTCTGTCTGTCTGTCATTCCGTATGTATGTTTGTACGCGCATCACGCAAAAACTACTGCATGGATTTGAACGCAGTTTTCACCGCTCTACTGCTAGATGCTTAACTTAAAGTATAGGCTACATTAGATATACAATATTATTCTATTCTATTCTATAGTTTTGGACCCGATAGGTGGCGCTATGCGAAGCAAGGGCGGGTCGCTAGTGTAACATAATAATAATTATAATGCTTAAATGTATGTAACACAATATAAACACAGGTAAGTAACTAAAACATTTCAAACCTGCCAAGCCGTTTATCACGTCATCTTATTAAACCCATTTAACACACATACTTACGTAGGTGCGTATGTATATAATGTACATGAATACACTATTATCAAATTGTTCCGGGACATAGACAACTATACGAGGAAATAGAGGAATGCTAGAAATGCTAGACTGCCTCCTTGGACTAGAGGTCGCAACCGTGACTGCTAAGCATGAGGTCCTGCGAGATTGCCATGACGTCTTAAAGCAGTATTGTTTTAATGTCACTCCAATAATTATGGGAAAGAGACAGAACTATAGAGGACGTCTAGCGCCGTCTCTTTCCCACTCTGGAATAAGTTTCAAACAATAGTGCTTGGTAGTCTACCAGGACCTCATACTCAGCAGTCGGGCAACGTGTTTTCGGGTTTTCCCATCAGGAATTTCTCCGTAGCAGTCATAGAGTCTGAATTTGTGCCCGGTTAATGGCTATAGGCTCGCTTGTTACATGACAATTAAAAGCATAACCGGCGAAATCACACCTCTGCCTAACCCTACGGGAATAACAGGCGTGATGTTATGGTAGAAATGTCAGAGAGATCGGCCGTATGTATGCTCTGAACAAAAGAGAATGGAGAATGTTTTCAACAAAATAAAGAATAATGATACCAAATGAACTATAGTTCAATTTCAGAATAACAACTGACCTCTACATGCAATGGCCCACCTTCCAGCTTGAGCCGCATGTCTTGACACCTGCACACTTACCTTGACCTTATGACTTCATCGGTGAGCGGAGTTCGCGTATCTGAACTTAGAGCAGACTATTATTTGATTTTATTGCCATCGACACCATAGCAAAAATAAAAATAAAAATTCTTACGTTCTTTTTTGTGTAATATGAGAAATGAGTTAGGCAGAACACTCTTGCTTGAGCCCCGTAGATTTTATAAACGGATTAATGTCGTTTTCAAAAGTTTTTCAAACCGGGGAAAATATTATTTTCCTGAGTAAATTTTTGAATACGACTGATTTTCCTATTCTAACTTTAGAAAAAGTAAAGTAAATAAAGTAGAAAGTAAAGTAGTAAGTAATTTATCACTGCGCGTGGTGAATTTTCTTTTAATAGCTTGCACCACCTGTACGCAAATCTATATCTTCTTCTTGTTGAATCGATGATAAAACATTATTTACGTGAATGAGTTAGGCCCAGAAGGTGGTCAGGTCAATCGCGGCATTTATGGCGCTTTTGTGATACTGAGAAGGTGTGAAGGCACTTTGGATACTAGCTGATGCACACGGCTTCGCCAGCGTGGAGTTATTGTCCCTCAGGATCGTACCACCGGGATAAAAAAGTTTGTATGTGTTAATCCAGGTTACAAACTCATCCAAATCCGTTTTGTAGTTTTTGCTTGAAAGAATAACACACATCCACACATCCATCCATCGACCCACGTGTCCCTCCAACGTCACGTCAAAAATGTAATAGTAATAAGAGTAAGAAGATGATTTGGTCAGGAGTACCACAATCGCACTGGTGTCACATCTAGTCCTTTCTAATCTGTGCTCCACATTGTGTCTATAGACTATTTTAGGAAAGGTAATAAGGATATAGTGGAGGGAAATGCGAAGGGATCAAAGGACCAAGAGTATAATAAAGAAAATTAAAGCCGATATTGGGTTTATTTAGTTCTCTGTCACGAAGATTTTTCGGTCGCTTACGTTCATAATATGTATTTAGCAGCTAACATACAGTGTGTATAAAGTAATTCTGGTTTAATGATTTTTTTTTCTTTCCTTTTTAAATCATTTCGTGCGTTAACACTGAAACGCACAAATGCCAACGTTTAGACATCTGGTGCAGTTTTGTTACTAAAAACTTCTTAGTAGCGTATCAATGGCAATTTAAATTGGGTCAGGGCAGAACTGGGCCACTAGTTTGGTGCTTTCAGTAGCGTCCGTCATTTTCTGTAATGAACAAACAATAGGCCACGCAAGACTTACTATTAAGTGCCCCATCGTTTGTGGAATAGCACCACATTTACATTCCAGGACAGAGTAATTAATGAATCTCCACCTGAGTAGGTTTTCTTTGTTGCGACCAATTTGGGCTCGGAGTTTATTTAAATATTTCCATTCAGCCATGGCAACTCATGTCCAGATTGGAGATTCAGCAGGTGGAACGAATGAGTTAGGTAAGGATGCACTACCTCACCACAGCTTTAGCCTTTCAGTAGACCGCTAGTTAGTGAGCGGAGTGACACACTTCAGAAGCTGTGTCGACTTTTCAGCCTTTGAGACACGAGTGTATTTAGATACCTACAATAGAACTTGCCACTGTTATATGAGATACTGATATACTGTCGCAACGAAACATTACTGTAAAAAAAATGAAAATCGGTCTACAATTGACTGAGATATCGGTGAACTTACATAAAAAAAACATACAGCCGAACATAAAACCTCCTCCTTTTTGGAAAGCGGTTAATAATAAAATTCTTTCGCATATCAACAAATTACGGAATTCAAAAGTTGTGAATTACAAAATACATTCACCTATTAACTTTATTATTTGTTACAAAATAGCCTTTATCAGATAGATAAAGGAGGAATTCATTTACTAACAACTCCCTCCCGATAGTTCCACAACACGATAGCGAGGAAATAGAAAAAGTTTTGATCAACTAAAAGTTCACTACGGTCTGGTTTTGTCTAAGGAAAAATATTGAATAACCTCACAGGGCATCCTGAGACTCGCTTTACGGATCTACTTAGCAAAATACTTTTCCAATAAGGAAAAAAATACTTTCACAGTGCCTAATATTGGTGGAGTACAGAAGATTTTCTTTGAAAAACTCAAGTCATGCGTTTAATATTTCTTTTATATTCTTCAGATCCGCTTAACGCTTACATAATGTCTATCCGCCTCTAAACGTTGTTTTTTTCTTCTTGAATTTTCTCAAGTACTCTTTCATTTCTTTTGTCAGTAGTTTATCCAAGATGCCAGTCGCATTCCCAAAAAACAATCCTGTGTACATGGTGTAAACGGACCCTTCGCGAAGCCGTCAACCAAGCATTCTGTACATCTAACAAAGTAACTCTACTCTCTCAAAAAATATTGCTGAGACTTTTTTTTGGGGTGAAAAATTATGTTTTGCGGTAGATCTCAATGAAACGCACTCAAAACTTTATGCTGGTGGATGCATAGAATATAACGGGGCTCGTTGAATTAATTAAATTAAAGTTATAACATTAAAAACACGTATTTAAAAAAAAATATATGAAAACGTCGGAACTTTGACCCCCAATATCTTTGTAACTAGAAGGTTCAAAGGTATTGTCTAGCTAGAAAAAGTGAGAACAAGTGCCTTTCGGCTTCGTTCAGGATACTTTTACACCCTTTATGTATTATATATGAGGTATGACCACTGATATACCTAGATAACGCAGGTATTGCAATCCGTATGAAAACTAAGCGTGCCATGTTTTGACTACCTACTAAGACGTCATCAGCACTATTTGTATGTGTACTATACAAAATAGACTACGAGAAAACGGTTACCACGTATTCTGTACATCATTCTGAGCTCCCTCCCCCCCCCCCATATAGAAACTTTTCATCGGTTATTAAAAAAATAAAACAGCAGTTTCCTGCAAAAGTACAATACCTACACGGTCAAAATGTATGAAACAGCTGGTATTCTTTTAATAAATGTATAGATGGCTACTGATCAATGGTGGTTGTTGGGTAAATCCTAATCTCGCGGACAACCTATTTGCGCGATGAATGATTTTACGTGTCATTAGGTTTAACGCGTAGTTGTCATGTGGATTCAGTGGCTTGTTAGGTGCCGGCCACTACAACACTGTTTTACACTACTACACTGTTTTTTTAAACTGTTTCTAAAAATAAAAAGCACAAAACAGATCACAAACTAAGTTCAACATGAGACTGAAGCTTCTAAGCTTCATGCCCATTAGGTACATGTTCCTTTGACAACTAGGTCGAAGCGTGTTCCTTACACAGTCCAAATGTTCTGAGACACCTCGGGCTACTTTCTACTCTGCCTACACCACGTACCTCAAAGTATCTTCGTACGTGATGTAGCAAACGACTTGGGAACTACTTCTAGACATGGTTGAATGCATCTTGGCTGCTCCGTGCGGGACGAGGCGTCAAATTTTATTGCAGTGTACTTTTCTTAAGTAGTTGTTCAGATAAAATCTTCAGTTTGATAGTGTGTTTATGAATTCTGTCTTTTTATAAAATTTTAGAAGTTTTTATGAAGAATTTAATGTATAATGGACCAAAATAACTATTATAAAAAATAAAAATCATTTATTTCCGACAAAAAAGTCCATAGGCAAGACAAAGTTGTTAGTAACAAGAATTTTGCTTATAACTAACGCTCGTAATTGAAAGAATACTACTATTATGTAATTGTGAGTCCAACCAACCAGAACCAGAAGATGGCGAGGCGACCTCGTGGATGTTAAAACGAGCTAGACAAAACCATCGACCAGTGCTCCACATTGGTTCTGGACCGAAAGATATGGAAGTCATGGCGAGAGTTTTCTGTCCTGCAATGAGTTGACTAACAGTAACAGTAATAATAATAATAATTCATTTATTTATTCAAGTAACAAGGACTCATTAATACACACAAAATTCAACACATTACATTAAACATACTAATAGAACACAAAACAATAAACACACACATAGGGCTATAATATCACAACTTCTGAAGCAATTAAAAAGTGGTAGGTACTGTCAGATACTACGAAAACGTACCACGAGGTTTTGTTTTAAAACTAAATAAAAAATACCTTCACAACAATCATTCCTGATTGCGTATCGCAACGCAGAGCCACTTTTACCAGAAAAACCAAAACAATTCTTGGTCAGTTATTTTACCAAAAACGTTTTGTTATTTTATTAACTTCGCGGTAGTGCCAAAAGTTCAGACTTTTTTCGAATTCGAATTTTATTCCTGGACTATCATTGGGAGGGTTTGATTTTTAGTTGTTGCAAGTATTGTTCTTGGTTTTTTGGTCTACCACAAACATAACATAACATCACGCCTGTAATATCCGAAGGGTTAGGCAGAGGTGTACCTTATAGTACACCCACATATCGCCAGTTATGTTTTAACTTAGTCCAAAACCAAACTTATTATTTTTAAACTAGCTGTCCCGTGACCTTCGTTTGCGTGAAATTATTATAAAAACATATTATTTCCCTTTTTGAATCGGATTTTGTTACCAATTTCAAGGGTTTCGATTATTTTGCACGGAACCCTAATTATTTTTCTAAAATAAAAGCCTATGTTAGACCTTATAACATGAGCTATCTTCCTGTAAAAGTCTCGTCAAAATCGGTCCAGCCGTTTCGGAGATTAGCTGGAACAAACAGACAGACAGACAGACCGACGATGACGTACAGACAAAAATTGAAATAAATGTGTTTTTGTTATAAGTGCCGTATATATTTTCATTTGCATTCAGTAAAACGCTGTTATTTTGATATTACACACAGACACTTCAATTTTATTTATTTGTATGTATGTATAGAAGATTGTGCACCTCATAAAAAAAACAACAAGCATATTCATAACTAGTGTACGATGGGCGGTCTTCTCTCACAAGGTAATCTCATACAGACAAGCTTGGAATATTGATTCAATTATTTTAAATAACGAAGACACTCACACCGAGATAGCACAGCTCGATACTGTTAACAAACTACAAAATGCAGATCATCGTACAAACAAACCTATTAGCACATAGGATAAAGACCACAAGGACCAAAGATATAATATAGGAAATGTTTTATGTGATCCTTCATGGTAACCCAGACACAATTCTCATTACTCATGCTATTAGATCATGGAGCACTGAAAAGTGGCTCAAATCGTGACGCTCTACGACGACTAAATTGGGCTTATTATACAAAGTCAAACTATTATCTAGCGAAATTCTGAAGGCGTGAAAACATGATGAAAAAGTGGCCAAGTGAGAGTTGGACTCGCGCACCGAGGGTTCCGTATTAACTTGTAGGTATTTTGTTATTAAACTACATATTTACGGTTTTCAGATTTGTTTCTTTACATGTGCTGTAAGATTTGCATTTATATTGCTTCTTGCCAGATTTCATGATTCTAGGATAGGACCTAGAAATTTTAATTAAATTTCAGTTAAATTAATTAGTCAAATACCTTTGTGAAATCGCAAAATATGCGACATAAACGGTCATCTCTTTTGATCGCGTTGACTTACAAATTTAATATTTAAATGTATTATTATATATACAGTCTTGAGTAATTTTATTTGATATTAATTTCAGCTTGATATCACAACGCGTTCCTGAGAAAAAAGGTCTTGACTGAGGTACGAAAAAATAAATAGTTTCGCTAGCTAATTTAATTAGAGCTTCTATATCGATTCAAGAATAACACACATTATTAACTTTGCATATTAGAAACAATAATATACATTGTTTGACACACTAACATGTATTATGAAACACAAAGACCAATGTAACCAAACACTACCCCAACTCCTTAGGTTATAACATTGCTTACCAAAGGCGAACTTCGAACTTTCATAGATATTGTATGCAAAATAAGGTTGACCCCGCCGAAGAGGTCAATGATCTATCTCCCACGAGAAAGCGAATGCATAAACAAGACAATTAGGGAGCAGGATTACAAGGATTGATTGGTTATTTTCTATTAAAATTGTTTTGCAGTCTAATGAAGATGTATTAGCTCGTTGTGAATTGAACCATTAGCTAGATCGGTGCAAAGGCATTAATGCACAGGGAAATTAAGGGAAGCGACATGGAATCCCTATCGATAATGATGATAAATATCAAATTAATTAAAGGGAGGAGTCATAGGATGGGATATCCGTCATATCGATGATATATCTGCATTTTTAGATTTTTCAATTTTAATTGCCACGCTAATGGGGAAGACCGTTAAAAGCTAATTGTAGATGGCGCGACCATAGCTAGGTCCCGATCTGACCAATGAGGTCAAGAAAAAATGACATTAGCAGATTTTCAACCAATGACGATGCCTGGCACCAGCTATGCTAGCGACATTAGTTTTACTGTTGCCAACCCCATTCATGCTATGTTTTAATTTTATAATGTAGCAAATAGAGTACAAGATGTAAACAGAACCTTTACGAAGCCGTGAACCCAGCATTCTGTACATCAAACTAAGTAACTCTACGCATAAACTGTTGCTTGGAAACGACGAACATTGTGCTGCTGTATGCATTGAAAAAGAGAGCAGCGGTGGCCCAGTGGTGGCGGTCCCGACTTACGAACAGTAAGTTGTGGGTTCGAACCCAGGCAGGCGCATTACTTTGTGTAATTTATTTCATCACCACTGCTCTCAAAACGGTGAAGGAAAACATCGTGAGGAAACCGGCATGTACTAGAACCAAAAATTCGAAGACATGTGGCATCTACCAACCCGTACTGGGCCCGCGTGGTGGATTATAGCCCATTCCATTCCTCCATTTCATTGGCCATTCTCTTAGAGAGGAGGCCTGTGTCCCAGCAGTGGGAACATTAGGCTGATTATGCTATGCATTAAATAGTACGGTGGTCGTGAAGGTTTTAAAGTAAAGTTAAAAGAAAAAAAAACTTGTTTGAACTTTGACCCTCAATATTCCCATGTATGGTCTAGAACAAAAAAAAATATTGCAATGACGGGGAGAACAAGTGCCTTTCGGCTTCGTTAAGGGTACTTTTACATCTGATATAACATTACCAACATAGACAAAGTAAATGAAAACGTTTAATACGTTTAGTGGCTTACTCACAAACCAATCGTCAGTACTTGATCAAAATATGGGACTATTTCGAAAAAAATACTTTTCCAAAAAATAACCATTTGGCGAAGATATCGAGTCGCCATTTTGTAGTCGGTTCATAATATAAGAAAATTGGCTACAATTCATTATTTTCTCATCAATATTTCACATACTAACTCGAATGCTCTTAGTCGGAAGAGTACTTACCTAGCCTAAATCTTTTAGAAGGAAAATAATAACAAACTCGATTTCTTTATAAAACGTTTAAGTACTGAGTATTATTATTTCATAGCAAAATGCGTAAATATTTTATCAGGTCAAACGTGACTTCGGAAAACTGTTGCAGTAAACAACTTGTGGAAAATTCTATAGATTTATAAGTTTCACTACACCCAATTCAATATTGCTCTAATCACCACGACCGAGTGTCAGTAATTCCATGAAATGAGTGATGTACTTAATACCACGTATTAAGTACATCACTCATAGAATTTTTCATCGATAATTTAAAAAAAAACATCTGTGTTCCTTCCACACACACCACCAGCACCCACCACACTCCACTCCACTTCCTTTACCTATTATAAAGTTAAGTCTCTTTTCTGATTTGTCTGTGCGGCCGCATTTTTCTTGTAAACTACACATTGGATTGTGTTTCGGTGTGGTTAATAAAAATACATACCTGTATGTTATAGCCTGCTTGATGCCTCGCCCCGTATTGAATACATGGGACTTATGAACATAACTGGCGGAATATGGATGTACTGTACCTCTGCCTAACCCTGCAGGATTACAGGCGTGATTATGATAATGAGATATTGCTATTCTTTGTCATGTCGTAAAAATCGTGCGAAGTTGAAGTCAGTCGCTAGTTTTAGCTATACAAACAAATAAAAATGAAGTGTCTATTTGTAATTTCAAAATAACAGTTTTTTACTGAAGGCATATGAAAGTATATGCGGTACTTATAACAAAACAACCATTATTTTTATTTTTGTCCGTCTGTTTGTTCCGGTGTAATCTCCAAAACGTCTTGACAGATTCTGGCGTGACTTTACTGGCTGATAGCTGATGTTAGGAGTAACTTAAGCTATTTTTATTTTTGAAAAAAGATTAGGGTTCCCTGCAAAACAATTAAAACCCTTAAATTTTTAACAAAATCCGTTCCAAACAAGGAAGTAATTTTTTTCATAATTTTAAACGCGAGCTAAGGTCGTAAGCAATATCTAGTGTAAAGCAAATATTGATCTCCCCAATAAACAGCAACGATTATTGCTATTTACACCAACACACAAACTGCCAAACATTCCACAAACATCATTAATCTTCCACCAACCACATCGCCAACTCCCGAGAGTAGTGACATCCAACTTGATGACAAGTTTATCGTGATAATGAGCTAATAACGTATCTCTCTTGTTTCTATAATCGGGATTATGGTTGAGACGCCATTAACATTGACCCTCATCAAAACTTTCTTTGATGTACCCTTGTTGGTAGATCGCTGGAATAATTTTCTGCTTTCCGCGATTGTTAATTATGCATATTTAGCTTTGTAAGCTAAGAGATTTATGTGTCACGTCTTGCAGAAATGCTTTACTTGGGACTTTTTGAGGTCGTTAACCATGGAGTAATTAGCCACTGTTTTCCTTGGTTTTTCGTAATTTTCTTGTTTGTGAAGTGACAGGACCATAAATTGCACCAACATTCAAGGAAGAAGTTACTTAAGAGGGAAGCACCAGGGCGGCCCGCGAAATTCAGTTTTTCTTACATTTTTTGCAAATAACAGGTCAGTGTCAGGTTGTGTGTTGAACAAAATATTATTTGGACCAGTAACAGATATGGCTTTACAGAGTTTTTATCATTAGAATCATAAATACAACCCTTTAAGTTCATTTAGTCCCATTGAATGACTATTTCAAGAAAAGTCATATGATAAAATTTGAATTTGGCGGGCTACACTGCCGCTTCCACCATAAGGAAGAGGATTTAAAATAAGACGAAAAAAAAACCATAATAACCTCGTTTTCATAGCAAAAGTACTGAATTCAACTCCGATTCCCTCAACAACAATTCAGTAAATAGTTTTATCTCCCAAATAAATATTAACAAATTAATTAAAAACTACAACGTAATTTGCATTCCTCACTACACACACAGTCCCCAAGAACAGCAATTTCCCTGTAACTACCTATTACACGAACTGAACAGACGAGCAAGTAACGCAACTATGTGGTCCACGTTTAGAGGCACCTGTGTTTTGTTCCAAACTACTTGATTAAATTCCGCACTGGTCCGTCATATCCAACGATGATATATGATAAGTGTAAATCTTGTGGGTGCTCTATATTCGGGCTGTGTCGCCTTACGGCATTACGCGTTCTCAGGGTCTGAAACCTAAATCAAACAAGAATATCGATTATTTCATTACAAATAGGCGTTCTGGATTCTTTTGTGACTCTGGGCACGTAGTCTGGCTTTAATGGGAATGTTATATCTGTTGACACAGATTGTGTAAGGCCTTAATGTTATGTACATTTTTGTTTAAGTCATAAGATATGGCAGTATATTTCATCTTCAGTACTCCACTATTGCGGTAGTACGTTTTGTTAATCGCCTTTATTAGTTATTTTACTACGATATATATGACTAACTTCTAACGTACGAATATTTAAGCGAAAATGAACTATAAGTCACTTTAATCTGCAATGTTAAAAACCTATTCCTGATGTAGAACATCGTGAAATAGGCTTTAGTTTAGTAGAACTTCTTCGAGCATCGTGCTCCGCACAATTGTCTATCTATACTAATAATATTAAGAGGTGAAATTTGTATGTAAATTTGTATGTAGGGGATAATATGCGGACCTACTGATTCGATTCCGAAAATTCATTCAATAACGGGAAGCTACATTATCCCCAAGTGTTATAGGCTACATTTAAAACATTTTCGTGAGCGAAGGCGCGAGCAAAAGCTAGTTATGAAATAAATATAAATAAAATAATAGCATGTTGTGTACGGTTTAATCTGTACTGTCTATAAATATGAATAAAATAATAGCATGTTGTGTACGGTTTAATCTGTACTGTCTATAAATATGAATAAAATAATAGCATGTTGTGTACGTTTTAATCTGCACTGTCTATAAATATGAATAAAATAATAGCATGTTTTGTACGTTTTAATCTGTACTGTCTATAAATATGAACAAAATAATAGCATGCTTTGTACGTTTTAATCTGTACTGTCTATAAATATGAATAAAATAATAGCATGTTTTGTACGTTTTAATCTGTACTGTCTATAAATATGAACAAAATAATAGCATGTTATGTACGTTTTAGTCTGTACTGTCTATAAATATAAACAAAATAATAGCATGTTGTGTACGTTTTAATCTGTACTGTCTATAAATATGAATAAAATAATAGCATGTTGTGTACGTTTTAATCTGCACTGTCTATAAATATGAATAAAATAATAGCATGTTTTGTACGTTTTAATCTGTACTGTCTATAAATATGAACAAAATAATAGCATGCTTTGTACGTTTTAATCTGTACTGTCTATAAATATGAATAGAATAATAGCATGTTGTGTACGTTTTAATCTGTACTGTCTATAAATATGAACAAAATAATAGCATGTTGTGTACGGTTTAATCTGTGCTGTCTATAAATATGAATAAAATAATAGCATGTTGTGTACGGTTTAATCTGTACTGTCTATAAATATGAATAGAATAAAAGCATGTTGTGTACGGTTTAATCTGTACTGTCTATAAATATGAATAGAATAAAAGCATGTAGTGTACGTTTTAATCTGTACTGTCTATAAATATGAACAAAATAATAGCATGTTGTGTACGTTTTAATCTGTACTGTCTATAAATATGAATAAAATAATAGAATCTTGTGTACATATTAATCTGTACTGTCTATAAATATGAATAAAATAATAGAATCTTGTATACATATTAATCTGTACTGTCTATAAATATGAATAGAATAATAGCATGTTGTGTACATTTTAATCTGTACTGTCTGTAAATATGAATAGAATAATAGCATGTTGTGTACGTTTTAATCTGTACTGTCTATAAATATGAACAAAATAATAGCATGTTGTGTACGTTTTAATCTGTACTGTCTATAAATATGAATAAAATAATAGAATCTTGTATACATATTAATCTGTACTGTCTATAAATATGAATAGAATAATAGCATGTTGTGTACATTTTAATCTGTACTGTCTATAAATATGAACAAAATAATAGCATGTTGTGTACGTTTTAATCTGTACTGTCTATAAATATGAACAAAATAATAGCATGTTGTGTACGTTTTAATCTGTACTGTCTATAAAAATGAATAGAATAATAGCATGTTTTAATCTGTATTGTCTTTAAATAAACGTATTTTCTAATATTTCTAAATTATCTATCATACAAGCTAACGAGAACTAAATCGAAAGTGGTGCTCGACAAAGCGTCGCTGTATTCAGAGCTATGGCATTCGTCCTGCATCACATTAGCCTAGAAGCCCTCACAAATAAAATTCTGAGAGGAATTTTTTACCCCAAGAATGTCGATAATTCGATTAGATTATAGCCGTTCTAGATTCTTTGTTTTTTACGGAACGTATTGCGATCGTTCGCATAATAAAATAATAAAATTATGAAGCGATGTTAGCTGCTGCAGGCAAACAGGTGAAATGAGATTATTTTGTGTACTTCGGTGAGTGTGCCCAAGAGCTCCACGAGATCATTCCACCATCTCCCTTCTTCCATCGGGAGTCCAGACGTACTGTGGGTTATCACCCATTCCTTGTCGATGTTCCACACAGTCGCACGAAGTTTCTTATGCGCACAGCCAAGGAGTGGAATTCCCTGCCTTCGTCGATGTTCCCAAGTTCATATGACCCCAATCTGTTTAAGTCGCGAGTTAATAGGTTCTTTTGGGTTAGCTCACTCCATCGTCGACCTACCTATATTTATGACCACATACATATTATATACATTACATTTTTGAGGGTTATCATGGTTTATCTTCTTCATGGTTTCTCTTAGCTGTCACGGTTTATTTTAATTACTTTATTTTTAAATTGTTAGTTTAATCTTTTACTCTGGACGCTCTTAATGTGCACGTCTTTGTACATCGTTCTCACATACTTATATGTATAATCTCAACATGAATGATGTAACCAAGATTTTGTACCAATATTTTGATTAAAAGGAGTGTCCATGGAGTTTCTTGCCCATTCTTCTCCATAGAGATCTACGATTTGGAATGTGCAACTACAGTACTTTCGCAAGTTATTATGCCTTGTGAATGTGACTGTAGCTTAGCTTTTTTGTTTTTGACTTTCAAAAGTGCCTGTAATGGTCTAATTGAAATAAATGCTTTGAGTTTGAGTTTGAGTTTATACATCTTATTCCCTTTCATCATCTGCCCAGTTAATACTGGGTAATACGGTACCCCTTGATAAGACTGGTTGTCTGAATTTCGGGCCACTGACTACCTTTAACGACTGTCAAAGATCTTCAAATGACAGCCGGGACCAACGGCTTTTCCGAAGCACGAAGGAACCTCGGTATGTGGGTAACCTGGGTGGTCACCCAACCACAGACCTACCTAGGCAAGCGCGGTTTAACCTGAAGATTGATCAGAGCGGCTGTTATTATTTAGCCACGAGCATACTGAAATGAAGGGTAAAATCTTTTTAGAAATAAAGAAAAGTTTTACAAACGTAAATGATTACGTACATGGTTGATATTTGCAACAAATTCTAACACTGTGAAATGTAAGAGAAGACTGTAAGAAGATTATTGTTCTTTTCTCACTACCACCTCGCTCAAAATGCCCATGCCTCATTTGTTTACGAGTGTAGCTATACAATCAATCTTTGTTTTGCAACAAATAAACTAATACAAATAAATAAAATTGGAGTGACTGTTTGTAATACTAAAATAACAGCCCTTTACTGAATGCTTATGAAAATATATACTGTACTTAAAACTAAAAACATTTTATTCAATTTTGTGTGTCTGTCTGTTTGTTCAGCTGGACCGATTTGACTTAAGGGACTTTTACTGGCAGATAGCTGATATCTTAAGGAGTAACTAAGTCTCCTTTAATTTAAAAAAATGTATTAGGGTTCCATGGAAACAATTAAAATCATTAAAATTGGTTACGAACACGATTAAGTAATATTTCTTATAATATTTCAGGCGAACGAAGTTCACGGGCAACTGTAATGCTATGCAGCAATGTAAATATGATTTTATTTATAAATAAAAGCGTAATTAAATCATAAAGAGCGCAGGTGATAGGGCATGCGGTGCAAGATGGAAGGTGGTGAATTTAATTACTGCATCAGAGAGCGAGGTTCGCGTGGCTTAATTTTGGGCTAAACATATTTGATTTTTTTTTGCCATCGATACGCTAAGAAGAATAAAAGCGTTTTACTTTTTTCGAACCTCGAGGTCAAGCGTAAACTTTTTAAAACATATGTCTTTTGTTTCACGAGTCGACATAGAGAGAATCGACATGATTCAAAACATTTATGAACTCACTTCTAGTCAACAATCGAACCAATCTCCCATTACAAAACCTCAACCACTATTAAGTACAAATGAGCAGCTTTTGGACTTTTGATCCGCAAACCGAGTTAAGTGCATTTGAATTTCCTACCTAGTTGAAAATGCTGGTATACAGCATGTGGACTTCAGTAACTCGCTTAACATCACATTGGAGCCTAATACCCCCATTAGCGTAGCGCTAGGTGTACTAAAGTGCAGTTCTACCGATATTTCAATACGATAAGATTGGTCCTAGAATGTTTGCTCGCATTTTTCATGAAATTATATTTTGTACAGGTATTTTACTTGGTTTTAAAGCATTTGTATGGGTTATAAATACTTAATTTTATTGTTACTATTTCGCAGAAATGTTTTAAATGGATTTTTACCGGCTAAAAACGTGCTAGTAGTGTATGTAAATGAATTTATCGTTAAAAGTGCGGAGTTTTTATTTTGTTGCGGTACAAATGCTTATGCTTCTATAAAATTCTTATTCTTTGTTGCACACAAAATAATAATTTTACACACAAATTGCAATAATATAGCTTAAGTATTCAGTCAGAATTGGGTTTTCTTACAGCAAACCAAATTTTGACTGCGAGATTTGCAGAAGAGGGTATACTTATGGTGCAATAACATTTACAAATTAATTAATTTTATAAACTAAACTACATACATACAATATAATATACGTAATACATAAAATATATACATTAAATGCATAAAAATACCTATAAAATCCTATATATTTACAAAGACGCACAGCACGAACTGTGAATGATCAATCAAACCAAAAAAAAAACGAAATATAAATGACAACGAAAAAAATTTAGAAAAATACTTGTATAGGTATTTCTAGTTACTACACCTAGGTAGTATTTTAAAAGCTTTTATTAAAATTGTCTTGTTAGTAACTAAGTATTGATCAAATCCTGTAACAGAATTTTAAACCAGTTTCGCCCACCTGATTGAGCTGAAATATTACCCACAGTTCTAGTTCTGGTGACAACACATTTTTATGAAAGGCATGACCTGATCCTACAGCCAGGGTCGTCTCCTCACGCGAGAGAACTTTTCAATGGTTAATAACACGGACACGAAACTTGATTTTGTTATCATATAAACAGATTTTATTATTTTAGTACTTACCTTTTAAAAAAAACCTTGTTTTTGCTAAAACATTTTATGTCATTAGTTTATTTAGGTACCTGACTATCATTTAAATACTGCCATGAAAACATGAGCTACGCTTATTAAATTTTCGTAGCAGTTATCCGCTGTGTGTCCAATACGCAAAAAGTTCGTATATATTTTTTTCTGCCATCATTATCTTTAAGCAAAAGAGACGCTACAGAAATCCACTTTATTGAGTACATAACAATTTATTGACCTCATTACTTTTTACGGTATTTTCGTCTCTCTCGAAAACATTTGAAGATGTAACTTCAAAGATTATTATAGCTTTAATATTTCTTTAGTTCTCCGAATAAAGTAAGATGTGTGGGTAGATCTCACTGTCCTTTGTATCGTCAATTCTATTTCCTGTTAAAGTGCCGTGACATACTTTATGATGAGGCAATCCTATCTTTTTAGGGTTCCGTAGTCAATAAACAAGGAGCCCATACAGTTTCGCCAGGTCCGTGTGTGTCTGTCTGTATGACGTGCGCAGTTTAGCTCAAAGACTCTTAGTACTAGAAAGCTGTAATTTAGCATGAATATACAGATTAATTACGCCGACAAAGTTGTAAAAGAAAATCTCAAAACATATTTTTTTGGGTATCTCCAGTACATACTCGTAAAGTGGGGAATTTTTTTTCTCGCGTACCCCATAATGTGGGATGTCGTTGTGTCGTCTTAAAAAAATATTGCGAGTTTACTCCAATAAATTTTCGATTAAGGGATTCGTTTGTGAAATATCAAGCTTTAAAGTGCAATTTTTTGTTAGACTCAAGTATAAATAACGAAGTTAAAACTATCACAGCTTAGTAGGCTTTACAAGTTTACGAGTAATAGCCGACCAAATTATAAAATGTACTTGGATAACATTTCTTCCTAAACGTAATGTACCTATGGGAGCACAGGTTTTTCAACTAAAAATGTAAGTTTGTTTTTTTTATTATTACAATAAAAATCATCGTTCGGAGGCAAATCATATTTTGATGGGCAACTACGGACCTACCTTGTGCGTGCCCCGACACGCACTTGGCCGGTTTTTTTACTCTTAATATAGGAAAAACTCTTTATCTGCAAACCTGTCAATAGCAGTCAATCTCGAACTTTTTAAGAAAAACGGGAAATACTTGTTTATGGGGAAATAAACTTGCTTGTTGTTGACTGTCTCGTATGTCTAGTTGTCGCAATCACGACTGCTGAGCATGAGGTCCTGGGTTCGATTACCGGGTTGGGCAAATTATAGATTTTTTCCATCATGAATTTCAATAGCAGCCACGGAGTCTGGATTTGTGCCGGTTGATGGTAATAGACCCTATTGCATGAGACTTAAACATAACTGGCGAAATTTGGGTGTACTATTAGGTACACCTCTGCCTAACCCTTCGGAGATTAGAGGCGTGATGTTATGTTAGTTGTGGGGAAACTTTTAAAATACACAATCACACACATAATCATTATGAAAGACTGCCTCGTTGGTCTAGTCAAAGCAAGCGCGATTGCTGAGCATCAGGTTCAATTCCCAGGCAAAATGTTATTAGGTTTTTCCATCAGGAATGTCTCAGTAACAGCCACTTAGTTTGAGATTTGATTGCAATAGTGCTTAAACATAACTGCAAAAATATAGGTTTACTACTAGGCACACCTCTGCCTGATACTTTAGAGATTTTAGGCGTGATTTTGCATCAGTATGAAGGATACAGTCCAATCACACAAAACTTTAACAAACAAATTCAGTCACAAGTGTGTTCGGGAGCGTAGTGTGAAGCGTTCTTAGGTAGCTCAAGCTGTCGTGATAAACACGAACGTCCGGCTCCGCAGGATATACCAGTGTTCCTTCACTATTACACTTTCACACTATATATGCTAAGTGTGGCCTCATTTAGTTTTGCTTAGAACTTTAAAGTGATCATTTATATTTATTCAATAACAAATGTACCAATGAACGTGGGGAGAGCTCGTGGCTAAATAATAACAGCCACTCGGGTATATCTTTAGGTTAAGCCGTGCTTGCCTAGGTTGGTTCGTGGATGGGTGACCACCCATTATATACCAAGTCTCCCCCGTGCCTCGGAAGACACGTCAAGCCGTTGGCCCGGGTTGTCATTTATAGATCTTTGACAGTCGTTATAGGTAGCCAGTGGCTCGAAAGTCTTACAACCAGTCTTACGGGGTATCGTATTACCCAGTACTCACTGGGTTAGGCATAACAGAAATTTGTTGGTTTGTTTGTTTTTATAAAACGTTTCCCAACACAAGGAATTTCTTCTGTATTCTTGGTGCGCTTTACATGTACATTTAAACTCACATACGTTTGTGTAGCCAAACCCAGAACATACAAATATATCTTCCGCGCGAGAAGCGAACCCGCGACACGCAGCGCAGCAGCCGATCGCTAGCCACTGTGCCAACCGTGCCGATAAAACTGTGATAACAGCAATATAATGAAGACGAAGAATTATGGATTAGGCAATTTAATGGCACACGTATACACGACCTGTCTTCAATGAGAACCAACAATCACAAAAGTGCTTTTCTGTGGATGAATGAAACGTCAAAGACACCCATTAGAAAATATAATACGCACTAATAACTGTCATCATTAAATAAGTCGATGGCGCGCCCAAAAAGCGAATCATGGCCGCTCATTTGAATAAAAAGAACGCTCCAAGGACCATTGTTGAGGACCAACGGTTTAATATTATTAAAAAATGAAGATAATCCAGCGGTATAATGATCCCCGCATTATTGAGGTGGATGAGGACTGCAGACGGAGGACCGAGAGGAGCAATGGGGACCATTTAACATGTCGCCTCCGCATAGCCCGATAATTGGATTCATTGCTCGCCAAGAGAAATATGGAGGCCATTTATTGCCCCAGGACGTATTGACGACAGTAGGACCAGATAATTCTGTAACATTAATAACCTTATATTATTGCTTTGTTTCATCTTGATACTGATTATAAGGAATTACCAGATATTTGAACGATATTGTCGGCGAAAATCTCATTTCGGCGACATTTTCTGTGATGAACGGGGGAAATGGAAACTAATTGACGTCGTCGGGTGTAAGCACGTTTCGGCAAAATAATATCATTTCAATGCGGTGGAGAAGGAGAGAATTGTTACTGCAATACTTTGGAGAAATAAAGGAATATCGTAAGCTTTGGAACTTTAAATTATTTGGATACGACACATGACAATTTTTATATTCATTACTCATCATCATCTGCCTGTCCTTATCCTAACTATGTTGGTTTTTAGTGTAACCGGGTGCAGCTGAATACCAGTATTTTACATGTAGCGACTGTCTATCTGACCTCCACAATCCAGTTGGTACTGGATTATAGGATACCCTTGGTAAGACTGGTTGTCAGTCTTACGGCCCACTGACTACCTGTAACGACTGTCTAAGATCTACAAATGAACACATTTATTATTTTCGCTACTGTACTGAGAATATTCAGGCCGCGCAGATGACTTGGGTAAGACTCGCACAGACCAGAGAAGCATGAGGCAGGAGGGAAATGGCCTGTATTTAGCAGCGGGTGGAACAAGGCAGCCAATGATGATGTTGATGATGATATACTACGGACGCTCTTAATTTGCTCATATTTCTATATCGTTCTCAAATCTATGTATAATCTACACACCACATCTACTTGAATGAAGTACCTAACCAAGATCTTGTAACAATATTTTGATTTAAAAGAGTGTCCATGGAGTTTCTTGCCAATTCTTCTCCATAGAGATCTACGCTTTGGAATGGGCAACTACAGTACTTACACAAGTTACGACCGACTCCGCCATCGTGAGAACATTACTCTGTCACTTCATGGACCAACTTAGCTTCATCGTCATCATCGTCATCAGGAACGGCAGCTGGGAGGTCAACGAGTGCAGGTCGCAGTCTAAGATACGTACGCTGCACATATCTTTACTGCTGTCTGCACAGAACTATTGTGAACCTCATCTTAACGTATTCGTAAGACCGCTTAAACAGTCTCCCCAAAGTAGCAGGAAGCCATCAAACCCATTTCGGCTGATGCGCATTCTACATTTATTTTGTATATTTAGTGACTGTGACTGCTTCGTATTCTTTGTTTATCTAACATTCAAAAGCGCTGTAATGTTTTAATTGAAATAAATTCTTTGAGGTTGAGTATTTCATTGCTATAATCTCAAACATTGTAGCTACTAAAACGGAGTAAACACAAAGAGAGTCATGAATTTGTAATTAAACAAGCATTTCAATTTTAATATCATATCGCTTCGACGTTATTAAATAAATTTATTGAATAATTTGTCTTCCTCAACGAGTTATTGAAGACTTGAAACGTCTTATAACCTTGGTTTGGAATGAAATTTGATAATACCTGTCAAGAACTCAATCGCCAATATTGGAAAGCCTTTGTTTGTTATTGATTGAGAACTAAAACTACCTAATAAATAAACCTGTTCTTAATAATTTTCTTGATTATCGATAATTTGATCCGCACAGCAGAAGATTATTTTGAAAGATTTATTAAACAAGTTGATTTTTTTAAACAAAAAAATCGTAATTTCTCGCACAAAGAATTTTTATTCTTATACGAAACTGAATTCGCGTTAAAATAAAACGTGAGAATATACGTTTACCTTTTTACCTGTGTCATGTTTCGAAAATATGTAAATGTATTAGGAATTTATTATTCTAAATATCAAGGTCAGTCTCTTTTCCTGTATCTTCAACAATTTAGATACTTACCATACTTCCCCGTATCAACAAAAAGTATCTATCCTATATAAAGTGCCTGTTCACGGAACAATTAGGTGTCATCAAACTGATTAATATGACACGCTATCCGTTTGTGAAATAGGGTCTAGGCATAAACACCTACCTATCATTATTGTTCTTCTAGGCCGGGGTCAAAGTCCGCATGATAATGAAAGACGAACAACGGTCAATATCATATTACTTGAATTGTCTCTACGCTTTGAACGTCAATTTGTATCGCTTTTGTTCAATCTGAAAGTTCTACTATAATATTTAGAACGTTAGATTTCTCGAACCGTTGAAAAATTTAGAATGGGAGAGGGGCCCACGTGTGGTCCACTACCAGACAATGCCTTTGAACGAGTAACACCTATATCTAAATCGATAGCGTACATAATCTTATCTCAAAAAGGTTGAGCGTTATTTTGAATGTAATAATTTGATGAATAAGTTTTTAAACTGTCATGGTCACTAACATAATTATCATTAACACTAGAAACGGGATATTTACCATGTTACACAACCGAGTATTTACCATGTTTTTGTTGTCCATGTTTAATGATAATTTGACGAGTATGTTAAAATAAATAGTTTTTTTTTTCTTTTTTTACTGAAAATTTTACATAATTCTATATAAATATATATATGTGTAAATCATGATTTAAAACTTTAGTTCACTAACATATATTAATTTACAGATTTTCTGTATTGTTTGATTCGGTTATTGTGGCTTACTAGATCTTAAAGGTACTTAGCGTGCTTAACTTCACAAAGAAAAGAAAAATGAGGTCATTGATCAAGAAATAGTTTACATTACTTAGTTTACGTTGAAAAATATACCTTACTTGATGAAATGGAAGGCTATGTTAATTTAAACAGGTTTGTGTTTTTTGGTTATAGAAATTGGTCTGATTTTAATTTAGTGACGCAAATTAATAAAGTCGAATAATCTTTGTGAAATAATTATATTGTTTTATTGATCTCAACATTATAATTTACAGGTACTAGCCTGGCACTGGGTAATAAAGCAATTGATTGGTTGCAAGCGCAACTGCTGAGCATGACGTTCTGCGTTCGATTCCTAAAAAGAGAAATCTTATTGGGATTTCCATTACCAATTTCTTAGTAGCAGCAACGGAGTCTGGATTTGAGCCCGGTTGATGTCAATAGACTCGTCCCCTGTTACATAGGCCTTAAACGTAACTGGCGAAATGTGGGTGTACTATATTTCCCCCCTTCGGAGATTGCAGGCGTGATATTATGTTATAGCAAAAGTAAATAAATAAAAAAACCTTTTTCTAACAAAGAAACTCACCCTAAGAATAATCTTTTTTAAGCTCAACTTGTACTAATGTACTTTCCCTACTTAAGCTGGCTGGAAATCTCTCAAAATATATCCCCGAGTGTGGATCCCTTGAAACTTAAATATCTTAAGTAAAACGTGCACTAAATCAGGGAGTTTCTTTACTTACGAACATTTGTTTGGTGCAGCACTACTTACAAAAGCAAGTAAGTGCTTATACTAAATAGTACTTTGAAAAATAAACCATTGTCTGGATTGCAAGAAGTAAGTAGTAGCAGAAGTATTATATGCTTTTGTGCAGATTGTTTTTGTTTTTAGATTTATTTTGTGCGGTGCAATCACAAAATGTTTGGAAGCAAAACATACTTATTTAAGTACTAGTTGTACTCGTTTCCATTCTCTCTATAAAGTTCGTTTATCTTAAGACGGTTTTTCTCACTGACTGAAGCCGAGTCAAAAGTCGAACGACAAACGCGTGTTGTAAACGTAAAGTAAATTCGAACGAGTTTTAACCAAAACAACTATTAAAGCATTATGATTTAAAACTCAATAAATATTTTGTCCGTTTGTCCGTACGTTACATTTACTTCTTGCGTTTATGTTAGGCGAACAGGCATGATTTCATATAGCTTTTTTTTTTGGTGGGTGGGAAATTGGGAAATCATCAAGTGACCCCCCCCCCTCCCCGCTCTGGGCGGAGCGGAAGGGAGTGGCAGACTCTTACTGACTAAAAACTACCCATGTTCCTTCTTTGGCCCTTTATGTTCCAGGGCCGCGGTATCTCTTTCGAACAGTCCCGCAGCCCTGGCAGGATGATTTCATATAGCTAACACTCAATTAACGTGTAAACGTATCAATCCGTAGTAATTATGCATAATCAATATCCGGCCTAATTTATATGAACGCAACATTTTATATGTATACAAATCAGTGTACCGACTATTTGGCGAGCCTAGCAAGTAGCAAGTCAACTGAGAAATAGGACAGGCGACTGTTTGTCGGCAATAAGTTATCTACCGGCTAGCCACTACTTATGCACTACAGCAGTCGTTGACTTAACACGGTATGGTTGAAAGGACCTCCATAGATGGTTGCGAGATGTTCTGGTGGATAGCCACGTCAAAATGTGAAGGTACTGTTTTGGAAAATTGAAGTTTTATTTTATTTTCTTCTTATTATAAAAAGAAAAAAACCTCTCCTGTATCGTGGATGCATTTAAAAACATTTAAATTCACATACATAAACAGCCAGATCCGGAACAAATACGCAGCGCAGCAGCCGATCGCCCATCCACTCCACTTCTTATCCATGACATGGACGGGGCCATAGCCCATCTCCAATCCCGGTGCGGTTTAATGGGTGTCACATGTTTTCTTTTATGTTTATTTTTTCATTGATTACCTTACAATTTCATTCAATTATTGAGAGTAGTGGTGGTGACATATATTGCAGGAAGTTAATAGGTTCGAATTCAGTGGGTCACAGATTTTGATACATCTCTGCATGCAACTAAAACTAAAATGAAACGGATTGTTCAGCAGTGGAATAATATCAAACTCAAAAACTCAAACTCAAAGCATTAAATTTCAATTAGACCATTACGGCACTTTTTAATGTCAAAAAAAACTACAGTCCCAGTCACAAGGCATACTGCAGTTGCACATTCCAAAGCGTAGATCTCTATGGAGAAGAATGGGCAAGAAACTCCATGGACACTCTTTTAAATTAAAATATTGTTACAAAATCTTGGTTACATCATCATCATGAGATTATACATATATGTGAGAACGATGTAGAAAGACGTGATTGTGGAGCAGGACCAGCATTGAGCCAAGCATTTTTATCATCAATGTAATCTCCCAACTATATGAATTAGAGAATTCTGATTCTGATTATAAATTAAATTAAATTCATTTATTTCAGGTACGTAACCCATATTGCAAAAAAAAAACAAATACAAAAACAGCATATAACATAGATCTCAATACACAATTAATTAATAAAAATAATAATTAATTTACAATTTTGTTAGTCTCTTACGGGCGACACTATATGTGACAGTATGTGTGTATTATAATATGCTTGCCTACATAGTGTGCGTTTTATACAAGATTTAAATTTCGTCTCATTCAGTTGTAGAATGTGGGGAGGTATTTTATTGTAACATTTTAAACAGTACCCCATGAAAGATGAGTCTACTTTAGCTTCCGACGAACATATCCAATGCAATAATTTATCTACTCCTCAGTAGCTACTGCAGTCATTAACTTAACACATAATTGCTTTACGTAAAGCAACGTCGTTAGAATATGTAATGACACGAATACACAAATGCACAAACGTTCGCTCGGTAACGATTCACATTTCCGAACTAATATAATATACGATTTACTAACATTGATTATAACCGACATTAGTTTGTTTGTGTTGGTTAGTGATATCTTGTGTGTAATCAATATGGTTAGATTATTAGAAGATATTAAATTGACAGGTAGTGATCTAAATTATATTGGTATGTTCATAGCAATAATATATTTTAAAAACAACTTACATATATGGCTTGTTAATAATTGTTTTTATAGTGTGAAAGAATTTCATGATTAAAAAACCTGATGTAGGTACACCATTATTTTTAGGTCGTTCTGGAGCCGAATACCATGAACTCGATCATCGAACTCGAAACGATTGGGACTATTTTTTTCAAAATTTTTTTTTTTTTTTTTAAATAACAATAAAAAAAACACGAAAGGTTGTTTTTGTGAAATAATGAGAATCAATCGATGAATGAATTTTTCAATGGGTATCGTTCGCATGTGTTGCCGATCGTGGATACGTTTTACACACACATATGCATTTGAGTTCTCATTATTAAAAAAAAACATTAAATTTATTATTTCGTGTTTTTTTTTATTGTTATTTTTTGAAAAAAATAGTCCCAATCGTTTCGAGTTCGATGATCGAGTTCATGGTATTCGGCTCCAGAACGACCTAAAAATAATGGTGTATATGGCTACTATTGACTACTGAAATTCATGTTTAGTATTTAAATGATACGTTAAATACAATAATTTAATTGGTAGTTTTGTGTTTGAGCCGATTGGGGTTGAAACACTAGGGCCATGGGGTCCGAGTGGTCACCTAGTATTTCGGGAAATCGCCAAGCGGTTGGTCGACTCTTCGCGTGACCAGAGGGCTGGCCTACGAGTATTTTTGGCGAAAGAATCAGCATTGCCATTCAACGTGGTAATGCTGCCAGCCTTCTGGGCACTTTTCCGGTTGACAGCGATCCGGACGAATTTTTGCCCTGTAACCCTTTTCTACTTGTACATATTTATTACTATTATAGTTTTGTAGTTTGTAAATAATTTAATTATCTTTGAAATAAACATTGTAAAGCTATACAAAAAAAAAAGAAAGTTACGTTTAACATAATATTCCAATGATTGTATGCCAGTCTACGGCGAAACATGTACTCGTAAGATCATAACAAAATCTGTAAGACAGCAGTCGTATAAAAACCAGTATAAGCTGACCTCGTAATCTATTAAAACTATGTACTAAGCCAGCTCAGGAACAAAGTGTTACCACTAACCCACAGTATTCCGCACCCAACTAAAGTAGTTATGTTTAAAACGCTTCATGAAGATACAAAGCTACTCTGTCATAATTACGTCATTTTGTATAATTATGATTCTCTTTTAAACATGAGAAACGTTACAGAAAAAAAACCGGCCAAGTGCGAGTCGGACTCGCGCACGAAGGGTTCCGTACCATTATCTATAAAAACGGCAAAAAAATCATATCTGTTCCCTTGTATCCCTTAATATATATTTTTTTTTAATTTTTAGTATTTGTTGTTATAGCGGCAATAGTAATACATCATTTGTGAAAATTTCAGCTTTCTAGCTATCACGGTTTATGAGATACAGCCTGGAGACAGACAGACAGACAAACAGCGAAGTCTTAGTAATAGGGTCCCGTTTTACCCTTTGGGTACGGAACCTTAAAAATAGTTTGGACGACCTATTTGGGCATTTTACTTGTAATTACTTACAAGCAAAATTAACAATGTAAGTTTTTAAAACTGTCATGGGCACTAACATTATCATTAACACTAGATTAATTAGAGAGATTATTGGCTCTGTGCACGAGTTCAGCGCCACCTAGCGTCCGCAACTTTGTTGGCTCTGACGTTTTGATATTTAATGGCGGCAATATCACAAATTATTACAACAATAATACAAAATTATCTAAAATATAATAAAATTACTGTGATACGTTGATTTGGGTGGAGAAAGGGTTGTGCAATAATTTTTGACCATTCGAGTTGAATGAGGTAAGTAAAATTTATTCAAAAAGTGTGTTTTATTTTGCATGTGTCAGGGTTTGTTTACTTCATTTTTAGTTATAGTTTCACTGTAAAATAAGAAAAGAAAGCTACTTTAATGGTTTTATTCAATAATAATAAGCATAAATAATTGTTCCTGTATCACTAGTGATAAATTAAATATCGTTTTCAGATCAAAATGATTATTATTTTAAGGACCGGGTTTGTGAGTATCACTCACAATATAAAATAATTCCAACCACAAACGGTCTTTAAAGGAAAATTGTTGGTTTCTGCTGGACATGTCCGTGACGTAGAGGAATTAAGAAAAAAGCAAGGACAGAGTTTAATAATTCAAGCTCGCATCATAAGGCAAACATCTATTACTTTGCTACCTTACAAAACGGTTGTAGAGGTAAACAATTCATCTCCGTTTGAAGTCAGAATCAGAGATTGAGTTTTAATAGACGCAATTTTTAAATATTCATTTGATTGCAGGTTGCAGGTGAATGCAGCACGAGTAATTACAAGTGTGAAATGTGATTGCGTTTATAATCAAAGTGGTAAATGCTTCTATTTTCCAAGTAGCTGTTGGGAATCGATAAAACGTACATTTACTGTTTCTGCCAGAATTCTTGCAATTTACAACATAACAACTGCTGTGACCCATTTTTGTCGGGGGAATAACGTAATTGTTAAAATTATGTAACCAAGTCTAAACAGATTACTTTGAGATATGGTACATGACAGCGCCAACATTGTTTTTACTTTTGGCCACATGAGCGCTGCGATCAATGACATTACCCCCACCTAGTACTTCGCACACAGCCAATAGTGTTAATGATAAAATTAACAATATTTTACGTTTTCACGGGAAAGGGGATTTTCCAGTTTTAAAAAAAATTGCAAATTGCAAAACCATTTCGAGTAATAAGGTCTCATCATTCTCTTGCCCTTATCCCAATTTATTTGCGGTCGGCGCAGCATGTCTTCTTCTTCCATACTTCTCTATTACTCGCCATCTCATCAGACACCTCCTTTCTTGCCATATCATCCTTTACACAGTCCATCGTCTTTGGTCTTCTTCTACTTTTATACCCATCCACATTCATACTCGAAACTGGAATGAATATAAAATTAAATGTTGATGAATGGAGAGGGAGAGAAAGACCAAGGAAACGATGGATGGATTGTGTGAAGAATGATACGAAGGAAAAAGGTGTAAATGATAGCGTGACAGTTGACAGAGGAGAATGGAAGAAAAAAAACGTGTTGCGCCGTCCCCATGTTACTACATGGGACAAGGGCAGGAAGATGATAATGATTCATACTTAAAACTTTCCTCACGACATTTTCCTCATTCCGCCACATCACATATCCATTCCAAGAAAACTGATTACCACACAACTTTTCAGTCACAGACTTCCTCTTATGTACTCATTTCTTATTTTATCCATTCGCGTAACACCACACATCCCCCTTAGCATTCTCATCTCAGTCACATGCACATGCCTTTCTCTTACATTCTTACAAATCTTACATTGGGTGCCAGAGCTCATCGTAAACACTCCTCTCCCTAGTTGTAACGCTGCATAGTACTTACTCGTAGATAAGTGTTTCATGTACAACTATTTGAAGGTAGTAAATTCGTTTTTTTTTTCATTCATCCCTTTTGTGTCCCAACATTCCGATCCATACAAGACAGCAGGTCTAACCATTGTTTTATAAATCTTCCCCTTAAGTTTAAGGAGAATGCGGGAGTCGCAGATTGTTCCCGTGACTACGATCTATTGCGCCATCGCTTAAGTCTATAATCATTTCTCGTTAAATTTAAAAAATACACTCCTTATTCATTAATGTTTTTGAAGAAATGTTGTTAACCTTTATTTGACCTTCAATAACGCTATCTCAAGAAACAATATAGTGAAATACGCTTAAGCCTGCGTTTAGATATGGATATGGCAATCGCGCGGTTCCCACGTGTCTGATCGAGCCCTTAGCTTCATTTGGATGCCAATAAAAAACAAAACTGTCATTAGAGTGTCACTCACGTATTAAATCGTCGAATGAGCAAAGGAATCTTTTTCAGTAATGACTAATCCCTAACTCTTTAAAATCTATCTATCTTCTCTATTTATATTAAACAAATTCGGTTTAGTTACACCGTTTATAACTCAAGAACGACCGGACTGATTTTAATGATTTCAGATTTTTTGGATTCGTCTCTGCCCCGAATAGCAGAATAACTATTAAAACAGTCTTGCCCAAATATATCATTCACATATTTGTATAGGTTATATTTTTTGGTCAAAGCCCAGTGAGGTACATCAGTTTTCTCAATATACATTGCATTTATAGGTAACTAGCGACCCTTCACTGCTTCACACAATACATAATATAATATGTGTATAGAAAAATAACTTCAGTTTTATATTCTAACATTTTCAATCCAATTGCGAAGTTTCACAATTTTCTCTTTTACAGCATTTTTAGTAAATCTGAACAACAATAGCGAGCTTAATCTCTAAATATTGTCGCTTAATCCTGTATTTCAATTGTGTCCAATAAAATGTTTGTGTGGCTCAAGGAAAATTTATGAACGTTTTACAGAAAAAGCTGCAACATTTGAACAACAGAAATAAGAAATAAATAATATAAATTGAAGCTTTTCAATTTATATTATTTATTTCTTATTTCTTTTGCGGCATAAACGGTCTCATAAAAAGACAGAAAGCAATACATTATGTAAGCGTAATAAAATATCTAGAATCTAAAAACCCGTTACCCTTGTATGCACAATTTAATAACATGGCTTGATCTTGATCTCAGATTAAAAGAAAACATGATTTTGTTTATTTTATAAATTGGTACAACGAACGACAGATTTGGTTACAGATCATATATAAAGGACTATATAGTAGGTAGGTAATATCAATACGTTTACATAGGTACAACACACTCAAGATGGGAGACAGATATCTGCTGCAAATTGGTTCGGGGCCCAGTAGGGCGGGGGACCTTTTCTTGTACTTTTTAGGTCTATCGAAGTACACGGGGCAAACTTAATCGGTTTGCAGGGCACACCACAAAGATGTTGGTGTGCGTAAAATCAACTGGTGTATTACTTCGCCTATTTGTTAGTGTTTGCTTCACTATAGTATATGTATAATATGAGGTAAAGAATATGAAGCATCAATTTAACCCTATGACTAACCGGTGTCGTGGCATAGATGTGTAATCATTCGGCTGGTAAATCAAGTGTCGTAGGATCGAATCTGCGCCGCTGGCGTCAACTTTTTGCATTATTAAAAAACTTTTATTTTCATTTTGTTGAATTTTTATTGTAATTTACCTGATAATAAGAACATTATTCGAAAAAAAATATGGAAGTAAAAATTAAACAATTTGTATTAAGAAATCAACAACATTTATTGACTAGGTTTTTTTTTATATTATAATCACAAATTAAAAAGTTTTGTGCATGACAAATATTCTAAGTCGGACAAGAAATAACGTTACTTTTCTTATTCAAGTGGGTAATTTATTTATTAGTGAAATGAATAAACATGTTAATAAGATAGATATTAAGATACAGGTATCCTAAATTGTTATCTCACTAACAATAACATCACTCACATAAAACAAATCGAATTACCCCCTGATATTTTTATTAATATCCTATTGGTGCGCCTTGGCTATCTATGACTTATTCATGCACGAAGTAAATGTCTCCACTAGACCTGCATGGAAGAATATTTTTTTTTATGATAGCGCTCACCATCTTTTCGCCACAATATTTTGCGACCGTCCTTGTCTGATTTAAAACATTTTTCATCTCTAAATATAACTATATTATTGCACCAATCAAAATCTAAATATTCTCTTGCGAAGCGTACCCGGTTTTGCCTGTGAATATCTGACATTCAAATTTTCTTGGCTGGCCTACAACATTTCACACCAGCTGCTCGCAAGTGGTTTCGTACAGTTTGTAATGTCACGTCATGTTTAGTTGCCGTGGAACGAGTAGTGAGGAAGGGCTCAGCGGTATGCGTAGCAACTATATCAGATGCCAATCTGTGAATGCAAATCCAGCCTTTGGTCCCGGTCGGCAAGGATCAATGCTTCCCGAATCTCCATAACGATGGACCCACAATTGCACAGTCCTTCTCTGTGAACAATAATAAAATATTGTTACAAAAAACAACAATCAATAACATGTGGATTATTTAAACATATTAAACTTCTAAACATCATAATAACATTTTGTTACTCACCGATATCTTTAAACGTCTCGCAATTTCACTAATTGAAACATTTTGCTCATGCAAAAGAATTATTTCAGCTCATAAAAGTGTGGTTCAATGATTCATATTGATTCACAAATAAAAGCACTTCTCAAAAAACGCAGGGTATAATGTCTAAAAACGTAACGAAACCCCAATAGTCAATAGCATTATGACGATGAACTTGAACTACTAACTTAAACATGATTTGTCATTTTTAGAGGGTAGACAACTAATACATTCTAACCCAAATATAAAGAGACTTGCTAATAGTTAAGCAATAAATTGAACAAACAAATGTAAAATATTTTATTAAAACATACAAAAACATTATGCTGTTGGCAGTCGGATTCGATCCTACGGCGCCGGCGCAGTAAGTAATTATTTATCGCACGCTCGACTAATGCGCCACGGAGACGATTGTATGATAAGCTAAATTTATGCGTCATATTCCCTGCAACATTAGTGACAAGAAATTTTATTGTGTGTGCGTGGACAACGGGTAGCAAACACTAATAAATAGGCGAAGTAATACACCAGTTGATTTTACGCACACCAACATCTTTGTGGTGTGCCCTGCAAACCGATTAAGTTTGCCCCGTGTACCTACACCCATTGCAATACGGACGGTCAACCGCTTCCAAAGATATTTTTAACCAACTTCAAAGAAGGAGGACGTTCAATGTTCATCTGTATTTTTTTTAAGTGTCTTCATCGATATTTCCTGCAATTATGGATTTACGTGAATCTTTTTTCAATTGGTAGAAGGAAGTCGCGCAGTACCATATAAATTTGATTAAATTGATTTTATTGCTTTTTTTATTGTTTTTATTATATTGAATTGTTTTTTTACTTTTCTTTAATTGAATTAGCTTCTATAATACGTTTTTTCTCTTTTTTATCTTGATGATCTCATAATATACCTACTTACGATGCAAACTGAACACATGAAAAGAATCTGTATGGAATGCTTCAATTATAACGTTTTTTTTATAAACTTTATCTATCAGAAGGAATTTTAAAGAAACTGATGTTCTATGCTTGAGTAATGTTTGAGAAATACTTGTACCGACATTAACTTTTGGCTGTTACGAATCTTGTCGATAAGCAAGAGATATTATAAAGAGTAATGAAAAGACGTCTCAGTCCAAACGATTCTGGTGACAAAACTACTTCCTCTAGCGTTTTCATGAAAAGATATTATAATGCTGTTTTTAAAGTAGCAGATTTAAATTAAATGTTAAGTGTTGGTTTTAGAAGATATTATTAATTACCCTCTAGCTTGAAATCTCATATTTAAATTAGAAGCGTGTTTTACATAAATGAATTGTAATTTCCACCGAAATATGGTCTCTCTCGTTCTTGGATAACAGAGCGCTTTCATTTCCTAGAAAATTGTCCAGCACTAAAATGCACTACGATTATTATTTTTGACACAAAACTTTCTGTGGAAAAAACCGAAATTACTAACAAATTTTTGGCATCCATTTTAACATCGTATTTATTATCTCTATATTTATTCCTTTTATATTCATTTTTAAATATTCTTCGAGAAACAATAGAAATGGCTAGTTTGGTTCGGAACTTCAATTGTGTGAGCTCAACTTGCTCTTAACCGGTTTTTATGAAACTGCCAAGTCGACAGAATAACATTGACCTGCGAGTATTGTAGATTTTAAAGATGATTTATGGATCTTAAAAATCATAACAATACATACATCGTTCGATACACCACAATACAGTAGGGATAACTCCCTAACAATCAGCGATTGGTACCCTTGGAAGGTAAACACAGACTCTGAACAGAGAGAATTCCGTAACCGTTCCGGTAACCGTATACCTTCATGTTTACCCCTCGGACTATGCAGGGGCGAAGTGAGGGTGTTATAAAGCACGAAATAACTCTAAAGTTGCATAGCGGAATAGAGCGAGAAAAAAAATAATTAATTCGTTCCACACACGCTTGACTTTTTCCGAGTTCAATTAAACCTTGAATATGGCTACGGATTCCTAAGAAAGCTATACTGCCACAAAATAGCCCAGACGGTACTGTGAAGGACGTAAAACGATGTGGTGCCGCCATTTTTAATGACAGCCATAGTTGCAACCGTAGACAGAGAATGCTATAGACTAATTGATATGTTTTGTCGCATTCACACAAGAAAAAGAACAACTTATGCCGATGTCGTGTAAAGAAATGAAACAGAACGATAATTTTTTTTGTTTCATCGAGCGTGCCACGTTTTTTCAAGGTCAGCACACTAGTTTGCTAAACAAAGTTTGACAGCTGACGTGCAGCTAGCCATCGTTTACCTTTAAAATACAGTTTTTACGTGTTATATGTTAAGTAATTTATGTTATATTTTGTTTTGAACAATTTAGACTTACTATTTCAACCATTTATACAAAAAAATGGTGTGGTGTAGCGTTAAAGGGTGTAAAAGTGATAGTGGAACGAAAATCCCAGGATTGTCTTTTCATTCGTAAGTATGCCACTCTTTATCAGTTCTAGGCATTCAGTAACATTTTATTATGTTCATATATTGTGTATAATGTACGCTAGACGTACGATTCATCCTTAAAAAGCACAAAAATAACAATTATTATTCAATTATAAATTCTAACATAAAAACGTTGGTGTTGCCAACTTTTCTATAAATTATTACCCACTATTATGGGAAATAATAATATGATGGCTTCTGCAGTGAGTATTAATTAAATATCTGAAATATTTAATGACTTTTTGCAGTTTCCCTGAACCTGATAATTTACGTCAGAATTGGATTGTAGCTACAGGACGAACAGATTGGACACCAAAACCGTCATCAAAAATTTGCAGCAAACATTTTGAGAATTAAAAAGAAGAATATAAGTTAATTAGAAAGAAGAATTCATAAATAATCATTTTTGAAAGTCAACCTTTTATTGGAAACCACAAAGTTTTACTTATTAAGGCAATTGCCATGCACTATTTTGAACTGCGTATACATCACGCAACAAAAGGATTTGAACCTAAGCAAAAAATTAGAAACATACGAAGCTTGTTTTATTTAAAGGACAATAATGTGTTAAATCAATAAAAGCTTATTAAAAATTAACATGTTCTATTATTTACCAACAAACCCAGAACCTACTATCACATCAGAAATGGCAGTAATTTAGAACCACATCATCATCATCCATCGTCACTCCTGCCCTCATCGCAATTAATTTGAGTTCGGCAGCATGTCTTCTCCGCATCGCATGCCTTTGCGTACCGATGGTAACGGATATGTCATTGGCATATTCAGGCTTTGTCTTACGTACTAATTTCCAATTCTCATAAATTGTGGGGTAAATTTTTCCTCACCCGATAACCCTAAATTCGTGACGTATTTATTTTTTGTCTCTTTTTGCGACACGCTTTGCCGGTGTCTATAGGATACTCTGTCTACGGTTGCAACGGACGGAAAAGTCCGCCATCATTCTCATGAAGGCCGTCAGCTGTGCCGTCATGGGAATGACGTCTGTCTATCATTATGACCGTCATGTAGCGACACTGGTAGTTGCACCATCAATCAATTGATATACTTTTTTTGAGCTAACAAAACTCGGTTTTCCATAGGCAATAGCAACCTCAGACGTCACTAATTTACCAACTTAATGACTCGACTATTTTTTGATTTTAGAGTAAATAAAAATGACTTAGTAAAATTTGTAATTAAAAAAAAGTTTGGTTAAAAAAAAACTAAAAATTTTATAATCAGGTTTTCAGGTCTAAAAGTAAATGTTTTTTAGAGAATTTTTGTTTGTGTGAAATTATAGATAAATGGTGCAACTAGGGTTGTTGAGAAACCCAAGCTTTAGGGTAAGTCTCAACTCTCAATAGACCAAAGGTTATCGAGTTAAAAAAAAAATTGTCGATGAAACCTTTAACCTGTGTCGTACTATACGAATAGTAAAGTTTGTTCCGATACCTACTCGTATACCTACATACGAATAGGTTTCGGAACAAACTCTCTTCAGTTTGATCGGAATTAAATTATAATTGGTTTTGTTCAGGTTTGCAGAAACGTCAGTTTACGTTAATGAAATAATAAATTACCACTGTGGAAGGGTAAGCTAATTTTGAGATGGGGTGGTAAAGGCAGGGGCGTATTTACCATAGGGCCAAGGGGGCCATGGCCCGGGGCGGCAGGATGCGAAGGGCGGCGAAGCCGCCCCTCGCGGACTTCTCTGGGCGCCTTTTATTGTCAAGCTTAACTACAATTTTTTTTTTTACATTTAATTAAAAACAAACGAACGCTTCGAACCCAAAATCTTGATCATAGCTTAATTGTGATATTAATAATATATTGATTAAATTATTTAACTTTTATTTACAATTCTAATAATATCTTAATTACACCCGTCTGTGTGCCTTTTGCTGGCAAATGCCTCCCCCAACTGTCTCCATTTATCTCTAACATTAGCTGTTGTTGTCTATCCACCACCCGCTATAGCTTTTATTTCATCCACCCATCCTCTTGGTGGCCTGCCTCGCTTCCGTTTCCTATGGCTTGTGAACCAGTGCATTACAGATTGCGACCACTCATTACCTCTGATGACATGTCCTGTCCATTTCAATTCGAGCTTTCTGATAGTTACCGTGACATCCTTTGTTCTAGTAGGTACATTTCTTTATATTGGTGGTTCTTAATCTATACGAAAGTCTCTTTCCCATCATGCTCCTTTCCATAGCGTTTTGACATGTTTCGAGTTTCTTAACATGGGATTTATTTAGTGCCCAGGTTTGACAGCCATAGGTAAGTAAGGACAGGCAATATACAAGTGTCGAATCATGCACATGCTCATGTGTTGCATGGGTTTTTTATGACCTCTTTTAAACTCTAAAGTATTGTTTCCTCGCATTTCCTATGCGTCTACTAATTTCTTTGGAGGTAAGGTCTGTGAGCGAGATTGTTTGACCTAGGTAGATATATTCGTCCACATAGTCAATTGTGGTATTGTTCACGCGAATAGGTTCTTGGTTCATGACCTATGTTTTAATTTGACTCGGTGAAAACTTATCTACCGGTACATAGTTTTAGTTTAATACATGATTAGGAACTTTGAATGAAAAAAGATTGCATGTAGCGGAGATGAGAATGTTGAGGTGGATGTGTGGTGTGACAAGAATGGATAAAGTAAGGAACGAATATATTAGAGGAAGTTTAAAAGTGGCGCCAGTCACAGAAAAGTTGAAAGGGAATCGACAGTCTTGGTATGGACATGTGATGAGGAGGGACGAATCGAATGTGACTAAAACAATGATGAATATAAACGTTGATGGATGGAGAGGGAGAGGAAGACCAAAGAAACGATGGATGGATTGTGTGAGGAATGATATGAAAGATAAAGAAGTAAATGATAGCATGACGGTTGACAGAGGAGAATGGAAGAAAAAAACGTGTTGCGCCGACCCCAAGTAACATGGGACAAGGGCAGGAAGATGATGACATGATTAGGAACTTTGCGGTTTGTGGTTAAATTACTTAATTTACTGTTATTTGCTGGTCCACAATTGGCGGAGAAATCGGTGAACATACGTAAAAAATACATACAGTCGAACATAGAACCTCCTCCATTTTTTGAAGTCGGTTAAAAATTGACAAAGGAGTTTTGGTGAAACATTAGTGAACCGCTAACCATACATGTCATGGTAATAGGCTTATCCTCAATAAAATGGAACTTAACATACCTAACTGTCGAAATGTGGGTGTACTGTCACATCTGCGTATCCCTCGAGAGCATATAGGCGTGATGTTATGTTATGATGTTTTGTAAACAATAATAAACATCCAAGCGATTGCAGCAATCACGGCAGATTTGCTGTCTATTATTGAAGAGTTATATTGCTTATCTCTGAAGACCAGCATCAGATCTTCACCAAATTTAAACGGGACCACCGCGGAATAATTTGCTTCCAAACAAAAAAAATGATCGAAATCGGTTCAGAATTGGCGAAGATATCGCTGAACATACTTGAACATTTTACAAAAAAAAACATTCAGACGTATTGATAACCTCCTCTTTTTGGAAGTCGGTTAATAAGGACTTAAAAGACTTTCCCATAGGTAGAGATTGCATTAGGTATTTTTCTTTGCACCGCAGTGACGAATTGCAGTGCATTACGGCAATTTTGAGTGTCAAAAAAAACGCACACCGTCCCTGTCACAAGGCATAATAACTTGAGAAAATACTGCAGTTGCACATTCCATAGCGTAGATCTCTATGGAGAAGAATGAATGCAAGAAACTCCATGGACACTCTTTTAAATCAAAATGTTGTTACAAAATCTTGGTTACATCATCATCATGAGATTATACATATATGTGAGAACGATGTAGAAAGACGTGCACAATAAGAGCGTCCAGAGTAAAAGGTAAAATCAACAATTTAAAAATAAAGTACTTAATTAAAATAAACCGTGGCAGCTAAGAGATGACCAGTCACAACTGATAGCGCCCTTCACGAACATGACGCATGTATCAGTCCCATTCAGCTCAACCATATTGAAGGGAACTAAATGACCCGACACACCCGCCACCATCAGCGAGACATTTGAGTGAGCATGACATTCTCTCAGCCAGCAGGGCACATTCAAGTCAATGAAAGATAACTAAATGTAAATGTTAGCATTACAGTGCATAGTACTCACACATGTGATATGCAATTATATAATACTAAGAGATTGAATCTATACAATGCAAAGATGTTTTTACAATCTTCTGCAGCTTCCACAATAACTTCACATGGTAATCAATTAGTTTGCCCCTATGGTTGTGGAGCAGGACCAGCATTGAGCCAAGCATTTTTATCATCAATGTAATCCCCCAACTTATAATATGCTTGCCTACATAGTGTGCGTTTTATACAAGATTTAAATTTCGTCTCATTAAGTTGAAGAATGTGGGGAGGTATTTTATTGTAACATTTTAAACAGTACCCCATGAAAGATGAGTCGACTTTAGCTAGCCTGAAACCTGGTTGAGTTAGTTGGTCCCTATGTCTAGTATAATAGTGGTGTCTGTCACCTCTTTTACTAAATAAATGCAAATTTTTCCTAACGTACATGATGTTTTCATAGATGTATGACAAGGTACTGTCATGATGTTAATTTCCTTAAACAGTTCTCTTAGAGAATCGCGTCTACGTAGATCATATAAGCTCTGATAGCTCTTTTCTGCAGAATAAATTTAGACTCAATGTCTGCAGCCCGTCCCCATAGTAAAATACCGTATGACGTAATACTATGAAAATAACTAAAATAGACTAGCCTCGCGGTATCTACATCAGTAAATTGACGGATTTTTCTAACAGCATATGCTAATGAACTCAACCGTCCTGCAAGAGAAGTTATATGCGGATCCCATTGTAGCCTTGAATCGAGCGTGATCCCCAGGAAAACAGTTTTTTCGATGAATTCTAGTTTCTCTTGATTCAATACTATGTAACTATCACTACTTTTGACATTCGGTAGAGCAAATCTTATGCACTTCGTTTTTTTGCCATTGAATACTAAATCATTCGCGGTGAACCAATTATGGACCAGCAGTAGGGCGTTATTTACGTCGTCAAGATTTGTGGCACGTCTGTTTATCTTAAATATTAAAGAGGTATCGTCAGCAAACAACACCATTTGTGGTTGGTTTTTAAATAAATGGGGTAGATCATTTATATAGACTAAAAAGAGGAAAGGATCTAATATGGAACCTTACGGTACACCCATACTTACTTTTAAACCCATTGAATTGACACCATTTATTTGTACTTGCTGATGTCTATCGTTTAAATACGATTTCACTAAACAGCGCAAGTTTCCCTAAACCGTAATGTTCCAGTTTTAAGAGATTTTTTTTTAAATTATAAGTCACACCAATAACAGGTTTTTTTTTCTTAAATGAATAGGGCGGCAAAGCTAACTGGCCCGGGGCGCCAAATCTTTAAATACGCCTCTGGGTAAAGGCGGATACCTTAGCCAATGTAGCAACAGAAAAAGAGTCTTAGGAGACCATCCGCGACTTTTTGACAATTTTGGAAAAGTGTCAGTTAGTTTAGTGGTTAAACATGGCTAGGCATGAGGTCCTAGTTTTTATACCCAGATAGGGGAAATTGTTATTGGATTTTCCTACCTCGAATTTCTCAGTAAAAGCCACGGAGCTTGGATTTGTGCCCGGTTGATGGCAATTGGCTCGCCCCTTATTACATGGGACACATAACTTTCGAAGTGTGGGTGAACTATTAGGAATACTATAACTATAAGAAATTCTTAATGGAAACACCCAATAACACAACATCATCGTTATTATTTAAATTATTTCGAAACATTGATTAGGTACTATGAGTTTGTTACAAAAACTTCAGCCTCTGAAGATTGAAAGAAGATCCCTTGTAATTTTACTTCAAGGATTTCGGTAAATATGTACCAAAGTTTATAAAATAAATCTAATAACATCTTGATAACCTCGATATTAGGTAGTTAATGGGCCGTAACCAACAAGAAATATTTTATAACTAAAATTCAGATGGGATTTAACATTACCATTATTTTAGATATAGTTTACAGCCAGGCTTATCAAAGCTTTTGAATTTTGAATAAATTTACCTTTTACTCCGTAAGTAAACATTAAGCGATATTTCGTTTTACTTTTAATACATCGTTGTTTGCAAATTTAATTTAGTTGGCAACATTATAGTGTATTTATGATGATTATACATCATTCTAAATGCTTATTTTAGTGCTGTTCGTTATTTGCCTAATTATTTTTATGAATATTACTATTTTTTTTAATTTTAAAGGTGGATTTTGTGTGTATTAAAAAGTCTCGAATTGAGTACCTCCTTATTAATGAAGTCCGTTTATATTTATAAAATTAAGTGAACATCTACTTCCTCGTCTTTTTCTGGTGCGTTTCCAATTACTGAAGGTTATCTAACTCGGAGTATTTCTCTTGCCTTTATAACTCGGAGTATTTCTCTTGCCTTTTGCGAGGTGGACCAACTCAGTAGCACGATTCAACGATACCGTCCAAATCTTCATTGCAGGATATCCACTACTGCTAGCTCGCCGTCCATCCGTCTTATGACGACAGGCCGTGTTGACGGCGCGTTCGTGTTCCACGCGCGCCTCAAAGAGATGTCAGCAAACGGGAGGGGCCCGCAAGGGCCGATGCCCGCCAGGGCAGCGGGACTGTTCGAAAGAGATACCGCGGCCCTGCAGGCTGCTTGTTTTGCCAGGGCAAAACAAGGAACATGGATGGATCAGTAAAAGTCTGACACTCCCTTCCGCTCCGCCCGGAGCGGCAGGAGTCATTTGAAAAAAGGATATCCACTACTACCTTTACCACTGTGGCAGGAACCGAGCAGATGCGCGGAGCATAATGATTGTGTTAGACGTAACATCACCAATAATTTTAACCTCTTATCCATATCCTTCCCGTATCTATAAACAAGTCAAAGTGATTACTTGAGCAAAGGTAATTATTTATGACAAAATGTATGTTCTGTAGTATTGCATTTAAATGTTTCCATAAGTAATTACTTAAACTCAAGTAATTACTATAACTTGACCATAGATACAGGTGTAACTGTAAAAAGGAGGCCTGGCCTATAGGTTTCCTTTTATTCTGTCATACTTTTCAGTCCTGTTTGTCCCTCATTCCTCATTCCTTTTGTCATTATTGTTCCCTTATTGACCTTTTAATTTTCAACTTAATACGTCGCATCAGACGTAAATTAAATAGTATCCTTCCTTCTTTAACCTTGGTTTCGTATTGCCGACCACGACGACTACATTATAAAGAAGACTTTTCCGAAGAAAACAAAAATGCAACGTCATACGATGACGATATTCAATTCAACGCTACACACGGCTAGCACCGCGCTCAAATAAGACATTCCTGTAGAAAAGAGAAAGCAAGGAAACAACTTAAATTCCTTTCTAGGATTTTGAGGTACTTCTTAAGAAAATGCACATTCCAGTTGATCCCAGTATGGTACATAGTGCTACGAGTCGCAGTTGGCATAGGTATATGTATAAGTTGTAAATGGACCCTTTATGAAGCCGTTAACCAAGCATTCTGTACATTAAACTATTAACTTTACGCAAAAATAATTGCTGGGAAACATTTTTTTTTTTTTTGGATATAAATCACGTTTTACGGTAGGACTCAATTTTTCATCATTCAATCTGCTGTTTTCTACAAAAGTGCAATACCTACAAGGTCAAAATGTATGGAATGGCTGTATTTTTTAAATTAGGTACAGATGGAAAATTTCTATGTGAGTTAAGAATGATGTACTGAACGAAAATGAAAGCGTTTCTACGTCGGTGTCCCTTCCACCCTGTATATTTTCTTCTTCACTTCTTAGTTTTCTCTCAGTAAAAATCATGAACCTCATCTCAGTTTTCACAGAGCCACATAAAACAATAACACAGACTAATCCTTTCATTCTTCGTTTCTAAATCAAATCAAAAATCAAATCAAATCAAAAATCAAATCAAATCATTTATTTTGCTGAAAAAAAAGAAAAGAAAGAAAGAAAAAATAAAAAGAAAAGGAATAATACTTTCAGCTACATATTCTTGCAGCAGAGTATTATGTATATAAGTCTCTGCTAGGTAGGAGCACGTCTCGGAACTAACGCTCATTAACTATTGAACATTCTACACTGAATTAAAAACTTTGTTCAGACTTCTTGGAAGGCGTGAGCTTAAGCCGGCTATGATTTTAAGCAACTGTTGGACTTACTTACAAGAGTACCTTAATTTGTAGGTAAGTATACTGCCTCATTGATCTAGTGGTCGCAATCCCGACTGCTGAGCATTAGGTCCTGGGTTCGATTTTGGAGTCGGGCCAATTGTTATTGGGTTTGTAGGAGCGTTGACACAGCATTTTAAGTACATTGATATGGACCACCTGGTCTGAAATGTGGGTGTACCTACTATTAGGTACACCTCAGCCTAACCCTTCGGGGATAACTGGTGTGATGTTATGTTATGTAGGTAAGTTCACCTAGTTGTAATATTGACACACGGATATTAATGTTTTAAAAAATTCATCATCATCTGCCTAGCCTTTTCCCAACTATATCGGGGTCGGCTTCCAGTCTAACCGGATGCAGCTGAATACCAGTATTTTACATGGAGCGACTGCCTATCTGACCTCCACAACCCAGTTAGCGCTAGGTAATACGATACCCCTTGGTGAGACTGGTTGTCAGACTTTCGTTTCACTGTCTACCTGTAACGACGGTCAAATATCTACAAATGACCGCCGGGGCCAACAGCTTAACGTGTTTTCCGAGGCATGAAGTAAATTCGGTATGTAATGGGTGGTCACCCATCCACGGACCAACCTTGGTAAGCACGGCTTAATCTAAAGATCGACCCGAGCGGCTGTTCTTATTTAGCCGCGAGCTCCTGCAACAAATTAACAAATGACAAAACAAATGTTCATGTTTTAACAAATGTTTAGTATTTGAATTTTAAGTTTAACATGTTCTAATATTTGCATGCCATTCTATGGCGAAACAATTAGTTCACAACCATATTTTACAAGACCTTAATGTACCATGTTTTTACTCAAATAAAAAATGATTCTATTGTATTCGTTATTCCTGAGAAATTGAACTGCAAAACTGTGGTAAAATATGATTACAACTATTTATGCTAGTAAAAGAATACACTTTATGTCTGCTTTTTGATTTATTTTAAAGACCAAAATCTTAATTTGTGAGGTCGACTGCAGTCTTGGTTAAATTTTTTGACACTGTGTTTCTGAACTCTCAGTTTGAAGAACTTCGTTTAACATTTTAAGATCAGTAGCTATTGAAAAATATCAGAAGATCTAAGGAACCGTGTGTCTGACACACACGGTGATTGAGATCTTCCGATATTTTTATTCTGTTTAGTTATATCTGTCATTTTCAGCCTGAATATGCGCTCTGAACTTTGTCGATTGTCAGTTTCAGCTTCATGTAAAGAATTTGCAGCTTGATTATTAGTTCTCACAGAATAGGACATTCTTTGTGAGTTTTTGAACAAATGTTCAGCGTCGTTTTCTTGGAAACTGAGATAATACTTTCAAGTAAGTCCTAAGAAGGTCGTACGGGTCTCAGACTTTGTAAAGAAGCCGAGGTCAGTTAATTTTAGTACGGGAAAATAATGAAGTTCTGAATTTCTGTGAATTACGATTAAAATAAAACCTTCTCTCTATTCAAGAGATTGAAGGACTCAAGTGCAATGAATTCCACGGCGATAAAATTAACTTAATTCTTGTCACAAGCCTGCTAAACGGCGGTCCAAAATTAAAACAAAATAAATTTCTTATTTTTCGGTAATCCGTATTCGGTTACCACTCTACGGTTTATTACGTGTCCTGTTATCTGTTCATTCCAGCAACAAACTCATAGTTCAGTTCTGGGCCGACACCATTTAGATTGCCATCGACGGGCTAAGAAGACCCTACAACCGTTTGCTAGTATTACTTACTCAACGTTTTTCTAGCCATTTTCAAATAAACGGTACTACGCGTCTGTTTGTCAATACACCGGAGCCGCCCCATTTTACCACGGAACCTTAAAAACGAATAATATTCGGAAACACATCCCGTGGGGCGGACGACATTGGTCAAACGGAGCAATGCATGTTTAGACTCCCTGAGGCATATAATTTGCGAATGTTTGCGTGTACTAACGGAGGATATTTACTTACTACTTGTATAGACATGGACATGGACATAACCTTAATAAACTGTCAAGTTTGTTTACCTCAAACAACCTTTTGATCTTATGGTACTCTCCAAAGGTTGCTTATTAAAGAGGCGAAATGTTTCTCAGAAATACAATATTCGTTGACCACGGCTTAAATTTACTACGCTAAAAGGTCAAAGTTCGATGTCGGTTTGACAGTCATATTATACCTATGTATCTGATATCCAGATTTGAGACGTACAAATAATGTACCAAGAAACTTAATTTAATTCATGGTTTTTCTATCGATTAATGGCCTCGTTCACGGCTTCAAGCGATGCGACTTGCGTTAGTCTCACCTGTGTCCGTTGTATGTGTACCGTTCACTAGTCGAGTCGCGATTAGTCGTAGCAAAAACAAACGAACTTTTCATTTTGTTTTCTCTGCAGTCGCTGACCCAAGACGTGTGTCGTTTGAGCGTATTGTTTGTGGCCAAGACTTAAGGGTTGAGCACATCTACATATTTACGTTTTCTCAAATCTGTACTACTGCAAAATCAATGACTATAGATATTAAAAGTCGAAACATTATTTTACTAAAGTTAACAATGCCCACAGTTACATTCAAACTCAAACTCAAAGCATTTATTTCAATTAGACCATTACAGGCACTTTTGAAAGTCAAAAACAAAAAAGCTAAGCTACAGTCACATTCACAAGGCATAATAACTTGCGAAAGTACTGTAGTTGCACATTCCAAATCGTAGATCTCTATGGAGAAGAATGGGCAAGAAACTCCATGGACACTCTTTTTAATCAAAATATTGTTACAAAATCTTGGTTACATCATTCATGTTGAGATTATACATATAAGTATGTGAGAACGATGTACAAAGACGTGCACATTAAAAGCGTCCAGAGTAAAAGATTAAACTAACAATTTAAAAATAAAGTAATTAAAATAAACCGTGACAGCTAAGAGATGACCAGTCCCAACTGACAGCGCCCGTTCACGAACATGACGCATGGATCAGCGCCATTCAACTCAACCACATTGAAGGGAACTAAATGACCGGACACACCCGCCACCATCAGCGAGACATTTGTGTGAGCATGACATTCTCTCAGCCACCAGGGCACATTCAAGTCAATGAAGATAACTTAATGTAAATGGTAGCTTTACCGTACATAGTACTCACACATGTGCTATGCGATTATATAATACTAAGAGATTAAATCTATACAATTCAAAGATATTTTTACAATCTTCTGCAGCTTCCACAATAACTTCACATGGTAATCAATTAGTTTGCCCCTATGGTTGTGGAGCAGGACCAGCATTGAGCCAAGCATTTTTATCATCAATGTAATCCCCCAACTTATAATATGCTTGCCTACATAGTGTGCGTTTTATACAAGATTTAAATTTCGTCTCATTCAGTTGTAGAATGTGGGGAGGTATTTTATTGTAACATTTTAAACAGTACCCCATGAAAGATGAGTCTACTTTAGCTAGCCTGAAACCTGGTTGAGTTAGTTGGTCCCTATTTCTAGTATGATAGTGGTGTCGGTCACCTCTTTTACTAAATAAATGCAAATTTTTCCTAACGTACATGATGTTTTCATAGATGTATTGACAAGGTACTGTCATGATGTTAATTTCCTTAAACAGTTCTCTTAGAGAATCGCGTCTACGTAGATCATATAAGGCTCTGATAGCTCTTTTCTGCAGAATAAAATATAGACTCAATGTCTGCAGCCCGTCCCCATAGTAAAATACCGTATGACATAATACTATGAAAATAACTAAAATAGACTAGCCTCGCGGTATCTACATCAGTAAATTGACGGATTTTTCTAACAGCATATGCTGCTGAACTCAGCCGTCCTGCAAGAGAAGTTATATGCGGACCCCATTGAAGCCTTGAATCGAGCGTGATCCCCAAGAAAACAGCTCTTTCGACGAATTCCAGCTTCTCTTGATTCAATACTATGTCACTATCACTACTTTTGACATTCGGTAGAGCAAATCTTATACACTTCGTTTTTTTCCCATTTAATACCAAATTATTCGCGGTGAACCAATTATGAACCAGCAATAGGGCGCTATTTACGTCGTCAAGATCTGTGGCACGTCTGTTTGTCTTAAATATTAAAGAGGTATCGTCAGCAAACAACACCATTTGTGGTTGGTTTTTAAATAAATGGGGTAGATCATTTATATAGACTAAAAAGAGGAAAGGACCTAATATCGAACCTTGCGGTACACCCATACTTACTTTTAAACCCATTGAATTGACACCATTTATTTGTACTTGCTGATGTCTATCGTTTAAATACGATTTAACTAAACTGAGCGCAAGTTTCCCTAAACCGTAATGTTCAAGTTTCAAGAGTAGGGTTTCGTGGTTTACGCAATCAAATGCTTTCGAGAGGTCACAGAAGATTCCTATGGCATCTTGTGCCTCTCCCCACGCCGTAAATATGTGTTTTAATAAGGTGACACCGGCGTCAGTCGTGCAACGTCCTTTGGTGAAACCATATTGTTTCTCATGTAAGATTTTATTGGTGTTAAAGTGTGTGAGCATTTGATTAAGCATTACCTTTTCAAACACCTTGCTGAAAACCGGCAACACGGATACGGATCTATAGTTATTGGTGTCTTTACTGTCCCCGGATTTGAAAAGTGGTATTACCTTGCTGTATTTCATAAGGTCCGGGAAGACTCCTTGGTCCACACATAAATTAAATACTAAGGCTAAAAACGGTGCTATAGTCTCAATAATAGCTTGACAAACTTTGATGGACATTCCCCAAAGATCTTCAGTTAATTTGATTTTGATTTCCTTAAAAGCTTTAATGACTGTGATGGGGTTTATATGCTTAAATTGAAACTCAACCGGACAGGCTGAAACGTTCGCTCTCAACAAATCAATAGAAACCAAGGGTGAGGAATTTAAGGTTTCAGTAGTTTTAAGTGGGATACTAGTGAAGAAATCTACAAATTCTTGAGCAACTTCGTTTTTAGAGCTTATAAGACCACGTGACCACGTGAAGTATCTAGTGTGATATCATTATTATATTTTTTATGTCTATTAGTTTCACTATTGATAATTTTCCAAACCGTCTTTATTTTATTATCGGCGGATTTAATATTGTTGCTAATGAATAAGGCTTTAGCTACCTTACAAGTGTTTTTAAAAATTTTAGAGTAAGTTGCAACATATTTATTAAAAGTTTCTGAGTTGATGTAAGGCTTAAGGCCGTACAGTTCAAACAATCGCTCCCTACTTTTCCTAATACCCTTAGTTGCCCAGTCACTGAACATAAACTTTGGGCAAATAGATTTAGTTTTCATTTTTAATGTATTATTAAACTCGGTGTAAACTACCGAAAAGAATTCCTCATAAAAGTGATTTACATTTTCAATAATATGGTCCGGAATACCTAAATTACTAATTAAGTTATTATTAAATTTATTTAAATTACTGGGTGTCATTTGTCTGGACTTTATCTGAATTTTTTGTAATGGTGTGTAGGACTCGAAAACAACGGTTTGACCGCTATGAGCAGAAGGAAGGTAATTTACAATTGATTTATCCAAGTAGTCGCAGCAACAAAAAACATTATCAATATATGTTGCAGTATTTGTAGTAATTCGGGTTGGTTCCGAAAACACGTTTAACAAATTAAATGATTTAAAAAGATGTAATAATCTACTGCTATTTGAATTTTGATCTAAAATATTAACATTAAAGTCACCACAGATTACCAGTGATTTATTACCAGTTGCAAGCTTTGCTAAAGTATCTTCCATTACCGATTCAAAAATAGAGTAGTTTTGATAATTTGGGGGTCTGTAAACGCACACTATAACATGCCTATCCAGCTCAACACAAGACAGCTCAATATTATGTTCAACCGATAGATCAACAATATCACTACGAGTCTTAAATTTAATACAATTTTTAACTAAGATTAATGAACCCCCACGAATCTTAGCTTTCCGGTTAAAGCAACTGCCCACACTGTAATTTGCGTAATTAATTAGCATTTCATAATCTTTTAACCAATGCTCAGTGAAACAAACAATTTCAAACTTTGTTTTTTCTAAAAACAATTCAATTTCTAGTTGCTTTGAAGAGAAACCTTGAATGTTTTGATGAAATAATTGCATGGAATTCTGCTTAGCCCCTTTTTTACATTTAGCTATTTGAGAGCAAGAAGATACAAGTATATTGTTGTTGATCGGTGTAACATCAATGTTACCGGTACCCTCTGTTGTCTTACTAACTAGTTTAAATGAGTATCCGGAGTGAGCCCCAAGACTCCTATGCCATCACAAGGCAATGAGATCCTACTACTAGTGGACCCCACTCCAGGATCTCCTATAGTTACACAATTGAAAAAAGAATTATTAGTATTATTACTAATAGTCGCAGTGTTAATAATTGAAGTAAACATTGACATACTACTTATGTCTGAGTGAATATTATATACTAATAGCCTAGCTATTTTGTGTCTACAAATGATAGGTAGATACACTTTACCCCGTGTCGACTTAAGTTTACCAACAAAACTGTTGATATCTAGATATATAAGCCTGTCACTATAGTGACCTACTAGAAAATGAATATGCTTATTCAGCATGTGAATATAATTGTTTTTCCTGCTTGACAACTTTTCAAAATATGGGAAAGCACACAATATTATTTTACGACAATTCAACTTTAACAACTCCGTTACACTGTCTGTGATATCTTGTTTTGTAAGTTTTGAACTGTTTCCTATAAATATTGTTATTGTCATTCACAAACAGACTTTCGCCACATTATTTGAACCCAATTTGACTTCAAAAGCAAGTACAGTTAACGTTTCTACAATAACATAAAGCAAGCCACAAGGGTAGTGTGAGAGCTCCGACGAATCCCAGGCATTCCCAGGTCGAGAGTTTTCGATGCTAATACAGGACTTTTATTACTTCGCATTAGAATATCGAATATTCCCCTTTGGACGCTGGATGCGCCTTCATTACCATATCATCTGCTCTGCGGAAAATCTTTCAACTTTAAGCGGAATGTTTTTAATTCATGATGGCTATTTAAGTGCATCAGGGTTTGCGGTTTCTTGGTAAATAGAACAGTTTACATTTTTATTTTTTATATTTTGCCCTTGAAGGTTTAGATGGTTTGTGTCTTAGAAAATAAATTTGACTGACTCGGTTTCCGATTAAGCTGAAATTACATGTTTAGTTTGGATGACAATCCATGGTTAGTCAATGTCATTCTAAATCCAATATGGCGGATTCCCAAGGATGGCGGACTAGTTAATTTTCACGCATTCCCATGATATGGGTATCAAATGAAAGGGTTTGCTGAGAAGAATACGAGAAATAAAATGACGTCATTCTAAAGCGTGTTTCATGGTTTTATAACTACAATATTTTATTTTCTTATTGATAATTTGGTTATACTCCCCTAATAATTGAATGGGGTCTTCTCGATAAGTGTAGAAATAATAAACCAGTCGCCACATTGCGGTATAGTGTGCAAGTGCGCAGCCATAGTTCTCAAAATGGTTTTTTTTTTTTAAATTTCGGGTATTGACGTTCAAACATATAACACATCACTATCTCTGGTCTCTGGTCCAGTCACATCGCTACCTCAGGTTCAATTAAAAACTAACGTCGGACACAAGTTTTTTTTTCTGAACTGAGCCTATTTGGCGCAACCGTGAGACAGACAATAATTACATACATAATATTGATGTTTTTGTGTTTAGGTTTATTTTTTAATGCTGTGTGCACTTGTGGAATGTGTCAAATAACCCTAATTTCTTTCTTTCTTTTTTCTTTGCCTTGATCATGAAAATCAGAATCTTCAAGAAGAACCTACTTATAAAATTATTTGAAGCGTATTAACCATTTAAGCCTGGAACTAGTTTCCGTAGAAATATTTTTGCCTTTGGACTTCTTTTTTCTTTTTTCTTCTTTGGAAATATTTTTGTCTGAAAACAACCAAACTAAATAAGAATAATATGTATTTACTTATGCAGATATTCTAGTTAAAGTTTAAATTATTATTTCATTTGATACGAAGAACTTTACTTTATCGACTCCTGCTTTTATTATGAGTCATCCTTTTTCTATTTCTCTGCAGTTGAGTTTGGAACTCAGTCAAAGCTAGACTTCGTTTTCTTTAATAAAACTTTGCCTTGCTCGGAGCTCGGAGTTAGCTAGAGGAAATAAAGAACGACGGTGTAAATCATAACCATTGAGCAATACCTACATACGTAGCAATATTACTTGATTTATTACTTTTATACTGACAAAAAGAAAAGGTAGATTTTATCTTTAATAAAGAACTATTTTAGTGGATTTTTTGTGGTGAATTAATTAGAAAGGCTAAGATGAGTAATAATTTAACAAACGATGCCGGTTTTCATATATTTAGAGTTCAATCTCACCTCTACTGAACACAAAAACAACATCTGCATGTATCCATCATTAATATGTATTTCAGTTTGTTCAACAACCTTACAGTTATTTTTTTTTTATTTTATTTTTATTTTAAACGGGCCTTCTCTTGACCTTAATCTAGTGAGGACAGAGATGAGGTCGACGATGGAACGAGCTAACCCAAAAAAAGCCTATTAACTCGCGACTTAAACAGATTGGGGTCATATGAACGATGTAGCAAAGCGAAAATCGAGAGAAAATCGCAGTACGTCTGGACTCCCGATGGAAGAAGGGAGATGGTGGAATAATCTCGTGGAGCTCTTGGGCACACTCACCGAAGTACACAGACATGCAACTTTGCGCCGGTGGGCCAGGCTATGAAGCTTGGTACCCACCAGCTTATCGTCACCAATGAGCCTCTTGGCTCTGCGCTCAATTCATAGCTACTTGACTAATCAATCCACCAACAGTCTGCACAATATAGTGGTTACCGCACCGGGTTAATTTCACATCAACACCTTGTCAAAATAATAACAGGTAACATCAAAAGTGAGGGCAATAATAAAATTTTGTGAATGGCGAATTTATACTGTTCGCATAAATGAACTTTGGGCCGAACATATTTGAAATCATTGCCATCACTGCGCTAAGAAAACTTAATAGCTCCTTATAATATTTCAACAAAAGTCCTACGGAGAATATAAATAATTAAATACTGCTTAAACTAATTTTTAACAAGCTGTTGCCCGCGACCTTTTTCCACGTAATTTTTTTTATAAAAATATTACTTCTCTATTTGAATCGGATTTTGTTAATAATTAATAATTTCAAAGGTTTTAATTTTTTTGCCCAGACCCGTAATTCTTTTTCCAAAAGTATTTTAAGATATAATATTGGCTATCTGCCAGTAAAAGTCCCGTCAAAATCGGTCCAGCCGTTTCGGAGATTAGCTGGAACACACAGACAGACAGACAAACATTTAAAAAAAAAAAATGTCTTTATAAGTACCGTATTTATTTTCATAATTATGCGTTCAGTAAGAAGCTGTTATTTTTAAATTACAATCAGACTTTTTAATGTTATTTATTTGTATTGATACGAACAGGCCCCTTCATAACTAAACCAATTATAGATACCTAGATCATATTCACTTTTGTTGTTAAATGTACATTCTGTCGAAACTCATTAATGTCTTGTTCGAACTTAAACAAAGCATTCAAACAGTAACATTTTGAACAGAGTTTTGATAATACAAATTACTATAACATTTTCTTCGGAAAGTCAATTATTTAACAGGAAAGATTCTATATTGATGATGAATAGGTATAAAATGTTTACTGAGTGCCAAGCAATTTACATTTTTATTGACATTTTGTTTGATGTTTCAGTCGAATGATCATTGATCAAAATTGAGATTGCAAAAATTCTAATTAAAATATACATAATTGTTTGATGCGGGTTGAAAAGCTCGCATTTTTCATGAATAAATTAATGTCTACGGTATTTGTTAATTAAAACATATCTTTTTTTATCAAATTTCCACTTTATTTTGTTTGTTTCAAATATTCCTGATTCCAAAATACTTTCATACGTATTACCCAACCCTGACCTTTATTTTATTCTGAATTGATACTTGAGTGTTCTATGCGGGGCATTGATCTATTCGACGTTCGCAATTTAGTTCACAAACATACACTTCTCATCAAAAAAATCGAAACACTTTCGTTTTTATTGTTTTTGTCCTAATTTTTTACAAAAGAGAATTAATTCCATGAAAAAAAAAACATTATTGTGTAGCTGGCAGTTTGGTCATTACAGTAAGAAGAAAAAAATCAAAATTCGAAATTAGAATTTCATTTGTTTATCCTATAAATGAAATTAATCACTGTTTTGAGACAAATGTGTATTTAGGGTTGGAGTACGTTTCTCGTTTAAAAACTAAAAATTAGCGCTTGTCTTTAAACTTTTTGTTTCTTATTTCATTTACTGTGACTTTGGGACGTCTGAAAAAACTTTTTTTTTCTAAAACATATGGATACTTCGCCCGCAGAAGCCGCCCAAGTGGTGGCATTGCTGGATTCTGGACTTAGTCAGCGTGTTGTGGCTGCAAGATTGCATCTAAGCTTATCATCTGTTCATAGAGTCTACAAACGCTATCGGGAGACTGGTTCGTTCACGCGCCGTTCAGGATCTGGCAGGAATCGGGTCACTTCTGAGCGAGATGATCGATTTATTGTAACAACTTCTTTACGAAATCGACGCCTTAACGCTTTTCAACTGCAGCAGCAGCTTCGCGTTGTACGAAGAGTAGCTGTAAGTGACTCTACAATAAGAAGAAGGTTGAAGGAACGCGGATTGGCACCGCATAAGCCAGCGAATGGGCCGAAATTAACTGCAGACCATCGAAGAGCGCGCCTTAACTTTGCACGCGAGCACCTAACTTGGTCATACCTTCAGTGGAGCAAAGTACTGTTTTCTGATGAGTGTAAAATTATGCTGTATGGTAACGACGGAAGGAACAAGGTCTACAGAAGAGATGGAGAACGCTTTGCACAATGCTGCATTGAAGAAAAGGTCAGCTATGGTGGCGGTTCGTGGACGGTTTGGGGAGGAATCAGCGCCGACGGTAAGACAGAACTTGCCTTTGTGTCTGGGCCACGGCTGCCTGCACTAAACTCTCATCGGTACATCGAACAGTGTCTTGAACCTCATGTGATGCCCTATGCACATTTTATTGGCAACGACTTCATATTCATGCACGACAATGCTAGAGCTCACACCGCGGGCGTCGTACGAGATTATCTTACCGAAGTCGGTATCTCCATTATGGTATGGCCAGCAAGAAGCCCGGACATGAATCCCATTGAACATCTATGGGATGAATTAAAGAGACGAATTCGAGCAAGAGATCCAGCCCCAGAAACACTTAGCCAGCTGCAAAATGCAATCCAAGAGGAATGGGATAATATACCACAACATGTGATCGTGACTCTCATCCGATCGATGAAGAACCGTATGGAAGCAGTAATAAGAGCTCGCGGAGGGAATACAAGTTATTAAATAAACGTTTCTTACATTTTTTTTTCATTTACGCGTGTTGTTTTACCCATTTCCTTCATATTCCATACAGGGTAAAAATTACTCATTATACAAAATACGAAACCTATGAAGACTTAATTTGAATTTAGAAACATTAGGATTTAAAAACCTCATACTACTCACTATTAAATGACATTTTACATTTATTCCTAAATATACACATTTTTCTGATAATCCTTATCAAATCATAAACTGCGAGGTGTTTCGATTTTTTTGATGAGAAGTGTATAAACAAAAAAAATAGAACTCAGTCAGCGCTACTAATTCAAACTGTTTTATGACGGTATTGCATGGTTATTCTGAAAACAACTTCATTTACACTACTCAAAAGTTGATATTTAAGTGAAAATTACATCAATTGAAAACAAATATTTTAATATGGAATATGTTGTCATGCTTTTTAACTTTTTTTGCATAGAAACGCCGTTCTATTTCACATCCATTATCATCTGCCTAACCTTTTTCCAACTCTATTGGGGCCGGCTTCCAGTCTAACCGGATGCAGGTGAATACCAGTATTTTATATGGAGCGACTGCCTATCTGACCTCCATAACCCAGTTTCTGGAAATAACTATCGTATCGTCAATAGATCAGTCTTACCAAGAGTGTCCATGGAGTTTCTTGCCCGTTTTTTCCATAGAGATCTACGCTTTGGAATGGGCAACTACAGTACTTCAACAGTTATTATGCCTTGTGACTGGGACTGTAGCTTCATTTTATTGTTGTCTTCGTTTCGACAGTTCAAAAGTGCCTGTAACTGGCCTAATTGAAATAAATGATTTTAATTTTGAGCCTCTAGGTAAGATTTGACATTCCAGTTTATTTCTTACAACCAAATTCTTCTAGTTCCTGGCGCTAGGTACATTTAGTAAACATTCACGGATTTTCCGGAACTGTATGTGAAATATCTATGAATTTCGTGTTTGATGCATCAACTGTGCAAAAGCGATCGCAGGTGGAAATCGGGCGGCACTGACATTAAATGGATTACCTTTGCAACTTTTTACCTTTCATAGTTGGAATGTTTTTAGTACGTGCTATGTATGCTGTTGATCTCTATCACTCTGTGTATGATTGAAAGCTAGGGTATTGTTTATGGTCTGTAAATGAAAAATACGGACACAAAAAATGCTAGTACGCGGGACGATCAATCAAGCGATAAAATCCAGTTTGTGCGTAGCTCTCAAGGTACGGGTAATCTATACATAGCGAGGTCATGTTTTACTGGAAATGCATAGCTAGATGTGTCGCTGTGTGTACTTTTCCTCATACCTACAAGGTGTTTCTTTTAGTTTGATAACAATTACTTAATGTGTATCAGTAGAATAATAATATTTCTGGGATTACCTTGACTGTGAAGAAAGAAAGAAAGAAAGAAAAAATATTTATTTGTCGCAGGGACATGATGTGCATGCAAAAAAAAAGAAATAACAATAATCTCGAAGCTCATCAAGTATTTTATATACAACAAATGAAGAAGAATGGACGCTTTTGTATGAGCTCCGTCTCCCTCTAGTCTGATTGATTTTGTCTGAGTTTACCTGGATGTCATTTTCATACTTCTGAGACTTGACTTTGGGCTTGTAGACCATACAATTGTGTTGGTACCACACAAAAAAATAAAGATATTATTATAACATATATATCACAACTTGAAACAGCTCTGGGGACAAATCGCTCGTTTTTGCAGAATAGAAAATTAAATACCATTTGCCATATTGTGCAAAATAGAAAATTAAATAACCATTTTCTTGAGTTTAAAGATAACATGAGTCAAAATTATCGGGCTTTTCCAGATAGACAGGCAACCAAATTCAATTAATATTTTTTTTGACATTTTTCATTTATTTTTCGAAATATCCAACGTATTTCACTGTTTCTCAATCAGCTCAGCAGCTAAATACAAACCAACTTGAACTCTAATGTGTTATAAAAGAAAAACATCTTTTCAAGAACTGTATAATAACTTTAGTCCGGTTAACGCAATTTTTAGTGATGGCAATGTATTGACTTTTACTGCGTCAATATTTCACATAGTAAGTGTATTTTATTCGATTGTTAGTGTGCAGTGCTAACAAGAATTGTTCTTTATGGTTTTAGGGAATTATGATGATAATAAATTGTGAATGGATCGTGGAAATATTGCAGCCAATCGCAGGGTGTGTGAGGTTCAGTTGACCTTGCCATGGTCAGTCCGTGAATGGATGGTTATTTCTGCACATCGAGATCAATGAGGAGATTGCGTATCACACATGGCAATTCCATTAATTTTAAAAGTTCAACAAGTTAGTAGTTATGTGCGTTAATCACGACATGAAGCTAGAAATTAGGAATTTTCTTCAAAATCCTTCAAATTGTGATGGAAAGTGTGTTAGGCAATTGCTTTAAACGATCACTGCCTCTGACTAACAGCCTGCCTGCCATTAGGTCCTGGATTTGGTTCCCGGGTCGGGCAAAGTGTTATTGGGTTTTTCCATCAGGAAATTTTCAGTAACAGCCACAGAGTCGGAATTTGTGCCTGTTTGATGGCAATAGGGTCGCCCCTATTAGCGGGACTTAAACATACTGACGAAATGTGGGTGTACTATTAGGTACACCTCTGCCTAACCCTTCAGAGATTACCGGCGTGACGATATGTTATGTGTTTAAACGATCAAACGTAGAAAATAGTTGGTCTTTACAATTTTGGTTCCTATACTTGGACACGATTTAACACGCCATAAAACGAAAGTTCATCTGGAAGTTTTGCCTATAATTTTCATTACCGATTCAATTCTGTCGATTCGGTCGTTGGTCGGTTAGGTTTTAGAAGTAAATTAATAGGTGTAACCTAGGTAACCTCCTAGGTAGGTAGGTACTCTACGACATACAACACTTTTAATAAAGTAACTGTGTGTGGAATAACGCAAATCGAAGAGGCTGCAACGATCAGCATGCTCGCTCGTTGAAAGGATATTCTTACCTCCAAGTTACTTGCACCCTGTCCAGTCCAGCTTGTCCAATGGGCATAAAATCACAACAAACGCAAATTAATAAACAGGTCCTTGATTTTAAATAGAAACATGAGCTTCGGTTTGGAGGAGGTTTTTGGAACGAAGTTCCTTATGGCGCGTTGCGAAAGGAGGCTAGACGGAAAAAATTCAGACGAAAAGTGTGTACGACACTTTTACCCAACTGCGCGACGCAAAGGAGGGTAATGTGTTTTTGCTATAGTAAGCTATTGTAAGCCGTGCGGCGTGCGCATGTTATAGAAAGCAAGCCAGATATTTTCGTTTCGTCTTTGGTCTGTGGTTGGGTGAGCAAGGTTAAGCAACGACTGCCCAGGTCTGCCTGTGGATGGGTGATCCAAGTTAAGCAACGGTTGCCGAGGTCTGTCTGTGGATGGGTGGTGATGATGATTATGATGATGATGAGGATGATGACGATGTTGATGATGATGATGATGATGATGATGACGATGATGATGATGATGATAATGATGATGATGATGATGGTGGTGGTGGTGGTGGTGGTGGTGGTGGTGGTGGTGGGTGATCAAGGTTAAGCAACGACTGCCAAGGTCTGTCTGTGGATGGGTGATCCAAGTTAAGCAACGGTTGGCGAGGTCTGTCTGTGGATGGGTGATGAAGGTGGTGGTGGTTTTTATTTGTGCCAATTTTTTTTTTACAATTCCTTCACTACTTCATCGAAAGGAACTTCGTTCCATCCGGGTGTCCCTTGACACCTCTCTAGTTTTTTTTTTATGTCAGGCCGCATTTCGAAAATCACGCCGCGCAACCGCCGCTGCCGGGCGACCGCGGGCAGGAAGCTGAGGTCGCGGAGGGGGCGCTCGAGCTGCGAGCGCGCACCGGTCGACCTAACACTGCATCATTGTCCACCGAGCGATTCATTACTTTAATTCTCGCCTCTTCAAATTTAGTTTACCGTTTGTTTTCCCTTTTCTTCAATTCTTAATATACAGTCCACGATAATTGTCGAATCTCCGTGTTTCAAACCTCATAACACCTGGAGGATATCACCCGTTCCTGTTTACCGCATGAACGTTTTTTGGACGTTCGACTCAAAGTTCTAACTTTAATTCTGAAAGCAGTCCTCGGTCCAAAAGTACCAATGGAAGTTGTAATGAAACACTAACACTCTTGCAGTCAATATAAAAGTATTTGTACAGAATTATAATACCGAATTCATTGAAACTACTTGACTATATTGTAGTACCTAGTGTACCTACCTAATTTCCATGGAACATTCCTTTTTACTGCCGTCGATCTCGCAAATAGGATTCACGGATTTAAGGATAATCTTCCTTTCAATTCCGTACTCACGTGAGTAAAGCCAAGGCGTGGGACATGAAATACATACCAACTAGATCATATAAGTGAGTAAATCAAAAGTTGAAGGAAAATCATTATCATGAATTTGCAATTTGATTGTATGATTTGCAAGGAATGTGATATGACTTTAGGATTGTTGTTCAAGGAGTCTGTAGATGCCTACTTTGGATTTAGATGATTGTATTTTCTACAGTGTAACGAGACTGCCGCGCGACTGCTGAGCATGATGGGTTTTTCCATCAGGAATTTCTCAGCAGCAACCACGGAGTCTGGATTTGTGCCAGGCCAGGCAATAGGCTGGATGCCCAACATGGGACTAAAACATAACTGGCGAAATATGGGTGTACTATTAGGTTCATCTCTACTTAACCCTTCGAGAATTACAGGCGTGATGTTATTGTATTAAGACATTTTTGATGCACTTGAGGTAAAATTGAAATCTGCTGTATGCAAGAAGTACTAATATTCGGTCGATGCTAGCTTGGGAAGTTCTGTATCCAGAAAACGTCTTTCGGATTAGCGGTGATGATGATGAAGACCAGACATACTTACCAGAAGATTGGTTGATCTATTAGCATGTCAAAGACAATTTAAATTTTGTCAGCCAGAAATTTGGCGACGAGTTTGGCACTTTCAGTAGCGTCCATCAGCTTCGGTAATGGGCAAGCAACAACACTAGCAGGACACGATATCAAGTGTTCCATCTTTTGTGGGGCAACACCACGTTTATACTCCAGGGCAGAATCCTGAGTCATCTATGAATCTCCACTTGAACAGGTTTTCCTTGCTTTGGCCAACGTGTGTACGGAGTCTATTTAAAAACTTCCAGGTCAGCCATGGCAACTCGCGCCAATTACTTACCAATGGAACACTTGCTTATACTGAAGGCTTACAAGTGGCAATCGATTTCAAAGCGCTTTGTATTTTTAAAAAGACTATCAATAGGTTTGACAAAACTTTCAGTAGCCGATGTCAATCCAAAGCATTTTGGCATGGTCATTTTTTTTAGGGTTGCGTTTGGCCGCAACTCGCCTCATGTGAAGCGATTATGCGCCCTAGGGTGGAGCACCCTTGACTAAAAGAAAGCGATTCACTCAAACTCTGAATAAATTCAAATTATAATGATCAGGGAACAGATAAACCGGCAGTCCATTATTGTCGATAAAATGCCATTTTGTCCAGACAATGAAAACAAACTTAAAACTCTTTTCAAATATCACCAAACCATAAAATTCTCCAACATTAAGAAACGTTTAGCGTTCCAGGTAGTTTCCAAGCTCTAAACTTATATCAATAAAATATTTTACGAAATAAACAGTATTTTATAGCTTTCCTCGTGAAATTCGAAAACTCCGCGTCAACGCGAAATTAAAAGGAAAAATATTTTTATCTTTCACCGAGGTTGGGTACATAAATTTTTCTCAAAGTAAATTTTAAGAAAGTTTACTCACTTAGTATAAAGGTTTCACTTAAGGTAAAGTGTTTTGATACATGAAAGTCACTGAGAGGAAATTATTATTCTCAAAGTGCTGTTTCCGTACCCGTAAAAAGTATCTATAAATCGGCCTAATTTTGTGTCAGTTACTACTAGAGATTTGCTGTTTTAGCCTCTAGATTGTCTGGCGATTTTTATTAGTAAAATTATTGTTAGCCTTTTTTTTTAATGTTATCTCGAATTAGTGGCAATTCATTGCAAAAATCATAAAACTGGCCAGTCCTAGAACAAATAAAAAGAAGTAATTAAAAAACTAAAACACCTGGCTATGGTTTATTTCCATCTTAAGTAGACGTATAATTAATCCAAATTGGATCATCCGTTTAAGAACTTTAAGAGTTACGAAGAAACAAAGATACGTAAAGAAATGTATGTATGTATCCCAAATACATACATACCAGTCAAACACATAAGCCTCATTTTGGGCTTCGCCGCAGTCGCGTAAAAATATTTTAATTTTTTAAATTTAATATTTGTCCCACGGGAGCCTACTCAATCATGTCTTGATCAATCAAAAGGTGTGGAAATGACCCGATTTTAGCAACGTGCTACGCCGTAGCACATCGCGTAGCGGGACAGTACGAATGTTTTTGTTTTGCTACGGCTCCAACAATATATTCGTAAGACAAGGTAGTAGTCACTTTTATGACGTAAGTTATGTACAGACATTTACGGCAACTATCAAAAAAAGATTAACCGCTTATGGACGTAATAAACATCATCTTCTGCCTAGCCATTTCCCAACTATTTTTAGGGTCGGCTTTCAGCTTCCAGACTGGATGCAGCTGAATACCAGTATTTTAGATGGAGCGACTGCCTATCTGACCTCCACAACCCACTTAGTTCTGGGTAATACGATATTCTTTGGTAAGACTGGTTGTCAGACTTTCGAGCCACTGACTACCTGTAACGACTGTCAAATTTCTACAAATGACAGCCGGGACCAAGCTTTCCGAGGCACGGCGAAAACTCGGTATGTAATAGGTGGTCACCCATCCACGAACCAACCTAGGCAAGCGCAGATTAACCTAAAGATCGACCTGAGCGGCTGTTATTATTTAGCCACAAGCCACACGTCTCGAAACATTTTGAAACTAATTTTTGAAAATTTTTGAAATAGTAACAAAATTGTTCATTACAAAATAATTGCTTATCCTGTTCATTCCGTTAAAATACATAGTTAACTGAGCATCCAAAGGTTATCCATTCAATTTAATTTAGGTACTTGGAATTTTCTAAACAATTTAACTGGTAAATGGTCGGAATGAACCTTAACGATGTTGACTACGCAGAAAAGTGTTCAAAGTTATTTCACTTCAACTCCAAAATGTAAAAGTTGATATGTAAAATAAATAAGGTACGAAGAACCTTTACAGATTTGGTTTCAGGTAAACTGTTTAACGGTTGATGAAACAATGTCTAAAGGCAGTAGACAGAGGCCCTACCACGAGGTCCCGATGTAAACGTAACGTAAATACATCGAGTTTAAAATACTAAACTACTCATATTCATAATCCTACTAATATTATAAATGCGAAAGTTTGTCAGTATGGATAGATGGATGTTTGTTACTCTTTCACGCAAAAACTACTGACCGGATTTGGATGAAATTTGGCACACAGATAGTTTATAACCTGGATTAACACATAGGATACTTTTTTATCCCGGTAGTGCGATCCCGTGGGACAACTACCGACCTTACGCGGGTGAAGCCGCGGGCATGAGCTAGTTTATTCATATATTCAATGGATGATACTGCTTGTGCTTCTTGCAACTCATCATCATCATCCACAGCCTGAATTCACCCACTGCTGAGTATAGGCATCGCTTTTCTTCTGCCAATCTCCACGTTCCTGTGCCAGCGTCATCCAGGTTTTTCCCCCAATGGCAACTATGTCGTCTGCCCATCTCACCGCCGGACGACCCACATTTCTTTTCCCCGTTATTGGATGCCATTCGGTGACAGCCGTAGTCCACCTGTCATCATTGCGCCTTGCTAGGTGTTGGTGCTTGTTGCAACTAATTTCACTAAATGCTCTATGTTAATTGTCTTTTTAATAAAAAAATCGACGTATTGACGTTACGTTTACACCGTGCGCTCGTGTTAGGGCCTTTAGTCTATCTTTTTAGGGTTCCGTACCCAAAGGGTAAAACGAGACCCTATTACTAAGACTCCGCTGTCTGTCCGTCCGTCTGTCACCAGGCTGTATCTCATAAACCTTGATAGTCATCGCCACCTTCACCCAGCTGTATGTGGGTCAGGTGTAAGCATGGGCTGCGAAGTCGATCCGGTTGCGTGCTTACGTTGAATGGACCCCTGGGTGAAAACAAGTCCATGAGATGAGACGATACTGATGATCCCATGCAATTTTACGGTGCATTGAATTTTTGTATGGGACCGGTGAAATTTTGATTACGACTGCCATTCCTGATGGAAAAACCCAATAACACTTTGTCCGACCCGGGAATCGAACCCAGGACTGATGTCAGCAGTCGCGCTTGCGATAACTCGACCAATGAGGCAATCCAAATACCCATAAATATGGCTACATATTTCTGATACATGCTGTACGTGTGCATTGACCTTTATAACGACTACGCTTTAAACACTGCTCAAAAGGAATAAACATAATCTTCATTCAATTTAAATATTATGTTCGAACTTCGAACAGCAAACGAGATTTACGTTAACCTCATTTAAAAGAAAAAAAAAGCTTTACTTTTTAAGTTGAAGAATGATTGAACTACATTACAGTTTTTTTTTTTTTAATAATACAAGATTTGTGGACTAATTAGCTTATGAATAAGACTATTGGCCATCCATAAGATAATTAGTAAATCTACTTGTTCGTATAAGCTGTACGTACGTTTTAATTTGTAAGAGCCTATGTTAAGCGGCTTTATTCATATTTGGAAAAGTCAATCAATCATAGATAATAAGTCCAGAATGAATGTCCATTTCTTTTTCATTCGCTTTTACAAAGATGATGTTTATGTTCCAAGCTATAAAAACATGCAATAAACGGAAGAATAAAAAATGGATTTCGTCGCAATTTCCGGAGCGAGGTCGATCCATCAACTCGGTTCAATGCAGACCTTTGTTGGACATGAGTTCTCTATTGAAAAGAAGGTAACGCCCGTGGTCACAATTTACCAATTTAAAAGAAGGTTTTATGAAAAAAATTGTCCGTACTTGTACTTTATCAGTATTTATGAAGATCAAAAATGTTTTTTGGATGTCTGGGTTATTTCATCATCGTTTACAAAAACATTTAATCATGTTAGCATTGTTTTATTCTAAAAACCCGGAATTTCCAACCAATTGTGCACATAATTTCTCTGGAGAACCATCTAAATCGCGGCTGGTATGAACGTTGGTTTTATTAAGACTAGGGTACCAGTAAGTCCTGCAGGTCACTACTTCCCGATCCTTTGACACAAACAAATGTTAATGTACGGTAGGGTGGCCCCGAGTTAAATGGTCCGAAAAACTCAAAAGGTGGCTGGGGTACACTGGATATAAAAGCCGGGGGACTCGTGACTAGCAGTCGACTGCAGTGGATTGACTGAAAACACCTATAAACGCCCTATAAATAAATAAATCTCCCTGGTAAAACGCATCAAATAAAATATATCTATTGGCATACATTTTATTGGATATGTTTACAACATTCAGCATGAATGATATCTGATGTCGTAACAACATCATAACACTTCGTCAGGAAGTTACAAAATAGATTTTTGGATATAAAACCCGATGAGTATGTGCTTCACGTGACGACAGATGTTCTCGAAACTTCCAAACTTTATCCTATAAAATACTTTTCGAGTTACGAGTAATAGCATCAAACGTCGAATCTTACGAACAATTGCACCGAAAACGTGTGAAAATAATAAGAATAAGTGAGTAGTAAATTTCTCTAGCGTCGGATAATATTTTCAAGGATTTCACTTCATTTCTTAAGAGTGCTTTTAGTGTGGGGCGTATTTACCCTGTGGGGTAAGTGTTCCGTTTCGGGCACATCCGGCGGGTGACACGCCCTTTACATTAGCTTCCAACACTATCTCACGAAATAAATAGTAAAGAAGTTCAGCTCCATACAACTCCCGCACTTATAGACACGCTTCACGTACAGTAAGTGCAAGTGCACTCGCGGCTATCATTAAATATGTTTGTGATCTTCACGCGCACTCGTATAGCGAGTGCAAGCGCACTCGCGACTGTCATTTGTTTCAGAACGACATACGTACGCTTATATGTCTACGTGCGCCTGTTTTCGCTTGTTGCATAGAGTCGGACACCGGTCGATCTTGAAGGTTAAGCAGCGCTTCTTATGGTCGGTTCGCGAGTTTCATGGTTTGGTATATTTTTTAATGTTTACAGTCGTTACTGGTAGCCAGTGACCTGAAAATCTGGAGCAGGTCAGCTTTGCAGTCGTTCCATGTATAATACAACAGCCAACAGTCAACAGCAATGTGCGGTCGAGTACGGACGTGTTTACTCTGCTTGATACGAATATTATATTCACGTATCGCGCGGCTTTAGCCGTTGCCCGGTTGTCGTCGTTATGAGTTCACAACCGCTCATAGCCAACGAGGTCTTGGCGTTTATCAAACATGCCATCGACTACATGGACGAAGTCAGCATCTTGCAGATCTGCAAGTCCAGTTTCAAGGAGGAGGAGATCAGCAGTGCCAAACTGCTGCTGTTCCAGTCGCTCGGCAAAGTCGAGCAGATGCAGTCCCGCCGGAGGGATGGTGGCCAGAAGTGTGTGCAGGACATCATCACGTTGATGAAGAGCACCGACCCGGACGACGTGCCCGCTTTTGTGGCGAAGGAGCTTCATAAGCTGCCCCCAGTCACGTTTGACCACGTCGACGTCACCAGGTTGCTGAAGGACATCACAACTCTCAAGGCAAGCCTGGCCGAGGTACAGTCCAAGTTGGAAGTGTCGAATAACACCATTGGTGAGCTACGTGCCGAAATGAAGTTGTTGCGCAGCGCTATTACGGTAAATAGGTCACCTGATGCCTTCAACGTGAGCACATGTCGAGGAGCGAGAAACGCTAGCGTTGGCAGTCTTGGGTCGGCGAGCTCCACTGCGTCACCCGCTGCTGATACTGCACGCGTTGCAACTTACGCCGCCGCCGTCGCTGACTCGATGCCGGTCGAAGTAGTGACTCGTGTGGGTACGTCGACCCCAAAACGTGCCTACACTGCTATCGTCGACACGCACAAACCTGTGTCGCAAACCAAGATGGGGGAAAAGAAGAGCTGTGAACCCGCCAACAGGGGTTCGAAACAGCAAGGCCCAGCTACGGGCACGTGTGACAAGGAAGGCTTCGTGAAGGTGGAGAGGAAGAAGAGGAAGAAGCCCCCTAGTCGGAACCAGTGCGGGACCGCGCTGGCTGGACCCAATGTGCTGCGTCCGGCAATACCCACGACGCAGCTTTATGTGTCCCGGCTACATCACACCACGAAGGTTGAGGAGATCGTGGAGTATGTCCGAGCGAAGACCAGCTGGACCTTGAGGGTTGAGAAGTTGGAGTCGCGTCACAACACGAATTTCAAGTCGTTCGTGGTGCGAGTTCCCACTCATCATATTGAGACCTTCCTCAAGGAAGAGTTTTGGCCGAAGGGTGTCATGTATCGGCGTTTCCGCGGAAGGCTACGCGACACCACGCAGTGCAACACGACGCCGTCACTTCGTGTACAATAATAACAATTATGTTTACTGGTTTTTATAAATATATAAGATAGTCTATAAGGTATATATGTTATGGGTCTTTGTTACCTGAAATAAATGATATATTATTATTATAATACTGTTATTCAGCTGCATCTGTTTAGACTGAACAGCCAGCCCGACCATAGTTGGGAAAAGGCTTGGCAGATGATGTCGACCTTCTGTACAATACTATTCTGTGATTATATTCTGTACTAGTTCGTTTATCCTACTCCTCGGTTGTTGTTTATGATAACGATAAATCACTTTATAGTCGCGCGTTAAGAACACATGCAGTCGGGAGCGTAATTAACTGTGAAATTATCTTCACTTGCTTTATTATTTTACTTGGTATGTTTGGATATTGAAACGTTAGAAATACCTCAAAATAACAGTCTTCAAAAGCTGGTGTACCTCTTGAATGAACTTTATGCTGTTCTCTACCTCGGTGAATGCCATCAATAGCACTATCGGTATATTGGACTTCTTCACACTAAAACCATATTCTGGCTGCTCGCATCTCAATATAGTGAAGGTTTTTGTTATACAAGTTATTTTTTTATATCCCATAACTCTAGGGTATGAATGAAACCATAAAATCAAAGAATCAACTGGCATATGAATTATTTTTCAATTGTCATTCAATATTCATTTTTCATAAAAAAATAATTCGACAAAGTCACGATTATTAATGTAAAATACCCGTACGTGAAATATGTCGCATTTTCTTAGCTTTAAATATAAACCATTGCACATTGGTTTGAATGAAAATGAATTACTCGTATTCATCAATGAAACTTAAATTAATTATGATAGATGACATTGTAAAGGTTGGGTATTAGAGGAGAATGAAACGCTCTGACTGCTGGTTGATCACTGACTCATTTATTAGTAATTATTAGTATTTAAGTACACGTGTAGCATACATAGGTATAGCCAAACTTAGAACATAACTTATACACTACACCTTCCCTGAAAGGAAAAAAAAATAATATGAAAGTATTATTTTGTTTTATGAAACTGCGTTTTTGGACCACATATTCTAGAACTTTTTGCATTCTTTTTACTTATAAAATATATCCCTAGAGTTATGGGATACAAAAAACAAGTTTTTATACTTAGGGCATTTGCACACCAGGTTTTTCTTTATGCGCTGGCGACGCGCGTTTTTATTAGTGCGTCCTCTGCGCGTTATCAACACGTTTTAGCAGATTTTACACATTTGTATCGATACAAATGCAAATGTAACGCGCGTGTGTATCGATTCAAATGCGAGCTTACAGCGCGTTTGTGCCATTGGTGGTAAGGGGAAGGAGCGAATGCGGGGAGAGTTATTCGTAAATGGGTGTACCCAAAATATTTCGTTGTCGTTTTAAAAGCAGCACGAAGTCTAGCGTAAGCAGAGTAGTCTCGAGCGACGCCATCATGATACTGTGGTTCCAAATAGCGGCGGCTTTCTGCGCGATGCATCGCTACAAACGCGGGTTTAAAGCGCGTTTATAGCGATACAAACGCAAGGATCGTGTGAAAAGATAACAACGTGACTTCAGGCTTGAGTTTGCTGAGCGTCCTGATTACGTTCAACGCGCGTCGTCAGTTCAATTTTTTGTCAAAATTAATCTTGTTTCTTTTTTCAAAAGTAAGTAATACTGCTTTGATACATTTTTGAAGTATCTTACCTGAAGTGGCAATCAAACCAAATTAAATGAGAAAAAATAAAATAATTTAAAGAAAAACAAAAAACCCGACTGCGTAAAAACTAATTTTTAAAAATACGTGAAATAATTAACTTAAATAAAAACTAAAAAGAAAGAAACAAGCCCAGTAGTTTAGAATTCTGTTGTAATACTAAATTACTACACAATTGAAATAGTTTTATAATCGATACACACAAAACAAATCATAAATTCTAATGCAGAACAGAACGACTCACAGTCGGGGCCCCTTGGGAAGATTTGATTGGTAAAATTTGAATGGGCCCCGACTGTGAGTCGTTCTGTTCTGCATTCGAACAGAACGACTCACAGTCGGGGCCCATTCAAATTATTTCACGTATTTTTAAAAATTAGTTTTTACGCAGTCGGGTTTTTTGTTTTTCTTTAAATTATTTTATTTTATTTTATACTTTTTAGTTACGATTCATTGACTTCGTTATAAGACGGTAAATTTCGCAATCTAGTCATTTCATTGAGGGAGTTAATATCGTGGGGATTACTAAGTATCTTGCGGTGGTCTAAACTACTGATGATTTAGTCCCTCTAGAGACCTACTCGTAACTCGGCTCATAGCTACATATGCTTGACCTTTAGCAAAAATGCGTGAACTTAAGTCAACCACAGCTCGGTCCAAAGTAGTTCCTTGGAGCTTGTGTACAGTTACACCCCAGCACAATATCAATGGCAACATTTTTCGCTCTATTTTACCCTGTCCGCAAAGTGCATCGAATTCTGTCGTCGATGGTTCGATTCTGACTCCTACTCCAGAATTGTTTTTAATTGCTTTGTCGTCAAATTCTATATGTATAAACAGCCTGTGACAATTCTCCGGGTTCCAATTGGTCCCTCCGAAGAGCTGGCCACTCAATTGTCCTTATAATACCCATTGCTCTGTTAACAAGACCATGGGTAACATTCAAATTTTTTCGTAACATAACTCGTGATCCTAAACCGATTGTTAAATATTTAACGATTCCTCCAGTTTTGTTAGGATCATCAGAAACATATACATCTTTCGGTTTTTGACCATATGTTTTCGATTGTACTGATATATCAACTGCATGTAGGTAATTTATACAACCTAGTAGTTTTTGCCAATATAGTTGTCATCTTTTGATTATGGTCATCGACCTGTCTAGTAATTGGGAAAACTCGAATGATTTCATTGAGATCGTCTACCTCTACCCGTCGACTATCTAATATCTCCAATTGTTGCATTGTCAGTTGTCCGACTCTAAGATTATTTATTATATCTACAAATGAAATCCATAACAAAGAATTCAATTATATCAAGTTATATCTCACCTCCTTTACATGGATGACCTGAAACTCTTTGCCCCCAACGATTTGCAACTGATGAAGCTACTGAAGGTAACTGAGAGTTTCAGTAGCGCCATCAGGATGGAATTCGGTGTGGACAAATGTGCGTTTATGCATGTAAAGCGAGGGAAGATTGTGGAGTCTGTGGGAACCCAGCTCTCGGATTCCATTAATCTTAGATCCCTCTCAGCAACCGAAACCTATAAGTATTTGGGTATGTCGGAAGCGCTGGGCTTCAATGTTGCTGACATGAAGCAATCGTTGAAGGAGCGCTTCTTTGGCCGCCTGAAAAAAGTATTTAATAGTCTTTTATCAGGCGGAAATAAGGTGCGTGCTTTCAACGGTTGGGTCATGCCGGTTTTGATGTACTCTTTCAGCATACTCAAATGGACTCAAACAGAACTAGACGCCCTGGATAGGAAGGTCCGTACATTGTTGACGACATATCGAATGCATCACCCGCGTTCTTCGGTTATGAGACTGTATAACCCGCGGAGGTGTGGTGGTCGAGGTTTTTTTAAACGCCAAGACTCTCCACAATGGCGAGATATGCAGTCTCAGGGAATATTTCCTAGAAACCGACGTGGGGATGCATCGAGATGTGGTCGCGGTGGACAAGGGCCTCACCCCGCTCTCCTTGGCTAAAGAGAACTGGCGCAAACCTGTAGTACTTGATACTAACGACCGCAGGGAGGTATGGCAGAGTAAGGAGCTTCACGGGCGCTTTTTCCGGGCCCTGCATGGGCCCGATGTAGACCTATCAGCGTCCGTAGCCTGGCTACGATCCGTAGACCTCTTCGGGGAAACTGAAGGTTTTGTCTGTGCAATTATGGATGAAGTTATGATGACGAATAACTACCGGAGATTTATTGTGAAGGTGATGTATATGCATCCCCACGCGGTGAGCAGGCGCGCGCCCGGCCCGCTACACGACATTCTCACATTTAGTAATAAACCAATCTTATACCGAACGCACGTCGTTTTATTACGCTTCCGCATACACATCATTGGCGACGAGGTGAACGATTACCTACGAAATCAACAAAAATGAACGCGTTTCTAGAAACTCTAACAACATTTGACCACAAAAATAATGATTGGCAAATATATAAAGGGAAGCTAACGCAGTTTTTAAGGTGAATGCTCCAACCAGCCCGCGAAATTCAAAATTTCTTGCGTTTTTTGCAATTTGCAGGCCAGTGTTAGGTTGTATGTTGACTGAAATATTATTCGCGGCTGTAAGACGTATGTAGTTACAGAATTATAATCATCAAAATCACCAATACAACCCTTCAAGTTCATAAAGGTGTAGGAACAAAAAAAAAACAGAAAAAGTCATTCCTACAGCTTTATGAACTTAGAGCGTTTTATTGATGATTTTGATGATTATAATTCTGTAACTACATATGTCTTACAGCCGCGAATAATATTTTAATCAACATACAACCTAGCACTGGCCTGCAAATTGCAAAAAACCCAAGAAATTTTGAATTTCGCGGGCTGGTTGGAGCATTCCCCTTAAGAATTAATAATATAGATGACAAGAACAAAAGTGGAATTTTATTGTGCCATCTCACAGAAGAAACGTACCGGTTGATGCTCAACCTAGCTTTTCCAAAAGAGTTAGGAACATTGAGCTTCGAAGATTTGGTAGCATTACTCGACGGCCATTTCAAGCCGAAGCAGTGCACATTTGTGGACAAGGCGAAATTTTTTGGGGCTAGCAGAGAAACAGGCGAAACCATTGGAGAATGGGCGGCGCAATTGAGAGGTTTAGCAACTTATTGCGACTTCGGCACCGCTCTCGAAACAAACTTGAGAGATCGTTTCGTCCTAGGCTTGAGTGCAGGTCCAGAGCGCGATAAGCTCTTCGAGCAGAACCCGTTGACGCTCACGTTGTCACGGGCTATTAAAATGGCAGAGCAGGCAGCGTATGCAAAGGAGGCAAAGGCCCTTATGGGCAGTTCAGAGCCAATAATAGTTAAGGAGGAACCGGTATACCGCGCGAAGTTCCAGGGTCAAGCGAGCCGCGCACGTGGCACCGATGGCGCTGGTGCAGCAACTTGTGGCGATACGGATCGCTGTGATGTTTGTGGATTGAAGAATCATAGTGCTAATAAGTGTCGTTATAGGGCTTATAAGTGTCAAAAGTGCGGTGTAAAAGGGCATTTAAAAAAAGTGTGCGGTAACCAAAAGGGCTCGACACGTGTTTACCATGTGGACTCAACTACTGAAGGGGGTAGTGATGACCAGAACCAGGATTGTGATGAGTGCCAGAACTTTAATATAAGGTAAGTGGGGGATAAGCCTATTCAGGTTGAATTAGTTTTAGGTGATCAACCTATTAAAATGGAACTAGATTCTGGATCGGTTCTGGAACTGTTACTGAGAACCTTGATATTACGTGTTTAGAAAATAAGTTGATTAGTTTTAAGTAATGTTATATTGTCTCCAGGTGTTCAAAACTAAGTGGGAAGGAATGATGTATATGCATACCCACGCGGTGAGCAGGCGCGCGCCCGGCCCGCTACACGACATTCTCACATTTAGTAATAAACCAATCTTGTACCGAACGCACGTCGTTTTATTACGCTTCCGCATACACATCAGAAGGACAGCACGGTTGACATAATTATGTCGGGCATGCCACCGTCCAGGTGAATCAATCCGTCACATTATCTCTGGGTGTTCTCGTCTGGCTAATGAGAGTACTTGCATAGACACAACCTTGTAGCCAGGATTATCCGTCAGCAACTTGCTCTTAAATACAATCTTGTCGAATCGGAAGTTCCGTACTATAGGTATGTGCCCGACCCAGTTCTCGAAAATGGCAATATCACATTGTACTGGGATCAATCCATCATCACTGACAGGACTATTGTAGCCAATAAGCCTGATATAGTGGTGGTGGATCGATCAGAGCGGCGCGTAATGATTGTTGACATTACGGTCCCGCATGACGAGAACGTCGTGAAAGCCGAGAAAGATAAGCAAATCAAGTATCTTGACTCAGCGATCATTGTGCCGATAGTCGTGTCAGCCCATGGCTTAATTGCCAAGAGCCTCGACCAACATCTCAGGAGGCTCTCGTTATGCAGCTGGATTTAAGGGCTTGATTCAGAAAGCGGTACTCCTGGACACGGCTCGTATTGTTAGGAGGTTCCTCTCTCTGGAACCCTGACTGCCGGTAGCTTGGACCCTGTTCCCGATACCGGTGGGCTACTATTTTTTATATTTTTAAATGTTTTTTTATATTGTTTTATATTTAAATATTTAAAAATGTATTAAAATTGTGAAAAAATGAATAAAGGGAATAATAATTCAATTAGTAGACGCGGAGAATCTTAACACCGCGATTCACAAACGTGCATAAAATGAACAACGCCATCTATAGAGCTTGGTGGTATACTTTTTTTTACTCGGCGACTTGGCGATGAATAACAGTCATTTTTATACCAAAAATATTTGTTCTTCATGCTTTTTCACTGTTTTTTTTGTTTATATATCGTTTATACTTGAAATAAAAACTTAAATCAATAAGTAAGAAAATTAGCGAGAATGATTGTTTTGTTAAGCAACTTTAAATCGTTATATATCCTAAACTATTACTTAAAATGAAAAATGATAAAAGGAACCTAAAGATGATTTTAAAATACCTATTCAACGACACCCCATTTGACATAGTTCATCGATTTTTTTTTTTCATTTTGTCAATATGGCGTCTGGTTGTCGCTGTGGTGAATTTGGATTACTGTCATGTCTTTAGTGACACTCGCAAGGTTAAGACGAATCGATTGACGTAAGAATTATCAAAATCGGCCTACGCATTTGGTCTCTAGAACGCCACATAGAAACAAACCTACATACATACATAGACTGATAAACACATTACCCTCCTTTGCGTCGCGCAGTCGGGTAAAAAAGAGCACTGTGTTTTATTTCATCGTTCGAAAGTTATACCCTTAAAAATCAAACTCTCAAACTCAACCTCAAAACTCTCTCAACTTTTCATCCTGTATTCCAGCCTACACCACGACATCGGTCTAATCAAAGTCATAATTCACTTCAGTAAAAGATATTGCCAAACAATGGTGTCTGTTGTTTATTGGGAAACCCGAAAATTAGTACAATCTGGACTAATGACTTTTTTTTAATTTCAAAACTCAGTAACTTACATCTGAGCTGTGAAGAAGATGGATGGAAAAGGATTGTATGTAGCGGAGATGAGAATGTTGAGGTGGGTGTGTGGTGTGACAAGAATGGATAAGGTAAGGGACGAGTATATTAGAGGATGTTTAAAAGTTGCGCCAGTTATAGAAAAGTTAAAAGGGAATCGACTGTCTTGGTATGGACATGTGATGTGGAGGGACGAATCGCATGTGACTAAAAGAGTGATGAATATAAACGTTAATGGATGGAGAAGGAGAGGAAGACCAAAGAAACGATGGATGGATTGTGTGAGGAATGATATGAAAGATAAAGAAGTAAATGATAGCGTGACGGTTGACAGAAGAGAATGGAAGAAAAAACGTGTTGCGCCGACCCCAAATAACATGCGACAAGGGCAGGAAGATGATGAATAACTTACGTCTGAAAATTTTCGGAGCTTTTACAGCTTCTAAAACCCATGGGAAGTTTCCTGTAATATACGAGTATCCCTAGTTAGGGTTTAATGTCCACACGACGAAGTCACGGGCAACAGATATCGAATTATTATGTTGCCCGCACGTCATCGAAATATTTACTCGTATTTGTATGAGTCACGCGTATCTGTGCCAACACTGCACAGCTCAGATGTTTGTTTGTTGTATGTATATATGTTTGTTTGTGTATGTATGGCATAACCCTACAATGCAGTGTGTATCGAGAAAATGAAGTGAGGCGTTGATTGTTAGCTTCTCTAGAAGGTGGATTAACTCGTTTTAAATAGGAAGCTATTAGGTACTGGTATAAACATATTACATTAAATGTAATGTGTTCATACCAGCCTACGTTACAAATTTTGTAACGTAGACTAAAGTTTAAAGAAATAGATTAAAGCCTTTTCCCAATTAAGTTGGGGTCGGCTTCCAATCTAACCGGATGCAGCTGAATACCAGTATTTAACATACAGCAACTGCCTATCTGACCTCCACAATCCGGCTAGCACTGGGTAACACGATACCCTTTGATAAGACTGGTTGGTTGGTTGGTTGTGTGGACTTTCGAGCCACTGATTACCTGACTGTCAAAGATCTACAAATGACAGCCAGGACAAACGGCTTAACGTGCTTTCCGTGGCACGGAGGAAACTCGGTATGTAATGGGTGGTCACCCATCCACGGACCAACCTAGGCAAGCGCGGCTTAACCTAAAGATCAAACCGAGCGGCAGTTATTATTTAGCCACAAGCTACAAGCACGAGTTTGAAGTAAATGTTCCGTGTTAAATTGGAGGAACATTATATTACTACTAGCTTTTGCCCGCGGCTTCGCCCGCGTGCAGTTCGGGAATTGCCCACGGGATCTTGCCTACTTCTGGGATAATAAGTAATCTACATCTATTTGTATCAGACTATAATCTATCTCTGTGCAAAGTTTCATCCAGATCTGATTAGCCGTTCTGGCGTGATTGAGTAACAAAGATCCATTCATCCAAACTTTCGCATTAATAAATAGTTTATGTAAGATATATATGTAATATTAGTATTTAGGGTTCCGCACCTCAAAGGAAAAAACGGAACCCTAATAGGATCACTCGCGTGTCTGTCTGTCTGCCTGTCCGTCTGTCACAGCCAATTTACTCTGAAACTACCGGATCGATGGAGTTGAAATTTGGTACATATATGTAAGTCATTGATTCAAAGACGGACGTATAAATTAATTTTAAACAGGGGAGCCACTTTTGGGTCGTAAATTAAAAAATTAAAATAAAAATATTTCTAAACTACATCGTGTTATATCAAAAACTGTGATACACGTGTCTCATAATTTTAATTGAAGAGTGATGTGTACATTAAGTTTTGAGTCAACCGACCCAGAGAATATTAAGTTTCACAGAAAATTCAACCCCCACTTCAAAACAAAGAATACATCCTTCAAATTTCATGTCATTAAGACCAGTGGTTGATATATCAGTCAGTCAGTCAGGACTTTGATTTTATATTGCGGGATGATTTTGGAAAAACTGTAAGTAGAGTATGTAGACTTTCAAGTCTATCGACACCTATAATAGAAAGTTTCACAGAAAACTCAGCACCATTTTGTCCTCGTAGGGGTGGAATTTCGGTCCTATCATTGCGAGGATCGCCCGGAGGACACGGTGGAGCACAGCGTGGAGGTCTGCTCCGCTTGGGCGGAGCACCGCCGTGTCCTCGTAGCGGCGATTGGCGGCGACGACCTCTCGCGTCCGGCCCTGGTTCAAGCCATGGTCCGGGGCGAGAGGGAATGGAAAGCCGTCGCCTCCTTCTGCGAAGCAGTCATGCTAGCGAAGGAGGCGGCGGAACGTGAGAGGGAGAGAGCCTCACGTCCCAGCCGCCGCGGGAGGAGAAGCACCGGGCGTCGGGGGCCACGCCGTGATGGGTCTCGGCCACCGTAGGCGCGGGCCTGTGGACGGTGAGTAATGGGCTAGCTCGCCGTCCGTCCGTCGTATGACGACAGGCCGTGTCGACGGCGCGTTCGTGTTCCACGCGCGCCTCAAAGAGATGTCAGCAAACGGGAGAGGCCCGCAAGGGCCGATGCCTGCCAGGGCTGCGGGACTGTTCGAAAGAGATACCGCGGCCCTGGAACATAAAGGGCCAAAGAAGGAACATGGGTGGTTTTTAGTCAGTAAGAGTCTGACACTCCCTTCCGCTCCGCCCAGAGCGGGAGGGGTCATTTGATGATTTCCCACCCTCCAAAAAAAAAGGGGTGGAATTTCGAAAAACCCTTTCTAAGTGGACCCTTTGCCACTGGTAGGTACCAGTGGCGAAGAGTGAAAATTGAGTCAGGGGAAACCGAAGAAAAAAATGAGAATTGTTTTTTTTTCCTATGTTTATTTAGACCTCATTTTCGTTATCAGTGACCCCAAAAACCACGAAAATGACACCCATGACGAAAAAACCGAAAAAAAACAGGACTGAATTTCATACTGGGGGATGATTTTGGAAAAACTGTGATACACGTTTCTCATAATTAATCTCTTCTTAACTGAAGAGTATGTACACAAATTAACAATTCAATCGACCTCGAGAATAAAAAGTTTCATAGCAAACTCAACACCCATTTTTACCCTCTTAGGGGTAGAATTTCGAAAAACCTTTTCATAGTGGATACCTACTCTTCACAAAGAATACGCCCTCCAAATTTCATTTCTCTTGGACCAGCGGTTTGGGCTCTGCGTTGATATATCAGTCAGCCAGGACATTGAATTTTATATTGGGGGATGATTTTGGAAAAACTGTGATACACATCTCTCATAGTTTTAACTGAAGAGTATGTAGACTTTTAAGTCAATCGACCCGAGAATAAAAAGTTTTACCGAAAATTCAAGACCCCATTTCTCCCCTTTAGGGGTGGAATTTCGAAAAACCCTTTCTTAGTGGATACCTACTCTTCACAAAGAATACACCCTTTAAATTTCATGTCTTTAACACCAACAGCTTAGGCTGTAAATTGATATATCAGTCAGTCAGTCAGGACTTTGAATTTCATATTGAGGGATGATTTTGGAAAAACTTTGATACGTTTCTCATAATTGTAACTGCAGAGTAGGTACACAAATTTTCAAGTCCATCGACCGCGAGAATAAAAAGTTTCATAGAAAACTCAACACCCCATTTTACCCTCTTAGGGGTAGAATTTCGAAAAACCCTTTCTTAGTGGATACCTACTCTTCACAAAGAATACACACTCCAAATTTCATTGCTCTAGGACCAGCGGTTTGGGCTGTGCGTTGATATCTCTGTCAGTCAGTCAGGACTTTGAATTTTATATATATAGATAGATGTAAGTCTGCAAGCATGTGGTTTGGCAGAGGAATTATTTATGGGAAAATCCAATAACACTTTTACCGACTTGTGAAGTGAATAGAACCCAAGACGTCATGGGCAGCAGTAGCACTTGTGAGCAACGAAGACTATCTCGTGGCTCACGTCACTAATACAACGACCACTAAACTAAAGAGAACTCACCTCGATGTACAGACCAGACAGAACAACAAATTGACTTCAAATGGCGTTCTTTGGCATTAACACCCCGTATCTATAAACAAGTCGAACTGATAACTTGAGTTAAAGAAATTATTTAACATACAATTTTTATTCTGTAGTTTAGTAATAGCTTGAAGTTAAAACTGAAAACCGGCCAAGTACGAGTCGGACTCGCGCACGAAGGGTTCCGTACCATTATCTATAAAAACGGCAAAAAAAATCATATCTGATGTATGGGAGCCCCCTTAATATTTTTTTTTCTAATTTTTAGTATTTGTTGTTATAGCGGCAATAGTAATACATCATTTGTGAAAATTTCAGCTTTCTACCTATCACGGTTTATGAGATACAGCCTGGAGACAGACAGACAGACAGACACCGAAGTCTTAGTAATAGGGTCCCGTTTTACCCTTTGGGTACGGAACCCTAAAAAAGTTAGAATTCTTAGCTATACTTTCTTTGAGGGTTCTTACTTCGTTTAAACTCTTGTCTCTTGCATTAATAAAATGTTTGCATAAGTAGTTACTTAAACTTGACTATAGATACCGGTGTAACTTTCTCCTACACCTACAGTGCATTCGTTACACTAAAAACGACTTTGTAAGCGAGCTAGTAATCACAGCCAACTTCCCTAATCACATATGCATAGCGAAAAGGCATGTCCCAGAATGTACAGCAACCATTAAAACGCACTAATTATAATCTCATACGCGTCTTAACGCGGGATTTATTCCCTAAAACAGGGATGGTAAACCGTAGGTAAATGTGCTGTAAGTGACACGACATAAAAACGGTGCTTGACAACAATAACGACCATCGACACACAAAAGTAACATTTTAATTATGGCTCACTAGCTTATGCCGGCTGCGTTGCCCGCGTGGAGTTTAGTAATGTCCCACGGGATCGTACAACTGGGATGAAAAGTCCCTATGTGTTAATCCAGGTTATAAACTATTTGTGTGCCAAATTTCATCCAAATCCGGTCAGTAATTTTTGCGAGAAAGAGTAACAAACATACATCCATCCATCCTCACAAACTTTCGCATTTATAATATAAGTAGGAAGTAGGATTGGCCAGAACCCAGCTGATTGCTCGTTTGGTCTCGTGGGCGAGAGTGACACTGATGAGCGTGGGTTCCAGGGTTCACAGGGTTCACAGATCAAGCAAAGTGTTATTGAGTTTTTCCATTAGGAATTTCTATGTAGTTTGAAAGCAATGTGATATCCCCGTTCTTCATCAGGTACGTAAAGCTGTTGGTCTCTCTCTCCCCCCACTCGTGTCCGATTGCTCTCCTATCGGACTATAAGAGTAAAAAAACAGAGAGGGCACCTGCTGTTTATATACTTTTGCACTGTAATATCTCTTTCGTGCTTAGATTTTTATCTAAAATGGTAGGTAGGTACGCCAATGCAAACGGTTTGCTACCCCTGCTCTTAATAGCTGGTGACTGCAATGGTTACGCAATTAGTAAGCAGTTGCATGTTATGTGATATGGTTTGTGCGCAAAACCGAGAATGTGCAAACGAGGCTTGCTTACACAGTGAATATGTAGTTTTCCTATTCAGTCGAAAAAGTTTTGTTGGTTGAAAAATGTAACAGCAGGTTAATTGCATAACACGCTTACAATAAAGAAAAAGTTTTTTATTGGACTCGCACAATACCTACAAAGAATAAAATAAAAACATGGGAACGAAAACAGAGGAAATAATACTAAATTTAATAAAAAACGAACAATCTCAATGTCGTTCGGTCGTAGGTTTTGTAAAAATATTCTGATTTAAAAGAGTGTCCATAGAGTTTCTTGCCCGTTCTTCTCCATAGAGATCTACGTTAGGGAATGGGCAACTACAGTACTTTCACAGTTTTTACGCCTTGTGACTGGGACTGTAGCTAAATTTCATTGTTGTCTTTGTTTCGACAGTTCAAAAGTGCCTGTAACGGGCCTACTTGAAATAAATGCTTTGATTTTGATTTTGATTTTGATTTTGTTCCAATAAAACACATTTGGTGAAAAAATACGTACATAGGTAAGTACTTGGTACATTTAAACAATATTTAACTTAAGAGGACTACAAGAGCCAACTGATGCACGCACACGTTAACGCACTTCCGCATTGTAACAGGTGTTGGCCGGCACTGTCGGTGCACAGGCGTTTACGCACACATGCGTACGAATTATATTGCGAAATAAGTAAACGCGATTTACAGAAAATCTATTGATTGGATTAAAAAACTAAGTATTATGTTAGTATGTTGTTTGTTGAATGTTTTATCAAAAAAATCAGAACAATCGTATGTATTTTAATATGGTTTTTGTTCGTTAAAAGATTTTTTTACAGGTATCTTTGTGATTTTTTTCTATAAATTAAAATTAGTTTTATTATGTTTTCAGCACACTACTTTTACTTATTTTTTTGATTTTGTTAACTGCAGTGAATCATATACTTTAAAGCATTATATAACTCGCGTTTAGCTCTCGTAGTCTTCTTAAACAACTTGTCAAAAAAGAAGTTGTATCCAATTTAAAAATAAAATGAAATTTGCATTTCTTGAACTGAAAAATGTATGCTGATCTGTTTATTTAAAAGCAGCAATTGTGGTTTTATTCCTTATCCTGTTTAAAGGTATAAATGGAAGAGCCAGCAATCCAGCACGCGGCACGTGTGTGTCGAGTCGTGTTCAAACAGTGAATGTGCTTTTTCTATTCCCTATTCAGAAATATGATAGCTTTCGTTAATTGAACTGGCGTGAAGTTGCAACACAGCTAATTGGATAAACAGGATCAGAGGAATTGTGGCCAGTATTTTTATTGGAAAGTAGCTGTTGCCCGCGACTTCGTTTGTGTAGAAATTTTGATGAGTATGATGCCCCAGGATATAATCTATCTCCTTGCTAAATTTCATTAGGACCCAGTCAGCCGTGAAAAGGTAACACAAAAATAAACAGAGTTACTTTCCTATTTATTTATAACTAGCTCATGCCCGCGGTTTCACCCGCGTAAGTTCGGTAATTGTCCCACGGGATCACACTACTGGGATAAAAAGTATCCTATGTGTTAATCCAGGTTATAAGTTATCTGTGTGCCAAATTTCATTCAAATCCAGTCAGTAGTTTTTGCGTGAACGGGTGAGAACTTTCGCATTTATAATATTAGTTGGATATTAAGTTTGGATCCTTTACTTGATAAAAAAAAACATCATCAGTCTAGGCTTTTCCCAACTATGTTGTGGTCGCCTTCTAGTCTAAGCATATGCAGCTGAATACCAATATTTTACATGTACCGACAAATTATCTGCTTCATGAACCAGTTACTGGGTCACGTGATACCTTTTGGCAAGAATGTTTGTAAAACTTTTGGATTTCTGATTATCCGTAATTACTGTCAAAAATCATGAGGCCATCGGGATCAACCATTTAACGTAGTTTCCAAGTCACGAAAGGGTTCACAGAGAGGTTACTTGTTGATTATAAAGCTTACTGATTTTTTAGAGGACATCCCTACATAAATTTTGTTCCAACCATGCACTCTAATCTTCAACATCATCTGCTGAGTCTTTTCCCAATTTTCTTGGCGTTGGCTTCCAGTCTTACTGGATGCAGCTGAATACCAGTATTTCACATGGAGCGACTGCCTATCTGATCTCCACAACCTAGTTAGTACCAACTGGGTAAGACTGGTGGTCAAACTTTTAGGCCACTGTAACGACAGTCACACGCACCTGTAACGACAGTCAAAGATCTACAAAGGACAGCCAGGAACAACGGCTTAAAATTATTTCCGAAGCACGGAAGAAACTCGGTATGTACCTAATGATGGTCCACATCCACAGACCGACCTTGGTAAGCACGCACCTAGAAGATCGACTCGTGTGGCTGTTATTATTTAGCCACGAGCTCCCATGCTCTAACCCGAAAGTAAATTACCTACATCAGAATCTGAAGCAAACACGCGCTCACATAAAAACTCGTGGAAAAACCGACCTTAACCCAATAAGCTAACAGGACAATCAAGTTCTCTTCAAAAAATCTTACACCATTACCATTAGCAAAACTTTTCTAAAGCCACACAAGGAAAAAATTATTCTCTTTACATCAATCTACCCTCAATGGATAATCTCTCCAATCCTCGTGGGACCAACCATAGAACAGTACAGAAGGCCAGGACAATACGACGAACAAAAAAAAACGCACACATAGACAAGCTTCACATATAACGAGTGCGAGTACAAAAAAAAGTCGTATCCCTGTTATTTTTTTTTTTGCATTGAGCAACATTATTTTTATTAACAGAATACTTGGTTGACGGCTTTGTGAAGGGTTCGTTTACACCGTGTATGTGTCCGTCCGCCGAATCCGATTAGAGGACCTTCTGTAAGCACCTATTATTCCGTGACCAAACTTCTGGATTAAGGTCGCAAACTTTTTCATTTATGATAGTAGGTCAAATCGAGGCCATAATGTCATTTCGCCACTTATCTGCCGGTAATGTTGCTTTTTCTTTGAACTACTTACTATACTAGTCGTCTGAACAATCGTATGTGATAAGGGGCGTAATGGATATTATCTCTCAGTAGGTCAAATGAGCAAGTGAAATTATTGGAACCTGCGAATGAACGAGACTTTGGTAACTTACGGAAGACATTATTTCTAAAACTAAAATGTTTTGAGCAAAATAAAATGATAAAACCCCTCTAAGCTGTGTAAGACAGTTAACACACGTCACCGTTAATTTTTTTTTAATTTGCTGATGAAAATTTTGTTTTCATCAGCAAGGGGTTCAGAATGATCCGATTCAGATGACGTTGATGTCCCTTCCAGGGTGGAAGGGACATCAGGAATACTGAAATAGTAACAAACAAAGCTAAATACCGCTTTTTTTTTCAAGTTGAATTTTAACGCGTCTGGATACGCGCGGAAGCGGCAATTTGCATTCAGATAAACATGAAGCGACATTGATAAAATGTTGTGTTATTATCAAGGTATAATTATCAATGATAGATCTCACTTCGAGCCCTGTACAATACACGCAATATCAAAATAGGTCAAGGGTGATCTAATCTTTGCACCCGGGTGCAGTCAAGACGTTCGTCTTGAATACGGTAGTGGAAACTGGCGTGAGAATCTCACTTACCGATGTCTTACTATCTTAGGAAGTTGGTTAGACCTCGACCTCGACCTCGGATCGAATTAGGTACGCGCCATTGGCTTCTTGCAAAGGAGATGTTGGAGGGAAAGATAAAGTTTGAACCAATGGGTGTAATTGTGGGTGAAATTCAGTATTACTTTTATGTACAGACAATTTTTGTTTACACGTAGATTTTTAACCTATCTATGAATTTTTAATGATGAAATACAGTATTATGTGAATAATCCATATCCATTAATTAAATGTATTTATTAATAAAGCTAAATAACTACGGACCTACACTTTTATAAACATTAAAGTACTTAAACTAACTTAGCTGTAAACTTTTTGTCTGTGACAACGTCTCAACCCTTTAACTAACAATCCCTTAGATTCAGTGTTGTCAGATAAAAATTGTCAGCTTTATAAACCAAGAGGTCTAAACTAAAACCTACAAGATTTGACGTTTATTCAGGGTGGTCCAAACAGTGACGTCATAAATAAAAATAGATTCATCATACGTATACGATAGCATACCTTGTATGTTTTAAAGCCATCACTATTTTTACCAACCTGTAAAGGTAGATACTTACTAACAAATGACGGCTATACGGCGAGACAATATTGTAAATATATATCTGAAATTTACTCTATGTTGCAGTTGTTATAATAATAAACTTTTTACGAAGCTATTAGTACTTTAAAGTATCAAACAGAATTAATGACAGGACCTTACTCGCCAGTGGCGCCATCTGTGAGCTCATAAACGATAACACTCATTAAGCGAAACGACGTGTAAAAGTATATCATTTATCGTATGTCGTAAACATTTGATAAAAACAGTTAAACAAATCTTCTCCAGATAGTGCCTTTTTTACCGCCATCAGGATGGGATAATTAATTGCCAGTGATACGGTAATGAAACTCGTTCCCCGCGGAGAAAGTTACAATTTATTAGTTTGTCTTCAACCGGTTGATTTAGGTGACCTATTTCCGATAATGGCTTTTGCAACACGATAAGTCTTAAGTGGTATGGACAGAATACCTTTTTACTGAGATTGATGAGAAAATGTGTGTTAAGGAAATCCGAGAAGTGTTTTTAACCGTGTGAAAATAACTCACGCACCTGTAGGTAAACTTTTACATATAATACATAAATAAATAAATAAATATCCCTGGACATTTTCACACAGCACCATCTAGTCCCAAGCTAAGCAACTTAATGCTTGTGTTATGGTAGCTAGATGGCTGATAAACTACACATGTACATTTTTTTTTTTGTAAATACATACATATTATAGATAGAAAAACACCCAGACCCGGAACAACTACTTGTAGGTCATACAAATATTTGTCCCGTACGGGAATCGAACCCGCGACATGCAGCGCAGCAGTCAATCGCTTGACCACTGCGCCAACCGTGTCGTCATACGCATACATCACGCCTCTAATCTCCGAACCCGTTACATTTAACTCTATTTAAGTTTGTTTACAGGGCCGAGCCTATCGTCATCAGCCCTGTACAAATCCAAACTAAGAGCTTCTTCTGAAAAATCCGTTTTGAAAAAACCTTTTGCCAGGCTCGGCAGTAAGTAGCGCATGCCACCACTGCACCACCAAAAGACTAGATCTACGAGGTGAAGAGATTTGGTCCTGGGTTCCATTCTTCGGGTCGAGCAAAGTGTTATTGGGTTTATCCACCAGAAATTTAGTAGTAGTTTAATGGGCTCGCCCCTATTACATGGGACTTAAAAATAACTGGCGAAATGTGGGCGTAACATTAGGTACACTTCTGCCTAATCCTTCTGGGATTACAGGCATTATGTTATGTTTGTAAAGTATGAATGGACCAGAAAATTCCCATTTCTTGAGTCCGATAACTACGACACGAGCAGAGTTGAAAGCAAAAAATTACCTCATCTGTGTAAAAATACAGAGGCCAAGTCAATATTAGCTTTATACTGGCACTATTTATCCAAGACCACCAGGCAACCACAGTAATAAACCGTCAAAGAAAAATAAACTCCACATTTATTCCTTAAGCAAATTTTCATTTACTTCTCTACTTATGCTTGTGTCTGCCGTCTTGATTTCCATTCAAACGTCGTTCGTTTCAGTCCCTTGAAAGTAATGATACCGTCATAACTATACCTACGTCTATGGTATTGAAAACATATTTTTATCTACCGTCTTCCGTTGCCTTATTGTGCCGTTGCAGTCTCCATCGAGATGAAGGTAGAAATATAATATGGATGTATGCTTGTGTTTTGGATTTTGCATGAGGAAGGAAATATGTTCTGCATTTTGTGATGGAGGATTTTTGTGCTCATATGTTGCTTGAATGAGATGAAATGTAAGTCTGCTTTGAAGAACAAACCCAGAACATAATTCCGATTGATGATATCACAAAAGTAGAGGGCCGCACGAAGTCTCTCGAGGATCTCATGACAAAACCATACATCCGAAAGGCTTTATTTATTATATTTTCAACATGCAAGTCAAAGGGCAAAAATAAATCAATAGTTACGGTCGCGAACGGATTCTGCTACTATTCATTGTTGACTGTTCAACGTAAACGTAAAATTAAGTTAATTTTTGTTTAAAGATATACTATGACATTTTGGAAAGACTAAGAAAGAATTTGTTATGTATAGTATATATAGTTATACTAACATAACATAACATCACGATTATAATCCCCGAAGGGTTAGGCAGAGTTGTACCTAATAGTACACACACATTTCGTCAGTTATGTTTAAGTCCCATGTAATAGGAGGCGAGCCTATTGCCATCAACCGGGCAAATCCAGACTCCGTGGCCGCTACTGAGAAATTCCTGATTGAAAAACCTAATAACACTTTACCCGACCTGAGAATTAAACTCAGGACCTCTCATGCTCAGTAGACCAACGAGGCAGTCCTAGTAATAAGTAGAATATTTAACATCAAAATGAAACTACTGGTAAGAACGTAAGCTCTTGAGGACAAATACGCGAACAACCGCTCGCCACACAGTGTTTAGTGTGACAAAATCTCGGGTGACGTATTGTTTCATAAATAATTATGAAATTTGAGCGAGGGTGAAAATTGTATTGTACCGAATTGCGCTGCAGCGGACGTCGTTCCTCCTGGCGAAAACTCTTTTACTTTTTCTACGCTTAAAGAAAATAAAAACAAAAGAAAACGACATAGTGATACCAACTCACAAACAGGAATCTCTGGCAGACAACCTAAAACTTACCGTCTAATAAAATAACAAACTCTGTAAGTAGTTTGTATGTATTGATGCCTATAGTTGAATAGTATATATAACGAGGGTAGAGGTGCAAGCAGCATACTAACAACATCTAATAAAATCGCATGACTATTAGTTTAGTAACTCATTTGCCCTTTAAAGACCCATTTGTAAATCGAAAATTTAAATGAGTTTTTTGTGAATAAAAATACAATATTTTCTAACACAAAAATCCAATCACATTCTAACAATGTACTCTGCATTTACAATCAATGCCAATTAATGGCGGTGAGCTGAATGACGCCGTTCTACCAACCAACCCTTGGTAAACTGAAAACCATGACCTTTCAGAAATAGAAAAACCTTTGAAATTGGAATCCGTGCTTGAAAACTTTTCAACAACTTTAATATACAAGTCACACATGCCCTTGGGAACGCAATGGAGCTTATAAGAGAGTAGGTATTATTATAATAAATTTATTCTATTTAAGTACCTATTCATACACATACATACCTTATTAGTAAACAAAGTACAAAACTGTTTTATGTCCGTCACATCACCATCTCAGGTCTATTTGAAAACCAGCGTCGGGCACCAGCTCCTCGGCAGTTTGCTGAACTGGGCCTATTTGGCGCAGTCGTGAGTCACACAACTTTTCCCCTTTTTTTCCTGTTTAGATTTAAGTTTTTATTGTGTAGATTTAAGTTTTTTATTTTATTTTATGTTGTGTGCATTTGTGGCATGTGCCAAATAAATGTTTTCTTTCTTTCTTCTTTCTAATAAATGCCACATTTTATTTTGAATGGTCATGGTTCACTTATTGTCCTCGAATTAGGTCCCGCCAATTGCGCATTTGGAGAGATTTGGAAGAGACCTACACTCAGCAGTGGCGAAGGTTCTAAACAACTCGATTCCTACCAGCTTCCTTTTGAAAAACGTCACAGTCCGTATACTAATAATATAGTTACATTAATGATATGTACTCCGGCTTACCTCTAACAAAAATTGACCCTTCGCTACTGACACTCGGCATTAGGTGGCCAAAGGTTGAAGAAGAAGAATTTCGCAAGCACGTCATCATTATCATCATCCAACAAATCCATATATGTTTCTACATAAACTTACACCTTTTCTCCCATGGGGGTGGGCAGAAACCACAGAACGCCACTGCTACGATCCTACATTATATTGGTTATACATACACGCCAGTTGCGTTGTTGCAAGTTGAGTACTATGCACCTGACCTTTCTGAAGAATCTCAACAATAAGGTCAATGTATGTCCTTCAAGGCGTCCCCTCTCGGCGTTGGATGTCACATCTGCAGATCCTCTGCTAAATGCAGGTCATTCGCATCATAGTTAGCATTTAATGTTCCCACAACTGAGACACAGGTCTCCTCTCTATGATAAAAAGTGAGCCAATATTGGTTGATGAATGTCAAATGCCTTTGAAGTTTTGTTTCTAGGACATGACAGTTCCCTCACGATATTTTCCTCCACCGTTTTAGACAGACACGTGCCAAGCTAAAAATAAAATCAGTGCCTACATTTCAGGCATACGTGTAGGACGTACATAGAACGTAGGTGCTATTTCTGAAATCCAATCAATCAACTTAATGCTTTCGCAATCCAGCGCTTGACATTTATCGCTGACAGTTTATCTGGCACGTGCTATGTCCTACACTACATCTTTTTACGTTCACTCGTTTGTTCTAGATTATTCCACGGGCAGACTTAGCTGTGACTTGATTTCATAAGCAGTAGGTCTTCGTCGTCGTATCGTATTCCTTTAGTGGTTATTAAGCTTTGACCAGAATTCTGCCACCTCAATAGCATTAGTAGTGACCTCGGACAAGTCCGGCAAGGTGGAGTTGCACAAGGAGCAGGACAGGATCCGGTCATAATTAAGCAAAAAGAGGGTGGAATCAAAGACGTCTCCACGAATGGTGTTACTAACCGCTTGGCCACGTGTTACACGTTCAAGCGATCTGCGTATTGCGACAGCTACTGTGGAAAAAAAAACAATTGAAAGAGGTTGCAGCTCACTCAAATGATACACGCTCGTGTACCTAGATGCAAGTCGCATCATCTCAGGTCTTGAACAGGGAGGAACCGTTCGTCGGGCGCACCCTGAGCGCTATAAACCTGCTTACTGCCTGATCCCTATACGAGATGATATTCTCGTATATCTCGAGCGAATAGCAGAGTAGTGGCTCCATATCTTTTCGTTTCCGTCTCAAGAACGTCTCATGATGTCATGTCGTGGTAAAAGTATTATCCAGTCGGCTAGCCTCCTAGCGCGGTTGACTACCCAGAGTGCGCCAGAGATACTTACATATAGTGCTTTTGGTCGCTCCTTTGATGCAATATTCAAACTTTTAAAGGACGAAGTTTCCAGTAGGTAATCCTCTTAAAGTCTAAAATATGCTAGTTTCCAGTGAAGCACGTTTGCAACGTTTTAGATCCAAAGACAGCAATAGTGCGTAAATAGTGACAGATTGTTGGCTCAGTGCCTGCGAACACCATTAATTTACCCTTCCTCTCTCCCCCTTCCTCCCGATATTAGCTTTTAACTTCGCCAGGGAAATTAGGCAGTTGTCTTACAAACAAATATTTGCACGGAAATTAGATTTAAATGGGACAAGACGTGCCTGATGTTGAACTTAAATTAAAGATTATGTTATTACCTAAAATCAAAACAAAGAGTTTTATAGACATAAAAACGTTCTCTAGGAATTAATAACATAGTGTAATAACTAGCGTGCCTATGGGCTAACAAAACGGCGAACCCATAAGGCAAGCAGACTGTTCAGAAACCCTAGCATCATGAAGAGAAGTAGATTATAAGGGCAAGCCAAGCGTTTAGGCTTGTATGAAAGTGCCGCCACTAGTAAGTAATAAGGGATTTCATATCGTTGGTTAAATTGTATAAATTCTGAAATATTTAGCAGTTTAACTCTGCTAGAGGTAAGTAGAGACATCTTCAAATGAAAACGTGTTAAGGATATCGTTCAAACAAATAGTCCATTCTAGACCCTCCATTTTGTACTATTCAATTTCGGTAAGTATATTATTATTATAGTACTTGGGATATGAAGAAGGGTGTGTTTCAATTCGAATGAAAACGGTTGAGGTGAATTTAAACGAGCAGTTTACGGGAGTTTGGTCGATACCAATAAAATGATAGATTTGTCTGTGGTGCTTTTATTTTCATTTATTTTATTGAACATATTATTTTTATGGCCTGTCTTTCTTTATAAAATTAGGTTGGTATGTCTGCGGATTTTCTGGAACAATAGAATTTAGTTTCTGCTGAACCACAATTCCGAAATGGCCTGCTCCCCGTCTGGGTGTTTGTGCATGTAAGATTTATGTTTGCAAACTCACCTAGATGCAAGAGAAGTGGGACGATGTTCTTTTAATTGTTTGTTTTAAGAATCAGTCTTATGTCCATTATCCAGTATTTCAAAACGCTTTGACAACATTTTGAAACAAGTTTTTTTTAAATCAAAATTTTTAGCAGCAATTTGTCAACAATACAAACAGTGCCTTCTGACCTTCTTGTCATTTCTTAATTTCCTACATTGTCGGGCTGGTGACATTTACCAATCATGCCAGTACATTTTTGTTTTTTAATATCTTGAGTTTCCGCATTCTCCCAGTTAAAGCAACGACATAAAACGAAAAATATTCACCGTGCATGACATTCAAAATAATTCATATATCACGTAAGTCGTGTTCCCGCTGACAAATGCAAACATACCCGGAAACAAATAACAAACGGCGATATTCGCGCCATATATCCACGTCCCAACGAAATGGGTGCCAGGTGCTTCGTTGAAAATTTCATAATAGTTTAATTTTCGCGTTCGTTCGTCCGATAAAGCAGATTTTCAACTGTGTTAAACGTACATTTTAAGTTATGACTCGATTTTGTATCTATTGTTTTGATGGCCGCCATGTTGAATTGGCGGAAAACCGTCGGGCTGTCATGTTTTGAAATGTTTCGTTGCATGGTTGCATGATATTGAAATTGGAATGCTTTTTTGTATTTGCAATACAAAATGTATGAACGCATTTTTGCTTTGTGCAATCTGATGCCTTACATGAAACCTTCACATATAAACATAGGTCACATTTTGTTTAGGTACATCTATTAGACACTGTTAAACTAAACTGTAGGTAGGTACTGTCATTAATTACGATATCAAATAAATACCATACAAACATACTTCACCAACTACTTCATCAATTAATTACTATTAATGAAATTCTGACCTAAGAAGGTTTCACATTGTAGCTCCAATTACTCACCTATAATTATGAACATGTACGTACCGTTTTAATGAAAAGACCTCACTCCCTCCATGCAGAGTAAAGATAGTTCTTATTATGTATGGAGGTGTATGAAGGGAGCGATAACTCAAAAGACTAACTATTAGCAGACGATCAACAAGAAAAGTGATTGAACTTGTCAACATTTTGAATGAAAACACTAAGAGATCTAAACACTCATTTAAAAAATTCAATTCATTAACATTATTATGAAATGGACAAACACCTGTGACTAAGCGACTGGTGTAGCACTAAAACGTGGAGGCTTTAGCGCATTAGACAGGAGTGATTCAAATGCCGCGAGAATGCGCTGTCATTTGGGGATATATTCAGTAGTGGACAAAAAGATTACTTCTAGCATGAATTCAAATTCATGCTAGAAGTAATCTTTGAGTATGTGTTGTTAATAATAATAAATCAAAGTAATTTAAAAGCGTAGTAAAGAAATTGAAAAATAGTGAAAAATCTTTTAAACTTCAAAGCGAATTTCAGGGACCTTTTTAAGATGTCCATCCTGTTTACTGTCAGATTTGACAGCCCTTTTTAACCTTTCATCTCGCTCTTTTTTTTCTCTAAATGGAAACAAAACATCGCTTCATTTTAGTAATAGGTTACACTTCAACCAACTTATCAGTGCAGGCGGGAAAACACAGAACTAAAATAAATGTACCAAGTTTGACATATCGATGCAAATTTTCAAAAATTATTTTAATATATTTAGTAAATTTTCAGTCTCTGCATAATCCAATTCAAGTAGCCATTACGTAATAGTTCTTTTGCATTTTGGTCTGCACATTGGGTATATAATTAAAATTTTATTATCTTTGTTGTAGACGTAGCTGCTGAGGAAAGGGAAACCGCGTTGGGCCGAACGACAATTTGTGCGGATGGAGGGACAGACAGTGTGTTTACGTCGTTTGGAGCCAAATTTGCATGGAGCGTAGGGAGTTTGAGAATGTGATGTTAAAACAAAATTAAGTATAAATAATTTGCGAACAGAGAGAACCGAACATGTATTATAAAGATCGACGATTGAAAGCGGTAAGGTAACCGCCATCCAACCTTCAAGAATGCCCTTTGCGCAAGTATCAGTTTCAGCATGTGAGTTTTTGCTGATCCACCCCACGTAATTATACAATACTGTATAAATAAATAAATAAATATCCCTGGACATTTTCACACAGCACCATCTAGTCCCAAGCTAAGCAACTTAATGCTTGTGTTATGGTAGCTAGATGGCTGATAAACTACATATATACATTTTTTTTTTTTGTAAATACATACATATTATAGATAGAAAAACACCCAGACCCGGAAAAACTACTTGTAGGTCATACAAATATTTGTCCCGTACGGGAATCGAACCCGCGACATGCAGCGCAGCAGTCAATCGCTTGACCACTGCACTAACCGTGTCGTCGTGTGTGTATAAGCGTAGTGTCTGCAGCGTGACGAAGAGACTTAAAAATGTAGATCAACCTGCGCAGTCGTGAGGCAAGTGTGTGTGGAGAATGACAGGCAATCATCAATTTGTACACCTAGATATTTCACCACATTGTTGCGGGAAAGGCAGGGACAAGCTGTGTGGTGAGGTGAAATGCACATGATTATGTTTTTTTTTTTACAGAAGTGATCTCGCATCTCAGGCATTTTCTTTAGACGTGGTTTATCTCTTCTTCACCTTAGGTAATCAACCAAAGAAGAGAAGCAATGCCCAGTAAGTACTGTTGCGTGAGGTAAAACCTGTGAAAAGCCTGCTAACATATCAATGTGAAATTAATACGGCCCTATCCAAACCAATTTATATTTGCATAGTAATTAAGTTTATTGGGGACCCCACATAGTTGTTATGTATACATGAATCATCTATAGAAATAAATAAAATTTAATTGTCTGTTTGTAATTTCAAAATAACAGCTTACTTATAAAGAAAATAACTTAACTTTATTTTTATTTTTTGTCTGTTTGTCGGTCGGTCTGTCTGTCTGTTTGTTCCGGCTAAACTCCGAAACGGCTGAACTGATGTTGACAGGAATGGACGGAACGGGTTTTACTGGTAAGTAGCTGATATTATAGAAAGAGTTCCCTTAAAAAATCCCTTAAAATTGTTAATAAAATCCCATTCAAATAGGGAAGTAATATTTTTATAATAATTTCGCGAACGAAAGTCGCGGGCACAGCTAGTCAAAAATAAATTTAATATTACCAAGAACCCCTTTCCATCCAGCCTTTTGATCTTCCGAACCCCACAAACGACTCGGTGTAAAATTTAAAATGAAACTGCACCCCTTTATCCAGGGGATGTCCCTGTCAACTTTGCTTCAATCAACTTTAATTTCTACACCGTCACTACTTTTATTTTACGCCATTTTTTTAGCAGCTCTGATGAATTGAAAAGCGCTACAACCAGTTTTTATTCAAAAAGCAACCTTTTGAGAACGGTATATTTCTCACTTGGGAAACGTGTATTAAAAGCGAGCACGCAAATTGGGAAAGAAAATTGCTAATGTTGCCAACACAGGTCGGAAACTTCAAAGCTTCTGGCTGTCTTTTTCTTGGAAACACGCGACTGAATACATATAAAATAATAATGTATGAAAAAACAAAAAAAAAAGTCTGCCTTGAATTTTATATCAAAGCATGATAATAATCAAACACATTCTGGAAAAATAATATCCCGAATAACCGTTTCGGAGTATAAGGTACGTAGTCATTTCATTTTAATATCTAAGAAATATAATTCCTTTGCAAACATTAATACGACACTCTTAGCTCATATGTACTAAGGATATCAAAGCCGTAATCATGATTTTAATTTATTCAGGATTATGTAGCAAGCCGACTTCATACAGGCTTTGTACACGAAGAAAACTGCCTGAATACTTGAAAATTACCGTGTCTTTTAATTATTATCTAATACCTGTACCCTGCGGCTCTAGCCACGTTTACCTATTTAAAGTTTTCACTTTCTAAAAGCCATCAATCGCCTTTCGAAATCCGAAAACCATTTCTTTGATAATTTATTATGACTAGCTTTTGCCCGCGGCTTCGCCCGCGTAGTTGTCGAAAAATATCCAACGGGAACGTACTACCGGGATTAAAAAGTAACCTATAGGTAAATCCAGGTTATAAACGATCTGTGTGCCAAATATCATCCAAATCAGTTTAGCCGTTTTTGTGTTTGCGCCGCCGCCAACGCCGCCCCGCGCCTTCTGAGTTCGTATCCGCGACCTTATATTTAAATCGTGAGAAGACGATCCTGGTTACAGGATGAGAGCATGTAAAAATCATCTTTATCTACTAAACTTGAACGCGTATACAAAGTTTCGTGTTCATGCTACTAACCGTTGAAGAATTCTCTCTTGAGGAGACGATCCTGGCTGCAGGATTAAGTAATGTCTGTCATAAAAATGCATTGTCACCAGAACCAAAAGTGTATGCAAAGTTTTAGCTCAATCGATTGAAGATATCTGCTTCAAAATTGAGTTGCTAGATTCCACCCGAACAAATATAGTTACATACCTTCATCCCCCTTTTTATTACTTTGGGGGTAGAATTATCAAAAACGCTTGGACACGTATAAACATAAAATTTGAAGATCATAACTTCAAAACTGACGGACTTTAGGGGTGGAATTCCCAAAAATCCTTTCTTAGTGGATACTTACTCTTCACAAAGAACACAGGCTTTTTTTTTCTTTAGGGTGGTATATCATCAAATGACTCCTCCCGCTCTGGGCGGAGGGGATGGGAGTGTCAGACTTTTACTGACTAAATCCCATTCATGTTCCTTCTATTGCCCTTTATGTTCCAGGGCCGCGGTATCTCTTTCGAACAGTCCCGCAGCCCTGGCAGGCATCGGCCCTTGTGGGCCCCTCCTGTTTGCTGACATCTTTTTGAGGCGCGCGTGGAACACGAACGCGCCGTCGACACGGCCTGTCGTCATAAGACGGACGGACGGCGAGCTAGCCCATTACTCACCGACCATGGCTTGAACCAGGGCCGGACGCGAGAAGTCGCCGCCGCCAATCGCCGCTACGAGGACACGGCGGTGCTCCGCCCAAGCGGAGCAAACGTCCACGGTGTGCTCCACTGTGCCCGGGCGATTCTCACAATGATAGCACCAAATAACACACCCTCCAAGTTGCATGTCTCTAGGTTTGGGCTGTGTGTTGACTCAGTCAGTCAATCAGTCAGTTTACCATTTTTTATATAATAAAGGGATAGAAGATTGGATCCCTTAGTAAAGTTTTTGTTTTCAGAATTACCAAGGTGTCTTTGGCGATGGCGAAAGTTGGGCTGAGCGATGATGAGTAAGGGCTTTTCACCGCCTAGGTTATGATTTTTAAAAACGCAAAAATTTACGGGTGGAATTCCTATACATATTTTTCATCCCCTGTTTCACCCTCTTCTGGGATATTTTTTTATAAACGCTGATACATAATTATTAATTACTACCCAAAAGGCTAAATACAAATTTTCATGGTTTGAACTAAAAAACTAACGGGTTTCCCATTTATACTTTCATCCCCTATTTTACGCCCTCAGGGGCTGATTTCCCAAAAACACTGAAAGACGTGGTTGATAAACACTAATTTTCATGGTTTAAACTACAAAATTACGATTTTCCATGCAAACTTTCTTCCCCTATTAATATAACTCCCTTAGGAGTTGATTTTCAAAATATCCTTCTTCATTCCTTGTCTACATTATAAAGGGAACCTCTGTGCAAAATTTCAGCTTTCTAGGTCTAAGGGTTTGGGCTGGGCGTTCATGAGTCAGTCAGTCAGTCAGGACTTTCCTTTTTATTTATATAGATAGATAGATTGAAATAAAACAAGGCTAGACCAAGTGTACAAAATGTGTTACATCTAGTAACCCACACTGGGCCCGCATGGTGGATTATTATTCGCTCACTCCCTCTCAAGGCGAGGAGGCCTGTGACCTTCCCAGCTGTGAGAGCATTATATGCTAGTTATGTTATACATATATACTTATATACTAAGTAGCTGCAACTTTCTTACTTTAAAATACCAACGAAGTCAAAAATACTAAAAAGAAATTACAAAATAAAACGTAACGTTATTCTCAGGTCGGCCATTTTGTTGTGACGTCAACCAATATGGCCGCTGCGATGGCCAGTTGTCCGGACTTCCCTGCGTCACCAGTGCCAGTTTTTACGGCACTTTAAAGGCTCCTACTCTCTTGGGTACGATAAAGACCCATATTATTCGGAAACATCAACAGGATCAACGTCTTAATACCCTGTAAAAAGGGAAAAAGGGACTCCAAAGATGTACTTTAGTTTATTTCAAACTTTATATGGCAATTTAATTTGATGAACGGGCATCCATACTAGTGTGCGATAATACTCTGTCTGTCTGTTACTTTTTTACGCCAAAACGGCTGAACGGATTTGGCATATGGATAGACATGATCTGGGTTAAGACAAATGATATTTTTAATCCCTCTAGTACCTACATTCCCATGAAAATACCTTCAAACCTCCATACCGGCAGGGCTGCGGACAAACGTTGTAGTAGGTAGGTATATCAAGTTAGTCTTCAATGTCAATAAACCAGTGATTTTAAGGAGCTTCAAGTAAGAAAAAATAAAACTTCATTCATTACGGTGCCGGTATCGTGTTACGCAACACCTAAAAAGGCTTTAAGGTGGAAGAGCCAGGGTAGCCCGCGAAATACAAATTATCTTAAGTTTTTGCAATTTACAGGTCAGAGTCAGGTTGTATGTTGATGAAAAATGAGTCGCGCAAGTAATACGTATCTTACTAGATACGTATTACTTGCGCGACTATTTTTTTTTTTTTTTTTTTTTTTATATAATTCTGTTACTACAGAATTATAATCATTAATACAACCCATTCAATGAGGTTCATTTTTTAAACCCTCATTCAATAACAATTTCATGAAGAAGTCATTCAATGAGGTTAAATGAACTTAGAGGGATGTATTAATAATTTTCTTTATTATAATAAATTCTGTAATAAATAAATTATAATAATTTTTTTTTTGTAATTTGCAGGTCACGGGTATGTAACCGGTGACCTGCAAATTACAAAAAAAAATTAAGAAAATTTGAATTTCGCGGGGTACCTTGGCGCTTGCACCTTAACACCCAGACGTGAACAAATAAGTATACGTTACGTAAACCAGAGTAGGCCATACACATATTTGTTAAGGCCATGTCTAAACCGCGGCCCTAACCGTAGGAAGCCAACTGCGCCAGTCAAGTTGGCAAAGGTTATATAACTACAAGTTTATTTAGGGGCACTGCAGGAAGACGATGGTTGTTGACGTCACATTGAACGAATGCAACGTACAATTTGATACGTCATTCACTTAACCAGCAAGTTGTTACTCAAAGCATCATTTTCGCTTTTGAAATTGACAAGAGATACTCGTCACTTTTACTTGCCAATTAACGCTAATCGGCGAGTAACTAATCAACAAAATCAGCTTACTTGGAGATGGTAAAAGAGGCCCTTAGTTTAAGTATAGTCCAAAACTTCATTGTAAAGTGCTCACCGCATCTCACGAAGGAATTTTAAATTTAGAAGGCTTTGTTAAGTTTTAATGAAGCATTTTTATACCGTAGACAAAAAGGTTTTACCTAACTTACATAGAAAAGGTCCGAGATATCAATTTTATGTATTTAAATGTATATTTAAGTAGATAATGTTTTTAACAGGATTCTAATGGGTGTAAAAATATCCTTAACGAAGCTGAAATGCACTTGTTCTCCCCGTCATTGCGATATTTTTTTACGGAGATATTAGGGGTCAAAGTTTCAACTTTTATACAAGTTTTAATGCTATAACTTTACACTAAATACCTCTATGACCCCTGAACTATTCAATGCACATTGAGTGCTACCGTAAAACGTGATTCTCACCAAAACAAGTCTTTTCCCTGAAATATTTTTGGGTAGAGTATATACTTAGTTTGATGTACAGAATGCCTGGCTGGCAGCTTCGTAAAGGGTCTGTTTGCACATTTTATGTAGGTATCCGACAACTAGTAATAGCACCGACAAAATATTTCTATACAATATTTACTTTTACAGATACTAATTGAGTACATTCCGCAAATACTGTTTTAAGGTAAAAAAAAACACTGACTAAAGTGATTTTGTTTTTACCGTTTTGTGGATGTGTTTATTCTAGAGTGCCGGCAATTTATTATTTTAGGTCAAAATAAAATCACTTTAATTTAATCAGTGTTTTTTTTTTGCTTGGATATCTTTGGTTAGACGCACTGAATTAACGCTGTCCATCTGTTGTAATGGGACCTTATATATATATATTATGAATAAGTAAGAGAATCTTCCCAGTTATTAGATTATCATCAGATCTCTCTGTAAATACATTATTACTTAATTATCATTAAACTTCTATTGATAAAGGAAAACCTGGCGCGTCTAATAACTTGCTTTAATCTGGATATAATCCAGCTTAACTAACCCTCTAACTTAATAAAGTGGAAACGCCGAATATTGGAAAAGTTCATTCAATATTTGAGAAAGATAGAATTAAATGAAAACCATTTCGTCTGGTAAAAAAAACAACCTTGAACACTGTGAAGGGTATTTTTATCTGCGTAATAATCCTCGCTGACAAGCCTGAGAGGTCTGCAATTTACAGCTACAACTTTATCTTCATTTTCTCAACTCACACTGAAACAGTGATTTTTTTCAGGTAGTATTTTTGAACTGAGCTCGTCCAAAATGGGCTCTTAAACAAAGTAATACATTTTCTAAGGCTTCATAAAAGAAATTGACTTAAAAATACTGACCTACGGGACCTTAATCTCGGCAGAGACGGGACTTGTACCCTGTGAATAATCTTGTTTATTCGCTCCGAGTTTAATGAGATTGCTTCGCTTGAGTAGTCGCGGCGTCACTACGTCAACTGTCTCGAAACGTCTCAGACACCAAATGTACTTTATTCTCTTCTTGAAATATTGCTTTATAGGGCTCCGTACCCGAAGGGTGCTAACGGGACCCTATTACTAAGACTTTGCTGTCTGTCTGTCACAATGCTGTCTTTGCAATCTTTGCTGTATCTTTTTAACCGTGATGGATAGACACTCACTGAGTGTGTTTTACGATACCTAACATAACATCATGTCTGCAATAACCGAAGGGTTAGGCAGAGTTGTTACTAGACACCTACATTTACACCTATATTTCGCCAGTTATGTTTAAGTCTCATGTAATAGGGAGCGAGTCTATTGCCATCAACCGAGCACGAATCCAAACTCCTTGGCTGCTACTGAACAATTCCTGATTACGAGCGCAATGAAACGCGTACAAGAAACGTGTTTTTTGCAGCGGTCGTACAGAACCTTTCGAGTGCGAGTCGGACTCGCACTTGGCCGGTTTTATTTGACAGGCTTTAGTGAAAGAGACATTGTGTTAGGCCGGTCTCGGACGAGATATCGTTGGCTTCACAGATTGATATCATGCATTAAGTGACAGATTGCAAGACCGGTTCGTTGGCAGTCCGGTATAGAGAGTGGAGTGACCTATTTCCGTCCCTCGATTTTACGTCCTGAGACTCAGTGTTTTCCTTTCATTTATTGAGAAAATGTTGAACTAGAACGTGGAAAGATGGAAGCTAAAACTAGCTGCAGAATAATTCACGATCAACATCATGAATTTCCCATTTTATATCCCGGAAAATCCCGGGACTACAAAATAATCGTTAAAAAGATTACATTAGGAATTTTACTGCCCAATCTTGTCTAAAATTATTGCTTTGTACTGATTAACGTTTGAGGAAAGGAGGAACCTGCGACAAACTGGAATTTAATTATTCTGTCTGGCAACGTTCGTATTTCAAAATCGAATTGGTTGAAAAAATACTCCAATGGTCTATGGATTTTTTTAATAGTCATTATGGACTTAAACTTATGACATCAATGAATGTGTTATCAATGAAATGCGGCGGCACGCGAGGCGGGCCGGCCCGCGTAGTTACCTAGCGCGTACGCACGGCGTGGCGGTATCCAGAAACATCAACTTTTTATAGATGACTTTGTGATGTGATAACTTCATCTTTTTGTATTGAGTGATACTAAAAGAAAAAACACGTATTCAATAATTTTCGCCAAAGAATAATATATCAAAATTTGGACGGTGACTAAAAATTCTTCCGGTATGTATGATTAAAGTGTACAGATCAAGGTAGCGCTACTTCTTGGTACATGTCTGAAATCACCAACCCGGATTGAGTAAGCGTGGTGACCAATGCTCGTGCCATATTTATGTGTTGTTTTTTTTGTTTTTAATTAATGGAGATATGTACATTGTTATTTATTATATTTATATAAATTATGGATGATTTAGCTGATCTCAACGACAGCTTCTTCTCATGCTCTTCCTCTGCTAGTTTTGTAAGTGCGGACAGTGACTCTTCCTCACCGCTTACCTTACACGATAAAATTTCTTCTCTTTTCTCCAATGACCCTAAGAATCTACATATAGCACACATCAATGCTCAAAGTGTTCCTGGTCACTATTCTGATCTTCTGGCATCCTTTAGCAGTGCTCACCTGGACGCCCTATTGATTTCCGAATCTTTTTTGAAGCCTTCTCTCCTTTCTACTCAATATTCTTTGCCTGGCTTCGTCTTGATCCGCAACGATAGGACGGGCAAGGGTGGAGGAGGTGTTGCTATATACTTGCGTGCTGATTTACCCTATAGGGTGATCAGCTCATCTCCTTCACTATATTCTGGATCGGCTGAATACTTGTTTTTAGAAATCTCTTTTCACCACACTAAAGTTTTGCTTGCAGTGCTCTATAGTCCTAATTTAAATATTGACTACTTCGATTCCCTTGATTCCACTCTCAGTGATCTTTGTCCGTTGTACGATCACGTTATTTTAATGGGTGATTTTAATACTTGCTTGATTAAAAACGACGCTCGCTCTCTCAAACTCCTCTCTGTCTTGTCTTCCTTTAATCTTCAAGTTTTGCCTCTCTCTGCAACTCACTATTTTCCTAATTGTTCACCGACTTTTCTTGATCTTATGATTGTTTCTTCTCCTAATAATGTTAAATACCATGGTCAACTTACTGCTACTTTCTCCTACCACGACCTCATTTATCTGTCGTATCGCATCCGTGTCCCTAAGCGTAAGCCCCAGCTATTATATCTCCGTAACTACAAAGGCATAGATCTGGAGGCATTGCAGCGTGATGCCAACAATCTCGACTGGTCCCCTCTGGTCGAGACGGAAAGTATCGAAGAGAAGGTGAGTTATTTTAACACAAGAGTTCTAGACTTGTTTGACCAGCATGCACCCATCCGACGTGTCAAGGTGAGACATAACCCTGCACCATGGATTACCACACAAATTAAAGAGCTTATGGCACGAAGGGATAAAGCCAAGAGTAGATATAAGCGCAGACCTTCAGAGCTGAATCTCTCTTATTACAAATCGCTGCGTAATCGCTGCAGTCATCTGTGTCAAGATGCCAAGAGACGCTATTTCCACGACCAACTCAACAATCGTAGTTCTTCTGACGTATGGAAATTTCTCAAGTCTGTAGGCATAGGCAAATCACCTACCAACCAGTGCAAGGATGTGAACCTCAATAATCTAAATAGTCACTTCTCTTTCCTTCCCTTTACTCTCGATTCGTCTGCCAAAGCAGTGACCCTGGAAAGCCTTTCCAGATTGCCGTTGCCTGAATGTTCTCCTTTTATCCTTAGCGATGTTTCTGAGGATGACGTCAAGAAATCTGTCCTTGCGATTACATCTTCTGCAGTCGGTAACGATAAGCTGTGTTCAAGAATGGTTACTCTTATCCTTTCCTCTTTAGTTCCTGTTCTTACTTACATCTTTAATTACTCCTTCTCCTGCTGCAGTTTTCCTTCAGTTTGGAAGCAGGCTCACATCATACCTTTACCTAAAACTAATAATCCATCCTCGCTATCCGACTTCAGACCCATTTCTATTCTCCCATTTCTTTCTAAAGTTTTTGAGCACTTAGTTCATAAACAATTAACATTTTTCTTGACGTCAAACTCTTTAATATCCCCTTTCCAATCTGGTTTTCGCTCGGGTCATAGTACTGTCACTGCACTTTTGAAAGTAACTGACGATATCCGCTGGGCAATGGAGAGTAAGTCACTTACCGTTCTTGTACTTCTTGACTTCAGTAGTGCCTTCAACTCAGTGGATTTCGACATTTTGTTAGGTATACTCAAATCTTTAAATTTCTCTTCTTCTGCTTTAGCTTGGTTCAATTCTTATCTTCGGGGTCGTTCTCAGTGTGTTCGCCTTGATGAGACTTTCTCTGATTGGTGTAGCCTCACTGAGGGTGTTCCTCAGGGTAGCGTTCTCTCTCCTCTTCTTTTTTCAATTTTCATAAACATGGTTACCAGTGTAATCTCTTCCAATTTCCATCTTTATGCAGATGACTTGCAGCTCTACCGGCATTTTACTGTGGCTGATGCGGATTCCGCCATTGCTGCTATGAATCATGACCTGCCTTGTATAAGCGCCTGGGCTAAGTCATTTGGATTGCAAATTAACCCAACTAAATCTCAGGCCATGATCATAGGCAGCCGATTCGTTCGTGGTGCGGCCGTTGTTGCATCTTTGATGCCGTTGTACCTCGATGGTGTTCGCATCAATTATACAGACACCGCCAAAGATCTGGGTGTAATTATTGATTCCTATCTGTCGTGGCGAGCTCAAGTCAATGAGGTTAGCCGTAAGGTACACTTCTCTCTTCATTCGTTGAAATGCCTTCAGAGTCTCTTGCCTTTGAAGACTAAAATTTCTTTGGCTCAAACACTTATTCAGCCGATAATAGATTATGCCGATGCCTGCTACCTGGATGCTACTGAGGAGCTATTAAATAAGCTTGAGCGCTTGCAAAATTTATGTATTCGCTTTATTTTTGGCCTCCGTAAATATGACCACGTTTCTCACCTTCGCAAAGAACTCAAGTGGCTCCCAATCCGCCTTCGCAGGAACACTAGGATCCTATGTCTCCTCTTCAATATCCTACACAACCCGTCCTATCCTTCTTACCTGCGTGAGCGTTTTTCTTATGCCCGCCCTACTGACGCTCCGTGTAGATCGCACCTTAGATCCCTTCTTAAATCCCATCCTCATAAATCCAGCTACTACTCATACTCCTTCTCCGTCCATGCTGTAAGGTTGTGGAACTCACTTCCGCCTTGCATTCGCGACTTGAACACCATCACGTTATTCAAAGCCAGAGTGAAAGAGCATTACCTTTCCTCTCAATTATAATTTATTATATACATATATATTTTTATTAGTTTATATATCTTAGCATTATGTATTTATATAAGTATATATTAATATTTACTCATGTGTATTTATACTTAATATTTTAGGCTAAGTTAGATAAGGCACATAAACACATTTTTCTCTTCCTTTTCTCACACACTATTGTCTACATTTCTTTTTCATTTCTCCTTTTGCAGGTCTGCTGGCAGAAATTTCTTGAGAAATAAGCAGTACCTTTGTACTCATGTATTATAATATTATTTTCCTGTGTTATCTACTGTGTGTACATAAATAGTAAAATAAATAAAATAAATAAATAAATAGATATTATGATTTATCAGCCCAACTTAGTTATACAGATTTGTGTTTTTTTTTCTAATAAAAGAGATGATCATAAATTATATGCATTTTTACTTCGAGCCGAATCTCACCCAATCTCACGTGGGGGTCGTGTCAAAAAACGTCTCTCATAGGTACCTAATCATGGACGCCCCCTAATTGCGAACTGGACCAATTGCGAATTGTACTAATTGCGAACTGGGCTAATTGCGAACTAAACCAATTGCGAACTGGACCAATTTCGAACTGGACCAATTGCGAACTGGACCTATTGAGAATTGGACAGTTGGACATTTTGCGAATTGGACATAATGCGCCCAAAGGATTTTTTTTGTGTTTTCCCTACTGCACAGATAAGTTGGCTGAAGTGTGAACGTATTTAGAACATCATTTTGTCTCTGTCAACTTCAAACGATTGACATAAATATAATGATTTTAACGCATTTACGAGGGATTTGTGATTTAAGCGGGTCCAAATGCTGATTTCAAAAACTTCTCAAAGCTAACCAAAAAACTGTTGAACATGAGTATAATCAGCCTTCAATGATCCCACTGCTGGGACACATGGCCTCCTCTCTAGAGAGGGAATGGGCTATATTCCACCACGAGGGCCCAGTGCGGGTTGGTAGATCTCACATGTTTTCGAATTTTTTCTAAATGTTTTCCTTCACCGTTTTTGAGAGCAGTGGTGATGAAATAAATTACACAAAATAATGCACCTGCCTGGGTTCGAACCCACGACTAACTGTTCGTAAGTCGGGGCCGCCACCACTGGGCCACCGCTGCTGCTCTCTAAAACATGAGTATTTTATCTAATTTTATTTTACTCTCCAAATTCCCCTAACGCAACTTTAAATAAGTTTAACAATAAAGTCGTTTTAACTTTTTTAAGTGGTCTGAGTTACAGAGTAATCTAGTTACAATTGTGAATAAGAGTTAAATTGTCCTAAACTTTTGGGGCATGTATCATCTGGTTCTAAAAGAGTAAGTGTGGGTTACGGTCAGTGACTTCTGGAGCCAGACACTCTGGAGAATTCATCGCGCTAAATAATTATATAAATAAATAAGTAAAATAACTGACCAAGAACGAGTGGGATTCGTTCTGAAGGTTCCGTTAGAAAGTAGTACAGAATAAACACAAAACAACAACGACACTGCTTTTCTATACTTACCGTGTTTTTATGTACCTATTTTTTTTTTTGCGATGGGGTGTCATCAAATGACCCCTCCCGCTCTGGGAGGAGCGGAAGGGAGTATCAGACTTTTACTGATGAGTTCCAGGGCAACAGTATCTCTTTCGAACTGTCCGTGTGTGTGTCTGTCTGTATGTGTGTGTGTGTGGTTTGCTGACATCTCTTTGAGGCTCGCGTGGAACACGAACGCGCCGTCGACACGGCCTGTCGTCATAAGACCGACGGACGGCGAGCTAGCCCATTTCTCACCGTCCACAGGCCCGCGCCTACGTTGAGAGCCACCACGTGTTTCCCAATGCCCGGGGCGTCTCCCGCGGCGACTGGAACGTGAGGTTCTCTCCGTCTCACGTTCCACCAACTCAACACACACAAAACAACAACGACACTGTTTTTCTATACCATTTTTTTATGTACCTAATATACCGCCGATGTCTGAAATAGCAGACTTATAAAATTCTTGTTTTTGTGTAGAGTATATTCTAGAATTGATAGAATGTAATGCTTGAGTGTACTATGGTTTTCTTAATATGGTGGAAACTAATAAAAATGCCATGATAGCGGCCACTGATGTGAAAATAAACTGGCGGCGTGCTGCCTATTACAGTAAGATACGGCTCTGTGAAAACCAGGTGTCGTATACCGAGTTAGGTTGATCGAACCGATCGTGGACCGGATGCGGACAACGAACATTGACAGATACTTAAACACTGAGGTGCAGTCGCCAGCGCATCAAGTTATTATAAACTGACACATTTTCTCATTCGATTTTGAACTTAACCTATAAAATTTTATGGTTTAAAATCATTTGGAATGACAGTTTGTGGTAACATGATGTGCTTGCGACTGTACATTATCTACCAGAATCTGGTGTCCGGAGCCGCGTCTGCAATACGTCCTTTCCAGTTTAACCTAACTTAAAACGGTCCCGTTAGCACCTTTGCCTACGGAACCCTGAAAATATATATTTGACAGTGACGTTAACACAATGGGACAATGTTTTTCAGCGCTGCCCATTGTCTAGTGCTGTGCCAATCAACGCGCTTTTGTTTTTTAATCCTACACCACAAATTAACACAGTGGTCACACATACAAAACAACCGCAATTTAGAAAAGGATTATGTCTGAAGCTTTTTACGTGTCATTGTTTTGTTAACAAAGTGTTAGAAGAAAAGTATTACTTACCATTTTAAAAATAATGATTAATTTTTTCCTTATTTTTCTTGGGGTCTTATAACCTTCACCTTTCCTACTCACCGAGTGCATTACATGAGGACCATGACGTCAAAAAGCGGATGTGCCATTAACGCGTGTGCGACAAAACTTTACTGCAACTCACCATAGTTCGAATACACGCTAGTGCTACAAACTGAATCTCGACAGCAGGAATATCGCGGAGCATGTCCACGATACTCTAGTAATCATATCAAGCTTCTCAATACAGCAAAAACACCTGTAAAGCGATAATCTGATCGCCTCGTAGGTCTAGTAGTCGCAACCACTAACGTTGAGCAAGAGTCGGGCAAAAGTGTTATTGTGTTTTTCCATCAGGAATTTCTCATTACCAGTCTGGATATCATGACTGTGCCTATTTTATGGCAATAATAGACTCGTCCCTTATTACATGGGACTCAAACATAAGAGCCGAAATGTGGGTGTACACGGCGAAACATCAAGCTATATATATTTCCAAAATAACATGGCCTTGCTTTGTATAGATTTCTCGTACAATGAGAGATAAACTGGTTTGTATAGCTTGATTGGTAGCCGTGCGTACTATAGGTACACCTCCGCCTAAACTTTCGGGAATAACAAGCGTAATGAGATCATCTTATGTATGTTTACCTGTAACAGTCAATACAACATTACCTTAAACTAAGAATAAAAACTGATTAACCACACCAACAGATTTTTAGTACAGATACTTTGCCTGAATGCCTTTACCGATGTCAAAGAGATGACTGTTAAAAAGCTAACATTAAATAGAATTAATTAAGATTTCTAGAAAATCCAAAAAAAAAACTCAAATCTAATAAATCTTCATTCACTTTAATATCAACAGCGTCCTCTGAAAGCGAATAAGATTACTTTGAACATTTAAAAGGTTAGCAAAGTGATTTCGTCGCGCTTACATAGGCTTTGGTCACGTAGAAAGCGGGTTGGCATGAGCAGGTGCTCTACGGGAGGCTACTTTTTTACTGGGAGAAGTGACTGCACTTTATACTAACGCGCGGTATGCACTCACGCAAAATGTACTCTTTTAGGTAATGTCTTGGATAGTTTCATAAAGTTCGTTTTTTAATGACTACTGTGAAGTAAATATATTTTATAGTAGCGACAGTAGTCAATCTTTGACAGTTGTTACGGGTAGTCAGTGGCCCGAAAGTTTAATAGCCTGTCTTATTAAGGCATATCGTATTAGCCAGTACTAACTGGGCTGTGGAGGTCAGATAGGCAGTCGCTCCAAGTAAAATTCTGATATTCAGCCGCATCCGGTTAGACTGGAAGCCGATCCCAACATAGTTGAGAAAAGACTACGCAGATGTTGATGATGAGTAGCGACACTAGCGACCGATAGGGTGAAATCATAACAGGTTCGGGCACTACTCTCAGTATGATGTAGTATCATCGAAGAGTTGTGTCGACATGTCCACGAACGGTGTCGATGATGTCAACAATACGTAATACGTGTCGCAGCACTCGTAGCATATAGACACACAGGGCGCGATAAATCCGCTTACTATGCGACCGTAGACTAAATCGGTGCCCAGCTCAGATAGTTCTAAATCTTAGAGTTACAATAATATAGAGATACATGGGCAAAATTCTGTCGTCGATGCGAACATTAATTTCGTTTAGTCTTGCCTCGCTGTCCCTTTTTATCGAGATAAAGATTAGAACTTTATGTTGTGTAAGACCAATTTGTTGCAATAAAATCAACGTAAGTAATGGATTTGGGCGCCGAAAGATTTTTTAAAGGTCGAAATATCTCTAGATACATAGATTTAATAGATTTTGTACAAAAATATAAAATGGGACCTTTTTAGTACTTATACGTAGTTGACTCTTTAATTATATTTCAAGCAACTCAAGAATGTAAACTTTTTATTTAATTATTCGCTGCGTTAATTAAATTACGTACGGCCAAGTAAAAACAACAAGTGGCCATGTGTGGCATTTTTAAAAACTACAGTAAGCCGGCGCGATGCACTTACGGCCGAGCACATATTTATTACCTACGCATACATGTTTTTTAAATCATTCCCAACGCACCTGAGGCATTTTTTGGGAATTTTCATTTTGGATACCTATTTGTCTGTTCGACAAAAGTTTATTCGGTTATAATAAGTAAATATTAAATAAGTTATATACACATTATTGTAAGAAGTCCTTTAAGCAATTTATACTTCTACACCTTCACTAAAATTCTTGAGATCAAAACAAAAAATGTACTAGCAATATCAAACAATAGACAGAATACTTCAACCTCCTCACAACAAAACTAAAACAATATCAATTGTCTCGAACTCTTCCCTCTCCTAGTTCAATACAATCACTTCAGTAAACAGTTTCAATTCGATAGCCAACGGACTCGATGGTACAACTAATTACAAACACGGATCCTCAACTTAGTAAGTTAGGTGCTTATTCCTTTCACGACAATTCCCCCCCTTCCCCCCAGTCCGGATGGGGGACTGAATATTCATAACCGGTGAAATATTTACGGGCCTGGCCCCCATAGACCATCTCTCGGCTCTCTTGGCCCTATCTAAGTTCGGGGTGATTGCGTTTAACTTGCAACTAAACGGGACACTATTAATTTAATTGTGATGTATTAACAATAGTGAAGTTGTAATTTCCTGCTTTAGTCTAGGTAATTTTGTGGGATTGGTCTTATGGGATTTCATTGATGCTGACAGTTATTGGCGAGAGGGTCTAGACAAGACGTGACAATCGATTTAGTGTTTCGTATGGTGCAAGGTGCGGACACCGAACTTTAACAGTTCCTTTTTTAATACTTTTTAGCATATCCCACTGCTGGGCAAAAGCTACTCGCATCCCTTTCCAACTCTCTCGGTCTTTGGCCTTTTCTAGTCATTCAATCAGAAACGAGTCCAAATCGTCACGCCAGCGTTTCTTGAGCCTGCCTATGCTCTGTCGAAAAAGAAAAGGAATAGAAAATTCAGGATTGAGTTATTAAAGTTTGTTATGTGTTACTGGTACTCGTACTATCATTCCTTTAACTACCAGAAAAGTCGAAAAGTTAATCCATTTTAATTAGCAAGATGACACCTGTAATGTTCTACTTTCACCATTAGAGATTAGGTACAGGGACGTAAAACTTTACAACTTTGCATCTAATCAGACATCGTTTCGGCCATCTTTTTGGTGTTGCAAGTCTAAATAAACGTCAGGAATTTTCTATCAAATGGATCATCGTCGTCAAATCAAAAGCCTTCAAAATATTCAGTTTTTCGTTAATTAACAAATAAAAATCATCCATCACACAAAATAGAAAGTACCATAGTAATTCATCAATAGATATTAAAAATACGTCAACGCGGCCCATGGGCCAAAACAGGTGTTGCCAGAATAACTTTTTAAAAGCTTATTGCGACAAAGGTATTAAAATCGCTCATTCGTAAAATCAAATTTCCGTGGCAACAGGCTGGCATCTATAAAAAAAACGTTTTACGGCAAAGTCGTGTCGTGTAGGTATCGAGTAATTTTAAATTTAAAGCCAAATTAATAGGGCTTCTTTTAAATAAATCGGGATTGATAAGTATGTACATGACGCCATTTTGGAAATCTCCCTGAATTCTTGCTAAATGCTGCTACTGCTTATCGCGTAAGCGCCTAATATTTCTCAGGTTACCTTATTTGAAAATGTTTGAAGTATCTAAGTACCTAGCAATAAAATTGAATAAAGGCCTACGTTTTCCCTATGTTTAGTAAAATAAGCAATCTCTAAGGTAATCTAATATTTTATAAAGTCTTAGATGTTTTCAGTAAAGAACTTTGATTCATAAATTCGCAACTTGGATAGAACAATTCTGTAATTTTTAGGAAAAACTTCTTCGGATTTCGGTATTTTATTAAACAAGACATAAAAATGTTTATTATTAGATTTTAGTAAATTCTTATACCTTTTTATTTTTCCTGTTAAGTAGGGAATCAGGAATTTCTTAGTAACAGCCACGGAATTTGGATTTGTGCCCGGTTGACGGTAATAGGCTCGCCCAATCATATGCCACTTCACTTACACATAACTGGCGAAATAAGGGTCTACTATTAGGTATATCTCTTCCTAACCCTTCGGAAATCACAGGTGTTCTTATATGTTAGGTAGGTACCTACATGGGAATGGGACTCATAATACCTCTTTATAAACGGCGAACCGTATTTAGACACTCTGCCTACCCCGCTCAAGAGAATCGAATGATAGTTACCTACTTTGAATTTAATCAAAATTCCAACACATTCTGCCTACAATTATATAGGTATCGAATGAAAGCGGTAATAAAAGAAAGCACCTTATCTTTCCGAACGTAAACGCGTGATGGATGGTCGAAAGAAACGAATCTATCTTTACTTAGTTTGGGACACTACAAAAAGAGGGCTAGCTGACATTGACATTATGATATTGGCTGTGCGTACGGACCTTATCACACACATATTGGTTTATCCGTCTATGAAAAAGATGAAAATTAATAATTAAAAAAGTAGAATTATAGAAAGCATGCCACCACAGATGTTATGGTATTTCCCTGAAAGATTGAGGAGGTATATGAATAAAATTACGTGGTTCCAGTTGCTCGGTTTATTAGTGACAGTCGTGGTCGTGACAGACCAAAGATTAGATAGAATACCTAGGCAGACACGACAGCAGCATCATCTGTCACAGCCCGCACAATATACAACAGGCATCAAAGATCAAGGACTGAAAGTACACTGTGGTTTGTGTAGTTAGAAGTACGAGTAGGTATAGGGTACGTTAAATGGTCATATCACTAACGACGAAGTGTGAGTACCACTCGCAGTAAGAGTGCTTTCCTACTAAACTGCAATAATGCAATATGCAACCAAAAAAAGAAATATTTACCTCATTAACAATTTAATTGATGAACATGAACCAAGGTTACCGACGACGCGACGTAGCCCGAAGAATTGCCAAACTTAAGTGGCAGTGGGTAGGGCAGATTGCTCGCAGAACGGATGGCCGATAAGTTCGAAAAGTTCTGGAGTGGCGACCGCGAACCGGAAGACGTTGTGTTGGAAGGCTTCCCACTAAGTGGGCCGATGACCAGGTGAAGGTTGCGGGGATCTGCTGCATGCGAGGACGGTACCGGTCAATGTAGCGACACTTGGGGGAGGCCTATGTCCAGCAGTGGACGTCTTTCGGCTGAAATAATGATGATGATGATGATGAACATGAACCCTTGAACCAACAGATTTTTAGAAAAAGAAAACATTTGGTAAATAATTGTTTTAACAAATGTCATAAAAGGACTGTATTCACTGCTGCTCAGCTGTGCACAACATATCTATGCGATGAACTCGCTCCCACAATCATAATCACCAGCGCTTTTATTCTTCGCGCTAAATAAATACCCCCAGCGGTAGGGATCCATTCAACCTTTGCAGTCGTGCAACTAAACGTGTTGGTTAAAAGCATTGCTAAGGTGCATTAGGTTATGACGAGTGGAGTTCATTCCACTTTAATCTCTAAATTGACTCTTATTTGTCTGGAAAGATGATTGTAATTTACTTGTCTTTACAAGAGAAAGATAAAAAAGATGATTATAATTTAACCCTTGGCCACCTAACGTGTATTCTAGTAACACATCCACCTAACGTCGGTCATGGTGACCGATTGCGTATAAGTACTATTTCGAAGGTGAAAAGGTCATAATTTGGTAAAAATCAAAACTACATCATATTTTTCAGTTTTTATTTTAAATTGTTTTAATAAACTCTTCAAATTAACACTTTTTGTCTTTTTATTATTATTTATGAAAGTTGACTAACAAATATTTTAACAAAATATAGGTGTTTTAATTGAGCTGAGCTCTAAGCAATAACAATAAATAAAACTACTTAGTTTTTAATTATTTTACTAACTTAAATATGTAACTTCTTATATTAAACTATCATTGGCATAATCAAATCACAATCATTACAAAATTACAGCCTCCAAACATTTACAATTTTTCTACAATTTCTCGGTCTAATGGTCCATCTTCTACGTCAATGCAATCTTCATTTGGTATTTCCGGCACGTCCCTTTGATCCTCTGAATCTGAATCACACTCTTCCAACCATCTACTGATATTTTGATCACGGACAGACATAATAAACCTAAAAACAGCAAGAAAACGTTAACACAAAAAGTAACGTAACATCCTAACGTCGGTCACCATGACCGCAAACGAAATATATTTACCTGAATTTTTTCACTGCGCGCACGTATTGCTTGGTCCAGCACAGAGCGCAAACTGGAGAGGGAGGGGAAAAAGTACATGGAGTCACAGGCGTGTGGCCCGCGTAGAAACGGAAATATTTGAAAAAATATATCGCGTCGGTCACAGTGACTCCACTGTGACCGACGCTAGGTGGTTAAGGGTTAATAGTTTTTAAACTTAACTGGCGAAATGAGGGTGTATTAGATACACCTCTGCCTAAAAAGAGGCGTGATGTGATGTGTGTTTAAAAATGAAATAAACGACGTATCCAAAGACATGTTATAAGCCCTGCCATTCAATATTCCCTCGATACCAATACGTAGGTAAGCCCAGACTCGTGTCACATCGAATTTTAGATTAAATTTTCTAAAGGGATTCTGCGTATTGGACGAATGGCACTTTAAGGTCCCAATAGAGATCAAAACTATTGCTGTTGAGTTATGATTATTACACACTGGGGCTTTTAATATAATCTAGCAGGTTGTTGAAATGGGTGGGTAGTGGAATCTTCATTAAACAGTCTACTTAAGTCCCTTTAAAGTAGGTCTACTCTTTAAAAACTTCCTTGGTGTTTGTTTAGCCATGTAGGTTTTTTAAGACATGGGGATTTTAATGCAAGTTTAAAAAAAAAAACGACAGAGCTACCCTCTGGTCGGTAGTGCTGCATGGTTATTTTGGCGCGTTGCGGCTCACCGCCATCTTGTTTTTTTTTTCCTGAAGGACTGGCTATCTACCATATTCGGTCCCAAGTTCGGTCTATATGCGGTCTTTCGGTCATTTATTTTTTCAATAGATTAACCAGAGACAATTTCACAAAGTTTTCCACCAGTAGCGCTGCTGACAATATCATCCATGCGCCAAAAGAAACACGGTGCACTATGTGTACCTACTGTATGGTCGGACCAAATTTAAATCATGTCAAAAAAAAACATGAGGTTCAGGTTTCCCGGAACTATTAATTAGGTTTAGGCGCCTACTTAGCTACTTAAGCATAACAAGATACTACAATAAAACCAATGAAACTCAAGATGGGTAGGTAAGTATGGGCCATAAAAATGTATCGTTCCATTTCTGTAGCAAATAAATCAGGGCTTGTGCAGAGCATTCGCCCAGTCCAATTTATGTCGATATTGTCGCGAAAATATTTCATTTACTTTGTACGCTGCACGTCGCGACGCGGCCCGCGGGCTTGAAGCTAGAGCGGACCAAAGGGACGAGACCTAAATGAATTCAGAAATTCTACGTTTTAAATTCCTTTTAGTTGACTCGAGTTGTAAGTCTTCACAAAGAAAGGATACTTATATACTTAGTTACTTATAATGTAACAAGCTATTGCTGCATTGCTAGTTGCAAAGTTACGAGCTTTTTTATTCGTTAGGTAGGTACAGACGCCAGCACATCAAGCTACCCGAAACTAACTAATTTTCCCAATCAATCATGAACCTAATGATTTAGCGGTAAAGTTGAAAATCTATTAAAGAAATTTGACAGATTATAGTAGCTTGATTTGCTGGCGTCTGTACATTTTGGAATTGCAGAGACCTAATTTTCTACCATGCTGATCTTATGTAATTAAAGGTAATTAACAGACTGAATACTATATTGTGTGTTGTTCTACCACTCTAAAGGTGGAACAACATTTGTCTGCAACAAACGAACTGGAGTTTGTGAAGGCCTCTTTTACTTTGTCGGAATTGAAAATATTACTATGCCTACCATAGATTTTAAAATTATAATATTCTATTCATAAAAGGTACGCCCAAAATGCTTCTTATCACGTTTTTAATTTTTGACGTGATAACGTCTTATAAATTGATAATACCAGCAACACTCATGAAAAATAGTAACGTTCCATAGTAACGTTCCACCTGAGCTTTGTATTACATGTATTACATTTTTATCTTTTTATCTTTTTATCTTTTTATCTTTTTATCTTTTTATCTTTTTATCTTTTTATCTTTTTATCTTTTTATCTTTTTATCTTTTTATCTTTTTATCTTTTTATCTTTTTATCTTTTTATCTTTTTATCTTTTTATCTTTTTATCTTTTTATCTTTTTATCTTTTTATCTTTTTATCTTTTTATCTTTTTATCTTTTTATCTTTTTATCTTTTTATCTTTTTATCTTTTGACGTGATAACGTCTTATAAATTGATAATACCAGCAACACTCATGAAAAATAGTAACGTTCCATAGTAACGTTCCACCTGAGCCTGTGCGTCAACGCATGTAAATAAATGTTAATTTATCTAAAAAATTGTAATTTTCAATTAACTCCTTTTTTGTATTACATAAAATAATGATTATGACGTTATCACGTAAATCTATCGTCCGTAAACCGACTTTACAGACAACCAATTTTTATTAAGTATTGTGTTTTCCGATAGCTGTAACTCCAATAATTAATGAACTAATTATTTTATGTCAATCGATTCCGTTCCTAAAAGGATCAAAACATTTATTAGAACAAATCAGGTTCGAATGCTAGAAAACTCAGAAATCCCAAATAAACATCATCGTCATCTTTGTACCCTTGTCCCATTCTATTAGGGGTTGGCGCAACATGTTTTCAAAGTGTTTGTAGAAGCCAATATAAAACAAAAAACATAATTTATATTTCATTTACACTAAGTAGTGTATAAGGAATGTAAATTATGTTTTGTTTGTTTTGTAATGCAAGTAGTGAACGATATTCAATGACATCTGACATATCTGAAGACCTTACTCTCTACTAACGCCTCTAGCGGAAAATTCAAGCACAATAGAGAGCCTACGCAAGTAGCGCGTAAAATCGCAGTAGTAATCGTTTTTTAAAGCGCGTTTTTTGGGAATACTTGTCTCAAATCACAAAATTTCCAATTTTAACAAGCTTTTTTTGTCATTACTTCTATAAATGTCTATGTTAAACTCTCATTCATTCGTTCGTGTCAGTCACCAGCAGCGCCACTTTCTGTCAGTCCTGTCTGTCTTGTTTATGTCAAACTCGAATGGAAGCTACGGAATTTGTCTTGTATTTTAGTTTTTTACTGAATAAAATGACTTTTAATCGTTACTTATAAATTCATACTTCTTAGAAAAAGACATAATGTAAGTGACACGGTTCATTATAAATAGATTATTTTGTAAAAGGCGAACAAATTGCAACATGGAGGGCAAGAAAATATCCTTTGGTTTTATGAAAACTAAAAAGGTTGAGAAACCATTCACACCAATAATAACTGAAGAAAAAAGGGACTACATAGAATGTGTTGAAGAGAAATCAATTAAAGTCGTAGGGTAAGTAATCAAATCCTGTTTATTTTGCATACAAACTAACCTAAAAAAAATAGACATTTTGCTTTTGATACAATTTATTTAGTGTTCATGTTTGTTTCCGTAGACTCAACCTTGAGTTTTTTCAATAAGTTTTGATCTCTAAACCTAAAACTAGTGCAAAAACATAACGAAAAACACATACCAAAAATAGAAACATTTATCTCAGATCTCTTTTAATACTGAACCATCTAACACCTATTCAACAAATCTGTTGCAGAGGAGAAACAGTAACAGAAGATTTGCCATTAGTAATTCCTATGAAACCAAACACCCTCATAACAGCAGAGAAACTAAAACAAATAGCTGAGAAAGTTGAAAGCGCCATTCAAGAGCCTGAAATAAAAGAGGAATCCATAATAAAAGAAGAGAAGATTGAAGAAAATGAGACGTTGGAACAGATGGCTGTTAGGGAGCTGATGCAGGAAGCTCGGAAAGATGTTAAAACAGAAGTCCCGGATAACTTGGCTATACCTACACCTGCAAAGCCTGTTATGACTGGTGAAAATGAGGTGAATAATTTTTATTCTTTCTAGCTTTGTCTATTATTCTATAAGTACTCAATATTTGTATATACATATACCTACAGAGTGAATTTTTCAAGTGGGCATGGATGGCCAAATTCAAAAATATGAGGAGAAAAATTGATCCTTATTAGCTACACCATTGAATGGTGTTAATACAGTAGGTATTGTTTTTTTTTTCGAAATCAATGGGTTCGATTTCTGGCTAGGAATATTGATTTTTCAAAAAACTAATGATGCAGTTTTAGTTTTCAGCAAATACGGGCTCGAGACTCCTTTGAGTATTTCGCTATTCCACATAGTTTTGGATTTGGCCATCCACGCCCACCCTAAAAAAATTACCCTGTATATTTGTAAGCATGTCAATCAAAGTTGCAATATAGGGAGGCAGAAACATCAATTTAGCTAGGTCTCATATCTGAGAAAATTCAGTTTCTCTATTTTCACCCAAGCATAGCTCAGTCGCCCATTGATTTGACTCATAGCAGGTGGAGAAGAGTTGCAAAGGACAGAACGCACTGGAAATCGTTAGAGGAGGCTTTTGCCAGGAGGCACACTGAACTCCAAGATATAATTTAACCTAGGGAATGAAAAAAACAACAATAAAAGTACCTTAAAATAAGAGTTAAATGGGCTATTGAAATTGAACAGACTAAGAGTGGTTTAATACCTGCCAGGTGTTATAAATTATATTTTATCATGAAGTATTTGTTTTTACAGTAATTCATCCATCACAAACATTTCTATAAAACAATTTCATGTTTTTGTTACAGTCAACCTTAGATGACTATGAGTCGGTGCCTATTCAACAATTTGGCATGGCAATGCTACGAGGGATGGGATGGACACCAAGCAAAGAAGGGTATGTCAAGCTCATTTTTAATCTATTTTCTAGTGGCGGTACTTTCATACAAGCCTTAAAAGCTTGGTTTTCCCTTATAACCTAGTTCTCTTCATGATGTTAGGTTTCTGAATAGTCTGCTTGCCGTATTGTTGGCCCCTGGGTATGCAACTGCTATTTTCTGTTAATATGTTTTAGTATAATGACTACCTCATTGGTCTAGTGGTCGTAAGAGCAACTGCTGAGCATGAGATCCTGATTCAATGCCCAGGTCGGGGCAAAGTGTTATTGGGTTTTTCCACCAGGAATTTCTTAGTAGTAGCCATGGAGTCTGGATTTGTGTCCGGTTGATGGCAATAAACTTGTTCCCTATTACATGGGACTTACAAATGGCGAAATGTGGTTGTACTATTAAGTACAGCTCTGCCTAAACGCTTCGGGGATTAAAGGCGTGATGTTATATGTTTTAGCATAATACCACACACATAGTGATGGATGCCAATCGGGGTTGGGCTGCGGCTGGTAAAAATAAATGTAACTTAACAGATACCAAGCAGATAATGCCCCAATTTTCGCAATGGACTACCCATGGTAAAAGACACTATCTACAATAGGAATGAACTAAGATATATAGTAGTAGTAGTATTTCCAGCTAAGACAGCAAAGAAATTAAATTAAATAACATAGAAAGGATTATATTTTTGCATAGTACAGCAGTGCCTATCAGAATTAGGAAAAAGAAATGACATCCATTGCTATTAGGACTGCATGCACCAAGCTCTTGTCTTTGATTTGAAGCAAGAAAGAGAGAGAAAATTAGTTCACATCAACAGGCTATAATTGTATGGAACTAGATTTGTTAATTTAATTCTGACTATTGTTACTATTTTCAGGTCCAAATACAAGCAACCTGAACTCCGTCCAAAAGGCTTAGGTTTAGGAGCTGACAAAGTAATCAAAGAAAATCAGAAGAAAAAGTCGAAAGACAAGAAGCAAGAAGATTTAGCAATTGTGAAGAATGCCTTTGTTAAAATTTCTACTGGGAAATATAGCGGTTTTTATGGCAAGGTAATATTTGTATAAGTAATATTACAATTGCACTTTATTGAGACACTGCCTTCTCATAGCCAGATAAAATATTATACAAGGTGAAGGGGGTGGTATGGAGTATAGAGAACAGGGTGAAAAGTTCTTCATCCCCCATAGAATAGGGAGGATCCTCCGACCAGACGGGTGTTATGTTTGGTGGGCTATTGCCCGACAGGTTGTTGTCGGGTTCTTCTATATAGTCTTAAGTCGCGAATAACTTTACTTGCGCGATTTAGATGTATTTCGATGTTTAGTTTATTCTCTGCGTCATAGATGACGCTGGAGTACTTTTTGTTCTATGTTGCTGTAGTACTTTTTGTAGTGCCGCTATACTTACCACATATTTAGTACTCAAACTCAAAGCATTTATGTCAATTGGACCATAACAGGCACTTTTGAATGTCAGAAAAACAAAGAAGGCTAAGCTACGGTCACAGACACACGACATAATAACTTGTGAAAGCACTGTAGTTGCCCATTCCAAAGCGTAGATCTCTATGGAGAAGAATAGGCAAGAAACTGCACGGACACTCTTTTCAATCAAAATGTTGTTACAAGATCTTAGTTACATCATTCATGTCGAGATTATACATATATGTGAGAACGATGTAGAAAGAGGTGCACAATAAGAGCGTCCAGAGTAAACGATTATATCAATAATTTAAAAACAAAGTAGTTAAAATAAACCATGGCAGCTATGAGATGACCAGTCCCAACTGACAGCGCCCGTTCACGGACATGACGCATGGATCAGCCCCATTCAGCTCAACCATATTGAAGGGAACTATTACCCGACACACCTCGCCACCCTCAGCGAAACATTTGAGTGAGCATGACATTCTCTCAGCCACCAGGGCACATTCAAGTTAATGAAAGATAACAAAATGTAAATGGTAGCTTTACAGTACATAGTACTCACACATCATTCCAAACCCCCCATATAGAAATTTTTCGTTTCTTTTTTTTTTTAAACTGCTGTTTCCTACAAAAGTGCAATACCTACATGGTTAAAATGTATGATACGGTGGATTTAAAAAGAAATTACCAATGGAATATTTCTATGTGGTTCAGAACAATGTACTGAATATGTGTTGTGTATTTGGGGTGTTTAAATAAATATCGAAACTGTATTATTTAAATCAGAATGAGAGCAACAATGTCACTTCAGAATGACACTGGCTTTAAACTTCACCCCAATGTGGAGTATTTATAACACACTTGTGACATTGTCTTTGCAGTTAAGGCTAGTTGCGTTTTTCCTTGTGTTTGGGGTTTTTTTTTCTTATACTGCCCACCCATTACATACCGAGTTTCCTCCGTGCCTCGGAAAGCACGTTAAGCAGTTGGTCCCGGCTGTCATTTGTATATCTTTGACAGTTGTTACAGGTAGTCAGTGGCCCAAAAACTCTGACAACCAGTCTTACTTACTACACGCACAATGGTCCACTTTAGTGACTAAGTGCGGAAACCAAAATCCCTAACATAGAACCTGTCTTACTAAGGGGTATCGTATTACCCAGACCTACTGGGTTGTGGAGGTCAGATAGGCAGTCCCTCCATGTAAAATACTGGTATTCAGCTGCATCCGGTTAGACTGGAAGCCGACCACAATATAGTTGGGAAAAGGCTAGGCAGATGATGATGACGCCTCTGCTACCCAGACACTTGTAGTTTTCTTCCGTTAGTAACGACCATATTATATCTTATTTATTTGGTTAATCGCTATGATTTCAGGTTGTGAGTTTAGATGACGACAACGGCCGCATAATGGTCGACATTGCGGTAAAGAAAGAAACTGTCAGCCTCAGTGAATTCATGATGTATGCAGTCACTAAGACAGAATATGATAAGGAATCTAAAGTTATAAGTAAGTATTATTGAAATACAATATCAGTAAAATATGTGCAACATTCATGCAGTCCAAGTATTGAAACTTGCTAGTTCACTACCCGGCCGTTAATTTGGCACTTTTAGTTTTTGTAAGAGCGTCCATTAATTACGTCAGTCGATGTTTCGAGAACCCCCTGACACCCCCCCCTCCTCCCCTAATGTCACGTGAGATCAAAATGCTTATTTTAGCTTTAGTAACTACGTTAATCTGTTCGATTTTATCACCTGGCTGTGCCAAATTATGCCGACTCAAACATGAGTGGAACACCCTTTGTCATATTAACGACCGTGTACTGTAGAAACTTTAGTTGATTAATTTCTTTACAGATACAATTGAAGATGTCACTAACAGCTTCAAACGCTATTTTCATACAAATCCTGCTTTTTAAATGGGCCTACAAGATACAACCCATAAGTTTTATTCATAACACTAATCATAAATGTATTCACTACAATTCTAGACGCGGATTCATTCGAAGAGTACAAAAAGACGGAAAAAGTAACACACAAACCGCCCAAACAGGAAGAAAGAAGTTCGACCAGCCAGAGAAGTAGTGAACTTAAAGAGAAAACAGACAGAGAGAGAAGTAATGATGATCACAGACGGCATAGGGAAGACAGAGAAGAAAAATCATCAAACGGCAAAAGTAGGGACAGGACGAAGGAAAGAAGAGATTCCTCTAGTAGCGAAGATAGAGCGAGACGCAGAGATAAAAAAGAAAGGAAGAGATATAGCAGTAACGACTCTCTAAGCTCTTCTGACGACGATAAAAGAAGAAGAAAACATAAGTCTAAAAGTAGGAGACATCGAAGCAGTTCGGAAGACTCACACAAAAGAAGTTCAGAAGTGAAAAGAGATATTGATAAGAAACGCAAAGGGAAGAAGAAGAAGAGGGACAGGGATCGGTCACCGAATTATAAAAAGCATAGGAAGTAAGAATCAAGTGCAAATAAATCTTTTGAAATTATTATTTTTTTTCCTCTCAGCTGAATCTTTATAAGCCTTTACGCATACTGCTACGCTAAATGCTCATACGAATTGCCAAGAAAATTATTATCCAATCGTTATCACAATTTGTTAACGATTAAATCAATTCAAAAGCTACATTTTATAACGCTCGTGAGAAGGTTGGGCCTTTACTAAATTTTTCCAAAATGGTTTTATCGCCATCTACCTACAGTCACAAGAGTTACTACCGTTAATAGCGCCGCACCGTTACAACTAGTTTCCAAAATGAAACCTAGATGGCGTTGTCATCTTTGTCTAGTGCTGCCCAGTAAACAATTTTTAACAGCTCTGTATTCAGGTGACAAGAAGACAGAGGCCACCACTTCTTTTTAAGGGCTGCGGCTGGTGTCACTAAAGTAACCAACCAATGATACATAATTCAGGAAACCTTCGTAACTCGAAAACTGTAAGCGCTCTTGATTTCAACTTAGTAACTATTCGGGCCGAAAGTTTCTAGAGGGCGTCCAACATTACTACCACGACCACCACAGATAATGTAATACTACCTGGGCGCTCTTAATGTGCACGTCTTTGTACATCGTTCTCACATAATTAATAAAAAATAAATAAATAAATATCCCTGGACATTTCACACAGCACCATCTAGTCCCAAGCTAAGCAACCTAATGCTTGTGTTATGGTAGCTAGATGGCTGATAAACTACATATATACATTTTTTTTTTGTAAATATATACATATTATAGATAGAAAAACACCCAGACCCGGAACAACTACTTGTAGGTCATACAAATATTTGTTCCGTACGGGAATCGAACCCGCGACATGCAACGCGGCAGTCAATCGCTTGACCACTGCGCCAACCGTGCCGTCAATTATATTAGGTATATTATTATACTATATATTATTATGCTATTATTATTATTATATTTTATTATATTATTATTTTTATTCGTGTCGTGAATTATATGTATAATCTCAACATGAATGATGTAACCAAGATTTTGTAACAATATTTTGATTTAATAATAATAATTAATAATTCATTTATTTATTCAAGTAACAAGGACTCATTAATACACACAAAATTCAACACATTACATTAAACATACTAATAGAACACAAAACAATAAACACACACATAGGGCTATAATATCACAACTTCTGCACAAATCCTTAATACTTTCGTTTGACCGCTTGACATTTTTGCAGTTGAAACTAACCATATTAAGAGTGTCCATGGAGTTTCTTACCCATTCTTCTCCATAGAGATCTACGATTTGGAATGTGCAACTACAGTACTTTCGCAAGTTATTATGCCTTGTGACTGTAGCTTAGCTTTTTTGTTTTTGACTTTCAAAAGTGCCTGTTATGGTCTAATTGAAATAAATGCTTTGACTTTGACTTTGACTTCGGCTAATTAGTTACCCACTGGATACGAGAAGCACCGCACCGGTAGACGCCGACGTGGCGTCGCTAAGGAGGACGCTGTGTCCAGCAGTGGAGGCTAAGGAGTTATTTCAGCTGATATTATGATGAGTAGGTAATTATTGTGGCGTTAACGGAAATGAGGTAGACCAGGGGTATCTTCTTATTAAAGTCGACTTTTTGTACCGCCCGCGGCCCTTGAAAATACCTAATCTAAGTATACTATTACTATAGAAACTACTGGACCGATTTTATACAATAGAAAGCTACATTACCAGAAAGTAACATAGGCTATAAATTATAATATATGTATATCATGCAAATTAGCCGAGCTATCATAATTTTTGCGGACGAAGTCGCGAGCAAAGTGCTAGTAAGAAATAAAAACATTGATGAGTAAGTAAGCTTGGTAACCAATTACTTACGCCATTCATCAGTGGCTAAATAAATTAAAAAGAACAATTTAAAAACTCAGTGCGTTTACATCGCTGCAAGTGACAGGTCGATTAACGAGCTTTAAGTAGGTAGGTATACATACCACCCTGTGTCGACCAATATATGCATCGTAGTAGCTGTTATTTACTCGTATGTACACATAAGTATAACATTACACCCCGAGGCCGAGGGGGAGGTGCATAGGTACCTACACCTGTACCTAATAATAATACACGGTGTATTAAGATCCCAGCATCGATGCACAAACTATAATTGCCTTGAAATCAGTAGGTATACCTACCCCACAAAAGAAATGTTCAACTCTGATGGGTCTAGGAGTTCTAGGACTAGAATCATAGCCTGCATTAATGGTAATAGTACCTACATAGCAAATAAATTTTTCGCCAGATAAGCTTGCAAAGATAGTCACTCACTGGACGCCTGTATAGTGGACATTGCCGTCGAGTTAGACTTCGGCGAAGGTGTTCCCAGGGCAAAGATGCACACAGATCACATAAGATGGAGTCGTTTAGAAAAAAAAAGGAGAGGCATTTGCCCTTTTTTTTCGGATGGGAAATCACCAAATGACTCCTCCCGCTCTGGGCAGAGCGGAAGGGAGTGTCAGACTTTTACTGACTAAAAACTACCTATCCATGTTCCTTCTTTTGCCCTTTATGTTCCAGGGCCGCGGTATCTCTTTCGAACAGTCCCGCAGCCCTGGCAGGCATCGGCCCTTGCGGGCCCCTCATTATTACTGACATCTCTTTGAGGCGCGCGTGGAACACGAACGCGCCGTCGACACGGCCTGTCGTCATACGACGGACGGACGGCGAGCTAGCCCATTACTCACCGTCCACAGGCTCGCGCCTACGGTGGCCGAGAGCCATCACGACGTGCCGAGAACCATCACGACGTGGAGGCATTTGCCCTGGAGTGGGACACAAGACTAGAAAAAAATACATTTAAACAATATTTAAGTCCCACATGTCCGACCGTGCAATAGGGGCAGCCTACTGAAATTAACCGGGCACAAATCTAGACTCCGGGCTGTTCCCGAGACATTCCTGTAATTCTGATATAGGAATCCCAATTACACAGCCAATACAAATAATGTTACCAACAAACATTACCACAGTAACTAGGTACTCAGCAGGAAAGTCGTAAAAAATATAGGAAGGAACCTAACTATCTACATAAAAGAACGTTGTTTAAATAAATTACGTTCACGTTAAGCTTCTCTTAAACCTACATAGGTACCTACACGTCAAACGCCGACGTTGATAGAAACATAAATTATTCAAAACGTTGGCAGAACATCAATATCCTACTAGGTAGGTATATTTACCTACCTATACTTACCTAAAAGCTCTTAAAATAATAAACAGTAGGTTCGTACCAATCTACTTGGACGTAAATATCGACATCGAGATTCGAGCCTAGGTAATAAATGTTCATCTATTCATGCATAGGTTCATAGCACAGGATCGAATGATAGAGACTAAAACTCGATATCGAATAATTATTTCTCAGTAGCTGAGTCTGAGGCACTACTACTACTAGTAATCTAGTTCAATGCTTAAATGTAGCGGCTTTGCCCGTGTGGTGTTTGGAAATAGTCCCACGGCATCCTACTACCTACCGGGATAAAAAACCTGTGTTAATCACAGGCTTTTTATAGTCGCTATTTATGACCGTTGAACTATAAGTATTACTAGTAGTAATAGCAGTAGTATGTAGTAATCTAGAAAAAAAAATCGGATCTTACTACTATTTATTATACAGGGAGTAACATTATAAACGCAAGACCACTCGTGTGGTGTCTCAGACGGTCAAACCATGAAACTGAACTACTTTTATTCTGTGAGTTTTGGAAATTCATAACTTTTTTTTAAATTTTACCATACATGTTGATCAGCTGATCGCGTCAGTTCCTATACTAAGTCCATTAAATTATTTTACTCCCCACAGAAACTCAACGGATTTTCAAAAAAAATCTGCTGTTTCCTACAAAAGTGTAATTAAACTACAAGGGCAAAATGTAGGTATGGAACAGCTGATTAAAAAAAATACGATGTGGGAGTATTTAGAATGATGTAGGTATCTACTGATTACGTGACCGTTTCGCGTCGGTGTAAGTAGGTACCTTCCATCTTGTATACAAGATGAGACAAAATAACGCAAGACACATCCCATGTGGTCTCTCGGGCCATGAAACTGAGCAACTTTTGTTCTAGAAGTTCATGAAATTCGCAAAAAAAAACAATGGAATTTGTATAGGAACTTACGCGATCAGCAGATCAACATGCATGGTAAAACTAAATAAAAGTAGTTTAGTTTCATGGTCTTGAGACACCACACAAAATCAAAATCAAAATATTTTTATTTCACATAGGCCTACATGGGCACTTATGAAACGTCGACAAAAAGGTTCACGGTTCGGGTTGGTCGTTTCCTATGGAGAAGAACCGGCAAGAAACTCCATGGTTATACTCTTTTAAAATGATTAGATTTTACAATATTATCATGTTACAGCATTAGTACTCAAGTATGGGGGACAGCATAGGCCCGACAATAAGTCGTTGCACAAAGGTCTTACGTTTATTACCTATGTTACAGCCTGTATAATATGTAGTACTAAGATGTTACCTACAGAGGAACTGTGTATACCTACCTACCTAAAGTAAATTTGGTATCCATTTTGGAGAATTTCTCATTCTAGGCAGGATATCGTCGCCGACGCTAAGTAGATTAGTCCGACCTAGGCAAAAGGTTAGATAAGGTAACGAGGTTCCTACTTTTATCCAACCAATCTTTTTATTCAGTTTTTTTACCTCGTGTCTGCATAAACATGACGAGAATAACTCATGCCTTGGTAAAAAGATTACCTATATCCTAGTCAGCAAGTTTATGCCTCACGTAGGTGGGTTTTTACCAAAGAAAAAAGTATAAAATATGAACAGAGCCTCGTCGAACTTTTAATAAAACCTCCTATTGTACCGTCCTAAGATAAAGCTTTTGTATGTTGCTAGTGCTTCTTTTAGTTAGTAACCTCCTCCTTCCTTTCATACTAGATCAAAACAAATAAACACAACAAACAACAACACATAACAATGGACAACAACATGGAATAACAGTGGACATGGTAAATATCCCGTTTCTAGTGTTAATCATAATAAGTACTTAGAATTAAAATTAACTAATAATGTACAGACCCACCCTGTATAAAAGTCATGCAATAACTACCTACCCTTGCTCTTAATGTACCTACCTAAGTACGTATAATAAAATCAGATAAATCAAAATCAGCCGATACTGCTATGGGGGACCCGGAACTGTCGTGTCTCATGTATTTGACGTCCAAAAAGTGTTGATTGGCAGCCGAAAAAGCTTGTGCTATGACTTTTGAATTACTAAAACGTTACACAGGCTTTCTCTCTATGGGAGGAAGATCTAGGTACTTACTAGTTCTTGCCCGCGATATTCTTCCGCGTGAAAGTATTATAAAAATATTAGATCCCTAATTGAATCGGTTTTTTTAACTATTTCATGGGCTTTAATTTTTTTGCACGGAATCTTAAGTTACTCGTTATAACGTCAGCTATCTGCCAGTAAAGTCCCGTCAAAATCAGTCCAGCTGTTTCGGAGATTAGCCGGAACAAACAAACAGACAATCGCACCGTATGAAAGTACTTATATACGGTGCGATTGTATTTATAACAAAAAAAACTAATGTACGTATGCATTCAGTAAAAACTTGTTATTTTGAAATTGAAAACAGACACTTCAATTTTATTTAGTTGCATGTATTGATGTAATCGTAGCTACATGAAAACAATCAAATTACACCCTTCCCCCTCATATGTTGTCTAACCAACATGTATTGTTACACGTGCTCGAAAATATCAGCTTTTACGGAACATAATTAGGTTACGGGCTGTCGATACGATACAGGCACAGGCGAGGCAAAATAAACCTTTACTTGACTAGCCTGACCCAATTGATGGCCCTCGGGCTCAAAGTCGACCCGATGTAAATAATGATTTTACGGAAAATATCCCCTTTACGTGGGCTAGGTAGAAAATGTCGATTATTATAATTAAATCGTACGAGCTTTATAATTGAAGAAGAAGTGAATAATTGGACTTGTTTGTAATGAAGATGTTTTTTACTAAATGAGAGTTTGTTAAATCACAAAATATGTTTAAAGTTGGTTGGTAATTAGGCTTTAGATTATAAGCGTCAGACGTCAGCTCTAAGAAGAAGCTCAAACGCCGCGTCGAGGGTGGTGGAGGCAAAAAAGCTAAGCTACAGTCACAGTCACAAGGCATAATAACTTGCGAAAGTACTGTAGTTGCACATTCCAAATCGTAGATGTAGATCTCTATGGAGAAGCATACTTAGGCAAGAAACTCCATGGACACTCTTTTAGCTCTCTGGAGCCTTAACAGTCGCACTGAAACACTTCATCATAAGGCCATTAGACAAGTAGGATCTACTTCCAAAGATTTAAATCCATTCTAAAAAAAGCCGTATCACATCACCAATAATAATGGAAAAGAGAGAGGATGATAATCTAGGTTATGTTAGGGCTCACACTAAATTTATTTTTGGTCCTTAATGACGTTATTAGCAAATCTCTGAAGTCTGCAAAAATCTATAAACAACTTTCCAATCTCAACAGATGTTTCTCTTTTAAAATATTTATGCATAAAACAAGAAGAAAATTGCTTGCCGGCTTGTAGCGTACAACCTTTTACAATCCTCTCCGCTTTACATTATAAATGCAATTTTCCATCAAGAATTTCTGCAAAGCCAGGCGGTTTATCGTGCTCTAGATTCCGACGGAACGTTGCAGTAATACAGATAGTGATGTCTTTATAAATACGGTATTTCCTATTTCTTATTGTGTTGTAAGATAACATCGGGAGGATTCGTCGAGAGGATGCTCAACGAAGATTATTCATCATCATCATCATCACTTCAGCCGAAAAACGTCCACTGCTGGACATAGGCCTCCCCCAAGTGTCGCCAAATTTAAATACAGTAAAATATTTTAATGCCAATCTGATTTGATTCTTACAAAAAATGTTGACGCCTTCTTTGTATAAAATTAGATGAGGTAGGTATTTCATATCCGACTACCCTGAGAAGAGCCATCAGAACAGACTTAGAGGTCACAGGCAGACTCAATCTGGCTGCGGGACTGTTCGAAAGAGATACCGCGGCCCTGGAATACAAAGGGCAAAAGAAGGAACATGGATGGGTTTTAGTCACTAAAAGTCTGACACTCCCTTCCGCTCCGCCCAGAGCGGGAGGAGTCATTTGATGATTTCCCATCCCAAAAAAAAAAACAAAAGGCAGATTCAATCTCTTTTCAAGTAAAAGAAAAACAGCTGTTTCCTACAATAGTGCAATATCTACACGGTCAAAATGTATGGAATACCTATCTGATTTTTTTTTATTAACCGATGAAAAATTTCTGTGTGGCCCCGGGCTCAAAATGATGTACTGAATACGTGGTAACCGTTTTCACGTCGGTGTCCCTTCCACACCGTTTATGAGCACCATACAGATTAGTGAGTGTAGTAAGTTAGTGTAGTAGCTGATAATCCGCAGTCGCTTTTCAACTAGAAGCAAAGACTACTAAAATGAAAACTGAATCCAAATAATAAATCACTTAAAGTTTTAAGTATCAACAAATTCTCGTATTTCATCGACTCAGGTGTTTCAAAGCGAAAGCTGAAGTCTACAAAAGTAATTCTGAATTACAAACTTCAGTAGTTAGTAAATGAGGAGTCGTTTTCAAACTTACTTAGTTGTCGCTGGCTCGTTTTCGAACAACTCTTGCGAAAGTTTAGTAATCATTTTATGAAATGGAAATTAAAAATTACATTATTCAGAACTCTGCTATGAGTCATTGTAATAAGCTTGATTGATATGTCATGGGCTTTTTAATCAAATAAATTGGTGGACTTACCTGTTTTCTGGTGTGTTTTCTGGTATAACTCAGCCAGGTCATAAGCTGGGACCGCACCCATCCGGCTAGACTAGCCTCAAATTAGATTGAAACCTAATTAGCTCGTTGTTTGTATCTAAGCTTAGTATTGGAAAGTAATTTCGCCGAATTGGGTCGTCACATAAATTAGTGTACGGATATAATGTTTAATGAACAGATTAGGGGCCAAACTGGGCCAGAAATCGCTCAAAATTGGCAGAAGATAGGCAAGAAGGCAGGTAGGATAACACATGCCGCGGGTATCCTGGATAAGACTTTCACAGGAACGTGGAGCTTGGCACAAATAAAGAGAGGCCTATACCCAGCAGTGGGTGAGGTCGAACACGAAAAAAAAATGTTTCAACGACTAGAACACAGGCCTCTGTCTGTGCAAGGGAGTGGTCCATAATCCACCAAGTGCGACATGATGGATGGCACATAATATTTCTGCGATTTTTGATATTCTAGAACATGAAAATTTATAAACCCACAACTTTATAATAAACTAGCTTTTGACCGCGGCTTTGCTCGCGTTAATTTAAAATTTGACAATCAATTCGGGTTTGAAAGACACGTGGCGCCATCTTTTATCATCAGAACGTGATTGTTGTTTTCCTCGGGAATAGTACTTTTTTTGGGATGTAAGACCCTTTTTGTACACCTGACAAAGTATATGCAAAATTCAGGATAATCGGTTCAGTAGTTTAGGCGTGAAAAGGTAACAAACCAACAAACAAACCTATTTTCGCATTTATAATATGTTAGGATTAAGATTACAAGCATATTAAAGACGGGGAAAATTCTTCTAAGTAACATTATGTCGTACAAATCTTTCTACAAGCCAAAAATTACGTGAACACTCAGTGTAATCGTCCACTTCTGAATACGGTCCCATCGTCATGAGTAGTCGTGCACTTGCCAATATTGCCGTAATTGGTCTCAGGCACGTTTTGTAAAAATGAGATAAAATTACTTTACATGAAAAATTATTCAAGGAGTAAATGCCATAAGTAATATTGTGGGGCAAGGGCTTAGCGAGGAAAGGGAAGTGGTACGTTCTACCGGAAATTGCAAAGTTCCCTTATGAATGTGTTCAGTATTTCGACGGATAACACAGTGGTTATGATCGGAAGAAGCCAGCATTACTTAACTTCTATTCAACAAAATAGACATACTTACCCTAATACACATCACATCAGTCTTATAAATTTAACTCTCAAAGCAAGCTTTAAAATTTTATAAGTACAGACGCCAGCACATCAAGCTACCCCAAACTGTCAAATTTTCCCAATCAACTACCTAATACTGTAGCGATAAGGTTGAAAATCCATTAAGGCGAGGTGGGCGCACATTTGAGTTTTTTAAAACCATCTGAGACAAAAAATATAGTGTTTAAAAATTTATAAAAAATATATGTTATAGTTAAGAATCTTATCTAGTCACAGTCGCATTCAGTTGCAAGACCTGATGAACTTCACTCGATAGAAAAAAATCGCAAAGTTACCCCTTTTTGTAACTTTTTTTCAATATTATGACTAAATTATTGATATTTTACATTTAATTTTTATACTAAATTAAAGAAACTAATTAGTTCTAGACAAAGTGGCAGAGTTTGACTTGATAACATTATTTTCTTAATTACTATGTTTTAATATGAATTAAAAGCGTTCGCGGCGGCTCGGACAGGCCCGATTAGTCGCGCGCTGGCGCTTACCGACGACGGACCTGTGTCAGTTTTTTCCGCGACAATTTCGCGTACGATACCGTCTGTTTTTGACCAAGTTTATTATAATTGTTGCAAGTTATAATGGGCAATAAACAACGCAAGCGAAAAAAGTCGTGTAAAGCAATAAAAGTAACAAATAAAAAGAATGCACTCCAATGATATGTCACAGTACAAATATATACAGTATTGTGACTCGGCCCTGTCTTTGAAATAATTACCTACAGCCGGGTGGTACGTACGCGATAGGGCTGCGCCGGGCCTATAGTAAATATTTTAATTTCATCTACTTAGTTGAGTTTCTTTCTAGTTTTGTGATTGTTAATGTTATGTTTTTATTAAAAAAAAATGAAATTTGTTTGAATGAAATAGGAAGGTTCAATAAAAATACACATTGCAATTTACACAAAAACACATAAACAAATCAAAATTTTATCTTTACAGTTCTCGAACCTACTAATAGCAACTGGCTGTTTATTTTCAATTAGTTACTCAAACTGCCCAATTATGATTATTTTATATTCTTATATTTTATAGACAATTATTTCATTTATTAACGAAGCTCTAATTTATCGCTACTAGATAGTAACAAATTTTGATCATAGAAAAAATATTTCATATAAGTCAAGTAATATTACTTATCCAACTGCATATTTCTATGCTGTGTCGCTGGGCAAGGTCACGCGAGTTCACGAACGCGCTGTGTCCACGCGAAGTATTTTGCGCGCAGCCTACAGCGCTAAATGCCTACTTTTGCAGGAATACCTCGCCTTAAATAAATTTGACAGATTGTAGCAGCTTGATGTACTGGCGTCTGTACCTACACCATCGAGAGAAGTGGAAGGAATGAGGGCTTTGCCCAGGAGTGGCACAAAACGGGCTTACTAAAAAAAACCGCTAGGTTTTGCCCGCAACTTTGTCTGCGTGTATTTCATCCTTTTTTAATACAAATATCCAGGATTAAACTAGGTATCCTTTATCATTCACCAGGTTCCAGCTTTGCGAAATTTCATAAAGTATAGATTACATAGGTATTTCTTCAATAATCTTTTCTTTATTAATCTTTAGTCTAGTGGTCACAAGCGCGACTGTTGAGCATGAGGTCCTGGGTTCGATTCCCGCGTCGGGCAAAGTGTCATTTTGTTTTTCCATCAGAACTTTCTCAGTAGCAGTCACGGAGTCTGGATTTGTACCCGGTTGCTGACAATAGGCTCGCCCCCTATTGTCATGGTACTTAAACATAACTGGCGTAATTTGGGTGTACCTACTATTAGGGACACCTCTGCCTAACCCTACGGAATTACAGGCGTGAATCGGCGTGATGTTTTCCCATCACCAATACACCAAGCAACCTGCCTGGCGTATTGATTATCATACTCTGGTTTACGATAGTGCGTAGTAAACGTAGCGTTGGGTCTACATAGTTTAGGCACTAATTTATAGCTGCGTAGTAAACTCTGCAGTCACGGAACGTAGTCCGCGTAATGGCTACTTTTTACCATAAAACCTCTTATCGTGCCGTTTTATTATCGTATCCGCAATCAGAATCCTTACTTCCTTAGTTCCTTACTAATATTATAAATGCGAAAGTAAGTTTGTTTGTTTGTTACCTTTTTACGCCTAAACCACAGAACCGATCATCCTGAAATTTTGCATATACGTTGTCAGGTGTACAGAAATGGACATAGGGTACCTTTCATGAGGGAGAGAACCTCACGTCCCAGCCGCCGCGGGAGAAGCACCGGGCGTCGGGGGCCACGTGGTGGCTCTCGGCCACCGTACGCGCGGGCCTGTGGACGGTGAGTAAAAGGCTAGCTCGCCGTCCGTCCGTCTTATGACGACAGGCCGTGTTAAAAACGCGTTCGTGTTCCACGCGTGCCTCAAAGAGATGTCAGCAAACCAGAGGGGCCCGCAAGGGCCGATGCCTGCCAGGGCTGCGGGAGGCCCTGGAACATAAAAGGCAAAAGAAGGAACATGGGTGGTTTTTAATCAGTAAAAGTCTGACACTCCCTTCCGCTCCGCCCAGAGCGGGAGGAGTCATTTGATGATTAGCCATCCTAAAAAAAGGGTACCTTTCATCCCGAAAAAAAGTATTGTTCCCGAGGAAAACAACAATAACGTTCTTATGGTAGTAGATGGCGCCACGTGTCTTTCGAATCATGATTGAATTATATTATAATAGAGTAGTGCGAATTGACTGTCAAATTATAAATGAACGCGAGGGAAGCCGCGGGCAAAAGTAAAATAGTAAAATTTAAAATCTTAAGCTATCTTCGGGTAGTGTGCTAATCTAACCAATTTTTGTTATGTAAGGCCCTTCGCACATGGAGCTACTCAAAAATGACTGAACTAATCAGTAATTACGATTACAAACCAGTTAGAAATTGTATCTCGCACACGTCGCTACTCAAGTTGTAAGGTTTCAGTCACTTCTGTTATTTCTGTTTAAAAAAGCACACGGTTAACAAGTGGTAAACATGTCAACTGGATCGAGCGAGGACGACGACGATATTGTATTATACTATTATCATAATAGACGTCGAAGGAATATTCGCAGGTTTTAAAAAATACTCGCCTGTCAAATTAAAGACTTTTCCCACTGCACTCCAAGCTCTTTCTGTTATATCCTTTCGTGAATATTCTGTTATTTTATAATTATATAAGCATGGGTATTTTTCCACCTCCTTCACAAATTGAATATTTAATGTTTGCTCATTCATTTTTATAACAAAAATCAAAGAAACTCTGGAAACCAGTAGCGTGGTGACCGGTACGACGCGTCGCGCGTGATCGGTTGCTAACGCGTTACTGACCAGTTAGTAACTAGTCGCGTCGTGTGCGAACCTCCATCGAACATGTATGGGCTGTGACGCTCAGGCAACTCGTTAGTAATTTAAGTTTGTGACTAGTTCTTTTTAAGTAGCTCCATGTGCGAAGGGCCTTACCGTCGCATCGCTAAGTAATATTCTAAGTAGAAATAAGTTTTTTCTCATATAAGTGAATGTAATTCATTTTGAGAAATAAAGTTCGTAAACCATAAAAGCTAGTTCACTATAAGGATATGTTGAGTTACTTAAAAGTCGTTTGTTACGGCTGAGGAAGATAACTAGGGTACACGGATTTGTAAGTAGCAGTGGCGAAGGTTCCATACAACTCGATTCCTCGATCCCTTTGAAAAATGGCACAGTCAGCATTCTATAGACAAATATTATAATCACATTAAAGATATGTACTCCGGCTTACCTCTTACAAAAATTGCCCCTTCGCTACTGGTACTCGTAAGTAGGTAGTGGAACTACTATGTTTCTGTTTAATTTATAAAGATGACCTTTGGATACGTGGAGGTTGTACTGCAATTTAAGCGAAATTTTAAAATAAATAGTCGTAAAAGAAAACTTGTTTGTTAGTAATACTAAGATTTCCATTATTGTTTCTTTTTCTACCCGTGGGAACCTATTTGTTATTTATATGATTCATATTATTCTTCTGTTATAGCTACATCTGTTCTCCTGTACTTAGCGAGTTTGTGTTAGTTTAATCTAACCTTTAAAATCCCACTACTAGCTGGTAACTTGATGTATCTTTAAATTACTCAAAAGTAGTCTAATGAAGTCTCCTTGGGAAATCCATAGCACAGTACAGAAAAACAAAATATCCAGAGCAAATCCCGCTACGCTGACCCCAGAGCAGAGAAATTCAATAACCATATTTACCGTGCTACTAGAAAGCCCTTCAAATTGTACTTCTTTATATACAAATAACAAAAGGGTCTGTTTGTAAAATATCAAAATAACAGCTTTTTACTGAATGCATATGAAAATATATACGGCACTTATAACAAAAACATTTTTTTTTTCCATTTTTGTCTGTCTGTCTGTTTGTTTCGGCTAATCGCCGAAACGGCTGGACCGATTTTGACGGAACTTTTACTGGCAGATAGATAATGTTAAAAGATCTACTTATATTGTAGAAAAAGAATTAGGATTCCATGCAAAAAAAAACAAAATCCGATTAAAATGGGAAGTAATATTTTTTTATAATAATTTCACGCGAACGAAGATCGTGGGCAACAGCTAGTTTGAAATAACAAACCCCAGTTTATCGTTGACCTGAATCTTATTTAAATGTAGCATACATCCTGTAAGATAGTAAGGGTCGGGTAAAAGAAACAAAAATCGTTTATAAAATCACTTTATTTTTTAGAAGAAGTTTTCTGTAGAATCACACCGGAAGTAAGGTATTACAGGCAGGATATCACATTGAACATTTATCTTTTAAACACTTAATTTATTTGTGAACATTTAACTACAGAATTTACACAGAAAATATATATTAACTTTTATAATCTTTTTGTAAAAGATATATTTTACACACTGTATACCATTTGTGTTCGATTATGAAATAGCATTTTTTTACTTTTTCTCTCTCAAGTTAGACAATTAAGATTTTAATTTTGCAATACAAATTAACGATAAACTTACGTACATTGCTTTTAAAATGTAACTTAAAGATAGCTTAAAAAATTAAGACATATTTTGCGCTTATTTCGTTCATACTTTGTGCATAAAAAAACTATAATTAATTACGGCAAAATTTATTATCATAAAATCAATCCTAACTGTTATCGAAGCAGCATTTAATTGCATTAAAATTCGAGACTTAAAAAAACAATTCCCAGTGTGTATAAAATTACATTGTAGTAGATAAGTATAAAATATTTTAGTATATAAATGATTTATATATTTATTACAATAGGTAGATAGTACAAAAGTTACATATAATAAATAGGTGTTGCAGGTAAAAATACATTTTTTACAAATATTTTTTTCAAGTTTGAAGTAAAGTATCTTCCTCTACCCGTATTAATGCAGAAGAAAATTAACAAAAACTTCATATCTACACAAAAACATATATCGTGAAAGAGTGAGTAGAGAAATACATACAGTTCCTACTAATCACGAAGACGCGTCATGCCTACTAATAACATTTAATACAGATATTACCTATAATTACATCAAGAAATATTTTCTTATGTATACAGGGTAATCACAAAAAAATATCAGCTACTGCCTACATTTTTTCGAGTTAACCAATAATGTAAGGAGCAGCAGATTTTTTTTTTTTTCGATTTCATGGTTGGTCCGCTAGTAAAAGTGGTTCATTTTCTTGAGAATTGCCAACGTTTAAAAAATCAATCAGTATTTTTATACAAAAATTAATAACCAAGAGTGAGTGGGCCATAATCCACCCAGGATTATTGCCCACTCTAACGGAGATAAGATAAGCTGATTGACATAATTATGTACATCAAGAAATTGAACTGCATCACTGACGTTTGATAACCATGTCTGAAATGCACGGAACAAATATTTGTATGGCCTACCAGGTAATTGTTCCGGGTCTAGCTGTTTATGTAGGTGAGTTTAAATTATTGTAAACGCACCCACGATACAGGAGAAATTCCAAGTGTGATTATAGTAAAGTTTTTAATAAATAATCCGACTTCACACAAATTATTAAAAAATCGACGCGTCCTCGCCATTCAAAAGAGTCTTTGTAAGGGTTTATTTTGGGTATGAGAAACAGGTTGTAGGTAAAGTTCCACATATATCGCTACATCATTATTAAAAAGTTTTACAGCATGTATCCAGACATTTTAACTTTATATCTAAAATACACCTTATGAACTATAAGCGTAATCACACCGATCACATAACACCATGTTACACCGTTTTAGGGACACTAAATAGGAAGACTAAGGTTTTTAGGGATTAACACGGGCGCAGCCAGGGTTTTTGGGGGTCGAAAAACACCCTGAGAGGGTTGAGGATTATATGAGTGCAGTAAATTGGCGTCAAAAATCTAGTTGAAAATCCTCTCTTTAATAGAAATTTTTAATGAAAACCCGGCTCCGCTCATTGAAGAAATCAGTAGTATTTCTACGTTTTTTTATTTAGAAAAAACAGCTACTATGTTTTCTACGTTTTCTCTGCAAGAGAGTGCTTAATAATTCGATCTTGATGCAAATTAATTCTCAAACTGTACATTCACCCCCTCATTTATTAACTTGTTCTGTAATATTGCTGTCTCGTTATATTTAAGATCAAATGACAAAGATCGATTTTAAAATGAGGTTTTACTTAAAGTGCCTCGTGGTTCCTTTGGTGCGTGGCCATAGTCCGTAACGCCGCCATCTTGTTTTTTTTTTATAAATTCTATTTCCACAGTCAAATGTTTCCTGACAGGGCTCAGCGCCTTCCTGACAAACTCATACACGCGCCAAAATACCATGCAGCAGCGTTTTGAATAAGGGAGCTTCGAAATTCAAAATGTCAGGTAATACAATTTATTTTTTTGGTAAACATTTATATTTACTGGCTAAACATCTTTGGTTAACAGTCAACTACATTCACAGTCAAACACATTCTGATACTAGGTTTCACTCAGTTTTAAAGATATGTTAACTACACTTCTCATCAAAAAAATCGAAACACTTTCGTTTTTATTGTTTTTGTCCTAATTTTTTACAAAAGAGAATTAATTCCATGAAAAAAAAAACATTATTGTGTAGCTGGCAGTTTGGTCATTACAGTAAGAAGAAAAAAATCAAAATTCGAAATTAGAATTTCATTTGTTTATCCTATAAATGAAATTAATCACTGTTTTGAGACAAATGTGTATTTAGGGTTGGAGTACGTTTCTCGTTTAAAAACTAAAAATTAGCGCTTGTCTTTAAACTTTTTGTTTCTTATTTCATTTACTGTGACTTTGGGACGTCTGAAAAAACTTTTTTTTCTAAAACATATGGATACTTCGCCCGCAGAAGCCGCCCAAGTGGTGGCATTGCTGGATCTGGACTTAGTCAGCGTGTTGTGGCTGCAAGATTGCATCTAAGCTTATCATCTGTTCATAGAGTCTACAAACGCTATCGGGAGACTGGTTCGTTCACGCGCCGTTCAGGATCTGGCAGGAATCGGGTCACTTCTGAGCGAGATGATCGATTTATTGTAACAACTTCTTTACAAAATCGACGCCTTAACGCTTTTCAACTGCAGCAGCAGCTTCGCGTTGTACGAAGAGTAGCTGTAAGTGACTCTACAATAAGAAGAAGGTTGAAGGAACGCGGATTGGCACCGCATAAGCCAGCGAATGGGCCGAAATTAACTGCAGACCATCGAAGAGCGCGCCTTAACTTTGCACGCGAGCACCTAACTTGGTCATACCTTCAGTGGAGCAAAGTACTGTTTTCTGATGAGTGTAAAATTATGCTGTATGGTAACGACGGAAGGAACAAGGTCTACAGAAGAGATGGAGAACGCTTTGCACAATGCTGCATTGAAGAAAAGGTCAGCTATGGTGGCGGTTCGTGGACGGTTTGGGGAGGAATCAGCGCCGACGGTAAGACAGAACTTGCCTTTGTGTCTGGGTCACGGCTGCCTGCACTAAACTCTCATCGGTACATCGAACAGTGTCTTGAACCTCATGTGATGCCCTATGCACATTTTATTGGCAACGACTTCATATTCATGCACGACAATGCTAGAGCTCACACCGCGGGCGTCGTACGAGATTATCTTACCGAAGTCGGTATCTCCATTATGGTATGGCCAGCAAGAAGCCCGGACATGAATCCCATTGAACATCTATGGGATGAATTAAAGAGACGAATTCGAGCAAGAGATCCAGCCCCAGAAACACTTAGCCAGCTGCAAAATGCAATCCAAGAGGAATGGGATAATATACCACAACATGTGATCGTGACTCTCATCCGATCGATTAAGAACCGTATGGAAGCAGTAATAAGAGCTCGCGGAGGGAATACAAGTTATTAAATAAACGTTTCTTACATTTTTTTTTCATTTACGCGTGTTGTTTTACCCATTTCCTTCATATTCCATACAGGGTAAAAATTACTCATTATACAAAATACGAAACCTATGAAGACTTAATTTGAATTTAGAACAATAACATTAGGATTTAAAAACCTCATACTACTCACTATTAAATGACATTTTACATTTATTCCTAAATATACACATTTTTCTGATAATCCTTATCAAATCATAAACTGCGAGGTGTTTCGATTTTTTTGATGAGAAGTGTATTTATGTCGAAATAATAAAACAAATAATTACATTAATTGCTATGATATTTGATTTATAACACTTATTCATTGAAACTACTATATGTATAATATAAATCTACAAAGTTTAAGTTGTTTTTAGAGTTCTTTTATGGTCGACCCTATCTTGTAAAGGAATGAAGGCTCTAAATCCTTAACGTTCTTTCAAATAAAAACTTCAAGCATCATAATTCTTTTATCCTTCAGTTTAAATAAGACTTTCGCTCTTCTAAAATGCTCTTAAAAAAAAAACTTTACAAAACTCAAATTGTTTCTTTGGGACCAAGTATTGTCATTGCTCGAGGCATGCCCAAAACCATTAACAAAACAAAACAGGGCAAAGAAAACATGAAAACTCGACGACCAAAGAATTCCGAAGATCCAATTAAATTGTATAAAGGGTGAGAAAAATCAATAAACCTTTAATCTTCGTAATCCACACCCAACCCTTTTAACTCGATATCGAAAAACTAAAGCTTGAGAGAAGGTCCTTGCTGTGTGTTCAAATTCTCGTTACAAGTGGGCTCAGAGTACAGACCAGACTAGAAGGCGCAAATGACCTCTGGCAACAAAAACTACGCTTTAATGGTGAACATTGTAATTTATTTCGCCTTTTCGACACACGTATCCGGGTCAGAACACCCTTACTATATTGTTGCTACTATATTGTTGTTGTATTTATTTGTACGTGTGACAGAAAACAGAAAATATTTTCCCTCGACAGTGGTAAATTGCTTTCAAGCGAGCCAAGTTGTGTGTAGCCACAATGAGGGAAGACAGATACTAGTCTTTCTGGACACCGCGTTTAGTATGGAACTAAGATGTGCCTTCTGGTGTTTTCCATGTTCTGAGTTCCTACGAGTTCAAGTTGTTGTTACAAGTGAGATGTGATCGGGTTAACGCTTGGTAAACGGGTTGTTGCGGGCAGTAGTGCGGGCAGCGGCGGCAGCGGTCTGCGTGCAGTTGCACAGAGCATCGAACATTCGCAGGACGAAGCCTCGCGCCCGGCCCAGTCGCCTCTTCATATTACCTGGAACAATAACAAGGATGATGTTATTAACGAGTCAGTAAAATTTTTGATGTTGATGTACAGTTAAACCACTAGACTACTGCGCCTGTAGCTTATAATTCGTCCCCTAGTAATAATAATACGGTTCCGATCCCGCCTGTCCCTTGCTCTTCTCCCCCAACAAAGCCCTAAGCCGAGGCTCGTTCCTCACAGGGGGTGCCTTACACTAAAGGCACCCACAGGATTGTCCGGTTTACGAGACGACAACCTCCGAGGTTGACCAGAGAGATGACATTCAAAAAAAAAAAAAACTGTTGTACCAGAGAGTTTGTGCTTCAGTTTTCTTGGTGTTTTCAGACAAGCACAAACGTTACGAGAAAAAGACGAAACTTCAAGTTTGGTACTTCTACGCTTTGTGTTAATTATAGCGTACCTACCTATCAATGCGCGTTTGTCAGAAATGTTCCCCATAATTTTCTTACTATGGTAATACACAGTACACCAGTACAAGTTAAACGGTTGTAACAGCTCTATAATATTAGATGTCATCATCTCGTGATTGTATTTTCAAAAATAGACGATGATTGTCGAAGCGCATACTTTTCCTGGGAGATCTGTACTCGTGTCATACGTATTGTGGAAATCTGCGAGAAAAAGTTTTTATAGAGCCAGAGCACACGGACGTAAATAAAGCCGCAATGCAGTCAGTTTCTAAAATTCATATTGATGGCGTCATCGTCATGAGTTTAGAAATCTGCGTGACAATGTTTTTTCCAAGTGGCCATCACCATCATCAATTCAGCCGAAAGACGTCCACTGCTGGACATAAACCTCCCCCAAAAATTTCGACATAATCGCCACGCTTGGCAGACGGGTTGGCGATCGCAGTACGGTTGTTAAAAAAGCACAGAGAACGCTGCTACCCAATGTCTGGTAAGTCCTTTAGTCGCCTCTTACGACACCCACGGGAAGATATGGGATGGTGCTATTCTTTACGTCCGACACCATACAGTGCCCTTAACGGCATTAAATTAAATTCCGTCGATGTGTTTTTCCTGTAATTGGCATATTGGCATGACTACCGTCTGACCTTATACAGTCCGCTGGTGGAATATCCAATATTACTAATTGGATCGCATCGCTTTGTAAGTAACTTCTCGAAATGTTATTGACGAAGATAAGATTATCCAATAAGACTTATGAAACGACTAACTTAGTTTTGTAAGTCGTACAGAATACCGTGGTCTGTTCCCAGTCATTTGTACAAAACAAGTAAAAGTTCTGTCAAACCAGAACGGGCAGTCTGTGTACCGGCGAAGACTGGGGTGTATTATTTGTGGTTTATCCAAACATAAAAAAGACTGAATTATTTGGCCTGCTTAACTTCCGCCATTTTATTTATTTTTCTAAATAGCAGCCGTGCAATAAACCAGGGCCGGCAGTCTCGACATAGATACCGACAATATCGCAAACTTTCGATCGCTTAATAATAACAGAAAAAAACAACGTAGTACATAACGTTGCTTGCGAGAAATGCTAGTCTGAACATCAAAGATGGGTTTCTCGCAAGCATCGTTATTGCAACCGATTTTTTCTGTTATTATTAAGCGATCGAAAGTTTGCGACAATGTCGGTATCTATGTCGAGACTGCCGGCCCAGTATTAATCAATAGCTGACTTCAATATAAAAAAAAATCTTATGCGAGAAAATCATCTAAAGAGTCACGTTTCCGAGTTATAAACTATCAAATTAAAATCTTCGCCATCAGTACAACATTGACTTTATTAGCCACTCATAAAACCTGTATACATCAATAGCTGGAATCAACACAAACATTGGATAAGAGATAAACTTCCAAAGCATCACGTTTCCGAGATATTAGCTATCGAAGTTACAATCTTCGCCATCGGTACTTTAATAGCTTATATTTAGGAAATATTACGCTTTAGAAGATTCTGTCTCGTATAATATTCTTGTTTATATTGATTCCAGCTATTGATTCATCAGGATGTACGCGGGCGGCGACGAAATAAATTACGTCACGCCTATATTCAAAAGCGTGTCAAAACGATAAAAGAATGTCTCTAAAACGGTCACCAATCACCTGCATTTAGACCATTATTGTACTGCAACCCTGCAATACTGCATTTACACTGCAGTTATGTAACCATTTCCATTAATACCGCTGAGCTGAAAGCATTATCCAAGCTGTAATCAAACAAGCATTGTTTGCGGCGGTACTACACGGCTGAAATACGAGCACGTGACATGTGATGTCATGAAGGAATGACACGCGAGACAGTACTTTGTGAGCTGTGAACAATGGTTCTGACTGTTAAACTTTTCAGTGAAATACTTGTCACAAGTGTGACAAACTTTTCACTGAAAGGTTTAAGTTTTCATTGAAGTAGGTACCAATAAGCTATGTAATTTTACGGTAGGTACTTTAAGGAATTTAACAACTTTAGGGGAACGCTTTTTTTGAAGTGAAAACTTCTTTAGCGGCGTTGAGCACTTTAAAAAAATTGTTCTGTAATGGGTATAAAATCTTAAACTCGCGTCAGGACACTCGCGTCAGGACACGTGACAAAGCGTAAGACGGATGGAGAGTAGACGATTTTGAACTTAACCTTCAACATTTTATGGTTTAAAATCATTTAAAGAAATTTGGAAAAAGCGTAAGACGGATGGAGAGTAGACGATTTTGAACTTAACCTTCAACATTTTATGGTTTAAAATCATTTAAAGAAATTTGGAAAAAGCGTAAGACGGATGGAGAGTAGACGATTTTGAACTTAACCTTCAACATTTTATGGTTTAAAATCATTTAAAGAAATTTTTAAATGTTTCCAATCAACTTTGAACCTAATGCTTTAGGGATAAACACGGAATAGAAAAAACCGTAGACAGAGTATTCTATAGACTGCTGGATATCTTCCTTTGCATTCGCACAAGAAAAAGAAGAACATATAAACGTCACTAGCAAAGAAAAGAGACAAGTATAAATATTTCTGTCCCTTATCGCGTGTCGGCTGAGCACATCATTGTCAGTGCACAACAAGTTTGACGTTTGTGGCGGTGCCAGATTGACATCCAATTTGTTTATTAACAATTGCATCGAAATTATACACATTATATGATCTTTTCGAGCTTAATTCGACAACAGTACATTTGTGCAACTGTGCAAAATGGTAAGGTGCAGTGTAATAAACTGTAAAAGTGATAGTTTGATGAAGATTGCTGGACTGTCCTTTCACTCGTAAGTATTAGATCTTTTTAAGTATTCAATCGCTTTGTGTCCTATTATTTCTCATAAAATAGTCGCAGTAATGTACCAACTAATTCGTTTAATGGATAAATCTCGTATAATCGTGATTTTTGCAATAATTTTATTATCTTACCTCAAAATTCAGTGTTGCCACTTTTTGACGGGGAATTTACCCTTTAATATGGGTAATACCGAATAATGCAATGTCTATAAAAAAATACTCTTCCGACCTTGATTCATATGATATTAGTAATACGCACTACTTAAAATCTATGTTAGTAACACACGTATTATACGATTTTAATTCGTATAACTGCACTCACCTGACGCAAAAAATGAAAGATAATAAAAAATCTTATTAAATTTTCAGATTTCCGAATAAACCCGAAATAAGAAACTTGTGGATTGCTGCTACCGCATGAATCTTTAGGATGTGATCCTATGATCAACATAGATCATGATTATTTAACAGATCCTTCTAGGCTTACTCTTTATTCTAAAGAAATAATAACCTATATTGCTGGTTTTATTGCAAGAAAGTTGAGGAAAGTTAATAAATGTGAGGATTGTCTTTTGGCTTTGATCACAGATAAGTATCACGGAATCATTACGACTGAAGGACATGTATCCATGGTCATGAATAAATTAAAAAAAAAAAACACGGAATCATTGCTAGAAGAGACAAAGGAGGCCTTATTTATCCTTCTACTGACTTAAATAAAGTCTGTGAATTGGCAGAAAAGATATTTCGAGCGCGTTCACATAAAGGAAATTCATTTTTTAATGAGAAAAATGTGATGTCAACACTTATATTATCGTGTTACAAGGAATGCACACGTACCAATATTAATATATTTATTAATGACCATTTCGACAGTCAGCCTTTTATAGGGAATCACAGAACTCTCCTCATTAAATCAATCGCAATGCATTACTTCGAAACCCGTATTCACCATAGTACCAAACAATGTTTTGAACCACAATCGAAAATAAGAATTATACATAATAAGTTAGTGCTTTTTCAAGGACAGTAATTTGTTTATAAATAAAATATTACAGTTGCATCATTGCTATGTTTTATCGTTTTCTGTGTATTGGAATGTTCATTTTAATTTGCAAGTGTATGAGTTTGGCGACACTGGTTCCCGTACTAAGGCAGTCTAAGGGCACTTCCATAAATGATAGTACTTTTATACTGATAAAGCAATTGGTGCAAAATTATTCCCTAACCATTCCAAAATATCAAACATGCTCAACGTTAATAATCAAGTTTTCACTTCTGCCGGCACTCCCGGAGTGCTAGTTTTTTTTTTTACTATTTTACTTTTCTTTATGTACGTTTTCAATGAATACAGTAAAAAACGCTCGTCTGAACGCATCCTCCTTCAGGGTTTAATCTAAGAACTTAAGCGTATCAAGATTTTCTTGCTAGTCATGGCTTCTTAATTAATTTCTTTTCTTTCCAGATTTCGAGAGCACAAACATCCGAGAGTTAATAAAACAAGGATTGTTTGTCGCCCGAGTGAAATACAAACCCCGACATATGGCGTCACTAGATTGTAAGTCGTCAAACATTGCGTTAGAGCAAACTCGATGGTGAGATTATAAGATTTCTTGTTCATTAAGATTTTAATACTGTAAGTAGGTAGATTGAAAAGTGAAACCTTTTTGAAATACCTTTTCTTTTTGCGGTGTTTATGGAGCTGAAACAAAATGGAGTCTTTTGTGTTATTTTTAAGGTTGCCTTTTATTTTCGGTAAACCGTTTAATCCAACCGAGCAAGCGAAGAAAAATTCGTCTGATATCCTTTGTTTCTACGGTTTATAAAATCATCAATAAGACTTCAAAATACCTCTTAATATACATTGTCTTTAGGTTCCACAAAAATGCCTACTGTCTCTTTTAACATTTTAAATGCTGTCAGCACGGTGTGTTAATGTGGTGCTGTTCCACAAACGATGGGGCACTTAATATCGTGTCCTGCGTGTCCTGTTGTTTGTTAATTACAGAACCGATGGACGCTACTGAATGCATCAAACTCGTGGCTCACAAGCCACACAGTAAAGATTGCCATCAATACGCTAAGAAAAAGGCGGTAAAGAAAAACATCGAGAGGAAACCAGAAATTCGTAAAATCCACCAACTCTTACTTGGCTCGCGTGATAAACGCCTACTCCCTCTTTAAGGGAGGAGGCCTATTGTACCAGTAAAGGCAACGCTATAAGCTGATTAAGTTTATATACAGGATGGGAGGACACCAACGCACCGAAAAAAGAAAAGAAAACAGCAGTTTTCTACAAAAGTGCAATACCTACCTACACGGTCAAAATGTATGGAACGGCTGATTTTTTATAAATAAAAAATTGATTGAAACGATTTTTATTTTATTTTCGGGTCGGAATCATGTACTGAATACGTGGTAAGCGTTTGTGAGTCGGTGTCCCTTCCACCGTGCATATCACCGTGCGAACGGGGTCTTAAGCGGAAGGTAATCAACCATGCTTTGTTTGTGAAACGATTGTAAAACAAGCGCCTGTCAACTGAAGCCATCAGCGAGAATGGCTTCAAAGAAGCGAACAGCGAATGCGAGATTATGAGATTTCAGGTTAATTAAGATTTTCATTACTTAAGATTAGAAAGGTTGAAAGGTTAAGTAGCGTGAAGCTTTTGTTTTCTTTAGAGCTGTTCGTTGGTTTCCATTTGTTGAGCATTTTTCCTTGTAAATTCTCCTGGAACCATGGTCCAGTATCTAATTAATTAGTAAGTATATCTGCTGTGATATTTTTTGGTACCAGCTACTTAGGTACGTATTTAATTTTTTCAAAAGAAAAAAGGTAATCCGTTACTATTTCACTTGGTCTGAAAAGATCTATTTTAATTTATGAGATTACTAGCTTATGCCCGTGGCTTCGCCTTCGTGGAGTTCGGTAATTGTCCCACGGGATCGTACTACCGATATAAAAAGTATCCTATGTGTTAATCCAGATTATAAACTATCTGTGTGCCAAATTCCATATAAATCCGGTCAGTTTTCTTGCGTGAAAGAGTAACAAACCAGACATCCATACATCCTTACAAAATTTCGCATTTATAATATAAGTAGGATAAAGGATTTCGTTTATTCCAAAAGAACTCGAAGAATACTAATAGAACAGACGTACCTAGGACTAGTACTACCAGGGATTTTCTAATACACTGAAAATACTCTGTTACTGTAAGAACTCCTAACTCATAAAGTCATAACTGAAGTTTTAATGGCAAAAACATGACTCTCAATTCTGTATTTAAGTACCTAGTAACATTTTCATACATTGTCTTCACTTTGATAGGTAAAGTTTTCTATGATTTTAGTTTAAACAATGTCAAAATTATCTTCGTTAACTTTGTGTGGTGCATACAAATTATTGTTGGTGTTCCCTTTTCCCTTGTTTGAGCCATTCGGTGTTAGGGGAAGGTTGTGTCAGAATTCTGTTAAAGGCTGCACATGAGGTAATTTAACCCAAAATATGTATAAACCAAATTATAAATGAGCTAGACAAACATGTATAGAGTGTCCCAGAAGTCGACGTCAAGCTGGAATCGGGTGATAGGTCAAGTCATAGGTAATAGTTACCAGAAAAGTATAAAAAAAAAAAATCGAGAAACGACGGTCTTTTCACTTCTGTTGCTACAAATCTTTACTATTCTTAATTCTATAATTTAAAAAATACGTCACTAAGTTTTTTTATATTTTTAAAATAACTATTGTGAGTTGGCAGGCTTGACGTCGACGTTTGGGACACCCGAGCACCCAGTATATATCATACTGTACGAAGAAAATCTGGGGAACAACAGGAAACCGGCAGCCATCAGTTGTCTCAACTGCCTGCCTGATAGTAAAAAAAAAATGATACAATAGAGAAAGTTCTTTTTTTGGATTTTGTGGATGAAATTAAATATTTTACTAAAACTCCTTGAGTGTGCTATAAGAGCATATGTATATATGTCTGTTTTATTTTTACTTATTCATTAAAAACAATGACACTGTACCTAGTGGTGACATAATCAATGGCGCTGATATGTACTCGTAGTAGTAGTTTATTCTTCCTACAATAATATTATAATACTTGCAGGTCACATTTATATCACGCCTTATCCAATAAAAAATGCGACAACAGGATCACGACAAATTGAAGTGACGAAAAACACAAAGATTCATTCAGGTAAAAATCAATTTTACTGACAGACGTTTACCTTAACTCTTCAGTAAACAGACTGTGAAACAGTTTGCCACACGGGACTTTTCGACCCGACAAAAAGAAAAGTCTTCAAGTGAAGAGAGCCTAGGGAAAACTAGTCTTCTATACATACTATATACAAATAAATAAAATTGAAGTGTCTGTTTGTAATATCAAAAAACAGCTTTTTACTCAATTCTAATGAGAATAAATGCGGCACTAATAACAATAACACATTTTTTTCAATTTTTGTCTGTTTATTCCGGCTAATCTCCGAAACGGCTGGACCGATTATACTGGCAGATAGCTGATGTTATAAGGACTACACATAGGCTACTTTTATTTTATAGAAAATAAATTAGAACCCTTGATATTGGTAACAAAATCTGATTTAAAGCGAAGTAATATTTTTTATAATAACTTCACGCGAACGAAAGTCGCGTGCAACAGCTAGTTCAGCATAAAATATGGTACACATCCGCCTCACACCTTATGCATCGAGTCAAAGTCTCCCAAGAGAAAGGACTTCGACTTTCCCTTAACGTACATTCGCGAGCACCATTATGTATCTATTCACTGGGCAACTTTTCAAACAGTTTTTCTCCTAGTTTATTTGTTTGTTGCGTTTTAGAGCCCGTGACTGTACCTACAGATCCAGCACATCAAGCTACTACAATCTGTCAAATTTCTTTAATAGATTTTCAACTTTATCGCTAAAGCATTTTATTAAATAGACTAAACTAACTAAATACATTATTTTTAAAAACTTTTAAATGAACTAAAATTAATAAACTAAAAACAAACTATAAAATGGCATCGAAACATTCCGCTTCAACGCTGTCAGCTGGTAATGCATTAGGTTCAAGGGTGCTTGAGAAAATTAGACAATTTCGTATCAATTCATCAATTTCATTTTATTTTTGAATAGACTAAAATCTACAGCTTGATGTGCTGGTGTCTGTACATTGTACTGCCTGTTACTTTTTCATTAATACATATTTATGCGAGCATTTTGCACTGAAATGGACAAACTTCATCCACACATCTGCTTAGTATTCAAATTTCTATAGTTTCAAAGCCTTTACAAGGCTTGGAGTCACGAATTGAGTTGCCAACTCAGTTTCGTCAACTTAAACTAAATGTGTATTTGGGTGGTGTAGAATATTTGTTAACAACGTATTTGGTTATGCTGGAAACTCGCCAGTATCCATGTTGGTGTGTGAAGTCGGGGAAATTAGTTTTGTTAGTTCAAATTGTAAAGTAAAAAAGAGTAGTGAATATAAATGTTGATGAATCGAGAGGGAGAGTAAGACCATAGAAAAGATCGATGGATTATTGTGTGAGGAATGATATGAAGGAAAAAGGAGTGAATGATAGCGTGACGATTGACAGGGGAGAATGGAAGAAAAAAAAACGTGTAGCGCTGACCCCAAATGACATGGGACAAGGGCAGGTAGATGATGATGAAGTAACCTAACAAAGTTATATGAATAGGTCGTATAAAAAGACAAGTAATTTTTTAAAGTGGTTTGAAATAGCTATAACACGGTACATTTTGCAAATACTCCTGACTCCTGAAAAAGGTCGTCATGAGCAACCTTTACATTGGTCAGGTAACAGCGGCCCCTTATTTATACAAGAAACAGCATAACATAACATCACGCCCATAATCCCCGAAGGGTTAGGCAGAGGTGTACCTAATAGTATATCCACATTTCGCCAGTTATGTTTAAGTCCCATGTAATGGGGCGAGCCCACGAGCCTATTGCCACCAACGCGCAAATCCTGACTATCCAATATCATTTTGCCCGACCTGGGAATCGAACCCAGGACCTCATGCTCAGCAGTCACGGTTGCGACCACTAAACCAACGCGGCATTCCAATCAATCATGGCAGTAATCATGCAAACTTCTTTCAAAAAGATTTTATATATTTACAGAAGAAGCATCAAATATAACCAGTCTTTTGAAAACTAAAGACAGCATTAAAGACATACCTAGGAACAGTTTTCGAAGAGACGATGAAGATAGCAAATGCAACGGTCATGCATGCAAATGAGCAAAAACTACTGAATGATGAGAATGAAGAATTTGATGCAGTTATTGTTGAGTGGATGTACACCGAAGTTGATGCTAGGTAAGTGGATCAATTTTAAATATTAACACGCTTTATTAGCTTTACCTATAACAAACTATGTAAAAAATCTTAGAAGTTAAAATTGAACCATTTTCCGGTTTCCGCTGAGCTGACACTTTGCATACATGTTTAGTTTCGATGACAATGCATGGTTAGCTAAGTGCCGTCATTCTAAATTCAAAATGGCGGACTCCCAAAGATGGTAGAATAGTTATTTTTTATACATTCGGGTTTGCTGAAAAGAATACGCGAAATAAAATGACGTCACTGCATGGTTTTTAATTTTTTTTAATCACTCATTTGTATCAGTTATTAAAACCAAATGACTGATTTGTTTGACGGCATCTACAACGCCACATACGAACTACACACCTGACGTCACGCAAATCCTACATCGCGCAAGCAGAGTTATCCGCTTAATTAAATTATATCAACTGCCCGACAACAACCGTCGGGTATTAGCAAACACAACTCTCATCTGGTAGGAGGATCCTCCCTCACCATAAAGCCTAAGAGCTTTCCTCCCTGTTCTTCATACCTCTAAATTATTCATGTAAACTGCTCTAAACAAGATAAGAACATATGCTATGCGGAGTGGGTTCTCGTCAACAGTGCAACGACAGGAGATGTGCGAATTAAGCGCCATAACCTCCAGGCAATAGGTTCTCGATTGATCTTCTATTTCTTGGTCATTATTTTAACTAGTAACATTTCTTTTTAATTGTACTCATCACTTTTAGAAGTCCGTCACAAAAAGAAACTTACCGAATCCAAATAAACATACACTGACACTTATGAGGTACTAATAGTAAGTAATTGATAAGATAAGCAAATCAAGTATCTTGACTTGCCTCGCGAGGTTGTTGACATGTGGGATGTAGACTCAGCGATCATTGTGCCGATAGTCGTATCAGCCTATGAATTAATTGCCAAAAGCCTGGACCAATATCTGAGGAGGCTCTCGTTAGGCAGCTGGATCAAGGGCTTGATTCAGAAAGCGGTACTCCTGGACACGGCTCGTATTGTTAGGAGGTTCCTCTCTCTGGAGCCGGTAGCTTGGATCCCGATACCGGTGGGCTACAATTTTTAGTTTTTTAATATTTTTATATGTTTTTTTACATTGTTTTTTATTTTTAGGAATGTTTAAAAATGTGTGAAATTTGTATGAAAATAAATAAAGGAAGTAATTGAAAATCATGGAAGATATCCCTTAAGAGACAGTGTTATTTTATTTATAAACCATGAATGCTTAAAACAGTGTTTGAATCCAAATAAACATACAGCAACTTTTCACGTTCATAATTATTTTACTGAAAACTTTATTTACACATGAATACTCCAATCTGCTGAAATAATTTTCGAAGCTCTCGCTAAAGTTTTAAAACTAAATATTCATGACTGGTCCAGTCCACTAACTATCTGGTTGAAACAGCCGGCTTTTAGTAAACGATGACACGGTTCGCTTCACGTTACGACCGGGGACACGTTTTATTTCTTTTTAAAGCGTTGTGAACTGAACTCTTTCTGACTTTATAACACTGGCTAGTTCACATTTTCGCGCTTACAGCTTCGTGCAATCAAATCAGAGTATCAAGCGAGAGTAGCGTTAACGCACACCGCACCGTCCGGGGAGACGGTTTGGTTATGTGGGGCTTGCACCCACTAAAACACTAACCACTAACACCGCCGTGAGCCTACTGTCCGGAGATGATATCCGTGCTCACCTGACACATCGCCACCACTCGTGAAGGCCGTGCAAAACGACGATGATAGACTCCCCGATCTATCGTCCGCTGGCACCTCCTAGGGCGGCATCAGGTCCCCATGGCGCCTCCTCCGCCACCCCATCCTACTACGACGAATCGCGTCAGCGAGGGAGTCCTCCTCCCTAACGCGCTCTGCCGCCTCCCATGCCCCCTGCTGTCGACCATGGCCTTGGCCACGGCTGGCAAAGAGAGGTCTGCCCCGATTGCTGCTGCGAGAGCACGGCGCTGCACCACCCAAGCAGGACATCGCTCGAGGGTATGAAGTGCCGTGTCCTCGCTACAGCCGCACTGGTGACACACGGGAGTCGCCTCCCGCCTAGCCACTTTGTGCAGGTATTTACCAAAGCCGCCATGCCCTGACAATACCTGAAGGACAACGTCCTGTGTCGCCTCCGTACCCACGCCTCCAGGAGCGGTTGTTATTATTCAGTCAAAAAGCTCCTCGAAGTAATTACTAATAATATGCTAATCAAATAATTTCAGTTTCTCATCAGTATTCAACTGTCCCCTAATATGGGCATCTCCAGTGGAGCCGAATGAGTTCCTACTGAGTCTTTTGAAAGAGTATCCAGAATCATATGCACCGTCACCGTTGTCCTTCTGGCAAAGGATGGAGAAGCAGTTACAGCTATTACATAGAAAGTTTCATAAATGGTAAGTAAAGTAGAAATACTCGTAGTTTGGAGTTCATCACATACTGGTTTCAGCTTTGCCTTTCATTGAGAACCAAATATCTTACTTAGTCTGAGATTCATGTAATGTTGTACAGACGCACATCAAGCTACCCGAAACTGTCATTTTTTTCCAATCAACCTTGAACCTAAGGCTTTAGCGATAAAGTTGAAATTTTACTAAATAATTTTGAAAGATTGTAGTCGCTTGATGTGCTGGCGTCTGTACATAATATTTTATTTTACGACGAAGGATAACGTACTCTCGAAGATTATAAACTCGGTTATAAAGTAAGGCTATTATGAAAGCTGATAAAATACATATCCCTATATAATTCAGATATCACATTTTGTTCATACTAAACAAAAGCAGTTCAGGAAAATACTATATTAATTTTACAACAAAGTATTTAATTAAGGAAATGAATAAAAAACGTACCTTCTCCTCTGAAATCCCCGAAGGGTTAGGCAGAGGTGTGGGTACCTAAAAGTACACCCACATTTCGATAGTTATGTTTAAGTTCCATGTAATAGGGGGCGAGCCTATCTGTAGCCATCAACCAGGCGCAAATCCAGACTCCGTGGCTGCTACTGAGAAATTCCTGATGGAAAAACCCAATAACACTTTGCCCGACCTGGCAATCGAACCCAAGGCCGCATGCTCAACAGTCGTGCTTGCGACCACTAGACCAACGAAGCAGTCCAAAAACATTCAGTAAATAATTGTAAACCTTTTTATTTATTTTTTATTTAATAAAAGAAAAATAATTCAATGCAAAATGAAAGAGAAATTCGAATTGGATTCGAACAAAATATCACAACAAAGAGAAACGCGTGCCTGCAAAAAATGATAAAACTTGCACTATTCTACAAATCAATATGGAACTATTGTTTCCATATCAAAAGATGTAAATCGTTCTACTAATGGACGAACGATCCATTTGTCAAGTCATAAAAAAATTACGTGACTCGTATGGCATGGCTATTAATTATTCACACGTAACTAATGGTTCTTTTTCTTTATTTTATAGAATTTTATTGTAATTAGGAGGTTTTATTCGAAGCCAGCCAGTGTAATAAATAACTATTATGGATGGAGAAAAACTAGTTGCGGCAATAGGGGTTTCGTAGTCAAACGCGATCCCATTTTTGCTGTTTCATGAGCATCTTTCAGATCCGGCAATTAAGTGATGAGCATAAGAGGAAAGTGCCAGGGAAGCCCGCGAAATTCAAATTTTCTTTCGTTTGTGTCCGTAATTTGAAGGTCCGGTACAATTTTAATCAATAAACAAAAGTTGATTAAAATTGAATGACTATTTCATGAAAAGTCACTTAATAGGATTAAATGAACTTAAAGGGTTGTACTGATGATTTTAATGATGATAGCTTTGTAAAGCCATATTTGTTACGGTCGCGAATCTTATTTTGTTTTTTTTTTTACCTCTGATATCTCTGATAAGAAAATTAAATAATTATGAAATACGACCGTAGGCTGCGTTGAGCCCTATTTTCGGCGTTGAATTAAAATTGTAAATAATAGAGATAGAGTTCCGGGAGTCGGAATTTTTTATTGGAAAGGACAATGACCAAAGTTGGTACCAAAAAGTCTCGCGCCTCAAAACCAAAATATTATAGTAATAATAATAATAATAAACATTTAATTCAGAATCACTTCCATATTTGTTAGTAACAATAAAAACTTATACACTAGTGTTAGTAATCAATTAATTTCTTAGCTGCGTAAGGCCCGCCGATCCTGAGGAATGTCTACTTGACTGCGTGCAGTCGTATCCACCGCCCCAAGATCGGAGAGTCCCACATATCCGCCAACGCTCTAAGGATGGTGTTGGGGCTGGCGCGAACACGGCGTAGCAGAGATGCGCATCTCTTGCGCATGATGGCCGAAAAACTATCAACACCCGCGTCGGCAAACATGCCGGACGCGCTGCAAAAACGCGGCAGCCCCATCAACACCCGGAACGTGTTGTTATATTGTATGCGCAGGCCACTATATGCCCTCTGCGTGAAGTCCGCCCACAGGCTGCACGTGTAAAAGGATTGGCAGTAGGCTTTGAAAAGCGTCACCTTAACCTGAGCCTATAGTAATTAGTTTCATATTTTTTTACGGCATTACGCGTCGGGGATTTGATTTTTGAACTGGAAATATACTTTTCGAGTTTAAAAGTACGAATATTGTTTTACTCCCTTTAAATGACGTTCCGTTTCAACTGAATATAAATGACGTTCCGTTTCAATTGAACAAACCCTTGTCTGTCGAGCGGACTCTAAAATTAATTACAATTAAGTAAGATCAATACACCAAATCGATTTAGTTTGGTTTATTGCTATTTGCAACAAAATAGATTTTCTCAGCCTAAAGATTTTGATTTATCGATTACATCCCTAAATCCCGACTAGTTTATAGCACTTACTATACTCTATGGTTTATAGTTATCTTATCTGTGGCATCTGACATTTGTACTGTACTGACTGACTATTGGCAATGTAAAGGTCTAAAATAAAATCGAGTTTCAGTCAAGCATACTGTGGATGTTACTTTAACTCGTAATTCTTACTAATATTAGTGTATTACGCTGTTTTTAGAGCAATAATGTAATGTATGTGTGTTAAAATACGTCGTTGGTAGCGTCGAAAAAATAGACCTACTTTTTAGGTTAGTTTCGATTTTATAAAATAACTCTGAAACGCGGGTTTTTTTTTCAAAAATAATTTTTGTAGGAGTTAATACGATCAGTGTAGTCTATAAAAAACAAGGTTTGATTTTGATGCAGCATGGTACGGGATTCCATACTTCCATGAGCATTCTCTTTTCCTCCTCTTTAAAAATCTGTTTTCAAAATTCGTGTGACGTCTGTTACACATGACACAATGAAAAAGTTTAATGGGACCCATGACAAAAGAAAAAGTAGTACAGTACCAATTACAAAAATTCAACAATCGTAATTATTTCCAAAAAGTAATAATGGAGAGAAACATTTTTAAAAGTAGGGTAAAAAATACTATGCCACGTAAAATATGTATGAAAAACTTTTTATGTAATATCAGAAGGTGCTTGCTGGCCTTGTTTTATATTATAATACCCACCGTTGAAACTTTTACTAAGCTCGTAAAAGAAAATAAAGTTAACATTCCACGGCTTCTTTATAATCTGATACTGCCTTAATTCTATATTTCAAAACTTCAGTATGCCTAAACTTTTAATAAAAAAGAAAACTTTGAAGTCCTGGATTAATGTTACCGTCTGGATTGTTGTTCTAAAAGTAAATTTGAACATAAAGAAACGATGGAAGTGGAAGCGAAAACGTACGGTTAAAAGATGAAGGTGATGAACACAAATGGTCAGATGAAAGAATCGAAACATCCGAAGGAATAACATAGACCCACAAATTAGCACGTTCCCACTGCTGGGACACTGGCAGCCTGCTCTCAATGAGGGGAAAATAATAGCTAAGGACGAAATATGCAATCTTCAAGGTCATTAGCATTTTCCTGCCCCTGTTCCAATTTATTTATTAATCACAAAATCCACAGCTCTTTGAAATTACCCTAATATTTTATTTCTTTTATTATTATTTTTAATTATAATTATTTATTTATTTGGGCTCGCTGCAGCATTTACAGTACGAGTATCTCTTTGTCTTACATATTTCTTAATTAGTTATCATCTCATGAGTCCCCCCCCTTTCTAACCATATTACATAGCACCACGCTTGTAATACCCGTAGGATTAGGCACAGGTGTACCTAATAGTACACCCACATATCACCAGTTCTGCTTAAGTCCCATGTAATAGGGGGCAAGCCTTTGCCATCAACAAAATTTCTGATAGAAAACCCAATATCTCTACCCGATCCGGGAAACGAACCCAGAACTTCAAGCTCAGCAGCCGCGTTTCCAATCACTAGAACAACGAAGAACTATCGAATTCACGAAAAACAGTAACGACATTACCCCAATTTGCCGTTGGGTAGAACAGTATTTCTTTTTACTTCCATAGTAATTGATGACCTATAAATCTGTGTTCTAAATCTGTCGTTTTACTACCACCACGGCTATCAGTGACTCATTGTTTGGCAAATCTGCTAAATCACTACGGTTGTTACGTTTGCACGCATTGTATACCAGTGCCGTATCAGGCCGTAAATCTGTTTTGCCATTTGTTCAATGGTTTAGGCGATGGCTAAGCTACGCATGTGTGTTTTGTAGTTTATCTTTGTGTGAAAACGTAAACGGGATCATGACAGACAACAGAACATACCTGGCGAAGTGGGATTAACGGGCGTAATGTTATGTTATTTGACGACACGGTTGGCGCAGTGGTCAAGCGATTGACTGCTGCGCTGCATGTCGCGGGTTCGATTCCCGTACGGGACAAATATTTGTATGACCTACATGTAGTTGCAGGGCTATCTTTCCCATTGGGCACTCTGGGCACGTGCCCAGGGCCCCACGATCCAAGGGGGCCCTAAGTTCCTGTAACTGTCAAGAGGAACTTAATTTATCCCAGGCAAGGCTACAGGATAGGTACTACAATTTTCGAGCTCGTTACGCTCGCTTTTGAATCTAACTTCTTATCGTAAGTTAATAGTTACACATATAATATGTTTATATGTAGAGGCGGAGAACTTTATATTGAAACAAAACACAGATAAAAGTTTTTAATATCCTTGTAATATTGGTTTTATATCTGCAAAGGCCCCATTATTCTAAATTGCCCAGGGCCCCGAATTGGTTAAAGACGGCCTTGTGTAGTTGTTCCGGGTCTGGGTGTTTTTCTATCTATAATATGTATGTATTTACAAAAAAAAAATGTATATATGTAGTTTATCAGCCATCTAGCTACCATAACACAAGCATTAAGTTGCTTAGCTTGGGACTAGATGGTGCTGTGTGAAAATGTCCAGGGATATTTATATTATATTATATGTTATGTTATGAGTAACCATCCACTGCGATCCACGCTGCGCATGAAGCTAACTTAGCAAACTTTTTCTAGCACATCCTGCGTAGTGGTGTCGTCTTTATCATTAGTAACGCTACAATAAACGGTTCTAGGAGAACTACTAGTATAGTGAAGTTGCAGTAAGCAGAATAATCAATAATGAAGCCTAGACCTTGCCAGCTTGACCTATGGGTGGAATTTGCATACTATATGTTGCAACGACTGTCTCTTGTTTATTATTATTTACTCTTACTTAATGGATAAAGTAAGGAACGAGTATATTAGAGGAAGTTTAAAAGTTGCGCCAGTTACAGAAAAGTTGAAAGGGAACCGACTGTCTTGGTATGGACATTTGTGATGAGGAGGGACGAATCGCATGTGACTAAAAGAGTGATGAATATAAACGTTGATGGATGGAGAGGGCGAGGAAAACCAAAGAAACGATGGATGGATTGTGTGAGGAATGATATGAAAGATAAAGAAGTAAATGATAGCATGACGGTTGACAGAGGAGAATGGAAGAAAAAAAACGTGTTGCGCCGACCCCAAATAACATGGGACAAGGGCAGGAAGATGATGATGATGACTCTTACCCTATAATAACGTCCTTTGTTGATCAGGGTATTTCTAATTTACGCTAGAATTTACAAGGGCCGCTTATGTGACGGCCTAGATATTTGGTATTTTCTAATCGATAGGAGTCTCTTAATTCCTCTCCTGAAGTAGCAATTGGTTTATTAAAGGCGAATGTGTCTGGCTGCCCGGCTGAATTTAAATTTAAACACATAAACCCTATGATAGTTATTAAAGCTTTCCGGCAAATAAAAGTCAAACTGACCGAAGATCTTTGGGGAATGTCTATCAAAGTTTGTACATCCATAGTTGAGACTGTAGCACCATACTTAGCTTTGATTTTTAATTTGTGTGTAGACCAAGGAGTTTTCCCTGATTTAATGAAATACAGTAAAGTCATACCTCTTTTCAAATCCGGGGATAGTAAAGATACTAATAATTATAGACCTGTATCCGTGTTGCCAGTTTTTAGCAAGGTGTTTGAAAAAGTAATGCTTAATCAAATGCTCAATCATTTTAACACCAACAGAATCTTACACGACCAACAGTATGGTTTCACTAAGGGACGTTGTACAACTGACGCCGGTGTAACCTTATTAAAGCACATATTTTCTGCGTGGGAAGCATCCCAAGACGCAATAGGAATATTTTGTGACCTCTCCAAAGCATTTGATTGCGTAAATCACGACACATTGCTTTTGAAACTTGAGCATTACGGACTAGGTAAACTTGCACTTAGTTTGGTAAAATCTTATTTAAGTGATAGACAACAATATGTTCAAATAAATGGTGTTAATTCACAGGGTTTAAAAGTAAAAATGGGGGTTCCGCAAGGCTCAATATTGGGTCCTTTCCTCTTTCTAGTATATATAAACGATCTACCCTATTTATTAAAAAACCAACCTCAAAATATGGTGTTATTTGCTGATGACACTTCCCTAATTTTCAAGATAAATAGACGGGCCCAAAATCTAGATGACGTAAATAATGCCCTACTTCAGGTCCATAATTGGTTCACAGCAAACAATTTAGTATTAAATGAAAAAAAAAACGAAATGCATAAGATTTGCTTTACCAAATGTTAAAAGTAACGAGTGTGATATAGTATTGAATAAAGAGAAACTTGAATTCGTAGATAAAACCGTTTTCCTGGGGCTTACGCTTGATTCAAGGCTACAATGGGGTTCTCATTTGAAATCTCTTGCGGGGCGCCTAAGTTCAGCAGCATATGCTGTTAGAAAAATCCGTCAATTTTCTGATGTAGATACCGCTAGACTGGTCTATTTTAGTTACTTTCATAGTATAATGTCTTATGGCATTCTGTTATGGGGACGGGCTGCAGACATTGAGTCTATATTTATTCTGCAAAAAAGAGCCATCAGAGCCATATATAATCTTCGTAGGCGCGATTCTCTCAGGGAACTGTTTAAGGAAATCAAAATCATGACGGTACATTGTCAATACATCTACGAAAACATAATGTACGTTAGAAAAAATCTACATCTTTTTAATAAAAGAGGTGACAGACACAATTACAGTACGAGAACTAGAGACCAATTAGTTCAGCCGGGCTTCAGACTCGCTAAAGTAGACTCATCTTTCATGGGGTACTGTTTAAGATGCTATAATAAAATTCCACAAAGTATTCTTGAACTGAATGAGACGAAATTTAAATCATGCATTAAACGCACACTATGTAAGCAAGCATATTACAAGTTGGACGATTATATCTCTGATAAAAATGCTTGGCTCAATGCCGGTCCTGCTCCACATGGACAGGGGCGCATAAACTGATTAATGGATAGCATTAAATAGTATTGTTGGAGCTGCTGAAGATTGTACAACTATCTTTGCATTGTATAGATTCAATTTCTTTTGGTATTATATAACCGCATAGCCCATATTATGTGAGTACTATGTAATAGAAAGCTATCCTTCGTTGGAAACCTACGTCATTTTTTTTTTTTTTGACTTGAATTTGCCCTGGCGGTTAAGTGTATGTCATGCTCACTCAAATGTCTCGCTGATGGTGGCGCGTGTGTCGGATCAGTTAGTTCCCTTCAATATGGTTGAGTTGAATGGTGCTGATACATGCGTCATGTTCGTGAACGGGCGCTGTCAGTTGTGACTGGTCATCTCTTGGTTGCCACGGCTTATTTGAATTAATTATTTTATTTTTTGAATTGTTCTTTTCCTTGTTTTTACTATGGACACTTTTAACGTGCACATCTTGCTACATCGCTCTCACATAATGTACCATCTAAACATGAATGATGTAACCAAGGTTTTGTAAAAATATTCTGATTTAAAAGAGTGTCCATGGAGTTTCTTGCCCGTTCTTCTCCATAGAGATCTACGTTAGGGAATGGGCAACTACAGTACTTTCACAGTTTTTATGCCTTGTGACTGGGACTGTAGCTAAATTTCATTGTTGTCTTTGTTTCGACAGTTCAAAAGTGCCTGTAACGGGCCTACTTGAAATAAATGCTTTGATTTGATTTGATTGAAAAACCAATGTCCTTCAAGATTATTTTCAACGTAATGAAAGGACTATTAACAAAAAGTCTATTTCTCGATTCAACATGGAATTTTGAATTTTCAGCTGTCTTTTTTGCAAACCTACCCACTTATTTATGTAAACTATAGGCTACCTTTTACTCAATACCTACCTACAATTTACAGTTTTACCTTTTACAGGTTCCAAAGCGGCAAAGAGGAATCCGTATTCAATAGAGCCTTTGGTCCAGCAATGGTTAAAAGAGGTGGAATTTTACCTCCCTTTGAAGTGGTAAAGCACAATGGATCTCTTTTGTTGGGAAATTCGCATTTTTCCACTGGACAGTCGTTCCGTTTGCCACTGAATTATATTCAGATTGCTGGCTTCCATATAGGAGAAAAGGAAAGCTTTGACAAAGGTAAAAAAAGAATGTCGGATAGATTAAGAATGAGAAAAAAATAGTGTCTTTTCATGTCTCACTGCGTTCTTCATTTAAATTGCGCAATTTTAAATCAAAAAGTTTTGATGTGTTTTTTTAAAACTTTCATTATTTTAGAAAAATCTCGATGAGTTATCAAGTCATAAAATACGAGCATAGCTAATCAGGAACGGGTCGCTAGTGAATGATAAAAAATGTGCAACTATTTATACTACTTAGTCAAATAATTACGAAAATGCTTGAAGGTAATCCAAATTAATCTCTTTTATGAAAATAAATAACAATTCCAAATTACAGTAATAAGGTATAATAAGACGTTCTCAAAGGAAACATAATGATATCTTCTAAATAAATTATAGCTTGTTGCGAGCAAAACGACAAGATCACGTATACAAAATGAAACATGTTTACTGTATGCTTATTAATTTGTAATATCATGACCTCTGAAGATGGATGGATTATGCGAGGAACGATATGAAGGATAAGGGAGTGAATGATGGCGATACGGTTAACAGGTTAGGTTCGAAGTAGAACACCCTGTCGTGGCGGAAAATGATGATGTTAATCCCCTCTTTGATATAACTATTATCTACATATCAGTGATGACAGGTGGACTAAGGCTGTCACCGAATGGCGTCCAAAAACGGGGAAAAGAAATGTGGGTCGTCCGGCGGCGTGATGGGCAGACGACATAGTTGCCACATGGGGGAAAACCTGAAGGCTGGCACAGGAACGTGGAGATTGACAAAAGAAAAGAGAGGCCTATACTCAGCAGTGGATGAATTCAGGCTGTGGATGATAATTATCTATCAAAAGCCTCAAACTCACAACTAGGATGACAATAATGAAACTGTTTAAGCAATCAACGAGCCTTGGAGTTTTTCTTTCATACAGCCTAAAATAATATTAATTATCACCACTGACTAGTAATAGAGGAGACCACGAGGTCATAGGTAGTCTGATACGCTAGGCTGATCACATGAAATGCGCACCACATTCACTTAATACAAACACTAGAAGCCATACGTGCTGAAAATAGACTCAGATAGTATAATATTGTCAGACAAAAAGTAATCCTAGGAGAGGGCCATGACCAGTGATCGTAATAGGCTGAGTATATTTGCCTAAACTTCGGAGAACAGAGACAGAAAGTGGAGACTTCCTTACGACTATATTTTTTTTTCCCGTGATTCGGGAAAAATCTTCAATAAGTTGAAAATAAGCTTTATTTAAGATGTGTAAAGGCTATTTTTAACGAAACTTGCAATTAACAGATCTTAGGAATTTTCACTAAAACTAATCTAACTTAAATCATGTATTAGAATAATTTGATACAACGGTTAGTTAAAGGATCGTAAATATAATTCGAATACATGAATTAAAGTTACGATTATTTATTTCGGGATTTTACGTGAAAATTTCGAAATTTGGTAATTGCAAGTTTAGTTAAAAATAGCCTTTACACATCTTAAATAAAGCTTATTTTCAACTTATTGAAGATTTTTCCCGAATCACGGGAAAAAAAAAATATAGTCGTAAGGAAGTCTCCACTTTCTGTCTCTGTTCTCCGAAGTTTAGGCAAATATACTCAGCCTATTCCGATCACTGGTCATGACTCATGACCCTCAGTATAAAAAGACGCAAAAAGATTCGCTAAGCTAGTAATAATAACATACCTTTTCCTCAACTTCCACATCCTTATTAATATTATTAATGCGGAAGTAATACTTTTTCTCTGTATGTCTATCTGTCTCTTTGTCTATTACAACGTGGACAGTTTTCGATATCGTTTCACATCAAGTGTCCATGTTGTCCTATATCCTAACTCAGGCTACCTTAGACTTCGTTTAGGGCAACAAATAATACTTTTTATCCCAGTAGTACGATCCCGTGGAATAATTTCCGGCCTCTATGCGGGCGAAGTCACGAGCAAAAGCTAGACATTATTATAATGAAATTATGCCATCCAATATTTATTTCGCAGAATCTACAAAAGATTATGGATGTTTCCAAGAAAGGCGTGGTATATTTCAGTATGGGACTGACATTAAAAGGAAGTACCCTACCAGAAAATGTTATTAAAGATATTTTGGGTATTTTCGAGACAGTAAATATGACTGTAATATGGAAATATGAGAGGAAAATTGGAACACCGCAGAATGTACATTTGTTTTATCGAATTCGACAGCAAACTATTTGGGTTTGTTGATAGATTTATTCATTCCTTTAGAATTGTTTCTACGATACTTTAGATATACTGTGTTTGAAGTATTCACTAATCTCCTTTGTCTGACAAAAATAGCTTGATCCTTTAACGTCGAAATAATTTCATTAATGAAATTCCTTTCAAAGGTAAGATTAAATCTTTAGAAATATTTCTATAATTTGCAGTTTAGGCAGTATCTTTTGACACTCGCTTCGGTATAACATAATTATGATGAAGTAGAGGATACCGAAATCGAGTTACCCGAAAATGATTTATTTTATTTTCAGCACATCCAAATTGTGTTTTATTCATTACGACAGGAGGTCTCCTGTCTTCAATCATTTATCGAAGCTGTACACTTCGGCATGCCTATTATCGGGATTCCATTAATTCAATAATGTGGAAAAAGCAGTAAACAAAGGTTTTGGTAAGAAAGCAGATATTACAGATATAAAGACCTTGAAAGCAGCTATGGATGACGTGATAAGAAATACCAAGTAAGTGAATGTCATAGAGGTAGTACAACTTTATGAGGGTAGAATTTAGGTGAAACCATTTCAGGATTCCATGCGCCACATATTAAGTGTAATAGGGACCGTTTCCTGGTTCAGAATTACCCCATTTATGGACGAAATGGTCAGTCATGTAGATGATGATCACATTAAACAATTTGGATGGGTATACAGGAAAGATATATAAATATGTGTAAAAGTTGATATGCCTGGAAATTTGGTGATTACACTGTGTTATAACGACTAATAGAGAAGTATGGATTAAAAATACATGAAAGAATGATGAGAATACAGGCTCTGTATTCGAAAATTTCATCTCATAATTTTCGAAGTTTACAATAAAAATAATGTATCTTAAAAAAAATCAAACTATTTATTTCCACATGCATTCATAAAATTATTACATAAAAAATAACGCTCAATCTTTTTCAAGCAAGATTATGTACGCTATCGATTCTAATATGTTGAATATTAATTTGTCTTTAATGTTTTCAGGTATCTACAAAAAGCAAAAGAACTCTCATCATTATACCATGATCGTCCCATCCCTCCAAGCAAAGAACTCTTATTCTGGATAGAGCTAATCATTCGTACAAAAGGGGCTGCTCACTTAGAATTACCTGGATCAGACTCTTGCTGTAGTACTCCATATTTCGAACTGTCATTGTTATTTTAACTCCAATGGCATGTCTCTTCGTGTTGATTGTATGTCTTTTGATAAGAAGAAGAAAAGACGATGATATTGACTTCAAAAACATTATTTAAGTATTATTATGATCTATTTTCGTGTTGGTGTCTGATCTGTAAATGTGTTTTTTCTAGATGACTACTGTAAGTAATAAAAAAACCAAGACTGACGGTCATATTCTTTTTGCGTTCCGCTTGCAAGACTCATAATTAAATTCTCCTTTGCTATTTCCTTTTACGTACGGCTAGTACAAAGGTTCACCAGCAAAATAAATGAGACGCTCATTTATACGTTTTTCAACATCTAATATCTTTATACCACTACCGAGCTTGCGTTTGCCGACTTGCATTACAAAGTCTACACGTTACAAAGTTAACTGTAAAGAAAAATAAGCATGGAATTCCTTTGCCAGAGCCTTGCTTTTTCAAAGAAAAAAAGAAATACAATAAATTGAAAGACGTGAGTTTCTGATACTTTCAAAGCTTTGAGTTATCTTGGTTCAAATGTTAAGCCTCGTTTACATGAGGAGAGTGAGGAGTTTTACTCGACCGTCGAGAGGTGAGTCTTGCATTGATAGCAAGACTCGCCTGGCAATTTTCTGATGATTTGAAAGAAATACGATTTTTGTTTTTACAATTTTGATAGCAAGACTCGCCTGGCAATTTTCTGATGATTTGAAAGAAATACGATTTTTGTTTTAAAAAAAATGTTGTTTATTTATTTATTTAACTCTCTGTCCTTTGTACTTCAAGTACAAAGTACAGAGGCGGACTTAATGCCATAGGCATTTTCAACCTTTGGGTGATGCGGAGACAAACAGTGTTAGGTGTATATGTATTTTTTTTATTTTATTCCAAGATATACTGCAAGGATATATGTTTACTTTCAAAACCGAGTCGAATTGTTCTTCATAAAATCGCCTACACTTAACGTGGTGGGTAAACATGGAAAAGTAAACGTTTGGACGTTCCCATCGCGTCATATAAACGGGAAGTTTAAGTACATGTGAAATGTTTTCATAATACGCCTCCGGGTCTGTTTACCCTTACTGAAAGATTGTGTAATGTTAGGTGAATGTTTTACTGAAAGTATATAATGTAACTGCTTAGGTAACGGTAAATCGTATTTACCTACTCAAAATTGGTGGAGGAAAACATCGTGTGGGATTTACTCAGGCTGTTTTCTTTCTCCGTATTTGGCATGACTTGTAACCACAAACACGAAGAATGAAGATGATAATTCACCACCCCGTGTGGTGGATCACGACCCACTCTCTTTCATAGAGACGAAACTTTTGTCCCAGCAGTGGGAATTGTTATAGGCTAATTATGTTTAAGCCTCATTGGTCGCAAGCGCGACTGCTAAGTATGAAGTCCTGGGTAGGATTTCCGGGTCGGGCAAAGTATTATTGGGTTTTTCCATCACGAATTTCTCAGTAGCAGCCACGGAATCTGAATTTGTGCACGGTCAATGGCAATAGACTCCCCCCGTATTACATAGGACATAAACATAACTGGCGAAATGTGGGTGTACTATTAGGTACATCTCTGCCTAACCCTTCGGGGATTACAGGCGAGAAGTTATGTTATGCTTAGTCTTATATCTATACTTGATTGAAGACTTAAAGTTACTTGGTCTGAACTAGGATGGGAGTAGTTCAAAACACTGAAACTCATAAGTGATATGAAGTTCAGTCACGATGTAATCCTGTCCTTATACTATTTCCCCGGGAATTTAATCAAACCCCGATTTCATTATTACCCTGCTACATACATAAATTGTATAGGTACGTTTGTATGTACGATACAATTATCCGATCATGTATTAAGCTAATTAGGAAACAGAGCGGAGCGTAATTAAATATGTAGCCATCTCTTTCGTTAATCATTACGTGAGTTATTCTAACGTATTAATTACTCTTAATAACTTTGGTTCATATGAAAAGGGGGCTCATGCGTGGCTAAATTATCGCAGCCAATCGATGGTTAAGCTACGTATTCCGAGTCCGGTCCTTGGATGGAGTGACCATCAGTTAAGCCGCTGGTCCACGCTATCGTTTAAAGATCTTTGTCAGCCATTATGTTATGCTCATAATGTGTACGTCTTTCTACATTGTTCTCACATATATGTAAGTATAATCTCAACATGAATGATGTAACCAAGATCTTGTAACAATATTTTGATTGAAAAGCGTGTCCATGGAGTTTCTTGCCCATTCTTCTCCATAGAGATCTACGATTATAATGGGGAACTTCGGCATTTTCACAAGTTATGATGCCTTGTGTCTGTGACTGTAGCTTCGCCTTTTTTGTTTTTCTGACATTCAAAAGTGCCTGTTATGGTCTAATTGACATAAATGCTTTGAGTTTGAGTTTTACCGCTAAGCAGAATTCCTTAAGCCTGACAACCAGAGTTGCCCAGTCGTTGAGTTGTGGAGGTCAGATAGGCAGTCGCTCCATAAATTACTTGTATTCAGTTGGATTCGGTAAGACTGGAAGCCGATCGCAACATAGTTGGGAAAAGGCTCTGGAACAACATGTTATCTTGAGTAGCGAGTATGCCATTGGAATATCAGTTCCGTCTGAAAAGTTTTGCTATGTAATTTTATTTGACCCTGTATATCAATATAAATACCAGTAAATTAATTTATCATAATACATAGTTCAAACAACGATATAACCGACGATTAATCTATTCACATTCAATTCGATTACCTCTTAATGTAATTGTGCCTCCATCTTGGATTGTAACCACGTTTCTCTATTATTCAACGGATATTGTCTTTGGTTGGCAAATCAAATCTTCAGAGAGATAGAACACGCATTGTATGGACAAACAATTGTAAGGGTTTGTGGTGTTCGATAGATAAGTTAAACCCATTTGGCAAAAGCGGCATTTATTCGTGGTGGTTAAAAGAGGCTAATGGTAATTAATTGTACAGTCTCGAGCACCAATACTTTCCTAAATTTAAAAGCAATTTTCGCGAGAAATAACGATTGTAACTTAGAGATAGTATATTTTTCAAAAAATACATGGTCCAGAATACCATGTACGTAAGAACATGAAATTTTGATCAGAACAGTAGGAGAAAAACACTTTTGAAAGTTGTAAAGTGTTTACAAATTGGTGCTCGTGACTGTACATATACATATGGCTTTTTTAAGTGTAAAAATGTTTGTAAAAAAAAACAATTTGAAGAATAAATATCATTGGACTACTTCGTTTGGCTAGTGGTTTCTAGCGCGCCTGCTGAGCACAAGGTCCTAGGTTCGATTCCCGGGGCGAGCAAATTTTTATTGGGTTGTTCCATCAGGAATTTCCCAGTAGCAGCCACGGCATCTGGTTTTGTGCCCAGTTGATGGCTATAGGCTCGCCCCCTATTACATAATATGGGACTTAAAACATAACTGGCGAAATGTGGGTGTACTATTAGGTATACCTCTGCCTAACCCTTCGAGGATTACAGCCGTGATATTATTTTACGTGTTTTTAATAAACTCGGGCCTTTTAACATGGACGAAGGTAAAAGAAACTATTGAACGCCACCTACTACGATTCTTACATGCAAACTCATTTTGTTTATAAAATAAGTATGTTAAAAAATTAATACCTATAAGAACAACAAGGCATAACTGTAGGAATTTCCTAGCATATACAGGGTTATTTGTAAAACACCAGAAACCTCTTAAGAGGTCATTGTACTCATCACTATGAACTACTTTTACTATGGGACCAAACCTGAAATCACGAAAAAAAAATCAGCTGTTCCCTACATTTATGATCGATTAACTCGTCAAAATGTAGGGAACAGCTGATTTTTTTTCGCGATTTCGCGATTTCATAGTGATGAGTACAATGACCTCTTAAGAGGTTTCTGGTGTTTTACAAATAACCCTGTATATCTCGAAATAAACCTCTTATCTTTTCACAAGGAAAACTCTGCCTTTATCTAGCTTACAAGGTACAAAGAAACAGCAGATACACTGAAAATCTGTGTTGGTACCTCTTATAGGTAGACCCCTTATGCCCCAAGTAATAAGGTTGAAAAGTGGTCGACCGTCGGTGAACTCGATATCGTAAAGAACATAGGTAATCATTACTATACCCTTCCTACGTGCAAAAACGAAGCTTGAAAATAAAAACAAATGACAGACACACGGTCGCAATTCCCTCGTTTTCGCAACAAAAGCAAAAAATGAAGGCATAAATCACCTACATACGCTTTGAGGCAACCCTAGCGTGTCTGCTTGCAATATCCTCAGTTCCCAATATCAGAAAGTGTAGAACATCACCGCATTGCTAGACTGTCTTTTGTCACGAATGTCGACGACGGTGACGAAATATCGATTTGAACCTATATAAAAGACGTCTTGTGTCTGCCAAGTCGATGCATAATTTGGAGCTTTCTTCAACCCCATTAGTCGCTTCAGACTGCGAATATTTAAGGTGATTACAAACAATTGAAGTAGACAAAGAGAGAGAAGAGCTCGTGATTTTAATTTAAAATACGTTCTCCAGCAAATAATTACTGATTTTTCATACTTTTTACTGACTGTAAACAATGACAAGAAATACCAGCTTGAAATAAAGTGAATATTTACGTCGCGTAGAAAATTAAAAATTCTATTTTCATCACGTTTACGGTAAGCGTAGGGACGGTAGACCTTGGAACTCAAGCCTGATCGATAGGTACCTCTTACAAAAATAGAATTCCTATACATATAATATAAAAGTAATTAATTTATTCGCCTTCAATCCCACACATGAAGAAAATATGTAATTCCATTCCTAGCCACATAAACTTAGAAAATTACGGGGTGGAAGAGACACCGACACTAAAACGGTTACCACGTATTCAGTACACTAAGCACCGATGAAAAATTTCTAAGTGGGGGGGCCACTTAGAAATTTTTGTGTTTATGTATGTAGGCACTTTTAAAGGCAACAGCTGATTTTTTTTGCCCCATCCAGCCGATATATCTAGAGGTATGACGTAAGGTCTGCTTCACACATTTTAGGGTCGGTCTGACGAGTAATAACTAAGAATATGTGGATAGAGCCTGTATACACCATTATTTTTAGGTCGTTCTGGAGCCGAATACCATGAACTCGATCATCGAACTCGAAACGATTGGGACCATTTTTTTCATGTGTTGCGTCGTGGATCGTGGATACGTTTTACACACACATATGCATTTGAGTTCTCATTATTTAAAAAAAAAACATTAAATTTATTCTTTCGTGTTTTTTTTATTGTTATTTTTTGAAAAAAATAGTCCCAATCGTTTCGAGTTCGATGATCGAGTTCATGGTATTCGGCTCCAGAATGACCTAAAAATAATGGCGTATAAGACAAACACGACAAATACACTCGAGAGCAATGAATCCGGGTCACTTAAAGAATGTTAAAAATCTCGGAAACTAAAAATGATAGGTTAATGCAATAAATTGTATTTAATAGACAATGTAATACTCCTTAAATGAAAGTAAAAAAAATATGAGTCGCCATACATTTTATTAACACAAAATTACATAAAGAAAAAAACTGCTGATCTCTCCTTAAAACAAAAATAGGAAACATGAAATTTTTGAACTTTATTACGATTTTCTTGAATTTTAATACTTCGTATTGCCTCCTCGTGCTTCCATTACTGCGTTTACGCGGTATGGCATGCTGTACACCAAGTTCCTTATACGATTTTGGGGAATATTCTCCCATTCCTCTGTGAGAGCAATTTTGAGCTCACGAAGCGTGATTGGGGGAGGGTTTCGTTGTTTTACGCATCTGCCTAGCTCGTCCCAAGCATGCTCGATCGGGTTGATATCCGGGCTGCGCGCTGGCCACTCCATACGAGTAATGTTCATCTCTTGAAGGTAGTCATTCACAATCCTACCTGTATGAGGTCGGGCATTGTCATGCATAAATATAGCATCCTCACCTAAATTGACCATAAATGGACCAACGTGATCATTGAGGATTTCTTCCACATATCTTACGCTAGTTAAAGAGCCGTTTTCTATGATCACCAGCTCTGTGCGACTTTCAGAAGAAATTCCGGCCCACACAAGTACAGACCCACCACCGTAGGCTACTTTTTCTTCGATGCATGCTTGCTTGAATCTTTCCCCTGGTCTTCGATACACTCTGTGTCTTCCATCGTGCTTGTAGAGCATAAATTTTGATTCGTCGGAGAACATAACTTTTGACCAATCTTCAATATTCCAATTTACGTGGCTCTGGGCATATCTTAGTCTTGAAATACGATGCCCACGCTCCAGTTTAGGGCCGTTTGCAGGTCTAAGGGGTTTTAAGTTAGATTCAGCAAGCCGACGTCTTACTGTCCATGCACTTGGGTTACTTCCTCCGAGGCGTCGAAACTGATTTGTGAGTTCAGTTCCTGTGAGAAAGCGATTTCGAATCATGGTGTTCACCAAGTATCGGTCTTCTCGTGCTGTGGTACACCTGGTTCTGCCCGTTCCTGGTCTGCGTAGGTTAGAACCAGTTTCTTCATAACGTCGGAGAACTCTTTGTACTGTTGACAGCGACACACCGACAGTCCTGGCTGTATCGCGCTGACTCCGGCCGGTTTCCAGCATTGTAAGTATTCTGGTGCATTCTTCAGGCGTAAGCGACATAATTTCAGCTTGAATAATGAATATAGAGCACTATCAACATGGTTTATGTACCCACATAAATGACAGATTACAAACAAAAGCAAAACCAAATGCTGTAATTTCGTAGTTCCATCTTCGAAAGTGGCCCTTTTTCAAATTTGATTTTTTTATGATATAACTTTACAATAACTAAGAAGTTTTAATACCTTCATTTAAGGAGTATTACATTGTCTATTAAATACAATTTATTGCATTAACCTAGCATTTTTAGTTTCCGAGATTTTTAGGATTCTTTAAGTGACCCGGATTCATTGCTCTCGAGTGTAGTTCAGTTTTAGACGAGGATTTGAAGACTCTACTTACTTTTGGTTTGAGGATCAGAATGTGATAGGCAATGTCCAGTAGGTGCAAAACTACAAATCTAGAGTATCTAAGAGTAAAAAATAAGGTATATGTATACTAAGCGGAGTAAAATAAAAACTATAACTTCATTATGTATATTATTATTCACGAACAATTTTATGCAACAATGCGAGACAAACTCAAGTTCCACTTCATTTAAAATTGAATAAAATCTTCATACTCGAGAGCTTTTTATACCTCACTTATGCAAAAGCTAGCCAGTCTTATATTATGAGCCGTAAACAAAGATCGTTATCACTGAATATGCAAATACTGTGATAAGGCTGGCAGGAGAGAAAGCGCAAACAACCAGAGAAAAAAAAATGGAGGCTGAATTTGAATTTCGAAGTAACATCATTTTTATGAAAAAGAATGTTAATGTTATTTCGTTCTTGTTAATTTAACCGTTTCACGTATCTTTCTTTACATTTCTTTTGAAGATATGTATTAGGGATTTAATTACTAAAGTGGGAGCAATTGTATTAAAGGTGTACGCACAAGTACGACGACCAATCTACCAATACGAAACCAGTATAAGCGGATCTCTCATTGTACGGGAAATCTATACAAAGCGAGGCCATGTTATAGTAAAAATTTATAGCTGATGTGTCGCAGTGTGAAATTGGCCAAATCCTTCATTGGTAAGTAAATTCACTGTATTTTACGTGAACTTTTTTAAGAACTTGTTGATTCTCTCGAAAGTGAAAGTCTCAATTCCGTTTCATTACAAGTTCTTCATTCCGAAAAACCAATAATATAAATGTAGAGGGAGCCCAAAGAAACGATGGATGGACTGTGAAGTATGATATGACTAGAAAGGAGGTGACTGCTGAGATGACGAGTAATAGAGAAGTATGGAAGAAGAAGAAATGCTGCGCAAACCCCAGATAAATTGGGACAGAAGAAAGACGATGAAGAATTTTGTTAAAAAAAAAATTGCCAAATAAATGATCTAGGTTTCTCCTGGCTGCTCTATTATGGATAGTGCTTTACTTTACCAACTAGACCGGCTGGTGTTTCTAGGAAAATAGAAGTTATTTACTCAAACTATCGCTATGTTATTGGTACTGCATCCCCTGAGGCTTTGAATTTACGGAGCTTCTAACTTCTAAGTGATTGGATGGCAACCTGTAGGTACTTTAAAGTTATAGCTAGGTACTTTATACTGGTATCCATCGTTAACTCAATTCAGCGGACCGTAGCATACCGTAGAGTGGGGAACTATAAAATCGAAACTTTGGATTATTAAATAAGTTAGAAATTACTCGTGCTAGAAGAGGATATTCAAACTGATTTAAATCAAGCCTATGAGCTAAACCGGGTAATTAAAATACCTAACCTCTTTTCAGTGACAAAGTGAGTTTTGCCGGTTTCTTAATTGAATAATTGAAGTTAAAACTAACTTAAGTTTTAAATTTTGAGTGCTAATTGGAGTTTAAGTATAATCAAAAACTTAAACCATAAACTAGGCATTGGACTGTTTTGTTCATTTTTCCGTCTTAACTGACATTTGAAACACGTTACTTTTCATGGTAACATTCACACGGGTTCGGGAGACGAGAAAATCAAGTTAAAATCAAACCGTCCCTGAAATCAATACAGGTACTAAGGTATCTTACATTTCGTAATACACCAACACGTGGAGCATACGTACTTTATTGTAATTATATTTTATTATATTTGTTAATCTGTAAGGTAATATATCTATGGGTGAAAATTGCATGACAATAAATGAATGTTGGTGCTGTTGTTGTAATAAAAGCTATTAAGGGAATATATTACACCCTCCTGCCATGTCAATCTGCTACTTTGGACTAACTTTGGAAACATTTTCCGTCTGTAAACTTTGATATTAATGCCAAGACAGTAACATTGTAACAATAATGAGTCGACGTGGGCCTGTTATAGACTCAAGACTCAACTTCAGAGATTCTGGAAGCCGTAAAGCATAGTTAAGCATAGCGACACAACCGCAAATAGTAGTGCCAAAGCCGTCGTTCTATCATAATGGTACGTCGGTTGCTTCGCTTTACGAGAACATTCCAGATTACTTGCGAGTTTCGAATGTTCTAGTAAGGAGCTGTCTATAAGATTAGAGTCTAGAATGTTCCACTATGGAACTGTCTAGAAGATTCGAGAAAGTTGTAGAACCTTCTCGAAGGATGATGTTCGACTATGAACTGTAAAGAAGTTTCCTGAAAGTTGTCGAAACCTTCTCGATCGGTCGGCATATAAATAGACGTCGTGTTTGCGGGAGCAGTCAGTTTAGTTTGTAAGCCCTGGCTGGGGGCCTTAAAGTAATTTTTGGCCACCACAGGATTGTCCGGTTAAGCAGTTTCAACCTTAGCAAGTTGTTGCGCTGCGAGAGGCCATTCAAAAAAAAAAAAAAAAAAAAAAACGGGAGCAGTCAGTCTGATTTTGGCTACACGATGAAGCGAATCGAAGTGAACTAGAAGTGCGATATCTGATAAGTGAATAGTGATCAGTAGTGTAATTGTGATTAAGTCTTTTGTAATTAATAAATTTATATTTCGTGTTTAATCGGTAGTATTTAATTTATCCCATACCCAGCTCGTTTCATCGTAGCTGCTTGTCTCCGCATCACCCAAAGGTTGACTGGTAGAAAATGCCTATGGCATTAAGTCCGCCTCTGTACTTTGTGCTTGAAGTGTTAAATAAATAAATAACATTAATTTTAACCATGTCAGAAATCAATATAATATGTACCTAAAAATACATTTCTTAGTAAAAGCTATTCAGGGAAAACATTAAAATGTTCTGTCACGTCAATCTGCTAAACTTTGGAGTAATAATATTTTACGGCTGTAAACTTTGATATTACTGCCGAGACAGTAACTTTGAATGTCATCGAAACGATAACGAGTCTACGTGGGGCTGTTGTAAACTTGGATCTCTTTAAATTACTGCTTGATCCGTAATGTATAGATGACATTGATTGGGTGACGGTCGCGTATTAAGAGAATTAACCAATTAACGTGTCTGTACTGAACTGATCTGAAACATAATCGTCATCATTATGTCATAGGTACTTTATCGCAATAGGAATTTGTTAACTAAAGTGTGGTGAAGATACGTTCACATAAAATACTTAAATAGTAGTAGCAAGTTTCTTTATGCAATGGTCGCCGAGAAATAGCGGAAGTAGCGTTGGCACACCAAACGCCAGAGGGTGTGCGACGTATAGAAGATCACGAGGAAACTTGGATGAGACTCACACAAACCTGAGAATTATGGTGAGAAGGCAGTGGGTGGGCAGACAAGGCTGCCAATGCTGATGATGAATTAACCTATAATGTCGTTAAGTTTAAGCCGAAGAGGTTAAAATCACTAACTAACACACTGAACAACTACTGAGTTTAAGACCGCCCTTAGCAAGAACCTCCCTGAAGTCTAGCATAGGTAATACGTTAAAGCAAGTTGGCCTACACAGCAACGAATAGTGATAAGATTTTGCAGTGCCGATAAACTGGATCTAAGCGAAAATAAATTGAGGCAAGAACCATATCGGGTCTATCACGAGAAAAGCGAAATATATGAAAAGAAGGCTTTGAATCACAAAACCGAGTAAAAGAAAACGAATTCCTTAAATAAATCACGGATTTCATCCGAACAATATGAAGTAATAAAATACAGAAGACCCGAATAAACGAAATATGAGAATAAATGAAATCAGCGCCGTATCACTGAAGGTTTCATGTTTATATCAGTCGTAGAGGGAAATAAAAATGGCACCCGACCTTCGTTGCGTGATCTCAAAAGAGGTCTTATTTATTGCGGTCATAGTAGTTAGGCACTGTCCACTCAGAATCAGTAGTTTAATACTGGAAATAGAGCAAATGTGGGTAGAATTAATTAAGGTTAGATACTCTGTTGGGAAATCACGCTAAATAACATGGGCAATTTTTTAATATTTATAGAGCAGAGCTATTATTTGTTGTCTTCGTCTTACTCATTGAAAACTTTGAACTAAGTAAGGGCCGATCAGCATATTTAAATGAGATATGCCCGACTCGTCGCTGTTCTTCCTCGTCATCGAAAAACAAAAGATCACGATTCACAACTGTTTCAAAAGAACTGTCAGTGTCAATATTCCACAACATTTATAACACCCACATTCCATGAACGCGGTTAATTTAAATCGTGAAATTCACTCTAAAAATATAAACGACTTCCATTTGCCAGCGACTTCGCCCCACGCGTTATTTCAGAACCTCATAATATAGTTTATATCATTCAATATTCAACGTACTGTTGAAAACCGTTTCCAAAAATCCTTTCTCAGTTTTAGTGATATAACATAAACATAACATCACGCCTGTAATTCCCGAAGGGTTGGGCAGAAGTGTATCTAATAGTAGACACACATTTCGCCAGTTATATTTAAGTCCCATAGGGAGCGAGCCTATAGCCATCAACCGGGCACAAATCCTGACTCCGTGGCTGCTAATACTGAGGAATTCCTGATAGAAAAACTCAATAACACTTTGCCTGACCCGGGAATCGAACGCAGGACCTCATGATCAGCAGAAAGTGATATAAATATATAAATATCTACCGCATAGTGTCTGTCTCCATATCTAGGACAGTGACGTAAGATTGTGGCAGTTTAGATTAACAACATGACAAGAAAATAATAGTCCAGAGTGTCCTTCTCCAAGATTTACCACCCACTCTTGTCCCCGGTTATCTTGAAGGCGACTATTATAAGTAACTACATAGATACTGTGTAGACTGCGGAGTGTGTGTAAAGGTCATGGCACATTATATCGGCATCGCAACTGCACAGCTGCAGCACGGCGGCGCGGCGGCGGCGGCGCGGCGTCGCGCGTCGCGTCGAATTTAGGCTACGTACGGCTAGCCGCCAGCGCACTAACTACGCGTCGTCCGCAAGGTGCAAGCTTGCTGACACCGCGAACACAATTGTTTATAATTATGGCATTTGTGATCAACCATGTTTCGCTATATATTTATACTGTGCTGTAAAAGCACGTGGTCCGCTCGCTAGCAGCGCTACTAGCTAGCGCTTACTACCCGCCGCGCGCCGTTGACTTTTTCATATTGAAATTATGAAATATAATATTATACGACACGTGATTTAATGCTCTAATTTGAATAGCAAGTTAATTGCTGGGTTGGAGCAGTGTGCCATGACCTTTTTTTTTTTTTTTTTCGGGTGGGAAATCTTCAAATGACTCCGGCAGGCATCGGCCCTTGCGGAACCTTCCTGTTTGCTGACATCTCTTTGAGGCGCGCGTGGAACACGAACGCGCCGTCGACACGGCCTGTCGTCACAAGACGGACGGACGGCGAGCTAACCCATTACTCACTGTCCACAGGCCCGCGCCTACGGTGGCCGAGAGCCACCACGCAAGGTGCAAGCTTGCTGACACCGCGAACACAATTGTTTATAATTATAGCATTTGTAATCAACCTTGTTTCGCTATATATTTATACTGTGCTGTAAAAGCACGTGGTCCGCTCGCTAGCAGCGCTACTAGCGCTAGCTAGCTAGCGCTTACTACCCGCCGCGCGCCGTTGACTTTTTCATATTGAAATTATGAAATATAGTATTATACGACACATGATTTAATGCTCTAATTTGAATAGCAAGTTAATTGTTGGGTTGGAGCAGTGTGCCATGACCTTAACCTATGATATCTGAAGTGGAAGGGATATGATTTACTCTACTAAACAGTGGTGTTATAATATGTCAAGATACTGCTAGTATGTTTAACAACCATCCTACAGTTAGTCCCACGAAGTAATAGGTACATATTTGATATCAATCTACAAAGCATGACCATTTTCGGTCGAACTTCAAAATTTTCTTACCCAGTAATGTCGTATACGTGACATGTCAAACGGTTTCGGGGCCGTGAAATTTTCCTTATGATTGGAAAATCATTTCGTAAAACACTTTGAATTAACAAAAAAAATGACCTGCACATCTATACCTACTGATTTATTATAAATACGAACGTAATGTTGTCTATCGGTCGGTATGTATATCTGTTACCGGCTTTTCCTAGTCACTCAAAGGCTGAACGGATTTAAATGTTTAGCACAAGAGTAGACAAAGGCCTGAGTTAGAACAATGGATACGTAATTGATCCGGTCGGATTATTTAAACCTCCAGACGGCCGAAAACAAGAGTAAAAGCTAGTTTTGTTACATCAAACAAGTTATAAAGAACGACCGGATTGAATCAAGAGGATCTCCCGGGCTCTTGCTACAAACTAAACTGCGGCAATTACTGGATGACCGTTAATTATAGCATTCAATTGAAGAATCCTGTTCGGAAGTGGGCGTCTACTGTTATTATTTTAACTACATAAAGTAGCCGACCAATGCGCTGCCAGGTTATCTTTCAAGTAATGTCGAATTGTCAACATTCTATTATATTATATTATACATTCTATTTCAGACCAAAATTGTACTCGGCAGGGTCTGGACAGAGTGACACTCCATCAGGAGAGTGAGGATGGTATGGACGTTTGTTACTCTTCCACGCCAAAACCACAGAACGGATTTGGATGAAATTTAGCAGACAGTTTACCTAAAACCTAGATTAACACATAGTATATGTTTTATCACGGTAGTATGATCCCTGATCTGATCCATGCGAGTGAAGCCAAACTAGTGATAAAATAAAAGACAAACATGGATTGGGGTTACCATATATACCAATATTCTAGCTACCTAAGTATTCTTCGTATGCAACGCTATGAGCTCGCTTCTAGGTGGTTTTCTGAAGTTGGCTCCAAAATAAAGGCAAAATATGAGTAATTATGTTAATTAATTAAGTACTTCCAGGATTTAAACGAACCAGCTAACGATAGAGTCGTGCTGGTGGTTACATACTGGTCGGATATAATCTGAGTCCACACGTCAAGAAGAATGCCATTACGTTTATCTTAATTTTCTATCTTAATTTTCAATGTTCCCAAAGGTCGCTTTAGCATACGCGAGTTCCGCTATTAGAAACAAAGCAAACTCTAAAATGACTCATTAAAATTATGGTAATCATATCTACCTAACAATATATTATAATTATCTGTTAAAATGACTCGTACACGTTAATTGCTTCGACAATTTTTAACTGTCGTTAGCGACGAGACAACAATTTTGTAATACAATGGGTCATTAGAATGTCTGTGTTTTGAATAGTTTTAAACTGATTAAGAGGCAGCACAATAAAATTATTGATTGTATTTGTCGGGTGTGAATGTGAATATTCAAATATAAAAGACTAGTTTTGCCCGCGGTTTCGCTCGCGTTAATTGAGAATTTGACAATCAATTCGGGTTGTAGGTACTCTGCTTTTAATAATATAATTCAACCATGATTCGAAAGACACGTGGCGCTATCTATTATCATAAGAACGTTATTGTTGTTTTCCTCGGGAACAGTACCTACTTTTTTTCAGGACGAAACCCTCTATGTCCGTTCCTGTACACCTGACAACGTATATGCAAAATTTCAGGGTGATCAGTTCAGTGGTTTAGGCGCAACCCAGTTACTGAATACCCATACACAGGGTGATTGGGTAAATGTGGACTAGACTTTAAGGGAGTGAAGTACTTATAAATATGAGTAACTTTTATTATGGGACTCACTCTGAAATATAAAAACAACTCTGTGCCCTATTTTTTTAGGGTTCCGTACCCAAAGGGTAAAACGGGACCCTATTACTAAGACTCCGCTGTCTGTCTGTCTGTCCGTCTGTCATCAGGCTGTATCTCATGAACCGTGATAGACAGTTGAAGTTTTCACAGATGATGTATTTCTGTTGCCGCTATAACAACAAATACTAAAAAACAGAATAAAACAATATTTAAGTGGGCCTCCCATACAACAGACATGATTTTTTGCCGTTTTTATAGATAATGGCACGGAACCCTTCGTGCGCGAATCCGACTCGCACTTGACCGGTTTTTCCAATTATGCGACTGCAACTGATATGTTATTTCGCGATTTCATGGTTGGTCCCTTCGTGAAAGTTGCTGTTTTTCATGAGTACTATTCCTGCCTTCTTAAACCAAAAACATGCAGCCTAAGTGACCTTTACGCTGCCAGCGACGACGCGGTGGAAGTGATGAAGTTCCCAGAACTTCCGTCACTTTCTAACAAAATATAAAAATTGTCATGACAGCGACACGAAGAAGATTAGTACTATCGCCCCTAAACTATTGTGTATCTTTTTTTCGGTGGTCAGGGCTTTTTTTATGAGGTTTTGAGTGATTTGCTTTTTTTTTAAGAATTTATGTGAATATTGTATAATGCACAATCACAACACTGTGTTTATGTCCCTTATCTTAGTTATAATATCTTGTTATCAGCATAGTTACATAGCTTCTGACACTCAAGATGTTGTGAGGTGGCAATACCGTCAAGTCCTATTTATTGTATTTACAGTTAGGTACATAAATACACTTGAAGATAACGATAAAAATACACAAACATTATGATACTATGTATTAGTATCATTTAGTTCTTGGCTAAGATGAACGACATCGATGACAAATTGAGGTTTTTTTTTTTATGTCTATCTGAACCTAAACTAATAATATTAAAAAATGAATATTAAATCATTTTCATCAGATCAATCAAGCCCTAACCCCAATTTATTTGAAATCGACGTAATATAATATTTTTATGTTCATTTTTAGGGTTCCGTACCCAAAGGGTAAAACGGGACCCTATTACTAAGACTCCGCTGTCAGTCTGTCCGTCTATCACCAGGCTGTATCTCATAAACCGTGATAGTTAGACAGTTGAAATTTTCACAGATGATGTATTTCTATTGCCGCTATAACCACAAAATATAATAAAAATAAAATTAAAAATTAAAGGGGGCTCCCCTACTACGATGGTACGGAACCCATCATGCGCGAGTCCGACTCGCACTCGGCCGGGTTTTTTTTTTTAATATCAAACCAAAAAAGTATTTATCACAACAACCGAAGTGCCTTGTTCAGTGACCGAAATTCGAAGATAATAACAAAAACAATTTAAAAATAAGAATATTTATGTCCACTTTTTGTATCCTTCTGACCTTGGAATTGTTTTCGTCTTGTACCTACCTACTTATTTGTACTACCCACCTTATTATCAATTTAACATACCGTCTGGAAATTTCCCAGCTTAAGATAACTTTTTCAAGTTATTTAAGTAGATTATCATACTTAAAACTATATCTGCTGGTAAACAACTTTCAAGTTAACACTTAGTTTTAGACGAAAGTACATGAAATTATAACAAAAATATGACTACCTAAATTAATCTGTTAGAGATAACAGCTCCAGAAATTTATAAAATAAACTTGAATTTCATTTTCCGATGTGATGTAGAATTGGCACATTTTATACAAATATTCCAATGAAAAAAAAATCCAATTAGTCCCAATTACTTCTGATTTTTAACGACTTGTTGTTGAGTACTTGATGGGCTAGTTATAAAATTACAAGCCTGAGCTGTACCGAATGTCCCACTGAATGGCTACTCACCTTTTTACTTTTCTCACCTCTAGGGCTCCCAAGAAAAACCAAGGCCAGTCCTAATCAGGGGCAAATACATCTCATGAAAGAGGAACATTTCCTTTCGTTCTTGTACGGCTTAAATACTTGGATCGTATCTGTACAAACGCCAGCTCATCAAGCTACCCGATACTGTAAAATTTTCCCAATCAACCTTAAACCTATTGCTTTGGCGATAAAGTTGAAAATCTATTAAAGTTTGACAGATGTGCTGGCGTACCTACACAATTGGTATCATCAATTCTAAAAATGGTATGACTTCTGATTTTCCATCCTTGGCCAGTCAACATCTTAGTCAGCCATTATCATTTATCATTGAAGCAAAACCTCTTTTGTGGTATCATGTAACAATAAGCATAATACACTTGGGATCCTAGGAATGAATGGCCCAGATTAACAATAGGAGTAGGTAATGGCTCGAATGATGACGCGCGGATTTCCAAAGGAAGGATGGCAATTCTTGTAAGTCGAAGTTAGGACGAAATCAGTTGGGTTCCGACAGGATACGGGAAGCGAAGTGTGAAAATCTCTGTAGTGGAAGGTATGAGTTGGAATTCTAAAGGAATGGGGTCTTTATTTACAGATATTAAACCTGTACAGCTACATGTGTGTTACTTTTCTATATTTGACCCTACACGTTATAATTTGAACTACTTAGCAATAGCAACAAATTTCGATGCGATTTGTCATGAAGATTTATGTCTACAATTAACATTTTAATAATTCACTCTAATTGTGACAAAGATATCTTGTTTTTTCAAGATACCACCCACGATAATACCGATTTAACATAAAATTATATCTTTTCAAGTTAACATAACATAACATAACAGAGTAACCATGGAGTTTCTTGCCGGTTCTTCTCCATAGGAAACGACCAACCCGAACCGTGCACCTTTTTGTCGACGTTTCATAAGTGCCCATGGGCCTATGTGAAATAAAAATATTTTGATTTTGATTTTGAACATCACGCCTGAAGGGTTAGGCAGAGGTGTACCTAATAAAACAGCCACATTTCGCCAGATAAGTTTAAGTCCCATGTAATAGGGGGTGAGTCTATTGCCAACAACCGGCCACAAATCCAGACTCCGTGGCTGCTACTAAGAAATTCCTGATGGAAAAAACCAATAGCATTTTATAAGGTTATAGGTCCAAAAGTAAATTACTTTTCTATTTCTAGAACATGACCGCAATAATTCATGAATAAGGAAGCCTACCATAAAATATATTTCAGAAAGTTATCGTTTTTAGAAATAAAACAAACCTATCACGTTCCACGAATGATCTTCAGAATAGATGGCGTGATTTTCTGGTTTTCCTATCTATTTTGAAGATCATTCGTTTGCGTTTGAGGTGAACCCTATTTGTAAAAATAGTAGGTCAGATTATCTGATCGTGAAGAGTACAATCTTGATGGAATGGTCTTATATATAAAACTATTACAGTGTTGGGTAAGACAATGGTAAAGACACTGTAAAAACTAAGTATTAAATATATATACCCTTTTTTTGGGATGGGAAATTATCAAATGACCCCTCCCGCTCTGTGCGGAGCGGAAGGGAGTGTCAGACTTTTACTGACTAAAACCCATCCATGTTCCTTCTTTTGACCTTTGTGTTCCAGGGCCGCGGTATCTCTTTCGAACAGTCCCGCAGCCCTGGCAGAAAATATGTATACCTTGGAGTTCAAAGTTATGAATAAGTAGGATAGGAAGGTAAACAGAGGAATCTGTGGATTATCTGTAATCCGAAAACAGACAAAGAAAATATTTAGAAAAACGCTTTGGTAAAAGTACTGCTGCTCGCTTTTAAATACAGGGTAAAAATAGTGGTTTCAGAGCAAAATTTATCAAACAACATATTCATTTGGTCATGTAAAAATTCAATAAAGTATGTAAAAGGATTGACAAAAAGACTATCGTTACGTTAGACATATAGTATATAGTTATTTTTTAGATATTTATTTTGTACCCTATCACAATGTTTCTTATTTAACCCAAAGGTTGACTGGTAGAGAATGCCTTGTGGCATTAAGTCTGCCTATGTACCACTATTGTAATGAAGTTTAAATAAATAAATCAATAAATATACATTGAAAAAAAAACAATAGATATGAACACCAAAATGTTCAGTCAACTGAAACCATCTACGTGAAGACCAAATCATTGAGACGGAAAAGCATTATGAAAGCGCAAAGCCAGTAAAATAGATATTGTAGGTCAAATCGATACCCTGGCGTCCCGGGAAATACAACACACGTTGTTTTAATTTACCAGAATATTAATTAAGTTTGTATTTTAAATGTTTTTCTGCCTCGGGCTGTCTCGTTTAGTAGGCGTGGTGGTCATATAATTGCTAAAATGTCACTTGATTAAAATGACAGCTGTCATAATTGTATGGAATGTACGAGTACATAATTAAGCCGATAATTGTATAGAGACAATGTTTGTTTATACACTTCTCATCAAAAAAATCGAAACACCTCGCAGTTTATGATTTGATAAGGATTATCAGAAAAATGTGTATATTTAGGAATAAATGTAAAATGTCATTTAATAGTGAGTAGTATGAGGTTTTTAAATCCTAATGTTATTGTTCTAAATTCAAATTAAGTCTTCATAGGTTTCGTATTTTGTATAATGAGTAATTTTTACCCTGTATGGAATATGAAGGAAATGGGTAAAACAACACGCGTAAATGAAAAAAAAATGTAAGAAACGTTTATTTAATAACTTGTATTCCCTCCGCGAGCTCTTATTACTGCTTCCATACGGTTCTTCATCGATCGGATGAGAGTCACGATCACATGTTGTGGTATATTATCCCATTCCTCTTGGATTGCATTTTGCAGCTGGCTAAGTGTTTCTGGGGCTGGATCTCTTGCTCGAATTCGTCTCTTTAATTCATCCCATAGATGTTCAATGGGATTCATGTCCGGGCTTCTTGCTGGCCATACCATAATGGAGATACCGACTTCGGTAAGATAATCTCGTACGACGCCCGCGGTGTGAGCTCTAGCATTGTCGTGCATGAATATGAAGTCGTTGCCAATAAAATGTGCATAGGGCATCACATGAGGTTCAAGACACTGTTCGATGTACCGATGAGAGTTTAGTGCAGGCAGCCGTGGCCCAGACACAAAGGCAAGTTCTGTCTTACCGTCGGCGCTGATTCCTCCCCAAACCGTCCACGAACCGCCACCATAGCTGACCTTTTCTTCAATGCAGCATTGTGCAAAGCGTTCTCCATCTCTTCTGTAGACCTTGTTCCTTCCGTCGTTACCATACAGCATAATTTTACACTCATCAGAAAACAGTACTTTGCTCCACTGAAGGTATGACCAAGTTAGGTGCTCGCGTGCAAAGTTAAGGCGCGCTCTTCGATGGTCTGCAGTTAATTTCGGCCCATTCGCTGGCTTATGCGGTGCCAATCCGCGTTCCTTCAACCTTCTTCTTATTGTAGAGTCACTTACAGCTACTCTTCGTACAACGCGAAGCTGCTGCTGCAGTTGAAAAGCGTTAAGGCGTCGATTTCGTAAAGAAGTTGTTACAATAAATCGATCATCTCGCTCAGAAGTGACCCGATTCCTGCCAGATCCTGAACGGCGCGTGAACGAACCAGTCTCCCGATAGCGTTTGTAGACTCTATGAACAGATGATAAGCTTAGATGCAATCTTGCAGCCACAACACGCTGACTAAGTCCAGAATCCAGCAATGCCACCACTTGGGCGGCTTCTGCGGGCGAAGTATCCATATGTTTTAGAAAAAAAAGTTTTTTCAGACGTCCCAAAGTCACAGTAAATGAAATAAGAAACAAAAAGTTTAAAGACAAGCGCTAATTTTTAGTTTTTAAACGAGAAACGTACTCCAACCCTAAATACACATTTGTCTCAAAACAGTGATTAATTTCATTTATAGGATAAACAAATGAAATTCTAATTTCGAATTTTGATTTTTTCTTCTTACTGTAATGACCAAACTGCCAGCTACACAATAATGTTTTTTTTTTCATGGAATTAATTCTCTTTTGTAAAAAATTAGGATAAAAACAATAAAAACGAAAGTGTTTCGATTTTTTTGATGAGAAGTGTAGTATAGGTACATTTAGTGAATGAATTATATAGGCCTTACCATTTACTATGGATTAAAGAAACTCATAACGAAAGGTATTAACGTTAGTGCCCATATAATGTTAGCGACGGACTAAAGTTACCGCTCTATTATGTCTGGCAGCCTGGTAGCTCTAAAAACGCCATAAAATATACGTCGTCGTGTGCTGGCCTATCAAAGTCTTTTATTAGATTAAAAGGTAAGGGTAGGGGGTGAGGGGTAGGTTAGGTATTACATATAATAGTAAATATTATACCATCATCTAGACATATTAAATTTTCAGAAAAAACATGTCACCACATTTTCAACTTTCAGATTTGAGTTTTGTAAAATCTTTTATTAGAGCCCCAGTTTATTTTAAAACCAACTTTTCGTTTACTTCAAGTTGCTTGTTAACAAATTCAAGGAGAGTTAAATATTAAGAATGTTTTTATCTTAAAACATAGGTTTTAAATTAGGATTTAATTCGTATTATTTTTTATCTTTCATAGTTTATTTATTTATTTATTAATAAAGGTTTACCAACAGCTTGTGTGTACAAAATTTCTTGAGTACAGGTTTTTTCAGTCTTGGACTTACACAGTCGCCAATTACAGGTTAACCAGCATTCACAAAGAAAGTGATAAGTTAATAACACAAAAGAGTATAAAATTGAAACCGAGTGGCTCTAGAAATGAAATAACTAAACTAAAATAAACAACTACGCAATTAAACTCCCTAAACTTAAGAGCATATTTGGCTTACGAAATATAAAATTCAAGAATAAAACAGCAACAGTTGCGTTTTACACTATAATGTTCACATGGCAGTAGGTTGAACTAACTTGTTAACAATAAATAATCAAAATCCCTTAGGTAGGTAAAGTTGCCAGCGCATCAAGTTACTATGAACTGACAAATTTTCTCTTTCGAGTTTTAATTTAACCATCAACATTATGGTTTAAAATCATTTCGAGAAATTTGACATTTTGTGGTAACTTGATGTGCTGGCGACTGTACATCATAACTTTCGTTATCAAAGACAAATTGGGACTATAATTAAATCAAATGACATAAATGGTCTCAAGGTTCTAATAATTGGTTTAGTTTGTAACATTAATGAGGCCATTATTTGTAGGAACATTCTCCCCTCACGTAATTGAGTATTATGTGGACCTAAATAACAATGATATATGGAAGGATTGGTTGAATGATAAAATGGCTAGGAAGGGGGTTAATTCTAAAATGAGGGCCAATAAATACGGTATAGAAGAACAAAACAAAGTGTTAAAAAATATATTGGGATATGCGCAAACCCTATGGTTTAGACGAAGTGACATTCTATCTGCGATGGAGTAAATCAAAATTGTATTGGATTGACATAATGATACAAAAAGAACTACATCGCCATCTATGACTCATATGAAAAACTAACATCAAAATTCTGAATCGCGCTATTAAAGTTATCCGCGACTTAAGACTATATAGAAAAACCCAAAAACACACACAGCGTCAGTAGTCCACCAGACATAACACCCGTCTGGTCGAAGGATCCTGTCTTTTCTATCGAGTATGGAGGAACTTTACAACCTGTTCGCCATATCCCTTTATGTCAATACTGTTGAAAGTCTTTATAAAAATTCGAAACGCTTTGAACGGCTTGTTTGTTCAGGCCCACACGACGATTATGAATTTTCGTACCAATTCTACGTTTTCAAATCCAATTGTATTGTTGTATTTTCTACGAAAACAATAACAAAAGAACCGTCTCTTTGTTTAACAAACTCCTCCTAAGTAAGGATCAACCCGAAATCTTCAAGCTCAGAACCAGACACTTAAATGATATCCCAACTTAAGGTACTTAAGCAACCTAAGTCCCGAACTACTTAGACGTCCACGACAGGAGCATCTTTAAAGGGGTTGGTCCCTGAAACTTCGGTTCATGTTGAATTTGGTTAAGCCTTCGTTTCATTTCAATAGTATCAGCTGGTTTCAGATTTTCAACACTGATCCTTTTAAACAGTGAGGTACTTTTTGTTTTTTGTTTTGTATAGCTGTCATTGCTTTTCTTATCTGTAATTGGTTACATTACATGTTATAGGCACAAAATAATAGTAATTATATATAACTCGACGTACAGGTGGTTTAAAAATTCATTACCTAGATAGTGACATTGAGGAAACGGAAGTAACGAAATTTCTAGGGCTATATATTGACCACAAACTTAATTGGAAATTTCATATTGAGCATGTTTGCAAAAAGCTGGGACAATTTTCATATGCATTGTATAGATTAGGGAAAATAGCGAATCGGAGTACTTTGCTAACAGCCTACCACGATTACGTTGGCTCTATTCTCAGATACGGTGTAATATTTTGGGCTAACAGTACGGAAAAAGAGCGCGCCTTCGTTGCTCAAAAACGCTGTATCAGGGCTATATTTAATTTAGGCGAAACTGACTCCTGCAAGCCATTCTTTAAAAACAATAAATTATTGACACTACCGTGTATCTATATACTTGAGGCAGCAGTATTTGTTAAAAACAATATCCACATGTTTAGCTACTACACGCGTATACGGGCGTAAGGATAAATTACGTACAGCAGCCAGTAAAACTCATCTAATGCATGAGAGCATCTTTTGTTCAGCTACACGCATCTATAATAATATACCGGGGCCAATTAGAACAATTATGAAAAAGGAAAATTTCAAAAGGACTCTCCATGATCTGTTGGTAAACAAAACTTACTACTCTGTAAAAGAATTTCTGTCCGACAAGTCTTTACTTAAATATAGTCCCACCCAGTCATGATGTGTTCGATGACCTACAGATATATCATATGTAATTTCTTTTTTTTTTTTTACTATTTGACATTTTAATTTATTATGTTTTTTTTTTTTTTTTATATTTTGACATGCTCCTACCTATTTTAATTTGTTATTGTATTTTATGTGTATAATTTGACATGTATTACCCATCTTAGTTTGTTATGTTTGACTTTATCTTTTTTATTTTTGAATTTTTTATGTAAATTGCATTTGACATTTTGGTTTATTTAGTTACTCAATTCATTGTGCTAGAGTTAAAATAATAATAATATGCAATAATATAAATTTCATCGAATTACTAATTTATGTGTTATTATTGTATGCCCTACGGGCGGGACATAGCTGATCTAAATTAAACGACTTAAGAACTGTATTAAATTGTACCTATGATCCACAATAAAAATATTGAATTGAATTGAATTGAATTATGGTAGTTATGAGGACTATGCAGACACTAATCTGCGTAGTCCGTGTGAGTTGACCAAGATTATTTCTGGAGCTTAAAAGAGACAATGACTTCTGGGTTTGTTTCGGATGTTACTTCTCAGAGTAATCAGTTACGAAACACCGGCATCATCTAGTTTAAAACGTGTAAAAGTGTTTGTAAACACATATTTGCAAAATAAACATCTTTTATCATTTATGACGACCTCATAAATACTTATACGTTTCATTTAATTCAGTATTTAGAGTACATGTTCATGTTTGAACTATTTTAATTTTATTTAACACCACGTATGCCATGTTTTATGCAAATAAATTATTTATGTTTATGTTTAGACCCATATTCGAATACTCTTCTTAGAATGTGGCTAAATTGATTTAAATTTACTTTTTTTATTGATTAAATTGTTTTTTTTATTGATTGATTGATCTTTGAAGTCTAATCTTAGGAAGATACTATCCAAATTCTACGTTTCAATGGATTTCGCTCTATGGAAACAGGTTAAGCTAACTTCGGATTCAAGACAACATTTCTACTTGCTTAGCGATATAAAAATATTCCTCAAAGATATCTGGCGCAAGGACGTAAATAAAAAGTCCTGAAGCTAAAGGATAAAAAGAAACAAGACAAATCCGCAATCCCGGTAATGTAATCGACCAAGTGCGGAGGAAACGGTTCTCAGTGTGGAGATGAAGAGCTTCCGTTCAAACCTACGTACATTTACTACCTACTAGGTACATTTTGTAATAAAAGTCTGCCAAACAGGGTTGCCAAATTGGGATTTCTACTTTTTACAACACTACGGGATGACATCGACGTAACTGAAATTGTGTAGAAATATAGAGGTCAAATCAAATTAAATCATTTATTTTAACTGAAAACGCTGTTACAATGGTGGCATAAAAATGTATATGTTTCATGAGAGAGAGAGTGTTTTGTGTGTTATTGTTGAGGTATGGGTGATGAATAGTGTGTAACTGTAAAATTCCTTCATGTGTCTCATCTGCCTAGCCTTTTCCCCACTATGTTGGGGTCGGCTTCGAGTCTAACCGAATGCAGTTGAATACCAGTATTTTACATGTAGGGACTGCTTATCTGACCCAGTTAGTACTAGGTGGTAATACGCTCCCCTTTGGTAAGACTGGTTGGCAGACTTTCGGGTCACTACTGTCAAAGATCTACAATTGACAGCCGGGACAGATGGCTTAACGTGATTTCCAGGCACGGAGGAAACTCGATATATTATGGGTGGTCACAGGTCACCCATCCACGGATCAACCTAGACAAGCGCGGCTTAATCTGAAGATCGACCCGTGCGGCTGTTAGTATTAAGCCACGAGCTCCTCCAGTACTGTAAAATTTCTTATCCCTCATGGTGGGCTACTACCTAACGGTTCTTTTCAAGCTGTTTAACTTATGCATCCTTATAGCTCCGCTTTGACGATTTAGGATTTTAAATAACAACAGTCATGATGCGTAGTTCGTATTCTTGACGCATACTTGGTCTATGGTGCAACAGGTAGGAATCGAACTTTAAAATCTCTCGTTCGCTGGTCCACATCTAAATCTATAATGATCTATGTTTTAAAACCAGGACTGTAGAGTAGTTCTGAGTTTATTGCTAAAACCTCCTTTCTAAAGTAACAGCTGCGTACTGAACGATTTCAATCAAAAACCCAATTTCCGTAACGATAGTTTTATACCGTAGTAGGTACAATCGAGTCATAAAATCTCGGGACAATTTACCGTTTCCCGCCCCCTCGGGAAAGTGACAGCCCTAGTTAACACCTGAGGCAACTGTTTTAACATTCGTATTAATAACGAACGGATAAAACAAGTAACTTAATTAAATGTTGTTTTGTAACTGTGTTGTGCTCTTTGTTATTACTAGAATTTTCCATTAAATTACAGAATACCGGAAATATTTACTACGGATGTAACATAGCTTATTATTTAAAGTATTACAGGTGTGTACTGACCGAAAGGATTCTCATTCTTATTCTTTATTGCACACAAAATAACAAAACATACAAATTGCAATAATATAGCTTATGTACAGACCGCCAGCACTTCAAGCTACTACAATCTGTCAAATTTCTTTAATAAATTTTCAACTTTATCTCTAAAGCATTAGGTTCATGGTTGGTTGGGAAAATCTGACAGGTTCGGGTACGTTGACCTGCTGGCGTTTGTACAATGGCGAGCTTAACCCAGAATTGGGTTTTAAAGGAAAGGATGTATGTTTCAGTAAGCTTTATGCTTTTACCTTTAAAAACAAACACGAGCACGATTCGGAGAGAAGTATGTTTCTTTTTTAGTTGGACTGTCGAAGTTATCCCGGCCCACCCCTATCATAAGTAGACTTGGTGGGAGGTATTAAAAAAGTAGGTATACCCGCTAAAAGAACTCCGAGGGTGACAACGGCACGAAGATTTAGTGCGGTTATCACCCTAAAGAACGTGCCATATATTTTTTCGCCACTGAAATTCTGGCACGAAATAAAAATTCTGTTATCGAGTCGCGAGTCCCTTATCTAGATTTCTAGTCTATCTAGATTTTGGTGAATTAGAATATAAGTCCCATGAGAATAAGGTTCAAAATAAATCTCTACCTACAGCGTGTACCAGAAAGGTGTGGTCATATTTAAGGATGCAGCTTTCTCAATGTGGCCCAACATCAAAATCGCAAAATTTTTTTGGGTCGAGTAAGTGTTGAAGTTTTATATGGGACAGCTGCTTTTTTTCCCGATTACGGTTTTCTTTTTTATCGTATGATTAGTGCCTAACCTGGTGTCAGAGATTTTTGTCGCCCATAAGCCTCTGTTTTGGCTTTACATGCCGTCGAGAAATATCTCGCAGGCATGTTGGTTACCTCACAATGTCTTCCTTCACCGAAGCAAGTGATAATTAAACAATACGCACATGAATACGAATCAGAGTTGCGTGTCTTGGGTTCGAACTTGAGACGTATGACTTGGCGGTCCGACCGACGGTCACACCATTAGGCTATGCTTACGATTACGGTGTGGTCCTTTGGAGAAAGTTGTTCAGCTCGATGGTCTATACACACCATTAAGATATAACCACACCTTTCTGGTACACGCTGTACTTATGTGTGAACAAACTTTATATAAAATGTATGTATCAATCTTGTTCAGCACAGCCGGGATGTCCCAAAGCCCTAATCCTATGTTTGGACAGACCCTAACCATTCGTATGTTTTTATCTGCTTGAAGCTCATGTTACCTTTATAAATATAAAGTTAAATGAGTTTCCCTGTCTCTGTTTATACATGTTACGAGATTCCCTAAACCTTTCATGAATAAAATATTTATCATGGCGTTTTCTTTGCGTTGAAAAAGTAAATGAAGGTAGGTAGATGAGAATAAATGATTGTTTAACCACAGAGCACGAAGTAACCAAGCCGGCCAGCATTAAGAGACGACAGTACCTATATAATTATTATGAGCTTAGTACGTTGAGCTCATTTCTGTCACTTTGACGCTATCGTCACCACATGACGCTAGCAGAATAGTCGACATCGGCTTAGTAGTCAAAGAAGAAAAACAAAAAAGCTTCTGTCACGGGCCGCCATTCAAAATAAGTAAACAGTTTCAATTGAGTCGTAGTTCGATACAAATGATGTTTAGAAACTAGTATTACGTTGTGTTATTTATTTCATCACCACTGCTTTCGAAACGGTGAAGGAAACCATGAGAAAATGCGCTAAAACCAAAAAATCGAAGACATGTGACATCTACCAACCCGCACTGGGCCAACGTGGTGGATTAACAGCCCGCTGCCTCTCATAGAAAGGACGCCTGTATCCCAGCAGTGTGTCTAGTACACACTGCTGGGATACAGGCCAGTTGGGATGCGGGTCAGTTTGCATAAGTATAATCCTATACGTACTACTGAGTTCACTGACGGTCCACCACTTTTCAACCTTACTTACTTAGGGGCTTATAAGGGTGAAAAGTGGTAGACCCTCAATGAACTCAGTAGTACGTATAGGCTGATTATACTTATGCAAACTGACCCGACCGAACTCCAGCCTAGCTGCGGAGTCTGCGGACAGTGAACTTAACAAATATTTCAGTAAATAAATCATTTCAGCACATTAGGTAGATATATCGCTTGGTTTGTATATAAATTGTTGGCTGTGTCACTTCTAGTCTAGCAACAGGCAAGAAGGTGTCACCATGATTTGTAGTCTCAACGTTTTGAAGAGACTAACTGGAAAAGTATTTGCTGTCGGGTCTTAAGTGATCGATAGAAAAACTAGGGCAATGAGATCCTAGTATCAATATGAATTCAATGAACGGTAGGTAAAAATAATACCAATACAGTAGCCATTGGAATTCTAATGCAACTTATCAAACGAGAAAGTGGAATAATAGCAAAAGCAGTGCACTTTCATTTTAATTGAAAGCCATTGTGTAACTATAAAGAACAATGTAGTTCCGTTTACATATGCAATGCGTATGCCTATACTTCCAAAAGGGATAGTTAGGCATAGGGTATAAGTAAGTTGAGTTGAACACTGGTACCATTGAAAAATATCGATTACTGGATTTCAGTTATACATATATAGTACAATATATTATCAGGCAACAAGGCCCATACATAAAATACACAAAATAATTTTACAGAAAGATAAACAACACCTAAATACACAATACTAACGACACCTAAATTAATACTATCATTAACACTTAAAACAGGATATTTACCATGTTTATTCTTTATTTTGAGTTAAATAAATAAATACATATCTTTATTTCCCAAAAATACAGATAATTGTACTTTAAGTTTACAATTTTGAATTCATATTAAAGAACACTATACTAAACATGATCATGACAGTTTACCCGTGATCATGGCGCTTGCAACAGTGACTAATTATCAGAAATTTAAAAAGAATAATAAACATGGTAAATATCCTGTTTTTAGTGTTAATGATAGTGTTAGTGACCTAGTCAGTTTAAAAACTATACTTTATTAAACTCTTGGATTTTCAATTCTGGTGAGGTGAAATTCTAGTGTTACTGAAAACTTGCACTACGCTCCTATAGAAAGAGAAAAATATACCTAGTCACAGTTTCCAGCCAGGCTCAGTCCGGAACTAATAAAGCCAGAAAACGAAAAAAACAACTAGGACGTATACCGGTACAAGTGTCCTAGATTGATACTTGCAGTGCCCTAGTGCGGTATATAGGTCATCATGTCATGGCTATTGATCACTACACCTTTAGGTACGCCAATTTAATATTCAGGTAGATTACTAGAGATAATTTGATATTACATTACGCTTGTATATTTCAAGTGTGGGCAGAGGTATTGACGATATAAGGGTCAGCGTGACACAATGTTTTACCAAAGATAACATGTTTCTAGAGTCTCCAAAGTTGATTTTCTTTATGGTTATTAACCAAAACAGGTATTCTAGACCAAAATGCAATAACTAGCCAATTAAAATGTATGGAGCAGCCATTTTTTTTTTTTTTGTTGATATCCTGATTTGAGTTATTTTTAAGTCCCGTATATGGGGCAAGCCAATAACAACGAAGTTGGGAAAAGGCTAGGCAGATGACGTAAGGGGGCGAGCCACAGCCGTCAACGGGCAGGTTGGGCAACCGAAGACACGGAGCAGTTACGATTTTCTATTAGAACTCAGACAATCCCTAATGGGAAACCTGCAGACCAACCTAGGACCAGGCTTATCACTTCTTTCAAGATTCTGTCCATTACTAGAGATATGAACAAGATTTCACATAGCTTATCATCATCTGCCGAGCCTTTTCCCAACTATGTTACGGTCGGCTTCCAACCTAACTGGATGACCTCCCCAGCCCAGTTAGTACCCGGTAATACGATACCCCTTGATAACACTGGTTGTCAGACTTTCAGGACACTGACTACCTGTAACACGTGTCAAAGATTTACAAATGACAGCCGAGATACACTGCTTAAACTGCTTTCCGGCAGGCACGGAGGACACTCGGTATGTAATGTAATGTCCGTAGATGGTCACCCATCTACGGACCACCTAGGCGGGCACGGCTTAACCTAAAGATCGACCCGATCGGCTGTTAATTAAGCCACGAACTCCTAACACGTAACTTTGGTATCTGTCCCAAAACATTACCGAGAATCCCGAAATTCTCAACACTTAAGATGATTTATGAACGTTAAACCGTCCGCGTCATTACGAGATCTACCCGTGCCTCGGTTAAGGGACAACTCAACCTTTGTCAATGTCCTCCTGAAGTGGGTATCATTATAGCTTCCCATTATTACAGGACTGCCTCGTTGTCTAGTGGTCGCAAGCACAACTGCTGAGCAGGAGATCCTGGCTTCGATTCCCGGGTCGGGCAAATTGTTATTGGGTTTTTCGATCAGAAATTTCTCAGTTGCAGCCGGATTTGTGCCCGGTTGATGGCAATCGGCTCGCCCCCTATTACATGGGACTTAAACATAACTGGCGAAATGTGGGTGTACTATTAGGTACACCTCTGCGTAACCCTTCCAGAGTTATAGGCGTGATGTTATGTTATGTAATACAGGTTTGGTAAAACACCGTTAGCATAGTTTATGTCTGGACGAATATCGTTTCTAGCAGTTCCCACAAGATGGTGATCTCAAAAACATGCAATGAGTAAAATTATAAAAGAATACACTGTAGAACTGTCACTGTAAAATAATCACTTACAAACGTAGACAGAGAATGCTATAGACTAATTGATATGTTTTGTCGCATTCACACAAGAAAAAGAACAACTTATGCCGATGTCGTGTAAAGAAATGAAACAGAACGATAACATTTTTTGTTTCATCGAGCGTGCCACGTTTTTTCAAGGTCAGCACACTAGTTTGCTAAACAAAGTTTGACAGCTGACGTGCAGCTAGCCATCGTCTACCTTTAAAATACAGTTTTTACGTGTTATATGTTAAGTAATTTATGTTATATTTTGTTTAGAACAATTTAGACTTACTATTTCAACCATTTATACAAAAAAAATGGTGTGGTGTAGCGTTAAAGGGTGTAAAAGTGATAGTGGAACGAAAATCCCAGGATTGTCTTTTCATTCGTAAGTATGCCACTCTTTATCAGTTCTAGGCATTCAGTAACATTTTATTATGTTCATATATTGTGTATAATGTACGCTAGACGTACGATTCATCCTTAAAAAGCACAAAAATTACAATTATTATTCAATTATAAATTCTAACCTAAAAACGATGGTGTTGCCAACTTTTCTATAAATTATTACCCACTATTATGGGAAATAATAATGTGATGGCTTCTGCAGTGAGTATTAATTAAATATCTGAAATATTTAATGACTTTTTGCAGTTTCCCTGAACCTGATAATTTACGTCAGAATTGGATTGTAGCTACAGGACGAACAGATTGGACACCAAAACCGTCATCAAAAATTTGCAGCAAACATTTTGAGAATTAAAAAGAAGAATATAAGTTCATTAGAAAGAAGAATTCATAAGTAATCATTTTGAAAGTCAACCTTTTATTGGAAACCACAAAGTTTTACTTATTAAGGCAATTGCCATGCACTATTTTGAACTGCGTATACATCACGCAACAAAAGGATTTGAACCTAAGCAAAAAATTAGAAACATACGAAGCTTGTTTTATTTAAAGGACAATAATGTGTTAAATCAATAAAAGCTTATTAAAAATAAACATGTTCTATTATTTACCCACAAACCCCGAACCTACTATCACATCAGAAATGGCAGTAATTTAGAACCACATCATCATCATCCATCGTCACTCCTGCCCTCATCGCAATTAATTTGAGTTCGGCAGCATGTCTTCTCCGCATCGCATGCCTTTGCGTACCGATGGTAACGGATATGTCATTGGCATATTCAGGCTTTGTCTTACGTACTAATTTCCAATTCTCATAAATTGTGGGGTAAATTTTTCCTCACCCGGTAACCCTAAATTCGTGACGTATTTATTTTTTGTCTCTTTTTGCGACACGCTTTGGCGGTGTCTATAGGATACTCTGTCTACGCTTACAAATGACAATTTAACAATCGTGATAATAGTTATCAGACGCCTCGGAAAGTTCGCAGATCTTTGACAGTCGTTACGGGTAATCAAAACCCTAACAGCCTGACAACCAGTCTTTGTTATGGATGAGGATTTACTCTGACGTCAAAAACTCTTTTATAGACATATACTCTATGTACTGATACTCTTTAAAACAAAAACTGTCACCTCACTTTGTCAACATCAATGGTAACTAAGCTAGAAATTAGCTCCACATATTTTACGCTTTTTTACAAAACCAAATATTGATTCACAAGTCAACAGTTTTGGCAAAGCATCTGGTTACCGAGTAGAGAAATGAGACCATCACTCCATGTAAAATATTTTAATTCAGATGCATATAAGACTGGATGACTATACTATAAGACTGGATGTAAAACTGGAAGCTGACTTTCTAGTTGTGAAAAGGCTAAGTTAAGAGACAAATTACAACAATTTCAGGACCAAAATCAATCCGTCATGACACTGTGGGACGTTCTGTCATTGTTTCTTCGAAACCATTTGCCAAGGTCGACTCTTTTGTCAGAAAAAAAACAAAAGAATAGAAAAATAAGAACTAGAAACATAATCTGGCAAAATAAATAAAACATAACACAACCACTGTTCAGATAAATATTTATGTTAGAGTACACTACGCAAATAGACTTTAGTTACTAAATGTTTGGAAGTCATGTTAATACAAACATCGTGTTTGCTCTATTACTACCAATGTTACACGGATGAAAAGGAAACAATATATTTTGTCTTTGCTGTACTCGATTTTTACATCAGATATTACAGGAGAATACGAGACAATGTCTTCCTTTGTAATTGGCAAAAAGTAACGTAGAACCGCTTTAGTAATAGCTATAATAAATATTAGTTCCATATAATTGCTATAGTCGTTTGCTGTAGACAACTTTCGTCGCCTTAGGTGATAACTGATAACGCTAATGCCAAAATCCGGGTCAACAGTATCGACGCTCATAGAGGCTCTCTGCTCAAAGAAGGCACAGCCCAAAGGTGTAGTGACGACCACACAAAAACACACTAGTGATACTTGGAAGGGAATCACAGCCATCGGGTAATGGCAGAACAGGTTCCGTTGAACGGCCATGTTTGTAAGGATTGGCACCATAGGCATGATGGCGGGTATGGCCATACCCACTCGAGATATGCACACTAGGAGTATTCCTGTGCGCGCTGCTTTCTTGGACTTGCCCACCCCCTTTCGCCTCAGGGGTGAAAATTGGCGTTCCGTTTAGTAGCTCCCGTTTTTTACCTTCTCATCGTAGGTATATTGATGGAGTTAGCGCTGGGCAAACAAGGGATTTAGCCGCGCAAACACTGGGTTCATGGACCTGGCTTGACCGCGGTAGTTAGGGCTCGTTCGCATGCCGCGCAATAAGAATAAAGTATTTGCTTCGTTGTGAATTTGTGATAACTGCGTCGCCTGAACGATCCATGTAAATAACTATTGAAGAAGAATTCTGATTAAACCACTGCCAGAACACAACAGCGGGCCTTGTCTTGTAGAACGTTATCATGCATGATGTGACGAAAGTGTCCATGGGCCCTGCGCCGATATGCCTCCGATCCTGATCGTCTTCTCACCGGTGTGGGGATGGAATGCACTGTCAGCGAGATATTCCATCGCCCAAAGTTTGCAGTTTCAGAGAATACCTACTAGAAGCCGACGTGGAGATGCACCGAGATGTGGTCTCAGTGGACAAGGGCCTTATCCCGCTCTCCCTGGCTAACGCGAACTGGTGCAAGACTATAGTATTAGACACTAATGACCACAGGGATATATGGCAGAGCAAGGAGCTTCACAGACGATTTTTCCGGCCCGATGTAGACTTCTTAGCGTCCATATCCTGGCTGCGTTTCGGTGACCTCTTCGGGGAAACCGAAGGTGTTGTCTGTGTAATAATGGACGAAGTTATGATGACGAATAACTGCCGGAAATACATTGTGAAGTATGGCACAGTTTACATATGTCGGGCATGCCACCTTCCAGGAGAATCGATTCGACACATTATTTCTGAGTGTTCTCGTCTGGCTAACGGAGGGTACTTGCATAGACATAACCTCGTTGCCAGAATTATCCACCAGCAACTTGCTTCGAACCTTGTGGAATCAGAAATGCCATACTATAAGTATCCGCCCGACCCAGTTCTCGGTGATGGTAATTTCACATTGAGTGGAATTGACCTATCGTCACTGACAGGACTATTGTTGCCAATAAGCCTGAAATTGTGGTGATAGATCGATTGGAGCGTCGCGTCGCGCAGTGATTGTTAATATAACGGTTCCGCATGACGAGAACCTCGTGAAAGCAGAGAAAGATAAACAATTCAAATATCAGGATCTGGCTCGCGAGGTTGTCGACATGTGGGACGTGACTACAGCAGTCAGTGTGCCGATAGTCGTGTCGGCCAATGGCTTAATAGCCAATAGCCTCGACTAACATCTGCGGAGGCTCTCGCTTGGCAACTGGATCAAGGCTTTGATTAAAAAAGCAGTACTTCTGAACACGGCACGTATTGTTAGGAAGTTCCTCTCTCACAAGCCCTGACCACCGGTAGCTCAGAACCTGTTCCCGATGCTGGTGGACTACTATTTTTTATATTTTTAAATGTTTTTTCTTTTTTATACGGGGTGGAAGAGAATCCGACGCAAAAACGCTTACCACGTATTCAGTACATCATTCTGAGCCCTCCCACATAGAAATTTTTCACCGGTTATTTTTTTTTTAATCTGCTATTCCATACATTTTGACCGTGTAGGTATTGCACTTTTGTAGGAAACAGCAGATTTTTTTTGTCAGCATGATGTACTGAATACGCGGTAACCGTTTTCACGTCGGTGTATTCCACCCTGTATTATTTTTATATAGGAATATTTAAAAATGTAAACGAGATGTGATAAAGGGATGAATAAAGGGATAATAATAATTATTACAAACGCTTTTCCGTCTATATCTTTTGATATATCGCGTATTTCAATAGGGCGTTGACAGGATGGGGGTTTCTTTTACTGATATTGTAATCTCAACCTAAAAAACCACCCTTACTCTGTTGCAATACGAAATAATAACGAATTAGTTGAAGTCAGTTCCATTTCCCGAAACTAAATTTTCACAACTCAAACCTTTGGCCTACAATTTACTGCCATTTCATAGCACCAACGAATAGCTGAACTATTAGATTCATATCTCGTACCACAACGTGCTTAGTTCTGGGAAATCAAACTACTAGGTACGAAAGTTTGGCACGGAAGCCGAGTATTTCGCGCTCCCAACGAGGTTTTCTATTCAGTCATGCAGTCAACCGCAATGGATTTTGTGTTACAGTTTCGGAGTTCACAGTTTGTATGTAGTTACATACGTTATAACTTTGTCTGAGTAGACCGGGTAAATATCCGTATGTAACTACGTACTGTCGAGTGTCGAGGTTTTACCCCTGAATGTATATGTTGTTAGGTTTAATCAAAAGTATTTGAATCAACCTACAAAATGATATCAACTGTGTGGCTTTGGCAACCGAACTTCACGGTAATTTATTATATTTAAAAACACTGTTTCTCTGTAACTCTACCTAAATTTTTACATATATTCTAAAGCGATATTTGTTTATAAGTTTGTATGTCCCTACATACAAACTTATAAACAAATATGTAATCTCCGAAATTAATGATCCAATTCTAAAATTTTTGTTCGCTGATAGAAAGCTACATTATTCGTGAGTTTTATAGGCTATAAATTATTTTTGTTTTATGTATATTAGCCGAACTATCACACTTTTTGCGGACGAAGTCGCGGGCGAAGTTCTATTATTTTTTAAAGCAAGTAATCAATTCCTATAATCAGAACAATAAGAATCACAAATAGTGTCGTGAAATCCGACACATACTAGCAACAAGAGTAGCTACGCAGTATTTTGAGAACGTGGTGTACCTACCTATCCTCTATGCATTGTTAATGATAGCCCTTCTAAGTAACAAGTCACACTGTTACGTGAAGCTGTGCTCTAACAATGCTGGCGTTTTTTCTAACACCTGTCGATATGAACGGAAGAAAAACCGGCCAAGTGCGAGACGGACTCGCGCACGAAGGGTTCCGTACCATTATATAAAATTATGGTATTCAGCTGCATCCGGTTAGACTGGAAGCCGATCCCAATGTAGTTGGGAAAAGGCTAGGCAGATGATGATAAACGACGCTCTTCATTTTAAATCAAATATCTAGACTGTTGTAAAAAAACTTTCAAGAAAAAATGTAATACCTACCATTGCTACACTTACGTTAAGTGGTTCTAGATTGGAGCACGCTGTTACAATCTACGGATTACAAGATAGCAATCTGCTGGAATTGCTAGTTGCTACGAATGCTACTGCATTTTTTTTTCATTTGATTGTCGAGCTTTCGGCTTTGAAAAGAAAGAATGAAAGAAAGAAATAATATTGCTGCATAATATTTATGTTTTGCTTGTTTTATTGCTATTGTTGTTTTTTATTGCTTATTTTTTTTCTTATTGCTTTATTATTTTTGTTTATGAAAATGTTGACTATTTACTGCCTCGTTGGTCTAGTGGTCGCAAGCTTAAATGCTGAGCATGAAGTCCTGGGTTCGATTCTAAGGTTGGACCAAGTTTTATTGGGTTAACTTTACCATCAGGATTTTTTCAGTAGAAGCTACGGAGTCTGGATTTGTGCCCGGTTGATGGCAATAGGCTCGCCCTCTGTTACATAGGACTTAAATATAACTGGCGAAATGTGGGTGTTCTATTAGGCACACCTCTGCCTAACCCTTCGGGGTTTACAGGCGTGGTGTTGTGTTATGTTGGCTATTACTAACACCCATGTAAGTATATAGGGACGGGGCACTGTGTTTCTGGCCAATACATTTCCTATTTCTATTTCCATATGAGTGAGTTTCTGCTTTGGAAATTGAATGGGAAATGGATGTTTAAATGCAATGAAGTCGTAAAGTTTTTTTCTACCTAACTAAGATATTACGGAAACGATCATAATAATTTAAAATTACTAAATGTACAGACGCCAGCACATCAAGCTACTACAATCTGTCAAATTTCTTCAATAGATTTTCAACTTTATCGCTAAAGAATTAGGTTCAAGGTTGGTTGGGAAAATCTGACAGTTTCGGGTAGGTTGACCTGCTGGCGTCTGTACATTCAAAATGAAAAATTATGACCTGTAAAGAACTATTACAAGGAACCGTCCCCCGACTGCAATGAAAAGATTGGTTTTCAGTTACACTAAAATCATGTAAGTTATTTTAATTTTTTTAGTTCTCTCTTTATTTAATTTTTGATAAGGCAGGCGTGTTTTTTTTTCACAATATGGCGTCTGGTCGTCGTCAGATTAAAATTTGATTACTGTCATGTCTTTACTGACACTCGCAAGATTAAGACAGATCGATTGACGTAAGAATCATCAAAATTGACCCTGAAATTGAAATTGACGCTCCTCAGTCGGGTAACTAAACACCGTTGTTATCTTGTCATGCCATTGAATTTAAAGGAATTCAATTCAAAGATTTTCGCCGACTGCACGTTTTTATCGCTTTTTCTTCTACAAATCCCACAAAAGGAAACCTAGCACAATTTCCCCCAAATTTCAACCCTTGAAACATCTCTATTATAAACCCGTTAACATTAAAATTTGTTTCTGTAGCGTCTAATATCATTATTATGGAAGTCCTCAATGTATTTCACTCAGCGAGTCACAATCTGAATACCAAACAGTTCAGGGTTGCCGCAGTCTTGACTTGAATGTAATGTGATTTCTTTGGTGTCGCGTGACTTGCGATTTGTGCGAAGGCAACATGTATTTTCCTTATAAGTGGGTGATGTTTAAGTAGTTATATTACTTGGTATAAAACTGGGTTAAAGTCCTATAAAAATTGATTGTTTAGGGCACCAAGATTTTTTTAAACACATAATATAACATACCATCACACCTGTAATCCCCGAAGGGTTAGGCAGAGGTTTACCTAATAGTACACCCACATTTCGCCAGTTATGTTAGAGTTAATAGGGGGCGAGTCTATTGCCATCAACCGACTCCGTGGCTGCTACTGAGAAATTTCTAATAAAAAAACCCAACAACACTGTGCCTTTTTTTTGGAGGTTGGGAAATCATCAAATGACTCCTCCCGCTCTGGGCGGAGCGGAAGGGAGTGTCAGACTCTTATACTGACTAAAAACCACCCATGTTCCTTCATTGGCCCTTTATGTTCCAGGGCCGCCGTATCTCTTTCGAACAGTCCCGCAGCCCTGGCAGGCACCGGCCCTTGCGGGCCCCTCCCGTTTGCTGACAACTCTTTGAGGCGCGCGTGGAACACGAACGCGCCGTCGACACGGCCTGCCCGTCGTCATACGACGGACGGACGGCGAGCTAGCCCATTACTCACCGTCCACAGGCCCGCGCCTACGGTGGCCGAGAGCCATCACGGCGTGGCCCCCGACGCCCGGTGCTTCTCCCGCGGCGGCTGGGACGTGAGGAGGTTCTCTCCCTCTCACGTTCCGCCGCCTCCTTCGCTAGCATGACTGCTTCGCAGAAGGAGGCGACGGCTTCCCATTCCCTCTCGCCCCGGACCATGGCTTGAACCAGGGCCGGGCGCGAGAGGTCGCCGCCGCCACGAGGACACGGTGGTGCTCCTCCCAAGCGGAGCAGACCTCGACGGTGTGCTCCACCGTGTCCTCCGCTCGATCCTCGCAATTGTAGCACCCGGGCGTTTCCTCCCGCCCGATTCGGTGCAGGTACCTCCCGAAGCACCCGTGTCCGGTGAGGACCTGCGTCAGGCGGAAGGTGAGGGCGCCGTGGCGCCTCCCTAGCCACTCCTCAAAGAGGGGACTTACCGCCACTATCGTGGCGTGCCCTACAACACTGTGCCTGTCTCGGGAATCGAACCCAGAACCTCTTGCTCAACAGTCGCGGTCACTCACTAGACCAACGAGGCAGTTTCAAATTTGTTAAAGTACAAGCACAATTAATCAATCTCCTCTCTGTAAGAGAGAATGGGCAATAATCCACCACATGGGCCCAGTGTGAGTCACCTGACTTCGAATTTTTCAAGAATAGTTTGATATCAATCATAACAACTTGAATGATTGATTACGTTCAAGAGGGCGAAAGTCAAATAAATCGTTTGACTTCACTCAATACTTTGATTGATGAGGATCCTCTTAGAAATCTCTTCAATTAATTGGAGTCTTGACTTCAAAAGATGAAGATAATCTCAAGTAAAATACACTCATACTCAGTAATCACAGAATTTCTATACGGAATTAAAAAAATAAAAATAATTTGAAACTTACCCGTACCTGCATCTTGTGATTCCTGCAACAACAATATAAAAATAATAAATACGATTGATCATAAACAAAAAATATCAGCAAAATGTTCCAAATCAACGCATAAGCTTGCAAGTCATAAAAATCTAGTGATTCGTAAGATGTCCGTGGATCGCATCAATCCATATAAAGACAAAAGTGATAAAAACAGTGATCTTACAAAATCAGCAACGTCAGGGGGTCAAAAATGGCCGCTGCCCGCTTTAGCAGAATCGTAAAAGTATAATGATAAGAATCACGTTTAAATTCTTAAAATGTAATTGTCACTTTGTGATCATTTTACTAATTATACCATAATTCATATTATTATCCTATTAAGATTCTGCTAAAGCGACTATTTTAGGCCCCCTGATTTAAATTGCAATGAGAAAATAATGTGCTGATGCTAAAATAATCACTGCCGTGTAGCTATAATGATCAAAGTCACGCAATCTATTCAGAATAAAAGAGTATTAAAACTAATGAGAGCATCTAGAACAAATTATAGGTAATTACTGAACAATTTATGTTGAAGAAAATACTCTACGTAAAGAGAGCCGTCGTAGAGGCGAAGAATATTGAGGAAAGTAGATACGTAAAACTTAGTTCATAAGATTACTTTGGAACATAAGGAAAGATTTGTCAGAAAGTATATTTCTAACAAACTTACGCTTGCTATCGAATTGATATTTAGGATTATTCCAACATATTGCCGTATGAGTTGTGGCCCAATTATCCATAGATAATTTCCCAGATTATTCAGCACAGCTAATTTTATTGATGTCCTGTCAGTCTAGAATATCGATCAAACACCAATTGGCTGCATAATAAGTACTTCACATCACTTTTATCAGATAAAACTTAAACCGATTGGTCACCATAATCTCATGAACACCAACGAGGTTTCACCAAAACATATTCTGGATATTTATGTGATAAATTCTCTAGTAGAGACTATGAAAGAAAAACCATTCAATCTCGAACGTGTGTTTACTGAACGAGGAGTTTATGAGGTTGTAACGGAAAAAACGTTTACTCTTTTTGTTCTGATCGTGTGTGAAAAATTGATTTCATGTTCTCGTCATATTTAACTTGAAGTATCAGAGTAAAGATGTCAAGGCGTATCGATTAAAGTATCGTTTAAAATAAATGAACGATGGGTGAAGATTCTCTAGATCAAAAGGCATGCAAAAATATATTGCTTATTGAGTTTGATGTGTTTCAAGACATACTTAATTATGATGGAATAGCATTGCTATTTGGAAGAAGCCAAATGTTGCATTCTACAGCAGCACTACGCCACTTTGAACACTTACCGCCCTATCAATTCCATTTATTTCATTTCCTTACGATATATACATTGATACTTACGAATTTACTTCTGTCTTTCTCTTTTTGTTTTAATTCTGCCTCTTTCTTTGCTTGCTGTATGAGTTGGTCTACAAATTCTGTGGCCTCCCGAAGTTTCTCCGGGTCACTCTTGAAAGCGGCAATTTGCTCACTCAGAGCGGAGTTTTCGTTATCCTGAATCATTTTGATCTTCTTTTTTTTTTCAGATAAAATGCTGTAATCCTTTCGAACGTCCGCTTCACAGAACTCAAACAAACAAAACCACTATAAAAGATCGGATTTTAAAACGTCAGTCGGGAATAGCGCGCGCGTTCCGGCCATAACTTTCGTACGGAGGGTTGTCGCCCTTACTTATTTGGGGACCGCGTTTCGGGGGTGGTGTCAGTCATTATTTGTGCAGCCCTCTGGGAGGGTTGTTTGAGAGCGACGGACGTGTGGTAGCGTCGAGGTCGGCGGAGGTACTGCCGGGCGACGGTGACTGGATACTCGATCATGCGCCGACCGACGGAGCGGTTCACGAACTGCGCTCGACAGATTAGCACTAATCATAAACGCAACGTATGACCGATCTTGAGGTAGCATCTTCAGGTTAATAGATGACCCCATATCGGCGGTTAAACGACTCTGAAAATATGTATGTGCTACAGACTACGTTACGTATGCACGTGACTTTGAAAAAACCGCAGGTATACACTGACGTAGACTTAAAATTAACATAGATAATATTATGTGCACATATCATCATTTTATGTTACGGTAAGACTTTCATTACCATACAACAATACATATTTGACTTGAGTATAAATGTAGACACTGCAATTAGCTGATATTTAATTGCAGTTAGCTGCAACCTCTAAAACACATTATTAATTGCATCTACACAAACAGTTATCATTCCAATCGTTATCTCTGAAAACAGATAATATTTATAAGTTAAAGAGAAGTTGTTTTATGTTTATTCAGTCTGAGTGAATGATGGTTGACTATCTCTGTGAGACAGGTGTTAACGCTTCAGGGCCTCATCAAATATGTATTTTCTTTTACATACTGAACCTTCAGACACACGTTTACGTTCAGGTTTTACGTATAACTTTTTCATAGAAGCCAGTCTTGCGTAAAAGGTAATCCTACTGTTAGGTAGCAGCATAAATTAATTACCCATTGTAATAAATAAATGTTAGACAGTAGATGTCAATTTATTAGATTAGATAGTATTAAATGTTTTAATGATTTATTAATTAATCAGGATAAACAATCGTGTAATATTAACTTATTAGAGATTTAAGTTTGACAAAGTATTTCAACTGATTAATTCATTCTTTGTTGGTCACTAATTTGACTAAAGGTTCCCCACTGTGAGTGGTGGAGAAAATTGATATGAGATCGCTTCGTCCGCCATTGCGAATTGCGGGCAGTCGTTGTGGAACAATGAGTGAAGTAACAAGTGTAAATTGTACTGTGGTTCATTAATAAACGTTATTTTGTGATTTCGTTACGTGTTTTACTCCTGACAATACTACAAATATTATAAATGCGTTAGTTTCTAAGGATGGATGGATGTTTTTTACTCATTCACGCAAAAACTACTGAACGGATTTGGATGAAATTTGGCACACAAATAGTTTATAATCTGGATTGACACATAGGATACTTTTTATCCTGGTAGTAGTACAAATACTTGAGACATTTACCGAACTACACGCGGGCGAGCTTACCGTTTCACGCCTAAACCACTGAACCTATCATCCTGAAATTTTGCACGTACATTGTCTGGTGTACAGAAACGGACATAGGGTAACTTTCACCCCTAAAAAAATTACTGTTCTCGAGGAAACCACCAATAACGTTCATTTGTTAACAGATGGCGCCACGTGTCTTTCGAATCATGATTGAATTATATTATTATAGAAACTTTAGTAGTGCGAATTGATTGTCAAATTCTAAATTAACGCGAGCGAAACCGTGGGCAAAAGCTAGTCATTTATAAAACTGTCTAAGCAGCAGGTATGAATTTCGTTTCAGCGTAGATAGTTGATGATAAATGGATAAAAAGGGGCTACTGTTTTGTATATATAGTGATAACTGAAGGTACTGATAAATAAGATTAATGAGTTAATTTAAAAATGAATTGAGTTCATTCGGCTACTTTTCATATCAGTTCATTTTATGCGCTTAGATGACCGCTATGCGCTGATAACGATTTGAGATACAATACCTCTAATCACCACGCTTGACAGTTGAATTGGTGATTATCTGGAATTTGCATTTTGTTGATAAAGGTGGGGAAAACGCTGCTGCCTGTTCGGGTGACCACTCTCTTTATGTTAAGCAAATGCTTTGTACCCCACGGGTGAAAGAAACAGGGGAGATCTTCTTCTTTTTTGTGTGAAATATACGAGATATATATACCTTTCAGTGCCTTAGTAAGTACATAAAATTGTAGATTATAGGTATTTTATACCTTTAAGTACTTATAGTTACTTACAGGTGTAAAAATAAAGTAAAGTTGCGCCAGTTACAGAAAAGTTGAAAGTTCTAGGGAATCGACCGTCTTGGTATGGACATGTGATGAGGAGGGACGAATCAAATGTGACTAAAAAAGAGTGATGAATATCAATGTTGATGGATGGATAGAGAGAGGAAGACCAAGGAAACGATGGATGGATTGTGTGAGGAATGATATGAAGGAAAAAGGTTTAAATGATAGCGTAACTGTTAAAAGGGGAGAATGGAAGAAAAAAACGTGTTGCGCCGACCCCAAATGACATGGAACAAGGGCTGGAAGATGATGATGAAGTACTTCTTATAGTTATTTCTCGTAATACCTGCTTTGTGTAGAGTGATTAAAGTACGTAGGTACTAGAAGGTTTTGTAGCACCGCACTTCGGGAACAAATGGCTTCTAAGACACAGGCTTCTTGCCTAGTTTAAAAGTCAAACGTTCATTTATAAATTGTCTCTGTTGTACTACTATAATGTCACTAAATTGTATTATTTGGTTTTTGTGTACAAATAAACATTATTATTATTAAACAACCTTAAATTAGGCAGGCTGATTATAGCTGCATTCGAATTCTCAAAGGATTTTCTATTAAGAGTAATTTATAAAAGAATAGCTATTGACATGGCACTGATAATTTAATTGTATTCTTGTAAAAGTGTGATCCATTTTTTGGGTTCCGTAGCCGAATAGCAAAAACGGAACCCTTATAGTTTCGTCATGTTTGTCTGTCTGTCTTTCTGTATGTCACAGCCGCTTTATTCCGAAACTTAAAAGACTACACAGTTAGACTACACAGGCAAACTTGGTAGGTACTTGTATGTATTCTGTGAACCGCTTTACGATTTTCATACAAAAAATACCCATACATGGAACTGAAACTAAAAAAAAAAAATCAAACCTATACGTGCAGGGTGTTTATGGATAGGTCTTAAAAATAGCATTGAGGTTTCTAAAACCTCTTCGTTCCTTCTTCTCAAAGTCAATCGTTTGAAAAATAGACACTTCCAAAGTGGTAAAATGTGTCCCCCCCCCCTCTAATTTCTAAAGCACGAGGAAGAAAATTCTGAAAAAGTGTAGAACGTAAAAAAATTTTCAACGAAAATTGGTGTGAATAAAAGGACATCATTCACGTTCCATACATTTTTGGGCCAAATCTGAAAGTGCCGGCCAGAAAAAAAAAGCGTAATATTCGGATAGATCACATAATTCCTATTATTTTTTACTATGACACCAAACCTGTGCGCCCTATGGTTATGTTGTTATATATGCTTTTAAAATATACAATGTGAAATAAAATGTTATGTTATTTTAATACGTTTGGTCAAATATATTAAATATGAAAAAAACTAGCAACAATACCAACAGCGCCTCATTTAGATTCAGTACCTTTCATTTAGGTAAAAAAGAACAAAATGAAACAACGATCAATTGTATTAATTCATTTATAATCTAACATATACATCATCTAATCCTATTGCAGGTGGGGTGAGGTATGGGTCATGTCTAGCATAACCCATGTACCAGACTATGGTCATGGTATGAGAGCAGCATCCAATGGTCCTCTTGCCGATATTGCATGTACAATAATAATGAGCTAATGCTCGACGACCATTCGCTGCCCGATCTAATGCAATGTACACATAGTATTTTTTGGCTTGGATGTGGCGGGATTGTATTCGTCCTCTTATAATCCACACGTCTTCCCCTTCAAGTTCCCTGACTATTTCCAGAGGAATCCCACCACCGAGCTCAATGATAAAAGCTCCGTCGGATTGAAGGTGCTCTCCGTAATAACTTTTTGCTTGTTTGAGCTGGTATACACCAAGGCTGAATAATATTAAATCTTCTTCTGTTAATGTTGGAAAATCATTAAAATCTGCCATATCCGCTGCCATGGGTTGGAACTGTGCTCGCCTTCGGTTTAAATTGTGCCTATTCACAAGATCTCCCAGTGTATTGGGCATGTTTATTCTTTCACCTATTATTTGAAGGATATCAGTAGCATGAACGCTATCCACTATCAAAACGTGATAGGCATTTATTAATGCGGCAGCAATTCTAAAATAATATAATATAATATTGTGCAGTGTTATATTAATGTTGACGTGTCTCAATAGCCGGAAATCTCTTTTAAATCGGCTATTTATGACTTCCACGACCCATCGACAAATAGTAACAAGTCGCGACTTATTAGCTTGTTCGGTCGTAAGTTGCGTTTCCCGAGGGAGCTTCGTCTCGGGCATATTAGCGGTGTATCCATGTCCTTCAAGGGTGGAAATTGCATCTCTGAAGCCACGGTCCAAAATAAATACGTCCCCATTTCGGTAAAACCATTGAAATAATCCATCGCCATGATCATTTTCATTTTGTACAATATTAAGCATTATTTGCGCATCTGTGATGATGTGCCCGTCACAACAAACAAACAGAAACGGCTTTAATAAGTTTCTGAACTTGTGGCTGCTATAGGATTTCCTTTGAAAAAAGTAGTTTGAACTCTTTTGAATATATATGTAAGTGCCATCTACAATTGTTATGGCTTTTCTTTCGTCTGTAGGACTCTCTGGGTTCCCAAAAATTCTTTCAGGAATCATAAGGTTCCTTCGTGCTACATCTTCCCGGGTCATATGGTTAAAGCCTAAGTGAATAGGAACAAAGTCCTGCAGTAGGGCTTCTCTGCCAGTCTGGAGTATTCGCGAGTAAGTGGTTTCACTGGTTTTAAAAATCGATGCTAGCCGTGCATTTGATTCGCCGGTTCGGAGTTTTGCTAACAAAGCTGCTAGAATAGTTCTTTTGTTTCTTCTTTGATTTAGGCCAGGTGTGTTGGCTAATAAATCAGTAAACTGTTCAATAGTCAGGCCAGTCCAGTCATGAAATTCTTTATCATTTATTAATTCATAATGTTCAAAATCTAAAACTTCTGTGCTGATATGGTTCATTAATAATCTTAGAGCACAAACAATTTGAGTTGCACTGAATCCTTCGATTAAATTGTCTTGCAAAGCAAGTAAATGCCATTCACCTTGCTCAAGGTTAATTAATAGATATTAATAGATAATAGAATTTACTTTATTGCACATCAAAAGGACATGTAACCTACACAGTATGAATAATTAAATATAAATGATCAAATGTATGAAAATAACAACATCATAATAACACTTTTATTGTATTTTAAAAGTATGTAACACCGTAACCAAAGGGCGCACAGATTTGGTGTCGTAGTAAAAAAATATAGGAATTGTGTGTTCTATCGGAATATTACACATTTTTATCCTGGCCGGCACTTTCAGTTTTTGGTCCAAAATGAATGATGTCCTTTAATGTTTAGTTTTTGAGATACGGGACTTTTTCCTCAAACTGCAGCAGTACCTTTGTTTCTCATTAAAATACTATGAAAAACAAATTAGTTTTTCTGTTGATTGTAATACAATACAATACAACATAAGAATGAGCCTTCAAAATATTTTTATTATTTTTTTCGTTCTACTGAACCCGGTGTGCGTGTGAGTACGACTAGAACTTGGCCAGTTTTTTAAATATATACTTATAGCTAAAGTCACTGAAAACCATTTTATTTAAAGTAGAATATAGGCCCCACATTAATATTCTACAGTACCTACTCAGAAACTTTGTAATGTTACATATTAATGTAGGAGACGTTGTCTTGGAAACTCCTCCTCCTAGGTCTTAAAGAAAATAATATTATAATATAAAGCGCCTCTCCAAAACTTAAAGATGGATGTGGGTTTGTGAAACCACAAACAAACTCCCAAATTGATCAAATTCTGCAGTAGATATGTTAGAACCAGAAACTTACTTATATCTGGCGAGATTTTTTTGGAACTGATAACGGTAATTGTAGGTATTATTAGAGACCTATTTATTTGTTTTTGTAGGAAATATCATAAAACGCCGTTGAGAGGAGCTCGTGGCTAAGAACAGCCGCTCGGGTCGATCTTTAGGTGAAGCCGTGCTTACCTAGGTTGGTCCGTGGATGGGTGACCACGCATTAGATACCGAGTTTCCTCCGTGCCTCGGAAAGCACGTTAAGCCGTTGGTCTCGGCTGTCATTCGTACATCTTTGGCAGTCGTTACAGGTAGTCAGTGTCACGAAAGTCTGACAACCGGTTTTACCAAAGGGTATCGTATTACCTAGCACTAACTGGGTTGTGGAGGTCAGATATGCAGTCGTTCCATGTAAAATACTGGTATTCAGCTGCATTCGGTAAGACTGGAAGCCGACCCCAACATAGTTGGGACAAGGCTAGGCAGATGATGATGATCTGTGAAGGTCTGCTGTCCGGAGTCCAGTCCGAGTGGTTTAACCACATCTTTACCACTACTGACAAGGGCTTTAGTCCAATGAAAGTATTACGATGAAACAAAGTGTAACTTGGAAGCCATATTACACATGATGACCCACCTCTTGTATCTGCACTTTGGAGGGACACGTCTGACGCCATTGCTAACGTTGTTGACGTGGCAGATTTCTGGTCGAATTTTCACTTAACTTAACTGGTTACCTTGCTTGCTTTCTTAACTTAATTAGTTTTAAGAATCATTTTTGGCAATGGATGTTGTTGCCTAAAACGCCTGTATCCATGTGCGTTCGTGAGAGTATATTCCGTCATTTTAATTTAAGGTAAATGTAACTAGACCACGTCGACGTTTAGTTACATTTTCAGATGCTATAAGGGCGAACACATAACTGCGAATTCGCAAAGCATCGCAAATATCTGCGAGCTCGCACGAACAAGTTCCTGCGACGCGGCGTCGTATCGCATCGCATCGCGGTTTTGTGTGGGCGCCCTAGTAAATTCTAAAGGAGAATGGACAATTGGGCCTCGGGGCAGATACCCATACTTCGAGGTATATTCTCTTATTTTTCATTGTGAGCATAACGTGTCAAGTAGGTACCATCTCTATCTTTTGACCGTATTCTATAGTGCGATGTGGCGCAATGATACTGCTTACTCCGTCTGTCTAATACACAATAGGAAAATAATATTTTTTTACAACTCATGAATTATTGATTATTGTGAAATACAGGTTATGTTCTTATGACATGATTATGTTCTTTTAATGTGGTTATTTCGCACTCCAGCTGTACTTTCTCACAACGGCCGAAGCCAAGATGTGTGCCAGGATAGAAAAATCTGGGCTGGAAAACTTGTATCTTAGATTCTTCTGTCAATTTTTTTGACGTACCAACATTATTTCCTTGAAGGCTGTCAAGGAAATAATGTTGGTACGTAGACAGAGAATGCTATAGACTAATTGATATGTTTTGTCGCATTCACACAAGAAAACTTTTTTGCAAAAAATAAAACCGACTCCAAAAACACAAAAAAGAGTGAAAAATAATTTTAGCTTCAGAAGTCGGTGACTTTTGTTTATTTGATTCAGTTTTTTGTCACCGACTTCTGAAGCTAAAATTATTTTTCACTTTTTTCGGAGACTTTTTTTTGACTTTTTTTTTTTTTTTTTTTTTTCGGAGGTACAGAGCCGGGGGGTAACTCCGCTGCCGCGGCATATTGTCGCGCGGCGGACAGACCTCCGCCGTGATCTCATGGCGACATGGAGAGAGCGACTATCGCAACCCCGTTCAGGGCACGCCACGATAGTGGCGGTAAGTCCCCTCTTTGAGGAGTGGCTTGAGAGGCGCCACGGCGCCCTCACCTTCCGCCTGACGCAGGTCCTCACCGGACATGGATGTTTCGGGAGGTACCTGTACCGAATCGGGCGGGAGGAAACGCCCGGATGCTACAATTGCGAGGATCGACCGGAGGACACGGTGGAGCACACCGTGGAGCACACCGTGGAGGTCTGCTCTGCTTGGGCGGAGCACCGCCGTGTCCTCGTAGCGGCGATTGGCGGCGGCGACCTCTCGCGTCCGGCCCTGGTTCAAGCCATGGTCCGGGGCGAGAGGGAATGGGAAGCCGTCGCCTCCTTCTGCGAAGCAGTCATGCTAGCGAAGGAGGCGGCGGAACGTGAGAGGGAGAGAACCTCCTCACGTCCCAGCCGCCGCGGGAGAAGCACCGGGCGTCGGGGGCCACGCCGTGATGGCTCTCGGCCACCGTAGGCGCGGGCCTGTGGACGGCGAGTAATGGGCTAGCTCGCCGTCCGTCCGTCGTATGACGACGGGCAGGCCGTGTCGACGGCGCGTTCGTGTTCCACGCGCGCCTCAAAGAGATGTCAGCAAACGGGAGGGGCCCGCAAGGGCCGGTGCCTGCCAGGGCTGCGGGACTGTTCGAAAGAGATACCGCGGCCCTGGAACATAAAGGGCCAATGAAGGAACATGGGTGTTTTTTAGTCAGTAAGAGTCTGACACTCCCTTCCGCTCTGCCCAGGGCGGGAGGAGTCATTTGATGATTTCTCACCCTCAAAAAAAAAAAAAAAAAAAGGGTTCAATTCCCAGGTTGGGAAAAGTGTTATTGTTATTTTCCACGAGGAATTCTTCGGTTGCAGCTGGAGTTCTGGATTTATGCCCGGATAATGGCAATAGACTAGCCACCCATCACGAAATGTAGGTACACCCTACCCCAACTTTCATCCCCACCTGCATGTAGGAAGTTATGTTACGTAACAATGAACGTTATTCTCTTTCTTATCTTCTGTTTCTGTCATCTTTTTTTAAGTTTTCACAAAGACCCGTTGGTTAACCTTAAGCACATCAAATGGAAGCCATAACACTCAATGAACGCGATATAATCCAACCTAATTCCATAACATGAATTAAACATAACATCTCTGAAAGTTAAGCACTCGATACACCATGTAATCTTCCAGACTTAAGTCCATATTTATTTATGTGCCTACATAAATAACCTCTGGTCGAAGAGGAGCTCGTAGCTAAATAACGCTTTGATCAATCTACAGATAAGCCCACAGCTAAGCCTCGCTTATCTAGGTTGGTTTGTGGATGGATGACCACCCATTCCAAACCGAGTATCCTCCGTGCCACGGAAAGTGCTATGCCGGCTATCATTTATAGATCTTTGACAGTCGTTACAGGTAGTCAGTGGCCGAAAGTCTGACGACCAGTTTAGCTTTGAACCCATTGAAAACCAAGTACAATATGTTGTTTGGTACGAGGCAGCAAGTAAAGAAGCTACCTGTAAGCCTTAATTTGACTCTAATGGGTGAGCCTATTGACCGAGTTGATGAGGCGCGGAACCTAGGGTTGTGTATGGACAACAGGCTGAGGTTTGAGAAGCACGTCGCTAACTCCGTGAAAAACTATTTCTACCGCCTACAAAATGAGGCCTTACCTGTCCGTAAAGCTACGCGAGCAAATAAGAAAGAAAAAACATTTATTTGTCACAGGGACATATCCTAAGCCCGCAGCTAGTCTAAACCCTTGTACTATTTAAACTAAACTACACTGATACGGTTTATGGCCCACGTTTGCTGGCTCGTACAGATAGACTTATACTTACAAAGACTTCAAAATGCATGTGCTTGATTCTGTCACTCGGTTCCCCCTAGAAGTCATGTCACCCCTTATCTGAACAAACACTGTATGTTCAAAATGAAGTCGAGGCGAAAGTTACACCTAGCGTGTCTTCTTTTTGGTGTTATTAGGACGGTGACGCCGAAGTATCTGTACGACAAGTTAAGTTGGATGGCTAGTAGACGAGAGTTGACTAGTGGCTTTGTGCGCAGCAATTATCGACACAGTGTCATAGGACAGCAGCTTTCAGAGTTAGTTTCCGATACGATAATATACTTTATTTTGCACAACACAACGCCCGTCTGGTCGGAAGATTCTTCCTTTACAACGGGGAATGAGGAACTTTAGACCCTGTTCCTCATATCCACGCCACTCCGGAGGACCTTTTCTACACTCATCAAAACCCTTTCGTAACTCGGACTCGGCACTGGAGACAAGGGTGACACTTTCGTGGGTGGCATAATGAATTTATCATTAGGTATGCCCATCACCCTTGTCTCGGGCGATGTCACGGAAACTTGTGAAAAGAATGACGAGGGATCGCACACACAAAACCATGTACCTATAGCAGTTTCAGGTTGCATGACAGTGGTACAAAAACCAGTATACGCTGGACTCTTAATTAATTGCAACTCCGTAATTCGCTAGGTCATGTACCTAGAGATAAATTGTTTAACTCCGACGATACATGCCATACTGGCGACTACACCTATATGTTTTCTACATTGATATCCCACTTGAAAAAGCGGCCAAGTGCGAGTCGGACTCGCGCACAAAGGGTTCCGTACCACCTAACAAAAATTATAACAGCCGCTCAGGTCGATCTTTAGGTTAAGCCGTGCTTGCCTAGGTTGGTCTGTGGATGGGTGACCACCCATTACATACCGAGTTTCCTCCATGCCTTGGAAAGCACGTTAAGCCGTTGGTCACGTGTCATTTGTAGATCTTTGACAGTCGTTACAGGTAGTCAGTGCCCAACAAGTCTGACAACCAGTCCAGGTACGAACCAAGTACGAACTGGGTTGTGGAGGTCAGATAGGCAGTAAAATACTGGTATTCAGCTGCATCCGGTTAGACTGGAAGCCGACTTCAACATAGTTGGGAAAAGGCTAGGCAGAATATTTTTAACGCTCATTCATAGGTCAATCAAACTCAACAGCAAAACTAAAATTTGTGGTTCATACTGCTGCAGTTTCACTAAAAAGTTCCGTATCACAAAAGCTAAAAATCAAATCTTATTCAAACCAGAGTTTTTCACGTTCTACATTATTTCTGAATTTTCCAACACAATTTCCACAATTTTTATGGCTTTACAAGCCAAGCTAATACCTCACTAACCGTTGATTTAAGAAAAAAGTATAATTTGAGGAACCTCGATATCATTTTTCAACCAACATTTACATTTTGTTTTTACTCGTAATTTCGCATCACTTTTGTGTAACGGTTCATAAAAGACAAATCCAAATCCTGGTATCTACATTTAATTCAATTTGAACAGTCAACAGTCTAGGAGTTAAATGGCTGTGATATACGGACGGACAGAGAGATAGACGGGCAGTAGCCTAGTAGGTCGGCCATTCTACGAAGTGGCCAAAATCCTGTTCGCTCCATATATCTCCTTTTTAAATATAGTTACATTTTAACGATAGTGTGTATTTTGCTTTATTTAATGTTTTCTATCACCACATATTTCAATTACCACATTATATATTTTATTTATTAAGATTTTGCGCGTTTCCTGTAGACCAAATCACGTCCTGTAGACTGTTCGCGACATAGGTTGCCGGATCCAGAGATGTTTAAAAAATACTTTCACTTATTTTGAAGTAACTAATGTGAACTTATCATATTGAAAATATAATAAAGTAAACATTCGTGTAATTTATTAAATTTACGACGTTTACATATTTCAAGTTATAAAAGATTCTACAGTGTTCGCAAAAAACTAATCACTCCTGTAGACAAACATGAAAATTCTGGTATTTTTTTTTAATGTTTTGTATAACAACACTGTTTAGTTTTATTAGCAATACTGAAACACGTAGTTATCATCGTCTGTCTGTTATTGCCAGCCATAAGACATTATTTCCTAGTTTTCAATAAGATTTGAGTCATTCTACAAAGTGTAAAAGTTGGTGCGTCACTTCTAAAGTTGCTAAAAAACAGTAAGTTCTTAATTTAAAATTAGTATTTTACTTTGGTCTTGTTAATTAGCGGTAAAATGATAGAACGTGATGGTAGCCACGTTTCATAACCTCATATATTCCCCTCAGCATGGACTAAAGTATTTGTTCATCACTTCTGTCGAACTCACTTCTGTCGACAACCGGCAAAAGCAAAGAAATATCAAATGGAAATATGATGATTGAGAGCCCAGATAGGTCCTCTGCAACCACCTTGCCTATGGAATAATAAAGACGATCACTCGAATAGGAATGAGTCAAACCTACCGTGTCCTATTCAAGAAGGGCTTTCAGAGCCCAGAATGTTGACCAACATTTTGCAAGGTCACGACTTTTATAGAGTATGCTACGGCATTTCATCTGATATCGAAGCTGAATCAGAAATAGAATTTAATCTTTTGACCGCCAGAACATAAAAGCACTCGCGTACCCTCCACGCCACGCTACAATTTCACCTACTATTTTGTCACATATTTGTTTCATTGTATATTTTGTACAGGGCACGCGCATGTTTGTCACGTATATGACTATGGCGGTCAAAATGTTAATCAACCAAGTGATGTGATTGAGAAGAAGAGTAGAAAACGAATTCGTTTGGGCAGCACTAATTCTGATGATAGTTTTACTGAGGATAATTTGATACACAAAAAAGAGAAGAACTCACTGGTTCATGGAGTAAAGAAATATGGAAAAGGATTTTTTTCGGACGGCGTTAATGATATTGATATTTTCTGTGATTTTTTTTATCCTACGTAACTGATTTATTTCTTATATCCTTTTTTATTATTATTAAGCTCATTATAATATCTACAGAAGTGAAGTCACATCTGTAGACATGGTTTATGATTTTTTTATTTTGTAACCGTTGGTTATTTTCATGATAATTATACCTTAGCAAGTGAGAAGACACTTAATTTTTTGAGTTTATAACGGTGATTTTTTCTAATGTTGTATATGTTTTCGTTATTTTGCAATATTGTCTATTCTGTCGATAGTGGCGTCACATCTGTCGACAGGCAAAAATCTTAAAAGTGCCACAAATGCTAATTTTGTGATTGATGATCTCTAAAACTATTTTTAGATTAAAATAATGTTAATTTTAATTCTTCCTACTTCAATAAAAACACCTAATCATTGAATTTGTTTTTATTTAAAAAAAAATATAGGTTCGTAGAATGGCCGAGGTACGAATCTATAAAGGTTCCGTGTTTTTTGTTCTTTGGCAACGGAACCCTAAAAAGGTTTTTGCCTAAGGTTAACGAGGAATTCGTGATACAATCAACCGAATCGGTACTTCACTGATTTTCTTAATTAACGAAAAAGGTAAATACAAATATCCTGAAAACAAAACAGGCAAAGTAAACAATAAACAACAGGTTTCAAATAAACAAGTTGATGTTGTTTTTGTAAACCATTATTTCTGCGAAGCATTCTTTGCATTGTTTTAAAATCATCATTTTAGCGCCAGCTTCTTTAGTCGTAAACTCTACCAGAGCTCATAAATAAATTGTATTTTTCAGTTTCTTAGTCGAATATTTATAAACTTTGCTTTCCTGGAATTTTTCAACTACGCTTTTTGAAGAGCCGCTTAGGTGGTACCTAAGCCTCAAAAACTTACCTCAAAAAGCGTATTTTTATGTAGGCACTGAAAATAATAAAGTACCTAACTTGGCACTTTCTGCTATAAGTAGTGAATAATATTGTTAAGTATACACACAGAGCAGCTATGGCTATAAAGCTCTTAACCAATTTATTTAATAGCCACCATTTACTGGGTATTATTTTGATCCTAATTATCCGTCCAGCTGAGTTAGCTAAGTTGAGTTGACTCAGGGTGTAGGTATAGGGGGATCCGTAAAGATTACAGAAACCAAGAGTAATACCTATCCATAATGCTGGGTACATATTGGTGAAAAAAAACATGAAATGTAAGGGTGTTACCACAACAATCGATCGATCGTTAATAGTCTTCTTTTGGGTTAGCTCGTTCCATCGTCGACCTCATCTCTGTCCTCAGGACTAGACCTTTCCTTTTCGATCTTTTTTTATGTGTAATGGGCAAGTAGGGTAAAAAAAAGATCGTCGATCGAGGCCATCGATTAATGGTACCCTACCCTACCCTAACACAAACTGAAACAAATTCGCCTTGTTGTTGGGTTACGCATCATGTTGCATTGCATAAGTCTGGACGGCTCAGTCGTGTTACATTTCACGTTACTTTTTATCAATGTGTACCCGGCATAATAGCTTGCAGTTTTTGAACGCAGCCAAACAGTCATGCAATCTGCAGTAAAATCCACAGTATTTTGTCTACTAGCCTGCACTGGGCCTGCCTATTAAATTATGAACAACTCCCAGATAGTTGGCTTGTGTCCCTGCAGTCTTATTTTTAAATAAAAGTTTGCCCCACACTAGGAATTTCTCCTGTATCGTGGGTGCGCTTACACATACACAAACAGACAGACACGGTAGCAGAATATTCCAGTTTTTTTTTTGTATTAAATGGGCCAACTCATGACCTCAATCTAGTCCTGAGAACAGAGAAAAGGTCGACGATGGAACGAGCTAACCCAAAAGAAGCCTATTAACTCGCGACTTAAATAGATTGGGGTCATATGAAGTTGGGAACACCGACGAAGGTATTTGTTTTAATGTAAGCCATACAATTATTTGATCTGTGTGGGATTCGAACCTGCGACACACAGCGCATCAGCCAATCGCTCAGCCACTCCGCCAACCATGCCGTCAAAGCAGTGACAGTCTTTTAAGGTTTCGATTTTTGTTATGACTCGGATCCAGTCATTTTGAAACGAAGGACAAGATATTTGAGATCTCCGTTACTGTTCTGCCTGCAGACGTCTACAAACACAAAGTTGCTTTTGTTTCTCTTTGTGGAATAGAAGGTAGATAGAGGTATATTCTCTAAAATATAGGTGTACTATACACAACGGTGTAGTCTAAAAAGCGGTGTAGCGAATAAAACAACCAATCACTTAGGTACTGCGGCAGTCAAGCGAATTGTATGTTGAAGGTACACGGAGCACTCTGTGCACAAAGTAATTGGAATACTATCACAGCATTTTAGATACGAACGTGCTCGGTTTACACCAGTGTATTCTGTGTAAACCGAGCACTTTACAATTTTTATTAAACTCCGGGTGTAGTAAACTATCCAATTCATAATTGAAAAGTTAAGCTGTGAAGAAACCCAACCGTTTTTAAATTTCATCAAACTCTACCCGTGCTTCAATGAATGTATCATTGAAGCAGAATTTGACTAGTTCTATATCAATTTGCGTAATAAACTTTTACGTGTATGAGAATTGAGGGCCCATTTTGAACGAAGATATAGGTACAAAGTAGGACAGTGTTTTGCGATATCTTGTTTCACAAATTTTGTTTGGCATTCGCTTAGATTTTGACTTAAAGACTTTTTCTGTAGTGTCCATAGTTTATCAGGTACAGGTGGGCCTTCAATCCTCTATGTGAGAACTGAGGCGACATGCCCAACTGTACAGTCCATAAATCGCTTATTTGACTTTCACAAAATCTGCTTCCGACTTTCACAATTCTTTGGGAATGTTCAATAAATCCTAAGCCCATTTTCAAAGAGTTCTAACAAAGTGGCCCTCACACCACACGCACATCCTTTGTGAGGCTAAGTCAGACTGGATGCCGAAGGTAGACAACAGGTTGCTTATGGTGCAACCTACAATATAAGAGGTCTACATCCGTGGACTGAAATACGCAGAGTTGATTGATTCTCAACCACTCTAGATCAATGTCACTAGATTCCCTGTGGCATTCCTACATTATGTTTGTGATGGGTCGTTAATACGGTTAACAACTGCTCGATAATTAAATGATAGACGAGCTGACCTTACAAGGTAGTTGATTTGGCATTTACAAGCAAGGTCGGACAATTACATAGTTTACTTTATGTGGAGATTGGAACTAACTACACATGTGACTGCTCCTAAATTACCCTAGGCTGATAAAATTTCGTTTTTTCCAATATGTCGTATAATGTATATTTGATATGTAGAGTTTTTTAGAAGTTTTTTATGTGGTTACTAGGTGCCGACTTATACTGATATAAAATAACTCGAGAGCATACAAATAAAAAGCCTCCATTAAGAAGATGCTTTAGGTATGTACCTACCTACACTGGGAAAACTTTTACTTAAGGCCTGTGTTTCCATAAATCGTTGTGCTATGTAAGCACCTAAGTAATAGATGTAGATATGTCTAAGTAATACTAAGTATGTCTTAGGATACCTAGCCTCCTTAGAGCAATGAACTCAAGGACTGCTCAACAGCTTAAGTTATGTAATTCCAAATAGTGATGTGCTCATACTAGGTACTCATGTCTAAGTTGGGGCTTCAGGGGTAGGTTCAGGTAGGTTCTTCTGGGTAAGCTCGTTCCATCGTCGACCTCGTCTCTGTGCTCAGGACAAGATTGAGGTCAAGAGTAGGCCAATTTAATATAGGGTGTAAACGGACCCTTCACGAAGACGTCAACCAAGCATTCTGTACATCAAACTAAGTAATTCTACACAAAAATGATTGCAGGGAAACGTCTTTAAATCACGTTTTACGGCAGGACTCAGTGTAAAGCACTCATAACATTGTGCTGATGGATGCAATGAATAGTAGGTACTGGAGTCGTGAAGGTACTAACAGTTATAACTTTTAAAACTTGTAGGTATATGAAAAAAACTTGAGAAAAATTTGAACTTTGACCCCTAATGTCTGCGTACCTAGAAGATTCCCAGGTATGGTCTAGAACAAAAAAGTGGTCGTAATGACGAGGAGAACAAGTGCCTTTCGGGTACTTTTATACACAAAATAAAAAAAAACCAAGTAAGTCTTCTAAGTTAGCTAAACTGGATCAAGTTCCCAATGTTTACGGGTTTAATCAGGGGTTGCAAACCCGCGGAGGTCAGGGTAAGGTATAGATAAGTCATCTAATACTGTTGTAATACTACTTAATATAAGTAATGCCGCTACCTCTCACTTACTAAACGCAAATATTTGGTTGGTTTATGGAGTTTATAATTAAGCCGAAACGCGAAGCCACTCCGGATACGAAATAGACATTTTGATTAGGTAAGTAATTGAAAATCAGCTGAACTCTACTTCTGTGCTAAAATATTACAATGATCCTGTCTTATGAGCAAAAGAAAACGAAGACAATTTATGAAGTCCGTCTCCTCGTTTCGTTATCTTATATTGAATGTCAAACAACATTTAAATTGTCCTTCATCATTGGGTAGATACTGGTGGTAGATACTGGCTTGTTTGGATCATCATTTGTGAATTTTGTCAAGCTTGCCACGCTATCTATGAAATGTGTAAACAACATGTCTGAACAGTATCACGAAGAATTGGAACAGTTAGTTGCCAGCTGTGCAGCCGTAGCCCAGGAAGCCTTAGCCTACTCAGCTCATCGTCAAGTATAAACAACTAACGCCATCTACCGGCATTGAACACAACTAGTATAAGCGCCAAGATCGCGGGTTGACTGGAGAATCCGGGTGGATGGAAAATAAATTGTTAGGAGCAGACAAATCTGTGTACCCTCTTTATTTGTCTCTCAACTTCTGGTAGTCCACCTCTAAGGATGCAGAATACGTCGTCCACATACCGCTTACAGACCTTGATTGGCACAGTGACAGGACATGATGACATAGCCAGGTCCTCGATGTGTTCCATCCACAAGTTAGCAACCACAGGTGCCACTGGACTACCCATGGCTACACCATCAATTTGTTGATAAAACTGGCCTTTGTATAAGAAGAAATTGGTGGACAAACTGTGCTCCAGCAATTTAGCATAATCCATCTAGGTATCGTTTTCGGGAAGCTTTCTTATTATAACTTCCACACATTCTAGTACTTACATTGGTGAAAAGGGACGACGTCAAAACTGACCATAATCTCATCATCCATTCATCCATCCATTTCGTCAACGGACAAACATTAGATACTTACCAAGGTTGACAAGAGAAGCAATTGAAATCAGAAAACATAAAAATTTCAATCGAGATGATGGCTTCAAATTCTCAAGTAAGTTCGTGGAATCCAGTTTCTACCTATGCCCAAAAGTAGCAGCCGGCATCGTAATAAGGAATCCACAAAACCTGGTGATACTGTGAGTTGTTTTGTGACTTGGTGTCGAGTTCCAGTAGTGCGCGTAGCAAAGAGGGTAGACAGATTTGTCTGCTCCTAACAATTTATTTTCCATCCACGTTCATTCTCCAGTCAACCCGCGATCATGGCGCTTGCAACAGCGTCGAAGTATCGGGAACTCAAAATTATGAACAATCACGGAAGCTATCCAGTAATGTGTCCGTAAGTGACAGTATAAGTTTAATGTTACGAATATTTTACAATAATATGACGTGACTCGTGTGGAGAGAGATCTTTTTGTGTCAGCGGCTTCCTAATCTTTGTGAAAATACAATTTTATAGTGAGTGTGTGCCTCTCATTTTCCCCTTGCCATTACAGAATGAAATTTTAAGACTGTGGGAATTGACAAAACCTGTACCGCCTGTACGGCGATGTGATTACCCCTATCTAATCATTAGGTATTAGACGTTAATATTGTTGTTGTTAAGTACAAACAGCCAGACCCGGCACATCTACCTACAATAATTATTACCATACAAATATCTGGGGGTCTAAAATGGCCGCTTTAGCAGAATCATAATAGGATAATAATTATGAATTACGTTTAAATTCGTAAAATGGTCCCAAGGTGACAATTGGCAATTGCCCTATTGTTTTCAAGGCCATATTGTAAATAATTTTGTATTTCAATTATATCAATAAACAATTTCAATTCATAATAGTAAGTACGTCTATGACCATTTTAAGAATTTGAACGAAATTCATATTATTATCCTATTATGATTCTGCTAAAGCGGCCATTTTAGACCCCCTGTTCAGTGCGGGAATCGGACCCGCGACACCCAGCTCAGGAGCCAATCGCTCAGCCAATTATCCCACACACAATGAGGTAACTGGCGTGTCTTCTGCTAACGTCATTGAAATTCGCTGATGGATGAAGGAACGTAGCTACATAAAGCTTACACCTCTTCTGACCATAGTTGTGTATCTTTACAGGTACATACCTATCAACAAAAAGGTCGGATAGGTGATTCCAGTTGGCCCCCCTAAAAGATCATCCGGAATTCACTGAAACACGTCCAACAAATTATGTTTGAAGTACCGAATTCGATAGACACCAGCAATATAATAATAACCTACGGTTATCCACTTATTAATGACGTCTGATTCATCATCATCTGCCTAGCCTTGTCCCAACTATGTTGGGGTCGGCTTCCAGTCTAACCGGATGCAACTGCATACCAGTATTTTACCCCGTGGTAAGACTGGTTGTCAAACTTTCGGGCCACTGACTACCTGTAATGACTGTCAAAGATCTACAAATGACAGCCAGGACCAACGGCTTAACGTGCTGTGATACGGACGAAACTCGATATGAAATGGATCAGCCGCGCTTGCCTAGGTTAGTCTGTTGATGGGTCAAAGCAAGCGCGGCTTAACCTGAAGATTGATCCAAGCGGTTTTTATTATTTAAAAACATTTGACTTTGAGTCTAAATGTAAATTTTATTCAACCATAAACATCCACAAAAGTACAGAGACGGTACCTACTACCACCTGCTATACCTGGATAGAATTTCGATAATATTTATTAAAAGCACTAAAGAACTACATTATAGCATCGTCGATAAACAGTACTAAAACAACAATAAATATTATTATCATTAAAAAGTATAGACGTACATAAAGACTTAGATAGTGCGAAATCAGCTCAACCGGCTTGCGCCGACGGCCAATTGTTAGATACGTGCGTAAATTTTTTTTTTTTCTTAAACCCTAAGTGCTGATGTTTATTATATTACAGAAAATATTGTTAAAAATTAATAATCAACACTGTCTGGTACCTCCCGTTGACTGGAATTTATGCCAGACGCTTTAAAGCACGGAAAAAAATATCGAGAAATATCACGTCAGATTTTTATTTAATTTAAATATTTGATACTCAAAAGTTTTTTTAACACTTAGTGTAAGCAGTCAGACAGACAGTCAGTCAATAGGGTCGCAATTAATCATTTTTGTATGAGCTCATTAAACCAATAGGCTCATACAGCGACATTTTAATTGCGTCTGCGGGATGTTTGGCCCACCCATGATTGGTCTGGCTCAAAATTAGTACTGAAATGATTTCCAGAGTATCAAATATAAAAATAATTGTCTCAGGCTAAACTCATTACTTTTTCGAAGTGCCTGGCAGAAATTTCTGTCATCCTGAAGCATCTGGAGCAGTGTTACCTAATAATATGTTTTTTACAATCATCTATAAAACATAAAAAATAGTTTTATTTTTACGCAACTTTAGCACTTAATATCTAACAATTGAGCGTCAGCACAAGTTAGCAGGTAGACATTCATACGTTTACAGTACATACCACCACTACTCGATGCCCCACATTTTGTTAATCAGAAAATAAGTAACATATTATTTGGCGGCCCTGAGATCTTGCTCTATAAGAAGTTCCATTGCGCGCGCGGCTTGTGCTTATAAATCATGAGGTGGTCGTCTTGGGTCGAATTTGACATACAAATTAAAACTTTTACAACTGCTACAAAAAAGTCGTACAGCACAAGCTGTTATGCCTTCCTTTAGTTTTGATTATCTCGTCCTAGCCTAACATTTTTTCGGGGGTTTGCATGGATCACCAGCACACGGTTTTTCCGGCAGCTTCGGAGGCTCTGGCTTTACCACCTTACAAGGTTCGAGTTTGCAGGGCGGGGAAGGGGCACAAATGGCGGTTTTTTTAACTTCAGCACATGGGTCTAGTTTTTTCACAGGCTCAGACTGGCAGGGTTCCTCCCAAAGAGGCTTAGGAAGCGTGACAACAGGCGTATCTGTCCGAGGAGGACCGCAAGGCTTTACACATGGTACTTCTTTATAGTAACAATGAGCGTCCCACCACCACACACATCCTGGTGTTGGTAATTCACTAGGGAACTTAATCTGTAAAGTTTATTAAAAATAGACAAAAACATTATTATTTTATTACTTTCGCAAACCGTCAGTGTTTACGCGCTAATAGTCGTTTGATTAGGTTGTACCTACGCATTAAGTTGATAGCAACACTGAACAGATTCTGAACTAGAATCTGTTCAAATATATTTGCAACATTGCGTCGCTTCCGCCAAATAAATAATATATAAACACACACATACTTAATTATCCAGCTATTTCAAGTTTTGCATACTAGAAATCTTTACATAATATAAAACAAAATCGCTCCCGCTGTCTGTTAGATCTTTTAAGGTGGACGCGCCAAGGTAGCCCGCGGAAATCAAATTTTCTTACGTTATTTGCAATTTGCAGGTTAGTGTCAAGATTGCCATTGAATGACTTTTTCATTAAATAGTTATTGAAATGAACTTACAGTGTGTAACCAAACGCATTTACTTAAAAAAAAAAATTACCCATGGGTCATAATTATTATACATATACTTAATTATAATACAATTAATAAACTACCGATACATTTAAAAGAATAACCCATCAAAGTTTAAAAATAAAAGTTTACAAAACTGCTACTGAACAATTGTTATTTAAAGATTTTGTTAATGACAAAACTTTCTGTTAATTAAATCATTATTAAATTAAATTTAAATCACACGGAAGCAGCACACACCCCGTGTGCTTCCGTGTGATTTAATTTAGTCACATTTCTATCTTTAGTTTTTATTGCAAATTCTATTGTTATTTTATTTGAAATTGAATTTATTGAAATTTGTAATTGAATTAATTAGCATTCTAAATTAAATTTGTTGGCATTTTTAATTGAATTTTCTGACATTTTAAAGTGAATATGTTGACATTTGTAGTTTAATTTATTGAGATTTTGTTTTAATTTAATTTATTTACATTTGTAATTAGATTTTTCTGGGATTTTTTAATTTAATTGATTGACAATTATTGTAGTTTAAGTTATTGATATTTTTAAAATTGTCATTGTGCCTAATTCCGAATGTTTTTGAATAATATGAGTATTTTTAATAATTACAGTAATGTTGCTTAGTGAATGGAATGCTTTTTATCTGTTTGTTTATTGTTGTTTTTTTGGCGTACCTAGTAAATGTATTATGTTAAATAATTTTGCATGCCGTAAGGCAAAATATATCGGGACGCTCATCAAAATAACCATCATATCTGTGTACCTACCTACATTATTGGCAAATAAATTATTTCTATATCTGTACTAATGATTTTAATGGTTATAATTCTGTAACTACATACGTGTTACTTGTGCTACTCATTTTCCACCAACATACAACTTGACACCGACCTGCAAATTGTAAAAAATTGAAGAAAATATGCATTTCGCGGGCTACCCTAGCGCTTGCACCTTAAACTACGTAACGGATTTTAATGCAATTTTCAGCAATAGATAGAGTCATTCAAGAGGAAGGTTTATAATATGCACAATGTCTTGCACATTGCACCCGTGCGAAGCCGGGGCGGGTCGCTACTGGTAAATAATATGGATTCTTTAACGTATAAGTAGATAACATAAAATAAATATCAACCTCATGTTAGGGTGCGGCTACACGCTAAATCTTGAAATTCTTGAATGCGCAAACAGTTTGTGTTAAAAATCGACGCAAAAACTGCATGGTAGCTAGCCATTTGTGCGGTATTACCGTTTTGCCATCTTTTCGAATATGTTTGCTTGTAAAAACAAGAATTGGTGCAAAAAAGATTGAGCGTGTAGCCAAGGTTTTATGCAAATAACACATACGATTTGAACATTACAAAAAAGGTGGTAGCATTATTAGTAGGTTTATCGGAGTATACTTTGAGGCATCATGTTCTATTAAAAAGTGCCGTTTTTTTATTTACATATTAACTTACTTGTCCCGTTGGTGTCGTATATGCGCTGAATGGCCGAGCTCCTATTTTGCAGCCTTCGGCTATTGGCGCCACCACCGGCGGTTTAACAGAGTTCAAGACATCTCTGTCAAGATAGCGCTGGGCTGCATATTTATATTCCGGCCCGCGAGGAATCTCAGGCGCAGGTATAGTCCTAGGCGCTAGCCTTGGTGGAAAACGATTATGAAATACGTATTTCCGACCTAATAAAAATTCACGTAGTTTCTTTATTCCTAAAGACACATCCCTGAAATCCCATTTTGTCATTTTGATCTGTCCACTCAAAAAAGATTTTTCATTCTGCCATAGTGATAATAATGCTGACAGTTTGATTTCATATTCAATAATGTCACACACCTTTTTAAATTGAATTCGAAGGTATTAAAAACAATGTACATAAACAATTCCACCTCCTTTTTACTCGGGTAAAGGCTCTCCCACACGGGCGCGTTATTATCGGTCGATATTAATACCGTATGCGTTATCGCGTTAATGCATCCCGATTCCTTGCACACAACTGTGTTTTTATCTTCCGGTAATTCTATTCCGTATTCGTGTTTGTGGCAGGTTTATCCCTAATGAGATCTGTATTTCTCATAATATCACCACAACAAAATAGCAAAGCAAAGCAAACGCGCTTGGAATTATACCACAGACATCATTCAGAAAATTACATGTGCCAAAAAACTAACGAATCAGAACTCAGAAGACCGCATTTAATGGAAACCGGGTACTTAGCAACACTGGATTGGAATTGGACACAAAAATAAAAATACAGAAGAGAAACAAACACACTTATTAGAAGAACTCATACCGGAATACCTATCGCAGGATGGAGGAATGCAAGCGTCCTACTTCTACTGCGTCATTAGAAAAAAGGAGATGGAATAGCTACTACAATCTGTCAGAGGACATGTGTTATGAAATGGGCTTAAAAACTTTTTTTTTTGAACAGCTATCATGTGTGGTTTTTCTGATAGGGAAAATTATTAAGGATGGCCTTATAAAAACAAAAAAAATATTAAAAACACCATTATTCAATAAATAAATATTTTTAATCCAGATATGTATATGTATGTGTGTATGTGTATGGTATGATATGTGTGTTTTGTATGTCCAAGTGGCTGATCATGGAATGATCTTTATTAGTATATAATTATGTAATGAACACCTGCATGTTACCCATGTATCACAAATATACGATTTGATTTGATTTGATATTTTTTGTATCGTAAGCTCATTTTTGCACATTGAAACAAAGAAAAAGGGTTGAATATCATTTTTAAAGCAAATTACACACCTTATTGTTATTTAAAATATTTTAAAACAATATTAATGGTTTTAAAATAAAACCAACGATTATCTCCATGATTTGTATGTATGGCATTGATTCCTTTGCCTCCTAATGGATTCTTGAAAACATTAGGTACCTGGGCTGTCACTGCTGTGATGCTGTCAGTGCTGTCACTTGTCAGTTCATGTCACACTTGTCAGTCAGTATATCATTAAACTGCTGAGTGTTTAACACAGTGTATAGTTTTAGTTGTGGATATGCATATTTTTAGCTACATACCTACCTATCTGGCAATCCATTCTTCTAATACAGAGATAATCTCAAGAATCATATGTGTTGCATTGTACCGATTTTGTTGTGTAATCGGAATAGCAATCTAGCAATTTAATGCAGCGAGGCATGATGGTGAGGATTACCAGGCTACGATAAATGGATGTATAAATTGATTGAGTGCAAAATCCAAATCCGTTGACATTTTGACACTTGATTGACATTTACACTTTTCACACACAATGACAATAATGAATGACATCCAACCAAAGGTGTTGCCAAATCAATAATTACTGAGGGTTGCAATTTATTTTTTTACTATAATTATTTTTAACTTAAGCAGAGTGCTTTTAAAAAATATACATATAGACAATGAGGTTATATAATACTAGAGGAGCAGTGTCCTACTAACAACTCTTAGAAAAACGTAGCCACTTACGAATTTAAAGTCGTAGCTTTGAAACGGATACATAAATTATGTCATCTGTCAAAATAATATGTTTGTCTCATTTCTTCTACCGTCAAACTAATGATATTGGAAAGAGACAAGACATTGTTATCGGACGAACGGTCAGAGTTGCCAATGATCCACATAATTTCCCCAGAATGAATGAAGGTATTTATTGAATCAATTACTATGAAAGGTTGTATTATGTATCTTTCAATTGAGAATTAAAGAAATGGATGAATGGATGGATTATGTACTCAAAGGAAGAAAAAAATGCGTAAACGTAAATATTTTATTTCAAGACTATTAAGATTGTGTAAAATAACTATTGTTCAAAATGGTTTTTTTTAAATCTTTTTTATTATATTACAATCTAGCCTAATAAGCAATTTTAATCTAACTTAATTTGCTAAAAGTAAAATTAATCTAAGAGCACGTCCATTGCGTTTACTTGTCACTTTATTCTTGTGTCCATATAAATAGATAAGGACTGTTTTGTAGAGCAGGATTTTGTTAGGAACTGACAACGCGGAATGCCTTTCTAGTGACCAGTTCATGCATCTGTAACGAATTATTATATTAAAATATTTATAAGAATAATAATATTAAAATACCTTTGTTTAATCCAAACAGACTATAATAATAATTAAGACTTACAGGAACATACTTTCGTCATTCACTAAACTCCCAAGTCTCTGGCAAAATAAAAATCGTTTTTACTGGTAACACTGATGACAATAAAAATGTTTAAAAATTTGACTTCGTTTCGTCATGTTTTTTTGGTTAATCTGAAGAAAATTTAGCTAACTTACCTGTGAAATGTAACACCACATGTTTTATTCATCTTTTGAGACCGTGACATACAAATTTTAACCGCACATTTCCCCATTTTGTATTTTTTTTAGTTTTAAGCAATCGCTCACTTGACGTCAACTTGACAACTGAAGTCAGATAAGGCTGTGGCCATCTACGACCCGGCAACGCTTTGGCGGCGAGCACTGCTGATCTAGTACTATATAACATCATTGCATATAGAAAGTCTCCTTAATTTATATATTTTCATAAATATAATCTCTTTCTAATATCATCTCTTGCGTGTTTACAGCAGCTTCGAATAAAAGCCCAGCCTCAATACAAAAAACTAACATGTCCTTTTTATAGATTTTCAACTTTATCTCTGAAACATTAGGTTCAAAATTGGTAGGGAAAATCTGACAGTTTCGGGTAGGTTGACTAGCTGGCGTCTGTACAATGTTGATGATCGAATGGTGTGAAGACCAAAACGAGGGTTATATGTTTGACCTCCAAGTACGTATTTCCGTTACTTTGTTTCCTCGTAACCACTAAACGGATGAACCGATTTGGATCAATTATAAGTCGTTAGATTCATCTTGATAGCGTGAGTGGAATTGGGTACACTAAAATAGAAAAAAAAACCGGCCAAGTGCGTTCGAAAGAGATACCGCGACTCTGGAACACAAAGGGCAAAAGAAGGAACATGGATGGGTTTTAGTCAGTAAAAGTCTGACACTCCCTTCCGCTCCGGCCAGAGCGGGAGGAGTCATGATTTCCCATTCCAAAAAAAAGTAAATTTCATATGTTGGTCAACTATTACTCGTAAACTTATGAAGCCTACTTAGCTGTGATAGTTTTCCTTTTAACTTCGTTTATATACTATCACTGTAAATTTTTTCATGCACCCAAACACAACCGTTTAGCTGGTAGAGGGACACTTTAGTCATTTAGTCTAACAAAAATTTTCACTTTAAAGCTTAATATTTCACAAATGAATCCCTTAATCGAAAAATTATTTGAACAAACTTGAAATATTTTTTAAAGACCTATCCAACAGCATCCCACACTATGGGGTACGCGAGAAAAACAAATTCCCCACTTTACGAGTAGGTACTGGAGATACCCTAAAAAAAATACGTTTCGAGACTTCATTTTACCACTTTGTCGGCGTAACTAATCTGGGTATTCATGCCAAATTACAGGTTTCTGGTACTAAGAGTCTTTGAGCTAAGCTGTGGACAGACAGACAGACAGACATGGCAAAACTATTAGGGTTCCTTGTTTGTTGACTACGGAACCCTAAAAAAGGGTAGATTTTGGGCGCCATTTTGTGGGGTTCTTTTTTTTCTTCCAAACCGTGTGGGTTATTAAAATAGGAGAGATTGAATAAGATGATTACGAAAATATATTTAAGTTACATGTTTAAAAGTAGGTACCTATGTACTTAATTCTACATGCCAAATCGTATAAAAACTGAAAAAGAACATATAATAATAAAAATTAAATCACCTGCGAAATCTTTCGCATTACTAAACTAAAAAGCGGAAAATAAAAAAAGTACATCTTAATAAAAAATAGTAGGAAACTAGTGCCCAGATAGAGTGACACGGGGTCGCAGCAGGCTACGGATGAGATGGCGGGACGAACTGGACAGTTTCCATCAGAACTGGAAGGAGAACGTGCGAGTGGGTTCGCGAGAAATGGAAAGAGATGAATGACGATGATGATGTATTGTGATGATGGTGGGATGGATCCTTTGCCCAGGAGTGGGACAGAGCAGGCTAGGACAAAAATGTTGGAAGTAGGCGGCAGTGGCACCCATTCAATTTTTATAATTTTATTTTCAAATGGGAGACCCATTTGCTGCTGCTTCCAATTTTTAAATTATTTTTAAAATGTGCTTGTTTTTTTCAGTTTTTTTTTGTATACCACTGTCTAGTTTTTTTTATAATACCTGCAACGCGTGGTGCAGTGCATTTCAGTTCCGCTTGCAGCATATTACTACTGGCATTATTGTTCACTTTCTTTATTAGCACCTCATGGCAACGGGAAGTTAAGCTAACTGAAGTTTTACTCATTTGGCTCATGCATGGGCCATTCGGTATACGCACACTGTACACATATTTTCGACGATCAAAAGGCCATAACCAATAAAAACCATACTGTTAACTAACAGTGCCGCAGTAGAATGGAACACAAGCACAATGTACTATCAAGTACGTTCTGAACATCAAATTATTTTCACTTTTGTGTTCTACAAAATACGATACCGGTACTAAATGTTTTAAAACCCTTTGATGCACTGTTTTAAATAATATATTATTTGATACAATCAATGCATTCATATTTTATAGGTTTGATGAGAATCAGTAATGGATTAGTTTGATGTTCGAGTAAGTAAATTAATAAAATTAGCTCCAAAGATGACATTATCCAGTTTTAGAACGTACACTGAACTCCCGCGTTTTCTCACTCCTGTCAATTACTGTCAAAAGTAAAGTTCATCGTGTTTTGTTGAGAGTATTGTATTTATTTGAAATTGTTTGTAAGTGTTTTCGTACATTAGAAACTTATTTAATGTTATATCATAGTTAAGTTTAGCATTTTAAAATGAAAACCAGTAAGTCGCCGGAGAAGACAGAGATAACGCCGTCAAAAAAGAAGCTGAAGCAAGCGAGACTTCCCTTCAAGCTTATTAGTGATGTATCTCCGAAACCGGCTGTTCCACAGACGAGGAAGCGAAAGCTTTCAGCTCCTGACACGGAACAGGTTACCAAAGTTGGGAAAATCAGTAAAGAAAATGATCTAATTGAAGAAGCAGTTATAATTAGTGACGATGACAGCAAAGGTACTGAGAACCCGCCAAAGGAAGATAAAACAGTAAATCCTTTTGTCAAGTTAGTGGACACAGCTTGGAAGAAGAAGCTTCAAAAGGGAAAGAAGAAGAAAAGTGGCAAGAAGTCTATAAAAACTGATAATAATGAAACTTTGGATGTCGAAAGAGGAACTGACAGCACTGACAATACAAAAGCCGACTCTGAGATAATGGATGTAGATGAATCTCCTTCTACACAGGTAATTGGCTCTAGAAATGATACTGAACACACTGAATCTAAAAAAGAATCAACAAAATCATCACCTAAAACGAAAATCAGTAAAACTAAAGGAACTGAGGTTTATGATGAAATAGTTGTTTTAGAAGATTCTAATAACCCTGATGATGTGAAACCTACTGAGACTGAGAGCACAGAAAATGATATAACTGTTAACAGTGATGAAGATGAAAAAGATACTACACAAGATCCAGGTCACATAAATACTACTAATGATGAAGAGTCGACAGAAGAAAACAGCAAATCAAACAAGCAAGGTAAAAAATCACCTACAAAGAAAGTATCAGGAGACCAGACAACTCCGAAACGCAGCAGTGCCCGGAATAAAGCTAAGACTGAGCAGAATAACAACTCTAAAGGTTCACCTAGCTCCAAACTCAATGATTCCATCTGTTCTAATCCGACAACACCAAAACAGACTCCTAAGACTAGTCGGAGTTCTTCTGTCACTAATAGCCAGGGAGATGTGTCACTGAATGAATCTACGTCTTCTGTGAACTTAACTCCAAAGCAGGTAAGATTGCATGTTTCTTACAGTTGGGATGCCTTGTAGCAAGAACCTTTTCAATACACCTATTGATCCACATACTGGTCTACCCAATGAGTCAAACACCTTTAAAAGTGTAAATTGAAAGTATCATTTAAAATCGGTTTGTAACACCTTTGAGTGCTTGCTTAAAAACTCAATATTCATGGCAGGCAGGTAAACTTGTACTATAATAAATGCTGAACGGATCTGGATGTAATTTGGCACAGAAATAGATTATAGTCTGGAATAGTCGGAAGATGTGACCAACAGCTAGGACTTATTAAATTAAAAGTTTACCTTACTGATCAAAAAGTGTAGCCAGTAAATGGAACAATACTTTCTGTTGCCTTCCAAGGTGCTCATTAGAATAATAAATTAAAAGGCATAAAATAAATCAATATTCAAGGTTTTTTCCTAGTTGATTTTATTTCAATAACAAAAAAAAAATCTTTATCTGTAGGCACAGAAAAAACTGGAATTCGCCAAAAAGCGTGAGGAAAAAGAGAAGGAAAAACTGGAAAGAGAGAAGAAGAGACAACAAGAGAAAGAAGAACGGGCTAAAATGAGACAAGAGAAGGAAGACCAGAAAAAGAAGGAACGGGAGGAAAAGGAAGAGGCTAAGAGAAAGGAGAAGGAGGAAAAAGAGGAACAGAAACGGAAGGAAAAAGAGGAGAGGGAGCGTGCTAAGGAGTTAGAAAAGAGTGAGTTAAATTTTCCGGATTTATAACTACTAATATTTTGCTAGGAGCAGTTGCAATGCAGTATCATGTCAGTCTGTTTTTTTAATTAGGAGTATTGCTTGTCCTTACTTACCACCAGGTAAGATAGTTCAACAAAAGCCTACAAGGAAAAGAAAAGTACCTAAAGCTGCTGCTGATGGTACAGACGCCAGCACATCAAGCTACTACAATCTGTCAAATTTCTTTAATAGATTTTAAACATTATTGCCGAAGCATTAGGTTCAAGGTTGATTAGGAAAATTTGACAGTTTCGGGTAGCTTGATGTGCTGGCGTCTGTACAATATACTAATAGATTAATCATTTAAGTTCAACACAAGGGACAAATATCTGCAAAAAATAGTAAGAGGACCAACCTATATCAGAAAATTGTTATTAACACCACCAGTGCACTACTGCAAAAAAGATAAAAATAAAATGTTACTTTATACTTTACAGAACAAAGAGAAGAGAAAGAAGAACAGAAGCGCAAGGAACGTGAAGAAAAAGAGGAACAAAGGAAAAAAGAGAAGGAAGCTAGAGAAGAAGAAAAACGCAAGAGGCAAGAGGCTTTAGACCTTGAGAAGCAAGAACAAGAAATGAAAAAGAAGAAAGCCGCAGAAGCATTTGTCAACTTCTTCGTTCCCAAGCAAAAATCCGAGAAAGAACAATCAACTGAAGCTTGCATTAGCAAAACTAGCATGTTATCCAACTTTATGATTAAAAATGATATGCGATTAGCTCCGCAAGTCCGAGTGGATTTGAGCGATGACAGAAAGGAGGAGTTAGTCAATTTTATTAAAACGCAGGTGTCAGAAAAAGGTCTTTATTTGAAGTATTTGAAGAATGGGACGAGTAAGCCGCTGTCAAGTGGGAAGACGTGGCCATTGAGTGATAAGGACGATGATGACGTTATGATTGTTGGTAAGTTACTTACACATTTTTATTGGTTTTGTACTTTCGTGTGAAAAAAATTATGGAGTTCACACGAAAAGAGAATGACCAAAGTTGGTACCAAAAAGTCTCGCGCCTCAAAACCAAAATATTATAGTAATTAGTTTCATATTTTTTTACGGCATTACGCGTCGGGGATTTGATTTTTGAACTGGAAATATACTTTTCGACTTTAAAAGTACGAATATTGTTTTACTCCCTTTATATGACGTTCCGTTTCAACTGAATATAAATGACGTTCCGTTTCAATTGAACAAACCCTTGTCTGTCGAGCGGACTCTAAAATTAATTACAATTAAGTAAGATCAGTACACCAAATCGATTTAGTTTGGTTTATTGCTATTTGCAACAAAATAGATTTTCTCAGCCTAAAGATTTTGATTTATCGATTACATCCCTAAATCCCGACTAGTTTATAGCACTTACTATACTCTATGGTTTATAGTTATCTTATCTGTGGCATCTGACATTTGTACTGTACTGACTGACTATTGGCAATGTAAAGGTCTAAAATAAAATCGAGTTTCAGTCAAGCATACTGTGGATGTTACTTTAACTCGTAATTCTTACTAATATTAGTGTATTACGCTGATTTTAGAGCAATAATGTAATGTATGTGTGTTAAAATACGTCGTTGGTAGCGTCGAAAAAATTGACCTACTTTTTAGGTTAGTTTCGATTTTATAAAATAACTCTGAAACGCGGGTTTTTTTTTCAAAAATAATTTTTGTAGGAGTTAATACGATCAGTGTATTCTATAAAAAACAAGGTTTGATTTTGATGCAGCATGGTACGGGATTCCATACTTCCATGAGCATTCTCTTTTCGTGTGAAAGTTGTTGCTTTCACATAGTAAAAGATTTAAGCTTTCGTTGTAGCTTAATCACTTCATAAATAAAGCTCCTTCCAGTTCTTCTGTTTCACGTTTCTAGTGTTTTGGGGTGCAGTGTTCTGTAACTTTTGACTATGTATACTAATGCTGATTCACAGACCAATTCTGAACAGAATATGAGTAATCATTTAGACTGAAATTCCCTTTGCTTTAAAAGTACAGTTAAGTTAAAAAAATAATTCTTCATCTTCCAGAGGATGAATTACCTATGCCTGACGATGCCGGTGAAATCTTGACGTGCGAGCCAGCTCAGCGCGAGAAGCTTAGACCTAAGCTGCTAAGTTTCCACGAAAACCGACGCCCACCGTATTGGGGTACTTGGCGTAAAAAGAGCGCCAATATTGGCCCTCGACGGCCCTTTGGCCAAGATGAGGTGTGTGTACTTAAGAAATACATTGACTATACTTTAGAAATATATCTACGTTGATTTGTGCATCGATTCAGTAAATATTGCGTATATTTTATTTGTCCTGCTTAGCTGATGAATTAGTATATCCTTTTTTTCGCGTGTGAATCCTCATGGATGTCTTCAGCCCTATTGCAGGAGATAGTCTGTTCAGATTAAAACCACTCGTTCCTTTGTCTACCTTTGGCTAAGGCGTTTGAGCACATGCGCAATTTCCTCTGACCAGATCCTGGCTGGTCAGTTTCCCTTAACAAACTTCACACAAAAATAAAATCTCTAAAAAAATTCCAGAAACAAGTAGACTACGAAGCAGACAGCGATGAAGAATGGGAAGAAGAACAAGAAGGCGAGAGTATCGACGGCAGCGCTGCCGGCAGTGACGACGAGCAGGACGCTGACGAGTATGAGGTGGATAACGCCATGTTTGTGCCACACGGATATCTCAGTGATGAGGTAAGTAGGCGCAACATTACAATGCTACTGTTTACTAAATTTTAGCGATAAAGCAATAGCTAGAATGATGAAGAGCTTGATGTCTCCTTGCACCAGTAAAGGCGAAAGCTGCTGTTCACTAATCTAATGCATATATTTTGCTTTCAATGCTCTTGGAAAGGTCGTTTTAGTAGGCTGTACCTGTGACTTCCCAGGAGATTTTAATTTTTTTTTTTTTTTTTTTGTTTAGATTCAGTTACTTATCTATACTAATAATAAAAAGCTGAAGTTGGTTTGGTTGAACGCGCTAATCTCAGGAATTACCGGTTCAAATTGAAAAATTCTTTTGGTTTTGGATAACCCATTTATCGAGGAAGGCTACATAACATAACGCTACGATCAGTAGGAGCGGAGCATCAATGAAAAATGTTGCAAACACGGGGAAAATAATATTTTTTAAATAACTTCACGCGGACGAAGTTCGCGAGCAGCAGCTAGTAACAATATATTTCTCATTTCAGGAAGCAACAATGGACGAAGACGACATGTTGTCCCTCTCACCAGAAACACAAAAACAAAGACTGAAACATTTAGAAGACGAATTTGAGTCTGAAATGAAGAAACCTACAGAGAAACTGAAACCGAGAATGTATGGTTTACTCTGGGAAACAGCTGATGGTGGGAAACCTGAGAAATGCGTTGATGCACTGTGGAACTACTTCGGAAAATTAGCTATGATCATGAATGACCCAACTCCATTATTACAACCAGCCAGTGAGCCCGAAGAATCAGAGAAAAAGAAGGTCAAAAAGAAGAAGGCACCAAAAGAAACAACAGACGGCGAGCCAAAGCCAAAAAGCCCTAAACAAGACAAAAAGAAAAAACCCAAACCAGAAGAAAAAGAAAGTAAAACTCCAAAATCAGAAACTAAAAAGGTTGTTCCAGAAACAAAAAAGAATCAGCCCGGTATTAACATGTTTTTGACGAAATTAAAATCGACGTGAATCATCACTTTTCATCATTTATCAGTTTGTTAATTTAGGTTCACTTTAATTAGGTTTGAAATTATAAAAGTAATTTTGTATAAGTTATGGCTATCGGCTTTACTTACGACTTCTGTTTCCTAATCTCGTGTATTTTATAATGACTCTAGTGCTAAATGGGACAGAGTTGTGTTTTCCAACAGTTTGTAATACTTTTTCTCGTGTCGAAATATGTTTCACATTCTGTCGCCTTAAGATAACGAAATGCATGTAACACTAGCCTTGCCCAGTTCGTACTAGAATTTGTTATATAATATTTCTATGATGGTCCGATCAAATCATAGACTGATACGTAGTTCTAAATAAATAATAATTATATTGTAATGATCAGTAGGTACTACATATAAATATTTGTATTGAAATGCATATGCTGTAAATATCAGTAGAATTCAGCTTAGTATGGACAATAGTATGCTATGTTATAGAAAAATATTATTCATTAAACATATTGATTTTAAAGTACTTTTAATTATTATTTTTTCCGTGGGTATTGTAACTTGATGTAAACTGCTGAGTCGTCGTGATTCTCCTGGCCTCATCCCAATTAATTTGGGGTCGGCGCAGAATGTCTTTCTATACATTTTTTATTCTATAAGTCGTCATCTCAGCAATCGCCTCCTTTCTAGCCCTATCATCCTTCACACTGTCCATCCATTGTTTCATAGGTAAATTTAACGCACTAGTTAAAATCGATCTTAGAAAAGTATTTATTGGACATGCACAGGACAAACAATAAGATAAGATAAAGCTTGAATGTGATCTATGATGACCTTAACTTCTAACCCTATCCATGCGAAAGTACTCTAGTTCATAACCTTTTCATGTCAAACAGCTGTACTTATTTGGGCGCAAATTAGCTTAAAGGTACCTAGTCTAAGACATAAGATACTTTTTATCCTGGCAGTTTTCCTTTGGGATATTTTTCGACCTAAATGCAGAGAAGCTATATAGTAAGTATATAATCTGATTCAACTACTGCGAGTAAAGAGCAACCAAACGACGATTTATTTGTCTTGTATATTTCTTTGTATCCGTCAATGAGAGGAACTTTCGTTGCAGGTCATTGACTTGAGAGGCCTCTTAAAAAAACTTCCGTTTCGTTGCTTATTACTCTATGACTGGCTTTGATGATGGATGGTTATAATTCACTCATCATTCAAACCGCAACTATCCCTAAAGTGTCCTATTCAAGCATCCTGTGTGGCATTCAGAATTTCGTATAACGATAGTATTGTGAACCTATTTCCAGCAATTGCTTGCAAGATCTGTGTTCATAAACGTGACATTTTGAAATCGCCAGCCATCCAGCGAGTCGTCGGCGAATCACTGCGGTCTGCTGCGTGTATTCCTGGCCTAAACTTTCTTAGTCATGTCATTCGTTCTTCAGAATTATTGTCTATGATAATAAGGATTCTTTAATCAAAATATTAATTATTTACAAACTACAAAACTATAATAGAAATAAATATTATGTACAAGTATAAAAGGGTTACAGGGCGTCCAAAAATTCGACCGCATCGCTGTCAACAGGAAAAGTGCCCAGAAGGCTGGCAGCATTACCACGTTGGATGGCAATGCTGATTCTTTGGCCAAAAAGTAGGCCCGCCCTTTGGTCACGTGAAGAGTCGACCAACCGCTTGGCGATTTCCCGAAAAACTAGGTGGGCACTCGGACCCCATGGCCCTAGTGTTTCAACCCCAAACGGCTCAAAAACATAACTACCAATTAAATTATTGTATTTGCGCTGTTTGAGGTTTTCAGCACCTGCAGCAGCCGCCCCAGCGCAGCCCACTGTGCTAGGAAGATGGGATGGCGCAAGGGTGTCGACGCAAGTTGCGTCCCACACCAAAGGCCTACCCAACTTCCATGGCATTATGGTCATACCATCTGGTCTCTTCCCATCGACGCGTGCCAAGCCATTGGGTTCTAAACTTCTAAGACAGCTGGCACCCCGGCGGTGGCAAGAGCACGACGGATGAGATTGTCTATGATTGTTTTTTTATGGCTGTCAAAAGAACTGTCATTCATTATCTGTCGGACTGTCGCTCGCTGGTTGACGTTTGACAAATTTTAGTTTTCCGATTTTCTTTATCGTTTTTTGATCGCTATAAATTTTAATTAAGGCATTGTTTTATATAAACTATATACAAATATCATAGTATTCTATGTTTACGTGCTTTTGAGCGTTGAAAGAAATGCAGTGACGAAGGAATTAAGTCTCCAAATCCTGTAAGTGGAATCTTAATTTTTACTTGCCTACACCCAATGAGGTTATATAATACTAGAGGAGCAGTGTCCTACTAACAACTCTTAGAAAAACGTAGCCACTTACGAATTTAAAGTCGTAGCTTTGAAACGGATACATAAATCATGTCATCTGTCAAAATAATATGTTTGTCTCATTTCTTCTACCGTCAAACTAATGATATTGGAAAGAGACAAGACATTGTTATCGGACGAACGGTCAGAGTTGCCAATGATCCGCATAATTTCCCCAGAATGAATGAAGGTATTTATTGAATCAATTACTATGAAAGGTTGTATTATGTATCTTTCAATTGAGAATTAAAGAAATGGATGAATGGATGGATTATGTACTCAAAGGAAGAAAAAAATGCGTAATCGTAAATATTTTATTTCAAGACTATTAAGATTGTGTAAAATAACTATTGTTCAAAATGGTTTTTTTTTAAATCTTTTTTATTATATTACAATCTAGCCTAATAAGCAATTTTAATCTAACTTAATTTGCTAAAAGTAAAATTAATCTAAGAGCACGTCCATTGCGTTTACTTGTCACTTTGTTCTTGTGTCCATATAAATAGATAAGGACTGTTTTGTAGACCAGGATTTTGTTAGGAACTGACAACGCGGAATGCCTTTCTAGTGACCAGTTCATGCATCTGTAACGAATTATTATATTAAAATATTAATAAGAATAATTATATTAAAATACCTTTGTTTAATCCAAACAGACTATAATAATAATTAAGACTTACAGGAACATACTTTCGTCATTCACTAAACTCCCAAGTCTCTGGCAAAATAAAAATCGTTTTTACTGGTAACACTGATGTCAATAAAAATGTTTAAAAATTTGACTTAGTTTCGTCATGTTTTTTTGGTTAATCTGAAGAAAATTTAGCTAACTTACCTGTGAAATGTAACACCACATGTTTTATTCATCTTTTGAGACCGTGACATACAAATTTTAACCGCACATTTCCCCATTTTGTATTTTTTTTAGTTTTAAGCAATCGCTCACTTGACGTCAACTTGACAACTGAAGTCAGATAAGGCTGTGGCCATCTACGACCCGGCAACGCTTTGGCGGCGAGCACTGCTGATCTAGTACTATATAACATCATTGCCTACACCCTTCCAATAACTCACCCTGGGCCTGAGTCACTGTACTGTTATTTTTTGGCTTATTTCTGATCGCAGATTCATTTTGTATTTGTTACATTCTCTGGAGATGTCTTTTAAGTAATACGACGCCTACGTCAATGCTTTTTAGTCATACCGCTTGATAGGAAACTATTGGGCGAAATAAAACCTAGATACACTCTTGTTTTGAAACGTACGGAATTTACCAATTTGCGATCATTTTTGATCATTTTTGCATGATTCACTGAAATTAAATGAACGAGCTTGACATCTTGCCTGAGCTTCGTTTTCGACAACTTTGGGCTTACCATTGCAAGAAAACATTCCAGTATTTCCTGTTCTCTTTTACTGATACTCATACTGTTAGCCTGCGTCATCCCACTGCTGGGCATAGGCCTCTATCCATGACTTCCAGTTGTTTCGATCCAGGGCTAAAGCGGGCCACTGGTTGTTGGTTTTGTCCAGCTCGTCCCGCTATCTTCTACGAGGTCTACCGCGACGCCTTCTGGCTATGTCAGGGGTCCAGAGAATGGTTATTTCGGCTCACAGCTCATTGGGCATGCGGCAGATGTGGCCAGTCCAGTCCCACTTCAGCTTAGCGGCTTTTTGAGCAACGTCAGTAATTTATGTTTTGGAGCCCAGTGTGGTGTTGTGTACATGGTTGGTTAGTTTGAAGCTTAGAATGATGCGCTCCATTGCAAGTTGAAAACATTAAGAACTTTTGGACTTTTGTCAAAGACCAATGGGATCCATAGGTCAAAATGGGAAGAATACACATGTCCATGTTTTTTTCGCTTTAGTGACAAAGGAAGGTGTCCCTTCATAAGCTCCTTCATGGGCCAGTAGCTATATCAGGGATTTTCAGTTCGTCTTGTGACTTCCTTATCTTGCCTGGTGTTCTCTTTTGCATGGTGTTATTGATTAATGTGTCAGTAAAATGAACATCTTCAAAGTTCTCTCTCTATCTTCCTTTATTTTTAGATTCAACTGACCTTAGCCTTATTGTAAAATATCTAGCTGTTTTCCTTAAAATGTTATGATCTATAAATAATTTAGTCTACACATTTCAAAATGTCATTTAATGTCTGCCATTATGTAGGTTGGCTTTATTGTTTAATCACACAACATTTTAGTTAAACAATACCTGCTCAAATTCAATATTGACCACAATTTGTTACTATGTTGAGTCCTTCTTGATGTTTTTTTCTTTTATTTTGTTTTTACTTACCTGGTGACTAGAGATGCCAAAGGGAATTTGGGTAAAACTTTATAAGATTTCTACAACAATTAAATGTTATTTAATGCCTGAAAGGACTAAAATTTGTAGTGAAAATAAATTAAACGATACCAATACTTTGTCACAAACATATTAATTATTTAACGATAAAATGCCTTTCAAAGTTTTATGTTTTATATATTTTTAACATTCCAGCTAACAATTTGGAGCAAAACAAGGACATTTAATGGGTTAAAGCAGTAGACATTACTTATCCAAGATGAGTAAAATGTCGAAGAACAAGTTGAACTTGACCCTGCCACCAGGGTCAATAGACACGGCCCCAGCGGTCACACCATCCAACATGACGCCACAGCTGAAGTCTGCTACTGCTACGGAGTAAGTATTTATAATTGGATACATAAATGACATGTCCCAGGATCAGTTGATCATACTGATGGTAGATTATAGCCTACTCCTCACCCAGAAGAGACGTTTCCAAGCAGTGAAGCATATTAGGCCGATTCATCGTCATCATCTGCTTAGGCTTTATCCAACTATGTTGGGGTCGGCTTCCAGTCTAACTGGATCCAGCTGAATACCAGTATTTTATATGGAGTGACTGCCTATCTGGTCTCCACAACCCAGTTAGAACTGGGTTATAAGATACTCATTGATAAAACTGGTTGTCAGACTTTCAGGCCACTGACTACCATATTAGACTATGTTATATCATTGTATTGACTTTATATCTGTGACTGTGACATTGATCAACAATGAACTAATTATTATTATTTTGCATGCAATTGATACGTATCCTGTATAGCTAAACATGTGGGCCTTAGATTAATATGTGATTGTCACAATTTTATACCATGTAAGGTTTTGTACCATGTTAAGGCAAATAAAGACTTATCCTATCTTACGATTCTCAATATTTCAGGGGGTTTAGACTTTAATTTAGGCCACCTGAACAGCAGTTAATAGAGTTTTTTACTAAAATCACCATCTCAGCCTTGAATCACCTACTATTCACAGACTGTTCAGCCAGTCTCAAGTGTTCAATGTTTTTACTAATTGGTAAAAAGATGGGATGATGCTGATGTTGACTTTGAGAAGTTATTCTTTTGTGAGATTGCTTATGGATTTGAATGTCATACCATTATAACTTTGCATTTATACAATTTTATGACGAGACTAGCTGTTGCCTTTTACCTTGTATAATTAAAATATTACTTCCCTATTTGTATCGGATTTTGTTAATAATTTCAAGAAATTTAATTAATCCTAATCTTTTTCTAAAATAAAAGTATGACATCAGCTAGCCAGTAAAAGTCTCGTCAAAATCGGTCTAGCCATTTCGGAGATGTTTTTTGTTACAAGTACATATATATACTTTTACATACATATACTTTTATATGCATTCAATAAAAAGCTGTTAATTTGAAATTACACTTCTTTTTTATTTATTTGTATTTGTATAGAGAATAGATTGGTACCTACTTACTTTTCAGGTTTAACAGGATAAATGCATAAAACAGTTATTGTCAGACTATCCCGAAGTTTGAACTAAAGTTTGAGGATTTGGACTATTGCTCATAAGCATAAATTGCAAAAGAGTTTTATTGAAAATCATAACTTTTTTTATTTAATTTATCTTAAAGCCCTAGAATAATTGGTATAATACAATTGTTGTAGGCGGCAGGGTTTAGCTGGGAAGTCCAAGACCAGCATTGAGGCGTTAACGGAGAGGCTGGAGCAGATTGAGATGGACGACACTCAGCGGCGCAGGATAGAGGTGTTCCTATGTCAGAAAGAGAAGATTGGAGAGCTTAGCGATGATGATTTTGAGAAACTGGGGGAGTTAGGTAAGACATTACTCAATACGCTAGTTTATTTTCTATTTATTTCTAATCTTATTGTTTTAATTTTGTAAATGGGGTCATGATGATGCCTACTGACCCAATATTCTCTAGGGTACGATGTGATTGAAAACTAGGGCTTTCATAATTTTAACTGTCCATCATACTAGATTATTTTGGCAATGTGCAAAATTCAAGATTTTGTGGTCAGTTGTGTACCTTAAACCATCTTAATCTAGTTAACTGAACATTTAAGTCAATCAATGTAGTATGGGTAAACTTTTCAGTAGCCTTCAGAAGCTGACAGAGATGACCCAAATTTTGCAAAATATTCCAGAAAAGTCTATTCATAAAGTGTCAATTAAATTATCCCCAGGCCAAGGCAACGGCGGCGTAGTAATGAAAGTACGCCACAAGTCAACAGGCCTAATCATGGCTCGTAAGCTAATCCATCTAGAAGTGAAGCCGGCCATCAAGAAACAAATCATAAGAGAACTGAAAGTTCTGCATGAGTGTAACTTCGCCCACATTGTGGGCTTCTACGGGGCATTCTATAGCGATGGGGAAATATCGATCTGCATGGAGTATATGGATGGTGGGTCGCTGGATTTGATACTGAAGAAGGCTGGACGGATTCCTGAATCAATTCTAGGTAAGTTCGTAAAAAAACCTTCTTTTATTAGCCTTCATCACTTTCAGGGGCGCGGTGGCGAAGAGTCAGATTTGTGTTAGGGGAAGCCGAGGAAAAACATGAGAATTGTAATTTTTTATCGTCACCCTTGTATTTCATTTTCGTTATCAGCGACCCCGAAAACCATGAAAATAACATTCATGACGAAAAAACCCCAATTCTCGTCGGCGCTATTTTGGATTTTCATTTTGAACTCATTTTCCCACGCCCATGCAGCTTTGTTCCCCCTTCTGCTGAGTAAAGGCACCATGAATTTAGCACCATGCTCCCCTGGCCTGTATTATTCTCCTCCAGAACGATCCCTGCACTCTTCTGTGGACATCACCAGCTACGGAGACTGATTAGGATAAATGCTGAGTATCCAGTAGTATTGCAAAAATTTAAAAAAGCAACAGCTTCTTAAGAGTATGATAAATAAAGTCAGCCTACATCTCAATACAATGTAACTGGCACTCATACAAAAATACAATTTCCAGTTGGCGAGCATTGTGTACTGATTTTGTGAAGTGGAAGCTCAATTGCACTCATTGCCAGCCACTTTTATTTGCGCTTGAATGCACATGGATATACATTGTACAGACTTAATTCTCAATACATATATGGTACAGTCCGTCACCTCTTGATAAAGTTAATTCATTCATGAGTAATTTAACGAAGCATGTATGCCATGTTAATTTTAGTATGACTCAAAGAGGTGCACACTTGAACAATCTGTAATTTATTATGGAACACTAATTTTAGGCCACGATTTACCGACAGCAGAGGTGGGTAATATTCTCATGGGAACATAAAACTGGGAATACTGGAATAAAACGCACCCTATGTCTTAATCAAGGCCGAAAGTGTGACAACCAGTCTTACCAAGGGGTAGCTTATTACCTATAGCCAGTACTAAATGGGTTGTGGAGGTCAGTTATGCAATTGCTTCATGTAAAATACTGATATTCAGCTGCATCCAGTTAGACTGGAAGCCTACCTCAATATAGTTGGGAAAAGGCAGATGATGATGTCTTAATCTAGGCCATGGTCTACTGGTGTGCCAAATTTAATTGAAATCTGCTCAGCCGTTAAAGCATAAAAGTTAAATGACAAATGACAGTTACTTTCGCATTTTTAGTATGAAAATATGCATTTTATGTAAAGGATGTTTGTGTTAGTATGACTCATGGAGGTGAATAGTTGGTTATGAAACATTTTGCTAATAAAAGGATGTCCATGTAGAACGTTTGTCAAGATTATTATGCCTTAATAATGAATCATTAGACTCAGTTCTTCACACAATGCTGGCATAGTCATTGCTTGATTATTCATGCAGTTTGTTCCTCTTCAATAAATACTGCTAAATATTTATTCTGAGTTTTTTAGAGTTCATTTGTTATCTTAATGGTGGTTTGTATATGCAAATAAGTGGCACCAAAACAAGTTTTTCTTATTTTTATCAATGAATATGAAGCAAACATCGTGTTCAATGCGAAAAGACGCCTTGTTATTTAAGCAAGTGGTTTAAAACGCTTTTTAGGGGTCTCACCTGATGGGTTTTAGTCAGTAAAAGTCTGACACTCCCTTCCGCTCCGCCCAAAGCGGGGAGGGGTCATTTGATGATTTCCCATACAAAAACAAAAAGGGGTCTCACCTGTTGAATGTCTCTGCTTTAAACGAATCTACTGTTTTCTTTATGACAGTATTAACAAAAACTAAGCGTGTTATCTGTGTGCCTGTACTTGAGGAAATGCACATATAAGTCATAAGTATGCTACCTATAACAACGGCAGACTGAACCTAATGCCATTAGTCGGGACGAAATCCAGACTCCCTTGTTAGTCTTCTTTTTCGTGTGGTTAGTGCCTAAACTGGTGCCAGAGTTTTTATGCCGCCCATGGGCTTCTGACTCGGGTTTACATGCCGTCGAGAAATATCTCTCAGGCATGCTGGTTTGGTTTCCTCACGATGTTTTCCTTCACCGAAGCAACTGATAATTAGTCAATGCGCAAATGAATCCGAAAAATCAAAGGTTGGGTTCGAACTGGAGACATATGGCAGTCCGACGGCTACACCACTAGGCTATCACTGCTAGACTCCCTTGTCATTAAGTATTTCCAAAATGAAAAATCTAATAACACTGCCAGTGGCGAAGGTTCCATACAACTCGATTCTTATCGGCTTCCCTTTGAAAAATGGCACAGTCAGTATTCTATAGACATATAATATAATCAGATTAAAGATATCTACTCCGGTATACTTCTTACAAAAATTTACCCTTCGCTACTGTGTACTGGACCCGGGGGATTGAACTTCATGCATAACGCCCACATATACTAGTCGAGTGAAGTACTTAATTAAGACTAATTTACCACTACCAACACCTTCCAGGAACAATAACATCAGCAGTACTAAAAGGTCTGAGCTACCTCCGAGACAAGCACGCCATCATGCACCGCGACGTGAAGCCCTCGAACATACTGGTGAACAGCAACGGAGAGATCAAGATCTGTGACTTCGGAGTGTCGGGGCAGCTGATTGATTCCATGGCCAACTCGTTTGTGGGGACTCGGAGTTATATGTCGGTAAGTACTCGTAATACTCGTATGATGGTTGGCTTCGTCAAAGACCAACCTCTTTTTTTTTCTCGTGAGTGTTTTTGAGGCGATACAAGGACAACGAGGAGCTCGTGGCTAAATAATAACAGCCGCTCGGGTACATCTTTACGTAAAGCCGTTTTTGCCTAGGTTAGTCTGTGGATGAGTGACCACCCATTACATACTGAGTTTCCAGCTTTGCTTTGAAAAGCACATTAAGCCGTTGGTTGTGGCTTTCATTTGTAGATCTTTGACGGGTGTTACAGGAAGGCAGTGGTTCGAAAGTCTGACAACCAGTCTTACTAAGGGGTATCGTATTACCCAGTACTAAACTGGGTTGTGAAGGTCAGATAGGCAGTTGCTCCATGTAAAATACTGGTTAGATTGGAAACCGACTCCAACATAGTTGGGGAAAGGCTAGACAGATGATATCATTAAGGCGGTACAAGGATCAGGATCCGCAAGATCACACGTACACCTCTGCCTACCCCTTCAGGGATTACAGGCGTGATGTTATGTTTTTAACAAAATTCCTAAATCCATGGCTAATCTATAGTTACCTATGCATCTTCTCAACATGTCTATAGTAAGGACTTTTGGTAAGACCTCGTGAATTTCTGATTCACCAGCAGAATCCACACACAGGTTTAAAAATGTTTTTATAAAACTGGTTGAAAAAGGTTTATGTGGCAAAAATTGAACGACTTTTATTAAAAACGTGCTTGCTTTCATCTGTTTACAGCCGGAGCGACTCCAAGGCACGCATTACTCAGTGCAGTCAGACATCTGGTCTCTCGGCTTGTCTTTAGTCGAGATGGCGATAGGAATGTACCCCATTCCGCCGCCTGACGCGAAGACCTTAGCGGCTATATTCGGTGGGCAGAACGAAGATCATTCTCCAGGGCAGGTTGGTATAGAGCTATTTACTATTGATAGACAGTAATTTAATAAATGTTTTTTTTTTTTCATATTCAGGTGTAAAGTTTAAAGAAATTAACAATGGTTTTAATAATATCTAACGTCTTGACATTTCGTTATACTTTGTTATTTTTTATACTGTATAAAAAATAATTTCGAACTCATGTTGGGACCCTAATTTTTATACAGATATTAGTATCCATAATTATAATAAACTTCAAATCGCTGTCCTGTAAAGTAAGCACTTTTCACTTTCGATAGTTCGTATATACTGGGCCCCCATTTTTTTTGTCTACTTTATATAATAAAATTTGGTTTGGGATGCATTTTTGACGCATTTCTTCGAGAGATACTGCCGTACTACATGTAGCATGTTGTACTTATGATTAAAAGTACTTTGTTATCAGTTTCCTGTTCGCTGTTCACTGTAGTACACTATAAGAGATAAGCATGCAATGCATGTAGCAACATACTTTTCAAACAAGGTGATCAATTTAATACTTCCTTATCGCGGCTTCACCCGTGGAGATCGGGAATCACCCAATAGGCACGTACACCTGGATAAACATCTAACCCAGGTTAAAGTCTACCTGTATGCCAGAGACAAACGAATTTTTTTGCTAGGCAAAGGTTTCTCCCCATGACTTCCAGTTGTTTCGATTCAGGGCTAATGTGTACCACAGGTCGTTGGTTTTGTCCAGCTCGTCCCGCAATCTTCTACCGAGGTCTGACGCGACGTCTTCTGGCTGTGTCAGGGGTCCAGAAAGTGATAATTTTGGCCCACAGCCCATTGGGCATGCGGCAGACGTGGCCAGTCCAGTCCCACTTCAGCTTAGCCAAAACATACCACATCTTAATAATGACGGTATTTTTCATTCCAGGCGCCAAACTCCCCTCGCCCGATGGCGATATTCGAGCTGCTGGACTACATCGTGAACGAGCCGCCTCCCAAGCTGCCGGCCGGGATCTTCTCTGATGATTTCAAAGACTTCGTGGACCGCTGCCTCAAGAAGAACCCTGACGAACGGGCTGACTTGAAAACGCTGATGGTACGTACTGAATTAGTTGTTGGTACGATGATCCCACAGCAGAGACTCTGCGAGGTAATGGCGTAATTCACTCACAAAGCGCACAAACCTAATCGAATTTTGAGAATTCAAAAATATTCTTTGCATTTTTACGGTGTCAAGCAAAACAATTTTTTAAACAAAAACGTACTACGAACTTCCTTCAGCATCCATAGGCGTTTGATAGAAATGATGTATCACAATGTCTTTGAGAGGGAGTTTGTTAGCATTTATCATGTGAACCCAGTACGAATTGGTGGAGGCCAGTCCTAGATGAAGCTGCTGAATAGTGTAACTAAATATGGCGTGCGAAACTTCATTTCATATTAAATAAGCTGTGTCAAGGGGAAAGCAATTTGCCTATCCATTGTGGATGTTCGGCTGCTGTCGGCTGTATTCGGGAGTATATTGATTCGCGTCACTTTTGTCGTTTGCCCATGTTATGTCTAATCATATTATTTCTGTACACAGAACCATGAGTGGATCCGCAAGGCGGACGCTGAGAAGGTGGACATCGCGGGGTGGGTGTGCAAGACCATGGACCTCATGCCCTCCACGCCTAACTCTAACGTGTCTCCTTTTTCTTCATAAGCTGCAAGAAGTGCATACTTTCATCAGCGAAAAAGGGTTAGAAATATATCTTTCTTGCATGCATGCTTTTTATTTATTTTTGTCATTGACCGATGACCGCTCATTATCATAATCTTTAATGGTATTGATTTTAATAATAAAAGTAAGTAGTTATTTTTGATTTTGTAACTGATAAACAACTTAAAAATTTCTAATGACAATATCTGTAAACGTTCTATCATGTGCTTTGACTTATACATGTTCCTGTTTATCTCGCACATTTGTGGTTTTGGTAGTGACTAAGTGACGTTTATAGAATCTGGACTCAAAAAACCGCCCTTGCAATCTGGGGTCTTGTACTTATTTGTGGATTTATTGATCTATCTTTTTATTACTTGAAAAACTTGCAGGTCAAAACATTTCCCAGGAGAAAGCGGGCGAAACAATCACTGAAGACGCTGGCGGTGAAGAATAGCTGCCCTGAGACCACGCGATGACAGAAAACAGTGTGTCAACTCTAGATACCATTGTCCAGTACCTGAATGAGCCACAGGCAGGCGAACACTCCACATCATAGAGACGTGATCCTACTTCCTTGATACAAGCCTTCATTTTAGAAAAAGAGTTGTTATTATTGATATAAATGACAGGCGTATTCATTTTTACACGGAGTGGAGAACACATGGAGTGCTTACGACGAACTTAAGTCCAGAATCAAGTATAGAAATCACAACGACGACCGTGTTGTCGCGGCGTTTTTGATAGCACTCCATTTGATACCTACTCCGTGACATTAACACATCGTAGCTCTTTGGTACTAGATACATTCGTTATTATGCTGTACTGGAAGTTTCTTACATCTAGTGTATTTCGTAAACGTAGATCAGATTTATTCTACATATCGGGGTCGTCACGTCTCATATCAAATGTTTCATTAACACATTAGTAAAACTCTTTGGGAGACATCCTGTCATCGAATCGAAATTCAAAATTAATAATTTAATTTATAGAATTGGCTAAAATTTAAGGTAAAATCTGTAGGGAATTATTGAAAACAATGTGTTACGCTATCGCTATGAAGCTGCTTGAGTAGTCGACGACACAGTCAGCCTTCATCGACATCAATGTCGATAAGAAACAGTCGAAAATCGAATGAATAATCGAGAAGATAATCGAATTAGAGGTGTAACTGTTTCATCGGCTACACATCGAATGTGTTTGACTTTCCTTTTCATATACAGGCTATATGATTGCGAGAAAGTTAATAAAAAAAGGTAAAGGTGTGTAATGTAACCAATAGCACGGTGTCAGATGATAGATAGGGGTATAATACTAAAACATAGTGCATTCGTGGACGAACTAATCGAGGTTTTATAACAAAAAACGACAACTAATCGATAAATGGTCAAGTAGAGTTGATTTAACTAGTCGCAAGTCGAAAAAAATGTTAGTAGTGTTTTGACATATTTTTCTTTGCTGAAAGTGCGTAATTCATGTCAGCTGGTACCTGTTATTTAAATAGATTTCGGATGCGTTTTATTCGACGCGTCCGGAGCGTTGGAATACTCAAACGGCCGCGGTTTCGCGGGCGTGGGACTGTTCCAAAGCTCAAATGTATCATCTTATAATCTGTAAAATAGAATGCATTTTTTAGAGATTACACGAAAGATAAAAAAAAACGAAAAAATAAAAAATCGTAGGTATGTTTTTTATATTATTGACGTGATGCACTTTTTCCCGTTCGGTTTGTTGTGTTATTTGCTTCGTTTTAGTATGTCCGCCATTTATTTACCCGCCCTGTCCCGAGCACCTAGTGTAGATAGACAGCTACTCACTCATGTAATGTGTTTGCGCTGTTGAATGTACGAGTGAATGATATCGTTCATTCTGTATTTAACGGGTTCATTCATTTCGAACACGATTATTCGTTGTAAGTAGGTCGTAGTTACACTATTTGAATTCGGAAGAATCGAGCGCGCATTTATGCTGATTCGCTGCACTATTTAACATTGATTTTTAATTCCCAGCGTATGTACACCTCCTTCGCTTTGTGATCGCTATTATTTGCCTGGTCTTCCTATAGTATTTAGAGAGTTATGTGATTTTAAGATATGTATTGTGTGTTTCAGGGTTTGCGAAGTGTTTTGCCTTTTATTACCTATACCCAGCATTTAATATTGTTTATTTTTGTCATTAAATTAGATAATTTGACGGTGCTTTTATGTTATCACGATGTAAGTGATCACATTTAAAAATTAAAAAAAAAACGTAAAAAAAGATTTTTGTATAAATGGTCTACTCGTGATTCATAGGTAGGTTTTAAATTATTTTTTTCAAAAAAAAAAGTTTGTAATCATTTGTCTGTAGTCGTCGTGCTAGGTTAAGTTGAACGTATAATTATAGGTATTGTATTCCAAAATTATGTTACCTATAATGAATTTACGAAGCGAAAAAGTAGAATGGCGAGACCTCATTCTTAAATGAAGTAAAGTCAATTAAATAGATGCGTTTTTGTATACAACGCGAATATACTCCACTCTCAACTTGGTAAAATAGTGAATAATAAATGTATGCTGAAATGTAGAAACTACAAAGTACTCCTTTTAGTTGATAAAGTAAATACTTGATTCGTTTCGCTATAATGTTTGTTTAGGACTGAGGTTTCTCTTATTGCATGAATATTTTATTGAAAGGTTTTTATCGTAATTTCTCGAATCTCTCTCGAAGAGCAAGGGATACGATTCCCGCTCTAAAGTTCTGTTGTCTTTCAGTAATGTGAAAGGAAAACCAACTTCGAAAGACAAAATTCTTAACTTTTAGAACTGTGAAAATATTTCTGACTGTGACTATTCTACGTGTTTGTGTTTAGAATTAGACGAACTAAAAATGGACGAACAACAATATTCTAAAATAATTTTACATTACATTAAATATTAGTAGACTCAAAAATAAATAAATAACGGAACACCATAATAAGTGATATTTTTAGAATTATCGATTTGATAGTTAAAAAGTATTTTTTTATTTATTTATTTGACTAACGCTTCTTTATCGAAGACGCTTTTATCTATAGTCATTTTAAACGTTTTTAATGATTTGTTGGCACATTATAATGAAAGTACTCGTTTTAAAATTATATCACAATCGATCTCTATGGTCTAGCATTCACTTAGGCGATCATAACGAATAATCGATTCAGTATCGATATAAAAACGGTCTTAGTCGATTTTCGGAAATCGCCTTGTGAATGACTTCGATATTGTCATATCGTAAATCAATCCATGAATGTAACTCCAGTTTATTTATATAAGCTTCTTCGTAAGATATGTCTGTAGTTAGGTACTTATATGTACAATTAAATGTTAATAAAAATCTTCACTGTTTTAATTAATTTCCCAATTTAGTACCGAGTTAATGTTTGCAATTAACTCCATGGAAAACTTAATAGCAGAAATTGTAATTACTGGCTGAATAGCAGGCGACGAGTTGAGTCGACGGACGCGGCCCCTGGCGTTAAACATTAAAATGAAATATGCGAAGTTGAATTGCAAAGAGGTTGCAAGGGGTGGGTCTCGTTGCCGCTCATTATAAATGTGCGTAAATATTGTTTCTGTGGAGGGACTTTTGTCGGACCTCATTAAGAAGCCATTACGAGTTCGAGCTTATCTGACTCACAATTTATTAGAATGTCAAAAAATGCCGTTGGTTGAACGTGAAACAGTCATAGTAGTATAGTCATAGTATAAGTTATAAGCAAAAAAGAGCTATCTCTTTTTTACTTATAACTTATAAGCCAAGAACCAAAAGCCTGCACAACTTAGCTAGAGCTGTTCTGCTATTTTATCTAGTATCTAGGGGTAATTCCTATTTATTTTTCTTACCTTTTACATTCGAATCTCTATTCTTTTTGACTTCTTCGTGAAATAAATATTTAGATTTACCTCGCCCTGTATATCGCATGCAAATTCACGATTCGATGGGCAATAGATTCGTCGTTATCGAGTTGAGGAAAAGGGGAAAAGAAATGTCTTAATGTAAGATTACTGCCTACTAGAGCGTAGCAACCGATATCTGCGTAAAAATAACGCGTCAAAATGCGTAAACGTGTCGGTATCGACACAACAAGGCTTGAAAGAGGTTATTGAAACTAAACGTTCATTAAATCAATGTATTGCAGTTCACTGTTGGACATAGGTCTCACCCAAGCTGCGTTTAACGCCCTGTGTTCGGCCTTTCGCTTCCACTGTATCCCAGCCACTATTTTAAGGTAATCAGTCCATCTAGCTCAGTGGTTCTTAATCTTTTAGTCACGAGGGACCATTTGACAAAATTTCGGTCTTGCCATGGACCACCCAGTTGGTTTATAGTTTGGAGGTAATACAAAAAAAAACCAAAAAACTCAAAAGTTTGATTACTCCGAAACCACTCAGATTGGACCCCTAGCTGTTATCGGGGCTAAATAGTAAATTTGTTGCAAATTTCTCTCTAGTATCACCCATTGCAAGGAGTGCACCCAATTACCAATAACCCTGTATACAGTACCTAAATGTAATTAAATAAAAGGTTGATCTATCTTTAGAGAAATTGATTTTAATTTTTTTTTACGATAAATTCACATTACAGTTACAGATTTTAATGAGATTTTTGTGATTGCAAATTGTTCGCATAGTGTCGACTCGTTGTCACTTTTTAATTAGGACGGCTCCGCGGACCATTTGGGATGCTTCCAGGGACCACCAGTGGTCCGCGGACCACCGGTTAAGAACCACTGATCTAGCTGGAGGCCGTTACACGCTAAACTTACCGGTACGCGATCTCCACTACAAAATTCGTTTGCGTAGGCCATCGGTCTTTCGACTAACATGGCCACCCGACTGCCAGTTCAGCTTGCTTACTCTGCAAGCTCATGAATGCTCAGTCATAGTTCATGAAATGGATGAGAACGTTGATAGCATGGATTCACCTAGTTATGTAATATGTAGAAGTAGTTTTTTCAAGTTCTACGACAATTGGCGTCCAAAAACACGTTGTACTATCACGGTAAGCTAGTCATTCATTTACACTACTAACTTAATCGTCTCTTTATCCTAGTAAAGGGTCGAGTGTCGGTTTTCACAAGGTTTTCATGATAAGTGCCGAAGTTTGTTGCGAACTTGGCGGGGCCGCGGGATGTGGCGGGCTTCCAGTCGTGGCTACGACGAACTTTGACATTAGACACCCACTATACAAACTTTAGCTCGGTTCATTAACAATTATAGAAAACCCTTTGTCGGAGTGTTCACTACAGTTTTGTTAAGCCCACATACCTACCCTTAAAGTAAAAGTGTCGTTATTTCTATTACTGGACGTGCAATGTTTGAACTTCGGACTGGAACTTTTTAAAGCTATTGGTTTTCGATATTTCAGCGTGAAATTACAGCTTGGAAACTAATCGCTCGTGGTCGAAAGTTCTGAAACTAGAAAGTATTTTTCGTATTGGTTGTAATGTTTCACATCGCAGTAACTTTATAGATACCTAATACTAAAAATATGCACAATTTAAAGTAATATATTTTTTGAAGAAAATTTGTTCAGATCAGATTGTTGTTTTGATCAGGTAATCTGAAAAACAGTCTCTCAAATTAGCACCGATTTAGAGTGCATTTGTAAATCTTAGAGACGATGAAGTTTTTTAACCGTTTTCAAGTTCATGAATTACTGGTAGGTAGTTGGATTAGAATCTCAATAATTTTCGAGATAACTGGCCTGGATTACAATTATTGTTTCGAACCTTTGCACCTCTATTTTATGGGGGTAGAGGTACAGTAGGTACTCACCTACCTCCCCAACCTTTTTCGAATTTACAATGCGATGTCAAGGCAGAAATGAATACATATCCTTACTCTCAAACAGCCTATCTTTCGATATATTTAAAGAATGACGAAAATAAGTATTCCTGTAATACGCGTCACTTGTCATTCGAATCCCGAGCCAGGAAGTATGGGAAGTGACGACCATAGCATAAGTAGGTCAATCGATACGCCTCGGGAACACTCATTATAATAACAATCGTGTAATCACAACTTTTTGCTTCCCATCACTAGTTTAGATAAACAGGATGAATATCGGCAGCTTGATGAATTATGTTTTTGTTTGTTTCGATTTGTTTGTAATACAAACTTTGTATAGGGAAATAAGTCATTTGTAAGGGTGCTTGTCGAAACGGTATCTTGTAGATTTTTTGATATTTGGTTTTATGGGCAGACGTTTCTTCAAGAAAGAACTTCTGTTTATAATTAATCCGAGGTAAAGCGAGATACCGTACCTATTTTTTAAACGTAACCTTTTTTTTCTGTTAAGGGTCTCCCCTGTAGCTTTCCAGTCTTCCTTATGTCTTCTCCAGCAATTCTTCTACGCCTCTAAGACATCACACCAACGATTCCCAGGTATCTCTTGGCGACGACGCCCGTCTTCTGACACTGGCCCGTTTTCTGGCACACTGACATCCACCGTGTGATGAGGTATCGAAAGCAAATAAAATAGGTAGGTTTCTACTTACTTAGGGCTTCCTCTCTTGCTGCTGTCATGTTAAAAGATGACACGGAAACCTCTAAATTCGGTCCTAGGGTAATGGATACCTAGATCAATCAATCAACTCAGCCTATCGGAGTCCACAGTTCGTCATGGGTCTCTTCCCAGCTGCAACACAGCGCCCTAGGCTGTCCTCCGCTTTCCTCATTCAGTCTGACCCAGCTACCTTTTTAATGTTGACAGTCTTTTCCAGATAGATTGCTAGGGGAGTCCAACGCTGCCCTTGAAAGAGAAAGAAAGAAAAAAGTATTTATTTGACTCGCATCATCATCAGCCCACAGCAGTCCACTGCTGAACATAGGCCTCCTTAATCGCACGCCATTCAACTCGATTCTCGGCAACTTTCATCCAGTTGCTTCCAGCCACCCTGCGAAGATCGTAGCTCCACCAAACCTGAGGAGGTCCCACCTTATCCTTGCCGATTCGCGATCTCCACTCAAGAACACGTTTGGCGTTTGACTCGCATATTACAAAACATTATTAAAAAATAAAATAAAAAGAAAACCATTAAAAAAATACAAAAAAGACATACTTAAACTGAACTAGTCCTGGGGGTCTAAAATGGCCGCTTTAGCAGAATCATAATAGGATAATAATATGAATTACGTTTAAATTCTTAAAATGGTCATAGACGTACCTACTACTTATTATGAATTGTCACCTTGTGACTATTTTACGAATTTAAACGTAATTCATATTATTATCCTACACTCGAGAGCAATGAATCCGGGTCACTTAAAGAATGTTAAAAATCTCGGAAACTAAAAATGGTAGGTTAATGCAATAAATTGTATTTAATAGACAATGTAATACTCCTTAAATGAAAGTAAAAAAAATATGAGTCGCCATACATTTTATTAACACAAAATTACATAAAGAAAAAAACTGCTGATCTCTCCTTAAAACAAAAATAGGAAACATGAAATTTTTGAACTTTATTACGATTTTCTTGAATTTTAATACTTCGTATTGCCTCCTCGTGCTTCCATTACTGCGTTTACGCGGTTTGGCATGCTGTACACCAAGTTCCTTATACGATTTTGGGGAATATTCTCCCATTCCTCTGTGAGAGCAATTTTGAGCTCACGAAGCGTGATTGGGGGAGGGTTTCGTTGTTTTACGCATCTGCCTAGCTCGTCCCAAGCATGCTCGATCGGGTTGATATCCGGGCTGCGCGCTGGCCACTCCATACGAGTAATGTTCATCTCTTGAAGGTAGTCATTCACAATCCTACCTGTATGAGGTCGGGCATTGTCATGCATAAATATAGCATCCTCACCTAAATTGACCATAAATGGACCAACGTGATCATTGAGGATTTCTTCCACATATCTTACGCTAGTTAAAGAGCCGTTTTCTATGATCACCAGCTCTGTGCGACTTTCAGAAGAAATTCCGGCCCACACAAGTACAGACCCACCACCGTAGGCTACTTTTTCTTCGATGCATGCTTGCTTGAATCTTTCCCCTGGTCTTCGATACACTCTGTGTCTTCCATTGTAAGCATAAATTTTGATTCGTCGGAGAACATAACTTTTGACCAATCTTCAATACTCCAATTTACGTGGCTCTGGGCATATCTTAGTCTTGAAATACGATGCCCACGCTCCAGTTTAGGGCCGTTTGCAGGTCTAAGGGGTTTTAAGTTAGATTCAGCAAGCCGACGTCTTACTGTCCATGCACTTGGGTTACTTCCTCCGAGGCGTCGAAACTGATTTGTGAGTTCAGTTACTGTGAGAAAGCGATTTCGAAGCATGGTGTTCACCAAGTATCGGTCTTCTCGTGCTGTGGTACACCTGGTTCTGCCCGTTCCTGGTCTGCGTAGGTTAGAACCAGTTTCTTCGTAACGTCGGAGAACTCTTTGTACTGTTGACAGCGACACACCGACAGTCCTGGCTGTATCGCGCTGACTCCGGCCGGTTTCCAGCATTGTAAGTATTCTGGTGCATTCTTCAGGCGTAAGCGACATAATTTCAGCTTGAATAATGAATATAGAGCACTATCAACATGGTTTATGTACCCACATAAATGACAGATTACAAACAAAAGCAAAACCAAATGCTGTAATTTCGTAGTTGGCCTGAAAAAGTGGCCCTTTTTCAAATTTGATTTTTTTATGATATAACTTTACAATAACTGTAAAGTTTTAATACCTTTATTTAAGGAGTATTACATTGTCTATTAAATACAATTTATTGCATTAACCTAGCATTTTTAGTTTCCGAGATTTTTAGGATTCTTTAAGTGACCCGGATTCATTGCTCTCGAGTGTATTATGATTCTGCTAAAGCGGCTATTTTAAACCCCCAGTACCAGGTCAACAGGCTAATAAAAAAAATATACCTCAGCATGGTAAAAAAATGTCACAGCGCTGGTATTTGCCGATTATGAGTGGTCCCAACTCCGTTACTCGTTTGTCCGTCGGCGGTTGGTCCTCCGACGGATATGGCCAACCCACGCCAATCTTATACTGCAAGCTATGTCGGTAACTCCAGGATATATAGGTACCTACTTCTCGTTATGCCTGCGGCCGTGATGATGCCCTGAGGGACGAACTAATGACATTTCATTGGCAGATAATTTGACGGCCATTAATTACATGCCCATCAAATTAATTATGTCTTTGAATCATGCCATCAAAGTGACTATGTTATTTGGTAGCTGTTTGGTGGCTACGGGATGATAAATCTGGTTACCTGAAAATTAGTAGCTAAACTACCTAAGTGTACTGGAAGGTCCACCTCCCAACCAACTTTGAATTATGCTGGCTGGTTTATTAATAAGCCTGGCCACATTCAACCGCTCAAACTATTTTGAATGAAAACAATATAATAATAGAATCTTTAGTTGATTCTAGGGTTCCGTAAATAAAAGGCATTTAAATGGTTGAACTCGGATAATTATTGAATTCTTTTTAAATCACCGTAGAGGTTTAGGTATTTACAGTCGTATTCGTGGTTAGGGAAGTAGGTAAGCTTTTGTTAAGTAGGTACGGTATTAGAATTCAATTTGAAAGCCTTGGAAGTAGTTCGTGTAAAGACAGTATTAATGAGTCGATCCACGAGTTCTTTAGCCCAAGTAATCCGGAATAAGTCATTAACGAATAGGGAGGAACACCTTAAGAGTAAATTAGTCTGGGATTAGAGATCTGATCTGTAGGAAATCCGAGGACGGTTGGAAGGCGCTAAGGCAAAGAGCCTTTTGTGGGTAAAGTTGGCTACACATTTTCCTTTTAGCTTGTGAAGCCTGCATGCACAATCATGCTTGACTGTCTGTTTCGTTAACGAATTTCTGGAAGCGGCGTGAAGATTGATTAAATTTTCTTTACGAGGCTTTAGCAGGCCCCGTTGTGGAAGCTTGATTAAAAGTAGGTACCTACGTCTTTCAGTAGTGATATTTGCTAGATAGAATACTTACCTATCCTATAAAAATGTATTTTTTTATAATCGTCAGATTTAGTGAAAGGCTGAGTTTTGCCTGTTTAACTCGGTTTAGTTCAGGCCCTCTACGATGAGATGAAAATCAAAGCTGAACAGCCCGTTGTTAGTTTTTGGCCTTTTTAAGAACTGAAACCGGGCCCTGCCGAAGGCTCCTGTCTGAAACTTTTCATAATATAGTTTTACCGTTCTCTCATCACGCCCTACCTACTCAGCTTACAAGTTTTCATTTTCATGCTAAATTGATCAACGCACAGTTTTGTCACATCGGTGGATTGCTTTATCATATCAGTAGATCATTTTATCATCTCGGTGAGTCGTTTTATCATATCGGTAGATCCCGTGTCATTTCGTTAAGTATACAAAGAAACAATGGAACATACAAACACATACATTATATACATACCTACATATATACCTACATACAAACATTCATACATACATACTTACCTACATAGACTGCCAAAATCATTACCACGACTCCACTGGGTAGGTAAGATGTATAATGTATCATTAGGGGAGGTCTGTATTCGGTAATGTGCGTCTATAGGCTGACATGATGATGGTGAGGTGGAGCAATTGAACGCATTAAAGGTTTCTCTAGAAAATATTTTCTAGTTAAGAAAATAGTAACTACAAAATAATAAATAGATAAAAAGAAAAAATATATAACACATACATATAGCTAGAAAACATACACATATAGCTAGAAAACATATATATATAGCTTAATTTTGTTTAAGAATGCCGAGGCCAAAACTAAAAGAGGAGGAGAAAAAAGAGAGAAAGAGGTTGCTGGAAAGAATAAGAAAATCTAATATCAAAAGCGATCCTGTGTTAAGAGAGGAGCATTTAAGAAAAGATAGAGAACGCTTAGCTAGACGAAAGGCAGCCGGACTTATCCCAACCCGAATGACTGCACATACACGTCGCATTGCACAAAAAAAAACTGAATCAGTGCCCGTGCATATTATCAGAGGAAAAAAGCTAAGGCAATGAATGTTGCCTTAGCATATACATAATTTCAAAAAATATATTTTAATTGGATTTGGATGTGGATAGATTATTATATCGCTGGATATGTACATCATTTCGGTGGATAAACTTATCATATCGGTGTACAGAAAAATAATCGGTGCCGGTTTGTCATATCGGTGGACACCAGAATTCAAACTGAATTTTCTCCTTAGTCTTAAATGATACGTTGATGATATTAAATTTGGGGATATTTGATATCCTAAAGATTACATAAAACCTGAAAAATATACAAAAATAAATAAATGAAAAAGTTCACCGATATGATAAAAAAATGGCATTTGTTGAAATTCACCCAAATATGCTTGCTGAAAAACCATCTGTGCTCCCCTACCTAATTTTGTGTAGGTAAGTCAATTGCATTGTCGTCGTTCATCGTTGAATCAACAACTGACGCTGCTCCTGCTTTCTTGTATCTAGATATTAATGAAACAAGAAAAACTGCTGAGGTACGATAGGCCTAAACAGTCTTTCTTGTTTGTAGCCTATAGTACCTACATTAATGGGCAAGAGAAACCAATGAAACTGATAGCGCTAGCATAGCTGGTTCTAAGCATCGTCATTGGTTGTAAAATCTGGTAATGTCATTTTATATTTCAAAATAGGTTGACATCATTGGTCGGATTCAGACCTAGCTATGGTCGCGCCATCTACAATTAGCTTTTAACGGTCTTCCCCGTTGTACAAACTTTCACAAAATGACTGTTCGTGCAAACTTCAGGCTTGATAAATATAAAGCTGTGTGTAACCTTAACTGGCAGTCTGGCAGATCTATCTACCCTTCGTGCTCCGCAGCCGGCGAAGCTCGAAGGTAATCTGCCGGACGGCTTTTTATTTTTTTGTCAGTCGAACATAAAAGCTTCTCTTTGAGGGTTTTGCTTCAAATTCTGACAAGAACAATTCTTTTGTGATTGTGATAGATCTCTGCCGAATTGGCTGTCAGTTTTTGGGACTAGCATACGAAGATTTAAAGAATGTATGTTAGAATGTTTTGTTTTACAGAATTATTCTTTGACCGCTCGCCTCGATCACCCATCGACGAAAAACGAAAAATAAATCTGATAGCAACAACACATGGTAATGCGAAAATATAAATAAATACCTACAACAGTAACTTCTACATATTCATTTGTTGTAAAACGTATTTTCCTGAAAACAAAATCTGGGTTCATTTTGTCCTTGCTTAGGTAAGGCCTAGGTAGGTAGGTACCACATTTTAGTATTCAGGTAGGACGGATGACAAAATATTCGAGATATTTTATGGAGCCTTCAAATGCGACGTGATGAATATAAAAAGAAAACCTTTCTTGGCGACCTGGCGAATTTTTTTTGTAATAAGCATCTTTGGAAGATAGATTCTTTAGATATTTTTTCACCGCCATCTCATAAAATTGGTTCTCAAAATCATATTTTTCACATAATAGGACACCACATCATGTGCCCGAAGAAAGCGCTATGCTTCCACATTTATTGTGTGAACCGCCAGTCTATGGAATTCACTGCCGGCTTCTCTGTTTCCCGATCATTACGATCCGGATGTTTTCAAAGTTTGGTTCAATCGGTTTCTTCTAGGCAAGCGTGCTTTACCCTGGGACGCGTCATCGATTCACATCAGGCGAATTGCGGCCAAACGCAAGCCTATTTATCATTAAAAAAAACCTAATAATACCATTTTTTTTTTGTTTTGCCGTATTGGCTCACTCCTTGGCAAAGGCCTCCCCCTATTACTTCCACCAATATTACTCAGGTTAAAATACTACTTATCAACATTCAAAGGAATGATTCAAAGCCAAATTAAATTGTAAACTAAAGCTAATATTTTGTCAAATCATTTTCTATAGGCGGTTTTCTTTACAGCCATCTAAGTGGAAAGAAAATCCCGAAATCTCGAAAATCCTTTTAGTGCACCTCCCGATCAAGAACTGCGTCGTTGGTCCAGTGGTCGCAATCTTGACTGCTGAACATGAGGTCCCGGGTTCGATTCCCGGATCAGGCAAATTGTTATTAAGTTTTTTCATCAGCAATTTCTCAGTAGCAGCCACGGAGTCTCTATTTGTGTCCGGAGGATGGGAATAGGCTCGTTCCCTTATTATATGAGACGTAAACATACCCAACTTTCAAAATGTGGGTGTACTATTTATTAGGTACACCTCTGCCTAACCCATCGGGGATTACAGGCTTGATGTTTATGTTATCTCGTCCAAAAAATATAGCTTCCAGCTTCTGTGTGTGATTCTGCTTTATCATTAGTCAGCCACGCAACTTCCATAATATTTGCAAATTAAAGTTCGCGAACCTGCGAAATATTTATGTTCCAAAAAGTTCCTCTACAAATGAGATTTTATTGAAGCGGCTCAAAAATCAAAAGTGTTTGGATTCAGGATACTCGCAGTTGGTTTGAGTACCTACTTACTTCTTTAGGAATTATTGACGCAAAGTTTCTGAGATGTTTGCTCGTCTGAATCAAACGAAGGTCGCTTGAAATCAGGATCTGTTATAGTAAGATTAGTTTTATTTTTGTACTTTATTCTGAAGAAAGTTTTGCACTCTATGTACTTATCTATTTAGATGTGCAACTAATTTCTGATTATTGGCTATAAAAACTGCAATAAATAAAATAGGAATAAATTCAACATAACAGAACATCACACCTGTAATCCCCGAAGGGTTAGGCAGAGGTGTAGGTACCAAATAGTACACCCACATTTCGCCAGTTATGTTTAAGCTCCATGTAATTGGGGGCGAGCCTATTGCCACCAACCGGGCACAGATCCAGTCTCCGTGGCTGCTACTGAGAAATTCCTGATGGAAAAACCCAATAACAATTTGGCCGATCCGGGAATCGAACCCAGGGCCTCATACTCAGCAGTCGCGATTGCGCCCACTTGACCAATGAGCCAGTAATAAATTAAATTGCATACAATACGTACCTATAAAAATTATCAATGACTAGCATTTATTTGAAGTAGGTAGGTATATTCTGAAGTCAATTCAACAATATAGTGTTAAACAATCTCACCGAGAGGTGGTCTTATCGCTCTCTTTACTTCGAACACACAAACACCTTTAATAAACAAACCAACGAGTATATTGAAATGCAGGACATAATACAATTTCCTCCAAAATTAAATGAACAGCAAAGCAAGCTCCCCTTTCGAATAATCAAAATCTTTCGAGAGTATACACGTTACATGTGTTACTTCCGGCTGAAAGTAGAAAGGAAAGTTTGGTAATTTAATTAAACAAACGCAGAGTTACGTAAATCGTATACATTATATATATTTGTCTGCTAACATAATTATAAACGTTTAGATACAGTACGACTGTTTGAACGACGGATACACGTCTTAATCATTCAAATTCACAAACAAATCTATACAAATAAATACAATTTAAGTGTCTGTTTGTAATTTCAAAATATCCTCTTTTTACTGAACGCTTATGAAAGTATATACGGTACCTACTTATAACAACAAACACATTTTTTAATTTTTTTGTCTGTCTGTCTGTTTGTTCCGGCTAAAATCCGACCCGGCTGGTCTGATTTTGACGAGACTTTTACTGTCAGATAGCTGATGATATACCATATACTATAATTTAGGCTACCTACTTTTATTACATGAAAGATGGGGTATGTGGGTGTTCATATTTACACAGATCCCTAGATCTGTGCAAAAAATGAACACCCATGAAATTGTTAACAAAATCCGATTCAAATAGAAAGAAAGAAATAAAAAGTATGTAATTAGACTCACACAAGACAAAACAGAAAAACGGTTAAATCACTACATATTATAAAACAAAGTCCTCCGCCGCGTCTGTCTCTCTGTTCGCGATAAACTCAAAAACTACTGCACCGATTTTCATGTTGTTTTCACCAATGGATAGAGTGGTTCAAGGAAGGTTTCAGTTATAATTTGTCAAGTTTTTCTATACACTGGCTAAAATATAATGATATTTGTATTGCGGGAACGGGATCAAAATTTCATGATTACTTTTGGTCGCGATAACCGACATCCTGAACCCTGGCGCATTCACCTTTTTTTTTTTCGGGTGGGAAATCATCAAATGACTCCTCCCGCTCTGGGCGGAGCGGAAGGGAGTGTCAGACTCTTACTGACTAAAAACCACCCATGTTCCTTCTTTGGCCCTTTATGTTCCAGGGCCGCGGTATCTCTTTCGAACAGTCCCGCAGCCCTGGCAGGCATCGGCCCTTGCCAGAGATGTCAGCAAACAGGAGGGGCCCCTCCTGTTTGCTGACATCTCTTTGAGGCGCGCGTGGAACACGAACGCGCCGTCGACACGGCCTGTCGTCACAAGACGGACGGACGGCGAGCTAACTGGCGCATTCACCTTAAATAAATAACACAAAGATCAACCATTAACATGTATAATCGCAAAGAAAAACTCGCAAAGTACGAGCAACTTACGCGGGAAATTACAACTTGAATGAATATGAACGGCCATTTGATTGATGAAGCAGAAAGGTGTGATCGTTAGATAGACGTTCGACGAACAATATTCATCGATCTATTCAATTATCCAATTGAACACATAATTGTTCATTGGGCGTAATTATCCAATTATGGCAAAAAAATTAAGGCCCAGTTTTCCATATTTGGGATAAGGGCAGGAAAATGATGGAAAGAGAATCAAAAAATTGAATCGTTTATCAAGTCAGCTTGTAAACCTATGTAACCCTATACGATTTCCAGTATGTACCTACATATGTATGGCGCCTCTTGCGACGCAGATGTGAATAAATCACGAGCTTATTGTCATTGAAAACATAAATTACATTTTCGTTTTTTCTTTACGTAATTTTCCAGATTCTGTGGAAAGCAGAAAATTTTGTGTTTTGGTAAGCTTGTGAGTGAATTTTCATTACTTTTCAGCCAGCGTCATGATCACTCTATTTAAAATAGATTTTCAAGACTGTATTTCATTAACCTAATTTTTTTTGGGATGGGAAATCGTCAAATGAATCCTTCCGCTCTGGGCGGAGCGGAAGGGAGTGTCAGACTTTTACTGACTAAAACCCATCCATGTTCCTTCTTTTGCCCTTTGTGTTCCAGGGCCGCGGTAACTCTTTGGAACAGTCCCGCAGCCCTGGCAAGCATCGGCTCTTGCGGGCCCCTCATGTTTGCTGACATCTCTTTCTCTCTCTCGTTTGATGAATGCCAAGGAACGAGAAATAGTTACTTTAATTACATTTGATTATTATCTGTCAGTGGCCCGAAAGTCTGACAACCAGTCTTACCAAGGGGTATCGTATGAGCCAGTGCTAACTGGGTTGTGGAGATTAGATAGGCAGTTGCTCCATGTAAAATACTGGTATTCAGCTGCATCCGGTTAGACTGGAAGCCGACACTAACATAGGTGGGAAAAGGCTAGGCAGATGATGACTTACATTTGATTATCTAGAAATATAATCTCGGAACAATATCGAAAAAGAAGAAATATGTAGCTTCCCACACTTCGCCCATTTTAGAAACTGTAACGTAATCAAACTGAGTACTAACTCCAACTTACATAATTTCTTCAAGATATCTTAAGGCAAGTTAAAAAGTTTGTTCCGAATGATATTATAATAAACCTAGTTATTAAAACTCCAGTTCTCTACTTAAAAACTGTAACGTAAACAGAAATTATATGCACGGGTGAGTTTCTGACGAAAAACTAATTGTCCCTTTTTAAAACAAGCACTAAACTTTATCAAGTTTATTAACATTTTTGTTTCGCCCTCTCATTTTTCGCTAAAGACGATACTTAATTAAGGAAATAATTTATACTCCAGATAGGTAATTTACGCTTTCATAGACTATGTTCGTGATTTATTCGTTTATTTTGCGACGCCAACAGTAATGACTCAAAAAGATTTTGTTAACACCATGATGACATCTTTTTCAGAGTTCCGTACCCGAAGAGTAACCAACGGGACCCTATTACTAAGCCTCCGCTGTCTGTCCGTCCGTCCGCCTCTCTATGAGCGGGCTGTATCTCATAATCCGTAATAGGTAGACAGTTGAAATCACAGAATCTGTATTACTGTTGCCGCTATAACAACAAATAATAAAAATAAATTAAAAATTAAAAGGGGCTCCTCTACTACGATAGTACGGAACCCTTCATGCGCGAGTCCGACGCGCACTTGGCTGGTTTATTTTATTTATTTTTCTTAGCGTTCCATATTAGCATGGAGGTGAATGGAACTCGCATTATAAGAGTGAAAAATGCAAAAAAAAAACTCTTTTAGATGTTTCAAGATTTAAGATTCTTTATGTGCATGAAATGTGGTGGTTACATGGTCTTACAAATAAAAAGGTTTCTCATATTTCGCTTACTTCCTTCAGCATGCAAACTTAAAATTAAATTAAAATACCTAGTACAATATACTTCGAATTTAGGTACCTATTTACAAATTTAACAAAAAGTGCTCAGTTTATGTAAACAATCATCGTGATTTCATATTACGCTATGTTCTATGTTAGGGATTTTGGTTTCCGCACTTAGTCCTTAAAGTGGACCATTGTGCGTTCATATTACGCTTACCTAAATCTGAATTCTGTAGTTAATCAACAGTATTTCAGTCGCTAAGACTAATTAAAAATACGGTAGCTAGCAGTTTATTTACAAAATATTCCTTTACATTTTGAAGTCGGTGAGATTTTCCAGTTATTTCAAAGCGACGCTTCCGTACTTTATGAAGTACGAGTACGTCCAGCGTCAAAAGACCAAATAAATTGAAGGATATTGGACGGAAAAGCTCTCTTTGACGTTAGGTAACATCGTTCTAGGATTAAAATGATCACAAAGGAAGTTATAACTTTACCTGTGAAACTGGAAAAGCTTTTATTTAGCGGTTTTTTAGCGTTGGTAAAATGCTGTTAGAATGCCGAAAGACAATGTCAGAGAAAGAAAAAAAAATCAGTAATTCAGAAAATGTTACCCTATGTTATTCAATGTTGTTGGAGTTTAGAATAAGAATTCCCTTTATATTACAATTTGAATTTCTAATTTCCCTCGTGTCCCCGTCCCAGGGGCTCCGCGAAGGGGTAAACTCTATGAAAATTAAATTTTAAATAATAAACGCTGTTCATGAAGTTATGAAGTCTTCAAGAGTTTATGTTAGAGTTACTAAGGAGTTTCTACTGTGCTGTGAAGATAGAATTCTCGTCGTTTTTCCTTTGTTTAGGCTTCTTAATTAATTATCCTCGTTCGTATTGACGAAGAGACAAAGATCAGAATTGCTTGTAATTGAGTGTGTGTCTGTGTGAGATTGATGTTTATAGGACCGTGTTTAATGCCTCGTGGCCTGTCTTTTTTGTGCGTGTTGCCAGGCAGGCGGGCATTTTTCCTAATTAACAAGAAGTAGCAATAAGAATTTCAGAATATCTCAGACGTAAGAACTTCTCGTTTGCTTAATACTTGGAATACTTGTACTTGTAACTAAGAAGAGTCGAGATGAGGCATGAGGCCCCGGGTTTGATTACCGGGTCGGGCAAATTGTTATTGGATTTTCTATCAAGAATTTCTCAGTAGCAGCCACGGAGTCTGGATTTGTGCCCGGTTGATGGCAATAGGTTCACCCCCTATAACATGGGACGTACACATAACTGGCAAAATGTGGGTGTACTTTTAGGTACTTATACATATGCCTAACCTTTCAGGGATCACAGGCGTGATGTTATGTTTATATGTTACGTTATGTTAAGAGTCGAGATAACCATGAAATATAAATTCTTTCTTTGGAGTTGGTTTTGACTTCTTGGGTTTGAGAATGAATGAACTATCCATACTAATATTAAATAATTATTATAAATGCGAAAGTAAGTTTGTTTGTTACCTTTTCACGCCTAAACAACTGAACCCATCATCCTGATATTTTACATATACGTTGTCTGGTGTACAGAAACAGACAAAAAAAAAGTACTGTTCCCGAGGAAAACAGCAATAACGTTCTTATGATAATAGATGGCGCCACGTGTCTTTAGAATAATTTTTGAAATATATTATTACAAGCAGAGTACAACCCTAATTTATTGTAGAATTCTAAATTAACGCGAGCGAAGCCGCGGGCAAAAGCTAGTTAAATTATAAAGTTAACGCCGAACACAACTCAAGTAAGCTTAGTACATAATTATTTTAAAGACTGAAAAAAGAAGAAAACATTAAAAAAATATGAAACAAAGTAATAAGTCCGCGTCGTAAGTCCTTAATTTAATTACTCTGCTTCGACAAGCCTCATTTTGCTTTAATAAACTCCAACTGTAAGTCTAAACAAGAGAATAGCACCCTATATTATTTAAGTAGGGACCCCTCCCGAATTCATAAATCAGAGAAGCAGTGTCAAAATAGGAGGCGCCTCAGAAACAATAAAGGTGCCTTGAGTGCGAAAGAGTATAAATTAGACAAGCTTTAAACTCTCACACTTACGACCTTTTTTTCGTACGAACAAAAGATCTCGATCCCCCAATTACTATGGCTGCTCGCACATTGCGAATCAATCGTGTAAGTGTGTTGTCCTGATGTCGATGTGCAAAATAAATCCGAAGTTGTCGGGTTACGAGTATTTTGCGTACTTACTCGTGCGTAGAAAATAAAAACAAAAATATAGTCACTGGAAAAACATCGACTTTGACTGCCTCGTTTGTCTAGTCGTCAATCGCGACTGCTGAGCATGAGGTCCTGGGTTCGATTCCCGAGTCGTTTTTCCATCAGGAATATCTCAGTAGCAGCCACGAAGTCTGGATTTGTGCCCGGTTAATAGCAATATTCGGTTAATTCCCTCTCATAGAGAGGAAGCCGTGTGTCCCAGCAGTGGGAACATTATAGGCTGATTATGCTAATAGCAATAGGCTCGCCCTGTATTAATGGTACTTAAACATAACTGGCGAAATGTGGGTGTGCTATTAGGTACATCTCTGCCTAACCCTTCGGAGATTACAGACTTGATGTTATGTGTGGAAAAACCTCCTCTTGACATTCACAAACATGATTGCGCGAGCACATATAATTCGTATGCGCCTATCAGATCACCGTGTAAATCCTAGCAACTAGCGAGTAATTCGCAGAAAATCGATAGGCCGTAAAAAGTGATTCTGTGAGTGACAGGAGCATGACAGCAGAAGCATCGAGCCGCGAACGACGATAAGTACTGAAAAGAAAAATATCAGATATTTTTACGCAACTTTGCGATGAATTGGTATTTTTCTGGCTTATCATAGTTTTTTAAGCGGCTGGCTCGATATTACAGTGGAGTACGTAAATCAGTCATGTGTTCTTTCACAGCATAGTTCGCGCATAATAAGGCCCCATGTTTTTGTTTGCTGTTACTAAGTTAGTAGCATAGCCTACCTCTATCTACAAGTTTGCTAAAACCAAATATGTTTTTTAACTAAGAACTAACTAAGATATTTAGAACCGAGCTTTAAAATTATTTTTCTTGTCTTCAACAGTAACTTTCATCATTTTACCAAACACATGTCGTATTTAAAGCGATGATTGTACCAAACGTCGTTCGCATCCATCATAATGCTTTTTAGGATTACCACATTATTGATACTAGTACCTTTTTCTGTTTTCGGGTGGGAAATCATCAAATGACTCCTCCCGCTCTGGGCGGAGCGGAAGGGAGTGTCAGACTCTTACAGACTAAAAACCACCCATGTTCCTTCTTTTGCCCTTTATGTTCCAGGGCCGCGGTATCTCTTTCGAACAGTCCCGCAGCCCTGGCAGGCATCGGCCCTTGCGGGCCCCTCTTGTTTGCTGACATCTCTTTGAGGCGCGCGTGGAACACGAACGCGCCGTCGACACGGCCTGTCGTCACAAGACGGACGGACGGCGAGTTAACCCATTACTCACCGTCCACAGGCCCGCGCCTACGGTGGCCGAGAGCCATCACCATGGACCATGGATTGATACTAGTACCTGACTTGTTATCAGCATTCTCCTGCCCTTGTCCCAATTTATTTGAGGTCGGCGCAGCATGTCTTCTTCTTCCTATACTCGGCATCTCATCACCTCCGTTCTAGCCATATCATTCTTCACACAGTCCTTCCATCGTTTCTTTGGTCTTCCTCTACTCTTATTCTCTTATACCCATCCACACTCAAAACTTTCCTCACGACATTTCCCTCATTCCTCCGCATCACATGCCCAAACCAAGCCAAAAGTAATATTACCACACAACTTTTCAGTCACAGGCGCCACTTTCTGACTTTCTTTTATGTACTCATTTTTTATTTTATCCATTCGCGTAACACCACACATCCCCCTTAACATTCTCATCTCAGCCACATGCAAATACCTTTCACTCATCCCTTTTGTGGCCCAGCATTATGATCCATAAAAGACAGCATATCTAGCCGTCGTTTTAGTGCTTTACTTGTTACATTGTTCTTTTAGCTAAACTTCATCTGGTAATATGGAAAGTGCGCTACATACTATATTATAGATACCCCAAGGTGTATTATTACAATGGAGCGGGATCGTTTTGAAGTTAGATAGTCACATATTCCTTACAAGAATCCGAGTTCGTCGTTGAATTTCCTCGAAAATGATTATTTATTTGGACTCATAGCTCTGTAAAGTAAGTCCAACAAAGTTTCTGAAAACATTAACACGTCTCATTTCAACCTTATCATCTACTTTATAAAGCTCATAATGAGGTCTGTCTTTTATATAATAACTTGAAAAGTAATGTGTAAATTACTTTTGTATGCAAGTTACATTTTTCTTTGAGTTTCTTTTCCTTGGCAATTCAAATGACTTTTTCTCTTAAAATATGTGGAATTCTTATTCAGAAAATTATATTCAAGGAACGAACTGGTTCTCTTAAGAACTTGTTGAAAATTGAAAAAGCGAAAGCATTAGACATTTTAATTGCAAGGTACCAATTAGCACCGTAAATGAGAAATATCGCGAAGGAAAATTCAATTGATTCAATAAGAATCTCCAATTTTAAAGAATTTTGTGATCCTTCCTGAAAATATAAATAAGGAGTTTCGAAATAACTTTATAATATTCTGCAAAAATTGCAAAATTACGATGAAGATTAAGTCTGATATGGTTTATGACTGTTTTCGATCGTAAATGCCTATCTCTGGTATAAAAAACTTCTTATGAAAAATGAAATTGTCATTGCAATATGCATGCGTAAAAACATAACGCTTCCTTGGCAGTCGAGTAAAAAGCAATTGTAAAAATGTTTTACGAATTTTTCTAAGTATTTATTTGACTCGATTTCCACCATTCAAACGTGCGTTACAGAGGCATATAAGTGCTACAGTGACGATAAGGGCAATAAAAGAGTTACTTATATTTTTGTTAACTGTACCGAGTAAAGAAACTTTATTACCGAGCATTTTTTTCATTTATAAACATATTACGCTGCTTTATATTCCGAAATCCGAGTCTGACTCCTTTGATCACCGTTTTCTTTTACCTAGGGTATGGTTCTGACCCCAAAATCCCTTCAACAAAGTAGAAACCTCCTGGAACTTCCACACGAATAAACATCAGGGTTACTATAACTACATTAATGCCAACTTTAGAAATCCATCGAGAGAATATTTATTTGAACCCAAATCAATTAAATGCTTCAATGAATTGTCTGCCACACAATACCCCATTTTGTAGCAAAATCATTCTGTATGAAATATACGGGGCCTCGTTAAAAATATATTCTGGTAAGTATTAAATCCTTCAATATCCGATCCGTAAAGATAAAATAATCGGCCTGATATTTTGCGTTCGTTATTTAAAAGTAAAAAAAAACTTTCTGGATTTAAGCTAAGTTTTAAAGAGTTCCACTGAATATTTAAAAAAAGAACTTTTAGCTCAAACCTTTTTGCATTTTGTGTTTTTAATTTGGCCACGACCTTGCCAGCCTTTACGAAATTGTAGTAAGTAAAAGTGAAACGAAATTTTTCTCTGCCCCGAAAGCGAAATCACGATGAAATTTTAATTTGATTACGAACCTGTCGGGGTTGAAATTGTTAAGTTAGCGAGGCATCATGAAATTCTCCTCCAACAAGATGCGAATTACATTTGTTTATCAATCTCGGGTCAGCTTCACGCTCGTTGGAAAATACATCAAATTTTGGACGAAATAATTAACGTTAAAATCGACCTTTTGGTTTAGAAGCTTAGCGACACGTTTGTTTTGAAGAGAGGAAAATAAATGTGACCGGTTGTAATGAATGATGAATGAACCGATTTGAATTTAAATTGTTTTTTGGTTCGTTCTTTTATTTAAAGCTTATGGTCAACACCACAGTCGATTAAGTGCTTTATTTACTTACATTATTTATCTTTCAAAAGAAGAACAAGTATGTAAAACTTTAATCAGTGAAACATTCGCTCCATACACATTATTTTTATACAGCTGTGCATCTGGTTAGACTGGAAGAGTGGATGCTGACCCCAACATAGTTGTCAAGAGCCAAGGAAGATAATGAAGTAGGTGAGCCTATCTACTGCCTAAATATTATCATTAGGGATATTCGCATTAGTGCCAAAGGTAAAAATGTAGATAAACTGTATTAATTGGTTTATTTTCTGCAACACGAATATAGATGGCTCTGATGGCTCGTTTCTCTACTCGAAGTCTGCAGCCCGTCCCCATAGTAAAATACCGTAAGACATAATACTATGAAAATAACTAAGATAGCCAGTATCTACATCAGTTTTACTTGCGTATGCTACTGGTAACATAATATTTAACCTTAGCTTACAATAACAAACTACCTTGTACAAGGATGCCTAAACAAACTTAATGTTTCTGAATGATGAAACAGCCTAAATACACGTGGAACATCATATTACATCTCGCTTGTATTCCCCGATGGGTAGTGGTTGTGTACTGTGCTTATAGATACATTTCGCCTGTGACGTATGTATGTACATTTTGATTTATTCAGAATCTCTGGTAGTGTGTCCCATTGCAAAGAATTCACTCAATAAACGTTACAATATTCAATATTTTGTAAAATACAGAACATATTCCATAATGTCCAATTACCCGTGGGGCAATATTACATTGATGTTTTTTCATATTGGTAATTGTTCAGGCCTTTTTGTAGCGACGTATGGAGGAGCAATTATGTTCGACCCCTCGGGACCTATGGTATGTGATCTAAAAAACACCTGTGTAATTGGTAAAAAGAGCGTGGGGTACTGTAGGATATTACAAAAACGAAATCCAAAATAAGCAAAGTTTTGCGAACCGCATTCCTCTCGGCATTGTTCCGAAGCGTTTCTCTTCAGCATTGCTGTTACCTTCTAATTCCGGTCAGGAATTTTGTGGAAACAACAACGGGTACAAACATTTTTAGGGGTCTATTTGAACTGGCAAAAACGTAAGCTACAGTATCAAATTAGCCGAAGGGACAACATGCCCAGAATTCCCTGTAAGTCGCGCCGTTTCACCTTAGTGGCTATATTTTACAAGGTAGCCCTCGGGTATCCTCGTAAAGGGAATTAATGAAATCCTGCCGGTTCAATAACGTAGGGGACTAATAATATAGCTTACATTAATTACTTTTGTAAAAGTAATCAATTTAAAGGTAATGTCGTAAAGTTTTCATTAATATTTTGCGGCAGAACAAATCCCGGAGACTTTAATGTACCTTTTAGAATTTGTAGGCGTAATTTTGATGGTATCTTTCATACTTTGTTTGAATAATGGTTGTTGAATCGTTTTGAAGATTTTCGTAATAATTAAAGTCAAATAGTGATGGGGCAATGGTTGTTTAAACCGTGGTTAAGGGAAACTAGGTTTACGATGACGTCAAGCCGAAATAGCGAGTTAAGGTGAAGATAGCGATAAATATAGACCATGTTAACGGTTGTCGGAAGATTAAGTCTATTTCTTAATTTCATTTGCATTATTTTTTTAAACGTTGCTCCACACTAGGAAATTTTTCCTGTACCGTAGGTGCGTTTATAAACATTTAAACTGACATATACAAACAGCCAGACCCGGAATAACTACCTGTAGGTCATACAAATATTTGTTCCCTGCGGGAATCGAATCCGCGACACGCAGCGCAGTAGTCAATCGCTCAGCCAATGCGCCAACCGTGTTATCAGGACCGAGTCGTTTTTGAAGACGCTGTCCTGATTTAAAATAATTAGAAATTAATGACGATTGGATCAACAAGAACCTACAATTTCTACAATACCTACAATTTCTACAGGTAACCTCACCAAAATCAAGCCAGAATCTAGATAAGGTTAAACCCGTTTAAGCCCACTCGCAGACCGACGTTTAAGCCTTTACTTTATACTAAACTAGCTTTTCCTCGCAGGTTCGCTCACGTTATGTACGGAAACTAAACCAACGGGAACGTTATAAATGTAGTCTATGAAACTCTGGGATAATGTAGATTTCCGTCAGTGCAAGAATGTTCGGAAGCGGATCAGTAGTTACGAAGATTACACCCTACATACAAACTTACAAACAAATGTTACCTCTTTATAATATAGTTTAGAAAATCTCATTAGTCTTTAAAAAGGAATATTAATGAGCAGCTACATACATTTTCTTTTTCATTAATGGCTACCGAACCTTTGTTGGTGAAACGTTTAGGTACTTTCCTAATTCTGGCTGTATCAGCCAGAAAATGTATTAAAATTCCTCAGGATTTTCTTCGAGATACATTTATTTGTTTCATCCTCAGTGATGGGGATGGCTGTTTGTTTTATTTACGTCCTCATTAACCCTCTTAGGGCTGCCAGGAAGAAATGAATGTCTGGTGGAATTATAATGATTGTGTTGTACAAATTGTAATGTGTACCTAATTTTTGCTAGAACAAAAAAATGCGTAGATTTTTTTTCCTTTTGGGGTAATAAATTAAAAATTAATGAGAGGAGCTCGTGGCTTAATAATAACAGTCGCTCGGGTCGATCTTTAGGTTAAGCAGTGCTTACCAAGGTGGGTGCTGGGTGGGTGGGACACCCCTTGGTAAGACTAGTTGTCAGACTTTTCGAACCACTGACCACCTGTAACGTCTGTCAAAGATCTACAATTGACAGCCGGGACCGACTAACGGCTTAACGTGCTTTCCGAGGCACGGAGGAAACTCGGTGTGTAATGGGTGGTCGTCCATCCACGGACCAACCTAGGAGAGGTCAGTCAAAGGCAAATTAGAAACCCGAAAATTTCTATGCAGAGAGGCAGAGAGGTAGCTTTTTCCTTGTTTGGACATTAATCTTGAAAAAATTAAAAATGTTACCCACGAGCGGAGTCACGAGACACATTTATAATTATTCTAATCCACAAAGCCTAAAAATGAAAAAGGTGACGGGTACGTTTTTTGTCACGTTAGCCAAAGTTAATATAAAACGTGACGTAAGCCGCAATTAAGTAACGAAGTACCCAGTCCTGGGTAGGCACTTCCATGGTTACAATTTGGCGTTAAAAGAACCTTTATGTCGTTGCAGTAAGAGCGGTTTTCATAGATACAAGTGTTGTGTCATTGTACGTAGGATCGATATATTGTAAAAGATTTGTAGGCTGAACATTGTGTTGAATAACAATTTTGTAAATTGATAGTATACGGTTGTATGCATAGAGTAGTTAATGAATGGAAAGCTAGTAGGTCTGACTTAGGATGATGTAGCAACGATCGTCTATAAAGAGGGCTTTCAATTAAAATAATAAAACTTACTCTTATGATCCTGATGCTAAATGACAGTTGATTATCTATACATATGCTGGTTAGTGTCATTGGACAAGATCAACGTCCAACGGCATCCGATATTTTTACTTCTTATCTTACTACTATTATAAATGCGACAGTTTGTGAGGATGGATGGATGTTTTTTATTCTTTCACGCAAAAACTACAGAACAGATTAATATGATATGGATAAAATTTGGCACGCAGATAGTTTAAAACAACACAGGATATGATATCACTTTTGCTACTGCTTAAGTTGGTAATTTGTAATTTCCAGTACACCTACAGTAAAAACAAAATCAAGGGTTTGGCGTAGGTGTTTAAACATGCGCACAGTAGCCTGAACGGTATCATTCCATTTATGCACTAGGTACTCTATGTTCATGATATTAAAACTGTCCTAAAGTCCTAATGTTAATCCCCAGGGATTATAATCTTATTTCACTGCCATAAAACGTTAAAATAGATTTACTACGTCCAATTTAGGTTAGCTAAATGTTGTTTCGTGATAATTGAATTTGGAAAATATCTATTCTTAATATCTGAGTGGTTGACATCTTACCAGGGGTCGCAGTCGCTACAGAAAATATTGATATTCAGCTACATTTGGTTAGACTGGAGGCCGATCCCAATGCAGTTGGGAAACGCTAGGTAGTTGAAAAGTAGTAAAAATATAGCATACTGAATAATTTTCTCTATTATAAAAAATAACTAATTTTGTGTGAACAACATATTGTCCGTCATTAGGTCTCTATAGTACAGCAAGATGATTATTGTTTTCACGGATCCAACACGCTTTTCATAGGAGATTTTTCAGAATGACATGTAAAAGTCACTCTGTTAACGAATGCTGGTGAGTAATCAACAGCCTTTATAAAAAACCAGAGCAAAAATCAACGCTACTGGTACAGCAAATAAAATGTTCGTCGGGGCAATTTATGTTTTCATAAATTGCCCCGACGAACATTTCATTTGCTGTACCAGGGTTACATGAAAAACCTGTCAGTGCTTTCTATTTCGAGCCACACGCGTATAAACTATAGCTCCGCTATTCATACAGCCCGGTAAGCTACGGCGTCATATTTTTCACATTGCGTACTAAAATCGATTGGCTTGCTCCACCATTGAACGAAGTAAACAAATAAACAACCAATAGAAAAATAACTGTTAACAAATAGCTGATATTTAACGCTCTCCTAACATTTTACGTTAAATAACAGCTATTCACTTTATTTACATGGTTTACAAGGATATTGTAGGTTTAATAGCAAATATTATGCCACCTGAAAGCAAGCGTAATATTTACTATTGCTAGTGAAATTCGAAAATGCGGTTTAGACCAATAGTTTTAAAGTTAAAATTGCAAATAATCTCTTAGATTTGCGGGTAAACAAGCAGGGATAGGCAAAGATTTAAACTTTAATTAATGAGTAGTCCAAATATGTGCAGAACTATGTAGTACTAATATATACAAGCTTTAAAAATAGGTGTGACGTATTTTTTTCGTATTCTTTTCTGCAAACCCTTTTAATAATGACTAAGTGATTTAATAGTCCGCCATCTTTGGAAGTCCGCCATATTGTCATTTATGCATCGTCATCCAAACTAACCGTGTATGCAAAATTTCAGCTCAATCGGTTGGGGATAACTGTTTTAAAATTCAGTTGCTAGAGTTGACCTAAACCAACAAACAAACATACAAACATTGCAAGTTAAATAAAAGCCTGTATAGATGCGCCTAATTATGCTGCCTACTTATACTCATCAATCAAAACAAAAAACAAAAAACATATGACAAAACAAAAATAAAATGTCAAATCGGAATTTTCGTTATTCTATTGCCTTTGTACCCTACATAATTATGTTGTATAGTCCATAATATCCCAGCTTAAGTGCTTTATACACATGTGTATACGAAAGTGGTGGAACAGAAATCCAGGCTCTCATCTTGGGTCTCGTAACGTCCCAAACCCTACCATCGAAAGGTTTAGTAGTCACGTTCCGACTTACGGAACATTTAATGATCGGTAAATAAGTGCTTCGAGGTCCCGAAACAAAATAAAAGGTCGCGAAGTATTTTGTTACGATGTAGAAAGGGTCATCGGTTTTGCGTACCCTTTAATAGAGTTTTGGTGAAAAACTTGCAGTACTTAATTTAGGGAACAATGTTTTCTTTTTGTCGTCAATAAATTGGGATGTTTTTTTTTACAAAAAGTTTACAATAGTGAAGTAGTAGTAGTGGTAGTAGTTTAGTTTGCTTACTTTAAAATAGAAAAATATTGCCTTTTTTGAGCTTCGCTCTTGTAGATGGAGCAATAAAGGAATGAAAATGTCTAAAAGAATAAATGAATGAGTCATTTATTCTTTTAGACATTTTCATTCCTTTTTTTTGTTCTGTAATCTATACAGATAAATAAAATTGAAGTGTCTGTTTGTAATACCAAAATAATAGCTTTTTACTAAATGCTTAAAAAAGTATACGGTAAAACAAAAAAAACAATTTTTTTGAATTTTTTCTCTCCGTTTGTCCCGGCTAATTTCCGAAACGGCTGGACCGATTTTGACGGACTTTTACAAATGCAAATTGCAGATAGCTGATCTTGTGAAGAGTAACTACTCTTCATAAGATCAGCTATCTGCAAAAAACTAACAAAAAAAACTCTAAAAACTCTAATTATTTTTCTAAAACAAAAGTAGCCTAAACTTAGGCCACTTTTATTTTAAATAATTGGAGTTTCGTGCAAAAAAAATTAAAACCTTTGAAATCGTTAAAATAATTTGACGCGGACCCAGGTCGCGGGCAACAACTAGTGTTTAAATATAGATAGGTACCCTCACGTCTGCAAAGTTATGCTAGCGAATTTAATTTGAACTTATGCTCCAAAACACAAATGCTTACCCCAAAACTAAAACTCCACTACAACAATATCTACTAACCACAGCATATATAAGTTGAGAAAGATCATTAGTTTCAGGTAATACGAGTATGAACCATCCACACACAGAGCCCTGTGATTTACGTACAAATTAAAGTAGAAAGTATGTAAATCCAGAGGGGCGAGCTTGTTGACCGTGGCCTACATCTGGCCCACACTTGGCTGACCGACTGGGGTCATTCGTTTAAAAGCTATTTTACATGAGAGGGAATTTCTCGACTGTGGACAGGCGAGAATTCGATACTTGGGAGGATATTATTGCATTTACTTGTTTGATGTTTTTCTATTCCAATTTAATTGATGGTTTTTAAATTTTCGAGTATAATTTAATTTAACTACCTGACATTTTAAATTCAATGTAAAATTTCCATTTTAATTTTTATAATTGATTATACAAGTGCTGTGCACACCAATAAGTGACGAATTCACCACAAAGCTGTTAAAATAGAATATATTTAATGTAATGACTTAGTGAATAAGTCGTTGGTGTGTCAATAAATAAATAAATAAACTATTAGTAAGAAAACTTGGCGATTTTCTAGGACTAAGATAAGACTCGAAATAGGTATAATTTTTAGGGTTCCGTTGCCAAATGGCAATAAAAAGAACCCCTATTGATTCGTCCTGTCCGTTTTTCTGTCTGTCCGTCCGTATGTCACAGCCATTTTACTCCGAGACTGTTGGCACCACACAATTAAGATTTGGAGAGCAGGTGTCTTCTATAAACCACTTCACAAAAGTGAAGTGAAATTACCAATAAAAAAATAGGGGTCCCTCCATCCATACATGAAAATGAAGGTTGAAAAAGAAATTTCAATGTATATAATTGTGTGAAAAATGACATCGAGGTTCCTAGCACACTTTTTTCTACAACATAAAAATACTGTTAATGTGAACTTACCATGGACACACAGTCGCACCTTCACACACATATTTGTAAGTAATATTTTACGAGGCCGATTACGAATTCTCTCAAGAATCTGTTAAATTTGAAGCAAGAAACTCTCTCCATGTAAATGACCCTGCATTCGCGCCTCTTCATTTTCATTAGGCACTGATGCCCGGTAAAACCTCACGAGGTCCGGTTAACCGCAGGCCTTTTTACACGTAAATATGGACGTTGGCACGATGGCTTTAGAGATCTGAGTGGAATAACAATTAAATTATTTGGACATGAATTAGTCATTCTTATTTTTACTTGGGTGGTTTTTGTTAAAAGGACCTCATTTGTTTTCGTTTATTTTGTGGAACTTTAACCACTCGTATGCCGAGTATATAGACACAATTAAAAAATAAAATAATTTAAAGAAAAACAAAAAACCCGACTGTGTAAAAACTAATTTTAAAACTAAAAAGAAAGAAACAAGCCCAGTAGTTTAAATCATAAATTCTAATGCAGAACAGACCGACTCACAGTCGGGGCCCCTTGGGAAGATTTGATTGGTAAAATTTGAATGGGCCCCGACTGTGAGTCGTTCTGTTCTGCATTAGAATTTATGATTTAAACTACTGGGCTTGTTTCTTTCTTTTTAGTTTTAAAATTAGTTTTTACACAGTCGGGTTTTTTGTTTTTCTTTAAATTATTTTATTTTATTTTATTCTTTTTAGTTACGATTCATTGACTTCGTTATAAGATGGTAAATTTCGCAATCTAGTAATTTCAATGAGGGAGTTAATATCGTGGGGATTATTAAGTAACTTTCGGTGGTCTAAACTACTGATGATTAGTCCCTCTAGAGACCTAACTCGGCTCAAAGCTACATATGCTTGACCTTTAGCAAAAATGCGTGAACTTAAGTCAACCACAGCTCGGTCCAAAGTAGTTCCTTGGAGCTTGTGTATAGTTACACCCCAGCACAATATCAATGGCAACATTTTTCGCTCTATTTTACCCTGTCCGCGCAGCGCATCGAATTCTGTCGTCGATGGTTCGATTCTGACTCCTACTCCAGGAACATTGTTTTAATTGCTTAGTCGTCAAATTCTAGTAAAACAGCCTGTGGCAATTCTCCGGGTTCCAATTGGTCCCTCCGAAGAGCTGACCACTCAATTGTTCTTATAACACCCATTGCTCCGTTAACAAGACCATGGATAACATACAAATTTCTTCGTAACATAACTCGTGATCCTAAACCGATTGTTAAATATTTAACGATTCCTCCAGTTTTGTTAGGATCATCAGAAACATATACATTTTTCGGTTTTTGACAATATGTTTTCGATTCTACTGATATATCAACTGCATGTAATTTATACAACCTAGTAGTTTTTGCCAATATAGTCGTCATCTTTTGATTATGTTCATCGACCTGTCTAGTAGTTGGGAAAACTCGAATGATTTCATTGAGATCGTCTACCTCTACCCGTCGACTATCTAATATCTCCAATTGTTGCATTGTCAGTTGACCGACTCTAAGATTATTTAATATATTCACAAATGTTGTGTCATGTATTTTGTGGTAACTCACAGAAATCAAAATAGATGCCAGAGGTTGACTTCACCTATTAACGTCGCAGGTTGTCGATAGCAATAAGCCCCGCCAGTTGTTTTGGACACAGGTGGCAATTGCATTAGATCACCAAATAAAATAATATTACAACCACCAAAGTGCAGTTGATTATGCTTCATTTCGTGAAGGCGTAGATTAATATTCCGTAGCGTTAGGTAAGGTACCATAGAAATCTCATCTATTATCACCCAATCTATAGATTTCCATTTTTGTCGTTCTCTTTGAAGGCGTTCGCCAGTTAAAGGCCGCAGGTTTTCAAGTTTAACTCGCAGTCGCAGTTTTTAAGATATTATAGCGAAAAACTTATTAACTACTGATGTACCCTACCTACCGAACTATGAGTCGTGAATCGTAATAGTTTTGGTGACAGAAATGTAATGATGATAACAAAAAACAATAGGAATCCAAATTAAATATTTTCAAAACGTACGCACTAAAGTCAGTTAATAGTGAGCTAAAAATGCTAAAATCAGTTGTAAAGTATGAAAACTTAAATCCATAACAAAGAATTCAATTAGTAGACGCGGAGAATCTTAACACCGCGATTCACAAACGTGCATCAAATGAACAACGCCATCTATCGAGCTTGCAAGTAAACTTTTTTCTACTCGGCGACTTGGCGATGAATAAAAGTTATTTTTTTACCAAAAATATTTGTTCTTCATGCTTTCTCACTGTTTTTTTTTGTTTGTATATCGTTTATACTTGAAATAAAAACAAATCAATAAGTAAGAAAATTAGCGAGAATGATTGTTTTGTTCAACAACTTTAAATCGTTATATATCCTAAACTGTTATTTAAAATGAAAAATGATAAAAGGAACCTAAAGATGATTTTAAAATACCTATTCAACGATACCCCACTTGACATAGTTCATCGATTTTTTTTTTTCATTTTGACAATATAGCGTCTGGTTGTCGCTGTGGTGAATTTTGATTACTGTCATGTCTATAGTGACACTCGCAAGGTTAAGACGAATCGATTGACGTAAGAATTATCAAAATCGGCCTACGCATTTGGTCTCTAGAACGCCACATAGAAACAAACATACATACATACATAGACTGATAAACACATTACCCTCCTTTGCGCCGGGTCAAGAGTGTCGGGTAAAAAGTGATTGTGTCTCGTGTAGATATACGTTATACGAAAGGTTAAAAGTTGCCAAAAATAAGGTTGGTAACTGGGTAATCGGATTGTCTGATAATTGATTGTCTGTCAATACCCTATTTTGTTCGGCCAGGTATATTTTTTCTTTTATAAAACTGACAGCTATATTTTATTTAGAGATAGTACCTGTCTACTTTATAACGGAGAATGTACATTTTACCAGGAAAATACGTGTTTTACGTCTACATTATTACTACCCGTACAGAGTATTAAAGTTTCTAAATAACTTCCCAGAATTTTGTAGGTAAAAAAATTTATTGTTTTTAATATAAAAGGCTGTTTATCAGGAAATTACAAAGTACCGAGTGGTTTATACCGTAACACCGATAATACCTACCTTTCGACGGCCGCTTCACCAAACGGGCGCTTCGGCTGACCAAGCCACAGCTGCGGTCAGTTACAGCCACCATCACTGGACACGGCTCTTTTAATAAACACCTCTTTGTCATAGGAGTCACAGACAGCCCCCTCTGTGCCGAGCCTGCATGGAGGAAGACGAAACAGTAGTCCACGTGCTCCAACACTGCCCAGGGGTTGCAACATACAGGGCAAAGTACTTCGGTAACCCAGGTACTCTCCGCGAGATTGTCAGTAGCATCAAGGCGCTGCTGGCCTTCCTCGGGGAATTAGGGTCGATCGAATAAATTTCCCACCCGCACGCAAAATACGCGCTTTGACGGACGGAGTTGCGGACATCAGCCCGTTATACTATACTATACCTACCTTTCGAAATACTTTGATTGATGACCACCTCCTTTAATTCACCACCACCGCCATCCACCCATTCCATTCCATTTCCTTTAATGTTCTTTAATTTTTAGGGTTCCGTACCCAAAGGGTAAAACGGGACCCTATTGCTAAGACTCCGCTGTCTGTCTGTCTGTCTGTCTCCAGGCTGTATCTCATAAACCGTGATAGCTAGAAAGCTGAAATTTTCACAAATGATGTATTACTATTGCCGCTATAACAACAAATACTAAAAATTAAAAAAAAAATATTAATGGGGGCTCCCTTACAACAGATATGATTTTTTTGCCGTTTTTATAGATAATGGTACGGAACCCTTCGTGCGCGAGTCCGACTCGCACTTGGCCGGTTTTTCTGACTAACATAGTTTTAAGATAATGTTACTAACAACTTACGGACATTTTATTAGTCTGAATTAAACGTATTTTTTAAATTCGTACTGCTTGCTCAAAACTTACGAAATGATTATGAATGCGCAGTATTAATGAAGAGATATGTAAAGAATTCACTGAAAACGCTCTCCATGTCCTGAAATTTCTGTCGTTTTATTCGAATACAAAATGTAGTTCGTTAGTCAATATTTCAGTAATGTATGCTGCTGAAAAATGAAAGTGTTCAAAGAAAGCTACCTAAGTACAACTAGACACTTCTTAGGGACCGGATGGTCTAGCAAGAGCGCGCGTTGTAAACGTAATTTAAATACGTTGATTTTTGAATCTAAAATAAAATTATTATACAACATATAAGTTCAAATTGTTTGTAACAAGCACAATCAGTTTAATCCAAAAAATTTGAATAAATTCTTAAAATTGTGAGGTATGTGAAACGTTTATTTTTAATTAGGGTTCCGTAGTCAATAAACAAGGAACACTTATAGTTTCGCCATGTCTGTCTGTCTGTCTATCCGCAGCTTAGCTCAAAGAATAAAATCTCGAAAAGTATATTTTTTTAGGGTATCTCTAGTACCTACCTACCTACACGTAAAGTGGTGTTTTTTTTTTTCTCGCAGTGTGGGATGTCGTTGGATGGGTCTTTAAAAATGTTGCGAGTTTGTTCATATAATTTTTCGATTAAGGGATTCGTTTGTGAAATATTAAGCTTTAAAGTGTAAATTTTTGTTAGACTCAAGTATCCCCCCCTTTTACCAGCTAAACGGTTGTGTTCGGGTGCGTGAAAAAATTCACGGTGATAGTATGTATAACAAAGTTAAAAGGAAAACTATAACAGTTAAGCAGGCTTTACAAGTTTACGAGTAATAGTCGACCAACTTATATAATGTACTTGGTTAACTTATTTTCCTAAAGTTGGAAGGTAAAGGTGAGTTTTTTTTTATTATTACAATAAAAATCATCGTTCGAAGGCAAATCGGACCGCAGGAAGTGTCCGCATATTTTGATGGGCATCTACGAAACTCTACATTGTGCATGGCCCGACACGCACTTGACCGGTTTTTAATTTTAAAATCGACGTTTTTACGTTAGATATACACCGCGTGTCTGCCAAGGCTGCGGCACTGTTCGAAAGAGATACCGCGGCCCTGGAACACAAAGGGAAAAAGAAGGAACATGGATGGGTTTTAGTCAGTAAAAGTCTGACACTCCCTTCCGCTCCGCGATTTCCCATCCCAAAAAAAAGTATACACCGCGCGCTCGTTCAATACTTTGGGATCTAAATTCAATACTCTCGGCTGCTCGAGTGAGGTTCGAGGCAATTAGTTTCAGAAGAATAGCAAGGTAACTTTACACCACAATCAAAATAGCTTATTAATTTGATTTTTTAATTTATTATGTTTTGGTGGTCAGAATCTTCTTCAAAATCCTTCAGATTGTGATTAAAAGTGTGTTACGTAATTTTGATGCAGATTTTTGCGCTAAAACCTGACAAGTAACCGATATGTTTTTTTCAGCAACTATTCACCTTACGGCCCATCCAAGCGACGCGTCGTATAAATACAAATGACGATCACAAATCCTCCAAACGTGTAAAGGTCAATAACCTTCCATTTGAAGTGTCCATACAGGAGATTCGTTTCCCAAAATGGCGTCGAAATCCACCATTAACGTCCCATTGAACACATTTACGGCGAACGAACATTCAACAAATCTGTCTTTAGCACCGTTTTGACTCAACTACACACATTCGAAGACACTTAGGGACCCCATTGCAATAATTTCGTCCAAAATCAGGTTATACCGGGAACTTACGACTGTGCAGGTCGTAAATGTTAGTAAATCCCGATTAATACCAATAATAATGAAGGTATATTGCTTTCAGTATTCGTTTTGCATAATAATAGCGTTTCTACGTTTAATTCTGATTAGTTTGATTATTATTCCGTTTAGTTTGATGCAGGGTTTCAGGAATTGGTATTGTGAAATATATTGTGGTCAAATCGAAGTAATTGAATAAAATAGTTCTCTTGACCGTTTTCAGTCAGGGTAGCAATCTCAGCGGAGACTATCCATTGACGCAGGAAATATTATAGTGATGTACTTCTCCGTTATCTCACTCGGACTATGAAAGTGATTTAATAAAATATTTAGATAACAATTTATATAGGTATGGGGTTTGAAGACAGGGTGTAAAGTTCTTCATCACCCATAGAAAAGGGAGGATCCTTCGACCAAATGGGTGCTGTGTCTGGTGGGCTACTGCCCGACAGTTGTTGTCGCGTTTTCCTATATAGTCTTTAGTCGCAGATAACTTTAATAGCGCGATTCAGAAGTTATCTTAGCGTTCTTCATTTGTGATATAGATGGCGCTGTAGTACTTTTTTTGTAGTGACGCTACAAAGTCAACAGACTGGAAAAGTCTACTCCGTTCAAACCGACTCTTCATTTCACAAGCTTCCTTGACAGTACACATAATTCTTTACTAGATAATCATATCATGACGTATTAAGGCCCCACACTCTTGCTCAATTTAAGCATTACATAACATCAAGCTTGTAATCCCCGAAGGGTTAGGCAGAGGTGTACCTAATAGTACACCACATTTCATCAGTTATGTTTAAGTCCCATGTAATAGGGGCGAAACCTAATGCCATTCACCGGGCACAAATCCAGACTCCGTGACTGCTAATGAGAAATTCCTAATTGAAAAACCCAGTAACACTGCCCGACCTGGGAATCGAACCCAGGACCTCAGTCGTAAGCATTAATTCCCATCAAAGACCTATAAAACACGTCTTTCCTACAACAATACTCAAGATGTCAATGACCCACCACTTTCAGTATCTTTCACACTAGCGTACTGACCACACAATACCTCAATTGTATTTTTCTACTCCCTCTCCACACAATTACGCGTTCTAGGCACCGTATTCACAATTATAGTAGTAAATGAGCAATATATCACAGAAAACAGTCATTAGTAGTCATTACTCGCTCACAGTCCATTAAGTCTTTAGTGGCAGTAGTAAAATATACTAAAAGTTTCCACTAAATAAAGGTTTTATGGGGCTCTGATTAGATTCATTTGGTTACTGAATCTTGCTTAAGAATGTCGTTGGAATGTTTTATGGTTACGTTTCTGTACCTAATGATTGACACTTTTTCGGCCATATTCCGGAAAACTTATTATTTTTCATGATGTAATCGTAAGTGTTGATTTGGGATAGGTAGCATTCGTGTGTCAAAATCGAAAATGTTGGGATCAACATTTTTATACGAAAATATTCCCAATGTCCGATCTATAAGTCCTAAATCTCTTTGATTAAGGTACATTTCAGCAGCTTTTAATGTAGACTTTATGTGCAAATTGTGTAATCCGCGACATCTTTAGGCTTCATTAATATATTATACCTATGCGTTGCAGCCGATATGTAATATAATTATTATAATGTCGGTATTAACATCCCGTGCAAGCCAACGTTTGAGGTATTAATTCCCATTTGTGGTATATGGCATTGACTTGAATAGATATGATCCTCGCTTTCATGTGATCTAAAAGCTTTGCGTATAATGTGGTTTGGGACAATAGGCATAGCTTGCCAAAGGAATTTTGACGTTCAATACGGTATAATATCAATGCATTATGTATAGTGTGAATGTGTGGTCTTTCGTATACAAATACACAGCGTCAGCGACTGAGCAATATCTAGGGAAATTATTGTTGAGTGTACGAAGCTATATTTGTTTAATTTTCTTTTTAAATTTTATGTATGCGTGAGTATACTGTACGTACTGTTGATATTCAAGTAGTAAATAAGAGTTTGAACTGGACAGGTTCCGTCAGAACTGGAAGGAGGACGCGCGGGTTCACGAGAAATGGAAAGAGTGGAGAGAATCCCTTTGCTCAGGAAAACAAAAGAAAACTCCTATTTTTTTTACTAGCCTGCTGTTAATCATTTTGATGTTCGATTAAAACAGCTAATCGAAGTTTCGACTAATTATTAAGTAACTTAATAAGTTTCTGAAAGCAACTTGAACGTATTTCAGTTTAACCAACTATTAACCTAAGACAACTTGAACAGAAAACTCCAATTACACCACTCAGGAATTCAACCCAAGACTTCGGAAGCGATGCTTACAGCGATTACATTACTGAAGACATAATAACGTGACCATAGAGATTATAGAAGTTTGCTTTAACTTGCAGTTACCGCCGAGTTATAGTTGAAGAGGATTACGTCGCGACCAGGATGGTATTAAATATTAAGAAGAATAACAGTTTAGTTTAGTGACTAGCTAATGTATTGTTTAGTAGAGTAGTTAGTATGTTGTGCTGTTGGCTTGCTGCACGCTTTGGTGTAAACTGTAAGGGCAACAATTATCTATTTAAACAAATAAATATAAGTAATCTGTAGAATTTCTAAATAATTTTGCAGTTTCTGAATAGAAAGGTACAATTGGTATTTATAAGTCTCCGCTTGCTGAATCAAATCTCCCATGTCTTGTAGACTTGACTTAACTTGCTCATTATCAATTGGTTATGTTTTATTTTTACATTTTTGCACTCAAATATATCGTTTTTTTTTAAAGTTGCCCCATACTAGAAATTTCTCCTGTATCGTGGGTGCGTTTACATACACAAACAGCCAGACCCGGAACAACTATCTGTAGGCCATACAAATATTTGTTCCGTGCGGGAATCGAACCCGCAACACGAAGCACAGCAGTCAATCGCTCAGCCACAACGCCAACCGTGTCTTTTACACCATTTCATATTGTATATTATAGTAGATTTGTTTTCGCGATTTCTGAATTTTTTCTCGAACTCGAAGTGTTGTTTCATAAAAAAACCCAGTGTTGTTTCGTAAAAATTGTTTAGTATATCGAATACAACTATTATACCGTGTTGACCTACTATTGGTAACAATAGACACATAGTTCCACAAAGGACTAACTCTGATTGCCAAAGCACCTACATAAACCCGGTACTCAACTGTTCGGATCATAGGATAAAAGTTTCGGGTACGCCTCCTCGACTACCTGAATCACCGAGCCATCGCTTTACTCCGAAGGATTTAGTTCAGGAGAGCTGTTTTAGTTTTAAACTCTTGTAAACCCATTTCATTCCAGTCCGAAATATTGTAGGATTTCTCGTTGTTTATTGTTTTGATTAATGATAATGTGAAGAGCCTCTGGTACTAGTAAATACATAGTATTAACATCCATTTTTTTTAGGATGATATAGCTAGAAAGGAGGTGACTGCTGAAATGACGAGTAATAGAGAAGTATAAAATAATAATATAATAATATCTTGGGACAACCAACACACCGCCATCTGATCCCAAACTAGGCAGAGCCTGTATATGGCAACCGGACAACTGATAAGTTTCTAAATATATACATATTATAGATAAATTACACACCCAGACACAGAACAAATAATCGTACTCATCGCACAAAGATTTGTCCTGTGTGGGAATCGAACCCACGACCTTCGTCCTAGCAGTCAGGGTCACTAACCACTAGACCAACAGGCCTATCAAAGTATGGAAGAAGAAGACATGCTGCGCCGACCCTAAATAAATTGGGATAAGGGCGAGAGAATGATGATGAACATGAAGTTACGTGGGATAAGTTTCATCCGGCAAAATGTTGCTCCTTACTACACGAGCATAAGTTGGCTGGCTAACGGTAATGTTTAGACACTTTAGTGTATGTGCTACAGTTCCACTGACCTCATGTATGGCGGTACAGCTGTGTATGTCAGAGGTTGGTAGTCCGGCTTTGAGTGATAAGTTTTAGCTAACCAGAAGTTTAGAATGAAATGTTTAGATTTAGTAGTTTCCGTGTTTAACTTTAAACCCTGTTTGAACCACCATAAAAGCGGATGATTTTCGAAATATCTTTCTATGGATTTAACAACTCTATTTCTCGTGATCTCATCAGAACTCTTTTTTTGCCACATCATTCTTCATACAGTCTATACATCGTTTCTTTGGTCTTCCACTACTCTTATCCCACATATCATACATAACTTAAAACACACAAATATTGGACCAACCTTTGAACTTCTTAAATTTTGCTCCTTACCACAACTCACCCTGTCGTGGTAATGGCATAGTTTTGGACCAGCAGGATTTTCAATATTGTTGTGCCAGCGACAAAGAACAAGTACCACAGCGCCATCTATGAGACAGGGAAGGATTAACATCAAATTCTGAATCGCGGTATTGAAGTTATCCGCGACTTAAGACCATACAGAAAAAATCCGACAACAACTGTGGGCTACCAGCCATAACACCCATCTGGTTAGAGCATCTTCCCTTTTCTGTGGAGTATTGAGGAACTTTACACCCTGTTCTTCATACTCCTATGATCTCATTTAAGGTCAACTATAGTAATCACCTCAGTTTATCGCAGCCTGCTGATCATAGTCCTTTCCCAAGTTATGCCACAACATTCTTTTTTTGTTTTGGGATGGTAAATCATCAAATGACTCCTCCCGCTCTGGGCGGAGCGGAAGGGAGTGTCAGACTTTTACTGACTAAAAATCATCCATGTTCCTTCTTTTGCCCTTTATGTTCCAGGGCCGCGGAATGCCTGCCAGGGCTGCGGGACTGTTCGAAAGAGATATCTTTCAAACAGTCCCGCAGCCCTGGCAGGCATCAGCCCTTGCGGGCCCCTCATGTTTGCTGACATCTCTTTGAGGCGTGCTTGGAACACGAACGCGCCGTCGACACGGCCTGTCGTCATAAGACGGACGGACGGCGAGCTAGCCCATTACTCACCGTCCACAGGCCGTGCCACAACATCCTGTCTTCACCATTCGCACCCCGTCTGATACAGTCACCTTTTAAAGGTCGTCGATCCACCTAAGTATAGTAAAGCCATTGCAAATCATAAACACGCATCATGCGACTTTTATTTCAGTGTCATAAGTTCTAAATTGCAGTGACTGACGCGTTCTTGAAATGCAACAACTACAGCCAAACATTAGCCGGTCAACTTATAGACATAGCCAAGGTATACACGCCAGTGGCATAAGGCCTCTCATTAAAGTCTGGCCCGAGTCCAGGCTAGGACAATAGAGGACGCACTTAACTTGATTTATTAGCCTTGTTTGTTTGCGGACAATTATTCTAACTCGCCCCGTGTATGTACATGTATAATTTATTATTGAAAGTATTTAGGTCTAAATGTTTGTTATTGTAGCTTTAAACTAAGAATGGTCGGAATGTTGTGTCCATGTAATTTCTCTTTGTGTTAGCCGTAACTTCTCTCGCATTCAAACTTTATTCGAATATTAGACACACTCTATAATCTACTTGATCTCTTCTTAATTTGGTTAATGCCTAACCTGGTGTCAAAGTTTATATGCATGGGCCTCTGACTTGGTTTTACATGCTCTCGAGAAATATCTCTCAGGCATGCTGGTTTCCTCACGATTTTTTCCTTCACCGAAGCAGGTGATTTATACAATACGCATATGTCCGCAAAAACAGAGGCACGTCGCTTTTTTTTTGGGATTGGAAATCATCAATTGATGCCTCCCGCTCTGGGTGGAGCGGAAGGGAGTGTCAGACTTTTACTGAATAAAACCTATCCATGTTCTTTCGTTGCCCTTTGTGTTCCAAGGCCGCGGTATCTCTTTCAAACAGTTCCGCAGTCCTGGCAGATCTTGGGTTCGAACTTGAGACCTATGACTTGGCAGACCGACGGTCACACCACTAGGCTATCACTTCTGACTAGGCTATTAGATGTTGTGTCAGAACAAAGGAGTAATTTTAATATTGTATAGTTTTTTTATCAAACGAAACACTGACAGTTATGTTTTGGATTAAAATATATACTTATTTATTGCACGCTCTGCCTGCGGCTGTAACGATAAGCCTTCATTTGTGGGTACGAAAAAAGGGCGGATCTTTAACAAAAATGTTACCAGTTAGCCTAATAAAGTCGAAATCGCTTTGAAAGCGCTTCGTGTTTCTCAACGACTTTCAACTCTATTCCTATAAGCTTTTCGGTAGTTATCATATTTCAACCCAATAACATTTTCAAGTTTGAAAGTGGCGCCGGTGATTGAACAGTCGCCATGGTATGGGCACGTGATGCGGAGGAATGAGGGCAATGTAGTAAGGAAAGTTTTGAGTACGAATGTGGATGGAGTATAGGAAGACCAAAGAAACGATGGAAGGACTGTGTGAAGGAGGATATGGCTAGAAAGGAGGTGATTACTGAGATGACGAGTAATAAAGAAGTATGGAAGAAGTAGACATGTTGCGCCGATCCCAAATGAATTGCGATAAGGGCAGGAGAATGATGTTGACAGACTATCGGTTTTTTATCGACATTTCGGACATCATCAACATTTGTGCTTTGGAATTATACAATCTAATTCCCCCATCCCCATTTTATTATCGGACGAGCAGAGATACGGCGAAGCGTCACCGTTATGTGTTTGAAGTTCCACGAACCCTAACAAAGTGCTATGCTTCCACATTTATTTTGCGATCTGCCAGTGGAATTCACTGCCGGCTTCTCTGTTTCCCGATCATCATAATCTAGATTTCTTCTAAGTTCAAGTCAATCAGTTTCTTCTAGGCAAGCGTGCTCCACCCTAGATCGCATTATTGTTTCACATCAGGCGAGTTGCGGCCAACGCAAGCCTATTTAGTATAAAAAAGGTACCACAAGAGACTTTTAGGATAATTTTCATACGATCAATTAAAAAAAAACATTCTAGACTAATTTTGCGCATTACGGAGCTATCAAAACCCCAGCCTTAATTCACACTCTGGCTCAACTGTATAACAACAGGATTATAAATCAGTAGCTTGCACGCCAGCACAGCATGTTATATCATATTGATAATAAGTAAACACACGCCACCATGCGGGCGAGACTGAAGACGTATGCTATGGGGTGCATAGACTTCTGGTTGAAATTAACAGGATATGACCGCATAAAAATTTAGTACATGATAGTGTGACGGCTGACAACGGAGAATGGATGACACAAGTATAAGTTTCATAAGGACTAAAAACCGACTACGTAAAAATCGCGCTCTGAAAAGAACGAAACAAAAAATATCAGCTTAACAATATAAATTTGAAATGTGCTAATAATTAAGCCCTTTTATTTGATACTAAACAAAGCACCTTTCAAAAAATGTTTGTCCTTATATTTATGATTTTATGTCCTCTAGGGGGTGCCATATTGAATTTATTGTAACATCACATAGCCTATATTAACCAGCGGACGATCATGACGATTCTAACGATGTCTCATTAATTTGACGAATTATGACAAGGGATTTAGAAGTTATGCGGGAACAGATGAACATACATACAGGCTGAATTCATAACCCTCCACCGTAGTTCGTGGTAACTGAGTAAATGACGACTGGCAACTGACAAATTCTCAATATACTGAAAAGGAATGTATTAAAAAAAACCGGCCAAGTGCGAGTCGGACTCGCGCACGAAGGGTTCCGTACCATTATCTATAAAAACGGCAAAAAAATCATATCTGTTGTATGGGAGCCCCCCTTAATATTTTTTTTTTAATTTTTAGTATTTGTTGTTATAGCGGCAATAGTAATACATCATTTGTGAAAATTTAAGCTTTCTAGCTATCACGGTTTATGAGATACAGCCTGGAGACAGACAGACAGACAGACAGACAGACAGCGAAGTCTTAGTAAAAAAGTCCCGTTTTACCCTTTGGGTACGGAACCCTAAAAAATAAAACTAGATTTATTTTAATTAAAAAGATTTATAATTGAGTTTCTTGATGAAAACAACAACTGTTGTGAAAACAATTGTTTTCTACAAAAGTGCAATATCTACACGGTCAAAATGTGTGAAACAGAGGATTAAAAAAAAAAATCGATGAAAAATTCCGATGTAGCCCCCGGCTCAGAATGATACGTACTGAATACGTGATAACCGCTTGTGCGTGGGTGTCCCTTCCACCCTGTACAGGCATATCTTTTTTCGAGGCTGATAAACACAATTTCAATATTTTTAAAGGCACCAAGCAAACATGAGACTTCAAGCCTAAAACATCACATCAAGAATCTAAATCCTTACTTAGGTAGGAACTAATCTAATCTAATGAACCTTTTTCGTTTAAAATAAAAGAAAACACAGTTAGGCTAAAATGAGCAAAGAGATTTGGACGACCGAAGTAAGGTAAGGTAGGTTTGTCCTAATGACGAGTCCTAACGTATTACAAGCTATGATACCAGTTTAGTATTTCAGTCTCGAAAAATAAAGATTTGATTATTTTTCTGGAAAAATGTGGTGGAGCGGAATATAAGCTCGACCTAATTTTGAAGAAGTTTGGATGATAAATGAGTTTCCGATGTTCTTTCGTTTTTATTTTATTATTTTGTCATTAATGGGTGGATGTATTTTTAAAATACAAAGGAAAATTCTCGGAGTTTCTTTGCTTCGCAAACGTATATTTGTATAAGATAATTTTCAAAACTGCACACTTCACAATACAATATTTATAGAGATAGACACCGCCTATTTGCATTCTATTTTTTTAGGCTACAATGTCCCTTAGAAATACATAATACCTTACAAAGTTACGGTGAGTTTCTTTCACGAACAGTTTGTATCCTCTCAACTGTATAAAAGCTCCTCTTTAATTAAAACAAAAGTTTTGAATACACAAACACTTTCAATAATTAGTTTTTAATAATTTTACAGAAACATTGAGCGTAAAAAAAGTTTAAAAAAAGGAAGTGGAGGTGCTGCCAACTTATAACAAAAATTGTACCACAATGTTGACAATGGTACTAATTTAAAAGTTTGAGTTAAATGTTGTAAACTGCTCCCCAAAACTAAACTCACAGCATGGTAACCCTACACTAAGAAGATCGGACACATGCCCTGAGTGGTGTGTTTCCGGAGATTACGCCGCGTTTGATGTACGCCTATTATCAGATCATGAACACTTAGCCACAACATCTTCTACTATCACCCTAAGTACTTAATTCAAGCTTGGAAACTCTGTTACACTACGTTACCTGATTATTTTCTAAGATTGAAATGGGAGTTTTAATCAAGATGTTGGTATGTGTTAAACTTGTGTTTTTGTATGACATTTTGCCTTTCTTTTGTTAACTTGAAATGTTTCAGACATGAAATATGGATACTAGGGACTCAATGTACCGTGTCGACGCCGACGGTGCGTTCGTGTTCCACGCGCGCCTCAAAGAGATGTCAGCAAACAGGAGGGCAAGGCCGATGCCTGCCAGGGCTGCGGGACTGTTCGAAAGAGATACCGCGGCCCTGGAACACAAAAGGCAAATGATGGAACATGGATGGGTTTTAGTCGGTAAAAATCTGACAATACCTTCCGCTCCACCCAGAGCGGGAGGAGTCATTTGATGATTTACCATCCCAAAAAAAGGGTCTCAATGTAGACTTGATTTGCGTTCGATATCCATGGTGATGAGAGCGAATAGACATTTTAAGCAGCTTTGAGTTTTAATTTATTATTGGCTGCTTCAAACGTCTTTTCTCACTCAACATCATCAATATTACCTTCCGCTAGAAGTCCTCAATTGGACTCAGGCACAAGACTGTCAGACTTCGAGGATAACATCGCAAATCATGCGTAAACCTAAACGAACAGCCAGTGCACTGTCCAATGGTTTCCTCACATGCATAGTAATATCGACAGCAGTAACTTACTAGCTCACACACATTCATACGCTGTAGAATTAATTTTATTTACTGCAATGCAGCTAGCAGAGGTGCGTCATAAGTCCAAATTGAACGCAATTTACTACTGCGGATAGCTCTCACATAGCGATAGGCAAGCTGAATAGGCCGCATTTCGGATGATAGTAACATAATTCTGTCACCGGCCTGAATGGCGGGTCCACACCTGCGCACGTGCAATACACGCATGCGAATAGTACACGCTACGCGCCCGGAATGGCTATGCACGTGTTGCATTGTACGTGCGCGCGCTTCTTACGAACGTGTCCGTACTACTCGTATGTTCGTAGGATGCACGCGGACCGCACTGTTTGTATTCGCTAGGAGACATTATAACTTGAACTCGAACTGCTCGCTAACCGCTCGCGAACATGTCTAAAGGAGTCTATACTACAGTAGCGAAGGGTCAATTTTTGTAAGAGTAGGAGTACATATATTTAATGTGATTATATTATTTGTTTATAGAATACTGACTGTGCCATTTTTCAAAGGGAAGCCGGTAGGAATCGAGTTGTATGTAACCTTCGCCACTATTATACTATGTTCCTAAGATGCACGTACACCGCACGGCTCGTGCAAGCGCGAGTTCTGGACGCGCCTTTATAGTGCGCATAGCGCAACAATTAGTGAGTTCGCCGGCGATTTTGACCATTGTGCGATATTGCTAATAATGGAATGGTATTCGTATCGCTAACCGTACATTGCCTGTATGTGCACTGTGGGCCTCTATGCGCACTTTAAGAGCGGGTTAATGCTAGCTTCGTATGGCGGCTGGCTATTGCGATGCGGTTAGGTGAATTGTTTGGCGATTTCTGGGATTTCAGATAGTTTGTATGAGGGATTAAATATTCGTAAATTCAAGTACATCGGATGTTCAAAAAGCCTCAGTCTCAATAATACGTAATTTTAAAATGCTTTTATTTGGCGGATTCTATTAGCAGAAAATTAAAAAATGTAGTAGGTTGACAAAGTTACCGAAGAATCTGTCTCAATATTGTTGAAGGTCGGTGTAGCACTTTGATAGCGATTACCTTTGCACTTATCTAGACCCTCCTGGGGTAAGGCAGAGATGTCCCTAATAGGATATCCACATTTCGCCAGTTATGTTTTAAGTCCCATGTAATAGAGGGCGAGCCTATTGCCATCAACCGGGAACAAATCCAGACTCCGTGGCTGCTACTGAAAAATTCCTATTGGAAAAACCCAATAACACCTTGTCCGACCTGGGAATCGAACCCAAGGCCCTCATGCTCAGCAGTCGCGCTTGCGACCACTACACCAACCAGTCCAGTCAGAAAAAGTTGCTTGAAATGAAAATAGACTTCCATTATATGACCTAAATAAAAATCATGCCTTTTGTAATCGGGAAAAGGCACATATTACATATCGGCGCTACGATATATCGCGATATGCACATAATCCTTTAGGTATTTTTAATCTCATTTTCATATTTCTGTACGCTGCTCACGATGATTCCAAGCTTTTATTAAAAAACTCACGACCACACAAATAAAGGAAGAAGTCTTTGCCAGAAATAAATATTTGCCATCACACAATTTTGCGAACCAAAATGTTTGTCGACAAAAATAAACACGAAAAAATCTATTTCTTTCTGAAAAAGGGTTGAAAGTAAACTTAGGGATTTTGGCGCTATATAGATAGTATTTGCCTGCCTATGGCAAGGAGGATTGGCGAAGATGTAGGTACACGTGTACCTCTACTGCCTTAGACGGTCGATGCCAGAAGAATATTATTTTACCAAAAGTTGTACTAGAGTTTTTAAAGTCATGTTTTTGCCAGGAACTAGCTCGCGTGGAATTCGGTAATTGTCCCGATTGTTGACAAAAAGTATTAATCCAAGTTATAAACCATCCATGTGCCAAATTTCATCCAAATCTGTAACGTAGTTTTTGCGTGAAAGAGTAACAAATATCCATCGGATGGATGAATTAATGAATGAATACATCCATCCCTCCCTCACAAACTTTCGCATTTACAATAGTAGAAAGATTCAGTCCGGCAGTTATTGGATACAGTTTACTTTCATTAAGTATTCGGTGATATTTTGAAGAGAGATTTCGCCAAACATCATCATCTACCTAGCCTTTTCTTCCAGTCTAACTGGATGCAGTTGGATACCAGTATTTTACATGGAGCGACTACCTATCTGACCTCCACAACCCAGTTAGTACTAGGTAATACGATACCCCTGGGTAAGTCTCTTTGTTAGACTTTCGGGCCACTGACTTCCAGTAACGACTGTCAAAGATCTACAAATGACAGCCGGGACCAACGGCTTAACGTGTTTTCCGAGTCACGGAGGGAACTCGGTATGGAATAGGTGGTCACCCATCCACAGACCTATCTAGGCAAGCGCGGCTTAACCTGCAGATTGATCCGAGCGGCTGTTATTATTTATTTATTTATTGCACAATGTATACACCGTTGCAAGCTTGGCTTAAAACAAATGAATACATTACCCTGTTTGGGCGCAGCAAAATAACTTAAGACTAGGATATATTTAGCCACAAGCTCCTCTAAGTTTTCGCCCTACATGCACCTTCTAATGGGTAAATATGGTCAAAAACCCACATAAAAGGCACCACATTACTAATGCAGGTCATACTATACTCTATAGAAAGCCGACGCATCCCTTGCGTTCAGAATCGACTGGGGCAAAGGAGCCATTACCGTTAATGCAGTTTGAATAGCGCCAACACCATTAGTGTCCGTGGCATGTGCCTTTATGGTGAGCTTCTATGTGAAGCTATGGTTTTACGCTGCTGGTAGGATTACTACTCGTATTGAACTGCAGATTGTACAACATACAAGGTGAAATAACTATAAAGTGCGCAAATCTCGGTAAATGTACAGAATGGCTGATTTTCGCCTTGTAACAACGAGTAGAAGGAATAGCATCATCTGCCTAGCCTTTACACAATTATGTTGGGGTTGGCTTTCAGTCTAACCGGATGCGGCTGAGTACAAGTATTTTACATGGAGCGATGCCTATCTGACCTCCACAACCCAGTTGGTACTGGGTAATACGATATCCCTTGGTAAGGCTGGTTGTAAGACATTCTGCCTCTGACTACCTGTAACGACTGTCAAAGATCTACAAATGACAGCCGGGACCAACGGCTTAACGTGTTTTCCGAGGCACGGAGGAAACTCAGTATGTAATGGGTGGTCACCCATCCACTAACCAACCTAGACAAGCGGGGCTTAACCTGATGATCAATCCGAGTAGCTGGAGCTCCGAGAATCGCAGTGTGTTAACTGCATTGTGAACCAAAAAGTGTTGCAATAGGTTTTACTTTTCAAACAAGTGCATTGATTCATTATACTCATATCACAAGTATACCAATACAAAAATTAACAATACAATACAATGTCGATAAGTAAAAAATTATGGTGACTTTTGCATTTTTTGGTCTGCATCGCATAACTCATCATCATTGCTGCATTTATTTGTTTTATCAAAATGTCATCTAAATACACGAGTATTCAGTTAGATCAGCAGATGTAAATACGGTAACCTTTTACATCGTGTAAAACCTTTTCTTGCTAGGTCATTAAAAGCGCCATTTCATTGCGCAATCAAAAAGTAGAACAAGGTCTAATGTAGAAACCAAAGAACACTTAATTTACCGTAATTGAGAAACCGATATGAATCCGCTTCATCCTTGGAAGTGTCCGTCCAGAAGTAATTGAGGAAAATGTGCCGGATAAAGTGGATGAAATAAACAACTTAGCGGCGTTTCACACGGTCCGGATACCGGGTAGTCGGCGCCGGGTACCCGTGGTAAAGTGTATGGGTAAGCCGGGTAAATTGTGCCGGTTGAAACTGTGCAGAGCGTGTGGAAAGGCCTTATTTTCTTATTGTAAACTGAAGCTTTTCTTACGACTGTCTTGTTAAGTTAGCGTGGAAATCAAAAGCCACTAGCCTGAAAACGATATTTAGAAAGTGCTGTCAAAATGACATCTTACTTTAAAATTTATTTAGGGTCGGCGCAGCATGTCTTCTTTTTCCATACTTTGATTGGCCTGTTGGTTTAGTGGTTAGTGACCCTGACTGCTAGGACGGAGGTCGTGGGTTCGATTCCCACACAGGACAAATCTTTGTGCGATGAGTACGATTATTTGTTCTGTATCTGGGTGTGTAAATTATCTATAATATGTATGTAGTTAGAAATATATACGAGTAAGTATGTTTATCAGTTGTCTGGCTGCCATAGTACAGGCTCTGCCTAGTTTGGGATCAGATGGCGGTGTGTTGGTTGTCCCAAGATATTATTATTAAAATGTGTCTCTTTTTTTACCACGTGATCAGTACATCATTCTGAACCCCCACATAAAAAAATTTCAGCGGTAATAAAAAAAAAATAAGCTGTTCCATACATTTTAACCGTCTAGGTTTTGCAGTTTTGTAGGAAACGGCTGTTTTATTTTAATAACCGACGAAAAATGTCTATGTGTAATGGTTCAGAATGATGCACTAAACACACGGTGACCGTTTTAGCGTCGGTTTCCCTTACACCCTGTACACTTCTTAAGACTCTAAATCAAAAAAAAAAAAACTTAAAAAAATGTTTCCTACGGACACGATACGAAGACGCCGATCAATTATAAAGCAAACTATATACTAACTAAGCTACTAAAACTACCAACTAGCCCAGTTGAGACGCACAGCCATTATACAATATAATAATATCGTTGCCTAGGACGGTGTGACGTCAGTTCCGGCGGCGGTGACGCTATTTCCGGGTGTCAAGTCCCGCCGTCAACGCTTCCGCTTCAGGCCGCGCCTGAGTGAACAAACATTGGTTTTTATTTAGATACCTCTCGTGTGCTCGGATTGGCTTTGGAAACGATTCGCTTGGTAGATTTTTTGCGGTACGTTTGTGGGATTGGATTTTGTAGTTAGTAGCAGCTGCCACATAAGGGGGAAGCGCAGGGTGGCCCGCAAAATTCAAATTTCCATACATCATCATCATCATCATCATCAGCCTATAGCAGTCCACTGCTGGACATAGGCCTCCTCCATCGCACGCCATTCAACTCGATTCTCAGCAACTCTCATCCAGTTGCTACCAGCCACCCCGCGAAGATCGTCACTCCACCGAGCCTGAGGGCGTCCCACCTTACGTTTGCCGATTCGCGGTCTCCACTCAAGAACACGTCTACCCCAACGGTTATCGGTCCTACGGCTAATATGACCGGCCCATTGCCACTTCAGCTTACTTATTCTGTGGGCTATGTCGGCAACTCTGGTTCTCTGTCGAATCACCTCGTTCCGAATGCGATCCCTCAGAGAAACTCCAAGCATAGCCCGTTCCATAGCTCGCTGAGCGACCTTAAATTTATGGACCAGCCGTACCGACAGTGTCCACGTTTCGGCTCCGTAAGTCATAACAGGCAGGACGCACTGATTGAAGACCTTAGTCTTTAGGCTCTGTGGAATACGCGACGAGAAGACCCGGCGAAGCTTCCCAAATGCTGCCCAGCCCAGCTGAATTCTTCTATTAGCCTCCCTCTCCAAGTTGTTCTTACCAAACTGCAGAGTTTGCCCGAGGTACACATATTCTCGAACAACCTCGAGAGGACCGCCATTGACAACAATAGGTCCTGGGGTGACGTGTTCGTTGAACATAACCTGGGTTTTGTCCAAGTTCACCCTGAGACCAATGCGTACAGAAGAATCAACTAGGCCATCCAGCATCTGCTGCAAGTCGTGCAGCGATTCAGCCAGTATGACGATGTCATCTGCAAATCTCAAGTGTGAGATGTACTCGCCGTTGATATTAATGCCACGTCCTTCCCATTTCAGCGTCTTAAACACATCCTCCAGTGCGTTGGTGAACAACTTCGGGGAGATTACGTCCCCTTGTCTTACCCCCCGACGCAATGGGATATGCTCCGTTTGCTGGTTTTGAGTTTGGACGGTCATTGTGGCGTTCTCATAAAGGTTTCTCAACACTTGGATGTATCGCCAGTCGACTTGGCATCGCTGCAGAGACTCCAGAACTGACCAGGTTTCGACAGAGTCAAAAGCCTTCTCATAGTCCACAAATGCAAGACACAGCGGCCGATTATACTCTTCGGACTTCTGTATGATCTGCCGCACTGTGTGGATGTGGTCTATGGTGCTATATCCTCCTCGAAACCCGGCCTGCTCCGGTGGCTGGAAGTCGTCGAGCCTTCGCGCTAGACGATTTGTGACGACTCTTGAGAACAGCTTATACACGTGGCTAAGGAGCGAAATGGGTCTGTAATTCTTTAGTAGGGTCTTGTTCCCCTTTTTAAAGAAAAGAACGACCACACTCCTTCTCCACGCTTCTGGAGTTCTCCCAGAGAACAGGACCGAGTTGAAAAGCTCCCGAAGCTCCCTTAATACAGGACGTCCTCCCGCTTTCAGGAGCTCAGTCGTTATCCCATCCTCACCAGGGGCCTAAATTTCCATACGTTTCTTTGCAATTAGCAGGTCAGTGTTAGGTTCTATGTTGATTTAAATATGATTCACGGCCTTAACAAATAGGCTTTACAGAGTTATAATCATTAAAATCATCATACACCCTTTTAAATTCATTTAATCGCATAGAATGACAATATTTTGTTCAACATACGGCCTGACTGACTGGCAAATTGCAAAAAACGCACGAAAAATTGAATTTCGCGGGCTACTCTAGCGCTTACACCTTAAACTAAGCCTGATGGTTTAGTGAATACGGTTTGGTCGTAATCTTCTTCTTTGTGTCGCTGGCACGCCAGTTCCTCACATTTTGTTGGCTCTGTCACGGAGTCGTCACGGAGGGCAGAGGTCACTTTAGCTACACGTTTTGGGGACACAAAAGGCAGCATACTACTATTGCTTTCTGGTTCCCAAAATGGTCACGATGGTTTCCTTGGTCGCTGTCCTCACTATTATAGCTTAGTGATTTTTTTTCCTGAAAGTCTAAAATACCTTGACATAAATGTCAAGGTATTTTAGACTTTCAGGAAAAAAAAACACTAATATATAATCAATAAATCTTATATAGTTTGACAAGTCTTAAGTCTTAACTACATCCAAAGGAGAAGGGTCTAATCAAATCAAATCAAATCAATTTATTTGCCAGAATGTAGGATTACAAAGTGCGATCTTTAAACTATAAAGGCCCCTTTACATTCACCACGTGCTCAATTTTATTATTTTAATTAGGTACATTCAAATAGTCAGCACCCACAAATAAGATCTGATGCATAGATTTATAGGAACACATTAATGATGTCAAAATTATACCTATGTCAGTTCAAGAGATAAAGTTTAATGAAAATGAAAAAAAAATGAATGAAAAAAAAGAAATAATAAAAAATGAAGAAAAAAAAAAAGAATGAAATGAAATTGAATGAATGTTTTATGAATATATAAATAATTGTAAATTGGAATTGATAATGTCATAACTATTAATGTACCAATATTATTGATTTTTGTTTCCTTCTCCGCAATCTGACATGGCGACGGTTCCTACGTACATAAAGTCAAGTCAAAAACCGAGGTTTACAGGAGAGCGTAATTTGTGTTCAACACGACCTAGAAATAATTCTATGACCAATAATAAATATTTTCTTTCTACAATATTTTAACAGTTTTAAGAGCTTTATAATGCTATTTACACATATTTTATTTGTTTACGTTTTCTTGAAAAAACCGATAGATGACCGTTTCTACGCCGATAATAAAATAGAAGTATGTCAGTCATGTCTATGATACCTTTTTATACGCAGGAAACAAAAAAACAGTGTCCGATATAGAATTTAAATAATTTTTTTTATGAAAATGTAGGTTATGTTACTATTTTTAAATCAATACGTTAAACATCCTGAAATCGTCACCCATGGATATAACTTCAATGAAGACATATCACTTTATACGTGGTTTTAGTCATTCGGGGTAGACAAGTTCTTGTATTGTAAATAAAGACATGTCTTTTAAAATTATCAGGTTTGTGTTTTATTAATTAAACAAGGTTTATAAATTCAACATTATTTATTATTAAAAAACAATCTTCTTAACATCTAAATAATAGGTACCTATAGACTCACTGAAGGAGGAACTAAACATAAAAAATCACTGTTGTCTAATATTAGTGATTAACAATCTTAATTTTAAGCATGTGCCTCAGCCTAATCATGTCTAGCAATGCAATTGGTACCTAGTATTTAATAATCATCACAGTTTTATTAAGTAGGTACCTAAGCTTAATTAACTACCTATCGACTTATTAGTAAAATTTAATAATCATCACAGCATTGTTTGAGTATGTGCCTCATCTTTAACACCTAATTGGTAACATTTAACAATCATCACAGCTTTATTCAGACTGATTCATCTTATTACTAATAAAGTTCCCTAAGTAGTTAAATAACAAAACAAAATGTATAAAAAAGTAAAGATAAATTTAACAATCTTCTTCGTCATTGCCCTGTCCTTCCTCACTATGCTTAAGGTTTCTATACTGCCGTGCTAATTAGAAACGCAGTAAGTAAGGAAGGATTTTTGGGAAATTGAGTTTTTCATATATTCGGAATCCTCGTAATGAGCTCTGTTTAGTGATGTAATCCTTATTTTGATAGCTGTCCCAGAAGTGGGACTTTTAGTAAGCCAAACTGCAGTATTTTTCTTGCTGAGAAGTAAATTACTAAGCACAACTGCAGTAAGACACATTACTGCTCTTTGCCTTCCAGTATTTTTTTGAACATAATTTATTTCACTAGTAAGAAGCGCAGTAAGGAACACTTGCTGCTGTTATGATTTGTTAGTAATAATGATAAATAATAATGTTTAGTGAATAATTTTAGATAACAAACACGACGAAGATCACGTTATTTTGTGGATGGATAATTGTTCAGCCCAAAAAAAAATTGGGCGATATTGTCTTTCTTAGTTAACATAATTAACAGCAACTTGATTTCCGTACCGTTAAATTTTTCGAACCAGGGCATACATTTATGTCTGCTGACAGTTTTCATCACAGAGTTTAACAATCTTTATAAAAGAAAGGAAAAGTTTACGGCTTTAAAGATTTTATTTAATGTTTTCTGTTTTAAGATTTATTTGGAATACATTTTTTTTATAAAATAGTTGTATCATTTACCTCTTCTTGATATATTATAGACATAACCAAGTTATTGTGTTTTTTTACGTATGTACACTAATTGAAAAGCTTTAAGTCACTCTTTTACTGCAGTTATGGTTTGTAGTCAGTCTAAGCATATCTTTAAGAAAATATTATGTCACTAATAAAACATGCAGTAGGTAATTGTGTATGATTAAGATATTTTATTTGTCATTTAACTCCCGTAAATGGCGATAAGTCTGACAAGACCGCGTTCGCACCGAGTGGCATGCATTTTAAAACACCGTACAAAAAGATATGTATAGATGTCCGCATCTACGACACTTATTCGTTGTTTTTATAATACTTGTTCTTTTATACGATTTGTAAAACAAGGTTAATAAATAAAATTAAAAAAAAAATCGTATGTCAGTATGTGCGCATAGTTAATCTAAAGCCAATGACAAAATAAAAAAAAAATGCCATTTTCGACATGTCTTTATATACGTAGGGACCGTCGATGGTATTCATTAAGATTATAAAAGACTTTCTCTTTCAACCATCGGAGAGGGTCGCAGAAGAGTACTTGCAAAATAACCATAATCCCAAATGAAACTTCAGTTAGTCCCGGAAAAAAACAAAGGAATGCGTTTCAGACTTGGTACTGTCATATAAAACCACCCATATTTACAACCGACCCAATCGTTTTTTTCCATCAGCCAACATTCTACCCCCGTAAGCCAAAAGCGCTAACTCAACAAATCGTTGTTTTGAGAAAACAGGCATACTTAATTATGTGAAAATGTAGTTCTCTTTTTGTAGTACGAAAGTGAGATAGGGGCCATCCTTTAATCACGTAAGGTTTTTAGGCCACTTTTATAGCGCCCCTCCCCTTTGGTGATACTGATACGTCGTAAAGTTTTACATAATCCCTCCTGATCGAAGATCAGATGGATTCAGAAAAAGTTTAAGTAAAAAAAAAAAGATTTTTAGCCATAAATTCGCTTGTTCGGGTTTTTAATTCATTACAGGTTAAACATATTTAACGCATACATTTTTTGTCCCACAAAAAAATTCACGTGATGTCACATTATCCCATCGTGACCCCCTCCCCCCTCTTCGAACCTCATGTGATTAAAGCATGCCCACCTAATTATTAATTTATCGTGCTGTTTTTTAAGTGTTCCAATAAAGATACGGTTATTTCAATAAGTCCATCGGATATGAGGTGTTTTAAGCGATGAGATGAAAACAAAAACAATTTTCGATTTTCTTCAGTTACCACTTACTGGCCTACGAGAGCCACATTGTGGTCCCTCATCGATATTTGCATTGACTGAGAACGATTTGCTTCGTCTTATTGCGTTTGAGTTTATAAGAATGTGATACGCTCGGCTCGTGTGGAGTTTATTGAAATGTGTGTGTAGTCATGCGAAAGGGTATAGCCGGGGCCGAATGACCTTGTTAAATTGGAGAGGGAAAGGAAATGGGCTATAAATCGCCTTTAATAATGACATTAGTGCGCAATACCAATGATACTTTGAATCTTTCGTAGATTAAACGTTACTTTCTCGTAGATCTAATATTGTTTCAAAGTTTTATCTATACTGGTCTATATCAGTACTAATATAATAAACATAACATTACACCATGTCTGTAATCCTCGAAGGGTTAGGCAGAGGTGTGCAGTCACGAGCACCTATATGTATTCACTTTCCTAAATTGAAAAGAGGTTTTGTTTGAAAGCAGTAGCAACACAATTACCGAGTGCGTGTAATTCTACGACGCGGGCGAAGTCGTGGGCAGAAACTAGTGAAACTAGTGTGTAATTTTGCTTGTCAAACTGTTTCAGAAAATACCGTCTGTGGTAGACGAACACCGTCTTACGTAGTTTGTTATGCAGTGATAGCCTAGTGGTGTGACCGTCAGACTGCCAAGTCATGGTCTCAAGATCGAACCCTAGACTTGCACTTCTGATTTTTCGGGTTCATGTGCGTATTGTATAATTATCACTTGCTTCGGTGACGGAAAACATCGTGAGAAAACCAGCATGCCTGAGAGATATTTCTCGACGGCATGTAAAGCCAAGTCAGAGGCCCATGTGTGGCATAAAAACTCTGATACCAGTTTAGGCACTAACCACCCGAAAAAGAAGAAAGAAGACTGCAAATAAATTGCTAGTTTGATAAAAACGTTGTAACATAACCCTTCCATCATTCAATTCCTGAAACCTTTCAACGTTACATAATTTGCGTGACAGAATCCGAGTTGTGTTATAACGTTCGACGTGACAGTTACGTGACGCCGTGACGTAAGCGTAAAGGATGCGTGACGTTGTTTGTCATAACGTCCCGTCAGTGTGACGAATAAGAATTCAAATAAGTGCTCGATATCTCTTACGATTGTTTTCAAGATTTGATACTTGATTTCGTATCGCGACTGAATTGGAAGACTTTGGTCGGTCGTTTAGAATTTCGAAAATTTAATTTACATTTTATTGTTTTATTTGATACAGTGAAGCCATTCGTCGACTGCCGCGTTGGTCTAGTAGTTGAAAGCGTGACTGCTGTGCATGAGGTCCTGGGTTCGATTTCTAGGTCGGGCAAAGTGTTATTGAGTTTTTTAATACAGAATTTCTTAGTAGCAGCCACGGAGTCTAGATTTGTGCCCGGTGGATGGCAATTGGCTCGCCCCTTATTACATGGGGCTTAAACATAACTGGCGAAATGTGGGTGTACTATAAGGTACACCTCTGCCTAACGCTTGGGGGATTACAGGTGTGATGTTATGTTATGTAGTTATTCGTAGATCTTTGATAGTCGTTAATGGTAGTCAGAAGCCCGAAAGTATTTTCAAAGGGGTTTCGTGTTACTCAGAAATTGGGTTGAAGAGGTCACATAGGCAGTCGCTCCATATAAAGTGCTGATGTCAGCTACATCCGATCACAACATAGTAAAGGAAAGGCCAAGCACATAATACCTTGATACAGTGTTGTAGCTTAATTGGACAGATGTGACTTCAAACTTAAATACACAGGGTGCTTACATCAATTTGATTGCATTATTCAAAGGTAGAGCCTGCTAAACTTAAATGAGTACACATGATTGCCTAAAATTGGGGGCCCAGTCAGAGTACCAGCGTTACGATATCCAATTTTTAGGGTTCCGTAGTTAACAAACAAGAAACCCTTATAGTTTCGCCATGTCCGTCTGTCTGTCTGTCTGTCTGTCCGCAGCTTAGCTCAAAGACTCTTAGTACTAGAAAGCTGTGATTCGGTATGAATATATAGATTAGTTACGCTGACAAAGTGGTAAAATAAAATCTCGAAAAGTATTTTTTTTAGGGTATCTCCAGTACCTACACGTAAAGTGGGGATTTTTTTGTCGCGTTCCCCATATTGTGGGATTTCGTTGGATAGGTCTTTAAAAAATATTCCGAGTTTTAATAAAATATTTTTTCAATTATGGGATTCGTTTGTGAATAAGCTTTAAAGTGCATTTTATTGTTAGACTCAAGTGTCCCCCCCTCTACCAGCTAAACGGTTGTGTTTGGGTACGTGAAAAAAATCACGATGATAATATATTATGTAACGAAATTAAAAGGAAAACTATTACAGCTAAGTAGGCTTTACATGTTTACGAGTAATAGTCGACCAACTTATAAAATGTAATTGGATAACATATTTTTCTAAACATAATGTATGGGACCACAGGTTTTTCAACTGCAAATGTAAGTTTTTTTTAATATTATTACAATAAAAATCATCTTTTGGAGGCAAATGGAACCGTAGGAAGTGTCTGCATGTTAATGGGCAACTACGAATCCTACATTATGCGTGGCCCGACACGCACTTGGCCGGTTTTTACACGACTGCCCAAAAAAAGGAGTGTTATGTTTTTAGGGTTCATGTATGTATGTATGTTTGTGAGTTTCTTTATTCCACCATAACATCTAAACGGCTTAACCGATTTCAATGTATGTGGTATCATTAGAAGCGTTGAGTTATTCCGGGTAACATAGGCTAGTGAACATTTTCAAAAATATAAAGGGGGAGCCATGGTTCCTGAAAAAAACTGAAATATTTTGGTTTTTTCATGAAAATTTGACTACGAATACTATCATCGTCTAGAGCTTGCTTAGTACATAACAAAAATATGTAACAATAGTATTCAATATGCATTCGTTCACTAATAAACAAAAAGAGAAATTAAATCTTTTACACATACAATTCAAAGTCCTTACTGACTGATATATCAACGCACAGCCCAAACCGCTGGTCCTAGATTCATGAAATTTGGAAGGTGTATTCTATGTGAGGAGTAGGTATCCACTAAGAAAGGGTGTTTCGAAATTCTACCCCTAAGAGGGTGAAATGGGGTTTTGAATTTTCTATGAAACTTTTTAGTCTCGGGGTCGATTGACTTGAAAATTTTTGTGTACGTACTCTTCAGTTAAAATTATGAGAAACGTGTATCACAGTTTTTTCAAAATCATCCTGCAATATAAAATTCAAAGTCCTGACTGACTGATATATCAATGCATAGCCTAAATCACTGGTCTTAAAGACATGAAATTTGAGGGGTGTACTCTTTGTGAAGAGTAGGTCCACTAAGAAAGGGTTTTTTCGAAATTCCACCCCTAAGAAATGGGGGTTAAATTTTCTATGAAACTTTATATTCCTTTATATACTTTATGTCCGTTGACTCGAAAATTGGTGTACAAACTCTTCAATTAAAATTATGAGACGCGTGTATCAGAGTTTTATTTTCCAAAATCGTTCCCCAACATTGTCAAATAGGGCTTACAAACTCACGTAGACAGGCGCATGGCGCGCAGTGTTGCACAGGGCGTGCAGGGCGCGGGAGTATTTACCTATTAGTAAGTAGGTAGGATTTTTCTGAGGTAGACGTGTCTGTAAATATATGTGAAATCACGATTTTCGAGTTGGCTCATGATACGCGACATTGATAATAAATATTATGTAAACGTATTATGTCTATAAGTAGATTCTTAATAAATCATTTGATTGTCGTCGCCGGTGCGCAATCTCAAACCAAGGTATCAATATTTGCTGCTGGTTTTTAGCGGTTCTTGCCCAACCTGAGGGGCCCAAACGCCTCCTGCCGGAGGCACTATGCGGGGGTCGTGCGGTCCATGGCCCTTTACGGGGCTCCGGTAGGGGCGCGTTCCTTGAGGTGGCGAGCCGCCCACTACCTGAACCCGCCCCAAAAGGTGGTAGCCGTAAGGCTGGTCCGTGGGTACCGCACGATCTCCGGCAAGGAGGATCGCCTCCTCGCCGGAGATCATGCGGTGCCGCCATGAGATCTGGAGGCGATAGTCCTCGCGCACCTGCACGAGGGGGGAATTCCGCTGCCACGGCAAATTGTCGCTCAGCGGACAGACCTCCGGCGCGATCTCATGGCGACATGGAGAGAGCGACTGTCGCAACCCCGTCCAGGGCACGCCACAATAGTAGCGATAAGTCCCCTCTTCGAGGAGTGGTTAGAGAGGTAGACGCCCCGGGCGTCAGGGGCCACGTGGTGGCCCTCGGCCACCGTTAGGCGCGGGCCTGTGGACGGTGAGTAATGGGCTAGCTTGCCGTCCGTTCATCTTATGACGACAAGCCGTGTTGACGGCGCGTTGGTGTTCCACGCGTGCCTCAAAAAGATGTCAGCAAACAGGAGGGGCCCGCCAGGGCCGATGCCTGCCAAGGTTGCGAGACTGTTCGAAATGATACCGCGGCTCTGGAACACAAAGGGCAAAAGAAGGAACATGGATGGGTTTTAGTCAGTAAAGTCTGACACTACCTTCCGCTCCGCCCATAGAGGGAGCGGTCATTTGATGATTTCCCAACCCAAAAAAAAAGGTTTCACTTAAAGTAATATAATTGATTTTAATATTACTATGAACTAATATTTGCAAGTAATAAGTAAGTACATGTAAAATAATGCGGGTGTGTCTGAATTATTCAAATAAAATTAAATACTTACACTAACTATTCTTTATTACCTAATCAACTTTAAAAGTAAAAACTAATTTTACACAATACATTATATCTTAAATAAACTACACTCGAGAGCAATGAATCCGGGTCACTTAAAGAATCCTAAAAATCTCGGAAACTAAAAATGCTAGGTTAATGCAATAAATTGTATTTAATAGACAATGTAATACTCCTTAAATGAAGGTATTAAAACTTCTTAGTTATTGTAAAGTTATGTCATAAAAAAATCAAATTTGAAAAAGGGCCACTTTCGAAGATGGAACTACGAAATTACAGCATTTGGTTTTGCTTTTGTTTGTAATCTGACATTTATGTGGGTACATAAACCATGTTGATAGTGCTCTATATTCATTATTCAAGCTGAAATTATGTCGCTTACGCCTGAAGAATGCACCAGAATACTTACAATGCTGGAAACCGGCCGGAGTCAGCGCGATACAGCCAGGACTGTCGGTGTGTCGCTGTCAACAGTACAAAGAGTTCTCCGACGTTACGAAGAAACTGGTTCTAACCTACGCAGACCAGGAACGGGCAGAACCAGGTGTACCACAGCACGAGAAGACCGATACTTGGTGAACACCATGCTTCGAAATCGCTTTCTCACAGGAACTGAACTCACAAATCAGTTTCGACGCCTCGGAGGAAGTAACCCAAGTGCATGGACAGTAAGACGTCGGCTTGCTGAATCTAACTTAAAACCCCTTAGACCTGCAAACGGCCCTAAACTGGAGCGTGGGCATCGTATTTCAAGACTAAGATATGCCCAGAGCCACGTAAATTGGAGTATTGAAGATTGGTCAAAAGTTATGTTCTCCGACGAATCAAAATTTATGCTCTACAAGCACGATGGAAGACACAGAGTGTATCGAAGACCAGGGGAAAGATTCAAGCAAGCATGCATCGAAGAAAAAGTAGCCTACGGTGGTGGGTCTGTACTTGTGTGGGCCGGAATTTCTTCTGAAAGTCGCACAGAGCTGGTGATCATAGAAAACGGCTCTTTAACTAGCGTAAGATATGTGGAAGAAATCCTCAATGATCACGTTGGTCCATTTATGGTCAATTTAGGTGAGGATGCTATATTTATGCATGACAATGCCCGACCTCATACAGGTAGGATTGTGAATGACTACCTTCAAGAGATGAACATTACTCGTATGGAGTGGCCAGCGCGCAGCCCGGATATCAACCCGATCGAGCATGCTTGGGACGAGCTAGGCAGATGCGTAAAACAACGAAACCCTCCCTCAATCACGCTTCGTGAGCTCAAAATTGCTCTCACAGAGGAATGGGAGAATATTCCCCAAAATCGTATAAGGAACTTGGTGTACAGCATGCCAAACCGCGTAAACGCAGTAATGGAAGCACGAGGAGGCAATACGAAGTATTAAAATTCAAGAAAATCGTAATAAAGTTCAAAAATTTCATGTTTCCTATTTTTGTTTTAAGGAGAGATCAGCAGTTTTTTTCTTTATGTAATTTTGTGTTAATAAAATGTATGGCGACTCATATTTTTTTTACTTTCATTTAAGGAGTATTACATTGTCTATTAAATACAATTTATTGCATTAACCTATCATTTTTAGTTTCCGAGATTTTTAACATTCTTTAAGTGACCCGGATTCATTGCTCTCGAGTGTATTATAAATGCGAAAGTTTGGATGGATAGATGTTTGTTACTCAATGGCACCAGAACGGCTGAACAGATTTTGATGAAACGTGGCACAGAGATAGATTATAGTCTGGTTTAGCACATAGATTACTTATTATCCCAGAAGTAAGATCCCGTGGGCAATTCCCGAACTCCACGCGGGCGAAGCCGCGGGCATATGCCAGTAAAAAATAAAATTTACCTTTCGTGGTACATTGTGCGTTTGCAAAAATTTTGTTTTATCACTAAAAGGATTAAAATAAAAACAAATAATTAAAAAAATTAAAAAACACGCCTGCCATATCAAAAAGTGAACAAAAAAATTCAAAACAAGTTACATGATTTTAGTGTTGAATGGCCAAAAGGTAGGTACTAAATAGATTATATTATTTACTGTGCAATTAAAACGCCATTGTGCCAAAAGTGGAAAACTGAAAACCAATCTTTTCATTGCAGTCGGGGGACGGTTCCTTGGAATAGTTCTTTACAGGTCCCCCGACTTCGATGAAAAGATTGGTTTTCAGTTTTCCACTTTTGGCACAATGGCGTTTTAATTGCACAGTAAATAATATAATCTATTTAGTACCTACCTTTTGGCCATTCAACACTAAAATCATGTAACTTGTTTTGAATTTTTTTGTTCACTTTTTGATATGGCAGGCGTGTTTTTTAATTTTTTTAATTATTTGTTTTTTTAAATCTCGTAGCACTATGCTAAGATAGGCCTTTTGATTTCAGTTTTAGTTTTACAATATTTTTATTATTTGTCAGTTTTATTTCCCTCGTTTTCTTTTTTATATTTTACGTTTTACTGTTTATCCTGTGTGAGTTAAAAAAAAACGGGTTCACTCTAGGAGTGCCGGCAGAAGTGAAAACTTGAACATTAGCGTTGTGCATTTTTGGCTACTCTCCCTGCGTGTTACGAATTTTCGATCAGGTCACGTGTCCTGACGCGAGTTTAACAATTTTTACCCATCAAAAAAAGTGCACAACGCGGCTAAATAAGTTTTCGCTTAAAATATATATATATCTAAATTTATTTATTTAAACTTCATGTACAATAGTGGTACATAGGCGGACATAATGCCACAAGGCATTCTCTACCAGTCAACCTTTGGGTTAAATAAGAAAACATTGTGATAGGTACATTAAATATCTAAAAAATAACTCTTGTTTTCCAATATATGCCAACAATTACAAATACAAGCGTTATCAAAATTATTCTTCTTGAAAATTCCGCCTTCCCTCTTCATCTCTCGTAATTTAAAGCAGTGCAAACAAGCTCAAATTGTCACAGCACTCGAAAATACAAGAAAGCTAAAGGAATAAAACACATTCATTTCAAATCTTACGAAATTTTCTTTACTTTGCATGTCATATTTTGTGAACGTGCGAAGTGTTTGCATTCAGTTTAACTTGTCGTACCCTGATTGTACATACGGATTTCTTTCCTTTTTTTGTGTGATTTTCTACTTACGTTTTTTTGTTAGAATTTGTGGCAATGTTTGTCAGTCGTGATAAATGCATGTTAGTATGTTGGAATTGGAAAAATGAATATTGTTTTATCAATAAAATAAAGGTTTTGTAATATTTTCAATAGAGTATTGGTAGTTGCCGGTGAAAATTGTAATCGTTTTTCACAAAATATAAAATGATAATGACAGTGCGCACTAATGAGATATCATTTGTGCTCCTAAATTTAATATATTTACTGAATAAATAAAAATAATATATTTACTGAAATGTTGCTGCTTAAATTAATTAAATTGAATTGAACCTCTTGTGTTAAAATACTTACTGTTTATCCTATAATATTACAGACCTATTATATTAATTCCATGAATACAGCATAGTTGATTAATACCTAAAACATTATATGACCTTAATTCGGACCATCCATTAAACCACTAATTTGTATCAAAAATGCCAAAATAATCTTAAAATTACAATGAATTTCAAACCACACATTGTTACATGCTTTTATCACGTCAAGCCGGGAGTGGCGACATAGCGACAGCCATTACTTTCAGTTTGTGGCCCAGGCGACACCGCGACACACCCCATATACGTCTCACATGCACAATATGTCGTAGACACGTCTCAGAGACGTGATCTATCGCCCCCGAGACACCACGCCCTGTTATGAGGCCCAAATAAAATTATCTTGAATGCTTCTTGGTTGGAGGAAAATGGTAGTTGTCGTGAAAGATGCAAAATGTTGTTTTTGGAAAAGTTCATAAAAATTTAAATGAATTTACATAACATGACATCGCGCCTTGTAAGTCCCTAAGGGTTAGGCAGAGGTGTACCTAACAAGTTCACCCACAGCACGCCAGTTAGGTTTAAGACCCATGTAATAGGGGGTGAGCCCAATGCTATCAGAGCACAAATCCGGACTCCGTGGTTGCCACTTAATAATGAAGTTCCTGGTGGAAAAACCCAAATCACACTTTTGCCCGACTCGGGAATTTAACTCAGGACGTCATGCTCCGCAGTCGCACTTGCGTCCACTACGAGTAGACCAAAGAGGCAATTATAATTATTTTTCTGGTTATTAATCTATCAATTACAGACAATGTAAGTGTACACGCTTAAGGACGCAGGGTTGAATTGAAATCACAACAGGATGAGTGTACTAAATATTATATTAAACTTTGACGATTTAAACACTGATTTACATTACTAAACTACAAACACTGATTTTAGCAACATACTTTTTCACAATAAAGTCACACACTTATACAATATTTACTTAAGACAATTACAACGACTTGGATTCCGGTAGCGAACTCTATACGTCACTATGACGGAGTAATCGCGCAGACTGTTCACGTAGAAGACTTGAAGAAGACTAACTTTTTGTGCCTGTGGGCGCGTGTTTTATCTACTCCCACGTAGGCGCAAGTTGCGGTCGGCCCCACTCTCATGGCCGCCTACTATCCTATGTTTAGCGGGGGAGTCAGTAACACCCTGCCCCTCGCTCCCCGCTCTTCACCCCTGTGACCTAGATAGACCGTGGGAACCCGGATGTAGATAACAATGGGCTTCCCTCGGCCAATCACTGGCTCTGTTTACCCATAGATGGAACCTTGTCTCACCAAGGATTTTTAAATTTACTGGTAACTTCTACAACTTTAAGAAGTTACAAACGGTTTTTATACCAAAAGAGATGTATAATGCCTACTAGTGATATCAAACTATATTCAACTACGTTATCCAATTCATTATTTATCATTTCTACTTAACAGAGCAACAAACAGATATATCATAACAGAATTAGGGGGCTGTGCTTCTCAACATTTCCACCCCCTGTAGAAGGGTTCATCCGACTACATTTCCGTCTGTCGGAAGCACAACCACCTTTACAACAGGCCGACGCAGGACCCCATGGTTTGTTCTTACGTCTACCACTCTTATAATAGCGTCCGCACCAGGAAAAACACTTTGGATGACCCCTTTGGTCCACTGGTTCCGTGGCTTATTAGCGTCTGTAATCACTACCACGTCACCCACTTTCACATTTGGCACGTCACTGGACCACTTATTACGAAGTTGGAGCGTCGGCAGGTACTCGCGCAGCCAGCGCCTCCAGAAGAGGTCGGCCAGCGCGTTCACCCGTCGCCAAATGCGGCGGGAATCCAAGTCGGCGGCATGCCGACGCGTGCACGGTGCATCTCCCGCGGCTGTGCCCAGCAGGAGATGGTTGGGGGTCAGCTGAGCTCGCCACAGGCGCCCAGCCTGTCGCGTACTCTCACCAGCCCATCCTCATAAAACATGAGGCTTAGTGCCCGCAACTTGCTGTTGCAAGGCAATGGGCGAGCCTCTCGTAGCGCAGCGACGTCTGCTGCGTATCTGTCCCTCTGTGTCAGACGCAGGAGGCGCATCTCGGCCTCATGCAGGTCATCTGTCGACACTAGGAATGTCTGACGCCGCTTGCGGCATCGATCTATAAAAATCTGCACACGCGCCATGACGTTAGCGGCGCGCGTCCACGTCGGTAGCCGCTCATATTGTAGCAGCGATTCAGCCTGTGCTGCAACGGTGTGCACGCGCTGTACTCTCTCTAGGTCCTGCTCTGCCACCGCGTCGAGCTCGGTGTCGGCCGGCCACTGCTCCTGTGGACAGCGAAGAAAAGAGGGACCCGACAACCACTCATTACTGTTGTTAGGCCAGTCCATTCGGGTAGCCTTGTCTGCGGGGTTCATCGCCGACGGAACCCAGCGCCAGCTGCCCCTCTCTGACCTTTTGTCTATTTCGGCTAGACGGTGTGACACGAACCTTTGAAATTCTAAAGCGTCTGAATTTATCCACTTGAGGACAGTTTTGCTATCAGTCCATAAATGAATGCTACTAATAACTGCTCCTAATTCTTTGACTACTGTATCAGCTAGTCTACAGGCTAACATAGCCGCTTGTAATTCCAGACGTGGAATGGATGTCACCTTTTGTGGCGCTACTCTAGCCTTACCTATTACTATCGCGACATCCCTATCCCCTTCTGTGTTTAACCCCGCCATATAGGCTACTGCCGCGTAAGCGGACTCGCTCGCGTCACCGAATACGTGCAACTCTAGTTGCTCTAACTGGAGGCCGTACCACCTAGGTATGAATATGTTGTTAAGGTGATACAGGTTTTGCAACCACTCAAACCACAACTTGGCCTCTGACTCTTTTAATTTCTCATCCCATTGAATCCCCGTGTGCCATATCCCTTTCATAAGGATGCGCGACTGTATGACACACGGATACAAGAAACCTAGTGGGTCAAAGATTGACATGATAAAACGAAGGAATTCCCGTTTTGTTGGAACCACGTGTCCCTCTACTATGGCTTTAGGCAACTTCTTAAACGATAGGTCAAAAGCTAATTGGTCCGAACTCGGTGACCATATCATGCCTAACGTGCGTTCCGTTGCACCTTCGCCTTTATCTAAGGAAACCCTGTCAGGCATTTCCACTCTGAGCTTATCGCGCAGCTCTTGAGAGTTAGTGACCCACCCCCGTATATTAAACCCGCCTCTGGCGTGAATGTGAGTCACTTCCTCAATTAAACTATTGGCCTGTGAGGCAGACCAAGCACTATCCAGGTAATCGTCCATATAATGTTTTTCGTGTATGGCGGCTACCGCTTCGGGGCACGTTTCTTTAAATTGTTCCGCGTTTTTATTTAAAATATAAATTGCCGACGTTGGCGACGACACGGCCCCGAATATCATTGAGTTCATGACGTACACGTCAGGCTCCTTATTGCCGTCAGTCGTCCAAAGAAACAGCTGTGCCCCTCTATCCTGTTCTCTTATAAAAACTCGCAAGAACATATCGGCTATGTCCCCAGTAAAAGCTACAGGCCCCAATCTAAATTTAAATAACACGCCTAACAGGGAATTAAGCAAGTCGGGTCCAGTCAACAAATTGTCATTTAAAGACGTCCCATTGTAACTAGCCGCGGCGTCAAAAACCAATCTCAATTTTCCCGGTTTGTTTGGATTCGTTACCCCAAAGTGGGGTAAATACCATACCGAATCGGACTTGACACCGCCCTCTACCCTACTCGCGTACCCTTCTGCCAACAACCTATCTATCTGTGCTGTGTAGGCTGCGGCGTACACAGCGTCCTTATGTAGCCGACGCTCAATACCGGCTAGACGCTGGCGCGCGTACCTATAATTATTAGGTAACTGTGGGTCGTCGCGACGCCACAGTAGCCCTAACTCCCACTGGCCGCTCTCTGTCTGACGGCTAGTGGAGTCTAGAATAGCCTTAGCTCTCTCCACATCCCTGTGCTTTCGAGGCACCTCTGAAATTCCTATTGCTTCTAGCTCAAACTGTTTTTTAACTAACTCGTGCAAGTCGATAGTTGATTCTACTACACAATTTAAAGAATGAACATTAACACTCTGATGAGTGCCTACAGGTCCGTGCACAACCCACCCTAAACTGGTCAAAGAGGCAACTGGCTTACCGGATTTTCCTCGGCGCGTCTCCTGGCTGACCAACAGCTCCCAGTTGTCTTGGCCCAGCAACAGCAGCGGTCTGGCTCCTCTCATTTCCTCGCAACCCAAGTCGCGAATGTGGGCGTGTTCTGTTAACACTGCGGCGGACACTGTTTGCGCGGGCAAGTCCAGGCTTTTTATCGTACGACACTTCACTTTATGTGTTAACCCGTTCGGTCCACGCACTGATACACTGATCACTTTTGATGTATTGTCAACAATCTCTTGGCCGCGCGCACTGTGCAGAGTTAGCGGAACTTGCTTTCCACTGGCGTTTTCAGCTAACGAATCGTCTATCAGTGATACGGTTGCCCCGTCATCCAATAGGACATAACAATGTTTATCAACACCGTTCACTGTTACACACACTGGCATTATCTTTAATAACGCCTTCCCAGTGTAGTCACTAACGTTCGTGACGCTCTCACTCTTCTTGTCGGCATGTAACAATGTGTGATGCGCGTAATCACACGACGCGCACCTACTTGCACGACAGAAATTCTTCCCGTGCTTCTTTATTATGCACTTAAAACACAATCTATGTTTCTTGACATGTTGCCACCTCTCGTCGACACTCAACTCGGTGAACTTAACGCACTTGGGTAACTTATGTTTCTCTCCACATAACGTGCATGATTCTTCCATGGCCTTCTCTTGCTGGTCATTATCAGAGTGAACGTGCAAGCGTTGAATATTTCTAGGCTGCTTGAACATCTGTACAGGTGCTCGGGGCTTAGTCGTGCTAGACGATGATGTGGGCGTACTCATCTCCATTTGTACATAAAAAGACGTGGCTCGGGCTAGATGACTCAGGAACTCTGCGAGTATTTCTAGACTCGGTGAAACTCGCACATCTATGCCCTGGGTCGTTGCCATACCCATAGCAAAATCACCATATTGAGCACGTTGTACAGATGTAAGCTTATTCAAAAGTTCACTCACCAGTTGTGGATTATTCAGATATCCGTTAGCTCGTACACTCTTCAGCAGCGACACACAATTTCTCACAGTTGTTGAGAACTTTCTGAGTTCACGGCCACTCTCAGTCACTTTAGGTAACGCACGCACTTTCTTTAGAGCACACTCTAGCACTAAATTAGGATGCCCGAACTCTTCATCAAGCGTCTTTATTATCTCACCCGGGTTAGTCGAGGTGCGCAACAAATCCTCCACGGCCAACTTTGCGTCTCCCTGCAGCGATGTTTTCAAGCGCGCTAAGTTCTCATGCGGCTTGAACTCGTACATGACAGTCGTGTCGTGGTACATGTTCTTGTACGACAGCCATTCCGCTGGGTCGCCTTTGAAAAATGGCAACTCGTAGGCCTGTCTTGGTACCGGCCGCGGACGAGCTAAGTTTGTGATAGCGTCTGCCAACTGGTCTATTTTCCTGTCCCGCGACCTGCTCCTGTCCCTGTCGTCCGCGAACGCGTTTTCCCAATCAGGCTCTCTTCTAGCCTGTGGAACACTGGCCGTAGCTAAGGGCGTAGCACTCCCTAGGTACGGGGGTTCGCGAAACTGTACCGACGCGGGCGCACACTGTTGGAGCGCAGGTATATCACTGGGCGGCGGCACTGGCGCTAACACCTCACGAGAGGGAGCGGACACTTGACGCGGCGGCGGATCGCGACTCACAGCGGGCGTGTGTGTTTCCCTAACAACGGGAGCCGAGTCTTCGACCCATTCTTCCACTCGCCGCGTTGTCCCTTCTCCTTCCGATTCTGAGTCTTCCTCAACAGCGGCTTCAATCTCAGCGAGATCGACTTCAAGTTTCTTCTTGACGAGTTGCTCCTTCATGCGTACCAATTCTCGTTCAGCCTCGTACTCAACCCTCCGTCGAAGATAATCGGCACTTCTCTGGCCGCTCCTCGAGGAGACGTGGCTTGTACCGGAACCTGCCCTCTGGATTGTCCCCGATCTCACTGGCGTGAACATATCTCTGTGGTCGATAACACGACCTCCCGCCAGTGGGATTATAGGTACAGGAACCGATGATGTAGTCGGTACAACTGACACTGAGCCTGGTGCCTTTTCAGACGGCACGCCAGAGTCAGCCTCCAACTCGCGCCGCTTGTTCATGTCGGCCTCTATTTTGCGCAATTTACTTCGCGTCGTAATTGTGCTCCTAACACTCATCCTATTTTCCGTACGATCCGGCTCGAAGGACCAAAAATTGTACACGCTTAAGGACGCAGGGTTGAATTGAAATCACAACAGGATGAGTGTACTAAATATTATATTAAACTTTGACGATTTAAACACTGATTTACATTACTAAACTACAAACACTGATTTTAGCAACATACTTTTTCACAATAAAGTCACACACTTATACAATATTTACTTAAGACAATTACAACGACTTGGATTCCGGTAGCGAACTCTATACGTCACTATGACGGAGTAATCGCGCAGACTGTTCACGTAGAAGACTTGAAGAAGACTAACTTTTTGTGCCTGTGGGCGCGTGTTTTATCTACTCCCACGTAGGCGCAAGTTGCGGTCGGCCCCACTCTCATGGCCGCCTACTATCCTATGTTTAGCGGGGGAGTCGGTAACACCCTGCCCCTCGCTCCCCGCTCTTCACCCCTGTGACCTAGATAGACCGTGGGAACCCGGATGTAGATAACAATGGGCTTCCCTCGGCCAATCACTGGCTCTGTTTACCCATAGATGGAACCTTGTCTCACCAAGGATTTTTAAATTTACTGGTAACTTCTACAACTTTAAGAAGTTACAAACGGTTTTTATACCAAAAGAGATGTATAATGCCTACTAGTGATATCAAACTATATTCAACTACGTTATCCAATTCATTATTTATCATTTCTACTTAACAGAGCAACAAACAGACATATCATAACAGAATTAGGGGGCTGTGCTTCTCAACAGTAAGCATAAGCGTGTTCTCTGAGTGAGTCCACAAAAATGCATTTTTTGAATTAAGTTCCGAAAGTTTAATACTGTTGTTGTTGTTATTGTATAATGGTCGTAAGATGGAGAAAATAAATAAAAACTAAAACAAAACCTACCTGTAATGCTCCCACAGCTGGGACTCACACTGCGGGCCCAGTGCAGGGTGGTGAATGTCACCTGTCTTCGATTTTTCATGCTGAATGATGAGCAGTGGCGATTAAATAAATTAAATAAAGTAATGCCTGGGTTCGATTCCATGTCCTACAACTCGTCAGTCGAGGCCGTTACCAATGGGCCACCAGTTAAATATAAATCCTAACTAATTCCTAACTTTTCCAACTAATATTATAAATTCGAAAGTAAGTTTGTTTGTTACCTTTTCATGCCTAAACCACTGAACTGATCATTCTGAAATTTTGCATATACGTTGTCAGGTGTACAGAAACGGATATAGGGTACCTTTCATTCCGAAAAAAGTACTGTTCCCGAGGAAAACAACAATAACGTTCTTATGATACTAGATGGCGCCACGTGTCTTTCGAATCATGATTGAATTTTATTATTATAGAAACTTTAGTAGTGTGTTAAAAGTTTAATCGTCAAATTCTAAATAAACGTGTGCGATGCCGCGGGCAAAAGCTAGTTTATTATACGTATGAACAGTGTTAAAAGACAAATGTTCTTAAGAAAGTGGTTTACAGATTGTTGAGGGAGAACAAACAGGTAATTAAATAGTTTTATAAGATACCTATAAGTAATTACTTATTTTACAAAATATAAGATATTTCTTTTATTTTCTTTCCATACATTAATAATAAGATATTATTGTTAGTTACTTTATAAGTTAAATAAGTGAAAATTAAGTGCCCGCACTAATAAATCTTACTTTAATACAGTTTGGTCCGTTCCCATAGACACACCACAAAAACGGTTATGTGGGGCATAGTTCGTAAGTTATGATTTTTATAAACTATGTTTTGATAAATTAAAAAAAAATAGACACTTTATGTCTTCAAGAAATATCAGTGACAGTTTCATTACAAACTACAAAAATTGCTCCAAATTATCAAATAGACCATTAACGCTGTAGACTTTCCTAATTGATTTACAAGTCTTGTGGCCTGTGACCTTTGATGTGGAGGCCATTAATTTTCCACATGGAGCTTTTAGTATTACTGAAGCATTTAGGTTTGATACCGTTTGGAAGCTCGCCAAGTCGTGGAGGAAAATGAGCGTAAAGACAGATAGAGCCCGTGACTTATGGTGTTTCGCTTGAAATGGTTCGACCACGTTGCTTTAAGACCCACTGAGTACTTCGTATCCTTTGGTTTTAAATGAGAACTTGGTTGGCTGGTAGTGGTCAATGGTTTTTTGGAGAAAATGGTAAATATCTCATGTCCATAAAGAGGGTAGGTGTATGAAAAGAAAGGAGAATGCCCGTTCTCCTGTCTCTTTGTATTGGAATCTGTAAACAGTTTTGTGTTCTCCCCTTTACGGTTTAGAAACAGTTATTATGAATCCTTTGAGGCACTTGTAGGTGTTGACAAGCCTAAATAAAGGAAATAATCTTCTTGTTGTCAAAAAAAGAAATAATTTTGCTGACGAGAATACTTTTCCGCTTTGCGTTAAAATAAAAATAGGAAAAGGGCACGCCTTCTCCAAAGGAATAAAAAATACAAATATAATCAGACGAGGGATAATAAAAAATAAAACGAGTTATTTTTTATTTTCCCTCTTCTGATGTTTCTCAACTCTCACCAACATGCGTGTTAATGATGTTAATCCAGCACGCAATCTGATTTCATACAAAGCTTAAAATAATTCACATTTATTAACTTTGCCAGGAGTATATTTTTAATCGACTTCTAAAAAACTAGGGTTATGCATTGCACCAACATCTTCATTTTTGTGTATGTACCGACGCGTGACGCCAGTACATCAAGCTACTACAATCTGTCAAATTTGACTTCTCGTTATAAAGTAACGTTTGAATATGTTTTTTTCAACCGACTTCAAAAAGGAGGAGGTTGTCAATTCGGATGTTTATATATACATTTTTGTATGTATGTTCGGGGATAACTCCGTCATATGTAGACGGATTTGCAAAATTATTTTTTTGTTCGAAAGAGGTTTCACTTAGTGCCCATGGCAGAAATTCATTTGAGATTTAAAAGAACAGTTTTTGTTGACAGAACCATTTATTTTGCAATCAAATGACATAAAACAACTCTTAATCCGTTTAAATAAAACAATATTTAGCTCGAATAAAAAAAGCATTACATTCATGAATTCCATGTTCGCCAGTTTTGTTTTTGACAGCATCTTTGAAATCCCAGAGCGGAATAATATGCGCAAAGAAAGAGCTTTGAAGTTGGCAAAAAAAATCTACACAGCAGAGTTTAACAATGTTAATAAATACTTCGCAGAGTATTTGTGTTACCAGTCGACAAAAGAGATAATACTGCGTTACGGAATATTAAAAGCAATTTTATTATTTCTTGCTAGTTTGAGACGGGAGTTCTCAAAGGTTGAAAGACTTAAATAACAAGTGAAATAAAATGGACTGGCTCGTACAATTACGGAATTGCTTCTTGATCTGGATCAGCTAGAAAATAAATGTGACAAATTGGTGCTTTTAAATTAAATACTCTACTTTTCAGTGTTTCCAAGGCGTGTCGAATTACCTAGTCAGGTCAGATAGGCAGTCGCTTCAAATAAAATACTGGTACAATCGACGCCGACCCCAACATGGCTGAGAAAAGGCTAGGCAGATGATGATGATAACGAATCTACTTTACTGCTTGTTTAAGTATACATTGTCATTGTCATGGACCTAAAAGGAAAATCACGTCTAGATATACCTATGCTATGACTGATTGGTACAAAACCCATCTACCATCGCGAGCCCTGCAGTATTAAGTATTTGATTTCAAGACTGATTGACTATGGCGAAGGATTAAAGATATGTAATAAAAATAATAATAATATATATCTTGATATATATTAATGCTATTTTAAATATGTTTATAGTATTTTATATATCCTTGTACTTTACCTTAGTACATAATTAATATTATTTTCAGATATACACCTACCACTGCTTGTCTCTGCATCACCCAAACGTTGACTAGTAGAAAATTCCTAAGGTATTAAGTCCGCCACTGTACTTTGTGCATGAAGTGTTAAATAAATAAATATATGCATATTTATTTATTTAACACTTCATGAGACTTATGTAGACTGAAAATACTAAATTAATCTCAAAACTAAAGCAGCACCCATTAACCTACTTTTGTCATTAAATTCCTTTATGATATTATTAAATTAAATACATCTAATATCTTACAAAAAATCACGCCTCATGCTCAGCAGTCGTGCTTGCAACCACTTGACCAACGAGGTTCAAATTATTCGGGGAAATCATTAAATAAATGATAATTAATGGTAAAGTAACCAGATTAAATTAAAGTTACATTAACCACAAATGTCTGTTTACACTACACAATCACACTCACCAATATTTAAATACGAAATTGTAAATCCATTTTAATGCAATCCTGTATTTCATATTTGTCGTTCAACAAAAACGAATTGTTGGTGCATTTGAAAATATACATTAATTTTTACTGTCACAATAAAGCCTGGAGTTTAAACCAATTAGCGTGCGTAATTAATGGCTAATACAGAATGCTTCTTTTGCCCAAATAAACGGTGGGGAAATTAAATGGTTATAACTAGAGACCGGATTATAATTATGAAACTTAAAGTGATCGAAATATGCATCATAAATGCTCGAAGATGCAACAAAAACGCAAAACGTGCCAAAATATGCAATAAAAAATTTAAATAAGCGCTACAAAATAATTGAACCGAGATGAAACGCCATTTCTACAAAATTTTATAAAAGCTGCAACTTTTCTGTGGAAGTAAATAGGTAAGAACAATCGGATATTTTAAGCACACCGCATTTTGATATACAAGTATCATTGTATAAAATAGCACAGTAAAATTATAGGTACTGTGGAATGAAAAGTCTGATATATTCTCCGGAAATCCTAGTTATGGGTCTGGGAACCCTGGGTATTTGTGATAAACTGATAACATTATGCCGTATGTTATATTGTGTTGGCTGATAATATTGCAGTGGAAAGGAGAAAATGAAGGCATATTCATATTTGTGTGCATAGTGTTTATTTCCTGATAACCTTTTTCATATATCAACATGGGTGAGTAGGTTTTTTTCACAAAAATAGGAACAAAAAATATAACTGTCTCCAACTCTTTTAAAAACGACAAGCAAAATCTTTCTCCACATCCGAAGGTATGCAGCCCCTGCCGTTTCAATTTCCTACAACCTGATAGCAATCAAGCGAAGCCTTGAATCGATGGCATCGGGTACATTGGGTACATCGCTCGCCGTCTCGCATTCCCTCACGCGTCCAACGTCTTCATCCCGGCTGTTATTGGAAAATTCCACACAAAATTATAGGCGAACTTGGAGGTTGGTCTACAAGCAGCTGAGTTGCAACTATTTTTTAATGGTTTTGAGTGTGCTGAGTTTATTAAGTCATTCTTTTTAAGGTTCAGTCGAGCCAAGGTACAGAGAAATCACGGACACGGGACACTGGCCGGTACTTCAGTAGGTATTTACCTACATTATCTGTCAGTCTGTTGTCAATGTTGCAATATGTCCGTACTATGACTGTAAGTATAATAAATGAAACTAGAAGTCACTATATATTACTGTATACTATTACTGTATACCAAAAACAATATTCAACTGTACATCTATATATATATCTATACAAATGAATAAAATAAAATATATGTGTCTTTTTGTAATTTTAAAATAACTGCAGTTTTTACTGAATGCATATGAAAATTTATGTGTAATTATGTTATGGTCAAAGATCGATACATAGCCTCTTCGCGGAATGATTGGTTTATTCTAGGTTTGACGAACGCCTTTTTGGAAAACCCATTAATAGATTTCAATTTCTGCTTTTGACTGATGTATTTTAAGGACAACCTAGAAGTACCTTACTTTTTAGGACTAGAGAAATTGCCGAAGGGGATGGCGGGGTTTTGGCTAGCCAAACCTAGAAGCTCCGGAGCTACGAATTTTGACTATAACATAATATATACGGCACATATAACAAAAACTCATTTTTTGTCCGTCTGTATGTTTGTTTCGGCTAATCTCCGAAACGGCTGAACCGATTTTGACAGATAGCTGATGTTACAAGGAGGCTTAACTTAGGCTACTTTTATTTTAGAATAAGAATTAAAACCCTTGGTAATTGGTAACAAAATGAGATTCAAAAAAGGGTGTAATATTTTTTATAATAATTTCACACAATCGAAGGTCGCGGGCAACAGCTAGTTTCAAATACATTCTATTGTTGTGACGTACTATACAGATTCTAGACATAGGTTTTGGCTTCCAATTTGTCCCCGACCTTGTTATTGTGACAATAATATTTTATTTGGCTACGCTGTTTTATGTTTCGGTACTCGAATAAGGAATTTCTTATTAACTTTTATCATATCTGTGACAGTAACGGCTGCCGTTTATTTTGTATTATTTTTGTTACAAATATAAAAATGAGAGTTATTCTTAGTCTACATATTTTGCTAGACCTTTTAAGTTGGAGATATATTTTATTATAGCAACCATATAGATACCAAATTACTATGAATTCTTTCGCTTTATAACTGACAGGTTTTAGGCGGCTCGTTACTAACCCTTTGGCCACGAGCGAAAACCGTGTTGAAACGGCAACCGCAGATAAGACGAATGAAGGTACCTAATTGCTTAGAACATTCGCGAATTCCAATGCGACTGTACTCACGCGAACTAAACAAGTGAAACGTGCGTGTAGCTTGACGCAAGGCGCATCGATTGAAGTCGTGGATGGGGCCAAAATCTTCTAGCAACTTAATTTTTTTAAATGGTAATTTGTAGATCTTCGTTTTTTTTCAGAACCTCCTTGCCTCCGAAAGCACGTTAAGCCTTTAGTCCCAGCTGTCATTAATTAGATATTTGACAATCGTTACAGTGGCCCTATCGTAGACAGAGTATCCTATAGACACCGGCAAAGCGTGTCGCAAAAAGAGACAAAAAATAAATACGTCACGAATTTAGGGTTACCGGGTGAGGAAAAATTTACCCCACAATTTATGAGAATTGGAAATTAGTACGTAAGACAAAGCCTGAATATGCCAATGACATATCCGTTACCATCGGTACGCAAAGGCATGCGATGCGGAGAAGACATGCTGCCGAACTCAAATTAATTGCGATGAGGGCAGGAGTGACGATGGATGATGATGATGTGGTTCTAAATTACTGCCATTTCTGATGTGATAGTAGGTTCTGGGTTTGTGGGTAAATAATAGAACATGTTTATTTTTAATAAGCTTTTATTGATTTAACACATTATTGTCCTTTAAATAAAACAAGCTTCGTATGTTTCTAATTTTTTGCTTAGGTTCAAATCCTTTTGTTGCGTGATGTATGTACGCAGTTCAAAATAGTGCATGGCAATTGCCTTAATAAGTAAAAATTTGTGGTTTCCAATAAAAGGTTGACTTTCAAAATGATTATTTATGAATTCTTCTTTCTAATTAACTTATATGTATTATAGCATCGTATTGGACGAGTCTGTAATGATGTTATAATTGGTGGTAAATAAATAAATAAATATTCTTCTTTTTGATTCTCAAAATGTTTGCTGCAAATTTTTGATGACGGTTTTGGTGTCCAATCTGTTCGTCCTGTAGCTACAATCCAATTCTGACGTAAATTATCAGGTTCAGGGAAACTGCAAATATTTCAGATATTTAATTAATACTCACAGCAGAAGCCATCACATTATTATTTCCCATAATAGTGGGTAATAATTTATAGAAAAGTTGGCAACACCAACGTTTTTAGGTTAGAATCTATAATTGAATAATAATTGTTATTTTTGTGCTTTTTAAGGATGAATCGTACGTCTAGCGTACATTATACACAATATATGAACATAATAAAATGTTACTGAATGCCTAGAACTGATAAAGAGTGGCATACTTACGAATGAAAAGACAATCCTGGGATTTTCGTTCCACTATCACTTTTACACCCTTTAACGCTACACCACACCATTTTTTTTGTATAAATGGTTGAAATAGTAAGTCTAAATTGTTCAAAACAAAATATAACATAAATTACTTAACATATAACACGTAAAAACTGTATTTTAAAGGTAGACGATGGCTAGCTGCACGTCAACTGTCAAACTTTGTTTAGCAAACTAGTGTGCTGACCTTGAAAAAACGTGGCACGCTCGATGAAACAAAAATTTTTATCGTTCTTTTTCATTTCTTTACACGACATCGGCATAAGTTGTTCTTTTTCTTGTGTGAATGCGACAAAACATATCAATTAGTCTATAGCATTCTCTGTCTACGGGCCCTATAGTCTAACCAGTGTTACCAAGGGGTATCGTATTAACAAGTACTAACTGGGTTATGGAGATCATAAGGCAGTCGTTCCATGTAAAATACTGGTATTCAGCTGCATCCGGTTAGAAGGGTAGCCGACCCCAACAGAAAAGTCGAACTTGATGCTTTTTTAGGCACCAAATATTTATTTATGTACATACCAACAAGCACTCTGCGAGTTTTTATATCGAAATAGAGGCATCAATAGATATGGTATTTCTTAAAGCGTGAAAAGATTTATGAGACAGAATACGTATTAATTTACGAGCTAAAGGATCGAGGTTAGAAAATGTCGAGTAATGAAATAAAGTATTCTTAGAGCCCTAAAAGAATTTAAAGAATTATGTACAGTTTTTCGTTTCTTTATGTACCTAGTCTTTAACTAAAATGAGATAGATATTATTATCATTTATTAAATGCCATTTTAAGGTCCTTATCTTAGTGCTAGACGTCCTTCATAATTTCTGTTCAACATTTATCAGAATTTTCTTTTGTCATTTTTGTAAAAAAAGATTCAAACTTTATAAAAGTGACGAAAATAAAATATTATTTGTATCGAAAGTGCGTGGCAACAATAATGTCACTCTTTCGATATATTATCGATATGTCGTTTAAACAGGACTGACATAAAAACGATAAGGTATTACTATAAATGCAGTGCGTATATTTTTCGTTCGGAGTGAAGTTTTTAATCGTAATGCACAGACTCAAGTAGGAAACTGACTAATATACCTATTTGATCTTACTATAGTGATCAACTTGTCTAAGGCTTTCTATGTAGAATTATGTTAATGGTTTTGCCACCGACATGCAAATAAACTTTAAAATATTACCTTTCCAGTTCCGCCGCAGTTCAAAGACAGCATACAATTAATCAATACAATACAATTAATTATTAATCATACAATTAATTAATATGTAATATTTTAAATGAGAACGTTTAGGATGATTTCTACCAAACGGCTCGCATCGCATCGGATCGGAATACGGACGGATGCGACGACACGTGATCGCGTCCGGCAGGATGTTGATGCATACGATCGGATCCGTACCGCCGCTTGTGAACGTATCCGTTTCTGCGCCTAGTCAAATAGTTTCATTCCTGCCGTGTTGACAGCCGAAAGGATCCGATCGGATATGACGATAGGCGAACGGAGCCGATCGCGCGTCGCAGCATACTTTCGGCTACGCCCGCGGTCAAGCTGCTGTACGCGGCTTGGTAATATAGATTTTAAATACTGTGTACACGATTTAATATCGTTTAAACTTTGTAAATTCCGTTCCGATCCGATGCGAAGCGAGCCGTTTGGTGGAAATCATCATTTTGTGAGGATTTAAGGATGGAAGAAAGTTTGTTACTCTTTCTCTCAAAAACCACTGTATAGATTTTAATAATGAGAAATACGCGGGTGACACCCCATACTTTTTTAGGGTTCCGTACCCAAAGGGTAAAACGGAACCCTATTACTAAGACTTCGCTGTCTGTCTGTCTGTCTGTCTCCAGGCTGTATCTCATAAACCGTTATAGCTAGAAAGCTGAAATTTTCACAAATGATGTATTACTATTGCCGCTATTACAACAAATACTAAAAATAAAAAAAATAAAAATATTAAGGGGGGCTCCCATACAACAGATATGATTTTTTTGCCGTTTTTATAAATAATGGTACGGAACCCTTCGTGCGCGAGTCCGACCCGCACTTGGCCGGTTTTTTAAGAAATACTGTTCATTGGCAGAAATAGTAATGATACTAGGCTCTTCATCTGTACCATAGTACTTGAAAAGTCTATTTTCGTGTGTCTGTGTGACCGTTAAGATCTTCTAAACTTTACAATAAATCAGTGGTCTTCACTTACTTACTCTCTTGCAACTGAGCGAAGCAGGGATCGGTAGCTAGTTAAAAGTAAACCAGCCAAACTAAAAACATTTTTTGAAAATAGTTCAAAGTTTTGAAAATACGAAACCCCGCTGTTTTAATATTTGAAATTATAATGAAGTGCCATTAGAGTTTCAAATATCACAGTTTGTGGTACTCACAGTACCATTATAAATGGTAAATACTTGAAATGTCTGAAACATTGTTACCTCTGGTTTCCTACGTAGCGTCCAAACTCGTAATTAAAAAGCTCTAGGGCTTTTATGTCAAAATTTAAAATGGCAGGTCGAGTCGTGGCAATTATACTAATTGGCTCCGTATATAAAAGTTGGCGTAATTTCTGTATATGGTACCTATATTAAGTACTTTTTCTGTTCCCTTTTTTATCAGTATTTTGGTATTGAACCTTAACTATCTTATTTAATAAGTAGGATGGTGATGTGGACGGATTATAGCCCTAGAAAAAAACTTCGACTAAAAATATTTTTTCAATACACTTTCTCGAAAACTGGTTCTTATCGCACTACGATTAGGTTCAAGAAGCAATGTTTTTCAAACGCTTTGATTTTTTAAAGTACGTATTCCCGTTAGTGTACCAGTACCCGTTAACAAGTCAGTTTTTTTATTATTGCACTTTTCAACCAATAATAAATTAAAGTTTGTGAAGGGCAATACCTTCTCGGTAATATTTTGTACAATTGTAATGGCATCGTTGTCGAAAAAGTTCAATGGCATCAAAACCATGCGATAACAAAAGTTTGCTGTAACTGAATATTATGAAAGTTCAAAGTACTGTCAGTGAACTACGAAACCACCACGTCGCATTGATGAGCTAGCCATACTGCGACGGATAACATTAAAGTAAGAGTGTTAATTTTCTAAGATATTTAAGTATATTATTTTGCGATATAACTTATAAATCAAGGTGAATCTAATTGGGAAATAAATATTTTTGCTGTTCACATCTATTGGTACTAACAAACCCCTACTTGACCTAGTACCCGTTAAAATCGTATTTTTTTTACCGGATATTGGGACACGATCAACCCGGTAATACACGTTGTACCGAAACCCGTTATTGTGTACTTATTGCCTTGAAATAGGTCTCATTTTCCTTTAAAACTGTAAAATACATTTCTGCCTGATATTGGGACTTCAAATAACAGTTACCTAAATTTAAACCTGACAGCGTCCATAATGCCTTGTGTTAAGTCCTCTTTTATTTCGAATCAATAGAATGTAGTTTCTATGCTCCTTGTTTGTGTTATAATCACTTGGATTCGATTGCCTCTTTAGTTTTTTTTATGGTTTTCAAATTTTTGCACGTTTCGCGTTACTGCTCTGCTGTTCTGAAACCAGGTTTTTCGATGCGCATCGTGTGGCGCGGTGCTTTTTTAGTATGGATATTGATAACGCAGTAATTTGAAGCAAACTTCAAACCGGTAAACTTACATGACTCGATCTGTGGATACCCGACTAATTTTTTCGTTGTTCTTTTTTTTGGGATGGGAAATCATCAAATGACTCCTCCCGCTCTGGGCGGAGCGGAAGGGAGTGTCAGACTTTTACTGACTAAAACCCATCCATGTTCCTTCTTTTGCCCTTTGTGTTCCAGGGTCGCGGTATCTCTTTCGAACAGTCCCGCAGCCCTGGCAGGCATCGGTCCAACGCGCCGACGACACGGCTTGTCGTCATAAGACGGACGGACGGCGAGCTAGCCCATTACTCGCCGCCCACAGGCCCGCCCCTACGGTGGTCGAGAGCCACCACGTGGCCCCCGACGCCCGGGGTGTCTCCCGCGGCGACTGGGACGTGAGGTTATCTACCTCTCACGTTCTGCTACCTCCTTCGTTAGCATGACTGCTTAGCAGAAGGACGTGACGGCTTCCCATACCCTCTCGCCCGGGACCATGGCTTGAACCAGGGCCGGACGCGAGCCGCCAATCGCCACTACGAGGACACGGCGGGCGGTGCTCCGCCCAAGCGGAGCAGACCTTCACGGTGTGCTCCACCGTGTTCTCCGGGCGATCCTCACAATAATAATACCCGGGCGTTTCCTCCCGCCCGATTCGGTGCCGGTACCTCCCGAAACAACCGTGTCCGGTGAATACCTGCGTCAGGCGGAATGTGAGGGCGTCGTGGCGCCTCTCTAGCCACTCCTCAAAGAGGGAACTTACCGCCATTATTGTGGCGTGCCCTGCACATGGCGCATTGCAACAGTCGCTCTCTCCATGTCGCCATGAGATAGCGCCGGAGGTCTGTCCGCTGAGCGACAATTTGCCGCGGCAGCTGAGTTTCCCCGCGACGTAGTGCCTCCACGCACCCCTCGTGCAGGCGCGCGAGTACTATCGCTTCCAGATCCCATGGTGGCAATCCGGCAAGGAGGCTCGCCGCCTCGTTGGAGATCGTACAGCCTTACGGGCCTTACGGCTACCACCTTTTGGGGCGCGTTCAGGTAGTGGGCGGCCCGCCGCCTCAAGGATCGCGCCCGCACCGGGGCCCCGTAAAGGGCCATGGACCGCACGACACCCGCGTAGAGCCGCCGGCAGGAGGCGTTTGGACCCCTCAGGTTGGGCAAGAGCCACTTGAAGGCAACCTTGGCCCGTTCCACTTTGGGAGCCAAACGTCGGAAATGCTCCACGAAGTTCCACCGGCTGTCGAAGATGAGTCCAAGGTACTTCAACGTCGACTCGACGCCGATGGGAACCCCTCCTACCGTCAGCATGGATCATGACGGTGGCGCATTCCAAGGTCCATGTAAGCACATGGATTCGGACTTGTGCAATGCCACCTCGAGACCCAATTGCCGAATCCTATTTATGACTAACGCAACCCCGCGTGCCATAATTTCGGCCGCCACCTCGTGCAACCTCCCTTGTGCCAGCACCAGCATTTCGTCAGGAGTGCCTCCCTAATGCAGCTCCAAGGCATGGTGTTGAAGGCGTTGGCAATGTCATGAGACACCGCCAAGACGACCCCACCCCGGGACACCGCATCCCCCGTCGGCGTCGTGAGGGCTCTCACGCGCATGATGGCGTCCACCGTCGAGCGCCCCTTGCGGAAACCAAACTGGTGGTCCGCAAGATCCAGCCCCATCCCCGCAAGGTGCCCGGCGAGGCGGTTTGCAATGACTATTTCAAAGAGCTTGCTCACCTCGTCGAGGAACACAATGGGTCGGTATGCGGACGGAGAGTCCGCAGGGCGGCCCGGCTTCCAAATGAGAACCAGCTTCCCTGTCTTTCAACGAAGCGAGAACTGGCCTCTCTCCAAGCATGCGCTTAGGAGAACAAAAAATGTCTTTTCTTTGGATAAGCCGTTTTTTATTTATTTTACTCAGTTCACAGAAATGCAAAAATAGCATTTCTGTGAACTTTAACGTAAAGCAATAGAGTTCAAATTCGCGGTGAAAATTACCGGATTCAGGGACAATTTAACGTTTATTAGTACAAATCTACCGGGTACTGGTACAATTAGCCCTTTGTTTTATTTTTTTGTATTATTGTTAAAGAAAATATAGACTAATAAAAAAAAAGAATAATACACTAAAACTAGTTTAAATTATCTCTCTAGTAATGTAATTATTTTTTTTGTAAGTATTCTATTTTTAGCATAGCAGACCTGCAAAGTCAGTGAAGTTCAAAACTTCACGGTTACTGGGCCCTTTACCTTACTTACTCTCTTGCAACTGAGCGAAGCAGGGATCGGTAGCTAGTTAAAAGTAAACCAGCCAAACTAAAAACATTTTTTGAAAATAGTTCAAAGTTTTGAAAATACGAAACCCCGCTGTTTTAATATTTGAAATTATAATGAAGTGCCATTAGAGTTTCAAATATCACAGTTTGTGGTACTCACAGTACCATTATAAATGGTAAATACTTGAAATGTCTGAAACATTGTTACCTCTGGTTTCCTACGTAGCGTCCAAACTCGTAATTAAAAAGCTCTAGGGCTTTTATGTCAAAATTTAAAATGGCAGGTCGAGTCGTGGCAATTATACTAATTGGCTCCGTATATAAAAGTTGGCGTAATTTCTGTATATGGTACCTATATTAAGTACTTTTTCTGTTCCCTTTTTTATCAGTATTTTGGTATTGAACCTTAACTATCTTATTTAATAAGTAGGATGGTGATGTGGACGGATTATAGCCCTAGAAAAAAACTTCGACTAAAAATATTTTTTCAATACACTTTCTCGAAAACTGGTTCTTATCGCACTACGATTAGGTTCAAGAAGCAATGTTTTTCAAACGCTTTGATTTTTTAAACTTTTCCGCACACGTGCTGAAATTAAAATTTCTACAGATAACATACTTATACTAAGTCCATATAGGTTCAATGACTAATGGCTAATTAAATCATAATTTCATAATAATTCCTGACTAAATACTTTCCGTTCTAATATTTTGTTTCTACGGAAATGTATTAAAAACATCGTTTGATACGCGTAGGGATTTGTTACTGCAGTTCTTGGCTCTATAACACCCTCGCCTGCAGCTTGGGTGTTAATTCCGCCTCGAATGCAATAACAAAGTTTCCCCACTTATATCAAAATGTACTATTTTTTTGAAAAGGCAAAAGATTCCCCTCTATCCTTCCACTTTTCTCGATGGTGTGCAAGAAGCACACCGCTCACTAATTTGCGAGTAAATCATTCAATGCGTCCCACCATTCTCTCCTCGGTCTGCTGGGACACCGTCTAGCTGTCTCAGGGCTCCAGTTTTGCGATATACGGGCCCACAGCTGTGCCAACATCCGGTAGACGTGGGCTGACCACCCTGAGCGCGGTATGGTGTTTCTAATCCGGTCGGTTGGTTACCATTCTAAAGAATTATTTAACTAAATCATGAAATACCTGTGTACATGTATCTTTGTGTGGGTGTATATATAAGAAGCTATAACCCGAAATTCACTAACAACAAAAGTGACTTTTTGTTGTTTTAAGTACTTACATTATAACATGTAAGTACCCTCATTTAGTATCCTTGGTGACTTAAACGTAAAATAACTATAAAGTGAACTACACAAATACTTTTAGCGTTCAGTTTTTATACGTCATAACTTTGTATCGTACTTTTCATATAGAATTTTACGATGTTTGTATTTTAGGCGAGCTACAAACGTATTTAGCTTCGTGAGGAACTCAGCATAGTCTACACAACATCACACCTGTATCCTGAAGGGTAATGCAGAAGTGCATCTTAATCACACCTACATTTTACCAATAAAATTCTCTGAAGCGAATAAAATTCTCTGTAACGAACAAAAAGGTTTCAGGAAACAAAAGACCATTAACATGGCTATTTATGACTTTTTAAAGAATGTCATAATAAATATGGATAACATCCAGCCAATCTGTGCTATTTTCTGTGACATGACCCAGGCATTCGATTATGTTCAACATAGTATTTTATTTAAAAAACTAGACGCATATGGAGTTAGAGGTAACGTACTAGATCTCTTACAATCCTACTTACGTGACAGAAAGCAAGTAACAGAATGTAGAATAAATATTGAGACCAAAAAAGAAGAGAGAGTGCTATCTGGAGAACGTAACGTTAGATATGGAGTTCCACAAGGAAGTGTACTAGGACCGCCACTATTTACACTTTACATTAATGACCTTCCATTGACAATAGAACACCCTATGACACTTTTTGCCGATGACAGTACTATTTCTATACCTTGTAATCGAAGAGATTTGTATAAAGATGACATAACGAATACATTAATTAGAATAATAGAATGGTTGGAAAATAATAATTTAAAAATCAATTTGAATAAAACTGTAATAATTCATTTTAGCCAACTTACAATGACATTTCCGAATTTTGACATTACATACAAAGACAGAACAGGGGACGCTTCTGACGTGTCCAATTACAGGCCTATTTCGTTGGCTACGATAATCGCCAAGGTCTTGGACAGTTTGCTTGATCAACAGTTGGCTAAACACGTTGAACTCCACGACGCGCAGTTTGGCTTTAAATCTGGTTTATCCACGGAAAGTGCCATTCTGTGCCTCAAGCAAACTGTTCAGTATTATACTTCCCGAAAAACACCTGTTTTTGCCTGTTTTTTGGACCTGTCAAGGGCGTTCGACCTGGTTTCATACGAGGTACTATGGGATAAGTTGCGGAGTGATACTACAATACCGAATGAAATTACATCATTGTTTCGTTACTGGCACTACCACCAGAGGAATAGTGTCAGATGGGCGGAGGCTCAGTCGGATGTGTACGGGCTGGAGTGCGGGGTGAGGCAGGGGGGGGTTAAGTTCACCACGCCTCTTCAATTTGTACATAAACCGGCTAGTCGGTGAGCTTAGCAGTACCAAAGTTGGATGTCATATTGACGACGTCTGCTTGAATAATATTAGTTATGCGGATGACATGGTGCTGCTAAGCCCATCGATCGGCGCTCTGAGGAAACTGGTGGCTATTTGTGAGTCCTATGCAGTGTCCCATGGGCTCAAGTACAATGTTAAGAAGAGCGAACTTATTATGTTTAAAGCGAGTGCCATAAACTATTCTGATGTTCCCGGTGTCTCGCTCTGTGGCACTCCGTTAGCATGGGTGACTAAGTTTAAGTACTTGGGTCATTGGGTCACTGATGATCTAAAGGACAATTTAGATATAGAGAGGGAGCGTAGGTCGTTGGCTGTTCGATGTAACATGCTGGTTCGAAGATTTGCACGCTGTACAAATCCAGTTAAAGTGACTCTTTTCAAAGCTTTCTGTCAGTCTTTCTACACGTGCCGTCTTTGGACCCGTTTTACGCAGAGGACATTCAGCGATCTGCGTGTCCAATATAATAATGCGTTTAGGATACTGTTGGGGCTGTCGTGGCGTTGTAGTGCGTCCACTATGTTTGCGGAGGCTCGCACAGGCGATTTTTACGCCATTATAAGAAAAAGGACCGCCTCCATAGCCGGCCGGTTACGCACCGCCACCAACAGTCTCCTGAGCGTGTTATCAGATCGGTGGGACTCCCCATTGCTGCGCCACTGGGTAAGGATCCATACCGAATTTAGAAATTAAATTGTTTTTTTTTTCCTTTTTACTAACACTAGCTATTAAGATATTTTGTTGAAACTAACACTATGGACTCGTGTCTGAAATAAAGAATTTGAATTGAATTGAATATAAGAATAATATTATTGACACAGTAAATACGACGACATTTTTAGGGCTAACTATTGATCGCAATTTAAATTGGAAGGCGCACATAGACATTCTAAGTAAAAGAATAAGCAGTAATGCGTTTGCTTTGAACATTTTGGCGCGAACTGTGAATACTGAGGCCTTATTAACGTCTTACTACGGTCTGACGGAATCTATCCTCCGATACGGTGTTATCTTTTGGGGTAACTCAACAAACAAGGAGATAGCTTTTAGAGCACAAAAAAGATGTATCAGAGCCATGTTTCGCTTAAAAACCACGGACAGTTGTAAACCCTATTTCATTCAACATAAAATATTGACATTGCCATCTCTGTACATTTTAGAGACTATTGTATTTATTAGGAACAATCCAGAGTTATTTCCCCGCATGTCAGACCAGTTTCCAAGAAATCGCCGTGATCAAAGTCAACTCTGTCTCCGCGCGAGTCAGACAGCGTTTATGCGCAAAAGTGTTCTTTGCCTGGCTCCAACTATTTATAATAAATTACCAAAAAATTGGAGGGAACATAATAATACGGTTTTGAAAACAAAATTAAAACTATTTCTAACGAGTAAAGCATATTATAATATTAACGAATTTATGGCAGAGTCATTTACAAAAAGTTAGCATTTGCCTTGTTTATTAAAAGGTCTGTTGACATACCATGCTTGACATTTTATTGTAATATGGACATATTTTTATTGTAAATTTTGACATTTGTATTGTAATTTTTGACATCTGTATTGAAATTGTTGACATTTGTATTGTAATTTTTTGAGAATTTGTTGTAAAGTTAGACATTGTTGTAGTTCAAAAGACTTATTATAATTATTTGCACGTCACCTATGTGGCAAACATGTCGAACCAATTATTTTTAATATCTTGCATGCATCAGTTCACTGTTTTTGTATGTATATGTTATTGTAAAAGCTCGAATAATGGTTAATCTTAGGTTTTACCAGTAAATCTTAGAATTTACCAACACGGGTTGGTAAATGTAAGAATTTTATAAAAACGAACGATTTTTTCGGGCTTTTACCATTAGAATTTAGTACATACTAGGTTTTACCAGTGACGGTTGGTAAATGTTGGTTTTAGGAATAAAACAATTAACTTTCAGTCAAAACTTCATTTATTATTATTAGTATCTTAAGAGAGTAATTATTAATCATTTATATTACTAATCAGTCAAATCCTTACCTATTTTTTTATTTGGAATTTTTATTTATTAATTTTTAATAACTAATAATTTAAAACAATTTTTAAATACCTACGTCTCGAATAGTAAAAAATAAAACAAATAAAATTATCTCATCACAAACATAACGCTTACGTTGCTAATCTAACTGAATGAGTATTTTTCTTATTATTTAATATTTATTTTAATACACAAATCGAAGACAAGACAATTAATCAGTTGTCATTTATTAATAGGTAGTTAAAAAAGTTACTTGTTACACGGAGCGCTGTTATGGAAATTGGAATTACAAAGTAATCCTGTGTTTTGCAAGTGCATTTCTTCGACAAGCATTTTTTGATCACGTTCTGACATGTTTATTTCAACATTTACCATGTCTTTAAGGTAAATCCTAACATTTACCAAGTGAATGGTGGTAAAAGTTCGAAATAAACGATGACCATAGAACGGTTCGGACTTTTACCATTAAGAGTAGGTAAATCTTAGGTTTTACTGGAAAATCTTAGGATTTACCGTAGTTCGGGCTTTTTCAGTAACATATTCACATGTTTGGAGCAAATAAATATACTTACTTACTTACTTACCAGTTATTTAAGTCTCATGTAGGATTGAGTATTTTAGAGGAAGTATAGACATTCGATGAGGAGGGAGGAGGAAAACCAAGGAAACGATGGATGGATTATGTAAGGAATGATATGAAAGAATAAGCGTGACGCGTCATGGGACAAGGGCAGGAAGATGTAATAGGAGGCGAGCCTGTTGCCAATAAACGGCCACAAAACCAGACTCCGCGGCTTCTACTGAGAAATTCCTGATGTAAAAATCCAATAACTCCCCAACACGGAAATCAAATCCAGGAGCACGTGCTCAGCGGTCGCACTTGTGACCAAAAGACTAACGAGGCAATCCTACAACCACAAATTCGAAGGCATGTGACATCTATCAACCTGCACTGGACCCGCGACGTGGTACTACCGAGTTCGCTGACGGTCTACCACTTTTCACCCTTATGCTCTAAGTGATAAGGTTGAAAAGTGTTCGACTGTTAGTGAATTCGGTAGTACATTTTGACCCAGATCTCACAGTGAGATCTGTTTCTCAGCAATGGGAACGATATAAGCTGCTTCTGTTACGTTACACCCTGTATTTGGGGCCCCACTAATTTAGCTATACAATTGTAATGCAATTAGGATAACTATTGCACGGCACGACTATGTTTGCGGTATGGCTACTCGCTCATCCGACTATTCATGTGTGAATGTGTATGCGTGTATACGTAACACAAACGTAATGGTACTATGAGCACTACGTAAACGTGTACGATCGTCGTACAGTAAGTCGTACGTCCGTGTTGTCATAACCAGTATAAGCTGACCTCATATTCTATAGGTATATTTAAATGAAAGACAGGGTATAAAGTTCTTCATTCCCCATCGAAAAGGCAAAAGAAACGATGTCGGGTTTTTCTAAATGGTCTTTGTCGCAGAAAACTCGATTCAAATTTTGATTAGTTCTTCATTTATGTCATAGATGGCGCTATAGTAATTTTTGTACTTTGCCGTTACAATTCTATTGACATTCCGTACTACACAAAGTCAGCTCAAGGTCCAAACCACTGAAGTTTTCAGATATAGCCATGAATATGTAAAAACTTCGAAAACCTCGAAAGCGAATTTTTCGTGAAAGGACCAATGTAACTTTGGCCTAGTTCAATAAAATCTGGGTTCCAAAATACTATAAATAAAACAAGGTGTGATCAGACCCTTCACGAAGCTGTCAATTAAGCGTTCTGTATATCTCTAAGTTACTCTACGCGAAATTATTGCTGGAAAACGACTTATTAGTTTGGTTGAAATCAATCAAAACATTGTGCCGATAGGTCCATTGAATAGTACAGTATTAAAAACTTGTATTAAAAAAAACTTGTGAAAATGTTGGAACTTTGACCTCCAATAGCTCCGTAGCTGATGACAAAATACAATATCACAATGACATGGAGAACAAGTGGCTCCCGGCTTCGTCTCTATTCTTCTTCTTTTCCTTTTAATCAGATTTTTTTTTACAATCGTTCTCAAATCATTTAAACACCTTTTGTTGAGAATAGTTGCAGTACTGATGACAATGTTTGTGTCACATGTTTAATTTTATCTTATCATATTAGTCTTTTATAATATTTTCTTACATTTGTACAGATTCTTTTTAACGATAAATATTGTTTGCGAATATGGGAACAGTGTAGGCCTTGTAGATTCCTAGATGCGTGTTGACTTTTGTTGTACGTTTTTGTGTTTTTTCGTGTAGTAAGCAACGACTTATTGTCGGGCATATGCTGTCCCCCCCATAATTAAGTACTAATGCTGTAACACATAATACTTATTTTAAAATGAAATCATTTTAAAAGAGTAAGCATGGAGTTTCTTGCCGGTTCTTCTCCATAGGAAACCACCAAACCGAACCGTGTACCTTTTTGTCAACGTTTTATAAGTGCCAATGTAGGCCTTTGTGAATTGAAATATTTTAATTTTGATTTCGTTAAGGATCGTTTTTCGTTTTACACCCAATAATTTTGTAACGATCACATGCTCTCGACTGTACTGTAATCGCACATTGTGTAAATAATAATGTCTCTTGAATTAGCTATTTTAACAGTGAACACGTAGTTTTTACATCTCAGCACAGATAAACTATATCTAGTGAAGACTACACCTTGGCTTTAACGGTCCGGTAAAATAACCGCTAAAGAAATTGGTACCGATAATGTGCAGCTCGCCTTACCTACAGTGTACAGCCCTAATGTAATAAAGGATACTACAAAGTACTGGTGACATTTTTATCAAGTCGAGCATTATACAATGTGTCCGGTCATGGACTAGCGATGTTCTAGATACTTAATACTTATATAACAACTATTTTAATACACTCTTGATTTGCAAAGAATTTGTTGATATAAGTATTAATCAAAATATTTTTTTGTTTGTTCACAAAAAAATTGACGATTTGCATGAGTTTTTGATATTTTTTTAGTTTAATCTTTTTTCTGAAAGTTACAAAAATGTGAACCCATTATTTCGTAATGTCAACGATAAACAATATTGTTGCCCTCTGAATATTTTTATCTCAGTAAGATTTTTTTTACACACGTAGAGTTTATCACAACAAAAAAAAAATGGCTGCCTTATAGCGGGGAAGTGGATTGGACCCAAGAATGTAGTGTATTAAAATAGTTGTTATATAAGCACCTAGAATATCGCTTGTCCATGACCGGACATATTGTATTAGTTTCATGGAATTTTCCATACGGATTACTGAAGTTCCTAAACATTTTAGGCAAAGATCTCAAGAGATTATTCAGATGAGCCTAAACGGTTAAGTTTGACCTCTGAGTTATGTCCATATCTACAATCTAAAATATTATGATGGCCGTATCATACAACAAATTTATTTTATATTGTACCTATTCAAATGTACGTACTGAACTAACATTTTTACCTACCAACCCTTCCTTTATATCTATAAAATTCTTTGAACAAATATCTTTACCTCTAACAAGTATTTTCTTATTCTCTCTACTGACAAAATACATTGATTCTGAAATATGGACCCGTATGGAAAGTTAGGGTCACTAAAGTTTGACTTGAAATTCATTTTAGTAAAACTACTCGTATAAACTTTACTTTGAGCAGGGTTTTTATACGAGCTGGAACGGGATTCGTAGCGATTTGCTACGCGCTACGTATGTTGTAGCCAAGGTGCTACGGCGTAGTAGCCGTAGCGCTGTCAGACTTTGTATACGACGTTTATTTGAAAGCAAGTTTTAATAACAATTTGTTTTACTATGAGATAAAGTCGAATAGGATACGGAAGTTTACAGGTTTCTTACACATAGTTGAGTTAAAGCATGGAAAACTGCATTGAAACACGAAATTACTTTTGAGCTAAGAGTAATGTTTGACTTCTTGACGTTTTTTATAGGTACAATTTTATTTTATTTTCTCACACTTAATTGTAATATAGTTTCTGTCAGTCTCAATTTACATCGCCTGCGAAAGCATTGGATGTAATTTTTGTAACGAAGTTACGACCTCCTTTAACAGGTCTTGTGTCTTTCGGAGAATTCTTGCACCTTCTCGGGAATTCCTGCAGCTAGCCGGTCATTTAAGATTGTTCAATTTCTGTACAAAAAATACTTCCATTTCGCTGTGAGGAATAAAAACACCATCATCTGCTCAGCTTCCATGAAAATTAAACAATTATTAAACTTTCCTGTGCATTGACAGTTTGGAAGTCATGGGGAGAGGCCTTTGCCCAGCAGTGGGATGATATAGGCTAACAGTAACACAGAACTGGGTTCGAATGTGTGATATCTAGATTTATTTCCCACAACAAAGTTTGCCCTACCGTGTGTAAAAGAGTTCAAAACCAGTTTGTCGTGTCACAATTCTCCATTTTCAAGATGGCGGTGTCACCGCGTTGCGCTATTGTCACTTTTCAACATTACACGACCGTTTTAAAGGGGACTTTTATATTCTACAGTTTGAGCTCTATTTTTTAATTAAAAAAATAATTTCCACGCCTCGTAATGAAAAGAAAACTGCGCTAGTAATTTTGCGACAGTTTTGAATTTTAACTGAAGTAAATGGCTTGCTGTAGGGCCGTGAATGTGCTGTCAATTTAGCTGTAGTTTTTTTTTTTGCGGAAATAAAAACAGTATGAAAGTAAGTATGAAGTCGCACGTAGAAAGTCCAGCCTAAAATGGGCACAACTGGCGAAATATGGTGTACTATAAACACCTCTGCCTAACCCGTCGGGGATTACAGGCTTGAAAAAATGTATAAAATTAGTAATTTCTTTATTACTACTAGCTTTCTCACCCCTGCTTCGCATGACTTTTACAACTGGACAAAACATAGAGGTTTCTATATTTTCTGCCAGTTAAGATCGTAATGGCGGTCATTGACCCACCTACATTTAGTAAAGTTCTTAACTTTGAAATCCAAAAATAAGCGTGTTCGTGTCTTGAATCGTTATCTATCGTAATCTTCCAAATGTTTTCTAATGAAAAACGATACATGGTTCATTTGTTTTGGTTCGTACGAACAGATATTAGGGAAAGGGCAATGACCGCTATTGCGATCTTAATTGGCAGCAACTATAGTTTAGTATAACGTCTAATTCACATAAACCTTCCGCAATTAATTGTCTAAATGATGCGGAAATTTTGTAGAAACGCGCGGTCACAAATACAGATACGAAAAACGACTTTAACCGTAGGAAAGATGTACTTATTTACATGGGTCATTGTAGCCTAAATATATATAGGTCCACTGTTGAATCCTACAAAGGGCTGGTCTGGGCCTATTCCTGTTATGTCAACTTTGAGTTTTCTCGGTAATAGATTTAAAACACATAACAGTGGCGTTTACGATCACTTGACTAAAAAACAACTCAATTACAAAAGTCATCATCTGCCATTCTGTCTAGCCTTTTCCTAACTCCGTTGGGATCGGCTTCTGTCTAACCGGATGCAGCTGATACCAGCATTTTACGTGGAGCGACTGCCTATCTGACCTCAACAATCCAGTTAGTTCTGGGTAATACGATACCCTTTGGTAAGACTGGTTGTCAGACTTTCGGGTCACTGACTACCTGTAACAGTCTGTCAAAGATCTACAAATGACAGCCGGGACAAACGGCTTAACGTGCTTTCCGAGGCACGGAGGAAACTCGGTATGTAATGGATGGTCACCCATCCACAGACCAACCTGAACAAGGCGGCTTAACCTTCAGATCGACCCGAGTGGCCGTTATTATTTAGCCACGAGCTCCTCGTTTTCTATCTCACACAATTACAAAAGTATAAAAATCAAAAAGATGGGTTCGGTTGCCCAAAGCATTTCCATGGCATTGAAAAGTCGTTACTGTGGATGTTTTTTTTTCTTAAATGTCACATCCGTGGTTCCATTAAAGGCTTTTAACAGTGGCTTTACAGTGGATGATATTTCAAAGGAATTTTACAAATTATTTTTGGTAGGTATACGTGGTGGTAGGAACACCGACGCGAAAACGGTTACTACGTATTCAGCACATCATTTTGAGATGAAAAATTTTTTTGGTTATTGAAAAAAAAAACAGCTATTCCATACATTTTGACCTTGAATATATTGCACTTTTGTAGGAATTTTCCCTTCCACCCTGTATTTACAGAAACTCAAAAACAAAGACAGCTGAAACAGGAAAGACCTTTACAAAATTTGAATCGGCTTTTGTAAAAAACCCAATTAAATTCAGTATTCAAAAGGCGTGCGTGTATGACCAGATGTATGAACGTGGACGAGCCGAAAGGAGTTTGTAAGTATCGTCGCAGGTAGCTTGTGTTGTTAAAAGCAATAACGCTATAGTTTAAAAAAAAACACGCTTTGGAGTGATGTCATTTTATTTCTCGTATTCTTCTCAGCATAGCGAAAAGCATGGCAATGCATAAAAATAACTAGTCCACCATCTTTGGGAGTACGCCATATTGGATTTAGAATGACGTTCACTTAGCTAACCAACCATTGTCAACCCAACTAAACATGTATGTAAAATTTCAGCCCAATCGGAAACCGGGAAGTGTGTAAATTTTTCCTTCTATGTTTTTTTTTACATAGTTGCAGATGAAGCCAACATACGCGTGTTTAAAAGTCGTGATTTTATGCCTGTTTGTATATAACTCTGTCCACCAAACCGCATTTAACAATTACTGTTTTCTATCATCAGACTTTAGAGCTTCTGCACTTAAACTAGAGTTAAAACTTAGCGCACTGCTAAAATCTTAAAGCGACGTAGATTAGCTGAACATTTTATTGTTTTAATCATCAACATTTACTACTGTTTTACGGTTCGCTTGAAATAGGTTGGTTTACTTTAAACGGAGTGTTAACTCTCATATATTTTATGTGCCATAAAGCGTTACGTTGTTACAAATAGGAGTGGGAAATAAAGACGTTATGTATTAGTATGTTTTGATACATCGAATCTTGTAAGGAACATATCAGATAAGAAGGAGATTAAGGTAGGTATTTTTTAGGTAGGTATATAACAACATAATCATCTATCAACATAATCCTATAAATGTGTGTTCACATAATGTCCGTGGCGAAAACATAAATCAAATTATATTAATAATATTAATACATACATAATAAATAAATAATAAATAAATGCATATTTTTATATGATAGTAAACTTTATTCGACCATCATTCCGAGCGCGTGAGAGAACCAAACCCTTTATGCATGTTGCCAGTAAAAATAAAAATAAACTTTAAAATGTAGCTAGCAATCATGCTAGTTACATTTTTATCAAAAAACAAAATGTTTAAATTCTGTGTTCGGATACAAATAACATTCACATAAAACATGTTGTAATCTCAATTTCTCTCTCTCTTTCCAACTTCTTTTTCCTCTTAGCTGACAACAAATGTTTAGAGAATGTTTCGCCAGTGCAAACGCACATTAACGCTCCCGTTGTTGAGACACTGGCCCTTTTTTACCCAATAGATTTAGGTTTGGCCGCAACTCGCCTGATGTGAAGCGATGACGCGTCCTAGAGAGCAAGCTTGCCTAGAAGTAATCGATTCACTCGAATATTGAAGAGAAATAAATTACAATGATCGGGAAACAGAGAAGCCGGCAGTGAATTCCACTGGCAGATCGCAAAATAAATGTGGAAGCATAGCGCATTGTTCGGGTTCGTGGAACTTCAACCATGTAACGGTGACGCTTCGCCGTATCTCTGCTCGTCCAATGATAGAATGGAAATGTGGGACTTAGATTGTGTAATTCCAAAGCACATTCTCCGAAATGTAACCGATCAAAACCGATAGGCTGGTAACTTTGCTGCGATGTTCAAGGCTTCCACAGAGACACAGACCTTTCACCTTTAATAGAGCGAAGACCTGTCCTCCATGTAGAACCAGCTCGTGGTTTTTTTTTTTATTTAGGACAGGTGATGTTTTTCTTAGCCCTGGGTTAGAATTAGAACTTAAGACCTAACGAGACATAAGTCAGGGGGTCTGTAAATAAGTTACTGAAATTAAGTTGGATAAGTTTTCAAATAATTTTGGAGTTACCTTAACCCATCGTATTTTTTCTTTTCTCCGTCAAAATACGGATTACGGTTGTCTGGATCTGCCTTTGACTTGAAAAAAAAAATGAAAAAGCGTTTATTCGTACTTGTAACGCTCTGTCATAGTAATGGGCGATAAGCGACTTAAGGCGAGGTTAACCCGAGCACCGTAGGCATTTAACGCGTACCCCAGCCCGCGCAAGGAGACGCGATACGTAACAAATTACGCTGCGCGGGAAACGCGCGCTAAGCGCACTGGTCAAGAGTTCACGAACTCGAGTAGGTTACTAAGTTGCGTTACAGAGTAGAGCAATGCAGTAAATCCACTTGAATTATTTTTCTAGAAAGTATTGGATATAGATAAATTAGGAACGTACGTTTTGTATGAACTTAACCTAATTACTAATTATTAAAAATAAGTAGGTATACTTATTTATTTTTGTGAATAAATTAAATTTAAAATGACTGACTGACACTAAGATCATGAATACGGGTACGATTTTAAACTAAACGCCGCGTGCCATTTGGTTTTCGTAAGGGTGTGATATCTTGGTTACTTATAATATGTTTTATAAACAAATAAAACGTTTTTTTTTTTATAGTCAAATAGTTTTTCTAATAAAGTAAACACTTTTCAAAAGCAAAACATTTATGTATTTCAAGTAGGACAGTTACAGGTACTTTTGAAATGTCGAGTCATAGAGAACAATAAAATGAAGCTACAGTCCCAGTCAAAAAGCATAATAACTGTGAAAGTACTGTAGTTGCCCATTCCAAAGCGTAGATCTGTATGGGTCTACTATTTTTTAAATAGTTTATTACCTATGTTTTTCTAAGAAATGTTTTAAAAATGTAAATTTATATTGTAAGGAAATTAAATAAAGGTATAAATAGTTCAATGAGTTATAGCAATTAGCTGACCCACCTTTGGCATAGATGGTTGAGATTTTTTAGAATAGGTACAAAGCGATTGAATTTTTGTATTTTATTTATTTGAGTAAAGTAAATAAAATATAAAAGAACCGGACCATATTCCAAAAATGCATTGGTTTCTTCCTGTTACATGGGGTTGACCTTGCACTTGATAATACCAATTCCTTTTTTGTGTATGACCGGGTATTTTGTTTTTTGTGAAACTCCTTATGTTTTATTTAACAATGTCTACACACTTCTCCTCTTGCCAATAAACACTGAATAAAGTTATGCACGGGATAAAGTCTATATGTATAGCCAAACTAGCCAAATAGTTTTTTTTATTTATTTATAACCTTGTCATAACTTGATTTATGGGAGTTGATTCTAGTGTACCTATTGCTCATAAACGAGCTTGAGCCTAAACGTTACCGAAAAATATAAATAATATTCGTACGAAATGGTCACACTGTCGCACGCACGACGGCCAATCAGGCTATAAAAAACCAGTTTATGCGGATCTCTTATTGTATAGGAAATCTATACAAAGCAAGGCCAAGTTTTACTGGAAATTGCTTCATGTGCCGCTGTGTGTACAAGCACAGAAGATTCAAAATTCAAATGCGAAATCATATATGGCGAGTTTTGCCACGACACAATAAAGTGCAGTTGAGGCCGTACAGAGCTAATTACCTACAGTTACAGTCTACATAATATTCACCTACAAGCTGCCTCCCTTTCTACGAGTATTGCGTAATCTGTTCTGACTACGTTGCCTATTGCGTATTGTACTTTTGTAAACAAATGACGTTTCAAATAAACCTAAGCTCGGTGTTTACTTAGTAATATGTGGATCAGAAAATTTAAATAATATAATGTAGGTGAATAATTATATGGTCAAAGCATCCTTTTCTTTTATTTTGTCAAAATTAAAAGGAAGTACCTAATAAAAAACTATAACTATAAGAAAACTAAATTTTAAACAGGTATTTTTTTACAAACTATTGTCTGTGCTATTTTCGGCTCAGCTCGTAACAGAACTTAGCGTATAACAGCGGGGTGGGGTGGCGGGTTTGCAAAATTGGCACACGTCCGACCTCCAACGCGTTCCGCTCGGGACTAAAGCAGCGATGCGAGCGCACGAAACGATGAAAACAGTTGATTTTGGAAATGGTGGTTTAGATATTTTCATATTTCACATGATGGTGGCCGATGTTCGTCACATTTTTTGCGACCTTTATTATGGTTTAAGTTTCATTGTTAAAAGCCTAATATAACTCAAATGAAATGATATTTAAACCATCATTTAGACTTGTCTTTGAGATTTAATTGGATGCAGTAGAGTGCAAGTAATCGTGTATCGCATGGCCGAGGCATCTAGATCGAAGGGTGAAATATATAATATATTTTTTTCAGAATTTAAATCCGTGCTATCTACGAATAAAACACAATACAATACTACGTTTTTCTGGATAAGCTCGCCTTAATACTAATGTAAGTACTACTACAGATACAACATTGATTGAATAAATTTTGCTAAAACTGAATTAGTATGCAATAGAGTTTGGGACTTTATGAATCTAAAAATCAGAAGATTTGATCCCTATTTGAATTACTTGGTGTTTTAAATATGTATGCAAAATATATTTTTTACTATTTGTTTCAGATGATCTTAATAATCATCTAACTAACCTATGATGTTCTTAGACTGCTCAGCTCGCAATATTCTAGATCAACTCGCAATTTTTTGTTTATTTAACTCGCTAACTGCCGTAAGTGAGACCAGTTCTTAAGAACAGGTCAAAGGTGACTTTATAAAGGTTAATTTTGTAAATTAGAACGTAAGACAGCTCGTGCTAGTAGTTTCATATTAAAACATATAGTTTAATTACAAAGCAGTGCTGGTCTTAAATAAAGCTAGAACCTTTAGTATCTCGTGTGTTTTTTTCTCCTAGGGAAGTAGCACGTTTTATTGAGAAATAGGTAGGTAATTTTATTTTTGTAGTTATGTGATTATTTTTGAATTTCTGAGAAAAATGATCCTACTAATATTATAAATGCGAAAGCTTGTGAGTATGGATGGATGGATGTTTGTTACTCTTTCACGCAAAAACCACTGACCGGATTTGGATGAAATTTGGCACACAGATAGTTTATAACCTGGATTAACACATAGGATACTTTTTATCCCGGCAGTGCGATCTGGTGGGACAATTACCGAACTCCACGCGGGTGAAACCGCGGGCATGAGCTAGTTAAATATATTTCTATTTACATAATTGAGTACACTTTGAAAGAAACTTTCCGTTAATAAACACCAAGAGATCTGTCGAATCATCTCCCGATTCAATTATTTACGGCGAAAGAGACACCGAACAAAAAATAAGCAACGCAATTTTGCTCAAAATATAACAAAATCATAATAAATCACGTTCCTCCTCGCCGCCTTTCACACAAAGCAGAAAAGTCTTTTATTTTCAAAGTGTACCCTCCAAATTGCATTTGCCGAAAGATTGGCGACATTCAGAATTCAGTTGTATAAAAAAGAATGCCGATAGACAGGGTGTTCGTTATTCTGACCACGTTCCTTCTATAAAAACGCGTTGCGAATACTCCTGGCGTCAGTCTGTGGTTGACATTCCGATGTTCAGAACTTGGACTACCCAAAGTAGTCTGTGGTGGAGAGGAATTCTTATTAAAAAAGATTTATAACTTCATTTAAAAGTTTTATTGGCATGCTTACTTTTATGGTCTGTTGGATATAATTGCCACTGAGATACGGGATATATTAGCTCTCTGGTCGTATCTTAGTGATGACATGACGACACTAAAACTTTTCGAGATTTAAAATCAAAATCAAAAATCAAAATCTATTTATTTGCCAGAATGTAGGTTTACAATGTATGATCTTAAAACTATAATGGGCCCTTTACATTCTACCATTACATATGGTGTGCAAATATTTAATTTTAATCTGCACCAGGTTATTGTTCTAATTATGTGAATTTGGAACAAAAATAAAATAAGAATAATAAATAGTCAGCAACATCAAAATAAGATCGCATGCATCGATATATAGTAAAAAAATAAATTATTTCATTGATGTCAAAGTTATACCTATGTCATCAGAGATAAAGTTTAATAAAATGTCAGAATAAGAATATTATGTATAAAAAATAGTAAATTGTAATTGATAATGTCATAAATATTAATTCGAACATCAATAAATTATTATAAGGTATATAACAATATTATTGATTTCTACTATTTCCCTCTCCGCGATCTGACATGTATTCATTAAGATTATAAAAGCATTTGTCTTTTAACCATTGCGTTACTTTTTTTTTAAACATGGTCACAGGTAGGTCTTTAAAAGCGTCCGGTAATTTGTTATATACCTTTACAGCATTTATGTACGAGTTCCTTTTATACAATTCGAGCCTACATTGCGGTACACAGAGCTCATGTTTAAATTTATTTTTATTTCTAGGAACTACATTTCGTTTGGTTACATCTTTGTGTTTAATGAAATATTCCGGATGTTGTTTTACAAATAGGCATAATTCTCTAATGTACATACACGGCAATGGCAGAATATTGCACTTTTTAAACAAGGGCTTACAACTATCCGTATACCAGGCCCCACAGATTGCACGTATACATTTTTTTTGTACTCTGAACGCTTTTGTAATTTCCACCGAATTACCCCACAACAAGAGACCATAAGCGAGTACGGACGAAACGTATCCGTGATAAGCGCAAAGAGCAGCTTCTGTTGATACTGTGACTCTTAATCTTTTTATTGCGTAGACAAATCTGTCGAGTTTATCACAGACGTAATCGACGTGTGTTTTCCAGTCGCAATTCTGATCCAACATTATCCCTAGAAATTTAGTACTTGCCACTTGTTCAATCATAGTGTCATTATATTTAACCTTTAACGTCAATGGCTTTCTTTTATGGGTTTGGAATTGGATCATTTTAGTTTTTTCCATATTAATTTGTAAGTTGTTAGAATGTAACCAGTGTATTATTTTGTCTATTGCTTTGTTTATGTCTTGCTCATACGTGTCTGCATTTTCACATTTCACAATGAGAGTTGTGTCATCGGCAAACAAGATTGTGTTATGTTCAATCATATTTGGGAGATCGTTAATATATAAGAGGAATAAAAAAGGACCCAATACACTACCCTGTGGCACTCCAAAATTATTTAGTCTATATTCACTTCTATGTAAACCCTTCTTATTATTATGTATTTTAGAGATTTCCACACATTGTTTTCTGTCACTTAGGTAATCTCTCAACCAGTCGTTTGCTTTACCTCGTATTCCGTATTTTTCTAGTTTATGTAAGAGCAACTTGTGGTCTACAAAATCGAACGCCTTACTCATGTCTAAGAAAATCGCCACGATTGGTAAACCATCATTTATAGCCTGGGTGACAATTTTGATCAAATTGAAACATGCCAATGAAGTGCTACTATTCTGTCTAAACCCAAATTGCTCATCTTTAAGTATCTGAAAACTTGTTGTAAAGTCTTGAAGCCTTTTGAGCATAATTTTCTCAAAGATTTTTGACATGATTGGTATCAGCGTCACTGGCCTATAATTATTCATGTCAGTTGTTTCGCCTTTTTTGAAAAGCGGCTTAATAACTGAATTTTTCAATATGTGTGGAAATGCACCTTCCTCAAATGATAAATTTATTAGATAACACAGTGGTTGACATATGTATGGTGCGCATAATTTAATAACATTGGTTGTTATGTCATCCACTCCTGCTGCATTTGTGTTATTAAGATTTTTAATTGTTTGAACTATTTCCATCGCATCAGTTGGTTTTAGGAATATTGTATGTTCACTATTAGTCTCGATAGTTTTGTTTATCTCGTCTTTATTATATTTAAAATTCTTGCTATTTGTCAATTGTATATAAAACTGATTAAATTTGTCACTTATTTCCTTAGGGTCTTCATATGTCCGATTATTGTTGATTATTTTGTCAATTTGTGTTAATGTACTAACGTCACCAATGTTTTCATTAATCACTGTCCATGTGGCTTTACATATATTTTTATTAGTGTCAAGATATTTCTTATTCTGAAGTTGTCTAGATTTATAAATGCACTTTTTGAGTATGTAGCTGTATGATTTATAGTGTTTGTTTGATTTTTTTCTGTTTGTTTTATTGTGTAGTTGGATGAGATAGAGCGACCGTTTCTTTATGCAGGATCTTTTTATGCCCTTCGTCAACCATTTATGGTTCCCTTTTTTATTGGACTTCTTTATTTTGTTTATTGGGAAACACAGATTGAAAAATAATTTAAATAAATCATGAAATTCAGCAAACGCTTCTTGTAGGTTTTTTTTTTCGTATACGTCTGAGAAGGTAAGCGATGACATACAACTTTTGAATTTGTCCATATTTTCTCTACTATAATCTCTGACATTCTCATACCAGCTGATTATTTCGGACGATTTTGTAGTATTCAGCGATAGCGTTTGACCTGTTTCGTGGTCAGACAAGGCAAGGTGATGCACCTCCGCCTTAACTTGCCTAATATTGCTTGCTAACTGATCAAGACATGACAATTGTCTCGTTGGTGTTTTGATATGCAATTCAATTTTAAAATTTTTTAACATACTCTTCAAGTCTTCGCTACTCTTGTTTGGTTTTAAGATGTCCAAGTTCCAGTCGCCACAAAGAATAATTTTTCTATGTTTCCTAGTAAGGCTTACTAGTAACTGTTCAAGTTTCTCAAGAAATATTTGTGGGATACTGTTTGGAGTTCTGTATAAGCAAATAATCATGATTTTATTAATTTCGACGCCACAACATTCAAAATTGAGTTTACATGATAAGTCATTAATATTAGTCAAAGTTTTATATTTTAAATTATTATTAATCAATATGCATACCCCTCCTCGTTTAGTGTCACGTGAATATGATGCAACTAATTTATAACCGGGAATTTTCAAAAGCATTTCTGTACCTTTTTTCATGAAAGTTTCAGTCAAACACACCACATCTATTCTTCTACCATTTTGCGACAGTTCGTTAATTGCAAACGTTAATTCCTCGGTTTTATTTATCGCGCCGGCAATGTTCTGGTGAAATATTCTAAAGTTGAATTCCGGATTAGGGGCGAAAACATTTATTCGCTTGTGACGGCAATATTGTATCAGACTGTGCCCTTAAACACGGTGTAGATTTTTTAAAATAATAGGGTATGGTTCCCTTCTTGTGAGTTCCGGTGGTTATCACCTCCAGTTTGCTCAAAGAGGCAGTACAATTATTATTACCTTGTATATTTTTAGACGACTCAAAGTAGAATGGAATTGTGCCCTTTTTAGGAATGTTTGTGCTTTCTAATTTAGCCTTGTGCCTTAGTAACACAAGATTTTTACAACACAAAAATGTTTTGTCATAATAATTTGAGTCAATCTTTAAGTTAACTAATTTACATACATCTAATAAATAATAGAATTTATCATACGGGTAATTACATTTTAGATTAATAAATGAGCAATTTTTAAAGTTGTCACATATTGTTTTTAAGTTGTTATTTAACATAGTTTGATTTAAATATTTGTTCCGTAAAACACTAAACAATAACAAGTTAGTCTTTTGGAAGGATTTCAGGATGGTAACTAATTCTATTATTACTTTACTCGGGTTAGTGTCGTTTTCTCCTATGCACATAATTATCCAATTATCATCGGAATCTTCCATTTCATTAATAGGTTTAAGAATTTCCTCTGTGGAGGCATATGGTTTTGTTGTGGAAGAAATGTGATAATTCCCGTACTTTGAGTCTTTTCTAGATTGTATAAGAAGTGAAGCAAGCCCTGTGAACTGTTGACCTCCAACTATAGTTAGCTGGGATATAGATTTAGTTTGTATGGTGTTAAGCAGTTGTTTGTTATTGTTTACTTCGTATTCTCCATGCAGATTTCGTAAAGCGCCAACTTTTATGCCCTGATCACACTTCTTCAAGCTAGGGTTGTGTTGTGGTGACCCGCTCATGCTCGTGTTACTTGCAGCGCCATCTGTTATGTTTTCTTCAACCGATTTTGTCTCAAGATCAATTAAACTTGTCTCAAGTTTCTTTTTGTACGTAATATTAAGATTTTGTACCTTACATTTCTTCTTTTTCGAAGTTGAGTATTTTTTTGCACTACTAGTTGGTCCGCTACATAGGTTTTTTAATTGCGCTATGGTATTTAGTTGTTCAACTGTTTGTTTTTTCAAACTGCTGTTTTCCATGATTAAGTTATCTATTTCGTTGTTAGCGGTATTTAGTTGCATTCTCAGTTGTTCAATTTCTCCGTTTAGTCTATCAAATTCTTCGCAGCTTAAGCCGGTTGCAATTGGTGGTAGACTCGTCGAAAGATATTCCGAATTTGTGGAATCGAACGAAGAATTAGGAGAGCTATTTAAGGTTTTACGTCTTCGTTGCGTTACATTATCAAAATTCATGGTTATTTGTACTGACGACAAGTTGGCAAAGAAAATGGGACTTAATATTATGGCAACACATCCATGCACGAATTTCTCTTGATGTGCTAAAAAGCTATGTTCCAAGTCGGCAGAAAGAATGAATGATATCAATGATATGAACGTAATGTAATGTCAATCGTGTTCTGCTACTCGCTGATAGATGTCGCTATTTCGTTGAACTGCAATTATCGACTTGTTTGAATTTTAAAATAAAAATAACGAACAGCTGTTGTGAGAAATGTTGATCAATTTCCTAGTTTTTTATCACCACACACCATAAATTGTTTATAATTATGATTGCTTTGTCGTCAATTGTCTTACACTTTGGATGTTTACACTGGTATAACTTATAGCCCAGAGTTTATTGAGTTTTTAGTCACTGTTTACATATTTGGGAATCAATGTTTATATGATAACCCGATATTTTTAAACTATGATGACACTGTTACTGCTTGTTTATGAGTCTATCTTCACTTTTATGTATAATGCACTGTTTGAATACTGGTTATACTATTTTAAATAATTATTTAATTACGAGCACAATCACACTAATGTTTACTTGTCAGCTGTCAGCTGTCAATTTAAACCCAGTGACCCTCGCTTGACGAATCCTTTGATGCAAATGCTAATAGATCGATACTTCGAGAGGCATTAAGGGAAGGATAATGTAGGATTTCGGATCAACCACCTTTTGCCCGTTTTTTTAACTGAGAGTTTAATGGGAGCTGATTTATTAGATTGAGTTCACACATTGTGTTTTTGGACAAACGTCGTCTTTTTTTCGAATCTTTCACTTTTGAGGACCCCAAAAATTCGAAAGAAAGTAAAAATATTTATGTGTCGCAAGGACATGACGTGCATGCAAAATAGCAAGAAAAAATATAAACATACAAAGCGTATCAAATATTTACAAACACACCAGGACGGAAAAAAATAGTTGACAGCTTGTACGTCGTGACTGCGATAAAAGGGTTACGACTCAGCATGATGCTGTACTATGGGGGGCAGCGCTGGTTTTCAGGTGTCACCCGAGAAGAACAGGAGCCAAGCCAGCATAAAACTAGAATACATAAATAAGAAAATAATAGAAACAATTAGGTTTTTACCATTGTATATCCATTTGTATTTCTACCTTACCAAAAAAAAAGACCTCACAATATGGCCACTATAAAAGGTACGTTAGTATTAAGTTTAGTTTTAAACCGTGAAAGCTTAAAACAGCGTTTAGTTGTGTCAACAAAACCAGTATAATCTGGCTTCTCATTCTATTGAAACTCCGAACTACCCTAGACCAGTTCAAGGTATTACCAACGTGCTTATTCGATTCTTAGCAGAATGTATCTCAGGACCTTTTTCTAACACCAAAAGTTCCTCTACAGCGGTCAAACTAAAAGACTTCAGTTTGCATAACAAAATTCTCTCGGGATATCGATGCACCGTCTTCGACTTCATCTCTTGCTGCTCACGTCCCATCCGTGAATCGCTTTGAGCAGTTTTCACTCTTATACCTTCAGTAATAAGGTTGAAATGTGGTCAGCTGCCAATGTCACGATACCAACAGTGAACTGCTAACTTTCAGCGCAGTACTTATCTAATAAAAGTGTTATTGTAGGTAAAACCTTGGGGAGTGTTTTATTTGGTATGTTATACGGGGTAATAACTATGAAGTGACGTGAAAGTGTCTTGTGCGTTGAGTCGTGGTGGTTGCGGGTTCGAAACCGTGCAACATCAAAGTAGGAAAAGTACACATTTCAGTTCAATTTTTGTAAGTTGTACAAGGTGTAAACGGACCCTTCACTAAGCATTGTTTGTCTTTTTATATTAGTGTATCTGTGTAAATGTATATTTACATTAATATTTCTTTTGATATATATTTACAGTATTTTTATAAACTTATAGTTTACCTTAGTATTCATTAAAATTATTTTCAGATATCCACCTACCACTGTTTGTCTCTGCGTCACCCAAAGGTTGACTGGTAGAAAATGCCTATGGCAATAAGTCCGCCACTGTACTTTGTGCTTGAAGTGTTAAATAAATAAGCATTATGTGCATCAAACTAAGTAACTCTACGCAAAAATCATTTCAGGGAAATTCGTTTTTTTTTTCGGGGTCAGAAATCACGGTACGTACGGTAGTACTCAATGTTACGCATTCAAAACATTGTACTGATGGATGCATTGAATAGTAAGGGGGTCGTGGAGGTATATGTAAAGTTTTAACATTCGAAACCAGTATTTAAAAAAAAATACTTGTAAGAGTTGGAAAAAGTTGTAACTTTGACCCCCAATATCTCCGTGACTAGAAGGTTCCCAGGTATAATCAAGAACAAAAAAAATAACGCTACGTTAAGCGTATTTTTACACTCATTAGTTAGCCAAGTGGTAAGAAAGGAGGTGTCTGATGACATGACGAGTAATAGAGTAGTATGGAAGAGGAAGACATGCTGCGCCGACCGCAAATGAATTGGGATAAGGGCAAGACAATGATGATAATGATAGTTGGCCGCACCGTCCACGTGTCACGCGCGTGCGGCACGTGTTTCGTACCGCCGCGCATTGGATCGTTAGTCGACGTGATATGCTCGCCAGCAATTTCTTTCATTTGTTTTCCTCGCAATCATGGTGTCACACGCGTGTCGCTTGAGCGTATATACCCTCGCCAAGTGAGAACTGGCAGCAGAAGAAGTACATTCCGACAAAAGACAAAACTAAATGCTTGACTAAATGCCTATTGTTCCTTATGATCGCGGTAAATAGGTTCAGTATATCATAACACAGATGCCATGGATATTTAATGGTACTAACATCTGAATTCTGAATTAACCTTGGACACACCATGTGATGAAAAACAGGACTTTATCGGTGTGGAATATTCTGGTAAAGAAACAAACACTTACTAAAAATAACCTTTATCAAATATTTCCTCATTCACCAAGCTTCCTTTTCTTCGTACCTCTACTAGGTATAATAAATTCTTGAGTGAGAATAAGCCTTTTTACTGAACTGCTCTTGTCCCATGTGGCGAGAAACAGATGAGCATCGTTTATTTATCTCTAAGCTGGACACAGAAATATTATCTTAGGAATTAATAAAGAATATTTATGAACGAGCAGCGAGACTGTTTTGCCGATAAGTCTATGGTATTGTACCATTGAGCTGGAAACAAGCAGGTGCTTCATGTGGTTGTGCCTTGTCTATGCTCTCTCAATTTTTTTCAAGAATGTACTTTTTGGTACTACATAGATGCTTTGCTTGCTGCTTAATTATTTGGGGTCCTTTACAATCTTGATTGTTTAAAGTAGAAGTTTTAATGAGGTTAAATTAAATGACTTCCTTACGTTGTGCTATTGAGGTAGTCAGAAATACAGCCAGAGTTGCTGGCTGGTTAATCCTTAAACGTTACAAAAACTAATAGTGTTTTGATTCGATTTCCTTTGCCCGTGGTTACAGAAAGGGTACACATACATGTATTTAAAAAATATTGTTTGAAATATTACGCTTTTATGGAGTCTGGATTTGTGCTCGGTTGATGGCAATAGGCTTGCCCCCTATAACATGTGACTTAAACATAACTGGTGAAATGTGAGTGTACTATTAGGTACACCTTTGCCTAACCCTTCAGGTATTACTGACGTGATGCTCCTATTAAACTCGCTATTAAGCTCCTATTGGGTTTCGCCATAGTCAAGTAAAAAGTGCTTTCCATAACAATGGAACCTAATTACGTAGTTACCTATCTATAATCTGTGTTCGTTAACTGAATACTAATCTAAAACTATTTAAACTAAAACTAGCAATAAACCTACATTATCGTGTGTAATTTTGCAACAAAATTACAATTAGCGTTGTTACTAACAGACTTCAGTACTATTTAATTGAAGTAACAACAAAATAATCGGGAGGGTAGTCATTAAAATGTAATAGTGAAAAGGGACCGTAGTTAGAAAATTTGCATGCTTTCGGTACGCCTTTACTGGAAATTAGTAAGGGACCCACAATTCCTCAAATTTGTTATAGATTAGTGATGTTACCCATTCGATGTCAGTAGATGTAATAGTTTAAAATTTATTGAACTTTTGCATAGCTCCAATTGGCATTTTTAAGATTCATGTTAGATGTAGTCTCAGCCCAAAATATAATAATAAAACAATTTAAACATCAACTAGACAAACATATATGTATATCATACTGCAAGAAGAACATCTACTGGGGAACAACAGGATACTAGGTTATAAATATATGAGAGTCAGTTACTTAATATTGTTTTACGTAGAAAATGAAGTAAATAAACTTATGAAAAAGCAAAACATAAATTAACCAGCACTCAAGTTTCTCTTTAGAAGTATTTTTTTTACCAGCCATTTCATTACTTTGTAAATAAAAAAAAATCTTTTGCTCGACATCGTAAATTAAAATTTTAAATTGTTAAAATGAATGTCACGGAACAAATATTTGTATGGCCTACAGATAGTTGTTCTAGGTCTGGCTGTTTGTGAATGTGATTTTAAATGTTTCTAAATTCACCCACGATACAGAAAAAAATACTAGTGTGCGGCATCGCTTAAAAAAATACATCAAAGGATGTAGAAGAATAACAGTGTATTCAAAAATTTCAAAGTATTCGCCAATCATCGATCAATAAATATGAAATGATACCTTTATTCCAGCGAAACTTTATTTTCTGTTATGGCAGACGATATTTTCTGATATGAGAACGTATTTCATACGAACGAAAAAAAAAATTTCGTTCTGAATTTTTAATGCGTCAATATGAAATCGAAATTGGAGCATCCCTAGATTTCGTACCGACATTACCTACCGGCCTATAGTTGGAAACGTAAATATTAATAGAGTTTTCAATCGAAAACGAAACTCCCTGAATTTCCTGCGAAAATGATTGTTCCCCGTTTATATTTTGAGTGGCTTCAAATTGCCAATTCGCTCTGTTTTAAATCTCATTACTTTATCGACATCAAAATTCGGAAATCTGTTTCTATTTTAACTGTTATTAAGTTAGACTTTCGAATTGATATTTTGTGAAAGTAATTTAGTCCTAAAATAAAATAGAAAAATCATTATTTTTAAAGGACAATTAATTTAGAAGTAGAAAAACACGCGCGGTTTTATTGAAACGTTATCTGCTATACAAAAAGCTTTTATGTTTACTTTTTAAAATAAAATAAACTGACGGTTGAAAAAACAAGCCATAATTAATGTTACACGTGTAGCGAATAAAATCGTGTTGAAACCTTCAACTTAAGTTCAAGGCAGGTACCAAACTTCATAAATAAATACAAACACTGTTTACCATCGTAATAAACCAACGTAATTTAGTTCAGAACTTCAAACTTGTTGGTAATGAAGTTGGTGGAGATTTTGTCACGAATAACTAGAGGTTTGCTCAAGTTTGCTTCCCTCCATTTAGTGTGACTCATTTATCATAATAAGTATTGTGATTTTGATAGGTATTTTAACGTATAATTTACATGACAAAAGAGAATATTGTGGTCTACCTTTAGTATACAACTTAAATAAATAGTCGATTTGATGCTTGTTGACCAAAAACTTATTTATGTTATAAATACATATTTAAATTATCCCTTTATTTATTGTTTGTTGACTAATTATCTATGAACTTGTATGATCAAGTCTTCGTGTGATTGGTCGAAACTTTGACAGTTATCAACGACCAATCATAAACAAGTAAAATGGCGGGCGATAAAAAAATTGCCGGCAGGCATTTGAGGGATATGCCCGCCATGCTCGGGCATTCGTGCTTCAACATCGGTGCTAGTCACTTGCATTGTATCGCTATACCAAACTGTGTTACTGTACTGCTATAACTAGTAATAAAAGTGATCTTTAAAGTTAATAACGCGTGTTTTTTTTATAATCAAAGTCCTTACTTCTGATTGTTGAACCAGTACGGTTCACATTTATTTTTAAACGTTTAAAACAACATTTGATCAAAAATAAAATACATGATGAAACGGATGCCTGAAAACATTTTCTTATTTCTTTTGAAGTAAAGCTGATACTTATAGTAACTGTCCTGACAGCCCTCAGAACCTTTCTTAAGTCAACCTAGAGACTATGCTATAGTAAAGACACCATAGTAGATACTTTAACTACAGCCAGGGGTGCACGTGACTGTAAGTATATCTCACAGATCGTTGGAATCTTAGCAATGGTAGGAACCATGAAGTTTTACTTGGTAGGAATCCGATATAATCCATCCATCCATCCATCCTCTAGGACTAATCTTAATAAGTTTGCCCCCTTGTCACGCGCCATAATATTGTTAAATCTTATTTCAGATGAGGTAGATATATTTCACTGCAGCCTGATGAAGTTCACAGGAGTAGCACTGAAGTGCATTGAAAATGTTTAGAGGTTTTTTTAATCGTAGGTAGTTAAGTGAATTCTTATTGTTTTTTTGTTTCTAATGTATGTTTGTTATATACATTTGGTGGTAGTAACATCGCATTCTAGCTGTTATGGTGTTATTTACGTAATTTTAAATAAATAAATAATCCTTTGTTCGACCCAGAAGGGAAATCCTTCTGGTTCGAACAACACGGACCCAAACAAAAAAAAAAGATAGATAGGTACTACTTATCGGTAGATGATATGGGGAACCATATCATATTTGCAAGTCAACGCCCACGAATTACGTATTTACCGGACCCAGCAAACACGTAAATTATGTAAGAATCGAACCCCGACACTACAAAGGGCAGATGCTTCACTGCTTAACCATTTGGGTCAAGTGTATCCGCCCAGTAACAAATCTAGTCCACTATTTGCATAACAGTGGGTGGGTAATTAACCGTATTGTAGGGATAACAAAACCAGCCGAGTGTACAAAATGTCTATTTCTCTCCGTTTTGGGTCTAATTTCTCTTGTTATTTAATGAATTAGATATAATTAAACATGTAAAAACTACGAAATGGTACAATTTTCGGTTGTATTTTTTTCATTTGCTGTAATGATTCTTGGGATTTGAAACGCTGAAGCTTTATTTTTATATAAAGTATTTTTTCAGTGAGAACAGTGGAAGGTAATAGAGGAGACATTTACCAAGCAGTACAATGGGACAAAATAGGTTAAAAAAGTATTGTTTTCTTTTTACTAATACTTTAGTATGAAGTGTATGTATGCTCTCTTATAGTGCATAACGTAGTAGGTACGCTCCTTTACAATATAAGTATAATTTTAAGCTAAGTAAGCACTTTACTCTAATGCGCATTATAAAATATATTCCCTTTTATTCAGTGATTAAAGCGCATTCGATCGAGCTGGTTGTCTGATTTAATAGACCCTAGGACCCCCAACATTTCCAGTAGAACAAAAGACAAAGAAAAGACAAGCTGCGCCGACCCCAAATAAATTTGGATATGGGACAGGTAAATGCTGATAATGACTAACACATAAGTAAAGCGACCTGCTTGTGGTACATGTGCATATTTTTATTACTATTTTAAGTCTATTTTTTTTTTTTTTTTAAATTATTGACATTAATTACAAATTAACAGTAACTCAGTTTAAATAAAGGAAAAAATAATTTAGAAACCTAGCTTGCTATTCTCGCATATTAGTCCACTGTCATCTGCCTAGCCTTTTCCCAACTATGTTGGGGTCGGCTTTCAGTCTAACCAAAAGCAGCTCAATACCAGTATCTTACATGGAGCGACTGCCTATCTGACCTCCACAATCCAGCTAGCTCTGGGTAACACGATATCCTTTAGTAAGACTGGTTGTCAGACTTTCGAGCCACTGACTTAACGACTATTAGTCCACAGTGACCGCTACAATACGGTGCGCCGTCAAGCGTCCGCCACAAACTGTGCAGTCGAATTTATTTATACATTTTCTTTGATCTCGTCGAGTCGTTGCACACTTGGCACTTGAGTTGTCGCGTCTGAACCACAAGAGAGTAGTGGCTTAGTGACTGTTCCCAGCCACTGCTTTTTGTGAAAAAAAGCATCCAACTATGGCGGTCACAAGTAATTTTTTTTTGCATAAACTTAAACGCATAAAAAATAACTTGAGATCTTAGAGATACTGAACGAATTGCTAGCAGTAGTATGGACGAGCTTATGCCCGCGGCTGCACCCTCATGAAGTATAAGAATTGATTGAGATCCCGCGGGATCGTACTATCGGGATAAAAAGTATCCAGTTTATTAACTACCTGTGTCCAAATCCGTTCTGTAGTTTTGGCGTAGAAGAGAAACAAACATCCATCCATTAATCCATCCATCCTCACAAACAAAGCCTTGCTGATCAACGGCGTCGAATCGACCAGATAGTGTAAAATTTAAACCCTTGAAGTTCTTAACAAAGTCCGATTCAAATAAGGAAGTAATATTTTTAAAATAATTTCACGCGAACGAAGCTCGCGGCCATCAGATACTCAATCAATAAAATCGCGTCAGTCTGTCGATTATCTTTTGTTCTAAAGACAGTTTTGTTCTTGTACCTATCGTGTATAACAACAAACGCTTCGTAAAACAAAGGAAGAGGGAAGCAATTGTTCAGATAATTTTGACGGGATACCTCCGGCCGTCTATGGGATGGACTGACGTTATGGACAGTTTATATTCCACAGCTACCGCTATTGTTGGAAACCCTTGTGGGGGTATTGTGGGACTTTGTAATAGCGGTTGTTGTGGTTATTAGAATTTTAGTTATCAGTATTATTTTACTGATCTGGATTGTTTGGGTATATTAAATTCCAGCTTACCTTTTGTTCTATGTTAACAAATACGTGAAGTGCAGAAAATGTGTTTTTGCTAAATCAGACAAGACCGAAAAGAATTTTAAACAGTTGTGTTTTTCTGATATCTGCTTTACTTACTATTATCTGAGCTGTCACGCAGTGGGTGCCAGAAGACGGGCGTCGTCGCCGAGGGAGGCCTAGAAAACGCTGGCGTGACGACCTAGAGGCGTTTAGGAGAGATTGGCCAGAGAAAACCGCACGGAGAGAAGAGTGGAAGGCTATGGGGGAGGCCTTTGCCCAACAGTGGGACAATAGAGGCTAAGAAAAAAAAATAATTTAAAGAAAAACAAAAAACCCGACTGTGTAAAAACTAATTTTAAAACTAAAAAGAAAGAAACAAGCCCAGTAGTTTAAATCATAAATTCTAATGCAGAACAGAACGACTCACAGTCGGGGCCCCTTGGGAAGATTTGATTGGTAAAATTTGAATGGGCCCCGACTGTGAGTCGTTCTGTTCTGCATTAGAATTTATGATTTAAACTACTGGGCTTGTTTCTTTCTTTTTAGTTTTAAAATTAGTTTTTACACAGTCGGGTTTTTTGTTTTTCTTTAAATTATTTTATTTTATTTTATACTTTTTAGTTACGATTCATTGACTTCGTTATAAGATGGTAAATTTCGCAATCTAGTAATTTCATTGAGGGAGTTAATATCGTGGGGATTATTAAGTAACTCTCGGTGGTCTAAACTACTGATGATTAGTCCCTCTAGAGACCTAACTCGGCTCAAAGCTACATATGCTTGACCTTTAGCAAAAATGCGTGAACTTAAGTCAACCACAGCTCGGTCCAAAGTAGTTCCTTGGAGCTTGTGTACAGTTACACCCCAGCACAATATCAATGGCAACATTTTTCGCTCTATTTTACCCTGTCCGCGCAGTGCATCGAATTCTGTCGTCGATGGTTCGATTCTGACTCCTACTCCAGGAACATTGTTTTAATTGCTTTGTCGTCAAATTCTAGAAAAACAGCCTGTGGCAATTCTCCGGGTTCCAATTGGTCCCTCCGAAGAGCTGGCCACTCAATTGTTCTTATAACACCCATTGCTCCGTTAACAAGACCATGGATAACATACAAATTTCTTCGTAACATAACTCGTGATCCTAAACCGATTGTTAAATATTTAACGATTCCTCCAGTTTTGTTAGGATCATCAGAAACATGTACATTTTTCGGTTTTTGACCATATGTTTTCGATTCTACTGATATATCAGCTGCATGTAATTTATACAACCTAGTAGTTTTTGCCAATATAGTCGTCATCTGTTGATTATGTTCATCGACCTGTCTAGTAGTTGGGAAAACTCGAATGATTTCATTGAGATCGTCTACCTCTACCCGTCGACTATCTAATATCTCCAATTGTTGCATTGTCAGTTGACCGACTCTAAGATTATTTAATATATCCACAAATGTTGTGTCATGTCCTTGTCTCATATTTTGTGGTAACTCACAGAAATCAAATAGATGCCAGAGGTTGACTTCACCTATTAACGTCGCAGGTTGTCGATAGCAATAAGCCCCGCCAGTTGTTTTGGACACAGGTGGCAATTGCATTAGATCACCAAATAAAATAATATTACAACCACCAAAGTGCAGTCGATTATGCTTCATTTCGTGAAGGCGTAGATTAATATTCCGTAGCGTTAGGTAAGGTACCATAGAAATCTCATCTATTATCACCCAATCTATAGATTTCCATTTCTGTCGTTCTCTTTGAAGGCGTTCGCCAGTTAAAGGCCGCAGGTTTTCAAGTTTAACTCGCAGTCGCAGTTTTTAAGATATTATAGCGAAAAACTTATTAACTACTGATGTACCCTACCTACCGAACTATGAGTCGTGAATCGTAATAGTTTTGGTGACAGAATTGTAATGATGATAACAAAAAACAATAGGAATCCAAATTAAATATTTTCAAAACGTACGCACTAAAGTCAGTTAACTATTCTCTCTTAGTGAGCTAAAAATGCTAAAATCAATTGTAAAGTATGAAAACTTAAATCCATAACAAAGAATTCAATTAGTAGACGCGGAGAATCTTAACACCGCGATTCACAAACGTGCATCAAATGAACAACACCATCTATCGAGCTTGCAAGTAAACTTTTTTCTACTCGGCGATGAATTAGATTTATATAAATGATATTAAAGTTATTTTTTTACCAAAAATATTTGTTCTTCATGCTTTCTCACTGTTTTTTTTTTGTTTGTATATCGTTTATACTTGAAATAAAAACAAATCAATAAGTAAGAAAATTAGCGAGAATGATTGTTTTGTTAAACAACTTTAAATCGTTATATATCCTAAACTATTATTTAAAATGAAAAATGATAAAAGGAACCTAAAGATGATTTTAAAATACCTATTCAACGATACCCCACTTGACATAGTTCATTGAATTTTTTTTTTTTTCATTTTGACAATATAGCGTCTGGTTGTCGCTGTGGTGAATTTTGATTACTGTCATGTCTTTAGTGACACTCGCAAGGTTAAGACGAATCGATTGACGTAAGAATTATCAAAATCGGCCTACGCATTTGGTCTCTAGAACGCCACATAGAAACAAACATACATACATACATAGACTGATAAACACATTACCCTCCTTTGCGTCGCGCAGTCGGGTAAAAATCTGCGCAGTGAAAATTATGTATCTTGTTTGCTGATGAATGGAAGACGATCATTTTAGAATGTTTGTGGTGCTTTGAGAACACCGAGTAAAAGGGTTACTTAATTAAGTGTTAATGGCTTTTGTTGTACTAAATATAATCAATAAATATATAATGTGAGTATGATCGAAATAATGTATTAAAAGGGGGGTAGGTACTTAAGTAACATGAAACAGACAACCAATTATAACCCAGGATACAAATATGAATTCAGAGGCCCTATTAGCGCGCGCTGTAAACGTAAAATAAATACGTCGATTTTTAATCGAAAATTCAATCATCCCATAGTATTTTAATAAAATTCTTATAATATTTTAAGCAAAACGAGTATTTTTAATTTTAAAATCGACGTATTTTTGTTATGTTTACACCGCACACTCATAACACCCTACGGCTTTGGATCTTTTTACCCTTTAAATAGAAAGAAACCGAACTGCTACCTTTTCCCTGTCACCTGTAATAGTCCAATATTACTTAGAAACGGTCCGAAGTCCCGATAGTTTCAAGAGGTGTCATCTGGAACTACCTCAACCTCTCGAGGCAATCTACATAACGAGTTGAGAAGACATTGCACTAAGAATTTACTTCAGAGTAGTCTCGAAACGGACAGCCAGACGAAGTGATGACAGAGCAAAATTAACGAGACACCGACCTTTCCACTGAACACCAGTTATTTCCTTAAAAAAAACTCCGTTAATTGCACAAAGATAACGTTATCGAATAAATTAAAGTCCGTTTTTAACGTTAAATATCCCGCCAGAGATTTATTTTGGGTAATTTGCGCTTTTTAGCAAGAAGCTTTAATTTATTCGCGTTTGAATTAAGTCGGTTTAAAAATAAAAAGTCAGCTTAGTTTGGTTCTTACTAATTAAACGGTCATTATTAAGCTTCTTTGTTTTGGACAGTTAGTCTCAAAATTTAAGGCGTTTTTGCATTTTTTATAAAACAAGAAAAACGGCCGCCCACCAATCCGCACTGGGCTCTTGTCTTAGATTATGGATCAAACTGTGAAGGAAAACATCATAAGGAATGTTCTCTTATCAAAAATTCGAAGACACGTGACATCCATCAACCCGCACTGGGCCCACGTGGGGGACTTATGGCCGACTCCCTCTCATACAGAGGAGGCTGTCCCAGCACTGGGAACTTTATCGGTTGATATTATGGACAAAAAGGAGTTTTCTAGCGATAGGTACTACCGAATTCACTGACCGTCGACCACTTTTCAACCTTATTACTTAGGGCTAAAAGTGTTAGACCGTTAGTGAACTGGGTATTACATCGATGTTAAAACTTTTTACCAGTAATTTAAACTTGTAGAGTCATTAAATAGAAGATAGCTAATAACAAAGTTTCACTGAAAATTCACGTTGCAAACTACGGGAAAGAGGTAAACTATTATTAAACAAAACTTATTCCGTATTTTCATTACTTGCTCAATGCTCAGGTTCCGAGCAAATTGGCAAAAGCGTTGCATTTCCAATGGTTTACTTTGTATATAGGAACAGCAAACTTTGGAAACCAAGTAACATTAAATGAACGGCATGTTTAAGTTATTAGCTGAATAGGAAATGTTTTAATTAGTTTCCTTGAAATTTTATTTGAGGCTGCGCGTAAACCGAGTTAGGGGATAGGGTGGCAAGATGGGGTACTTAAGCTTTAAAGGTCAATAATATAAAAATTACACAGTGAAACAATCATATTTATTTTTTAATTAACAACTAATTATTATTATTCTAATATTTGGTGTCATTAGGAACTTTTGGTTACACATTTAAGAGAAAAAAAATAATATAAAAAAAAGGTGTTTTGCCCCGTCTTGCCCCATGGTGCTGGTAAGATGGGGTACCCCCCTGAGGTAAGATGGGGTGATAAGAATGATCACAGAGAAAGATGATTATTTGAGTTGGCAGTACTCGCAGATATGGGTGGCTTCGTCATCATCGTCATCAATTCCTGCGCAGCTATTATGAGCCCATCTTCCACATAATGAGCATGATATCCACCCTTCAATGGAAACGGAATACACTTCCTCACAATACATACATGGTGTGTCCTCCTCTTCTTCACTTTCATCTTCAGATGATGAGAGTCTTCGTCGTTTTGCTGTTTTCTTTGATTTTTTATTTTCAGCTTTTGTAGTAGTTTTCTTCTGTTTTTTTAATTCATCTTTTCTCTTTTTTGTTTCTATTTTCTCTAGTTTTTTCTGTTCAGCATCTTTTTTTTTCTGGACGATGGCTTCTAATTCTTGTTTGTAAGGAGACGACGTGATAATTGCTGTTTTTCCACGTTTTTTAGCAACACGAGAGGATTTCTTAGTAAGCGGAAGTGGAAATAGTTGTTTTGGAGAATTCAAAACAAAGCTACTGTCGCTTTTATCGCATGTGGGCACATTAGCTGGTTGTGATGTCATTGGTTCCTGACAAACAAGGTTTTCAGCTGGTTCTAGTGAGTGTGTCTGCTGGTCGGATTGATTTTGTTCTGCTTGTGATATCTCCGGTTGGTCTTCAGTTTGATACGGTGCTAATTCCTGATTAACTAGCCTGGGACTCCAGTGGGAACACCCTGGCAAAGGGTCATCAAAAACGTCTCTGCCAAAAGACGTCGCAGCATTATCAGCTGTTTGTGCAGCTACTGTGTCTGAAGTTTGGACAGTAGTGACATTGCTTATACCTTGAAATACTTCTCGGCTTGTGGAAGTTTGACCGTCATTTAACTGGATCTCGGTAGTCAAAGAAGGGGCAAAATCTGTTTCGGAAAACACGTTTGGATTATAGGGCCAAATCCCACATTTACGAAATCCATTAACTGCTGTAGACATTGTGGCTGCTTGAACAAAAGCATTTCCAAATATTTCAGCGATTTGGCGGATAGTAACGACTAGTCCAGGGTTAGAACGCAGCCAGGCTGTAACGGCTTGTTCATAATAAACACTTAATGGTCGCATGAACGCAACATCCGCTACTTGTAAACGGTGTGTCGTGTGCGGAGGAAAACACAAGATTATAACACCATGAGCTCTGGCTTCATTGATCAGGTCAATATTCTGAGTGTGGGTGCTGTGCCCATCCAGTAAAAGAAGCACGGGTCTCTCTTTAGATGCTCCACTGAAAATCACAAATCTTTTAAACCATTGGAGGAACAGCTCGGAAGTAATCCAGCCCGAATCACTACATGTGCCCCAAGCACCAGCTTGTGAATTCACCATCAGCTCTGGATTCATCCTTTTTCTTGGAAAGATAAGCATAGGTGGCATGTAGTTTCCAGCTGCACTGAAGCATATCTCGACCGTTACCGTCTGTCCTCGTTCTGCTGAAACTATGACCCCAACCTGTTTCCGTCCTCTTTTAGCGATTATCTTTGAATTTGTCTTTGGCACAACAGTAACCCCCGTTTCGTCACAGTTGTAGACACGGTCAGGAGTTAGTTGGTGCTCGTCGTACACGTTGCCGAGGAAATTGAAGAATTTTTCGACTGCAACTTTGTTAAAACCGGATGCTCTGGCAGCAGAAGTATTTTCAGGCTTTCTAATTGAAAGCTCTGGGTGTCGTTTCAGGAAGCCATTTGTCCACTCTCTACCAGCTTCTTTTTTCTCAGCGTTGAATGGATTAGGCTTATTATTTTTAATTGCTAACTGGTATACTAATGCCCTTAGATCTTTAACCGTGTCCATAAAACCTTTCTTCCATTTCTAATAAATAGGCACAAAGCTCATTTTCTTCAGACACAGAAAAAACAGGCAGCCTAGGACCCAATGGTACTTTAATTGGTATGGGTACGTTTACCTCAGATATTTCGCTCAATACTGGGCGAGCAGCCTTAACTTTTCTCTCTAATGTCGTCTGTGGCACATCAAATTGTTTAGCTGCTTTATAATAACCCATTTTTCCATCCAAAACCGCTTGAATTGCTTCCCGCATGGATTCTTCGGACCACGACCCTCTGTCAGTCGTGCGTTTGTAGTCACGAACCATTCTAAAAAGGCAAACTATAATAAGCTCACAAAAAACAAACCCATTTTTACGGAAAACCAACAAGAACAAAATTATTCTCATTGGGGGTAAGATGGGGTACCCGTTACCCCATCTTACCTGCAGAGTGATTAAAAAAAAAAAAAAAAATTGAAAAAAAAAACAGCCAACAATCTTAAGAAAACACAATGCGTACCTTATTATAGGTAAGTTTAAGCGTCAAGCACAGCAACACCTCACCAGCTAACGTTATTTAACAAACCTCAGTCACGTTTCAAACCAGGAGAAAATATGTTAAACAATTTGGAGTAAAACAGTTTTTTTTAATTTTTTTCGACACTGCGTACTTGTGAACCACGAGCCACCGGGCGACTGACAAGCAACATGGCGGCGCGTCGAACGATGAATGGACGAGCGTGATTGGTCAATTTGAACTGTGAATTTCGCTGGGTACCCCGTCTTACCCGCTACCCCGTCTTACCTCTACGGCTGTCGAATCCCTTTTATAGTAAAACTCGACAAAATGTGCTGGAAACCCTGTTTTGTCACGAGAAAAGCTGAACCTTAATTACGTCACACAGCAATTATGTATAATCTGAAGTATTTTAGTATCCCTTGCCTCTTATGTTTGAAAAATTTGTATGCTTGACAAAGTAAACCACGCAATGCAAGATGTTCAATTGATAAAATTTTATATCATCATCTGCCTAGTCTTTTGCCAGTTATGTCGGGGTCGGTTTTTAGTCTTATCGGATACAGCTGAATACCAGTATTTTCGGTTTAAAGAAAATTTATTTTCAATAAAAACATATTAAGTCACTTACTTGAAAACAATACTAAAAACATACTTAAATATATGACAAAAAGTTCATCATCGGTATTATAAGTTAATAGCTACCCATCCAATGCGTTAATTTCTCCAGAAGTGATCGATCCGCAATTATGTGCTGGCTAAGTTGAGTTTTGAATGCAATGAAAAAGTGTAGATTTCTTAGACAGGTAAAGGTAAAGGTGTACCTTATTGTAGAGTTGTGCTACTTAAAAAGTTAGCATTTTGTTGCCAGAGTTAGTTTTTGTTTTAAGTAAAACTAGCAAGCAAATTTTACATGGAGCAACTGCCTATCTGACCTCCACAACCCAGTTAGCACTGGGTAATATCTTAAATACCAAAGGGTATTTAAGATATTACCTATTAGGGTAGGTAAGAGTGGTTGACAGACTTTCGGGTGACTGATTACCTGTAACGACTGTCAAAAATCTACAAATGTCAGCCAAGACCAACGACTTAACGTGCTTTCCGAGCGAGCAAGTTTGCTTTGCAAATATTTTTTTTTTGTTTTATTTTTACCTTTTTTTTTGGGATGGGAAATCATCAAATGACTCCTCCCGCTCTGGGCGGAGTGAAAAGGAGTGTCAGACTTTTACTGACTAAAAACCATCCATGTTCCTTCTTTTGCCCTTTATGTTCCAGGGCCACGGTATCTCTTTCGAACAGTCCCGCAGCCCTGGCAGGCATCGGCCTTTGCGGGCCCCTCATGTTTGCTGATATCTCTTTGAGGCGCGCGTGGAACACGAACGCGCCGTCGACACGGCCTGTCGTCATAAGACGGGCGGACGGCGAGCTAGCCCATTACTCACCGTCCACAGGCTCACTCACCGTCCACAGGCCCTTTAATTTTTACCTACTGTGGTATTAGGCAGTTCAGGTCTGTCTCATCATCATGCCTGTAAAAGCTAGGAAGTTGGCTAAATGATACTGCTGCTTATTAAGTCAAATAGAATGTATTATCCGGGCCAAAGGTTTAATAATACAAAGGAGCGAGGGAGCACACGCGATGACCGCTAATCGTGTACTGAATGCTCGACTAATATTAATTAGTGAACTGAGGTAAATATGCACGAATAAGCATATAGTGCATTATAAATGTATGGTTTCACCGTGCAATGCCACATCTTATCATCAGCTGCCCTTATACCAGTTTATTTGCGGTAAGCGCAGCATGTCTTCTTCTTCAATAATTCTCTATTAGCCACCATTTCATGAGTCAAAACCCTTTCTAGCCATATAATTTTTCACAGTCTATCCATCGTTTCATTGGTCTTCCTCTACTCTTATGACTTGAAATGTCATAAATATGGACGGCGAATTCATACTCAACACTCTCATAATTTTTCCCATTCCTGGGATTAGTCTCTATGATATAACATACATAACATAACATTACATCACGCCCGTAATCCTCGAAGGCTTAGGCAGAGGTGTACCTAATAGTACACCTACATTTTGCCAGTTATATTTAAGTCCCATGTAATAGGGATTGCCATCAATCGGGCACAAATCCAGACTCCGTGATTGCTACTGAGAAATTCCTGTTGGAAAAACCCAATAACAATTTGCTCAAGCCGGGAATCGGACCCAGGACCTCATGCGCGGCAGTCCATGATATATATGGTTCATGGTGTCATGGTTGCATAATCCTATAAAATCTCACTGGCAAGCGGCCTTATGTACAAAAGTTAAAAAGAATCCCTAACAAACTCAATGTACGAGTTTGTAACGAAAACTCGTACCAGTGATTTATAATTTTAACAACTTCATAAAGTTGTGATGAAGATTAATACCCGAGTTGAGCGCTACTTATTGGAATTTGAGACAGGGTAGTCGGACGACGCGTTCCGTTGCAAAGTTTCACTATACATTGATAAATTGCAACCACGCTTACGGAATACGGTGACTGATAGCGCAGCCTGTTATACCGAAATATTGTTTTAGCGTGGAGATTCTTTTTAGGGTTCCATAGCCGAAGGATAACCAACGGGACCCCTATTACTGGGGTCTCGTACCCGAAGGGTAACCAACGGGACCCTATCACTAGGGTTTCGTACCCGAAGGGTTACCAACGGGATCCTATTACTGGGGTTTCGTACCCGAAGGGTAACCAACGGGACCCTATTATTAGGGTTTCATACCTGAAGGGTAACCAACGGGACCCTATTACTGGGGTTTCGTACCCGAAGGTTAACCAACGGGACTCTATTACTGGGGTTTAGTACCCGAAGAGTAACCAACTGGACCCTAATAATGGGGTTTCGTACCCGAAGGGTAACCAACGGGTCCCTATTACTGGGGTTTCGTACCCGAAGGGTAACCAACGGGACTCTATTACTGGGGTTTCGTACCCGAAGGGTAACCAACGGGTCCCTATTACTGGGGTTTCGTACCCGAAGGGTAACCAACGGGACCCTATTACTAAACTTGTATGCCGAGTATCACAATTAAAAAGCCATTGTGTCTCGTGTAGATCTACGTTCCGGCACACGAAAGGTTAAAAAACCTCCGCTGTCCGTCCGTCCGTATGTCTGCATCTCATGATCCGTAATAGGTAGACACTTGAAATTTTCACAGAATGTGGTCGCTATATAGACCAGGGTAGAAGCCTTTAAAAATAATAAAAAGTGAAAAAAAATAATAGTAGGATGCAACCCATTAGAAAAGGAGGGGAATATTATAAAAATGAAAGGAAAAATAATTTACGGGCGATCTGAGGTCGGGAAGGGGATGGGGGCGAGTTTTTAAGGGTAAAAAACGGTTTTTCTCGATTTCCGGCAAAACTAAAAGTCCTATCGAAAAAAGTCAAATGGCAAAGTTGTAGGTAATAAAAAGATCTAAAACTTTTGTATTAACAATTTTATCACATAACCTCAAAATTTATGTGAAAAATTCAAAAAACCAAGTTTTTGGTTTTTTATTTTTATCTTTTACAAAAATTTGTTTTTTTTAACGAAATTTGGTGAAAACTTACCTTTTTATGTCCCAAATACGCTGTAATTTATTTGATTAACAAATATTTATTTTTTCACCTCATTTTGAATTAATATCGAAAAAGCACCATAATTTTCAATCGAAAATTCACCCGTCAAAATATCAGCTTTTTTCAAAAAGTTGGTATGTTTTCTGTTCGTTGAAATCTCTACTTTCCGATGGTGAAAAAAAATATATATGTTACTATAGTAAATCTTCTCAGAAAATGCAAAAAATCGAAAAAAACTCGAATTCGTTTTTTTTTAAATTACTATAAATAATTTTGAGCTATTTATTAAAATTTACACTTTAATTTCTCGAAAAACGTTAGATTACATGCTACATTAATAAAAAAAATTGCAAATCAAAATATACCACTATAATTAACAAACAAATAAGTTAATAAAATTAATATTTAATAAGACATCTACAATATTTGGAGAAAGTTGTCGAATCTTTTTTTACCTACAACTTTGCCATTTGACTTTTTTCGATAGGACTTTTAGTTTTGCCGGAAATCGAGAAAAACCGTTTTTTACCCTTAAAAACTCACCCCCATCCTCTTCCCGACCTCAGATCGCCCGTAAATTATTTTTCCTTTCATTTTTATAATATTCCCCTCCTTTTCTAATGGGTTTCATCCTACTATTATTTTTTTTGTTCTTAAAAATTATCGACCCTGGTCTAATAACAATAAATAATAAACAATAACATTAAATTAAAGGGGACTCTCCTACTACGATGGAACGGAACACTTAATTCGCGAGTCCGGCTTGCACTTGGCCGGTTTTTTTTTGTTGAAGCAACATTGGTTTAGCCAATACAGACAGACAGAGTTACTTTTGCATTTGTGATTGTTGGTTTTAGTGGATTAGTGTGATTGATTTATGACTTTGCCGGAAGGGATTGGTCGAGATCTGAAAAAAAAAACTATTTGGAAAGTGTGGAACTATTTTACCAGTACGATCAGTACCGTATTGGGAAAATGTAACTTTATGCGAACACCCTATAGTTTACTTCTATTTCTCAACATTAAGACACAAATATATGTAAAACAACTTAATTGACTCTATAAAACGAGTTTGTAGTTATTCAAAATTAGAAATTCTCTCATCCCGGGTATTTTAGTCAGTATTATTTTAAATAACATTAGCTTTGATACAATATTACCATGAATATGATTTCAGGAACATTTGCAAGAACTTACTAACAAGATCAGGTTCAAAGTACAGGAAATAGGTACTACCGAATTCACTGATAGTCGACTTACCAAACCTTATTACTTAGGGCATAAGGGTGAAAAGTGGCAGACCGTCAGTAAACTTGATAGTACCTACCAGTAGCGAAGGGCAATTTTTGTAAGAGGTAATCCGGAGTACATAATCTTTAATGTGCCATTTTTCAAAGGGAAGCTGGTAGGAATCGAGTTCTATGGAACCTTCGCCACTGGTACCTACGCATACCTTTGTGCTAATTATTAGGCCAAACAAGCGAGTTTCATAGAACCGAAGTCGAATTAACACCTAATTGCTAATCAGTGTCTCTTGGAACCGTCTGGCTTTCCTAATTTTGATATATCTATTATCGAGATATCTGATAGTATATCAAAATTAGATAGCTAAGTTGATAAGTAACTCAAAATATACACACAATGGCAGGTAGTCCTTCCTGTTTGCCGTAGGCCAAGCCCTACTGCTGATCATGAGATCCTGGGTTCGATTGCCAGGTTGGGTAAAATGGGTTTTATTAATCACGAATCCACTGAGCCTGGACTTGACGTGGCCAGTCGATGGTAATAGGGTCGGCCCATTACATGGGACTTAAACATACCTTGCGAATGTGAGTGTAGTAATAGGTACCCAGAGGCGCCCGACCTGGGAATCGAACACAAGACCCCAAGTTCCGCAGTCGCGCTTACGACCACTAGTCCAACTAGGCAGTTAAATTATTACACTCATAATAATTTACCAAAACCAAGAGAGTAGGTTCTACCGAGTCCACTGTCGGGCTGCCACTTTTCACCCTTATGCCCTAAGTAATAAGGTTGAAAAGTGGTCGACCGTCAGTGAGCTCAGTAGTACTTAGGTACACAATATACGTAACATCAAAAACGATTCAAAGAAAAGACCGCGCAGCATAAAGGCAGTAATCCAGCATACAAACGATGCAATAAAACACAGTTTAGCTTGTATATTGCATTCGAAGAACAATGAAATCGTTAGTAGCACGTGTGGGCGAGCCCCAGCAAAAAGGTCCTTAAGTGTAGCACGTACCTAATAAAATATATTTCATTGAAGTCTGAACTAACGTTGTAAGAGAACGTTGTTTTCCTCTGAACTAGATTTTTCTTTGAAACGTTCCACTTAAATTTTTAATGTATTTTTTGTCAAAGAAAGAAAGAAAATACATTTATTTAGCGCAAACTAAGACACATCATAATTATTATTATACAATATATTTAAAAAAAAACTCTGTCCGATCCGAAAGAAGTATTACCAATAACATTCCCAAATCAAATACGAAACATAAAGTATTCATGAAAATAAACATATTAATGAAGTTTAAAATGCATGATTTTTGTGCCCAAATATTCCCAGCCCATTTCCTTAAAAAAGAACAAACTTTAATAACTTGGCAACACCATCTTCGGTATTAGTATGTTCGATCGTTAATTATTGTTTGTTTATGACGTTACTACCCGAGAAGCGACCGGAGTGTCGCGCTCTCGCGCGCCGCTCGCGCCCCTGTGTTGCCATGTAAGTTTCTTCATTTTATTACATTTTAATTAATTTTATAGGAGTATTTTTTACATGCTATTCAAAAAGGATTACAGAAATAGAATCTAATCTCGATCCTTTCCGTGAGGGTATTATTAAATACCTCACGGAAAGGACAGATTTTTTTAACAAATTGAATTCTTCATTCTATGGTATTCTTCAAGATACACACATAGAAAAAAGTATAAAAGGTCGTTGAGTTACAAATGGGCATAATAAAACTATACATATAAACCAACAATGAAACTGAATATTTAAAAAAATTTAGGTATGAAAACCCTAAACAAACATTTGACTAGAACGAAACAGTAAAAGATTTGCCCGTGGGACATCAAAGTATAAACACCCATATTTAAATAGGCATAGATATAAAAGTTAGAACTACTCACTCTGAATTTATATTTTTGTTTATTCGCCATGTTATTTCTAGATCCCTTAGAGGTTAGAACAGACAGAGTGCCAAACTTTTTGTAAACAAAGTTGAAATTAATGTTAACGAATTCGATAGAAGCTCCTCGACCGTTTTTGAATTATTCCAGACTAACCTTTGCACGTGCCTTCGCCCACGTGGAAGTCGAAATAATCCCGCGGGAACTTATGCACTACTGGGATAAAAAAAAGTATCTTATGTCCTACCCAGGTCATGGTCTACCTTTGTGTTTCGGGAGGTATCTACACCGAATCGGACGGGAAGAAACGCCCGGGTGCTATCATTGTGAGGATCGCCCGGAGGACACGGTGGAGCACACCGTGGAGGTCTGCTCCGCTTGGGCGAAAGAGGTGGCGGAACGTGAGAGGGAGAGAACCTCACGTCCCTGCCGCCGCGGGAGAAGCACCGGATGTCGGAGGCCACGTGGTGGCTCTCGGCCACCGTAGGCGCGGGCCTGTGGACGGTGGGTAATGGGCTAGTTCGCCGTCCGTCCGTCTTATGACGACAGGCCGTGTCGACGGCGCGTTCGTGCTCGACGCGCGCCTCAAAGAGATGTCAGCAAACAAGAGGGGCTCGCAAGGGCCGATGCCTGCCAGGGCTGTGGGACTGTTCGAAAGAGATACCGCGGCCCTGGAACATAAAGGGCAAAAGAAGGAACATGGATGCTTTTTAGTTAGTAAAAGTCTGACACTCCCTTCCACCCCGCCCAGAGCGGGAGGAGTCATTTGATGATTTCCCATCCCAAAAAAAAGGTCATGGTCTACTTGGGTGCCAATTTTCATCAGGTCTGTTTAACCATTAAGGCACGGGTTCCCAAAGTGTGCGCCGCGACCCCCTAGGGAGCCGTGAGGCGCTTCTGTTTACTATCCTCCGGAATCTAAACTTAGGTATTCGATAAAAATCTAATGAGCTTGTCACAAGGCTTAATGTTTCTTTTGCTTTTGCTGGCTTAATGTCGAACAATTTTCGTGAAGAAGAAGAGAGTCTCATTGAACTCTCTGTCGACAGCAGCCTTAAAACAAGATTCACGTGTTCCGATTTGGTGGAGTTTGGGATAGCGGCCCAAAATGAATATCAAACTTCAAATTCAAAACATCTAAGAATACTCATTCCGTTTGCAACATCTTATTTATGTGAAGCCGGATTTTCAAATGTATCCTTGTGTGTCAACATAATTATAAAACTTAGCTTTTTCGACTACCTAGGGCGCCGAGACAAAATATTAAACCTGTAAGTGCGCCGCGAACAGAAAAAGTTTGGGAGCATTAAGGTATAAAAGATAGAGACAGATAGACTTTCTAATTTTATAATATCAGGCATCTGTCTAGCCTTTTCCAAACTAGTTGGGGTCGACTCTCAGTCTAACTGGTTGCAGCTGAATATCAGTATTTTACACGGAGCGACCGGATACCTGACCTCAACAACCCAATATCACTAACAATAATTACCCAGATAGAAACCTATCTGAAACTATGAACTACTTTATTATTGTTTTATCGATAATCATGTCACTTAGTTACTAAGCAGAAAAATACCCACAGTAGATCAATGATTTATATCGCTCGGTAATATGAACGAACTTATTTGAAAAAGAACACCCGTAGTAGTCCCACAGGACCTACCGTGATGTATCGACACCGCAACCGACCTGTAACCGCATTTCGTCTCCGTTTTTATTTTCTTTTATGAGAAACGGGAATGCATCTGCTGCTGTGGAAATAATCGTGTGGAAAACTTTTGTCAGAATTTTCTGATGATTTGACGGAACAAATTGTGCAGTCTTACCAAGGGTATCGTATTACCTGGTACTAAACGGGTTGTGGAGGTCAGATGTGGCAGTCAGGCCATGTAAAATACTGGTATTTAGGTGTATCCAGTTAGACTGGAGGCCGACCCCAACATAGTTGTGAAAAAAGGGGCAGATGTTAATATTGATGTTGGGGGCAAATTGTGCTTCGATTTGGGTGTTTGGTTTTAGTTAAAAATAGCATCAAAATATCTTTTTTTTCTGAAGCTTCTAACAGATTGTTACATTGATCGTGGTAATTTACAAGCCGAATTAGCGATATTTATATCAGTACTATAAATGTTTAATACCTTTCAGTGGATATAACGAAACTATTGCGTAACGTTCTTGAAACCAACTTTTGCAAATATACTTGTACTTTCTGTCAGTTTTGAACAACTTTTTACGAATTTATTTACCCTTATATACAGATATTAGAAGTCCATACTGTCAAGAATACAAAACAAAACTTTAAACGACTACCAAGAAAACCCAATTGAGAGAAGGACTTCAAAGAGAACTGGAGCTCACGTAAAAATAAAAACTTTCTACAATAGTTCCCAAGGAATTTACGGCGTAGCTTGCCCACAATTTGCTACATCACTCGGAATAATTGCTACAGACAGGCTTTCAGAATTCATATGAAAACGCCTCGTGTGGAAACGAAGAATGTGGCTCACTACTTTTTATACGCTATGATATGATATCGCTAATAGTACTTGCTAATAGAATTTTTCCGAAAGGCATTCTTGGAGGCAGGTTGGTGACCTCTTGATCGAACTTGTGTTGTTAGGGTATGACCTAATCTGGAGGACGATAGAAATATACAAGGTGTAAACGGATCCTTCACAAAGCCGTCAACCAAGCAATCTGTACCTCAAACTAACGACTCTTTCTTTTAGGATAAAAAATCATGTTTTACGGTAGGATTATTTGTAACGCATTCGCATTGAGAGAGCAGCGGTAGCCCAGTGGTGGCGGCCCCGACTTACGAACAGTAAGTCGTGGGTTCGAACCCAGGCAGGCGCATTACTTTGTGTAATTTATTTCATTAGCACTGCTCTCAAAAATGGTGAAGGAAAACATCGTGAGGAAACCGGCCTGTCCTAGAACCAAAAAATAGAAGACATGTGACATCTACCAACCCACACTGGGCCCGCGTGGTGGATTATAGCCCATTCCCAGTGCAGTGCAGTAGTGGGAACATTATAGGCTGATTATGCTATGTAACGCATTCAAAACTTTGTGCTGATGGATTCATTGGATTGTACGGGTTCCGTGGAGGTAAATCCAATCATGATGAACTTTAACCAACAATATCTCCCTAAAAAGAAGCTTCCTAGGTTTGGTCTAGAACAAAAAAAATATCGCAATGATGGAGAGAATGTAGCCTTTCGGCTTCGTTAAGGGTACTTTTAAACCCATTGTAGATAGCTTTGTATTTTGAATTTTTACCCACGTTCTTTCGTTTAGTAAAGAATAATAGGAAGGTTTTTATCCAAAAGTCACCCTTACCTCACCTAGTAAGGGTGACTTTTGAATAAAAATCTTCATGGCACAAACCTAATTCTACGTTTGTTAATACCTAGCCACCTGCCGATAAAAAGACCACCCGACTTAAATTTATTTTAACACTACTTGTACCTTTTGAAACGTATAATTTGTAATCTGAAAAGCAATTTCACTTGATAAATGATAAAACTGCTCTTTGACTTTGCAAAGAAATTGAAACTTGTAATAACCGTTTACAGTTACCCATAACGAAAAATGTCTAAATAGCGTTCAGAGCTGACATTGTCAATATTCCATTTCAATTATCACATTTGACAGCTCTTGAACGCGGTTTACATGTGCTGATCGCGTTCTGCTTCATTGGTGAAATTGACCAAAAGTAATAACATTTCATCACGCCTGTAATCGCCGAGGGGTTAGGCAGAAGTGTACCTAATTGTAGGTACGCCCACATTTTGCCAGTTATGTTTAAGTCCCATGTAATAGGGGGTGAGTCCATTGCCATCAACCGGGCCCAAATCCAAACCCGTGGCTGTTACTGAGAAGTTTCTAATGGAAAAATCCAATAACACTTTGCCCAATCTGGAAATCGAACCAGGACCTCGTGTTCAGCAATCGCGCATGCAATCACTAGGCCAACGAGGACACAAGTAGACGTCCACACACACACGAAATCGAAGCTCAAAAGCTGACAAACTGTATGATTAAACTTTAAATATTAATACACCCCCGCCATTTTATCAGTAAGTAATTTCATGAGAAAATAATTTCGTACAATGCCGTGGAATTGACGCGGTATTTTCAAGCTGCCTGTCCAATGACTCCATTAAAAATATTCGGTATGAATATGACGATGCACGAGAAGAATAATGTATCGACGAAATTTTTTTTTAAATTTTAAATTTTGCTGCGGAATTTTAAAACAGGCCCCGTTTTTGGTATTAAACCTTTGAGCCGTCTACTTCATTTTGTACGAAGTTTTGAGCGAATTTGGAAATTGGTTATTGGTGCATTTATTTGCTATCCATGTATTTTCTGCCTACCCCCATGAGACTATTAAAAAATATTAAAAAAACTAAAAAACAGAACTGAAAAAATTGAAAAGTTGGAAGCAGACGCAGAACTCATTCCGAGGAATCCAATGACGTATAATTTATCGAAATCGGTTCAACCGTTTAGGCGTTACGAGGTCCCAATGAAATGGACATACAAACATACATAAGTACATACGCGCGAAAACAATACCCTCCTTCTGGGTCAGTCGGGTAATAAGGCATAAGTTTATGTATGTTTGTATTTTCGTATGCATTTTATTGGATGGAAAAAGCTTAAATAGATTTAGGGATATTTTATCCTATTGAGACTAACTTTAGTGTTAAATATTAGACGAAGTCAAGATATACGTTGCCAAGAATCCCCTCTAGACCAATATCTTGTGTCAGTTTTTGCTCGAGATATGTCTAAAGGCCTATATTATTTTGTAGGTTTAATTTATGTTCTAGACATGATTATTTGTATCTTGAAGATTATATGAACTGAATGTTTAATGGGTATTTTGGCTGGATATGGCTTTATAACATAACATCACGCCTGTAATCCCAGAAGGGTTAGGCAGACGTGTACCTAATATAGTACGCCCACATTTCGCCAGTTATGCTTCAGTCCCATGTAATAGGAGGCGAGCCTATTGCCGTCAACCGGGCACAAATCCAGACTCCGTGGCTGCTACTGAGAAATTACAGATGGAAAAATTCAATAACACTTTGCCCGAACTGGGAACCAAACCCAAGATCTCATGCTCAGCAGTCGAACTTGCGTTTACTCGACCAACGAGGTAGATAGGCGAGGATGATATGGCTTATTTCTTACTTAAATAAAAGCCTGTTCCAAATGCGACTATAAGATACTTTCCCCAACATATAAATTAGAAGATTCTTGATACAATCTCCTCTTCCTTTATTTATCTGGTTTTGTACGAATATCGAGGCAATATCCGGTAAACAATGCTTACATAACAAGACTATTTATTGGCAATAAAACTTTGGCCATATTTCCTTGGTAATTACTCACTAGAGCAATCTTTGTATAGGCCGGCGAAAAGCTGTATATATAACATGTATCTTAATAAAGTATCCACTGATCATATATTGTCAAGGACTTGCGGAATTGATATAAAATATGGTCCAATATAATATATTGGACCATATTTTATATCAATTGGTCTTTTTGGAAGTCAGATAGGCAGTGGCTTCATGTAAAATACTGGTATTCCGCAGGTACCTGTTAGACCCGAACAAAGCACTATATGCCACATTTATTGTGCAAATCGCCAGTCTGTAGAATTCACTGCCGGCTTCTCTGTTCCCTGATTATTATGTATAATCTGGATTTATTCAAAGTTCGAATGAATCGGTTTCTTCTAGGCAAGCGTGCTCCACCCTGTTCCACATCAGCGCTTCTGATGGGACCAGTTTCGACCAAACGCTAGCCTATTTAGTATGAAAAAAAACGTAGTATTTTGGAAGCATTCTATTACGAAAAAGATACTTACTTATCTCAAAATGTAAACCGTTTTTTCACGAGAAAATCTCTTTTAAATTTTGCTAAGTGTATTATAATATATGTTACCAGCCCAACCCGATTTCAGGCCAAATTAGTTTATTTTATTGGTCGTGACTGACGGCGGCACAACGGCGACGGCCAATCAAGCTTTAAATTTCCAGTATAATTTGGCCTTACTTTGTATAGGTTTTCCGTACAATGAGAGATCCGCATAAACTGGTTTTTATAGCTTGATTGGCCTTCGTGCGTACATGCTACTCAGGGCTTATAGCCGAACTTCTTCATTATAAGGATATTTTAAGAAGTGTAAATCTAAATATTTCAATTACTTTTCCCACCTACTGGACTTGTAATGGTCTTTGTACTAAGCTTGTTATTTTGAATACAAAATAATCTGTATGTCTTCACTATAAAGGCCTGTACTTACCATCAATTCCTCTATATCCCCAGTTTCTTGAGAAAACAGGATTACGTTCGTTACTATCATAGACAAAGGCGTCTCTATGTACTAATAAATCACACAACCAAATCTATTCCACTATTGTTTACGCAATATTATCCGTTCCTTCCAATACCGACTAACACAAATGAATGTTCGACACAAACGGTATTTACTGAGCAAAAGGGCGGGACCCTAATCCCACTTACTATATCCTGAAATCAACACCCTCATTGGATTTAATGGAACTACTCGTGCACCGTTTTGTTAAGGAGGTTTTAAATAAACGACAAACTTCTTGTTGCTTTTTTTTTTCGAATCGTATTGAGTTCCTTGTCTATGGGTTCGATTATGTTTTTAGGGTACGTGTACGGCCGATTTAGATTAAATTGTTTGATGTTGAGAACTGTGTTGTTGCCTAGTTAATCTATAGTTCGATTTCCATTCATTTTCACACAACTAACATTCTTCTTCTTAGCGTATCGATGGCAATCTAAATTGTATCAGCCCAAAACTGAGCTACTAGTTTGGCGCTTTCAGTAGCGTCCATCAGTTCCTGCAGCGAACAAATAACAGGACACGCAGGACACGATATTAAGTGCCCCATCGTTTGTAGAACAGCACCACATTTACACTCCAGGGTAGAGTCATTAATGAATCCCCACCTGAGCAGGTTTTCCTTACTGCGACCAACCTGGGTCCGGAGTCTATTCAGAGACTTCCAGGTCAGCCATGGCAGCTCATGTCCAGGCGGGAGATTTTCAGCAGGCGGAACGAATGGGTTAGGTAAAGATGCACTACCTCGCCACAATCTCAATCTTTCCGAACACAACACACATTAACATTAAATGATACAAGAGTAAAATTCAAACAAGCATTTCCTGATAAACAGAAACAGAAATGGTTTATTTTGCCGTAATTTATACAGGGTGGAAGAGACACCGACGCTAAAACGCTTACCACGTATTCACTACAAAATTCTGAATTCCCCCCCTCTACATAGACATTTTCATCGGTGATTTTGATAAAATCAGCTGTTCCATTCGTTTTGACCGTGTAGGTATTGGAGTTTTGTAGGAAACAGCTGTTTTTTTTTTTAATAACTGACGAAAATTTCCTTTGTGGGGGTTCAGAATTAAGTACTGAGTACGTGGTAGCTGCTTTAGTGTCGGTGTCCCTTTTACCCTGTATACCTGTTATAGTAAAAAATATAGAGTTATGAAGTTTTGACGGACAACCTTGAACAAAAAACAAGATTTCATAAGGAAAGTTGGGGACTTGTCATTTTAGTGGTGAATTGCCATTAGTTTGTACTAAAATGATGTCTGATTAATTATACCTCCGTTCTAATAATCTAAAGACACAATATCTCACGTATTTGGATCCTCCATTGCTCAAATCCTTAGGCTTAAGTAAGTTTATGTTATGAGACAGGATATGATCTACACAAACAGCTCAGCGTTATAGTAATGATTATTAATAGACTCCTCCTATTAATAATAATTAAGTAAATAAGTCCTACGTAATAACGTTCAGTTCAGCGGGTGTAGCACAACTGTACCTACACACGGCGACATATCCAGCTATACTTTCCAGTATAACATGGCCTTGCTTTGTATATATTTCCCGTACAATGAGAGATCCGCATAAACTGGTTTTGTATATCTTGATTGGTCGTCGTGCGTACACGCTGCTTAGTTACCTACTGTTTTCACTCTGAAGTGAAGCATAATTATTATTAACTAACTTTTGCCCGCGGCTTCGCTCGCGTAAATTTAGAATTTGACAACCAATTCGGGTACTCTCCTTTCAATGATGTAATTCAATCATGATTCGAAAGACACGAGGCACTATCTATTATCATAAGAACGTTATTGTTGTTTTCCTCGGGAACAGTACTTTTTTTCGGGATAAAAGGTACCCTATGTCCGTTTCTGTACACCTGATAACGTATATACAAAATTTCAGGGTGATCGGTTTAGTGGTTTAGGTTGAAATGATTCAAATTATTTATAGCACACAATAGAGCAACAAATGAGAATAACTAAATAATTATACTCGTTACCCGTGGTCCCGGTGGGTTGACCCATTACCGGGTCCATGGGTAATTTTAATTACCCGTGGTTCCATGGCATTAGGGATTGCTCCCGGACTTCTGACTATATCGATAAAAATAAAAACCATCAGTTACATACAATATAGTTTACTCAAAAAAATAATAATTCCATCCTTGGGAACAAAAACATACTCATACCAGAACTACATATATTGAAAATAATGAATGCATAAACCGATACACTAATGACTTATGACTCATAAACTATCTTAACATTTCTAATGCGTATCCAACTGATATTTCGCCAGTAATTAATTCCATTAGTGTATCGGTTATGAATTCATAATTTTCAATTGCTATTTTTGTTCTAGTTCTAACTGGATTATTCTTTTTATTTTTCAACAATTTGACCAAAACGTTCAGGAGACGCATTATGTTTGTGCAATTTTTTTTAAATTTAGTTTTGCTATGCCAAGACTCCGACACGTTATTGGTTCGGTGCGTTTCTCCGAAGACACTGACAGTTTTGACAATATCATTCTTCAGCCAAAAACGTTACAAGTAATTTAAAAAATTGCAGTCTATTGCTCAGCTGGATTAGGCGCACATTCGCAAAATGACATATTGCAATTTCGTAAAATGTCACATTCTCAAATTGTCATATTCCGAAAACGCTACATCGCAAAACGTGACATTAGCAAAATGCCATTTTCGCAAAATGTCATTTTCGCAAAATGCCTTTTTGCAAAATACCATTTTCGCACAATGTCAAATAATCAAAATATCGAAATGTCACTTGGGACATAAGTAGTCAATTTTTTATATTTAGACGTTAAATGTTTTTATGAATAACGCTACCTAGCTATAACTTTAATAAAGACTTGATTGACTTGACAAACCAAAGACACAGAACAACAAATGCCCTCGAAGGCTGGCATCACCGCATTAACAGACGTACGAGTATCCCTAAAAGTTCATACATAAATTACAACAAGAAAGTAAATACTGGGACAATATATATATATACAGGGTGTTTGGCGTATGGACCGACACAATTTTTCCAGGGATTTGGGAGGTCATTAGCTAGGTTCTACCCATACACCCTTTGTCCCAAATGTCACGGTTGGTTACATATGTTTTTTTTTGTTTAAATGAAAAAAATGCCCAAAATGTTTCCTTTAATTCGAAATAACTTTTTTGTTTGTGGGCGTAGTGGCACAAAACAAATTTTGTTGCATTCTCCAAAGTCTTTTAAATCTAAAAACATCTTTGTTTTATACAACTGGTTTCAAGAAAATTCCTTACAAGCTTCCAAAGTAAATTTTTTAATTTAATGAATGAAATTTTACAACTTCTAAATTAATTATAAAAAAAAGTAAAAGTCATTTTGAACTTAGCTTTACTTTAAAAAGTTCTTTAGTTGATACCCTTTCTAACGGTATGCTACATGTCATAGAAATTATTCATTATGTAGTCAAAATACTAGTTAGGAGAGTCAGGGTTAAGAAAAGACTTTTTAAGGTTATTTTGTTTTTAATAAACTAAAGTTATAAAAAGGAGGCAAAACACCGGGAGAGGTGGAAAGTAATGGGGGAGGCCTTTGCCCAGCAGTGGGACAGAATAGGCTAGTTAAAAAAAAGTTATAAATCTTGTTCAAATTGACCTCCTCCATTTCGTATGCATGCACGACATCTGTTTCTTATTTCAACTGTCGTTGTACGTAGTCGCATTTCTTCTTTCATAGTTTGAAACGCGTCGGTTATTGGTTCAATTAGAACTTCCCTAGTGGGCACTTCTGTCTGGTAAACCAATTCTTTTGCACGTCCCCAGACGTAAAAATCCAAAGGCGTCAGGTCTGGGGACCGTGCGGGCCACGGAATAGGGCCGCCTCTACCAATCCATGCGTTTGAAAAGGCATTATTTAAATGCTCTCGCACGTCCAGTTGGTAGTGTGCTGGACAGCCGTCATTTTGGAAAACTATCGGCACACCTTCTTCCAAAACAGGCACAACAAGTTCGGGCACTACGTACAACGACAGTTGAAATAAGAAACAGATGTCGTGCATGCATACGAAATGGAGGAGGTCAATTTGAACAAGATTTATAACTTTTTTTTTAACTAGCCTATTCTGTCCCACTGCTGGGCAAAGGCCTCCCCCATTACTTTCCACCTCTCCCAGTGTTTTGCCTCCTTTTTATAACTTTAGTTTATTAAAAACAAAATAACCTTAAAAAGTCTTTTCTTAACCCTGACTCTCCTAACTAGTATTTTGACTACATAATGAATAATTTCTATGACATGTAGCATACCGTTAGAAAGGGTATCAACTAAAGAACTTTTTAAAGTAAAGCTAAGTTCAAAATGACTTTTACTTTTTTTTATAATTAATTTAGAAGTTGTAAAATTTCATTCATTAAATTAAAAAATTTACTTTGGAAGCTTGTAAGGAATTTTCTTGAAACCAGTTGTATAAAACAAAGATGTTTTTAGATTTAAAAGACTTTGGAGAATGCAACAAAATTTGTTTTGTGCCACTACGCCCACAAACAAAAAAGTTATTTCGAATTAAAGGAAACATTTTGGGCATTTTTTTCATTTAAACAAAAAAAGCATATGTAACCAACCGTGACATTTGGGACAAAGAGTGTATGGGTAGAACCTAGCTAATGACCTCCCAAATCCCTGGAAAAATTGTGTCGGTCCATACGCCAAACACCCTGTATAAACAATCTTTATTTCACAATTTCCGAGAATCGGAAAAGCAAAGACATCCATTTTGATGAACAATATAAAAAAATTGTTAAAAAAGATAAGCGATAACCGATTGTCATTAGCAAAATTTCTGCGTAAAGTTATTTTTCTACAATTATATAAATAGCCATTTTATAGGCTAAAACATAATTTTACGAGTATTACAATTAATATAATTATCATCAAACAGAACTAAATAGTTGATGAATCCGTACAATTTAAAAAAAAAAACGGCGGCGCATCCTTTTCAAACGCACATATCTCATTTATTTTATATATTCATACATATAAGACTATATATATTTAAACAAATACATTCGTAAATTATAAATACTTGTGTGGCAATCACATGTGTAGCTATTATTTAGATAGTATGTGTTTATTTAATTTTAAATGTAGTCATTAGTTCCATTTTGTATTGGTACAATATTCTCTGTATTAAGGCACTCTCACTTCTAATTTTAACTCAACGGGGACAACGGGCATATTTTGAGAAGCATATATTACAAGAAATTAACGGGGACAGCGTATGGGGACAACGGGCAGTAATTTTAATTATTTTATTAAATTCCCTTTGTCTCCTTTAACGGGACATGGCCTATGGGGACAACGGGCAGTAATTTTAATTATTTTATTAAATTCCCTCTGTCCCCTTGAACGGGGACATGGCCTATGGGGACAACGGGAATACATCGAGTGATCCTCTAAGGGATTCTCCGTTTTTTCTTTTGAGGTACGGAACTCTAAAAAGTATTGAAGAGTTTAAGAAGGTATTTTGTTCTTTCATTGCTATTTCTGAAAATAACAGTTTCAACTCAACTCGTAGGCCGCGTTCTAACAAAAGCTTTCGTGTTCTGCGAATCCTAACTTGTGGTGGCGCCGACAGAGGGCGCTTTCTGATTTTCAGCACAGGCACGTGTCATATTATGAAGGCGGCGATCGCGTATTCGCATGACCTTCGTGTTCATTTTCGAACAAGAGGTCGAACCTTCCGGTTTTTTCGTACAAGTGACGTTATAAATGCGATGATCGCTTTGGTTAAGACGCGGGATAAAACTTCTGCAAGCTAATATAAGTTTGAAATTCATTTTCATAAGTTTTATATTGCACAAACTAGTTATTGCGTGGCTGAGGTTATTTCAAACTTGGTAATAAAATTATTTATGACTATTTCTTTGGTCTAGTGGTTGCCAGTTCGACTGCTAAATATGGGGCTACAGGGTCGTGGGTTTGATTATCGGATCGGACAAAGAGTTAAGGGGTTTTTTTATTAGTAAATTCATAGTAGCCTGACTCCGAAACTGTTGGCGTAAGTACCTAAGTACTATCTAATAAATCATCATAAATAATGTAAATGTTTGCATGCCGAATGGTAAAATATGGCTGACCTTTGATATTTGAAAACAACTATTGTGTATTACCCATATTTGCAAAATAAAATTCTATTCTATTCTAATAATACTCTTTTTGTATTAGAGACGTCCCTTGCAACTTGCAAGTTTGGTGTAGGTAATCAGGCACCGTAAATACAAAATAGAGTACCAGCAGCTTTTAATAAGGTTTAGAGATAGCGAGGGCTCTTACATGAATTATGTGAAGGGCAGCGAAGGAGTCCAAAAAAACTCAAAATTGTCACTAAATGAATTCAATAAGGTAATTACAATTAATTCTTAATATTAGGTGAGTAGGTAGTAAGAGGTTGTCCTAACGACCGATGTATGTGACGAAAGGCCCCGCGCCGAATCTACTGCTTATTTTTATTGGATGCATCGAGTTGGGTTGCGCAATCCATTCACAGTAACTGAATGTATGGTGATGACGTATCTGGGAGGCACTCGCAGATAAAACACATGGGATAAAATACATGAAATAATAATGTTTACCTATATCATGAGTATATCTATTAAAGACACATCATAGTACTTATGGTATATCCTTTTAGCGGCTTTTGGTGGTACTTTCAGTAGGGACTTACCGATATTTCCCAGACGGTCAAAAAGCCCTAAAGAAACCAGAAAAATCCGCTTCTAGTTTCACTAAAAGCCGTCCCCAATATATTGTAGGTAGTTCGATAAAATATTGGTAAAATACGAGGCAGTAAGAACTCCGATACGTTTGACATCCTTAGTTGGAACACGTGTTACTTATCGCTGACACAGTAGATATATTAGTCATAACATACAGTATTTCAACTAGGAACAAATGGTCGGAACCGGGTAACGCTCATTTCAATACATGTTTCAGTCTTCTTCTTTCCGTGTTGATGGGCTCAAATTATATTCAACCAGTGTGTAGCCATTTGGCTACATAGCTAGAGCATAGCTAGAGCTGTGCAAGTGCACAGTTCAGCACAGCTGCAGGGTGAGCAGTAGAAAAGGTGGGGCATATCCTGCATATCCTGCAGAGGGGCTCCACACTGGTATTGTATTTGAGACCGTTCGAGAATACACCATTTGGCCAGATTATTTCTACAGATGCCAACCTGGGTCCACCCACAATCGGTTAAGAGAACAGGAACATGTTCTGCTGATGTGGAGAAGGAGTGGGAAGAAGAAGAATGTCTCTTTCCGTACAATTCACATCTTTTATCTGACGCACTGTCTTCCGAAGATTCCATATGTCTCCCGACGCTTCTACGACCTTTTAAGCGTGAAGCTTAACACATACGAGTTAAGTGGTTACGTACTACGAGTATGTGCGTAACATAACATAAAGTTTCGTTGACAACTGTAACACAGTTGGTTTACTGGATATCTTTATGCTGTGTCGTTGATCCGATATTGAACAGGTACACTACAACCCAAATCAAGCGGGTGTTAGATTTACGATTTACGCTCTATACCTACAGATGGCGTTTGAATCAATCAAATAGGAGGGTCTCCCTTGTTTGACCGAAAAGAAATTGCCAAATTATCACTTCCCAAACAAATTTTCGCATAATTTCATTTGCCAAATTATTACTTACCAAAAAATCTCTTTACAAATAATTGTTACGAAAACCTATGTTTGGCAAGTGAACGTTTGAACAATAACTTGTTCACCAACTAGTACTTTTACCATTTTTTATCTAGTCAAATATTTCAGTTGGTATAACATATTTTACGCAAAATTAAATAAGCCAAATATTTGGTGTCGTCAATTTTAAACTTACCATTTCAGTCAAAAGCACTATTAACTAGTTGGAATCTCCTATTTGGATTCGGTTGGGGCTCCTATTTCTGTCTGCAGGGTTTACAGGCACCTAACTAACCGAACCTCGGGGTGCCCCTGACGTCGACCGTCTAGGGTTAGCGTTTCCGTCAGCAGGTCGACGGATCCCCGCTGCGCGGGGCTCCTATTTCTGTCTGCAAGGTTTACAGGAACCTAACTAACCGAACCTCGGGGTGCCCCTGACGTCGACCGTCTAGGGTTAGCGTTTCCGTCAGCAGGTCGACGGATCCCCGCTGCGCGGGGCTCCTATTTCTGTCTGCAAGGTTTACAGGAACCTAACTAACCGAATCTCGGGGTGCCCCTGACGTCGACCGTCTAGGGTTAGCGTTTCCGTCAGCAGGTCGACGGATCCCCGCTGCGCGGGGCTCCTATTTCTGTCTGCAAGGTTTACAGGAACCTAACTAACCGAACCTCGGGGTGCCCCTGACGTCGACCGTCTAGGGTTAGGGTTTCTGTCAGCATCTGTTAAATTTCAATTACGTTATATTAAATCAATTTGTGTTATGTCTTCATTCCAAAATTTTTGCCTTTATATTTTTTGTCATAACAAATCATTTGACTAAACGTTTATTGTCGAAATTTTGTTTGCTGTAATAAATCATTTGATTAAAGACCAAAAGCCGTAATGACATTTTGCTTGGTAATAATCTGCCAAGTAAACATTTGACCAAATGAAAATGTGCGTACTAAAATTATTCCAAATATTACATTGGCCTAAAAAAAGGTTGCTAAAATTTGTTTGGGTAATGAAAATTTGGCAAAATCTTTTCGGCAAAACGGCAGGATCCCCAAATAGGAGGTAATAATTTATCAATTATATTTCAGAAATAAAATCGTCGAGGAGCTCGTGGCTATATAATAACAGCTGCTAGGGTCGAACTTCAGGTTAAGCCCCGCTTGCTTAGGTTGGTGCGTGGACGGGTGACTGCCCATTAGGTACATACCGAGTTCCTCCATGCCTCGCAAAGCGAGTTAAGCCGTTGGTTCCGGGTGTCATTTGTAGATCTTTGACAGACGTTACAGGTAGCCACCGAAAGCAGCCGCAACCGAAAGTCTGCCAACCAGTCTTACCAAGGGGTATCGTATTACCCAGTACTAACTAGCTTGTGGAGTTCAGATAGGCAGTCGCTCCATGTAATATACTGGTATTCGGTTGCATCCGGTTAGATTGGAAGTCGACCCAAACATATTTGGGAAAAGGACAGAAAAGCAGAAGAGAAACAAAATCACCGCAGCTTTTAAATAACTTTCAACCCTGAACCTTCGGAGCGAAGAAACCTAACATGGCCCAAAAGAACATTCAGATCACGGTTGATGAAAAAAGGAAAAAATACAACTTAACTAATAACTGAATAGATAATTTACGGACCAACAAAATAATTAAGGCAGTTCAACGTGAATTCCATTGAAATTCATTCCACGTGAGCTCGGAAGGCCTGTAGATAGAGCAACACGGATATTTGCGGTGCTCGAAAACGAGATACTAGCAAGCTGTCACTATTTACGTACACTTGTGATCTTTAAGCCCCAGTACACACTGTGTGCGTTGACAGTTTGTTTGTGGTTCACAAAACTGGGAATAAACACTGAATAATATGGTTGGAATATGTTTTTGTACGTATATGACATGTTTTTCTTTGAGTAGGTAGCAAATGACACAGACTAATACTTAGACCTCATAATTAGTGAAATGATTTCTTTTTTTTTTGCATATTTATATCATCATCATCTGCCTAGCCTTCTCCCAACTGTCTTGGGGTCGGATTCCAGTTTAACGGGATGCAGCTGAATACCACTACTTTACATGGATCGACTGCCTATCTGAGCTCCTCACCCTAGTTAGTAGGTACTGGGTAATACGATACCCCTTGGTAAGACTGGTTGTCAGACTTTCGGGCCACAGACTACATGGAACGACTGTCAAAGATCTAGAAAAGACGGCCGGGATCTTGCTGTTTGTGCTTTCCGAGGCACTTAGAAGACTCGATATGTAATGTGTGGCCACCCATCCACAGACCAACATAGGCAAGCGCGGCTTAACCTGAAGATTGATCCAAGCGGCTGTTATTATTTAGCCACGAGCTTCTTTTTTCTGTGCATAAATATATGTATCTTCACCTTACGGTGTAGATGCTAATCTAAATTGATACAGCCCAAATTTTGGCGACGACTTTGGCACTTTCAGTAGCGACCATCAGCTCCTGTAATGTACAAACAACAGGACGTTAACGCAGAAAAGCAATTGAGCTTAAAATCATCCCTGACAAATTTCACACTTAACATCAGTCAAGTATTTCTAATTTTAGATTTAATAGACGACCCAAATCAGACAAAAGACATTCCTGATAGAACGTAAGTATCAAAAGACGGATAATGTCTGAAAGGAGATTACGAAAATAATTAAACAAATACCCGAAAGACCTCCTGTTTGTATCAGTGAAAGGATTCATTACAAACGAATGCTTTCGTAAGCAAAGACAAAGACGAACAATGGATGTTAAAGTAATTAATATTTAATTAATAGTCTCGTTCGGTACAACGCGCGGTCTCCAATTGATCACCACAGTTTAATGAAAAGGTGACATTCATCCGCGTAGCAATTCATCATTGTCATGTTTATAATTCATCTTCATCCGAGCAAGGTTTCCTCAATTAATTGAGGCCGGCTTTTTTAGGAGCAGAGGAAATTGCCTCCTTATTGCCCACTTCTACGAACAATGAGCAATTTTGTTGAAAGAATAAGTTGTCGGGAAAGAAGATCAAGGGTCGGAAATGATAGGATAATACGCATCGTATGTTTTTATGGACTTTATTAGGGGCTATTACTGGAAACATAAAGCGATCATCTACAGACGTTATTTTCCTTTACGTTAGCATAAAATTGTAATAATACATTTTAATATTATCGAATGTGAAAAGACAGACCGAAATTCGAATTTAATAACTCATTCATGGACCACCTGTGCCGTAATTTATTAATGAATTCTTTCGTTCATTACTCCTGTGTTAAATCATACAATGATGAATGGCTCTGGAATTATGTATTTTCAAGTAGAATTTAATTAAGGGGAAGACAACGCAGTGCTTTGTCGCTTTAATCGTCGTCGATCAAAGAATAACACCCAGAGGAAATTATCTCTGGGTTTAGAATGGTGTGTGCTAGCTTTACAACGGGTAGTAATTGCATAGTCGGACTATAAAGTCTGAAGCATCTGGCTCGCACTCCGCTCCAGACCATTTGGATCCCAGCCTGACGCTAGAAGTGTATGAGTGTGCGTTAGATCGTTTTCACACGTTTACGAGTATCTAATAAACGGTGCCAAACTGCTACAGGACCGTTTTATGAGCACAAATTGACTTACTTACCCTAAAACATGGACGATTTGTGAACGGGACTAAGTTTCGAATGGTGGCAAATGGGTGTTTCGGGTTGCAGTAATTGAAATATCGTAGTTGTGCTGAGATACTAATTCAACGGACCAATTTGAGTTTCACTGATTGTGTGTTGCGGACTAATGACCAAATAAATAAGGATTAACGCGACTAGCTGTGGTTTAAGTTTAGGTTACGTTAGGGTTGAATTTTTCGTTATAAATAAATACCTTTTGTCTTGTAATTTATCGCCTTAGATTTAGTCTAGATTGATTGCGAGTACAGCCTTGAAAATGTGCCGAATAGTCAGATCGATAGACTTAAGTACCTACTCATTTATTACAGTAAAGTAGACTTTGTGAAATATGGTATGGGCATAAAAACTGAGATCAAGTTCTAATGATCCTTAGATTGAACGTCACTTGCCACAGGAAGAAAGATCACATTCTCCGAGTAAGATGTTTTTTTTTACAAACTTCGAATGTTAAATGAAGAAATGATGTGTTACGAAAACGTTGCGGTTTTAAAAAGATGAAGTGACAAAAGTTCAAAAGAGTCATGAATAAAAGATTTGTTTTTGTTGAGAGGTTGAGTAAAAAGGTGACCAACAAAAGGTTTTAAAATGGCAACTGTGAGTGGCAACATGCTATACACTGACCTTATCGGCGATATTCTTCAGAAAGGTCAGGCGTGTAATACTTCCAACTGGTGTGCGTGTTTGACCAGATGTTTAAATAAATAAAGTAAAAAGAGTATTGTATTTATTTAACACTTCATTCATAGAGTACAGAGGCGGATTTAATGCCATAGGTATTTTCTACCAGTCAACCTTTGGGTGATGCAGAGACAAACAGTGGTACCTAGTTGAAAATCGAAAAAAAATATAAGATCATCAAAAAGTTTATAGGATAATTAATGACGATAAAAGAGTATGTGAGGTTCGCAGCAGGTGGTATACCTAAGACTCAGCTCACCCCCATGGGAAACACGTACTCGTTTATGTATGTGCATTATGTAACTTCGTATGTACGTCATCGACAATAATAGTGACGCGCGTCAGTGTGTGAACTGATTTAGCTCCAGCGTGTCCCCGTCCTTACACAAGTGTTAGCATATACTAGGTAATTGCGCCGAAGCAATCCCACCGTTATAGACGGGTAATTTACCCTAAAGAGCCAACTTAATACTATTAGTCGTGCGTAAACTTTAACAATTCACTGGCATGTGTTGGATGTACTAGCAAATATGTGATGGAGTTTTGGAATCATAGAGTGGATTTTTAAAATGCATTTCCAAGGTTCTATTTTCACTAAAAGCCAATATGATAAAAGAAACCATTATATCGTAGATACATTTGTAGATCTTACACAGTGGTTACAGGTAGTCAGAGGTCTGAAAGTCTGGCAGCCAGTCTTCCCAAGGGGTATTGTAGCACTGAGTAATAACTGGGTTGTGGAGATCAGATAAGCATTCGCTCTTTGTAAAATACTGGTATTAGGCTGCATCCGGTTAGACTGGAAGCTGATGCCGACATAGTTGGGAAAAGGCTAAGCAGATGAATCTCGGTTTTTGCAAAAACTTAACTAAGCTTAAATATATTGGATTTTTTTTGATTTATTTCAGATACAAAGGACATGTCCAAAAATGTATGGACCAAAAACCCAGAATCGACAGGAATGAAATGTATACCAGTGGATTGACATTGAAATATAATATAATGTTACCAAGGGGGCAACCCTGAAATCGTTATAGTATAGGAGCTAGGAGCAAAATAAAATAAGAAAAAAAATTCGTTTAAAACAATCTCGTTTCAAATCTTTAGCCACAGAATTACCAATAATACACACAGTCAAAAACGTTTCAAATCTTTAGCCATAGAATTACCAATAATACACACAGTACTGTAACGATTGTAGTATCTATGGGCCAAAAGAAAAAATATATACAAAAAACAGAGTGTTTCTTATATTGTGGCTTAATATGACGTTGTTTTAATGTTGTATCACTTGTGATAATTATCATCAACACATTTCACAAGCAACAGCAACATAATAACAACATCATATTAAATCACAACATAAGAAACACTCTGTTTTTTGTATATATTTTTTCTTTTGGCCCATAGATACTACAATCGTTACAGTACTGTGTGTATTATTGGTAATTCTGTGGCTAAAGATTGCAAATATAAAAATAATTGGTATAGTATAGGAGCTAAGAGCCATGTTGTGGGTGAGAATATCGTTGTTAATCATTTATTTTCATAATGTAAGTCTAGTTAAAATCCACGAAGTAAAACAAAGCACACAGATCACAACGAAAACAAACGAAGGACTGCGACGGGATAATTATGGTCGTTAGTCGTTACCTGCCTGCCACACCGCCCCGCCCCCCACGTCACCCCGTCCGCCGCGCCGCGCCCGCGCATAATAGCCAGTAGCAACTGTGTATTTTTTTATTTGCAATCCTTAGCTACAGAATTACCAATAATACACACAGTACTATAACGATTGTAGTATCTATGGGCCAAATAAAAATAAAAAAACATAAAAAAAAGAATTTTTTACTTATTTTATTTTGCTCTTAGCTCCTATACTACAACGATGTCAGGGTTGCCGCTTTGGCAACATTATATTATATTTAAATGCCAATCCATTGGTACACAGTTCATTTCTGTCGATTCTGGGTCATTTTTTGGACATCATCTTTTCTGAAACAAAATGCTATGAAAATAGGGATATTTTCGAAGCATTTTCATATCACAGCGAAATAGCACCGTTAAAGGTTTCTGAACTGTCCACATGAACGCTTTCGTGAATTCAAAATGGCGGCAAACGAGGATATGTCTCCGCTGCTTCATTTCCCGCCATCTCACACAATACATGGATTCTAAATTTACTCTTACTGTTGCAAATGTTGATATCAGACAATATTTTGTAGGGAAAGGAGGCGGGCGAAAGTCCATAGAAAGTTGGGCCTGATGTTACAGTAACGATTACTGCATTATTTAATTTATATACTAATACCATTTAAAAAATACTAAAATATTTACGACTGCTCCATGGTAGAAAGAAAATATAGGATGTTATTGGTTTGTACAAAATAACCTCTAAGGTATTCATACACCGGGCTCTCACACTATACCTACTTTAAGAAAATAATTATTTGACTTTATTGTAAACTAGAATTAGCCTGAACTCATTGTAGGACATTCACACACTGAAGATTCAGACGCCGTTCAACTAGATTCTAGAGGTTTTAGATAATTATAAAAGCAGAGGGAGTAGGTATGAATTAAAAACACTTCCACTTTTAATGATTTATTCATCGTCCACTTCATCATAAACAATTAAAACTGAGTAGGTGGTATTAAACTCTCTTGATGCCTTGCCCAGCGTAGTCTCATGTATGGCATGGTAGTAGTATGGTACCATACTATGGACATCACATGACAACAGCAACCTACAGTTCTTTTTCCTGCCAAGCAATTACAATAATATTCTTTGATGGCCTCTCTACCATTAAGAGAACTGTGAACTAAAGTAAAATATATTTTTGAGCTTACATGTCTCGATTTTATACTACCTCTGAACAGCCAGCTAGAATTATTGGATATTGACAGTTAAAAGTCAAAGTCGTTCAAGAACACTAATCGTATAATAATTATTGCAGCACACGAAAACACAACAGAAAATATTCACTAATTTACCGCCACAAACTCAAAGACAACGAACGAAGCAAATGATTTGTTTGACGTTTGAGTTTTTGACCTGACATTGACATGAGTTCCGCTTTGTTGCCTGTATATTAAAACATTGACAATCGATTGTGAAATCGATTTATTTATCAATTTACTTTACGACTTTTTTGAAACGTTGAAGTGTCACGAGGAAACATTAAAAAAAAATGTGTTTTTTATTTAAACTTATGTAAAGAACAAAACTGAATCACGTTTTATAGTATTTTAAATAATTAATTAACTATTCTATTTTTGTAATAATATCGATTAACTTGTATAATTCATCTGGCAACATTGTTTCAAAGTTAATCAGTAAGGGAAGTCAGTATTATTTTGATTAAATATTTAATTTCTTATGCCATGATAAAACTGCTTAATATTTTATGATTAACCACAAAAAAACTGAAACAAAATATTGGTAAATATTTCATTTGTGTAACGTTAGGCCCAGATTCGCCCGTCTCCTTTATATACAGTAAAAAGCAGGAGGAGCTCGTGAATAAATAATGACAGCCACTCGGGTCGATCTTCAAGTTAAACCGCGGTGTGGCGGAACGTGAGAGGGAGAGAACGTCACGTCCCAGCAGCCGCGGGAAACGCCACGGTCGTCGGGGGCCACGTTGGTGGCTTCCGGCCACCGTAGGCGTGGGCCTGTGGACGGTGAGTAATGGACTAGCTCGCCGTCCGTCAGTCTTATGACGACAGGCCGTGTCGATGGCGCGTTCGTGTTCCATGCGCACCCCAAAGAGATGTCAGCAAACAGGAAGGGGCCCGCAAGGGGCGCTGCCTACCGGGGCTGCGGTAACTGGGTTGTGAAGGTCAGATAGGCAGTCGCTCCATGTAAAATACTGGTATTCAGTTGCATCCGGTAAGACTGGAAGCCGACTCCAACATAGTCGGGAAAAGGCTAGGCAGATGACAATACAGTAGAAAGGAGGTGCTGAGTTGACGAGGAATAGACAAGTCTTGTATGGTAGAAAAAGACAAGCTGCGCCGACCCCAAATAAATTAGGATAACGGCAGGAGAATGATGTAAGTGCTGTACAGTATTGTAGTGGAACATAGCCAGACCAAGGAACCTCGCGAACTTTTGTCGCAGAAGCTTCGATCATGAAGAAAGTTTGGTCGCGTCCGCCTAGTTTTGTTCCAGATAGCGGCCACTCTTGCGACAAATCGTAGTCGTGGCCGAGTAGTGCGGGAGTTTCCTTAATGCCACAAGATATTTTCTACTAGTCAGCCAATATTGTGATAGGGTTCAAAACTGTGTTACCCGGGTATTCTAATAAATTAAAAAAGTTGCTGATTCGGTTACTTGACTTAAGGGGTAAGGGTTTTTGATAGGCCTCTTAGTTGCAGATAACCAGTACTACTTAAAAAGGCAACAAGGGTTGTAAGGCATTACGAGGGCGGCACTGAAAATTTCGGGAATCAAGGAAGTGACACAACATTACTATTTAAAAATGTATTTATTGCTTTTCGAAGTATTCTCCGCGAAATTTGACACATTTTTCCATACGATGGAACCAATAATTGAAGCAACCATTCCATTCGGAAGTTGGGGTCTCCAAAATGGCCGTTTTGTAGGTGTCCACAGCTTCTTCAGGTGATGAAAATCTCTGACCATGCAATTTATTCTTAATTTTAGGGAAGTATAGAAATCATTAGGGCTTAGGTCGGGGCTGTACGGCGGATGGTCTAATAATTCTATGTTTTCTTGCTCTAAAAACTCTTTTGTTCTGTGCGCGGTGTGAGAACTCGCATTGTCGTGATGGAGGATGATGCGGCGATTGCAGTTCTCTTTACGGAGTTCAGAAACGACCTGAGGCAAACAAATGCTAGTATACCATTCTGCATTAACCGTTCCTTGTCCCTCAAGAGGAATAGTCGCAACATGGCCGGTTTTGGAGACAAACGTGGCCACCATTTTTTTTGCAACACTCCGTGAACGAACAATTTTTGTTGGCTTTAACTCATTTTCGAACACCCAAACTCGTGACTGGTTTTTTGTTTCGGGTTCGTACGCGTATATCCAGGATTCGTCACCTGAAACGATGTTGTATACAGCATTTGAGGATCCTGCGTGGAATCTTTCGAGAGTTCTGACGCACCAAGTAACGCGAGCCGCTTTTTGCTCTTCACAGAGCGACTGCGGTATCCATCGGGAAAACAACTTTTTTACACCTAATTGTTTATGCAAGATTATTTGTATTTGACTCATGCCAATGTCTAAAGTTGCCTGAATTTCGCGGTATGTCACATGTCGATCTTCCTCAATCAGCTTACGCACAGCATCAACGTTTTCTTGGGTGACTGCAGTTTTTGGACGACCTTGACGGGGATCATCACTGGGCTTGACACGTCCACGTTGAAATTCAGCAAACCAGCGATAAATTGTGGTTTTGGATGGGGCTTCATCACCAAATGCAGAAATCATCCGGTCAACACACTGTTTTTGTGTTAAACCACTTCAAAAGTCATAATAAATCATCGCTCTTGAATTATCTCGAGTCAATTCCATTTTCTCAACGACTAAACAAGTTTGACAAAACCTTGTGACAAAACCGAGAATCTTTTTTTAATAAATAAATGGTATTCGATTTTTAAACACAAGGAGTTTTCAATTTAAAAGATTTTAAAATGACAGGAACAGTGGAAATATTCCATTCCCGATACTTTTAGTGCAGACTATGTATCAGCCATTCCTGTTGTAAAAATTTCTCTTTTTGAAGATTGAACATAAAGTGCTTGTACCTTTTCAAACTAATTGTAAAAAGTTATGTCGTGTGCAGAGTCATCAGCCTAGCATTTTCCCAACGATGTTGGGGTCGGCTTCCAGTCTTACCGAATGCAGCTGAATACCAGTATTTTACATGGAACGACTGCCGATCTGACCGCCACAACCCAGTTAGTACTACGGTAACCCTTGGTAATACTGGTTGTTAGACTTTCGGGCCACTGACTACCTAACGACTGTCAGAGATCAACAATTGACAGCTGAGACGACCGGCTTAGCGTGCTTTCCGAGGCACGAACTGGAGGACCTTGTATGTTATGGGTGCTCCGGTGCTCACCCATCCACGGACCATTCTAGGAAAGCGCGGCTTAACCAGAACATCATCATGAGCGTTCTGTTATTATTTAGCCACGAGCTCTTCCAAAGGCAACCAACCTATGGATGTGGAATGCCTTGTAAAATGATTAGTCAGTGTCTTTATCAGGTCTACAAGGCCCACCGATGTGCATTTAGGTCTACCTACTGATTTTCATTTGAAACCGAACAATGTTGGTGTGGTAGCTGCATTGTGTAAAATACAAGAAAGAGGATTTTTATTATTTATGCTCCTCTAGTCGAGTCTCTTCCAGGTCTGGTCTTTTGTAGGCCACTCATATGGTTGGCAGCAAGAAACCAAAAAAAAATGCTAATTCAAATTATCTTTTGAAAGATTTAAATGCCATGGCCAGTTGGTAATTTTAATTATCCTCTATTAAAAATACAGCGCTTTGAAAAGGTTTTTTTATACCTACGTTAACATGTTTATGATAAAAAATTAAAGGAAAATTTTACGTGAAAAATTACACATAAAATAGAAATCATAACCACAAAGTAAAACAAGACTTTACAAACTCACATATTTTAATTACCAAACCCGCATTTTCCTCTATCGGTTTTATTTGGGCATAGCAACTACCTAAACGGTTGACAGAGAGCCACTAGCCCAACACAAACAAGATGGATCAACTGCCACCACCCTTTGTGCCAAACTTCGGACAATTAGCATAAAGGCCGGACAAGTCCTTCAGGGTTCAGCCACGACAAACAATATAAGTATACACAGTGTGGACACTGCTTATAAATTGATGTACAGCTGGTCGGTTGGTGTCGTGAGGGATTTCGAGTTTTTTAATAATATCACGTATCATTGTGCCGGTTTTGTGGAAAAACCCAACCTTTTCGGAAATTATTCCATGATGTTTATTATAAAAGCAGACAATGCCCTGCGCATTCAATACAACAATGCCTTCAGGGCGCTGTTGAGGCTTCCACCTTACTGTAGTGTGTCAGGTATGTTCGCTGATGCGCACACTGACGATAACTTTGCGATTATGCGGATGAAAGTTGCCTCAGTAATATCCCGAGTGAGGGGAAGCAGCAACAGCATTCTGAAGGTGTTTGCAGAGAGGCTGGATGGGCCTACAATGGGGAGGTTTACCAAGCTACATATCGGCAACAAAGCTTGTTAAACCTTCCCGTGAGTGTGATTTTCTTTTTTCTCTTTTTGGTGTTGCATGTTACTAACATAGTTTTTAAGTAAGATGTAATACTAACACTCTATGGGCCTTGATGCCTGACAATAAAATATTTTTATTTATTTATTTTTATTATTGCCCACTCACATTTCGTCAGTCACGTGTTTCAACGCCCATGTAACAGACGGCGATTCTCGACAATTTCCTAATGAAAATAACCAGGACCACTTTTCCTGGAATAGAATCCAAGTTCTACATGCTCAGCAGTCGCTCTAGTAGAAGAAAGTTGCACGTCTTTATTTCACAGATAGGCCTGTTGGTCTAGTGGTTAGTGACTCAGACTGCTAGGACGGAGGTCGTGGGTTCGATTCCCACACAGGAACAATCTTTGTGCGATGAGTACGATTATTTGTTCTGTATCTGGGTGTGTAATTTGTCCATAATATGTATTTAGAAATATATAAGTTTGTTTATCATTTGTCTGGTTGCCATAGTACAGGCTCTGCCTAGTTTGGGATCAGATGGCGGTGTGTTGGTTGTCCCAAGATATTAGAAGATATTATTTGGTGGACTGCTACGTATTCATACAAAGTGAAGTAACACGTGATGAGATTAGCTGTTGGCTGTTGTGTAGAAGGCTTAAGCTTGTGAAATGTGGGTGTACTATTAGGTACACCTAACCCTTCGGCGATTACAGTCGTGATGTTACATTATGTAAAAAAAAAACTTATTCCTATCAAACTCTCTCTAGCGCATTCCTAATAACTTATTCGCCTCTCGAGACCAATACGTGCAATTCTCAGCATTCAAACAAAATGTAGGTGACCTATTTACGGGGGCAATTACACAGGAACTAATCTCATCACGTTTTAGTAGTTAAACTGATACCTTCTACTTTCCCCGAGGCCTCTTTGTTGTTAATAAGTAGCTAATTAGTTTCTGTGGGGTAAATCCTCTGGAAACTTAAACATCGGGGAACGGAAATGGGTACAAATAAAGGTTTGGTGGATAAGTTTGAGCTACGTCGGAAGTGGTGAAGCTAGACTACGTACATGTAGTTGTGATGGCTTGATACATGTGGGCTTCAGTCTAACTTGATCCTATTAGGTTTTCTAAAGTTTTTGAGTGGAGTTTTTTATCCCAAAAAATCTCAATTGTGTACTTTAAAAGCACCTACATAGTTTTTAATTCCCCTGGTCCTGGTCCTGGATCTGGTCTATTCAAATTCAAAAACTTTATTTTGAGCGGAGGCTTGTGGGAAAGAGATGGCGCTAGACGACCTGTGTAGCTCTGTCTCTTTCCCACACTGGAATTATTCCTGCTTTAAGACGTCATAGTAACCCCCCCAGTTGAGCCAACTGATTCAGCTGAAATTTTGCACACCTTTGGTTCTGGTGACAATACATTTTTATATTTTTTGTTTTTGTTCTCAATGCTCTTTCTTTCTGTTTCATTTCGATAGTTCATCCCACATGGTCAGCTCTTCCCTTATTTTTAGTTTCCTCACCATAATATCCATGTTTTTGCAGGTTATCAAGTCTCTGATTTTTCTTCCCACTAAAGTTTGTAGTTAAAAGCTAGTTGGTCAGTATCAACTCTAACGTAATAGCACTTATTGTAATTAAACTGTAATATTTTCAGCTCGGTGCTAACAGGGCAAATTGCCAAGCTCCTTTTTCCACTTCACTCGGTTTTGGAGTCTCATTAAACTAACATTTTGAAGATTGTTTCTGAGTAATAGGATTAATTCGCAATGTAGTTTACTGTGAAGTATTAGGGACCATTCTCGTGAGGCGACCAAGCGTTAAAGTCAAACGATTGGCATCGGTATTTGCCCTTATAACATAATCTCAATGCCATCCATTTTGTCAACTTTACAATATTTTATTTTAAACCTGTCCCTCCATTACGAATTTCTTCTGTATCGTGGGTGCGTTTACAAGCACTTAAACTCACATACACAATTAGCTAGACCCGGACCAACTACCTGTAAGCCATACAAATAATTGTTCCGTACGGGAATCGAACCCGCGACACGCAGCGCTCCAGTCAATCGCTCAGCAACTGCGCCAACCGACGGTAGACGAGTTTTTACAACAAACGTAAAAAACAATGGATTGAGATGTAAAACGTGTTACGTAATTTGAGATGCTATCTCATTCTACTGAAGGTTAAGCACTTAGATAATTCGTTTCCAAATTGATATCTTCATGTCTAGGTGTCATAGCAGTGTTTACCTCGGTTTTTGTTAGTGTACTCAAATCAAACTATTGAAGAAAAGTTTAGTAAAATATATGTATCTTATAGTGAAGACCGCATATCGGCATCGCATAGCTTGGAACACCCTACCGCGCGGGGTAAGATGGACTGACGACCTGGGACAAACTGGTTGTGGAAGGTGGAAACAGGGAATTGACGCAATTTGTTAAAGGATAAAATTGCGTCAGCACCCCGGTCCAGAAGAAGACTGCGGTATATCGAGCTGAACGAATGATTATAAACATAAACGCAATTTTATTTTACACATAACATCACGCCTGTAATCCCCGAAGGGTTAGGCAGAGGTGTACCTAATAGTACACCCACGTATTGTCAGTTATGTTTAAGTACTATGTAATAGGGGGCGGGCACAAATCAAGACTCCGTGGCTGCTACTGAGAAATTCCTGATGGAAAAACCCAATAACTCAACAATTTTATTTTATGAATCGCTTATATTTTAATAAGAAACAGAGAATAACATGTTACCTAACGACCATTGTACAGAAAATGTATCATAAAAAACCTTATAAGTTTTCAAATAAAACGACTTTTCTAGTGTTTAACTTTTTTATTAAGGCACGTACAGACCGTAGACGTTTCGTGCCGACACAAAAACTTATGTTAACTTGTAACTGAAGAATAACTGCCGGAGTTACTCAAGAAAAGTACTTTTTCTTAACTTAGGTTGTGTTCTAAATAGGGTTGGCAACTGTAGCAATTTGGCAAGGTAGGCGTGTATGCTAGAACATCATCATCATTTCAGCCAAAAGACGTCCACTGCTGCACATAGGTGACATAGGCCTCCCCCAAGTGTCGCCACATTAACCGGTCCTGTGCGTCTCGCATCCAGCGGATCCCCGCAACCTTCACCAGGTCATAGGTCCACCTAGTGGGAGGCCTTCCAACGCGACGTCTTCCGGTTCGCGGTCAGCACTTTGCTATAACTTGCCTTGATATTTTTCAGTTCTAGGTATTTTTCATTTGTATATGAGCGTAAATGTTTGCTCAACCCCTACCCCAGAAATATTAATAGGGATTTCATTTGCAAATGCACCTCATTATACAGTCAAGTCAAATCAAATCAAAATATTTTATTTCACATAGACCTATATGGGCAAACTCAAACTCAAAGCATGTATTTCAATTAGACCATTACAGGCACCTTTGAAAGTCAAAAAAAAGCTAAGCTACAGCCACAGTCACAAGGCATAAGAACTTGCGAAAAGCACTTATAAAACGGCGACAAAAAAGTGCACGGTTCGGGTTGGTCGTTTCGTATGTAGAAGAACCGGCAAGAAACTCCATGGTTACTCTTTTAAAATGATTTGGTTTTACAATATTATCATGTTACAGCATTAGTACTCAAGTATGGGGGGACAGCATAGTCCCGACAATAAGTCGTTGCTTACTACACAAAAAACGAAAAACAAGATAAGAGGTTAACAAAAGTTAACACACATCTAGGAATCTTCAGTCATTTAGTTAGGTTTTTATAAGACTTACCCAACATAAAGGCTTTGTTTTACACCTGTTAGCATTGAATAATCATTCCCAACCCTTATCCCATTTTTTTTGCTGTTTTGCAGCGTGTACTTTCCTTCACACCTCTCTTTTAGTCGATATTGCAGCAGACACCCCGTTTCTAGCCATATCATGTCTCTCACAGAATATTCATAGATTTTTGATTTTACTCAAAGTGATTTAAAAGTGTCGTGATTCTTTGTAAATTCTTGCAATTTTATAATAATTATTCCATATCAGTAGCTGTTTTGACTTTAAATTTTAACGGATACAAATAGTTTATAACTCCTTGATTACTTTTGATAATTTTGGTACCTAATTCATACTGTGCATTTTAAATATATTAAATAATTAGTAAATATTATGATTGTTAGATATTTGTTTAGTTCAGTTGCTGTATTGATTTAAGTACAGTTGGAAGGGGACATCCCCTCCATACGGCCAATGGCGGCGATGGCTGGCGATGGAAGAGGCAGTTGTTCAGTGACTGTGGCATGGTGAAGTCGATGTTACAAAATATTGCGCGCGTTGCGACATTATAGTTATATTAATATTAATATTAATATAGTGGTTTGGTGTGATTATATGAAGTTTTATTATAAGTCAGAAGTGGGATAGACCTGCGAGCCATGTCGGATAAAAACCGTGAGTAATTTTATGAAGTATTAACATCAACTTATTTTTTTTTTTTTTGAATCAGACAAATTCAGTGTTGGGTTATGTAGTCTCATGATTCTGTAGTAGTCATTGTAGCGTATTTCCCGGATAAATGATAATAGTTGGACCGATGTACGTGGTGCCTTTGGTCGAGGCTACTCCTTGACAGGGTGAACGTTGCATTGGACTAATTTTGTAATAAACAAATAGTTGAATTTGTTGGCCTGATACACGTAGTACCTTCGGTCGAGGCTACTCCTCGATAGGGTTACCGTTGTATTGGACTGGTTATATAATAAGTAAATGGATTTTAATTGAATTTCACTACAAGATTTTAGTTCCAACAATCTGAGTAGTATTTCATGAGTCTTTGTTTCACTCACTGAATTTTCTGATCAGCCATATAGTATGATTGATAAACGTCAATTTAGAATTTGTTGATTGCGACAATTTCTATTGACCTGTAATTTAATGTGAGATGTGAGACCCCTACGCGGCGTGCACTTTGATACGGCCATGTAGGTGAGCTGTTCAGAGATGTACGAGTGTAGTGTAGACCCCTACGCGGCGTGCACTTTGATACGGCCATGTAGGTGAGCTGTTCAGAGATGCACGAGTGTAGTGTAGACCCCTACGCGGCGTGCACTTTGATACGGCCATGTAGGTGTGCTGTTCAGAGATGTACGAGTGTAGTGTAGACCCCTACGCGGCGTGCACTTTGAATCGGCCATGTAGGTGTGCTGTTCAGAGATGTACGAGTGTAGTGTAGACCCCTACGCGGCGTGCACTTTGATACGGCCATGTAGGTGAGCTGTTCAGAGATGTACGAGTGTAGTGTAGACCCCTACGCGGCGTGCACTTTGATACGGCCATGTAGGTGAGCAGTTCAGAGATGTACGAGTGTAGTGTAGACCCCTACGCGGCGTGCACTTTGTTTCGGCCATGTAGGTGAGCTGTTCAGAGATGTACGAGCGTAGTGTAGACCCCTATACATCGTGCACTTTGATTCAGCCATGTAGGTGAGCTGTTCAGAGATGTACGAGTGTAGTGTAGACCTCTATGCATCGTGCACTTTGATTCGGCCATGTAGGTGAGCTGTTCAGAGATGTACGAGCGTAGTGTAGACCCCTTTGCATCGTGCACTTTGATTCAGCCATGTAGGTGAGCTGTTCAAAGATGTACGAGTACAGTGTAGACCCCTACGCAGCGTGCACTTTGATACAGCCATGTAGGTGAGCTGTAGTAGGCATTTGTGTAGTCTCATACAGCCATGTAGGTGTGCTGTAGTTTAGAGTTTGAAATAGGCACTTGTGTAGTATTATACAGTCATGTAGGTGAGCTGTAGTGTTAATTAAAAATTACATTGCTCTATGAATATGTTCGTGTAGAAAACGAGAGCTACACTCCAGAGCGACCTCGATCACTGACACGACGAAGACTACGGTCTCCCTCCGGTGAATCTGACGAGTCACGAGTGCCCAGGAAAAAGTCTAAGACTAAAAGAGGAATTTCGGCGGAAGACCTGTTGAAGATATTATCTGCACTGCCAAACAATTCAAGTAAGAGTACTCCTACGACTAATGTATTGCCCGAGTTTGATCCTAACAATAAATCCCAGGATGTCGAGCGGTGGTTGAGGAAAGTAAATCAGTGTGCTGTAATCTATGGCTGGGATGGAACGCAAACCATACATTACGCGCTTCAAAAATTATGTGGTCTGGCAAAACAGTGGTACGAGTCTCTTCCATCACTCGATTTCTCATGGGAGGAATGGCAAATTAAATTGAAGAAAGCGTTTCCAAACGATGTAAATTTTGGTAAACTACTAGAAGAAATGTTACACCGAAAATCTCGCACAGATGAAACCCTTAGAGATTACTTCTACGATAAATTATCATTACTAAGTAGGTGCGAGATTGTCGGTCGTAAAGCCGTTGATTGTATTATATATGGAATCACTGAAAATTCTATTCGAAATGGGGCTCAAGCTCTGAAATGTGAGGAGCCTGAAGATTTGCTAAACTACTTAGCATCGCAACAGCAAACGCTAGCGAAGGAACCTGTGCGAGGATCGTCCGATCGATCTTTTAGAAAGCGGGATTTTCGTGCAAATAATTACGATCAGAATAAGGTTTCGTCATCAAATAGGCCAACTGAAGGTACTTGTTTTAATTGTGGCGAGCGCGGGCATATTTACTCTGCTTGTAACAAACCTTTGATCAAATGTGTCAAGTGTAACAGGGTAGGCCACAATTCGAACAGATGTGTTAGGAAGCCTATACAGGAAACCAATAGCCAGACTACTCAGAATGCCGAAAAAAAGGTACTTAAAGTAACCTCTGAATTACATAAAACTAATAAAGTAAATCCCATAACTTCAAACATTGTCATTAAAAATGACTCGACAAGCAACAACAACAAATTTAATAAAATTGCTTACGTTAATGGTATTCAGCTAAATGCTTATATTGATTTTGGTAGTGAGTGTAGTATGATCAGGAATTCGGAAGCTAAAAGCCTTCGTCTCTCTGAGCGCCACGAATTGTTACCGACTATAAAAGGTTTCGGCAATTCCAATGTCAAGCCAAAGTTTCAGTCCACCGTTCGGATTAAAATTGACGAAATAGAAAGTGAACTGAGTGTTTTGGCTGTTGACGATGAATTGTTGGATGCTCCAATGCTAGTAGGACAGAACTTTACCGAGCTGCCGTCTGTAATGGTAATAAAAGATAGTGAGAGGCTTAATTTTTACCATGCCCCTTGTGATATCTCTGGCGATAGGGACACTGTCCTCGATCTTTATGTTGCTAAAGAAATAGTCGTATCAAAGGGGGGGCTAGTTGAAGTATATACACGCGAATCATATACGGGCGACATATACTCCGATGGAGGCAGTAGAATGAGTCCAAACCAGGAGTACTACCTACATCAGGGATGTTATAGGATAGAGGGCAGCAAAGGAATCATATTTGTTACTGCTTTGACAAATACTCCTATTATTTTTAAAGCAGACAAACTAATAGCTAGAGTTACACCCATTAAAGAGATTAAAACGTTGATCGTGCGTTCGGATAAAAATCATAGCGAGTTGTTGCCCTTAAACGAATCGGATATTAAAGTAGGACATGAATTAGATCAAAATGTCCGCGATAAATTATACAAACTGTTGCAAAAGTATAGGAACTGTTTCGCTGCTAATCTTGGCGAGTTGGGCTGTGCAAAAGGCACTGTGATGAACATAGACTTACAGGATAAGGCTCCAGTTGTCTACAGACCCTATCGTCTTTCACATAATGAGCGTCAAAAGGTTAGGGATATAATCAATGATTTGGTTAAAAATGATATCGTTCAAGAGTCCAATTCAAACTATGCCAGTCCCATACTATTGGTGAAAAAAAAGGACGGCGAACCTCGGCTTTGCGTTGATTATCGGGCGCTTAATAATAAAACTGTAAAAGACAAATACCCGTTGCCGTTAATTGACGACCAACTTTCGAATCTAAGTGGCAACAAGTTTTTTATAACTTTAGATTTAGCTTCGGGCTATTATCAGATACCGATGGATGAACAGAGCCGTCACTTGACTGCGTTCGTCACCCCGGACGGACATTATGAATTTAAACGCATGCCGTTCGGATTGGCAAATGCACCCTCGGTATTTCAAAAAATGATGAATCGTCTACTGGGTTCACGAAGATTTACATCCGCACTAGCATACATGGATGATCTTCTTATTCCATCGGCTTCCATAAATGAAGGTTTTAATCGACTAGAGGACGTACTTAACGTGATTCAAGAAGCCGGTCTTACATTAAAGCTTTCAAAATGTAGTTTTTTCGATACCAAAATTGAATATTTAGGGTACGAAATCTCGTCGGAAGGTATAAAGCCTAGTGAACGAAAAATTTTGGCTGTGCGAGATTTCCCAGTGCCACGTAATGTTCACGAAGTGAGGCAGTTCCTGGGTCTGGCGAGTTATTTTCGCAGATTTGTGAAAGGTTTTGGGGAAATTGCTAAAACCTTGACAACTCTCCTCAAAAAGGATGTACAGTGGCGATGGAATTGTGAAGAGTCAAAGTCCTTCACAACCCTAAAAGACTGTCTTATTGAACGTCCGTTGTTGGCTTTATACAACCCAGAGTTGGAAACTGAAGTGCATACAGATGCTAGTGCTCTCGGCTTGGGTGGTATTCTAATGCAATGGCAGCTTTCTCCCAGGGTGTTGAAACCCGTTGCCTACTTTAGTAGGCAAACCACACCCGAAGAACATCATTTTCACTCGTATGAGTTGGAAACGTTAGCTGTGGTTTGCTCATTAAAAAAATTCCGCCCTTATCTTTTAGGACTGAACTTCTCTGTTTATACAGATTGCAATGCCTTGCGAACCACCTTGACTAAAAGAGACTTAATTCCTCGTATAGCACGGTGGTGGTTGCAAATTAGCGAGTACAACTTCACCATTGAGTATCGGCCAGGTAATCGAATGAGCCATGTCGATGCTCTGAGTCGGAATCCTCCGAATAGAAATATTGCTAACCAGATCTTAAGAACCTTGAACATTAGCACAGATAACTGGATACTCACCCTACAGATGGCAGACCCCAAACTCGAGCATATTTTCAAAATTCTAAAACCCAATGTCACTGAGGAAGTTTCAGAAATAAAAAAGAACTACGCTATTAAGAACCATTCGTTGCATAGGAAGGTTGGGGAAGAGTTTCGTTTAGTTATTCCCAAAGACGCTAGGTGGCAAGTTTGCAAGGCAAATCATGACGACGTAGGTCATTTTGGGTTTGCTAAGACACTAGAGCGAATTCAGGGCCGGTACTGGTTCCCAAAATTAAGATGCTTTGTTAAGAAATATGTTGCCGCGTGCATAGACTGTGCATATAATAAAGACAATGCATCCCGGATTCGCACTGGCCTTTTGCATCCCATACATAAAGTGGAAAAGCCCTTCCACACGCTCCACTTGGACCACTTGGGCCCTTTTGTACGGAGCAAGTCTCGCAACAGCTATATTTTGACGATAGTGGACGGTTTTACGAAATACCTCTTTGCCAAACCGGTTAGAGACACAAAAACAAAAAGTGTTATTAAAGTTCTGGATAATTTGTTTTGTGATTTCGGCGTACCATGTAGAATTATATCGGATCGCGGCACGGCTTTTACTTCGACTCAATTTAAGAATTTTTGCATCAGTAAAAGAATCAAACATATCCTTAACGCGGTTGCTTGTCCCAGGGCAAATGGTCAGGCTGAGAGATTCAATCAAACGATCCTCGCAGCTTTGTCTACACAAAATTTCGGCAAGGACGAACGTGTTTGGGACGAGCAGCTGGGTCAAGTGCAATGGGGTATAAATAATACGGTCAATGCTACCACCAAGAAGAGTGCATCGGAATTGTTATTTGGGATAAAACTAAATGGTCCCATTGATAACATGTTGACAATTGAGACCCTTGGACCCAATGGTGAATCGATTTCTCACACGTCAACTGTTACAGACATTGCTCCCACTGCAATTAGTAACGACTATTTTCCCAAAAGTTGTAACAATGTCGAAAGGCCTTCTGATGTTTCGTATGATACCAGTAATGCCAATCAATCCCCGTTGACCCCTCTAAATACCTCCACTCTTAATAAAACACATGAAATCCTTGATCCACTTTCTTCTACTTTACCCGATGTTTTAGTGGACGATGAACTCTCTAAACCATATTCACCCGTTATCGTTCATTCGTCTGCGGAAATTGATAGAATTAGGGAGGAAGCTTTAATTAACATTACAGATAGCCAAATTCGCCAAAAGACAGTTTATGATAGGAACAGGTTTCCAGCACCTTCATATAACGTAGGCGACTTGGTAAAGATCACTAGGACAAATTTTAAGAATGATGGCAAAAGCAAAAAGCTTTTACCTTTAGACTCATAGAGCAGATATTGCGAATATTTTCATACAAAAATTTTGATCCTGAACATTTTTGATTTTGATTCACGAAGGCGTATGACACTAGACAAAACGACTTGTTAGTAAGTAGTATCAAGTATTGGTATACTATTTCCTTCGTCTTGTCCCGTGTATCGATCGTAAATATTTGAATGTCTTTGGTTTTACCCTTCGTATACCTGTTATCATTAACATATAATTAAAACCAGAATATAGCAATACATCTTATTGGATCATCGTTGATCTAGTAGTCGCAAGCACGACTGCTGAGCATGAGGTGTTGGGTTCGATTCCCGGGTAGGGCAAAGTGTCATTGGGTTTTTCCATCAGGAATTTCTCAGAAGCAGCCACGTAGTCTGGATTTGCGACCGGTTGATGGCAATAAGCTCTCCCCCTTTTACATGGGACTTAAACATAACTGGCGAAATGTGGGTATATTATTAGGTACACCTCTGCCTAACACTTCGGGGATTGCAGGCGTGATGTTGTTATGTTATCTAATCGGAAATGGGTAGGAACCTAAAGCTGCAGTGTTTCACAGTTAAGAACCACTACTGACACTTTCCCAAAGCCAAGAATCACATAACACTAACACGATAAGGTAACGACATCTCCACTCAAACGATTCCAACCCCTAAATGCCGGAATATTTTTTGCCACCCTCCTGCCTTACCTGTCGAGGTAAATACGAGATTTTTCTCACACGCTCGACCCGTCGTGTTTCAAAGCTCAACCCTTAAGCTCTGGCCGACATATATCCGAGATTACTGTTACGATTATTAAGCTGTTGACAGATGACTAGGTTTAGAACGACAGAATTTAGAGGTTACATCTATGTACTACCGCGCTCACTGACGGTGGCACACTTTTCAATCTTATTACTCAAAGCATAGGGGTGCAAAAGCGGTCGATCTTCATTGAACTCATCATCAGTCTAACCGGATGCAGCTGAATACCAGTATTTTACATGGAGCGACTGTCTATCTGACCTCCACAACCCAGTTAGCGCTAGGTAATACGATACCCCTTGGTAAGACTGGTTGTCAGACTTTCGGGTCACTGACTACTTGTAATGACTGTCAAAGATCTACAAATGACAGCCGGGATCAACGGCTTAACGTGCTTTCCGAGGCACGGAGGAAACTCGGTATAAAATGGGTGGTCACCCAGCCACAGACCAACCTAGGTAAGCAGGTAGAAACTCCGAAAAGTTTGATGAAGCGCGCAGATTACCTCTGCAAAACCAGTTCAGCGACCTCACTGTGGACGACAAGGGTGAAGCATCAACGAATATCCACTACAGAGAAGCCTCAACTGGAGTGATGAAAAAAGGACATATTCCACCCGTAATATTGGAGATACAGAAAGATTGGACACATGAAACGATTAAAAACCTCATCTCCCGTTACTCCAACAAGTTTCATCTTCAGTATAGAGCTAACAATAAAGTTGCAGTAAGTTGTCACACAATAGAAGCTCACCAGCTTGTGAAGGAAGGTCTCCGCAAAGAAAATGCAGCTTTCCTAACGTACACCCGTAAAGATGAAAAAGTTCCCAAAATGGTGATAAAAGGTTTACCATCTTACGTTCAAGAAGAATTATCTGCTGAGCTCAATAAACTAGGATTTCCAGGTGCATCAGTCTCACAAATGAAGTCACAAACAGTGAGTACATTGTCTTGCCCACCTTTTTTAGCAGTGCTTCCTGCTGGAACGGATATAGTAAAGTTTCGCAATATTAAATATTTATTTAATTGCGTTGTTACGATCCAAAAATTCATGCCTAAAAAGACTGCTGGGACTCAATGCTACAGATGTCAAAGCTTCGGTCACGCATCAAGGAATTGCAATATGCCCGCTAGGTGTGTTAAATGTACGGAACCTCACGCAACGAGAGAATGTCCTAAAAAAGACCGCATTGAACCAGCACGCTGCTGTAATTGTGACCAGAATCACCCTGCTAACTTCCACAAATGCGAGACCCGTCTCGCCTACCTGAAACGAGCGCAAGCTAGGCGGGAGAACCAGGCAAGGCCGTTGCAAGCCGTGGCGATCCAACATGCGTCTGCACCTCCTACTAATCTACCATCCTCATTCAAGAAAACTACATATGCTGATACTCTCAAAATCCACACCAATCATGATTATCCTCCTAACGATTACTTGGACTTACCACCGGACGACCCGGTGACTAAAGAGATGTTGGAAATACTTGTTTGTGTTAAAAACCTTAAACCACAATTTTCTGCCTGTGAATCTATGTTAGATAAGGTTATGCTAGTTCTGACCCATCTTGGACACTATGTTTAACAGCAATGAGTTAAGACTCTTATCTTGGAACTCCGATGGAGTTCGCTCAAAAATGCATGAATTACTCGAGTTAGCGGTAAGTACCCTATCCATTGATATATTAGCTGTCTGTGAAACTAAACTGAATTGTAATACTCGCTTGACGACACCAGGATTTAACTGCTATCGACAAGACAAACATAACAGTGGGCGGGGACAAGGTGTAGCCATTCTGGTCAATGAGAGATTCGAGGTTGAACCAATCGCTGTTCCCAAAACTAAGCACATTGAAGCGGTTGCTATTGGTCTAAAAATTAGCGGGAAAAACTATATCTTCGTTTCAGCTTACCAATCTCCAAACTTGCAGCTCGAATGCAATGACATGGATATTTTATTTTCCCTGGGGCCTCATGTTGTAATAATGGGAGACTTTAACGCCAATCACGGTTATTGGAATAGTAGTTATGTCAATACCCGCGGTAATGTGCTCTTTCGCCACATGCTTGAACATGATTATGTCATACATTACTCTGATTCACCTACTCAGGTTAACTATAGACCTGATCTTACACCAACAAATCCTGATCTGATTCTGGCGCTAAATGTAAATAATATACATGAGGTACGTGCAATACCTGCCCTTTCATCAAACCACTTTCCTATACTTTTTACGGTGAATGGTCAATGCTCTCGCAAACCTCTTTCGAAACACTACCGATATTGTGACGCTGACTGGGATAAATACCGGTCCTACCTTGACCAAAAGATCTCGCTAGACTCGAAAGTGTTTAAATCTGAATCTGAAATTGACTACGCCGTAAACTACCTACATCAGTGTCTTATTTCCGCTAGAGACAAATTTATTCCTAGTAAAGCACATGTAAATACTTGCATAAAACTACCTAATTACATAGCCAAAATGATCAAGTATAAAAATCAACTTCGCCGAAAGGAACTGAAAGTGTCCCTTGCGGAAAAAAGACTGTTACGATCGGATATCAATAAATTACAACATCTGATAAATTTGGCTATAACGAAACATCAAGATAAAATATGGAACACTAAACTTTCGAAAGTTGACAATCCTAGCAACGATATTTGGCGACTGGCTAAGTCCCTAAAACCCAGATCAGACTCAATACCTTCACTTAAAACACCTGAGGGAACTTTTACAACTACCATCCCTGAAAAATGTGATGCGCTAGCAGATGCTTTCGAGATGAACATAAATCTTACTCGTGACTGGGTAAGCGATAGTGTCGACAAGGATGTTCAGTTGGCCACCACTCACATAAATGATCATGTCGTAAATGAATTACATCTACCTGTGCGGCCAACAGAAGTTTGGAAAGTCATACGTAAACTCAAGACCAGAAAGGCTCCAGGTGATGACGGTATACACAACATTATGCTCAAAAATATGTCGCAAAAATCTGTTGTGTATACCACAAAAATTTTCAACGGTTGCTTAAAATTTGGATATTTTCCCAATAAGTGGAAAACTGCAAAAGTTATTGCACTTAAAAAACCAGAAAAAGACACCTCCTTACCAGTAAGTTACAGACCTATTAGCCTTCTTCCTGTTCTAGGTAAGCTGTTTGAGGTCATGATATATAATCGCTTGCTACATTGCTCTGACCAGCTCATTATGAACGAGCAATTTGGCTTTCGTTCTTCTCACTCGACGGTACAACAATTGGCTCGAGTCTCTGAACATATCTCCTATCATCTTAATCTTAAGCAGTCTACCGGTATGATTCTCCTGGACATAGAAAAAGCCTTCGATACCGTCTGGCACGAAGGCTTGTTGTACAAGCTCATCAGTTACGGAATTTCAATTGAGTTAGTAAAACTTATCCAATCTTACCTTAATAACCGTAAGTTTGTCGTCCATATTGGTACTGATAGGTCTTCGCCCCGGACGGTATCGGCAGGAGTTCCTCAAGGCTCGGTGCTAGGTCCCTACCTCTTCATCCTATTTGTGAGTGACGTTCCAGTGCAGGTCCGTACTCATCTGGCCTGTTTTGCCGACGATACAGCATCGTACACAAGCGATGATGACATCGACATTATCATAAGTAGACTCCAGTTGTCGCTTGAACTACTTCAATCTTATTTCAACAAGTGGAAGTTGAAGTTGAACGAATCCAAGACAGAGGCGATACTTTTCACACGCCAACGTACCGCCCCAAAAAGAAAATTAAAAATCGCTGGGCAATTGATTCCGTGGGCCGCAGAAGTTCGCTATCTAGGAGTTACGTTGGATAAAAAACTTAACTGGACAAAGCATCTTAACAAATTACGCGTTAAAGGTGCTCAAGCCCTCGGTTCTCTCAGTCCTATACTTAACAGAAAAAGTAAGCTCAGCGCAAACACCAAACTTAGGTTATACACCACTCTAATTAGACCTTGCATCACCTACTCGTGTCCGGTATGGAGTAGCACCTGTCAATCAAATTATAACCAGTTACAAATCATCCAAAATAAAGCAGTTAAAATTATGTGATTAAACGAACTTACCTTAAGTGAAGTTCTATCATAATTATACGAAGCTCCTTCTCCGAGACAGATTAACGTGTAGTAGCGGGTAATCGTACCAGCGCCATCACAATTATTTCAAAGCTAAAAAATAAATAAAAATAAATAAGAACCGTTCTCTCGTCAGGCAACACTGAGTGTATATGTCATTTCGTTTAAAGCTAGTAATCTTAGACAACCCTATTTAGGGAAAACTACAGTAGGGATGGGTTGGGAGACTCTGTCTCGGAGAAGGAGCTTCGTATAATTATGATAGAACTTCACTTAAGGTAAGTTCGTTTAATCACATAATTATACTTACTCCTTCTCCGAGACAGATTAACGTGTAGATGTTTGAAGTCAGTTTGGGTTGTCTATGAGTTAATAAATACTTGGTAGTAAAATTAGTGAGGCATTTATTAGAATCACAGAATCTTTGTTTAAACAGTATCAAATCAATAACAAGGGTAATTAATTAAAAAGAAAAAACAATTTATGAGATCAACAAAATCAAGTCTTATTATTAACAGTATTACATATTACGTCACTGAACACAGTAGGATCTTGAATAACTGGCCTATTATAGTGCCTAGCAAAAGTGGCTGAGTTCTGAGACCACCCAGCTGTTCTTTGTATTTGGTCTATACTGATACCAGATCTTTTAGCAGCCGACGTAGAAGCATGTCTGGTGCTGTGTGCTGTGAAGCTATTCACATCAATACCGGATTCATGTAAAGTGGTTTTTATCCATCGGCTTATAGTTTGAGTTGAAGCCTTGTGGTGTGGTTTTTTAAAGGTCAGTATTAGGTTGTCAGTACTGCTTCTCAGTGGTTTGGTTCTATTAATGTAACATTTTACAGTAAGGACTGGACAAATCTCAATTCTACTTTCAAAAGTTTTTAGGTGTAATAGTGGTTGAAGGTTGCCTGTTTTTGAGGTTTTTATTATGTCTGGAATGTATATTTGAATTTTATCACTCATAATCTTAATATTTTTTATGTTAATCAAAGATAACGTTTGTACTCTATGACCTGTAGTAAGGGCGAGAATAGTTACCACTTTTTTTGTTAATTTTTCTAAACTTATGTCTTCATTGGGGTAAAGATTCGCTAAATATGTTAATACTACCCCGGGGTCCCAAGTAAGATTATACTTTGGGGCAGGTGGTTTTGTACGGTATACACCTCGCATGAAACGTTTAATTCTTTCGTCAGATCCAATTTTAGAACTAATTAACAATGAAAGGGCTGATCTGGTAGTATTTATTGTACCATATGATGCCCCAGATTCAAATGATTCACTTAGGAATTTCAATATATAGGGAATGGAAGCTTCATATGTGTCTATGTTATATTTTTTACAAAATAGCCACCAAGATTTCAGGGGTGAGTCATATTGTTTCATGGAACTATTAGACAGTGAATTTAAAATTATCTGGAGGGCTGAATTTGGTGTGCCTCTTCTTATGTATGCCTGGCTGAGAGCAGCCCTGCAGCCAGGGTAAGTTGCTGGTGAAGGGGGTGACTTCCTCTGAAAGGAGAGGTTAGTAACTTTATGTTTGGTTCAAAAATTAATAATTCCTTGATCAGCAATGAATTCAATAGTGGAAACCATGGTTGAGATGGCCAATATGGAAAAACTAAGATACCTGTTGCCTTATTTATCTTGATTTTATGAAGGCATTTTAAAATCAGTGAAAATGGAGGAAATGCATAAAAAAAATAATTAGACCAGTTAAGGGTGAATGCATCAACTTGGAAAGCTTCAGGATCACATTTCCAGGATACAAACTTTTCACATTTACTGTTTATTCTAGAAGCAAATAAATCTATATTGGGTACACCAAACCGATTTACTATTTTACTATAAGCCGTTTGAGAGAGCTCCCATTCAATATTGATTTTTCTCGATTCCCTGTCAGCTTCATAATTGTCTTTGGTATTAATATAAGAGGTATAAATCCAAATATTCCTTTCTTCACACCATTGCCATATATCTCTAGTGATACTATTTAAGTGTGTAAACTGAACTCCCCCCATTTTGTTAATATAAGCAACTGCAGTAGTATTATCCACTCTTAATAATACCTCGCAGTCATGCAAATCTTTTGCAAAACATTGGAGCCCTAAGAAGGCAGCTTTTAATTCTAAATAGTTTATATGATAATTCTTTTCTAAATCTGACCAAGAACCTGAAGTTTTATTTGATCCACACACAGCTCCCCAACCAGTAGTTGAGGCATCTGTTAGTATTTCTGTTTTAAAGTTGTGTTGTTTTATAGGATTACATTTGTGTAAATTTTTACTCCACCAGTCTAATTCTGGATGAACTATACTTTTAAGAGGCATTATTGCATCATAATCATCCTTAGACTGTAGGAGACCTAAATATTTCTCTCTTTCTAAAATCTTAGTATATACCCAGCCATATGGAATGGCAGGACAAATTGAACTTAATGTTCCTAACAACTGAGAGAATTCTCTAATTTGACATTGCGTTTTTACTAGATATGTTTTAATTTTGTCTACTATTGCAATTTGTTTTTGTTGGGGAACCGATAAAGCAAGATTTGTTGAATCTAAATTAAACCCCAAATACTGACATGATTGGCTTGGTTTAAGGTGACTTTTCTCGACATTGATGACAAACCCTAAACCTTGTAAAAGATTTACTGCAAATCTTACATTTTCCTCACATTTTCTTTTTGATTTATGAAAATACAGGCTGTCATCTAAATAACATGTCATGATGATGTTATTGTTTCTAAGGTAGGTACAAACTGGTTTTAGTAATTTTGTAAAGACAAATGGTGCTGTACATAGACCATAAGGTAAAGCATTGAATTCAAATAAGTGGCCATTAAAAGTAAACCTTAAATATTTTTTATAATTATCTGCTATAGGTACTGAAAAATAGGCTTCTTTTAAGTCTATAGAGGTCATGAAACAATTTTTGGAAATAAGCTTGCAAGCTGTTCTGATATCTTCCAATTTGAAATGTTCTGTGTCTATAAAACTATTAAGTTTTTTCAAATTCAATATAAATCTATATGAGCCATTTGGTTTAGGAACTAAAAATATTGGAGATGTGAACTGATCTGGACAGAAAGAACATTCTGAGACTGTGCCTAAAGTAATTAGTTTTTCAATTTCTAATTTAATTAATTCTGTTTCTTTCTCTGACCAATGTTGTGGCACGGTTTGGTAAGGATGTGGAGTTTCCCTGAATGGAATCTCATAACCTTTAATCCATTTTAGAATGACTGGGTCACTAGTTATTTCATACCAGTTTTTTGTAAAGTGTTTTAGTCTACCTGCATGTACCTGAGGTTCTATCTCCGGTATCTGGATTTGGAACTGGACGGAGCTGGTTTCTGAGTCTTCCAGCGTGTTTGATCTGGCCGAGGTCTCTGATGTTGTTGAGGCTGATGCCCGCCGCGACCTCGTTGTTGTTGTTGGTACTGCGGCGGGCCTCTCCAGTTTAACTGTCTCTTCTGAGTCCCAGGTTTGAATGTTTTCTTTTCTGTTGTTTTAATCATGGAGCCTGCTTTTTGGATGGCTTGTGCAGCCCTTATTTTTTCAGCACAGTCTGTCCCAAATAATGTGTCATCTGGTGTTGCTGTGCGTACTGCATCTTGTACAACCTTGTTGACGCCAGCCAATGCGAAAAATCTTCTTGAAGAAGAATCCTGATGATAAATTTCCGCAGCTAACTTTGCTGCATCACTTATTTCTTCAACAAGGACTTTACTGCTTATGTTACCCGTCAGTACCTTGCTCAATGATTTTCCGAGACAAGTTATGAGTTTTCCAATTGTGTTTTGTCTATAGCTGATCCTTTTATCCCTTTTAAGGGTTGAGTCAGACAGTGAAGCTGATATCTCAGCATTCATCAAAGGAGCCACTGCCCTTGGGAAATTGATAGGCGTTGGGTACTTTTTACTGATGGCCTCTCGAGATTCTTTGCCGAGTCCTGTTTGGATGATCCTTGTCCAACGGAGTGCTAGTTCTGGTCTAATGGCTTCTCCAACTTCAGTATTTTCTTCGCCTTCCGTTCCCAGGGCTTGTAAGAGTTCTTCGGGCAGATTATCTTCTGGAAAAATTCAACATAAAAGATATAGACATGTCTATCCGCTTAGTGATAGCGCTAAGTCAATTGTATTCCAATGTGGAAATTAATATTTGGCATTGTCTACCCGCAGTGTGTTGTTCGCACACAATACTGATAACGCGTCGTAGCTGGGCCCGTACGATGCGCCAGCGGTTCCCCGCTCTCACCGTATACAGGTGAGCGCGCGGGAGGCGCGGTAGCTCGTACGTGCTCGTACGTCGATGGTGGCCACGCGCGATCAGCTGAACTACCGCTTGAACCGGTCGCAGCTACGCTGAGCGCGTAGTTAATTATTTGCTTCTACCCCCTCATTTTATATAAATCAAATTATCTCAATAATTTCATATAATAATGTTAAGGATTAATTGATAAATGCCTCATGTTGTGATAAGTTTTTTAAAAGCATTATTATTATAAACTTATAAAGGTGCTCCTAGCCTGTAAAAGTGTTTGTTATTATATTTGTGTTACTGTTGCTTATTTTTTTAGTTCTACAGCTATGTATATGTTTATGTCAATAAAGAATTTTTCAAAACAAACAAACAACCTAGGTAGCACGGCTTAACCTAAAGATCGACCCGTGCGGCTGTTCTTATTTAGCCACGAGCTCCTCATCTTCATTGAATTCGGTAGTACTAAATCAAATGACTAAAATTACTTAAATTTAAGGGTTGTGAAATATTTTTGATGTCGATGCCTGCTTGCCTTTCTTTTTCTCATTGACCACCATCTCATTATGATTGTAAACACGAAGGGTGCAGGGCACTCGCCTAAAAGTAACCCACTGACACTAGACTTTATTTCTGTCACTGTCGCACATCTGTCAAACTGCAAGTGTAAGATAGAGACGGAGAACATATCAAATTCTCTTTACCTACATGCTAAAGTATCTTTTTAGGTTTCAGCCTTCTTCTTCTTCAACCTTTGGCCACTCAATGCTGAGTGTAGGTCTCTTCCAAATCTCTCCACTTTTGGCGGTTTTGTGTCATGGCTATCCAGTTTTTTCCGGTCACTTTAATGAGATCATCTGTCCCCTAGGTGGTTGTCTTCCCACATTTCTCCGTCCCGTCCGTGGTCTCCACTGTAGCACTTTCTGCCCCCATCTTCCATCCAGTCTACGGCATATGTGGCTCGCCCACTTCCACTTTCTTTTTGCTATCACTTCTGCTATGTCCGTAAGTCTGGTTCGTCTCCGTATTTCAGTGTTTTTCAGCCGGTAGAGGGATTTCAGCCTTATTTTTGCCTATTGGAAAAAAGGTCCTTTTAAATTCAAGTTGAACTAGAAAGGAAGTGGGTAACTACTTGGCAAGGATGATGAAACTTTTAAGTTGTGTCGTACTAATGGTACCACAATTATTACTATTTTTCCTGAGAAAATACGAGTGCCATAAAATATTCATAATTAACACTCTCTTTCCGTCCAAACAATTTTGCCTTTATGAAAACGAGGGTAGTCGCTATGAATTTGTGTATCAAGAAAATGTCGAATGCTTTCTATTCCGTTACTCGAGATTTTTTCTCGTCCGTAAAGAAGAATAAGGAATATATTTTCGTGAGAAAATTAAGTAGAAGTGTCTCTATTTTGTGTATGTTTATTTATAATTTGGACGAGTATGTACTTAGGTAGAAAGGTATTCAGTACGTATAGCTTTTTATACGTATATAAAACTTGTGTGTATAAAAGGATATCGTGTTACCTAATAACCCGGGTGGGATAGGCAGGGTTGGGTTTAGATACGTGCTGCCTCGCTGGACGAAAAGTGAGGATATTAGAGGGTTCTAGGGGGTTTTCTGATACCTATGCAACATTATTTTCTTGCCGGAGACGCCATTTTATAAAAAAAAAGACTTACAAAAATCCTAATTTTTAGGTTAGGTGGGTTGAGTTTCGAAACAAGTCGCCTGAATTTGAGGGTATTGGTGGTGTAGGGGCTTAAGGGAGTTAGTCTTAATCCCCCCAAAGTAATTTTGGCTGCCGGAGTTGCGTCAAAATATTTTTAAATAATTTCCGAAAATTCTTAAATACTATTGCAATTATGCAAAACGGAACGTAGTCTTTATGCTTTAGTACAGTTTTTCAAATGTAATTTTTAGGTTTTATGTGAAAAACGTGACGAAACGCAACCCGCCAGCGGGGCTCCGTCGACCTGCTGACGGAAACCCTAACCCTAGACGGTTGACGTCAGGGGCACCCCGTGGTTCGGAAACACAAAAAAAAATATTAAAAAAAACTACGTTTCCGGCGGGTGGAATGAGGGGGGATGGCATCTCTTCCACCCCCCCATCACCACGCCCCCAACCCCCACCCCCTATCGAGGCAGCACGTTTCTAAACTTTAACCGATAGGCAGATCATGTAAAAGTTGTGCAGACAGTATACCCAATCAGTGTCGGTTTTCATAAACATACAAACAAGGTGTAAACGGACCCTTCACGAAGCCAAGCATTCTGTATATCAAACAGTAACCCTAGGTAAAAAATATTGCTGGGAAATGACTTTTTTTTTGGCCTGAATAAGCACGTTTTACGGTAGGACTCCATGTAACGCACTCAAAACATTGTGCTGATGAATTATTGAATAGTAATGGGGTCGTGGAGATATTAAAAGTAAAGTTAGAACATTTAAAAAATACCGGCCAAGTGCGAGTCGGACTCGCGCACGAAGGGTTCCGTACCATTATCTATAAAAACGGCAAAAACATCATATCTGTTGTATGGGAGCCCCGATATTTTTTTTTTAAATTTTTAGTATTTGTTGTTATAGCGGCAATAGTAATACATCATTTGTGAAAATTTCAGCTTTCTAGCTATCACGGTTTATGAGATACAGCCTGGAGACAGACAGACAGACAGACAGCGAAGTCTTAGTAATAGGGTCCCGTTTTACCCTTTGGGTACGGAACCCTAAAAAAGGGAAAAAGTTGGAACTTTGACCCCCAATATCTCCGTAACTAGAAGGTTCCCAGGTATGGTCTCAAACAAAAAAATATCGCAATGATGGAGAGATTAAGTGCCTTTTGTCTTCGTTAAGGGTATATTTACACCCATTATATCTAGTTACGGAAAAATAGTTTTCGCAAATGGCTGTTTCCACCACATAGATATCACTTACATAGTAATAATTTTACCTGAAAATATATTATTTATGTTATCATTTATGCCTACACGTGATGATAAAATACGAAACGCTTAAAGTCGGAGGAAACGTATCGAAATAACTGATATAATAATATGTTTTCTCAATAAATTCAAGAGGTATGTAATAAACATTATTACGTTGATTGCCGGCTATACACATTAATGATCAGAACTACCATAGCATCGAGAAAGAACATCAAAGTATAACTCTCTGTCCTTTCGGCAATTGGAGTAAAAATTAGATTTCATTTGAAAAATATTTGATTATCGAACGTTGCCAGTGTTTCTAGAATCTAAATCAAAATATTTTATCGATACATCTATGCAAATAAATAAAATTGAAATTGTAATTTGTAATATCAAAAGAATAGATTTTTATTACTGAATGCATATGAAAGTATATATGGTACTTATAACAAAAACATTTTATTTTTTATTTTTGTCTGTCTGTTTGTTCCGGCTAATCTCCGAAATGGCTGGACCGATTTTGACGGGACTTACTGGCAGATAGTTGATGTCATAAGGTCTAACATAGGCACACTTTTATTTAAAAAAATAATTAGGGTTCCGTGCAAAAAAAATACAACCCTTGAAATTGTTAACAAAATTCGATTAAAAAAGGGAAGTAACCTTTTTTTAATAATAATTTCATGCGTACGAAGGTCGCCGGCAACACCTAGTTTCACATAAAATACAAAAATAATAAAAGCAAGATAGAATGCACGTAAATGGGCCATTTATGTGCATTCTATATTTGCTTTTATCATTAATGGTGGACCTGTGCCACTCACTACTGAGTATATGCCGCGTTCCTTTTGCGTCATGCTTTCCTGGTATGTGTGAGTCTTATTCAAGTCTTCCCCGCGATCTTCTGCACGTCTGGCTTTTGGTCTCGATTATCGCTAAAACTTACATTGCGATGGTGCCCAATTTTAGGTTCGGTCAAACGGTACGGAAAAATTGAAATTCAGATTTGGTTTCCTCATTATGTTTTCCTTCACAGAAGCTTCAAAAAGAAGACTTACAGAGTCTTCAGTACATTATCTGTCAAAGTCTAGTGTCCGAAACAGCGTCCGTAATTTATTAACCTCATAGAAACATTTGTGTAACTACCCACACAATCGAAAACTCACAAACAAATATCTTAAAAAAAAAACAACTTGGTAAATAATGAATTTATGTACCTACACGTGCGCTCAAACGGTGAGTCGTTTCGACCCACGTTTACATTACGTCTAATTCAGACGTAACGTTTTTCGTCCTACACGTTCTAAATATTTCAATAGTAACCGAAACTCCTTGGACGTCTTATAGAACTTTGTTACCGCAGCAGGTTTTTGAAGTTTTTGCTTCTAGTACATGCCAGTTTCCTCACGATGTTTTTCTTCACCGTTTTGAGAGCAGTGGTGATGAAATAAATTACACAAAGTAATGCGCCTGCCTGGGTTCGAACCCACGACTCATTGTTCGTAAGTCGGGGCCGCCACCACTGGGCCACCGCTGCTCTCTACTTACTGATAATACCGTATATTTCTAGAAGCCTCGTTGGTCTAATCGTCGCAATCCCGACCGCTGAACATGAGGTCCTGGATTCGGTTCCCGGGTCGGGAAAATTGTTATTGGGTTTTCCATCAGGAATTTCTCAGTAGCAGCCACGGAGTCTAGATTTGTGCCCGGTTCATGATTATAGGCTCGCCCCCTATTACATGGGACTTATAACTGGCGAAATGTGGGTGTACCTACTATTAGGTACACCTCTGTCTATCTCTTCGGAGATTACTGCCGTGATGTTTTAATTCAAAAGACAGTTTTAAAATATCACGTGCCTATTACTATTCCTATCAAAACTGTCTCTTATACATTATCAGCATTGAGTGTTCCCATTGTTAGAACATAGGCCTCCTCTCTATGAGTGCAAATGGGCTGTAATCCACCACGCGGGCCAAGTGTGGGTTGGTAGATGTCACCATGTCTTGGAATTGTTGGTTCTTCCCATGTTTTCCCTCACCACTTTCAGAGCAGTGGTGATTAAATATATTACACAAAGTACCGCACCTGACTGGGTACCATAAATATATTGAATCCAAGAAATAAATGAAATAGAAATCTATTGATGAAACCGGTAGGAAAGGTGTAGCAAATTAATCAATCAATTAAAGTTCTCAAAGCCCAATACCGAACACAGGCCTCTCCCAACTGATCACCCCTGTGGCTTTTTAAATTACTTTACGGATTACGGAACCCAAAGCCACAGAACAGAGAGGTACCGTAGGGAAACTCCACACAACTAGAGAAAACATGCACAAGCACACGTAGGCGGTCACATTAGACGTCAGTAATAACAAACTAGTACGATCTGGCCCCTTATTCTATTAACACAATGTACATAGTGTTAATAGAACGCCAAAGTATTACTGCGTGTTACTAGCGTTCGACTGTGCGTATAGCATACTCAAACTGTGTCAAACAAATGACAGTCGCAAGTGCGCTTGCACTCGCTGTACGTGAAGCGTGTCTATATATCGCGCTGTGGTTCGGCCGTGGATAGACCATCCACTACGTATCGTGTTCCCTCCGTGCTTCGGAATGCGTGAAAGCGTTTGGTCCCAGCTATCATTTGCGAGATCTTTGACCTAAAACTGGTAGTCAGACCAAGTCTTATCAAGAGAAATTGTATTACCCAGTACTATCTGAGTTGTGTATGTCAGATAGGCGGTCGCTTCATGTTAAATACTTGTATTAAAATGCATCCGGTCAGACTGGAAGCCTATCCCAACGTTGTTGGGCTAAGCAGACGACGATATGGAGCTGACCTTCTGTATTCTCTATTCTGTTGTAGGGACTCAGATCAGGAGCGAAAGGAAATTAATTAATTATATTATTGATACAACTCAGAGGAAATAATATTCAATTCGTTGAAATAAACATGAAATTGTAGCGTGACGAATTTATTAATAAGAACACGTAGGTACTTGTAATAAAATATCAAACACGGTAAGGTAATGATTAATGACATAAAATAAACGAGGTTATTAAAGATTATTGAGGCACTTATTATTATGTGGAATATGTTATCTTAATATGTTGCGGACCACTTTTATATAGGTACAATATTCTTCTTCATCTGCATGAGAACACTGCCTCATTGGTGTAGTGTTTGCAAGCGCCCCTGGCTAACCCTTCAATGATTATAGGCGTGATGATATGTTATAATAATAATAATAATAGGAGGAGGAGGCTCTCGTTAGGCAGCTGGATCAAGGGCTTGATTCAGAAAGCGGTACTCGTGGACACGGCTCGTATTGTTAGGAGGTTCCTCTCTCTGGAGCCCTGACTGCCGGTAGCTTGGACCCTGTTCCCGATACCGGTGGGCTACTATTTTTTATATTTTTAAATGTTTTTTTTATATTGTTTTATATTAAAATATTTAAAAATGTAATTGATATGTAAGAAAATAAATAAAGGAATAATAATAATCATTTTATTATCAGGCAACAAGGCCCATAGATAAAATACACAAAATAATTTTACACAATGATAAACTAATACATATGTTATGTCAAATGCATCTGATGTGGTGACTCAGGCACTAGATGCAGTAGTTTTTCTTCTGAAATGACGATGACTTACCTATGCTTCATACTCCTTGTTGACATTTCATAATATACTAGCTGTTGCTCGAGACTTTCGTCGGAGTAAAATTATTATAAAAATATGACCGGGAATTTGAATCGAATTTTGACAACGAAAAATTTCAATGTTTTTAATTTTTTTCGAACGGATCCCTTCGAAATCCTTTTTCTAAAATAAAAGTAGCCTAAGTTACTTCTTATGACATCAGCTGGCTATTCCAATGAAATTCCCGTCAAAATCGGTCCAGTTGGTTCGGAGATTAGCCGGAACAAACAAACAGACGGAAAAAAAGAAAAAAAAAAGTGTTTTTGTTAAAAGTGCCGTATGCATATGCATTCAGAAAAAAGCTGTTATTTTGATATAACAAACAAACACTTCAATTTTATTTATTTGTATAGAAGATATGTACTATATTTTATACTATTATGTATATTCTAATATTATGTAACAATAAAATAATTTAAAGAAAAACAAAAAACCCGACTGTGTAAAAACTAATTTTAAAACTAAAAAGAAAGAAACAAGCCCAGTAGTTTAAATCATAAATTCTAATGCAGAACAGAACGACTCACAGTCGGGGCCCCTTGGGAAGATTTGATTGGTAAAATTTGAATGGGCCCCGACTGTGAGTCGTTCTGTTCTGCATTAGAATTTATGATTTAAACTACTGGGCTTGTTTCTTTCTTTTTAGTTTTAAAATTAGTTTTTACACAGTCGGGTTTTTTGTTTTTCTTTAAATTATTTTATTTTATTTTATACTTTTTAGTTACGATTCATTGACTTCGTTATAAGATGGTAAATTTCGCAATCTAGTAATTTCATTGAGGGAGTTAATATCGTGGGGATTATTAAGTAACTTTCGGTGGTCTAAACTACTGATGATTAGTCCCTCTAGAGACCTAACTCGGCTCAAAGCTACATATGCTTGACCTTTAGCAAAAATGCGTGAACTTAAGTCAACCACAGCTCGGTCCAAAGTAGTTCCTTGGAGCTTGTGTACAGTTACACCCCAGCACAATATCAATGGCAACATTTTTCGCTCTATTTTACCCTGTCCGCGAAGTGCATCGAATTCTGTCGTCGATGGTTCGATTCTGACTCCTACTCCAGGAACATTGTTTTAATTGCTTTGTCGTCAAATTCTAGAAAAAAAGCCTGTGGCAATTCTCCGGGTTCCAATTGGTCCCTCCGAAGAGCTGACCACTCAATTGTTCTTATAACACCCATTGCTCCGTTAACAAGACCATGGATAACATACAAATTTCTTCGTAACATAACTCGTGATCCTAAACCGATTGTTAAATATTTAACGATTCCTCCAGTTTTGTTAGGATCATCAGAAACATATACATTTTTCGGTTTTTGACCATATGTTTTCGATTCTACTGATATATCAACTGCATGTAATTTATACAACCTAGTAGTTTTTGCCAATATAGTCGTCATCTTTTGATTATGTTCATCGACCTGTCTAGTAGTTGGGAAAACTCGAATGATTTCATTGAGATCGTCTACCTCTACCCGTCGACTATCTAATATCTCCAATTGTTGCATTGTCAGTTGACCGACTCTAAGATTATTTAATATATTCACAAATGTTGTGTCATGTCCTTTTCTCATATTTTGTGGTAACTCACAGAAATCAAATAGATGCCAGAGGTTGACTTCACCTATTAACGTCGCAGGTTGTCGATAGCAATAAGCCCCGCCAGTTGTTTTGGACACAGGTGGCAATTGCATTAGATCGCCAAATAAAATAATATTACAACCACCAAAGAGCAGTTGATTATGCTTCATTTCGTGAAGGCGTAGATTAATATTCCGTAGCGTTAGGTAAGGTACCATAGAAATCTCATCTATTATCACCCAATCTATAGATTTCCATTTTTGTCGTTCTCTTTGAAGGCGTTCGCCAGTTAAAGGCCGCAGGTTTTCAAGTTTAACTCGCAATCGCAGTTTTTAAGATATTATAGCGAAAAACTTATTAACTACTGATGTACCCTACCTACCGAACTATGAGTCGTGAATCGTAATAGTTTTGGTGACAGAAATGTAATGATGATAACAAAAAACAATAGGAATCCAAATTTAATATTTTCTTCATGCTTTTTCACTGTTTTTTTGTTTGTATATCGTTTATACTTGAAATAAAAACAAATCAATAAGTAAGAAAATTAGCGAGAATGATTGTTTTGTTAAACAACTTTAAATCGTTATATATCCTAAACTATTATTTAAAATGAAAAATGATAAAAGGAACCTAAAGATGATTTTAAAATACCTATTCAACGATACCCCACTTGACATAGTTAATCGAATTATTATTTTTCATTTTGACAATATAGCGTCTGGTTGTCGCTGTGGTGAATTTTGATTACTGTCATGTCTTTAGTGACACTCGCAAGGTTAATACGAATCGATTGACGTAAGAATTATCAAAATCGGCCTACGCATTTGTTCTCTAGAACGCCACATAGAAACAAACATACATACATACATAGACTGATAAACACATTACCCTCCTTTGCGTCGCGCAGTCGGGTAAAAAGCCTTGACTATATACTGCTCTTTCGTTCCCAAACATGCCTATTTGTTTATTTTTCGACAAATTTAAACTTTTCCACCTCATTAAAATTTTTCCTACTGAGTACACATGATTTAAAACCACTATTTGCATGTTAATTTCATCACCTCGCAATTACGTCACCAATTACGGTACTTTTAATGATGTACGTGTGTTTTATCGATAAAAGAAATGATTGGACCATAACCCGTATAAATGAAGAGATAAATTGAGTGGGCAGAGTGTTCATTATATCAAACCAATATCCCTCAAGAGGAGAGACAGAGGTGTACAACTGAACAAAAATATTTTGTCAGTTATTTTTAAGTCTCATGATAGAGATACATTGAATAGCGTCATGTCGTATCAAACGACTCGTATCCTAATATACTACCATAAATCTATCAGGAATACTACCGTTGGTATGTAGAATAACAGAACATAACATCACGCCTGTAATCCCCGAAGGTTTAGGCAGAGGTGTATCTAATAGTACACTCACAACTTCTTACTCGTAAAGTACCACTCTTGACCTTTCTGAAGGATATTTACGCCTAAGGTCATTTCGCCAGTTATGTTTTTAAGTTCCATGTAATAGGTGGCGAGCCTATTGCCATCAACCGGGCACTAATCCAGACTTCGTGGCTACTACTGAGAAAATCCTGATGGAACATCCAATAACAGTTTGCCCGACCTGGCAATCGAAGCCAGGACCTCATGCTTAGAAGTCGTGCTCGCGACCACTAGACCAACCAGGCAGGTAATGAAGTAATGAAGAATTTACCAAGAAAAACCTAATGGACGAACCATAAACAGAAAAACCAAGAACAGTCGATTAAAACAGCCAATCATGCACCAATTACGCAACAATTAATGAAGTATCGATATTTTATCGATAAAACAAACGATTAAACGATAACCGATGGCCTCGATATTAAATCGCGAGCTCAATCGACTGGGCACAATGTCCATTATTCGATACATTAGCTTTATTGGACAAAACGATTCTAGTGTTTATTTTGACGTTGATAGTTCAAGAACGTACGAGTGTTGGTTTGGTTGAACCGATATCAATTTAGGACCTAATAAGTTTATTTGAGAATTGAAACTTTTATGAGTCATTGTGACTGGTCATCTCTTTGCTGCCATGGTTTATTTTAATTACTTACTTTATTTTTAAATTGTTGATTTAATCTTTTACTCTGGACGCTCTTAATGTGCACGTCTTTCTACATCGTTCTCACATTTATGTATAATCTCAACATGAATGATGTAGCCAAGATTTTGTAACAATATTTTTATTTTAAAAAGTGTCCATGGATGGAGTTTCTTGTCCATTCTTCTCCATAGATATCTACGCTTTGGAATGTACACATACAGTACCTACTCTCTCAAGTTATTATGCCTTGTGACTGGGACTGTAGCTTCGCTTCTTTTTGTTTTATTTTTTGACCTTCAAAAGTGCCGTAATGGTCTAATTGAAATAAATGCTTTGAGTTTGATTGACATTTTCATGTATGTGTAAGCTAGTTTTATTTAAAGCGTCTTTTAAAAGTATATTTGCTTTGCCGTATAGTCACACTCGTCAAGAAGAGAAGAGTCTTCTAACGCAACTTCTCTTCTTTGTTTACAAAATTAATTAATGAGAAGCGGGACCCTAAAAAAGTTGGAACCAGAAATTCAAAATCAAATCATTTATAAGGCACAGAGAGCTCTTAAAGATACAGTTTATGAATCTCTTATTCTGCCATTAATGTCGGCGTGCAAACTTTACATAATTGTTTAATGTCACAAGAAAAAATAACTAATCTGAATCATGCGTATAGTTAGTAAATTGTATTAAATCCATTCTTATTTGGTAACAATTAATTATATTTATAATGGGACACTTACTACAATGCGGGAGTTACACCTTATAATCTAGAAACTCAAGTACACTATAAAAGCATTTATCAATTAATATTTTCGTAAGGATTCGCTTAAATTTAAAAAATGGGAGAGACGTTATAGTAATTGGAATTTTATTATATAATTTTATACACATGATATAGCTGTTGTTCGATGTGAGTGTGAGATTCGTCTTGGGTTTATATAACTTGTTAGTATTATGAGATCGAGGGGCATTGTAGCTTGTCGCTTGGTGAAAAAGACTCTTATGCTTGAAAACAAATTCTACAATTCTATCGGTGATAACGGTGATGGATGAGTAAAAATGTATTGTTCAAGGAGTAAACGGATCCTTCACTAAGCCGTCAACCAAGCATTCTGTAAATCGAACTAGTATTCTGCGCAAAAACCCATTTACTTTAATTCTTTCTTTTTGCCTTTGTTTAAAACTATTGCCACTAGTCTAGCCCCTTTGAACCCTACGCTTCATCGCTAAGTGACAAACATTGTAGACTTAGTTAAAGATGACTTTGGATTTTTACTCTATCTCACTATTTCATCGATATCGATAATATTTGCACGTGAAAATCTAAATCTGGATGAAGGCTCCTTTATTTATTCAGAGGTTTAGCCACCAGCCCATCTTTTCGACTAATCCTCCAGATACCGTCCACGACACGAAGACTTCTATTTTTGGCCAGATCATGACAATCGTCACAGAAAATGCTGTAAAAAGTACCTATCAAAATAGCGTGTGGCGTGATTTGGTTCTTAGGTACATAAGATCGCGGGCCTGTGGACGGTGAGTAATGGGCTAGCTCGTCCGTCCGTCTTATGACGACAGGCCGTGTCGACGGCGCGTTCGTGTTCCACGCGCGCCTCAAAGAGATGTCAGCAAACAGGTCGGGCCCGTAAGGGCCGATGCCTGCCAGGGCTGCGGGACTGTTCGAAAGAGATACCGTAGCCCTGGAACAAAAAAAAAGGTACATAAGATATATATATTCGATATTTCATTAAGGAAAACTACACGCAAGCGCGACTGCTGAGCATAATATGTTTCTAGATTTGATTTCTAACCTGTCGGGGATTAGGCCAGACGTAGATAAATGAGGTTTTGATCAGATATTAAGTAGCTACCTCATTGGTCCAGTAGTACCAAGCGCGACTGCTGAGCATGAGCTCGTGGATTCAATTCACGGGTCGGACAAAATGTTACTGGGTTTTTTCATCAGGAATTTTTCAGTAGCAGCCACGGAGTCTGAATTTGTACCCAGCAATAGCCCCCTATTAAATGGGAATTCAATGTGACTGGCGAACTGTGGGTGTAATGTTATGTACACCTCTGCGTAACCCTTCAGGGATTACAAGGCGTGATGTTATGTTACGTCGTAGTTGCTTGGTAAGTATGGCTTCGTGCTCTACTGATGGCAATAGACTAAAAACATTACTGACGAACCTACTGTTCTACACCCGCCCTTTGTGAACTATAATTATGTATGTGTGATATATTTGTTGAAATATTAGTGTCAATTAAACGCAAACACCTTTATTATAATTGAATTGTGCTTTAATTAAACTCAACACCTCGTGTAAAACTTGAACACTGAAATAATAATATACCCACGGTGGAATATCAGATAACAATTGAATTAATAAATAATTTATGAGCACTTCAAAATTCACGGAACGCCCTTTTATTTAAATATTTGTTTTGTTAGGAGGTGTCGATTACATGAAATGTAATAGCGTTAATGTTGGAGAGCATTTTGTTTAAATTATTTAGCTAATTTGATGCCCATTCTCAATTGCACCAAGTGACAAGGACACCTAAATAAAAGTGAACTGGCTGATTTTTACTGCTCGGCTCAGCCCTGAGAATTAATATTTGAATAGTGCAACAATATTTAGGCATTCAATTAGGTAGGTGTCATTTAGTAAAAAGTAAAAACGGAATTCGGAAGTATGCAAAGGCTTTCAATATTCATATGTCTTTATATTTCTTAACTTATTCATGAATTGTAGTAAATTTCCTCCTCGCTTACAATTCAATTACATAGCAAAATATTTATTATTTTTCAGTTACATTTTTCTTTTGACAGCAAGGCTCTTGATATTCCCGAAAAAGAAAACTCACACACGTCAAACAATTTGATTCCAAATCACGACCTCTCGCTACAACATACCTCCAAAATAAATCCACAAACAGACCCTAATATCAATTGTAACCAACTCATTTCGATTCTACCCTCATTGCGTCCTTACCCTGTAGCCACGAGCTCCGAGCTCGAGCGACAAGCATCTTGCAACAGCGACGGCGGAAAAAACAAATTGTTTAGAGCATAACATCACCGCAACTCGACGCTGCGGAGGTACGATACTCACCCGAGAGAAGCAATTGACGCTCGCGCGTGTTGGTTAACGCATGTCATATCGCCTGTGGCCGTGGAAGGAGCCTTAATGCCTGGGCCACGAAATATCGCTTAAGTGGGCCATAGACAGTTTTAAAACTGTCATGCAAAACCGAGTTCAAAAGGATACATACGAAACTGCCAGCCTGTCAGTTGGCTCATTTTGCAAGTATGCCATCACCGGCAACATACGACAATATGGTTGCAACCCACCGTTAGACGTACAGTCAATAATGCACATGCATAACCTATCGTCTATGGCCAGCTTTAGGGCGTTATTTGATGCAGGAATCAAGTACAGTTTTTTCATTAAAACAGATGTCAACGTAACCCGTTTGTAAATTAGGTTTAATTTGTTTTGAGCGAAAAAGCTACCCGTTCGTTTGGTGGCCTAGGGTACCTAAATCTTTGACAGTATTCAAGGTAACTTATTAGTTATTCAAATCAGTGTCCGGTATAGGTCATGTTAGTGCCATTCAAATAGAATTAGACTGGGTACACAAGTGCTCAGAGATTTGGCTCACTTCCAAATTTTAAGGCTAGTTCTATATTATATTGAGTTTATTTGTATTCTGGGTGTATGATGGTTTAGTTTTCATTCAATTAATTTAGTGTGGATTGCGGTTGGAATGGTTTACAACAGCAACTTGTAAATATATTGCATCAATTATAATAATTATAGTGAGCAATATTAATGTTTATTAATGAAAAATGTTCTCCCCGTTGCGATTTTTTTTTGTTTTAGACCATACCTGGGAACCTTTTAGTTCCGGAGATATTTTGGGTCAAAGCAACTTTTTCACAAGTTTTTTTTTATATATACCTAAGTAAGTTGTAATAACTTCACTTTTAATACCTCCATGGCCCCCGTACTATTCAATGCATCACTAGCACAATGTTTTGAGTGCGTTACGTTGAGTACTACCGTAAAACGTGATTTTTCACCCAAATTTTTTCCATAAAAAAAAAGTCGTTTCCCAGCAATAATTTTTGCTTAGAGTTACTTTGTTTGATGTACAGAATGCTTGGTTAACGGCTTCGTGAAGGGTTCGTTTCCACCCTATATATTAGATACTATTGAATCAGTAACTCGATTCCATAACATATGGCGCGTATGCTTTACGTTTCAAACTAACCGATCCATGATCTATGTATTTGCCTTTCAAATAACTGGGATAATATATCAAATGCTACACTATAACGTCACGTGTGACACATTATTCAGCCTGGGGTACTCTATTACGCTAATTGACTATTAGTCAAAACGAACATTACTTGGGTTGACTAAAAGCATATACTTGTAATATTGAATTTGGACCAGTTTGGTTTGAGCTGCAGGTGTTTGTTCGGTTTGTTGGGGGAAGGGATCAGGTAATGCTGGTTTTTGAATTCTAAACAGTATGGAGTGTATGATTTGGTGTATTTCCTTCCATTTATCATTTTGTTGTAATTATACAGATTCGAATGAGCAGAAAATTATAGTATAAACATATTGTAAAAAATAAATTAAAACGACTAAAATATTAACTCATAGATTTTTAAACATGAATGATACACTTATGAATAAACAATTTTGGATAATTTATTAATGTTGATCAGATTTTGAATCAAAAATAAATTTACTTGTTTTTATAACAAATTCAAAAAAAAATAAAATAATTTAAAGAAAAACAAAAAACCCGACTGTGTAAAAACTAATTTTAAAAAATACGTGAAAAAATTAACTTAAATAAAAACTAAAAAGAAAGAAACAAGCCCAGTAGTTTAAATCATAAATTCTAATGCAGAACAGAACGACTCACAGTCGGGGCCCCTTGGGAAGATTTGATTGGTAAAATTTGAATGGGCCCCGACTGTGAGTCATTCTGTTCTGCATTAGAATTTATGATTTAAACTACTGGGCTTGTTTCTTTCTTTTTAGTTTTTATTTAAGTTAATTTTTTCACGTATTTTTTAAAATTAGTTTTTACACAGTCGGGTTTTTTGTTTTTCTTTAAATTATTTTATTTTATTTTATACTTTTTAGTTACGATTCATTGACTTCGTTATAAGATGGTAAATTTCGCAATCTAGTCATTTCATTGAGGGAGTTAATATCGTGGGGATTATTTAGTAACTTGCGGTGGTCTAAACTACTGATGATTAGTCCCTTTAGAGACCTAACTCGGCTAAAGCTACATATGACCTTTAGCAAAAATGCGTCAACTTAAGTCAAAAACAGCTCGGTCCAAAGTAGTTCCTTGGAGCTTGTGTATAGTTACACCCCAGCACAATATCAGTGGCAACATTTTTCGCTCTATTTTACCCTGTCCGCGCAGTGCATCGAATTCTGTCGTCGATGGTTCGATTCTGACTCCTACTCCAGGAACATTGTTTTTAATCGCTTTGTCGTCAAATTCTAGATAAACAGCCTGTGGCAATTCTCCGGGTTCCGATTGGTCCCTCCGAAGAGCTGGCCACTCAATTGTTCTTATAACACCCATTGCTCCGTTAACAAGACCATGGATAAGATACAAATTTCTTCGTAACATAACTCGTGATCCTAAACCGATTGTTAAATATTTAACGATTCCTCCAGTTTTGTTAGGATCATCAGAAACATAAACATCTATCGGTTTTTGACCATATGTTTTCGATTCTATTGATATATCAACTGCATGTAATTTATACAACCTAGTAGTTTTTGCCAATATAGTTGTCATCTTTTGATTATGTTCATCGACCTGTTTAGTAGTTGGGAAAACTCGAATGATTTCATTGAGATCGTCTATCTCTACCCGTCGACTATCTAATATCTCCAATTGTTGCATTGTCAGTTGACCGACTCTAAGATTATTTAATATATCCACAAATGTTGTGTCATGTCCTTGTCTCATATTTTGTGGTAACTCACAGAAATCAAATAGATGCCAGGGGTTGACTTCACCTATTAACGTCGCAGGTTGTCGATAGCAATAAGCCCCGCCAGTTGTTTTGGACACAGGTGGCAATTGCATTAGATCACCAAATAAAATAATATTACAACCACCAAAGTGCAGTCGATTATGCTTCATTTCGTGAAGGCGTAGATTAATATTCCGTAGCGTTAGGTAAGGTACCATAGAAATCTCATCTATTATCACCCAATCTATAGATTTCCCTTTCTGTCGTTCTCTTTGAAGGCGTTCGCCAGTTAAAGGCCGCAGGTTTTCAAGTTTAACTCGCAGTCGCAGTTTTTAAAATATTGTAGCGAAAAACTTATTAACTACTGGGCCGGCAGTCTCGACATAGATACCGACATTGTTGCAAACTTTCGATCGCTTAATAAGAACGAAAAAATTCGGTTGCAATAACGTTGCTAGCGAGAAATGCAACTCTAAACATCCAAGATGAGTTTCTCGCAAGCATCGCTATTGCAACCGAATTTTTTCGTTCTTAATAAGCGATTGAAAGTTTGCGACAATGTCGGTATCTATGTCGAGACTGCCGGCCCTGATGTACCCTACCTACCGAAGTATGAGTCGTGAATCGTAATAGTTTTGGTGACAGAAATGTAATGATGATAACAAAAAACAATAGGAAACCAAATTAAATATTTTCTTCATGCTTTTTCACTGTTTTTTTTTTGTTAGTATATCGTTTATACTTGAAATAAAAACAAATCAATAAGTAAGAATATTAGCGAGAATGATTGTTTTGTTAAACAACTTTAAATCGTTATATATCCTAAACTATTATTTAAAATGAAAAATGATAAAAGGAACCTAAAGATGATTTTAAAATACCTATTCAACGATACCCCACTTGACATAGTTGATTGTATTTTTTTTTTTTCATTTTGACAATATAGCGTCTGGTTGTCGCTGTGGTGAATTTTGATAACTGTCATGTCTTTAGTGACACTCGCAAGGTTAAGACGAATCGATTGACGTAAGAATTATCAAAATCGGCCTACGCATTTGGTCTCTAGAACGCCACATAGAAACAAACATACATACATAGACTGATAAACACATTACCCTCCTTTGCGACGCGCAGTCGGGTAAAAAAATATAATAAAAAAATAAATAATAATAAATAACTAAATTCATCCAACATACACTCGAGAGCAATGAATCCGGGTCACTTAAAGAATGTTAAAAATCTCGGAAACTAAAAATGATAGGTTAATGCAATAAATTGTATTTAATAGACAATGTAATACTCCTTAAATGAAAGTAAAAAAAATATGAGTCGCCATACATTTTATTAACACAAAATTACATAAAGAAAAAAACTGCTGATCTCTCCTTAAAACAAAAATAGGAAACATGAAATTTTTGAACTTTATTACAATTTTCTTGAATTTTAATACTTCGTATTGCCTCCTCGTGCTTCCATTACTGCGTTTACGCGGTTTGGCATGCTGTACACCAAGTTCCTTATACGATTTTGGGGAATATTCTCCCATTCCTCTGTGAGAGCAATTTTGAGCTCACGAAGCGTGATTGGGGGAGGGTTTCGTTGTTTTACGCATCTGCCTAGCTCGTCCCAAGCATGCTCGATCGGGTTGATATCCGGGCTGCGCGCTGGCCACTCCATACGAGTAATGTTCATCTCTTGAAGGTAGTCATTCACAATCCTACCTGTATGAGGTCGGGCATTGTCATGCATAAATATAGCATCCTCACCTAAATTGACCATAAATGGACCAACGTGATCATTGAGGATTTCTTCCACATATCTTACGCTAGTTAAAGAGCCGTTTTCTATGATCACCAGCTCTGTGCGACTTTCAGAAGAAATTCCGGCCCACACAAGTACAGACCCACCACCGTAGGCTACTTTTTCTTCGATGCATGCTTGCTTGAATCTTTCCCCTGGTCTTCGATACACTCTGTGTCTTCCATCGTGCTTGTAGAGCATAAATTTTGATTCGTCGGAGAACATAACTTTTGACCAATCTTCAATACTCCAATTTACGTGGCTCTGGGCATATCTTAGTCTTGAAATACGATGCCCACGCTCCAGTTTAGGGCCGTTTGCAGGTCTAAGGGGTTTTAAGTTAGATTCAGCAAGCCGACGTCTTACTGTCCATGCACTTGGGTTACTTCCTCCGAGGCGTCGAAACTGATTTGTGAGTTCAGTTCCTGTGAGAAAGCGATTTCGAAGCATGGTGTTCACCAAGTATCGGTCTTCTCGTGCTGTGGTACACCTGGTTCTGCCCGTTCCTGGTCTGCGTAGGTTAGAACCAGTTTCTTCGTAACATCGGAGAACTCTTTGTACTGTTGACAGCGACACACCGACAGTCCTGGCTGTATCGCGCTGACTCCGGCCGGTTTCCAGCATTGTAAGTATTCTGGTGCATTCTTCAGGCGTAAGCGACATAATTTCAGCTTGAATAATGAATATAGAGCACTATCAACATGGTTTATGTACCCACATAAATGACAGATTACAAACAAAAGCAAACCAAATGCTGTAATTTCGTAGTTCCATCTTCGAAAGTGGCCCTTTTTCAAATTTGATTTTTTTATGATATAACTTTACAATAACTAAGAAGTTTTAATACCTTCATTTAAGGAGTATTACATTGTCTATTAAATACAATTTATTGCATTAACCTAGCATTTTTAGTTTCCGAGATTTTTAGGATTCTTTAAGTGACCCGGATTCATTGCTCTCGAGTGTATAATACCTACGTATTACATATACCTTTTTAATGTTTAAAATGCAAACAGCAACTAAAACCCATATTTAAAATACAATTCCCGGTACTCATTGGTTTGGGACGAATAAATTATATAAATCCGTATTTACTTTTCAAAAGCAATTATTCATTGGGATCAGTAATGTTCACAGGTGGACATGGCCATTCGCTATATCCATACAGGCCAGTAAAGCTAGTACTAAGATCCTTTTCACACGAGCATTAGTGTAAGCGCCAATGACACCACAGATGTCTTTTAATCAGAGATCAGAATACTGACTGAGTAGAGTTTATTTACCTAAACTTAAAGGAAGTAAGTAACTTGTGGATAAAACGTCCCTATAAAATCCCTCCTATAGACTGCCTCGTTGGTCTAGTGGTAGCAAGCGGGACTGCTGAGTGAGGTCCTGGGTTCGATTCCCAGATCAGCCAGTCATTGGATTTTTCAATCAGGTATTTCTGGAGTCTGCATTTGTGGCCGGTTGATGGCAATAGGCTCGCTCCCTATTACATTAACACGGGACTTAAACATAACAAGCGAAATGAAGGTGTATAGTTAGCTACCAACACCTCGCGGCTGTGTTATGTTACGTAATGAAATGACGGAATGATTTTTAAGTTCCGAAATAAAGCTGTTTCAAAGGGAGATATTTTCTGCATGTTATACTTATGTTTTTACCCGACTGCGCGTCGCAAAGGAGGGTAATGTGTTTATCAGTCTATGTATGTATGTTTGTTTCTATGTGGCGTTCTAGAGACCAAATGCGTAGGCCGATTTTGATAATTCTTACGTCAATCGATTCGTCTTAACCTTGCGAGTGTCACTAAAGACATGACAGTTATCAAAATTCACCACAGCGACAACCAGACGCTATATTGTCAAAATGAAAAAAAAAAAATACAATCAACTATGTCAAGTGGGGTATCGTTGAATAGGTATTTTAAAATCATCTTTAGGTTCCTTTTATCATTTTTCATTTTAAATAATAGTTTAGGATATATAACGATTTAAAGTTGTTTAACAAAACAATCATTCTCGCTAATATTCTTACTTATTGATTTGTTTTTATTTCAAGTATAAACGATATACTAACAAAAAAAAAACAGTGAAAAAGCATGAAGAAAATATTTAATTTGGTTTCCTATTGTTTTTTGTTATCATCATTACATTTCTGTCACCAAAACTATTACGATTCACGACTCATACTTCGGTAGGTAGGGTACATCAGGGCCGGCAGTCTCGACATAGATACCGACATTGTCGCAAACTTTCAATCGCTTATTAAGAACGAAAAAATTCGGTTGCAATAGCGATGCTTGCGAGAAACTCATCTTGGATGTTTAGAGTTGCATTTCTCGCTAGCAACGTTATTGCAACCGAATTTTTTCGTTCTTATTAAGCGATCGAAAGTTTGCAACAATGTCGGTATCTATGTCGAGACTGCCGGCCCAGTAGTTAATAAGTTTTTCGCTACAATATTTTAAAAACTGCGACTGCGAGTTAAACTTGAAAACCTGCGGCCTTTAACTGGCGAACGCCTTCAAAGAGAACGACAGAAAGGGAAATCTATAGATTGGGTGATAATAGATGAGATTTCTATGGTACCTTACCTAACGCTACGGAATATTAATCTACGCCTTCACGAAATGAAGCATAATCGACTGCACTTTGGTGGTTGTAATATTATTTTATTTGGTGATCTAATGCAATTGCCACCTGTGTCCAAAACAACTGGCGGGGCTTATTGCTATCGACAACCTGCGACGTTAATAGGTGAAGTCAACCCCTGGCATCTATTTGATTTCTGTGAGTTACCACAAAATATGAGACAAGGACATGACACAACATTTGTGGATATATTAAATAATCTTAGAGTCGGTCAACTGACAATGCAACAATTGGAGATATTAGATAGTCGACGGGTAGAGATAGACGATCTCAATGAAATCATTCGAGTTTTCCCAACTACTAAACAGGTCGATGAACATAATCAAAAGATGACAACTATATTGGCAAAAACTACTAGGTTGTATAAATTACATGCAGTTGATATATCAATAGAATCGAAAACATATGGTCAAAAACCGATAGATGTTTATGTTTCTGATGATCCTAACAAAACTGGAGGAATCGTTAAATATTTAACAATCGGTTTAGGATCACGAGTTATGTTACGAAGAAATTTGTATCTTATCCATGGTCTTGTTAACGGAGCAATGGGTGTTATAAGAACAATTGAGTGGCCAGCTCTTCGGAGGGACCAATCGGAACCCGGAGAATTGCCACAGGCTGTTTATCTAGAATTTGACGACAAAGCGATTAAAAACAATGTTCCTGGAGTAGGAGTCAGAATCGAACCATCGACGACAGAATTCGATGCACTGCGCGGACAGGGTAAAATAGAGCGAAAAATGTTGCCACTGATATTGTGCTGGGGTGTAACTATACACAAGCTCCAAGGAACTACTTTGGACCGAGCTGTTTTTGACTTAAGTTGACGCATTTTTGCTAAAGGTCATATGTAGCTTTAGCCGAGTTAGGTCTCTAAAGGGACTAATCATCAGTAGTTTAGACCACCGCAAGTTACTAAATAATCCCCACGATATTAACTCCCTCAATGAAATGACTAGATTGCGAAATTTACCATCTTATAACGAAGTCAATGAATCGTAACTAAAAAGTATAAAATAAAATAAAATAATTTAAAGAAAAACAAAAAACCCGACTGTGTAAAAACTAATTTTAAAAAATACGTGAAAAAATTAACTTAAATAAAAACTAAAAAGAAAGAAACAAGCCCAGTAGTTTAAATCATAAATTCTAATGCAGAACAGAATGACTCACAGTCGGGGCCCATTCAAATTTTACCAATCAAATCTTCCCAAGGGGCCCCGACTGTGAGTCGTTCTGTTCTGCATTAGAATTTATGATTTAAACTACTGGGCTTGTTTCTTTCTTTTTAGTTTTTATTTAAGTTAATTTTTTCACGTATTTTTTAAAATTAGTTTTTACACAGTCGGGTTTTTTGTTTTTCTTTAAATTATTTTATTAAAGTTTAGGCAAATAAACTCCGTATATTCCGATCTATGCTCAAAATTTTCGAAAACTGATCTCGCCAAGTTCGTCATTCGTGTGGGTCTTCTATTTCATGTCGATGATTCTTATAGATGACCTTCCATCAAATCTCTGCCACTTCAACAGGCGTTATCAGTGGCGTCGGACAGATACTTCAAGGTGCCCACATCTCGCCAGTTATGTTTAAGTCCCATGTAAAAGGGTGGGAAGCTACTGCCATCAACCAGGCATAATTTATCCAGAATCGTGGCTCCTTGGAATAATTCGCGATGAAAAAATCAATAACACTATGCCCCACCTGGGCATATCTAGGATAGATAATAAATGAAATAGCATAATATCTCCTTAGGGTACCAGGCTAGGACGGTTAGTACCTAATGGGTTAGCTCGCCGTCCGTCCGTCTTATGACGACAGGCCGTGTCGACGGCGCGTTCGTGTTCCACGCGCGCCTCAAAGAGATGTCAGTAAACCGGAGGGGCCAGCAAGGGCCGATATGCCTGCCAGGGCTGCGGGACTGTTCGAAAGAGATACCGCGGCCCTGGAACACAAAGGACCAAAGAAGGAACATGGATGGGTTTTAGTCAGTAAAAGTCTGACACTCCCTTTCGCTCCACCTAGAGCGGGAGGGGTCATTAAAAAGAGAATGCTCATGGAAGTATGGAATTCCGTACCATGCTGCATCAAAATCAAACCTTGTTTTTTATAGACTACTCTGATCGTATTAACTCCTACAAAAATTTTTTTTGAAAAAAAACCCGCGTTTCAGAGTTATTTTATAAAATCGAAACTAACCTAAAAAGTAGGTCTATTTTTTCGACGCTACCAACGACGTATTTTAACACACATACATTAGATTATTGCTCTAAAAACAGCGTAATACACTAATATTAGTAAGAATTACGAGTTAAAGTAACATCCACAGTATGCTTGACTGAAACTCGATTTTATTTTAGACCTTTACATTGACAATAGTCAGTCAGTACAGTACAAATGTCAGATGCCACAGATAAGATAACTATAAACCATAGAGTATAGTAAGTGCTATAAACTAGTCGGGATTTAGGGATGTAATCGATAAATCAAAATCTTTAGGCTGAGAAAATCTATTTTGTTGCAAATAGCAATAAACCAAACTAAATCGATTTGGTGTACTGATCTTACTTAATTGTAATTAATTTCAGAGTCCGCTCGACAGACAAGGGTTTGTTCAATTGAAACGGAACGTCATTTATATTCAGTTGAAACGGAACGTCATATAAAGGGAGTAAAACAATATTCGTACTTTTAAACTCGAAAAGTATATTTCCAGTTCAAAAATCAAATCCCCGACGCGTAATGCCGTAAAAAAATATGAAACTAATTATAATAATAATAATAATAAATTTTTATTTCTCAAAAAACTTAGTAATATAATACAGAAAAATAGTTTGGCAGTATTAATTTCTAATAAGTGGATGTAGTCACTGCAACCGAACTAGGCAATGCCTGTATTTCAGTTTACAGTGCCTTTTCCCTCGATATTTTAGCAATAAAATGCCAACAAAGAAAATATGGATGGTTGTACTACTAAAAAATTTCAAACAACTTATAACTAACTTAAATGCTACATTGTTTAAAATTAAATTACTTATAATATAACAAGCAAATGGCCTATACGTGAGTGAGAAGTGTTTATGAGTGTGTGTTTGAGTTATTGTGTAGGTGATTTATGAGAGTTTGAGTGATGTGGGTGCATGTGTGTGTTGGTGTATGAGGGTATGTGAAGGTGAGTGTGTGTGAGTGTGGGGGTGAGTGAGTGTGATTGAAGTGCATGAACATAGTTTTATCTTAGGTTATTTTAACTAATTCGAACCTAGCATTCCAATTACTGTTCAACGTTTAGTAATAACTCCGTTTCTTCGTAATTTAGTTGTTGCAAATATTCACTTACTTTTAGTTTACATTTAGATTTAGTAAGTGGGTAAATATTTAATTCTTTATTAATTTTGCTGTAAAGGAACGGACCAAGAAATTCAATAAATCTTTCACTAAATTTGGTTTTACTAGTGATCCGTTCCAAACAAACTTTTTTATTTCTTCGATTTTGCGCGAGTGGGTCGTAAGGTAGTTTTGTATGTTGTTTAAGAATAATGTTGAGGATAAAAAGTTGTCTAACGGTCAGAACCCCACAAATTTGATATAGAGAGACAGTAGGAAAAAGGATAGGTTTAAATATACACACCTTAAGAATTGCGCGCTGAGCGATTTCGATGGACCTCATAGTGGTTTTAAAAGTACCTCCCCAGGATGAAATGCAATAATTTAATAATGACTGAGCTAGAGCATAATAAATTTGTTTTAGCAGATAAGGCTCAGCAGCGTGCCGCAAATTTTTAAAAACATATATGAGTTTGCGTACTCGTGCACCAAGTAGCTTGATATGTTCTTTGAAATTTAGATTTCTATCTATAGTAATACCTAAGTACTTTATGGTGTGGACTCGTTCCAGTGAAGAACACGCGCAGTTGACTTTCAGGTTACACTCATGAGAGATAATTTGGTGGCCATAACTGAGACTTGAATAATTTTTGATGCTGAACGAAATGTACTTGGTTTTTGCCTCATTTAAAGTCAGAATGTTCGCCTGAAGCCAGCTTCTAGCGATATTATAGCCTTGCTGAGCAGCATCAAATACCTCATTCCAAGTACTGGCGGCAAAAACTAGAGCAGTGTCGTCTGCGAAGGAGATGATTTCGCCTTGGGTGAGTTTAAGACTCGTGAGCTCATTAATATAGATAAGAAATAAGGTGGGTCCCAAGATGCTGCCCTGTGGTACTCCATGTGTAACTGGAAGGTAGGTACTTTTGTATTTACTCACACGAACACACTGATTACGCCCAGTCAAGTAACTCCTAAAGAGTTCTAGCTGGGAGCCTCTGATTCCTATCTTCTCGAGTTTAGCCAATAAGAGGGAAACAGAAATCGTATCAAATGCTTTGGCGAGATCGAGAAATATTGAAATGCATTTTTTTCCTTTGTCCAAATTTGAGCTAATAAAACTTGTGAGTTTGTTCACTGCTTGTTCTGTGGACTTACCATGCCGAAAACCATACTGATTTTTAGACAGTAGATTATTTTTTTCCAGATATTTAACCAGGCGAGTGTTTATGATTTTTTCCAAAATTTTAGATAATGGCGGTAGTATGGATATTGGCCTATAATTTATGATTTGATTTCTGTCTCCGCTCTTATAGATTGGGCACACTTCCGACCTTTTCAGGGAATCAGGGAATAAGCCCGTCTGTAAGCTATCATTGATAATTTTTGTAATAGGTGGTATAAGAATATTTTTATGCAATTTTAGAAATTTACTACTAATCCTATCACAACCCGATGCACAATCAGTTTTTAAACCATTTATAATTTGTTCAACTTCTTGCTCATCAGTGTCCATCAAAACAAATGAATTACTCTTCTGGTTACACTCGTCTATATGATATAGAGAATGTGCATCTGGTGTGTTTGTTTTTTGATAAATTTTGTCAGCCAGTGAGGCTCCTACATTAATGAAATAACTATTAATTTTATTTAAAGATTGCTCCGGAGAAGAAGAGAATGTTAGGAGTTCTTTTGTGCGTTGCATAGGTTTTGTTGTGTTTGCGATGATTCGAATAGCTTTCCATAATTTTTTACTGTCTTTTTGTGCACTTTGAATTAGGTTTTTATCGTACTCTCTCTTTATTTTTCGTAACAGCGCGTTACAAAAATTCCTGTAACGTCTGTAAGTAATTTGAAAATTTTCGTTTTTCGGTGATAGTTTAGCTTTTCTATGTAACTTGTCCCTGTTTCGCATGCACCGCAGTAAACCCGGAGTTATCCAAGGCTTTATGATTTTTGACCGTCTTGGTAAGGTTATTGTTTGAGTATTTTTTTCGATAATATTTTGAAGCGACTGCGTCAAATAATTTAATGTAAGGTTAGAATCTGCCGACGAATAAATTGGATCAAGATCAAGTTGTAATAGGTCTTGTACTATTCCCTCATTGTTAACTTTAGTTATAGTTGAAGTTGAATATTGCCATGCTGTTTTTAGCTGAAGGCATAGTAAAACCGGATAATGGTCTGTTAACGTTGAAAATGGGACTATAGCAGTGGCAGTACTTATAGTTTTTATTAAGGCGTGATCCAAGCAAGTTTCACTTTCACTACGAGTTATCAGGCTATGTGCTGGTAGTAAGCCGTGTGTAGCAACCAATGTTAAATACCGTTCCCCGTGTATGTCAATTTTGTTTGGATTTATTGGTATGTTTATGTCACCCATTAACACAATATGTTTATAGATAGATACTAGTTGAAGAGTTTTGTCTAGGGACGAGAGGAATGGATCTATGCTGGTGTATGATGGCGATCTGTATAAACCTATAATAGCAACTTGCTCCTCAACAATAGCCACCAGACAATTACAATCCTGAAAGTCAGGTTCTTCTATGCGGACATTAAGATGATCTTTATAATACATAACTACACCATCGTTTTGTTTATTGTTATTTTTAGATGCTACATGACAATATCCGTCTAGTTGAGGAATTACCGATGCACAAGAGAGCCAACACTCTGTCAGAATTAGAATGTCACATTCTAGTTTTAATCTACTTAATAAAATCTCAAAGCCTGACATATTGCAGTTTATACTACGAATGTTCTGCGTTAGAATAAGTATTTTATTGGAAGTACTAGTGATGATAGTGTGACATTCTTCTATGTCAGCAGACTGCGAATGGGATACGGATAAGCTATCAATGTTAGCTGTAAGGTCAATTATGTCAGTGAATTTTTGATTCAAATATAATTTTGTAATTAATTTTTATCGGGCATTGAACGTTATTATAGAAAGCATTTATAAGTGTAGCGGAGTAAATTGTTTTTATGTGTATTGTGTATTTGTATAGTATATTTATATGTATGTTTGTGTGTACTTTGATTTGTAGTATGTTTATTACTATATGTGTTACAATAAAACTAGAACTAAACGTATTATAAGAGAGGTGTGTTACAAAGTTAAAGGTGTAACGTGAGTGTGTTCTAAAATGTGTATTACAATAGGCAGGAAAAAAAGATTTTACATTAAAACAATAAAGGAAAGCAGGCATTAAAAAAACTTCAAACCATTTGAACAGACAGATCGTAACAAATAATAGTCATATTGTGTTTCGTATCTTTTCTAAGTCCGCCGCGTCGATGATACGAATATGTGCGGAGTCTTCGTTTTTTTTGAGGTACACAATCCCATTTGTTGTCCAACAAAAATTGAAACCATGGCTATTCTTGAATTGTCTCGCAAGGAAATAAAGTTTTTGGGTTTTGTACGTAAGGGTTTCCGCTACATATAAAGGTTTAGCCACGTACTTGGGGTTCAAGTGAGTAGTATTCAATTTGTTGCCTTTGGTTTTCGATTTATTGAAACTCTTAACGGCCTTAAGCAACTTGTCTTTCAGAAGTACGGTGGTTAGGTCCACGATTACCGGGTTTGAGTCATCTTTTGACTTTAGTCGATAGATATCTTTTATGCAAGACCCGTTGATATCGATGTTAATCGTTTTACCCAATTGCATAATTTCTTTACACAAGGTTTCTTTCGTCTCTCCATTTTGTTTCGGTATATTCCGAATTTCAAAGCCAGTTCCGCAGGTTTTTCGTTCCATTGTCTCCAGTTTCCCTTCCAACTCTTTAATCAGCAGAATATCGGCCTTTCTTGCCTTCTCAAGAGTATTTATCTTTGACAAAAATTCGTCATATTTATTGGACATTAAATCCATACTCGTTTTTAGGTCTAGGAAGCGTTTTTCCTGTTCCCTAGAAAACGATGCAAACATTTCTTTGATAAGGGCTATAATGTCAATATGATCACCATCCAATTTCCTTTTCTTTCGCTCCGTAATGTTGATCGCAAGTGAGTGGAGATCAGGTTCAGACTCACAATGTTGCAACGGTACGTCAATACCTGCCTTAGTGAATGTTAGGGCAGTGCTCCGGAAGTCCTTTGCTGCAGCCATCGATATTGAGGGGGAAGGAGAAACGGGAGAAGTTTGTTGTAGTGACATGATAAGAATGAAATTGTCTTTAAGTCGTTACAAAAGTACCTATTACTATACCTAATTACTATAATATTTTGGTTTTGAGGCGCGAGACTTTTTGGTACCAACTTTGGTCATTGTCCTTTGATGTTTTATTAGTATGGCTATATATCGTTACCCCATATATCGTTGGATAGGTCTTTAAAAAATATTGCGAGTTTGGTACTATAATTTCTCGATTAAGGGATTCGTTTGTGAAATATTAAGCTTTAAAGTGCAAATCTTTGTTAGACTCAAGTGTCCCTCCCTCTACCAGCTAAATAGTTGGGTGCGTGGGTGCGTGAAAAAAATTCACAGTGATAGTATAATTATAATGAAGTTAAAAGCAAAACTACCACAGCTGAGTAGGCTTTACAAGTTTACAAGTAATAGTCGACCAACTTATAAAATGTACTTGGATAAAATATTTTTCTAAACATGATCTTTGGGAGCACAGGTTTTTTAACTGCAAATATAAGTTTGTATTTTATTATTACAATAATAATCATCGTTCGGAGGCAAATCAAACCGTAGGAACTGTCTGCATATTTTGATGGGCAACTACGGAACCCTACATTGTGTGTAGCCGGACACGCACTGGGCCAGTTTTTAGCATCAGTACGAAAAAAAAATTTTCTTTCTTCCTTCCACTTTTCTCGGTGTTGTGCTTCTTCTCGCCAACTCGTAATGAAGCCATCCAAGGTGTCCGGCCATTTTCTCCTCGGTCTGCCGCGACCCCGTGTAGCTCTGGCTCTAGGCTCCAGTCTTGCGATATTTTTATAATTTTAGAATCTTCAACACTAATGTAAATTGCGACTGCAGTATATCAAGTTAACAAACTTAAATCCATTAGACACCTCACTATACTTAATTAACTTTATGTGTGCTTTCACGCCAAAGCCAAATAGAGAAAATAAAACTCACACAAATGTTAGTACTGGTTTTTTTTTTATTTTTACCTGGAGGATTAACCTAATTAGGTTTTGTAAACAGTCCATACGTGTTTAGGTACATACTATACAGGGCTAATCAAATTAGTCAGTGAAACTTCATGGACAATTGAAGAAATTTATGGTTATCAATCATAATTTTTTTATCTATAATAATTGTAAAAAAAAACAAGTTTGTTAGTGGCATACAGCATGCAAGCAAGCATGCAAGCAAGCATGCAGCATGCAGCATTGAAGCGAGCATGCAACATGCAGCAGGCAGGGTTTCTGTCACGGCTCCGGCGCTGCGGGCCTCCGGCGGCCCCACGCGCCTGCGCGATTTTAAATTACACTCTAGGGGTAGGACAAACAAGACTACGTGGAGTCGGTTTTGCAGCAATTCGGTTCTGTCACTAACTTTTGTTGCACAGCATATTAAATTTTTAACCAACAATATTTTGTATGCCTAAATATTATTATGCTAATAGTCATTAGGCCTACTAACGTTATGCGAATCAAATGTATGCCAAAACTAATAAGTTTTTAAGATGATTATGCCAACATAAAATGTATGCCTAAAAAAATAATGCCGAAGTATTATTATGCCAAAAAAAATTGTGCCAAAATCGTTATGCCGAAGTATATTAGGACAAAGAACATTATGCGAAAAGAAGGGATCCCATTCTTGTTCTAATCCTCGTTTTAATCGAAATCAATTGAAGACATGAGTGGATGAAGGGGTTATGTAACATTTTTACAAAAAACTATTTTTTACGCTGAATGAAGGTGTTATGTGCCTACAAACCATATTCAACTTTAAAACAACGCGCTTTAGGCTTAGTTTCAGAAACACCAGGTGATGAAGGGGTTATGTACCGACATAAAATAATATTCACAATGAATGAAAGTGACATGGGCACTTAGCACATTCTTTCATTTGAAATAATTTAAATTTAAGTCTTTCTTGCGTGGATGAACGAGATAAGTGCAAGCAAACGCGCGTTTGCGTTGCGTTGTTCTGGATGAAGGAGTTATGTGCTGGTTTGTCTCTTTCTTTCATTTCACTTCGTGGTTAATCGCGCTGGAGCACGGGTCAAAGTAGCAAATCGGAGCAATCTCATTACTCACGGAACAAAAATATATACAAACGTTATTTGTCACCACTTTTAAATGTCACAAAAATGCACGAATTTTATGAAGCGATGTGTGTAGAGCAGAATTTACCGGAAATATATAAAATGAAGAAATGTACATATAACACAGTATTTGATACTGAATTAAATCTCTCTTTTGGATACCCCAAGAGCAGAACCTTCAAATACGCGCATTGGACGTGGAGTTGCGGACACCAGCCCGTTATACAATACAATACCCCAAGAGCGACACATGTGCCACTTGTGATGCTGGAAACACTCAAATGAAGAGCATGTATTAAATTATCACGCCGCGATTGAAGCTGATGATGGCTACTGATAGAAACAAACCCAAAGAAGATATTGGATTGTTATACCTCACAGTAGACTTACAACAGACAATGCCACTTCCCAAAATACCGACTTCTAAGGCTTTCTATTTACGCCAGATTTGGTTTTACAATTTGGGCATCCATGTTGTTGACCAGACCAAACAAAAAGCTTTCTGCTGCACATGGACAGAAGACGTAGCTGACAGAGGTAGTGTTGAAGTTGCTAGCTCTCTACTAAGATTTGTTGAAGTGGATCAATCTTGTCGCAATAAGCATCACTTAGTAATATGGTCGGACTCGTGCGCTGGACAGAATAAAAATTTCAACATTATAGTCTTGTACCAATACATGATTTTGAAGGGTTACTTTAAAATTATTGACTGAAGTCGGTCATTCCTATTTGGACTCTGATAGAGATTTTGGCCGCATCGAAAAGATCATGGTTGTCCCAAGATATTATTATTCCCTTTATTCATATGTTAACAAATTTATTACATTTTTAAATATTGATTAAAAAATACTTAAAAAAAACATTTAAAAATATGAAAAATTATAGCCCACCGGTATCGGGAACAAGGTCCAAGCTACCGGCGGTCAGGACTCCAGAGAGAGGAACCTCCTAACAATACGAGCCGTGTCCAGCAGTACCGCTTTCTGAATTAGGCCCTTGATCCAGCTGCCTAACGAGAGCCTCCTTAGATATTGGTCGAGGCTCTTGGCAATTAAGCGATGGGCTGACACGACTATCGGCACAATGATCGCTGAGTCCACATCCCACATGTCGACAACCTTGCTTATCTTTCTCGGCTTTCACGAGGTTCTCGTCATGTGGGACGGTTATGTCAACAATCATTGTGCGCCGCTCTGATCGATCCACCACCACTATATCAGGCTTATTGGCTGCAATAGTCCTGTCAGCGATGATGGATTGATGCTAGTACAATGTGATATTGCCATTTTCGAGAACTGGGTTGGGCACATATCTATCGTACGGAACTGCCGATTCCACAAGGTTGTATTTTAGAGCAAGTTGCTGATGGATAATCCTGGCTACAAGGTTGTGTCTATGCAAGTACTCTCCGTTAGCCAGACGAGAACACCCGGAGATAATGTGACGGATTGATTCGCCTGGACGGTGGCATGCCCGACATATGTCAACCGTGCCGTCCTTCACAATAAATCTCCGGTAGTTATTCGTCATCATAACTTCATCTCCGGTAGTTATTCGTCATCATAACTTCATCTCCGGTAGTTATTCGTCATCATAACTTCATCAATTATTATTATTATAATTTAGAAAGGTGGTTATATTAAAAAAAAAGAGGTCAAGCAGAAGACTTTGTAGTTGGACGTGTTCAGGGAAAATATGGTACAATTTCTGAAAAAAAGAAAGCTAATATTAAAGAACAGATGAAATTTGTGAAATCAGAATATTGATATTATTATGAAAATATTGTAGTTCAAGGTTAACTTGGTGAAACTGTTTTTTTGTTTGTTTTATTACGTTTTTTAAGTAGTTGCCTCATTCTTCCTTAATTTAAGCATACAATTTTTTTATATTTCAGCGCTGAATGAAGGAGTTATGTACATATTTTTTACACGACTGCCCAAAAAAAGGAGTGTTATGTTTTTAGGGTTCATGTATGTATGTATGTTTGTGAGTTTCTTTATTCCACCATAACATCTAAACGGCTTAACCGATTTCAATGTATGTGGTATCATTAGAAGCGTTGAGTTATTCCGGGTAACATAGGCTAGTGAACATTTTCAAAAATATAAAGGGGGAGCCATGGTTCCTGAAAAAAACTGAAATATTTTGGTTTTTTCATGAAAATTTGACTACGAATACTATCATCGTCTAGAGCTTGCTTAGTACATAACAAAAATATGTAACAATAGTATTCAATATGCATTCGTTCACTAATAAACAAAAAGAGAAATTAAATCTTTTACACATACAATTCAAAGTCCTTACTGACTGATATATCAACGCACAGCCCAAACCGCTGGTCCTAGAGTCATGAAATTTGGAAGGTGTATTCTATGTGAGGAGTAGGTATCCACTAAGAAAGGGTGTTTCGAAATTCTACCCCTAAGAGGGTGAAATGGGGTGTTGAATTTTCTATGAAACTTTTTAGTCTCGGGGTCGATTGACTTGAAAATTTTTGTGTACGTACTCTTCAGTTAAAATTATGAGAAACGTGTATCACAGTTTTTTCAAAATCATCCTGCAATATAAAATTCAAAGTCCTGACTGACTGATATATCAATGCATAGCCTAAATCACTGGTCTTAAAGACCTGAAATTTGAGGGGTGTACTCTTTGTGAAGAGTAGGTCCACTAAGAAAGGGTTTTTTCGAAATTCCACCCCTAAGAAATGGGGGTTAAATTTTCTATGAAACTTTATATTCCTTTATATACTTTATGTCCGTTGACTCGAAAATTGGTGTACAAACTCTTCAATTAAAATTATGAGACGCGTGTATCAGAGTTTTATTTTCCAAAATCGTTCCCCAACATTGTCAAATAGGGCTTACAAACTCACGTAGACAGGCGCATGGCGCGCAGTGTTGCACAGGGCGTGCAGGGCGCGGGAGTATTTACCTATTAGTAAGTAGGTAGGATTTTTCTGAGGTAGACGTGTCTGTAAATATATGTGAAATCACGATTTTCGAGTTGGCTCATGATACGCGACATTGATAATAAATATTATGTAAACGTATTATGTCTATAAGTAGATTCTTAATAAATCATTTGATTGTCGTCGCCGGTGCGCAATCTCAAACCAAGGTATCAATATTTGCTGCTGGTTTTTAGCGGTTCTTGCCCAACCTGAGGGGCCCAAACGCCTCCTGCTGGAGGCACTATGCGGGGGTCGTGCGGTCCATGGCCCTTTACGGGGCTCCGGTAGGGGCGCGTTCCTTGAGGTGGCGAGCCGCCCACTACCTGAACCCGCCCCAAAAGGTGGTAGCCGTAAGGCTGGTCCGTGGGTACCGCACGATCTCCGGCAAGGAGGATCGCCTACTCGCCGGAGATCATGCGGTGCCGCCATGAGATCTGGAGGCGATAGTCCTCGCGCACCTGCACGAGGGGGGAATTCCGCTGCCACGGCAAATTGTCGCTCAGCGGACGGACCTCCGGCGCGATCTCATGGCGACATGGAGAGAGCGACTGTCGCAACCCCGTCCAGGGCACGCCACAATAGTAGCGATAAGTCCCCTCTTCGAGGAGTGGTTAGAGAGGTAGACGCCCCGGGCGTCAGGGGCCACGTGGTGGCCCTCGGCCACCGTTAGGCGCGGGCCTGTGGACGGTGAGTAATGGCCTAGCTTGCCGTCCGTTCATCTTATGACGACAAGCCGTGTTGACGGCGCGTTGGTGTTCCACGCGTGCCTCAAAAAGATGTCAGCAAACAGGAGGGGCCCGCCAGGGCCGATGCCTGCCAAGGTTGCGAGACTGTTCGAAATGATACCGCGGCTCTGGAACACAAAGGGCAAAAGAAGGAACATGGATGGGTTTTAGTCAGTAAAGTCTGACACTCCCTTCCGCTCCGCCCATAGAGGGAGCGGTCATTTGATGATTTCCCAACCCAAAAAAAAAGGTTTCACTTAAAGTAATATAATTGATTTTAATATTACTATGAACTAATATTTGCAAGTAATAAGTAAGTACATGTAAAATAATGCGGGTGTGTCTGAATTATTCAAATAAAATTAAATACTTACACTAACTATTCTTTATTACCTAATCAACTTTAAAAGTAAAAACTAATTTTACACAATACATTATATCTTAAATAAACTATTATAAATGCGAAAGTTTGGATGGATAGATGTTTGTTACTCAATGGCACCAGAACGGCTGAACAGATTTTGATGAAACGTGGCACAGAGATAGATTATAGTCTGGTTTAGCACATAGATTACTTATTATCCCAGAAGTAAGATCCCGTGGGCAATTCCCGAACTCCACGCGGGCGAAGCCGCGGGCATGTGCCAGTAAAAAATAAAATTTACCTTTCGTGGTACATTGTGCGTTTGCAAAAATTTTGTTTTATCACTAAAAGGATTAAAATAAAAACAAATAATTAAAAAAATTAAAAAACACGCCTGCCATATCAAAAAGTGAACAAAAAAATTCAAAACAAGTTACATGATTTTAGTGTTGAATGGCCAAAAGGTAGGTACTAAATAGATTATATTATTTACTGTGCAATTAAAACGCCATTGTGCCAAAAGTGGAAAACTGAAAACCAATCTTTTCATTGCAGTCGGGGGACGGTTCCTTGGAATAGTTCTTTACAGGTCCCCCGACTTCGATGAAAAGATTGGTTTTCAGTTTTCCACTTTTGGCACAATGGCGTTTTAATTGCACAGTAAATAATATAATCTATTTAGTACCTACCTTTTGGCCATTCAACACTAAAATCATGTAACTTGTTTTGAATTTTTTTGTTCACTTTTTGATATGGCAGGCGTGTTTTTTAATTTTTTTAATTATTTGTTTTTTTTCAATAAATACATATTCTTGAACATTTCTTTTATTTTTTCACTCCATAATAGTAGTTGCGTGTATTTACTATAATTCGACATAAATAGTTAGTAAATAAACAACAGGAAAAAAGATTTATCTCAATAATAAGTAACATAACTTTGGTGGCCGTTATCTTCACATTTACAAATTGTATCATATCCCCTTCATCCACTTATGTCTTCAATTCAGCCTTGAATTCATCATGATAATGGAACAAACAGATATCTGTAATCTTTTCATGCAAATATTAGTATAGATTGGAATGGATACCGTTTCAGATTTCATTGAAATCCAACTCGAATAGGAATTCCTATTCGATATTTCTGTAATTGTTTCTGATTTTGGCCAGCCACACAGTCACATTTATCAAATTCACCCTATATTGTATACCTATTTCAAAATTCCAATGACTCATACACCCTGTTCGGCGAACGTGAGCTTGCCAATCATTTAATTGACTTGGTATGAAAGCACACATAGCCACCGCATTCAATTCGTCTAATGCACCATTCGTTTCACTCCGCATTGATAGCTTTCCACTACAGTCCATGTTTGTATCCATTTTCAAAATAGACCAGTTTAATAGAAAGTCTATAAAACTGTTGGTATTGAACATTTTGCTTGTTTATCTAGGTACTGAAAATGTTAAATGGATTTTTCTAGAGAGAATTTTGCTGTAATGTTTTTAGTCAAGGAAAATGTTCTATGTTTTTTACAACTGCCTACATGATTATGAATTTAAACCGACGTTAAAAAAGAGAAGGTTCTTAGTTTAATTGAATGTCTTATCTACTTATACTATTTATACTATAATTTATAAAGAGGTAAAGTTTGTGTGTTTGTGATATCTGGATCTACTGAACCGATTTTGAGAATTCTTTTACCAATAGAAAACCACGTTATTTGTGAGTGTCATAGGCCATATAGTAACCCGACAAATGAAAACACTTTTTAACACTTTTTCGTTGTAGTCTGATTTGCAAAGTAAGTCGGAGAAAAAACTTTCGAAAATGTTTACCGGCCAACGAACATCACGCCTGAAATCCCCGAAGGGTTAGGCAGTGGAGTGCCTAATAGTACACCCACATTTTGCCAGCTATGTTAAGTCCCAATGTAATAGGGGACGAGCTTATTGCCATTAACCGGTACAAATCTAGACTCCGTGGCTGATACTGAGAAATTCGTGATTTAAAAACTCAATAACAATCTGTCCGATCCGGGAATCGAACCCTCCGGGGACCTCATGCTCAGCAATCGCGTTGCGGCAACGAAGCAGTCACGGTTTTATGACGTAACAAAACATGAAGATTTCTTTGGTATGTTCAAGTTAAATATAATATAAGTAAGCATTAAGGATACACATAAACATTCTAAAATAAATTCTCTACGACAGTGAAGAGCACTAAAATCCGTTGCGGAGTTGCACATCCAGGCAATATGACAGACAGGATTAAATACATTCAGAAAATGTAAAATGTCCGGATTTTCGGAAATTTTGCAATAAAGCGTCAGTATTTTATGGCTCGTAAAACTTAACAGTATTTTTCACACTTCAAGGCTCATTAATGGGTCACTTAATTATTTCGATAAAGCGAGGATTTGTTCTGAATTGTTGCAGATTTACAGTGTTACAATAAAATTGGTTACTTACTGCATTCAGTGTTTCGAGTTCAAGTAGCCTTTATTAGCAATCCGTGTAGCCATCAATCTAGATAGCTTTGCTCTTTAGCAAAGTGAGTCTATCCCCTCTAAAAGACAAAGGTGAAAAACTTGCGTTCCGTATTCAATATCCTATACTATGAAATGAGCAATATTTGTAAAAAATATTTATTAGTAATCAAGCTCTCGAAAACGGGTTTACGGGGGCGAAAAATCGATCTAGTTAAGTCTCTCTCGTATCTGGGAAAATTCGGTTTCTCTATTTTCACCGGAGCAGAGTTCGGTCGTTCAGGTTTATAAAAATGGTAGGTACGAATGACTGTGTTCTTTATGATCAATATCTCTCATTACACTAAAATGCCTCATCAAAGGAGACTGAAATGATTTAGAATGATGAATCCACAAAAAAATCCTTTCTAATACTGTTTCTGATAATCGCAATACAACGAGTTTGTAAGCATCGATCGGTAGCGCTTTGTAATATCTGCCCATTCGAAAAACCAGTATAGGTATGTATGTATGTTTTCTGAGTCTTAAATCGAGAAGTAGACTTTACGAAGTGACAATTCAAGATTGTTTCATACAAAAAATGTTTCCCTTCAATATTTTTAAGTCGAAATTCAAGAAAACATTCGCTTGTGTAAGCGAAACAGTGTCATAAGACCCTCAAACGGTTCGCACAGGTGTAGTAAGTACCTTCTCAGTTCATTTCGCTCCTCAACGGGAAATAAGGCTTCGCACTGAACGTTGGCTATCAACATAGTACCTTCAGAAGGTTGTTTCTTCACAACGAGCGAAAACACTCGCACGCACACATAGATACATACGTCTATGCGTAGCGGTTTTACAGTCAACTGAATGGGACCGTGTGTGTACGTGAAACGTGTCTATGTGTGCGTGCGTTTTCGCTCTTTGTGTAAAGAAGACCTTCTGTCTTGTATGTGCGCCTGGTATCAGCAAGTTCGGTTCACACCATATTACATCATACAACCATATTTCTCCGTGATCATTCGGATTCCATTTGGGACACATGTCCTTCACATTTATTTATAGGAAAGAAAAATGTAGAAAACTTTCTTTTTTTTGTCGTATGGTAAAGTTGTCATCGGAAAGTGATTTATTGCAAGAATCCTTGCAAGGGTTCCGTTAACTGATGTTTGGGACTTTATCCTGTAAGGCATATATTTTCTTCACTCACTTACTGAATGGAAAATTTAAATTGAGAATTGTTCACTTTAGCATTACTTGTGGTGATTCCTTTGAAATTCAACATTTCTTAAGTTTTTCCTCACGAAAAGTCAATGAGCAAATGAATGGACCACGGTGACTTTTTATTTTTCAGCAGCCACCAACGAAACTATACTCATATTGAAGAAAATGACATAACAATCGATAGTTAAGTGAAGTTCAAAAATGAACGCGGATTGAGTTGAGTCAGTTTATACAAGGTGATTTTATCTGATCGGAGGAAAACCTGTGTGGGTAGTGTAAAGTGGTCAAAGGAATTAGAACCTTGTTTTCGAAGGAGAATAAAACCATATTAACGTTGACTGTCTCCTTGGTCTAGTGGTCGCATCGCGACTGCGGTGCATGAGCCAGGGCGGGTTCAATTCCCGAGTGCGGCAAATTGTTATTGGATTTTTCCATTGCGTGTAACGGAAGGGGGGTATCAACCCTGAAGGAGGTGAATGTGCTCATGAAACTCAACAACTTTCCCCAAAGCACATAAGTCGAAATATGAAAAAAAAATTTGGCCCTCTCTTACAAAACTGACTACCAGCTGATTGATTTACTATGGGAGAGCCAAATTTTTTTCCAATATTTCGACCTATGTTCTTTGGGGAAAGTTGTTGAGTTTCATGAGCACATTCACCTCCTTCAGGGTTGATACCCCCCTTCCGTTACACGCTGTATATATTTACACCACACTTGACTTAAACATAACTGGTTATACGTAGGTGTACCATTAGGTACACATCTCCCTAATCCTTCGGATATAAAAGGCGTGATGTTGTGTTTTGTTAAAACCATATTTTGAACATGTTTTGCGACTTTATAGACATAAACTGAAGTCAAAGAATGACCCACCGAATCATATAGCTTCAATCAACATACCGTCATCAGCGTCTGTTCAGTGCCTCTGAATATAAATCACCCACCGAGGGTTTTCCCAACTCGATTGCGGTCACCTCACGATTCACTGGAAGCTGCAAATGTCAATATTTTACGTGGACAGACTGCCATTTGACTTATACCACCCGATTACTGGGCTATATCGAAAGAATATTGTTGAGTTTCAAGCTCCAGGTGTGCTGCTGGTGGTCTTGACTAATAAAACTACTTGAATTATAAATATTAAACTGTATTTCTTGGGTTGGTTTGAGACGACCGATATGTGCGCACGCTCAGGCGCTGTCTCCACTAGCGAGAGAATCGCGACGATATTATCGTCCGTGCCACGTATTTCTATACACTCTCTTAGAGGCCGTCTCCACGAGCGAGATAATCGCGGCGATATTATCCCATACAAATACGTATTATCGCCGCGATTCTCTCGCTCGTGGAGACAGCCCCTAAAGATGACGGCGAGTAAGCGAGTGAGTGGCGAGGGAAGCCCGCGTGGTGTGTTGGTGTGTGGCCCGATGTGACGTCAGGAACAAGTATAGTTCTATGAAGCCCTGAAGATCCTTAGAATATCATACATATCATAACATCACGCCTGTAATCCCCGAACGGTTAGGTAGTCACTTTTTGCCAGTCATGTTTAAGTCTCATATCATTGCCATCAACCAGGCACAAATTCAGACTCCGAGGCTGCTACTGAATAATTTCTGAAGGAAAAACCCTACAACACTTTGCCCGACCTTGGAACTGATTCCAAGACCTCGTGCTTGCGAGTACTAGACCAACGAGGCCTAGAATACTGTAGCCTTTTTGGATGCCTCGTTCGTATAGTAGTTCTAAGCGCATCTTCTGAGTTTCCGCTGCGCCGTTTTGAATTTTAGGCAAAGTGTTCCTAATTGTGGTGGATTTTGGTTCAGCAGTTCGGCGGTGAGCCTTTGGTCCTGCGCTTGGTCTCTCTCTCCAGTTGTGTGGAATTGCTGTCCTATCGGAAAAAGAGTCTAGATTTGTGCGCATCTTTTTTATTTAGAGGCTGTTGGTCTTACATAGGTACCTGACCATATCAGCCCCATTGTGACACAAAACAAACGTGATTGCAAGAATACTTAACAATAAAACTGCTACCATACTATACGGAGTGGAAGGGACACCGACGCGAAAACGAACCGACCACATAGAAATACAATAACGGTCAAAATGTATGGAACAGCTGATTTAAAAAAAAATTACCCATGAAAAATTTCTATGTGGGTATTTACTGAATACGTGTAAAACGTGTATTACTTAAAAGATTTGTTTGTAGTAGTTTTCGCACTACATGGATTCGATATGAGACCTTGAAAAACTCCCAGATCTAGTCTGTTGGTGTTTAATTCAGTTCGGTGTTGTTGTTTAATCTAGGCTTGCTCACTATAACATAAAACTTAAAAAAATACTTCGTAACCTTTATTGGGTCTTCGAATTTTAAACCTCTGCCTACACGAATAACAAGCTCAATATTATTATTATGTTACTGTGCCTTTGAAAGACCTACACAAAGCTTGCTTCGTTCAGTGTTGAGTTTCATTATCAAATTAAAAGTTTTTATTTTTGTTTTTATAACGCTTCGTTACGCTCCCAGCATTTTGCTGTGTAGCTGTAAAACCGAATGCGTGACCGTTGCCGTCATAGAGGGATTAAGCCGAGAAAATAAAACAACAAGTAGGACGTAATTTATTTAATTAGTTTAATTTTGCTGCCCTCGCAGCTGAGTATGGAATAAAATTAATGTGATGAGTGGATTATATGGACAGGATAAATGTATTTTATTGTTAAGGAAATAGAGGCAGACAATATAGGATTTACACTTACCTTATTATGGTGTTTGGTGGTTTTTTAGAAAGGTCAGATCCGTAGTACTTGCAGCGGTGTGCGTGTATGACCAGATGTATAGGACAGTCTGTAGTTCATGCCCACCTGACGGCCATTTGTGTACAGGAGGAGTAGGTACACCGAATTATGCTAGCTTAAAGGAATGATACTACACCAATTTTTTGACGACATCTATCTTATACTTGTATTCTTAACATAGTCTAAAACAAAGTCGCTCCCGCTGTTTGTACGCTTAGATCTTTTCAACTTTGCAACGGATTTTAATGCAGTTTTCAGCAATAGAAAGAGTGATTCAACAGAAAGGTTTATATGCATATGAATTATACCCGTGCGATGCCGGAGCGGGTCGGTAGTATTATAATAAAGAGGTAAAATTTGTTTTATTTAATAAGTTGTCTCCGGAACGAATGATCTAATTCTAAAAATTCTTTCACTGGCAGAAAGCTACATTATTCGTGGTTGCTATAGGTTATAAATAATATTTATATCATGCATATTAGCCGAGCTATCACAATTTTTGCGGACGAAGTCGCGGTCGAAGTGCTAGTACAACATAACTTTACAAACGTGAAAAGACTATCGAACGTTCTCATAGTAACACGAAATGTTTGATCTCAGAAACATTGTATCATTTGGCTTCAGTTTTCTATTAAGTACAAAATCCCGAGTGTTGTAGGTACACCAAACTATCCTTGTTATCCTAAAAGTTTTAACAACACTTTAATACAATCTTTGCGATAGATAGTTCAGACAATATACTTCTCCGCTGTAACATTTTCTTCATTTTGTTGAGAAGTCTTTGACAATACTTTTTGTTCGGTAGAAGAAAATCCATATAATTCATATAACTTTCTTTTCGACCACCTGCGGTTTTAAAGAAAAATTAAAGAAAAACAAAAAACCCGACTGTGTAAAAACTAATTTTAAAACTAATAAAAAAAATAATTTAAAGAAAAACAAAAAACCCGACTGCGTAAAAACTAATTTAAAAAAATACGTGAAATAATTAACTTAAATAAAAACTAAAAAGAAAGAAACAAGCCCAGTAGTTTAGAATTCTGTTAAGTAATAATAAATTACTACACAATTGAAATAGTTTTATAATCGATACACACATAAAACAAATCATAAATTCTAATGCAGAACAGAACGACTCACAGTCGGGGCCCCTTGGGAAGATTTGATTGGTAAAATTTGAATGGGCCCCGACTGTGAGTCGTTCTGTTCTGCATTAGAATTTATAATTTGTTTTATGTGTGTATCGATTATAAAACTATTTCAATTGTGTAGTAATTTATTATTACTTAACAGAATTCTAAACTACTGGGCTTGTTTCTTTCTTTTTAGTTTTTATTTAAGTTAATTATTTCACGTATTTTTTTAAATTAGTTTTTACGCAGTCGGGTTTTTTGTTTTTCTTTAAATTATTTTTTTTATTTTATACTTTTTAGTTACGATTCATTGACTTCGTTATAAGACTGTAAATTTCGCAATCTAGTCATTTCATTGAGGGAGTTAATATCGTGGGGATTACTAAGTATCTTGCGGTGGTCTAAACTACTGACCCTACCCTCCCCTCTACCTGACTACCCTCTAGAGAACTACTCGTAACTCGGCTCATAGCTACATATGCTTGACCTTTAGCAAAAATGCGTGAACTTAAGTCAACCACAGCTCGGTCCAAAGTAGTTCCTTGGAGCTTGTGTACAGTTACACCCCAGCACAATATCAATGGCAACATTTTTCGCTCTATTTTACCCTGTCCGCGAAGTGCATCGAATTCTGTCGTCGATGGTTCGATTCTGACTCCTACTCCAGGAACATTGTTTTTAATTGCTTTGTCGTCAATTATATATGTATAAACAGCCTGTGACAATTCTCCGGGTTCCAATTGATCCCTCCGAAGAGCTGGCCACTCAATTGTCTTTATAATACCCATTGCTCTGTTAACAAGACCATAGGTGACATTCAAATTTCTTCGTAACATAACTCGTGATCCTAAACCGATTATTAAATATTTAACGATTCCTCCAGTTTTGTTAGGATCATCAGAAACATATACATTTTTCGGTTTTTGACCATATGTTTTCGATTCTACTGATATATCAACTGCATGTAATTTATACAACCTAGTAGTTTTTGCCAATATAGTTGTCATCTTTTGATTATGGTCATCGACCTGTCTAGTAGTTGGGAAAAACTCGAATGATTTCATTGAGATCGTCTACCTCTACCCGTCGACTATCAAATATCTCCAATTGTTGCATTGTCAGTTGTCCGACACAAATGAAATCCATAACAAAGAATTCAATAATATCAAGTTATATCTCACCTCCTTTACATGGATGACCTGAAACTCTTTGCCCCCAACGATTTGCAACTGATGAAGCTACTGAAGGTAACTGAGACTTTCAGTAGCGCCATCAGGATGGAATTCGGTGTGGACAAATGTGCGGTTATGCATGTAAAGCGAGGCGAGATTGTGGAGTCTGTGGGAACCCAGCTCTCGGATTCCATTAATCTTAGATCCCTCTCAGCAACCGAAACTTATAAGTATTTGGGTATATCGGAAGCGCTGGGCATCAATGTTGCTGACATGAAGCAATCGTTGAAGGAGCGCTTCTTTGGCCGCCTGAAAAAAGTATTTAATAGTCTTTTATCAGGCGGAAATAAGGTGCGTGCTTTCAACGGTTGGGTCATGCCGGTTTTGATGTACTCTTTCGGCATACACAAATGGTCCTAAACAGAACTAGACGCCCTGGATAGGAAGGTCCGTACATTGTTGACGACACATCGAATGCATCACCCGCGTTCTTCGGTTATGAGACTGTATATCCCGCGGAGGTGTGGGGGTCGAGGTTTTTTAAACGCCAAGACTCTCCACAATGGCGAGATATGCAGTCTCAGGGAATATTTCCTAGAAATCGACGTGGGGATGCATCGAGATGTGGTCGCGGTGGACAAGGGCCTCACCCCGCTCTCCTTGGCTAAAGAGAACTGGCGCAAACCTGTAGTACTTGATACTAACGACCGCAGGGAGGTATGGCAGAGTAAGGAGCTTCACGGGCGCTTTTCCGGGCCCTGCATGGGCCTGATGTAGACCTATCAGCGTCCGTAGCCTGGCTACGTTCCGGGGACCTCTTCGGGGAAACTGAAGGTTTTGTCTGTGCAATTATGGATGAAGTTATGATGACGAATAACTACCGGAGATTTATTGTGAAGGACGGCACGGTTGACATAATGTCGGGCATGCCACCGTCCAGGTGAATCAATCCATCACATTATCTCCGGGTGTTCTCGTCTGGCTAATGGAGAGTACTTGCATAGACACAACCTTGTAGCCAGGATTATCCGTCAGCAACTTGCTCTTAAATACAATCTTGTCGAATCGGAAGTTCCGTACTATAGGTATGTGCCCGACTCAGTTCTCGAAAATGGCAATATCACATTGTACTGGGATCAATCCATCATCACTGACAGGACTATTGTAGCCAATAAGCCTGATATAGTGGTGGTGGATCGATAAGAGCGGCGCTTAATGATTGTTGACATTACGGTCCCGCATGACGAGAACCTCGTGAAAGCCGAGAAAGATAAGCAAATCAAGTATCTTGACTCAGCGATCATTGTGCCGATAGTCGTGTCAGCCCATGGCTTAATTGCCAAGAGCCTCGACCAACATCTCAGGAGGCTCTTGTTATGCAGCTGGATTAAGGGCTTGATTCAGAAAGCGGTACTCCTGGACACGGCTCGTATTGTTAGGAGGTTCCTCTCTCTGGAACCCTGACTGCCGGTAGCTTGGACCCTGTTCCCGATACCGGTGGGCTACTATTTTTTATATTTTTAAATGTTTTTTACACGACTGCCCAAAAAAAGGAGTGTTATGTTTTTAGGGTTCATGTATGTATGTATGTTTGTGAGTTTCTTTATTCCACCATAACATCTAAACGGCTTAACCGATTTCAATGTATGTGGTATCATTAGAAGCGTTGAGTTATTCCGGGTAACATAGGCTAGTGAACATTTTCAAAAATATAAAGGGGGAGCCATGGTTCCTGAAAAAAACTGAAATATTTTGGTTTTTTCATGAAAATTTGACTACGAATACTATCATCGTCTAGAGCTTGCTTAGTACATAACAAAAATATGTAACAATAGTATTCAATATGCATTCGTTCACTAATAAACAAAAAGAGAAATTAAATCTTTTACACATACAATTCAAAGTCCTTACTGACTGATATATCAACGCACAGCCCAAACCGCTGGTCCTAGAGTCATGAAATTTGGAAGGTGTATTCTATGTGAGGAGTAGGTATCCACTAAGAAAGGGTGTTTCGAAATTCTACCCCTAAGAGGGTGAAATGGGGTGTTGAATTTTCTATGAAACTTTTTAGTCTCGGGGTCGATTGACTTGAAAATTTTTGTGTACGTACTCTTCAGTTAAAATTATGAGAAACGTGTATCACAGTTTTTTCAAAATCATCCTGCAATATAAAATTCAAAGTCCTGACTGACTGATATATCAATGCATAGCCTAAATCACTGGTCTTAAAGACCTGAAATTTGAGGGGTGTACTCTTTGTGAAGAGTAGGTCCACTAAGAAAGGGTTTTTTCGAAATTCCACCCCTAAGAAATGGGGGTTAAATTTTCTATGAAACTTTATATTCCTTTATATACTTTATGTCCGTTGACTCGAAAATTGGTGTACAAACTCTTCAATTAAAATTATGAGACGCGTGTATCAGAGTTTTATTTTCCAAAATCGTTCCCCAACATTGTCAAATAGGGCTTACAAACTCACGTAGACAGGCGCATGGCGCGCAGTGTTGCACAGGGCGTGCAGGGCGCGGGAGTATTTACCTATTAGTAAGTAGGTAGGATTTTTCTGAGGTAGACGTGTCTGTAAATATATGTGAAATCACGATTTTCGAGTTGGCTCATGATACGCGACATTGATAATAAATATTATGTAAACGTATTATGTCTATAAGTAGATTCTTAATAAATCATTTGATTGTCGTCGCCGGTGCGCAATCTCAAACCAAGGTATCAATATTTGCTGCTGGTTTTTAGCGGTTCTTGCCCAACCTGAGGGGCCCAAACGCCTCCTGCTGGAGGCACTATGCGGGGGTCGTGCGGTCCATGGCCCTTTACGGGGCTCCGGTAGGGGCGCGTTCCTTGAGGTGGCGAGCCGCCCACTACCTGAACCCGCCCCAAAAGGTGGTAGCCGTAAGGCTGGTCCGTGGGTACCGCACGATCTCCGGCAAGGAGGATCGCCTACTCGCCGGAGATCATGCGGTGCCGCCATGAGATCTGGAGGCGATAGTCCTCGCGCACCTGCACGAGGGGGGAATTCCGCTGCCACGGCAAATTGTCGCTCAGCGGACGGACCTCCGGCGCGATCTCATGGCGACATGGAGAGAGCGACTGTCGCAACCCCGTCCAGGGCACGCCACAATAGTAGCGATAAGTCCCCTCTTCGAGGAGTGGTTAGAGAGGTAGACGCCCCGGGCGTCAGGGGCCACGTGGTGGCCCTCGGCCACCGTTAGGCGCGGGCCTGTGGACGGTGAGTAATGGCCTAGCTTGCCGTCCGTTCATCTTATGACGACAAGCCGTGTTGACGGCGCGTTGGTGTTCCACGCGTGCCTCAAAAAGATGTCAGCAAACAGGAGGGGCCCGCCAGGGCCGATGCCTGCCAAGGTTGCGAGACTGTTCGAAATGATACCGCGGCTCTGGAACACAAAGGGCAAAAGAAGGAACATGGATGGGTTTTAGTCAGTAAAGTCTGACACTCCCTTCCGCTCCGCCCATAGAGGGAGCGGTCATTTGATGATTTCCCAACCCAAAAAAAAAGGTTTCACTTAAAGTAATATAATTGATTTTAATATTACTATGAACTAATATTTGCAAGTAATAAGTAAGTACATGTAAAATAATGCGGGTGTGTCTGAATTATTCAAATAAAATTAAATACTTACACTAACTATTCTTTATTACCTAATCAACTTTAAAAGTAAAAACTAATTTTACACAATACATTATATCTTAAATAAACTATTATAAATGCGAAAGTTTGGATGGATAGATGTTTGTTACTCAATGGCACCAGAACGGCTGAACAGATTTTGATGAAACGTGGCACAGAGATAGATTATAGTCTGGTTTAGCACATAGATTACTTATTATCCCAGAAGTAAGATCCCGTGGGCAATTCCCGAACTCCACGCGGGCGAAGCCGCGGGCATGTGCCAGTAAAAAATAAAATTTACCTTTCGTGGTACATTGTGCGTTTGCAAAAATTTTGTTTTATCACTAAAAGGATTAAAATAAAAACAAATAATTAAAAAAATTAAAAAACACGCCTGCCATATCAAAAAGTGAACAAAAAAATTCAAAACAAGTTACATGATTTTAGTGTTGAATGGCCAAAAGGTAGGTACTAAATAGATTATATTATTTACTGTGCAATTAAAACGCCATTGTGCCAAAAGTGGAAAACTGAAAACCAATCTTTTCATTGCAGTCGGGGGACGGTTCCTTGGAATAGTTCTTTACAGGTCCCCCGACTTCGATGAAAAGATTGGTTTTCAGTTTTCCACTTTTGGCACAATGGCGTTTTAATTGCACAGTAAATAATATAATCTATTTAGTACCTACCTTTTGGCCATTCAACACTAAAATCATGTAACTTGTTTTGAATTTTTTTGTTCACTTTTTGATATGGCAGGCGTGTTTTTTAATTTTTTTAATTATTTGTTTTTTTTATATTGTTTTATATTTAAATATTTAAAAATGTATTAAAATTGTGAAAAAATGAATAAAGGGAATAATAATTCAATTAGTAGACGCGGAAAATCTTAACACCGCGATTCACAAACGTGCATAGAATGATCAACGCCATCTATAGAGCTTGGTGGTATACTTTTTTTTACTCGGCTACTTGGCGATGAATAAAAGTCATTTTTATACCAAAAATATTTGTTCTTCATGCTTTTTCACTGTTTTTTTTTTGTTTGTATATCGTTTATACTTGAAATAAAAACTTAAATCAATAAGTAAGAAAATTAGCGAGAATGATTGTTTTGTTAAACAACTTTAAATCGTTATATATCCTAAACTATTATTTCAAATGAAAAATGATAAAAGGAACCTAAAGATGATTTTAAAATACCTGTTCAACGACACCCCACTTGACATAGTTCATCGATTTTTTTTTTTTCATTTTGACAATATGGCGTCTGGTTGTCGCTGTGGTGAATTTGGATTACTGTCATGTCTTTAGTGACACTTGCAAGGTTAAGACGAATCGATTGACGTAAGAATTATCAAAATCGGCCTACGCATTTGGTCTCTAGAACGCCACATAGAAACAAACATACATACATACATAGACTGATAAACACATTACCCTCCTTTGCGTCGCGCAGTCGGGTCAAAAGAAAGAAACAAGCCCAGTAGTTTAAATCATAAATTCTAATGCAGAACAGAACGACTCACAGTCGGGGCCCCTTGGGAAGATTTGATTGGTAAAATTTGAATGGGCCCCGACTGTGAGTCGTTCTGTTCTGCATTAGAATTTATGATTTAAACTACTGGGCTTGTTTCTTTCTTTTTAGTTTTAAAATTAGTTTTTACACAGTCGGGTTTTTTGTTTTTCTTTAAATTATTTTATTTTATTTTATACTTTTTAGTTACGATTCATTGACTTCGTTATAAGATGGTAAATTTCGCAATCTAGTCATTTCATTGAGGGAGTTAATATCGCGGGGATTACTAAGTATCTTGCGGTGGTCTAAACTACTGATGATTAGTCCCTTTAGAGACCTAACTCGGCCCAAAGCTATGCTTGACCTTTAGCAAAAATGCGTGAACTTAAGTCAACCACAGCTCGGTCCAAAGTAGTTCCTTGGAGCTGGTGTACAGTTACACCCCAGCACAATATCAGTGGCAACATTTTTCGCTCTATTTTACCCTGTCCGCGCAGTGCAACGAATTCTGTCATCGATGGTTCGATTCTGACTCCTACTCCAGGAAAATTGTTTTTAATCGCTTTGTCGTCAAATTCTAGATAAACAGCCTGTGGCAATTCTCCGGGTTCCGATTGGTCCCTCCGAAGAGCTGGCCACTCAATTGTTCTTATAAAACCCATTGCTCCGTTAACAAGACCATGGATAACATTCAAATTTCTTCGTAACATAACTCGTGATCCTAAACCGATTCTTAAACATTTAACGATTCCTCCAGTTTTGTTAGAATCATCAGAAACATAAACATCTTTCGGTTTTTGACCATATGTTTTCGATTCTACTGATATATGAACTGCATGTAATTTATACAACCTAGTAGTTTTTGCCAATATAGTTGTCATCTTTTGATTATGTTCATCGACCTGTCTAGTAGTTGGGAAAACTCGAATGATTTCATTGAGATCGTCTACATCTACCCGTCGACTATCTAATATCTCCAATTGTTGCATTGTCAGTTGACCGACTCTAAGATTATTTAATATATCCACAAATGTTGTGTCATGTCCTTGTCTCATATTTTGTGGTAACTCACAGAAATCAAATAGATGCCAGAGGTTGACTTCACCTATTAACGTCGCAGGTTGTCGATAGCAATAAGCCCCGCCAGTTGTTTTGGACACAGGTGGCAATTGCATTAGATCACCAAATAAAATAATATTACAACCACCAAAGTGCAGTCGATTATGCTGCATTTCGTGAAGGCGTAGATTAATATTCCGTAGCGTTAGGTAAGGTACCATAGAAATCTCATCTATTATCACCCAATCTATAGATTTCCATTTCTGTCGTTCTCTTTGAAGGCGTTCGCCAGTTCAAGGCCGCAGGTTTTGAAGTTTAACTCGCAGTCGCAGTTTTTAAGATATTATAGCGAAAAACTTATTAACTACTGGGCCGGCAGTCTCGACATAGATACCGACATTGTCGCAAACTTTCGATCGCTTATTAAGAACGAAAAAATTCGGTTGCAATAGCGATGCTTGCGAGAAACTCATCTTGGATGTTTAGAGTTGCATTTCTCGCTAGCAACGTTATTGCAACCGAATTTTTTCGTTCTTAATAAGCGATCGAAAGTTTGCGACAATGTCGGTATCTATGTTGAGACTGCCGGCCCTGATGTACCCTACCTACCGAACTATGAGTCGTGAATCGTAATAGTTTTGGTGACAGAAATGTAATGATGATAACAAAAAACAATAGGAATCCAAATTAAATATTTTCTTCATGCTTTTTCACTGTTTTTTTTTTGTTTGTATATCGTTTATACTTGAAATAAAAACAAATCAATAAGTAAGAAAATTAGCGAGAATGATTGTTTTGTTAAACAACTTTAAATCGTTATATATCCTAAACTATTATTTAAAATGAAAAATGATAAAAGGAACCTAAAGATGATTTTAAAATAACTATTCAACGATACCCCACTTGACATAGTTCATCGATTTTTTTTTTTTCATTTTGACAATATAGCGTCTGGTTGTCGCTGTGGTGAATTTTGATTACTGTCATGTCTTTAGTGACACTCGCAAGGTTAATACGAATCGATTGACGTAAGAATTATCAAAATCGGCCTACGCATTTGGTCTCTAGAAAGCCACATAGAAACAAACATACATACATACATAGACTGATAAACACATTACCCTCCTTTGCGTCGCGCAGTCGGGTAAAAATAGAAAAAGTATTTGTTTGTCCCGCACAGGACAAAATAAAATGACTAAATTAGCACTAAAAAAAATATATAAAAAGAAAACATAAGACATTCGTTAAACTAAATTGGTCTCGTATGAGGCCAAAATCCCCCTATCTCAGCATGGCGCTGTAACATTTACAAAATGTCAAAGCGCTGGTATTCTGATAGGGCCACGGCTAGACATACGAATAAAAAAAAAACTTAGCCAAGAGAGCTAAATAATAGTAGGAGTGGGCTCCTACTCATCTTCGCCTAGCTGCTACATTTAGTTGATTATCAGGCTCTAATTAACCACATAAAAATCAATATTTTACTCGAGCTTATTTTAATTGTTAGAACCAAGTACTGTGAAATTCTTAGTAGAATTTCACAGTACTTGGTTCTAACAATTTAAATACGAGCTGGCCGAACGTAGTACGGACCATATTATAAGAGGCCAGCTTATTTCAGTTTTGTTACCTCGTAATTTTATCAACTTTGTAGACATCAAATTAAGCCAGATTTTACACCGTACACTAACTATGCCTCGACATCCAATTAGCAATTTAAACGTCAACTTAAGTTCATTTTAGAGTAATACAGAGTATGCGACACAATTTAGCGTCATTCATCTGCCTGGACGTGTAGCACCAGTCATATTTACACGAGAGGAGGACAAAACGGCCCAAGTAAAGCTGGCATAGCACCTCCACATGTCCTTAGAGAAGTTGCGGGCGCAGTGCAGAATTACAAACAAGAGTCTGATACTAGACACCCACTGTTTGGATCACACCATTGGTAGTTGCAAATTAGAGAGGAACTTGTGGCTAAATAACCTTGACTAGGTTGGTCCGTGGTACCTATTACATACCGAGTTTCCTTCGTACATCGGAGAGCACGTTAAGTCGTTGGTCCCGGCTGACAATTGTAGATCTTTGACAGTCGTTATTGATAGTCAGTGGTTCGAAAGTGTGACAACCAAAGGATAGTATTACCTAGTACTTCAGTGGGTTGTGGAAGTCAGATAGGCAGTCGCTACATGTTAAATACTGATATTCAGCTGCAACTGGTTAGACTGGAATCCGATACCAACATATCTGGAAAAATGCTAAGCAGATGATGATGGTAGTTGTAAATTAAGTTTACAGTTTCATTAAATCTGCGGCATCCTTATCAGAAAACCGTCCAAGACCAGTTGCTGCTTATTGTTTACCTTACTTTTATTTGACCAGTGTAGCTATTACTTAAGTAATAGCTATTACTTAAGTAATAGCTATACTGCTTCGGTGAATAGTTCAACAAGCTACGTATTACAGTTATAGTCGATATCTCTTCTTCATTCCAGTATTCAAAATTGTTACTGTACGCTGATGACATTAAGATAATGAGACAAATAAATACCCTGGCGGATGCTCATCTATTGCAGGCAGACCTTAATAGTTTTCAAGACTATTGTATTAATAATAAGTTAGATTTGAATGTCTCCAAGTGTTATGTTTGCTCCTTTACACGGAAACCTATCCATATCGTCCACAACTATACGCTTTTGGATACAACACTAAATAGGGTTAATACTATCAGGGATCTGGGAGTTACCTTTGACGCTAAGCTTCTCTTTGATGCGCACATAGACAAGGTAGTCAAGAAAGCATCAAAGGCACTTGGTTTCATTCTACGGGTGTCCTCGGAGTTCAAAAATATAAAGACCATTAAAATATTATACTGTTCCTTTGTTCGTAGTCATTTGGAGTATGCGTCTCAGGTCTGGAACCCCAATTATAATGTCTACATAAATCGTATTGAGAGCATACAGAAGAGGTTTTTAAGGCACATTCAATATCGATCTAAAACATTTTCAACGAATTATACCAACCGTTGCAAAAAATTTCATATCCTTCCACTTCACGAAAGGCGAAAAATATCAGATCTTGTGTTCCTTTTCAAGATCGCCAATGGAACAACTGGTGTTACCGAGTTGCTACACAAAATCGGGTTGCGAGTGCCGTCTGTGTTCTTGCGTAGACCTAATTTATTGCACACCCCAGTGGTGGCCACTACGTACAGACGGAACTCATACATGGTGAGAGCGAGTCGTTTGTATAACGCAACCTGCCGGGAAGCTGAGATCGACATATCGTCGTTGTGCAGCGAGAAATCATTAAGTGAAAAAAGCTAGTTTCGAGATAACCGCGTTTTAAAGTTTTTTTGTTCTTAAAATCAGTATAACACATTAACATGTATAGTTACAAACATGCTTCTTATGAACAAAATATTGATATTTTTACCCTGAACTCTAATATTCAATAAATTATGTAAATATTTTTACCGTTACTGAGAAATATAATAAAAAGAAAGATAGGTAATTCTAGCTTACTCAAAATATGTAATTTGGGTTAGTTGATTAACTTTTTGTGTTACTTAATTAATTTTTAGTACAGCTTTTTTCAGATAGTAAGCAATTAGTGACTATTGCTTAAAGGTGGTTTAGAAAGAAAAATCATAATATCAAAGTAAAAAACAGTTATTTAATACAAAAAAACAGCACACTATATGTATAAAAATAAACTCAGCATACAAAAATAAACTATTTTTAATAGTTCATAATTATAAATAATTGAACCGGGTCTAAATCGCGAACTGTTTATAAGGTTTAATAAATTCCTTGAACTATTGTGTTTTGTGTCAGTCAACCCAAGTGACCACGGTATTATTAAACCTTCTAATCAGTACGTGATTTAGGCCCGTTTCAATTATAACTATTAACTATGAGTACAAATCGTAAGTATAAAAGTTGTTCAAACATAATAAAGTACTTTATTACGTTTAGTAATAAACACACCGAAAATTATTTCAAAATAAAGAAGCTCAAAAAACGCAACACGTCATCTTTGTTTAAATAATTATTTTATCATCCTTAGCTATATAAAGCGATACAATCTTTGGTTTTTAATTCATTTCCTAATCTGTAAGTATCTTCTCCATCAGTATCTTCGAAAGTGTCTGGTTCTGGCAGCCTTTCTGGTTGGTAGTTAACTGGCAAAGATTGAAACCATGAATGGAATTCAACCGGTATGATGTCCGTTCGGCATAGGTTTAAAAGGTTTTTATTTTTTTTATTGTGTAATTGGTTAGATTTGACGTATACGCTTTAGGCACAATCATTTTCACCAGCTCGCAGATCACCAGGACCTTTTTTGCGTGTAGTCTTTTTTATCGGAATTTTATTACGCCAGGATTCGTTTTTTCGTACTGTCCCTTCTTGCCAACTTGAGTAATGGTTTTGTTCCAAATCAATGTAGCAGCTAACTTTTTGGCTGCCTTCAAGCGGCCCAACCTGAGGGGTTCAAACGCCTCCTGCCGGAGCCTCTACGAGGGGGTCGTGCGGTCCATGGCCCTTTACGGGGCCCCGGTGTGGGCGCGTTCCTTGAGGCGGCGAGCCGCCTACTACCCGAACGCGCCCCAAAAGGTGATAGCCGTAAGGCTAGTCCGTGGGTACCACACTATCTCCGGCGAGGCGGCGAGCCTCCTTGCCGGATTGCCGCCATGGGATCTAGAGGCGATAGTCCTCGCGCGCCTTCACGAGTTGCACGCGGAGGCACTACGCCGGGGGGAAACTCCGTCGCCGCGGCAAATTGCCGCTGAGCGAACAGACCTCCGGCGCGATCTCTTGGTGACTGTCCAGGGTACGCCACAATAGGGACGATAAGTCCCCTCCTAGAGGAGTGGCTAGATAGGCGCCACGGCGCCCTCACCTTCCGCCTGACGCAGGTCCTCACCGGACACGGTTGTTTCGGGAGACCTGCGCCGAATCAGGCGGGAGGAAACGCCCAGGTGTCACCATTGCGAGGATCGCCCGGAGGACACGGCGGAGCACCACCGTGTCCTCGTTGCGGCGATTGGCGGCGGTGACCTCTCGCTTCCGGCCCTGGTTCAAGCCATGGTCCGGAGCGAGAGGGAATGGGGAACCTCCTTCTGCGAAGCAGTCATGCTAGCGAAGGAGGTGGCGGAACGTGAGAGGGACAGAACCTCACGTCCCAGCCGCCGCGGGAGACGGCCCGGGCATCGGGGGCCACGTTGCTGTGGACGGTGAGTAATGGGCTAGGTCGCCGTCCGTCCGTCTTATGACGACAGGCCATGTCGTTGGCGCGTTCGTGTTCCACGCGCGCCTCAAAGAGATGTCAGCAAACCGGAGGGGTCCGCAAATCTAATTGTACGAGTACCTACCCAAATCTACAGTTACTGCAATACGAGTGGTTTTGCTTTAATTAATGTCCAATAGTTAGATTTTTAGAACGTAAAGACCGAAAAATACGCGCGATTACATTGATTTATAAATACTTATGATCTATTGATGACTTTTACCGGACAACAGAATTGTATTTCATTCAAAGCTTTAGGTATGCAAGACATCACTAAGAGCCATTTAGAGGGTCGGCTCGAATTATATTGTGTGCAAAAAGCAATTAAGTGTTGTTGGTGACTTCTATCGGACATTTAACTTGATCTAATGTAAAGCTTTCGTCTGCAAAAAATACCTAAGTGACGTTACAATGGTTCTCAACGAATATGTTGAATGCGAAAAGTAACTAAGTAACATTAGTGAGCAGGTAAGCCCCAGTTATTGAGAAAAAGTTAGTAAGAAAAATTGGCATAAATTACTCAATTACCGTTAGTTAATTTTCATAAGCTGGTTTTTTGCCTTAACAAGTAGTTATGTAGTTCTGACATTCTCGTATTATCTAAAATACTAAAAAAAAGCGGTATTTTACATTTTCATATGGTAGATAATGGGTTTAAAAACACTTTGACATCATTAACTCATTTTAGCTAAAAATGTCACTTAGTGACTTCTCGCAGTACAACGACGATATTCAATACTAGCATAGCTAAATTAAAAAAAACTTTATCCAATAGCTTCTTCGAGCGGTAAATAATAATTTTTCTTTGTGTTTTTAACTATAATCTATTAAAAATTGTCTGTTTCATATTTTAAATACTACATGTGGAAACTTGTAATTGGCCATATTTTGTGTAAGCGACTACTCACTGTCTGTTTAGCTGTAAGTTTTCCTAAAAAATAAATAAATAAATAAATAAATATATGTATAAAGCCCGAAAACATACAGACAGACAGACCGAAAAAAATGGTAAATGTGTCGCTTTCCGTACATCGTTCGACCTAAACGGTGTCGACGGAAACCTTATCTTTACCTTTACGGAGCCCTAAAAACGCGGGCCAAGTAAGGAGGCTAAATTAACTAGTTACATAAAAGTGAAAAACGACATTCGCTAGGAACCCGAGCAGAACCGTGGGCTGTATTTCTCAGCAGTATTTTATAAGCGAGTTTTGCTCATCTCTGATCATTTGTCTATGTAATTGCGAACGCTTTGCCTCCCTGTGATGCGACGCCTTGTTTTAAAAGAAACCTCTTTTTATTTTATACACCTCTGATTCTTTACTCTACTAGATTGGCTGTGAAGAGAAGTAATACAAAATGGTTGTAATTTATTCTAGTTTATTTTTGTGTAATATTTTTCTTTAGTAAGACAAATATTGCAACATTTTTTGGTGAAAAGATCCGTGCATGTTTTCGCGGTCGTATTTCATAATTTACATACGTTTATGAGGTCATTAAGGCCCTAAATGTTGTACTTAGGGTTATATTTCGCGCTGAAATAATTCTGGCCCTTTTATGAATTCCCTCAATGTGTAAATTCTTTGTTCACTTTGAATACTCGGCTCTATCTGTGAAGAGGTAAAATAATATTCCGTGAAAGTCATGTCCGAAATATAAAACACATTAAGTCCTGTCGTAAATAATTTTATCAAAAGTTCCACATTTTTTCATAAAATGATTTCAGAAAACAGACGACTTAAGCCTACAAGGTAGCCTATTTTAGCTTATAATTACTTTTCGAAGAAGAATCATTGAGAAGAATCATCTCGTCCGTCGTGACGCTAAATATTGCTCCTAATATCCTAATTTATGTTACGTTGATGGCAATTACTTTTCTTTAGAGACTTTTGATTTTCGAAAAATAAGCTAGTTAAAAATACAAGTTACTATAATATGTGGCGGTGGCCCAGTGGTAGCAGCCCCGACTTACGAGCATTAAGTCATGGGTTCGAACCCAGGGAGCCAGCATTACTCTGTGTAATTTATTTCATCACCACTGCTCTCAAAACGGTAAAGAAAAACATCGTGAGGAAACCGGCATGTCTTAGAACCAAAAAATCGACAAAAGACATGTGACTTCTACCAACCTGCACTGGGCCCGCGTGGTGGATTATAGCCCATTCCCTCTCATAGAGAGGAGGCAAGCAGTGGAACATTATAGGCTGATTATGCTATTACTATGTGTGAAACATAACAACATTCAGTGAGAGTACGACGGGTTTACTCACCATCATCCTTTTTTCGGTAGTTGTCTCTGGCTTGACGTAGGCATCTCCATTTGACTTAATCTTCGACCACATTGTACTCGTAGGATCAAAATGAAAAAAAGCCGATACGGTCAATTAACTGATGCGGCCGGACACGGACACCTTAATACAAGTACTTTGGTACTGACTGCAGAATCTGTCAGTATCATTATCCGTACTTTGTCCGTAACGGTGTGTCCGACCTTTTATTATTTTTTTTGCTATCAAAATCACTGGTTGGTGAACATGCATTTAGAATGGAATGTAATACTGAACTTCGAAATTTAAAACATGCGCTGGATTTATAAAGTTAAAAAAAAAATCGTCAAAAAGTTTTTATTTGACGACTTAGGTGACTTGGTACTTTGAGAATGTCCATAATCGCGATGTACGGAACTTCGAAAACTTGGTATGACTTAATTAAAAGTTATGGCACAGTGTAAGGATATGTACCAGTATTGTCTAGCGTAACTGCAAATCGCTCCATTTAGCCTTAGGCAATCTTAACCCTGCGTTTGCCGGCTTGCATTTCCGTCGATATCGTCTCAAGAACACGTCTACTCCAGCGGTCATTGGTCGGGCGGTTTAGTGCCCACGGTAGTTGAGTTACGACCGTGGTGGACATTGGTTAAACGTTCGGTGTATTCGCCAAGATTTGATTTGATGCCACTATCGTTTTATGCGATACTTGGCATCAGGTTTTACGGTAGCATACTTTTGAATACAATTTTGAATTAGCTTTCCTTATGAACACCATATATGTATGTGTTACTAGCTGTTGCTTGTAGCCTGTGACCTTCTTCGGCGTAAAATTACAATAGAACTAATATTACTTCCTTATAAGAATCGGATTGTGTTAACAATTTCAAGGGTCGACTTTTTTTTAGCACGAAACCCTAATCATTTTTCTAAAATAAAAGTAGACTCAGTTACTCCTTATGGCATCAGCTGTCTGCCAGTAAAATTTCCGTCAAAATCGGCCCAGTCATGTTAGATACATAAAAATAATATCGTATATACTTTCATATGTATTCAGTAAAAACTGTTATTTTGAAATTACAAACAGACACATCAATTTTATTTATTTTTAAAGATCAACAATCTCATTTATTCATTATTATTTTTTTTCATTAGCGTTTGTGTTCTTTATTTTGACTATTCTCTATTCCCTAGAGAAGAAACGTGGTAAGTGTATAAAAGAGTCAATCTGTCACAAGGCCACGGTAGTCCATCAATTCCCCTCTGGGAAGACCCATGTCTTCGACCTGTACGGTTTATTTAATCAAATGGCCAATATTAAAAGGAAGGGTTAGCTAGCTATTTATTCTTATAGCAAAAGGAGTTTCCAGTGGGGATAGTAAAAGGAGGATAAGAGAATTTTCAAGGACACCTCTAGATCGTAATCCTCTGTGTCGCGTTCGACACTTGCTTTTGCAAAGGTGCTACGCTGTGCGGGGATTGAAAATTGAACCGAGCTTATTGGTTGATTTTTCATAGGTTTCCTGTACAAATCTTGTGGCTCCAAACACAAAATAAGAAAACGATATAGTTTTAATTGACTGCCTCGTTCGTCTAATGGTCGCTGAACTGCTGAGCCCGAAGTCTGGGTTCGGTTCCCAGGTCGAGCAAAGTGTAATTGAGATTTTTCATTAGGAATTTGTTAGTAACAGCCACGTAGTCTGAATTTGCGCCCAATTAATGGCAATAGGTTCGCCCCCTATTGGAACTAAAACATAACTGGGTACTATTAGTTACACTTCTGCCTAACCTTTAGCAGACTACAGGTGATATGTTATGTTTATGTCATTAGGAAAAAGATTCAACAAAGAACTGTGTTTTCGAGTTTTCTTGCTACAACTTATTCGCCAAAGCAATAAATTAAACTTTACAGTACACACCCATCAAAAATTGCCTTAACGAAATATTTTTCTGTGTCCAAATTGCCCTTTTTGAGAGAAGAAGAGGCCATTACTTCCCTCCTTTGTTATAACGAGGTTACTCCAAGTTCGTAAGTGACACCCGCGACTCGCCATTGTGCGAAGCAAGTCAAGGTGACGCGAATAAATAACAGCATGAACAAGTTATATTACCAAGTTTAGTGTTATATTTTAATGAGTAAGTTACGGTGGAATTAGGGATGGATGTAAAAGTTGCTGATAAGATCAGAGGCCTTGACACGTTAAACGTAATGTAAATACGTCGATTGTTTTTATCGAAAATACAATTCTCCTATAGCATTTTAGTTAAATTGTTTGCAAGAAGCACAATTAGTATCATTGATAAATATGAATAAATTCTTAAAATATATTACATGTGAAACGAGTATTTTTAATTTAAAAATCGACGTTTATACATTACGTTACGTTACGTACACAGCGCCTAGGGTCTCCTCGATTCTTTTTTTGTGGTCCTGTGCAACAGAATCGCTTTTTTCCTCTTCAGAAGAAGAGGAAAAATTTGTCACATTGACGGCAACTTTGTTATATTGGTTTCAGTTGCGTTATGGTCGGAAATTATCCCTCTGAAATGTTTAAAATATAGCCACTCACGCACATGGATAAAGTAGCTGTCCATTAGTGAAAGAATTTTCCGAATCGGAATAGGAGTTCCGGAGATTACCTACCTTACAAACAAATTTTATGTCTTTATAATATTAGTATAGATTGCCAACGTGCTAGTTCTCATACAGGCACTAAACAACATCTTAAGTGTTTGTAAATAGTAAATAATATATATTAGTAGTAGTTAGTACAATTCTTATCTGTACATTACGTAAATTTAAGTTAAGGAAGAGTGGAGTGTCCTAATACAGGTATTTACTTGCTTAAAAGGACACTTCTAGCTACTATGTAGTACAACTACTAGCTATGTAGTACAAACCTTGTTAGAGAAATAAATTATTTGTATTTGTTTGTTGAAGACTGCCACATTTTGTAATCTCATTAAGAATTGATTAAGACTCTAAAAAACTTGCAAAGAGTTCACAGGCGACGTTTTTCAAAAATGTTTATTCCTCTCTAGAAATCTTATTGTCAATGTCATTGGCGTTATCTACTAATCCTAAATACATTTATTCTAAGACAACATCTTATCCGTTCCCAACACAATACCTTCAATGGATCCAGGATTTCTTTAAGCTCAACATTTCCTTCAGCTATTTATTTTTCGTTCCTTCTTTTAAACTTGGCAAAGGTAAAATCTATACTGCAAGACGATCTTTTCATCTTGCTCCGTGCAATTTACATACAAAACAAACTTTTTATTCGTCTTCTTTACTGGATCCATCTTTGAAAACATAAAAGAACTTTCCCATCTCAGAATAACGACTCTTTGGTGAATTTATTAGGGTTACTTTGGCAAAACTTGATACACTTATAACAATAGGCAGTTAGGTATTGTTGCCCAGTTCTTGATAAAATAAACACATATGTCGGATTGTCAGGATTCATTCCGTTAGACTCGGCAGAAGATGGGTTTCGTGCAACGAAAACACACTGGGTGTGACACACTGCTTTTATTAAACTGACAAATTACTTGAAATTACAATAACACTGGGAACAATCGGGTATAGTTCCGAGACGTTTAACTCCGCTGTGATGAGACACAGCATGTCGTCCTCGCGGCGAGCTGAAGACAAGTACTCTGTGGAAGTGCTCTATAGGTGTGGGTAGACTTGTCAATAGATCGCGTGATGTCACCACTGGCGCGCTTACGATTTATTTTATTAAATGTCAAAATCTTAATCAAAATATTTTTATTTCACATAGGCCTACATGAAACGTCGACTAAAAGGTGCACGGTTCGGGTTGGTCGTTTCTCCATGTCCATACTAATGACCGGAATCAAGAAATATTTAAGGTCCCATTAAAATAGATGGACAAATTTTAACCCCACTTTCAGTATGTCTAACCAAAGATATCCAAGCAAAAAAAAAAAACTAATTTAGGTGATTTTGTTCAGACCATTTTGTGGATGTGTTTATTCTAGAGTGCCGGCAATTTATTATTTTAAGTCAAAATAAAATCACTTTAATCAGTGTTTTTTTTTGCTTGGATATCTTTGGTTAGACGTACTGAACGCGGTGTTAAAAGGACAATGACCAAAGTTGGTACCAAAAAGTCTCGCGCCTCAAAACCAAAATATTATAGTAATTAGTTTCATATTTTTTTACGGCATTACGCGTCGGGGATTTGATTTTTGAACTGGAAATATACTTTTCGAGTTTAAAAGTACGAATATTGTTTTACTCCCTTTATATGACGTTCCGTTTCAACTGAATATAAATGACGTTCCGTTTCAATTGAACAAACCCTTGTCTGTCGAGCGGACTCTAAAATTAATTACAATTAAGTAAGATCAGTACACCAAATCGATTTAGTTTGGTTTATTGCTATTTGCAACAAAATAGATTTTCTCAGCCTAAAGATTTTGATTTATCGATTACATCCCTAAATCCCGACTAGACTAGTTTATAGCACTTACTATACTCTATGGTTTATAGTTATCTTATCTGTGGCATCTGACATTTGTACTGTACTGACTGACTATTGGCAATGTAAAGGTCTAAAATAAAATCGAGTTTCAGTCAAGCATACTGTGGATGTTACTTTAACTCGTAATTCTTACTAATATTAGTGTATTACGCTGTTTTTAGAGCAATAATGTAATGTATGTGTGTTAAAATACGTCGTTGGTAGCGTCGAAAAAATAGACCTACTTTTTAGGTTAGTTTCGATTTTATAAAATAACTCTGAAACGCGGGTTTTTTTTTCAATAATAATTTTTGTAGGAGTTAATACGATCAGTGTAGTCTATAAAAAACAAGGTTTGATTTTGATGCAGCATGGTACGGGATTCCATACTTCCATGAGCATTCTCTTTTGTCCATCTATTTTAATAGGACCTTATCTTTATATATATAATTCTTCTGTGAGTGTGTATGTCACTGAACTTCTCTCAAACGACTGGACCGATTTTGATGAAATTTTTTGTGTGTGTTCAAGGGGATCTGAGAATGGTTTAGATTCACAATTAGGTAGGGTAGGTAGGGTAGTGAAAGTAGTAGGTAGGAAAACATGCATTGCAACGCATGCCGGGCACAGCTAGTATATAATAAAAAAAAGAAATAATTTAAAGAAAAACAAAAAACCCGACTGCGTAAAAAATATTTTAAAAAATACGTGAAAAAATTAACTTAAATAAAAACTAAAAAGAAAGAAACAAGCCCAGTAGTTTAGAATTCTGTTAAGTTATACTAAATAACTACACAATTGAAATAGTTTTATAATCGATACACACATAAAACAAATCATAAATTCTAATGCAGAACAGAACGACTCACAGTCGGGGCCCCCCGACTGTGAGTCGTGCAGTCGGGTAAAAAATGACTGCTTCGTTCGTCTAATGGTCGCAATCGCGACTGCTGAGCATGAGGTCCTGGGTACAATTCCTGTCGGGCAAATTGTCATTTGGGTAACAACAGGAATTTCTCAGTAGCAGCCGCGAAGTCTCGATTTGTGGCCGGTTGATGGCAATAGGCTCGCCCCCTTACATGGGATTTAATCATAACTGACGAAATGTGGGTGTACTAGCTACACCTCTACCTAACCCTCCGGGGATAACAGGAGCGATGGTATGTTTTGTTATATATAAAACAAACTGCCACGTTGGTCTACTGCTGAGGAAGAGGTCTCGGGTTTAATTACGAAGTCAGACAAAGTGTTATTGGGTTTTTTTGATCTGGAATTTCTCGCTGCTACTTTGTTTTGTGCCCGGTTTGTGCATGAGACTAAAACATAACTGGCGAAATATGGGTACACTGCCTATCCCTTCGGGGATTACAGGCGTGATGTTATCTTTATGTATGTTGTATTTTCTATTTGGTAAAATATCTTAGAAATAAGTAATTGGATAGGTCTTGTTTTTGTAGCAACGACTAATTACGTAAATATGATGTTTGTTAAAGGTCAGGTTTATTATTAACTGGGTGGTAATATCCAGTTTCTCTGTGATTTCGTTCTACTCAAAGTTCAGAGGACAAATGTAGGGATGACGTTATTCGTCTTGTATAGCTCCATGTCTATCCTGCACTGAAGTAATGACGAAGCTAGTGGCTCATAATAAGCCCTCAGGGCACAAGAATGACCAAATAAAACGTACTAGAAATTTACGTTTCTAGAATAGACTTTACTGCGACTCACCATAGTTCGACACAGCGCCTTTTTTTTTTGGGTATGGGAAATCATCAAATGACTCCTCCCGCTCTAGGCGGAGCGGAAGGGAGTGTCAGACTTTTACTGACTAAAAACCATCCATGTTCCTTCTTTGCCCTTTATGTTCCAGGGCCGCGGTATCTCTTTCGAACAGTCCCGTAGCCCTGGCAGGCATCGCCCCTTGCGGGCCCCTCATGTTTGCTGACATCTCTTTGAGGCGCGCGTGGCACACAAACGCGCCGTCGACACTGCCTGTCGTCATAAGACGGACGGATGGCGAGCCATCGACACACCGCCTAAGGTCTCCTCAATTCTTTTATGAGGTCCTAGTGCAACAGAATCGCTTTTTTTCCTCTTCTTCTACTTTGTCATATTGACGGCAATCTAAATTGTGTCATCCACACCCATGCCGACCCTGAAGCCGAGAGCACCATTATCAATAACGTCAGGAATACTAGCTTTTTCCCGCGGTTTCATTTGCGTTATGGTCGGAAATTATCCCTCTGAAATGTTTAAATATAGCCTATGACACTCATGGATAAAGTAGCTATCCATTAGTGAAAGAATTTTCGGAATCGGAACCTGAGTTCCGGAGATTACCAAACAAATTTTACCTCTTTATAATATTAGTTAGGTTGCCAACGTGCTAGTTCTCATCCAAGCACTAGAAACAACATCTGAAGTGTTTGTAAATAGTAAATAATATATATTAGTAGTAGTTAGTACAATTCTTATCTGTACATTACGTAAATTTAAGTTAAGGAAGAATGGAGGGTCCTAACAACTACTAGCTATGTAGTAGTACAAACCTTGTTAGAGAATTAAATATATAATAATAATCGTTTATTTATAAAAAGGGCACATTTACAATGAAATATCTCAACAAATAAAATAGAGCACAGTTGGTTATTGCCTGAACTAGGTTGAACCTGTGTTTCAGGCTACAAGGTGCATAAGTTTCTACTTAAAATAAATAAATTAACGTTCAATGAAAAGTGAAGTAAAATTAAAACTTACATTAAATAAAAATAAATTATTTGTATTTGTTTGTTGAAGACTGCCACATTTTGTAATCTCATTAGGAATTGATTAAGACTCTAAAAAACTTGCAGAGTTCACAGGCGACGTTTTTCAAAAATGTATTCCTCTCTAGAAATATTTTTGTCAATGGCATTAGCGTTATCTACTAACCCTAAAAAAATGTAATCTAAGACAACATCTTATCCGTTCCCAACACAATACCTTCAATGGATCCAGGATTTCTTTAAGCTCAACATTTCCTTTAGCTATTTATTTTTCGTTCCTTCTTTTAAACTTGGTAAAGGTAAAATCTATACTGCAAGACGATCTTTTCATCTTGCTCCGTGCAATTTACATACAAAACAAACTTTTTATTCGTCTTCTTTACTGGATCCATCTTTGAGAACATAAAAGAACTTTCCCATCTCAGAATAACGACTCTTTGGTGAATTTATTAGGGTTACTTTGGCAAAACTTGATACACTTATAACAATAGGCAGTTAGGTATTGTTGCTCAGTTCTTGATCAAATAAATACATATGTCGGATTGTCAGGATTCACTCCTTTAGACTCGGCAGAAGATGGGTTTCGTGCAACGAAAACACACTGGGTGTGACACTGCTTTTACTAAACTGACATATTACTTGAAATTACAATAACACTGGCAACAATCGGGTATAGTTCCGAGACGTCTAAACTCCGCTGCAATGAGACACAGCATGTCGTCCTCGCGGCGAGCTGAAAACATCAAGACTCTGTAGAAATGCGCTATAGGTGTGGGTAGACTTGTCAGTAGGTCGCGTGATGTCACCACTGGCGCGCTTACGATTTATTTTATGTCCATACTAATGACCGGAATCAACAAATATTTAAGGTCCCAATAAAATATATGGACACATTTTAACCCAGCTTTCAGTATGTCTAACCAAAGATATCCAAGCAAAAAAAAAACTAATTTAAGTGATTTTGTTTAGATCATTTTGTGGATGTGTTTATTCTAGAGTGCCGGCAATTTATTATTTTAAGTCAAAACAAAATCACTTAAATTAGTTTTTTTTTTTTGCTTGGATATCTTTGGTAAGACGTACTGAACGCGGTGTTAAAATATGTTCATCTATTTTAAAATAAAAAAAATGACTATTTCGTTCTTCTAATGGTCGCAATCGCGACTGCTGAGCATGAGGTGCTGGGTTCAATTCCTGTCGGGCAAATTGTTATTGGGGAACAACAGGAATTTCTCAGTAGCAGTCGCGGAATCTGGATTTGTACCCGGTTGATGGCAATAGGCTCGCCCCCTATTACATGGGATTTAATCATAACTGGCGAAATGTGGGTGTACTAGCTACACCTCTACCTAACCCTCCGGGGATAACAGGAGCGATGGTGTGTTTTGTTATATATAAAACAAACTGCCACGTTGGTCTACTGCTGAGCAAGAGGTCTCGGGCTCAATTACGAAGTCAGACAAAGTGTTATTGGGTTTTTTGATCTAGAATCTCTCGCTGCTACTTTGATTTGTGCCCGGTTTGTGCATGAGACTAAAACATAACTGGGGAAATATGGGTACACTGCCTATCCCTTCGGGGATTACAGGCGTGATGTTATCTTTATGTATGTTGTATTTTCTCTTTGATAAAATATCTTAGAAATAAGTAATTGGATAGGTCTTGTTTTTGTAGCAACGACTAATTAGGTAAATAATCATGATGTTTGTTAAAGGTCAGGTTTATTATTAACTGGGTGGTAATATCGAGTTTCTCTGTGATTTCTATCTACTCAAAGTTCAGAGGACAAATGTAGGGATGACGTTATTCGTCTTGTATAGCTCCATGTCTATCCTGCACTGAAGTAATGACGAAGCTAGTGGCTCATAATACGCCCACAGGGCACAAGAATGGCCAAATAAAACGTACTAGAAATTTAATATTCCACTAATGTGTCTACCCAGTTTCAAATTCAGTCCAGTTTCATTCAAAGAAATAAAGTTCAATCGGCACTTTAATATTTAACGAGTTACCTAAGTATCATCTAGTATTTATTGCTCTGTTAAGGACCAACTCTCTTCAGTAATAGTTTGCATTGCAATTAAAGTGTTTAAAGAAAAAAGAGAACTTTTACGAGCAGCATTTCTTGTAAAAGACACCTTATTACAGAGCTGCTTTAGACTCTTATTTATTTATCCTACTTCCTACAACTACATATTAATATAAAGACGAAAGTTTGTGAGGATGGATGGATGGATGTTTGTTACGCTTTCAAGAAAACTAATGACCGGATTTGGATGATTTTTGGCACATAGATAGTTTATAACCTGGATTAAAACATAAAATACTTTTTATCCCTGTAATATAATCCTGTGGGAATTACCGAACTCCACGGGGGCTAAGCCGCGGGCGTGAGCTAGTGCTTTATATTTATTTAAACGTGTACTAAATAGTTCGTAAATATTTGGTACAAAGATAAGAATGCATCTCGGTAGCACAAAACCTTCATAGTATCTTGAAACCCCTTTGAAAAGTTCAAGATTTTTTTCGCAGTACATAGAAAAAGCAGGGAGCGAAATACTTGGGAAGATATAAAATATATTTTCTATAAAACATTTTCTAGATTATAAGATTTTTATGTACAGTTATGTCATTAAACCGAGCGCAGTTCACCTGATGTTAGATGATCATATTTACGGTACGATGTGTTGCCGATGAGAAAAATAAAATTCAACGCCATCAAGTATCAAACGCAGACCACAACGCTAGCTAGCGAGCGAGCCGGCCAAGCCTCGTTTCATACTTCGTTTCGGCTGTTTCAGTAATTCTCGGTGTGAACTAAAGTACGAAAAGAGGTGAACCGATGCCTCGCCCGGCTCGCTTGCTCGCTTGCCGGCGGTGTGGCCTGCGTGAAACGCAGATGGAGGAGATATCTATACTTATAATAAATCTGTAGAGAGGTCAATTCTGTACATGAAATATATTTACAAAATAACTATCGGGGGGTGATTAGTGATCGATACTGATGCCAAAAATGCAATCAGTAAAATTTTTGTCTGTCTGTCTGTCTTTCTGTCTGTCTGTCTGTCTGTCTGTATGTTATTTATAGAAAAAAAACTACTCGACGGATTTTAACGAAACTTGGTACAATTATTTTACATACTCCTGAGCAGGTAATAGTATACTTTTCATCACGCTACCATTAATAGGAGCAGAGCAGTGAAAGGAAATGTTGGGAAAACGGGAGAAGTTACTTGGTTTTTTTAGCTTCCGTCGCGTGTGCAGCCTTAATGGTTAAAGCTACATAGAAATCATGTATAACGGAAATATTCCACATAAAATTATATAAAAAATATCCCAAGACAGCATATGTCTATCTTTTATAGTTGACTCACAATAACACGTGTAACTCCCGATAGCTTAGCAGTTCGGAGATTTGTTATTATTATATTTGTTTACTCTTACGTTTATAATATTCTCACTCAACCCCAATTAAAAAAAAAAACATCAGTTATTCTTCGAACTCCTGGGCAGGTTATAGTATACTTTTCATCACACTACAATGAATAGGAGCAGAGCAGTGTAAGGAAATGTTGGGAAAACGGGAGAAATTACTCGATTTTTTAAGCTTCCGTCGCGTGTGCAGCCTTAATGGTTAAAGCTACATAGAAATCATGTATAACGGAAATATTCAACATAAAATTATATAAAAAATATCCCAAGACAGCATATATCTATCTTTTATAGTTGACTCACAATAACACGTGTAACTCCCGATAGCTTAGCAGTTCAGAGATTTGTTATTATATTTGTTTACTATTACGTATAATATAATACCAATAACACTCACCATCATCCTTATTTTTTTAATGAATATTAGTACCTATTTAATAAAAAAAGAATCATAGAAATCGGTACAAAAACACCAAACTTATACATGAAATACCTACGCTAACAAGCCATCGCGCGTGAATAGAGAAGCAAGCTGTAAGGATCATTTTTGCGTAACGGTTGCCGCGCTCGACACGGCTCGCGGCGGCAGAGTATAAAAGGGGCGGGAGGCGAGCGCAAGCTTCGGTTAAGCAGCTTCAACCTTAGCGAGTTGTTGCGCTGCGAGAGGCCATACCAAAAAAAAAAAAAAAAAAAAAAAAAAAAAGCGCAAGCTTCATTCAATATTTGGCTGTTGATGCGTTCAGAGTGTTGGACTTTATTGACAGACAATAATTGTTATTTTATAAACCGTGCTTATCAGCGCGACTTTTAGTCTTTAAATAGTTTATTTTAATTTCTTTTGTTGTTATTTTATGAATTAGGTTTAGTTTTGTTTAAATTGTAAACTATTAATAGTTGCTATTTTTTTTTAAGTGAAGTAGTAGTAGGTAGAATAGAAGTAGAAGTAGTACTCATAGACTTTTAGATAAGTACTGATAGGTTAGTTTTGGGTCATTCATGTTTATTTTTTTTGTATTGAGTAGGTAAAAGCGTAGGTACTTTTTCAAAACTATGAGGGAGGACATCTGCTAATTTTTTTTCGAAAAACGACGGAAACGCGGACGAAGTCGCGGGCAAAAGCTAGTTGAGAATAAAACGTCTGTCCTATCTAGTAGCGTGCCTAGGGGCCATCAATTTGGCAAACCCATAAGGTAAGCAGACTGTTCAGAAACCCTAGCATCATAAAGAGTAGTAGTTTATAAGGGCAAGCCATGCGTTTAGGCTTGTATGTAAGTACCACCACTAATCCTACCACCGACGAGGAAGTGATTTGTATCAAATATTTTCTCGCTCATGAAACCATAGTCGTACTACGTCGTTACGTCGATACTTCAGGCCATCAAAAAAAATGCCGAAATACACACTAGCTGCTCGTTGTTCGCCAACTATGTAGTTAATCAAGGTTCAGTTGAAAACCAGCGTCAGGCACTAGTTGCCCCGGCATTTTCCTGAACTGGGCCTATTTGGTGTAGCAGTGATGTACACGGTGTTATATTTTTTTTTAGATTAGTTTCAAGTTTTTTTTTCTTATATTATTTTTGTTTTATATCGTGTGCACTTGTGGCATGTGCCAAATAAATATATTTTATTTCTTTCTTTCTTTGAACTTCTGTCTCAGATGGGAGCTCTACTGGTTTTTTGCTAATATACGGCGGTGAAACATGTGTTAAATAATGATTTTAGCTCTGGCAACATAATGTGGAAAAGTGGAGTGGAGTGGTGGTGTGGGTGGTGTGGAGGTGAAAATTATAAACTTATTGTATAAAACTTCTTGAATATTCTGGAAACAAATCGTAGCTCTATTTTGACTTTGAACTAAACGAGCTCATCCATAAAAGTTGTTTTTCAAAATACAAAGCTTTTATCTGAAACTTGTAAATTTACTTTGACCAACTAGGATAAATAAGGTAGGTACTTGGTTAAGGTCGCTTATTGGATGTCTTTGGAAAACGTCAAGTCAGAGTTCACCTAAGTTTACGGACAAAAAAAGAAAGAAAGAAAGAATTAAAAAATAAAATAATTTAAAGAAAAACAAAAAACCCGACTGTGTAAAAACTAATTTTAAAACTAAAAAGAAAGAAACAAGCCCAGTAGTTTAAATCATAAATTCTAATGCAGAACAGAACGACTCACAGTCGGGGCCCCTTGGGAAGATTTGATTGGTAAAATTTGAATGGGCCCCGACTGTGAGTCGTTCTGTTCTGCATTAGAATTTATGATTTAAACTACTGGGCTTGTTTCTTTCTTTTTAGTTTTAAAATTAGTTTTTACACAGTCGGGTTTTTTGTTTTTCTTTAAATTATTTTATTTTATTTTATACTTTTTAGTTCGATTCATTGACTTCGTTATAAGATGGTAAATTTCGCAATCTAGTAATTTCATTGAGGGAGTTAATATCGTGGGGATTATTAAGTAACTTTCGGTGGTCTAAACTACTGATGATTAGTCCCTCTAGAGACCTAACTCGGCTCAAAGCTACATATGCTTGACCTTTAGCAAAAATGCGTGAACTTAAGTCAACCACAGCTCGGTCCAAAGTAGTTCCTTGGAACTTGTGTACAGTTACACCCCAGCACAATATCAGTGGCAACATTTTTCGCTCTATTTTACCCTGTCCGCGCAGTGCATCGAATTCCGTCGTCGATGGTTCGATTCTGACTCCTACTCCAGGAACATTGTTTTTAATCGCTTTGTCGTCAAATTCTAGATAAACAGCCTGTGGCAATTCTCCGGGTTCCGATTGGTCCCTCCGAAGAGCTGGCCACTCAATTGTTCTTATAACACCCATTGCTCCGTTAACAAGACCATGGATAACATACAAATTTCTTCGTAACATAACTCGTGATCCTAAACCGATTGTTAAATATTTAACGATTCCTCCAGTTTTGTTAGGATCATCAGAAACATATACATTTTTCGGTTTTTGACCATATGTTTTCGATTCTACTGATATATCAACTGCATGTAATTTATACAACCTAGTAGTTTTTGCCAATATAGTTGTCATCTTTTGATTATGTTCATCGACCTGTCTAGTAGTTGGGAAAACTCGAATGATTTCATTGAGATCGTCTACCTCTACCCGTCGACTATCTAATATCTCCAATTGTTGCATTGTCAGTTGACCGACTCTAAGATTATTTAATATATCCACAAATGTTGTGTCATGTCCTTGTCTCATATTTTGTGGTAACTCACAGAAATCAAATAGATGCCAGAGGTTGACTTCACCTATTAACGTCGCAGGTTGTCGATAGCAATAAGCCAGTTGTTTTGGACACAGCTGGCAATTGCATTAGATCACCAAATAAAATAATATTACAACCACCAAAGAGCAGTTGATTATGCTTCATTTCGTGAAGGCGTAGATTAATATTCCGTAGCGTTAGGTAAGGTACCATAGAAATCTCATCTATCATCACCCAATCTATAGATTTCCATTTTTGTCGTTCTCTTTGAAGGCGTTCGCCAGTTAAAGGCCGCAGGTTTTCAAGTTTAACTCGCAGTCGCAGTTTTTAAGATATTATAGCGAAAAACTTATTAACTACTGATGTACCCTACCTACCGAACTATGAGTCGTGAATCGTAATAGTTTCGGTGACAGAAATGTAATGATGATAACAAAAAACAATAGGAATCCAAATTAAATATTTTCAAAACGTACGCACTAAAGTCAGTTAACTATTCTCTCTTAGTGAGCTAAAAATGCTAAAATCAGTTGTAAAGTATGAAAACTTAAATCCATAACAAAGAATTCAATTAGTAGACGCGGAGAATCTTAACACCGCGATTCACAAACGTGCATCAACAAATGAACAACGCCATCTATCGAGCTTGCAAGTAAACTTTTTTCTACTCGGCGACTTGGCGATGAATAAAAGTAATTTTTTTACCAAAAATATTTGTTCTTCATGCTTTCTCACTGTTTTTTTTTTGTTTGTATATCGTTTATACTTGAAATAAAAACAAATCAATAAGTAAGAAAATTAGCGAGAATGATTGTTTTGTTAAACAACTTTAAATCGTTATATATCCTAAACTGTTATTTAAAATGAAAAATGATAAAAGGAACCTAAAGATGATTTTAAAATACCTATTCAACGATACCCCACTTGACATAGTTCATCGTTTTTTTTTTTTTCATTTTGACAATATAGCGTCTGGTTGTCGCTGTGGTGAATTTTGATTACTGTCATGTCTTTAGTGACACTCGCAAGGTTAAGACGAATCGATTGACGTAAGAATTATCAAAATCGGCCTACGCATTTGGTCTCTAGAACGCCACATAGAAACAAACATACATACATAGACTGATAAACACATTACCCTCCTTTGCGTCGCGCAGTCGGGTAAAAATTATTTGTCGCAAGGACATGACGTGTTAAAATGACAAACAAAGCTGCTTCGGTGTATTTGAATACCTAATTTTAGGTTATGTTACAAACAACTATGTGTATAGCCCTTTTTTTTCGGTTGAGAAATTATCAAATGACTCCTCCCGCTCTAGCGGAAGGGAGTGTCAGACTTTTACTGACTAAAAACCATCCATGTTCCTTCTTTTGCCCTTTATGTTCCAGGGCCGCGGTATCTCTTTCGAACAGTCCCGCAGCCCTGGATGTGTTTAGCCCTAATTTTATCTAATGAATGGGTCGAATTCATTCATTTATTTACATCATTAAACCAGGCTGTTCAAATTGGAATGATTAGTTTTGGTTTCATTAAAAAAAAAAAACTGTTAATTCTTTTATTGTTAAAATCCATTAGTTATTTAGCGAAGGCAAAATAGTGTTATTGCAACGTTGTATTTTTTGTTTACTGAACAAAGTAAAAAAGGTATTAAAGCTTTTGTGGTATTTTTTTTCTAAATCTATACATTGTAAACTATAATAAATAAATAAAATTGAAGTGTCTATTTGTAATATAAAAATAACAGCTTTTTACTGAATGCATATGAAAATATATTATATACGGCACTTATAACAATTTTTTTTTCTATTTTTGTCTGTCTGTCTGCCTGTCTGCTTGTTGCGGCTAATCTCCGAAACGGCTGGACTGATTTTGACGCGACTTTTATTGGCAGATAGCTGATGATATAGGGTCTAACTTAGGCTATGTTTATTCTAGAATAAGAATTAGTGTTTCGTGCAAAAAATAAAAACTCTTGAAATTGGTAACAAAGTCCGATTAAAAAAGGTGTTTTTTTGTTATAAGTACCGTTATATTTTCATATGCATTCAGTAAAAAGTTGTTAATTTGAAATTGCAAACAGACACTGAAATTTTATTTATTTATTTATATCCTCTAGGACTAGATTGAGGTCAAGAGTAGGCCCATTAAACATAAAAAAAATTATGTATGAATATTCCTCCTCCTCTTTCCTCTTTTTTATTCCTCTCAAAAAGTCAAAATGTGCCTCAGAATTCCATAATTTCATGATAATATTATAGGTTTTTATATGATTGCTTATGGCGCTGAATACATAAAACGATTTTGCTAAGTTAGTCGAACAACAGACGTCATTAGACAAATTGACCTGAAATAAAACAATCTAAAGTTAGGCTGGGCTTTTTACAGGTCATTCGTATCTATATAGGTATAACCACGAACCACGCTATGGTACTGACCGCACCTATTTGCCCAACAAATGAGTCGCGCTAACCGAAACTAAAATGTAGCGAACATTTTAGTACAAATTGAAGCTTGAAATTAAATACGGTATCTTACTTTTATAATTGGGATGTGGACAGAAACTAAAATTATTTATTGAATTCGAATACCATGATTCATAATTATAAATAATAAATAAATAATAAAATAAGAGCTTATCGTGTTATTTTATCGCAGGGCAAAGACGAGTGAAAAGATTCTCATAGAGAACAAGGAACAAATACAGATATTATGATTGCTGTTGTTTCTGTAGCGGCACTACAAAAAGTACTTTATCGCCATCTATGACACAAATGAAAAACTAACATCAAAATTTTAAATCGCGCTATTAAAGTTATCCTCGACTTAACACTAAACCCGACAACACCTGTCGGGCAGTAGTCCACCTGACACGACACCCGTCTTGTCGGAGAATCCTCCCTTTTGGGTGATTAAGAACTCAAACTCAAACTCAAACTCAAAGCATTTATTTCAATTAGACCATTACAGGCACTTTTGAAAGTCAAAAACAAAAAAGCTAAGCTACAGTCACAGTCACAAGGCATAATAACTTGCGAAAGTACTGTAGTTGCACGTTCCAAATCGTAGATCTCTATGGAGAAGAATGGGCAAGAAACTCCATGGACACTCTTTTTAATCAAAATATTGTTACAAAATCTTGGTTACATCATTCATGTTGAGATTATACATATATGTGACAACGATGTACAGAGACGTGCACATTAAGAGCGTCCAGAGTAAAAGATTAAACTAACAATTTAAAAATAAAGTAATTAAAATAAACCGTGACAGCTAAGAGGTGACCAGTCCCAACTGACAGCGCCCGTTCACGAACATGACGCATGGATCAGCGCCATTCAACTCAACCATATTGAAGGGAACTAAATGACCCGACACACCCGCCACCATCAGCGAGACATTTGTGTGAGCATGACATTCTCTCAGCCACCAGGGCACATTCAAGTCAATGAAGATAACTAAATGTAAATGGTAGCTTTACAGTACATAGTACTCACACATGTTCTATGCGATTATATAATACTAAGAGATTGAATCTATACAATGCAGAGATATTTTTACAATCTTCTGCAGCTTCCACAATAACTTCACATGGTAATCAATTAGTTTGCCCCTATGGTTGTGCTAACTGACTACTAACTTTACACTCTGTTCTTCATACCCCTATAATTATATCCATCATCATCTTCATATCTTTCGATAGACCTACATAGGTCTCTAGTCCTGTGCTTAATGATTCATGAGAATAAAACTAGACTTGGCGGGGGCACTGCTGTGCCCCCAGATCGTTTTAAATATTTTCCACGAGCTAGCGTAGTAATAAAACACTTTGATGGCGACATTTTCCATGAAGTCAAATTAAAATAAAATGTTTTTGATTACGAATATAAATTTGGGGCGCCACTCAGCGAACTTCGGAAAATTATTTCGAAATAAATAATTACTAAATTGGGAATAAAAACAGGAAGGTCAAAATATTTAACACGTGTATGATTTTTAATATTAATTACGGTACTAATTGGCTATTACGGCCACTTTAAAGAAAAACGACCGTATTTATGCTATTGGTATTCTATTTATTTATTAAACACTTAAAACACAAAGTCACAGATGCGGACTTGCGGACTTAATGCCATAAGTAGCCGTTTTCTACCAGTCAACCTTTGGGTGATGCAGAGATAAGCAGCGATAGGTATATTTCTGATTTTTGTTTTAAGTAATACTAAGATAAACTACAAGGATATATAAACTACTATAAATTAATTTAAAATATATATTAATATAAATAGACATTAACACGGATACACTAAAATAAAAAGACAAACAATGGGGAAAACATTACCGTTGTGACGAAACTGCCAGCTTCTATTCCTGGCTAAATACCTATAATAATAATTAATGTACGCGACGGTCCGGGCCTAGTCTATGAGATTATGTGATCAACAAACACATAATTGTTTAAAAAGAGCTGGCATAGCTCGTGCCATCTGAGAGGATTAGGGACTAAGTACACTTATTCAGGTTATTTCAGTTATTGTCCATAGAAAACACCAGTTGCGTGCGCATCAGTTCAGCCGCGGAAAGCTGTACGAATGTCATGGTACCTACTAAACTGCTACTTAGGGGCTGTCTCCACGAGCGAGAGAATCGCGACGATATTATCGTCGTTGCCACGTATTTCTATACACTCTTTTAGAGGCCGTCTTCACGAGCGAGAGAATCGCGGCGATATTATCTCATACAAATACGTAATATCGCCGCGATTCTGTCGCTCGTGGAGACGGCCCCTTAGTCACAAAGCCACACCTGCAACGTACGTACTATTTGGATGTACTATCGGTACCTCTCCATCTCTGCCTAACTATTCTGGTATTAGAGTCGTGAAGCTAAGCTACGTAATATCCCTGTCTAGTGGTCGCAGGGACAACTACTGAGCAGCAGCCATGAAGTCTACACTTGTGACCGGTTGACGGCAAAAGGGATTGAACGGGAGGGAACCCTATTGTGGTGTAGTATGTAAGTATATAACATTAAGAGTGTGTGTGTGTTTAGATGGTCATGAATGGATCAAATATAGCCAGTGTGTAACCAGCATTCGAGATGTTTCATTGTCCTTAAGTCCCGTCCTTATACCCTGCCATTCGAGCGGGGAATCAAATCATGTGCGAGTTTAGTTTCGACTGTGCTCTGCGTGCTATTCGTCAACTTGCACACTATTTGCAAAAAATATCACCATGTGCCAATCAAAGGTACAGAACGAAGAAGTCTCTGTAAACCAGAATAGTGCTGATGGAGTCCACAATTTAGCCACAGTGGAGGAATTCAAATTTCACTTATCTGGCATAAGCATTGTGCAAATGATCACATGGGACTTTAACATAACTAGCAAAATGTTAGTGTACTATTAGGTAAACCCCTGCCTAACCCTTCGGAGATTCAAGCATTATGTTATGTGTCAACCCGGAAACCATACACCTAATACGAATGAACTGTCATAATAAGTTTAACAATTATAACGTAAATTGACGAAATTACTTGGATCTAATTGCAAACGTGTTTGTACTTATAATATGCTAATTACTCGGTTCTTATTAGAAGCCTGTTCGTATCCCTTTGATCTCATTACTGGTAATTACTTTAATATGTGTCTGGTGCGAATCTACTGAAGATTATACGCTTGTGCAGGTTTGTGGCACGGAGTAGTAAAAATGTGGAGTGTTCATAGTCTTATTATTAGAACTTGCACCGGAGACTGCGTGCGAGATCTACGGTGTCCACTGAAGGACGCTTAGTCTGGACAGTACGTATTTACCTATATTACCCTAACATTTTGTACTCAGTGCTCTAACTAAATAAATCTGTTGTTTGGAAATGGAATGGAATGTAAATGGAATTTAGTTTCTATTAAGTCTACCTAATAGTGGCGAAGGTTCCATACAACTCGATTCCTATCGGCTTCCCTTTGAAAAATGGCACAGTCAGTATTCTATACACAAATAATATAATCCTGTGATTATTTTATTTTATTTAAGATCTGTATGTACTCCGGCTTACCTCTTAGAAAATTGACCCTTCGCTACTGCTACCTAATATTGCTAGCAGATAAAAATCACGCTGCCATATAGGTTGTGATATTAGCGTAAAAGAAAAGGGGTATGAATAAGTTAATATTCATAAAAACAAAATTAAGTCAATATACGGTCAATGAATTTTTTAGTTAGTGAGTCAAGTACGACGGTGTAACAGGACATTGACCACTAAATGAATGAAAAGGATGGATAGCACTTACAGGGTATTTATTTATATAAAGATAAGACAGTAGGTATACTAAGTAGGTATATTATATACTTGAGAAAAAACACGTTCTCAGTTTTTCGTTTTTTAGTAGTTTTTTTCTGAAGTTCTATTTTATAAAATCAAGACACGCGTAAACGAATAGTTTAATAAAGTGTGAATGTCTAAATGCACAGCACACAGCATTAGATATGTTGGTGTAGAGATGTTGATTCCAACTCGTTAGCAATCCATTATGCTATATATTCTGTGGCTTATCTGAAAGTAAACATTTATTTCCTACTTTCAGAAAATCTCACAATATTATATTTAGCAAACTGTATTGCATGAAATCGCAGTTTTCATTACATGAAAATAAATAAATACTACTCGTATCATTAGTAAAAGCAATGCAAGTTTTTAATATGTATGGCTACTCGATGTTCAATGTATGAAGATCAAAATAGTTACGAATCGGGAATTTTGTGATGGTATTTTGTTTGGTTGGCAAAACGGGAAAGTAACCAAACGGGATTTAGCCATTAATTCTTCTTAGAAAAGATGTGATTTTGTTTTGTTTTATTGTAGTGATGTGATATATGGAAGCCTACGCTTAATTTCTATCATAATCAGTCTTCTATCATTAGTATTCTATAACATTCGCACTGCTGGGTCCTAGGTCTCTACCCTGTGGAAACAACACATGATCATCATGTCTTCGAATTTTTGGTTCGTTGTCACGATCTTTTTCTTCTACGCTTTGTCACCATTGCTTTAAAAAAAAATTCACAAACTGCCTTATTGGATTCCAAAACACGTGTCGCAACTGCAACCACTCGACCACATATTGTATGAAACTTGAAATTAATAAATGTAGCAATACTTGGCTAATTATAATGTATTTCAAAGCTAAAACTATCGTTAGTCGGGCGCACACGTCGAGTACGTGAGCGAAGCGACTCGTGTAGTAAAGGAGCAACGAATGAAAATGGTGCACTTATTGATTTTAAAGTGAAAAAGCCACAATTGGGCAGTAGTACATCCGATAAGAAAGAAAGTTGGGATGAGGCTAGACAGAAGATGGTAGTGTTTATTTTTTCTGCTATTGAAATGTTATGCAACAACCGCATATCTCTCAACTGATGAATCCTTACAGATTCTTATTGCATACACACCTAATGATTTAGTTTCTCCCTTAAAATCTAAAAACACCGGCCTAGAGCGAGTCGGATTCGCGCATGAAGGGTTCCATGCCATCGTAGTAGGAGAGCCCCCTACTACGATGGCATGGAATTTCTAAATTTATTGTTATAGCGGCAACAGAAATACACACTCTGTGAAAATTTCAACTGTCTACTTATTACGAATCATGAGATACAGCCTGCTGATCTGATAGACAGATGGATGGACAGACCAACGGACGAACGGATAGCGGAGGCTCAGTAATAGGGTCCCGCTGGTTACCCTTCGAGTACCGAACTCTAAAAAAATACGCCTATGTGAAAATAATAAGAGATTTTGTTCAAACGGATACATGCGTAGTAATAATAATAATAATAATATTACAATTTACCGCAATCGCAAATCGCGATAACGACGTGAGTAATGACATGGTTACTAATGTAAGTACCCAGTGCAGTGAGGATATGAGGAGTGCTTTGGAGGGTGCGATTCGAGAATATCGGTTCATGCAACCCGACCGCAGACCACGCTTACCTCGTCTGCCCATGCATAACAAAAATAGGGTGCTGGTGGCTGTTCTGGATTCGCAGTTGTCAAACTATTTTGACAACTGCGAAGACCTCACCGATGCTCACTCAATCCTGTATTGTGCGGCTGTTGCGGCATGTCGTGTAGCTCATGTTAAATTTTCTGATGACAGAGCTACACGACCTAAACCAGCCGTACCGGCATGGCAGTACAGGATTGAACGACGTATTGATGGGGCCAGAGCACTCATCGGCAAACTAATCTGCTTCAGGGAGGGCAATACTCGCCCTAGAGTGATGCGTTTTGTGAGGCGGGCGTTCTCGGGTACTGATATCAGTCCTCGAGACTACATGTCCCGTGTCACAGAGCGCATCGACTTCCTGAAGCAGAAAGTGTATGCATGGGCAAACCGTATTCGTAGGTATAAGCGGCGGGTGGATCGATACACTCAGAATCGCACATTCCAAAGAGATGAAAGGTGGGTTTATAGGGCTTGGGAGCGACCGGACCAAGGTGTGGCTGACGCGCACCTGCCGGATGATGATGCCATATGTTCGTTCTGGCGCAGCATCTGGTCGGTGCCTGTTAGCCATACCGAGGGTGAATGGACCCGGGAAGTTGAGCGAGCGTGCGATCCGGTACCAGAAATGGGGGCAATCACTATCAGCCCCCAAGACGTAGTTCGTGCAGTCCGTCCGTTACCTAACTGGAAATCCCCAGGGCCGGATGGGCTGCACAACTTCTGGATTAAATGGTTTACTAGGTCGCATGCTCGCCTGGCGACCCTGTTCCAGTCAGCCTTGGAGTCAGGGTCGCTGCCCGAGTTCCTAACAACAGGTATAACCCACCTGCTCCATAAATCGGGTAGTACTGCGGAACCCAACAACTATAGACCTATTACCTGTCTCCCGACAGTATATAAAGTTCTTACATCCATTTTGAGAGCTAAAATTAGCAAACACATTGATGACAATTCTATCATGTCCGCTTCTCAAAATGGATGTAGGAACGGGTCCCGCGGTACTAAGGAGCTACTCCTCATTGATATGGCCATTAGTCAACAGGCTCGTCGTTCCCGACGGGATCTGTCGACATGTTGGATAGACTATAGGAAGGCCTATGACTCTGTGCCACATACATGGCTCATGAGGGTGCTAGAGCTGTATAAAGTTGATGCAACTCTGCGCACCTTCCTGATGTCATGTATGGGGCAATGGAGGACAGTCCTTCGCTATCCAGGATGTCGGCAAATCCAGAGGAATAGCGAGCCCATAAGGATAGAGCGAGGTATATTTCAGGGCGATAGTTTGAGTCCACTTTGGTTCTGCTTAGCCTTGAATCCTCTTAGCACGCTGCTGGAGGATTCAGGTCTAGGCTATCGGTTGAGGAGAGGTGGTCAAGTTATATCTCACCTCCTTTACATGGATGACCTGAAACTCTTTGCCCCCAACGATTTGCAATTGATGGAGCTACTGAAGGTAACTGAGACTTTCAGTAGCGCCATCAGGATGGAATTCGGTGTGGACAAATGTGCGGTCATGCATGTAAAGCGAGGGGAGATTGTGGAGTCTGTGGGAACCCAGCTCTCGGATTCCATAAATCTTAGATCTCTCTCAGCAACCGAAACCTATAAGTATTTGGGTATGTCGGAAGCGCTGGGTATCAATGTTACTGACATGAAGCAATCGTTGAAGGAGCGCTTCTTTGGCCGCCTGAAAAAAGTATTTAATAGTCTTTTATCAGGCGGAAATAAGGTGCGTGCCTTCAACGGTTGGGTCATGCCGGTTTTGATGTACTCTTTCGGCATACTCAAATGGACTCAAACTGAACTTGACGCCCTGGATAGGAAGGTCCGTACATTGTTGACGGTATATCGAATGCATCACCCGCGTTCTTCGGTTATGAGACTGTATATCCCGCGGAGGTGTGGGGGTCGAGGCTTTTTAAACGCCAAGACTCTCCAGAATCGCGAGATATGCAGTCTCAGGGAATATTTCCTAGAAACCGACGTGGGGATGCATCGAGATGTGGTCGCGGTGGACAAGGGCCTCACCCCGCTCTCCTTGGCTAAAGAGAACTGGCGCAAACCAGTACTTGATACCAACGACCGCAGGGAGGTATGGCAGAGTAAGGAGCTTCACGGACGCTTTTTCCGGGCCCTGCATGGGCCCGATGTAGACCTATCAGCGTCCGTAGCCTGGCTACGCTCCGGAGACCTCTTCGGAGAAACTGAAGGTTTTGTCTGTGCAATTATGGATGAAGTTATGATGACGAATAACTACCGGAGATTTATTGTGAAGGACGGCACGGTTGACATATGTCGGGCATGCCACCGTCCAGGCGAATCAATCCGTCACATTATCTCCGGGTGTTCTCGTCTGGCTAACGGAGAGTACTTGCATAGACACAACCTTGTAGCCAGGATTATCCATCAGCAACTTGCTCTAAAATACAACCTTGTGGAATCGGAAGTTCCGTACTATAGGTATGTGCCCGACCTAGTTCTCGAAAATGGCAATATCACACTGTACTGGGATCAATCCATCATCACTGACAGGACTATTGTAGCCAATAAACCTGATATAGTGGTGGTGGATCGATCAGAGCGGCGCGCAATGATTGTTGACATTACGGTCCCGCATGACGAGAACCTCGTGAAAGCCGAGAAAGATAAGCAAATCAAGTATCTTGACTTGGCTCGCGAGGTTGTCGACATGTGGGATGTGGACTCAGCGATCATTGTGCCGATAGTCGTGTCAGCCCATGGCTTAATTGCCAAGAGCCTCGACCAACATCTCAGGAGGCTCTCGTTAGGCAGCTGGATCAAGGGCTTGATTCAGAAAGCGGTACTCCTGGACACGGCTCGTATTGTTAGGAGGTTCCTCTCTCTGGAGCCCTGACTGCCGGTAGCTTGGACTCTGTTCCCGATACCGGTGGGCTACTATTTTTTATATTTTTAAATGTTTTTGTTATATTGTTTTATATTAAAATATTTAAAAATGTAATTGATATGTAAGAAAATAAATAAAGGAAATAATAATATATCATTTATTTCAGGTAACAAAGACCCATAACATATATACCTTATAGACTATCATACATATTTATAAAAACCAGAAAACAAATGTTATTATTGTACACGAAGTGACGGCGTCGTGTTGCGCTGCGTGGTGTCGCGTAGCCTTCCGCGGAAACGCCGAAACATGACACCCTTCGGCCAAAACTCTTCCTTGAGGAAGGTCTCAATATGATGAGTCGGAACTCGCACCACGAACGACTTAAAATTCGTGTTGTGGCGCGACTCCAACTTCTCAACCCTCAAGGTCCAGCTGGTCTGCTGGGTGGCTGGCTGGTAATGTAAAAGGAGCAGGCATTGATTGTGTCATTATGAGTGGTTAAGCCGCTACTGCCGAGGTCAGTGCCATGAATACCCGTTTTTTTTTTTGGGAAAGTAAATCATCAAATGACTCCTCCCGCTCTGAGCGGAGCGGAAGGGAGAGTCAGACTTTTACTGACTAAAACCCATCCATGTTCCTTCTTTTGCCCTTTGTGTTCCAGGGCCGCGGTATTTACATATTCCGTAGCAACTACTTCCTGGTAAGCTAATGGCAAATTTAGTTGGTTCCAGCTTTGATTCCTGGTTTTATTGAGGCGAAGCCCGGGTGGAATGTAAGACGAAATTAGCTTGCGCCGATTCTGTCAGTTAGCTATATTGGGGTTGTTCAAATTGGCGTCCATAGTCGTACGATTTCCTAATCAGTAAAACGATAGACGCGCGCAATGGTGTCTCGCTTCACGCGCGGCATTTGCTTTGGTTTGACCTATACCTAATACTTTTTTATACATAGAAGATAAGTACGAATACTTTTGTAAATCTTCTCTTATTATGATTGTGTTTTCAATAATTCATTCATACATTCTTCCGCGGACAAATTCCACAAGAACGCCCAGAACATCGTGCAAGTGTAGTGTTATTATCATAGTTTTAAGTTGCATATATACTAACAAAAATGTTATTAGCATGTATATTTAAGTTGAGGTATTTATCTATGGGTCTTTGTTACCTGAAATAAATTGATTATTACTATATATTTAATAATTATTTCATAAACAAAATATCTAGCGAAATCTAAACTAAACTAATTGTTGTTCCATAACTGGAACACAAATTGAACGAGAAAATAATTGTATCCAAGATGGCGGCAGAGACGAAAATCGAATCTTAAAACCAAAACTCTGTTAATTCGATCCAATCTAATCTGAGAATAGACAATCTTACGGCGCTACGTTAATTTAGATCGTAAACAAACCATATCAATTGAATTTTGTATTGTAGCAATACTATTTGAAACAAAAAGTTGAGGATTGTATAAATTTTAAAATCGAGTTACTTTCACAAGATTTTTCTATTTTTAACTGAATAGGAATTGATCAGGTTGCTTCGAGACAAGATCCATTATTATGGGAAAGGTCAAACGGTTTCGATATATTGACTTGCCTTTTTTTTTTTTTTTGGAGGGTGGGAAATCTTCAAATGACCCCTCCCGCTCTGGGCGGAGCGGAAGGGAGTGTCAGACTCTTACTGACTAAAAACCACCCATGTTCCTTCTTTGTCCCTTTATGTTCCAGGGCCGCGGTATCTCTTTCGAACAGTCCCGCAGTCCTGGCAGGCATCGGCCCTTGCGGGCCCCTCCCGTTTGCTGACATCACTTTAAGGCGCGCGTGGAACACGAACGCGCCGTCGACACGGCCTGTCGTCATACGACGTACGGACGGCGAGCTAGCCCATTACTCACCGTCCACAGGCCCGCGCCTACGTTGGCCGAGAGCCATCACGGCGTGATATTGACTTGCCTGCCATCATGAAATCTGATAATTACAAAAAATCCAAAGAATGAAATCTCATAAAAAGCTGGAAAGAAGCAAGCTAAAGTGGGAGTGGGTCGACCTTAACTGACGAAGAAGCGATAGCCGGTTGCAAATGGTTCCTAAAATCTTTCTTTTTCGTGTGTTTAGTGCCTAAACACTCTGACATCAAGTCAGAGTTTTTATGCCGCCCATGGGCCTCTGACTGGGCCGAAAAATCAGAGGTGCGTGACTTGGGTTCGAACTTGAGACCTATGATTTGGCGTTCCGACGGTCACACTACTAGGCTACTAGGCTATATTACGACCCTAAAATGGACACCGCGTATCAGTAAGTGTATTTCAGGACGTCTACCAACTACGTGGACTATAAAAAGGTGACTGAGGTTGACTGGATACAGAAGGCAGAAAACCGGGGTATTATGGTGCACCTAGGGAGAGGACTTGCGATTGCCCCAGTTGATCGACTGTTTATACATTATTTTATGTTTTCTGGTTTCTTTTCCCTACTTTTTTATCAGTAGATACGATAGATTATTTGTAGAACTGTGCACGCTGAACCAATATATATTATCCAGAACTGATGCGTTGAGTTCCAAGAATGATTAAGAGCCAACGATGGCAATTACAATACCCCGAAAATGATTAATTGGGACTACATGAGACTTTGATAGTTTCGCTTCACAGCCTAGCTCATCGGCGTAATGTCGCCTGCTTGTCGGTCTTCTACAGACTGTACTTCCGAGAGTGTGCACAGGAGCTCCACGATCTGATTCCACCATCACCCTTTTACCACCGGACTAGCAGACGTACTGCGGCGTACCATCCACACTTGGTTGATATCCCGACAAGTCGTACTCGGCGCTTCTCCTCCACGTTTATCATGCGCACAGCCAAGGTGTGGAACTCTTTGGCGGCTTCTGTGTTCCCTCCCACATATAACCCGTCTGCCTTCAAAGCAAGAGTGAACAGGCATCTTCTGGGCACGCTCGTTTCATCATAGACCTCATCCATCGCTTTCCACCAGGCGTGATCGAGGTCAAGAGCAGGCCCATTTTGTAATAATAAAAAAAAAAAAAAAAAACATAGAACCGGATATTACAGCCAGCAGCGTTAGGTGGAAGTACAGGCCTTTGTGACAATTGTAAAGCCTAATCGGAACTGCAGAACACTGGACAAGTATACAGGAGTTTTAACAAAAAAAAACCAGGTGATACGATACAGAAAGCCAACATTTTTAAACCAACCATTACAAATATATCTTCAAATGACCCCTCCCGCTCTGGGCGGAGCGGAAGGGAGTGTCAGACTTTTACTGACTGAAAACCATCCATGTTCCTTCTTTTGCCCCTTATGTTCCAGGGCCGCGGTATCTCTTTCGAACAGTCCCGCAGCCCTGGTAGGCATCGGCCCTTGCGGGCCCCTCATGTTTGCTGACATGCCTTTGAGGCGCGCGTGGAACACGAACGCGCCGTCGACACGGCCTGTCGTCATAAGACGGGCGGACGGCGAGCTAGCCCATTACTCACCGTCCACAAGCCCGTAGCTAACATTTGAGTTCCGTGACTATATTTTTTTCCCATGGGGGTAGGCAGAAACCCCAGAACGCCACCTGCTACGATCCTTACATACTCCTTTCGCCTCGTTCACGTTCATAAATCTGGTGATGCACGCACGCCGGTTGCGAGTACCACGCAACTGACCATTCTGAAGAACCTCACCAATAAGGTCAGTGTATCTATAACTATCATCTAATAATGTAAAGCAAAATCGACGGTAGAATGAATGCAGCATCCTCAAGCGAACGAGTTGTAGACAAAAAAGTTCCGCATAGCCAGATTAGTTCCTGAACTGTAGGCACGTTGCCGATATCTGCATACATGTTAGTACTTACAATTTATTATTATTTTAATGCTGTCCCGTATTTTCTAACCGATACACTGGTATCGAATCTTTAAAAGAGAGGATTTGCACGGCCATGGGAGCGTTTCTTAGCGTCCTTCTTGTCAGCAGCGATTGAATATAAGCCGATGGCCTTGAAATCGAATCGTCATGAAAACTTTTCTCGTACTACATGACACCTTTTTTGTGTTATCTAGTGTAAAAATACCCTTAACGAAGCCGAAAGGCCCTTGTTCTCCCTGGCATTGTGATATTTTTGTGTTCTAGACCATACATGGGAACCTTCTAGTTAGGGAGATATTGGGGGTCAGAGTTCCAACTTTTTCACAAGTTTTTTTTAATACATGTTTTTTTATGTAATAACTAGCCAAACCAAATAAAACCGGAGGCACTGCACCGCCTTGGGAGTCCCAACAAACCCCTGGGGGGTTTCTATGACGTCTTAAAGCAGGAGTAATTCCAGTGTGGGAAAGAGACAGAGCTATACAGGTAAGTTGTTTACCAGGAATGGTTTTTGCGAAGAATTACTTAGTTTGATGTACTGAATGCGTGGTTGACAGCATTTTGAAGGGTCCGTTGACACCTTGTATACATTTCTTTTAAAAGACTGCTCTGAAGTAAATTATGTGCAGGGTACCGGTACGTCTACGTAGCCAATTTGATCTAGCACCGATTTAAAACATCATCATCATCCATAACCCGACTTCAACCACTACTGGGTTTAGCCCTCTCTTTGCGTGTGCCAAGCTCCACGCTCCTGTGCCAGCCTCATCCAGGATATTCCCGCAATGGCAACAATGTCGTCTGCCCATCACGCCGCCGGACGATCAACACTTCTCTTTCCATTCATTAGGTGCCACTCGGTCACAGCTTTACTCCATAAAAGATTAAAAACAACGTCTACATAATTAATCTGAAAATCTCGAACCGTGTATTGAGACGTACACACCTTTCAAAGCCTAACTCGTTTGTATGTTGTTTGATGAAGCAAACGTTACCAACTAGATTTAAACATCCCATTTACTAAAATAAATAACAACTCTCAGCACTAAACGTTGAAACTGAATAGCTTAAATAATTACGTAAACTAATAAATAGCCGACATCGTCTCCCAGTGAGGATTCAACTGAACTTTTGTTTTGAGTTTCCTTCACCTGTTTGAGAATTCAGCTTATTCGCTCCTTACTCGGATGGCATGGTTCCTCTTCCCCTTTTAGTGCAAACCCCTCGTAAGGGCGTTTGTCCATTGCCGCCGAAGACACCGGGAAATAAGATTGTTTTGGACCAAGTTCGACACGACGACGCAACGTGACGATCTAGTGATTCTAGTGTCTACCACCCACGACCGATCTTGGTAAGTAACATGAGACAAAAATCTGTGCGCGTAGCATTGGCAATATCGGGTTGTAGGTCGGAAGTCAGGACGAATTCTAGCTGTAGCGCCAATACTCTTACAATATCTAACCAAACGACCGAGATGACTGTACCTACTCGGTTGACAGATGTGCGATTCACATCTAGCCATAGTAATTGTATAGCCAATCAATCAACTCAGTAATAGCGGCTTGGAAGGCAGACTGCTGGACAAAGGCACGCTGTGCCACAATTCTCTGCCCTCTACCTTCCCTACTCAATCTGTTTCGGTCACCTTCAATATCGTCGGTCGATCTAGCTGAGCTTGCTGATACGCGGTTTCCACTCCAGGACTTGTTTGCTTCATCGGCCATCGTTTATCGAAATCCGCATCTTCTAGTTCCCGATGACGGCAGCAATGGACACACTCCCTTACTATCCTCCCTAAAATGCGTTTATAACAGTGCTGGAAGTTTGCAACATATATTTATCACTCCTAGAGGACCATTCACAATTCTCAGTTGCATACTGAAGCAGCTTCGTGTAAGGTTTAAGTTTTTACTTTGCAACTTGTTCGAGTTTGTCCAACAACAAGTTTGTTTTGGGTAGCAGTAGGGTAACAAGTTGCTGTAAAGTTTTGTTGTGTGGTTATTCTTCGATTCTTCTCCTTACTCTTTGAATACCTACCGTTGTGTGATTAGTGTGTTGTAATTAAAATAATATTTGAATTGGTACTTATTTATTTTGTTTGGGGTTATTCGTGTTCCATTTCGGATTTTAGTTAGTTTTGTGTTTATTTGGTAGGGATCCACTGGTGCCTAAATATACGAAAATTTTCGATTTCGAATCAAATAACATTTATTGGTTTTCAGCAGTTGTCGATGATTGGTTTTATAGTTCAGACTGGTTTTAAACGGCCTTTATAATCGAAAAGTGTGTGATATTATTTTGTTCTATTTTATTTGGATTCAGTATGTTGGTACCTACATTCTTTACAAACTACAAATAGATCTAAAATACTAATCAAGAACAAGTATCAAATTAAGAAAAGAATTACATGGCGTCAAAAAATTCGTCCACATCGCTGTCAAAAGGAAAAGTGCCCAGAAGGCTGGCAGCTTTGCCACGTTGGACGGCAATTTGATGTTGTTTCTTTCCAACTGATTTTGTCCTTCACTAACGCTCATTCTCACTAACAGTAACAGTCAACAGTCGACAGAATTTCAACAGTCGACAGAATTTCAACAGTCGACAGAATTTCAACAGTCGACACTGAACCGAGCATTGAAGACCCAATAGAGCGCTTTTATAAAGGCATTTGTGTCTCGCCTAATGTTAGTGAAAATGCGCATAAATCTCGCCTAATGATCCACCAGCTATTAGATGTATGTAACAGCTTTTAAGTAGGATATCGAATTAACCCGAACACGCTCTTCATTGCCTAAGTACAGAACGTAGTTAATAATAATTTATTAGTGTGTGGTACACGGTTGGTAATGGTACGGAACATTTTGCTTAATTAATTGTTCAATACACATGCGAGCAGAATTTGAGGGACTACGAAATGTTGGCATGTATTTTATCAAATTATTACTATGTTTAGGGTGGAATCGAAAGGGTGCATGATAAATTACCCACATATTAGAGACTTTGTAGTACACACAACGACACATCAAGCTATACATATCCAGTATAATCTGATCTCGCTTTGTATGGACTTCCCGTACAATGAGAGATCAGCTTAAGTTGGTTTTGTTTCATAGCTTGTTTGGTCGAAATGTAATAATTTTTGACGAAAAAATTGTTGTTTTTAATATAGTATTTTCTTTTAGTGAGTAGTGTACTTTTGGAAAAATAAAATAGACACAGTTTTGGTCTACAAAAAATTTGTGTCTCAAAATTTGTGAATCCAAGTCAGTTTCTCAAAAAGTTATGGATAGTGATTTCTGTGGCTACAACAGGTAACGTACTTGCCCTTCTTCCCCATATCAAAATTCCACCCTATATAACTAGAAGAAAATTTCGGAAATTAAATGGGCAGAATAATCTTAAGCCATCTTTACACAAAACCACTGCACAAGCGTTACCGGTATAATCAGCGCATCCTCATTACCCGTAGTACAATAAACGTCCTCTCTTTTGTGTCCCTTAATTGTGTCCGTAAGTGTATTATCATATTATCGTACGACGTCCCACAGTAGGGAATACTGGCGTATCAGTCTACATACTCGCCGCACCGCTTACTCTGAGTATATACTCGGTAAATAATTGTTATTGGAAAATTCATAACGTACAAAGATCACGTCTGGTATCCCCAAATGATTAGGCAGAGGGGTACCTGGCAGTACACCCACATTTTATCAGTTATGTATGACCTATTCAGGTTAAAAGGGAGTGAACCTTTTGTCATCAACTGAGCACAGGTTTAGACTCCGTGGCTGCTATTGAGAAATTCCTAATGATAAAGGATTATAACACTGTCCCCGACCTGGGAATCAAACCAAGGTCCTCATACCCAGCAGTCACGCTTGTGACCAACGAGGCAGTCAATATATAATATTACTACATATAATACTATGTACATAATATGTTTGGAATATTCATCAATGTTTAATGTGCTTAGACAAATGTTAACTAATATTTTGATTAAAGTAAACCGCTGTTCGCTATCATGTTTGCTCTAAGTATTTGTGTACTGAGCTGTTTGTTTATATTTCATTTTTTGCTAGTATGTTAGAATTCAGATCAGTAACCTCATGTGAGATCTTCGGCTCGATTCTCAGGTCGGGGAAAGTGTTATTGAGTTTTCCAAAAGGAATTTCTTAGTAGCAGCCACGAGTCTAGATTCGTGCCCAGTTCATGGCAATAGGTGTACCCTCTATTACGTGGGACTTAAACATAACTGACGAAATCTGGGTGTACTATTAGATGGACCTCTGCCTAAGCTTTCTGAGAATACAGGCGTGATATTATGCTATGTGCTGATGAAGAGATAAAGTAAAACCTAGTATATAAATAACAAAACAAAACTTCTGCAATTACAACTTGTTATACCTATAGATTTTCTCGTTTCGTATAATTTCAAGGGACTCGAATAAAACTTGGAACTCGTATAAAACAATAGTATTGTAAAGGATTGCATTGGAACGATGTGAAAATAGACAAACAACGATTTGAAACGATTCGGAATACTTCCTCCCTTTGTCCCAATCTAAAGTTGGGTGACACGCGCCAAGTTATGGAGTCTGTCTGGTTTATGGTCTAAATTATAGGCGGTAGATGTGAAATTAATATATTTATGAGCTGGGTAAGGGATATATTACAACACTTCCGATTAAACACCAAATATATTTATTATTCACATAACATTTTAAGTCAATCATAAATTCACTACTGATCACTATTCACTTAGATTTCGCACTTCGATTCGCTTCGTTGTGTAGCCAAAATCAGACTGACTGCTCCCGTTTTTTGTTTTGGTAATGACATCTCGCAAGTCAACCTATGAGGCTTTGCTTAACCGGAATTTCTTGTGGATGTATTTAGAGCAAGGCCTCCAGCCAGGGGCACAAAACTTATAAACTAAGCGACTGCGAGTTAAGGGCACCCACTGTGGAGCCTCGGCTTAGGGCGTCTCTGGGGAGGGCAGCAAAGGGATAGGCTGAATCTGATTAAGATGATTTAGGGGCTGGTTTGAAACTACTGGCTCAGCATCGCTGGCTGGCACGAACAAGAGTCGGGGTGGGAGGGAACGGGGACGTCGCGACGGGCGGTGAATATTAGTTGCGGAAAAAGCGTTTGATTGAATAATATTTAATTTATTAGGTGCTTTCACGGACTCCTTTTTTATTTGGTACGGTATTCAATTACTTGTTCTAATAAGAATTGAAACAAAAATCGAACCATCATCATCTGCCTGCCTGGTCCCAACAATGTTAGCCTGTTGGCTTCCAGTCTAACCGAATGCAGCTGAATACCAGTATTTTACATGGAGAGACTGTCTATCTGACGTCCACAACCCAGTTAGTAATGGGGAATACGATACGTCTTGGTGAGGTTGTTAGACTTTCGGGCCACTGACTACATAACGACTGTCAAAGATCTACGATTGACAGCCGGGACCAACGGCTTAACGGGCTCTCCGAGGCACAGACCAACCCATCCACGGACCAACCCAGGCAAGCGCGGCTTTACCTGAAGATCGACCCGAGCCGCTGTTATTATTGAGCCACGAACTCCACAAAACGAATTAATAAGTCTAGTTTGGCTTTATATTTTTACTTCTTTATTTTATTCTCACTCCTATTCAATATTGCAGTAATCTAAATTCACTACAAGCACTACCCATACTTCCAAACTAACATAAGAAATGTCACAGAGCAATAAACACGAAACAGAGCACACAACAATATAACTAAAACAAACTTTTTATGTGAAGACTCTGTACTAAAATAACATATAACGCTGACTCCCAAATACATATACTTTCCCTGAACACGATTCACGAGATTACCCGATGTTTTCGTTATTCTATTTTCCGTGATAACACAATCAGCGAGCACAGTCATCGTGACAAGTGCTTCGAACTAACTCGCTCATCCCTTGGGACTGAAGTGTTAGGTATGAAATATGAATCCTCCTTGGACGTGCTTCCCGAATCACCGAATATTGGGTCTCAGCAGACTGTCTACATACATCATGGCCGTTATTTATGGGCGGTATTCGAGCTTTCGAAACATTACCGTCGCTTGGGGTAGGTTTTTGCGATGGATTGCGGCGTAAATTGAATGCAGTCAATCCTATCGTTCTCATTCTAGAACGTAGTATAAGTTAAGACTTCTGTTCTTGATTGTACTAAGTTACTTTATTGTACTTCTAGTGAATAGTAGAAACATAACAAACTCTCTGGATAAAAGCTAATACACAGAATGTCTTAGGTAATGGACAGGTACTAAAGACTTTCTACGTGTAAATGTAATACATATCTACCTAGGTAGGTAAATACATGCTTCACTTTATTTACTCGTCTATATTTAGTGTAAATAAATTACCTATTTTTAGAACGAATACTTAGAAGCTTCTTTTACTACGTCCTGAAAAGATTTTTTCAAAAGAAATCGCAAGAATCTCAACTAAATGGGTTTATAAATAAACTCTCATCTCTCAAAACTAAGAAAATAGTATTTAAGTGCTTATCAGGTTGATAATTTGAGATCGGGCATGAATGGCGGAGGGGGCAATGATGGCTCAGTACTGATGGCCCCAATTTACGTTGTGGGTTCGAACCCCGGCGCATTAATTTGTGTCATTTATTTGATCACCACTGCTTTCAAAACGGTAAGAGAAAACCGGAATATCCTTGAACCAGAAGTTCGAAGACATGTGACATCTACCAACCCGCACTGGGCCAGCAGCGTGGTGGATTACAGCACATTCCCTCTCATAGTGAGAAGGCCTGTCCCAGCAGTGGGAACATAAAGACTGCATGAATGGCGGTAGAAGAAGTATTTGTAGACGGACATCTAGATCATCATCATCTGCCGAGCCTTTTCCCAACTATGTTGGGGTCGGCTTCCAGTCTAATCGAATGCAACTGAATATCAGTATTTTACATGTAGCGACTGCCTATCTGACCTCCAAAAACCAGTTAATACTGCATATTATGATACAAAAGGAAGGACGCCTTTACTCTGCAGTGGGTGGAACAAGGGTAGGATCGATTGCCTATCTCACCTCGTTCCGATTGCTTATACTTCTCTAAAACAGGGTGGAAGGGACACCGACGCACAAACGATTACTACGTATTCAGTACATCATTCTGGTGGGCCTCACAAAAAATTTTTTCATCGGTAATTAAAACAAAACAACTGTTCCATACGTTTTGACGGTGTAGGTATGTATTATACACTTTTGTAGGAAACAGCGGGTTGGGAATGATGTGTGAGACATTTCAGGTTTAACAGGGAGGCTGTATAATAACATAAACAAGACCTTAAATATTTACCATTTACCCCGTAGTCTCTTGAGAAGGAAGTTGACTTAGTGGTTGAAATCATTGTCATATGGCGCTACTGATAAAATTGCTAGCACAAACACTGACACACCCAAACTCTCACTCACACACACATACACCCCCCACAATCCACACAAGCACACACAAACACTCACTTACACACACCCCCTTATTCACACCCACTCTCACCCACACACACATTCCTACACACCCTCTTTTCTACTAAAGTTTACCCCAATGTTGTATAAACTGTATTTATTGTTTAAGTCGGAACAATTTTTTTAACTGTTTAGATGGGCGTTAATAGCTGCGACACAAACTTTTGTAACTACTCGATTCGTTTTTTTCTTCCCTGAACGCTATCATCGGTACATACATTTGCCGAGTTAAATGGATAAATGAACTCTCATCCTCTATAGAAAAAAAAAACTAAGAAAACAGTACTTAAGTGCTACTTCGATAGCAAAATAAAGAATTTCTTACAAAATCTCTATAATATTGGATCGTTCCGAACGGTTTACCGGCTTGATTGTGAAGCCCTCTCAGCGGTGAGCACGCAATCGCAGCGATTTGTTGTTCCGCGGGAACGGTTCGGCTGAAGATGCTCTAAAAATACACGGACAGGTTATTAAACTAGCTCTCAATATTATGTGCTAGTTTGTACTTGAGAACTAAGAGTATGGTTTTTGTTAAAAGTTTAGGTATCTACTTACCTTCTTTACTTGGGAAATAATTTGCTCTTAGCTCAACTTGGTAAAATACTTGTAAGCTTGCTCTTCTTTTTCAACCTTTGGCCATCCTATGCATGGTGTAGGTCTCTTCAAAATCTCTCCACTTTTAAGCTTGCTCAATTAGGGTCAATATAAAAGACCAGAGGCCTAGGGCATGAGCGCGCGGTGAATACGTAAATACGTTGATTTTAAAATTTAAAATACTCGTTTCACACACGGGGTGTAAACAGACCCTGCACGAAGCCGTCAACCAAGCATTATGTACATCAAACTAAGTAACTTTAATTACGTAAAAAATATTACTGGAAAACCATTCTTTTTTTTGGGGTGAAAAGTCACGTTTTACTGTAGAACTCAATGTAACGCACTCAAAACATTATACTGAATGGATTGAATAGTACGGGGGTTGTGGAGGTCTTTAAAGTAAAATCATACATTAAGAACATGTATTAAAAAAAAAGACTTGTGAAAAAGTTGGAACTTTGTCCCTCAATATCTCTGTAACTAGAAGGTTCCCAGGTATGGTCTAGAACAAAAAAAATGATCGCAATGGCGGGGAGAACAAGTGCCTTTCGGCTTCGTTAAGAGTCTTATTACACTCGTTATAACATTTTCATAATATTTCTTAGGTGTGGTGTGTACTGATTGTGCATGTTACAAATAATTTAACTAAAATGTTATAGGAACATTGTTTTTTCGATTAAAAATCGACGTATTTAAGTTACGTTTACACCGTGCGCTCGTTCTGGGCCTCAGAACTTTTATGGAAATTCTTGCAAAGCATTTCGTAAAATAATTTGAAAGTAGCCTTTGACATCTTTTCGGCACGTGACTATTAAAACCGTTTCACGTTAACTTCACGATAAAATTGTCCATACTAGGACAATAGGCATAGCATAGCATACTTGTTCTGTATCTCTTTCACAAAGGCATAGCGTGGAATTCAAACGATTATTAACCCCTGTAACAATGAAACCTATCGTCAAATACATGAATTCTTACAGAAAGCAAATATCATTTTCAATTTCAACCATCTTTTACGTATCAACATAAAATGAAAATAGAGCTCACAAATTGTTCTCTACGGCCTGGCTGACTACTACAAAGAGCCTGAAAATGCACTTCACAATAGATTGATAGAATTGTTCCGTGATATAGTCAACATAGACGTCTCAGGATATATAGAAGACCTGTATAGACTTGGAAGACCCGGTGGACCTAAGAACCGACCGCTTGTTATTGAATTTATTAGCAAGAGAATTACTAAATATATTATTAACAATAGCACCTATTTCCAAGGAACTGGACTATTCATATCTGAATTCTTAGATACCAATGCACGAAAGTACAGAGCAAAAATGCGAGAAGAATTGTTTAAAGCCAGGAAAAACGGATCCCATGCAATTATTAGGAACAACCAACTATATGTAGACGGAAAACTGATTAACATAGAAAACAATGAACATCAATGCAATTACAACACCCAGGAAGACGACATAATACCAAACAACATCAACCAAACTTGTCCTACAAATATGACCAATGAGACTGAGAACCAGACATTTCGTAGACAACGTCCAACCATTTAAAATAATGTTTCAAAATTTTCAAAGCCTTTATAATAAACAAGATACACTCGAAGCATTTCTTGATAAAAATTCAATGTTTAAAGTAATATGCATTTCAGAAACATGGCTAACTCAAGAAAAACTTGATCTCATTCAATTTAGTGGATATAAATTTGCATCTTCCTTCTGTCGCAGCACTAGAACAGGTGGCGGTGTTTGTACACTCCTACAAGAACATATCGACAGCATAAATAGAAGTGATATTTCAGACATGTCTATAGAATATATAATTGAACTGTGTGCCACAGAATTACCAAATGAAAATTTATTGATTATAAATATGTACTGGAATAGAAGAGAGGAGGAAGTATTTTATCAACAATTAAAACAGATTCTAAAATATATAAACAATAAATATTACAAACTAAATATAATAATAGGAGGCGATTTTAATGTTAATATAATGTCAGATAATTTAAAAACGAATCAATTTTTAAATCTTATGCAAGAACATAACTACACTCAACACGTAAAAACTCCTACACGTATTACACCAAACACTGCAACGTGTATAGATCTAATATTCACAAATTTTAATAACAAAGATATATACACAACCACTGAAGAGCTGGGTTTCTCCGACCACCATAGTGCGATTCTACATTTAAAATTAACTAAACAATCGGAAAAATATTACTGGTACACAAAGAAAAGACTATTTAATGACACAAATATATCGAAATTCAAAGAGGAATTACAAAAACTCAATTGGAATGATATTCTTACAAATAATAATAACATTGACATTAATTATAAAACATTTCATGACATACTTATCTCTATTCTAAATCAATGTATGCCGCTGCGTAAAATAAAACTAAAAACAGAATTTAAAAAATATTGGCTCACTGTGGGTTTAAAAAAATCTTGTTTAAATAAAAGACTATTAAAAACATTTTCAACAAAAACAAAAAATCCAGTATTAACAAAATACTATAAACAATATGAAAAAACACTAAAAAAAGCTGTAATAGTTGCAAAAAAACTTCACTTTAAAAATAAAATGATGAAATCTAACAATAAAGTTAAAACTATGTGGGGAATAATCAATGAACGCACAAACAAGAAACTAAAAAGTGACAAACATAACATAACCCTACAAATAAATAATAACCTAACTTCAAACCCCAAAGAGGTAGCCAACATATTTAATAATTTCTTTGCCTCTATTGGTGGGGATAGAATACAATCTACTAGCAACAAACTAAAAGGCCCCCCGGCGATTCCAGCTACTCAAAATACACTATACCTTAGCCCAGTAGATCCTTACGACGTAAATACAATAATTAAAAATCTAAAAAATAAAAGAAGCCATGGAATTGATGAACTTCCACCCACCTTATTTAGACAATGCGCTGACGAACTAACTTTGCCATTTTACATTTTACTAAACCAATCTTTTGAAGAAGGCGTTTTTCCCGAATTATTGAAAAAAGCTCTTATAAAACCGATCCATAAGAAACAAATAAAAACCGACCCAAACAACTACCGTCCCATTGCTCTTTTACCAACAGCCTCAAAAATATTTGAGAAAGCAATGTGTAATCGCGTGTATGCATTTTGTGAGAAATATAATATATTCAATGACAGTCAGAACGGTTTTCGCAGAAACCGATCTACCGTTTTGGCTGTATATAAATATATACAAGAAGCACTCAACATAATAAATGATAAAAAATATTCTGTAGGATTGTTATTAGATATGACAAAAGCTTATGACAAGGTACAATTTGATATATTACTAAATAAACTATATAACATCGGTATCCGCGGAAAAAGTTACGAATGGTTCACATCATATTTAAAAAACAGAGAACAAGTTGTAGAAGTGGAAAATTACAATTATAAATCAAAAGAAATAGAATTAATACGATCCCAAACCAGACCCATAAACGCTTCAATACCACAAGGAAGCGTAGTAGGGTGTGTGCTATTCCTCGTTTATATAAATGATCTCCCCAACCATATAAATGAGTCATGCGTATTATTCGCCGATGATATCTCTATCCTAACATCATGTGATAGTAATATAAATCTAAACCAAAAACTTACTTCTATACTTGACACTACAACACACTGGATGAACGAACACAACCTTGAAATTAACTTTAACAAGACAAAAATAATAACTTTTCACCCACGACAAAAAATCCCTTTAACTATTAGTTTCACATACAACGGTTTGAAATTAGATACAGTAAATAAATTCACACTTTTAGGCCTTGACATAGATTCACACATAGACTGGAAATCACATATACAAAAAATTAGAACTAAGTTATCTAAGTTCTCATATGCCCTCAGAGAAATCAAGAAAACAACAGACCTCAAAACAGCACTGGTTACATATTACGCGTACGCATTCGCATGGCTCAAGTATGGAGTTATATTATGGGGAAATAGTACCGACGCACCAACATTATTTACTCTGCAGAAAAAAATGATAAGAATTTTAGTGAATATCAAAGAAACAGACTCCTGTAAGCCCCACTTTAAAGATCTTAAAATAAAATAATTTAAAGAAAAACAAAAAACCCCGACTGTGTAAAAACTAATTTTAAAACTAAAAAGAAAGAAACAAGCCCAGTAGTTTAAATCATAAATTCTAATGCAGAACAGAACGACTCACAGTCGGGGCCCATTCAAATTTTACCAATCAAATCTTCCCAAGGGGCCCCGACTGTGAGTCGTTCTGTTCTGCATTAGAATTTATGATTTAAACTACTGGGCTTGTTTCTTTCTTTTTAGTTTTAAAATTAGTTTTTACACAGTCGGGGTTTTTTGTTTTTCTTTAAATTATTTTATTTTATACTTTTTAGTTACGATTCATTGACTTCGTTATAAGATGGTAAATTTCGCAATCTAGTAATTTCACTGAGGGATTTAATATCGTGGGGATTATTAAATAACTTTCGGTGGTCTAAACTACTGATGATTAGTCCCTCTAGAGACCTAACTCGGCTCAAAGCTACATATGCTTGACCTTTAGCAAAAATGCGTGAACTTAAGTCAACCACAGCTCGGTCCAAAGTAGTTCCTTGGAGCTTGTGTACAGTTACACCCCAGCACAATATCAATGGCAACATTTTTCGCTCTATTTTACCCTGTCCGCGCAGTGCATCGAATTCTGTCGTCGATGGTTCGATTCTGACTCCTACTCCAGGAACATTGTTTTAATTGCTTTGTCGTCAAATTCTAGAAAAACAGCCTGTGGCAATTCTCCGGGTTCCAATTGGTCCCTCCGAAGAGCTGACCACTCAATTGTTCTTATAACACCCATTGCTCCGTTAACAAGACCATGGATAACATACAAATTTCTTCGTAACATAACTCGTGATCCTAAACCGATTGTTAAATATTTAACGATTCCTCCAGTTTTGTTAGGATCATCAGAAACATATACATTTTTCGGTTTTTGACCATATGTTTTCGATTCTACTGATATATCAACTGCATGTAATTTATACAACCTAGTAGTTTTTGCCAATATAGTTGTCATCTTTTGATTATGTTCATCGACCTGTCCTTGTCTCATATTTTGTGGTAACTCACAGAAATCAAATAGATGCCAGAGGTTGACTTCACCTATTAACGTCGCAGGTTGTCGATAGCAATAAGCCCCGCCAGTTGTTTTGGACACAGGTGGCAATTGCATTAGATCACCAAATAAAATAATATTACAACCACCAAAGAGCAGTTGATTATGCTTCATTTCGTGAAGGCGTAGATTAATATTCCGTAGCGTTAGGTAAGGTACCATAGAAATCTCATCTATTATCACCCAATCTATAGATTTCCATTTTTGTCGTTCTCTTTGAAGGCGTTCGCCAGTTAAAGGCCGCAGGTTTTCAAGTTTAACTCGCAGTCGCAGTTTTTAAGATATTATAGCGAAAAACTTATTAACTACTGATGTACCCTACCTACCGAACTATGAGTCGTGAATCGTAATAGTTTTGGTGACAGAAATGTAATGATGATAACAAAAACAATAGGAATCCAAATTAAATATTTTCAAAACGTACGCACTAAAGTCAGTTAACTATTCTCTCTTAGTGAGCTAAAAATGCTAAAATCAGTTGTAAAGTATGAAACTTAAATCCATAACAAAGAATTCAATTAGTAGAAGCGGAGAATCTTAACACCGCGATTCACAAACGTGCATCAAAAGAACAACGCCATCTATCGAGCTTGCAACTAAACTTTTTTCTACTCGGCGACTTGGCGATGAATAAAAGTTATTTTTTTACCAAAAATATTTGTTCTTCATGCTTTCTCACTGTTTTTTTTTGTTTGTATATCGTTTATACTTGAAATAAAAACAAATCAATAAGTAAGAAAATTAGCGAGAATGATTGTTTTGTTAAACAACTTTAAATCGTTATATATCCTAAACTGTTATTTAAAATGAAAAATGATAAAAGGAACCTAAAGATGATTTTAAAATACCTATTCAACGATACCCCACTTGACATAGTTCATCGATTTTTTTTTTTCATTTTGACAATATAGCGTCTGGTTGTCGCTGTGGTGAATTTTGATTACTGTCATGTCTTTAGTGACACTCGCAAGGTTAAGACGAATCGATTGACGTAAGAATTATCAAAATCGGTCTACGCATTTGGTCTCCAGAACGCCACATAGAAACAAACATACATACATAGACTGATAAACACATTACCCTCCTTTGCGTCGCGCAGTCGGGTAAATATTAACCCTGCCCTCCCTCTACATACTTGAAATTTGTAAATTTGTACGAAAGTATCCTCAATTTTATACCAAAAGAGGAGATATTCAAACTAAAATTTCACTTAGACATGAAAATAGACTCAACATACCCACTTCACGATTAAAAATGCACTCCTCTAGTACATTTGTTATGTCTATTAAAATATACAATAAGTTACCAGAATACATTAAAAATATTAATAACAATAATACATTTATCAATAAATTGAAACAACTCCTAATAATTAAAACCTACTACACTATTGACGAATACTTTGACGATAAATTTCAATGACAATAAAAACCATATTGACATAGTATATTAAATAGCGCACAATTCAATTTAATTTAACTTAATACAATTTAATTCAATTTAATTCAATTTAATTCAATTTAATTCAATTTAATTCAATTTAATTCAATTTAATTCAATTTAATTCAATTTAATTCAATTTAATTCAATTTAATTCAATTTAATTCATTTTAATTCAATTTAATTCCATTTAATTCTATCTGATTCAATTTAATTAATAAAGACTAATAAAGACTGAATAATAATTTAAATATTGAATTTATAAGTTTATAATTTTAGTAATAAAATCGTGCAATAAACCAAAAGCGCCTTCATCCTCTCTCCTGTTAATTAACTTTGCTGTGCCCGACAGGGTCCATAATTGATGCAATATTTTAACATACCAACTGTTTTATTTTACATTATGGAATGCAATAAAGTTTTGAGTATTGAGTATTGAAATTCTCCGCTAATGATGCTTATATTCATAAAGCACCAATGAAAAGCTCTATGAGCTCATCTTGGAGTCTCTTTTCTCTATTATTTCATTATATGTTGTAGACTAATAGTTTTCTACCTTAAAACGTCGCCATCTTGAAAGGCCAAAATATTTAGACGCTCAAATTAACTTCGTACGGTGATAAAAAATGTATTAGACTTCGTGTAACGAGTTTTCACAAAGAAAATGTTTATTTTCTTAGTTTTTTCACGCTTTTTAAAAGACATTTTAAAAGACTATGGAAATTAACGGCAGTATGCATTTCTGAGAGAGGCAATTACGTCTTATGCTAAGTTATTAAAAGAAAAAATATGCGAGTAGAAAGGGGAGTGCCATTTTTCCTGCCAAGAAAGAAGATTACCGCAATTTTAAATGGTAATGAGGCCTGTACACAATGGCTGAAGTTGGTGCATATTGTGACGTCAGATTGATGGTGATATTAGTATGCAATATTGTTTGCTAATGCTGATAACGATAAAGCACTTTGAACATTTCAGCTAACATAACATTTGCTTTTATCATAACGCTTGTTATTCGTCAGAGGTTAGCCAGTGGTAAACTCTGTATACCCCACACTGGTTCTTTTTTTACTAAAATTCGTATTTATATCACAAACTTTATAAAATAAAACAATAAATATTCCGCTTAAATCCACCCAGAATAATAATTTATCACTTAACGCAACTTTTTATGCCCGAAATTTTAAAATATGGCGACAACTTTCACAAGCAGATTACACTTTTATTAAAAAACTCGCGAATATGACGGTTCACAATATTAAAAAGTTCAGGAGTACGATTTACAACTGAATAAAAGGTAGCCTCGACTTCTTTAGCATAATTTTCAGTCTGATTCATTTAAAAGTTTTTAGGGCGCATTTACACGATCCTTCCAACCGTTTCATTAGTTTAACGGCACGAAAAAACGTGCAGTGTACGCACACAACGAGAAAGAATCTTAAACGTCATTCAAACTCAAACTCAAAGCATTTATTTCAATTAGACCATTTCAGGTACTTTTGAATGTCAAATAAAAAACGTAGCTACACACAGTCACAAGGCATAATAACTTGAGAAAGTACAGCAAAACGTAGATCTCTATGAAGAAGAATGGGCAAGAAACTCCATTGACAGTCTTTTATATCAAACTATTGTTACAAAATCATAGTTGCATTGTTTAAATTTTGATCGAATCCATAGTTGTACTCCAAATACCACAATAAATCTGTTTGTCTGCTCACCTACCTTTATGTGCTGGCTGGGTAGATTATAACCTTTGTTTGTATCTAACCTGGTCTGTCACCCATTCCATATGTCATATATATACCTACTTTTCCGGTCCATCCCGATATTACGTTGTCATGGGATAACTCCTACCAACACGAGCGCTAAATCTGTTCTAAATTGACAATTACAAATTCCTGGAAAACAGACTAAAACAAATTTCAAACAGTCCACATTTTCGCTTTATTCGATTATACAAGTGTTGCCAACGGAATTCCCAAAGACTTATAAGTATTTACTAATTACGTAGGCATTATAAGCAGTCTGTAACTAATTTTGGTAATTTGTAAAGAGACACGCCTGAAGAAACCATAGCTAGGTCTTAATTACTTTGCAGGCTTCAGCCATCTGAAAATAGGCTATATTTTTAGAATAAGCTCAACATGTTATGTTGGATTTTTTTGAAGAATCACACAGTAGCAGTTAGGGTTGCTTGGTTGATGGAAAGAGGCTCGGCTCAACGTGCTTGGCGAAATGTGGATGTGCTAACAATGGGTACAACTTCTGCCTAATGCTTTTGGGAAAACAGTTGTGACGTTGTGTAGTAAATGCAACATTATGAAAGAACAAGAGTTTTCAAGCCAGCAAACCTGAGACAAGGGTATCTACCTTTTTTTTTTGGGATGGGAAATCATCAAATGACTCCTCCCGCTCTGGGCGGAGCGGAAGGGAGTGTCAGACTTTTACTGACTAAAACCCATCCATGTTCCTTCTTTTGCCCTATGTGTTCCAGGGCCGCGGAATCTGTTTCGAATAGTCCCGCAGCCCTGGCAGGAAAGGGTATCTGGGTACCCTGTTCTCAGGTTTGCGGGCCGGAAAACTTAAATAAATAAATAAAATCCTATATCCTATTTTTGCTGTCCGTAGATAGAAGAATGGACTTATACTGCATCACATATCTGTCATCCAATATAGACTGACAGTAATCCCAAAATAACTTCATCTAACTCGCACTAGCCAAACACTCAAACCAAAATGAAACAAAGCTTCATTTTATAAACAAACAACACAGACTGCTTGCATTGCACATTTAGACGTTTTTCGGTATGTCGTGTGAAAGTTGCAGTCATGTAGGTGAATAATGTGCTGTCCCAACAATTTTGTTTATATCATTTTGTGGGAAACCCTGGTGTGGTTTATGTTGATTAGTTTTAGTGTGTGTGCTGAAATAATGGTTGTAGGTAGGTGGTAGTGAATAAAATATCACGGGTGGTTGTGTTTTTGTCTATGGGAGGTTTTGGGTTAATCGTGGACTGAAACAAAAAAATACTTTTTTTTTACTTAGCCTTTATTGTCCCACTGCTGGGCAAAGGCCTCCCCCATAGCTTTCTCTGGCCAATCCCTCCTAAACGCCTCTAGGTCGTCACGCCAGTTTTCTAGGCCTCGGCAACGAGACCCGTCTTCTGGCACCCACTGCGTGACGACTCTGGCCCATCGGTCCTGATACATTCTATAGACATGGCCCGAACAATTCCACTTCAACCCAGTAGTCTTGTGCGCCATATTAGCGATTCCAATTTTGGAGCATTTGTGGTATTGTGAATTGTGTCGCTGAACTTAATTCCTAACACGTTCTTTTGGCAAATCTTGAGTTAGGACTTTTGCGATTCGGTCAAGGACCAAGTTTGAGCACCGTAAGTTAATATGGACAGAATGCACGTGTCTAAGTGTTTGCGCTTCAGGGATAAAGGTAAGTTACCCTTCATCAGCGACTTCATGGACCAGCAGCTCTTCCTGGCGTTCTCGACTCGGTGGTCAATTTCTCTGTCTTGCTTTTTTTCGAAGGAAACTAGCTGGCCCAAATAAATGTGGAGCATTTAAAAATTACATGCCAAAATTAAAACACTGATGATTTGAAAAATACAGAATTATTCTCTTGCCCTTGAACTATCCAGCAAGCCACTGTTCCGCATGGTATTCAAGAAACATAACGGAATAAATTCTCTAAATTGAGGTGAAAACCCGACACCGGGTGTAAAAATACCACTGAATGGTGTTTAATGAAGCCGGTGGGCATTTGTTTTCCCCATCATTGCAATTATTATTTTTCTTCTCAACCATATCTGGGAACCTTTTAGTTACGGAGATATTAGAGGTCAAAGTTTCAACTTTTTAACAACTTAAAAAATAAGTGCTAGTTATAACTTTACTTTAAATACCTCCATAATCCGTGTACTACTCAATGTTTTGAGTGTGTTACATAGAGTCCTACCGCAAAACGTGATTTTTCACCCGAAAAATGGAAATAGTTTAAGCCCAGCAATATTTTTTGGTAGAGTTACAGAATGATTGGTTGACGGCTTAGTGAAGTTTACACCGTGTTAATCTCTATGCGCGTCATCTCAGAACTCAGTTCTTCGAAGCCATATATAAGGTATCCTCATTCACACCGTCCATTCAGAATTTGACAAGTCTAGCTTTAAATAAAATAAAATAATTTAAAGAAAAACAAAAAACCCGACTGTGTAAAACTAATTTTAAAAAATACGTGAAGAAATTAACTTAAATAAAAACTAAAAAGAAAGAAACAAGCCCAGTAGTTTAAATCATAAATTCTAATGCAGAACAGAACGACTCACAGTCGGGGCCCCTTGGGAAGATTTGATTGGAAAAATTTGAATGGGCCCCGACTGTGAGTCGTTCTGTTCTGCATTAGAATTTATGATTTAAACTACTGGGCTTGTTTCTTTCTTTTTAGTTTTTATTTAAGTTAATTTCTTCACGTATTTTTTAAAATTAGTTTTACACAGTCGGGTTTTTTGTTTTTCTTTAAATTATTTTATTTTATTTTATACTTTTTAGTTACGATTCATTGACTTCGTTATAAGATGGTAAATTTCGCAGTCTAGTCATTTCATTGAGGGAGTTAATATCGTGGGGATTATTAAGTAACTTGCGGTGGTCTAAACTACTGATGATTAGCCCCTCTAGAGACCTAACTCGGCTCAAAGCTACATATGCTTGACCTTTAGCAAAAATGCGTGAACTTAGGTCAACCACAGCTCGGTCCAAAGTAGTTCCTTGGAGCAGTTACACCCCAGCACAATATCAATGGCAACATTTTTCGCTCTATTTTACCCTGTTCGCGCAGTGCATCGAATTCTGTCGTCGATGGTTCGATTCTGACTTCTACTCCAGAAACATTGTTTTTAATTCCTTTGTCGTCAAATTCTAGATAAACAGCCTGTGGCAATTCTCCGGGTTCCAATTGGTCCCTCCGACGAGCTGGCCACTCAATTGTTCTTATAACACCCATTGCTCCGTTAACAAGACCATGGATAACATTCAAATTTCTTCGTAACATAACTCGTGATAATAAACCAATTGTTAAATATTTAACGATTCCTCCAGTTTTGTTAGGATCATCAGAAACATAAACATCTATCTATTTTTGGCCATATTTTTTCGATTCTATTGATATATCAACTGCATGTAATTTATACAACCTAGTAGTTTTTGCCAATATAGTTGTCATCTTTTGATTATTTTCATCGACCTGTCTAGTAGTTGGGAAAACTCGAATGATTTCATTGAGATCGTCTACCTCTACCCGTCGACTATCTAATATCTCCAATTGTTGCATTGTCAGTTGACCGACTCTAAGATTATTTAATATATCCACAAATGTTGTGTCATGTCCTTGTCTCATATTTTGTGGTAACTCACAGAAATCAAATAGATGCCAGAGGTTGACTTCACCTATTAACGTCGCAGGCAGTACCGGCGTAAGGGCCACTGACACCCCTGGCGAAAATATTGTGGCGCCCACTTGAGGGAAGCAATATCAAGTGTTCGTTTTTTGCTGATCCCAAGTAAAATTATATTAAGAATTTCATCTTTTCTTTAGCGTTACCCATAGCTAATGACGCGAACGTAGAAAGTTTTGTAGCTCCTCTTTTTTTGGTCGAGGAGTGACTCTAACGATATCGTTAGAGTCGCTCCTCGACCACAAACCCTCAAAAAATCCATCTAAAAAAAATCTCAATAAAAAATATGCATATGCACAGAGCGTAGAGCACAGTTTTGAGGGTTTGCACCAGGGGAGGCCAGAGACTCCAACTCCAGACCTTGGCGCCCCCCAGAATTTGTCACCCTGGGCCGTCGCCACATCACGCCACCCCCTAACGCCGGCACTGGTCGCAGGTTGTCGATAGCAATAAGCCCCGCCAGTTGTTTTGGACACAGGTGGCTTGGATCACCAAATAAAATAATATTACAACCACCAAAGTGCAGTTGATTATGCTTCATTTCGTGAAGGCGTAGATTAATATTCCGTAGCGTTAGGTAAGGTACCATAGAAATCTCATCTATTATCACCCAATCTATAGATTTCCATTTTTGTCATTCTCTTTGAAGGCGTTCGCCAGTTAAAGGCCGCAGGTTTTCAAGTTTAACTCGCAGTCGCAGTTTTTAAGATGAAAAACTTATTAACTACTGATGTACCCTACCTACCGAACTATGAGTCGTGAATCGTAATAGTTTTGGTGACAGAAATGTAATGATGATAACAAAAAACAATAGGAATCCAAATTAAATACGCACTAAAGTCACAAGTTAACTATTCTCTCTTAGTGAGCTAAAATCAGTTGTAAAGTATGAAAACTTAAATCCATAACAAAGAATTCAATTAGTAGACGCGGAGAATCTTAACACCGCGATTCACAAACGTGCATCAAATGAACAACGCCATCTATCGAGCTTGCAAGTAAACTTTTTTTTACTCGGCGACTTGGCGATGAATAAAAGTTATTTTTTTACCAAAAATATTTGTTCTTCATTCATCGTTTATACTTGAAATAAAAACAAATCAATAAGTAAGAAAATTAGCGAGAATGATTGTTTTGTTAAACAACTTTAAACCGTTATATATCCTAAACTATTATTTAAAATGAAAAATGATAAAAGGAACCTAAAGATGATTTTAAAATACCTATTCAACGATACCCCACTTGACATAGTTCGTCGATTTTTTTTTTTTCTTTTTGACAATATAGCGTCTGGTTGTCGCTGTGGTGAATTTTGATTACTGGCATGTCTTTAGTGACACTCGCAAGGTTAAGACGAATCGATTGACGTAAGAATTATCAAAATCGGCCTACGCATTTGGTCTCTAGAACGCCACATAGAAACAAACATACATACATAGACTGATAAACACATTACCCTCCTTTGCGTCGCGCAGTCGGGTAAAAAAAATATAATAGCTAGTTTTTACTTCACACATTTTAGTTTTAATAAAACAGCCTCTACAAGTGACGGAGCTTAAGCCTTCGTCCAGCGTCCCCTGGGCATTCAGCCGCGTTACTAACCTGCTGACTTGCTGACTTTCTAATCTCTTTGCCACGGCATTAGCTAATATTCTCGGGTAGTTCGTGCCGACACAAGAGATACCAAGACTGCACTGTTACATTAGAAAATGCGACGCTTTGCGAGAGTGTATTTGTTGGTAAGCTGGTTTGTCGTCCTTTTGCTGAGCAGCGAAACAACGAATGGATGTGATATTTTGTATAGACTTCTATAGACCGAAGAGTGATATAGCGATATATCACGGAAATAAGCCCCCATGGGAGCGAAGCTGCTGGCAAGTGCTATTTAATACCGTTTTTTTAAAACCACTATGTCTATTTTTATACATATAGGGTGTAACAAGACCCTTAACGTCAAAGGCACTTGTTTTCCACGTCATTGCGATCATTTTGTTGTTCTAGACCATACCTGGGAACTTTCTAATTACGGAGATATTTGGGGTCAAAGTTCCAACTACAACAAAAGTTTTTTTTTAACATTATTTTAAAGTAAGAACTTTACTTTAAACACCTGCAAGAACCCCGTACTATTCAATGCATCCATCACGACAATGTTTTGAGTGTGTTACATTGAGTCCTATCGTAAAACATGATTTTTCACCCCCCAAAAAAAAGTCGTTTTCCAGCAATAATTTTTGCGTAAAGTTACTTAGTTTGATGTACAGAATGCTTGGTTGAAGGCTTCCTGAAGGGTCCGTTAACACCCTGTCTTATAAATATTGTGTTGCCTTGCGAATATGTCTGTTTGACTGTGTTATCTCCTAAATGTCATATTGTATTAATTTCAAAAGGTTTATGTGTAGGTATACTATATTGTCATTTAACTGAGTAATATAAAAACAATCTTTGTTTTTTATCAAGCCACCGTGTAAAGCAGGGGTGAGTAGCGACTAGCGAGACGTATAACCCTCTTATATATGGATAGGATCTCCAAGAGTATTATGCATTAAGAACAGCCATAACAAAGCACTTAATGCTTTACCACTTACCATTAACGACGGAACATTTCATTGCTATACATAACAAAATGTGTTAATATTATGTGTTAGCTTGCATTAAATTATGTAGGTAACGATAGTTAGCCCATTTATTATGCAGAGATATTTCAGTCTTGAAATAAAATGCTTTAATGTTGAGACCGAAAACTAATTTTGACTATCAAAATAAAAATAAGTTTAAAAAAGACAAAAATGAGAGAGAAATCTACACTTTTAAAATAAATAATACCACCATTACGTCTGCAATACACTAAAGGTTGGTCAGAGGTGTACGACCACATTACACCTAGCTAGTGTAATGTGGTCGTACACCTCTATGTAATATGCTAGTTGAAGTTGCATTTTTAATAAAAGTATCCTGTGGTTGCAAGTTTATTGACATCAACCGTGCGGGCACAAATGCATACTGCTACTGAGAAAGTTCGATGAACCAACGAACTATCCCGAAATGGGAATCGAAATCAGCACTTCATGCTTAGCATTTGCTCTCGCACTGGGCCAACGAACCAGCCACAAACTAGAAGTGGGCTGTAACAGCTAAAATCGCATGTCTATTCTGCCTCTTCCTGTTCCATGTAAATAACAGTTTCAAAAACCTGTTATAAAATAACAGTCTGTTATTTCATACTACTCGTATGTGGGAACAATGAACAGCTTTTACAACAGATCAACTTCAACTTCGATCAACTTCTCTTTTTAACTAAAGTGTTGAACCTATGCGAGAAAAGGAAAAGAGCTTGTGACGACTGGGATACTGGACAGGGAATTTTTTATCTTATTCTGACCAAGGTAACTGTGATACGAATGAATAAAGAAAAGCTTGTGACTGTCGAATAATGGATTTTGTTCGTGGAACAGGAGCTGTTCTTTCAGTTTGTTTGTCACAGTTAAAGTCTGCTATTTTAAGATACCTGTTTTATTTAGCTGTTACGACAAATACGCATTTCCCCTACCACAAACAAACAAACACCACAAACAATAAAAAGTTTAAATATACAATTATTTAAACTTTTTATTGTTTGCTTTGTAACACAGAATGTAATAGGCCGAACACCACATAGTTGCGTAGTAATAATAACAGTAACATAATATGCAGCCGTTGTTTCCCTAAAACTCGCAAAACATTGTTATAGCCACCATAAATAAAGATACATGGACAGATTAAATATACCAGACAAAAACAAAAGCCCGGAATTTCATACGAATTTCATGCTGTTTTGTTGTGCAGAAAATCTATGGACAATATTTAAAAAAAAAAACAAGGATGAACTAACTTTGTGTTCGTACAGCAAGCTGTCAGTGTCACTGTCAAAACGTTTTGATATGTCAAAGCAGACATGTCAAAATCAGATTCAAACTCGATACCAGTTTGTACCGAGTTGAACAGATATCAAACTAAAACAGCATAAAATAAAAACACGTTTCATTGCTGCAAAGTTGGTGACAGGGTTTGCGAAAAACTAAATGTAATATTGTTATTTTGCATTTGGAAGGTGATTTTATGAAAAGGATTGCATAGTTTGAATAGGTAACTGCAAACTAGCAGTTTTAGTTACATTTTCGATTCACTTTACGGCGGCAACGGAACCCCCGTTGCCAAATGGGAAAATCGAAACTGTTAATAGATTCATCCTGTCCGTTTGTCTGTTTCTCCGTCCGTGTGTCACAGCCACAGTCTGAGACTGTTGGCCCCACACCGTTGAAATTTGGAGAAAAGGAGTCGTCTTCATCCCAAAAAAAATGTGTCTTCTTTGAACCGTTACACAAAACGGATGTGAAAATACAAATCATACATGAAACTGAACGTTGTTAAAAAATGTACTTCATATAACTGGCTATCTATCTGGCTCTTAAAAATTGATATCGAGGTATCTCAAATATTTTTTTCTCTTTAAAAAAATCAACTAAAAAAACGTGATACCTAATTCTACAAACTTTTGCAACAGCGCCACATTTTACTACCCAACTGCCCAAAGAGCCCGATTTTATTTCCAACTTTTGAGCCCGTATGTAACTTGTGTCAGCAACAAATATTGCAACAAAGGGTCATGGTCCAGTTTGTTATAATCAAAGGGAAAAGACGAAGGCCTTTAGTATATTATTCAAAAGGAAAATCTAATAGACGAAGTACATACAAGTTTGAAATATAGCTCCAGGGTTCTGGAATATGTAACGAGCCAAAAGGGGTATATTTTTTCCCGAATGCATTCTCCTTTGTTAATGTTTTATGAGTATTCCATATCGCGGTGTTTTCATTTTTCCTATTTTGCTTTGAAAGTTGTGAGTGTGTAGTATAAAATTAAAGGGCTACAAGGATGTTTTTGTTCGAGATAGGTTTTGCACAATGTATGTATCATTGTTGATAAGGTGTGTGATACATCACGCATATTTTTTTTTTAAATTGTTTTCAATTTCCTTTTTATGTTTTTATTTTCCTTGTAAATTCTTTTTCATTAGTTAGTTACAGTTCACGTTTGCTAACAATTTGTTTTTATTATTTATCATACGAGTAGTAATCTGTGGAAAATGTTTTGGGTAGTATATTTGTTAAGACTAATTTTAAGCCAACGCTGTTTATGCGCAATATACAACTGTTTGTTTTCCCAAATGTATAATTCAATAAATAAAAACTTAAAAGCGAGTCTTTAGAAAAAACATGATGACGATTGTAGTTCCAATTTCGACGCATGGCCAAAGGTTCTTATACAGGTAACAGTAATTCTTTCGTGGAAAAGGCAAATTCCCGGAAAGTTTAATATCGAAATAGAAGACATAACTTTTTATCGACAGTGATGTTAACATAACAAATAATGTTGTAATGGATTCTTTGAAGATATTTACTTACTTTTTCTTAGTAAAGCCCCTGAGAGTATTTTTGGGAAAAAAACTAAAAAGATAACAACATTGTCACTGTGTGAAAAATGGCGAACGTAAAAAGTATTCAGTACTTTTTCAGTTATTACGGCACGCGTCAAATAAAATGCAAACGAAAAATTTGAACATGTGTGTTGTTGGGAATTTTTGTTCTTTCTATAGGATTGTGAATAAAAATACTGCCATCGGCTACACGGTGAATTTCAGTGCCGAAATATTAATTTTGAAAAAGGATTACCTTTATTATAAACTAGCTGTTGCCCGCGACTTCGTTCGCGTGGAAATTTTGATGTAAAAGTGTGAGAAAAGAAAAGTATCCTTTGTGCTATTCCAGAATACAATCTATCTCTGTGCTAAATTTCATCCAAATCCGTTAGTTAACCCACTTTGTCGTGATTGAATAACAAACATACACCCATTCATCCAAACTTTCACGTTTATCATATAAGTAATAGATTACTAGGCTCTCTCCGTTAAAAACAAAATAAAACACCACGGGTTTTGCCCGAGGGGTTAGGCAGTACCTGTACACATTTTGCAAGTTATGTTTAAGGCTCATATTGGGCGAGCAGTATGAGAATACCTAGAGAAAATAAAATAAAATAATTTAAAGAAAAACAAAAAACCCGACTGTGTAAAAACTAATTTAAAAAAATACGTGAAAAAATTAACTTAAATAAAAACTAAAAAGAAAGAAACAAGCCCAGTAGTTTAAATCATAAATTCTAATGCAGAACAGAACGACTCACAGTCGGGGCCCCTTGGGAAGATTTGATTGGTAAAATTTGAATGGGCCCCGACTGTGAGTCGTTCTGTTCTGCATTAGAATTTATGATTTAAACTACTGGGCTTGTTTCTTTCTTTTTAGTTTTTATTTAAGTTAATTTTTTCACGTATTTTTTAAAATTAGTTTTTACACAGTCGGGTTTTTTGTTTTTCTTTAAATTATTTTATTTTATTTTATACTTTTTAGTTACGATTCATTGACTTCGTTATAAGATGGTAAATTTCGCAATCTAGTCATTTCATTGAGGGAGTTAATATCGTGGGGATTATTTAGTAACTTGCGGTGGTCTAAACTACTGATGATTAGTCCCTTTAGAGACCTAATTCGGCTCAAAGCTACATATGACCTTTAGCAAAAATGCGTCAACTTAAGTCAACCACAGCTCGGTCCAAAGTAGTTCCTTGGAGCTTGTGTACAGTTACACCCCAGCACAATATCAGTGGCAACATTTTTCGCTCTATTTTACCCTGTCCGCGCAGTGCATCGAATTCTGTCGTCGATGGTTCGATTCTGACTCCTACTCCAAGAACATTGTTTTTAATCGCTTTGTCGTCAAATTCTAGATAAACAGCCTGTGGCAATTCTCCGGGTTCCGATTGGTCCCTCCGAAGAGCTGGCCACTCAATTGTTCTTATAACACCCATTGCTCCGTTAACAAGACCATGGATAACATTCAAATTTCTTCGTAACATAACTCGTGATCCTAAACCGATTGTTAAATATTTAACGATTCCTCCAGTTTTGTTAGGATCATCAGAAACATAAACATCTATCTATTTTTGGCCATATTTTTTCGATTCTATTGATATATCAACTGCATGTAATTTATACAACCTAGTAGTTTTTGCCAATATAGTTGTCATCTTTTGATTATGTTCATCGACCTGTCTAGTAGTTGGGAAAACTCGAATGATTTCATTGAGATCGTCTATCTCTACCCGTCGACTATCTAATATCTCCAATTGTTGCATTGTCAGTTGACCGACTCTAAGATTATTTAATATATCCACAAATGTTGTGTCATGTCCTTGTCTCATATTTTGTGGTAACTCACAGAAATCAAATAGATGCCAGAGGTTGACTTCACCTATTAACGTCGCAAGTTGTCGATAGCAATAAGCCCCGCCAGTTGTTTTGGACACAGGTGGCAATTGCATTAGATCACCAAATAAAATAATATTACAACCACCAAAGTGCAGTCGATTATGCTTTATTTCGCGAAGGCGTAGATTAATATTCCGTAGCGTTAGGTAAGGTACCATAGAAATCTCATCTATTATCACCCAATCTATAGATTTCCATTTCTGTCGTTCTCTTTGAAGGCGTTCGCCAGTTAAAGGCCGCAGGTTTTCAAGTTTAACTCGCAGTCGCAGTTTTTACCCGACTGCGCGTCGCAAAGGAGGGTAATGTGTTTATCAGTCTATGTATGTATGTTTGTTTCTATGTGGCGTTCTAGAGACCAAATGCGTAGGCCGATTTTGATAATTCTTACGTCAATCGATTCGTCTTAACCTTGCGAGTGTCACTAAAGACATGACAGTTACCAAAATTCACCACAGCGACAACCAGACGCTATATTGTCAAAATGAAAAAAAAAAATACAATCAACTATGTCAAGTGGGGTATCGTTGAATAGGTATTTTAAAATCATCTTTAGGTTCCTTTTATCATTTTTCATTTTAAATAATAGTTTAGGATATATAACGATTTAAAGTTGTTTAACAAAACAATCATTCTCGCTAATATTCTTACTTATTGATTTGTTTTTATTTCAAGTATAAACGATATACTAACAAAAAAAAAACTGAAAAAGCATGAAGAAAATATTTAATTTGGTTTCCTATTGTTTTTTGTTATCATCATTACATTTCTGTCACCAAAACTATTACGATTCACGACTCATACTTCGGTAGGTAGGGTACATCAGGGCCGGCAGTCTCGACATAGATACCGACATTGTCGCAAACTTTCAATCGCTTATTAAGAACGAAAAAATTCGGTTGCAATAGCGATGCTTGCGAGAAACTCATCTTGGATGTTTAGAGTTGCATTTCTCGCTAGCAACGTTATTGCAACCGAATTTTTTCGTTCTTATTAAGCGATCGAAAGTTTGCAACAATGTCGGTATCTATGTCGAGACTGCCGGCCCAGTAGTTAATAAGTTTTTCGCTACAATATTTTAAAAACTGCGACTGCGAGTTAAACTTGAAAACCTGCGGCCTTTAACTGGCGAACGCCTTCAAAGAGAACGACAGAAAGGGAAATCTATAGATTGGGTGATAATAGATGAGATTTCTATGGTACCTTACCTAACGCTACGGAATATTAATCTACGCCTTCACGAAATGAAGCATAATCGACTGCACTTTGGTGGTTGTAATATTATTTCATTTGGTGATCTAATGCAATTGCCACCTGTGTCCAAAACAACTGGCGGGGCTTATTGCTATCGACAACCTGCGACGTTAATAGGTGAAGTCAACCCCTGGCATCTATTTGATTTCTGTGAGTTACCACAAAATATGAGACAAGGACATGACACAACATTTGTGGATATATTAAATAATCTTAGAGTCGGTCAACTGACAATGCAACAATTGGAGATATTAGATAGTCGACGGGTAGAGATAGACGATCTCAATGAAATCATTCGAGTTTTCCCAACTACTAAACAGGTCGATGAACATAATCAAAAGATGACAACTATATTGGCAAAAACTACTAGGTTGTATAAATTACATGCAGTTGATATATCAATAGAATCGAAAACATATGGTCAAAAACCGATAGATGTTTATGTTTCTGATGATCCTAACAAAACTGGAGGAATCGTTAAATATTTAACAATCGGTTTAGGATCACGAGTTATGTTACGAAGAAATTTGTATCTTATCCATGGTCTTGTTAACGGAGCAATGGGTGTTATAAGAACAATTGAGTGGCCAGCTCTTCGGAGGGACCAATCGGAACCCGGAGAATTGCCACAGGCTGTTTATCTAGAATTTGACGACAAAGCGATTAAAAACAATGTTCCTGGAGTAGGAGTCAGAATCGAACCATCGACGACAGAATTCGATGCACTGCGCGGACAGGGTAAAATAGAGCGAAAAATGTTGCCACTGATATTGTGCTGGGGTGTAACTATACACAAGCTCCAAGGAACTACTTTGGACCGAGCTGTTTTTGACTTAAGTTGACGCATTTTTGCTAAAGGTCATATGTAGCTTTAGCCGAGTTAGGTCTCTAAAGGGACTAATCATCAGTAGTTTAGACCACCGCAAGTTACTAAATAATCCCCACGATATTAACTCCCTCAATGAAATGACTAGATTGCGAAATTTACCATCTTATAACGAAGTCAATGAATCGTAACTAAAAAGTATAAAATAAAATAAAATAATTTAAAGAAAAACAAAAAACCCGACTGTGTAAAAACTAATTTTAAAAAATACGTGAAAAAATTAACTTAAATAAAAACTAAAAAGAAAGAAACAAGCCCAGTAGTTTAAATCATAAATTCTAATGCAGAACAGAACGACTCACAGTCGGGGCCCATTCAAATTTTACCAATCAAATCTTCCCAAGGGGCCCCGACTGTGAGTCGTTCTGTTCTGCATTAGAATTTATGATTTAAACTACTGGGCTTGTTTCTTTCTTTTTAGTTTTTATTTAAGTTAATTTTTTCACGTATTTTTTAAAATTAGTTTTTACACATTCGGGTTTTTTGTTTTTCTTTAAATTATTTTATTAAAGTTTAGGCAAATAAACTCCGTATATTCCGATCTATGCTCAAAATTTTCGAAAACTGATCTCGCCAAGTTCGTCATTCGTGTGGGTCTTCTATTTCATGTCGATGATTCTTATAGATGACCTTCCATCAAATCTCTGCCACTTCAACAGGCGTTATCAGTGGCGTCGGACAGATACTTCAAGGTGCCCACATCTCGCCAGTTATGTTTAAGTCCCATGTAAAAGGGTGGGAAGCTACTGCCATCAACCAGGCATAATTTATCCAGAATCGTGGCTCCTTGGAATAATTCGCGATGAAAAAATCAATAACACTATGCCCCACCTGGGCATATCTAGGATAGATAATAAATGAAATAGCATAATATCTCCTTAGGGTACCAGGCTAGGACGGTTAGTACCTAATGGGTTAGCTCGCCGTCCGTCCGTCTTATGACGACAGGCCGTGTCGACGGCGCGTTCGTGTTCCACGCGCGCCTCAAAGAGATGTCAGTAAACCGGAGGGGCCAGCAAGGGCCGATATGCCTGCCAGGGCTGCGGGACTGTTCGAAAGAGATACCGCGGCCCTGGAACACAAAGGACCAAAGAAGGAACATGGATGGGTTTTAGTCAGTAAAAGTCTGACACTCCCTTTCGCTCCACCTAGAGCGGGAGGGGTCATTAAAAAGAGAATGCTCATGGAAGTATGGAATTCCGTACCATGCTGCATCAAAATCAAACCTTGTTTTTTATAGACTACTCTGATCGTATTAACTCCTACAAAAATTTTTTTTGAAAAAAAACCCGCGTTTCAGAGTTATTTTATAAAATCGAAACTAACCTAAAAAGTAGGTCTATTTTTTCGACGCTACCAACGACGTATTTTAACACACATACATTAGATTATTGCTCTAAAAACAGCGTAATACACTAATATTAGTAAGAATTACGAGTTAAAGTAACATCCACAGTATGCTTGACTGAAACTCGATTTTATTTTAGACCTTTACATTGACAATAGTCAGTCAGTACAGTACAAATGTCAGATGCCACAGATAAGATAACTATAAACCATAGAGTATAGTAAGTGCTATAAACTAGTCGGGATTTAGGGATGTAATCGATAAATCAAAATCTTTAGGCTGAGAAAATCTATTTTGTTGCAAATAGCAATAAACCAAACTAAATCGATTTGGTGTACTGATCTTACTTAATTGTAATTAATTTCAGAGTCCGCTCGACAGACAAGGGTTTGTTCAATTGAAACGGAACGTCATTTATATTCAGTTGAAACGGAACGTCATATAAAGGGAGTAAAACAATATTCGTACTTTTAAACTCGAAAAGTATATTTCCAGTTCAAAAATCAAATCCCCGACGCGTAATGCCGTAAAAAAATATGAAACTAATTACTATAATATTTTGGTTTTGAGGCGCGAGACTTTTTGGTACCAACTTTGGTCATTGTCCTTTGATGTTTTATTAGTATGGCTATATATCGTTACCCCATATATCGTTGGATAGGTCTTTAAAAAATATTGCGAGTTTGGTACTATAATTTCTCGATTAAGGGATTCGTTTGTGAAATATTAAGCTTTAAAGTGCAAATCTTTGTTAGACTCAAGTGTCCCTCCCTCTACCAGCTAAATAGTTGGGTGCGTGGGTGCGTGAAAAAAATTCACAGTGATAGTATAATTATAATGAAGTTAAAAGCAAAACTACCACAGCTGAGTAGGCTTTACAAGTTTACAAGTAATAGTCGACCAACTTATAAAATGTACTTGGATAAAATATTTTTCTAAACATGATCTTTGGGAGCACAGGTTTTTTAACTGCAAATATAAGTTTGTATTTTATTATTACAATAATAATCATCGTTCGGAGGCAAATCAAACCGTAGGAACTGTCTGCATATTTTGATGGGCAACTACGGAACCCTACATTGTGTGTAGCCGGACACGCACTGGGCCAGTTTTTAGCATCAGTACGAAAAAAAAAATTTCTTTCTTCCTTCCACTTTTCTCGGTGTTGTGCTTCTTCTCGCCAACTCGTAATGAAGCCATCCAAGGTGTCCGGCCATTTTCTCCTCGGTCTGCCGCGACCCCGTGTAGCTCTGGCTCTAGGCTCCAGTCTTGCGATATTTTTATAATTTTAGAATCTTCAACACTAATGTAAATTGCGACTGCAGTACATCAAGTTAACAAACTTAAATCCATTAGACACCTCACTATACTTAATTAACTTTATGTGTGCTTTCACGCCAAAGCCAAATAGAGAAAATAAAACTCACACAAATGTTAGTACTGGTTTTTTTTAAATTTTCACCTGGAGGATTAACCTAATTAGGTTTTGTAAACAGTCCATACGTGTTTAGGTACACACTTATACAGGGCTAATCAAATTAGTCAGTGAAACTTCACGGACAATTGAAGAAATTTATGGTTATCAATCATAATTTTTTTATCTGTAATAATTGTAAAAAAGACAAGTTTTTTAGTGGTAATTTAAGATATGGAAGAGTGGAGTCTCCTAACACTTAGCTTTAGACGCCTAAAAGGAAACACCAATCACTAGTTTGTAAGAAAAACTTGTTAAAACCAATTAATTATTTTTAATTTTCATTTTTCATAATGTCAAGCTATATATTTCCAGTATAATATGACGACGCTTTGTATAGGCTTCAGCACAATGAAAGGTTAGCTCTTATTCGTTTAGCATAGCTTGATTGGTCTTCGTGCGTACTTCATCATTTTCCTGTCCTTATCCCAATTTATTTCGGGTCGGCGCAGCATGTCTTCCTCTTCCATACTTCTCTTTTACTCGTCATCTCAGCAATAACTCGTTTCTAGTCATATCAACCTTCACACAGTCCATCCACAGTACACAAAACTAAAACAAAAAAAATTGAGAGGTGTCAAGGGACACCCGAATGGAACGAAGTTCATTTCGATTAATTAGTGAAAAAAAAAGAAAAAAAAAACCTTGGCAGTCGTTGCTTAACCTTGATCACCCATCCACAGACCAACCTTGGCAACCGTTGCTTAACTTGGATCACCCATCCACAGACAGACCTTGGCAGTCGTTGCTTAACCTTGATCACCTATCCACAGACCAACCTTGCCGTTGCTTAACTTGGATCACCCATCCACAGATAGACCTTGGCAGTCGTTGCTTAACCTTGATCACCCATCCACAGACAGACCTCGGCAACCGTTACTTAACTTGGATCACCCATCAACAGACAGACCTTGGCAGTCGTTGCTTAACCTTTATCACCCATCCACAGACCAAAGACGAAACGAAAATATCTTTGCTTTCTATAAGAGAGAGAGCGAGACAGACAGAGAAACATGCGCACGCCGCACGGCTTACAATAGCGTACTATAGCAAAAATACATTACCCTCCTTTGCGTCGCGCAGTCGGGTAAAAAGTGTCGTTACAACTTTTCGTCTGAATTTTTTCCGTCTAGCCCCCTTTCGCACCACGCGATAAGGAACTTCGTTCCAAAAAGTGATCTTTCTAGTAACTTCGCCTTCACATCCGCGACCGCTTACTCTATAATCTGTTACTTACTTTGAAATGTAATATCTAACTTTCACTTGCGTCAGGGTCAGAAATTATCCTTCAAAAACGTGCTCCCGGGACACAATAGTATCCTAGTTCTAATCCTCGTTTTAATCGAAATCAATTCAGCCTTGAATTCATCATGATAATGGAACAAACAGATATCTGTTATCTTTTCATGCAAATATTAGTACAGATTAATATTTGCATGAAAAGATTCCGCCCGCCACACAGTCACATTTATCAAATTCACCCTCAAATTCACCAATTGTATACCTATTTCAAAATTCCATTGACTCATACACCCTCTTCGGCGAACGTGAGCTTGCCAATCATTTAATTGACTTGGTATGAAAGCACACATAGCCACCGCATTCAATTCGTCTAATGCACCATTCGTTTCACTCCGCATTGATAGCTTTCCACTACAGTCCATGTTTGTATCCATTTTCAAAATAGAACAGTTTAATAAAAAGTCTATAAAACTGTTGGTATTGAAAATTTTGCTTGTTTATCTAGGTATTGAAAATGTTAAATGGATTTTTCTAGAGAGAATTTTGCTGTAATGTTTTTAGCCAAGGAGATAGTTATATGTTTTTTACAACTGCCTACATGATTATGTATTTAAACCGACGTTAAAAAAGAGAAGGTTCTTAGTTTAATTGAATGTCTTATTTATACTATAATCTTCTTACTTCTTATCTTATCTTACTTATCTATCTTCTATCTTCTACTATTATAAATGCGAAAGTTTGGATGGATGTTTGTTACTCAATCACGCCAGAACGGCTGAACGGATCTGGATGAAATTTGGAACAGAGATAGATTATAGTCTGGAATACCACATAGGCTATAGGGAATAACATATATTATCGCGCTATTAACTTAGGGGGATGAGCAATAGAGTCCATATTCTTGGCTACTGTTTGACAACTGACAATGTTTGACAACTGACAACTGTCATAGCATGCATTAGAATAGAACGGCTATTTCAAACGAATTGTCACAGGTATAAGTAGCCTATTGGTTCAGCGACCTCCCTGTTTTTGTTCTGAATCATCAACTGGCCCAACAAGGACCGCAATGTACAGCATGAAAGTTTTTTTTTAAGTTGTTTCACACTAGAAATTTCTCCTGTATCGTGGGTGTGTTTACAAACATTTAAAACTCACAAACACATACAGCCAGACCCGGAAGAACTACCTGTATGCCACACAAAAATTAGTTCGGTGCGGGCATGAAACCCGACATAAGCAGCGCAGCAGCCATTCGCTCAGCCACTGCGCCAACCGTGTCGTCATATAACTGTGGTTGTGGCTTCCTTAGGCATTGTTGCAACTTTGCTTAGGACTGCACATTCCATTTTCAAATTGCCGCTGTATCTTGCAAGCGAAGATACGTCCCAACATGTAATATCACCAAAAAACGGGGGAGTACTTTTGCAGCAGTGGAAGTAGTTTGGGAAGAGTGCACAATGTCGCACAAGCATGCATTAGAGGCGTTGAACCGCAGCTTGCAGGACATCCGTGACAACCAGGTGCTTATGGGTGGCGTCATCATTTTGTTCGCAGCGACTTTAGACCCTATGGACGGTGAGTAATTAGCTAGCTCGCCGTCCAACCGTTTTATGACGACAGGCCGTGTCGAACGCACATTCGTGTTCCACACGCGCCTCAAAATGATGTCAGCAAACCGGAAGGGGTCCGTAAGGGCCGATACCTGTCGGAGCTGCGGGACTGTTCGAAAGAGATATTGCGGCTCTGGAACACAAAGCGCTAAGAAGGAACATGGATGACACTCCCTTCCGGTCCACCCAGCGCGAGAGGAGGGGTCATTATTTTGAAAAGGCGTCTTTAGACAGACACTGCCAGTTATTAAGAGGGGCCATTTTGTAATAAAAAAGGGGCACACGCACGGGGATGAAACGCATGACTCATGGCGTCGCCACTGTGAAAACCTCCTTGATTGAAAAGCTCCATTATGTGCAACATGTGCGTCCAACTGTACAACGACCACGAAGCAGGTGTCTTTGCGAATAAGCTGCTGCAAATGGGAGAGGGTCGTCTGGAATTGGCGGGGATGGGAAAATTCTATTTTCGGAAGAATTTTCCCATCCAACTGCTGTGCTATCGCCAAAGAACGAGTGGGTCAGTATAATATTATAAGAGGTAAAGTTTGTGTGTTTGTGATATCTGGATCTACTGAACCGATTTTGAGAATTCTTTTACCAATAGAAAACCACGTTATTTGTGAGTGTCATAGGCCATAATATTAACCCGAAAAACGAAAACACTTTTTCGTTGTAGTCGGATTTGCAAACTAAGTCGGAGAAAAAGCTTTCGAAAATGTTTACCGGCCAACGAACATCACGCCTGAATTCCCCGAAGGGTTAGGCAGTGGAGTGCCTAATAGTACACCCACATTTTGCCAGCTATGTTAAGTCCCATGTAATAGGGGACGAGCTTATTGCCATTAACCGGTACAAATCTAGACTCCGTGGTTGATACTGAGAAATTCGTGATTTAAAAACTCAATAACAATCTGTCCGATCCGGGAATCGAACCCTCCGGGGACCTCATGCTCAGCAATCGCGATTGCGGCAACGAAGCAGTCACGGTTTTATGACGTAACAAAACATGAAGATTTCTTTGGTATGTTCAAGTTAAATATAATATAAGTAAGCATTAAGGATACACATAAACATTCTAAAATAAATTCTCTACGACAGTGAAGAGCACTAAAATCCGTTACGGAGTTGCACATCCAGACAATATGACAGACAGGATTAAATACATTCAGAAAATGTAAAATGTCCGGATTTTCGGAAATTTTGCAATAAAGCGTCAGTATTTTACGGCTCGTAAAACTTAACAGTATTTTTCACACTTTAAGGCTCATTAATGGGTCACTTAATTATTTCGATAAAGCGAGGATGTTCTGAATTGTTGCAGATTTATAGTGTTACAATAAAATTGGTTACTGCATTCAGTGTTTCGAGTTCAAGTAGCCTTTATTAGCAATCCGTGTAGCCATCAAAAATTTCTAGATAGCTTTGCTCTTTAGCAAAGTGAGTCTATCCCCTCTACAAGACAAAGGTGAAAAACTTGCGTTCCGTATTCAATATCCTATACTATGAAATGAGCAATATTTGTAAAAAATATTTATTAACAATCAAGTTCTCGAAAACGGGTTTACGGGGGTGAAAAATCGATCGAGTTAGGTCTCTCTCATATTTGGAAAAAATCGGTTTCTCTTTTCTCATCGGAGCAGAGTTCGGTCGTCCAGGTTTATAAAAATGATAGGTACGAATGACTGTGTTTTTACCCGACTGCGCGACGCAAAGGACGGGTAATGTGTTTATCAGTCTATGTATGTATGTATGTTTGTTTCTATGTGGCGTTCTAGAGACCAAATGCGTAGGCCGATTTTGATAATTCTTACGTCAATCGATTCGTCTTAACCTTGCGAGTGTCACTAAAGACATGACAGTAATCAAAATTCACCACAGCGACAACCAGACGCTATATTGTCAAAATGAAAAAAAAAAAATTCAATGAACTATGTCAAGTGGGGTATCGTTGAATAGGTATTTTAAAATCATCTTTAGGTTTCTTTTATCATTTTTCATTTTAAATAATAGTTTAGGATATATAACGATTTAAAGTTGTTTAACAAAACAATCATTCTCGCTAATTTTCTTACTTAGTGATTTGTTTTTATTTCAAGTATAAACGATATACAAACAAAAAAAAAACAGTGAAAAAGCATGAAGAAAATTTTTAATTTGGATTCCTATTGTTTTTTGTTATCATCATTACATTTCTGTCACCAAAACTTTTACGATTCACGACTCATAGTTCGGTAGGTAGGGTACATCAGGGCCGGCAGTCTCGACATAGATACCGACATTGTCGAAAACTTTCGATCGCTTATTAAGAACGAAAAAATTCGGTTGCAATAGCGATGCTTGCGAGAAACTCATCTTGGATGTTTAGAGTTGCATTTCTCGCTAGCAACGTTATTGCAACCGAACTTTTTCGTTCTTATTAAGCGATCGAAAGTTTGCGACAATGTCGGTATCTATGTCGAGACTGCCGGCTCAGTAGTTAATAAGTTTTTCGCTATAATATCTTAAAAACTGCGACTGCGAGTTAAACTTGAAAACCTGCGGCCTTTAACTGGCGAACGCCTTCAAAGAGAACGACAGAAATGGAAATCTATAGATTGGGTGATAATAGATGAGATTTCTATGGTATTTTACCTAACGCTACGGAATATTAATCTACGCCTTCACGAAATGAAGCATAATCGACTGCACTTTGGTGGTTGTAATATTATTTTATTTGGTGATCTAATGCAATTGCCACCTGTGTCCAAAACAACTGGCGGGGCTTATTGCTATCGACAACCTGCGACGTTAATAGGTGAAGTCAACCTCTGGCATCTATTTGATTTCTGTGAGTTACCACAAAATATGAGACAAGGACATGACACAACATTTGTGGATATATTAAATAATCTTAGAGTCGGTCAACTGACAATGCAACAATTGGAGATATTAGATAGTCGACGGGTAGAGATAGACGATCTCAATGAAATCATTCGAGTTTTCCCAACTACTAGACAGGTCGATGAACATAATCAAAAGATGACAACTATATTGGCAAAAACTACTAGGTTGTATAAATTACATGCAGTTGATATATCAATAGAATCGAAAACATATGGTCAAAAACCGATAGATGTTTATGTTTCTGATGATCCTAACAAAACTGGAGGAATCGTTAAATATTTAACAATCGGTTTAGGATCACGAGTTATGTTACGAAGAAATTTGAATGTTATCCATGGTCTTGTTAACGGAGCAATGGGTGTTATAAGAACAATTGAGTGGCCAGCTCTTCGGAGGGACCAATCGGAACCCGGAGAATTGCCACAGGCTGTTTATCTAGAATTTGACGACAAAGCGATTAAAAACAATGTTCCTGGAGTAGGAGTCAGAATCGAACCATCGACGACAGAATTCGATGCACTGCGCGAACAGGGTAAAATAGAGCGAAAAATGTTGCCACTGATATTGTGCTGGGGTGTAACTGTACACAAGCTCCAAGGAACTACTTTGGACCGAGCTGTGGTTGACTTAATTTCACGCATTTTTGCTAAAGGTCAAGCATATGTAGCTATGAGCCGAGTTAGGTCTCTAAAGGGACTAATCATCAGTAGTTTAGACCACCGCAAGTGACTAAATAATCCCCACGATATTAACTCCCTCAACGAAAAGACTAGATTGCGAAATTTACCATCTTATAACGAAGTCAATGAATCGTAACTAAAAAGTGTAAAATAAAATAAAATAATTTAAAGAAAAACGAAAAACCCGACTGTGTAAAAACTAATTTAAAAAAATACGTGAAAAAATTAACTTAAATAAAAACTAAAAAGAAAGAAACAAGCCCAGTAGTTTAAATCATAAATTCTAATGCAGAACAGAACGACTCACAGTCGGGGCCCATTCAAATTTTACCAATCAAATCTTCCCAAGGGGCCCCGACTGTGAGTCGTTCTGATCTGCATTAGAATTTATGATTTAAACTACTGGGCTTGTTTCTTTCTTTTTAGTTTTTATTTAAGTTAATTTTTTCACGTATTTTTTAAAATTAGTTTTTACACAGTCGGGTTTTTCGTTTTTCTTTAAATTATTTTATTTTTTATGATTATCTTATGATATCTATGATATCTATCTATTATTTTATGATATCTCTCATTACACTAAAATGCCTCATCAAAGGAGACTGAAATGATTTAGAATGATGAATCCACAAAAAAATCCTTTCTAATACTGTTTCTGATAATCGTAATAAAACGAGTTTGTAGGCATCGATTAGTGGCGCTTTGTAATTTCTGCCTTCCACCCCCATTCGAAAAATCAATGTAGGTATGTATGTATGTTTTCTGAGTCTTAAATCGAGAAGTAGACTTTACGAAGTGACAATTCAAGATTGTTTCATACAAAACATGTTTCCCTTCAATATTTTTAAGCCAAAATTCAAGAAAACATTCGCTTGTGTAAGCGAAACGGTGTCATAAGACCCTCAAACGGTTCGCACAGGTGTAGTAAGTACCTTCTCAGTTCATTTCGCTCCTCAACGGGAAATAAGGCTTCGCACTGAACGTTGGGTATCAACATAGTACCTTCAGAAGGTTGTTTCGTCACAACGAGCGAAAACACTCGCACGCACTATAGATACGAGTACATACGTCTATGCGTATCGGTTTTACAGTCCAACTGAATACCGGGATCGTGTGTGTACGTGAAACGTGTCTATGTGTGCGTGCGTTTTCGCTCTTTGTGTAAAGAAGACCTTCTGTCTTGTATGTGCGCCTGGTATCAGCAAGTTCAGTTCACACCATATTACATCATACAACCATATTTCTCCGAGATCATTCGGATTCCATTTGGGACACATGTCCTTCACATTTATTTATAGGAAAGAAAAATGTAGAAAACTTTCTTTTTTTGGCGTATGGTAAAGTTGTCATCGGAAAGTGATTTATTGCAAGAATCCTTGCAAGGGTTCCGTTAACTGATGTTTGGGACTTTATCCTGTAAGGCATACCTATATTTTCTTCACTCACTTACTGAATGGAAAATTTAAATTGAGAACTGTTCACTTTAGCATAACTTGTGGTGATTCCTTTGAAATTCGACATTTCTTAAGTTTTTCCTTACGAAAAGCCAATGAGCAAATGAATGGATCATGGTGACTTTCTATTTTTCGGCAGCTACCAACGACACTTTACTCATGTTGGAGAAAATGACATAACAATCGATAGTTAAGTGAAGTTCAAAACTGAACCCCGATTGAGCTGAATCAGTTTATATAAGGTGATTTTATCTCATCGGAGGAAAACCTGTGTGGGTAGTGTAAAGTGGTCAAAGGAATTAGAACCTTGTTTTTGAAGGAGAATAAAACCATATTAACGTTGACTGTCTCCTTGGTCTAGTGGTAGCAATCGCGACTGCAGTGCATTAGGTAGGGCGGGTTCAATTTAAGAGTGCGGCAAATTGTTATTGGATTTTTCCATTAGGAATTTCTCAGAAGTAGCCACGAAATCTAGATTTGTGCCTGGTTAATGGCAATAGGCTCGCCCCTTTCATATATATATTTACACCACACTTGACTTAAACATAACTGGTTAAACGTGGGTCCATTAGGTACACATCTCCCTAATCCTTCGGAATCTCCAAGCGTGATGTTATGTTTTGTTAAAGCCACATTTTGAACATGTTTTGCTTTTGTTATAGACATAAACTGAAGTCAAAGAATGACCCACCGAATCATATAGCTTCAATCAACATACCGTCATCAGCGTCAGTTCAGTGCCTCTGAATATAAATCAACCACCGAGGGTTTTCCCAACTCGATTGCGGTCACCTCACGATTCACTGGAAGCAGTAAATGTCAATATTTTACGTGGACAGACTGCCATTTGACTTATACAACCCGATCACTGGACTATACCGAAAGAGTATTGTTGAGTATCAAGCTCCAGGTGTGCTGCTGGTGGTCTTGACTAAAACTACTTGAATTATAGATATTAAATTGTATTTCTTGGGTTGGTTTGAGATAACCGATATGTGCGCACGCTCAAGATGACGGCGAGTAAGCGAGTGAGTGGCGGGGGAAGCCCGCGATCGCAGTGTGGTATGTGGCCCGATGTGACGTCAGGAACAAGTATAGTTCTGTGAAGGCCTGAAGATCCTTAGAATATCATACATATCATAACATCACTCCTGTAATTCCCGACCAGTAAGGTAGACACTTCGCCAGTTATGTTTAAGTCTCATATCATTGCCATCAACCGGGCACAAATTCAGACTCCGTGGCTGCTACTGAATAATTTCTGAAGGAAAAACCCTACAAGACTTTGCCCGACCTCGGAGCTGATACCAAGACCTCGTGCTTGCGAGTACTAGACCAACGAGGCCTAGAATACTGTAGCCTTTTTGGATGCCTCGTTGGTATAGTAGTTCTAAGCGCATCTTCTGAGGTCCCGCTGCGCTGTTTTGAATCTTAGGCACAGTGTTCCTAATTGTGGTGGAGTTTGGTTCGGCAGCTCGGCGGTGAGCCTTTGGTCCTGCGCTTGGTCTCTCTCTCCAGTTGTGTGGCATTGCTGTCCTATCGGAAAAAGAGTCTGAATTTGTGCGCATCTTTTTTACTTAGAGGCTGTTGGTCTTACATACCTGACCATGTCAGCCCCATTGTGACACAAAACAAACGTGATTGCAAGAATACTTAACAATAAAACTGCTACTTACCATGCTATACGGAGTGGAAGGGACACCGACACGAAAACTGTTACCGCGTATTCAGTACATCATTCTGAGCCCCCCACCATAGAAATACAATAACGCTAAAAATGTATGGAACAGCAGATTTTTTTTAAAATTACCGATGAAAAATTTCGATGTGGATATGTACTGAATACGTGTAAACCGTATTATACATATGTATATACCTACTTACTGTATGTGGCTGTATTACTTAAAATATTTGTAAACATAATACTTGTATTGTAAATTCTAATAGCTTTCGCACTACATGGAATCGATAATATGAGACTTTGAAAAGCACCCAGATCTAGCATGTTGGTATTTAATTCAGTTCGGTGTTGTTGTTTAATCTAGGCTTGCTCTCTATAACATAAAACTTAAAAAAATACTTCGTAACCTTTATTGGGTCTTCGAATTTTAAACCTCTGCCTACACGAATAACAAGCTCAATATTATTATTATGTTACTGTGCCTTTGAAAGACCTACACAAAGCTTGCTTCGTTCAGTGTTGAGTTTCATTATCAAATTAAAAGTTTTTATTTTTGTTTTTATAACGCTTCGTTTCGCTCCCAGCATTTTGCTGTGTAGCTGTAAAACCGAATGCGTGACCGTTGCCGTCATAGAGGGATTAAGCCGAGAAAATGAATTAATAAAACAACAAGTAGGGCGTAATTTATTTAATTAGTTTAATTTTGCTGCCCTCGCAGCTGAGTATGGAATAAAATTAATGTGATGAGTGGATTATATGGACAGGATAAATGTATTTTATTGTTAAGGAAATAGAGGCAGACAATATAGGATTTACACTTACCTTATTATGGTGTTTGGTGGTTTTTTAGAAAGGTCAGATCCGTAGTACTTGCATTCGGTGTGCGTGTATGACCAGATGTATAGGACAGTCTGTAGTTCATGCCCACCTGACGGCCATTTGTGTACAGGAGGAGTAGGTACACCGAATTATGCTAGCTTAAAGGAATGATACTAAACCCATTTTTTGACGACATCTATACTTATACTTATATTCTTAACATAGTATAAAACAAAGTCGTTCCTGCTGTTTGTACGCTTAGATCTTTTAAACTTCGCAACGGATTTTAATGCAGTTTTCAGCAATAGAAAGAGTCATTCAACAGGAAGGTTTATATGTATATGTATACGAATTGTACCCGTGCGACGACGTGCGAGACGGAGCGGATCAGTAGTATTATAATAAAGAGGTAAAATTTGTTTTATTTAATAAGTTGTCTCCGGAACGAATGATCTAATTCTAAAAATTCTTTCACTGGCAGAAAGCTACATTATTCGTGGTTGCTATAGAATATAAATAATATTTATATCATGCATATTAGCCGAGCTATCACAATTTTTGCGGACGAAGTCGCGGGCGAAGTGCTAGTAGAACACAACTTTACAAACGTGAAAAGACTATCGAACGTTCTCATAGTAACACGAAATATTTGATCTCAGAAACATTGTATCATTTGGCTTCAGTTTTCTATTAAGTACAAAATCCCGAGTGTTGTAGGTACACCAAACTATCCTTGTTATCCTAAAAGTTTTAACAACACTTTAATACAATCTTTGCGATAGATAGTTCAGACAATATACTTCTCCGCTGTAACATTTTCTTCATTTTGTTGAGAAGTCTTTGACAATATTTTTTGTTCGGTAGCAGAAAATCCAAAAAAATCATAAATTTTTCCTGTGGTTTTAAAGAAAGAAATAGAAACAGTATTTATTTGTATCGCACAGGACCAAATAAAAGGATTAAATTAACAATAAAACAAAATAATATAAAAAGAAATATAAGACATTCATTAAACTAAATTGGTCTCGTATGAGGCCAAAATGCCCCTATCTCAGCATGGTGCTGTAACATTTACAAAACTAGACATACGAATAAAAAAAAATCATAGGTAAGAGAGCTAAATAATAGTAGGAGTGGGCTCCTACTCATCTTCGCCTAGCTGCTACATTTAGTTGATTATCAAGCTCTAATTAACCACATAAAAATCAATATTTTACTCGAGCTATTAAGATTTTCACAGTACCTGGTTCTAACAATTTAAATACGAGCTGGCCGAACGTAGTACGGACCATATAATAAGAGGCCAGCTTATTCCAGTTTTGTTACCTCGTAATTTTATCAACTTTGTAGCCATCAAATTAAGCCAGATTTTACACCGTACATTAACTGTGCCTCGACATCCAATTAGCAATTTAAACGTCAACTTAAGTTCATTTTAGAGTAATACTGAGTATGCGACACAATTTAGCGTCATTCATCTGCCTGGACGTGTAGCACATCATATTTACACATATACACAGCAGTCATATTTACACGAGAGGAGGACAAAACGGCCCAAGTAAAGCTGGCATAGCACCTCCACATGTCCTTAGAGAAGTTGCGGGCGCAGTGCAGAATTACAAACAAGAGTCTGATACTAGACACCCACTGTTTGGATCACAACATTGGTAGTTGCAAATTAGAGAGGAACTTGTGGCTAAATAACCTTGACTAGGTTGGACCGTGGTACCTATTACATACCGAGTTTCCTTCCTACATCGGAGAGCACGTTAAGTCGTTGGTCCCGGCTGTCAATTGTAGATCTTTGACAGTCTTTATAGGTAGTCAGTGGTTCGAAAGTGTGACAACCAAAGGATTGTATTACATAGATATAGTACTTCAGTGGGTTGTGGAAGTCAGATAGGCAGTCGCTTCATGTAAAATACTGATATTCAGCTGCAACTGGTTAGACTGGAATACGATATCAACATATCTGGAAAAATGCTAGGCAGATGATGATTGGTAGTTGTAAATTAAGTTAACAGTTTCATTAAATCTGCGGCGTCCTTATCAGAAAACCGTTCAAGACCAGATACTGCTTATTACTTTTATTTTGAATATTTCAACATGCTACTATTACAGTTAAGTAATTGATAGTCGTAGTTGTTATGTATAAAGTCTGAAAACATACAGACAGACAGACCGAAAAAAATGGTAAATGTGTCGCTTTCCGTACACCGCTCGACCTAAACGGTGTCGACGAAAACCTTATCTTTACCTTTAGGTACGGAGCCCTAAAAACGCGGGCCAAGTAAGGAGGCTAAATTAACTAGTTACATAAAAGTGAAAAACGACATTCGCTAGGAACCCGAGCAGAACCGTGGGCTGTATTTCTCAGCAGTATTTTATAAGCGAGTTTTGCTCATCTCTGATCATTTGTCCATGTAATGGCGAACGCTTTGCCTCCGTGTGATGCGACGCCTTGTTTTAAAAGAAACCTCTTTTTATTTTATACACCTCTGATTCTTTACTCTACTAGATTGGCTGTGAAGAGAAGTAATACGAAATGGTTGTAATTTATTCTAGTTTATTTTTGTGTAATATTTTTCTTTAGTAAGACAAATATTGCAACATTTTTGGTGAAAAGATCCGTGCATGTTTTCGCGGCCGTATTTCATAATGTACATACGTTTATGAGGTTATTAAGGCCCTAAATGTTGTACTTAGGGTTATATTTCGCGCTGAAATAATTCTGGCCCTTTTATGAATTCCCTCAATGTGTAAATTCTTTGTTTACTTTGAATACTCGGCTCTGTGAAGAGGTAAAATAATATTCCGTGAAAGTCATGTCCGAAATATAAAACACATTAAGACCTGTCGTAAATAATTTTATCAAAAGTTCCACATTTTTTCATAAAATGATTTCAGAATACAGACGACTTAAGCCTACAAGGTAGCCTATTTTAGCTTATTCAATTACTTTTCGAAGAAGAATCTTTGAGAAGACTCATCTCGTCCGTCGTGACGCTAAATATTGCTCCAAATATCCTAATTTATGTTACGTTGATGGCAATTACTTTTCTTTAGATACTTTTGATTTTCGAAAAATAAGCTAGTTATAAATACAAGTTACTTTATGTTGAGAGCAGCGGTGGCCCAGTGGTAGCGGCCCGACTTACGAGCATTAAGTCATGGGTTCGAACCCAGGCAACCAGCATTACTTTGTGTAATTTATTTCATCACCACTGCTCTCAAAACGGTGAAGAAAAACATCGTGAGGAAACCGGCATGTCCTAGAACCAAAAAATCGATAAAAGACATGTGACATCTACCAACCTGCACTGGGCCCGCGTGGTGGATTATAGCCCATTCCCTCTCATAGAGAGGAGGCCTGTGTACCCAGCAGTGGGAACATTATAGGCTGATTATGCTATTACTATGTGTGAAACATAATAACATTCAGTGAGAGTACGACGGGTTTTCTCACTATCATCCTTTTTTCGGTAGTTATCTCTGGCTTGACGTAGGCATCTCCATTTGACTCCATCTCCGACCACATTGTAGGATCAAAATGAAAAAAAAAGCCGATACGGTCAATTAACTGATGCGGCCGGACACGGACACCTTTAATACTTTGGTACTGACTGCAGAATCTGTCAGTATCATTATCCGTACTTTGTCTGTAACGGTGTGTCCGACCTTTTATAATTTTTTGTGCTATCAAAATCACTGGTTGGTGAACATGCATTTAGAATGGAATGTAATACTGAACTTCGAAATTTAAATAATCATTTTATTATCAGGCAACAAGGCCCATAGATAAAATACACAAAATAATTTTATACAAAGATAAACTAATACATATTTTAAAAACCTTAGAACTAATACATAGTAAACTATACACGTAATGTTGTCGGCGTCGTGTTTCGCTGCGTGGTGTCGCGTAACCGTCCTCGGAAACGTCGATATACGACACCCGTCGGCCAAAAGTCCTCTTTGAGGTAGGTCTGCAGATGTTGGGTTGGAACTCTTACCACGAATGACTTAAAGTTGATATTGTGGCGCGATTCCAACCTTTCGACCCTCAGAGTCCAGTTGGTCTTCACCTTCAAATACTGCACGACTTCCTCAGTTGTCGTGGAGTGATGCAGACGAGAAAGGTACAGCTGCGTCGTAGGCACAGCAGGACGCAGCAGCATGTTGGGTCCACTCGGTGCGGTGCCGCACAGGTTACGAGAACAGGGCTTCTTCTTCTTCCTTTCTACTTTCGTGAAACCCTCCTCATCAACTTGGCTGGCTCTTGGCAAAGAGCTACGGACCGCAGTCAGGGCAGTTTGAACACCCTTTCTCAGTTTTTCCCCTTTTCTGGTTTGTCGCTTAGGCTGCGACGCATCTGGTTTGCCGCTGGCGACAATAGCAGCGTAGGCACGTTTAGGGGTCGACGTACCTACGCGTGACGTTCCCGCAGCCGGTGTTGCGGCGCGGGCGACGGCGGCGGCGGGTGGCGCTTGCTCAGCGTTATCGGCAGCTGGTGACGCACTTGTGTTCGCCGATTCAAAACTGCCGACGAATGCATTTTGCGCCCCTCGCCGTGAGTTCACCTTTGAGGCCTCAGGTGACCCAATTACCGAACCAATGTTGCGCAATGATGCTATTTCTGCACGTAGTTCAGTATTGGTTTTTTCTGATACCTCCATTCTGGACTGCATCTTGGTCATCTCCGCTTTTAAAGAAGTGATGTCCTTTAACAGCCGCGTGAGTCGACGTGATCGAACGTGACGGGAGGCAGTTTACTTAGCTCTTTCGCCACGAAGTCAGGCACGTCGTCCGGGTCAGTCTTCTTCAACATATCGATGATATCTTGAATACTCTTCTCGGTTCCATCTCTGCGACGAGACGGCATCTGGTCGAGTTTTCCAAGTGACTGGAACAGTAACAGTTTTCCGCTGCTGATCTCGTCCTCCTTGTAATTGGACCGACATATCTGCAGGATGCTCACCTCATCCATGTAGTCGATAGCATGGACCAGGAATGCCAGCAATTCATTGACTATGAGTTGTTTGGAACTCATAGTGTTTACGGGCAGCGGCTATGGCCGCGCAACACGCGAATAATATTCGTGCCGTGCACAGTGGAAACACGTCCGTGTTCGAGCGCGCATCGCACTGCACTAAAGCCGATGCACTGCATTTATAAAGTTAACAAAAAAAAAACTATTTTTAACAAATTTTTTTTTCGACTTATTGAATGCTTATTGACGACATTATGACTACTCATTTAATTGAGAATGTTCAGAATCGCGATGTACTAAACTTCGAAAACTTGCCATGACAAATGACTTAATTAAATGTTATAGCACAGTATAAGGATAGTACCTGCAAACATCATCGCTCCATTTAGCCTTAGGCAATCTTAACCCTGCGTTTCCCGGTTTGCATTTCCGTCGATATCGTCTCAAGAACACGTCTACCCCAGCGGTCATTGGTCGGCGGTTTAGTGCCCACGGTAGTCGAGTTACGACCGTGGTGGTCATTGGTTAAACGTTCGGTGTATTCGCCAAGATTTGATTTGATGCCACTATCGTTTTATGCGATACTTGGCATCAGGTTTTACGGTAGCATAGTATAAGCAAAATATGACAGTTCGATATTAGTTAACCGACTTCAAAAAATGAGGAGGTTTCTCAATTCGACCGTATATATTATATTTTAGTCTGTTAAACATGATCGCTTTTACCTTTTGTCACGTAAACATTACTGAATTCTACGTACTTTTGAACACAATTTTAAATTAGCTGTTTCCTGTAGCCTGTGACCTTCTTCGGCGTAAAATTACAATAGAACTAATATTACTTCCCTATATGAATCGAACTGTGTTAACAATTTCAAGGGTCGACTTTTTTTTAGCACGAAACCCTAATCCTTTTTCTAAAATAAAAGTAGCCTCAGTTACTCCTTATGGCATCAGCTGTCTGCCAGTAAAATTTCCGTCACAATCGGCCCAGTCATTTTGGATACATAAAAATAATATCGTATATACTTTCATATGTATTCAGTAAAAAACTGTTAATTTTATTTATTTTTTTAAAGATACAATCTCATTTATTTGCGTTTGTGTTCTTTATTTTGACTATTCACCATTCCCTAGAGAAGAAATGTGGTAAGTGTATAAAAGAGTCAATCTGTCACAAGGCCACGGTAGTCCATCAATTCCCCTCTGGGAAGACCCATGTCTTCGACCTGTACGGTTTATTTAATCAAATGGCCAATATTAAAAGGAAGGGTTAGCTAGCTATTTATTCTTATAGCAAAAGGAGTTTCCAGTGGGGATAGTAAAAGGAGGATAAGAGAATTTTCAAGGACACCTCTATATCGTAATCCTCTGTGTCGCGTTCGACACTTGCTTTTGCAAAGGTGCTACGCTGTGCGGGGATTGAAAATTGAACCGAGCTTATTGGTTGATTTTTCATAGGTTTCCTGTACAAATCTTGTGGCTCCAAACACAAAATAAGAAAACGATATAGTTTTAATTGACTGCCTCGTTCGTCTAATGGTCGCTGAACTGCTGAGCCCGAAGTCTGGGTTCGGTTCCCAGGTCGAGCAAAGTGTAATTGAGTTTTTTCATTAGGAATTTCTCAGTGTCAGCCACGGAGTCTGAATTCGCGCCCAAATAATGGCAATAGGTTCGCACGAAATTGGAACTAAAACATAACTGGGTACTATTAGTTACACTTCTGCCTAACCTTTAGCAGACTTCAGGTGTTATGTTATGTTTATGTTATTAGGAAAAAGATACAACCAAGAACTGCGTTTTCGAGTTTTCTTGCTACGACTTATTCGCCAAAGCAATAAATTAAACTTTACAGTACACACCCATCAAAAATTGCCTTAACGAAATATTTTTCTGTGTCCAAATTGCCCTTTTCGAGAGAAGAAGAGGCCATTACTTCCCTCCTTTGTTATAACGAGGTTACTCCAAGTTCGTAAGTGACACCCGCGACTCGCCATTGTGCGAAGCAAGTCAAGGTGACGCGAATAAATAACAGCATGAACAAGTTATATTACCAAGTTTAGTGTTAAGGGTGTATTTAATATGAATAAGTTATTTTAATGAGTAAGTTACGGTGGAATTAGGGATGGATGTAAAAGTTGCTGATAAGATCAGAGGCCTTGACACGAGCGCGCGGTGTAAACGTAATGTAAATACGTCGATTTTTTAATCGAAAATACAAATTATCCTATAGCATTTTAGTTAAATTGTTTTCAAGAAACACAATCACTCAATCAGTATCATTGATAAATATGAATAAATTCTTAAAATATATTACACTAGCTCATGCCCGCGGCTTCACCCGCGTAAGTTCAGTAATTGTCCCACGGGATCGCACTACCGGGACAAAAAGTATCCTATGTGTTAATCCAGGTTATAAACTATCTGTGTGCCAAATTTCATCCAAATCCGGTCAGTAGTTTTTGCGTGAAAGAGTAACAAACATTCATCCATCCATACTCACAAACTTTCGCATTTATAATACGAGTAGTAAGTAGGATGTAAAACGAGTATTTTAAATTAAAAAAAAATCGACGTTTATACGTTACGTTAACACTAGTGTACCTACTACGTGAGCTCGACAAATGGATGTGCGATTAACGCTTATGCGACAAAACTGTACTGGGACTCGCCATAGTTCGACACAGCGCCTCATGGTCTCCTCAATTCTTTTTTGAGGTCCTAGTGCAACAAAATAGTTTTTTTTCCTCTTCTTCTACTTTGTCATATTGACGGCAATCTAAATTGTGTCATCCACGCGCATGCCGACCCTGAAGCCGAGAACACCATTATCCATAACGTCAGGAATAGGTAGGTGTTTCAGTTGCGTTATGGTCGGAAATTATCCCTCTGAAATGTTTAAAATATAGCCTATGACACTCATGGATAAAGTAGCTGTCCATTAGTGAAAGAATTTTCGGAATCGGAACCTGCGTTCCGGCGATTACCTACCTTACAAACAAATTTTACCTCTTTATATTATTAGTATAGATTGCCAACGTGCTAGTTCCCATCCAGGCACTAAAAACAACATCTGAAGTGTGTTTGTAAATAGTAAATAATATATATTAGTAGTAGTTAGTACAATTCTTATCTGTACATTACGTAAATTTAAGTTAAGGAAGAGTGGAGTATCCTAATACAGGTATTTACTTGCTTAAAAGGACACTTCTAGCTACTATGTAGTACAACTACTAGCTATGTAGTACAAACCTTGTTAAAGAAATAAACTATTTGTATTTGTTTGTTGAAGACTGCCACATTTTGTAATCTCATTAAGAATTGATTAAGACTCTAAAAAACTTGCAAAGAGTTCACAGGCGACGTTTTTCAAAAATGTTTATTCCTCTCTAGAAATCTTTTTGGCAGTGTCATTAGCGTTATCTACTAATCCTTAAAACATTTATTCTAAGACAACATCTTATCCGTTCCCAACACAATACCTTCAATGGATCCAGGATTTCTTTAAGCTCAACATTTCCTTCAGCTATTTATTTTTCGTTCCTTCTTTTAAACTTGGTAAAGGTAAAATCTATACTGCAAGACGATCTTTTCATCTTGCTCCGTGCAATTTACATACAAAACAAACTTTTTATTCGTCTTCTTTACTGGATCCATCTTTGAGAACATAAAAGAACTTTCCCATCTCAGAATAACGACTCTTTGGTGAATTTATTAGGGTTACTTTGGCAAAACTTGATACACTTATAACAATAGGCAGTTAGGTATTTTTGCCCAGTTCTTGATAAAATAAATACATATGTCGGATTGTCAGGATTCATTCCGTTAGACTCTGCTGAAGATGGGTTTCGTGCAACGAAAACACGCTGGGTGTGACACTGCTTTTATTAAACTGACAAATTACTTAAAATAACAATAAAACTGGACACAATCGGGTATAGTTCCAAGACGTCTTAACTCCGCTGCGATGAGACACAGCATGTCATCCTCGCCGCGAGCTGAAAACATCTGGACTCTGTAGAAGTGCGCTATATGTGTGGATAGACTTGTCAGTAAGTCCCGTGATGTCACCACTGGCGCGCTTACGATATTTTATGTCCATACTAATGACCGGAATCAACAAATATTTAATTAAAATATATGGACAAATTTTAACCCCGCTTTCAGTATGTCTAACCAAAGATATCCAAGCAAAAAAAAACAAATTTAAGTGATTTTGTTTTAGACCATTTTGTGGATGTGTTTATTCTAGTGCCGGCAATTTATTATTTTAAGTCAAAACAAAATCACTTAAATTAGTTTCTTTTTTTGCTTGGATATCTTTGGTTAGACGTACTGAACGCGGTGTTAAAATTTGTCCATCTATTTAAAATTAAAAAAAAATGACTACTTCGTTCGTCTAATGGTCGCAATCGCGACTGCTGAGCAATGAGGTCCTGGGTTCGATTCCTGTCGGGCAAATTGTTATTGGGTAACAACAGGAATTTCTCAGTAGCAGTCGCGGAGTCTGGATTTGTGCCCGGTTGATGGCAATAGGCTCGCCCCGTTACATGGGATTTAATCATAACTGGCGAAATGTGGGTGTACTAGCTACACCTCTACCTAACCCTCCGGGGATAACAGGAGCGATGGTATGTTTTGTTATATATAAAACAAACTGCCACGTTGGTCTACTGCTGAGGAAGAGGTCTCGGGCTCAATTACGAAGTCAGACAAAGTGTTATTGGGTTTTTTGATCTGGAAACTCTCGCTGCTACTTTGATTTGTGCCCGGTTTGTGCATGAGACTAAAACATAACTGTCGAAATATGGGTGTAATATGGGTACACTGCCTATCCCTTCGGGGATTACAGGCGTGATGTTATCTTTATGTATGTTGTATTTTCTCTTTGGTAAAATATCCTAGAAATAAGTAATTGGATAGGTCTTATTTTTATACCAACGACTAATTAGGTAAATAACCATGATGTTTGATAAAGGTCAGGTTTATTATTAACTGGGTGGTAATATCGAGTTTCTTTGTGATTTCGTTCTACTCAAAGTTCAGAGGACAAAATGTAGGGATGACGTTATTCGTCTTGTATAGCTCCATGTCTATCCTGCACTGAAGCAATGATGAAGCTAATGGCTCATAATACGCCCTCAGGGCACAAAAATGGCCAAATAAAACGTACTAGAAATTTATGTTTCTAGAATACCTAGACATTTCCACTAATGTGTCTACCCAGTTCCAAATGCAGTCCAATTTCATTCAAAGAAATAAAGTTCAATCGGCACTTTAATATTTAATGAGTTACCTAAGTACCATCTAGTATTTATTGCTCTGTTAAGGACCAACTCTCTTCAGTAATAGTTTGCATTGCAATTACTCGTAAAGTGTTTAAAGAAAATAATTTAAAGAAAAACAAAAAACCCGACTGTGTAAAAACTAATTTTAAAACTAAAAAGAAAGAAACAAGCCCAGTAGTTTAAATCATAAATTCTAATGCAGAACAGAACGACTCGCAGTCGGGGCCCCTTGGGAAGATTTGATTGGTAAAATTTGAATGGGCCCCGACTGTGAGTCGTTCTGTTCTGCATTAGAATTTATGATTTAAACTACTGGGCTTGTTTCTTTCTTTTTAGTTTTAAAATTAGTTTTTACACAGTCGGGTTTTTTGTTTTTCTTTAAATTATTTTATTTTATACTTTTTAGTTACGATTCATTGACTTCGTTATAAGATGGTAAATTTCGCAATCTAGTAATTTCATTGAGGGAGTTAATATCGTGGGGATTATTAAGTAACTTTCGGTGGTCTAAACTACTGATGATTAGTCCCTCTAGAGACCTAACTCGGCTCAAAGCTACATATGCTTGACCTTTAGCAAAAATGCGTGAACTTAAGTCAACCACAGCTCGGTCCAAAGTAGTTCCTTGGAGCTTGTGTACAGTTACACCCCAGCACAATATCAATGGCAACATTTTTCGCTCTATTTTACCCTGTCCGCGCAGTGCATCGAATTCTGTCGTCGATGGTTCGATTCTGACTCCTACTCCAGGAACATTGTTTTAATTGCTTTGTCGTCAAATTCTAGAAAAACAGCCTGTGGCAATTCTCCGGGTTCCAATTGGTCCCTCCGAAGAGCTGACCACTCAATTGTTCTTATAACACCCATTGCTCCGTTAACAAGACCATGGATAACATACAAATTTCTTCGTAACATAACTCGTGATCCTAAACCGATTGTTAAATATTTAACGATTCCTCCAGTTTTGTTAGGATCATCAGAAACATATACATTTTTTGGTTTTTGACCATATGTTTTCGATTCTACTGATATATCAACTGCATGTAATTTATACAACCTAGTAGTTTTTGCCAATATAGTCATATCATCTTTTGATTATGTTCATCGACCTGTCTAGTAGTTGGGAAAACTCGAATGATTTCATTGAGATCGTCTACCTCTACCCGTCGACTGTCTAATATCTCCAATTGTTGCATTGTCAGTTGACCGACTCTAAGATTATTTAATGTATCCACAAATGTTGTGTCATGTCCTTGTCTCATATTTTGTGGTAACTCACAGAAATCAAATAGATGCCAGAGGTTGACTTCACCTATTAACGTCGCAGGTTGTCGATAGCAATAAGCCCCGCCAGTTGTTTTGGACACAGGTGGCAATTGCATAAGATCACCAAATAAAATAATATTACAACCACCAAAGAGCAGTTGATTATGCTTCATTTCGTGAAGGCGTAGATTAATATTCCGTAGCGTTAGGTAAGGTACCATAGAAATCTCATCTATTATCACCCAATCTATAGATTTCCATTTTTGTCGTTCTCTTTGAAGGCGTTCGCCAGTTAAAGGCCTGTGGCGTATGGTGTAACACTGAAACAGCAAATGTCCGAACCTGCGTCCAATTCCGGCGTCGCGACACACGCGACCGACGTCTTTTGTTTTCAAGGACCTTCAGGATGCCTCCCATGTTCTCCTTCGGGACGACACTGTCCGCCGTGCGCTGCAGCCGCCCTACACTGGTCCTTACAAAGTAATGTCACGGACCGACAAGTTAATCGACATTGACATGGCAGGTAAACGTGTGACGGTCACCATCGACCGTGTGAAGCCTGCATACATTGCACCTGATCCAGAGAGCGACCTCTCCCGGGTATCTGTCCCGCAACAGACCGCCGCGCCCGCGCTTGCCATGCATGCGCCTTCCGCGCCCTCCGCGACCGCACAGCCAACTGTGCCCCCCGTTGCACTACAACCAGTTACCACCCGGTCAGGTCGCACTGTTAGATTTAAGGTTAGACTAGATCTTTAGCTTAAGTATTTTTATTCAGCTGTTTTGTTGCCTATGTTGTAATGTCTACGTCGTGTGTATTTTTATTGTTGTTACGTTGTTTGTATTATTATTATTATTTTTTTTTCATTCTCTGTATGATTGTAAGTAACTTGTCATTTTCTCCGTAGGGGGGTGGTTGTGGCGTATGGTGCAACACTATAAGTGTTGCCAATAAAAATTACGCTCTTCCGGCCGCCGCCATATTGTGAAAAAATACACTAGCTCTCACGACGCGACACGGTGCGTGTATTCTGTTCGTATTACTGCTGTTATAGATTATAGCCAACATTAAACTTGGTTCCCGTATCCACGAGTTTTATTCCGAAGAGTGGGTCTCAAAGTACGACCCATACCTCTAAAGGCCGCAGGTTTTCAAGTTTAACTCGCAGTCGCAGTTTTTAAGATATTATAGCGAAAAACTTATTAACTACTGATGTACCCTACCTACCGAACTATGAGTCGTGAATCGTAATAGTTTTGGTGACAGAAATGTAATGATGATAACAAAAAACAATAGGAATCCAAATTAAATATTTTCGGAACGTACGCACTAAAGTCAGTTTACTATTCTCTCTTAGTGAGCTAAAAATGCTAAAATCAGTTGTAACGAAAACTTAAATCCATAACAAAGAATTCAATTAGTAGACGCGGAGAATCTTAACACCGCGATTCACAAACGTGCATCAAATGAACAACGCCATCTATCGAGCTTGCAAGTAAACTTTTTTCTACTCGGCGACTTGGCGATGAATAAAAGTTATTTTTTTACCAAAAATATTTGTTCTTCATGCTTTCTCACTGTTTTTTTTGTTTGTATATCGTTTATACTTGAAATAAAAACAAATCAATTAGTAAGAAAATTAGCGAGAATGATTGTTTTGTTAAACAACTTTAAATCGTTATATATCCTAAACTGTTATTTAAAATGAAAAATGATAAAAGGAACCTAAAGATGATTTTAAAATACCTATTCAACGATACCCCACTTGACATAGTTCATCGTTTTTTTTTTTTTCATTTTGACAATATAGCGTCTGGTTGTCGCTGTGGTGAATTTTGATTACTGTCATGTCTTTAGTGACACTCGCAAGGTTAAGACGAATCGATTGACGTAAGAATTATCAAAATCGGCCTACGCATTTGGTCTCTAGAACGCCACATAGAAACAAACATACATACATACATAGACTGATAAACACATTACCCTCCTTTGCGTCGCGCAGTCGGGTAAAAAGAGAACTTTTACGAGCAGCATTTCTTGTAAAAGACACCTTATTACAGAGCTGCTTTAGACTGTTATTTATTTATCCTACTTCTTACAACTACATAATAATATAAATGCGAAAGTTTGTGAGGATGGATGAATGGATGGATGTTTGTTACTCTTTCACGAAAAGTACTGACCGGATTTGGATGAAATTTGGCACATAGATAGTTTATCCCTTTATAAAGCAAAGGGAATATTTTTCCCACCATAATTTTCAACTCTTAATTTAAATAATGAGTTCTTGGTAGGTATTCCATTGTTGTATAAAGTTTATTTAAACACTTATCAATCACTCATTAAATATTCAAAGAACATAACTTTTGGTTTAAAAAAGTGAAGTTTATTTTCTCCCAATAATACCTATGCCTATTTGACATTATTTTCCGATTCCCAGATCGTTTTATCCCTGTAGTATGATCCTGTGGGAATTACCGAACTCCACGGGGGCGAAGCCGCGTGCGTGAGCTAGTGCTTTATATTTATTTAAACGTGTACTAAATAGTTCGTAAATATTTGGTACAAAGATAAGAATGCATCTCGGTAGCAGAAAACCTTCATAATAACTTGAAACCCCTTTGAAAAGTTCAAGATATTTTTCGCAGTACATAGAAAAAGCAGGGAGCGAAATACTTGGGAAGATACTCGTACAATATATTTTCTATAAAACATTTTCTAGATTGTAAGATTTTTATGTACAGTTATGTCATTAAACCGAGCGCAGTTCACCTGATGTTGTGATCTTATTTACAGTACGATGTTTTGCCAATGAGAAAAATAAAATTCAACGCCATCAAGTATCGAGCGCAGACCACACCGCTAGCTAGCGAGCGAGCCGGGCAAGCCTTTTTTTTTTTTGGTGGGTGGGAAATCATCAAATGACCCCCCCGCTCTGGGCGGAGCGGAAGGGAGTGTCAGACTCTTACTGACTAAAAACCACCCATGTTCCATCTTTGGCCCTTTATGTTCCAGGGCCGCGGTATCTCTTTCGAATAATCCCGCAGAGCCGGGCAAGCCTCGTTTCATATTTCGTTTCGGCTGTTTCAGTAGTTCGAGGTGTGAACTAAAGTATGAAAAGAGGTGAAACGATGCTACGCCCGGCTCGTTTGCTCGCTTGCCGGCGGTGTGGCCTGCGTGAAGCGCAGATGGAGGAGATATTGAGAATAAAACGCCTATCCTATCCAGTAGCGTGCCTAGGGGCCATCAATTTGACAAGCCCATAAGGCAAGCAGACTGTTCAGAAACCCTAGCATCATGAAGAGTAGTAGTTTATAAGGGCAAGCCAAGCATTTAGGCTTGTATGAAAGTACCGCCACTAATCTTACCACCGACGAGGAAGTGATTTGTATCAAATATTTTCTCGCTCATGAAACCGTAGTCGTACTACGTCGTTACGTCGAAACTTCAGGCTATCAAAAAAAATGCCGAAATACACACTAGCTGCTCGTTGTCCGCCAACTAGTTAATCAAGGTTTAGTTGAAAACCAGTGTCAGGCTCTAATTGCCCGGCATTTTGCTGAACTGGGCCTATTTGGTACAGCAGTGAAGCACACGGTGTTACATTTTTTGATTAGTTTTAAGTTTTTTTTTCTTATATTATTTTTGTTTTATATCGTGTGCACTCGTGGCATGTGCCAAATAAATATATTTTCTTTCTTTCAACTTCTGTCTCAGATGGGAGCTCTACTGGTTTTTCGATAATACACCATTATTTTTAGGTCGTTCTGGAGCCGAATACCATGAACTCGATCATCGAACTCGAAACGATTGGGACTATTTTTTTCAAAAAATAACAAAAAAAAAACACGAAAGAATAAATTTAATGTTTTTTTTTTTTGTAAAATAATGAGAATCGATCGATGAATGAATTTTTCAATGGGTATCGTTCGCATGTGTTGCTGATCGTGGATACGTTTTACACATACATATGCATTTTAGTTCTCATTATTTAAAAAAAAAAACATTAAATTTATTTTTTCGTGTTTTTTTTATGATAAACGATTGGGACTATTTTTTTTTTTAAAATAGTCCCAATCGTTTCGAGTTCGATGATCGAGTTCATGGTATTCGGCTCCAGAACGACCTAAAAATAATGGTGTATACGGCGGTGAAACATGTGCTAAATAATGATTTTAGCTCTGGCAACATAATGTGGAAAAGTGGAGTGGAGTGGTGGTGTGGGTGGTGTGGAGGTGAAAATTATAAACTTATTGTATAAAACTTCTTGAATATTCTGGAAACAAATCGTAGCTCTATTTTGACTTTGAACTAAACGAGCTCATCCATAAAAGTTTTTTTTTCAAAATACAAAGTTTTTATATCAAACTTGTAAATTTACTTTGACCAACTAGGATAAAATAAGGAAGGTACTTGTTGGATGTCTTTGGAAAAGGTCAAGTCAGAGTTCACCTAAGTTTAAGAACAAAAAATGAAAGAAAGAAAAAATTAAAAATTATTTGTCGCAGGGATATGTCTTAAAATGACAAACAAAGCTGCTTCGGTGAATTTGAATACCTAATTTTAGGTTATGTTACAAATAACTATGTGTTTAACCCTAATTTTATCTAATGAATGGGTCGAATTCATTCATTTATTTACATCATTAAAACAGGCTGTTCAAATTGGAATGATTACTTTTGGTTTTATTTAAAAAAACTGCGACTTCTTTTATTGTTAAAATTCATTAGTTATTTAGCGATGGCAAAATAGTGTTATTGCAACATTTTAATGTTTGTTTACTGAACAAAGTAAAAAGTGGTATTTTTTTTTCTAAATCTATACATTATAAACTATAATAAATAAATAAAATTGAAGTGTCTATTTATAATATAAAAATAACAGCTTTTTACTGAATGCATATGAAAATATATTATATACGGCACTTATAACAATTTTTTTTTCTATTTTTGTCTGTCTGTCTGCCTCTCTGCTTGTTGCGGCTAATCTCCGAAACGGCTGGACTGATTTTGACGCGACTTTTATTGGCAGATAGCTGATGATATAGGGTCTAACTTAGGCCACGTTTATTCTAGAATAAGAATAAGTGTTTCGTGCAAAAAATAAAAACTCTTGAAATTGGTAACAAAGTCCGATTAAAAAAGGTGTTTTTTTTGTTATAAGTACCGTTATATTTTCATATGCATTCAGTAAAAAGTTGTTAATTTGAAATTGCAAACAGACACTCAATTTTATTTATTTATGTATGTAGATTCCTCTCAGAAAGTCAAAATATGCCTCAAAGTTCCATAATTTCATGATAACATTGTAGGTTTTTATATGATTGCTTATGGCGCTGAATACATAAAACGATTTCGCTAAATTAGTCGAACAACAGACGTCATTAGACAAATTGATCTGAAATAAAACAATCTAAAGTTAGGCTGGGCTTTTTACAGGTCATTCGTATCTATATAGGTATAACCACGAACCACGCCGTGGTACTGACCGCACCTATTTGCCCAACAAATGAGTCGCGCTAACCGAAACTAAAATGTAGCGAACATTTTAGTACAAATTGAAGCATGAAATTAAATACGGTAAGTATCTTACTTTTATAATTGGGATGTGGACAGAAACTAAAATTATTTATTATTTATTGAATTCGAATACCATGATTCATAATTATAAATAATAAATAAATAATAAAATAAGAGCTTATCGTGTTATTTTATCGCAGGGCAAAGACGATTGAAAAGATTCTCATAGAGAACAAGGAACAAATACAGATATTATGATTGCTGTTGTTTCTGTAGCGGCACTACAAAAAGTACTATAGCGCCCTCTATGACACAAATGAAAAACTAACATCGAAATTCTAAATCGCGCTATTAAAGTTATCCTCGACTTAACACTACATAGGAAAACCCGACAACACCTGTCGGGCAGTAGCCCACCTGACACGACACCCGTCTTGTCGGAGAATCCTCCCTTTTGGGTGATTAAGAATTTTACACTCTGTTCTTCATACCCCTATAATTATATCCATCATCATCTTTTTATCTTTCGATAGACCTACATAGGTCTCTAGTCCTGTGCTTAATGATTCATGAGAATAAAACGAAACTTGGCGGGGGCACTGCTGTGCCCCCAGATCGTTTTAAATATTTTCCACGAGCTAGCGTTAGTAATAAAACACTTTGATGGCGACATTTTCCATGAAGTCAAATTAAAATAAAATGTTTTTGATTACGAATATAAATTTGGGGTTCCACTCAGCGAAATTCGGAAAATTATTTCGAAATAAATAATTACTAAATTGGGAATAAAAACAGGAATGTCAAAATATTTAACACGTGTATGATTTTTAATATTCATTACGGTACTAATTGGCTATTACGGCCACTTTAAAGAAACACGACCGTATTTATGCTATTGGTATTCTATTTATTTATTTAACACTTAAAACACAAAGTCACAGATGCGGACTTAATGCCATAGGCATTTTCTACCAGTCAACTTTTGGGTGATGCAGAGATAAGCAGTGATAGGTGTATATCTGATTTTTGTTTTAAGTACTTACCTAATACTAAGATAAACTACAAGGATATATAAACTACTTTAAAAATATTTAAAATATATATCAAAATATATTTAATGTAAATAGACATTAACACGGATACACAAAAATAAAAAGACAAACAATGGGGAAAACATTACCGTTGTGATGAAACTGCCAGCTTCTATTCCTGGCTAAATACCTATAATAATAATTAATGTACGCGACGGTCCGGGCCTAGTCTATGAGATTATGTGATCAACAAACACATAATTGTTTAAAACGAGCTGGCTTAGCTCGTGCCATCTGAGAGGATTAGGGACTAAGTACACTTATTCAGGTTATTTCAGTTTTTGTCCATAGAAAACACCAGTTGCGTGCGCATCAGTTCAGTCAGAAAGCTGTACGAATGTCATGGTACCTACTAAACTGCTAGTTAGGGGCTGTCTCGACGAGCTTCTCTCGCTCGTGGAGACGGCCCCTTAGTCACAAAGCCACACCTGCAACGTACGTACTATTTGGATGTACTATCGGTACCTCTCCATCTCTCCCTAACTCTTCTGGTATTAGAGTCGTGAACCTAAGCTACGTAATATCCCTGTCTAGTGGTCGCAGGGACAACTACTGAGCAGCAGCCATGAAGTCGAAGTCTCTCACTTGTGCCCGGTTGACGGCAATAGGGACCCTATTGTGGTATAGTATGTAAGTATATAACATTAAGAGTGTGTGTGTGTTTAGATAGTCATGAATGGATCAAATATAGCAAGTGTCTAACCAGCATGCGAGAAGTTTCATTGTCCTTAAGTCCCGTCCTTATATTGCCATTCGAGCGGGGAATCAAATCATGTTCGAGTTTAGTTTCGACTGTGCTCTGCGTGCTATTCGTCAACTTGCACACTATTTGCAAAAAATATCACCATGTGCCAATCAAAGGTATAGAACGAAGAAGTCTTTGTAAACCAGAATAGTGCTGGTGGAGGCCACAGTGGAGGAATTCAAATTTCACTTATCTGCCATAAGCATTGTGCAAATGATCACATGGGACTTTAACATAACTAGCAAAATGTTAGTGTACTATTAGGTAAACCCCTGCCTAACCCTTCGGAGATTCAAGCATTATGTTATGTGTCAACCCGGAAACCAAACACCTAATACGAATGAACTGTCATAATAAGTTTAACAATTATAACGTAAATTGACGAAATTACTTGGATCTAATTGCAAACGTGTTTGTACTTATAATATGCTAATTACTCGGTTCTTATTAGAAGCCTGTTCGTATCCCTTTGATCTCATTACTGGTAATTACTTTAATATGTGTCTGGTGCGAATCTACTGAAGATTTTACGCTTGTGCAGGTTTGTGGCACGGAGTAGTAAAAATGTGGAGTGTTCATAGTCTTATTATTAGAACTTGCGCCGGAGACTGCGTGCGAGATCTACGGTGTCCACTGAAGGACGCTTAGCCAGGGCAGTACGTATTTACTTATACCACCCTAAGATTTTGTACTCAATGCTCTAACTAAATAAATCTGTTGTAAATGGAATCTTGTTTCTATTAAGTCTACCTAATATTGTCAGCAGATAAAAATCACGCTGCCATATAGGTTGTGAAATTAGCGTAAAAGAAAAGGGGTAATAAGTTAATATTCATAAAAACAAAATTAAGTCAAAGTACGGTCAATGAATCTTTTAGTGAGTTCCCAAGTACGACGGTGTAACAGAACATTGACCACTAAATGAATGACAAGGATGGATAGCACTTACAGGGTATTTATTTATATAAAGATAAGACAGTAGGTATACTAAGTAGGTATATTATATACTTGAGAAAAAACACGTTCTCAGTTTTTCGTGTTTTAGTAGTTTTTTTCTGAAATTCTATTTTATAAAATCAAGACACGTGTAAACGAATAGTTTAATAAAGTGTGAATGTCTAAATTCACAGCACACAGCATTAGATATGTTGGTGTAGAGATGTTGATTCCAACTAGTTAGCAATCCATTATGCTATCTATTCAGTGGCTTATCTGAAAGTAAACATTTATTTCCTACTTTCAGAAAATCTCACAATATTATATTTAGCAAACTGTATTGCATGAAATCGCAGTTTTCATTACATGAAAATAAATAAATACTACTCGTATCATTAGTAAAAGCAATGCAAGTTTTTAATATGTAGGTATGGCTACTCGGTGTTCAATGTACGAAGATCAAAATAGTTACGAATCGGGAATTTTGTGATGGCATTTTGTTTGGTTGGCAAAACGGCAAAGTTACCAAACGGGATTTAGCCATTAATTCTTCTTAGAAAACATGTGATTTTGTTTTATTGTAGTGATGCGATATATGGAAGCCTACGCTTAATTTCTATCATAATCAGTCTTCTATCATTAGTATTGTATAACATTCGCACTGCTGGGACCTAGGTCTCTACCCTGTGGAAACAACACATGATCATCATGTCTTAGAATTTTTGGTTCGTTGTCACGATCTTTTTCTTCTTCATTTTGTCACCATTGATTTAAAAAAAAAATCACACAAACGTCCTTCTTGGATTCCAAAACACGTGTCGCAACTGCAACCACTCGACCACATATTGTATGAAACTTGAAATTAATACTTGGCTAATTATAATGTATTTCAAAGCTAAAACTATCGTTAGTCGGGCGCACACGTCGAGTACGTGAGCGAAGCGACTCGTGTAGTAAAGGAGCAACGAATGAAAATGGTGCACTTATTGATTTTAAAGTGAAAAAGCCTCAATTTGACAGTAGTACATCCGATAAGATAGAAAGTTGGGATGAGGCTAGACAGAAGATGGTAGTGTTTATTTTTTCTGCTATTGAAATGTTATGCAACAACCGCATACCTCTCAACTGATGAATCCTTACAGATTATTACTGCATACACCTAATGATTTAGTTTCTCCCTTAAAATCTAAAAACACCGGCCTAGAGCGAGTCGGATTCGCGCATGAAGGGTTCCATGCCATCGTAGTAGGAGAGCCTCCTTTAATTTCTAAAATTGTTACAGTGGCAACAGAAATATACATTCTGTGAAAATGTCAACTGTCTACTTATTACGAATCATGAGATACAGCCTGCTGATAGACAGGCGGATGGACGGACTGACGACGGACGAACGGACAGCGGAGGCTCAGTAATAGGGTCCCGTTGGTTACCCTTCGAGTACCGAACCCTAAAAAAATACGCCTATGTGAAAATAATAAGAGATTTTGTTCAACCGGATACATGTGTAATGTAAAAGGAGCAGGCATTGATTGTGTCATTATGAGTGGTTAAGCCGCATCTGCTGAGGTCAGTTCCATGAATGCCCTTTTTTTTGGGATAGTAAATCATCAAATGACTCCTCCCGCTCTGAGCGGAGCGGAAGGGAGAGTCACTTTTACTGACTAAAACCCATCCATGTTCCTTCTTTAGCCCTTTGTGTTCCAGGGCCGCGGTTTTTACATATTCCGTAGCAACTACTTCCTGGTAAGCTAATAGCAAATTTAGTTGGTTAGAGCTTTGATTCCTGGTTTTATTGAGGCGAACCCCGGGTGGAATATAAGACGAAATTAGCTTGCGCCGATTCTGTCAGTTAGGTATATTGGGGTTGTTCAAACTGGCGTCAATAGTCGTACGATTTCCTAATCAGTAAAACGATAGACACGCGCAATGGTGTCTCGCTTCACGCGCGGGATTTGTTTTGGTTTGACCAATACCTAATACTTTTTTATACATAGAAGATAAATACGAATATTTTTTTTGAACACGACACAATATGACTTAAAAGCTTTTCTTATTATGATCGTGTTTTCAATAAATAAATAAATAGGTAATAAATAAATAAAATTCTTTATTTCAGTACAGTGACAACATTGTTACAGACATCATAAGATATAACATACAGATTATGTCCCACAGATAGGTCCCCTGGCTCCCAAACTAGGTTTTCACCTGTGACTTGGGAGACAGTGTTTCTCCATTGTTGTGAGAGGGTGTGTGTGTCTTTTCAATAATTCATTCGTTCATTCTTCCGCGGACAAATTTCACAAGAACGTGGACGATCGTCCAAGTGAAGTGTTACTATCATAGTTTTAAGTAACTTATACTAACAAAAATGTTATTAGTATGTATATTTAGGTTAAGGTATTTATCTATGGGTCTTTGTTACCTGAAATAAATTGATTATTACTATATATTTAATAATTATTTCATACACAAAATATCTAGCGAAATCTAAACTAAACTAATTGTTAACCTTCCATAGCTGGAACACAAATTGAACGAGAAAATAATTGTATCCAAGATGGCGGCAGAGACGAAAATCGAATCTTAAAACCAAAACCCTGTTAATTCGATCCAATCTAATCTAAGAATAGACAATCTTACGGCGCTACGTTAATTTAGATCGTAAACAAACCATATCAATTGGATTTTGTATTGTAGCAATACTATTTGAAACAAAAAGTTGAGGATTGTATAAATTTAAAAATCGAGTTACTTTCACTAATTTTTTCTATTTTTAACTGAATAGGAAATTGATCAGGTTGCTTCGAGACAAGATCCATTATTATGGGAAAGGTCAAACGGTTTCGATATATTGCCTGCCATCATGAAATCTGATAATTAAAAAAAATCCAAAGAATGAAATCTCATAAAAAGCATGAAAGAAGCAAGCTAAAGTGGGAGTGGGTCGACCCTAACTGACGAAGAAGCGATAGCAGACGGTTCCTAATTTCTTTCTTTTTCGTGTGTTTAGTGCCGCCCATGGGCCTCTGACTTAGCTTTACATGCTGTCGAGAAATATATCTCAGGCATGCTGATTTTGGTTTCCTCATGATGTGTTCCTTCGCCGCTAAGCAAGTTATAATTAGGTATACAATACGTGCGTATTGTATAATTATAACTTGAATGCGAACACATGAATCCGAAAAATCAGAGGAAGAAAAATCAACTGTTTATATATTATTTTATGTTTTCTGGTTTCTTTTCCCTACTTTTTTATCAGTAGACACGATTGATTATTTGTAGTACTGTGCACGCTGAACCAATATATATTATCCAGAACTGATGCGTTGGGCTCCAAGAATGATGAAGAGCCAACGATAGCAATTGCAATACCCCGAAAATGATTAATTGGGATTACGTAGAACCGGATATTACAGCCAGCAGCGTTAGGTGGAAGTACAGGCCTTTGTGACAATTGTAAAGCCTAATCGGAACTGCAGAACACTGGACAAGTATACAGGTGTTTTAAAAAAAAAAATATCTGGTGATACGATACAGAAAGCCAACATTTTTAAACCAACCATTACATATATATTTCTGAGTATCTACTTAAATCAAAAGTTAATAAGGTAATTACAAAGCCCTCACATTAATTTATTTATTCTTGAAATAAATTAATAACGGTTTACTAAGCGTAAACCACTGATACACGTGTAAGCGAGGGATACCAACGCCCTTATTTCATGGACACGCACGAATCCATAGAACATTATTTGAAGAAATCTTAGGAAGCAGCTGAGCTTCCCATGAAAGAACTTATTCAGTAAAGTATTAGTACAAAATATTGATTCTGCCGTTAGTATTGTTACTGTGTCCCTTTTTAAACGGTGACAGCTTTACTCCACCTGTCATCACCGCGCCTTACTAGGTGTCCTGCCTTTTTTTTTTCGGATGGGAAGTCATCAAATGACTCCTCCCGCTCTGGGCGGAGCGGAAGGGAGTGTCAGACTTTTACTGACTAAAAACCATCCATGTTCCTTCTTTTGCCCTTTATGTTCCAGGGCCGCGGTATCTCTTTTGAACAGTCCCGCAGCCCTGGCAGGCATCGGCCCTTGCGGGCCCCTCATGTTTGCTGGCATGCCTTTGAGGCGCGCGTGGAACACGAACGCGCCGTCGACACGGCCTGTCGTCATAGACGGACGGACGGCGAGCTAGCCTAGCATTACTCACCGTCCACAGGCCCGTAGCTAACATTTGAGTTCCGTGACTATATTTGTTTCCCATGAGGGTAGGCAGAAACCCCAGAACGCCACCACGCACGCCGATTGCGAGTACTACGCAACTGACCTTTCTGTAGAACCTCACCAATAAGGTCAGTGTATCTATATCTATCATCTAATAATGTAAAGCAAAATCGACGGTAGAAGGAATGCAGCATTCTCAAGCGAACGATTTGTAGACAAAAAAGTTCCGCATAGCCAGATTAGTACCTGAACTGTAGGCACGTTGCCGATATCTGCATACATGTTCGTACTTACAATTTATTATTCTTTGAATGCTGTCCCGTATTTTGTAACCGATACACTGGTATCGAATCTTTAAAAGAGAGGATTTGCACGGCCATGGGAGCGAAATTCCAATTGCCTTTGTTAGCGTCCCTCTTGTCAGCAGCGATATAAGCCGATGGTCTTGACCAAAACGATGAAACGTTGCTTATCTTCAAACACAAACAAAAATCTCACAACCGTTTTGCTATCAAACATCTTCTAGCTTGAATCGTCATCATGACACCTTTTTTGTGTTATCTAGTGTAAAAATAACCTTAACGAAGTCGAAAGGCACTTGTTCTCCCTGGCATTGCGATATTTTTGTGTTCTAGACCATACATTCGGAAACGTTCTAGTTACGGAGATATTGGGGGTCAAAGTTCCAACTTTTTCACAAGTTTTTTTTTAATACATGTTTTTTTATGTAATAACTAGTCCTACCGCAAAACGTGGTTTTTCAACCAAATAAAACCTCACCGCCTTGCACCACTGCACCGCCTTGGGAGTCCCAACAAACCCCTGGGGGGTTTCTATGACGTCTTAAAGCAGGAGTAATTCCAGTGTGGGAAGGAGACAGAGCTATACAGGTAAGTTGTTTCCCAGGAATGGTTTTTGCGAAGACTTACATAGTTTGATGTACAGAATGCGTGGTTGACAGCATCTTGAAGGGTCTTTTGACACCTTGTATACATTTCTTTTAAAAGACTGCTATGAAGTAAATTATGTTGTTATGTTGTTTATTATTAGTGGTCAAGCGATTGACTGCTGCGCTGCATGTCGCGGGTTCGATTCCCGTACGGAACAAATATTTGTATGACCTACAAGTAGTTGTTCCGGGTCTGGGTGTTTTTCTATCTATAATATGTATGTATTTACAAAAAAAAAATGTATATATGTAGTTTATCAGCCATCTAGTTACCATAACACAAGCATTAGGTTGCTTAGCTTGGGACTAGATGGTGCTGTGTGAAATGTCCAGGGATATTTATTTATTTATTTATTTATGTGCAGGGTACCGGTACGTCTACGTAGCCAATTTGATCTAGCACCGATTTAAAACATCATCATCGTCCATAGCCCGACTTCATCCACTGCTGGGTTTAGCCCTCTCTTTGCTTGTGCCAAGCTCCACGCTTCTGTCCCAGCCTCTTCCAGGATATTCCCGCAATGGCAACAATGTCGTCTGCCCATCACGCCGCTGGACGTCAACAACACTTCTCTTTCCATTCATTTGGCGCCACTCGGTTTCAGCTTCGGTGGCAGCTTTAGTCCATAAAATATTAAAAACAACGTCTACATATACAGAAATAATAAATTATATCTATGTCTACATAATTAATCTGAAAACTTAATCTCGAACTGTGTATTGAGACGCAACGGTCTTAAGGAAATATTTGTGTATGTACACACCTTTCAAAGCCTAACTCGTTTGTACGTTGTTTGCTGAAGCAAACGTTACCAACTAGATTTAAACATCCCATTTACTAAAATAAATAACAACTCTCAGCACTAAACGTTGAAACTGAATAGCTTAAATAATTACGTAAACTAATAAATAGCCGACATCGTCTCCCAGTGAGGATTCAACTGAACTTTTGTTTTGAGTTTCCTTCACCTGTTTGAGAATTCAGCTTATTCGCTCCTTACTCGGATGGCATGGTTCCTCTTCCCCTTTTAGTGCAAACCCCTCGTAAGGGCGTTTGTCCATTGCTGCCGAAGACACCGGGAAATAAGATTGTTTTGGACCAAGTTCGACACGACGACGCAACGTGACGATCTAGTGATTCTAGTGTCTACCACCCACGACCGATCTTGGTAAGTAACATGAGACAAAAATCTGTGCGCGTAGCATTGGCAATATCGGGTTGTAGGTCGGCATACAAATCCGATCTGTCACGAGGTCAGGACGAATTCTAGCGGTAGCGCCAATATTCTCACAATATCTAACCAAACGACCGAGATGACTGTACTCGGAGGACAGATGTGCGATTCACACCTAGCCAATGTATAGCCAATCAATCAACTCAGCAAAAGCGGCTTGGAAGGCAGACTGCTGGACAAAGGCACGCTGTGCCACAATTCTCTGCCCTCTACCTTCCCTACTCAATCTGTTTCGGTTACCTTCAATATCGTCGGTCGATCTAGCTGAGCTTGCTGATACGCGGTTTCCACTCCAGGACTTGTTTGCTTCACCGGCCATCGGTTATCGGAATCCGCGTCTTCTAGTTCCCGATGACGGCAGCAATGGACACACTCCCTTACTATCCACCCTAAAATGCGTTTATAACAGTGCTGGAAGTTTGCAACATATATTTATCACTCCTAGAGGACCATTCACAATTCTCAGTTGCATACTGAAGCAGCTTCGTGTAAGGTTTAAGTTTTTACTTTGTAACTTCTTCGAGTTTGTCCAACAACAAGTTTGTTTTGCGTAGCAGTAGGGTAACAAGTTGCTGTAAAGTTTTGTTGTGTGGTTATTCTTCGATTCTTCTCCTTACTCTTTGAATACCTACCGTTGTGTGATTAGTGTGTTGTAATTAAAATAATATATGAGTTGGTACTTATTTATTTTGTTTGGGGTTATTCGTGTTCCATTTCGGATTTTAGTTAGTTTTGTGTTTATTTGGTAGGGATCCACTGGTGCCTAAATATACGAAAATTTTCGATTTCGAATCAAATAACATTTATTGGTTTTCAGCAGTTGTCGATGATTGGTTTTATAGTTCAGACTCGTTTTAAACGGCCTTTATAATCGAAAAGTGTGTGATATTATTTTGTTTTATTTTATTTAGATTCAGTATGTAGGTACCTAAATTATTTACAAACTACAAATAGATCTAAAATACTAATCAAATATGAACAAGTATCAAATTAAGAAAAGAATTACATGGCGTCAAAAAATTCGTCGACATCGCTGTCAAAAGGAAAAGTGCCCAGAAGGCTGGCAGCTTTGCCACGTTGGATAGCAATTTGATATTGTTTCTTTTTAACTGGTTATGTCCTTCACCAACGCTCATTCTCACTAACAGTAACCGAAACATTAATGAATGCGTAAGTATTATAGTATTGTTGGAATTTCAACAGTCGACACTGAACCGAGCATTGAAGACCCAATAGAGCGCTTTTATAAAGGCATTTGTGTCTCGCCTAATGTTAGTGAAAATGCGCATAAATCTCGCCTAATGATCCACCTATTAGATGTATGTAACAGCTTTTAAGTAGGATATCGAATTAACCCGAACACGCTCTTCATTGCCTAAGTACAGAACGTAGTTAATAATAATTTATTAGTGTGTGGTACACGGTTGGTAATGGTATGGAACATTTTGCTTAATTAATTGTTCAATACACATGCGTGCAGAATTTGAGGGACGACGAAATGTTGGCATGTATTTTATCAAATTATACTATGTGTAGGGCGGAATCGAAAGGGTGCATGATAAATTACCCACATAGTAAAGACTTTGTAGTACACACGGCGACACATCAAGCTATACATATCCAGTATAATCTGACCTCGCTTTGTGTGGACTTCCCGTACAATGAGAGATCAGCTTAAGTTGGTTTTTGTTCATAGCTTGTTAGGTCGAAAAGTATAGTAGTAGTTATTTTTGACGAAAAAATTGTTGTTTTTAATATGGTATTTTCATTTAGTGAGCAGTGTACTTTTGGAAAAATAAAACGGACACAGTTTTGGTCTACAAAAAATTTGTGGCTCCTTTGTGAATCCAAATCAAAGTTTCTCAAAAACTTATGGATAGTGTCCTAAGACCGTATTTCTGTGGCTACAACAGGTAAGGTACTTGCCCTTCTTCCCCATATCAAAATTCCACCCTATATAACTAGAAGAAAATTTCGAATATTACACGGGGTATTAATCTTAAGCCATCTTTACACAAAACCACTGCACAAGCGTTACCGGTATAATCAGCGCATCCTCATTACCCGTAGTACAATAAACGTCCTCTCTTTTGTGTCCCCTTAATTGTGTCCGTAAGTGTATTATCATATCGTACGACGTCCCACAGTAGGGAATACTGGCGTATCAGTCTACATACTCGCCGCACCGCTTACTCTGAGTATATACTCGGTAAATAATTGTTATTGGAAAATTCATAACGTACAAAGATCACGTATGTTATCCCCAAATGATTAGGCAGAGGGGTACCTGGCAGTACACCCACATTTTATCAGTTATGTTTAAGACCTATTTAGGTTAAAAGGGGAACCTTTTGTCATCAACCGAGCACAGGATAAGACTCCGTGGCTGCTATTGAGAAATTCCTATAAATAACACTGTCCCTGACCTGGGAATCAATTAAAAGTCCTCATCAGCAGTCACGCTTGTGACCAACGAGGCAGTCAATATATGTATAATATTGCTACATATAATACTATGTACATATTATGTTTGAAATATTCATCAATGTTTAATGTGCTTAGACAAATGTTAACTAATATTTTGATTAAAGTAAACCGCTGTTCGCTATCATGTTTGCTCTAAGTATTTGTGTACTGAGCTGTTTGTTTATATTTCATTTTTTGCTAGTATGTTAGAATTCAGATCAGTAACCTCATGTGAGATCTTCGGCTCGATTCTCAGGTCGGGGAAAGTGTTATTGAGTTTTCCAAAAGGAATTTCTTAGTAGCAGCCACGAGTCTAGATTCGTGCCCAGTTCAAGCCAATAGGTTTACCCTCTATTACGTGGGACTCAAACATAACTGACGAAATCTGGGTGTACTATTAGATGGACATCTGCCTAAGCTTTCTGAGAATACAGGCGTGATATTATGCTATGTGCTGATGAAGAGATAAAGTAAAACCTAGTATATAAATAACAAAACAAAACTTCTGCAATTACAACTTATTATACCCACAGATTTTCGCGTTTCGTATAATTTCAAGGGACTCGAATAAAACTTGGAACTCGTATAAAACAATACTGTTGTAAAGGATTGCATTGGAACGATGTGAAAATAGACAAACAACGATTTGAAACGATTCGGAATACTTCCTCCCTTTGTCCCAATCTAAAGTTGGGTGACACGCGCCAAGTTATGGAGTCTGTCTGGTTTATGGTCTAAATTATAGGCGGTAGATGTGAAATTAATATATTTATGAGCTGGGTAAGGGATACATTACAACACTTCCGATTAAACACCAAATATATTTATTAATCACATAACATTTTAAGTCAATCATAAATTCACTACTGATCACTATTCACTTAGGTTTCGGACTTCAATTCGCTTCGTTGTGTAGCCAAAATCAGACTGACTGACATCTCGCAAGTCAAACTATGAGGCTGGTTTCTGCTTAACCGGACTGTCTTGTGGATGCCTTGAGAGCAAGGCTTCCAGCCAGGGGCATAAAACTTATAAACTAAGCGACCGCGAGTTAAGGGCACCCACTGTGGAGCCTCGGTTTAGGGCGTCTCTGGGGAGGGCAGCAAAGGGATAGGCTGAATCTGACTAAGATGATTTAGGGGCTGGTTTGAAACTACTGGCTCAGCATCGCTGGCTGGCACGAACAAGGGTCGGGGTGGGAGGGAACGGGGACGTCGCGACGGACGGTGAATATTAGTAGCGGAAAAAGCGTTTGATTGAATAATATTTAATTTATTAGGTGCTTTCATGGATTCCTTTTTTATTTGGTACGGTATTCAATTACTTGTTCTAATAAGAATTGAAACAAAAATTGAACCATCATCATCTGCCTGCCTGGTCCCAACAATGTTGGCCTGTTGGCTTCCGGTCTAACCGAATGCAGCTGAATAACAGTATTTTACATGGAGAGACTGTCTATCTGACGTCCACAACCCAGTTAGTAATGGGGAATACGATACGTCTTGGTGAGGTTGTTAGACTTTCGGGCCACTGACTACATAACGACTGTCAAAGATCTACAATTGACAGCCGGGACCAACGGCTTAACGGGCTCTCCGAGGTACAGACCAACCCATCCACGGACCAACCCAGGCAAGCGCGGCTTTACCTGAAGATCGACCCGAGCGGCTGTTATTATTGAGCCACGAGTTCCCACAAAACGAATTAATAAGTCTAGTTTGGCTTTATATTTTTACTTCTTTATTTTATTCTCACTCCTATTCAATATTGCAGTAATCTACATTCACTACAAGCACTACCCATACTTCCAAACTAACATAAGAAATGTCACAGAGCAATAAACACGAAACAGAGAACACAACAATATAACTAAAACAAACTTTTTATGTGAAGACTCTGTACTAAAATAACATATAACGCTGACTCCCAAATACATATACTTTCCCTGAACACGATTCACGAGATTACCCGATGTTTTCGTTATTCTATTTTCCGTGATAACACAATCAGCGAGCACAGTCATCGTGACAAGTGCTTCAAACTAACTCGCTCATCCCTTGGGACTGAAGTGTTAGGTATGAAATATGAATCCTCCTTGGACGTGCTTCCCGAATCACCGAATATTGGGTCTCAGCAGACTGTCTACATACATCATGGCCGTTATTTATGGGCGGTATTCGAGCTTTCGAAACATTACCGTCGCTTGGGGTAGGTTTTTGCGATGGATTACGGCGTAAATTGAATGCAGTCAATCCTATCGTTCTCATTCTAGAACGTATGTATAAGTTAAGACTTCTGTTCTTGATTGTACTAAGTTACTTTATTGTACTTCTAGTGAATAGTAGAAACATAACAAACTCCCTGGATAAAAGCTAATACACAGAATGTCTTAGGTAATGGACAGGCACTAAAGACTTTCTACTTGTAAATGTAATACATATCTACCTAGGTTGGTAAATACATGCTTCACTTTATTTACTGGTCTATATTTAGTGTAAATAAATTACCTATTTTTAGAACGAATACTTAGAAGCTTCTTTTACTACGTCCTGAAAAGATTTTTCAAAAGAAATCGCAAGAAGCTCAACTAAATGGGTTTATAAATAAACTCTCATCTCTCAAAACTAAGAAAATAGTATTTAAGTGCTTATCAGGTTGATAATTTGAGATCTGGCATGAATGGCGGAGGGGGCAATGATGGCTCAGTACTGATGGCCCCAATTTACGTTGTGGGTTCGAACCCAGGCGCATTAATTTGTGTCATTTATTTGATCACCACTGCTTTCAAAACGGTAAGAGAAAACCGGAATATCCTTGAACCAAAAGTTCGAAGACATGTGACATCTACCAACCCGCACTGGGCCAGCAGCGTGGTGGATTACAGCACATTCCCTCTCATAGTGAGGAGGCCTGTCCCAGCAGTGGGAACATAAAGACTGCATGAATGGCGGTAGAAGAAGTATTTTCAGACCGACATCTAGATCATCAACATCTGCCGAGCCTTTTCCCAACTATGTTGGGGTCGGCTTCCAGTCTAATCGAATGCAGCTGAATATCAGTATTTAACATGTAACGACTACCTATCTGACCTCCAAAAACCAGTTAATACTGCATATTATGATACAAAAAGAAGGACGCCTTTACTCTGCAGTGGGTGGAACAAGGGTATCAATCGATTGCCTATCTCACCTCGTTCCGATTGCTTATACTTCTCATAAACAGGGTGGAAGGGACACCGACGCACAAACGATTACCACGTATTCAGTACATCATTCTGGTGGGCCTCACAAAGAATTTTTTCATCGGTAATTAAAACAAAACAGCTGTTCCATACGTTTTGACGGTGTATGTATTTACTATACACTTTTGTAGGAAACAGCTGTGTTTTTGTTAGGGGGTTGGGAATGATGTGTGAGAGATTTCAGGTTTAACAGCCCCAGGCTGTATAACAACATAAAAATAAGACCTTAAATACGAGTATTTACCATTTACCCCGTAGTCTCTTGAGAAGGAAGTTGACTGAGTGGTCGAAATCATTGTCATAATGGCGCAACTGATAAAATTACTAGCACAATCACTGACACACCCAAACTCTCACTCACACACACATACACCCCCCACAATCCACAAAAGCACACACAATCACTCATTTACACACACCCCCTTATTCACACCCACTCCCACCCACACACACATTCCTACACACCCCCTTTTCTACTAAAGTTTACCCCAATGTTGTATAAACTGTATTTATTGTTTATGTCTGGAATTTTTTTTTTTCTTGTTTAGATGGGCGTTGATAGCTACGACACAAACTTTTGTAACTACTCGTATCGTTTTTTTCTTCCCTGAATGCTATCATCGGTTCATACATTTGCCGAGTTAAATGGATAAATGAACTCTCATCCTCTATAGAAAAAAAACTAAGAAAACAGTACTTAAGTGCTACTTCGATAGGAAAATAAAGAATTTCTTACAAAATCTCTATAATATTGGATCGTTCCGAACGGTTTACCGGCTTGATTGTGAAGCCCTCTCAGCGGTGAGCACGCAATCGCAGCGATTTGTTGTTCCGCGGGAACGGTTCGGCTGAAGATGCTCTAAAAATACACGGACCGGCTATTAAACTAGCTCTCAATATTTACAATGATTATATTGAATCATTCTATTAAATCATTCTATTGTATCATTCTATTGATTGTATTGAATCATTGTAAATATTGTGAGCTACGAGTAGTTTGTACTTGAGAACTAAGAGTATGGTTTTTGTTAAAAGTTTAGGTATCCACCTACTTACCTTCTTCACTTGGGAAATAATTTGTAAGCTTGCTCTTCTTATTCAACCTTTGGCCATCCTATGCTTAGTGACGGTCTCTTCCAAATCTCTGCACTTTTAAGCTTGCTCAATTAGGGTTAATATAAATAAAAGAACAGAGACCTAGGGCATGAGCGCGCGGTGAATACGTAAATACGTCGATTTTAAAATTAAAAATATTCGTTTCACATACAGGGTGTAAATGCTTGGTTATGGCATTATGTACATCAAACTAAATAACTTTACGCAAAAATTATTACTGGGAAACCATTATTTTTTTTTGTGGGAGAAAAGTCACGTTTTACGGTAGAGCTCAATGTAACGCACTCAAAACATTATGCTGAATGGATTGAATAGTCTCTCTCTCTCCTCTACGGACCTCTACGACCCCCGTCGTAGAGGTCTTTAAAATAAAATCATACATTGAGAACATGTATTTAAAAAAAAAGACTTGTGAAAAAGTTGGAACTTTGACCCTCAATATCTCTGTAACTAGAAAGTTCCCAGGTATGGTCTAGAACAAAAAAAATGATCGCAATGGCGGGGAGAACAAGTGCCTTTCGGCTTCGTTAAGAGTCTTATTACACTCGTTATAACATTTTCATAATATTTCTTAGGTGTGGTGTGTACTGATTGTGCATGTTACAAATAATTTAACTAAAATGTTATAGGAACATTGTTTTTTCGATTAAAAATCGACGTATTTAAGTTACGTTTACACCGTGCGCTCGTTCTGGGCCTCAGAACTTTTATGGAAATTCTTGCAAAGCATTTCGTAAAATAATTTGAAAGTAGCCTTTGACATCTTTTCGGCACGTGACTATTAAAACCGTTTCACGTTAACTTCACGATAAAATTGTCCATCTAGGACAATAGGCATAGCATACTTGTTCTGTATCTCTTTCACAAAGACATTGCGTGGAATTCAAACGATTATAACAATGAAACCTATCGTCAAATACATGAATTCTTACAGAAAGCAAATATCATTTTCAATTTCAACCATCTTTTACGTATCAACATAAAATGAAAATAGAGCTCACAAATTCTCCGCTAATGATGCTTATATTCATGAAGCACCAATGAAAAGCTTTAAGAGCTCATTTTGGAGTCTCTCTTCTCTATTATTTCATTATATGTTGTAGACTAATAGTTTTCTACCTTAAAACGTCGCCATCTTGAAAGGCCAAAATATCTAGACGCTCAAATTAACTTCGTACGGTGATAAAAAATGTATTAGACTTCGTGTAACGAGTTTTCACAAAGAAAATGTTTATTTTCTTAGTTTTTTCACGCTTTTTAATAGACATTCTAAAAGACTATGGAAATTAACGGCAGTATGCATTTCTGAGAGAGGCAATTACGTCTTATGCTAAGTTATTAAAAGAAAAAATATGCGAGTAGAAAGGGGAGTGCCATTTTTCCTGCCAAGAAAGAAGATTACCGCAATTTTAAATGGTAATGAGGCCTGTACACAATGGCTGAAGTTGGTGCATATTGTGACGTCAGATTGATGGTGATATTAGTATGCAATATTGTTTGCTAATGCTGATAACGATTAAGGGCACTTTGGACATTTCAGCTAACTTAACATTTGCTTTTATCATAACGCTTGTTATTGTTGTCAGAGGTTAGCCAGAGGTAAACTCAGTATACCCCACACTGGTTTTTTTTTTTACTAAAATTCATATTTATATCACTAACTTTATAAAATAAAACAATAAATATTCCACTTAAATCCACCCAGAATAATAATTTATCACTTAACGCAACTTTTTTATGCCCGAAATTTTAAAATATGGCGACAACTTTCACAAGCAGATTACACTTTTATTAAAACAACTCGCGAATATGACGGTTCACAATATTAAAAAGTTCAGGAGTACGATTTACAACTGAATAAAAGGTAGCCTCGACTTCCTTTGCATAATTTCAGTCTGATTCATTTAAAAGTTTTTAGGGCGCATTTACACGATCCTTCCAACCGTTTCATTAGTTTAACGGCACGAAAAAATGTGCAGTGTACGCACACAACGAGAAAGAATCTTAAACGTCATTCAAACTCAAACTCAAAGCATTTATTTCAATTAGATCATTTCAGGTACTTTTGAATGTCAAATAAAAAACGTAGCTACACACAGTCACAAGGCATAATAACTTGAGAAAGTACAGCAAAGCGTAGATCTCTATGAAGAAGAATGGGCAAGAAACTCCATTGACAGTCTTTTAAATCAAACTATTGTTACAAAATCATAGTTGCATTGTTTAAATCTTGATCGAATCCATAGTTATGCTATAAATACCACAATAAATCTGTTTGTCTGCTCACCTACCTTTATATGCTGGCTGGGTAGATTATAACCTTGGTTTGTATCTAACCTGGTCTGTCCGCCAATTCCATATGTCATATATAATTTTCCAGTCCATCCCGATATTTCGTTGTCATGGGATAACTCCTATCAACACGAGCGCTAAATCTGTTCTAAATTGACAATTACAAATTCCTGGAAAACAGACTAAAACAAATTTCAAACAGTCCACATTTTCGTTTTATTCGGTTATACAAGTGTTGCCAACGGAATTCACAAAGACTTATAAGTATTTACTAATTACGTAGGCATTATAAGCAGTCAGTAACTAATTTTGGTAATTTGTAAAGAGACACGCCTGAAGAAACCATAGCTAGGTCTTAATTACTTTGCAGGCTTCAGCCATCTGAAAATAGGCTATATTTTTAGAATAAGCTCAACATGTTATGTTGGAATTTTTTGAAGAATCACACAGTAGCAGTTAGGGTTGCTTGGTTGATGGAAAGAGGCTCGGCTCAACGTGCTTGGCGAAATGTGGATGTGCTAACAATGGGTACAACTTCTGCTTAATGCTTTTGGGAAAACAGTTGTGACGTTGTGTGGGAAATGCAACATTATGAAAGAACAAGAGTTTTCCAGCCAGCAAACCAGAGAGAATGGTATCTACCCTTTTTTTTTGGGATGGGAAATCATCACATGACTCCTCCCGCTCTGGGCGGAGCGGAAGGGAGTGTCAGACTTTTACTGACTTTAACCCATCCATGTTCCTTCTTTTGCCCTATGTGTTCCATGGCCGCGGTATCTGTTGCGAACAGTCCCGCAGCCCTGGCAGGAAAGGGTATCTACCCTGTTCTCAGGTTTGAATAAAAATAATCAAACTTAAATAAATAAATAAAATCCTATGTATATTTTTGATGTCCGTAGATAGAAAAATGGACTTATTATACTGGTAATGGACTTATACTGCATCACATACGAGAATCATCGTATCTGTCATCCAATATAGACTGACAGTAATCCCAAAATAACTTCATCTAACTCGCAGTAGCCAATTCAAACACTCATACCAAAATGAAACAAAGCTGCTCCGGTCAGCTTCATTTTATAAACAAACACACAGACTGCTTGCATTGCACATTTATACGTTTTTCGGTATGTCGTGTGAAAGTTGCAGTCATGTAGGTGAATAATGTGCTGTCCCAACAATTTTGTTTATATCATTTTGTGGGAAACCCTGGTGTGGTTTATGTTGATTAGTTTTAGTGTGTGTGCTGAAATAATGGTTGTAGGTAGGTGGTAGTGAATAAAATATCACGGGTGGGTGTGTTTTTATTTGGGAGGGATGGGAGGTTTTGGGTAAATCGTTTTTTTTTTACTTAGCCTTTATTGTCCCACTGCTGGGCAAAGGCCTCCCCCATAGCTTTCTCTGGCCAATCCCTCCTAAACGCCTCTAGGTCGTCACGCCAGCGTTTTCTAGGCCTCGGCAACGACGCCCGTCTTCTGGCATCCATTGCGTGACGACTCTGGCCCATCGGTCCTGATGCATATAGACATGACCCGCCCAATCCCACTTCAACCCAGCAGTCTTGTGCCCCATATCAGCGATTCCAGTTTTGGAGCATTTGTGGTATTGTGTATTCTGTCGCTGAACTTAATCCCTAACACGTTTCTTTGGCAAATCTTGAGTTAGGACTTTTGCGATTCGGTCAGGGACCAAGTTTGAGCACCGTAAGTTAAGATGGGCAGAATGCACGTGTCTAAGTGTTTGCGCTTCAGGGATATAGGTAAGTTACCCTTCATCAGCGACTTCATGGACCAGCAGCTCTTCCTGGCGTTCTCGACTCGGTGGTCAATTTCTCTGTCTTGCCTGTTTTCGAAGGAAACTAGCTGGCCCAAATAAATATGGAGCATTTAAAAATTACATGCCATAATTAAAACACTGATGATTTAAAAAAATACAGCATTATCCTCTTGCCCTTGAACTATCCAGCAAGGCCCTGTTCTGCATGGTATTCAAGAAACATAACGGAATAAATTCTCTAAATTGAGGTGAAAACCCGACACCGGGTGTAAAAATACCACTGAATGGTGTTTAATGAAGCCGGAGGGCATTTGTTTTCCCCATCATTGTAATTGTTATTTTTCTTCTCAACCATATCTGGGAACCTTTTAGTTACGGAGTTATTAGAGATCAAAGTTTCAACTTTTTAACAACTTAAAAAATAAGTGCTAGTTATAACTTTACTTTAAATACCTTCATGATCCGTGTACTACTCAATGTATCCACCAGCACAATGTTTTGAGTGTGTTACGTTGAATCCTACCGCAAAACGTGATTTTTCACCCGAAAAATGGAAATAGTTTAAGCCCAGCAATATTTTTTGGTACAGTTACAGAATGATTGGTTGATTGCTTTGTGAAGTTTACACCGTGTTAATCTCTATGCGCGTCATCTCAGAACTCAGTTCTTCGAAGCCATATATAAGGTATCCTCATTCACATCGTCCATTCAGAATTTGACAAGTCTAGCTTTAAAAAAATATAATAGCTACTTTTTAGGGTTCCGTACCCAAAGGGTAAAACGGGACCCTATTACTAAGACTTCGCTGTCGTCTGTCTGTCTGTCTGTCTCCAGGCTGTATCTCATAAACCGTGATAGCTAGAAAGCTGAAATTTTCTCAAATGATGTGTTACTATTGCCGCTATAACAAGAAATACTAAAAATTAAAAAAAAAGATATTAAGGGGGCTCCCATACAACAGATATGATTTTTTTGCCGTTTTTATAGATAATGGTACGGAACCCTTCGTGCGCGAATCCGACTCGCACTTGGTCGGTTTTACTTCACACATTTTAGTTTTAATAAAACAGCCTCTACAAGTGACGGAGCTTAAGCCTTCGTCCAACGTCCCCTGGACATTCAGCCGCGTTACTAACCTGCTGACTTGCTGACTTTCTAATCTCTTTGCCACGGCATTAGCTAATATTCTCGGGTAGTTCGTACCGACACAATAGATACCAATACTGCACTGTTACATTAGAAAATGCGACGCTTTGCGAGAGTGTATTTGTTGGTAAGCTGGTTTGTCGTCCTTTTGCTGAACAGCGAAACAACGAATGGATGTGATATTTTGTATAGACTTCTATAGACCGAAGAGTGATATGTATAGCGATATATCACGGAAATAAGCCCCCATGGGAGCGAAGCTGCTGGCAAGTGCTATTTAATACCGTTTTTTTAAAACCACTATGTCTATTTTTATACATATAGGGTGTACTCGTAACAAGACCCTTAACGTCAAAAGGCACTTGTTTTCCCCGTCATTGCGATCATTTTGTTGTTCTAGACCATGCCTGGGAACTTTCTAGTTACGGAGATATTGGGGGTCAAAATTCCAACTACAACAAAAGTTTTTTTTAAACATTATTTTAAAGCAACAACTTTACTTTAAACACCTGCACGAACCCCGTACTATTCAATTCATCCATCACGACAATGTTTTGAGTGTGTTACATTGAGTCCTATCGTAAAACATGATTTTTCACCCCCCAAAAAAAACTCGTTTTCCAGCAATAATTTTTCCGTAAAATTACTTAGTTTGATGTACAGAATGCTTGGTTGAAGGCTTCCTGAAGGGTCTGTTTACACCCTGTCTTATAAATATTGTGTTGCCTTGCGAATATGTCTGTTTGACTGTGTTATCTCCTAAATGTCATATTGTATTAATTTCAAAAGGTTTATGTGTAGGTATACTATATTGTCATTTAACTGAGTAATATAAAAACAATCTTTGTTTTTTATCAAGCCATAACACCGTGTAAAGCAGGGGTGAGTAGCGACTAGCGAGACGCATAACCCTCTTATATATGGATAGGATCTCGAAGAGTATTATGCATTAAGAACAGCCATAACAAAGCACTTAATGCTTTACCACTTACCATTAACGACGGAACATTTCATTGCTATACATAACAAAATGTGTTAATATTATGTGTTAGCTTGCATTAAATTATGTAGGTAACGATAGTTAGCTCTTTTATTATGCAGAGATATTTCAGTCTGGAAATAAAATGCTTTAATGTTGAGACCGAAAACTGATTTTGACTAGCAAAATAAAAATAAGTTTATTATAGACAAAAATGAGAGAGAAATCTACACTTTTAAAATAAATAATACCACCATTACGTCTGCAATACACTAAAGGTTGGTCAGAGGTGTACGACCACATTACACCTACCTAGCTAGTGTAATGTGGTCGTACACCTCTATGTAATATGCTAGTTGAAGTTGCATTTTTAATAAAAGTATCCTGTGGTTGCAAGTTTATTGCCATTTGTGCCCAAATGCATACTGCTACTGAGAAAGTTCGATGAACCAACAAACTATCCCGAAATGGGAATCGACATCAGCACTTCATGCTTAGCATTTGCTCTCGCACTGGGCCAACGAACCAGCCACATACTAGGAGTGGGCTGTAACAGCTAAAATCGCATAGGTATCTGTTCTGCCTCTTCCTGTTCCATATAAATAACAGTTTCAAAAACCTGTTATAAAATAACAGTCTGTTATTTCATACTACTCGTATGTGGGAACAATGAACAGCTTTTACAACAGATCAACTTCAACTTCAACTTCGATCAACTTCTCTTTCTAACTAAAGTGTTGAACCTATGCGAGAAAAGGAAAGAGCTTGTGACGACTGGGATACTGGACAGGGAATTTTTTATCTTATTCTGACCAAGGTAACTGTGATACGAATGAATAAAGAAAAGCTTGTGACTGTCGAATAATGGATTTTGTTCGTGGAACAGGAGCTGTTCTTTCAGTTTGTTTGTCACAGTTAAAGTCTGCTATTTTAAGATACCTGTTTTATTTAGCTGTTACGACAAATACTCATTTCCCCTACCACAAACAAACAAACACCACAAACAATAAAAAGTTTAAATAATTGTAAGCTTTGTAACACAGAACGTAATAGGCCGAACACCACATAGTTGCGTAGTAATAATAACAGTAACATAATATGCAGCCGTTGTTTCCCTAAAACTCGCAAAACATTGTTATAGCCACCATAAATAAAGATACATGGACAGATTAAATATACCAGACAAAAACAAAAGCCCGGAATTTCATGCTGTTTTGTTGTGCAGAAAATCTATGAACAATATTTAAAAAAAAAAACAAAGTTGAACTAGCTTTGTGTTCGTACAGCAAGCTGTCAGTGTCACTGTCAAAACGTTTTGATATGTCAAAGCAGACATGTCAAAATCAGATTCAAATCTCGATACCAGTTTGTACCGAGTTGAACAGATATCAAACTAAAACAGCTTAAAATAAAAACACGTTTCATTGCTGCAAAGTTGGTGACAGGGTTTGCGAAAAACTAAATGTAATATTGTAATTTTGCATTTGGAAGGTGATTTTATGAAAAGGATTGCATAGTTTGAATAGGTAACTGCAAACTAGCAGTTTTAGTTACATTTTCGATTCACTTTACGGCGGCAACGGAACCCCCGTTGCCAAATGGGAAAAACGAAACTGTTATAGATTCATCCTGTCCGTCTGTCTGTTTCTCCGTCCGTGTGTCACAGCCACAGTCTGAAACTGTTGGCCTCACACCTTTGAAATTTGGAGAAAAGGTGTCTTCTTCATCCCAAAAAAAAATGTGTCTTCTTTGAACCGCTACACAAAACGGATGTGAAGATACAAATCATACATGAAACTGAACGTTGAAAAAAAAATGTACTTCATATAACTGGCTATCTATCTGGCTCTTAAAAATTCATATCGAGGTATCTCAAATATTTTTTTCTCTTTAAAAAAAAAACAACTAAAAAAACGTGATACCTAATTCTGCAAACTTTTGCAACAGCGCCACATTTTACTACCCAACTGCCCAAAGAGCCCGATTTTATTTCCAAGTTTTGAGCCCGTATGTAACTTGTGTCAGCATCAAATATTGCAACAAAGGGTCATGGTCCAGTTTGTTATAATCAAAGGGAAAAGACGAAGGCCTTTAGTATATTATTCAAAAGGAAAATCTAATAGACGAAGTACATACAAGTTTGAAATATAGCTCCAGGGTTCTGGAATATGTAACGAGCCAAAAGGGGTTTATTTTTTTCCCGAATGCATTCTCCTTTGTTAATGTTTTATGAGTATTCCATATCGCGGTGTTTTCATTTTTCCTATTTTGCTTTGAAAGTTGTGAGTGTGTAGTATAAAATTAAAGGGCTATAAGGATCTTTTTTGATCGAGATAGGTTTTGCACAATGTATGTATCATTGTTGATAGGGTAGGGACCTGTATGATACATCACGCATATTTTTTTTTAATTTGTTTTAAATTACCTTTTTTTTTCCTTGTAAATTCTTTTTCATTAAGTTAGTTACAGTTCACGTTTGCTAACAGTTTGTTTTATTACATATCATAGTAATCTGTGGAAAATGTTGTGGGTAGTATATTTGTTGAGACTAATTTTAAGCCAACGCTGTTTATGCGCAATATACTAACTACTGTTTGTTTTCCCAAATGTACTCGTATAATTATATAAATAAAAACTTAAAAGCGAGTCTTTAGAAAAAACATGATGACGATTGTAGTTCCAATTTCGACGCATGGCCAAAGGTCCTTGTTCTTAAACAGGTAACAGTAATTCTTTCGTGGAAAAGGCAAATTCCCGGAAAGTTTAATATCGAAATAGAAGACATAACTTTTTATCGACAGTTATGTTAACATAACAAATAATGTTGTGATGGATTCTTTGAAGATAGTTACTTACTTTTTCTTAGTAAAGCCCCTGAGAGTATTTTTGGGAAAAAACTAAAAAGATAACAACATTGTCACTGTGTGAAAAATGGCGAACGTAAAAAGTATTCAGTACTTTTTCAGTTATTACGGCAGGCGTCAAATAAAATGCAAACGAAAAATTTAAACATGGGTGTTGTTGGGAATTTTTGTTCTTTCTATAGGATTGTGAATAAAAATACTGCCATCGGCTATACGGTGAAATTCAGTGCCGAAATATTAATTTTGAAAAAGTATTACCTTTATTATAAACTAGCTGTTGCCCGCGACTTCGTCTGCGTGGAAATTTTGATGTAAAAGTGTGAGAAAAGAGAAGTATTCTATGTGCTATTCCAAACTACAATCTATCTCTGTGCTAAAATTCATCCAAATCCGTTAGTTAACCCACTTTGTCGTGATTGAATAACAAACATACATCCATTCATCCAAACTTTCGCGTTTATCGTATAAGTAATAGATTACTAGGCTCTCTCCGTTAAAAACAAAATAAAACACCACGGTTTTTGCCCGAGGGGTTAGGCAGTACCTATACACATTTTGCAAGTTATGTTTAAGGCTCATATTGGGCGAGCAGTCTGAGAATACGTAGAGAAAAAAACACGTGAAAGTTCCCTACGAAATAAATCTGAATCTACACATATAAAATTCAAAGTCTTGACTGACTGTCTGATACATCAACGTGCAGCCTAAACCGCTGGTCTTAGAGACATGACATTTGGAGGGTATATTCTTTGTGAATAGTAGACATCCACTGAGAAAGGGTTTTTCGAAATTCCACCGCTAAGATGGTGAAATGGGGTGTTGAATTTTCTGTGAATCTTTTTATTCTCGGGGTCGAAAATTTGTGTACACGGGGCAAAGTAGATCGGTTTGCAGGGCACACCACAAAGATGTTGGTGTGCGTAAAATCAACTGGTGTATTACTTCGCCTATTTGTTAGTGTTTGCTTCACTATAGTATATGTATAATATGAGGTAAAGAATATGAAGCATCAATTTAACCCTATGACTAACCGGTGTCGTGGCATAGATGTGTAATCATTCGGCTGGTAAATCAAGTGTCGTAGGATCGAATCTGCGCCGCTGGCGTCAACTTTTTGCATTATTAAAAAACTTTTATTTTCATTTTGTTGAATTTTTATTGTAATTTACCTGATAATAAGAACATTATTCGAAAAAAATATGGAAGTAAAAATTAAACAATTTGTATTAAGAAATCAACAACATTTATTGACTAGGTTTTTTTTTATATTATAATTACAAATTAAAAAGTTTTGTGCATGACAAATATTCTAAGTCGGACAAGAAATAACGTTACTTTTCTTATTCAAGTGGGTAATTTATTTATTAGTGAAATGAATAAACATGTTAGATATTAAGATACAGGTATCCTAAATTGTTATCTCACTAACAATAACATCACTCACATAAAACAAATCGAATTACCCCCTGATATTTTTATTAATATCCTATTGGTGCGCCTTCGCTATCTATGACTTATTCATGCACGAAGTAAATGTCTCCACTAGACCTGCATGGAAGAATATTTTTTTTTATGATAGCGCTCACCATCTTTTCGCCACAATATTTTGCGACCGTCCTTGTCTGATTTAAAACATTTTTCATCTCTAAATATAACTATATTATTGCACCAATCAAAATCCAAATATTCTCTTGCGAAGCGTACCCGGTTTTGCCTGTGAATATCTGACATTCAAATTTTCTTGGCTGGCCTACAACATTTCACACCAGCTGCTCGCAAGTGGTTTCGTACAGTTTGTAATGTCACGTCATGTTTAGTTGCCGTGGAACGAGTAGTGAGGAAGGGCTCAGCGGTATGCGTAGCAACTATATCAGATGCCAATCTGTGAATGCAAATCCAGCCTTTGGTCCCGGTCGGCAAGGATCAATGCTTCCCGAATCTGCATAACGATGGACCCACAATTGCACAGTCCTTCTCTGTGAACAATAATAAAATATTGTTACAAAAAACAACAATCAATAACATGTGGATTATTTAAACATATTAAACTTCTAAACATCATAATAACATTTTGTTACTCACCGATATCTTTAAACGTCTCGCAATTTCACTAATTGAAACATTTTGCTCATGCAAAAGAATTATTTCAGCTCATAAAAGTGTGGTTCAATGATTCATATTGATTCACAAATAAAAGCACTTCTCAAAAAACGCAGGGTATAATGTCTAAAAACGTAACGAAAGCCCGATAGTCAATAGCATTATGACGATGAACTTAAACTACTAACTTAAACATGATTTGTCATTGTTAGAGGGTAGACAACTAATACATTCTAACCCAAATATAAAGAGACTTGCTAATAGTTAAGCAATGAATTGAACAAACAAATGTAAAATATTTTATTAAAACATACAAAAACATTAAGCTGTTGGCAGTCGGATTCGATCCTACGGCGCCGGCGCAGTAAGTAATTATTTATCGCACGCTCGACTAATGCGCCACGGAGACGATTGTATGATAAGCTAAATTTATGCGTCATATTCCCTGCAACATTAGTGACAAGAAATTTTATTGTGTGTGCGTGGACAACGGGTTATTGTGAAGCAAACACTAATAAATAGGCGAAGTCAGACGGCCGTTGATTTTACGCACACCAACATCTTTGTGGTGTGCCCTGCAAACCGATCTACTTTGCCCCGTGTACGTACGTAGTACACAAATTTTCAAGTCTTCAGTTAAAATGATGAGAAACGTTCTCCAAAATCATCCCCCAATATAAATATTACAATATATCTTAACTACAGTACTTTCACAGTTGGGACTGTAGCTACATTTCATTGTTGTCTTTGTTTCGACAGTTCAAAAGTGCCTGTAACTGGCCTACTTGAAATAAATGCTTTGATTTTGAATAAATTATATAAATGCGAAAGTTTGGATGGATAGATGTTTGTTACATAATCACACCAGAACGGCTGAACAGATCTGTATGAAACTTGGCACAGAGATAAATCATAGTCTGGTATAGCACATAGATTACTTATTATCCCAGAAGTAAGTTCCCGTGGGCAATTTCCGAACTCCACGCGGGCGAAGCCGCGCGTGCATAAGCTATCTATAAATTTTATGCGTTTCATGAAGAAGCGCGTTCATGGTCAGTCCAAGATATTAGTGTGTTAGTGTTTATAGCGTTGCTCTGTAGTCTGTCCATTCCCAAGATTTCCAATAACGCCGGGAGTGACGTTGACAGTTATTAAATAACAATAATAACAAACGCACGGCGTGAACGTGCTACAACAAATTCACTACAAACAGTTTTGATATAAATTGGCTTTTTGTGGCCTCACAAGCATTTTGCCAGTCTTTTGTTGATCTCAGTGATGTTTTGGATTCTTTTACTTACATTTTTCTGTATTTATTTTCAAAGCAATAAGTTCTATTTACTTTTCATTGACAACAATATCGTTATTTTTTTGTCATCTGTCTTTATTTTAATTTAATGACATATATTATCAGTGGTATGTATAAGTATTCTACTATTTGCATAAAATAACGCCTGTACCCCCGAAGGGTCAGGCAGAGGTGTCCCTAAGAGTACACCCAATTTTCGCCAGTTATATATTTTAAGTCCCATCTAATAGGGGCGAGCCTATTGCCATCAACCGGGCACAAATCCAGACTTCATGTCTGCTACAGAGAAATTCCTAATGGAAAAACCTATTAACACTTTGCCCGACCCCAGTACCTCATGCTCAGCAGTCGTGCTTGCGACCACAAGACCAAAGTTGTAGTGCAGGTCCTTTACAATAGTTATAATTCTATGGTAACAATGTTGGCCTTATCGCTGATAGCAATATCTTCCAGAACACATTTGGGTGATCCATCCAAAAAAACTTAAAAAGATCATATTATGCACAATATCTTCTCTAAGAGCCGTCCAGTATTCAATCTATTTCTCCAATACTTCATTTTGTACCTGCATCATCATCTGCCTAGCCTTTTCCCAACTATATTGGTGTCGGCTTCCAGTCTAACCGGATGCAGCTGAACACCAGTATTTTACTTGGAGCGACTGCCTATCTGGCCTCCACAACCTTGTTAGACCTGGGTAATACGATTCCCCGTTGGTAAGAGTGGTTGTCAGACTCATTTTGTACCTTCATTGTATTAATATCATAATATTCAGTATGAAGAGACACACTACCGAACAAAAGCATCTCTTGTTTTAAAATGATTTGTTAGTTGATTAGTATGTATACTTATATAAACTTAATAAATAACATAATAACGCGCCTGTTATCTCCAAAGGGATAGGAAGAGCCAGCTAATAGTTCACTCACACTAGGTCAGTTAATCTTAACTCCCATGTAATGGGGTCGACCTGCCAAGGCTGCGGGACTGTTCGAAAGAGATACCGCGGCCCTGGAACATAAAGGGCCAATGAAGGAACATGGGTGGTTTTTAGTCAGTAAGAGTCTGACACTCCCTTCTGCTCCGCCCAGGGCGGGAAAAAAAAAAAAAAAAAATGGGGTCGAGCAAATTGCTGTTAATCAGACACAAATCTAGACTCTAGTGGCTGCTACTGAGAAATTCTTAATAGAAAAACTCAATAACACTTTTCTCGACCAGGGAATCGAACCCAGAACCTCAAGCTCAGCAGTACCGCTTGCCACTACTAGACCAAAAAGTCAGCTTAAATTTTATTAATACACCCGTAAATAAGCTCTTTGCGACGTATATTTGTTTAGAAGACCACTATCATAATATGTCTCCCACCGCGCCGAGCTCACGAGGATTTCAATTTCCTGCACCGACGCTGAGCAGTTGGTATTTACCGAAGCGCTTTTAACTCAAGTCACCACAATACGGGTAGTAGTGAAGCTGGAATCATATTTATCGGCGTCAAGTTCGTATATTTACTGCAATAAATATTTAGAATCAAGCTACTGCTCTAGCCAACGAGATAAAATAAATAAATATATATATTATAATAAATTTTATGTTTGAGTATTACTGTTGCTGATCTGTTTTTGTTCACGGCAGCAAATCTCAGCGGGGATTAGCCATCGACACGGGAGAAATTGTGCCCAAGTGCGTGTGTAGACTCGGGTGCACTATACCTTCCCCCACTCTGAGCCCGGTGGAACGGCCATCCCACACGATGGGAGAGAGATCCATTGCACATAACATAACATCACACCTGTAATCCGAAGGGTTCGGCAGAGGTGTACCTAATAGCACACCCACAATTCGCCAGTTATGTTTTAAGTCCCGTGTAAAAGGGGGCCACCTATTGCCATAAACCGGACACTTATCCAGACTCCGTGGCTGCTACTGAGAAATTCCTTATAATTGCATTCATGATAACATTGCATTCATGATTGATTCATTGATAGGTTTGGTAACTTTCCCGCTTGATATAAACAACCTCAAGTCTTTATTCCCATTTATTTGGAGGTTGACAAACATGCATTCATCAACACATCTCTATTAGTTGAAATTTGAGTTGTTACTCCATTTCTAGCCATAATGAGCCATAAAATATCATCTTATATACAGTCTATTAATTGGTTTTAGGTATTTGTCTACTCTAATAACCGTAAACTAAAGGAATACCTAAGAAACGCTTAATGGTCTGCTCAATCTCATACATATAACGTTCGAATGTTATAAAATTCTTACTCAAGACACCTCCTCACGATACATTTCTCCTTCCTCCCGTCACATAACATTTATAAATGTACATTAAACAGACATGTATGTTTATCTCGTTCACAGATGACTGCACGCAACGTTGCAGCAAAGACGCGGCGACGTCAACGTCGGATGTCAAGTTACAGATTGACGTAATTATCAGTATGACGGAAACATGCGTCTCCGTCATCCTGCGACGTCAAGTCATTTTTTGTTGTTTGAATATAAATTGTATGGAGGAGGGTGATGTATGGATGGTATATAAGGCAAGAAATCTGCCAAATACAACATAATATGACGTCTGTAATCCACGAAGGGTAAGGCAGAGGTGTGTCCATAGTATGTTTTATCGCAATAATAGGGGGCTACCAAATATCCGCTATAGAGATTTATAGTGATATCATGATATCTGGCCCTTAATTAAGAAATATATAGTTTATTAGACCACTGGGCCACCTGGGCAAAATACTTAAGTAAGATTTTTATTTACGTTAAGCTAAGTTATTAATAACATTGAAAGATTTCTTTCTATTTAAACTTACTTACATAATCTCGTTGTAAATCATAATATTTAATAAATTTTAAGCGAATCACTTTATTTAGCAGGCAAATAAAGTTTCTTATTTAAATAGTTTAATTTTGTTCTGATCTTCTGAATAAGTGTTCGTAATTTGTGTTCAAGCGTAATGAAATTTCTTATTTTAATTTAATTGAAGAATTCAATGGTTTCAATTATGAAGAAATTGTGAAGAACTCTTAACCAATTAAACCTAATCTGTATTGATTACTTTCTAATTGACTGAAATTAAAATGTCTAAAGAATAATTTCGACATTCATTTCATTGAAATAAATAGTAAAACTTTTTTACCAAGTAATTAAGTGAAAGTTATTATATTCTATGATTGAGTTTTTGTACTACTTCATTTAGCATAAAAATAATTTAGGCTTTTTAAAGGTCAGCGGATCGATCATTTAACAACGTCATAAATGATTATGAAATTAGGATTAAAAATCAAAGGAATTAAGAATGAGATATTAATGGCTGCTAAATTACATATTTGGCTTGTGTATTTTTTTTCTTAATTATGGAAATTCATAATTTGGCATATCTTTCTCTTTTTGTAAATTTACTTTGAAATGTTTTCTTAAAATGATAATATTCAAAATTGTTGGCCTAACACAGGCAATTATTGTCTAAACGGACACTTCAAACACTAGATACATAATATAAGAAAGAAAATAAATTATTTGTTTTTGTATATTTGATTTTGTATGAGAATATAAAAACTCCAATGCCATAAAACTCTGCCTAAAATATATTCCACATTCCCCTTTATATCATCGCTTTAAAAATTCTTACAAAGAAAATAACCGTGGTAAAGGCTGCATATGTCATGTGTGCCGTTGTGTGCTCACTTAAGGTCAACTGCAGGCACTTTCGCTGTTATTTATGCATCTATACACGTAAAGCGAGCTCGGGGCACACTTTATAAAGAGAGGCAGAAAATAAGCACTAATTATGAGCAGGTTAGCTTATGTGTTGTACACGTAACTTGGATGAAGTTATATGGAGTTGTGAAATTAACTTTATGTGTATGAAATTAAAGTGATGTTTAACATTGGATCTATTAAGTTTTTTGTCCGTTAAATTAGCTACTGGTCTTTATTTAGCCGACGTCAGGGAATTTGAATGTTCAGGGACGAATATACGAATAAACTTGTCATGAAATTCTCACTAAAGAATATTTGCAGTGAGTATTAAAAAGCCCATCTCGACTGCCTCGTTAGTCTAGTGGTCGCAAGCGCGACTGCTGAGCATGAGGTCCTGGGTTCGATTCTCAGGTCGGGCAAAGTGTTATTGGGTTTTTCCATCAGGAATTTCTCAGTGGCAGTCACTGAGTCTGGATATGTACCTTATTTAGGGCAACAGACATAAACATAACTGGCAAAATGTGGGTGTACTATTAGGCACACCACTGCCTAACCCTACGAGAAGTACAGGCTTGATGTTATGAACCTTTTGCGTCCTCGAAGTCCTATATAACGAAGAAAAAAATGTTTTATATTCCCTGAATTTGCCTAAACACCCAAATCTTTAAGCTCAACACAATTCTAAGCACCTGCGATATGTTTCCTATACACAAAAAAAAATACTTTTTCTTTATTGCGTCAAGGAAATTGTTAGGTAACGTTAAGGTAAGTTAGTGAAATGTATTTTTTGTTTACTGTTACGGTAATTTTGTTAGTAATACTCCAAGTCTTGTTACTTCGCCAAAACATTACTTAGGCAGGAGATGTATTGTGTATACAGGGTGAGACCCTTAACGAAGCCGTCAACCAAGCATTCTGTACATCAAACTAAGTAACTAAACGCAAAAAATAGTGCTGGTAAACGATTTTTTTTTGGGGTGAAAAATCACGTTCTACGGTAGGACTCAATGTAACGCACTCAAAACATTGTGCTGATGAATGCATTGAATAGTACGGGGGTCGTGGAGGTGTTTACAGTAAAAATCTTACGTTAAAAACATGTGTTTTAAAAAAAAAACTTGTGAAAAAGTTGGAACTTTCACCCCCAATATCTCCGTAACTAGAAGGTTCCCAGGTATAGTGTAGAACAAAAAAATTATCGCAATGACGGGGAGAACAAGTAACTTCGTTATGGGTCTTCTTAACCATACATTTATCGCGATATCTATGTAACTGCCACACTCAGAGACGTTTAATGATTACTTAGATCGATCCTTAGTATAGATTTCTATACTAAATCTATACTAAGGATCGATCTAAGTAATCATTAAACGTCTCTGAGTGTGGCAGTTAGTCTTAGACTGCGTTTCCACCAGAGATGAGCGAGGACGCATAGCGAGGGATGTGTGTAGAACTAACCAATCAGATAGCTAGGATACCTCAAGCTGTGAAAAAGAAGCGATATTATTGGTTAGATTCAGACACATCCCTCGCTATGCCACCTCGCTCATCTCTGGAGGAAACGCAGCCTTATGGAGAAAGTGGTTCAGTTTGATGGTCTGCAGCACACCCTCAAGTTTGTACATTTATACACCCTTTTTGTTCCACGTCATCATCTTCTGCCTAGCCTTTTACCAACTATGTTGGGTTCGGCTTCCACTCTAACCGGATCCAGCTGAATACCAGTATTTTATAAGAAGTGACTGCCTATCTGATCTCCACAACCCAGTTAGTACTGGGTAATACGATACCCCTTGGTAAGACTGGTTGTTAGATTTTCGAGCCACTGACTAATTAACGACTGTCAAAGATCTACGATTGACAACTGGGGTCAAGGGCAACGGCTTGACATGCTTTTCGAGACACAGCGAAAACTCGTTATGTAATGGGTGGTCATCCACGGACCAGCCTGGACAAGCGGCTTAACCTGAAGTTCGACCCGAGCGGCTGTTTTTATTTAGCCACGAGATCCTTTTTGTAACACGTCATAAGGTATTTTGATTGTAAAATTAGAAAGTACAAAGCAATTACTGAGTTAATTGTAGTTGTTGTTCAAATAATATTTTCTGCGAACTCATTTTTTTCCGATCTGTTAATAACTCAATTGAGAATTATTTCGTCTTTGATGATATTGTCCTCAATTAAAACACCACAGAGAAAATTCCAGTAAATTTATTAAAAATAATGTAAACTCGATACCTTTTAAGTGCAGACTTGAACATGTTTACTGCTTTTCTTGTTTATTATTTCTTCGTATATTTCCCGTAGTAAACATTTAGTAAAAATAACATAATAGGACTAAATAAACGGTGCGTTTAACGTCTTAATGCGGAGTTATTATTTCCTTCCTCATTGCGGGAAAGACTTCATTTTCCGTAAGCACTACTTTCGCATTAGCTTAGGTTGTTAATTGACTACGGCACAATTTTTTATAAAGATATTTTGAGTAGAAAGCATAGTATGAAGAAAGTATCTAAGTATGAAATTTCTGGATGTTGATGTACTTTACATCTCTGCATACCTCGAAAGAAATTAAGGCGATTAAAAGGATAACTAGTGCCTAGTTTTTCTAATACTAGGTGACATCTAAATAATCCCTACTGACAATAAATGTACATTGTTGGATTTTCAAAGCTCGGCTCAGTGCTGACAGTTGAAATTCCAACGGTGCAATAATATTAATTTAATTTTAAAAAAGGGAAATCATCGACACGACGAAGAAGAAGAAGTAATACGACGGAAGACGGATGAGAATATACAACGTTTGTAGCCAATACTAACAAAATTAGGAGATGAATATTGACCGAAACACATGAGCGCTACGCTGTAGCGCTACGTCGTAGCTGGCGTAGTAATCGCATAGCCAGCTACGGCGTAGTCTCTTAGCTGATTGATTGACTTGGTTATGTTGAGACGAATTGATTTATCTATATCTATATACATATAATAAAACAGTAAAAAAACTGTGTCTGTACATTGAATATATTAAAAAAATAATAATTGAGGGGGGTTTAGAAACAGTAATAGAGCACGAAACCAAAAAAAAAAATTCTGTCTGTTTGTCTGTTTGTTTGTACACGCTAATCTTCGGAACTAATCGACGGATTTGAATGATTTTTGTTTTTTTGTATAGGTATAAAGTCTGAGCAACACATAGGCTATAATTTATCTTGGAAACTTGAACACCTGATGCAGAACCGCAACAGACCAGCTAAACTATAAGAGATACAAAAATGGTACCTTAGCAAAAATTTTTTCACGTGATGAGCATTTTCTGCTAAGAGAATAAATTTGAAGATCTGGAACACCTGATGTGGAACTCCAAGAGCCCAGCTACACTATAACATATATAGGAATGACGTCTTAGCAAGAGTTGTTCAGCCCGATGAGTACTCTCTGTTGTCGTATAAAATTTGAAGATCTGGAACAGCTTATGTGGAACTCCAAGAGCCTAGCTACACTATAACATATATAGGAATGACGTCTTAGCAAGAGTTGCTCAGCTTAATGAACACTCTCCTGTGTCGTATAAAATTTGAAGATCTGGAAAAGCTGATATGGAACTTCAAGAGCCCAGCTACACTATAACCTATATAGGAATGACGTCTTAGCAAGAGTTGTTCAGCCTGATGAGCACTCTCTGTTGTCGTATAAAAATTGTAGATCTGGAACACCTGTTGTGGAACTCCAAGAGTTCACTGTGTAATTATAAAATAACATAAGCTGGGAGTACCTCCACGCGGTGAGGCGGTAACAGTTTAGGACTGATTTTCGATGAAAATTCTATGAATCATTGAAAATTTGACTCTACTGGCTAAACCTCCCATTTATTTCCTTTTTCATTTATCTTAGTGACACGGTAGCCTACCCGGTAACGCAGGGGAGCAGTCACTTAGATTTTAATTGATCAGGTATTTTCAGAATAAAACTATAACCATGCCTAGAAAGAGGTCAAATCTTTCCCAACGTTCCAAAGGAGCTAAAAGATTGAGGATCATAATATCCCAAGAATCTAACGAAGAGCGTCAGGATAGACTTGATGCTGTTCGAGAACATCAGGCTGCAACTCGCTCTGTAGAAACCTCTTCGGGTCGCGAAGTTCGCTTGCGTTCTCAGCGTATTTATGCATCTACATCCAGGTCTCTAGAGACCAGTGAAGAATATGATGCGCGACTCTCCGCTGATCGTGAACGTCATGCATTGTCTCGCGAGTCGGAGACATTCACGGATAGAGAATTGCGCTTGAGTTCTCAGCGTATCTACGCATCTGCTTCAAGGTATCTAGAGACAAGTAACGAACATGATGCGCGACTGTCCGCTGATCGTGAACGTCACGCATTGTCTCGCGAGTCGGAGACGTTCACGGATAGAGAATTGCGCTTGAGTTCTCAACGTATCAACGCATCTGCTTCAAGGTCTCTAGAGACAAGTAAGGAACATGATGCGCGACTGTCCGCTGATCGTAAACGTCACGCATTGTCTCGCGAGTCGGAGACGTTTCCGGATAGAGAATTGCGCTTTAGTTCTCAACGTATCTACGCATCTGCTTCAAGGTCTCTGGAGACAAGTAAGGAACATGATGCGCGACTGTCCGCTGATCGTGAACGTCACGCATTGTCTCGCGAGTCGGAGACGTTCACGGATAGAGAATTGCGCTTGAGTTCTCAACGTATCTACGCATCGGCTTCAAGGTCTCTAGAGACAAGTAAGGAACATGATGCGCGACTGTCCGCTGATCGTGAACGTCACGCATTGTCTCGCGAGTCGGAGACGTTCACGGATAGAGAATTGCGCTTGAGTTCTCAGCGTATCTACGCATCTGCTTATAGGTCTCTAGAGACAAGTGCGGAACATGATGCGCGACTGTCCGCTGATCGTGAACGTCACGCATTGTCTCGCGAGTCGGAAACGTTCACGGATAGAGAATTGCGCTTGAGTTCTCAGCGTATCTAAGCATCTGCTGCTAGGTCTCTAGAGACAAGTGAGGAACATGATGCGCGACTGTCCGCTGATCGTGAACGTCACGCATTGTCTCGCGAGTCGGAGACGTTCACGGATAGAGTAGAGTTCTCAGCATATCTACGCATCTGCTGCTAGGTCTCTAGAGACAAGTGCAGTACGTGATGCGCGACTGTCTGCTGATCGTGAGCGACATGCATTGTCTCGCGAGTCAGAAACGTTTACCGATACAGAATCACGCTTGAGTTCTCAGCGAATTCGCACATCTACTAACAGGTCTTTTGAAACGAGTGATGAACGTGATGCGCGACTAACTGCTGATCGAGATTATCATACATTGTCCCGAACACGCATACAACAAAATATTCATAATCAGTTAGAAAGTGAGAGAGAACGGATTGCTGGAGTACGGCATGAAGAGACAGAAGTTAATTCAGTGTACCCTTGGGATCTGCTGCGGAGTAACGGGAAGAAAAGTTTTTTGTTGTATAGTCTGGGCAACAATTTATCTGGGCTATAATTTATTTTGGAAAATTAATACCTGATGCAGAACCGCAACAGACCAGCTACAGTATAATAGATATAAAAATGGTGCCATAGCTAAAAATATTCCACGTGAAGAGCATTTTCTGCTGTGAGAATAAATTTGAAGATCTCATCATGGCAGCGCTATAACAAATTAAGGAATGACGTCTTAGCAAAAGTTATTTAGTCTGATGGGCATTTCCTGTTGACATACAAAAATGAATGATCTGGAACGACTCCAATCGTCTCGCTCATCCCGTTGTTTTCCCGTCCCCGGGTCTTAGAATTCTACATCAGACGTTTCAAATTTTCGATTTTGACGACCCCGTTGTCGCTGGCATAAGCAACGGGATCCGCGTACGAAGTCGCGGGCAGAAGCTAGTTTGGAATAATTCTAGATAAGCTTGTGTAAGTTGCATTGTGTATATTTTTCAATATTCACCACTTATTAGAAACCTTTTTTATCCTCTTTAATATAATAAAAATAAATGCTGTTTCTTGGTACTTCAATTGAGAACAAGTAAAGTTCGATTTGGCTATTTCTTTTATGAGCTAAATTAAGTTAATGGGGAACGAATAATTGGAAAAGTTTTCCTGAAAATTGGAAAACTCAAAGATGTGTTTAAAACCGCCAACCAAAAAAGTGAGCTGTTCGTGTTATAAGTTTGAAGTGTGTATCTGTGTGTCAGTACTGCTTCTCAGTGTTTGTAATTCTGCTAATTATACCTATTCAATTCTTTGATAGAGTCGATAGTAGCGTGTCTACGAGTAATATAAGCTCAAAAAGCATAATATATAAATTGAATTAAAAATTTAGAAACCCCTACTTTAGAACCCGTATTTAGATATTATTTCTTCCTTTTCAGAAGTTTTTTTGTAAACAAGGTTTTTATAACTTTATTTATTTTCAAAATCTTAATATCGTCGTTTTGTCGATCAGGCCCAAGTTACTATTAAAATCTGAAAATCATACTCGACCTACTATACCATAGGGAATATTAGTTTACAACCCAAAAGTCCAAATTCAGGCCTAGTCATGTAGATTTTGAACCTTTGATAAATGGTACGTCCCGGCCACAGGCGGTTATGACTGATGGCCACTTCTTGCATAGCTTCATCAACTTTTTACCCGACGCCGAAGTTGGAAGGGGGGGTCATGTTTTTCATGAGTTATGTTTGACACCTGACCTCATTTGACGTAGTGGAATTTCGGGTTGGAAGGTAGTGTATGTGTGTGCTGTTGATTTGTGTGTCGTCATTTTTGACTATGACCTCATTTGTTTTGGTGAAGAATTGATTTTAAAAGTTTCTTGTTTTGGAGAGTGTGGATAGGTATATGGCTAGCCTTTTGCTTGTTCTAAGGTCAAAAGTCGCTTTATCAGTAAGCTGATTCATTGAATGTAAGGTTCAGAAATTGGGCTTTTTAAACGTTGCCTCGCTTGGAGTCTGGGTTCAATTCATAGACCAGGGAAAGTCGTCGTCGTAGGGTTTTTGAAATTATCATCCTCAGCTTAACTTTACCCGCAGCTGGTAACATGTCTCTCTTCTTTATTTGTGCCTATACACACCTCAAGTATATCAAATAAGTCCGTGGTTTTAACAACGATTTATATCACACTCATCTATTTCATTGGAATATTGTCTTCACATCTCTAACTACAACAGAACTATGCTCTCTATATGTGACTACCCACGTTCACTCTGTGTGTGTATATCTCGTTAACCCTACACTGCAGCGGCCTATTATTCTGTCCACACCACAATAGTTTGCAGCACACAATATAAGCAAGCATTGGCCCCGATGTTCACGAATATAGATTGGGGTGATCTTGTGGCAGGTTGTGATGTGCTTGCAGGAGTTATGCAGATGTTCAAGGCTTAGTAGTACAAACTACTACCTTCTTATGTATTATAGAAATGCTCATGTAGTCAAACCTCGGTTGGTTCCGTTATATTTTTTATTCTTGAAAAAGCAGGGTCGACTACCGTCAAAAAAAGTTTTTCTGATAATTGCCTATATTATATTGCGGAGAGTTAACGTTTCCAAAATCTGTGAATACGTGAATAGAGATCGAAATTTCTCAAGAAGTTATTGATAGTCTCCTGAGACGGTGTCCCAGAAGCTACAATGGCTTTGTACCTGCCGTTACTACCCGATCTCAAAATTCCACTAATTGTCCAAGTCGACAACTGAGCATTATCAATCATTATTGATAACGTAAATTCAAAATTTTCCAGTTAGCTTGGTGGTTCGATAGAGAGGTCCAAGCCTAATTTTGTGCATTTATTAAAATTCTATTAACGAACGGTGAATGTGGATGATCTATAAGAGTAGAGGAAGACCAAAGAAACGATGGATGGACTTTGTGAAGGATGATATGGCTAGAAAGGAGGTGACTCCTGAGATGACGAGTAATAGAGAAGTATGGAAGAAGAATACATGCTGCGCCGACCCCAAATGAATAAGGGCAGGGGAATGATGATTATTATGATGATGACTGGTAATTGTAAGCGTAAAGCCGAAACAGCTTCCTGAAGTGTGTCACCCCACTCACTGGCGAGCGGTCCACGGAAAGATTAAGGCTGTGGCGAGGTAGTGCATCTTTACCTAACCCATTCGTTCCGCCTGTTGAAAATCTCCCGCCTGGACATGAGTTGCCATGGCTGACCTGGAAGTCTTTGAATAGACTCCGGACCCAGGTTGGTCGCAGTAAGGAAAACCTGCTCAGGTGGGGACTCATTAATGACTCTGCCCTGGAGTGTAAATGTGGTGCTGTTCTACAAACGATGGGGCACTTAATATCGTGTCCTGCGTGTCCTGTTATTTGTTCGCTACAGGAACTGATGGACGCTACTGAAAGCGCCAAACTAATAGCTTAGTTTTGGGCTGATACAATTTAGATTGCCATCGATACGCTAAGAAGAAGATTGTAAGCCTACACGAGGTGCCTTTCCAACAGCCGACCCCGAGTTCAACATCTAAAATATCACCTTAAACGTATCACTTTCAGCACTCAAGGATATAAAGCCAACCATAATTATCTGAATGTATGTTATTTCTGCAAATAACTACGTTCATAAATTGTAAACTGAACGCCATCTTTTGTAGCGGTTTCTGGTAACTTATGTTAAGTTGTCGTTTGACATCTAACCTGCCTGTTCTCACTGTGAAGTATAATGATGAACTTGTCATAACAAGTTGTCTGGTTTCATTACAGTATGGATAGTCTGATTATACTCTGTGGTGGAGATGTTTTAAGGATATTAATATCTCAAAGTAGTAAGTATAAACAAACTTGCTTGAATGCAAGCACACTTGTTTAGGTCAGCACATCCGATTCGATTCAGCAATATTTGTTGAGTTACATAAATTTACTTTCGGAAATCGGTGAGTTTGTTTGTTTCATTGTCTTTTTTGCCATCGACTTCCGAAAGTAAACTTATTTTAGACATTTTTAGTGTTTTTTTTTTGCTAAAAGTTTTTTTTTATTTTACCCTTTCTAGTTGTAGGTATATACACACATTCTTGTCATGAATCAAGTTTACATTGTAACTAGAAGTTATTAAGGACCACCATGTCAACTAAAGTCAAGAAGAAAAAAAACACACTACTGAACCGATTTTGATGAAACTATGGGACTAATCGGAATCGAAAAGTATATCTTTTCACATAAAAAATACAAGTCTATTGAGAACCTCCTTCTCTTTTTGAAGTCGTTTCAAACCAACCGAAAGCAATAACTATCCATTTTTGGCATTCATTCGGCTCATGCCGATTGGCAAACTGCGTTCGGTATCTACCATCGCCGAGTCTTGTTGGAATTTGCTCGGCTCACTTAGAGCTAAGCCTTACACCCTTTACCCGATTCTGCTGCCCGGCTGTGTCGAATCACGTCAACTAAACACATAATCGGATACATACATAACATCCCTGAAATATGAATGGTGATCCTCGTGCTAGAAGTGGTGTTACTAAGAAAGCCTATGTGCTATGGTTGTCGTAAAGGAGGTTATTAAGTAGTGTCATTGTTTATCACAAACATATTACTGATGCAACAACCAATCTTTGACAGTGGCTAACTTTTTTTGGCAACTTCTTGGCTTGCAACAGAAACGAGCTACGCATAAAATCAAAGTCTACATTCATATTCCCATCACATGGTCAATATAGTTTGATTGAACCTTGTCATAAAGTCAAGACTAATATAAAAGAGTAACAGCGGAAAATATTCTAAATATTCGTAGGAAAGAAATAGTCGAAAAGAGAATGGTAACTATCGTATCTGCAATAAACAAGACCCTCCACATTCTGTCGCCAACTTTGGAAAAAATATTGGGCACACAAGAACAAACTTTACCAAACCACATAGACCCCTTGATCTGAAGGAGATGGACTGGTGCAAGTGGCATCTTAAACTGGCTACTGTAAAAACCTCGTATGGTAAATATTTACAGAAATGTAATACTACCCTTAGGCCTGGTATTACGAAAAGTCAATTTATGCTAATATAAAACTTTTGTGGGAGATACATCGTACACTATATGAGCTCGAAAATTGGCATGTACTATTTATGTGTGTTATATAAAAAGGAAAAAATTCTCATATATTAGTTACAGCTAGTTTTATCTTATCAAACCGCGCTAGGGTATGTAATATTTTCTACCAAGGGTTGCCACACGCAGGTTCAACTGGACATTATATTAAATTCTTCCTTTCTTGCCGTCATCCATTTGCACATTTTTCTTTGGGTGTTTAACCGTAGACAGCGGTCTCGTGGAATTCAAATACCTTTGTACCGGCTGCTTTGGTAAAAGAATTAGAGGAATGTTACTGAAATAACTGTGTTCAGTATGCTTAATTTGCATTGGGCTAGTGCTAGTGTTTATCGCAGGCAATACCTACTCAATCCCTTTCAAATAAATTTCAATTTGTGTTTCCGATCTTTTCATTACACAGCGCTAGTAAGTTTAGGTTCAGTACAAATTGAAGTTTGCGTTAGCAGAATCGAGTAAGTACCTATTGAGCCCTCTGTACCATACGGTTTGTGAGATAGAATTGATGTTTTGTACTATTCTAAAATTCATTTGATTGGGCGAAACCCTACCAACTTCTCTCCATGTATTTAATATTTAACGCATAAGCATATTCAAATATCTAAGGAGGAGCTCGTGGTTAAATAATAACAGCCGCTCGGGTCGATCTTTAGGTTAAGCCGTGCTTGCCTAGGATGGTCTGAAATAAAAAAAAAGACATGTTAAGGCGATTGCCCAAAAACTTCTACTTTATTTCCAAAGATCAGTCTGTCTATTAACCGAAATAAAACTTTATTTCACAGCCCATCTGACTCGATAAGGGCGAGTTATTAACTATTCATAAAGATAGATAGTCAGTCATATAAAATTACGGGTCTAGCTATCAGCTTCGGCCCTCACCGAGGCTTTCTACATTTATTCAAGAACCTTATCGACAAATTATTCCAAGGATGATTTGGGATAGATTGCTGAAGCCTCCGTTAGGTAAGAAATGGTCGTAAAATGCTCGTAATGCCTCATCTATATACCTTTTCTATTGTCTGTCAATAACCACTAGCGGTCTAAATAGACCATTGAGAGGGTTTTCGGGGCAACGACCCCGGAACCCTTTGGTGGACTTGAAAAACTTATTGGGTTTTATTTTTGTTGTCAACCGAATTTCTATAGTAATATTTAAACATTTTAAACCAAATTGAAACTTTTACTCATCATCTGCCTAGCGTTTTCCCAACTATGTTTACGTATGTTGTTGTCGGCTTCCAGTCTAAGCGGATGCAGCTGAATACCCGTATTTTACAACGAGCGACTGCCTATCTGACCTTCACAACACTGTTAGTACTGGGTAATACGATACCCCTTGGTAAGACTGGTTGTCAGACATTCTGGCCGCTGACTACCTGTAACGACTATCAGAGATCTACACATGACTACCGGGAACAACGGCTTAGCGTCCTTTCCGAGGCATGGAGAAAACACAGTATGAAATGGGTCACCCATCCACAGACCAACCTAGGCAAGCACGGCTTAACCTGAAGGTTGATGTGAGCGGCTCTTATTATTTAGCCATGAGCTCATCTCAAATTGCTACTTTTACTATATTGGAGAGTGGAGTTACGATTTTTGAAAACTGATAGAACTAAAGTTCATGAATTTTATAGTCCTCGAGCCTTAAAGGTTTACCAAAAGAAACCAACCACCCGGCCAACTTACGCTGACATCATTAGATTATGAACGAATTAAACTAATAAAAATCACCATTCAAGTATGTGATGACGATTTTCTTTAGTTTTCGTCGAAATCCTCAGTTACCTGATCATAAACTAGATCTCTTAAAAGTCCGAGTGAATCGGTTTTTCTTAGCAAGCGTGCTCCATCTTAGGCCGCGTCATGGCTTCACATCAGACTAGTTGCGGCCAAAAGCAAGCATACCCATACTTATAATCTTATAAAGTGGATTTTTTGTTTGCTTGTTTGTACCGAATAAGCTCCGAAACTACTGGACCGATTTTAACAATTTTTCACCAATAGAAAGCTTAATTATCAGGAAGTAACATAGGCTATAAATTATATTTATATCATACAAATTAGCCAAGCTGTCACAATTTTTGCAGACAAAGTCGCGGGCGAAGTTGAGCAGACTAGTTAAGTATAAAAAAAATACATTTTCTACTTAGTGTCTATAAATATTTAAATGAATATTGTAGTCTCTACTTAATATTTAGACAGTGAGCAGACCGAGTTATCAAAGGAGAATAACATTTTCATACATAAATAATGAGGTTAGAAATAAACATTATTAGTTCACGTTTTAATGCTCACTTTGAATTATCGTTGCTGACTAAATCAAGATGAATGCTTCAGTAAATTCGACATTTAGTTACAACAGTGTGTGTTGTATAAACAGTGGTATGTTTGGTAAAGGAAAGTTATCCTGACAGTTGTGATAATTTTTGTATGTGAAAACCATGATTGTCGCAAGCGCGACTGCCGAGTATGAGGTCCCGGTTTCGATTCCCAGGTTGGGAAAAGTGTTATTCAGCTTTTTCAATAAGGATTTCTAAGTAACAGCCACGGAGTTGTGTCCGGTTGAAGGCAATAGACTCGCCCTCTCCAATAATCAAGGAATTTTTGAAAATATTTTTGCATTTTTATCAAAATGGCTGACAATTTCTTTAGTATAAGTAAAAACAGGCCAAGTGACTGTCGGGCTACGCACAATGTAGGGTTCCGTAGTCTTACAACGTTCGATAATTTTTATTGTAATAATAAAAAACAAACTTACATTTGAAGTTGAAAAACCTGTGCTCCCATGTTATGTTTAGGAAAATATGTTATCCAAGTACATTTTATAAGTTGGTCGACTATTACTCGTAAACTTGTAAAGCCTACTTAGCTGTGATAGTTTTTCTTCTAATTTCGTTATTTATGCTATCATCGTGAATATTTCACGCACCCAAACACAACCGTTTAGCTGGTATTGGGGGAGGACACTTGAGTCTAACAAAAAATTGCACTTCAAAGCTTAATATTTCACAAACGTATCCCTTAATCGAAAAATTATCTGAACAAACTCGCAATATTTTTAAAGACTTATCCAACGACATCTCACACTATTGAGTACGCGAGAAAAAAAAATCCCACTTTACGTGTAGGTACTGGAGATACCTACCCTAAAAAAATACTATTCCAGATTTTATTTTACATTTTTGTCGGCGTAACTAACTAGTATCTTCATGCCAAATTACAACGTTCTAGTACTAAGAGTCTTTGAGCTAAGCTACGGATAGACAGATATACAGACGGACATGGCGAAACTATAAGGGTTCCTTGTTTGTTGACTACGGAACCCTAAAAACTATTGAAAATGTTTTACAAAAGTTATCAATCTCTCTCTAACTCAAGCCAGCGTCACTTCTGAGATTTCCGAAGAAAAGTTATTAATCTTGATTTTCAGCGTTATTATTGTGACAGTATCGAAATACTGGGTTGCGAAACTTCCATGGATTAGATTTGTATGAAAATAATCTGAATACTTGATTTGAAATGATCCCTTTTAAACTGCAATGATTTGTTGATGATTTTTTGACTTGAAAACTTGAAAAGGTTTTTTTTGTATTTTATGGATTGACAAGTGACATTATTTTTTATACCTTTTTTTATTCGTTTTTGTATTATTCTTATTATTATTCTAATTTTAATTTAATTTGCCTCATTGTTATGGTATAAAAATGGATCGCATGAACCATGTTTCTTATAATATTTAATAGGAATTCAGACACGATGTAAAAATCGTTATTGAATAAATGAATAGAATTGAATTGATGGAATTAATATTAACGGATTTCTTGACTTGCGTTTAATTTTGACACACTTATAATTTTTATTTCACAAACAACGCATTCTGTTGAGGTGGATGTGTGCTGTGACAAGAATGGAATGTAAAGTAAGGAATGAGTATAAAAGACGAAGTTTGACAGTTGTGCCAGTTACAGAAAAGTTGAAAGAGAAGCGACTGTCTTGATGAGAAAATAGAAATAGCATGTGACTAAAAGAGTGATGAATATAAATGTTGATGGATGGAGAGGGAGAGGAAGACCAAGGCAACGATGGATGGATTGTGTGAGGAATGATATGAAAGAAAAAGGAGTAAATGATAGCGTGACGGTTGACAGAGGAGAATGGAAGAAAGAAACGTGTTGCGCCGACCCAAAGTAACATGGGACAAGGGCAGGAAGAAGATGATGAACAATGCATTCTATGGCAGTCATAAACTGTTAATTTTGGGTTAGCAGATGTAAATAACCGTTGCTTGCTCCTAAAATGAAAGCGCATAAAAGATTGTACCTACCTTACATTACAATAACACAACTTAAACATGACAAATAAACCGGAATTATATCGCGCAATACGCAAAAAGGTGTAACATCAATTTTCATAAAAGACGGTGAATATGCAAATAAGCCGTAACATTTATTTACAAACGCGTTATTGCCAGTATTACACGGTATTGCACGTTCACCTGTTTTTTATTTATTTGAAAATATGAGCTTTTACCCCTTTATCCAAACAGAGCCTTTCTGTTATGACTTTGTTATACATATATGTATCTTTGAATGTATCAATATTATCTTGTATTCTGTTACTGGGATGTTTGCTGTTCTTTCTAGATTATATGTAGGTATATTTTTTTCAAATAAATAAAATTGACGTGTCTGTTTTGTAATTTCAAAATAACAGCTATTTTACTGATTGACTAGATATTGAAAGTACAAAGTACGCTTACCTAGAACAAAAATTATTTTATTTTTTTCTGTCTGTTTGTCTTTTTCGGCTATATCTGAAACGGCCCTACTGATTTTGACCGGTCTTTTATTGGCAGATAGCTGATGTTATAAGGAGTAGGCTACTTTTGAAAATAAATTAAAGTTCCGTACAAAAAAATCAAAACCATTGAAATTGTTAACAAAATCCGATAGAAATAATATTTTTATAATTATTTCAGGCAGACGAAGGTTTTGGGCAGCAGATAGTTTGTAATTAAAAAATAGGGGATAAATATGACTAAAGAAAAAACATATATTCTTTTTCTTTGCTGCACACAAAATTAAAAGATATACACACAAAATTACAATATATAGCTTATGTACAACGGCGAGCTTAACCCAAAATATGGTTTTCTTACTGCAAACCTTACTTCGATTACGAGATTTAGAGGATAACCTACGTGCACAATCAGTACATTTAAAAACTTAAACTAACTTATTAAAGCTAAAACTAAAATATAGCCTATCTATCATATATAATCAACTTAAAAATAATTATGAAGTCTGTAAGAGCTTAATTTTCACTAAGTATATAATCAGCTTATTAATAATCTAGTAACCTACTAGATTATTAATAAGCTGATTATTAATAATCTAGTAAGCCAGCAATCTAGTTTTAATTTAAGTCTAGTCTGGAACGTAGGTAAATGGTGCCCTTGTTATAAAATAAGCAGAAAGGTCATAAATTTATTACAAACTTATGTTTCGTAATTCAAATCGTTAATGTACTCGCAAATGTTTAGTGGTCGCAATCGCGATTGCTGAGCATGAGGTCCTGGGTCCGGTTCACGGTTCGGGCAAATTGTTACTGGGTTTTTCCATCAGGAATTTTCCAGTAGACTTAACTAGCGAAATGTAGGTGTACTATTGAGTACCTACACCTCTGCCTAGCCCTTTGGAAATTACAGACGTGACGATACATGCATGTTATGTGTCGTAAATGTAGAAATAATTAGCCATAAATATCTTGTCATGTATAATTGACGTGGACTTATGTGTCTATGATTAAAACCTTTTCAATTAATTAGTAGATTAAAATCTTATGTATTTCTATGTGTTCATAGTATAAAATTGGATTTAACCGCTACCCAAACAAAACCCGTTTATTTATTACATAAGTTCCGGTTAATGGACTTCAGATAACCGGATTAAGTGTAACGCACCCGATATAAAAGCTTCGGTTAGTTTACACGCGCCGTAACCTTGTGCCCTTTTGTTTACCACTATAATCACATCACATCACATCACATCACATCACATCATCATAATCATCTTCTTTACTAAATATGTTTTTTTTTCTTTTTGTATACTGGCACCTTGTTTTTATTTATGTTCATGTAATTTGTTTCATTTAATTGTGCTTCTGTGTGTTGTGCTGTGTCTTTTGTGTTGTAATGTTGGGGTCCCTAAGGGGTGGTTTCAAGGAAACAACCACATATGTTTAGTGCTATTTAATAACTGAATGAATAATGATACAATAAGTTCATATGAGGTAGATTGAGGTCAAGAGTAGGCCCATCAAACATAAAAAAAAAAAAAAAGTGCAAATTCAGCATACATGATCAGTTATAAAGCAGTGTACTTACTTACTAAAGTAAAGGAGCATACATGTTATATTCTTACATTTCAGTGTGCACCGAATAAATGCTTTATTTATCTATCTATCTATAATTATGTTTTAATACAAATTAAACTCCGCCTGAAGTCATCGGGCTACGGCGATCTTCAAGGTTAAGCGCTACTTGTCGAGGCCGTTCCGCAGATGGAGTTTCCTCCGTTACTCGGAAAGCACGTTAAGCCGTTTGTCCCGGCTGTCATTTGCAAATCTTTGATAATTGATACCGTTGATCAGAAGCTTGATAGTCTGACAACCAGTCCTACGGATGATACAGTAACTGGGTTGCGGAGGTCAGATTTGCAGTCATATATCAATAAATTAGTCTATTGAAAACCACTAGCGTGTTTTATTTGGTTATGGGCCCAGGCACTATAAAAATCAATTTTTAATAGACTCAGCGTTAAGTTCTGTGTGGTTTTGTGATAATAATGACGGGTAAATATATAACTAACGTTCCAATGTTGCGCAGCCGTGAAAATTACAAGGATTGGTGTTTCGCAGCCCAAAATGTGTATTATGTGTTTGTATAGTACGTGTATTTGTGTTTTGTATGTGTGTGTGGTATTGGAAGGCATAGCGTCCGCCATTGAACAGCTACCAGTGACGGCTAGTGCGAAGGAACAGTCAGAAGACGCCAAAGCAAAGGCGCAACTCGTATTGACCACCGTATTGGTTTCTGTGAAACAAATAGCGGGTTCGATCTCTAAATCATCGGACTAAATCTGGAGTTTCAAACTGTGGCCTAGGAGTTTATACCGGTGCCAGAGTAGTCAAGTATGATAGGAAATACTGGCTTTGTCTATTTAGTGAAAGATATACCTACTTTTCACGTGTTAACTTGTTTATTCGAACCTACTTACAAAAATCAATAAATAAGTAATCATAAAATCACATCACGCCTGTAATCCCCGAAGGGTTAGGCAGAGGTGTACCTAATAGTACACTCACAACTTCTTACTCGTGAAGTACCCTAAAAACATCAAAGTTTTCACAGTCTATAAAACAATTTGTTATCTTAGTCTTTCAGATGAGACGATTTGTACACGAGTAACCTAACCTAAGTTGAGAATGTAGGCGTATAAACCAGAACCAGCTTTCGCTGTATCACGACCATACTATTACCAAGACTCAGATTAAGTGTTTGTATCAGTCAGACACTAAAACATAAGCCTAGCCCTAATCCCACGTACAGATAATCCGTACAACAATCGAAAAAGCAATTACTCAAAAATTGCCTGAAACAGCAACTATGACTGGTTAGATAAACACCGTGGCATCGGTCCAAGTCTATGGTACTGCCATAGTTGGTTCACCTCCTACGTCTACAGCCCAATAGCAACCTTATTTTCACCGAAATAAAGAACACTATAATTGTGACAGACTTGTCAGTGATAGCAGACTCAAAAACAACCTTATAGCTTCGAAAATAAAGACTAATATGATTTTAATATCAGTGCAAGGGCGGGTGTAAAATAAATGTTACAGGGCTGTACATCATAGACGCACATCGGACGTGCTCTATCGGGTTCACAGATCTCGGATCACAACGGGCCGGTCTTATATCGGATCGTCCTACTTAATCTGGAGGAGGGCTATGGGAACGCAATTTTAAGGTTGTCTACTTTTTGCAGGCATTCGATTTCGGTGTGCGATTTGAAATTGGAGATAGAATCAGATCACGTAGTATTTGATTGAAAGAGGTTTTTATTCCGATTTACTGGGTACAATTCGAATTTTGCAAAAAAATAATCTCATTTCTCCAGATATGTGCCCAAACAGTGCAAGCAACGAAGAAAGAAAAATACGCATATTATAAAAATCGTACAGAAGCAATACGGGAAGCAAATAAAAATGTAATAGTGGACAGGACAACTGATAAACGTGATACCAACCAAGAACCAGTACCATATATAATGCAAAGTGAAGTAAGGAAAGTTTTTGAAACATAAATAGTAGGGAAAGCTCCTGGCGATGATAAAATAACTAACAAACTACTGACAAACACCAAAAACCAGACAATAGAACCGTTTACGAACATATGTAACGAAATCTTGGATACAGAGCAAATCCCAACTCAATGGACAACGTCCACTATAATACTTCTGTACAAAAAGGGAGAAGGAACAACATGAACAATTATAGACCCATTAGTCTAATATGTACCAAGTAGTCATAAAATAATATTTGAAACATAGACTGAAGGACTAGACTGTAACCAGCCAAAAGAACAAGCGGGATTTCGGTCAGATTACTCGATGATCGATCACATTCACGTCGTCAAACAAATAATCCAAAAATGCAACGAATACAACTGGCCGTTCTATTTGGCGTTCGTGGACTATGGCAAAACAAAAACAAACAAAACTTTAAAGCATAGTTACATTTGGAATTCACAAACCAGCGAGTGGAAAACAAATATATTAACATAATCCAACAAATATATGCCAATAGCACAGCAAAAGTTCAGGTCGAAAGAATTGGAAATCATTTTGAAATTCAGAGAGGAGTTAGACAAAGAGATCCGTTGTCACCAAAAATATTTAATGCCGTTTGGAAAACGTCTTTAGACAATGGAACTGGGATGAATTTGGAATTAATATAAACGAGAAGCATAATCCAACAAATATATGCAAATAGCACAGCAAAAGTTCAGCTCGAAAGAATTGGAGATCATTTTGAAATTCAGAGAGACAAGGAGACCCGTTGTCACCAAAAATATTTAATGCCGTCCTGGAAAACGTCTTTAGACAATTGAACTGGGATGAATTTGGAATTAAGAGAAAAACTTACACCATCTTAGATTCGCAGACGACCTCTTTCTTTTTGCAGAGGACCCTACCGCACTTCAAACCATGCTTCAACAACTAGCATCGGAAAGCAAAAAAGCACGGCTATCAATGAATACGTGCAAGACTAAAGTGATGTCAAATAGGGAAAAAGTCAAGATAGAAGTGGAAGCAGAGGAGATTGAATATGTGGACGAGTATATATATCTGGGACAGATTATAGCTGTTAAAGATCTATCCACTAAAGAAGTAAACCGAAGAGTAAATAACACTTGGCAAAGATACTGGTCTCTTAAAGAAATAATGAAAAACAAAACTGTACCCGTTTCAGAAAAAAAGGAAACTATACAACACCTGCATTCTTCCATGACTTACGTACGGCTGCCAGACCTGGCCATAGTGGCCATTATCACAAAAAATCGAACACAAGCTGTGTGTATGTCAAAGAGGAATGGAGAGGAGCATGATGAATCTAAAACTGCAAAATAAATAGAAAGCTACGAAAATAAGGAACATCACTATAAAGTGGCAGACGTTAGAGTCAAAACCAGAACACTAAACTGGAAATGGTCAGGTCATATGATGAAACCAAGACGAAAGAATGAACCAAAAAAGCCACAGCATGGTATCCAAGAAATACGGCGGCGACCTCTCGCGTCCGGCCCTGGTTCAAGCCATGGTCCGGGGCGAGAGGGAATGGGAAGCCGTCGCCTCCTTCTGCGAAGCAGTCATGCTAGCGAAGGAGGCGGCGGAACGTGAGAGGGAGATAGCCTCACGTCCCAGCCGCCGCTGGAGGAGAAGCACCGGGCGTCGGGGGCCACGCCGTGATGGCTCTCGGCCACCGTAGGCACGGGCCTATGGACGGTGAGTAATGGGCTAGCTCGCCGTCCGTCCGTCGTATGACGACGGGCAGGCCGTGTCGACGGCGCGTTCGTGTTCCACGCGCGCCTCAAAGAGTTGTCAGCAAACGGGAGGGGCCCGCAAGGGCCGGTGCCTGCCAGGGCTGCGGGACTGTTCGAAAGAGATACCGCGGCCCTGGAACATAAAGGGCCAATGAAGGAACATGGGTGGTTTTTAGTCAGTAAGAGTCTGACACTCCCTTCCGCTCCGCCCAGAGCGGGGGGGGGTCATTTGATGATTTCCCAACCAACAAAAAAAAAAAAAAATGGTATCCAAGAAATGAAAGAAGAGGTAGAGGAAGACAGGTGCAAAGGTGGGAGAATGATCTGCCAAAAGGTTGGCGTAGAACTGCTCTAGACAGAAATAAGTGGAGGGAAATAGAGGAGGCCTATGTCGCAAGACAGCCTGACCTGGTAGCTGATTAGTTTTAAGTTATTGTTATTACTTGTTTATCTATTAAGGTCAGAGTAAAATAAGTAATTTTAATTTTTATTTATTTTATTTATTCGAATTTTTATTCCTGGGCAAACATAGTTAGATGCTACTTGGCCTTAATACAGGGTGGAAGGGACACCGCCGCACAAACGCTTTCCACATATTCAGTACATCATTCTGAACCCCCAAATAAATTTTTCATCGATATTTAAAAAAAAATTGCCGTTCCATACATTTTGACCGGTGGTTTTGAAAGTAAAATATCTAATTTTAATTTTGTAGGGAACAGCTGAACAGCTTCTTGGGATCAGTATAATGACTGAAACATTGTGTCCAAAATAAAATATACGTATCACTGGCATGAATTTTCGTAGTATCTGATAGTTTGCGTAGGATTAACTTAAGAAAAACATATTAAAAACTGAAAGAATAACTTAAACACATTTTTTTAATACTTTATGATTATGACGCACGATTTTTTCATAGCGAGGTTCACGTCGGTAAAAAAAAATCTATGTCATAAAATCCATGTACCAAATACCAAGACCAATCGGGGCTTTGAGTATACTATACCTAATCATAAAATAATAAGTAGTTTCATTTTATGCGTTACACAAGTGTGTCACAAACTTTATTCTGAACGTAAGCAGTGAACAAGTGTAACGTCACGTTCACGACCTTAGACCCCGTTCACGACCTCAGGTGATGCAAATTATGACGCGACTTGCGTCAAGTTATATGCGCGATTACCGGTCGCCTTGCAAAAAGCGTCGCGGTGAGTCGTGGCATAATATGCTATAAACTTCTTTTATTTGTTTAGTCGCTTTCGTAAGACGCCGTTTGAGCGTGTGTGTAGAAAAGCGCTCAGGTGATGCGACATTAGATGTGACTCGCTTTAAGCCACACACGCGCGGCTCATTTGTTTACTTCGTTTTATTACCAGTCGCTCCACAAGTCGAGTCGCGTGTGACGCGACGCACGCTCAGAACAATTTAATTAATTTGTGTTGTCCTTAGTCTCTCTTGCAAGACTCGTGTAACTTGTGGACATGCGATGCAACTTAAGACTCGCCTTACGTCAATAAATCAGACTAGTAAAAAATTGAATGGCCTATAGGTAGTTGTTCCGGGTCTGGCGGGTTGCGTTTGTGAGTTTAAATGTTTGTAAATACACCCACGATATAGCAGAAATTTCTAGTGTGGAGTACATTAAAAAAGAATATTATGTTCATGAGTTGCGATCGTTCCAGAAGACGCGTCATGAGTGTTTCGTGCCTGCATGTTCTAAGCAATTTCTCGCATTTATTTACTCAGCGGTTGCTGTCCCAAAACGCGTGCCGCTTGAGCGTATAAGATCGTGGCCAAGCGTTTATAACTTGACTGAGGTCACTCCGAAAGGCTTCGGCATGGCTTCGGCACTTATTCGTGAAATAGGTCAAGAGACGGATGAACAGTTCCGAGGCTATTTGTCATTGTCGCCGACTCTCACATAAAAAAGAGGAATTGCTCTCGTGAAAGGCCGAAGGACCCAAGTTTGGCCTGTTTTTGAAATGTGTTCGACGTTTCCGTTGACCACAGGCTTCATAGACAGATGTCCTCTTTTGATATTGTTAAGGTTTTCTGATTTATTTTTCGTACTAACATACAGAAACAGATAGATGCGATACATAAAATTTAGGCCCACTTCCACTAGAAATTGCTAAATGAATTTAGCGCTAAAATTATCTGTTTTATTCAGGTGTTTGAACAGGAGAGAGACAATAATGTTTAACATAAATATGTGCAGAGTGGGCCTCAGTATTTGTCTTTCAAATATAGGTAGGTTTCCATGTTAAACCAAAAATATATTGTGTTTTTTATATACGCTAAGGAAAGATTATCTAAAAACACCCTTAGAACCAAGTTTGGAGAAATGTCCCCTTTAATTTCACTTTGAGTCGACGACGATGAAACGCAGCTTTCACACTTGTTACACATATCGTAGATAATAAGATTGTACAAAATCAATCAAATGTGTTCCCAAAATCATAACTATAGGTGCATAAACTGAGTACCTTTCAACTGTTGTAGACAACTTGAATATTAATTAATTTCACTGCAAAACACCGATACAATTAGTCTCAAATTGAGTTCAAACTGCTAAAAGAACAGGAACAGTTGGTTCAGGTAACTAAGTTATATGCCAACTAACTTTCGCACAATCTTGTTTATGCAACTAAGAATATACACACATAAGTCGATACTTGTTTTCAGAAACTTTAGTAAAGGTAACCATAAATTGTGTGTTAAATTGAAAGACATTCAATATTTACGAGCTATAGACGGGACTAGACAAAGAAAATCGTGATCCAATACTTGTTATAACTTAGTCATAAATTGGTCTGACTAGTGTCATACGCTACTGTTGTCAGGTAACATTCGTGTGTCAAAATCAAAAATGTTCGGGATCAAAATTTTTATGAAAATATTCCCAATGTCCGATAAGTCCTTTACATATAACTTTGTTTACATATAAGTTCTAATGGTTAGTGACCCTGACTGCTAGGACGGAGTTCGTGGGTTCGATTCTCATACAGGACAAATCTTTGTGCGATGAGTACGATTATTTGTTCTGTATCTGGGTGTGTAATTTATCTATAATATTATGTATGTATTTGGAAATATTGTATGTTTATCAGTTGTCTGGTTGCCATAGTACAGGCTCTGCCTAGTTTGGGATCAGATGGCGGTGTGTTGGTTGTCCCCAAGATAATTATTATTATTATTATGTTCAATCTTATTGCCATTGCAAATCCAGTTGTCTGATGAAAAAACCTAGTAACACTTAACGAGCTAACAATAGACTCGGGGATCGAAACCATGGACCCGTCTCACTTGCGATCATCAGGACGTTCAATTTTAAATTCGAGGTGCCAATAAGCATCAGCAAAACGCTTCAGATACCTACAAACATGTGCCCATCCCAAATAGCAACCCATTTCTCCTGCCTTTGGACGTGTAGACTTGGAGACTCAGGGATCAAAATTATGAAACCGGTGGTTTTGCTTGCTTGCAATCCCTTGACCATCAGGACATTTTATAGCCGGGGAACGGGTGTAAGTGGCGCAGCTGTTAGTCAAGATAGCCTAGAGGTGTGACCGTCGGACTGCCAAATCATAGGTCTCGAATTTGAACCCAAGACACGCACCTCTGATTTTTCGGATTCATGAGCGTATTGTATAACGATCTCTTGCTTCGGTGAAGGAAAACATCGTGAGTAAACCAAACCAGTATCAGGTATGCATGAGAGAAATGTCTTGTACAGCCAAGTCAGAGGTCCATGGCCGATATAAAAACTCTGCCACCAGGTTAGGCACTAACCACACGATAAACAAAGAAACAAAAAGAGAGAAAGCCCGAGTGTTTAGTAATCCCACTATAGTCCGGCTGGGTAACCATGGTATGGTATAACTAGTTCCTCACGCTATAGTCTATACATTCAATTTTGAATACGAGGTAAGTATAAACAAAATCGTTCCAGAAAAGTGCATAGTGACCATCACAACTAGCGACCTTAAGATGAATGGCTTACAACATCCTTCTCATTCACAGAAGTGCACAGCTTGCATTAGAAGCGTGATGTGTGACCGGTTAAGCGTACCGTTTCATGTTCCTATTACTTACGGTTCAGAGTGGTCTCCAAACAATTCTCGAGGAGAAACGTGAACATGTACAAGACGTTATGCTTGAGACGGAGACGTTTTGAACACTTTGTAATTGCCCGGTTTGGGGCAGCCTTACTTAGTAAAAGACAAGCACAAAGACAAAGGACCTAAAGGCTCTCGCAGTTATTGTACAGCCATCGAAGAAACTTTACATCTATACCAAATTGAAGTATCTGTTTGTAATTTAAAAATAAGAGCTTTTTATTGAATGCAAGAGTTATCGGTACTTATAACAAAACAACATTAAATTTTTGTCCATCTGTCTCTTCCGGTTAATCTCCGAAACGGCTGGACCCATTTTGACGGGTTTTTACTGACAGATAGCTGATATTATAAGGCGTACCATAGGCTACTTTCATTTTAGAAAAAAAAACATTATGGTTTCGTGCAAAAAAATTCAAACCCATGAAACTGCTAAAAAAATCCGATTCAGACAATGAAGTCATATTTTTATTCACATTTTCAGTTTCATGCGAACGAAGGTCACGAGCAACAGCTAGTAGACAATAAACCAAGTACACACATAACATAACGCCTGTATTTATCAATGAATTAGGCAGAGACGCCTATAGCTTCACCCACTTTTCCTCAGTTAAATTAAAGTCCCATGTAATAAGGGCGAGCTTATCATCACGGGCCAAAATATATTGAGGGCTGTCGCTTATAAATTCTTGCTGGAAAACACAGCAAAACTTCAACCAACCTGAGAACCGAACCCGGAGTTTCGTGTTAAGAAGCAGAAGCGCTTGCAAAATATTAATTAAGAACCAATGTATTTCATAATATTTGAAACTACTCAATCTTTTCAAAACCTGACTAAGTAGATAGGATGATTTAACAATAACGTTGGTTATTTTTTTTACTGCCTCGTTGTTCGGTAGTCGCAAGCGAGACTGCTGAGCATGAGGTCCTGGGTTCGATTCCCGGATTTGGCCAAGTGTTATTGGGTTTTTCCATCAGGAATTTTCTCAGTAGCAGCCATGGAGGCTGGATTTGTACCCGGTTGAAGGCAATAGGCTCGCCCCCTATTACATGGGACTTAAACATAACTGGGGTAATGTGGGTGCACTATAATTGGGTACACCTCTGCCTAACCCTTCGGGGATTACAGGCGTTATGATATGTTATGTATATATGGCTATTTTAAACCATAAATGAGCCTGCATGTATACCAATTCACCAAAACTGTTGATAGGTTGAAAGATAGCTCCTAAATTATTAACACGCCCTCCGGAGTCTGTTTATACGAATTTAAAAAGGTTAAAACGCTCTGAATAAAACATTAACACGTCTCTAGCCTAAAATCATTTATCGGTGTGAATAATAAAAATCTAATCCCATAGTGTATCTAGCTCGGGGCCTGGACCGCAGCAATCGACTCGAGTTGTTTACGATTTCATTTTGAAATGCATTCGATTTGTTTAATCGATTAGTGGTATTAAACCCGTAGGTACATTTATTTTATGTGCCTTTGTTTACTTTCAGTGCATTGTGAAATGTATTGGTTTGCATTTTAAATGGCTACCTAAGTGCTTTAGGACTATTATTGGAAGTAGTTGTGGGTGCAACTATTTTCAAATAATATTCCTAGGTTATAATGAATAAGGGAGCTCATGGCGAAATAATAACAGCCGCTCTGATCAATCTTTAGGTAAAGCCGCTCTTGCCTAGGTTGGTCTGTGGATGGGTGACCACCCATTACATACCGAGTTTCCTCGAAAAGCCATTGGTCCCGGCTGTCATTTATAGATCTTTGACAGTCGTTACAGGTATTTAGTGGCCCGAAAGTCTGACAACCAGTCTTACCCAGTACTAATTGAGTTGTGGAGGTCAGATAGGCAGTCGCTCCATGTAAAATTAGTGGTATTCAGCTGCAACCCGTTCGACTGGAAGCCGTTCCCAACGGAGTTGGGAAAAGGCTGTGCAGATTATGAGTTGTACCCGAAGGGTTTAGCAGAGGTGTAAGAATATAAAGTAAAACCACATTTTGCCAGTTTTCGTTTAAGTCCCATGTAAGCATGGGGCATGTGGGCGACCAACCGCGCTCTTATTCACAGTCCGTGGCTGCTACTGCAAAATTCCTGATGGGAAAACCCAGTAGAACTTTTGTCCAAACTGGGAATTGAACCACACCAGTTTGCGACCACTAGACTATTGAGGCAGTCAGATTCTGTATTAATTCTTAAGATTTAGTCATGAAAACGGAGAAAAAAATAGTAAAATCTATTATTAATTTGTTTGTATGTAACGGAAATGTTAATTCAGAGCAAATTATTACCTTAACCTTCAATAGACAGCGAAGACAGCGTTTTGCAGGAGGTGTATGTTATTTACTATCAGAAGTATTTTAATACCAAATTAAAAACAGACTTCAGAGTCAAGAAATATTAATTGCTGTGTGGTTTCTCAGAACATATCCTTTATCTTATTCGCGTAATTACACACCTATTGCTAGCCTACCTTTGATACGTCATGCCACAATTTTATATTACAATACTATAAGGGGTCCTACATGCACGATCTCCCGCGAGGCGGCGAGCCTCCTTGCCGGATTGCCGCCATGGGATCTGGAGGCCATAGTCCTCGCGCGCCTGCACGAGTGGCGCGCGGAGGTACAGAGCCGGGGGGTAACTCCGCTGCCGCGGCATATTGTCGCGCGGCGGACAGACCTCCGCCGTGATCTCATGGCGACATGGAGAGAGCGACTATCGCAACCTCGTGCAGGGCACGCCACGATAGTGGCGATAAGTCCCCTCTTTGAGGAGTGGCTAGGGAGGCGCCACGGCGCCCTCACCTTCCGCCTGACGCAGGTCCTCACCGGACACGGATGTTTCGGGAGGTACCTGCACCGAATCGGGCGGGAGGAAACGCCCGGGTGCTACAATTGCGAGGATCGACCGGAGGACACGGTGGAGCACACCGTCGAGGTCTGCTCCGCTTGGGAGGAGCACCGCCGTGTCCTCGTAGCGGCGATTGGTGGCGGCGACCTCTCGCGCCCGGCCCTGGTTCAAGCCATGGTCCGGGGCGAGAGGGAATGGGAAGCCGTCGCCTCCTTCTGCGAAGCAGTCATGCTAGCGAAGGAGGCGGCGGAACGTGAGAGGGAGAGAACCTCCTCACGTCCCAGCCGCCGCGGGAGAAGCACCGGGCGTCGGGGGCCACGCCGTGATGGCTCTCGGCCACCGTTAGTTCCATGTTCCATGTCCAGATTGGCCTGTTGGTCTAATGGTTAGTGACCCTGACTGCTAGGACGGAGGTCGTGGGTTCGATTCCCACACAGGACAAATCTTTGTGCGATGAGTACGATTATTTGTTCTGTATCTGGGTGTGTAATTTATTTATAATATGTATGTATTTAGAAATATATAAGTATGTTTATCAGTTGTCTGGTTGCCATAGTACAGGCTCTGCCTAGTTTGGGATCAGATGGCGGTGTGTTGGTTGCCCCAAGATATTATTATTATTATGTTCAATCTTATTGCCATTGCAAAACCAGTTTTCTGATGAAAACATCTAGTAACACTTAACGAGCTAACAATAGACTCGGGGATCGAAACCAAGGACCCGTCTCACTTGCGATCATCAGGTCGTTCAATTTTAAATTCGAGGTGCCAATAAAACTCAAAAACAGCAAAACGCTTCAGATACCTACAAACATGTGCCCATCCCAAATAGCAACCCATTTCTCCTGCCTTTAAACGTGTAGACTTGGAGACTCGGGGATCAAAATTATGAAACCGATGGTTTCGCCCGCTTGCGATCCCTTGACCATCAGGACATTTTATAGCCGGGGAACGGGTGTAAGTGGCGCAGCTGTTAGTTGTGATAGCCTAGAGGTGTGACCGTTGGACTGCCAAGTCATAGGTCTCGAGTTTGAACCCAAGACACGCACCTCTGATTTTTCGGATTCATGTGCGTATTGTATAATGATCTCTTGCTTCGGTGAAGGAAAAAATCTAGAGTAAACCAAACCACTATCAGGTGGATGCCTGAGAGAAATATCTTGTAAAGCCAAGTCAGACGCCCATCGGCGGTATAAAACCTCTGACACCAGGTTAGGCACTAACCACACGATAAATAAAGAAGAAGAAAAGAGAGAAAGCGCAGGTGTTTAGGAATCCTACTATAGTCCGGCCGGGTAACCATAGTATGGTTTACCTAGTTCCTCACGCTATAGTCTATACATTCAATTTTGAATACGAGGTAAGTATAAACAAAATCGTTTCAGAAAAGTGCGTTGTGACCACAACTAACGACCTTAAGATGAATGGCTTACAACATCCTTCTCATTCACAGAAGTGGCTGGTCTTGCACAGCTTGCACTAGAAGCGTGATGTGTGACAGGTTAAGCGTAACGTTTCATGTTCCTATTACTTACGGTTCAGAGTGGTCTCCAAACAATTCTCGAGGAGAAACGTGAACATGTACAAGACGTTATGCTTGAGACGGTGACGTCTTGAACACTTTGTAATTGCCCGGTTTGGGGCAGCCTTACTTAGTAAAAGACAAGCCAAAGGACCTAAAGGCTCTCGCAGTTATTGTACAGCCATCGAAGAAAATTTATATCTATATCAAATTGAAGTGTCTGTTTGTAATTTAAAAATAAGAGCTTTTTATTGAATGCAAGAGTTATCGGTACTTATAACAAAACAACATTAAATTTTTGTCCATCTGTCTCATCCGGTTAATCTCCGAAACGGCTGGACCCATTTTGACGGGACTTTTACTGGCAGATAGCTAATCTTATAAGGAGTACCATAGGCTACTTTCATTTTAGAAAAAAAACATTATGGTTTCGTGCAAAAAAATTCAAACCCATGAAACTGCAAATCTGATTCAGACAGTGAAGTCAAATTTTTATAATATTTTCAAGCAAACGAAGGTCGTGGGCAACAGCTAGTAGTCAATAAAGCAAGTACATAACATAACGCCTATATTTATCGAAGAATTACGCATTAAGTACCTATTATAATTATCATAATATTTGAAACTACTCAACCTTTTAAAAACCTGACTAAATAAATAGGATGATTAAACAATAACGTAGGCTATTTTTGCCTTATTAATTGCCTAATTTTGGCCTCGTTGGTCGGTAGTCGCAAGCGAGACTGCTGAGCATGAGGTCCTGGGTTCGATTCCCGGATTGGGCCAAGTGTTATTGGGTTTTTACATCAGTTTTCAATCAATCAAATCAATTTTCTCAGTAGCAGCCATGGAGGCTGGATTTGTACCCTGTTGAAGGCAATAGGCTCGCCCCCTATTACATGGGACTTAAACATAACTGGGGAAATGTGTGTGTACTATATAATTGGGTACACCTCTGCCTAACCCTTCGAAGATTACAGGCGTCATGATATATTATGGCATGTAGGCTATTTTAAACCATAAATGAGCCTTAATGTATACTAATTCACCAAAACTGTTGATAGGTTGAAAGATAGCTCCTAAATTATTAACACGCCCTCCGGAGTCTGTTTATACGAATTTAAAAAGGTTAAAACGCTCTGAATAAAACATTAACACGTCTCTAGCCTAAAATCATTTATCGGTGTGAATAATAAAAATCTAATCCCATAGTGTATCTAGCTCGGGGCCTGGACCGCAGCAATCGACTCGAGTTGTTTACGATTTCATTTTGAAATGCATTCGATTTGTTTAATCGATTAGTGGTATTAAACCCGTACATTTATTTTATGTGCCTTTGTTTACTTTCAGTGCATTGTGAAATGTATTGGTTTGCATTTTAAATGGCTACCTAAGTGCTTTAGGACTATTATTTGGAAATAGTTGTGGGTGCGACTATTTGCAAATAATATTCCTAGGTTATAATGAATAAGGGAGCTCATGGCGAAATAATAACAGCTGCTCGGATCAATCTTCAGGTCTGTGGATGGGTGACCACACATTACATACCGAGTTTCCTCGAAAAGCCGTTGGTCCCGGCTGTCATTTGTAGATCTTTGACAGTCGTTACAGTTATTTATTGGCCCGAAAGTCTGTCAACCAGTCTTACCCAGTACTAATTGGGTTGTGGAGGTCAGATAGGCAGTCGCTCCATGTAAAATACTGGTATTCAGCTGCAACCCGTTCGACTGGAAGCCGTCCCAAACAGAGTTAGGAAAAGGTTAGGCAGATTATGAGTTGTGCCCGGGCTTAGCAGAGGTATAACAATATAAAGTAAAACCACATTTTGCCAGTTTTCGTTTAAGTCCCATGTAATAGGGGGTGACCAATCGCGCTCTTATTCGCAGTCCGTGGCTGCTACTGAGAAATTCCTGATGGAAAAACCCAGTAGAACTTTTGTCTAAACTGGGAATTAAACCACAGCAGTTTGCGACCACTAGACTAGTGAGGCAGTCAGACTCAGTATTTATTCTTTATATTGTCATGAAAACGGAGAAAAAAATAGTAAAATCTATTATCAATTTGTGTGTATGTAACGGAAATGTTAATTCAGAGCAAATTATTACCTTAACCTTCAATAGACAGCGAAGACAGCATTTTGCAGGAGGTGTATGTTATTTACTATCAGAAGTATTTTAATACCAAATTAAAAACAGACTTCAGAGTCAAGAAATATTAATTTCGGTGTGGTTTCTCAATATTAATTTCGGTGTGGGTTCTCCTTTAGCTTATTCGCATAATTAGACACCTATTGCTAGCCTACCTTTGACACGTCATGCCACAATTTCATATTACAGTACTATAAGGGGTCCTACATATACAGGATGTAACATAAGACCTTTAACGAAGCCGTCAACCAAGCATTTTGTACAAAGTAAGTAACTTTACGCAAAAAAACTTTATGCTGGGAAACGATTTTTTTCTGGGGGTAAAAAATCGCGTTTTACGGTAGGACTCAATGTAACTCAAGTTGATGTAAGTATGCTTGGTTGAGGGCTTCGTTATAGGTCCGTTTACACCCTGTTTGTGTATACGATACGTGAAATGCTTTAGAGCCATTTGCATTCCTGGTATCGGGTCTGTAGTGGTGTAGAGAGCATATTGTGTTACTGATGCAATAATAGCTTCAAGTGACTGCGTTCAGCTTTGATTAATTGAGTGAATGTCAGTTCCAACCGCATTAGGTGTCACGGTGTTGGGGTTCGGTCTGTGACAGTAAGATTCTGTGATAGATGTTGAAATGCTAGACAACCACTCAAGTAAGTAAAGTGCAATTCCCTAATTCAGATTGCTGTAGGCATTATTTTTTATCATTGTTTAATACTATCGTGACTTCATTCTTAAGGAACCGAAGATTTCATAACATACATTTAAACGTAGGGTACTTTGGCAAAAAAAAAAATTGTAGGAGTGTGGTCTCAATATGTATGTTAACGGAAAAGTATGTAATCCGTCATTGAATAAAATTCCTAGGAAATGTATACGATTCCTAAAATAGGTTGGAAATCTATGATATATTTTGTATCATGCAGTTTTCCATTCTTGATGTTCTTAAGTACAGCAGGGATAGCGGTGCGAGGGGCGACTACAAACAGTCGAGAGCGTCTATCTACTCCTATTCTATTATGTTACCCTTATACTAGTACACTGCACACCACACCAACATAAACAAGGCATTGTGGCAAGGAAAACTTAGGATGTAAGAGCGAGCGAAGCGAGCTCGGGTTTGGGACACCCCGTCTCCGGACAGGTTAGGTTAGGTTAACAAACTCTGTAGACAAAAAAAGGCGACGTTAACAACGCCTTTTTTTTTCGGGTGGGAAATCATCTAATGACTCCTCCCGCTCTGGGCGGAGCGGAAGGATGTGTCAGACTTTTACTGAATAAAAACCACCCATGTTCCTTCTTTTGCCCTTCATGTTCCAAGGCCGTGGTATCTCTTTCGAACAATCCCGCAACCTGCCAGGGTTGCGGGCTCCTCCTGTTGCGGGCTCCTCCTGTTTGCTGACATCTCTTTGAGGCGCGCGTGGAACACGAACGCGCCGTCGACACGGCCTGTCGTCATACGACGGACGGACGGCGAGCTAGCCCATTATTCACCGTACACAGGCCCGCGCCTACGGTGGCCGAGAGCCATCTCTAGCCACTCCTCAAAGAGGGGACCGCGCTCTCTCCATGTCGCCATGAGATCGCGACGGAGGTCTGTCCGCTGCTCGACAATTTTGCCGCGGCAGCGGAGTTTCCCCCCGGCGCTGTGCCTTCGCGCGCCACTCATGCAGGCGCGCGAGGACTATGACCTCAAGATCCCAAGCCGACGTTGACAACGCCTTATTACAACATTTTGATATTTACTTTTGCGTTGATTTTATTCGTGTTTTATTTATTTTATTCGCAGAGAGCATTCGTTTTTATACATTTCCTAGTGTCATCTCGGAATTGCATACAATTCCTCGGAATTACATACGTGTGTATTAAAGAATTTTTGAAACATTATTTTACACATTTCATAAGTAGGCTCAGTATTGTATATGTTTCTTAGGAATTGTGTACAATTCCTAGGTTTAATACATTTCCGGTAACATAGACACACATAATATAGACACATCATCAAGCTATACGTAGTATGTTTATTTATTCAACCATGGGACCTGCATAGCGGCATGACGGATATAAAAGAAGCAGTGAGCGGACGTCTGCCAAAGTGGATCTATTTCGTGATTGATGCCGATAGTGGGGCACGGCTTTGAGTTTGGTACATAATGTGAAAGTATGTGGATGCTGACATACATAGAGGTTGGAATCGTAGTAAAAAAGGCAGATTGGAGTAAAAGCAGTTGGTCATGGATAGATGTTTTTATTTGAAATATGTAATAAAATATGCCTATGCATGACTGCCTAGTTAAACTAGTGGTTGCAAGCGCGGCTGATGTGCATAAGGTCCTGGGTTTGATTCCCAGGTCGGGCAAAGTGTTATTGAGTTTTTCCATGAGGAATTTCTCAGTAGCAGCCACGGAGTCTAGATTTGTGCCCGGTTGATGGCAATAGGCTCGCCTCTTATTACATAGGACATAAACTTCTGGCGAAATGTGGGTGTACTATTAGTTACACCTCTGCCTAACGCTTCAGGCGTTATGTTATGTTATGTTTCACATTTCACTAGTTATGTATGTGTGCTATGTTCTTTTAGATAAAATAATCTGTAAGTAACGTATGACATAAAATAAAGGAGTAATAATAATGGAAGAAAAGATGGTTGAAGAATCTAACAAGCTTTTTTCCTTTTTTTAAGCCTTATAAGGAAGCTTGATTGAATCCTCATTATTTATTAACGAAGTAATATTATCACAGCTTCGTCAATGGACACATGAACCATTCAATAACGAACACACACAATCAAATCATAACACGTAAAAATGAAGTGATGCAATAAAAATGTAAAGCGCTCCGAATAATTGTAGAGACAAACACGACAATTTGCGCACGAAAATTTCATTTAAAATTAAAGGGTACATTAATTTTAAACGCCCAAAATTAATGTCACATAAAAATATATTCATTCACTTAAAAATAAATGACCGGAAGCGAATGTTCCAATTTGCTTTTCCAATTCATGTGACGAGTAAGTTTGTATACAAATGTGGTCCGACAAACGGACATTTTGGCGACCATACGAGACACGTGCGACCACAGCGAGCGACCACAGACCACACAGCAGAATCTGCGACCACGACCAAAATGGATGACATTTTCTGTTTTATTTCGCACCAAGCATTTAATGACACTGGATACGCAGTTTTGTGGCTGAAAAATCAGTAAAACTTAATTCGAAGAATTTTATTTAAGTGCGACTGTATCGCTTTGCACAGACAGGGAAATTAATTGCTAATCAAATTGACATACTTAGTCCATTTGCTGATATATTATATCCAGTATGCCACATTACTTAATTATTGTTTTGATCAAAACAAATATTGTCCGCAACTTATAAACAATTTTCTTTTTAATTTCTATCGATTTTTTTTTAACAGTTAATGCAATACCCGTCTCTAACTATGGCCAATGTGGAAAAATTTTTGTGCGAAGTTCACTGTGCGCATTTTTTGTGTGTGAAGCACGAAATACCTCAATTTGCTGTGGTATAGCCATTTCAGACAACTCTCAGTGAAAGACCATTCTGAATTGAATGTATGAACTATTATTTTAGTTGGTGCTCAATTTGGTAAATCTCCCTGTCCACACATGATACAACATGTTAAAAAACACTGTCTGATCCGGGTAGGTCTTAATAGGTATTGAGATTCGATTCTATTTAAATAATCCTTTTCAGGTAACAAGTAAAACAAAAACACCCCGTCTAATGAATACATACAGGTATGATACAATATAAATTCGCGACTTTTCCTTTTCTTCTTTTTCTACTTTCTTCTCCGCACCTCACGGGACTCCATAAAAAAGTCCCATGAAAATCCGACCACTATAAACTTCGTTCCAACTTTAGAGAATTTTTTTTCCAATTGCACTCGGCTAAACGGGTTATTCACCAACTCGACACAAGATACTGGACACACGTGTGTCCAGTTGGTGAAAATCAGAATTAGTACAATTATTATTTCGTCATCTGGACACGCCAAAATTTTTACACGTGTCCACATAGCGAAACTTAAATTAAATCACTTTTATGTTTTCGCCAACTGGACACACCCAGTTTATTTGCAAAAAAGGGTACAGTCAGGTTAATAATCGCCTTGATTTCATGAAAAAGTTGCCTCACTTTTTTACTTGAAAAACCTTATTAGCTTCTATTTCAGACAAATTTTGAAATAAAACAAATATAACAATTAAATAATATTATGATGATTTATTAATGTGAAGAAAAGTATACTTAGCTAATTAGTGTTACTTTTTTTGATTACCTGTAGGTACACGAAGCAAACTTAATCGGTTTGCAGGGCACACCACAAAGATGTTGGTGTGCGTAAAATCAACTGGTGTATTACTTCGCCTATTTGTTAGTGTTTGCTTCACTATAGTATATGTATAATATGAGGTAAAGAATATGAAGCATCAATTTAACCCTATGACTAACCGGTGTCGTGGCATAGATGTGTAATCATTCGGCTGGTAAATCAAGTGTCGTAGGATCGAATCTGCGCCGCTGGCGTCAACTTTTTGCATTATTAAAAAACTTTTATTTTCATTTTGTTGAATTTTTATTGTAATTTACCTGATAATAAGAACATTATTCGAAAAAAAATATGGAAGTAAAAATTAAACAATTTGTATTAAGAAATCAACAACATTTATTGACTAGGTTTTTTTTTATATTATAATCACAAATTAAAAAGTTTTGTGCATGACAAATATTCTAAGTCGGACAAGAAATAACGTTACTTTTCTTATTCAAGTGGGTAATTTATTTATGAGTGAAATGAATAAACATGTTAATAAGATAGATATTAAGATACAGGTATCCTAAATTGTTATCTCACTAACAATAACATCACTCACATAAAACAAATCGAATTACCCCCTGATATTTTTATTAATATCCTATTGGTGCGCCTTCGCTATCTATGACTTATTCATGCACGAAGTAAATGTCTCCACTAGACCTGCATGGAAGAATATTTTTTTTTATGATAGCGCTCACCATCTTTTCGCCACAATATTTTGCGACCGTCCTTGTCTGATTTAAAACATTTTTCATCTCTAAATATAACTATATTATTGCACCAATCAAAATCTAAATATTCTCTTGCGAAGCGTACCCGGTTTTGCCTGTGAATATCTGACATTCAAATTTTCTTGGCTGGCCTACAACATTTCACACCAGCTGCTCGCAAGTGGTTTCGTACAGTTTGTAATGTCACGTCATGTTTAGTTGCCGTGGAACGAGTAGTGAGGAAGGGCTCAGCGGTATGCGTAGCAACTATATCAGATGCCAATCTGTGAATGCAAATCCAGCCTTTGGTCCCGGTCGGCAAGGATCAATGCTTCCCGAATCTGCATAACGATGGACCCACAATTGCACAGTCCTTCTCTGTGAACAATAATAAAATATTGTTACAAAAAACAACAATCAATAACATGTGGATTATTTAAACATATTAAACTTCTAAACATCATAATAACATTTTGTTACTCACCGATATCTTTAAACGTCTCGCAATTTCACTAATTGAAACATTTTGCTCATGCAAAAGAATTATTTCAGCTCATAAAAGTGTGGTTCAATGATTCATATTGATTCACAAATAAAAGCACTTCTCAAAAAACGCAGGGTATAATGTCTAAAAACGTAACGAAACCCCAATAGTCAATAGCATTATGACGATGAACTTAAACTACTAACTTAAACATGATTTGTCATTTTTAGAGGGTAGACAACTAATACATTCTAACCCAAATATAAAGAGACTTGCTAATAGTTAAGCAATAAATTGAACAAACAAATGTAAAATATTTTATTAAAACATACAAAAACATTAAGCTGTTGGCAGTCGGATTCGATCCTACGGCGCCGGCGCAGTAAGTAATTATTTATCGCACGCTCGACTAATGCGCCACGGAGACGATTGTATGATAAGCTAAATTTATGCGTCATATTCCCTGCAACATTAGTGACAAGAAATTTTATTGTGTGTGCGTGGACAACGGGTAGCAAACACTAATAAATAGGCGAAGTAATACACCAGTTGATTTTACGCACACCAACATCTTTGTGGTGTGCCCTGCAAACCGATTAAGTTTGCTTCGTGTACTTTTATTACAATGATGCCGATGATGATTGTGACACAAAACATTTATGTGCTTGACTGTACTTTATCTTGAATTCGGGTAAAATACGAACATGTGTCCAGTTGGCGAAAACATAAAAGTTATTTAATTTAAGTTTCACTATGTGGACATGAATAAAAATCTTGGCGTGTCCAGATGACGAAATAATAAGTGATACTAATTTTGAGTTTCACCAACTCACGTGACACGTGTGTCCAGTATCTTGTGTCGAGTTGGTGAATAACCCGGCTAAACTATCTAGGTACGTGTATTTCAAAATACACTTATAATTTTACGTTTTGACGATGCATTGCTAACAGGTAGGTGTATTTATACAAATATGTAAACCGCGTCGGGTGCATGTTGTTGCTGATATTTGGTCATTAATTCAATATTGGAAACTGAAAGGAAACTTTAAAGTTGCTTCGAAATAGACTTGCTGTAAATCATTTTGCTGCAATCCGGATGTAGAATTCTAATTGTACACACCGCGCACCGTTAGACAAAAGGATCGTTGATTGTCGAAATTGTAGATTTTTATTTAGTTTTTGGGATGTTATGAACTAAAAAAGTGGGACTTTTATCGAAATGTCTACGAATAGAATTTATTAAGTAGTCCTTGGCTGTTCTTTTTTGCGTTTCTATGATAATCCACATTGAGCCGGCACAGAACTTTGTTATCATTAGCGTCCATCAATTCCTGTGGCGTGCAGGCATCAGGACACGCAGGACACGATGTTAGATGTCCCATGGTTTGTGGAACATATCATATTTGCACTCAAGGCTGGAATTGTCTGAAAATATCCTTTTTAAACTGTTGATTTTGAAACATTTACCATTTTTAACTACGGCGGTTTCCACATAACATTCCCGCTCAACCGCGCGAACGAGCGATGTCGTGTGAGAATCGCCTAATAAAAAAGTTTAAAATAATCAGTTTATGCTTTTAGCGGAGAATTTTTCTGCTTACGTCGATTAACTCGAAAATTGAGTTCTTTTTTAAATCAAATAATGCTGATATGGTAAACGATTTTAAGGATGAAATCGTTCGAATATAAGCCACTTGTAATACCAGTTTCAAATAACTTCATATTCAACAGTTTCAACGCCCATTTCCACAATAAGCGTCATACGAAGCAATAATCTTATGCCATATTGTGTCACACGAACATATTGGAGGCCCGGAAGGTACTTTAACCGCGATATGAGCATGAAAACCCGGGAATGCAATAACTTTTTGACATAACGGTAGCAAGTCGACTACAAATATGGATGATAACTACAATATTGCATGCCGTCTACCCTCAAAATGGGAGACCCGAAACCATTTGAGGACGCTTATTAAAAAAGTTACTGTTATTTTTAAGCCAACACATTGAAAATATCCATTTGAGATTAAATTAAATGTAAAGGTCTTGTGCATGGATTTTTTGCCGGCATAACCAGCTTCAAAAAAAGTGGAGGACCTTTTAAGTTTTTGAAAAAGTTTTCAGTCCATTGTTACTTCCATTTCTCCAATTATTTTCGATAAAAAAGGTATTAGTAAGGTGACATGTATCTTTGAAAATAAGAAGGAAATAGTTTTGAAAATATACCGTAGTGTAAAGCACAGAATGAACACGGGATGAATTAAATGGCAGGTCACGGGAACAATCTGCGACTCCGGGGAAGATTTATAAAACAATGGTTAGACCTGCTGTCTTATATGTTGGGCCACAAAAGGGATGAATGAAAGGCATTTCGGCCCATAAGCTCGTTTTTGGAAGCGCGTGAACGTTTATTCGCGCTTTTTGTTTAACAAGTGACTAGTATAAGTGACGCGCTTATAAGCGCGATCCGCGAGGGACGCCTCCGCGCGCTTCCGCTCACCTAACGCGAACACGGTACAAGCGCGAGTACGCGCGTTGGATTTTTAAAGCTCATCATGCGGCGCGCGTGTAATCGCGTAAGCGGTACGAGCTTAGACGCACTTTAAAATAACGCTAGTCTGAAACCGCTTTTAGGAGCGTCTCAATTCAACACATGGGAAATCTGTTAGCAGTGCAGATCAGATTAAGTTCCAAGCCGTTGAGTGGTTGACATCCCTACCCGTGAATACGTCCGCCCGTTCCTGTTGTTGAGATACATATCTATAGCCCATACTCTATATACAATCTAAATACAGTGGAATTCCTGACAAGAGTGTCCGAGCATGAAGTTTACTTTGTTACGTAGAACATTGAGTTATTTTGTTAACTGCATTTAATTTGGGATGAGAGCTTCGTTCCGTCACAAAGGGTATCCTAGCCCGGAAGCCAACCTCATACAAATGATTATATTTAATGCTTTTAGGGCTCCGTACCTCAAAAGAAAAAACGTAACCCCTTATAGTATCACTCGCGTGTCTGTCTGTCTGTCACAACCAATTTACTCCGAAACTATTAAATCGATTGAGTTGAAAGGTACACATATGTAAGTTTGTGACCCTAATACGGACGTGTAACGTAAATTAATTAATTTGAAACATGGGGCCACTTTTGGGGGCGAAATTAGAAAATTAAAAAAAATAAGTTTTTCAAACTATATTGTGTTACATATCAAATGAAAGGGCTCATTGTGAGCATTACAAATATATATATATTGTATCATTCCAAAATAAACGTTTTTGAAATTATTTAAGAAAATAGGCACAAATTGTCCATTCACCATTAATTCCGAAAATTTTGAAAAAAAAATACAAAAAAATGTTATTTGCTTATAGATTACAAAAAACCTAAACTTACTAAATAATACCTACTACGATGGTACGGAACCCTTCATGCGCGAACCCAACTCGCACTTGGCCGTTTTTTTGTGTAAAAATGTTATTCTTACCTCAATAATATTTACCTTTTAGAAGAGCGGAAAATAAAGATATTGATTGCTTGAGTATACTTCGATTACTCTAACTGACCCAGGTAGGGTTAAATCCTTAACTGTGCAAGTTTTTTCAGGAAATCTCAACACACTTAAAAAAATACACATGTTAAACTCTTTTTCACTTAGAAGTCGTAACGGGAAACTGTTACGTATTTCTCAGTGGCAGTATGCCTTTTAATGGAACGTAACTGATCTGTATCTGGCAATCCCTTTCAGGAATTCAGACTAAGTTTTATGTTATGTAAGCCCCTGGTAGGGTCAGAAGAGCAAGGTCATCTTCTCAAACAAATCAGGTATAAACATGGATAACCACGCTTGCTTGTTGAATCGGTGAGTCGTAGAAATCCAGTTTCCTTTTTGCCACATCGTCAATTCGTTCGTCAATAAATTAACTAAGTTTTAAATTTATAAATACTAGCGATACCAACCCACAGTGGGCCCGTACGGTGGATTACAGCCCAATCCTTCTAATAGAGAGGAGACCTGTACCCCAGCAGTGGGATTTTAGGCTGTTTATGCTAATTCGTGGGAAGCGAAGATCTTTTAATCATCCGGCTGACACATTTCCCTTCCGTAAGAATTCCATAAGATTACCTAGAGGTTTAACAAGACAGGTTACCTCGTGGGAACATTACCGTGCCAGTATACTTGACCACTTACTTAGCTAGTCCACAGCGTCTCCACGGGCCTACAGACAACGATCAAAGTTTGCTTAGAAAAAATCTACATAAAAGAAGGGAACTCGCATTTCCTGCAGTGTGGGTGTCCTGTGAGACTTACCGGGAAATGTTTTAATCTTGTGTAATGGGAACCAACAATCTCACCGCAGGATTTGCCAAGGACAAAATGCTTGTTTTACTTTAGCGCGATGACAGATTTGTGAATTTTGACTGAGCTCTGGGGATTACAGGCGTTATGTTAAGGTGTCAAGTTTCAAACTGGAAAAGCAGTACAATTGTGCTGTTATTTACAGGATGAAATATTCAAATTCAAATATATCTACAAAGTTTTAATAAGCCATACAAATTTCAGATACAACCAGCATCGTGAATATTCAATCCATATTTGCCCAGGGGTCGGTAACGACCGAAAACTACTTGAATACTTCTACAAGTAACTTATACTGGATATGTAAAGCGTGTTGTCGTCATGTGTAGAAACAGGCCGTCACAGAGCACGGATAACACGAGCTGGCAGTGTCTAGAGACGTCAGTTCTAATTATATCCGGCCAGTTCCATAAAATACTCCAAAAAAAAACATGCGTAAGGAATACATCCAAGTCACGTGTTTTTTTTTCTATAAACGTTTTTATTTTTGTAACTGGGTGGGCAAACGCAGTAATACACACTGTGAAATTTCATGCGTCTACCTATTATGGTTCAAAACTACAGTAACAGAACGGATAGTCAGCGAAGCCTTAGTATGTAATAGGGTTCCGTTGCCATCCTTTGGGTACGAAACCCTAAAAATCGTTTTATCAAAAATTACTTGAGTGGGGAAAAGAAAGAAAGGAAATACCTACATTTATTTGGCACATGCCACGAGTGCATACATTATAAAACAAAAATAATATAAGAAAAAAACTTAAATGTAAATAAAAAATTGGTTGTCTGTAAAGTTGGTTTACGGACGATAGTTTAACGTGACAACGTCGCATAGGCCAATCGAGTGGAAGAGAGATAGATGCGGCGCAAGTGTACTTGAGCGTAACGGGACAATGAGTCATCCTTTTTCGTGCATGCAGCCGGCGTTCATCGATTTATTAGACGTTGTCACGTTCATATGTAACACTGTGTGCCTCACGGCAGCGCCAAATAGGCCCAACAATAGTGCAATACTTCCACGGACCGCCGTCAATTTCTGTACGTAATTTGTGTCTCAGTGCGATTATCCGGTGACACGTTTATTTGTATGCAAAATTTTAACAATGCCACCTCTACTAGGTCGCCGAGGCACCTCCGTACTCTGCGCCTTGCATAATTCATCATTACATTACTTCTCGCGAGCGACACACGGAAGTTGTGGATGGCACGGATCAGGTGCTTCCCTTCTAATGGATTAATTCACTCATGTATTAACTTTATGAATATGTGGAAGAGGATATGAACCCTGGATATTGAATTAAAAGTTTATACGGGTGATGATATAAATATCTTGCAACCGGCTTATGAATGCTTTATGATTTATAAAATTAAAATTATCAACAACGGTTGCACTACTAGCTATCAAGCAACATGCAGTGTAATCGTTGCATTACATGTTACTTGTTCCTGGCTGTCCACATGGGTTAAAGAAAGAAAGATGTGTAAAGAAGGTGTAAACGGACCCTTCATGAAGCCGTCAAACAAGCATTCAGTTCATCAAACTAACTGTAACTCAAAAAATTGTTGAGCCTATGAAATGACTTTTTTGTGGGGTGAAAAATCGCGGCTTACGTTAGGACTCAATTTAACGCACTCAAAACATTTTTTTCAACGCATTTGTACTGATGGATGCATTGAATGGTACAGGGGTCGTGGAGTTATTTAAAGTAAAGTTACTATAACACTGAAAAGTAGTAGTATTTAAAAAAAAATAGTTGTGAAAAAGTTGGAACTTTGATCTCCAATACTTCTGTAACTGGAAGGTAGGTATGGTTCAAGCCATGGTCCGGGGCGAGAGGGAATGGAAAGCCGTCACCTCCTTCTGCGAAGCAGTCATGCTAGCGAAGGAGGTGGCGGAACGTGAGAGGGAGATAACCTCACGTCCCAGCCGCCGCGGGAGACGCCTCGGGCGTCGGGGGCCACGTGGTGGCTCTCGGCCACCGTAGGCGCGGGCCTGTGGATGGTGAGTAATGGGCTAGCTCATCGTCCGTCTGTCTTATGACGACAGGCCGTGTCAACGGCGCGTTCGTGTTCCACACTCGCCTCAAAGAGATATCAGCAAAACAGGAGGGGCCCGCAAGGGCCGATGTCTGCCAGGGCTGCGGGACTGTTCGAAAGAGATACCGCGGCCCTGGAACATAAAGGGCCAAAGAAGGAATATAGATGGGTTTTCGTCAGGAAAAGTCTGACACTCCCTTCCGCTCCCTCAGAGCGGGAGGAGTCATTTGATGATTTCCCATCCCAAAAAAAAAAGGTATGGTCCAGAACAAAAAAAAAATGATCGCAACGACGGGGAAAACAAGTGCCTTTTGGCTTCGTTAAGGGTCATTTTACACCCATTATGAATATCTGGATATTTGGTTTGCAGGTTCTTTGATATTGAAATTGGTTTTGTTAGTTTACGAAAACAAATTAATTCCAATTATTATCATAAAAAACACAGTTCTGTATCGGATCTCAGATAAAAATCTAAGAGAAAGCCAATGAGCAACTTTAACAATTAGGAATTGAAAATAAATACTCCTAAGATAAAGAATCCTCTATAACAAGTATCTAAAAATAGGTAATAATCAGTCCATCTCGACTCTTTCATAAAACTTTCCGAGGAAAACTAAAAAGAGTGTTATGAAAACTATTAATTAGCAAGGAGTTTGCAAAAAATGATTAAAGGTTTTATCACGAGTTCACGACTATCGGCAATGTAAAGAAAGTTTTCCTAGTTATCAAGAAAAATATTAATAAAAGAGATAGACTGTTGATAGAAGCAATTTTATTAAAAATTATTAAGGTTTAATAAATATTTGCATTTATCCAGCCATTGAAATTGTGTGCCCGTATCTTCTAGTACTAAGAGAAAACCAATAAGGCCCGGAAACCACTAAAACGGAGACAAGCGGAAATATATGAAGCGGAGGAGAGATGCGTAAGAGCTAGGGTGTATCAACCGAAGCTGTGCGGAAATGTGCACCGCTCACCGCACGCTGCTCACAGCACAGCGCTCACCGCGAGTCGCTCACAGCACACCGCTCGGCGCTCACCGCACGCCACCCGCTCTCGTCTCTTCTTGTCTCAGCTGTGCGCTGGGCCACCTAGTGCGGAGCCTAGCCTAAACAATTACGAGACGGTTGAGCAGAGAGAAGTGGAGATCTACTTCTCTCTGCTCAACCGACTGATATCTACGAAGACCTTATCTGTTTTAAGGTTACATACCCGAAGGGGAACCAACGGGACCCAATCACTAAGGGACCGTCTCCACGAGCGAGAGAATCGCGACGATATTATCGTCGTGCCACGTATTTCTATGAGGCCGTCTCCACAAGCGAGAGAATCGCGGCGATATTTTCGCATACAAATACGTGGGACGACGATAATATCGCTGCGATTCTCTCGCTCGTGGAGACGGTCCCTAAGCCTCCGCTGTCCGTCTGTGCGTCCGTCCATCCGTCCGTCCGTCTGTCTGTCAGGGGGCTGTATCTCATGATCTATCAATGATATAGGTAGACAGTCGAAATTTTCACAGAATGTGTATTTCTGTTGACGCTATAACAACAAATAATAAAAATTAAAGCGCCCCACTACTACGATGGTACGGAACCCTTCATTTACGAGTCCGCCTCGCACTTGGCCGGTTTTTTTAATTTCGAGCGTATGGCGTTGAAACTGTCACTTCGTGGAGTCCGAGTGCTCACAGCCTTTTAATGGACATTTCTAAACGCCTAGTTAATGTTTCCCGTGACCAAAGGGATGGCTTTTACCTTGCCCAGAGGCCTAAGCGTTCCCATACAACACCAGTCTCTTCGGCACATTACCAGTTCACGCTACCGGCATAGTACCGCACAACTGTACAAGGAATGTAAGGTCCTGACCGTGAGACAGCTCTTTGTGCTAAACTGTACGTTGCGTAAACATACCAGCCTGCGGTTGGATCCTGCTCGTCCGGCAATGCGAAGGACTGCTAACGTTTGTCCCACCGTAAGACATAGAACCACGCTTGCACAGCGTCATTATACATTGTTGGAACATGTAGTGACATTGGAATTGTGTGCTGGAAATAAAGATTTTTATTATTTATTATCATAGTTGACAGCGTTGAAGAGGAGCTTAAAGATGGTTTTTTTAGTTTATTGTTAGTTTAGTTTATTTTGTCAAATTTTAATGTAAACTTCCGAGATTTTAGACACCAAGGCTCGTTCCTGATTCAACCCAATAAGGCGGTCGACACGACACGCTATACTAAGCTACACAAAGGCGATACAATAACTCCGCATTGTGAACTGAAAACGGTTTGGTAGCTTTAGAACGGGGTTTACTACCGCTGAATTTGAAACTAACTCAATGTTCTATGTGTTATATGTTGTAAGGCTTCATTGTGAGGTAAAGTACAATATGATGATAGTAGTTGAAATATAGGGTATTCAGATCATAGTATTCAGATCATAGATCCGAATACCCTGATCTGAATACCCTATATTTCACAGTTCGACCATTCGAGTATCCCTATATTTCACTATTCAAAATGAATGCTGCATTCAGATCGAAATGAGACATCTTTTCATAATTGTCTATTTAGAATACTCAATGATAGATTTCTTACATTTCTAATTATTTTCATTTTTCACTGAACTAAGTAATAGAATACAGGTCAGTTTATAGCTTAGACATTCACACTTCGATTTATAAGATTATTCCAGTAAATCATTTCAGTTTATTCCTCTGTAACCTCTTTATTTAATAATTATTCAAAATGCTCATTTCAGTTTATACCTCGTACTTTCAATCCAAGCCACTTGTAACCATCCTTTCTTCGTCAAGTCTTAAAATGGTCTAGTAACAATATTCTAGAGTTGCCTATTCAAAAAACATTTTTTTTTTAATTAAAATCCTGTATAGTAGTAGTGTAGCATACTCATCAACTACATACGTTCGTGTGTGTAAATAAACAGAGCAGTTCAATATGAACTGCTCATTATAACAAGCTGTTCAGTATGAACTGCTCTATGAACTGCTCTCGATGTCGAACTATTACATGCGGTTGGCAGGCTGTTAACAGTTGTATTAATATTGTTAGTGTTTAAGTAATAAAACATATAGGTCAGGTTTAAATATTTATTTCTACATAATTATAAAAATATTATTTTGTACACATCATTTTATCAGTTTTAGGTACTGGTATAAAAGCAATGATACGACCATTCGAGTATCCCTATATTTCACTATTCAAAATGAATGCTGCATTCAGATCGAAATGAGACATCTTTTCATAATTGTCTATTTAGAATACTCAATGATAGATTTCTTACATTTCTAATTATTTTCATTTTTCACTGAACTAAGTAATAGAATACAGGTCAGTTTATAGCTTAGACATTCACACTTCGATTTATAAGATTATTCCAGTAAATCATTTCAGTTTATTCCTCTGTAACCTCTTTATTTAATAATTATTCAAAATGCTCATTTCAGTTTATACCTCGTACTTTCAATCCAAGCCACTTGTAACCATCCTTTCTTCGTCAAGTCTTAAAATGGTCTAGTAACAATATTCTAGAGTTGCCTATTCAAAAACATTTTTTTTTTAATTAAAATCCTGTATAGTAGTAGTGTAGCATACTCATCAACTACATACGTTCGTGTGTGTAAATAAACAGAGCAGTTCAATATGAACTGCTCATTATAACAAGCTGTTCAGTATGAACTGCTCTATGAACTGCTCTCGATGTCGAACTATTACATGCGGTTGGCAGGCTGTTAACAGTTGTATTAATATTGTTAGTGTTTAAGTAATAAAACATATAGGTCAGGTTTAAATATTTATTTCTACATAATTATAAAAATATTATTTTGTACACATCATTTTATCAGTTTTAGGTACTGGTATAAAAGCAATGATACATTTCTTACATTACTATTATTTACATTTTCACAGAACTAAGTAATAGAATACAGGTAAATTTATAGCTTAGACATTCACACTTCGATTCATAAGTAGGTTTAACATTCTATATTCATTAATATCTACTAGGATCGTTTTTATCTTATCTTACTGACAAAACACTTTATTTTCTTCACACCATTTATTTAGGCAAAACACATTTTTTAAGGCACATATATTGGTGTGATGTAGACAACTTATAATCTCAGATGAATCTGAATAATTGCTATATAATGTTACCAAACTTGGACAGTTTTTACTTTCTAAATTGTATACATTATTAATTTGGAATATATCTTTTAACCATAACACTTTTTCGTTTCCTTTAGTAAATATAGATTTATTTTTAAAAAAATTGCCAAAGTTTGCTTTATAATTAAAATATGGTACAAAGCCTTCGTCCCAGTTTATTCCTCTGTTTTTTTCAATCCAAGCCACTTGTAACCGTTCTTTCTTCGTCAAATCATAAAATGGCCGTGGTGGTTTTATCAACAGTACTTGTATATGTCCTTTGTACATTATTGCTATTTCTTTTGGAATAAACTCGTTTCCTTCACTCTTAAACCCTTGAACATCTACGATGACATTCATGATAGTTTTCTCACAATATTACTTAATGGCTTGTATTCGAACAGTCGATCGTTTATTATTAAACAATAGGCAGTTGTATTATCTTGAATATCTTCAGAGCATTCAATTTCTAATCGCACGTCAACTGGTCCAGTTTTAAGTGAATCGTTTTGTCTTGAACAGTCAATCACAAAAAGTGGAGCAATTTCTTTAAACTGGTTTAAGCTAAGCAATGGATCAATGCCTAAGTTGTAATACGACTGACGAAAATTAGCATACATTTCATATAATATACTAAATTTACCTTCATCAAATTTCAAATTAAGTGAGTCATACGGATAGTATTGAGAATTCAAATATAATTTAATATTGTTTACATTGCAGTGATCAAATATCGAAGAACTTCTAGTTTTATTATTTTTTCGAGCTGTTTGCAAACCAAATATAACAAACCTCGGTTTTTCTAGCTGGGAAGTTGTCTTTACTGACCAGGAATGTTTCGTTGTTTTTGGTAGTAATGGATATTCATACAAATCCCAATTTCTAAATGCTATCTGTATAGAACGATCTCTCTCCAGGCTTTTAAGCAATAACAATTTATTACGATCAGAAACTTTAATATGCGGCACACGCCATTGTATCTTTTGTATGTCCATTTCTACGTTATCATTTTTGTCTATAAGCACACAGTTCAATGCTGAGCTGCTTCGTTGTAATATAAGTTCATGTTTACAATTGATTATTATTTTGTTATAATCTTCTGCAAATCCCAGTATTCTGTTCAATGGCACGATAACACTAAAATATCCGTTTCTTAGTTTCGTACCACCTAAGTTCCATCCCCAGACTGCTGCAGCTTTACTTTCACCTTCATTCATAGAGACATACGATTTTAAGGTTGTTGTAATGCCAACATTTTTAATGCGATCGATTTCAACACCATTTATTTCGTACCTAATATCTTGAAACAAATATGAAATTGGATTGTTTATAAAGTCGACATCTTTTTTTATTAATTTTCCCGCTGCATCTCTAGTTGACACATTTACATATCCTTCTATATAAATGGAACTACCTGATGGCAATACATATAAATCTTGCTGTTGTATGGGTATTCTAATTTCATCATTTTCTTTAAAGCTATTGTTATATGGATTGTAGCTATGGATCTCATAAGCCTCAATAGAGGTCTCATATTGCGGTAAATCTGTAATTTGAAGCATGTTATATTTTAAAACCAATGTCTTGAAGAAATCTTTTGTTTTCCTTTGAAACTTTTTTAATTTTCACTGCACCGGCACGTCTCACTTCTTTGGATATTGGTAGTCTTATGTTATATTTCCCTCTCTCACTAGGAGTTTTATTAAGAACTAGCATGGTTAGTACGAATAAAACGGAGGAGGTTACTTTAAATAATAATTAAATACTTTTCCAACTCTCACTAGTGATGGTTATCACCAACAACCGAAGAATGCACGTGCATGAACTAGCAACGTCATTTATATTTTTCTTGTTTAACGAAAGGAGTCGTAAGAAATAAAAAATCACTTAATTAATTAATATGTTCCTTTATTACTTTTCCAAAATAACTTAAGAAATTTTAAACATAAGTGCCCACAATTATACAAGTGATCATGTTGTACATTTTCATAATTATACTGAATATTGTTTCCTAAATATTTTATAAATTCTTTGGGTGGTTTTAAGTTACCATAACTGTCGAAGTATTCAATGTGATCGTATATTTTGGCATAGGCTACCCAATGAGTGCCAGAGTTTTTAGAAATATCAAGATTAATCACTCCACATTCTAATGGTAATGGGTCATCTGGTAATTCATCTCTCATAAATACACCTCGAAAGAAGGGGATACTATTTGAATGCTTCAATATATCAATATTAGTTAAAGCTCTATTGGGTAGCCGACAATTTAGTTTTTTTTCTTTGTAACATAAATTCCTAAACCTTCTTTGTACGACTTAAGATGTAATCCTTTTCCAATCATTAAAGCTTCTATTTGCTTGTTGTGACGTTCCGATTCAAGCAACTGTTTCTTAGCTGTTTTATATGTATTAATAGCTTTTGCAATCCCAGCAGCACCCCCAGCCAAACTCCCAGCGGCAGATAAACCAGCAAATATTGGCACTAAAGGAAGAAATCCTCCAGTTTTAGGTACTGGTATAATTCTGGGTAATTTTATGGGTAAATCAGATGCAAATTCTCGAGCTGCAGCGCAGGCTAATTCCATTAATGCTTTCTTAGTGGTAGGTTTTAGTTTCTTGATGTGTTTTTTGGTATGTGATACAATATTTTTCAGTGTTTTTCTAAAACCCGCTCCAGATCTTACTTTGACAGATGATAAACCAGCCATTTGTTTATTGCTTGTACTTCGTGCTTTCTTCATTGTTATTTTTTTTTTAAGAATTGTTTTTACATAAAATTGAATTATATTTTATGTCTTTATTGCAATAAGAACAAAGTGGAAGTGAATAGATAATTATTTGTAAAATGCTTAAATATCGTTCAGTCAGTAGTTATAATACATTTAATTTATCAATCCAGCTATTTTCACTGGTCGGCAGCCCCAACCATTTAACGTATACTTGTTTTCCTTTTCGTTTCAAAACTTTTTCAACGAGGTATATGTCAGGATGATGTGTTTTCTGAAGTTCTTGTGCATAAAATGCGCCTAGTATTGGTCTACATCTAACATCTTCTATTAAGTAAGTAGTTGGATTTGTTTCTTGGATTTTTTTTATTTTAAATATTTCGGTGGACCAGTTTGGATAATAACCTTTATCAAAACATCCTTTATATTTACTTATTCTCACAAAATCTCCTACACTAAATTTCTTACACTCCACTTTTTTTCGGGACTGAGCTGCGTCTAAGTATCTTTGCAGTATATTTGTTTTATTCCTTTGATTTATTGAAGCAGGTGGCTGACCGACAGTTCTGTGTACATCATTATTGTATTCATGTAACTTTTTATTTAAAATACCGTTAAACCATTTATAATTTCCATTCAAACTAAATTCCTTGTATAATTTATTCTTTAACGTTCTTATTAATCTTTCAACAATCGAGGCCTTTTTAGTAGAATAAGTAGAATAATGATTAATATTATACTTATTAACCAAACTTTTGAATTGATCATTATAAAACTCTTTCCCAAGATCGGTTTGTAAATTTTTTGGGACACGTCCTTTTTCAATTACTGTTTTAAATGCTTCTGATACCTGTTGCTTATTTTTTTGTTTTAGTGGAATTGCCCAAGCATATTTTGAAAAAGTATCTATAATCACCAGTATGTATTTAAAACCCGCATTCACTTTTGATATTGCTTGCATATCCATCAAATCTGCTTGCCAAAGGTCATCTATATCTTTAAGAATTACATTTCTTCTTGGAAAATTAACTCTAGCATTTTTATGGATTTCATTTATGACGTCTATTTTGCTCATAATGCTTGCTTAACTTCCCTGCAATTTCTTTTAATTCAATGGTGTTTTCAACTTTATTTAATCTTATATTCAAACTAGTAATTAATTTGTTTAATTGTTCTATTTTCATTAATATTTCAATTTTGAATTTACTAGTATTTTTGCAACATTCGGTTTCGGTTGATTTGTCTATGTTCTCAATGATTGAGCTTATTTCGTTAAGAGACACCGATGTTTGTTTTGTATGAACCTTCATGGTCTACACGCTTTAAATAACTAAGTATAAAATAAGCTACAATGCTTTTTATTCTTTTATAACACCAGCTTCTTTTAACTCTTCAACAATTGATATAATTTCATTGTCATGATTAGTATTACCGGCGTTTTTTGAAGCAATTAACAGTCGTAATCTATCGATTAATTCATTAGGGTCATCCCAATAAACATAATCTGTATTACTCTTATACTTCTTTTTCAATTTAGGTAAGTAGCCACCACTTTTTGACTGAATGACTTGTTCTGCATGTTGAACGTAATTTTTTTCAGAAAATAATGGTTTAATGATTTGACGGTATTTCAAACCTTTGTCACCTTTTAATTGACCGTTTGGATTAAAATCGCGTTTGTGAGCATTTGTATTACTGAGCATATCTTTGTAAACCATTTTATCAGTTTCAGTTACCAGACTGAGGTCAGGTCTATTACGTAGTAAAAGTTCTTTTAGTCCAGGAGTTATTTCATAATGTTTGTCATTCACTGTGGCTATAATTGATTTGAGGGAATCGTTAACATTGTTTGTAAAAGAAAATGATACTTTAGAGTTCCCCATCATCAAATTTTTGTTTTCACTTCGAATTCCAAATGGTACATTCATGTTATTATCATAGATTTCAATCATATCTTCTTTATTAAGTGACATAAATGTATCGTTCTCGCTATCATTACCTGTGCAGTTATAGGATTCAGAATCATCGTTTGAATATTTCTCTATAAATTCTTTAAAATTTTCAAAATCTATGGATGAGCTACATCTTCTCATTGTATTATCGTCACCTTTACGCGTACCCAATATGGTTCTATTCTTATCATTAACTTTAATTAAGGTCTCTAGAGGATCTGTTATTGGCTTGAAAAGTTTCTTAAATTTTAAATTATCGACATCTTCTGCATTTTGTATTGTTTTAATTTTATTTTTTATACTATCTACCGATTTTATCAATTGTTCTTTTATATTGACCTCCATAATGATTCCCGACAATATCCAACCGTTATATAGAGGTAGTAGACTAAGATTGAACATTTTTTTACAGTAATATGGTTTATATTACGTATTTTCAAAAGTTACGAATATGTCAAACCCTCGTCTATATCTACCTTCATTTAGAGAACAATCTTTATTTATTAATAAAAAATCAAACCGATCTTGCCATATAGTAGAACAAAGTTTTTTAAATTGAAGCCACTCCATATCCGTATTTACATGTTCATTGTATATATGTTTTAAGTTTATGTCGTCTTGTTTAAAGATTAACAAAAGATTAACATTATCTCGTATTAGTTGCTTAGGTATTTTGGAATAGGTTTGTGATAAGTAAAAACAATCTATCTGTTTGTGTCTCCCCATTGCGAAGTAGTTACGAATATTTATTTGATTTTCACATGTGACGTCATCGAAAATCATAATTGAATTGGTTAAGGCATCATTAGGATGTAGAACTTCTTTATTATCATGGAAGATAAATAAGTTTGCATTGGGTATGCAACGGATGACTTGTTTTAAAAAACAATATTTCGGCTGGAAAACTGTCTTCGAGTATAAATAAATATTCTTGAATTTTACTCCATTTTCATGTAATAGTAAATTAAGCATTATGTTAGTTTTTCCGCAGTTAGATGGACCACATATAATACATCTGATAGTGTTAGGCAAGAGTGTGCTGTGTCTCACTTTTTGTGAATGGTTTTCTAATTTTATATTATTGACTTTTAAAGTCTGTGATTGCTTGACGAACTTCATTGTGAAATGTGAGGTAATAATAAATGACCTGAGTATATATACTTCTTGACTAAAAGGCGGTATGTTTTATTTTTATATTAATTAATTCTGAACTTGTAAGTAAAACTTGAGGAATATTGTGTAAATGGAAATTAAAATAAAACGTACATGGTTATTACACATTAGACATTTATTAAACAGTAATTTTATATTAGTAGGTACTTACAACAAAGTAAATGTTTAAATCTAATTTGTGTGCAAACAGCGTAAAATTGTTTACTATTGGTAATCAAAATAATACACATTTACAGATTACACATCACTGGAATAATCTACAAACATAGAATCACAATGCCCCCAGGGTAATGTATGAATTTGGTCCTGTAATACTTGAACTTTGTCATCGTTTCTTTCTAAAACTTGTTTATCTACTTGCTGAGTGTATAAAACATGTTTAATTGATTTGATCATATTCATTTTACATCTATGCGCTTTATTTGTCAGCAGTGCATTGTTGTAATCATTCAATTCTAGGTTACAAGTTACAGACTTAGAAACACCTTTGGCTTTTTTAATTTCAGTCTTCAAACTGTTTATAAAATATAATTTAGCTCTTAAACCAGTAAATTCTGTAATTAAATCGTCACCAACCTCATGTTTCCATAATCCAGGAATTTTAGCATTAAGTTGCGGTATGTGATATGGATTATTTATTCCAAAATTACTGGTATCAAACTTGGTAAGATCATCATGCATATCATGATAAAAATCATCTGTATAAATTAAATATAATAGGCTATCAGTATCTGTATAGCACAGCTCAGCATTGTTTCCGTATTTATTTTTAATAACGTCATAATGAAATTGGTATAAATGTTGCTTCGAATATTCCAAAACGGTAAATCCAATATAAATAGGTCTATCTAAAACGACCTTTTCACGGTACAATTCCACAGCTACGAAATTTTCTGAAAAAATTGATATACTTTTTAAATTTGGTTTACATATCAATTTCTCAGCGTCAAGATGCTTATTTGTTTTATTTCTGTTATCTGTCCATTTCGTTACTAATTTTACATCGGCTTGCTTGCGTTTATTTTCGATAGTTTTTCCGAATATGGCATTATTCAATAATTTAAAAAAGTCCTTCTCGAACGCAGTTTTGGAATTTTGACGAAGACTAGTATTCAGATCAATATATTTTTTGAGAAAGCATTCTTGTCTGAAGCTTAGTATACGATGAATCTTTTTTAAAACCAGACCTTTTTTCAAACATTCTTTCAAGTGAACATAATGAATTACATAATTTTGCTTATCATAGAGATTTGCAACCAATTTTACTGATTTTCCATAAGGAGGTACTATTTTTTCAACTGCGAAAGGTAAGTCTTTATGCTTGGAATGTAAATAATTTGGATAATTTAAATCTACTTCCAAAATATATCCATAATCATTGTCATCTGACACATCATTTACATCAAACTTGCTAATTTCTTTCAGACTCAAGAACTTAAATTCTTTAATAGGAAGTTTCTTCATCATAGCATAGCCATATAGATTATTACAATCAAGATATATTAGATAACTACTTGGTTCAAACTCATTAAAATGTGGTAAATATTTATTGTTTGCTACAGCATGACGTAGAGAACACTGTGCTAGTCCACCACGAATTCCTTTTTCTAATAACTCGTACATTTGTAAATCACTTATCAACTCAAGTTCAGTGTCGGTATATAAAAGCATTGCATCCCAACTTAAGCTTGGAGACGTTACATAATAAGCCGGATCCAACTTATAGTAATGTAAGCTTGTTTTTCTAAATTTTTCAAATATATCACATAGTAAAAGAACATCACATTTTATGTATAAATCTGTATATTCACCAAGAGATTTTATTTTGAAAATATTCCAAACTGTTTGAGCGTGTAAATATTCTTCATTAGTTATATGTTTTTCGCACAGACTGTTATAAAAATTATACTTTAAGGGAAGTTTCGTCTCGTCAAATTTAGACCACGAATCAATATAATCATATGGATAAACACCTTTTTTCCGCATTAAATCAAATTGTTTTTTATCAGTAAACTCTCTTGATAAGTTTGAAAAATCGTCTTCTGATAAACTTTTACTTAGTGCATCTAGACTAGAACTAAGAAACTGAAAGGAATCAATAAATTTGATTTGTATAGGGTGATTGTTTTTTTCTGTATTTATAACTTTTATTATTGAAAGGTATTTTTCTTTAGTTTTTGGGATTATATTAATAGAGCCTTCATACTTTGCTAACTCTTCAATGAATAAATGTGAGTCATATCCAGACAAATTATGAAAGACAACGGGAATGAATGAACAAACTCTATACATCAAATTACAATGGGAGTGCGCTGCTCCACGATACTCAGATGTAATATGATCATGATCTCGGACTTTATCATTCAATAATAATTTTTTGCATATGTGACATGTCTTCGAATTTTGATAATCCATCTCTTGTTCTGCTGATAATGGGGTCATTGGCTTTTTACTACTTAAAATCTTATGTATATATTTAACGTCTTCTAGTAAATATTTAACAAATATTTCCACACAATCTGTACCTCGATACGTAACATACTTGTTTAATTGATCATTATGTGCGCAACAAATATAATAAGCGAAACATGAAGGTTGGTGTGTTTTTAGTTTCTGAGTATTCAAAGTATTTAAATTACTTTCATTACAGTCTATTAACATACATTCAAAATCAGCATAAATTATGAAATTAATTTTTTGCTTCCTCTCATAATGTTTGAACTTTAGTACAGATTTATTTTCTGGTAATATAGTCAAAATCTTAGAGCAGTTATGAGTCTTGTGTCTATTTTCGTTACTAAATAGTTGTAGACATGCATCACATAAATAAAGTTTTCCTTTAGAACGAGTCACTTGACGTCGCACTAGACGTATTAAATCTTTAATTAGACAGTAGTGTGCGATAGATTTTTTTTCGATATAAAGTAAATTAAAATGATTTTTTCTTTTATTTTGTGTTACATAAAGAGGTCCAGTCACAATATTATTTTGTATACCATATATATTTAAACTGATGTTGGAATTATTTTTTTCTAACGTTTTAATATCATTTATCGTAGGAGGAAATGACATTCCCTCAATATTTAAAACAGAGGTATAATGAGGGTATGAACTTGTTCTGCATACATTATGTTTAGCTGGGTATAATCCAGCAACTATACTCCATAATAAACAACAATTATCATTATTTTTAATATTTATACAACTTTTCGAGTGCTTAATATCTGAGGGCAGTTCTATATAAGACCCACCTCTCATAGGGGAATACTTGTTTATATTAATTTCGAGATGACTCATAGAAACAAATGTCCAACCAGATTGACAGTGCTGGAACTCGGTTAATTTATTATTTAGTTTATTTATTACTCTGGTTAATAATTCATTCAAATCAGTGCTCTTATATATAATTTCATATTTGGTATTAAACGACTTTAATTGTTGTTCGTCTGATTTTGATAACATAAAAAAGGCAAACAATTCAAAACTCAATTTTATGCAATTGTGTTCATTAAGTGACATATTTATCAATTCTGTTATATTCATGAGATGATCACCCAGGAACGCCTCTAAACCGAGGTACTCGTCTTCCTGAGTAACATTCAATCTGTATGTCATTAATCTGTTTTTGAATGCTGTTGCAATAATATGAATATCTGTGAACTTGGTATTCAATAAACAATTTGCTTTGTGTATATTCGTTCTCATATGATAGGAATACTGATTTTTTGGTATTTCAATTTTACATTTATGACAGGTTATTGACTTTCTAGATCTCGATTTGCTGTTGAGGTGTGTAACTGTAAAAAAAGAAATCCAATGACGAAATTACTAATACAATATTTATTTATACTACAACATCATACTTATAAAATATAAAACAATTATTAATAAGACATATTATTATTTAAAAAAACAACTAAAAAGAAGATACAATGTAAAGAAAGATTAAAAGCAAATATTCACAGACAAAAAATCAAATAAAAACACACGTTAAACATCATAGGCACCCATGTGGGTGATGGCACAGTTTTTAAAATCATTTTGAGTTGATTTAACAAACTCCTTTAAGTGGACCCAAGATTCTTTACTATCATCTAGTTTCGTCTTGATGGTAGTTATGGCCGAGCGCCATCTATTTATAGGCAATATTTTTTTAATTTCTTCTGTATTGTAAATTTTCACCTCTACATAATATTTTCCCTCTTTAGTCTCGCTTATCTGTCGAGAATATCCCTTCGCCATCCTTCTTGTAAAATATGAGTAAAGTGGTGGTATATTACCAGTTTTGCAGGATCTCGGTGTGGGGGTGACGCTTTCTTCATTACCGCTGTCTTCACCGAATAATTCCTTAGCTGTAACTCGAGCTGGCAGTGTTACTGGCGAAATGATCGTTTTCGATTTTTTTGGTCTTGATGGCTGATCTTCACTCGACTTGCTGGACCTTTCTCGCTTCGTTTTTCTTTCCTCTGTCTTCCTCTTCGACTTCACTTCTTGATCAGAGTCATCGCTGGAGAGGAAAAGGTCGTTGTTGAGTAGTTCCGACCTGTGAACAAAAAAAAAAAATAGTGCATTACAATCAATCCGTTTCCTTCCTAATTCCTACATTTTGAAAAAAAAAAAAAAGTGATCATGACGAAGATAAATAATTGACACATAGTAATATCGTTTGATTTGTGCAGGAATCGAATCCAGGACACAAATGCTTACAAACATCGATCAGTCAGCCTCTGCGCTGACTGTGTTAAAAAACAATTTTTATTAGATGAATATACATACCATTCTATATGTGCAGGAATCGAACCTGCAGCATAGAAAAGCAACACTCAGTCTCTGAGCTAAGCGTGTACCGAATACATCAATTAATACATTACTCTAACCATTCAATAGTTAGCTAGGATTATGAATAGGTACTTACATTCTTGATTGATGCTTAGACTTGATTGATGCTTAGCTTGATTAGGGAGCTCGGAGCGTTGATTCCTTGCAGAGTGGATTCGTTCCAGAGAGGAATTGTACCGGAGGCTCATTTGTGAAGCGTTTTTATAGCCCTAAAATCACGTCATTCAATCCAAATTTGTAAAACTGCATACTTGCAAAAATTGTCAATTGTGTACACGGGTACACGAGCGTACAAATCGTAGCGGTTATGGTTTTAAGTTTACAGCGTTTTTTATAAGACGAATGTTAAGCGATTTTGAATCTTATGTAGGTACTTACTTAAATCAAAAATAGGGGAATTTCATACTTAGGTACTTAGAAAAAAGTTCGTAGGTTGTTGTTTTTGCTGAATATTTTCCACGCCGGCGGTACAAACGCTGCGGTTTGCACGCTCGCATGTAACTCCTAGACACGTTGAGGAGTGGAAATATGACGAGTCAGAATCTCAGATTTCGGTATAAGAGTAAGCTTCTTTTTTATCTTATAATTTTGTGATGTGTTTATCAACCTTTATTTTAAGCGAACATTTCTATGATCACTATTGTTTTGACTCAAGATCTACTGATAGATTTTTAAACAGTTTTACAGTCTTGCTGTAATAATAAAAGCAATATTTATAGTATACAAACAATTCTGTATCGGGATATCTACCAGTAGTTAATTTTAAGTTAATTTTAGGTGACTTTAAAAAATATAAGTTTGAATAACGACATAATAATAGTAGGCAAAACCAGGAGTAACGATAGTATGTCGATTTGCTATTTTGTTTTGATCCATCTCCATATAAATAATTACAATTTTGCAAAGTCATCATCAATGACATACTACTAACATACGATGATTTTGCCTGCTGAATTTTCTAAATAAAATGTATGAAATAATACTAATAACAAACGTACAGTAGTATTTATTTTATCAATATAACTTTACGGTAAACAATAAAATGTTTGGCGCCGAGATGTCTTGAGGTTTCAATTTCACCATACCATTTTGTCCGAGGATATCAAAATCTAGCAAAAAAGAAAACGTACGACTTTGAACTCTATTGATAAAAATTAAAAGATATATAAATGGAAAAAATAAAATAAAATCGATCATTCAATTTCTGCACCTGAGTCCTGACTGGGTTGGATCAGCTACAACAAATTTTCATATAAGTATAAAATAAAAAATAAAAAGATACAGTTTCACTTTAGTTCTTTATTTCTTTTAGTGTGCTACTAATTCTACAATGTCGGTAAGTGTCCAAGTTTAAAAAATAAATACTCTGAATTATGTTATGGCCTTAATAATACCAGTACTGCAACGATAATGTGTTCTGTTTCAGACACCAAGCTGGGTTTATTCACCAATTTCACCTCCATTAATGATAGATCCTGATATGGTTGATAGAGCCATCAATTATTTGGATATGGATGAACGACGCAGAACCCCACCTACACTAAATACAACTAATGAAAACAAGAAAGAGTTAATGAGTTTTTACAAAACATTTTCCATCGGTGGTGCTAAAGTTATACGGATCGAAATCTACGATGCGAACCAATTTCAAAGTAATTCTATGTGCCAGTGCAGTGCGGAAATATGTGTTCAGCATATTGTGAAGGATATTCACAATGATAACATATACTCACGTGTCAAAGACTTGCTACCATATTTGAATAATACTTTTTATCAATCCTTGTAAAAGAAAACTGGAAGGGATGTTCCTTTAGTGTATTAGTTCATAAGTTGTATGCATCATATGTATGTGCCTTAAAAAATGTGTTTTGCCTAAATAAATGGTGTGAAGAAAATAAAGTGTTTTGTCAGTAAGATAAGATACGAACGATCCTAGTAGATATTAATGATAATAGAATGTTAAACCTACATAAGAATCGAAGTGTGAATGTCTAAGCTATAAATTTACCTGTATTCTATTACTTAGTTCAGTGAAAAATGTAAATAATTAGAAATGTAAGAAATCTATCATTGGAGTATTCTAAATAGACGATCTTGAATAGAGTCTCATTTCGATCTGAATGCAACATTCAATTTGAATTGAGAATTCTGAATGCAACATTCATTTTGAATAGAGAATTCTGAATGCAACCTTCATTTTGAATAGTGAAATATAGGGATACTCGAATGGTCGAACTGTGAAATATAGGGTATTCAGATCAGGGTATTCGGATCTATGATCTGAATACTATGATCTGAATACCCTATATTTCAACTACTGATGATAATTGAAATATGAATATTAAAACGATCATGGTCATAATAGTTATGGTAAGTACACTAATCGGCTTTTGACTACGAGTACTTAAAATGTCATCTCCCTGCCTTTCCCCAACTATTTTGGGGTCGGCTTCCAATCTAATCGGATGCAGCTGAATACCAGTATTTTACGTGGAGCAACTGCTTATCTGACCTCCACAACCCAGTTAGTACTAGGTAATACGATACCCTTGTTAAGACTGGTTGTCAGACTTTGGGGCCAGTGACTACCTGTAACGACTGTCAAAGATCTACAAATGGCAACCGTTACTAACGGCTTAACGTGCTTTCCGAGGCACGGAGGAAACTCGGTATGTAATGGGTGGTCACCTATCCACAGACCAACCTAGGTGAGCACGGCTTAACCTAAAGATCGACCCGAGCGGCTGTTATTTTTTAATCACGAGCTCCTCTGTGTATCTCTCCAAGTGTATGGTAAGGTATACAATTCGGCATTTGACTAGTTTCATAATTATGTGGCAGATACAAGATGGAACGTACACCGACGCACAAATACTTACCACGTATACAGTAGATCAAACTGACACCTCCACATAGAAAGGACATGGCCAATTTCTGTATGGGCGTTTGCATAGTTATCAAATTTAATGTACAACGATAATTTTTGGTGTTTCATATTCGTGAATATTGCCATATTAAATTGCAAAAAATAAAAAGCTCAAAGAACTTCTCATTACAAATAACTAGACGTAAACAGTTTCATGTTACCTTCTATCAGATTGCTGGCAAAGCGTATGATATAATGATTTTGCTATTAAAAACCTCAAGGCGTTTTAAAATAACGAAGTGCTGTGAATTATTAGGCATTTCAACAAGATCCAAAATCCTTATTTCAGGTGGTCATTCTACCTGAACTAAGGTTTTTTAACCATATATTGATTAACATTTACTGAACTGAGAAAGTCTGTTAAAAAACTGAGACAAAGTATATGTTATTATTGTCACATTTATTGAGACTCCGAAAGTGACGTTTTTCTTCAACAGTTTAACTACTAATTAACAAGGGAAATACGAAATAAAACAAAAGATTATAAATAATTACTCATTTCTTGGTAAAAATAAGTAAAAATATTTTTTTTCCGTAGAGATAAGCAGGAGTCAAAAATATTAGAAGATAATCGCAAAAAAAACAAACAGTTCGTACGCAACGGAGGATCTGTGCAATCGCAGTACCGCCATTTTGACATAAACAATGACATTGTAAAACGCGTTCCGTTTTATGGTACGGTTACGTTATTACTATAATTGTGTGAAATAAATATATCTTACGTATCAACACTTCAAAATATAATTTAATTACATGTAAGAAATACCAATGAAAACAGTTTTGTTTAAATCAAATGTTTCAGGTAAGAGCATTTGTCGTTCATTTCACGTACATAATATGTACACCACGCATACTACTTGTACATATTATGTACAAGTAGTATGCGTGGTGTAGAACGTGTTCGTCTACGAACGGTCCATAGTGGCGAAAGTTGACAAATGAGACTTTGAATTCAACTTGCATTACTTATTATATTGTAATCAATACTGATAAGTGCAGAGAGGTTAAAAACTACGCAACAATTCACTTCTCTATTTTTCTTAATATAATATATTTACTATGTAAGTGTATATGGAATGTACTTTTTTGGCCATGTCCTTTATCATCGGTATTAAAAAAAAAACCGTTCCAAATATTTTGATCGTGTAGGTATTGTACTTTTGTAGGAAGCAGCTGTTTTTTCAATTCTCGAAGAAAAAATTCTATGGGGCAATGCAAAACTAGCAAAATGTCGTATTACTGAACTCCTCTATCAAACGCTTCTAGGCAATACAATCGTGTTATGTTCCAATATCTCACCCTTATGTCACATACATCACTCCAACACCGCCATATTGCGCGGTACCTGTCCACCGCAGCACAATTATATAATCATAAACTAGGCTGAGTTAATGCCCATTCGGGACCACAATGCGTATACCTGGGTAACGCGGGATTGCAATTAGGTACCGCGGTTTATTAGTACAGCATAAATTCTTTTTATGGTTGCCTATATTTTTGCACCTAAAAATATTTGTGTACTTTGTTTTAGCTAGCGGTCATGTTATTATACGGTTTGGCAACAAATTGTCGCTTTTTTGAATATTACATTTTATATTTTTATATATAGATAGTCAGACGCCCGAAAGTCTGACAACGAGTCTTCTTCTTGTTCTTTGCGTGTCGATAGACTCAAATAATACCCGACCAGTATATTGCCACCTGCACAGCTCTGTTGTTGGCTTCGCTTAAATCCTGGAGGTTGCAGGTGGCTGTGCAGGATTGGCAAGAACGGAGGTGGGGCATATCCTGAAGAGTCGATGATACCTCATTTGGCCAGATTATTTCTACAGCGGCCAACCTGGGCTCTCTAGATATGTATATAATAAACTATATGCTTACAGTAAACAATACGTAGAGTGCCTTGTTCCCGAAGGGAAGCCGGCAGGAATCGGCTTCTTAGGTGCCTTCGGATCTGCTTTATTAGTAATATAATTTGTAACGTACGTAATGTACATATCGATGCCCCCAAGCAATAAGTCGGTAATGTACTATTATGGACTTTTTATTGTTATGTCAAATTCGAAACCTATGGGTTAGGATACATCTTAGTAATTTATTTCACATTTTTCGTAGTGATATTTACGAAGATATCGTGAAAAACACTTTTATTGTAGGGAAATTAAAAAACGAAATTATGTCGAGAAAAACATCTTTACGTATCAATACAAAAGTGTATTTCGTATTTAATTTTGGTAAGTTGCTATTACCGACTTATTGGCGTGAATGAATTTCGTGCAGTTCCTGGTAAAGGCTAGCACGTTGTTGTTGTCGAATTATTTTTAGTCAGCTCAGACCGTAATGGGAACTAACAAGGATTATAAAGTAAATAATTCATTAATAAATATGTGTAAAATTGCAATACGTATCTAATTTGAACACGTCTGGTCCCGTTTTCGATCTTGCTGTTTATATTTTTGCGCCCAACAGTTTGCAAGACGCATTGGTCTCTTTCTTTCTATGGTAATAAGAAAGTAATAGATATTAGCCACACCGCCAACACGTGATATTGTCGGCCGGCCGGTGCGTAATGTTTGTTTACACAAACAGTAGCATATTTTCGTTTGATTAAACGTGACGTGTGCTCTAAAATCATTTTACTACTTCAAGTGATTGTGATCTAAACAGTGTATTTAAATAAAATAAAATAAATAAAATTTAACTGTTCTTTGATTTTCTGCTCAGCATGCCACGTTGTCATAACGACGAGCGTTACAGGTTCGATTCCCTGTATACCCATGCAGTGCAAGCATTATTGTTTAAAAGAAGGTTGGTTTTCTTAGTTAACAAAATAAAGATTTATGTTACCTGCCGAGTCTCAAGGTCTTTTTTGTTGCATAGGTATGAATCGTAGATTTAATTAAATACCTACATGATTGTTTATTCTTATTCAGAGCCAGATACACATCATAGAAATTGTGCAGAAAGAGACGCAAATACATCTACGAGTACTTCCATTCAATCTCTGCTGCAAGGTTTGTATAAGCTTTTATGATACCTACATAGATGATAAATATCTTTGTATGTAAGTATGTTTACTAAGCTGCTTTTTTTAAATCTCAGATCCAGAATCAGATGCAAGAGTTGTCAAGAATATAGTGCAGTAGAAACGTCTTCCAATCAAACTTTGCCAAAATGTTATAAGATGAGGTATGTTTACTGTTACAATATTGTTATATTTATTATAATTAAGAACAGTAACATTTGTCTGTATGAGATGGGGTCCATTCGTTACTTTTTATTTGTAAAAACCTTTTTTTTTTTTTTGGAGGGTGGGAAATCTTCAAATGACCCCTCCCGCTCTGGGCGGAGCGGAAGGGAGTGTCAGACTCTTACTGAGTAAAAACCACCCATGTTCCTGCTTTGGCCCTTTATGTTCCATGTATCTCTTTCGAACAGTCCCGCAGCCCTGGCAGGCATCGGCCCTTGCGGGCCCCTCCCGTTTGCTGACATCTCTTTGAGGCGCGCGTGGAACACGAACGCGCCGTCGACACAGCCTGTCGTCATACGACGGACGGACGGCGAGCTAGCACATTACTCACCATCCACAGGCCCGCGCCTACGGTGGCCGAGAGCCATCACGACGTGGCCCCCGACGCCCGGTGCTTCTCCTCCCGCGGCGGCTGGGACGTGAGGCTCTCTCCCTCTCACGTTCCGCTGCTTCCTTCGCTAGCATGACTGCTTCGCAGAAGGAGGCGACGGCTTCCCATTCCCCCTCGCCCCGGACCATGGCTTGAACCAGGGCCGGACGCGAGAGGTCGCCGCCGCCAATCGCCGCTACGAGGACAAGGCGGTGCTTCGCCCAAGCGGAGCAGACCTCCACGGTGTGCTCCACTGTGTCCTCCGGGCGATCCTCGCAATGATAGCACCCGGGCATTTCCTCCCCCCCAATTCGGTGCAGGTACCTCCCGAAACATTCGTGTCCGGTGAGGACCTGCGTCAGGCGGAAGGTGCGCCGTGGCGCCTCTCTAGCCACTCCTCAAAGAGGGGACTTATCGCCACTATCGTGGCGTGCCCTGCACGGGGTTGCGATAGTCGCTCTCTCCATGTCGCCATGAGATCTCGGCGGAGGTCTGTCCACTGCGTGACAATTTGCCGCGGCAGCGGAGTTTCACCCCGGCGCTGTGCCTCCGGGCGCCACTCGTGCAGGCGCGCGAGGACTATGGCCTCCAGATCCCATGGCGGCAATCCGGCAAGGAGGCTCGCCGCCTCGCGGGAGATCGTGCGGTACCCACGGATTAGCCTTACGGCTACCACCTTTTGAGGCGCGTTCAGATAGTGTGCGGCTCGCAGCCTCAACGAACGCGCCCACACCGGGGCCCCGTAAAGGGCCATGGACCGCAAGATCCCCGCGTAGAGCCTCCGGCAGGAGGCGTTTGGCCCCCTCAGGTTAGGCAGGAGCCGCTTGAAGGCAGTCCCGGCCTTTTCCAGTCTGGGAGCCAAACGTCGGAAGTGCTCCACGAAGTTCCATCGGCTGTCGAGGACGAGTCCGAGGTACATATTTCTAAAACCTAAGGTGTTAATTTTGTGAAGTTATTTTATTGCTTTGTTTAAAATATAATTGCCATGGATGTAGACTGATTAATTAAGTAATTGATCTCATTAAAACTGCCGTGCTAATTAGAAGTGCAGTAAGGAGGTTATTAGTAGTTTCGAGTAAATGGCGCCTAAACATTTTTACTTTTATTTGGCTTTTTTAGGTATGATTTTGAAGTTTTGCAAAAATGTTTTTAGTTACATGTATAGCTGAATATGCATTGTTTCGTAAGAACTAACCCTATTTTCTATAAGTTTAATACAACTATCTTAAAACAAAAAGAACTATTTATGCTTAGCAGGGTCTTCATGACTAAACCCAGTATTACAAGCTATAACAGCAGTAAGTTTGGAGTTACTGCGCTTTCTACTAGCAAATACAGATTACTGCGCTTATTTCATTTAATTCAATTATTATTATCACTTCGACTACAAATTAAAAACGCAGTGCAGTAGTGAGAAAAAGCTATTAAAAATAGTATTTAAGTATACAAAAGTACACTTATTTGGTTATATTTATCCTAACCATTTCCTAATTAAATATAACGACATGAATATTAAAAATACGTTATTTGAAATGCCAAATAATACTTTCTTAATCATACACAATTACTGCATTTTTTACTAGTGACATAATATTTTCTTAAAGCTATGCTTAGACTGACTACAAATCATAACTGCAGTAAAAGAGTGACTTATAGCTTTTGAATTCGTGTACATACGTAAAAAAACCACAATAACTTGGTTATATCTATAATAATATCAAAAAGAGGTAAATGATACAACTATTTTATTAAAAAAATGTATTCCAATTAAATCTTAAAACAGAAAACATTAAATAAAATCTATAAAGTCGTAAACTTTCCTTTCTTTTGTAAATATTGGTCGACTCTGTGATGAAAACTGTCAGCAGACATACATTTAAGTGTGCGGAAATCAAGTTGCTGTTAATTATGTTAACTAAGAAAGACAATATCACCCAATTTTTGTTTTGGGCTGAACAATTATCCATCCACAAAATAACGTGATCTTTGTCGCGTTTGTTATCTAAAATTATTCACTAAACATTATTATTTATCATTATTACTAACAAATCATAACATCAGCAAGTGTTCCTTACTGCACTTCTTACTAGTGAAATAAATTATGTTCAAAAAAAAAAAAAAATAATTTAAAGAAAAACAAAAAACCCGACTGTGTAAAAACTAATTTTAAAAAATACGTGAAAAAATTAACTTAAATAAAAACTAAAAAGAAAGAAACAAGCCCAGTAGTTTAAATCATAAATTCTAATGCAGAACAGAACGACTCACAGTCGGGGCCCCTTGGGAAGATTTGATTGGTAAAATTTGAATGGGCCCCGACTGTGAGTCGTTCTGTTCTGCATTAGAATTTATGATTTAAACTACTGGGCTTGTTTCTTTCTTTTTAGTTTTTATTTAAGTTAATTTTTTCACGTATTTTTTAAAATTAGTTTTTACACAGTCGGGTTTTTTGTTTTTCTTTAAATTATTTTATTTTATTTTATACTTTTTAGTTACGATTCATTGACTTCGTTATAAGATGGTAAATTTCGCAATCTAGTCATTTCATTGAGGGAGTTAATATCGTGGGGATTATTTAGTAACTTGCGGTGGTCTAAACTACTGATGATTAGTCCCTTTAGAGACCTAACTCGGCTCAAAGCTACATATGCTTGACCTTTAGCAAAAATGCGTGAACTTAAGTCAACCACAGCTCGGTCCAAAGTAGTTCCTTGGAGCTTGTGTACAGTTACACCCCAGCACAATATCAGTGGCAACATTTTTCGCCCTATTTTACCCTGTCCGCGCAGTGCATCGAATTCTGTCGTCGATGGTTCGATTCTGACTCCTACTCCAGGAACATTGTTTTTAATCGCTTTGTCGTCAAATTCTAGATAAACAGCCTGTGGCAATTCTCCGGGTTCCGATTGGTCCCTCCGAAGAGCTGGCCGCTCAATTGTTCTTATAACACCCATTGCTCCGTTAACAAGACCATGGATAACATTCAAATTTCTTCGTAACATAACTGGTGATCCTAAACCGATTGTTAAATATTTAACGATTCCTCCAGTTTTGTTAGGATCGTCAGAAACATAAACATCTTTCGGTTTTTGACCATATGTTTTCGATTCTATTGATATATCAACTGCGGGATCCCTTCTTTTCGCATAATGTTCTTTGTCCTAATATACTTCGGCATAACGATTTTGGCACAATTTGTTTTGGCATAATAATACTTCGGCATAATTTTTTTAGGCATACATTTTATGTTGGCATAATCATCTTAAAGACTAATTTGTTTTGGCATAAATTTGATTCGCATAACGTTAGTAGGCCTAATGACTATTAGCATAATAATATTTAGGCATACAAAATATTGTTGGTTAAAAATTTAATATGCTGTGCAACAAAAGTTAGTGACAGAACCGAATTGCTGCAAAACCGACTCCACGTAGTCTTGTTTGTCCTACCCCTAGAGTGTAATTTAAAATCGCGTAGGCGCGTAGGGGCGAGGTGGCCCGCGGGCTGAGGAGCAGGTGGCTGCGAGCGAGCCGCCGCGGCTGAGGCTGGCCGGCGAAGCCGGCCAACAAGCCGAAGCTGCGGTGGTGAGTGAAAGCCGTCTGCGACGATTAGTACGCGTGGGGCCGCCGGAGGCCCGCAGCGCCGGAGCCGTGACAGAAACCCTGCCTGCTGCATGTTGCATGCTTGCTTGAATGCTGCATGCTGCATGCTTGCTTGCATGCTGCATGCTCGCTTGAATGCTGCATGCTGCATGCTTGCTTGTTTGCTGCATGCTTGCTTGCATGCTTGCTTGCATGCTTGCTTGCATGCTGTATGCTTGCTTGCATGCTGTATGCTTGCTTGCTTCATGCTTCCTACAGCGAAAAAAGAACCCACAAAATTGTTCAATACGGTATATTATATTAATATGTTATTTATTACCTGATTCAGGAGTTATGGCTTTTTTCCAAATTTTTAAAAAATTGGTATAATTATCCTCTTCGGGCAAAAAAGCTAGGCCGTATAAAAAAGTTATGCTTTAGAACTTTATGCTTAATAAATTTATGCTTTAGAATGTTATGCTTCATCATTATTATGGTTAGAGAAATTATGCTTAAAAAATTATGCGTAAGCTGTTATGCGTAATTATATTATGCGAAAATATAATTATGCCAAACAAAATTATGCTAAGTTATATTAGGTCTTAACATTTTATGCAAATGGATAGTGAACCATCAACTGCATGTAATTTATACAACCTAGTAGTTTTTGCCAATATAGTTGTCATCTTTTGATTATGTTCATCGACCTGTCTAGTAGTTGGGAAAACTCGAATGATTTCATTGAGATCGTCTATCTCTACCCGTCGACTATCTAATATCTCCAATTGTTGCATTGTCAGTTGACCGACTCTAAGATTATTTTTAATATATCCACAAATGTTGTGTCATGTCCTTGTCTCATATTTTGTGGTAACTCACAGAAATCAAATAGATGCCAGAGGTTCACTTCACCTATTAACGTCGCAGGTTGTCGATAGCAATAAGCCCCGCTAGTTGTTTTGGACACAGGTGGCAATTGCATTAGATCACCAAATAAAATAATATTACAACCACCAAAGTGCAGTCGATTATGCTTCATTTCGTGAAGGCGTAGATTAATATTCCGTAGCGTTAGGTAAGGTACCATAGAAATCTCATCTATTATCACCCAATCTATAGATTTCCATTTCTGTCGTTCTCTTTGAAGGCGTTCGCCAGTTAAAGGCCGCAGGTTTTCAAGTTTAACTCGCAGTCGCAGTTTTTAAGATATTATAGCGAAAAACTTATTAACTACTGGGCCGGCAGTCTCGACATAGATACCGACATTGTCGCAAACTTTCGATCGCTTAATAAGAACGAAAAAATTCGGTTGCAATAACGTTGCTAGCGAGAAATGCAACTCTAAACATCCAAGATGAGTTTCTCGCAAGCATCGCTATTGCAACCGAATTTTTTCGTTCTTAATAAGTGATCGAAAGTTTACGACAATGTCGGTATCTATGTCGAGACTGCCGGCCCTGATGTACCCTACCTACCGAACTATGAGTCGTGAATCGTAATAGTTTTGGTGACAGAAATGTAATGATGATAACAAAAAACAATAGGAATCCAAATTAAATATTTTCTTCATGCTTTTTCACTGTTTTTTTTTTGTTTGTATATCGTTTATACTTGAAATAAAAACAAATCAATAAGTAAGAAAATTAGCGAGAATGATTGTTTTGTTAAACAACTTTAAATCGTTATATATCCTAAACTATTATTTAAAATGAAAAATGATAAAAGGAACCTAAAGATGATTTTAAAATACCTATTCAACGATACCCCACTTGACATAGTTCATTGTTTTTTTTTTTTTCATTTTGACAATATAGCGTCTGGTTGTCGCTGCGGTGAATTTTGATTACTGTCATGTCTTTAGTGACACTCGCAAGGTTAAGACGAATCGATTGACGTAAGAATTATCAAAATCGGCCTACGCATTTGGTCTCTAGAACGCCACATAGAAACAAACATACATACATACATAGACTGATAAACACATTACCCTCCTTTGCGTCGCGCAGTCGGGTAAATACTGGAAGGCAAAGAGCAGTAATGTGTCTTACTGCAGTTGTGCTTAGTAATTTACTTCTCAGCAAGAAACATACTGCAGTTTGGCTTACTAAAAGTCCCACTTCTGGGACAGCTATCAAAATAAGGATTAAATTACCATACAGAGCTCATTACGAGGATTCCGAATATATGAAAAACTCAATTTTCCAAAAATCCTTCCTTACTGCGTTTCTAATTAGCACGGCAGAAAATTCATAGTTATTTAAGTACCTAAATATTTGTAAAACCTAAGATGTTAATTTTGTGACATTATTTTATTGCTGTGTTTAATTATCATTGATATAGTTCTAGTTTTTAAGGTTTAATCATGAATATTGACATGACTGACGTCCCTGCAATTATTTTAATTGTTTAATGTTTATCTTAATTTTTCTAAAGGTTAAGATGTTAATTTTCGACTCTGATTTTATTTTTGTGATTATTAAACGTTATTATACTCATCATCTACAGTCTTTTCTTGTAAACCTAGACATATTACACTTTAAAAATTCGATAAAAAATTATTAGCACTGAATGGTTACACAAAAATGTTTTTCAGAATTTTCCTCCAAAAACAATGTTCTGTAACGATACTGGTTACTGTGTCAATTTAAAATAACCACAATAACACCGTAATAACAAATTACGTAACGTCTTCAAGATGAAAAATTACGCTGGAAAAGTCCGTATTGTAATGTTACGCACCAATATTGTTTACAAATTTACTGCAATAATGCCGCAAGTGTACATTACTTAAACAATTTACCTAATATATTTTTGTAACATTTATTTTCTTAAATTGCAAGGCTTTTCACGCACAAAATTTAATGTTAAAAATAATAATTGAATTAAACAAAAAATTAGCTTTCGTTTGATGTATCAATGACCTCACTACTCCGACTCGTTGAAAAGCTATTCAACAAAAACAGAAAAACATTTCTCCTGTAAAATTTAAGTTTTACGATTACCGACTTATTGCTTGGGGGCGTCGATATGTTATAAGTTAGACAATCCAAAACAATATTCCAACTATTTACCTGATTACTATTCCCAAATTTCAACTAGAAGGTCGCAAGTCCTTACGTAGTAACTTATTATACCTATCTAGTTTATACCCGGCATCCATTAGAGCTCACCTGGGAATTCTACGCATCTGTTATAGGGCACTTTGCACAGTACTTAGTGCGGCCACGCTCCAGGGACCTAATTAATTTCTTGTTCATATTTGAAAGGTGTAAGGACAAAAGGTTTAGAGGACTCGGGAATTCGCAGTGGACGAAAGAAAATTACGTTTAATTCAGCACTGGTTTAGTTTATTTTCGCATCGTGTAATTTACAAGACAATAGTTTATGAAGTAATAGACATTATTCTGCCTGTTAATAATTTGATCAAACCTGGAATACTTGAAAATCTGGTAAATTTAGAAGTGTGCCAAAAACCTCTGTTTTTGGGCAGTCGTGTATTAAATATGCTTTAGAGCTCTTCTAAAAATTATAGCAGAAAAAAACTGAATTATAAGAAAAATCACAAATTCTAAAATACTACTTGTAAACACGTAGCATTTAACTAAACAACCAAATCAACATAAGCCGACTAAATCCGATCATTGTCGATCTAAAAACGAATATATCCGAACAGATCGCTTGTACCATTCGGCATAATTCCCTGTGCTCGCCTCTCAAACGGGGATTAATCAAAAACAAGCCTTTTGCACGTACGTGCAATGCAAGTGCACCAGCATTGTTGCCCTTTTCCCGTAGATCCTGCATGCAAGATGTCAAAATAGTCAAATAGATTGCGATTTCTCTAACTGACTAGTAATTGTTTTTTTTAATACAGCTCCATTTATTACTTTAATGTCAGCGCCGATAGAACAGCACAAAGTAATAAATAAAGAGAAATAAAAGGTATTTGTTTATCTCGCACAGGAAAAAATGATCAAAATCTTTACAAATAAATAAAATTGAAGTTTAATATCAAAATAACAGCTTTTTATTGAATGCATTATGAAAGTAAATACAATAAAATAAGAGTTCAAATAGCGTGCAAGAGTTGATTCTCTTTGTAGTGCGTTCGATAATTCTAGGGCATATTTTCACTCAAAACTAGCAAAGCGAGCATTTTGCTGATCTATCTGTGCTAACCCTAATAAAATGGGAATAGTTGAACCAATTGAAAGTCTTTGTAATCTCGATGCGAACTTTACTAATAGAGTAATCAAGAAACTACTGATTGATTGGTTCATCGGTTCCACGATTGTCGAAAGTGTTTTGTGCCAGAAACACTATCGAATACAAAGCGATAGTTTGCGAGGGGATTATGCTAACGAAATTGTTTTTCGATAGTAATAATCGGCTGTGAATTTGTCGTGAAAACAATACTTTTTAGGGTTTCGTAACTCAGTCAGCAAACACGGAACCCATATAGGATCACTTTGTTGTCCGTGTGTCAAGACCCTTTTTTCTAAGGAACACATAGAGGTATCAAGCTGAAATTATAAAATCAATCAAATACTCTGGTCTGCTACCGCTTGGAGCATTCAAAAAATCAAACTTGTAAGTCAACGCGATCAAAAGATATGACAGTTATTTCAGTCAGTAGTTTAATCAGGAAATTTGGCAAGAAGCAATGTCTTACAGCACATGTAATGGAAAAAATATGAAAACCGTAAATATGTAGTTTAAAAACAAAATACCTTTTTTTTTTAAATGGGGAGTCATCAAATGAATCCTCCCGCTCTGGGAGGAGCGGAAGGGAGTGTCACTAACAAAATACCTACAAGTTTGTACGGATGTCTCGGTGGGCGAGTCCAACTCGCACTTGGCCGGTTTTTACTTCTAACCTATATTTTTCTTCTAAAAGTGTTCAAGTAGGTAAATTATCAACCACTGATACTCAGTAAACCCATACTCATAGTGCTTAAAGTACTTAAATCCTGCTCGAAGTAAACAATTCTGAGAAAAACAGGAATTTCATAGAAGCTGAGATCAGTAATAGTGGAAATAGCACGTTCAAAACAACATTGACCTGCTATTTCTGTAAATACACAATATGTTAAAAAAACCTATCCGATCCGTGAGGGTATTATTAGCACACTAACTGGGTTGTGGAGGTCAGAAAGGCAGTCGCTCCATGTAAAATACTGGTATTCAGCTGCATCCGGTTAGACTGGAAGCCGACCCCAACGTAGTTGGAAAAAGGCTAGGCAGATGATGATGTAACTCTTGAAAACCAGAATCAACAGTGACGACCGCCAGAAAAACAATGAAGCTCGACGAAGTTCCAGAGAAACAGTTTAACAGCTGTCTTGGATCCCGCAACGAAATTAATCAGAAATGAATAGCGGAATAGGAAAAAGTGTGAATCATGTTTGATTCACACTTTTTTTTCTGCATGTGGCAAAGGTCAGAGTGAGGTTTTAAAAGTCACATTAGAGTACATTGTGATGCGGTAGAAACCACAATGGAGAGCTTTAGAAATTCCAAAAAAGACGTTCCACATAACGGAAAAAATAAAACACATGTCATTATGCTCACATTATTTCGAAGATTCATAAAGCGCTTTTGTGGTTATCCGCATTTTTTTGGGAAGCTAAGAGTAATGCTTAATGTAGCTGAAAATTATATGGAGGAAGTGACAATTTGATGGGCCATTACCTACCATAACACGTTACACCATACATTATTCTATCTTTAGTGAAGATTTAGAGACCATTTTGAAAAATTGATGATAAATTGAGGACACTCATGTTATAAAATAATGCGCTAGTAACTCTGTTTGTTTGTTTGTTATCTTTTCACGCCTTATCGGCTGAACGAATTTCTACGTTGTAATGCAGGTAAACCATGACATGGGTTAGGATAAAGAATTCTATTTATCCCAGTATGGCAATACGTCCCTACGGACTAATGGCGGCCCATACGCGAGCGGAACCGCGGGGAGAAGCTAGTTTCTTATATAATATTTTGGCCAGTGAATATGGAACGATAATAAGCTGGTAGTTCTAGAAAATATTGGGGCACTCTACACAAGTGGAGTGCACTTTATTTTCCGTCAATATTTAGTTTCTTAGATTGTGGGCCAAACATTTGAAACGCTGTTTTATTTTTGTGAGTAGCTTTAAGACCCGGTTGCGCCACAAAAAAAACTAAATGCGTTTAGTGTTAAACATAGGTATTTAAAATATCATAATATCGCTAAAAGTATTTAGTGATGCCTCGTCGGTCTACTGGTGGCAATTGCAACTGCTGAGCACGAGGTCCTGGGTTCGATTGCCGGGTCGGGCAAATTGTTATTCGGTTTTTCCACCAGAAATAATTGAATGAAATATTCATTTTTTTTTTCCATTCATTTAATTTAATTTTGTTTTTCTCAGTAGCAGCCACGGACTCTGGATTTATGCCTGGTTGATGGCAATAGGCTCGCCCCCTATTATATGGGACTGAAACATAACTGGCGAAATGTGGGTGTACTATTAGGTACACCTCTGCGTAACCCTTCAGGGATTCGTCCATAAATCGTAAAATACATGTAATCAAATCATTAATTTATTTCTTTGAATAGTTTTTAGATGACAGAGTGGTTTTTTAAAGACGTTTAGCGTTACATGCATTTAGTGATTTATTGTCTGAGCGGGCCTGTGTACCCATTTATCAATGTAACTGAAAACAAGTGTCCCTCTAACCGATTGAACAAGACTTATCATATTCAAAGATCTAACCTAAATAAAACCCTTTTTATATAAACCCCCATTTCTCAACCCCAAAAACGATAATCCAGACAAAACCTAAGCATCCAATTTCTTAGAATCGAGAATCTTCACAAACACCACAAGATCGATGACAATTTAAATCGGCGAATAGTGGCGCGTTTACATTGTACGGTTAGGCCGTATTCGGGTAAAACCTGGTTGAGCCTCGCTCACACCAGCGAAGAACATCGTACAAAATGGTGAAGGTCTCACTAAAAAGGACGGAAAAAAACTGCCATTGATAATGTTCTTCTTCTTAGCGTATCGATAGCAAAAAGTTCAAAATGTAGAAGCCCAAAACTCAGCCACGTGAACCCCGCTCACTGATGCAGTAAGTAGATCATTAGGTGCGCAGGTGACAGGGCATGCGGTGCAAGATGGAAGGTGGGCCATTGTCTGGCAAATATTTAAAAAAAAAATGATGATGTTGATGGTTAGGGGGCGTATTCGGTTGCAGCCCGGTTTTCAGTTGGCCGTATTCAGTTGCATCCCGTTTTCGCTCACAGACTAGTGTAAATTATTATTCAGTTATCCGTATTCAGTCACACCCCGTTTTCGGCCACGGGTAAGTGCAAATTGTGATACGATTGGACGTATTCGGTCGCAGCCCATTTTCTTTATAAGATGCGGTTACCCGTAGCCGAACTAACACAACCAACCCAATGCAGACAAGACTTTGCGATTAACGAATTCGGTTAATTCGAACGCCGTCGACGCATTCGTTCAACTTACCAGGGCCGGCAGTCTCGACATAGATACCGACGCTGTCGCAAACTTTCGATCGCTTAATAATAATGGAAAAAATCGGTTGCAATAACGATGCTTGCGAGAAATGCAAGTCTCAACATCCAAGATGCGTTTCTCGCAAACACCGTTATTGCAACCGATTTTTTTCCATCTATGTCGAGACTACCGGCCCTGGCAAACAGGCCATTTCGAATTTAGCCGTATGCAGTCACCGAATCCAGCGAGCGACCTAGTGTAAACGCGCCATAACTCGCGTCTCCCCGCGGCCCGCAAGCGATACTGAGCGGCAATTTACATTAATTCGCTATATTTTTGTTGCTACTCGTTCTTCGTAATCCACGTCGTATTATGCAAACTGTTCCCCGTGACCTGGTTCTAAACGGGCAAACTGTTCACTTGTAGTAACATAATAGGGACCCTATTGTTATTGATGTTAGGTTGTAATTGAATTTAATTGGATACATTACTTCGTCTGGAGCTCTAAATTGAGTCTAAAGGTATGGCGAGTTCGTGGTCTTTATTAGGGTTCCGTACCCGAAGGGTAACCAACGGGACCCTATTACTAAGCCTCCGCTATCCGTCCGTCCGTACGTCTGTCTGTCAGCTAGCTGTATCTCATGATCCGTAATAGGTAGACAGTTTTAATTTTCACAGAGTGTGTATTTCTACTACGATGGTATGGAACCCTTCATGCGCAAGTCCGACTCGCACTTGGCCGGTTTTTTTGTCTACTTAATTAAAATCTATATAATATATACTATAACATTACAATATGCAGGTAAAGTTTGTAAGTTTGGATGTAGGGCGTAATTTTCGGAACTCCTGAGCCGATTTCGAAAATTCTTTCACTAACGGAAAGCGACATTATCCCATAGTGTCATAGTCGCGTGGGATAATTTCCGGCCATAACGCGAACGAAGCCGTGGGCTATAGCTAGTCTTAAATAAAGTCACTGGCAAACAACTCACAGCCTGAACCTGGGGCTACAAGCATGAAATGTTTGAATGTTCATTCCTTAAAGGGCTTCAATAGGGAATGATAGTTTTTTATGGATGTTCGTTATCCTTGCCGATGGGAAATTCCATCTTACACAGGGCTTTTTTAGAAAAGTAACCAACCTCTTTCGGACTGTAAAACTTTTTAATTATTAAAGGACATCATTCAGGTTCCAACAAATTGTCCCCAAAAATTAAAGTGCTAAATGAAAAAAATAACAATTTAGTAATGGAGAATAACAGCTTCAACATTTTTTACTATTACAACGAGTGTCTAGCTTACTTTTTTGGTTCAAAATGAATGATGTCCTTTCGCTTTACACGAGCATTTATTAAAATGAATATTATTCGGGATGCAATACACATTTTCAGTCGTTATTGTAATATTATATGATTATAGTATACTATTATCCAACTCCTTCGGCTGCTAACCACCGGTGACTGCCTCGTTAGTCTAGTGGTCGTAAGTGCGACTGCTGAGCATGAGGTCCTGGGTTCGATTCCCAGGTCGGGCAAAGTGTTATTGGGTTTTTCCATCAGGAATTTCTCAGTAGCAGCCACGGCGTCAGGATTAGCGCCCAGTTGATGGCAATAGGCTTGCCGTCTATTACATGGGACTTTAACATAACTGGCGAAATGTGGGTGTACTATCAGGTACACCTCTGCCTTACCCTTCGAGGGTTACAGGCGTGATGTTATGTTATAGTATTATCCGAAAGTAGATTTTAAATATCTCTATGTTATGCTTAGATCCTCAACGAAAACCAATGCGAGAGCATTTCGTTTTGAATAGCCTCTCCAAGCCAATATCCATACATATGTTGATATGACCAACGGACCCCTTATCCGTCTTCAAGGATTCCTTTCTGACCACTTTCTTCGAGTACCGTAACAAGCAACTTAAGAATGATAGAAGGATATTCGGAATTATGAATAATTCATGACAGTATGATTATTTCTATTGCGGTCACAAATTCACTGGAAGAGGGCCCAGTGGGATATTGCTCTTGGTATAACCGTTAGCTAAAAAAAGATCAGAGTTAGTATGAGAGGGCAAAGTTATTCGGTGAAGGTCTTAAAACAGAAAAAAACCCGGCCAAGCTAGTTGGACTCGCGCACCGAGGGTTCCGTTTAAACTTGTGGGTATTTTATTATTAAACTTTACGGTTTTCAGATTTTTTCCTTTACATGTGCTATAAGAAATTGCTTCTAGCCAAATTTAATGATTCTAGATCAACGGGAAGTACCCTTTAGGTATTAATTCCACGCGCGCCTCAAAGAGATGTCAGCAAACATGAGGGGCCCGCAAGGGGCGATGCCTGCCAGGGCTGCGGGACTGTTCGAAAGAGATACCGCGGCCCTGTAACACAAAGGACAAAAGAAGGAACACGGTTGGGTTTTAGTCAGTAAAAGTCTGACACTCCTTTCCACTCCGGTCAGAGTGGGATTATTTGATGATTTCCCATACCAAAAAAAAATGGTACGGAACCCTAAAAACAAACAAACAATATTTAATTAAGGGCACAAGGATTTAAAAACCACCGGTTTGTAATCCAGTAACTGTATTGTTGAAGTAAGATAGGCTTAATGTAAAATATTAATATTCATCTGTATAAGGTTACACTGGAAGTCGATCTCAGCGAACTTGGGATAGGGCTAGAATCTAGATAAATAATGATGACTAGGTATTTCCGAATCTGTGTAGATTTGATATAACATTATTTTTGCGTATTCTTATTCCGTTAAAAAAGGAACCATTACTTTAGGAAACAGAAGGGCTGTATCATGCAAATAGCTATTTTCAACAGTAACGTTCAGCTCAAGCTAAGCCTATAAAGCCAAAAATCATTTCCATAAACCAGTTTTTATACTACCAAACTTATTCCTTTTCAATCCCAACATCCCAACTCCGAGAATGAAGTTCTAACAAGTCTCAGCGAAAGTAAGGCTATACATGAGGAATATATCATAATAAACAGGGAACATATATCCGAACGATCGGATCTCGTGTGTAGCCGAGGACACAGTACAGATAGGTAGAGAAGACGGAGTTCATACAACAAGCGAAAAAAACAAAATGTCAAAAGATTGTTCCATGGTTACGGTTGGTCGTTTCCTATGGAGAAGAACCGGCAAGAAACTCCATGTTTACTCTTTAGCAAATATTTTCTTTCACATGTTATTTTGTTACAGTGTTAATAATTAAGTACAGGAAGACAGCGTAGTCCTTTTTTTTCGGATGGGAAATCATCAAATGACCGCTCACTCTCTGGGCGAAGCGGAAGGGAGTGTCAGACTTGTACTGACTAAAACCCATTCATGTTTGTTATTTGCCCTTTATATTGTAGGGCCGCGGTATCTCTTTCGAACAGTCCCGCAGCCTCGGCAGGCATCAGCCCTTGCGGACCCCTTCCTGTTGGCTGACATCTCATAGAGGCGCGCGTGGAACACGAACGCGCCGTCAACACGGCCTGTTGTCATAAGACGGATGGCGAGCTAACCCATTAGGACAGCGTAGGCATTACAATGTGAGTTTGCTTACTTCACAAAAACAAAAAAAAAATCAAAGCATCTAAGAATTTGCAAGGCCATAATAGGCCAAGAAAACGCACATATAAACACGCTGTTTCAAGTACAGTGTGCACCAACAAGCCAAAGCTCGCGCCTAGTATTCGTATGATATGATTTTTATTTTGTAAATTAGTTGACAAAAGAAAGCTATGGTGAAATAGATCGGAATATTGAGTACAAAATAAACACTGGATAGAAGATGGAAGAGATATTAAACTATGGATCAGAATGTTGACAAACCATCAGGGGTTTTACATGTTGCTGACCTTCTGAACCTATCTTAGTTGTGCCCAGGATTTACGATGTTCTTCAGGAAATGAGACGATCAATGGGGGAGCCCCGACACTTTGACATAGTTCTCATTGTGTGACAAGATTAAGTGGTATCATGTTCGGGTTAATGTCAGCAACTTAGATTTTATTGGCAGCTGCGGTATGTTCAAGTAATTATAACTTAAACGGTGTAAGGAGAATAGTTTCGTAAGGTTTTGAATAAGTTCTGAAACAGTTTTGTCAATCAAAGTGAGCAAATGGTTTTTTAGACTTTGTGAAGCTTCAACCTTCAATTAGGTAACACAATCTAATGTATTCTAGACTTTAATGAAAATGAAACACGGATTTAAAATTCTGCCCTCTTTAAATTGGGTCTAATCGGCAATCTGTTGCTAACCTTTTGAGGATTAAAAAATATTATGCCAACAAGCGAACTGTTGGATTTTCACTTCAATATTATTCAGGATAAGAGGAAGACCAAAGAAGCGATGGATGGACTGTGTGAAGGCTAGATAGAAAGTGTCTACTGAGATGACGAGTAATAGAAAAATATGGAAGAAGAAGGCATAGTGCGCCGACCCCAAATAAATTGGAATAAGGGCAAGTGAATGCGGATTAAGTATTCCAAAAAAAAAAAAAAACGTTAATTACAATTGGCATTTCGATACATATTACTGGAGATCACCTTTTAAGCAAGGAACTGCCAAATGTATAATTTGTCATTTTGTATCGATAACAAAGTCAAAATTTATAAAAACTCGTCTCACCTACTTATATTTTCGAAATATCACGAAATATCGCATTAAAATGTCGTTAGAAGCTATCCCAGAGGGTTATTGATGCGATTTTTTTACCCGAGTCCGCAGGTGGGGAGCTACATTCCAGCCTAATGATCACCCGGTGTGCCGACAACTTTAATACGATTTTATGAACTTTTGTGTATTTTATTTTGAAACTCGTCTTTTATATTTCTCTCTTCGGGCATTCAGTATCATTAAATAATAATTGGCGATTAATAATAAAAATGTTCATTTTGCATTATTCTGAAAATGCTAAATTTACGCAAAGGCGTTTTATTGATCGAAAAGTCAATAGGTTTCAATTGAAATGATCTTGCAAGGATATTAAGTCATTCATTTCGTGTAAACTTCATTTAAATTTTGATTTAGAGAGAAAATTTACTTTACTTACAAATAACTCAATTAAGTTTCTTTTAAAACAAGTCTCTTAAATGTTACGAATTTGATTTTGTGAAAACAAAAATAAATCAAAGTATTTTATTATTCTGAAAGGTCAGAGTTTGAGTGAGTTGTTTAGTGAAGACGAACTTCGTTTCGTTTACATAAAGCTTGAATATCTAGAAGGTGTTCAAAAATACATTTGACCTTTTTACTTTCGAGCTGATTTTGTGTCTATCGTTTTATAGACAACTTGATTTTGCCCGTGAATTTTTCCGAGTAGATTTCGAGCATAGATAGAGATAGCAGCAGGCTTTGATTATCAATACCCATTTTGAAACCGGGTTAGAGCGGTTTCAGATTAACGTAATTTGCATGAAAATATACAAGCTCGTTTTTGGAAGCGCGTGTGGACGCTCGTATAGTCGCGCCTTTTGGTTTACGCGCGATTCGTACGAGCAGTGATGCTCTTCTTGTAAGCTCGTATAAGCGTGAGCCGCTAGAAACCCTCCGCTCGCGCCCATTCACACCACGCGAACACGCTGGTATATTCGATTTTTTACGCTGGTATACGCAATTAAGACGATAGAAACACGCTCTTCTGAAACCGCTCTTAGGTGTTACTTAACAAGCGGACACCCGTACATAAAGAACATGTCTGTAAGTGGCCGTTCTACTAGGTAACTAGCTCCAGGCTGGCACTGTTCGTCCCTCCTCTTCCAAATATAAAACCTGGCTACGCCCGGTGCCCCCTCTAAAAAATAGAAATTACAAATTGACTTGAGTTTGCGACTAAAAACTGGCGATTGATTCAAAACCTGACGAGGTCTACGAAAAAATGTATTGGAATGTCTCGAAACATGTATCTAGCCCACATCATCATCCATTGTTTACCATTCTATTACAAATGTCCCGGTCGGCGTTTCAGCATATATAGCAGCCCTAATTTAGTGGCAACTTTAATTAATTGATGAAAGATTGAAGAATTACTTCTTATTTTCTTAATACTTCGGTGCACTGTGTTATAGGGATAAGACTGGAAATGTATAGTGTACCGGAATAGATCCAAACATGGATATATCAGCCGGAGTACCTACAGATCCAACGTGTTTTAGGCTAATCCTTGTGAAGCACTGCACCATGGAAGCTACGAGTAAAATACGGGTTTGCCTACATACGTTCTACAAACTGATTGCCTATAGGTGTGGTGTATGCATGCATGTACTGTTGTAAATTTAAAAAAAATATGTTTCTATTGGTCATTCGATGCTATTTCTACATTAATGAATATCAAATGTAAGTCAATGCCAACCAATTTAATTTAAAAATGACGAGAACTAAAAAAACATGAAGATTACCTGTGAATATTAAAGCTATTTAAAAAAAAATTGTTACCTGTTTGGAAACTGAATCAGAAACGCAGTTTTAAAATAAATGTTACAAAGAAACATTATTAACGAAACTGCATGGAATATCAGTTACAGATAACATCACACTATTAGTCTATTCCATATAATTTCATGTGACACCATGCTACAGAAACATTTGTCCAAAATAGAAATTAAAATGTGTGCACATCGTTTGCATAATTATATTGTTATTATCAACCGATTCGCTGTCACGAACAACGGGAATGGGTTGTATCATTATTTCAATGTAGGGATGCACGATAATTGAATATGTATCGATACTTTGGTTCTATCCAGTTCGCTTTTGAATTGACTGAAATTAAAGAAAATGTGGCACTATACTTTTGTATCGATCCGACCATTTATCATATATATTTTCATCAAATGACTCCTCCCGCTCTGGGCGGAGCGGAAGGGAGTGTCAGACTCTTACTGACTAAAAACCACCCATGTTCCTTCTTTTGCCCTTTATGTTCCAGGGCCGCGGTATCTCTTTCGAACAGTCCCGCAGCCCTGGCAGGCATCGCCCCTGCCGGGCCCCTCTTGTTTGCTGACATCTCTTTGAGGCGCGCGTGGAACACGATATTATCCAACCTGTTGTATCGATACTGTAGAGTGAGAGCTGGCAGCGCAAATCATTATATAACAAATGAGATTACTATGGTTCGGTATGGTTCGGGGGGAGCTTTCGTTGCAGTCTGGGGAAAATTCTTTAGAATAACGCAACGCCACTCAGCAGCCAGACTGGCATAATGATAGTTCAGAAACACGTCTAAAGTACTATCATTTGTTATAAAATGATGTGCGGTTTATGCTGTCAGCTCTCAGTCTTTAACGGATTGAATCGTGCATCACTAGCCGTATAATTATTTCAGTGAATAGTTCCAAATATATATCGGTCTATTTTGCCAACTGTAAAGTAAATACACCAACGTGATATTAATGATGTAGCTCCAATGAACCGCTTCCAATTTACCATACAATGGCGGTGTTGGTTCCCGAACTAGTATTATATAGGGCTTTAATAGGTATAATAATAGTACTACACCTGTCTAACTGACAATGGTGCCAATTCTCTTGTACCTATACCGAATAAGCTAAAATTAGAGTACTGCTATCTCTTACTAGCAGACAGTGAGAGACAAGGACAGCGACGCTTTCTTGACACGTTTAGGATGTTACGCTAGTTTAAGTCTTGAACTTTAGCTGTTTTCAGTGGACACGCTCTGTCGAGTAACATCTGCAATGTTTGGACCAGTGCTTCCTGTCCGGTGTGTCAAACAGTGCTGAATGTGGACACTGACATTGTCAGTATACTAAAGACTTAGGGCCGTTGAAGCAAACGGGTCCTGCAGTGGAGACCGCGTTTCGCAAAGCGTAACGTGGAGCGGCCCTCCGTAATTTGGTCCGACGACCTTAAAAAGCTGGCTGGGACAGAGTTGAAGTTGAAGCTGGAACACAGGATGTTGTGGCACAGCTTGGGAGAAGCCTATGTCCAGCAGTAGAGTGCAATAGGTTGAATTTATTGATAGATTTTAAAGTTCGAGTGAATCAGTTTCATCTAGGGAAGCGTGCTCCACCCTAGGCTGCATCATCGGTTCACATCAGGCGAATTGCGGCCAAACGCAAGACTATCCTAATTTCCTAACTAATATTATAAATGCGAAAGTATGTTTGTTTGTTACGTTTTCACGCCTAAACCACTGAACCCATTATCCTGAAATTTTGCGTTATACGTTGTCAGGTGTACAGAAACGGACATAGGGTACCTTTCATTCCGAAAAAAAGTACTGTTCCCGAGGAAAACAACAAAAACGTTCTTATCATAATACTCGTAGATGTCGCCACATGCCTTTCGAATCATGATTGGATCATATTATTATAAAAACTCTAAATTGTCAAATTCTAAATTAACGCGAGCGAAGCTTAGAGCAAAAGCTAGTTCAGTATAAAAAAGTCGTCTTAATTCATTTGGAATAGTGAAACAGCACAGTGGGCTGCGCTGGGGCGGCTGCTGCAGGTGCTGAAAACCTCAAACGGCGCAAATACAATAATTTAGTTGGTAGTTATGTGTTTGAACCGTTTGGGGTTGAAACACTTGGGCCATGAGGCCCGAGTGCCCACTTAGTATTTCGGAAAATCACCAAGTGGTTTGTCGACTCTTCACGTGACCAGAGAGCGGGCCTATTTTTTTGCCAAAGAATCAGCATTGCTGCTAGCCTTCTGAACACTTTTCCTGTTGACAGAGACGTGAACGAATTTTTGAAATTTTGTAAATAATTTAATTATCATGAAAATAAACCTGTTTGGAAACTTAACAAAGAATATAGATAACATGAAATTAGAGAAAAAGACATTTGTATCTTGCCAAAATTACGTGTATTCGTTAGTTACACAACGTAATCAACACCATTGTTTTGTAAATATAAGATAGAAGTATAATACTCTTGTTTGTGTAATCCAAGCACATCTTGTTTACATAAAAACCTTGTTTATGTACTGATTTAGCCCCTACAGAGATAATTACAGTCTCCGTTTTGTAGCAGAATTTGGGCGTAATGAAGCGTCTAATAACATAGGTCTAACATAAAATCAAAGGCTCTCATTACTAATTAGAAACTCAACGAATTACTCGGTGAAACGAAGCTGTTTGTTCTTGTCTAAGTATTTTACTAACGAACTCATAGTGATCTTAAGATGTTTTCAGATTTGTTAGATTTTTTATGATCATTATTGTCGCTTGATATGCTCGTTGTAGAGGCTGTGTGTGTGAAGATCTGTCATGTGGTTTTTTAGTTGCCGTCGTCTGTTAAGGGCAATAAAATAAAATAAAAATAATCTTTATTTACTCTGACCTCAATACATAAACAAGTTGATTGGCCTGTTGGTATAGTGGTTAGTGACCCTGACTGCTAGGACGGAGGTCGTGGGTTCGATTCCCACACAGAACAAATCTTTGTGCGATGAGTACGATTATTTGTTCTGTATCTGGGTGTGTAATTTATCTATAATATGTATGTATTTAGAAATATATAAGTATGTTTATCAGTTGTCTGGTTGCCATAGTACAGGCTCTGCCTAGTTTGGGAACATATGGCGGTGCGTTGGATGTCGCAAAAAAAAACAAAAAAAAAAAGTTGTAACAGTAACTTTAAATTAATAGCATATACTAATGGGTATTCCCTTCATTGCTACTAATCAGCCACCAGGGCAGGCTGTCTTGCGACAGTTGCCTACTTTATTTCTCTCCACCTATTCCTGTTCAGAGCAGTTCTTCGCCAACCTTTTGGCCCAGCTTTTCACTTGTCTTCCTCTACGTCTTTTTCATTTCTTGGGTACCATTCTGCCTGCTTGTTAACGATTGTTAAATACAAAAACTTCACGCCTATAATCCACGAAGGGTTTGCAAGGAGGTACACTCACAATTTGCAAGTAATTTTTACGTCCCACGTAATGAAAGGCGAGCTTATCGAAAACAACTAGGCACGAATCCAGAATCCGAGGTGGTGAAAAAACCCCATAACACTTGGACCGACCCGAGAACCGGCCCCAGGACCTCATGTTTAGCTGTAGCAGATGCCAGCACTAGACCAGCGATGCACTCAATCGATAAATATGGAGGTTAAAATCGAGCATCACTAGTAGATTTTGTTGATCAATAGATTATTTATCTGTATATCTATAGCTGTCAAAAATATGATAAAAATCTTTTATCGTCTACGCGTTAACTCGATTTTGTTTTATTACAGCTATCGCTCGTCAAACATCGAGGAAATCTGAATGCACCTTTATAAAATGTCTACAAGATCTAGTTTATTAAGACGAATATTTTTTATTATCCTTCGCTTGTACCAGTTCATTAAATTAGTTAGGGAATTAATTTGATATTGTTGTTTGTATAATCTCGCTTAATGAATACCTAGATATTAATTAAAAATGTATGTTTATACAAGTCAAAAGTCAAAGTAATTTACACAATTGTTTAACTCTCAACTTTGTAGCGACAGTTTTTTTTTTATAATTAGGTTTAACGAAAACACCAATTAGTTATAAATGTTAATGAGTTTATGTCACATTTTGTTGACATCATTTACAAAACAAGCAATAGGATTAGGCTTACCATACGATGCTTTTTATTTGTTTAATATTTCGTTATTAATTAAGTATATCTAACTTGATTTGAGTGGATTACCCGTGAGATAGATTGAGCTATAATTAGATGAGCTAAAAAATTATAGATATTAAACGTTACTAAGTAAAACCTGCATTGGTGTTGTCCCCGGGATTCATTTTTGTTTTATTATTTTTTGGCAATATCGAGCTCAACAAATATAGACCGATTGTATTAGACAGTTATTTCGATACTCTCTGGCTCTCTATGTTAGGACTTACATATCTTTAAACACAACAAAATCAAATGAAAAAGGTGTACTTACTAATAATAATTTCATTTGTATCACTGATTCCAGCAAAGCACCTAATGATAACACAAGTACATTCAAGGTAGAAGTAACTGTATTTTTCTCAAACGAGGACTGCATTTGCGGTGGACGTGACCAGAATGCGAGGAACAGGCTTGTGGTGCATTCGGCGAAACAAATTCACGGCTAAAACTGCTTATGTAAGAATAATAAAGAAAATTTGTTATTTTTACTGCAACATTCCATTTTGCAGCCTATTTTATTGTATTATTGCCTCGGAGGTCAAGTGACTGACTGCTGAGCATCCTGGGTTCGATTCCAAGTTCGGACACAGTATCATTGGGTTATTCCGTCAGGAATTTCTCCTTAGTAGCTCTAGAGACTATTTGTGCACTTTAATGGAAATAGGCTCGCCCCCTATTACATGGGATTTAAAAACATAACTGGTGAAATGTGTATGTATTTTGTGTACACCTCTGCCTAACCCTTCGGAGATTACAGACGCGATGTTATGTTATGGTTTTGTATTATCATCAGATTTCTACAAACTTTACGAGGGGTCAGTTTAAATAGGCAAACAGTTTTTCAGCACATCTAAACCAATTTATAAAGAGCTGGCAGGGTCCTAAATGCTATGGAACATTGACTCTCAAATCATAGCTCTTAAACCCCGATAATATGTGCTGGATCGATTTGGTTTTAGTGAATCGAGATATTTGGTAGCAGTTATAAATTATACCTTATATTAAAATTTGTATTAACGTCAGAAATTCACCAACAACTAAAAACAAAAAACCGTTACTTAAGGATATCAGTTTTTAGCCTAACCACAGATAATAATTCTACGGCTTAACCAACTATAACAGACTATCGAGGGTACTCGACTGAGATCCGCGCGTATTTTCAATTGTTTCGGTCGATTCGCAGCCAATGAGCCGATTGGCAAGTACTGGCAAATATTGTACGCAATCTGAGTAGTGAAATCTGTAAATAGTGGACTAATAAAACTGGAATTGAGTTCAGAATTCATCAATTAATGCGAAAAAACTGTTTCATTACTAAATGGTGGATCGACTCGACTTGGCAGATGAGACCTTTTCCTAACTAGATTATGGTTGATTTTCATGTGTAAAATCTACAATACATAACTGGATGATATTAAACATAGGTCCACAGACATAATTCTTCTTCTTCGTCGTCACACTCTTGGCAGACTGGTCTTTCTCGTCACATCAGGGCCTCAATTCTGCTATTTTTATAAAATTCGACATTCCAACACGATCCCATTGACATTTTTCATCAGTTCGTAATCTGCTAAATTCATAATGGTCGATCATTGGTCGGTCAGTGGTCTCGTAATAGAATTGTGTTATAATGACATTGTAGTATTGCCATTATTATAAAATTCCTTGGTAGAAATGATTTTCGAAAAACTACTACTAAATTTGAACATCTATTCATGCCAGATTTTATTTATATATATTTTTACATATTATTTATTAGTATTATAAGCAATCTGAAGTAGTAAGAAGTTCGTAAATAGCAAAAAAACATTTTTATGTTGTTTAGCTGTCAAAGTCAAATGTGACATTACTTTGACGTTTATCTGTTTATTTATTTCTAGCAGCCGGTGTTTTGTTATGTTTTTACCCGACTGCGCGACGCAAAGGAGGGTAATGTGTTTATCAGTCTATGTATGTATGTATGTTTGTTTCTATGTGGCGTTCTAGAGACCAAATGCGTAGGCCGATTTTGATAATTCTTACGTCAATCGATTCGTCTTAACCTTGCGAGTGTCACTAAAGACATGACAGTAATCAAAATTCACCACAGCGACAACCAGACGCTATATTGTTAAAATGAAAAAAAAAATATTCAATGAACTATGTCAAGTGGGGTATGAATGAATAGGTATTTTAAAATCATCTTTAGGTTCCTTTTATCATTTTTCATTTTAAATAATACTTTAGGATATATAACGATTTAAAGTTGTTGAACAAAACAATCATTCTCGCTAATTTTCTTACTTATTGATTTGTTTTTATTTCAAGTATAAACGATATACAAACAAAAAAAAAACAGTGAAAAAGCATGAAGAAAATATTTAATTTGGATTCCTATTGTTTTTGTTATCATCATTACATTTCTGTCACCAAAACTATTACGATTCACGACTCATAGTTCGGTAGGTAGGGTACATCAGGGCCGGCAGTCTCGACATAGATACCGACATTGTCGCAAACTTTCGATCGCTTATTAAGAACGAAAAAATTCGGTTGCAATAGCGATGCTTGCGAGAAACTCATCTTGGATGTTTAGAGTTGCATTTCTCGCTAGCAACGTTATTGCAACCGAATTTTTTCGTTCTTATTAAGCGATCGAAAGCTTGCGACAATGTCGGTATCTATGTCAAGACTGCCGGCCCAGTAGTTAATAAGTTTTTCGCTATAATATCTTAAAAACTGCGACTGCGAGTTAAACTTGAAAACCTGCGGCCTTTAACTGGCGAACGCCTTCAAAGAGAACGACAGAAATGGAAATCTATAGATTGGGTGATAATAGATGAGATTTCTATGGTACCTTACCTAACGCTACGGAATATTAATCTACGCCTTCACGAAATGAAGCATAATCGACTGCACTTTGGTGGTTGTAATATTATTTTATTTGGTGATCTAATGCAATTGCCACCTGTGTCCAAAACAACTGGCGGGGCTTATTGCTATCGACAACCTGCGACGTTAATAGGTGAAGTCAACCTCTGGCATCTATTTGATTTCTGTGAGTTACCACAAAATATGAGACGAGGACATGACACAACATTTGTGGATATATTAAATAATCTTAGAGTCGGTCAACTGACAATGCAACAATTGGAGATATTAGATAGTCGACGGGTAGAGATAGACGATCTCAATGAAATCATTCGAGTTTTTCCAACTACTAGACAGGTCGATGAACATAATCAAAAGATGACAACTATGTTGGCAAAAACTACTAGGTTGTATAAATTACATGCAGTTGATATATCAATAGAATCGAAAACATATGGTCAATAACCGAAAGATGTTTATGTTTCTGATGATCCTAACAAAACTGGAGGAATCGTTAAATATTTAACAATCGGTTTAGGATCACGAGTTATGTTACGAAGAAATTTGAATGTTATCCATGGTCTTGTTAACGGAGCAATGGGTGTTATAAGAACAATTGAGTGGCCAGCTCTTCGGAGGGACCAATCGGAACCCGGAGAATTGCCACAGGCTGTTTATCTAGAATTTGACGACAAAGCGATTAAAAACAATGTTCCTGGAGTAGGAGTCAGAATCGAACCATCGACGACAGAATTCGTTGCACTGCGCGGACAGGGTAAAATAGAGCGAAAAATGTTGCCACTGATATTGTGCTGGGGTGTAACTGTACACAAGCTCCAAGGAACTACTTTGGACCGAGCTGTGGTTGACTTAAGTTCACGCATTTTTGCTAAAGGTCAAGCATATGTAGCTTTGAGCCGAGTTAGGTCTCTAGAGGGACTAATCATCAGTAGTTTAGACCACCGCAAGATACTTAGTAATCCCCGCGATATTAACTCCCTCAATGAAATGACTAGATTGCGAAATTTACCATCTTATAACGAAGTCAATGAATCGTAACTAAAAAGTATAAAATAAAATAAAATAATTTAAAGAAAAACAAAAAACCCGACTGTGTAAAAACTAATTTTATAAAATACGTGAAAAAATTAACTTAAATAAAAACTAAAAAGAAAGAAACAAGCCCAGTAGTGTAAATCATAAATTCAAATGCAGAACAGAACGACTCACAGTCGGGGCCCCTTGGGAAGATTTGATTGGTAAAATTAGAATGGGCCCCGACTGTGAGTCGTTCTGTTCTGCATTAGAATTTATGATTTAAACTACTGGGCTTGTTTCTTTCTTTTTAGTTTTTATTTAAGTTAATTTTTTCACGTATTTTTTAAAATTAGTTTTTACACAGTCGGGTTTTTTGTTTTTCTTTAAATTATTTTATTTTATTACATTTAAGTGTTTTTATTAGATTTTTGTTTGTATATTTAAATTCCCTTTACAGAGAAGCCTATATTTATTGATTTTATACAAAATGGTGCTAATTGAGCAAATTTCGACTCTTGGCCCCTGCAGCCGCACCAATGAAGGGCGAAGTTCATCGAAACGATATTGTATGAAGTGCGCCCAATTTTTAAATTGGGTATCGGTGGACTGCCCCAATAAAACGCCGGCAGAGTGGCGCACAGTAAGTACCTAAATACAGTATAATTAGGTATGCATTATAAAATTTATCATTATTGTAATATTTACACTTTTTTTAGTTCTAAGTACAATGAATATAAGAGTAAAATGTTAAAGAAAATTAAATCACAGAAGAGTCACATAAGTGCAACAGGTTACTCATTGTATGTACCTACAAACATACCCACAATAAGTATTAAGGAGCATTGAAAACAATACAATAAAAATTAATATAACCCCTCCAGCTAAGCTTAAAACCTTTGTTAGGTGTAGACTCACATCAGTGGTAGTACATTGGCCAGAATTTGACATCTTGATTGTAACTCAGATCAGATACTGAGCGCTAGGTTGCACATCCTATTGAAGTGTTGTAACTATTGTATTAAAGTTAAATTTGTTTTCATAGAAACTCCGCAGAATTATAATGTCATCAGATTCTGAGTCTGACTAATGTTTTCTAAAGTATGCAAGAGGTTTTGTCAGATTATTAAAAGATAAATGAAATCTATTTAAGGAGGAGTCTATGTCCAGCAGTGGATTCCAAATGGCTGTAATGATAAATGATTAAATGAAATATTTAGTACAATACTGTGGATCTGTAAAAAAGAATTAAATCATTTTAATAATAATGAAATAAAATAATTTAAAGAAAAACAAAAAACCCGACTGTGTAAAAACTAATTTTAAAAGTTACGTGAAAAAATTAACTTAAATAAAAACTAAAAAGAAAGAAACAAGCCCAGTAGTTTAAATCATAAATTCTAATGCAGAACAGAACGACTCACAGTCGGGGCCCATTCAAATTTTACCAATCAAATCTTCCCAAGGGGCCCCGACTGTGAGTCGTTCTGTTCTGCATTAGAATTTATGATTTAAACTACTGGGCTTGTTTCTTTCTTTTTAGTTTTTATTTAAGTTAATTTTTTCACGTATTTTATAAAATTAGTTTTTACACAGTCGGGTTTTTTGTTTTTCTTTAAATTATTTTATTTTATTTTATACTTTTTAGTTACGATTCATTGACTTCGTTATAAGATGGTAAATTTCGCAATCTAGTCATTTCATTGAGGGAGTTAATATCGCGGGGATTACTAAGTATCTTGCGGTGGTCTAAACTACTGATGATTAGTCCCTCTAGAGACCTAACTCGGCTCAAAGCTACATATGCTTGACCTTTAGCAAAAATGCGTGAACTTAAGTCAACCACAGCTCGGTCCAAAGTAGTTCCTTGGAGCTTGTGTACAGTTACACCCCAGCACAATATCAGTGGCAACATTTTTCGCTCTATTTTACCCTGTCCGCGCAGTGCAACGAATTCTGTCGTCGATGGTTCGATTCTGACTCCTACTCCAGGAACATTGTTTTTAATCGCTTTGTCGTCAAATTCTAGATAAACAGCCTGTGGCAATTCTCCGGGTTCCGATTGGTCCCTCCGAAGAGCTGGCCACTCAATTGTTCTTATAACACCCATTGCTCCGTTAACAAGACCATGGATAACATTCAAATTTCTTCGTAACATAACTCGTGATCCTAAACCGATTGTTAAATATTTAAAGATTCCTCCAGTTTTGTTAGGATCATCAGAAACATAAACATCTTTCGGTTTTTGACCATATGTTTTCGATTCTATTGATATATCAACTGCATGTAATTTATACAACCTAGTAGTTTTTGCCAATATAGTTGTCATCTTTTGATTATGTTCATCGACCTGTCTAGTAGTTGGGAAAACTCGAATGATTTCATTGAGATCGTCTATCTCTACCCGTCGACTATCTAATATCTCCAATTGTTGCATTGTCAGTTGACCGACTCTAAGATTATTTAATATATCCACAAATGTTGTGTCATGTCCTTGTCTCATATTTTGTGGTAACTCACAGAAATCAAATAGATGCCAGAGGTTGACTTCACCTATTAACGTCGCAGGTTGTCGATAGCAATAAGCCCCGCCAGTTGTTTTGGACACAGGTGGCAATTGCATTAGATCACCAAATAAAATAATATTACAACCACCAAAGTGCAGTCGATTATGCTTCATTTCGTGAAGGCGTAGATTAATATTCCGTAGCGTTAGGTAAGGTACCATAGAAATCTCATCTATTATCACCCAATCTATAGATTTCCATGTCTGTCGTTCTCTTTGAAGGCGTTCGCCAGTTAAAGGCCGCAGGTTTTAAGTTTAACTCGCAGTCGCAGTTTTTAAGATATTATATAGCGAAAAACTTATTAACTACTGATGTACCCTACCTACCGAACTATGAGTCGTGAATCGTAATAGTTTTGGTGACAGAAATGTAATGATGATATCAAAAAAACTTTTTGCAAAAAATAAAACCGACTTCAAAATCACAAAAAAGTGAAAAATAATTTTAGCTTCAGAAGTCGGTGACTTTAGTTTGTTTGATTCAGTTTTTTGGCACCGACTTCTGAAGCTAAAATTATTTTTCACTTTTTTGAAGTTTTTGCAAAAAGTTTTTTTATTTTTTCATTTTTAGTGGCAATATCCTATACAAATATTTTCTATGCGTTCATTTTACATTGTAAACCATACATTTCATGGTAATAGGCTTATTCTTACTTCCTTACTAATATTATAAATGCGAAAGTAACTCCACAACAACAAACAAGTAACAGACTTCAGAGTCAAATGCTCATAAAATAAAAACTAATGGGCCTACCTGAATCAAATTTTTATGGGACCAATTCGAAACTATTCCGCATCAAACAAAAACAGAATTACGTAAATCGGTTCAGAAACTTCGGCGTAATCGGTGTAAATACATTAAAAAAAAATATATATACCTGCCGAATTGAGAACCTACATACATAGACTGATAAACACATTACCCACCTTTGCGTCGCGCAGTCGGGTGAAAATAGTACTTATCTGCTCGCTAGATCCAAGCTGATTGCTCGCACGTCTAGTACTGAGGCAGAATGGCAAACAAGATGAAAGTAGTATAAAAAACTCGATTACAGAACTTTTCGTGCGTTTAATTTTGACGCGTCGATAAAATTTTCGCTCTAGAAAGTAGGGATAATATTAAATCTCTTGTAGAAACCCAATAGCGCTTCGGTGCCAATAAATTCTGCTACCTGAACGCAGGAACGAGTCCGTAAGTAACCGTTGACTACAAACAGCTTGGATTCTCGCACGTTCATTTGTTTTGGTACAAGTCGTTCGATTTACCCACTGTATTGACAGGGTTCTGTTTTATACAGCGTGTAACGGAAGGGGTTTATCAACCCTGAAGGAGGTGAATGTGCTCATGAAACTCAACAACTTTCCCCAAAGAACATAGGTCGAAATATGAAAAAAAAAATTGGCCCTCCCATAGTAAATTAATCAGCTGGTATTTCAGTCTTGTAAGGGAGGGCCAAATTTTTTTTTCATATTTCGACCTATGTTCTTTGGGGAAAGTTGTTGAGTTTCATGAACACATTCACCTCCTTCAGGGTTGATACCCAACTTCGGTTACACGCTGTATATGGAATAGACCACTTTCGCAATACATTATATTATTATGTACTACCGAATTCACTGACGGTCTTCTACTTTTCACCCATAAGCACTAAGTAATAAGGTTGAAAAGTGGTCGACCCTCAGTGAACTTGGTAGTATATACATTAAGATTAATACAACTGAACATGAGAGTTTTATTTCCAGGTCAGGCAGTGTTATGGGGTTGTTCCATCAGGAATTTGTCAGTAAAAAGTTTTTACTACAAACCCAGTGTCCTCTTTGTGTCTAGTTCTAAGCAATTTTCTAACCACCTTAATTATACCATGATCATTCTTCTGCCCTTTTCCCAATTTATTTGGGATCGACGCAGCATGTCTTCTTCTTCCATACTTCTCTTTTATTCGTCCCCGATTATATGAAAAATATAATTAACAAAATGTGGGTATACTATAAGTACACGTCTGCCTAACCCTATATTACAGGCGTGATATTACGTAACGTACATTAAGAGGCCTAAAGGTATAATAGAAAGAAGATTGAAGATATATGACAGGAAATTGCCGGGAAATGTATATTTTAATGGTATTTTTTTCCTTGTGATCTTATTATGTTTGATATAAATTATTCGAGTATTGAATATTGAGGATCTAAAGTAATTTCTTGCCTTTAATTTATGTTTTATCTCATGTTTGAGGTAAAGAAGAAATAACATAATTTCTGTTTATTATTTATAGCTCGTGGCTAATTAATAACAGCCGCTCGGGTAGATCTTCAGGTTAAGCCGCGCTTACATAGGTTGCTCCGTGCACCCACCCATTACGTACCGAGTTTCCTCCATGCCTCGGAAAGCACGAACCCTAGAAAGATTATCATATTGTGTAGTACGGAAAAGGTACTCATGCGTAAAATTGACGCATGTGTTTTAATTAGCTGTAAGTTGGTGTTTATTAATTTATTTCAATAAAATTATATGTTACATATATTAACACATATATTAGAATAATTAAAACTGCAGATAATATATTTATAAATATTTTTTTATTAAAAAAAACAAAAACTATAATCTTTTTTTTTTTTTTTTTTTTGGGGGGGTGAGAAATCATCAAATGACTCCTCCCGCTCTGGGCGGAGCGGAAGGGAGTGTCAGACTCTTACTGACTAAAAAACACCCATGTTCCTTCCTTGGCCCTTTATGTTCCAGGGCCGCGGTATCTCTTTCGAACAGTCCCGCAGCCCTGGCAGGCACCGGCCCTTGCGGGCCCCTCCCGTTTGCTGACATCTCTTTGAGGCGCGCGTGGAACACGAACGCGCCGTCGACACGGCCTGCCCGTCGTCATACGACGGACGGACGGCGAGCTAGCCCATTACTCGCCGTCCACAGGCCCGCGCCTACGGTGGCCGAGAGCCATCACGGCGTGGCCCCCGACACCCGGTGCTTCTCCCGCGGCGGCTGGGACGTGAGGAGGTTCTCTCCCTCTCACGTTCCGCCGCCTCCTTCGCTAGCATGACTGCTTCGCAGAAGGAGGCGACGGCTTCCCATTCCCTCTCGCCCCGGACCATGGCTTGAACCAGGGCCGGACGCGAGAGGTCACCGCCGCCAATCGCCGCTACGAGGACACGGCGGTGCTCCGCCCAAGCGGAGCATACCTCCACGGTGTGCTCCACCGTGTCCTCCGGTCGATCCTCACAATTGTAGCACCCGGGCGTTTCCTCCCGCCCGATTCGGTGCAGGTACCTCCCGAAGCACCCGTGTCCGGTGAGGACCTGCGTCAGGCGGAAGGTGAGGGCGCCGTGGCGCCTCTCAGCCACTCCTCAAAGAGGGGACTTATCGCCACTATCGTGGCGTGCCCTGCACGGGGTTGCGATAGTCGCTCTCTCCATGTCGCCATGAGATCACGGCGGAGGTCTGTCCGCCCCGCGACAATATGCCGCGGCAGCGGAGTTACCCCCCGGCTCAGTACCTCCGCGCGCCACTCGTGCAGGCTGCGAGGACTATGGCCTCCAGATCCCATGGCGGCAATCCGGCAAGGAGGCTCGCCGCCTCGCGGAATATCGTGCGGTATCCACGGATAAGCCTTACGGCTACCACCTTTTGGGGCGCGTTCAGGTAGTGCTTGGCACGCAACCTCAGCGAACGCGCCCACACCGGGGCCCCGTAAAGGGCCATGGACCGCAAGATCCCCGCATAGAGCCTCCGGCAGGAGGCGTTTGGCCCCCTCAGGTTGGGCAGGAGCCGCTTGAAGGCAGCCCCGGCCTTTTCCAGTCTGGGAGCCAAACGTCGGAAATGCTCCACGAAGTTCCATCGGCTGTCGAGGACGAGTCCGAGGTACCTCAACGTCGACTCGACGCCGACGGGAACCCCTCCTACCGTGAGTATGGATCCCGACGGTGGCGCGCTCCGAGGCCCATGAAAGCACATGGCCTCGGACTTGTGCAATGCCACCTCGAGACCCAATTGCCGGATCCTCTCAACGACTATCGCAACCCCGCGTGTCATCAGTTCGGCCGCCGCCTCGTGCGACCTCCCCTGCGCCAGCACCAGCGTGTCGTCAGCGTAGCAAACTACGCTGACGCCGCTAGGGAGGTCGGCACGCAGCACCCAGTCGTAGCCGATGTTCCACAAGGGCGGCCCTAGAACCGATCCCTGTGGAACACCGCACGACCTCTCGCTGGTTCCATTTTCCGTTGTGACCGGGATATATGACATACCTGTCCGTCAGGTAGTCCCCGACCACACGACGAAGGTAGGTCGGCACCCGGTGATACCGGAGTGCCTCCCTAATGCAGCTCCAGGGCATGGAGTTGAAGGCGTTGGCGATGTCGAGAGACACCGCCAAGACCACCCCACCCCTGGACACCGCAGCCCCCGTCGTGAGGGCTCTCACGCGCATGATGGCGTCCACCGTCGAGCGCCCCTTGCGGAAACCAAACTGGTTGTCCGCAAGATCCGGCCCAATCCCCGCAAGGTGCCCGGCGAGGCGGTTTGCAATTACTCTTTCGAAGAGCTTGCCCACCTCGTCGAGCAACACAATGGGCCGGTATGCGGACGGAGAGTCCGCAGGGCGCCCCGGCTTCCGGATGAGGACCAGCTTCCCTGTCTTCCAACGAAGCGGGAACTGGCCTCTCTCCAAGCATGCGCTTAGGAGCCCCTCCAGTCGGGGCCCGAGAGCCTGCAAGGCCAGGACCCAGGCTTTGCCAGGTAAGCCATCGGGTCCCGGGGCGGTATTTCTGGCCTTAAGCCGGTTTACCGCCACTCTCAGGTCTACCCCAGTCACCTCCGGAGTGTCGTCATCGTCATCGTGGTCCGCTTCCGGCACCGCAAGCGGCGGAGCCATAGGCGGGGGAGGATGTTCCCCTCGCGAAGGGAACAGAGCGCTCACCACGTCCTCCACGAGCTGCGGCCGGAGAGTCTGCGTCAGCGGGGGGGCCCAGGTGCGGAGTTTGTTCCGCACCATCTGGTAAGGGCGCCCCCACGGATCTCTGTCGAGAGTCTCCAGCATCTCCTCGCGGGCCAAATCCTTGGCCCGCTGGACAGCCTCTTGGAGGGCGGTCTTCGCTGCTCTGTACCCCTCGTACAGCTCCGCCTCAATGGCTGCCGCATCCGCAGGACGGATGCGGAGCCTGCGATGCCTGGCGTACAGGTGCCAACTATAATCTTCTTTCATAAATCAAATGAATTTTTTAACACTTACTTTTTCTATTATAAATTATTTTTAACTACAATAATCAGCCTTTTTTTCACAAAATCAACAATAATAATATCATAAACATATTAGGAACATAGAATTCTATAAAAATCAGTTACAAACAGTTTTGGCACATATCAATGTTATGCTCACGACATACTATTTTTTTAGACTTTTTACAAGACGACTTTATTATTTTTTTTACACTTTCACTTGACGTCGGCTGTTCCTCTTCTAACTCATCTTTAAAAGCTTCTTCTGTGTCGCTCTGCACATCATCTTCACTCTCATGGTCACCTACTTCACTGTCGGTATTCTCACAGGGAAGCTCGTCGTCACTTTGCATGAGACTGGCCAGGATATGGTCTTCGTCCAAGTTTCTACTTCCCATTGTTGCTTCAATAATGTATAAAAAGAAACTAATAATATAAGTAATGATATACAGTTATAATAACATAAAAAAAATAGAAATAAATTATACAAGTCAAAATCATAAAAGTCACTTAAAAGATAATCATGCGTAATTTTGACGCACGCGGTCGTTATATTTCAAAATCGGTTATACTTACCTTACTGATACGTGTGCCATACGGAAGCTGTCAGCGACGAGTGAGATGTCCTAAACGCACAGCTATGGATTCGCGCTATTTAGAAAGAGAGAGCGATATTTCGAAAACCCATGCGTCATTTTTACGCAGACTATCTTTCTAGGGTTAAGTCGTTGGTCCCGGTTGTCAATTGAAGATCTTTGACAGTCGTTACAGGTAGTAGTGGCTCGAAAGTCTGACAAACAGTCTTACCAAGAGGTATCGTATTACCCAGTACAAACTGGTTTGTGGAGCTCAGATAGACAGTCGCTCCATGTAAAATACTGGTATTCAGTTGCATCCGGTAAGACTGGAAGCTGACCTAAACATAGTTGGGAAAAGGCTAGGCAGATGATGATTATTTGTAGCTTTTCAATTAAAATATACAGATTTTGTTAGTATCTCAAAACCGGATAATCAAAACAAAGCAGAAATAACTGCGAAACCATCACTCGATACAACATTAAACATATTGTATCGCCCATATTTCATCGTGAATACGTTCAAAGATACCTATTCGAACACAAAGGAACGTTAAACGAAACATTTTTCATAATATATTTCATACTAAATCTTCCAGCTTCGCGCAGACATATTGAGAATTTGATAACAATTTTACCGACATTTTTAATATCCGTTTAAAGTTGGTTTACACAAAGTCACAATTCTTTGTATACTAGAGACCCGGTTTTGCTTCGCACGGTTCTGACAACATGATTTATTTGTTTATCGTCGCACTAGAACGCCATACAAAAATTCGGAAAAATTACTGCGACTTGACAGACTTAATGAAGATGAAGATGAAGATGAAGATTTCCTACATAAATGTAAGCTAAGTATTACATAAACCTTTCGGAATAAACATAAAATAACATCACTCATGTAATTAATCCCAGAAGGGTTAAGCAGAGGTGTACCTTATAGTACACCCACCTTTCACCGATTATTTTTAAGTCCCATGTATTAGGAGGCAAGCCTATTGCCATCAACCGGACACAATTCCAGACTTCGTGGCTGCTACTGAGAAATTAGTGACGTAAAATCCCAATGATACTTTTCCGACCTGGGAATCGAAGCTCAGAAATCGTGCTAACGGCCACTAGGCCAATGAGGCAGTCGGAATAAAATTTCTATATAAATATTGGTATTATCGCATTCAATTCTTTGCATAGCTTTGAAGAACAACATAAACAGACATGAAAAGTGACTTTAATTTGTAATAAATTCAGAGGTCGGAAAGAATTCCACGAAAACGAACACAATAATAAAAAGATTCATATAACCAACCCAGGTCTACATGCCAAGCTCTACCTAGCCACGTGCCAAGTTTCATCCAATACCGTTCAGTCGTCACAGACAGACAGAGGTATTCCTGAATTTTTAATATTAGTATGAATAAAATATATTGTGATGGACACAATATGGGGTAGCCAAGTAGGTACCCCCGGCTATTCAAGTCTGTGTAAATAAATCTTCGCTATAAGGAGCTTCAGTGTGCGGACAATGAATGCTATTTTTTTTTCTGCTTACTATTTGCTAATTTCTTTTGAGCCGTGAAGACAAGGATTATTATTAGTTCAGAGATTTTTCATTTGTTTTTGTGTTTTAGTAATTAGTTAGCAAAGGCATATACACAGCCACTTTTAAACAAATGCGAAGTAAAGTCACAACCAGAATAATCTCCACATTTACAAAACATTTTTCAAGGTGTAAGTTTGACATTACCTTACTCCACATTTATTTTTTGAACGGGTAGGTACTCCGACATGTTTTAAAAAATAGAATAGATTGCTTAAAAATGTCTAAATTTATGGCTATACAACATTGTATATCGATACTCAAACAACTACAAATAGCCATCAATATAATATGCAAGTATTCAGTCTTGTTCAATTGAGGAGCTCGTGGCTAAACAATAATAGCCGCTCGGGTCGATCTTTAGTTTTGTTAGGTTTATGGTTAAACCGAGCTTGCCTAGGTTGGTCCGTGGATGGGTGACCACCCATTATATACCTAGTTTCCTCAGTGCCTCGGAAAACACGTTAAGCTCTTGGTCCCGGCTGTCATTTGTAGATCTTTAACAGTCGTTAAGGTAGTCAGTGGCTCGAAAGTCTGACAACCAGTCTTACCAAAGGTTATCGTGTTACCCAGTGCTAGCTGGGTTGTGGAGGTCAGATAGACAGTTGCTCCATGTAAAATACTGGTATTCAGCTGCATCCGGTTAGACTGGAAGCCGACCCCAACATAGTTTAGAAAAGGCTAGGCAGATGATGCTCTCAATTAGAAGTCGGGTCATGGTAATTATTATTAGGTTTCTTGTCTTTTATTTTGGTATTTGTTAAAATATTTATTAGTTTATTTTATTTATGTAATAATATGTGTATCAATATAAGTATAATTATAAATTTTCAAAAACAAGAAGTTATTTTTAGATATTTATTTTGTACCCTATCACAATGTTTTTTTATTTAACCCAAAGGTTGACTGGTAGAAAATGCCTTGTGGCATTAAGTCCGCCTATGTACCACTATTGTACATGCAGTTTAAATAATTAAATAAATAAATGATGATGACTCAGTCTTGTTCAATAATAGACAAAGAACCAATTTCCCACAAGTGCATAAACAGCAGACTCCCCCATTGAAAACCACCGTTTCAACCGATCGTTATACTAACGAACGTACATATTACCAGATCTCTCTAACTAGCCGTTAATGTCAAACGCCAGGTGCAATATGTACCCGAGGTAGTTTAATTAAATGGCATTGTACTAAGCTCCGGCTCTGGTGGGATCTTCGTTACGTCCCGATGTAGCACAAGTGGAGTTTCTAACAACATTATTAAAATATCGTGTGTTTTTGAATTTATGGAGTTGGAATATTTTAAGTGTTTTGGGTAAGTACTGAAAATGTGATACTAAAATAAAACTTTTATTAGAATATCTTCAGGTATAGTTCACAATCTAAAAATCTTGTATTATTTTAACGTTTAAATTCAACTTAAACGTGTATTATTTCTATCTAGGGGAGCTAGAAATAATACACGTATAAGTTGAATCTTGTGATATTCCTACCAAATGAATCCTACCTTAAATTTTGTTTGCTAGTTATAAAAGAAAATAATTTGCTAAAATAAAAAAAAAACATAAAATAAAAGTTAACTAAAATGATTTCACAGACATTGCCCTAAATTCTTAATACAACGACCAACCCATCTACTAAAACAAAGGAAAACTAACATCCAAGAGAGACTGCGCTAAAATGAAATGATGCAGTACCAGTGTTAGTTGAAGCGATAAGTATAACTCTGGAATGGGCGCTTGGCACGAACGCTATGTATTCACGTCGCGCCGATACATCATGTTTTCATGTCCGTCGAAAGCTCAGCACGCATGACGGAGGGGGTTTGCTACAGTGCTTAAATATAACTGAAAAATGGACAGAGATTGATATTGGTATGGTGTAACTCGCCTAAGAGCTTCAACATTGATCTATATAAGAAAATTAAGTTGACATTACGATGATGCCTCGTAAAGTAAGCTCTGACGGTTGAGTCGTAGCCATCTGTCTCGACTTTTTGTGGATTCAACAATTAGGTACTAACGTAATCGGATAAACCTTAGAGCAAAAGTGATATCTTATCCCATTGAATTTATAAGTTTAGATTTTATGGTTTTCCTTTCATTAAATTTATCATGTTTGTTAGAGAGATTTGATCCATCATAAAATAACAAAATGCTATTTTGCGAATATTAGTCGGTTCGATTCCCGAGTGTGGCAAGCGAATTTCCGAAAATCTTTGAATGTAGATTTGTTTATTTGTAAAAATAAAGGAATGTGTCCTCTGAGTAAAATTTGCTATCTCCAGTATTTAGAGTACTTTGTCAAGTGATGTTGAAAATTCCACACTGTATGTAACAAGAACATGATAATATCTACTTGCATTTTAAGTAAAAACCGGCCAAGTGCGAGTCGGACTCGCGCACGAAGGGTTCCGTACCATTATCTATAAAAATGGCAAAAAAATCATATCTGTTGTATGGGAGCCCCCTTAATATTTTTTTTTTTTTAATTTTTAGTATTTGTTGTTATAGCGGCAATAGCTTTCTAGCTATCACGGTTTATGAGATACAGCCTGGAGACAGACAGACAGACAGAAAGACAGCGAAGTCTTAGTAATAGGGTCCCGTTTTACCCTTTGGGTACGGAACCCTAAAAAGGAAGTAATTCTGATTAAGTAATTTCAATTCAAACAAATAATTATACGATATTAGATCTTAGATCACCAACCCCATCATTCGTGACACCACATCAACCCACGAACAGTACACTATCTTAACGTTTCCACTCCCGACTCGAACGAGCGCTTAGCACGCGATGCATCCACGTCCCAGAGATACATCATGTGTGCCTCCAACGAAATGAAGGTTGTTCTCGTTACGTACCGCTTATGTTATGAACGAGTTTCCCTTTAGTTTCTACTGCGTGATATGTTGATTCGTTGCAGACACTGATACGGTGTGTTAATAATATACCTATTTAAGGAAGAAACTGTGTTTTTGGGAGGTTCGTCATTTATTTACTTCGTATATTGCTGGACTAGTGTGGTGGATGATGGGTCTCCCTTGTTTGACCGAAAAGAAATTGCCAAATTATCACTTCCCAAACAAATTTTTGCATAATTTCATTTGCCAAATTATTACTTACCAAAAAATCTCTTTACAAATAATTGTTACGAAAACCTATGTTTGGCAAGTGAACGTTCGAACAATAACTTGTTCACCAACTAGTACTTTTACCATTTTTTATTTAGTCAAATATTTCAGTTGGTATAACATATTTTACGCAAAATTACATAAGCCAAATATTTGGTGTCGTCAATTTTAAACTTACCATTTCAGTCAAAAGCACTATTAACTAGTTGGAATCTCCTATTTGGATTCGGTTGGGGCTCCTATTTCTGTCTGCAGGGTTTACAGGCACCTAACTAACCGAACCTCGGGGTGCCCCTGACGTCGACCGTCTAGGGTTAGCGTTTCCGTCAGCAGGTCGACGGATCCCCGCTGCGCGGGGCTCCTATTTCTGTCTGCAAGGTTTACAGGAACCTAACTAACCGAACCTCGGGGTGCCCCTGACGTCGACCGTCTAGGGTTAGCGTTTCCGTCAGCAGGTCGACGGATCCCCGCTGCGCGGGGCTCCTATTTCTGTCTGCAAGGTTTACAGGAACCTAACTAACCGAACCTCGGGGTGCCCCTGACGTCGACCGTCTAGGGTTAGCGTTTCCGTCAGCAGGCCGACGGATCCCCGCTGCGCGGGGCTCCTATTTCTGTCTGCAAGGTTTACAGGAACCTAACTAACCGAACCTCGGGGTGCCCCTGACGTCGACCGTCTAGGGTTAGGGTTTCTGTCAGCATCTGTTAAATTTCAATTACGTTATATTAAATCAATTTGTGTTATGTCTTCATTCCAAAATTTTTGCCTTTATATTTTTTGTCATAACAAATCATTTGACTAAACGTTTATTGTCTTAATTTTGTTTGCTGTAATAAATCATTTGGTTAAAGACCAAAAGCCTTAATGACATTATCCTTAGTAATAATCTGCCAAGTAAACATTTGACCAAATGAAAATGTGCGTACTAAAATTATTCCAAATATTACATTGGCATAAAAAAAGGTTGCTAAAATTTGTTTGGGTAATGAAAATTTGGCAAAATCTTTTCGGCAAAACGGCAGGATCCCGGTGGATGATATGCATATAGAATAGGCCTGTAACAGAGCAGTCGGAATATTTTATACTGATTATACTAATTTGGTTTACGGTATCAACATCATCATTAACATTTGCATAGCCTTATCTCAACTAATGAGCATGAGGTCCTGGGTTCGATTCCAGGGTCGGGCAAAATGTAATTTGGTTTTTCCATCAAGAATTTCTCAGTAGCAGCTACGTGGTGTGGGACACCTCTACCTAACCCTTCGAGGATTACAAGGCGTCATGTTATGTTATCTCAACTACTTATCTTATGTAACCGGATCCAGCTGCGTGCCAGTATTTTAAATAGAGCGACTACTTCTTAGTACTGTATCATTATGAATTTCATCTTAATGTAAATATTCCCTAGAACAGCAGCTGCGTGAAAGGTCTGTATAAATAATCGTCAGAATTCTAAATAAGGCATAACATTACTAGACTCACCCAGGTATAGAATTAGCATGCACTCCAGCAATACGATACTTTTAGCCGCTACATCCTTATGTATTTTCCTAGTCAGTCTAACTTCAGTCAGGTAGACTTAACTTTATAATTGAGTTGGCAACACGAATACCGTTAGGCCCATCGTTCACGGCGCTAGTCAAAAAAAGTAAAAAAAAATAAACAAAAAAGAGTAGCTAGAATATTGCAGCACTAGTATTTCAATGGTGATCCGTACACGAAACGACTCAACATAACAAAACACAGCACTAGAGCATTTCAATGACGATCCGTACACGAAGCGACATAAAATAACAACACGCCTATTTTCTGGAAGACATTGGCAGAGTAGACCCACATTTTATCAGCTACATTTAAGTCCCATGAAATACACGAGCTACATCAACTGGGCATAAAACCAGACACCGTGCTGCTTCTGAGTATTCCTAACAGAATATCTCAATAACACTTATTCTGGCTTGCGAATCGAACTCAGGACTTCAAGCCAAGGCCTCATGCTCGCCAGTAGCGGTTACTAGACTAACGAGACAGTCCGATGTCACTTACTAACGAGTTATTAACTAGTTTGTGATTGGTTCCGTGTACAGACTTCCATTGAAATATCTACTATTTCCGATGCTTTACTACTCATTGGGCAACCCACAGCATGAACTTTACGCTGTGTAGTATCTCATCACCACTATACTCAAAAAGGTGAAGGAAAGATTTGCGAGGAAACTGACACGTTCTAGAACCAAAAATTCGAAGACATCCACCAATCCTCATTGTATCGTGTGGCGGATTACGCCCATGTCCTCTCGAGAATGGTAAAATCTAAAAAATAACGGAGTTTTAAGAAAGAGGAGTTTATGTATTTGACGCGTGTCTTTTTTACAAACCTTTACTGAACTTGCAATGTTTTTTGTTTGTTTATTTAGGTAAAGTCTTGCAACTGAATTTTAAAACAGTTGTCCTAACTGAGCTGAAATTTTGCATAAGTACACGGATGACAATGCATAGGTAGCTAAGTGTCGTCATTCTAAATCCAATATGGTGGACTATGTGGATATGGCGCACTGGTATTTTTTTTATGCAGCCCCATGATATATGTATCTGTTACGGCTAAAGATGGGTGTCAACATAAACTTAAGATAAGCCGGCCAAACTCCGACGTCAGGGGCACCCCGAGGTTCGGTTAGTTAGGTTCGTGTAAACCTTGCAGACAGAAATAGGAGCCCGGCGCAGCGGGGATCCGTCGACCTGCTGATGGAAACGCTAACCCTAGACGGTCGACGACAGGGGCACCCCGAGGTTCGGTTAGTTAGGTTCGGGGTGCCCCTGACGTCGGAGTTTAGCCGGCTAATCTTAAGTTTATGTTGACACCCATCTTTAGCCGTAACATATCCATTAAAAGAATTTGTTGAGAAGAATACGAAAAATAATGACGCCACATCTATTTAAAAGCTAGTTTATTTTTTTTCCATAATCTTCTTTGTCCTTTTGGGCAGGGCCGTGTACGACGGGCCTTAGAGTGTGACTTTCGAATGCTCCAGAACAGTTAGAAGACGGCCCTTTATTACCCTTTGTTGCCAACTCCGAAGCCCCAATAGACCTTCTGATCGAGTTATCCGTAATGGTATTACCTCTAATAACTATGAATTCTAATAATAGACTCGTTACGTTACGATAGCGACTTAATGGGTGGCTGAACTGCCGGTAGCAATAACTTGAAACAAATGGAATGGTGTAGGAAGTTGTTTAAGCACGATTGGCTTGTGCTTAATTAATGTTGGCATTGGCTTCTTGGCTTACGGGATATGACAGGATCTTATTGGAGAGTTTAGAATATTGTGTTGTTAATTGTATTATTTGCAAAACGTTTGTCGTCGCTGAAGGAAGTTTAAAAAACGTGTGACGACTTAGGGGCTGTCTCCACGAGCGAAAGAATCGCGACGATATTATCGTCGTTGCCACGTATTTCTATACACTCTCTTAGAGGCCGTCTCCACGAGCGAGAGAATCGCGGCGATATTATCCCATACAAATACGTAATATCGCCGCGATTCTCTCGCTCGTTTAGACGGCCCCTTAGAGGCGTTTCTTAGAGATTGACCGGAGGAAACTGCACAGAAAGAAGATTGGAAGGTTATGGGGGAGACCTTTGCCCAGCAGTGGGACAATATAGGTTAAATGAAATAAAATTTAAGGTATTGACTAACAGGCTTTTCGACTTCAACTAACAATTGAAGATTGGGATGATTATACGAACTGTTTACTCCGACTTGGATCTTGTTAAAATCAAAAGCATAACAACATCACGCCTGTGTACCTAAAGTGACAGGCAGAGGTATACCACTCCCAGATTTCGCTCATTACTTTTGAGTCCATGTAAAAGAAAGGTAGCTTATTGCCATAAAAGGACACAAACCCGCCAAAAAATATTCCCTATATTGGGACATGATAATCAAATTCTGTGATTCGTAAAGCACGATAATTGGATCAGTCCATTTGATCCGTGTAGTATTCACTTGTAGCAGAGCGAATAGGTTGATAACACAATTTACTAACTATATCACCTGCGGGACTGTTCGAAAGAGATACCGCGGCCCTGGAACATAAAAGGCCAATGAAGGAACATGGGTGGTTTTTAGTCAGTAAGAGTCTGACACTCCCTTCCGCTCCGCCCAGGGCGGGAGGGGGGGGGGGGGGTCATTTGATGATTTCCCACACACCAAAAAAAAAAAAAAAAGGCCTTTTGTGTTCCAGGGCCGCGGTATCTCTTTCGAACAGTCCCGACTGTTCGAAAGAGATACCGCGGCCCTGGAACACAAAAGGCAAAAGAAGGAACATGGATGGGTTTTAGTCAGTAAAAGTCTAACACTCCCTGCCGCTCCACCCAGAGCGGGAGAAGTCAATGATTATTTCGCATCATAAAAAAAAAGAGTACGTTTCACCTTCCAACTTCCCGCCATGCGTGGTGACTGACAGTTGTCATTAGTGACAGCTACCTGACTACTTGTGGCTGTGAAGCAGTGTTGCCATATCTATTAAATACATACACTTCCACCTGATATTAGGGACTGCCAAACTGTTGCAGTTTTCAAGAGTGAAAGAACATTATCTTTCCAATTCGCCATAGTTGCATGGGTATTTATTATTATATAACTAACTTCTGCCCGTGACTTCGTACGCGGATCCCGTTGCTTATTCCAGCGACAACGGGGTCGTCAAAATCGAAAATTTGAAACGTCTGTTGTAGAATTCTAAGGCCCGGGGACGGGAAAACAACGGGATGAGCGAGATGATTGTAGTCGTTCCAGATCATTGATTTTTGTATGTCAACAGGAAATGCCCATCAGATTAAATAACTTTTGATAAGACGTCATTCCTTAATATGTTATAAGTAGCGCTGCCATGGGCTTTGGATTTCCACAGCATTCTCACAGCAGAAAATGCTCTTCACGTGGAATATTTTTAGCTATGGCACCATTTTTATATCTCTTATACTGTAGCTGGTCTGTTGCGGTTCTGCATCAGGTGTTAATTTTCCAAAATAAATTATAGCCTTTATGTTGCCCAGACTATACAACAAAAGCTTTTCTTCCCGTTACTCCGCAGCAGATCCCAAGGGTACACTGAATTAACTTCTGTCTATTCATGCCGTACTCCTGCAATCCTTTCTCTCTCACTTTCTAACTGATTATGAATATTTTGTTGTGTGCGTGTTCGGGACAATGTATGATAATCTCGATCAGCAGTTAGTCGCGCATCACGCGTTCATCACTCGTTTCAAAAGACCTGTTAGTAGATGTGCGAATTCGCTGAGAACTCAAGCGTGATTCTGTATCGGTAAACGTTTCTGACTCGCGAGACAATGCATGTCGCTCACGATCAGCAGACAGTCGCGCATCACGTACTGCACTTGTCTCTAGAGACCTAGCAGCAGATGCGTAGATACGCTGAGAACTCAAGCGCAATTCTCTATCCATGAACGTCTCCGACTCGCGAGACAATGCGTGACGTTCACGATCAGCGGACAGTCGCGCATCATGTTCCGCACTTGTTTCTAGAGACCTAGCAGCAGATGCGTAGATACGCTGAGAACTCAAGCGCAATTCTCTATCCGTGAACGTCTCCGACTCGCGAGACAATGCGTGACGTTCACGATCAGCGGACAGTCGCGCATCATGTTCCTCACTTGTCTCTAGAGACCTAGCAGCAGATGCGTAGATACGCTGCGAACTCAACCGTAATTCTCTATCTGTGAACGTCTCCGACTCGCGAGACAATGCGTGACGTTCACGATCAGCGGACAGTCGCGCATCATGTTCCTCACTTGTCTCTAGAGACCTGGATGTAGATGCATAAATACGCTGAGAACGCAAGCGAGCTTCGCGATCCGAAGAGGTTTCTACAGAGCGAGTTGCAGCCTGATGTTATCGAACAACATCAAGTCTATCCTGACGCTCTTCGTTAGATTCTTGGGATCTTATGATCCTCAATCTTTTAGCTCCTCTGGAACGTTGGGAAAGATTTGACCTCTTTCTAGGCATGGTTATAGATTTATTCTGAAAATTCCTGATCAATTATAATCTAAGTGACTGCTCCCCTGCGTTACCGGGTAGGCTACCGTGTCTCGAAAATAAATGGAAAAGAAAATAAATGGGAGTTTTAGCCAAATTTTCAATGATTCATAGAATTTTCATCGAAAATCAGTCCTAAACTGTTACCGCCTTCACGGCGTGGAGGTACTCCCAGCTTATGTTATTTTATAATTATACAGTGAACACTTGGAGTTCCACAACAGGTGTTCCCGATCTACAATCTTTATACGTCAACAGAGAGTGCTCATCAGGCTGAACAACTCTTGCTAAGACGTCATTCCTATATAGGTTATAGTGTAGCTGGGCTCTTGGAGTTCCATATCAGCTGTTCCAGATCTTCAAATTTTATACGACAACAGAGAGTGTTCATCAGGCTGAGCAACTCTTGCTAAGACGTCATTCTTATATTTATGTTATAGTGTAGCTAGGCTCTTGGAGTTCCACATAAGCTGTTCCAGATCTTCAAATTTTATACGACAACAGAGAGTACTCATCAGGCTGAACAACTCTTGCTAAGACGTCATTCCTATATATGTTATAGTGTAGCTGGGCTCTTGGAGTTCCACATCAGGTGTTCCAGATCTTCAAATTTATTCTCTTAGCAGAAAATGCTCATCACGTGAAACAATTTTTGCTAAGGTGCCATATTTGTATCTCTTATAGTTTAGCTGGTCTGTTGCGGTTCTGCATCAGGTGTTCAAGTTTCCAAGATAAATTATAGCCTATGTGTTGCTCAGACTTTATACCTATACAACAAAACAAAAATCATTCAAATCCGTCAAGTAGTTCCGAAGATTAGCGTGTACAAACAAACAGACAAACAGACAGACAGACAGAATTTTTTTTTTGGTTTCGTGCTCTATTACTGTTTCTAAACCCCCCTCAATTATTATTTTTTAAATATATTCAAAGTACAGACACAGTTTTTTTACTGTTTTATTATATGTATATAGATATGATATGTATTATATTGTAGCTTATATTTGTGTTATATATTTTGTCTTTTTACTAGTAAATATGTAAGGATATTCTTGTATTGTATGTTATATTTAAATTCGTTATTTGCTTTGTTTTAATGTATTCTATTTTCTCCTCTTCTTTTACACACTATGTCTGCATCTCTTTTTTACCCGACTGCGCGACACAAAGGAGGGTTAATATGTTTTTATCAGTCCATGTATGTATGTATGTTTGTTTCTATGTGGCGTTCTAGAGACCAAATGCGTAGGCCGATTTTGATAATGCTTACTTCAATCGATTCGTATTAACCTTGCGAGTGTCACTAAAGACATGACAGAAATCAAAATTCACCACAGCGACAACCAGACGCTATATTGTGAAAATGAAAAAAAAAAATCGATGAACTATGTCAAGTGGGGTATCGTTGAATAGGTATTTTAAAATCATCTTTAGGTTCCTTTTATCATTTTTCATTTTAAATAATAGTTTAGGATATATAACGATTTAAAGTTGTTTAACAAAACAATCATTCTCGCTAATTTTCTTACTTATTGATTTGTTTTTATTTCAAGTATAAACGATATACAAACAAAAAAAAACAGTGAAAAAGCATGAAGAAAATATTTAATTTAGATTCCTATTGTTTTTTGTTATCATCATTACATTTCTGTCACCAAAACTATTACGATTCACGACTCATAGTTCGGTAGGTAGGGTACATCAGGGCCGGCAGTCTCGACATAGATACCGATATTGTCGCAAACTTTCAATCGCTTATTAAGAACGAAAAAATTCGGTTGCAATAGCGATGCTTGCGAGAAACTCATCTTGGATGTTTAGAGTTGCATTTCTAGCTAGCAACGTTATTGCAACCGAATTTTTTCGTTCTTATTAAGCGATCGAAAGTTTGCGACAATGTCGGTATCTATGTCGAGACTGCCGGCCCAGTAGTTAATAAGTTTTTCGCTATAATATCTTAAAAACTGCGACTGCGAATTAAACTTCAAAACCTGCGGCCTTTAACTGGCGAACGCCTTATTGCTATCGACAACCTGCGACGTTAATAGGTGAAGTCAACCTCTGGCATCTATTTGATTTCTGTGAGTTACCACAAAATATGAGACAAGGACATGACACAACATTTGTGGATATATTAAATAATCTTAGAGTCGGTCAACTGACAATGCAACAATTGGAGATATTAGATAGTCGACGGGTAGAGATAGACGGTCTCAATGAAATCATTCGAGTTTTCCCAACTACTAGACAGGTCGATGAACATAATCAAAAGATGACAACTATATTGGCAAAAACTACTAGGTTGTATAAATTACATGCAGTTGATATATCAATAGAATCGAAAACATATGGTCAAAAACCGAAAGATGTTTATGTTTCTGATGATCCTAACAAAACTGGAGGAATCGTTAAATATTTAACAATCGGTTTAGGATCACCAGTTATGTTACGAAGAAATTTGAATGTTATCCATGGTCTTGTTAACGGAGCAATGGGTTTTATAAGAACAATTAAGCGGCCAGCTCTTCGGGGGGACCAATTGGAACCCGGAGAATTGCCACAGGCTGTTTATCTAGAATTTGACGACAAAGCGATTAAAAACAATGTTCCTGGAGTAGGAGTCAGAATCGAACCATCGACGACAGAATTCGATGCACTGCGCGGACAGGGTAAAATAGGGCGAAAAATGTTGCCACTGATATTGTGCTGGGGTGTAACTGTACACAAGCTCCAAGGAACTACTTTGGACCGAGCTGTGGTTGACTTAAGTTCACGCATTTTTGCTAAAGGTCAAGCATATGTAGCTATGAGCCGAGTTAGGTCTCTAAAGGGACTAATCATCAGTAGTTTAGACCACCGCAAGTTACTAAATAATCCCCACGATATTAACTCCCTCAATGAAATGACTAGATTGCGAAATTTACCATCTTATAACGAAGTCAATGAATCGTAACTAAAAAGTATAAAATAAAGTAAAATAATTTAAAGAAAAACAAAAAACCCGACTGTGTAAAAACTAATTTTAAAAAATACGTGAAAAAATTAACTTAAATAAAAACTAAAAAGAAAGAAACAAGCCCAGTAGTTTAAATCATAAATTCTAATGCAGAACAGAACGGCTCACAGTCGGGGCCCCTTGGGAAGATTTGATTGGTAAAATTTGAATGGGCCCCGACTGTGAGTCGTTCTGTTCTGCATTAGAATTTATGATTTAAACTACTGGGCTTGTTTCTTTCTTTTTAGTTTTTATTTAAGTTAATTTTTTCACGTATTTTTTAAAATTAGTTTTTACACAGTCGGGTTTTTTGTTTTTCTTTAAATTATTTTATTTTTTTCTAGTCTCCTTTCGCAGGTATGCTGGAAGAGATTTCTTTAGAAATAAGCATCACCTTTGTACCCATTTTTTCTTCTTTTCTATATTTAGTGTGTACATAAACTGTTAAATAAATAAAAATACACTATAATCAGAATCACTTTAAATGTTAAAGAGTAATTGATCACCTAATTATGTTCTCTCACGAAGATTGCGCCTGTATTTATTTTATAGACCACCAATTTAAAGTCAGCAATGTAACCAATAAAGGCGCGAATGTCTACATTGCTAACAAGATAGCAATCTTGTTTGCATAATGCAAGCATTCCTATCTTCCCTTAACAACGAAAATTCTGTTTTAAGCAAATTGAAGCCTCAAAATTGAGCGATTTAATGAGGTTCAAAGCTTAAAAGGTTTTCTTTAGGAAGTGGGGTTAATTTGAAATAACATATTCGACGAGGAAAATTTAAACAATGAAGTGGCCTAAGTGAATTAAGTAAATTGGGAAGGAAGAAAGAGTTTTTTGCATGTGCGTGTTTTGAAAGTAGATAAGTACACTCACCTGAAAAATGAAATTGTGTTTGGAGACTAGAGTGGCTATGGTCTTTCGATAAAATAATATTTGTTTTGGCTACATATTCAGAATGGGTCGTATTGAAGTGTTATGGATTACTACTAAGCAGATATGTATACAAAACGTCTTCCAATATCTTCTATACAAATAAATAAAATTGAAGTGTCTGATTGGAACGTCAAAAAACAGGCAACGTGCGTGTTGGACCACGCACAATGTAGGGTTCCGTAGTTGCCCATCAAAATATTCGGACAAAAAAAAATCCTCACTTTTCGTCTACAGGAGATACCTAAAATAAATATGTAGTTTTCGAAATTTTCTTTTACCACTTTGTCGACGTAACTAATCTCTATATTCATGCCAAATTACAGCTTTTTAGTACTAAGAGTCTTTGAGCTAAGCTGCGGACAGACAGACGGACATGGCGAAACTATAAGGGTTCCTTGTTGACTACGGAACCCTAAAAACAGCTTTTTACTGAACGCATATGAAAATATATACGGCACTTAAAGCAAAAATACTATTTTTTTTTAATTTTTGTCTGTCTTTTTGTACCGGCTAATCTCCGAAACGGCTAGGCCGATTTTTGATGATAGAATGGGGATGAGGGAATTCAATTGTGTAATTCAAAAGTACATAGGTACATTCTCCGAAACGTTACCGATAAAAAAACCGACAGGCTGGCAACGTTGCGGCGATGTTCAACCAAACACTGGTAGATACTTTAGAATGTTATCTGTGAACGATATAGGAGATCATGGCTAAATAATAAGAGCCGCACATATCGATCTTTAAAGTTAAGCCGCGCTTGCCAAGGTCGGTCTGTGGATGGGTGACTATCCATTACATACCGAGTTTTCTCCTTGCTTCGGAAAGCATGTTAAGCCTTTGATCCCCGCTGTCTTTGGTAGTCGTTTCAGGTAGTTGGGAGCCCGAAAGTCTAACAGCCAGTCCTACCAAGGAGTATCGTATTACCCAAATATCCAATATTTCGTTGGGTTGTGGAGGTCAGATAGGCAGTCGCTCCATGTAAAATACTGAAATTCAGCTGCATCCGGTTAGACTGGAAGCCATGCCAACATAATCATTTTCAATATCTCAACGTTTCTCAATATAGATACAAGAGTTAACAATGCCAAAGTATTGAAAGCAAGCGAACAACAGAACTCAATTAAGGTTTACGGTATCGGCAACTACCTCTTTGAAAAGTTGAAAATTTTGGGGCTTAAACTAGTTATAGCTGTAATTCCATTCACCTATAACAGGTATGAATTAAATATAGGTAATGCAGCGAGGCGATCTCTCAAGTTTTAAAGCAATAAGTTCATGAGTCTTTAAGGATTCTAAATTACGTTTATTCATGTTGCGTGCGGCATGCTACAGCACCATCATCATCTGCCAAGCCTTTTTCAACTATGTTTAGGTCGCCTTCTAGTCTAACTGAATGCATATGAATACCAGTATTTTACATGGAGCGACTGCCTATCTGACCTCCACAACCCAGTTTGTACTGGTTAAAACGATACGCCTTCGTAAGACTGGATGTCAGACTTTCGGGCCGCTGACTACCTATATCGACTGCCAAAGATCTACAAATGACAGCTGGCACCAACCGCTTAACGTGCTTTCCGAGACACGGAGAAAACTCGGTATGTAATTATGGTCATCCACAGACCGACATTGGCTTAACCTTGAATATCGACCCGTGCGTGAGCTTCCTACTCCGGACCATGACAGGTATATAACATTCTGAAGTATCTACCAGTGTCCGGTGTCCGTTTGATAGAACCTTAAAGTTGCGGTCACCGGACTTTACCAGATATTTCAGTACATAATCTGTCATAGTCCAGAGTCCGCAGTTGGTCCTTTCCAGAGTGGAGTCTCCTCGGTTAGATCACCACTTACTGGTTGTTCTGGCTGAATACTAATATCTATGAAGGAAACTGTGGTATATATATAACCTACCAAATATTTTCAGCATTTTGTAGGTAATTTTAATTTTCTTCAATGAAATTACAGATTAAATTTAAAAATGTAGTTCACATTTTCAATGTAAGAAGAAAAGTTTCACTCTTTCTTTCTGGCGATTTCTTAATTACTTTTTTTTTAAACACAGACCAAGCGCCCTGTTTATTTTCCGCATCACTTTCACTACTGCTCCAAACATCCACGAAACCGTTCACAAATCACTGTAATACCCAGTTCCGCAATAGAAGGCGCTATAAATAACTCGGGTTCCGTACTGGACTCCGGGTTAATTAGCGTCACTTGTTTGAGGCACTTTTTTAAATAAAGGTGCTTCCAAACACCACTCCGTAATTACTCCAACTTTTACGGGAATATGGGGAAACGAAATTAGTTTATGTACAGTTACGAGCAAAAATACCGTACGTTAGATTCAAAAGTTTTTTTTTCAAAAATATTAATAGGTAGAAATTTTACAGCACATAATATTTTCGCTGCTTCCTTGGTCTAGTGGTCGCAAGCGACTGCTGAGCATGAGGTCCTGGGTTCGATTCAGGAGTCGGGCAAAGTGTTTTTACGTTTTTCCATCAGGAATTTCTCAGTAGCAGCCACGGAGTCTAGATTTGGGCCCGGTTGATGGCAAAAAGCTCGCCCCCATTAGGTACACAGGACTTAAACATAACTGGCGAAATGTGGGTGTACTATCAGGTACACGTATGCCTTACCCATCGGGGATTACAGGCGTGATGTTATTTTATATAATTTTATAATATTTCTGAACATCTGCAGTCTTTTCTGTTCAACCATAAACAAACCGTCATCACGGATAAACGCATCTACAGCTAGATCACAAATACCAATTACATACAAAAGAGGTGTAAAAAGTTAATATGATGAAACACGTCCGGGACTCGAACCCGGCACATACAAAGCCCATCAATTAGCGGCCAGTGATCCATCAGGGGGAGGTTTTAATGTTTTAATTAAAGAATCCACCCTGGTAACTGGTAGGCTCGCCACCTATTCCATGGAACTTAAAAAACTGGCGAAATGTGGGGATGTACTATACGGTACATCACAAACCTTCCCTTCGGGGATTACACGCGTAATATTATGTTATGTTATAATATTTTAGCTACTATGTTCCTCGATCGTCTCATTGGTGTGCTGGTCACAAGCGCCACTACTGAACATGAGATCCTGGGCAATGTGTTATTGAGTTTTTCCATCAGGATTTTTTCAGTCGCAACCACGGAGTCTACATTTGTGCCCGGTTGGTGGTTGGACGATGACATAACTGGTGAAATGTGGGAAGATCTTACTGCCATCAAGAAACTTTACCGCTGTTTTGTCGTAAAAAAAAAAACACTTATAGTATGAAGTTTAAGATCCAATCTGAAATAGTATAGGTACTTAATGTTGTAAATTAGTGTAAGTAAGTACATTGTTATTTAGTAATCAACAAACTCCCAACATGAAAGCATTCCTTGCCTAGTTTAAGATTCATAAATCTCAACTACATATAATTACCCATAGATTAAAATACACAACAATTTTGTACACAAGATTTTGGTCACGGATTTACTATGTACCTATAATACTAGTTTGCTTAAAGCTCTTGTGTGTGATTTGAAGTTATTGGATCAATAAACATTTTATTTATTTATTAATTACTGGCGAGATAATAATGTTGTATGATGTCTTTTTTTCTTTTTTTTTCGGGTGGGAAATCATCAAATGACTCCTCCCGCTCTGGGCGGAGCGGAAGGGAGTGTCAGACTCTTACTGACTAAAAACCATCCATGTTCCTTCTTTTGCCCTTTATGTTCCAGGGCCGCGGTATCTCTTTCGAACAGTCCCGCAGCCCTGGCAGGCATCGGCCCTTGCGGGCCCTTCCTGTTTGCTGACATCTCTTTGAGGCGCGCGTGGAACACGAACGCGCCGTCGACACGGCCTGTCGTCATACGACGGACGGACGGCGAGCTAACCCATTACTCACCGTCCACAGGCCCGCGCCTACGGTGGCCGAGAGCCATATGTTGTATATGATGTCTGTAACGATCGGTATGTAACGAGAAAATTGTTTATTAATTTTCACGTATTTGTAAGATTGACATGCTCGTAACTGTACCAACACGTAAAATGTTCGGAAAAAGTTTCCTGAATATTTTTTATTTCGTTTTCTTTTGCAAGCTGTAATTATCGAGCAATTTAAAAGTGTTTTTATTTCAGTTGCGCGCGTATCGTTAATTTTTAAATAGCCAAGTGACATTGATGTTGAACTTTCGACGGGAGCCCAGCTTTTTATTTTTCCTGCTTAAATTTTCACGGAGTCTTTCTACTGGTGACTGAAACCAAAATAATCTGTGATACATTTTTAAAACCTGGTACTATTGAAGAATATCTCTTGAAATTGGTGGGTATATATACGAATCGTACAAAAAACCGTACCTACATAGGCATCAAAACAATTTTTGTTCAGTCGTAAAGTTGAAAATAAGTACAACAAAGCTTTTCCGTCGATTTCATTCATTCAGAAGTTATCCCATGGGAGCTTGCTACTGCGATAAAAAATATTAAGTGTCCAATCCGTGTGGCTATCATCCAGTTACTTTCACATTTACAATATTAGAATGGATTCCCTAGATTACCTAGCAAGTAAGCCACTTCAATAATATCCATCAACTCGTATATTAATATTAAAAGAGGTAAAATTTGTTTATAAGTTTGTATGTAAGGGGTAATCTCCGGAACTAACGACCCAATTCTATGAATTTTTTCACAATATTTGTGGGTGCTAAATATAGGCTATAAATTATATTTAGCATGCTTATTAGCCGAGCTTTCATAATTTTGGAGGACAAAGTCGTGGGCGAAATCTAAAAAAAGACACTTGCTGTTCCTATAGTCACAAACTACTTTGGTAAGCGCACAAGAAAATATGTAGTATGGTATAGTACGAGGGTACTCGTTAGTGAATGAGCTACCCCCTCAGCTGATATCGCATGTTAAATCTACAGACCAACTTAAAACTGTTCTTCAAAAACACTACCTCTCATTGTGTCCAATTTTCATAGGTGTAAAATTTGTTTCTTTCTGTAAACTCACTTCCCTTATTTTATAGATACGAGTACGTTACTTTATAATAAAAATCGAAATTTGTTATAATGATATTGTGAAATGAGAACAACTGCCGACAAGCTGTTTTGCAGTTTGGCAGACTTTTTACATGATATAAACAGATTTTGAATAAAATAAAAAATATAACTAAAATGTTAGTATTAAATATCTAGACAAAACAAATTTTATTTTTCTCTCTTTTTATTTTATTCTCACTTTCGCAATCATAGTATGAAAGTACCAATGCAAAGACATTCAAATGTTAAATCTCTTTGTACCTATGGATTCGTAATGCTGGTCTGTACCACGAAACTTCAACAAAATCACTTTTATCATTAAGGCGACTCAGCAAGCATTCTTCCGAATTTTCTTTTTCTTTTTATTCATAAGAAGATCTGACACGGCCAGCCTCAGCGCTGTTATTTCGCCGCATTTTTGACAGGACATAAAAAGTGACATGGTGACAAATTCGCAGAGGCGCTCACTCAGCGGGAGGCCTCCCTAATAGGATCACTGTGAGGGCTCTATAAATAATGCCCTCTTGAGTTTACAGGGACACCGCTACAAAATTCGAGGAAATGAGTATTCAAATTATACCAACGTACAGAATTTATCATGTTTACAAGTACAGTTTTCTACGAATGGTGAGCAAACAACATAACTAACGTATTCTGGGTGAACTAAAGTTACGCCTTTTTTTTAGGATGGGAAATCTTCAAATGAGGGGTCGAGCTCTGGGTGGAGCGGAAGGGAGTGTCGGACTTGCACTGACTAAAACCCATCCATCTTAGCCCTTTGTGTTACAGGGCCGGGGTATCTCTTTCGAACAGTCTCGCAGCTCCGGCAGGCATCGGCCCTTGCGCGAGAACCCCGCCACGTGGTGGCTCCCGGCCACCGTAGGCGCGGGCCTGTGGACGGTGAGATATGGGCTAGCTCGCCGTCCGTCCGTCGTATGACGACAGGCCGTGTCGACGGCGCGTTCGTGTTCCACGCGCGCCTCAAAGAGATGTCAGCAAACGGGAGGGGCCCGCAAGGGCCGTTGCCTGCCAGGGCTGCGGGACTGTTCGAAAGAGATAGCGCGGCCCTGGAACATAAAGGGCCTAAGAAGGAACATGGGTGGTTTTTAGTCAGTAAGAGTCTGACACTCCCTTCCGCTCCACCCAGAGCGGGAGGAGCCATTTGATGATTTCCCACCATCCAAAAAAATAAAAAAAAGGTGGCGACTTCATGTCCTGAAATACAGGCCTTTCGTCTAGCTTAGGTACCAGTCTCCCACAGTATAATAAAACCATGAAACGAAACCACACAAAATCTATATAATAATGTTCTTTTTTATTGTGGTGAGAAATAAAATAAATCTTCATCTTTATTATTCCTACTCTCCTTGTCAGATAGTCGGTACATTTGACCTCTGTTGATCATGATTCCCCCAATGACCTCTGGTGACCGGTCAGAGGGGACATTGACTAGTTATTGATGATTACGTTGAACTACACGCGTTAAAGTCGTAGATTGGTGTGTTATTTTTAGTAGGAAGACTAATACAAAACTATGACTACTGGCCACACTACACTACTGGCTACTGGCTACTGGGCGCTGGTCTGCTGGCCTGGCTGGGCTGGCTGGGTCTACTGGCTACTGATTTGTCACCTTCTTTGTGTCAAATCACTGCTGCAAAAATTAAAAAAAAACTGTTTTGGTTATTTTCAAAAGAATTGATCCGTATACGGAAATCATGTGATTCGTGGCTAAATAATAACAGCCGCACCGGTCGATCTTCAACGTTAAGCCGCGCTTGCCAAGGTCGATGTGTGGATGGGTGACCATCATTACATACCGAGTTCCCTCCATACCTCGGAAAGCACGTTAAGCCGTTGGTCCCGGGCTCTCATTTGTAAAACTTTAACAGTCGTTTCAGGTAGCCAGTGGCCCAAAAGTCTGACAACGAGTCGTACTAAGTTGTACCGTATCACCCAGTACTAACTGAGCTGTGGAGGTCAGATAGGCAGTCATTTCATATAAAATACTAAGCTGCATCCGGTAAGACTGGAAGCCGACCCCAATAAATTTGTGTAAAGGCTAGGCAGATGATGACTGAAATCAGGAGCATAGCATTCACAAGCTGGTTAAACCTGGTAATGCTGTGGCGTTACGTGAGAGAGGCTTTCGACTAGCAGTGGATTGCGATAGGCGAAGTCGATTGACTGATTGAAACATGGCATGATGTTCTCGATCGGTTCCTATTTAGGCAATATCTAGGTTTCAGTTATAAAATAAAATAGTCTGGAGTTGACATTATTATCTAGGAACTGTAGAGATGTACTGGTCATTAAGGAATTAATTCAGACACGTTGTAAAGAAAATGGAATTAAACATTAAGGTCGAAATTCGAAAAAGAAAAGTTTGGCCAGCTTACCCGTCCGTCAAACTCAAATAAAAATTAAATAATTATTTATTTTGAACAACAAGGTCCATAAAGGTTAGTGAATAAGTACTTAAAAACTATGTTAGTGGTAAGATATTTGGTGATTAAGTTACATTCAATAAAATTCATTTTAAAGTTAAACAGAGAGACGTTTTTTTATTATTTTTTTGTTTGTCAGTGTGGCAGTGTAAATTTATGTTTTTTTCCAAAAATTTTAACTGAATTCAACGTCTAAACGCCTTTAATTTATTACACTCAACACACAATCACTACATCATACAACCGATCCTTACAGTACTTACATACTCATCTCCAAAATAGGACCTAACCTAACTCTCCCGAAGCCAAACTTCACTTAATGCTAGCATAATTTGGTACCTTCCTAAATAGTTCCATCAAGACTTGATACGCATACATAATACCTCGCAATCTTCAAAAGTCATTAGCACAGATATAGATATACCTAGATAACGCAAGTATCACGAACCGTATGAAAACCAAGCCAATGCCATTTTTTGATCATATACTATGACGTCATAAGCTCTATTTAGTTACTATACAAACAAGGTAAGTACTATACGTTATACTACGTACGTATATGTTTTAGTTCTTTAACACATTCAGTGCCGGCAACCCACCTGGTGTGTTTTTCCTAGCGAATACAGCATCAAATAATGTAAATATAAAAATTGTTGTATATTATAATTAGATTAATAAGAATACCTCGTGGATTCAAATTACAAGCATTTTATTTTTTAATACATTTTTGAACTCTTCCTAGATGCCGAGAACCCATCATCATCATCATCATCCACAGCCTGAATTCACCCACTGCTGAGTATAGGCCACTCTTTTCTTCTGCCAATCTCCACGTTCCTGTGCCAGCCTCATCCAGGTTTTTCCCACGAATGAACGAAAACACGAACCGTATGAAAACCTTTTTTTCTTTTTCTGATTGGAAATCATCAAATGACTCCTCCCGCTCTGGGCGGAGCGGAAGGGAGTGTCAGACTTTTACTGACTAAAAACCATCCATGTTCCTTTTTTGCCCTTTATGTTCCAGGGCCGCGGTATCTCTTTCGAACAGTCCCGCAGCCCTGGACCGTATGAAAACCTAGCGTGCCATTTTTGACTACCCACTATGACAACATAAGGACTATTTAGTAAAGTACATACAAACAAGGTATCTACTATACAAAATAGACTACGTTTTTGTTCTTTAAATGTCTAGAATTAAATTCTTTAGTTTTAAAGTTGTAACGTTGTTGTTTTAAACAAATTAGCTTGCTGCGATAGTAGCCACGTTAAGTATAAAATACTTAAGCCGGGCACGCGAAGTAGATGCTCTTGCGTTATCTAGCTATAACTATATCTGTGGTCATTAGATATCCGAACTCAACAAACAAAGGCCAAAACTTGGGTTAAATTCTCGAATAATTAGTACTTACTACATAACTTGCTCAAAGTGCGCCTAGAATCAAGCAAAAGCGCTTCCTCTTAGTTTAAAATCAATCTAACTAACCTAGACTTTAACTAAGACTTCCATAGTTAAATGAACTTGTGAACTCACGACAGCAGAAAATCGCTGGCATTTAGTTTAATCTTAGATTTAAATTGTGTTGAACAATCAGTGAAGATATTATTACAGCAACTATGTGGCTTTGAATCTTCAATCTCGCTTAGTTTTGATGTTATAGAATGCTTAAGCTTGTAATTTATCTTCAGGTTCAGCAAATCTTCTACTTAAGTTTGCAGACGGTGTAATGGGATAAAGTTGCTTGTTGACAGAATTCTTTATTTGGTTAGCAATTATTGATTTTATTTGGGTGTCTTCTAGATGATACAGAGTCGAAAGTTGAGACTTTCTTTTTTATTTTAACAGCAGCCTGTACAAGTCCAGTCCCTCTCTAAAATCTTATCTATTATTTATCACAATATAAGTTCAAAGAAGTATGTACATCGGATGTACATACTTCTTTTACATCCACATTTCTACAAAAATTCTGTACTGTGGCTTAGTAAACACACATGAAGTTCGTCCCTCACCAAACAGATGGCGTTGCATGCCACTTTGAACATTCTAAAGATGTTTGAGCGCAGTGTCGCGGACACTGTAACGCTGATCGGCCCGGATTTAAAGTGGGTAAGTAGTTTGGCACACAAGTTTGAGCATTAGGCACGTGTAGGTAGTATATTCACTGTTTTATCAAGTATCAGATGTTGGCCAGATGTATAGCAAGGTCGATAGGTAAAACTGATGATGATTGAGTTACAATCTACTGTTCTACAACTCGTAAATTGTTTTTTTCTGCGATGCTCTGTAGGTATTGAGGTTAAATGGTCATGAACATCTAGTAGCCACGTCTCATGTGATCGTTGCGCCGCAGAGCTTTCTACTGCCCGTCCGATCAAGACTGTCTACTGCAAAAACTGCGTGAAATGCATCAAAGCACCTCTGAGCTTCGTTGTTTAAATCCGTGAAACATAGTTTTGCGGAAGGATGCCGCGATTTCCAGTAAAGTTGTCTTTGTAATTGCTAAACCTGGTCAACAAATTCAGACGTTCTGAGGTACTCTACGACTACTAAGGTTGTTAACACTAGTTTTAATATTAAAGCACAAGCTAAAAGAATACGTTTTCGTTCCAGCAACGTCACAAGACACGATTCTTTCCAATTAGCTATCCAGTTGTTCTTATTAACAAAGATATAATCTCAGCTTATGAAAAGAATCCTGATTCTGATTAAGTATGAGAATACACGTATTATTATGATGGTACCTATTTTTTTTTTGCTTGGAGGTTGGTAGGCGGGTTACATGGAACGTCTATATCCTATTGAAATATAACGAATGAGTTTCCCTGCTAGAGCAATAATGTCATAAAATATACATAAGTAAAAGATATAATAAAATATGCTTGGAAGATGGCAGGTAAGTTTTCCTACTATAATGTGGTGAATATTTCTTTATTCGCAGTTGATAATAAAAATTGTGATAATGTCTTCCGAGCAGTTTAACCGCAATACTTATTGCATAGAGTATTATATTATATATATGATGCTCTATATTGCATTGACAGCCAGATATGACACATAAAATGAATACTTCCAATTTGCAGCTCTATTAATTAGTGCGATAGAGCCTCCTCAGATGTTGGTCTAGGTAGGCTATTGGCAATTAAGCCATTAGCCGACACGACTATCGGCACAATGACTGCTGTGCTCATGCCCCACATGTCGACAACCTTGAAGTATTTTCATTATTATTAAATTATGTTATTTTTTATGTACTCATATTTTCATATTTATATTTGGTTTCCTACATTCCATATTATATTATTATAGTAATAGTTAGAGGCCCCATAAAATGCTGCAGCATTGCGTTTCCGTTGTCTTTGGTTTTTGATGTGTATAAATGACAGGAATAACCCCGTATATTGAAAGCGATAGTCGTGCTCATTTTGTTGCACCGATAGAGGGCGCCTTCCGGTTTTCCAAACAAATGAGTGCCTTCATCACCGATGAAGAGCGACGTAAAGCGATTGGTGATAAAGAGAGAGGCGAATTTCATTTTCTGGTATACTACATGTTTTGGTGACGATAAGTACTAGAAAAAAAATCCAATTTACAAAATATGACCTTAGTAACGAAACTTTCTGCCATAGAAGAACAAGTCTATGGATACATGCTAGTTTTACTGCCATACATTGAAAAACATGTCTATACATGCTAGTTTTACTTATAAAGCTAGTTTTAATGTTGTTTGCCACTGGGTACATTCAAAGCCTGCTTCTATTGTGCGGGACAAACTTATAAGTTATGTGTGAGATATGCGGACTGTAACCGCTAACTTACTTATTTAATGTTGTTATTCCATAATGCATGTATGTATGTTTGGATTTATTTTGAATAGTAAACTTGCAAGGTGCTATGACATTTAGGCCGCGGCCCCATGTCCACGGCGCGGCGCCGGCCGCCGTGTGACGTTGCGGCGCCGCCGCCGTAACACGGCACGACGTCGTGCCGCAGCACGGTGCCGCGGACGGCGTGCCGCGAGGGAGAATTCTCAGTCGATATTCTAAATACAGATTTATATATGTCGATATAGGAGCATATGGAAAAGAATGCGATTCGACAATATTTCAGAACACAAAACTATACGAATTATTATTACAACATCGATTTCCCATACCAGCTCCAAAGCCTTTGCCAGGCCTTCAAAAACCAGTTCCGTATGTCTTTATTGCAGATGAAGGCCTACCGTTAATGAGCAATCTAATGCGTCCATACTCAGGGAAAAATTTGAATACAGTTTAGTTTTTTCTTTAATATCCTTGTCATCAAATGATTCAAAAATGGTTCGGCAAACGTCTTTCCATCCTTCTGTTTTTACATGTTTGTCCTTATAATTGTCATTTGTCTTATCCCAGAGCACTGGACGTGCCTCCACTAACGAAATAAAGAAATCTAAATCGATATTTTCCACCATTTTGATTAACACGCATGCTTGCACACCAACTGACAAATGTCGACTGAGAATTCGCCCCCGCCCGCGCACGCCGTCCGCGGCACCGTGCTGCGGCACGACGTCGTGCCGTGTTACGGCGGCGGCGCCGCAACGTCACACGGCGGCCGGCGCCGCGCCGTGGACATGGGGCCGCGGCCTTAGGTTACGTTTTCTGACTCATTTGTTTAAATTTTCATCGATTGGAACAAATTCTTCATTGGGTCAGACTTAAACACTATTTTAACAGTAGCAAATAAAGAAAATTTTATAGTTAATAAAAAACACGCTTTTTTATTTCTCGTATTAATCTCAGCAAACCCATTCATTTGATACCCATATCATGGGAATGCATACAAAATAACTAATCCGCCATCTTTGGGAGTCCGCTATATTGGATTTAGAATGACGTCACTTATCTAAGCATGCATTGTCATCCAAACTAAACTAGTATGCAAAATTTCAGCTCAATCGGAAACCGGAAAGTTGGTCTAATTTAGCTTCTAAGATTTTTTTACATAGTTCCGTGTGAAGCTAATAAAAGTGTGTTAAAAAGCAAGCTTTGAGTCTAACACCAACCTTAGTTTACTACCAGTTTGAGATGAATATCAATATCAAATAGTTACCTACCCAATTGTATGTATGCCACCCGAGTTATATACGCGTCCCAATCTAGGATCTTTTGGCAACTATTTATGTATGAAACATAAATTGACAGTATAAAATTCGCGTTCACATGGCCTTCAGAAAAAGAACCTTGAGAAAAAAAAAACAAAGAATTTGCGTTTTTCCCTTGTCTTATTCCTGAAAATATTCTCAAGAGATCGCATGAAAATTAGAGAAATCAAGAGCACGATGACGTGGCAAATTGAAGTTGAAATACATCAAGGAATATAATTTTATTGTTTGGTAATAAATAAAATAAAAATGTATTTAGATATTTTCCGAGTTTTTTTTTTGGTTCAGTGTTTTTCAAGGCGACGATGACGTCTTATGTCGAAGCATAATCCATTTACACAAAACAGACAGAACCTCTTTTCAGATAGATTTATGGATATCTACTTCGGCAAAGACCTGGTTCTTGATGTAGAAAGAATATGGCAAGATTTGCAAGAAATATATTATTATAACATAGTTTTCTTTTTTTCAGGTATTCTTTCTCGTAGTTAAATAATAACAGCCGCTCGGGTCGATCTTCGGGTTAAGCCGCGCTTGCCTAGGTCGTTCCGTGGATGGGTGACCACCCATTACATACCGAGTTTCCTCCGTGCCTCGGAAAGCACGTTAAGCCATTGGTCCCGGCTGTCATTTGAAGACCTTTGACAGTCGTTACAGGTAATCAGTGACCTGAAAGTCTGACAACCAGTATTACCAAGAGGTATCATAATACCCAATACTGATTGGGTTGTGGAGGTCAGATAGGCAGTCGCTCCATGTAAAATACTGGTATTCAGCTGCATTCGGTTAGACTGGAAGCCGACCCCAACACAGTTGGGAAAAGGCTAGGCAGATGATGATTCTTTCGACTAATAACTATTTTACGTTTTCTCATGGCGCCATCTATCGGGTCCAAAACTATATCTAATGTAGTCTATATTTTAAGTTAAGCATCAAGCAATAGAGCGGTGAAAACTGCGGTCAAATCCATGCAGTAGTTATTGAGTGATGCGCGTGCAAACATACAGACAGACGGACAAAAATTCAAAAAATTGTTGTTTGGTTTCTGTTGCTCTAATAAAGTCCCCATATATTTTTTTTTTCAATATCTTCAATGTACAGACATCAGTCTGCTACAATTTTATTATATTTCATCAGATCCGTAGCCTCCGAGACAGTTTTAATATGTTTTAAATCCCTTAAGAAGCAACGAGCCTGTTGCCAGGCACAAATCCAGGCTCCTGAAAAGAAAATCCAAAAAGGATTTTTTTGGAAACCTGCAAGAACTCTTTTATCATAATTCATAAGTTTTGCGACTTGTTCTCACATCTTGTCTAAAGTTAAGAACTAAAAACAAACAATCCATAGTTTCAATAAAATATCTTTGTGTCACGTTGAATTTTCTCCGTGATTTCTGCTAAACGAAGCAAAACGCGATAAAAACTGCACACACAAGGCGTTTGGCTGCCGTCGCTGGCACTAGATATAATTTATCGGAGCAAGATTTTAATGTGAAGTTTTTATTACTGTTTGAACGAAATATATTTTTCAGCCGAAACCGTGAACGAATATTCGGCTCTACATCTAGTTTCGGCCGAAACCGATACCGATAACTTAAGTGATGAAGTTAAATTTCAGTTGAATTGAGTTAATGATGCCAGGGACTCGGTGTTTTTTCCTAGCTTTTTAGCAGATCCTACTGAACCCAGCGGTCTTTTAAAACCAATACGTCACAAACACGATCGCCCGGTCTGAATTTTCAACATTTTTATGGCCGAAACCGAAACTGAAACATCGGCCGACTACTATTTTTTATTATAAAATATCGTTTCAAGGGAATAATAACATATCATATCGGTTATTCTGAAGAGGAACCTGGCAACAAGCCCGGATTCCACTTGAGGTGATTAAACATATCTTTGGAACTGTTTTACCGCAGGTAGGTATGGCCTTATGAAGTAAATAAGAACTGCTAATTATTGGATAGCTTCTTACCGAAAGATGAATGGTGATGCTGGTGAGTTGAATGAATGAATATTATCTTTATTTAGTTTATCTTACTGATGATAAGCTATCTTGACGTCAGGGTGCCCTAAAGGTGACTTTATTTTAATCTTCATTTGAAGCAGCAAGCAGTGACGACTACGAGCATCAAGTGTCAAAAGAATTAAGCAATACGATGTGTTTGAACAAACAAACAAAACAAAAACTTTGTGTAAACTTGATTAAGTTTCCAGCTTTTCAATATAAACTGCCAGTCGATGCATTTTAATTTCCTCTACCGATCGCTATTTCTGTTTTATAAAACAAATAAAATCAATATTAGAATATTACACGTGCTTACACGTGCAGTCTGTGGACCAGTAAAGTTATAGTTTAGGTACGTGCAAACAGTGTCCAGTATAATAATAATAAGTAACGCACTCAGGATACTGTTGAGGCTGCCGTGGCGATGTAACGCGTCAAAGATGTTTGCGGAAAGAAATATAGATGATTCTGCGGTCATCATACGTAAAAGAAGCGCTTCCCTACTTGCTCGTCTTCGAGGCAGTATCCACACTATCTTGAAATGAAATGGAAATCTATCTCCACACAGAATAAACCATGTCTGTCTCCTAACACTAGTAATTAAGGCCATTGCTAGTCACACTACGGGCATAGCCCGAATTAAATGCTATAATAAATAATTAAAAAGAAAAAAAACCGACCAAGTGCGTATCGGGCCACGCATAATGTTGTCCGATTGGTCCGATTTGCCTCCGAGCGATGATTTTTATTGTAATAATAAAAAACAAAGTTACATTTGCAGTCGAAAAATCTGTGCTCCCATACATCATATTTAGGAAAATATGTTATCCAAGTACATTTTATAAGTCGGTCAACTATTACTCGTAAACTTGTAAAGCCTACTTATTTATAATAGTTTTCCTTTTAACTTTGTTATAAACTACCACCTTCAATTTTTTCACACTCAAAACACAACCGTTCAGCTGGTAGAGGGGGGAACACTTGACTCAAACAAAAATGAGCAATTTAAAGCTTAATTTTTAACAAACTCACAATATTTTTAAAGACCTATCCAATGACTTCACACACTATGGGGTACGCGAGAGAGAAAAATCCCCGCTTTACGTGTACAGGATACCCTAAGAAAATACTTTTCGAGATTTTATTTTACCACTTTGTCGGCGTAACTAATCTGTACCTATATTCATGTCAAATTACAGATGTCTAGTACTAAGAGTATTTCAGCTAAGCTGCGGACAAACGTGCAGACGGACTGACATGGCGAAACTATAAGGATTCCTTGTTGGCTACCTAACCCCAAAAAATTAGCCCTAGTAACACAAAGCCTGCCAATATCGGCTGTCAGTGACTGTATCCGAAAGTTAAGCTGCGATACACTAAATACTAAGTAGTTGACTAGTTGTAAGCTGTAGTAATACACACCACTTTGTTGATCGGATCAAAAGTTTGCCTGTGTATGCTATGAAAACAGGTCAGTATTTAGCATTGTTTAGATAAGATAAAGAACACACGGAGTAAGTTTGTGTCGCCTGCCGCTGCGGTGTGTGGTTAACGGCTCAAATCTGTCGATTAATTTACATTTCTTAAGACGGTGTACTGGTTTAAAACAAGTAAAGAAATAAAAGGTTTAGGAAGAAAGAAACACATTTGACACACAAAAAAAACAAAGATTATTGTATACATTATTGTATTGTATAACGGACTGGTGTCCGCAACTCCACGTCCAAGTGCTTATTTTGAGTAAAAGATTATGTTTATTTCGGCAATAATGCCAGAAAGACGCTGATGAAGATGCTGTTTAACTGCTAGCGATTTTGGTGTGTTTGATGTTACGGCTTGCGGAACGGGCTCGGAGCGGTGTCGTGTGAGAATCGCCTTGTGATCCGCACAGACTGTAGACTAAGTACCTAGCCTTGTATGTGTCAATCTACCCTTGTCTATTGGTATAAACAAAGGTCGATCGATATCTGTACCTATAAATCGGGGTAGGTTTAGTTTCAACCACAGAACAAAATTCCAGCTCTGAATAAAGGCTACATCGTATTTTGGACCTAAACTAAATGTCTGGAATAGTGATTTTAATTGATAAATCTAACTTACTTAGGTAACAGACACTTGGCCGGTGTTCTAGCACAATACTCAGACATGACTCACGAATAAAAGGAAGATTAGAGACGATTGGTTTAAAATCCATTGATTTTAATTTTATATTAAGCTTCGTTCTGGATAGTGCAAAAGCTCTTGACTATTATTAGGTTCAAAAAATAAAAATTATGACAATTAAAAATTTGAAAGAAATCTAAATGTTTACTGTCATATTTCTAGTGCCATTCCAATGACTCGATACACACATAAACGTTTTGAAGTCGTGATCAGTATGTGGAAAGTATGAGCACCTAGTTCATATGAACCTGAAGTAAGTATGTAGTCCATTTCGTCAGTGATCACCGTATTCAAATGCACTCGACCTCGCAATTCGCTGCTATATCCCCCGCCCGTAGATAGGCCATATCCAGACACGAATTGATTTGTTTACTGACCTATGAAGCAACTTCTTACTATACTAATTGCAATGTCCACCTCATACGAATTTACGTAGTATATCGTGGTTAAATCAGAACAGCCGCTCGGGTCGATCTTTAGGTTAAGCCTTGCTTAGCTAGGTTGTCCGTGGATGGGTTACCACCCATTACATACCGAGTTTCCTCCGTGCCTCGGAAAGCACGTTAAGCCGTTGGTCCCGGCTGTCATTTGTAGATCTTTGACAGTCGTTACAGGTAGTCAGTGCCCCAAAAAGTCTCACAACCAGTCTTACCAAGGGGTATCGTATTACCTAGCGCTGACTGGGTTGTGGAGGTCAGATAGGCAGTCGCTCCATGTAAAATACTGGTATTTAGTTGCATCCGGTTAGACTGGAAGCCGACCCCAACATAGTTGGGAAAAGGCTAGGGAGATGATGATGAGATGCACTTTGAACATTAATTTCATGTTCAGACTTTTTAAAATTGCTAGCCTCAATGATCCATCCCTCATTCATCCATTTTGTAGATAATTGAGGATCGACCCGCGCGGCTGTTATTATTTAGCTACGTGCTCCTCAATAGCAGGACAGGTAATTCATGGAAACACTCGATTGCGTAGTCGAGATACAGGAATCATCAGTATTGTAGCCCTCCAGCTATTGATGAGACGAGGAAGTTTTACCTCGGTACTCGAAAATCATTCACTTCCAAAGGTATTGTTTGCACAACAATTCAATATTCATTTGTTGCGACCAACATGAAGCGCTATTGTTTCGAGTTCCATTAATGTGATTATTTAAACATAATATTTGGTATGCAATGTTGCGGGAGTGGATTTGATATATACAAGCGATATCGTTTTTATTGTTCTGTTTTCAAATCAAATCATTTTCATTTTTTTTTTTTATCAGTTTTATAATGAATATGGTTGACATGCTATAAAATTCATTGCATTGTATCGGAAATGTTGCCGTAATGTTTGCTCTATGTATTGATCTATTTGGTAAGTATTTTAATCACAACAAGATGACTAGTTATCTAGAAGTAGGTACCTTGTTCATATCAGGTGCGTACTACTCGCAACCGGCGCGCGGCGTGCGTCTATGACCAGATGTATGAACGTAGATGAGGCAAAAGGAGTATGTGTAAGGATCGTGGCAGGTGGCGCTCTGTGGTTTCTGCCTACCCCCATGGTAAAACGGCGTGAGTTTATGTATCATTGTAGAAAGACAGTCTACTTGGCAAGATAGCAAGCCTGCAGTTTCAGGCTGCGTTTAACGAAGGCAAGCATCGCCATTCGTTAAGATCTACCACACTTGAAACGTACCGTAAATGATCTCGTATTTTAATTCAAAAAAATATTTTTCAGGTGTGGCGAAAGTTCATCTGCAGGCATAGTATGAAAAAATCCTTTTCACCGACAACCGTAACGATATTCCACTACGAGCATCGTATGTAAACTACTATCCTTTTGACTTTCAGACTTCAGTTGTATTCGAAAAGATCTCGATAGGAAAAGATTGGATCGTTCGTTTAGTTTTCCCAGTCGACCAGTCAATAGACTATAAAAACCGTAAAACCTTCCGACTATAAAAGGGCTTTAAGATAGGTTCACATGGTTTGTTTTATAACTCAGTAGAGGCGTAACGCAGGACAAACACTGTTTACGATCTGTTAGCGTTATCATAGAGTGAGATTTGATGTAGCAACACGCCCTGTCTCCTCACTTACTATGATTTTATGTGAGAAAAAAGAATTAGGTCATGCGGTTGACACGTTTTTAGAACGCGAGGGATCTTTGAAACCAATCCTCATTCGATTAAATGAGTCGGAAAGGGATATGGAAGGATCGGATCTAATTATACCTCCCTTTATATTATTTACGATGCCGTCGCTATAATGTTAGCACTTTTTTAGGGTTCCGTACCCAAAGGGTAAAACGGGTCCCTATTACTAAGACTCCGCTGTCTGTCTGTCTGTCTGTCTTCAGGCTGTATCTCATAAACCGTGATAGCTAGAAAGCTGAAATTTTCACAAATGATGAATTAGTATTACCGCTATAACAACAAATACTACAAATTAAAAAAAAAATAATATTAAGGGGGGCTCCCATACAACAGATATGATTTTTTTGCCGTTTTTATAGATAATGGTACGGAACCCTTCGTGCACGAGTCCGACTCGCACTTGGCCGGTTTTTCTTATAATATTATTTCTGTTATCAACTTTCTGGGAGATTGTATCCAATTAGCGGCAATACTTTCTGTTACAAAAAAAATGTTCCACAACTTCTGAAAGGAAAATTAAGGCTCATTAGATCGAAATTAAGTTCGGCGTCAGGGAAGTTGAAAGTTTGCGAAATTCACAACATTAAAGAGAACTAAAGAAGCGAACCGTTCGTGGGTTGTTTCTTTTTTATTTTAATGAAAATGCGATCCTTAAAAGCGGAATAATAAATTGGAGCGCGCACTATTGGCGGTCTTATTGAATTCGATGGGGAATCGGTACGTAAGCACCATAAGCGACATGTGAGGGTGAAAATATATTATTTTTCTCCCCTCTGTGTAATTATTGGTATTTTTGGATGAATCTTGAGTCACCTCGTGACAACGGCACGGGGGTTAAACGTTGATTTAGTTTGTTAACTGGAAGTGACTTTTGAATCAATTTCATTCTAGTTGTTTTCTTTATATCTATATGCAGGATTGTAACGAAGGCAAACATAAATGATCACTCCACTCAGGAGTTATGGCCTATATTTTTTCTTTAAATACGATGTGCTACAACTTGCTACGCGGTGCTACAAGGCGCTACGAGGAACTACACGACGCTACGCGGAGCTACGCAGTTAGACCGTCTAGTTCTAGACGTCTAGATACTCTTTAAAGAGACCTTGACCTCTGACTCAGCTTCGGCCTTTATTCACAAAAGTAGATAAGATCTTGTTATCATTTATTTACGCACTAGATCTTTCATTTCATTACTATTCAAGGAGTCAAGTCTTCTATTTGAAATAAATCCTTCTAGTTTGAGTCTTTTTCAAAAACCAATTCTGTTTCATTTCCAATGAGTTACCTAAGTATAGTCGACCAAAGGGAGAGAGTCGCTGTCATATCGCAAAACGCCAAGGTACATATTTCTTTGCATATCAATTAACTAGATTAAACTATAATGAAGTCGCAATTTACTGGGGATTATTATCAATAATAGTAAAGTAATTACGAGATCGATTATACTTACTTTCCAGTCTCTCTTTATTGAACAAATAATCTAGTTCCCCTTAGTTGATAGTCTCAGTAAAAGGTTATTCTTTAGAGCGAAAGACTTTTAAAGATACACTTACGATGGACCAAAACTAAACAAATTCATTACAATCTACTCACAAGGCTCAGTCGGTTACTGTCGGTACAAGCTTATGTCATTTTCCTATATGGAGGATACGCTGAAGTAGCCCGCGAAATCCAAATTTTCTAACGTAAAATGCTGGTCAGTGTCTTTCAAAATTTAAAGGGAGTTTTTTAAATGAACTTAGAGGGTTGTATTGATGATTTAAATGATTATAACTCTGTTAAGCCATGTTTGTTATGGTCGCGAATCATATTTTAATCAACATACAGCCTGGTAAATTGCAAAAAAAAAACAAAGAAAATTTGAATTTCGCGGGCTACCCTGGCACCTAAGGTATTACTGTGACATGGAATCCCATTTTTTTTTAATGATCTTTATTCTGACACCCTCTATTCAATACTTTAAGAGTCTCCTTGTATGTAGCCCAATGTTTGTGTTAGCAACTACCCTAAAAGCTTCAATGTAGCAATTCCAAGTACCGTGTCCACAATATAGGGTAGCTTGCCCTAATATCTACTGCTACCTCCGTGAGGGCTTATATTACCCAATACATTAGGTTTATTGATCGTTCGATGGAAGCGTTATTTTCGAGGGATCTCTCTTATAATGGCGGTGTGGACCCGTGAGAAATACATCATCTTGGCTGCGTTGTTTTTTTTAGGTAAGAAGATATTATGGAGGATCATGGTGAGCCAGTATTGATGGGCCAACTTGTAGGAAACTATGCGCTAGCAAGCCTCTTTATGAGTCCATGTGTAATATAAACATTTTACCAATAGCTTACGTTTTGCAATTGTTTTTTTAGAATGAATGTTTACTTCAAGGCTGACTTCTTACGAAGTGTGATTGTTTATTATAAATTTACTTTTATTGTACTGTTGAAATTTTAGCACTCGACTAGGTGATATTCAGCGTCAATTTTAAGGTACCTAGTGAGAAGCTCGTGGCTAAACAATAACAGCCGCCCGGGTCGATCTCCAGGTTAAGCCGCGCTTGCCTGGGTTGGTCCGTAGATGGCTTCCCACCTATATACAGTTTGCTCCGTGCCTCGGAAAGCACGTTAAGCCGTTAGTCCCGGCTGTTATTTGTAGATATTTGACAGTCGTTACAGGTAGTCAGTGGCCCGAAATCTAAGCCAGTCTTACCAAGAATACCTAGTACTAACTGGGTTGTGGAGGGCAGACAGGCAGTCGCTTAGTGTAAAAATTCAGCTGCATCCGGATAGACTGGAAGCCGGCCCCAACATAGTTGGGTAAAGGCTAGGCAATTGTTGATGAGAAGACAAGTTAGAAGACTGGACATAATCTAGGAACTCATTTTCTGCTGCACTCTGTGATCCAAATATTTACTTACTGCATATTCATATTCATCTACTTACCAACTTCACTTTAAGTTTATATAATCAAAAATCCACTCCCCATGCATGTTTGAATAAGAGATGGTATGGTAGAAAGCTTAGTAATAAAACAGCATATGAAAATAGGAACTCATTTATTTACATACAAAATATTTACACAGCACCAATCGTTCTTGGTACCCATACAAACAGAATGGCATCTTGAGCAAATACACCTAAGTTATTATTAAATCGATTATAATGACGTCACTTTACGAATAAAAGACTAAACCAATGATGTTATATAACCTCATTGGACTAAACTATCAAAATTAAAATTATTATGAGTCTCTTTGAGCGAATCTCAAGCCTTAAAAACTAAGTTGGAAAAGAAAAAAAAGAGAAATGAGTAAGATTTTGAGCAAATTAAATTACTTCAATTTACGACATACCGCCATCTTGGGCGGGGTTGAATTGTCGCCCCTTTTAGAAATAATAAAAGCCCCCAAGCTCCCAATGTCCGGCTATAAGGATAGAAAATAATTTTAAGGATCATAAGATTTTATCATTATTTTTGGAATGGAATGTTTCATAATACTCTATTTTACTTTATACTCTAAAATAATTAAGAAAAAAAAGTTCTAAAAATATAAAAAATATCAATAAAAAATAGACACAACCAAAATTCATAAAGAACCGCGTGTAAAGAAACCCGAAAAGGTTAGGAAACAGGATTTATAAAATAACTTTCAAGAGTTGTAACAGCTCTTTGGAATAATATCAAAATAACCTCAATGTTTGTACGAATTAAAATCTCATTGAACTAATACTAACACTACATATTAAAATTTTTGTGACAACCGAATGAAATATCACAACACGAGCCCTGCATCTGTTTTGCAATCTCCTAATCACTAACGGCCACACGATCAAAGAGTTCATAATACTTAGGTTGGAATGTTAACAATTGCTATAAATTCAAGTCGTCATCTGACTCGCTGTCGCTAAAATCCTTTAAAGCCTTATTTATCTCTTCCTCGACCTCCATCTCACTCTGCAGTTTCTCATCCACCGCTAACTTATTATAGACTACATTTGGTTTGTAATAGCCGCCGCAACAATACCTCTTTGCAGCACAAGATAACATGAAATACAAACAAGCAGAACTGACTACGAACAAGACAACTACAAGAGCAACGTTCAGCCTATAGTGCCAATTAGCGTCCTTTATTTGCGCCAGTACCGTTTTCTGGTAACAGAAGTATTTAGGTTCGGTGTCAGTTAAGTTGAAGAGTTGAGCGTCGTCTAAACAAGTCAAACATTGATTGTTGTGAGGGCCCACGCATGTGGCGCATGTGTAATGACACGGCAGGCACGTGAGAGGGGGCTTAGCGTCGCTCTCATTAGATGCAGGCTCCATATCTAAAGCTTCTAACGCGCTCTGCTTAGGGGCGTCGTCGTACTGTCTTTTCATTATAGCCCCCTCGGAATAGTAAGTTAGATTACGTCTTCTTGAAGTCCGTTCCATCAGAATCTCACTCGCATACGTACCGTCTGGACAACGTTTGTAGCATCGACCGGAGAACAAATGCAAGCCCTTCGCGCACTCTAGTGAAAGAAAGAGAACAGAGATATTTAATTACATGAAACAATTGAGCGACAGTCCTTCACCACCCAGCACCTTTTCCAGCGTCCATGCAGCTTGCGATCTCTTGCCAAATGATGCTGATGCGCGTCCGAGCGAGACTCGATGTCAGTTCACAGAGAGGGAAGCAAGTTTAGGAAAACTTAGGAAAGGTAACATAGAATCTTGTCACTGATCTCAAATAATTTTGGTCATACATACTTTGTCTAATCATACAGTTGACGAAAACAAACGAATGTTGAAAAAGAAGTAAACATGCAGAGAGACGTGCACAAAATTAAATGAAATCAGACAGAAAATAGAGTTTAATTTCATGTGACGAAGAATGAAAGGTGAGAAGAAATTAATAGTAAATGTGTGCCAGTGCATAACTAAATCGACATGTGAAATAAATGAAGCGTGGTTTGCGATGCTAACTGATTAAAGCAAGCATAATCTAAGCAAAGCGAAACATGCAATAAACAAATGTAATAAAAATAAACAAAATAAAACTAATGAAACATAGTTTGTTTTCTTATAACAACACGTAATGCAACTAACTGCTTAAATCTACTATCAGAGACAAGACACTATAACAATATTGTCGTTAAAATGAAAACCTGAGTAAATTTTGTAATAAAAGATTGTTTTTATTATTTCCCGTTCACATTAGATTCAATATATACAAATTATGCTTCAACATTTACATTAATAGATACAGTTCATTCGGCTGCTACTTAACTTCGAAATCGGTGAACAATTTTACATTTTACACAACTATTATAAAAATGAGCCTTTTTGATGATTTCTAGTCCATCGAGCGATAGGTTTACAGTAGACCAACATTATTTTTGACTTGGAATCTGTTGAAAATGAAGTGTTAGAATTGATGATGGAGAAGTATTCTAGATACTTATCTATTATATTAAAATTACGATAATTTTACTACCAGTCGATGAGAAATCATGAACGTTCAGTCGTTTTCAATTTACAGGTTTGTGAGCAAATTTGTACAAGTCTCCAAATTTATTTATATCGATACATACCTACTTATTATTTACAATTATCTTTATATTGTTCTATGCTATATGGATTGGCAATCTTTGCTATGATCACAACCACAATATGCAATTATGTTAAACCTACAAGTTACGTCCAAATACATGAAAACTACATTCATTTTATGTAGTGTTTATCGTAGCATATATTTATTTGATTGAAAATCTGAGCTGATCTCAGTAAAATTAAGCAAGAAAGCTATTTCCATTAAAACAAGCGAACATAAAAACAATTTAAAATCGAATTCATTGCAATATTTGTTCCGTATAAACACTCTGACGTTCATCTTAGCTATCGCTTTTGAAATTTAATGTTAGACTGAAAACTCATGTTCTCGACATGTCTTAACGCCTCAAAAATCATGATTGGTAGCGTGATAACTCCTAATTATGCTACGACAAACACGTCGTCGAGAATAAGGACAATTTAAACACGAAACTTATTATAACAGATATGTATTCCTGTCCAAACATACGTAAAGGCGATCTTTTCATTATAACAAATATAGAAATATAGGTATTCTTCATTTAATTAGGAAACTATTTCAAAATATTTATGAATATTTATGAATGAACAAAATAGAAATAGCTGCGAACAACTCTACAACATTATAAAGCAACAACTCACTGAAAAATATCGCCAAAACGATGCCTAAATAAATCAAAACATAATTTATTCTAAAATAAATTTATTCTATTACTTTATTATAATATCTAAATATAGTCATTAATAAATAAATTATGTTATAAACATGTGAAGGGCTTCAGTAAATGCGCTAACATTTGGTATCATTTTCATAATTCAACGTAGACCGATACGTTTTTAAGTGAAAATAAAAGTTGCACAGTGAACTAGCGATAATTTTAAAGATAAAAAATAGCTACACGTTATCAAGCTGCAAAAAAAATTACTATGAGTAATTTTAAGTCGTACAAGTTACTTTTGACCAAAATCTTAGTCATTTTTATATCAAAATGAATACAATATTGGTCATAGTGCAAAATAAGTACGTAAAATGGGCCTAAGTTAATACACCACATAGATATTACAGTAAGGCCTTGTTCACACCAAATTTATAGTCTATCACCGACATTGATGCGACTTGGACAAACAAAAGACAGTCAGTTGCCTGCTGAAGTTGTCTTGTTTTTCATACATTTTGAAGTCACAGAAAGGAATCACCCGGCAGTATCTACAGTCAGTAATACCAATACAATTCGTGACACTGAAAGTACGGTAAGCGCCAAACTTCTGTCACGGACCAGCTTCAAAGCCGTAATTTATGTCATGATGCGAGTAAAAATGACACGCTGGTTTATATTGAAAGTATTGACAATCGGGCTCTAGTAGCGACTGCAAATACAGCGTTGTCTCCGTGCACTGTGTCATTGAAAAATAATCTCAGAATCGGCGGCCTACGATACGTTTTGGCGTGAACTCCGCCTTACATATTGATTTTAAGAAAAACTTTATACATTGTTCACTCATACTCACTTACACGTTTGCAATTACTCGTGAAAAATGGACGTTATCGATTTGATATCGTAATTATACATTATTATACGTAATTGCACTTGTTCACTAGCTCTTCATTAATATTTTTGCCAATAAAGTGATGGTTTATACAAATGAACATTACTTATATAGTAACACCTAGAGAATTACATTTATTTCATTTTATTTTATTTTAGCTGACCATTTTCAAAGTTTGATGTTTTTCTCCATGAAACGTTTTTGGGAGCGTTAAAATGTGGAGTCCAGACGTCGAAAAAGCTATTTCCTGTATTTAGTTAAAGCTACTTCATTGTTTTTTCAGCTAAGTAGCATCGTATCTACGTAAGATTTCCTTAGTTTCCAGTTTTCTGATGAGATCAGGTAGCCTACCATGACATCTTAAAGAAGTATTGTTTTAATCTTATTCCAGAGTGGGAAAGAGATGGCGCTGGACTTTCTCTATAGCTCCGTTTCTTTCCCACACTGGACTGACATTAAAACAATACTGCTTTAAGACGTCATGGTAACCCCCCTGGTTCATCTAATGTCAAATACATATGTCTAGTGATTGATTGGATGTTTTTATTTCAACCAGTCACTAATCTATTATGATATTTTACATCAGAGACTTGCGCCTGTTTTCAGTAACACTAAGCGGCACCCAATGGAATGCGTAAATATTATTGCTATGTTGGATTTTCAACTTAACTCCGAAGAGCGTCGAAACTTGAAACTCCAACAACACACTATTTAAGCTTACATTTAGCTGTCGTATAACTAAAAACAGGAACTAATCAACGTTACAGAAGAATTTGGTTTTTCCGTCTTTTTCTTTAGTTTTAGTTTGCTTTCTCAAACGTTTGGACTCGACACGATAACAGCAGAAACTGTTAACTATTACATTATACATCCCTTAACGAACAGTACGTAAATCTTAAGTACGAGTCTATGTAGGTACGAGACGCAGCATTATTTCCTAACTATTGGTAAACATTCTAACATAAGTTGGGCCGTGAGCACGCCGATCTTGTCTGGTTGTCTGAACATATCAGTAAAGGAGTATAGGTCATACGGACTTGTCCTAGTTGAATCTGATTTTAGGTTCAATGGTCAGATTAAAAGTTAGACCGAAAGTCTGACAACCCATCTTCACATCATATTACCCAGTACTAACTGGGTTGTGGAGGTCAGATAGACAGTCGCTCCTTGTAAAATACTGGTATTCAGCTGCATCCGGTTAGACTGGAAGCCGATCCCAATATGGCTGGGAAGAGACTAGCCAGATGAGACGTTGATGGGCGAATAATTCAGAAAATAAAAAGAGAAGGACGGATATCGTCAAGTCTTTTCCAAACTCAAAAGATTAATATTATAAATATTCTAAAACCGTTAAATAAATGAATAGATGTCTGAACTAGATGCGAATTGAATAGACAGCCCATTTAGAAGTAATCAGTCAAACTTGCAAGGATTAAGACTGAACCAATAGCCAAACAGTATCATAGGATTTCCAATGAATTCACCGTCCAATCCTGTCAAAGCTGTTAAGTTGTATATAGCTGCCTCTATAGTAGTAAGGCTCTGGTTACCGACAAAGCTTTTGAAAGCTGGTCCTTTCGGAAGTATCTCCGTGGATCAAAGCAATGGTTGAGCTTGTTTGATTAGTTTAGTTGCCATATATTTTTAGGTATAGTTGTCATATTGTTGCTAGCTGCATTAATTTTCAGGAACAATAAACCGATGTAGATTTAATTAAGTCACTTGTTGATGTTGTTATAGTTTTTTTTTTTTCAATTTGTATCTACTATCTCTGGCTATGGCCATTGGCAGTTTTACTGTACGTAAATTTATAAACCAAAGTATCTTAATTGGTAAGAAACAATGGTAGACCCAGACAAAATCGGCTGCCATACAGCATCGCTACTTCCCACATTGTGATCGGACAGCAGCATAATTGTAACTTAAAAACAAACATATCAATAATAACAGCTTGTACTTAGATATAAACCCGGTAAATTTAACTAAAATCACAATGCCTTAGGCGCAGTACTAGGGACCCAGCTGGGCGATAGAGGTCGGCGTTAGGCGTCGCAAGCAGGGCGCGCGCGGGGGCCGCGGGGGCCGCGACGTCCGCGACCCAAACCATGCGCGTCTTAACTCTAACCTTACGCTAGCAGTTAGTGCACAATCGCGATTACTTACTCTATGGGGCTGTCTGCGTTGAGACCTAATACCTGAGGACTGTAAACCCAACGCGTCGGCCACTGACATTAACATGATGATGAAGAGGCACAAACCTAGGCAGTGTAGCGACTGTGGCGCGTGTGTAGCGCAACCCGAAGCGTTGCCCGTGTACTGTCCCGCACTGCCTGAGTCCACCGTCTCGGGGGGACTATCTTCGCTTATCTAGTGAAAAAAAAAGAAATAATTCGTAAGTTCCAAAAAGAAAATCAGTCTCTTTTCACTCGAAGATGTTCAAAGAAATACGATTCATTTCATGAGATGCTTTGATAGGATAAGTACAAATAAGATTCTATTAGATACGCTACGAAGTGAATTCTGGTAGTAAAATAGCGGCTAACTTTAATACAAATAAATCACATTACTAAAAATATGTTTGAGAATTAACATTACGTAGTAAAACATTTTTTACTAAAACATTCTAATAAAAATTAAGGATTTCAGTTGAAACATTATCAATACTACGTCAAGATGGTCAAAATAACGATCTCTAAACGTTACGATTTTAATAACAAAATACTAAATCAAACGAACTTTAAGTTTTTAGGTACATTTTGTTATGAACATACACTTTTCACACCATGTAACTTTACCGAGTTCTTCATTCGTTTTCACCATTATCCGAATATCTATGTCAAACGAAAAAATACTTTAATGAAGTAATTATTTACGTGCTTCACAATTGATATTTTTTATTGAACTTAATATGTAAACATACTACACACTAATACTCAAATTGGTAACACAAAAAAGAAATATTCTCGATTTAATTTTAATTAAATTGCAAAATTTTACCGGATTATTTGGGTACACCCTGTTGTGTATTCCGTTACACTAAAAATACAATTGTGCAAACAAATCCTTGACGAATTTCCATAATAACTTCCTAAGTACTTAATTGTTATTTTTTTCCGAAACACAATTGTTCACGAGCACAAATGTTTTACACAAAGTATGTGATTAAAATTCAAAAGTGATTTTCTCGTGGAAAAACGATTGCAACTTTAAGACTTTTCAAAATAGTATGACTTCCAAAACCAATGTCCGTATCATAATAAAAATATTATAATACTATCAAAAGTTAATAAATGTTCAGGGGCATAGACCTCGCGACTGTATACAAACTAAATTCCTAATATTTTCACTAAGACTCGTCTGGCCCTTGCCACCATTTGTTCAAGTAAATATCTTTCAATGCACACTAAAGAGAGAAACAATCTTCATAAAGTTTCTCATTTCTTCATCGTCTCTCGTTTATCAGAGAACGTAAAAACTGTCTGTACTGTATATGAAAAAAAAATTAGTTCTATACATGAAATAGCTGGTTGTATCGCAAGAATTGCGGGTGGCAGTCTTGATGAGTTCAAACTGATGTATGTGTGTAAGGATGCTTGCATAACGATACGGCTTCTCAGTACGTAAGTATATGTCGGAACGGATCGGTACCGATCGGTACGGGTAAAAAAGTCCCATACTTTCTGTATGCGCTCGCACATAAAGAAAACAAAACACGGTTCACAAAAACAGACGAAAAATTTGCTTTTCGGCCCCGACTTGTCGGTTGGCCTAAAAACAAAACTATTTAAATGTATTTATGAGAAATGTGGGTGATTTCTCTATATGCGAGCGCAAACAGAACAGCATGATACTATTTTATTTATTTATTTAATTTTCAAGTACATTAGTGGTACATAGGCGGACTTAATTCCACAAGGCATTCTCTACCAGTCAACCTTTGGGTTAAATAAGAAAACATAACTTCTTGTTTTCGAAAATATATATAATAATATTTTATTATATATTATTTTACCAGCACCGATCGTTACCGATCCGGTCCGATTAGTCCGTATGGGGAACCCGTATCTTTATGCAAGCACCCTTACTAAGGGGCGTAAATTTCCGAATCGCGTGAGGTTATTAGCCTAGATACAAAATGCAGTAGTTTTCCTACCTAATAAATAATCTAGGGCTATAAATCTTCGAAGTAGAAATTAATCATCACAGCAGTAATTTAAGTGTAGTGTGCTGGTATTTATCTTTAGACTCCACGAACTACGCTATCTTTTCTCAAAGATGTCTGAAATCTGTCACCGAGTTAATTATTTGACTAGATTTTATTTAAATGGGAATTCAGTATCGTATTATTTTTAGACTTTAAGATGATGATAAGGTGTCTTGGGTTTGAGCTAGCAACATTTGCATTGTTATCTATTCTTTGAATTTAAATCTTGATATTCTCAGACGACCTTTAGAAAACCTACGAAGGATAGAAATCTGATATTTTAATGATTGAATTCGTTTCGGCCTATTATAAATTAAAGTCGGCGCGGTGTTCTTCTCACTCAATGGATGTGGTTTCCACCATCATTGAGAATACTCCGAAAAGTTTGTGTGTTAATAAGCTCTCATTTTATGGAGAAATCTCGATATTTCCGCAAGTCAAAACAACAGGGTAAGTAAGATAAAAACCGTGGTTGTTATTTGTTTTCAGCTTGCGAACATTGGCTAAAAATAAATGAACTACCTATGAAATCGTTCCCCTTAAGGGATGGTGAGGGTCTGCAAGAGACAATAGGGCGATAACCTCAGGTAAGTTAGCGGAAAATTGTTTGGTGTCAACCTGAACAAATTAGTTTAGTTTGCATCTTTGTTTTCGTCTTGGCAACATCTAACGTTATAAAATCATAACATCACGCCTGTAATCCCCGAAAGGTTAGGTAGAGGTATATCTAATAGTACACCCACATTTCGCAACTATGTTTTATGTCCCATGTAATAGTGAGCGAGCCTGTTGCCATCACCCGAGCACAAATCCAGACTCCGTGGCTGCTACTGAGATAATCCTGATGGGAAAACCAAATAACACGGCCAGAACTCATGACCTCATGCTCAGCAGTCGCGCTTGCGACCAACGAGGCAGTCAACGATGCAGTCTTATGTTAGTATCTGAACATACATAATTTATCCTCTAATTTTCTGTAAGATTTTCAATATCATTCATAAACAATGTCTCGTTGTATTAACAGCTTTCGACGCCAAGTCGAGGGTTGAAAAATCAGCATCGTGCTGTATTTGGTAAATAATTAAGATAAAAGTGTAAAGGAACAAAAGTCTTGTATGATTGACTGATTTCAAATATATTTTTCCTATCTTGGTATTATTCTATTAATAATAGAGTCTCAGATAAGGGCTTGAACAGAACAAACGTTGTTTTTTGGTGAATGGGTGTCAAGGGAACAACAGCTGTTTGCGTTTCCTATTTCGGTCCTAAATGTGACGTGTTTCGGTTAAAGGGAACTGTCAGCTCCACGCACTATTATGTCACGGATGGAGTGTCTGAAGCTATGACTACATTAATAAATTCTCGCTTTCTGCGTCCTATTCGAGGAAACATTCAAAGAAGGCATACTCAAGGAGGTCAGATGGCTGTCACTTCGTGTGAAATTATATGGAAACTCAGAAGGTAGTACCTAAACATGAATGCTGAGGAACTGTGAGTACGGTTCTAAATTTAATTCCCAGGGTTTTAAATTACTCAGTAACAGCATGACGTTTGGAAGTTGGCTGTATCAAACTCCCATGTAGCACATAAAGCCGTTGCTCCCAGGGCTGATCTCTCTCCGGGCGTATTGGTTTGCCGGTCCATCGGACTATGAGAGTAGAGAAAGAGAGAGTGCACTTGCGTTTGCGCACACATTTGTGCAACTGTGTAACTAGTGTTCTTTTCTGCTGCCTATGTATGCAATTTTCACAATAATAATATGCATTATCAATCATGTGACAATGCATATTCTCACTACGAGCTCACAAAATATTTGTGTGGTTATTGTGACAAGCCCGACACACTATTCCCAAACCACTGCAACTCCTGAAAGCCAGAATCAACACTGGCGTCCACCAGAAAAGCGCCGAGATAATGAAGCTCGACGAAGTTCTCGAGAAACAATTTATCTGTCTTGGATCCCGCAACGAAATTAATCAGAAAAGAATAGCGGAGGAGTAGTAAGGTTAGTGTTTGCAAAGATTTGTCAATGATAACCCTAAATTTTTCGACACTTTTTAACATTTATTACGCTTATGCTTCTAGCCCAATCAACTTGTCGATGTTAAAAATGTACAAGCAACTGTACTAATTGGCGAATCGAATCAACCGTTAAATTAGGACGATAACAATGTGCTGCATTAGCAAATCTAACGCCCGCAGCAAGGATACATTAGCCAATTAGTCGAGCCGATGGACAGTTATGGTTCAGTGGATTGACTTGGTTAGAACATGTCTGTCTGTTGTGTTGTGTGCTTCTGTCTTATAGAATCGATTTTGGTATACATGCTGCGATATATAACATTATTAGCCGATTAGCCTTTAATGTGCTCACTGCTGGGACATGCAGTTCCTCTCCGAGAGAGATAGTGGGCTATGATCCACCAAGCGAGCCCAATGCGGGTTGGATGTTGTCACGTTTCGTCGACTTTTTGGTCATAGGACATGCTGGTTTCCGTACGATGTCTTCCTTTTTGGTTGGATGTAATAAATTATCTCACGGAAGCGATTTAAACATAGCCTATGACACTCGAGATTAAGTAAGCTTCCCATAATTTGAAAGAATTTTCTGATTCGGATCAGTAGTTTCGAAAAATACCTACACACAAACTTACAAACAAATTTTACCTCATTATAATATTAGTATAGTAGATGATCAATCGACATTGGTAACCACGAAAACTGCTGCGAAATAAAGGTGCTATTCAAGCCAAACAACTGCCTTGGACGTCTGGTTGTACTAGTCTACACTGTACGTGTTAGGAAAACTAATTATGATTGATGCAGCAGCAAATCTGCATCCTAATTGCAATACCTCTCATGTTGACATATTGCTTTATTCTTGTTGTCGAGCATACGAACTTATCAAGCATGTGGAGCAACGGATTCTATTGCAGTCTGACGATAATTAAATAATTGCAATTTGGAGTGTGTTATGCTATTAGGTTTTAGGGTACATAACCCTACAACCTAGTCTTCTTTAGCCAGCTATTTCAAAAGGAAATAATAACAACTAACATAAGCATAATAATCAGCTAATGAGGAGCTCGTGGCTAAATAGTAACAGCCGATCGGGTCCATCTTCGGATTAAGCCGCGCTTGCATAGGTTGGTCCATGGATGGGTAACCGCCCGTACCTCGGAAAGCGTGCTAAACCGTTGGTCTCGGCTGTCATTTTTAGAACTATTTAGCCACGAGCTCCTCGCTCGTGGCTAAATAGTAACAGCCGATCGGGTCCATCTTCGGATTAAGCCGCGCTTGCATAGGTTGGTCCATGGATGGGTAACCGCCCGTACCTCGGAAAGCGTGCTAAACCGTTGGTCTCGGCTGTCATTTTTAGAACTTTGACAATCGTTACAAGTACTTAGTCAGTGGCCCGAAAGTCTGACAACCAGACTTACCAAGAGGTATCGTATTACCCAGCACTGTCGCTCCATGTAAAATACATTCAACATTCAGCTGCATCCCAGAAAAGGCTAGGTAATGATGATAAGCATAATAATCAGCTAATAACTGGCTGCGACGCAGAATCTGCTCTCTACGAGAAGAGAGGCGGTAATAACTAACTACTATTTACAATTTTTTTATATGGGCATTTTTATTACACGATCAAAATGGGGTTTACGTTAGATTTTTATGAAGTCGTACGGATCGTCAAAATAAAGGCCCCATTAACACAATTTTCACGGCAATTTTTGACCATTGTTATTTTTCGCCATTTCTACATATTATAACGAAAATTTGTATTGCGTTCAAACGTGTGTAAATGGCTTTTTTTACTGTCTGTACATTTGTAAGAGACACATTTTGATCGTCAATAAAATTTTATTTTATTTTACCGTATTTTCAACGGTCTGTGATAACAGTTTGAAGTCTACTAAAAACATTGTCGTTTATACGTTTTTAGCTTAAATGCTCTTGGAAAATAAAATAAACACGTTTTTCTTTTATTTCTCTTAATTTAAGTTCAGGACTACGCTGAAATATATTTATGATAAATATATAGTACAGATGTATTTTATAGACAGAATTTCTATTTTCATTTTATGCCGAACTCAAATAATAACAGATTGACTGAATAATAGACTGCCCCGGTCTAGTGGTCGCAAGCGTGCGTGAATGCTGACGGAACGGAGCCCTGGGTTCGATTCCCTGTTCGGGCAAAGCGTTATTTGGTTTTTCAATCAACAATTTCTCTTAACATAAGTAACTGCCTAAATGTAGGTGTACTATTAGGTACACCTCTGCCTAACCATTCGGGGATTACAGGCGTGATGTTATGTAGGTAATTCAATTCAATGTTTACACATTGGCACACAATTGTTTAAAACAATAACGCCACACATGGCCATTGTCTAGTTATTGACTTAAGTCCAAATGTTTGAACTCGGTATTAAAATAATATGAGGACAATGCAGAGCCATCGATTTGTATTGATATCTCTACAGATATGAGAACAAAGAGAGATTAGACATTGCTACTTATTTTGTTTATTTATGAGACTCAATCTCTATTAGTACCTACCCAACTAATCCTAAGATACGAATTTCAACATCTATCAACTATACAGCTGTACAAGAGTGTACAACGATATTTTTGGCGCTTGACAAAAATCAGAACTAACAAAAAAAAAAAAAAAAACATAGGTTTACTAACTGTGCTCCTCTACCAACGTCTTTCGAATGCCAGAAGATCCTTGAATCACTGTACTTCTCGACAAACTATATTACTTTAAAACTTCCAGCACTGCAAAATGCTACTGTAGCACCAAAACAAACGTTTCCATTGCGCGTCCAAACAGAAGAACAAAATATGAATCAAGGATTTGTTTGCACAGAGTAAACAACAAACAGAAATTCCAACTCACCGTGTGCGAGTGCCAGACGAGCGAGAGGTCATCGTCGAGTGCATTCTGTCGCACTTCTTCAACTGACTCGGCGGCTTCGCTGGCCCCGCTCCATGTAGTCCCTACATTAGGTGGCACCACTGGAGGTACTAACACCCTGGCTGCACCAGCTCCCGCTCCGCCATTCAGTAAGTTCGTCTCAGGAGACGCGTCATACTCTTGAGGCGGTGTTTCCGTACCGTAGAATATCAACTCCCATTGTGTTAGCGGACCCGCTGCGGAAATTAAATAATTTTAATGGGTAGGAATTATAGTGGAGGAGAGATGGTGTTTTACAATTAAAGCTCTATTTCTTGTTATTACGCAGTTAAACACAAGCGTGAATATGAATACTATACTATTAAAAAAGGGCTTGATGGACGGCAACGACTACAAAAGTAAAACAAAATAAACTCAAAAAATCACACAAACGAAATTAACCATTACTGTCTACTCCACGTAATTACTTAATCGAAAACAAAACTCAATTCAAACCGAAACTGTTTCGTATAAAAGTTTCACTACAAAATAAAATGTAAATAATGCAAACACACGGCATGCAAAGAGCCGCGGACTCTGGAACAAAGGTAATTGACGTGCAGTTGAACTAGCGGCGAAAATAAACGGTCGGAGCAAAACACGGACACGACATGCATGGCGGTACCGTGGGCTTGAAGTGGTGCGGGGTATATGCGCTGTATCTTGGGGTACTGCTCGAACAGACTGGACATCTTGCGCCCTCTAGCGTCCGCCAGCGGGTCGCCCAGGTCGGCTCGCAGGTTCAGACTCAGGTCCGCCGCAGTCGACGTCGTCACCCGCGCGGTCGTGCTCTCAATGGGCGAACGTGTCGCCGGCCGACTTTGTTTCGACTTTTGTGAATTCCTATTCGGATTCTTTGAGTTCTTATTCTTTTTCCGCTTCACCAGCCCAACCGTGTAGGTTGGCACGATCGGTACCGGCTTCCCTCTATTGTTTTTGCGGCCCGCCTGCACCACTATGGGTCGCGTCGCGTTGCCCTTGTTGCGTATTATTGGATTCCGGAACGGTATGGGATCGTTTTTAGCTGCAGGCGTGCTAGTTCCATATAAAGTTAAAGACCAATCTTGCAACGTTGCTCGCCCTATGACGTGGAATTGAACAAACAGATATTGATTTATAAACATTTTATACTACAGCTACCGAAGATTAGTGAAAATCTTTTCGCTCAATAGAATGATAAGTAGCTGAGCTGAATAAACAATCTCTGGAGCTGTCGTCTTAAGCCTTTCTTGGGCCTTTAAAATTTCCAGACCGTCGACTTTTGTGACAAGCCATTCGTTATAAATGTGGTCATAAAAACTTTGCAGATTAAAGTCAGAGTTTCTGCTATTAAAAAAAGATTCATTAAAGTATGTAGGCAGTTTTACAGGGTGAGTATTTAATTCTAAGATTAGTTAGCACGATGATTGAATTAGTACGAAAATTCCCCTGTCAAATTTGTCACCTGTTGAAAACATGCACCCTGTATATTGTCATTTCGCTTACCCATATATCGTCCCTCGTTGGTGACTTCTATGCGCCAGACGCCCAGAGGCGACTCGCCCCACATGTGGACGGACATGAAAGGCCACGAGTTGAAGCCAGCGCGGGACGAGTCGTGCGGCCTGCCGGAAAATTAACCGTCTAATTACACCCAGCGTGCGCTAGTTAGCGTCTTGTGTCGGCTTTAATAAAGTGAACAACTAACAACACACTGCACATGATTATTCGTGCAGCGAACACAGTGAGCTGTGAGAGTAGCGAAAGAAATATATTTCACTAAAGGCCACCGCATAGATAAGCACTGCACTAAACCAGCATCGCCTCATCTCGAGCCATTTGCGATTTGTGTCAAGAAACTCTATGCTGCAACGCACACTATTAGCACAGTAACGGCATCATCATACTTGGATCAGAATCAGCTAATAAAAATGAGGTGAGGTGATGTCAGTTCAGTGCTATTAAGTATTTAAGCCTAAGATAGCTAAAATCCAGTCTATAAACAAAAATATTCAATAAACACCAAATAAACATTCTGAAAAATATCCAATTTCCCCGTATTTTAGTTAGCTTTAATAACGTTGTCCATGAGCATATAAAGTCGTGAGCTGGAAACTAAAAAGGTAAACAATGACGGACGTAGCAAAACATTATCACGTCTATTTTAAACTGAATAGATGGCGCATTTTGTATTTGCGGCCACGTTGTTCCATGTCACAGCACATCATAGCGCCGTGCATTAGCTTTGACAGCGCAGTTAGTGTTTAAACAGTAGGCTAACTCTGAATTGTTCTGGAAGTATTTTATTAAGTGTATAATTTGAATATTCATTTGAAGTTTAGTCTTGATGGGTTAAGAGGTATTTTTACACGACTGCACAAAAAATGAGTGTTAAGTTTTCTGGGTTCTTGTGTTTTTCTTTATACCACCGTAACTTCTAAACGCCCAAACCGATGTCGATGTATATGGTATCGTTAGGATCTTTTTAAAATTTTGATTTAAATAAGGCCTGGTTAACTTACTTCAAAGGATTTTCATTAAACATTTTTCGTTAGTGATAATGAGCAGTAATCAGTTACCTATAGGCTATAAGCACCACAACACCTACCTAACTAAATACGTTTCTGTTTTTTTTTAAAGGAATAACACTTTTTCCTCGTTCTTTTATTTCAACTAGTTACACCTCTATATTGTTGTTATTAAAGCATTTGGCTTTAGTATAAACACTGGCTTGAACGCTTTATACAATGACAGAATTCAGGACGAAAATCGAAGCTGGCTAAGTAAGAAGTATTGAGTGTTAGAAAAATGACCCGGATTAAGCCAAAAATTGAATATGACCTTTTCGCAAAAAAATATCTTTAAAAACCACGTGTTGTGGCCAGAAATTGAATATTACCTTTTCGCAAAAAAAAACTATGTTAGCATTTTTCCAAAAGATACTGTTCATGTTAAGGATTTAATTCTGCTCATGTGGAAAGTCAAATTTTGAGTTGTTTAGCTCGTGGGTAAGCAAAAATAGCCCCGCAGTTTGAACGAAGATTAAGTTACACCTACCGAGGTCAGCCCGTGGACGGGTGACCAGTAACTGAATCAAGAGACAGGTCAAGCAGGCAGACACTTCATATTATCTAGTAACAAGTAGAATTCTGGTTAGACTGAAAGCCGACCCTGACATAGATAAAAAGTTAGCCAGATCATCAATAGAGGGTAGTGCCGCTACATCAAGGAGCAAGTATTTTTCATCCCCGGGATTTTTTTATATCGTCTTTCGTCGCGGATAAATTTACTAGAGCGATTTAGAATTTGGGTCTTAGTTCTTCATTTGTGTAGTACTTTTATAGTGCGCTACAAAAGCTTATGCCAGACTGTTCTTAACTCCAAATAGCTCCAGTTTTGACCGTTCGGTACCAGCTCAAATATTCACCTTGTATATTCTACGTAGACGTATATCTTCGTCGTTCAATGGACGCAGTAAAGCTGCCAATGTGAGAGCCATTGTGTACTGGTGCCATTATACCTCAATTACAGTTGAGCTGCGATCTACATAGCAACGACATTTATGTTGAATGAACTGGACGAATCTTATATTGCTATCGGGGTTTAGCTGGTACTGTGTACTTTCGTTTAACATTCAATATGTTCTTTATTTTATTATGATGATTTTTGAGACAGTTTTTCGCAAAGTCTACGAGTGACTCCAAAAAGTTCAGAAAATTCTGATTTAAAAAATGTAATACGAAGCGCGAAAGAGAATCGTTTTGTTTTTGTTTTATATCCTCACATTTTTTTTATTTTTGCCTTAAAATCCTTCTCACACACGACCACAAGAACACCCTAAGTTATTATTTCAACTGTTAGAAGTAAAGTAACGATTTTATTAGTGAAGTATAACCTATTGGAAATGGACTTCCATGTTTTTCTTCCACAATTTTTGGAACAAAAAGCTTTGTAGACTTCGAAGTACCTAACATAGACAACTTTAAAAGAACACTTTTTTGCTTATTAAAAGGCGATATTTATTGTTTTGGTACGTCCGTCAATTTCAGGCCCCTGTTATATATTATAGGCCAGCCCCTAAGGCAAGCTACTTCTTGCAGGTACCTTTAGGGATCTGGTTCACTACATCCTACGTCCGGCCACGTCTACGACTTGTCGCATGACCTGTCACTATCTCGAACAAAACTGGTCGGACGACCAGTCGTGCGACCAAATTTTCTTCTTGGGGTCGACCAAAGGTCGCTGTCGTGTTCGTGGTAGAGGCCGTGAAGTGCGCGAAGTTCATTCAATAATTAATATTAGTCGGTAAGAAGATCAAGCCACTTTTGGGCTTGTGTGGCCGTACCGTCACTAGCGCTACACACCATACCATTATATACATACCTGGGTGCAAGCAGAGTGACCTTTGTCCCAGCAGGAGAAGTCAACACGATGCGCAGGTCACCTCGTCTTGCAGCAGACAGCGACACGCGCGCTTGTACGTGCTCCAAGTAGTTAACGCCTGGACACGCGCCAACGTCCAGCTGGTGAAGAATAGGTGGTTAGATGGATAGTCGATAGAAAGTTGGAAGTTGTATAAAACGGCTATGAAACGGCAAGTTGATATAGTGTGTCAATTTGACAAATAATTTATCTCCCTTACTACAACCATCATGCGTGTTGTGCTTTGACTGTTTTGGTGCTATAATTAATCTGTACCAGCGATGTCTTTGGAGATTTACCTATTAAAGTTCAGGGTGGGTCAATTTTGCATTTCATAATTCAGAAGTATGCTGTATTAATCAGGTTGTTTACTAAATACACGTAATAGGTATGTATAAAGAAAAGAGGGATTTAAAGCGGAAACGAAATTAATGTGAAATTTGCTTTGAACAATTCATTTTACACGATTCAAAAATAAAATGGTATTAAAAATCTTAACACAGCATTGGCTATTGGTGTAAAAGCACAACATACAGCTTATACGAACAAAACACGATATAAAACTGGATTTATGAAATCCTGGAGTTTCAATATCCGTAGCTCTGTATTTTTTGCACATGCAAAGCAAACTCCATTCGCTGGCTCGGTGGTAGACATCACTTCATTCGGGAGATGGGTTGAAATGCAATAAGCTGAAAACACATTTCGCTTCGTAGACTCCGTACATACCGTACAGCAACTGCGGACATACGAGTATTTCGTACAAGATACATTTGGGACTAAATTGTCGCAACACTAGTCGGAACACTAGGTATTTAATGACGGCCATACATTCGTTGATTTACTGAATTTAATATGACAGTGGACTTTGTGTAATGAATGTACCGCACACAGATGTTGAATGGCTATGTATGGTAATGTGTGTGAATGCTTTTCCGACTCCATTACCATAAACTGGCGAACTCCGATAGTGATACTAAAAGCGTTCGTAGCACATAATATCACTTATTTCGAGTTCTCGTTGCAATTGTTAATGATGACCAATGTTCAGCGTTTAAGAAGCAATTAAAAATTATTATGGCGAAAGTTTTCGTCTTTAGCGTTCCATTATGACCTTATCGGGCAATTAAACTTCGGAAATGTAGTAAGTTTTGGAGTTTTGTATTAAAATTTCAGGAGTTTCTTACGAATCTGGAGAATCTTTATGAGGTTTTGATGTAATGGCGTAACAGAGGAGTTAATTCGGCTTATCCGGTTGTGTCATTAATTTAAGCGTGTAATATGACAGAGGCTTTTACCTACATTACTCACTGCGGCTCCGCGGTGTCAACCACATTTGTGTGCGCCATCATTCGAGTCACGAGTTCGCGCCCGATCACTCACCATCGATTATATTTATGTGGTACGACTGCTTTTTAAATGGATATTATGTGCACATAGATTGGATATAATGCCTTTGTTATGAGTATTTATAGGTAGCTCGAACTGGCAACTCTTAATATGATGCAGTCGTGTCAAGGTTTTATGGAATAGGCCTTTGGGTATCGATGTTCACATGTTAAAGCCTCTACACAGAACATGCTGCATAAAGACCGTCTGAAACTTATCTGCAGTGTTATAGACGTTCTTGGTGGTACTTACTGCGTTGCTTTTAACAGTTTGTGACTCAGTCCCCCAAGTCTAAGCCACCACCAGCGCTCCATACTATTAGCAACTAGTAATCCTTAGTTTAATGGACCATACCAAACCCTACAAGTTACTAACCTGAAGTGAAACAGAAGCCCTCGGTGGTACTGCTCTTTGCGGTCTAGGTGCCGCAAGTTCACACCTCCGTTGCGGTGGTACAGTCCGCCAAGACTTGGCCAGTCGCACCATGCCAGTGGCATCAAGAAGCCCGTAGCCAAAGGAATGGGAGACGTTGCGGCCGACGCCGTTTACTCGCCAGTCGCCACCGATGCTGAGGCGTTCGGGGCGAGCCGTGCGAACCACTGTTGAAAAAGAAAGCATTTTTTATTTGATTCATGAATGAGTGCAAGGTATAAATACATCTTGCGTAAGCACGCAGGTGACTAAAATGTCGTGTATATTTAAGTTTCACTTTAAAAATATTTTTACAGTCATTTTTACAGCATTTATTTCTGTTACAGCACAGTCAATCGTCTACATTGTAATATGATAAAATTTCATGGTTCGATATGGCATTAGAAACACAACATTCATTTAATTGCACCTAGCTTCAGCAGGCACAAATTGCACTAATCGATGTTGTACCCATCCCAGCAATCCCGAAGCTACGAGTAGATTAGACCTATTTTATTAACTTGCAAGTCACAGATTCTATTCGAAGTGGCGAGATAGTTCTCCTATTCTATTATTAGTTTAATACTGTTTAGACTAAGTCCACGGATCAGACAAGACTGCACATGATATTACGCATTTAATAGTCTCAGTTTACCAATCAGCTTTGCACCATCGTAGCTAAATAGGTCATCACAGGACATACAACTGATTCTGTGACGAATGATAACATTATCGATTACCAGTAATGCAGCGGGCTTTACTGTTAAGCTTGAAGGCACCTAAATGTAACGGATAGACGTAAAGCAGATCCATCAGTAATTACTAAGGCTGCGACACCGATGCATATTGATTTATCAAGCCTTTCTGGTGGCTTAGGAACAGTTATCTAACAAAATGACAGACCACAGATCTAAACGTTGAAACTGGAGTTACGTTAGAAATTGCTTAATTCGATATTCTTTACATTACATCCCTTTAGTGTCTATTGGCCTTGTTTTGTTCTCTCCTGCTGATATAGATAAGGAAGTGGAAATTATTTTTTTCCTACCCCTCCGCTATTCATATGCTTTTCAGTTATTGTTTCTCTGGGACTTCCTCGAGCTTCATTATCTCGGCGCTTTTTTGGTGGTCGCCACTGTTGATTCTGGCTTTCAGGAGTTGCAGTGGTTTGGGAATAGTGTGGCGGAGAAAACTTGACGTTAGTGCATACGGGAATTATCTATTTAATGCCTAACTTTACCTTTAAAGTTAGTAAGGGAGTTCTTAAAATTCATCTAGAAAAGTCAGAGTACGAGAGCACAGAAGAACGAGGAACGAACGAACCAGGAGTCAATTGTCATCACGAGATTGACTTTCTTGTTTTCAGCTTCTGTGATGGTCGCTGGCACATTTTTAATGTCGATGCCCTCGAGTTGCATGAAATTGCTTGTCGTCATGATTTTCGCGGCCCTTAAGCCTCGGCATTTTTACTAGATAGCCCGACTTCGATATTTCAACACTTTAGGAAATATAGGAGCGGCCCATAACCTATTGAAACACACGTGTACTGGCTGTTCATAGACTAACTTTTTTTTATTATAGAACCATATCATAGAACCATAGATAAGTAGTAACATTATTGGTTAGAGATTATAATTAAACTAAGTGTACAAGAGATGTCGCTAGTAGGATATAAAGGCATTATTCTGATATTGATTCTAACAATTGATAGGTAAGTACTAAGGTAATAAAAAGTGTAAGAGCCACGAGTTGTACCCAAGAGCTAGAGATCCTTACCCAAATAGCATGTCAAATAAAAAACAAAAGCGGTTCAGAAACTACGTTACGCAAAATACCCGCTTCAGTCCAACTTTTCGTGGACATTAGAAAACTTTGGCATCCAATAGACCTTACGAAACAAGTTCTTTTAAGACTTTGAAGTGTTTAGGCGGAATTCCCGTGACAATTTGGCTCTAAACATGGATCATCCAGATGAAAGAGTTTTAAATAGAGTACATGATGTCAAACAAACATGAAAAACGTTGAAATGTACTAAGACAAAGAGCCATCATCTCCCTAGCTTTTCGACTTCCAGTCTAATAGCTGATTACCAGTATTTTACTTATACAAAGTCTCGTACATAAATGATTGAGTAGCGTTCGAACCCAAATGTCCTTTTATTGCTATTGTTCGTCGTGTCGTTGAGCTCCTTGAGTTATGAGTACTACACGATAACTGACAAATGCTTGCACTGACTGGACAGGTCCACTCAAATCTGTGTGGTCTTTCTTCAAAAGAACATCTCAGACACTAGTCAAGACATGATGAAAGACATAAAGACATGTCATCATGTCATCATCTGGATCTTAAAAGAGACTATGACCTCTGAGTTTGTTTTGGCTATTTCTTCTCAGAGTACTCGGATCCCAAAACACCAGCATGATCTAGTTTAAAACAAAATGATGTGTAAAGTGTTTGTAAAAACCTATTTGCAAAATAAACATCATTTATCATTAACGCATGAACATCTTTATCACTCTTGCTGCAAAAATGATAAAACCTTTTAGTAAGAATCAACCGTAAATAAATTTGCATAGCGTTTAAAATAGTTCGGTATAGTAAAACCTAAATATGTATACAAAAAAAAGGACTTTAAACACACTATAACTGTTAAGGCCGAAATCCCGAGACGATTTGTCTCTAAACGTGGATGATCCAGATGAGAGAGTATTAAATGGAGTAGGTACTACCGAGCTCACTGACGGTCGACCACTTTTCACCCTTATGCCCTGAGTGATAAGGTTGAAAAGTGGTCGACCGTCAGTAAGCGCGGAGTACATACCAAACAATATGAAAAAACGTTGGAATCAGCTTATAAACAAAGACTCATACATAAATGATTGTGTAGCGTTCGACAAAGCTTGAATAAAGGGAGCAGATAAAACACGTATTTTCATTTTAGTCTACTAGCTTTTGCACGCTACTTTGCTTGCGTGATGTTCGGAAATTATTTCACAGGAACGACATCAGAGGAAGTCTGAAAGTGGTGTCGGTGACTGAAACATGCGGAGGAATGAGGAAAATGTCGTGAGGAAAGTTTCGAGTATGATTGTGGATGGGTATAAGAGTAGAAGAAGACCAAAGAAACGATGGATGGACTGTGTGAAGAATGATATGGCACGACACGACGTGTCTGATGAGATGACAAGTAATACAGAAGTATGGAAGAAGAATACATGCTACGCCGACCCCAAATGAATTGGGACAAGGGCAAGAAAATGATGACGTACTACTACGGGATAATAAATATCCTATGTCCCACCCAGGGTCATCGTCCATCTGCGTACCGAATTTTATTGAATTTCGGTAAGCCGTTTAGGCAGTTACCTTAAGGTGAATGCTCCAACCAACCCGCCAGATTCAAATTTTCTTACGTTTTTTGCAATTTGCAGGCCAGTGCTAGGTTGTATGTTGATTAAAATATTATTCGCGGCTGTAAGACATATGCAGTTACAGAATTATAATCATCAAAATCATCAATACAACGCTCTAAGTTCATAAAGCTGTAGGAATGACTTTTTCTGTTTTTTTTTTGTTCCTACGCCTTTATGAACTTGGACGGTTGTATTGGTGATTTTGATGATTATAATTCTGTAACTACATATGTCTTACAGCCGCGAATAATATTTTAATCAACATACAACCTAGCACTGGCCTGCAAATTGCAAAAAACGTAAGAAAATTTGAATTTCGCGGGTTGGTTGGAGCATTCACCTTAACGGACAGGAGTTACTTTCGCATTTACAATAATATGTATAATGTGGACTGTGTAATGTTCGACAAGCTTTAATAAGGAGCACAGAAAATACACGTATTACTCGTATCATTATATTCTGTGTTAGTTTAGCATCATCATTAATGGAATTTTGGTTCTCTAATTTTACTTATGTGTATTTAAGTCTGATTCAACATTATTGAACCATTGAATCGGTACGCGTGGATATTTATTTTATGCAAATACATAATAAACCAAATTCCACTTAAATTATTACGTTACGTTATAAAAACTGAAAAAAACACGTCGCACATATTTTATCATAACATCATGCCTGTAATTTGAAGGGTCAAAACAAAGATGTGTCCTAATGCCCCCACATTTTGCTAGTTCTGTCTAACTCCCATGTATGGGGATCCTATTGACATTAATTTTCTACAAGGATTTCCTGAGAAAAACCCAAAAACACCGCTCCGCACGAAAATATTTCATCAACTGCCTTGTTGGTGCAGACCAAATATTTTCGTGAAACATGTGAATAACCCTCATGACATCACATTTGAATGGAATTCGGCAATCTCGTAACCTTTTCGTACCTTTCATTTTATAAAGAATCTAATCCAATAAAATTAGGGATTTCCGATACAGATTCCGAACCTTTTATGAGATGTGAATAGGCAGCAAACTTTATTATTTCCTTTATTTATTTTTACGCAAATTTTTATACATTTTTAAATATTCCTTTAAAAACAATATTTAAAAAAAAATTTAGCCCACCGGTATCGGGAACTGGGTCCAAGCTACGCCGGTACGCCTGAGGTTCCTCTCTCTGAGAGAGAGAAACCTCCTAACAATACGAGCCGTGTCCAGGAGTACCGCTTTCTGAATCAATCCAGCTGCCTAACGAGAGCCTCGTCAGATATTGGTCGAGGCTCTTGGCAATTTTAAGCCATGGGCTGACACGACTATCGGCACAATGATCGCTGAGTCCACACCCCACATGTCGAAAACCTCGTGAGCCAAGTCAAGATACTTGATTCAGCAAACTTTATTATTAGAATGTCTGTATTTTGGTGTTCGCTTGCATTCCACAAAGGGTTTGGCAGAGGTGTTTAGACCAACCATATTTTGCCAGTTATGTTTTCGTAATTGCCAAAATGTAAGTAAAGCAATGGGCGGACATGGATTTCCGACAGAACATCATAACATCGTGCCATCCCCGAAGGGTTAGCCAGACATGTACCTAATAGTACACCCACATTTCGCCAGTTATGTTTAAGTTCCATGTAGTAGGAGGCGAGCCTATTGCCATCAACCTGGCATAAATCTAGACGCCGTGGCTGCTACTGAGAAAAATCCAATAACACTGCCCGACCTGAGAATCGAACCACTCGGACAACGAAGCAAGCAGTATTTTTACTACCCACTGAAGCTCAAATAAAGGGTGAAATCTTATTTAGAGTCTTGAAATATTTGATCGTTTTTTATTTATCGATGTCATAGTAACAATAACAAGAATCGGCTATTTGTCGTGCCTTAGTCGAAAACTCAAGCCGAAGGCCGACAAAAATAGCTCCAAGAGCCGTAAAGAAAATTGCCAACTAAAGGATCGCGAGAATTATTGCCAGGGAGGGTTGGAAATCCGCACAGATCATCGGGTTTACGTCCATATCCTTCATATTTTATTATTTGTAATTTAACACGTTATTTGCTTTGCGTGGTTTGATAAATAAAAGATCAGTGAGAAAAACTGCTCGTTTGTCCACTGCCTCGTTCTAGTGGTCGCAAGTGCCATTTGCTGAGCATGAGGTGCTGGGTGCGTTTCCCAGGTTGGGCAAATTGTATTGTTGGGTTTTCCGTTAAAAATTACTCAGTAGACCGGAATCTGGATTTGTGCCCGGTTGTTGCTTGTCCTCTTGTATATGGGACTTAAACATAACTGGCGAAATGCAGGTGTACTTTCGGCATACTTACTGGTATCGGTTTATCGGTATACCTTCGCCTAACCCTTCAAAATTACAGGCGCGATGCTATGTATGTTTTTGGTGTTATAAAAAACAATCAGTAAAAGAGTAAAGTACATTACTGCGCTCATTACCCCTTTCGCTTTATAGCATTTGGTATTATGTGAAGTCGGTTGTTAGGTTTAAAGCTGAGAGCCAATATGGCTTGAAGGATTGAAGTATAAAAAATTTATAACTCAATCTGTCACACTTATCGCAGATTTATTTGTCGTAACCTTCGATTTTATGAACGAGTAAATCTATATTGAAAGTAAAGGGTGCTAACCGTTCGGGTCGGCAAGATTCGGCACTGCCGGGCGGCAAAATCGAGTTTAGACAAGATTTGCCCGGAAATAACCTAATAACCAAATATTTTTATTTCTGTGTTGTAATAGTTTTATTTGTGTACCTAATATTTGCGCGCCCCACGTGGCACAATGTGATGAGACCATTTTATTAATTTAAGACCATGCAATGTACCATATTCGGACAAATTAATGTATTTCAATAAGCCGCTCGGCTTAGCTCGAATTGTACGTACCCGACCCGGATATGATTTAGCGATTGTAGATCCGGCATGATGTTTACCGCTCGGCACGAATTAAAGTCGAATATGTGTAGTGAATGCTTCGGATGGACTTCGTTGTTCAACAAATACTACTGATTTTAATGTCCCCATCCGAACAAGTACACTCTTCCGTTTCTTGCTACTTTCTTTCGAGTTAAGGAGTCTACCCAGTACACCGTACCATACCATGATCGTACTATGAACGTATCAGACACGGAAAGAAACACGACACGGACTACTAGGACTCACTAGAACGTATCAACAGCGTATCATACTCGTTTATAACGGTCATTATACGCGGTTAAACCCTATATGCCAACTAGACCGTTCGGTCACCGCCGCGTGTGAGAATATTTTGCCCGCGGCGATAGGGTACGCAACGGTTTCAGTCGGAAACAGAATGGTCTAGTCTTATACTTTTCAACACAAAGAATATTTTTTGCCTTATACGTTCATAGCACGATCATGGTATGGTACGGTGTAGTGGGCAGAATCCATTAAACTTATTTAACTTTGTCATTCAACACCAAATTACTTTGAATAACTTAGAAGACGCCATAGTTCATACCTAACAATATGGCCTCCGAAGGAATTAAATCGACACTGCCGTTAGGCGTCTTGGTCGGTCTATAGTACTTAGTCGATTCGGGCAACAATAGAATAGAATTCTATTCATACGTAATTGAAACTCGGGAACTATGCTCGGACAGGGCAAGTGGGGCTTTTGATATTGGAGGTCGATCGTCTTTGGGTCTCTGCGATCTCGGAAGCTCTTGGAAATAATCATGCAAGCATTTACCAAAATGGGGTCAGCTGCTAATCTAACCCCGTATACTAAACCAAAGCGATAGTCACGTTCATAAGTCACAAATTGTTCGGAAGATCTATAAGCGCCCTCTGTCGGTGCGATCACGCATTCGTGTTCTTTGAGTAAAATTAACGTATCAGTCGTGTGTTCGCATGACAAGATGTTTGTTGTTTAGCTGTTTGGCGGCCTTAGTAACTGGTTAGAAAACTAAATTCTTAGCAGTGTTAGACTGCGAGGGTAATATACAGGGGACATCGACACAAAAACAGATACTAAGTTTCCTACAAAAGTGCAATGCCTACACGGTCAAAATGTATGGAACAGTTGGTTTTTTTTTTAATTAGCGATGAAAAATTTCTTTGTTTGGGGATTCCGAATGATGTAGGTACCTACTAAAAACTTGTAATCGTTTGTGCGTCGAGCTGTGGGCCGTCCCCAGGACAGCAGAAGTAGAAGATTAAACACACACATCTTCAATCTGCTGTACATTTACTCACAGGCTTTAAGAGACCGCTTTCGTTTAGAAGTTTAGGGTTTTCAACATAACCTTCGAAGTTACAGTAATATGGCGTAAAGGTACTTACCAATATGTTGCATATCTCTCCAAGTAAGGTCTCTGTTGGCTTGCAAGGCTAGTGCACAAATGCCGGCGGCGAGCGGCGCAGACGCCGATGTACCAGTGTGTCCCGCGGTGCAAGAGTGGTGCAAGTCTGTTGTAACCACCTGGACAGAAGGAGTAGAAAATAAGATGAAGATTCTAGAATTCACAATTTTTCAGCAGTTTTTTGGCCATCGGTCACAGAGCTGACGTGATGACAGTATTGTTTTAATCATACTTCAGTGCGGGGAAGAGATGGAGCTATACAAGACGTCTACCGCCATCTCATGGTACCCCCCAGTCTTGATGACGAGCACAGAAATCAGTCCGAAAAACTTAGTTTAAACGTAGCTTTTAACTCATCATCTGCCCAGCCTTTTTTCCTATGTTGGGGTCGGTTTCGAGTCTAATCGGATGCAGCAGAAAACCAATATTTTACATGGAGCGACTGCCTATCTGACCTCCACAACCCAGTTAGTACTGGGTAATACGATACCCCTTGCTAAAACTGGTTTCAGACTTTCGGGCCACTGACAACCTGTAACGACGGTTAAAGATCTACAAATGACAGCCGGGATCAAAAATGCTTTCCGAGGTACAGAGGAAACTCGGTATGTAATGGGTGGTCACCCATCCACAGACCAACCTAGGCAAGCGCGGCTTAACCTAAAGACTGAACCGAGCGGCTGTTATTATTTAGCCGCGAGCTCCGCATTCACAGTTATTTTTTTCTATTTATTTTTTATTAAAAAAAAAACATTTATATAACGTAGTTTATTTCTGTAACACGATATCGATATTACAGAAATAAACTGAGTCGTTTTTCTGGAAGGCTTGTTCCCAACAAAAGCTATTCTCAAATAGCTTCCAAGAAAAGTTAATTCAAAACTGAAAAGGTCAAATCACATCCAATCATCCCTATTCTTGGTAAATTAAAATATTATCCCTGTTGCTACAGAAGTTTTCCATCAAAAGAACCAATTAATTTAACGCCCTACAAGTTTTCAAACAGACAATAGAACCTTATTTAGATCTATTTTTATCGGAATTCTCGTTTACTATAAATCGAATCCTCTAAAAATATATACAAATAAAATACACCCCCATAAATAATAGCCTAACAATACCCGAGGAATTGGAGGAAAGGCAAAAAGCAATCACGCTGTATATGGAGTATACGGATTGTTTTAAAAATAACACTGACTTGAACACGAATGTTCTTGCTACCACAAACATCTGTGTCCTGTAAACTTAATCCGAATAAAATATGTCTTATATACACCTTGTTGGGTATATTGTTTTGGAGCTGCGAGGTATCTGTGCAAAATAAAACATCCTGTTTTTAAATTTCACTTTTTAAGATTGAACTGGTACAAAGAGGAATATTAAGCTAACCAGCATTTGCAAACCGGAAAATGGTATTCACCTAATAGAAAAAACTGACGATGTTTTTCAGTGACAACAATGTCATTGCGAATGAGTCATTATTATTTTACTCTAGTATACTTTTAATATAAAAGAATTTGCATATTTGTTATGCGATATAATTTGAATAAAAGTCTATTTTGAACTAATATTTTAAGCAATAACTTTCATAAAAGGTTTCGCTTTCTTTGATAAAATATCGGTAGGTAACCCAGCGATGGTAGGTATATCTATAACTTTACATTTGGAATTTCTTTTATCTTGATATGAGGTCATCTAACATATCGGTTGAATAAGTATCCACCGGCTACCATTCGCCCCAATAGTTTATCTATTCGAAACAATTTCGTTTGACCCAAAAGTTTATACAACTTTGATTGAGTAGTCACGTCCTTTGTATCGTAACTAAAGGACGAATACAAAAGTTCACAGCATCCTACGCTTGGAATTAACGAGACCAACCTTATAATTTACATTGAAGTGACATAATTTTATTTACCTGGCGTTCTGCTAAAAGGGCAAAGAATGTTATGTAGGTATTCCGTGTAAAACCGTGTAGGGAAAGACTTAACTACTTTTTTGGGTAAGTGGGATCGAGGGTCCGAATACGTAAAAAGGTAGAACCCTCAGTGAAAAGATAATAATAGCGAGTTTCTTTACGAAATCCGAGGCAGTGAATGAATATATTTCGTGTTGCTACTAGTAAAAATATTTTTACACCTACTTTTTAGGTGTGGTGTAAATAATAGTTAAGCTTGGATTAGGGATACGAATCAAAGAAAACGAAACACATTCAGCGAGAGACGTGTTGTCATAACAAAGTGGGACAATAATAACATGTTGAAAAGAGACAACGTGTCATTGATCTTGGACGACCCAAGTTGGACGTCAGTTTTAATAGAGATCAAACGAACGCGCTACTTCTACTTTGGTTCTTATTTGGTAGAAATTAAATCTTGCAGACGAGAAAGGCTATTTCTGTTGCTAATTTAATTTTATACGACGGTGTAATATGTCTTAGTTTTGTCCCCTGGTGTATTTCTAGACTGGTCCATTATCGAACGTATGACTAACTTTATTAAGGTACCTACACGAAAGGAAAAAGAAACCAAAAAGTTGTGTTCCACGCTATTTATTTCTGTTACCGCCAAGACGACGGCACTGATTTTGACAAATGATGTTAACCATTAATTTGTCTTAATGAAACGGCTGTCTCCAGATATTAGTTACTACTAATAACAGCAAGATGAAGCTAGATTATTTATCTTACTCAAGGGATAGAGAACTAGGTAAAATATATTGAGGAAACTCTCAAAATCTATATAAACAAACTGTTCTTGAGATTGCCTAAGAAGAAGAGGAGCAAAGCAACTACGGCCTTATTTACATGCGATCATTACAGGACAAGGAAAAATCACAAAAATCGTTCCTTTCTTTTCCTTTTCATTAAAAAGCGGAAAATATCGGTCCCTAATGAGAGTTAAAAATAGCTTACTTACACACGAAAATCACGTATTTTGTCCATGGGGGGTGGGTAAACGTTCATACATCTGAGGGCTAAAATGACCGCTTTGGCAGAATCATAATAATTAAATGATAATAATATAGCATAGCATAATCAGCTTATAATGTTCCCACTGCTGGGACACACGGCCTCCTCTCTAGAGAGGAAATGGGCTATAATCCACCACGCGGGCCCAGTGCGAGTAAGCAGATGTCACATGTCTTCAAATTTTGTGTTTAGGCTGACGATTGAAAATTAATTTATACATGTCTCAATGTTTTTGGTAATTCTACCGCCGATGGGTTAAAAAGGGGTATGGAGGTATGTAACTATGTTTGTTACCGTGACCTTTTTTTTTGGAATGGAAAATCATCAAATGGCTCCTACCGCTCTGGGCGGAGCGGAAGGGAGTGTCAGACTTTTACTGACTAAAAACCAATCCATGTTCCTTCTTTTGCCCTTTATGTTCCAGGGCCGCGGTATCTCTTTCGAACAGTCCCGCAGCCCTGGCAGGCATCGGCCCTTGCGGGCCCTGTTACCGTTACCTGGATTAACCTATAGGTTACTTTTTAATCCCGGTAGTACGTTACCGTAGGCGAAGCCGCGGGCAAAAGCTAATAATATAAAACACGTTAATTTTTTTTAAATGGTCACAGACGCAATTAATATTATGAATTGTCACTTTGTGACCATTTTACGAATTGTACCGTAACTCATATTATTATTCAATTATGATTCTGCTACAGCGTACATTTTAAAGCCTTGGTCCTACACGCACGCTGGTTACAAACTATCTAGTAGGCACCTTTTTAAAGAAATGAAGATTATACTTAGTTATCATGAACAGCTTACCTGTTTCTCATTAATAGCCCCGCTGCTGTAAGTCGCCGCTAGTGTAGAACTGCACATTTCTGAGTACCAAGGCACCTCTCCCCGTTCCGTGGCTGAAGATATTGATAGCGTCCAAATGGAGTTGGTGTATCCATCGCAGTTGCAGTTATCGTGCTCTCGTCCGCCATTTCCTGAGGCCCATACGAAAATGGAACCTTTGCCGTTACGACCCTGTGGACGGAAATAAAGGCATTAGTCTAGTCAGTAGAGATACTTTTTCTTCATGGCAATGTACAGACAGGGCACATATTATAAGGACAATAACACTGCGTTCAGGACTTCTAACCAAAGATATCCAAGCAAAAAAAACACTAATCAGTGTTTTTTTACTTGGATATCTTTGGTTAGACTGAACGCTGTGTTAAAATTTGTCCATCTATTTTAATGGGACTTTATATAGGTAGCTAATATTTATTTTGGTATATTGACACGATTTCATACGACTAAAAGAATGACAGGATTTGAAAACACTGACATGTAAATTGATAGTCAATTTGCCGAAGAATCGCTTTCTCTGTCTGTACGTATACATTTCTTTCAGTCCTACATTTCTGTGAAAAAATAGGGCACATTTGTGGAAGTATCAATGCAATAATATTTCTTAGTATATTACAAACTCGTTTCTTCGGGGAAATAGGGCATTTGGTCAAACGTGACTCATGTCTAGAGCTAAAGGGAGATTTATCATGTTTGTATTAGTTCATGTCCGAGTTAATAGGTGGCGCTACGTGATGGTTTTGGCAAGACATTTCTCGTGAGGTTGCGGGACAGTTTTGATAGATTAAGACTAACAAACAGTCGATTTGTAGTCTAGTGTGGTTTGTAATCGATAGACAAGAGTAAATTATCGTTTTGCTTCAAATTACAGACGCTGGCATTGAAAATGTTGTCAAAGACATCGTTGGGCGCTGCCCCTCTTTGTATTTTGTAAACAAAATACTTTTGTAATAGAAAATGTTTGTAATGAGTACCAATTACCGCGTGTGTAACACAAGAACAAACGAACTATACAACTTTATTTCGCTTTTCCGATGAATTTGACGTCCACAAAGGGGATCTCACGTTAAAAATTCTATTCACATAATTTTATATGAAAACAAAATGTTATTGTTTGGAACAAAAGGATACATCCGAAAAATCTACGGGCATTTTTATCCCCATGGGGCGTCCAGATCGGCCGTCAGCATAGACAATTTTTTCGATACAATATTCGACATGAAATAAATCATAGAACAATTTTTATTCCAATCACTAGGTTTGTATTTATCTGAACACGCTTGAATGATTGGTTTGACATACTGCGGCAGCATAAATGAACATCCATTTTTTTAAATCGTAGCTTCATGAAGCGGAAACGTCAGAGACGGGCGTGGCAAATGACGTACAAACGAGAGACGTATTCGCTGCCTCCAGCTGATCATATTCAAATGTCACGTCATTTGCCATAGCCAAGCTACCCGCCTGTATGATGGTTTTATTACACAGTCGTACCACACATTCATTCAATCCATTGAACGTAAATTCCACATCTACATACATTAACATAAAGTCGATTTGTGTAAACGCGCAATTCAACGATCAAAAGGGTCAATTAAAAAGTTTTCAGAAATAAAACCCGGGTTTCAGATGAAGTCTTGCTTCACAGTGTTTTAGAATAAAACCGTAGAACAGAGTGAAAGATATTTGAATATCCAAGCGTTTTTTTATCCGGTTCACTGGGCCCACATTTTGTTACGAGAACTTAGAAATCTTTTGTTATGGAAGGACAGACGAATCGAAATATGGGTGAATAAATTTAGATTTATTCATCGCTAGCCTGCACCGGCTTCGCACGGTTTTTATGACTTGACAAAACATCGAGATTTCTTTATTAATTGCACAAATGAGGGTAAAAAAAACCGCATCAAAAACATAGTACCTATATAGTTTAGAAAAGCAACGCAATCACACAAACTGAGACGAAAACGACTTCATTTTATAATTATTATTGGTCCTAACTTTTGCTGCGGCTTCGCTCTCGTGGAGGTCACAAATTATCCCACGAGAACGTTCTAGTTAAATATTAGTATTTAACTCACTGGTCATGTATCTATAGTGTAGCTATCCGTATGTCAAATTTCATCAGAATCCGTTCAGCCGATTCGATATAGCGTGAAGGCATGACAAACAAACCGACTCACTGTCACATTTACCTATAATATTCATTAGGATAGATATTCAAGGTGTAAACGAACCCTTCAAGAAGCCGTCAACTAAGCATTCTGTACATCAAACTAAGTAACTCTACGCAATAATTAATGCTGGGAAACGACTTTTTTTTGGGGTGAAATATCACGTTCTACGGTAGGACTCAATGTAACGCACTAAAAAAAATAAAAATGCATTGAATAGTACGGGGGTCGTGGAGGTATTTAAACTAAAGTTATAACATTAAAAACTTGTATTTATAAATAAAAATAAACTTGTGAAAAGTTGAAATTCTGACCCCCACTATCTCCGTAACTAGAAGGTTCCCAGGTATGGTCTAGAGCAAAAAAAATAACACAATGACGGCGGTGCCTTTTGGCTTGCTTAAGGATATTTTTACATCCATTAGTTAGATGTTTGGTATTGAGACGAATCTCGTTAGCGTGTAATTAGTAGCCATGCCATGTGATTGGCAGCTAAACAGTCATTGACATCGGTCGCTGCTCCGGCCCGCGAACTGGACAATTGAGCGGGATTCGTTGGATCAATAATATTCAGGTATTAACCTGTGGTCAGTTAGATTCGTAGAATGATTCATTGATTACAGAGCAATGGTTGTTGTTAAATCCACATTTAACAACATAAACCCACGCACAACTATACCTAATACCCACGTATTAGATCTCAAATTTCTCTGGTAAAAATTAAATTGATTAATGCCATTTTTCATTAACACTTTAATCAATTCCTGAGTGAAAGCTCGCCGTTGGATTTTAAACTTTCAGCGCTGAGCGGAGATTCAAAATCAGAAGTCATTTATTCAAACTAAGCTGAAGATCAGCACTTCTTGAACGTTAATTATACAAGACAGTCCCCAAAATCGCCCGTCCTTCCCTATTTCCTAGTTTTGTGCTGGGAAGAAGAAGTGGCGCGATGGCGGAGCAAACTCCGTAGCAACACATAATCTGTCTGATAGGTAAGAAGCACCAGATTTTATACAATAATATCTGAAATAAACACACTACTCATAGGTACATGATACTTATAATTTGTGATTAGTCTATAAGCTTTCTTTAAAATTAAATGAATAAATAAATATTTAATACAATTATAATCTTTAATCATAATAAAATAGTAACAGGCCGATGTCTGTACATTGAAGATATTAAAAAAAAATATGGGGATCTTTATTAGAGCAACAGAAGCCAAAACAACAGTTTTTAAAATTTTTGTCTGTTTGTATGTTTGTACACGCATCACGCAAAAACTACTGCATGGATTTGAACGCAGTTTTCATCGCTCTACTGCTAGATATAAAAAATATAGGTTAAAATATAGGCTACATTTTATCACAGGAAATGATTTTTTTATTCTTACAAAATCCGATTAAAAAAGGAAAGTAAATTGACAGTTAGGATCAACGGCTTAACGTGCTTTCCGAGGCACGGAGGAAACTCAGTATTTAATGGGTGGTCACCCATCCACGGACCAACCTAGCCAAGCCTGGCTTAACCTGAATATCGAACCTCGGTTGTTATTATTAAGCCACGAGCTCCTATAACCTGAAAGTTGACTACTTGAGACAAATTCACAAAAGACGTGAATTTTCTACGCACAAACGTCTCATTCCCTCTCATTTCCTATTCTCGTTCCATTTACCAAGATTTGACGCACTCGAAACTTTAAATAAAAGACACATAAAAACTTGCGACGCAGGTGTATAAGGCGCTAAGCAAAAACTTTTTTCCCGACTACATTACACGTTCTATTTAAATTCGAAACCCGAAAAAACCGCAGAAGGTAGATAATAAAAAAACGTTAGCAAGAAAACTTTTTTTAACGCACTTCGTTTTACATAAACAACAACCTTCAAGCTTTTTAGGGTTAAAAAAGGGAAAGAGCTTTATGTAAATTGTGTACTGTGTGAACACTTGACCATATAGTGAGGGAAATTGAGTGAGAGGTAAAGGAGAGTGAGAGAGAAAATAATTGCATCATTACAGAAATTGCTTTAACAGTGTCGCTTGCCTACTCGGGTACCCTTCACTAACTTAGTTACAAAATCTACGTGGATTACAAAAGGATTGAAAAGAAACCTTACGACTGACAAAATAAGTTTCAATGTCACATGTCAGTGAAAATTGACGAATTAAATTTCAGGCTTTAACAGTGGCTGGTGTTGTGACTTTTCATTATGACTGTACCTCGTTGTAGCTATGTACAGACGCGCAGAAAATGTTGTGTGAATCTGAAATCTTGTTTATTCTACTTAGTAACAAAATCGACGTGGATTACAAAAGGAGTAAAAATAAACTCTAGTTACGACACAATACGTGTCAATCTCGCTTTTCAGTGAAAATTGAAGAATTAACGTTCAGTATTTAACAGAGTGGTGATTTTTCATTAAGACCTACCTATTATATATATATGTTCTATGCAGGTGCACAGACGCGCTGAAAATCTTGTGTGATTCTGAAATCTTATTTAATCAGTAATTTCGTTTATGCCTGAGATTCAGTATTCGGTACGGGATAACAGTTTTATTCACCGAGGAGCTCTTACATATTATGTAAATCAAGTTATGTAGAAGATGTGTAGTTGTGTATGTGCGTACTTCTAGTAAACGAAAATGGTATATCATGTGCGGAAAGTGGAAGACTACTATATCTGCAGCGGTTTAGATTGGATTTATTTGAAGTTGGAGTTTTAAGATTCACAACATGGAACCTTTTTTTTACTATAACTATTGAAGAAACAAATACAGTGATATTCACTCTTTTCAGACATGTCTAGGTTTTCAAGACCGTAAAACGTATACTAGGTGGAAGGGACACCGACGCTAAAACTGTTACCATGTATTCAGAACATCATTCTGACAGAGAAAATTTTGGTGTAGGTATTCCCGTTGTCCCCGTAGGCCATGTCCCCGTTAAAGGGGACAAAGGGAATTTAATAAAATAATTAAAATTACTCATCGGAAATTTAAAAAAACAAACCGGCCAAGTGCGAGTCGGACTCGCGCACGAAGGGTTCCGTACCATTATCTCTAAAAAAAAAAAATAACGTCTGTATGGAAGCCCTACTTAAATATTTTTAATTCTGTGTTTTAGTATTTATTGTTACCACGTAGGTAACAGTTTTAGCGTCGGTGTTCTTCCACTTTGTATTATTGGTTGATGGTTGTCCTGAAATTCAGAACTAACAACAATAAACGTTTAATTTTAACCCTTTCTGAAAGAATTAAACCGTTCTTGTTTTATGTTTTTCGTTCTATATAAGTAGACACTCTAGTTAATTAAAACTAGACATCAAAGAAATTAGACAGACAAAAACCTTGTTTGTCTAATTTCCTATTGTCTGTATACCTAGAAACGAAACCGTTCGTTGTATTTGATCATCAAAATAGTCGTTTGTGTATTTTAATAAATTTATGTTAATATCATAGTAGGCTTATGAAACGTAATTAAATTCATTATGGAAAAACATCTAAACATTGCTTTAATTAATACTTTTGATCTTTACCGTAGGTACTTATGTAAAAATAATTGGAAACCGGCAGTTTTATATATTTACAAAACTCTGATGAAATTAATTGTGAAAAGGTAATTATTATTTTTTAGTAGACGGTAAAGATTGAGAGAGATTTTCAGAGAGCTCGTGACTAAATAATAACTGCCGCTCGGGTCGATCTTTAGGTTAAGCTGCGCTTGCCTAGGTTGATCTGTGGATGGGTGACCACCCATTACATACCTAGTTTCCTCCGTGCCTCGGAAAGCACATTAAGCCGTTGGTCCCGGCTGTCATTTGTAGATCTTTGACAGTCGTTACAGGTAGTCAGTAGCCCGAAAGTCTGACAACCAGTCTTACCAAAGGATATCGTATTACCCAGAACTAACTGGGTTGTGGAGGTCAGATAGGCAGTCGCTACTCGTAAAGTTTCTAGTATTCAGCTGCATCCGGTAAGACTGGAAGCCGACCCCAAAATAGTTGGGAAAAGGCTACGCAGATGAAGTAGATGGCAAAGATTTCTCATGCTTTTCTTTATTGATTTCACTTAAATGTTCGTAATTCTATGATGTATGGACGCCTTATTTGTCTGGTGCTTTATTAGTTCGTTAATTATAAAAAATATTTATACCTAAGAATGTGGATTTGACTATGCTTTTATTAAAAAAGGATATTTCAAAATATCATCACGCCTGATATTCCCGAAGGGGGAGGCTAAGGTGTATCTAAGTGTACACCCACTTTGCGCCAGTTATGTTTAAGTCCCTTGTAATAGAAGGCGAGCCTATTGCCATCAATCAACAAATTCAAACTCTGTGGCTGCTACTAAGAAATTCCTGATGGAAAAACCCAATAAAACTTTGCCCGGCCTGGAAATCGAACCCAGCACCTCATGCTCAGCAGTCGCACTTGCGACATCTAGACCAACGAAGCAGTTAATATGGCAAAACTTTAAGCAGAAAAAAGTTATGTAACCAACAGCTTTTAGCTATAATAAAGCCAATGTAAGTGGGCACTAGTAATTCTAGCTTATAGAATTCGTTGGTCAATCACTACTCAAGCACTCCTGCGGTCTTCGAGTTTGACACGTTTCTGTAGCTTTGATGTGAGCACGTACGTCAGTTCAGTTATGCTGAGATGTCACTAATGCCCCGCTTTCGCTAACACTAAGCGGGACCTAAATGAATGACTAAACAAAAGCATAGGGGATTTTCGACATTCGAGTCCGAGCCGAAAGTAGTCCAATATTTCGTTTTAATTCAGACTGTAGTTAAGGAGGATTTCGTGACTAAATAACAACAGCCGCTTGGGTCGACCTTCAGGTAAGCCGTGCTTACCTAGGTTGATTCGTGGATGGGTGGCCACCCATTGCATACCGAGTTTCCTCCGTGCCTCGAAACCCGTTAGTCCCGACTGTCATTTGTAGATCTTTGACAATCGTTACACGGCCCGAAAGGCTGACAACCAGTCTTACCAAGAGGTACCGTATTACCCAGTACTAACTGGGTTGTGGAGGATAGGCAGTCACTTCATGTAAAATACTAGTATTCAGCTGCATCCGGTATGACTGGAAGCCAACCCCAAAAGTTGGGAAAGGCGAGGCAGATGGCTCAGAGCCGAAAGTGGTCCAACATTTCGCTTTGATGCGTTGTGTTCGGCTATACTTAGTTAAGGTATCACTAAAAGTTAGATTGTGAAGACTATAATAAGGTTATTACATCGACACAGTTGGTGCCTGCTAACGCTTATGGCAGCGATATACAGTTCAATCAAATTGATTCAGTTTGATTGAAAACGCAGAAATGTAAGGTATGTATGACCGACTTTCATGTTTACGCGATTCAATTCAGATGCTTCGTTCTATCATTGTTCAATGTTACCTTTGGACATTGACTCAGCACTCGGCCTGGCTTACGCGCGGCCCAGTTAAGATAATGATTGGGTTGCATCTTACACGCATAGGACACAAAGATTTTGTATAATAGTGTGTGTTAAGAAAAAGTAGTATAAAAGCGGTAACATTTGTAAATAAATCAGATTTGAATTTTATATTCTTGTCTCATTACCCCTCACTGTGGCCAAGACACCTTTAGCCATCTCTGATCGGTCTCGTGAGTCTGCGGGACTGGCAGTGAGTGTACCCTTCCCATACCTGGAAATCCTGTCTCCAATCCGTCTGTAACCTTAGGTCGCATGGTGCAGACATCCCGCACTTATTTATATATTTATCTATTACATACTAGGTATATGATAGGTTAGGGCTGTAGGGCTTAGGGTCGTAGGGACTGTTAGCCTTGTAGGTCTAGTAGGCTCCTTCAACTTATCATTTACTTTCATGTACCGTCACACCCTTGGCAGTATTGCGGCCTTACGTGACGTTTGTTAAGGGTGGATGTACAATCATCCAAATTGAAAATCCAGTATATGATTGCAGTTTCCTATTACTAGATAAAGTAACTTTCATGAAGTGTAGAAGTGATCTTCACGCTGGTAAGAATAAACAGATTTTGAGCTATAACCGTAAGTACTTCAGTTTCACATAGATTAGTATGTCATCAACGTTTGAATAGATCTTGGAGCATCGAGTCAAGAGTAAAAACATTGCATTCAAACGTGTACTATCTCACCAGACCCACAAGTTACCTACCAAGTACCAAGGTTCCTAGTTACCAAGGTACCTTGCCAAAAAACTTATATGTATTATGGACGGTTTTGCATATTTTTGATTACTTATAGCGACAAGCAGAATTATTTTCTACTAGTTTTCCACCCGCGGCTTCGCCCGCGTCGAGTTCGGTTATATCGCGTATCCAAGAGAACTCTTCAAAAGTCCGGGATAAAAACTATCCTATGTTCTTTCTCAAGGTCAACTCTATCTCTGTACCAAATTTCATTAAAATCAGTTCAGTGGTTTAAACGTGAAAGCGTAACAGACAGACAGACAGAGTTACTTTCGCATTTATAATATTAGTAGGGATAGTAGGGACTAGCTGTTGTTCGCGACCTTCGTTACGTGAAATTATTATAAAAAAATATTACTTCCTTTTTTGAATCGGATTTCGTTAGCAATTTCAATTCAATTCGTTTCATTTATTTGCAAAAACATGTGTGGATAATATACATGGTATGATGTTTATTATAGGTGGACAAGATATTCTTTGGCTCAACATGTTTGACTATGGCTTGTGTACAAATTAGATCGAAAGACCATAAGACATAAAAAAAAAAAATACAAAGAGTAATAATATAAATAAGTCAACAATTAACATGTATATTAAATAAAAACATTAGGTAAATAGTCATGCGATTCAAAATAAATAGAATAGATTCAGTGAAGTTCAAGGGTTTTAATTTTTTTTTGCACGGATCCCTAATTATTTATAGCAGTACCTTTGTGCTCTTCTATGTTAATATAATTTGTCCTGTTAAGTAGGTATCTGTGTACTAAATAAATAAATATATTACTTAAATAAAAGTTAGCCTATATTAGACCTTATAACATCAGCTATCTGCTCCCGTCAAAATCGGTACGTGTTTTTGTTTCCCGTATATATTTTCATTATGCATTCAATAAAAAGCTGTTATTTTGATATTACAAAAAGACACTTCAATTTTATTTATTCGTATAGATGATGTCAGGTTGAGGCTAAAGAAACTAAAATCTTACCTTAGTTACCCCTTCAATAAACGCCCTAGTGGCGAGTTCTCCTGGTCCATCGACGGTCTTCCCATCGTCGTCAGGGCCCCATGAAGCGCTGTAGATGTCAACATGCTGAGGATTCAGACTCAAGGAGCGAGCTTCCACAGCATCTGTGACGTCACCATCCAGCATTCGTACTCCTAAAGAAAAAGAGACATGTTTAGTAACGGGAATGATTCTTTAAGTAGTTCAATAAATCATATCATTATAATAATCATACACAGGCCTCCTGGCTAAGAGTGGGAAGTCGTTCAAAGCTTAGGATAAAACAAAAATCGATCTTCTAGTCTTTTTCATTAAATGTTTTACAAAATATTAAACATAACATCATCATGCCTGTAATCCCTGAAGGGTTAGGCAGAGGTGTGCCTAATAGTACACCCACATTTCGCCAGTTATATTAAGTCCCATGTAATGGGGGGCAAGCCTATTGCCATCAAACGAACACAAATCAAGACTCCGTGGCTGATACTGAGAAATTCCTGGTGGAAAAACCCAATAACAATTTGAACGAGCCGGGAATCGAAACCAGGACCTCATGATCAGCAGTCTCGATTGCGACCACTAGATGATTTCGGGTCTGGCCGTCCTAGTATACTATGAGCTCTACTTTTAGAACCAACACACGCACGCGGTGTATGTTTTTATTCCCGACTACGGCGAAATCAAAGAAAGGGTTATGCTTTTAGCAGTCTATTATGTATGTATGTATGTTTGTATTTACGTAATACATTCTTCCGCAGCGCCTAAACTATTCATCCGATTTTGATGAATAAGGTGTCAATCGATTCGTTATTATGGCCCAAGTAACATAGGCTACATTTTAACCGACTTCAACAATAGGAGGAGTCGATTTTACCTTGTAAACCCTGATATTAATAAGAGCGTGATTTTTCAGTAGTCGGGTTTTTTAGTTGTAGTATACCTACCACACAAATTCTGGTTTTTCAACTGCCTTTGCAACGCACAATACGCTCAAACGAGGCGTGTTCCATAAAAAAATCTTCACCAAATATCTCGTTATTCGATTCAATTACTAAAAAAAAACCCTACCATTCCTAGAAATATTATAAAACTGTACTGACTAACGTGCCATGAAATAAAAACTGAACTTTTGTTGTTTATTTCTATTTTTCCACATTGCATTGGAAATCTACACGTCACCGGCCAGACTAATGGGTTATTCAAAGTCGAGGCCTAAAAAGTTTAGCATCAGTTGGACAGGCTCTCGTGTGTTTTTCAAATTCAAAAGGACGTGGGAGCGTATTCGGACAAAAGTGTAATTAGCATAAAATGCAAAAGTCCCTGAGTAAAGATAAATGTTAATCCCAACAAAAACATGTTTTATTAACCCGTTTGTAACTTTAATTCGTGTTAATTTAGAGTTCCGGCGATGTCAGTTTGAGTAATTTATTTCAGCTCGTCCCAGGGGCCGATGTTTTGAAACATTCAGATGTAAAACTTCTAATGGCATAAATGTGACACTTCCCGAATAATAAATTATATCAGGAACATAATCTTATCATTCTATTTCTCCTCCGTTCATGTGATGAACGTAAACTGTTTTATAACCTTAGAACCGCTCCCTGTTTCTTATCAAAACATAGCACGCATGTATCTGGGTCTCTGAAATTCTCAGAATTTCGTCTAGCTGCCTTTGATCGCATGTTTGATATAAATTATAATTAGAGAGTCCTTTACAGTGGAGTTTACTGTATCCTACTGTACAAATATAAAAGTCTATATCAGACTATGTCGATAAATATTCAACTAAGTCCAAACAAACCAGTGTATTTGCGATGAAATCCCGAATTTATGCACTGAGGCACGTTTGCAGTGCAGATGGCGAAGATAAACGCAATATTATCTACTTTGTTACTAAGTAATGTTTACATCAGTATGGCGATTGCGATAAACTTTGCAAGTTATACTGCGAAGGGACAAGTTAAACAGTGTTTGTAAAGCGAGTTACACAAACGAATACGCTTCGTAGCTACGCAGACTTGCTAATAACTTTATATCCTCCAGCGTTTTCATATCGCTACACAGTACGCTCTGACGCGAAAAGTTTATATTTTCTTGTTTGTACAAATATTTCGCTAAAACATATTTAGGAGAACTTTTCAACGTCACTTTGGTAAAAGATATGGCTGAATATTTAACAAGTTCGTCTACTATTTATTATAGCGAATTATAATTATGGTAAATAAAAATGTATGTGTTAAATGTAAAAATAAGTATCACTTTGTATGCTACGTGTTAACGCTTAATGACTGATCAGATTTCTATAATACTTGGCACACAGCTAGACCATGGTTTTAGCTTGGACTTAAGATACTTTTTCCGGGTAGGTAGTACATTCCCGTAGAGTATTTCCGCGAAAAACATGCAGGCAAAGCCACCAGTAAAATCTTGCAGAATTATTTATCCGGTGTGAATATGCTACCGATAGACTTATAGGTATTTGTTATAATGAAATATTGTTATATGTAATGTAGGTACTTAATTCTTAAATTCAATACACCTCAAATACCGACCTGACGATTGGAATTTTTTATATTAAAATAATGAGCTAATTAAATATTTTTCAGTTTTTATTCATTGTTTATCTCGGATATTACTGACTTAATATTCAACACAAAACCGACAGTATGTACCCATTTTATCGGCATTTTACTACCCACATTATATACCAGCTGTTTATATAAAAAAAACCTAATAAAAACTTACGAGGCAATATAAAAACATGCATACGGCGTAACAGTAAACTTGAAAATATACTTTTTGTTCCTTTGTCTTTTCTTAGCACAATGAACTTTCGTGGGTAATCTTGAAAATTTCTTTCAGTGAATCGTTGTTATTGGTCGTTTTACGTGGCTGAGTGTACTTAGGTGAAAGTACATACTTATACATATAAAATAAAAGGTGCAATGGTTTAAGAAATATAGTCAATGTTCTGTGAAATGGAATATTAACCCAGGCGAAATCGAAATAACAATAACCGCAGGCACACTACAGGAAGAACGAACTGCTGTTTTAACCCTATAAAAGTCAGAGAAAAGCGGGAGTGATAGGAAAACGAAATGTATATGTTAATAAGGATATTTTTATATGATTTTTAAGATTAAAAAAAAAAACGAATTTTGTTGGTGGCACGTATACTGCCTCTATCTTAAAAAGAGTTAAAATATAGGTTGGAAGGTTATATCAAGGAGTTCATGAAACTGCCAATTTCAAGCCAGCAGGCTGTGCGGCACATATTTATATCGAAAGCAGCACTTAAGTCAAAATGTCTATGATTAAAAATATGACCAGTTGGGCATGGTCAGCATGATCTCTATTTTTATTTATCCTCATTGCCTCGCGTTGGTCTAGTTAAGTGGTCTCAAGCGCGACTGCTGAACATTCGATTCCCGGGTCGGGCAAAGTGTTATTGGGTTTTCCCATCAGAAATTTTTCAATAGCAGACATGGAGTCTGGATCTGTGCCCGGTTGATGGCAATAGGCTCGCCCCCTATTACATGGGACTTTAACATAACTGGCGAAATGTGTGTGTAGTTTTCGGTACTACACCTCTGCCCAATCCTTCGGGTATAATAGTCGTGATGTTATGTTATGTTAGAAAATTCATCGCATTATCGTATAAACAAAATGGTAAAGCAAGAAAGACAAAAAACCTTATTAACTAGATTCTAGTCCATCTATCTTACTTAATATTTGTTGCGTATCGAATATAGTCAGTCAAGCTAAACTATTCTTTATTACACATACATAAATTGTTCTACAAAACACCGATGTTGATCTATCTTCTTTATTTCTTATAGTCCGTAATCCTTTGGGATGTTATTGATGATGTCACGTTTTTTAAACGACACTAAGCTATGAGAATATCAATTGGTAGTAAACTGGGGATGTTTTTATAGATCCTTTATTCTGTTTCAGCAATAAAATGTTATGACTCTCTTATCATTTGAGTTCATAACAATATTTCTGCATATATCAGTTTATTTCTCTGTAGTGTCATTGTCACCAATATACGCTATAGCTGTGCATACTACACAAAAGTCCCTATTTAAACGCCACTGAGTTCAATTGGGCTATCATTCATCCATTCCCAATGACCTTGCGAAGATCTTAGGATCAAAGAAAGAATCCTACACTATGTTTTCCAATTCACGGATCTCTATTCAGGAATCCTCGGTGTAATCGCGTTAAAACAAGACCTAGGTCAACACAACAAGCTGTAAATTTCCAGTATAATATGTCCTCGCTTTGTATAGATTTACTGTATAATGAGAGATTCGCATAAACTGGTTTTGTATAGTTTGATTGTTCGTCGTGCGTACTCCATTCACATGTACAGTTTGCACTTACAAACTAAGGAGACCTAAGACAAATCTTGACAACGCACTTGAAGAGCACATCAGTCGTGCAAAGTGCGACTCTTATAGCACTTGTGCACTCTTGAGGACAATGGTCCGTGTTTGTCACACTAAGCATCCATTAGATGGTGAAAGAAGAGAAAGAAGACAGTGTTGAACTAGGCAATTTTTCGTTTCAATTACAATCATTTCAGAAGCAACTAAAACCAAGACATTCTCGACTGGCAAATAGGGGCCATTTTGGTCTCACGTTTTGATTAGAATAAGTTCTCCAGGGGTCTCTTACTAACGCTAACAAAGCAGGCAGTGGGTCTATCCGACTACCACTGCACCCGGTTTGACTGGAAGCCGATCTCATCACAATTGAGAAAAGGCTAGGCAGATGATGGTGATTAGTTCAACACAGCTGCTATTGGCAACGCCGCCATCAAAGCGCTACCTTCTCAAACACACCCTCCACTGTGTTTCCCTTTTCAAATGGTTTTTTTTTTACTTTTATTAATCAATAAATACCGTTACAACTATTTTAAAGAACATTAATATATAACACAAACCATCGTGGGTTTAACAGTGGTATGCCAGACACGGGAAATCGGTTCTTTTCTATGACAAATTAACGGGTTTGATTTCTTTTTTTTTCTGTCATGGTGAGTCGAATCCTTATGAATATGTCTCTTACCTCCAACACTAGCCCCATAAGCGACCCCCACAGCACACAGCGAGTTGTTAGCAGTAGCAGCGACTTCACCCGCGCATCTCGTGCCGTGGCGGTTCGAGTCGATCATGTCGTACCGCGGCTGAGGGTCCGAGTCGTGGGAGTTCACGTCATATGATGCCATGGGATCCTGGTAAAGATAATGAAAATTGATAAATACACTAGTATATTGTGTGTAATTCCTGTCCGTTTTTGGTTAACACCAGACATCGACGCCAGAGATATGATAATGTACTTGCAGCACCAAACATAGGTGTTCTTATTTTGTTTGTTCTAATGGTCCGATGATTTCCACCAAACGGCTCGCATTGCATCGGATCGAAAAGGATACGAACGGATACGGCGACAGCCGATCGCGTCTAGCAGGATGTCGACGCAAACGATCGGCTCCGTACCGCCGCTTGCGAACATATCCGTTTCTTCGCCTAGTCAAACAGTTTCATTCCTACCGTGTCGGATACGATGACAGGCGAACGGAGCCGATCGCGCGTCGCAGCATACTTTCGGTTACGATCGCATGTCGCGGGAGACGCCCGCGGTCAAGCTTGATATATTGTTATATATTCTATTGATTTTCCCAAGATAGTACCGGTAAAGCGCTCGGTAATAAATAGGCCACGGTCGCCAATCTTGACTACAAAGGCGACCTGTTCAGGAAAGTCTTAAGTCTTATTGACCTTATTGAAAATTGGAAGGCCTTCCTCAAACGAAGACTTCAATCTTAAAGTTTTCATCTCGTCTTTAGTCTTTCTCGAGATGATTTCAGAAGTTACACGTACGCGTACATTAATTGCCGAAATAAACAAGTCCCAGATTATGTCTTATCAAAAATTCAGCAGAAACATTTAGGTAATCTTCTAACTTTCATAAAAAAAAAAACATTTGTTTGTTCGCAGTTATTAAGTCTTTGAGCCGCTTACGTTTTCAGCAGTTTCAGGTTTCATTTGTAATGATGTACGAAAACAATGCATGATGTTTTGTTACGATATAAGGGTGCAACATGACCGCGGGCGATAATTTATTTTTTTGTTTTTATTTATTTAAACATACAGTTTTAATACAGGTTCATGTTTGTTTTGTACCATTAAACCAGAGATGGTTTGTGTCGTCAAGGGTTGTCTCAAAATATTTATAAGATCCTATCTGATCTACTGGATCAATCTAAATACCTAGTGAAACTACGGCAGACGTGATCTGAGTATATCATATTCCCCGTAGTGTATCTAAACACGATGAAATAATAATTATACAAGTTAACCAGAAATAAAAAAAAAACATAATTTTATTCGTTCTATCTGTGGAGTTTTGCTAAATAACTTAATTAGATCATTATACCTAGTATACAACTAGGTATAATAAAATCGTAGAAAGACTGTACTCAATGCATTGTTATTTTTGCAGTTATTTATGTAAGTACTTACCGAAAATATGGTGGACAAAAAATTAGGCCTCCTATTAAATCTTTCAGAATACTATTTTGTTGATTATTAATTGAAATAACTTACTTTTAAGCTGGACAACTTTATTCGTATAATTTTTAAAACAAAATGTTATTAATGATTAAAACGTAAAAATAAGGGCGGCCAAAATTTTTTCTCTACCAGTGTAATATGTTCTCCGATATCCCGCGAACGAAGTCTCGAGAAGAAGCATGAATGGCAGTGTATCTATGATAATGGCAGTATATTATAGGTACTAGCTTATAATACTCAAAATATGTCAAACTGACATCGATCGACCGCGGTCTGGTTACTCCCTAAGGCAAGGGCCTTACGTACGTCGCACATAAATCGCCCCGGTATACCCGCGACCCAATTACCCATTTTTTTTCCGAACGCCAACAGTGGAATTAAAGCCAGCGAGATGAATCGTGTAATTTGAAACTCCGAAGCTTTTGTTCCCAACACAGAATACAGATGTCACTCTACGCCCTTTTATCGCGAAAGCGCGGTTCCCCCCACTTACTCGTTCCCGTTCCGATTCCATGGGTGTTTTTCAAACGTTTCCTGCTAACATAAGTACTCATTTACCAATAAAGATTTGAGTAAAAAGTACAAAGGGAACAGGAGTACCGACGTCATAAAACATACAATGAGACGATTTCGAAGAAATTCATTTGAAATGACGTGAGACGTAATCTGGAACATGCTGTTTTACGACGTTAACCAATCGACAGCCTACAACTTTGTGTTTAGATTAAAGCAAGTACATAAAGAACAATGGGAGAATACCGTGTACTTACGTAATTAGCGATTAAGTCTGGGTGATCGGTCTCCAGGCCATCGTCGAGGATGGTGACCACTACACCACGGCCAGTGATGCCTTCCCGCCATGCTGGTATTACGTTCATGTCCAAACCTCCTCCTCGGTTCTAAATAACACATAAAAACAAGATTAATAAAAACATTCGATAGAAAAATTATTGTATCCAGTTGGCAATATAAATATTTAGGAAATACCTACTCCTATTATCATTAAGCACATGATTTACGAAATGTTTTGGCAAAACATCTACAAACAAGAAGTAATAAAATAAAACCAATGACCCACTTAATCTTCGGCGGTCGTAAACTCATGAAATGTACCACAAAAACGAAATGCACGGGTAAAACAAATTACTCAACCTCCATCAGCGAAGATTTTTTAATTTACAAAATTGTTACTAAAAACGAATTTGTTGAAATATATTTGCAACAGCAGCGGAGGCGAATGAAAATGAAATATCAGAGCAACCACTGGAAATTTGTATTGACGGATCGTTTCGCTGATATCTATACGAAATTGGTTTTTATATCAACTATTTCGGATCTCTCGAATAATAAAAACGAACAAAGGCTAACAACGCATCCTAAATTGGAATTACTTTTGTAGATTGATTGGTGGGTATATATATCTTTGTTTGTGGCATGTGTTTGTGTTGTATGCTGACAAGTTTATACAAATTGGAGTTGGAAAACGTACGGCTGATAGATCGTTATTTAATACCCACATAACTTAAGAACATTACAACAGTCCTGTATTTTATCTAAGGGTTAAGCACCAGTCATAGTAGATTGGTGCTTATAGTACACCCACATTCCGCCAGTTAAATAAATAAGTAGTATAAGGTATTAGGGGCGTAACTGGGAGCGAGCCCATTGTCATCGACCGGACACAAATCCAGAGAGACGGCCACTGAGAATTCTTGATGAAAAAACCCAATAACATTTTGTCCGACCCGGGAATCGAACCCAGAGCCTCATCAGCAGTCGCTAAGAAATTCCTGACAAAAACAACAATAATACTTTGACAGCCTAGGAATCCAATCCAAAACCTCATGCTCAACGAGGCAGTCGCGATATCAATACTTTCATATCAGTATGTTATAATTATGAGTATAAAAAACTTGTAATTAAATGGATCAAACCACTCGCATATGAGTATACTGAGGCCGTCCTGCAGCACACATCATAACTCACTCATTCACGCGTTCACTTTTATACACGACACATACACATTTATCCTACACACACATATCACACATGCCCAACTCACATATAACATACACAAAACGCACACTCATTTAAATAAGCTGATGTAGGTACAGTTTGTAATGTTGTATCAAAATCAAAATATTTTATTTGACCTTCATGGGCACTTATAAAACTTCGACAAAAAGGTGCACGGTTTGGGTTGGTCGTTTCCTATGGAGAAGAACCGGCAAGAAACTCCATGGTTACTCTTATAAAATGATTAGTATTTCTATGAATACTTTAATTTTATTAATTTTCTTCCTCAAAATTATATAAATTATAAATTACTATGTATCATTTAATTAGGAATAATATATATTAGTAGTAGTTAGTATAATTCTTGTCTGTACAAGTGTACATTACGTAAATTTAAGTTACGGAAGAGAGAGTGGAGTGTCCTAATACAGGCATTTACTTGCTTAAAAGGACACTTCTCACTAGCTATGTAGTACCAACCGTGTTCAAGAAATAAAGTATTTGTATTTATATTGTAGTATAGTACTGAAAGCAAAACAACACTTACATAAAACATGTTATACGAATTAATTCGCTCGAGCCTCCCGAGATGCTCAAAGATATGAAATCAAAAACATCGTTACGCTCTTAAAGCGATTTTATGTAAGAATTAGGCAAATTTCTCGCGATAGCTTAATAAAACTCAAATTTTTGGCTTCCACTTCGTCAATATTTAAGAAGAGCATTATAAAGTTTCCAAAGAAAATTAAACTTAGAGCACCCTTCGGTTGAATCGGTAAAGAAAAACAAAAACGATGTGAATCGAGTGCTTACACAGTGTAACTTGAGAACTTTCTGGTAAACTCCAGCAATATTTTAAATTTAATTGAATGACACCTTTGCAATTATAATAAAGTCAAAAGCAATTAAAAATTGGTTGTACCTTGTTAATTAATTATTATATTATGTATTAGCTTCGGTCCCGTTATTTACGGAAATTAACCCATGGGAACGTTTTAAATGTAGCCTATAACACTCGGGGATAAAGTAGCTTCCCGTTTGTGAAAGAATTTTCGTAATCGGAACAGCAGTTCCGAAGATTACCACCTACATACAAACTTACAAACAAGAACCTCTATATAATATTAGTATAGATTTCGTCAATTATCTTCTAACAAAAACTTTCGTAGGTACTACCGAGTTCACTAACTGTCGACCACCAGTTTTCACCTTTATGGCTTGAGTAATAAGATTGAAAAGTGGTAGACCGTCAGCGAGGGCGGTGTTACCTAAACATTTATATGTTGGTGTTAAACTGTGGTAAACCATGCAAAAAGTATAATTACCTAAACAGAATGCTAGTCAGATAAATTTCACTCGCCTTTATTATTGACTTAACCACAGAGTAGTTTAGGGTTTTATGAAACATTTTTATTTACTCATTAACTGCTTCTCAAAGCTAACTTAACCTCCCAAACGTTTTCAACTGTGAAAAGTAATGCTTAAAGCTTTTCAGGACCCACATTTCATTTTCAGATAGTTAGCTTTGCAAAAGGAACAGAACTCGGTCCCCATATTAATCGCATTGGCACTCTTCAAAGTCACTCTTAAATCCGGGCACTCAAAGTAAAGTGCCCGGCTTTTACAACTGTGAATATATAGTCATCATATTATAAAGGGAAGTGTTGGATCTAAAGAGCTCTTGCACATCCGATTGATTGACGTTGCAGCGACAATAGATTCAATAAGTGACCTGATTTTGGCCATCAAGAAGATCTTAGTGTATCATAGAGTTACATAAGTGTTGGTTGAAACCGACATTGGTAAACGAATCTACATGCATTCAGGCCAAGCCGCAAAGATGCGTCGCATTTAGAAAGCCCAGTCCTGTGGCGTCAAACATTTTTCATTTAATTTTATAAATTCAGGATTTTAGCCAGTTTGTTACACAAGAATGCGGTGTAAACATCAATCCACTCAGCCTACCTATAACAGTCTAATGCCAGGCATAGGCCAAAACTGCGCTACAGAACCCGCTTGTCCACCTTCTGCATCCAGGCTGTCCCGGCCACCTTTAAAAGTCGTAAGTCTATCTATCTGAGAGGCCTAAAATAGGTACTCTGCGATATTAACCATGTTTTACATACAATTACCAAGTTCTATGAACCTTTCAAGGCCAGAATACTTACTAAATACCACATGTGAGGCCATTTCGGGTCGTTAAGTTGAAACTTGGAGTCTGCGGCTCTTGGCCGTCCCTTCACCCGAGACGGTTGGAGCTCTCGTTTCGAATTCGTGTCGCGCTTCGACGCGGCTGACGGCGCCGGCGCATCCGATGACGTCGTCTCAGCTGCGAGAAGACAAAAAATAAGTCACGACTTGTCGCACGCTTGGTTGGAGTGAGGTACCGAGATCTGGGATAGTGTGTCGGTTGATGCGGTGTTGTGTTGATGTTATTGCAAAGCTAAATCTTTGTGTTTTAGTCTTATTCTTCAAATATGTTTCATTTCTTAGCTCTAATGTTTGTTGTTGTTGACTGAGATTTCGAAAGTGACTACTACATAGTTTACTAACGGTTTACTCATTAAGAATAAGTAAAACTTTTTCATTTAGATAGGACTCGAAGTTATCAGTTTTCATTGCTTGGAATAGAAAACATCAACATTCTTAGACTTTTGACACTGTCGTTGAATGATTCTGCCTCTAAAAAAATGTTAATCTACTAGCACTCACTCATCCTCGTCTATCTAACAACTATTCCAGAGTACATAGAAAAACACCAACTAAAGCCAAAATACCTGTAGAATGATATGAATCTGGTATAGTCTGGAAGTCCCTCTTCTTCCTCGAGAGGGCACGCTGTTGCTTCGCCCATCGCACTCGGGTGTCTCCTTCTAGCTTGCCATGATGATCGTGAGCTGGTGTGATGGACCGCTTCACGATGGCATGGTGGTGGAAGTGGTAGTGGTTGTCGAAGATCTGGGGAAGATACAGAAGAATATGTTAGAAATGTATTGAAGATAGATTACTTACTTACTCATTAACGTAAATAATGTAACGAATGTTATTGAATTATCAATAACTATTTCAGTTATTTCATCGTTCTCACATAATAATACGTATAATTTCAACATAAATGATGTAACCAAGTTCTTGAAAAAATATTTTGATTTAAAAATGTGTCCATAGTCTCTTGCCCATTCATCTCCATGGAGATCTGAGCTTTGGAATAGGCAACTACAGTACTTTCACAAGTTATTATGCCTTGTGACTGGAACTGTAGCTTCAGCCTTTTGTTTTAAGATTCAAAAGTGTCTGTAATGGTTTAATTGGAATAAATACTTTGAGTTTGAGTTCAGTGCCATAAAAGTATGTTACGCAATTACCTACCCCTGCGGGACTAACTTAAGTCACATAGTCAAATGGGTCCACTAGCTAGGTTACTACAAAGAGCAGTGTTAGCTAGAACATATCCTAACATAGAATTCCGCTCCTATAACCTGATGGGATAGGTAGACTGGTTTCTACAGTTCACGAACATTACGCCGGCCCAATTTATGTAATAGGGACGAGGTTACCGCTGCCTAGAATTCTGGCGTAATAAAAAAAACATTCCTACCAAACATTCAAATAAATTGTAATTAAACTCAGTTAGTAAAGATACAAAGCCGTTTATTCTGTCCGCAGTCCAGTCTAATGATGCAGTAAAAGATAGCGTATTTCTCCACAGTAATGAACGTGAATGAACTAATTAAGTTAATTTGCAAGCTTAATTATAATAATAACCCAATTTCAATTCAGAGTGCAGAACGAAATATTTATGAAAGCACCACTACGGGTTTACGTGACCGCTTTCAAATTAACTTTGTTTGTCTAATTCTTTTTTAGGACTAGTCCACTTAATTGATACTTTAAAAATATTAGGAGTAGATGTTATTTTGCCTTTTACATGCATTTTAACTATTAATAACCTCTTAAAATTACTCCAAAATCTGGTCATAGAGGTTGTACATCATGTTAATGTACTACTACTACTACTGTTTTTTTTTTGTAAATAATAACTTTCAATTAAACATGAAGCAGCTCAGCGGACTAAAAACGAATTCTATAGTAGAATGATACAGAAAATATCGACTTTTACAATGATGTCGATGCTAACACAGCCATTCATACGCTTTTTATATCGAAACATACCGTCGCAACCATGAATACATTTTCATTCCAATCCGTATTTTTTGTAACAAATTGCTATGATTTTTAATTACAGATTTTAATTGCACCTTCCACGATGTTAAATCAATTACAAAAAAAATATTTCGCAAATAAAAACTTCGTTGCCAAGCCAATCCAATTTAGCGCAGAAATATATTTTTATTATTTTCAATTAGAAGTTTTAATATTTTTTCCTCAACTTAATATTGCTGAAAAGTCCTTCAGTTCAACTAATGGCGTTAATTTACAGTTCAATAGAAGTGGATTCAATCAGCTAGGTTTGAAATGTGTTTTGCAATGACCCGAGCTCCAGCAGTGTGTCACTCACACACACGTGTGTGTGTGAATGACCAGTGACCCCCGCTGTGTATTCGTGCATAGTTATACTGCCCCCGATAATAAAAAACCGGCCAAGTGCGAGTCAGACTCGCGCACCGAGGGTTCCGTACAAACCTGTAGTTTTATTTTTTTTTGTTAATCGCATAACAACGTTTGCTGGGTCAGCAAGTCTAATATATAAAATTCTCGTGTTGCGGTGTTTGTTTCCAAACTCCTCCGAAACGGCTGAACTGATTTGCATGAAATTTTGTGTGCATATCGGGTAGGTCTGAGAATCGGCCAACATCTGTTTTTTTTTTTAATCGCTGAACAACGTTTGCTGGGTCAGCTAGTAAGTTTATGATTATTAAAAAAAATATACTATGTGATGTAACTAAAAATTTAAGATTTTCGGAATTTTTCCTATATGTGTACTTTATAACGTTGCTTCATGCCAAATTTCAAGATTCCAGGTCGTCTGGAAGTATGCTTTAGGTTTTGATTCGCTTGCGAGTAGTTGCGAGTTTCAAAATATGCGGCTTTAATTGCTGTATCTTTTGATTGCGTTGACGTAGAAGTTTGATTTTGTTACAGCTTAAAGATATTATAGACTTGAGTATTTGTTAAGAATTTCAATATAATACCACTACGCGTTCATGAGTAAAGGGGTAATAAGTTTAAAATTATTAAAAATATTTTTATTATATGATGTAACTAAAAATTTATGCTTTTCGCAATTTTTCCTTTATCTGTGTTATAAGACGTTGCTTCGTACCAAATTTCAAGTTTCTGAGTTCACGGGAAGTACCCTGTAGGTTTTGATTCCCTTGCGAGTAGTGGCGAGTTTCAAAATATGCGGTTTTAATTCCTGTTTCTTTTGATTGCGTTGACATAGAAATTTGATTTTGTTACAGCTTAAAGGTATTATAGATTTGAGTATTTGATATGAATTTCAATATAATACCACTACGCGTTCATGAGGAAAGGGGTAGTAAGTTTAAAATTATTAAAAATATTTTTATTATATGATATAACTAAAAATGTATACTTTTCGCAATTTTTCCTATATCTCTGCTATAAGACGTTGCTTCATACCAAATTTCAAGATTCTGAGTTCACGGGAAGTACCCTGTAGGTTTTGATTCCCTTGCGAGTGTCGAAAATTTGCGGCATAAACGGGAGTATCTTTTGATCGCGTTGACTTAGAAGTTTGATTTTTTCACAGCTCCAAGAGACCATAGACTTGAGTATTTGATATGAATTTCAGCTTGATACCTCCACGCGTTCCTGAGAAAAAAGGTCTTGACAGACAGACAGACAGACAGACGGACAACAAAGTGATCCTATAAGGGTTCCGTTTTTACCTTTTGAGGTACGGAACCCTAAAAAGGACGTATCTAGCATTTTTTCCAAAATTGAGTTACATAATTATATTGCCGGTATGAGGCAAAACAGACGAATCTAATGATATATTTTTTTATGTCATTTAGTTTTAGGATTTACCACAGTGAAGAAGGGCTCATCTCCATTATCATTTATACTTTAGCTGAAATGCAAATTTTGATGGAAGTACAATGAAAAGACGTATTTGCGTAGATGAGTCTAATCTTTCAATGAATAACTACTTTGATAGAGAAGTAAAAAGACGCATCTATTTATTAAGTTCCGCGTGTGGCAATAAAAAAACGTAACTGGCTATACGCCTAACGAATATTATGAAAATAGCTGTTGTAATTGATGAATTGAATTAAACTGTAGTGCTGTATTTGTGCTACATTTTTGGATTTTTATTTTCTAAAAAGACGTAGGTTTTTTTTTTCAAATTTAAAATATGTTATCAATACTAAAATATTATAATACTAAATTATGAGGAGATATGGGCGTAAAAATGGTACATCCACAGAATTTTGATAAATGTAATAACAAAATCACAGCATGGGTTTTTCCGTTTTTTAACTTAAAATATTATTTTCTCCTGTTTTACCTTTTGTTAGATACGTCTTTCTTATTGTCGGGGGCAGTACAGTTGTATGGAATGCCAGTTTGACACTTCTAAAAATCCTAAACAAAGAGAAATGTGTGGAAAATGAATTTAAATGGTTCAGTGGAAAATGTTTTCAAATTTACACGGTACGTGTCGGATTTCGGAATACGTACAGACATTTCGCAAAATTCAGTCGAAGTCAATCGAGTCGAGTCACGAAGTTAAATTCCGTTTTAAAGTAATTTAAAATTGTAATAAATATCCTGAAACAATAATATAAAATTTCTCTCACTTTCAATACAATTTATAACGTTTTCCATATTTCAGTTTCGCCGTGGCATTTAAAATTTATGAAAAGACCCTCACAGTCTCCAGAGTGTGAGTGGCCTGTTATGAAAAAGAGCCCGTCGCCAACGGTTCTATTTGTCTAGTTTTAAGATCTTTTAATTCCAGTTTTAGGGGAAGTCATATTTATTCTTCACTGCTATTCGACATGAGTAATGATTTTAAGCTACTTGAAAAATTGAGGTTTGTCGGAATTTTTTTGGCAAAGCCGTCGTTCTACACGATTGCTGAAATTTTCATATAACTACCATCTCCGCATTGCGGTGTCGTACTGATATGTTATTTGAATTTCATTACATAATTCCGAATAATACGCGATGATATGTTATTTCGATTTACGTGTAATGTAAGTACGTGAAGATTTCATTAAGATCATAACATAAATGTAATAGTAATGATAAAAATATACGATTTCGACGTTATTTATTTATTGCCAACACGAATTTACTTTATAAGGTTATAATTTGAAATAAAACAAGCTGAAAATAATATTTGGCGCGTTTAGTCGTTCCATTTCAAGCGAAATAGGGGAAAGGCGTCCTTTCTGGAAACATTCAGCTTTATTTGATTATTCAATTAATTTTAAAGTTTATTTTCCACGGTTGGTGTGCTGGCTTTTTTTCCAGCAGTCCCCACGGGACAGATACGGGGCCATCCTGAGAGGCCATAAATATTTTTGGCTCGCGAATGGGTTTTTAGCGTAGTAACCTTTTTCGTGAAAAATAAAATATTAGAAAGTAGATAACAGTTGAATTTGGAAACCAGGGTAGAAACAGTTTTTTTTTTTCATTGTTTAGTCAGGTTTCTGTTTACTGTCAAGTTAAGCTTACGTGAACATTAATAGTTAATTCTCCTGTAGAACAATATTGTCTCAAAACTTTCTGTTTAACAAAATACCTAAGTTGGTCATTCAAAATGAAAATATTCAATATTGAAAATAGATAGGCACATTTTCTATTCATCGATACTGATTGTCATCACAACATAAACTTTAACCAACTTATCTGTGCAGGCGGGAAAACACAGAACTAAAATAAATGTACCAAGTTTGACATATCGATGCAATTTTTCTTGACAAGCAACGCCACCTTTTTTTTTTTTTTTTTTTTTTTTTTTTTTTTTTTTTTTTTTTTTTTTTTTTGGAGGGTGAGAAATCATCAAATGACTCCTCCCGCCCTGGGCAGAGCGGAAGGGAGTGTCAGACTCTTACTGACTAAAAAACACCCATGTTCCTTCATTGGCCCTTTATGTTCCAGGGCCGCGGTATCTCTTTCGAACAGTCCCGCAGCCCTGGCAGGCACCGGCCCTTGCGGGCCCCTCCCGTATGCTGACAACTCTTTGAGGCGCGCGTGGAACACGAACGCGCCGTCGACACGGCAAAGCAACGCCACCTTGAACTGTAAACTTAAAGTGGTCACACTATAACATATACCATGCATAATATTGAAAATTAAAAATGTGTTGAAAAGTATTAATGTCTAACTCTTGAAGAAGTTTGATAAAAAGTATCAATATCGTATAAACAGATAAAGAGACAGGTATTGGCTGAAAAAAAAATCTTTTGACCTCCTTTGTCCAACTCACTCATTCCTTTTACAAACTTTCACAGCTGTCTGTTTTCCTTTTGTGTAACTCAACACCATGTATTTTAAAGCAGTCTTAACGGTCAACGAGATACGGGTGTATGGGATCCTATCCTGGGTAAGAGTGCCTTCGGGCGCCGCGCTTGCCGTATTTATGAACTCACGTGGAAATAGGGATTTCATGCAGCCATCTTGATACAATATGCAGGGAGCTCCGGTGTCTTATATACTTGAACATTTTGGCAGTTTACCGGGTTTTAACAAAGGATTTCGTGCATCAAAGCGATGCCGATGTCGAAGGCGTTCGCGATAATTAATTTTGTTGCGCTCAAATATTTCGGGTATTCATTGGAAAACCAGTTGAAACAAAAACGTGTAGTATGAAACGTACCTACACGTTTCAGCTACATGTTTTTGTTTTGTGTATGTGAACAATGTTGCAAACATTTAATTCCAATGAATTCTGGGCTATAAGTTTTGTAGCTGTGAACATGATTTAGATAATTTTGAACTTTGTTTGTAAGTTATATAGGTTCATTATGGTCAACGATACACGGGTCTATGGCAAAGGATCCTGGGCAAGACTGCCTTCGGTCACCGCGCTTTCATGAACTCACGTGGACGACAACTAAATAAAATTGAAGTGTCTGTTTGTAATATCAAAATAACAACTTTTTTCTGAATGCATATGAAAATTTATACGGCACTTATCTATACATATAATAAAACAGTAAAAAAACTGTGTCTGTACATTGAATATATTAAAAAAATAATAATTGAGGGGGGTTTAGAAACAGTAATAGAGCACGAAACCAATAAAAAAATTCTGTCTGTTTGTCTGTTTGTTTGTACACGCTAATCTTCGGAACTACTTGACGGATTTGAATGATTTTTGTTTTGTTGTATAGGTATAAAGTCTGAGCAACACATAGGCTATAATTTATCTTGGAAACTTGAACACCTGATGCAGAACGGCAACAGACCAGCTAAACTATAAGAGATACAAAAATGGTACCTTAGCAAAAATTGTTTCACGTGATGAGCATTTTCTGCTAAGAGAATAAATTTGAAGATCTGGAACACCTGATGTGGAACTCCAAGAGCCCAGCTACACTATAACATATATAGGAATGAAGTCTTAGCAAGAGTTGTTCAGCCTGATGAGTACTCTCTGTTGTCGTATAAATTTTGAAGATCTGGAACAGTTTATGTGGAACTCCAAGAGTCTAGCTACACTATAACATATATAGGAATGACGTCTTAGCAAGAGTTGCTCAGCCTAATGAACACTCTCTGTTGTCGTATAAAATTTGAAGATCTGGAACAGCTGATATGGAACTCCAAGAGCCCAACTACACTATAACCTATATAGGAATGACGTATTAGCAAGAGTTGTTCAGCCTGATGAGCACTCTCTGTTGACGTATAAAGATTGTAGATCTGGAACACCTGTTGTGGAACTCCAAGAGTTCACTGTGTAATTATAAAATAACATAAGCTGGGAGTACCTCCACGCGGTGAGGCGGTAACAGTTTAGGACTGATTTTCGATGAAAATTCTATGAATCATTGAAAATTTGACTCTACTGGCTAAAACTCCCATTTATTTCCTTTTCCATTTATCTTCGTGACACGGTAGCCTACCCGGTAACGCAGGGGAGCAGTCACTTAGATTTTTATTGATCAGGTATTTTCAGAATAAAACTATAACCATGCCTAGAAAGAGGTCAAATCTTTCCCAACGTTCCAAAGGAGCTAAAAGATTGAGGATCATAAGATCCCAAGAATCTAACGAAGAGCGTCAGGATAGACTTGATGCTGTTCGAGAACATCAGGCTGCAACTCGCTCTGTAGAAACCTCTTCGGGTCGCGAAGCTCGCTTGCGTTCTCAGCGTATTTATGCATCTACATCCAGGTCTCTAGAGACCAGTGAAGAATATGATGCGCAACTCTCCGCTGATCGTGAACGTCATGCATTGTCTCGCGAGTCGGAGACATTCACGGATAGAGAATTGCGCTTGAGTTCTCAGCGTATCTACGCATCTGCTTCAAGGTCTCTAGAGACAAGTAAGGAACATGATGCGCGACTGTTCGCTGATCGTGAACGTCACGCATTGTCTCGCGAGTCGGAGACGTTCACGGATAGAGAATTGCGCTTGAGTTCTCAACGTATCTACGCATCTGCTTCAAGGTCTCTAGAGACAAGTAAGGAACATGATGCGCGACTGTCCGCTGATCGTAAACGTATAAATTTGAAGATCTGGAACACCTGCTGTGGAACTCCAAAGCCCATGGCAGCGCTATAACAAATTAAGGAATGACGTCTTAGCAAAAGTTATTTAGTCTGATGGGCATTTCCTGTTGACATACAAAAATGAATGATCTGGAACGACTCCAATCGTCTCGCTCATCCCGTTGTTTTCCCGTCCCCGGGCCTTAGAATTCTACATCAGACGTTTCAAATTTTCGATTTTGACGACCCCGTTGTCGCTGGCATAAGCAACGGGATCCGCGTACGAAGTCGCGGGCAGAAGCTAGTAACAAAATAAAATAATTTAAAGAAAAACAAAAAACCCGACTGTGTAAAAACTAATTTTAAAACTAAAAAGAAAGAAACAAGCCCAGTAGTTTAAATCATAAATTCTAATGCAGAACAGAACGACTCACAGTCGGGGCCCATTCAAATTTTACCAATCAAATCTTCCCAAGGGGGGGGACTGTGAGTCGTTTTGTTCTGCATTAGAATTTATGATTTGTTTTATGTGTGTTTCGATTACAAAACTATTTCAATTGTGTAGTTATAGTATTACTTAACAGAATTCTAAACTACTGGGCTTGTTTATTTCTTTTTAGTTTTTATTTAAGTTAATTTTTTCACGTATTTTTTAAAATTAGTTTTTACGCAGTCGGGTTTTTTGTTTTTCTTTAAATTATTTTTTTATTTTATACTTTTTAGTTACGATTCATTGACTTCGTTATAAGATGGTAAATTTCGCAATCTAGTCATTTCATTGAGGGAGTTAATATCGTGGGGATTATTAAGTAACTTGCGGTGGTCTAAACTACTGATGATTAGTCCCTCTAGAGACCTAACTCGGCTCAAAGCTACATATGCTTGACCTTTAGCAAAAATGCGTGAACTTAAGTCAACCACAGCTCGGTCCAAAGTAGTTCCTTGGAGCTTGTGTACAGTTACACCCCAGCACAATATCAATGGCAACATTTTTCGCTCTATTTTACCCTGTCCGCGAAGTGCATCGAATTCTGTCGTCGATGGTTCGATTCTGACTCCTACTCCAGGAACATTGTTTTTAATTGCTTTGTCGTCAAATTCTATATGTATAAACAGCCTGTGGCAATTCTACGGGTTCCAATGGGTCCCTCCGAAGAGCTGGCCACTCAATTGTCCTTATAACACCCATTGCTTCGTTAACAAGACCATGAGTAACATTCAAATTTCTTCTTAACATAACTCGTGATCCTAAACCGATTGTTAAATATTTCCTCCGAAAGATGTATATGTTTCTGATTCCTCCAGTTTTGTCACAGATGTTTTGTTAGGATCATCAGAAACATATACATCTTTCGGTTTTTGACCATAATATGTTTTCGATTCTACTGATACAACTATCGATATCAACTGCATGTAATTTTTTTTTGCATTGTTTGTAATTTTTTTTTATTATATTTATATTCATTGTTTATTTTTTCTTTTTTTTGTGTTGTTTTAAACTTAAATCCATAACAAAGAATTCAATTAGTAGACGCGGAGAATCTTAACACCGCGATTCACAAACGTGCATCAAATGTACAAAGCCATCTATCGAGCTTGGTGGTAAACTTTTTTTTACTCGGCGACTTGGCGATGAATAAAAGTTATTTTTTTACCAAAAATATTTGTTCTTCATGCTTTTTCACTGTTCTTTTGTTTGTATATCGTTTATTCTTGAAATAAAAACTTAAATCAATAAGTAAGAAAATTAGCGAGAATGATTGTTTTGTTAAACAACTTTAAATCGTTATATATCCTAAACTATTATTTAAAATGAAAAATGATAAAAGGAACCTAAAGATGATTTTAAAATACCTATTCAACGACACCCCATTTGACATAGTTCATCAACTTTTTTTTTTTCATTTTGACATAATGGCGTCTGGTTGTCGCTGTGATGAATTTAGTTTACTGTCATGTCTTTAGTGACACTCGCAAGGTTAAGACGAATCGATTGACGTAAGAATTATCAAAATCGGCCTACGCATTTGGTCTCTAGAACGCCACATAGAAACAAACATACATACATACATAGACTGATAAACACATTACCCTCCTTTGCGTCGCGCAGTCGGGTAAAAAACACATTTTTTTTTAATTTTTGTCTGTACGTCCGAAAAGGCTGAACCGAATTTTTACTGGCAGATAGCTGATGTTATAAGGTCTAACTTAGGTTACTCTCATTTTAGAAAAATAATTAGGGTTCCGTGAAAAAAGTTTCAAACCCTCGAAATAGTTAACAAAATCCGATTCAAGAAGGGAATTAATAATTATTATAATAATTTCACGCGAACGAAGGTTGCGGGCAACAGCTAGTTCAATAATAAAACAATTCTAGATATGTAGGTATAAATCATTTTTACAGTATCACAACGACGAAGAGGGAATAAAATAATTAAAATTATATTTTGGGACGAAGGAAACGTATTGTTTGGGACGACCCAGGATTTTTTTATGTAAGTAGGCCAAAATTCAGTGGGCCAAACGAAGAATAAATGGGAAAATTTTTTTAGGCTTTGGACTTGTGTACATGATATTAGTTTTGTCAATATTATACCTTTGTTTTTGAATAGTATATGTTTGCTTTATCTTCTACAAACGAGCCGTAGATGAAAGTTTTATTTTTGTTCTAAAAACAAATAAAATCACTCTAAACTATTGCTAAAAACGAATAAATCTTTGCAAATCTATCGAACAGTTTTTTGTACTAGAGCTTTGTACGCATGAATGATTATTTTAACGAATGCAAAGCCGTGGACACGTCTGATTGCGTAACAAAAATGTCAAACATTTCACGAAAATGTTCATGCAACCTTGAAAATAGCTATACGTATTCAAAATAAAAAAACCGGCCAAGTGCGAGTCAGACTCGCGCACCGAGGGTTCCGTACAAACCTGTAGGTATATAAGTAAAAGTTATGGTATTTTTATTGCTAAATGAAATCCATAACATAACAATGTGGAAAGCTGACGGTACCTTGTCAATACATATATGAAAACATTATGTATGTTCGGAAAAATCTTCATCTCTTTAAGAAGAGAAAGTATCCTTTAGGTTTTGATTCCCTTGCGAGTAGTTGCGAGTTTCAAAATATGCGGCTTTAATTGCTGTATCTTTTGATTGCGTTGACGTAGAAGTTTGATTTTGTTACAGCTTAAAGATATTATAGACTTGAGTATTTCTTAAGAATTTCAATATAATACCACTACGCGTTCATGAGTAAAGGGGTAATAAGTTTAAAATTATTAAAAATATTTTTATTATATGATGTAACTAAAAATTTATGCTTGTCGCAATTTTTCCTTTATCTGTGTTATAAGACGTTGCTTCGTACCAAATTTCAAGATTCTGAGTTCACGGGAAGTACCCTGTAGGTTTTGATTCCCTTGCGAGTAGTGGCGAGTTTCAAAATATGCGGTTTTAATTCCTGTTTCTTTTGATTGCGTTGACATAGAAGTTTGATTTTGTTACAGCTTAAAGGTATTATAGATTTGAGTATTTGATATGAATTTCAATATAATACCACTACGCGTTCATGAGGAAAGGGGTAGTAAGTTTAAAATTATTAAAAATATTTTTATTATATGATATAACTAAAAATGTATACTTTTCGCAATTTTTCCTATATCTCTGCTATAAGACGTTGCTTCATACCAAATTTCAAGATTCTGAGTTCACGGGAAGTACCCTGTAGGTTTTGATTCCCTTGCGAGTGTCGAAAATTTGCGGCATAAACGGGAGTATCTTTTGATCGCGTTGACTTAGAAGTTTGATTTTTTCACAGCTCCAAGAGACCATAGACTTGAGTATTTGATATGAATTTCAGCTTGATACCTCCACGCGTTCCTGAGAAAAAAGGTCTTGACAGACAGACAGACAGACAGACGGACAACAAAGTGATCCTATAAGGGTTCCGTTTTTACCTTTTGAGGTACGGAACCCTAAAAATACGTGTTGCTGTAGCAATAAGTAGGTACCTACCTAATCTAATCTTAATAGTTTCATTCTTTACATTTGATTTTTCTTACAGACGGTTTAAGTGACTTTTCAGTTGTGATGTTTTTATCTGTATTTTCCTATTACTTAAAGTAAGGAAATAGGTATTTCAAATACCATTTACTTTTATGAACAAATATTTTTATTTCAAAGATAATTAAATTATTTACAAACTACAAAACTAATAGTAATAAATATGTACAAGTAGAAAAGGGTTACAGGGCGTCCAAAAATTCGTCCGCATCGCTGTCAACAGGAAAAGTGCCCAGAAGGCTGGCAGCATTGCCACATTGAATGGCAATGCTGATTCTTTGGCCAAAAAATAGGCCCGCCCTCTGGTCACGTGAAGAGTCAACCAACCGCTTGGCGATTTCCCGAAATACTAGGTGGGCACTCGGATCCCAATACCATTTACTTTAATATCCAAAACCAAAACGATATCCAATATTTATTTCATATTTCTACTAAATATAGGACGTTCCTTTGCTACAATATTTTCGTCACAAGAAGGGGTTTAAGTTTCGGGTCAGTGCACACAGTCCTTAGAAACCATTTCACCCTAAGGGGGCATCGTGACCTGTGCCGACTTAACGGGGGAGAGTGGTGACAAATGACACGGACACCTTTGTGTGATATTCATCCTTCTTGCTTATCGTTTGAGCGTTAAATTGAAGAAAATATGAATTTTCAATGTTTCTTTAATGCTTGTCAGCTTTTAGTCGAGTCATTTCGGATGTTATACAGATAAAGCACGTTGGTTTAAAATTCTGTTGTTTCCAAAGATCTCTAGACATTGAAAGATATGTTGACATAGCTTGCAAGACAAGATTTATAAAACATCATTAACTATAATCACGGTTTAGTTTTTAAACATATAAACAAATATGTGTTTTTGGAAAATCGACTTTATTACCACTAGCTAAAACGAATAGATTTAATGTATTTTTGGCAGCCAGTTCCAAAAAAGCAAAGCTCCAGACCAAAATAAAACCAAGCCTTTTAATACAAATTCTATGTTCCCTAGCTAGCTTAGGACCTTAAAAGTAATCTTTATGCAGTTGCTGCAAGCTGGGTTTCTTTTATGCAAAGTGTTGACACTAAGCTGACTAAAGGCTTACGTACAGAGTGTAGCGAAAGATTGCAAACATATATTTATTGGTTATGTAATCCCTATATATTCCATAAATGAGGACTCCTGGAGTAAGCCAGATTTTAATTCTATAGAGGAAAAAATATTGCCAAGTTTTCATCATCTGCCTAGCCTTTTCCCAACTATGTTAGGGTCGGCTTCCAGTCTAACCGGATGCAGCTGAATACCAGTATTTTACATGGAGCGACTGCCTATCTGACCTCCACAACCTAGTTAGCGCTAGGTAATACGATACCCCTTGGTAAGACTGGTTGTCAGACTTTCGGGTCACTGACTACCTGTAACGACTGTCAAAGATCTACAAATGACAGCCGGGACCAACGGCTTAACGTGCTTTACGAGGCACGGAGGAAACTCGGTATGTAATGGGTGGTTACCCATCTGCGGACCAACCTAGGTAAGGACGGCTTAACCTAAAGATCGACCCGAACGGCTTGTCTTATTTAGCCACGAGCTCCAAAATTAAAAACTTGGCAATATTTAGGCGAATATCACTAACAAAACGGAACGCACATCTTAATCAAGTTCAAGAACTACAAAGTGTCGTGAAAATGGCCATTGCTGTGCAATATTGACACGACACCTCTTAAACTCAGTTCAATTTCCTTGGTGAAATTTTCCCTTAGTGGTTCAATACTATATCTAGAATATAACTATTTCAATCAGACACTAATAACTTTTACTAGTTTTTTTTTTACAACGAACATTTCCGAATAGAAGTTTGTAAGCTTATAGGAAAAACTACAACAGTTACGTGCTATTCACAACAAAACTCACTGCTCTCTTTGGATTCGCATACCAAAAGCCTTTCAGAATTACATTCGTCATGTTCCGTCCGTATTTTTTTTCAATCAGACCATTCTACACTCAATGTTTTTCATCTATTTTTTCTCTTTTTCAATTGCAATCGGGAACGTGGAACCGCATGCTGCCACTCAGTCATGTTGCAGGTTTTCGAACGCACCCAATAAATTCACCACGCGTAGTTTTTTAAATACGCGAATGAAAATGGCGTACCTAATGCCTTTGAGTAAGAATTTTATCTGTCTTTTATCTAGTGGAAAACAGAAAACAGTGTAGTGTAAGCGGACATAGGGGAATATCAGGGCCTCAATTCTGCTATTTTTATAAAATTCGACATTCCAACACGATCCCATTGTCATTTTGCTTAAAGTTCGTAATCTGCTAAATTCATAATGGTCGATCATTGGTCGGTCAGTGGTCTCGTAATAGAATTGTGTTATAATGACATTGTAGTATTGCCATTATTATAAAATTCCTTGGTAGAAATGATTTTCGAAAAACTACTACAAAATTTGAACATCTATTCATGTGAGATTTTATTTATATATATTTTTACATATTATTTATTAGTATTATAAGCAATCTGAAGTAGTAAGAAGTTCGTAGATAGCAAAAAAACATTAAATTTATGTTATGTTTAGCTGTCAAAGTCAAATGTGACATTACTTTGACGTTTATCTGTTTATTTATTTCTAGCAGCCGGTGTTTTGTTATGTTTTTACATTTAAGTGTTTTTATTAGATTTTTGTTTGTATATTTAAATTCCCTTTACAGAGAAGCCTATATTTATTGATTTTATACAAAATGGTGCTAATTGAGCAAATTTCGACTCATGGCCCCTGCAGCCGCACCAATGAAGGGCGAAGTTCATCGAAACGATATTGTATGAAGTGCGCCCAATTTTTAAATTGGGTATCGGTGGACTGCCCCAATAAAACGCCGGCACAGTAGGTACCTAAATACAGTATAATTAGGTATGCATTATAAAATGTATCATTATTGTAATATTTACACTTTTTTTAGTTCTAAGTACAATGAATATAAGAGTAAAATGTTAAAGAAAATTAAATCACAGAAGAGTCACATAAGTGCAACAGGTTACTCATTGTATGTACCTACAAACATACCCACAATAAGTATTAAGGAGCATTGAAAACAATACAATTAAAATTAATATAACCCCTCCAGCTAAGCTTAAAACCTTTGTTAGGTGTAGACTCACATCAGTGGTAGTACATTGGGCAGAATTTGACATCTTGATTGTAACTCAGATCAGATACTGAGCGCTAGGTTACACATCCTATTGAAGTGTTGTAACTATTGTATTAAAGTTAAATTTGTTTTCATAGGAACTCCACAGAATTATAATGTCATCAGATTCTGAGTCTGACTAATGTTTTCTAAAGTATGCAAGAGGTTTTGTCAGATTATTAAAAGATAAATGAAATCTATTTAAGGAGGAGTCTATGTCCAGCAGTGGATTCCAAATGGCTGTAATGATAAATGATTAAATGAAACAGTGTTTATAAAAATAGTATTAATTTATTTTAAATCATATTTAGTACAATACTGTGGATCTGTAAAAAAGAATTAAATCATTTTAATAATAATTAGAGCATTTTCGCACTTCACTAGAATATTGAGGTGGGTTTACATTACATATCTGCTAATTTAATTTATGTATTTCTCCACAGTCTGTCAACAAGAGCCTGCTGCAGTGCCCGACCTTCAAGAAGATCCCGATTCACCCTTTGATGGTCTTGATGATTAGGTGCTGCTTAATTATTTTCCTCCTAAATTAAAAGACTGATTAGTGATTAATGACATGACTGTTATTATTTTCATTATATATTATGGTAAAATTTGTTATTTGTTTTTGAAATGATGATTAAAATATTATGATAATTTAACTTGGATTTGTTTTATTATTTAAATGATTTTCACATTTTTCAATTGGCTTGAAAGTCAACTTAAATATTGTTAAATAAATATTTAGTTTATGATAAATAAAAAGTAATTTAAATGTTGATTTTTTAACATAGTAGTAGTATCATTTAAAATTCCAATAAATTCTGCATAAACTTCATCAGGCAGGTGGCAACGGTGCTCTTGCCATGTTTGCAATATTGTGCAATATGCAACATGCATTCACAATCTTGCCTGCAGTTGTTGGACTATAACATAAAGCATGTGCTGCAACGCTGCAAGCAAACACCTGCAAAAAATAAATTTACTGTTATACAACCCCATTTTACTGAACGTCTTATTACTTTTATATACTCACTGTTCTTGACATATGGGTACAAGAACTGTTGCATCTAAAGTTCTCTAACAAGAAATTCATTCAATACCTCTCTAATGCCTGTTACTTCATTAATTGCTCCTGATACAGTAATTTGTGAAACATTATGGAGGGCAATCTGTCCAATCAAATTTTGGTAGGACCCTGATGCATAAAATGCAAGTGCTATTAGAATCTGCAATAAAAAATATAACATTAATCAACCTATTTCGTGTATATAGCTATAGAATAATAAATCAATGTCAAATTCAGTTTTCTCACCTTCATTTCTGCCGTTACGCTATCGTTTCGGCGCGGTCTGGCCATAAGGGGAATGAGTTCTTTAATTAACCCCCTTACTGAATCCTTTCAAAGGCGAAAAGTTTTTACAAATTCCGCCTCGGGTATATCATGGGTTCGTATTCATTCTCGTCAAGTTATGGGCTGACAACGTCTTCTGCATTCCACCCATCTTCTTTATCTAACATCCACTGCGTTGGCTAGCTCGAGAATACATTGTCTCCATTCAATATTCCACAAACACTTTACTCGTAACTAAATAAAAGCAATGACTGCACGATGACGTTCTAATGGTAGGTCAGTGATCAAAGGAACTGTCAAAATTTTAGCAGATTACCGCCTAAGTCAGTCATTCATTTGTCATTATGTACAAGATTACCATTCTATGCCATTTCTTTCAATGGACTGTCAGTGGTTGACCATTGGAAAGTCATAATGACGCCATTATATTAGTAGATTACCAAACTTGTCAAAATCAACAATTATGAAATCAATGACAGACCATTCTGACACTATTGTAATAGCAGAATCGGGCCCCAGGTTTCTTGTTCGAAAGTAGCAACTGGCTGGAAAGTATTTGTATGTACATACGAAGAGAGCAGAGTTTCTAGCAATCACATTTACAACACTGTTGTTTTAACAGTGTTGAACAAGTTTTGTACCGCATTTTGAAGAACAAGGGAACTTAGAACAACCTTTTATTCAACGTAACCAGAGATCGGTAAACAAGAGCAATTATTGGCAGCAGTTTCCTATTTCTTGGAAACAAAGACGATGACGAATGCGACGACGATGGCTAATAGCAATTAAATATCGTGTTACTTAACCAGATGATGCTTGTCCCTTAGCTTCACTAGCTATACGCCTAAACAGGTTTAGTTAGTCCAAATACTACAATTAGTATTAAGAATGGTGTGAGCACCAATTACTTTAGAAATTTTGTTGTCTAAGGAAAAAGTTGAAATCAGGAACGACACGTTTTTTTTTTAAACGTTACCCTACACTAGGAATTTCTCTTGTGCGTTTATAAACATCTAAACTCAAATACACCAACAGCCAGACCCGGAACCACTACCTGTAGGTCAAACAAATATTTGTTCCATGCGGGGATAGAACCCGCGACGCAGTGCAGTAGCCAATCGCTCAGCTACTGCGCTAACCGTGCCGTCAAATTCAATTTATCCCTACTATCCCTACTAAATGCGAAAGTAACTCTGTCTGTCTGTCTGTGTGTTACGCTTTCACGTCTAAACCACTGACCTGATTTTAATGAAAATTGGTACAGTGATAAAGTTGACCTTGAGAAAGAACATAGGATAGTTTTTATCCCGGACTTTTGAAGAGTTCTCTTGGAAACGCGATATAACCGAACTCGACGCGGGCGAAGCCGCGGGCGGTAAACTAGTGTTCTATATATATTTTCATAAAAGGTACAATGCTTTAAAAAAAAAAATCTAAGCTGGTTTCCACTACCTGCGAGGCTGCGAGTGACATGACATGTTAGTGACGTCAATTTCCGCACATTTCATTTTATTGGCGTCTATTTTTTAAAGCCAAATAGCATTTTATTTCGCTTCTAAACGACAAATACCCGTTTTGAAATGAGGGCAATTACTTCAAGGGCCTAATTCCCGAATCGGATCAAAAGTACTAATAATTAAGTTTTATTCTTTTAAGTCGGATTTATTCGACAAAATGGTACAAAAAATGTGTAAGTATAACGGTTACTAGGTCCTAATTCCCAGGTCGGATTTAAGGTAGATCCTTAGCAGTTTTTATGTCGAGGTTTGAGAGGGGGATTATTAAATACTTACCTAAAAGCCGAATTCGTTTCAATGTGATGACGAAGAAATGAATGCCCATTGGTTGAAATACACAAATAGAATATCAATGCAAATTTAAAAAAAAATGCGGTATGTTTTCCAAGTAAGTCAAACAAGTAGATAGCTAGTAGGTAGTACCTACTAGCTTTTAAAAAAACTGTTACGCTGCCATTAAACCAACATTTATTATAACTTATTACCTAAGTTACAAAGTATAATTGAAAATAACAACAAAGCAGAACTATACAATGCAAATAGGTATTATGAAACACTATCCTGTAGTACTATGAATTTTAATTTTCGTCATCATTCGTAGTAGTTACACAATACAGAGCACACAATTCTGTCCAGTGACTATCAATCATTTATTTGTATTGCCGTGAAAAAATTACAAATCCACCCATCTATAAAAGACGCAGTTTAAAATCTATCCCAAACACAGGAAAAAGGATTCAGCAAGCAAGCATGCAAACGTAAAAGAATGGAAAACGTACTTCAAAGTCAAAAATAAAATCGAATTGTGTAGGTACCTGCACATAATCTTGTTTAACGAATCCCTGTACAGGTAGCGCGTGTCCCGTTGCCATGGAAACTGGGAAAACGGGAAACACGGACCAACCTACACCAAAAACGGATCTATGAAGCTCCCTCGCCATAACATAAAATATCCGCGCCCTCCAACTTCAGTGGCACGTAGGGGTGGAAAAAAAACTGTTTTTGATTTGAAAATCGACTGTTCTTATGTATTTTGGTGAACTACATTCTTCTTTAAATAAGACGTGTTTTGTAAATATGTTAATAGATACAAAAAAAGGAGCTACGTCTGCCAACAAACTGTTTTGCAGTTTGGCGGAGGTAAATATATTATGTAAAAAAATTGTTTCTGTGAATAAACACTTTTTAATTTTTTTTTTTTTTGTTGACATATAATATCAATTTGATTAAACATTTTACAGGTACATGCAGAACAATGTCAGGTATTTAAGCCGTTCCATTTTTTCTTAAAACAAGACAAGTTGATTGATATGCCTTCGAAATTAGAAGTAGGTTATTCATTGAATTGCTTTCTGCTTTTCCTACTGAATAGCTGACCAATGAAATTCCTCGATTATTTAGGAAAACCAAACCTCAGAACAATGCCAGGTATATAAGCCGTTCCATTTTTTCTTAAAACAAGACAAGTTGATTGACATGCCTTCGAAATTAGAAGTAATCAGAAATTAGAAGTAAGCAGAAAGCAATTCAATGAATAACCATTCATTGAATTGCTTTCTGCTTTTCCTACTGAATAGCTGACCAATGAAATTCCTCGATTATTTAGGAAAACCAAACCTAAATGTTGATTAAAGTGACATTTTTTCTTCATTAAATCAAGATAAAAATTCAAAACAAACAGTAAACATGGTAAATATCCCGTTTCTAGTGTTAATGATAATGTTACTGACCACGACAGTTTAAAAGTTATATCGCGAAGAAGCTAAAATCCTTTTCATTCTTTAGAATTTAGCCAACCCTGGACTACCCCGTAAAATAAAAGGCGACCCGAACCGTTGTTAGTTATTAACGTTCGACAAAAGCGGGTAGTGCAAAAACTTTACTTTGTATCCAACGTGTTCTCATTTATTCACACATACGGAAACTTTCGATGTAGACGGTCGTGAACGTCAAATAATTTATGGCTGTTAGTGTCAGAATTCAGAAGGAAATTCATTAAATTGTTATTGTTTTTATGCTTTGGACAGTTGACATGTGAAAGTCATGACAACCAGTCTTACCAAGGAGTATCATGACATTCAGTAACGAAGTTGGGTAGGCAGTGATTTCTTATAAAATACTGATATACAACTGCATTCGGTAAAACTGGAAGCTAACTCCAACATACTTGGAAGAATGCTAGTTAGATGATGATATTTTGGATAGTTCAAAAAGGAGAAAATCTTTTCTTTATTGGTATTGACCAATTTAAAAGTTCATGAAGTGCCACAGGTAAACAGAAAAAAATGCCATAATTCAAGTTTCAGAATGAAATAAAAAAAAAAACAGTCACTTCAGTGACTGTTTTTTTTTTTAGTACAATTAAACTATTTAGTTCAAATATCATAACTTTAAAGCAGTAAAAGAATTAAGTATTAGCTCGAAGTTGCCAGTTGCCAACTTGCCAGTGTTGCCACTAATAAAAATTCTGATTTAAAAAATAGTCACGTGCAAAATGAAGTTGAGTAAAATTGTTGAGTATCATAGTTTTAATGAAGTTACAAACTAGTTAATACTTTAAGTCCATTTGGATGTGTAGCAGTGTCCCTCTCTCTAGAAGTTTTAAGTCCTTAAAAAAATAAGTTTTCAGAATTTTTAATCTGTGGAGTTTATTAAAGCGTTTATTCTCCTTTGCATCATAAATTCAAGATTAGTAGGTACAATTTGGACTATCTAGATCATCATCTGCCTAACCTTTTCCTCAGTTATGTTGAGATCGGCCACAGTCTAACCGGCTACAGCTGGACACCAGTATTTTGCATGGAGCTACTGCCCTTATTACGTAGTATTGTCTATCATGATATCAGATATTAATAATTATATATAACATACGTACGACAAAAACAAAAATCGTCTTGCATTTTATAAAGATCGCACTTGAACCTTTGATATATATGTGTGTATTCACACAAAGCCACAAACAAATTCAATGTTTATACCATTCGCCGTTTCTTTTGCAAAAAACCTTAAAGATATTGCTTCTCCCAAATGTTATCATGAGCGCTCAAGAGCCTCTTTTTCCAATAATGTTACGAACCACTAGAAAAGGAAAAACATGCGGAAATAGTAGCGACGGTTGTCATGACAGCGAGCGAAGTTATTATACAAACCAAAAATAATGTTTTATTTAAATTAAACCTACATTCAACCTTTATGAATACTTGTATATAAAAATCGATAACATAGATGCAACATCGGTGTAAGAGATCCAGATGTCATTGATTTAAAAAAAAACTTCGATAAAACACGTTGGACTTAGGTAGGTACAGACGCCAGCACATCAAGCTACCCGAAACTGTCAAATTTTCCCACTCAACCTTGAACCTAATGCTGTAGCGATAAAGTTGAAATTAAAGAAAGGACAATGCTCGTGGAAGTATGGAATCCCGTACCATGCTGCATCAAAATCAAACCTTGTTTTTTATAGACTACACTGATCGTATTAACTCCTACAAAAATTATTTTTGAAAAAAAAACCCGCGTTTCAGAGTTATTTTATAAAATCGAAACTAACCTAAAAAGTAGGTCTATTTTTTCGACGCTACCAACGACGTATTTTAACACACATACATTATTGCTCTAAAAACAGCGTAATACACTAATATTAGTAAGAATTACGAATTAAAGTAACATCCACAGTATGCTTGACTGAAACTCGATTTTACTTTAGACCTATAGATTGCCAATAGTCAGTCAGTACAGTACAAATGTCAGATGCCACAGATAAGATAACTATAAACCATAGGGTATAGTAAGTGCTATAAACTAGTCGGGATTTAGGGATGTAATCGATAAATCAAAATCTTTAGGCTGAGAAAATCTATTTTGTTGCAAATAGCAATAAACCAAACTAAATCGATTTGGTGTACTGATCTTACTTAATTGTAATTAATTTTAGAGTCCGCTCGACAGACAAGGGTTTGTTCAATTGAAACGGAACGTCATTTATATTCAGTTGAAACGGAACGTCATATGAAGGGAGTAAAACAATATTCATACTTTTAAACTCGAAAAGTATATTTCCAGTTCAAAAATGAAATCCCCGACGCGTAATGCCGTAAAAAAATATGAAACTAATTACTATAATATTTTGGTTTTGAGGCGCGAGACTTTTTGGTACCAACTTTGGTCATTCTCTTTTGTCAGATTGTAGTAGCTTGATGTGCAGGCGTCTGTACCTTATTCAAATCAAATGTTACAAGCAAAATATTAAAGAAAACTGAATTTTGGTACTTTACCCATTCTACACAGCCGACCGGCCGTAATTATCATAAATTAAACTTAGTAAATCACTTTGGGGAAAGACTTAAAACCTGGCGTAGTTAAATAAAATTTTACAATTTCAATTTATTATTTCCAAACTGGAAAACGCTCCTTCCGCGCGGTTTTCGTCGTAGTCAACTCGCTTGTTCATTTGTTTTTTTTTGTGCATTATTAACTGGCACGGGAAACTGCGTTCAGCCTGCTTTTATTTTGTGGTGGAACAGGGGAATATTTAAAGTCATCTTTATTCATCGGATTCAGTACATTCGTAAACCATTGTTGTATTTTACACTATTGGTTAAACATACAAGCAGATGTTGATTTCATAAATGAATTCTACGTGACATATTAATGAAAATTATTACAACACATTCCGAAATTGGAATCGCTTATTATTCATACAACCACAGCAACGGAATTTATAAGCATTATGGGCCCTAATATTTTCCGCGTAATATCGCTGGAGCGAGTCAAAGGGCTTATGTGTGAAACAACGCGTTTTAGCTTTCGAGCGGGAGAATTATTTTAGTAGGTTACCAGTTTATGCACCGGAAATAAACATGTTTGTCCGCTGATTTGAGAGTGAAATAAATGATTGAAAAAATGCTTCAGCTGAAGTCATTCCAGCCATTGAATTGGTGAATTGTATTAATGAAATCGAACGCGATCAGCACATCTATACCGCGTTCAAGAGCCGTCAATATCATATTTTTTGTGGAATATTAACACTGTCGGTTTAGAAGTGTTGTGTCGCGATCAGTATGGGTAAATTCGACCCAAGAGTTCTCATAAGTCAAACAGTCACAGTTTTAGGTGCATGACCTACAAGAAGAACTTTTGATCGCGACGCCATTTATAATTGGCAGGATATTATGACTATCATTCCCTATTTAACTATAGGGTCAGCCGGAGTCAAATAACTAATTAGTGTACAGTGACGAGCATTAAAATGTAGAATCTTAGGAAAATTTAAAAGCGATTTTCTCGTGACGAAATAGGTTTTATCTCAAAGTAGAAACGTTTCTACTTTGAGATAAAACCTATTTCGTGATAGTATGGTTTCCAAAACACTGTTCGTGACAACGTAAAACTTTAGTCTAGGAGAAAATCACTTTTAAAAGTCCAACTTCCTAGCACACTGGGCTGTGGGCTGCGCTGGGGCGGCTGCTGCAGGTGCTGAAAACCTCAAACGGCGCAAATACAATAATTTAATTGGTAGTTATGTGTTTGAGCCGTTTGGGGTTGAAACACCAGGGCCATGGGGTCCGAGTGACCACCTAATATTTTGGGAAATCGCCAAGCGGTTGGTCGTCTCTTCACGTGACCAGAGGGCAGGCCTATTTTTTGGCCTCAGAATCAGCATTGCACTTTTCCTGTTGACAGCGATGTTGACGAATTTTTGGACGCCCTGTAACCCTTTTCTATTTGTACATATTTATTACTATTATTATAGTTTTGTACTTTGTAAATAATATTATCTTTTAAAAGTTGCTGCGTGGATACATAGATATTAGAGCTCGTGACTGTACATTAAGATATGATCTTTGCCTTCACTAACATTAATCTTTGAGATGTTTAGCCGTAAACACCACAAATGGCACAAGAAACGTGTTATAGCAAACATTGCTCTCTGGCCTGGGCTCGCCTTACATGAAACATAAAGCTGCGTCTACGCTAGACGAGCCGAGCACGAGCCGAGCACCAGCGGAGCACAAATTCCCTTGGCGGGAGTGCTCGTTCGAAGCTCGTAAGTCGGTCCACACTACACGAATTGGTGCTCGGCTCATGCTCGGCTCATACTCGGCTCGTCTAGCGTAGACGCAGCTTAACATAACGTCTTTAATCCACAAAGGGTTAGATAAATATGCACCTACAGTGAGACTCCGTGACTGCTACTGAGGAATTCCTGATGGAACCCAATAAAACTTCGCTCGACCTGGGGATGCAGCAGAAGTGCTTACTACCACTAGACCAACGCAGCAGTAATAACTTGCCTTAATAAATCATCATTATCATCTGCCTAGCCTTTTTCCAACTATGTTGGGTCGGCTTCCAGTCTAACCGGATGCAGCTGAATACCAGTATTGTACATGGAGCGACTGCCTATCTGTACTTCAGAACTCGGTTAGTACTGGGTAATAAGATTCCCCTTGGTTAAGATTGGTTGTCGGACTTTCGAGCCACTGACTACCTGTAACGACTGTCAAAGATCTACAAATGACAGCCAGGACCAACGGCTTAACGTGCTTTCCGAGGCACAGAGGAAACTCGGTATGTAATGGGTGGCCACCCATCTACGAACCAACCTAGGCAAGCGCGGCTTAACCCGAAGAGCGACCCGAGCGGCTGTTATTATTTAGCCATGAGTTCCTTAATAAATACAGATACTATTACAAATCTTACTGCAGCAGTTAATCCTCGGCCAGAAATAATGCTACAAACATAAGAAACTTCTTCTCAACGATTTGAAGTAACGTTCATTTTTCTTCGATTTCTTTCATTACTACAAAGAAGCACAATGGAAGTTTCGCAATAAAACAGTCCGGAGTTATTTACTCTCTCGGGAACATTTGCTGCAGACGATGCACAATATTGATGTAAGAGAGGTATCCACCGAGATTCTCAATTGATACCTGAACTTTTAACGGAGAAAAGATGGCTGCGGGAATTTTGTTCTTTGTGACGGTCAATTGGTCCTGGAATTGTATGTCAACATTTGTGTTTCGAAGTTTAGTAGAGTGGGGATATGTAGGTACAGTACCCAGGCGTGAAATTCACATATAAACCGCACTGTACGATTTTCAGCACTGGGCTTGAGCACCCATGTCACAATTCCAACAGTTCAGGCATTCATTACTACGTTAGTATGTTACATAGTCCACCTCCGTCTATAATAAACTGAACCTTAAATGTCAAAAATATCCCCTGCTGTTATACAAATGTAAAAAAAACAGTAAGTGATTGGGAGATCTCTAATTACGAAGAAACAGAAAACATTCTGATCAGAGTAAGCTTGATACCCACACACATACAAACACACACTTTTATATATTTTTTTTGTTATTAGTTACAACTTTACAATAGTTAAAACCAGCAATAAAGAGGAGATTCCCCCCCCCCTTCCCTTCCATATTATTTTAGGCAAAATAAAAACACTTTAATCAGTGTATTTTTTGCTTGGATATCTTTGGTTAGACGTACTGAACGCTGTGTTAAAAATTTTCCATCTATTTAAATGGGACCTTATATACCTCAACAGGTCATAGGCAGCTAACTAAGGTGAATGAATCGACGGGTTTTCATTACTTAGGGCATCCTAAGTAATGAAATCCCGCCGAATCATCCACTATAGGTAGTAGGTACAGACGCCAGCATATCAAGCTACTACAATCTGTCAAATTTCGTTAATAGATTTTGAACTTTAAAGGCTTAGTTTCAAGGTTGATTGGAAAAATTTGACAGTTTCGGGTGTTCCTACGGCATAATATATCCATAAAATATATTTTTTCCAGGAAATAATGCCATCATCATCTGCTTGCAAAAAGGATTGAACCAGCGTTTTTCAATAACCGCAACATACTATGAACATAAAGAGCCGTTAGCTGCAGATCCAATATCGACTTAATAAGCTTACCGCTTCAGCCATCTATTATGAATTTTAAAAATAGGATGAAAATGACGAGGATCGACTGGTTTTGCCTATCGTATGCTGATAATCTATCCTTGTTAAGATTGAATAATGTCGTTGTTATGAGGACTGAGTTAGATGGACTATTGGACTGCCAAGTCATAGGTCTCAAGTCCGAATCCAAGACACGCATCTCTGATTTTTCGTATTGTATAATTATCACTTGCTTCGGTGAAGGAAAACGTCGTGAGGAAACCAACATGCCTAAGAGATATTTCTTACCCACACGATAAAGAAAGAAGATAGACTATTACGAGGAAAGGCAAGCGGCGTCGATCCCATAAAAAAACGCCTCTACGTGTTTTCTCCCTAGAAAATAAAACTAGAGCAATTTTTTGTACTATATTGGTAATTTCGATCCATCCCTACCAAGCCTCTAAAATCCAGTTATACTTTGCCCGACCTGGGAATCGAACCCAGGACCTCATTTTCAGCAGCAGTCGCGCTTGCTACCACCAGATCAACAGGTCAGTTTAGTGCGCAATCATGGGTTTAGATTTTGCAATATCAAAGATTGTTTACTAGTAATAGAAAAAACCTACCCAGTGGTAATTTGAACAGGGATTTTATCTCCAGAAAACCTTACAGCTATGTCAGTTCCTCACAGTGCAACCAAACAGTACTTATCAGTGAAGAACACAATAACACAAACGGCTATTGTGAATGCATAAAAGTAACAGTTCCGATACGGTACAATAGCCGCCGCATCGGCGAGCAGTGGCGACACGGTCACAACCAGTCGCGCTGATAGAAGCACTGATTTCAGCAGCAACTGAAATTCATTGGAAATAAGATCGGGGAAAACGCAATGTACTGAAAACGTGCGCTATTGTGGGAAGCGAGGCTTTTACGGCTATACACACCCCCTCCTCTCCCCCGGCACGTCTCGACTTCCCCCCTTTCACCCTGCACAGCTGATCCCTCCCCGTCTTTCAGCAGACGGCGCGGCCCATTGTAAGTACACTTTCGTACGACTTGCATCGGTTTCCTCAATCATCTTTAATTAACGAAGCACTATTGTTTACTTCGCCGTAGTTAATGATTACTATTTTATAAGTCTTTCAAAGTTGGAAATGGGAAAAGTATGGTGCTTATCGTAAATAAAGAGGTGTTATGGGATATATCGATTCGTTTGTAGATAAAAATTATGGGATGTTCTAACATTAATATGAGTAAGTTCTAAAGTGACGACACTTAAAATAATTTAGTGACCGTAAAAGGGACGTAAAGATAGAGCAAATAGATTCCGTTTATTACTCCTGAGAAGTTGATAAAGTGGCTTCTAAAATATCATACGAATACCACTATAGTTTACCGTAAAGTTCAGTTTATGTTTAAACGATATGACTTTCATGTAGATGTCTCAATACAGAATTATAGATATAAACTAGGTTTTGCCCAGGGCTCCGCTCGCGTTAATTTAGAATTTGACAATCAATTCGGGTTTTACTCTGCTTGTAATAATATAACTCAATCATGATTCGCAAAAGACGTGGTGTCATCTATTATCATTAAAATATTATTATTGTTTTCCTCGGGTACAGTACTTTTTTGCGATGAAAGGTACCCTATGTCCGTTTCTGTACACCTGACAACGTATATTAAAATTTCAGGATGATCCGTTCAGTGGTTTAGGCGTCAAAAGGTAACAAACAAACTAACTTACTTTCGCATTTATAATATTAAGTAAGGATTATGAGAACCTGGTCTAAAATTTTCGCAAGCGCGACTGCTGACCAAGGGGTCTTAGCTTCAATTCCCAAACGTGTTATTAAGTTTTTCCATGGGAACCTCTCAATAGCATGGAGTCTAGAGTTGTTCCCGTTTGATGACATTGCATTCACATAACAGGCGAAATGTGGATTTACTATTTAGTACACCTCTGCCTTACCCTTGGGTGATTACAGGCGTGAAAATGTTTTGTTTTGCATACATACGATATTCCTCTTAAAGTCTTGAAGGTAGATTAGATGCAGTAGCTTCGAGTGAGTAAGAAACTTGATAAATCATGGATGAGGGCACTAGTGTGCTAATCAACCGACCTTCCTTCTGCAAAGCCACTGACTACTATGTACTAGGTACCGATTTCACTGACGGTCTGCCCCTATTCACCTAATGCCTAAGTAATAAGGTTGAAAGTCGTCGACCATCAGTGAACTCGGTCGTACTTGATTTAGTTACTAGCTCGGGATGTTTTAGGTTTCAGAATAGACGTAGGCGTGAATGAACCAATGAATAAGCTTAGTTTAAGGGTAAGCGTCAAGCGTGCACAAGCGTCGGTCACATCACCAGATGTAAAAGACAAGTGGTACCAGCATTTATACCTACAAATAATAAAAACTGCTTCGTTGATCTAGTGGTCGCAAGCGCGACTGCTGAGCATGAGACCTTGGGTTCGATTCCCAGGTCGGGCAAAGTGTTATTGGGTTTTTCTATCACAAATTTCTTAGTAACAGCCACGGAGCCTGGATTTGTGCCCTGTTGGTGACAATAGGCTCGCCCCTTGTTACATGGTACTTAAATATAACTGGCCAAATAACGGTGTACTAATGGGTATACCTCTGCCTAGCCTTTCGGAGATTACAGGCGTGATGTTCCTGACCCATTCACGGACCTAGACAAGCGCGGACAACCTGAAGATCGACTTGAGCGGCTGTTAATATTTAGCTAGGAGCTCCTCCAATGCTATTCTAGAAATACAGGATGTTATTTTAAATTCGGTTCTAAATAACAAAGAGGTAAGCGTAAAGTCGGGAAAACGGTACCACAAAGAAGGTTTTTCTTAAACGTAGGTAAGATAATGTAAAATGTATGAGAAAGATTCAAGCACCGCGCTTGAGGTTGCTAATTATAATGGATTCCAGCTTCCGGGTTGCGGTATCAGTTAACACAGTGTAGACCAACTCCTTTTATCATACTTACATTTTCATATTAATTTTGCAAAACAGAGAATGTGAGAGAACAACAAAATGTATGAATAAGTATCGTTTTACGTTACTTGTAGTAGGACTAACACAACACGTTAAAACAAGAGTAAAATTAACTTCAATGTTTTCGTGTCGATTTTAATAACATTTCAAAACCGCTAATCTCATGCTCAATAACCTCTGCTTGGCATTAATACCCTATAATGATCCCACTGCTGGGAGACGGGCCTCCTCTCTGTGAGTGGGTGTCTTAATTCACGACGAGGACCTAGTGTAGGATAGTGAATGTCGCATATCATCGGTTTTTGGTTGTAAGTCATGCCTGTTTCTCTTCACCTAACCGGGATTGCCAAGTTTGGTGATGACGATATTTCTAAACGATTCTCTAGAACATACTGTATGTTTGAATTCATAATTCTACAGTCCCCATTTAATAGGTCAAAGACCACATTGCACTGTCGTTCCAAAAATATTGCAAAAGTGATAATTCATGTGTGGAATTTAATTTTATCATTAATCAAGCTTTAGCATACAAGATAAGGCGTATTCTTACGAAAGGTAATTCCTTGTTACGGGTAGAGAATCATTTTAATCTACAAGACGATCTCGGGTGTTCCTCCAAACAGATTATCTGGTACGTGACAGATATTACATGCCTTTATTAATGATACCCTTTTATTGTTCGCCTAAATAGCGCACGGCTAAATCGTTCTTGTTGTTTTTAATTATTGTAATTTGGTGTTAAATAATTTGCAGTTTGTTTAGCTAACTGGGGCGAAAAAAGCAAAGTGATTTTATGAAAATTCATCATTCAATCAGATGTGTGGGTGTAAACAAAATAAGGGTTGAACTGTAAAAGCAAAAATATTAAAATGTTAAACGAAGTTAGGCTAAACGCGTAAGTTAGGCCTGCTTAAGGTCAACCTGTCAAGTGTTACCGCTGACATATATCTATAACTATACGTCCTTTCTATATAAAAAGAGAGGACTGCCTCGTTGGTATAATGGTCGCACGCAGGACTGCTGAGCATGAGGTCCTGGGTACGATTCCCAACTCGTGCCAAGGGGTTATGGGGTTTTTCGAGCAAGAATTTCTCAGTAGCAGCCACGGATTCTGAATTTGTGCCCGGTTGATGGTAATTAGCTCGCCCCCAATGACATGAGACTGAAACATAACCAGCGAAATGTGGGAGTACTATTAGATATACCTCTGCCTAACCCCTCAGGGGTTAAAAGCGGGATGTTATGTAGCTACAACAAAAATAAATCCTTAGCGGAGTCATGAAAAACTTCTAGCTATTTCCCATGTAACCATTTTTCAACTTCCCAGTTTTCTTTTAACCACTTACTCTTCAGCCAGTTTTTTCGTAATAATTGACTGCATAAGAAGTTCATTAGTAAACTCAACACTGGAAAATCTGTTTGGCGTTCAAAGGCAGTCATTTTCCACGCGGTTGCGCTTCTATAGCTACTTAATAAAGTCATTGTACGTCGGTTCCGGCATTGATATTGAAGTTAAGGTTATATTGAAACTATTTTACGTAACAATGTTGTATCTAGGAATGGGTAAATCTGGTCTGTCTGTTTGACTGCGAGGACTTGGACTCAAAGAGATGTCAGCAAACAGGAAGGGGTTCGCAAGGGCCGATGACTGCCGGGGCTGCGGGACTGTTCGAAAGAGAGACCGCGGCCCTGGAGCACAAAGGGCAAAGAAGTAACATGAGGGCTCCCTTCCGCTCAACCCAGAGCGGGAGGAGTCATTTGATGATTTCCCATAACAAAAAAAAGGACTTGGAAGTAAACTCGATCATCATCTGCGTCGCCTTTTCCCAACTATGTTGGGGTCGGCTTTCAGTCTAACCGGATGCAGCTGAATACAAGTTATTATTTTACATGGAGCGACTGCCTATCTGACCTCCACAAGTTTTGGGTAATACCCCCTTAGGAAGACTGGTTATCAGACTTTCGGGCCACTGACTACTTGTAACAAGTGTCAAAGATCTACAAGTGACAGCCGGGATCAACGGCTTAACGTGCTTTCCGAGGCATGGAGGAAACTCGATATGTAATGGGTGGTCACCCATCCACGGACCAACCTAGGCAAGTGTGGCTTAACCTGAAGATCGACCCGAGCGGCTGTTATTATTTAGCCACGAGCTCTTGCTTCTTTACTCGATAATATGTATGTACTAAATATTGATGCCTGTTTTTAATAATGCTATATGATATCGATATTATTTCTTAAAAGTCCCGCTATTGGATTTTCAGCTCTTGGAACTGAGCCAAGAGTTGAAAATCCTACAGTTTGTTTCTAATTAGTAATTTATTTGGGTGTTGTCTAGTGTTAGTAAAAAGTAAAAACATACATAAATAAACTTACTTTTTAATCGAGTCCTAAAGCTTCATAATTAACAAGAAAATAAATCAAAAGAAGACAAAATAAACGCGATTTTTGCTTTAATAATTCAAATTGTGTACTCAATTTACCACAGAAACCACATTCATCATAAAATTTGAATAATTAAACCATTAATTAAGAAGGTTATAATGCAGCTCGGCTTTTAACGCAAGAAAATAAACTCCGACTGAACTAAAATACGGGTATCTTTCGGGAACTTACGATTTAATTTGCTAAAGTTCTGACTTGGCGTAAATTCAGTGGTCGGCGACCTTTCAACTATGTAACCGGGGCTGCACAATGCAAAGAACAGACACAATATGGAGACTACAAAAGGTTCATTTCACTATAAAGCTACCAGGCACTAGCTTTTCCAAAACGGGAGGTTCCAGAGAGGTTATATATGTGCCATAGAGGACTTAGCAAACTGTTTGTTTTAGGCACCGCAAGGCTTTTGACGCCAGCATATTGGGTCATTGTTTTTGGCTTGCAGTGTAACGTTGGTCGAGCAGGATTATTGAACGTTGAGCTGACGTTGTTTTTTGAAGAATGTGGACTGAATAGATGATGTACACTTGATGGGTAATTTATTGGGAGGATGAACACCATTTGTGGAAACAACCCACATCACAATAAACTGCGGGGACACAGTGATCGTCGTCTCTATTTTAGGCCCTACCGAGTTCACTGACGGTCGATCATTTTTCAACCTTATTACTTAGAGCATAAAGGTGAAAAATGACAGTATGATGGTAGAACATACCGGGTGGTTGGATGATGATATCTTCGAAGTTTTGGTTGTTACTCCAAACCAATCAGCATCTGCCTAGCCTTTTTCCAACTATGTCGGGGTCGGCATCCAGTCTAACCGGATCCAGCTGAAACCAGTATTTTACATGGAACGACTGACTATCTGACCTCCACAACCCAGTTAGTACGGGGTAATACAATGTCACTGGCCACTGACTACCTATAACGACTGTAAAAGATCTACAAATGACAGAAAAGCAGCAGCTTACCCTAAAACCAGTGCGATTTGTAAATTCAGTACCTGAAGTTGTGTTCTTATTTTAGTACTTAAGTCATGTAAGCCTAGCTTTGTTTTTCTGTAAACACGTTATGTTGCACACCAGTTACTATATTAACACTGCACATATCCCGGGAGCAACATTTTACTTCCACACAACACGGTCCATAGATTCAGTGTTTGCTAGAAGTTCTATGCAAACACAACTCTAGCCTCGCCTTTCGGCGTAATATTTTCCTCTGTGCAGTCTGTGCAAATTGAATGTTTACTCGGCAAATAATACAATTTGCTTTTACTATGTGTCTAGTAACGAGTTCTTCTGTCTGTATTTCTGATTGGATATCAATGATGTTCTTTAAAAAAGTACGAAAGTAGACGAAGCAAAAGGAGTGTGTTGAGAAAAGGCGTCAGTATATAATGTAAGTATCCCTGAAAGTACTATACAATAGACTGACTCGTTGGTATAGTGGGCTCAAGCGCGACTGCTGAGCATGGAGTCCTGGGTTCAATTGCCAGGTCGAGCAGTTTTGTTGGGTTTTTACATCACTCGCCTGCTATTACATGAGACTTAAATATAACTGGTGAAATGTGGGCGTACTATTAGTTACACCTCTGCCTAACCCTTCAGTGATTACAGGCGTGAGGTTATGTATGCTACTGTACAATAAAAAGAAACGGTACATAATATCAAATCCGCCAGATCGGAGTAACATAATAGTTTTGGCCGTCGAATACCAAATAAAATGAACTCGAACCTTTTTCCAGTTGAAATAACCTATAATATCGAATATCTTGAAGAGTATTGTGAGGATATTTGATACGCAAGGTTTTTTTATTTGAGTCAACACTGGATGACCCAATAGTTGGAGATTTTAATATTTTCCTTATTGATCTACTAGTTAGTGATGGAGAAGATGGATGAAAAACGATTGCATGCAGCGGAGATGAGAATGTTGAGATGGATATTATGTGGAGTGACAAGAATGGATAAAGTAAGGAAGTAGAACAAGTCGTTTGTCTTGGTATGGACCTGTAATGAGGAGGGAAGAAACGCATGTGACGGAAAGGGTAATGGACATGAATGTTGCTAGATAGAGAGGGAGCGGAAGGCCAAAGAAAAGATGGATGGATTGTGTGAAGACTGATATGACAGAGAAAGATGATGAAAATGATGCCGTGACGTCTGACAGGGGAGAATGGAAAAAGTAAACGTGTTGCGCCGACTCCAAGTAACATGGGACAAGGGCAGGAAGATGATGATCTACTGGCTAGTGAATGCCAGCGCGATACGAAAGATCCTGGATTTGATCAGTTAAGCATACGGTTTTTGGGATTTACCATTGGCAATGTCCAAGAAAGTTGGTAAAAACGGTGAAAGAAAACATCGTGAGGAGACTGGCATTTTCTGGATACAAAAGTTTAAAGATATGTGGCATCTATAAACCCGTTCTAGGTCCGTGTGGTGGATTACAGCCCGTTCCCTTTCATGGAGAGTGGGTCTTTGTCCCAGCAATGGGAACATTAAAGGCCGATTATGCTTATACTAACTAAGTAGGTGGTTAACGGCGAAGTTTGGGTGCACGATACGTCTGTCTACCTCTTGTAAGACGACAGAAGTGACACATATCATAACATTGTCTACTATGTAAGTTTTTAAACTGACATGGTCACTAACATTATAATTAACACTTGAAACGGGATATTTATCATGTCCACTGTTTGTTTTGAGTTCCCGATATTCGAAAACAAACAGTGGACATGGTAAATATCCCGTTTCTAGTGTTAATTCCCCCTCCTCGTTGATCTAGTAGTCTCAAGCGCACCTGCTGAGCATGAGGTCCTTGATTCGATTCCCAGTTGGGCAGTGTCATTGAGTTTTTCCATCAGAATTTCTCAGAAGCAGTTGTAAACAACTGTAACTGTATCCAACCATTTTAGTTCGTATTTTGTGGCGGGTTGCGCTGCCAATGTTTCTTGTTAATTCATAATATGTGTGTTTTGTTCGGTTGCTATTGATTACAATAAAATAATAAGTTTTATCAGAAAATATTTCTGTTATTGCTACAAATCACACAAATTCCTTCAGCAGTCATGGAGATTGGATTTACTCCCAGTTGGTACCAATACGCTCGCCCCCTACTACAAGTGAATGATTAATACCAGGCAAAATGTGATAAACTACAGCTCTGCTCTGCTTAACCCTTCGAGAATTACAGGTGTGATGTTATATTTATAAAAATCAGTCTTCCAAGTGCAATGAACCTGTGGGTACTACCTACCTAGGTACTAATCATATTTGTCACTTGCTACAGTCTCTTCCATTTCCCGTTGGAGCGTGACAGATTTATATTTTAGCACCTTCGTCGCCATAGCGTGTTCACTTCGTTAGTAGGCAAACTCACCTCTTTAGAAACTTACCGGTGTAAATTCTCTGAAAACTTGCACTATATTGTAGTTAAAATAACACTATCTAAGCGTGGCTTATGTATTAACCAGCTAACTTACAAAAGTTGATAGGAGGAGGTATTCCTCGTAGCGCTCCCGTTTTGAAACGCTCCCATCTAAGCGCTCCCGTTTTGTTCCTCCAAGCGCTCCCAAAAGGAGCGCTTCGAGGAACGATTAAAAATATTAAAATTTATTTCCTCGAAGCGCTCCCACGTTTAAAAATAGGGAAAAGCATGAAGTAATGAATTATATCGATAATTTTTAAAAACTCATGTGTGCATCATCGACATCGAAGTTGCTTAACCAAATTACGAAATTGAGAGAATAATATCTTTTTGCTTTCGGCACTCTTATGTGTATACAAGGACCAATGTTATTGTGTAGGTATTCAAAGAGGATGTTATAAATAAAACGCATAGATATACTTAATATAAATTATATACGTATAATAATCACATTGCAGTAGACCTACATAATAATTACATTAGTACTTTGTGTGTACCACTGGCGACGGGGTGTGGACGAACAGGAATAACCCCTGGCGACTAGCTCCACGCCACGGTACTGTGACGTCAGGCGCTCAACACCCTAGAAACTACATCCATAAATACTCAGTTTAGTAGTACTGCAACAGATCCAAGTCCAGTCATAGATTCTACACTAGTACTAGTTCTACAGCGGCTCCAAGTACAACTAACCGTGTGCCTAGGACAAATATCATTTGGAAAACGAAGAGTCTGAACATAAATGATGACCAACTACGTTTTCATGGATCAGACACGTTACCTCCAGAAATACTTCGTTTAGACACTCCATTTGAGGTATTTTCATATTTGTTTACTGAAGATATTATCAACCTTATAAGAGACCAGACTAATTTATACTCTGTCCAGAAAGATGCCAATAAACCCGTAAATGTAACTAGTCAAGAAATACGCCAATTTATTGGTATTGTATATTACATGTCAAGTGTAAAAGTGATATTGAATGTCTCATTCAAGATAAAAAGAAGACAACATGTTCCTCCGAAAGATGTGAGGTTGGACCATTACGGGCACTGGCCAGTTTGGGTGGATAAAAGAATGAGGTGCAAATTTCCAGGCTGCACAGGGTATACGCAAACAGTTTGCGAAAAATGCGGGGTTAGTTTGTGCTACAACAAACAAAACAACTGTTTTAAAAATTTTCATATTTCTTAACTTTATTTAATTATTTTAGCATTGATGAAGCAATGTTGTATTTCTGCAACACATAGTTTTTTTGGAATAATAAATACTTTTTTTGTAATGAGATTATTTTATTATTTTTCCCATTAATAAATACCCATTTACCACCTTGTTTCTGTACAATTAATATAAATAATGACCTTGCGCAATAAAGGGTTAACCATTTTATCAATCGCATAGGTAGCATCACCGTTGAGCGCAATACGTTACTGGATCCCGGCTCAGAGCAGGTGATTTTAGTCAGTAGGTGGTTTTAGTCAGTAAGAGTCTGACACTCTCTCGCCCCGCCTAGGACAAGGAAAGTCATTTCTACCATTGACGTAAACGATAGACACCTCATTGCCTTATTTCTACGAAAAACTTCCGAAAAAAAACATTGAGGTGTGCGGGGAAGGGGGTAGTAATGGGAAACATAATGGAGAGAAATCATAAGCTTTCTAAACAATAAAAAAATATGAATAGGTACATATGTCGGTAGATTATATTCATCTATTTGGTGGACTAAAGGATTTACAATAAAACAAAAAAAAAATAATTACTAAACCCGTGCGAAGCCGGGACGGCCGCTAGTTGTATATTATAACAATGTGTTCTACTTATTATCGATAATTTCAGTTAGTATAGTCCCATCTCTATCCGAAAGTTAATCATGGGAGCGCTTCGAGGAAATAAATTTTAATATTTTTAATCGTTCCTCGAAGCGCTCTTTTTGGGAGCGCTTGGAGGAACAAAACGGGAGCGCTTAGATGGGAGCGTTTCAAAACGGGAGCGCTACGAGGAATACCTCGATAGGAGTTCAGACAAGCAAATCAGAAAAAAATGGTTAACTTTTTTACCTATCTTGTATCCATTTTGGTGTACAATAAAGTATATTCTATTCTATCTCTGGTCAAGTTAGTGTAATTACTTCAGTTTAAGTAATAACTTATGCAATAAATTTTGTGCTTTAGAAAAGAATTTGAACGAAATAAAAACCGTCAAAAAAAGCAAAGCTTTTTACAGTCCTTGCTTCAAGCCATTACTAAACTACAGAATAATCATCTAAAATAAATAAAAAAATATTCAAATTAAAAATAATCGAAAAAAAACTAATATAATTATTAGGTTTTTTTTTGTCTTGATTTCGATTATTTTTAATTTGATTATTATTTTACAAGTCAAAGTGATTACTTGAGTAAAAGTAATTATGAAAAAAAAGTGAAAAAAAAAAGTAGTAAAGTAAGTAGTAGTGTAAAGTGAAAGTGAAGTAAAAGTGTAGTGTAAGTTAAAGTAGTTATTATTATTTAAGTAATTATGACAATTGCCACTCACGTAGATTATGACCTGGGTAATGGGACATGGGTTTGTGTGGGATAATTTGCGACCTCCACCAGGAAAACCACCGGCAAAAGCTAGTAGTTTATGAATAGAAATTAGACCCAAAGATAACTCATATAAATCCCCGAAAGGTGAGGTAGAGATGTACACTCACATTTATTTTTATTTCCCATGGAATAGAGGGCGAGCTTATTAGCATCAACTGGGCACAAATCCACCGAGGCTGCTACTGAGAAATTCCTGATAGAAAACCCAATAACACATTGGCCCACCTGGGAATCGAACCCAGGACCTCATGCTCAGCCGTCGCGCTTCCGATCACTAGACCAACGAGGCAGCCCTAAATAAAACGTCTAGAATTTTAAGTTTCAACATGTCTCCTGAAGTAAGAAAAGGTTTATACAAACTGTTTTCAACAAGATTCATGTCTGAAGTGAACCTCATTTCGTAACTACCCTCATTTTAATGCAAAATGCGATCTCTACATTACGCGCATTACGTATGTCCGAAAATACGTACTCCACGTATTCAGTTCTCGTTGGATTTATTCTCCGGACTAACTTATAAAATCTACCTATCCCATTTGGTTGGTGTCCTAGCTCTTGGTTACTGCGAACTTTGAGAAAAGGCCGGAATGTTGAAAAAGGCACATTTATTTAAAACACAGTACATTATTAGACGTTCAAAAAGTCTTTATCTGTGAACATCAGTAACATAATAAGAATGTCAATAAATTTTTAGAGGATCAAATAAATACAGGGTCTATTCTCCGCAGACTGACGGAGTGAATTCAGTACATCATACTCAGACTAGTACAAGAAATGATTTCAGGAACATTATGGGAATTCAATTTGATTTGTTTTATTTCCTCATACTCAATGTATCGTTACCGTGGCAAAACGCACGTAGCGAACGGGAAGCGCGACGACGAGTTCGATGAACTCTGTAGCTAGGCAAGCAGTGAACAGTCATCCACTAACTGTTGTTGGTTTTTACTTTTATATTAGTCGTATTATTTACATATATGGAGTGCTGCTTAGAGAGAATTTAATTTTACATTAAAATAAAGGAACTGAAAAAACGTTAAAAAAATAATTTACCTGAGAAAAATTCCGGTGGAATATGATTTAAAATAAGGAGTTGTATGCACCCTGTCAGTTTGCGGAAGGCTGTCTCTTCCACCCTCTATTTTCCAAAATTTACTTTGGCAATACCGTTTACACAAGGTACCGTTTTATTGTAACCCGTAAAATACCAAAAGACATTAAAAATTATAACCCAAAACGAATCCATCGCCATATTTATTTTGAACTCAAAATAGACATCAAGAGTCCATTAATTTAACGGTTGCAAAGTTAATAAAATTCCCGTACTTCGTTCAGTTAAATGTGCACATAAACCATGAGAAAAAAAAACAGTCCGGTGCGAAATAACGGCCCAAAATAAAACATGGTACATTTGTTACGTTAATAGGCACCCCGTCTGTATAAAGGATGTACTAAATACCGTGAATTTACACGAAAAATATTAGCGTATGAACGATAATATAATTGGTCTCTAGAGGCGTTAATATAGTTGTTGTCGAGAAGGCCTGTGAATTGATATGACACTCGCACGACTATGGTGAGCACGTTAAGCCGTTGGTCCCGGCAGTCATTTGTAGATTTTTGACAGTCGTTACAGGTAGTCAGTGGCCCGACAGTCTGACAATCAGTCGTACCAAGGGGTAGGTGGTGGAGGGGGGGTGTATTACTCAGTACTAACAGGGTTGTGGAAGTCAGATAGGCAGTCGCTCCATGTAAAATACTGGTATTCAGCTGCATCTGGATAGACTGGAGGCCGACCCAACATAGTTGGAACAAGGCTAGGTAGGTGATAAGATGATGGTGAACACTCGACTAAATCTTTGGTCTCGTGATCAACTAAGCGCTACTGCTGAGTTCTGGGTTCGATGTCCAGGTTGGGCAGTGTAATTGTGTTCTTTCAATAGGAATTTCTCGGTGGCAGCCCGAAGTCTAGATTTGTGCCTGGTTGATGGCAATAGGCTCGCCCCCTAACTGGCCAAATGTGCGTGTACGATTAGATACGCCTCTGCCTTACCCTTCTGACATTACAGGCCAGATGTTATTTTATGAAAATGTCGATAAATATGTTGAAAAAGTCGTTTATTTGGTGATCTGTCAAGTAGACAGTTGAACGACCGATCCGTTATGTGTGACCACACGTCCCAACAATGGGTCATGTTATGATGACATGTCGACGCGTACTGTTAGACGGATTGTTTTTCAAAACATAAAAAATATTAAATGTCAATAATGTTACTGTAAATCTTATATAATATAAACAGGAACAGACATAAACTTTACTGTTTCCTAAATAAAATTAAACAAACATAGTTTAAACAGAGCTTAAAACAATATGTTTCGAAGAAAACTGCGACGTTTCGTGAGAACCTGGCAGTGACAAATCAAAACTTTAAGAATTTCATCAAAGATGGAAACATTTATTTAGAAACTGGGGCTCAGTATGAAAGGACAATGACCAAAGTTGGTACCAAAAAGTCTCGCGCCTCAAAACCAAAATATTATAGTAATTAGTTTCATATTTTTTTACGGCATTACGCGTCGGGGATTTGATTTTTGAACTGGAAATATACTTTTCGAGTTTAAAAGTACGAATATTGTTTTACTCCCTTTATATGACGTTCCGTTTCAACTGAATATAAATGACGTTCCGTTTCAATTGAACAAACCCTTGTCTGTCGAGCGGACTCTAAAATTAATTACAATTAAGTAAGATCAGTACACCAAATCGATTTAGTTTGGTTTATTGCTATTTGCAACAAAATAGATTTTCTCAGCCTAAAGATTTTGATTTATCGATTACATCCCTAAATCCCGACTAGTTTATAGCACTTACTATACTCTATGGTTTATAGTTATCTTATCTGTGGCATCTGACATTTGTACTGTACTGACTGACTATTGGCAATGAAAAGGTCTAAAATAAAATCGAGTTTCAGTCAAGCATACTGTGGATGTTACTTTAACTCGTAATTCTTACTAATATTAGTGTATTACGCTGTTTTTAGAGCAATAATGTAATGTATGTGTGTTAAAATACGTCGTTGGTAGCGTCGAAAAAATAGACCTACTTTTTAGGTTAGTTTCGATTTTATAAAATAACTCTGAAACGCGGGTTTTTTTTTCAAAAATAATTTTTGTAGGAGTTAATACGATCAGTGTAGTCTATAAAAAACAAGGTTTGATTTTGATGCAGCATGGTACGGGATTCCATACTTCCATGAGCATTCTCTTTTAACATTTAGAAACAAGAATAAGACATGTTTTAAATAAAATACCTACATTACGTTTTAATAACATAATATTACCCAAAATCTGAATAAGTTAGGACTTATTACCATACAAATAGGGGTCACCTTGTGGCCAAATACGTGACAATTTTATTAAATAAAGTAGCAGGGACATCTAGGACTTATACCTTTCAATGACTTCAAGAGACACATAAATAAAAGCGTTCGAGAGTATTAACTGTCGGTGCTGAACCGGGCGTCGAAAATTCATCAATTGGCATTATATTAGCCAATAGTGAAAATATAAAAACCATAATCATATCTTTATTTATTTACATAACATCACGCCTGTAATCGCCGAAGGGTTAGGCAGAGGTGTACCTCACATTTCGACAGTTATGTTTTAAGTCCCATGTAATAGGGGGCGAAGCGAACCTATTTCCATCAACCGGGCACGAATCCTGACTCTGCGACTGCTACTGAGAAATTCCTGATGGAAAAACTCAAAAACCCTCTGCGTAACTCAGGAATCGAACCCAGGACCTCATGCTGAGCAGTCCTGCTTGCGACCACTCGACCAACGAGGCAGTCTAGTCTCTTTATTTATCTCTTACATCAAAATTACAATCACTGGTTCATCTTATAAGCACAATCTTAGATATGTAAAGGTGTCTCACGTAGGAGGGTCCTGAAATACAGATCACCCGGCACTTCGACACATGTTATTTATTGCAAAAAGTTAAGTCAGGATAACATACATATAAGGAAAAGGTAATATACAGAAGTGTAAAATTGGAAGTAGGTAAACAAGAAACTTTTAGATTAACAAAATAATATTTAGGTGCTGCTTAATGTTAGTAAAAACAAACGTTAGAGCGATGGAAACACTATTTAGCAAGGGTAATGAAAATTGAAAATTCATGAATATTCCAAATGTTCCTTTGTGGAACGTTTGTAATTGATACGCCCACAGCCACTTGGAAAAGGAACTTTTGAACGATTTCAGTACGCCTTATATACTTGACCCGAATTGTGGACTTATGTTTTTAGTACTTAAAGCGAAGACCAAAGGGAATGAAATGGATTGCTGGTCGTTTAATTTTTTATGAGGTTTAATTAATTCTTTAAATTCAGTAATCTTAGTTGAAACCCTACTTCGTCTATACGTCTTAACTTGTCTTCTCCTGATTTCGTTTAGTTGTTTTGTATTTAATTTCATCTTGATTTCATCTTTGAGTATTCTCCTTTACGTCAACAAAAATTTCTGGGATTCGACGGATTCGAACTATTGTACTATTATTGGGACGCAACTTGCGTTGACACCCTTGCGCCATCCCATCTTCCTAGCACAGTGGGCTGCGCTGGGGCGGCTGCTGTAGGTACTGAAAACCTCAAACAGCGCAAATACAATAATTTAATTGGTAGTTATATGTTTGAGCCACGTGACCAGAGAGCGGGCCCATTTTTTGGCCAAAGCATCAGCATTGCCATCCAACGTGGCAATGCTGCCAGCATTCTGGGCACTTTTCCTGTTAACAGCGATACGGACGAATTTTTGGACGTCCTGTAACCCTTTTCTACTTGTACTTATTTATTTCTATTATAGTTTTGTAGTTTGTAAATCATTTAATTTACTATTTTAGATGATCTTAGTCAAACTAGGTAAAACTAGATTTCACGAAAACACTTGTAGGTTTCACCAATGAAACTAATCGCGATCAATATTCCACGCCAATTTTGAACTCGGTTATTCGCCCTTAAATGATGTTGAAATTGCAACTCCTTTCCATTTCCGTTTTATTTCAACACAAGTGCGCAAAACAGAACGTTATTCCTTTATTTCTTTTCACTCTCACACCCAGATAGATAGCGATAGACATCTAAATCGATTGTGTGGCTCTCGGAATTAGTTTACACACACGTCCGGGACTTTATTTATACTGCCAGCATCCTGCCAGTGATATACAGGGGCACATTGAAGGCTGACGTGACACTTCGACTTATTGCACGCTCGAAAAGCGCTGTTTTATGCCCGTGAAAAACGAGCGATATACATATTGTCTGAATTATAGCGTACAGGTGCCAGATCGACGCTTTGTGAGATCGTATTGTTTGGGGCTAAGGAAATTTCAAGGTAGGCAGGTCTTGTTATTCGTGACACGTTACGTCGCCGGTCTGATTGATGGTTTTAGGATGCCAATAGGGAGCAGAGGCGTGTAATACGTATGTTTTCGGCATAAGATTAACCAGCTTCTTAACAAAATGTGTGTTATTTATTACACACAAGACGGCTTCGTTGGTCCATTGGCCGCAAGCGTGATTGCTGAGCATGAGGTCCTGGGTTCGATTTCCAGGTTGTGCAAAGTGTAATTGGGTTCTTTCAATGTAAATTTTCCAGCTACGGAGTCTGGATTTGTGCCCGGTTGATGGAAATAGGCTCGCCCGCTATTACGTGGAACTTAAACATAAATTGCGAAATGTGGGTGTACTATTAGGTACACCTCTGCCTTACCTTATTTTTGATTACAGGCGTGATGTTATGTTATTTTGTTAAAAGTCCATTTTAGGTAGGAGGAACTGTCCTGATCTCAACGTACAATATACGAGACGAAGAAGGTAGCAAACGTATTTAATCATCAGCCTATAAACAACTGGTGGCTAACCATGACGTCATAAGGATGATTTCTACCAAACGGCTCGCATCGCATCGGATCGGAACGGATTTTAAAATCTTTAAACAATATTATATCGTGTACACAGTATTTAAAGTCTATATTACCAAGCCGCGCACAGCAACTTGCCCGTGGTCGTCTTCCGCGACACGCGATCGTAACCGAAAATATGCTGCGACGCGCGATCGGCTCCGTTCGCCTATCATCGTATCCGACTCGGTAGGAATGAAACTATTTGACTAGGCGTGGTACGGAGCCGATCGTATGCGTCGACATCCTGCCGGACGCGATCAGCTGTCGCCGCATCCGATTGTATCCTTTCCGATCCGATGCGATGCGAGTCGTTTGGTAGCAATGATACTTTAAAGAAATATTGTTTTTATCTTATTCTAGAGCGGGAAAGAGATGCACCTATACAGGACGTCAAGCTTCATCTCTTCCCCTAGACGTCAAACATCTTTCAAGTCACACGCTATTCAACTCATCTACGATTACTCTGAACCAGATGTTACCAGCCACCCTTAGAAAAACTTAAAACTAACTTAACTATAACTTGTTAACTCCACCTGTTTCCAAAACATTTAGCTTTCAAGATAAATTGAAACCGCTTGAACGAACAAGTATTTAATCAAAATTCAAATATCTCAATTTCTTGAATTTTAGTTAATATATATGTGTAAGTAATATCAAAGAACTACTTTGACATGTCGTACAGTCCTTGCGCAGCTATTATACCTCCGACCCTGCTTCGCTGTTAAAATCGCAACGATCGCTATGCTTCTAGCAATAAGGTTATTGTTAGGTTGCGCTGACGAGTCTGTCAAAATAATAGTGAAATTTGTTTTCGTGACCATAAGGTGACTGTTGCACTGAAAGAGTAATGACTATTCTGTTTGATGAGGAGAGGAATACCAAAGAAAAGATGGATTTATTTGATTATGTGAGGAATGATATTTAAGAAAAACGAGTAAAGATAGCGCGACCCCAAGTAACATAGGACAAGGACAGGAAGATGACGATCGTAGTTGCTGTTTACTGCAGCTGTCAAAAAGTAAAATCACTGTCAAAGGACTGTACGTTCATATATGACATTATACAGGACGTTCATTTACGGAATTTCATTTGCAGGGTGATAATATCAAATTGTAATCTAGGTCAAAGTTCGAGGTTGTTAAATGCTAACGCAGAGCGCTGTAAATTAATACTACAATAAAATTGTGTACGACGGTTTGACACGCCATGTATTAATAGACGCTTTGATCTTGATGGATAAATCACATATAATTACGTATTAAGTAAATCAGTGTCAATTGTATAATGGAGGCACCTACGCGTGTTATGTTTGGGGGAATATTGGATTTATGTTAGGTAGGTACTTTATTCATGATACGTTAATGGGTAGGTAAGTTAGGCAGGCAAGCATACGCCATGTTTCTCAAACGAAAATCAATTTAAAAAAAAACAGTAAACAAATAGCCGCACACGCGCGCGTCAACTGCAGCGATTATTTCAAAGTCAACAACAGCCAGTTGCATCACTTGAATTGCGTTTAATTTTGACGCATCGATAAATTATAGTCCCAGAATCCAGGTGTTTGGCTGTTCTCACACCACACTAGTAGTCCGCGATCGGGCGTTGAAGCGGATCTCACAACGCATTGGCTTGTATGACATAAGCGTGCCGGCGAACGCATTGTCGATGCTACCGCGTGCGATAGCTTTCTCGCTGTGTTTCTAGGTCTAGCAAATGACGGTTCTGAGCGACAGAAAAGGATAGGAGCATAGAAAAGTGTGATTCCGTGCTGCTAGATGAATTTCAACACCGCCCGACTGCGCGGACGAGCAGTGCTCACCGCCTATCCGCGCGGTACACTGCCAAAAAATCTTCGCCGCCTACGCCCGACTGTGCGGACAAGCGGTGTCGTGTGAGAATGACTTAGTCCCGTGTAAAGAGACGTAATCTTCATGCAGCAAGGGAAATTAAATTAAATGGTGGTCTTCCCCAAAACATGTAGCATCATTATCTGCCTAGCCTTTTCTTAAACTATGTTGGGGTTGGCTTCCAGTCTAACCGGATGCAGTATGTACCAGTATTTTGCATGAATCGACTACCTTTCTGAACTACAAAACTAAAGTATGTAGCAATATCACATAATAAATTAATTAATGGTCATATTTCACCATTTCAGTGTGAACTTCTCGCGTGTGCCAGCTCTAGATGTCTCTCAAAATAATAATTAACAACTTTTCATTAATTAAACACTTGAAACTTTGTTAAATAATCTTTTACGTAGAGACTTGAGAACGTAACAGTAATTAATAACTTCATCAGTTATGTAAATTCTTAGTTCAATAATGAAAATTAATTGCTTTAGGAACTTGGAACATAGTTGTATGACATGAAAAATATGGCGTTTAAAAATTGACGTACAGAAAATGAATATCTTATCAATGCTACATTATAGATTATGAAACAGTAATGGGTTTTTCATCAGGAAATTCTCAGTAGCAGCCATGAAGTCTAGATTAATTGTGCTCGGTTGTTGGCAATACACTCGCCCCCATTACATGGGACTTAATCATAACTGGCCAAATGTGAGTGTAGGTACTATTAGGTACACCTCTACGTAGTCCTTCGGGGATTACAGGCGTGATGTTATGTTATGTATGCAACAGTAACTTTGTATGTATGTCTGTATATTTGTTACCTTTCAACGCCTTATCGGCAGAACAGATTTCGATTAAATAGGCAAGCAGATAGACCTGAGTTAGGGGGTTCTTTTTATCCCGCTAGTATGTTTCCGTGGAATAACTTCCGACTTCCAAACGGGTAAACCTAGTTTTCCTACAACCTTAACAAATGGTCACCTAAAATCGATACCAAATATAAAACCACACGATATGCTGGGTCTATATTATAACAGAGTCCTCCGCCGCGTCTGTCTGTCTGTCTTTCCACGATAAACTCAAAAACTCCCGAACGGAATTTCGAGAACGGAGAAAGGTTTAAGTATATAATTTGTCATAGTTTTGTGTAAATTGATTGAAATATATGTCAATTATTGTCGGAAGTTTTGGAAAAAGCTTGGAAGCTTTCATCGAAAACGCTGCCTAATCCCTTTGAGATATAACAAAATAAAACACGGTAGGATATACATATCTCCGGAGCGAGAGGACGACATAGTAAGGGGAGGTATATCGTTGATATAAGTAATTTGGTGATATTTTTTTAAACGGAAAACCTCACAGTTCCCTATGCAAGCACATTCAATATATCCTATGAAGATACAGAGAAGTTATTACTTGTGCTAAAGTAAATATTGTTCGTATTATTGTAATTTTTTAAAATTAGTTGGCTAAGTTAAGATACTATAATTTTTATATAACTTTTTACGTAGGTACCAATAAGATTAGTATGATAATTATGTGATTATTTAATCAATTAATGTTACTTCCAATCGCCTGAAACACAGGATTACCTAGTTCAGGCACAAATCGTGAGTGAACTTGACATAAATTTAAGAAAAACTGTAAAAGTTGTACCTAGGATTTTTGAATAAATTTTAATTATTTATTTTATTTTATTTTATTCAAGAGACAGCGCTAGCGAGTTGTTAAGAGTGTGAGGAAGACAGTGTATAGATGTCTCTTGAATGTGCTTGCTTAAGGAACTGTGTGGTTTTCCGTTTAAAAAAATATCACCAAATTACTTATATCACCGATATACCTCCCCTTACTCAACATGTCGCAGAGTGTAGTTTCTGAAGGTGGAGGATAATGGAATGTCAGACAATTATTGTCGTTTACTTCAAACATTTTAATATTGCTTGAGTGTGTTTGGTTGTAACGCGATTACGAACAACAGCTGACGGCCGATAGATGACAGTTCGTCGAGTTGAACGGCTTATTGCGACGAGAGCTAACGGGCGGTCGTGATCGCATTACAACCAACTTCACAACATTCCATGTGGAAATGGTTTTATTTCAAAGATAATTAAATTATTTACAAACTAAAAAACTATAATAGTAATAAATATGTACAAGTAGAAAAGGGTACAGGGTGTCCAAAAATTCGTCCGCATCGCTGTCAACAGGAAAAGTGCCCAGAAGGCTGGCAGCATTACCACGATGGATAGCAATGCTGATTCTTTGGACAAAAAATAGGCCCGCCCTCTGGTCACGTGAAGAGTCGAAATCCATGTGGTGATTTAATTTGATTTTAAATCTTTTAATATTGTGAGCATCCCTTATTATTTTATAACCATAGTTAGATTACCAATAAAGATCAGTGTACTCCACTGAACAACAACTGAATGTTATTTTGGAATTTCAATCTCGTCCGACGAATACGAAAATGAAAACGTACCCCCCTCCCCATACATATTAATATGAAAACTTACAAGTAACATGTGTTCGAGAACTCGATAACTTATATCGACTAAAACGTTCGTAATACGTGATCCTAGCACTCTATATCCGAAGAATTTTTATTAAGAAGCCTTGGGACGCACTAACTGAAAACATGCATCGTAGTAATGGAATATCTGAAGCGATAAGTTTTCCTCGACTTTTCATGAAATAAAATGATTCAGTCACAAAGAACTTTACACTAAATGGGGGTGTTTTAAGTTGGGTTAAAAGGTGATTTGTTCAAGATTTGCTGCGTAGGAAACCTTTAGCAAGGTATTATAAGTACCTACCTAACTTTTTGATGGAAAATTATGTTAAAAAACTTTTGCTGTGTCATTATAAGAGTCCAGTGTGTTGGCAACACAAGGAAACTCAAAATAGTTTTTCAGTTAATTTTATCTATTAAGTGGCAACATTGTTTCATTTTCTCTCGTAGCGATTGCACCTTTTTACCTTCTTTGTAAACTAAATTAACTTTATAGTAGATACGATTCTTAAATGTAATAAACTAAATCAAACAACAAAGAAAATGTACCCATTCTAAAATTCCTTAGAAATATAATAATTTAACTGCAGCAACCCAAAAACAATGACACTCCAAGACCAACATAAAGAACCTTAACATCACACCATAAAGGGCAGTACAATACCCCTTAATTATACAGCAACTAACAAAAGTTAGTAAGTCGCAGTGAAATAAACACAAATACTTAGTTACATTTAACTTTTACCTTAGCTTACAAACCGACCCTATACGGCATGGCGTTAAGAAACATTACACGCTAACTGATTGGCCACAACCTACAAACTCAAGTGATACATATCACATCTAGCAGCAGTGACTGCGCGGAAATAATATTTTAAATCAATGGCTTATAGATAATTGTTTTATAATGCAAATGAATTTCTGGCTTATAGAGAATTTTTCTACAATGTAAATGAATTTCTTGATAAAAAAGTAACTGATGGATATGGCTACTGAGTTCAACAAAGTATTCTAAGCTGATATTATATTTTTTTTACACAAATAAATGTTTTTCTATTGTATCAATATTACTCTAAAACAAATGAAAGAAGTTGCCTTATGTACCACGAGTCACGGGTCGTGGGGCTTTGCGGAGCTACTCATCATCCGTGCTAGACCTTATCGCATTTACTTGGGGTCGGCCTTCCTTGTCCGCAGTTTCCACTTCGCACGATCCTGTGCCGTGCTGGCGTCCAGTTGTGCTTCTGCGGAGTGGGTTGTGCGGAGCTACTGATGGAAACAATTTGACGTACGCGCGTTTTTCTTGACGCAAGGCGCGACAAAAATCGTATCGCCCGAGCCCGTGTACGGGGAGGGCTTAATGCCTTCTATGAAACGACAAAGCATTCACATTTTGTAGTTTCTCCATATTCCCAATCCTCATACGTTTTAACGAGCGTCTAAACGCTTAATGTAAATGAGCCATAATATCGTCAGACGTACCCCATAGGCTTTCGACGCCTTTATGAAACTAAGTAATTGCAGTTACTCGGTTTCACCAAGTTCGAGTAGTTCGCGATGTCAACGAAAGTACAAGAAAACGCTCAACTGACGAACTAATATGCGTCACATAAAACTTTATTAAACGTTAAAGTGTTAAGTTTGGAAGTTACTTGTAACTTGTAAGACATTAACTGGAATTGGAGGGGAACTACCCGAAACTCCGCTAAAGTATTTTATACTTTCGTAATTAAAGAACAGATTCTGTTTCGATTTACTTCCAAATTGTATATGACTACAGTCGTATATCAGATTTTTCAAAGGACTAGATGACTGTGTCTAGTCCTTTGAAAAAAAACTGATTTTCATGTTCATTTTACCTACGGGACGGTTCGAACGTGATGTAAACCAGAATTGGCCAATGTTTTAAACGTATTCAGAATTGAAAAGGCATTTTAATTGTTGGGACTTCGGGAGTACTCTTTAGGACAGAATTGTTACAACAGTAAATAAATACATGTGTACAATGTTTATTTTCACATCTGACGTCCAGAATAAATAAAGCATTTCCCCAGCTGACGTAAACCTCTTACTCGTAAATCTACCAATTGTAATTACTGAGCCGCAATCCCATTTTATCTAGGTCATCGAATCTTCTTCGTCGTCTTTCGGATATATCCGACCCTCTTCATTCGCATCAGACATTCCAGGATAATTTTTGCAAGGAAACACACTTTCCCACTTATGTGAATTTTCGGTTGAGAAAGTTTCCCTATCTTACTCTCTAAGTGATTGTACAGAAACTGAACTATGTAAGTACATATTGATATTGGATTTAGAAATAGAACTGTATTGGACACTTTCTGTTGGCAGAAGTTTAAAGTTTCAAAGTAGTTTTGTTATGAGCAAAATTTTTTATGGGTATGAATTTTTTTTTTGCTGGTGTCATTTTCTTTTTTGAACCTTGCAACACTGTCCAATATGTTATGCGCTCGCCGAAGCGCGGTGTGTCATTAAATATGCACGCCACTTGCACACTTGCACCTACTAGGTGATAAATATCTCTCGTCTGTTGCCACTCCACCGGCTGGTACTAAGTATCACGCAAACATTTTCAATATTTGCTGCTGGAAAATATTCAGCTCTATTTTTAATAAAAATATTTTTTTTAAACAATGCGTCATTGTTATAATAGGGAATGTGGTTTTTTATGCTTCAAGGCTTCTGTCCACGTACCATATATTAATTTGACATAACACACCACTATGAAGTAGGTATGTACGCGAACCGTCTGTCCCAAAAACATCATTGGGACTTTTTGACATTTGCATGACAGCGGTTTTCACTTAACCGGTCACATTGGTCCTAAACCCTCACTAAGGTAGACCGCATTATCACATCAAAATATGATTAACCTTTGACATGGAGCCGGAAAATGGATGGGATACTGCTGTCAAAGGTTTTAGAGAAAGGGACTCAAAAAATCACGCATCAGTCCCGTAAAAAGGGTTGCCATCAAAAAGCTTTTAGCCACCCAGATATTTTCGGTTTTATGTTACAATAAGCGGACAAATCCTGTGGTCATACTTTGGCGATCGTGTGGATCATTTATAATTTTCGGCCTTTGTCTAGTCGTAACAGTTTAATGAAAAAGGTTCCAACAAAGGGATCCGTCGTAGAATGTGTACTTCGCAATTGGCGCACTTATCATAAAGGGCACTTCTCATAACGGGGACTTCTCAAAATTAGCATTTCGCAAAATGAGTTTATCTCAAAATGTGCACACTTTATACTCTCTCTACGCAAGATGTGCACATTTTATTGACGATGGTTTTAAAATAAAAATTACTCGTAAACATGGTACTTGTAAATCTCGAAAATACTAAAGTAGAAAAACCTTTCCAACACATAACTCAAAGAAACAAAGTCTTCAGTCACAGGTTCTTTAAAACAAAAAGAGGATACTCAATGAACCGTATCCTTAACCATACCCCACTCAACCATTAATTCTTCACAAAATTTTGCGATAAGAGTTTTTAACTTATAAAACAATTTACAACTCCGAACCATTAAGCCAAAGTCACATTTTTTGTTTGTTTCAAGTTAGAACAGCAGATATAAAAAGTCATTATGATTCTTGAATTAAGAAAAGTCGAGATGGAAATTCTATTTTTTTTATATCATTTTTGAAATCAAAGTTTCATTGCGCCCGAATTTGAATTTGAAATATCGCTGTCTTACGTTTAAGATTAATTCATAAAGTCGGCCTTAGGCGCGGTTTATACAGAAGAGACGTGGCGAGGGCGTGTGGCGGTGGCGGATAATCACAGAAATCTAAAATGAACCTAACAGTTATGTCGCATAGCGTTGCTTTTGTCAGAAAGAGAATTGCGCCCGCGCTCGAGGTGACATATCAAAACGCCAACTAAAAACGACGCTATGCAACATAACTATTAGGTTAATTTTAGGTTTCTTTGATTATCTGCCACCGCCCTCGCCACGACTCTTCTGTATAAACCGCGCCTTACTCAAACGGGCACAATTGCTAAACTTTTTGACAAGTAAAGCGCTTGAAATTAACGTTGAGCTAAGTTTTGGCAAAGTTCGCGCGAAATTGTTTGCAAAGAGATCCGCACGACATGGCAATCACGACAAAAAAAAATACTGGACGCATTTGAATTTGGAATTCGGTGACGCCATAATTCCTGTACTTTTTAGGGTTCCATACCCGAAGAGTAACCAACGGGACACTATTACTAAGGCTCCGCTGTCCGTCCATCCGTCTGTCTGTCAGCGGGCTGTATCTCATGATCCGTAATAGGTAGACAGTTGAAATTTTCACAGAGTGTGTATTTCTGTTGCCGCTATAGCAACAAATAATAAAAATAACTTAAAAATTAAAAGGGGCTCCCCTACTACAATAGTAAGGACTTTATGCACGAGTCCGACTCGCACTTGGCCGGCTTTTTTGTCTCGTTGCTTTATTTGTATTCGTGTTCCAATGAGAAATGACCTTGTCAGCGGGTATAAAACCGATGATCCGTAACAATTTATAAAACCGTGTGTCTACACCACGAATGGCCAATCTCTCAGAAATTCAGAATACGTTTTAAAACTGTATTATGTATCATAAAGTTTGTTAATTCGAAGCGCAGTCGTGTTTTAATGGCTATTGATTTTATTTCTCTGTTTTTTTATGGCATCGTAGTTTTATTGGCGTACGGATAAGATAGTTTTATTTATTTTTTGTAAATGGAATTATAAATGAGCTCAAGGTAAACTGTTTAATAAAGACCAGACATTAAGAATACACACATGAATAGTGAGTCTGCTGAGGTGACGAGTAATAGAGAAGTATGGAAGAAAAAGACATGCTGCGCCGACCACAAATAAATTGGAATGAGGGCAGGAGAATGGTGATAGTGAGCCTAGCTGTAATTCACACTAATTACGAACGTTGCGGGCAAATACATTCAAATATTTACAAGCGATAGACGGAACAAGACGAAGAAAATCGTTATCTTCAACTTGTTACCACTGCGTAACAAGTCGGTCTGTCGTACGCCCGCTTGTCAGGTGGCATTCGTGTGATCTGTGATTTCCAAAAATATACGATTTTTATCGTAAATTTTCGAGATCAAAACTTTTGTGTGACGATGTTCCTAACTATTGCAACTACTGAGAGAGATGCAAAAATGAAACAAGCGATACAATTACTAAAACTTACAATGCCATATAATCAAGTAATATTTACTTACATGCCACTACTGTAGATGCATAGGCGGACTTAATGCCACAAGGCGATCTCTGCCATAGATTAAATAGGGTAATTTAGAAGAGTATTAGAAAAGTATCTTAATTAGTGTACCCATCATTTTAGAAACTAAAAAGCCTTTACTCACTTCTCACGTAAATTTTCCAATCGCCCGTAGTCAAACTTACAATCACACTTAGTAAAATAAAGTGGTGAGAGATACTTTCAAATGGCACGGAAAGGGATCAATTAACAACAGTTTCAAAAGTAATTTAAGGTACACTTCACTCATTTATCAACTTGCCACCAGAAAGACCCAAGTTTCAGTGGGACACATTATCACTGTAATTAGCAATGCATATAGCTACACCAAATTAATATAGCAATGGTTTCCAAAGGACACATAACGAAAACGGGTCTTCCAGCGTATCCAGCATTTTCTATGGGGTATGAAGGACAGGGTGTAAAGTTCTTTATTTCCCACAGAAAAGGGAGGATCCTCCGACCAAACGGGTGTTGTGTCTGGTGGGCTACTGCCCGACAGTTGTTGACGGGTTTGTCTACAATAGTTTAATAGCGCTATTCAGGATTTTGATGTTAGTTCCTATTTTATGTCATAGATGGCGCTGTAGTGCTTTTTGTAATATGTTGCTGTTATACTTTTTGTTGTGCTGCTACAAACCCAAGTGAAGATGGCGATGGCGATACGATCTGCCTACTTTATGAAAGTCTAGCTCCTGCCTACGGCTTCGCCCGTGAATAATTCGGAAATAATACCACGGAAACATACTACCGGAATATAAATTATCATATGTCTTAAACCAAGGTTAGGCCAAAGAAACCAGGGCCGTCCTAAAGCTCGTTGGGTCGACGATATCGTCAAAGTCACGGGAAACACCTGGATGAGGGAAGCACAGAACCGGGAAGTTTGGCGAAAAAAGGGGAGGCCTATACCCAGCAGTGGGTGATTCTAAGCTGATATTATGATGATGATGAGGATGTCTTAAACACAGATCAGGATGTACCTGTGGGCCAAAAATCGAAATCCGAGAAACAAAATTATTTTCGCAATATAGCAGCCAACAGCCCTGAGAAGTAGAAATAATCAGGAATTTGTCCAGTAATGGGACAGTTAAGACTGATATACGTACTGGTTATAACAACTAAAGGATATTTTACGTCTCTACTACGCCAATAATAAAATTAAATGTCGTCCCCTTCAGATCTTAAAAGCACGTAAGCGCATAAAATTATAAGCCCGCAGACAGTTGACTTTAAATGTTTTGTTTGTACAAAACAAAATGTCAGTCGGCTGGAAATAAATTACAGGCTTTAAGATAATAAGGAAAACATCGTACAGAAACGGATATTGCTCGATTAAATTATTAAGAAAATAAAAGGGACATTTTAACGTGTCTGTCTGCGTTGACATCTGACATTTAGAAATATCTCTGTCCTTTGATAACAGGGAAAATTATTATAAACAAAGTGTCTTGAAAATCGGGACGTCAACAATGTCTCGAGTTTATATCTTGTCAGCATCAACACCTCATTAAATTGTTGTAAAATGTTATAATTGGACGCTCGTAAAACATCTAAAATCTGACTTTCTTTTAGGTTTTAATGTCAATTTGATATTTTTATAACTAACCTTTTTAGATTAAATACTTTTGTCTACACAGTAATTGGTACTTTAATGACCATTACCTTTCACAATGTTACAAACGATTTGAAAACCCACCTAAAAATTTTATCGTAATCGATAACAAACTTTCAGATCTCTATTTATCCTTATCTACGGTCCCCTTTTAAATGACCCACTGGGTATAACCGCATGAACATAAACGGCGTAAGCTAATGACCAGAGGAGGCATCCATAAAATATGATCCGCATACGAGAAAATGCTCACGTTAAAGCGGCCGACTACATAATGCACGCTGTTATCGGTACCGTGTCCGCATGTAGGATAATGAATGGGCAGTTCTGTGCTACCATTGTGAATTTAAATTTAATTCTCTCAATAGAATTAATTCAGAACGGCGTTGTCAAGAAAACTGTTGGAGTAACAAAATCGATTGCTATCTCCTTCATACTAGATTTTGTAGAGTGCACTGCAGAGGTTCTTGTTGCGTTTAAAGGAAAAAATAACTTTAAAATACCGGCTAAAAATATAAACGGGTAAATAAATTAAAATGTCGACGACGTAGTGCATCCGCTTGCATACGTTTTTAAAATATAAACCTAATCCCTGTCGCCATATAAGATATGATAAACATATAGCGGCAATGCAATTTCTCGCACGCTACCCGTTTAATAATTTTACTAGAACGACCTTAGGACCCTGGCCTTTTTCCAGCACAAGCGACCGACTGGCACAGAAACTCCTACGTCATAAACGTTTACTAACGTATAGGATGAAAAAGAGGGTGTTTTCACAGAGGAAAAATATCGTAACGAAGTTGTTAAAAATACGCTGGAAAATGTAGCCGAGATATGGGTTAGTACAAAGACCGAATGCTTCATTGCAACTGTGCAAACCGTAGAAAGGAATGTGTGCCTTTAACGACTGATAATCGAGGATTAGAGAGATTTGGAAGAGACCTACTCAGCATTGGGTGGCCAAAGGTTTAAGGAAAAGAAGAATCGAGGGTTGAAAAGGTTTCTACAGCAAGGTTGGAGCCTGGATTAAAGATTACCGGAAATAAAATTGTGTTCTTTAACACAATTTTACGTCTCTTCATACTTTCAAAATTGGGTCGGAATCAGTCAACAACTTGGCGTGAAATTCTCCTAAAAAGGACGCAATTTCTTCAAGATCTGGAGGTCGTTGACCGGAAAAAAATGATAAAGAAAAGTAAAGTAACTAAGTGCCTATACAAACCCAATCAATAAGCTATTGAGGACGACTACTATTTACTGAGAATAAGAATTTAAGAAATACGACAATTAAGCTATCGAAGTAAGGAAACATGACGACCTTGTTTCTTTTACACTTGAATTACCAAGATAAAAGTTTAAATCAACAGTAGACGGACTAATCCATACGAAGAAAGAAATATGTACATACATGATTTACATAATTTTATTATCTACATTCATATTTATTCAGGTGACACCAAAAACTCTAGGAGCGTGTAATCGCATACATGTAAAGAACCATGAATATGAAACACAAAAAGATAAAGAATCATAACGCCATGACGTTCTATATGCCCCTATACGATACGAAAAGGAAAATGTATTTAGAAAAACCCGAGTTCTATTTAGATAAACGGCAACTGTAGATGCTCGCAGTGATAGATAGCGTTGTCATGTTGAATAATTAGCCAGTGCCAAGCCGAGTAATTAAGACTGATCCAGCGATTGAACTTAACTCTGATTAACCTTCTGACTTGTGGGAAAATATAGAAGGATATGAATGTGGCGTGGATTCAGAGCATGGAAACATTGTTTACCGTTCCAGTGTGATGTTTTGTGTGTCATACATGTCGTGATTATGATCCCCGGTCAGCTTAATTACAATTAACAACAATGCAGTGGTTGAAGCCGTAGTTGCAATGATATTGTGAAATTGCAATTTGATATCCTATTGTATCAGGACTATGGGATATAGAATCTAGATACTTTTTTTGACTAATCTCTTCATGTTCATTCTAAAGCCAATATTAAAAATCCTATAATAAATAAAAAGGAGCTGTCACACAGAATTTAATCGAAGTTCCAATTCGGCAAGGAAGTAATTTAGCTCGAAATTGTTAAAAGTAATTTAGGCATGTTATAGCTTTGTCACATAAGCGAGAAACCGGCTTGCTTCTTAAGTTTGGCAGACGGAATCCTCTGGCGTAAGGCCAAGCACATATCGACCGCCCCTACTATAACTACAACGCACCGATTTTGATTGAATGCAATGGTAACGACGAAAAGTAAGTATTTGCTTTGAAATATGTACTTACAAACAAACAAACATACAATGGGATTGTGTGCGATAGTTCCAATTTTCGGAATCAATTTAGTTGGTAATGGGAGAGAAATTGGCGGTGGTAGCAATTAACTAATTGGGAATATGGGGTCATAGGCTGGGTTTAATATCAAAGGAAACGAAAAAAAACATCCATTACTGGATTGGGTGCTGTTGACTTCGGCCTAGTTTATCGTCTATCGCCATTTTTTTGTACCTATGATAAATGATAAATTACTTATGTTTATTTTGCAAATGGGTTTTTAGAAAAACTTTTTCGCGTCATTTTTTTTAAACTAGATGGGGCTGGTGTTCGTACCTGACTACTCTGCACTGAGAAGAAACAGCCGAAACAAACTCAGAGGTAAACTCTATCTCTCTCTCTCACTCTTTTTTAAGGTCCTAACATAATTTTGGTCAACTCACATGAGGACTGCAGATTAGTGTCTGAGATAGTATTTTAAAGAAAGAACCAGCCAGATTTGAGTGGAGCTGTCCAGTCAGTACAAGCATTTGTCAGTTATCGTGTAGCTTGGCTTATAACTCAAGGAGCTCCACGACACGACGAGGTTCCGATTTCAATACCCGTAATAAACAATATCAAAGAAAAAAACGACTTTTTTTTTGTATTGGAAATCATCAAATGACTCCTCCAGCTCTGGGTGGAGCGGAAGGGAGTGGCAGACTTTTACTGACTAAAACCCATCCATATTCCGTCTTTTGCCCTTTGTATTCCAGGGCCGCGGTATCTCTTTCGAACAGTCCCGCAGCCCCCTGGCAGGCATCGGCCCTTGCGGGCCCCTCCTGTTTGCTGACATCTGTTTGAGGCGCGCGTGGAACACGAACGCGCCGTCGACACGGCCGGTCGTCATAAGACGGACGGACGGCGAGCTAGCCCATTACTCACCGTCCACAGGCCCGCGCCTACGGTGGCCGAGAGCCACCACGTGGCCCCCGACGGTGCTTCTCCCGCGGCGGCTGGGAAGTGAGATTCTCGTCCTATGAATACCTAAGAATATTAAATACAGTAACTGTGGACCGAGCGTTTGAGCTGTTAGACCTTATAGCACTTGTAGTCTTATCGAGGTCCTTCACTCAGACTGATCTTCAAAATCATTATTCAAATAAGCAGCCTATTTCAAGTCCTCTCAGTGAACATTGCTCACAACTGAGACATCAAAAGCTGTTGCACAATTATCAATACTTTCAACGATGTTATAACTATAAAGTTTTGTTCAAATAGTTTGCTTCGTGTTTACTCAGTTAAAGGCTGCCAAGTTTACTGACTAAACAATACAATTTAATGTTCAATTACAATACAGCAGTTTTGAATTTTCAAAGTGTTTATTTACATTTTATGTTTACAATACTTAGTGTTTACTTCAACTATTGGGATTAAATTATAGAATTCTGGAGTATCTTCAATATGTAGGTCACTATTGGGTGTGAGCAGAAGTGTTCTTAACTGCGTTTATGTGGAGAGAAACCCTGATTCTATTGCTTTCCTCTGCAGTACCAATATTACTATGAGTAACTTACTCTTCTTTAGGTTGTATGTATGCTCGCTATACGGGGTGGAAGAGACACCGACGCGAAAAGGGTTACCACGTATTCAGTACATCATTCTGAGCCCTCCCACATAGAAATTTTTCATCATTTATTTAGAACAGCTGCTCCCATTTTAGTAGTAACCGTTTTCGCGTCGGTGCTGTGTCGCTTCCACCCCGTATGTGCAACGGGACTGTCATCGTGTCTTTCGCACCTTCGTCCTCTTCATAGCGTGATGAAGGCATTCCGAATGATGTCGTCTCAGAACTGAGCTACAAGTTTTGCATTGTCAGTTAGGACATCAATACCGGATATTATTTCTCCAACGTACAGGAATAATTAAGCCACACAGGACTATCTGCCCCATCGTTTGAACATTTGGCGATCATTATTTTAGCTGAGAACGGGGTATAGACAAGCTGATTAGGTGATAATGACAAACATCTCGTAATATCGTCTATTGTGGCTCTTTAGAAACCGACATTTAGCTTTGATCATTTATGAGCTGTAACGACGAAATTCAATTGCCAAATAGCTGCTGACAATATTTGGAATGTTGCTACTGTCGCCGATTTCATTCCGGTAGACGAAACAGCAAACACTGTAGATTCTACATCAAAGTATGTGCGTAAGGCCTCATTTAGCGTCCGTTTCTACAAAATCATAAAATAAACTACGTATTTTATCCATTATTGAAATTAAATGGACCGTAGCGAAAACAAATGAAACTAGTCTTTATCATCGTACTTATTTTGTTTTTTCAGGTTAAATGAAATTAAAACCTCTTCGAGCGAAACTTCATTTCTTATTTAGGGGGAATCTATATTTATGAGTCTCGTTGGTATAATGAACACAACTACTATTGCTTAGCGTGAGGGTCGAGTTCGATTCCCAGGTCTGGCAAAGAGTAACTGGGTTTTTCACTCAGTCTGAATTTGAGTCCGGTTAATAGTTGATGGCAAGGTTGGCGCGGTGGCTGAGGGATTGGCTATATAGTTCTGTTCAAACTTTTTGGCGGCTCGGAAGTTATCTGCGAATGACGGTCTACGTCTACGACATTATACAGTCAAAACGATGCGTCCTCTGCGCCTCGCTGATACCTTTTTTTTTTTTGGTGGGTGCGAAATCTTCGAATGACCCCCCCCCCCCCCCGCTCTGGGCGGAGCGGAAGGGAGTGTCAGACTCTTACTGACTAAAAACCACCCATGTTCCTTCTTTGGCCCTTTATGTTCCAGGCCGCGGTATCTCTTTCGAACAGTCCCGCTGATACCTAAAATAGTGTTCTGCGCAGGTTTACGTTTGATTTTCCGAACCGCACTAAAGTTTGACCGTCACTCGCAGCTAAATTCCGAGCCGCCATAACGTTTGAACAGAACTATACATGAGAAATTCCTTGTCCTGGGCAACGTTTTAATAATAAACCTTAAAGATAGCAGTAGTTCCCCCCTTATGACATGGGATATTGGAACTTAAACGTAACTCACAATATGTGAGTGTTTTATAAGTACATCTCTGTCTAACCCTTCGGGGATTACAGGCGTGATGTTATATATAAAAATAACTGATTTTATATCCGAATGATTTTCAAAGACATTACCGTAGTACCTTCTAACCTTACAAAAGTGAACTACACGTTAATCCGAGTGATTAGTGAGACAGCACCGATACACCGAGCGTTCGCAATCGGCACCATCACTGACATTCGATTAATTATCTCGCCTTTGTTTGTTTCAGTCGATTGCGTCGCTATCACGGTATAGACGAAACAAGTCACGCTTGAGTTCCTGAAGAGATAGGCTGAGATGTATCTACTTTGGTTAATTCATGGTTTTTGTTTATGTTTTGGTCACTACGAGCCTCTACTGTGGCGACAAAGCGTCACACAAGAGATGCCTATCTTAGTTATTCCTAAGTTCATTTTCAGTAATTTCTTTGTTATCAGTAGCAGCCAGAGTCTGAATTTGGGCCCAGTCGATAGCAGTAGTTTGCCCCCTATTACGTCATCATCTGCCTAGCCTTTTCCCAACAATTTTGGGATCGGCTTCCAGTCTAACCGGATGCAGCTGAATACCAGTATTTTACGTGAAGCGACTACCTATCTCACCTCCACAACCCAGTTAGTTCTGGGTAATACGATACCCCTTAGTAAGACTGAATGTCAGACTTTCGGGCCACTGACTACCTGTAACGACTGTCAAAGATCTGCAAATGACAGCCGGGACCAACGGCTTAACGTGCTTTCCGAGGCACGAAGGAAACTCGGTATGTAATGGGTGGTCACCCATCCACGGACCAACGGATCGACCAGAGCGGCAGTTATTATTTAGCCACGAGCTCCCTTGCCTTCCTCTCCTTGCCCCCTATTACATGGGACTTAAACATGACTAGCGAAATATAGGTGTACTATTAGGTAAGTACACCTCTGCCTAACCCTTCTGGTATAACAGGCGTGATGTTATGTGTTATCTTATTTAGTTTCTGGCCTTGCCTATGTTATGAAAAACAATATCGAGAATCTGCATTTTTCTTCTTTACCCACAGATCGGGGAAATCCTGCATCCATAACATGTCATGATGAATATTTAACAAGTTGCTGATAACTCTAATACTGATACGAATCGTCTTAATTATTTATCTAGTAATACGTAGGCACCTCTACCTGTCTCCTAATTTTTAAATTACTTAAAACCTTTTTTTCTTAAGTTTTGTAATTTAATACCTAAGGGGCCGTCTCCACGAGCGAGAGAATCGCGGCGATATTACGTATTTGTATGGGATAATATCGCTGCGATTCTTTCGCTCGTCGAGACGGCTTCTAAGAGAGTGTATAGAAATACGTGGCAACGACGATAATATCGTCGCGATTCCCTCGCTCGTGGAGACAGCCCCTAAGTTAATTTTAATTAAACTGCGACATGGTTCGGTTACTGTCAAAAACTAAGAGAATGACATAAAATCGCCTATCGTTGAACCCAAAACCACAACAATGGAAATAGAACCAATTTAACATAGTCGAAATCTAGACCAAATTTTTATTTGTAAGCACCCGTTCGTAAATGAGACTTTAAACTTGACTTGACTAGTTCAGACTTGTCCCAACTCTCCCATTCAATTGCGACTCGGCAGCATTGTGTCACACTTACTATCTTATCAAATGTTTTACTCACAAGGGTGAGTTCAGAGTTATGTCCCTTATCAAGAGTTCTCGAACGAATATCGCTCATCTTGGTCTAATAACATAATTTTAGAATACCTATAAAGTTTTACAAGCACGTTTAGTCTGGAGTAAGCCGAGATGGGTCTCCTTAAGCAGTTAAGCAGTAAGTATGTCATTGGCATGCGAAGCTACAGACTGTAAAATTGACAGTTTAGTTGATACATCTTTTATAGTACGTTGTTAAATAACGTTCTAATATTGAGTTGGAGAATAATGGAGTTTAAATTGCAGTCTTTATATTTTATGGTTTTTACAGTAGCATCAATATTCATTGCGCCGTAAGCATGTGTTATCCGGCACGATAACCAACTCAACGCAAAGGATGTAGTTGAATAGCGATTCGTCGTTAAGACTGCGTTACGCAATCAGGGTGCTGATGAGCTAATCCTTATAGTCGTGGTTGTAAGAGTGACTTCTGAGCGTGGGGTCTTCGAAACCCAGGTCGGGCAATATTGCTAATGGAGTTTAGCAAGTTTAGTGGTGTGACACCCGCGTCTCTCGAAAAACACGTGGAGCCGTTGGTCCAGCTCCTGGTCCCTCCCCGGTGTAGGCAGATTGTTGTTCCACTTGACTTTGAGATAAAAGTAGAGAGAGGTAGGTGCACTCTCTGTATAATGTGTATATGTGGGTAAACACACCCAGACTGTGATTTTACACAATCATATCTCTCGCTTACTTACTTGGCTAATGGCTAATGAAACAGGCGGCCACCGCTGACTGAAACTCGGTCGAGACTTCGGAAGGAAATATATCACAAACTTCAACAAAGGGATTCGAGCAAAAAGTAAGGGATATCGACCATTGGTGATATTTTCGAGTAATTAATAACAGATAGCGTTATCAGCGGGTCAACTCCGCACAACGTACAGACGCAACACTAAATGAGACAACTCAATATTTACTTGACCGAGACAGCTTTGAACGTTTAAATAGTTGCTTGCAACTGTGCTATTTATTCCCGTTTGCACCAACACTTGGTTAAACCTTCATTATCATCATCTTCAGCCTGACCTCAACCACTCACAAATTGGGACAAGTAAAGGAAGGCCCCATAAAGTATAGGTCGCTCTTTACTAATGCCAATTTTCGAGTTCCTGTGCCAGAAGCAAATGACACAGGAATGTGACGAAACCACGATTGACAGGGCGATGTTGTATTTGCAATGCTAAGTTCATAGCCGAGAGTTGAAAATCACGAGTGTCATTTAGTGTTACTGGACAAACCAGAGACAAACTGATGCCAGTTGGTTAATTTGTTTTTTTATCTTATGCCTAACCCAAAGATCACAGACTCACTCACGACTTCGGTGTTCTTGTCAGTTTCCTAGATTAAGGTAAACATGCGATAAAGAGATAAGTAGGTTCATGCAGTCACGTACTTAATTATAGTCTAATAATATCATAAATAATTATTTCCGTCTGCGGGAGAAGCCCAAGCATGACTGCAATATTGTGGAAGGTATGATTGCTGCTAAATAATATCTGCTAATTCCTATGAACTCGGCTAACCTGGAAGTCTTTAAGCATACTCCGAACCCAGGTCGGTTGAAGCAAGAAAACCAGTTAATTTAAATATCACTGCACTGGAAAATAAATGTGGTGTTGTTCCACAATCTAGAGGACATGATAGGGTGTCCTTTGTCCTATTATCTGCACGTTACAGCAACTTATGCATGCTCTCCTACCGCAAAACGGATAATTCTAACCTACCACCATAAAGTCAACGTGGCAATCCTATCAGAAGGCAGAAACACGCAACACTAAACCAGATACAGATAAGTACAACCACAGAAAGTTAGAGGCACTTAAATTACACCTAAAACACGACAATACAGTACCTACGTGAAGACGGGTCGAGGCGCCCAAGCCGTTATCATGAACACGGCGAACCCCTGGCTATCCCTTCGCTGACCTTACAACTGGTGCGGAATAAACGAGGTATACACGGTATGTTGCTTCTTATTTATTAATCGCTAGATAAAGGTGAAGGAGGCACATGTGTGTATATTTTATAGAACAGGAGTTGATACGACCTGTTTAAAAACTCATGATTGAAGGTCGATTTTTGGCGGATACTTACTTACCCTGGTATGTATAGTCAAGTTAAAGTTATTACTTGAGTTTAAGTTATTAGGTACTTAAACACGGTGAAGGAAACATCGTGAGGAAACCGGCATGTCCTAGAACCAGAAATTCGAAGACATGTGACATCTACCAACCCGCACTGGGCCCGCGTGGTAGATTATAGCCCATTCCCTCTCATAGAGAGGAGGCCGTGTGTCCCAGCAGTGGGAACATTATAGGCTGATTATGCAAGTTATTACTTACGCAAACATTATTATGCAATAGGCAACAATTTGAACGTAATAAGAACAGTCAATAAAAGCAAACAATCGAATAATAAAAAAAACAAAAATCATTACATATCTGCCGATCTCTTTATCAATTAATGTAATCATGTAATCATTTCATTGGGTTCACAGGAAGATTAACTAAGTACTCATCATCATTCCCACCTGCTCTTATTCCTTTTTATTTGGGGTCGGCGAACACCAACACCCGTAATCTATAAACAAGTCGAGTGATTCGTTATATAAGACACCATTTTTATTCTGTAGTTTAGTAATTCCTTGAAGTTAGAACCCAATTAAATAATTAGGTATGTGTGTAAGAGGAGAGCTTTCGAGCGAACATTACAATACAGCTCGGCTAAGAATTCACTTCCATTCGCACACCACATTCAACATCTGTATGTGTATCCTTAACCCTATAATCCTTCATATTATAAACCAATTATATTATCTCTTGCGATGTTGAGTGGGCCTCTAAGGCCCATTTTTTCTCTTCCGACTTTCAACAGTTTTAGCATAAGCTTTCCGGGAGCTTAAATCAATCCCAACTAGACCAGACAGAGTAACATTACGTCAGCAAATGTATTTTGCTGACGTAATGTTACTCTGTCTGGTCTAGTTCCTCTCTTGTTTAGATTTTATTATTACAATAATTTATGAATGAATGAATTAAGCCTTGTTTCAAACATTTACATATAACTTAAACGCTTATTCTACACAATTTAATCGATGTATGTTCGTCCCATGAGGAAGGCTTCCTCTAACTCCCATTTTGTTTCATTCTGTGATGTTCTAGTCCAAATTCTTCCTGCTTTATCTATTACTAGCGGCCCGTCCCGGCTTCGCACGGGTTGACATGATTTTTTTTTTTAAATATTTTTACCTTATTTATTTATTTTTTTGTTGTTTTATTTTTATTATTTTTTTAACGAAGTAAGACATTATATGTACTTACAATCCGAATTTATTCATCGTTTTTTTATTTAAGTAACGTAATACGTAACATGGTCTAATTTTGGTCGGTATTTCTATTAACTTTTAAACTGTAAAAAGTGGTTATTGTGTGTTTTTTGTAGATATTGATATGTTCTTTAATATTGTAGATAGAACATGCGTTTGTTCTATCGTCAATAGTTTCCGCAGCGCATGCGACGAAAGACGTTTTAGGGCACTTTTTTACACCTTGGGTTACGTTACTTAAGTTTTAGTAGAGATCCCTAATCTTTTCTAGCAATAAATATAGCCTATGTTACTCAGGGTGAATGTAGCTTTCCAACGGTGAAAGAATTTTTGAAATCGGCACAGAAGTTTTTGAGTTTATTCATTACAAACATACACACACAAAAATACAAACTTTTCCTCTTTATAATATTAGTGTAGATTTCATCTTCCCATCTTTTAAATTGTCGTCCTTGTTTCCTCTTTCTATCATTCTCTCGGACACCATGTCATCATGGTTTTGCTCCATACAACTTTTCCTCTTACCGTAGATATGTCCTGCCAGAATATATAAAAAAAAATCTCAAATCGTGCTATCATACGGAGCCTATTTAACTTTCTCACTGCGTACACGTCATTTCTTCTGCAAATGACGGCTATAAAAGCAACACCTCGAAACTTTAAGTCGCCTGTCCCATTTCAGACATGAAAATGAAGCAGAGTTCTTACTGCGAAAGTTCTCTTGCAAATGTGCCTTACATTTTATTTTATTCTGATGTATGTCTACACTTACGTGTGTGTACAGTTGCGTTCACTGACTTCTCTCACTTCGTTACACCATTGGCAGAGTTATCACGTGGTGACTTCTGTAGTGGGAGATGTGATTCGCCTTGTAAATCGAGCACTGACTCTAAAGGTGAATCTCATCACTCAAACTGAACGCGATGAGAAAAGTTAAATTGCGTTCAAGAGTTTTCAGTGTCATAATCGCAATAGAACATTGATACTGACAATTCCCGAACTCGGGTTAGTAGTACTGATCTCGTTCAGTTTAATTGCTGAAATTCGCTTTTAGCAAAATTCAAAAGCGATTTTCTCGTGTTATGGCAATTGAGATATCTAAATATTGAACTGCTTCCTGGACACTATATTCACAATTTTATAAAGTTACAATTAACGCTGTAGGAGAAAATGACTATTTAGAGTAAATAGTTGCCGACTGTGTACATATCAGTGCTCGCACGACTGTACCAGCAGGCGTTCGCTTTAAGTGCACTATGTTTCAGCGTTAAATTTATAAATAACATTATTTTTTATAGGATTATCTGACAGGTATGTTGTTGATGTTATAAGTTCTTTTTTGTCTGTGAGTAGGCTCATTAATTTATTTATTAAAAACCTTTAATGGTTTTTCCTAGTGACCAAATTCCTTTTAGATTTAAAGGTGAATTATCAAGACTTAAAACCTTCAAAATGTAAGTTTTTAAACTGTCATGGTCACTAACATTATATTTAACACTAGAAACGGGATATTTACCATGTCCACTGTTTGTTTTGAGTTCCCTATATTCAAATAATAAAAAATCAAAACAAAAAATGTAGTCCCAATCTGATCACATTCCAGCGCTAAAATATGTGCTTATACAAATTAGAGGATTTTTTGAAAGATTGAAACCGAAATTAGATGAAACAATGGATGGACTGTGTGAAGGGTGATACAGCTAGAAAGGAGATGACTGCTGAGAAAAAGGATGGAAGAAGAAGAAGACATCCCACGCCGACCCCAAATAAATTGCGATCAGGGACTGGAGATTGATGATGATGTTGATGAGACCGAAATTATAAAGAGATAGAGAGACAGAGAGAGCTGGTTGAAGTTCCACGGACCCGAACAAAGCGCTATGCTTTCACATTTATTATGCGAACCGCCTGTCTGTGGAATTCACTGCCGACTGCTCTGTTCCCTGACCATTATAATCTGGATCTATTAAAAGTTCGAGTAATCCGTTTCTGCTAGGCAAGCGTGCTCTACTCTAGGCCGCATCATTGTTTCATCAGGCGAGTTGCAGCCAAACGCCAGCCTACAGGGTGTCAGCGGACCTTCCACGAAACCGTCTACCAAGCATTCTGTATCTGTACGTCGAACTTAGTAACTCTTCGCAAATATTATTGCCGGGAAACGTCTTTTTTTTGGGGTACAAAGTCACGTTTTACGGTAGGTAGGACTCAATGTAACGCACTCAAAACATTGTGCTGATGGATGCATTGAGTAGTAAGCGGTCCGTGGAGGTTTTTCAAGTAAAGTTGTAATCTTAAAAACTTTTATTTCCAAAAAGACTTGTGATAATGTTGGAACTTTGACCACCAATATCTCCGTAACTAGAAGGTTCCCAGGTATGGTCCAGAGCAAAAAAATGGTCGCAATGTCAGGGAGAACAAGTAGTTATTGGCTTTGTTAAGGGTATTGTTACACCCATTATGTATAGAGTAAAAAAAACTGAACGGTCTTAAAAATACTAGAATGGCTCCTCTCGTGTGTTACTGTTTCCAAATAGATTAGCTATCAACGTGACCTTTTTAGTGTCGCTCGGTTGATTTTATTAAAATAATCTTAACTTCCCATCATAAAAATACGCCTTTGAGCGGCCCGATTATTATTTTAAAACTCTGGTAGGAGATAATGAATGTAATAAACTTAATTATCGATGTTCTCGTATGTTCAATTATAAATATTATACCTAAGTATAATCGCGATAAGACTACTAAATGCGTAATTTGTTCACAGTAGCGCAGACATATAGCGGTTATAGATAAGACATAATAGTACTTAATTAGCGACCGTAACTACAAAGTTGCCAGCATAACGACGCCATATTTGCCCAAAAAAAATACATAAAATAAAAAAGGAGGTAAATTAGATTTGCTTGTTTATGATTTATGTACTTAACATAATAACATAAAGTATTATTTGTTTATTGGAAACATTATTACTTATAGCGCTCTACTGGAAAATTTTGACGACCCCTGGATTGGCGCAATTTGTTTATCCTAAAAATTAGGAGAAAATATGCTTGTTATACGTAAAAAAAAAACTTAAAGCTTTTCAATTCAATGTTACAAAGTTATCTTTTTAACCACGTCTGAAAAGACTGACGGCGTGCAAATTCACGTTTTAATGCAAGGGATTAAGGTGCATATTGAAGCAATCAAGTGTAGGATGATGAAGTGTGCTTGAGTAAGTGACCCGGAAGCTTTTAAATTACGTTCGTTGAATATTTTATTTGGAATTCCAAGCTTCGATATTTCTGAATCGTGTAAGATTTATGGATTTTTTTCAGGTCCCTAATTCAAGTGTATCAGTATTTTCTTTATCGTGTGGTTCTGGTTAGTGCCTAACCTGGTGTCAGAATTTTTATATCGCCCATGGGCCTCTGTCTTAGCTTTACATGCCGTCAAGAAATATCTTTCAGGCGTGCTGGTTTCCTCACCGATACAAGTGATAATACAATACGCACATGAATCCGAAAAATCAGAGGTGTGCCTTGGGTTCGAACTCGAGACCGAACTTGGCAGTCCGACGGTCACACCACTAGGCTATCATTGCTATGTATCGGTACTAGTTAGACACGTGTTATCTACTTTAGACTTCAAAATTAAAGGCACTAGTCTAAAAAGAGATGTATCGAGTCTTTAGCATAAAAAAAAACAACGGGTTGCACTCCGGGAGTGCCGGCAGAAGTGAAAACTTGAATATTAACGTTGTGCATTTTTGATATTTTGAAATGGTTAGGGAATAATTTTGCACGAATTGCTTTAATTATCAATATAAAAGTACTATCATTTATGTGGTAAAATACAATATTCATTTATTGCGCTATCGGACACAAACATGACAATTTATATTACCTACATTAAAAATTTAACACTTCAGAACTCCCGCCGTCTTACGCTTTTTCGATCAGGTCACGTGTCCTGACGCGAGTTTAAGATTTTATACCCATTACAGAAAAAGTGCTCAACGCCGCTAAAGAAGTTTTCACTTCAATAACCAGATTGAGCGAGAAATATAAGAACTTAGATTAGGGCGGAAGAGCCAGTGTAGCCCGCGAAATTCAAATTTTCTTACGTTTTGTTGCAATTTGCAGGTCAGTGTCAGATGTATGTTGATGAAAAATGAGTCGCGCAAGTAACACGTATGTAGCTACAGAATGATAATCATTAAAATCATCAATACAACCCTCGGAGTTCATTTAACCCCATTCAATAACTATTTCATGAAAAAGTGGTACTATACAGTGGTATACGTGGTACTTGCGCGACTCATTTTTCATCAACATAATAACCTGACACTGACCAGCAAATTGCAAATAAACGTAATAAAATTTGATTTTCGCGAACTACCCTGGCGTTTCCACCACTAGTCTAAGAAGAGATGTCTCCTCGAGTCTTCTGCATAAAAAATGCGAGAAATATAAGAACTTAGAGAGACTTTGCTTTCCGAAAAAAAATCTTTCGTAAATTTCGATACATCGTGTGTTTAGAAACTTCGACTGAATTTTTTTTTCTAACTTAAACACGTTTCGATTTTAGCACCGCGCAAAAATGAAGGAACATTATGTTTGTTGGTTATAAAAATAACAAACTAAGTAAGCAAGAGAGGATACGTTATGTTAATATTTTCAACAAAAAACTGTTTGCTAGTGTAAGAATATGTATATTTACTTTACCACAAACGCTTACTTCGTAGAACTTTGTAAAACAGCTTTCTCAGCATATTACCTGAAAGGAAAGAAATATAAATTATATTAGAAAACACTCAACTAATTAATATTCTTTATAATTTTGTTTATACTTTCAATAGCTGTTTCATACAAAATCTATGTTATCATAACGAATAGAACAGCTGACTTTTTGACATCTCTTACTTATACCTATATATAATCCCTAAATTAGAAAAAAACATTTGCTTTAAATAACGTAGCTTTACGTGAAACGCTCATAAAAACATTAACATGACAATTTGACAGCCATCAAATCAAGATACAGCGAAACTCCGCACCAACAACACCAACTCGCACTTGACCGATTTTCTTCGCGTCCTCGAGTCGCGTCTGTTATCATTGGAGGCGTCCATTAAATAATGAAACGCTTCTTAAAAGCCATTACGAAGATTATTGGAAACATGGAAAAGTAGGTACCTAAGCAAGAAAAAAATAAAGACACAAAAATGTTAAGACGGCTTAGTTGAGAATTTCGTAGGCACATTAATGTTTGGGGAAAGACGAAATCAGGAAATTTCCGAGACGGTTTTATCCTTTCCATAATGTATAGGACGCTTAGGAACTGTTTAGAATTGAATTGTAAATACTGGTTCATCATGATCATTCTCCAGCCTTTTCCCAATTTATTTGGGGTCGGCGCAGCATGTCTTCTTCTTCCATACTTGTCTATTACTCGTAGATAATCTTAACAGTATAAGTTTTTAAACTGTCATGGTCACTAACATTATAATTAACACTAGAAACGGGATATTTACCATGTCCACTACTTTACTTGTCCGTGATCACGGTGCTTGCAACAGCGCCGAAATATCGGGAACTCAAAACAAACAGTGGACATGGTAAATATCCCGTTTCTAGTGTTAATTATAATCTTAACAGTTGCAGTCTCCGCATTTCTAGCCATAATATCATCCTTCACGCAGTCCATCCATCGTTTCTTTGGTCTTCGTCTACTCTTATATCCATCCACAATCATACCTAAAACTTTTCTCACGACCTTTGCCTCATTCTGAATTCTTGCTGGTAACTGGGTGCTAGTACATTAAAATCGGCGAAGTTTAAAGCTCTTTTCATCACAAATCTACTAGGTATGTTGGACTTGAGATTTACGCTAAAGTTAGACAAGGTCACAAATTCGCCATTTTCAGTAATACTACGTGATACGTAAACGAATGCCTATCTAATGCCCAGATTAGTGGAGAGTTCCTACAGATTGCTAGGCTAGTCTGCCGTTATAAACAATGAACACACATACATATCAGCTAATAGGATATCTAAATGAAATAATACCATTCACAGACGTCCCTGAGGAATCTCCATCCACTCTTTACCCTTTAGTTCTAAATGAACTGGCCTCGCTTATTAGAAACAGTACGTGCAGTGCATAATACAATTTATTGTTTCTACAAGAGACTTCTAGTTCCACGAAAAACATTTATGCTTTCTCCTTCACAATGGGATCTAGACCAAACAAATCCGTTCAAGAGAAATCGCGAGAATACAAAAAAAAAAGCTTATTATGACTGCTGCAGCAAAAAATTCGACTCATTCAATTTGCGTTTTAAATAAAGATGGTTGGTATATAAGTAAGACTTTCCGGGACAGTCTCAAAACTCCACTCAGATGCGGTTTATTAACGAAGTCTCCGTAGAGAGCATGAAACTTCCGAGTAGCTTGCCACAGCTTACTCGACGATCGAAATGACTATCCCGTCGAAATGTCCGTCCATTTCAAAACTTTTGAAAGTGACGATCGTGCTAAATCCAAAATTGGAATTTATATTGAAACTTTGGGAGAACATGTAATTTCAAAGAACGAGGAAACGAGGACTTCATATATTGTAGGAATTTCACATTACTTCCAGAAAGTTGGAACGGAAATAAAACACCTAGAACGAATATTTTCCTTTTGAAGTCGAATTTTGAGAATTGATCTTTATCAACTTACATAAAACGAGCCTTCCTATACAGAGTATTCACAGGCAATACGAAATAAACAGAAATAGTATTTCACATTAGCTAACAAGTCAAAAAAGAAAGTTTGTCCACCTGATGACGACAAAATAAATGGAAATATATTCTGCGAACTTTACATAGTCCGATGGGAAAAAAATAAGAGCAAACGCATATAAACTCCGGACTACAGCATCCGACGTCATTGATATGCAACAGGAGTACTTTGAGCATGCTAACAGCTGTTGGCAATGAATTGTGCGAGCACACTGGGGACGCAATGGTGTAAAGTTGCAAATTCGCAATCTTGAGGCGATTGGCGATATCCGAAACTAAACCAAATGAAGGACCCAACTTGGAACTTGGAAGCAGAATAACTTGGTCAGGAATGCCAGAGTCGCGGGATGAGCTAAGTTAAATAGGAGGGTATTGGAAGCGCCGAGTCAACGCATTTCGGAGCTAGTAATCAGGACATTTGCCGGGAACAAAGCAGCTTTATTTTTTCACCCCAAAAGGTTTGCAAACTTTATCGACGACGCTGATGAGTTCGGAGTTCGTAATACGGTTTACATATTGATATTAAATTTTCTGCGATTTGAAGCGATTAGGAAGTTTTATGAATATTTCAGTATCTAGCTCTTCTAATACCTTCATAAATCAGAGTTTGAAGAGATTTGTCTAGTGAATAGCTAAGTGACACGAAACTAGACCAAACTAAGAAATCTGTTTGCAAGTTGCTTAATTATGTAAACTTAAGTCGTTGTCACTGCGCGCTGTTTAATTCTGCATTGTGGATGGAAAGTTCTGATATTGTTCCTTTCCCCATTCCTATTATTAAATCATTATAATTAACACTACAATCGGGATATTTACCATGTCCACTGTTTGTTTTGAGTTCCCGATATTTCGGTGCTGTTGCAAGCACCATGATCACGGATAAACCCGTTTCTAGTGTTAATTACAATGTTAGTGACCATGACAGTTTTAAAACCTATTATTAAATCGTTTAATAGGTCATCAACTGCTACATAGTACGCACTATACACTGCAATTCTGCAAACACTTTTCTTATTCCTTCCTAAGAGACGCGACCATTATCTTGGCTTCTATTTCCAACTCTTACTTTTGTTGTCTTGGATTCTCTGAGAAAATCTCCATGAAACACAATATGCTGAGTTAAATGATGAGTTGACATAGTGCATAGAACTTCATACAGTAATATCAGTACAGACAAGTTAAGTCGAGAGCGACACCATCGCAGATGTTCGCAGGAGGCGCGCGACTAAATTGGGTCACAGTCGGGCGAAACTAAGCGGTGCATAATTAATAGCACCATCAATTCGCAATCTCTTAAGCCCCTCAGATATCGCTTACAATCGTTCACCGGCATAAATTAATAAATGTGTCAACGCTGGAACCGAGACTGGAGATATTTCTACTGGTCAAGTTACAAGAGATTTACAAGAAACAATTAGCTTTTGATTTAATTATTTTTTGATCTTGTGTTTGAACCCCAGATAGTTGGATAAAGGAAGCCAGACGATGATGATGATCTAAGAAGCATAATAAGTCTACAGCATTCCCACTGCTGGGACGCAGAGCTCGTGTCTGTGAGAGGGAGTGGGCCATAAGACACATATTTTAAAGACCCTGTGCTGGTTGGTCGGTGTCACATGTCTCCACTCCAAATTTTTGTTCCTACAACATGCTGGGTTCCTCACCATGTTTTTGCTTTCCAACACCATTTTAATTAAATCGAATTTCAAAATTTAAGAATTATCTACCAACGCCACGATACTGACCCCAACATGGTCAATTGATATAAGTAAAATGATGATACTGATCTACAAAAGGCTGCTTAATCAGGCTAACATTATATCCCACTTTTATTAGCAGCCCCATTTGGCAAATTGCCAAAGTTAATTAAATTCAAAAGTTTATCAACAATCACTTGGAACTCTGAAACCGCTCCGAAAGCCTTACAAATTAGGTCAGCATGGTACATGAGAAAATGAAAACAATTCTTAAATTTCACTGAAACATTTAATTAATCTAATTGACACTGATATTGTTGTTATCCACCTTATTTTAGTGAAGATAAAGTTGAAAATGACGATACAGTTATGTACATATGAGGCACAAATATACTTGAAGCAAGTACGGTAGTCAACGAAGTATATTCGAGAATCCTTGCCAGCACCGATATCAATATTCTTTAGAATAGGAATACCTCTTCGCATAACGTCACATATTTTACGAAAATGTACATACCAATGTTATGGATTCAGAAAGTTTTCGAATAATTTCAATACACATGACATTTTTACGATATTCGGAATTTGTTTCCACGGGAATACGACCTACATGAATATGTATATTGGTATATATCTCGAGGGACTCATTGACCTGTTCACTCAAGCGTGCCTCGAGATCTCTAAGCCCGCATTCGAACTACAAAGCTGAATTAAAAACAGTTTTCTTTATCTTCATCATCATCATCTACCTATCCTTGACCCAACTATGTTAAGGTCTCACCAGGTGCAGCTGAATACCAGTACTTTACATGGAGCGACTGCCTACCTGACCTCCACAACCCAGTTAGTACTGGGTAATACGATACCCCTAGGTAAAACTGGTTGTCGGACTTTCGGACCACTACCTGTAACGACTATCAAAGATCTTCAAAAGACAGCCGGGACCAACGGCTTAAAGTGCTTTTCGAGGCACGGAGGAAAATCGGTATGTCATGGATGGTCATCCATCCACGGATCAACCTTGGCAAGCGCTGCAGTTATTATTAAGCGACTGGCGCCTCCAAATCTGTTTTATTCATTAGATTCAAATAAAGCTCTTATACATAGTTGAAAACTCAAAACTCCACATGGCAGGTATGCGGAGTTCCCCAGGTCGGGTGAAGTTTAATTGGGGTTTTCTATTATTCGTACATATGCAGCCTGAGGTTTAAACTTTAGCTCCAGCCGCTCTGTTGCCTTCATTAATGGTATTACAGAACAAGTGTAGTGGCTGACAATTTGGTTTATTACTAGAGTGTAATAAACCAAACAAATTGACAGGTTCTATAATTGCATTTGTGACGATTAATAATGTTATGGCGAATGCTTATAGGAAGGGCCAGGTTCAATGGATGCCTGTACACTTGGCATCGAGACAAACTAGAAAACGTCCGTGTACAGAATTGGGCCCGTTCTTGACTAATGGCCAGAAAATGCAAGTAAGTGAGAGATGTGGATAACTATGGAAGAAATATTATCATTAACACTAGAAACGGGACTAGAAATATTTACCATGTTTACTGTTTGTTTTGAGTTCCCGATATTTCGGCGCTGTTGTATGTTCGGTGCTGCAAGCACCATGATCCGTATGATCACGGATAAACTGAAGTTATTGCGAGTGGATGGTAAATATTCAGTTTCTAGTCATAATGATATTGTTAGTCACCATGACAGTTTAAAAACTTATATGGAAGAAATGCCCAAAATAAGGAAATGAAACTTTTGTAACACTTATGGTTGCCAGTTTTCAGCCTTATGCCCTAAGTAATAAGGTTGAAAAGTGGTCGACCGTCAGAAAACTCGGTAGTACCTCTATACCTCTCATTAAATCCAGTATTATACGGGGTGAAAGGGACACCGAACGCACAAACGGCTACCACGTATTCAGTACATCATTCGGAACCCCACGACATAGAAATATTTCATGGGTTATTAAAAATGAAATCAGCTATTCCATACATTTTGTATTGTTGTAGCCAACAGCTTCTTTTTTAATTTCCGATTAATAATTTCTATGATCGGGTGTTGTGGTATGGTGTACTGAATACATGGTAACCGTTCATTCGTCGATATCCCTTCCACTCTGTCTGGATCCCACAAGGATTAAGTCTGTGTTCCACCAGTGTAAATTTCAAAGGTATAATATGCTCTGCTAAATGTATCAGCGCTGTGACCAAAACATTCCTTTAAAAACCTCCTTACTATTCTCGTACTTATATGATCGTATTACGTCATACGCGACGTAAGTACGTACGTAAGTTGTATGACATGTGTCAAATAAAATCGATCATCATAACATAAACAAAATAACTATCAGTGCTATTTCAGCTTCCATTTACGTACCAAAATAAACAGCTTTATAGCTTTCGGTCACACTACGTGAACTAGAGTAGTAGCAGAGATTCGGTCGCCGACATCGCCCTCTGAGCGCCTCATTAGCCTCGTATCGACCGAAACAGTCCCAAGTCGGGAGCCATTTACCGCCAAAGCTTAAAACCATCACGCCTGTGTCGCGAAATGACGGTATTAGGCTGTGTTACCACTAGAGATAAGCGAGGATGTGTAGTGAGGGTGACAGTAAAACCAATAATATTGATCACTGACTTTGCTAGCGTATTACGCACGGAGAGGGGTGATGCCCCAGTGGTAATAGACGAGACTTACGAGTCATGGTTGTGAGTTCAAACCTAGGCAGATATATTACTTTGTATAATTTATTTTATCACATATTTGTATTAATTATTTCACTATCATCATCATCATTATCTTGTCCTTATCCCAATTCGTTTGGGGTCGGCCCAGCATGTCTTCTTCAATACTTCTCTATTACTCGTCATCTTATCAAACACCTCTTTTCTGGCCATATCATCCTTTACAAAGTCCATCCATCGTCTCTTTGGTCTTCCTCTATTCTGATACCCATCCACATTCAAACTCAAAACTTTCCTCACGACATTTTCGTCATTCCTCCGCATCACATGATCTATAAGTAAGTTAGTTTAAGTTTTTAAATGTACTGATTGTGCACGTAGGTTATCCTCTACCGTTAATCTCGTATTCGAAGTAAGGTTTGCTGTAAGAAAACCCAATTTTGGGTTAAGCTTGCCGTTGTACATGAGCTATATATTGTAATTTTGTATGTATATCTTTTAATTTTGAGTGCAATAACGAATAAGAATAAGAGTAAGAATCTTTTTTATATATTTTTTAAATTTATTTCATCATAAATGGTCTTTAAACGGCGAAGGAAAATATCGTGAATATACCGGTAGGTCTTAGAACCAAAAATTCAATATTGATGACACTCACTAACATTACTGTTTTGTCTCTGCATCTCCCTAAGGTAGACTGGTAGAAAATGCCCAAGACATTAAGTCCGCCTTTGTACATTATGTGCATAAAATGTTAATAAATAAATAAAAATAACAGCCCCGTCCATCTTACAGGCCTGTGTCAAAAGTACGAATGTTACAGCCTGATTGTGCTATGATAATACTTCTCGAACCGAAGATTGTTGGGTTAACGATTTATATGCTTCCAATAATTAAGCTCTACATCTCAATTACATTGACGTGTCGGCTAAAATATGTGTGTTCAGCAATTGTCAGTTCAAGAACTAGGTCACAGACGTCCCGGAGTGTGCCACATACTTAATTTCATTGCACGACTCCAAAACCGTGCGAGAGATTTAATTTTTCTGAAGTTGGTACTCCAGATGCCTCTGATTTTGTTTTGTTTTGTGTGCATGTTGAACTTTATGGCCCAATGTTGTTGTTTATTTTAGGGGTCTTTTCGGCCCATGTAATTAATTTGAACGTACTTTGTTTGTTTTAATTTGTTATTCATAACTTTGAGCGTGTTAGAGCTGCATTGTTTTGGTTAAAATCATCAATAGTCTGTAATGTGGTCTGTGTCGTTTATTACGTTGGCAATACACCAGACAGTTGAATAAGAAGGAGTATTAAGATCTAAAAAGTTGCTGTCTTGGTGCCTTCCACCAAATAACAATCACTTAATGGAGGAATTTTAAAACAGTTATACCCAACCGATTAAGCTGAAATTTTGCATTCTCGTCTTGTTTGGATGACAATGCATGGTTAGCTAAGTGACGTCATTCTAAATCAAATATGGCGGACTCTCATAGATGGCGGACAAGTTATTTTTATGCACTCCCATGACATGGGTATCCATTAAAAGGGTTTGCCGAGAAGAATACGAAAAAAATGACGTCACACCTACTTTTAAGATTGTTTAAAAAAGATACTATAAGCTTGTTTAATTTGCTATCATCAATGATAGAATGTCACTTTATCTATGTCCTCTGAATAACATCAATTGCAAAGCCAGAGCAAGAAACTCAAGGACATCGTATCACACATCCTGCTCTAAATACCATCACGATATTATTCATCTGCAACAAAGCACGAGACTTAAAGTTTGACAGTGGAACTTTAAATTGAGTTTAACGCGGCATCGTCCACGTCAGGTAGGTAGCATCCTAGCCAAGTGAAGCAATACAAAGTTTATTCATCAGACTTCGCCGGGTTTACTACGGAAATAGAAAAAATAATTTAAGATGTTTGTACCTTTTACTGCAGATTTGAATTTCGTTTCTTGTGTATAGGGTGGATTGTTTGTATTTTTTTTGAGGTTTTATTTATGGAAGTAATGCAAAATTAACGGCCAAAAGGGGATCCTTGTGATGATCCCATTAAACTATCCTAAATCTCTTGAAAAAAAATTGTAGCTGTTTTTTTTTAAAAAGTTGCCCCACAATAGGAATTTCTCCTGTGTCGTGGGTGCATTTACAAACATTTAAACTCACATACACAAACAGGCAGACCCAGAACAACTATCTGTAGGCCATACTAATATTTTTGTTCCGTGCGGGAATCGAACCCGCGACACGCAACGCAGCAGTCAATCGCTCAGCCACTGCGCCAACCGTGCCGTCAAACAAACCATCCATTGAATAGAAATAAGGTATGTATGTGTGGAGATAGCATTCAAAACTATGTCAGTTATCGGTCAAATAGAGATTGTTAGATCTATGACTGTTCGAAAGAGATACCGCGGCCCTGGAACATAAAGGGCAAAAGAAGGAACATGGATGGTTTTTAGTCAGTAAAAGTCTGACACTCCCTTCCGCTCCGCCCAGAGCGGGAGAAGTCATGATGATTTCCCATCCGAAAAAAAAAAAGATACAAACAGACATTAGCACTGTAATAATCATTTATAACTCAATTCCCATTCCCATTCACAACAACCTCAATACAAATTATAAACAAAAGAAGAATGGCAGAAAACCAATAAGTCACCAATACCCTTAGATCTTTTTTAAAAGTTTTAAAAAAGATCTAAGGGTATTGGTGACTTATTGGTTTTCTGCCTGAAATTAATGCGTTTTAAATTAAAACGCATTAATTTCTTGTTAATCGCAGCAAAAATTGAGGTTACGATCATAAACAGCGACACAGTCGTTCCAGTTTATGAGAAATTGAAAGATTCCGTATGAAATGGGTCACTATTGACTTTGAAGCATACCTACTGCCAAGCCCAAGCATTGTGGGGAAAAAAGATTTCGACGGAACTGCTATTCGACTTTGAGAAATAGTCTAAGAGAGAGAGATGCATAAAACATTTATAGTTGCAATGGAACAGCTAAATGTTTGCTTGAAAGAAAAGTTTTGCGACGAAAAGGAGAGATATTGCGGTTTAGTATTTTTATTTAAAGTTTTTGTTTTACCTTGACTTTTTGCGGTGGGGCAATGAAGTGTGATATCTGGGTCTTAGTTTTATCTTCATCCAAAATCTTCAATATACAACTGAGTCTATTGAGTTTTGTTTTGATACTTGTATCGGAGTATGTATGGGGTGTAAAGTTCTTCATCCCCCATGGAAAAGGGATGATCCTCCGACCAGACTGGTGTTGTGACTATTGGGCTACTGCCCGAAAGTTGCTTTCGGGTTTTTTCAATATAGTCTAAGTCGCGGAAAACTTTAACTGCGCGATTTACAATATTGATGTTAGTTCGTCATTTGTCTCATAGATGGCGCTGTAGTACTTTTTGTACTATGTTGATACACATGTCTCTGTCCCATGCCCTTCTCAACCCTCTCTTACTGTTCTACTTTTGATTACTTCATTATTTTTTCTAACAAAAATCTTGTTAAAAGTAGTAGGTATCTATTCGGAACCAAACGCCATTCTTTGAAAACTTTAAAAACTTCTTCTTCTTTCTTTTCAATTAGTAATGGATATCTGTTATTAACGTAGGATCCAAAAAATTATGTAGATTATTCTAGCAAAAATACTGCCTGTTTAAAGTAGGCTGAAAATTCAAAGCCTGGTTTGGTCGGAAATTGAGGCATCAAATATTTACGGCTGTTCATAACACATAACATGACGGCTGTAATCCCTGAAGGGATAGGCAGCCGTGTACCTAATAGTACTCCAAGATTTCGTCAGTTATGTTTAAGTCATTGCTTTGTTTGTCATTGCGTTGTTGTCATCATTATTTGTTCTGTATCTGGGTGTGTAATTTATGGTTCACTATCCATTTGCATAAAATGTTAAGACCTAATATAACTTAGCATAATTTTGTTTGGCATAATTATATTTTCGCATAATATAATTACGCATAACAGCTTACGCATAATTTTTTAAGCATAATTTCTCTAACCATAATAATGATGAAGCATAATATTCTAAAGCATAAATTTATTAAGCATAAAGTTCTAAAGCATAACTTTTTTATACGCCCTAGCTTTTTTGCCCGAAGAGGATAATTATACCAATTTATTTCGACAATTGGAAGAAAGCCATATCTCCTGAATCAGGTAATAAATAACAAATTAATATAATAATTATACCGTATTGAACAATTTTGTGGGTTTTTTTTTCGCTGTAGGAAGCATGAAGCAAGCAAGCATACAGCATGCAAGCAAGCATACAGCATGCAAGCAAGCATGCAAGCAAGCATGCAAGCAAGCATGCAGCAAACAAGCAAGCATGCAGCATGCAGCATGCAAGCAAGCATGCAGCATGCAGCATTCAAGCCAGCATGCAACATGCAGCAGGCAGGGTTTCTGTCACGGCTCCGGGGCTGCGGGCCTCCGGCGGCCCCACGCGTGCTAATCGTCGCAGACGGCTTTCGCTCACCACCGCAGCTTCGGCTTGTTGGCCGGCTTCGCCGGCCAGCCTCAGCCGCGGCGGCTCGCTCGCAGCCACCTGCTCCTCAGCCCGCGGGCCGCCTCTCCCCTACGCGCCTACGCGATTTTAAATTACACTCTAGGGGTAGGACAAACAAGACTACGTGGAGTCGGTTTTGCAGCAATTCGGTTCTGTCACTAACTTTTGTTGCACAGCATATTAAATTTTTAACCAACAATATTTTGTGTGCCTAAATATTATTATGCTAATAGTCATTAGGCCTACTAACGTTATGCGAATCAAATTTATGCCAAAACAAATTAGTCTTTAAGATGATTATGCCAACATAAAATGTATGCCTAAAAAAATTATGCCGAAGTATTATTATGCCAAAACAAATTGTGCCAAAATCGTTATGCCGAAGTATATTAGGACAAAGAACATTATGCGAAAAGAAGGGATCCCGTAATTTATCTATAATATATATTTAGAAATATATAAGTATGTTTATCAGTTGTCTGGTTGCCATAGTACAGGCTCTGCCTAGTTTGGAATCAGATGGCGGTGTGTTGGTTGTCCCCAAGATATTATTATTATTATCAACTGGGTACAAATCCAGACTCCGTGGCTGATAATGAGAAATTCCTGATGGAAAAACCCAAAAACACGTTGCGCAATCGGGCAACGAACCCAGGTCCTCATCCTGAGCTGTCGCACTCGCGAGCACTAAGGAGAGACTAAGGAGGCAGCCCATTTAATGATGGCAGCTCACTTGATGAAAAATCCACATGATAATATTCTACAGGGCCAAAATATTACTGCTAACATTTCAAGCTATGTTGTTTATGTATTCACATTTTGAGATAATCGCCTAAGCGTTGTGTTTATCTAACAAAGTGGCGCATCTGTTAACTCATATCTACGAATATAAACTCGTATTGAGCATGTTTGTTGATGTTATCTCTTGATTTGTATGTTCTACGATGGGGGAAATCCTTGGTGTTAAGTTACTTTGCTTTGCTTAGAAACGTAATTAGTTATCCCGTTTTGATAAATCCAATCCTGGATTTTAACTCTCTATAATTCATGTGTTTCAGGCAAATAATCGAATGAGAGCTGCGGTGTCCCAGTGGTGCCGGCCCAGACTTACGAACAGTGAGTTGTGGGTTCGAACCCACGCAGGCGCGCATTACTTTGTTTCATCACCGCTGCTCTCAAAAACCGTGAGGAAACCGGCATGTCCTAGAACCAAAAATTCGAAGACATGTGATGTTATGCTGAGGTAAACAATCTGTATCTCTGACAATAAATTAACCATTCGCTTTCTTTTCTCTTTAAAACTCTTTGTATTTACTTCGTCTATGTTACTACTGGCAAAAAAATTACAGAAAGTTTTATTCGGTAAGTACAGTAAAAAACATCTCTTTTGTTTTACAATTTCATTTTATACAGTTCTTCCATCTAGATTAGGTACACCGCCGGCTTCATTGTCGTCTGTAACCCAATTCTCAACAACAGATTTAAAGAACAACAAGATTTTAGTCCATTTGTATAATTAAATGTTAATTAAAAACAGCTTCTATTTACTAATTAGAATGAAGCTCTACTTAGGAGCAGAGGTTTAATAACTTAAATATGTAATGTTATAGTCATAGATATAATAAAGAAGGTTATAGTAATACAAACCGTATGCAATTTGAAAGTTGAATCTGTGCCATTTTGATGTCATTTGCCTCTAAACGTAGGTACCACAAATAAACATATAAAGATAATTCGACTTACTTTTGCGCTCGTTACTAAAACCCTAGAATGCATCGTACAATAGTGAGCTTAAGCTTAAATGCTAATTGAGGGAATACTGGAAAATTCTCCAACAAAGATGCAAAAATTAATTTGCAAGAATTCCTTTGTTAGCCTCTTCGCAATGTGTAGACCTCGGCAAAAGATAATCCACCGTCTTTCATTTCGAGTATCATAAAACACGCCTAAGGGATTACGCCAAGGGGATTGGCAGCCTCCTTCAGAATACTGATCATACTGCTATCGCTAATCTGGCTGAACGTGGTGATTAAGACATGATCCTCCTAAAATTGCTAGAGCCAAAGGCATTTATAATAGACCGTTAGGACTAAAATACCTATCATTACGATAGAACTACGTGATTTTTACCAGTAAAATTAGTATTTCGATATACTGTGTGCCAATCTTTGATCCTTTATTGACATTCGACAGTCCTCTCTAGTTCGTTTTACTCTTAATTCCCTTCTAAAAGATTATGGGGGACGACAAACAACTGCCCAAATTCGCATTACTTAGGATTACTTATGTTTTCTCTCTCTTAAAGTTTTAAGACAATCCTACTGACGTACATAATAGTCAATCCTCAGAAATAAAAGGTATCGGTGTCTCAAAGGACAGAGGAAATAGGATTAAAAGAACAAATGCTTTAGCGGTATCGGGGAGGGTCGTATTCGTAATAATTCAGTGTAAAATTTTATGCAGTTCGGAACCGATTTGTGGATAAAGTTAATAATTGAAAATTTCCTTGACGGTGTTATTGAGAAAGTTTAGCGAGTCGATCCACAATTTCTTGATAGTGAACTCAGAAGCGGCAGCCGACACTGCGAAAATTGGTTTTTGAAATTATGTTTTTATTGAGTTCTTGTCTATATACCGGTTTTATATTATAGCGACTTCACGTGACGTAATCTCTCGCTAAGCTATTAAGACTGGGTTTCTTAGAGGATTCTGAAAGGGTTTTGTTTTCCCTTTCAAGGTGCCGCAGAAGCCTAGACCTTAATATATTCGTGGAATACATTACCAAGGGAGATAAGCGTGTTTCTTTTCTTTATATACCTAGGTAGACTGTAGCGTGCCTAGGCGCCAACAATACGGCAAGCAGACTGTTCAGAAAGGTTCATGATGTTAGTTAACATCATGCAGAATAGTAAGTTAGTCAGAAGTCCATGGGCGGCATAAAAACTCTGACACCAGGTTAGGCACTATCCACACGATAAAGAAAAAAATGATTAGGTTATAAGGGCAAGCCAAGGTTTTAGGCTAGCATTAAAGTACCGTAGGATCTACTAGACGCCATAGTATTGTCCAAAATAAATGTAATATATTGAGAGAAAGATTGCACCAAGTTCGCCGACTCAATCTGTTAGCCATTAGTATTTACTCGGACATTAAATAAGACATTAGCATTAACTATCTTCAATGCCTATTAGATTAACAGTAAGCAAAAGAAACACAACTTAATTAAGAGGCAGGTAGCCTACCATGACGTCTTAAAGCAGGAGTAATTCCAGTATGGGAAAGAGATGACGCTAGACGTTCTGTATAGCTCTGTCTCTTTCCCACACTGGAATTACTCCTGCTTTAAGACGTGATGGTAACCCCCCAGGTCTTAGGAGGCTTCCTCCGTTCGTAGTGGAACACCACTCATTTACGTGCGAAAATGCAAATTCTTGTAAATTCAAAATTGAAATGAACTTTTTGTTGCCGTGCTGTTATTCAACTTGATTTATTTCACGGGGTTGCCATGTCAGTGGGGCTGTTAGAAAGGGGCCTTTTACGCAAGCCCTCGGTAAAAAATTGAACCTTTTACGTCAGAATATATGTATTTTCCTAGTTCCTGTGTGATAAAGAATTCCTTAAATATTGATGCAACATAACAGGAGAACAGGGAAAATGGGAATGATAAATAACTGTACAACGCTTTGTTTAGTCCCAGTTTTGTTTGTGTTCATGCATGTGGTTCTTGCAACGTTTTTCTCGTGAAACGAATTCCAAGCAGTGTGGACGCTACGTAAATATGCTAGCGTTTCAACCAAAACGTAATAATAAATAAAAATGTAATGCTGTTTGTTGGTAGACGCATCACCTGAGAACGACATATTCAAAGTAAGGTTTTTAGGACAATAGTAATTGAAAATAATAACTGAAAGTCAAACTTAATTGAAATCTTAACAGGGCAACGTCTGTCGGGTCAGATTGTTGTTTAATAAAACCCACCTTCTAGGGTGGGATTTAGAATCCAATTTTAATTAAATCTAGGCACCTACAACACAGCATATTGTGTGAATTAACACCACGCTTCTGGTTCCACTAGAAGCCGGCCGCAACATAGTTGGGGTATAACCGTGTAAGCTAAGAAAGTTGGGGCACCCTATCGTTTCCCGAGGGTGTCGTAAAAGCAACTAAAGGACTATATTCGTATCAAGGACATTACATCTAATTACAAACTGCGAAAACATAATTTCTCTTGGGACGGTAGTTAAAACTAGAGACCTTGCTAAGAGACTACTGGAGATTGAAAAGGAGCTATAGGTACAGTTACTGACGTCAGAACCATAAACCTCAAATTCGAATATTATTCTATTCATTGTGGTAAATTTCGTGGTTTTACAGGCTGTTAAAATGTTTTGACGACCTCGTTGGTCGAGTGGTCGCAAGTGCGACTGCTGAGCGAAGTGTTATTGGGTTTTTCCATCAGGAATTTTCTCAGTAGCATTCACGGAGTCTGCGTTTGTGACCAGTTGATGGCAATAGGCTCGCCCCCTATAAATTACTTAAACATTAATTTGCATGATTTTTGACGCAGAATGAAAGAAAGATGCAGGATTTTTGACGGCACGGTTGGCGCAGTGACTGCTGCGTTGCGTGTCGCGGGTTCGATCCCCGCACGGAACAAATATTTGTATGGCCTACAGATAGTTGTTCCGGGTCTGGCTGTTTGTGTATGTGAGTTTAAATGTTTGTAAACGGCACCCACGATGCAGGAGAAATTCCTAGTGAGGGGGTTGCCCCTCACTAGGAATTTAAAAAAAAAAAAACATTACTGGCGAAATGCGGGTGTATTATATTTGGGTACACATCTTCCTAACCCTTCGGGGATTAGAGGCGTAATGTTATGTTTTGAGAATCTAGATTTACAATCAAAGGAAGGAGATTTGGTACCAATCATTTCTTACCATCAAAGACAATCTCTAACGATGGGGGTTCATGGGAGGCCCAGATCTCAAGTGTGTATGCGGTGTGTCTCCATAGACAATGCCTCACTTTCCATCTTGCGCTGCATGTCCTGACAGCTGCGCATTTGACGATCTTAAGGTTGTAGTTCGCGTAGCTGAGTTTTGGGTCGCAATAAAATAGATGAATACATTTTAACACAGCGTTCAGTATAAAGATTTTATTTTGACCTAAAATAATAAATTGCCGGCACTCTAGAATAAACACATCCACAAAACGGTCAAAACAAAATCACTTTAATCAGTGTTTTTTTTTTTGCTTTATATCTTTGGTTAGACGTACTGAACGCTGTGTTAAAATTTGCCCATCTATTTTAATGGGACCTTATATATTTGATGTAAATTTACCATCGACGCGCTAAGAAGACAACCATCAAATAAACACTGAATGAGTCTAATAAATCTGATAGGTACAAAAAAAGTTATATTCATGTTAAGCAATCTCAATACAAATGCGAAACGAAGACAATTAACAAAACCCTGATACTTACAAATGACCTTTCCAATATTCATAAACTCGAGATAAATCAAAAGAATTGGATTACGTCCGAACAATAATCCAATTAAAACCAATCCAGTATCAGAGGTTAAGCGAACAGGCGAACACTTGGATTCAATTATTCCAAACGATAAAAAGTATTAACGAGCGAATTCAAGCCACAAAGTACATTTCTAAGGGAACGCTTTGCCTCCACACGTGGCACATTAATCTATCTTTGTTTACGTCATTAATAACAAAAAGAACAATAAAATTCCTTCACCCCCTGTAAAATATCTACGAAAAGCAATAATGCTTGAATGGTTGGATCCGTCGAAGACGACGGTCGTGGCACGCGGGGTCCATACAAACATTTATTTTGTCCTGGCAACACCTCCCGAAACAATATTGAGGCCATAAAGAATGGAGTGCGGGAACTTGCCAAGACGAGGGTGCTTCGACGAATAATGAGAAATATTCCCCCACGCACATAAAACTTGCACCTACTGTTAATTCGAAAAACATTCCGCAATGCAAACGTATTTTTTTCTCGAAAGGCGGAATTAATTCCGCTAAATAAATTGTTTTGGCACAAATTGTTTGATTAAAATTCCTGTACCTTGGAATGTTCCGATAAAAACGTACGTCTTATTTTTTATTATTTTTAAGGTAGAGTTTGGACTACGATTAGCCGAGGGGGATCTTCGTTTCAAAGGAAATCTTACAAATCAAATTTCCTGTCGCGGTAGTCGTCTTCACCGTCTATAAACTTGACGAGAAATGTCAGGATGATACTAATCAAAAATAAAATCTTGATGCAACAGATGACAGCCGTAATATTTACAGAGGAATTTCTATAAATTAAATGGCAACCCAGTGTTCGGTCAACGCTCCGCAGCCAGTTATTTATACCATGTGCGACATCTCTGCATATCGTATATCAAACCACTGGACATCCACGATCTCATCACAAAGTATAAAGTAACGACCACTCTAAAGCTGTTTACACACTTTAATTCAATCCCAAATTACAAAATTCCAAAACACGTTAAGTAAATAAACTCACAAACACGACAGACTTCATAAAAGCAGCTTCACTAAATATGCTGCATATTTTATAGCCTAACTGTCCTAGAGGAAATTTACGCACGAATAGAATTTGCAAGGAAGTGCAAAATTGGCCAAGTTTGACATTAAACGTCAGACATTTAATATAAAAGTTATCTAATTTACTTCCCTGGTCCTATTTAACATGGTAACGTAACTCAGACTAAATTTAGTTGAGGCGAAAGTAAAAATATCAAAGTTCCCTTTCAAATAAACTTGCGTTAGATTTCGGTCTCGACTTACGAACTTTGGTTGGGTTACAAACTGTAAGAAGTTTTGCGTTTAAATTACAGTTTGCTACAATCTGTATCAGTATACCGGGTGACTGGTGATTAATGAGCGATACTAAATCACGTGATTGTATTTGTAGTCATCATTATGAACAACTTTTACTATGAGACCTGAACAGAAACCGCGAAAAAAAGGTCCCTTGTTCCCTATACTATTTCAATGTAGGTCAACACTAATGTACGTACTAAACAACTGATTTTTTTCGCGATTACCAAGTTAGCCCTATAGTAAAAGTTGTTTGTAATGATAGCTATAAACACGTGATTCAGTACCAATCACTAGTTCTAGACACCCTATAGTTTCGCCATTTTCCTTATCGTTCGCGTCTGGTACACGTAATGCTGCCAACACATTGTGCAGGGTCCGCGCAGTAAACCGTCGCGGCGTGACTTGGATTTCACGCTTGACTGACAACATGACATCATATTAATAAATTGCATTAACATTTGCTGTTTTGTCAGCCTGTACAGACTAACGTTAATAACTGCAAGTTTATATTGCTTTATAAAAACCAATACCCGCAATCTAAGACTCCGTCCACGGCTATGGGCGATGCGACCTGCGTCAAAAGACATGCGCGTGCACTTTTTATTTTTTGCGGGTGTACCGTCGCTCTGCAGATCGTGTCGCAGTAACTTGTGGCATGATCTAAGCATCTTCATTTGTTTTTGCCGCGGTCGCTTTAGCTGTGTTTCTCACGGCTAAGATGTATAACTGCAATTTTATATTGCCATTTCATGGGTTTTAATTGTTTTGCACGGAACCCTAATCTTTTTTCTAAAATAAAAGTAGCCTAAGTTACTCCTTATATCATCAGCTATCCTGTATGCCAGCTAAAATCGGACCAGCTCACCAGCCGTTTCGGAGATTAGCCGGAACAAACAGATAGACAAAAATAAAAAATAAAAGTTTTATTTTGTTAGAAGTACTGTACCGTATCTACTATCATAATTATGCTTCCAGTAGAAAGCTGTTATTTTGAAATAACAAACGGACACTTCAATTTGATTTATTTGTTTGTATAGATAAACCACAACATCAACTCTAAAAGGATCCCTGCTGAGATAGGCCAGTATATATGTATAGTAATCGCCATATTGGCCCCAAGGTGACGAGGGGCGAGCCTATCCCCATTTATCAGCCATAGTTCTAATCCAGGGCTATAGAAACACTTCTTCGTGAAAAAACCAATTACATTTCAGCCGAAATCGAACCGAAACTCAAAGGACCAAAAGCCGGGCTTATGTCCCAAAAGACCGAGTTTCTTAAAAAGAAAAGCTTTTAGAATACCTAAAGAAATCTTTATCTCTGATTATCTACTAAATTTCATTTTTTATCGTTTTTTCAGTTACTATTCCTTTATTTCAATGTAAAACATTATCTGTACGCAGCACTCCAATTATGTAAATAATACGGCTAAAATCAAAAACCAACAATGGATGTTGAAATACTGTAACGAGGGACGCGTGAAATGAGCTGTTCACTTCCTGCCTAGCTACAGAGTTAATCGAACTCGTCGTCGCGCTTGCCGTTCGCTACGTGCGTTTTGCCACGGTAACGATACATCGAGGAAATAAAACAAATCAAAATTGGATTCCCATAACGGTCCTGAAATAATTTCTTGTACCGGTCATCTTAGTACAATATACTGAATTCACCCCATCAATCGGCGGAGGGCTGTCCCTTACACCCTGTAGACTGTTAGAACTATGTACAATTAAGGGGCCGTCTCCACGAGCGAGAGAATCGCGGTGAGATTCTCTCGCTCGTGGAGACGGCCTCTAAGAGAGTGTATAGAAATACGTGGCAACGACGATAATATCGTCGCGATTCTCTCGCTCGTGGAGACAGCCCCTAAGACGTAGGTAATGATGAAGCCTGACCAAACATTGTTAATAATCGCTGCTGTTTGCCCTGAATCTATTTAGACAAAGTTGTATTAGACTCAAACTGATCCTACTGCACTGTGTGTGCAAACAAAACTTAGACCTAGGCATCTGGGTGCACAGAGTTTCATGCTGATTTCTGTTAACTGTTCTATGAAGGCTAGATTTAACGCTAATCATTATTTTAATACATTTTTTTCTAGATTGATTCAGAAGTGATACTTTGACGAAAAGTTCCATCGTTCTTCTTTGACGTTATTAGAATTATTTTGAATACTAGCTTTTGTTAGCGGCTTTGCTTCCGTTACGTACGGAATGTACTCACGAGAACGTCACTCGGGGTAAATGTAGCTTCCCGTTAGTGAAAGAAGTTTCGGAATCGGATCAGTAGTTCCGAAGATTACAACCTACATACAAACTTACAATCCATTCATATAATATTAGTATAGATTGATCCGTGCCTTTCTTCATAACAAATAACCAATTCTTTTGAAAAGAAGTTCTTAAAGGTTAGTGTATAAAATTATACAGGGTGTTAAGATGAAATACTGGCAACACGTTTAGAGATGTTGATCCATAAAATAAAACTGCCATTTATATGACAGATACAAATAAAACTACGAAGTTCGATTATGTCTAAGAATTTGAAAATAAATAAAAACGCTCAAAAACCAATAAAATAAAGAGTTACATTAAGTTTATTTGACCTTTTAATAACGGCTGTTTATTAACTTTCTAACTGTTACCTACAAGTTTCTTTGAAATGTATCCCAAATAATTCCCAACAGTTTCAAAGACAGGCTTTTTCTTCTTCTGACGTGTTATTGCAAAATGGTATAGGGGGCTTAGGACAGTTAAAGAACGGCAGCTACCTCTCGCGTCCGGCCCTGGTTCAAGCCATGGTCCGGGGCGAGAGTTTTAGTCAGTAAAAGTCTGACACTCCTTCCGCTCCGCCCAGAGCGGGAGGGGTGATTTGATGACTTCCCATCCCAAAACAAAGGGCAGTTAAAGAAAAACATAACACAACACAACCGCGGTCATGAAACGAGGGAGCGAGACAACACAAGACTCTGTCATAACATTCACCGTACTTCTCGCACGAATTGTGACCTCGACTTCCACGAGTATTCGTATAAAGGCCAGCGTGCACCGGGGACGGCAGGGAAGAACATTTTATCTTCACCCAAAGTAAATTCATACGTAGCTAGTGGTAAGAAGATGCATTGCATGCGTTCCAGTGTTTAGAGATCGACCTCAAGGTATCAAAGGGGGTTACCCTTCACGGCATTGAACATTGGAATTTATATCTTGTTACCACTAGCTACGTATGTATTTACGTTGGGTTAAGATAAAATGCTCTGCCCTGCTGTGCCTGCTGTACGAGTGAATCACCATGACTCTTGAACCTTACTTATAGTGAAAAATATAAGCTTGTCTCCAGTAATAGTTACATGGTGTTTGTAACAGGAAAGTAATTAATCTTAGTTTGTTTGCTGTTAAATTGTTTCCGTATAATGTGGTTGAACACGCAACTCTTTATCGGGTCGGGTAATAGGGTCAGTCCTTGAAACGATTAGTTTTTATTATCGCTTACACCCTGTATTATGTAAGAGTATCTTAACTTTATGTTTGTTAAGTGGCGTAACGCCTTTGCACAAGTTATGGAGTCAGGGAACACAAAGAAATTGGTCTTAACGTAAAACAGTTAATTTAAAAAGGCCGATTTAAAGCAATGAAAGAAAACTGGCTCTTTTATAAATTGGTGCTGCGTTAGGACTCATGACCTATTTAAAGGTTATAATCAAATTATTAGTCCCTTTAAAGCTGTCACACATAATAATAGTAAGTACTTTCAGAAATATCAGGTCTGTCCGTGGAAACAACGAAGACAAATTTCCAACGAAAGTACAACAGGCGCATCAAGTTACTACAAACTGTCAAATTTTCTCATTAGATTTTGAACTTAACCGTCAACGTGTTATGGTTTAAAATAATTTGGAGAAAACTGACAGTTTGTGGTAACTTGATATGCTGGCGACTGTACCGCTGGATTTGGCTACAATTCGGTCATAGATACCCTTAGATAGTCGCCCATTAATAGAGGTATCACCTTAGCAAATTGTCCTTTTAATTTTCCTATATTTTGTGTACACAAGATTCTCATTTGCCAACTATTGTCCTCTAAGATATTGCAATAGACAGTTAGACATATCCTTTAAACGACCGCCTGTATATTACAATGGCATCGTAACTCCGATATATCGTCGGAATAACTTCGACCATAGAATAATAAATTTGTCAGAAGCGAACTCATGTTCCCTAGTGTTTGTACCGACATAATAATCTACTGCAGCCCGTCATACGACTGCAGTCTTTCATAGAACCTATGACAGCAACCATGTTGAAAGGAGAAAACAGATCACTGATTTAACAATGCCGCAAAAATCAATGGAAAAGTAAATGTAATTTTAAAGTTTAAAAAACACGCTTTAGAGTAACGTCCTTTTATTTCTCGTATTCTTCTCAGCAAACCCTTTCATTTTATACCCATATCATGGGCCTGCATAAAAAAAAACTAGTAGGCGCAACATTGGTTCGGTAATTGGGTCACCTGAGGCCTCAAAGGTGAACTCACAACGAGGGGCGCAACATGCATTAGTCGGCAATTTGCAATCGGCGAACACAAGTGCGTCACCAACTGCCGATAACGCTGAGTAAGCGCCGCCCGCCGCCGCCGCGCGCCGTCGCCCGCGCCGCAACACCGTCTGCGGAAACGTCACGCGTAGGTACGTCGACCCCTAAACGTGCTTATGCTATTGTCGCCAGCGGCAAACCAGATGCTTCGCAGCCTTAAAAAAACTTACGATGCAAGAGCGAGCGAAGCGAGCTCTGGACTTAGGGCACCCCGACTCCGGACAGGTTAGGTTCGAAGAGGATGGCGGGGTCTTGAAGGCAAGCGAAGCGTGCGAACTAAGACCCCGCCATCCTCTTCGTGTTAGGTTACTTTATACCCTGCAGACAGAAATAGAGCCCCGCGTAGCGGGGCTACGTCGACTACGCCTTATTACAACATTTGGATATTTATCTTAATTAGTTTAGTTTTCGGTAAAACGCAATTTAAGCTGTTGGAAAAATATGACGTGAAATGGTCGTTGCAAATGCTGTATTGATTTTAGTATTTTATTCGGTCGTTTCTTTGTCCTTTCAGTTGTCGGAAAATTAGTAGGTATATAAAGCAGTAAATTTCACATTTTAAGTATATATGGCTGATTTTTTTTCCGGAGCTTTTATTATTACCCTTATATTAAAGCCAAAGCCGGATTGACAATTTTGCTGACAAATGATCGATCGAACGATCAGCACGGACGCATACGCATAAGTGACGCTATTCCGAATCCGAGACAATCTTGACTGCCTTGCCCGTATCGTACGCCTCAAAACTAGACTAGTAGGCATTTATAATCCTTTCAGACTAGGAGTTTCGCATCTATCCATTCTTAGTCTATGCTTCGACAGTTATGTTTAGCAGTTGATACGAATAGGCAAGTAATTAAACGATACAATAGAGTGAGGTGGGGGGGAATGGCGACGAAATATCCAAGTTAGTAAGTTGAGTTTAGACTGAACTATGCGAGCTACAGCAATTAACGTATTTAGCCTTTGACCGCCGGTTATTGAGCAATCTTGCCACAGATAATGTTCTGAGAAGAATGAACTTCGGTGATTGTGAACGGAGATTCGATGATATTTAAGCGTTTGTCAATTAATAGTTTGTAATTAGGAACAAGATTGGACAATTTGTTAAACTTCGATAGGTATCGTATGAAAAAGAAGTAGTCGGATCAAAATTGTCGGACCTTAAACAAATTATTATTTTATAGTATACTTAAAGCCGTTTGTAACGTTTTTAGAGGTTGTTTTCGCGGAATTTCCAATAAAATCAAATTGGTTATTATTTCAAAACCCAATGAATACACAAAAAGTTTCCAAACTTCTAATTTTGTTGAAAAAGTCCACAGACAGCTGATGAAATCATAGAAATTTTTAATCAATTGTATTGATTTTACGAAATTGCCTCTACACGTTCATTTTAGTGAATTCTGTGAATTAGTTTATTATTGTTGGTAAAATAATTTACCCAATATCACACAAAAGCTTCATGGAAACTGAACAACATAGTGTAGTTTCCATAGCAAGGCAATTCGGTAACAAAATAAATTCCACGTACAATTTCGTTACACTGCAAATGTGGCTTTAAATGCATTAACGTTAGCTTTTGTCGTTGATAAAGGATTTAAACAGAATAACGTAAAAATTCTGCTTCGCAACCAACGAGCAATTATGAACAGACCCAGGTTTATACATACGTATCGCTATGTATTTTGATATGTCTGACAAACTGAACAGGGGGTCTAAAACGGCCGCTTTAGCAGAATCATAATAGGATAATAATATGAATTACGTTCAAATTCTTAAAATGGTCATAGACGTGCCTACTATTATGAATTGTCACCTTGGGATCATTTTACGAATTTAAACGTAATTGATATTATTATCCTATTATGATTCTGCTAAAGCGGCCATTTTATACCTCCAGTCCTAGTGCGGGTCAAAGTTAATAAAACAAAAAAAAAATGGTAAATGCATATGAATAGAATAGAATTAAAAAAAGAAAAACAAATAAAAAAATGAATGATGTTTTTTTTTCTTTTCTTTTTTTGCATGAAGTACAATGATAAGATTGCCATCAGCACTCTTACCTACCAGTACCTAAACAATTATTAAGTAAGAAAGCGATTTAATATCAAAAGATTACTTTAGAACAAAGACCAAACAAATACTAACTTACTTGAAATTCCGTTTACAAGCAACACAAACAACAATAGGGGTGAAACAATATAAAGATAATGTCATGGTGACATATTTTCCGAAGCGCTATCTAGTCTTATTTCAAGCACGATTCTTTGTACAAAGTGGCTAATATTGCACGGTTACACCCCACCGGGGGAGTTATCAAATGGGATGTAAGCGACGACACACCTGGGGGACATTCGGGGGTAATCACCGGTTTTAAAACGTACCTACGGGTTTTAAAGGTACAGTCGTGTGAAATAAAATGTTCACAGTTTCAGATATTCCATAACGGTGACTCCCAAAGTATTGATTGAAATCAAAGGTGTCGTAACTTAGTTGGGGAGTTTGTTGCGCCACTTCTAGTTCGAAGAAAACTAAACTCTAGGAAATGGTGAACATCGGGTGTTTTGGGGTACGGTCTTGTGTAATTTCAAGGTTCAAAACGTTGCTGAATCTCAGTGGAATTACCCGACTGATGGAGGGTAATATGTTTATCAGCCTATATATTATATGTATGTTTGTTTCTTTGTGGCACTCTAGAGAAGTAGAGACCAAACACGTGGGCCGGTTCTGATGATTCTTACGTCAATGAATTTGTCTTCATCTCGCGGGGGGTGACACTAAAGACATGACAGTAATCAAAATTCAATTTAAAAACAAAAAAGTGAAAGTCGACGAACTATATTAAGTATATTGAATGAAGTATCATTGATTATTTGAAAATCATCTTATGGTTGCTCATATATATTTTTTATTTTTATTAGCTTGGCATTTAGATTTAGCCTGTATTAGTTTGCTTCTGCTCATAGGCCTCTCCCAAGTTACGCCGAAACATCCGGTTCAACGCCTTCCGTATTTTTAACTAAAAGAATCATCGAACACAATATACTATTGTACTGAATTAAAAACATTTGAATCGATACTGTGCGAGAAAATCACTTTGTTTTTTCGCACGACTGTACTTTTGGTTTAAAAAAGTACATACACCTAAGAATAATATGCAATTAGTTTCCGTAGGGATAGGGACTTTGGCGATCATAAATTATTGTCAAGAATGAAATTTTGGATGACACATGAAATGTGGTTGCAAATGAGCGTTTTTGTCACCTTTGGAATGAACAAGATTAGTTGCCCTCGGTTCTGTGGGTGTTTTTTATGAAAATAATCGTATCATTTCATAAAGGTAAGCACAAGCAATATGCATGAGCGTTTATTTTTATCACCCCCATTTTAAAGATACCCCCGAGTAAACATTACGTAAATGTTTTTATTTAATACTAGCGACCCGCCCCGGCTTCGCACGGGTGCAATGCTGATACTAAATACACTACAGAAAAACTGTGAACGTTGTATATAAAAACATAGCGGCCCACTTCGGCTTCGGGTGTAAAATATATAGCCTATGTCACTCACTGAAAAAATGATTAAAATTGATCCAGTAGTTTTGATTTATTCATTACTGCCCGTGGCCCGTACGCGTTAAATTTGGAGTAAAACAATTATATTTCGCGCTGAAAAGCACGTTTTTATTAAGTATTGTTATATTCCTCGCTAGAGAGCTCCGATAAATAAACGCGTCCGATCGCTGCTAAATTCAAAGTGCTGTAGGGAGAATCGCGGCCTCCGACGCGCTATCTACGCTGCCGTCCGCCTCGCCGCGCCGGCCGGTGCCGGCGCAAACGCTACGTCCCGCAATTTTTAAATCTGTAATATCTTCGAAAATATTCATTTAAATCATATGCTGTAAAGGGCCATATAGATCTATATTAAATCAACAATGTATTTAAGGTATTTAATTGGATAAGGATTAATGCCGTATTGGTTAAAATCGCTTCGGAAATTAGCCATTATTTGGCGTAAAAAGTAAATGACAAAAACATGTTATTGTGGGATATCCATAAGAGATAGACATATACCATCGCGGAGTTTTCTGTAGACCTTTTTAATGTGTACAATACTTAGTACATTATTTTGATAAATCTCGTAGGGTTCAGCCTGCGTTTGCAATGTAAGCGGAAAAAAATGAAATTATTTACGACTTCACAATAGAAATCTTGAAATTATCAGTGGTTCTCTAATATATTAAGCATGTTATTATACATATAAACCTTCCTCTTGAATCACTCTATCTATTAAAAAACCGCATCAAAATCCGTTGCGTAGTTTTAAAGATTTAAGCGGTCAAAGGGAAATAGGGACAGAAAAGCGACTTTGTTTTATAATATGTAGTGACTACAATAAACAGCACCCCAGTTGCGTGCCACACTTTCTATCACAACCCGACACACATTTTTTTTTTTTATATATTATTTAAATTCATAATGCAATGGATGGTAAACTGATCGGCTTTGTAGGTTTAGTCAGGCAATCGCAGCATGTGACACAAAATAATATTTGTAAATACCCAGCATCCTGAAGAATGGCGTCTGTGTTTGAAGGGCCGTATTCACGCATCTCCAATATTGTCCATGTGAAAAGCTAAGAAGACACAAATCAAATTCAATTTAAATTCTTCATATACATTAGGTTCAAATTCTTTGGCACTAACATCTTGCTGACAGTTTAAGATGCAGATTGTGAAATACGAACATCTATTTATCACCCAGACCTCGTTGAAAGACGAAGAAAAATATCTTCGGAATGCACCTAAGCTATAAATTCTAAACTTGTTCAATACACTTAGGGCGTCAACTGGCAACTGTCACGCCAGCCGTGAAGAACTGGCGTGAATAGTGAATTGAGCATTTATCACGTTGAGTCACGCTAGATTTTGTACCGATAACCTTAGGACATTATGCTTATATTCGGACACAAATCCGGAAAATGCGCTGCTACGGAGAACTTTGTAATGGAAAAACCTAACATCAGTTTTCAACTAAATACCTATCGATAACATCATCATTATCGTCTCCTCCTATCAATTTATTTAGGGTCTAGGTATGATACCAATATCTAAAAAATAACTAGTCCGCCATCTTTGGGAGTCCGCCATATTGCAATTAGAATTACGTCACTTAGCTAACCATGCATTGTCATCCAAACTAAACTTTTATGCAAAATTTCAGCTTAATCAATTGATTAAGTCGGCAAAATTCAGTTGCAAGATTTGACCTAAACAAACAAACGTACAGCGAGTTATATAAAAGCTGTAAAGCAGTCATTGTAGAAATAGGAAATGTTTTGAAAGGGAAATTTCACTAATGTCGATGTCTGCCTTCGTGTGATTTTTCACACAATTCACACATCGTTTCTTGGGCACATTGGGTTGGGTTTCATACTCAAGATCAGCACCGATAACCTTAGAACCTGAATCTAAAATAGCATTAACTCATGATGCAATGCGGCGTGAACAACACGCAATCAATTTCGTACGTCATTCGTGTATGCTAAATACGTCCATTTGTGGTTATAGGTGAAACAAGTACCGATATTAATGGCGTTGAGTAACGAAATTTGATTGTGTTATAAACCTTATCGGCATATAAATCTAATAATGAATGTCACACAAACGCCTATACAGCGTAGCGATCTAGCTACTTGCAGGGTAGACCCACCTCCCTGAAGGATGCAGGTGACTAAATCGCCACCCTGTATCGTTCCCATAGCTGGGACACTTGTGTCCTCTCTATTGGCTGATGGAATGGGCTATAATCCACCACGTGGGCCCAATGCAGGTTTGTAGATTTCACGCCCTGATGTTTTATTTATTTTGGGACATGCCGGTTTCCTTACTATGTTTTCCTTCATCGTTTTGAGAGCAGTGGTCACAAGTTCTGCATCTCTTATGTCAACCGGACTCTCTTCAAATTGTTACCCAAGTTTTAAACACATGATTCTTGACGTCTAGGAAAAATTTCAATGATAGTGGTTTTTGAATGATGCACTGAATTCTTGGTAACAGTTTACGCGCCGATGATACACCCTGCATAGCCCCCACGCCACTAGTAAAAACCATAAAGAATGTCCGGCACACACCCTGTACATTTAGTACCGCTATAAAACTTACTGACTGGCTAATCTTTTAGTCTGGTAACCGCTGTATTGTATAACTATTGTTGTCCTAGGAAGGGATGATTATTTCTTTAACATAAATTGCAGAAACTAACTTAAGATTTACTTAAAAACTAGTTTCAACGAATCTCAAGTTTTACTTTTTACTTTAGAATAGGTATAGATAAAATCCTAAGTCCCTTACAAAAAGTAAACACTCCGCCCCAACATTTTTCGGCGAAAATTTCCACAAGGAAATTGATTCTCAGATCAGTGTCGAGTCTCGAGATTCTTATAAAATATCCTGCCATCGGATAAACCTAAATTGTCAAAATGTTTGCACTGATTAGCATACACAAACTTTAAATATATTATTAATCTTATCAGTACTTATCTAACCTATTTTAATCCTAAATTATATTATTATGTTCCAAACTAATACAAATATGTTCTTCGAGCTAATAAAATGTCGCTACAACACAATCGCAATGACGTTAATGAAATGACACCGGACGATGCAGAGACGTTGCGGTAATGCCGGAAATTTAGGACTCAATATTAATGTTGTGTTGGTAAAAGCTTATATTAAATACTAGCTGTGTTGCCCGTGACCTTCTTACTCGTGAAATTATTATAAAAAATATTACTTCCCTTGAAAAATTTTTGAATCAGATTTTGTTACCAATTTCAAAATTGGTACCTAACTAAATCTGATTCAAAAATGTTTTTAATTTTTTTGCACCTAATCTGAATTATAAAATAAAAGTAACCTTGGTGATCTATCTATAGCTCCTTGTAACATCAGCTATCTGCCAATAAAAGTCCCATTAAAATCGCCCCCCCCCGTTTCGGAGATTAGCCGGAACAAACAGACAGACAAAAAAGAAATGTGTTTTTGTTACAAGTGCCGTATATATTTTCATAATATGCATTCAGTAAAAAGCTATTATTTTGATATTACAAGCAGACACATCAATTTTATTTATTTTTGTGGATTGAACTTCAATAGCTTGTAATCTATCCCAAAAACAGAATCTGTTGTGTGCAAAGACTCTAATGCACCCACCATCGAAAACCCAAATCTCCTCCCGCATAATTCCCACCACCTTTATTTCCGCCAATCCTAGCACCAGCTAAAGGAAATAGCCGAGACGAGTTCGATATTTATCTAGTTACGTTGAAAATACGATTGAAGCTCGGATTTCTTAGTCGAGATTAAAGACTTTTGTAGTGAACGAATCTGGTTTCTAATAAGTCTGCTATTTATTGCTGGATTAATGTTAAACTTTCATGAGAACGGATGAATATCTACCCTGGGCTTATCTGTTTGGGCTAGAAAGTAATATTCGTGTAGGTTTTCTTCAGCTATAGTATGTTTCCATCCTTTTAGGGATTCTTAGGCCTTATTAGTGCTAGTACCTTTTGCAAGTGCCTTTAGTTTCTCCTCTTCTTCAAGGATGTAAAAAATTATTACCTAGAGTCATAAATATTAAATCTTTTACTTTGGTATTCAGCTGCATCCAGTTAGACTGGAAACCGACCTCAACATTGTTGGGAAAAGACTAGTTCGATGATGGTTAACCCTTATACTTTGCTTTTGAATGAATTTTTCGATAGCCTAGGTCAATATCAACACCAGGCGTTGCACAGAGGGGGCTCCGGACAGGTCTTTTAAGAGGAAACGGTGCCTCCTCTCATGTGTGGATTGTGACCACCGGGGTGGTTTTAGTGCGGTAGAAATCCCACACTCCCCGGTCTTTTCCCCAAAGACCGGTCGCCTTTTGAAGGTTTCCCACCGAAAACAAAAAAAAAAAAGAAAAAGGTCAATATCATCACACTTTTGTCTGCTCCATCGTTCTTAACGCTGATAAAATGTAACTGCGCCTAGGTCTGATTCCCACATATATCACTGGTAAGTTCCAATTTTTTCACAAGTTTTTTTTTAATCTTTTGAACGCCAGAGCATAAAACCCTTCACGCCAAGCCAGAACGCAAAGCGCGCTTGCTTGCCACGTATATGTGACAATGGCGTTGGCATTTAATGTCATAACTTTACTTAAAATACCTCCTTGACCCCCGTACTATTCAATGCATCCGTCAGCACAATGTTTTGAGTGCGTTACATTGAGTCTTACCTACCGTAAAAGGTAATTTTTCGCCCGAAAAAACAAAGTTGTTTCCCAGCAATATTTTTTGCGTAGTTACTTAGTTTTATGTACATTGAACGGAATGCTTGGTTGACGGCTTCGAGAATGGTCCGTTTACACCTGGTATAACCAGCTTCAAGCACTTGCTGCGAAGCAAATTATAGCAATAAGTACTAAACGAAGAGGGCCGAGCTCAGTAATGAAGTATCCATGATTCATATTTATTATTCCTCTCTCTTTAAGTGAGAATATTGCAAACCAATCAACCGTTAATGGTTGCGTGTTTATCTGCGCAAATTGTTACAAGCCATGGAGAAGATAAATTGCAGTAATAAATAGCAAATAAGAATTAGATATTCGTTACTTTACTGCGAGCACACACGATATGCATATTGCATATATCGGCGTATTATAGACCTGTTTTCTACAAGGTAGAAGGGACACCGACCCTAAAACGGTTACCACGTATTCAATACATCTTTCTGAACCCTTCGAACCATATAGGAATTTTTCATCGGTAATTTGAAAAAAAATCTGCAGTTTCATACATTTTGACCGTGTAGGTAATATAATAATAATATTATCTTGGGACAACCAACACACCGCCATCTGATCCCAAACTAGGCAGAGTACTATGGCAACCAGACAACTGATAAACATAATTATATATTTCTAAATACATACATATTATACATAAATTACACACCCAGATACAGAACAAATAATCGTACTCATCGCACAAAGATTTGTCCTGAGTGGGAATCGAACCCACGACCTCCGTCCTAGCAGTTAGGGTCACTAACCACTAGACCAACAGGCTAATCATCAGGTGTAAGGTAAGTATTGCAGTTTTGCAGGAAACAGCTGTTTTTTAATAATGAAGAATATCTATGTGGGTTCAGAATGATTTGCTAAATACGTGGAACCCGTTTCAGCGTGCCTTCCACCTAGTAAAATAGTAAAGCTATTAGGGTCTCATAGTTGAGATATTTAAGAGAGAAGGCTCAGTTCCTTCTAGTTGTCACCGGAATCAATGGATAGGAGCATCTAAAAATGCGATTCCACGCTGATAATGTGGCGCAACCCTTAATAGATTTAAGTTTTTTATACTAAGGTATTGCTAATGATTTATCAATTGGATACCTACCTAAATGTAACAATTATTGGTTTGAAAATGAATACTCAACAAATAATATCGAAATATTTAATCTTTTGACCGCCAGAGCATAAACGCACGCGCGTGCCCTCCACCCCAAGCCACAATTTCACCTACCATTTTGTCACATATTTGTGTCGTTTGGTGTACAGGGCACGCGCTTGCTTGTCACGTATATGTGACAATGGCGTCCATAACGTTAATGAAACATCATTAAGTATCAGTTTTCTGGAAAAGTAGACTAATTATTGTCAACTTATACTGTCACTTACGGGATATCTTCCGTGATTGTTCATAATTTTGAGCTCCCGATATTTCGACGCTGTTGCAAACGCCATGATTGCGGGTTGACTGGAGCATGCGGGTGAATATCGGGAGCTCAAAATTATGAACAATCACGGAAAGCCAAGTTACTAATATTACCTGGAAGCTTTTACTAGTAATTTTACCGCAGAACTTATATTACAGCCTTCTAAAGTTCTACTCGCGTGAAACTAGAGGTTCACCTACCCATACAAGGCTTCAGTTTACGCATGAATGTATGTACCTCTACCTATGTATGTATGTTACCTCGAGTGCCTTCAAAAGCGAAACTTCAGATTAATACCTAGTTTAGACATGGTTCGTTTAAACAATATCCGAGTGAATTCACGATTGAGTCTGAAACTCTTACTCTTTCCTATTGGTTAACATCTCATCTCATGATTGACTGCCTCATTTGGCCTTATTGGTCTAGTGGTCGCAAAAGCGACTGCTAAGCATGAGGTCCTGGGTTTAATGTCAGGGTCGGTTGCTACAAGTTGCTATTGGGTTTTTTCATCAGGAATTTTTCACATGAAAACATCTAACCGTATTAATGTAAAAGTAATCCTAAATCGGTTATAATGAAGGTTTCTTATCGCTTAATTGTCACGGCTTTATTATCGAACATAAACCGTGAACGTGACGTCTAAAGTGAGTTATATTCTTGGTATTAGTGTTAAAATCATAATTTTGCTAACACTATATTATTGCGCTGTGGGAATTTCAACTCTCAGCGCTGAAGTAAGAGTCGAAAATCAAACAGAATAATTTTATTTAGGAATTACTTTAAGTGACGCCTAGTGTTCATTCTGATAACACTGTCACTGAATGAAACAATTAGTATTCTTGTATCATTTCTATTTTAGGGAATGATTGAAAATTACGCAAGAAGAGTCGGTTATGTCAGTTATTGACCTTAAGTACTACTAACAATATAACTGTCTTGTATCAGTGCAGGAGACAGAACAGAGCAAGGCCTATAGGCCGAAAGAGACGTTTCCGTGGGATAAGCCCAGTTGCCTAGCAACACGGATTAAAATTAAAGCACCCTTGGCAGAAACCTCGTTGCCGGCAATCGATGATTGGATGCCATGCACTCGCATAAGTGCTTTGGCCTTGTCGTTGTCAGCGCTATATCGCATTCGATGAGTCGAAATTCTAAGCGTACCTACCTATGCATTAGAAATCGAGGGAAGCTTTCGTCATTTATATAGTCAGGGTGTAAACGGACCCTTCACGAGCTGTCAACCAAGCATTACGTACATCAAACTAAGTAACTTTACGCAAACGTTGTTGCTGTAAAACGTCTTTTTTTTGGGTTGAAAAATCATGTTTTGCGGTAGGACTCAGAGTAACTCACCCAAAACATTGTACTGATGGATGGATTGAATAGTACGGGGTCATGAAGGTGTTTAAATTAAAGTAAAAATCTTACATTAAAAACATGAATTCAAAAAGAAACTTGTGAAAAAATTTGAACTTTGACCCCCAATGACTCCGTAACTAGAGGGTTCCCAGGTATGGTCTAGAATAAAAAAAATGATCGCAATAGCGGGGAGAACAAGTGCCTTTCAGCTTCGTTAAGGATCTTACACCCTTTAAACAGGGTCGATTAAGTTAGCCGACGAAACTCTACAGATTGAATCAATAAGTTTTTTATTGGCCTGAACTGTGCTACTCCTGGGCAAAGGCCTCTCCCCATTCCTTCTCGGTGTTGTACTTCTTCTGGCCAATTTATTTATACGTCTGCCGCGACCTCGTCTACCTGCCTCAAGGCTCCAGTCTTGTGATATTCGTGCCCACAGCTGTTCCGGCCATATCGATATCTTAACGTGCTATAATCAAGTAGTGGGTATTTGAAACATCAGTTTTTCTATGTTAACTAAAAGAGTATCGCTAGCCAATTTTATTAGATCGATTAACTCGTCAAAATGTAGGGAACAGCTGATTTTTCTTTCGCGATTTCAGGTTTGGTCCCATAGTAAAAGTTGTTCATAATGATGAGTACAATGACCTCTTAAGAGGTTGCTGGTGTTTTACAAATAACCCTGTATATTCATTCATAATGTGTGATGAGCTGACGAGTATTAGAGAAGTATGGTAGAAGAAGACATGCTGTGCCGACCCCAATTGAATTGGGATAAGGGCAAAAGAATGATGATAATATTCATTCATAAAGTGCGACTGTAACTCCATTTCCATTGACTTTGTTTATTCAAATAATATAACCCCTTCATACAAAGCGCAGGATATCCTCCATAGCGAAAGATCCCAAGTAACACAGAGGTGCTGAATAAAGATTGAGTAAGAGCAATCATCAAGAATATAATCTGAATACTAAGCTGAATAACGTCTGAGTACCGTCTATTCAGCTGTTATTCAAGCAAAAAGGGCCCCAATTTTGAATGCTTAACGCTGAATAACATCTGAGCAACATTTGAGTAGGAGCTTAATAACGTTTCAATTAGCTTAGTAACTTATGAATAACAGCTCACATTGTTTTTATTAAGCTCTTACAATTGAGTTATTCAGCTTAGTCGAATTGGTTATTGTATTCAGAATTTATTAAGCATTTAAATTATTGTTTACATTTTTGCAAACAATATTCATACAAATTTTGAAAAGAATTAACTGGATTAAGTGTTTTAATGTCGATGTCGAATTTAAATGTTGATTTGACATGGTGAACTTACAAAATCGGTAAGTAAATTTTAATTTGTAAGTTAGAGGTCTGCTACATGTTAATTGTTAGTGCGCAAGTAATTTTGTCGTGAATAGTATGTGTTTTTTTTCATTACTTATGACGCGCCGCGTGAATAATCAAGATAATTGATAGTAAATAGTATTTTCATACATACATACTAGGTCTGACAAAAGTACTTGTGACGAAATAGCTAATACTAGCAATTTTAATCAAACAAAATAACGTGAATCGAGTTGAAAATGTTGTAGTTGTAAGATTAAGCATTTTGGTAATCTCATAAATTCCTTTTAAGTATAAATTATAAAGATTTTTAATGGCGATCGATTGTTTTGCTTTATAATACTGAATAAAAGTGCACACATGTCTTGTTACTAAGCTATAACTTGAAAAATAGTAGTCTCGTTACACTAACTTCTGAATAAAAATTATTTAATTGGCCACTTTTCTACATTACTCAGATTTTTAGGGTTCTCTAATCGAACGAACAAAAATCTTTTATAATGTGGAATTTTCCCGCCTGGCTTTTACTAAATTGATATAAAATTGATTATATTTAAAATTATAGCGTCTTTATCTTTTTTAGGTATCTATTTTAATGAAAATAACCACCAAGAAGATGATAACCAAATTGGAGAAGAAAATGAAGAAGAATCTCTGTGTTAGAATAAGTTTGTTTAATTTTTTTTATTTGTTTCGAAAAGAACTGTCGTAATATCGTGTACTGATTTGAAGGACGTAATTTTGTAATTGTGACGTAGTTGATAAAAAATTTTGTAGTTGAAATAAAACGACTTAAACTTATTTAGTTTTAATTTTACTTCGAACTTAACCTATATTTTGATTTATACAGTGTGCATACGAAATATAACTCATTCCTATATTCACTACACACAAACTTGAATTTTACATCTTGAGGAGATAGGTATATTGAGGCGCGTGTTTCAGTTGGCTTTTCTCGAAATATCATATTTTTAATGTGTTTGGTACATTGTTCTTCTTCGATATCTGTATAGCTGCCATCAGATGCATTCTCTTCTTGCGTGAATCGCAATGCTGTATGATTTTTTTGGGGGACGGAACCCTCTTCATTGCACGACAACCACGCATGCCACCATGCGTGGTTGTAAATACGTACAATAATATTTTAATTAAGCTGGTATTAAGCTATGGGCGCTATAACAATTCAAATATGGCTTTTAATTTGAATAAGTTAGTTTGTAACTCTCTATTATACTGAAAAAAGCTTAATAAAAATATAAATGAAATTGTTTATTCAGCAGCTGAATAATTAGTAAAACATAGAATCTTATCCAGTTTAAAGATAAAATAAAAACAATTATTCAGTATCAAACTGTATAATAGAATTATGTAACAATATTATTCAGAAGGTGATACTTTATTCAGATATTAGCTGTTTCAAACGCTACTAGCTTAGTACTGCTTTAATAATAGCAATACAGACTATGGTTACTCAGATAAATGCTGCCGACGGGGCTGTTTTTCAGCTTTAAGCCACCTGGAATGCGTAATGCTAAATAACATCTGTATAATAATCTTACGGTGATTGTTTATTAAGCATAAAGAAGGGAAGGACAGAAATACAGAATTTATTAAGCGTTAAGAATTTCAAGGGTCCGAACTCAACCTAATTCAGCATTTGGCTGTTCCTAAAGCTCTTAAACAAACTATATTCATCTTTAAACTGTAAAATGTTCTAAATGTGTACTGTTATCTTGCTTATGTGTTACTTGGGATGTGACGTCGCCAACTAATATTTCTCAGTGATTTAAACTGTACAAGTTTCCCCACTTCCGCGGAACTGTGCGCCGAATTGCAGTTGTAAATGTGCAATGAGAACTTTAACTGCACGTTCGCGATCTAAACTCGTTAATACTCATTAAGGCTGCGACATTGGCAGCCCAAAAGCAGGGTAATAGCTGCTAATTATTGTGCTCCGGGAATTAGAAAGCGGATTGAGTGGAGAACGTCTCTATTGGGAGTGTATTGAGGCAGTAACGACTAGGAGAGTAGGAACTTGAAGTTGTGGTTTCTGGGACTTCGCGTGTCGTCTTTGGGGTAACCTAAATTATTTTGTGTGTCTATAATGTATCGAAATTTAATTCGGTCTACCAAGTACAGATACAGGAATTTGCCAAAAACTGAAAAGGTACAGAAAATAACTCGAATTATATAACAGCGTCATTTTGAATCAAGACGAAAATATTGTGTTAGTTATATTCTCTAAGTCTAATTGTATTGTTATAATTTGTATCAAACGCCTACTTACGCTACCGTAGGTCGAGGTTACTTTATTATCAAAAACTAAACTGCGCAACGCAATAGTCAAGGGCGTCGTCATTTTACGTTTAAATGGATATTTTCTTACAATCTGATCTGGTGCAATACTAAAACATTTTTCAACAACAAATCCTAGATAAATCACGAAACTAGCAACCGACCTCACAATAAAAGGAAACGTAAATAGTCCCATTAAAAGGCATTGTTTCACAATCTCGCCTCAATGGCTCCCCGGCGATAGGAAAAATCGGCTTACAGAGGATTGCACGTCAACCGATCGTTTCTTATTTATTGTTCCATTAAAAAATAGTTTAACAGCCTTATTTCCTGAGCATCGTCGGGTACTCGGTCGTCGTCTAGCCGAGCTACTAAATCTCATTTGCTCGGTTTCACCGCCGGTGTGATAAATTTCCTTTAATTTATCTGCAACATAATTCCTTGTAAAATGTTTTACAAGCACTTTTAATATACGACCGAGGATACTTATTTTTAAGGTAAAGCTAGCAGCAACGCAAAAACGAAGAAGATAAGAGGAGTTTGTTTATTTAGTAAATACATAATACTGTTGATTTTAATTCATAATTCCACTTAGAGGTCTGCTTCTTCGATGCTGAAAAGCATCTTAGGTAGGTACTTACCTACATAATAATATCAACATTTTACTCCACAAATATTTTCCACAAGATTGCAAAGAAAAAGCAGCAGCGACGGCTTTTCAAATTAAAAAATCAGGTGGTGTTGTGACGGGTTCGCTAACGACCCTCGTGGAAATGAGAGCACTTGCGGGAATAACCGGGAATTACCACCTTTAGCTTTAAACAACGCACGCCCCTGTGTTAGAGCGAATCAACTAGCTTGTTTTTATAATAATGCTATATACAATTATACATATATGTATGCTTTCATTCATTCCATTCATACAGCAGGTAAAAAAGTTACCGTTGTTTCTCTCATAAGTACGTCCCACTTTTGCACAGCCTTTAAAATTATTCACTGTTTATTAGGGACTTATTAATTAAGTTTGCAGCCAAAACTATTATCCCGGTCAATGAATGTTAATTGCAATTTACATATTTAAGGTTAACGCTTTCGACACCCACACTATATACATGAACTAATAGGGTATAAATCCAAATTGTTCGTATCCGACGTACGTTTATTTTCATTAGGAACGCTCTGTTACATCTCCGCAGGGAAACACGAATTACAACTTCATCGATTCCCCACAAATTGTAATTATAGCCTAACTTCGAGTATATTTACCGAACAACATAAATATTCATTGATACGCCACCTAATTCACAGAGAATGTGAATATACTACGAAAATAACTGCCCTATATTAAGCGAAGAACCATTAAGAAAATGGACGAAATGGAGTCATCAAAATTTATCGATGTCGTTACAAGCCAACACGCTACCACAGGAACTAATAAAGATCCAGTCACCTCGAATGTAACTAATTAATTGTGCAGAGGAAACAATCACTAAGAAGAACTAACGAAGTTGCTTGATGGAACAAGACAAATGAAAGTTGCAAAGGTCAAACCAGCCAGCGAGGGAATTATAAACAGCGACGCCGGGGAGCGGAAGAACTTAGTCAGAACTTTGTAACTTATGCGTTATTACATGTTAAATACAGACTACATATCTAAACATAACTTTAACACAACTGCGGTAATACATAGACATACGAGCACAAAGGCTGAGTCTCCGAAACAATATTCCGAGCGAAGTTTTAGCAGCGAATTCCATTCTTTTAAAAGCTAAAGTATTATGGACAGAAGTAGCGTAAACTTCCTCTGAATTGACTTAATCGGATTAACTACTCGGACTAGATTATACGACACTGAAGTTTTCATCGGTTCTGCAGTAGTTAGTGATTTTTCTGTTACATCACCGACTTCACAAAGACAATTGCAATAAAACTTGGAAAGAAGTACTGGCCATATACCGAAGCCTTTGTTACGTAATCAGATTTTCAAGTAACCGAATACGCAGAGATAAATAGGTCTACTTAGGACGATGTTGAAGTAAGGTCATAACTTTTATTGTGCTCCGCTGTTAGTCACGTCGTAAGTTTTATTCAGGTTTTATGTCACGCTGACCCTGATGTTGGCATAAATGAAGTGGGCGACATCACAGCTACTGATGAAACACAAATAACAGTGTCTTTTCTTTTACGGACTTTAGTTCTGTTTGGTCGAAAATGGCATCAAGATTTGTCTTTCTTGTTTTTCGTGTGGTTAGTGGTGTCTGGCTTTATAATGCCGCCCATGGGCCTCTGACTTCGCTTTACATGCCGTCGTGAAATATCTCTCTGGCATGGTGGTTTCCTCACGATGTTTTCCTTCAATGAAGCAAGTGATAATTATACAATACGCACACAAATCAGAAAAATCAGAGATGAGTGTCTTGGGGTTCGAACTCGAGATCTATGACTTGGTAGTCCGACGGTCACACCACTAGGCTATCACTGCATAAGATTTATGTAACATACATAAACTCACGCGTTTTTCCCACAGGTATAGGCGGAAACTACAAGACGATCTTTATATACTACTTTCGCCTCGTCCACGTTCATATATCTAGTCACACACGCAGATTGATGTAACTTGTTTTATATGTATATACGCATACGGCCCCTTATTGCTTGCACGATTTCCAGCGCATATTGTACCAATTTATCAATTGTGGACAGTAATTAGAGTGTACTGCTCAGGTAACTAATATATAAGTTCAATTAAACGTATCCTGATCATCGGCCAGGTCATAGCGAAGGTAATTGTGGCGAATTACGCTCATCAGTGTGTTACCCAGCTAAACGCTCCCATCAATTGACTGAGTGGAATATTAAATGACACCCACACGAAATAGTAATCAAACGTCTACCAAGAAACGACTAAGTAGTCGCAATACAATTTATCCAATTTATGTGGCAACCGTCTGGAGCGACTGTCGCTTTGTCTCTATTGATTCTTGTTCCTACTCAACAAGAGAAAACAATAATCATCAATACTTTTCAGAATGAGTTCAAAATCAAATTGTATTTACGAACCGCAAATGAACGATCCGTACTCAAAGCTCGAAGTCAAAGAAGTTGTTAAAAACTAAAGCCCTTTGTGTTTTCCCATCCACTTAAAACAGTGGTCGTAATGGCGAGACACCCTTCAAAATATAGTCAGCAAAAATATAAGGAAAAACAAATCGAATTCCCACTGACAAAAATATTCATCCTCAATATTTTTCTCCAAGACAAACGAATGGTCCCTAGCCACTCCTAAATACAATATTCTCGTCAGATATGAAACAGAAATAATTTGTATTTCCTTGGGAATTACAACCAAATGGATTTATTTGTAATATAAAAAAAAAACAAAAGATCGGCGTCGTAGAAGGAAATTCGTTAATATCACAGAAAATAAGCCAAGGGTGCAATTTCCTTTTGGAAACAATCACTCAAATTGGGTCAAGTATGTAGGTGAACATTTTACACCCGCTGTGTTTGATGCCAAGAATATAATTATTACGATGTAACCTAATTTTGCCATTTGGCATGACAAGGGACAAAGACATGGTTCTTGAGTCGATACGGCCGCGTCCTAATTTGGCGGAGATCACACAGACCGGATTATATTAAACAGGCTTATGCCAGATAACAAATTGACGAGAAAAAAGGGATACAATTTGAAATACGAATGTATCTATTTGGAAAAGTTGTGTAACAAAACAACCAATCAAGAATGGAGTCGTCTTTTTTTCGGAGACTGAGATCGGTGTCAAAACGGCAAAACCTCCTTTATATGCAGGCATAATTAGAGTTAACCTAAAGCCGATATCTTGCAGACGCTTCAGACAATCGAAAGCCCAACAAAATGCTTGCGGCCACCCCGAACCCACTACTCGAGGTATAAAGCCACTCAGTGCTTCTAATATCTCGAACCAGGCTGGCTAAGCACATAGTCGTTGCGAGAGAACTATATTCACCATAGTTTTGGTGAGAAAATGGAATGTAAAATACACGAACCCATAGAATAGGACGAACCTAAAAATAGAAAAATTTAAATCAAATTGTTGGTTTAAAACGAATTTCTGAATAAATATGGTTTTTCAATTACATTTTCTATTGACCCACTATTTGTTTGCTAGGGCATCGAATACGAACGAAATATGAAAAGTAAATACTCAAACATAATTACTTGAAAATGGACTATTAATCTAGTAATTTGTATCGTCATTATTTACTCTAATCAGGGAGGATTAAATTGCAATACGAATATAATGCTACAAACATTATCAAATAGACAAATATTGTTATCTATTTTGTGACTACATTCTGCAGTAGATAGGTACTGTTCGAGTCTAAAATCATATTGGTGAGATCTTATTGTTGGGGCAGTCGATATCAAACGTGGCGTGGTGCCAACATCGCTGGCTACATCTCATTGGAGCTGAACTGTTACCCTTTAAGCGACGCTGAAAAGAATCGAGCCTCCAGTCAGCCATCTTCACAAACAGATGTTACTCAGCGATTTTTGTCAAAACAAAAAGTCTCGTTTCTTTATAAATCCGTGGCCATTCTACATATCCGTGAAGAGTTGAGGCAGGCTTGAGTGCTCTCTGGATCGCCCGCGTAGGATTTAACGATGTCAGACTTATCGATAAGCTCTATACGAGGACTTCCAACAGAGGTTTAACTATAGATATATCGCCTACCTGTGCGAAGTTTCAAGTCCTTTTAGTTTAGCAAACTTTACAGACAACATTGTCGGCTTATGTCGCCTACTGGCTGGCACTGGCAAGTACCTAAGTACATTAAAAGCAAAAAAGATACTGCTCTTAAATTATTTTCATTTATGCCACGCGATATGTTTCTATTACCTTAAAACCTACTTTCAACTAATTGAAAATGTACATTAAATTGTCCTCTAATTTTGTGTTTATTGTCGCTTGTATTCAATTTTACAATTTAATGAACAGTTAAACGCATATTAAAATTTCACATTTAGATTAAATACAGTTGTGGTTAATGAAAATTGATTGAAACGATCCAATATTACGACATTTATAACATCTATTTCGTTAAACGGAATACGATAGACCCTAAAATTAATGCAATTTCGTCTCTTTAACGGAATAAAAAGCTACCATACTCTTTAATCTATGATATTGTCTCGGTACAAGTCATTATTCTGTACTCTACTTTAAAGTGGTGTAAGGGAAACACTGGCCAGATTTGACAACATGCCCAAAGGACTCGTACACTATTTGTTTGCTTGAAGAGAGCTATTTTCGGAAACCACTTTACTAACAGCAAAGAACTTTGATCTTTCTTGAACCTGGCTGATGTGTTTTGTTTTTCACTTTGTATGATCTGTTTTCTTTATGTTCTTGTTTCGCATTAAATAGATACTTACATACAGAAAGGGACTGACGTTTTTTTTTGTCGTATTTCATCTAAGCCATTTGAAGGTTCACATTTGTGCTTCGCAAATAGATTTAGTTGCCAGAGGCATAAAATAAATGTCAAACAAAAGAAAAAGTGCTTCGAATCGAATGTTGTTCATTTGTTTTCGAAGTTCTGTAAATCTGTAGTTATGGTTTTTTGACGTGAGACCATAGTCGGAACTAAGGCCGCCATCTTGTTTTATTTTTCAATATAATTACCATAGACAAGACCGCAGTCCTGACCATTGCCATTCAAGCGCCAAAAAATCATGACGTCATCTAAGTGATACGAAGATCAGTTTAAAATTCGATCTCATTTTAACGGTCCTCTTTTAGGAATGCAGCGTGGCCACATTGGCCGTAAGTGTGTACATAGTGGACCACAAGGCCACACGGAACTGGTCGATTTGCAAGTGACATTAAACAGCCGATTGCCTTCAGATCACTTACACTCACCGGCAGTCTGGCATACCAAGCCATCAGGAAGATTAATGCCAACCTGGTTTGATGCCCTTTGCAAAACTCGTAGATACGTACCTGGAACAAATAAGATGTTATTTTTAAATGTTACCTATAAATAAAAAATTGTTATATTTTCGTCAGCGATGTTGATAAAATCTTTTATAGAGTTCTTTTCCTGTTGGCTTACAAAAAAAAAGTCAGTATTTGTATATTTGTTTTTGTAAAGCCTTCAATAATAAAAAAAAAAAACATTTAAAAAGCATCTTGCCTACAAACGCTCAGCCAGAAATTAAAAAAAGAGTAGTACCATTTCATTTATTCTTTGAGAAACTTGACCCATGTTGCCTTTACTTCACCACAAGCAAGTAACGATTAAAATACCAGACACATAAAAAACTAGGTCAGACCCATTAAGTGCTAAGGCAAACAATTTAACTTTTAAATAAAATACCTGTGAAGTCAGAAACATGAACGGAAATTCTATTGATTAGATCTTAGCAGAATGTTTAGTTAATCTGGCTTTACGTATATAAAAAGGTGGTTTGGTCCGACTGGATGAGGAGGGCGGAGATTCAAGGTGATGTGGTGCGTCTTGATAGAGGCCTATGTTCAGTAGTGAACCGCGATAGATATGTTGATTGTATGAGGTCACCACTACCAGTATAGATGTATGATGAACAGGGTATAAGTCCTTCATCCCCCATAGAAAAGGGAGGATCCACCGACCAGTCGGGTGTTATATCTGGTGGGCTACCACCTAAAAGTTATCGGGTTTTTTATAAGATCTTAAGTCGCAGAGAACTTCAATATCGCCATTTAGTAATTTGATGTTAGTTCCTCATTAGTGGCTTTAATGGCGCTGTAGTACTTGTTGTTTTATATTGCTGTAGTGCTTTTTGAAGAGCTGCTACAATTGAATCTAGCTTCGACCATGATAGTAACTAATTAAGGTCGACTATGATTCACCCGTTCCTAGGATTACACTATTCGTCTGAGACTTGAACACTCCCAGGTTCCAGTATTTAGCGATAGGTACTAATACTGGCCTGGGTAGTCCACTATCAAAACTTTTCAAACAAGAAGTCAGTTAAATCTTTTAGCCTAGTTAAAATGTATTTAGAAGTCAACTTAAATGGACTTTTGTGGAACTTTAAGTCCAATGTATTTTATTTTCCTTTACTTCGATACAATGAGAATAATGACATGTTGAATCGGAATTTGTATTGCAACTTCGCAAATGCCTAAGTAAAATGTTGCACTATCGATATTACACGTTGATCATCATCCTTCTGCTATTAAGTATGCTAGTTTACTTCGGGGTGGTGCTGCATGTCTTTTTCTTCCATACATCTTTTTCCCGACACCCCGACTTTTCTTTGGTTATTACTCTTCCCTTATCTTCTAATACTCAACATTTTCGTCATCAAATGAACCGCATTCCTCGTCATCATTACACCTTCACACTTCAGTCATCATATTCTGCGTAGCATTTTCCCAAAAATGTTCGGGTGGACGGTCTAACTAGATGCAGTCGAATGTCAGAATTTTACATAGAACCACTACCTATCCGAACTCCATAACCCAGTTAAGTATTGAGTAACACAACTACTCTTTGGTAAGACTGGTTGTCAGTCTTTCGGACATCTAAACTCCCAAAACGACCAAAAATTTTAAACGAAGTATTTCCACAGCATAGCTCCTAAATTTTTACTTCCCCATTAACAACATGAAACAACAAACAATGGCTAAATATCAAAAACCAACAATTCACGCGGGAGCCAGACTAGAGCGATCAATCAATAAACCAATGAAAGGTAAAACTTCAAACTTCTGCTTTACCGCGGTAACAGGAACTTTTAAATTGAACTTGTTGTTTTAAAAAGAACCAATAGAGTGTTTTCTGATGCCTCGAGAGACCGTCAATCGGTAGAAACTTCGCTAATCACTACCTACTCACTGTCCAGGTTTGCAGGAAGTTTATTTTGCAAGTTTATTTACAGGAACTTTTGACATGACAGACTGCCTCGTTGGTTAAGTGGTCGCAAACGCGACTGGTGAGCATAAGGTCCTGGGTTTGATTCCCGGGTCGGGCAAAGTGTTATTGGATTTTTCCATCAGGAATTTCTCAGTAGAAGCCACGGAGTCTGGATTTGTGCCCGGTTGATGGTAATAGGCTCGCCCCCTATTACATGGGACTTAAACATAACTGGCGAAATGTAGGTGTACTATTAGGTACACCTCTGCCTAACGCTTCAGGCAATACATGCGTGAAATTTTTCAGACATCTTTCCATTATGGACAACACTATTCTTTTGATGTTATGTTATGTTAAAAAGAAAAACGCTTGATATGATCTCTTCACCCCTGCATGGACTAAAAATGTCACGGTCAGGAGAATGGACAGCAATGGTATTGTTAATTGGACTAAATTGGTAATTATCCCAGCGGACATTCGCAGGGTCAATCTGGATTGCGAAGTACATGTCATTTCCAGTATTATTAGACTAATTGGCTAATCTAACCTGATCAAAAAGTAGCATCCACTTTTGACGACACTTCACTGAACAGTCAATCAGTGGTGAAGACTTGAACTTCGAATATCACCCTTACTACTAACATAACATAATGAAACTGACTGTACCTCCGGCATATTTCTTGCTTTCTACCTTGTTGAATCATGGCTGTTTTGTACTACGGTCTGAGCTAGTCTTATTACGTAGGCACAAAGACATTTTATTTTTAGAACTTAGGTACCGCTCGCAATTAAAATCTACATTAGTGTCAAGCGATGATGTCACAGTAATTCAATGGCACTGTTGCAACGCATGATAGGCAGAACTAAAAACAAATGACACACGATTACTGAGAAACTTTCTAAATTAAGAATGAATTGCTAATTTTAACGTGCAGTGATGCAGTGCGCAGTAATGGCCCAAATAAATACTTTGTGGCAGTTATAAAGGTAGAACTAGCATGTGATATACAAGGCGTATCATCAAATGTTTAGCCTTTTCCCAACTATGATGGGGTCGGTTTCCAGTTTAACTGCATGCAGCTAAAGATCATGATGATGATGATGATTTTACATGGAACTACTGGTTATCGACTTCTACAACCCAGTCATTGATTATCATTAAAAGACTGGCTGGCATACATAGGGCCTGCCAGGGCTGCGGGACTGTTCGAAAGAGATACCGCGGCCCTGGAACACAAACGGCAAAAGAAGGAACATGGATTGGTTTTAGTCAGTAAAAGTAACAAAAAACAGGGGCAAAACATATTAATATGTCAACTTAATTTATTGTTGGTGACGTTTGTGGAATAAACACAACTAGGGTTTCTCATCGAGATTTCTCGAAGCGGGAATTCTCCAGTTTGACCTTATACGAGACGAGAAAAAAGTGGTCCAGAATTCGAGACTTCGAGAAATCGAGTCTTGATAGGCATATGCTACTGACATAGGTACTATATATTTATCGGAACATTGGGATACTGTTAGATCCTAAATAAATAAATAAAAACAAATAGAGATCCAGGTTATCGAACATGTACCATAGCAAAGAAATATTAGGTCGTACCCGGCGTAGGTACTATAGAGACCAAAGTATGGTGGAGATCTTAACACACAGTATGTCACTGGAGGTTATTGACGATTATAGCATGTAAAAACATTTCAAAATTCGCGCCATACTTCTCTCATGGCCACAAGATCAAAGTGTCCCAATTCCACAACATACAAACCAGGAATATCAACTCCAAAATAAGAAGTAATATCATAGTTTCTGGCACGTTCTTATTGTGTTAAACCTTTTTTCCCTTTCCTTCAAGTATTTGCTTTCCGAATGTCCCGGGGCGATACTTCCCACAAGGTCAGATTATTATTTTTAGCACTCGTTCGGTTTGAGGATATTTGCCCTTAGAATATAGAAGAACTGCCTGTAATGATACATTTTGTTCTACGGATGTTACATAGTTTCTAAGCATGTGGATATATAGACTCTACTACTGCCCTTCCTTTCACCAAAATTTCTTATTTATTCTTAACTAGCTTCTGCCCGCGACTTCGTACGCGGATCCCGTTGCTTATGCCAGCGACAACGGGGTCGTCAAAATCGAAATTTTGAAACGTCTGATGTAGAATTCTAAGGCCCGGGGACGGGAAAACAACAGGATGAGCGAGACGATTGGAGTCGTTCCAGATCATTCATTTTTGTAAGTCAACAGGAAATGCCCATCAGACTAAATAACTTTTGCTAAGACGTCATTCCTTAATTTGTTATAGCGCTGCCATGGGCTTTGGAGTTCCACAGCAGGTGTTCCAGATCTTCAAATTTATTCTCACAGCAGAAAAGGCTCTTCACGTGGAATATTTTTAGCTATGGCACCATTTTTATATCTCTTATACTGTAGCTGGTCTGTTGCGGTTCTGCATCAGGTTTTAATTTTCCAAAATAAATTATAGTCTTTATGTTGCCCAGACTATACAACAAAAAACTTTTCTTCCCGTTACTCCGCAGCAGATCCCAAGGGTACACTGAATTAACTTCTGTCTCTTCATGCCGTACTCCAGCAATCCTTTCTCTCTCACTTTCTAACTGATTATGAATATTTTGTTGTGTTCGGGACAATGTATGATAATCTCGATCAGCAGTTAGTCGCGCATCACGTTCATCACTCGTTTCAAAAGACCTGTTAGTAGATGTGCGAATTCGCTGAGAACTCAAGCGTGATTCTGTATCGGTAAACGTTTCTGACTCGCGAGACAATGCATGTCGCTCACGATCAGCAGACAGTCGCGCATCACGTACTGCACTTGTCTCTAGAGACCTAGCAGCAGATGCGTAGATACGCTGAGAACGCAAGCGCAATTCTCTATCCGTGAACGTCTCCGACTCGCGAGACAATGCGTGACGTTCACGATCAGCGGACAGTCGCTTGTTTCTAGAGACCTAGCAGCAGATGCGTAGATACGCTGAGAACTCAAGCGCAATTCTCTATCCGTGAACGTCTCCGACTCGCGAGACAATGCGTGACGTTCACGATCAGCGGACAGTCGCGCATCATGTTCCGGACTTGTCTCTAGAGACCTATAAGCAGATGCGTAGATACGCTGAGAACTCAAGCGCTATTCTCTATCCGTGAACGTCTCCGACTCGCGAGACAATGCGTGACGTTCACGATCAGCGGACAGTCGCGCATCATGTTCCTTACTTGTCTCTAGAGACCTAGCAGCAGATGCGTAGATACGCCGAGAACTCAAGCGCAATTCTCTATCCGTGAACGTCTCCGACTCGCGAGACAATGCGTGACGTTCACGATCAGCGGACAGTCGCGCATCATGTTCCTTACTTGTCTCTAGAGACCTTGAAGCAGATGCGTAGATACGTTGAGAACTCAAGCGCAATTCTCTATCCGTGAACGTCTCCGACTCGCGAGACAATGCGTGACGTTTACGATCAGCGGACAGTCGCGCATTATGTTCCTTACTTGTCTCTAGAGACCTTGAAGCAGATGCGTAGATACGCTGAGAACTCAAGCGCAATTCTCTATCCGTGGACGTCTCCGACTCGCGAGACAATGCGTGACGTTCACGATCAGCGGATAGTCGTGCATCATGTTCCTTACTTGTCTCTAGAGACCTTGAAGCAGATGCGTAGATACGCTGAGAACTCAAGCGCAATTCTCTATCCGTGAATGTCTCCGACTCGCGAGACAATGCATGACGTTCACGATCAGCGGAGAGTCGCGCATCATATTCTTCACTGGTCTCTAGAGACCTGGATGTAGATGCATAAATACGCTGAGAACGCAAGCGAGCTTCGCGACCCGAAGAGGTTTCTACAGAGCGAGTTGCAGCCTGATGTTCTCGAACAGCATCAAGTCTATCCTGACGCTCTTCGTTAGATTCTTGTGATCTTATGATCCTCAATCTTTTAGCTCCTTTGGAACGTTGAGAAAGATTTGACCTCTTTCTAGGCATGGTTATAGTTTTATTCTGAAAATACCTGATCAATTAAAATCTAAGTGACTGCTCCCCTGCGTTACCGGGTAGGCTACCGTGTCACGAAGATAAATGGAAAAGGAAATAAATGGGAGTTTTAGCCAGTAGAGTCAAATTTTCAATGATTCATAGAATTTTCATCGAAAATCAGTCCTAAACTGTTACCGCCTCACCGCGTGGAGGTACTCCCAGCTTATGTTATTTTATAATTACACAGTGAACTCTTGGAGTTCCACAACAGGTTTTCCAGATCTACAATCTTTATACGTCAACAGAGAGTGCTCATCAGGCTGAACAACTCTTGCTAAGACGTCATTCCTATATAGGTTATAGTGTAGCTGGGCTCTTGGAGTTCCATATCAGCTGTTCCAGATCTTCAAAATTTCATACGACAACAGAGAGTATTCATTAGGCTGAGCAACTCTTGCTAAGACGTCATTCTTATATATGTTATAGTGTAGCTAGGCTCTTGGAGTTCCACATAAGCTGTTCCAGATCTTCAAATTTTATACGACAACAGAGAGTACTCATCAGGCTGAACAACTCTTGCTAAGACGTCATTCCTATATATGTTATAGCGTAGCTGGGCTCTTGGAGTTCCACATCAGGTGTTCCAGATCTTCAAATTTATTCTCTTAGCAGAAAATGCTCATCACGTGAAAAAATTTTTGCAAAGGTACCATTTTTGTATCTCTTATAGTTTAGCGGGTCTGTTGCGGTTCTGCATCAGGTGTTCAAGTTTCCAAGATAAATTATAGCCTATGTGTTGCTCAGACTTTATACCTATACAACAAAACAAAAATCATTCAAATCCGTCAAGTAGTTCCGAAGATTAGCGTGTACAAACAAACAGACAAACAGACAAACAGACAAACAGACAAACAGACAAACAGACAGATTTTTTTTTTTGGTTTCGTGCTCTATTACTGTTTCTAAACCCCCCTCAATTATTATTTTTTTAATATATTCAATGTACAGACACAGTTTTTTTACTGTTTTATTATATGTATAGATCATTCTCACAGGGACGGAAAAGCTGTGCTTTGTATTGAAAAACGTCGTTTGATACGCGTGGGGATTTGTTACTGCTTTTCTCGGCTCTATAACACCCTCGCCTGCAGCTCGGGTGTTAATTCTGCCTCGAATGCAATAACAAAGTTTCCCCACTTATATCAAAATGTACTATTCTCGTTTATTCTGACTTCTACCAAAAAACATGACGTGAAGATGTCGGACTGAGCCTTTAAGGGGCTTACGTGGTTACCTACAAAATAATACTTTTGATTTATCAAGGAAATTATATTTTCCTTTCCATAAAGTATGAGCTATAAAATCATCAACAAGAAATCTAACAATATTTCATTTAAAATAAAGACATTGTTATTCTTATCACTCTTCGATATAGGTATTTATTAAGAAAGTAAATGCACGAATACACTGAAAGATAATAATTATGTATTACTGCGGACTCCCTTCAAAAGTATAATATAAAGGTAAGTACCATGGAGTCCAAGACATAGTACCTACTGTTCAATATATAAGTTTGATATTCACATAAACATCGTTTGTGTGCCGGATATAATAAGTATCAATTTCGATTGAGCAACGTTAGTACAATTTAAGTGGAAAAGAAACCTTACTTGATCTATTTTTATAAACATCCCAGCAACGCGTTCGACTTCACATGGCAACAGAATAAAATAAGAAAAATCTTCATTCGTCACTTCACTTTGTTTATAATATTGTCAGCCCTCTCTTTTGAATATGAACAAAGAAATCTGATCAAATTTTTGGAAACAATAAATAAACCTTGAATATTTTTCTCATAGGTATAAAAAAAATAAAAGGCAATTGCTCAAATTAAGCCGAGAATGAGGACTTTTTTGAACGCGTATATTACTTAAAACAGGCCCTCAAAACGTCCGCTCTTCAACGGTATCTAGTGTTACAGGTGGGGAGCGGCGAATTAAACTCCCTAGCAACACATTCGTATATTAAGTTAGAAGATCTCGATACTAGATAATAGCATGCGAATTATAATTATTACTTCTTACATTAATTTATAATTCATTCGTGCTTTCCTTGACTCGGAAAGCACGATAAGCCGTTGGTCCCGGCTGTCAATTGTAAATTTTTGACAGGCAGTCAAAGACCCGAAAGTCTGACAACCAGTCTTATCAACAGACATCGTATTACCCAATACTAACTGGGTTGTGGAGGTCAGATAGACAGTCACTCCATGGAAAACACTGGTATACAGCTGCATCATAGTTAGACTTGAAGCCGACTCCAACGTAGTTGGGGAAAATACTAGAATGACGATGATTCATTCATAATTACTTATTACCTTTGTGTTACAAAACTAGAAAAACATAAAACCTTCCATCAATAACACACTGCAGTTCAATCAAAAACGGTAGCGGGAAACCAGAAACCACAACACATAAACACGTTGCAAATAAAAGGAGCCTTGATAAAAACCGAGACAATCGTAAGATGGATTTTATCGAAAAACAAAACTAAGAAACCACATCGAACGCAGACGCGATTTAAAAATACACTGCATCTAAAGCCTTCAAATAGCACGTACGTTTTCTTACCGATATTATTCAACATTTATGCCGTGAATATTTCGAGAGAAAAGCTCCCGAGTACTTGTGAGTACTAGGAGGTATTACTGGAATTGTAATGGGCGGATTCGGGATAATTTGCGGTATGATTGTATGACATCTAAAAAGACGAGTTTACGATTGAATTTGATTGAACGGATTCGATTGGATTTTTATTTATTTAAAAGGCTTAGTCAGAGAAGTTTATAGTTGAGACAAATCGGGCATTTATAACGCAAACCATCATTACACCTTTTGAACGAACGAAATGAACGTCCACCCATTTTGGTAAAGGAAAACATCGTGAGGAAACCGGCATATTCTAAACTCAAACATTCGACAAGTGACATCTGCCAACGCAATGTGCCCGTGTAGTGTATTAGGCCCGCGCCTTCTTACGGCCCGCTCCTTCTTACGGCCAGCTCCTTCTTACGGCCCGCTCCTTCTTACGGCCCGCTCCTTCTTACGGCCAGCTCCTTCTGACGGCCTGCTCCTTCTTACGGCCTAACCAATGGGAACGTATTAGGCAGATTATATATTCATGAGCAAGATTCATTCCAGTAAATTCGAAAGAAGAACACAAAGCTTTGATACACCACATGGTGTAGAACAGTTCTCAGTATGAACGAAAACAAGACGAAAAGTCTCCTCAACTAATATAAAGTGAGCGAAGAATGAATCATTCACACTTTTCCCTTTGAGGAAAACGATACTTTCAGGAAAACTAGCGATAAAAAGGCTGTGATTATGTTCCTAACATAACCAGAATACGTACATGGCTTATATTTGGGTAGTAGCCGTACTGATATTTGTAATATTTTTAGCCTATTTCGTCTCACTGCAAGGCAAATGCCTCCCATTCTGCTTTCCATTTATTTCTATGTTAAGCTTGTGTGTGTGTAACAGTCCTTCCTGATATTGTTTTATGAAAAACGATCGTATTCATTTATTTCAACTTCAGTACAGCAGTAACCAAGCGGACTTAATGCCACAGGGGCGTCTACTTAACCTTTGGGCTAAATGGGTCATTATTATGAGCGTTTCAGTTTGAGCTTTTAAAAAAAATAATAAATTCGGTAAGTATAATCAGCTTATAGCTGCTGGGACGCAGATCTCTTTGAAATAAGGAGCCCAAAATCCATGCAGGCCCTATTTTCAATTTTATGGTTCTTCAACTCCTTTCTATTTCTTTAGTTTTTATTTATTTCTAGACATATTTGATCACCGTTTCGAGAGCAGTGATATTATAAATGAATGACTCAAAGTAAAGTATCTGTCTAGCTACGACGCGTAAGTTTAGGCCGTTATCAGAATGTCACTACTACTGCCCAACAAATCTATGGGTTACAATAATAACAGCCTTTATTAACAATAAAGGAACATGGATGCACATATTATTTACTTAATAAGAAAAATTTACTCTACAGACATCGGTTTCTGAAGATTGTTTTGCTTTAGCATAGGCCTCCCTCATATTCTTCCACGTTTCACGGTCTCGGGGTTCCCTCTTCCACATTGACCCCGCTGTCGCTTTGAGATCGTCGTCCCACCTTCCTATTGGGCGTCCTCTCCTCCTTTTGCCTTCCCTTGGGCATCATTCATGTACTAATTTAACTGATTTCTACTTTTCGTCTCTTTGTTAAGTGACCCGCCCATTTCCATTTCAGTCTTTTTATTTTGGATGATACGTCCGTGACTTTTGTTTTCCCTCTTATGTGTTCAAGGCTTAATTTGTCCTTTCTCTTAACTTTTGTTTTTTATTATATTTTATTTGTCCTTTCCTTGAACTTAAGAGAAAGGATCTATAGGTTAGTAGTTATTAAATAGCTAAGTTATTTTATATAATATTATTTTCTCAGCAATTTCCATGTACTCGATAATATGTTGATTTCTACTGCTGTATCTCAATATGTCATTACGATTCCTATTGTTAGTCGATAAGGAAAAATATTTGATCACAGGCATCGTTGGATTATCTTTATTTGGTACAATGATTACAATTTGAAGATTGAATAGCAAATCGTATTAAGTATAAGAAATACCAAATTATTTCTGTTTGTTCTCCGTCTTATTGAAAATATTCTTTTCAGAATATTCTTATATGTTTTGTTTCTGTTGGTTCAGCAAAATTATTTTGATTATTTGTGTTTTTTTTTCAATTATATGAAATTGCTAAATAACTTCTGCCAGAAGCTTCGCCCGCGTGCAGGTCGAAAATTTCGTCTCCTAGGATTATTAGTATCTTTTGTCCTAACCTAGATCATGGTCAGTGGCGTACCTAGCAGCAACCATACGACAAGCCCCTAAGGCAAGCAGACAGTTCAGAAACCCTAACATCATGAAGAGTAGTAGGTATAAGGCCAAGCCAAGTTTGTAGCCTTGTATGAAAGTACCGCGACACACACCATGACTATGGTGTGTCAATGAATCGTTCACCTAAATCTGCTCAGCCGTTTAGCCGTGAAAAGTTCGAGTGTTTTTTTTTGTTTTTTAGGATTTTGTACCCAAAGGGTAAAATGGGACCTTATTACTAAGACTCGGCTGTCTGTCTGTCCGTCTGTCACCAAGCTGTATCTCATGAACCGTGATAGTTAGACAGTTGAAATTTTCACAGATGATGTATTTCTGCTGTCGCTATAACAACAAATAAACTAAAAACCAGAATAAACAAATATTTAAGTGGGGCTCCCATACAACAGACATGATTTTTTTGCCGTTTTTATAGATAATGGTACGGAACCCTTCGTGCGCGAGCCCGACTCGCACTTGGTCGGTTTTTTTCTCCGTTGACTTTGACTGAGCAAAAACAACGTTATTGAAGAACTAGTTCAACTTAGAAATAAAGTTTGTAGGACTTATTAATCTTTTGACAATTTCTTGTTAAGAACTAAATCTATCGAAGTATATACTTTCTTTGTAAGACTTTCCGAGTAGGTACCAACAATTGTTAAAAAAAGAGAAAGTTCCATTGAATATTTCGAATAAATTAGACCGATAAATACGCGTGACAACTTTCAATTTCTATACCATCTATTGAAAAGATTTTTTTTCCTTGCTTCATATTTCTAAAGGACATAAAACTCCAATAGACTACACGTACCTTTTTATAACCCAAAAAAATCACAGTAGGTATTAAATATTTTAAGGACGACAGTGATGACATCATCATCTAGCATTAGCCTAGCATTTCCCGACTTTAATTGGGGTCAACTTCCAGTCTAACCAGATGCTGCTGAATATAAGTAAGTAAGTATTTTACATTGAGTGACTAGGGATGACAGTATAGTGCCCATTCTTTTTTCTTTATCATGTGGTTAGTGCCTAACATGGTGTCAGAGTTTCTATGCCGCCCGGGCCTCTGACTTGGCTTTACATGCTGTCGAGAAATAATCTCTCAAGCTTGCTGGTTTCCTCACGATGTTTTCCTTCACAGAAGCCAGTGATAATAATACATTACGCACATGAGTCCGAAAAAATCAGAGGTGCGTGTCTTGGGTTCGAACTCGAGACCTATGACTTGGCAGTCCGACGATCACACCACTAGACTAGACTAGACATTAAAATGGGCAAATGCTATTATAGTCTTACTATACAATTTATTGTCATTATTGTCCTTGTGTAAAATGATTGTTCTTTTGTTACTACATATTTCCAATCAAGAACGTTGTACTTTTAATAATAGACAAAGCATAATAAGCTAAAAATGTTGTTTTTAAAAAAAAATTACACATGTCATACAATTGACATATTTAAAAAAAAACAAACGCTAGTTTCCAAATTCAAATACTGCCATAAGTACAAACTCAAGTGTCTTTACAGTATCAGTGTTAGAAAGAGATGTCGCTAGCCATGCTGCATAGCTCCATTTCTTTCACACATGATGATTTGTCGAATACCGCCAATGTGGCCCTAGCATTACATCAAAAAAGCAATTTATCCGAAGAAAACGCAGACAAAGTAAGAAAGTCTAGAGTAACAACTCATGTTTGAAGCATCAATGGAGCTCTTTACACTTCAATAAACTGAAAATGACTTTAGCGCGAATCCATTCAACCGTAACTACGTTACTGTAATTGATTTTAAAGGCTTCATGTTATTCTTTGTAAACCCTTCCCACTTGACACTAAGGTCTATTCTCGTTTGGCATGGAAGTTAAAACGCTCTACAATCAAATTAGGTATGCAATATTGTGTGTGCGTATTTTAATTAAGAATGATAATCTTTTCGGAACAATTGTGTATACCACGTGTATACCTTTGTTTCGACGTCAAAACACAGATAGATTGCATATTGTTCAGAATATTGTTTTTTGTATGATTGCATAATTATTTAATACTAGACATGATGTCTTCTTATTTATTTTTGAAAACAAGAAACTTGCAAACAGCAAACACAAATAAAATCTGAGTACGAACAAAATACATAGCCATAAACACTAACTCAAATACTGCATCATACAGCGAGATCTATTAAGAAAATAAATAGCCACTTAAGCATTGGTAGCATAAACATTTAATTTATATTTAAATGCAAACGACAATACTGCAGACACGAAGTCATTTCTCATAACACCCCCGCTGCGGAGACAGCACAATATTAAGTAAGCCTGAACATGGACAGCACTATAAAACCCTAGACAGTAATTCCAATTATGTACGTAGTCTAGGCACAGACAATTCTATCGTCTGCTTAGCCTTTTCCCAACTACGTTGGAGTCGGCTTCAAGGCTAACTATGATGCAGATGAATACCAGTATTTTACATGGAGCGACTGCCTATCTGACCTACACAATCCTATCAGATTTTCGTGGGATTTTCGGCATATAATGGATGGTCCTATCCACGTTTAATAATAATATAAATTTATTTCAATCAACTTTGGATCATATATGGTTAGGTACATCACAACTATTATAAAATTAAAACAAAAATTTCAAATCAAAATTAAATTAAATACAAAAACAAAATAACAACCACAATGAATTTTTGATTGATTGGCCTGTTGGTCTAGTGGTTAGTGACCCTGACTGCTGGGACGGAGGTCGTGGATTCGATTCCCACACATGACAAATCTTTGTGCGATGAGTACGATTATTTGTTCTGTATCTGGGTGTGTATTTATCTATATAATATGTATGTATTTAGAAATATATAAGTATGTTTATCAGTTGTCTGGTTGCCATAGTACAGGCTCTGCCTAGTTTGGGATCAGATGGCTATGTGTTGGTTGTCCCAAGATATATTATTATATTATATTATATTAATGAAGTTAAAATCAAAGTCAAAATTCAAATCAAAATCCAAACCAAAATTCAAATCAAAATCGTTGTCGTCGTCGTCGTCGTAGTCGTTTGTTCTTTTGCAAGCGCTTCTGAGTCTTGAAAATGGACCCATGTGGTTGTATTATTTAACCACGAGCTCTTTCAACGAGAAAGACACAACACTATCCGAAAGCAATAATCATATCTTACTCACAAAGTCGATTATACTTATCTTTGACACTACCGATGATCTTAAGGTCGCCAAATAGGCAATATGCAAGCGTTCAGCTGCAGAAATTGCGTCGTCTACGCAAACGGTTAGATAACCCAGTCGCTTCGTTACGTCCCAGAGACCATAATAGTAAATTATAGCGTGGTTCCCTTTCACATACGAGTAACGAGAAACTGTTCCGGAAAAGATATATCTGTCGAACATTCAAGTTCACATGGTTCCCACCACTAGGGTTGCTGGATCCAGTTTCAGTTTTCCCATTCAGTGTTTTGAACAGGAAATAAAACAAATGGAAATATATGTATAAAAACCGTGTTTATTCAGAAAATGGGCCAGATTTTTTTAACTGAATCGTGGATAATATGTAGAACCTTCAACACTTCATCTTCTTATCATTTAAACTATATCAAGAATACATTTTTCCAAATATCCTTTAATCAAAATATTAATTATTTACAAACTACAAAACTATAATAGAAATAAATATGTACTAGTATAAAAGGGTTACAGGGCATCCAAAAATTCGTCCGCATCGCTGTCAACAGGAAAAGTGCCCAGAAGATTTTCCAAATTCAGTTCATGGATTTAACTTCTTCAAAATTTCCCCGAAAATAGCGAAAACGCCACATTCTACATATCTGAGGTAAAAGAATATGGCAGAATTTATCAGCTGACTTCAACGGCCGTTCGCACCCAATGCGATACGGATTCGGAACAAGATACATTTATAGCTTTGCTATTTAAGGTAAGGTATCCAAGGTATCCTTTGGCCACGGCTTTGTGTCTGTTTGAAGACGGTCGGACGTAGAAATGGAAGAAAAGAATTAATGAGAAAATAGAAGATAATTCTGGGTGCACAATTTTCTGGGCAAAAATAAAAGTGTTATCCAAAAACGAAATATAGCAAAACGCCATATCAGTTGCATGAATTGGATGACATGGCCAAGATTCTGAGGTCAGAAGTTTTAAACCGTAACCAAACGGTAGTTACAGATATTGGGCATTACGGATATATCGGCAGTTTGCTGAACTGGGCCTATTTGGCGCATCCGTGAGACACAACTCTTCCCCTTTTTTTTCCTGTTTAGATTTAATTTTTATTGTGTAGATTTAAGTTTTTTATTTTATTTTATGTTGTGTGCATTTGTGGCATGTGCCAAATAAATGTGTTTTCTTTCTTTGTTTCTTCTTTATATTGTACAAGGAGGTCTGCTAACAGAGACTCATTCAAGATTTGACGGTGACGATGCCCTAGCCTAATCGGTCGACCTTTGTGATAGTAGTCATTTGTTGTCCACACAAGAACCGTAACCTGTCCACGTCAAGTGATGTAAAGTGATTTGTCAACATTGTTGCGAGACTATTGCCGTCGTCACCATTTTTGTACAAAGTCAATGTTTCTATATGCTAAACATAGGTGTAAATTTTAATATAAAGTTCAGATATCTCTATGTTCTGCCGTTAACAACGTAGTAAATATTAAAACAAAATTCATCATCATCTGCCTAGCCTTTTTATTTATTTAAACTTCATGTACAATAGTGGTACATAGGCGGACTTAATGCCACAAAGCATTCTCTACCAGTCAACCTTTGGGTTAAATAAGAAAACATTGTAATAGGGTACAAAATAAATATCTAAAAACTAAGTTCTTGTTTTCGAAAATTTATTTACTTATATTGATACTAATAAACTTAAATAAATAAAATAAACTAATAAATGTTTTAACAAAGACCAAAATAAAAGACAATAAATCTAATAATAATTACCATGACTCGATTTCTAATTATTGAGAGCTAGCTTTTTCCCAATTGTGTTGAGGCCGGCTTCCAGTCTAACCAAATACAGCTGAATACCAGTATTTTACATGGAGAGACTGCCTATCTGACCTCTACAACACAGTTAGTACTGGGTAATACGATACGGCCCCTTGGTAATGCTGGTTGTCAGAATTTTGGGCCGCTGACTACCTGTGACGACTGGCAAAGATCTACAAATGGCAGCCGGGAGCAGCGGCTTAACGTGCTTTCTGAGGCATGGAGAAAACTCAGCATGTTATGGGGTGGTTACCCATCCACGGACCAACTTAGACAAGCACGGCCTAAAGATCTATCAGAGCAGTTATTATTAAGCCACGAGCTCCTCTAGAATTTTTGCTTAAAAGGTGATATTTCTTATTTCTAGGTATTTTTGTGGTTATACGATGTAGTGCAGTTCAGTGTACAATAGTACAATCAATTGAAATCCGTGGAAATTAATCTCGCTCTAATTAATTATCTTGGTATACCGTGATCATGTTTGTGGAATTGGTGCTTAGGCGCTTCAACTAAACACAATAATGCAGTAACTGTTAATATGATTTGATTAAATTAAATTAAATTATTGATTATGTAATAGGATATCGGTATTATTTTTACACGTCACAGTTTTTTCGTCATTTCTTCTTAGCGTGAGTAGTGATATGGGAAATTACGACTGCGTCCAGCTTTGAAAAAATACATGACTTGACAAAATGATAGACGAGATCATCAGCCACAGCTTATTGTAACAACAGCATCTCGTACCGATGGCGTGGCAATAACACCGATTTGCATATTAATTGAAAAATCCCACTCGGTTTACGTTCCATAGCCCGTAATCCGCATAAAAGAAACAATTTTTGATTTCTGTTTATACTAGGAATCGATTAGTTTGCGTGCACGGTGCTGATATGGCGGCCATGTTTATTTTCCGTTATAACGGTACAGCTTATTTTAATTACAAGAGTAATGAAGGGAGAGTCGTAAAAATAACGTCGTTCAGTAGCTAACTCATAAAATTGATCAACCTTAAGATATCTACGTTTGTCAGTTTTAATGTCCGCGTTAACAGCGTATCACATTACATTATCTTCTAATTTATTCTGAACATCAATTATGTAAATGACATAACATAAAGCAAATATTTCTTTTTCTTTTCTTAAATTGGTGTTTTAATATACAATCGCGAGAGTTTGCACGTGGAAGCGGAGCTAAGTCGGTGACCTTGACATTTGACATTTAACCTGAGCAAGTTTAAATCAACAAACGATGTAACAACTCCTTGCATGGAACCGTTAGGAATTCATGCTGTAGAAGCTATACGACCTTCACGATTAATATTCACACATGAACCGAAGCCTCGGAGGGAAAACCAGCAATGTTGCCCGTGGGAAATAAACCCGCAACGTCGTCATAATTTCACTCAACATTTTACATCTCACAATTTATATTTCAATCTTGTTCTTCATTCGTTTTCTCGGCCTGTCGTAAAAGTTCGGTCTACTTCAAGGAATCATCCGAGACATGGCACGTTTTTAGTATCTGTGGCGCGATTGGCGTTTGACCTCTTCGACCTTTGGCGAAAACTGATTTACACTGCATGATATTATAAGTTTATGGGTGTACTTTAGATTGGCATCATTGGAAATGACAGCAGACCCTCGTATTTTTCCTCCTTTCTTCGGTAGAATTGGCTACGACACCTCTTTGCATAATTTTCAGACGTATAATAAAACATTGTCAAATTAAATTCCCTAATGTATATAACAGAAATATAGTCCTCGAATATGACATAATTACAATTTACAGCTGGTTCATAACGGCCCATGTTTTCCGTTAAAGATAATAGCAGAAACTGGAGTGAAATGCAAACTGCCGAACATTGTGACCCACTTTTGAGTCTCGCGCCAAAAACTAATCACAAGAATACATCCGGGTGCTTTTAATGTGTCCTTTATTATTATGCTGTGTTCACTCCGTGTTCAAATTGAAACGTTACTTGATATTTTTCATTCACTTTTCTTGCTCTATACTGAAATAAGGAATAATTTTATGTAGGTACCGTCATCGTTCCGGTAGATGGAATTGCGGCTTTGCGCGCGTAACATTTTTGTGGGGTTACCCTAAAAAAATTAATGTTGCCTGCAATTACCGTGGGGGCGTCAGTCCTAGATGAGTTTTACAATCTCCCCTAAAATGTCCCCTGGACAATATGAAATTGGTGTGATAAAAATTGGACGGATAGGATGTTTCAATTTTGCCATCCCAATGGGAAAATTAAATGGTAGGGAAGTTCATGTTATTAAACGAAATTCAAACCGACGTGTTAAGTATGAAATGCAACCCTCTATAAATTCGCCCCCAAAAACGTTTGAAAGTAGGTAGGTATATTACAGCTACACATACATAGAAACATTATCATAGCATGCATACCCTTTTTTTTTTTTTTTTTTTTGGGGGGTGAGAAATCATCAAATGACTCCTCCCGCTCTGGGCGGAGCGGAAGGGAGTGTCAGACTCTTACTGACTAAAAAACACCCATGTTCCTTCATTGGCCCTTTATGTTCCAGGGCCGCGGTATCTCTTTCGAACAGTCCCGCAGCCCTGGCAGGCACCGGCCCTTGCGGGCCCCTCCCGTTTGCTGACAACTCTTTGAGGCGCGCGTGGAACACGAACGCGCCGTCGACACGGCCTGCCCGTCGTCATACGACGGACGGACGGCGAGCTAGCCCATTACTCGCCGTCCACAGGCCCGCGCCTACGGTGGCCGAGAGCCATCACGGCGTGGCCCCCGACGCCCGGTGCTTCTCCCGCGGCGGCTGGGACGTGAGGAGGTTCTCTCCCTCTCACGTTCCGCCGCCTCCTTCGCTAGCATAACTGCTTCGCAGAAGGAGGCGACGGCTTCCCATTCCCTCTCGCCCCGGACCATGGCTTGAACCAGGGCCGGACGCGAGAGGTCGCCGCCGCCAATCGCCGCTACGAGGATAGCATGCATACCCGATGTTAATTGAATTGGTCTATCAAAGCTAGTGTTGCCAACGTATTAATATTATGATTATGAATGTGTCTAGAACTAATATGAATTCATACTTTAGAAAACATAGATCTATGTGTATTTAAATAATTTGAACGTGAATCAATTCTAATTTGCTTGGGCTGTCATTACTGATATAACGTATTCATTACAGAGTAATATGCACATAATGTTCACAAGTCAAAGGCAATCAAATCTCGTCAAATTCTGCGAATGTCTAGCCCGAGCCACTTAGGTCGTTTAATTATAATATTAAATGGTAACATTGACGTTACAAACACAGCTCACACAATCAAAGGACTACACTAATACTAACGCAAATAGCACACCAATCTTAATTGAGACATTAAAACGAATAATTAATATTAATAATTGGCATATTTTCTACAATAATTTATTTTCAGACATTACAAGTTAAGATACTAATAAGTACCATTAATAGGGCGAAGACCTTTTGTTAGTCGCAACGGAAGGTGAAAATGGCATTATGGAACAACCAAAGAAAAGGCTGTTTGTAAACCCGCGTTTATAACAGAGCATAAATCATATTATGTATTCTACATTTGTTCAATCTCCTGTTTTTGTTTATCGTTTACACATCTAGAAAATGAGTCAAAAATGTCAAAAAGGTAATTTGATCAAGCAAGACATGTCTAACACAATGTCGACTAGTAAGTCTTGTACATGACGTATGGTATTTATGACTGGTGCTCCCGAATGGGACTTGGTGCGAATGGGACAGTGTGCGAATGGGACTTTGTGCGAATGGGACTTTGTGCAAATGGGACATTGTGCGAATGGGACTTTGTGCGACTGGGACATTGTGCGAATGGAACTTTGTGCGAATGGGACTTTGTGCGAATGGGACTTTGTGCGAATGGGACTTTGTGCGAATGGGACATTGTGCGAATGGGACTTTGTGCGAATGGGACTTTGTGCGATTGGGACATTGTGCGAATGGGACTTTGTGCGAATGGGACTTTGTGCGAATGGGACTTTGTGCAAATGAGACATTGTGCTAATGGGACATTGTGCGAATGGGACTTTGTGCGAATGGGACTTTGTGCGAATGGGACTTTGTGCAAATGAGACATTGTGCTAATGGGACATTGTGCGAATGGGACTTTGTGCGAATGGGACTTTGTGCGAATGGAACATTGTGCGAATGGGACTTTGTGCGAATGGGACATTGTGCGAGTGGGACTTTGTGCGCATGGGACATTGTGCGAATGGGACTTTGTGCGAATGGGACATTGTGCGAATGGGACTTTGTGCAAATGAGACAATGTGCTAATGGGACATTGTGCGAATAGGACTTTGTGCGAATGGGACTTTGTGCAAATGAGACATTGTGCTAATGGGACATTGTGCGAATGGGACTTTGTGCGAATGGGACTTTGTGCGAATGGGACATTGTGCGAATGGGACTTTGTGCGAATGGGACATTGTGCGAGTGGGACTTTGTGCGAATGAGACATACTGCGCCAACGGGATTTTTTGCGAACAGGAAATTCTACGACAGATCCGTTTTGAACACGACATGTTACAAAACTTGTAGAAAACAAATATCACAACTTGTCTAAGAGTATAAACACGTGCTGAGAGATATGAAATCAAATAAATCGAACAATTTGTTCGCTGCTTACTCGTCAAGAACGGGCGCCTATTAAAAATTCCAATCGTTGTAATTTTCTCTTTGCCGACAGGACATAAATCCGATATTGTCGGCGAAATTAATGAAGTTCGGTGCTGAGGCTGACAACGGAGAAAAGGGTATTAGGACTTTTTCCTTTTTGCGTTAATACGAGTTAATTCTGATGTATGAGGGAGATGACAGATTTTCAGAGGGTAGGTACCTATAGGCCTTTCACAGCGTATTAACCTTTAATATAAACCTTATGACAACGAAAATAAAGGTCACTGAACAGCGAAATCATTATCGAGTATTATGTAAAAACGATAACTCCTTTTTACATATTCAACCAGGATAAAAAATATTATAACCTAGAATTTTTCGTGTTTTTTGCGTTTTGTTTGTGTTTTTTTCGTACTATGTGTATGTATAATAATATGTATTAGTTTATTTTATCTGTGATCATATATGTATTAGTATGTACCCATTTATGTGTATCAATTTCTGTTAACAAAATGGTAATTTTCTAATTTTATTGTTTACTACTCTACCACAATGCTGTCTTATTTGACTCGTATTCTGGATTCCAAGATTTACACAGGGTGGAAGGGACATGGCCCACAAACGAGTAACCGTTTGTGCGTCGATGTACAGACGCCAGCACATCAAGCTACTACAAACTGTCAAATTTCTTTTATAGATTTTCAACTTTATCTCTAAAGCATTAGGTTCAAGGTTGGTTGGGAAAATCTGACAGTTTCGGGTAAGTTGACCTGCTGGAAGGTACAGACGCGTACCTTCCATCCTATATATCATTCTTGTTTTACTTTTATCTCATATCTTTTTGGTGAAATGGTTTACCATGAAATCGTAGGTTGATTAAAATTACTTCGAAGTTTTTCATGTTGTTACAAGATGTAAGACAATTTCTTATAAAGGTAGTACGGTCTAACTATAAAGCTTAGTCAACTTCGTTGTGGGTAGCGGGGTCACGACCCAGGGTACTTCTTACTTGAGCATTTTCACTCAAGAAAGTCCTCCATTCACTGATTTATTATAACTAATTAGCGATACTAAAGACTGTGTAATCAGAGGCTAATTAATTAAGAATTAGGCACCAAAGCCTTTCAAATACGAATAATTATAATCCATTTAATATTATTTAGGAGGTAACCCCTCGCAATCAATCTCAGAACCAATTTTTAGTGATTAATTTTGCAGCTTTCATGCTCAAATCCAGTAAAATCCAGGGCTTATAAAGTTCAGAATCCTCTAGCAATTTTCCGGGACTATTCGCCGAGAGAGACGTCAACGTAATCCCATCAAATTAAAGCATAAACAACACGTAACCCCTTTGATTGTTCAAAAAGGTTTAACCCCAAAATGCTAGACTTTTGGACGTTGGAAGGCTGGACCTTTCACCTTTGATAGGCGGACAAGGCTTTTCGTTATTCGCTCTAGTTGTGCGCGAAATTTTTAATAAACCGAGCTTGGTAGACGAAAATAAAACAATTTGGGAGATAAATTTGCGTTCTTGGTTCATCAGGATTTAGGATCTCATCTACTTGGAATAGAAAATCTAAACAGATTACTAGCAGATAGATGACTAATAATAAACATAACATAAATTCACGCCTGTAATCCCAGCAGGGTTAGAGGTCTACCCATTAGTATACCCTTCATTTCGCCAGTTATGTTTAAGTCCCATGTAATAGGGGCGAGCCTATTGCCATCAATTGGGCACAACACCAGATTCCGACTCCGTGGCTGCTACTGAGAATTCCTGATGCAAAAACCCACTTACACTGCCAGACCTGGGAATCAAACCCAGGACTTTATACTCAGCAGTCGACTAGTAATAAAGGATTGGATTAATTTTGATTGTCTTTTAAACTATCAGAAATTTAAATTTAAACGTGTCGTCATTTCGCTATAGAAATGATTTCTTAATGGTACGTAAATGGCTTACTCTGGAAAGTAAAAACTACAAATCATAGTTTTGTTAAGTTAAACTGAAAGCTTATAAAAATAACATTGCAATGAAAGAAAAAAAAATTACACAAAAACAAGTCCAAACAAAAAGACAAATATTTGCAACAACACAAATTAAATTTTCCTCAGCACACTTCATGATATTTTTTACAATTAGTTTCACGCCCACCTAGGTACCTACTCGTAAGTAGGAAAATGTTAAAATTATTGAAATAAAAAAAAATACAGGGTGTAAACGAACCCTTTACGAAAACATCAACCAAGCATTCTGTACATCAAACTAAGTAAGTTTACGCAAAAGTTATTGCTGGGAAACGACTTTTTATTTGGTTTGAAAAATCACGTTTCACGGTAGGACTCATGTAAATGTAACACACTCAAAACATTGTCCTCATGGAGGCATTGAATATTGCGGAGGTCGTGGAGGTATTACAAATAAAGTCATAACATTAAAAAACTTGTGTTTTAAAAAAAACTTGTGAAAAAGTTGAAACTTAGACCCCCAATATCTCCGTAACTAGAAGGTTCCCAGGTATGGTCTAGTACAAAAAAAAAATGATCGCAATGGAGTAGAACAAGTGCCTTTCGAGTACTTTTACACCCATTAGATACACAGTTCAATAAAGTTTTAATATTAAAAACAGGAAAACTGCAAAACCTTATCCAACTTTATTAGTATTAATTATTATTTATGAACTTGGACGAAGCTAATATGATTGCTTGAGGCAATGGACATGTTTTTCACGCCGTGATGGCTCTCGGCCACCGTAGGCGCGGGCCTGTGGACGGCGAGTAATGGGCTAGCTCGCCGTCCGTCCGTCGTATGACGACGGGCAGGCCGTGTCGACGGCGCGTTCGTGTTCCACGCGCGCCTCAAAGAGTTGTCAGCAAACGGGAGGGGCCCGCAAGGGCCGGTGCCTGCCAGGGCTGCGGGACTGTTCGAAAGAGATACCGCGGCCCTGGAACATAAAGGGCCAATGAAGGAACATGGGTGTTTTTTAGTCAGTAAGAGTCTGACACTCCCTTCCGCTCCGCCCAGAGCGGGAGGAGTCATTTGATGGAGTCATTTGATGATTTCTCACCCCCCAAAAAAAAAAAAAGGCAATGGACATGTCGATGTGTATTATACAATCAATAGGAAAATGTAATATTTATTAGTAACATCGATTTATCAATCACTCGTTTTTGACCGCGGCTTCGCTCTCGTTATGGTAAAATATTATCCCACTGGAACGTTTAAAATACAGCCCATTATCGTGGATAATGTGGTTCCCATTAGTTAAAGAATTTTCTAAATCGGATCAGTAGTGTCGAAGTGTACCTTCTACATCCAAACATACAAATTTTACGTCCTTATTCTTCTTTATCGTGTGGTTAGTGTCTATCCTGGTGTCAGAGTTTTCATGTCGCCCATGGGCCTTTGACTTGGCTTTACCCAGATGCCGTCAAGAAATTTATCTCAGGCATGCTGGTTTCCTCACCGACGCAAGTGATAATTAATATAATAATTATATAATACGCACATGAATCCGAAAATTCAGAGATGCGTGCCTTGGGTTCGAACTCGAGACCTATGACTTGGCGATCCGACAGACACGCCACTAGGCTATCATTGCTGTTGATACCTCCTTATAATATTAGTATATGCAATATGCCTCATTCGAATAAAATAAATTAATCAGCTCATTGAATTATGCGGCCTTCCATAAATAATAAAGGGTATTAACACAGTAAACACGAGATAAGTAAAGCTTGATTACGTGCAATTAATTATTCGAAAACATGTCAACTCTAATACATACGTAATAAGAACTAATGTCGATGTAACAGTGATACAAATTGCTTTCTCCATGTATGAATCAAATCGGTTATAGTATGCACTTGTGTCGTAACTTCGTAAGTGGTATTTATTTGGATTTGCCAAATAGGTACTACATGTACATATGTATTCACTGAGAGATATGTACACTTACAAAGCAATTATGGAAAGCAGCTTATATTGTAATACCTTCTGACGACAGCTTCAACTGAGTGGAGCTCGAAAACTATCCTATAAATAAAAATAAATAAATAAATATCCCTGGACATTTCACACAGCACCTAGTCTAGTCCCAAGCTAAGCAACCTAATGCTTGTGTTATGGTAGCTAGATGGCTGATAAACTACATATATACATTTTTTTTTTTTGTAAATACATACATATTATAGATAGAAAAACACCCAGACCCGGAACAACTACTTGTAGGTCATACAAATATTTGTTCCGTACGGGAATCGAACCCGCGACATGCAGCGCAGCAGTCAATCGCTTGACCACTGCGCCAACCGTGCCGTCAAACCGTGGGAACCTATGGGAACCGCGATCATTATCATTCTCCGGCACTTATCCCAATTCATTTGGGGTCCATACTTTTCTATTACTCGACATCTGATTAGACACCTCCTTTCTTGCCACATCATCCTTCATACAGTCCATCCACCGTTTCTTTGGTCTTCCTCTACTCTTATAGCCTACATTCATACTCAAAACTTTCCTCAGGACGTTTTCCTCATTCCTATACATCATATGCGGCACACCATACCTGTACCTAAAGGCGATAAAAAGTAGGCATCCCAGGTTCCAAGTAGACATCAGTCAGTTCAGGCGTTAAGCCGTAATAGGGCAACAGTCAGACGGAGTTAGTTTAGCATTATATTACAGCGATTTCGGATTCCAGACACAGTTCAAGACAAAATAAGATGGTCACATTACAGAAAAAATATTGTGTTCCCAAGAACAACACAAGTTGCCCTAACGAATGCCCAAACACTGTTAAGACATGAAACTATTGTAAAGCAAAGACCACACTATATCAGTTTTATTTTGACAGACAGTGTTAGTGTTGCAACCATTTTCAGTATTCACGGTAATAAGTCGTAACCACGTAACTTTAAAATGCTGAAAGGTTTTGACGTTCTTGTCTATGTTCAATGTTCACAGATATTACTTAGTTGTTACAGTTGACAGCCACTTGACGTCTTTATTAAAATGTCTGTTTGCATAACTTTTTTTTGGGATGGGAAATCATCAAATGACTCCTCCCGCTCTGGGCGGAGCGAAAGGGAGTGTCAGACTTTTACTGACTAAAACCCATCCATGTTCCTTCTTTTGCCCTTTGTGTTCCAGGGCCGCGGTATCTCTTTCGAACAGTCCCTCAGCCCTGGCAGGCATCGGCCCTTGCGGGCCCCTCTGGTTTTCATACCTGTAATTTGTTTTGTATACAATTAACATTCTATTCTACCATATTGACGCGCAATCATTATCTTCCTGCTGTTGTACCATGTTACTTACGGTCTGCGAAAGACGTTTTTTTCCATTCTCCCCTGTCACGAAATCATTTAGGTACTCCGTTTTCTTTAACATCATTCCTCACACAATCCATCCATCGTTTGCTTGGTCTTCGTCTCCCTCTCCATCCATCAACATTTATATTCATCACTCTTTTAGTCACATGCGATTCGTCCTTCCTCATGTCCATACCAAGACCCACAATAGTTCCTTTATAAATTTACACCCGTTTAAGAAAATCAATCGTATAATCCAATCAAAGTCGGACCTGTTTACTATGTATTATGTAAACACTTCGAGATCCACAGAAGAAACAACACTAAGAATTTTCAAAGGAATTTATCTGTGATTAAAATTCCACTTTTAATTCGTTATTTCGAAGGGCAAACTATTAAAATACCAACACTAATTCACCTCATTAATTTGTCACCCCTTATTTGTACGGCAGCAATTTGATAGGTATACATAAACAGACTGAGTATACTTTGATAACGTTACTATAATAATACACATAATGGGAATATTTTCCTTTAATCAAACAATATTACATATTAAACCATTTTGTTTATTAGAGAACACATCGATGTTTCGAACTGGATATATTGAAGGCCTTTTCATCGTAATATTGGAATATACTTAGACACGATATGTTGGTAATTAAGCCAATATGTGTATAACGAGACAGATAATTCGGCGTTAAGTTTAATTAGAATGTGTGAGACACATCACTTTGTGTCGTCTGTACTTACGCGCACATCAAACAATAAACACGCCAATTATTACTCTAACGTTCGCTAAATACCACTTAATTATTCAAGTGTTCGGTGTCGAAGATACATAAATTAGGCCCTCTATTCTCGTATTAAGGGCATGCCATAACATATTCATTTTATCAGGTTAAAGTGTACTCTCACACAAAACTGTACATTATTGTTCAAAATCGTGAATGAAACAGTTTTCACCCATTCCAGAATATTAGATTACGCTCCAGCTAGATAAATTTAATTGTGATTTGTAGGGTTGACACAGTGAAAATTACCAGCTGTCACCCATTTTATTTGCACTGTAAACATTAACATGGCTGTAAAATAAATACTACTATGCAGACAAAATGTATAATTATTTGCATTTTGTAATTAATAACAATGACATAATATTCTCGTTTCGAGCTATATGCTACTAACCAGCACTAACTACATTTTCCTTAAACCATTAAGAGAATTTGATTTCGATTACCTGAATGAACCAACATTGAAGTATAAATGCAACCGAATTTGATTTCGATTTCCTGAATGAATCAACATTGTAAGTATTCAACCAATATCCATATAAACCTAATTCGTTGACTCAGCAAAATGATTACCTACAGAATCACCTGCGTACAAAACGTTACGCTAAATCACAGATCCAGAAGAATTAATTGCATGTTTGGCTACAGTTGATTGGTTTTCCCTGATAAAGTAAAACAACGGTCCTCCGAAGCGAAATCGTAATTAATTGGGAAAACTTAGTAAATACGACGTCGATATTCCACTAAGCGAAGGCAGGCAATCCGATTAGAGTTAATTAGGAGGTTTGAATGGCAAGTTGGCAACCCTAGGAGGAATGCAGTATTCGGTGTGTGCCTGCGATCGTGTGCTGGCGTGCATTGTGCGATGGCGCGAGTTTGAAGCGTGCGGTTTGCATCCGGACTAGCACAATGGCCATTTCGATTAGTATCGCGATGCGATCTGTGGACGGCACAACGACGGCCATTACACATCCTGGAAATAACGTTAACCTACCTGTGACCACCCGGCTACCCGACGCAACGAACATTCAAATTTCTATTTAGAAACATCCGATAACGCCGCCATTCAATTTATACGTTCGCTGTTCCACGAATCTGTCATGTCACTCTTATTCCAGCGCTATCAAATCGTTTTCTCATTTCGAAAAAGCAAAATGTCTCTATTCATCCAAAACTTATCTATGGTTCAATTCGTAACTTGTAAATCAATCAAGTCAAAGAAATAGTAAATTACAAAAAGCAAATCAAGAGACAATTTTTTTTTTCAAAACAAACGGGCGTCGTAAACCAAGTTCGCAGACGCGGCAAGAAGGTGATATAGGGAGAAAAGTTTAAATTTGTATCAAGATCACGTGGCTCGTGGCTCGTGGCTCGAGATGTCTCACTCTATCGCGTACTGCTATAAACTCGAGCCATTCCAATAAAACTTTGACTCGTTTGCACTTACAAGAAAATAATACTACTTGCTTACTTTCCGATTCGATTTGCCAACGTGAGTGTGAAGACAGAAATGTTAGTCGCTGTATGATTTACTGAAATTGCTTCTACGAGTAAAAGTTCAGTTGAAACGGGGTTTGATTAATTTTCTGGAACGATTTCAGGATAAGACAAACAACACTATACTCTTTAGTTATTTAGTTTATTGTCTTTTAGTTATTTCTAATTTAATTCCATAATATTCCAAGCTAATTCTAATTTAATATTAGCATATTTTTCTGATAAGAAAAATGTTGGAAAAAAAACCGTTCTACACGTTTTTGCTTAGCGGTACAGTTCATTACAAAAATCTAATAATACCTACCTGTATTAGCGACAATAATTACTTACATTCGTCTCCAGGCACTGGACTAATGGCAACATAATCAATTAATATGCTTCGTCAAACCATACCTGAATAATACACGCGTATACTTCTTCTATAAGAAATTCGCAATACAGCAATTTTGCCAAAATAATTTCGTTCGTCGTGATAAATGTAATAATAATTGGGTACCCGAAATGTATATGAAAAAGATGGGAATATTTTTGAAATAATGGGAATTGAATAAACATCTATGTTGTTTCCCAGAGGTTATGTATAACAGTCTCCTTCTATCGGAAAATTGATTTTTTTTTGTATCTTAGGAGCGTTAATATATGAATATACCAAGGAACATAACTAGCAATCTTGGGAGCAAGATTGCTAGTTAAGTTACTTGGTATATTTTTATTTTAATTTTGGAAAAAAAAATGTTGCATTTGTTTCAATATTTATTTGAAAGTACTGAACAATATTAACAAGTTCAACTACATTTTTGTAGATCAGTACATAGGAAATCTAGGCTACCCACAACGCATCCATTTAAAATGAATATATCATGAAATCCTCTCCTCCTTCACACACTATCACATCATAATCATAAACCAAAGATGACACACAAAGAAAGATAATAATATCTCAGTTTTCACGTGCAGCCTAGTATTTAATTTAATTCAGCGTCGTCTGTGGGCCTAGTTGGCACGCTATCAACTGCACTCACATTCCGACTCGACTCTGTTTATACACAACCGTATTTCAACGTGCCAAAATGTGGATAAAACTACGTTTTTAATGCGAAAACCTTGTATGATCAAACATTAAAACCGAGAGTTTACGCTGAAAGATTTAAAAGCACGTTAATCAACATCTTTAGGAAACATTCGAAATGTAAGGGAAGTTCCACACACGTCAGCTCAGCTTGATTGGCGGTAAAATCGAATAGATGTAAGCATATTGTGCACGTTTGGGGAAAATCCGCTGGGCTTAGTCTTAGCGGTAATTGTGCCGATTCTAAATGTGATTTAGCGATAGTAGATGCCGTCGAAAGGAGTTTTCCGATCGGCAAGAGACTAGCCTGCCTAGTAATTGCTTCGTTTCGGCTTTCTTGATAAACAAAAATTGCCGAATAGAACGTACCGACCCCAACGTGTGTAGCTCTCCTTACTCGTAAATGCACGAGTTTCGGCGTAAGCGGCCATTGAACCGATTTCCGTCATTAATTTGTAAATAAACGTATAAAGCGGTCAAACCAGTTGAGTGGCGAATTCTGCTGTTGCCAAGGAGTAGTACAATTTGCGTGTAATTCATTCAAACTAGTTGTTAGAGTCAACAATAGTTCGTGCCTATTTGCATACGCTAAGTATTGTTGAAGTATTCGCTAAAACGAGGGACATGGCTGTATTGTTAGTTAGAAATACTTAGAATTTATGTTTCTAAAGAGCCTGCCAATCAGCCTGTATACCTGTAAATACAGGGTGAATATTTTGAGATGGGGCTTCATTATGTGTGAAACTTAAAAAGTGAAACTAATGAAATAGAATAAAGTGACCAAAAGCAACAATGAGCTTAATTTAGAAGAAAACATTTAATCATCTTCTAGTCTTCTACCTAGCCTTTTCTCAGCTATGTTGGGGTCGGCTACCAGTCTTACAGGATTCAGCTGAATACCATTATTTTACATGGAGCAACTGTCTATCTGACCTTCAAAACCCAGTCAATACTGGGTAATGCGATACCCTTTAGAAGACTGGTTGTTAAACTTTCGGGCTACTGACTACCGGTAACGACTGTCAAAGATCTACATACAATTGGCAGCCGGGACCAACAGCTTAACGTGCTTTCCGAGGCACAGAGGAAACATTTAATAATAACAGCAAATAAAATATTTCTACTTGACGCATGAGGTTATCGACATGTGGAATGTAAACTCGGCTGTCATTGTGCCGATTGTCGTTACGGCCAATGGCCTGATGGCCGAAAGCCGACCAACATCTCTCAAGGCTCTTGTAAAGTTAGTTTTGATAAAGGGCCTGATTCAGAAGGTATTATTCCTCGATACGTTTTATAGCATTGAGAGGAAGTTCCTGTCTTTGGAGCCCTAACCACCGCTAGCTTGGATCTTGCTCTCGACACCGACGGATTACTATTTTTTTATAATACGGGGTGGAAGGGACACCGATGCGAAAACGGTTACCACGTATTCAGTACATCATTCTGAGCCACAGAAATATTTCATCGTGATGTACTGAATACGTGGTAACCGTTTCCACGTCGGAGTCCCTACCACCCCGTATAATAAAATTGTAATTATTAAATTCTAATAGTTAAGTTCTGTTATAAAGTTCCCGGTGCGTCGCCCGTGTGGATGTCTGGAATTATCATAGCGGGAATGTAAAAAACGTGCCAGACGGAGTTACTTTCGCATTCAAATTATTAGTGTTAACACAATGGAGCTCGTGGCTAAACAATAATTGCCGCTTGGGTCGATCTTGGCTTGGGTTAGGCCATGACCCATCCATGGCCTAACCCAAGCAAAGATCGACCCAAGCGGCACGCATTACTTGCCGAGTTTCATCCGTGCCTCAGAAAGCACGTTCAGCCTTTGGTCCCGGCTGTCATTTGTGGATCTTTGACAGTCGTTACGGGTAGTCAGTGGCCCGAAAGCCTGACAACCAGTCCAACCAAGGGGTATCGTACAACCCAGTACTAACTGGGTTGTGGAGGTCAGATAGGCAGTCGCTCCATGTCAAATACTGGTATGCAGTTTCATCCGGTTAGACTGGAAGCCGATTCCAACATAGCTGGGAAAAGGCTAAGCAGATGAAGATAATGTAAACCACAATGAGTAAAGGAAATCATGTTATACATTTGTTTAAAACCGGGTAAACAAAGGTGTTCCGATGGATGTGTGGTGTTATTTATCTAGGTAAGCCAGTAGCTAGCTAGTAGTTTGTCTTACAAGGATAGGCAGCATCCTCCTGTCTGCTAACAATAATATATTGCTATCAATCCGTCTGCTGAGCGTGGTAATTGTGGCTATATTTCTTATGGCCGCTTATTGTAACAATCTATTTGGTTCATGGTTAACTGGGGATATGTCTCATCTTTCAACTCATGATGAGAGTAAGATAGATACTTACAGCTATAAATATGATTATTAAGTCATTAACCCGAATGTTTTTTTTTGTTTTATCCACAGGTTTTATCCTTTTTAAATATGGATCCCTATCACATTTCGGAGCTTCGCACTATTACTTATTATTTTCATTCCATCATGAACATAGCCGAACTTACTCCTCAAGATTAATATCGGTAGATTCGCCCAACAGCGTCAAAAGATGATTACCTACAGCGAGAGCAAATCTTTTCTAATTACATATTACTAACAGCACATTGAACTACACTTTCTTGTGGCTATGATAATAATTATTCTAGCTAATTACTTCTTTGAATGTAATCTAAAATATTTAGCCTATGGATTGTCTCTTTGGTTCAATGATAAGCCGGTTACGCGAACACATTGTTGGCAAATACTCTCGCATTTTATGTTTATCGCTACTTAGTAAAAGGGTTTTATAGTAAAATAGGTTATAATCTTGGCGCCATGCCCCAGACGAGACAACAATCGTTGAGCTAGTGTCGGAGTCTCACGCCTTTGGCCAGCCATAGTTTATTAGTTTTTTTTTTTTTTTTTAATACTAGTGGCATAATCAGCCTATAACTTGCCCACAGCTGGAACACAGTCCACTCTATGAGAGGGTCGCAATCCACCCCATGGACCGCGCGAAGCCAGTGCAAAAGCAAAAGTCATTTATTCAAACTAGGCTGGAGATCAGCACTTTTTGAACGACAAGTACACAAGACAGTCCTCTAAAACCCCGCCCTTCGCCACTTCCCAGCTGTGCTCCCAGTGCAAGTTAGTAGATTTTTGGTTCTAAGACATGCCGGATTCCTCACGTGGTTTTTCTTTACCGTTTAGCGAGCCAAACGCTAGCTAAATGATGGATATACGAGGTGTAGTTATTTTAAGGTCAGATAATTAGTGATATTAATAGAGTCTGCCTCGTTGTTCGAGTGGTCGCAAGCGCGACTGCTGAGTAGGAGGTCCTAGGTTCGATTCCCGGGTCGTGCAAAGTGTTATTGTGTTTTTCCATCAAGAATTTCTCAGTAGCAGTCACGGATTTGTACCCGGTTGATGGCAATAGACTCACCTCCTATTACATGAGACTTAAAACATAACTGGCGAAATGTGGGGTGTACTATTAGGTACACCGATGTCTAACCCTTCTGGGATTAGAGGCGTGATGTTACAAACTTATAATATTAGTAATAATCATAACCCTACTCCACATTAACCTTCAAGACTTCTCCCGACACTTAATAACGCCTCAGCTCAGACAAAACAGATGCTGAAAGTCTGGAACACGTAAACAACAGTAGATAATTGCTTACTGTCCGTCGCATCGCATCTCATTAGAAACAGTACCCTACCTAGTACCTATCTACCTTATACAAACACACCCAAGTTTTTATTTATTGCAAAACTTGCTCGAGTTTGGATTACAGCTGTTTGCACGTTGTTCCAAGCTTTCTATACACTATGTAAGTAGATTAAGTTCTTTTCAAGCAAGACTTGGGGACATAAGTATCCATCAACTGAAAAGAGTAATGAGTTCATAAAATTCTCTATTAGGTACTTTAAGCTACAACGTTATTTCGTAAAACTTTATACTGCCTGATATTACATAAAAATGGGGCTGCGTAAACAAATATAAAAACATCATTTGCTTTATGGATATCGTTACTGGAGTCTTCGTTATATTGGATTTTTTAAGACTCAATTATAGTTTTCATTTCATTGTAATCCTAAGATCGCTACTGAAATTTTTGAGGCAATTAATTTAAATGTTTTTTTTATAAATGCAGCTAAAATTACCCGTTAGCTAATGTGAATAAAACATGATTTATTAGGTGAGAAAAAAAATTAGTAGTGAGTGGTTCGTTATTATTTAAAAATTATCAGAGACCGTTTTCGAATACAGATTTGCAATTATAGTTCACATCAGGTTTATCCACGGAATAAACATCAAAGTCACACAAAAATAAATCATATAAAGTTGGTTTTATTGTAAACTAGCGACCCGCCCCGGCTTCGCACGGGTGCATGTATTATACAACATATAAACTTTCCTCTTGAATCACTCTATCTATTAAAAAAAAACGCATCATAATCCGTTGCGTAGTTTTAAAGATTTAAGCATACATAGGGATATAGGGACAGAGAAAGCGACTTTGTTTTATACTATGTAGTGAAGTAAAAAATTTTCTGAAACTAAAATTCGTAAAATTCAATGCATTTGATACCACGAGACGAAATATATGTACCAATTTAGCGTCAGACTGTCAGACCACATAAGCTTTTTGTCTGTGACGGCTAATGAAACCTTCAATGTCAGACCTCTAAATCACTCCTCAACTTTTGACCTGTGGGTCAATAACTTATGACTCATACCACGTTAAATAAATAGTAAATATACAGTCACTTTATTAGGGCGACAGGTTATTTAAGTATCTCCGTTATTTTAAGACATAGTGTTTTCAGCAAAACATTCTGGTTTTTTTTTTGTATTATATGGTTTTTTTTTATATTATTTGTATATTAGAATTATTTTTAGATACAGACTATTTTTTCTACGAAAAAATGTTGTTCATTTTTAAATTGTCAGCTATTGAGCTCACGCCATAAGAATTAAATACCTACGCAAAGACTATTAATATAATTTGCATTAAACTAATTAATTACGTTTTATGTGAACTCAAACAGTTATTCGGATATAAACCACGATTCCACAACACAGTACTAACAGAAGGTCTAATTATAAGGTTCCATACAACGAAACGCTCAAAGCACTACAGACGCGCTACCCGAAACTGTCAAATTTTCCCACTCAACTTTGAGCCTAATGCTGTAACGATAAAGTTGAAAATCTTTTAAAGAAATTGCATCCAGTGCAAATGCTCATTCCTAGGATTCGGTTAACAATTTAGGTAGCTTGGAATCGCCGTACATTAATTACGTTGAAAACGGTGGAAATTCTGTATTCCGTGATGATATTTAGCTCTCTTAGGTTTGCGATGCTCGACTTAACTCACACAATTGAAATTCCTGCAGCACGCTGAATGTTTCATATGGCTTTTCGTCGAAGTTTTGGACGTTTGCGTGCGGCCAAAGTTTCTATGTTTGCCTGCGCCTGTACTTGTTGTATGGAGCGATGAGTACTGCTCGCAATACGCTACAAACATAGAAACTTTTGAGACCAACCTTCTGTACTATTCTGTGGCCGAACTAAGCGCCATCGTACCGTAATCCTTTAAATAAACAGCGGCCCGCTTCAAACAACAACCCAGAGTGATGAAAGAAAACAACAGCCCTAAATTAGATAAATTAATGTGGGCTACAAATTGCCCCCAACCTAATTCATTGCACTAATTGTGAGAGATTTAATTGCCACACTCAGCAACAAAAATTAATTAGAACCACAAGTGTTGGTTTAATAACAATATCATGTTGTTTACGATGCTACATGAAATTAGAGGAGACAGTTAGTCAGAATAATTCTTCGTAAATTGATAGCGATACAGGAATTTACTTGACGTAAACATGATTAGGTAATTTGTTAATATTACAGCTAAAATTATATGAATACTTTTTTTTTCGGGTGGGAAATCATCAAATGACTCCTCCCGCTCTGGGCGGAGCGGAAGGATGTGTCAGACTCTTACTGACTAAAACCCACCCATGTTCCTTCTTTTGCCCTTTATGTTCCAGGGCCGCGGTATCTCTTTCGAACAGTCCCGCAGCCCTGGCAGATTATATGAATACTAAACTAATCATTACAGTAATAAATAAATATCGACAAAAACGAGGAAAAATGTCATGTTAATGTTATAAAACATTCAAACAAGGTAAAGGACTCGTTTCAGCAAAGAACAGCTAAATCTCGTCAGTAGTCTCGTTGAATATTTAACGCAGCTGGTTGTGCATTCAATCTGCCAAACATATTATCTTCTTAAATTTCATCTTATCGTAAAACAGTTAGGTCCTACTAACGTTCGTGGAAAAAAGGCGTACCGTACGTTTGTGTATGTATGTATCTCTCGAACATAATAGATAGCTGTCCCTCCAGAAGCAAGTATATGCAACCATGAGGATGTGTCCACGTTACTCATCTTAGGTTATTTTACGCCACAGACAATAAAACAACAATTATGCAGGTTTTAGGTCCCATAACAAAGAACAAGAAGCCCATTCATTTCGACAAGCACATAACTATAAAACACGCCTTCACGGTGAAAATACAAGTTGGGTAAGTTAAAGTTTCTCCTTTTACTACCACTTATGTTCTAACACTTCTAACTTATGTTTGAAGTACTCACTAGGAGTTTGGTGTAGCAAGTCATGCGTGGGCACGCGGCCCTTAAAACTATCCAATCCCATATTTATACAATCTCTTGTTCCGAAAAAGTACTCCCGATCTACAGCGCCCGATCACATCGACTTCGATTCTGGAACATGTACGTAACAGCTTGCTGTAAAACCACCTATTTGTGGTTGAAGCAAATCGTTGTTTAACTCTTTCGTACACTTTACGACCGCCATAAAAGGAGTAAATTTACCGTGCCACTATTAAAATCTATTCTCGTAGGTGCAAACGTTAGGGCCCAGTGCGGAGCAGAATATCTTCGGCTATATGGGGCGGGTGCTATCGCAGTAAATCACCATTGCTTTCGTAAAACAGATCTTTACGTCAGCCAACTTGGATAATTAAAGTACGTTTGAGAAACAACGTAAACAAACAAGTTTATGTGACTTCTTTATGGATATTCAAGTGAGGTCTAGCGCGGCGAATTGTGACGAACGTTTATGACATGCCAGAGTTCGTTTTAGCCTATGGTCTTAATTATGTGCAAGGCATGAAGCCATGTCTAAAATGAGAGAGTGACGCTTGCACTGAGGGGCCATCCTTTAATCACGAGGTTTTGGTGAGGTTTTTTAGGCCACTTATACAGAGCCCCCCCCCCCCTCCCTCTCACTTGGTCGTCGTGAGGTTTTAGGCTATCCCCCCTCCCGTGTACAAGGATTCTTTAATATTATTGTAACCACCTTATTGTAATACGTACATTCGGAGCAAATAAAGGACTATTCTATTCTATTCTATTCCAGGATCACGTGTATTTTTTAATATTGCACCGATCAGACAGTTTTAATAAAAAAATATTTTCTATCGGATTTTTTAGATGCAAATTCTCTTGCTCGGGTTTTTTACACAAAAAATCCCTCGCTCATCTTGTCTTTCATTTATTATTGGTAAAAAATATTCCACACGACACACATACAATTAATGTTTTTTTCTGATCCCCTCTCCCTGTTCAAACCTCACGTGATTAAAGGACGACCCCTGATGGTAAGAATAAGAGCCAATAAAGACAATTTGATTCGAACATATTACTTGGAACTTCTTGGAAGCGCTCTCTTTGTTCAGCTTATGTGCTGAGGAAACTATCTCAGTTGCAATATATTAATAAAGCTTCCCTAACAAACTAAGCTACGTTCTAGAATATGAGTTAAGTTCGGTTTATCTTACAGTTCCTAATACCTTTCTTTACGAGCTATATAAACTCAAATGGCATGCACGTGAAGTAGGTCCGTAGAGAATGCTCTGTCGAACGAAATCGTATTAAGATTAGATTAAAATTCTGCTTTTAGTACCGTATCTACCGCAGAATGGTTTATGTGGTCACTCTACATAAAACATCTACTACGGTAGGTACCTGTACCACCAAATAATCGAAGTACAATTTTTGATAATTGTCCCACCATCCGCCTAGCCTTTTCCCAACTATGATGAGGAGCTCGTGGTTAAATAATAACAGCCGCTCGGGTCGATCTTTAGGTTAAGCCGTACTTGCCCAGGTTGGTCTGTGGATGGGTGACCACCCATTACATACCGAGTTTCCTCCGTGCCTCAGAAAGCACGTTAAGCCGTAGGTCCTGGCTGACATTTGTAGATTTTTGACAGTCGTTACAGTGGCCCGAAAGTCTGACAAAACCGTCTGTCTGTCTGTCTGGTTTTTGTCTGTCTTACCAAGGATATCGTATTACTAGTATTAACCTTTTGTAATAGGTACAGGTTATTAGTATTATAAGCTAACTAGCTTTTGTCCGCGGCTTCGCCCGCGTGTCGTACTACCGGGATTAAAAGTAACCTATAGATTAATCCAAGTTACCGTAACAAACATAGTTACATACCTACATCCCCCTTTTTAACCCTTCTGGGGTAGAATTATCAAAAACGCTGAGACACGTATAAATCAATTTTCAATCGTCAGCCTAAACACAAAATCTTAAGATCATAACTTAAAAACTGACAAACTTTCATATAAACTTCCATCCCCTACTTTACCCCTTAAAGGGTGAAATTTCCAAAAATCCTTTCTTAGTGGATACTAACTCTTCACAAAGAACACACCCTCCAAATTTCATGTCTCTAGGACCAGCGGTTTGGGCTGTGTGTTGTATCTCACCCAGTCAGTCAGTCAGTTTAGATAGATAGATAAGCATTACATCCACAGTACGTATTGGATGATTCAGGATGGCATATGTAGGAGGATACTACTGCCCACTGGCTGACAAAGTCTACAGAGGAGATGCTTATCTATACAGGATATATGTTTATCGCCACGGGTTTTTTGGTATCCTGTTAGAGAATTATAAATCCATTTTTTCAAGTACATTTATATTCTGACAATAAGTACAACAAATAAAACTTACGTCACTTTGCCAAGAAACGCTGGCGAAAGGACCTGAACTCATTCTTAACGGATTGGTTGGAGAAGGCAAATAATAAACAAAATTTGAAAGCCATGGAGTGGGCCTTTACCCAGAAGTGGGAATGAATAGGTTGATATAATTTAAAAGAAAAACGTCACTTTAATTATAATGCAAAAGCGCTTCTTATGCTTATAGGTATAAATTGACCACGTTGCTGATCATTATGGTCCTGGGTTAATTTTTATCCGGTTCTTCAATTAGGAACTTCTGTAGCAGCCCAGAGTCTGATTGGTGGCCGGTTGATAGCAATCGAATAGACTCGCCTTTTAAACATGGCGGAACCAGAATTTGTGTAGTATAATACAACTAAAAACCCGACTACTGAAAAATTACGCTCTAATTAAATTCGGCGTTTACAAGGTAAAATCGACTCCTCCTATTTTTGAAGTCGATTAAATGTAGCCTATGTTACCCGGGCCATAATAAAATAACGAATCGATTGACACTATTCATCAAAATCGGATAAAATAGTTTAGGCGCTACGGAGGAACATACATACATGGACTGCTAAAATCATAACCCTTACTCTGGGCTTCGACGTAGTCGGGTAAAAATTTAAACATAGGTAATTGGAGGTTGGTCTGGTTGACTGCCTCCTTGGTCCTCTAGTGGTTGCAAGAGCGACTGCTGAGCATGAGGTCCTGGGTTCGATTCCCAGGTCGGGCATTGGATTGTTCCATCAGGAATTCTCTGCCTTACCTTTCAGAGATTACAGGTGTGATTTTATGTTATGTTCTCACATACAACAATTTGTCGTGTACAGTGACCCAGCCTTACCGGTCAAAACCTTATAGCCATGGGTTAATGAAGAGTAAGGAGTTGAACATCCTATGACAACAAAGGGATGTCCCTTTATGTTGCCATAGGATATTGAACAAACATATCTCTGCAATATTATTGTAGATGTGACATGGCTTGCCATATTCTCCCTGACAACAGGGTTTATCCCGTGGACCTTTCATACTGAACGTGTTTCATTTATTATCAACAGCTTGTTGTCCTAGATTGATGATTACCTATGGCTTGTTATAAACCTTTTCACGGTTTTTTTTAGTAAGTACTTTGAACTTGCATCCTACAGTACAGTTAGTTTATCAGTTAAGGATTTTAATATAACTTTATAATTTTACTTCTGCTTAACCTAACTATTTGAAAAGTGCATAAGAATCCTAAAAACTGTACTAAAAAGAACGACGTAACTCGATAACATGGCAGGCATGGCTCCGGACCTTCTAAGCTAAAGAAATAATACATCTTATTTCGTAATTAAAAACATAACATCTACGAACAATTTATTTTGGTCTCACAATATGAGAGAGGATTTTGAGGATTAACAGTACCAAAAAATACCAAAAAGAACGACGTAACGCAATAACAGGTACCGTGCCAACACGATATCGCATCAGTCTTTCGTCACGAAACTATCGGATCCGGCGTGAATTTCGATCATTCGCCGTTGTTTGCTATAGAAGAACAGGTGTTCCGGTCCTCTGAGTTATTGCTCACTCTCCACGTGAATAATAGCGGAACTGTTACACTCGAACATTTGCACCTTTTTTCTGGTACAGCGTCCATTCGATAACTTGAAATTGGTCCCTAGAACGTTCGGGTAGCGTGTAACTACGACACTTATGACCGTTTTCTCCTACACTGGGCACAACATGAAATAAATGCGCTCTGTTCAAATTTCAACGCTTTATTCAGCACCGAGAGTTCATAATCATCATCTGCCTAGCCTTTTCCCAACTATGTTGGGGTCGGCTTCGAGTCTAACCAAACGCAGCTGAATACCAGTATCTTACATGGAGCGACTGCCTATCTGACTTTACAACCCATTTACAGTACTGAGTAATACGATATCCCTTGGTAAGACTGGGTGTCAGACTTTCGGGACACTGACTACAAATAACGACTGTCAAACATCTACAAATGACAGCAGGGACCAACGGCTAAACGTGCTTTCCGAGGCACATTGGAAACTCGGTATTTAATAGTGGGTCACCCATCCACAGACCAACCTAGACAAACGTTGCTTAACCATAATATCGCACCGAGCGACTGTTATTTTTTAGCCATCAGCTCCTCGAGAGTTGATTATCCAACAGTCTAATAATATTCAGGACTTTTGCTGAATGTTGGTCAAACCGGGCAGTATTTTATTACTTGCCATCGAATAGACTCTTTTGCTAGTTTGCGAGTTTAGTTCTATCCTATTTTTAGCTCTCCTTTACATTGTTTTCCATCTAACGCTAAAAGGATTTTGCTGTGCTGCGACTGCGAAGCATACAAAAAAGAATTCAACAGAATCCACATTCGAATGTTTGAAAAATTCTGAATATTTTCACAAAAGATAGGTAACTGAATTTAGCTAAATAGTAGTTAGTTAGAGTAATAATTAACCTTAAAGGAGCAATTCTAAAGAATGTTGTTGCTTGAAACCTCAGAAGAAGCTTATACAAAATTGATTAGTAATTTTGTATAAGCTTCCAAAACCATACAAATCACTGAATTTTCAAAGAAACTTGGATTTTAGCTAAGATAATATAAATCAGTAGCAGGGGTGACTGACATTATCCACGTGATTTTCAGAAGGAAAGGTCGTTTGGTTTATTAGTACTTCAAGAGTCAAAATAATATTTCTTAAGGCTCATTTTGCTAATTGGGATTCGGTGTCTACTTGTCTAGACAAAGTGGTTAATATTTATTCAGCTTGGATCGAATGCATATATATATGTATTTTTGACATTAACAAAATTCGAAATGTTAGTCATAATATACTGCTCGTTGTAATTACTTCTTTTTGAAACGTTGCCCCACACTAGAAATTTCTCCTGCATCGTGGGTACGTTTACAAACATTTAAACTCATACACACAAACAGCCAGACCCGGAACAACTATCTGTAGGCCATACAAATATTTGTTCCGTGCGAGAATCGAACCCGCAACACGAAGCACAGCAGTCAATCGCTCGGCCACTGCGCGAACCGTGCCGTCAAAAATCCTGCATCTTTCTTTCGATAGAATCCTGTCCACCTTGTATACAAACGATTACCACTTATTCAATGCATCATTCTGAACCCCCCCACATAGAAATAATTCATCGTTAATTTAAAAAAGCAGATGTCCCATACATTTTTACCATGTACGTATTGTACACTTTTGTAAGAAACAGCAGATTTTTTTTAATTACTGATGAAAAATTTCCATGTTCCCAGGGTTAAGAATGATGTATGAACACTCATAACCGTTGGTGCGTCCGGGTCCCTTCCTGGGCCGGCAGTCTCGACATAGATACCGACGCTGTCGCAAATTTTCGATCGCTTAATAATAACAGAAAAATTCGATGGCAAGCATCGTTGCTTGCGAGAAACGCATCTTGGATGTAGAGACTTGCATTTTTTGCAAGCATCGTTATTGCAACCGAATTTTTTCAAAATTATCCTTAGCTCGCGGATAATTTTGATTGCGCGATGCAGGATTTTTAGTTCTTTACTTGAGTCATTGATGTCGCTAGCGATTTTTTTTTAAATTATCTATGTTCGCTACAGACACAAAACCGTTCTGGTTTGAGGATTCCCTCTTTTCTATGTAAAATAAGTAACTTGACACGTTGATAACCCGTTCCTCATACCTCCAATCACTCAACTTTTTAATTTTAGGCTTGAGGAGACTCCAGGGCTGCGGGACTGTTCGAAAGAGATACCGCGGCCCTGGAACATAAAGGGCCAATGAAGGAACATGAATGGTTTTTAGTCAGTAAGAGTCTGACACCCCTTCCGCTCCGCCCAGGGCGCGGGGGGGTCATTTGACGATTTCCCACCCACAAAAAAAAAAAAAAAAAAGGCTTGAGGAGACTCCATAAAGTAAAACAGCTGAAAATAGTTACGAAAAACTATTTTCAAACAAACTCCTAATTAATGTTTTCAGAGCTAAGCTTTAAACTCTTTAACGCTGTGTACCGTCAGCTGTTAAATATATTGTAAATATATTTGTAAACCGCCACCTGCAAATGACGTACATGTTTCACAAAACGCGACTATTCGCGACGCCATTCAATCCTGACAATCAAACGAATTGGATTTTACAAATATATTGCTGTATTTGACAATAATGTTGCGGTCGTAATCGTTCAGACAATCTATACTAATATGTACATATGTTTGGAACAATGTCACCATAACTTGTTTTCTGAAATAGATCTGCAGAAATGCCGTTAAAACAATTAACATGCAGAAGAGAGAAGTAACTGATGGAAACCTTGACAAACAGTGCAGTGGATTCGCACAGAGATGTACGTCATATCAAGGTAAACACCGAGTGGTTTAAACACTGTTTTAAGCTTTTAAGATTTAAAACTAAACTTATACTGTCACTTATGGGATATCTTCCGTAATTACACAAAAAATTCAATCGAGAGGATGGTTTCAAATTGTCAAGTACGTGGAATCCAGTATTAAGTACTCGTATGCTCAAAAGAAGCAGCCGGCATCGTAATAAGGAGTCCACAAAACCTGGTGATACTATGAGTGTGTTTTGCCGTGACTTAGTGTCGAGTTCCAGTAATGCGCGTAGCAAAAGACAAAGAAAGAGAGTATACAGATAAAAACAAGTCTGTCTACTCTCTTTCCTTGAAGTGAAAACTTCTTTCACTTTTTTGTGATGGGTAAAAAATGTTAAACTCGCGTCAGGTCACCTGATCGTAAAACGGAGGCGAAAAATGCACAACGTTAATATTCAAGTTTTCACTTCTGTCGGCACTCCCGGAGTGCAACCCGTTGATTTTTTTTTTTTGGAAGAGCATCTCGCAGTTAAACCTCTGAGGTTGGCTACTGCTTAACCGGGCAAGTCCTGTGGATGCCTTGAGTGTAAGGCCTCCAGCCAGGGGCAGACAGATTTGTCTGCTCCTATCAATTTTATTTTCCATCCACCCGCATTCTCCAGTCAACCCGCGATAATGGCGCTTGCAACAGCTTCGAAATATCGAAAGCTCAAAATAACGAACAATCACGGAAGATACGAGTATCTGCGAGTGGTTTAATTTGGCAGGAAAAACCCTTAGTTCCCAAGAAGGAAGAAATCCATCAGATGAATCCAAGTCCTGTAGATGGTGGACTTGAAATCTGATCGCGTCTTTATGGCAGTCGTCCATTACTGACAGCAAGTTACTAACGTCTAGCTTTGGTTATAATAGCTAATTATACACATGGCCACAAAACTAATTGAATGAAGCGGTATCCCACAATATGCGCTACAACTTTGTTCTGCGGCTTCTCGTGTTAACGTTTAGGACTTATTTTGACCACAAACTATGCTTGATTAATTTATGGCTTTCCAATTTTGGCCACGCAAATTCCTGAATGTTACGAACCTTATTGTTGAAAACTCAATCAGCTCTCTGGTTTCTATTATTGGAAGTACCCACCAATTACCTGAATAACCAATTAGGGATAAGCAGTAACAACCTATTACAGCGATTCGCAGTAGCACACTGTACACTAGATTAGTTGCTAGTTAATGATAACAGGTTCGACCCCTATTACTTTGAATTTCTTAACTAGCAAAATTAAACGTGGTAGTAAACTTCTGCCTAGCACTTCGTGGAATACAGGTTTATTGTTCTGAATCAAAGCAATATCTCTCTTCGTCATTGATATCAAAGCTAGTAAACTATGCTTTTACCTCAACATAAGTCATCATCTGCCTAACCTTTTCCCAACTATCTTGGGGTCGGCTCCCAGTCTAACCGGATGCAGCTGAATACCAGTATTTTACATGGAGTGACTGCCTATCTAACCTCGACAACCCAGTTAGTACTGGGTAATACGATATCTTTGGTAAGACTGGTTGTCAGAATTTCGGGCCACTGACTACCTGCAACGACTGTCAAAGATCTACAAATGACAGCTGAGACCAACGGCTTAACGTGCTTTTCGTTGGCACGGAGGAAACTCGGTATGTAATGGGTGGTCACCCATCCACGGACCAACCTAGGCAGGCGCAGCTTAACCTAAAGATCGACCCGAGCGGCTGTAATTATTTAACCACGAGCTCCTAATAACTCAACATAAGTATTTCCTTGTAAACACTATCACCGCATCGCAATTACTAACGAAATTCCGAGCCCCTAGGTCTATGAAACACCATAGATGGATTGGTCGTCGTGCGTACATCAACAATAAAAGACAAAAACATACGCATCGGACGCAAGTGATCATCGTAATCTTCCTGTTAAACCAATTTGTTTGGAGCGACGGCGCAGCTTCTCTTCGTCTTCTATACATTTTTCATCTACCTTCTTTATCTTTCTTTCAGTATTCGTCCATTGCCATAACCTCAGTATACATTTTTGTCGGCCCTCATCATCTGCCGCACAGTCTATCCGAGAGAAATATTCCCTCTCAAATGACCAATGTCGCAAATAAAATCAACGTGAAAGACGCCGCCTTCATCGCGAATTGCAAAACACACAAGTGCTCTGCAAAACAGCAACAAAACAATAATGGCAGCGCGTGCCAAGAAATACACTGCGATTGTTTGTTGGGCAATGTGCTCATCACAATGATTGGGGAGCATTGTTTTCAATTACGTAATACAAACGAGACCAGTTGAAGCTGATCTCATTGGGACATAGTGTTGCCAGTAATGAGATTTCATCAATACTTTGTTCCTCGAATGCAGAAACGACAATTTTTGACGATCATAAAGTATTGCCAATTTTTACCCTTGTGCCCTAAGTAATAAGGATGAAAAGTAGTCGAAAGTCGTACCTAACAAAACATGCTAGTTTAAAGTGACCTGACTCAAAATTGAGATGCCTTCCTTACAAAGCGGTGGCCGGTGATCTGCTTAAACCAATCTCAGGATATCGGAATGCTTAATTGGTTTTCCGTTCTGAGGCGGTCCATCCTGTTTCAATTTGAAAACTGATCGAATTAGGCGATCGAGACGACAAGATATTTGGGCTATTGTATCTGGTACTTCTTAGTATCTAAACTTACATGAACTTAATGTTAGAGAAAATTCTCCAATAATTTTGGATGAAGTGGAAACATTTTCTTTCCGGTCCGTAAACATACCTGAAACAAAAAACAAAACAATTGTAATAAACTAGCAGTTAGTCGGTAGTTATAACAGTGACTATATTTTATTTTTATCTTAGTTTTGGCAAAATTAACTACCACCCCTATTTCAGACGTTATAATTCTGAAAACAACAGAAACATAAATTCGTTGCCAGACAAAATAAGGAAAAAATGGGGAAGAAAACGATATTTATGATGCATGGCGAAATAACCTAGTAGAGTTTAACACGCAAGAAACTACTGCTGCACTCTGTAAGTACAAGTAGTACTATGTGATCGACATAGAATCCTTGAATGAAGTCGCACCTACTTACACTAAATTGATGGGTCAGCATAATCTATTCAAATCTTACATAAGGCTATCGGCAGACTCAGTCAAGACAATGTAGGACAGACTTTTGCTTTATGTATGTGGAAAATAGTCGCAACAAAATACTCAAACTTGTCAAATTGTTGGTACCAAGAATCTGTTATGCCACAAGACAAAACAAAACAGCTCTGAGATAAAAGTATCGAACAGTTTTGTTTTAAACTTTTGGCGTTAGTTTGACAGCTCAAACGGCACAATATGGCGTCAAGATCAATAATACTGTTCTTATTTTGAAACTTGACGTCGCGCGTCGTCCATCAGCTTTTTCGAACGGAAGCTTGTTCTTTATTTGTTTATCTCTCTTTCTGCAGGCAATATGTGTGTTTTATATTTAAATTCATAATCATCCTAATGATTTGAATGATGGGGAGACATTAAAAATCTCTGTACCCACTAGAGATTGAATGTCAAAGTAAAATTGGGTACTTCTAAAACGACTTTCAATAGCATTGACATTAGGATTCCGATAGCTTCACATACACATGATCAGCCTATAATGTTCCCACTGCAGCACGCGTAGGCATGCTCTGACACAGGCCTCCTCTCTATGAGAGGGAATGGGCTGTAATCCGCCACGCCCAGTACGGGTTGGTAGATGTCACATGTCAAGTCGTCGATGTTTTGGTTCTAGGACATACCGGTTTCCTCACGATGTTTTCCTTCACGTTTTGAGAGCTGTGTTGATAAAATAAATTATACAAAGTATGCGCCTGCCCGGATTCGACCCCACAACTTACTGCCCGTAAGTCGGGGCCGCCACCACTGGCCAACCGCAGGTCTAGCTTTCGGTAACTTATGTCAATACAATACGTTTCTTACTTTTCTATCACCGTTGTCACCGATAAAATGTCACTTTGTCTAGCTCTTGAGCATATGAAATTCTTGCACGTGTTATTTTTGGACGTCACAATATCCTGTATACTCAAAGCCTCCTCCACCCAAGTACCGATCGCATCAATCTAAAATCTAAAACAATATACTTAGATATCGGCTATGTCTTCTGACAAGCACCGTGAATTTACACCTTCAAGAATGTTTTAAGTTTGCATAGAAAGTCTCCTCCACCCAAGTAGCGATCGCATCGTTCTAAAACAATATAAATATCTATAGAACCGTCATTTGTGAGTCTCAAAGCGTTCCGTTTGCCGTTCACATGACAATGATCTTTTCAAAGAGCTTTTTATTCAAACGCTTCTAAGCTCTGACTCACTTCCTTAGAATTTTGCCAATGATTCATGGATACTTAAGTTTACTTATAAATATGTCATTTGTGGTATAGCGACATCAGTTTTACGAGTATTAATTCTAAATTGTATTAATTTATTTATAGTTAGTTAAAACGTTATAACCACAGAACACTAATTAGAATATTTAACATGGAAACCGAAAAGAAAATAAAGGTAAATTATCAAGTTGACAACATAATCAGCCTATAATGTTCCCACTGCTGGGACACACGGCCTCCTCTCTTGAGAGGGAATCCACCACGCGGGCCCAGGGCGTGTTGGTAGATGTCACATGTTTTCGAATTTTTGGTTCTAGGACATGCCGGTTTCTTCACGATGTTTTCCTTCACCGTATTTGAGAGCAGTGGTGATGAAATAAATTACACAAAGTAATGCGCCTGCCTGGGTTCGAACCCACGATTTTGTTCGTAAGTCGGGGCCGCCACCGCCACCACTGGGCCACCACTGCTCTCTTCGATTAAATGGGTTAAATGTGACTAACATGGAACAGCGCACACTCTTGGTTACACTCTGCTTCTCTCACAGAATACCAGACATACCTATAATATAAGCATAACTTTCTTCCAGTCATCCGCTCATCAAGTCATCACAATTATGTAGTTGATCAGACAACGATAATTCACCCTAAGATTAAAAATACCTACGTCCGTTTTAAGTTATTTTGGTAAACACATTACAGTCAATTCTTATTGTACTTGGCAATACGTATTTCTGTTCAAGTGTTCAGACTTTTTAGATCCGTCATTTTTCCAAGTCAAAGAACAAAATGGCGCAAACTGTTGCAGGTAAGTTTTAACGATAGAGATTACTTGCCTATTAACAGTAATTATTCGATGTTCCATCTTGTGTGGGTTAATGATTGTGATTTCAGTAATGTTCAGTTTATCTTTTAAAGGCAATACGGCAGTTGGTTGTACCAACAGATAATAAAATGGAACAATTATATTTTGTAAAAAAAAAACCCACGATAAAAACACCAGTAACACCGCTACCAAAAACATCAAAAACAATATTTACGTACTCAAATAAGCAGAGATGAAAAAAAGATGATCTGATATTGACTCTCAAACCCTTTGAAGTCTCAATAGACGAACGCGAACGCTTACAAGCATTTTTTCAACAATCTGAATAACAATAATAAAATTACTGAGTCATAAAAAGGCGATCAAAGCATCAAGGAAGATGGCCTCGAGTTGAACGCTACACAAAGGGAGTAAAAAGTACCTACGGAGCGACGTCGAGCATCGGAGGACATCATTCGTCATCCCACGACAATCGCTCCACAATCGAGGCCGAGCGACATCTGTGCCGACAACAGGAAAAAATAGAATAAAAAACGAAATAGAAAATATCACGTTTTCGCATCGAAAATAACTAGGAACACGCCCTAATCGTGACTTCTCTAAAATTAGGACATAACATAATATCACGTCCGTAATTCCTCTGATGGGTTAGGTAGTACCCAATAGTTTATCTACATTTCGCCAAAGAGCCTTTTGCCATCCCCCGGGCACGAAAACAAAACTAAGGAAAGTCTTAAGCGTCATTATTAATATGCAAATGAACACAAGAAAACTGTTCTCTAAGAAACACCTGTGTTGCCAACTTTTACGCAATTTTTTCCATCTTTTCGCCTGACTCCTTGATATTGTAGGGTAACGAGTATCTGGAGAGAAAATGACGATGTCCATTTTACACAGATGGCCACCCGAAATTATACTCGTTTCGATGTAATCGCCCAGTCGGCCCTGCGGTCGTTTACTTTTATTAGCCTAAATATTATTCGCATCAATACAATTGTGTATTATGGAATTTAAGGACCATTTGGCTATAATGTACTAGACATTACCAATATGGCCGCGGTTTAAACCCAACAGTTTTGACGATTCGGTTGGAATAGATAGATTGTCTCGTTGGCTTCGATTCCCAGGTCGGACAATTTTAACGGATTTTTTTTTTAGGGATTCTCTGTAGCAGCTAGCAGCACAGAGCCTGGATTTGTGACTGGTTGATGGCAATAGGCTCGGCTCTTGTGACATGGGACTTAAACAGGCGACATGCGGGAATACTGTAGCACAGGTATACATCTGCCTAACCATTCGGGGGCATTTTAATAGCTAGTGGAGTATTAAATACTTCATGTACCATAGTGCAGGCGTGCGTCATAGCAATTTCTCGGAAGGATGGACAATAAAAACCGCATAAAACGTGAATGCAAGCCGTCAGCTATTGTCTCATCATATCGGTTCCCCTCACTAAGTATTACATCGCACAGGTGGTTGCGTAAATCGCCAATAATCGCCGTACATTGCCGTGTCACGATACGCTACACGAAAAATCTGTCATATCAAAGGAGTTATACAATATTGCGTTTGCGGTTTCGTCGTGAATTCTTACCATCTGTGATTTTCGATGTGCACACGGATTATCATATTCATGTCAAAGCGTGGTGTGGGAATAAGTCTTCCATATTGGGAAAACAGTAAACTATAATATGTCTTGCAAGTTTATTGAAAGTGTTGTATTGGAGAATCGAATATTTTGCTGTTTCCAAATTTTATACTAGCTATCAAGTCTGAACGGTCGAGCGGACAGGTAAACGTTTATTTTTGCGATCGCCCTCTCGTGGAACGTTTATTTTATTGAAACGGCAAAATATCAACATGACCATCAAAATTGCCGAGTTTTACAAACGAATGCCCCTGCGTGCACCACAAATTACTAAATGTATTTAGTGCTAAACGGATTTAAAACGTCGTTCAATTTTCTATTTATTGAAGATGGAAAGACAAAATGATTTCTGGTTAGTTTAACTATAAATTTTTCCAGTTATTTGTAGTACACGTGGCTAAATTACTATGGCACTGTGCATAAAACAAGAATGTTGAAAATTAAACGACAAAATAATTACGGCAATGTTGCATGAATACGTCAGAACATCCAAAGTAGCAGAATTAGCCATTACTTGGGCAGATATCCAACACAAGATAAGCCTTTATCTTCATAACACACATGACCTATTAACCTAAGAGTTAACAAACTGTGGAGCAATAAACATAAGACAACAATATAGATGCATGAAACATAAACTTAATATCACGCCTTTAATATCCGACGGTTAAGGCAGCTGTGTAGCTAATAGCACTCCTACATTTCGCCAGTTATGTTTAAGTCTCAAATAATACGGGGTGAGCCTATTGCCATCAACCGGGCATAGATCTAAACTCCATGGCTTCTACTGAGAAATTCCGGATGGAAACCCCAATAACATTTTGCCCGACCTGGATCGAACCCAGGAGCTCATGCTTTGCAGTAGCGCTTGCAATTACTAGACCAACGAAGCTCTCAGAGAGAGACATAGATGCATAGACAATAATATAGATCTGTTTGCATTGGTTCATAGATTACTCTGGCTGGAGGTCTAATTAAGGACATGCTGTTTAAGATTTATTGGACTCATAAAGCTGAGGACTCCTTAAATCCAGCATGCTGGGCGAAATTAATGCTACGACAACTTGATGAGCCCCTAACCAACCGGATTTATAGTTCTGCTTGAATAATTTAAGATACCATAGTATCGCTCGCTATATCATACAGGAAATGTTCATCCTACAGAAGATGAACGGAGAAAATCTGTTAAGGACTTGCATATACGAAGGTAGCATGCGAAAAAGGAAGCTAGCCTTTACTCAGCTGTTGATGCAACAAGAGTGTCAATGAAGATGACTGAAAGCCTCTGCCGGTACAACTTGGTTCGGTGGGGTATACCGATGAAGCAAAGTGCGACTGTGGAGTTTCATCCCAAACCATGGCTTACCTCCTGACCTGCTCTTAGTGCAACTCCACTTGCACTTTAAAGGACCTGACCGAAGACACTACCAACGCCGTCGAAGTAACTCAACAAATTTAATTAAATCATTATGGGAATCATTGACACGAATACATGCCTTTTTTTGGGATGGGAAATCATCAAATTATTCCTCCCACTCTGGGCAGAGCGGAAGGGAGTGTCAGACTTTTACTGACTAAAACCCATCCATGTTCCTTCTTTTGCCCTTTGTGTTCCAGGGCCGCGGTATCTCTTTCGAACAGTCCCGCAGCCCTGGCAGGCATCGACCCTTGCCCCTCTGGTTTGCTGACATCTCTTTGAGGCGCGCGTGGAACACGAACGCGCTGTCGACACGGCCTCTCGTCATAAGACGGACGGACGGCGAGCTAGCCCATTACTCACCGTCCACAGGCCCGCGCCTACGGTGACCGAGAGCCACCACGACGCCCACAAAAACATGCCTGAGAAATATTTCTCGACGGCATGTAAAGCCAAGTCAGAGGCCTATGGGCGCCATAAAAATTCTGGCACCAGGTTAGGCCACTAACCACACGATAAAGAAAGACACGAAGAAGAAGAATAAGTATGATGATGATGTTTACATCTTATCCTATAATTCGAGTAAAGTACGTTTTGTATAGACCACAGATAAAAAAGAAGTAATATCAAAAACGCTCTTGATTACACAAAATATTCATTCATTTACTTAGCAAATTACTCCCTCGACGCTTATGTTAAATAAAAATGAGTGTTTTACTTAATTGAATGGTTGCCGACTAATTATTGTAATAACTTTTGCCAAGTAAGAAGTCAAATTAACCAATGTTTTGTCCTGTGTTATCTTTACTGGTGGTAAGATACAAAACCATCGTCAACTTGAGGCTTGCCTTGTCAGTTTTTTCGACCTCATCAACCCAAATTACCAGTGTGGCCAAGAAATCCCAAACGGTATTAAAAAAATACAAGTAGAATTGAATAATTAAAGTTCTTGTTGGTTCTTTTTTCTGTTTTACTGGGAACGTTCGCGTATCGCCATTGGGAATAGCTACGGTATTAGTTGATTGCGCTCCAGCTACAAACTAACACAAAACTGCGCCAATATATAGCTTTCAATTTACAAGCACCGAAAACGATTCGCAATCAATGTTCGAAGCATTTTAACACCAACATTTTCTGCGAGTCATCGTTACTTTTATCTTGTTAAGTTTTCACTCATATTTTCTCAGCATGACCACGTTAAAGGTCTAACGCGATCTCGGATATTCAGCGAGCTGTAAAACTCAGCTTAGCTTTTAAAAGATTTTCTTTGGAGTTTCCCGAATCTTGACAATGTCGCCCGTCCTATCAAAGGTTAAAAAATAAGTTATCTATTCTGAGTCCCGACCGACTCACGATTCGTATTACATGTGATACGAAATTCTGAGGCAGATCTCAAATAAGTTGTAAATCTAAGGCAACATTTGTATACATTGCGTTCCTGCGAAGGAGCTCGTTCCCGGGGAGTGCCCTCTACGGGACCGTTTGAAAGGCCACGTTACCTTGCCATGGCTGGGTTGGCTTGGCGTCCTTTGACGACACTTGAGAGCACTTCGTTAGTTCACCGCAATAGGCAACTGTGTTATGATCCCGCACGTCTCAGGTTCGTTTCAAGTGCTCGTTTTGAGAAATAAGAAAAAAAGCGAGTGAGACGAACGTAATGGATGCATGTAGCGTGGTCTTACGATACAAATGTGCAATTTTATAATAAGAGAGAAGTCAGCTGTAGTCTGCATAATTATGGAGTACACGGATGTCATGTGAAGTGTTTGTCATCCTACTAATATTACTAATATTATAAATGCGAAAGTTGGTGAGGATTTCTGGAGGTATGGATGTTTGTTACTCTTTCACGCAAAAACTTCTGAACGGATTTGGATGTTTAGCACACAGATATTTTATAACCTGGATCTAACACATAGGATACTTTTTATCCCGGTAGAATGATCCCGTGGGACAATATTATCAGACTCCCGCTCTAAGCTAGTCATATCATATATTATTATGACTCATGTACTAACACTACTAACAATCGAGTATAAAATATCTGCCGTTTTTATATAATATTCGTTGAAAATCAACTCTTGAATTTGTTTACTTTATTGCAATAACCACGCAATTAAACTCTGATTATTATAATTTAGTAATTAAAGATCGTGACCTAAAAAGCTGATAAAGGCGCATTTTAGAGGTCAAATTGATGAAACGGTTTCAAACATGTGACATAAATGTTATTAGTTTGTCCTCATTACAAATTCCCTAGTTTAAAACAAATAAATATGTTCCCAACTGCATTGTCGGGCTACACACGTTATCATCTGTTTAGCCTTTCCCCAACTATGTTGGGGTCGGTTTATTTATTTAATGAACAGTTTATATACACACTAAATACAGAAAAGAAGAAAGGAACAGAAAAAATAGGTACAAAGGTGATGCTTATTTCTAAAGAAATCACTACTACTGGTTTCTAGTCTAACCATAACCATCTGAGTACTAATATTTTACCTGACCACCAAAACTCAGTTACTAGATAATACCTACGATACCACTTGGTAGGTAAGGATTATTATCAGACTAACGACTGTTAAAGATCTACAAATGACAGCCGGGACCGGTTTAACGTACTTTTCGAGGCTCGGTAATGTCTCTATGTACTTAATGGATGGCCACCCATCCTCAAACCGACCTCGGCAAGTGAAGCTTAACCTTTGATCGATGACAGCCGGGACCGGTTTAACGTACTTTTCGAGGCTCGGTAATGTCTCTATGTACTTAATGGATGGCCACCCATCCTCAAACCGACCTCGGCAAGTGAAGCTTAACCTTTGATCGACCCGTCCGGCTAATATTATTTAACCACGAACCTCTTCCCTCTGAATCCGGGCTACACACCGGAGGTATAATTTAAAAATAAATCTGAAGACAAGCGAGACCGAGCAGACGCGACGGAACCCACTTCTAAAAAAGACTTTACGGTTTAATCTAATTACGTGTTACGACTGAATTTGAAACAAGCCTTTGTAGTCCTTTTTCAGTGACTAAACTTTATATTGTTTGACGCACAAACTGTCAGGCGCTCGTTAGAGAGCGGTCGTGCATAAAGTATCTAAAACCAGGTATTAAAATAATTAAATTATCATAATAAAGTCAAACTTTTCGATTGAACCCTAGTGAAAACTTTAACTTAGAACTCATAACGATGGTATAAGGCTAAGCGTAATGTCTATTTGAATTAATCTTTCGAAATAGCAAGGTTTAATTGAAATAGGGATCTATTTAATTTGACCTACTACAGCTTATTATAAAACACCATGTGTGGTAAACAATCGTTTTATAGCGTGATTGTAACAACAAGTATTAACATTGATAACATTTAAAGTAGATACGTTATCGCAGGGCATTGTAATAACTGCTAATCAACATGACCAGAGAAAGTCTAATTGTCACTTTTAGGCATAAAAGAGGCATTACTAACTGCAAAATGCGTCAACTTGTTAACTTACACGGTATAAATGAAACCTTCACACAGCCGTGAACCAAGCATTTTTTACATCAAATTACGCAAAAAATAGTAAGGAAAACGATTTTTTTTTTGGGGTGAAAATTCACGGTTTACAGTAGAACTCCATGTAACGGAACTAAAATTTTATTGTCCTGATGGAATCATTGACTATTACAAGGGCCATGGAGGTATTCAAATGTCAACCAAGCAACAAAATCTTCCTTACATCATGTTAGAAAAATGCGTAGATAATTATGTATTATATTCATGCTTATCCGCGCATTTCACTCGTTACTTCGCCAATGTTCGTTATAAGGAATATTGTTGCATTTTTCCTTGATATATTTATCAGCAGCTGTATCGTTCGGTGCATTGATCTTAGTATCTATAAAACCTACACTACTGTGAGTACTAAAATACTAGACAGCACGATTATGTCGTGAGGAAAGTTTTGAGTAGGTATGATTAGGGTTCCGTACCCAAAAGGTAAAACGGGACCCTATTACTAAGACTCCGCTGTCTGTCTGTCTGTAAAAATTAAAAAACCATACAACAGATATGATTTTACGGAACCCTTCGTGCGCGAGTCCGACTCGCACTTGGCCGGTTTTTTTAATATGAAGTAAGACCAAAGAACCGATGGATGGATTTTATGAAAGATGATATGGCTAGAAAAGAGAGAAGGAGATGCGGCCTGATACAGATGTATGGACGGAAGAAGATAAGCTGAATTGGGATAAGACCAGGCTTAAGTTCAACAGTGAACTGTAACAGGTTCAATGATAGGTTGACGGAAGGGCAGGAGATACACAATGATGCACGATAGTTCCTAAGGATAACTAAGTAATGAAAGTGCCTCAATTAACATTAACATATGGCCCACTCCTGTCCTGTTCTATGTGTAATTCCTCCTGCACTTTGAGGCACATGTCCGAAGCTACCACCAACGCCATCAAGGCGACAGAGTTCTGGTCGAAACTAATTCGACCCTAATAAAGGGCATCTTCGACACTGCGAAGAAAAAGAAGACCAGCTACTTTTTATACAGATCACTACAATTGTATCGAACCTAAGTTTTATCGAAAAGGCTATTTATTAAGTTTGAAAAGAAACTTATTAAAGGCTCCGTTGATTCTTCGACGCGTACTGTGATTTCCCGCGGGTTCTTACTATGAAATCTTTCGGGAATTCCTCGGATTACCTATCGGAAAGGCTTTTTGTTAGACATCGATAGGCACTTAAATAATAAAAGCATTGGTTTTCTCTTTACTTAGAAACTACACGAGTATCATCAGCTGTCTATGATGTTTGTTAGCAAATGATTCTGGAGAAACAAATTATTTATTTTTTTGCGTAAATATTACTATTACTTATTGGAAACTATATTTTCGAGCCATTTGGGGTTGAAACTCTAGGACCGTGGGGTCCGGGTGCTCTCAGTCTTTTCAAGGAAATTTCAAAACGCTTAGTTGACACTTCCCGTGACCCAAGGGCTGGCTTTTACCTTGGCCAGAGACTTAGCGTTGCCATCCAGCGTGGCATCGCCCCCAGTCTCTTGGGGACATTACCAGTTGACAGCGTCAGCGTTGAGGAAGAGTTTTTTGACGCCATTTTTTATTTATTTTTGAGTTAGTTACTTTAGGTTATTATAATTTATAAGTGTAGGTATATAATATTGTTATGATTTGGTTTAGTACAAATATAGTTTTTTTTTTTTTTTATTAAAACAAAACGTCATTTTTCACGGTAGATTTCTACGTTAGTACATCCCATCCTTTTCCTAACTATGTTGGGTCGGCTTCCAGTCTAACCGGATGCAGAATACCAGTATTTTACATGGAGCGACTGCCTATCTGATCTCCATAACCCAGTTATAACTAGAACAGTATTTTGCCACAAGCTCCTGCATCCATACATCGATCGTTCAGAGTTGATTTTTCAAAGGACACCTCTGTCCAACCTTTCGGTGATTTGCAGGCGTGATGTTCTGTTATGCTGAAATTCCAGACTTTAGCCTGGTAAATAACAATCTCTCTATTACATGGGACTTTAAAATAACTGCCGACATGCGGGTGTAAACCTCTTTGTTACAATAGATAGGCGTGGTGTGTGTTCATGTAGTTTTATTTAATTACCAAATCCAGCCGAGTTCACATTACATACACATACCTAACGCCATCAAGTGCATCCTCCCCGGTAAGTTTATTGAAACTCATATTGGTTTTGCACATCCCGCCTGCGGTGTTGGCCTTATTTTTTTTTGGTGGGTGGAAATCATCAAATGACCCCCCCCCCCCCCCGCTCTGGGCGGAGCGGAAGGGAGTGTCAGACTCTTACTGACTAAAAACCACCCATGTTCCTTCTTTGGCCCTTTATGTTAAAGGGCCGCGGTATCTCTTTCGAACAGTCCCGCAGCCCTGGCAGGCATCGACCCTTGCGGGCCCCTCCCGTTTGCTGACAACTCTTTGAGGCGCGCGTGGAACACGAACGCGCCGTCGACACGGCCTGCCCGTTGTCATACGACGGTCGGACGGCGAGCTATGCGATGTTGGCCTGGGGTCTCGCCCGCATATAGGTGCGTCCCTAATCCTAACTTCCTAAATAATATTGTAAACTAGCTGTTGCCCAACCTTCGTTCGCGTGAAATTATTATTCTATAAAAAATATCTATGTAACTCTCCTTTTTTAATCGGATTTTATTCCCAAAAAATTTCAAGGGTTTTAAATTTTTTGCACGGAGCCTTAATTATTGTTTCGTAAAATAGAAGTAGCCTACTCCTTATTACATCAGCTATCTGCCAATGAAAGTCCTGTCAGTATCGGTCCAGCCGTTCCAGAGATTAGCCGGAACAAACAGACAGGCAGACAAAAATTGTAAAAAAAATTGTTTTGACATGTAGTAGGCCCACTTGCATAAGTACATCACTAAATAAATATAAGGCTTTTTAGTAACTAAAACATCATAGGATTAGGTACTAATCTGCATCTTTAAATTATTGAATAAAATAGAACGATGATACCTATACAGCTGGTGTAGCGATGGATGTGTTCACTAATCTTAATTCATTAATTACACACTTATCATAATCCATCCATGAATATCTTTTACATTAATTACGAAGCTTATTCTCACAAAATAGTTTTGGGATATATTAATTAACTCTTAACACGCGAGTCGCAGATATAACTAATTAAAATGTAAATGAAAGTCGACCCACACAGATTCTATTTGGGTCCCTCAAAAATTAAAGGCTTCGTCTGATAAGAAAGCAATAAGCGATATTTCTAAATGTTTATATGATGCAAATACATAAACATTTAGAAATATCGCAGCAGTAACTGTAAAATATTGCAATTCCGTATTCACAGATGTTCGGAAGAGCACTGTATTCACAAGTGGTTACATAATTAAAACATGAAGCTTGCAAGGACAAAACAAACGACATTAATTAATTTTGCTGTTGATTTAGGAGACAAGCCGGACCACTCATTATGTGCAGCTCGAATCGCAAGCAGAAATGTTCAAGGGTGAACCGAAACGTTAATTTAATTTGCAAATAGAGCCTCTTTTAAGTATGTTGGGTTTAAATTTCATATAATTTGCCTATTTTAAGGGGCTCGTGGCTAAACAATAACAGCCGATCGGCTCGATCTTTAGGTTAAGCCGTGCTTGCCTAGGTTGGACTGTAGATGGGTGACCACTCATTACCTACCGATTTTCCTCCATGCCTCGTTTGTCCCGGCTGTCATTTATAGATTTTTGAAGTTGTTATGGTAGTCAGTGCCCCAAAAAGTCTGACAACTAGTCTTACCAAGGGGTATCGTATTGCCCAGTACTAACTGGGTTGCGGAGGTCAGATAGGCAGTCGCTCCATGTAAAATACTGGTATTCAGCTACCGGTTAGACTAGAAGCCCACCCCAATTGAGTTGGGAAAAGCCTAGGCAGATGATGATGAATTTGTAGTAGTAGTTGGCTTTATCTTTTAAAAATGTATCTTACTCTATTTTTCTTTCGGTCGTATGCGATTACAAAAATCACCTGCATGGATTTTCAGTCATTTTCATTCAACTTTTTATTTTATGTTAAGGTAATAAGCGTCAGGGTAGCCCAAGAATTTAAAATTTATTATGATTTTTTTACAGTTTTCCGGTCAATGTCACGCTGTATGTTGAACAAAATTACTTAGCGGCCGTAATTCGCATGTATTTACAGAATTATAATCATTAATGGGATTAATCGAAATGGTCATTCAATGGGACTAATCGAAATTAAAGGGGTTGTATTGATGATTTTAATGATTATAACTCTGTTAAGCCATATTTTTTACGGCCGCGAATCATATTTTGATCAACATTCAATCTGACACTAACCTGCTAATTGCTAAAAACGTAAGAATTTGGCGGGGTACATTGGCGTCTCCCTTAAAAGAATACTACTACTAATGTATCTTCATTCTTCATGAATGAAGACACACTAATAAAATTCCTAACATAACTTCTTAACATAAATATTCATATGTAGTAAACTACGATAAAAAGAGGTTACCCATATTAAAAATAAGATAATACCCCCATCCATCGAAAATAGCAAAGGTCCGTAATACAAAGTCGTGGTTCCCAGCGGCATATTAACCCATCCCCGGACCAATGCCTAATAGTAATCATTTAAGGATGGAATTTCGACCACTAAGGCTGATTTTATAGTCACGCGTTTCAGCAGCGCCGTCGGAAGCGCGCGCGCTCGGATTTGTATTGGGGTAGTAGTAGCGTTTCAAATTCGCGCGCTTGAGCAGCGCCGTTCGGTGTTCCTGTTCAACAGCGCGCTGCCCAACGGCGCGTCTAGCGGCGTGACTATAAAACCAGCCTGACACACATGATTAGGGCTCCAGAGCTGTTTTGTTGCTAACCAACCGCGGGATTCAATTACAAATACGAAAAGTACGGATGAATAAAGTACAACCGAATTTTGTAATTCTAAAAAGATAATTTTATACCTGAAAATATTTTCTGATATGATTACTAAGAAGCCTTAGCACATAGAAGATGATAAGACTGGCATGTGACACGGATTTTATCGAATTGAATAAAGGCCTTGATAAAATCCGATAGGTTAAGGAGTCCTTGGTTCCTTAACAACTGAGTTCATGTTACAAAACGAGATGTAACTTTAGCCCCTGTCTGTTTTTGTATTTGAATCTTTATTCCAACCACTGTAAAGTTTACAATATAAATCTATCAATCTATCAGAGATCCTGAAAACTTTAAGTCAGTATTCAGAATCAAACTGGTTTAACTGGCGAAATGTGGGTGTACTAATATTGGGTACACCTCTGCCTGTTTATGGTTTAATGAGAACACTCCATCTTTACTGATTGGGATCGCTCAATATTTGGAAAAAATATAACCATGCCTCCAACCCCGAGGCGTTTCTTCTGGGTTGTCATTCGATTATCTTCGACCTCTGTCGGTGCGGGCAGTCCACTTAACGGCACCCAACCAGACTTTAGGACCATTAAATATTAATTAGTGCTTCCTACAGTCCATGTAAAATAAAGACCAAGCCCGCCACACTATTCTCAAACCACTGTAACTCCTGAAAGCCAGAATCAACAGTGGCAACCACCAGAAAAGCGCCGAGACAATGAAGCTCGACGAAGTCCCAGAGAAACAATTAACTGACTTGGATCCCGCAACGAAATTAATCAGAAAAATATAGCGGAGGAGTAGGACAACCATAATTTCCACTTCTCTCCATATAGGAGACAGAACTAAACAAGGCCAATAGGCACAAAGGGACGTTTACAACTGGGATAAGCCCAGTTGCCTAGCACCATGGAAATAAAGACCATGTTGTCACGAGCTATGCAGAAAAAGCTTATGTCGCGGTAAAGGATTAGCCAGTAAGCATGGTGGAAGTCGAGGAGCTGAAATGCCCGGCTTTGCCCGTCGTTCGTAAGTGTACTTATACGTCATCATCTGTATTGGACTGCAGTAAAAGATCTTAATATCACGCCTATAATCTTTGAAGGGATAGGCAGAGGTGTATAGGGTCAAAATAAATAAGGTATACCTTTTTACGTAAACAAAATAAAATGACAACAAAAAACCGTTTTTTTTACCATAAACTAATTAAAGTCAATGCAATATCTGCGGTTATTGACCCCAAAAACATTAACAAACGCATTTTGTTTAAATAATATTGTCTGTCTCTTAAGCTAATCTAATTTGTTCTTTATATCATCGGTTCAAATGCTAATAATATGGCCAGCCCTGTTACCATAATGTACTTATTCTGAAATTCTGATACGTAACACCTTGGTAAAAGGAAAGAATAGCACTAAAGATGAAGTTTCCATCTAACCAGCTCACTTCATCATTCCATTGTCGCACTAGTGCGTGCTACCCAGCCTGTAATAAGTTCTTTAATGCGTACCGTATTGTTCGCTATGGTAGATTAACAATGGCGTCGTTGTTAACACGTGCTATTTTCGCACAGATTAACAATACGTACAGTTTTGCAGTTTTATTAAAACGAATGTGACGAAAATGGATCTTGGTACTTTCGTTCAGTAAGGAAAAGTATTGAAGATGTGTTATTTGAAGTTTACAAAAAGGAAATACGTTACTTTCTTTGCTTGTTAATAAAACATCTTTTTTTTTTGCTAAATGGGCCTGCTCTTGACCTCGATCACGCCTGATGGAACGCGATGGATGAGGTCTTTGATGGAACGAGCGTGCCCAGAAGATGCCTGTTCACTCTTGCTTTGAAGGCAGGCGGGTTAGATGTGGGAGAGAAGACAGATGCCAGCAGAGAGTATTGTCATACCTTTAATTGATTATCATTTATCTGATTGGCCTGTTGGTCTAGTTAGTGACCCTGACTGCTAGGACGGAGGTCGTGGGTTCGATTCCCACACAGGACAAATATTTGTGCGATGAGTACGATTATTTGTTCTGTATATGGGTGTAATTTATCTATAATATGTATGTATTTAGAAATATATAAGTATGTTTATCAGTTGTCTGGTTGCCATAGTACAGGCTTTGCCTAGTTTGGGATCAGATGGCGGTGTGTTGGTTGTCCCAAGATATAAGAAGATATATAATTATTCTATGAAACGTAGGTGATAATGACAATGGAAAAGGTACTAATACGCCGTGGTAATTTTTTTCTTACACGCAACATTGAACAACTTATTTTCAAAGCTAACGGAATGATTTTTAAATCTGCTCTGTTTTACTGATACTCAATCAAATTGAATCGAGAAATGATCACTAAAATTAATCATTATAACTACTTAAACCTATATGTATAGATAATTAGATATATAGGCCTTCCGAACTCCCGATAGACCGTAGGGAATATTGCGAGAACCTAGACATAATCTGGGTTTTGAATTACACCTATAAGTACGTTCAAATTGTCTACAGGTACAGGACTTGCTATAGTAAGTAGGTAGTATCAATAGCCGTAAGTGCATTGAAACGTCAACAACATAAGTTATGAAGCAATTAATCTAATTAATTAAGCGCAGAACAATCAGATATACGGGGTGGAAGGGACATCGACGTGAAAACGGTTACCACGTGTTCAGTACATTTTGAGCCACTTAAATGCATACAAAAGTCATGTTATAAAAAAAGAAAATCAGCTGTTTCCTACAAAAGTTCAATACTTTTTAATAACCGATGAAAAATTTACATGTAGGGGGGCTCAGAATGATGTACTGAATACGTGGTAACCGTTTTCGCGTCGGTGTCCCTTCCACCCCGTAGGTATACTAATAATTTGTTTCCACCCAATCAAGTGAAATTATTAGTTCATTGTTCCGAGAGTATCCTATAGTATACAGTTAGGAGCAACTTGCTGCAGTTATCGATCCAATAAATTGCCCTGCACGCTAGAATTAATCTATATAAGACAGAAACCGGATATGACAATGCGTTGATAGAGCTATTTATCAGGAATCTGAATAACTGCGCGATATATAACTATCAGATCGTGCATGGAACCGATTAATCTCGCTTATAGGGGCAACTTGTAACTGTAATTGCTTGCTCTGCGATAAATTTAACATCAGGTGACTTAGTACTACTCATCATACTTGGTATTATTAATTTGCAACTAGAAACTCATTGATAACTATCATTATTGTCTGCAATGGCTCATTCATCTGTTTCGATGATATACAAGTGTCTCTATATCTGTACGCACATAACATCGAGCCTATTCTGCCAGAGGGGAAAGGCAGATGTCTACCTCTGTGTGTCCAACGTGGGTGTTCTATTCATAGTCCCTTCTCCACCCGTATCTCAGTATCGCGATTTCGAGGGCGAGCCTTGGGTCACAAACCCGGCTTAAATTCCAGGCTCTGAGACTACCTAAACCCTAAAGTTACATTCCAGTAATACACTACCCAATCTGGGGATCAAAAATAGATCCCACACTTCAGTACCAGCAGTCACTTCTACGACCACTACATCAAAAACCAAATTAAACACCAAGTCAAATTCAAAGAATTTAAATTCTAAACAACTATTCACGATGACACTGTACGTATGTAAACAGCAACATTCCTTGAGTCATTTCAAACAAAGATCTGAGGTACGAATGTCGCTAACAGTTTAATTCATTAGATGACAAACTGACTCGCCAAGTAATTACGTAAGTACGTCCCGAAGTCCCGCTTGTTACTGCAGTAAAATTAGAGATGGCGAACCTATGGTACGCGGCGAAATATTCTGGGCATTTGTTCAGTTCTCGGTCATAAATAGTGTATCCCTCACTGATCACCTGTATTTATTGCTGTATAGTTCTTTTAGCGCATGACCTTAATCAGATTTAACGCAATTTCACAAATGCAACAATGCCTTTGCTAAACGGACTCCGGACTTAATTTTTAGGGTTCCGTACCCAAAGGGTAAAACGGGACCCTATTACTAAGACTTCGCTGTCTGTCTGTCTGTCTCCAGGCTGTATCTCATAAACCGTGATAGCTAGAAAGCTGAAATTTTCACAAATGATGTATTACTATTGCCACTATAACAACAAATACTAAAAATTAAAAAAAAAATATTAAGGGGGGCTCCCATACAACAGATATGATTTTTTTGCCGTTTTTATAGATAATGCTACGGAACCCTTCGTGCGCGAGTCCGACTCGCACTTGGCCGGTTTTTCTAGAACGTTTCCATGGTTGTAGCTCTGCGTAAAGATATCTGTAGGAACTTGGAAGCCCATTCTATATCTTGCACGTAATGCAGGTAAAATGATTCACAAAGGTTTACCATCCCTGAACCACAAGTTGCGAGCATACAGACAGAGCACAGATAAAATTAATTAGCGGCACCACAAGTCCATAGACGAGACGGCTCCGTCGCACGCACACGTGCCGATGTCTGTCTGCAGCTTTTTATTAAAACCCCAAGTCTAACAGAACGGCAATGAAGGTATTGAAGAAATATATTGAAAGAATAACAAAGGTAGAGTGAATGGGTATTGTATCGAACAGATTGTCTAAGGAGTTTTAATTGTCTGCAATTGTTTTAGGAACCTAAGTATTAGTAATTCAGAAGCGAAATCGTTGACGATGTAATGTTGATTGTTGATGAAATCGATAAACTTTTGATTATAAATCACAGTACTCTCTAGTTTAATGCTATTCAATAGTTACCGTTATTGTTAGCCTGTGTCATCTCACTGTTGGACAAAGACCTCTCCCCATGACTTCCAGTTCTTTCGATCTATGGCTAATATGGAGCACTGGTCGTTGGTTTTGTTCAACTCTTCCCGCCACCCTGCAAGGTCTACCACGTCGCCTTCTGGCTGTGTCAGGGCTCCTCATCGTGGTTATTTTGGACCACAGCGGGCATAGGGTAGACACGGCCAGCCCAGTCGCACTACAGTTCAGCGGCTTTTTGAGCAACGTCAGTAATTTGTGTTTAATAGTATTTAAACAATTAAAATATTTGCATAGGAACTGTTAATCACTCCAAAGCTTGCCGTTTTGTAAGTTATACCTAAAACAAAAAAAAATCCAAACAAAAGATACAATTCCAGATATAACTGTGACATTTCACGAGTCGTGTCTTCGTGAATAATTCTGGCTTTAAAGTTAAGGCCTGAACAAACGTTTCGCAGGATATTTGGAGCTGAAAATGCATCCATATCTAAAGCCCCGGCTTTTCTTGCTACTCCACTGTTCGTTCTGACAGTGAGACGAGCATTGTCTGCTCAGTAATCTGACTATCTGATGCTTCTGACGTCACACTGAATTTCAGATTAAGGAAATCCAATTTGACTTTAATAAGGTTAATACTTCATTATTTTGTTTGTTCCGTCACTTGGGATGAACGTAATTTATCAAAATCATCTTGTGATAAGGCCCTTAGCTTATAGAGAATTTGGGCGTGGGAGTTACTGAAGTTACTTTATGTTAAACGTGAAATACGCTTTAGAATGAGATGCTGCATGTCCAATTACGATCTCATTTTTTTCATAACTTTATTAAAGCCTGCTCCGAAAATTATTCCGTAGGGACCTAATTAAATAAATATTTTGGAGTAGCCTCGTTAGTTTAGTGGTCGCAAGCACGACTGCTGAGCATGAGGTCCTGGCTTCGATTCCCAGGTCGGGTAGTGTTATTAAGTTTTTCAATTAGGAATTTCTGAGTAGCAGTTACTGATTCGGATTTGTACCCGGTTGATAGCAATAGTCTCGCCCCCTATTACATGGGTCTTAAACATAGCTGGCGAAATGTGGGTGTACTATTAGGTACGCCTCTGCCTAACCCTTCGGGGAGTACAGGCGTGATGTTATGTTGAGGAGTAGCTTCTACCAACAGTCCTTCGTCGAAGAAACATTATCTTAAGGCACTTGATATCAAACTAGTGTAGCTCTTCATCAGTGAATAAAGTTTAAAATCGAATGAGAATTTTCTGAACTTACCTTCTACATTCAAAGTAATTCAAACTATCATACTTACTTACAAACTTGAGTTATTCAGTTCTTCTTTACTATAAACTAGGTGTTGCTCGCGACCTTCGTCTGCGTGAAATTATTATAAAATATTACATCCCTATTTGAATCGGATTTTGTTAATAATTTCAAAGGTTTTTTTGTTTTACACGGAATACAAAACCTTTTTCTAAAATAACATCAGCTGTTTTCCAGTTAAAGTCCCGTTAAAATCGGTCCAGCCGTTTCGGAGATTAGCCGGAACAAACATACAGACGGACAAAAAATAAAATATTTTTTTGTTGTAAGCACCATATAACTTCCGAATGTATTCAGTAAAAAGCTGTTATTTTGACATCACAAACAGACACTTCAATTTTATTTATTTGTTTAAAGAGATGTTCAGACGATCATTTTTGTGTAACACATCATTTCACCTGCGACTCGATAATCTACCTTATACCTTTATAATTACGCACAATTATGGCTGCCATAATAAAGAATTTAATCCCCAGAGCCACGGAAACACAATCCGTCCTTTGTGATAGATCCCACTTTTAACTTTCATGAAAAGTTTAATTAATTTCCTATCAGAAAATATGCAAACTACGTGTTTTAATTAATGCTTCGTACTTGTTTATAATGAGGTGTGAGCTCGGCTCAATGATTTAAAATCTAGCGTTGGTAAATACATAACAGAAATATATGTACGTGCCGATCCAATTAAAATAATTTCATAGATTCCTAGACTAGAATTTATTTATGTTTTTGTTCACAAATAAATTGCGAAAGAATGTGATTTTGTCAGATATATTAATAAAGTTATAGATAAACAAACGTGACTGACTGCACAATAATACATAAGTAGATAGGTAAATTGTTGGATTTACTGAACATATATATAAAAAAGGATACTGAACACGTATAACATTAAAAAGTAAGTAACAAAATTAAATACTTTGAGCAGATTAGCACAAAAATGATACAAAACAAAGGCGACATGGCAAAATAAAAATTAAAAACAAAACCGTAGCCGCATCGAGCAAAATTTAACCACCTGGACGCAGTGCACCAACTGATAAAAATCGTATAAAATAAAAGGTAGGAGGCCGCCAAAAGGAAGAAAAAGATCGAGAGTCCGAGACGGCCACAACGGACTTAACCAAATAAAAAAGATGGAGGCAGATTGTTTCAAATGGACTTATTATTATGTCGGCGTGCGACCTACCGCGAGCGCATGGGACGGGACCACGTACTGACCACTAATCCTTTTTCAAAAACAACAAAAAAACTCCTTAGATAATTAATTATGTTATTTCATGCCCGACGGTGAAGATCAATATTAGCTTTGAGATAGTAAGAAAGGGTTGATGTTAGACTGATCACATTGAAGATGATGACTAATGCCATACCAGAAATTCTAGATCACATTACCTACAATGCATAGAATAGAAGAATTTCAAGACGTCAGTGTTCTAAATTCAAAACAAGAAGCCACGAAAACAAAAAAAAAACAACGAAAAATTTGCAAAACTTGATAGCTTACTCGACCAGAACCATTTTGCAGGGGACACAAAAAAGGGAATAGTTCTCAAATGGCCCGCCATTTACTGATTACCTTTGTAATGTATGACTCAACATCCGGCGAAGGTAATAATTTGTCTGTTCCCAACATCGACCTTCATTAGGACAACGGCAGGTACAAGTTTTTTTCTTCTCGACCTAATGTCGAACCACCTTATTATCGTCTCGTAATCGTTGCCCTAACATACTGACAACACGACCGGCTTTTTATTACTTACGTTCTTTTCGATTATTCTTTTGTTTTCGGATTGATGATATATGATGATGATTCTATCGTTTCTGAGAGCCTAAGGCATAACAACAATGGTCTAAGTAGAATAGGAAGAATACAGGCTTCAGCAGTAGGAATATAATCAAATTTAGCGAAAGCAAAACGATCGTATTAACTTTCAGCAGTTTGTGGAACTACCAAGGAAATGGTAAGAGGTTATGTATTCCAGCAGCATCTTTTTTTTTTGCTTATTCATTGTGTGCAATGTTTGAGTAGTTGGTTACTATATGCATAATCGTATACCACGTATTTGGTAAGCAACTACCGTCTGACCTTCAGTGTTTGGGGATCCCAAACCAGTTCTTTTTACAATTTGAAATTATTCGTGTCGGCAGCCACGAATCAAAGCTCTAATAATGATGAACTTTGTATACTCACAATGAAATACAAATCCGTTGTATTGGCAATAGAACAAACTAAGTTATAGCAAACAAGAGTTTGTAGGTACAAGTAAAAAGCCCGATTATTTGAAATCCTTTCAACAAAAATAAGTTCCTCCTAGCTTGAACAACGTTCAATATGAAATCTATCGAACAATACGCTAGTCTGATAACAGACAGTAAATCACTTCATACGACAACAGTTTGCCTTAAGACGATAATACTCAGCGAGGAATATGAAAAAGCTTTATTGGACCCCTTTGATTTGACTTCTTTGTGAGATCTGCTGGAAGGTTTCCATTTTCGTCCCAAATCCACGGACCGAATGAAAACTCGTTTGCATAATATAAGACAAGCCTAGTATCGAGACTAAACGCAAATAAATGGTTCCCTCAAGTTAAGACGACAATTTACCGGGTCAACGGAGCCAAGATAAATTTGAGACCAGACCTTACCGAATACAAAATCTGTCGCTTACTCTTTTTTGATAAAAGACTATATAATAAAGAATTGTTTCTGTCAAAAGATTTGTAGGCTTACCTTAGGCTTACCTACCTGTTTTGTTACGTAACCTAATATTAGGTACGCTACCTTTATTTGGAAAATGTTTTCTAAATCTATTCTACCGCAAGAAGACATCATTATTTATTTTCGTATTTGCCGTTACGTTTAAATAAGAAATGTGTAGCTAAGTAAGTACTTTTATGAAGATGAATATTGTACTCATGTAGGAGACATTTATCCAAGAAAAATAAAAACAGCGGTTAGTAAGCATTCGAATTTCTAACTCTTTTGCGGTCTGTCGTCCTGGTCATAGTCCACTTTAGTGATTCGAGTTTTCTCTTGGGGAACTTTTCTGAAATCCTCGTTGATTGAGCCTTAAGCATAGCAGTAAGTAGATAACAGGTCTATAAATTTGGACTGGATTTTATAGGAATTCAGAGTTTAAGATAGAAAAACATGATAGTATTTCGACGATAAACGATCAAAGGACATTTCAAGCCTAATAAAAACTTTAACAAACACCATAGTAGATAATAAATCGCAACAGTAAAACTTCTTACTGATTTCATCTCTGAAACTAAGTTTGTTTGTTTCGTAAGCACTTGGAGAGATAAAACTGAAACAAGTAAAGCGGCGAGACATCTAATGAAGCAATCAGTGGATACGTTCATTAGTAGACTCGTGTGTTTGTGATTGTACAAGAGCCACAGTTTTACTGGCTAATTTAGCCATTTTCCAAACACAGAAAAAACATAGGTATTTGAAACAAACTACTCTGTGGGTATTAACGTTAAAAGCTCTATTGCTATTAATTAGGTCCACATCTTTAATATAAAAATGAATCGCAAAATGTGTTGGTAAGTGCATAACTCAACAACGCCTGGACCAATTTGGCCAATTCTTTTTTTTAAATGTTCGTTGAAAAATTTAAAAAATATAAGTTTATAAACAACACTAGGATACTTTTTTTCTTTTTGGTAGGAGTAGGTTAGGAGTAGGGTAGGAGTAGTGTAGGTGTAGGGTAGGAGTAGTGTAGGAGTAGTGTAGGAGTAGGGTAGGAGTAGTGTAGGAGTAGCATAGGAGTAGGGTAGGAGTAGTGTAGGAGTAGTGTAGGAGTAGGGTAGGAGTATGGTAGGAGTAGTGTAGGAGTAGGTTAGGAGTAGGGTAGTAGTGTAGGAGTAGGGTAGGGTAAGGGGTAGGACACCACGCGAACGAAGTAGCGCTGGGCAGCTAGTTAATAATAAAAATGCGACAGTCTTTCTGTTTATTTTTCCTGATAGAATTTGGCATACGGTTAGACCATGGCCAGGGTTACGGACAAGGGATATTTTTTTATCCCTGAAGTACGTTCCCGAGGAATAATTTTCGAGATCCACGTGGGCGAAGAAGCGGGTAAAACCTGCTAACCATGATAGTTACTTACTTTACCGTAATCCAAATAAGTAATTACTTAGGTCCTTCTAATAATCTGTTAATTAAATCCAAAACCTATCTAATCTTCGTCCAGTCTCTTACTTGAATTTACATTATTCAATTGTAAAAGGAAGATTCGAATGGCACGACCGCGTTCTGTTCAAATTAAATTTTAACACCATTAATCTATGTAAATTGAAAGCCTGGCCCATCTGATTGAATGTGTGAACCCATATCAATGTTAGACAGAAAGAGATTCATTGAAGTAAGTGCTAATTACTCTGTATTCTATGAATGATTTTTATTTCTTTGCTAGAGGAAAAAAAACCGGTTAAGTGTTAGTTGGACTCGCGCACCGAGTGTTCCGTATAAACTTGTAGGTATTTTGTTATTAAACTACATATTTCTGTTTTCAGATTTATTCCTTTACATGTGCTATAAGACGTTGCTTCTTGCCAAATTTCATAATTCTAGGTCAACGGGAAGTATATATGTTTTGATTCCCTTGTGAAATCGCAAACCTTTTGATCGCGTTGACTTACAAGTTTGATTTTTTCAGTGCTCTAAAGGGTAGCAGACCTGAGTATTTGATATTAATTTCAGCTTGATACCTCTACGTGTTCCTTAGAAAAAGGGTCTTGACAGACGGACAACAAAGCGATCCTATAAGGGTTCCCGTTTGTCGACTGAGTTACGGAACCCTAAAAGCAGTTATTTATTTGCCTTTGTCTCATCATCCGTCATCCAGAATCATTTAGGCTCTAACTGGTTTAAACTTCTTGATTGTTAATTGATACTGCAATAAATCCAACATCAGTGGGAACTCACTGTCCAATAAGAAATTGAATTAAATGTTGCTTTTGTTAAAACAAAGCAATTTCCAGTTTTCAAAATTCAACGAACTTGTTTTCTACTTAACTTTGGTACTAACGATGAATGATTCGTTTTAAATTAAATTAGCCTCAGTGATTCTGATGGAGGCAAAAGAAACTTTTGGTTTGTCGCAATATCTTTTGTGATTCGTCGTTGCGGAGCAGTTATTTCTTAGTAGAGTTAATGCAATCGGTTTAGCTGAGGCTGGGGCCGGGTATTGTAGACTGTGTTTGTGGCTGCTTGGAGATAAAGCCGCAGACAGACAAAAGCAGATGCCCCTCCGCCCCTCGTGCCTCCAGACCCCCTCTACCCTCCAACAGGGAGAACGTTTAAGGCAACGACGATTGCCCCTTACAAAAGGCAGTCGAGACACCCGCCCGTCCTCACCCCGCATTCGACTGCAGAATGGGTTCGAAAGAAAACGAAATCTCATTCCGTACCGGCGCTCATTGTTTGAGAATCTTTCACAATTGCTTTTTGAATTTTACAATCTTCTTGAAGTATTCCTTGTTAGTTTGGCGTTTTATCAACCGTCTCAATCTTATCGTATGTTGTTCTAACTTTATCCATGAAACTGTTTGGTGTTACTTGTGGAGTTGTGGACTCATTAATATTTGTCGCGTGCGTGTAAGTGTTTTAGTGACTCGACTCACGCAATCGGCACGATTTGTGAATTATATTAGGTAGGTAGTAGGTACATCTACCTATTCATTAGTGTGATTTTATTATCATAACAGCGAATCTTTAAACAACAATGCTATGATGTCTTCTCTATTGTTTCTACAATTCGCAGGCGGTTCACAAAACACGACTGAAAACTGGCTAAAGAAACAATGTGTGTTTCTTTAACAGCTATTCGAAACATATAATTCGCGGGAGCGTTGACATTCACATCCTAATTACCTAAAAAGTATTTAAAGGCGTCGGTGTTAATGACTGGCACAATAAAGGCAGCTACCCATTTCCGTGGCTTGCGTTGAACATGTCGCTGTACTCTGTCTGTCGGCGCCAACGCATTTTGGCAACCAGCCGACAGTTGTGATGAGTGCACGTTCCGGCTTAATATGTACCACCGGAAGCGCGACGATGAAACAAACAATAATGAACTCTAACATAAAGAAAACGTTTAGAGCTCAAGGTAATTTCCTCTGGTAGTAAGTACTTCATTACTTGTTCAAGAAATAAATCCTACTCCTTTTTCTTGACTTATTACGATCAGTACAATTTCTTCCTAGGAAAAATACTATTGTGTTGTAACTTAAGAAGGTACCAACATTGACGTATTAATTTTGGGAATATCCTTGAATGTAAAAGGGTGTGGTCCTGTCGTACCCTTCCGCTATCGTTGGTTAGCACGTGGCATTCCTTTACAGCGGTGAACCCCATTCTTTGATAGGGCTCCACGGGCGAATGGCGATACTAATGTAAAATGTGCGTTATTGACAAAGTTGTTTCCTGTTGAAATTGAAGATTTTATTAATTTCAAGTAAACGAAACAAAAGGCGGAATTTCTTTAGCTTTCGAGAAATTGTGTGTTTCGAGAATTTATTCTTATGAGAAAAGCATTAAATATTTTCAGTATCAGAAAAACAAATCAATAACGATTATGAGAACTAAGGCACAACCACACAACTAAAGATACCGCTGTCGCAGAAACCTCTATCTCGAGAACACAAAGAGGCACCTCAGCTAGCCTACACGAAACAACAGCCAAGTATTGCGATTAATGTAAACAGTCCGCACAAGACACAAGACGGCTCACCGACTAATAGGTACTATCGTCTCAAATCTTGGGACATACTCGAATCTTTCTCACCGCCAACTCGCATAAATCTTCTGCACGTCTCCACAAATAGTTTTCAGCCAACCCATTCGGAATATCTCTCAAATGGCGCCTTACTTACGACTTAAAGAATTTACCATTACCGAAATATTCCTTTACTGCTAATGAAACACTCAAGATAATGATGGCAGAAAATTTATCACCATTGAGCGGGAATTTCCAAAACGTAATAACACTTGCAGATGCATTTTATTAATCAAGTGCCTTTACTGAATCTACACACATCTGCCTAGCCTTTTCCCAACCTTGTTGGGGTCGGTTTCCTGTCTAACCGGATGCAGCTGAATACCAGTATTTTACATGGAGCGACTGCCTATCTGACCTCCACAACCCAGTGAGTACTAGGTAATACGATACCCCTTGGTAAGACTGGTTGTCAGACTTTTTGGGGCACTGACTCCCTGTAACGACTATCAAAGATCTACAAATGACAGCCTGGACCAGCGGCTTAACGTGCTTTCCGAGGCACGGAGGAAACTCGGTATGTAATGGGTGGTCACCCATCCACAGACCAACCTAGGCAAGCACGGCTTAACCTAAAGATCGATCTGAGCGGCTGTTATTATTTTGCCACGAGGCCTGAATCTACACACAAAGGAACGTTAAACCAAACAAATTAATGACCAGTAAAAGCTTCTGTCAGATGAATATTATGTACTCAGGATGTTAAGAAAATATGTAGGTGCCTAAGTACACAGAGATATTTGGGGTATTTAACAGCGATTGTTGGACGCAAATAGTAGCATACGATGATAAACATATACGTATGTACACGGAGTCTGTCTGTCGCATCTCGTACTGCTAGGTGAACAATACACGGCAGCATCAGGTAGATACCTGTGTGATTCTATCAGATATTCTGATAATAGAAAACATTCTTTGAATAAAACTGTAGATATAAAATAATAGGAAACGGAAATAATAGAACCTGGTTTTCCCATGGAAAGAGAAGTTGGCAAAACAACAGTTGGTGTTATGGCTAAAAAGCGAAATTGTAAAGATTATAAAGGATAACGTGTTTATGAAACGTAAACTTTATGTAGAACATAATTCCAGCGTATCAAAACTATAGCATTCAGCGTAAACAAATTTAATGTTACAGATAGATAACCTCAGAAAATAAAGCTATTAATCATTCGGTCGGTACTTTTCTGCAACTTGTTTGCGTCTAGTCTAGGTGATGAAACTATAAATAAATCGTAACGTAGTATAAAACTTTACGACAAAGTTCACCTTTGTTTAAAAAACATGGGAATTAACAAAAATATTTCTTAAAAAGCTGTAAATAAGCAGTAACTCGTTACAATAATATACATTCAGACTATAGTAAATGTGCAAAATGTATGAAAATATAACTACAAAGTTTCTGGACCAATATCGGAACAATATAGGACATAAGTACAAAGAAAACATGAATAATGTAATAAAATATGATAAGTAAAGGAGCTCGTTGATCTTTAGGTTAAGCCGCGCTTGCCTGAGTCCGTCCATGGATTGGTGACCATCCATTTTACCGAGTTTCTTCCGTGCCTCGGAAAGCATGTTAAGCTGTTGGTTCCGGCTGTCACTTGTAGATCATTGTTGTTACAGGCAGTCAGTGTCCGCCCGAAAGCATGACAACCAGCCTTTTACCCAGTACTAATTGGGTTGTGGAAGTCAGGCAGCCGCTTCTAGACTATTGCAACCCCGTGCAGGGCACGCCACGATAATGGCGATAAGTCCCCTCTTTGAGGAGTGGCTTGAGAGGCGCCACGGCGCCCTCACCTTCCGCCTGACGCAGGTCCTCACCGGACATGGATGTTTCGGGAGGTACCTGCACCGAATCGGGCGGGAGGAAACGCCCGGGTGCTACAATTGCGAGGATCGACCGGAGGACACGGTGGAGCACACCGTCGAGGTCTGCTCCGCTTGGGAGGAGCACCGCCGTGTCCTCGTAGCGGCGATTGGCGGCGGCGACCTCTCGCGCCCGGCCCTGGTTCAAGCCATGGTCCGGGGCGAGAGGGAATGGGAAGCCGTCGCCTCCTTCTGCGAAGCAGTCATGCTAGCGAAGGAGGCGGCGGAACGTGAGAGGGAGAGAGCCTCACGGCCCAGCCGCCGCGGGAGGAGAAGCACCGGGCGTCGGGGGCCACGCCGTGATGGCTCTCGGCCACCGTATTCACGGGCCTGTGGACGGTGAGTAATGGGCTAGCTCGCCGTCCGTCCGTCGTATGACGACGGGCAGGCCGTGTCGACGGCGCGTTCGTGTTCCACGCGCGCCTCAAAGAGTTGTCAGCAAACGGGAGGGGCCCGCAAGGGCCGGTGCCTGCCAGGGCTGCGGGACTGTTCGAAAGAGATACCGCGGCCCTGGAACATAAAGGGCCAATGAAGGAACATGGGTGGTTTTTAGTCAGTAAGAGTCTGACACTCCCTTCCGCTCCGCCCAGGGCGGGGGGGGTCATTTGATGATTTCCCACCCACCAAAAAAAAAAAAAAAAAGGCAGCCGCTTCATGTAAAATACTGGTGTTCTAGGCTGAAAGCCGTCCCCAACAAAAGCCTAGGCAAATGATGAAGTAAAGCGGCTGACCTGGACTAACCTTCTTTGGTTACATTTTATGATAAAACGATGTCCCAAATCTTACGTACGAGGCATATGAACTCGCTAACGATCTTCGCTTGATCGCCCAAGCAAGGCAGACCATAACAAAGACCACATCCTGCACTCACATGGTGCTTTATTACAGAAAATTCGGCAGACGTTATAGCTGAGCATAAGATCCATTTTCGCAAGTATTGTCAATACATTCCATGACGTCAGATGTGCCAGTATTGTATCTGCGAACGTGTGACGTCACCCAGGTCTGGCACCAACGACAGCATTTTGTTATCGGATACATGGAAGCGATGGCTCGAGTGACAGCCCCCTTTTGTCCTCAGCTCAGTGTGCCTCAAAGCTCCCATTCTTCCCTCTGGCGTCGCACAAACGTTGTGTTACAGTAACAATATTACTAGGACACTATTATAAGCCTTTTGTTTAGATTGTATTAAATAAATACCAGTTAGTACAGTCGAATCTTAAGAAAACAAGGTATTTTAAGCCACAGAATTCTCTGAATTCTTCGTACCAATTTACTTAATATTGTAATTAGAGTGACGACTTAATGTTTGGTTTCTTCGTTGTCTTAAGATACTCTTGTGGTAGGAACAGCTCTATGGCATATATATAAATAGACATCCATAAGCAGAAGAAATTCCAAATGAAGATGTCGCTTTAAATAAATAACTGTGCTCACTTAAATTTCCTGTTTATTTTTGTCCCCCCACTTCGCACGCGAGTGCTTTCTAAACGTGGAGTTGGATGTTTTGGGAGATTTAAGATTCAATAATTTAAAGAATCTCTTTGCGTCTAGTTTAATCACACTAACTTTAAGGGCATAACGTTATTGAAATCAGATCGATCTTTGGTTTTCTGATATCATCTTTAAAATAACCAATATGGACAATGATGGTCAAGGAATCATCAGAAGATTAGTGCACCCATAATGATTTCTCAAAATTCTTCTATTTGGGATTTCAGAGTTTACCATATTTTATTATGTTTGCAAGATATCTATCATTTGTTGAGCCAAGGGAAGATGTTTAGAACTGAAATCTAAAATTAATTCGCGTCTCATTCAAGTATGCAAAATATTTTGGTTTTGTACGTAGTTATTTAACAATTAATCTGCATGTTTAAACAAAGTGTTTATGAAGATGTTGAAAGCTCGTGAATTGTGGCGAAGTGGGCGGCGATGCTAAATGGAACATTTCCTGAAATCTGTTGTTACAACGCATGAGTTTGCAGCATTTGCCTCGAAATAACACACTAATTTTATCTCAGTGCAGTGTTAAACGACGCGGTTCACTTGTTACATGATCCTTAACTCACTTCCAACTATTTGTAACAATCACCTTGCTAATAGTTTCAACCGTTTCATACAAAATCCTATCCAACTCCGAAAAAAGCAATTACTGGATACCATTTTTCGTAGAAAACATTAATAGAAAAAGGTCAATGGCATATCGGAGCGGGTATATAATATATTATATTGGCTATTGTTACTTTTCAGACTATACAACTACGTCATGGCGACTATACAAAACAATGCCTAATTGAAGAAGTTTAGTAACTTTATTTGCAATTCATTCATTAGGCACTCGGTCAATGTCAAAAATCACTAAACTGGTTAGGCAGACACATTAACGCAGTTTTGATTGTTAAAAAAAAAACAATAGCAGAACACACCATTGATTTGGAATTTGAAATAAAACACTCAAGGTTAGATCAGTAAACTCGTAACCTGGCAATGACCGTTTTAACTACGGAGTACGGAATAGTGGGGCTCAAATCCGGTTCTGTTACATTGACATGAAAACCCACACTTTATGGACCTATTAGTAATTTTACCATTATTCTTGTGCAGGGTATACTTCCTGTAATAGTAACGATTATAGCCGCACTGGGTTGGCTCGTAAGCTCACCCAAATTTGTATTCTTGGAGAAAAGTTGGAAATATTATATGTTGATGACTAATAACGGCCTAGTCAACGTTGCGTCTCAACTAAAGTAAAATCCTCACTGCGTGGAGTAACCGAAATATGAAATCTGGCGCCGAGTTAATGGGTTTCAAAATTAGACTAACTGGACTAACTACAGCTTTCAAGTCAAAACTATAAACGAATGTATAGAAACAAGCCTAATTGTTTCTATTTCTAGTTAAAGACCACCCAAGTCCGGATTTTCTTGATTAGAATAGCAACTAATGCTAACGCCATGCTAAAATGCCCTGGAATTTGTGTCTTCGTATTCTTGTAAAAGCGGGCGTTAGCAACATCGAGATTTCTCCATTGAAGAAAGGGTATGATGAGAACGAAGGTCTTATATTTAATATTTGGTAGGTTGTTATGCCAATGACTTAATATAGACAGGTTATTTACAAACGAATTACAATAACAGTTATGAAAGACCGTTACAGGAGCGTCATGCAATGATGAGACGAATATCTTACCTCTCCTAAGTTGACGAAACCGTGGTCGCTGGCCACAGCATCGGCAGCCTCCTTCCCTTCCGGGATGTGGACGGCCCATGTAGGCGTGTAGTGCGCAAACGTTGTCTCCAATAATGATAAAATTGACACCAAGATGGTCGACGATAACACGGCACCCCGCGCCATCGCACGCACTCTCACACACTCACCGGCTAGTACTTGTCAGCATTTCACACACACTTTCCAAAGAGTTACTTGTTTCAATCAAGTCTCGAATTAAATATTACTTGTTGTTGTAACGTAGGGATTGTTGCTATCTCTGATCATACGGCTCCGCACATGGCTATCTACTGAAACATTATTCTTAGTTAATTGCTTAGATATTATGGACATAAGAAGACTTGCTAATGCATCATTAGTTATCTCAAAAGCAAGCTTCGATTACAAATTCCAATCATATACATATTTTCGACGTGGGCTGCATTAAAGAAGTTCCAGCTGGAGGTCATAAAAGCTATAAAAACTGGATTGAAACCACAATCCACATCCATTAAAATCCAACATAAAACGTGTCAGGACTTCGTTTGCCAATCACAATGGGTTGATGGGTATTTATTTGATGACCTCACCTAGGGACTAGAATTTCCTAACATGTCTGTGCAAGAAAATTAGCAATCAATCGGAAATCGGTTTCCGCCAAATTAAAACTTGGACTAGCGTACGGCCTTTGGCAATACTTCCACAATAAGTGGGTCAAGTATACATGAAGGACAAAAGTATAGGCCTTGCCGGAGCTCCTGTTATGCCGTTCTTTATTACCGTATCACTGGACGACCATTAATCACAGTGCGTTTCATCGGCTCTACTTCAGCCTACTTTGCCGAGAGCATTGTTGTCTGACGTTTGCCTTTTCTGGATAAACAAGACATGGATCATTTCCGCGAGTCTGGACGAGCTTCCTATTCTCTTTTAAAAAATAAATAATTTAGTATATAACTTGATTCATGTTTGTTTTATCTTTTGTAAGTCGTGCTTGGAATGGAATTGTGGTTTGTATCAGCGCTTTTGTTGTTCCATGTCGTAGCTGCGTGTCGAGCCCCATACAAAGAGGATTGGTTATTTTCTTTATTTATTAACATCGCGTTAGGAATTCAGGGTAGATATTTTGCTACCAACAGAAGTAAGCATTAACATTGATGTGAATTGAACTTCCTATTCTAATAAAAATAATTATTTCAATATTTTCCTGTGTGGTAATTAAAAAAATATTAACTGGTTCTTTTGTCCTTATTTAACATGAATTTGATTTCGAACTAATTTCCTTAATAGAACCTACTTTATAAAATTAACTAACTTGAAATTTTCCACGCATTTCGCCCGCATAGTTTCAAGGCTGTAGATTGCTGTTTGTAACGCAAAAACGAGAATTTATTAAATCACTTGCTGTTTAGAAATGTTTATTAGTTACATTGGAAGATAACCTCGTCCAGCAATACAATACATATTTCATACTAATGCTTGTTATTGTATACTTGTTGTGAGACGATGTCAGTTATTCCTTGTTAGTTATTTGTACCGTCTTGTGTTTGTCGTCTTATCTCTATGCACCTTGTCTATCTGATCGATTATTGTTTACATCTTTGCTGCCATCTAAATTTATCATTTTTTCCACTTATCCTATTTTGTTAATAAGTGTGGATAGTACCAACACGGTAGTACCAATAATATATACAGGGTAATATAATTTGTAAATATTAAACCAGTGTTAGGTACAAATGCTTTATCGGAAGGTCAAAACATAATAAAAGATCATAAATGTAATTTTAAAACTATCAAACAGATCGGTAGAAATAATTGGGATGCTAAAGATACCTAATTTAATAGTTGCGCTATTAACCTAGCAAGTATTACCCAGTAGTTCCCCAGTAGTTTATACTATACAATTTTAATACCACAATTAAAAATAATTTATATGTTGTAAAAAAGCAGTGGGTTAGACAAAAGTAACTCAGCAAATATACGTACTTTTGTCGTCAATGATTACCTCGTTTTTATATTTGCATTTTATAAAAGTAGGCCACCTTCAGCTTGCGCGTTTACCTGGCTGAGTTATTTACAGTTAGCATCGACAATAATTTATCAAGCAAACGCATGCCAAACTGGCTCGTAATTTCCATAGTTATTTTGACACAAAAACATTCGGACCACTAAAGACAATCTACTATCACAAGACAAGTTTTTATCTTATCTGTTTCCTTTGGATCGCTATGTAAACATTCGGTTTTTGTGACTAATCGCCGACGTAAGTATTTCGCGTGCAGCCCACGTCGAAAGGCGGATGCTTCATCGATGGAATCCGATGGGAAGGACCAAGATTCCGTGGCACTTAGACAATAGTAGCCGGTGAGAGTCGGCGCCGCTGTGACGAGCGTTCACCTCTCGCATCCCGCCTCCCTGTTATCACTTTGCGCTTTCCTAAATGCGTTTTTATGACAAATTCCTCACATGTTTATTGGCAGCAACGAACACTACGTTACACTGTGATGCACTACAGTCATTACAGGACACGGCATAACTGTCAAATGGCGCGTGAATAATCCGTCGGCTCGGCACAAAACACAGCCGTCACGTCCGCGCACGTGATGCTGACTGGTTCGTTTGCTACTTTGCTCTCGGGCGTTCGCCGCGATTGGAGCCCGAGACGACCGCTACCTTGCCACACTCGGGGTATTTACCCAGAAATGGGGAAAATGACTCGACAGCTGTTAAATGAGTATAAATAATTTTAGTCGCCAAAATAGTTACATGGGGCAGGTTTTGGTGCAGAGTTGGCCTAATTAGCACTTGCGTTATAATCGATAGGACTGTTCGAGCGTCCGGTTCAGCGAACCGTGTTAATTTTTTCTTTTTAAAGGTAAATAACACGCGTTGACAATGCATGAATAGAGTACCTACAGTTACTTGATTTACTCCTATTTCGGGACTATAATATATTTATAGGTGCTATAAACTGTCGATATTTCAGAAATAAATCTTTATTTCTCTGTAGCCCCAGTGTTATGTAGGTAGGTGTCTACCCATTGTACGCGAACTGAATAATTTAATGAAAGTAATGGTCAAGGCCGCACTGTGGCACACAAAAAATGATTTTAGGCATTATTTTGTAAACTATCTTTCTCTTCCTGCAAAAAAATTACGTATGAATTAATAAGAGAAGATTTTGTTTGTTGTTCTACAGAATTTTCTTAAATTATAAATAATCCCAAATCTATTGATTTTGGATCTAAAAATTACGTTGTTATAGGGGTCCCAAACACATTGAGTCCACAAAAGCTTCTTCGGAACCTATCGTAATTCCTCTTACATTGGGGACCAAATAGTGGGGTGAAATAATCAATAGTCGATCACACATTTATCTTAATTTGTGGCAAATTGGGTACTTTACTTCTTAGAGCGGCTTACAGGGGCACATTAGGTACTTTTTACATTTCGTTTTTAGGGTTCCGTACCCAAAGGGTAAAACGGGACCCTATTACTAAGACTTCGCTGTCTGTCTGTCTGTCTGTCTGTCTCCAGGCTGTATCTCATAAACCGTGATAGCTAGAAATCTGAAATTTTCACAAATGATGTATTACTATTGCCGCTATAACAACAAATACTAAAAATTAAAAAAAAAAAAATATTAAGGGGGGCTCTCATACAACAGATATGATATTTTGCCGTTTTTATAGATAATGGTACGGAACCCTTCGTGCGCGAGTCCGACTCGCACTTGGCCGGTTTTTTTTTTAACATAATTAATGCAGTAGTATAGATCAATGTTTAATTTTAGAAAATCACAGAAAAGTAGGTTAATAAGATGTTAAGGTAAAGTAATATTCGGGATTAGTAGGTAGGTACCTATACCTAGATAAAGTAGATTTTTATTTTACTCACTTTATTTAGCAGATTTATTTAAATACGACTGAAATGAGGTCACAAGTCTAGACTAGGTGAGGGCAGCCTATTTTAAAAGCCTGAGTAAAACATATAATAGGTTTCGAATTTTAATTTCTTCTGCTACACAAGACATTTTAAGATTTTCAGGAGATTGCAAGCTCTCCCTAAAAATAAACAAAAGAGCAAATTGATTAAAGCAGTAAATACATACCTAAAGTTCAGAATACAGGGATTTTGATTCTAGTTTTTTTTTGTAAGTTCGTTTAATTTGGTGCAGTATTATATATATAAATTTTTATTTCTCTCTTTATGCTATTACTAGCTGCGCCCTGCGGAATCTGTGCCTGCGGTTTTACGCGCGTTTCGATTTCGTGGGAATCGGGATGAAAAGTAACAGCTAAAGGTAACAGAGTAACACCTACGTAGTTGCGTAGGTACCAATCAAGTTTCACTAGTTTTCTCAGCGCACGCCAAATAATGAAGTTTATTGGCAAAATTTTGCTACCTTGGGTTACATTAGGTAGGTATTGCAATTTTCATAAGGATCTCTATTTTTTTTTTTAATAATTTATAGCTTCCATGTCACTTCCTTGATAATTTAGCTTTCTATTGGTCAAAGAATGGTTAAAATCGGTCCAGTAGTTTCGGAGCTTGTTCGGTACAAACAAACAAACAAGTCTGTCCTCTTTATAATATTAGATAAACTAGCTGTTGCCCGCGATCTTTGTTCGAGTGAAATTATTATTAAAAATATTAACCAAAATAAATTAAAATAAATTAAATATTACTTCCCTTTTTGAATCGAATTTTCTTACTAATTTCAAGGGTTTTAATTTTTTTGAAAGGTACTCTAATTATGTTTCTAAAACTAAAGTAGCCTGTGTTAGACCTTATAAAATCAGCTGTCTGATCATTTCGGAGATTAGCCGGAACAAACGGACAGACAGACAGACAGACAAAAATTATAAAAATGTGTTTTTGTTTATGCCGTATATATTTTCATATGCATTCAGTAAAAAGCTTTTATTTTGATATTACAAACAGACACTTCAATTTTATTTATTTGTATAAGTAGATAAAATAATGATTAAAATCGGGACATAAAGCAGCTGGTTTTAATTTTATTCCCAGAAATAGAACCTAATTTCCTGTGCGTGCGTTTTGCTTTTCCACACCGCAGTACATATCACGATAGAAACTTAATCACTAGAAAGTCCCATTGATTTGTTGCGTTTTCCCATGAAAGACTCGCCCACGTTTTCCTCACAACTAAATTAAAATAGCACCTAAATAAAATATGAATCATACACTACTTCTAAGGATTTCCAAAAAAGTTTGGGTTCGATGTGTGACTTCCCCATGAGAACCCTAAAACAGTCAACCAACTCGGTCTTATACATAACGAAAAAAGGTTGTCCTGGCACTGAAGAAAAAAAAACAATTTTTGCCCATAAATATTAAAACTTGGGTATCATTGCTCTGGGATCTGTATGAGAACAACTCGTTAGTATAGAAAGTTGAATACGTTGAGTAGGTACCTATTATGTTAAATGTAAAAGTTACAATGAAGTATTGGAGAAACTTTGTGCTTTAGAATTGGCATTGTCTGCACGACATACTATGAAAAGTAGTGTCCGACAGGAGTTACGGTTTCGGTTTCGGCTGGTTTCGGCCTAAAAATTAGGTTTCGGCCAAAAAATAGCCTTTCGGCCGCGCCGAAACTTACAACATCGTAATTTCGGGTCGCGTTCGGCTAATGTCGGGTGCGCTCGGCACGGCTGGCCTCAGTATTACAGAATGTTAGAATTTCACTTTTTAGGGTAGTTTAATTTAGACCCAGTGTCACTATGACAATGTTGAAATTTCAATTCGTTATAAGTGAAAAGTAGAACCCCAATCCTGAAATAGGTATTAGGCCAGCGCGAGATGTTTCATTATTCATATAAGTATCTGGTATCTGGAAAGAACCGCCCGCTGACATTTTATTCAACGTTTTAATCACGTCCTTCGGTTTCGGTTTCGGCGAAAAAAAACACGTATCGTACGGACACTTATGAAAAGCCACGCCTTAGCAAGATCTAAGAATTACAGTGAAGAACGAATTTCTGACGAAATAGTAGTAAGTCTTGTTTTCCGATTTCTCCAGAAATTTGCTCTTCAGTTAAAATTTCCCAACAATCGTTTAATATGTAGGCCCATAACAACATTTAGGTGACTCTGAACCTAATGAAAGTGACTGTCACAATAATAAGTAGGTACTTACGCAATTAGAGATCTACTATTTTTAGGGTTCCGTACCCAAAGGGTAAAACGGGACCCTATTACTAAGACTTCGCTGTCTGTCTCCAGGCTGTATCTTATCTCATAAACCGTGATAGCTAGAAAGCTGAAATTTTCACAAATGATGTATTACTATTGCCGCTATAACAACAAATACTAAAAATTAAAAATTAGGGGGGGCTCTCATACAACAGATATGATTTTTTTGCCGTTTTTATTGATAATGGTACGGAACCCTTCGTGCGCGAGTCCGACTCGCACTTGGCCGGTTTTTTATCCAACACAAAGGAAAACTGGAAATCAACCCACACTTATAACGTTATAACACATAAAACATACTAAATTCTAAACATGTAGGTATAGCCTTGAGAATATTGTACGTAGTTACATAATTTCATATACCATACAGGGCGTGAATTCAGACGCAATGTGGTTAAACTGCGTGCCAACTTGTGGCCACGATGACCAAAATTTAATTAAACACATAGGTACTTCTATGCCTATTTGATACAATAGAAACCTACTATGTATGGAGTTCTTATGGTTTAACAAATCTTGCCTACTAAATTACATTCTCGTCACGACTGTCATCTATCATAATTTATCTTGAAAGTACCTAGAGCCCTACAGGGTACCCAAGAACCGGTCGGTGCCAAACCACGGAAAAGATAATAAACATTATAGGATGAAAAACATAAAAGCTGCATAAAGTTACGAGTATTGACTAGCGAAAACAGTTTTTGATTTTTAAATGTCTCTTTTTGATCAGCGTCCATGAATTTGACCTTTGAACTGAAATAAAACATTACGGAGTTTACGGATGGTTGTTAACAAATTCAGTGGCAGCGAGTGGTACAATCTACCTAACAACACGTTTTTCCGAAAATCAGTCAAACCCATTGGATAGTTTTCGGACTTTCGGAAAATGCATTTCGTATTTTGTCACGACCCACTTCGTATTTCCAGCAAAATATATCACATTTCGGTTTTTCAGACGTCATTTAGGTAGGTGAGGTACAATGCTTGCATACCACATGGGCAACGACCTCAGCACGTTAGTTCCTTCGAAAATGCTTGCAAAAAATGTATATAAAAACGAAACCAACCATAGTCGAGAACTAGAGATACGCAGCGATATATTTTTGTTTTATAAACCGTTAACACCGTTATGTAGACCACTTGATTCCTGTAGAAGAGTTAAGTTACATACTTGGTGTTTCAAATCTTTTTTTGGGAAAGCGAGCTTGATAAACCAAAAAATATGTTTTACAAAAGTAGTTTTTTCGAAGATAGATAACTATTCTTATGAAAGAACCAAACTGATCGGAACGGTGGTTTCTGAAGTTACTTTGTGGTCTTAGGTACTTGGATCCGAAAAAAATGTTGTTCTTGTGAATATTTGATTGGAAAGTCGTGATAGGCGTCCTGTATCAAATAGGGGTTTGCAGTTTAAAATGCATCTAGAACTGGAGTGGATGGTGACAGGCCAGCAAAACAAACATGAGTCCTAAGGAAGATCATTACTATGATATTAGATTAATAACATAAACTCTCTAAAAAATCTCATATTGGTGCTCTAAGAGACCCTTACTTAGCTTTTTTCTGTCATATTTTTCTTTGGCCATTGATGTATGATCATAGTCTGCCTAGCCTTTTCCCAACTATGTTGCGATCGGCTTCCAGTCTAACTAGATGCAGCTGAATACCAGTATCTTACATGGAGCGACTGCCTATCTGACCTCCACAACCAACTTAGTACTAGGTAATACGAAACCTCTTGGTACGACTGGTTGACGGACTTCTGGGCCACCTGTATAGACTGTCAAAGATCTGTCAAAGACAAATGACAGCTGCGACCAACGGTTTAACGAGCTGTCTGAGGCGTTGAGTTGGCCTGGTCCCATCCACGGACCGACCCAGGCCAGCGCAGCTTAACCTGAATATCGATCCAAGTGCCTGTTATTATTTAGCAGCGAGCTCCTCTGTTGTATGATATGGTACCTAAATAAACTCAACTTAGACTATTTCTTCAATTCTACCTTGTCCATGCCTTATTATTATTATTATATTACAGCTAGCCCATACTGTCCCACTGCTGGGCAAAGGCCTCCCTCCATTGCTTCCAACGGTCTCGATTCTGTGCTAGTACTTTCTAATTCTCAAGGAAGACATCCAGTTCGTTCACCAGTACCCTAGAAGAAGTCTTTCAGAAGTTGGCAGTCAAATGGGAAGAGAGAGGGCTTTTCATCGGTGAAGCAAGGTTGAATAATCTGCGTTTTGCTGATGACATTGTCCTTTTTTCCCCCACAGCCACAGGACTAGAGCAAATGCTACAAGAGCTTAGCGATGCAAGCCTTGAAGTTGGATTGAAGATGAACATGTCGAAGACCAAGCTCATGACCAACAGCTCCAAGAGGACCATACACGTAGGCGGGGAGAATATACAATATGTCCAAGAATATATCTACTTGGGCCAAGTAATCTCTTTCCAGGCAAGGCAAGATAAGGAAATTGCAAGACGAACGGAAAATGCCTGGAAGAGTTACTGGTCCATGAAGGAGTATTTTAAGGGCACTCTGCCCATGTCTCTGAAGCGGAAGCTAATGGACATGTGTATTCTTCCCATTTTGACCTACGGTGCACAAACTTGGTCTTTGACTAACATCCAAAAGTCCAAACTCAAGGTTTGCCAACGTGCTATGGAGCGTAGTATCTTAGGTGTAAAATTAACAGATTGTGTTCGAAACACCACACTGCGCTCCAAAACGCAAATCGTTGACGTGGCTCAAAAGGCTGCCCAACTTAAATGGGACTGGGCAGGACATGTCTGTCGCAATGAGCTGTGGGCCCGTAAAGCTCAGGATTGGTGCCCTGAAACAGTGACACGAGGTAACCGGCAGACCACGAAGGAGATGGCGGGACGAACTGGTCCATGCCCTGTCTTGACATTTTTAAAAACTTCACAAACGGCACTGTAAACGATTATACTCGAGGATTTTCTCAACATTTTTCAGAACACTTCTATCATTTCTGAACACTTTTGTCATATGGCCACTGTGTTCAAGCTTTTGATCCGCAAAGGAGAAAATGTAAGTGTGCAAAGCGAGTGCGAATTTCAATGTTTAGTTTTCTGATGCATAGAAGTTTTCTTCTTTTGTTTGTGTGCTCTTTTCAACTATTTATTATTCAACACTGAATCTCAATGTTATGTGGGTTTCAGCTTTAATATTCCACGTGTTATATGTACTTATATAACAATACACTACGACAGTTCAAATCATTGAATATAACAACTTAGGTATTAAAAGATTTACTTTATCAGCAGTTTGCACTTTATGTGGACCTTAAACGTCATGTATGAAGACCGAGGAGTAAAGTTGTGACCGAGTGGCAAGGTGGAATGGGACAAAAAACTTTGTTCGATGGCGGCAAGAGGGGCAGTAGATATTGTTGCCATCGGGAAAAACACCTTGATGAGGCTGTCACAGTAACGTGGAATTTCGCACAATAAAAAAAGGCTATACCCAGCAGTCGATGAATGAAGTCAGATTATAAATGATAACGTCATAATTTCTTCTACAGGTATTCCTGAGTTGCGGTCACAAAAAACATTTTGGAACATCCTTCTCTAAGTTCCTAACATAAATCATGATGTCATGTCTACCTACCCACAGAAGGACATCGATATCCAGCTACGTCCGCGTACAAAAAATATCAAGACTGAACCCAGCCACGCGCCATACAATTTTTTCACTGTGTATTTATTATATTATTTTACACGACACGATTCCCGTATTAACAAACCGCAGAAATACACTTCGTCATACTGGTTTTCCCGGTCTATTATCAGGGTCCACATCGTATAAAGAAAACTGGTCGTGTAAATAAACTTCTTAAATGCAAGTATAAAGTGTGCTACACTCATGAGTTCACGACTGTCTTTTCATCGTGTCTGACACTAATGGAACCTGTTACCGTGGCATAAAAGGACGCACAAAAGACCCCTTCAAGGTTCAGAGAAAAATTGTACCACTATCTCCTGCCTATTACTTAAATTAAAGGTTTTTTGTGGAGCAACCCTCCAAAGATATTACTCTCGGTTATAATACCCAAAGGTCACAGAATTATTTATTATATTGAGGGTATGAAAAAACATTGTTGGCACACGACATTCGAAATGCATTCCTACCTCCATATTTTAGAAAAAAAAAAATGATTTGGTAAATGTAAAACTCTTAGGTACCTATATCAAGAGGAAAATTAATTTGGATAGAAAACAGGAATGGAAAGTTTTAAGTGCAACAAGTAAATTTTTAAATTAACATTAACTGTAATTTACTTAAAAGTTAGTTAAAAACATAAGTACGACCCAGGTTGGCAATTGTTTGCTTAGGTAACACCTAAATGGCTACGTTATACCTACGTAGGTACGTAAGAACCTAAGAAACATAAAATGTGCCACTATATAAAACTTGGATACCTAAGTGGTCAACAATGGGAATTGGTAGTACAGTTATTTGGTACAACATACTGTAAAATAAAACAATAGGCCCAATAAAAATGAAACTATTTAGTTATACACACGGACACACCACACGCTTTATTTATAACTAGCTGTTGCCCGCGACTTCGTTCGCGTGGAAATTTTGGTATGTATGTGAGAGACTGCCTCGTTGGTCGAGTGGTCGCAAGTGCGACTACTAAGCATGAGGTCCTGGGATCGATGCCCGGGTCGGGCAAGGTTAAAAAAAAAGTTTACTTTAATTACATAAAGCTATAACGCACATGATTTTGAAATCACCTTTTGAGAAATGAGGCGATGCTTGTGTGACTCCGCTCTTCCACTTAACATTAAACAATGTATGCAATTGAAACAAATACTGTAAATAATAGTGTTATTGGGTTATTCCATCAGTAATTTCTCAATAGCAGCCACGGAATATGGATTTGTACCCAGTTGGTGGAATATGCTCGGCCCCTATCACATGGGAGTTCAACATAACTGGCAAAATGTGGGTGTACGATTAGGTACACTTCTGCCTAAACCTTTGGGGATTATATGGCGTGATGTGTGAGAACTGACTGGCTGATCAAAATGTGATAATGTGGGTGATGACTACAAAAAGAAGTCCCAAACAAAATTAAATGGCGACGATATGGCTTAAAAATCGTTTATTCTAGCGCTATACAACTTTATTTTCAAAGTGAACCATCACACGCCTTGTTGGGCACTATTTATTCGAATACCGTTTTGTATACAACATTAAATGACTTATTATTTTCCGCAAGCACGTGCAAGTTTTGGGCACTGAACAAACAACCAACACATAATTGACCGTCTGAAAAGCATGGAGTGCACAATTGAATGCATGTCACTTTTATGGTTTGGCCCTGGGATCTGTTGATCGTCATTGTAAAAACCAATTTTAAGGGAACTTGTGACCTCTTAAATGGAAACGGCAAGTTATTTGAAATAGTGGGCATGCGGAGAATTAAAATGCTCTATCCTTTAGCAGCTCCGTTTTTATAATGTTACTGCCCAGCTCTGTGATACGAAGCCTGGTGCCGTTGCACAGTCTGGTTGCATCAAGGTTTCGCATCACCAGAACTGGAACGCCAACTTTAAGCTCCAGCTGATGGGACGCCTCGCCTTTTAACTCCACGGAGTTGAGAAATTCAACGGGGTAGGCAGTACTATCGTCATTAGTCATCACAGTGTCTATTGATGTGTATACTTTTGAATCGCCGACAACAATGTAAATTTTTGTTTGTTTATTTTACTGACCCACTCCGTTCTGTGCCGACAGGACTGCCCACTCACACATCCACTCTTTATTTTTTATAGTAACCTACAAATTGAGAAAAACGTGCATGCCATGTTCCTTCTTAGCCCTTTGTGATCCAGGGCCATGGTATCTCTTCCGAACAGTCTCGCAGCCCCGGCAGGCATCGGCCCTTTTGGACCCCTTTCGTTTTGCTGAGTTTGATTCGAAGGTTTGATCTCTTTGAGGCGCGCGTGGAACACGAACGCGCCGTCGACACGGCCTGTCGTCATAAGACGGTCAGACGGCGAGCTAGCCCATTACTCACCGTCCACAGGGTCTGAAGTCACCGAACGACGCCACCGCTGAAAAAGGACTCTCCCGTTTTTGTGATGTTGCATGTTGGGGTATCTTCGCTGGCAAGATTCAGCAACAATTTGAAAATGGAATGTGCAGTCCGGCCACCCTTAAGCAAAGTTGCATCAATGCCCGACGAAGTCACAACCACAGTTATATGACGGCACGGTTTGCGTAGTGGCTGAGCAATTGACTGCGGCGCTGCACACACACAACGTCGTGGATTTTATCAAATTTTAATTTTGTTTTCATTTTTAAACTTTTTAGAGATTTTATTTCGTAATGGGTTGTACGTAGTACTTATAACTTCCATGCAAAGAGTAAACACAAAAGGAAAAATAAAACCAAATTCATTTTCAGCCATTCCGACTACACTTCTACTAAAACCTATTTACGTAAATAATTAAATTTATCATAGAAATCGCGTATGAGGTTACTAACTAAATTTTAAACATTAATATCTTTTGCGTCTGTAAGTCGATTTTGATGAAATAAACGCTAAATGTTATTCGGAACAATGCTTCTTATGTTTCAATATTTAGATTTTGAATATAATGAGGGGTTTTTACGTGATGCGCACACAAACATACAGACAAACCGACAAACCGACAAACAGACAAAAATTCTAAAAATGGTAGAAATGGGTACTGTTAGTGCTCCATTAACACCCCTACTACTTTTTTTCTAAATATTTTCAATGTACAGAAACGCCACGTCTACAGATTTATTATATGTATAGATTTATTCGATCATTTCTGTCACCCGCACGCATTTCTTTTTTATGTTTGCCGCTATGTTTTGTATCAAAACGTTATGTTATCATGATCGATGAGAATAATTTACCTTTTTTCAATGGCAAAAAAAAATAATATTTGCAGTTTTTTTGACCGAAATAGCAGCATCACTTTGTTTATTTTCACTAATAGGGAAATTATTAATGATAATAAACTTTAAAACGCTAAATCAATCCAATCAAAACGTAACCTTTACGAGATGTAAACTAAACGCTTCAACAATTCTTAAAATGTGTAATAGATGGCGCCGTGCGCCATGTGCACTGTTGTATCATAGGAGCGACCAATCAAATATTGATAAGTGTCCCACTTTCATGACGTCCAGCGTTGCCAGACCGTACCAAAAAGTACGGTTTTCCGTACTATTCATCACACAATCGTACCACAACCGTACCTCGGTGTAGACCGTACCTTTTTCGTACCTTTTCTATACTAGTGATTTATTAAAATTAAATTACTTAAATGGAATTTTCTTAGTTCCTAAAACATTATTTTCATATTTTTTTTGACAAACAACTGGTTTTCGCTGTAGAATATGAGCAAAACCGTACGGGTCGGAATACTTCTGCAAGAACTAGATGTTTTTTTTTCTTCGAGTTGCGATTGATTCGAACTTCGATTTACAGTCTTTTTAGACCTAAAAATGTCAAATTACATCTAAAATTTTTTACCGGTATTATAATTCAATTAAACAAAATTATTGTAATTTCGTTTCAAGTTTCTGACAGGTATGTAAACAACAGAATTTTGCACACTTGTTTAAAAACAATAAAATAAAACAATACTTTTTGTTCCTTTAAATATAGAAAATAAATTAATAAATAATTTTTTTTTTATTCATTGCATCATTAAGGAATTTAACGACTTTATTTCATTCTATAATTGATTTACAAATGAATTTGTTCAATATTGGCAATCGGTAATAATGTTCTACTTTATTTACCATATCCCTTTGAATATTCGATTCCCTATCGCTTTTTTTCCAACCTATGGTCGCAGACAGCCAACTCGAAGAAGAAAAAAACTGATCTAGTTCTTGCAGAAGTATCGGCGACCCAACCGTACCTTGAAGTTAAAAACCGTACCTTTTCAGAAAGACAACCGTCCTTTTTTGGGAAATCACACTGGCAACACTGATGACGTCATTATTTCCACGTTGGAACTTGGGAGGAAATGTCATGTCGCTTTTTATTTTGTAAACTGATGTTTGTAAATTAAAAAAATACCAAAATGTTGTAAATTCAGAACAAAGTCTTCTTAATTCCATTGTGTGTGATAAACTAAATATATAGTTGTGCCGGTAATAGCAGCAGTTCGTAACGATGACCTCAATGTGGATCTTGTCTTATCAAAATGACTCTCCACAATGACGAAGTGAACAGGATCCTGGATTATCTAACTGGAAATGACCACCAGCTTACCGAAGTGAATAAGAAATCAAATAAAATGGATAACTTTCAGCAAGACGGCCTAATGGTACGTATCTTACACATTTAGTAATCTGTATGCTGATATGCTATCGGTCCGTGCAGATATTGTGATGAACCGGATCGCTAGAGTGTGCGCGCAGTGCCGTAGACGTGCGGTGAAGTAATAGTGATCGCCCGGCGATTGTCGAACCTCGTTGAGCAGCTTTCGTGAACTCACGCTCCCACTTTTACCGTTATACGTTCATTTCGTTTTGTGAACGGACGTAGCTCACTCGCGGTCTCACCAACATAACATTCCCGTGTCTTCCTTATCTAATTAGTTAATTCCCGCTAATTGGAGCGAGGGTTTCCCCTAACGAGCGTGTTGTGTTGTGGTTTTCTTTAGTTAGGGCAGTGCGTCACTGAGTGTCGACGCGCCGGTCGTGCGCCGCGTAAACAAGTTGTACTTTGCCAGCTAAGCACCATGCGGTCGCTATCACTTCCATATGCCGCATAGTTTTTAATAAAAATTCACTGGTGGACATCACAACTTTAAAGTTACCAATCACAGGAATAATCAGTGTATTTTTTCAAGTGCTCCAAAACAATCTTCAGTGATATTTTTCCTCAAAAGAACAGTTTTTTGTGAATTACCAATGTTAATGTGTTGATGTAATATCCATGCAAACGACAAGTGTTTAAAATGGATAGAAAACTAGATTTAATGTCTCTTTTTGAGGTAATTTTTGTTTACTTACTTTTTTATTCATGAAATAAATTAACATTTATTTTGAGGGTAGTTAGTCATATTTATTATTATTTTACAAGGCCATTGGGACAATTATCTGTCCTGGTAATAGAAATCATCTTTCTTATCAGTAACTACCTGCTCTAATATCTAAATTAAATTAAAGATAACAGTACAGGAACTCGAATGTACAATACTTACTTAAAAACCTGATAAGAACCACTTGTTTTGTTCATTTTTGTAAGAAGATAAAAAGTATGTTACACATATGAAACTTTGAGTGAAAATATGCAATTCCTTTCACTTAAAAAGTCTTCAGTGAATCGAAAAAATGAAAGTAGTTATATTGAGTTAAATGCAAAGTGCGGAACTGACTCACAGTTTATGTATTTATCTTGTTGGGCCTTGGGGATTCTTGTATGACTAATAATTTTTTGGGAAATAAGATTTTAATTTGACATCTTTCTAATAAGAAAAACTTAATGCAAGTCAAGTATTCTTTAGTAAAAGAAATCAAAAGTTGTTAAATAAAATATATTTCATAGCAAGCGGAATGTTTGTTTTGTTGTTTAAATTAAATTCTAATTCAGAAATTATACAAAAAGAAAGTATGCATACTTTAATATTTAAAGAAATAAGATATTATTAACACAAAAGAACAATCTAACATTACTTCTGTAATCCCCAAAGAGGTAGGCAGAAGTGTATTTATAGTACACCCACAGTTCACCAGGTATATTTTAGGTCTCAAGTGAAAGGGGTCGACCCTATTGCCATCATTCGGGTCTGTTCCAAACTCCGGCTGCCACTGAGGATTACACAAAGCGTGCTCTAAAAATGTCAGCAATGTTTTGCATACATTGCATCAGTCAAAGGGAAGGGTAGTTTGATTTTCACATTGCACAATGATATCTTTCGATTACAAACGGACACATGTCCTGCAATGTTTTTGTTTATGTTACACTATCTCTGGACTTCTGAAAGGTTGATAAAGGATTTGATAAGTCAGTGATTTGTGAAGAGTTATGGTAACTGACAACAGATTCAATTAGAAAATTATACTTTTTAACACAAAATAAAAAAAGCTTATTAAGGAAATAAAGCTTATTTCTGAGTCATTAATATCTTGATTACTTAATGTTGACATAAATTGCATTTCTGCTTTTACAATAGTTGTTTACCTAATTTAGAATATAATGTAGGCTTCAGTTACACAATATTTCTGATTCAGAGGTTTCACAGTTAATTAAGCAATTGTCATCAGTTCACCTAGATACCACTGCATTTGAAATAAACTTTATAAGGAAAAACACTGATTATCCTAAATACAATAATTACTTGCACCTCACTACACATTCATTAGCAAGTTCTACTTGAATTAGTTACATAATTAAATGAATATTATGATAATTAGTGGCATTCCAGTTGTATTTATAAACTCAACAGATCCTTTATGATACTGAGCAGATTATAGCAGTATTATAAATCTAAAATAAGAAATCATTAACTAATGAATATTAATACTATTCAATAATATTTCTTGTAATAAATTATTTTGTTATAATAGCTATTATTCAAATTTGAATATGAATGTGGGTGGGTATAAGAGTTGAGGAAGACAATGGAAGAGGATGATGTGGGGAGAAAAGTGGTGTATCGTGAGATGATGAGTAATAGAGAAGTATGGAAGAAGATATGCTGTGCCAACCCCAAATAAATTGGGATAATGGTAGGAAAATGATGATGAGTTTTGAAACTTGTCATAGGTTTTCTGCGTAGGCTTGCTGATGACTGGTAGATTCACCCTTTCACAATCTTCTTAGCAGGAAAATAATCTGGTAACTTGTTAAGTTTCTTACATAAGCCATTCATAATAGACAACAATGAGTCAGAAACAAGGTGACTTGTTTCAGTTAGGTAGTTGATAAATTTAAATCTGTTTGGCCATCCATATCATATCTTTAGTGTAAAAGTAATTTTGTCTGTTACTTTTTCATGCCTTGACAAAGAAATGGATATGGAAAATGTTGACTGTAACAGTCTGTCTTGCGGTATTCACTACGCCCATAGACCACTACTGTACATGAAGTTTTACTACAAGGCCTTGGAGGTCAGATAATAGCTGCACCCGGTTAGACTGGAAGCCGAATCCAAAACAGTTAAGAAAAAGCTAGGCAGAGGATTGACCATGACCTGGATTAGCTTGGACATTCTCCGAACCCCACGTGGCCGAAGCTGCTGGCTAGCTGCCCAAACTTCGCAGACATGACAATCATCATTACTTCATGTATATGTACATAGGTATCTTTATCACAGTGCTGATGACAGCCTTTCTTTACAGTCGGACTCCTGGCCGACGTCAGACGATCTACTGGAGAATATATTCTCCCTGGAGCAAGGTTCCCTGAACTTCCTCGACGATGCTATGCCAGAGTTCAACCTTTGTGACAATGTGTCGCAACCCTCGGAAGCCATCAGCAGTTCTTGTTCCGACAGTGGACTGTCAAGCGACCAGGCTGAATTGTAAGTTATTTTGTATGTAATAGGTTAGTAAATAAGCTGGCATACTTCGTGGTCTCGGGTATCTACAGACAATCAACCTAAATGTTCTCTTTGCCGGGACAGGCTTTCTCTCAGTGAGAGATAGTGGGCTAGCAATAGTCTATCCTCGGTATTTTCATCCCACAAACCAAAGCTGAAATATCTCGTGTGCCTGTGGTTACACCAACACCCATAGTACCATACCTTTAAAACCATCACGTCAAATTACTTTTACCAAGCTATTGGGGACGCCGAGTCGTCTCTAACATGCCAACAATTGCATGCAATGCAACCACTCATCGTAATGAATCAGCATCTGTGTAATCAATTTTCGTTGCTGCCTTTCAAATTGCTTCTACAGATGTTTCTATTGGGTGTTAGACCAAGGACTCGTTATCGCACGAATTATTGGAATTTTAAAAGAATTTAATTTAAAATGTATGTTGCTTGATAAGTGAACACGATGTTACGTAAGCTCATTAAGCTGAATGTTCGCAGTGAGAATTGTATCTCTGCTACATGGATGGTTATGTAACAAACCGGCATTCTCTGCAATTGCACATTGGACTCTGCCATTGGACTGTATAAATTGCTAAGAATTATCTTAGAGCAGCATTAGGTCTGTCTAACCCACTCAACAGGGTCAGGGCTTTCTGAGCTCTAAGCTGGCAAGCTGTATTTCGCAGCTTGTTTTGCGTAAAAAATACTGATATACCAAAATTACGTTTATCGATCAGAAAGTGGATTCTCGTTAACATCCTCCTTAGGATGAAGAAGGTTCACTATTTTAGACACCTAGACTGGCAAAAAAAATACTATTACGAAATGAAACCTCGCGTGCGAAAAACTAAAGAAATTAGTTGAATAAAACAACAGGTTTTAAATGCAATTACGTGGTGGATTTACCTACTGAAAAACTGGCCTTGTGGACTGTTGATACATAACTAGCTAGAATTATCCTTGTGCTTAAACACAGAATTTAAGTTTGCAATTTGCGTCGAACACGTTAGGTACGACAGATATCATGTAACAAAAACTAATTGGAATTATATGTACATTAAACTGGGCGTCTTTTTAGCGCCATGTTGTCATCAAATAATGGCACCTGCACACTTTCTTTGAACAATTTCTGCAGACGAATTAGTTTCAGTATCAAGCCTTCGCCCGGATTTGGTTCACGGAAAGGCCAAAGGCGTGGCAGGATCCGAATTGGGCCAAGTTTAAAATTCAATTAGTGTAACGCGCTTAACTATCCTGATTGGATTATTACAAAATATTTGTAATAGTCACGTAGCCGCATGATATAAGAAAGGCGTAGTAGTAAAGATTTATAGTGAATCTCGACAAACACATTAATATTTGTCGTAAGAGCCGCTAAGTCAAGTTCAAGGAACTTTATTGCTGTATTATAAAGGCCATTTTAGCACGGCGCTAATGTCTATTATCAAATCGTGAAGTTGTCGGACGAGTCCACCCTATTCTCGGGTTAATGAACAAGGTTTTGAATACCTGTGAGACAACTTAACTTTGGTAAACATGTGAGTTTTGAGTTTTTGAATAAGTATTGCAAAGGATGTCATCATTGTGTAGCCCCACCAACCTCTTGCGTTTGAAAAGCTTTTAGTATGAGTCAAAATATTTCTCTCATTTCTTGTAAAGAATGTCGCGACAACGCATAGCGCCCATGATCTGACTAATCAGCTTAGGAATTCAGCATAAAATTCTTAAAAGATCCTTAACCTTAACCGCGAGATCTTCTTAGATTACACTAAGATTCTACTGCGTTTAATAGGAGTTAAGTAGTTTTATTGGTATAATTTGCACGAAGCTCGAATCTAAGAACGTTAACGACGACTACATTTTATCTATTGCTTCTAATCATAGGACCGTTATGAAGGCAATGACTCAAGTGTTGATGCAATTGGTGCGCGTGTGACCAATTTATTTTTGTAAAGTGTAAAATGTTAGTGACACTTGTGTTTAGTATTCTAATCAGTGTCGACGACGAAGCGGCACGCGATAAGATTTTTTTTTTTATAATAGGCAAAGGTTTAGGTACAGAGATACACACTCTGAGGATGCATGCCGATAAAATGGTGTTTCAGGTTCTTTATTGTTGTGTTTTTAATCGATTTTGCTGTTGCCAACCAGTAATTGTTTTTAATGTCGTCATGAAGTAGGTATTTAATGGTCTTCGTGGATCATTAAATTTAGGTTTGAAACGGTTTGTGGATTTCCTTACTTAATTATACATTTTGCATTATCGTGCATACCTGCTTGAGTAGACAGTTAAGTGCGACTTCTTTTAAGGTTTAATAACTATCCAGGTGTCCTTGGCTGGTCATCATCTGCCTAGCTTTTTCCCAACTATGTTGGGGTCGGCTTCTAGTCTAACAGGATACAGCTGAATGCCAGTATTTTACATGGAGCGACTGCCTATCTGACCTCCACAACCCAGTTAGTGCTAGGTAATACGAAACCCCTTGGCAAGACTGGTTGTCAGACTTTCGGGCCACTGATTACCTGTAACGACTGTCAAAGGTCTACAAATGACAGCCAGCACCAACGGCTTAAAGTGCTTTTCGAGGCACGGAGGAACTCGGTATGTAATGGGTGGTCACCCATCCACGGACCAACCTAGGTAAGGACGGCTTAACCTAAAGATCCACCCGAGCTGTTCATAATTAGCCACGAGCTCCTCTTGGTATGCATAGATATCTGGTAAAAAATGACTTATTTAAAGAACTGATAGATTCTTATTTTAAGACCATGAGTGTGAGTGTGTCTACCAATCCTTTAAGTAAATTTGTTACCGAGGATGATTAAGGAATGTAGCAGGTTTTTCAAAAGTTTTTCTTTTACTATCCAGAATCTTTTAATGTCTTTCTTTATTGGATATTGAGTGAATTTATAGAAATCTGCATGAGTGCCTAATAAATATTTATTTATTTTATTTTAAAGAAGGCTTACAGACTAACAAAAATAAAATGATATAAAAAGCAAATCGCTAATTACAAGCCTCCACACGCAGACAAAAAAAAATACATTTAATATCATCATCTTCTTCCTGCCCTTGTCCCATGTTACTTTGGGTCGGCGCAACACGTTTTTGTCTTCCATTCTCCTCTGTCAACCGTCACGCTATCATTTACTTCCTTATCTTTCATATGAATGATATGAAACACACAATCCATCCATCGTGCATCGTTTCTTTGGTCTTCCTCTCCCTCTCCATCCATCAACGTTTATATTCATCACTCTTTTAGTCACATGCGAAAAAAAAATACATTTATATCGATAAAAAAAGTACAGACGACAATTAATTACTAACGAGAGAAGTTAGTTAATTATCGAAAAAGTTCTGTGCCTATATTTGGTTAACTGTATTTTATGTTTCTTTCTATGTGTAGAGATTTTGGTCGATTAAGATTCTTCTGTCAGGTTCAATAAACATGTGATGCAACATGTATTGTTCTGGTAAAACTAAAATGAAGTTGCGCAGATTTTTATGTCGCATCTCCAGTCACACACAGTCTCCTTTTCATTATCAGAACGTTATCGTCAATATTTACTTCAGTTACACACGTTTATAATAAACTGAGACCTAATCACTTCTCTCATACCTACCTATGATTAAATAGAAAACAAAGTAAAAAGGTTGAACTACATTTGTAGCTTTAAGGTCAACACGTGTGCCAGTCTAACTACGTAAATAAGTAAATACATGAATGTTCTATGTAGTATATCAATAACTTATACGTATAGAATGGCCCGTGTAAACGGTTGAAGACACGCCATTCGCGTTGGTTAAACGACGAAAAAGGTTGATTAAGGGCATATCTAGGTTAAATAACATTCTATATTTGTGTTATAATGACGCATTTTCCCGTGATCGGGAAAGGGATGAGTTAGAAGGCAAATATCGCGGAGTTACGACACAGGTTGGTATGGGGAAAATGCCTAATTACATAACATAACATCATGTAATCCCCGAAGGGTTAGGCAGAGGTGTACCCATTATTACACCCAGTGAGCCGATTGCCACTAACCGTGCACAAATCCAGACTTCGTCGCTGCTACTGAGAAATTCCTGACGGAAAAATCCAATAACACTGACCGATCTGGGAATCGAACCCAGGGCCTCATGCTCAGCAATCGCGCTTGCGACCACTAGACCAACGAGGCAGTCAATGTCTAGTTTATTGTTTTAAAAACGGCCCCCAGCTACGACCTTAAACAAGTGACTGGATACGGAAGTCAGATTACAGGATGTTGTGGCTTGTAACGCAGCTCAAGACAAGTCCATGTCCAGCACTGCTATAGGCTGAGTTGATCATACTGAATATTTTTTACTTTGGACACCAGTCTCTGATCAGTCTCTCTAATTACTGAATGTGTACTGCATGCGAATAGCTCAAGATGTAAAATCTAAATATTTGTACGGCTGAAATGCCGAATATAGTCATCATCACCTGCCTAGCCTTTTCCCAACTATGTTGGGGTCGGCTTCCAGTCTAACCGGATGCAGCTGAATACCAGTATTTTACATAGAGCGATTGCCTATCTGACCTCCACAACCCAGCTAGCACTGGGTAACACAATACCCTTTGGTAAGACTGGCTACCTATATTCTTGCAAATAAATGAATCATTCATTCATTCTGAAGTGTGGTTTTATAGACCAAACTTCGCATTTATTTCATCATTCGTTTTTATGACCTCACAGATAGGGGTAACATTTTACCAGAATATGTCACAACAAAAGACTATAAGAGACATTCCACTTTTACACAAAGTGGACCTTTAAGAGGAAATTGTTTAAGACAGATATTTATTAGTCACAAAAATGAAATCGATACAAAATCAAGGCTCACTTTTCCGTAGGCATTCAAGTAAGGTATTTCTACTTTTATAACAGTATCGACTGAGTCACTCCAAGTAACTACTTATATTTTTCTTTTTATAGCACGAACAACACATAATATGAGATTTACTGGCACGCTTATCATATAGAGAACGTGGAGTCGTTGAGATAAAATTCATGATTGTTTGCGCGCTCTAAAGATGGTATGGAGAAAAAAGTTGCATCGCCCTTTACTTGGCCTTTTCATGAGATTACGTCCTTTATTCAGGGTTAACCAATAAACTACTTAAAGTAGGCAGTAATCATCGGTAGATTACCTACCATTTATCATTATTTCCGCAGGAAAACCTTCGATATTTAGTAAAGAATAAACTGTCAAAGTGTCCACACGTAGTTTTACTGTGCACAAACCAAACAAGCAATATACAACCTTATCGCCGTGATTATATGACAGTAGACGCCTATATCTTTCTTTTGCGTTGTTACTGAAATTCAGAGTAGGTACAACAGATTAATATTACATCGTCGTAGATAAAATTGTAATAAATCATTGTATTTTGATATATAATAATTCCGATGTAAAGCGAAAGTAACAGCTATCTACTCGATACTTTTGATAACCTAAAAACACAGAAAGTGCATTCGTTCCAAATTATCGTATAGGTACTTACATTGTATACTATCAAAATACTATGTGTAAGCAAGTATCTTTAAATAAGGCTGATATACATCGTCGTGAGCATTCTGGAAGCATTATAGCCTTTGAACAGTGCTTACGTGTATCTGAAATGTAATATTATGCCTTTCACTTGTCAAAATTCGAGAGCAGACTCAGACACCGACGAACGATTAAGTATCGAGTTTTTTTGTCGACAGTGAACGGTGAATGAATATTTCAGTTAACATAACATCACGCTGATAATCCCCGAAGAGTTGAGCAGAGGTGTACGTATTAGTACACCAACTTTTCGCCAGTAATGTTTAAGTCCCATGATAACTAATAGGGGGCGAGCGTATTGCCATCAACCGGGCATAAATCTCGACACCGGGGCTACTACTGAGAAATTCTTAATTGAAAATCTCAATGCCACTTTTTCCGACCTGAGAATCAAACCTAAGACCTCATAATCGGTAGAGTAGCGTTTGCGACCACTGGACACACGAGGTTGTGAATGAATATTTCACTTAAATACTAGATAATGATGCCGTATAGGTACTTATTTAGTACTTTTTTGATTCCGTTCGATTATTACCAGCTCAATGCCGTGCGTAATTCGCTGATAAGCAAGAAAAAATATTATTGAACACGCACATTCTTCATCATTAGTCATGGTATGTTATATGTAGTAAAAATGTTCTTTGGTAGAGTAAGTTTAGAAACTTCTTAGTTACAAAGAAGCGTTAGGTATAAAATCAACCTTATACCTACCTAGGAGGCTAGGACCTTTAGTTTTTAGAAAGGATCCTTTGTCGCGTGGTCGAAATAGGTACTAATCGGGCTATCTTGTTTTTGCAATGCTACAACTGTTCACAAACACCGTCCCCCTGTTAATTTTTTTCAAGCACGGGTCGTTCTCGTTCATGAATGCCCATTTCTTCATCATCATAATCCTAACTACTTAATATTATAAATGCTAAAGCAAGTTTGTTTGGTTTGCTTTTTTCCTTTTTTTTTCTTTTTTACCGATTATCATGAAATGTTGCATATACGTTGTCAGGTGTACAGAAACGGATATAGGGCATGAAAGCATGCGAAAAAAAATACTGTTCCCGAGGAAAACAACAATAACGTTCTTAAGATAATAGATGGCGCCACGTGTCTTTCGAATCATGATTCAATAATAATTATATATTATTACAAGCAGAGTACAACCCGAATTGATTGTCAAATTCTATATTAACGCGAGCGAAGCCGCGGGCAAAAGCGGATAATAAATAAATGTTTATTGATCCAATAACTTCAAATTACACACAAGAGCTAAACAAACTAGAATTACAGGTACCTACACAGTAAATCAGTGATCAAAATCTTGTACAAAACTTGTTGTGTGTTAAATCTGTGGGTAAATATTATATGTCATATTGAGATCTTAGAACCCCAAAGGTAAGAAATACCTGTATTTTGGGAATCCTCCTAAATAACAATTTCTTACTTACTTTAATTTACTCTAATTATCTTCCTGCCCTTGTCTCATGTTACTTGGGGTCCTCATATTTTTCTAATTCACCTAGTCCATGCTGACCCCAACAATAGTTCATTAAATCGGCCGTACGCCACACCCCTTGACTGTGACACCATTTACCCCGTTTCGAGTTGACTAACCTACATCTTTCCATCGATACTTATCTCACAAGTGGGGTGATGTACCTACATCTGTTATTTCCGTTTATTTTCTTACTTTCTCTTCTTGAATGAGCAAGGAATTGATTTTAATACCTGGCTATCTTCCAGGTCAATTTTCTTAACTTTATTTAAAACTTTTTGTATACTAGTACGGTTGTAATAAAGAATTCTGACAGTGGTGTTCTTTGGGCTAAAATAGGTCGCCAAACCTCTTAATAAAAGTGTCAATAAATGGATTACAAGGCGATTATGTCAGATTAATGAGGAGGAATCCACCTGTACAAAGTTTTAGACAAATCGAATGTTCGGTGGAGTCAAGAAAATTGAATGACGCCAATTAATTTTGTCTTTAAAACCATTGAAATACCGTAGCTAAGTAGGTATCTTATGTAAATCAAACCCTTGTTTTCATAAATCTTCTTCGATTAGCAGAAAACGTTTTGAATTCGGCCCGAAGGGTGTGGCCCAAACCCTAAATGTATGTCAAGTGCATAGAAAATCGATAGTCATCAATTCATCATATAAACTTAAGTATCCGTTTCTTCAAGACGGAAATACCCAATATCAGTTGCAAAACCAGCATGGCTACCAAAATATTGTCTGGTTTTGCCGTAATATCTTTTTTGTAGTGAATTAAGATATGATAAGGATGTACCTACTTAGACTTGTTTATACGGCGTAAGTGTGTGACAAGTTCTCGTAAGAGTTACTATGCGTTCCCACTGGCAAAACGTTCATATATAAAAACATGTCTGATGAGATAAAAGATTTCAACTAAGAGAAGAGGGAGAGGGAGAGAAATAGAGATTTCAACATGTTTTCTGTGAATGTTTTTCCAGTGTGAACTCACAGTTACACGTTCCATGTTCCATGTCATAGGTCCCTGATATTTTCTATGTAATCTTAGTAAACTACAATTTCAAAGTAACTCTCTTGGGTTTAGCGTGTGTTCGCGGATTATTTTTTACGTGTAAATTCTTAGTAACGGGCACACTAGGGTAAATATTTTGTCAATGTAATATCCCGTAAAGAAATAACCCTTTTTTTCACGTTGTTTGTTCGGCGTATTTGAACTACGTTTGATGTCATCTCGCTAAACATGCCATCGATTAGATTTGCGTTGATACGGTCTTTAATTTGTGACCTTGCGGCGAAAAGCAAGGTCATGCGCAGCTATAACTATAAACCATGTAGAACTACTGTGACTGATAATGATAACATAGTTTTCCTTTATCGCTATAAAATTGTACATTACCGTGCAAAGTTTATTTCCACCTATTGTTAGGTGAAAATAAACTTTGACCGGTATTACATCACGCCAAGGGTTAGGCAGAGGTGTACCTACCTGATAGAACACCCACATTTCGCCAGTTATGTTTCAAGTCCCATGTAATAGGGGGCGAGCCTATTGCCATCAACCGGGCACAAATCAGGGCCCCATGGCTGCTATTGAGAAAATTCCTGATGGACAAACACAGTAACACTTTGCCCGAGCCGGGCATCCAACCCAAGACACCACTCGACCAACGAGGCAGTACTACTTGCAATAGGGACGACTAGTAGAGGTGTAGTGTCTCACCTGGTGTCAGTTTTTATGCAGCCCATGAGCCTCTGACTTGGCTTTACATGCCGTCGAGAAACTTGACTGATTTTACTTGCGATAGAGCTATTTCGGATAGGAGTAATAACAATATAGCACTATGCCTTTCAAATAGAGGCACATGAGATATAATTATAACATACAGGTGTTACTATACTTGTGTACTACGAATCACCATCAATCTTGTAGACGATCAGTCAATTTAACAGTCAACAAAAGAATCGCCAAGCAACACTTTTCTAATTCCTTTCTCTCTTTACAGCGACTTCGAGCAGCAACTCTCCCCATTCCTGATTCAAAACTCTTGCGACGAGGATGCGGGTGCTTCCCCCGTTGGTCTGGAGCCGACCAGTCCTGGCAACGTCCAGGATGTCATCATTCAGGACTCCAGCGATGGATCAAACTCCTCGAGCGAAGTCATCGATGATACCTTTGACATGTTGAACTTTGAGCAGAATGTTGTCCCTGGATTCCTTAACAAAAATACATTCCAAAGCCCTGGTAAGTTGTTTTCATTTATTACAGGTTATACAATCAAAATTACTCTTCTAGTTCCTATGGTATCTTGGGCTACTGGTGATTTATGCTTCTATGAAAAAACCATTCTCATCTTCCTGCCCTTGTCCCATTCTATTTGGGGTTGGCGCAACACGTTTTCTTCTTCCATTCTCCCCTGTCAGACGCTCCGGCATCATTTACTCCTTTCTCTTTCATATTAGTCTTCACACATTACTCTTTTAGTCACATGCGTTTCATGTCTCCTCATTACATGTCCATACCAAGACAAACAACTTCCTTTCAATTTTTCTGTAACAGGCTCCACTTTCAAACTTCCTCTAATACACTCATTTCTTACTTTATCCATCCTTGTCACTCCACACACCCATCTCAACATTCTCATCTCCGCTACATGCAATCGGTTTTCATCCACCTTCTTCATAGCCCAGCATTCTGATCCATACAGTACGACAGTTCTAATCACGGACTTGTAATTTTTCCCTTTTAAATTATTCAAAAGCCAAGTGAGCTAAAAAAGCCTTGGAATATTTTTCATTCATTAAGGGCCTATTAGTCCTAACATAACAGCATAATTTTATTTCACGGGTGACATTGAATTAAATTATTATGTTTTTCTCATTTTGTGTCAGCGTTTCTAAAACGTGAAAATAAACTCTGAAGTATTAAATATTTGCACGTTTTATAAAATGGTATCCACGGTTAGAAACACGTGAAAATGTACTGAAAGAATTTACTACTTATATAATTTTCTAAAGCCTTCAGCCGCCGTATCCAATGTGTTGTGACGTATGTTAATACGTGCTGGCATGTCGGTAAAAATGGAATAAACACTTTATCGAATTCGAAATCGGAAAAAAGATTTAAACTGGTGATATTTTTCGCAATAACTTCCCATAAGATACTTCTATGATTTAATTATAGCAAAAAAAAAACAGATCCGGGGTTCTAAAATAGCCGCTTTAGCAGAATCATAATAGGGTAATAATATGAATTACGTTTAAATTCGTAAAATGATCACAAGGTGACAATTCATAATAGTAGGTACGTCTATGACCATTTTAAGAATTTGAACGTACTCGTAATTCATATTATTATCCTATTATGATTCTGCTAAAGGGGCCATTTTAGACCCTGTTAGCTCTTTAAAAGTTATGAAGGAATATAACCGGCGTAAATACCAGTTTATTACGCAGATACTCAGAATCAGGTAGTACATATGTATAGCGAGCCAGACTTATGTAAATATCGAATAACACGTAGCCTGCCCGCTTCTCGCGAATCAGAATAACAAGTACATTATACAAGAACTAGGTATTCTTATCTAAGACTTCACATCAAGCTTTTAAAATTATTTTAATGTAAGAGATACCTATTACACTATCTGTTTTTCGTTTATCGAATTTCAACTGCGACCTTCAGATATTAATATTTTGTCAATTTGTCCGTCCCGCTTTCAATGCGACACTTGAGTCAATAATATTTAATGTCGAAAAGAATTTTTCGTAATTGTTTCACACTGGCAATGTAATAGGTGATTTATTGAACACAAATTCCGATATTCGTAATACGTAGGAAACGGTGGTCAATGTTCTCGAATCTGCGCACTTATTTCTAGCCCGCATTGAGTCACATGTCTGATGCAATTAGTACCAATGATACTGAAAGAACTTATCATCAATAAACACTTTATTTTCAATACAATAACAAGGAATTTGTCTCCTAGGTAAAGGCAATAGAAAGCGGCGTCTCTCGCAAACGCCACAGGTGGCTGTGCAACCGAAAGTCCAGAAGCCAACGATCAGGATTCCAGCTAGTTCAAGTAGCACGCCGAAACCGCAACTGGTTGTGAAGGCACAGCCTCAGAAACCGGTCAAAGTGGCTAACATTCAAGTTCTAAACCCACAAACCAAGGTCTACTCGAAGCCTGTTGAAAGCGTGGCTCCTCAACGGCGAGTGATTCGCGTAGCTCCCATGGCTGGAAACCCTCGATCTATTCTTCTTCCAGTTACAATAAAAGACATGAAAGATCTCAAATCGATCAAGATCATCAATGCTGCGGATTTGAAGAATGCTTCGAACATTAAGCTGGCGGCCGCGAATTTGCTGTCTCAGAGCAAATTGCATGATTTGAAGGTTGAAGCTAGGGACTATGATTACGACCACAGCGGAAATAACGGTAAGTGTCATTTAATTATTAAGTTTTATGATTATTTTTATATGAAACCTTCTTCGTGAGGAAACAGGCACGCCGTAGAAAAAACAGACAGATAGACACATTTTACATTCATCTATCTACCCACACTGAGCCTGTGTAGTGTATAATGCCCCCCAGTTGGAACTTCGTAGGTTAATTATGCTAACAACAAACCACCCCAGTGATAGTTCAAGTGATAGACGCGATACAGGCAAGAAACTCAATAGATTTTCTAATTCTGTTCCTTTATTTCACACAAGCTTTATTTTTTATCAGAGTACAAAACACGGGTTTATCTTTGAATAGGAAACTATCTAGATATTCTAGATCATTATTTACCTACCATTGCGTGAAATTGTCTCTAAAATTCAGGACCATTTGTGAAGATGTCGCAAACGAAATTGCGACCAAATACAGCTCATTTTAATGTGCAGTAAATTTTTCGGTCACCTCGTTGTGGTTGATTGGTAGCAATTGTACGGACATGGTGACATAACTAAATCAACCGGTTGGTCTGGTCATTGGACTCATTAAATATTTACTTTCTTAATACTGTCGTACGAAAATAACTATCTAATGTATCTCAAACGAAAGTTTGTACTGTCGCCTTCATTGATCGGTAGTACACGATAGATTATTTAATAACTTAAACTTTTAGTTCGTTTACTCTTCAAAAGGCACCAGAACTTTGTAATGAGGCCAAGGCTACTTCCAAATAAGACCCATTCATGTAAAATTAAATTTCGAAATCTCATTCACGTGAAACCTTTTTGCTGGTAATGACTGGTTTGTCTTCTTTTTTAACTACTACAGTAAATGGCAACATCATCGCCATATCGGCAATATTATTACAGTAATCGGCAATGCGTTGGCCAAGTGTAGTTACTATGGCCACTTACTACAAGAGCTTCAGTCTATTATGGCTTAGGAACCAGTATTCTACATAGAATGTTTTACCTTCCATTTTTCCTCAAAACCTTTATTTCCTCATACAGATGACTCAGGCAGCGAACGCAGCGATGACGACGACGATCACAAAGACCCGGTACCCGACGGCAAGAATGGATATCCCCGTCTCGTTCTAACAACCGAGGAACGACGACTGCTGGCGAAGGAAGGCATCACACTACCTACGAGCTATCCCCTTACTAAGCACGAAGAGAGGGAACTGAAGAGGATCCGGCGGAAGATCAGAAATAAGATCTCCGCGCAAGATTCCCGTAAGAGGAAGAAGGAGTATGTTGACGGGCTTGAGGACAGGTAATAATCTATTTATTTATTTTGCGAATGAAACTGTCAAATTTTCCCAATCAACCTAATGCTTTAGCGATAAAGTTGAAAATCTATTAAAGTTTGACAGATTGTAGTAGCTCAGATCGGACAAGATAGAGATGTTTGGATGAAAAAAGGTGATGGCTTTGCCAAGCAGGTGCAGGACACATTGTAGGGCAACAGAAAACAGTTATTGTAGCGTTACTTAAAAATTATAATAATAAGTATTATAATACATATTATTATACATACATATTAACAAATAAATAATATTTATTCGGTAGATTTCCAGTGTCTGGCCTGTAAATCCGGTATCAACTAACTTGATTAGATAATATATAATTTGAAGGTTTTTTATTAGTTTAACGCTTGCAAATATGTCCGTGGGAGATACAATTTTTATTTAGTAAAAAAATTGAAATTCTATGAAGCAATATATACCACACGCTATATCTATAGAAGGCTGCAACGGAAAATTGCGAAAAATCATGCAATTATGCACTACACGGAAGGCAGTAGTTACCTACCTAAAAGTATTTTTATGCTGCTAGCAACGAAAATTCAACATTATTCCCAACGTCCTTGAGACAAATGCATTCTGAATAATACAGGTTATTGCTTATTCAGATGTTAAATTTACAATACAGTGATGTCTGTCTATATACTCTATCTATAGTATGAATTATGTATTTTCCTAGCTGTGAAAAATACCGCCTTGAATGTAAAAACTTGACTGATACACATTTTATATTTATAAAATATATTTTTACGGCAAAATATTGATATTTTTATCGCAATAAATTTTATTAGCAATTTAAACTTCTACTCATTCTTGAAAATTCATTCTCGGTGTGAAAGATTTTATGCCTCGTGACTTTGCTTTACATGACGACGAGAAATTTCTCTCAGTCATGCTTGTTTAATTTCTTTACGATGTTTTCCTAAACGGAAGCAAGTGATAATTATGCAATATGCACATGAATCCTAAAAATCAGAGGTGCGTGTCTTGGGTACAAAATTTTACTACTATTATAAATGCTGCAGTTTGTGAGGCTGTATCTTTGTTACTCTTTCACGCAAAAACTACTGAACGTATGTGGAAAGACACAAAATTAGTTTATAACCTGGATTAACATATCTCGTGGTTCAATTATCGAAGTACACGCGGGCAAAGCGCGCACGTGCTATAAGCTAGATAATAAAGAAACTTTGTATGTCTGTCTGTCAATTTTTCACTACTTATCGATTGAAATAATTTCGATATGAATCGACTGCTGATATTTGACTCGGAAGTGGACCATGATCTGAGTTTGGACATAGAATTGTTGGCGCCACTACTTCCGGCGACCGAACATAGCGCCAGTATCACGAGTCAAGCGACGCACCGTTGGTCCAGTGCTGCCACCTGCGTCGGACCGGACGTTGGAACATTGTTGGCGAGTCATTGGCTGTCGTGACTTCGGCGGGGGAATACCAAATCTTTAAAAACCCCGAGCTCAGTGGGCTGAGCTCTCTTTTTTGTCACACTCGCGTGCTCGTCGTCGAAACAACTTTAATATTTTTAAATATTTATATTTATTGTAATTAATTAATTGGTGGTAAATTAAAAGTGATCAAGTGAATTCTCTGTTTATATATTTATTCTTGCAAGTAGACACAACCTACATCAGAAGTGCTTCGAATTCAAGCCTACAAATGGGCCGAAAGTCACGTGCCCGTCAACGGGAACGGAAAAGGAGGAAACGTACAAGATCATCATCATCATCAAGCAGTAAGTCCAGTAGTAGCTACACGCCTTCACCCATTCGTAAAAAAGCAAAGAAATCAGTCGATAGTCAAGTAGCGGGTTGCTATAATATGGTTTTGAACTCAATGGTACCAGAATTTGACCCCCTTACAGATAAAGTAAACAATTGGCTCAATATTGTTGATTTGCATGCTAAAACATTTAATTGGAAGGATCAGGTGATAATTTACCAGGCTGTCAATAAATTCAAAGGAACGGCAAAAACTTGGTATGACTCATTTTTAAAAAATGAGAGTAGTTGGGCTAGTTGGAAGTGGAAACAATGGCGAGATAAAATATCGTTTACATTTCAAACCAAACGTAACATGTTCGCGTTACTTAAAGAAATAATTGAGAGTAAACCTACAGCACAGCAACATTTGTATGAATTTTACTTTCAACAAAAATGTAAAATTGACAAGTTATGTGTGAATTTTTCTGATCGAGACATCATTTCTATCATTACGGGCAACATCGACGATCCTAACATAAGTGCGTCGGTGGATGCCGGAAGTATAAATACATGCGACCAACTTGCATCTTTTCTCCACGGTCGGTTAAGTAGTTCTCATAATAAGAGTCTCGGCGCTGTCAGTGAACATAAGGTGCCCCAATCATCGTTTAAACGAATCGATCCAGGAAATTCTTTGAAATCGGAACAGTTGAGTCGTATTGCTGTGTCAAATCAAAGTTTAACGGCTGCCAGAACCACAAAGCAGATAACTTGCTTCGGATGTGGGGGTAATCACAAACGAAATGAGTGTACAGAAATTTGTAAATATTGTAATAAGAAGGGACATTCAGAAAACTATTGTCGAAACAAAAAATCTGACGAAATAAAAAAAGAAGTAAAATTTGTAAAGTCTGGTGAAAATAAAAATAAATTTAATAAAGTTGCCTGTATAGGGGGCTTTTCTCAAAAAGTGTTTATTGATATGGGCAGTGATTGCTCCCTAATAACGTCGAGTTTAGTAAAACAATTAAAGTTAACGAAACTGAAGTTGGCAACACCGATTCATTTGCAGGGATTCTCGAATTGTTCTGTGGTTTTGGTAGAAGATTACGTAACGACTTCTCTGATTTTAGACGGCATAGAATTCGAATGTGTCGATTTCTATATTATTGACGTGTTATCGGGTTGTGACGTCCTGATAGGCCGGAATGTGACCGAAGATACGTCAGTTATGTATATGAGAATAGGAAATCAACTGACTTTTCAGAAAACCGTGAATGTGTCTGTAGTTTTGTCTAGTGAAGTAGAATTCAACGTACCGCATAAATATCATGATGCTTTAAAGGGTTTGTTTGAAAAATATCCCGAAACAATCGCGGCTGATTTAAGTTCATTAGGTAAAATTAAAGATTTTGAAATTGGTATCGACCTTGAATCGAACAAGCCTATTTACACCAGGCCATACAGATTATCAGAGCCTGATAGGACATCGTTACGTAAAATAATTGACGAGCTCCTTAAAAACAACATCATTCGCGAAAGCAAGTCCCCATTCGCTAGTCCTGTACTATTAGTAGAAAAAAAAGGGGGTGAAAAGCGCCTATGCGTGGATTACAGGTCATTGAATAAAATAACTACTAAAGAGAAATACCCTATGCCACGCATAGAGGACTTGTTAGATAGATTAAAAGGGTGCAAGTATTTTACTAGCTTAGATATGAAGAGTGGATATTACCAGATAAGTGTAAATAAGGGTTCAATAGACAAAACTGCATTCATAACAGAAGATGGACATTACGAGTTTTTGCGCATGCCATTCGGGCTGTCGAATGGACCATCAGTTTTTCAACGCATGATGAACCAGATTTTGGGTAATTTACGCTTTAAAAATGTCATTGTCTATTTAGATGACGTGTTAATCGTATCAGAAACCGTTGAAGAAAATATAAACATCCTGGAATCGGTACTAAAAATATTTAAAGAACACGGTTTGACTCTTAATCTAAAAAAGTGTTCTTTCTTTTTAACTGACATCACATTTCTTGGTTATGAAGTAAATGGTAATGGTATCAAACCCACACCAAAGAAAATTGACGCTATAAAGCAGTTCCCAGTACCCAAAACGGTTCATCAGCTGCGTCAGTTCTTAGGGTTAGTTAACTATTTCCGAAAATTTATTAAGGACTGCGCGATATTAAGTAGCCCACTTACAAAATTATTAAAAAAAGGTCAAAGGTGGCAATGGACTGACGAACAAGATCGCACAGTAAATCTATTAAAGGAAGCCTTAACTTGCGATTCTACCTTGGCTATCTTTGACCCCAAAAAAGAAACCATACTTTATACAGATGCAAGTAGGGAAGGGGTAGCTGGAATTATGGTACAAGTGCATGAACATGGTGAGCGACCGATATATTACTATAGCAGGCAAACGACCAACGAGGAAAAGCGTTACCACTCGTTTGAGCTTGAGCTTCTTGCTATAGTGGCATCATTTCAAAAATTTCGTTTATATTTGCTGGGCCGTAAGTTTAAATTAATTACGGATTGTAATGCCGTCAGATACTCGCTTACAAAAAAAGAAGTGTTGCCACGAATAGCCAGGTGGGTGCTCCTGACTCAAGAATTTGATTATGAGATTTGTCATAGACCCGGCGCTAAAATGCAACATGTTGATGCACTTAGCAGAAATCCTTCCTATAGCGGTGAAGTTTGTGAAAAACAAATAGTAATGTCCATCACCGAAGCTGACTGGCTTTTAAGTGTTCAGGAACAAGATCCAAATCTATGTAAAATCAGAGATATTTTACTATCAGGAGAGGCCGATGCGAATCGTAATGTTTTTAACGAGTACGAATTGCTTGGAAACAAAATCTACCGCCGCACTGAAATAGGTCGTAGATGGGTTGTACCAAAAAATTGTATCTGGCAAGTAATTATGTACAATCATGACAAAATAGGTCACTTCGCTGTAGACAAAACGTTAGAAAGAATTAAACATAAATATTGGTTTCCTAAAATGAAAAAAACTATAACTAAATACATAAAAAATTGTTTACACTGCCTATACAATAAAAATAAAAGTGGTAAAAAGGAAGGTCAATTGTTTCCAATTCCTAAATATGCTCGCCCCTTTCATACCCTCCATATGGACCATGTGGGTCCATTTGTAAAATCATCAAAAGGCAATTGTCATATTCTGGTACTTGTTGACGCGTTTACAAAGTTCGTCTTTGTATTTCCGGTGCGCGATACAAGCACTGCTTGTGTCATAAAAGAATTAGACGACTTGTTTAAGATTTTTGGCAATCCGCGAAGACTCATTACTGACGCTGGTCCTGCTTTTACGGCAAAGGCATTTCAAACATATTGTGACAGCAAAAATATTCGTGCTCACACTATAGCAACTGGCATGCCGAGGTCGAACGGACAAGTCGAACGCTATAATAAAACAATAGTAGAGGCACTGCGTTCATTGGGTGCGGATAACGACTACACACACTGGGATGATGTTTTAATGTGTTTACAACAAGGTATGAATAGCACATTGCAGAAAACCATCAATGCAGTCCCCAGTGAAGCATTTTTTGGGTACCGTCTTAGGACAGAGAGCGACATATTTTTACCCGAACAAGAAGAAATTATAGATGTTACACAGCTGCGACGGGATATCGACACACGAATACAACGAGATGCTAGACATCAAAAAGAAAGTTTTGATGCAAAACGTTGTGTGGCCAAACAATATGAGATTGGGGACTTGGTTCTCGTAAAAGTGTCTAGCCAGGCTGGTAATGGCAGCAGTACTAAACTCCTACCGGTGTTCAAGGGCCCTTTCAAGGTTACAAAAATACTCGGGAAAGATAGGTACCACATAGTTGACATAATAGGCAGCGAGCGATCACACAAGAAATATTCTGGTACTACCTGTGTAGAAAACATGAAACCATGGATTAAAATAACCGATTGGGATGAGGATGTTGGCGTAGTTGGTATGTACAAAAGACTATTTTAATAAAACTTCAACAGGTAAAATTATTTTTATTAATAATTTAATAATACAGCTTTACATTTTGGCTTTCAATGATTACTAATATGAGAATAATACTTGTACAATATTTTGTTCTACAATAATCAATTTAACTAGTAACACCTTATGGAATAGAAATGTTGCAGTTGTAATGGCGTTTCCACTACAGAAACAAGTGAGGTTCGACCTTGAGCTTGTTGTGGGCGAAAATGTGGTTCATACAAATAAAAGTGGATGAACTGGAAAGCTTCGGCTATCATGTGGACTGCGAGTCTGAGCATGGTTGTGCGAAGTCAGGGATCACACTTTTGTATGTGCTATTCATCAGCTCAGTAGTGGGAACTCATTCAACATAACGTAACATAATACCTATTATAGTCACCAAAGCTAACATGTTTATTCTCACATTACAGATGACGGTGTGTCTAGGGACAGACACAGTTCAGGAGGGCCGGATGTTGGCGCCACTACTTCCGGCGACCGAACATAGCGCCAGTATCACGAGTCAAGCGACGCACCGTTGGTCCAGTGCTGCCACCTGCGTCGGACCGGACGTTGGAACATTGTTGGCGAGTCATTGGCTGTCGTGACTTCGGCGGGGGAATACCAAATCTTTAAAAACCCCGAGCTCAGTGGGCTGAGCTCTCTTTTTTGTCACACTCGCGTGCTCGTCGTCGAAACAACTTTAATATTTTTAAATATTTATATTTATTGTAATTAATTAATTGGTGGTAAATTAAAAGTGATCAAGTGAATTCTCTGTTTATATATTTATTCTTGCAAGTAGACACAACCTACAGAATACTCTTTATCCTGGTAGTATGTTCCTGTGGGATGATTGCAGACCTCCTCCAAAATCTAGTAATTTATGTGCGCTTAGTTCTAAGATGGTTATGATTTACACTTAGGTATATTCAATTGCAACAAAACCTCGTCATTTGCCTTTGAAACTTAAGGAAATAACACAATTTAATCCATTGTTTCAGAGTAAAACAGTGTACAGCAGAAAACCAGACTCTTATTAGGAGGATAAAAATTCTGCAATCACAGAACCAATCTCTGACTGCTCAACTGAAGAGATTACAGGTAAATAAGAGATATTTATACATGTTATGTGACTTTATTTATAGATGAGTAGGTATTGTTGATAATGGCCGTGCCTAAGTGCCTTGTTCGGGCGCCGGCACATTGCATTTGACAGTATTTGTTGAACAACAAAAGCCGACCCTAAGATATCCTACTTCCTACTAATATTGAAAAGTTGTGCGGATGGATGGATGTTTGTTACTCTTTCACGCAAAAACTACAGAACGGATTTGGATCAAATTTGGCACACAGATAGTTTATAACCTGGATTAACACATGGGATATTTTTTTCGCGGTAGTACGGTCCCGTGAGACAATTATCGCAAGTTACTCTATAAATTCAGTTCGTGCCGCTCGGCATCTACGTTCCCTAAGTACCGCCCTGTTCGGTTTACCAACATGCTGTGTAGGTGGTAGGTGCGGCTAAATTTAAACATAACCGATTTTATCGCCTGGCACGACTTATTTTAGCAAAACTGTAGGTATGTCTGTATGTTTTTAGCTTATTAATGAAGCCTTCCCTATCTATGTCGTAAAAGGGGACGAGCTCGGAGCGTGAGGAGGTCAATCCTCGAATTTTCATATCTTCTAATAAAATGACCATTTATGTGCTGTTATTATGGCGGTTTACGCTGTATTAGGCGCAAATTATACAGAAGAGACGTGGCGAGGACGTGGATAATCAAAGAAACCTAAAATTAACCTTATAGTCATGTCGCATAGCATCGCTTTTGGCGATAAGATATTTGCGTCCGCGCTCCCAGGCGACACGCGATGCGACGTCTCCGCCACCGGTGACTCGCCCGACAAAAACGACGCTATGCGACATAACTATTAGGTTCATTTTAGGTTTCTTTGATTATCCACGTCCTCGCCACGTCTCTTCTGTATAATTCGCGCCTTATGCTGCATTTCCACCAGACAACTAACCAATCACATAGCTAAAATACCTTAAGCTGTGAAAAGTAGCGATATTATTGGTTAGTTTCACACACATCCCTCGCTACGCATCGTCGCTCATCTCTGGTGGTAATGCAGCCTAAAGCAGAGAACATTTTAACAGGCTGAAATTCTAGTAGTAAGATTAAATTTAAACAAAGAGAGGCCTCATTCAGCATTAGGTGGAGTCGGGCTCGGGAAAATGATGAAGACGGAATTTCAGTAAAGATAACGATGTAATAGCCAAACATATAATTGTTGCGAATATCAGACAATAGCCAGACGCAGAAGTCATACACACACATTAGCTTAAACGATGGCGTTAGAAATGTCAATATTCGCCTTTCACTCTCAAATATTTGTGCGAGCGAGAGGGAAATATCGATAACAATGGTAGCGCCGCCATTTTTAATCCCATATCTCGTTGACCGATTACTATTTCAATATTGCATAACTAGTTCGCCGAAAGTTCTAGCTGTGATAGTCAATTGTCAATCTTTGTGACAAGTAAAATTTATGCTCTAAATAAAATACAATAGACCGTTTAGCAACTCGAAACTAGTTTCAAATGTAATGCTGGCTTTTATGTTGCTAATTTCACTTTAATTGCAGTAGTAAAAAAATCTCTACATTATTACATGAAGTATATGTAGTAGTGTCGTAGTTTTTCTTGTTTATCTCTCTAATTTTATATATTTGTATGTATATAGGGTGACTGGTAATTAGTGACCGATACTTATACACGTGATTGTACTCATGATAAGAAACAACTTTTCTTTTGTTAATATGCGGACAATTCGTCCTAAAGTTCTGGAGGACACTCCAGAACTTTAGGACAATTTAACCAGATGTTGCGTTGGAAGGTCTCCCACTAGGTGGACCGATGACCTGGTGAAGGTTGCGGGGATCCGCTGGATGCGAGTCGCACGGGACCGGTCAATGTGGCGGCACTTGGGGGAGGCCTATGTCCAGCAGTGGACGTCTTTCGCCTGAAATGATGGATGAATTAACGCGTAACGCGATACCCCGCACAACTAATACATATTAATAGATGGACTCATTAGTTAATAATTTCATATTTAGGTCAGTTACTACTTCACTGCGTATCGATAATCAGAAGTTCAATAATGACTATTAATAGCCAATTGCCTGCAATCATAGTCTTGTTCTGCTAAAGATAGCAATATTAACAATCAATGGCTCGTTGTATCGAAGAATCTTTAGATACTGAGTAGCGTTTATGCTTAGTAAACTATAGAATTGCATAAATTGGTGTGTACTATATTAGTAGTAGTCAGATAGCCTATTGCTTTATGTAAAACTAGCTCATGCCCGCGGCTTCACCCGTGTAAGTTCGGTAATTGTCCCACGGGATCGCACTACCGGGATAAAAAAGTAGGTATCCTATGTGTTAATACAGGTTGTAAACTATCTGTGTGCCAAATTTCATCCAAATCCGGTCAGTAGTTTTTGCGTGAAAGAGTAACAAACATCCATCCATCCATACTCACAAACTTTCGCATTTATAATATTAGTAGGATACTGATTTACTGGGTCATTGACCGATATTAAATTTAAACTTAGTAAAAAAACTGTGCTTTTTACTATTGATACCTAACTAGTATTTCACTGTGAATATTTCTTATAGTCAATGCATTATAATTTATTGTCTTTAATAGTTCAGTAACTTCTCTCTCCGTTATATAGTGAGAAAACATTACTTCTATTAAACTAGCATTGACCGCTTGGCACTCGTATCTATAAATGTATTATGCATGAGGTAATAATTCTATTGTATTTGTCCAGTTATAAGGCCATTCCAGGCTACATTGATATTCAGATAGTAAACACGTAACCTCGATTGAGTTTGTTTGATGCGGGAAATGCACCTTAACAATGAAAAGTCTGTTTCTTCCGCGGTTCCTCAAAAAACGATTGACTATTTTTCAGTTGTGTTTATTTTAGTAAACCTATTTTACATGGGTCTTGTACGCCTCTAGCACCTAAGGGATATAATCATAAAGTCACGTTATTTATTTATTTATTGGAACTCCAACAGAAACTACACAATTACATGCAAGCATACTTATAACAGGGACAAATACACGTGTACGCTTCTAATTATAGGAGACCACATCATTCACTTATAATCTAGGTACATACGATTAGTATCTAGGTACATACAAGTTATGTGCTAAACCTCTTCTCCTTTCTTTACAGAACGTCCTAACAGGCGTCACAGGTGGCTCCACAAACAAGTCAGCGCAGCCTGCCACTTGCCTCCTCGTGTTGCTGCTGTCGGTCGCGCTGGTGGCACTCCCGTCAATGCGCGAGGAGATCAGGCCGCGTGCGTCAGATACGCCAGCTAACTCGCCCGCTGTTACTAGAGCGCTTCTCTCAGCTTCCAATAGTGAGTACCTCCTGATTTTTATTTCAAGCCTAGAGCAAGATTTGGTGGGGTGACTGCACAGTTTTCAGATCTGTCTGACGTGGCTTAGAATATTTTATTTCACATAAACTTCATTGGTACTTATGAAACGTCAGAAGCTAAGCGACCCGTAGGGTTTAGTAAGTAACCTATGATTCACTGTCGTCGTCTTGGGAGAACTATAGAACACTGATGCAATGTAAGTCAGTTATTTGTAACCAATCAAACCTGTTGTTCTATCGATGAGTAATATAGCATCTGAAATCTATTTCTTGAACTGATATTATCTTAATAGGTATTTACTTACACAACGTAAGTGCGACTAGTTGTAAGTTGCAAAACACGCTTAGAAAAACGTGAAACCGTATCACAGTACCCAGTAATTTTGGGACTAACCGAAAGATAGAGGCAGACGTAGCGTCGTGAACTTTGTTAATAAGTAGTGATAGCTCATTAATTTTGATTACATAATAATAATATAGCTTTTCACGACTGAACTCAATACGCAATAATCTAGTTTATCTCATTAGCGGGTCAAATAGTCTTCAAACAAACGATTACAAACAGGATTTAAGAATACGCAATACAAAACTAGTAAACCCACATAACTAAAAATAATTCTAGTTTTGACGACTAGTCATTAACTCTTTGCAAATAAAATTATACTTACTTGTTCTCTGTCTATAAAAAGAAATTGAGCACCTTGTTTTTATAATTGGACCGCGACTGAGAGATAACATTTATCGCTTTCTATGTTGTATAGATAGCAATATTAAACATATCTCAATAGTGACTAAGGTCAAACAATACGATACTACATTTCAAGCGACTTGAGAGTACTATTTTTTTCGTGCCTGACAACCGTTATATTACAAGTTACATAACATTTTTATCTTCAATTCATTTTACGTAAATTTTGATGTTCGTTATGGTCGAATTCACGAATCAACTTTCTCATTACATCGTTGCGAAATCCATGTATAATCGGCTGCACTACTTTTGAGTTTAAATGATTTTTTTATATAACGCGATGCACTTTTGAAAGTTACATAGCAAAAACTGTCTCAACTTGAATTAAATAGTGACTGATTTCTTTTCACTTTGTTGCAACATAAAAAAGTTTCTAAATGTTTCTGTTCTGTTTTTCAACAGAAATGGCGCTCGACGAGACAGTAATAGACGATGGGGAGTTCAACATGGATGAACTGATCACGTTCAACCGCCCCCACTCCGACCATGACTACCAGGTCGTGAAGAGCACGGAGACGCACAAGGTGCTCGCCGGCGGGTACGTGGACCTGCCCATCGATGAGGACTGGCCCCCCAACCTCAAGAAACGCATGAAAAAGCACGAACTGGACTACAACGACGGTGCATACTTGCCGCCTATCGTCAAAGAGGAGAACTACGAGCATTTCTACAAAAAGTTCAAAACAGAAGACGATAGCGACATGAACATCAACGACAAAGGCTTCCTCACCAACACACTGATATCAACCGGCCGCAAACTCGGAGAACTGCTGGATTTATTACCCCCCATACCCGTGAAGACCGACGACTTAGTCATCGAGGAGATCTCCGACTACGAGTCCAGAAATACCACTGAAGTCAAGAGTTTCGTAGTCAACGGCACGTTAAATGAGTTCTAATTTAGCACAGAAACTTTATTTCTATTCTTTTATAATTCCTTGTTGTTTCCTTTCAGATAACTATTTTACTATTATTTTACACAGAATGTATTTTTTACGATTATATAGTTTCAATGAAATTATTCCTCGCGCGTAGGTAGTCCGGAATTTGACAGTGTGTGTTTATTTCGACTCGTTGACCGTGATGTGCTGACTCAATGTTTGGAGTCATGCTAACTACCCTTGGAATTAGCCTCTAGTTTATACATAATAATTATATTTATGTTAGTGAGAACGCTATGAATGATTTTATTTAGTTTTAAGTATTATTCAGACGCAAAGTACGGTAATATGTCACGTTTCTGGGAATGAAAGATGTTGAGTATTTATTTGAGAAAATCAAAATTAATATATAATTAAATCAAGATATATTTTTATTTACGAATCATACTCTAGGAGTTTAGTATAAGTTATGTACTAAGCATTTTCTCTGTTACGACTTGGTGCAATTATATTAGTAACTGACGTGTCAGTTTTAGCTAGAATTTGATTTTAAGTACTTCATTTGCATTAGTTATAGCTCGTTTTACCTACTTACTATATAAGAGTTTAAACAAAATGGACTAAAATGAGAATGCTGGTTCGAATAAATTGTGTAAGAATATTCGTTTTTTAATCAATCCCACTACACTTTGAAATAATACTCAGGATGCATGCCACTAAAGCTCAGACAGAACCATCATACGGTTCTGAGTGACAGAAAAGGATAGGAGTATGGAAAAATGAGATTCCATGCTTATTCACCACTCTGACCACAAATTAACTTATAGGAAAGGGAAGGTATAAAATATCTTTGGAAAAAATAGCAAGTTGTTTTTAGGAAAACCAACTTGCTACTGGGAAGTTTATGAGTAGAAGACGCGCTCATACAGATAAACACGAAAAGCAGTTTTAATTTCTAAGTAACAAGTACACGGCGCTCTGTAAAGGCCTGAAACTGCGTAAACGGGACGCGCGCGCGGATACAAGTGCTTAGGAATGGAAATGTAAAAGTTGACCTCATAGCTAGATAGATGGTGTTGGCTTCGAATTGAATCGCGCTATGGTTTCGTTACCGCGTCTTCATGACCTGCGAGGTAGAAACAAAATGTATTAGGCTTATGGATAATTTACATCCGCGCGATAATTTTTGGATAACCTCGTAAAAGAGGTTTTATAAACTTTGGCAGTGGTGCGATACTAAGTCCGGGATAGCGTTGCGCATAGTTATTTATAAGTCCCGGCTTCGTATGGGACAAAAAAGAGTTATTGAGCAGTCATTGGGAACATTGTCATACCATACATTATGGCTTTATCAAAAACACAAAAAAAAATTTTTACATATTAATTTTAATTCAATTAATATACTATAAAATAACTATAAAAAAAAACAAGAAAGAATTAATTGAATGTTTTTTTTTTTTTTTAAATAATGAGAACTCAACTGCATATGTGTGTGTAAAACGTATCCACGATCGGCAACACATGCGAACCCATTGAAAAATTCATTCATCGATCGATTCTCATTATTTAAAAAAAAACATTAAATTAATTCTTTCGTGTTTTTTTTATAAGTAGTTATTTTTTGAAAAAAATAGTCCCAATCGTTTCGAGTTCGATGATCGAGTTCATGGTATTCGGCTCCAGAACGACCTAAAAATAATGGTGTATAATTATAATATTTCTTGAATAAATCTTTCAATAAATTCTGATATAAATAATTTTTATGAGACACGTATAAATTAATTTTCAATCGTCAACCTAACCTAAATTTGAAGATCCTAACTTCAGAACTGACGGACTTTCATATAAAGTCTCATTCAATATTTTACCACTTTAGAGATGGAATTCCTAAAAATCCTTTCTTAGTGGATATTTACTCTTTACAAAGAATACACCTTCCAAGTTAAGACCAGCGGTTTGGGCTGTGTGTTGATCATAGATATAAGAAAAATAGGTGTTTGATATATCACCCAGTCAGTTTACCATTTTATACTATGCATAAATCTAGATAAACATTTTGATCTCGAACGTCAGTAGCAAATGTTCGATTTTGAAACAGGAATGCGACCTGTCAAGCGCACACATGGACCTTAGTAAGTACCTAGTAGTAGAATGCAAGGCCTTGGAGATGTCCTCAAACATTTCCTCCGCCACTTCGTCTCTGTGTGCCGAGGTCGATGCGTAGACCTGAACAACTTGAGGCTATACCTCTCTGTCAGCATACTGTTCGAGACACAGGAAACTTCTAACCAGGAACCCGACTCCGCCTTGGGATAGCTGGTCTCCCTCTCGAAAATACATCAGGTGACCCGATTCAAGGGTTATTGTGTCCTCCCCTTCTATTCGGACTTCGCTCAATCGAAAACAGTGCCACCTTACTTTTTCGATTTCTTGCTCAAGCTGCACTAGATGTTCGTCGACCCGCAACGTGCGTCTATTGTCAAAAAAAGGTCAGTTAGGTTTGACGGCCATTCGTAACCTGGGGATTCTACGCACCCCTACCTTTCCGTGACCGCCGCCAAAATCAGAAATAGCCAGGAGCAGCGGGCCGTAGTTGTGATTGTGGCTTACTAATGAACAGCTTCTCGAACTAGTGACTTTTCCAAAGAGTAGAATACTTATACTAATAGACGCTGCGTCAGTGTTAGCGCTATTTAGCTGCAAACATTACTTTGGAAATGGTTATACGGTAGGTATATCGGTCGTCAGACCCTCGTGTGTTGTTCAGCAGGACGCACCACGAGCATGTAAGACTTAGGGCACCGAGATGGTAGGTGTGCCCTACACCCTTCCTTAGCGACATAAGAGAAAAAAAGAAAAGTTTCAATTCCTATACCTACGTATAACGGGAGTAAGGCCCGGTATCCACCAAAGCGGAGAGGAGAGGAGACGAGAGGAGATGTGTTTGAATAAACCAATCCAATTTCGTTATTTCCACATCTCTTCTCCGCTTAGCTTTGGTGGAAATGGGTCAAGCGGAGAGGAGAGGAGATGTCTCATTTTTCTATAAAATTTTGTACAGCGAGCGAGCAAGCGGCGCAGCAGAGCGGAGAAGTGTCTAGTCGGGCGGCTGGGCGGCGCATGCGCTGCACACCCCTCACCCCGCTGCCTTCTCCGCGCGCCTCGCACGTCCCGAAAGCGTCATTCGATTGACTGGCTTTTGGATATACGGTTTAATCAAATCATGTAACTGGTAGAAATTATTCCTTGTTACCCTGTAAGATTTATGAAAACTTTCATCATCAAACTCTCGAAACAGTGTGGCATATTCGCCATGACTGTGACATTTTATATGGTTTCTTATCCAGAATCTATGTTGCCGTCGATAATTTAAATGTTGAAGAATTAATTGTGTTTCTTCAACCTCTAATTCTTCTCCCTCAAGCAAATTCAGATATAACTTTTGTAACGACATGACGTCTTCCTTTCGTAGACAGCACTTGACTGTTTTCGATCTCTCACAGCTCACATCTCTGCTACACACAGCTCACATCTCCTCTCCGCAACGCATCTCTTCTCCGCTTTGGTGGAAATAACCTGCCAGCTTCGCGGCACATCTCCTCTCGTCTCCTCTCCTCTCCGCTTTGGTGGATACCGGGCCTTAGTGGGGGGAATATACGTCAGCAGCTGCGTTAATAAAATAATTTGTTTTGTTAGCCAAAATGAATTTCGACCTTTTTTATTTTACATAGGTAGGTACCATCTCTCCTTGTAGGTTATAGAAATCAATCTGGTGCCATATTGGGCGCTTTAGTAGCACCTCTGGCTATTTTGAGCAATTTTTATGCAGTGATGGCACAAAATATATTTGCCGTTAGTTTTTCTCTCATAGCCTATGCTGTGTCCCACAGCTGGGCAATGGCACCCCTTTCTCCTTCCAAACCTCTGTTTTGTGCAATTTCTGGTGACGCCGCGGTCGATCTCGACGGCGATGCCGCATGTAGCGGACAATAAAATTAACACAATTGGTACGGTGTGCAGTTTCAAATAGATTAGAAACGGTCAACAGAAAAAAAATAAAACGATTATCTTATAATAAGCTTTATTTAATTATGAATTAACAAATATTTTCGTAATTTCGAACAAGGTTTGTGACATTAACTGAATACATATCCCATATTTACCATCTTACAGAAAAATAAACACAGAATTGTTTCTATGAATATGATTTTTATTTTTTATACTTACTTTTACATTCAATTCTGTTGGAAAAGCATGTATAATACATAAAAGTTAATAACTACAATTCATATATCTTCCTCGTGCGTCCACAAGCCGACTGAACATGACTTACTTAGTAAGCGAAATTTTAAAATTAAATTAACTACAAAGTGATTACCCACGAGAGCTGAAGGGCGAGGGCGCCAGACTCGCGTCGCTGACACACCTACCTACGTTTTTGGTGCAGCCTTCATAATAAATAATCATGTTATGTTTATTTCTTACATAGCAGAAATTTAAGTCGAAGAATGCAATAAAATAAAAATAAAATGTGCATTATAACGTAGTTATTTATTATTTTCGAATACATATTTTAGTCACGATAGTAGTTGTGAATGTTCAAGCAATCGGCGACAGTTCACACTTCACACCTCGACGTACCATACGTGATAATTTACAATGCTCCCAGCAATGATACGACATGAAGCGTCGTCCGCTACTGTCCACCTCATGGCGCACAACATACTTCTGTTTACTCAACAATTTAGTTACTTAAAACATTCACTATACACACACGAAGAGCTCGTTCGTTCACCTCTGCAGATCACACATCTCCACTTCGATTTTAATACCCAATCTAATTTGATTATTCTATCTAGTAAATAGAAAGTAACAATTAGGTACAATTATGGTATTAATCATGTATTAAGATTTACAAGGTTTATTACACTCGATTATACTGCAATGGTTGTACGATAAGTATTAACGATCCATTTAACGAGAAGAATACTTCAATTTGTTTACAATAATTTATCAAAAACCATTATTTAAAGAATTGATTTAAAAATTTCCTTTTACATATCGACAATATTCGCATTAACTATACTTTTCTAAAAAATATGAAAACGACATAACAAGATGTTTATTTTTTTTATGTTATAAAACACTTCAAACGTACTTAGCCAAATGAATAACTTCTAATGCATTGGATACAATTTTGTGATGACTACATATCCGTGACTAATTCAAAATACCTTACGACGATGTCAGTGTGATCAGGGCAATGCCACAACTTACTTTTGGTATAAAATATGTACCTATAGTATTATATCAGAACACGATTACATGAAAACAATTCGGTATAATATTGCGACATTGCTCTGATAGCATGACACCTACAATATCTTACTCCTATGCAATCACGCTTGTCGAAACCTTGCCGCTTCCAGTCCAAGCAAAAATATACAAATGTTTTTTTTTTTTAAAGCTGTACAATTTATACACCATCATTTTAGCGACCGCCCTAGTGTGGCCACATGATCTCGTGACGTAGACATCGTATATAATATTTAACAAGTGATCGTCTGTCGGCTCCACGTGGCGGCGGTAAGGGACGCGCGCTACCTGATCTCAGTCTCGTCGCAATTCGACTCCTAAAAATAAATCACCGTTGTGATCGGTACAGGGAGCCTGTGCTCTCGGCCTGCAGCCGCGGCCGCCGCGACAACTACAACAAATGACTAAACAATCCGCGCGCACCGAACCGGCCAACAGCTTGGAATGGCCACCCGCGAGCGGCCGCGGCTGCAGCGTCTTCACCAATACCACTCCCACTGACTATTCATTACAAGTATCAATTAGTCTATTCAAAAATGATATACTTCCGTCGTAGGACTAACAATCAAATAAAAGTGAATCGCAATAATACAAATTGACATGAGCCCAGAGCCACGTGTTTGTACACAAGGTGAAATGTTTCATTCAGTCTTGTAGGAATATAGAGCCACTTCACTCGGGACTCGACGGGGTACACCGATTGAAACAAATTACGTTTTAACACTATTGTATTGATTTTCTATATAAATTATTGCACACTTAATAATAACATTTATCGAATAAACCAATCGTCAATATGGTCATGTTTGTCACAAAAGCATGTATTGAAAAAGTAAATCGTTACTTACACTTTATCTCTTACTTTAATAAATTTCTGGTTATCTCTTAAAAAACTATAATAATAGATATAAATAAAGATAGGAAATTATGTGGCGTCACTATAGGAACGGAGCCAATTTAAATATTATTATATTCGTTTCCATACAAATCGAACTTAGGTAAACAATGACTAAATAAAGTTAAATCTAAAGTACTCATACAAGCTGTAGGTTGAATGAACCCCACTCAAGCCTTACACGACGGATGAGACAGTTCAGCAGCCCAAAGCTGTAGCGATAGATAACATTAAACCTAGGAAGAATATTGTATCCAAGAAAAACGAACAGTTCCGAAGACTATCACTTTGCAATGTAGCCGTAACATTTAATACTTTAATGCACACTTATTGATCATCAAGTCAAATCAAGAATCACAACCTGCACGGAACAGAAGGTCGAGAGTGCGCGACATTCAACCCTCAGCGGATGAAAGACGAAGTTCATCAACACACAAAACTTAATATAAAGTCACATTATTGGCTGTTTATCCACTACTCAAGTATCTAAGACAACCACAATAGTAATGAACGCAAACAACGTAAAAAAATAATATTTCACTGCTTCATTAATTACGGAACAAAGCGATATACAATTACTCGGTAAGTGTTTGTTAAACTACGGGTGTTGATGAATCATGAAGGAACGACCTAATGTACAAATCTGCGGATTTGTTCGAACTATGTGCTGGAATGGGCATCGTCGATGCGAGTGAGTGGCCATGAACGTAATGCAAGTGATGTCGATGAGGTAAAGTAAATCTCACGTCTCAGAAAGACAACATACAATTTACAAGTTTTGGTGAAAATTAAACGTAATTCACTACGGACGGGAACACAATAATAAACATTCTGCCAACCGCACACGGCTTAGAATTCAAACTTATTGCTATTATTAAACGCCCGTTTTAACAGTACGATCGACTCGGAAACCTTATGTTTACAGTGATTTGGATGAAGTGAACCATACTTCCTCCAAATCACTGTAAAACATAAGGTTGCTCGGAAGCAATAAACTATTAAATTGACATCAGTTTTAACAACCTGACAGAAAGGCGCTTGAATGTATTGGTTCGAAACTACAGAAAGAACACAACATCGAAAATTCAGCGACAGCTCAGCAGAATGCCCCAACCCGGACATTCCGTTAGGATGTACGATTTATCTAAGTTCCAGAATAACTAACACAAACTATCCATTTCCTAGTAATGTCCTATGACCGCATTTAGTATTTACTCTGTTGACGAGTACTATTTCTTAAATAATGTCAATAGTAGTGACAACAGAAAATTGTAATGTTTGTTATTCAATGCATCGAGTATCTAAATGGAAGTTTTCTCTATGTATTAACAATTAACGTAATAAAGGTATATAACTGGTACATACGGGTATAACGTTTTGTATAGTTACTATATTCTGAAATATATGATTGCCAACCACTCAATACATTTTTATGCACCTTTGTTACGCGTAAGGTCAAAATGAAACTAAAACTTATGATAGCTTCGTATAATGAGTTAGCATTATGGATTACTCAAAATTACAAAATCTAAAATTATATTGAATAAAAATTCTGATAATTGAGGATCGGGTAGCATACGATTGTTAAAATAAATCGGCAATATATTTTTCATACATTTAAACCCAGTTGCTCGATTTATTTCGGTAAAATTATAGTGCGACGCAAGTATATATTAACTTTACAACTAATAACAACACATCAACGATCTCTCTTTTTATTGCCTTAAAACTTCTGTTAACAATTACACTATATAACAAAAATATGTCAATCACCAAAGAATGTTCTAGATTATTTTAATCGCTCTCTTTGCGTCGTCACTATAATTTTGTAACCGATAACACGAGTCCTAACTAATCTCAGTTTATGGCTTATTACTTAGCCTTTAAATGTTTTCCCTTGAAAGTTCAATAACTTATCTTAGTCTAGCGAGTTACTTACCGCGTTAGAAGAAATACGCCTAGCGTGTACCGGCCGCACACGCTAGGCGTATTTGAGGCATTCAATGTAACGTACTTAGGAGTGGATTTAACTGTCACTAAATTCCATACCATCAAAAAACGGTCCTGAAACGAATGACCTAGCCACCTAGGTATATAGGTACAGTAAGTAAGTACATTGCTGTATAATACAGGTACGTATAGACAATGTAACGGGAGCAACTGGGTGTAACGTGTGGGGACTTGCGGCTATATGCGGGCGTACGATCTGTGCGTGCGGGCTGCGGGCGTGCGGGGGGGCGGGTCACGTGCACTCGCGTCACTTGCCGGCCCGGGCCGCGCACTTCTTCTTTTTGCGCTTGAAGAAACAACAGCATCTGGAATACACAGATTGCCTGCATGACGATTTACAGAGTCTGTCAGGTAACTAGCTGATATAGTGAGACACATTCGCTGCGAAAGACACGCCCGGGACTCGTACCAGGACCTACTATGTAAAAAAAAAGGTACCTAGGCAATTATACAGAGTATAAGGAATCCCGACGCACAAACGCTTATCAAGTATTCAGTCCTACATCATTCCGAACCCCCCCCCCCCCCCACATAAAAATTTCCTACGAAAGTACAAAATGTATGGAACAGCAGATTTAAAAAAAAAATACGATGTAAAATTTCTATGGGTTCAGAATGATAATTATACTGAATACGTGGTTAGCGTTTGTGCGTCGGTGTTCCTACCACCATGTACATATTCTTTATCATTTCAAAAGGCGCCAATCAAAAACAAGTCGCATGCCGATGATCGCGGTCGGCTGGACACGTTTTTCGTCCTTGAAACTACCCTGAGCCTGTTTTCATAAGAATAAGTTATCACCAGTTCTCTTTCGCAGCAAAAGTGTTAAGATGGTTGTGAATTTATGATATTGTGAGTATGCTTTGAAATACAAAATTACAACATCAAAAGTGGGGATCACAATAATTGGGACGTGTCAGCAATAGTGAACAATTAATTTAATGTTTCATGATGATGAAAAATGTATGAAGACGGCTGAAATGACCAATGTTTTCAAAATATTTTTCTAAAACGTCGACTTTTTTAAACATATTGTTTGTAGACATAGCCTCATCCTATTAAATACTGCTGAATCTTTAGTGCCAGACCAGAAACCTCTGTAGGTCTCACAAATATGTGTAGTAGCAGCTACGGAGTCTGGATTTGTGCCCAGTATATGGCAATAGGCTCACCCTCTATTACAAGATCCTTAAACAAATATACACTTCAGCCAAAACCCTTTAGGGATTTAACAGGCGTAAAGTTGTTTTATGTTTACAAATGTATTCTGTGCAGGAATCGAACCCACTTCACTAAACTTAGCAACGTAGCCAAACAACTCACGGCACCATAACAGTGCCGTTACATTACATGACGAACGCCAGTGTACCGTCAATTTTTTAAAGATAGTAGTGAAATGAATACACAAAAATGTTTTGATGAATTGTAAATGATAATGTAACGACAAGCATCCACCAAGCATGTTAAACTAAAAATAGGTAAAAAATAAAATAAAAAGGAATGCATACAGTTGGAACACTGACTTGGTGTCGTCAACGACATCGACCTCGTGGTGGGGCTGCGTTATTGGGGTGTTGCTGTGCCCGGCCGTGGGGTCGTCCGCCCCTAATTCGCCGTTCGTTGAACTAACCACCTGGAGATTTAATTAGGATAGAGGTTTGGTAAGTTGGTTACTTAATGGTCTTTAAATTTAAGATGGACTTTAGTTAAATTTGAATTAAAAGTTAAGTAAAAGCCCAAGTTTTCGGGAAATACAGGCCTGATATTATGTTACATTAAGAATATATTATTGAATTAAGAAATTTAATTCCGTGCGATTTTTAGAATAATATAAAATCGTGTAAATTTCGAAAGAGTGGGTTCTGTTTTAATCAATATGGATATTAAATTAATTTTATTATTATTTAACTGAAATTAAAACTATATTGAAACAAGTTTTATAAAAAATCTGTATTTTACACTGCTTTTCATTTCCATTTATAACTGCTAACTACTAAAAACATAGTTACGATTATATTTACACAGACACCTTTCCTACAACATAGATCAAGTGTTCCTGCAATACAGGGTAGGAGGGACACCGACGCGAAAACGGTTACCACGTATTCAGTACATCATTCTGAGCCATACATAGAAATTTTTCATCGGTTATTAAAAACAGATGTTCCATACATTTTGACCGTGTAAGTATTGCACTTTTGAAGGAAACAGCTGCTTTTTTTTTTTAATAACCGATGAAAAATTTCTATGTATAGCTCAGAATGATGTACTGGTAACCGTTTTCGCGTCAGTGTCCCTTCCACCCCGTGTAACCCTAAACTAACACATAATCTTAACTATTATGGCTTATGTGGTTCACTAACTATAGTTTAGGCTGTTTGTGGTGTTAATGGTTGTGTGAGTTTCAAATTCACATCTAATAAAAACACTGACTTCCATTGAATTAATAAATAAGCTGCCAGTCCCCTGAGGTAATGTAAGTGACTTCAAAGATGTGTTGAGGTGGCAACATAAAATGTTCTTTTTTATCAGATTTTTTTACTCATTTTTTTTAAGTAAGATAATCAAATATAACCGCTATATGTATTCTTCAAATAAATTATTTGACTGTTGAAAAAACAGTCGTTAAAGGAAGAGGATGAACTGGGTTTGAATTTAGAATCATATTTGTTTTTTTTTTTTTTTGTTCAAAGACTAGGTATCTCACATCATTCAGGGGACATAATATTTACAAGAAAATAAGCGACAAAACTTCAGTGAAAACGAAAAATTACTGGTTGCAAATATATGCGTGCAGTGTCACGTAAACATAAAATAAAAGTAGCGTCCTAATTAGAAGCTCAATCGTGTACAATACTTTATGAATGAATATTGGCAGTGCTCGGTTTAAAGCTTTTACAGTTGGGCCAGACTAACAAAATTTAAATATTTTCCTCTCATTACTATTTAGGACTTTTCGGTAAGCAGTGCAATATTGAGAAGAATACCTCAGGACTTTGTTTAGATAAAATTTTGACAATGAATAAATTAAGGGACCTCACACACTACGCGGCCACGAATACGACTTTTGGGTCGCAGAAGCATCGACCAGGAAGAACGTTAAGTCGCACGACCGGGCGTCCGACCAGTTTTGTTCGAGACAGCGTCCGGTCATGCGACAAGTCGTGGTTATGGCCGCAAAGGGCGCGAGACCCCTAACTGTTAAGTAATTTTGTGCATAAATTCAAGCCAGCTAAAAGTTGTCCATGTTTCACAAACAATTTGTACTCAACAAGCTATCATTTATTTCGACAGACGTAGTGTGTTCCTGTTATTTTACATAAAATCAAACCATTTCTAGTAAAAATAAGAGGAAAATATTCTATAATATTAAAGGCCTCACTCAGCACATTAGAAGCGACATGCAGACAGTCACACAAGGATTGCCGCAAATATGTATCAAAACTGACCGTGGAAACCGATCCGGGAAATTTCACATACCGAAAATGTTTATTCTTCAATAGCTAAAAAATAAATACACCAATATACATTCACAATTCACGTTTAAAATAATAATAATGCAAAAATAAAATAGTACAGACATGCAATAGTGTGTTTGTGTACTTTTAAGTGGCTACAGTTATTGCCCTCTTTAGTGTGATCTAAATTTCTAAATACATTGTGGGTTTAAGGAAGGGTAAAATAAAAATACTTTTATTCAGTACCAAGTGTCCATACACAAGTCATTATTGAAGTTACAAAGAAACTATAATAAAGATATGAAATCAGCCCTGTAATCTCCAATAAGACCAGGTGATAAGTCAAGTTACATCATTTCTCGTTTGTCGTTTAAGACGAGACGGGTTCATCTAATGATAAGCACCTCTTCGAAAACGTTAATAGTAAAATTAAATAGAAAAAAGAACGTATTTGTAACCTTTCTAGTTTAAAGAAGCTAGTAAAGATTCATGATTGCAGAAGATTTGATTCAGATGTTGACGAGTTCATGGTATGAAAAAATCGTTAAAACAAGTCGCCATAATTTAACCGAACAAAATACGATACAATACAAAATCTGACCTGCACAGATCCATGTCTGTCAGCGGGTGTAAGGTGACCGGTGTTAAGCGGCGTAGCCTTCCCGCTATGAGGCCAATTGCCGCCCGAATTCGCCGTTCCACCGGTACCGAAATCCTTCGTCTTTGCCAGCGCTGCCATCTAGGGGGATAGGCGGGAAATGAGCTTAGAAATGAAGGAGGGATAAGACAGATTAAATTGCTAAACAGACACTTGACTGGTAAAATACTTTGACATTTGGTACTCGGCTGAAGCGTAAGCCAGGATATGAGTACCAATATTTGTTACAGGTTCTAGCAAAAGTAGTTTAGGGCACCTCAAAAAAAGGACTCAGATTTGTAGATCCAAAGCCAAGATTGTAAAACGTCAAGTTTCTGTTTAGAAAATAATCTGTGGTTTGGGGCCATCCATATGTTACGTTACACGAATTTCATGATATTTTGAACCCCTCCCTGTCCTTGTCCCTGTCCTTGTCACAGCTGGTTACATTTGTAAGACTCCCCTCTCCCTACTGTGACGTCACATATTTTACAAAATTGACAAGTTCATATAGATGAAGTTGGAAATATTTTTCGTTAAAGTTCAAATTTCGTGTTTGAATACTTACATAAATGTTAAATTTTGAAATGTGACGTCACAAAATTTAGAAGCCTTCCCACCCCTTGTCACACTTCGTCGACCCCCTCCACCCCCTTAACGTGTGACGTAATTTATGGATGGCCCCTTTTGAAGTTCCCAAAATAATAATTAACTGTCCTTGAGGATAAAGGTGTAATGCTACAATTAATACACTTTATTAGTGTAAAGTTCATAATGTAGGCTTTTATTTCTCCGGTTCAACGGATTTACACAAGACAAGTATAAATATTATTACAATACAGGGTAGAAGGGAGACCGACGCGGAAACGGTTACCACGTATTCAGTACAATCATTTTGAGCTCCCCCACATAGAAATTTTTCATTGAAAACAGCAGTTTTTTTTTTAAATAACCGATGAAAATTTTCTATGTGGGGAGGCTCACAATGATGTACTGAATACGTGGTAACCGTTTTCGCGTCGGTGTCCCTTCCACCCCGTATATAAAAACCGTTCAAGATAACATATAACATCCTGCATTGTAAGCTATCAGCGGATTTTAGCAACACTTTGGGATACAAACAAACACATAGAAGGTCTTAAGTTTCAGTGTAGGGGAAGGTAAAAAGAACAATAACAAAATTTCAAAACAGTACACATAAAAAAAAAAATTCAATTCAGGAGACTACTACAAAAGTAAATAAACACCAATACAAAGTAAAGGATTGGTTTCGGAAGTCAAGTCATCTTCAAATGAGTGACTTGCTCAGGCTTTCAGAAACCATATTGTAGCTAATTTTCATATCGATAATGGGAATTTAAACAGTACAGAAAGTTTGTCTAGTGGTCTGTTCTCTTTTTCCCGCGATCTTAGGTCCTGTGTTTTCTTTAAAGTTGTGTTAAAGGTACCAGCGTATTATAGAAATAAATTAATATTTCAGTTAAAAAAAAAAACTAAAAAACAAGCTTTCTCGTATTCTTCTCAGCAAACCCTTTAATTTGGTACCCATATCATGGGAATGCATAAATAATAACTAATCCGCCGTCTTTGGGATTCTAAATCCAATATGGGGGGGATTTAGAATGGCGTCATCTAGCTAACTATTTATTGTCATCGAAACTAAACGTGAGTGCAAAATTTCAGCTCAATCGAGAACCGCGAAAAGGATCAAATTTAACGCCTAAGATTTTTTTTTACATACTTGTGTGTTTCAGGTGAATCTAGTAAAAGCGTGTTAAAATACTCACCCCCTCTCATAGAGAGGAGGCATGTGGCTCATCAGTGGGAACTGATTATGATGTAGAGGTGCCGAGGCGGTAGAAGTATAATAATATCGGTACGATTATGTAAATTAGCCATCAATAGTTTTCAGTAGTCCTCCTGAAAAGGGGTAAGAAACAGACTCAATACTAACAGTTGTCGTATAAACCATTTAAAACTCCACACGAAAACACAGTTTTGTCTGTTAGAAGGAAACTAGCGATGAAAACCCCTAAAGCACTAAGCATAAACTCCAAATGACATGACGGAGACGAATATTGTTTACGTCTACATCTATAATAATGATGAGTTAGAGGTGGAAACGGCAGGGTAGCCCGCGAAATTCAAATTTTCTTACGTTTTTTTTTACATTTTGCAGATCAGTGTCAGTTTGTATGTTGATGAAAAATGAGTCGCGCTAGTAACACGTATGTAGTTACAGAATTATAATCAGTAAAATCATTAATACAAGTTCCCTCTAAGTTCATTTAAACGCATTCAATAAATATTTCAAGAAAAAGACATTCAATACGGTTTGTATTGATGATTTTATTGATTATAATTCTGTAACTACATACGTGTTACTAGCGCGACTCATTTTTCATCAACATACAACCTGACACTGACCTGCAAATTGCAAAAAACGTAAGAAAATTTAATTTCGCGGACTACTCTGGCGCTTCACTTATAAAACAGTACAAAAGGAATTACAAACACAGCATAAGGCTGGCTTTCCACCAAATCTTACCGAAGCGGTGAGCGTGGAAAAAATCCAACATTAGAGCAGCTCTTTAATTTATAATATTAAGTAATTATATATGTGGATTTATTCACACTAAACCCTCCACTTTCCCGCACAGCTCTGGGGGAAACCCAGCATTTAGACAAAAGAAGGAGAATCAACACAGGGTCACAACAAAACCAGTACATTTCAGAGCAACACTGAACACAATTGGACTTTAGGTCACTGAAAAAATCAGCGGAACATTTTGATGGACAGTATTGAGGCGAGCGTCAAAGGGCAGCGGGTATTAAAAAAAACGGTTGATTGTGAAAGCAGACCAAACCTCTCCGGAAATAAGCGCCGCCTCATCGTCCTCAACCAAACCAATCATATAATCACACAAATCATCCTGCACCGACAAAAAAGCTATATCAGGGGCCGTACTGACAAGTGTTAGAGGCACAATTGGTTCGTGAAAAAGGGATGGTACTATTTGTTTAGTATGTAAAGGAGGATTCGCCTGTAATGTAACAGTTCAATTCGAGCATTGCATCAATGAGTGAGGAGAACCGCGGATTATAGTGAGCAACCTGTAACGAAACAATTTGTACGAAATTGAATCTTGGATTGTCACAGGCGAACGCTCCCGTGTGTTCTAGCCCTTAAAGAGCGATAGAGGCGTATGTTAAGTTTTTTATGGACACTGACGTTCTGAAATTCGACGAAATCGTGGTGCAAGATGAATCTGGCATATATGGGCAGGAGACACTTGTAACCAACAAAAAATGTCTAGTGATGACGTCTCAAAATGTCCTAACGCAGAGATATTCTCAGGCAAAGATCGCTATTCGAGGTCTTTACTTCCAAATATCTTGGCACATGAAGGTCAAGTGTCTTCTACCCATTAATGTAAGTAGTAAATTTTAGCATGTGCCGTCAATTGAGAAAAATAGTCCATGCGGCTAATAATGTTTAGCCGGATAATAGATCCATCTGTTTTTCGTTCTAACAAAGATGACTCTAACACTTAGTACGGCCCTAGTTAGGGCCATGAGCACCCCTCCACAATACAATGCATAGACTATCCCTTTATATCATAAAAACGGGATTAGAGAGGCCATGGTCATTTTTAATGACGTTTTATTAAAATTTTGCTAAAGATTTTCATTTAATAGAAAGATGAAAATTATTTACAGAAGTGTTTTTGAAATTTAACGAAAATTGAGGTAAAATTAAATAAAGAATTCGAAAAGTAAATAAAATAAACAAAAAATCTAAATAAAATTAACGCAAGCATTATAAGATGACAGCTTAACTATTCAGATGTCCGTTTGATATTTTAGTTCATATATTCATATTCATCTCGACATCCGTCGTACTTTATAGTACTAGTCCTCACAGTTATTACTTCGGCATCAGCAACCTATCAGAACCCTTAAACCTTTTCTCTTCTTTTTTTAATTCGTAATTTATTTTATAAGTATTCTGTATCTTTTTTATTGTGTGCTTAATGAACTGACGTCAAATAAACTTTATTCTTTCTTTCTTTATTGTTTCATTCATAAAGTAACGGTCGGTATCATTTTGACAGATGATGTCAAAATTATACCGAACTTTATTTTCGATACCGTTACTGTTGAGCTGCTGCAGTCAAAGGTAAAAAAAAAAACAATGAAAGGAATATACTCTCTATTAACTAGAATGCTCCTCTTTGATACCCATATGTTTGTGGTCCAATAGAAAACCCAAATAAAATGATTAAAAATAAACAAAAGTCAAATAGTGTGTTTACCTTGTGGAAGGGCTGATGGCTGTCGCGATTGGGTGAGACAACGATTTCCTGTCCAGTCTGGATGGAACCCACCGGGGTAGACTGAAATCATACCGACAACACATTCAAAATAATACGTAAAAGACTACATAGTCTCCATTTCTTCTAACTAATGTTACAAAATACAGTTTTACAGAAACAAAACCATGGTATTTGGCCTGCTATTGTGAGCTTGTGACGATGATCGTTACAACCAGCATATACTACTGTCCATATTTAAATGCAAGCTTAACACATTTTAGTCCACCCCCTCATAGAGCTCATGTGCCATCCCACCACACATATTGCAAGTGGACCCTCCAGGTGGGTTCCCGGCACTGAAGGTATTAAATAAAATAGCATTGTTGGATTTTAAACGGTCAGTTCAGCGCAAAGAGTTAAAATTCCAACATTGCAATAATATTTAGGTATTTATTTGGATATAATTAAGTGTCGGTGAAAATAGCACCACAGCCAGCCGGTAGCAGTATTTTAGAAAATATAGTGTAATTCCTGGACGGATTTGGGGGAGGTCTTTGCCCAACAGTGAGACAGTATAGGTTAGTTTAAAAACAAGTGTAAGTTGGTCGCAACGACCATGGTCGCGGTCTCCAGAGATTTTAGTTTCACATTTAGATTTTAGAAGATCAAACATTCTTGTGCTTTCGTATTAGTTCATGGAAAATAATGAAAATAAACGTATAAAATGCGTCGCAAAAGCGGTTACACACATGCAGTCGTGCACTATAATTAAACATTCCAACATTGTAATTTAACATTTTGAATAAGTTCAAAAACAGATTGGGGAAGAATTTATTGCCCTAATATTTCATAATAATAGTAAGCCGTCACCACTAACCTTGTCGGACTTATTCCTAACCACATTGGAGGGCGGTGCGTTGCGCAAGATTCGCATCACGTGAATGTTCGAAGGCTGTCCACCAGCAACGAACAAAAGCGGTAAGCATGCATGCAACACCAACGTTAATGAACGAATGACCACAGACCACTCTAATGCGAGAAGAACTTCTTTTTTGGTCACTATAGACAAGTGTGTGAAGAGATTTCAACTTAGGGATAAAGAAATAAAGCCCAAAATAAAAAGTTCTTCAGTTATGACATTTGTTGATAAGGCTAGTTGCAACAAAAAAAAAGTAAATTGAGAATGAGTCTCTCAACCATGCTTAAATTAAGCAAGAATTCAATGAAAAATTCTAAACAATAACTACACAAAAACACACTGATATGGGCATAAATTTTTATTTTATTAAACAAATATAATAAATTATGCAACTTCTACCATTAGCGATGTTATCTAAGGAAATATAATTCAAACAAATATTTTAATTCATTAATTATTTAGACCATCATCCGTTAATAAGTACGATAGAAAAAGAAAAAAATATTAACAAAAATTAATGTCCAAAGAACAAATTGTGAATAAATATTATGCCTTTTGATGATGCCGGGCACGTTACGATATTTAACACAGTTGCAAGAAATTAGGCATATAATGAGAAAGCAGTACAAAAACTTAGTGGACTAAGAATCATTCAGTCTTCAGTAAAAAAATGTGCAACAGTTGACATTTACACCATGATTTTTGTATTTACACATCCTTTGACAGTAAATGAAGATCAAAATTGGCGCATGCGTTATGACTTGTTAAAAGCAGTTGCAGGTTTAAATGCCGAAACGAAGTGTATGTCAACTTTTGCAAGAGGATAAAGCCAGTAAATAGAAAACATCTAAGCCAGTGTAAAGATATACAATTTGTGCATAGTATAGCAAGGTATTAGGACTGATCGAATCACAAGTACATCATGCCCTATCGCGTATTAAGGAGCATGACTTTAACACTTATAGGACTCTTAAGGCGCTTATAGAAATTGGAAACACTTGTGAAACGTTGCTGCAGGCCGCACATAGGTTTCACTTGGGCTTTGTCGTGCCGTGACGTGTTGATAAGACTGTCAAGCCACGATTAAGACCAAGTTATTGAAGACATTGAGTAAGACAGGACTCGCCAGAAAACTAGAGAATTCAATTACTGTTTTAAAGTTAGTTGGAATTATTATTTTTGAACTTCATAAAGTGAACTGAGTGTTTGCATCTCTTGTTTTTTGACTAACTTGTGCCAATCTATGCTTGCATTATCGTGACACCATTTAAAACGACTCTACAGAACGGCTTTATCGAGTTGAAAATATTCACCAAGCTGATATGCAGAATCAGTTCGTGCAAGGCCAATATTCTCAGGTAAATGAATAAGTAACTAAGTTTCTGGATGGCTAAACATCACCATGTCATACATTTTCGAATATCTTGATGGAAATATTACTACTTTTTTTTTGCTATCAAGAATCTTAGTCGGACAGTTTTTATGTAAGTATTTATATACCTTGGTTGAATACTGGATATTGTTACAAGCTAGGATAAGCCAGGTTAACCAAACTGAGCATAGTTAATCAAGCGATACACACCTTACAATTAAAAAAAAAACAACCCAAAGTGGGTTATAATAACTCAAACACGCGATGATTGGTACCATATTAGAAAATTTCTGAAATTCTAATTTAAAAAGCTGCCCAAATAAAGAATACTTGGTATACGGAAATTATTTATTAATAGGTATTCATGGACTGTGATGTATTAGCAAACGAAGCTGGTGATGTCAGTATACGTGTTTGAACTCTGTCTAATAATCTTGAGTAATTGAATAGGCCCGTAGCCATTTTAAGTCAAGAAAAATAAATGGAATTTTCACCCGCAGAAAAAAGGCAGTCGCATTCAACCTACAAAATCGTCTATGATACAGCTCCTATGATAACAGAATAAAATAAAAAGTGTTAGTAACTAACTCGGAATGTGTATTGAACAAACGATTTCAGTTTCGCGTTGAATGAGATTCAGACCGATACGTCTTGATAATAAGATAACATTTCAATTGTAGTCAGATTATGTCCGACGGATTAGATTTAAAAATCTCAAAACGAAGAAAAAGCTTGCATTACACTGAAGGGCCCAATAGGTGATTATATCATCTACTATCAGTAAGCGAGGCGAGGTTCTTAATACTGTAAAAGATAGTAAAAGAACGTGCATTATTTCGGCAGGCGACCAAGTATGCACTGTCACGTTATCAGAAGAATACGTGACAGACAAGACGATAAGGCCAGCAGTGAACTGATATTATTTCACCCAATTTATAATGTGAGAAATTACCTATCTTTCTGACTGACAGGAACTGTTTTTATTTGACCGTATTCCGTATACGATAAAATCGCTACTTAGGATTTAATCATCACTGTAGATACCAAGAATCGCGTGTTTGATTGTCAAGCGCGTTCACTTATCGGCAAGAATGCAAATACTTCACATATCGGTATTATCAAGGACGCGTTTTAAGTGCGACTTCGCGTTTCAAGAGCCACGGTCTTTGCCTATAGGTGAACGAAAGCAGGGCCGTAGCCCGATTGTAATAACTATAAAATCTAGTCAAGGCTGAGTTGACACGATTTTTTCTTCATGCCAGGTTACGGCTTGGTTATCGTTAACATTTGCGACGGTCCTGGACTTGCCTGCGAAAATTGCTTATGATTACACTAAAGGCTAGATTAGTTGAGTTAACAAGCCTAGCCTCGAGCCTTAGCTAAGAAATAAAGAAGCATACAAGGTAGGGTTGTCATGCTACGGAATTGTTTACCATGGTCTTGCCAGTCCAGTCGAACTCGCCGTCGTCAACGTAGCCGCGGCGGTCGAACAGGTCCCGGAACATCCGCCGCAGCTGGTCGTAGTCCGGCGTCTCGAAGAAGTCGAGCCGGCGAACGTAGCGTAAGTACGTCGCTAGCTCTTCGGGGTGGCCTTCGCATAGCACCTGAGAACAAAATCAAATCAATTAATTTAACTTACAGATAGGCCATACAGGTAAAATGGTATGAAAGTATAAGTAACAGAAAAGAAATGGAGGTTTAGTAAGAGACCGGTGATTTGATGGGCAAACGACAGTATGCTTTATGCTGCTATCGCGAGTAAAAATTGGATGAGGCTAGCAGGAAAGTAGAGATTGACCCATGTAAATAGAGGCTGTTGCTGATTATGAATAGACTAATAAGGACAGAAGATTATGTTCCTTAATATCGTTAATGACGCCACCAAGTACTACTAATGCATCTGTTGCTCTTCACACCTCTCGATCTAAGTATTGTTCCGATTTATGACGTAAACACTAGTTCATGACGTTCGGTAAACAAAAGCATTACATCAGTCGTTCTTCTAAAAGGTCAAGTGCGTTGTGCTCCAGATGTACGGACGTGGACGAAGTAAAAGAAGTGTATCGTAGCTGTTGGATTTTAGTAGTTTCTGCCTATGTATATGGTACAGTGAGACAGTGCTCCCAGTTATTTTGAACATTTAGGGTAAAAGACTCATAAACGAGACACTATTTCATCGAAAACTACGAAAATAATTACTTGTTGAGTACTTATTTCATCTAACCTTACAAACAGCATAATCCAAAAATATGCAGAAGCTCATGAACATCGACTTCATCATCATGTTAATGTCGAGGCCATCCAGCTCCTCGATAACACGGACATAGTAAGAAGGCTCAAAAGGACTAAGCCTTTTGAGTTAGTGTAGTGTAATCTATTGTGACTTTACCGCGAGTGTAATATAGTGTAGTGTACCTAGCTATTTATATGGACACAAGAACAAAGTGACTTCGCCTTAACAGACGCTAAGTAAACGCAATGGACGTGCTCTTAGATATAATTTTACTTTTAGCAAATTAAGTTAGATTAAAATTGCTTATTAGCCTTATTAGGCTAGATTGTAATATAATAAAAAAGAAAAAAAAAAAAAATCTAACCTTACAACTATGTCAAGAGCAACGCAAAAATCAATTCTCGTCATTAATATTAGTAGCTCAGCTACATCGACCTAGTATTGCAAGAATCGAACTCACGTCCTTCAGTGGGTATTCTGTTATTGTAGAACAAAAGTCTTTTGGCAGACATTGACTACTTTCAAGCAATGACTCATCACTACTGATAAATTGTATGGATATCTTTGCAGTATATTTTGATGACTCAATAAAACGATTTAATTTTAATATCTGATTAGATTTACCGTTTAAAAGTTTTGCCATCATTGCAGTCCTTGAACATTGAAATAGCTTCCACGGAAGCAGGTTTGGCTTCCGTGTATTTACGATGCATCCTAGATAGTCAGCATAACTATTATTTAGTTTTTTTAACTGAGTAATATTTTGACCATGGCTAATCATTCTTCCTAATCACTCTTTCTCTGCTCAGAAGTGGGACTTCGTTTAATTGTCAACGGTTGTTCTCGATCTGTTATGCCCTAGCCTGGTGAAGTGCGGCACTGATACTTATCTAGTTTACAAAACATAACATCACGTCTGAAATCCCCGAAGGATTAGGCCGAGGTGTATCTAAACACACCCACATTTCGCCAGTTATGTTATCTAGTTTATAGGCCTTTTTTCACTCTGCTAGTACATAAGCCTCCTCTGTGTGAGACGTCATAATCCACAATGTAAACCCAGTGCCGTTTACTAGACAGGGTATCTAAAGTTCCTGGGCTGCGGGACTGGTTGGAAGAGATACCGCGGTCGTGGAACACAAAGGGCTAAAAAGGAGCATGGATGGGTTTTAGTCAGTACAAGTCAGACACTCCCTTGCGCTCCGCCCAGAGCGGGAGAGGTCACTGATGACTTCCCTATACGGAAAAATGTATCTTAATTGCTCAGAAATTTTGACTCAGACCATAGTCTTCTAGGTCTTTTATCCTCTAATACCCAAGGCGTCTATATTCTTATTCGTGCTTGTGTCTTTACGGGCCAAACGACCAAGTAAAGATTCGTCCGCTCATTTCTAAGCGGTATGAGGAAACAAGATGTATTAATATTTAAGACACTATTAAAAAAACAGCTCATATTTGGCACTTATGGAAGGATAATTATCTAATTTTCCTCATACCATGAAGGAAACTAGTACAAAAGTAGATTATAGCCGTCTTAACATTTCTTACGTCAAGCAAGGACGGGCCGACGACGGCGCGCCCTAAAAACCTAATCTTGACCTCAATGCAATAACAATGTAAATAAATGAATTCGCCTCAATAATTGAGTGACGTTTCAGTTAGCTACTGTTGTTGAGTGTGATGTGTGAAGACAGATATGCTTACTGTTGTAAATGTAATGGCTTAGTATAAAATTACGTTCATATTCCTTTATAGGTTAGGCAGAGATTTGGCCAGCTGTTTCCAGGTTTCACATAAAGGAAAGCGCTCCTATTGCCGTTAAACTCGGATGAAATCCAGACTGGGTCTAACAAATTCCAGATGGAAAAACCCAAGAATGTAGCTTGACTATTTATCTGGAGTTGTTCATATTCAAATCATATGACTAAGTAACTCGTCTCCGACAACTTCAGAGCTTTTATTTTATACAGCAAGAAATACTGGATGGCGATTTGTTTGTCTTATCTTTACCAGATCGTATATCAGATTCATAGGGAAAGTTGTTTAGTATGACGGACAGAATCATGCCCTAGACGATTGCCGGTGACTAAATCGCTAAACTTTCAAGTAGTCCAAATAACTAAAATATCGTCGCGGCACAGTGAGAAGGAAAATGTGAAGCATAAGTTCGATGTGTAGGTCAATCAAATTGTAATTGGTATTATCTATCGTGTGATCGTACTGATAAACAGCGATAAATTCCCGCCATTGATAGCCTGATAGCGTCATCAGTGAACTATGGATGTTTAATAATAATATCTTAGTATTTCCTCGTAAATACAACGGAATAGAGATATAATTAATTATCTGAATAATATTTATAAATGCATTTATCGGTTCGTGACATATCAATTGATTAGGGGACTTTTTTGTGGGAATGCGGGATTAATCTAAAATGACTCGTATTTGCAAATAGATAAGCCCTAAAGAGAAGGATTTGCCCTGCAGTAAGAGCTCAGCACTATCAGCAGGTTCCCACTACGGACACAGGCCGTTCTCTGTGAAGGTGGGCTCATCTATACGTATAATAAAATTGTAACAGCCCGATGTCTGTACATTCAAGATATTGAAAAAATATATCCACATATGGGGGTTTTTATTAGAGTAACAGAAGCCAAAACAACAGTTTTAGAAATTTTGTCTGTCCTTCTGTATATTTGTACGCGCATCACGCAAAAACTACAGCATGGATTTGATCGCAGTTTTCACCGCTCTACTGCTAGATGCTTCACTTAAAATATAGGCTACATTAGATATAATTTTGGACCTGATAAGTGGCGCCGTGCGAAGCAAGGGCGGGTCGCTAGTAATAAATAATAATATTTGTTCAGAACCTTAACCTTCACTCAGTTTTCTCGGTTTTTTTTAAAATATAAAATAAGGTGACTCAGCCTTTTGATTCCGTATTTTCGATAACGAACCGAATCGATTAACTACGGTAAGATATTTATATTTTACCATGGTAATGATGCGTAATCTTATGGTATGACGTCAATGTCGAATCGACTGCACTAAAATTATGTAAAGTTCACAGCAGATGAACTTTACAAAAGTATGTTTTCGAATTTCCGTAAGGTTTTGTTGCAAAGGGCTAGTTCTTCTAGATCTATGGTTGAGTCAATAAATTCAGACTGTCGAAGTCTACAGCTGGGTATAGACCGCTCCGAAGTTACAACAAAACACCCAATTTTCCGCCTTTTGCATCCGGTCAGAGCCAGCAGTCGTTTTAAGACAGTCTCAATAACGCCACTTGCGAATGCGGTTATGTATGGTTAGGATTATAAATATATGAATTCTTACCTCTATAGGTGTCGCTCGTTTGGTGTCACCAATTTTTTGGTATCGCTCTTTAAGTGTATCAGCTTTTAAACCCTGCCAGGGTAAGGAACCACGTAAAAAATACATAAACATATGCCCAAGAGCCTCTAGGTCGTCGCGTCTAGATTGTTCTGAAAAATACAAACATAGATGTTAGTTTAAGTATGAATTATTGTATGAAGTTGCATGTTGAATACAAATTAGAGCATATTCCACGAACTATTTGAATGTACAGAATGTACTATACAATGTTTAAATGTCATTAAACTTTTCCAAGGTTAAAAGGGTGATTTACACATCCTTGTGTCTACTTATAATATTACGGGTTTTGCTCAGTCTATTATATACCGGCTTCTGACACTAGGCTTCCTCAAACTATGTGAAAGGAAGAATGTAATCCACCACATTAGATAATATCACATGTCTTCGAATTTTTGGTTCTAGATTCCTCAGTGTTTTCGTTCACTGACTGACTGCTTCGTTTCGTTCTGATTCCCGGTCGGGCAGTGTTATTGCGTTTTTCCTCCAGGAATTTCTCAGTACCAGTCACAGAGTCTGGATTTGTGCCCGGTTCATGGCAATAGGCTCCCCCCTATTACATGGGACTTAAACATAACTCGATTACAGGCGACATGTTATGTTTTCCTTCACCGTTTTTAGAGCAAACAGTATACCATTGATACATTACCTTTTCCTAAATGTGTGTTTATTGACATGTATCTTGCAGTCCCGGTAAGTGACTTGTGTTCCCGATATGGAATATGTTTGTTTGTCTCTAAGTCTATATATTCTTTGGCCAAACCAAAATCTGGAAAATACAACAGACATATCGATTAACTTAATTATTTATCGACAGAAAAAGATAGGTACAAGACATGAACGGACGGCTATACAAAAACCAGGCTATAAATAATTGCTACAACTGCAAAGACCGCTAAATTCATTGACCTCGTCATGACGTTCATTTTATCAGTTTAAGAATATGTATTCAATACATCAACGGTTCGATCGATGACTGTCCAAGTTCAGTGTTCATTGTAAGATTTGTAATCAAATCACACGTTTTTAAACTTAGTACTGACTACTGACATACTTCTGAAAATTGATTCATAAATATTTAAATTCAGATATATTATACTGGGTAAAAGAAGCAAATTCCATCTCGGAATATTGCCATCTTAATAATGCAGATAGCTCATTTAATTCGAAGTTGACTTCATTATATTTTTGCGAGTAAAAAAAAATCATTTATCATTTTGGTCTACCTATCTTAAACCGCGTCTAAGTGGAATAAAACAAACATCAGACGAGGAATACTTGTAATACCTCGTCTGATGTTAGTTTTATGTCACCCTATGCATAATAAGTTATCTATAAAAACCTACAGTTCTTACTAGAACACGAGTAGTAAACCACAAACCTCGTCCTAAGATTGTATTACTTCACTATTGTTATATCTCATTACCTAATCATTGTGACGTGGTCATGAATGAGACTTTATCACTTAGCGAAACGGTCCGATATCTCTAGTAATGCCAGTGTTGGTAGATTGAGGGTTGTTTTCGCTTTTTTTGGGGGAAAAAAATGTTCAAGGAGATTTTGGAATTCAAAGACTTGAAGAAAATATTGGGGTAAACCCCAAGGATAGATAAAACAACACGCTAAAACATACACAGATACAAAATTCGATACCTAACGGAAACATTTATAGATTTATTACGCTCCGTTTCATTTTATGTATAATTTTAGGGTAAAAGAATGAAAATGGGGAAAATTTAGAAATTTGATCTAGCAACCCCGAGTAATACTTCATTACACAAATGAGTCTCGTTGACACTGCCCATTATAATTGGCGTGACTTCTGTATTAACACCGGCGTGGGTTTTACCGTCGGCCATCATTATTTTTGTGTGTAATAAAATTCGCTTCTAGTTTATGAGGAGTTTGAGGTCAAGTCTTGGTAATGGAATTACTTCTTGCAGTTTACTGTATCGAGTTATTTTTGGGTTAGATACAGTAGACCGGTTCAGATGAACAGGTCAACTTTAAAAGGAGTTTTTTATTTAATAGGATTGTGGTTTTTATAATACGACTAGGAGTTAATCGCATTCAGGTAACGCCTTTCGTGCGTAAACATAGTCAGTCCTATTAGGTATGTTGACAGCCAATATAAAAAATTATCGTGTTATCAACGCTCATAATCACGCTATGAGCGAGCTTATATACTAAATAGTCTACTAGTATAATTTTCTCGTTCCAAGAACCACTAATATTTTGACTAAACATTACTTATTACAATTTTACGGTAGCTATTAGTGAAATCGCACATGTTAAAAGTTTTAATGGCAGAATAGCAAATATTTCGTTGAAAAATGTATTCAAAAACTCGTTATCTGTGGCAGGGGTGTCCGACCATAAATTACTATCTATGACTCAGAAAATGTTGCGGGTAGTTATAAATATTTGGCAAATCGAGCAATGGGCTATTGCACAGATTTTATTTTTCCAAAAGAGTCATTTCAATCTTATATTTCGAGCACATTTTCGACAATAACAAGGAAACCGTCGAAGCATTTAAACGGAACAGTTAACAAACGACCGTTGTACTTAAAACTTTCATTTTTAAATACTCATGACTCAATTCGATAATCATGACAGCGTAATTTGAATAATCAATTAAGCGTATAATTACGCCAAACAAAATTATGACAAATATGGTACAGTTGCGAATGTAAACATTGGCACAGTTTCAATTTTCTAATAGAGTCGTGAAAAACGTGATTTTCACTTTCATTGTTCGCCTATGGGAAGACCACATAATATAATCGTCAGTGCAAAATAAAACGAAATCATAGCCGGCGATCAAAAGCCTTCAAATACATTTGTGGCTTTCCGGCCCAATTTCGGTGGGAAAAGTTAATATTTGACACAACTGTGATACATACAGCTGTAGTAATAGTAAATATTTACTTCGGGGTGAGTCATTGACCTCTTTACAACAAACATTGATGAGTAATAAAGATTTTCATTGCGAGGTATTTTCTTCCTCTTTTACTTAAGTGCTAGGTTTGACCTGATTTGACTACCAAGTCAACTAAGTATCTATAAAATGACGCATTTTTCCGAGAATACATTATGAACGGGAAAATCCGTGTTTTGGGTACATTACAATTTAGCGCTAACAATATAAATATTAGATAGTCTTGACTTACCAATGATGTGAATGATTTTTTCCCTTTTAGTTGCAGTTCTACCTATTAAAAAATTTTCCGGCTTAACATCTCGATATATTAGGTGTCTCGTATGGACATACTCGATACGATGTAACTGAAACAGACATGGAACGGAATTAGTTTATGCTTTCAACTTGCCACTATCAATTGACGGCGGTACAAATCATTTCATTGAAGGGCCATATCATTACATAATTGAGTATTGATGCATCAAATCAGTTTAGTATCAATAAGTGGTCAATATGTCAATCGATACTGGAGGTAAATGTTTTTACCCGACTGCGGCGAAGCCCAAAAGGAGGGTTATATGTTTGACCTGTATGTATATAAGTATGTCCGTTTCTTGTTCCCTCGTAACTCCTAAACGGATTTGGATAAATTATACGTCGTTAGATTTGTCTTGGTGGCGCGAGTGTCACTGGCTACATTAAAATTTAAAAGAAAAACCTTGGAAAATGGCGGATTTGGGGTGCCATATTGCGGTGTTCGAAATTTTTATTTCTTCTAATACCATCGAGTGGGTTATAAAAATGGAGGATTTTAAAAGGTGATTACAAAAATATATCCAACTTATAATTATGTTTAAAAGTTATTCAAAGTGAAAAGTAGAGTGGTAGTGTTTTAAAAAAGGGAAAAAATCGTGTACAATGTGTCCGGTAATGGATTAGCGATATTCTAGGTACGTTTTCGGGGTGGAAGGGACACCGACGCCGGTGCCTGCCAGGGCTGCGGGACTGTTCGAAAGAGATACCGCGGCCCTGGAACATAAAGGGCCAATGAAGGAACATGGGTGTTTTTTAGTCAGTAAGAGTCTGACACTCCCTTCCGCTCCGCCCAGAGCGGGCGGAGTCATTTGATGATTTCTCACCCCCAAAAAAAAAAAAAAAAAAGGGACACCGACGCGAAAACGGTTTCCACGTATTATACACTGCATACTTGGGTCCACTTCCCTCCTATTTGGCAGCCATTTTTTTTTTGCTGTGATAAACTCTACGTGTGTACAATAAAAATCATATACTTACTGAGATAAAAATAGGCTTATTCGGAGAGCAATATTGTTTATCGTTAACATTACGAAATAATGGGTTCACATTTGTGTAACTTTCAGAAAAAATGATTAAACTCAAAGAAAATTATGCAAATCGACTTTGAAAATCAAAATAATTGTTTATTAGAATAGTCGTTAAATAACCTAAAATATTGCTAGTCTTTGACCGGACACATTGTATAAAATTAGTTAAATCGTCTGCGAAATCTTTCACGAACTTCAATATTCCATTTTCATAATTTTATATTCAAATGGGCCCCGCCTAATTCCTACTTTTGTGTAATTTAAAATGTGCGTGTTTTTGGCTTTTCAATGTTTCCAGACGGGTTTTTAGTTTTTTCAATAACTTTTACAAAAAAAAAAATAATAATAACTTGTTATTGTTTCTTTTTCCGACTTTGAGTGCTAATGTTTATTTCATGCTAGTAGTGGAATTAGATTTATCAGCCTTATATTAAATAAACAGTTTTTCAATGATTCACTTAAACATCGAGATTTAATCAACTGATATACGCTTTTCTTGAAAATTATTATTTGAAGTATTTTCGCCAAGTAAAATATATTTCTGCGATATGGATCTACTCATCCTACTTTTACAATCTTTCCTTACCCCAGGGATCGAGTTACGGGACCGCTTGAAGAGCTCACATTTCATTAAAAGCGTAGGCTTGGAACATTTTACTCAAATTGCGAACGATATTGCCAATTTTGTATAATCTCTAAGCTCTAATTCGCCCATTACTGATTTGCTTATCAATGCAAGCGTTTGTTCGTCGCATTGCATCAGTTACGTCACAATAGTCTGCCAGTTAAAGCGCTCTCTACAATCATATTTCTTGAACGCTCTTGCAAGTCAGTACTGCTATTTAAGTTCAATGACTTATAGAAATTGATTTCAGTTAAAGTAATGGTTGAGAGATTATAATAACATCTAAATATACGTACGAAAGTCTGAAATTTGATTTCATTTTGTGCTCGAGTGTGCAAAATATATAGAATAGAAAACGTATATTGACTTACCAACTGCATAGCGATCATTAATACAGTCTTTAGAGAGAATCGACGGCCGCAGAGATCGAACAGATCCTCCAGCGATGAGCCCAGCAGTTCCATCACCAGTGCGTTGTATTTACCACAAGGGCCGAAGTAATACACCTCCGGTATGCCCTCCGCAGTCGACGGCGCTACAGGAGCCACGGGAATTTAGGGGAGGGAGGGGGACAGACAGACCGAACACAATTAAGTACTTACTCACATTTGAATACACGAGCATTGCTCTCGCACGCACCTGTACGACACAACACTGTAGCCGATATTTACAAATTACATCATCAATCACCACAGGACACGCGAGAGCATTGCTACGTGTTCACCAAAATACAATAAAATAAATAAAAAAAAAAAACACATTTAGACGGGCCTCAACAACGGCCATGATCACGGCGTGCGGACCCTCGGATGGATGACAAACATTTGGATATCGGTTACCGTGCTGTGTCAAAGAGACAATCACCAATCTACTATCTGTCACGGACTTACGAGCTGCATAGCAATCATAAGGACCGTCTTCAGCCTGAACCTTCTGCCGCAATGTACGAACAGGTCCTCCAGCGAGGGCCCTAACAACTCCATGACCATGGCGTTGTAGCGGCCGCCACATGTTCCCAAGTAGTACACTTTTGGTATGCCCTCTGAGTAAATTTTATCATAGTGAGATTGGGGTTATTTTCTAAACTACGCTATGACACGGCCAAATGGTGCGAATATTGATTCAGTTAATGAGACAATGATTGTATGGGAATAGCCTACTTTGGTGCCGACGGATATTTAGGTAGTCCCGCTACTCATTTCGTTATATCAGACACAATACAGATAACATTACACTATACATAATACGGTACCTACAAGGTTCATCAAACAATTTTGAGGATAAAACTAAGGCTACAATTGGTACACATATTATTCGTGGGTTAGTCACATATCTTCATTTTGCAATGATCGTGATTCACCATTTAAATATTGGTCGTGGTCCGATATTAGGCTTAATCAGAACTATCGCTGTCGGTCTCTGTAAAGAATTTTAGTAACATCGTGCTTCACATAATTATTCATACAATTAGGGTAAAACTCACCATGCGTGCCTAATAACTTGTAAAATCGGTATTCTAGATGCAATTGTGGAGCCTTTGACTTCATAGGCTCCATCTTAATCGCTACATGTTCATTGTTGTAGAGATTTTTTCCTGCAAGAGAAAATCCAATTTTAGTATAGTGAAGTGCAATAAATATTGACCAAAACAACGATTAACGCATGCCGACTGCCCGTATTTCGAAAAATTCTTATTTATCTGACACAGTTTCTACGTTGGACAGTCTTTTGTAAACAGTTAAAAATAAATACAACTCGATTTATTAAGTACAGTGGATTCTGAAAAGTCTGCTCAATAAAACATTCCGAAGTTATCGTCAACGTCACCAACTTGAGTTATCGCTGAACTGTTATCATCGATCATAAAGATCGTCATAGTATCGTATCAACATAGAATTAGATCTCAATAATCAATATCTTATCTGGCGGACAAATTAAATGAAACAACAATGTTCGCTGTTGTATAAAGCCTGAGTGAGGCGGTGACACAGAAATTAAATTAGGTAACGCAAATGACGCTTCCTCGGGTTCGGTAATAAGAAAGTCAGGAGCCGGGACTAATGACATCTTGAAGACTGAAATCCTGATTAGGTTCGATACATTATCTTCCATTATTGCCGTTCATATACAGTAAAATCTAGTAAAGGACTCATTTTAATATTTCTGTGGACTCATGCGTGTTTCCAATTTTAACACAATTAGTCACAAAAAATTCCGAATTTCTGATGATGCACACTGCAGCGATAACGGTCAACCACAAAAAATTAGAGCACCAAATTTAAAAAAAAAATTGTTTATTTCTTAACCAAATCGTAATAACTCATAGAAATTAGCAATATTGTAAATGGATAACAATTTTGGTGTATCCTATAATAGTATAGGATACACCAAAATTGTTAGCTATTTAAATGAGCAACATTTTGTAATCACGTTTGCGCGTTCTCCAAAACTTCTCTTACAATTTCGTTGAAAGTTGCAATGTAGGGTCTACGGAGGAGAAAAAATCGATCTAGCTAGGTTTCATCACCATCATCTGCCTAGACTTCTGCTAACTATGTTAGGATCGGCTGCCAGTCTCATATCTGGGAAAATTCGTTTTCTCTATTTTCACCTGAGCAGAACTCGCTCGCTAAGGTAAAGAATATTCTAGCTATCTAAACCGGTTGGCAAATAAACAATGAAGATGTTAATTGCATTTTTGACTATCTTCGGGTAAAACCAGTAATTATAACAATCGATTCTGTAATGAGTATGAATGCGATATAAGCACTAATGGCCTACCAAGATGCTATTAATTCTAATTGCTCTTTAGATTACGATCGTTACGGTAAAATGTTAAATGGAGGAAACAATTAAATATCCCACACAGGAAACTAACCAGGAGTAGCCAGTTACTTTTTATTCGTGGGATTTTTAGCTTGATTAATACCACCATGAGTCTTATATTTTTGAAAAACACAGCCCGGAAAGTAAATAATGTATGTATCGGCTTAATCACCTCACGCACGTGTCCGCAATAATGTTATTTTCAGTGACGCGACGTTCAATCCAATTCCCATCCACACGCAGCCATATAATCTCCCAGACAACACCCATATGAAACCTTACTGCCTAGAAAATAAGGCCCACGACCTCACGTGCTGAGCCCTGACATTTCAAAAAGTATATGATATTCTACCTAACTACTTCGTTTAAAAGATTTCGTGGCCGTTGTAAAGTGTTCATATTGTATAGCACGTGTGAACGGTGGCTGAGGTTCATTTGAAAGAGCGTTTCCGAATACTGACAGCGAAAGAATGAGTCATAAGTCTTCCATTATTAGAGGTCCTTTGTTACGTTGCTTGCCTTCTACCTGCTGACTGAATATTTTAAGTTAATAGGCTGTGAGAGAAATAACGATATATTGGCGTATAGATAGCAATTACAGCCATTTTAACGCTAGTCATTTAAAAACATACATTTTTATGTTCACAAATCATTGATTGATTTATTCCTCCTTATTTAACTAAGGTACTAGTTAAATTAAGATTCCCAATAAAAGCAAGTCTCAATGAAAGCATTCATCGAGGGTTTTATTTTCGCCTCAGTTTCAACGCCATCGCAAAATATTTCCGTAAGTAATATACTTACTTACACTTTGCAAACATTAGTTTCGCTTTCTCCGCATAAGATAACGGATCTCCAGACACCATCAAAATAAAAATGTTTTTGTATCGCATAAAGCAACATGCAACAATAATATTTATGTGTATACTGTGATGGAAAGCTTGCTAGCCTTTCGAATACAGACAGCATAGTGACCTATTTTCACCCAGCTCTTACAATAGGGACATTTACATTCGATTCACTCTGTTTCCTATCAGTTCAAGATCTTCATGACAATGATAAGTTGACCTCACTTAAATATCTTGCCAATGTCGTTCCAAGATCTGTTTCCACTATCAATGACATTCGCGAAATTATATCAAGATACTTTTACTTCTTACAGAAAAATCTCATTTCCGTCGTCTCCACACAATCAATACAATAAATGAACAGCCAGGTACTTATTACAGTCAGGGCAACCAATAGTAAATATCGTATCTTTACGCATTACGAAATTATATACGGAGAAACTGTACAGCAAAATGTGCCGGCTGTAAAATCCAGATGTTTAACTTCCACATAAATCTAACACTTTTCGGAAAGAGACTATTACGTTTTGCTAAAAATGAGTGTAACAGCGAAAGGAATGTATTTGTTTTCATTATGGCAGTTCTGAAGACAGACGAGGACATTACTGGACTCTTAGTTAGAATTGGAACATAGGGTGTGTCTGAAATAGTTACTATTAATAGCTTTACATATTTCAGTAAGCGTGCAAGGTCGGCAAGACGCGCTGTTATGAGCATGTCATTGAGACTTAAGTACATTAGCTGTGTAGCCAACGCTAACACGAGAAGGATAATGTAAAAAGTCATGGCGTCACCCTTTGAACATAATTACTTATTAGTAACAGGATAACCAACTTCGTTTTTTTGTGGTCCACTCTCATCCTATGCGTCATCACTCAACGCAATTTCGAAGGAGTAGAAAACCAATCACTTGTGATTCATTGTATCAAAGTTCGCTGATTAGAATCACGTTATGAGTTCTTGTTTTTATAATTTGGTGTTAAAAATAGATTGTTTTCCAAACCTAGTCATAGACACGAGCCAATTTGAACGAAAACCCTTCAGATACCGGTCTACCTGAAGGGTAATTCACTGACCGACTAACACAAAAACCCTTCACGATTCGAGATTAGACATTGTCTGCATAATAATATTACATTCAAAATATTTTCATTGAACCCACTCGAGGTATTCACAAGCAGATCTCAAAAAGGGCAACATTCCCATAAAGCAGATATCCTTTTTTCGCATACGTACTAAAAATAGGAAACTCCTTTGTTTGTGGAGAGTTTCACACAGACGAAGATTACTGTGTGATCGAGGACGTTGTTTTCAAAAGTGGAATTCATAAAGGCTAGTTGCCAGACTGTTCTTCAGCATAAATGGTAAAATGTAGAATGGTAAAGACATGTTCACTTACCGAGCCTAAGTTCACCGAAGTTACCGCAGCCGATCTTCTTGCCGACGCGGAAGTTCGGCCCCACCATAAGAACGCCCGAAGACGAGGTGACGGAGTGCCTCGACGTATGCATCGCGCTGCTGCCGCCCACACCACGCCCGCCCACCGCACCGGCTGTGCTGCAATAGTGAAAACATAGATTTAAGTCGTGCAGGATACAGGATAAGGGTGGCTAACGGAATAAGGTTTTGGAGAATCTTCTATAATTTTGTTTGAACCCGTGGATAGACATTTCTATAGCAGATTTCGGTCTGTCTGAACTTGTATCTGAGAAAATCTTGTCATTAAGAGTAAAATTTATGGAGTGTGAGAGAAATGACACTATGAACATCTTGAAACCATCAAAAACGGTTCTGAACGACATATTATATTCTAATTTAAAGTGCACATGGATTCATGGCCAAAATTAATCAGTGAGGTTAGTGATATTTGTCATACGCAATGCAGTATCGACGTTCATTTAATTGATTAAGAATAACATGTTATCTCTTATATTGACACAACTTTTATCTTTTAATCCGACATCTTCGTAGGTATTTTCGTTTGGAAATCTTCATTATAGTAGTAAGAGTGCCAACATAATCGACGAACTATCGATTCGATCTCGGTAAAAATCAAATTTGCAAAAAGCAAGATTTTCGTTCACAATCTTTCATCAATTTGGGCACAGAGTCCCCTGTTAGGTTAGGTTAGGTTAGGATCAGTTATTTTATATTACTTAGATGAGAAAATAAAAACTTTGGAAAAAATAAATCACGACCATAATAGCAATAGTACACAAGTGAAACATAATTCAACTCTATTTCTGCCTACAGCTCAGGTATTTCAAGAGCTTTTGTGTGCCCCTGATGATTAAGTACCACCATTAAATTAATTTCGAACAAATATGTCCGATATTATTTAAACAATGAATGACGTAGACTTTTAGTCAAGTTTAAAGGCTCGTTAACAAGAAGCAATTTCAAATTGCCTGTTGAATGAAATTAGACGTCGAGTGTTTTAAGAGTTTCAATAAATACAACAAACCGATAAAATATCACGGCTATCTGATAAAGCTAGTGAATATTAATAACTACACTACCGGTATGGTAATTATGAATTATTAAACCTTATTTTTAATTATTAAAGGTACTTTAGTACATTTATCGGTATTTTATACAAACGGGTTAGTGGATGCAATAAAAAATAGTTTATCACGCGACTTGACACATTATGCGGAAAATAATGAAACAAACAAATGAAAAATAATGTTAATTAGTTTAATTCAGTCAACTTCTAGATATTGGGCGGGTCTCATTGAACGCTAGGCGACTCTGTGGTAAACCAAGCTGAAGATGTCAGAATGACCTGAATCTAAATGGAAGAAGTGGTAAAAGGAATGTCTTTGCTGAAGTGGGGGAAATATAACCGCTAACTGGGTAGTGGTTACCTAGAGGGAAAAAAATTTATCGTCCTTGTGGCGTGAATTGGATTTGGTATAGGGATTTGTGGAATTCTGAACTTTCTATGGTTCTTATGCACGTCAGCCATAGTTCGCAGGTAACATGCGCACTGTTAAAAACGAGAAATACCCAAGGTTATTCAGCTACACGAAAATCTTCGACCCCATCGAAACTTGGGTAATTCTGTTTCGCGAAGTATTTGCCATGATTATTGGTTCATTTCCGCTAGCGGAAAAATAGTGCGTGATATCTTTTAAGATGTTTAGGAAACCATAGAATTACGCTTTTTCGATAAAGGACCGGCCAGACTGGTCCTTTATGATGAGAACATTAATGTCGATCGTGTACAATGGGGACCGATTGTCGTGAAGCAAGATAGGGCTTATCTTCAGCATATTGTTATTATTGAATGAAACATCCTTGCAGCTTGCTTTTCCGATGACATTGTCTTTTACGGAATGCTGCAATGCCTTTATTAAACCAGAAACAGACTCTTGTCACACACAAGCGTGGTGCCCAAACTAGTCAGCAACGAAGCGTCAAGCGCCAAAAAAGTTTTACAAGAAATATTTACGTTTTTTTTTCATTAATTGAGTGGTCCGCTTGTCTTGACCTCGATTTTGTCTGGTGGAAAAAGATAGATGAGGCCCTCCGAAAGAAAACAGCTTTTGCATTTAGTTAAGTAGATTTTAGCTTTAAGAGACCGATAGAACCAATGGCTTCTGCATAGCTATGATGATGATAAGATGCGTGAGGGGAAGACCTAGAATCTCTACATTTTAGTGACCCTTTGAATAGCTCGTGCAAGGGAACAAACCCGTTCACGGTTTTATATTAGAGATAATATAAAACAATAGATACTACACAACACATTGCAATATTTAGTTCTGCAAGCCTACAACAATGCTATAGGAAAATCAGATTTGCATTTACGTTATGAAATATAAGTAAATGACAAAAAGATAAACATTGTCTTTTATTTGAGACTAGCTGTTGCTCGCGATCGTCGTTCGCATAAAATTATTATAAAAATATATAACTTCGCTCTGCATCAGATTTTGTTACCAATTTCAAGGGTTTTATTTTTTTTGTAGGGAACCCTAATTTTATAATAACTTAATTATTTTCTAAAATAAAAGTAGCCTATGTTAGACCATATAACATCAGCTATCTGTCCAGTAAAAGTCCTATATAAAAATGAGTTTTTGCCTGTTTAACATAGAGGTGTGACAAAATACTGTTATTATAGGAAGGAATCGAGAGGAACAGGTCTTTGTGAAGTTTGAAAAAATGGTATTTAAAGGAGGGGTTTTCGCTTTACTCGTAGGAATTACGACGTTCAAAAGGTTCTGTTCGGGAGATTGTCGTTAACTAGGTACGTAATAAGCAGTTCCACATCCCCAGTGGTTAAGGCTTTAAGTACCATTGAGGTAAACGCGGTAGAAGGTGCTATAGTTAGAACGCGACATATGGCAAGACCAACGTCCAGCTGGGCTGCATTCTTTTCATAAAATGATTACTACCAGGAATGCCTCAAAGTTGGGTTCGACAAGCGTAAGCGCATCTGCCAGCCGCATTACGTGGGTTTACTTTGGATTTTGCTGTAAATAAAGCTGCAATTCCCAAGGCAACCGCAACCACAGCGGCAAAGCCGCCCCATTCGCAATGACAGACCGCAACAACACGATGAAAAGTATCTGAGATAGCTACATTGCCGCCTGTTGCCGATTTGATAAAAGTTACATAGATAGAAACCAGTCGTGCCACTGCAGTTGGGAATGGGGAAGACCGTTAAAAGCTCATTATAGATAGCGCGACCATAGCTAGGTGCCAATCTGAAGCAGATCTGACATTACCAGATTTTCAACCAATGACAATGCTTGGAACCAGCTATGCTAGCCATTAGTTTCAAAGTTGCCATTCATCCATTTGCACGCTTATGCCGCTGCGGTTAGTGGTTGCAGTCTCAATGTCGCAAAATGAGGCGAGAACTTACTGTATACAACCAGTATCTGCTGCTACTTGTCTATCACATCACCAACCAATTTCTCGCCATTAGAACCGATTATAATTTGTGAATTTGGATGAACCTTCCCCATTATATAATGTCGATTGAATAGTAATGATATGGTACCTACCTATATGCAAAAACAAAAGCATACAAATGATATCAGACTCTATTTCAGCTAGGTATTAAGGAAATAGGATGAAGGAATGGCCGAGTATTACTATTATAAAGTGAGTTATTTACAATTTTAATTATGTGCTTCCTAAGTTAATATTTTTTACGCAAGTAATTTATTAACTAGGAAAACATGTACAATATTTACAAAATATACTATACACATTATTTTTTCTAATGTATGGAAAACATTTGATAGTAGCTGGCCCTAGATGCCTAGATGAAATTAGCACAATAAAGGTCAGGGTAGTCAAAACTGTATGCCAAAAAAAATCACCTTGTATCGTGAACTAGTTGACAATTACTATTAAAAATTGCACCAATATCCAGCTAAATAAATCTTAGTTAACTAACTGAAGAAGCTCACCAATTCTTAAGCTCTTTAAAGAAATGTACTTGAGGAGTTAAATACTTAATCTGAACCATAATCCTGTTAGTTTTTCACATGTTACAGCTTTATTTTATTTGTAGTTTGTAAGTACTGAAAAATATGATGATATTTTGTGAAGTATAAGAATCGATTTTAATCATTATTTTATTTGATGAAAAGAAAAGATTAGTAGACAATTATTTGGGTACATTTGTGATGGCTTACTTTTCCATGGTTTTCAATACTGGCAAGAGTTTTATTAATTTCTGTATGGTGAATCTTAAAATGTTTACTTGGTATAAGTTCGATACATTTGGCCGGATGATCGGCGCCGACATTTCCTGACTGACAGTCTTGTAGAAAAAAATAACTCAAGTTTCTCTTGAAGTCCATACTGACATAGAATTATTAGTCCTCACCAACAGAGGTGGCTGGCTAAATGCTATTCTTATGATGTTGACCCTTAGTGCAACCCTTCCTAGCAACCATAAATTAGCCAACCTCATATTAGCTTTATCACTTTTGACAATTTCAAGTAAACTGAAGCTTCAGTATGGATGAAAATATTTAATTCTCATGGAAAAATAGTCTTTGTTCTAATAAATTACATGCAAATGATTTTAGGGTGATAAAGATAAATGTATGGTTCATTTATTTATTTTATGAAAGGTAGCTTCACAGCTGACAGTAAATTAGCATAAAAATATAAATATTAATCAAACATTACGCCAATTACGAAGTAAACAAAAAAAAAAACTTGATTAGCTGAGAGTTCATGTGGTTAATCTCTTATGACTACATAACGAAAGATCAATCTTTCCAAATGTCCAATTTTAAAATGATAATAATTTGTATCTTGTTGTAAGTGATAACCAAATAGCCTGCATAATTAGTTATTATGCAGGTTATCAATATTGATAGGCAGATAATAACTAGATACTTAATGATTAAAAAAGAAATATTAAGTAATTACAATGATCATATACATTTTTAAGTGTTTTATAGAAACATAAATCTTTCTTATATAACATTTTCATTATTTTAATTAATGAATATATGCACATTATAACAAATGAATGTTTAAGTAAATATTATTTAACCTCCAAAAGAAACTCAAGAAATAGCCTTCAACTTTTTTGAATATTTTTGCAAGTACATAACTAAATCAATTATCACAGTAAACATTTAAGGAAGCAACATTTTACTTCCTTAAACTTGAAAAATAAATCAATTTATAAGATGCTTCATGCGCTACATCAAAATGTACAGCAGCTATAGTGAATCATACCAACCGTTATTGGCAATGAGTCTAAAAGTGAAAGTTACACTGCACTTCCAACCACCAAAAGCATGGAAGGAGACAATTATCTAGCCGTACAAGCCCCACTGGGTAACATGCAGACACTTTTTAATCCATAAATGCATTTTCAATTTAAATTGCTCCATAATTTGCACACTATTTATGTCAAACCTGTTTAAAGTTCAGTACTACACTTACACTTAGCAGTTTTACTGGCTTGAAATTGTTCAAAACAATGGGCAGAAATTAGTTTTATAGCCAGTGGATAGTGCCATAAATAAAATCTGAACCACTGTAATAAATATACCATGCAATATTATCGTAAATTTATTTTATTACTTGTTACTATACTCAAACAACCATACTATTGATTCATCTATACCAATTCATGTGAAAACCAAAGTATTTTTATATCATTCAGTTTTCACAGAAACAATTTATATTATTTTAGAAATTCAACATTTCCTCTTGCATACTCACAATCTCCTATGCATTGTGGCATGTATTTGAATAAATACAATAACAGTCACTTTGAATATTCATAATTAATATAAAAAATATTAGTCACTTTACCGCAGACAGTTCACTTGTCAATTTTGAGTGACACACAAGCAAAGCACTCTTGATTTCTATGGAAATCTGAGTAAGTTGGTCAAGTTAGTTGTTAGTTACGAAATGTCATAGTTTTAACAATGTTAGTGTAAAAAATAAGCAGTTCTACAAAGAAAAAGCAGTATATTCTTTACAAGACCTAATTGAAGGTTTTATTGAATCAATTCAAACAATAAACAATGCATAACTGGACACAGATTGTGGCAGTAATGTTTGATAAGTTAATGTTTTTATTAAGAACATGTTATCAACTGTAAGTATTGTGTGAGATATACCAAGATGTTTACGGTTCATGATTCATCAGCGCTGCAGCAATAGTTATGTATTGTGATAGCTAATGTTCATTTACACTCAGTGACATAATAAAACTTGGGTTACTTAAGCAATTAATTTCCTAACAAACTTGTTGTTATCCTTTATAATATTTATTAATGCAAATTCATTTATGTAAGATTTGGCCTATGGCTATAACCTATTCAATTTCTCTTGGCATCTGTGTTCTATTAACCTTGTTTTTGTACAATATTATAGTTTACAAACATCTTATGTTTACTAAATCGCTAGGCATAAGAAGAATGTGCTTTCATTTAATAAGTTAGCAGCCAAAATGTCATTATGGTGACTGAACATGAGAGTGAATTTAAAGTACTTATTTCTCTGAAACTTGATTGTTTTCTGGGAAATAAGATAGTACTATAGATGCTCCTTGCAACACAATAGAGACTTAAATAAAAACTAAAGTATTTTATGCAAGTAATATTGACTATTGAGTTTCCTGTAACTAGATCTCATTCTTTGATTCTATTTTAAATTAAATACCACAGACTAATTTGTTTGAAGAGTTCAAGTTTATAATTATGTATGTAGCAGTGGCAATTTTCGTAAGAGGTAAGCCGGGAGTACACATCTTTAATGTGATTATATTATTTGTCTATAGAATACTGACTGTGCCATTTTTCAAAGGAAATCTGGTAGGAATCGAGTTTTATGAAACCTTCGCCACTGGTATGTAGTGATTCATTGACAAACAATGGGCTAAATCAGATGGATAACTAAACAATCATTTCAGTTTTAGATAAGAGCAAGATTATAACAGTATTAAAAAAACTACAATTATCCAGATATCAAACATCCAATTATCCAATTATAAAAGTCCAGTTGATTTATTAAAATACCAGTCCAGTCCAGTTCAATTATTATAATCTGTCTCACTGCTGATCTAAAGGTCTCCTTCCAATTTTTCATTTCCGGTGGTTGTTTGGCTGTTCCATCAAAGTCAAATTGAAACATCTTAATGTAAATTACAAATCTTTTGGAATGGGTAAATTAATGCTCTAACATCCAGTCATAGAAACATGTGACTGAATTGCAAAAACTGTGTTTACATTCACATAAAATCTGTTAGATCATTGACTTGTATCAGCAATTGAGTTTTTGCTGTCAGTTTCAAAAGAGACTTTAATGACTTGTAAACTATATTTTCTCCTCTACTAGTACTTTTATAGATAGTAAATTATCTTTTTGAGGTTATATGGAATTATTTTGTATGAAATTATCTTACCTTCCTTGTGAGTCACCATTTTATTGACTTTGTAAATCACCTAATATCTAGTCAAACAAAATATTTAGGCTTACATGAAACATTTAAATGAATTGCTTCAAGTTTCTACTTGTAGGTACTGGAATGAATAGTAACTGACTACACTTAGGTAATTTTATTCAAAGTTGTTTTTTTTTGCAGGTATGTGGTCAGATAGATGGGTTCATTAGCTTTTAGTCTTCATTCATTGAACTGTTACTTCTAATTTCAGGTTTCAATAAGTTGGGATATATATGATTACAATGGTGCTCTGTTAGCTCATTTATAGTATGATTATAAGCACATTATAGCCATATAAGCACAGTGTAAATGAGCCCAACTTAACCTCTTTTTCTCAACACAAAAATTAATCTATATTTAAACCTACATGAAGTATACAAAGTGGAACCTTAAATGTGCAGTTAAAGACAAGATTTTCTCTATATTACAGTTGTGCACAATTCAAGGATGATAATGTATGACTGTGGAGTTCTGGAGAATTGTGGAGAGTGTGACAACTACAGCGTGGCATGTAACATGAAACATTGGGCCGTGCAAAAACTGTACTGGACCAATGCTGCTGCTGGGAACTTTCAAGTGCAAGAAGGATAGTAATTAAAGGTGCTTACGATGCTCTTTTTTCTTCGCTCTGTCGTTCTTTGTCCTTGCTATTATCGCGCTTATTCATAATACAAGACTTGTTGTGCAGGCTCAAAGCCCAGCACTCTGCTCACTCCCTGTGTCCACGGTCTGTCGAGGCCGCAGCGCAGCCCATGTCACCACAACTTCCACGACACCAGCCAGCGACGCGTCGCCATAACACAATCCAACACAACAACACTTTTGTCACTTCTTTTTAATATTATTATTGCTATTTTTTTCTTCACTGCGATACTATTACCACTGCACTATTATACAATTTATCTCAAAATCATTTTTGTTACACTGCAAACACAATTTGAACGTGAAGACGGAATGTTTCGGCGACACCTGACGAATCGTATCGGAAATCAAAAAATGATAACTGTCCTTTCTCTAGCAGTGTTAATTGATTATTTTATGCGATTTTACTCGGAAAGGGAGCGAGAGTGAATAGAGGTCGCCGTGCCAATGTTATGTTCATTGAAGAGTAACAACAAGCGATGTGGGTGTCCAAATTATTCAAATTACCAAAATCACCACGCACACGAAATCTTCTAGCTAATATCGTTAAATGTATAGAGCTAATTAATATTTATTGATAAAAGAAATGAATGTATCGAAAAAATGTTACAAATTGACAGTTCCTTGTGAGAAGTCAACCCCAATAATTGTCGGTCGGCACAAAACGTTTTGAAATAATTTACAACAAGGATTCTCAATACTGGAGTTCTGAGCACTGTGAGAAACTTAACTGTAGGAAATAGAAGCACAATTCGTAATTTTTAGTTAGCTTTCCGTAGGATTAGTCACAACGTCGCCGAAACATCAAATGGACATTTGTTCTGATAAAAAAGTTTAGGTTTTGTAATGGCCACCAATGTTACACTTTTAACACTTCCTATATTGCGGTAGATGAGATGTATTCCTAAAAGTTTTAATCTAAATTAATTTACAAACTACGCGTTTACATAAATATATTACCAACTAACGATAAAATTTCTTATTTATAAAATATTTAACTCAAAGAATAGTCACTGATTCGCCATTCGGCGCATGCGCAAACTTGCAGCAGTTTGTGTTGTCAGAGTAGTAAATGTTTGTTTTATTCGAAATCTTTTTCAAATATAATTATTATTATTTAATTTTTGATAAATTTAATCACATTATTGAAAGTATCTATCATTTCTGCTTTTAAATATGATATCTAAATAAAAGACACTTATTGGCAATCCATAAATTAATAGTCAAATGCTTATTTTTTCTTTGGCAACATAAATATTAAAAATAAAAATATAGATTGCGTTCATGGAGAATGGTTTCTGGTCAAATGTGCTCTATTACATAATTCATGTTTAAGAATAAAAGAATGGAACATTTTTAATGTATAAATGCTAAACTGTATCCTTACAATATTATTTAGTTTGTAATTTTTAAATTCTGTTTAATTTTTTCTTACTGGTCACAATTTAGGATACTATGACTCATTCTAATTGGTTTCTATTTGACGTTTGAAACATGTGTGAAGTTGGCGCCAGTTTTGAACAATAGAATTTGTGTAAAGACTGAAGTTATTGCAGATTTAGGTAATTTCTTATTTTTCAGCACACTGTACATACGTGTAAAAATGGAGGGCCAGATAAAAATGTGAATACTACCAGGACGTTTCTGGGTATGTACTAGTTTTATTTATGTTTCCTCATTGTATATCTAATATCATTATTTAGTCACTTAATATTATACTTTAACTAGGTAGGTACTTACGGGTGTAGACTTATGTGTCTTCCTTTTCAGAAAAAAAAAACTCTTCTCGTGATTTTCGCTGCACTAACACAACATAGCACTATATATTGTAATGTTGTGTGTATATCTTTTAATTTTGTGTGCAATAAAGAATAAGAATAGATTAGAGTAGATTTGTACTTTTAAATAAAACGTTTCTAATAGTAGTAGTAGTTCCTACACTACGTTATCACTGCCTATGCTTTTTTATTACCTAGTAGTAAAAAGAATGAAGTTTGCAAATAAATAATAATATGTAAGTACCTACTTATTAAGTACTCTTTTTAATATTAAATGGGCCTACTCTTGACCTCAATCTAGTCCTGAGGACAGAGATGAGGTCGCCGATGGAACGAGCTAACCCAAAAGATTGGGGTCATATGAACTTGGGAACACCGACCAATCGATGACGTAATTTGTTGACCATAAGCTTCCATATTAAAAAATATAGATACCTAAAGGTAGATAGAGCCGGATCCAGTTTTATGAGGCAAAAAAGTTGAAAGAGGCACAGAAACCAGCTTCCTCAACCGTTACATTCGGCCTTCACCTGTTTTAAATCTGTATTCGGTTTGTTCCCCGATCATGTTGCTTTGCTACCTTAATTAGCCGAGCCAGCCGAGCAAAGGACTAAAGCAGTATCAACTAAAACTGCTCACTCTTTCAGCTATCATTCCCTTAAACTGAAGTCAGTCATTTTGAGAAAGGTTTTTACAACTATATCCTCACTCTGAGAGTTCCAAAGATGTTTTCTGGCGTGCAGACTTCAGTGGAGCACAGGCTCTACGGCTGACACATGTCATTATCTGCAGTAACAGCATGAACCACGTATTTAAGTACAGACGCCAGCACAACAAACTACCTGAAACTGACAAATTTTCCCAATCAACCTTAAACCTAATGCTGTAGCGATAAAGTTGAAAATCTATTAAAGAAATTTGACAGATTGTAGTAGCTTGATGTGCTGGCGTCTGTACCTGCCCATATGTAAGAATTATGATTATAGAAGGTAGTTATAACTGTTATAAGTAGGTATAGCGATGTTCTTCCTGTTCCAAAAAAGCTCCCTGATGCCCCGTTCCTGTATAATTGCAGTCCAGCGAGTTAAGCTAGCCCAGTGATGAACTGGATCATATCGTCAACATTATTCCAGTCATTAAAGGAATTAAGGAATTACAACAATGCGTATTCACAAAAAACAATAATGCCTGGTCACTGTTCAACGTTTAATCCAGCACTAGTCTGGCCATCTACACTATTCCAGTGTTACAGTATTCCATTCCCTGAAATTGGCGCGCTGGATTAAATGGTAGACCACCAATCAGTTACTGGAGTAGGTCTCTCACTGGATCCAGTGAATTCCTATTACGGTTTAGATAACTTATTCTTGTTGCAATTCAGCGCTGGATTAGATCACTGTACTTGGAATCCTACTAGAATAATGAAAACGGGCATTATACCAGCCGAAGCATGCGCTAATACAGTCTTCAACTGGTATAGCTGGATGGTGATGGTAGCCAACAGGAATGTTTCTACATGGTTATGGAATCTCAACATCAGTAGGAATTTATAAAAAGCTTTAGCTAGACAATGGAAATCGTATTGCTGTAGTTCCTTATTCACCACCACAGGCAGTATTTACCACCTCCACCAACAATCATATTACATAGGTACTATACAGTAATATTGCATTAACTATAGATTATTGTTTCTTTACATCTGTTTCGATCCGACCGTCTGTTGACCTAGAGGTGGCGGTGACTCATGTATCTCTTCCGATAGTAATAAATGGGTGCTGTTCTGATTGTCTCCTTGAGATATTTTTTGTCAAGATCCACAAGGAGATCCTCAAGGTCGTTTTCTAGATCCTTAAAGACCAACACCATGCCGACCCGACACCCCATTCTAGGTGTGGTGTTCTAGGTGTACGTATTGTTTGTAGTTTATGACAGAACCAATGCCATTCTCACATAGGGATCCTGCAATATCAGTTTAGTTAGTAGGTACGCTATTTGTATGCGAAGGGCTTTTAGGGGGGACTACTGTCTTGGTAATTGACGTTCAAAAAGTGCTGATCTTCAGCCTAGTTTCTATTTTGATTTTCTATGTTCACGTCCAACCAAATGTTCGTCCACCTGCACTCTTGACGAAATAAATGACGCCTCTGACGCCCCAATAATCCTAGCCACTTACTTGGACCAATCAGTAGATTATGGATATACGAAAATAAGTAAAATGTTAAACAGTGCACACTTCTTAGCGATGGCAATCTAAATACGGTACCTAAACACTAAGAAAAGACATGGGGCGTGCTATCTATATTTAGCCAGACATTGACCGGCAAGTGAACCTAGAGAACTTTACTGGATCGGATTATTCAAGGCTAAATTGAAGAGTAGGAAGTGCAAATTTATCGTCCAATAAATATTTATGACCATTGAAGATGATGTCCTCCTTGACATATTCGTCAAAGAACCTTCTCAACTCCGGAAATAAGAGCAAACCAAAAATTTTAACTGCTCATGTTTCTAATGACAGTTGCGGGAGTCGACCTGCACCTATTCATATCATGTCGTGCACAATGCTCTTGCGCCGGTTATGAAGTGATCGTTCATTGCGCGTATCAACGCCCATGGTTGTTCCGTTTCTAAAGGCCAACAATTCTCCAGTGTATAAGCGTGCGCGCTGCTATCGTGACGTGTTTTATTAACTGCCAGTCTGCTATTATTATACGGTGACAAACTGATAATTCTTGAGATTTGACAGTCGAGTGATCAAAAGTAAGTTTCATTTGCTCATAATTTTCCAGGGTTGCGTAGACTTGTTTTCTGGTGGCTCGTTTTGGGCCAATTGGATTGGACCAAATTCAATTTTGTTTTTATCTGTCTGTATTCAGTTTCGATCAATATTGATGGCTTGAGTTTTAATTATTTATTCAAACAAATTGTATTATGGTTGGCTTTTGGGACTGTTCTGGTGTCAGTTCTTTGTTTTTGTATTGAACTTTTTAAAAGTTATTTTGGTGGTACTCGTAACATTAGCTTGGCTTTTCAATGTACACCCATTATTTAGATGGGTCCCCCATTCCATATAAAACTTTGTTTTTTTTTGGGGCCGGTAAAAAGGCGAATGAATGGCTATAAGTGCCATTGAATACTTTATTAAGAAATTATTACCAGCAGAGAGGCTAGGTACGCAGTACCCTACATTCGCAGTGGGTGACGTCTGCAGGCTCTTGACGATTATGATGACTATGAGGGTGATCAGAAATACATTTAGGAATGACATCAATAACAAATTAAATTATCAATAAACTATAATATCACACGATATAAACAAAATCAATAATAAACGTATAGGTATGTATGTTAGATAGGTGATAATTGCTTATGTACTTAAATAGGCTAGATTGAATTTCCACTTCGTGTTTTTTTTTAGTTTTTGTATTTGGCTTGGCTTGGATAGATTAGGTAAGTAGGTCTACCTGGGTATCTTTGCTATATTGCATTAATAATTACCAAATCCCTTATAGGAGATTATTAATTAGTTCCTTATAGATAATTATATCCGTACATCGCCAATAGTGATAAAAAAAAACAGTACCTACAAACCATTCATAAAATAGGGCTTTTAACATGCTGTTTCTTGGCAAGGAGCCTGCCCACCCATGCATCTAAATGAATCTATTAAAATACTAGGTAAAGAGACACGTATACCTACTTAATACCTACTTGAATTAAGTGTCTTACCAAGTTTTTTTTTCAATTAACCTGTACCTACATAAGCAGCAGTTAAACACAGAAACGGTACAGTCACGTCCGCAATACCTTGATATCTGTAATAAAAGATTTTAGTTCGAGATGAAGGTCGCTCTTAGATGCAGTTGCTTTACAACTAAGTAGGTTACTGGCAACTTTAAGTACCTCCTACCTAGGTGGAAAAAACTAAGAGGAAAAACGCAACGCTGTACCACATAAATCATGCGATCTCGGTACCATTAATTATGGAATCAAAGAACTGATGAATAAAATTATAGGTACACTTTACCTAGAAATCCTCGTTGGTCTAGTGGTCGCAATCGCGACTGCTGAGCTTGAGGTCCCGGGTTCGATTCCCGGGTCGGACAAAATGTTAATGGGTTTTTCCATCAGGAATTTCTCAATAGCAGCCACGGAGTCTGGATTTGTACCCGGTTGATTTCAACAGACTCGCCCCCTCTTACATGGGACCAAAACATAACTGGAGCAATGTGGGTATACTATTAGGTACACCTCTGACTAACCCTTCGGTGATTATAGGCGTGATTTTATGTGTGTAAATGTAAAGAACATGCAAGAGACTCGCCCCCTACTTATGTATTAGCATCGGTGGGACGTAAGACGTGTTTTCTTACATTTCTTGAAGGAATGTGAGTATCTAATGTTTAGTTCTCCTGTTGTGTGTCTCCTGAACAGACAGCATAGGTACTTCGATTATTACAGGCGTGATATTATGTGCCTATTATGGTAATAAATAAAGATTCATGTTATTTTTCATGGATAGTGATTTGTCACATTCATACCAAGCCAAAGCCATCTATCGACTTTACTGCTGTATGAATGGGGCATAGATAGATTTATGTACCATAGTCTTAACTACCTACAATACATTACATAGAATAGATCAAGCTTAGCTCTAGAAATGCGATTTTTAATTAAATTGGTAATTAGCTCCGATAACACGTTCTTCTTTATTGTGTAGTTAGTGCCTAACCTTATATCAGAGTTTTTATGCCGCCCGTTTTTATGGGACTTTGCTGACACGTTCTCATAGAACAAGTTCCTATAATTTTCTGATCTTAATTAACTTTACAGTTTAAAATCTTGATTAACGAAGGTCCAATTCAATCGTATGACGATTTTGGTCAATTTTTTTTCTATCCGCTTACCTACTTACTTTCTGCTTTGAGACCTTCCAAGTCAAAACAGGTAGGTTTCCAAAATTAAATAAACATTGATCTGTAAACAAACTGGTTTTCATAATTTACAATCCGTCCAACTGGTTATTGGCATTTATGGCTTTTAACTGCTCTTAGACTATGGACTTGTGAGACAAGAAGTTTAGTGTCTTAATACCTTAAAACGCACATAAGTAATTCATGTCGTCGCCAGTAATCATCATTCAACTCATCCTCTCACGTTCTACGGCACAACACCTTATCTTTAGCCTTCCACAAGCACAACCAGCAGGTAATCATGTTAATCAATTATTCTGACATTATCATTTAGCCTCTCTTAAATGACATGTATTACCTGTTACTAGAAAATTATCTCCTCACGTTTACATTGCATTAAATGACGTAGATAAGCACATAATCATGTATTCTTTGATACCTGACAGAAGATTGTTTTGTAAATATTGTAAAAATTGCAGCAATATTATGATAGACACATCTGCTCCTTCCTACCTCCCCTGTTTCATTAACTCACGAACGGTAACACATTTTGTCGTTTAATAATTCAGAAACGGAATTAGTTCGATCCAGTTTCTATTGAACATATTTTATTTATACGAAGCATATTAAGCGTCACAAGCACAACTCACACCTGCAGGCCTAGCCAAGTTACAAACGTTTCGTATCAAATCTGTTTCTACAATCGTTAACGTCTGCGTAAGCGATTGTAGAAAACGCTAACTCGATGGGCAACTTTTCTGAAGATGGTTGACAATTTGACATTGCCACAAACTAGCACAAATTCAGTCTCAAAGCTTGAGATCTTTTTTATCTCACAGGCTCTGCAATGGTCTTTGCTAACCTTTAGTTAGTTAGATCAACGATACAGTCTCTCTGCTGTTCTCAATTCTAAAATAAAATTTACAAATTCCTGATATAAAGAAGTAATTTTCCATGGAAATGATTTGTAATCGATTCGTTTCGTTATCAAAAAGTTATGAATAGACAGTAATATTTTATGCTCTACAATCATACAAGTATGTCAGTTCTTAGCCATTTGATAGCCTCAATTTATTTCTTACCTCTAAAATATAATGTTTTAATGATATTTCTGATAATTCTCATGATTTCTGAAGATTGTGTTCCGATTTTGAATGGCAGCAGCCCCAGTCATTGCTTCAGCAGAATTTCGCTACAAAGATATTGTCCTACCTACATGCTTATGAAGTTGGAAATTAGTACTTATGAAAATGATTCTACAAAGCACGTCCTGCAATAATTGTGCGCGGTAATTTCGTGCTCTATGATAGTACTATAGTAGACAACGGAAAGGTCGGTAGACCCTGTGTATATGAAGCCGAAAGCAGATGGAGACAAATGACGGCACGGTTGGCGCAGTGGCTGAGCGATTGACTGCTGTGTTGCGTGTCGCGGGTTCGATCCCCGCACGGAACAAATATTTGTATGGCCTACAGATAGTTGTTCCGGGTCTGGCTGTTTGTGTCTGTGAGTTTAAATGTTTGTAAATGCACCCACGATACAGGAGAAATTCCTAGTGTTGGGCAACGTATAACAAAAAAAAATGTGACAACAGACCTATATCATGTCAGATGGCAAACATACCAAACTAACAACCCGTTTCCTTCGACTGCGTACACTATGTGACTATATGTATATACGGAAGTGAATGACGCAGCTAGTTGAATTACGTACATGAGACTGATACTATGATCTATTCTCACGGTTTTGAAAAAATCTACAGCTGTACCTGTGTACTTTGTAGATACCTGAGGCCCACCACTACTACCACGAGCGCGCGGTGCAAAAGTACCTACCTAACGTAAATACGAATATTGAAAAAATACGATTAAAATCAATCAATCAATCAATCGAAAATACAATTATTCTATAGCATTTTAGTTAAATATTTTGCAACAAGCACACTCAGTAGATATCATCCATAGATATGAATGAATTATGAAAATATAGGTCTTTAACTCTGAAATAGCCGTTTTTTTCTCACAGTTTGTTCTGTTTGTAACTTTGACGTAAGTATAGTTATTGTATTTTTTCCTAATTCCATTTTTATTGGATTAATTGTTAAATGACGTACCTTTCACCTCATCGGGTAGTGTGTCAAAACACCTGTTTCAATGTGCCGTCGGTTTCGCTACTTCAAGTAGGTACCTACCTATATTTTTGTCATAGACTGTGTTTTGAGAATTTAAGATACGCAGTGCAACGCAGTTTTTTTCGATCTAACTATTGCAATTGCAACATACATGATCGGTTCAGACGATTCCAAGAAAAATAACAAAATGTTAGTATGGAAATATCACTTTTCACGAAATCGTGCATAAAAAAATCGGCCATTTCATACTTTAACCTTTATAGTTTAAGTGAACAGAGTATTTTTTATTTTAAAATCGACGTATTTACGTTACATTTACACCGCACACTCGTGCTAAGGCCTCTTTTTAACAATGTACTCTAACCTAACTGTAAAAAGTAGTGCTTGGCGCTATGGTGACCTAACACTCCTTTCTCGTATTGATAGGATATGGTTTATGGTAGAAGTTAAAGTCTCAAATTGTAAGGGAAATAGCTATATATTAAATCACTATCACTTAATTACAAGACAATGGTAGGTAATGATAATGGTTTTGAGTACGCGGTGTCTCTAATGAGATCTGAACACGAACTGGCCCACATTTTGGTAAACGAGCGAATGTGCATACTTGCTTTCAATGCAATTATATACACTTCTCATCAAAAAAATCGAAACACCTCGCAGTTTATGATTTGATAAGGATTATCAGAAAAATGTGTATATTTAGGAATAAATGTAAAATGTCATTTAATAGTGAGTAGTATGAGGTTTTTAAATCCTAATGTTATTGTTCTAAATTCAAATTAAGTCTTCATAGGTTTCGTATTTTGTATAATGAGTAATTTTTACCCTGTATGGAATATGAAGGAAATGGGTAAAACAACACGCGTAAATGAAAAAAAAATGTAAGAAACGTTTATTTAATAACTTGTATTCCCTCCGCGAGCTCTTATTACTGCTTCCATACGGTTCTTCATCGATCGGATGAGAGTCACGATCACATGTTGTGGTATATTATCCCATTCCTCTTGGATTGCATTTTGCAGCTGGCTAAGTGTTTCTGGGGCTGGATCTCTTGCTCGAATTCGTCTCTTTAATTCATCCCATAGATGTTCAATGGGATTCATGTCCGGGCTTCTTGCTGGCCATACCATAATGGAGATACCGACTTCGGTAAGATAATCTCGTACGACGCCCGCGGTGTGAGCTCTAGCATTGTCGTGCATGAATATGAAGTCGTTGCCAATAAAATGTGCATAGGGCATCACATGAGGTTCAAGACACTGTTCGATGTACCGATGAGAGTTTAGTGCAGGCAGCCGTGGCCCAGACACAAAGGCAAGTTCTGTCTTACCGTCGGCGCTGATTCCTCCCCAAACCGTCCACGAACCGCCACCATAGCTGACCTTTTCTTCAATGCAGCATTGTGCAAAGCGTTCTCCATCTCTTCTGTAGACCTTGTTCCTTCCGTCGTTACCATACAGCATAATTTTACACTCATCAGAAAACAGTACTTTGCTCCACTGAAGGTATGACCAAGTTAGGTGCTCGCGTGCAAAGTTAAGGCGCGCTCTTCGATGGTCTGCAGTTAATTTCGGCCCATTCGCTGGCTTATGCGGTGCCAATCCGCGTTCCTTCAACCTTCTTCTTATTGTAGAGTCACTTACAGCTACTCTTCGTACAACGCGAAGCTGCTGCTGCAGTTGAAAAGCGTTAAGGCGTCGATTTCGTAAAGAAGTTGTTACAATAAATCGATCATCTCGCTCAGAAGTGACCCGATTCCTGCCAGATCCTGAACGGCGCGTGAACGAACCAGTCTCCCGATAGCGTTTGTAGACTCTATGAACAGATGATAAGCTTAGATGCAATCTTGCAGCCACAACACGCTGACTAAGTCCAGAATCCAGCAATGCCACCACTTGGGCGGCTTCTGCGGGCGAAGTATCCATATGTTTTAGAAAAAAAAGTTTTTTCAGACGTCCCAAAGTCACAGTAAATGAAATAAGAAACAAAAAGTTTAAAGACAAGCGCTAATTTTTAGTTTTTAAACGAGAAACGTACTCCAACCCTAAATACACATTTGTCTCAAAACAGTGATTAATTTCATTTATAGGATAAACAAATGAAATTCTAATTTGGAATTTTGATTTTTTTCTTCTTACTGTAATGACCAAACTGCTACACAATAATGTTTTTTTTTCATGGAATTAATTCTCTTTTGTAAAAAATTAGGACAAAAACAATAAAAACGAAAGTGTTTCGATTTGTTTGATGAGAAGTGTATTTTCGCTTAGAGTTCGATTTAAACTCGAACACTAACATTAAACATAATACTAAGGCTCACACATATACTTTTTAATTAGATAATAAGAATAATAAACAGTTTACGTTATATTGAGTAGAGGGAAAAACACTAATTCAATTTAGAGAATAACTACCATTGTGATAAAGGAAAATTTTATTAACGTCAGTGTCAAAATGTTGTGGTTAACTGGTTGAACTGGTAGCCATTATTTGTGTTGTTTTGTTTAAAATGTTGAATAAACTTCTTCGTGGACGTGACGGACCTAAATTAAATAAACATGTAAGTAAGTACTTAGGCTTAAAGCAGAAAGTTATTTAAAAAAGTTAAAGTTATGAAAGGAGTTTCCACCTTATGGTGAAAGCGTCACGGTAGCCCGCGGAAAATCAAATTTTTCTAACGTTTTTAGGGTTCCGTACCCAAAGGGTAAAACGGGACCCTATTACTAAGGCTTCGCTGTCTGTCTGTCTGTCTGTCTGTCTGTCTCCAGGCTGTATCTCATAAACTGTGATAGCTAGAAAGCTGAAATTTTATTAATATATAATTACTATTGCCGCTATAACAACAAATACTACCTAAAAATTAAAAAAAAAATATTAAGGGGGGCTCCCATACAACAGATATGATTCTTTTGCCGTTTTTATAGATAATGGTACGGAACCCTTCGTGCGCGAGTCCGACTCGCACTTGGCCGGTTTTTGCAATTTGCCGTCTGTGTTTGAACAAAATATGATTGGCGGCCGTAAGAAAATTTCAATATCGCCGGCTACCCTGGCGCTTCCGCCTTAATAAGTCTATTACTAACATGAAGCTTTGTTTATTTAATTCGCATTCTTATAGAAACCTAGCCATTATGTATTATGTGCAAAACAGTTCCGGTTAGTTAGCTAGGTACCTAACAGTCGCTATGCAATAATTTTAACCATAAATACGTATTGATTTCCTGTTATTATCAACAAAAAAAAGTGTCTCGAAATACCTAATAGGTATTTAGTAGATAAGATATTGCATAATCAGATAAAAATCGCAAACACAACAGGCTTGTGTAGGTACAAGGTTACATTAAACTACTGGAACCTACCAGTTTACCTGCTTGGACTGCCCTTTTTTTTTTTTCTTTTGGAAAATCATGAAATGGGGTCATTTGGGCCCGCTCTGGCCGGAGCGGAAGGGAGTGTCAGACTTTTACTGACTAAAACCCATCCATGTTCCTTCTTTTGCCCTTTGTGTTCGTTGCCGAGAGCCACCACGTGGCCCCCGCCCGGGGCGTCTCCCGCGGCGGCTGGGACGTGAGGTTCTCTCCTTCTCACGTTCCGCCACCTCCTTCGCTAGCATGACTGCTTCGCAGAAGGCGGTGACGGCTTCCCATTCCTTCTCGCTCCGGACCATGGCTTGAACCAGGGCCGGACGTGAGAGGTCGCCGCTGCTACGAGGATTCGGCTGTGCTCCGCCCAAGCGGAGCAGACCTCCACGGTATGCTCCACCGTGTCCTACGGGCGATCCTCGCAGTGGTGACACTCGGACGTTTCTTCAGAGTTTATCTGCTTTGCCTGCCCTTGAAATGCATTTTGAAAGAAGAATAAAATTAAACCATAGTTGCAAACATTTTCTTTATCTAATCTAACATCATTATGGATATCGGTAACAAGTTTTATTTTGATAAAATTAGATAACAGTGGTCCCCTAACTAGGCTGCGCCTGTATCTTGTTGGGCGCCGGAGTAGCGATAACATCATTAAAAACACACACAAACAATACAACAATACAAAACAACAACACGCAATACAACACATACAATATTTTTTCATGTGATAATTAGACATTTTGGTAAGAATCATTAAAATAGGTTTATTATTTCGATATTTGAAAGTCCTAACTGAAATCTGGACAATTTTTCATTTTGTAACAATGGGTATTAATTTAACTATTTCTATTTTCTTTATACCTGTGTTTATAGAAACCTGCGGATGGTCAAAAAACTCGTCATCTACTAACAAATCCAGACGGTTGGTATTGGTAACCCTACCTTTTTGAAACTCACAATCATTTCATTGTAATTTGGAAATTATAATAATTCTAATTCCGCGGATATTTCAGCGGTCTGCTTAAATTAAATTCATTTAATTCAATGATTTTAGATCATATAAGTTTAATAACCAGATAAAAATCAGCTTAGCTCCGCTTAATGTAACTTCCTTATTATTATACGTAATTTCATTGTACAATTAACCATTTTATCGAACACGATTAACGCAAATAAATGGTCAGCCTTCAGAGTTATTTACAAAGTACTAAAAATAAAACTTTTTGCACCGTCGAAGTTACCTTGCCCCCTTGCCCTATAATAATATTGAGCCTTATTAGTTTCTCGGTACAATGACTGCTCCAATTTAGCTGGGCTTGTCCCTGCCTTTAGTAAATCATACAATTGCAGCTGTAGGTAGATATTTCATCTGAATAGCAAAACGTACGTACCGATGTATGTATGAACGACATGGAAAACTCCGCCAATGTAGTGACCAAACTTTTAGAAACGTTTTGCTTGGCAACATAATGTTTAATTATTTTAATAGCTTGGCTATCGGCTATCAAGATAATTTCCTAAGTAGGTAGGCACTAAGATATATTCTTAAAAACGTGTAGATAAGAAAATTTTGATCTACTTACAACAAATCAAAACAAAATCTATGGTCTTTGTAGACGAGAATATCTTTGTTTTGCATAAAATATTGTGTACATGACTGGTCTTAAATATAAATGGTTCCGCATATTTTGCTGTGGTCCTTACTTAGTATGCAAAAAATAGCTTAAAATCTTCGATCACTAACTATTAGTGATCGATGCTTAAAATAATATAAAATTATGACCTAAAAACTCCAAAAATATTACTAGTGCGATTCGAATGAAACTCTCAGTCCTAAAAGTGTTCTCCGTATGAGAATAATCCCACAGCGCCTAATCTCATTTTCATGTTTCATTATCAGCTTGCGTGGGATGTCGGAAAGTGGAAGTACATACTTACAGTTTAGTGGATCATTCAGTTTTGAGCCGACCAAATTCCACGCACTAAAATTATCAGAATGATGAATAAGTAAATACAAAAGACTTAGCCAAGCAAGTTATTATTCCATACCACTTGATCTTTATCCTCACTCGATTGGACTCAAGTTACGAATAAGTACCTACATAGTACTTATGTATACAGGAAAAACTCTATAAACTATAAAACTATAAACTAGTTTCCAAACATGTAAACAAATGTGTTTTTAGAAAAACAACTCTAATACGCACATACAGGCTGGCCATTTAGTTACCTCATCCATTCAGGTCGTTCAAGGCGGTGAGTCTACCCGAACTTTTTCAAATAAAGGTAATATCTGATTCATGAAAAAAAAAAAGCTTTTCATACATGCATCGAATCAGTCTGTCTGTAGTTGTATAGGAATTTGTTTGTTTTTTTTTTTTTAAGAATCTGTAACGAGTTTCCTTCGGATTGTTGTTTAATATGCCAGGTAAACAAACTTAGGTACCTCTTTGAAGGATCCAGGTAACTAAATCGCCACTCTGTCAAGTTCAGTTTGTGCTACGAGTTCATGCATTTTTATGACCTTATCAATAGTATTAATCATTCTGAAATCAACGTAATTTACACAGATGTAAAGTTGATATTCGTTTAAGCGGGCTAACAACATCAATTGGATACAAGAATTAGAATAGTCTTTAATTCATATCAGCTGTTATAGTCATAGAGCCACACATAAGTACCTACGTACGAAAACACATAATTTATCTGGTGTAGTGTGTATTATGCAAATTGTTAACCATAATAGAATAGGATTATAGTCCTACTATGGAATGGTCTGTGGTAAAGAATGACCGAATACTTATGACGTCATTGTGTCGTCACTCATGCCAACATTTGTGCCAATGCTTTCATTCAAGTCGCATCAGACGATAGCTAGTGACGGACGGGCGCTAATGTCTTGAAAAGTTTTGTAGAGGAAAATTATTCTAACTTTACGGATAATAAAGGGGGTGATCCTGCCCGTCATAGTAATAAACTTTTTTTAGAAGCACCACCTGACGGATGAAGGCATGTAAATCGCTACCCTGTATAGCTAACTCTGAGATTTCTTTTTATTAACCATTTATTAACTGATTGTTATGCTTTACTAATAATAACTCTTCATGTAATTTCAGGTGGTCCTCAACATGGATAACACGATCTCACAAGATGCAAAAAAGCAGTTGGAGGAGCTCCGGGATTGGATAAACAAGCAGCCTCATTTACCCAAAGATTTAGGTGAGCAAGTCAACCAGTAACCTAATAATATCTACCACCTTTCCGTGTTCTTTCTCTAACTTCGTTACTTCTGAAGGTGAGGGTATATCCTCATGGATGTTTTTCTTCTGGGGTTATTTTGTACTGCTCTCGACTAAACCCCACAAAAAGAACACTGGTACGTGTCGTTGAAGTTACTCCTGTTATCAGCCGGAATTCCTGGCCAAAGAAACACATGCTCCACACGGTATCAATGCTGTTGTAGACAGGTCATCAGATCAACTTGCGAGTTTGTGTTGGATCGCGCTGGTCTGTCGTGATTCGAGCCTTGAAAAGGATCGTATATTGCATTTCCAAAGACACAGCAACCAAATGTAATTTTAATGACTCTTAAATTGTAAGCTTACATAAGCGACGTAAAGCCATAACCAATGATATTAATTGGCTATTAAAATTCAGCGTAGGTAATTCCGAATTTGACAACTCGATGGCATTGAATAAAACTCGCAAGCGTAGTAACAAATGTTATATTATGTAGAATTGAATCCGGATTCTTTATTCAGGAAGTATATGTATTTGAACATTTATAATAATTTTATAACAGCTATCATCAAATAAACATCGTCTGCTGAGTAGCTGGTATCTAACGCTAAACCGGTTATCGCAGTTTCGGGCTTCTGACTTGTTCGCATGACCGATGCCGTGTTATCAAGCTCTCTGAGGCATGAACAACGACCAATATGGCTACGGTATCGGTAGTATATGTTCCCAAGTCCCTGATATTGATTCGTCCGAATCACACAAAGAATAATTGCCACCCGATAGGCCATTCCGCGAGCATCGTTGAATGTACACTGAATGGGAATCTGTTGCTACATACCAACAAACAACTTGTAAGTACAACAAGTTTTCCACGATTGATACAAATAATATATTCGATTTTCAACTTAACCCAGTTAAAAATAAGGTGTAGAATGTATTATTTGTATGCTACTGTGAACTGTGTTCAAGTGGAATCTTTATGTCTGACTTATTGATGTTCTGCTATCTCAGGACAGTACCTGCCTTTGTTCCTACCTACTGCAGTTCAGCTATGGAAATACCTAGTAGCTATTTAACACTTCCAACGTTTATTTAGAAAAACAAGATAAGTATTTACTTCACGATAGTCACATCATCATTGTCCTATTATTTGCAGTTGTCATCAAATGTGGGAGTTAGATGACTTGCTAATAGTTCAAGATGGTGTTCAATTACACCTAAACGCTAGGTTTCCTGCATTTTAAGAGCTCAATTTGTGACGTTTTTTCATTAGTCTTTTCAAATAACACTGGTCTACGAGCTTTAAACAAAAAACGTGTTAACCATATTCCTGTACCTTGCGTGTGTTAAAAACAAGTTTTACAAAAATAACTATGGCATTGGGCATTACAACTTTTTGTCTGCATAAGAAAATAAGTTTTAATTAACTATTTGGAGCCAAAATAACTGATTCAATGTTTGAATGAGAGCTGTCTGATTGAAAACTAAATACTCTTTGAAGGAAATGGTGCTTTGTTTGTTCCCAGTACATTGTTGTGTATTACAAGCTACGGAAATGGTCAAAGGCAGTGTTTTGTGAGCATCCAAGTCGACTAGCCATTATTCCGTGGAATTGTGTAATTTAGTGTAGATGTGAAGCCGAGCGGCGACGGTGACGACAAGATTGACATAATGGGTGTAAAATGACCCTTAGGGGCTGTCTCCACGAGCGAGAGAATCGCGACGATATTATCGTCGTTGCCACGTATTTCTATACATTCTCTTAGAGGCCGTCTCCACGAGCGAGAGAATCGCGGTGATATTATCCCATACAAATACGTAATATCGCCGCGATTCTCTCGCTCGTGGAGACGGCCCCTTAACGAAGCACTTACTCTCCCCGTCCGTCATTGCGATCTTTTTTGTTCTGGTTCAAACCTTCTAGTCACGGAGATATTGGAGATCAAAGTTCCAACTTTTTCACAAGTTTTAATGTTATGTCTAAATTTAATACCTTCATGACCCCTTTTTTTTCGGGTGGGAAATCATCAAATGACTCTCCCGCTCTGGGCGGAGCGGAAGGGAGTGTCAGACTTTTACTGACTAAAAACCACCCATGTTCCTTCTTTTGCCCTTTATGTTCCAGGGCCGCGGTATCTCTTTCAAAAAGTCCCGCAGCCCTGGCAGGCATCGGCCCTTGCGAGCCCCTCCTGTTTGCTGACATCTCTCATGAGGCGCGCGTGGAACACGAACGCGCCGTACCTTCATGACCCCTTTGCTATTCAATGCATCCATCAGCACAATGTTTTGAGTGCATTACATCAAGTTCTACCGTAAAACGTGATAATTCACCACAAAAAAGTCGTTTCCCACCAATCATTTTTGCGTAGGGTTACTTAGTTCTATGTACAGAATGCGTGGTTGACGGCTTCGTAAAGGGTTTGTTTACACCTTTTATACAAAAGATAAATTGAAACAAAAGTATTAATTTCATCATAGTATTGTATACTCCTTACGTTTTTTACCCGACTGCGCGACGCAAAGGAGGGTAATGTGTTTATCAGTCTATGTATGTATGTTTGTTTCTATGTGGCGTTCTAGAGACCAAATGCGTAGGCCGATTTTGATAATTCTTACGTCAATCGATTCGTCTTAACCTTGCGAGTGTCACTAAAGACATGACAGTAATCAAAATTCACCACAGCGACAACCAGACGCTACATTGTGAAAATGAAAAAAAAAAATTCGATGAACTATGTCAAGTGGGGTATCGTTGAATAGGTATTTTAAAATCATCTTTAGGTTTCTTTTATCATTTTTCATTTTAAATAATAGTTTAGGATATATAACATTTAAAGTTGTTTAACAAAACAATCATTCTCGCTAATTTTCTTATCTTACTTATTGATTTGTTTTTATTTCAAGTATAAACGATATACAAACAAAAAAAAAACAGTGAAAAAGCATGAAGAAAATATTTAATTTGGATTCCTATTGTTTTTTGTTATCATCATTACATTTCTGTCACCAAAACTATTACGATTCACGACTCATAGTTCGGTAGGTAGGGTACATCAGAAGTTAATAAGTTTTTCGCTATAATATCTTAAAAACTGCGACTGCGAGTTAAACTTAAAACCTGCGGCCTTTAACTGGCGAACGCCTTCAAAGAGAACGACAGAAATGGAAATCAATAGATTGGGTGATAATAGATGAGATTTCTATGGTACCTTACCTAACGCTACGGAATATTAATCTACGCCTTCACGAAATGAAGCATAATCGACTGCACTTTGTAATATATATTTTATTTGGTGATCTAATGCAATTGCCACCTGTGTCCAAAACAACTGGCGGGGCTTATTGCTATCGACAACCTGCGACGTTAATAGGTGAAGTCAACCTCTGGCATCTATTTGATTTCTGTGAGTTACCACAAAATATGAGACAAGGACATGACACAACATTTGTGGATATATTAAATAATCTTAGAGTCGGTCAACTGACAATGCAACAATTGGAGATATTAGATAGTCGACGGGTAGAGGTAGACGATCTCAATGAAATCATTCGAGTTTTCCCAACTACTAGACAGGTCGATGAACATAATCAAAAGATGACAACTATATTGGCAAAAACTACTAGGTTGTATAAATTACATGCAGTTGATATATCAGTAGAATCGAAAACATATGGTCAAAAACCGAAAGATGTTTATGTTTCTGATGATCCTAACAAAACTGGAGGAATCGTTAAATATTTAACAATCGGTTTAGGATCACGAGTTATGTTACGAAGAAATTTGAATGTTATCCATGGTCTTGTTAACGGAGCAATGGGTGTTATAAGAACAATTGAATGGCCAGCTCTTCGGAGGGACCAATCGGAACCTGGAGAATTGCCACAGGCTTTTTGTCTAGAATTTGACGACAAAGCGATTAAAAACAATGTTCCTGGAGTAGGAGTCAGAATCGAACCATCGACGACAGAATTCGATGCACTGCGCGGACAGGGTAAAATAGAGCGAAAAATGTTGCCACTAATCATCAGTAGTTTAGACCACCGCAAGTTACTAAAATAATCCCCACGATATTAACTCCCTCAATGAAATGACTAGATTGCGAAATTTACCATCTTATAACGAAGTCAATGAATCGTAACTAAAAAGTATAAAATAAAATAAAATAATTTAAAGAAAAACAAAAAACCCGACTGTGTAAAAACTAATTTAAAAAAATACGTGAAAAAATTAACTTAAATAAAAACTAAAAAGAAAGAAACAAGCCCAGTAGTTTAAATCACAAATTCTAATGCAGAACAGAACGACTCACAGTCGGGGCCCATTCAAATTTTACCAATCAAATCTTCCCAAGGGGCCCCGACTGTGAGTCGTTCTGTTCTGCATTAGAATTTATGATTTAAACTACTGGGCTTGTTTCTTTCTTTTTAGTTTTTATTTAAGTTAATTTTTTCACGTATTTTTTTAAATTAGTTTTTACACAGTCGGGTTTTTTGTTTTTCTTTAAATTATTTTATTTTTTGTAGTATCATGTTTGGCACCGCTTTGTTGTAAGTGGAGGCAATCGTTATCATCAATTATTGCCAATTTATTTGGGATCGCTTCAGCATGTCTTCTTCCGTAGATCTCAGTTGGTCATGACACTATCAGTACCCTCAGCACACACAATTCATCTGCAAAAGTATTAGGAACAGTGTGTAGTTTCTAATCTTCCATTGAAAAGTCATCGGATCCTCCGACCCGATGAGTGTGGAGTCTGGTGGGTTACAGCTGTGCGACGTTTGTGTCGGGCTTCTTCGGGATGATTATGTAAGCATATTCATTCTGAACAAACCCGACAACAGCACGATTTTGCAAGACATCAGGAATGTAGCGTCAAAACTATGTGACGCTGTTCGTAGTTTCTGTTGTCGCCCTTACTCTTAAAATGAAAGCAAATAATAACAAGGAACGATTCTCACGTTACAGAGGACAAACTCCTACTGAGGTTTCTTCACAGCAACTACTATGATATGGCTGCTACCAAGGCTACCATAGAGCTGTTCTTCAAAATCAGAGACAATTCTCCAGAGCTGGTTAACCACAGGGATCCACTGTCACCTGCTATGCAGAAGGCTTTGAAAATCTCGTGAGTATATTTGTGCTTACCCACTTACCCACATACACTTTGATTGAAAGAGAAACAACGACATGACCATTCAAAAACATGGAACAATGTTCTTTAAAAATTAGACTTCCTTCGATTGTTACAAGACACAACAGTTTGCTTGTTTTGCATTCTCTCTTTTATACGCAACTAGTATTTGTCCATGGCATCGCCCGCATCCTAACCCACCTCCATGCTAAGTTTCATTATTTCATCTTATGAATCAATTCATTCAACAGTTAAAATGTGAAAAGGAGACAAACCGACACGGATACTGCCTTCCTTTTAACCAAAGACAACTTGGTCTTACTTTTTTTACAACTGCATATTTTCAAATTATGGAATAGAAAGTCTATCTAAATTAAATTATTCCGCAGAGTGTTTCGTATTCTGGCAATACTGCGGATGGTCGTGACTACACTAATCTGGGGCAAGCTTATGGCTGTTAGTAATTCGTTCTAATCTCTGCCGTAAATCGCTGAACCAACTAACACAGCTGGAATTAAAACTGGGTTACATTTATTTCAGTTTCTTTGTGATTATAGATAGATAGATAGCTAGTTGGTTGGAACACCCTTACTACACCGTACACCGTTTAAATTACAATTGATTTTAAAAGTTACATAACAGTGATGTTTGGAATAGGATGATGATTGGTCAAAATCTGAATTCATTTATTCAAATACGACTGAGAATTAACCGTTTTTGAATGTCAAAAGTAACATAAAACAGTTCCAATAGTGCACCTCTCGCCACTTCTCTTGGCTGGGGAGAAGAAGTGCCGGAACAAATTGCACGGCAACTCATCATCACTCAAACTTCGGATGATACTGATAAATTCCTGAAAAAAAACAGACCAAATTACACTTTGCATGACCTAGTGATCGAATCCAATATTCCTCTGCTCAATAATCTTAGATACTATTATAAGTCTTGTCTTATCTTATGTACAATTTAATGCGAAAATTTGTGAGGATGAAAGAAAGAAGAAAGAAATAAAGAAACCCGTGGAACAGAAAGAAAGAATCAATTACCAAACTCCTCGCGGATGAACCCGCGGGCATAACCCAAACGTATCATTACACGGCTTAATAGACCAATCAGCACTAATTATATCTAGTTACACCACAGGTCACGCTCCACTGCACTGTCTTCTGTCCCATTAATTAAGTAATTATTTTTTAGATAAGGTTTATTTGGGGTTTTCACCAAGATTCATGGAAAACTGCAACTTTGAACTAAACTTGTCCACGTCTTCGCTCCTGCCGTTTGCCTCTACAAGAACTGTGTATTTAATAATACGTCGTGTAAGGTGTTGACTACGGAGTCGACGACAAAATATATGCCGACTCTAAATAAATTGAAAGAGGGTAGGAGGGTGATTCGAAGAATTATTGTACGACCTATGTACCTAGATTGTAACGTTGTGTTGTTATTTCATTCGCTTAAACGTACCCCCGTTCGTACATCGGTTATTAAAAAAGATATCAGCTGTTCCATAAATTTTGACTGTGAAGGTATTGTACTTTTGTAGGAAACAGCTGTTTTTTTATATACATATAAACGATGAAAATTTTCTGTGTGGCGGGAGGGGGTCACAATGATGTACTACTGAATACGTGATAACAGTTTTCGCGTCGTCCCTTCCACCCTGTATTTATCGAAAAACTTTTGGATCAAGTCCCATAGCATCAATTTGTAAAAAATTGCGAGTTCACATAATAAACTTGGGGTGGTTGAACCCCCTTGCTTGTTTTAAATATTTATTAGAACCTAACCTACACTAAAGCTAAGTTGTAAAAAAGCCGCAAGCAAAGTTCAACACCAACAGTTTCTAAATATCGGCCGATGACCTTTCAATGAACTGATAATAATAATATACCTACGTATTTTGTTTGTCAATGCCAAGAGCAATGGCCTCTCCGGTCCTATTAAAATGTAGCAATGAGAGATTGATAAGAGTATTATTTTGCCAAAGGGAAAAATCTTCTTCAACAAGATACATGGATAAATAAACAAGTCTAGCTTAGAGTATTTTTCAAATAGGAAGTATTTACGTGACCTTTCCTTAAGCTGCCTCAAAGATACCAGTTTTTGGTAGTTTATTATAATTAAAAGATAACTAATATAAAGATATAAATTTATCTCCGTATTCATGTAGGTATGGCGGAGAAAATGTTTGGTTAAATCAAGTCCCTTGGAGTCGGAAGTCGCAAAATCGTCTATTTACGCTTTCGTTATTGCTGGATGCTGCCCAAAATCGCGTAACTACTTTTCAGTCACAGAAAATTCTCTATAAATAACCCATTACTTTTCTTATTTGCAGAAAACTTGCGTCGTACATAATATCAGGGAACAAGAATGTCTGGTTTTGGCAATTAAACGACCCGGGTCTCGAGCAGTACGACTATGTTCAAGATGCTAGGTTGTTTTTCATGTCCTGTGACGCTTGGTTGCTGGAGAACGATGTCTTAGCTGAAGAAGACATCGTGGTCATGGACGCTAAGGATATCACGCTCAAGTTTATTACGAAGTTCAATATCTCAGTTGCGAGGAAGCTCTCGAAATATCAAGAGGTGAGTGGCATTTTCTTGTACACACGTACACGGCGACACATTAAGCTGTACGTGTCCAGTATAACATGGTCCTCGCTTTGTAAAGATTTTTCATTCAATCCGCTTATACTGGTTTTTTTATACTGGTTATCTATAGGTTAGGTTAGTCGTTGTGCGTACATTGACGCCCTGAGATGTAAAGCGTGGTCGCGGCAGGCCACAAAGGAGATGGCGGGACCTAGATAAGTTTCGTCAAAACTAGAAGCTGAACACTGACTATAGGGAGGCTTTGTCAGGGGTAGGACAGAGTAGGGTAGAAAAATTATTAAACACTGTTTTAAACTTTCACAGCTTAAAACTAAACATATACTGTCACTTACGGGATATCTTCCGTGATTGTTCATGATTTTGAACTCCCGATATTTCGACGCTGTTGTAAGGTCCATGATCGCGGAATATCGGGAGCTTAAAATCATCAACAGTGTGGTTAGTGCCTAACCTGGTGTCAGAGTTTTTATGCCGTCCATGAGCTTCTGACTTTACTTGTCGTCGAGAAATATCTCTCAGGCATGCTGGTTTCCTCACAATGTTTTCGAAAAGAAGAGAATTACATAAGTATTGGTTATTGCAACATTTTACTTTGCGGAAATACTATTTATCTACTAAGTGAATATTAATAACGTATTAATTTGAATTTATGACATTTTATAAAGTATTAATTTGAATTTATGACATTGTATAAGTTTAATGATACATTTTGCATGCTTGAATTGGTACAACACAGTGGACTGCGCATTCACATGACGCCTGGAAATGTATAAAATGTACTGTGTTGAGCAATAATCATTTGAATTTGAATTTAAAGTGTGTGCAATATTTGACTTCAACGTTTGCATTTCGTCTGCTTTTCTTCGATGAATGGAAACAGGCACAAGCTATCAGAAGTTTTCAAATATTTTCGCTTCGTAACAATTGATTTATGTTGGACGCTCTCCGCCTGTTTATAACAGCTACCTATGTTAACAGAGCCTTCGTTTGCATTGTTATGTTATTCATTCCACAGATCTACAGTATAAATAATTTGCTAGATTTCTACTTATGCGTATGCATCTAACGAGTGACGCTTTTTCTCATTTTTTTCAAGTTGCATTCGCATGACGTGGTCAACTTATTTGGCTGGTTGTTTTATAAACGTTTTGTAAGTTTAGGCACTGAGTATGGGGTCCTGGGTGCGATTCCCAGGTCAGGCTAAATCACATTGGGTTATTCTATCAAAATTTCTCATTGGCAGCCCAGAACGTGGATTTATACCCGGTTGATTTTTATAGGGTTGTCCTCTATTGAAGATACATGCATCTTTAACGTTTAGCTGTAATGTGGGTTGAAAGAGGGAAGCGCTAGAGAAAACCCGCGAAATTCAAATTCTCTTTCGTTTTTTTTTCAATTTGCTGGTCTGTGTCGAGTTGTATGTTGATTAAAATATGATTCGCGACCGAAACAAATATGGCTTTACAGAGTTATAATCATCAAAACAACACTCTAAGTTCATGCTGACGTGACCTACAAATTGCAAAAGACGTAAGAAAAGAGAATGCTCATGGAAGTATGGAATCCCGTACCATGCTGCATCAAAATCAAACCTTGTTTTTTATAGACTACACTGATCGTATTAACTCCTACAAAAATTATTTTTGAAAAAAAAACCCGCGTTTCAGAGTTATTTTATAAAATCGAAACTAACCTAAAAAGTAGGTCTATTTTTAGGGTTCCGTAGTCAACTAGGAACCCTTATAGTTTCGCCATGTCTGTCTGTCTGTCTGTCTGTCTGTCTGTCTGTCTGTCCGTCTGTCCGTCCTCGCTTAATCTCTGTGACCGTTAGCACTAGAAAGCTGAAATTTGGGACCAATATGTGTATCAATCACGCCGACAAAGTGCTAAAATAAAAATTGGAAAAAAATGTTTTATTAGGGTAGCCCCCCTATATGTAAAGTGGGAAGTGTTTTTTTTTTTAATTTTAACCCTAATGTGTGATATATTGTTGGAAAGGTATTTAAAAATGAATAGGGGTTTACTAAAATCATTTTTTGATAATGTCAATAATTTCGGAAATAATCGCTCCAAAAGTAAAAAACAAAGCGTCCCCCCCCCTCTAACTTTTGAACCATAAGTTTAGAAAATACGAAAAAAATCTGAAAAGTAGAACTTTATAAGGACTTTCTAGGAAAATTATTTTGAACTTGGATGGAAACAACAGATGGAAACAACAGATGGAAACTGCAGTTAACCAATATAATTTGGTCCCTGAATCGTATGAGCGCCTATACAATCCAGAGGTCAAGTTTCATTTGCCCGTATTTTTTTTTAAACTTCGTTTACATAATATTTTATTATCCTGAACGTATCTTTTTTCAAACAAAAAAATAATTATTAAAATAGGTTCTCGCAATTCAAAATTACCATCGAAAACTTCTGGCACGTCTATGTATTAATTAGTAACCCAATTCATGAATTTATAGTTTTCAAGAACTTTATCATTATGATCAAGAATGAGACATGCAACGACATCTATCAAAGGAATATGGTACTTGGTACTTATTAATAAATGCCTTCACAAGATAACTTTTAAAAGTTGTGATAGCAAAAGGTAGAAATGGTTTTAGTAAATCGAAAATATTTAAAAAGAAATTGTAAGGGTGCTACTTAAAGTATAACCATTTTAGTTATCACCGTCCTTTGTGGGCCCGTTTTTAGTGTTCCGTAATTATTAGAGTTCCGTAACAAATAGCCTTTTTAAGTTGGGTTACCACTATGTTCATGCTCCAGCAGCGCTCCGCGCTCCTGCAACTGATCCAATGGATCTGTCGCGCGCCCTTTACATGCGCTCCCCTTTGACACACTGCGCTCCCCTTTGTGTTCGCGCTAAAAACCGTCACGAGTCGGAACGACTGCCGCGGAGCGTGCAATATTGCACGCTCCGTGTTCGCGCACGTACCCACTACCGGGAGCTGTTGCAGGAGCGCGGAGCGCTGCTGGATCGCGAACATAATGGATAGTATGGATACCCACCTTTAAACTCATAAGTGGGAACACTTATTGTGACGGACGGGAAACTACGGAACCCTACACTGAGCGTGGCCCGACACGCTCTTGGCCGGTTTTTTTTTCGACGCTACCAACGACGTATTTTAACACACATACATTACATTATTGCTCTAAAAACAGCGTAATACACTAATATTAGTAAGAATTACGAGTTAAAGTAACATCCACAGTATGCTTGACTGAAACTCGATTTTATTTTAGACCTTTACATTGCCAATAGTCAGTCAGTACAGAACAAATGTCAGATGCCACAGATAAGATAACTATAAACCATAGAGTATAGTAAGTGCTATAAACTAGTCGGGATTTAGGGATGTAATCGATAAATCAAAATCTTTAGGCTGAGAAAGTCTATTTTGTTGCAAATAGCAATAAACCAAACTAAATCGATTTGGTGTACTGATCTTACTTAATTGTAATTAATTTTAGAGTCCGCTCGACAGACAAGGGTTTGTTCAATTGAAACGGAACGTCATTTATATTCAGTTGAAACGGAACGTCATATAAAGGGAGTAAAACAATATTCGTACTTTTAAACTCGAAAAGTATATTTCCAGTTCAAAAATCAAATCCCCGACGCGTAATGCCGTAAAAAAATATGAAACTAATTACTATAATATTTTGGTTTTGAGGCGCGAGACTTTTTGGTACCAACTTTGGTCATTGTCCTTTGTAATTCGCGTGCTACCCTGGCGCATCCTCGTTAAAAGGTTCGAGGTGTACCTTTCTCTTTTTGGGAAATCACAGTATATGCCGCTAATAAAAATTCTCCGTTTTGAAATCCCCAGGAAGCCATGCCGATCAGAATAAAGCAGATCCACGTGATAAACGCGCCGCCATTTATAGACAAACTATTCGGACTCATGAAGCCGTTCCTCAACCAAAAAATCACTGACATGGTGCGTATTTTTCCTTTTTAGGGAAGTTAACATTTTAGTTTCTCATGAAATGCTAGTAAATGTGCGGTCGAACCGAGCGATCGGACTGTGGATTTCGTTATTTGTCACCCTACGGATTCCTGGCTAGGAATATTGATATTCCAAAAATTCAATGATGCATATATTTTGATTTAAAAGAGTGTCCATGGAGTTTCTTGCCCATTCTTCTCAACAGAGATCTACGCTTTGGAATGTGCAACTACGGTACTGTCGCAAGTTGTTATGCGTTGTGACTGTGACTGTAGCTTAGCTTTTTTTGTTTTTGACTTTCAAAAGTGCCTGTAATGGTCTAACTGAAATAAATGCTTTGGCTTTGACTTTGCAGTTTTAGTTTTCATCAAAATCGGGCCCGAGTCCTTTGAATATTTTTTGCTATATTTCTCATATTACGGATTAAATAATAAAATAATAATCATTTTATTATCAGGCAACTAAGGCCCATACATAAAATACACAAAATAATCGTAAACAATAATAAACTAAACATGGATTTGGTCATGCACGCCTACTTGATCTTGAATATTATCTGACTGCCTCGTTGGTCTAGTGGTCGCAAGCGCGACTGCTGAGCATGAAGGTTCGATTCCCAGGTCGGGCAAAGTGTTATTGGGTTTTTCTATCAGGAAATCCTCAGTAGCAGCCACGGAGTCCGGATTTGTGCCAGGTTGATAACAATAGGCTCGCTCCCTTTTACATGAAATGTGTGTGTATTATTAGGTACACCTCTGCCTAACCCTTCGGAGATTACACGCGTGATGTTATGTAAGAATGTATCTATGAAATAATTATTATACAGGGTAAATAAATTAGACAACGAAATTCTTTAGACGTGATGATCGACTTGTTCAACTGATCACTCTAAATAAAAAATAAATAAAAATAATAATATCTTGGGACAACCAACACACCGCCATCTGATGCCAAACTAGGCAGAGCCTGTACTATGGCAACCAGACAACTGATAAACATACTTATATATTTCTAAATACATACATATTATAGATAAATTACACACCCAGATACAGAACAAACAATCGTACTCATCGCACAAAGATTTGTCCTGTGTGGGAATCGAACCCACGACCTCCGTCCTAGCAGTCAGGGTCACGAACCACTAGACCAACAGGCCAATCAAAATGGAACGGAACACGGAACGCACTCTGCACGGAAGAAAACAATATTTTTTTCGCATATTATTATGCAAAAACATATTATTCATTTGTGCAGCGAAAATAATAAACCAGAAATAAAATATACCTAAAACCATTTTTGTTATTATAACAGATTCATTTCCACGTGCCAAAATCCGAGACATTATACAAATACCTTAGTAAGGAGGACTTGCCGGCAGACTACGGGGGCACCAGACCTAGTATGGAAGAAATGAACAAGCTGACCTCGGAAGTTATCATGGCACACCGGTAACTATGTTCTCACTACTTTTAAATTAAATACGTAGTTGGTAAAAGAAACAACATGGGGGCTCGTTATGACTTACATAACGAGCCAGAGTAAGAATAGAGTAAGAGTACAGAGTAATAATAGTCGCACAAGTCGATCGAAGGTTAAAGTACGCTGGCTGAGGTCGGTCAGTGGAGTGTGTGTGTGTGGTGGAGTGTGTTATGGACAGTCAGTATCGGAGTCCTCCCCGACGCACAAATGTTTACCATGTATTTAGTACGTCATCACATGGAAATTTACGGTCGGAATTTAAGAAAAAAAACAGCTGTTTTGTACAAGTGCAATACAGAATATATGGAACAGCTGATTTTATTTTTAGATTTCAAAAAAAAATCTATGTGTAATGATGTACTGAATACGTGGTACCAGTTTGTGCGTCGGTGTCCCTTCCACCCTGTACAGAGAGGGACTCCGTGCCTCGAAAAACACGTTATGTCATCGCGTCCATCCCAGCTGTCAGATTTTTCAAAGAGTAACTAACGTATGATATATTTATATCGGATATATAACTGGGTTGTGGAGATCACAATACATGTACCGTTTTAGACTAAGACTTTTTATAGTTTCGCTATAAAGTAATTTCAGAATAAGTCATCCACTACTCATTTGGAAAAATCACCATGTATAATAACTTGTATACTTTTCTTTTACAGAAAAACATTTTTGGACGAAAACTTTTGGAAGACGTCGAAGAAGGGGAAGAAATCGAAAGATGATTCTTTCAGATCTTTAGATATAGACTAGTTCCTACTTATTAGATAATTATTATATGAATTATACACTACACATGACAATATTTTGCGTTACTATACGATTACTACAAGCTTTACTATACCAGAATACAGGGACAGCTGCAGACTGATTACTTCAACCCGAATTCAGTATATCATTCTAAGATGACCAGGTACAAGAAATTATTTCAGGAAAATAGTACTCCAATAATTTTGATTTGTTTTATCCTCATACGCAATTTATTTACGTTACCGTGGCAAAACGCACGTAGCGAAAGGCAAGCGCGACGACAAGTTCGATGAACTCTGTAACTAGGCAGGAAGTGAATAGCTGATTTCACGCGTCATTCGTTAAAGTATTTCAACATCCATTGTTGGTTTTTATTTTTATTTTAACCGTATTATTTACATAAATGGCGTGCTGCGTATAGAGAATGTAATTTAACATTGAAATAAAGTAACTGAAAATACGATAAAAAATTAAAATTTGATTCAAAATAAGGAGCTGAATGCATGTCAATTTGCGGAAGGCTGTCCCTTACACCCTGTGTGATAAGATTGATTTCATTTTTTTCTCTAGCCTGTATTGTCCCACTGCTGGGCAAAGGCCTAGCATAGCCTTCGCTCTTCTCTCTGTGCGGTCAATATATTTTTTTAAATTTTGCGTTAGCAAACCGCTACGGATAAATTGTGCGTGTGCCTCCGGACGACGCACACTGAAAGAAATGTACTGAAATATCGGTTAGGGTCAGACTCACAGACTCTAACCTAACAACGACGATACGGGCCCGTCCGAAAGTACTACACTAACTCTCGCCTTTTCTATTAGGGGTAGGCAGAAACTACAGAACGCCACATGCTACCATCCTTAGACGCTCTTTTAGCTTTGTCCACGTTGATACATCTGGCCACAAATATTGGACAGAAACATTTTCATTATTAAAAACCTAATCACTTTAAAATGCTGATTTATATAATTATTATATGTAAAAAATAGATATTAATAACGCACAATTTTTATATGTAAGCATACAAAGAGCTGGCTGTGTTATTATGTTTGTGCCTTTGTTAATCTATTAAGTAACTACTTAATTCGTCGGTTAATTAGTTAAAACACGGTATGCCTCGCAATTTGCCGGGATCTTGCGAATTTAAGATTTATATAAACGTTTAAGGTGTGGTTTTACTCTAGGTATACAAGGTGTAAAATATTAAATGCAAGACCTCTCGTTATGTCCCGGACCATGACACTGAACAACATTAGTTCTACGAGTTCTTAAAATTCGCAAAAAATGGACTATCTATAGGACTATACGTGATCTGCTGATCAACATGTACTCGTATGGTAAAACTAAACATCAAGTTATGAATTTCCAAAAGTCACAGAACAAAACTGGTTCAGTTTTATGTTCTGAGTCACCACACGAGAGATCTTGCGTTTATTAAGTTACATCATGTATATGAAAATAAGTTGAATAGGTAATTAAGAAACATCGGTATAGCCACGTATAAAAAGATGCAAGAGAGGTAGTATCACACCTATTTACGAATTGTAAAATATTAAAAATAAAAATAAGTATGTTCTAGTTTTATAAGTACTTCGAAGCAGGGATCTATTATTCTGGTTAAAAGGTTAACCGGTTAAACCTATAATCCATATGTTATGTTTGATTAACTATTATACTTACGGGTTAACCCTTATTATATGTGGGTTAACCATGTAAATATTGCTGTTTACCCAAGCCAAGCACCTAACCGAACGCGGGCTAACTCCGGTCACTTTCTTGCATATTTTTATGATTAAAAATGAGGTCTGTGCATGAATCGGTTATTATAGCTAATTAACCCTATACATATACCGGTTAACCTACGGGTTTACTCTAAAGCAGTGATAGCCTAGTGGTGTGACCGTCGGACTGCAAAGTCATAGGCTTTCGAACCCAAGGCACGCACCTCTGATTTTTCGGATTCATGTGCATATTGTATAATTATATTATCACTTGCTTCGGTGAAGGAAAATGTCGTAAGGAAACCAGCATGCTTGGGAAATATTTCTTGACGGCATGTAAAGCAAAGTCAGAGGTCTATGGGCGACATAAAAACTCTCGACATCAGGTTAGGCACTAACCACACGATAAAGACCTTTACTCTAGGGTTTTTCACCTAATCTTAAAAATATAACCCGATTAAAATCCTTATACGGGTAACACTTTACGGTCCCCGCTTCTAAGTGCATGATTCATTATTTTATATGTGCCTGTACCTACCTATAATCGTTTGTGTTATATGAATTCCTCTATGAAACGAATATTACAGTAGTTTTGTTAACCTTTTAGGATATATTTAGGTATCTCTATTATGTTCGAAAATACTTTTGTACTCACAGGGTACAGGGTGTTAACGGACCCTTCACGAAGCCGTCAACCAAGTATTATGTACATCAAACTAATTAAAATTATGCAAAAATTATTCCTGAGAAACCACTTTTTTTTTGGGGTGAAAAATCACAGTAGACGGTTGGATTCAATGTTACGCACTCAAAACATTGTGCTGATAGCTGGATTGAATAGTACGGGGGTCGTGGAGATGCTTAAAAAATCTGACATTAAAAACATGTATTTAAAAAATAAACTTGTGAAAAAGTTGGAACTTTAAACCCCAATATCTCCGTAATTAGAAGGTGCCCAGGTATAGTCGAGAGTAATTGCTATTCGGCTTCGTTAAGGGTCTTGTTACACCCTTTAAATTGGTACAAGTGGTTTTAAATGTGAGTAATTTTATACAAAGTTTTGTACTTGTTGTGAATTAAAAATTACTAGCGACCCGCCCCGGCTTCGCACGGGTGCATGTATTATACATATAAACCTTCCTCTTGAATCACTCTATCTATTAAAAAAAAACGCTCAAAATCCGTTGCGTAGTTTTAAAGATTTAAGCATACATAGGGATATAGGGACAGAGAAAGCGACTTTACTATGTAGTGATTCAAGAGCGACTGTAGTAGTAATAAATCATATTAAATTGTAAAAAAAAACATTCCATTAGTTACCTAAGGGCAAAAGGATTCTATACAAAATTATTATATTTTAAAATACCTACCTACTGGTTTGAAATAAAACAATCTAAGACCACCAAACGTGTTTTATTGTTAAATATGTACCTATATTATACTAGTTTGAGACGATTAATAAATCTTTGACATAATTCGTTGATTCTTTATCTCAAGGCCGATTGGAGATTATGCACAAATAAAAACTTACATTACTGGCCAAAGAATCTGTTGCCAAAATGTATTAATTGCTCAGAATGATTTCAGTTCTAATAAATTTCAGGTTAGGTAGGTACATGTAGATAAATTTTTGTTTTAATTTGATGGCTATTGACTACAAACTATAAAGAGACAGAAGTTTTCATTATCATTATATTTTAATTATTTTGTGGGGTTTATGAACTTGAAAATACCTACAGCAACATTTAAATCGGTACCTTCAGCTAGCATAAGTGCTGAGTCAGGGGAAACCGATGAAAAAAATGAGAATTGTAGGGGACTATGTCGTCACCGTTACCGGTACAATGATAAGCTGCTTATTGTCTTACAAGAGGTTTTATTTCCACATGTACAAATTACAATTATATAGGACGATAACCATGCAACCTTGTCCCAGCAGGGATGAAGGAGGGGAAAACTGGGGTCCTCTATCACAAAAAAATGAGCAATAAGAGTTTAACTTAACAGGGAAGTCTCGTGAGACTATTCCAAGTAGGATGTAGTCCACGAATGCAACACGTGTTTAGTCTTCTAAAAAACGTGAATATATCTTAACATCGAGATTCACAAAAATGACATCACGCGACCGCGTCACTAGTGATCGAATAGCGGCGTTTTGTAGTATCTCTCTTGGATAATAGATGGCGTAAGTTAATTAAATAAAGTTTGTAACATTCGACGGTACTGTAATATTAATACGGTTACCTATTGGCCCAGACGAAGGAGAAGTTGAGCGACAAAATAGAGTTATATTAGAGCTAAAACACAAAGATGTTACAGTGAGATATTCGTAGAGAATTTTTCTCTGAATATCTCATGTTGTATAAATTTAACCCCACGTTCGGTTACGGGGCAGAAATCATCAGAACTTTTCTTTAGATGTCATTGACAAATGAGGCAATAATGAAGTTAGTAAAAAGAATATATTAAAAAAAAAACAGAAATAGGAAAGGAATATAGAAATAGGTAGAGTAATTCATACAGACCCAGAGGATAGAGTAGACGATAAAGTTTATAGAAAATATATGAAAAGGTTTCATAAACTGTTATGCAACTTCAATCCTACTCCACATTTAGTGGAGACTATCGGAGGGGAGGTTTAAATAAGGTAACTGGGTAAACCCTCAGAAGGTAAAGCATTTTCATTAAAACAAATATAATAAGATTAATAAGGAAGGGATGTAGTGTATCTATTTAATAGATATGGCAACACTTTCTCACAGCCACAAGTAGTCAGGTAGCTGTCACTAATGACAACTGTCAGTCACCACGAATGGCGGGAAGTTGGAAGGTGAAGCGTACCCTGGACTGGCTTGGTGGTGGTGTGGTGAGCCTGTGATATAGTAGTAAATTGTGTTATCAACCTATTAGCTCTGTTACAAGTGAATACTACAAAGGTTTTTCTACAGAATTGTTTTTTTTTCTGTTTATTTTAACCTCATTTTCGTTATCAGTGACCCCGAAGACCATGAAAATGATACCCGTGCAGCTGTGACGAAAAAAACAAAAAGAAATCGTTGGCGCCATCTTGAATTTTCATTTTGATCTCATTTTTGTTATCAACGACCCCGAAAACCACGAAACTGACACCCATGACAAAAAACATCAACATCTTAGATTTTTATTTTGACCTCATTTTCTTTATCAGCGACGCTGAAAACCACGAAAATGGCAGCCATGACAAAAAATCCGAAAATTTTCATCGGCGCCATCTTGAATTGTCATTGTGACCTCATTTTCATTATCAGCGACCCCATGAAAATGACACCCATGAAGAAAAACCGAAATTTTTTTTCGGCAACATCTTGGATTTTCATTTTGACCATATTTTCGTTATCAGCAACCCCAAAAACCAGGAAAACGGTTAACACGTCTTCAGTAGGTACATCATTCTGAGCCCCCAGAAATTGTTCAACGGTTATTAAAAAAAAAAAGTAAATAAGGTTTTTTTAATACATAATTATAGGCTGATTATTATGTATAAAAAAGAAACAGCTATTCCATACATTTTGACCGTGTAGTAAGTATTGCACTCTTATAGGAAACATCTGATTTTCTTTTAAAGGAAAATCAGAATGATGTACTGAATACGTGGTAACCGTTTTCGCGTTGGTGTCCCTTCCATATACTATTTGACATTTTGACTACATACCTAGTAGACATCGTACAGTTCTTTATATACCTACATTCGTCTTTGGCATGTAGCACTAATTGATAGTCAGACAGAAGAAAGACCTGTCATACTGGTTTGCCAGTTGATGTAGCTAGCTGCAATTATTTTAGGATTAGTTTACCACAACACAAAAGGATGATAATCGCGCGGTTTTGTCGAGGTCAGATGTTCGTTTATAACTTTGTACCAACCAATTTGGGGCATGTCGGTATTCTATGAGAGTAAATCATTAAAATGCCCGAAAAACGCTTCCACTTAAAAAAAGGAGGATAACCTTATATTGATTTGATAGATAACCTTCACAAACTAATGTTTAAATGGGTTATATACCTAACTGTTAAATAATACGATTGACGTATTACCAGCAATTTCATTGTTACTGAACTTTGTTCCGCTGATCATTAACTCCAAAACATTTTCACCAATTAGCTCATTTCCAAGCAGGACACACTTCCTCAACAATAATTAAATCCGTACAGTAAAACAATGAATAATTTATTGACAATGTATGACGTAATATTTGAAGTGTTATTTGTTTTAAACCTTTGTGGCTAAATAACAACAGCCGCACGGGTCTATAAAAAAAATTAATATGAAGCCCGAAATCCCGAATCTGTCTCACCCAGGGGTATCCTTTTACCCAGTCACTGGGTTTTGGAGATCAGATAAAAAGTGGGTCCATGTTAAATACAGGAATTCAGCTGCATTAAATTAGACTGGAAGCCGATCCCAATCAAGTTAGGTGATGACCGTTGGTGTTCTTCTTTTTCTTCATCAAACTCTGCCACCTCAAGAGCGATAGTAGTGACCTCGGACAGGTCCCTCAAGATGCAGTTGGAATTGCACAAGAAGCAGGACAGGAGTTGGGTCATCACCGTTAGTGTTACAGACTGAGAATGAGCAAACTCAATGCATCCTGCATTCAGCCCTCAGTCTGGATGTTGCGATTATCTACAACCACAGTCACGTTGGTTAATGGTAGCAGCTGGACGAGAGTAGCCGAGGATGCTGTGGTGTTGGAGAGGCCTAAGCTCAGCCGACAACAATGGATTGGTAGATGGCGATGATAATTTACAACATTACATTAAAAGGAATATATCTAAAGATGTTTTATCATAGTCAGAAAATTAAAAAAAATATCAATAAAATGTTTGATGTTCTGAAAATGGCAAAGATTCCTGTATGGGGTCGTCCTTTAATCACGTGAGGTTTGGACATTAAGGATCAGAAAAAAAATCACGATTAATGATGATTGAAAATATTTTTTTATTATTACGGTTTCTATAACTATCTGATCTTTTCAATAATGAAAAATACATGTGATACTGGGAGGGGGAAGGAGGGGTAGGCTAAAACCACACCAAGGGGGAGGAGGGCTATAAAAGTGGCCTAAAAACCTCACATGATTAAAGTATGGCCCTTATGATAAAAATAAAACAATGTAATAAAGATCTTTGATAGTGTGAAATCTGAGGCGAGATGATAATAACTTTGCTGGCGAATTTAGCTTGATTGATTCTTTTTTATCATTTAAATCGGCTGAAGAACTATAGGCTCATCTATCTTCACCTGGGACAAACGGTAGGTGAAGTGAGATGGGCCTTAGGTAGGTCTAACTTGGAGAAAGAGGTCAATCGTCGAATCCGACTCGCCTGGGCACCGTCCGAGAAGTGGTCGCTAACTGTGGGCTTCATCAGAAGGCTTAAAGTCACCCAATGGCAATGAAGACGGTTATGCTCGAAGTTTCCTTGCGTGATCTAATCAGAAATGAGGACATCCGCAAGAGAGCTAAAGTTACCGACGTAGCCCGAAGAATTGCCAAACTTAAGTGGCAGTGAGCAGGGCACATTTCTCGCAGAACGGATGACCGATGGGGCCGAAAAGTTCTGGAGCGGCGACCGCGAGCCGGAAAACTTTGCGTTGGACTGCCTCCCACTAGGTGGACCGATGACCTGGTGAAGGTTGCGGGGATCAAGATCAGGGTATCAGTCCATGTGGCGGGAGGCCTATGTCCAACAGTTGACTTCTTTCCGCTGAAATGATGATGATTATGAAATCATCTAAATTTTGACGTGTTTGTATTACATGAACTACAACAATAGCTGAGACTAACACCCGTATAATCTATAGCCAAGCTAAAGTAATTACTTGAGTTTAAGTAATTAATTACTTATGCAAACAATTTTGTGTAATAGACAATTTTGAACGAAGTAAGAACCTTCAAAGAATGCCAAACTAACTTATTACTTCATTAACTTGGTGATAGATACGGGCGGATAGAGGTTCAGCCGCAAACAGGTATTGTAGACGAACAATGCAGCGGTCTCATATAGAAATACCTTCAGTCTTACCAGACGACGGTCAAAATTTGGAATGCCGTAAGGGTTTTTCAATGTTCGCTTCAACGTCGAAAGTCGAAAATCCAAAAGAATGCGCAGTGTCCTTTACGACATTTAAAATTTCCACTGTCGGTCGCTCAGTTCACTGTTTTAGTGTCGGATCAAAATGACGCTAGGAGTAGATTGCAAAAAACATTGATTGCTATCATTATTTCAGTTCGGAGCAGCAAACTAGACAAGAGAACAACAAGTTGTGTGGGAGTGATTTTTTGTATCTATCTACATATTAAAAACTAGATTGTAACAATGTTGATCGCACTTGCTAGACAATTAGTATGTAATTACTTGGGCACATAAATACCTAGTCTAGTGGTCGCAAGAGCGTCTGCTGAGCATGAGGTTCTGGGCTCGATTCTCGGGCCGGGCAAAGTGTGGTGTACATCTATCAACCAGAGTCTCTAACCGTAACCCACAATTTATTGATATTTTTTCTTGTCATTAGGTACACATTGTATGTACTATATTAGGTAGTTGGGTATACTTATGGTACTTTGTACTACGTAGATATACTTATAGCTGCTAACGACTACAGTTCTTATAAATCGTTGCTGAGCCCAGCCATAGCTTGTTCAATTATTTTGATTATGTCTTGCCAATTTAATATAATATACCACCCACACACAATATTGCTCACCCCCTCACACATATCATTTCAGATAAACTCAAACTCAAAGCATTTATTTCAATTAGACCGTTACAGGTACTTTTGAAAGTAAAAAAAAAGCGAAGCTAAGCTACAGTCACAGTCACAAGGCATAATAACTTGAGAAAGTACTGTAGTTGCATATTCCAAAGCGTAGATCTCTATGGAGAAGAATGGGCAAGAAACTCCATGGACACTCTTTTAAATCAAAATATAGTATTGGTATGTATCTGATCGGACTTAATTATGGCGTACACAAATAGATACTATGTGTACCATCAATGGTGGAGATGATATCGGTTCTATGACGCGTTCTACGGCTGCAAAACAACAACATCACAGAAATACAATATGTAAAAAAAAAACCTGTCCGATCCGAAAGGGGCATAAATAAAGGTTTACTTGACATTACCAAATAAAATAAGAAACGTAAAATATTCATGGTAAATATTTTAATGAATTTTAAAATGCATGATTTTTATGCCCAAATTAACACAAAAAAAAATTAGTTGAACATAGAACCTCCTCCTTTTTTGAAGTCGGTTAAAAAATACTAACAAACTTTTGAAACGTGTCGTGTCGTCAATATTGTTTGTTTTCTTAAATTTTTATCGAGGTATTTTTTTTAATTAGTTCTCCAAAAAGGATACATATAAGGTACTCAAATAGAATCTGATCTAATCTCGATACCTAATAATACCCTCACGAATCGGACAGGGTATAGGTTCCAACTCAGGTAGGTAAGATTGCCAATTATTTGTAATTATTGTAGGAATTTTCTCACGATCCAATTTTGCGTCAATAGATCATTATATAAAAATCTACGATATAGTGCATTGTCATTACATTATTATAGGGCAGTCGTCTGTACCGTACACGGTATTTTAAGATAAATATTATTAATATTTGATCCTAACGCGTGTAAATTAGTTACATAGGATGTTATACCGAAAACAAATCGTCATCATCTGCCCAGCCTTTTCCCCAACAGTCGGCTTACAGTCCAGTCTAACCTGATACAAAAGAGTACCAGTATTTTACATGGTGCGACTGCCTATCTGACCTCCACAACCCAGTTAGTTCTGGGTAATGCGATACCCTTGGTAAGACTAGTTGTCAGACTTACGGGACACTGATTACCTGTAGGAGAACGGAGAACGCAAAGACTATATAACCTCTATGGGAGTATGAGTATGGGTTATATTCTCTATGGGAGAACGACTGTCAAAGATCTACAAAGGACAGTCGGGACCAACGGCTTAACGTGCTTTCCGAAGCGCGGAGGAAACTCGTTATGTGGGTGGTCAGGGACACCCATCCACGGACCAACCCAGGCAAGCGCGGCTTAACCTAACGATCCGAGCTCCTCTACTATACAGAAAACAAATAAAATTCGTAAATATCAATCAACTTAGCCTATTCCAATTTGCAGTCCACTCCTGGATATAGGCCTCTCCCGAGCTACGTCACAACACAACACCCTGTCCTCTGCCTTCAGCTTCCAATCTATCTGAGGTCGTCACTCATCGGCCAATTCTATAAATGCAAACATGTGATTTTAAAAAAGTGCTGTTTTTTATATAAAATGCATAGCACAGCAAAGAAATGGTTCAAATAGTCTTAAAATGAATGAATTGAATACAGCCTCTGGATCAGCTGACTGCTTTCAAAACTGTCTTCAAAATTCTTGTTTGACAATGATATGACGTCATGATTACTAATGTAACGGTGCATAAAGAAAAAAAATCCAACCGTGTGTGAACAAGTTGCTAGTCATGTTACAATAGGAATAATTTATCATTACCTACACCAAACAAAAGACATGTTTTTCGTAATCAGGCTTCTTCTAATAACGCGACGAAGTAGTTAAACTAGTTTCTGGTTTTAATTTTAGATCACAATAATAACAATTATTTTTTAGGGTTCCGTACCTCAAAAGGAAAAAACGGAACCCTTATAGGATCACTTTGTTGTCCGTCCGTCCGTCTGTCTGTCAATAGCCTTTATCTCGGGAACGCGGTCGGTATCTCTACAGTCATCTAGATCAAGTCTACAGTCCCTTGAAGCTCAAAAAAATCAAACTTCTAAGTTAACATAAAAAAGTATTGTATCGACACTCTCAAGGGAATCAAAATTTAAAGGGTACTTCCCGTTGTCCTAGAATCATGAAATTTGGCAAGAAGCAATGTCTTACAGCACATGTAAAGAAAAAAATCTGAAAACCCTAAATATGTAGTTTAGTGACAAAATACCTACAAGTTTATACGGAATCCTCGGTGCGCGAGTCCAACTCGCACTTGGCCGGTTTTTTTATTCATAAACTAGAATTAGATTATTATGTTAAACTTTCCACTAAAGTAATACGCACGGTATCACGATATTTACTATTTGTTAGATCTACCTTCTTCTAGAATCGATAAGTTTAAGTTCATGCTTGCGACATCACTATGTAAATTATGTTACATTAGCAATACGACTGCGACTGATTTTTCAAGACAAAACCGAGTCAGACAGTAGTGACTCTGTGTCTTCTGACGTTATTTTTCATATTCTTTGATGTGTCGATGATTCCTTTAGTTTTAAGCTTCGACCAGAACTCTGCCAGTTCAATATCGTGGCGTTGGATAAGTCCATCAAGGTGCAGGTGGAGTTACACAAGAAGCACGCACCGTGGATGTTACAAACCGTGAATGACCCAACTTAAGGTAAGAGAGGTTCGTAGAGTACTCCATAGCCTAGACGTGAACAAGGCTAGCGGTCCTGATGGTATACCAGCAAGAGTCTTGAGGAACTGTGCGCCTGAGTTGTCTTCTGTGTTGACACACTTGTACCGCCTCTCTCTTAAAACCAGAACGGTACCGAAGTCATGGAAGGTTGCCAATGTACAACCAGTACCCAAAAAGGGTAGTCGTGCCGACCCCAGTAACTATCGACCAATCGCCATCACCTCCATACTTTGTAAAGTTATGGAAAAGGTTCTCAATGGGAAGCTGCTGGCGTACCTAGAAGCAAACGACCTACTCAGTGACCGTCAGTATGGCTTTCGCCGGGGACGATCAACTGGGGATCTTCTAGTGTATGCTACGCACTGCTGGGGCGAGGCCATCGAGAAACACGGCGAAGCCCTTGCCGTGTCGCTCGACATCTCGAAGGCTTTCGACAGGGTATGGCACGCAAGCCTGCTGAGCAAACTTCCTGCATACGGCATTCCCGTTGACTTTTGCTGCTGGATATCTGACTTCTTGAGTGAACGGTCGTTCCGAGTGGTCATTGATGGCTGCTCCTCTGACCTTATCGCTATTGATGCCGGAGTTCCTCAGGGGTCTGTTCTCTCCGCGACACTTTTCCTGCTGCACATCAATGACCTTCTGGTTCCGGGTATTGTTGGGTACGCAGACGACAGCACTGTCATGGAGGGTTATGCATCCAGCGCAAAAGCCAGCGGTGAAGAAGTGCGTTCATTGAGAGAGGCCATGGTAGAGCGAACAAATTCAGCCTTAAGTCTCGTCTCCAAGTGGGGTGACGAAAATCTGGTTGTTTTTAACGCCACCAAAACCCAAGTGTGCCTGTTCACCGCCAAAAGGAGTCCGTTCAATCTGGCTCCTACTTTCCGGGGTACATCTGTACCAGTTACCGACAGCCTCGAGCTTCTTGGTACGAAGTTGAGTGCGAATCTCAACTTCGGTGCCTACATTGAGTCGAAAGCTCAAACAGCGGCAAAAAAGCTGGGTATCCTAAATAAGGTTAAGCGGTACTTCAAGCCTCACCAGCTTTTAACCCTACATAAAGCTCAAGTTCGGTCTGGCATGGAGTACTGCTGTCACCTCTGGGATGGCTCAGCCAAATACCAATTAGCCACACTCGACTCTGTTGAGCGCAGAGCCAAGAGGCTCATTGGTGACGATAAGTTGATGAGTACCAAGCTTCATAGCCTGGCCCACCGGCGCAGAGTTGCATGTCTGTCGGTCTTTTACAGGCTGTACTTCGGTGAGTGTGCCCAAGAGCTCCACGAGATCATTCCACCATCTCCCTTCTTCCATCGGGAGTCCAGACGTACTGCAGGTTATCACCCATTCCTTGTCGATGTTCCCCACATTCGCACGAAGCGCTTTGCTACATCGTTTATTATGCGCACAGCCAAGGAGTGGAATTCCCTGCCTTCGTCGGTGTTCCCAAGTTCATATGACCCCAATCTATTTAAGTCGCGAGTTAATAGGCTTCTTTTGGGGTAGCTCGTTCCATCGTCGACTTCATCTCTGTCCTCAGGACTAGATTGAGGTCAAGAGTAGGCCCATCAAACATAAAAAAAAAAAAGATAGCCTAAGTCTACAGGTCCAGGGGCGCCAGATTGGGGGCCAGCCGTCGCCCCCCATCACACTGGACCCGAGACGGCGGCGCGTAGTGAACTAGTGATCCACGCGTGCGTTTCTTAGACGTACAGGGGGAGTTTTAAACCTCACTCCACCCCGCTCTCGGAACGAGGCCCGCAGGTCAACCGGGCCAGCACTAGTCCGGGGCAGTGGAAGTCGCAGAAGGTGAAGTTGGACAAGGAGCAGTGGCCTTCGTCTGCGATAAGGCGGTCGCAAGGGGATCGGAGTTCCCTTATCCCTTTAAGTACGGTACAAGTAAAAACATACGTCATTTACTATGATAGCATCGCAATCCACAAGTTGCGGTTGCAACAACCTATGGCCAAATTTTGGCAATTATTTCATTCCAATGACCTACGAATTGCTGTTGCGACAATCAGAACATTGCCACAGAATCCACAGTGCGTGTCGTGTGCGTTCACAAAGTCGTCTTGTGTTCGTTCAGCCTTAGAAATCTTAAAAATTGAACCGAGTATAAGTTTTATTTATTTATTTATTGACGGTTCAGGCACCATTGAGTGAAGACGGATTTATTGTTAGACGTGCTTCATTGAGAACTATTTACGATTGTCGTGTTATTATTAATTCACGGTAAGTTATTTATTTGTTTTTCTATTTATAAATAGACTATGATTTGGAAAAAATACATGATTAGATAATTAAACCTTTAGCACAGGTGTTTTTTTAAATAATTTTTCAGCAGTTAGGACCTAATTACTTTTATCGTTAGTTAGATAATAATAAAATTATATAGATTTTTAATATATGAGATTAATTAAAAAATACATATATTTATCTGTAACTATTGGCCATCATAATATTGATAGATTTGTCTATGCGATTTGGTACCTGCCGTTTGAATTAAAAAGGGCACAACTAACATTTTTCATGAAATTGAGTTACTTATATATTTATCCGGAATCAGGAAAAAAGGCATATCTGCCTAATTTTTTGTGATTTTTAGCAACAAAATTAACTGGAGTTAGCATAAGCTTAAAGAGCACAACTGCAACATTTTTTAAGTTTTTGTCATTTTAATTTCGATTTTCTCAATATTTACAAAATGTTATTTGTGCCCTTTTTAATAATGACGGCAGACTAGGTGACCGACGGACGCGATGGATATATCTTCGGGTCCTTCATTATTTGAATTATTGCTAATTATTTATTTACCATGGAATTACCCACTTACCATTTTTTTTTTAATTTGGGTAATATTTCACATCTTTTCGACCATAACGTTATAATTACTTAAATAATTAATCTTTACTGAAAATAAGGGTAGGGTAAGTAAGATATAATGATGTTTGGGAAATTATCTGATGAATACCCGAAACTTCAGATTTTCCCAACCAACCTTGAACCTAATGCATTAGAGTTAATGTTGAAAATATGTTAAAGAAATTTGAGAGATTGTAGTAGCTTGATGTGCTGCGTCTGTACATAGGTACCTACTTCATGTTTTAACAAAAATATTTTGAGTCGCGTGTATCAAGCCAGTTCAGGAAGTAACACCTATGTTTATAGTATGTTATTAAGTATTTCATTATCTTTAACTTTAACTGTGGTCCATAAATCATTTATGAGTTACTTATGTTATTTATGACACATTATGACATGAGTGTTGAAGATCATTATCATTTTAATTTACTAGGTAGTTATGTAGTTAATTTAAACAGGGTTCCTTACAAGGTAGGTAGACTAATGACAATTTCAAATACAATAAATCTGTTAAGCACTCTAATGCACCCTGCATTCAGAAAGTTGGCGGCGTCGCAAAGACTTTTCAAATTTTTCACTGTTTTTTTTTATGTTAATGAATTACATTGTGAAATAACTATCTGTGTTGCACTAATATATTGATAACTAGCTGTTGCCCGCGAAATTGATTCGCGTGAAATTATTAAAAAAAAATTACTTCTCTTTTTCAATCGAATTTTTTTACCAATTTCAAGGGTTTTAATTTTTTTGCACGGAACTCTAATTATTTTTCTAAAATAAAAGTAGCCTATGTTAGATTTTATAACATCTGCTATCTGCCAGTAAAAGTCCCGTCAAAATCGGTCCAGCCGTTTCGAAGGTTAGCCGGAACAAACGGACAGACAGGCAAAAACTTAAAAAATGAATTTTGGTTAATAAGTGTCGTATATATTTTCACATGAACTCAGAAAAGCAATGAATTACAATGATCAATATCGTAGCACTGAATATTTTGTTTTAGGTGTAAAAAAGCACTTAGGAACCTAACAAAAGCTCTCTCTACGCTTAAAACTGTTTTAACACCTAATCCAGTGTTATTATTGCAATTCATTATCAATATTTTAGTGCAACACAGATAGACATTTCGTAATTTAAAATTGTAAAATTTATTTATAATAACAAAACAGTGAAAAAAGCAATTCGCGACGTGGCCAACTTTCGATTTCAGGATGTATGTTGAACAAAATATATGATTCGCGGCCGTAGCACGTACATGCATATTATTATGTATTTACAGAATTATAATCATTAAACTCGTTAACACAAGTATCTAAGTTCATTAAATCCCATTGAATGATTTTTCCATGAAATAGTCACTTCATGGGATTAAATGAACTTAGAGGGTTGTATTGATGATTTTAATGATTATAATTCAGTACAACCGTATTTATTACGGTCGGGAATCATATTTTAATAAACATAAAGCCTGACACTGACCTACAAATTGCAAAAAACAAAATTCAAATTTTCTTATATTTTATAGTATAGTATAGATAGGTCAATTGTGGACCAGGCAGACACCTCCATAAAATCACTTACTGAAGGATTTATCAGTGTCAATGTCCGCGACCGCAATTTGTCCTTACCGGTTCGACTGATCTTTTTATGTGTAGGTTCCAAACAATATACGTTTTTGAGGTGAAATATAGCCATTTCATAAAGCCACGATATTTTTATTGCTATTTTGTCCGAGTTCATTCAACGACCACTTTTGAAAAGGTATTTTGCAAGACCTTTCAAAAAGGTTCAAAACCCTGGTTGTAAATTAATGACTGGGGTTTCAATATCTATTCAATTAAGAAGGCAGGTAAATCTATAGCTTTTTGTTTTCTTTTTATTTTTAAAAATAATAAAAAAAACAAAAAGCTATAGATTTACCTGCCTGAAACTCCGTTTATTCTTAAGTTACTTTAGGTTATTTTATAATTGTATATAATATAGAAGGCAGGTAAATCTATATCTTTTGTTTTTTTATTAGTGAGTAGAATACATAAATGCTTCAAAATCATCGTTATTGTCCGATCTTTAAATACCAAAACATAACCAAAAATTTGACTTTGACTTCGGAACTTAAAGTGTATTTTTTAAAGCAAAGTTTCTTTGTGGTTTACGCAGACAGCTTATTTTTTTTAATTGCCTGTACTGTCCCACTGCCGGGCAAAGGCCTCCCCCAATTCCTGCCATGTGTATTCTCATGGGGTTAGCAGTGCCGGATTTAGGGCAGGGCAATAGGGGCCCTTGCCCCGGGCCTCCACAACTTGGTTAAGAAAAATATTTACATCATTACATCCTTTGCGTTCAAGAGTCCATCAAAGAGTGTTCAACAACTCCCCGAAATCTCGGATATTTACCTAATTATTAATTAATTAGTAATTTATTCGAAGAGGGTTGTGCGGTTATTGTTACACCTTCTTTAAATATTTTTTTTCTTCTGTTCCAAAACAAATTTCAGTGCCTCCATTTCTAGATTGCCCCAGGGCCTCCACACCCATAAATCCGGCCCTGGGGGTTAGGCAGAAGTACTCCACCTACTACGATCCTAACATACTCCTTTAGCCGTTCATAGATCTGGTCATACGTTTTTTTATTTTGTTTCACATGATGAACACACGGTATGGACATACCTAAGTGTCTCATGGTCTCCCATGACCTTCTCAGTTTTGAATACAATAAAACATTGTTAATTACTTAATTAATGTAAGACACGAAACATGTTATAATTAAACTTGCTTCTAAAATTCTAATAATAGATAAGATTGGGCTTAAACCGAGCGTGTAGGTACATTGTTTTTATGTTAATACAGTAAATTTTTCCCTTGTGAGTTTTTAGTAAAACAACTTTAAAATTAATACATAAAGCTGTTTCCACTACACTTTCAAATATTTTAATGACTTTTCGATTGCACTACTGGTAACCTTTATTTACGCTAACACATAAATGATTGATGTTCATTTTAATAAATAAAAATAAATAAAAAATAAATTGTGTTTTATTTCAGGCAAAATACCCATGGACAACAAAAAAATAATAAAATGCATCATTAAAAATCATTGAAAAAGCATAAATATTTAAAAATCATTGAATAAAATCATTACAAAAATCAATAAAATCATTAAATAAAATATAAAAATATCAATAAATTCAAAAAATTAAAATTAAAATTAAACATGGAGGTATGTACAGGTACCCAATGGTTAATGGAACAACTGAAAACAAAGTTTATAGACTTTTGGTAGGTTTTTCTCATAGCAACAGATGTTTTAAAAATAACAATATTAATATACCCAGCAGAATAAAAAAAGCAAAAAGAAAAAAAAAGCTTGTGTTGTGTAAAAGCAAGGTTGTGATTGTGTGTTTGTTTAAAAGCGAAAAGTTGTTGTTTTAGTGAAAAGTTGTTTGCGACTGAATTATTTTTAGTTTGTACTTGCTGTTGCTCGCGACCTTCGTTCGCGTGAAATTATTATAAAAAAATATTACTTCCCTTTTTGAATCGAATTTAATTACCAGTTTCAAGAGTTTTAATTTTTTTTTGCACGGAACCTCTTATTGTTTTCGAAAATAAAGGTAGCCTATGTTAGACCTTATAACATCAGCTATCTGCCAGTAAACGTCCCGTCAAAATCGGTCCCGCCGTTTCGGAGATTAGCCGGAACAAACAGATAGACAGACAATAACGATGAAAATTAATGTGTTTTTGTTATATTTTCATATGCTTTCAGTAAAAAGCTGTTTTTGATATTACAAACAGACACTTCAATTTTATTTATTTGTATGTATAGATTAGTCGATCATGTTATTTTGTTTCCTAATTAATTTATGCTATGGTATTTTGTACCTAGATTTTTTGTTGTCTTTTTTGTTTCAAGTGTTTATCTGTGGAAATTTGTTAATGGCCTTCAAATTCGTATTGTTTTATATTAGGTGTAATTTTCCCGAATAAAATAAAATAAATAAATATTTCTTTTCAGATGCCTCAAGTAAGTGACAAAGATTTGGCTGCCATCAAAGACTGGCTGGCTAAGGAGTCGACTCTTCCCAAAAATTTCGGTAAGTGGATACCTAAGCTATGTTACATAATATATGTACATAGGGACATCTATAAAAAAGTATGTACGTAAGTAGATATGTACCTACGTATACACACCATTATTTTTAGGTCGTTCTGGAGCCGAATACCATGAACTCGATAATCGAACTCGAAACGATTGGGACTATTATTTTTTTTTTTTTAAATGAGAACTCAAATGCATAAATGTGTGTGTAAAACGTATCCATGATCGGCAACACATGCGAACGATGCCCATTGAAAAATTCATTCATCGATCGATTCTCATTAATTCACAAAAAATACATTAAATCTATTCTTTCGTGTTTTTTTTTTATTGTTATTTTTTGAAAAAAATAGTCCCAATCGTTTCGAGTTCGATGATCGAGTTCATGGTATTCAGCTCCAGAACGACCTAAAAATAATGGTGTATAGTACGTAGTTAAACAAATACTTAGCATGTATCTAACCTCAATGACGATTTATTTAATAAGAATTTGAGTACCTATGTCAATATTTGCAAAACCGTGTCTTTCATTCATCATTTTAGGTTATTGGGTCGTGTGAGACAAGTAACAGCAGTGATGGCTCAATGGTATTGGCCTTGACTTTCGCATCGTAGGTAGTGGGTTCCAACACAGGCAGGAACTTTGTGTAATTTAAATTGAATTTCTTGGTGTAAAAATCGTCAATACTTGTACTGCTGCTTGTACCCTGCTTCAGTGAATCAATCACTGGATTGAGGGTTCAAATAAAATTAGCTAGCAAAATTCCGCAGACGTGATGAGTTTTACTAGCTACATTTTACCGTAACTATTAGCTTATGCTCCCGGCTTCGCCCGCGTTGTGTTCGGTAATTGTCTCACGGGATCGTTTAACCGGGATAAAAAGTATCCTATGTGTTCCTCCAGGCTATAAACTATCTGTGAGCTAAATTTCACACAAATACGTTCAGTCGTTTTTGCGTGAAGGAGTAAGAAATATCCTGACAAACTTTCGCATTTATAATAATGTAATAAGAGCCTTTTATTATTGAAAATAATAATTTATGAATTTACAGTACCAGTAGAATACTAAATACTTAAGTTATTAATATTCTCACACCGTAGGCTACAATGCTGGTTCATACGTCATCGACGTAAAAGGTTGTCAGTTTGCCAACTATGTGATCATTATAATTATTGCATTGTCATGGTAGCTACTTCATCTAACGAAACTGTATTTACTTCGCTATTAGTGCCTCACTTTATACACTTTCTCACTGTTCCTATCATCGTCATTGATTGTTTTGGTAGAAAGTGTTAAAGATGTTATGGGGAAAGGAATATAAGTCTTAACATGACATGACTAGTAATAGAGAAGTAGGTATGGAAGAAGAAGACATGCTGCGTCGACCCCTAGCTAATAGGAAATATGCATGACTTTTTTTATTTACTAAATTAATCATTAACATCTGTATTACATAGAAAAATATATAAATAGGCTTGAAAATAGTCAAATAATTTTTCTAAGTGAAATTTAAAACTTTGAATTTTAAGCCGTTCACAAACGCCACCATTTAGCACGCGCTTTTGATAACGTCATAGATTGTGTCCCGTATTTGTTTACTATAGTGTTTGTTACTTCATACTTATTTTCAGTTTTAATTGCTATACAAATCATGGAAGAAGTTAAAAAGCCTTCTTACAAGTATTTTATGGTACCGAAGTGCAAAATAGTACACCCTATAAACTGTTTTTTCGTATGCCACGCGATAAGTATGAAACTACGAAAAAAATGGTGTAAGATGATAAGAAGGGATAATTTATCTACATTAACGGTTGTATTTTGTTGTGAAGATCATTTCAACGTAAGTATGCTATATTTATGTACAGCTTAGTGTGAATTAGCTATTAAGCAGTAGATAATTCGGTCTAAAACTAACCTAACCTAGTTTACAAAAGTTCATAAAAAATTTCTATACAGAGCTTGCTTATTCCCATTGCGGTTTTACGAAAATTTCATGTTTTTTGTTTTATTATATGTTTTATGTTAGGGAAGATACAGTTAATTATATTGAATATAACATAATGAAACAGAAAGGAGGAAAATGTAATCTCGAATTTCCCTCCCTTATTTTTCACTTTTACAGAATGTTTTCTGGGTTTAAATAATAACTAAATAAAAAAAATACATTTTAAGTATAATGTAAAGACAATTAAGAATCTAGAAAAAAAATATTTGAGACAAATTTAAATTGTATGCCCTATTGGGATAAGGACAGGAAAATCTATGCAAATAAATAAAATTGAAGCGTCTGTTTGTAATTTCAAAATAACAGCTTTTAACTGAATGCATATTATGGAAGTCTATTCAGTATTTCTAACACTTTATTTTTGTTTGTCTGTCTGCCTGTCTGTTGATTCCGGCTAATCTCCGAAGCGGCTGGACTGATTTTGACTTGACTTTTACTGGCAGATAGCTGATGTTATAAGGAGAAACGTAGCGTAATATAATGCATTTTAGACAAAGCATTAGGGTTCCGTGCAAAAAAAAATAAAACCCTTTAAGCAATTTTACGCAAACGAAGGTCACGAGCAACAGCTAGTTTTCAATAATGATTTTCTTTTGAATTCACTGTTGAGTGTAGACGTCCTCCTTGTGTCTTGCGATCCTGGTACGTGCGACTCTCATCCAGGTCTTCGGCGATCCTTTGAAGATCAATAACTCCCACCTGGTGGTGCTGTGTTGAATTCCGTCTATTGGATGCTTTAATTTAATTAGCTTAGCGATAAAGGCTACATAACGAAATGAAAATCGCAAAAAAAAATGAGTTTCTATAGAAACTGACGAAACGTTGTATGTTTTATTTATTTAAAATGGTCTGGGACACCACACGAGAGGTCTTGCGTTCATTATTAACCACCCTATACGAGGTGGACGCGGGTACCACGTATTCAGTACATCATTCTGACCCCCCCATACATTTTGACCGTGTAGGTATTGCACAGTAGGAAACGGCTGATTATTTTTAATAAAAGATGAATTTTTTCTATGTAGGGCGCTCAGAATGATGTATTGAATACGTGGTAACCGTTTTCGCGTCAGTGTCCCTTCCACTCCGTATACCCTTTACTGGCGTCACCCAGATACGCGAGGAGACTCTTGGAACACCAAGATCTCTTGCGGATGCCCTGAGAAGACCGGGAAGTCTGATCTGCTTCTAGAGGGAGGTGGGCTGGTTGGAGTAACGGCCACCATGGCTCACGCACAATGGTCTACTTTAGGGACTAAGTGCGGAAACCAAAATCCCTAACATAGAACATACCTCTTACGTAATAACCTTTCCTGCAATTCTGAAACATTATTTTGGAGACTGCTACGAATTACCGTAACTATTAGCTTATGCTCCCGGCTTCGTAAAAGTATCCTACTGGTACTGTAAATTCATAAATTATTATTTTCAATAATAAAAGGCTCTTATTAAATTATTATAAATGCGAAAGTTTGTCAGGATATTTCTTACTCTTTCACGCAAAAACGACTGAACGTATTTGTGTGAAATTTAGCTCACAAATAGTTTATAGCCTGGAGGTACACGTAGGATACTTTTTATCCCGGTTGAACGATCCCGTGAGACAATTACCGAACACAACGCGGGCGAAGCCGGGAGCACAAGCTAATAGTTACGGTAATTCGTAGCAGTCTCCAAAACAATGTTTCAGAATTGCAGGAAAGGATAATTAACCTAAATCGTTTTACGCTTGGTTAGATTAGCTTATTTCCTGCCGCTTTACGTAATTATAATAAAAAAAATATCATTCTATTTAAACGTTTTATGATTTTCTAGTTGCGTTGTCGGTACTTATACTTATTTATTTGATGTAATGATTGATATGCTACGTAATAAACCTACCACTTACCTACTACAAATGATATTGTGGACATTTTCATAGGATAATTAAATTATACAAATGTTGGATTCAATAAGTGGCGGTTCCCTCACACGTGCCCAAAAACTTAGCTTGCCTTTTCTGAACGGCAGCAGCCTATGCAGCTTGTTTGCTTGCATAGGCTTGACATATTGTTGTCCCCTAATACTCTACTAATACTTAATACAGGGTGAACGTTTTATTATTTTGACATGCATAATTATCTAATTTTAATGATTATTTAGTTCGGTGTATCTATAGAACACATTTGACGTGTTATGTTTAAGTTAACCCCATGTCCTCTAGGACTAGATTGAGGTCAAGAGTAGGCCCATTAAACATAAAAAAAAATGTAATAAAGGGCGATCCTATCGTCATCAATCGAGTTTCCAGGCTCCAAAAAGAACAATAACAGAAAAATAACAATAACACTACCTTACCTGGGAATCGATCTTAAACCCCTCATGCTCAGCAGTACCAGTTTGCTGCCACTAGATCAACGCCAGTAGGGGCCGTAACATTTCTATAATAATAGCGTAAAAACAAAGGTCAAATACATTTTTATTGCAATTTATTCATGGTGAGTTTATCTTTAACAACACCACAGTTCAAGGATCAGTAGCCTGCACAAACAAGGTCGTATTGCGTAAGGTCGTAGTTTCTTTTCCTACCACGCCTCGAAAGTGTAGCCCATTTATTATGGCCTAATTTTTTTAAGCAATCGATACAGTTTCGTAGACAATCATACGAGTAAGTGCGTTTAGAAACTGCAATATCGCGTGCCTCTTACTTTTAACTATGTTACACGTTGGTTCAACTTAATTAAGATGAAAGTAAGTTTAAAACTTTTGCGTCACTTGTTTGGAAAGTTTGTTAGAACTAAACTATACCGATTTATTGTGTTACATATGGAAAATAGATGTTTTACCAATAATACTCTATCGGCTCCTCAGTAATAAAAAAAACATAATTTAGGTCAAACTGGTGTCAAGATTTGCTACAAATTAACCAATATTTTTGGAGTTTCATAAATATGCATTTTGACGACGGTAAATAATCTAAATATAGCATGAAATCTATCAAGAGACCATTAAACATTTTAATGTTAGATTACGTTAAAATAGATAATTATGTAAACGAAGAAGTTATTACACCAAGTTTGTTATATAAGTGTGGTTATGTTATGGCATCTAAAACGCCACAAAGGGACTACGTATCGTAACTGACGTCACGGATAATCCAACATTGCACAAGCCACAACAACTGTCGGAGAGTAGCCCACCAGAAGACCAGACGCGACACCCGTCTGGTCAGAGGATTCTCCCTTTTCTACAGAGTGCGTGGTACTTTACACCCTGGTACTGTTATATTTTAACTTATGTAACATACGAAAACGTCTTACCGAAGCGTCTGTCTTTCTGTTTCTTAATACGTTTTACAGTTTTTCTTACGTTCTGATTAAGATTCAGTACCTATCTAATTATAAAAACTATTTTACCACGCAACTAAAGTCGTTTAAGTAATGTAATTTATAATCTCCAGCTTTCAAATCACTAACACGTCGAATAATAAGCTATTAAGAATAATTAAGTTGTTTTAACGAGAGAGTCGAGTTTTAGTGTATTTCTGGTATTTCGCAACTGACTTCTCAAGGTAACAAGTTAAGAACTTATCCTGAGAGATTAAGATTAAGATTCACAAACGTGTATCACGTATTCAGTACTTATATCATTTCGAACGGCCGCATAGAAATATTCCATCCGTAATTTTCTTTAAATCTGCTGTTTCCTACAAAAGCAATATCTACACTTTACTTTTTTTAAATTGCCTACCGTTTAAATATTTAAGTAGTCTATATAAAAGGTGTAACAAGACCCTTAACGAAGCCGAAAGGCACTTGTTCACCCCGTCATTGCGATGATTTTTTTGTTCTACCTAGACCATACCTGGGAACCTTCCAGTTACGGAAATGAAATATTGGGTGTCATAGTTTCAATTTTTTCGCAAGTATAAAAAAAATGTACATGTTTTTAATGTAACCCCCGTACTATTCAATCCATCCATCAGCACAATGTTTTGAGTGCGTTACATTGAGTCCTACCGTAAAACGTGATTATTCACCCAAAAAAAAAAAAAAATCGTTTCCCAGCAATAATTTTTGCGTAAAGTTACTTAGTTTGATGTACAGACGCGAGCAGGTCAACCTACCCGAAACTGTCAGATTTTCTCAACCAATCTTGAACCTAATGTTTTAGAGATAAAGTTTATTTATTTATTTATTTATTTATCTATTTGGATCTCCAACAAAAGATACACAGATACAATATAAGTCACAGTTGTAAAAAGGTTCTTTTAAGTGTGTTCCTTCAATTACAGGAGACCACAGCATGCACATAAAACTAGGTGTTAACACAGATTAAAAATATTAAATTATTTAAAAAAAAATAAGATAAAAACCAAAATAATAAAAAAAAAAAACATTTGATGTCACGAAATCAGTAATAAAATTGTGTCACATAAAAATTATAATTATTGTACTACATTTATTGCAGTGGTCAATTTATTTTTATATTTAGAGATGGGGAGGGTTATGTCCATGTCAGTTTGCTTTGCCAATTCATTGTATTGCCTACAGAGTCTTGGGAGAGCGGCGAAGTGTCCTAGATTAGTTTTGGAACCGGAGACATAAAACAAATTATAGCTGGTTTTCCGCGGCAGGCGAGATGGCGTGTTTATATGTAACTTGCCTAGTAATTCGCTACAGTCTATGACTCCATTAAATATTTTATGGAGTAGAATCTGGTCTGCCGTTTTTCGCCTGTCGGCAAGTGAGACCATTTTGTAGTGCCGTAGTCTGTCTTTGTAGCTGTTTACTTTTTTAGCTAATCGTTCTTTGTAGGCTAGGTGATACAGGAAGCGCCTTTGGACACTTTCCAGGTGTTTGATGTATATGTCGTAGTGAGGATTCCAAACCGGGCTGCCATATTCAAGTATAGGGCGAACCAGTGTGTTAAATAATTTTATTCTGGTAGACGCCTTTTTAAATTCCTTACTGTTGCGTAAGATAAATCCCAAAATTTGAAACCCCTTTGATACCGTGTTAAGGATATGTTTGTCAAATTTAAGTTGTCTATCAAGTGTAACTCCCAAATCACGTATTTCTTCTATTTGTTTTAGTATTTGTTGGCCTATCGTGTAAGTGTTTGGTTTGACAATTTTGTTACGGCTGAATTGCATGTAGTAACACTTTGAGACGTTGAGAAGCATTTTATTCGTTATGCACCAATTAGTCAGTCTGTTCAAATCTTCCTGCAATAAGGCAGCGTCAGATTCAGTTATCATTGGTTTCATTATTTTCATGTCATCGGCAAAAAGATAGAATTTTGAATGCCTAAAGCAGTGCGTGATGTCGTTAATGAAGATGTTGAAGAGAATTGGGCCCAAATGTGATCCTTGTGGAACCCCAGATGTGGCCTTAAAAGACTTTGAATGATGGCCACTCATTACTACTTTAGACGACCGGTCACTGAGGTAAGACTGAAACCACTTTAGCATTGATCCTCCTACACCCAAGTGCTGGAGTTTCGAAATAAGAAGAGAATGATCTACCTTATCGAACGCCTTACTGAAGTCAGTGTAAATGGTGTCAACTGGAATACGTTTGTCTAAGGATTCAGATAGAGCCGACACGTAGCACATGAGATTAGTGGTCGTAGATCTGTGTTTGATAAAACCGTGTTGGTCGCTGGTGAGAAGGTGTTTTACATGCGATGTTAGACGTTCGGTTATGAGCTTCTCAAATACTTTGCCGAAGATGACCAAAATAGAAATGGGTCTATAGTTTGACACCATGTTCTTTTGCCCTGCTTTGAAAATGGGTACGACCAGTGCCTTTTTCCATTGGTCAGGAAAAATACCGTCTTTAAGAGATCTGTTATATATAATGCTAAGAGGTAAAGCCAGCGCCTTTGCACATCTTTTTATGAACACGGGAGGAATACCGTCGTCTCCTACGCTTTTCTGTTCATCCAAGGATGTTAAGGTTCGGAATATTTCGCTAGGATTGAGTTCTAGTTTACAGAGAGTCGGCGAGTTGTTGTTTATGTCAACATTTGACGGTTGCGAGGACGTCGCAGTGTTATAGACACCTGCGAAGTTTTCAGCAAACAAGTTGCATATGTCATGGCCAGTTGATGCAGTTTTGTTGTTGTGATGCATTACTGCGGGGTAATTACTACTGGATTTCTTATTATTTTTAATGAAAGACCAGAAGATTTTAGGGTTTTTTAACACCGCAATTTCTAACCTCTCGATATATTTTTTGTAGCAAATCGTTCTCAACTTGCTACAGTCAGCACGCAGTGTTTCAAATGATATAATGTCAAGGGGATTATTGTACTTTTTTACTCTAACGCGAAATTTGTGTTTTTCTTTAAATAGTCGCTTAAGCTTGGGCGTGTACCATGCCGGGTACTCTTTTCTAGATATAGTTTTCAGCGGTACATGTTGCTTGATAACGTCGTGCAAAATATCATATAAAATATTGACCATTTCTCCAACCGAGGCACAGCCTCCCATTGAACTTTCCCAGTCTATAGACATAAGTGAAGCTAGGATTTTGTCGTAGTCTGCCTTAAAGAAATTAGGTTTAGAGGCCGGTTTTGTTTTTAGGGAATTTATATTGTTGACCATGGGTATAGAGAACTCGAGCGATGGATGTAAAGGATCTTCTTGTGTCAGATGTGTGTGGCAACGTGTCAGGTTATGTACTGCAGTGTTACAAAGAACTAGGTCTAGTGTTCTAGATTTGTTATTTGTTAGGTAATTATACTGACCTAAGTCATTCATAGAAATGTAATCGAGGAAGTGTTTGGTGACATCGTTATTGTTGGTAGGGCAAGGAGTAGTGTGACTCACCTGACTTTCCTCATTAGTTTTCCACGTTATAGTACTAAGATTAAAGTCACCAATGATAACAGTACGTTCGTTTTTGTCCAGGGCATTTTGAGCTGAGTCTAGGAATGTTTGGATGGTTTCTTGGGTTATCGGGGGAGGTAAGTAGACGCCACAAATGTAGATCGTGTTTTTCTTATTTCCGGGACAGGCCGTATCAATGGAAATCCACAAATCCTCACATTGACTTTCTAAGTGTGACATACGACATGAATTTAAGTGCCTAGCTACAGCTATCAAGACGCCACCTCCGTGTCTACGTGCTCTATACCTACTGGACTCGCGATCTCGCCTGTAAATTACATATCTATCGTCAAATAGTTCTGAGTCGTAGATGCCACCGTTCAACCAAGTCTCCGTAAGCACAACTATATCGTAGTCTTGTAGAGACATGTTGTGATAAAAAGTGTCGGTTTTAGTTCTTAGACCACGTACGTTTTGATAGTAAATCTTCAGAGCATGATTGAATATGAACAAGTTATACACGTTATCTTGCACAGTACAATAAAAAACAAAAGTATAAAAAAAATTAGATTAAATTAAGTGACAGTTTGTAAGACCTCCTGACAAGTGATTACAATACGTTCAGTTTGGTCAGTCTTCTTCATGAAAATTCTACCATTACGCACCCACACGTATTTGTAACCAAGCTCCTTGCCTCGAAGTCGTGCCGCCGCGTGCAAGGCTTTATTACCTGCTGACAAGTGTTCAACAACGTAGATTGGAGTTGGTTTATCCATTGCAATGCCGAGGTGGCTTGTGTTCAGTTTGTTGTTGGTGTTGCTTTTGTTGTAGTTGGTTACCGCGGCGAGGAAAGAGTCACGAATTCGTGGGGTGTTGAACTTTACGAGGATAGACCGGGGTCGGGCATTTTGGGTGTCTTTTTTAGCGGTCCTAGTGCAGAAGGCAATATCGGCTTCATTAATTTGACAAGTTGAAAATCTATTAAAGAAATTTGACAGATTGTAGTAGCTTGATGGGCTGGCGTCTGTACATAATGCTTGGTTGACGGCTTCGTGACATACAGGATGTAAACGGACCCTCCGTTTACACCCTGTATGGAGGTACTTATTAAAATTAGGTAGGTAATCACGAGTACCCACTGGAACTATAAAAGAACATGTCAAGTTAATTAATTATTTATTAGATTATATTGATTTCATTGCCGGGTGTCTCAGCTAGTGGGATTGCAAATTGGGCTGGATAAGTGCGTTATAAAAAAATATTATCATAATTATTTTAACTGTATACCTAGAAGGTCGAATTAGGAGGAGCTCGTGGTTAATTATTTATTTATTTAATTTTAAAGAAAGCTTACAGACTAATAACAATTATAAATATCATGCATAAGTAGTGACAATTGCTAATTACAAGCTTCCACATAATATATATCTAATTAGTAATGAGTTACAATTGCGTTGACCAGTTACAGAGATTTGAGTTAGTAAACAGATTACACACACACAACACACCCGGTTTCTGATTTGAGGAAAGTAGCAAATCTCAACTGATTATTCTCAAATACATAAGTATACGCTTAAGTTTTTTGCGTTTCACAAGTTAAAACCGAGTTTCGTTAAACCCTAATCAACTGATCATTTACTTAAGTATTCCTGATCATAGCTAACACGTTCCAATTTAAATTAAAAAACCGGTACTTTTCAAAAACTCATAATATTAAATCATTTTATTCTTATAAATTTAAAACAGACTTAAAAAGTAAGTTAATTTTAAATAACGGCTTTAATTTCATCAAATTTACGTTATTAGAGTTGCTAATGCATATTTTAGCAATTTAATACTTGACGTGTTTGTATGAAACGAATCGAGAATGTCAAACTGCAAATGTCAAAGTAAATAAACACAAGTTTTATTGAAATAGTATTTTTAATAATAAACTACCTATTAACCAGTACCAATTAAAATGGATAAAAATAAGAAAAAGAGATCGCCTAACTATACTCTAGAGGAGAAAGAACATCTTCTTTCAATAATAACAAAGTATAGTTATATAATAACCTATAATGTTTACCATAATATAATTTTACGTTTCACCTAGTATTTAGATGTTTGTGATTATTATTGCTTCAGATACCAAAGTGTAATAGAGTGCAAAAGGACAGGGGCTTACCATATCCAGAAGAAACAGGAAGCCTGGAAGTCCATCACTAAAGAGTTTAATAGCCTATGCACGACTGGGCCTAGGGATGAAACAATGCTTAAACATTTTTATAATAACATCAAGCATCGTGCAAGAAAAGATTAAAAACATTACAATATCATTGTTTTTTTATTGTACTTAGTACCTACATATTTACACTTTTATTGGGTAAAATAATTTTGTACTATGGATGTCCTGACAGCAAAATTTTGGGTATTTGACACTTGAGGTAATGGTTCATCACTTTCTGCTTGTACTGTATTTTCATCATATTCCACGATGTAGTCATCAAGATGAAGCGTCATATTATGAAGAACAACACACGCCACAATCACCTTCAATACTTTTGGAAGTTTTAGTTGCATTCCTGAATGTAGGCATGGAAATCTTCTTTTAAGAACTCCAAAACACCTTTCAATTGTGTTTCGTGATGCTATCTGGGCTTTGTTATAGGCTTCTTGGGATGGAGAGGCAGGATTCTTAAACGGTGTCATGAGATACCTAAGGCATGGGTAACCACTATCCCGAGAATAAGGTATGACCCAAATCTGCCAGCTTCAAATTGAGCTGCAAGTGGTGAGTCATTCCAAATAGTAGTGTCGTGTACGGAGCCTGGCCAACGTGCAATGACGCTAGTTATTTGTAAATTTGCATCACAGATGGCTTGGACATTTATAGAAAAAAAACCTTTTCTGTTCCTATAGAGCTCAGCTCTGCTCCCTCCTGGTGAATTTATTTTTACATGTGTGCAGTCTACAGCACCTATGACTCTAGGGAATCCAGCTATGTCAAAAAATCGCGCCGCCACTGATGGTCTCACATACAACATATTGCCGTCTCAATAATGCTATCGCACCAGTCACCCTCTCTACCACGCGGCACACCGTCGCCGCGTCGCCTTGCTCACATTCACAGTGTCACCACAACAGCTTGAAAGCTGCCAGTCGCGTAAAATCTAAGAGCTATTAGTAGCTGCAACATGGGCGAAATGCAATCCCGCCGTTGAATACGACAGGTCAGTTTAGGCTTTATTTTGTTAAAAATAAACCTAACCGACTCCTTCGTAAAGCGGAACCGACTCTTAAACTGTTCATCGCTTAGCGTGATGAACAAGTTAGGCCGTTGTCTTGCTATTCTTCTGCGTGGTTGTCTGCATTGAGGCATCTCCAAAGACGACAGGGAAGTATCGTCGTCAGTCGTTATGAAGAAATCGTTCACAAAATCACTAGCTACTAAGCTGATTACAGTTTGAGAAGCCGAAATTGGTGTGTCAACTGTCAACTGCTTAACTTGAGGTTGATAATGCTTTGAGTATTGGTATACACGTTTTTCTTAATTCAAAAACGCAACTGTGACCTTAAACATGAGTTAAGCATGCTTTCTGTCAAATTTGAGTAAATGATGTTAAATTACTCAAATCTTGATTAGAGTTTAAAAAAACTTAATTCAGAAACGAAAAAATGTGTAAGTTATACTTAAGTACAGATTAGGACGTTCTCAACTTCAAATTCTCAATTCAGAAACTGGGTGACCGACACAGATTAAGCAATAATAGCCCACCACGGGTCAGTCTTCAAGGTTAAGCCGTGCTAGGTCTGTGGATGGTTGACCATTCATTTCATTACGAGTATCCTCCGTGCCTCGGCTTAAGCTGTTGCTCCCGGCTGTTATTTGTAGATCTTTGACAGTTGTTACAGGAACTCAGTGGCCCGAAAAGCTGACAAACAGTCTTACCAAGGGCTATCGTATTAACCACTACTAACTGGGTTGTGGTTGTGTGGTTGGCCGATGGGTCCGAAAAGTTCTGGAGTGGCGACCGCGAACTGGAAGACGTAGCGGTGGAAGGCCTCCCACTAGGTGGAACGATGATCTAGTGGAGGTAGCGGGGATCCTCTGGATGCGCACGGGACCGGTCAATGTGGCGTCACTTTTGCCTGTGTCCAGCAGTGGACGTCTTTCGGCTGAAATGATGATGACCTGGGTTGTGGAGGTCAGATAGGCAGTCATTCCATGTAAAATACTGGTATTCAGATGCATCAGACTAGAAGCCGATTCCAAGATAATTGCGATAAAGCAGACGATGAACGAGTTTAATTTTAATGTTACATAGGCCTTAACCATAACAGGCGAAATATGGTGCACTATGTATGGTACACCTCTGCGTTGCGGCAAACATCGTAACAGCATGTCTGAATTGCCGTGTCGACGGCGCTTTCGTGTTCCACGCGCGCCTCAAAGAGATGTCAGCAAACAGGAGGGGCCCGCAAGGGCCGATGCCTGCCAGGGCTGCGGGAGTGTTCGAAAGAGATACCGCGGCCCTGGAACATAAAGGGCAAAAGAAGGAACATGGGTGGTTTTTAGTCAGTAAGAGTCTGACACTCCCTTCCGCTCCGCCCAGAGCAGGAGGAGTCATTTTTGATGATTTCCCACCCGAAAAAAAAAGCATGTCTGAATTTCCCTGAAGGGGTACCTACAAGGTAACTCAGACATGCTGTTACGATGTTTTAAAAATGTCATCATCTCGAACTCACCACATCCTACCTACTTTGTCTATCTACAAGTATCTATACAAATAAATAACAGTGAAATGTATGTTTGTACTATCAAAATACGAACTTTTTACTGAATGCATGTGAAAATATACATATACGGCACTTGTAACAAAAACTATTTTTTTTTCAATTTTTGTCTGTCTCACTGTCTGTCAGATTTTTGCGGCTAATCTCCGAAACGGCTGGACCGATTTTGACGAGACTTTTACTGGCAGATAGCTGATGATGTAAGGTCTTTATAGGCTATTTTATTTTAGAATAAGAAATTGGTAACATGATTAAAAAGAGAAGTAATCTTTTTTATAATAATTTCACGCGAAGGGAGGTCGCAGGCAACCGCTAGTTAATATTATAAATGCGGAAGTTTGTGAGGATATTTGTTACTCTTTCAAGCAAAAACTACTGAACGGATTTGGATGAAATTTAGCATACAGATAGCTTATAACTTAACACATTGGATACTTTTATCCCGGTAGGACCCGTGTCCTGTGGGACAATTATCGAACTTCACGCGGCTAGTCAATAAATAATGTATCCATACCTACGTACTATTAATAATTGTTATAGTACTTCCACAGGTATACTAATACTAAATTATGCGGACTCCTAGAACTGGATTGACTTGAGTACCTAACACAACACAATGTTTGTTCGTGCCGTTGCATTAATTGGTGATCCATCACTACATCAGTTCTCATTTCAATATTGTTTGTGATCGGAATTGTTGATGAGTCAACAATTTGAATGTTTTGCTGCAATTATATAAAGTTATGTTTTTTGTAGTGCAATGAATCATTAACGTACTCAAATCCTGCCATCCCAAGTTTGGTTTTATCTTTTACGGCATTAACAATATGTATGGAGCATTACTAATGATGGGACATAGATCAGGGGGTCTAAAATGGCCGCTTTAGCAGAATCATAATAGGATAATAATATGAATAACGTTTAAATTCGTAAAATGGTCACAAGGTGACAATTCATAATAGTAGGTACCTCTATCACCATTTTAAGAATTTAAACGTAATTCATATTAGATATTATCCTATTATGATTCTGCTAAAACGGCCATTTTAGACCCCCTGACTGCGGACGTTTTTCAGCTGAATATCCAGGGTGGAAGGGACACCGACGCTGAAATGGTCACCACGTCTTTGTACATCATTCTGAATCCTCAAATAAATCAAACCTGCGTCAGCATTTAGAATGAATCTTCTTTGACATAACAAAGAAATAAAGGCTAAAGGCCAGGCCAGGCCATATGTGTGCGCGTATCGTGTGCGCGAACAGACTAGTTTATGTTTGAACTCTATAGAAGATCTTAATAGGATATTAATTTTTATAAATCAGTTTAACATTCTTCTTTATACCGTGTTGGTCACGGAGAAAGAATCTGACCACCCCATTTCGTCCCGTGGGTGTCGTAATAAAAAAGGCCAGCTGTCTGGTCACGCGAAGAGTCGACCAACCGCATGGCGATACTCTTCAGGGTTAACGCCAAGCGGTCAATGACCAGCCTTCTGAATAATGCTGAGATGTGTTTTGACCTCGTACAGGACCAATTTAATTTAGTATGTCTGAGTGTATTAATTGATTCGAGTTCGTCATTAATATGCACTTATATTTTTAGGTATACAAGCTACAAACAGATATAAAATAATATACGTATAACAACGATGACAATAGGACATTTAAGCGTCAAAGTACTCCTCCGCATCGCTGTCATCCGGAGACGTGCCCAGAAGACTGGCAATGCTAATTCTTTGGCCAAAGAAACAGCTATCCCTGTGGTCACGCGAAGTGTGTCTTATTTTTTCTTATGTTTTCTTTTTTTTTTGTACTCTTAATTTAATAAGCAATTTGGTTTTGCCCTGTGCGAGACAAATCCATACTTTTTCTTTTTTTCGTTCTTCAAGGCACTTTTCCCGTTGAATTGTTTGACGCCTTGTCATTCTTTTCCGTTTTTGATACTTGTAGGTACATATTTTTATTATTATTTTTATTATATTAAGTAATTATAGTTTGTAAATAGTGGTCTAAATTTAAAACAAAACAAACTAATAGGTACCGACTTAATAAAAAACCTTTTTTTTCATTAATTGACAGACAATAATTATGCACAACCTAAATTGCTGGGTATTAAGCTGGTAGTAACAATGGTCTTACAGTGGACTGCGATTGGCTGAGTTCAGTACTTTCCCGTGGGATAATTTTGGACCCGCACATGGGCAATACCGATGGCAAAAGGCATCTAGTACCTAATATAAAATATCATTCTAATTGTTTCAGAGGACAACCTATTAAAGAAGTTCATCTTCAGCTGTCACTGCAGTCTAGAGCGGACTAAGAGATGCATCGAGGACTTCTGCACAAGCCGCGCTACCATGAGCGAAATATTCACCAACAGGGACCTACTGTCACCTAGATTGAAAACAGCGTTTGATATCACGTAAGTGAATGATTATTTGTTTCTTAGTTACCTTCTTCTTCTACCCTTGTCCTATGTTATATCGGGGTCTGCACAACAGGTTTATTTTCTTAAATTATAATACGCTGTGAATTAGTCACGCCAAATTCACTCCTGCTTCTTACATGTCATCCCTAACACTATCTAAGCATCTTTTCATTGGTTCTTCTCCCTCTTCATATCTGCTTTAACATTCATATAGTTCTGTTCTGTTTTGTTGTTCTGTATTTGTGTTCTGCGCAGCTTTACGTTAGATGTTCCAAGTCGCTATAAACTTTGACCCGTTATACCTGCGCTGCGCTCAATAAAGTTTGGACAGTAGGTACAGTCAGCATCAAAAGTCGATGACCACATTCAGATTTTCAAAATCACTGTCCATTATATCACCCATAAATCGCTCAACAAGAAGGGCGCCAGTATTGAATGAACACCATTAAAGTTCAAAATTAACTGAACACCATTTTGTCAAAAATCGCTGATCGTTATAGTATCCGAAAACATCATAACATTCAGTTTTACAAAAGTCACTGAACAATATAAAATGCGTGTTTTGGTTATCTAGTGTAATCACGACAACGTCCAAAAATAACTTAACATCTTAAATAACAAAAGTTACTGAACATTAGTTTGTTTCGGATACGTAGCGTGTAAACTTATACTATCAAAAGTAGCTGAACTGTAAACTTAAAAAGTGCTCGTTACTATCTTCAGAGTTATAAATCCAATCTTGTCCTATCCAAACAAAATCATGTCAAAAAAAAAATATGGATGTAAATTTCGAATGTAACTTTCCAAAATAATTTTGTTTTTGTGTCATAGTATCAACGAGAAATATTAGAAGTGGGTGCATAAGCATATTTCGCTTAAAAATTATTCCATCGACGTCATCTAATCTTTCTGTATTATGATTGATTAGTAACCTTATTCGTAAAGCAATAAGACTCATTTTCAAAAATCACGCAGACTCTGTTCAAATTCATACCGTCGACTTAGTTTATGATTTTTATAGTTACGATTGAATTAGAATCTAATCTGTATACATATGACTCATTTTCAAAATTCACACAAATTCCGTTATTTCAATTCGTTGGGAAACATAGTTGTGGGTATTTTAAAAACTGTTTACCCTTTAATGTAAAAATAATATTTGTGTATCGGATGTAGACCATTATTGATTGCGGTTGCAATTATTTATCATGTACATCACATCATCACACGAATGTTTGTCCTAAGTATGGGTGGGGTGGGTATCAATCAAAATCAAAAAAAAAAAAATTAAAAAAAAACAAAAAACATTTCATTTTATTCATGGACTTTAAGAGATGAACGATGGTATGCTATTTTTGTCAAAAATTTGTTCAGAGACTTTACAGACGAAGAATGTTATGTTTTTTTTACTATAACTTTGTATAGCGACTTTTGAAAAGTGATGGTCACCTACTTATGCCCTTTTATTATAATCATTCATTTCTGGCGCTTGTCATGTTCAGCGATTTAGGTATAATACGGTGTACAGCGATTTTAAAAATCTAAATGTGGTCATCAACTTTTGATGCTGACTGTACTATACTTTCAACTTTTCTATCACTGGTGCTACTCTCAAACAGTAGTTTCTAACTTCATCGAAATGGCTAGAAATGGGGATCCTAGTGTGATGTGATGTCACATATTTTCAATTTTATATGTTCATACAGATAAGACTTGAAATTAATGTTTCGTTATTAGTTACTTCCTTACTAATTTTATAAATGCGAAAGTAAGTTTGTTTCTTACCTTTTCACGCCTAAACCACTGAATCAATCATACTGATATTTTGCGTATACTTTGTCAGGTGTACAGAAACGGCTATAGGATACCTTTCATCGCGAAAAAAAGTACTGTCCCCGAGAAAAACAACAATAACGTTCTTATAAGTTTTTAAACTGTCATGGACACTAACATTATAATTAACAGTAGAAACGGGACATTTACCATGTCCACTGTTTGGACAACACAAAAAAAAAACACAAAAACAAAAACAAAAACAAAAACAAACACAGAACAAAACAAAAAACAAAAACAAAAACAGTGGACATGGTAAATATCCCGTTTCTAGTGTTATAATAACGTTCTTATGATAATAGATGGCGCCACGTGTCTTTCGAATCATGATTGAATTATTACAAGCAGAGTACAACCCAAATTTATTCTATTTATTATTACCGAATTAAATTATAAATTAACGTGAGCGAAACCGCGGGAAAAATCTAGTACTTAGATATATTCGATTTTGAAATGTGACGTAACGAAATTTAGGACCCCTCCCACCCCTCGTCACACAATGTCACACTTCATCGACCCCCTCCCTCCCACTTAATGTGTGACGTAATGTATGGATGGCCCCTAATAGAGAAGTATGGAAGACGATAGCAAGCTGCCCGACCCCAAAATTTTACTTGTTTTTTTTAATGTCTTTCAGAACTGTCGCGACAATCACCGCTGGTATCGATGAGCTCCTGATCCATCGTCTTAATGACCCAGAGAAGTTTGAATTCTACGATATCCTGAAAGCATTCATGATGCAAGGTGATAATTGGCTCAGGCTGGAAAAAGAAGTGCTTCCTGAGAACCATGTCGTCATTTTGGACATTGGAGTATACACACTCAAGATGGTCGCAAGATCAAATATATTTTTTTTTCAAAAGTTTGTGATCTACTTATTGGTGAGTTAATTCAGTTTCATTTAACATTCTTGTTATATTTAATAACTACCTTTTGCCAGCAGCTTCGCTCCCGTTATGTACGGAAATTAATCCTGAGGAAAGGTTTAAATGTAGCATGAATATTTGAATTTTCAATTGTCATATTAGGCTGTTTAGCGGTTTCATATCTTTGCTTCTCCAGCAAATTAAGATATAGTTTCCTAATAATTCATGACAAAAATCCATTTCGTCCTATTATTTTATTTCTTCGAAAGTGTATTGATAAACGTCTTTTCATACACGTGGGCATTTGTTACTGCAGTTTTCGGCTCCATAACAACCTCGCCTGCGGCTCGGGTGTGAACTCCCCCTCGAATGCAATAACAAAGTTTGACCACTTATATAAAAATGTACTATTTATTCGTTTTCAGGAGGCCATGCCGGTCCGTTTGTCACATGTCCACGTGATCAACTGCCCGTCTTACACCGAGTATATGTACGGTTTAGTAAAAGGGGCACTGCCTCAGGAGACTCGGGACATTGTAAGTATTGGTAGTCCTATAAGAATAGACATCATCATCATTATCATCATTCTGCTGCCCTTATCCCAGTTCATTTGGGGTCGGCGCAGCATGTCTTCATCTTCCATACTTCTCTCACACCATCATTCTTCACAGTCCATCCATCTGTACCGAAGAACAGCTATAGTAGGTAATATCTGTTCCTCGGACTTATCCATTAGAGACCAATTTACCTTACCTGAACGTTTCAATCGGGAAGATCGTTTAAAGCTCGTAAATTGAGTGTCCACAACTAGGTCCAAAACCGACCAATGAAACGAGCTTTTTTGAAATATGAAATGAGATTTACAGATTTTCAACCAATGACGATGCTAGGAACTAGCTATGACAGCGCCATTATCCTTTATTGTAGCAAGTTAAATGCGAAATATTTCTCTAAAAATATAAAAGGCGCTTAAGAACTTCTTTAATAATAATAATAATTTAATAATTCATTTATTTATTCAAGTAACAAGGACTCATTAATACACACAAAATTCAACACATTACATTAAACATACTAATAGAACACAAAACAATAAACACACACATAGGGCTATAATATCACAACTTCTGCACAAATCCTTAATACTTTCGTTTGACCGCTTGACATTTTTGCAGTTGAAACTAACCATATTACATATATTATAACTATCCATTAGCTGGTTATTTCCGTTCATTATCCACAAAAGTATTGGGCTTAAAACTTACAAAACGCCGGAATAAAATACCTTGCGGCCACAGTTTATTTTGTAGAAAAACTTGCAATTTATATTTAGGAACAAGCACCTTGTAGGCATTATATGGTGTGTCGTTCCTTGTGTTTATTTTATGCAGGGAAACAGTCTCCCGCGTTTTCTGCCGAATATACTCAATAATATCATTCTCAGTGGTGTCTTTGTGGACATGACTGATAAGTAAGGGTACTTTTAAATCAGCTACTTTAAATCGCCCGTCAATCTCACTAGACGTACCCAACACACTCACTAATCGCTTCTTAAATTTTGATTTACGACTTTCTACCGTTTTCCACTGCTCGTCATCATTCTGCTCACCGCCACTTTTACAAGGAAGTGAAGAAAACACCTCCGGCATCGCCAAACCATTTTGTTTACTACAAGTAATAAACTTCTCGACGCACGGCCTCGTTATCTCGCGTGACGTCACATCAGCTGATAATGTTGCATTCATCTGTGTTTCACTTATTTGTGACGTCGCGGCAGTGTATATTACAATATCACTACTGTTGCACTCCGGGCGGTTGGAGACTCCATCAGAAATTAATTTTGGAGATCCCTGATCTTTAAGCCTACAGCAGTCCATTGTTGGCTATAGGCTTCTCCAATTGCATGCCATTCAAATTTCTACTACCAGCCACTTCGCTCCACCAAGACTGAGCCTTCAGACTAGGTGCCCATCTTATCTTACGTTTACTGATTTACGGTCGCCACTCTCCCGTTCGTTCCAAAATACGTATGTAGGTTTATTTTTAGCCAAACAGATGAACATTTTCTTATATATTTCAGATTCATTTCCACACGGATCACATGGCGTTACACGAGTACATAGACAAGAAGTACCTGCCTTCAGAATACGGCGGTGATGCAGGGAGCATGGTTGAACAAAGCTCACACTGGATCAAGGAACTGAATCAGAACAGGTATACCATATATACACCATTATTTTTAGGTCGTTCTGGAGCCGAATACCATGAACTCGATCATCGAACTCGAAACGATTGGGACTATTTTTTTCAAAAAATTACAATAAAAAAAACACGAAAGAATAAATTTAATGTTTTTTTTTTTAAATAATGAGAACTCAAATGCATATGTTATGTGTGTGTAAAACGTATCCACGATCGGCAACTCATGCGAACGATACCCATTGAAAAATTCAATCATCGATCAATTCTCATAATTTCACAAAAAAACATCAAATTTATTCATTCGTGTTTTTTTTTATTGTTATTTTAAAAAAAAAAATAGTCCCAATCGTTTCGAGTTCGATGATCGAGTTTATGGTATTCGGCTCCAGAACGACCTAAAAATAATGGTGTATAACCTATAAGTTGATGTTGATTTAGTAATAGCTTACATTGAAATAATTAAACGTTAAGTAGCCTGTACTTATTGGGGGACCCCTTTAAGAGGGAGTAGGGGCAGTGACTCTCCATACAATTGTATTCTCCTTTTTTCTTCCTGAATAATGCGTATAGAGCTATCATTCTTTTTCCTACAATCAAGGTCCCTGTCGTTTCATTTTTTCAGCAACTAATAAGTAAATAAAATATGACCCTCCAAAAATGACAAAAAATGCCCCATTTTTACGGCCGTGATTAGCGGACTACCAGGCAAAATCGAAAAGTTTTAAACATAAAAGAAATTGATAGGAACTTAGGCATACTCTTTCTTAAAATTTGAACATCAAAAATAATTGAATCGGCACAGTTTTTAAAGAGAAAAAAGAGGAATACGAAACGTCGATCTCATCAAAATGTTTGTGATATAATCGGTTTGAGCTGCAGCTGTCCCTAACGCACTATAAGGCGGCCGGCTTGACGCAGCGCTACGGAAATAGTTTCTCCAAATACCTACCTCGCAGGCCCTGTTCCCTCTTAACCCAAGGCAGTAAGCTCTGCATTTCTCCTGTCTGATAGAGTCTGTATACTTGTTTTTTCAATGGGCAAATTCTTTAACGGAGTGTGTGCAACGAAGGGAATGCCATAAGATATTGAATCGGGGCCACTAAGTGTAGAATATGCCCGGTAGACATTTGTGCTGTTTTGCGACTCTCATGGAGAAGAATAGAAAACGAAAGATAAATAAAAATTAGTATACTAATTTTTATGTAAAATTACGTCATTTCTTAGTAACTTTTGAGCGCTGAAGTTCCTGTTAGCTTCATAAAAACACGTGTCCTTTATGATTTAGTATCGAGTATAATCGTGATTTTGTATGTAATTCGTATTTTATTTATATGATCCACCCCACGTGACCGTTTAGCGGCGCGCCCAATAATTAAGGGTTAAGGTTCTTTTTGCTTCTTCTAGGTCTCTTAGATTCAAAGATATTAGCATTTCATTGAACATACCCTAGAGGGCCTAGATCAAGCGATAAAAAAAGAAGATGGCTGCCATTCGCGGGGTGTGGGGTTAGGAGTATTAATAAACTGTATTAGAAAGTCTGAAAGTGGCGCCGATGACTGAAAAGTTGTGTGTAATCGATTGTCTTGGTATAAGCATGTGATGCGGAGGAATGAGGAAAACGCTGTGAGGAAAGTTTTGAGTAAGGATGGCTATAACAGTAGAGGAAGATGGCTGGACCGTGTGAAGGATGAAATGGCTAGAAAGGAGACGAAGAAGATAACTGCAGGAGAATAACGATGACCGTTGCTTTCTGTTTTCAGGAAATTCTTCATGAACGATGAACTCTGGAAGACGGACAACAGTAAGAAGGTCAAGAATGGTGCAGTGGATACTACCATGAGCGGTTCTTTTAGAACTCTCGCTATAGATTAAATAAATTGTGATATTTTTATACTTTAAAAGGTTCAGCCGAACTAGTTTATAAAAATTGTGACTTTATAGAGACAGACAGAAAGACACTGACAGATATTATCAAAGATACAGATATTACTAGATAACGCATGTATCACGATCCGTATAAAAACCAATTTTTGACTACGTTGCTCTTTTAACCACTCGTATGCCGAGTATATAGACACAATTAAAAAGTGATTGTGTCTCGTGTAGATATACGAAAGGTTGAACAAATTAGCTTGCTGCGACACGACAGTAGCCATAAAAGCTTAAGCAGGGCACGCAAGAAGGTGCTCTTGCGTTAGCTAGGTATATCTGTGGATACTATTCTGAAGCATGATTATGTCTGTCAGTGTCCGATCAGTAGCAAGTCTGCTATTTGTCCGTACCGGCTTGAACCTTATTAATATTAGGACTAAGAGTTGGTTACTGATTTGGAAATAATTAATTTTAGTTTAAGTACCTATTGTTATTACAGGTTCTTTGATGGATTTAATTAATAATACGCCAGTAAGACTGGCGTGATTCTGATTAAATAAGTTTAGTTTTTAAAATCTTTTGTTCAATCATTTTATTTTGATCTTCATGAAAAGAATTTATTGCTAAAAACTGTTTCAATTCATAGTCGTCCTCAGTCCTCGTGGGCTTGGTTCAATCTACAAACTCCTGCATTCCAGAATATGGATGGGATCAATTTCGTATTAACTTAATAATAGGTTGTGGGATACGAACTATAAAAGAAAATTGAAGCAATTTTTACATATATTTTCACTCTATCACAGACATATAATACACCTACTTTTGACCTACCCGACTTCACAAAGCCAAAAGGAAGGGATCTGATTTTAGCTGTCTATGTATGTTTGTAAAAAACAATATATATGTTCCACCGTAGCACCTAAACTACGGAGCCAATTTTGATAAATGAGATGTCAATCAATTCGTTATTATGGTCCAGGTGACAATGACAAAGGCTACAAAAAACATAGATGCCCCATTTTTAGATTAAAAAAAGTAAGTGTGTGTGTTTCTAAAATGTGGGGGGCATTTTTTTTTATTACCTTGTCAAATGACAGAATAGAATATTCTGAGTTCATAAATATACACAATAAAACAAAATCAACAGCATTTGAAATAAAAAAAAATTGGAAACTCGTAAGACAAAACAACGGCAACTTGAGTGTATTTTTATTTTGCGAATTGGACATTCTACGCCTAAACGATTGCTACTGACAAAACACGTCGTAATGAGCGCGTTCAACCGTGTTCGATTTTCAAAAAGCCCAAAACCTGGCACTCTTATGCCGATACGAGCGCCAGGTAAATACACTAGTCTGAAACTGCTCTGAAAGTGTCTAAACAAGCTTTATTTGTGTCATTGACTCGATTACGAGCCTTAAAAGTGTTTTTGATATTTTTTCCCCTCTCCATCATGGTGACTGTGAGAAATCTACGATGTTTAGGACGTTCAACTGATATCTTTCTGATAGCTCATAAACGAATGCGACACAGGTACTTCCCGAAGTACCGTTTCATTCCACCACTCCTCCCCGGAACGACGCGAGGAAGGTTAAGCGGGCGAGTCCCAGGCAGCGGGAGTCGCATTAGATCCCGCTAACCCCGACGCAAGTGTGCGAACACCGGGCAGGTTTTATCCAGAATGAATCTGACAGACCCCTCCGCTCTCTCCAGGAGGACAGGAGGACATCCATAGAGGATTTCCAACTAGAGAAAAAAAGAGAGAACTGTGACCAAACGCCTCCGCGCGTGCCGAGTGAGCGTAGCGAGCGGTGCAGCGGCAGCGGCCGCCTAGCGCTACATCAAACTTGGTTGCATCAAATGGCTTACCGAAGTCACTCCAGCCATCTCGCCTACTGCATATTATACACATAAGTACGTAAGATATTGTATCGAATGCTTAGGCAAAGTATGGAATACACTTACTAATACGTACTTCATATTTACTCAAAGCAAGCAACGTAACTGTACTCACATGAAACGCCATGACCATTACCGATGCCACCGAATGCAATCATTGGCTTGGCCGACTAATCGTCCGATTAGTTGTCATTTGTAGATTTTTAACAGTCATCAGCGGCCCGATAGTCTGACAACCAGTCTTACCAAGGGGTTTCGTATTTACTGAGTATTAAACTGAACTTCTTCTCAGAATAGTCAGGTACGAAACACCGGCCCCATCTAGTTTTAAAACATAAATGATGAGACGTGTAAAAGTGTTTTGTAAAACCAATTTACAGAAATAAATATGATTTAACTAATGATGATAGATCCTAATTTATTCCTTCCATGTAGGAATACAGTAACTACAATGTTTTATCGTAACATTTGTATAAAATAAATACTAGCTTCACTCATCGTATTTCATCCACTTCAAGTTCAATTTTCGCGACAAAAAGCCGATCCTTCTCCAAGGTCCCATCTATCTCTATACCAAAATTAATCCAAATTGATTCAGCGGTAACAGACAGACAGAGTTACTATCGAATGTAGATTATTAAGTTAGGATTAGTTCCTTGCGCATGGTTGTTGGGTCAGATCTCGGCGATAAGCGTAAGTGCCGGGGCCGGCTTTGTGGTATGTTTAGTGAGTTTTGCGGTAGACATCGGAAAGAATTTCTGATTTGTCTTGTGAGAACCCTTCGATGTTGACCGAGACTACGCACAAAGCCGGTTTTATAAGTGGACTTTGGATTGCCATCGTGGTGAAAGGATTAGCCAGTCAGCAGGGGGATCGCTGACTGCCCAGGGTGCGCCGGACGTATTTTGACTCAGTAGATACGTCGCTCGGGGAGGCTCCTTTCTTGCACTCCACTGTTGGGTGACAAGACATAAAAAAAGTTCGATTAAGTCTCGAATATTTCTTACACTTGCAATTTCTGAAAACCGCATTAGAGAAATGGGTGACATTTACACCTCTACACTCTAGATTAGGGCTGCCTTATATCCCGACCCGGTACACCGGGACATATCCCGGTTTGGGGCGTTGTGTCCCGGTCTATAACACAATCGTGAAATTTCACGCTCGCTCTGCTCGTGTAAATGTTAAAGACGCTGCCTCCGTATGTGTCTCGAAAAATGTCTTAAAAATAATCTCATGATTGTGACTCACAATTTTATTTCACATAGTTTTTATATTCGTTGAATCCATATAATAGGCGATAAATTAAATTTAAAAGCCAATTAAATTATTTACAAACTACAAAACTATATTAGTAATAAATATGTATAAGTAGAAAAGGGTTACAGAGCGTCCGAAAATTCGTTCGCATCGCTGTCAACAGGAAAAGTGCCCGGAAGGCTGGCAGCATTGCCACGTTGGATGGCCATGCTGATTCTTTGGCCAAAAAATAGGCCCGCCCTCTGGTCACGTGAAGAGTCGACCAACCGCTTGGCGATTTCTCGAAATACTAGGTACGAGGCGCGAGGGCCCAGTTAACCGTTTGGGGTTGAAACACTTAACTACGGTTCAAACACATAACTACCAATTAAATTATTGGATTTGCGCCGTTTAAGGTTTTCAGCACCTGCAGCAGCCGCCCCAGTGCAGCGCGAGAGAAGCCGCGGGCATAAGCTAGTTTGATATAATTTTTTAAATTGATACCTCTACACGTTCCTGAGAAATAGGGTCTTGACAGACAGATGGACGGACAACAAAATTATCCTATAAGGGTTCCTTTTCCTTTTGAGGTACTGGATCCTTAAAAGGAAAGTTTGAGTATGAATATAAGAGAAGAGGAAGGCTAAAGAATCGATGGATGAACTGTGTGAAGGATGATATGACAAGAAAGGAAGTGTCTGAAGAGATGACGGGTAATAGAGAATTATCGAAGAAGAAGACATGCTGCGCCGACCCCAAATCAATTGATATGAGCACAGGAAAATGATGATGTTGATTTACAAAAAAAGGACTAATTTGTAGGTATAAAATAAACTACCTAACAAAATATAAATTAACTAAATAAACAACAGGACGCTTAGGTATCTAAGTACTCTTCCGCATCGCTGTTATGCGGAAACATGCCCAGAAGACTGGCAGCATTGGCACGTTGAATGGAAATGCTAATTCTTTGGCCAAAGAAAGAGCCAGTCCTCTGGTCACGCGAAGTATCGACCATTAGGCGAGAAATTTCCTTAAAAAGGAGACACGCACTCGGACTCCATAACCCGAGCGTTTCGAAAGCAAACGGCTCAAAACTGTAACTACCAATTAAGTTACAGTATTTACGCCGTTTTAGGTTCTCAGCAGCCGCAGCAGCAGCACCAGGACAGCCCACCGTGGTTGCAACATGAGTTGGCGCAACTACGCAGGTTGCGTCCCACACCAAAAGCCTACCCACCTTCCAAGGTATCAGCGTCATGCCGTCTGGTCTCCTTCCATCGCCACGTATCAAGTCCTTAGGTTCTAAAACCGCTAGTACGCGGTGGCAAGAGCTCGACGAATAATGTCGTTGGTGCTGGCGTACCGTGCTATGCGACCTGCGCCCCTGTAGCAGGACCAGGTCATGGTGCGCGAGGTTGTTGACAGCTTCACCGCAGTGACATCGATGTGGAGCAACACAAGGTGCGCCTAAGCGAAGGCATAGCGAGCCGAAATGAAATTCGTTGAATTAGAAACATTTAAATGACTATGGTAATCATGCCACAAAATTCAGTAGACAATAGCAAATCAGTGTCGCAAGTAGACAAAGGTAAGCGCACAACAACAATTTTTTTTTTTTTAGGTAGGTACACGAAAACGCTGACGGTCGACTACATTTCGCCCTAATGCCTGGAGTAATAAGGTTGAAAAGTGGTCGACCGTCAGTGTTTTCTAGTAGTACCATATACTTATCCAAGACTGCGGTACAAGTACTTACACACATCATTTACTATGATACCATCGCAATTTACAAATTGCGGTTACAACAACCTATGGCCAAATTTTGGCAATATTTCATTCCAATGACCTACGAATTGCTGTTGCGACAATCACATTACCTCAGGATCCGCACTGCGTGTGGTGTGCTCACAAAGTCTTCTTGTGTTCGTTCAGCCTTATAAATCTTAAAATTTGAACCGAGTTTATCTTTTTATTTAGTAACGGTTGAGGCACCATTGTGAGAGGCCGGATTTGTGTTAAAGACGTGCTTCATTGAGAACTATTTCCTATTTTCGTGTTATTGCAATTAATTCAAGGTAACCAGCAGTTGTTTACTTATTTATTTAGTTTGGAAAAAAACAATTAGGAGCATTTCAAGTCTTGATCAGGGGATTTTTTAAGGCGCCATCATCGGGACCATTTATACGCCAGTAATCTCCGAAAAATTAGACAGCAGAGGTGTACCTTATATTTACCCCCATTTCACTGGTTATGTTATCCCCATGTATTAGGGGGCGAGCGTATTGCTATCAACCGCACAAATCCAATTACTGATAGAAAAACCCAATTAACACTTTTTGGCCGACCCAAATCGAACCTATGACCGAACGCTCAGCAGTCGACGACGATACCAAACGAGGCAGTCAACACCTCATAGAGCTCGTTACAAATTGACATACTACAACTATGTATTTACTAGTTGTTTTGATCCACAGCATCCTAGACGACACAATAGATTTTTAGAAATATAGAAATAAGTAGGTTGACCTCATAGTAGCAGATATTTTCAAAAAATAATATTTTGAACAGTGTCTTTTCAGATGCCTCAAGTAAGTGACAAAGATGTGGCTGCCATCAAAGACTGGCTGGCTAAGGAACCGAGTCTTCCCAAAAATTTCGGTAAGTGGATACCTAAACTATATAATATTTATTTAATTATACTTCATGTACAGTAGAGGTACAAAGGCAGACTAAATGCCAAACAACCTTATCGCAAATAGGTCAATATTGTTACAGGATACAAAATAAATAAACATTTTGTTGTAAAAAATACATATATTATTTTGTTGTTTTTACAATATTATGTTTATTTTTTTCTTTACTCTCTCTAGACAGAGTTTGGGTACCGAGGTCAATATTTGCAAAACCATGTCTTTAATTCATCATCGGTTCATCGGGTTCTTGGGATGTGAGAGGATAGTGGTAGCTCAGTGGTGATGGCTTCCTCTTGCGTATCGTGGATCTCAAACTCGAACTCAGCCAGCCACTTTGCGTTATTAGCTTCTGCGTGTCTGACCTCTACCACTCAGTTAGTACTGGTTAATACGATGCCCCTTGGTAAGAATGGTTGTCAGACTTTCGGGCTTCTGATTACTCGTAACAGCTTTCAAAGATCTACAAATGACTACCGGGATCTGATCTTGGTATTTACTTATGTTTTTCGTCAGGTCGAGTTATTCTTGTTTAGGGTTGCCAGATGTCCTTTATTTTAAAGGACGTCCTCTTTTTCAGACCTAAAAATTGAATTTGTCCCTTAATTTAAAATGTTCAAAAGAGGACAATACTTCGTCCTTTATTTTGTGAAAAATGAACACACGCGTATGTCAATTAAGTACCAGGATTTGCAATATGGTATCAGAACTACAGATACCTAATATTAACCTTGATGCATTGTATGAAGAGTTCTGTAGAAAGCTTGCATGCAGCCAAAAGTAACACCAAGTACAAAAAGACTAATTAGATTACGAACTACGTTGTATTGTATTGTATAACGGGCTGGTGTCCGCAACTCCACGTGCAATGCGCGTATTTTGCGTACGAACTACGTTATAATGCGTATTAATATTAACATTATTTTTTTATTCATAAATGTCGCCTAGGATACCATATCAGCTTTTTTTTGAATAATATGATACTTATCCTTTATTTTCATCCTATGTCCTTTATTTAATCTTATCAAATCCTCTAAAACACAAAACCGGAGCTGGCAACCCTATTCTTGTTCCATAACCATTTGGGTAGACCTGTTAGCAGAGTCTGCATAAAATAACAACACAATATTCTAGGATACTTCATAAATATTCATTTTGAAAGCAAGTGTTAAGGATGTAATGTTTAATGCACATCAGTATACCTACCTTCTTCGGCAAATCTCGCAGTCAAAATTAGGTTTGTTGTAAGAAAACCCAATTCTGGGTTAAGGTCGCCATTGCACATAAGCTACATAAGCTAGTCGCGAATGAAGTAAGTTGTAATCCCGCTCGTTACCCATGGTGTCGTTACCCATGGTGAATGGATATACCTACAATTTATGTACGGACGCCAGCACATCAAGCTGTACGAAACTGACAAATTTTCCCAATCAACCTTGCACAGTTTTGCAAAGTTGAAAATCTACTAAAGTTTGATGGATTGTAGTAGCTTGACATAAATTGTAGGTATCTATTCACTATAGGTAACGAGGCGGGCCATATGCCATTGACGATTTTTTTTAAAGTGAGGAATGTTCTCAGGATAGTTAATTAAGTTTAGGTACCTAATAAAATTTTATGACTTTTTGTAAAAATAGATTAAGTACTTATTCATTTAAATTAATTAATAAGTAGTTAAATCATTAAAATAAAGAATACTTCCAACTTCGTTCGTATTTTTTTGCTTCATTATTGCTGTTTAGATTAAAAAAAAGCCACAAATGTTATTTTATTATTTCATTAACCAACCTAAAATTGTGGACGATAGATTGAGATGAGTATATATTATATTTATAGTACCATTGTCAAAAGGGTAGTCTAGTACGGTACCTAAAACTTCGTTATAATTGTTTCAGAGGACAACCTATTAAAGAAGTTCATCTTCAGCTGTCACTGTAGTCTAGAGCGGACCAAGAGATGCATCGAGGACTTTTGCACAGGCCGCGCTACCATGAGCGAAATATTCACTAACAGGGACCCACAGTCAGCTAGATTGAAAACAGCGTTTGATATAACGTAAGTGAACAGTTATGTCTAACTTCTCTCTCTCTTCATCATCCATCGTTGTCCGACCAGGCATAAAACCAAATTTGTTTCGTGAAATTTCGCACTATCTCACGAATCAAAAAGTTTCTGTAAATTTTTTATACTGTGTGACATTAGCTTTATTCCTCTATAGTTATTGCACTCCAGCATCTGCATCACCTTTGTTTTTAATTATGGGCATCAATTTAAGTAACTGTTTCACCTTTCTTCAAGTACGGCTTTTTCTACCTACAACTTTTTGAAGAATAAAGCTAACCACGTCCATCCACCTGTAACAACTACTAAACTTCAACTGGTATTCCATCAGGTCCTAATGCTTTACCTTTCTACATTCCATTAACTGCTATTCTCACTTCATCCATACTAACGTTTCTCACTAATCCCTCATTCATTTTTCCTTAATCATCAGTCTTTATAGCCATTACACCTATCATTAAGGATAGGTTGTCATCCTCCGAAAGAACTATTCCAGCTTAATGAATGCCATTACACATTTTACATACTAACATCCTTCGCCTTTTTCTCTCTAGGTCTCGCAAGCCTGTATTGTTGTTTTTAGCCTACTATCAAGTTCGTCATAAAGCTTGTCCTGAATTTTGCTCTAGCTATTGCTACAGCATTCTTGGTATGTTTCTTAAGAGAAACACCCAGATACTCACCCTTTCTTTCAAGTTTAAAACTAACATTTTCAACTTCAATATTGCCATTCTTTGAATGTCTTCTTTTCATCTTCAACCATTCTGATTTTTTTCGACCACCGCCTTATCTATCTATTGTATGACGTTTAAGTACTTACTTCTTATAATAAATATTTTTTTTCAGAAATGTCGCGACATACACCGCCGGTGTAGATGAGCTCCTAATTCACCGTCTCACTGACACAGAGCCTTTTGAATTCTACGACATCCTCAAATCATTCACGTTGCAAGCTGATCATTGGCTCGGGCTGGAAAAAGAAGTGCTTCCTGAGAACCATGTCATTATTTTGGACATTGGAGTATTCACGCTCAAGATGGTCGCAAAAGCAAATATATTTTTCTTTCAGAAGTTTATAATCTTCTTATTAGTGAGTTATTTTGGTTCAACACTTCTATATTGGTTATTACACAAAATTATCTCGAACAAAAATCTCAACAAAGAGCTGACCTACTTTAATTCAATACATTTTTGACTTTTATCATCGCTCTCTGCTGATACAGTGACACTTGGTCAAAAACCTCTCATATAATAAATATAACTTTTCATACTAGAGATACCTGCTCTACAATACTACGCAGGATTTGTACTCAAGCATTTTCAATTTATCATTGATGAAGTTCCTATACTTTTGTTCGTATTCCAGGAGGCAATGCCTGTCCGTTTGTCACACATCCACGTAGTCAACTGCCCATCCTACACAGAGTACATGTATGGCTTGGTCAAGGGGGCAATGCCACAGGAGACTCGGGAAATTGTAAGTATTGGTAGTCCAATTAGAACAGATATAGTGAGTGATTGCCTCGCTGGTCTAGTGGTTACAATCGCGACTGCTGAGCAAGAGGTCCCGGGGCCCGATTCCCGGCTCGGGCAGAATGTTATTGGGTTTTTCCATCAGTAATTTCTCAGTAGCAGCCACGGAGTCTGGAATTGTGCCCGGTTGATGGCAATAGACTTACACTTTTCAACCAATAGCGTAGCGTCATTAGTATCAAAATTATTGTTTTTAATTTGATGGGGAATATTTCCCAAAAGAACGATTCTCTATTTATATCGAAACCGATGAAAATTTTATGCATTTTCAGATTCATTTCCACACGCATCACATGGCGTTACACAAGTTCATAGAGAAGAAGTACCTGCCTACAGAATACGGCGGTGATGCAGGGAGCATGGTTGAACAGAGCTCGTACTCGGTCAAAGAAATTAACCATGTCAGGTAAACCAGAGATTGTTTAATAAATATGTACTTTATGCTATTTTATTATAAATGCGAAAGTAACTCTGTCTAAGTAACTCTGCCTACCTTTCTGTATGTTACTTTTTTTATGTCGTGACGGTTGTACCAATATGGATGAAATTTGGCACACGAATATCACGATCATGACCTGGGATAAGACTCCTATTTCCCAACTCAGGTCATGGTCAATCCGTGGGTGGAAATTATCACACGAGAATTGCACAGCCCAAATATAACCACTTTTACTTGAATACTGATAGTAACTTTCCTTGACAAAAATCCGAACTCCCGCAGACGAAGCCGTGAGCAAAAGCTAGTTCGCAGTAAACAAGGAATTTGCATTGGGGAGCATATACCCGGAACATTCGAACAACTTTGCTAGGGTTGTTCCTTATCTAGCAGCACGTAATCGGACTTTGCCATACTCCTATTGATTGTGTCGCTCAGAACGTGCTGTCGAACGCATCGTCGATGCAGCCGCGTGCGATAGAATTCCCGCTCTGTTTCTCGCTCTTGTTAATGACGATTCTGAGCGACAGAAAAGGATAGAAGCATGGAAAAGTGCGATTCCGTGCTGCTAGAAGAGGCCCAACCCCAAGGTTCTTTCGGAAACTGTAGGACTGTATAGGATTTTGCAGTCTACACTTCACGATTTGCGCTGGACCTTAAACTTTTGCAATCCTAAATTGACCATTAATAATCTTCTTGAATATGAAGGACTATTATTACTAAGTTAGTTATTTGCCTTCTGTTTTCAGGAAATTCTACCTAAACGACAATCTCTGGAAGGCAGACATCAGTAAGAAGGTCAAGAATGGTGCAGTGGATACTACCATGAGTGGTTCTTTTAGAACTCTCGCTATAGATTAAATCAATAGTGATATTTTTAAATATTGAGAGGTTCCGTCAAACTGGCACGGAAAAACTGTGGACGTGGCTCCGGACACGGGTTTAACCGAGGTTGTACAGAAGTATCTGCCAAAGTCCGGTGTCAACAGCCTATCCGCAATCTGCTCATATCGGTTCCTCATTGCTCCTAATTTGGATATAATTAATTTTAGTTCAGTATCTATAGGTACTAATATTATAAAGAGGTTTGTCTGTACTGTATGTAGGGGGTAATCTCCGGAACTTATGATTCAATTCTAAAAATTCTTTCACTGGCAGAAAGCTACATTATTCGTGGGTGTTATAGGCTATACTAAAAATTATATTTACATCATGCATACTAGCCGAGCTATCACAATTTTTGCGGACGAAGTCGCAGGCAAAGTGCTAGTTTGTATATAACAAATCCAATTTCAGCCCAAAACAGTTTGTTATAGGCCAAATCGACTATAATTTTATCGTCTACGATTATATAACCCCAAAACAGCTAGCAGTTACAGCTCTAGCTTAACCTTAATCATTTATTTGGGGTGGTCTATGGTCGTATTATTGTAGCTCTAGCCCCGTAACATTGGCCTTGGACAAACCATGTTTGACTTGGCAAACTTTTTATTCATATTAGATGGTGTTTTCACAAAAAAAAAAGAGATAAAGTTTCCTAAGAAAGTTTCCCGGTATCTCTTACGGATTCGGTATTTCCCATATTTTCCCACTTAAAAGAATTACTCTGTACTTAAAGTATTGTAATTAGAAGTTCTTTAATAGATTTAATTCATAACTTCATCAGTTAGGCTGTCGTGCTTCATCTTGTCGTCGTTCTTCTTCTTCATTTTATGTAATATTTATCGGGGAGAATAATTAAAGTAAAGAAATTCAAGCCAAAAAAACTGTTTCAATTACACCCATCCTCAGTCTCCTTGGGCTTGGTTCCATCTCCATTTCAGAATATCGATGGAATCAATTCTGATTTAACTGAAAATCTTCTTAGCGTGTCGATGACAATTTAAATAGGCCAAAATTTGGCGACGAGTTTGAAAATAAATACAATCTAATAAAATTTTCACTCAGAGTGATTTCTCTTTACGATATCGTTAGATGCAAAGGCGTTTTAGATTAGAATAAAATGCGATCATACAAATGCGATCATACTTGCATAGACACAACCTCGTTGCCAGGTTTATCCACCAGTTACTTGCTTTGAAGTACAACCTTGTGGAATCAGAAGTGCCATACTATAAGTATGCGCCCGACCCAGTTCTCGATGATGGTAATATCACGTTGTACTGAGATCGACCTATCGTCACTGACAGGACTATTGTTGCAATGATTGTTGATATAAAGTTCCCGTATGACGAGAACCTCGTGAAAGCAGAGAAAGATAAACAATTAAAATATCTCGATCTGGCTCGCGAGGTTGTCGACATGTGGGACGTGACTACAGCAGTCATTGTGCCGATAGTCGTGTCGGCCAATGGCTTAATAGCCTATAGCCTCGACCAACATCTGAGGATGCTCTCGCTGGGCAGCTGGATCAAGCGCTTGATTCAGAAGGCAGTTCTTCTGGACACGGCGCGTATACGGTGCGTGGTACGGCGCGTTTGTGTTATTGTGTGTTTTTGTGGCATGTGCCAAATAAATATGTTTTCTTTCTTTCTTTATTGTTAGGAGGTTCCTCTCTCAAAGCCCTGACCACCGGATCCTGTTCCCGATGCCGGTGGGCTACTATTTTTTATATATTTTTTTTAATATTATTTTATATTCTAATTTTTTTAAATGTAACGAATAAGTTAAAAAAATAATAAAGGATAGATAATAATAATAATTTATTTTTATAGAATGCAGGTGTTACAATAATGATGTTAGCTTCAGATATATTCCCAGTACATTCTGCCTGAGTTGGCATACAAAAATACAGTGGTTGACTTACAGATAAAAATTTAGAAACTAGGTACTTAAAATAAAATGAGATCATGGATCAGCTACGTCTAAAATTATTTACATACTATATGAAATAAAGTGAAGCAAATATTACAATTCATCATCTATAAAATCGGTAACAGAGTAATAACATTTCTCTGTCAGCAACGACGACAAGAGTTTCTTGAATTTTATTAAGGGCTTATCCTTTATTTGGCAATTTATTAAATACAAACCGACAAACCGACAAACAGACAAAAATTCTAAAAATGGTAGAAATGGGTTCTGTATGTGATCCTTTAACACCCCTACTATTTTTTTTTCTAAATATTTTCAATGTACAGAAACGCCACGTCTACAGATTTATTATTTATTCAATATAATAGTTGCCATACCAATAAAGTTTTTTTTAAGCAAAGCAGTGTTATATCTACCAGTACACAATAGACTCTGATATTTTGATCTCATGGCAGTAGTTCGCATCCTCGCATCATTTAATGCAGGAAATAGATGCTTGTTAGTTTTAACGAATATACTCGAGTTTTACTTCGACTAGGAAAACTTATCTGTAACCTTGATATTCAAAATGGATCTTATGCACTATGGGCTTTAAATATAGACTCCCTTTTGGAACAGTTACCCCAGAATACTACACCAAGGGGAGGGCCTGTACTTATGCTTTTACGGTTGCACAACGACACGCTTTTGCTTACGCTTTGCTTGGTAGTATAGATGCAGGCCTACCTTACTGCCTCCCTCAGAGGTGGAAAGGTGGCGGGGTCTTGAGGGGGAGCGCTACAGTCGTGTAGATCCTCAAGGCAAGTCTGGGGGATTCACCTTCACGAGGTTGCCACCCTGTTCTTGGTCTGATTCCATAAGAAATAGACGCAACAAAAACCGCCAGGCGCTTTTTCCGCTTTCCCGAAAGCCAAAATCCCAGGCCCAGGGAAACCCTAACCCCATTCCCGTGATCCAACGCCCAATCCTTCCTTCCTTTCTCCCCTTTTTTATCCTTTCGGTCCTTGAGGAGGGGTAACCTCGATTCCAAAAAAGCCCACAAACCCTTTTAAATGTCGCAGAACGGAAAATTTAATCCCCAGGTGGGTCCCGGCAATGCCGGGGAATCCCACGCCGATCCGTCGGCCAGCTCCCACCGTAATCTGGGGGGGGGCACCAATCTGCCTACATGTGCCGCGCCTTCTGCGCGGCAGGCTGCTTTAGCGCCAATAGCACCGGCTGCGGCTTACGCGCCACCTGACCCGAATATGGCTGCGATTTCTGCGCCTACTGACACTTTAACGGCTGCGACCACCGCGCCTACGACCCTGACACACGTTATACCTTCCACGAGGGCCTGGCAACAGTGCATCGTTCGGAAAAGTATAACGAACAACCCTGACAATGACACTGACGAAGCACGACTCTCCAGTCTTGACGACGAACTCCGCGCGCTGGCATACCAGCGCGAGAAGATCGAAGCAAGGTTGAGAGAATTAGACTCTGAACAACACGGGACGGGAAAGGAAGCCGAATCTGGGGGCTCTGGTTTCATCTCTGTGGATGAAGTACGTATGCTGAAACGCAAGCGCGGAAAAATCGGTAACAGAGTAAGAGATCTCAACAACCGTTTGCGCAAAATCCGCGAAGGCAATAGCCAGCGCGAAGCACAAACGGTTGCTTGTAAGGGAGTACGCGACCAGCCGCAAGTACGCGAAGGGGAAACTCAGCGCGAAAAGCAGCCGGACGCGGAAACATGCGGGCAAGGATCAGTACGCGAAGGGGAAACTCAGCGCGAAACGTCAATGCCCGCACCAGAACCATCCGGAGGAAACGACCGGAACCGCACCGAAACGACCCAACGACAACCCACAAAAAAGAGAGGCAGGCGATCTGGATTCTCGCGCGGGGAGTCCCTGGCACAAAACACCGTGCCAGGCCCCTCGGAACCGCAACCTGGACCAAGTGGTCAGGGAGCGGCAAAGAGGGTGCGCCCGGACGACACGGCTTCGCCGAGCACGCTCCAGGGCGACGCCAAGCGTGTAAGAATCCAGACTGCTCAGGGGGAGCAGAGAACCTACGCACGGGCCACAAAGGATATTCCTGCGCGGCTCGCCGTAGCGATCTGCCTTTCGCCTCCATCACGTGACTTGACCACAGACGAGACCGAGCACATCAAGGTCAGCCTCGAAAACCTCGTCATGGACGCTGACCCCTCCAAACCACTCCCGGCCTTCCGCGGTTACCCACGGGTAGCGGATGGCACTGTTCAGATGTGGTGTGAGGACGACAGTGCCCTGACCTGGCTGACTGAAAATGTGCCCAAAATAAAATTGCCCAACACAGACGCGACACTGAAAGTGATGAAGCAGTCCGACGTGCCGACCCGTGTCCGAGCAGCGCTCTTCGTACCCAGGTACAATGGGGACATAGCGCGGCTCCAGAGTATTCTGACTCGTCAGAATACTTGGTATGACATAGGGAGGTGGTCGCTTTACAGGGCGACATCAGTCGGTGGCGATAACCACGGGACTTATCTGACCCTGGGTATCCCACCGGAGGAAGTCGAGAAGGTCTTGGGGAGAGAGCGGCGGGTATCGTACCTTCTGGGGTCGATATACGTGCGCTTTTTCCCCAACACCCAGCCCTCCGACACCCAGACTACGACCACGACCAGCGCACAGACTCAACCGACACCGACAGATGACCTGACCATGACGCAACTGGAGGAGGAGCTGGCGAGAACGGCGATGGCTGATGCCGACGCTGGGAGCATGCCAACCTCACCACCAGGGTGGACTGAACAGTTGCTCACCTCGTCACCGTCACTGAGCGACGACCGGCACGGATTGGGGGAGGGGGGGGATTTATCCGATGGATCAGTCTCCTCCTAACTCCATCCCACCGCCGCCCACATCCAGCCCCCTGAACATCATCCAAACCAACCTCCAGCATAGCCAGACTGCTACGGCTTGCCTACGCAGGGCACTGGAGACGAAGCCCCGAACCATTGCACTGATCCAAGAGCCGTGGATCCGAAATAATAGAATATGCGGACTCGGCAACATTGGAGGTAAGTTAATCCTCGACACACAGGGCACAGACAAACCACGAACCTGCGCCTATATACCCAAAGATGTACCTACCACAACACTCACGCAACTATGTTCCAGAGACCTGACAGCTGTCAGGCTTAAAACCGAAGACAATGTACCCGATATCGTCCTAGCCTCGGTGTACATGCCAGGCGAGGATGAAGACTGCCCACCAAAAGAGATGGCCGACCTGGTAAGATACTGTGAAGACGACAACCTGGATCTGGTCATCTGCACGGATTCGAATGCCCACCACCCGCTTTGGGGTTGCAACAAAGCCAACACTAGAGGCGAGGTATTATGCACATATCTATTTTCCACTAACCTTAACATCGTAAACCGCGGGTCGGAACCCACTTGGGTCACGGCTAGAGGTCAAACAATCATTGACCTAACGCTAGCTTCGGAAAGCGCGACAAAACTTATCTCTAACTGGCACGTATCCAACGAGCCTTCTTGCTCTGATCATAGAAGGATTCGTTTCTCACTAGTAGCTAACACAAAAAAACCCGAACCTAGGCGCAACCCACGTCGTACCAACGTACCCGGCTACAAAAAGCTTTTGGCCTCCCTAGTAGCGCAGCAGCAAATACCCTTAACTCTAACAGATCCCAAACAACTTGAAGATACTGTAACAAAACTCTCAGAATATATCATTGATGCGTATCACGCCTGCTGCAAACTAACAGATCCAAACACCAAGAGCAAGGGAAACTCCTGGTGGAATGCAGAACTCAGTAAGCTCAGGCAAACCATGCGCAAAGAATTCAACAGAGCAAAAAACTCCAGGCTCCCAGAAGACTGGGACTCATACAAGAAAACACAATACACCTTCAAAAAACAAGTCAGGCATGCCAGCAGAGCAGCCTGGCGAAAATTTTGTGAAGACATCGAATCAAACAGTGAAGCCGCGCGAGTAAGGAAGATCCTATCCACCGATCAGGATCGCACCCTCGGGTCGCTGAAAAACCCAGACAATACCTACACTAAGTCGGACCACGAAACAAGCAAAATTCTTTTGGAAACCCACTTCCCAGACTGCAACCTCTCTGAGGACAAAACATGGGTAAGTGAGCCAATGCACACACCAAACGACCAGGACTGGTCCAGAGCCCGTACCATAGTAACTGAAGACAAAATAAAATGGGCAATCAAGACCTTCAAACCATACAAAGCCGCAGGCTTAGACGAAATTTTCCCAGCCCTGCTACAATGGGGTGTAGACGTCCTTACACCGTGGCTGGCCATCATCTATCAAGCCTGCCTGGCACACAACTATGTACCACTTGAATGGCGAGAGGTGAAAGTTATTTTCATCCCCAAACCAGGCAAACCAGACTACACACAACCCAAAGCGTACAGACCAATAAGCCTGACATCATTCCTCCTGAAAACCCTCGAGAGACTCTGTGACCGACACATCCGGGATGGACCTCTTCGGGAGCTACCACTAAACAAGAACCAACACGCCTACTCCACAGGAAAATCAACAGAATCCGCACTACACAGTGTGATCTCTAAGATCGAATGTGCAGTAGACCACAAGTGCTCCTCACTAGCTGTTTTTATTGACATAGAAGGGGCTTTTGACAAAACCATTTTCCATAGCATCAACGCAGCCCTCGAGAATCACGGTGTGGACTCGACCCTGCGAGGATGGATCACAAATATGCTAAGACTCAGGGCCGTACAGGTTACGGTGAACGACACCACTAGAGCCATCGTGGCGAAAGGCTGCCCTCAAGGGGGCGTCCTCTCACCACTCCTATGGAACCTCGTGGTGGACAGCCTTATTAAACGTCTGAATGACAGAGGCTACTACACGGTGGGCTATGCAGATGACATAACCATAATAATAAATGGCACACATGAAAACACACTATGTAACCTTATGCGCCAAGCCTTGAGGGTGGTGGAAGACTGGTGCAAAGAGTACAAACTAGCAGTGAACCCCACCAAAACCGAACTCGTCCTTTTCACAAAGAAAAGGAAGCTGGCAAACCTACAATTGCCACGTTTCTTTGAGACCACCCTAAGCCTGTCGACTGAAACCAAATACCTGGGTATTTATTTGGACAAACAGCTGAACTGGGCAAAACATACTGATTACATCACCACAAAAGCCAGCATAGCCCTATGGCAATGCAAAAGATTGCTCGGCAGAAATTGGGGCCTAAGCCCCAAAATCACCTACTGGCTATACACCACTGTCATCCGACCAATCATTACATACGGCTCCATAGTTTGGTGGCCCAGGACCAATCTGAGCACAGCCCAGAAGGACCTCGAGAAGATACAAAGATTTGCCTGTGTAGCAATCACCGGCAGCATGAGAACATCACCCACTGCCGCGTTACAGGTAATGCTGGGGTTACCTCCTCTACACCTCGTCGTAAGAGAGGAGGCGGCCCTAGCGACCTTCAGGCTCGAAGTATGCGGCACCCTAAGCAAGGATTCCAGAATCAAACATACGCGCATAAAAGACGACGCAATCAAACAACAGCCCATGATGGCATCACCCTGCGACAGAACCCTGAAGACCCACTGCTTCCAAAAGCACTACAACATAGAGCTCACAGCGGAAATGTGTGACTACTCAGGTCCAAAAGAGCTAAGGATCTACACTGATGGATCGAAAACCGACGATGGGACAGGTGTCGGAGTTTTCTCCGACGACCTAAACATCAAGATATCCAGACCACTGGGAATGCTCAACTCTGTATATCAAGCAGAGTGCGTAGGCATTATCCAAGCGGCACACGCCATAGAGGCTAGGGAAGTTACGGATACTCACATCCGTATACTTTCCGACAGTGCCTCAGTTCTCCAATCCTTAAAGAGAAACCAGATCACGTCGAGACTAATATTAGAATGCCATAATGCCCTAGAACGAGTTACGGTACTAAACCGCAACACAGTGACATTACAATGGATCAAAGGACACAGTGGATCGCTTGGAAACGATGCAGCTGATGAACTCGCCAGAAGAGGATCCAGCACAAAAGCTTTCGGACCCGAACCCATTGTCCCCATACCCTTCAAGCAGCTCAGAAGTTGGCTAAAGGATCACACTCAAACACAAGCGGAGAAGTGGTGGACCTCGACACCAGGGTGCAGGCAATCCAAGGAGGCTATGCCATCCCTGGACAAAAAACTGACCAAGCGCCTTCTGCGCCTGGATAGAGATAGCCTGCGACTGGTGGCGGGGACCATCACTGGACACTGCTCACTAAACAAACACTTCCACACCCTAGGTATTACTGACAGTCCCCTGTGCAGGGCGTGCATGGAGGCGGAGGAAACTGTAGCGCACGTACTTCTTGAGTGTACTGGCGTCACCCAGATACGTGAGGAGACCCTTGGAACGCCAGGATCTCTTGCGGATGCCCTGAGAAGACCGGGAAGTCTGATCTGCTTCTGGAGGGAGGTGGGCTGGTTGGAGTGACGGCCACCATGGCTCACGCACAATGGTCCACTTTAAGGACTAAGTGCGGAAACCAAAATCCCTAACATAGAACACAACATAGAACATACTACACCAAACCTTAAAACAGAGACCACCAAACCGTGATATGCAACCAGTAATGTATCAACATTAACTTTCTTGGACAGATTGTAGAGAGCATACGCAGACGTGCTTAATCTTTTGCAAACTTCTTCAGCCTGCGGTTTCCAAGTTAGTTGACTGTCAATCAATATACCCAGAAATTTTGCCACGATAACGCTATCAATGCTTTGTCCTTTATAATTAATTTTTAGGCTTAAAGGAAGAATTTTTTGATAAAAAAGCATTATATTTGTTTTATTGAGGTTTATGATAAGATTATTATCGTTGAGCCAGTTTATTATTAGTTTTGGAGAATTATTTAATTTTTAATTATTTAATCTTCATAAAGCTCTTTATTGAGGCAGTCTATTAGGATCGTACTGTCATCGGCAAATAACACACAAGGGTGTGGGATGTGTCGGGGTAGATCATTTATATACAGCAAGACTAATAATGACCATAGAACGCTGCCCTGCGGAACGCCATATTTAATTTTCCTAGGACCAGATAAATATTTAACCTCACGTTTTGATTTGACGCATATTTTGGAGATTTCTGTTTATTGAAGACGTCCACTTAGGTACGATTTTATTAGACGTAGAGCATTCCCTCGTATACCGTAAGTCCAGAAGTTCCGTAAGTTTGACCAAAAGCGTTTCATGGTTCATGTAATCAAAAGCTTTGGTCATATTATCGGTAAAAGTGGCACAAATTGGAATTTTTTTATCCACATTAACCATTATTTTATTTATTAAATCGTTTAAGGCCATATTTTTATTTTTACGAAAACCTTTTTGTTCCTCACATAATATATTATATTTTGACAGAAATGTATAAAATGACTCATAAATTACTTTTTCAATGATTTTAGAAAATACTGGGATTAAAGCTATTGGTCTAAAGTTAGCCATGTCTTCTTTATTGTTCTTCTTATGGAGTGGTTTAATTATTGTGGTTTTAAGGCTATCGGGGAATATTCCAGCGGATATGCTTGCATTAATAATGTGACTTAGAGAGTTAGCTATAGTAGACAGACAAATTTTATAACGTTTGTTGAAATACCGTCATATCCATAACTCTTCTTGTTCTTTAAAGATTTGATCACCCTTGTAATGTCTTGAGGGACAACTGGGGCCATGAAAATAGAATGAGGGTTATACGTTATTTTTGCAGTATGTTTAGTTGTGTTCAGGGGTGGATCTGAGATCTGATCAATAAAGAAATCGTTGAATGATTGAGCTATTTCATTAGGGTCAGTTAATATTAAATCATGTTTTTTTTATTCTTGTTATGGCTTCAGTTATAGATTTTGTACTATTTATTATTTGCCAGGATGTTTTAGATTTATTTTTGAAATTTTTAATTAGAAAGTTGTTCTGTGCTTTCTGGGTCAGTTTGTCAATTTTTTTTTTGAATATTCTTTAAATGTCGGTTTATTTTCACTAGTAGGATTAAGTCTTTGTTTCCAGAGTAATTGGCGTTGTTTTTTACTGCAGATTCTAATACCTCTAGATACCCATTTGATCTCTTTTTCAGACCTCAATATGACTGTTTTGAGGGGGAAGCATAGATCATACAGGAGTTGAAATATTTCTAAAAAAATATCATAGGCTACATTTGGATCCTCTGCGCTATATATATCTGAAAACGATAAGTTTTTGAGATGATTTCTAAAGATAATTAAATTTTCTTCAGATATGTCTCGTCTTGATGTTTTCCAAGTTTTTATTTGACTAAACTTACTAAACTTTCATTGTAAATATTTGAGCCGTATGATCGGATAATCCGAAGTCTATTTCACTTTGGCAGCTTTGTTTTGAATTGTGCGCAAAATTATCTAAACAAGTTTTACTATGAGGTCTGGTCGGTTTATTTATTTCTAGCTTTAACCTTTCGTATGCCGGAACGTATATATACACGAGACACAATCACTTTTTAATTGTGTCTATATACTCGGCATACGAGTGGTTAAATCGTAGTTCATCAGAAAATATTCAAAATCCCTGCTAATTCTGTTCTTTTTCAGAATATCTATATTAAAATCTCCGCACAAAATTATTTTTTTGTTTGGTTTGGAAATCTATTTAAGTATATAATATCTAGAATTTCAAAGAATTGGTGTAGATTAGTGTTTTTTGGTGGTCTATACACACAAAGGATTGTGAGTTTTTGTGAAGGTAATTCAATTGCGCAACATTATATGTATAATTCCTGTTACCGAATGTCTCACGATGTCAGGCAGGTCTTTATATACGATACCTTTTTTAACTAGGATACAGGCTCCACCGCGCTTAATGTTTTGCCTAGCATAATTTGGTATATGTAAAAGTTTCTCTTGGCCAGACATTATGAAACGTTCGGTTATACATATAACATCCAAACTAATTTGTTTACTCAACAATTCCTGTACATATATAACCAGTAAGTCGGACTTGCTTAAGAGACCGGCAATATTTTGGTGAATTATATTTATGTGATTAAAGAAAAAAATCGCATCGTGGAGACGATATGCTTGATTGGTAGTCAGCTATATTTTCTTGTTAAGGAAATGAATTATAATGAGCTATAGTTAACGACAGATTATGAAACACATTTCGCATACCACGATCGTTTATTTTCCTACTGAACTTAGAGAACATTGTAAAATCGTAACACAAGTCTAAATTAGAGTCAAACGCCATTGCATAGTTGTGCGTCTGAATGAAGTAGATTATTAAACGTCTCTATGCGCCAGTTAAACAATGTTGAATGATCACTTAATTTGTAAGAACACATGTTCGTGTGCTGTATTTTTTGCAATTTTACTCTCAGTTTTATAATTATGTCCATATAATTTTCAGTTATAGGGAAATCTTTTTCTCCAATTAAAATAATGCGGAAATCATTCATTGTATATTCTATTAATTTCTTCTCCAAGTTGTTGATAAGCTGCTCCGTGCCACAATTTGGGGAAACATAATGACAGAATTCATAGTTCTGAAATGAATTCTCGGCTATAGACAAAATCTTGTTATTTTTATTTGCACTCACGATACATAGCTTATTTTTGGAGTTTTTAGGCTGGTTATACAGTTCAGCTTCTTGGGATTGAAGTGCCTCAGTGTGTCTATTTTGTACAATGAGCTTTTCCTTGGTTGCTGGTGACTGTGAAGGAGTGTCAATTTCTGCAGGAGTAGTAGGAACATTTGCAACTGATTTTGCCAGTACGTTTCGTCTACGTACGTGCCATCTAGCGGTGAGTTCGCAGAATTATTAAGCTTACTTCCGTTTATTGTTTGACAGTGATGTGGCACGTTTTCTCATCCGAAACGTAATGTTTTCTAAGAATTCCATTTTTGTTGTTGATAATGGTCGAGAAATATTAGAAAAAATAACTTTGCTTCGGCTGGGTTTTACCTCGGGCCTCGAGCGCGCACCTCGACTCAGAGACTCACCTTTACGCGACTTAGCCTAACGATCATTGAACTTAATGACGAAAATAGTGGTTTGTTTTTATTTTCGATATTTTTGAATTTAAGTTGGCCGTTTTTTTTCTTGTTGTTGTCACAGTGACCGCGATTTGAAAAAAAGTTGTTTTGTTGCTTTTTTAAGTCTACGAATTGCTGTTGCGACAATCACATTACCTCAGGATCCGCACTGCGTGTCGTGTGGTCAAAAAGTCTTCTTGTGTTCGTTCAGTTATTAGAAATCTTAAAATTTGAACCGAGTTTATCTTTTTACTTTTTTATTTAGTAACGGTTGAGGCACCATTGAGAGAGGCCGGATTTGTGTTAGACGTGCTTCATTGTAACTATTTACTATTTTCGTGTGATTGCAATTAATTCAAGGTAACCAGCAGTTGTTTATTTATTTATTTGGTTTGGAAAAAAGCAATTACGAGCATCGTTCCAACCCACAACCTTTATCAAATAATAACTTGTGTAAATTAACGTGAACTATGAGGACAGGAACATTTAATGTCGAATGAAACATTTTCACATAACTACGTCCATTTGAAGTCTTGATCAGGGGATTTTTTTAAGGCGCCATCACCGGGAGCATTTACATAACATCACGCCTGTAATCTGCGAAAAATTAGACAGAGGTGTACCTTATAGTTAACCCACATTTCGCAGGTTATGTTATCCCCATGTAGTAGGGGGCGAGCATATTGCTATCAACCGGGCACAAATCCAGACTCCGTGGCTGCTACTGATAAATTACTGATAGAAAAACCCAATAACACTTTTTGGCCGACCCAAATCGAACCCATGACCGAACGCTCAGAAGTCGACGACGATACCAAACGGGGTAGTCACCACCTCATAGAGCTCGTTACAAATTGACATACTACAACTAAATATGCACTAGTTGTTTTGATCCACAGCATCCTAGACGACACAATAGATTTTTAGAAATATAGAAATAAGTAGGTTGGCCTCATAGTAGCAGATATATATTCAAAAAATAATATTTTGAACAGTGTCTTTTCAGATGCCTCAAGTAAGTGACAAAGATGTGGCTGCCATCAAAGACTGGCTGGCTAAGGAACCGAGTCTTCCCAAAAATTTCGGTAAGTGGATACCTAAACTATATAATATTGATTTAATTATACTTCATGTACAGTAGAGGTACAAAGGCAAACTAAATGCCAAACAACCTTATCGCAAATAGGTCAATATTGCTACAGGATACAAAATAAATAAACATTTTGTGGTAAAAAATACGATATAATAATATAATAATAATAATAATCATTTTATTTCAGATCTTTCCATCCATATTAAGTGTTAGTAAAACATAACTTTAAAAACTACGTTAGTAAAACATGTAGGTCAGAAAGGAAGTGCATAAGCGGGCAATCAAATTTCCCCGCAATGACATTCAGGAGACTGTTTGAGCTGCCCCGGACCCTCTGCAGCAGCGACGCGGCACGCTTACGTCTGACCGCTAAGAAGCCATCAGTATGGGCATCCGCAAACATTCCCGACGCACTACAGAAGCGTGGCAGCCCCAGCAGCATCCTGAATGCATTGTTATATTGAACTCGAAGAGCATTGATGGCTTTCTGCGTACAGCTTGTCCAGAGGTTACACGTGTACAGTGTCTGACAATATGCTTTAAAAAGCGTTAATTTCACTTCACACGTACAGCGAGCAAACCTACGGACAAGCATGTTGCATCGAACCGCCAATGCTCTTCGCTCCCTTTCTACATCTAGGTCATCTTTGATGTCTGCAGTAACAATATGTCCGAGGTATTCAAATTGTTGAACACGATTCAAGACACTACCTGCTAGCTTTATAGAAGGAAATCTATCTGAGGACTTTGCTCCAAAAAATAGAACCTCACTCTTCTTGGCATTGTATCTTAAACCGTGCTCCTCAACATACCTCTCACAAACATCCAACAGCTTTCTCAAGCCTGATATTGAAGGGCTCAAGAGTGCCATATCATCGGCGTAACTGATGTTATTAAAAGCCACTCCATCTAAATAACAACCGGCCTGCAAGCTGCTGAGCTCACTAATGAGACCGTCTATGTACAAGTTGAACAAAATCGGAGAAGTCAAACCACCCTGTCTAACCCCGCATTGCAACTTATACTCATCAGAACTAGCCTCCGCCCAACGCACATAGTTTACTTGGTGCCCATACCAGTACCTAAAAATATTTATGAGCTCTAATGGCATATCTGTTTTACGTAATTTACCCCATAACATATCATAATTAATCATATCAAAGGCCCTCGACATATCAAGGAAGCAAGAAAAGACAGGACTCTGATTATCTACGTAATAGCTTACAGTCTTTTTTAGACACATTATGGCAGTCTCTGTTGACAGTCCCTGGCGGAAACCGTGCTGCGCATCATGTAACGTAATATTCTTTCGTAGAAAGGTGTTCAAGATACTGTCAAAAACCTTTGCGATAATCGTAGCCAGGGAGATGGGTCTGTAGTTTGACTTATCCGACATGTCACCAGTTTTATTTTTAATAATCGGCACCACTACAGTTTTCATCATGTCACTGGGCAGATAAGAATGCGAAATACAAAAATTATACAGCAACGCTAAGACTCGGGGCAGATGCTTACCAGCGTGTCTCAAATGCTCCACACTAAGCGCGTCGTGGCCGGGTGACTTACCACGTTTCATCTGGCTAATTGCATTTTTTACCTCTTTCGTTGTAAATCTTATGGTAAGATTTGTCAGTTGTGACGCCGTGGTACTAAACTCAAAGTCATCCGACGACGGCGAGAGTCCCAGCGGTGGATCAACTACAAAAACGTCTTTAAACAAGTTAGATATATCAGTGGCGTCAGACAGCCCATCGACACTCACCGGGAGGGCAGATGCATGGTTCATGTTTTTAGTGCATTTCCAAAATTCCTGAAAATTATTTTTGTCGTGATGTGTGGCCATTCTATCCATAACTATTTGGTCCTCGTGGTCTTGGCACCACTTAATTTTAGCTTTAAATATCTTTCTAGCTTTAACCATATTATTGTACACTTCACCGTGTGAGGGTTTACCCGCTGACACCCATACCAGAAAACTTAGTCTGGCCTCCCGATGAGCCCCGCTAACATGCCGATTCCAGCCTTTAATATAACCTCCTTTTCTTTTACAATGCGGCCCATCAAATGAAGCAACTGCAGCGTTGCTCAGAATCAATACTAAATTATTATATAACTTGTCAATAACTAAACGATGTTCCAATATATTACAATTCATGTCACAACAATTACGGAAGTCATCAGGAAAATCAATAAATTTTAAATCATTATTACATAGTTCATTATATAAAGTCAACTGTTGAAAATGTCTTTTACCCCATATTATTTTATTTAATTTACTGTTATTCATAGAATTCATAATCGGATTAAAAAAAATTAAATTACAATTTATAAATAAAGGAAAGTGGTCAGACCACGTCACATCATATTTCACATTGACACTAGTAATTGACTGATAGGCGGACTCCGTCACCACACAGTGGTCGAGCCATCTTTGACATCCATGAGCCTCGCTAATAAAAGTATACGTACCAGAGTCAATACCTAACATATTTATGTCCGCACACAACCACTTTTGTTCTACGCAAAAACTGCGCAACTCGTTATCAAAAAGTTCATTGGGATGGGAATTAAAATCACCTAGAATATATGCAGATCCTACCTGCTGTTCCTCAATAATTGCATGAATCCTACTGAGACAGTCTGTGAAATCACTCAGGTTCGCTGCACAGTTGGTCGGCATATAAACACTGAACACCAAGATGGATCTGTCACACAACACTATTTTAATCGCTGATATTCGCACTGACTTACAGTCAATCACAGATACATTCGAAAACGCGCTTTTCTTCCACAGTAGTGCGACCCCTCCATAAGGCCTGCCATGTAGCAAACCCACTGACGTGTCCACTGCCGATGTTCCGGTGTAACTAAAGCCTGCATCAATTCCACCAAGACAATCCAGGTCATGAGGCATAAGCCAAGTTTCCTGCAGCGCTACGATATCTGCTGATCCACATAATATCCTCACGCTATCTATAGATCGTTTGACCGATTTACAGTTAAAACTAACCATGACACACTGTTGGTTTTGCATTGTACTCATGTTGTAGTTTCGTTATCGCTAATCCTTTTATTTACAATGTTTACAAAGCGACGGAATGAAATTCCATCGGGCCATAGTTTTGCATCCATGAAGACATTTAACTTCAGTCTAGGAACAAATACTTTGTACGCGTCATAATCTCTTTGTCTCTTGACATTTATCCTCTCTAAGGAAATCTGTACACCAGTTTTCTGCCGAATATAGTTAGAAATATCTTCTGGTGACGCGTCCTTGGCAACATTATTAATAAACAATGGAACCTTAATGTCCGCCGCCTTGAATTTATCTTCTGGTTGTAGGCTTGCCTCTCCTCTGACACTAAGAAATTTATTTCTATATCTTTTCCTCTGCTTTATTTTCCATTCTCCTTCTTCATTTCCCAATTTCCATTCACCTTCTGCACTTGCAATTTGAGCAAAGGATTTTATCTCAGGATGGGGAACTATGTTGTTGATGTGCTCCCCTCCACCGTTAGAAGACACAGCTTGCACCTGCTCCACAACTGGTTTCGTAGTCTCAACGTTAATTTGAGAATTACTTTTAGAACTACCTTCAATATGTGGATCATTCATCACTTTATTCTCGCTTTGTGTAATTGCATTTCCAATCAATGATTTGGATGCGCTTGCATTTTGGTTAAAGCTAGGTGATTTATCAGTGACCACCACATCATCACCGTTGTCTTCGTTGATTTTGAAATTGGCTAATTCCGTTTTCAATGTGCATAAATCATCTTTTCTGACATAGTTTTGCTTGATATCTACCATCTCCTGTTGTAGAATTACTATATCTTTGAGTAATCTTGTGACATCTACATGATCAAAAGTTACAGGAGGAAGTTTATATAAATTCCGTGCCACAAAAATAGGGAGTTCCTCTGTGTCTAACTGTCTCATTAATCCCACTATATCTTCTAAGTCCCTTTGTGATTTTCCCTCCTTCTTCCTTTGAATCTTCCGCTTGGCCGTTTTAACGGATTCAAAAAGGAGATTTTTAGCCGTTACAATGTCCTCTTCAGAGAATCCACTATTACAAATCCGGATCAAGCTCACTGCATCCATAACGTCCATCTTATTTTGGATGAAAGATAACAGTTCATTTATCACTATATTGCAACTGATACATTTTACTACATTCGATGCCATAATTACAAAATATCTCCGAAAACAGTGCGCGCGCGCTCGCGTCGTGACCGAGACTCAATACGATATACCTAGGTATATCGTATTTTTACAATTTTATGTTTATTTTTTTCTTTACTCTGTCTAGACAGAGTTTGGGTACCAATGTCAATATTTGCAAAACCATGTATTTAATTCATCGTTTTGCGTTCTTGGAATGTGAGAGGGTAGTGGTAGCTCAGTGGTGATGGCTTCCTCATTCGTATCGTGGGTCTCGAACCCGTACACAGCCAGCCACTTTGCTTTATTATAGCTTCTGCGTGTCTGACCTCCACCACTCAGTTAGTACTGGTTAATACGATGCCCCTTGGTAAGAATGGTTGTCAGACTTTCGGGCTTCTGATTACTCGTAACAGCTTTCAAAGATTTACAAATGACTGCCGGGACGGAACTCGGTATATGATGAAGGTCGCCCATCCACGGGCAGACATTTCGAAGCACCTCGAAGAACGACCCGCGCGGCTGTTTGTTTTGGCACAGTGATCGTGGTATTTACTTATGTTTTTCGTCAGCTCGAGTTATTCTTGTTCCATAACCATTTGGGTAGATCTGTTAGCAGAGTCTGCATAAAATAACAGCACAATATTCTAGGATACTTCATAAATATTCATTTTGAAAGCAAGTGTTAAGGATGTAATGTTAATGCACATCAGTATACCTACTTCTGCAAATCTCGGTCTCAGTCAAAATTAGGTTTGCTGTAAGAAAACCCAATTCTGGGTTAAGCTCGCCATTGCACATAAGCTACATAATTGCATTTTTTTTTTTTTGTGCAAAATAGAATATGAATAAGTGTTAGTAGTTGTCAACTACTAGTAACACAAGACACCATTAGCAAAAATGTCATGTTAGAGAGCATTAAAAATAGATAGTACCTATAGTTATGTAAACGAAGAAGAAACCAACTTTATTATATAAGTATGGCGACACCTAGAACGCCAAAACTACGCATGTACCTACACGTCGCACAAAATCCGCCAATGCACAAGTAGAGTTATCAGCGAGATTAGGATATGCAATCAACCTTCGGACCACCAGACACAACACCCGTCAGGTCGGAGAACTCCCCCCTTTTCTTTGGAGGATGAGGAACTTGACATCATTTATTTTATTATAAGGCCACTCATAGTTCAACTCTCTCGCGCTGCGAGATTGCTAAAATTATGCTCAGTGGCGGAGTTAGGGCCACTGACGCCCCGAGCAAGAATATTGTGGCGCCCACTTAAGGAAATCATTGTAAAGTGAAAATTTTTTGCTGAACCAATGTGAACGTATATTAAGAATTTCATCTTTCCTTTAACGTCAATGTAAAAAATCCATCTAAAAAAAATCTCAATAAAAAATATGCATATGCACAGAGCGTAGAGCACAGTTTTGAGGGTTTGCACCAGGGGAGGCCAGAGACTCCAACTCCAGACCTTGGCGCCCCCCAGAAAAAAACGCAACATGACTTTGTCTGTTCGTTAGGATGACAATTTGCACTGATGTTTTGGTGTTTATTGATTGGACAGGTAATAGACTTGATTCAAACTCAAAGCATTTATTTCAAATATGTAGATCCGTTGCAAACTGCCTGTGCAAGTAACAGGCTGAGAAAGATATAAGTCCACGCGGACGAAGTCACGGGCAAAGCTAGTTTATTATATTATGTTAAGATATTATCATTTGTTTTCATAAAATGTTGAGGAAAAAAAGTTGTAATCCCGCTCGTTACCCATGGTGTCGTTACCCATGGTGAATGGATATACCTACAATTTATGTACGGACGCCAGCACATCAAGCTGTACGAAACTGACAAATTTTCCCAATCAACCTTGCACAGTTTTGCAAAGTTGAAAATCTACTAAAGTTTGATGGATTGTAGTAGCTTGACATAAATTGTAGGTATCTATTCACTATAGGTAACGAGGCGGGCCATAGGCCATTGACGATTTTTTTTAAAGTGAGGAAAGTTCTCAGGGTAGTTAATTAAGTTTAGGTACCTAATAAAATTTTATGACTTTTTGTAAAAATAGATTAAGTACTTATTCATTTAAATTAATTAATAAGTAGTTAAATCATTAAAATAAAAAATACTTCCAACTTCGTTTGTATTTTTTTGCTTCATTATTGCTGTTTAGTTTAAAAAAAAGCCACAAATGTTATTTTATTATTTCATTAACCGACCTAAAATTGTGGACGATAGATTGAGATGACTATATATTATATTTATTTATTTATTTATTTATTTATTTAGGTCAGCCAACAATTGTTTACACAAAACATTTAACATTAAAGTTTCTTAATAGTACATTTATAAGTGCAACAATTACTTACAGGCTAACACAACTTGCACCAATTATGGTTATTTAGAAGTGCAATATTACAAAGCTAAAAAGATACATACAAATTAAAGCTTTTCAAATTTTTGTTGCGATTATTTGCAATAATCACAACAAAAAAATTAAGAAAATTACAATAAATTGATAAACAGATCTACAATATTAACAAATTAAAAAATAAAATCAAAATTAAAAATTAAATTAAATATTTAAAAAAAATAAAATTAAAACATTACAATTAAAAGTTATAATGATAATAACAAAAATCTCTATCAATGATTTCAAATAAGTACATATTCATCAACAGTCACAAAATCAAAATCAACATTGTTAGTTAAAATAGTTGTGAGAACAGTGCTCGGTAATTACTTTGTAAAACTGTCCTATGCTGTCATGGTGTATATCGGTAAGATCACTGCAACTGTTTAGGTTTTTACACATGCGTGAAATCGGCGAGTTGGCACCCAGAACTGTTCTGCGCAAGGGGGGGTACAATGGTGTGATAGGATTACGCGGATATCGGGCTGGGGCACGGAATTTAAGGAGACTCAGTATGTTTGGGCAGTCAATTTTGTTTCTAAGCAACTTATAGAGAAACAAGGCATCAATAATCTCTCTCCGAGTTGACAAAGAGGGCATTTTAAAGTATTTAAGACGCGTATTATATGAGAGCAGCTGTTTATTTTTACCCGACTGCGCGACGCAAAGGAGGGTAATGTGTTTATCAGTCTATGTATGTATGTTTGTTTCTATGTGGCGTTCTAGAGACCAAATGCGTAGGCCGATTTTGATAATTCTTACGTCAATCGATTCGTCTTAACCTTGCGAGTGTCACTAAAGACATGACAGTAATCAAAATTCACCACAGCGATAACCAGACGCTATATTGTCAAAATGAAAAAAAAAAAATTCGATAAACTATGTCAAGTGGGGTATCGTTGAATAGGTATTTTAAAATCATCTTTAGGTTTCTTTTATCATTTTTCATTTTAAATAATAGTTTAGGATATATAACGATTTAAAGTTGTTTAACAAAACAATCATTCTCGCTAATTTTCTTACTTATTGATTTGTTTTTATTTCAAGTATAAACGATATACAAACAAAAAAAAAACAGTGAAAAAGCATGAAGAAAATATTTAATTTGGATTCCTATTGTTTTTTGTTATCATCATTACATTTCTGTCACCAAAACTATTACGATTCACGACTCATAGTTCGGTAGGTAGGGTACATCAGTAGTTAATAAGTTTTTCGCTATAATATCTTAAAAACTGCGACTGCGAGTTAAACTTAAAACCTGCGGCCTTTAACTGGCGAACGCCTTCAAAGAGAACGACAGAAATGGAAATCAATAGATTGGGTGATAATAGATGAGATTTCTATGGTACCTTACCTAACGCTACGGAATATTAATCTACGCCTTCACGAAATGAAGCATAATCGACTGCACTTTGGTGGTTGTAATATTATTTTATTTGCCGATCTAATGCAATTGCCACCTGTGTCCAAAACAACTGGCGGGGCTTATTGCCATCGACAACCTGCGACGTTAATAGGTGAAGTCAACCTCTGGCATCTATTTGATTTCTGTGAGTTACCACAAAATATGAGACAAGGACATGGCACAACATTAATTGTGGATATATTAAATAATCTTAGAGTCGGTCAACTGACAATGCAACAATTGGAGATATTAGATAGTCGGTCGGAGGTAGACGATCTCAATGAAATCATTCGAGTTTTCCCAACTACTAGACAGGTCGATGAACATAATCAAAAGATGACAACTATATTGGCAAAAACTACTAGGTTGTATAAATTACATGCAGTTGATATATCAGTAGAATCGAAAACGGGTCTCCCTTGTTTTACCGAAAAGAAATTGCCGGGTCTCCCTTGTTTTACCGAAAAGAAATTGCCAAATTATCACTTCCCAAACAAATTTTCGCATAATTTCATTTGCCAAATTATTACATACCAAAAAATCTCTTTACAAATAATTGTTACGAAAACCTATGTTTGGCAAGTGAACGTTTGAACAATAACTTATTCACCAACTAGTACTTTTACCATTTTTTATCTAGTCAAATATTTCAGTTCGTATAACATATTTTACGCAAAATTAAATAAGCCAAATATTTGGTGTCGTCTATTCGTGTCGTATTTTAAACTTACCATTTCAGTCAAAAGCACTATTAACTAGTTAGAATCTCCTATTTGGATTCGGTTGGGGCCCCTATTTCTGTCTGCAGGGTTTACAGGCATCTAACTAACCGAACCTCGGGGTGCCCCTGACGTCGACCGTCTAGGGTTAGCGTTTCGTCAGCAGGTCGACGGATCCCCGCTGCGCGGGGCTCCTATTTCTGTCTGCAAGGTTTACAGGAACCTAACTAACCGAACCTCGGGGTGCCCCTGACGTCGGCCGTCTAGGGTTAGCGTTTCCGTCAGCAGGTCGACGGATCCCCGCTGCGCGGGGCTCCTATTTCTGTCTGCAAGGTTTACAGGAACCTAACTAACCGAACCTCGGGGTGCCCCTGACGTCGACCGTCTAGGGTTAGCGTTTCCGTCAGCAGGTCGACGGATCCCCGCTGCGCGGGGCTCCTATTTCTGTCTGCAAGGTTTACAGGAACCTAACTAACCGAACCTCGGGGTGCCCCTGACGTCGACCGTCTAGGGTTAGGGTTTCTGTCAGCATCTGTTAAATTTCAATTACGTTATATTAAATCAATTTGTGTTATGTCTTCATTCCAAAATTTTTGCCTTTATATTTTTTGTCATAACAAATCAGTTGACTAAACGTTTATTGTCTTAATTTTGTTTGCTGTAATAAATCATTTGCTTAAAGACCAAAACCCTTAATGAAATTTTCCTTGGTGATAATCTGCCAAGTAAACATTTGACCAAATGAAAATGTGCGTAGGAGCCCCGCGCAGCGGGGATCCGTCGACCTGCTGACGGAAACGCTAACCCTAGACGGTCGACGTCAGGGGCACCCCGAGGTTCGGTTGGTAGGTTCCTTGCAGACAGAAATAGGAGCCCCGCGCAGCGGGGATCCGTCGACCTGCTGACGGAAACGCTAACCCTAGACGGTCGACGTCAGGGGCACCCCGAGGTTCGGTTAGTTAGGTTCCTGTAAACCTTGCAGACAGAAATAGGAGCCCCGCGCAGCGGCACCCAGGGGGGCCCCCCCAGCGTTTCCGTCAGCAGGTCGACGGATCCCCGCTGCGCGGGGCTCCTATTTCTGTCTGCAAGGTTTACAGGAACCTAACTAACCGAACCTCGGGGTGCCCCTGACGTCGACCGTCTAGGGTTAGCGTTTCCGTCAGCAGGTCGACGGATCCCCGCTGCGCGGGGCTCCTATTTCTGTCTGCAAGGTTTACAGGAACCTAACTAACCGAACCTCGGGGTGCCCCTGACGTCGACCGTCTAGGGTTAGCGTTTCCGTCAGCAGGTCGACGGATCCCCGCTGCGCGGGGCTCCTATTTCTGTCTGCAAGGTTTACAGGAACCTAACTAACCGAACCTCGGGGTGCCCCTGACGTCGACCGTCTAGGGTTAGCGTTTCCGTCAGCAGGTTGACGGATCCCCGCTGCGCGGGGCTCCTATTTCTGTCTGCAAGGTTTACAGGAACCTAACTAACCGAACCTCGGGGTGCCCCTGACGTCGACCATCTAGGGTTAGGGTTTCTGTCAGCATCTGTTAAATTTCAATTACGTTATATTAAATCAATTTGTGTTATGTCTTCATTCCAAAATTTTTGCCTTTATATTTTTTGTCATAACAAATCATTTGACTAAACGTTTATTGTCTTAATTTTGTTTGCTGTAATAAATCATTTGAATAAAGACCAAAAGCCGTAATGACATTATCCTTAGTAATAATCTGCCAAGTAAACATTTGACCAAATGAAAATGTGCGTACTAAAATTATTCCAAATATTACATTGGTGTAAAAAAAGGTTGCTAAAATTTGTTTGGGTAATGAAAATTTGGCAAAATCTTTTCAGCAAAACGGCAGGATCCCATCGAAAACATATGGTCAAAAACCGAAAGATGTTTATGTTTCTGATGATCCTAACAAAACTGGAGGAATCGTTAAATATTTAACAATCGGTTTAGGATCACGAGTTATGTTACGAAGAAATTTGAATGTTATCCATGGTCTTGTTAACGGAGCAATGGGTGTTATAAGAACAATTGAGTGGCCAGCTCTTCGGAGGGACCAATTGGAACCCGGAGAATTGCCACAGGCTTTTTATCTAGAATTTGACGACAAAGCGATTAAAAACAATGTTCCTGGAGTAGGAGTCAGAATCGAACCATCGACGACAGAATTCGATGCACTGCGCGGACAGGGTAAAATAGAGCGAAAAATGTTGCCACTGATATTGTGCTGGGGTGTAACTGTACACAAGCTCCAAGGAACTACTTTGGACCGAGCTGTGGTTGACTTAAGTTCACGCATTTTTGCTAAAGGTCAAGCATAATTATGTAGCTTTGAGCCGAGTTAGGTCTCTAAAGGGACTAATCATCAGTAGTTTAGACCACCGCAAGTTACTAAATAATCCCCACGATATTAACTCCCTCAATGAAATGACTAGATTGCGAAATTTACCATCTTATAACGAAGTCAATGAATCGTAACTAAAAAGTATGAAATAAAATAAAATAATTTAAAGAAAAACAAAAAACCCGACTGTGTAAAAACTAATTTAAAGAATACGTGAAAAAATTAACTTAAATAAAAACTAAAAAGAAAGAAACAAGCCCAGTAGTTTAAATCATAAATTCTAATGCAGAACAGAACGACTCACAGTCGGGGCCCATTCAAATTTTACCAATCAAATCTTCCCAAGGGGCCCCGACTGTGAGTCGTTCTGTTCTGCATTAGAATTTATGATTTAAACTACTGGGCTTGTTTCTTTCTTTTTAGTTTTTATTTAAGTTAATTTTTTCACGTATTCTTTAAATTAGTTTTTACACAGTCGGGTTTTTTGTTTTTCTTTAAATTATTTTTTTCCTATAGAAAATGCAAGGTGCCACAAAAACCGTTTCTGAACTCTTTCCAAAAGCAACTTATGTGTGGCGTAATGTGGTCTCCATACAACACTGCAGTACTCTAGGACGCTTCGTACAAGGCTATAATACAGCATCTTTTTGGTACCAACCTGTTTGAAGCCCCTGGTGTTTCTTATCACAAACCCTAACATTCTCGACGCTTTCTTAACAATGTTCTCGATGTGGGGGACAAAAGTTAGTTTTTTATCAAACAGTACTCCCAGATCCCTAATTTCATCCACTTCTTGTATTTTTTTATTATTTATGAAGTAATCCGAGTGTATGGGATGAGACTTTCTTGAGAATGACAAATGATAACATTTTTTTAAGTTAAGTTCCATTTTGTTAGTCTCACACCATTTAACAACTCTGTTCAGATCTTCTTGTAGAAGCTGGATATCACTCGGTGATTCGATTATTCGAGCAAACTTCAAGTCATCAGCATAGAGAAAACAATCGGAAAAGCAAAAGCAGTGGGGAAGGTCGTTAATATATATGATAAATAATATAGGAGCAAGGTGTGACCCCTGTGGGGCACCGGAAGTCATGCAATAATTGCTGGCAGATCGAAAACCGTTAACAACAACATAAAATTCACGCTTTGACAGATAAGATTGTAGCCATTTCAGCAAGGGACCAGTGATGCCGTACGTTGCTAGTTTATGAATCAGTATGGAATGAGGAATTTTATCGAAGGCCTTGCTGAAATCGGTGTACAATACATCAAATTGCTTGTTTGAGTCGATAGATTCAATTAGGGACTCCGAGAAAGCCAGTAAGTTTGTGGCAGTAGACCTTGAGGCAACAAAGCCGTGTTGGTGATCGCTGAGATAAAGTCTGAAATGGCGTTGGATATAAGGGCAGATCATCGACTCAAAAATCTTGGCAAACGTGGAGAGAATCGCGATAGGACGATAGTTAGAAATTGTATCTATTTTGTCCGACTTGTATACTGGGACGACTTTGGCTTTTTTCCACTCAGATGGGAAGGTGCCAGTGGCTAGCGATACCTTGTATATTTTTAATAACGGGGTAACCAGGGCTGATGCACAGGCAGAAATAAATAATGGTGGGATTCCGTCAGGACCTGCTCCTTTCCTGATGTTAACACATTGCAATTTTTTGAGTAGAGTATCACTATCAAGTTCTGGAATTGTCAGGCACTGGCTATTAGTTTCTAATGCGTCAAGAAAATTTGAATCATTCTTAAATTCCGCGCCATGCTCAGGGGTGTATACAGATGCGAAATAATTACCAAAGAGATCACAAATATCCGAACCATTTGATGATATAGTTTGACCGTCCGTCATTGTTAGTGGATAGACACTAGACCCACCGCGCTTAGCCTTAACATGAGTCCAGAATAGTTTAGGATTATCTTTAATTTCTGACTCTAAGTTTTCCATATATGTACTGTACAAAGTTTTGGCCAGGTTTTGACAACGTTTTGAGACTAATTTTAGCTCCAATCCATCCAACGGGTTCTTATATTTCCTAAAGCGTAATCTTAACTTATTTTTCTCTTTGAGTGTCCTTATAATTGCTTTATTAAACCATGGAGGGTAACGGCAAGCCAATGACTTACAGTTTGGGACAAATGTATTTATTGCACTATTTAAAACTTCATAGAATACTTTTAACATACTATCTGCATCATTACTATTAGCAAATTGTTGATTCCAGTCATGTTCGCTAATGTATGTTTTAATATGTTCATAATTCGCCTTATAAAAGTTCTTTCTATTGTTGAGACTATTGTATGGGAGTTTGGATTCTTTTAACAATGACACAATAAGCTCAAGCGGAGGATGTAGTTTATCAACAGGAATTAAAGAGCAACTGCTTTCGTTCACACTGCACGTGGATATGGTTGACAAAACAAGATCTAAAGTCCGCGCAGAACAGTTCTTTACGAGATTGTACTGAGAAAGTCTACTAACGTTCATAAATTCTAATAATCTCAGACACGTGTTAGGTAGTGAACTGTTAACGGCACCCGGAGCCCAATCTATTTTGCCTAAGTTAAAATCCCCTATTATACAAACTGGAACATTTACTGTCTCAAACACGTTATTACAGTGTTCTATAAAGTGGTCAATGGTTGGAAGACATACAGGCGGAGGTAGGTAGACTGCACAAAGAGCTAACTGTCGTGATTTATGTGCAGTCGGAATATCGATGGTAACCCAAAGATCTTCACATTTACTGTGCCATTTATCAATGCGCTTTGAACTTATTTTGGTTGAGACAGCAATCAGAACTCCGCCACCATCCTTATTAGGATGAAAGCCTGTTGTCTCCCTATCTCTTCTGTAAACAACATATCTATCATCAAATAGTTCACTACTGAGTACAGTACTATTTAGCCAAGTTTCGGTTAAAATTAATACATCATAATTCATACAACAAAGGTTAACATAAAATGTGTTAGTTTTAGTTCGCAGACCTCTACAATTTTGGTAGTAGATTGTTAAGTAGTTGAATTTTAAAGGACAGATAGGTACTACGACATGACATTAAAATAAGACGAATTACTTGATTTTACTTAGACTATCAGCGTTTTTGATAAGTATGTATTCTGCTCCGTCTAGTTTTCTTACAAATATTTTGCCGTTTCTGACCCAAACGTATTTGTAACTCATTTCCTTAGCCTTGATCCTAGTCGCTGCATGCAAAGCTTTGTTGATGGGGGAAAGATGTTCAACAACATACACAGGAGATTTCTGACCGGCAATTCCAAAATGGCCACAATGAAGTTTATTATCTCGGTTTTTTTGGTTGTATTTAATAACCGACGCTAGGAGTTGATCGCGCAGCCTAGGTGATGCCATCTGAACGACAATCGATTTAGGACGGGAGCTAGAAGAATTGGTTTTGGCAGTTCGCGTACAATTCAATATGTCTTTTTCTTGAACATCACAATCGACCACTTTCCCGAGTTGCTTGATGATAGTGTACACATTTTCGTTTTTTGTTTCAGGCAAACATTGCACCTCAAGGTTATTCGAACGGGATTGCTGCTCTAAGTTGTTGATTCGCACACTAAGATTTGCCATAGATGTCTTCAGTTCCGTATTTTCTAGTTCTAGTCTGTGTATGGTTTCATTAGACGTTTTCTGATTTCTCTCAAAATCTTCAAATTGCTTGTTGATGAATTGCATTGATATTACCATTTCTTTTATTTCTGCGTTAACAGTTTCCAATTTATTGTTCATGGTGTTGTTCAAATTCTTATTAAATTCCGCTAACATATCACTGAACTCGGCCTTAATTATCTCTTGGATAATTAATCGAATATCCTCTTTATTACATAAGGGTGAAGGCGGTGATGGAGATCCAGTAGCGTGTCTTTTATTTCCTCTATTTTTAGACACATTACGAGTTGGTGTTGAGTCATCTTTACTAGCCATAGTTAATTAAAAAGATCCGTAAAGAAAACGAAGAGAGAAAGAAAAAGAAACGAACCAATCGTCCTCTCAGAGGCAGTGTGTATTAGGTAGGAACGCTTGCGACGTCTTCGTTACTTAATCTTTGGTGTGAGCGCTCGCATACGTCACTGACCGTGGGCGCACGCCAGTATGTACCTTATGCGCGCTGCGTAACCGTGAGAGTAGCATGGACTGTGCGTAAAATGTCTTGTCACGTACTCACCGAATGACCCGTCGAGATTTAAAAATTTTAACAGTTCACACCAAAAATCGTATCAATAACACACTTTATTATACATTTTATCATTGGTTACACTTATGAGATGAATGTTAAGTCACTTGGGGCACTTGTATTTAAAAATAAGTCCAGAATTTGATTAATTTTTACAATTAAGCAAAGAGCAAAATTATACGTAATGTTAACCGTTTGACCGCTAGGGCAAAGAATGCCAAGAATTTATAGTACCATTGTCAAAAGGGTAGTCTAGTACGGTACCTAAAACTTCGTTATAATTGTTTCAGAGGACAACCTATTAAAGAAGTTCATCTTCAGCTGTCACTGTAGTCTAGAGCGGACCAAGAGATGCATCGAGCACTTTTGCACAGGCCGCGCTATCATGAGCGAAATATTCACCAACAGGGACCCACAGTCAGCTAGATTAAAAACAGCGTTTGATATCACGTAAGTGAAGAATTATGTCTAACTTCTCTCTCTCTTCATCATCCATCGTTATCCGACTAGGCTTAAAACCGATTTTATTCCTCTATAGTTATTGCACTCCAGCATCTGCATCACCTTTGTTTTTAATTCTGGGCATAACTGTTCCACCACGGCTTTTTCTACCTACAACTTTTTGAAGAATAAAGCTACCACGTCCATCCACCTGTAACAACTGGTATTCCATCAGGTCCTAATGCTTTACCTTTCTCCATTCCATTAACTGCTATTCTCACTTCATCCATACTAACGTTTCTCACTGATCCTTCACTGGTAATTTTTCTTATTCATCAGTCTTTATAGCCATTACACCTATCATTAAGGATAAGTTGTCATCCTCCGAAAGAACCATTCCAGATTGATGTCTTTACGGATTTTATTTGACTAACATCCTTCGCTTTTTTCTCTCTAGGTCTCGCAAGCCTGTATTGTTGTTTTTGGCCTACTATCAAGTTCGTCATAAAGCTTGTCCTGAATTTTGCTCTAGCTATTGCTACAGCATTCTTGGTATGTTTCTTAAGAGAAACACCCAGATACTCACCCTTTCTTTCAAGTTTAAAACTAACATTTTCAACTTTAATATTGCCATTCTTTGAATGTCTTCTTTTCGTCTTCACCCATTCTGATTTTTTTCGACCACCGCCATATCTATCTATTGTATGACGTTTAAGTACTTACTTCTTATAATATTTTTTTTTCAGAAATGTCGCGACATACACCGCCGGTGTAGATGAGCTCCTAATTTACCGTCTCACTGACACAGAGCCTTTTGAATTTTACAACATCCTCAAATCATTCACGTTGCAAACTGATCATTGGCTCGGGCTGGAAAAAGAAGTGCTTCCTGAGAACCATGTCATTATTTATGACATTGGAGTATTCACGCTCAAGATGGTCGCAAAAGCAAATATATTTTTCTTTCAGAAGTTTATAATCTTCTTATTAGTGAGTTATTTTAGTTCAACACTTCTGTATTGGTTATCACACAAAATTATCTCGAACAAAAATCTCAACAAAGAGCTGACCTACTTTAATTCAATACATTTTTGACTTTTTATCATCGCTCTCTCTCTCCGATACAGTGTCACTTGGTCAAGATCAAGAACCTCTCATATAATAAATATAACTTTACAGACTAGATATACCTACAATACTACGCAGGATTTGTACTCAAGCATTTTCAATTTATCATTGATGAAGTTCCTATACTTTTGTTCGTATTTCAGGAGGCAATGCCTGTCCGTTTGTCACAAATCCACGTGGTCAACTGCCCATCCTACACAGAGTACATGTATGGCTTGGTCAAGGGGGCAATGCCACAGGAGACTCGGGAAATTGTAAGTATTGGTAGTCCAATAAGAACAGATATAGTGAGTGATTGCCTCGCTGGTCTAGTGGTTGCAATCGCGACTGCTGAGCAGGAGGTCTCGGGGTTGATTCCCGGCTCGGGTAGAATGTTGTTGGGTTTTTTCATTAGGAATTTCTTAACAGCCACCGAGTCTGCATTCTGTCCGGTTGATGGCAATAGGCTAAACATAACTGGCGAAATGTGGGTGTACTATTAGGTACACCTCTGCCTAACCCTTTGGAAGTCCCCAAAGGATTAGGCGCGATGTTATGTTATAGAAAGTGGGTAATATTTGTGCGTGGGTTTGGTGGTTTTCTATTAAGGGGGAAGCGCTAGGGTGGCCCGCGAAATTCAGATAAGGTTGAAGGATTCAATGAGGAAGGTTACACTCAGACTCAGATCCAGCCTATCCCCTTGCTGCATTCCCCAGCGACGCCCTAAGCCGAGGCTATCCCACAGGGGGTGCCCTTAGCGTGTGGTCGCTTAGTTTATAAGTTTTGCCCCTGACTTAGGCCTTACACTCAAGGCATCCACAACACAGTCCGGTTAAGCAGAAGCCAGCCTCATTGGTTGACCTGCGAGATGCAATTACCAAAAAAAAATGAAGGTCGGTCAAACCTCATTGTAGATGGCGTGGCAGCACATCTAGTTACAAATTTTACCAATTTAATTTTTTATTTTAATTTTATTTGTTAGGGACAAAAAACAGTTACATGCCAAGCTTAACTAGAGATTCTTAAATTAGCACAAGTAGGTCAATGAGATGGGCAGACGACATTGTTGCCATTGCGGGAATATCCTGGATGAGGCTGGCACAGGAGCGTGGAGCTTGGCACAAGCAAAGAGAGGCCTATACCCAGCAGTGGGTGAAATCGGGCTGTGGATGATGATGATGATGATGAGGTCAATGAGGTCAATCAAGCTATTACATTTTATTGAAATTTAAAATGATATCATCACATTTTCAACGAATAGCGTAGCGTCATTAGTATCACCATTATTGTTGTTAATTTGATGATATTTCCCAAAAAACGATTCTCTATTTATATCGAAACCGATGAAAATTTTATACATTTTCAGATTCATTTCCACACGGATCACATGGCGTTACACAAGTTCATAGAGAAGAAGTACCTGCCTACAGAATACGGTGGTGATGCAGGGAGCATGGTTGAACAGAGCTCGTACTGGGTCAAAGAAATTAATCATGTCAGGTAAACCAGAGATTGTTTAATAAATATGTACTTTATGCTATTTTACTATAAATGCGAAAGTAACTCTGTCTAAGTAACTCTGCCTACCTTTCTGTATGTTACTTTCTTATGTCGTGACGGTTGTACCAATATGGATGAAATTTGGCACACGAATATCACGATCATGACCTGGGATAAGACTCCTATTTCCCAACTCAGGTCATGGTTAATCCGTGGGTGGAAATTATCACACGAGAATTGCACAGCCCAAATATAACTACTTTTACTTGAATACTGATAGTAACTTTCCTTGACAAAAATCCGAATTCCCGCAGACGAAGCCGTGAGCAAAAGCTAGTTCGCAGTAAACAAGGAACTTGCATTGGGGAGCATATACCCGGAACATTCGAACAACTTTGCTAGGGTTGTTCCTTATCTAGCAGCACGTAATCGGACTTTGCCATACTCCTATTGATTGTGTCGCTCAGAACGTGCTGTCGAACGCATCGTCGATGCAGCCGCGTGCGATAGAATTCCCGCTCTGTTTCTCGCTCTTGCTAATGACGATTCTGAGCGACAGAAAAGGATTGAAGCATGGAAAAGTGCGATTCCGTGCTGCTAGAAGAGGCCCAACCCTAAGGTTCTTTCGGAAACTGTAGGACTGTATAGGATTTTGCAGTATACACTTCACGATTTGCGCTGGACCTTAAACTTTTTGCAATCCTAAATTGACCATTAATATCTTCTTGAATATGAAGGATTATTATTACTTAGTTAGTTATTTGCCTTCTGTTTTCAGGAAATTCTACCTAAACGACGATCTCTGGAAGGCAGACATCAGTAAGAAGGTCAAGAATGGTGCAGTGGATACTACCATGAGTGGTTCTTTTAGAACTCTCGCTATAGATTAAATCAATTGTGATATTTTTAAATATTGAGAGGTTCCGTCAAACTGGCACGGAAAAACGGTGGACGTGGCTCCGGACACGGGCTTAACCGAGGTTGTACAGAAGTATCTGCCAAAGTCCGGTGTCAACAGCCTATCCGCAATCTGCTCATATCGGTTCCTCATTGCTCCTAATTTGGATATAATTAATTTTAGTTCAGTATCTATAGGTACTAATATTATAAAGAGGTTTGTCTGTACTGTATGTAGGGGGTAATCTCCGGAACTTATGATTCAATTCTAAAAATTCTTTCACTGGCAGAAAGCTACATTATTCGTGGGTGTTATAGGCTATACTTAAATTATATTTACATCATGCATACTCGCCGAGCTATCACGATTTTGGCGGACGAAGTCGCAGGCAAAGTGCTAGTTTGTATATAACAAATCCATTTTTAGCCCAAAATAGTTTGTTATAGGCCTTAGACAAACCATGTTTGGCTTGGCAAACTTGTTGTTGTCACTAGAAATTGTTTTCATAAAAAAAGAGATAAAGTTTCCTAAGAAAGTTTCCCGGTATCTCTTACGGATTCGGTATTTCCCATATTTTCCCAGTTAAAAGAATTACTCTGTACCTACTTAAAGTATTGTAATTAGAGGTTCTTTAATATATTTAATTCCTATCTTCATCAGTTAGACTGTCGTGCTTCTTCTTGTCGTCGTTCTTCTTCTTCATTTTATGTAATACTAGCGACCCGCCCAGCTTCGCACGGGTGCATGTATTATACATAAACCTTCCTCCTGAATCACTCTATCTATTAAAAAAAACCGCATCAAAATCCGTTGCGTAGTTTTAAAGATTTAAGCATACATAGGGATATAGGGCCAGAGAAAGCGACTTTGTTTTATACTATGTAGTGATTTATCGGGTAGAATAATTAAAGTAAAGAAATTCAAGCCAAAAAAACTGTTTCGATTACACCCATCCTCAGTCTCCTTGGGCTTGGTTCCATCTCCATTCCAGAATATCGATGGAATCAATTCTGATTTGACTGAAAATCTTCTTAGCGTGTCGAAGTCAATTTAAATAGCCCAAAATTTGGGGATGAGTTTGAAAATAAATGCAATCTAAAAAAATCTGATTTGACTGAAAATCTTCTTAGCGTGTCGAAGTCAATTTAAATAGCCCAAAATTTGGGGATGAGTTTGAAAATAAATGCAATCTAAAAAAAATCTGACTCTGAAAGTATCACTAGAGTGATTTCTCTTTACGATATCATTAGATCCAAAGGCGTTTTAGATTAGAATCAAATGAGATCGTTTTAAATGCATTTATGTGAATCGTGCATGCATACATTGCACAAATTGGACATCAGCAAATGTCAAGGCAGACAGATATCTACTTGTATAATCGTTTATCTAATAATAGAATAATTATTACATTATATTTGTGGAAAAAAGTATTAAGTAAATAATATAAAAGGTCAGTTATTAACCTGACATTCGGGATAAAAAATTGACATTAATAAAGCCTTTATGTCGTAGCTGTAAGGTTGATATTCAAAGTGCAAAACTTACCACTTATCCGCGGTAGAACAGACTTATAAATAAAAAAAAATTCAGCATCATAATTATTTCAAAAATAAAAATTTTAATAGCTCAAAAATTATCACATAAAAATAGGTACAAATACCGTAAAATGAGGTACTTTAACTACATATATATTTTTTGTAAATAATAATATGAATTACGTTTAAATTCGTAAAATGGTTCAAGGTGACAATAATAATAGGTACGTCTATGACCATTTTAAGAATTTAAACGTAGTTCATATTGTTATCCTATTATGATTCTAAAATGGCTATTTTAGACCCCCAGCACAATGGTAAATATGAATTCCTAAATAATAATAAAAAATGTTTCTTCACATCGTTGCATATTATCGAAAAATCTTACTCTGTGTGGTTAACTTTAGATCTTAGTTTGTTTTCATTAACAAAATAATTAAAACAAAATGTGGATCACTCAAGTTACAAAAAAGTACATGTTTTTGTATTCCCTAATCCTAGATTATCATAAAATACTTATTACATATTATACTTTCTTCAATATGAACGAAAATCGTGAATGATATTGTGTATGAATGATTAAAAATCACCATGATTCTGTATACTTATTAAATAAATTGAGCCGCATCGTTAAAGATTTTAAATTTCAAATCATAAAAATATGAAAAAAGAATAATAATAAAATAAAAACTTACATAATCCTTAAAAATATGCCTAAATAATTAATATCCCACTGAGGTCGCATTACAAAATAATGCTATCGGTACTTAAACAAATAGAAGCATATCATCAATCTAAAGCTAGTGATCTGAATGAGCCGGGCAGCTCCTTGACTTTGTCTACCCTGTCGTCATGGTTGCCTGAAGGTCTCAGGGACTCGTCCACTGCCCACCGTTTGTCATTTGTTAGGAACCAATCCCTGTAATTGATAATATGCCTGATTAGTAAAGAAACACAGATCTGATAATAACCCTGACCTATGTCCACTTGATATTTTGGATGCCGATAATAAAAGAAATGTTATTGCTCACGGGAAATATTCACAAAGTGTTCGTTATATGAAAATACACCCATTATTTAATGATTATTTTCAAGAGTATTACGACGCAAGTGAACAAAACACACAAACAGAACACAACAGGAACTCAAGGTTCAACTTGAATTGTGGAATTCCCAAGCAGTAGGAATGGAATATTTGGAGCTGTTTCAATAGAAGATTCAAATAATTACCTCCTGGCCTCCATCTTTTTAATCCACTCCCGCTTGATCTGTTCAATGGAACCAGCTTTGCCGCCGAACTCCGATGGTAGGATCTCCTGAGGAATATCCTTATACAACGTATCGGTGTTGGGCTCGTGGAACTTGATCTGAAATAAGGATACATAAATAAATATTAAGGTATAATTTGATTAATAATTCTTAATTTAGTTTAATTGTATGATTGGATCATCAGTTGACTGATATAAATAAATAATAATAATAAAATAAATTTTTAGGCAAAGATATTATAGAGCCAAGTACTGTCCCTTAATACATCGAAACCTGGAAAAGGAACCGGACTAAATAGCAAAGCATGCATACATACTCTGTCAATGTTTACAATACAAAATAAGGATAATTCAGAACAATTTCACCTAACTGCACAATCAGCTATTTAACCATCACTCCTTCATGTTATTTTACTGTAAGCTAGAGTACTCACCACGGTTAACTTAACAAAGTTTGCAATTGATTATCGTTAACATGTGCTTTGTACAGACGCTAGCACACCAAGCTACTACAATCTGTAAATTTTTTTTAATAGATTTTCAACTTAATCGCTAAAGCATTAGGGTCAATGTTGATTGGGAAAATTTGACAGTTTCGGGTAGCCTGATATGCTGGCGTCTGTACATCGAACGTTCTGATACAACGTTTGTTTTCTCTGAGAATTCTACAACTACAGTGAAATTAGAAAGTGGTTTAGTAAACCCAAGGATAATATTTAGATTTATGAACACAGTTCCTAGCACGAGCGCGCGGTGTAAAACGTAACGTAAATACAAACGTCGATTTTTGAATCGAGAATACAATAATTCTATTAGTTAAATTGTTTGCAGCAAGCACAATCGGTATCATCCATAGATATGAATAAATTCTTAAAATTATGAAAATATTATTATGATTAACGAGTATTATTAATTTTAAAATCGACGTATTCACGTTACGTTTATACTGCTGCTAGGGCCACAGAACCAAGATTTTCTGAGCAATAAAGCTTGATAGTTATATGCTTATTCTAAATACTGTCTAAGTTTAACATCTGCTTAGAAACCATTACTGAGGTATTACCAATATGTATTCGTTTTATCAACGTGTCGTTAGAACGACAAAACTCTGTGCTCCCATATCGAAAAGGTAGAAACCAACCAGTTTGGAGACTTCTGTCTTCAGGAACGGCTTGCAGACGGCGAAGATCCTGCCGATGTAGGACGGAGCGTTGATGACGTGTACTTGCTTTAGCCGAATCGGCATCGCCTCCTGGAATTAACAAAAGATGCATCTTTAGCAAAAAAATAAAATAAAATAAAAACAACAAACAAGAAACCAAGAAGTTATTTTTTAGATATTTATTGTACCTATCACAATGTTTTCTTATTTAACCCAAAGGTTGACTGGTAGAGAATGCCTTGTGGCATTAAGTCCGCCTATGTACCACTATTGTACATGAAGTTTAAATAAATAAATAAATAAAATTTCTGTGTGTACTTTGTACCTAATTTGATAGTTGGCCTCCTGCCAAAATAATCTAAGCTCTGCCTGATCGTTTATTATTGACTTGCCAATGCCTTTACTAGCCTTCAGATTTAGTTATCTGTGTTCATTCACTGTAGCCATATAATCAATATTTATCATCTATACATATAAAATTAAAAGTCCTGACTGACTGACTGATATATCAGCCTAAACCGCTAGTCTTAGAGAAATGAAATTTGGAGGGTGTATTCTTTGTTAGTAGGTATGCACTAAGAAAGGGTTTTTCGAAATTCCACCCCTAAGAGGGTGAAATGGGGTGTTGATTTTTCTGTGAAACTTTTAATTCTCGGGGTCGAGTGACTTGAAAATTTGTGTCCATACTCTTCAGTTAAAATTATGAGAAACGTGTATCACACTGTTTCCAAAATCATCCAATATAAAATTAAATGTCCTGACTGACTGATTTATCAACGCACAGCTTAAACCGCTGGTCTTAAAGACATGAAATTTGAAGGGTGTATAAAATCTTTAGGGTTCCTCAATGTACGAGTACGTGTTTCAGACATCTCACAATTAACTGTATTATTATAAGTACTTCCATTCTACATTCCATTTAGGGTTACTAGGTACAGCAATGCGCATTGAGATCAAAGATCGCAATTAGTGGATAATACTAAGTAATTAAAAGTTTATAGTCGTGTTAAGTATTGCTCATGAGCTTTGTTCGCAAGATTTAATGGGTGGTTGCAGTACTACATCTTACTTAGAGAATTGGTTATGTAGTTACATTAACTTTGAAACTACGCTATTATTTTATTTCTCAATCAGACCTATGTTTGCAATTGCGTTAACTTCAGTTGGTATCAACGTGAATTTTAACAGTTTGTCTGGGGCAGTCGTTACGGGTACTGAGCCTGATAATTGGTTTATCTTTAACTGAAGACGTTTCCAATAAAAAGCTAGACGGATAAATGATTCGATGCTAAGAGGTACTTATAATAACACTAGCGACCCGCCCCGGCTTCGCACGGGTGCATGTTTTATACATTTAAACCTTCCTCTTGAATCACTCTACTTATCTGATCTATTAAAAAAAAACCGCATCAAAATCCGTTGCGTAGTTTTAAAGATTTAAGCATACATAGGGATATAGGGACAGAGAAAGCGACTTTGTTTTATACTATGTAGTGATAACATCACGCTTGTTATTCTCTACGGGTTTGCAGGACAAGACCTAATATTACACCCTCATTTTGGCAGTTATGTTTTAAGTATCAAGTTATAGAGGGCGAGCCTGTATGCTGCCATCATCCGAGCACAAATCCGGAGTTGATTTGTGCTCGGTTGGTGGATGCTACCGAGACATTTTTGTGAGAAAAACCCAATAACACTTTGCCCGACCTGGTAATCGAACTCAGGACTACATTCTCAGTAGCCCACTAGATCACTAAGAGACATACTTTCTTAATAGGAACATGGTCTCCAGCTAACCATCATAACATTGAGAGGGGATTTCACAAGACCCTTGAAGGTCATACCTTAAATTAAACTTGCTTGTTGCAACCGCAAATTTTCGAAAGATGAAATGATTTATTAATGTTTACGTGTCTAAAGTTTATCATTTCGAAAGTTTAAAAAATAAACTTTTACAAAATATAGATGGCCTTCATGATTTGGAATATTAGTTATTATTATATCGTACGTGGAGAGAACACTATTTTAGAATGCCAGCAATATATCTTAATGTTTTTATGTAAGTTGCATAAAATTAAATGAATTGTGATTTATTGACCCACCAATATATTAAAATTAATAAAATAAAATAATACGGCAATCTCAGCATTGTTGTTATGTAATTTTACTTTCTACAAGTAGCTTTAAAGAAGAAAGTTTCGTCAAAGAGTACTGAAAGGAACTTTATGCCATACTAGCTTTAGCTCGCGGCTGCGCTCCCCTTTTTTTTCGGATGGGAAATCGTCAAATGACTTCTCCCGCTCTGGGCGGAGCGGAAGGGAGTGTCAGACTTTTACTGACCAAAAACCATCCATGTTCCTTCTTTTGCCCTTTATGTTCCAGGGCCACGGTATCTCTTTCGAACAGTCCCGCAGCCCTGGCAGGCATCGGCCCTTGCGGGCCCCTCATGTTCGCTGACATCTCTTTGAGGCGCGCGTGGAACACGAACGCGCCGTCGACACGGCCTGTCGTCATAAGACGGACGGACGGTGAGCTAAGGCTGCGCTCTTCTTATGTACGGAAATTAACACACGGAAACGTTTTAAAAATTATTATAGCATATCACACGCGGGGATAATGTAGCTTAGTGAAAGAATTTTCAAAATCGGATCAGTAGTTCCGAAGATTACTCGCTACATACAAACCTACAAATAAATCTTACCTCTTTATAATATTACTATACAGGGTGTAAACGGACCCTTCTCGAAGCCGTCAGCATTATGTACATCAAACTAAGTAACATTTAAAAAAAAATTGCTGGCAAATGACTTTTCTTTTGGGGTGAAAAATCACGTTTTACATTAGGACTCAATGTAACATACTCAAAACAATGTGCTGATGGATGGATTAAATAGTACGGGGGTCGTAGTAAAAATCTTACATTAAAAACATGTATTAAAAAAAAAACTTGTGAATAAGTTGGAACTTTGACCCCCAATAGCTCCGTAACTAACAGGTTCCCAGGTATGGTCTAGAACAAAAAAATATCGCAAAGACGGGGAGAGCAAGGCTGAGCGCAGACTTGAGTCACGACAGTTTTAAGACAGACTATTGCTTCACAAAACATATGAAGCCGCGCAAACTTCAAACAAAACGTCTCAAGACAAAACTGTCTAATACCTACAAGAACTGCACAGCGACAAGTCTGACTAACGATTGTCGTCTTCCCTTTTGTATGTATGCGGGCGCGCACATCAACGACGAAACAGTCTAGCGACGTCCCTTCTCTCTTGAAGTCTTTTCCTTTTATCAGTCTTTCACTATCCCAATATTTACGTCTGCGTCGTTTTACAAGTGCGCGCGTATCTAGGATGCTTATCAGAACAATATCGATGAAGTCCATTTTGATACTGAGAAAAGAATTGAACGGTGTGCGCCACGTCGTCGTAGTAGACAAAACAGTGTTGTTTTAGGTGTGCGACGTGTCGTAGACAAAACTGTTTCGTTTTAGTTTTAAGACAGACTTGTCTATGTGAGGCAAGTCTGTCTTAAAACTGTCGTGACTCAAGTCTGCGCTCAGCCCAAGTGCTTTTCGGCTTCGTTAAAGGCCTTGTACACATCCTTTAAATGACGCAGTTATTTAAAAAACGAACATACCTGTGTGTACATCATATATTTCCTGAGCGCAGACAGATTCACCTTCCCAATGAACTTGAGAGACACATTAGCTGCATCAAAGATCGGAATTTCTCCCGCAGGAATCTCATGATCCTCAGTTAGCCTGGTGTCAGCTAACATGAAGAATGTCTTCACAGCATCCACGAAGTTGAACAGATCCAGTTCAGGATTGTTGAGGCGGTAGATGAAAACTTTGTAGTTCTCTTTTGTTTTGTATGGGAGAGGCAGCATGTCCCTGTGATAAGGAAATGTAAGTGTGATTACAAAGATAATGTTAGCAATCTTAGATTCATCTATACAAATAAACAAAATTGAAGTGTCTGTTTGTGATATCAAAATAAAAGCTTTTTACTAAATACATATGAAAGTATATACGTTACTTATAACAAAAACATTTTTTTTTTTCAATTTTTGTCTGTCTGTTTGTTCCGGCTAATCTCCGAAACGGATGGACCGATTTTGATGGGACTTTTACTGGCAGATAACTAATGTTATAAGGTCTAACATAGGCTACTTTTATTTAGATTAGATTTAGAAAAATAATTAGGGTTCCGTGCAAAAAAATTAAAACCCTTTAAATTGGTAACAAAACTCGATTGAAAAAGGGATGTAAGTAATATTTTTTTTAATAATCATTTTACGCGAACGAAGGTCGTAGGCAACCGCTAGTTAGAGTTAGGAAGAGCAATGGATGGAAAAACAAAAGTTTCTTTGAAACAACCACCTTTATTGTGGTATGGGCCAAAAACCAATAGGTTTTGGGCTACACGTTTTTCATTGCAGCTATGTTAGTAATTCTAGATCATGTAAATGTGTCAAAATCAAAATCAAAATATGTTTTATTTCACATAGGCCTACATGGGCACTTATGAAACGTCGACAAAAAAGTGCACGGTTCGGGTTGGTCGTTTCCTATGGAGAAGAACCGGCAAGAAACTCCATGGTTACTCTTTTAAAATGATTAGATTTTACAATATTATCATGTTACAGCATAAGTACTCAAGTATGGGGGGACAGCATAGGCCCGACAGTAAGTCGTTGCTTACTACACATAAAAACGGAAAACAAGATAAGAGGTTAACAAAAGTTATCACACCTCTAGGAATCTACAAAGCCTACACTGTTCACACATTCACAAACGTCCAGTCAGTGCAAGCATTTGTCAGTTATCGTGGAGCTCGACTTATAACTCAAGGAGCTCAACGTCACGACGAACAATACCAAAGAAAGGACATTTGGGTGGGTCGCTTATAGTACTCAAACTGCCAGACAATAGTTAAAATTAGAGAAAGACCCACATGGTCCTCACATTCACAATGAAAAAATAATAAAATATTTGTCATATTAAATAATCATGTCAATTTATTAAATGTAAATATACACAAAACTAAATACACAAAACAAAAATAAAATAAAATATTTAACATGTAAATATTCGTCAAAAAATAATATCATAGGTTGTACTTGAAAAAGTAAACAATGTTATGTGTATAAAGAAAATTCGCAAAATGTCAAATTGTAAAAAAGGTGTCGCAGGTACTCTTAATATGGGCAAAGGAATGCACACCCGAGGCAGATCCTGGCAGGGTCGCCATGTATTGTGAGACGAGTGGAATGAAAGACGAGTTGAGATACACTGACTATATTTAAGATAAACATGATGAATGTAAGTACGTAATAGTGGACACATACTACAACCACTAAAAATGGAAAAAAACTCCAAACTCTGGGCAGTATCTTAAATTGACATCGAATAATCTACGCCCGACCCAGGGATCTAACCCAGGGCCGGCTCAGTAGTGGTAGTTACTAGTCAGTACCCAGTGTATACGATTTCTAAACCAAGGTGGCAGTATTACTAGTATTACGCTATTGGAAAAAAAGTTATCGGGGGAATAGTCTTATTTACCAACAAAAATCTTTATGATTTTACACGAAAATATTTTAATGACTATTGTATTGTATTATATATTTTATGTAGCGAAGGGTCAATTTTTGTTAGAGGTAAGTAAGCCGGAGTACCTTTTTTTTTTTTTTGGTGGGTGGGAAATCATCAAATGACCAGTCCCGCAGCCCTGGCAGGCACCGGCCCTTGCGGGCCCCTCCCATTTGCTGACATCTCTTTGAGGCGCGCGTGGAACACGAACGCGCCGTCGACACGGCCTGCCCGTCGTCATACGACGGACGGCGCCGTCCGTCCGTCGTATGACGACGGGCAGGCAGCTAGCCCATTACTTACCGTCCACAGGCCCGCAATCCGGAGTACCTTACGTACGGAGATCCTTAATGTGATCATATTATTTGTCTATACATAGAATACTGACGGTACCATTTTTAAAGGGAAGCCGGTAGGAATCGAGTTGTATGGAACCTTCGCCACTGATTTGTAATATGTATTGTAGGTAGGTACAATTGCTAGAAATTATTATAAGTAGAAAGGTGGTGGTAGGTTGGCCAGCCTGGTACTGATGGTGATGGTTGGTTGGTTGGTTGTAGTAGTATTGTTGATTGAGCAATTTTTTACAGTTAAGTTCAGAGGTGATACTTAAGTATCACCTCGGAACTTAACTGTGAATTAGCACCTATTATACATCTTCAACTTGTTTGGTTACTTCCTATTAATATCCAAATTCTATAAATAAACATGGAGCAAAGGTTTTTCCGCATTAGACGTTTATCAAACCGGACGGTCATTCAAAGTCAAGAGAATTCGCCGATACATGATTTGAAAGCGTCATCAAAACTGGTTGGCTCAGGAAAGTTTTTGCAAAAAATAACTTTAAATTAGCGTCATAATGTTAAGTCTATGAGTAGCGGAGACAAGTGAAACAAACGACTGCTGAATTCACACTGATTTATTCGTAGGTGAAGCGAGTACTTTAAACATGGACGCAGCCACGCACACATATACAACAACTCCTCCCCCATACTATAGGTAACAGTTTCAAGTAATTAGTCCTTGTAATCTACTCTAGGGATTTTGCGTAAGAACGTCCGGGATAAAGGGTTATACCTCTGTATCTGTTGTTCCTTAATTTGTGGTGGGTGGTTACTTTCCGACAGAGCCTCATGAAACTCTTCAGCGTCTTCGTTTCGAGATGTGGACTGTTTGGCTGTTTCCATAACTGGAGATCTTTGCTCTTTGATCTTTTTCTTTTTTTGATCTTTGATCTGTTCTTTGATCTTTGTTTTTTTTTTTTTTTTTTTGGTAATCTTTCGAGCACCGCTTTAAGTCTTTGCAGGTGAACGTCCCTTGTTGGACCTGTGATGAGGACGTCGTCAAGAAGACAAAGAACTCCATCCATATCAGATAGGACACATTCCATCGCTCTCTGAAATATGGACGGTGCGCTAGATAAACCGAACACCATACGAGTATATTTATACAATCCACGATGTGTATTAATACAAGTTAATTTTTGGGAATCCTCATCTAATAAAAACTGATTGTACGCCATTGACAAATCAAGTTTTGAAAACTGTAGTCCTCCATGTAATCTACTAAACAGTTCGTGGACCGTCGGCAGAGGGTACTGCTCCACAATCAACTGTTTATTGATACTAACTGAGTAGTCTACACACAGCCTAACTGTACCGTTGCGCTTCAACACAGGGACAATAGGTGACGCATACTCGGCATGCTCAACCGGTTTTAATACTCCCAATTGTACTAAACGATCGATCTCATTATTAATTTTGTCTTTTAATGCGAAAGCGATAGGGCGCGCTTTAAAAAATACTGTTTGAGAGCCGGGCTTAATTTTCAGTTTTACTTTGTACTTATTAAAGGCTCCTAATTTGTCAGAAAAAACCCTTGGGAACTGTGATTGTAGTTGTTTAAACATGTCATCCGTCTTGTCTAAATACATATAAGGTGCAGCTCTAATTTAAAACTCGCAATGAAATCCCATCCTCGTCGCCAATGTTAAGTCTATGAGTAGCGGAGACAAGTGAAACAAACGACTGCTGAATTCACACTGATTTATTCGTAGGTGAAGCGAGTACTTTAAACATGGACGCAGCCACGCACACATATACAACACATAAGCAGTAGTAACCAGTTAATCTCAAAAACATTATTTTGCACCAAAACTATTACAGTAGTTATGCTTATGGTTCACAACCCTTTTGTGAAGAAAACACAACAACAATAACTCTTAGGGAAGGCCCTAATAGATTAGATCGGCATGGAGTATTGCAGTCACCTTTGGGATGGCTCAGCCAAATACCAATTAGCCACACTCGACCCTGTTGAGCGCAGAGCCAAGAGGCTCATTGGTGACGATTCGCTGGTGGGTACCAAGCTTCATAGCCTGGCCCACCGGCGCAAGATTGCATGTCTGTCGGTCTTTTACAGGCTGTACTTCGGTGAGTGTGCCCAAGAGCTCCACGAGATCATTCCATCTCCCTTCTTCCATCGGGAGTTCAGACATACTGCGGGTTAGCACCCATTCCTTGTCGATGTTCCACACATTCGCACAAAGCGCTTTGCTACATCGTTTATTATGCGCACAGCCAAGGAGTGAAATTCCCTGCCTTCGTCGGTGTTCCCAAGTTCATATGACCCCAATCTATTTAAGTCGCGAGTTAATAGGCTTCTTTTGGGTTAGCTCGTTGCATCGTCGACCCCATCTCTGTCCTTAGGACTAGATTGAGGTCAAGAGTAGGCCCATTTAATATTAAAAAAAATAAGATAGGTCCTCCATGGAGAAGTTAAAAATGTAAGGCACGGACATTAAGCTACCCAAAAGTTTATATCAATTCTTTTGAAAATGGTTTCAGCATTTCTTTTTCGTGTCGCTAAATATATTATTGTCGGTGGCAGAGAAGTGGCCATTTTGACTGCATGTTTCGTGGCACCGAAGGCATGGTAGGATAGGAGGTAGAACATAGAGAATAATGATGATGATAACAATAAAAGCAAAGCAACTCACGTGATTTCAAACACGCGTCTGATCTCCGGTGACCAGGGATCCCGCTTGCAGAACAGCTCAGGTCCATTAGAGCGAATGGTGAAGAATAGGTCGATGGTCCGCTTAGCACGCTCCATGCTGAAGTGGCAGCTCGTCAAGAAACGGAGGAGGAGGATGTCATCTGGGAACAAACAAATTAGTTAGTCGTAAAGTTATTTGTATAGTTCGCTGTTTTGGAGAGGCTCGTAGATTAAAGTGGCCAGGGACGATCTGCAAGGTTGAGTAACGCTTGCCAATATCTGACAATAAACGGATGATCATCTATACTAATATTTTAAAGAGGTAAAATTTGTTTATAAGTTCGTATGTCCGGGTAATCTCCGGAAGTAATAATCCAATTCTAAAAGCTCTTTCACTGGCATGAAGCACCATTATTCGTGCGTTATATTTATATCATGCATATTAGCCGAGCTATCACAATTTTTACGGACAAAGTCGCGGGTGAAGTGCTAGTCACTAATATACCGGGACCCCTCCGTGCTTCCGAAAGCAGGTTCAGCTGCTGCCCAGCTGTCATTTGAAAATAGATCTTTGACAGTAACCAGAAGAATGAAAGTCCTCAAACCTGTTTCTAAGGGGTGTCGTACCACCTAGTAACTGAATTGTGGACAACAGATAGGCAGCCGAGCCGCGTAAAATAGCTGCATCCGGTCATACTGGAAGACAATGCAGGTTAAAGTCCTCCTTCTTATACAGACTAGATGCATAATTATTAACTACAAGAAACTAGCATAATTATGGTTGTTGATCTGGGCAAACAAGTTGTGAGTCCGTCATCGTTTGAACTTGGTTTAACCCACACATCATAACAAAGTTTTTTGGCTTGGCACTTAATCAAATCTTCAAAATATAGGAACAGCTAAATACTTTGCTTAGCGGTCAGAACGGAAATTACCGTTGGATTGTTTATGCCACGAGACTTATCCTCATTTCAAGGTAGATTTTTTTCAGGTTTATTATATTTTTCGTATTTACTTGTTTGACTATGACAATAAACTACTAACATTACATGCATTGCGAAAACATATATTCCTAAGTAGCTCATCAACATCATATCATCTGCCTAGTCTTTTCCCAACTATGTTGGGGTCGGCTTCTAGTCTAATCGGATACAGCTGAAGACCAGTACTTTACGTGGAGCGACTGCCTTTCTGACCTCCACAACCCTGTTAGTTCTAGGTAATACAACACCCCTTGGTAAGACTGGTTGTCAGACTTTCGGGCCACTGACTACCTGTAACGTGATCTACAATTGAAAGCCGGGCCCAACAGCTTAACGCGCTTTACGAGGAATTTTAATATTGTAACTTTGAGCTATTTTGCTAACTAGCTCAAAGTTACAATATTCCAAAATCCTCCAGCTTATTATCGTCAAATTAATATGCAAAGAAAACAGCCACTGCAGTGCAAAAGCAAATATAGGCAGTCACACTTCATATTATTATGTTCTATGCAAATATTTGGGCAAACTTAAAAGACCACGACTAAATGTGTGAATTTTGTATGCCAATAGACGTAGAAAATATGGGTCGACAATACATTATTGATACAACGGACTCACCTTAAGCAAAGAATATAACTCTTAAAGTAAGTTTTAATACCGTTTGGGACGTGCCTAAGGTCAGCTTGTCTGTTATGGAATAAGGAATACAAAGGTACCCATAATAAAATTCATTTAAGTGGTCGGAAGAAACTGGATAGCCATGACACAAAATCGCTAAAAGTGGAGAGATTTGGAAGAGACCTACACTCAGCATTGAGTGACCAAAGGTTGAAGAAGAGAGACAGAGATTAAACTAGTGAGGTGTATAAATTAGGGTATGCCTCTGCCGAACCCTTCGGTGATTACAGGCGTGATGTTATGTATCAGTCTGCAGGGTGCAAGTTAAAGGCAGAAATGAAAAGAAAGGACGAAGAAAACTCGCAAACTAGTTCGAATTAAACACTAAACCGAACCGTAAAGAAAAGTAAAGACGTAATTCATTCTTCTTTATAATGAAGAAAGAAGCTAGCTAGCTAGCTGGAGCTTATGCCCGCGGCTTCGCCCACGTGAAGTACGGTAATTGTCCCACGGGATCGTACTACTAAGATAAAAAGTATCCTATGTGTTAATCCAGGTTATAAACTATCTGTGCCAAATTTAATTGAAATGCATCCTGAAGTTTTTGAGTGAAAGATTAAGGAACATCCATTCATCCATCCATCCTCACAAACTTTCGCATTTATAATAGTAGTAAGATACTTAATTCAAAATACAAATAATATCCAATCTACAAGCTATTTTCTTTCTATAGTTTGGTGTTCGTGTCGACATCATTTGTGTTGTGAATACCGTTCCAAGAACTACTTAGCTGCTCGTCAAGGGAGAAAGCGTGAACCGTACACTACATAACATTTGATCTACGGTACTGATGTACGAAATGTACCTATGTGTTTGCAAATAAATAAAAAACATCGGCTTCTGATGTGGAAAGAATCGCGGGTGGTACATGCTCAGTAGTGGGACACGATGGGTTGACATAAAAAAGAAATAAGAACGAAGAAAATATTTGAAGTATCTTACGTCCAGACCAGACCATGTCCACTTGCTGGAGTGTCAGGTGTCACTACACCTGTAGGTTAGAAGGTTGACGACATGATTAACGGGGCCAGTGTGACCAGCGACTGAGTCCAACTAATTTAATTGATGAATATTTACTATTATCATCATCTGCCTAGCCTTTTCCAAACTATGTAGAAGTCGGCATTCAGTGAAATTGATGGAACAGCTGAATATTTTTTCGCGATTACCATGGTCGTACCATGGAGAAAGTGTTCAGTTGATTGGTGATCGTTACCACCTCCATAAATATGATCACATGTTTAGGGTTCCGTACCCAAAGGGTAAAACCCTATTACTAAGACTCCGCTGTCTGTCTCTCTGTCTATCCGTCTGTTACCAGACTGCATCTCATGAACTGTGATAGTTAGACAGTGGAAATTTTCACAGATGATGTATTTTTTGCCGCTAAAACAACAAATATCTACAAAAAATCAGAATAAAAAAATATTTAAGTGTGGCTCCCATACAACAGACATGATTTTTTTGACGTTTTTATAGATAATGGTACGGAACCCTTCGTGCGCTAGTACGACTCGCACTTTGACGGTTTTTCTGATACATGCTGCACAAATATTTACCAAAACGTAAACATTCCAGTATTCTATAGAACGCTATTTATAAAGTAATCAATCAACATACATAATTATTGTTAAAATCAATTGTGAAGCGATTAATACAATAAGACGATTGTCTAACAACAAACTGGTCATGAAAAATAACCTATTATTAAACGCTAAAATTGGTGTTTTCATCATAAAAGATAATTAATGTTTTACGTATGCTCAAAACGCCATTTGGCAATTTTCGGTGTCCAAATATCGGGGATCGGCAGATCTTATAGGTTAAGCGACATTTCCCGAGGTCGATTCGTGTATGGGTAACCATGAATTATATATCTAACCCCTTCGTACTTTGAAAAACTCGTTAAACCCTAGCAAAGTCGCGACAAGGCTATGTAGATCATCATCTGCCTAGCCTTTTCCCAACCAGCTAGTACTGGGTAACACTATACCCTTTGGTAAGACTGATTGTCAGACTTTCGAGCCACTGACTACCTTAACGACTGTCAAAGATCTACAAATGACAGCCGAGACCAACGGCTTAACGTGCTTTCCGAGGCACGGAGGAAACTCGGTATGTCATGGGCGATCACCCATCCACGGACCAACCTAGGCAAGCACGACTTAACCTAAAGATCGACCCGAGCGGCTGTTATTATTTAGCCAGCGCTCCTCGACAAAGCTAGGCAGATGATGGACAAAATAAAGACAATGACTGCTCTATTGCCTCATGCCAACAAACTAAAAGGCGTAAAATTGAAGCCTACACAAAGTTAATCAGAAACAAACGCTGACCTGCATTGACTACTAATAACCAAAGAAATGACGTCATATTTCACTAAACAAAGCATGCGTCTACGCAACATCGGTGTTGCCTCATTTTGTGTACCCAACAATTTTTAACTGGCAATCTTCCCGCTGGGGTCAACGACACCGGTCTATTGAATTCAAAGCAACTTTTACTTTTAAAGTTGCGAACAATAATTCAATGCTACACAGTGACAGCTGAAAGTTCCTCTGCAAGGAACAGTAATAAAAAGTTGCACTGTTGTTTATGGTAATCAGTCGGACGAGTAATTTTGTTGGGTAAGTCTTTAATTTCATTTCACCTATCAGCTTATATTCCATCAGACAGTTACATAACAGTAATCACCATTTGAATCGCAGCTTAATCAATGGATTACACCACTTAACATTAGACATGGAGAATTAAGAAAATTAAAAAAAATAATAAACAATGTAGTAAAAATTAATTACCGTTTCGAAAGAAATTATACCGTTAAATTTGTTAGTTATTACAATACTATACAATACAAAAGTTTATAATCATAAGTTCAAAGAGAAGGGAATCATTTCAATTACATCTTGTTTTATGTGTAACTAACTGTAGCCCGTGACCATCGTTGGCGTGAAATTATTATAAAAATATTACTTCCCTGTTTGAATCGGATTTTGTTAACAATTTCAAAGGTTCAAATTTTTTTTGCACTGTACCTTAGTTCTTTTTCAAAAATTAAAGTAGCCTTAGTTACTCTTTATAGCATCAGCCATCAGTAAAGTCCCGTCAAAATCGGTGCAGCCGTTTCGGAGATTAACCGGAACAAACAGACAGACGTATAAAAAATTAAAAAAAAAATTGTTATAAGTATAATATACTCGTACTTTCATATGAAAGTACGACTAGTACAACTACGAGACTACGAGTAGTATGACTTTATGCATATGCATTCAGTAAAAACCTGTTATTTTGAAATTACATACAGACACTTCAATTGTATTTATTTGTATAGATTCCAAAGTAGGTCTTTATTACTTTCTTTTGCACTTGTAATTATATAGGAAACAACGCATAATTTATTGATCTCATACTTTCTTGACACGAATAAAATCTAGATGCGGTCGACTACAAAACACTCAAAGCTTAGGTTAAACCCAAACCCCTTATGTTATTCATGTTAAACATTATCTTAGCTGTTCACATATATAATTAATACTGGTTTCTCCGTGTTATCCGATGATTGTTGACTATCACTCTCGTAGTCAACATTTTCAACTAACTCGTTAAAAACATTTATAGTTCTTTTAAGATTCAAATTGCGGCAAAATTATTTCTAACCACTGAAGCTCCCGCATGCCAGAATCAACAGTAATGACCACTAGAAAAGTGGCGGGGGAAAAACTCAACGAGTCCCAGAGTAACGTATGAACTGTATTGCATCTCGCAACGAAATTATAAACAGAAATAACAGCGGAGGTGTAAAAAAACCGGCCAAGTGCGAGCCGGACTTGCGCACGAAGGGTTCCGTAACATCACTACATAATAGAAAACAAAGTCGCTTTCTCTGTCCCTATATCCCTATGTATGCTTAAATCTTTAAAACTACGCAACTGATTTTGATGCGATTTTTTAATAGATAGAGCGATTCAAGAGGAAGGTTTTTATGTATAATACATGCACCCGTGCGAAGCCGGGGCGGGTCGCTAGTTATCTATAAAAACGGCGAAAAAAATCATGTCTGATGTATGGGGGCCCCATTTATATATTTTTTATTCTGTTTTTTGTTATGAAAAAGCATAAAAAACGCAAATATCGAAAGCTTATTTCTCTATTTTCTCAAAATGACACAATATATAACAGTGATGAATTAGCATTTAAACAATCGGCAAAACCGTCTGTCGGTAATGAGTTCTCATAACTAAATAGTAACTTATCTTGTGCATTGTTATTTACAACTAAGCATATGGTTACACGTAAATATTGTGGACGCTTCGTTATGCACGAACTCCTTTCTACATTGGTCTATCAATAAATCGCCTTTCATTTATTAATAGTGTTAAACGAAACCATAAAAGCAAATTCTATAAATAAAACAAACGCTCTTAGCAACAACAACAATCGTGATGGGAATACCATAATAGAAACAGTTAACTAATCTACATAACTATGTAGAAAGAGGTCCTATTAAAAGGCCCAATGACGACACAAATGAGTATAAACGTGTATTTACCCAAATCCAAGATCGTTCCAAAATAATAAATAACGATCATGTGGAATGTGGATGGAAAAATTTACGGTGTAAGCGTTAGAACTGTTGAGGGACCTAGACGAATGAGCAAGAGCAAGAGCAATAGCAAGAGCTATTGTCCAATTACGATCTTCGCAGGGTGACTTGTAACAGCCAGGAGTGGAAAAGGATCGTTGGCTTACAATACCACGGAGGTTTATATCATGCATTTCAGTGGACAGCGATAGGCTGAGGATAGGATAGGATGAGAACAAATCTATACTGATATTATTTGCTAGTGGATGTAGGAATCTTTGGGACTACTGATCTGATTTTTTATTTTATTTTATCAAATAGGAACAACAAACAGCTACATTATGGGATATTACAACATGATAACATAAATAACTTAAATAATAATGTAGCCCACAGCGCTGTTCACAGATTACCATTAATGACTAAACTTTAAATTGCTAGGAGATAAGCTGTTCATGCATGACAGTCAAAATACATTATAAATACGAAAAGAAAAGAAATAAACTAGTATTATACCGACTAATAATAAAGTTCCTAAATTACTGACTAAGAATACTATTCAATCCATGATTTCGAAAATTCTTTCACTAATAGGAAGCTATGTTATCCCCACAAGTGTCATAGGCTAGTTATTATACAGGACGGTCCCACAACGCGAGCGAAGCCGCGGGCAAAAGCATTAATTTGTTATGATTCATAATGGTGTTGTTGTTTGGAATATCCTGGTCCCCATGGAAACCACCAGCGTTGTGCTAGCGTACGAGCTATGAGCTTAGATAATGCTGGGTACACACAAAATATTGGTGTAACATTCGTACTTATAACTCAAATGCTAGCGGTATGGATGCACCGAAAGCTACGTTTAAGTTTCCAAGATGATAGGTTATTGCTCCTATAACACTTAGGCAATTACATGCCTGTACTCTTTTTCTGTTAGTACCTAAGACCTAAAGTGGCGTAACCGTTGAATCTATAAGTCTAAACAGGGAAACTGGTGAAAGCAATATTGCAATAATTTTGAGACTAGTTAATCCTAGCCAAAAACTCTGGCAAACTGAACTCATTCAAGAAATATATGTTTTCGATTATTAGTAAAAAATATGTGCGTTGATGTCTTTAGTTAGAATAAGATCCCTTTTTTATTTTAACACCCTTTTATTAGCTTCGCCTGTAAGTAACTATGTAATCAAATCTTAGATGTTAAATTTGACCCACTTTCCGGTTTTCGATTGAGCTGAAATTTTGCATACATGTTAAGTTTGGATGACAATGCATGGTTAGGTAAGTGACATCATACTAAATCCAATATGGCGGACTCCCAAAGATGACGGACTAGTTATTTTTATGCATACCCATGATACGGGTATCAAATGAAAGGGTTTGCTGTAAAGAATACAACAGATGATGACGTCACTTTTAAAGCTTGTTTTTTACTTTTTTAAACTATAATATTTCTATTAAATGACTTTATTTATTTTCGCTTGATCTGATATAACAGTTTATATAATGATCAAAGCCTTTGCGTGATGGATTTCTACGATGTGTGGAGGCCGAAATTGAGTAACGGTGAAAAGGTTATTTATATTGTAAGATACAATTTATACTCAATGCAATATTTACGTAAAATCTTAAGCTATTTTCTGTTGAGCAAGCTCTTTCAATCAGCAATTGAAACGTAACAACATGGATTACTGATTGGCCTGCTGAGCTAAATGGTTATGTCATAAGGTGAAAAGATCATGATATCGAACGTAGGAATCAAAATATACTAGCATTGTGATAGCTCGGCTAATATGCATGATATAAATATAATTTATGGCGATCCGCGAATAATGTAGCTTTCTAATATTGAAAGATTTTTTTGAATTGGATCATTAGTACCTAGGTTTTTTTATAAGAGACAAACACTACAAAATATTTTTTTTAACTTTCAATATGATAGGTCAGGCAAATGTCCAAAAAATTACAAGAACTTATCAAATCGGACGTCATGTCTTTGTTTCCATGGAAGATGGGTAAGCCTTTAGTGTGGGACGCAACATGTGCCGATACTCTTGCGCCATCCCATCTACTTAGCTCATCGTGCAGTGCTGGGGCTGCCGCTGCGGCTGCGGAGAACCTCAAGAGGCGTAAATATAGTAACCTTATTGGAAACTATTTTCGAGCTGTTTGGGGTTGAAACTGTAGGACCTCCGAGTGCTCACAGCCTTTTCAAGGAAATTTCAAAACGCTTAGTTGACACTTCCCGTGATCCAAAGGCTGGCTTTTACCTTGGCTAGAGGCTTAGCGTTGCCATACAGCGTGGCAACGCCGCCAGTCTCTTGGGGAAATTACCAGTTGACAGCGCGAGCGTTGAGGAGTTTTTTTTGACGCCATTTTTTAGTTTATTTTTAAGTTAGTTACTTTAGGTTATTTTAATTTATAAGTGTATATAATATTGTTATGATTTGGTCTAAGAAATAAAATTAAAGTCGTAGGTTGTACCTACGAGTGAAATGGCAAAGTGACTGACATTAAAAAGAGCGAGCTAGATCATCCCACTTGGAGTGGTCGATACAATTTTTAGTATATGAACGAGAAAATAGCTCTTAAATATCAACAACACAACATAATAGTAAACAAACATTTTGTGACGCTGTCGTGTGAATGCAATGAATGCACAAGCAAATAAAGAAATAATAAAAAAAAAAATATTCAGTTCAGATAAAACGGTACAATAATAAAAACATAACATCCCGCCTGTAATCTCCGAAGGGCTTAGGCAGAGGTGTACCTAATAGTTCAGCCACATTTCACCAGTTATGTTTAAGCCTCATGTAATAAGGGGTGAGCCTATTGCCATGAACCGGGCAGCAATCCAGACTTCGTGGTTTTTGCTACTGAGAAATTCTTGATGGAAAACCCAATAACTATTTGCCTGACCTGGGAATCGAACCTAGGACCTAATGTTCCGCAGTCGCGATTGCTATCACTAGACCAACGAGGCGGTCAAGGCAATATTAAAAAGCCTGCAACAAAACTTAAATGAGCCTTAGGGGCCGTCTCCACGAGCGAGAGAATCGCGGCGATATTATCGTCGTCCCACGTATGCGAAAATATCGTCGCGATTCTCTCGCTCGTGGAGACGGCCCCTTAAACTCTACATTTTTACATATTCCCTGGAGTCCACACTAGTATACCCTGTGTCGTGTAACACTTGAGTAACTTTACAGTGCAATAGATTTATTAACGTAATTATATTCTTAAAACACACAGCATATAGAGGGTTCTCTTACCGACTTCATGTGGCAGATGTGGCTGCTTGTTAAGCCAATCTTTGATTGTGGCCAGTTCTCTGGTGGCGTCTACCTCAGGCATGGTTCTGTAAAAAAAGAAAAATAATTTTAACAAAAATCTATAACTTCTTGCTTTCGAAAGTGAAATAATATTGGTTTGAAATATCCTTACATAGAAACAACCCCTAAATAATTAAATTGTAGTAAAGTTACACCATACTAAACCTCGTTTTTTTATCACATCAAAGTTTATGTATAAAAGTATATCTAATTTGATTCCGCGCTTTTTAATAAGGTTATGTTGTATGGTCGAACAAAGATTTGCTTTACCACCCTAAGGTCGTATGTCACAAGATTTGTTCGGCTGATAGGTGGTTTGGCTAGACTTCAGTGAAGATTCAAAATACTCGAAATTATGAAAAGTTTTGTAGTTCAACAGATATTGCCGAATTGAATGTCCCGACCTGGGGGTCTAAAATACATACATAGCAATAAAACACCGGCCAAGTGCGAGTCGTACTCACATGCACACAGGGTTCCGTAGCACCAAAAAATATAATAAAAAAACTAGCACTCCGGGAGTGCCGGCAGAAGTGAAAACTTGATTATTAACGTTGAGCATGTTTGATATTTTGGAATGGTTAGGGAATAATTTTGCACCAATTGCTTTATCAGTATAAAAGTACTATCATTTATGGAAGTGCCCTTAGACTGCCTTAGTACGGGAACCAGTGTCGCCAAACTCATACACTTGCAAATTAAAATGAACATTCCAATACACAGAAAACGATAAAACATAGCAATGATGCAACTGTAATATTTTATTTATAAACAAATTACTGTCCTTGAAAAAGCACTAACTTATTATGTATAATTCTTATTTTCGATTGTGGTTCAAAACATTGTTTGGTACTATAGTGAATACGGGTTTCGAAGTAATGCATTGCGATTGATTTAATGAGGAGAGTTCTGTGATTCCCTATAAAAGGCTGACTGTCGAAATGGTCATTAATAAATATATTAATATTGGTACGTGTGCATTCCTTGTAACACGATAATATAAGTGTTGACATCACATTTTTCTCATTAAAAAATGAATTTCCTTTATGTGAACGCGCTCGAAATATCTTTTCTGCCAATTCACAGACTTTATTTAAGTCAGTAGAAGGATAAATAAGGCCTCCTTTGTCTCTTCTAGCAATGATTCCGTGATTTTTTTTTTTAATTTATTCATGACCATGGATACATGTCCTTCAGTCGTAATGATTCCGTGATACTTATCTGTGATCAAAGCCAAAAGACAATCCTCACATTTAATAACTTTCCTCAACTTTCTTGCAATAAAACCAGCAATATAGGTTATTATTTCTTTAGAATAAAGAGTAAGCCTAGAAGGATCTGTTAAATAATCATGATCTATGTTGATCATAGGATCACATCCTAAAGATTCATGCGGTAGCAGCAATCCACAAGTTTCTTATTTCGGGTTTATTCGGAAATCTGAAAATTTAATAAGATTTTTTATTATCTTTCATTTTTTGCGTCAGGTGAGTGCAGTTATACGAATTAAAATCGTATAATACGTGTGTTACTAACATAGATTTTAAGTAGTGCGTATTACTAATATCATATGAATCAAGGTCGGAAGAGTATTTTTTTATAGACATTGCATTATTCGGTATTACCCATATTAAAGGGTAAATTCCCCGTCAAAAAGTGGCAACACTGAATTTTGAGGTAAGATAATAAAATTATTGCAAAAATCACGATTATACGAGATTTATCCATTAAACGAATTAGTTGGTACATTACTGCGACTATTTTATGAGAAATAATAGGACACAAAGCGATTGAATACTTAAAAAGATCTAATACTTACGAGTGAAAGGACAGTCCAGCAATCTTCATCAAACTATCACTTTTACAGTTTATTACACTGCACCTTACCATTTTGCACAGTTGCACAAATGTACTGTTGTCGAATTAAGCTCGAAAAGATCATATAATGTGTATAATTTCGATGCAATTGTTAATAAACAAATTGGATGTCAATCTGGCACCGCCACAAACGTCAAACTTGTTGTGCACTGACAATGATGTGCTCAGCCGACACGCGATAAGGGACAGAAATATTTATACTCTGTCTCTTTTCTTTGCTAGTGACGTTTATATGTTCTTCTTTTTCTTGTGCGAATGCAAAGGAAGATATCCAGCAGTCTATAGAATACTCTGTCTACGGTTTTTTCTATTCCGTGTTTATCCCTAAAGCATTAGGTTCAAAGTTGATTGGAAACATTTAAAAATTTCTTTAAATGATTTTAAACCATAAAATGTTGAAGGTTAAGTTCAAAATCGTCTACTCTCCATCCGTCTTACGCTTTTTCCAAATTTCTTTAAATGATTTTAAACCATAAAATGTTGAAGGTTAAGTTCAAAATCGTCTACTCTCCACCCGTCTTACGCTTTTTCCAAATTTCTTTAAATAATTTTAAACCATAAAATGTTGAAGGTTAAGTTCAAAATCGTCTACTCTCCATCCGTCTTACGCTTTGTCACGTGTCCTGACGCGAGTGTCCTGACGCGAGTGTCCTGACGCGAGTTTAAGATTTTATACCCATTACAGAACAATTTTTTTAAAGTGCTCAACGCCGCTAAAGAAGTTTTCACTTCAAAATATTCTGAAGGATCATTCATATGTATGTTGTATTGTATTACATTCAACAGCAAAACTAAATTTGTTTTTCATAGTATGTTGATGAAAAACAGTTTGACGAAAAAGTCCCATATCTCAAAAACGAAACAACAAATCTTATTCAAACCAATTTTTGTTGAAAATTTTTACCTTCTACAATCCTACAGTTTTTCAGAATTTCTTACTTCATAAATTAGAGGGGGGACACTCGTTTTACCCTTTGGAAGTGTCTATCTTTCAAACCATTGTCTTACGTTGAGAATAAATGCTTATAGGAACCTCAATGTAATTTTTAAAGACCTATCTATAAACACCCAAAAATTTTAGTTTCACTTCCATACATGGGGAGCCTACCCTTAATATTTTTTTATTATTTTTGTATTAAAATCGTAAAGTGGTTCACATAATACTTCTACCTACCAAGTTTCAACTGTGTAGTCTTAATAGTTTCGGAATAAAGCGGCTGTGCCATACGGACAGACATGACGAATCTAAAAATGGCGTATCTTATTTATCCCCTTGATTGAGATGAGGACTGTTTGTTGACTAGACTTCAGGAATCTAGTATACGCATGTAAGTTAACTACTGCATTTGCAAGAACGAGGTGGACTATACAACACATAGTATCAAGTGCATGATAACATTATCCATATTAGATGGAAACAATGGCTGCTGACGTCTTTGCATGCGAACAAATGATTTTCTCAGAACAATGATAATGATGAACATTATTTGTCGATCCTAAACACGCAGAGGTGGATCGTACGCAATTGTTCTACATAAATATCAATACAATAGATCAGAATGTTTGTGTATGTTGAACTTTAAGAATGCATGACTGAAATATAGATGGCAGTCGAGCATTGGTTGGTGGACTTCAGCATTTTATTAAAGGTCTGTGAACAAAGATCACGTTGATTTTGTTTGTCATGATAAATAATGCAGTATTTAAATCGCCTCTTTACATTTGGAACAATTATTTAGGTAGGTAACTATTACATGCTTCATGATAACGAGATTATATAACAGGATGCATATAAACAACAGTTTAATTTTTTGTTGCCTTTTTTTCATTCTCTATCCTATGTAAGACCTTGACTTTTTGCAATTCGTAGATAAGTAATATTCATTTTCTTATATTCGATTCGTTAAGTATTTTTTTTTTGCAACAGTCAAAGTAGATACTATAAAATTAGATACCTGTTTATTTTCAAGTTTATATTTTAATATTTGCGGGTAAGTACTTAACGGGAAAACCTTGGCTTATGTAATTAAAACCTGTTGAAAAATATGCAAATTACTATCATTACATTTGCCGAATCATTTTTTGTTTCTGGTAGTCATATACATAAATAATCGATTTCCGGTAGATAGATACATAAGCCTAATAATAAATAATCATATATTTTTGTATAACGACCTGTCTGTGTTTCAATATCAAAAGTGATTCGAATTTTCATAAGTTAGTATAAGTTTACCTTCCTGTGTCAAATGATTCTCAATTTTATTAAGCGCTGTCTTATTCGTTAATTTGGAAATTGAAGATACTCTTAACAAGAATAACTAAGTTATAAATGCGAAAGTCTGTCTGTCTGTAAAGTCTGTCGGGCGGCTTATTATTGGGTTTTTCCATTAGGACTTCTCAGTAGTACGGAGTCTGGATTTGTGCCGGGTTGATAGCAATAGGTTCGCCCTCTACTACATGGGACTTAAACATAACTGGCGCAATGTGGCTGTATAATTAGTTACACCTCACATCTCTACCTAGCCCTTCGGGGATTATGGGCGTGATGTTATGTTGTTCTTTGTCATAATTTTAGACCATAGACATGTAATTTGGTCAAGAGTTTCTATAGACCATGGAGAATATTCACATGGAGTAATCATCATGCATTAGAAATAGATTCATGAGTGTCGCAAGTCGATGTTGCCGCATAGAGGATGCTGTTACGCATCTTCTGACCTTATGTAACAGAAGTATTGCGTGAATTAGTGCATATGAACTTTGACCTGTGGATACTTTACAACGAAATTTCCTACGGTTTTGTATTTCAGTTTGATACCGGCAGATTTCATAGATACTAATCTTGAAATCTAACAAACCATGTTTTAAATCCCAGTGAAAACAAAAACGCGTTGTAAACAATGTAATATCTAATTACCTACGTTATACGTTAGACAATGCATGCCCAAAAATAAAATGCATTTTTTGTTGTTTGTTTTTTCTGTAATGCTCGTGGAATTATTTAAACACAAATCAAGTTAAAATTAGTTACAGCTTTTTTTTACTGCCCCCAAAACAAGTTACGATACTACTAGGTAAATGTCGGATAATTAAAACTAGGTAGGTACTTACTGTGTTATTAATTCCTAATAATTGTAAGATTGTCATCATTTGTGATCTAGAAAAACGATCAAAAGACACTAACTACTAAGTACCTATCATCATCATCATTATCTTGCACTTATGCAAATTAATATGGATGTAAAAAGAACATTCACGAACTTTTAGACAAGTTTTTTTAAAACACTTTTTAATGTTACAACTTTTTTTTAAAACCTCCATGACAGGGATCATGGAGGTTTTTTTTTATGTACAACCAACCTTGAACCTAATCATTCCATTCATTTCATTTATTTCATAAACAATTTTTACATTGTACTGAAAACTCATTAAAAACTAACACAACACGGTTTTTAAGCTTTACAGTTACAAACTTACGCTACTTTACAAAAAAAAACCACTTAACTCATTAAAATTCGGTACATTAGCAAAGAAAACAAAATGTTAATAAAAATGAATCATGTCAATAAACATGAATCATGTTAATGCTTTAGAGATAAAGTTGAAAATCTATTAAAGAAATTTGACAGAGTCGTCTGTACTATTCAAAGCATCAATTTTGCGTAGTAACTTAGTTTGATGTACAGAATGCTTGGTTGACGGTTTCGAGAAGGGTCTGTTTACACCTCGTACCGACGTTATTTTGATCAGCTGTCTATCAGATAAAACTCAAATACCTTTATATAATTTTCTACATAATATAATTGGTTAATGTAACAGACTCATGGTCTCATACTAGCACGCAGTGGAATCAAGTTCACAAAAGATTAATCGCTATTAGCTCGGCATTGTATCTTACGTGAGACCTTGTACTTATGCGACAAGAATACAAAAATATCATAATTTAACGTTACTAAGCATTGCTTGATCTAGACAACTGACTTAGACATGATTTAAATTCTAAAGTACATATTTATTGAGGTTCTATGGTAAAAAGAATTTAAAGAATCAGCCGTCAGGTTTGATTCGATGCAGGCTTCTGATTTACAAAATAACCCAAGGAAACATAAAGACTTTATGTCGATGCATATTTGCAAATGGCATTATAAAATTACTATTTAATTCAAGGAAAATACTTCGTATACCTACCTACCCAGGTGCTAAAAGCGAAACGACTAGGTATGACCTTTTTTTTTGGTGGTTGGGAAATCATCAAATGACCCCCCCCCCCCCCCCGCCCTGGGCGGAGCGGAAGGGAGTGTCAGACTCTTACTGACTAAAAACCACCCATGTTCCCAGGTATGACCTCAGGCTGACATTAAGGTGATCTTAAAAGATTCATGACATCTTTTTTTTTTCAAAGGTTTCCACTGAAATTTTAAAAATATCAAGCTTATATATCCAGTATAACCTGACCTTGCTTTGTATGAGCTTCCCGTACAATCAGAGATCAGCTTAATTTGATTGGTGTGGCTTGATTGGTAGTGGTGCGTACCACAACAGTACAGACGCAAGCACCTCAAGCTACCCGAAACTGTCAAATTTTCCCAATCAACCTTGAACCTAATGCTTTAGCGATAAAGTTGAAGATATATTAAAGAAATTTCACAGATTGTAGTAGCTTGATGTGCTGGCGACTGTACAAAAGGTATCCTTACCAAAAACCAGTTTGTAAGTTGACGCGGTAGGTACCAGAGGTTACTGTCCAATATCTTCGAGACGAGACTTACTCCGTTGATTACTTAAAAGCATTGCTAACTGGTTGGTGTTGTCATGGCTGGTTTTAAGGCTAAACCACTGTCTACCTTCATACATGTCTCTATATTTCGAAGGATATTAAGTGCCATACGATACACGTATGGCACTTAATATCCTTCGAAATATCGACCTTATTATATCGACATTTAGAGGTTGCCCTGAGACATTCAAATTATGGTTGAAAAAGAGAATGATATCACAACACCAATTTTAAGTTAATTGATTGAACCCGCTTGTTTTAATTGTATAAGTATTCTAGTTTGTAAAAAATAACCTGCCTGTTTTTCCTCGCATAGGAATTATATGTTATCTAACTCTAGATAAATGACAAATTTACTATAATAAAAAAAAATTGTTTCTAATTTTTATAGCTAAATAACCTAGAGTAATACCTTGGGGTTTATAAGAATTGCATGCATTTTTAAAAAGGTTAGATTCCGACTAAAAGTATCAAATATAGCAATAGATATTGAATTATGTAACCTTCTATAAGCTTAATTTAAGATTTGACCCCCAAATGGGGCCAAGTTAATCTGTATTTAGAAAATGCCTTAGCCAAAATTATCATTATGAGTCACAAGACATAAACAAAAAGGTCGCCAATATTTTGCTAAAACAGAAATACTGTAACCTCACGCCTGTAATCCCCGAGGGGTTGAGCAGAGGTGGACTTACACCACCTATAACAACCCCTTGATAAATAAAATCATGTAGGTAAAACATTTTGTAACATACAATATTGAAGAAAAAAAATTAATTAATTATGTTCTCGAATTTAAATGTGTTAGGAACTTATGTAGGATAATTAAAACTACTGTTTTATAAATATGTACAAGTAGAAAAGGGTTACAGGGCGTCCAAAAATTCGTCCGCATCGCACGCGCACCGCACGTTGGATGGCAATGCTGATTCTTTGGCCAAAAAAAATAGGCCCGCCCTCTGGTCACGTGAAGACTCGACCAACCACTTGGCGATTTCCCGAAATACCTACTAGGTGGGCACTCGGACTCCATGGCCCTAGTGTTTCAACCTGTGTTATTAATTCCTAATTGTAAAATTGGCATCAATTGCGATCTAGAAAAACGATAAAAAATGTTGTTACTCCTAAGTACCTATCATCATCATCATTCTCTTGCCCTCATCCCAATCAATTTGGGGTCGGCGCAGCATGTCTTCTAAAAACCCCAAAAAAACCCAAAAAAAACCCCTTAAAAAGCCCCGAACGAACTTTTACATAAGTTTTTTTTAAAATACACGTTTTAATGTGTGTGTGTTTTGTGTTGTGTATGTGTTTGTCTTTCTTTTCTTAAAAACCTCCATTACCCCTGTTATGTATGTAGGTACCTGACAGACGCCAGCAGGTCAACCTACCCGAAACTGTCATATTTTCCCAACCAACCTTGAACCTAATGTTTTAGAGATAAAGTTAAAAATCTATTAAAGAAATTTGACAGATTGTAGTAGCTTGATTTGCTGGCGTCTGTTACTACTATTCAATGCATCAATTTTACGTAGAGTTACTTAGTTTGATGTAGAGAATGCTTTAAATGTTTTAGGAACTTATAACCTAAGAGGTGCCTCTACATAATACCTAATGGCTCTTACAGTATACCTATAGTTTTATAAGTTAAGAAAGTAATGTAACTTAGTTTAACTTAGTTACTTACTGATATCTAATTACACACACTGAGTATCCTCCATGCGTCAGAAAGCACGTTAAGCCGTTGGTCCCAGCTGTAATTTGTAGGTCTGTGACAGTTGTTACAGGTAGTCAGTGGGCCAAAAGTCTGACAACTACTATTACCAGGGGGTATCGAATTACCCAGTAATAACTGGGTTGTTGAAGTCATATAGACAGGCGCTCTATGTAAAACACTGGTATTCAGCTCCATCCAATTAGACCGAAAGCCGACCCTAACTTAGTTGGGAAAAGGCAGATGATGAGTTACTTACTGATAAACTAATTGATCATATTTTTCAAAATCCATTAACCAATAGAATCTAGGCGAACTTTTCTATGTCAATGTCGTCCAATGCCCTTTCTCTATTCAATATTATCAATACTGACTAAATTACATAGTACATACCATAACGCAACCAAGTCACGAACTTCGAGTAAATAGGTACACCTGTGGTAATGACAGTGCCTTTATGTCGTAGCAGTAAGGGTTATTTTCAAAGTGCATCCGTTTTGCCGTTGGCTGTTAACCCATCATAACAACCGATGGGTATCTTAAGAGCAAACAAAAATAATGCCTGTGCTAACATCCGAAACCAAGGCAAAACCGATTTCACATTGAAACGAATAGTTAAACCAAGGCTAACTTAAAATCTCGAAACAAGAGTTTACTTGAGAAACAGTAACTCATCTTTGGTACATTACCGCAACACCACGCAGTTTTTAGTAGTAACGTTAGTGACCAATGAGATAAATCGGATGTGTTATTCGAATTCCCGGTTGAGAAAAGTGTTATTTGGTCTTTCTTTCGAAAAATTAAGATGGTAGCCCAGAAATTACAATAATAACCCTGAGTCAGGGTTAGTACCCGGTTAATAATCTCGATCTATTGCATTTACTTAGATCACCATCTTCCTGCCCTTGTCCCATGTTACTTGGGGACATGCAACACGTTTTTTTCTTCCATTCTCCTCTGTCAACCGTCACGCTATCATTTACTCCTTTTTCTTTCATATCATTCCTCCCAAAATCCATCCATCGTTTCCTTGGTCTTCCTCTCCCTCTCCATCCATCAACATTAATTTATATTCATCACACTGCATTTTCTTTAATTTTACTGCCTAAATGGTCTTAGGTGCTAGGTACTTTTTTGGGGTCCTATTAGGTAAATGTGGTATAAAATAAGGTACATACTACAATTGAGTATTTAATAAACAAAAAAGTATGATACAAGACTTCGTATTACATAATCTCTTTGAATATTCAAGAATTACTTAAAAATAGATTCAAGCCATTTGATTGGTTGCATCTTGTTTTAAGTAATGCTCTGTAATATGGGACTTAGTGAAGGCTTGATGTAAGGTGCTAAGTTCCAGTTCCACAGGTTGTGACATTAACTAAGATTTCGCTGTTCAAAACAGTATTGACATATGTATCTGTTGCTAGTTAGGGTTTAAAATAATTGTATGGATGTCAGTATTAGCATTCGTATGTGTTGTAATGTGACCTGTATGACTGGTTGCTCTTTAGATTTCGTTCATGTAGTAGAAAAGCCTCTAAGGTTATTTTTCTCGTTGGTATTTATTGGGATAAACAAAAAAAAGTATTACTTTATAATAAAGAAAGAAGAATTATATTGGAACTAAAAACACAATGTAAAAAAGCATCAAAAGTTATTAAGGAAGCCTCTAGGAAGCTTATTGTAAAAGTCATTTCTTTTTACATTCAAATGTTAGATGAGATAAATTACCACAATCACTTATACTTTTATTGATCGAAGGATCAAAGTTTCAATGTTTTTACAAGTTTTGTTTTTTAATCCAAGGTTTTAATGGTATAACCTTACTTTAAATACCTCCATGCCCCTGGACTATTCAATGCAGGACAATCAGCACAATGTTTTGTGTCCGTTACATTGAGTTCTACGAAAAAACGTGATCCCAAAAAAAAAAACGTGTCCTAGAAATAATTTTTGCGTACGGTTAATCAGTTTTATGTACAGAACTAGCGACCCGCCCCGGCTTCGCACGGGTGCAATAATAAAATAATAAAAATAAAAAAGCCTTTTAATTCCATTAGGTATTACAATTACAAGACAATACATAAAAATTTAATCGTAGTCATGCGAAATTAGAATTGATTTTGTTATTTACAAAGATATAATATTTAGAATTCATTTTTTGCGATAACATTCATAAAATACTAGTTGATGTATAAAAATTATAACGAAACAATTAATATAAAATAATTCATATTAAATTAGTAAAAAAACATGCAATATTATAATTATACAATTCATGACATTATTAAATAAAAATTAAAATAATATGGTAATGTATTGAAGTAAATAATAGTAGTTATTACGCTAAATGGACCCCTTTTCGGGTAAAGGCCTCCTCCAGAGAATGCCAGTTTTCTCGATCTTTGGCGACTTCTGCCCAGTCTTTTCCTGCGATTGCCTCTACTTCGTCTTTCCATCTCGCTTTCGGTCTACCTCTACTTCTATATCCGTGAGGGCCTCTCCATAATGTTACAGTCTTCGTCCATCTGTCATCTGTATATCGGGCCACATGCCCTGCCCATCTCCATTTTAAACTTCTAGCGAACGATAGAGCGTCTATAACTTGGGTTCTTTTCCTTATTAAGTTGTGTCGTACTCTGTCTTTTAATTTTATATTTAGGGAACTACGTTCTAGTGCTCTTTGACACGTTGCAATTTTTCTGCTGGTTGTGGAGTCAAATACCCATGTTTGGCATCCGTACGTAAGGCAGGGTAGGAGGCATGAGTCAAACACTTTCTTTTTCAATCGTAAATTCATGTTTGATTTCATTACCTCTTTGTAGGCCCAGTACTTCTTCCAGGTGATTGCAATGCGCCTGTCTAACTCCTCGGTATTGTTCTCTCTTCGGAAAGATACCTGCTTGCCAAGGTAGACGTAGTCGTCTACGTAGTCCACGATTGCGTTATTTACCGTTATTGGTTTTTTGCAGTGTTTAGTCATTACTTTTGTTTTTGTGATGTTCATCTCTAAACCAATATCTGTGCTAACTGCGTCGAGCTCTTCCATCATTGTTTGTAGTTCTCCAGCGTCTTCCGAGAACAATACGATATCGTCCGCAAACCGTAGATGGTGAAGATGTTTGGTTCCTATTTTTATGCCTTTTTCTGACCAGGGTAGATCTTTCATTATGTTTTGTAGTACCGATATGAAAAGTTTCGGAGATAACGGGTCACCCTGTCTTACTCCTCTACAAATTTTTATTCTTTGGCCTGAGTTTTCTAATTTTATTTTACTTGTGCCGTTTTTATAGATGTTCTTCATTATTTTTATGTACTTTTCGTTTACGTTTTGACTTTGTAGAGCGTTCCAAATACTTGTATGCGATATCGAGTCGAAAGCTTTTTTATAATCGACGAAAGCTAAATACAGCGGTCTTCTAAATTCATAGTACTTTTCAATAACTTGTTCGAGTACTTGTATGTGGTCTGTAGTGCTGAAAGATTTTCTAAAGCCAGCTTGTTCCGTTGGTTGGTGGGCTTCAATGTCGTTATCAATTCTTTCTAGTAAGCAGGTCGCAAAGAGCTTGTACAAACTTGGCATCAAGCTTATGGGGCGGTAGTTTCCTACATCTGTTGGGTCGCCTTTCTTGTACAGTAGTATAATTTCAGACTCAGCCCATGCCTGTGGGACCTTCTCTTCTTCGAGAATTTTATTGAACAGTTGGGTCAATGGCACTAGAATTACGGTTTTTGCTATTTTTATGGCTTCGTTGGATATGCAATCGGTACCTGGGCTTTTATCGTCTTTTAGTTTTTCGAGCTTTGTTAGTATTTCTAACTCTTCAAATTTTGAAATTACCGTGATTTGCTTCTGGCAGTCTATAGTTAACTGGTTCGACTCTTCAGTGGCGCTGTATAGCTGTCTATAAAATTGTGTCGCTGTGTCGATAACGTCTGCACGACTTTGGTGTTTAGTGGTGGCCTTGGAATTTAGTGATGGAATCCATTGTTTTTCTGTGGCTAGTTCTTTGAATACCTTCTTTAGACTACCAGAAGATTTTAAATGTTTTGTGAAAATAGCTTCTCTATGGTCTTTGTAATTTTTCTTTATTTCTTTATTTGTAGTTTTAAACAATCTTGTAAGTTCTGCCTTTTCTTCGTGGTTTAGTCTAGTCTGGTGCAATAATTGATTTCTTTGTTTCATTAGATTTCGCGTACTTTCTGTTAATATTGTTGATTTTTTTATATCTTTGCTTTCACTGTCTTGTAGACATTTGTTTATAACATGTTCTATTTTTTTATAGGAAATGTTCACACTGGAATTCTCATTGTCGTACAAGTCCAACTCAGAGCTCTTCATTTTGGATAGGAATTCTGAACGTTCTTCTTTTGTTTTCAATTTATTTTTACGGTGTGAAAAGTTTTTCCTGCTCTTCTTTATTGTTTTTAATTCAACAGTGCCTCTAAGCATCTTGTGGTCGGAAGGGAAAATGGTAGTTATAGTTTCGTAGTTTGTGAATATTTGGGGTACATTAGATAAAATAAAATCAATTTCGTTTCTTGTTTTTCGGTCTGGTGAAAGCCATGTCCATTTTTTCTTCTTCCTCTTTTTAAACAATGTATTGATTACAACTAACTTCTGTTCGTAGGCGTATTGGAGCAGTCGTACACCTCGTTTATTCCTGGAACCGTATCCGTGTTTACCGGTGATCAATGACTCATCTTTCTTAGGTAGTCCGATTTTTGAATTGAAGTCGCCCATGCATATTATATATTTTCCTGCTACATCGTGAGCTTGCTGTATTTCTCGGTAAAACTTTTCAACATCTTCGTCGCTGGCGCTCTCTGTAGGAGCGTATACTTGTATCAAGGTGAGATTGTAATTTTCAAATTTCAATTTTAGTGCGCAAACTCTCTCTGATATTCCGATATAACTTTCTAAGTTACGCTTAAACTCCTTTTTTATAAGGAAACCAACGCCGTATTGGCCAGCACTTTGCCCTGTAAAGCACATAATATGATCTTCATCTTCTATAATTTTTGTACCCAAGCGTCGTACTTCGGCCAATCCTATGATGTCGTAGTTGATGTTTTTGAGCGCTTCTTTTAGTTCTAGTAATTTCTCAGTTGTGCTCAGTGATCTGACATTGTACGTGCAAAGATTTAATTTTCTTGTAAATTCTTTCTTCTCTGGAGGGTTAGAGTCGCATATCCCCGCGGTGACCAGCCGTTCTGGGGATGATTGTAGAGAAGGGGGCCATATTCGTTGCTATTCACTAATTTGATTCGATGGTGTAGGTGATTTGTGTTCTGTGTTGAGTGATTGACGGGGTCCTGAAGTTCCTCTCCTTGGTGCGAAAAAAGGGTTAATGTTTGTTTTGTTTATCTTATTTGCTTGTATGTTACAAATATCCGTAGTCGAACTGGTAGTGCGATTTTCGTTTGGTGACGTTGATAAGTTCCTTTAAATACGACAAAATAGTGATATTAGAGAACAAAAAAAAAAAAAAAAAACCACACCGAAAAAAAAATTATAAAGCACGGGTGCAATGCTGATACTAAATACACTACAGAAAAACTGTGAACGTTGTATATATATAAACATAGCGGCCCACTTCGGCTTCGGGTGTAAAATATATAGCCTATGTCACTCACTGAAAAAATGATTAAAATTGATCCAGTAGTTTTGATTTATTCATTACTGCCCGTGGCCCGCACGCGTTAAATTTGGAGTACGCTACGTCCCGCAATTTTTAAATCTGTAATATCTTCGAAAATATTCATTTAAATCATATGCTGTAAAGGGCCATATAGATCTATATTAAATCAACAATGTATTTAAGGTATTTAATTGGATAAGGATTAATGCCGTATTGGTTAAAATCGCTTCGGAAATTAGCCATTATTTGGCGTAAAAAGTAAATGACAAAAACATGTTATTGTGGGATATCCATAAGAGATAGACATATACCATCGCGGAGTTTTCTGTAGACCTTTTTAATGTGTACAATACTTAGTACATTATTTTGATAAATCTCGTAGGATTCAGCCTGCGTTTGCAATGTAAGCGGAAAAAAATGAAATTATTTACGACTTCACAATAGAAATCTTGAAATTATCAGTGGTTCTCTAATATATTAAGCATGTTATTATACATATAAACCTTCCTCTTGAATCACTCTATCTATTAAAAAAAACCGCATCAAAATCCGTTGCGTAGTTTTAAAGATTTAAGCGGTCAAAGGGAAATAGGGACAGAAAAGCGACTTTGTTTTATAATATGTAGTGATAGTGATGTTAGGTTGACGGCTACTACGTAAAGGGTCCGTTTACACCTTGTATAAATCAGACCTCACATCTTTTTTCCCCGCTTTTCTTTATAACGCGATAAGCGATAACTTCTTACACATTAACATTGTTTTAGTCACGTCTTAAGAACAATATGAGCAACTAATCTAATATCTTCCTCCATTACATAACAACAATGAAATAAGATTGATTGCTTATCGCAGGTACTCCGTGTAACAAGTCATCGAAGATCTAAGCACTGATTAGTTTCGCAATTATTTATCTAAATTATAAATTATCATATTTACGAGAACATGGTTTACACCGGTTTACACATAATTCGTGACATCTAGTTTTATTAAATAAACACTGACAAGTATTACATGATTTCCGTAGAGATAAAAACTTAGGATGCGTCAAGTGTTTGTTTGACTTCTTTGACAACACCACTTGAACATAAATGACGGAAATACCTAATAGTCATCTAAAATATTGACTTTGAGGTTAACCTCTGCGAAGGTCGTACTCAAGGGACAAAAACATAATTATGTTGAGGCCAAAATAAAAACATCTCGCGTAATCTATAAATAGTTTATGATTTAATAAGTTAGAATCAAAACACGTTATAGAAAGTTGAAGTTGTTTATTATACAGGCATTCTTAAGCAGTTAAATAGTTTAATAGAATTTTTCATGAAATAATCATTCAATGGGGTTAAATAAACTTAAAGGGGTTGTATTGATTAGTGATTATAACTCTGTAAAGCCTTATTTGTTACGACCGCGAATCATATTTTAATCAACAAACCAACACCTGACCTTTTTGACCTTACACTGATCTGCTAATTGCAAAAAACGTAAGATTAATTATACCTTTTTTAGGATTATACTTAAGACATTTGACATATGACACCTACTGCACATAAATTTTCAGAAGCCAGGATTGATCTATGTGTATTGTGTAATAACAAAACCGGCCAAGTGCGAGTCGGACTCGCGCACGAAGGGTTCCGTACCATTATCTATAATCTATAAAAACGGCAAAAAAATCATATCTGTTGTATGGGACCCCCTTAATATTATTTTTTTTTTAATTTTTAGTATTTGTTGTTATAGCGGCATCATTTGTGAAAATTTCAGCTTTCTAGCTATCACGGTTTATGAGATACAGCTTGGAGACAGACAGACAGACAGCGAAGTCTTAGTAATAGGGTCCGGTTTTACCCTTTGGGTACGGAACCCTAAAAACAAAGTCTATTTACAGTTTTGATATTCTATTGCCGGAAAAATGCTAATTTGTTAAAAGGTCTAGTTTGCAAACATACATAGTAAATTTACATAATCAAAAATCAAATCAAATAATAACAAGACAAAATCACAAGAAATAATGACAAGATCTCTTTATTTGGAATCGTATAATTGTACCAATAATAAAAGCATAGTTCAAGAATCAAGTTTTATTGTTTTTGTTTCTGCACAGTATGCACTACGTATGTATGTAATTTGATACATATTATCATGTATGTAGTGTGTGTATTGTGGGATCTCCGAAATAAAACGGGGCAACGGGGCAAACAAACTTTACTTCATAAAGATCATCCGAAAAGTATTTTTACAAGAGAACGAACGTAACGGCATTTATTGTGATAAAAAAGTGTATACGAGCTGTTTTTGGTGCAGACCCATTAGAATCGTGAAGACCTATTTAAAAAAAAAACTATTAACATTAGCTTGCTTATATATACTGGAAATGGGAGTATTTGTAAAAAAACATCCTCACCTATTCAGTAAAGCAGCCGATATAGTGTCAATGTTTATAAGGTGGGCAAAATGTCAAGGGATCCAACAAAATTGGCAATGCCAAGATGTAGAACAGCGTACTGCCATAAAAACACTAGTCGAATGGCAATACAGATATTTAATAATATACCGAAGGTTATTAGAGAACTGCGAACCAGCTTATTTCAAAAGCATCTCAGAGCATGGCTTATCGGAAACTGTTTTTACACGGTTAAGGAATTTATGAATTACAGGACAAGTGGGAAAGTTGCATGACATGAAAATTAAAGGAGATTGTCAACTTCGGTCCAAGTGTGTTGCAGATGTACATTGTACTTTAAATGATAGGTGTCACCGAATACAACATATTTTATTATGGCAGCAAAACAAAATATCCCAGAGGAAATTACATTTTTGCATGTGTATTTACATTTAAAAAAACAGTAAAAAGAGTGAAAGTAGAAATAAAAAGAGGAAAAAATGTTATTTTATTTATGTTGGTTACTAACATAGACAAAACTGATTATAACTACTACTCTTCATCGATATCATAATCTAAAAACTCTGCTGGGCGATTAATATTATCCTCGTGCCTAGCCCACCCCAAAAACCATACTACACACATTATATGAGCGCAGTAGTGTAAATGCAGGGAAACGCACACTGTGAACTTAACACGAAATATTTTACCATTTTTTTAAAGTTAATACACATATAAAAATGTCAATACTTCCGGGATATATTTTCTTGCTGCCGTAATAAAAAATGTTGTACTGGTTGAGACCTGTCATTTATGGTACAATTCATATCTGCGACACACTTGGACCAGCACCCCTTGTAAAACTGACATTCTCCTTTGACATTCTTATTTTAAGTTATTGACATTTGTAATTTAATTATTTTCTTTGACATTTTGTAATTTGATATGTAGACAATTCTTGATTTAGTACTTTTTTTGACATTTGATTTTTTTAGCTATTGACATTTTGTAATGTAAATTACTTGTAATGTAAATTACATTACAAATGTCAATGGCTTAAACATCAAATTCTTTGGTTGATATTTGTAATTTCATATGTAGACAATTCTTAATTTAGTAGGTACTTACTGTTTTGTTTTGAAATTGGAATTTAATGATTTTGTTTAGTTTGAAAAATTAGAAGCATTGTTACTGCCACAAAATATGCATGGAGAATTTAGTCGGCGGAATATGAAGAACTATTGAGTACCTATGTGTTATAAAATCTGTAAAATACTATATTTCAGGCAAATAAATGAATCTGAATCTAACGTCTTCACAATCGTCCATCTTGTTTCTCATCCGTCCTTCCCGCTCTCACACTCATGCTCGCTCGTTCATACAGTGCTGTCAACTGTCACTCCATCATCTTACATTCTCATATTCAATCAGTGTTGCCACATAACTAACCTTACATTCCCACATGTTCATATTATCAAATCATCATCATCATCATTATTCATTCTAATGCATTTGTTACAATTATTTGGGATCGGCGCAGCATGTGGTATTAACTGTAAAATTACTAACGAAATGTGTGTATATTACACATCTATCGCCTACCCTTTTTCTTTTTTTTTGGGGATGGGAAATCATCAAATGACTCCTCCCGCTCTGGGCGGAGCGGAAGGGATTGTTAGACTTTTACTGACTAAAAACCACCCATGTTCCTTCTTTTGCCCTTTGTGTTCCAGGGCCGCGGTATCTCTTTCGAACAGTCCCGCAGCCCTGGCAGGCATCGGCCCTTGCGGGCCCCTCATCATTGCTGACATCTCTTTGAGGCGCGCGTGGAACACGAACGCGCCGTCGATACGGCCTGTCGTCATAAGACGGACGGACGGCGAGCTAGCCCATTATTCCATTACTGAGTTGTGTGTGCAACAAAAAGATCTCTCTAATTTTGCTCTATCTACTTAGGTACGCATTATGCATAATTTACCAATTACATGAAAGTTTGAAATATATAAGTAGGTTCCTATCACAACACCGCAGTTAGATATTATTATGATGCGTGTCACTATGTATGTACACATAAGATTATATCAATCTAAGCGCGGTAATTTCGTCTAAGTACAGCCATTTAGTCGCTATCTTACTCGTATATACCAAAATGCAATAATAATATGCCACAATCATACGCTTGGTAGAATGTCTAGTAACATATCTGATAGGTGCGTGTTTCATTAATCATTATGTACGTACTAAGTACTTATGTACTTTAGATACATATCATAACATCACAGCTGTAACCCCGCAGCTGTTAGGCAGTGGTGTACCTGACAGTACACCTCAATTTCGCCAGTTATGTTAAAATCCTATGTATTAGGAGCAAGCCTATTTTTAGGGTTTCGTACCCAAAGGGTAAAACGGTACCCTATTACTAAGACTTCGCTGTCCGTCCGTCCGTCTATCACCAGGCTGTATCTCATGAACCGTGATGGTTAGACAGTTGAAATACATAAAAAAAAGAACAGAATAAATAAAATAAAATAATTTAAAGAAAAACAAAAAACCCGACTGTGTAAAAACTAATTTTAAAACTAAAAAGAAAGAAACAAGCCCAGTAGTTTAAATCATAAATTCTAATGCAGAACAGAACGACTCACAGTCGGGGCCCCTTGGAAAGATTTGATTGGTAAAATTTGAATGGGCCCCAACTGTGAGTCGTTCTGTTCTGCATTAGAATTTATGATTTAAACTACTGGGCTTGTTTCTTTCTTTTTAGTTTTAAAATTAGTTTTTACACAGTCGGGTTTTTTGTTTTTCTTTAAATTATTTTATTTTATTTTATACTTTTTAGTTACGATTCATTGACTTCGTTATAAGATGGTAAATTTCGCAATCTAGTACTTTCATTGAGGGAGTTAATATCGTGGGGATTATTAAGTAACTTTCGGTGGTCTAAACTACTGATGATTAGTCCCTCTAGAGACCTAACTCGGCTCAAAGCTACATATGCTTGACCTTTAGCAAAAATGCGTGAACTTAAGTCAACCACAGCTCGGTCCAAAGTAGTTCCTTGGAGCTTGTGTACAGTTACACCCCAGCACAATATCAATGGCAACATTTTTCGCTCTATTTTACCCTGTCCGCGCAGTGCATCGAATTCTGTCGTCGATGGTTCGATTCTGACTCCTACTCCAGGAACATTGTTTTAATTGCTTTGTCGTCACATTCTAGAAAAACAGCCTGTGGCAATTCTCCGGGTTCCAATTGGTCCCTCCGAAGAGCTGACCACTCAATTGTTCTTATAACACCCATTGCTCCGTTAACAAGACCATGGATAACATACAAATTTCTTCGTAACATAACTCGTGATCGTAAACCGATTGTTAAATATTTAACGATTCCTCCAGTTTTGTTAGGATCATCAGAAACATAAACATCTTTCGGTTTTTGACCATATGTTTTCGATTCTACTGATATATCAACTGCATGTAATTTATACAACCTAGTAGTTTTTGCCAATATAGTTGTCATCTTTTGATTATGTTCATCGACCTGTCTTTAATTGGGAAAACTCGAATGATTTTATTGAGATCGTCTACCTCTACCCGTCGACTATCTAATATCTCCAATTGTTGCATTGTCAGTTGACCGACTCTAAGATTATTTAATATATCCACAAATGTTGTGTCATGTCCTTGTCTCATATTTTGTGGTAACTCACAGAAATCAAATAGATGCCAGAGGTTGACTTCACCTATTAACGTCGCAGGTTGTCGATAGCAATAAGCCCCGCCAGTTGTTTTGGACACAGGTGGCAATTGCATTAGATCACCAAATAAAATAATATTACAACCACCAAAGTGCAGTCGATTATGCTGCATTTCGTGAAGGCGTAGATTAATATTCCGTAGCGTTAGGTAAGGTACCATAGAAATCTCATCTATTATCACCCAATCTATAGATTTCCATTTCTGTCGTTCTCTTTGAAGGCGTTCGCCAGTTAAAGGCCGCAGGTTTTGAAGTTTAACTCGCAGTCGCAGTTTTTAAGATATTATAGCGAAAAACTTATTAACTACTGACAACTTTCGATCGCTTAATAAGAACGAAAAAATTCGGTTGCAATAACGTTGCTAGCTAGAAATGCAACTCTAAACATCCAAGATGAGTTTCTCGCAAGCATCGCTATTGCAACCGAATTTTTTCGTTCTTAATAAGCGATCGAAAGTTTGCGACAATGTCGGTATCTATGTCGAGACTGCCGGCCCTGATGTACCCTACCTACCGAACTATGAGTCGTGAATCGTAATAGTTTTGGTGACAGAAATGTAATGATGATAACAAAAAACAATAGGAATCCAAATTAAATATTTTCTTCATGCTTTTTCACTGTTTTTTTTTGTTTGTATATCGTTTATACTTGAAATAAAAACAAATCAATAAATAAGAAAATTAGCGAGAATGATTGTTTTGTTAAACAACTTTAAATCGTTATATATCCTAAACTATTATTTAAAATGAAAAATGATAAAAGGAACCTAAAGATGATTTTAAAATACCTATTCAACGATACCCCACTTGACATAGTTCATCGATTTTTTTTTTTTTCATTTTTACAATACAGCATCAGGTTGTCGCTGTGGTGAATTTTGATTACTGTCATGTCTTTAGTGACACTCGCAAGGTTAATACGAATCGATTGACGTAAGAATTATCAAAATCGGCCTACGCATTTGGTCTCCAGAACGCCACATAGAAACAAACATACATACATACATAGACTGATAAACACATTACCCTCCTTTGCGTCGCGCAGTCGGGTAAAAATATTTAAGTGGGGCTCCCATACAACAGACATGATCTTTTTGGTCGTTTTTATAGATAATGGTACGGAACCCTTCGTGCGCGAGTCCGACTCGCACGTGGCCGGTTTTTTTTATCGTATCTTGGCTTTACATGCCGTCAAGAAATATCTCTGAGGCATGCTGGTTTCAAGCCTATTGCAAACTTTAGATTGAGTATGTATTTATCTGCGTTGCATTAGGCCCTTATAAAACTATTTATCTAAAACCTGTGACAAGCCCATATCCGTTCTAAGTACATGGTTTTGGAAGGAGGCAAGTTAAAACGAGGAAAACTAGTTAGTTTAGTATCGGTGATAGGGCTATTGCGATATTCAGCTGCGAGAGGCTAGGCAGAATATTATGTAGATACTCGAATGGATATACTCGCCCGGGATAAAATACAACGTAAGGTTAGACAATTTGTAATTGATCTGAATTAAATTAATTATTATAATTTAGATAATTAATATGAAGGACATGTTTTTAAATTGTTAGGTAATTGATTCAGAATTTATTGTAGTTCACACATTAATTTCATAGTTTTTGCTGTGGCCTACAGAGTCCGTAATTGTAAGGTTTGAATAAGAAGAACCCAACCGCTAACTATCAGGTGAGTTAGAAGTCAAATACATGAATTATAAAAAAAAATTGTAACTATATATTTTTTTTTTGCGCTACTAACTAATCTCGTGGCTAAATAATAACTACCGCTCGGGTTGATCTTTAGGGGAAGCTGCGCTTGCCTAGGTTGGTCCGTGGATGGGTGACTACCCATTATATACCGAGTTTCCTCCGTGTCTCGGAAAGCACGTTAAGCCGTTGGTCCCGGCTGTCATTTGTAGATCTTTGACAGTCGTTACAGATAGTCAGTGGCCCGAAAGTCTAACAACCAGTCTTACCAAAGGGTATCGTATTATTCTTGTATTCAGCTACATCCGGTTAGACTGGAAGCCGACCCCAAATTAGTTGGGAAAAGGCTAGGCAGATGATTGGGCTACTAACTAATACTAATTGTCAGCCTCTAATGTTCTACCTACCAATTTTAGGGGATTTAAAAAATTGGTTTAATTGAACATGGTACTTCAGTAGATAGAACGTTGCGTTGGCACCACGGTTCGACAAAAGTCATTGAAGAGTATAGACATCTCTTTACAAAATATTCTTTAGAATAAGTTGGTGGCACACATAGTTTTAGAACGATTGACAGATTTTAGAAGCATTTTTTTCCACCACATTATGATTTTTAGTCTACTTACATGGATGACAACTACGATGCTATAATATAATATACGACTGCAATTTAGATTGCAAGAACACTTAAGGCAAACTGGTATTAAGAAAAATATTTAGGTTGCTAGTGAATTAAGTGCCATTGAAATATTCATAAAGTTTTATGACTTTGATTGGATAAAGTTAGCCCCACGCTCATAGATTTAAGTATCTGGTACTCATACAATGGCGACATGAGGTGCATTAATAATCTGATTATAGTCAATACATAAAAGAAATGCTTTCATACTCTCTAATTCCACCAATCACATTGAAACTATATTACATTATTATATTACTCCAAGTTTCAATTAAGTTTGCGATAACCAAGAGTCCGTACTATACGTTCGGGTAATTGTAATTATCCGGGTATGTAAGGTTCGCACCAGCATAGTACTGACTACGCTAGAGAAGTCGTGCTATCCAGGTTACTACGACTCGTAGCAGCGTAGCACGGACTACGGTAGAGAAGTCATGCTATCCAGGTTACTACTACTCGTAGCAGCGTAGCACCGACTACGCTAGAGAAGTCATGCTATCCAGGCTACTACGACTCGTAGCAGCGTGTCACAGACTACGCTAAAGAAGTCATGCTATCCAGGTTACTACGACTCGTAGCGGCGTAGCACTGACTACGCTAGAGAAGTCATGCTATCCAGGTTACTACGACTCGTAGCGGCGTAGCACGTTCTACGCGAGAGAAGTCATGCTATACAAGATACTACGACTCGTAGTAGCGTGGCACTGACTACGCCAGAGAAGTCTTGCTATCCAGGTTAAAACAACTCGTAATAGCGTAACTCCGACAACGCTAGAGAAGTCATGCTATCGCTATTACAACGACTCGTAGCAGTGTAGCACTAACTACGCCAGAGAAGCAGCCAAGTATGGAATACCCCGGGTTGTTTTGCAACTTTTTCGGGTCTCCATGCTCGTAGCACTAAATGCGTAGTCGCGGTCGCGCAAACGGACGTAACCTGAATCATATTGTTGTTGTTACGATATTTTTGTACATTCTTCCAAAAACAAAAATATCGTAACACGGGAGGAAGTTAAGATTATAAAAAAATATTCTGGAAAACAAAAAACTCGATACGAATTATTAACGATCTCCGTCAGTAATTATTTAGAATAGAATAGAATAATAATTTGTTGTTATTTATTTAATAACGTAATAACTATTTCCAAAATTATCTAATTGCCTCGAAAATCTTCCAAACCTTGTATTAATTGATTTATCCAATTTTAAAACGCGGTTTAATTATACCTAATTCACGGCTTAAAGTACTAGTAATTAAATGCTGGTTATTCATAGATATGCATTGTTAGATAAATAATTACATGATACGAATACATAGAACATTTTATTATTCCGTCCGTTGCTCTGTTTCATACATTTTCATGGTCAAACGAATAATATTAAAGTTGGCAGTATGGCAAAGGAACCCATTTGTGGTGCTGGATGTGTATCAAATCATAACTGATTCATGTAGACGTATTTTCAAAGAGAGGTAGAAGCAATGTTCCCACTGCTGGGATACAGTCCTCTCTATGAAGGAATGGGCTGTAATCCACCACACGGGCCCAGCGCGGGTTGGTAGAGGTCACAAGTCTTCGACTTTTTGGTACTGAGGTATGCGGGTTTCTTCTCGATGTATATGCGGGTTCCTTCATCATTTTGAGAGCAGAAATACATCATTCCGAAGATAGACGAATCATTAATTAGGATTTAAAGTAACCTAGTTATTTCTACCAGTCTGAAAATTAATAACTAACCTGCTCAAATGTCATGGAATCACGATAAATAAATTCGTGATTTGACTTCATTAGCATTCGTTGATTTATGTATTTAATTACGGAGGCGCTTACTACTAGATTGCATGATACAAGTAATATAATTACCTATTGAATTTTACTGCATCTTGAAACTACCCACTTTGATTTGAGAAGTGCTACACACATAATCAGGTCGGCACAGCCGCGATAACATCAATTTATGTACTTAGATATATTTTGTTTGAGACATAGCTGATCGACTTAGCATGACTTCTGCCGAGCCAATTCTCATTTTATATATATTTCGAGTCGGCTTTGTTACCTAAAAAATACTTACTGCCGAATCGGATGTGGTTGAACTCATCCGTACCGTACTACATAAGAATCCTATGTTATTTAGTAAGAGGTTTAGATCTGAAATTTTAATGCACTTTGCTAATGAGTAGAAATATTAACTGAACTGATTTGAATATTTTCGCAAAATGTCCTTAAGTCACTAATTTCAAGAACTTTTCGAAGAAATCCCAAAAAAAATAATATATTAATATAAAACATTGGTCACTTTGTAATAAAGAACTCTGTCTTCGCGCGATTACCTTGTCAGGGCAATCACCGCTCCAGTTTTTGTAAGTGTAGAAAGTACTTTTTACGGTGTCACGCTTAATAAGATTAAAATTATCTACAAGCACGCGGTGTACCAACTTCTTTAATAAAGGTAACCACCTATCGATGGGCTATTGTAATTTGCCTCGTGTCTCTTTTTATGTCATTTTTTTGCGCCTGTTTTTTTCATTTATATAGTTCCAATAGTCTGTTACAAGGCAAAAAGCTGTGAATAACAAAACATAATGAGAATAACAAATTAATTTCTGAATATTTGAAGTTAGTAGTTAAAGTCTTATTAATATGTATTGAGTCGTGATTTTGCTGTGTGAAGAATTCAAGAATAACGGCTTCGAAACGACCGATCACTGAGTTTGTTTCGGAGTTTCTTCTCAGAGTAGTCGAATAGGAAACACCATTTTGTTTAAACAAATTGACAGTGACGTGCCAACGTTTTTTTTTCTTTATTTATTTAGGGACATTTATGATTGCAATGCGTATGTCAGTCCCATCGTATGCTAATTAAACATTGCTCATATCTGGGCCATGAACCTAAACAAACTCCTCGCAACATATTTTTTTTTTTAATCACGTAAATAATATTATCATTTATTATTAAAGGGCTCCGGTCGAGTTCGAAACAATGTAATGAAACATGTACCTGAGTAAACTAATATCCATAAAAGTCCAACAAGAACACTGGCCAATGAACCTTGAGAGTTTGAGACATGTTACTTATTACGGAATACCTGTGTAACACCCATAACCAAAAATACTTTCTAACTCTTCTATAACGAAACACGTTTACCAAATATTCTGAAGCGTTTACTAAAGATACCAGATATCTAGTACCTACCTACGATTGTACAAATCGCAAGATGAAAGTGGTTCCCAAATTGACATTGATGGTTCGATAATTAAATAAAGTTTTTGATACCTTCGATATTCACTTTCGCACATTATTTTCACGTAAATTGAGTATTTAACAAGTGACAAATTATAATAAATAGTGAATACTGTCTGATGTTTTAAATTCTTCCGCAGCTGATAAAAAATCTATCGAATCGTAGTCATAAGTTTTAAGATAAAAGAATAGCTTAGCTTATCGCACTGATAAATCTTTTGTTACTATTTCTGTAAATAATTTTTTTAGATAAATACAAACAGAACATTACGCCTGTATTTCCCGAATAGTTAGGCAGAGGTGCGTACCCTAAACCTATACAGTACCTACACTCAGATTTCGCACATTTTTATATTTAAAAATAAAATACATCTAAATTAAAATTAGCATTATTTTTTACCTATATCATGTCATAATAAATAAATATTTCATTTTCGTCCGTCAATTTACACACCAAAACATTAAAGCATAAACAAAAAAATACTCACGTTTAAAAAAAAGATATCAGCCAAAAATATATCAGATAATATATTTCTTTCGAAAGTGTTTGTCAATCGAAAGTTGAACTCCGGTGTAGTAACAGTACCTATCGAGAACGCGTTTATTCGACGGACAGTCGCGAGCAACTGACGCTGACGATAGCGTTTTCTCAGCACCACTTGAATATTGAACACATCGGCTTCGCTCGCTGATTGTACTACTGTAGGGGATTTTGTAATAATTATGTGTATTATTATTTACATGATAATACATTGAAAGGTTTTGTTCGATATGTAAAGCATCCGTCCTGTACTGCAAAGGCTGTTGAGAAATAGGCAGTTAGTTTCGGTTATAAAATTTAGATCTAAGTTTTACGATTAACTTGCTTGGGTGTTATGTTAAGGATACACCTAATCACCTATTGACACAAGTTTCCCTAGAGCTTAGCTTGGTTTCTATTGATGCCAGCTTTTTTTTTTTTTTTTTTTTTTTTTTTTTTTTTTTTAATTACTTTATGCGGCATCTAAATAAATATTGAGTTGAGCATTCAACATACTTATTCAAATATTGAGCTGGCTAGGTAAAAGGAGCATTTTGTTCCGTATTTTTTACAACACATTTTTACAACGCAAGTACAAAGTTTCAGATAGACGGCATCACGAATAAAAACCGGTACAAGTAAGTAGGTAGGTATAAGATCTACCTATAATGCAAGAGTAAACAGAACCGTAGCGTGCAATGGCAACCGGCTGGCTACTGCACAAAAAACCTGATTCTGTGTGAATGCAGACTTGGAGAACTATATGTAGGACAAGTGCTTGGCCCGTGAATGTGGGAGACCTTTCTATATGAGTGTAATAACTGATTGAATTGAATTATCTTATCGTATCTGTGAACACAGCAGGCATTAGCTGTAACGAACTGTAACCATTTAATAGACCTTTCACAAGAGAACCAAAAATTCGAAGACTTGTGAGATCCACCGACGCGCATTGGGCTTGGGCCTGCGTGGTAGATTACGTTACGCTTTGGGCCCACTTTCTTAGAAACCAGAGTACCAGAAGTGGGAACATTATAAGCTGATCATATTTTATTGATCACCATCAGTCCACTGTTGAACATAGGTCTCCTCAAACTTTCGATTATCGGCAACTCTCATCCAGTTGCAACCAGCCACCCTGCGAAGATCGTCGCTCCACCGAGCCTGAGGGCGTCAACCTTTCGCTTGCCGATTTGCGGCATTTTTTTTACTTTTTACAAATACCTATAGCCTGACTCTTAAAATACTGAGTAGGTAACACAAGCTGTTCGCATGTTCGGATGACTCTAGCTTAGGCTAGAGTTTGAGGCCTAGGCAGATTTATCTAGGCTTGCCATCCGTCCGGGTTTCCCCGGATTTGTCCTAGTTTGGAGGGCGTCCGGGGGCCGTCCGGGCGGGGGTTTAACAAGTGTCCGGTTAAAACTTTTTGTGATAGTTTTATTATAACATCGTCTGAACCTAATTTTTATGTACCGAAATGCAAAATTTTTCAGTCTTACATCCTAGGTTCTCTTAAATATTTTTAAGAAACGTTCCTCATTTTTTTAGTATAAATTTTATGCATATTGCTGTATTTAAAGTTTAATAAAGGAAGTAACACTTGTTGTTTGACTTCACGCACTCACTATCACCATACTGTTCGTCTAGCAATGTTTTCATATTTTAATTTTTTTTGGGTGTCCGGGAAAAAAATCTATTAGGTATACCTAAATGTCCGGTTTTTAAGTTTTCGTCCGGCGTCGTCCGACCTTAGATGATGGCAACCCGAGATCTATCTCACATTCAGTAACTTTATTTGTAAAGAACATGGTGAGTAATGGACAATGGTGATCCTGACTCTATAGCCTATCCTTCACCGTGCCAACGTTGCACAAGCAACCTTGGTCCACGAATGAGTAGGTAGCTATAGGTTTCGAAACCAACCCTTCGCAGAACAAGTATTGTGAAGATTATGCCCTTGAAAGGCACTGTAAGTAATAAAGTGTTTTTATGTAGGTATGTAGGTACCTAACCATTAAAATGCACTTGTCAAATACTTAGGTAGTTGCATGCACAAATAAGAAAAGGAACCAAGCTGTATATGCGTCAGAAACAAGTCAGTCTGCATGAAACCCGTTGAAAAGGGTAATCGAAATGCCTTTTAATAACTGGACTGGTTCCTTCAACCTGCTAAATCCCTTTATATCTGAGACTTTACCGGTCCTTGTTTACCTACCTACTTGGGTTTTTCTGTCCCAATTTACGAACGTAACTGAGGGTAGGTACTTAGGTACTATGATTATCTCCTGTTTACTTAATCAGTTGCAGAAGAATTTGTTTATTTACTTAAATATATATATATATATATATATTATTATTAAATAATGTTTTATTTATATTCTTCTATATAATAATAATCCCGTAAGTGACACTATAAATTTAATCAATAAACCTTAATGCGTAGTGATTGATTGGGTCACATTCAAATTTTTTATTGGTCGAGTTGATCTGATAGTAGGAATGTCTACTGACGTCAATGAGCAAAACCCAAAAAAAAAACTACCTCTTGCCTATTTCTTGTCTCTATTTAAATATCGGTACGTCTATTTATTATTAATGACTAGAATCATAGATTTTTAACACTTTCAAGCTTACCAATCACAGCTTTACGTAGCACTAGCTAGCAAGGAGCTCTACGTCCTTTTTCGTTGCGACCTAGGAATATGATAATACTGCTTCTGCCTGTCATTTCGTCTATGTGAACTTCAGAAGTGGATCATTGACCTGGATAAAAAATTGGTTGTAAGGTCTGTAAAGTTGGTTTACAGGTTTTGGTTTACGGACAATAGTTTAACGCAAGTTTAACGTGACAACGTCAAACAAAAACAAGAATATTGATGAAATGATTGCATACTTTTATGAATAAAAGTATGTAATCAGTGGAAGAGAGATAGATACGGCGCAAGCGTACAATGAGCGTAACGGGACAATGAGTCATCCTTTTTCGTGCATGCAGCCGGCGTTCATAGATTTATTATATGTTGTCACGTCAAAAGTATTGTGTATCTAATAATAACCGTTTGTCAAATCCGTTCAACTGTTTTTGAGTAGGTAGCAAATATCCAAACATACAAACTTGCACATCTATATACATATAATAAAAATGTAGAAAAGTGGTGTCTGTACAATGGAAATATATAAAAAAAAAGTAGCAGGGGTTGTTATTATATCGATGCCGAACCCGAAATTGTAATTATTTTTTTTTTGTCTGTTTGTCTGTGTGTTTGTGCACGCTAATATCAGAAACGGCTTATTCGATTTAGATGCGGTTTTCACTAATATATTGTAGTAAGCTTCATTTAACATTTAGTGTTTATTTCATGTCAATCGGTTCATAAATAAAAAAGTTATGTCAATTTAAAGAATCACGGCGAACATTTGTTAAGGTATTCTATCCGAGTACGTACACGCCTCGCGCCTGCGCGTCCGTGGCTATATAAAGCGCGCTGAGAGCCGCGCCGCTGTTCGAGGTTAACCCTGACAAAAGTCAGGCGGTCCTCTACCTCAGATCTCGAAAGAGACGTCCTCCCCCCCCCAAACCTATCACCATGTTCGGCAAGCCTATCCCTTGGGAGAAGCAAGCCAAATACCTAGGAGTCATACTCGATCAACACCTGTCCTTTGCGGCACACATAAGGGCAGCCTGTAACCGGGCTTCCTTTGCCTTAGGTAGGCTCCACTACCTGATCACTGCTAAGAGCAAGTTGTCACTCAAGTTGCGTCTTTACACCGCAGTCATCCGCTCCATTATGACGTACGCCTGCGTCATGTTTTCCCACACCCATCCCCAACACCCTGTGCTGGCCAAGGAGCATGATGACTCACCTACGATTGCGATTCACTCGGAGGACGACATTTGTAATAAGATTAGGTCAAATAATTCGTCCTAATATGCTGTTGGTATTTATTACTAAGCAATCACTTTATTACATAATGTACCCGTATAAAAATGACATCTGTTTGAATGTTTGGTGTTCATATTTTTTTGCAAACAGCTGTTTGCGTATTTTGCTTATGAGTATATTGCACTGTTTACAATATTTCTGTATCTTAGTAGTATCTATACCCTATAACAATAATATCTGGCTAAATGTTTATTGGTTATATTTTTTTGCTTACAATTGTGTGCTTAATTTGCTTAAGATTACAACTCACTGTTTACTATATCTCCTTACCTCATTAAATGTAATGTACAATGTTAGCCCTTTCAATCAACTAATGATAACAATCTTTATATTGTTGCTTGAGATTTCTATAGTTTACCCGATTGTCGATAATATTTACTTTTTAATGTTATTTACCAAGAACGTATTGCGTGAGCTTTCAGCGTTGGATAGCTTTAAGTATGCTTATGAGTTTCAAAGTGAATGTTATTTTGTTTTTGGTTTATCTTATTGTACCCTCGCATTTGTGTATGACATCACATTTGTGTATGACTATTTGTGTATCACATTTGAGTTAGACCCGCATGTTTTAAGTATACTTATGAGTTTCATTGTGAATATTTATTTGCCTTTAGTTTATTTATTTGTACCCTCAGATATTAAAAATGTGTAATGATAATAGAATATCCATGTATTGTCAAAACTGTCGAGGAATCAGGACAAAACTGAATACCCTATACTTAAATATTATGTCGCATGCATATGACGTCATTGTCTTGACCGAGACCTGGTTGACGCTAGACATATCTGATAATGAATTTATTGATCAACGCTATTTGGTGTTTAGATGCGATCGTAATCGTTCACTCACCAACAAAAAGGATGGTGGTGGTGTCCTTGTAGCCATATCTAAAGAACTAAATCCCTCTAGTATTTCTTTTTTGCCCCCCTTAACCTTGCCCGAGCATGTGTTAGTTAAAGTCCCCGCGAAAAACAATAAATATCATATAATCTGTGCTACCTACATACCCCCAAACACTGCAGATGATACATACTTAACTTTTCTTAATTCTCTGTCAGTGTTGTGTGATGACTCTTCCGTAGAAAATATTATTTTAACAGGTGATTTTAATTTACCCTCACTTGCTTGGGTAAAAAACATGTCATATATGGAATATGCTGAGAACAACAAACTGACAAATATAACTCGTTTTTTATTAAATTTCTGCTCGCAACATGTTTTGAAACAATATAACAGTTTTTTTAACTCTAGCGGACGCATCTTAGACTTACTGTTTTGTAATACTCATGCAGTCACATTCTCTCCTGATGTCCCTCTTTTACCTGTTGACGCCTATCACCCAGCCTTCTATGCACACATTTATTTCTCTCACCCCACACATATTCCTAAATTTACTACTGATAACAAACTAAATTATCACAGAGCTAACTATAGCAAAATAAATTCTGATATAAGTGACGTGGATTGGAATATCTTACTGGACAACTTAACACCTAATGAATCTGTTTCTACATTTTATGAAAAACTTTATGAAATTATAAAATCACACACTCCCACATGTCGACCCAGAAATGTTAATTTTCCCAATTGGTTTTCTAAATCTCTCGTATATACCCACAAAAAGAAGACTCAGGCCTGGGTTAGGTGGAAGAAGTATGGGAATTTATGTGACTATGAGGTATTCTCGAGTAACAGGAAAAAATTTAAAAGAGTAGCTGACATTTGCTATACTAAATATATTAATACAATTGAAGACAGTGTCCCTACCAACACTAAGACCTTTTGGACGTATGTTGCAAGCCGTAAAACTACAAATAAAATCCCATCCACGGTTCATTACAACCAATTTTCGTCCAATGATCCTATTACTACTTGCAACTTGTTTGCCACATTTTTCCAGTCTGCATATGAGCCCTCAACACTCGACTGTAACTCTTGGGAACCACCATCTAGTAATGCTGACCATGATGTCTTCTTAAGCAAACTGCAACTGTCTCTTGATGAAATACTTAGAGAATTAAAATCACTTGATTCAACCAAGGGGCCCGGTCCAGATGGGATTCCTTCGCTTTTTCTGAAAAATACGTGTGATACATTATGCTATCCTCTACATATATTATACAATAAATGTTTATCATGTGGTATTTTCCCTGAAGTTTGGAAACATGCAAATATTGTACCAGTTCATAAGAGTGGTTCCAAGCATGACGTAGCGACCTATCGTCCTATCTCTATACTATCTGCTTTTTCTAAGCTATTTGAGAGACTGGTACATAATAAAGTATATCCGGCTATTCGCAGTATTTTAATAAAAGAACAGCATGGTTTTGTTAAAGACAGATCTTGCATTAGCAATCTTCTCGTTTTCACGTCACAACTGTTTGATGGTCTCGATAAGAGACAGCAGATTGATGCGGTCTACACAGATTTTCAGAAAGCTTTCGATAAACTTGACCACACACTACTACTCAATAAAATTGCATACAATGGAATCAAAGGTGACCTTTTAAGGTGGTTTATATCTTACATTACTAACAGAACACAAAAGGTAGTTGTTAATGGCTATGAATCTGGCTCTTTTCGGGTCACCTCCGGTGTACCACAAGGCTCCATTTTAGGCCCTTTATTATTCATTTTATACATAAATGACATAAAAGACTGTTTTCAAAATTCAAAATTTCTTCTCTACGCGGACGATTTAAAGGTCTATAAAATTATTTCAGATAAAGTCGATTGTTTTAGCTTCCAGCAGGATTTAGACCGTTTCTCTAACTACTGTTTTTCCAATAAGCTTTACCTTAGTCTTCCAAAATGTCACGTTATAACATTTACCAAAAAAAAAAATATTATTGAGTTCAACTATCGTCTTGCCAATACGCCAATTAGTAAAGTAAGTTTTCTCCGTGATCTTGGTGTTCTGCTGGATTCGAAGCTCCATCTGGATGCTCACATAGAAAAAATTGTTAACAGGGCCTACCAAATGTTTGGTTTTGTTATGAGATCATCCAGGGATTTTCGTCGACCTTCTACTTTTTTGCACTTATATAGATCAATAATTAGGCCACAGCTAGAATTTGCAGTATCTATTTGGAACCCTTTTTACTTAAAATATAGTGAAAGATTAGAACTGGTACAGCGTAAATACCTTCGGGCTATGAACTTTAGATGTTATCGGAAAAAAATGTCATACCACTTACTCCTTAAAAAGTATGATCTTCTGACCTTAAAGTCAAGACGGAAACTTCTGGAAGTTATGACATTGTACAATGTGTGCCGCAACCATTTTGATTGTCCGGACTTAGTTGGTAGTCTGTGTTACCTGGTTCCTCGAACAGTTCATGTGCGGGAGATACGCACTCGACGTTTATTTGCCACTAGCCTCTGTAAATCCAACGCTGGCTCGCGTTCACCACTTCATCGTTTGGTTGAGACATACAACAATGAGTTCCATTCGATCGATATTCTCTTTCTAAGTAAAAATGCATTTAGAAAGCAAATCCAAGCAACTCTAAGGGACTCTGAGAAAATAACATAATGTTGAATGCGCACACAAATTTAAATTTAATTTAATTTACTTTTTCTTTTATATATACTTATTTAAAAACCCAGATATTAGTTCCAGGATAATGATCGTTGTATAGGTATTGTATTTGTGTTGTTACTAGCTAGTTTTAAATACTTTAAATTGTAATCTGTGGAGAACGTTGTGGGTAGCATAATTGTTGTAAAATGTTATATTTAAGATATCATAACTAATTCTTATTGTGCTACTGTTTGTTTTTCCTTAAATAAATAAAATAAAATAAAATAAAACACATCCACAAACTGCAGACCTTACAGAACCTTTTCCTCCGGAAAATCACTGGTGCCCCCCCTTATGTCCGTAATGACAACCTTCATCTAGACCATAGTTTGCCTACCTTAGTCCAATTCATGAAGCGTCTTTCCAAGCGCTTCTTTGACCGTGCTCCCAAGCACAGAAACCCCCTGATCGCATCGGCCGCCCGATACGACCCGTCCCACATCAGTAGCATTCGCCGTCCTCGGCATGCTCTCCTCACCCCCGACGACGCTATTACCCTCCTCCAAGAAAGTAGTAGGGAACCTACTACTTTCTTGGAGGAGGGTAATAGCGTCTACTCTTAGGAAATACAGACCACACAGACCGCAGTCAATTTTCAGACCTCGCCGCCGAGGTACGTCGCGACGTCCCAGTAACGTTCCCCCCGTTCCTTGCCAGAGCCAGCCCGCGACGCTGAGCCAGTAGCTTTAAATGAGCCCCTAAATAATTTAAAACAGATCCAGCCTGTCCCCTTGCTACCCTCCCCAGCGACGATTATATTTTAGGGTTTGTAGGTTAGGTTCTTTTTCTTAATTTTCTTTAAAATTTTGTAAATAAATATCGTAAGTATTTGATATAGGTTAGGCGGTTCTTTCCTTGATTTTTGGGTATTTACCTAACTTAATTTTTATTTAGGGTTTGTAAATAAATATTGTAAGCATTTGTTATAGTAATATTATAAGTAATATTTGGTATAGGTTCATTTCTTTTCTTGATTTTCTTTATTAAGTATAAGTTCAATTAGTTCAGGTTAGTAATTAATTTTTCTAGCAATTCTTTTGTTTTATAAAGTTAGTAGGTACGTTTGGTTTACACGTCTTAACACTTATTACTTAAACTGTGATAATTTTAGACTGTATAACGGAGGCATCATTTGACGGTGAACATACTAATAGAAATTACGCGATGGAAAAACCAACTATGATCCAATTGATCTGGCCGAAATTTTACAAACTGATGTCTCGAGGCTAACTGATGAACAGCGTTTGATATTTAATCGGGTGTGCCGCAGCGTTAATAGTACTTTGGGAGAAATGCTATTTGTAGATGCACCCGGTGGAACGGCTAAAACATTTCTTACGAAAGTTATTTTGGCGAAGGTACGAAGCCAAGGTAAAATCGCGCTTGCTGTCGCTTCATCAGGCATAGCAGCCACATTGTTGCCAGGTGGGAAAACTGCTCATACAATGTTCAAAATTCCCGTCGATTTAGACCGCACAGAAAGCCCTGTTTGTAATATTTTAAGAAACAGCGATAAAGCTAAGGTTCTTCGTGATTGTAGCCCTATTATATGGGATGAGTCCACAATGGCCAATCGAATGTCGAAAAGCAGTAGAAGCAGTAGATAGAACGTTGCTTGATGTCAAGCATATGATCAACCCATGGGTGGCATTACTGTGCTTTTTTGTGGCGATTTTCGTCAGACTCTCCCTGTAATACCACGTGGAACAACGGCTGATGAAGTAACAGCCTGCCTAAAGAGTTCTCGACTGTGGCATTACATTATCCCTTTGCATTTGACATTAAATATGCGTGCGCAAATTGGAGGCAACGAAAATACTCAAGAATTTTCAGATTTGCTACTTGAGATTGGTAACGGTGTGTATCCGCAGGAACAAGGAAAAGTTGTTCATAATGGAAACCTATGCAACATAGGTTCATTAATGTGAGACCTCATATCATCTGTGTATGGAAACGCAACGCAAATACCAACTTGCAAAAATTCCTGGCTTTGCGAAAGAGTTATTTTGACGCCACGAAACGACCAAGCAGCAACAATAAACGCTGAAATTTTGAGCTATGTTCCGGGGGATTATGCTGAGTATATTAACAGAGTCATGGAAGAAGGAGAATCTACAAGCTTCCCAGTAGAATTTTTAGAATCCCTCAATGCTCCTGGACTACCAGCACATAAAATAAAATTAAAAGTGCATAATGCTTCTTAGAAATTTAAGCCCCCCAAAACTTTGCAATGGCACCAGGTTAAGTGTCCACTTTACAACGAAATCTGATAGAAGCAGAGATTTTGACAGGGTGTGGAAAAGGTGAAAGTGTTTTCATTCCTCGGATTCCTCTCATTCCAAACAATTTTCCATTTAGTTTTAAACGAGTCCAGATTCCAGTCAGCCTATGTTTTGCGATGACAATTAATAAAGCCCAAAGTCAGAAGCTAAAAGTTGTGGGTGTAGATCTAAGTATCAGCTGTTTCTCGGTCAGTTGTACGTGGCTCTGTCACGGGTTGGCAATGCTAGGAACCTGTATGCTTTCATCCCCGATGGCCATACGTCAAATATCGTATACAGAGAAGCATTACTGTAAAGTAAATTTTTAGCTACCCAAACGACGGTATATGTAATTCAAAATAAGCTGCCCGAAAAGTCACTATTCCACGTGGACGAAGTCGCGGGCACAGCTAGTTTATAATATTAGTAGGATGACTGAATGGACTGGCCCTAAATATCTAAAACAATATGACACAGGATTGAGTTCATCGCTGCAATAGCAAAACGACTGGCACTAGCCACTGCATTTTGTACTTTTATACAATATAGGAACTATGCTACACAACCATAGATATAATTTTTCTTCTATCTATGTACACAACACTCACGCCCCAAAGGCAAAAACATGGCTGTCAAATTGACAATTTCAAGCACAAGCATGCTGCATCTGTCACATATAAGTACTCTGTGATCTGTCAGCTGTCAGTGTCAACCAAGCAAGTGGGCAATCGATGTACCAAAATATTGTTTTGATTTGTTTCTTTCCATCTACTTTTATATCAAATATAAGCTTTATTAGCTGTTGATGCAATACAAAGATGTTCGGAATTCATTTGAGGCAGCTATACCGTACCTGTGACAAGGTTATCATTCGTAACCTTAGAAGTCGGAGGTTAGACACAAGAAACCCTAACCCTGGTATTGATAACCGAATAAAAGCCTTTGAAGGTGAAGGTTTAGGTGTAAAAGATGAAAATCTTGAAGAATTTGTCGAACAGTCGGAAAGTAACTTTTACAATGTGAGTAATTTTGACCACCTAGTTCAGTCGACATACAATTAATTTTATTTTGTCACTTGCTGTATCCCTGCTTCCGCTTGAGTGGGCGAATACTATGTGTTGGCCAGACGTTCTATCCAGTCAGTTCTTGAGAGATAAGTACAATATACAACAGAGCAGAAAAAGCAGCTAGAAGGACATACACTGACCTAATTGGTGAGGTTCTTCAGAAAGGTCAGATACGTAGTACTCGCAAAGGGCGTGCGTGTAGTATGACCAGATTGCGTAAACGTGGACGAGACGAAAGTAGTATGTAAGGATCGTAGCAGATTTCATTCTGTAATTTCTGCCTTCTCCCGTGTGAAAATAGAGTTAATGTATGCAGTTTCTAGCCCATTTTTCTTCATAAAGTCTATACTTTGTAATGAGTAACTACACCCAGTTCACAGCTTTATCTTTTTAATTTTAATCATTTATTTAAAAGTGGCTTGAGTTTGTATGGATTTACAACAAAGTAGTACAATATCAACTCATCATTTGCCTCAATCAGGGGCACAATGCAATGGAAGTGTGAAATTCTGGGCTAACAAAGTGACAGCGTCAGGAAGAAGAACAAGGAGAAAGGGCATAATCTAAATAGAACTTTAATTTCAATTTCCCAGGTTGGAGAAGCCTACAACGAACACCACAATGAGACTTTGATAGGTAAATATGAACTACGGCACCGCATTGTTAAGGAGAAGTACTTCAAGGAGAACATGCCGAACCTCCTGACTTGGAGTGAGAAAGAACAGATTCGTCATTTAGCCAGTAGTGAACCTGATGAGTGGACGCCTGAGAAGATAGCTGAGAGCTTTCCTATTACTGTGCCTGTGGTTAAGGTTAGTACAATCTTGACATCCATTGCTGGACATAGGCCTCCCCCAAGCATCTGAATATCAGCTAGTCATATGCTTTTCACATCCAGTGCATTCTCCATGTCATAATATTCTAATAATTGTACTTCAAATCCATCACCATGTTGCAGTGTGCACCCCAATTTCTTCATGTCTGAGTATTAGTGAATACTATGATAGTTAATTTACAAATTACTTGTATTGCAGAAACTACTTAAATTCCCTTGGAAGCCAGCTACCGAGCAGCGCATCGCGCGTCACGACGCCTCAGTCATGAGAAATTGGAAGGAACTGAAAGAAGGATCACTAGACATACCACCAGAACTGAGGAGCCATTTCCTCAAATTCTCCAACAGAACTATTCCCCCTTTGAGCCAAAAATCAATAAAAATTGACCTCACACCTGAACAACAGAATCTTGGGGAGTTTGAGCAGATTGTGAGAAAATGTGCATCCAAAGAGAACACAAATAGTTCCACAGATCAGCCTAGCAAAAATCTTGCTCTGCCAAGTCCACACTCATCAAAACCTCTGGATAAGCAACTCAGAGCAAAAATTAGCCCAAAACTAATAACATTAGAAGAACTTACTTCAAAAATCAAAAACCGTTTAGATAAAGGTAGCAATGTGGACATAAATGACAGAATCATCATCAGTTCTTCACCAGCACCAACACAATCATTAACTGAAAAAGTGCAGGAAGAAATGGAGGTGTTCCATGAAAGTCAGAAGGAAAGTGGTGTGGTAGAATATGAGAATAAATCTGATGATCCTAATGAGATAATGAACTACCCAGAAAGGATAAGAATTCCAAAGAAAGCTTATAAGAAAGGGGCTACTTATAAAGTGAATGATTGCTACTATGATCATGATGGCAAATTCTTGTATAGAGTTTTGGGTATGACTCAATAAGTAATGTTAGGGCCGTCCGCTAAAACACGCGCGGGTGCACGCTCGCGTGAAGTCGCGTATTGAAAATAAGTATGAGCAGCACTAAAAGGCGCGGGCGCTTGTGACGGGTTTTTAAGGGAAATTTGACTGCTGGGTCCTGCTCCATGCACCCGTACGAGTTATAGTGGACGCCCTTAGTGTTGTAGGTGATAAATAAAACAATTGATTTCGAAGCCTTATATATTTTTTTTATAAAAATTATATGCATTTTATTACACTTGTCAAAATAAAATAATCTTTATTAAATAACAGAACTGCTGCAAGTTAATTGCATGTCTTTTATCGACTGTAGCTTTGAATATTATACAATAATTAAATTTCGATTTTGCTTAGAATTATTTTACAACTTCAAATACCTATGTGGCTGTATTGTACAATTTTATGGAACTAACAATATGGCTTGTACATGATCACTAGTGTACATACTATTCATAAGTGACATGAAATATACTTGTTTTATCATTATAAAAATTGGATACAGAAAATGAATAAGCCAAGGATGAAGATACACATTTATAGATATAGATTCAGATAGAAATAAGAATTACTAGAATTTGATCGAAAAATTAGTTTTATGACTTTTTCTCTAGAAGCTAAGGTTAGTTTCAATAAATAGTCTAGCACATTATTTTGAACACAAATAATATGAAATACTTTATTAGTATCCTGAGTATTTGTGAGTTGCAGTATAGATTAACTGCCAAGTGAAATAAACCTTTGTTTATGTACATGTTACATTCAATTCTTTCTTTGTGTTACAGTCCACTATATTGGTACTTTTAATACAGTATATAATAACATAATATGTTTTACATCGAGCCATGCTACTTTTTATTAAACGCGTACAACGCTAATCAGAACAGATTGCAGTCATATAAGATCAGATGTAATAATATTGAAAGGTAAATAATACAAATAAACGAATATGATTTCATCATAATTATACCAACTAACTATATTGACACTTTCATGAATACTTTTGAATTTTGGCAGTCACATTATTTAGTGTCTCTGAAATAATGTTATCTGTTATCACAAAAGTAACTATGTGTACAAAAACTTGACGCTATGTCACAATTCCTATAGATTATAAAATAATTGGTGTTATGTTCTTAATCACACAGGGTGCTTGGGACATAAATAATGTGACTATGTACACACACACAAACTCTTCATACAATTCGTTTACGAATTCAACCGCGTCACTGCACTTGCATCACATATTAAGCACATTACAAACCGCCCTCCGTGGCCTTACACCTACTCTATACAACAACTCTATGTACATACGTCATTACGGTCACCGTCCCGATTACTTAACTTAGCACCCACGATCCTAGACTAATGGATATGCCGAAACGTGAATTTATTACATAGATTGCTTATGAGTGAATGATACTTCGAAATATACTTTGGGGCAATGTTCATGAGACTTTAGGCCACAAATTTCCAACTATTTTACAGCCCTCACCTTACTGTTAACAATTCTACTAATAGATTCATCATTTATAATATAGTTTTAATGCTGAATCAAGCGTACCTTGATCCCGATTGGACGGGCTTAAGAAGTTCGTCAAGTTCCGGTTTTGTCGTCGTCACACACAAATGTAATGCTTCGATAAACTATGTCGTTCTAAAATAAAATGGACGGTACTCCCTACTAATGCTGTATATAGAACGAAATGCTCAAAACTAAACTACAAAAAATAATAACTCTTTAGCAACAATACATTTCATATACATAGAAGTTTTTTTTTATTATACTGGTTTAAAAGTAAATAATAATATAATGTATGTAAATAAACATACAAGGGATTCGGAACTCGTATTCGAGTAGACCCGTCGTAAATAAAAGCATTGCAAGCTGGAGTTTACATTTACATGAATGAATAAAAATGGTGCATTTTGAGGTGCAGCCCTGCGTTTTACGCTTCGCGAAATTACATGAATATTGCTGCGCGATAATTATTGTATCGATAAGACTCCACGCAAGACCAGTGTAACAAAAGGTTGAAATTCACGCCAAAGGGTCGATCAGTTAATACGAAATTGTTATTAAAGCATGCCATTCGCGTAGAAGCTGAATTAAACAGGTGAACCTGCATCAATTTGGCCTGATCTGATGCATCAAACAGTACTGAAAACTGGTGTCGTATTGGTGTTCTTCGCGTGAAATAAATAAGTCTGTATTAATCAATTATCCCATTTTTCTACAGCAAATTGTATCCTCAATTAATGCATGCATCTTCAACCGAATGCATCCGGCTTGCACATCGAGTTTTAGAAACAGTTCGGCTTCTCTGCTTCGTAGTGTCGTCTCTGTTACTCATACCTCTCTTTCTAAAGCCCGATGTGGTTTACAAGTTTACTCGTCGACGTTGAGTCGCAATCGTTTGAAGTAGTGTCGGCAGCACACGGCGGTGGGGGAAGGGGGGAGGTCCTGTGGTCGCGCTTCACCTCCCAGCTGGTCGAGCGCGCGCGTGTACTCTCTTTGAAGTGCTATTAGGTCGATGTTGTGCTCGCCGAGGGCAGCCATTGCGAGGAATAGTATGTCTCTGTAAAACATAGTTGAAGTTAGTTTGGTACGCAGGTTATACAATGTGTTTAAAAATCCTGTCCTTTCCGAAAGGGCATATAGGTATCCCAATCATGTATCTAGATAAAATAAAATATTCATGAAAGTTAACATGATAATGAATTTTAAAAACACGATTTTTGTTCCCAAATTAGCACTGTTTCGCCGAAACGTAACAAATTTTTAAAACGCAACCACACCATCGCTGTAGTAGTAAAAGTAGTCGTTTTTTCTTATACAGAAATCTTTGCTATGAATGTCGTTTGGCAATTTGATGCTTGCCTTTTCGATATAGAATTGAAATAAATAAAAAGCTTTATAGCAGTCAGTAGCAGTTTTTAGCTATATAACAGTCTACTCTCAAATAAAGTCCTAATACATACCTGTAGAAGGAATGGTATCGTTTGTTGCTGGACGTGTTTTCCCTCCACGCGGCTAACTTACGTAGAGCGTCGGATAAGTCGTTACTTAGCAACCCGTTGAGGACCGCAAGTGCGACACTGCAAAAATAAAACATGTCATTGTGTGAACTAGGACTTTCCGAACTTTTATTTCATTTACACAGGGTTATTTGTAAAACACCAGCAACCTCTTAATAGGGCATTGTACTCCATAAAAAATCAGCTGTTCCCTACATTTTGACGAGTTAATCGGTCATAAATGTAGGCAACAGCTGATTTTTTTTCGCGATTTCAGGTTTGGTCCCATAGTAAAAGTTGTTCATAATGATGAGTACAATGACCTCTTAAGGGGTTGCTGGTGTTTTACAAATAACCCTGTATAACAGTTTATGTATATGTTACGGCTAAAGATGGGTGTGTACATAAACTTAAGATTAGCCGGCTAAACTTAAGATGGTGTGAACATAAACTTAAGATTAGCCGGTTAAACTTAGGTCCTGACGTCGACCGTCTAGGGTTAGCGTTTCCGTCAGCAGGTCGACGGATCCCCGCTGCGCGGGGCTCCTATTTCTGTCTGCAAGGTTTACAGGAACCTAACTAACCGAACCTCGGGGTGCCCCTGACGTCGACCGTCTAGGGTTAGCGTTTCCGTCAGCAGGTCGACGGATCCCCGCGCAAAGTTTAGCCGGCTAATCTTAAGTTTATGTGCACACCCATCTTTAGCATATACACATAAACACAAGAAGGGTACAGGAAAATACGCTTTGAATTTGTAAGTTTTGTTGCTCATCAGGGCAAAGGATAACCGTTGGGAGGGCAGATTAAGGTTGAAACCCCAGGGTAGCCTGCGAAATTCAAATTTTCTAACGTTTTTTGCAATTTGCAGGTCAATGTCAAGTTGTATGTTGAAAAACCAACGAAAACGTATGTAGTTACAGAACTATAATGATTAAAATTATCAATACAACCCTCGTAAGTTCATTTCACCCCATTGCCTGACTTTCTCATGATATATTTATTGAATGGTAACCCCATTCAATAATGAGCTTAGAGGGTCGAGTTCAGGATCTTAATGAATATAATTCTGTAAGTACGTACTTGTTACTGGCGCGACTCAAGTTTCATCAACATACAACCTGACACTGACTTCCAAGTTACAAAAAACCAAAGAAAATTTGAATTTCGCGGGATACCCTGGCGTTTACACCATAAATGCAGAGCAGGTCAAAGTGACAGCAAAGTCGCAAATTCGAAAAAGCGTCTATCGCAGCGGATTTCATATTGATGGATATTCATAAATATGTGTGGAATAGTAATAAAGGCGTCGTACGTGTGTCCGGCATGCGCGTCGTCCTCAGTGAGCAGCAGCGCCTGCAGCGCGCGCGAGCGCTGGTGCTGCCGGCGCCGGGAGCGCCACGCGTGCTGCAGCGCCGCGCCCGCCTCCGCGGCCTCCACCGTGGCGCTGCCGCCGCGGGAGTACTCCCACGTGCATATCACGCGGCAACCACCTGGGATAAAAACATGGAAATTAGCTTATTACAAGCTTTCTGCCCGAGAGGATTTCCCACTGGCTAATTCTCAAGAATCTTAAAGAAAACGATGATAATTCTATCTTTAACTTATAAGAAGTTGTAACTGCTATGTTTCTTACTTCAAAAATAATGTATTTCCATAAAATCCTATATAACCCAATATACTGCACAGTAGTTTTCAAGATCACTTAAAACATTTATTCCGAAAGTTTTATATGTTAACACGTAACTAAGATAAAGTACAAAAATCTCTGTTTTGACATATCACCGTGGCACCAGTACACACGACGATACATCACGCTATACATATTCAGTATAACCTGACCTCGCTTTGTATGAGCTTTCCGTACAATCAGAGATCAGATTAATTTGGTTTTGCATAGCTTGATTGGTCGTAGTGCGTACAAAATAAGGGCCGGTCGTTAGAATTTTATAAATCTACTAATCACAATGCTATAAAGGTCAACCACATTATACTAACAATATGCAATAGTAAAAAGAAGTTGCATTCAATTCTTTCTCAACAATCTTTATTTCTTCGTTTCCATTGACGAGTCAAAAAAGATTCGAACAGCAGTACCAGATATTAAACCTCTTGATCGACCTGAAATAAAACAATGGAAGGGGAAATAAGGAATAGGAGCGGAGTTATTTACAAATGAGGTTTAATGGACAATCGCTCCAAGAATCATAACGTCATTTTCACTGTTTCACATACTAAACTACTCTCAAGATGTAAATTACTTAGGAAACATTAATGTTTACATGTATGCGTTTTCACTGGCGAAGCATTTATATAAAAAACCCGGCACGGTTGGCGCAGTGACTGCTGCGCTGTGTGTCGCGGGTTCGACACCCGCACTGAAAAAAATATTTTGTATGGCCTAGTTGTCATTTCTAATATTTATAAACGCACCCACAATACAGGAAATTCGCAGTAAGGGGCAACGATTAAAAAAAAAAGAACTATCTGATTAGATAAAAGATTTCAACTAAACGAATAGAGAGACATGATTAGAGATGCCAACAAGTTTTATGTGAATGTTTCGCCAGTGAGAACGCACAGTATTATAGATTCAACTTACCACTTTTCTCATGATCATGCAACATGTCAGTACTGTGATATTTCGTCGCGAAGTCCGGACACAGTAGGTCAGGCAGATGGTTCTCGATGTTCGCTCGCTCTAGGAACCACACCAAGTTCCAATACACGATCGGATGTGATTCTACGAAGCCTGATTCTGCTAAACATGTGTCGCCTTCCCTACCTGAAAACATGAAACGATATCTTGCATCATAATTCTGGCCTAGATAGGTAGGTCTATCTATAATGTAGGCCTTATCGTTTTCTTACAAGATCGGGCCACTGACTACCTCTAACGGCCCATTCACGACCTTGCCGCGGTGAGCGGCGGCTAAGCGCGGGGCGGCGAGCGGTAAGAACAAAAGTATGAAAATGTTTGAAGCACGCCACGAGTCGCCGCTCATAGCGAAAACGCGCGCGGTTTTGTCGGAGCGAATGGCTGCAGCGGCGCGCGGTGCGGGGAGCGGCGAGATCAAAACTTATCCGGATATTTTCTGTAATCTTCGTTTAGGTCACAAAATTCGCCAATTAAATATCGATCTTTATTCAGTTCGTGCACTCCTTCTCTCATATTAAGAATAAGTATCTTGTTTTAAAAATATACTGCTTTCTAAACACAGAAGGGATAATTTTGATAACGCCATAATTTTGAGCACGTTCTGACTACCTAAATACGTCCACCTCGGCCGCTGCCGCTAGCCGCTGCAGAGGGTACGTGGCGTGTAAAACGCACCGCTTGCCGCCGCCGCCCCGCCTGCCGCGCCGCTCGCCGCTAAGACCGAAGTCGTGAATGGGCCGTAACGGATGTCAAGGATCTACAAATGACAGCCGGGACCAACGACTGAACGTGCTTTCCGAGGCATGAAGGAAACTCTGTATGTAATGGGTGGCTACAAACCAACCTAGGCAAGCGCGGCTTAACCTAAAGATCGACCCGAGCGTCTGTTGTTATCCACGCCACGACATCCTCAATGATGATAAAAATAAATAAATGTATGTATGTAAACGCTGCAGATCAATTGATGACCAGAATACATACCTAATATAGATTCGAATTCTTTCCTCAATACTAGAGGATTTAAATAAGGCACGCTGAATGTTTCTGCTTGTTTTTGGTCGGAACGGATTATCTGAAACAATACATAGGAAGTTATTACATCTGCAATTTTATTTGTATTGGATGTGGTTTTGAATAATGAATTGACAAGGCAAGAGTTATGTTGAAAGCAGAAAAAAAGTTTTCCATCATACTATTTCGCTCATAACAGAACTACGGTGAAACTACGTTTGCAAGTAGTATGCGAATGGATATAGAAATATATTCAATCGATATCTACATACCAAAGAGGGGAGGGTGGTGGACCCTATTTTCTGTCTCTCATACATTTATCCGGCCAATTACGTACCGGTTTACGTCCTTCAAGAAATTCTTGATTTGTCCTTCCATGTTCAAAAGCTGGGAGATACCTGCCTTATATTTTAGACTGTTCTAAAATAAAATCTTTAAACAGCTTACCTGTATAGACAACAACGGCACAGTATGTCGTCCACACGCGATGCAGCGCGTATTCAAGTTGGAGTCATCAGCGGCCCAGCCCGCCATTATGTCTTCGTCATATAGGAAGGCAAAGCACTGGTGACATTGTGAACAGGAAGATAGGTGGACTACTATCGATGAGGTATCTGGAGTTGTTTGGTCCTGTTGAAAATATTACATTAATGGTTTGAAACACTAGTATTAATCACTTTCGAAAACAGTAATATGATAGACGGTACAAAGTGAACAAAATCGTTAGCAATGTATATCTTAGAACTAAATGGTCAAATAATGCTTAAATAACGGCCCCTCAGTTCGCATGGCCGGCTCTATCTGTGGCACGGCAGCCCCCCACCCCCCTCCCTCCCCGCTACCGAGCACTACCGCACTCATACAGGGTGGGGAGCCCCCTTAAATAAAAATTTTTCATCGGTTATAAAAAAAAGTCAGCTGTTCCATACATTTTTCCCGTGTAGGTATTGCACTTTTGTACGATACTGCTTATTTTTTTTTAATAACCGATGAAAACTTTTCATATTGGGGGGCTCAGACTGATGTACTGAATATGTGGTAACAGTTTTCGCGTCGGTGTCCTTTCCACCCTGTATAGACAAGCTGCGTACTCTAGCTCGGCCTGTACTGGCCGCTTAGAGCCGCTGTCCGCACACTTGACCCCGCAGGACAATATCGCTCAGTCTTGTTCTATTTCCTATATCATACGATCGAAGTGTGAGGTCGCTTTATGTGCAAAAAATTGCAATTCTTACTCAATATTTATAAATTACCCAGAAAGATTTTTGTATTTTATTTAGTCATTTTGATTTATTAATAAAAACAGCGAATTATTTGACAGCAATTTACAACGTTGCCAAATTTCAGAATTTATATACTTTCATATGCATTCCGTAAAAAGCAGTTCTTTGAACGTTCTTTGCCGTGCGGCAAAATGTATCGGGACTCTCAAAAAATTACCATCATATCTGTATACCTACATTATTGGCAAATAAATGATTTCTATTTCTATTTCTATTGAAATTACAAACAGACAGTTTAATGTTCCGAACTCCCTCTCGAGGTCCCGACGACGGACGACGCGTAAATGTGTGGGCGACACGCGAATAGCACCCTCTTTCTTGATAGTCGGTGAAAATGTCATTTTCTCCCAATCAAATCGAAGACGTTTTTCTTTCTTTTTTAAAAATTTACTATTCTATTAGATTAATTAACAAAGTATTAAAGCTACTCACATTCATAACAGGATACAAGTTGTCGGGTAGATGCGACACAAGCGTAGCTAACGAGCCACGTTCCATAGAACAAGCTAGTTCGGCGTCACTTGAGGCGCGTCTGAACCCAACCCCTCCCACCCATTCTGCAAATACAATACAAATATAAGGAGTTTAAAACTTACAATTAGATAAGAATAATATACAGACTCTACTGCGTTACCAATTTAGTTTTAAATAATGTATATTTAATAACTTTAACTGCCTCATAGGTAGTAAGTAGTCACAAGCGCTACTGCTGAGCTTCGATCAGGTCCATGGTTCAATTCCCAGGACGAACAAACTGTTACTGGGGTTTCAGGAATTTCTAAGTAGCAGCTACGGAGTCTGGATTTGTGCCCAGTTATTGGCAATAGGCTCGCCCTTTGTTACATGGGACTTAACAATAACTGGGGAAATGTGGGTGTACTATTAGGTACACCTCTGCCTAACCTTTTGAGGATTACAGGCGTAATGATAAGTTATGCTTGCCTGCTAAGATGCTACTAAGATCAGTTTGCATGTTTGTTCTTTCTCACTCGCTTGAGCAATAACAGCCCGCACGCCGCCCCGCTGTGCACCAGCGACCACCTGGGCCGCGCACTTTTAATTTACTTGACATTAAAATACCAAAATCAACTAACCGTCCGGATTAATCTCTGAAGACCCATCAGTAGAATCCTCCTCTCCCATCAAACTGTTGAGCGCACTGGTCGCATTCCCGAACGCGCCCTTCACCGGCGTAGAGTTAGCAGAAATAACCTCCTTCATTTCATCGAACTTCTTCGCCATACTTGTGGCCGCTGATTTGAGACTGCTCAGACCACTCTGTAGTAACTCGTTCGACCTCTTTCCAGCTATACTCGTTGGACTGAAAAATTCAAAAACGTTTAGAATAATATTTAAAAAAAAGAAGTGGGATGGTTTCTTCATTTGTTTGAAAAAATGTCTTATGGGTACGAGAAAAAATCTATTTACAACAAAAACTAAAGCAACCATGCTTTTTACAAGACAGTGCGGTAAAAAATGGCCAAAACATGCAAAAATATAGACGAATAGAATGTGATAAGTAATTTTTGTTCTGTCTAAATATAAAACAAGTTTCAACACAATGAAGACATCAAACTTTCTCTGATACTAAATGGGTAAATTAAAACATGGGATGGCATGGTGTTATTCAATTTAAAGAATACTTACAGCAGACAAAGAGTGGCGCTGCATTAATTTTGTTTACAAAAACATTATTATTTTTTACAATTTTCAGTCATAGCTTTATTTTATTTAAAGGGGTATCTTTCGGAGATTCGAGGTTCTTACCTGAAGTAATTCTCGATCATAGCTTTCCCCAGTTTCATGTTTTCCTTGCGCAACGACAGCCGGGCTGGCGAATAGCGTCTAAGAAAACAAACAAGCTAGCGTACTGCGTGTTGGTGCGGTTAATAAAATAACAGAGCTATTTTATTAGAAAAAATAATAAAAACAAATAGGCTGGTTGCATCTTCAAATAAATATAATAAAAAAAAACAGTAAGAGTTTTAAGTTTTTATGGTTTGTTCAAGACAGGGATTTTTAACGATCCTAATGGACGCATGTTCTTGCTGCATCAGTAGTAGAATCATAGGATAAATCACGCCTGTAATCCCCGAAGGGTAAGGCAGAGGTGTACATAATAGTACATCCTCATTTTGCCAGTTATGTTTTAAGGCATGTAGTAACATGTAGTAGTGGGAGCATGTAGTAGGGGGCGGTCCTATTGCCATCAACCGGGAACAAATCCAGACTCCGTGGCTGCTACTGAGAAATTCCTGATGGAAAAGCCCAATAACACTGCCCGACTTGGGAATCGAGCCCAGGATCTCATGCTCAGCAGTCGCCATGACTTTGAATATGAGGCTTAAAGCCCGGTTTTCACAAACGCGAAGACGAACGGACCGGGAGAAGAGACATGCGCCAATTGACCAATCACACTGATTGACATCCACATCGTGATAATTAACACTGGAAACGGGATATTTACCATGTCCACTGTTTGTTTTGAGTCTCAATACTGAAGCTATAGCGGGTGTACCCACCCGCAATAACTTCAGTTTATCCGTGATCATGGTGTTTGCAACAGCGCCGAAATCTCGAGAACTCAAAATAAACAGTGGACATGGTAAATATCCCATTTCTAGTGTTAATTATAATGTTAGTGACCACGACAGTTTAAAAACTTATATCCACATCGTGTTACTCAATATCTTCTGCGATTGGTTGAATCTTTCCTCTCGTCTCTGCTTTTCAGCTCGTCTCTGCTTTTGTGCAAACCGGGCCTACTGCTCAGACATTTTACTGACTTTGGAGATCGATTTTGACTTTTACATGAAAATGCAACACAGGTAAAACTGATGGCTAAAAACTAAAAGAAAAAAAAAATGAAGGGAACCAAAGAGCTCCCCTTACAATGAAACGAACATGCTTTACATTAAACAAGATGTTTTTCGTGAACTAAAACATAGCAGTGACATCTATACATTAACAATAAGATTGTATAGTAATATTTACACATCAAAATTGTCTTGGTGTAATGGTGTTTGGGTGTATGTTCCTGTGACTTTTGATTTGCTTCAGGAAATATATTGCTTTGAAATTTAGACTACACTAACATTTTAAATCAAAATTACTGTGATAACTAAACCAACTAACTTTATAGATAACTTTAGCACACCAAGACAATATAATACACAACGATTTCACAACAGTCAACAGTAATACTCTGCTTTCTAAATTGACACAAGATTACTTTATCACACATCATTCATGTTCTAACATACAGTGTGTTTTTTTTTCTTACACAGTATAGGGAAATCCTAACCTAAAAAAGATACACGGAAACTTAAAAGCCTTTTTTAATTAAAATAATTTTGACATGCTTAATTTTTGGTCAAGCCTGAGTTAAATTAGTATAAAAATAAGTAAAATTGATCATTTAATTTAATGTTGGTACATTGTATTGTATTAACGGGCTGGTGTCCTCAACTCCCTGTCCAAAGCGCGTATTTTGCGTGCGGAATATTGGTACATACAATGAGATGATTCTCAAACCGCGAGTTTATTTCATTTGAGAATCATCTAATTGCATCACAAGAAAAAAATCAGGGCAGCTTATACTTCACCCAAAAATTTAGTATTATAGTTTCCCCACACTTTTAACAAAAAAATACTCTGTATATTAAAAAAAAACAGTCAAGCATTGAACTCACCCGAAGCTAATCTTAAGTGTGTTCCCCAGACTCACGAGGCTAGAGGAGACGGTCCCTGCAGGCGCCGTCTCACTTCTGTGCAGTTTCCTGCGGACAGGAAACTATCGAGGTTATCTCGCTCAGAGGGGGCGTCGCTCTAGCGGTACGTACGTTAGCGGGCGGACTGTCAGGTGAGGGGGGGAGGAGGGACGCACTCTACTATGCTCAGAGGGATAACTATACATATACCCGGTGTGGGACAACGATGCACTAACTGTACCATGAATTCAGAACTAGATTCTTGATCACCAGCTGAGTTTTTAGGGTTCCGTACCACAAAAGGAAAAAACGAAACCCTTATAGAATCACTTTGTTGTCCGTCCGTCTGTCTGTCAAGACCCTTTATCTCGGGAACGCGTGGAGGTATAGAGTTGAAATTTAAACCATATACTCAAGTCTACAGTCCCTTGAAGCTGAGAGAAAATCAAACTTCTAAGTTAACGTAAAAAAAAAGATACGGCCGTTTACGCCGCAAAAACCGTATGTTTCGACACTGTCAAGTACAAATTGAAACGTAATTTATATTATTATCCTATTATGATTCTGCAAAAGCGGCCATTTTAGACTCCCAGTATATTACATGAGCCTCCACAACCCAGTTACAAAGTAAAAAACTGTGCATTTGTTAGACTGGTTTGTGTTTTTAAAGCCGGCGAAATGTTTCGGCTCTGGTGGATTTGAAATCTGAATAGTAACTGATTACGCGTCGTTGTATCTTACATTCTCATCCTAAAGTGCACGCTGCAATAGCGGTATCTGTGCTAGTTATTACTCTGAGCTTTTCTACGTGAGGGATTTATATAGAAGGTTCAATTTTGCATAACATGCTGCTTGAAGAGTTTTACAGAAAGTTATAAGGAACACACTTTCACACACACATATTGGTAAGTGAAGATTATTCTCAAAGGAATTCACTGAAGCCTGAAATAAAGTAAACAGAATTTTCAATGGGACATCTACCAAGTCATGTGGCTTATGGAAAATGATGTGTTGCAAATAATTTTAATAGTCAATAAACTTTAAACTTTAAACTTTAAACTTTAAACTTTAATCTGTATCTGGTTGCACGTAATGTGTTGCAATTGTTGCATTGCGTGTTGCAAATAATCTGTACCCGGCTGTACAGGTCATTCGCAATAACGTTAGGATGGTCATTCACGTCCCAGCTCAATTATTGTCGATTACCAATCAGAGTGAATTTCAGAGCACTATAAAGCACTATACTGACCACTCACAGCACATGCTGGCACACATGCAAGCTGTAAAAAAAGCTTATTAACAAAGCAAACAATAAAGGAAGGTGTATACCCTGTGAGTTCCTGCGGCGGCTCGTCCTGGAAGGAGTTGCTTCGTCTGTGGAACAGCTTGGGGCTGACGCTGAGCTCGTGCTTAGGTAACGCGGGCTCGTCGGCCGGAGGAGACACTGTCGGTACTTGTGGGAGCTCCGGCTGGCTCAGTGCGCCCAGCGGGTCGTCGCTTAGCACCGGGGTGCGGGCTGATACTCTGCGAAATAAATTAAATATGTTAAACGACGTGAAACGACGGAAACCATAAAACTAAAACAGTTTTTACCACAATAAAGACTTTTATTTATTTTGAAAATCCAAATACATCGTACTCTGCCCTTAATAAAAGTTATTCGAGATCAGGGAGGCATATTTAATGTTCGCAAAATAATAATCAGGTGGCGACTCAGTTACCCTTTCTAGCCATGAAATTCTTGACACAATCCATTTATCGTTACTTTGTATTGCAAGCTCTTGAAATTATTTATTTATTTAAACTTCATGTACAATAGTGGTACATAGGCGGACTTAATGCCACATGGCATTCTCTACCAGTCAACCTATCAATCATACCATGTCACGCATATCAATCATTTTTTTACATCTAGGAACCCCATTAGAAACTATATAACTTTAATCATGCTCGTCCCTTCACTAACCAAACAATGTGTACTAACTTGAGTGGTGAGGTCTTAGCATCAGGCAGGTCAGTGGCCGCGGCTTCTTTCTCCGGCTCCTCAGGGAAACTCAGTGTTCGCGAACACCGAGATTTTGTGTTAGGTGTTACTACTAAAATAATAACATAATTCATTTAAGTATTCATACTGATCACTTGAACATTATAGCTATTTTAAGTGATTTTGTTTATTCATCAAATAAATGTACATGAGGACCAGTTTCTCACTGTAAATTGAATAGTTCTGAGACGCGACAGAACTAAAAAGGATATTATTTAGGAACTGTAATGTCTATTTGCGATCCCTTGATCAGAGTGGTTTCATTCTTCAGATTTTTTGTTAGCCAGATTTTTTATGTAACAAGACTATGCGCTTAAATTATGATAAAAACAAACATACCATTAGGAAACGCTAGCCTCTGTATTTGCTGCACGATCTGCGCGTCGCCGGCGAAGCTCTCCGACCGCGTGAGGATACGTAGATCTGATGGACTGTCTGGACTTACGTGAATTGGCTACAAAGATAACGTAATAATTAGAATTGAACATCTTTGAATATTTATCTCAAGCATTAATAGGAAGAAGTTGATGAAGAAATTGTAAATATCGTAAGAGACCTGAGCGTGCTGCTAGATATTTCAACTTTCGGTACTGAGCCGAACACACACACACACTCATTTTAAAATTTCATCGTAGAAGTTACATGAATGTTTTTATTATTGAGGAAAAAAGAAATGGTGAGAGCTTTTAGCCAGCAGTGAGATATAGTCATGCAAAAGAAACCTTAGCCAAGCTGGACTGGTGTTAATAAAAATAAGAAAAAAAAAATAAGTACCTGTCTTTTCTCGGGAATAGGAATTGGCGTGCTTGATTCTTCGTTGGTCAATGAATTACTCCTAGGTCTCGCTGATTCACTCAAGTCCGGGTTGGACGGTTGACCTTAAAAAAAAACCATTATTTTAAACTTTTGAACCCCTTTTTTAAACCGACTTCATTTTGACGGGTGGTGTACCAGAATATAAGACAATAATCATAGTAAAGTACGGTTCCCATCCACGGGCGAACCTTGGCAAACGTTGCTTATTTCAAAATGAATGCTAGTTGTAATATTTACCAGATATAAGTATCCCGGCGGCGGCCGAGAGCCCGTGCGTGTGAGTGCGCGAGTGTGCGTCGCGCACGATGTTGCCGCGCCGCACGAGCGCCTCGAACGCGCTGGAGCGGGCCTCTGCCTCGCGGTCGCACGCTGGAACACATACAATGCTTTATTAGAATAGAATAGAATTTCTCTTTATTCGAGTATCCATGACTCAAAAACTGTTAGTAAAACTTACGACTAAGTTAGTAAGCACATAAAAACAAACAACACAACAAATAGCGGTGGATCACTGCTGCGAGAACCCTTGTAACACAACTCACAAAAAATAGAGTCATGATTGTTGGAATACAAGCTCAAAGCAGAGCACCGGCTAGATGGTCAGACATGATCAAGAAGGTAAGCTGCGAGGCAGCTCGTACCTAGAGAAAAGTCTGCAGAAAGTCGCATAACTTGGAGACGCGTCGTCATACGAACGATGATCCGTAAGATGGAACGACGAAGAATAAGATTCATGGATAGTTATCGTTTCGTGATTTTCTTATTCTTTAAGTGGTACGTATCGCCGCCAGCATATCAAGCTACTACAATCTGTCAAATTTCTTTAATAGATTTTCAATTTTATCGCTAAAGCATTAGTTTCAAGGTTGTGTCACAGATTAGTCCAGATACTTCACTCAGTAGAAAATTTCCAATACCTATTACGATAATTGCCTACTCCCTCGCGTCAACAACCACTGTATGCTAAAATGCGCCTAAATGCTCAAGCGTACAGCAGTGATTGCTTCGCACCGCGCGATTCCACAGTAATCGCAGGGCTGCCTCTTCGATAAAATTAAATTAACATAACTTTTTATCTATGTTATTGAGAACTGTGAATATGTTCTGACTTTTATGTGGCAGTTAAAAATTTTATCATTTATAAAATATTTAACCAACTTAATAAAATTGACAGGTAAATGGAAATCATTGACAGGTAAATGGAAAAATGTTAGGTGTTTATCCCTTCTTTTGCTTGATTTACACCCATCTACAGAACATAAGGCACCACACGGCATCGTAATACGCGTACGAACGAACAGCACTATTAAAATTGAACGGCGTGCGCGCGCTTCGCTTGCGAAAACCGCACTGAATGTGATCCGCCGGCGGACCGAGACCGCTCGGCTGGGCGGTAGGCACTTATAGCGCGCAAGTACATGGAGTGACGGAGGCCTGGTTGTGTGGGAAAATTTGTCAGTTTCGGGTAGCTTGATGTGCTGGCGTCGGTACATGACGTGCAATATAAAATATAAGAACACGAAACGATACTTTTTAAAGAGTTTATTTGCAAATTATATTTCATACAGAGTTGTAGGTTTTTAGATTGCTTACCTGAGTCTAAACTGGTCCTGCTGATTGCAGGTTCACAGGCAGCCATGTTTGCAAGGCCGGCTAGCTCCGAGCCCTCGCCCACTGCCGCCGCAGATCGCACGCGCGGTAATGTACTGCTACCTGTAAACGTTTTTAATTCTAATACAGGATGCACTATTACATGCTTAGGTTACGGCAATACTTATTTGAAGATGATTTAAACAATTATAAGTTTAGTAGCCCCTAGTCAAATAAACATTCGATGTTTCGTTATTACTGCCCTGTTGTACTCATTCTTGCAAGCGCAACTGCTAATGACCATAGTCACTGTTAGTGAAGTGTTATTGCCTTTTTTTCATAAGGAATTTCTGAGTAGCCGCCCGGACTTTGGAAATGTTGGTGTTGTACTCTTGTACTTCAGAAAGCACGTAAGGGAAGAGAGAGTGCATCTGTGTCGGCACACACATGTGCACTAGAATAACTGTTGAGTCACGTGGCTAGCCTCCGCTGAGATGGGCCGCCATAGCCGTAAATTGGTCTGGAAGACTGTTGTTCATCCAATTTAGAATTCATGTTAGTTAGTCAAGAAAAATAGCATAATATTCTTACTGCCCGCGGAAGTGGAGTTGAGCAGATTGCGTCCGGCTCGCTGCGCGCCCGCCTTCCGGAACAACGCTGCACCCACTACTGCTATGCGCAATTTATTCCAGAGAAGCTGCGCACCACTACAAAATAAAGAAAAAAAAAATTTGGAAATTTTTCACACAAGTTCATACTCCGTCTTAGCCAACTTCCCACTTTTTTTCTTGGAGGGGCCCCGAATACTCCGTTGAATGACGTTCGCGACCCCTCAGGGGTGACGCGCCCTCCTCGTCAGTGATGTGCGGGAGCCACGTCACACCCGCGCTCGGGCGGCTCCTGTCGCGGCGGCACCGAGCATGAGTTCCGCGAGGGAGGCTTCCTAATGTACTATAACCTTACCCAGGTCACGGTCTACGTGTGTGCAAAACTTGACGACAACAAAACAACTCGTGTCGAAGCCGTGAAAGGTAATAGACAGACAGTTATCGCATTAATATTAGTAGAAGTATGGATCAGTAGCCCAAATACCTCGGCATATCCTGGGGCCACGTAGCTTCTAACACACATCGGTTGTAATACCCGTACGTGAGAGCGTTAGGTTGTAAGCCAGCGCGTTTCATCAGGAACAGTAACTGCACCGCTAGTACTGGTAATGAATGGTTGCCGCATAACTGCATCATTACACGGTAGCAGACCTGGAAAGACCAAGATTTTATTTTATTTTCGAAAGAAACAAAGGTTTTGTAAGAATTGGCACACATGATTTGCCAGTCAAATAGAAATGAGTGTCGATCCATGCCCATTCAATAGCATGTGGGCGTAGTCAGTAAATCATAGAGAAATACAATTTAGATAATAACAAAAATAGGCTAACTGCCACCAAGATACAATGATCAGGATTTATGACTAGTTTTTGCTCGAAGCTTCGCTTGACTCACGGGAACGTTTTAAATGTAGTCTCTGACACCTCGGCATAATGCAGCTTCCCGAACGTGAATGAATTTTCGGAATCGGATCAGTAATTCCGAAGATTACCCCCTACATACAAACTTACAATCAAATGTAGGTAACATTTGACTTTATAATATTAGTACAGACGATCAGTTGACGGTTAAGCAATGTCTAAAATCATTTATCGTCGCAAAGCAAATAAAAATATTTGAAATTCTCAGAATATAAGGTGATGACTATCATCATCATCTGCCTAGCCTTTTCCCAACTATGTTGGGGTTGGCTTCGAGTCTAACCGGATGCAGCTGAATACCAGTATTTTACATGGAGCGTCTGCCTATCTGCCCTCCACAACCCAGTAAGTAATACGATACCCCTTGGTAAGACTGGTTGTCAGACTTTCGGGTCACTGACTACCTGTGAATATTAATCCTTACCTCATCACAAGGAACTTTTAACTTCGTGGCTCGTTCTAACAACTCATAAGCAGCTCTCAACGTCGCGTGTTCCTTTCCTCGGTTCAGCATAATACGGCACGGCAGCGACAAGAAGTACAGTGAATAGCAGGCGCCCAGCAAACACTTGGCCCATGCCTCCGCTGATAAACTTGCCTTGCGGGCTAATCTGGAAAAATAAAAAACAAACAAAGGCATCACGTAAAACTACTACTAATGTGTAAATAAGTCGATTCCCCCGATCCCTTTCGCCATATTTGATTGAGTTTACTACAGTTGCGCAGGAGTTGCGTAGAACGCGTGTATTGTTTCAAATGTAAAGGTTATCTTACTTGTGGACATCACATAGTCAACACATACGGGCTCTTAGATGTGATGTTGAGGCTCTGCCAGCGAACTGACAGTGGTGTATCAGACAAAATTATCTGTCTGCAGCTAATTTAACGGGCATAATTTTACGCGAGCTGGATTATGCACTTTTAAAACCTTTGTTTATTAACGGCAATCGGCTAGTATAGATTGTTTGCTTTTAAAACAAACCTATGGAAGAATTTCGGTCCGGCTATAGATTCGTTTGAATGTCTGATTGTCATATTACCTTTGTGCTGCAGCAATCTCATGCTTAGTCCGTCTCGCCATAGGCTCAGCGTCGTTGAGCGACTCGGCGGAGTGTAACGCGGCCGGCGGTAACGCGTGTAAAGCGGCCGCACGAGCCCGTCCGCCGCACCACTGCATTACTTTCTCATCGAGATCGAAACGTTCGTACTTGTAGGTAGCCTCTGGAATAGAGAAGCAAAGGTTGAGATTTATAAGTATTTGTATGTGTGACAGCACTGACATCAATCCTTCCTGCACGATACGCGACTCTTTTCAATCATAAGCTCTATAGTAAATTCACAAGTATGTCTAAGAATGTTCTAGTGTAAAGTGAAATGAAGTGTGTAGTGTGAAGTGTGTTCTAGGTATGTTTCTGAATCGAGTACAGATTTTATACAATTGCGTAATAATTATAATAAAGTGCATACGTCATTAAAGTACACATAATTGGTTGTATGCCATTTTACTGAAACGACGAGCACAGGTGCAAAAGAGCAACACCGTTTCGTCAGTCGAAAATATACAACCAACTATGTATACTTTTGCAAAAATAAACGACTAAGACGCCCAATAACATCTACTAACACAACTAGCATCATTCCTTTTCATTTAGAAAAGCCTTTGTCCAGCATCAGCGAACGAAGAAATCGAGATTAAAGTGATGAGAAAAAAAAACAAATACATAATAAAAAAAAAAAAAAATATAATAAATTAAATTAAGTTAAATTAAAGTGAATTAAATTAAAAAGAATCGTTAGGGTGCAGACTATATCCAATTAAGTGTAGACATTTATGTAAAGAATTGTAATTATTTTTTTAACTGTATCTATGAAATCTATGTAATTATTACTACTAACATAGTTCTTAAGCATTTCTAACCCGTATAGACTTGGTTCATGGTAATTGAATTTGAAAAAAAAAAATCTCACCCGGGTCAGGAGGATCAGGCGGTAGAACAAAAGCGGTCCTCTCCGAAACATTACTGGTATCCATTCCTAACAGCTGTTCGTCTCCAGCCGCGACCCTTTCTATACACTCATCGAAGAACGTCAGCCCCTGGTCCGGCTCGTACACGAATGATCGCTCCTCTATGAAACGGGTGAACATTTGTGTGCGCATCATTAGGCCGTAGAAGCGGTGGTGTGTCTGTAAAAAAGGTGTATTTAGCAAGGGAAGTGGACACGTGACGAATATTTAATGAACACTTTTTGCCCGGAAGTTCCCTGATTCCTAAACGATTATAGATTCCTAAAGACTAAGCGATAAATCGGCTGTGCTTGGGTGAGAAAACTTACACTCATCCTTTAACTCTATAAATGAGGAAGGCGATATGAGTGCGCTATGTGATCTCGAAATTGCTATGTCAAATTACACAGCGCCGAAAGTTTACAACAACGAATGATGAGACGACGAATGCACGCACCAACGCTTACCGTAACAACGAATGCACTTGACAACTATTCGTACGTGTCTTTTAGGTTCTATGTTCTATGACCGTGCCTCCAACAACTTTTTTATCACATTAGATTCGAGTAGACTTTCAACAGCCATGTGAACTTCACCAAAGATCACTTATATAGGGTGACTGGTAATTAGTGACCGATACTTTAAACGTGATTGTACGCATGATAAAAAACAACTTTCACATACTTTTGTGGCGGCCGGCCTGTGGCCCGGGCGCCGCTTACGGAGCGGACTTGCGAACCACGCGGGTGCTTTGCCTACCCAGTTGCACGGTACGATAGTAATGAGACAGCACCGCGTCACGCGGCTAACAGCCGATAGGTTACAGGCGCGCGCACGCGAATTTCATACGGCTTTTGTGTTATTGGGATAAAAATGAATGAGTATATAAAAAAAAAGTTTCTTTAGGAATGTTGTTTGTTATCATGAGTACAATCACTTGTTTAAGTATCGGTCACTAATTACCAGTCACCCTATATACAAAATAGAAAATTAAGTGCCTTACCTTATCCCTGGACCTCATAAACGCGTCCATGTGAAACAACGCGTGAGGGTCTGTGGTACCAACAGTAGGCGCCTTCGTGATGGGTATGAGATAGTTTCTGTACCCTTGCAGTGTTACCGCCATGAAACGCAGGAACGCTTCTTGGATTTTAAGCTCTAATGCTTGCTAAAAAGAAAAGGATATTAGTTGTGTGTAAAAGTACCTATGTCATATATTTCATTGTGAACATTGAAATACGTTTTTATCGCCAAACATACACAAACAATAAATTCTGAATCCTGATTGGTTGAATATGACTGAGTGTTGATCTTTTATTTCGAATTGGAATTCGAAATTCTCTTGATCTGGCATAAAAATATAGGCATAAGTAATAATTTAAGTCAATGGTAATTGTATTATGTTGAATTTATTGTTTAATTTTATGATATGGTAAAAAAGAAGTGTATAACTGTGTATTATATTGCAATATAATAATTTAAATAGGTATTAATTTTGTTTAATTCAAAGATAATTAAATTATTTACAAACTACAAAACTATAATAGTAATAAATATGTACAAGTAGAAAAGGGTAACAGGGCGTCCAAAAATTCGTCCGCATCGCTGTCAACAGGAAAAGTGCCCAGAAGGCTGGCAGCATTGCCACGTTGGATGGCAATGCTGATTCTTTGGCCAAAAAGTAGGCCCGCCCTATGGTCACGTGAAGAGTAATATTAATTAAGTAATTCAAAATTAATGGAATGTAACTCATGTTAACTGAAATTAATGTATTGTAACTAATGTTAATTGTAATTTCATGTAATTACAAATTGATTTTGCATACCGTTAAAAGGGTGATACATGTAGCACTATGCAATATTTTGAAAGCCTTGTAATCATACCATGTTTCTGGCAAATAAATAAATTGAATTGAATGGAATAATTACCTCCTTTTTTCTCTTTTGGAAATCTCTGTCTAAACTTGTCGTAGGCTCTCCATTGTATCTCGCTTCACTTGCATGATGAACTGGTGAAGCTACAACAATAAATACGGTTAGCAATACGTTCATAAGATAATACTTAGCATATATGGCTCAATTACTATTATTATTTTGACTTCTGTTTAATTGTTTATTTTTCTTTATTACATAACATCATCTTGAATTCTATTAATTTTTGCTAACTAATTGATAATTTATTATAAGTATCTATTTTTTAATATTGTTTTAATTAATTATCATTTATTTTCTAATTTAATACCATAATTATGCATGTTTTTCAAATATTTTAGTAAATGATTGTAATCCTCAGCTAGATTTGCACACCATATTTGTACGCCTCCTGGCATAACATAGCGCTCTATTCAACAAACATAAGATCTGTACTTTTTTACCTATGTTAACTAATAAATTATGATTTGATTTGATTTTTAATATGGCGTTTAAAAAATTCGAGTCCATCGAGAGTCTCTTTCATAAATTGTATGTGACATAACTTTAATGGTCATTTATAATTCTGATGGTACTACAAACCTGGTCTAATGTTTCCGTATAGTGAATCTAGCGTTTGTCTTAGTGCTCTCGCCTGTCTCTTCGGCAATAGCTTGAGAGATATATGCCTTTGTGATTCACATATCTGAAAGAATACAATATTTTATGATTGTAGGTGACAATCACATAGAGAATACAAACGATTAATAAACGTAATGAAAACGTAATATATTTTAAGCCACCATCCCTGAGGGCTTAGACAACGTGGCATATTATCAGAGATAAGAATAGCGATGGGTACAAAAGTGTGGAAGCGGCTTCTTATACTATATTTTTCTTGATTCCGCGGGGTTTCATAAAACAAATATTTAGTATGTATAAAATGTAGTATTCCTAAGAATAATAAATATTGCTATTCTGTTTAAAACTAGGCAAGAAACAATGCAAGGTTAGTTTTACTTCTGTCTGATTTCGTTTACTTGTATAAATGAGACTTACTGTAATATTATTGGTATCTAAATCAACACAAGTCACGTCTGGTGGGGGTTCGTACAGGTCGAAAAACCTCGAGTCAACTCCGATTAAATACGGTAACGGAGCGTGTAATACTTCTGCTAAACCTGAAAAGTAAAAATAAAACAGTGTTGTAGGATAGAATTTTGAAAGTTAGATATGATGTTAATTTTTCATTGCACCCTTTTAATAAATATGTTACATCTGCTTACCTAATGGACACAATGGTATGTACGGGCACTGCCATTTGAACGGGAATAGAAGGCTTGAGACTGCTTCCGAAACTGCTGTTAAAGTATCAGGTCTGTAAAAAAATAATAACCCGGAGTAAGGAAGAGGACCTATGTACCGTACCACTAGTCACATGAAGTTCAAGTAAACGTCACATCAGGGTTTTTATACCCAAATGAAAAGGATTGGTTTCATTTTAGGATTTCAATCATTTTTGTTGAATTCGAAGACGTGACATCTACCAACCTGCGCCCGCGTGATGGAGCATAGCCCATTTTCTCTCATACAGAGGCCAATGTCACAGAAGTGGGAACATTATAGGCTGATTATGCTATGCTTATGCTGATAATTTTTGTAAACAGGACCATAAAAAGTCCAGGTAAAAATCTTTAACGTTTGGATACGGTTACAATAACATTGACAAGAGGAAGGTTGCGTTTCTAACACAGATACTTACTAACGTTAAATACTTCATATCAAATTCTCACCTGAGCGAGTGTATAAGTACTTTCTGTTCGGTGATAGCTAACGCTAGCACTAGGAGACAGTTGTCGGGCCCTAAGTTGAGCAGTAATTGTCTGAAGCTAGCCCCGCTGCGCACGAGTGGCTGGTCGTCGCGACGCGTCAATATTACACGGTCATGCTGGTTTGTTGGCGATAACTGGTGGAAAGTAAATTTTGTCAATTATATAAAATAGGCAGAATTCGGGCGCATTCAAACTAGTTCGTCAATAAACGGGTGTAATTATGACTTATCGTGGAGGTATGCATGCTAGAGACATTTGACAAAGACGATATTTTTTATAGCTTGATGTTACGCACAAAAGCTTATCAAAAGCACCCGCGTCATAAATTGGTCCTTCGAGCCGGATCCAACGATTAGAAGACGTGCGCCCCTTGACAAAATTTCGTCCTATTTTACGTCGGGGTGGGTACAAGGCTACGTGGTTTTCAGAGAAAGGTGGACTGACTTACTTGTAAAAGTATTCTTGGTTCTGGGAAGGGCACTTCTTCTATTAAATGAGTTATATATCTTTCTATGGGTATGTTTAAAGGTTCTTTACTCCATGACATTTCCTGTAAGAAAAATAATTAATTAATAGAAACACCATAAGACAAGGTATCCCACCCCGGGTTGCCGGGTAAGACACCGTAGTTTTCTCCCGTTGCGGTTTGGTAAACAAGCGCCGCCTTTTTATAAGCCCACTTGCACCACAAATCACTAAATCATCAATTGTTTCAAGAATATAGAGACCAAATGATGATTTAAATATGTTTAGCGTAAAACTCATTCAGTTATTTGTGAAGCAAACCTTACACATTTCAAGTCCTGTCGAATATAAGTATGGTTCACAAGTTACAATATTATACTTACAAGTATGTACAGCAGCCATTTTTCAAACGTATCGCTGAAAGGCCATCGAGACAGTAAACAAATACATTTGATCGCGTACACCGAGTGAGTGCTGTGTGACATCCCTTCCCGCCATCCTAGCTGTTCCATCTGGTATTCTGTGAGCTGGGAGTGTGGGTAGTTCTCGTAGAATGTTACTGCTGAGCCGTATACCTGGGGAATAAGGAATATTTTATGTTACAGAAGGAGGTTCTTTCAATGAGGGCCATGCTATTGTATCTTCGCTACTGAGAGCACAATTAACATCACGCCTTTTTTCCGAAGGGATTGGTAGAGGAGTACCTTTAGCAGATGCAAATTGCGCCAGTTAAGGGAGTGACTCTGAAAGCACGATGATAAGAATGGTATACCGATAGTTGTTGTACAGAGATAAGTGTAAAAGATTTAAAAAAGTACGACTGCAGCAGTAGTTTATATAACTACTGCTGCAGTCGTACTTTTTTAAATCTACCGACCGCACAAACCAGAAAAAAATACTGATTTAGTCTTTAATTTTCTGGTTTCTTAAAAACTTAGCAATATGAGATAGGTAGACCAAAATTATCCCGACCGATTTTCGGTTACGGCCGCCAATCACAGCAGAGATTAATCAAGTACGCAGGATATATTTATAGTGCACAAGCGTATGCTCAAACACAAGTGCACTCTTTGTTCATTTACTCTCATAGTCGGATGAGAGGACAATCCGGCATGACCAGGGAACAAGGGTGATGAACAGATCAGGCGCGGGACCAACGGCTTTATGTGCTTTCCGAGGTACACCACCAACTTCCGAGCTCCGGTTGTTACTGAGAAAACAAATGCCAATCATATGAGACCGCATAATATAAATAGAATACTCTATAGAAATTTTAAAACGCCAGTCTAGTTATGTCTTGGGGCTTGATATGTTACAATGGGGGTTATCGCGCATGAATTCGCCGCTAGAAGCGTTCGTGTAGAGTAAGGTCTTCCGAAATGTCAGATGTGTGTTCGCGCGTTGCTTGCTTTTATATCATGATTTTTTACTAGTATTTACGATTGTGGTTTAGATTGAGCCATTCCTGATTAATTATGACTTGAAGATTTTAAGTAGCAACTTAGAATCTTATTTCTTAGTACTTGGAAGTAGGATGATTTTTAAATGTTTCATGCTTGCTAATTTTAGGGAGAATATTGTAAATATTTATTTGAAGTTTACACTATGTTGTTATACGTAATAAAATAAACTTATTATGAAGTTATTGGTTACTAGCTTTTGCCCGCGGCTTCGCTCGCGTTATGGTCGGAAATTATCCCATGAGAGCGGCCTTATTTCTTTAAATATAGCCTATGACACTCGAGGATAATGTAGCTACGCATTTATAATGAAAGAATTTCCGAATTGGACCAGGTGTTCCGAAGATTACGCCCTACATTCAAAATAACTGACCAAAATAAATCAATCAGCAAATCTATAAATACATAGCAACTAGTTCTTGAATGATCTTGAGTCATTAACTTTATCAGCAAATGACGCACTGCATACTAATATAATTATTTAAAAAACCGGCCGACATGAAGGGTTCCGTACCATCGTAGTATGGGATCCGTTTTTAATTTTTAATTTATTTTTATTATTTGTTGTTATAGCGGCCACAGAAATACACAGTCTGTGAAAATTTCAACCGTCTAACTATCGCGGTTCATGAGATACAGCCTGGTGACAGACGGACAGACGGACGGATAGCGGAGTCTTAGTAATAGGGTCCCGTTTTACCCTTTGGGTACGGAACCCTAAAAATAAGATTTCGATCAGTCAGACAAGAAATAATACTGCATTAAAAGCACAGATGTTCATAAGATGTTTTTTTTTGGGTCATTGTACTCTAAAATACCTATTCAAAAGGTTTTTTTTCTGATTGAAATGGTTTTTTGTAAGTTTCTAAAGTTCTAAACATACCATGCTGTGCTATTGACATTTGTTCGTTTTTGTTAGAGACGTTATTTTTCTGTGCTTTGGTGTGTTATTCCTAGGTATTGCAATATCAGTTTAGGTGGTAGTAAGATAACGATAACAGCGGGTGTTTAAAAAGTTTAACCCTTCGTCCGTCAATCGATAAGAGTGAATAAAGATTCATTCATACGGCTATCTGAGGAAAGAATTATGATAAAATAAAGACCCCTCATTCGTTCATACGGCTCTTCGAGGTAAGAATTTTGGTTCACCCGAAACCAGTTTTACGATTATATATAATTTACTTATATGCATTATGCATTCCTACAGGGTACATAACAATCTGTTAATTTCCGCAGTTCTTCGGGAATAGCGGAATACGGTAGTTATGATTGATTACGACAAAATCACTTTAGTTAACATCATCTGCCTAACCTTTTCCCAACTCCGTTGGGGTCGGCTCCCAGTCTAACCGGATTCAGCTGAATACCAGTATTTTACATGGAGCGACTGTCTATCTGACCTCCACAACCCAGTTAGTACTGGGTAATACGATACTCCTTAGTAAGATTGGTTGTCAGACTTTTTAGAGCGCTGACTACCTGTAACGACTGTCAAAGATCTACAAATGACAGCCGGGACCAACGGCTTAACGTGCTTTCCGAGGCACGGAGGAATCTTGGTATGTAATGGGTGTAAAACCCATCCACAGACCAACCTAGGCCAACACGGCTTTACCTTAAGATCGATCCGAGCGGCTGTTATTATTTAGCCACGAAATCCTCAAAATAGGCAAATTATAACTAAAATCACTTTAGTTATAATTTGCCTATTTATCTGCAACACTCTTTTTTAGCCATTAACTGGTCTGCGTCATAATGACGGCATAACGTTGAATTTAGTGGCACTTCAAATCTTCATACATACATAAACTCGCGCTTTTTTCCCCATGAGGGTAAGCAGAAACTACAGAACGCCACCTACTGCGATCTTTACGTAGGTACTCCTTTTGCCTCGTCCACGTTCATACATCTAGTCATACACGCACGCCGGTGGCGAGTAGTACTCACCTAACCTTTCTGAAGAATCTCACCAATAAGGTCAGTGCTGCAATTCTAGGGAGTACATTCTTCATCCAAGCGAATATTACACAGCATTAAAAAAAAAACACAGTACCTTATAAGTAGCATCCGCAACAGTCAGTACGAACGTAGAGAAGACGGGTTTAGGCATCGCTGCGTTGTTAGGCCATAGTTCTAGTGTAGCGCCCATCGGTAAACAGAAGAGAGGCACCGATGTAGGAAACAATAAGTTACGTCGCTCTATCGTTGGATATCTGTGGGTGAAAAGAGGTTAACGTTTAAGACATTGAAAACTTATGGTATTACTTACTAGCTGTTGCTCGCGACTTCGTCCGCGTGGCGTGCGAGAAAAAAAACGATAGCCTATGTCTTTCCCCAGGATATAATCTATCTCCTTACCAAATTTCGTAACGATCCAATCAGCCGTTTAATCGTGAAAAAGGAACAAACAAACTTGAGTTATTTTCGCATTTATAATATTAGGGCTGGTTCAAAGAGGCGCGAGAAGAGTTCGTGTAAGGAATTGGGGGAGGCCTTTGGCCAGCAGAATAGGCTAAATAAAAAAAACTGTGAAAAGACTTTTTTTGTGGCTGACAGCAACAACCCAATTATAGCTTTATTGTAAGAAGACTAAAGATCACTGTTACATTATTTCAACCGGCTTGTCAGTGGCAGCAAGTCAAAAGCAACCTTATTGCTACTGAACAAAGATCGCTGTAATTTTGGCAGTAATGTAAAATCAGAGTTAAAATAACTGAATTGACTGTACAGACGCCAGCACATCAAGGTACTCGAAACTGTCAAATTTTTAACTTTACGATAAAGTTGAAAATTTATTAAAGAAATTTGAAAGGTTGTAGTAGGTTGATGTGCTGGGGTCGATACAGGACCTGGAGGTGCCCAGTAAGTAATATTTAGTATTCTTTAAACATAGGATAATGACAATCTACATATTGTACAATAAGCGTATGATTTTCAGACAGACACAACACTTACTTTTGTCAATAAATTAATCTCAGGTAACTGGGTTACTGAATATAAAAGCTCATGAAGCGTTGTTTTTTTCAAAAACGTTCTAAACCGTTTTTCTTTTGTTTATCACGAGAACAATGTGTCAAACTTTCCCACCTTTTACTTTTGCATTGAAATTAATGTCCGATGCTTTTACTGAAAGCATTCGAGTCGTTCCCAGATAATATTTATAAACATCTTTTAAAGTCAAGGCTAGCTCTCATAGATTTAAAAACCAGTTACAAAATGAGATCAGTGATAAAATCTGATTTCTTCGTCATTGACATCTGTTAACATTTTGTTTTTAAGTAACACTCAACTTAAGGCAAAATGAGTGATAAAATCTCAATAATAAAATATGCATTTTTATAGTCTCTTATTTAAAATGCCAAAATGCATCCTTTATGACGAGACTTCGGCGTTTGTATGTCTGCATGTCACAGAAGTTTCGTGTAACCTAGACAGAACTGCTTCTTGCAAAATTCTGGTATTCAGTTGCATCTGGTCAAACTGCAAGACGACCCCAACATAGTTGAGAACAAGAACAAGGTAAAATCGACTCCTTCTATTGTTGAAGTCGGTTAAATGTATCCATGTTACCCGGGCCATCAATCGATAGTCCACGAATAGATTGGTGCCTTATTCATCAAAAAACGGATGAGTAGTTTAGACGCTACGAATTAACATTCGTAAATACAAACATACATAGACTGCCAAAATCATAACCCTTCCTTTTGGCATCGCCGTAGTCGGGTAAAAAGCTAGGTAAACGATGATGCCTATTGCAATCGAACTGGCCATGAAATAGTTTATTGCCTTAAACTTATTATGATAGTTTGTATATTTCGACCGTTACAAATGCAGTTTCCATTCAGTCCAATATGTTTCTAATTAAAAGTGGGTGAAACGGTATTATCATTAACATCGGTCCGTTTCAAAGCGCTAATTAATGACGCACGCTGAGAACGTTATAATTAGTTACCGTTTTTAACCATTCCGAATTTTACGAGTTCCTGAAATTCAATGGACAGTTTGCGGCGAAATTCCAAATATTCTGACTGAGATTAGGATTTAGTACTAAATTCATTACAAGACGACCTCTGGGATGTGTAGCGCCATCTATTATACACACAGTAACTGTTGTATCCATGGCTATAAGGGCGCTGCTTCGAATTTTCCGGGCAGCGGGGCAGCGGGGCGGCGGCGGCGGCAGCGCGGGAGCGGCAGGATCTTATGCGTAAAATCAAATGGACCGGTTCTCGAAAACAGCGGCGCGGGGGCGGGCAACGAGCGGTGCACTCCAGTCAACGAGCGCCGCCGCTGCCCGCAAAATTCGAGGCAGCGGCCTAAGTGTAGAGAAAGATCGAAGAAACGATGGATGGACTGTGTGAAGGATGATATGGCTAGAAAAGAGGTGACTGCTGAGATGCCGAGTAATAGAGACGTATGGAAGAAGAAGACATGTTGCGCCGATCCCAAATAAATTGGGATAACTGCAGGAGAATGATAAATAATGATGAACTATTTATTCTTTCCCATACGAACAATAAGAACAAGAGCTACAAGTAAAACTAAACAAAATAAGGTTCTTTATTCTTTTGAGAGGCTGTAAAAGTCAATTTAAAAATAAGGTTTTTATCAGAAGTCTCGAAAAGAGAGAACAGAATAGATAGTTTAGAATATTTTTAACAGAGTTTAAATGTGGTATTGTTTAATTACCTGAACAGCACATCGGGTTTGTAGGCAATTAGTGGTGGACGGTTCATTGACTTCTTGTAACAGAGAAACACATCACTTCCCATTAAACCTGGAAATTAAGCATTACGGTAAGTACGAAGTATTATAGTGACAAGACTATCTTGTTGACAAATGAATGTGTACTTCAGGGACTTGACTATAAGGTTCAAATCTAGAAAACCACACAAAATCACACCGGGAAATTTTCCTTTTTCAAGTAAGTATTTACTTTAAAACAAACAGTCTCATAAATATGACACTAACAAATATTTTTATGTCCCAGATAAGATTTGTATTCAAAGATAGTAAATTAATACCTAAAACAACATTGAATTTAGTATTACTATAAATTTATCATTAGATTATGTCATCATTAGCCCATTAGGTAATAGGATATTACTTTAGATAAGGCAAATAATGAATGCAAGTTACCTCTGCATAGTAATAACCTGATATGGAAGTATATTATAGTAACTGAATTAAATATTTAAAGTGCTAATAATCAATGAAGTCGGACGGGGCCACCGAGGCCGGCCCGAAGAAAGAGGTTGCAGCGCGAGGGTTGGGTCAAGGTGGCGCGGAAAGTCTCTGGAACGACTTTGGAAGCCCTTTGCCCAAAACTGGCATAGCAGAGGCTGAACACAAAAAAAAACTATCTATGGTTCTCAAATATTTATAACAGAATTAGTCCAAAAGTTTTTTTTATTTCACAATTCAAAACCAGTTTTCGGAGCGTCGACAGTTTAATATGATCTTGACCCCTTTTAATTAACATGCAAAACTTCACAGATATGAAGAAAATCACAATCAACACAACATAATATCAAAACAACACTCACCTTTATTCAAGTTCTTAGGAATCATACAAAAGGCATGGGGTGGACATTCCCCTTTACTAGCCACTATGACACACACATCGACCACTACGAGGGCGTTACAAGGGGCCCCGGTGTGTGCCCTTCGGTACGTAATGAAGGTTTTGGCTGTGGAGTTGTTGACATTGGCCAAACGACCGCCAGCTGACACCAGGACCATCTCTGCGTCGGCCATGAGACGTTCTTTGCCGTCGTACATGACACCTGGAGAAGATAGTAAATATGTTTTTAGTAAGTTGTGATAGTCCGGTGTTAAACTTGCTCGATGGCAAGTAGTGGCGTGATTATTGCAAAAATCGTTGATGATTTTTGTTTTTTTTTTTAAAGTTTCTCTTAAATATCTACATCAAGAATGATATAGCAAGAGTGATGACTATAAATGTTGATGAATGGAGAGGGAGAGAAAGACTAAGGAAACGATGGATGGATTGTATGAGGAGAGATATGAAAGAAAAAGGAGTAAATGATGCGTGGCGTGGTGAGCGTGACGGTTGACAGAGGAGAATGGAAGAAAAAAACGTGTAACGCCGACCCCAAGTAACATGGGACAAGGGCAGGAAGATGGTGATGATCATAGATATCTACATTTACTAAAGGTGAAAGAAATCTGTGTAGGATAAAAAGCTAAACTCGCCAACACGTTAGCCTGATATTATACTACACTCGTGTTTTAGCCGTATTTCTATGAATATGGGAAACAGTTTTGCCCCGAAATGGACAAATTCTAAGCTGGTTTTATATCTCAGTTCTATTTTTAGTGTTTGTTTGACGACCCTTGTCTAAAATATCTTATTTTACTTAGATGCATAGCACGTACAAAATAATATAAGAGTTCAAGGAATCTTTTGCGTTATCAATCGTGTTAAGATAAATCGTCGTATTCGGAAAGTCCTATAATTCTGCTGCCGGATTAGACTTATCAGTCAAAAAGATGATAATTATGAGGAGTTCCGGGGATGCCGTAGAAAACTAACTTAAGTATTCATGTTCTTATCTTTATTTGCATTCCATAATGTGACTGTGAGTGTAACTTTAGATTAACTATTTCCGGACACGTATATTTCTTATTGTGTAACCAACTTGACGGCGCTGTTGGCGCAGTAACTTAGCAATTGCCTGCTGCGCTGCGTGTTGCGGGTTCGATTCCCGCACGGACCAAATATTTGTATAGCTTACCGGGTCTGGTCTGTTTGTAAACGCACCCACAATACAGCAGAAATTCCTAGTCGGACAAAGATTTAAAAAAATTGCTTATCCTATTCAGAGTGAATACCTAGCTAGGAAGATTTGATTTTTCATGAAACCGAGAATATTATGGGCTAATACGGATTTTTGTAATAATTATAATAGGTAAAATAATGCTTTATAGGGCAAACACCCTAATTAGATACACGTTTTTGGTTTAAAACATTAACATCCTCGGAATAATTCATTCAACGCCAGTTCGTTCAGAACAATTTAAAATATTCCTACAAAATTATCAAGGACGGAAGTTTCACTTAGAAACCAGTGACACATACAATAGAAAACTAGTAATAAAAGCATCGATATAGTTCACAAAAGTGGAAACAAAAAATGCATGGCAAAAAATATTAGGAAATCGGGCGTGGTAACGATAAAATACTACGAGTCTATTACTGATAAGTGATAACACTGCATGGCTGCCTATCGAAACCAGCGATATAATTTGACCTATCTATGTTAAAGACTTAACCTACTTATTCGATGGATTTACTATGCTATGTGAAAGTGACGTCATCAGTGTGTATTGTGATTATTTCCCTTCGTCAGATAACGATGGTTTATCTATGTTTTTTTGTGGATGAGTGATATAGTAAGCTAGCTACGATGTTACGGCTACTTTACGGCTGAGTATTTCATATGAATATCGTTTTATTCGCGATATAGCAGTTTTTCGTTGGGACCAGTGACCCGATTTTGATGGCGCTGTTTACATACGAACTTATTCTGGGAAAGTCAAAGCTATAAAACGTGTGGTTTATCTTATCGAGGAGAAAACGTAATACGGTCCGAGCGATGTCACATAAATATAAATGCTTTCGACCGATAGATCGACGGTAGATAATTTATAGTTAATTTCTTCGACGATAAGACAAGCTAATCTAAAAGACTGTGACGATTTTAACTGTTTAATTATTTATGTAAAGGCACAGTTAACTGTTTAGTTAAATGTCCAACTTACCAACTAAACTATTGTTTTGTATGCAGCGCTAATCCGTATTTATAGAAACGACTAATTTAAGTGTTATCGAGGTGCCTACGTTTCCGCTGCTCATGAATTATTTAGTAGGTTTGAAGGACCGTACGTATGATGCTAAGCTCTTTTATCGCCGTAGTGCGTGTAAATTACTGGAAAATCAAAGTTCCGACAGCTGATATGACGTTTTGAGAACCTGTTTATGTAACCGTCGCTGCTCCATACAAATTAACAGTTCCTAAAATCACGATGCCGGGCATAGATCAACTGTAGTCTGTCGTAAAAACAATTGTGAAGACGTCAGCACATCAAGCTACATGAAAGTGTCAATTTTTCCCAATCAACCTTGAACCTAATGCTTTAGCTATAAAGTTGAAAATCTATTAAAGAAATTTGACAGATTGTAGTAGTTTGATGTGCTGGCGTCTGTACATCCAGCATGCCCCCGTTTGAGAGCTGGGATTCAGTTATCCCAGCTTACCAATTTCTGGAGGACTACTATGCCAAATTGGCGAGGTCCGATCACCTGAAGATAAGATGACTAAATCGAAATATTGACACAGTTTTTGCCCAGCATGAAAAAAGGCTTTTACCTTGAAGCTTGAAAAATACAAGTTGAAATTAATTTATTTTGGCGAAACTTCACAAATGTTACTGAAATCGATATCACATCATGATCTATACCTAGGTACTATACAAATAAATAAAATTGAAGTGTCTGTTTTTACTATCAATGTAACAGCTTTTTACTGAATGCAAAGATATATACGGCACTTTTAACAAAACACATTTTTTTAAATTTTTCTGTCTGTCTGTCTTTTTTTTCGACTAATCTCCGAACGGCTGGACCGATTTTGACGGGACTTTTTTACTGACAAATAGCTGATGTTATAAGGTCTAAAATAGGCTACTATTAAAAATAGGGTTCCGTGCAAAAAAAAACAAAAGGGGTTAACATTTTTTATAATTACAATAATCATATTTTTACGCGAACGAAGCACGCGCCCAACAGTTAGTAAAAAAATAAAACATTAAGTATTACTTTATGCCCTGACCCAGTGTTATAAAATTAAATGTTACAGGTATTCGTATGACAAACAAGACTCTATTAAGTGGATACATAGCAACGCCACACAATAATGCACACTTGTTCTTATTCCGTGATTCTAGTGGCACGTTTATTGTTAAAGTGATTGGTTTGATTAGTTGAGTGTAGGCGGTTAACTGTTGTAGATGAATATCTTAATAACATTCCTTATTTTGAAGAGGCGAACCACGCTTTGAATTGTACAGTTTTATATTTGGTGTGATCAGAAGTCCTTGAAAATTGTTAAAAATATCGCCCATAAATGGTTGTGATAATTACATTATGGGTTGTTCTTATACAACGTATCGGTGGCGAACGTTCCATACAGCTCGATTCCTACCTAGCGTCGTCCCTTTGAAAAATTACACTGTCAGTATTCTTACACAAATAATATAGATATGTACTCCGGCTTACCTTTTACAAAAATTGAACCTTCGCTACTACAACGTATACAATATGCTTCACGCTTATAGAAAATTGCAGGATTGGTTCATGGTAGCAAGAGATTGAGTGGAAAAAGGAAAGGGAGGATTTGTCCTGCACTGGGAAAACACAGGCTAAAATATGAATTAGCTGTTGCCCGCGACTTCGTTCGCGTGGATATTTTGATGTGAATGAGTGAGAAAAAAAAGAAAGCCATGTGCTATTCCAGACTACAATCTATCTCTGTGTAGTGGTGGTACTTTCATACAAGCTCGCCTTGCCCTTTTATGTTGTTATAACCTACTACTCTGTCAGGATTTCCGAACAGTCTGCGTGCCATAAGGGCTTGCCGTTTTGTTAGCCCCTAGGCACGCCACTGTCTCTGTGCCAAATTTCATCCAGATTCAGGTTCTGGTGGTTCTGGCCCCTTTTTATATTAGTAGTAAGATTTATTTAAGTAAGCCAATGTTCCATAACTTGACTTACTTCAAAAAATACAGACGAATAATAGACTTGAATTTTGATGTCTGATAAAAATAACGCTTTATTTATTTGAAAACGTTCGTGTTTTTTACATCTTAATCAAAATATTCTGTATTATTTTCACTCGTGAGTCAGGTAAGCTTTACATTATAAGTTCATAACTCAAAATAAAGGGGACTTTTTTACATTTGGTTCAACAGTTTATTTTTACGTTTCTTACTCATCCTGTCGACTACACATAAAATACAAAGTGAATTTCCATTTGGAGACAATATCCTTATTCCAATCATATATGGAGTTAGGAATACCAAAACCGGTTTTATCGCTTGTAGGTATGGTGTATTTCCAGACCAATATTTTCCATGCAGTTGCCAGACATATGGCTGAGTAGTAGCATAGTTACTGATTGCAGAATACATCTATCAACAGTCAGTTGTTTTGTTTGTAAATATTAGTAAACTTAACAAAGTGTATTCAAAGAGCCTTCTTGCTTAGGTAGGTACCTACGTCTGGCTCACCCTGAGATGTCAGGCCCACTACCAACTTTAATAATACCAGTGTATTAGTGTCCCACTGCAGACACTTTCCTTAAAGACACGGCAGGAGCATTGATCACTTCGCTTACTCATTGCTTGATGACGAATTCAGAATATCTGCTCAAAAATGGCGAAGGAAAACACGTGAGAACACTGGCATGTCATAGAACCGATAATTCGAAAAGATGTGACAGTTACCGACCCGCTCTGGGCCCGCGTGGAACATTACGGGCATAAGGCCCGTACTCCACCAAAGCGGGGAAGAGCGGAGTGGAGGGATGTGCATGATTCGACTAATCAGAGGAAAGACGAGAGACGGGATATAGATTTCAACCAATGTGATTGGTTGGTTTCCACACGTCTGCTCTCCGCTCCGCTCGTCTCCGCTATGGTGGAATTTGGCCCTCACGGCCCACTCCCAGAGCGGAAGCTTCAGGTATGGTAAAGATGTAGGATGATTATTATGTTATGTTGAATTCAGATTTGTATTTAGTGTATACGTCCAAGTTTCCTCACGATGTTTTCCATCGCCGTTTGTCAAGGTGTCCAATAAAATCTAGACCCACTTCGCTGACTGGCTAATCTTTTTACCGCAAGCTGAAGCTTCTTATAATCCTTTCACAGTTTATATACCGCTGGGCTGGCTATTAAGACAGCTATCTGATTTTAATGAATAAAAAAAATGTTCCACAGGGGAATTATTCAAACCTCAGGTTGACCAACATAACAAACTGAAAGGACTGAACAAGCTACGTTTCTTTGAACGGAAGAAATTAAAAAGAAAACTTACCGATATCGACAAGGGGTGGTCGATCTCTGCCTCGTCGTATGCAGAGGTAACATTCCGGTGACCGCATGGAGCCATGGTTCAAGTCTGCCGGTAAACCCGTGGGTGTTAGTTCTAGGACCTCGAAACCGTTGGGGACTGTCTCTTCTAGGCCAGGGAATATTATTCCTGTAACAAAAACAAAGATTGAATGTGGTTGGTAAACCAGAGCCGTCTAAAAGCGCGTTGGGTTGTTGATATCGCAAAATCGAGGGGAACACCTGGATGAGAGACGCATGGAATCGGGAGGCAGAAGGAAGGGGAAGCTATACCCAGTAGTGGATGCTTCCGGGCTGAAATGAGGATGATGATGTAGTTACTGATCGAACGGTGGTCTTGAAAGCTGGCTTTGCAACTAAAAGCCATTCTTTGCAATGGTTCATGAGTTTTGACCCATCATAAAAAATGTTTGTTACAACTAGAAATCTAACTCTCAGAAAGATCTGTTGCTTGGGATTTTGTTTCGCCACTTCATCTTCCGATACCATTAGGAAGTGATTGGGGCGTTCGAATGATTTTTGATTTGCCTTACAGATCTAAACTCTGCGTTCTGGATTTGCATGGCTGTAAATAAGTAGGTACCTATACTATATGTCAGATTTGTGTCCGTACTGACGAAATCGTTGACGCCCACAATGTACCAAAACACTACATTGTTCCGAGATGGAGGTAGGTACCTACTCCAATTTTTTACGTGGATGCTGAATCATTGAACCAAAATTCCTATTGCGTAATACCGGAAGATGATAGGTTTATCAGAGGAATAAAAACTAAACTAGTTACGACGCTACATACTTGGACATAGACTAACTAAATTGAAAACAAACAAAGTTGCGTGCAGGTCAGCATAATTGTGGTTCCCTTTATCAGAAAAAATGTGACTTTAGTTACCATGGAATTACTTATAAGAATCTCAATGTTAAACGAAAGATTTTTTCAATACTTATGAAAATACAAAGGTCTTTGTGATCCAAATCCAATACGATAGCCTTGACAATGGCAGTAAGTAGGTACTTCTTTCTTTATAGATGTTTTTATTAAAGTTTTAGCTCCACTTCCTTCCATAATATGGCCTTCGTATATTCGGTGTAACATATTATTACTATAATTGGTAAGTAGATTGTGTCAGCCGCTTGTTTTATTTTTATTTTTATTATTAATGTTGTAAGAGGTTCGTAATTTATGTTAAAGCGAATGGGCGGTACACATCACCTGTAACTTGATTACTTTTAGCGTTGAAAAACCAGATTTTCCCAAGGAAAGATCCCGCTAATATCATAGATCTAGGATTACCTATAGAGTGTGTCAACGATATAATTCAGAACACAAATCCGTCTGCCACGTGTTTTCCTAAAGATGGGCCGTATCATAATAACCTCTAAAATATTTAACATGTACCTAATAAGTTACTTTTAGCTCTTATACCCTTCAACTGTGTATACGACGACTTTTTGTTAAACCTCTTATAGAGTCATGGTACCTACTCATCATTATGAACATGACCACGAGACGGATGCTGAAATTAGCAATTTCAGGACTCGTCTTCAAAGTTTTAGGGTAAACAGAAACTATGCTTGTACCTATAGTCCCAACATGTAACAGTAACGCTACAATTTTTAACACCGATGCGTATAAGTAATGTAAACATTCATTATCTATGACTGGCCGACTAATTAACAATTCATATCCAAAAGAATGCGCGCATGCTCCTTACGTCACACAAACAATACTGCTTTGTTGACCCGAGTGTATTCGTATCTAGAGGTTTAAGTGGCATTGAACCCAACTAGTAGTTCGATGTATCAATGGTGTCGATATATCTGAGAATGAGCACAGACAGGGGGGTCAAATGAACGTGGTCCTTTGTTAAACAATCAAGACGGAGTTATGGGAGGCGGTTAACAGAGAAGACATGTAGGAATTGAGATCGATTGATTATACCTATGTGCTGGACACAGAGTTGCAATAGGGGTTAAGGATTGTAAGCTGTATGATAGACGGAGGATCAGTTGCTGTGTTGCTTTCTAAGTTGAACGCTTGGAAGCGGTTATAAGAGAGCCGATTTTGGGCACCGTCAAATATTTAAGACGTTCAAAATTTTTCAAATAATAAATTCTGGTATGCCTATGCTGTTGTTAAGATTTCGTCATCTGGGTGTAATGCTTCTGTTTTGTAATCTGTGCCAAGTCCAAAATAAATGCGCTTCTTTTCTTTCCAGAAGTCAGAAGCCAGTATCAACTTAATCAATTAAATATCTATTATCATTTTCAGTGTTTTTATTTACAGATAACCAGTTTGCCAACAAAAACTGTTGTTTGTCGCCAATAGCTCACGAGTATTTAATTATTAATAATATAGCAAATAACATAAAAACAATATTACTTTATGGATAGGTAGTTTTTATAACAATGTACTAAACTAGGCATTAATAGCAACCTAGTACCATAATCTTTTAAGTAATCTAAAGGTAATGACAATGACGAAAGTAGCCAGCCTAAGGGAAAACATGTTAGCTCCAATGTTTACCTGATCGCTTATATTAATCGCACACCTGTCCGGCATTGTACAATATCATAACAAAACATAATGGATTATGTACAGTTAAAAAAAAAGATAAGTATGCAGGCAGTATTTTCATATTTGTACACCGTCGGCAAAACAGAGATCTTTGCGCTTATTTATTGACAGTTTGTTTAACAAATAAAAAACTTTGACTTAGACAGCTATCATCGTGTTTTTTTAAGTAAACCCTGTTGTTTGTGCTAATATTGTACGCTCTTCTCTCGTATCGGAATGAATAAAACATAATTATGAGCATAGCTCATGTTGAAGTAAAATGATGACCCAGTCAATGTGGTATTGGCCAGATGGACCGCCTAGAATGCGCTGTTTTTCGGCATTGCTATTCTGAGTGGGTTATAAGTTTAAGAAGTTATTAATCAAGTAATGGATATTGTTAATAGTAAAAGCAAGATTGCAAGCATAGTGAATTGGTGATAGTGCAGCTAAGATCATAATTTCTTTGCCTGCACACCAAACTCTCTTGTTGACTGTACCTATTATACATATTGTTTACGATATTAAATGGCGTTGATTCATAAGGGCGAATGTACCTTGTTTAAGGCTCTTGCTTTATCTTAATTAACAATCTAGAAAAATTGTTAAATGAAGTTATGAGGCTTATCTGGGTTTTTGTATTTAAAGGATTTAAATTGATGTTTATAAATAAATATAACATTGAGGACGCAGTGTATGTTTGGTTGGTAAATAAAATTAATTCTTGTTGGTTTATCAACAGTTACATACATTTGCAGAGTTAAATAATATTTTGTAGATTTACGTTGTTATCTAGTCAGTAACCTTATCTTAGGATTAGAAAGTAACGGTGAGATAAGAACCTAAAAATATTTGCCAGTTACTAGTGCAAAAATTTTGCAATGATTTGATAGGGTCGTTTCGCCGGTAGCGCGACCACCTTCAGTAGGCGACCATTTGACGGACTAAGTTTCTTTAAATCAAGATAATAGTATTTGTAGAAGAAACTTATATAAAAAATAAATCTAACGTGCTTTATGAATAATTAGGAAATAAGAATTTAGACAGTTTGAAACAAATGGGTTAACCCAGAGCCGAAAAAAAATTGCTCAATGCGCGTCTTGATTCAGTGGTGCCTGGACGTACCGCGAGTTAGAAAAAAAATAACACGACGCGCGGCGTTCAAAGGTAAGTTTTATTACTTATTTCATGTTTTACACACAAGTTAGTTGTTAAATTGTACAATCGATAAGTTTTGGATAGTATTTAGTTTTATTTTGCTATTTTTTAACTTATTATTAAGATAAAATCAAGTGGTCGGTAATCGAAATGCTTATTTATCAAAAACGTTAGATAGCGACCACGTGGTCGCAAACCGACGTGAACCGCATTATTTTGTTTTGATTAGTATGACCCTAATGCTTTATACAGGACTGTTACAATTTTGAATGTAGCATTGTAAAAGTATTTCGTTTTAGTTCTTTGGTAAGCGACCACCAGTTTCTTTGAAAGAACTTTGTACAAAATTGGGCTAAACAGGTGGTCGTAAATCAAAATAATCGAAATAAAAACACTGGTTTTCGGCCACCATCGGAGTTCCCAAATAATTCAGTCAACTAAACAAAAAGAAAAAGACTGTCCAGTACACTGAAGAAACCCTGAAAAAAGTTCTCGATGATATACGAAAAGAAGGGAAGGGAATAAGAGAAACATGTAGACTGTATCAGATCCCAAGGACCACGATACAAGATCGGCTTAGTGGGAAGAGGTGTATCATTCATAATTATGAATAAGAAACGCGGAATATGATTTCTAAAATAATATTAAACCAGATGATTAAAAAATATTAATGTTGATTATTTTTAAATGTTATACTACATACTTTACTACATACAACTATGACTAAGTTCCTACAAAATGTAAGATTGTTATTTTTTATTATAAGAAAACATTACACCAAATGATTACCATATTTGTTTTTATTAAGAGGCAAAAATTAAAATATTTTTAAAGCGATTATAATTGTTTTAATGGCATATTTTTCATATTAAAATAGTGGTCGCAAACCAGCTCACTGGTGGTCGTAAACTGATAAAAATGGTCGCAAACCGACGTTTTCGCTATATTTTCACTTTTTCAGCATTTTATAAATATTTTTGTATTAATGTATTTTATTTTACGTTTTATATCCAAACTAGACTATATTTGGGACAAACTCACATTAACATATACTATTTTGCGTGTAGACAACATTTTTTTTTGCTCATCGTTTGTGGGCAACCCAGCTAACTGGTCGCTAACCGGCGCAATGACCCTACAATGAGTTTAAACTGGAATCATTCAATAACTTTTAGGTTTCTGTTTTGATAGTACTGATAGAAATCAACTAACACAGATTACAAAGTAATACAAGCTACAAGCACTTTAGTAATAGGTATAATAAATCAGGTTAATGTCCAGTTTCTAGATAAGGGAAGTGTCCTAGATGCAGTATAATGGAGATAAAACCAGTTACGCTCATTAGGCGATAAATCTGCACATGACTGCTGTCTTGAACTTGTATTGTACCTACTTTCACAAAATATTGAAACTTGTTTTCTTTCGGTTTAAGTATATTTTGGCATGTCTCGCAATTTCCCTGAATGGTTTGTTACTCATAAGCAAGGATTTGGTAGGTCAAGGTAGGTTGGTTTTATTTAACGTTGTTCAGCCAAATAAGTGTCAATAAGACATTGTAGTACACAGACCATATCAGTGAACTAAAAAATATGCTCAGGAAAAAAATATTGGGGCAATAACTATTTATTTATTGACACACCAACGACTTATTCACTAAATCATAACATTAAATATATTCTATTTTAACAGCTATGTGGTGAATTCGTCACTTATAGGTGTGCACAGCACTTGTATAATCAATTATAAAAATTAAAATGGAAATATATGATAATATTGATTATAACAAAATAAAAATTAAAAAAAATTACATTGAATTTAAAATGTCAGCTATGATAAGAAGACCGGTCATGTATTTGATTTGCTAGATAAAAGTCAAGATTCAATGAGTGTCATTCATTTTAATAGAAAAACATGATATTTTGAACTGTATGCTTTTTAACTGAGAGTTTTTTCAGTATTTCTGTTCTTCCTTACAGTGATTCAATTTATTTATGGTTTTTAATTAAATAAAAGCAGTGACTAGAGACTCTAATGCATTCAGTAATAGTACGTAAATAATCACAAAGTATGCAATGAGGGGATTCTGCATATATTAATAACACAATTACACATACACTTCGCACCCAAGTATCTGTTACATGAAGCAAGCATGCAACTCGATGCCTGACCACAAACCTTACGACTATGACAAGCCATTCAGGAATTTACTATAACTGGATTATGCAAAGATTTTGATGCAAAGTTATAAAATTACAATAGTGTAACACCATTGTTGTTTTAATTACGGCTTTCATTACTAAAACACATGACATGTCTGCAGGAAATGGGCTAAAAGAATCATGAAGTTGTCTGCAGGAAATGGGCTACAACCACTAAATATTCTGCTGGCAATAGGCCTGGAACCACCATGTGAACCCATAAACATTAGATGACACCTTGGCACACAAAGGCGAAGATGGCAGGACGAGATCGACTCCTTTTTTTCAGGGGAAATCATCAAATGACCCCTCCCTCTCTGGGCGAAGTGGAAGGGACTGTCAGACTTGTACTGACGAAAACCGATCCTCCTTCCGATCTTCCTTCTTTGCTTTTAGTGTTCCAGGGCCGCTGTATCGCTTTCAAACAGTCCCGCAGCCCTGGCAGGCAGGCATCGACCCTTACGGATCCCCTACAATTTGCTGACATCTCTTTGAGGCGCGCACGAGCTTGACTACTAATGAAAGGACTGACTACTCCTAATAAAAGACTCAAACAAGTGGAGTAGGGAGACTGAGGCTATGACGTATTTGTATGGGATAATATCGCCGCGATTCTCTCGCTCGTGGAGACAGCCCCTGAGACTATTGCCTTGCACTCTTGCAGACAGACACTACAGGCTAGTTCGATGCATCATGTGTATGCAAAATTCTTATTGCATCATCTAAAGAATACTAATAGTTCCTATCCAGTACTTATTCGGTACAAGCATAGCATAATGCTCAGGATGTCCGCCAGATAAATCTTAATAATTATGCAGGAATGTATGAAACATGACCAAAATGACAATACATTAGTGACCTAGAGAATCAATTATACAAAGTATGTAGTTGGACTTCAATAATTAATCACTTCCTCATTGACCTTTGCGTATGCTATATTTGGTGCAAAATGACAGCAATGTGTTAAAGCTGTCTAAATAAATGGCATTAGTTTACCATTAAGATTGTGATGTAAATATGTTTAATAACTTTGTTTTAAGTATGTTCTCATTTAGATCCAATTGACAGTTTAAAAAAAGTGTTTATCATAAACAAAAATGTTTTTTTTTAATCTTTTATGTGGAAAAGATAACAACTTTTACTGGGAACAGGATTGTGTTTACCCCAAAAAGTATGACATTGATATTACATTTACCTAGTCATTCTTTATTATGAACATACCTCATATTGATTGATATAAATAAATATTTAGTAATAGGTTTTATTTTTAGTAAACTGGTTGTTTTGAACATGCTTCCTGCCATGTTAAAATTTTATAATTAGGGATATAATAATTTGCAAATTGGTGGTCCACAGATTTAATATAACATTCCAGACAGTAAACTGCAGAAACAGAGACTGCTGGCATAGCAGACATGCAACCAACCTTATCACAGAGAAAACAGTTTATTCTCAAATCAATCAACAACAATATCCTTTCTGTTTAGGTAAAATCCCAATGGTTAGTACAAATTTGCTTGGTCCAGTCAATGTTTGATCCATTGAGAGATTATAAACAATTCAATCATTAATATGGAACACCCACAAACTAAATAAAAACCTCCATAAGGCCTATTTAGAAGATATTATTCACACATTACTTATGTACATACTCAAATCAATATTTAAATGACAAACACCAAAAAAATACCAGCAAAAAGAATATTGAAATCCAAAATTTAAACATTTTCCATTTGGGAAGAATAAGCAAAAAATAACACTTACCAATGTCAGTGATTGGTGGTTTAGTACTGTATCCCTTCAGGTGTCCAGAGTCACAATCATCAAGTAATTCCGGTTTCTCCGGTAAACCAGCGATCACAAAGTAATCGGCGACTTTCCGCTCATCCATGTTTTACAATTTTACATACGAGTACCTACGATAAAAAAAAAACTCGTGGTCACACTAATATCAGCTTTACAAGAAAATAAATACAAACTGAACTTTTAAGGTTAACGAACATGTATCACACCAATTCATGTAGTCATGTAAACAGACCAGTTTATATAACACAGAGATACGTAAAATAAAAATAAAATATGTACCAATAACATGAAACCCTTGAAGTGAACTTACAGTTTATTGCTACAGTTAACAATTTGAGAATAAACGAGTCACACATCGTTTTACGTAAATATTTTTATTTATAGATTTATTGCGTTGCCATTTGTAATCACTTCTTAGTCTAACACAGGGGTAACACTTGAAAATTATTCGTTTTTATTGAGACTTGCAAAACGTCATTTTGTCCGACAACAATCATCCATAGACAATTTTTTTTTCACGTTTTCTCGTTGTGATATTTTTTGGACGAGAGCTGACAGACTTCAGCCTAGGATTAAATGTGATTTCATGTAAGATTTGTATTTTTCCAATGAGCTCCCGAAAAAAGTATCCTGAAATACAAGTTTGAATTGTTTTTATTTATATATTCATATGCATAATAAAATAGCATCATCATCGTGATCGTGACATAGACAATTCATTGTACAGACGCCAGCACATCAAGCTACTACAATCTGTCAAACTCTATCAGATTTTCAACTTTATCTCTATACGATTAGGTTCAAGGTTGGGAAAATCTGACAGTTTGACCTGCTGGCGTCTGTACAATATTTTGTCTTCATTTATGTTTTTTAGCGGGTAGTTTGAAAAGCGCCTTATCCATACTAATAATGTAAATGCGAAAGTAACATTATCTTTCCTTTTCACGATATTTGGCAAAGTAAACTATGATCCAGGTTAGGATACCGACATAGGATACTTTTAAAAAGTTCCTGTCAAATAATTTCCAACCCTCATGTAGGCAAAAAGCTAGTGCTAGTATACAATGTAGAAACAACGGTTTTTCTATAAATTGATTGGTGTTGCAGAGATACGTTATAGTTTAGCTCCGTGGTGTGGGTTCCTGGTCTGTGGGCATTGAGTAGGTTTATATATAGAGACTATGGTGGGTAGAGTGGACAAGTTGGTACAATAATAATTATAAATCATTAGAACCTAAGCAATTTATGGTTTTACCAATGAAACTCAAAAATGTTAAGTATTTATTTAATAAAATTCAAACATCAATAACAATTTCCTTCATTGCTCTAACTGAAGGTGCTATGCTATCATTTAATTCCACTGTATCAATACTATTACTTATTTGTGATCCAGCCATTAAAAGATTAATAGCACCTTCTAACTCGCTCACTCTCTTACAAACTTCTATCTCCTCTTCTAACTCTTTCATCAATGTTGTGTATATCCACAAATTGAGTTCAGAAAAGAACTTTATTTGACTTTCAAAAACATCCACAAAAACATTAATTCCATCTATTATCACTCTCGTAAACCTTGTCTCTCCTAGATTTTTCCTAAAATATTTGAGTAATGCTCCTATGTCTTTTTCATTTAATCCAATCATTGCAACATGGAGAACCTTTCTCCGTAACATTTCTTGTATTAAAGCTGCAGTTTTTTCAGGAAACTTGGTAGCCACATAAGTTTTGAGCACAGCTGATAGGGCTTGAGTGAACTCCATTTTTCTGAGGAACTTGTCATATTCTGGGCCTTTCGCTGCTTGGGACTGGTGCCCTTTCTTGCTGCCTTTATCTTGAACTCCTTCCACAACTGAAGATTGAACATGATCTGGCGCAAACTTGAATAAACCTTTTTTCTCATCAGACTGTTTGGCCGGCTTCTCTCTTTTTCTTATTGATATAATGCCATCAATCATGCCAACTGCTAGAGTGTCATCATGTTTAGATATAGCCATGCTCAATACTGCATTAGGGAAATCAATATTGTGTACAACTTTGAAAGTGGAGATGTCATAGATCTTCACATGTCTGTCCAAGGAGGCAGACATCAGTCTGCTGTTGTTACTGGCCAGTCTTAAAGTAGTGACGGTTTTATGATGTTGAGAAATATTGGCTAATTGTTTTCCTCCATTGAATATGTCCCACACCTTAATTTCTGTGCCTCCAGCACTTATGAATATGCCTCCGGATGGTAGGAAGAGCGTTGATTCTACAGGACTGCCATGGTTGACAGAAAGTACTACCTCATTAGACCTGCAGTCATACAGTTTGACTGCATGATCATAACCTCCAGATAGAATTATATCTGGGGAAATGGGACTGGCAGCTCCTGCTCTAACATAGTCAGAGTGTTCAGAAAAACTGGCAATCTTTTCTTCTGTTGCTATGTCCCATAGACAAACAGTTTTATCATCTGAGTAACTGAGGATTTTGACTTGATCCTTTGTGAATAATGTTCTGTGCACCTGAAATAACCATAAGAATAAGTATTACTTTAAGGATAAAAAATATGAAACAAAAAGGGCAATTATACAATACAATATAATGAAGCCCTTGATGGCAGTGGCGATTTTTTGATGAGATGATTTCTTATCGCACACTGGATTTGCACCTCTCAGCCTGAGATATCTAGAATTGAAAGTCCTACTTACGGCATCCCAGTGCATCAATAAAATGAACTTTTGGATTTTCAACTCTACAGAGAGTTGCTAAGCAGATAATATGCAAAATCTGGAGAAAAATCATCCATTCAAATAAGCATTAGGTACTTGGGTATTATCAACTTACAGGGCCAGTATGTCCATTAAATACTCTGAGCACATTCTTCGACTGAACATCAAAGAGTTTGACTGCAGCCTCTTCACTGCCAGAGACTAAAAGTCTGCCATCACCCCTGAAAGAAGCACCATAAGCTGCTTCTCTGAACTTTGATATATTCTTAGATACAACTTTAGTGATGGGATCGTAAATCTGAAAAGGAATAGAACATGATCAATTTTCAATTTTGCAGCACACAGCAGGCCCAGAATCTGGATTTGTGATGACAATAGGCTGTCTAAATTGGGGTGTACTAATAGGCACGCATCTACTTAAATATTTTAGGATTACAGGGTTGATGTTATGTTCTGATCCAAATATGACTTAGATGAATTATAATAATTAAAATCACCAATATAACCCTCTAAGTTCATATAATCCCATTAAATGACTTTTTCATGAAATAGTCATTCAATGGGATTTTATGAACTAGAGGGTTGAGTTCTGGATTTTAATGAGTATAATTCTGTAACTACATACTTGTTACTGTCGCGAGTCAAGTTTCATCAACATACAACCTGATACTGGCTTACAAATTGGAAAAATCCAAAGAAAATTTGAATTTTGCAGGCTACCCTAGTGCTTCCACAACAACAAAACATTTTTCTATGTTAGTTAGATACTAATAAATTCACACCCAACACCCAACTTTGACTGTCCGCATGGGAATAAGGTTTAACTTTACCTATGCTGTGTGTATTACAGTAGCTCGGAAGAACAAATATCAAGATCAATAAATAGATCATTAATTTTATTATTAAAGGACTTCTAATCAAAGGTACAGACTTTTTTAGTAAACTGCTTCCAAATGATTATGTGTGTATTTTTTATAACTACATCACAAATATACCGGGAAGATAAATAACTGACCTGCACTCTGACTGAGCATGTTGCCGCAAAATAATAAGGTTCTACAGGGCTGAAGTCCAAATAATCTATAGCACCAAACTCTTTCACTAGCACTGGTGACTGAAAAAAAAACAAAAAATGAGTACAATTCTTATTAAGCTATAATTCACCCGATAAATACTAAAATTTGATACACTTACTCCTAATTTCTTCCAATAAATAGTATCCTCTGTAACTACAGAAGCCGGCTTCTGATATACCGCCTTACTTGTTTTCTTGAAAGGGTATGAAATATGTGCCATGTTTGTGTTAGGTTTATCACTTATGAATGTATTTTCATTACTTATTTTACGAATTTAATACAGAACTCGCGTAAAAACATTCCCACGTTGTTTTGTAACTTTTGACAGCATTTGACACAGAACAGATAACACACAACACGTGCCACTGACATTAAATATCACAGAATATAAAATAGTTAAAAACAGCTGAAACCAACACAAAAAAATGCTGCAAGATAAAATCCCATTCAGATAAACAAATGTCGTCCAAATAGCTTAAAATATAAATTTAATCAACTTTATAATCGTTCCTTTGCATGAGTGGGACATAAGCTCAATTAGGCTATGCACAAGCTGCTCCTACCAATGGAAGAAGAACCATAGTGTAGAGGCCTAGTGTTATGTTTATTTCTATTGGTCTGGTCTATGCATTTAACTATCCATAGACAACTGTCTGTGTGAATGTCAGAAATGTGCCGTAATAAAAATACAAATAATTTTTAACAAGTTTATTCCTCCTTTTTAATCGGATTGTACAGAGAAAGCTACAATGTTCAAATTACTCCACCGCCATGGCCGCCCTCGAAGTGCTGTCATAAATTTCTTTTCTGAAAAGTGTTTTGAGGTTAGAAAAGCAAAGGTTTATTACGTATATTCCTCAGCAGGATCTGTAAGGTTTGCTTCTACTGGTGGTAGCGATGCAGGAAAAACAGCAACCCTTTTAGACAGTATACCGGAAGCACCGCCAGTACCGGATCCCTCGACACTTGTGGACTTGACTGCAACTGTTCAAACAATAGCTGCGAATGGAGAGCCTACCTTTGCCAGTCTAGGCCTTGGTGGCTGGTCTCCTGTGGGCATGGTGCAACAATGCTTAGAGTACTTACATATATCCCTGGATGTACCCTGGTGGGGAGCAATTCTCATTGGAACTGTTTGTGTCCGTTTGGTCATGTTCCCGCTAGTCATAATGTCACAAAGAAATACAGCGGTCATGAACAATAACCTGCCAGAAATTCAACTTCTTCAAATGAAGATGACAGAAGCTAGACAGACGGGTAATCAGCTTGAAGCTGCTCGATATGCACAAGAGATGATGGGATTTATGAAAGAAAAAGGATTAAATCCATTGAAGAATATGTTGGTTCCTTTAGCTCAGGCTCCTCTGTTCATTTCCTTTTTCATGGGATTAAGAGGGATGGCAAACTGTCCTGTGGAGAGTATGAGCTATGGTGGTTTGGCATGGTTTACGGATTTGACTGTGCCTGATCAATTTTTCTTACTGCCGCTTATAACCAGTGCCACAATGTGGGCCACAATAGAACTGGGTGTAGATGGAGGCCGTCTTGATGCACAAAACATGGTATTGATGAGGTACTTCCTAAGAGCAGTCCCAATTATCATGATTCCATTCACAATCAACTTCCCAGGTGCCATCCTAGTATACTGGTGCTCCAGTAACTTCATATCTCTAATACAAGTTGGTTTACTGAAAGTACCAGCAGTAAGAGATTACTTCAAGATTCCTAAATTGTTGAAACATGCACCTGGCAATCTACCAATGAAGAAAAAAGGATTTATTGATGGAGCTAAAGATTCCTGGACTAACATGAAAATTTCGAAAGAGTTAGCAGAGAGGCAAAGGATAGATGAGATGATTTTCACAAGAGCAGGTAAAGGACCTCCGCAGAAAACATATAAGTTTGACCCCACAAAGATATCAAATATACAAGCAAAATCTAAGTAGGGTTTGATTATTGTTAAATATTTGTTTAGTGTAGATTATTGTGAATTAAATGTTATCTAAAGTAAGAAGTAGTAGTTTATAATTAATCATTTTTATTGATGACATGTGTGTCTTATGGCCAATATGTGGATATCACACAAAATATTGTGTACCCTGTATTAGGAGTGGGATTGAAAGAAGCACAGCTAATAAATTCTTTTAAATTATATCATTGTTTGGTATGATTTCTCCCTTCATATTTGTTAAGTTTTTACCCTATATTTATTTTGATTTATTTTCAACCTATCGAGAATTTAAACAATCCATGAGCAAGGGGAATGGAACCTACCACACTGCTCACCCCATGTGCAACTCAAATCAATGTACATATTTCAATTTGGCTCTCTACCTAGATTCCCCAAAATGCTCATTATGTTTGAGTGTCAGTTCCTGAAGGCTGTAGCATGAAGTTGGTAAAAAGAACACTACAATGATTGGTACAGGGTATGTTGTGACGACCATGTGAAGTGAAATCCACGAGTCAGAATACATTATACTATAGCCACTAATCCCACATCTCGAAAATTTTAGTTTAGGTACAGTGCTGCTCCATTCGGTGAAAATTAGAAGCTCGTCATGAACTTTGCTAATTGTAGTTAATCGCACCGATGGTAAGATGGCACCACTTGTCACGAATTTGAATTTCTCATCAACCGCGTTTCTTTCTATCTATGTGAACCGCAAAAAATGATTTTTTTGTTGCCGTACAAGAACAGCGCTCTAGTCTTAGCCATCAAGGTAGCTTTGATTCTTGAGTTCTACTGGACCTACAGCTGCGATATTGCGATTAGGTACGTAAAGTTTCGCGGACAATCCAAAAAAATAGCTTTGGTCATGATACGTTTTTATTAAATAAAGAGCTAAAAATGAGAAAAGTGTTCCCAAATCCCAATTTTGAAGACAACCCAATAAAATAAATTAAGTAGCCCATAACAATAATATGATGAGAATATTGAAATACAAATAAAAGTGCTCGAAAAATATGTATTGTGCCCCGGCGTTGGGGCCTGTCGGAATGTTTTCGACGGAAATAATAATAAAGAGGGGAACCATTGCCGTTTGAACAAAGCAAAGGCTCAAAGGCTGAATGCTTAGAACGCAATTACCGATGTCGAGAGCCGCCCGTGTGGAGGGGCAACTTTATTAACTATAATAATGATTTTCGTTGCTTTCTATCATATAATAATAATAATTGGAAAATGGGTCTATTTAGACACCTACCCACCATTGTATAAATCGTAAGTTTTCTAACTCACCTACTTTGTAAAACTAGGTTCATTGAAGTAGTCTCCACGCATAGGGATAGGTAGGTAGTAGGTACCTATTTAAACCTAGGTCAGTCACTTTCTTATATTTACATTACAAGAACCTTTTGTCCACCTTCATCGTTGTATTATTGCGGTAAGGTACCCAATGCTTTGCACTGGTTTTATCTACTAGGAATGAGCTGTTAAAGCTAACTATCGATACCTACGAGAGAAAAGCTCTGCGGGGTTACTATGACATCTTAAGGCCCGGTATCCACCAAAGCGGAGAGGAGAGGAGACGAGAGGAGATGTGCCGCGAAGCTGGCAGGTTATTTCCACCAAAGCGGAGAGGAGATTCGTTGCGGAGAGGAGATGTGAGCTGTGTGTAGCAGAGATGTGAGCTGTGAGAGATCGAAAACAGTCAAGTGCTGTCTACGAAAGGAAGATGTCATGTCGTTACAAAAGTTATATCTGAATTTGCTTGAGGGAGAAGAATTAGAGGTTGAAGAAACACAATTAATTCTTCAACATTTAAATTATCGACGGCAACATAGATTCTGGATAAGAAACCATATAAAATGTCACAGTCATGGCGAATATGCCACACTGTTTCGAGAGTTTGATGATGAAAGTTTTCATAAATCTTACAGGGTAACAAGGAATAATTTCTACCAGTTACATGATTTGATTAAACCGTATATCCAAAAGCCAGTCAATCGAATGACGCTTTCGGGACGTGCGAGGCGCGCGGAGAAGGCAGCGGGTGAGGGGTGTGCAGCGCGTGCGCCACCCGGCCGCCCGACTAGACACTTCTCCGCTCTGCTGCGCCGCTTGCTCGCTCGCTGCACAAAATTCTATAGAAAAATGAGACATCTCCTCTCCTCTCCGCTTGACCCATTTCCACCAAAGCTAAGCGGAGAAGAGATGTGGAAATAACGAAATCGGATTGGTTTATTCAAACACATCTCCTCTCGTCTCCTCTCCTCTCCGCTTTGGTGGATACCGGGCCTAAAGCAGGAGTAATTCCAGTGTGGGAAAGAGATGGCGCTAGACGACCTGTATAGCTCTGTCTCTTTCCCACACTGGTATTACTCCTGGTTTAAGACTAGTCTATGTTTCAGACGTCATAGTTACCCTCCTGATTTTGGATTTAACTAAAATGTTGGTGAGGGACTGTTGATAATAAGGAAGAAGGCACTCTCCCCTTATCTTTCCTTTATTTGTAGGTATATGTCACTCAAACTATGAATACAGTCTTCAACCTCAACGAAATAAAGGTCCTGTAGGTAATATCACAGACGTGCGGTTGATACTATGGTTTTCAGCGACCTTTAAGTGTCAACACTGAATCATATATGTACCTACGTCGGAAGTGAAAAAAAGTAAACAAACGCTTTAGGTAGGCCTACCTACTAACATTTACCGATACGTAGGTACAATATTTTGAAGTTATTGACCTTCGGTTCTAACTACCTTCCTACTAGGTACCAACAACAACTTGTTACCATAATATAAGTCTATACATGTTACGAACTTATCAACGTATATAGGTACCTACTGAGTACCTAAGTGGGTAGCGATTGAATAGGTACGTGTAGAATTATTCACTGAAAGGGCTTCGATAAATTGTGTTTTGAAGACTTACCTACCTCGCAAGAATCTTTTGTACTTAAATGATTTAATAATGTCTGTGTTTTTGCCCTTAAAAGGTTACCAACGATTCTTCAAATCGGTATATACCTAGATAGATCAAACTCAAAGCATTTATTTCGATTAGTAGACCATTAGGTACATGCACTATTGACTGTAAAAAAAAACTAGCACTCCGGGAGTGCCGGCAGAAGTGAAAACTTGATTATTAACGTTGAGCATGTTTGATATTTTGGAATGGTTAGGGAATAATTTTGCACCAATTGCTTTATCAGTATAAAAGTACTATCATTTATGGAGGTGCCCTTAGACTGCCTTAGTACGGGAACCAGTGTCGCCAAACTCATACACTTGCAAATTAAAATGAACATTCCAATACACAGAAAACGATAAAACATAGCAATGATGCAACTGTAATATTTTATTTATAAACAAATTACTGTCCTTGAAAAAGCACTAACTTATTATGTATAATTCTTATTTTCGATTGTGGTTCAAAACATTGTTTGGTACTATGGTGAATACGGGTTTCGAAGTAATGCATTGCGATTGATTTAATGAGGAGAGTTCTGTGATTCCCTATAAAAGGCTGACTGTCGAAATGGTCATTAATAAATATATTAATATTGGTACGTGTGCATTCCTTGTAACACGATAATATAAGTGTTGACATCACATTTTTCTCATTAAAAAATGAATTTCCTTTATGTGAACGCGCTCGAAATATCTTTTCTGCCAATTCACAGACTTTATTTAAGTCAGTAGAAGGATAAATAAGGCCTCCTTTGTCTCTTCTAGCAATGATTCCGTGATTTTTTTTTTTAATTTATTCATGACCATGGATACATGTCCTTCAGTCGTAATGATTCCGTGATACTTATCTGTGATCAAAGCCAAAAGACAATCCTCACATTTAATAACTTTCCTCAACTTTCTTGCAATAAAACCAACAATATAGGTTATTATTTCTTTAGAATAAAGAGTAAGCCTAGAAGGATCTGTTAAATAATCATGATCTATGTTGATCATAGGATCACATCCTAAAGATTCATGCGGTAGCAGCAATCCACAAGTTTCTTATTTCGGGTTTATTCGGAAATCTGAAAATTTAATAAGATTTTTTATTATCTTTCATTTTTTGCGTCAGGTGAGTGCAGTTATACGAATTAAAATCGTATAATACGTGTGTTACTAACATAGATTTTAAGTAGTGCGTATTACTAATATCATATGAATCAAGGTCGGAAGAGTATTTTTTTATAGACATTGCATTATTCGGTATTACCCATATTAAAGGGTAAATTCCCCGTCAAAAAGTGGCAACACTGAATTTTGAGGTAAGATAATAAAATTATTGCAAAAATCACGATTATACGAGATTTATCCATTAAACGAATTAGTTGGTACATTACTGCGACTATTTTATGAGAAATAATAGGACACAAAGCGATTGAATACTTAAAAAGATCTAATACTTACGAGTGAAAGGACAGTCCAGCAATCTTCATCAAACTATCACTTTTACAGTTTATTACACTGCACCTTACCATTTTGCACAGTTACACAAATGTACTGTTGTCGAATTAAGCTCGAAAAGATCATATAATGTGTATAATTTCGATGCAATTGTTAATAAACAAATTGGATGTCAATCTGGCACCGCCACAAACGTCAAACTTGTTGTGCACTGACAATGATGTGCTCAGCCGACACGCGATAAGGGACAGAAATATTTATACTCTGTCTCTTTTCTTTGCTAGTGACGTTTATATGTTCTTCTTTTTCTTGTGCGAATGCAAAGGAAGATATCCAGCAGTCTATAGAATACTCTGTCTACGGTTTTTTCTATTCCGTGTTTATCCCTAAAGCATTAGGTTCAAAGTTGATTGGAAACATTTAAAAATTTCTTTAAATGATTTTAAACCATAAAATGTTGAAGGTTAAGTTCAAAATCGTCTACACTCCATCCGTCTTACGCTTTTTCCAAATTTCTTTAAATGATTTTAAACCATAAAATGTTGAAGGTTAAGTTCAAAATCGTCTACTCTCCATCCGTCTTACGCTTTTTCCAAATTTCTTTAAATGATTTTAAACCATAAAATGTTGAAGGTTAAGTTCAAAATCGTCTACTCTCCATCCGTCTTACGCTTTTTCCAAATTTCTTTAAATAATTTTAAACCATAAAATGTTGAAGGTTAAGTTCAAAATCGTCTACTCTCCATCCGTCTTACGCTTTGTCACGTGTCCTGACGCGAGTGTCCTGACGCGAGTTTAAGATTTTATACCCATTACAGAACAATTTTTTTAAAGTGCTCAACGCCGCTAAAGAAGTTTTCACTTCAAAAAAAAACAAAAGCATGAATGTCCCAGTCACAAGGCACAATAACTTGTGAAAGTTCTGTAATTGCTCGTCTCTATGGAGAAGAATGGTCAAGAAACTCTATTGACACTCTTTTAAACCAAAATATTATTACAAAATCTTGCTGGAGATAAACAATCATAACATCAACATTGAAAATCTCAACACCATAATCTCAAAAAAAAGTTTGAATCGTCAGATGATCGAATATATCAACAATTCATAATCAATGTAGATGTAATCCCCCAACTTATAAATTATTTTAAATTATGCTTGCATACGAGTGAGCGATAGACAAGATTAAAATTTCGTCTCATTGAGTTGTAGAATGTGGGGAGGTACCTACCTACCAATTTTATTTTAATATTTTAAACAGCACCCCATGAAAAATGAGTCTACTTTAGCTATTTTATAGCCTTAAACCTGGGTGAACTAGTTGGTCCCTGTGTCTAGTATTATAGTAGTGTCTGTTACCTCTTTTACTAAATAAATGCAGATTTTTCTTACGAATGAAACTTCATGTAGCTACGATGTTTTCATAGATATATTGGAAAGGTACCTACTGTCACGCATGATGCTAATTTCCTTAAATAGTTCTGTCAGAGAATCGCGCCTACGTAGATTACACAAGGTGGTACGATAATACGACTAATAAATAATAATAAATGGTAATACTACTTATTATCCCTTTTTTTTTTCGGATGGGAAATCATCAAATGACTCCTCCCGCTCTGGGCGGAGCGGAAGGGAGTGGCAGACTTTTACTGACTAAAAACCATCCATGTTCCTTCTTTTGCCCTTTATGTTCCAGGGCCGCGGTATCTCTTTCGAACAGTCCCGCAGCCCTATCAAATAAATCCTAACATCGAAATTAAATTGTATGCGCCAGGTACGCGCAGTTTAATTTACTGTCGTATTGTCGCTGCCACCTTGTATATGGCTCTTACGGCTCTCTTCTGCAGAATAAATATAGACTCGATGTCTGCAACCCGTCCCCATAGTCAAATACTATATAACATAATACTGTCATCATCTACCTAGCCTTTTCCCAACTATATTCCACTATTTTTCCTAACTAGCTTCCAGTCTAACCGGATGTAGCTGAATACCAGTATTTTACATAGAGCGACTGCCTATCTGACCTCCACAACCCAGTTAGCGCTAGGTAATACGATACCACTTAGTAATGACATAATAAGACATGGTGTTGCTGAGTCCATCTGTAGGTGGGTTGAGAAAACTGTTAAATGTCTGTGAGTCATACGCCGAGATTCACGGCTTAAAGTACAACGATAGAAAGAGTGAGTATATGATTATCAGAGGTAAAAATAAAGAACCTGAGCATATACCGGCAGTTTATCTAAACGGGGTATCTTTGAGCCGTGTTTCTGAGTTTAAGTATCTAGGGCACGTTGTAACTGAAACCCTTCATGACGACAGAGATATTGAGACGGAGAGAAGAGCATTGTCGGTGCGCGCTAACATGTTGGTGCATAGGTTTGCAAGGTGTACGGCACAAGTTAAGGTAACTTTGTTCAGAGCATACTGTCAAAGCTTTTACACCAGCGCCCTATGGATCAACTATAGATACGCAGCGGGCCTACAATGCTCTCTTAGAGTGCAGTACAACAACGCCTTTAGGATTCTGGTGCGACTGCCTCGGTTTTGCAGCGCCTCGGGCATGTTTGCCGACGCGAGGGTGGATGACTTTTACGCTGTAATGCGCAAAAAGTCAGCCTCACTAATTCGCCGAATTCGAGGTAGTGGCAACGGAATCCTAAGGATGATTGCAGAGAGACCTGAATCTGCAGTTGTAGGTAGGCTTATCAGGCTGCATGTTGTATAAGTTTTGTTTTTTGACTAATAGTTTTAAGATATTGTTACTAACAACCTATGGACATTTTATTAGTATGAATTAAACGAATTTTATTGAAGTGAAAACTTCTTTAGCGGCGTTGAGCACTTTTTCTGTAATGGGTATAAAATCTTAAACTCGCGTCAGGACACGTGACCCTGATCGAAAAAGCGTAAGACAAATTTTCTCATTCGATTTTGAACTTAACCTTCAACATTTTATGGTTTAAAATCATTTAAAGAAATTTTTAAATGTATCCAATCAACTTTGAACCTAATGCTTTAGGGATAAAGCTGACAAATCTATTAAATAAAGTGCCACCCGCCGCGCGCCGGCGCAGCGCCGCGAAACCTAGTCCTCTGGCTATCTTCATCGTCCTTAAGATTGTGATAGAACCGTGGTCTTTGGGGGATTCGCACCGTTCTAACTACGAAGGCAATTTACGTGCTATTTACAAACGTTACGTACCTGTAGGTATGTTAGTGTAGCTAAAATTCCGTATTTCCCTGCAATTTTATTGATTGACGCATAATGACAAGAGATTCTAAAATCAATAAGACAGTGTTGTCTTTGAGTTTGCAGCTTTCTTAGTATCTAGTAGCTATTAAAAGTACTTGTGAAGGCTTTTAAGATGCAAGCACAATCATGATAATAAAATAAAAAAGGAAATCGTTCAATCGCAATAAGTACCTTCCGAGTATTAAATTGCTAAACATTTTCACTAAGGCGTTTGTTGTTTGGTAAAATAAAGTTCAGTTTATTTAAAAACCTGCTTTAAAAATGATTTGATTACAAGTATTTACAAGTAAGTTAAAAAGCACGAGTGTTATTGGTATAGGAAACCGATAAATTCTCAGCTAATTCTGTAGTAAGATCGAATGTGACGTTCCTGCTTACGTGCTTACTAAGCGCCTGTGAAAAGATGTATCGCACACATTTTTATGTGCGACAGATTACTTCCACACTTTTAATTACAAATTCTTTAGGCAGGATTCAATGATAACATAACATCCTGTAATCCCCGAAGGCTCAGGCAGGGGTGCACCGAATAGTACACCCTGTTCTTTATACTGATAAAGCATTTGGTGCAAAATTATTCCCTAACCATTCCAAAATATCAAACATGCTCAACGTTAATAATCAAGTTTTCACTTCTGCCGGCACTCCCGGAGTGCAATTTTATTTTTATTTTTTTTATTTAGTAAGACTGGACACAGACTTTCGGGTCACTGACTACCTGTAACGACTGTCAAAGATCTATAAATGACAGCCGGGACCAACGGCTTAACGTGCTTTCCGAGGCACGGAGGAAACTCGGTTTGCAATGGGTGGTCACCCATCCACGGACCAACCTAGGTAAGCATGGCTTAACTTAAAGATCGACCCGAGAGGCTGTTCTTATTTAGCCACGAGCTCCTAAAACATAATACTACAAATGTAACTAAAATATGCTAGCCGGTATCTACATCGGTGAATTGACGGTTTTCATTTCTAACAGCATTCTGCTACTGAACTCAGCCGGCCCCGAAGAAATGTTTAATGAGCACCCCATATTGTAGCCATAAGTCGAGCGTGAGCCCCAAGAAATCAGTTTTATCGACAAATTCTAGGTTCTCTAGATTCAATACTATGTCAAAATCATTGCTTTACAGTTATGCACTTAGTTTTTTCCCATTTAATAGGTACTAAATTATTAGCGGTGAACCAATTATGGACCTGCAGAAGGGCGTTATTTACGTTGTCAAGATTTGTGGCGCGTCTGTTTCGTCTGACACCATTTGCGGTTGGTTTAAAAAAAATAATGGGTTAGATAATTAATATGTACTAAAAAGAGGAAACGAACCAATATCGAACCTTGTGGTACACCATTTTTACTTTTAAAACCATTTATTTGACACTATTTATTTGAACCTTCTGCTGTCTACTTATTATTAAAATAGGATTTAACTAAACTGAGCGCAAGTTTACCTAAACCGTAATGCTCAAGTTTCAAGGAGGGTTTCGTGATTTACGCAATCAAATACCTTCGAAAGGTCACAGAAGATTCCTATGGCATCTTTGTGCGTCTTCCCACGCAGTTAATAAATGTGTTCAGTAAAGTGACACCGTCGTCATTCCTTTGGTGAAGCCACACTGTTGCACGTGGAAGATTTGATTGTTGTTAAAATGATTGACCATTTGATTAAGCATTACCTCTTCAAACACCTTTCTGAAAACCGGCAACACGGATACGGGCCTATAGTTGTTACCGTCTTAACGGTCCAAATATTTAAAAAGCAGATGATCCCATAGTAACTTTTAGTTGCAATGTAAAAAATATTTATTTACAAGAATTTGTGTGGTACACTACAACTAAAACGGGTAAAATAAAAAACAGACTTCCAAATAGCACTTAAAGTCTAAAATAACTTTACTTTCGGAAGTCGGTGACTGTTACCTTACCTACTGTATTTTGTTAGATCTGGGAAGACCCCTTGATCCACGCACAAATGAAGTATTGAGGCTAAATACGGTGCTATAGTCTCAATAATTGAGGTAAAAACTTTGATCGATATGCCCATTGATCTTCGGTTAATTTGATCTTGATTTGCTTAAAAGCTTTTGTGTTTAACTTACTACTTTTTACTAGCTTATGCTCGCGGCTTTGCCCACGTAGAGTTCGATAATTGTCCCACGGGATCATACTACCGGAATAAAAAGTATCCTATGTGTTAATCCAGGTAATAAACTGCTTGTGAGCTAAATTTCATCCAAATCTGTTCAGTAGTTTTTGCGTGAAAGAGTAACAAACATCCATCCATTCATCCTCACAATTTTCGCATTTATAATATTATACTCGTAGGTAGTAGGATTTAATTCATTCGGCAGGCTGAAACGTTGAATAACGATGAATAGCGATCTATGTAAACTTAAAATATCAACATTGTTATAGGTATCTACCCAACTACCCACACAGGTCTTTTATAGTAGGTATTCTTTAATCTATGACTGGGTACAATGAGAGTTTTATTGCTGCTACGGAAATCTTCCAGACAACCGCTGGATTGACTGAAAGAGATTAAAATCAACAAGTAGTGTAGTTCAGCTTACATTAAGACTGCTTGCTGACAGAACTGTTGTTCATTAGTAGCTGTGGAAATCTCTTACAAAGAACCCTAAGAAAACCTGGATTTTAACATTTTTATAAAACTAACAATAACAGAGTCAAAGGTTTTGTCTCGAACTATGCCGTAAAAAGTTTCTTAGCTTAACGGGCAATTATGCTGAACTTACAACCAAGTAATGAGGTCTTTATTTGAAAAGGAAATGTAAGAACGTCGCCTTCGGATTTCCTTTTTTTTATTTAGTTGTTATCTCATTATTTTCCGTTGAAAAGTATCTACGAGTTTTTACTATGCTTGTCCTTAATTTATAAATGAGGTAGGTACACACGGCGGCACGTGAAGCTGTACATTTCCAGTATAACTCTTTGTATAGATTTCCTATACAATAAGAGATCCGCATAAACTGGTTTTGTATAGCTTGATTGACCGTCGTGCGTACAGTAAATGTATGGATTACTAACTACTAGATATAGTGTGGTCTTTAATTAGTTATTACTTACATAAAGTTTGTACGAAAACAGAGAAGAAGTACAAGAAGTACACGTACCTTTATTAATATTAAGTACCTATAATGTACTATTGTACTACGAACGATTACGAGTAATATGAGATGTTACTGCTACGTCAATTTCGTAGGCAAGTCGTTGCAAAATTTTAAATCCTTTTTTGTAGGTATAAAAATATGACATTATCATCTTTGTGTAACGACCAAAAACAATAATTATTGAGGATTCTATGTATAATTATCATTACTTACAGGACTATTGTCACCAATAAGCCTGACATACATAGTGGTGACAGACCGATCAGCGCGCGTTATCCCGCATGACCAGTACCTCGTGAAAGCTGAGAAAGAGAAACAAATAAAATGTCTCGACTTGAATGTGTAGAATGTGAACTCGGCTATCATTGTGCCGATTGTTGTAACGGCCAATGGCCTTCTGGTTAAGAGCCGCTTTCGAAGCTTTTCTTAGGCGGATCGAGGGCCTGATTCAGAACCCCTCGATACGGCTCGCATTGTGAGGGGGTTCCTGTCTCTGGAGTTCTAACCACCGGTAGCTTGGACCCTGCTCCCGACACCGGCGGACTACTATTTTTTATATTTTTTAATGTTTTTATATAATTTTCGTTGATAAAAATATTTAAAAATTTAAATAATAATATCATAAATTAACATGATTATAATTAAAAAAATACTTTTATGAACAAATCAGAACAAATTAACATTTATTTGTGTTCTAAATTCAAAAATATTTTAATTTTCTATTTTTCATAGGTATTAGGCTCTTTAACGGTTTCATACCTTTGCTTCGTCTTCAACCTGGCGAAAGCAAAGCGCGGAAAAAACGCAAATTAAATCATAGTTTCATTATAATTTTTCATGACAAGAATACTTTTCGGTCTATTATTATATTTCTTCTAAAGTGTATTGATAAACGTCCTTTGATACACTTGGGAAATTCTTACTGCTTGACTCCATAACAACCTCGTCTGCGGCTCGGGTGTGAATTCCACCTCGAATGCAATAACAAAATTTCCCAACTTATATCAAAATGTAATATATTGGTACGTAGATGCGTTTCGTAGCATCAGACCTGCGTGCTTTTACGACTAGCTACGGCTACGCGCGCCGGCGGCTATGCGCTTTATCGTCAACTAGCGACCCGCCCCAGCTTCGCACGGGTGCAATACACTACTAATTTTTAATTAGTACAAAAAAAAATGGGGCTCTATCCGTACCCTTTACTGATCATATTTGTGTATTCAAAAGTCAAAAAAACGAAATCCCAAAATTGTCTACGAAAATTCAACATAATTGGTATACTCATATTTGAATCAATCATTCATAACAATTGCTACTAGAAAATACTACGCATAGTATTTTTCCATTTCGGTCGCAAGTTCGCAATTCATAAGTCCCGGCAAACTCCCGTCTAAGCTCAAGCCACGCCCCCTTCTGCGCCGGCGCTACCGCCAAGCGCCTGCCGGCCAGCGATCCATTTTCGAGCAAGCGAGTGCATCATCAGTGCAAATTTGTTAGCGGAAGTGTGCGCCTGCTTCTTTTACCCAAATTGTTACCTACGTTTTTACTGTCGCGAACTCGCGACGCGATGGCTTAACAGTTTTCATTTCGGGAGTATGCGGCTATGTTGCGTGTGTACTTTTTGTCTGGTGAGAACGCGAGTGCCGCTGTACGTATGTACAGGGAACAATATCCAAATGTTCGCCAGCCAAACGTTCGGACGGTGGTAAACGCTTACCTACCAGCGTTTAATCGACCATGGATCTTTCCAGGCACCTGCCCCCATAGCCAAGGTCGTGGAAGAGTATACTCAAAACCTACCGAGTGAAATTAAACGACGAGTGTACGTTAGTGAGCCAACAACTGCCGAACAATTAAAACAGCGCATATTGGACGCATTTAACCAAGTGAAAAGTCAGCGAAACATACTTACTTTTATCCTTAAAAACAATTTAATTAAACGTGCCCGTCTTTGCATCGAAAATGGTGGTGGACATTTTGAAGTTTTGAAGGACAATTAAAATACCTGTAAGTTTTTTTTTTAGTTTTGTAAATACGATAATTATTGTAAATATCAGCTGATTCAACCATTTTAAATACGCCAAAATTACTTTTTTAAAAAGTTCTAAAGCTTTAATTTAATTTCTTTTTACTTTCGTTACCTACCTGATTGTTTTAATTGTAAAAAAGTTGGTAGTTTTGTTGGTCCTAAGCCCAATTAAAGTGTGAAGGAAAAGTTTGAATTGATTATGTGCCTATTATTTATCGTGAACCTTTTTTTTACATTTTCTTAGTTTTCAATCGTAAAGCATATGACGCGTTTAAGTTACCTACAATTACAATAACAGCTGTTGAAGGCGGGGCACGTTTGAGCGAGACACGCGAACGCGAGAGCGAGACAATATGAATAATGAATACTATTATGAATGGCCTGTACAAAAACTCCATAAATTGAGTGACATTTTGGGATATACATAAACGCTGATAACTTTGCTGTTTATGAATATTATTTATTGAGACTTTACATATATAATAAAAAGACCTTCTCCAATACGTCATTTAAGTATTTGTACTAATTAAAAATTAGTAGTGTATACATATAAACTTTCCTCTTGAATCACTCAATCTATTGCTGAAAAATGCATTAAAATCCGTTGCGTAGTTTAAAAGACATAAGCATACAAACAGCGGGAGCGACTTTGTTTCATAATGTAAAGAAGTTACAACTCCGAACTCCTTAGGACATAAACTCAAGTGTGAAAATGAAAACGGACTGGTGTCCCTTATCAAACGATACCTTATCTTAGATAAAGTACACTTGTTTGGTTTTCAATAGTAGGTACTTATCCATTATCGCATTTCCTCCAATGGTTCTCAGAAAACCGCAAGAACATAGTTGAATGAAAGATCAACGTATACACTTTCTTTACCCAGGTCTGTACGGAAAGGACCGTTTATTGTTGGTGAAATTTCGTGCTTAAATAGTAATGGAGAACCCCTTTGAAGTTGAAACTTCCGAATTTTGAAGTGAACTCGGACTCACGAACTTCGTCTTGGGGACTTGTTATATTTACTTCGTGAGAGCGTAGCTGTAGGCCAGGGATGGCCAACCGCTGATTTATGAGACAGGAAACGCGAACTAAAATAAAAAGAATAAATTGATTAATCAAACAATTCTTGATATTGTAAGATAAATTTATAGAATGAAATGCTTCAATGCGTGTGAACTGGTGAGAAAAGATAAATAATGAGAAGTTTGGTATGATCTGTTTGTCTTTTGGATGGACGAAGATTTTATTGGTATGTCAGAAGTACTGTGAGAGGAATTTATGAAAGTATTGTAAGCCTTCTTTTACTTATGTTTTCACTTAAATTATTTTGCTTTACTTTGTTATTTTGTATTTTTTTAATATGTGTTATAATTGTCTCTTTTATTTTTATAATTTTAGTTACTGTAATTGGTTGTAAATACAACGGTTGTAATTAATTAAATAAATAAACAGTCAAGTTTTTCAATTAATAGTAGTAAGAGGAACGATACACGGGTATTAGAGGAATTTTGAAAGTGGCGCCAGAGTGTGAGCAAATTTGAAAGGAATTGTTGAGTAGACTGAACTGCCTCAGTAGCCTAGTGTAATCCTGGTCCTGAGTTTCAATTTTCAGGTTGGGCAAAGTGTTATTGGGTTTTTTTTCATTTGAAATTATCCATGAATTAAAAGCCCGGAGTTTGGACTACTTAGATGCTGGCAACAGGCTCACCCCCAATGTATGTGACTTAAACGTAACTGGCGAAATGTGGGTTTTACTATAGTTAGACCCCTGGCCCGGCCATATCAGCCGTAGAACCGATAACCATTGGCATAGACGTGTTCCTGAGTAGAGACCGCGAATCGGCAAGCGTAAGGTGGGACGCGCTCAGGATCGGAGCGACGATTTTCGTAAGGTAGCTGGTAGGAACTGGATGAGAGTTGCTGAGAATCGAGTTGAGTGGCGTGCAATTGAGGAGGCCTATGTCCAGCAGTAGACTGATGTAAGCTGATGATGCGACTCCTGTCCAACCCTTCGAGAATTACTGGCGTGATGTTGTGTTATGTCTGTGTGATACCTTTTTCTGTGTGATTTAATAGTAAGTGTTTTACTTATAATATGCATGCTAGATTCACATCTAGTAGATGTCAATCAGAAATATTGTTGTGAAAATTTTTTATTGCATTTGTGATTGTACATCAGTTTTGTGAATTAAATAAAAAAAAAAAAAAAAAAAAAAAAATACCTAAAAATATCCGTGATTAGTGAGTTTTCCATTGTTCACTTAACATTGCCCAAATCTCTAATTCTTCTATAGATACGTTAGTAGTTAAGTATTTCACGTTCTCAACAACTTCGCCCATTATCCTTCCGCATAAATGTATCCTCACCCATTTACCCCATGTCATGTGCAATACATATCCCTCCCTAGCACTGCAATAAAAATAAAAACCGTATCGTTACCCGCCACCCTTTTAGACACCGACAAAGAAATCGTAACATAAAACACTCGTAGATAACTGAGTTCGGACAGCTAGTTTTCTGCCGCCTTCCGAAGATTTATAAGCTAAATCTGGAACAAAAGAATATTACAATTCTACTGATATATGTTACACCTGCGCTGAGTGACGTATACCTTTGGGAATTAAATGTATGACTATTTATCTTTGCATGGTCGAAGGTTCTTGAGTTTTCTACTAGATGAAAGATCTAGGCCATACCTTCGGTCATGCCTATCCGATTGAATGGTGTGAAGTTTAAAGTAAAATGTAATAAACTTAAAATTATCGATTTCTACGTATTCGATCTTCAGTGACCATTAGTTCGAAAATACGTCAAGTCGATGGTCCCGGCTGTCATTTGTAGACCTTTGACAGTCGTTACAGGTAGTCAGTGGCTCGAAAGTCTGACAACCAGTCTTACCAAGGGGCATCGTATTACCCAGTGCTAACTGGGTCGTGCATGACACATAGGCAGTCACTCCATGTAATATACTGGTATTGAGCTGCATGCTGTTAGATTGGGGGCCGACCCCAACATAGTTGGGAAAAGGCTAGGCAGATGATGATAATGATCCAATTCAATTTATAAACTTTCCAACCAGAGGAATTACTAACTATTACTTAGCTAGCCAAAATTATTACTTACCGAAAATTATATTCAATCATAGCCATAAAGACCTTTTGGATCCACATAGGCTACCAAAAGCTTTGTTGAAAGTTGTAGAAGAAATTTGAAACGCTTTGAAAACGATTGTCATTTGTCTAGACAATAGACCCTGAAATCTTCATCATCAACTTCCTGCCCTTGTCTCATTGTACTTGGAGTCGGCGCAACACGTTCTCTTCTTCACAGCATCATTTACACCATTCTCTTTCATATTATCAGTCTTTACCATCCATGCATTTTTTCTTTGGATTTCCTCTCCCTCTCCATCCATCAACAATATCTTCATGTTGTTCTATGTTGTACCAAGGTTCGAAGTTATCAAAATAATGGTTCGGTCAAGGTTCGAAAATGTAATGTGCAGTCGGGCCACCCTTGCAGCAAAGTTGAAGTAATGCCTGAGGAAGCCACAACCGTAGTTATATGACGGCATAGTTGGTGAAGTGGCTGAGCGAATGGCTGCTGGCTGCTGCGCTCCGTGTATCGAACCGAACCAATTTTTGTATGGCCTACAGGTAGTTGCGCCGGGTCTGGCTGTTTGGTTTGTTAGTTTAAATGTTTGTTAACACACCCACAATACAGGAGTTTATAAAAAGAAACTTTCATGCTGTATATTGCGGTCCTTGCAGAGTTGGGCCAGCTGATGATTCAGCACAAATGCTATGTGACGGCGCAGTTGGCGCACTGGCTGAGCAATTGACAGTGGCGCTGCGCATCGTGGGTTCGATTCCCGCACGGAACAAATTTACAACGTCGTAGATTTTATCAAATTTTAATTCTGTTTTCATTTTTTTTTTTTTTGAGATTTTCGTCCTGTGTAAATTTGTCAATTTTTATTCATTAATTTATTTATACCTGTCTTTTCAATGTTAAAAAAATGAAAGTATAGGTACATTAATCTATTTCGTAATGATTTGAAAATCATAAAGCATTAAAATAAAACAAAATACCTAGAATTTACAAAAAGTGAAAACAGGGGATTGAACTCGCGAACCATGTTTATTATTTTTGGAAATATAATAACATAAAAAAAATCGCAAAAAGTGAATACTTACTGGCTGCGATTTGAACTTGCGAAGCCTGGTTTACAGGGTGGCTACTTATACCTGTGACAAATGGTCTAAAATAGCCATTCTATGCTAATGCATGTTATGACAGTAAGTCAGTTGTCAAACAGTTGAAGAATATGGACAATATGGAAATTTCATCCAGATCCATTCAGCCGTTCTGGCGTGATTGAGTAACAAACAACCATCCATCCAAACTTTCGCATTTATAATATGTATAAATATATATAATATAAGTAAGAAGGAAGATAAATACGAAAGTAAGTTTGTTTGTTTAATACCTTTTCACGCCTAAACCACTAAACCGATCATCCTGAACTCTAAATACGTTTAAGCAACGTTATTTACAGTTCACGACCCATTTATATCACACGCAGCTCAAATATTTCCTACATTTGGTCACAGCTGCGACCATTTTTTATAGAAAGTGAATCTGAAACGGACCCAGGATATGAGGAGAATTCAAATATGACATTTAGAATATGAATTCAACTCCGCCGACAGAAAACCAAAAAAAAAATAGAGCCAGTTTTTGGCAGTATATTGACGACCACACATTAACATAACATCATGCCTGTAATCCTCGAAGGGTTAGGCAGAGGTGTATCTAATAGTACACTCACATTTCGCCAGTTATGTTTAAATCCCATGTAACACGGGGCGAGCCGATTGCCACTAACCAGGTGCAAATCCAGCTGCCACTGAGAAATGCCTGATGGAAAAACCCAATAACACTTTGCTCAGCAGTCGTGCTTGCGATCACTAGATCAACGAGGCAGTAACTCCATAAGCAACTTAATCTAATTTCCTCTTCTTATAAACAAAAGTCGACTAAATAATAATGTACACAGTCAATGTCAAACAAATTAGGGCGATATAATTTATCCCGGTAGGCAGGTACATTATGAATCACCATGACAACGTTTTTCCATTTCGATTCGAAGATATTAAATAACGTAAGTAATGAGATCTTTTCTGATCTAGACATGTAATGAAAATTCTGTAGAGAAACAGCTACGTAGTCCACATAATTTTTGCGAGTAATTAAATATTTATCACTCTCCACGCAATGAAATGCGAGCGTGATTACGATTCGATTAATTATGTCGATGTTAAATGTTAAGTAGGTACTTGCTGTTACTTATTTCACGTTATTTCAGGTATAAACAGGTATAGTATTGTATATGTTACCGGCCAAACCAGATTTCAGGACAAACTAGTTTTGCCTAGGCTAAACCGGTTTACTGGTTTATCTTGTCAGGATGTACCCTAACCTAACCCATTCAGACGGGGTGCTCTATGATCGTTCTTTTGTGATTGGCCTAGGACAAACTAGTTTGTCCTGAAATCGGGTTTGGCCGGTAACATATACATATACCTCCCAATCTGTTTACACCTCCACCACCACTATAGAGGGGTGGAAGTCACACCGACGCTAAAACGGTTACCACGAATTCAGTACATCATTCAGAACCTACTTAGCAATTTTTCGTCGATTAATTATTCAAAAAAACCAGCTGTTTCCTAAAAATCTACGGTACGACACGGTCAAAATGTATGGAACAGTTGATTTTTTTGTGAATAACCCGTGAAAAATTTATATGTAGGGGTGGGAGTCAGAAATATTTACTGAATACGTGGTAAGCGTTTCCATCTAGCACCTTTTAAAAAAACTTGTAAAATCTCTATTGAAAATAAACCTGCCAATAACCAGTTTGTAAAGGCGCTTTGTTAGTCATAGGAAAACTACCATGTTGGTACCATCCTTGTAAAAGATTAGCAACTTTATGCATAAAGTAAGTACTTATTAACCGACCCCGGTACAGATGCTGTACCCACTGGCAGGAATAGCGCCACCAGAAGTTCACAGGACAGTGGCAAGCTCTAGGGAAAGAGCCAAAATGGTTTCAGACACACGACACCCTTTATATCTAAATACCCTTGTCTCGCAAAGGCTGAAAAGCCGAAACAGCTTCCTGAAGTGTGTCACCCCACTCACTGGCGAGCGGTCTACGGAAAGATTAAGGCTGTGGCGAGGTAGTGCATCTTTACTTAACCCATTCGTTCCGCCTGTTGAAAATCTCCCGCCTGGACATGAATTGCCATGGCTGACCTGGAAGTCTTTGAATAGACTCCGGACCCAGGTTGGTCGCAGTAAGGAAAACCTGCTCAGGTGGTAGGATCATTACAATACCTATCTGCCACTGCTATACCTAAGAGTGTCTTTATCTAGGGAGACACAAGACACTTTAGACGGTTTATTTCATAATGCTGAAGTATTGAGTGATATACTACAGGCACCCTTTTTACAAAGTGGACAAACTTTTGAACTAAGTACATAACCAACAGGACGATATTTTGTACACATAGTTTTTAAAAGCAAATTTTCTCCATCGCATGCATCAATCGATTGTATCGAATTGCTTTTTTATTTTGTTAAAAAATTGGTTTCCTTTATTGTACCAATACAGTTTTGAATCTAGTTCTAACCTATGAAAACAAAGTGATTGGGAATCCGGATTTGTCCGGACATGTTTTTTTTAATTTTATTTATTCCGTCCAGACTTAGATACGGGGGAATGACAATGTCGTGTAATTCCATGTTTTTCTAACACAAATATTATTAATAATAGAATAGCTACTAATGTAATTAGTACTTAAAAATACAGATTAAAAGTTAAAAGTCCGGACTTTGTAGAATATGTTCAGCATTTGTTTTTTTTTTGTTTGACGAAAAGCACGATGTACTGGGTCGTGGGGCTTTTGGGACCGGGACCGCGGTCCCAGATTCCACCTTAAATAAAATAGATTTTTTTTAGTAGTATTTTGGGACCACAAAAAAAATAAACAAAATTATGTGCTGGGAAAGTACGGTCAACAAACATTTTTTGAAGTTATACAAATAAAAGTATTTTTATAAAACGATAAAATATTTCTTTTATTTACAAAATGGCATTCTTCTATTAGTTTTAAACCTAAAAAAAAATAACAAAAAGTTTTCAATATTTAAAAATTACATTACAACACTTTCATTATGAAAGAAACAAAACTATTTATTAGACTCACTGTACAAAACGAAAAAAAAATGGTTAAATTAACAACAAAGCAAAGACACGCACTTGGCCGCTTTTTCTACTGCTTTTTATCTAATAAGATACCTACTACTTTAAAACCTTAATTTTTCTAGACAATGAACAATATGTATCTGACCGTGTAACAATTCTTGCAATGTCAGTATGATCTTCTCTTTAATCAATAAACTCTCTGGAGATATTTTTGAAATGTTGTCCAAATTTTTTAGTTTTTCCCAGTAAAAGTGACTGTCTTTTCTAATGCCCTCCAAAAATTGCACAATATTTGATTTTGGCTTTAAATATTTTTTTACGTGGTTATTCCATGCTTCGACAATATTGTTTGTTTTGTGGTCCTCATCATAACTACACCATAATGTTGAATAAATATCAATTTCTAACCATGTGTTGACAAAATAATCGTTAAAAGATGTTATTTCGCTGGTCTTCCATTATGTAAAGCCAACCCTCACTGATCAAATGTTGCGGGAGGTGGGAAAGTGCTGAACACAACTTGACATGTATTTTTCCAAGTTTGGATTTGGTTGCACCCAACTGTTTTGCTTTTCGCCATAAACATCTTGTAAAATGGAAATAGCAACCAAGTATCTTCACACCTGGGATAATGCTTCGAAGTGCTAATATAGCGGATACTTCAAAATCCATGGTTACTTTCAATGGGTTCCACTGAGGTACGCGAGTCTTGATTAAAGAAAAAAGAATCTCATATGTTGCACGGGTTTTGTCAGGTAAAAGTATGTAGAGTATCGGGACCACATTGACAAAAGAAATGTTGCTGCCAATATCTGCTGCATGCATTGTGTACAGCTGATAAAAGTTTTTCTGACACAGTTTGAAAGTGCCGTCAATGAAGAAGTGGCTAGAAAATGATAAGAATTTTAACATTTCTTCATTACAAAAAATCAAAATTCTTTTATTTTTATGTTTATAATCAGCGAATAATAAATTTTCATATCTTTTGGGAATCTCGATATCGATTTTGAAACTCTATTTTTTTCACTCCTAGTGCCATGTTTCTTCTCTTATATAAAGTTTTCTTGCGATTTTCAAATATCGGAATTGGTGTTGTAAAATTTAAACCTGCATCTTTTATTCTTTCAATGGTCTCTTCAAAGATAGTAGACACTGATGTTGTTAGATTCTGCTCTACTTTTTTTATACATAGCTCCATTTCTGATTCTATTTTTTTCTCAGATATATTTTTTGGAGGGTGAGTGTGATTGTCATTTTCGTGTACAATTGTTTTATTTAATATTTTTATAGTGGCGTTGCACATAGTCTTTTTCCGACACCTCCATAAATCTGAGCCATCTTTGTTAGTCCTCTTGTGTATGTATTCATACTCATTTCTATAAAGGTATCCATCCATCTTTGATTTTAAAAGAGATGTTTTTGGGATAATTCTTCGATGTCGATGGCTGATTTTCATTCATAACGATGCGTTAATTAAGATATATATTAAGATATCAAAAACTCAAAAACTCAAAGCATTTATTTCAATTAGACCATTACAGGCACTTTTGAAGTCACAGTCACAGTCACAAGGCATAATAACTTGCGAAAGTACTGTAGTTGCACATTCCAAATCGTAGATCTCTATGGAGAAGAATGGGCAAGAAACTCCAAGGACACTCTTTTTAATCAATATCGTCGACCGTAGGTTCAATTAGGGTAAGGGACAAAATACGATTTTTCAGGAGAGGCCGACAAAGTTTTTTTCTGGACTAAATCGATCATAACTTTTGTTGTAATTAACATTTTTCGGATCTGATTTTACACATAATCTTATATTTTAGTGCTCTGTCTACCTGTATAACATTTATTTAAATAAATTAGCTATTTAAGAAGTTAGACGTCCCTTACACCAATGTATTTTGTTAGTAATGTCCCTTACTGACCAAGTATCTTGTAGTAACGTCCCTTACATTAAATTGACCTTTACGTTTATTAATGAAAAAATAGTGTAAAGGACTTGTTGAAAAATTGTTTGAATAAAAATACCGTGTAAAGAGATTGTTGACAGAAAATGAAGTACACACGACGTACGGATATCTTAAATTTGGAAATCGTTATAAAAAAATATTTAAGAGACATGAAAATGTATGAAAACACTGTATGTGTTTTTTTGGGTGTCGCTTACATGCAATGTTTGTACATTGTAATTTCTTTTATTTGGAATAAAACAATTTTTATATCATTTAATATGTTTATTATAATCAAATTATTAAAAAAATTGTAACAAATACCTATACTTACTTTGAATTCTTATTCAAATAAAAGAGTAGCTGCAAATAATCATAATAGAACCCATTAGGCATTGTTAATCAAATTAAATTAAACAATTTTACTTCTACCGCTTAATCAGCCTTCAATAAGAGATCAATGTTCAATATTTTATAATGATTTAATTTTTTTTTTAATAAAGTTGTGATCAATCAAAACAACCTCTAATTCTGAAACGTTTTTCAGAATTAGCGGTTGTTTTCATCAAAATTATCTTGTTCGTCCGTTTGATTCAAAGTGTCAATCACTTTAGCGCAAAGTTTTTAAATATTTATATTTTGCCAACGATATTGGCAGCCTGTGTTATACAAAGGTCTTAATTCTATGCAATTATTTTCCACTGTTATAATATCAGGCAAGTCTGCTAGTGACGACGGCACACTTACAAATGTTTACCCTTAACCTTACACTTTTCTGTCCCTTTACCGTTCCCACTTTTTCCTTTTACGTTTTGGATTACTCCCTATCTTTTTAGCTGCCAATTCTATATTTATTTTCATGACATAAACAACCGCTTCCTCCTTCATAGGGTGTTTAGTCCAAATGAATTTAAGGTCTTTTTTCTTTATTGTAGCTATTCGAATTTTCGTAACTTGCAAGTCCTTCGTTTTTTGTGGAAACAATTTTTCTGTTACGGGGTCCCAGTCAATGAAATCCTTGTGCTCTATAACGGTTACGACGTAGGGACGAGGATTCTTTCTTGCACATTCCATGTAACTAGGCCATTGCAGTCAATTTTCGCACTTCTCCTTCAATAACCGAGTGCATGCTGTCAACTGGCTTGTAACTATGACCGGTCAACAAGAAGTTAATCTGAATCGTTTCGACATTTTTGGAACATCATCCTATTATGATTTTGTCCAGTGCAAGTTTCGCAATACAGGATAACTTTTCTTATTCCTCTATCATTGACATCTTTCAGATACTCGAAAAGGCAGGACCCCATCTCTTTTGACCCTCGTTTTCCGTCATATTCGCCCAAAACATAGCAAAACCAGTTTTGATTAGAGCTTACATAAATCGTAAAGTTATACACAGTGTATTTTCTTATATAGAACGACACATATTGTCACCGTGAGGCGTATTTAAAATCTTTTGTTAATTAAAGCTTGCAACTAGAATGTCCTTGTTTACAGAATAGTTTTGATGACTAGTAAATATTTCATAAGTAGCATCTTTCTCTTCCATATGATCCTTAATCTTTTCTTTGTCCTTTTCTGCCTGATTGTTTTCATGTTTAGCGCAAATGTTGCACTTATCCTTCTTCGGAACGTGAATAGTTATGTTGCTGTATTCTTTATGGAACAGATTAATGAAAATACGTTCGCTCAGGTAATTTATCTTTTTCTGTTCGCATGATTTTCGGTATAGGTGGCATAAGTTTCTCAAAGTTTTGTGGTAAATATAGCCTACTACTTGAATGCCTACAGTAACTGCATCTACTTACTGTGTTATCTTATTTACTAATTGTAGTAATTTCATTTCATTTCAATAAGCAACTGGTTTAAATGGTTTTGTTTTTCCATTTTTACCACATTCTTTTTGTCAAAAACTGTTCACAAACTTTCGCATTGGTATCATCCTCTCGTTCGCACACAGAAAGACGTTGGGAGATAGAAAAGGATGGTAATAGTGCAAGCACGTGCTAGCTTGTCATGTTCTTGTGTTATGAAGTTAGAAGTGTGTGTAAATTAAGGTTACAGGGATAAATATTCAATACTTCTCACGAGCAAATTGATGTAACTGACACCGAACCTAAATATAATTCGATTCAAATAGGTGTAACGTTGACACTGCTTAAAGTATGACAATGTAAATTGGGGTAAGGGACAACTATTTCAAAACTCGTGCAATCCATTTAAAGTATGGGTGATATTTATTTTTTGAGATAACAAAGGCATTAGTGTAAGGCCACTTTTATTATGGTTTCTTTAAAAATAAACCATGGAATGATAATTCGTTGATTGGGAAGACCCTTACCTTATTTGAAGTGGACTGGCGGCGGTAATTACACCATGTCAATTTGCTATACTGCATAGTTTTTCAGATACATGGTTATAATGGGGCTGTTTCGAAATATTGACCCAAAAAATCAGTAGGGTAAGGGACATTTTTCTTAAGCTAGAATTTTTTCATATACACCATTCGAAAGAGCGAAAAATTCTGAACAAAACTGTATACTCAACTCATTTTGGGTATTTTGTCCCTTACCGTAATTGAACCTACGGTCGACGATTATGTTGTTACAAAATCTTGGTTACATCATTCATGTTGAGATTATACATATATGTGAGAACGATGTACAAAGACGTGCACATTAAGAGCATAGATATATAAATCAAACTACGTGATTCCAGTATAACTCGATTTAATAAAGACAGACATGACAACCGCAGCACCTGTCACAGCCCGCCAATATGACGGGGCATAAACAATTTGCAACTGGCCATACATTACACCCTCACCCTTAATCTAGAACCGGGCTAGAGGAGGAAGGACAAATTTATATATTTTGTATCCGTTGTTAAGCTGATCTACATGTTTGTGGAATTCCCTACCTAAAGCTGCTACTACCTTATAATCGGTGATTCCCATCCTTTCAGTAACCGTCCCAGGTACCTAGATAAGCAAGACAACCATTTGTCCATCGCAGCACATATAAAAGCAGCTCGTAACCGAGCTGCCTTTGCTATGGGTAGAATCCATTACATGATAACGGCTAAGAGCAAGTTGACACTTAAGTGCCAGTTGCGTCTCTACACCGCAGTGATCCGTCCCATTATGACTTACGCTTGTATCGTATTTGCCCATGCCCACCCCCGCCACATCTATAGGATGGAGACCTTGTAGAACCGATTCCTCCGTGAAATCAACGGAGCCCCTTCTATGTCTGTCAGTGGCGCCTACCACGTCAGGCTCTAACCACCCCAAACGACCCTATCACCCTCCTTCGGGAAAATAGTAGGGAAACTAGCACTTTAAAGAAACACAGACATAAACCGCCGTCATTCCGACGTCACCGTCGAGGTCCGTCGCGACGTCCCCTTCACTCCCCCCTGACCCTTGCTTGGGCCAGCCCACGATGCTGAGCCAGTAGTTTTAAATCAGCCCCTAAATAATTTCACTCAGTTCCAGTCTGTCCCCTTGCTGCCCTCCCCAACGACGCCCTAAGCCGAGGCTCGTACCTCACAGGGGGTGCACTTAGCATGTGGTCGCTTAGTTTATAAGTTTTATGCCCCTGGCTAGAGGCTCACACTCAAGGCATCCACAGGATAGTCCGGTTAAGCAGAAGCCAGTCTCATAGGTTGAACTGAGAGATGCCATTACAAAAAAAAAATAGTGCGGTAAGTTTCTTTTGCGCGTGGTGATAATAAGAACTACGAGTACATCTTTCGTCTTATTTGCTCTTTAGTATTAAAGTGAGACAAACGTTTTGAGCAAAGCAAGCTTTCAAGGCGTCATTGTTTCAAGGAGGTTCGATCATTCATCTTTTTATTCTCGTAATGTAGGTAACTCTTTGGTGGAATTATTATATTATTTTTTTATGGAAATTAAAAAATAACCGTAAAGGATGCGCACGGCGCTATACAACGGAGTGTGAGGTAAAATAGGTATGTACTTAGGTTAGAGTACCTATTGCCCAGCTTTTTTGTTAACTGTACTTTAAGTTCTTTTTTTTTGTGGTCCCAAAATACTACTCAAAAATAATTATTGTATTTTTAAGTGGAATCCGGGACCGCGGTCCCGGTCCCAAAAGCCCCACGACCTCTAGTACAGTTTCTGTTATTCGTTGAAAATCGGTCATTTCCGTACGTGTTCGGATAATGAATTTTAATGAAATATGGGATATAAACACGCAGTTTCGCCAAATTATTTCTGTGTAGTACGACAACGTAAATTATTATTACATTATTCAACACCGACATAACCAAATATTTCGTGGAAACAATATTGTAGTCAGGTGAAATGAGAATATAATTGACATTATTACTGTTATTTTTGTGGCATCATTAACATTTGCTTTTGGCAAAAATAGAATATAATGAATGAATTAATTTAATTAACCTATTTCTGGAATCTGTTTCGTTGTCAAATTTCACGTTGTAATTGGTTGCCCAAAATTACAATTCCTAACAAATTTTGTTAAAAGTAAATATATTTTCAGAAAGCGTTAAAGTGTCGCACATAAATCTGTACCTTCAGTGAAAAGTGATATAAGTGAAAAATCATAGTTTTGAGTAATTTAAGGTTAAAGATTTTAAAAAATCTCGTTATTTTTCTAACGTTCTAAAATAAAAAACGATATGTGGTACGTGTAGATAATATTATAAAGATTATAAAGAGCTTGGTTTGAATATATTATTTTGCACGGAATTTAAGTAATTAGTAAAAATAGCCAGTTATATCAGTGTACACTATAGTTTTCTTTGCTTATTTTTGTGTATTTAAATTTATAATGAAATGAATTATTTTACACATTTAGTTACCGTTTTGTGTGTAATGTTATAAGGCTTGTGTTTTGGCATGTTTTGCCTGCAAATAGTTATTGTGAGAAAAAGTCGTAAAACTAATATGATCATTTTGATTATCAGCAACCTTTTTTCATTGTTTTATTTAAAATTTCTACGTAAATATTCAATTGTACCCCTAAACACCAATGTATTTTTCAAACTAGTAAGTGATTAATGCTACAAGCTACAATTTATTGTGATACATTTTGTTTACATCGAAGTGTTTATTGATACAAGTAATAAGTATTTTCAAACGTTTTTGTCACAGAAAGGGTAAAACTATGTTAATATCATAATAAAATAATAACTAAATTAAAAAAGCGTTTCTTTATTAAATAATTCTTGAATAAACACTTTTTAATGAATTACAAGTAGTAGCAAAACAATAAAACATTTTTATAAATCAAACTTAAAACATAACTTTTAGACCTAAGTAGGTATTTATTGTTAATCTGATTATCAGAGTAGGTATCGTTAGTCTTTAAACATATTAAAACAGGCTCAATAAATCAAACAACAGATTTGTTGTAGCACTTCTTACTATTCGCTATATAAAACAATATAATTAACATCCTTATAAAAAACATAACTTTTAAACCTCTTTATTATTAATCTTGAACAGTCTTAAAGCGTATTTAATCAGTCTCAAAAAATCAAATAACAGAATATGTGTTGTAAATGTAGCACTTCAACTATTCGCTATACAATACAATATAACATCCTTTTAAAAAAACACAACTTTTAAACCTACTTATCGTTAATCTTGAACAGAGATCGAATTAGTCTTAAATCGTATGAAATCAGTCTCCAAAAATCAAACAACAGATAACAATATAATTTTCTTATAAAAAAACATAACTTTTCATCCTTTTTATCATTTATCTTGAACAGTCTTAAATTGTATTAAATCAGTCTCCAAAAATCGAACAACAGATATGTTGTAGCACTGCAACTATTCATTATCCGAAACAATATCAGGATCTGCGTCACGCAAAAGAGATGGCTAAACGACTGCCCCAACATGACTAGCACAAATAGGAACCTCACACTAACCAGTAATATTTAAATATTAATTCATGAATTATTTAGTGTTTAATAATTTCTTATAACTTTCGTGAACTAATAAACATAAAAAAGTTTCTTAATTGTATTTTTATGCTTTGTTTTGGTTTGACATGACAAGGTCAAGGAATACTGACAGCTAGGGAAGAGACATATTGCATTACCAAATGTATCAAGTTTTTTTTGCTGCAATTACCCCTATGTAGATATTTACTTCAAGTACCTTAGTGCAAAATCGCCAGTCAAAAACACAATTATCAATAAAAATCGTCGCAGACACATTAAAACGCCTAGATAAAAGTTTATAGCAATGTCATTGTTTGAAGTTTTTGTACCTTTGTCGTAGGAGTTGCGCGATTTTGTTTTTAGGATTGTACAAATATTAAAAGTTCCTGAACCTTTTTAAATTACAAAATACTAATTTCAGCTATTTAGCATTACATATTGCTAGGTACCATGTTTATACATGCGTTTTCATTGCGGGGGCAGTCGTCCATACTATAATCGTGAACACTTGGATCAATGTACTCTAACAGTGATATTAAATCCCTTTTCTTTAAAACACTTATAGGAATCGGTCCTTCGTAACATTTTGGAACAGCATTAATACTAACTAAACTGTAGTCTTTATTCCTTTTGTCGTAAGACATCACATAATAATCATCACCTACGTAACTTTCTTTATATTCAAAAACCGGAAATTTTTCTTTACTAAATTTAATAACTCTTACATTCAACCATATAAACTTTTCACCCGTAGAATTAGTTTTTTTAACTGTAAAATTATTTTTAGCAAACATGGCAAAATCGTAAAAATCTGTCCCCGCCATTTCAATTACTGAAAATTTATTAGTTCTAGTTGATGCACTCCTTACCAATTGACACCAATCGCGTGGGTGGTGAATATTCATTGAGGTTCGTTTTTTTGCTCTTTCAATGAGCGCATGGTCACTATCAACTTCCATGTGTGTATGGCCGGGTACGAGAAATTTATGTTCTATGTTCAAAAGTTGAGGCGAATCTTTTAGTGCAAATAATAAAGCTGTGCAAATAATAGAATTTTTGTTTTGTCCCGAACATGAATCTGAATACATGATTAAGGTTTTAGCATTTGGGTGAAGCAACGGAAGTCTCACAGTGATAAATTCGTACAAGCACGAAGCTATTTGATTGGCGCCGCTACCACCACTACATTCTGGCCACATGTAGCAATATGCGTAATCAGTCGTAAAATCGTGGATTGTCAGATTAAAGACCCATAGTTGTCTTTTATAAAATGCTGATTGAGTATTCAGCATAGGAGTAGGTAGACATTGTTGTAAATCGAATGCAATAACACAAATATCCGAGTTAGTTTTAGCCAAAGCCTTATCTTTACGTTTTTCAGTGTAAGCACTTTCGTAGCTTTCCTGATGTAGTCTCAGTTGCTCCCGTACTTGTACAATTTGTTCAGCATCTTGTAAATATTGGAGCTTATTTTGTAACAAGTTACATTTATTGCATGTATCTATACTAGGTTTCTTAAATGATAAGTTCATATCTTTAAAAACTTTGCCATATACAGTTTTGCAGACGGGGTTACTATTTTCTTTACAATAAAGCTGATACATAGTATTGAGGGAAAGGTCAGAGCTAAGGTACTTTTTAGCAGTCTTGGATCGAGAGTAATGGCTTTCGTACGCCGGGAATTTATTGATATGCTGTTCTACCTCTTTCAGTCGCTCGTTAGAAATTTTTTTGTAGCTGGCATCACGCCCCCTTTCGCTTTTAGTTACACGACCATACTTTTTTATTTTTTCACACACGGTCTGAAGAAAGCGATTACTCTCACCAAGAGTTTTCAAAAGACAACTTTAACATATTTTGTAATCCTCATTAAAATAAACTATTTTATATGTATTGCTGTATTCTCGTTTTCCTTTGCCTCCGATTGTATGTGTTTTTTTATTATTAATTTTAATAAAGCGTTCAGTATATTTAGCTCTCTCATCGTACGAACCCAAACCCCAGTACTCCTTAAAAATGAATTCTCTTATGTCATGGGATATACGACTATTGCATTTCATGCGACAGTCCGTTAGTGGGCCCAAATTTCTTCCAGGTTTCATTTTACCTAGTTTAGTAACATAACTCTTGCCTGCATTGCGTAAAATTAATCTAGAATCTCTATCTGCCCTTCTTTCCTTTAATGATTTTCGTTGTTTTTTATTTGAATGCGAGCATCCAGGTTCTGGTCCTGTGGTCGTGCTATCTGAGTCATCAAAGCTTTCAGGAATTATCAGTTTTTTGGTATATCTTTTCTTTGGTTTACCAGTCGACGTGCTTGTTTCAGTTGAGTCGGTTTCACTGTTTGGTATAAAATCATCACTGCTACCCGAGCTGAAATCTAAAATTCTAGGTGATAGTCCAGTTTCCTTACCCTCTGATCCACTGCTAATATTTTCTCCATATTGATCGTCTTTTTCAAATGTGGTTTCTTCTATCTCCTCTTCACATTGATCCACTTCTTCTAAGGCCGTCTTTTTACAGGATTCTATTTCTATTGTCTCTCCGGGCTGATTAGATTTTTTTTCATTTATTATTTCTTCATGTACCATATTTTCTTCATCCCTCTGTAGCTGAACGCCTTCCATAATCTTATCTATTCGTTTTTTCATTATAGACTGTAAAAATAACAGTTCAAATTAATATCGAAGCGTCACATTAAAACCATTCAAGGTAGAATTTCTAGCAGAGCGTCAGCGTCAGTGTGACAACGTCTGCCTATCCCTATTATACCTACTGAATACTCAGTTAGCATTTAATAAATAAGAATTAAAATACATTGTTAGGCTACCTATATTATTAATTATCATAATAGTCTGTTTTACGATTAGTAAGTTCGAAAATTAGGTATTCTTTTTATAAATTAATTAATATTGTTTTAAAATAGGTATTTATAAAATACTGTATAATACGACAATATTATTGAATTCTTAATAAATCAATATAAAATACATGTTCTTTGTAAACATTTAAAAAACAAAATTGTTACATAATTCGTGTAAAATGATCGCGTCGCCTGCGCTCTTTCCATGCGTCCCGCGGAGAAGTAGGGAGTGGGGTGCGTAAGAGCTGCGCGACTTGTATCACTGTGTACTACGTATTTTTTGCTAATTTAGTTCTAAAACGCAATGCAGTTTTGATTCTACTATAATAGTATCATTATTCACGTAATCATATGTCCTATTTCCCTTATGTTCTTACTAATAGAATTAATATTAAATTTGTAATCACATCAAAATTGGCTACATAAATTACGTGTAAATTGTTTGATTAGCAGTTGTATCATTAGTCACATATTTGTATGAAAATAAATTTGTGTTTATAAGGTTCATGTACAAATGTAACACTTTTCACTAGAATGTATTGTTTCAATTTATTAATGTTTTGTGATAGGATTTCATTTGTATCACTTTGGATTAATTGAAGTAAAAGCTTTCGGTTCGCGTAAGATGTGGTAACTCGAGTCGTATTAAAATACATTTTAGAAATATAAAGATCGGTTCGGAGCACTTTGGTATGAATCAAAAGGTATTATTTTACACAATAATTTCAATAAAAAATTGATTACTTATATCAATGTACACAAAAAAATCTCATTCATTTTTAATCTTATAACAACGGGGATAAGATAGAAATTAAGTTAATTTTTTTTTAATAAGTTTAATCAGAGAATATAAAAACCGATCTGGGTCGACATGTATCATTTTTCACTGAAGGTACAGAAATGAGTTAATGACTATTTTTCGCCCTATCAGCGATATTTATGATTGTAAACTTATACTATCAGTTACGGAATATCTTCGGTGATAGTTCATAATTTTGAGCTCCCGATATTTCGACACCGTTGCAAGCGCCATGATCGTGGGTTGACTGGAGAATGCGAGTGGATGGAAAATAAATTGTTAGGAGCAGACAAATCTGTATACCCTCTTTCTTTGTTGACTGCTACGCGCACTACTGAAACTCGACACTAAGTCACGGCAATTTACACTCACAGTATCACCAGGTTTTGTGGAGTCTTTATTACGATGCCAATTGAATTATGAACAATCACGGAAGATATCCCGTAAGTGACAGTATAAGTTTAGTTTAAAACCGTGAAATCTTAAAACCGTGTTTGATTTTTGCTTGTAGTTCACTATAGAAACAACAGCACTTGGGGTTTGTTTTTTAACAATAAACTAGGGAAGCATTACGTCGCCATCTTCAAAAATATTTGTGTATTTCAGTGCCTCGCCTTCTTGTGACTCGAATGTCTCGAGTTTTAGGGATTTGTCCACCCGCCTCAATCTGAACCCGTCGGGGGCTGTTACATTGAAATATGAGTATTATTATCAACTTTATAGCCGTTTTATTTCATTTCTACACCAAATACTTTCGTTTTTTTTTGTTTATTTGCATGTATATGAGAACATTTTGTCGGTGTTAATGCTGATTAATTTGAACCTAAATCAAAATGCTCCAGAATAAAATTGTATTGTTGAAGATAAAATAAAACAAGCGCTGCATCTTGTGTGTCTTCTATTATTATTTTTATTGTCTGCTTTAACTAGCAATCATTATTTTATCACATAGGTGTGTACCTACATAGCTATTGATTTCCAATAACCTATCCATACCTAACACTATAAGCAATACATCAGCCTTTGTTTATTGATGATCACGGAACGCCACAAACCTAACGAATTCATATTTTATGCCATATACATCTATTATCATAACTATCCTCGGTTATCGGGGGCACGTACAGCATGATTTGTTTCTGAAGTCTCATAACGACCCTATTGGCTGAGATAGCATCTTGCGGCATGAATATTGGCCAATACGGTAATAACAGCGATAGTGCCCATTCGTTGTAATAATTACGCGGTTAAAGTCTGATGCCTTTCTAATGGCGGAGATTTAGTATGCGTGTTTGTAAGCTTGAGGTCTCCCTCTTATTGTCCAATTAAGATCGTTATCGGATCCCGTATCGAGCTTTCGGCGGTAATGTATCGTTTCTTCGTATTGGCTTGTCGAAATTACTTAGCAGTTCTAGCGGTTATTATATTTTGTTGATAAGTACTTTTTTAAGTGCTGTTTCTATTAAAAGTTTGTTGTAATAGGTAAAGTATCTTCGTTTAGGCTTCAGTTGGTAATGAGCCATACCGCCAGAGTTTTGTAACTATTCGTATTTTTATTTTCGAATTACCAATAATGTTTGAAGTAGATAATATTGGTAGGTTTTCCCTTACTCATTTCTATGCGGTACGCATTTATGTAACGTGATTTAATTTTCGCAAGGTTCGCAATAGTTCTGAATAAAATTGCGTATCGAGCCCTTAGGCTAAGATTCTTAGAATGTATCGAAGAAATCAAATAAAAATACCGCAAGATACTCAAAATCCTAGGCGCCAAATAAAATAAATTGAATCCAGTCAGTTAGTCTAGACTTCTAGAGTATGTATCACGTTCTTCAAGTGAAAATCCTTATGATGTTTTCGTCTTTAATTAAATTCGTCGAATCAATTGAAAAAGCAATTTCCATTGGAATCCTCTCGAACCTAATTTTATGTTCCGAAGTTTATTATTTTTGGTTTAGTAAGTAGCTTGTATTGTAGATTGCACGATACAAAATTCAATTTCGATCAGAGAATGAGAAAAAATGTCATATTTAATAAATTGTCCCTATAAAAAGCCCATAATTTGTTTCAAAAATAAATTCTCATTTAGAGCGTTGTAAATAAATTATCATGTTAACGAAAACGACGAAGGGAAGGTAACTTCCCTAATAAAACGACAACCAATACAAAATAATTCATAAAAATGGGAATAATCAAATTGCCTCTATTGTGAATTTGGAGGGAAATTACAGGGACATACCGAGAGAGGGAGACAGGCAGACGCAAACGACATCATTTCTGTGAAAGGAGCCGTTTCATTGGATAAATTATTTTCTAGGGAGCCGTAAAAGAAAAGTGTCCCTATGTAGTAGTAGGGTTTAGAGAGCTGAACTGTCGATGTCGGGACAATCACGACACTGTGTTCAACCACCGAGGCATATTGTGACCTTTGTACGGCGAAGGTGGTCTTAATGAGTTTTAGGTACACAAAACTTTTGTTGCGTCTATTGTGGTGACTGGCAGCCTGCTTTTGGTTAAAATAAACTGGGTCGGTCTTATGTAATGTTGAGTTGAGGTTTCGTTGGCATTATGTTCTCGGTTGGTACTTTATTCAGTATTCACTTCTAATTACTTCATGAAGGTGTGGAAAGGAGTGGAAATAATGTTTTTGTTAACTCCTCCGCTGTTTTTTTCTAATTCATTTCGTTGCGAGATACAAGACAGGTGAAGCTTCCATCCGGGAATGTCGAACTTCATTGTGTCGGCGATTTTCTGTTGTTCGCCACTGTTGATTTAGATTTCAGGATTTGAAGTGGCAAGGAGAAGTGTGGTGGGTTAATCCAAAAAAAAATCATGAAGGTACGTTTAAGAAATATTTAATTAGTTCCGTAACCCCCTGAGTCTTGTTTTCATTGGCAGGGATTCGAACAAGCTCCTTAGCCTATTGAAAGCCATAGTCACATATACGTGACAAGCAAGCGCGTGCCCTGTACGCCAAACGATACAAATATGTGACAAAATGTTAGGTAAAATTGTGGCTTGGCATGGAGGGCACGCGCGTGCCTTTATGCTCGGTCGTTCAGAAGGTTAAAAGAAGGTTCTTCTCTCTCATCTCAGTTGTTTATGCCCATCATCCTTCGATTACTAGATACTTATCTTATGATCAAACGTCTGCTATTACAACTACAATTAAACAAGTTAATAATAAATTTATCTCTATTTGGTTCTTCTTAATAAAGTGGAAAGTTACCTTTTCATTTCGTCTGTTGATATTCCGTACTTCATACATATTAATGGCTTCCTCAATGAGATAATTACACGTGTCTTATAGGCATGAACTTGATCTACGTGTCGTATGTCGTACTTAAATAAGTTAATTGTTACTTATTTTTTGTGACTTCGAAACTAATTACTTTGAGTGAGTTTTGGTCCTTGTAGCATTACGACAGTCTTTAATGAAGGTGACTTTAGTTTCGTCTTTCATTACGTCTAATTCTGTAAAGATACTACATAATAATCTTACTGAAAAGATACAACATTACTGAAGTAGGCACTTGTACTATGTATAAGTGTATTTTAAAAAGAGGATTCAACAAATACTGACTGCCTCGTTGGTCTAGTGGTCACAAGCGCGACTGCTGGACTTGAGGTCCTGGGTTCGATTCCCAGGTCGGGCAAAAAAAGTTATTGGGTTTTTCCATCAGACTCAGTAGCTGTCACGGAGTCTGGATTTGTGCTCGGTTGAACGCACTCGGTTCGCTTCCTGCTACATGGGACTTAAACATAACTGGTAAAAAGTGGGTGTACTATTAAGTATGCCTCTACCTAATCCTTCGGGGATTATAGGCGTGATGTTACGTTATGTTAATTAACAAATTAATAAAAAAAAAAATACTTTGATTTTAGCTTTAACTTTATTAAAATGATTCTACAAAGTTCCTTTTACTACGAAGTTTCGTGGGTACCTATTAGGTTTGCAATGCCCTGAATCTTAAATCTACTAAGTTTTATTACATTTTTACATTGATGAAAGAGAAAATCATAGTTAGACTCTAAATAAGATTTTATCGTTAAATATTAACTAGCTTTTGCCCGCAGCTTCGCTCGTGTTAATTTACAATTTGACAATTAAACTGTTAACACACTACTAAAGTTACTATAATAATATATGTAATTCAATCATGATTCAAAAGATACGTGCTGCCAATCTATTATCATAAGTACGTTATTTTTGTTTTCCTCGGGAACAATACTTTTTTCGGGATGACAACGTATACCTATGCATAATTTCAGGATGATCGGTTCATTGGTTTAGGCGTGAAAAGGTAACAAACAAAATTGCTTTCGCATTTATAACATTAGTTAGGATTGGAACTTTTATCAAATCAGCAGTTGCTGAAATAAGCAAACATTATAATTAACACTAGAAACGGGATATTTACCATGTCCACTGTTTGTAATATCGGGAACTCAAAACAAACAGTGGACATGGTAAATATCCCGTTTCTAGTGTTAATTATACTGTTAGTGACCATGACAGTTTAAAAACTTATAAGCAAACATTTTTAGAATCGATTATATTTTTTTAACAATAATTCTAGAAGAAGCCATCAACAGCACCTGACGCTAAACTGAAAAACTTAAAACAGACAAAACAGTTCCGAAACAGTCATTTGTTAAAATTCTTGACTTTTGTTGAAAAGCAAAGTTTTCTTGAAGAAAAATGAAAGGAAGCTGAGCATAAGTTATGTCGCGAAGATCGTGAAATGTGAAATATCTTTAAATCTTATCAATTTTATATGTCCTTTATTATATCTGCAATTAGTTAAGTCAATTGTATGATGACAAAGACAAACAAACTTACCATGTACCAATTATTATGAAGTAATAGCTTATGCCCGTGGCTTCGACCGCGTGATGTTCGATATTTGTGCCACGGGATCATACTACCGGGATAAAAGTATCCTATGTGTTAATCCAGGTTATAATTAGGTACTATCTGTGTCCAAAATTTCATCCAAATCCGTGTACTTCAGTAGTTTTTACGTTGAAGAGTTACAGACATCTATCCATCCATCCATCCTCCCCAAACTTTTGCAATTATAATATTAGTAGGATGTACTAATTATCTGGTATCGACACTAGTGGTCTAAATTTTCATGAAAAATCAGTAATCCTGCGAAAAATTTGCAATGCATTTCGGAATTTATTCCGCGAACCCGTATCTCAGTACTTACCTGCTAGAAAAAACACGATGATCCGGAAATTTGAAGCTATTTAATATAAAGTACAGACGCCAGCTGCACATCAAGCTACTACAAACTGTCAAATTTCTTTACCTAATAGATTTTCAATTTTATCGCTAAAGCATTAGGTTCAAGGTTGATTGGGAAAATTTGAGAGTTTCGGGTAGCTTGGTGTGCTGGCGTCTGTACAGAAGCACATTCATACATGCCTACGTGAACCACTTGACAGATGACGTGTATTGCAGAAACGCGTGTTCTAAGGCATGGGAAGTTCTCGCTAGGGAATTTCTATTATTAAATTTTATTTCCTCGAGTTTAGCGGTGTGCTATGAATATTGTCTTACTGTTCGGGCCAATTATTGTTGACACGGCAGTTTTCCGGAAATACTTCATGTTTTAATGTTTAGTTGTTGTTTGTGCATTTGTATGATATATTGAAAGACTGAAAGGTATTTTTTAATTGTTATTTTTAGTATCGTAACGATAGATTATTGCATTAGTTTCCTCGAATTGTGATTCTTAAAAATATTTTACTATGTTTATTAATATCAAAATTAACCTCGCTCGCAAAACTTGAGCATAAGGTCAGGATGTCAGTCAAATGACCGACGTCTTCGACAGTTCGTTCCAGAATGATGACGGCCTCTCCAAAAAGGACAGTTGAATGGCATTTGACAGCTTGAATGTTGCCAATCTTCAACACTTCGTCTTTGAATGACGGCTGCTGTCCACTGTCCAGTGCCGAAACAGCCTTGATCGAAGAGAAGTCATTTGGTGTGAATTGTTTTTTATTTACTTGTATATCAATTTACTTTAATAATACCAGCCTTTCACTGTCCCACTGCTGGGCTAAGGCTTCTTAAAATACAGCGAAGGCTCGAGCATGGATCACGTTTGCTCATGACGGGTCGGCAATTTCAGACTTACATTGATTTTATGTCAAGGCTTCCTCACGATATTTTCCTTCACCGATGTCTGTGAAGTCCAAGATAAACTAGGAAAGTACAAATGACTTCACAAAATCACATTGGTACTTGCCAGGATTTGAACCCACAACATCATTTACGAGAGGCGAGGCATTAACCAATCGTTTAATATTATATCGCTAAAAAATCAGATCTTTCCAATTGCTTTGATAATGAAACTCTGTATAAATGTAAGCGCCTTAATAAGACACTTTGTTTATATGTACTTATTCTTACTTATTTTTAACCAGGAGCAGTCAATCAAAGTACTTGTAAATTTAAAAAAAAAAGCGATTTGCTTACGCGCAAAATGCCAGATTTTCCATTTTTTTATTCGGCCTTGACATGGAAAAACCATCAAATAACAGGATAGAGCACAGAAACTGAATTTAATTCCAACTTAGTCACCCTGGTATGGACAAAGCTTTACACTAACGTACTTTATACATCCAAATCCTGTTGCTAACGAACACCAAATGATCCTGTTACCTTTGTAACCGTAAAACTCTGCCCTTAAACTTCAGACCACTCCATTTGATTGATACACTTTTTTCCGGTCGACTGGGTATTAACAACTTCATCACTTATTTTCTTCCCAACGGATCGGCCGGGTTTTTTTTGTGAGTAAATAGTATTGTACAGGAGGAGCTCGTGGCTAAATATTAGCAGCCACTCGGATCAATCTTCAGGTTAAGCCGCGCTTGCCTAGGTTGGTCTGTGGATGGGTGACCATCCATTACGTACTGAGTTTCCTCTGTGCCTCGGAAAGCACGCTAAGCCGTTCGTCTCGGCTGTCATATGTATATCTTTGATAGTCGTTACAGTTTGTCAGTGGAACGAAAGTCTGAGAACCAGTCTTACAAAAGCGTATCGTATTACCCAGTACTAACTGAGTCTTGGAGGTCAGATAGGCAGTCGCTCCATGTAAAATACTGGTCTTCAGCTGCATCCGGTTAGACTAGAGGTCGGTAGTTTGGTGACATCTACCGACCAATCTTGGCTAACGCGGCTTAACCTTAACCGATAGACCCAAAAAATCCAAAATGTAGAAATTATATTATAATTTCTCGAAATTTTGGAAGTAATTGTAATTATTAATTTTAAATCTTTTCAACACTAGTTTGGGATGTACATAAATGTGTATGTACCTGTAGGTATAAGACTGACTTTACTACAAACTCAATTAATAAAAAATATTACTGTCGCCTCATTTTGGCAGAATTAAATTACGTCTTACTTAACCGAATTACAATCATAAGAACTATTTCTTATGACTGTTATTCGCTTGAGCAGTCCACAGGCACAGTGAATATGCTGGAGAGGACAATTAACGACTGGAAGCAAACAAGTTTCAAACTTTTATTTCATGAATAAACCATTTAGTCCCATTCCGGAGATCGTGCATAGACTAGAGAGACGCTAATAAAAAGTTAAATGCTAATATTTTGGTGTCTTGGTAGTACACCAAGGTACAGATGCCAGGGCCAATCGCAGGGCCAAATGCAGTCTCGACATAGATATCGAAAATGTCGCAAACTTTCGATCGCATAATAATAACAGAAAAAAAACAACGTACATAACGTTGCTTGCGAGAAATGCAAGTCTCAACATCCAAGATGCGTTTCTCGCAAGCAACGTTATTGCAACCGATTTTTTCTGTTATTATTAAGCGATCGAAAGTTTGCGAAAGTGTCGGTATCTGTGCCGAGACTGCCGGCCCAGCACATCAATCTACCCGAAACTGTCAAATTTTCCCAATCAACCTTGAACCTAATGCCTTAGAGATAAAGTTGTAAATTAATCGATTAAAGAAATTTAACGGATTGTAGTAGCTCTATGTGCTAGCGTCTGTACCTAAATATTTTCTTGATAGTGATTTTATTGGCCACTAGCTGTAGTTCGCGACCTTCGTTAGCGTGAAATTATTATAAAAATATGACTTCCCTATTTGAATCGGTTTTTGTTAACAATTTCAAGGGTTTTAATTTTTTTGCACGGAACCCTATTTTTATTTTTTCTAAAATAAAAGTAGCCTAATTTAGTTCTTATGACATCAAGTATCTGCCAGTAAAAGTCCCGTTAAAATTGGCCGAGTCGTTTCGGAGTTTGGCCAATCAAATCAAATCAAAATATTTTTATTTCACATAGGCCTACATGGGCACTTATGAAACGTCGACAAAAAGGTGCACGGTTCAGGTTGGTCGTTTCCTATGGAGAAGAACCGGCAAGAAACTCCATGGTTACTCTTTTAAAATGATTATATTTTACAATATTATCATGTTACAGCATTAGTACTCAAGTATGGGGGGACAGCATAGGCCCGACAATAAGTCGTTGCTACACAAGAAAAACGGAAAACAAGATAAGAAGATAAGAAAAAAAAAACCGGAACAAACAATGAGACAAACAGACAAAAATTAAAAAAGAGTGTTTTTTTTTGTTACAAGTGCCGTATATACTTTCAAATGCTATCAGCAAAAAGCTGTTATTTTGAAATTACAAACAGACACTTCAATTTTATTTATTTGTATGGGTCTATTTATGGTTTACCAATACTACTCTTCCCATTTACAATACAAGGACAGCCGCATATCTGGATATTTCATTCTGAAAAGCAGAAAAAATAAGCCCCGCCCGTCCAGGGTGTCAAAGACATTGATTTGTGGAAACGCCGCTCCTTTTCTTCAGTCAGTAACCATACGCCACCCACTGAAACGGCCCGCATCTTATGAACAAATAACACTTGACAGCAAAATGTTCTAGAATACAAATTAGAGAGGAGATGCAATTTTACCGAGTGATGTGTCGGTTTGAACAGCTTCCAACATTTCAGACGCAGGAATTTCCAATAGGAAATGATTATTTTTCAGTATTAGCTTAAACTAGTTGAGTTCTGCGGTTTCGCCTATCCTTTCTCTTTTTTCTCGGCTACTAAGGGTCGTAGCGTGATGTTAAACATGGTACCTCCCTCAAGAATTACTCTATCAAGTTGATGTTTTATGATTCTTAAATGTTTTGTTAAATTTGTAAATAGGCAATTAAATTCGAAGTACGTTGTACTAGGTCATCATCATCATCTGCCTAGCCTTTTCCCAAATATGTTGGGGCCGGCTTCCAGTCTAACTGGATGCAGCTGAATACCAGTATTTTACATGGAGCGACTGCCTATCTGACCTCCACAACCCAGCACGTAGTACGTTGTACTAGGTATTTAAATTTTAATTTAATTTTAAGTTTGCATGCTGAAGGAAGTAAGCGAAATATGAGAAACCTTTTTACATATTTGTAAGACCTACATGGTCTTACAAATATGTACCACCATATTTCACGCAAATAAAGAATCTTGAATCTTAGATGTTCAAAGCCAACTGGTAGTAACAGAGATTAGCGCATTCAAACAATCAAACTCTTCAGGTGGATTATATTAGTATACTAGCTGTGGGCCGCGACTTCGTTCGCGTGGAAATTTTGATGTGTATGTGTGAGAGAAAAAAATATTGCCCATGGCCTTTCCCAGGATATAATCTATCTCCTTTTCAAATTTCACTACGATCCGATCAGCCGTTTAGTCGTGAAAAGGTAACAAACAAACAGAGTTACTTTAGCACTTATAATACTAGTATGGATATGGATGTACGAATACTAAACTACAGGGTGGAATCGTTGTCTACCACTACGTGTCGTCTACGATTACCACGTATTCAATGCACACGTCCACACACAACGCGTCGTACACGTCGCGGAGCGCTAGCTTTGGCAGTTTTGAGTCGGCGAGCTTCACTGCCTCACCCGCTGCTGATACTGCATGCGTTGCAACTTACGCCGCCGTTGTCGCTGACTCGATACCGATCGAAGTAGTGACTCGTGTGGGTACGTCGACCCTGTGTGATAAGGAAGGCTTCGTGAAGATGGAGAGGAAGAAGAGGAAGAAGCCCCCAATACCAACGACGCAGCTTTATGTATCCCGGCTATATGAGCATGTTAGAGCGAAGACCAGCTGGACCTTGAGGGTTGAGAAGTTGGAGTCGCGCCACAACACGAATTTCAAATCGTTCGTGGTGCGAGTACCAAGTCATCATATTGAGACCTTCCTCAAGGAAGAGTTTTGGCCGAAGGGTGTCAAGTATCGGCCTTTCCGCGGAAGACTACGCGACACCACGCAGCGCAACACGACGCCGTCACTTCGTGTACAATAGTTGCATAAATTTTCTGGTTTTTATTATGATAGTCTATAAGGTATGTATATGTTATGGGTCTTTGTTACCTGTAGTAAATGATATATATTATTATTAATACATCTGTTTGCACCCCCCCACATAAAAATTATTAAAATCAGCTATTCCATACATTTTGACCGTGTACTTAAACTTTTGTAGGAAACAGCAGTTTTTTTTAAACCGATGAAAAATTTATGTGTGGGGGGGGGGGGGCTCAGAATGGTGTATTGAATACGTGGTAACCCGCGCGTCGGTGTCCCTTCCACCCTGTAGATTCTAGCTAGTAGTTTGTAGTCGTACAATAACGGCGACACTTCGGCGTTTGCTTTTTAAATGTGATATTTCTGGAGGAGTGCTGGTTATGTCGACGGTGCACGTTTTCTTCGATCCTATAGTTTAGACGTGAGTAATCGTCATTATCTGAGGACGAGAAAGGAAACGAAAAAGATGTTGTCTTGTTTTTTTTTTCCTATGTAGTTGTTTGTTTGACTGCCTCGTTGGTGTAGTGGTCGCAAGCGTGACTGCTGAGCATGAGGTCCTGGGTTCGATTCCCGGTTCGGGGAAAGTGTTATTGGGTATTTCTCAGTAGTAGCCACGGAGTCTGGATTTGTGCCCGATTCATGGCAATAAGCTCGTCCCCTGTTACATGGGACTTAAACATAACTGACGAAATGGCGGCGGGTGTATTACTAGGTACACACTGCCTAACCCTTCGGAGATTACAGGCGTGATGTTATGTTATGTTGCTTGGACCGATGATTTTGTGAAAGTCGCTTGAGTGACAGGTCTGCACTGAATGCGCATGATCGGTCTATGCCCGGTCCACGCCTGGCATTGGCCTATGAAGATGATGATGATTCTAAGTAGCTATTTTTGCATTATTTTCTTTGTATCTTTGATTTTTAATAGCAAATGCATATAATAACTAGGTACTCGTAAGTACCTAATACTTGTGACGAAATTTAACTCATCCAATAAAAAAAAAACCGGACAAGTGCGAGTTCGACTCGGGAGGAGAGGGTTCCGTACGTTAATTATCTAAATTCCGTAAGTTGTTTTAAATTTAAGATTTCTTAAAGGTTTTCCTGTAATTTATAGGTAAAGAACTATTTTTTGTATTTTTTAAAAATTTTCGGCCCTGTAGTTTCGGAGTTAAGGGAGGGTCAATTTTCGCCTATTTTCTTAAATAACTTCAAAACTATTTATCTAATAATTATATTATAATTTTATTATAAAAATATACATATTTGAGATGCTCACAATGAGCGCTTTCATTGATATATAAAACGATATACACTTCTCATCAAAAAAATCGAAACACCTCGCAGTTTATGATTTGATAAGGATTATCAGAAAAATGTGTATATTTAGGAATAAAATGTAAAATGTCATTTAATAGTGAGTAGTATGAGGTTTTTAAATCCTAATGTTATTGTTCTAAATTCAAATTAAGTCTTCATAGGTTTCGTATTTTGTATAATGAGTAATTTTTACCCTGTATGGAATATGAAGGAAATGAGTAAAACAACACGCGTAAATGAAAAAAAAATGTAAGAAACGTTTATTTAATAACTTGTATTCCCTCCGCGAGCTCTTATTACTGCTTCCATACGGTTCTTCATCGATCGGATGAGAGTCACGATCACATGTTGTGGTATATTATCCCATTCCTCTTGGATTGCATTTTGCAGCTGGCTAAGTGTTTCTGGGGCTGGATCTCTTGCTCGAATTCGTCTCTTTAATTCATCCCATAGATGTTCAATGGGATTCATGTCCGGGCTTCTTGCTGGCCATACCATAATGGAGATACCGACTTCGGTAAGATAATCTCGTACGACGCCCGCGGTGTGAGCTCTAGCATTGTCGTGCATGAATATGAAGTCATTGCCAATAAAATGTGCATAGGGCATCACATGAGGTTCAAGACACTGTTCGATGTACCGATGAGAGTTTAGTGCAGGCAGCCGTGGCCCAGACACAAAGGCAAGTTCTGTCTTACCGTCGGCGCTGATTCCTCCCCAAACCGTCCACGAACCGCCACCATAGCTGACCTTTTCTTCAATGCAGCATTGTGCAAAGCGTTCTCCATCTCTTCTGTAGACCTTGTTCCTTCCGTCGTTACCATACAGCATAATTTTACACTCATCAGAAAACAGTACTTTGCTCCACTGAAGGTATGACCAAGTTAGGTGCTCGCGTGCAAAGTTAAGGCGCGCTCTTCGATGGTCTGCAGTTAATTTCGGCCCATTCGCTGGCTTATGCGGTGCCAATCCGCGTTCTTTCAACCTTCTTCTTATTGTAGAGTCACTTACAGCTACTCTTCGTACAACGCGAAGCTGCTGCTGCAGTTGAAAAGCGTTAAGGCGTCGATTTCGTAAAGAAGTTGTTACAATAAATCGATCATCTCGCTCAGAAGTGACCCGATTCCTGCCAGATCCTGAACGGCGCGTGAACGAACCAGTCTCCCGATAGCGTTTGTAGACTCTATGAACAGATGATAAGCTTAGATGCAATCTTGCAGCCACAACACGCTGACTAAGTCCAGAATCCAGCAATGCCACCACTTGGGCGGCTTCTGCGGGCGAAGTATCCATATGTTTTAGAAAAAAAAGTTTTTTCAGACGTCCCAAAGTCACAGTAAATGAAATAAGAAACAAAAAGTTTAAAGACAAGCGCTAATTTTTAGTTTTTAAACGAGAAACGTACTCCAACCCTAAATACACATTTGTCTCAAAACAGTGATTAATTTCATTTATAGGATAAACAAATTAAATTCTAATTTCGAATTTTGATTTTTTTCTTCTTACTGTAATGACCAAACTGCCAGCTACACAATAATGTTTTTTTTTTCATGGAATTAATTCTCTTTTGTAAAAAATTAGGACAAAAACAATAAAAACGAAAGTGTTTCGATTTTTTTGATGAGAAGTGTAGTTTGCAAAACTTTATTTTTCATTTTCTAATTTACCCCCAAAAGTAGCCGCCGTGTTTAAAATTTATTAATTAACGTTACACGTCCGTCCTTAGGTCACTGATTTACATATGTATACCAAATTTCAACTCAATCGGTACAGTAGTTTCGGAGTAAATTGGCTGTGACAGACAGCCAGACACGCGAGTGATCCAGTAAGGGGTTCCGTTTTTCCTTTTGAGGTACGGCACCCTAAAAGTACTAAATCGTTTTACTAAAAACTTTGCCCATTAATCATTCATTGAAAACGATAGCGCGTTTATTTGTTAGTTAAGTAACTGGTGATAAATGTAGGTGCCATAGACTAAGCTAGTGCGTAAGTATTCTCACTTAGTCTTTATGTATGTTCTATAGCCTGTTGGTCAATCCGTTATTTTGTAATACTTTATTACTAGAATAAATATTACTTAGTCGGTATTGGGTGGTAAACGTAAAAGCATCAAAGGGCATTTTGTAATATTCGAGAAATGTATATCGTCCTAGTTTCTGCTGCAGTTAGTAACAGTCTTCGTCTTAGCTTGTCAATGGCAATCTAAATTGTGTTGGCCCAGAACTGAGCCATTAATTTGGCGCTTTCAATAGCGAACAAACAACAAGACACGCAGGACACGATATTAAGTACCCCTCATTTTTGGATATTTAGATTTAAAAAAAAAGAAGACTGCAGATTTTTGTCAATTAACTTAAATAGTTTTCTTATGCTGCATTAAATTTTCTAATTAATTTAATAACGCTCTTGATTTCAAATACCTATCTAGCTCCCAAAACAAACTCGTTACTGATGATTCAAAATAAACTTTAAAGGTAAACAAAACACGAGCTGTTTCATTATTAGACGATCTAAACGCTTCTATTAAACTACGCAGACAAGAGACTCTTAACAAGCACGAAAAGAAAAAAAAAACGAAAACTTCAGACGGACGTACAATCATTTAATGAATTCGCAATTTGCATACCGACAACGACCCAAGAAAAAGTAAGGATTCATCTAGAGAGGACAGTACAAAAACATTGAAAAGCGTTGAATTTCAACTCGCTTGTTCGAAGTACACAATATGGTTGAAATACGTTTATCAAATTATTTGACTGAAACAGTCACAAAGCAAATACGATGGCAATTAAATTTGCTATTTGTGTAATATTGTTTTGGCTATGTTAACCTTTATTTAGTTGTCAAACTGTATTATAAAATAATCAAAGAAGACAGTGCTGTCACACTTACCTAAATGTTACAGACACAATACGAGAATAGATGAGCAGTTTGAGGAATGAGGTTATAACTTGCGGTTTAAAAGAAGAGGTAGGGACAAAAATTGAAAAGAGTAGGTATGCTTAGTTGGTTTGGTCATGTGGAGAGGATGAGTCAAAGGCGGTTACAAGGCAGATGTGAGTGGCAACGCCGGAACGGGACACCCTAGAATGACATAAACTGACCTTATAAGAGAAGTTCTTCAGAAAGGTCAGGTGCGTAGTACTTGCAACCGGCGTACGTGTATGACCAGATGTATGAACGTAGACGAGGCAAAAGAGTATGTAAGGATCGTAGCAGGTGGCGGTCTGTGGTTTCTGCCTAACCCCGTGGGAAAAAGGTGTGATTTTATGTATGTATACAGCGTATAACGGAAGGGGGGTATCAACCCTGAAGGAGGTGAATGTGCTCATGAAACTCAACAACTTTCCCCAAAGAACATAGGTCGAAATATGAAAAAAAATTTGGCCCTCCCTTACAAAACTGACTACCAGCTGATTGATTTACTATGGGAGGGCCAAATTTTTTTTTCATATTTCGACCTATGTTCTTTGGGGAAAGTTGTTGAGTTTCATGAGCACATTCACTTCCTTCAGGGTTGATACCCCCCTTCCGTTACACGCTGTATATGAACAGCTCTATAATATCTAAACTTGGTGCTACTTCGACGTTCTGTAATCGTGCTCTTGTCTTTCCTATTATTGGTGTCCCTTTTGTTCCGTCTTTAAATTAAAGACTATTGACCTTAACTTTTTCCTTTGCTATTGCCCGGTCCCGTACTATTAGTAACTGAAGTAGATCGGACTAATTACAGGAAACACTTCCATGGCAAAGTATCATCTGTTCCCGTCTGCATCTAATCTAAAAAATTCAAAGGGGACCATTTACATCGAGTTAAAAGTGTCGTCTATATGTTGAACAGTGTACAGTCGATTCGAAAAGTTCGGAGCGTTCGAAAAGAGTTACCGAATTCATGAAGTGCAATTCCACTTAGCTTTGGGTCGGTAAAACGCTGATGCGGGCGTGGTAATTTGGGTAATTTTTCGTCGGGAAGAGTCAGTTCGGCGGTCAAAAGGAATGACTCCATTTCAGTCGATGTGCTCTCACGTAGTTCTAGTAGTTGTATTAATTAAATGCAAGCCCCTGAGTCCATTTTACGAGCCCCGGTAGAGTGGAACTCGTTTCGTTTATCCGCTTCCACTCATAAGCAATTACTTTGCCGAAACGACTTTCCGAGGGACCACGAACGTGCAAAGAAATTAAGCTTTGCGGATTTTAGGACATTAATAGTGGTTAGAGATTTGAGTGTGGTGTGTCAGGTATGTACGGACTTGGAGATATCTGTTGAATGTGGCGCTGTGTGTACAGAAAAGGAGAATATAAAATAAGTGAACAAAACATAAAGTGAGTATGTTTGTTTGTTTTTGTTGTGACTGTCGCGTTGATCGCAAGTGCGACTGCTGAACATTAAGTCCTGGCTTCGATTCCCGGGTCGGGCAAATTGTTTTTGGGTTTTTCTATCAAGAATTTCTCAGTAGCAGCCACGGAATCTAGATTTATCCGGTTAATGGCATTAGGCCCGCATTAAATGAGACTTAAACATAACTGGCGAAATGTGGGTGTACACAATGTAATAGGTACACCTCTTCCACGTCTCGGGAAATATAGGCATGATGTTATGTTCTCTATCTTCTTTTATCCCATACTAGCATTATAAGATGAAACATGGCAAGGTCTCTTTTATGGATGTACTTAACTTCAATCTCAATAACAAAAACCCTATAGTAAACTCCGCTCTAAAATTCATCTTTCTCCTTTTCTTATATAACTTAAGAGTATATATAACTGCACTGCTGGCCACCACAAAACATTGTGGTGGCCAGCAGTGGAGCTTTTCTGCAAAAGGAGAATAATACAATCTAGCAGATCCGACATTTAATTGTATCATTTAATTCACAAATAACTTACTGTTTGTATTATCACATTGGTCATTGTACTCATCACTATGAACAACTTTTACTATGGGACCAAACCTGAAATCGCGAAAAAAAATTAGCTGTTCCCTACATTTTGACGAGTTAATCGATCATAAATGGTCCCATAGTAAAAGTTGTTCATAGTGATGAGTACAATGACCTCTTAAGAGGTTTCTGGTGTTTTACAAATAACCCTGTATATACTCTCAAGTTATACAGACAAATTAATATTTCATTTAAGAGGAGCTTTGTTGGCATGAACAAATGCACTCATACAGCAGATTGCATGCCCGCGTAGCGTTATTAGAATATTTGTGTGAACATACTCGTAGATTTAATAACTTGCCATGCTTTGACTTTACAATTTACAGAGCAGTTCTCTGTTAGCAGTTTCAATGGAGACCCAAATTGCTATGTTAGTTCCAACTGCAACCCAGCTTTACCCACCAAATTCCCATTTAATATTTATAACCAGTATCTTGCACAAGATTTATCTGTTTAATCGCAGTGACAATCGTTTTTTTACGATCGAAACTATAGCCATTAAGTCAATACTTGAAAACTTTTTTACGACCCTCGATTAAGCGAATGAACAGATTTGAAAATCGAATAAAACGACAGTACTATTGTTTATAAAGTTAATTTATCAAGTTTTTTGTTTCAAAACTGGTCGTCGAAAAACGAATAACTGAATGTAAAAGGTTTTTGCATGTTTTATGAGGCTATTGTGTATTTCATAATTATTTTAGGATTCCGGACAAACGTTCCGAATACAAAGCAAATGTCGCTGAATATTTAAATTCCTGATAATATAAAAAGGACCGAAAACCTTCAAAATTTGAAAGAGGCTGAAACTTGGGACTTAAATGTTTGTATTGAAAATTGCGCAGGTAGAACTGAGTTTCGGTCTATATTCAAAGTTTGGTGCTTGCGAAGTTCGTGCATCCATAGATTGTGTGCCAAAGAACTCTTGTATGTGCACTTCGTTGCAATTGAGTTCCTTTTAGGGGAGTTCCGCATGAATCGAATGTAAAAGGCTTTCGTTCGGAATATGCGGGCCTCCGTTTGCGTTGCAGGTTTGGTCGCTGGTTGCTACAGTGCTACAGCACGCTCGTGTTGCAATCACAAACGAGCAGGGATCTTCCTACGTGTGTTTAATTCGGGATTACTTGCCAGTATTTATAGCAATAAAATTTGGATTTAGGATAGATATTATAGCTGCGAAGTTTCAGACTGCTCATCTCATTTGTGCTTTTCAGGGAAAGATTTGAATATAGCTAAAATATATATATAAAGGAACACCACACAGCGCTATAAAGCTGCGAGACTAAAATGGGACTGAGTAGGCCGTGTCTGCCAGATGCCAGCACAGCTGTGGGCCCGAATACCGCAAGACTGGAGCCCTGAGACAACTGAATGGAGTCGCGGCAGACGGAGGAGAAGATGGCGGGACATCTTGGATGGTTTCCTCGCGAATTGGCGAAAGGAAGCAGATCATCGTGAGACGTGGAAGGAATGGGGGAGGCCTTTGCTCAAGAGTGGGACAAGACTTAAAGAATATATATTTCGGTCATCTACACCACCCTACATATATATATATTGTTACAGGCGGTTGCTTTACGAGAACATTCCTGATTACACGTGAGTCTCGAATGTTCTTGTAAGGACCTGTCTGTAAGATTAGAGTCTAGAATGTTCCACTATAGAACTGTCTAGAAGATTCGAGAAAGTTCCACAACTTTCTCGAATCTCGTAGACAGCTCCATAGCTCTTGGTTGATTTTCGACTGTGAACTGTATGTACTAAATACGTGGTAGTGGTAAGTGTACGTCGGTATCCCTTCCACCCTTTATAAATTATGAGTGATTTCTATCACTCAAGGTGACAAATAATATAATGTGGACTAAATTCGTAGAAACGGTCGTACAACTGACTCATTATATTTCAGAGTAGGTGCTATTTATAAGATTGACAACAAAGAGGTTATCGCTACAACAAAAGGCACTTTGACACGTTTTAGCGATTATCGGATGTTTGAATAAATAACTTTAATACACAGTTGCTTATAGATTTTCAGCTTAAAGAAACTCCATCTACAAGCAAACTTAACAAAATAACAATTCTAGGTTTCACTTCTTATGGTTTTAACATAACGTAACATCACGCCTATAATCTCTGAAGGGTTTGGCAGAGGTGAACAGTCACGAGCACCAACACTTAACAACTTTTAAAAGTGTTTTTCTCCTACTATTCTGATTAAAATTTCATGTTGTTACAAACATAGTATTCTGGAACTTATATTTTTATGAAAAACATAGTATTTCCAAGTTACAATCGTTATTTTTCGCGAAAATTGCAGTTTAATTTAGGAAAGTGTATACATATTGGTGCCCGTGACTGTACCTAATAGTACACCCACTTTTTGCTAGTTACGTTTAAGTGCCATATAATAGGGGGCGATCCTATTTATATATATTGTTACGAGCTGGGTATGGAATAAATTAAATACTACCAATTAAACAACAAATAACTTAATCACAAATACACTACTGATCACTATTCACTTAGATATAGCACTTCTAGTTCACTTCGATTCGCTTCAAAATCAGACTGCCTGCTCCCGCAAACACGACAGCTATTTACATGCAAACCGATCCTTCGAGAAGGTTCGACAACTTTCAGGAACCTTCTTCACAGTTTATAGTCAAACATCATCCTTCGAGAAAGTTCCACAACTTTCTCGAATCTTCTAGATAGTTCTATACTACACATACATACTCGACACGTGTGACGTGTTTCAACCTCCACGAGGCATCCTCGAGAGAGTAAAAGTAAAGGCTGAAGGAAAAAAAACATACCTAGCTAAATAAATTTTAATACTTATTTCAATGCCTACATAACTTATTAAAGCTAATATCCAATTCTCATTTCACTTGACGACACGTGATGTTCTTAAAATTGACTTAGATTGATAAACACAGACAGACATTTAAAGGTTATTTCATAAATACATATTATCCATCTTATCAATTTTCAGGCAACCTAGAGCTTCATTTCTTAGTATTATTATATTTTGTTTCGGTTTGAATACGTTTGTAAGAACTATTCCCAAGTGGAATTGGTACTCAAAACAGTACAGTAGGTGATTGTTTATTTGAGGCACAAAATATAGAGCGTGGAAGGGACACCGACTTTTTTTTACCTAAAACCTTTTATTTCTCCCTTTTTTGGGGTACCTAAAAATATCAGTTGTTCTAAACATTTTGACCATGTAGGTATTGCAGTTTTGTATGGAACAGCTGTTTTTTTAGGGTTCCGTATCCAAAGGGTAAAACGGGACCCTATTACTAAGACTTCACTGTCTGTCTGTCTGTCTCCAGGCTGTATCTCATAAACCGTGATAGCTAGAAAGCTGAAATTTTCACAAATGATGTATTACTATTGCCGCTATAACAACAAATACTAAAAATTAAAAAAAATTAAATATTAACAGATATGATTTTTTTGCCGTTTTTATAGATAATGGTACGGAACCCTTCGTGCGCGAGTCCGACTCGCACTTGGCCGGTTTTTATTTTTATTTACCGATAAAGCAATCTTATGTGGGAGGGAGGGGGGGGTTATTCAGATTGATGTACTAAATACATGACCGAGGAACGACGGTCGGTTTTATACGAGTGCGAGTGCGAGTGTTTTTACGCGAGTAAAAACGGGCGCTCGCATACATTGACATGTAAGTACGGGTCAGCTGTGATTTCGAATTATGTCTAACAAATTACAGTGCACTTGCACGTGAAGCTTGTCTATGAGTGCATGCGTTTTCTTTTTTTAAATGGAACCGAACTTCTGTATCCTATCTATTCGTTGGCAACGGTTTCGCTGGGAATAAATCTATTTGATTGCTTGTGTGATCTCTGGCGGCTAAAACAAGCCTTTAAACTGTACACATGTTGCCAATAATTTCAGTACAGCTAGCAGAATGTTTCGTATAGTCTACTTTATGAAATAAACGTATCGGAAAAATATGCTGGATATGCTACTTGCCTGTTTGAAGCGACAGTGAAACATCAGCAATCCGGCTCGAAGGACCATAATAAACCAAAGAAACGTTGCAATTTGTCACAGAAACAGAAAAATGTTGTAAGTAGGTTTTATAAGTTAGGTTTGATCATTATATATGATAAATTCTCATAGCTATGATAAATTCTCTAGGAATATGGAGGAGGGCATAACCCATAATCCCAAACTCTTCTGGTCTTTTGTCAAAGCAAAAAAAACAGGCTCAAGTGAAATGCCGTCGGAATTGAAGTTGGGCACTGAGGTGGCCACTTCAGGTGACGGCATCTGCAATCTTTTTGCGCGTCACTTTTCGTCGACATTTACTAAATCGGGCGACTTTCACTCTGAACATCGTTCTGGTGATGCGCAGATGTACTCTTCCAATACCTTGGGCAGCGTTGCTTTCTCGGAAAAAGACGTAATCAGAGCACTAAGAAAGCTTAATGTATGCAAAGGTGCAGGTCCAGACGGTCTACCACCTATATTTGTCAAAAGATGTGCAGCCAGTCTATCTCTTCCACTCAAAATAATATTCAACCACTCTATTAATACTTCTCAATTTCCTGATAAGTGGAAGCTAGCACATGTAGTGCCCGTCTTTAAAAAAGGGGAGGCTGATGACGCAAAGAATTACCGACCTATCTCAATTTTGTCTGTATTTTCAAAAGTTTTTGAGTCTCTCGTGTGTCCTATCTTAACTGCCCATTCCAAAATAGAGATAGCACCACAACAACATGGTTTTTGCGCTCAAAAATCCACTACGACCAACTTAGTTCTTTATGTTAATGACCTTTGCAAATTAGTGGACTCACGCAAACAAGTCGACTCTATTTACACCGATTTTAGCAGTGCGTTCGACAAAGTTCGACAAACAAACAGTATCAAACACAGTACCTGTTCCATCTTCGCAGATGACTTGAAACTATATCGGGTCATTGACGCAAATACAGACATTGCCCTACTCCAGGAAGATCTCAACTCTGTACATAGTTGGTGTACTAAAAATAAGATGTTTCTTAATGCTGAAAAGTGTTACCATATAACATTCACAAAAAAACATCTTACGCTTACTTCTTCATACTCGCTCAACGGAAGAGTACTTCAAAAAGTCGACAAAATCCGAGACTTAGGTGTTCTCCTTGACAGTAAGCTTACCTTCATACCCCACATTGATTCTATTGTTTCTAGGGCTGCTAAAACACTGGGATTCATAAAAAGAACCTGTTACGACTTCAAAACTATCCAAACCTTAACAGTACTCTATAATTCACTTGTACGAACAGTTTTGGAATATGCTTCACCAGTTTGGAATCCAATTTATGGCACACATGTGAATCGCATAGAACGGGTCCAAAAAAGCTTTACACGCTATCTGCGGTACAAATCTAATAGCTGTCCTCTTAACGCTGATTACTCGCAAAGGCTAAGTCACTTCAAAATGATAACTTTAAAACAGCGAAGGCATACTAGCGACCTGATTTTGCTTCATAAAATCATAAATGGATCTATACAAGTTCCGATGCTTCTCTTAGAAATAAATTTATCTGTACCTCGCCACAGTTCACCCAGATCTGAACGCATCCTAGATGTATTCACTCTATGTCCAACAAGAACTAACCTGGGCCACTCGGCACCAATGAGCAGGTTGATGAGAACGTACAATGAGCTCCATACACGTTCCAATAGCATTGACATCTTCGCCAACAAGCTATCGCAATTTCGCAAACAATTGTTTCTAATTCACAGTGGCCACAGTTAATATCTATATTAATACTAATATTAATATTACTTATTTATTCATTAATTGTGTTATTCTTAGAGCAATAGATTTGGTTATTTCTTTTCTTTATTTTTAATTTTTAATCTCATGCAGTTTTGTTTTTCTTTTTTTATATGCCTATATGTACTCAATTCAATATTATATAATAAACTTGAAATACCTATGTAAGTGCTGTGCACACCTGTAAGTGACAAATTCACTCTAGATTTTAAGTTTAATTGTTACATTACCCCAGAGAATGTATTAGTGAATAAGTCGTTGGAGTGCCATAATTAAATAAATAAATAAATAAATAAATTATGGCAAGACATAATGCCTATCTTGGTCTTATATTTTGTTTCCTCAATAAAACGACTTCAGAACAAAATGTAATTAATGTTAACAGTTTGATTTTAAATTTCCGTATATAAAGAGTAATCAGTGAACTTTTGCAAGTTAAAGTAAAATCATATTCTTAGACAATGAGCTAAACTTTGCTTTTGTTCTTTACCCAAATTATAATTAACTTCCAATTCAAGAATATTAAACAAAAAAAAACTTAAATGAACACCAAAATCGTTATTAGGTACCTACGACAAAAACGTGTCCCAAATTCACGAAATCGCTTTTTGTTTCACACCCAATAATATGTTCCACGGTATAGCTACATAAAAAAGTGCAACATTACCGATTGTATCTCCCGTGATTTAGATACATTCGGTAACAAAAGCGTTTATTTGCACACCACAAAGCCTGGTCGGCCCGTAAATAACACGACCACTCTATCCCATGTAACTACGTAGATAAAGGCAGTCTACACTGCGAACAAGCGCCTCTAGATTTGATCGTTATCGGATTCACAGTGCAATAGGAGGATCGTTAAAAAGCTTAAGCGCCAACTTCTGTGTATTCTCTAGTCCCTTAGCGAATTTTACAAGGTAATGTGTCGTTTGAATATTAATAGTTTGTTGATTCTGTGGCGGTTTGATTGCTGGTTTTCTAATGAGATGCTAGCATTAGGCTTTTAATAATCCTAAATGTACCTATGACAATTTGAAACATCTATTTATTTTATTGAAAACGTGTATTTTGTTTTATACAAAGGTAAACGACACGCAAAAGACAGTTGCATGGATGCGCATTCCCTCAGAAGAGGAGAATAGTCGCTTTGAAGTGACATCTAAGAATTATTATGGATCATTGGACCTTTGTTGGATATGTGTTCAAACGTAACGTAACCAATGGCAGAAAAGTTAGAAAACATTAGAGTATGGAAATAATAACCATTTTATGAAATGTAGGTTTAACGATAGTAATTACCCTCCTTTTGGGCTTCGCCGCAGTCGGGTAAAAAGATTACCTTTTGCTTATTATTTCAAACATTCACATGTTTTGCCTATCTTTCTGTCCTTCATTTGTTTTGTTTTTGGTTTCATATTAAACCGAAATATATGCAAAAACAAGTTATATGCCCACAACTTAACTTGAAAAGAGCTTTGCGCGTGTGCTGAGTAGGCCAACTTTTTCCTTGTTTTAGTAGGCCGTTTTTTATTAAACTGTCTTATGCGCGACTTCGCTCGCGTGTGGTCGATAATTGTCCCACGGGATCATACTACCGGCATAAAGATTATCCTATGTGTTAATCCAGGTTACATCCATACAACCTCACAAACTTTCGCATTTATAGTGTAGGCTGTACTGGACAGATCAACATTTTACCTTTGTGTACCTATTAGTTGTTGTGTTGTTGTTAATTTGTATGCCTATTAGGTTAAACATAGCGATCTTGACATCCGAATTAGACCTTATTACATTGTACCTATGTTTCACAAATAAATAATTTGAATTTGAAAATGAATTTGTGAAATAGCTTATCCAACTGTACGTACCTACATAACATCACACCTGTACCTAATCCCCGTAAGGATAGTCAGACATGTCTATGTCATGCGATCAAACGCAAGACCTCATTCATACCTGTCCGAATGTCCTTACTGACTACAACCCACTGACTACAACTCTCTGTTACTTACTAAATCATACTTGCGATGTAACAATGCAATTGTAATTTCAGAACTACAACGTTACAACGTTCAATAATATTGTCGTGAAGGGCATTTCTGTGTACGTGATAATGAATATTTCCCGAATAATGCTTTATAATTACTAAATGTTAATGAGTTTTTAATCAGCTTGTAATTTGGGGTTACAAACATTATTAATTTAATTCATGAGTAGGACATGATTGAGGTAATCTATTGTGTTGGAAAATTAAAATCTGAGTGGATCTGGTTATGTCGAATTCATGGAAGTTTACTTAGCTATTATTGTTAATATTGGTACCCTTTATTGTTTTTTTTTAAATAAACTTATGTTCAAACCCGATACAACGAATATTTCACATTATACATTCGTATACTTTACGCTAATAAGACTTTATACAGTTATGTCCTGAGTTCGATTCCCGGGTCAGGCAAAATTTTATTGGGCTTTTCCATCAGTGATTTCTCAGTAGGTACGGAGTTTTGATGTGCACCCACTAGGGCAATAGGCTCTCCCGCTATTTTACAGTACTTAAACATAACTGGCCATATGTGGGTGAACTATTAGGTACACCGCTGCCTAACCCTTCGAGGATTACAGGTTATGTACACACTGCAAATTAGATCGATTTGCAGGGCACACCAACATAGATGTTGGTGTGCGTAAAATCAACGGCCGTCTGACTTCGCCTATTTATTAGTGTTTGCTTCACAATAACCCGTTGTCCACGCACACACAATAAAATTTCTTGTCACTAATGTTGCAGGGAATATGACGCATAAATTTAGCTTATGATACAATCGTCTCCGTGGCGCATTAGTCGAGCGTGCGATAAATAATTACTTACTGCGTCGGCGCCGTAGGATCGAATCCGACTGCCAACAGCTTAATGTTTTTGTATGTTTTAATAAAATATTTTACATTTGTTTGTTCAATTCATTGCTTAACTATTAGCAAGTCTCTTTATATTTGGGTTAGAATGTATTAGTTGTCTACCCTCTAAAAATGACAAATCATGTTTAAGTTAGTAGTTTAAGTTCATCGTCATAATGCTATTGACTATCGGGCTTTCGTTACGTTTTTAGACATTATACCCTGCGTTTTTTGAGAAGTGCTTTTATTTGTGAATCAATATGAATCATTGAACCACACTTTTATGAGCTGAAATAATTCTTTTGCATGAGCAAAATGTTTCAATTAGTGAAATTGCGAGACGTTTAAAGATATCGGTGAGTAACAAAATGTTATTATGATGTTTAGAAGTTTAATATGTTTAAATAATCCACATGTTATTGATTGTTGTTTTTTGTAACAATATTTTATTATTGTTCACAGAGAAGGACTATGCAATTGTGGGTCCATCGTTATGCAGATTCGGGAAGCATTGATCCTTGCCGACCGGGACCAAAGGCTGGATTTGCATTCACAGATTGGCATCTGATATAGTTGCTACGCATACCGCTGAGCCCTTCCTCACTACTCGTTCCACGGCAACTAAACATGACGTGACATTACAAACTGTACGAAACCACTTGCGAGCAGCTGGTGTGAAATGTTGTAGGCCAGCCAAGAAAATTTGAATGTCAGATATTCACAGGCAAAACCGGGTACGCTTCGCAAGAGAATATTTGGATTTTGATTGGTGCAATAATATAGTTATATTTAGAGATGAAAAATGTTTTAAATCAGACAAGGACGGTCGCAAAATATTGTGGCGAAAAGATGGTGAGCGCTATCATAAAAAAAAATATTCTTCCATGCAGGTCTAGTGGAGACATTTACTTCGTGCATGAACAAGTCATAGATAGCGAAGGCGCACCAATAGGCTATTAATAAAAATATCAGGGGGTAATTCGATTTGTTTTATGTGAGTGATGTTATTGTTAGTGAGATAACAATTTAGGATACCTGTATCTTAATATCTATCTTATTAACATGTTTATTCATTTCACTAATAAATAAATTACCCACTTGAATAAGAAAAGTAACGTTATTTCTTGTCCGACTTAGAATATTTGTCATGCACAAAACTTTACAATTTGTAATTATAATATAAAAAAAAACCTAGTCACTAAATGTTGTTGATTTCTTAATACAAATTGTTTAATTTTTACTTCCATATTTTTTTTCGAATAATGTTCTTATTATCAGGTAAATTACAATAAAAATTCAACAAAATGAAAATAAAAGTTTTTTAATAATGCAAAAAGTTGACGCCAGCGGCGCAGATTCGATCCTACGACACTTGATTTACCAGCCGAATGATTACACATATAAGCCACGACACCGGTTAGTCATAGTGTTAAATTGATGCTTCATATTCTTTACCTCATATTATACAATATACTATAGTGAAGCAAACACTAACAAATAGGCGAAGTAATACACCAGTTGATTTTACGCACACCAACATCTTTGTGGTGTGCCCTGCAAACCGATCTAATTTGCACCGTGTACCTTTAGCTTTACCCACAGTGCCCTTTGCATTGTAGATACCAGTTTGTAATCCTTTTCTTATCAATATCATCACCGTCCTCATATGAGTCGAAAGCGCCTAAGACTCGTAGGAGCCTCACCTCTTTTCATACAAAGGTACACTTTTAACGCATTGGCTAGACTGTCCGAAACCTACCTACCTGCCTACCTTACTTAGCATGTACTTTTCCGAAATGTTGTTCCAGCCACGGTCGCACAGGGCACGCCACAATAGTGGCGATAAGTCCCCTCTTTGAGGAGTGGCTAGAGAGGCGCCACGGCACCCTCACCACCGCTTGACGCAGGTCCTCACCGGACACGGTTGTTTCGGGAAGTACCTACACCGAATCGGGCGGGCGTTATCATTGCGAGGATCGCCCGGAGGACACGGTGGAGGTCTGCTCCGCTTGGGCGGAGTACCGCCGTGTCCTCGTAGCGGCGACCTCTCGCCGCTGGTTCAATCCATGGTCCGGAGCGAAAGGGAATGGGAAGCCGTCATCTCCTTCTGCGAAGCAGTCATGCTAGCGTAGGAGGTGGCGGAACGTGAGAGGGCGAGAACCTCGCGTCCCAGCCGCCGCGGGAGACGCCCCGGACGTTGGGGGCCACGTGGTGGCTCTCGGCCACAGTAGGCGTGGGCCAGTGAGTAATGGGCTAGCTCACCGTCCGTCCATCTTATGACGACAGGCCGTGTCGACGGCGCGTTCGTGTTCCACGCGCACCTCAAAGAGATGTCAGTAAACCGGAGGGGTCCGCAAGGGCCGGTGCCTGCCAGGGCTGCGGGACTGTTCGAAAGAAATACCGCGGCCCTGGAACACAAAGGGCAAAGAAGGAACATGGATGTGTTTTAGTCAGTACAAGTCTGTCACTCCCTTCCGCTCCGCCCAGAGCGGGAGGGGACATTTGATGATTTTCCATCCAAAAAAAAAAGCCTCTGTCGCACTACTGGCAATCTACATGTTCAAGATAGAAACGGAACATGCCTAAGCCTGTTCTCGGCCTGATTACCTGGAAATCCTTTTATGAAGACTAATAACTAGGGATCGGATATTCGGAGTCATCTTTACCTGAAGTACCTTTTTTATATTTATTTTCCGGCAAAGAGTACAAAGGTATAGAAGCGGCTTTTTTTTAAATATATTGAATGGGCCTAGTCTTGACCTCAATCTAGTCCTGAGGACAGAGATGAGGTCGACGATGGAACGAGCTAACCCAAAAGAAGCCTATTAACTCGCGACTTAAATAGATTGGGGTCACATGAACTTGGGAACACCGACGAAGGCAGGGAATTCCACTCCTTGGCTGTGCGCATGATAAACGATGCAGCAAAGCGCTTGGAACATCGACAAGGAATGGGTGATAACCCGCAGTACGTCTGAACTCCCGATGGAAGAAGGGAGTACGAACTACAAAGCGCTTCTTTAAATGCCAATTTTTTATACCGGAATCGCGGAATTTCATAATTATAATATATTTAAAACCGGACATGAAATTTCTTGAAAAATACCTACCACCACTATTCGAATTAAAATTTTGCTGCCAAAATATCGAACAAAATGGTAAATACGATTGGGAATAATTCATTTGGAGTCAAACTGTAAAATGAAAAAATAACTATGTATTTATTTAAATAAACCGCACCTTTTCACGTACCGACGCGCGCTCCATACTAGTCAAAACTTAAACTTTAGGAAAATATGCATCCGAATATCTGATCTCTACTGATAACAAAACTTTTTGTATACGAACTTTTACAAGTTACATTACACAAGCATAGCTGTGAAGATACGAGTACACATCCCGTATTGAGAGCTTACAGCTGAACGCTGCTGTTTTAATTACATGCGCCCTCAAAGGATATTTACATTTCGCGTGGTAAGGCTAAGATTAGATAAACCGCGTTCTGTGTCACAAGCTATGTGTCAATGTGACGGAAATAGGAGCGTTAGATTACATGATTGATGTACTTCCTTATTGTGAGACTCGAAATAGCTGTGATTTTGACAGATAAAACGATATCTGTTGCATTGTATGATTGGGAAAGGCGGTCTCGAGAACAAATGCAATAGATATTGTTAATTCAACAAAATCAAATTATTGGCTCGATTTTTAACCAACAGTGAGAGTTTTTTTGCTGAAATGAAACTAGCATTGTAGTTTTTTACTCATAGGTATATTTTTGCCCTAGAAACCAACCTCGTGAGTGCTACTGAGAAATTTCTGATGGAAAAACGCAATAATGCTTTGCCCGACCCGGGAATCGAACCCAGGACCTCATGCTCAGCTGTCGCGCTTGCAACCACGCGACAAATGAGGCAGTCTTTCTTTTCTAAGTATTCTATAAAACAACATTATCTTAATAGAAAACTTCTATTAAATTTAAAACTGTGAAATTTACTCAAGGTGACACTTTCACAACTTACTGGAATTGCAATAAAATTACTGCAAAGTATTTTTACGAGATTTTCACAACTGACGCTCGGACTAGACCAACGAGGCAGTCAGTTTCCGATGAAGTCACGGGTATTATTACTAATAAAACCGTCCCCCCGTCCTGTCGTCCGTCCCCGTCCGGTCGTCCGTCCCGTTCCCGTTTCTAGTGTTAATGATAATGTTAGTGACCATGAGTTTAGAAACTTATATTACTAATAGGTTCCAAAGAATGCTCTTTAAGGTCGTTACCCGGCTTTTCAATAACCACCCCTTTCTATCCCAATATTTCAAACTATTTGGTTAGTTGTAGGAACGCAAAATCCATAACAACATTAAGTATTCTGGTTATTTTGGTTCATGGTTGCAAGGGATATTGGCATCTGTAGAATATTAATTAAGCTAGAATACTGAAATGGTTGAACATTGTTGGTGATGGCTTTAATTTGTTTATATAAAGTTAATTTAAAATAGTGGATTTTATGCCACAAGGCATTTCCTGACGGTAACTATTAGGACATGTAGTGCATTTAACCGAAAAATTTACAATAGGTAAAAAACAGAACATTAAAACAAGTAACAAACAGATTTTATTTTTGCTTTTGTTGGCGACTTGTTGTTTACCTAACCTTGTTTATTTTTTGACGGTATGAAGAACAGGGGTGTACCTAAAGCTCTTCAATCCCCATAGAAAAGGGAGGATCCTCCGACCAGACGGGTGTTATGTTTGGTGGGCTACTGCCCGACAGTTGTTGTCGGGTTCTTCTATATAGTCTTAAGTCGCGAATAACTTTACTTGCGCAATGCAGGATTTAGATGTATTTCGATGTTTAGTTTGTCCTCTGCGTCATAGATGGCGCTGTAGTACTTTTTGTTCTATGTTGCTGTAGTACTTCTTGTAGTGCCGCTACAATTTTTTTCGTAAATTTGAAAGTGCAGGTATGAGTTCGCATTCAACATTCAAGCTTTATTTTGACGTCTTGTTTTGATAATAAATCTGATCTGATCGTATGTACACTTAAAATAGTTAAAGAATTAATCTCTAACATGTTGAAAAAGGTCTGAAAACTCAACCTAGAAAATGCATAATAATAAGACGCTGGTCCTTTTGAGTCTTCAAGTTTCATCGAACCATCATTGCATAACAGAGTTCAAGAGATACGGACGACTTTAAAATATAGTAGAGTATTTTCTATCTAACTTTAAAATCTAAAAATAATCCATCAAGCTGTCAGCAACATTAAGTAAACAATAACACAACTAAACAACATAAACCTTGCTTCAAGTTACGTTAAATGTAACTTTAAAGGACAATGACCAAAGTTGGTACCAAAAAGTCTCGCGCCTCAAAACCAAAATATTATAGTAATTAGTTTCATATTTTTTTACGGCATTACGCGTCGGGGATTTGATTTTTGAACTGGAAATATACTTTTCGAGTTTAAAAGTACGAATATTGTTTTACTCCCTTTATATGACGTTCCGTTTCAACTGAATATAAATGACGTTCCGTTTCAATTGAACAAACCCTTGTCTGTCGAGCGGACTCTAAAATTAATTACAATTAAGTAAGATCAGTACACCAAATCGATTTAGTTTGGTTTATTGCTATTTGCAACAAAATAGATTTTCTCAGCCTAAAGATTTTGATTTATCGATTACATCCCTAAATCCCGACTAGTTTATAGCACTTACTATACTCTATGGTTTATAGTTATCTTATCTGTGGCATCTGACATTTGTACTGTACTGACTGACTATTGGCAATGTAAAGGTCTAAAATAAAATCGAGTTTCAGTCAAGCATACTGTGGATGTTACTTTAACTCGTAATTCTTACTAATATTAGTGTATTACGCTGTTTTTAGAGCAATAATGTAATGTATGTGTGTTAAAATACGTCGTTGGTAGCGTCGAAAAAATAGACCTACTTTTTAGGTTAGTTTCGATTTTATAAAATAACTCTGAAACGCGGGTTTTTTTTCAAAAATAATTTTTGTAGGAGTTAATACGATCAGTGTAGTCTATAAAAAACAAGGTTTGATTTTGATGCAGCATGGTACGGGATTCCATACTTCCATGAGCATTCTCTTTTAGTTTAGACAACTTAATGACAGTAACACAGAAACGTCATTCCAACCGGAGGGTGGAACTTCAAACTATAACTAGTCAAATCGTAATGGTATTATGACAGGGGGTTGCAGGAAATCAGGAAATCTATATCTATACATATTATAATTTAAAGTTGCTTTTCGTGTCCGCATGTGTCCTCGTTATTGTTCTAAAGTACCCAGAGGATTTTGATACGGATTTCATCATAGTTTAGGGAATATACCACCATCATTTTGCACTGAGAGCAACGGTGGCCCAGTGGTGGCAACCTCGACTTACAAACAGTAAGTCGTGGGGTTGAACTCAGGCAGACGCATTACTTTGTGTAACTTATTTCATCGCCACTGCTCTCACGGTGAAAGAAAACATCGTGAGAAAACCGGCATGTCCAACCCGCACTGGGCCCGCGTGGTGGATTATAGCCCATTCCCTCTAATAGAGAGGAGGCCGTGTGTCCCAGCAGTGGGAACATTATAGGCTGAATATGCATTTTGCACTGCCTCGAAGGTCTAGCGTGACTACTGCGCATGAGGTCACGCTTCGATTCGCGGGTCGGGCAAAGTGTTATTGGGTTTTTCCACCAGGAAATTCTCAGTAGCCGCCACGAACTCTGATTTATGCCCGGTTGGTGGCAATAGGCTCGCCCCTATTATACGATACTTAAACATAACTGGCGAAAAGTGGGTGCACTATTAGGTACCTACAATTTTTGCAGTAAGTTTTGACTAGTTTAGACAATAACACACATAGACATATAGACTCACACCTTTGTCCCATGGGGGTAGCCAGAAATCGCAGAACGCCACCTGCCATGATCCTTACATGCTCCTTTTGAGTCCACGCTCATACATCCGGTATTACACGCACCGGCCGGTGTGCGAGTAGTACGCACCTGACCTTTCTGAAGAACTTCACCAAAAAGGTTAGTGTATGTCCTTCTAGGGCGTCTTCTCCCGCCGTTGCCACACACACCTGCTTATAAAATATCTTTTGTAAGTCATTAATACCCATGTCAATAATTTATTGTTAGAAAACCAATTGTGGTATTGTTGCCATTCTGGAGGTTAATAACATTTTGAAAGATTGTATTATAATTTGACCAATCCCAAAAGTTCATTAGGGGTTGTATACTTGCTCAGTGTTGCCGATCCTGGTACAAAGGTCGATGGTGCGATGGGATTCCTTCAACTGCTAAATTGCTGGGAATTAATAATCGGGCTCCCCGGGTTAATTAAGATAGACTCCAGGCTGTTTGTGACGTCAGATAGGACCGGGTGGATGTTGCTAGAGAAGAAATCATCGCAGAAGGACCAATTACTTCAAAAAATGCGTTTGATGAAATTCGAAGAAAATTAGACCACTTAATTTTTGGCTTTTACTCACTTTGTGTTTGAGAAATTGTCGAGCAAAAACGATCACTTAACTGGTATATAACCTACATGGTCTGAGCTAGCGTGGATACTGATCTTGTTTGTCTTGTGAAAGAACTAGACCAGGGTAGAAGCCTTTAAAAATAATAAAAAGTGAAAAAAAATAATAGTAGGATGCAACCCATTAGAAAAGGAGGGGAATATTATAAAAATGAAAGGAAAAATAATTTACGGGCGATCTGAGGTCGGGAAGGGGGTGGGGGTGAGTTTTTAAGGGTAAAAAACGGTTTTTCTCGATTTCCGGCAAAACTAAAAGTCCTATCGAAAAAAGTCAAATGGCAAAGTTGTAGGTAATAAAAAGATCTAAAACTTTTGTATTTACAATTTTTTCACATAACCTCAAAAGCTATGTGAAAAATTCAAAAAACCAAGTTTTTGGTTTTTTATTTTTATCTTTTACAAAAATTTGTTTTTTTTAACGAAATTTGGTGAAAACTTACCCTTTTATGTCCTAAATACGCTGTAATTTATTTGATTAAAAATATTTATTTTTTCACCTCATTTTGAATTAATATCGAAAAAGCAGCCTAATTTTCAATCGAAAATTCACCCGTCAAAATATCGGCTTTTTTCAAAAAGTTGGTATGGTTTCTGTTCGTTGAAATCTCTACTTTCCGATGGTGAAAAAAAATATGTATGTTACCATAGTAAATCTTCTCAGAAAATGCAAAAAATCGAAAAAAACTCGAATTCAATTTTTTTTTTAAGTTATTATAAATAATTTTGAGCTATTTATTAAAATTTACACTTTAATTACTCGAAAAACGTTAGATTACATGCTACATTAATAAAAAAAAATTGAAAATCAAAATGTACTACTATAATTAACAAACAAAATTAAGTTAGTAAAATTAATATTTAATAAGACATCTACAATATTTGGAGAAAGTTGTCGAATCTTTTTTAAATTATATGCGTAGGTGCCTATTTATAACTATTTTAAGATAAATTATATACCTGAGTGACCTACGAAAAATTGTAGCCCATCAAAAGGTATTTCATGGAGAAGTGGGGAAGGGGCTAGGCGGGTCTGGGTCTTACTACATACATACCTACTATTTCGTAACAGCTGTTACAACCGTTAGCCTAGCCAGTATTCGAAATACAGTACAGTATACAACATCGTTTATAAAAATACACGTGCACGCTGAGTTTCTTGAAGATAATTGTGACAAGTTTACTTTAAAAAATCATGTATATTTGAATATGTTTTAAATACATTTTAGATACATTCAAAATATATCTTAAAAGACATAAAAAACATAGCTAAAAGTATAAAAAAATATATATTTCGTATATTTTTATAGATTTTTAATATATTTTTTATGTATTTTGAAATATATATTTTTTTCATGGGATTAACTAAATTTGTTTGTGCATAATTAAGATTATTATTTTTTAATCTTGTACTAATATATCATTTAATTTTAATCTTTAGGTTATGTTACGTTAAGCATACTATTTTTTAAAGAAAATATTACTATTTTAATGTTTGAGTTGATTGATACAGATAAAAAAGAGATAGTATTTACCTTCCTATGCAGATTCGAAAAGTTTTTTTTTTAAAGTAAACTTGTCACAATTATCTTCAAGAAACTCAGCGTGCACGTGTATTTTTATAAACGATGTTGTATACTGTACTGTATTTCGAATACTGGCTAGGCTAACGGTTGTAACAGCTGTTACGAAATAGTAGGTATGTATGTAGTAAGACCCAGACCCGCCTAGCCCCTTCCCCACTTCTCCATGAAATACCTTTTGATGGGCTACAATTTTTCGTAGGTCACTCAGGTATATAATTTATCTTAAAATAGTTATAAATAGGCACCTACGCATATAATTTAAAAAAGATTCGACAACTTTCTCCAAATATTGTAGATGTCTTATTAAATATTAATTTTACTAACTTAATTTTGTTTGTTAATTATAGTAGTACATTTTGATTTTCAATTTTTTTTTATTAATGTAGCATGTAATCTAACGTTTTTCGAGTAATTAAAGTGTAAATTTTAATAAATAGCTCAAAATTATTTATAATAACTTAAAAAAAAAATTGAATTCGAGTTTTTTTCGATTTTTTGCATTTTCTGAGAAGATTTACTATGGTAACATACATATTTTTTTTCACCATCGGAAAGTAGAGATTTCAACGAACAGAAACCATACCAACTTTTTGAAAAAAGCCGATATTTTGACGGGTGAATTTTCGATTGAAAATTAGGCTGCTTTTTCGATATTAATTCAAAATGAGGTGAAAAAATAAATATTTTTAATCAAATAAATTACAGCGTATTTGGGACATAAAAAGGTAAGTTTTCACCAAATTTCGTTAAAAAAAACAAATTTTTGTAAAAGATAAAAATAAAAAACCAAAAACTTGGTTTTTTGAATTTTTCACATAGCTTTTGAGGTTATGTGAAAAAATTGTAAATACAAAAGTTTTAGATCTTTTTATTACCTACAACTTTGCCATTTGTTTTTTTTCGATAGGACTTTTAGTTTTGCCGGAAATCGAGAAAAACCGTTTTTTACCCTTAAAAACTCACCCCCACCCCCTTCCCGACCTCAGATCGCCCGTAAATTATTTTTCCTTTCATTTTTATAATATTCCCCTCCTTTTCTAATGGGTTTCATCCTACTATTATTTTTTTTGGTTTTAAAAATTATCGACCCTGGTCTAAACACGCATTCAGACAAACAAAAAAACATTAATAAAATGACGCTATTTGAAAAAAAATATGATTACTATTAAGTACCCACCTCGTTGCCGACCGTCACACCTGCCCATTTTCCTCGTGAAGCCTCCGTATTTCTTTTATGACACCTCGCCATTTTTTTTTTCTGCCAATATAAGCCTCACGTAATAGGACGCGAGCCTGCCGTTCTTTACAGGGCTCAAATCAATCCCGAAACTGCTACTGAGGCTTCGCTAAAATGGTAAAAAAGGAAATATGCTATTGTGTTCAATTAGTCAAGTAGCGGATGTTCCAGAAAAACAGACAGGCTGAGGTGAGAGAGAGAACACATGGGGTAGAATTTAGATTCGCCAGGGTGGGGCGATCTGACTATAGTGTATTCACGGAGACGAGTTAGTATAGCGCCTTCTCTATCGCACATTATCATACAAATGACAAAGACAAAAAAATCTTTTTTAGGGTCTGTGGGCGTTAACAATACCTTAGAAATGTAAATGTGCGTTCACACTGCGCTTCTTAAAAGTTCGCTTAGTTTATTCCTGCGGCTTCGTCTGTCGTATAAATTGAGAGACATTTACATATTTGATAGAATTTTTTATGGGTACCTACTTTTTTATATATCTGATGGATATGAAGAAAAGAAATAAAATCGAGAGTTAATGATTAAATTTTCTTTATTATATTATAATATCTACCTATAAGTTTATAACATATCATCATCTGGGTGTTTTCAAGCCAGTCGTTAATCCATTAATAAAAGCGTCTCGCCTGCTTTTCACTGTGGTATCGACCCAAGCACTACAGACAAATCACACTACTTACTACGTACTACTTTTGAGGTAGTGGGACCTTCGTTCACCCAAGTTTCATCTAAATAGATGAAACTTGATTTGATTTTTTGATGATTAATTCGTGCATTTTTGATAGCTCGTAGATAATTTCTTCTCCAAAAGAAAGAAAGCAATCAACCATAAACTCCAATACACCTGTCGGTTCACAAGTTGAGCATACAGTCACAAGTAAGAGCACGTCTGCACAGTACGGGAAGTATGAGTAGACTAAAAAGTACTCGTACTGTGTACACCGCCTTAGCGTTTATCACTGACCAATTGCAGTTAAAAAATTGTGTGAGTGAGATAGCGCTCTACTAACTCGTCTCCGTGAATACACTATAGTCAAAAATGTGCTGGATTGACATATGCATACTTTCAATCCAGTTGACCATTGTAAAATACGCAGCATTTTGAAATTAAGATTTGACTAATACATACTGACGTACAAGGCAAGTTAAGTAAAACCTTATAAAAATATCTTGATTAATGTTTCATGTGGTACTTCTCCCTTCAACTGTGTTACGTCTAAGGACCGGCCGTATTGCTCTTGGAAAACTGAACTCAGTGGAGATATCTGGATTCTGTTTAACTTGTGCAAGTAGAAACTTGTGTCAAGTATCTTCGTCACAAATGCTAATTTGTAGTTTAACTGAATTAATAGTTTCAGTATCCTGGTTCTGTGTAAATGTACTGGAAGTATTATTTTCTGCATTAAGTAAATAATAGGTATAAGAATAATACTGCCTTATGCTTTCACGGTTTAAAACTAAACTTATACTGTCACTTAGGGGCTGTCTCCACGAGCGAGAGAATCGCGACGATATTATCGTCCGTGCCACGTATTTCTATACACTCTCTAAGAGGCCGTCTCCACGAACGAGAGAATTGCGGCGATATTATCCCATACAAATACGTAATATCGCGATTCTTTCGCTCGTGGAGTCAGCCCCTGGGATATCTTCTGTCATTATTAATTATTTTGAGCTCCCGATATTTCGATGCTGTTGCAACCGCCATGATCACAGGATGACTGGAGAATGCGGGTGGATGAAAAATAAATTGATATGATGATTGATTTACATTTTATTTTCCATCCACCCACATTCTCCAGTCACACCATGATCATGGCGCTTGCAGCCGGGAGTTCAAATAATTAATAAACTAAGAAGATATCCCGTAAGTGACAGTATGAGTTTAAGTATAAGAATATTTAAGAGTTTAAGGGGGATAGGAGGATATAGCAATATTTGTCACGTTTTCCAAGCTGGCAAGGAATCGATATTCAGCTATGTTGTGTAATCTCATTAGGAAAATGGAGATAGAAAAACCTCTAAACCTTTTGCGCAGCCAGCGTATGGCCTTACCTATGTGTATTACTAAGACCAAAGGGCAATTAACCTAAATATAAGACCCAAGAAGTTATACTTACAAAGAAATTCTCAAAAGAACGACTACAATTTCGGACACAAGCCATTACATCTGCCTAGCTTTTTCCAAAATTTATAGGGGTTTGCTTCCAGTCTAACCGGATGCAACTGAATACCAGTATTTGACTTGGAGCGACTGTCTATCTGACCTAAATAACCCAGTTGGTACTGGGTAATACGGTACAACTTGATAAGACTGGTTGTCAGACTTTCGGGCCACTGACTACCTACCTGTAACGACTGCCAAAGATTTGCAAATGGCAGTCGGGATCAACGGCTTAGGATGCTTTCCGGGGCACGGAGGAAACGGTATGATGGTCACCCATCTACAGACCGACCTTGGAAACCGTTGCTTAACCTAGAAGATCGACAAGCCACTTAACACATCTAAAAACTTTTAACACGCTTTATAATAAAAATCACTACAAACACTCGTAGCACTAACCCGTCCCTTTATCTGAATAAAACAATTTCGTTGAGCCATTTCTCCATATAAATCCTGTTGAAACAGCGCCTGCGGTGGTGCTTTCAGGAAATACAATAAGCACATGTCACGGCCGTTCAATCCCTGTGGCCGGGCACGGCCGCGCCTTGAATTTAAAATAAGCTATCCGTTTTCAAACTAAACCTATGAAACAGGTCGGTCTGGCGAAAGAACAGACGACTTGTACAAGTTCTTGGGATACTGAGAGATTTGTGTTGCTTTTGGGTATTGGTTGCTTGTTGAAATTAAATTGGCGCAGGTAGCATTTTTGTTTTTATTCGAGGTACAAGATTCGTACAGGAAATGCATTATTAAAATAAGTGTCAAAAACTGAAAATAAATCCAGAATTAATTTGGACTAAAAAAAAAATGTATTGTTATTTTATTAATATTGACGGCAAGGTTGGCGCAGTGGCTGATCGATTGACTGCTGTGCTTCGTGTTGCGGGTTCGATTCCCGCACGGAACAAATATTTGTATGGCCTACAGATGTTGTTCCGGGTCTGGCTGTTTGTGTATGTGAGTTTAAATGTTTGTAAACGCACCCACGATACAGGAGAAATTCCTAGTGTGGGGCAATGTCTCAACATGTAATAATAGTACTTAATGTAATATTTGTTATATTACATAACATCATGCCAGTAATCATATCCAAACTCCGTGGCTGCTACTGAGAAATTCCTAATGGAAAAACCCAATAACACTTCCCGACCTGAGAATCGAACCCAGGACATAATGCTCAGCAGTCGCGTTGAGTCTTTCGAGTTGTGCTAGCTAATTTTAGACCGTGTATTATCTTACTAGTATTAAAAATACGAAAGTTTGTGAGGGTGCATGGATGTTTGTTACCCTTTCACATAAAAGCTACTGAACAGATTTGGATAAAATATGACACATAGATAGTCATAACCTGGATTGACACATATGATGCTTTTTATCCCCGTAGTATGATCCCGTGAGACAATTATCGAACTCCAGGCGGGCGAAGCCGCGGGCATAAGCTAGTAAGGTACATAAAAATAGCGTAAATAAAGAATCAATGATGCTGAAATTGGAATCTTACATAGTAAGACGAGCGAAACTTAAAAAGTAACTTTACAATGGTTCCGTGATAAAACACACTGCAACTTATATAGTCCGCTATAAAAACAATATGACTTTAGAGGTATAGTGTTCCTAAAAGAATTTGATTTTAGACATTCTTACAAAGTGTAGAAATATTACAATGTGATCGATCACGGCTGGAGAAGTTTTACTGTTTAAATCTAGACCAAAGATGAGGTTGATACAATATTTATTACATATTTATTATTTAGTGTTAATTGATCTTCAGTCAAGTCAGAATTTAGCATAATGCGACCCGCCCTTACTTTGCACGGGTTGTTTAGAATATCGAGAATTCTTTACTATACAATATGTTAAAATAAATTCTGACCGATCCGTGAGGGTTAGGAAACTTATATGGCAACACATTAGCGCAGACACTACGGCCGCTTCTCGAGTACACCATAAACAAACAACTGACGATCGAACATAGTAATGCCGAAGATAGTGTTGTCACGTTTTAAAAGTTTGTTAGGGAAATGGTAGTAATTTGGGCACAAAAATAAGGGTTTTAAAATTCATTAATATGTTTAATTACATGAATATTTTATGTTTCGTATGTATTTGGTAATGTTACTGGTATACCAATATGCCCCTTTCGGATCGGACAGTTTTTTTAACATATTGTAAATCCGAAATAAATTCTCTAAGTTATGTTTAAAACAGTATCAAATTCGTTGCGAAGTTTAGTAGAAAAACGCGGGCATACAGATGGAAACGACAACCGACTATAAATAATCACATAAAATAATAATAACATACACACAACAGTGACAATTGAACACGGTACACTGATCCTGAATCGAAAACAGCTGCATTCGAAGTGTAAAATTAATAAGAACGCCAGTTATGTCGCTCATAGATCTGAAACAAAAGAAGTCACGAGATTGGCGCAGCTGAGATCCAACATACGGGGAATTTTTATTAAATCTCTGATATGTGAAGTACGTTTGGGAATGCAGATTTGAATATAACAGCCGTATTGCAAGTCTCCGGGAAAATCTGATTCCAATATCACTGTTCATGATACTCAATGCAATATATCTCATGCGTTGAACATGGAACAAGAATATTTTGGTCTCGTCCCAATTTTTAAAGGAACGGTATTTCATATCTGGGTGTGGGACGGACAAATATTCGTATTTGATTGAGAAATGAAAGTAAAACAGAGAATCTGTTCTTTGATATTGATGCAGTACCTTTTTAGTAAAGGTCAAGTGAAATCAGAATGTCGGGTAGGTCGTGGGTAGATATTTATCTACCCACGAATTTGCTCTCAGCGTAATATGTAATGTTAGGTTATATTAATAAACTTACATTGATAGTTCTAGCGTTCATGGAATCTTCGTCCAAACATATTAATTTTGAGTTTTTCTAATCAAATGCCAGTAACTTTTAAATCCGTGGTGGCCAGTTGGCAAACCCACCTACACAAAACCTCTACAGGACATACGTTCTAAAATGAGTATGTTCAAATCCTCGAAACCTTTTTAGACGAAGTTTACATTTCGTAAAGGAACACAAGACTATTACCAGCAACCGTGTGGTTAGCATGTTTTAGGTGCAACATACTTTGCGGTCAAATAATGAGGACATAAAATAAAACGGAATGCACTCGGCGGTGTTAAAACGTAGTTTAGTTTCTGTTCCTATTCTAAGCTGCAAGTTACTAGGAAAGAATAGCTTTGAAAGTGCTAGGTTAGCGTTTAAATGGTAATGTCCTCGTATGAATTAACAGGCTAAGTTACCATCAGTTAAGTCTACACGTGGAAACATCGGATAATCCCATCGACATTCGGCAAGTACCCTAAGCCGTGCAAATGAGCAAAGCGGGATCCACGTCTTGGCGGAACGGAGACCCGCTAAGTCTTCTCAAAGTCGAATCCGTCATTATTATTCTATGAAAAGGGGCCACGAGTTCACCGGATCCACACCTGCGCTGTACAAATAACCACGTAAACCTGACAAATTGTTTCACATTCATATTGGTCACGAGTGCGCAGTGTTACCACGTTGCCAAAAAAAACCGTGGAAACTTGAGGTTCTCTGATTTGGACGGTCACGACCTTCATTCGGTACATTTTGTGGGCCCGCGCAAACATTGCCGTTTTTGCTCGCTTGTTCGGCCGCCCGCTGACTCGGATTATATTTGGGATGGCATTAATCTCCTCGGAAATGGTGTTTGTAATAGAGTTTTTAGGATGCGTCAAGATAATGCTTGTTTTTTTTGTTGGCGTTTTATTTTTGCAGCTGAACCGATAATTGTTTTGTTTGTTTGTTTGCAGCATCAGCGTGCCCCACTGCAGGAGTAAAGTGCCTGGCTAGATTCGAAGCCACTACCTACATATCATAAATCTGCCACTCTCCCCTGCTCGTTTGTTTATTCGTGACTATGTCTCCGTAGATATACTCCTTGGAAAAGTAATTAAGTCAAGCCACCAGCTGCTCACTAATCTGACGTGGTGCGCCGCCAAGTTAGGGACTTCCACTGTGATTACAACGTTATCCCCTAAGGAACTTGGCGGTCTAGATTGCTGACAAAGGACCGCAGCGCCGTTGAGGCGAAAATTAGGAGTGAAAAGACAGGGATTAAAAATGATTGTAGTCTTAAAACGACGTACATAGGTTAATAATTTATAACTACATATTTAAAGTTTCTATCGTAAAACTGCCTCAATGGTCTAGTGGTCATCAATACTATGAGGTCCTGGATTCGATTCCCACGTAGGGCCATCTGTTAATGCGATTTTCCATCAGGAATTTCTCAGAAGTAGCACGGAGTTTGGCTTTGTGTTCGGTTGATGGGACTTAAACATAACTGCCTCTGCCTAATCCTTTTTTTGAGGCGTAATGTTGTGAGTGTTAAGGTTCATTATAAACTTTATCAGGTGCAGTTGGTAAAGAATAAACAAACAGCATTAAACCCTGAGTAGGTACCAAATAAAACATATTCACAAGTCGTTAAACACCCGCTGGCAAAGGAATTCAGAATCCAGGCTTTATCCAATGTATCGTGTGTGGAGATGTATAACATAAAACGCAGGTAAGCTCTGAATAAGTGAGGAGGTGTGTTTAAGTGTTGTAAGTTATTAATGGCGGCTATCACACCGTGGCTTAACACCTTAAGTACGGTCGGACCTGACTTGAGCGAGCTACATTATGCACCTCACTAAACAGAGGATAAGTTACGCTAATTTTACATTAATCGGTGTTTGAGAGTCATTATCAAGTTCTGATGCAGCTTAGTTGAGATGCTGACTAGTCGTAATTTGGTAATATATTTTTAATTAGTCCCAAGAGCCTAGAAAAGTGAAAGTAGCTTCCAAGTATTTTGTATTGCTACTATGACTTCCAACAGAATATATTGATTTTCGGTTTATAATAGTTTAGATTATTAATGTTATCCTGAATTCTTCAAGTTATCATCTAGGAACATCAATTTTAATCCCTATTTGAGTATAAAAAGATTGAAAATCTTATAACGTCGATGTTAATGGACATAAAACTTGGATGAAAGATCTCTGTTTGGTGGTTCACTGCTGACAGAGATACCAATACGAAAAAGGTAAAGTCTTTGTTTTGCTTATTTGAAAAAGGTTGTAGACCAAGATAGTAAGTTAATAACTTACTTCAGTTGTAATTCTAGCAAAACTAATCTGAGAAAAAATCCTGTATTTTTTACCTATACTAAGACACGCACTGCATGTCATATCATGCCTAACCAGCACACTTATAAAAAAATAAAATAAACGTACCTTTTTAAGGAAACACAAACGAATCGTGCCAATAATTTTATTGTACATTATTAATGTTTTCGAAAAAAAATGTAACGTAACATACTAATTGCACGTTTTTTTTTCGTTTTGTTTAATTTTGATGACACAAATGGAATTTTCAGCACAATTTGTATACCTGTGTTTGCTGAAACACCTGAGTGATAATATAACGTTTTTCGTCAAAATGGCCTGTCTCACTTCGTCTGGGATTTTTAATATAAATTCTCAAATGAAACATGAGCACCGGCATTATGACGATGACGCGGGAGTGGACTCATTACAACATCTATTACATTTTAAATGAAAATACCATAAGGTGTTTACATAATATTTGGAATTTAATATGTGACAATATTAAGACAAATAAAAGTTAAAAGCAGATTAAGTTGCGTCGCGTGCCGTAGCGAAATAAGGTTTTTAGAAAAAAAAAATGCAAAGATATTAATTCAACGTTCAAAAGTCTGCCTATCTGTGGAGAAGAAGCCGGACCCTGTGGACTAGAGGACTTTAATATCCTTACTAATATATTATTATAAATGCGAAAGTAAGTTTGTTTGTTATCTTTTCACGCATACGGGGCTGTCTCCACGAGCGAGAGAATCGCGACGATATTATCGTCGTTGCCACGTATTTCTATACACTCTCTTAGAGGCCGTCTCCACGAGCGAGAGAATCGCGACGATATGATCGTCGTTGCCACGTATTTCTATACACTCTCGTAGAGGCCGTCTCCACGAGCGAGAGAATCGCGGATATATTATCACATACAAATACGTAATATCGCCGCGATTCTCTCTTTCGTGGAGACGGCCCCTAAACCACTGAACCGGTCAGCCTGAAATTTTGCATATACTTTGTTAGGTGTACAGAACTGGACATAGGGTACCTTTCATCCCGAAAAAAAGTACTGTTCCCGAGGAAAACAACAATAACGTTATTATGATAATAGATGGCGTCAGGTGTCTTTCGAATCATGACTGAATTATCTTATTACAAGCAGAGTACAACCCGAATTGAATGTCAAATACTAAATTAACGCGAGCGAAGCCGCGGGCAAAAGCTATTATGTAGGTACATAAAAAAAAACATTAACGTACCAATAACTCCAGGTTTGCAAAGAAATAAAGATTTAATTGGATTTACATTAAATGTGACTGACAAGTAGGTACTTTACTTTACTTTCCTCTTCTTCAACCTTTGGCCACCCAATGTTGAGTGTAGGTGTCTTCCAAATGTCTCCACTTTTGGCGGTTTTCTGTAATGACCATCCAGTTTCTTCAGCCATTTTAATGACATCGTCTGTCCACCTAGTCGATTGTCTTGTCACATACCTCCGTCCCGTCCGTGGTTTCTACTCCAGCACTTTTGTTCTCCATTGTCCATCCAGTCTGCGGCAAAAGATAGTAGCTACAACTATGATTTATTGTGACAATATTTGCTATATTTGAAATTGTTCACGTTGAAAGGACACCAGACAATATACCGCTGCCTGTCCAAGAAATGCCTGTTGCGTAGACTACACACTTTATTGGGCCTAATCCAAAACAATGAGTAGGTATTACCAACAAAACTCCTCTCGCACATTGCTGAAAGCGTAGAAATACCATCGCTTATTACAATTACAGTTATCCTACAAATGAGAGTACAAAACATTTATGTAAATATCACAGCGTGGTCTGTAATATTCTGCACCACAACTAAGTTATATTTTAGCATATCTGCGACAGTCTATCTGTTGTTTTGACTGCATAATTCGTGAATGCGTTATAGTGAATTAAATGCAGCTCTGGTTGCATTTTCTTGATAAAATTGGAGTTATTTGCAATTCAGATAAGTCTTCGACTCACCAAGATTACTTTGGCTACGGAACAAAACGGTTCCTTTCGACTTGAGCCTTCAATTTTGAATAAAACAGAAGCCGCAAGTTGGAATAATGTAGTTTTTATTGTTTTCTAGACTTTCTCATTTTGTTTTGAGTTATTGACGACTGTGGCGTGGCCTTTTGTAGGTAACTACTTCATTCAGCCTAACATTGATAAGTAAATACGATACTTTACAATCAGAACAAATTCCTTTTTGGTTCAACAAAATGGTCTTCATTTCACTAAAAGCTAACTCCATTAAAATAAGCATAGTGATGAAGTGCACCGAAAGTTCACGATGCGACCTCAGATATTGCAACACTCTTCCAGATTCAGAATTCAGGAGCCCCCGGCTGAATTATAATGAAGCAAGGAACTTCGCAGCCAGCTTCGGTAGCAAGAAGAGTTATCCTCGAACGGCTATTGTTTTTAATGAATTCCCAACTTTTGAGAAAGTTCGTCTGAGTTAGGAACATTACCTGCAGCGGCAAATTCCGATACCCGAGTAGTGCGATGCGCTAATTATTATATTATCGCTTTTTGTTTTAGTGGCGTTTTAGTGCTAGTTTTTGGAAGAGTGTATTTTGATACTTTTTTCTTCTTTTTCACGACTAAACGACTGATCTTAATGAAATTTGGCAAGGAGATAGGTTGTGTCCTGAGGAAGGACAATGAATATCAATTTTTTTTTCTCACATAAACACATCTAAATTTCCACACGAACGAAGTCGCGGGCAACATCTAGTTCAATAATTGTAAATGACGAAACCTGTGTGCTACACTGTGCTTGGCAGATGAATTACAGTTTTCACAGCTTCGCTCTTCAAGAGGTAGGCTTGTTCTACAAACCCAAAACACTCTCACCTCTTCGTACGTATATTACACACCCACTACGCAACATAACAGTTTATTTATCAGACGCCTACGCACACAATAACACTAAACATAACTTTAGAATAACGTTATTAAAGTCTGAAGCATCTCATTTACGTGCCTACCTTCCAAATTTTACGATTCTCCTGCCAAGATGTTGATAAACCGTCTGTTTACAATACAGCGTGTACAGACGCCAGCACATCGAGCTACTACTATCTGGGCTGCGGGACTGTTCGAAAGAGATACCGCGGCCCTGGAACATAAAGGGCAAAAGAAGGAACATGGGTGGTTTTTAGTCAGTAAAAGTCTGACACTCCCTTCCGCTCCGCCCAGAGTGGGAGGAGTCATTTGATGATTTCCCATCCGAAAACAAAAGCTACTAATATCTGTCAAATTTTCTTTAATAGATTTTCAACTTTATCGCTAAAGCAAAGTTCAAGTTCAAGGTCGATTGGAAAAATTTGGCAAATTCGGGTAGCTTGTGCTGGCGTTTATACCCGAAAAGTGTGGTCATATTTAAGGGTGCGGTGGACACCATCAAACGGAATAACTGTCTCAACGGGACCAATATAATAATCACGAAAAAAACACAGCTGTTCCGTGTAAAACTTCAATACTTACCTACGATCCGAACTGTACGAGACTACACCTTTCTGGTACACGCTGTATACAGTGGTTAAAGAACTTTATGGCTAATGAAAAAGTGTACATTTTAAGACAGCCCGTTAATAAGTAAGGTGAATAGCTTAACAAGATTCTCCTGTATAGCCCCGCGGTTCCTTTTAAGCATTAAAGAGATTTACTCGCAACGAGTCGAGTTCTCATTTATTTATTTTGTAAGTTTTTATGTTTCAGTTTTGCTTTTCATTGTTTTATTTTATTGTTATACTTGTTTTAGGTAATTGTTTAGTAAAATATATTAAAAACAAAACTAAAACAAACAAAATAAACAAATATGAACTCATCTCGTTAATCAGTACGATGCGAAAAAGATGCGCTTCCCTGGTGCGCCGGGTGCGGGCCAGCCCCAACATTATACTGCAGTTTGTAGCGAGCAGACTAGACTGCTTGTGTGTGAATCGTTGCTGCAAGCTTTCAACATCGGTGTTGAGCTTGTAGCAGGAATTCTCATATCTATAAGGCAGTGTTAGGTTAAGTGTGTAGGTTAAGTTTACTAATATAGTTGTTAAGAAATATTGTTCCTAACATATTTGAATCCTGTTACTTGTTAATTAAATATAAATAAACAAATAAATAATCAACATATAGTTTTGTTTTATATAAATCACTCTAACACTCCAAACTAAAATAAGTATCTATGTAACCCAAATCCCAATTCCCATTACAGACAATACATTTGGAATAGGTAAAGAGGCGCTCGAGTCGATTTTTAGGTTAAGCCGTGATTACCTAGGTTGGTCCGTGGATGGGTGACCACCCATTACATCCCGAGTTTCCTCCGTGTCTCGGAAAGCACGTTAAGCCGTTGTTCCAGGCTGTCATTTGTAGATCTTTGACAGTCGTTACAGGTAGTCAGTAACCCGATAGTCTGACAACCAGTCTTATCCAAGGGGTATCGTATTACCTAGCGCTAACCGGGTCAGATAGGCAGTCGCTCCATGTAAAATACGGGTATTCAGCTGCATCCGGTTAGACTGGAAGCCGACCCCAACATAGTTAGGAAAAGGCTAGGCAGATAATGACATTCAGAATAGGTAAACAATTTGACAAATATTTCCCTTTGATTCATTTCGGTCATGTCGACTCAAATCGTCAACGACATACCTCGACAATTCCAACAATTAGTTAGTCCAATGGAACGTCCAGTATCGAATGCCCACCAACCAAACAACCGCACTACTTGTTACAGTCAAGCCGTCAAAACATCAAGTCACCTATCACTTTGACGATAACAAATGCAGTTTGAAATATCCCCATTATGTGCCCGGCCGACACTGCAACTACCATTAGACATGGGTTATTGTGCAATAGTACGTTGGAGGAGAACAAATAGCTATAATTCGAATCACCAGTACCCCTCAGAGGCTCGTATGTTACTACTGTATGCACTCGGCTTGGATATTTTCCACTACGCCAGTTTGTAAAGAGTTCAGACAATTAATGGTTAGTCTAAAAGGTCTTTTAGAGTGGAAATATATTTGTTTGTTTACTTATTTAAAGTTAATTAGGATTTTTTATCATTCCTTGCCAGATTTAAAAAGAGTTAGAAGTTTAAAAGAGAAGTTTGTCAAGAAAACGATTGTGTTGAATGAAAAGCGACCTTTGGCCTCCGGAAAACAACAGAAAAAAAATTATTGTAGTTAGTTAGATTTCGGGAGCGATGCGACGGCAGAAATAAAACGTTAGGGCCCGTTATACTAAGAGTTTTATTTGAAACGACCCGAGCTTACAGAGTTTGATGCAAGACTGCTTATTCTACCTAGCCTAATACATACATAGAACTTAAAACTAAGGTGGTGGTCGCTGGCGCCTGCACATTCCATCATGTCTGGCTGATAAAGACAAAAGTGCAGCGTACGAGCTTATGGCTCTACCACAGAGATAGATAAGGTGAGTTCAGAGAATGTAACTCCTCCCCCCTTGGACCGAAGTTATCGGAAAAACAGAGATTTTCCAAGAACTTCGCAAAAACAATAAACTATAAAATGACAAAACTTAAGTACCTAGTTAAAACGATTATAAGATAACGTGAAGATAACATTCACATATTTTATAACTAATTTAAGAGGAGTAATCATCATAGAGTTAAGACACTAATAATACAGGTCTCTGAATGACTCTATTTTCCTCCTGTTGAGTAGGATTGTCTTCAACACCATTAGAACGACGATCCTGCCTTTTACACATTTTCCTTATATTATACTTATACATAACTACAGCTATTAACAATAAAAAGACGATCGCGTACAAAGAGTAAAGAGCGGCACTGACACTATCACCGTTAATTTCACTGATTGCCCTTATTTCACTATTCGCACTGTTCTTCAGAAGATAATTTAGTTGGCGTATATCATCCAGGTTAACTCCTTTCAGGTTTACAGTTTCCATTTTCACGGCGGTAGAGGTGAGTTCTCGTAGATTAGGTAAGTTTATCACAGGAACAGGCTTATACTCTGTTTGCAGAAGGTAAGAACGCTGTCCATGAAGTTGGATATTTTCTATGGAAACATCACATTGCGGTTCTATGGTTATAATGTATGTTCCTTGTATGCGTTCCTTGGTGTCGTCATTACCACAAGTTTGCGATATAATTTGTTTGTGTTTGGTATACACTATCCAACTATTTGGACTAATCTTCTGTAGTTTCAGATGTTCAGACTTTATCTGACGGGGAATACATCGCGACAGATTATGTTGATATTTCATTAGTTGTTCGATACAGGTTTCTTCCACATATTGAATGAGGTTATTTTCAGAGCAGAGGTATTCTTTGACTGTTATCTCTTGGCATGGTTGATCAATCGGACGATATTTTGACCCTTCTACTAAAAGGTAAGGGAATTCAGGAAAAACAACAAAGGTTTGGTTCATGGAATCCATAGGAAGGGAATACAATTTATAATAATTATAAGTAACATTTAAAATTAACGGAACTTCAATAATAAAGGTTATTTCTTCATTTTTAAGGTAAGCTTTTACAGACAATGACTCTTCTATATTAATTAAATTTCTATCATTTACAGGATACATTAAGTTATCATGTTCATTAATATGTTTTAGTAAATTTAACAATTCATCAGAATTTATTACGGCTTTGTGTAAAACAGATACCTTACAAAATGCAACAGCAGTTTCTAGTTCGCTGAGTTCGGCATTAATAGTACTAAAGTTTACAATAAATTGGTTGAGTAATCCAAATACATGAGTCATATAAATTGAATGCTTATCTTTTGTGTTAAGATTAGCTACAAGGCCTTCAAGCAATTTAATGCGCTTGTTTATTCTATTTGTATTTTCATTAATTATTTCAGTAGTGTTCAGAAAGTGATCCAACATTTCAGAAACCAAGGTGAATTTATTGGCTATTGCCTGTTCTTTAGTCTGAATATTATAAATTAAGTTATCATATCTAACCGCATCTTCATGATCAAGGTTACCAGTTATAATTTTGATGAAAGAGCCTAAAGGGTTTACAATACCACGTTTAAATCTTTTGGATGGAATTAATTGCTGTAATTTCTCTACGGTCTGAGTTTGAATATACTCGACTTGTGTTTTATGTGCCATAAACTCATCTGTGTGGAATTTGTTTAGGTGTAATATTTGGCTGAATTCCGAATATTTTTTAATATTAAAGGAAAGGTCAGTGCTTATGCCCTGAAGATTGATTATTTTAACAATAGACCACTTATCATATTGAATAAACGCTTGGCCTATCTTCACCGGAAGAATACCAGGGTTTTGACTAATCTTTACTGCTTGAAGGGCCTGGCTTGGGAGAGTCCAATTGGTTGTTGTCCATATCACCAGGATCAAACTCCACCTGTGGAGGACGTTTTATGTTTTTGAGAGGTACTTTGGTATCCCTATTGTTTAATTTAATTGGTATGATATTGCGTTCTATCTGACCTGTGACAACGGCTTTTTGGTACCTAGGCTTATCTTTTGCTTGTCTCTTATTAACGGCCTTAGCGAAAACAGGATTACCTATTGCTAAAGCTGGTTCTAATTCCCCTCCTCGTTTCGTTAAAATTCTTTCTTTGTGACCTTTTACTTTTTCCGAAATATACTTATAGAGTGCCTGAGTTCTCTTCTTATGATCTCTAATCAATTGTTGTTTGTAAGCTTTATCAAATTCAGAGTTAAATGTAGAGTTTAATTCGGTATGACCAAACGCAGCTTCAAACGGTGTTAAATCTGTGGTGCTATGAATAGTGCTATTATAGGCCATAACGGCATAAGTCATTACAGAGGCTGCATCCGTAAACTTCTTTTCATATTTTGCTAATCTGTAAATTTCTATAATTGTGGAATGAAAACGTTCTATGAGGCCCATAGAGTTTGGATTGTTTGGGGTCCCTATGTGTAATTTTATTTTATGTAAATCTGTTAGTTCTCTTAGTAATTCACTGTTGAATTCAGTTCCAGGGTCAGAACTTATTTTCTGTGGAACGCCGTAAAATGAAAAATATTTCATCAACGCTCGAACCACTTCAGGTGACGAGCGAGATGGAATTTCTATGGCTTGACCTAATTTACTAAAGGCATCAATTAAAGTTAAATAGTATTTTGATTCTATGCTAAATAGGTCTATAAATATCTCTTGAAAAGGTGCATGTTGAGTTTGAGTTAGTTGCAATAAGGGTGTAATGGGTTTCCTATCATATTTAGAAGTTTTACAACGCTCACATGAGTTAATAATGGCGGAAACGGTTTCAATCAAATTTGGCCAATAATAATTACGACGAATCCGTTTAATGGTTTCACTGATTCCACGATGACATGTCTTACCTTCGTGTAATTTAATTACTATAGCTCTTTGTTCCTGCTCGTCTTCGACGTAAACAACACGCTCGGTACATTCATAAAACTTAACCACATCTTTCTTGAACAGAGAAATTATGATATTACTGAAGTCTTTTCTAAGTTCTTGATTTTCGAAATAAATGAAATACTTAATTTTTGGTTTTATGTAGTCTTTCAAAAATCCTGTGATAAGATTATAGTTATGAAGAGGCAGAAATACTTCTAACACCTTTTGTTTCTTTCTAGATAAATCTTTTACTTGAATCTCATTACGAAACCAGCTAAAGACAAGTATTTGATTGGGCTTGGTATCTATTGCTTCGTTCAAGATCGGTATTCCATTGGATTCGAGATCTTTGGCCGAATGAACTGTCTGTATGGAGGACGACTCAGACGGTATGGGATAATGAGGAGATTCGTCAAGAACTGCCTCAGTTTCTGGTATACTTATTGGACTAGCTGTAGCGGTTCTTTCAGAGTCAGATATAGAAATTGTTGTAGAACCGTCCGTACTTTGTCTAATCATGTCTTCCTGTTCGTCTATATTAACAATCATTGAATTGTTGTCTAAATCGTCGCCTTTAAGGGCATTTAAGCGGATGCGGGAAAGCGCATCTGCGTTTACGTTTTGCTTACCGTTTTTATATATAACGTTAAAATCGTATTCTTGTAAACGCAAACGCCAACGTGTTAATTTGCTATTTGGTTCTTTAAGTTGATATAACCAAACTAGGGGCCTGTGGTCAGTGTAGATGTCGAATTTGTGTCCGTACAAATAGGGCCTGAAATGTTTTGTGGCCCAGACAATTGCCAACAACTCACGTTCAATGGTACTATATCTCGTTTCAGTGTCTGACAACGTTCGACTAGCATAAGCTATGGGCTTGTCGCCGCCTATAGGGCCCTGTGATAAAACAGCACCAATGGCGACTTCTGAAGCGTCAGTGGTTAATACAAATGGTTTATTCATGTCGGGATATTGCAACACTGGTGCATTAATTAAAAGTTCCTTGCATTTTTCGAAAGCCTCAATATATTTTTGATCAGTCAAAACTTTCTTACCCTTTTTTAAGCAAGCTGTCAAAGGTTGTGTAATTTTAGAAAAGTCTTTAATAAACCGTCTGTAATATCCCACAAACCCTAGGAATCGTTTGATTTCAGTCTGTGTCCGTGGTAATGGGTAGTTAAGAACTGCCTGAATTTTGTCGTTGTTTGGTCGAAGTCCGTCTTTAGTCAGTGTATGTCCTAAGTATTGCACTTCTTTGCGTAAAAATTCAGACTTATCTAATTGAATTTTAAGATTGGTCTGACGTAATCTATCAAATACAGATCGTAATCTTTTAATATGTTCTAAAATACCACTAGAGTAAATTAAAATATCATCTAAATAGACCATGCAATGTATACCCTGCAACCCTCTTAAGACATTGTCCATTGTCCTTTGAAAGGTCGCTGGAGCGGTTTTGAGGCCAAATGGCATACGAAGGAATTCGTAATGCCCATTTTGTGTTGAAAAAGCTGTTTTCTCAGTGTCGGAAATCTCTATTTGGTGATAGCCGGAAGCTAAATCTAGGGTTGTAAAATAATTGCTTTTGCCAAGTTTGTCAAGTAAGTCAATTATGTTGGGAAGTGGATATTTGTCGTCGATTGTTATGTCATTGAGTCGGCGATAATCTACAACCATTCTATATTTTAATTGACCGGAAGCATCTGCCTTTTTGGGAACCAAATGCACAGGTGCACTCCAGGGTGAGTGTGACTCGCGGATCACATTGTCTTTGAGAAGTTTTTCAACCTGTCTTTTGATTTCTTCGGCTTGCGCTGGACCCTGTCGATAAGGTTTGATATAAATGGGATCTTCATTAGTGGTTCTTATATGATGTTTAACTTTATTTGTAAAGGTTAAAGGCAGCTCTTCACAGTAAAATATATCTTTGTACTCGTGACATAATTCACTAATAAGGTCACTTTCTTCTTGATTAAGGTGGTCAAGTCGCAATTTCTTTAAATTGTCTGTCAGTAATGAATCTATCTCTACGTCCGTTAAATCAGTCAAATTATTTACTATACACTCGTTAGAAAAAGAAGTAACCTCGAACGGAGAAGTTATAATTAAATTCATTTCAAGGCTAGTTGCGTTCTGTATAACAGTAGAAGCTAAATAATTTTCACATTTCACGATTGCAGCTGGCATTCGAATGCCTTCATGAAACTCTTTGTAATCTAAAATACCATAGCCATCCTTTTGATTAACAGGTAATTTCACTCGATGTTCGGTCCGGGGTTCTAGTCTAATTTCAGGGTCGGTAGAGTAAATTATAGGAATTTTGACGCCGTTTGTCTTTAACATCTTTTCCTTAAATGATAAATCAGCATTAAGTCGAGTTATAAGATCCATTCCAATTAACCCGTCATATCTGGTGTCCACATCATAAACATAAAATTTTTGATACCCTTCGTTATTAAAAATGGAAAATAGGGGAATTTCAGCTACTTCATGATGTTTACTAGTCGCATGTATGCTTGTAACTGTAAATGGTTCATAGAATTTTAATTGAGGAAAATACTCATCAGCTTTTCTGGGACTTATAAAAGACCGCGTGCTTCCTGTGTCCAACATAAATTTACCGTTTATCTCAGGGATGTATATGTATGGATGTTTTAGATTGGCGTTAAAATTAAGTTCTATCATTTCCGGCGGGTTTGTATTGAATGTATTTGAAAATTTTGGACAACTTCCGGATCACTGTTATTTTCAGTTGAATTTAAATTTTCAGCAGTTTTGGTAAATTCTACACTAGGCCTCTCATCTACGCAACCATCTTCAGTATTGATATTTTTGTAGTCGTAGTCACAGTTTGTCGTCATATTCTGCATATAATCGTCATGAGTGACGTCGTAGTAGTATTGTTCGTCATCCGTATAAAGTTCATTTATAGGAAAACCTTGTTGTGGTTTAACCGCTGCTGGAGCAGTTCTCATTGTCACGTCACTATTGTGGAAATTATTAGTCGGACGATAGGCCGAAGCTTGGACGGGTCTGTAGCCAAATTGTCCTACTTGGGGTCTATAACCAGGTTGCGCTGTTGGGGGTCTGTAGGCAAATGTTCCTACTTGAGGTCGAAAGCCTAATTGCTGGGGGTTTTTCTTATCAACGACTGGTTCAAATTGAGCCATTTGCGGTCGACCAATTTGTTGATTCGGTATATTCGGGCGTACGAAATTTTGATTAGGTATACCAAATTTGAATTGAGTTGGGTTTGTAAAAGGTCTGAAATGATTATTTTGCAAGGGCTTCAGATTGGGTGAATTAAAAACAATTCCTCCATCACGTGATGGTAACATATGACTTTGCGGTCGGTGTTGCAACATTTTATTACGTAAATTATATTGTTCCTGAAAGTTAACTTCTTCAAGGACATATTTTAAAGCTTCTTCCAACGTAGTAGGGTTTTTAATTCGAATAATCCGCACCATGTGTTCTGGTAAATTATACAGGAAAACATTAAGAGAAGTATTGTTATAAATTATTTTTTTAGCTTCTTTTAATGTTGTAGAGCTGTTCTGATTCACTTTTGAAATTAATATAGCACGAATGTCTTGTATTCGGCTACAAAACTGTAAGTATGACTCGCCTTGTTTGATTTTTAGGGTCTCCAGTTCAATAGCAACGCATTCCTCGCTCCTGGGATCCCCAAAATGTTGGATCAATAAAGATTTTAATTCACTATACGTCTCAAAATCACCTCTTTCACTAATTAAGGCTGCCGCTTTACTTTTTAATTTACTCGTAATAGTCTGCATTAAAAATTCATTTCGGTCCGTAGTCCCTTGATACTTTTCAATAACATATTCGCACTTTCTTAAAAATAAACTAAGCAAATTAGTTTCACCACTGAATTCTGGAATTAAATTTAAAACATCCCGAGGGATCAACGATTCAGCGAGTTGCATAGAAAATGGTGTTTCGGTACGAGCCGACGGGGCTGCACCGGTTGCCGCGGTTACAGGAATCTGACCTTGATTCATTTTAAATGAAATCGTAAAAAAAAAAACGAACAAAAGATAAGCAACAATTTAAAACAAAAATAATTAAAAGTAAAATTCTAGTTCTATAATTATCAAACTTAATTAAAATTAAAAGAAAAGAAAATGAAACAATAAAAGAATGAAAAACCTTATCGTTATAATAACGTGAAAATAATATTCACTTGATTTATAATTATTCACTAATTATTAAGAATTAATTTCCACCATAAAAGGTTTTTCACTCGATTTTCCAGATTTAATGAAATAATCGGTACCTACAAAAATATATTTCATATTATTAACATTACTATTATGGGGAATTAGGAAGGAAGTAGAAGGTTACTCACAGTCCAACCGCCTTATAAACTTTCAACATCTCTGCTCACCCACGTTATCGTTACGCTTATCTAACGTATTTATTTGGTTCGAGGATTGCCAAGAACGTCTCACTGATTTTAAGTTACAACGACTCTACGTTATCACTCGCGAATAAGTTCTTTAGTGTTCTTTCCACTTTTCCGTGTAACACTTGACTTTCCGCGAAAGCAACGGTTTACGGCAATCCTACCGGCTGCGCCAGTTAGATTTCGGGAGCGATGCGACGGCAGAAATAAAACGTTAGGGCCCGTTATACTAAGAGTTTTATTTGAAACGACCCGAGCTTACAGAGTTTGATGCAAGACTGCTTATTCTACCTAGCCTAATACATACATAGAACTTAAAACTAAGGTGGTGGTCGCTGGCGCCTGCACATTCCATCATGTCTGGCTGATAAAGACAAAAGTGCAGCGTACGAGCTTATGGCTCTACCACAGAGATAGATAAGGTGAGTTCAGAGAATGTAACTAGTTAGTCTGTGCACTAGTATTTTTTAGCTTTGTATCAATAACAAGTATCCAATGCTCATAAGTCGTAAGTTTTTCAATTAAAATGAAAAAGAATAGAATAAATTCTTCTTGTCTGGAAACTTCATTAGTAAATAAAAAACAAAAGAATTGGGAAAATTACAGTCTTATGAATCTAATTAGCAGATATTTTAATTAAACTTAAATTATTCATACCTATTGAATCAAGGCATCGAAATCTCTAGAATATTTCAGATATTAGAATTTTTAAAATGCATTACGATTGAACTCTTCAACACTTCAATTATGTTTACTTTTACTTAAATCTTAAAATTAATATTGAGAATTGTAATATGATTGTTTAACACTACGTATACATTGACTTAATTTTAATAAGTGCAATAATAAGTCTCATTAAATTGATAACTAGTATAGTTCAGTGATACATATATAAATCGATCGACTAATATAAATAACAATTTTACACATGGTTGAATCATAATTTATTTTTTATTTTTTTAAACAAGCTTTTAATATAATAAAAAGAAGAAAATTTAGGTTTTGCTTTGAACGAGTATACATAGTTAAGTGCCCGTGCTATTAACCGTTGAGGAGTTCACTCGTGAGGAGATAATTCCGGCAGCAAGATCAAGTCATGTCTGTCATAAAAATGTATTGTCAGCAGAACCTAAGGTGTGTGCAAAATTTCAGTTCAACCGGTGGGTGGAAGACAAATCTGTGGACGACTTGTGGTACAGGAAAAGGTTGAAGGTACAAGAGCGCGCGGCAGCTCAATGGTCCACTTCACGAATGTACAAGAAAAGCCACAGTAAGGGAGAAATGGCGACGGATTGTGAAGCTTGCTACCAACCCTGATATGGCGACCACGACCACTCTGCCAAGACTGTGACGACGAAGAAGAAGAAGAAGGTCGGCGGAACTGGTGTGAAATTCAGTTGTAAGATTTGACCAATAGTCATACTAGCTAACAAGGCAAGTTAAATAAAAGCTAATAAAAAATTGACTGAGTCAGCCTGGGTGCGAAAAACGGAAGGCAGGGTGTGGAGGCGAAGATTGGGAGAGCCCTGTATCCAACAGTTGACTGCAATACGCTGAGCTGATTTATTCAGTGATAAGCTTAAAAATGCAATGTAAGTAATTGAAATAATTATTCCAATTAAATTATATCGCGCACTCGAAACAAAATAAAAGCGTCAATTAAAATCTGAAATCCCGTTACCAAAGAGTAGAGAGTATAATGGCAATGGAATTACCGTCAATCTGTCACGAGCAATCAATGAAATGATTACATTCTCTGTGGAAATTCGACAAATAAGTTGAGCTCGTAATTATTGCCGGTCAAATATTTGTCATGGAACCTTCCTGTTTGTTGATGAATAAAGTAATAATGTTACATGAGTCTGATTATGTTGGTAGACATACACATAAAAGCATAATCAAACTCATGTGCCTACTGAAGGGAAAGGCCTACAGGTTTTCTTGAAATACTTCTTCTCATAAATGGGTAAACCAAAATAATGATGTTTTTCTTCACAGTATTAAGGTTCGTATTTTTTTATTAACTAATCACACTTATAAAGAACACGAGAGCTGTGTGACCTAGACAAAACTGTCTCAAGTCAGATATACGAAAACAATTATATTGAGATCGTAACGAAATAGTCTGGAAACTCATAATCTGCCTAGCCTATTCCCAACTATAAAATAAAAATTAAATAAATTGTGTTTTATTTCAGGCAAAATACCCATAAACAACAAAAAAAAAAAGTATCAAAACACTACACAACCACTATCACAACTATGTTGGTGTCGGGTTCCAGTCTAACCGGATGCAGCTGAATATCCGTATTTTACATGAACTGACTGCCTATCTGACCTCCACAACCCTGTTAGTACTGGGTAATACGACACCCCTTGGTAAGAAATAGTGTCGGAAGCTAAACAACATTTGGTCAACGATAGACCAAAGTGTTTTGCCTAGGTCTGCGTGCTAAAGAAAATAAAATATTTCAAAGATAACCCTAAGCCAACCGGGCTTAGGGTTATATGATCGAGCTTCCAATAAAATATAAATCTGAGTGAAGAAATAACAACTGTGTGCATCAAATGACTCCTCCCGCTCTGGGCGGAGCAGAAGGGAGTGTCAGACTCTTACTGACTAAAAAACACCCATGTTCCTTCATTGGCCCTTTATGTTCCAGGGCCGCGGTATCTCTTTCGAACAGTCCCGCAGCCCTGGCAGGCACCGGCCCTTGCGGGCCCCTCCCGTTTGCTGACATCTCTTTGAGGCGCGCGTGGAACACGAACGCGCCGTCGACACGGCCTGCCCGTCGTCAAACGACGGACGGACGGCGAGCTAGCCCATTACTCACCGTCCACAGGAACAACTGTGTGCCTTATGCCAATAAATAATATTGTTAGAGAAAAACTAGAGTGTCTGTTCTATTTTAAAGAAATGTCTCCGTATTGATCCTCATCCTTTAAAAGATACGCATTCGTGTTGCATGACTCGTGGGTAACCCACTCATTGAATTCCAATAACTAATCTTACCAAAGCGTACCACTACCGCGTTACCTAAAAAATGGCTTGGTAAAGGGAATACCAAGTAGTATCAAGTAGTGTAAGTAAAATAAGTAATACTAAAAACACAGCAAACCCTTTCATTTGGTATCTATATCATGGGAATGCATAAAAAAGAACTAGTCGGCCATCTTTGGGAGTCCACCATATTGGATTTAGAATAACGTCACTTAACTAACCTTACATTGTCATCCAAACTAAACATGTATGCAAAATATCGGCTCAATCGTAAACCGGAAAGTAGGTCAAATTTAACTTCTAAGATTTCTTTATATATTAGTTAGTTAGTTAAATACAGGTGAAGCTAATAAGACCGCGTTAAAAAGAAGGCACGCCATGTAAAAAAATACTAGTATTAGATGCATTCAGTTAGACTGGACGTTAGTCCCAACACTATTAGATAGAAATAAGTTTTTAAACTATCATGGTCTGCACTAACATTATAATTACCACTAGAAACGGGATATTTACCATGTCTAGTGTTTGTTTTGAGTTCCCGTTATTTCGGCGCTGTTCCAAGCACTATGATAATGATCAATCATCAATCATCAACGATCAATTCATGATGGGTTTATCCGTGATAATGGTGCTTGCAACAGCGCCGAAATATCGGGAACTCAAAACAAACAGTGGACATGGTAAATATCCCGTTTCTAGTGGTAATTATAAGGCTAGGCAGAAACTTACATTAAATTAAAATAAAACTTCACTTGTAACGTAAGATTGCTTTGTTTAGTCGACAAACAAACACGCATCTTCCATACAAATGTATCGTCAATGAGAGCCGATCTTCGTCTGAGCCCTCGTAACTCCATCGATCAGAAAGGAATCGTATTGTACTCGATCAGAGTAGGTACTTTCTAGAATGTCGACTGTTATATTGTATACTGCAGACTTCTGTTTATGACTGTGTATTTAATCAAGGTATCGCATTGTGTTCGTGTATAAACAGTTGAAGGTTTCTTCAGTTAAACGAAGTACTTTCTCGTACTGAAACTGATACTTTAGCCTGCGTTATATCACTGCTGGGTAAAGACTTGTTCCAATGACTTCCAGTTGTTTCGATCCAGGTCTAATGTGGACCACTGGTTGTTGGTTCTGTCCAGTCATTTTCTACTAGGTCCGCGACGCCTTTTGGCTGTGTCAAGGCTCCAGAAAGTGGTTATTTTGGCCCACACTTCATTGGGCATGCTCACTTCACTTTCTCGTGCACACATAAAAATCACGCCATATCCCCGCAGGGGTAGCAGAACCAACAGTACGCCACCAGTTACGATTCTCACACATTCCTCTTGTTTCATCCACGTTCATGATCTGGTTATATACGCACGCCGGTTGCGACAACAACGCAGCTGATCTTTCTGAAGGACATCGCTAATCATCATCATCTTCCCGCCCTTGTCCCATGTTATTTGGGGTCGGCGAAACTCGATTTTTTCTTCCACCCACATCTGTCAATCGTTACATTTACTCCTTTTCCCTTCATATCATTCCTCACACAATCCATCTATCTTTTATTTGGTCTTCCTCTCCCTCTCCATCCATCAACATTTATATTTATCACTCTTTTTGTCACATGGGTTCCATCCCTTTTCATCACAGGTCCATACCAAGACAGATGACTCTCTTTTATCTTTTCTGTAACAGACGCCACTTTTAAACATCCTCTTATATACTCATTTCTTATAAGAGGAAGTTTGAAATTGGCACCTTCATTACTAATAAGGCCAGGGCGGTGTATGTCTGACCATGTTTTTTTTACACATGTAGGAAGATCTATCTTGGCTTCGCAAAATAAAATGTCTTGGCATCAGCTGCGATAGTCCTCCATTTAATTCAATATTTCGTGGTTCTCGCCAGTTTATCGCGCCAGGATATAGAGATCTATGAAAAATGCTTTAGCTGCGGTATTCTACCTATGTTGTATTTTTTTTTAATGTGTAGCGATGACGCGGTCTAGGGAGGAGCACGCTTGCCTAGAAGAAACCGATTCACTAGAAGTTTGAATAGATCCAGATTAATGACCAGGGAACAGGAAGCCGATAGTGAATTACAAATTTACTAATAGACAACGCACTGCCTCACCCTCTGGGAATAGATTATTGTAATGCTGTACACGAGTTTCCTTTATACCTATAGATTGTAAGCTCAAAATGATTTAAAAATATATACGAGTATATAAAGTTTGGAACTTCGTTATACACCATTATTTTTAGGTCGTTCTGGAGCCGAATACCATGAACTCGATCATCGAACTCGAAACGATTGGGACTATTTAAAAAAAAAATAACAATAATAAAAAAACACGAAAGAATAAATTTAATGTTTTTTTGTGAAATAATGAGAATCGATCGATGAATGAATTTTTCAATGGGTATCGTTCGCATGTGTTGCCGATCGTGGATACGTTTTACACACACATATGCATTTGAGTTCTCATTATTTTAAAAAAAAATATTGAATTTATTCTTTCGTGTTTTTTTTATTGTTATTTTTTGAAAAAAATAGTCCCAATCGTTTCGAGTTCGATGATCGAGTTCATGGTATTCGGCTCCAGAACGACCTAAAAATAATGGTGTATACACGGCTCGTTGTTATTAACGTATAATAATATTAATTTACGCATTAACACATTGTGTTAAGCAACAATATCCCCTAATAAGCAATAGCAACCGAGCAGATAATACTATTACATGGAGCTGCAATCCTGCCCACTAATTAATCAATCCCTGATCAAGGCATTGCTACACATGATGTTAACACTTAAGGCGTACTTACACGGTTGGCCACCCCAGCAATGCGGCCATGCGTCGACTGTGCTCCGCTGGGTTAAAGCCGACAGAATCGTATTAATTCTCGATTGAAATAGCTTCGATATATTGGCAATATATGTATTGCAGGAGGAAGGTTTCATTTGTCCATTTAAACTGAGTACCAGGACTAATTGTGATACCATTAGCTATCACCACGTGGCAGCAAAAAAGGTGAGCTTTATTAAAATTACTCTTTTGTATAACGTAAAAATTAAAATAGCAAGAAAATGCAGGCACGTTGCTATCAGGTATTAGCTACGAAAGCGTACCACGTTTAGCAGCGACGAAGCACGTTGTACAAGCTTCGTATGACGTCATGTAAGCTTCGTAGAAATTTACGTTTAGTTACATTTTTATTCAGGGTGAGATGATAGCAGCATTTATTATGGTTTTATTTTTTCCGATCTAATAACAAAAACATCACAAAATGCTGGTGTTTATGCATTGTATAGATACAATATGTCCAGTCATGGACTAGCGATATTCTAGGTACGTAATATATAACAACTATTCTAATACACTTTGTTGACTTGGAAAGAATTCGTTTGTTTCCAAACAATTGTCGATTTGCATAATTTTTTCTTTTTTTTTTATTGAGTTTTTTTTTTATGAAAGTTACAAAAATGTGAACTCATTATTTCGTAATGTTGATGATAAACAATAATGTTGCCCTTCGATTAAGCCTATTTTCGTCTCGGTAAGACCAAAAATTCGAGAGATATATTTTTTTTGCAAACACGTAGAGTTTATCACAATAAAAAAAAATGGTTTACGGACGATAGTTTAACGTGACAACGTCGCATAGGCCAATCGAGTGGAAGGCCTCATTTACGGAGACGCGGGGCGTCGCGCGTTGCGTTGAGCGTCGCGGCCCGCACTGAATTCAAATATATGGCGTTGTATGAGTGCGTTTACGGAGAAGCGATTTTAGACGCGTTTGTTTGAATTAGGGCGTTTTTTGCGGCCGAGCCCGCGAATGGCACCGACGCGTCCCACGCGGCGTTTATCGCGGCGGCGCACGCAGCGGCAATTCTCGATGAAGCTATCGTGCGCTCCCATCTCTCGCCAACATAAAACTAGTCGATTTGATCGAGGCGAGCGTGCGCCGCCGCGATGCCCGCCGCGTGCTTCGCTACACGCTAGAGGATTAGCCGCGGGCGCCGCGGCGGGCACCGCCACGCTTCCCGTCTCGCTTCTCTATGAACATGGTCGTATATTGCTATAAGTTTGTGTTTACGCGTGCGATGATGCGTGCCGCTTCACGCGCCGCCCCACCGTAAACAGAAAAAACGTCCGCCGCGCCGCGAGACGCCACGCCACACGCGACGCGAGACGCCCCGCGTCTCCGTAAATGAGGCCGAAGAGAGATAGATGCGGCGCTAGCGTACAATGAGCGTAACGGGACAATGAGCATCACGGGACAATGAGGCATCCTTTTTCGTGCATGCAGCCGGCGTTCATCGACTTATTAGACGTTGTCACGTCAAAAATCAAAATGGCTGCCAAATAGCGGGGAAACGGATTGGACCTAAGTATGTAGTGTATTTGTGTATGCTTTTTTATTTATTTTATTGTTTAACACTCGCTTGAATATATTTTCAAATACTAACTACAACTTAATCTCATAACATTTGAGAAGGAATGTAATTTTGGTGAAATGGTATGGGTTTGCCCAATGCCCATATAATTTCATCCAAATCACAAACCCTAGTTGATTCTTGTTACTAGAAACTGCAATGTGCCGGTTAAATTGTTCAGACCAAGCAATTGCTGTTCTACGTTGAATACCATATACATACCAGACATAGACATATACAGATATACATAGCCTGACGCGAGAATGTCTCGAACGTCAGGCTATGTATATCTGTATATGTTCTCGCGTCAAACCGAATAGTCCAGTCATTATAGTAAGTTCACCTCGGAATTCGAGATACCCAGCTGTAAGTCTGTAAATACTTGTATATTGACACCCTAAAAGTTGTCTCAAAACCTACATATGGTAGGGTGTAAGCAACTATTAAATTTCAAGGTCAAAGGTCACAAAAATCGTTTTTTTGCGCTTTTTTGGAAATATCTCGTTTCCTATGGGTTTTTTGCTATTTATATTTTCATCAATATTGTAGAATACAAAATTCTCTACAAATTTTGTTCACAAATTTTTTTTATACGATGAACCGTTTTCGAGATAGAGGTCGGAGAGCGCGCGGTCACAGCATCACTTCAGGTCAACCGGTGCCTCCGGTCGAAAACGCGCCATATATAGTTGATGAACTATCGATAAATCAATGATTATAAATATTTGTCAATTTTTATTAACTATTATATTATATTTTATCATTTTTTTCCTAACCTATCCACTTTTTATTCAGTATTAATTTATTTAACAACACTTACCTGCCCATGTAATTGCAGAATTGTTAATGAAAATATAGGAATTATATTTGAATTTTAACCTAATTAATAGTAATTACTTCTTAAATGATGAAAAAAAAACAAATAAATTATGAATTAATCTTTTTATTCAAAAATATCATTCAATACATTTACTTTTATTGAAAGTAAAAAAATGGAATAAAGGGTACAAAAACTACAATTTATAATTTTAATCATCTTCTTCCTCTTCATCGTCGTCTTCTGGCTGCTGGTAAATTTCAAACTGGTCTTCATTATCGTCTTCAACGACATTTGTCTCAAGTTCTTCCATGATTATGGGGTCAAAGGTTCAATCTTCGTTAATGTCGCTCTGATATGGTAGAGCATTGAGACAAGCTTGCCCATTACATTGGCCACAAGCTAAAGAGCATTGCATGCCCGCTTTCCTACTTCCGCATCGCGAACCACAACCTCTCTTGCAGTTGCAGAAAATTGTATTTAGCAAATCTTCTGGAGCAGGTGGAAAAATTGTCATGATAGGCTCCAGAAAATCGTTTCGCATTGCCCAACCCCATACTTGGGGTTCCAAATCATGTCCTAACCAAGTTTGAACTTGATAATATACACGGTTGAAATGTTGATGAGCAGCTGCACTTGTTGGTGGAATATTTGAAAGCTGCACAGGTTTATTAAGTTTTGTAGACTTGACGTAATGCATATAACGAAGATGATCGAGACTTTTCACAGATTTCGGAGCATTATAGACTGCCAATTAATGCATGAAGAAAATGATAAAATATAATATAATAGTTAATAAAAATTGACAAATATTTATAATCATTGATTTATCGATAGTTCATCAACTATATATGGCGCGTTTTCGACCGGAGGCATCGGTTGACCTGAAGTGATGTTGTGACCGCGCGCTCTCCGCCCTCTATCTCGAAAACGGTTCAGCGTATAAAAAAATTTTTTATACAAAATTTGTAGAGAATTTTGTATTCTACAATATTGACAAAAATATAAATAGCAAAAAACCCATAGGAAATGAGATATTTCCAAAGAAAGCGCAAAAAAACGAATTTTGTGACCTTTGACCTTGAAATTTAATAGTTGCTTACACCCTACCATATGTAGGTTTTGAGACAACTTTTAGGGTGTCAATATACAAGTATTTACAGACTTACAGCTGGGTATCTCGAATTCCGAGATTCTTACCTAATTTAAGCTTAAATGACTGGACTAGAAGTGATATAAAGAGCTTTACACGCCTTTCAAATGTATTTACATATTCGATTCAATCTAAATAATGAGAGACGTATGCATGCTCTCTTTGTTTGTCGGAATAGGTAAGCTGCTCCGTGGATTTCTGGTTCGAAAGTTATTGATATATTCTCTGAGTATTGTTTCGAGTGGTTTCTGATGGGCTCTTGCTTCGGGATTTCATGGTAAACTAGCTTATTCCCGCAGCTTCGCCCGCGTGGAGTTCGGTTATTGTCCCACGGGATCGTCCTACCGAGATAAAAAGTCCTATCCTATGTGTTAATCCAGGTAATAAGCTAACTTTATGCCAAGTTTTATCCAAATCCGTTCAGTAGTTTTTGCGTGAAAGAATAACAAAAATCCATCCATCCATCCTCATAAACTTTCACATTTATAATAACTGTCAAATCATTAGAAAATGTTAAAACAAAAAAAAATGTTAGACTACGTGATTTTCGACGCCCTATTTGCCTCTGTTGGGGGATGATTTTGGAAAAACTGTGATACACGTTCCTCATAATTGCAACTGAAGAGTATGTACATAAATTTTTAAGTCAATCGACCCCAAAATAAAAAGTTTCTTAGAAAATACAACCCCCTTATTTCACCTTCATAAGCGTGGAATTTCGAAAAATCCTTTCTTAATGGATATCTACACTTTGCAAAGAATACACCCTCCAAAAAAAAATAATTTCTGGCAAAGTAAATTTATCCGCATCGCTGGCCCAGAAGGCTGGCAGCATTGCTACTACGTTGGATGGTAATGCTGATTCTTTGGCCCAGAAAGGCTAGCTCTCTGGTCACATGAAGAGTTGACCAACCGCCTAGCGATATTCATAAATAAACTGGTTACTAACATTTTTTTTTTTTGTATTGGAAATCATCAAATGACTCCTCCCGCTTTGGGCGGAGCGGAAGGGAGTGTCAGACTTTTACTGATAAAAACCCATCCATGTTCCTTCTTTTGCCTTTTGTGTTCCAGGGCCGCGGTATCTCTTTCGAACAGTCCCGCCGCCCTGGCAGGCATCGGCCCTTGCGGGCCCCTCCTCTTTGCTGACATCTCTTTGAGGCGCGCGTGGAACACGAACGCGCCGTCGACACGGCCTGTCGTCATAAGACGGACGGACTAGCCCATTAGGTACTCACCGTCCACAGGCCCGCGACTGGTTACTTACCTATGGCAATATCCATTGTTATTGGAGCACATAAATTTCTATGTTTCTATTCTAACTCACATAACCTTTTGGATGCATAAAGTACTGCTACATCAACAGTCTCAAGAAGTTATTAAACCATCTTGTAAGTGCATTCATGTAAGTGATGGCGCAGATCTATTTACACGCAACATTTTTCACCATCAGTCCGACTCCACGAAGGCGTTTGTTCTTTGTTTTATACAAACGTACTCTTACATATTTCACAGACGCTGTACAGTCACGAGCACCAATATGTGTAAACAATATGTTAAATAAAACCTGTCCGATCCGAAAGGGGCATATAGGTATGCCACTTTGGCATAATGAATTTTAAAAATGCATGAATTTTGATCTAAATTAGAAGTTTGTTCATCAAAAACGTGACAATACCATCTTCGGCATAAGTATATTCGATCTTCAATTGTTTTTGAAGTGAAAACTTCTTTAGCGGCGTTGAGCACTTTAAAAAAATTGTTCTGTAATGGGTATAAAAATCTTAAACTCGCGTCAGGACACGTGACAAAGCGTAAGACGGATGGAGAGTAGACGATTTTGAACTTAACCATCAACATTTTATGGTTTAAAATCATTTAAAGAAATTTGGAAAAAGCGTAAGACGGATGGAGAGTAGACGATTTTGAACTTAACCTTCAACATTTTATGGTTTAAAATCATTTAAAGAAATTTGGAAAAAGCGTAAGACGGATGGAGAGTAGACGATTTTGAACTTAACCTTCAACATTTTATGGTTTAAAATCATTTAAAGAAATTTTTAAATGTTTCCAATCAACTTTGAACCTAATGCTTTAGGGATAAACACGGAATAGAAAAAACCGTAGACAGAGTATTCTATAGACTGCTGGATATCTTCCTTTGCATTCGCACAAGAAAAAGAAGAACATATAAACGTCACAAGCAAAGAAAAGAGACAGAGTATAAATATTTCTGTCCCTTATCGCGTGTCGGCTGAGCACATCATTGTGCACAACAAGTTTGACGTTTGTGGCGGTACCAGATTGACATCCAATTTGTTTATTAACAATTGCATCGAAATTATACACATTATATGATCTTTTCGAGCTTAATTCGACAACAGTACATTTGTGCAACTGTGCAAAATGGTAAGGTGCAGTGTAATAAACTGTAAAAGTGATAGTTTGATGAAGATTGCTGGACTGTCCTTTCACTCGTAAGTATTAGATCTTTTTAAGTATTCAATCGCTTTGTGTCCTATTATTTCTCATAAAATAGTCGCAGTAATGTACCAACTAATTCGTTTAATGGATAAATCTCGTATAATCGTGATTTTTGCAATAATTTTATTATCTTACCTCAAAATTCAGTGTTGCCACTTTTTGACGGGGAATTTACCCTTTAATATGGGTAATACCGAATAATGCAATGTCTATAAAAAAATACTCTTCCGACCTTGATTCATATGATATTAGTAATACGCACTACTTAAAATCTATGTTAGTAACACACGTATTATACGATTTTAATTCGTATAACTGCACTCACCTGACGCAAAAAATGAAAGATAATAAAAAATCTTATTAAATTTTCAGATTTCCGAATAAACCCGAAATAAGAAACTTGTGGATTGCTGCTACCGCATGAATCTTTAGGATGTGATCCTATGATCAACATAGATCATGATTATTTAACAGATCCTTCTAGGCTTACTCTTTATTCTAAAGAAATAATAACCTATATTGCTGGTTTTATTGCAAGAAAGTTGAGGAAAGTTATTAAATGTGAGGATTGTCTTTTGGCTTTGATCACAGATAAGTATCACGGAATCATTGTTAGAAGAGACAAAGGAGGCCTTATTTATCCTTCTACTGACTTAAATAAAGTCTGTGAATTGGCAGAAAAGATATTTCGAGCGCGTTCACATAAAGGAAATTCATTTTTTAATGAGAAAAATGTGATGTCAACACTTATATTATCGTGTTACAAGGAATGCACACGTACCAATATTAATATATTTATTAATGACCATTTCGACAGTCAGCCTTTTATAGGGAATCACAGAACTCTCCTCATTAAATCAATCGCAATGCATTACTTCGAAACCCGTATTCACCATAGTACCAAACAATGTTTTGAACCACAATCGAAAATAAGAATTATACATAATAAGTTAGTGCTTTTTCAAGGACAGTAATTTGTTTATTAAATAAAATATTACAGTTGCATCATTGCTATGTTTTATCGTTTTCTGTGTATTTGAATGTTCATTTTAATTTGCAAGTGTATGAGTTTGGCGACACTGGTTCCCGTACTAAGGCAGTCTAAGGGCACTTCCATAAATGATAGTACTTTTATACTGATAAAGCAATTGGTGCAAAATTATTCCCTAACCATTCCAAAATATCAAACATGCTCAACGTTAATAATCAAGTTTTCACTTCTGCCGGCACTCCCGGAGTGCTAGTTTTTTTTTTATGACGTCACTACCCGAGAAGCGACCGCTTGCGCCGATGTGTTGCCATAGAAGTTTCCTCGTTTTATTATATTTTATTTTATTTTCATCGGGGTATTTTTTTTAGTTGTTCTCCTAAAACATAATCTATATAAATATAATCTAATCTCGATAACTAGTAATACCCTCACGGATCGGACAGGTTTTTTTAACATTTTGTATAAAACGTAGCAAAAAAGTCTACTGTTTTGATTATAATTTTATGCTGATATGAACATAGTAATTATGGAACAGATTTTATCTTGAAGTTAAAATCATTATTCCACAAGAAAATCGCTGTATCTGTTAAGTCGACCCGCTCGGAAAGGCTAGGCAGATGATGACGATGAATCGGTTTTGAGTGTAGGTAGAATGTGTACATGTTATTAACCTTATATTGTCACGGAATTTCTTCCGTGATTGTTCGTCATTTTGAGCTCCCCATATTTCAACACTGTTGCAAGCGTCATGATCGTGGGTTGAATTTATTTTCCATCAACCCGCATTCTCCAGGTCAATTCGCGTTTGGAACAGCATCAAAATATCGGGAGCTCAAAATAACGAACAATCACGGAAGATATCCCGTAAGTTACAGTATCAGTTTAATTTTAAACCATGAAAGTTTAAAACAGTGTTTGATACATGTGTGATGTGTTTGCTCGCAACTGTATACATACCATACAGATGGTGCATGGTATATCCCTACACATTTCGCTTTTGAATTTTGCTACATGTGTACGTTAGTGCCCGTAAGTGTACATCCTATAGATACTGACGTGTACACATTTACGGACGTACGATTTCACAGTCGGACGCCTCGTATGTGAGACTGTCTCGACGAGGCTAGCCGCCAGCCGGATCAAGCCGGATGGAATGATTTCGTCTTACGCATGGTCGGATACCGATCTGCATCGTATAGTCGACGGCAATTCGGTACCCAGTGTGCATTGTTCTCGAGTTAACGAATTAGCCGACGATGAAGAGTTCTTCGATTGGTTTTGATTAGTGGTGTAAAGGATGTGGGACGGACTTTTTGAATAGCCGGTTCGTTTTTTTTTTGAGCGCGTGTTGCTACTTTTGGCATATTCTGATGAAATATTTTTGTACATGAAAAATTGTACTCATCATTAGATAACGTATTGTGTGTTGTTGTGGTTATCTTTTGTCTTCTGCTGCTTTCTCAATTTAAATGAATGGCTTTTTTTTAGTCTTTCTATTTTTCATGATAAATAATATTATCATAGTTTCGCTACATAAATAATATTACAAATATTAATTGATGAGTAAGTACCTATTACTGAACTAAATAACAGTAGGTATCGGATAACGCAAAAAAAATAAACACTTGGCCACGCGGTCAAACAACACGGTTCTTGAAACAGCGACTGCAATGAAAACAAATGAAATAAATGCTACGACTCTACGAGTCATAGCAACGTGTCTCGCGAAACGAGCGTCGCTAGTCGTACCGTTTGAGGTTGTGACCGAGACTTAACGTGCTCATGCCTAACTAAAGAATATTTCATCAGATCCCAAACAATAGTGTTTACCCTCGCAATTAAAACAAATTGTTCCTGGAATTCGTTAACAGTTTAGAACCGCTAAACAATGTTATTTTTTTATCGGTTGCTTTAATAACATGTTTTTTTTTGTTGTTGTAGCACCACTTTAAAATAAAACGGTGAAACGAGAGCGACCAGTATCGGATATTTTAAACATTTTTTTCACGGTGGAAGTCAAAAGGGTTATTAAAATAGCAATTTGTGGGTTTTGTTACAGCTTCACGTTTTTATACGTTTTTTTTCGTGATTAAACTTGATTTCTCAATTCTCGGAAAATGTGGGAATCCAGAACAACCTAAAAAAAGTGTGTGAGTGTGTGGTGTGTGGCTTCCACACCCTGGGTATCACTGACAGTTCCCTGTGCAGAGGGGGAAACGGTAGTGCACGTACTCCTCGAGTACACTGGCGTCACCCAGATCCGCGAGGAGACTCTTGGAACACCAAGATCTCTTGCGGATATCCTGAAAAGACCGGGAAGTTTGATCTGCTTCTGGAGGGAGGTTGGCTGGTTGGTGTAACGGCTACCATGGCTCACGCACAATGGTCCACTTTAAGGACTAAGTGCGGAAACCAAAACCCTTAAGATAGAACATAGAAGTGTGTGGGTATTGCAACAACCCAATTAATACTGAGTAATAAGCTTACCCTTGGTAAGATGGTTATCAGACTTACGGGCCACTAATTCTTGTAACGACTGTCAAAGATCTACAAATGACAGCCAGCTTAACGTGCTTTCCACGACCCCGAAGGAACCTCGGTAGATAATGGATGGTCACCCATTCATGGACCGTGATGCGTCTGCTGGGTTCGAACTCACGCCCTGCGTTGGGGCAGTTACCACTGGGTCGCCACAGCTCATGGATACTACAGAATATCATAGAAAACTGTACTCCATATATCTCCAATTCCTATAAGTATCTACATACAAGCATCAGTCATTTACAATGTAAAAAATCCAAACCGTTTGTCATTCCACACATTCATATCACTCCCTAAACGCAAACAAAAATACAACCACAGTATGAATGCTGCGTTTACGTCCATTCATTTGTAATTTCATTTGAAGTCAGTACAGAAGCACGTTCCTACCGTTCGTGGCCATTCGTGGCCATTCGTTGGTGTTCGTGGGTGTTCGTAGCCATTCGTGGCCGCTCGTGGCCCGGTACACGCAATCATGGGTTGTTTAGGTGAGATTGGCAACAATGTCCCTTCTAATCAATGCGTAGTGTGCCCTTGGGAAATACGCGGCGTACTGCACTACGATGTGATCGTCTCATACCAATACTGAATAATACACTGATTTTCGCTTGGACGGTGTGTTTAGGCTTAGTGTAGTTGCATTGAGGTTTGGTCGTAGTTAATCTTCGTTTTAGATGATATTGGTTCGCTTTTGGACGGGTAGTGTTATAATATGTACCTATACCCTAACTGCTTGGTTTTGTGTTATGTATTACTGACAATTCTCACACCCGTATCTATAAACAAGTCGAAGTGATTACCTAAGTAAAAGTCATTATTTAAGATACGATTTGTATCCCGTAGTTTTCCAAGTCTTTGCAAAGCACTTTGAGAGGAGTAAAACTGTGAATCACTTAAAAGAGTTCACACCGTATACAATTTATTGTGAACTAGTACCTGAGGTATTTGCATTAATCATACAGTGCGAGATGAAAAATATATAACAGTTGAGTTTCTTGACTCCGCTGCGATTCCGAGCGTCAGTTGTGAAAATCTCGTAAAAATACTTTGCAGTAATTTTATTGCAATTCCAGTAAGTAGTGAAAGTGTCACCTTGAGTAAGTTTCACAGTTTCAAAGTTAATAGAAGTTTTCTATTAAGATAATGTTGTTTTATAGAATACTTAGAAAAGAAAGACTGCTTCATTGGTCGCGTGGTTGTAAGCGCGACTGCTGAGCATCAGGTCCTGGGTTCGATTCCCGGGTCGGTTAAAGTGTTATTGGGTTTTTCCATTAGCAATTTCTCAGTAGCAGCCATGGAGTCTGGATTTGTGCCCCGTTGATGATAATAGGCTGGCCCCCTATTACATGGGATTAATCATAACTGGTGAAATGTGGGTTGTACTATTAGGTACACCTCTGCTTAACCCTTCGGGGTTTACAGGCGTGATGTTATGTTAGAAAAGAAAAGTAGGTAGGTTCTGATGTTAGAGAAGACTATCTAGAAGTATAGTACATGCTTTCTTAGTTTAAACACCTTTTTAGGGTTCCGTACCCAAAGGGTAAAACGGGACCCTATTACTAAGACTGCGCTGTCTGTCTGTCTGTCTGTCTGTCTCCAGGCTGTATCTCATAAACCGTGATAGCAAGAAAGCTGAAATTTTCACAAATGATGTCTATGCCGCTATAACAACAAATACTAAAAATTAAAAAAAAAAATATTAAGGGGGGCTCCCATACAACAGATATGATTTTTTTGCCGTTTTTATAGATAATGGTACGGAACCCTTCGTGCACGAGTCCGACTCGCACTTGGCCGGTTTTTAGTTTAAATGATAAAAAAAGCGTGAACGATAAATGAATTTACCAAAATTCTTTTATTTTTATTTTACTAAATGTCGTTATGACATAATGCAGAAAATCCACCAAATACAACAGATTTAGGAACTTTATGAGAAACCTGGAACTATCCACGTTCTATAGAGGAAACACAATTATTCTATGTAGCATATGACATAACCTGAATAATTCAGCAAATTTGACACACGATTTTCGTACAGTTGCGGAGTGCAAGCGTATTCAATGCGTTCATTACGTCTGGAGTTCTGGTACTACACGATTCTATGTTTCGACAAAATCTTTTTTAAATTTTTTGGGCAACATTTTTAGGGTTCCGTTGCCAAACGATAAAAACGGAACCTTTAAATAGATTCGTCCTGTCCGTCTGTCTGTCTGTCCGTCCGTATACCACAGCCATTTTACTCCAAGACTGTTGGCACTTCACTGTTGAAATTTAGATAGAAAAGACACCTTTCTTTCATGAAAAGCTACAAAAAATAATGGGAAATTATGAAAAAATATACAGGGTTATTTGTAAAACACCAGTAACCTCTTAAGAGGTCATTGTACTCATCATTATGAACAACTTTTACTATGGGACCAAACCTGAAATCGCGAAAAAAAAATCAGCTGTTCCCTACATTTTGACGAGTTAATCGATCATAAATGTAGGGAACAGCTGATTTTTTTTCGCGATTTCAGTTTTGGTCCCATAGTAAAGGTTGTTCATAATGATGAGTACAATGACCTCTTAAGAGGTTACTGGTGTTTTACAAATAACCCTGTATAGGGGTGCCCTCCATAAATGTAACTGACGTCATGTTGGTTAAAAAAAAAAATGTCTACGTGTAACTGTGTGGGATGTTTATCGACAGTCTTTAAAATTATATTTAGATTCCAAAATTTTCGTCAATGGTTAATGACAATCGCTTCTAAAGCCTTAAAAATTGTGTACTTTTAAAGTAAAATGAGAAAAAAAGTGTGAGTTTTTAGAACGTAATAAAAACTTTCAACGAAAATTGGTTTTCAGAATAAGATTTGATGTTAGTTTTTTAGACTAACTTTGTTTTTTATTAACAAACTATGAAAATCAAATTTAGTTTTGCTGTTGAGTGTAAATTGACATGTATGAATGAGCGTTAACAATTATTTGGTGCTACGGAACCCTTTGTCTGACTCGCATTTGGCCAGTTTTTATTTGGAGAATAGAATATATTCATTTATTGTGGTTGTAAATATCTTATATCTGTCTTTAATAAAAGCCTACCTCAAGTTTGTCCTACAATCTAAACAACTACACCACCAAAGCTTCTCTAATCTCCTCTCCTAAAGATCACTGACGTGTAAATCAGGTTTTAAACCCCGTACACACTATCGAAGTTAAATCCGCGTTAATATAAAGCAGAGCCTCTGTTAACAAAGGCGAGGTAGGTATACTGTCGCAAAATGCATGTGGTGGCGGCAAACGTAGCTGGGTAGCAGCAAACATGGCTGCGAGGCAGCTTTCAGTCTCATTCCTTGTGTAAATCTAGTTTAACGTCTTGTTAAAAGGGTTTCGTGCACTTAGGTAGTGCTGAGCTGAAATGTTTATCGTAGGAGTACTCGTAAGCTTAGCCGAATCGTAGTGTAGGTTGGATCGGATTCGAAGAATGTTTCCTTTGATGTAGGTTTAGGTACCTGTTTCTTCAAATTGCTCACAAGTGAAAAAAATAACGTAATATCCGCCTGTTATGCCGAAGGGCTAGGCAGAGGTGTAAGTACTTACCTTTTTTTTTCGGATAGGAAATCAACAAATGACCCCTCCCGCTCTGGGCGGAGCGGAAGAGAGTGTCAGACTTTTACTGACTAAAACCCATACATGTTCCTTCTTTGCCTTTTGTGTTCCAGGGCCGCGGTATCTCTTTCGAACAGTCCCGCAGCCCTGGCAGGCATCGGCCCCCTCCGGTTTGCTGACATCTCTTTGAGGCGCGCGTGGAACACGAACGCGCCGTCGACACGGCCTGTCGTCATAAGACGGACGGACGACGGCGAGCTAGCCCATTACTCACCGTCCAGGCAGAGGTGTACCTAATACACCCACATTTCGCCAGTTATGAGTTCCACGTAATAGGAGGCCAGCCTATTGCTATCAACAGGGCACAAATCCAAGCTCCATGGCTGCTTCTGAGAAATTCCTGAAGGAAAAACCCAATAACACTTTGCACGACCTGGAATTCGAACCCAGGATCTCATGCTCAGCAGTCGCGCTTGAGTCTTCATTAAATAAGTGTCTAACTTTATTTTCACACTGTCTTCAGTTTAAACTTAAATAATATTCGAGATCTAGAATGTAAAACTTCTTAAGTTTTTTTTTAAATTAACTCTCCAAAAGTTTTTAAAACTGGGCTGTCAGGGAGACATTAATAGACGTTTAGTAAACAATCAAAATAAAGTTAAGAAGTTAAGAATTTAAATGTCTTTAAATTCTTTACAGTTTTCTAAAAGTACACAAATAAAGCACTCACAATTTAAATGCCATTCATTTTGACAGTACAACAATTTTCATTACGGTAATTACGAGTATGCTATCGAGTAGATCAATAAGTAAAACATATGAAGGATAACGATTTCTCTTCAAAATTCTTTGGATTGTGATAAAAATTCTGTTAGACTCGAGTAAAGACCGGATTTCCGTATATTTCTATATAATAAAAATCCGCCCCAAATGAAGTTACTTTGTTTTTCTCCGTGGTGTCAGTTTATGGAGTAAAATGAGCCATAAGAGCCAATAGCAAGCATATGTAACAATCTTTTAGTAGGTGGCAATATGTCGAGCACATAAGTACCTACATACGAAAAGTGAGTGTGTATGAGAACATTTCCATTTTGGCAAATTGTTTGCTACTTGTCGCCTGTCCTTATATTTATTTGATGCCATTGTTATGTCCTCATCTCAGAGCGCTATTCTAAATAGAAGGTGTTATCATTTTCAGCTTTTTAGGGTTGTGCGAAACTTCAAGTTGAAAAAAAAATAGATGAAAAAATGTCTCAAAAGTTATATATTTCAAGTTTTTCATGTACTTTTGCGAGTTTTTCGAAAGTTCTTTACACCACATCATAAATTAGTCTCTTATTACCACATCACACGTTAGTCTACAAAACATTTGTCTGTATAGCTGTTTAATGTAGTTTATTGATATTTATCTGCAAACTGTACCGGATATTAGATAGTTAGTGATAGCCCGGAAGTAACTAATAGCCCGATTACCAACCGCCCCGCGCCCGTTGCAATGATTTACTGTTAACAGCGTATTAATATTGTACACAATCACTTGGGAACGTCGGTGTTGATTGCAAATTATGTAACTAGGTTATATGCGCACAATATCTTTGTTATTCCAAAAAGGACAATGCAACCGTACTTATGTAAAGTACCTTGGTACCTGCGTATGGTCAATTCTATGAATTTTTCATTACATTTCTCTAAAGGTGTGTCCTTGCTTGATTTTTGACGATCGACGACCGAAGCTGACGGATCCTGTGATCTCCAAAATGTAGCTACAATAAATCTTCTGCAAATCTGTGGGCACCTCGATATACTATCATAATTATCTAGAGGTGTCCTATTGAAATGAGTTCAGCACTTAATCAGCATACTCTACAGTCTTTAGATATTTGTTTGGGTCTCATTGTTACATATAAAACTTCAACAATCCTAACCACATTTATTAGAGAACCAGATTCCTCTGTTATACCTATCGTTACTAGTACCTCCATCTGAAATAGAAAGGGTTCTGCAGTGCAATGATAACGGTTAGAGCTCCGCTTTTCATCTCGAACTTCCATTATGGAACCTATAACAGAAAACCCTAATCGTATTATGCCTGGTCGGATTTAAGGTATTGGCTTTCTGAGTTCGTTGACTATGACTCTGTTAAGAACTAGATTCTATCTGTACTAATTTAATACCTAGTTGGTAATAAATTAGATAAGGAAGTATAATGGGCCCCTTAGAAACGATGGATGGACTGTGTGAAGGATGATATCGCAAGAAAGGACGTGTCTGATGAGATGACGAGTAATAGAGAAGTATGGAAGAAAAAGATATGTTGCGCCGACCCCAAATAAATCGGGTTAAGGACAGGAGAATGATGAATTTGTCGCTTAGCATAAGAATAATCACATTTAACATTCCCACTTCTGTGATACAGGATTCCTCTCTTGAAGAGAAGGTTGTAATCCACGACGGGCCCAGTGCGAGCTAGTGGATGTCATACGACTATATTTTTTTGGTTCTATTACTTGCCGATTTCCTCACACTGTTTTCATCCACCGTGGCGAGCAGTGGTAATAGAACAAATTACACAATTTGTTATTTCGTTACTGGCTTTTCACGATCAGGTTATTTGATAACTGTCACATCAACTTTACTGCCAAAACATACATCAAGTAGTAACCAATCAAAACACTTGACGTAAATTAGAATTACTTCGTATTTAATTAAACATAATTTCCGAGACGAGTGTATAAAGCAGGTGTAAACTATGCCAGCAAGGCATTTAAAGCCTCCCAAATCAAACCACAACCCCTTGCAACACTGGCGTACATTTATTTCACCCAGGTGACACCCCTACGTTCGTAGTGATGCGAACACTCGAGACATGTTTTCGCTATTTGAATAGCGGAAGGCGTTTCGACACGCGCCTATTGGCGTATGTTGGGCTTCTATTGGCGTGTCGGAGTACGACAGACAACGCAATAACTCATGACGATACATCAGAGTGTAACTAGCGTCACTGTGGAATGGAGTCAACGGTTTGTAGGGCTTCGCTATTTGTTTGTGTTGGATGAAGGACAAAATGGCGGAAGAAAACAAACTGGAAATTGCGATGACACGAGTAAGAGAGAACTGTTTATCGGTTTCATCCTTCGCGAGCCGATTTTAATGAATGTTGGTTAAAAATTGATTCTTTTTTATGGATTGGGTGAATTATCATATAAATCAGATGGATACTACATCGACTGAGATGTAAAATGAACCAAGAAAAAATCCCAAGTTCAAAAATTGATTGTACACCAGCGCATCAAGTTATTACATTCTGTCAAATTTTCTCATTCGATTTTGAACTTAACCATGAACATTCTACGGTATTAAATAAGTAATTTGGAGAAATTTGACAGTTTGTGGTAACTTGATGTGCTGGCGACTGTACTCCATAACAATTGATAATGGTATTAATTCAAGAATAATTGATATTTGTAACGATTGGCATAGTAACTTACGTCCTCTCCTGCCTTTTGATCCCCAAAACATGCAGCCAAAGTTACATCTGCGCTGCTACCGACGCCTTGCAAGTGGCCAAGTTTTTGCCAACCAAATAGCGAACGAGAAAACCGAATAACGAACGAGAAATAGCGACACGAGGAAGAAGAAGAATGTGTGGCATACAGGTAGACCATAACTACTATACGTTACCGCGTAATAATTTTCCATCGCCACTGGGGCAAAGCCGTAGGCTCAAGTTAGTGGTAAATACAATTATTACTTACCTACAGCAATTTTCTGAAACAAAATGATCAAAGGACACTAAAGTTTTTGACAGCTTTTAAATCCTTTGTAAATATTAGTTCTAAAACAACTTATTATTTCCAGTAGTTAATAAAGAAGAAAAGGGTTCCGACAATTTAACTGACAAACTAAATATTTATATTTATTTATATTTTATTCGACAAAATAATTATAATTATTAGTTCAAAGAAAATTGGGGAAAGTAATTTAATTATTCCTGTACAGACGGTACAGTCTATCTACAATCGATTCCCTATATTTTCAGGTAAAAGTTTAAATTACTTTTTCTTTGAGATTGATTTCCAAAAGTTATGGTTATGATATCGTTAAAAAATTATTTGTTCAAGATTTGTTTAAAAATGGATATCTAGCGACATAATTATCTACCTATATTGAGGACACATCTGTCCCGTTTCCTGTAGATCCACCCGCTACGATATCTGTTCTCAATATCTTAAATGAATGTCCTTTTATATTTTTTTATATTGCAGTTTTGGAAAAACATCTCTGCGCTAAGTCATTTATTGAAAAAACTGTCAGTTCCCTTTTATTTAGGCACTCATCTCTGTGTCGCCTACTATCAATGAAAACGAGTATTCTCACTTCACTATATTTATTTAAATTCACAATATGTAGATGTATTGATTGTCAATTTGGTTATGTTTGCAATCCAAATCCTCTGAAACAGAAATCCGGTCAAGCATGCAAGTCAGTTCCATTACAGAAAACGAACACAACATCAACCTACAATCCGTTGGGAAAAATAACACTCAATCCGTATGACGGGACAGAAAAACATGCATACTTGATTCTAGGTACAGTTGACAAAATAGATTGGTGTGTATGGAATATTTGGAGGTTCTCAAATGTGTTCTACGTTGCCAAAACATTTTCAATGGCTGTTTGTAAATGTTTCGGGTAAAAAATCTTTTCAAGATCTAATTAATACATAGCTAATGGTGTCACACCTAATTAAATACAGTTCCATGATCGACTGAATGCGAACATAAATAGTAATACCACGTAAGTCAAAAATAGCAACTTTATAGGAGAGTGAAAAAGTTGGGTAATTTACATAAACACCATTACAATACCATTTTATAACTTGACACTTCAAATTAGATAGAGATGTTGCTAGTTTGTGATTGGCTGAACACGTCTTCCGATTCTCTAGCAAACAGCATCAAAATGTCAACACCGCCAAAAATTTACTTACATGGTGTTAGCTTAAACTACTAATAATTTGCCTGCTCTCTCTCTCTGATGGCAGTAAAGGAACGAAGAATGCACCTGTGCGCTCACACTTGTTATAAGAAATTCGAACAATGGAGCAGTTAAATATCCATGACAGATTGCTGTGATGAGTAGGATATTTAAAAGAAAAAAATTGGTCCGAATGGCCGAAAACGTTCAGAACGTCTAATATTCGTATAATAAAGATTTCGGTAGTACAACGTTGCCGGTAACCTAAAAACAGCTGACGTTCTAACTACGGCTTTATACGGATTATTCAGGGGAAGTATTGTTTACTTTTATTTAATAACAGCACACAAACTTCACTTTAACTTTAAAACACATCCATGCTAATTGCTAGTGTATTTTTTTTTTTTTGCCGATTTATTACGTTGTACCGGTTCTAAATCGCTTTGTTGACAAATCCATAAGTCTGTAGATTCCCTTTTTTTTTTTTTTTTTAATTCATCTTTTCAATATTAATTCATACATCTTTAATGATCATTATTGTGCATTATTGTCTTGTAGTGATATCTTAATAAACTAAGTTTAATTTTTATTTCATAAGCAAGCTACCCTCTTATGAAAAAGTGAAACCCTAAGACAATAAAACCAGTAAAATTTAATATTCAATTAGATACATTCAATATAAAGATAATCTTTTAAAGTTAATATAGCAGCCTACCTCACTTAATTTCATAACTGAAGGCTTTTCTCTGTTTTATATATTATTATTTTTTATTTTTTTTCCTTTCACCGCTAACTTTTCTTTAATAGTCTATTCTATTAGTTCTCACCGTTTCTTTACTTCTAATTTTCAGTTACCAATCCTGAAACCATGCCTGTGATGACCCGTAAGGCTACTGCTCAAGATATGGAGCTAAAATTAAGAACGGCTCTCAATGAACTTAAAGAATCAAACCTCCAAGTCCAACAACTGTTACAGGAGAGAGAAGAGAGTGAAGTGGAAGTCTATAAAGTAAATAGCAAAATCTGTAGCTTAAAACGAGAGCTAGTAGACCTACATCAGCAATACTTGGACATTGTTGATGAACGGGATCAACTGAAGGTTGTCACAGCTGGTTTTACAAATTGTAGTAACTTGTATGAGGAGGCTTTAAATAAAATTAGGGACCTAGAAGATAAGTTAATTCAAGCCAATAATTGTATATTGAACTTACAAAAAGAAAAAGAAGTTACTCAGGTTAAAGAAACAAACCTCTTATATAATGAATTATTAAATAGTAATTGTATCCCACCTTCCTTAATAACAATTGATCTGACTGAAGATTCCTTTCATAAACAGAATTATTCAGTAAGCAATAATAAAATTAAAAAATATGCAAAACTGAATAGAATAATTAAAAAATGTAATCAATTTAGGAAACAGCATAAACGCTTTTCTAAATATATTCCAATGAGGAAAGAGCGTGTTGATTTAGTTAATAAGTTAGATAATTACCAAATAAAATTAGAAGACAGTATAAAAATTTATGAAATTGATACTCAGCATTTGCAGTCTGAAATACAGGTACTTCAAGACTCACTTAGTTCCCTTTCTAGTAGGTATGCGAGTTCTCAGAACCAAATAAGGGAACATATTCTTGCGGCAAGTGAGTTGGTACTGTGTCGATGTAGTTGTCAAACAGTTACCAACCATGATACTGTCCAGCCTGAGGTAATGGAGGACCCGTCCAAGGCTGAAAATTTATCTCAGGACTGTATACTCAACCAAGAAACAAATAATATTACACAAGATTATTTACATGTGGTGCAGCCTGAGTTACATGATAGTCATGACTGTTCTAACTCAATAATGTTTTCAGATAGTATAGGAAGAGGTGTAGGTAAATTAGTAAGTAATAACCTGAGTTTTTCCAACCAAAATCATTGTATGCCAGGGTCAACATACCAACAGATAATGGCATCTGTAACTAGAAATGTTTATAATGTTAATACCGATATAACAATATTTATAGGAAACAGTTCAAAACTTACAAAACAAGATATCACAGACAGTGTAACGGAGTTGTTAAAGTTGAATTGTCGTAAAATAATATTGTGTGCTTTCCCATATTTTGAAAAGTTGTCAAGCAGGAAAAACAATTATATTCACATGCTGAATAAGCATGTTCATTTTCTAGTAGGTCACTATAGTGACAGGCTTATATATCTAGATATCAACAGTTTTGTTGGTAAACTTAAGTCGACACGGGGTAAAGTGTATCTACCTATGAGTTGTAGACACAAAATAGCTAGGCTATTAGTATATAATATTCACTCAGACATAAGTAGTATGTCAATGTTTACTTCAATTATTAACACTGCGACTATTAGTAATAATACTAATAATTCTTTTTTCAATTGTGTAACTATAGGAGATCCTGGAGTGGGGTCCACTAGTAGTAGGATCTCATTGCCTTGTGATGGCATAGGAGTCTTGGGGCTCACTCCGGATACTCATTTAAACTAGTTAGTAAGACAACAGAGGGTACCGGTAACATTGATGTTACACCGATCAACAACAATATACTTGTATCTTCTTGCTCTCAAATAGCTAAATGTAAAAAAGGGGCTAAGCAGAATTCCATGCAATTATTTCATCAAAACATTCAAGGTTTCTCTTCAAAGCAACTAGAAATTGAATTGTTTTTAGAAAAAACAAAGATTGAAATTGTTTGTTTCACTGAGCATTGGTTAAAAGATTATGAAATGCTAATTAATTACGCAAATTACAGTGTGGGCAGTTGCTTTAACCGGAAAGCTAAGATTCGTGGGGGTTCATTAATCTTAGTTAAAAATTGTATTAAATTTAAGACTCGTAGTGATATTGTTGATCTATCGGTTGAACATAATATTGAGCTGTCTTGTGTTGAGCTGGATAGGCATGTTATAGTGTGCGTTTACAGACCCCCAAATTATCAAAACTACTCTATTTTTGAATCGGTAATGGAAGATACTTTAGCAAAGCTTGCAACTGGTAATAAATCACTGGTAATCTGTGGTGACTTTAATGTTAATATTTTAGATCAAAATTCAAATAGCAGTAGATTATTACATCTTTTTAAATCATTTAATTTGTTAAACGTGTTTTCGGAACCAACCCGAATTACTACAAATACTGCAACATGTATTGATAATGTTTTTTGTTGCTGCGACTACTTGGATAAATCAATTGTAAATTACCTTCCTTCTGATCATAGCGGTCAAACCGTTGTTTTCGAGTCCTACACACCATTACAAAAAATTCAGATAAAGTCCAGACAAATGACACCCAGTAATTTAAATAAATTTAATAATAACTTAATTAGTAATTTAGGTATTCCGGACCATATTATTGAAAATGTAAATCACTTTTATGAGGAATTCTTTTCGGTAGTTTACACCGAGTTTAATAATACATTAAAAATGAAAACTAAATCTATTTGCCCAAAGTTTATGTTCAGTGACTGGGCAACTAAGGGTATTAGGAAAAGTAGGGAGCGATTGTTTGAACTGTACGGCCTTAAGCCTTACATCAACTCAGAAACTTTTAATAAATATGTTGCAACTTACTCTAAAATTTTTAAAAACACTTGTAAGGTAGCTAAAGCCTTATTCATTAGCAACAAGATTAAATCCGCCGATAATAAAATAAAGACGGTTTGGAAAATTATCAATAGTGAAACTAATAGACACAAAAAATATAATAATGATATCACACTAGATACTTCACGTGGTCTTATAAGCTCTAAAAACGAAGTTGCTCAAGAATTTGTAGATTTCTTCACTAGTATCCCACTTAAAACTACTGAAACCTTAAATTCCTCACCCTTGGTTTCTATTGATTTGTTGAGAGCGAACGTTTCCGCCTGTCCGGTTGAGTTTCAATTTAAGCATATAAACCCCATCACAGTCATTAAAGCTTTTAAGGAAATCAAAATCAAATTAACTGAAGATCTATGGGGAATGTCCATTAAAGTTTGTCAAGCTATTATTGAGACTATAGCACCGTTCTTAGCCTTAATATTTAATTTATGTGTGGACCAAGGAGTCTTCCCGGACCTTATGAAATACAGCAAGGTAATACCACTTTTCAAATCCGGGGACAGTAAAGACACCAATAACTATAGACCCGTATCCGTGTTGCCGGTTTTCAGCAAGGTGTTTGAAAAGGTAATGCTTAATCAAATGCTCACACACTTTAACACCAATAAAATCTTACATGAGAAACAATATGGTTTCACCAAAGGACGTTGCACGACTGACGCCGGTGTCACCTTATTAAAACACATATTTTCGGCGTGGGAAGAGGCACAAGATGCCATAGGAATCTTTTGTGACCTCTCGAAAGCATTTGATTGCGTAAACCACGAAACCCTACTCTTGAAACTTAAACATTACGGTTTAGGGAAACTTGCGCTCAGTTTAGTTAAATCGTATTTAAACGATAGACATCAGCAAGTACAAATAAATGGTGTCAATTCAATGGGTTTAAAAGTAAGTATGGGTGTACCGCAAGGTTCGATATTAGGTCCTTTCCTCTTTTTAGTCTATATAAATGATCTACCCCATTTATTTAAAAACCAACCACAAATGGTGTTGTTTGCTGACGATACCTCTTTAATATTTAAGACAAACAGACGTGCCACAAATCTTGACGACGTAAATAACGCCCTATTGCTGGTCCATAATTGGTTCACCGCGAATAATTTAGTATTAAATGGGAAAAAAACGAAGTGTATAAGATTTGCTCTACCGAATGTCAAAAGTAGTGATAGTGACATAGTATTGAATCAAGAGAAACTAGAATTCGTCGAAAAAACTGTTTTCTTGGGGATCACGCTCGATTCAAGGCTTCAATGGGGTCCGCATATAACTTCTCTTGCAGGACGGCTGAGTTCAGCAGCATATGCTGTTAGAAAAATCCGTCAATTTACTGATGTAGATACCGCGAGGCTAGTCTATTTTAGTTATTTTCATAGTATTATGTCATACGGTATTCTACTATGGGGACGGGCTGCAGACATTGAGTCTATATTTATTCTGCAGAAAAGAGCTATCAGAGCCTTATATGATCTACGTAGACGCGATTCTCTAAGAGAACTGTTTAAGGAAATTAACATCATGACAGTACCTTGTCAATACATCTATGAAAACATCATGTACGTTAGGAAAAATTTGCATTTATTTAGTAAAAGAGGTGACCGACACCACTATCATACTAGAAATAGGGACCAACTAACTCAACCAGGTTTCAGGCTAGCTAAAGTAGACTCATCTTTCATGGGGTACTGTTTAAAATGTTACAATAAAATACCCCCCCACATTCTACAACTGAATGAGACGAAATTTAAATCTTGTATAAAACGCACACTATGTAGGCAAGCATATTATAAGTTGGGGGATTACATTGATGATAAAAATGCTTGGCTCAATGCTGGTCCTGCTCCACAACCATAGGGGCAAACTAATTGATTACCATGTGAAGTTATTGTGGAAGCTGCAGAAGATTGTAAAACTATCTTTGAATTGTATAGATTCAACATCTTAGTATTATATAATCGCATAGCACATGTGTGAGTACTATGTACTGTAAAGCTACCATTTACATTTAGTTATCTTCATTGACTTGAATGTGCCCTGGTGGCTGAGAGAATGTCATGCTCACACAAATGTCTCGCTGATGGTGGCGGGTGTGTCGGGTCACTTAGCTCCCTTCAATGTGGTTGAGTTGAATGGCGCTGATCCATGCGTCATGTTCGTGAACGGGCGCTGTCAGTTGGGACTGGTCATCTCTTAGCTGTCACGGTTTATTTTAATTACTTTATTTTTAAATTGTTAGTTTAATCTTTTACTCTGGACGCTCTTAATGTGCACGTCTTTGTACATCGTTCTCACATATATGTATAATCCATGAATGATGTAACCAAGATTTTGTAACAATATTTTGATTAAAAAGAGTGTCCATGGAGTTTCTTGCCCATTCTTCTCCATAGAGATCTACGATTTGGAATGTGCAACTACAGTACTTTCGCAAGTTATTATGCCTTGTGAATGTGACTGTAGCTTAGCTTTTTTGTTTTTGACTTTCAAAAGTGCCTGTAATGGTCTAATTGAAATAAATGCTTTGAGTTTGAGTTTGAGTTTAATTCTACTTATCTATCTGTTATTATAATTTATTCTTTGCCTGCACACCTAACTCTTTTGCCAAAGGTACATGAAATCCAGATAAATCCCTGTGGAGCGTCTGAAGTACGACAGCTCGTTTAATTAGTGGCTATTTAACTTTCATTTAAATTTGTTTTGTCCATGTTTGAGTTTTGCTTTGCTTAGCAAATTCTACGCGAGGCGAATTAAAGTTTTCGTTTAATTATGCAAGAAGCGAACTGTGCTACCGAAAGTGGACGTCGTTTGACGGCGATTCCTGGAAGATCTAGGTATCTGTGTTACTGGTTTTGACAGAATACTTGAGGGAAATTCAGTGAAGTTTTGAGTGTATTTATTTTCGCTTTAAATGCATTTCGATGTTTGGTCTAGCATTTGAAATGAACTCTCGGGAGTTACTTCCAAAGTGTTATCCTAACTTTATTGTTGTTTTGAATGACATTAAAGTTCAAAATTAAACTTAACTGGGTTATTTTATTTTTTACATTTACATTTAATTTTTTTCCAATATTTCTTAAACAAAACATTAAAAAACGCTTTCTGAATCAATTTTATTATAAACTCCATTAGTGTCAAAGAAATATCTTAGGGGCATTGAATAAAAAAGTTTCAGTTTAGCAAAATTCACTAAATTTTAAGTCCCAATAATTTTAGGATAGACAGCTGTCGTATTAATTGGTCACCTATCGCTTATTATAATAACTTTCAAAAGAGCATAACCAAATAGAATAATAGGATGCACGTCTAAAGGACATAGGTGCCATACCGAAGTTACTTTTGTAGAACACCATTAACATGATAATATTAAGTAATCTTCTATAACTTTGTTATCCGTTGTTGCCTACTAACACTTACAAACGTTACTCAGATGAATGGGAGTTCAATCATCATTCGCCTGCCCTTATCCCAATCTATTTGGGATCGGCGTAGCATGTCTACATCTTCCTGACTTCTCAATTATTCATCATCATCAGATACCTCCTTTCTTGCAATATCAATCTTTACACAGTCCATCCAACGCTTCTTTGGTCTTCCTCTACTCTTATACCCATCCAAATTCATACTCAAAATTTTCCTCATTCCTCCGCATCACATACCTACCCATACCACGCCAACCGATTATCACTCAACTTAGAGTCCAATGTAACTTTATATAAACTACCTTTCATTCTTGTGAATAACATGTCACTCATTCTTATCCACACACTTCAAGTTCCCACAAATCTCTTAAAAAGAACGAAGGCCATCAACGATTGTATTGTTTCTTATCTCGGAATAGAAAAAAAAAAATAAACAAAAAAGGTCGAGTGTAATCCTCTATCAAAATTCAGCTTACCGAAAAACACCTAGAGGAGAACGGAAGCCTCCCAAATGAAGTGGTTGGCGGAACAGGATAAGCGGAATGACTTTCCGGTCCCGGCGGGATCGTAAAAGTCAACGCATGCATTTAATTTCGTGAGTTATATTACTAGGTACGTGTATTGTGGACAGTGGATGCCTTTTTTGTGTTTAAAACATAATTATGGAGGTGCGTACAGTTGGGTGCATAAATATGTGTAGAGTTTCCGTAATTCGATCGTGATTTTGTTTTAAACGGTTGGTTGCAATTTTGAGGTGATATGCAGACCGAATACTTTTTTTTATAAGCCTGTACTGTCCCACTGCTGGGCAAACGCTTCCCCCAAATCATTCCGTTGGCAAGAAGGCTGCTAGGTTTAAATATGGTAAGGCGGGTCACATCAGCCGCATGCACGATGATCGCTGGGCTAAAGTCTCTACACGATGGTTGCTGGAAGACGGATGGCACCGCCGAGGCCGGCCCAGAAAGAGGTGTTGAGAAGATCTAGACTCGTACCGCGAGTGCTGGTCCGAGGAGGCACGCGAAAAGAATACATTTTAAACATGCAATAATGATTTATTTTGCTTCTTCGTAAAAGTAGTTCCTGTGTTAAAAACGGCGATTGTTTCACATACATATGCGAAGTGCACGAGACGCTAAGGATCATACATACAAACATAATAACATTATATAAAGATATAAACGCACGCCTTTATTCAGGGGTTAGGTAGACCGCCTGCTGCTACGATCCTTACGTATTCCTTTTGTACGCGTTCCTACGTATCATGCAACATCGCATAGAAACCGACCATAGAACAAAACAAATATTAACTTACTTCCTTAACTAATTTAGCTTATAAAAAAACCTCAAACCGAATGAACTTACTCTAATTTATTTTCTAATAAAAAAGTATTTAATATTTTTTCTGCTTCTGAGGTGCATAGCTAAATGAAATACCATTGAACACTCCCACATCCATTACAGATAATTTTATCGCGTTGATATCTGCGTTTCTCTCATTAATATATCGGACACATTCACATGCTGTGCTTCCTCTATGTTGCCACACACCTCACAGTTTGGAGAGTTAGATTAGCCTGCCTCAGAAATGGCAAATAGTACGGCAGCCATTATAGAAATATTATTATTAATTATTATAAGTTGTATGATATTCATTGCTGCTCCCACTCCGTTTGAGGTTCGGGACCCATCTTGGACATGACATACCAGCCAGCGTATCTTTCCCGTAATTCATTAAAGGCATTATACTTTAAAGAATTCATATCGTAATGTGATTTTAGAGCAGTGATACACTAACTAGATTACATTTAATAGCATCCTTAATATCTGTGTTAGACACCCATGTCTCTAAAGTAAACATACATAAAACACCGCTGCAAGAATATCATATATCATTTTATGCTCCTCACTGTACAAGTACAATGTTAAAACCGCGAATCCGTTTTTCAAGATTCGGAGGTGTTTCGCCTTGGTTGCTACATATTTTCTTTTGTGTCTTCTGTCTGTTTAACATTTTGTTAGCTAACAGGATGACTAAAAACAAAAGAAATGTTTTGGACTTAAGGACCAGAACGGGACGTTACTCTCACTCGACTTTTATATACTTTGGCCAGTTGATTCATTGTTTTGCTTTGTTTCTGTTCAGCGTACTGTAATTAAGTTAGAATTAATCTGTTCTTGTTCTGTGACCAGATGTATGAACGTGGACGAGGCAAAATGAGTATGTTAGGATCGTAACATGTGGCGTTCTGTGTTTTCTGCCTACCCCATTGGAAAAAGATGTGGAATTTATTTATGTATGTATGTAATTTGTTCTTATGTTACAGATAGGTTACTGTTCCCAGTTTTATTCATTAAAATAATGGGCGTAGAATGACCATTTTGTGTTTTTTTTTTTTGGGATGGGAAATCATCAAATGACTTTTCCCGCTCTGGGCGGAGTGGCAGGGAGTGTCAGACTTTTACTGACTAAAACCCATCCATGTTGCTTATTTTGCCCTTTGTCTTCCAGGGCCGCGGTATCTCTTTCGAACTGTCCCGCAGCCCTGGCAGGGGCGTAGAATGACCTGTTTTTTTTAGTTTTCGACTCTAAAAGGAAAACTAAATCTTCAATATCTCACTTTTTTGTCCATCTGTCACTGAGACAGGCCACATCAAAATATTTTTTGTAGATTTTACCTACTTGTAATCAATTTTCACTTTAATCATCCATGTCTCCTGAATTGCGTGTTATCCATAATTCATAATCTCAGAAGCTTCATACATTACAATATCTTAACTATCTACAAACACGCTTAATTCCTCAAATGTCCCACCTCCGATATCTATTTGCTCACAATCTGTCCCATGTGCGTAAAGCTAGGGATGCATAGAGGGTGTTTGTCCTGGACAAACAGTTCGCTAGTGGCGTCCCTCGGATCTCAGCCCGCTTGTGTACACTCAGCTTAAAGCTAGGCCTCAGGTGCCAACATAGATGCATATTTGTAAGAATTATGCGACGGTTGTCGGTGTCTTAGGGTAAGGAAGTTATGATTAATGTGGATTACCTATGCTAACATGCTAGCCAAGTTAGTAGTGTACTTATTTGTATGTACAAGTAGGCATGTGTTTTCTTCAAATTCTGGATGATTAGGTATATCCTTATTTTTGGTGAACTAATAATGAAAAAAGAACTGAATAACTGAAATTGAATAAGTAGACCGATTCTATTTCGAGTTCACATAATGAAAAAACTTACATGAGATGGGGGTTTTATACGAATTTCTTTAGCTACCTTTCCTTTGTCGTGTAATATCTAGAAAACTAGTCTACATTCTTTGTACAGACAAACGGAGTTACATTCCTCTAATATGAAATGGTTCAACTTTGACTACAAATGTAAATATTCTTCAACGAAAGGATTCTCTATAACTTTGCTGAATATTTTCTGCTCGAGTCCCTACAAAACTATATTAAAAATTGCGAAGTCCGTCCTTTTGTTGCACGTTCTTGTTGCACACAGCGAACTAGTATTGTTAGACATTTTGTAATACAAACTTTGATGCGAATCACTAGTAGTTTTAATGAAATTCAAAGAGTATTGCTTTTTTATTATATTAAAAATGTTGAAATTTTACTTTCAGAATTTGTAGAATAGCTAAGCTGATTATAAAATGGGTAGATTCAATAAAGGCTTGTGAAATATTGAATGTTGGAATAACAGTAAAATCTAGCTTTCTGAAGTGGCCAATGTTTTTGCTGACGAGGGGTTGACAGTTGGAGAAATTTTGTATTATCTAACTTGGCACTTGGCGGTCCTAATACCACAAGCTGATGGCGGTGGCCACATCGGCAGGATGTGAAGAGTGACTCTTGAGTGGTGGATTTTGATAAACTGGGCAGTTTTTAGTTTTAATTCTATACGCAAGTCTTAGCAAAAAAGGGGCCTTTTTGCTAAGAAGTCTTAGCGTATAAAATCCTACTTCCTACTAATATTATAAATGTGAAAGTTTGTGAGAATGGATGTGTGGATGTTTGTTACTCTTTCACGCATAAACGGCTAGACCGATTTGGTTGAAATTTGGTATGTAGATAGGTTATACCCTGGATTAACATATAGGCTGCTTTTTATCAACACACCACGCGGGCGAAGCCGCGGGCAGAAGCTAGTTTAACTATACATTACGGAGTGGTGCTGCCTCTGTTGTAGGCAGATTTGTTTTTGAGAAATATCTAACATAATATCACGCCTGTAATCTCCGTAGGGTTAGGAAGAGGTGTACCTAATAGTACACCCACATTTCACCAGTTATGTTTAAGTCCCATGTAATAGGGGGCGAGCCTATTGCCATCAACCGAGCACGAATTCAGACTTCGTGGCTGCTACTGACAAATTCCTGACGGAAAAACCCAAAAGCACTTTGCCCGACCTGGGAATCGCAGCCAGGACCTCATGCTCAGCAGTCGCGCTTGTGACCACTCGACCAATGAGGCAGTAAAACAGAAAATCGAAATTATTGTTTAATCTGTTATCTATTTTCTAAGTTCAGTCAATTCCACCAAACATAACATTAATAATGTGAAGACACGATCTTGTACCTACTCTCATTTTGCTTACATCCAAACGTATCCGAAACAGGTCTGCAAAGCGCATTTATTATGAAAAATCATCCCGCAACATTCATGAATTGTATCATTTTTTAATCACGTAATTCTTCGTAAGGCCACGAAAGGGTTTATCACTGTTATGTTTTATGATTATCTTGAAAAGTGCTAAAGCCTTTTATTACCCTTTTATAAACGCTGTAAAAGTACTCCACGATTAATGTCCGTATCTTTTTGTTATCTACCTCTACGTACTGTAATCCACTTTAAGCCTGACTGGGACAATGTCAATTCGACAAAAAATCGCTCCTTCACTTCAATTTGCATGTGAATAGCGGACACAGTTCTCTTGGCCGACATGAGTGTCGTGGGGACGTTTTTTGTGGATCCGACCACCCGTGATTAACATAAAATGTTTGTGAAAACCGCAATATATGGAGCGTATGACTTGATGTGTAGACAGAACCCTCTGCCTACATAATACTTGATGAATAAAATCTTCCTCATGTGAAGCTTGAATATTTTAATAACTTAAAATCCTTCCAAATATTGAGGCTAAATGATTTTTTTTACAGAGATTTTCGTCCATAAGTTAATTCAATTTCATCCTCGTAAAATTAACATAGTTTTAACTTAGAGTAATAAAGACGGACCCGTCCCTAGCCGGCGGCAGGAAACACACTCACACTTCAATTTGTATGTCGAAGCTAGAAATAATAGAATCGTCCTTCAGTTAAATTAATATATCCTTCAATTAAGCAATTTAACGTCATAATAAAGAGCAGAATGTTGCTATAAAATGCTCAAGTCGGGTCGGAAATGACTTTGGAGTTGGCCCTTTTTGCACAAAACGGTGAATCCTCGAGCGCTCATTGACCTTTAACAGAGCTTTGAAGTGAAAGTTAATTAAATTTCAGCTGCTTACATTACAATGGAAATTTGCATCAGGTAAATACGAAGAAGAAAAACACATGGATCCATGAATAGAGGAACTGTTGTATAAATTATGATCGTTCGTTTCGCTGGAGTTGATTGATGAGGGTACGTGGAATGATTTCATCCGTGCAGCGGGTCTAACTATTTAGGATTTCGGGTTCCGGCAGGGTAGGCCGTTTTGTAGAATGAACTATACCTAAATGTAAATCTTTGTTCTGAGATAGATTGAGTAAAGATGGGGTAGGTGATTTTTTTTTCGCGTGGGCTGGGATAAGTCGGAGTGTCGGCCTACGCAAGTAAATAACAAGGCTTACTTATTGTTTCTCGTTCCACACAAATCACTTGCGATATTCACAGCACTTATCTTTATTCCCTGTTTCAGGTACTAAGAATAATATAATGTTTTTAAAGTGGCTTGTCACTTCTATAAGAATTAAATCTATGACCCTTGACACGTCTAGTGTGAAGGCTAATTTATAATTAGTGAAAAATAATATTTTAAAGCTAGAAATTATATTGTTTTTTTTTTAGTGCAATGCGTTTCCCTTTCATGTTAACAGGTCCTTTATGTTATTTCTGTCCAGTCTTAATTATAAAATGATTTGGGACATTTTTCTCGCTCGGATTTCCCTCGTTATAAAAGAAAAATAAACTCCGTTCGCTGAAAAATTTCCACTTAATTATGAATACAATTCGTGTAAAATATAGACCTCGGATCCGAATTGTTTTTAAATGATTGTTCATTTGAAGTAATATTTCATACGCATTAGCATTTCTAGGTAGTTGTTATAATAATAAGGTAAGTAGGTACTATCGAATTGTAAATAAGAAGGTTACTCCTGCACGTGTACGGGGCTGGGTTACATTTTTTCAACAATCCTTAGAAAATCTAGGTCAAAACCACCGCTTCATTCAAGAAAAACGGAAACTTTGTTTCAACTACTAAAATACATACCTAAATAATGCCTACAATATTGATTATTTTCAGCGAAGGAGAAGAGAATAAAATATCACGAAAATAGTACATACATTTTGATATAGGTGGGGAAACTTTATTGTTGCAGTCGAGGCGGAATACACACCCGAGCCGCATGCGAGGTTGTTATGGAGCCGAGAACTGCAGTAACAAATGCCCACGTGTATCAAACGACGTTTTTCAATATACTTTCAAAGAAATAAAATATAAGAAAAAATCGACATTCTGTATACTAAAGAGTACAGTATCGTTCTTTTTATTTATCTACTGTTATCGACACGCTAAGAAGAAAACAGTGTGAATCTGTAATAGTTTTATGATTAGTTAGAAAAATATCAACTTTGGTGTAACATTGTCTAGCCGTGTGGCTAATTAGCGAACGCCGGTAATTTGCACATGTGGGGGTATCCTTTGTACTGCCCATTAAAACACCCATATCACGTTTCTTTGTGTCTGTGTTATTCACGGAGGGCCTACGCACCGCAAAACAAATTAATTTCAACTTCGAAACAAATGTTGACTCGTTAGCTCAACAATTGTAGAGAATTATATTGTTATAACTTTAACAGTGCTTTAAGGCTTTTTTAATTGAATATCCCATTTATACCCAAGTCTGATGGTCTGACCTTTCAATTATGTAGGTATCTACCTGGTTTTCAAATAATAAGTTTCAGGTTATACAACGTACTTTGCAACTTAAATAACCTTTTCCAACATTTCTATTTTATTCTCGTTTAAATATGCAAAAAATATCATCATCCTTTGTTAGGTTTTAGTTCACAATTTTTCACAGGAGTCTCAGTTCATTTTATTTACATTGAAATACCGGTTTCCTTCTTTAATGTTAACTAATGTAAGAAATGTTTTGCAAGCTTTCTGCCGTTTAACAATGGAAAAATGCAAGTTGCAAGACGGGGAGAGTTATGGTTTCTTAAGGGTAAGGGTGTCTGCACATTGGACTGACTAAATGGGCTAGATGGCCTCATTTAATAAGTGGCTACCGGGCCGTATCTCGTTTATTTCAGAGAGCACATTATAAATAGTGTCTTAATTATTGATAGATATTGTTGCCGCTATTCAAGAAAAAGAAAGACATTCATTTTTTTTTATTTAACCATCGTTACACTCGTTTTCTAAGATGAATCAAGTAAAAAATTTTTATTTCATCAAAACGGTGGATATCACATAACATAACATCACGCTTGTAATCCCCGAAGGATTAGGCAGAGGTGTACCTAATAGTACACCCACATTTTAAGTATTTATTTTTATATACTTAAAATGTGGTTATATTTGAAGTCTCATTAATCATCATCATATTCTCATGTAATAGGTGGTGAACTTCTTCACCGGACACAAATCCAGACTGAGAAATTCCTGATAGAAAAACCCAATAACACTTCCCCGACCTGGGAATCGAACACAAGACAGTCGAACGTGTGAATCAATACCGAAAAATCAAAACATCGACTGACTTGTTGTTGCGTCTTATACACTTAGGTACAGCATCATAACATAAGTCTTGCCAGCTAAGCCAATGCGTTCCATTTTTAAACTGTCTCCGCAGTGGTCAATGTAAGGACACCCTAAGGAGCTCTTTACAACTGGTGTTTTTAAATTGGATCATTTTTCTGAGCTTGCTTCTCAAAAGTAACTGCGATGATGGCGTGGTGAGAAAAGGGTAGCATAGTTTATTTAATGTGTCGGTATTTACAATATTTTATGTAGTAGAATTACTGTTTAGAGTAATATCTTGCAGTATATAATAAGGGATACACAAGATATCGAACTTGAGGTGCGGTTCAACCGACCGGTATGAACACTGGCTGCCGACATTGTCTGTTAGACCCTAATGACCGGAATACGGTTGGAAATGTGGGTGTTCTTTGGTACTGTTTTGCTCAACTCTTTATTAAAAAAAACAAATAATTAAAAAAAATTAAAAACACGCCTGCCATATCAAAAAGTGAACTAAAAAATTCAAAACAAGTTACATGATTTTAGTGTTGAATGGCCAAAAGGTAGGTACTAAATAGATTATATTATTTACTGTGCAATTAAAACGCCATTGTGTAAAAGTGGAAAACTGAAAACCAATCTTTTCATCGAAGTCGGGGGACCTGTAAAGAACTATTCCAAGGAACCGTCCCCCGACTGCAATGAAAAGATTGGTTTTCAGTTTTCCACTTTTGGCACAATGGCGTTTTAATTGCACAGTAAATAATATAATCTATTTAGTACCTACCTTTTGGCCATTCAACACTAAAATCATGTAACTTGTTTTGAATTTTTTAGTTCACTTTTTGATATGGCAGGCGTGTTTTTTAATTTTTTTAATTATTTATTTTTATTTTAATCCTTTTAGTGATAAAACAATATTTTTGCAAACGCACAATGTGCCACGAAAGGTAAATTTTATTTTTTACTGGCATATGCCCGCGGCTTCGCCCGCGTGGAGTTCGGGAATTGCCCACGGGATCTTACTTCTGGGATAATAAGTAATCTATGTGCTAAACCAGACTATAATCTATCTCTGTGCCAAGTTTCATCAAAATCTGTTCAGCCGTTCTGGCGCCATTGAGTAACAAACATCTATCCATCCAAACTTTCGCATTTATAATAGTTTATTTAAGATATAATGTATTGTGTAAAATTAGTTTTTACTTTTAAAGTTGATTAGGTGTTAAAGAATAGTTAGTGTAAGTATTTCAGTTTATTTGAATAATTCAGACACACCCGCATTTTTTTACATATACTTACTTATTACTTGCAAATATTAGTTCATAGTAATATTAAAATCAATTATATTACTTAAGTGAAATATTGAAACCTTTTTTTTTGGGTTGGGAAATCATCAAATGACCCCCTCCCGCTATGGGCGGAGCGGAAGGGAGTGTCAGACTTTACTGACTAAAACCCATCCATGTTCCTTCTTTTGCCCTTTGTGTTCCAGAGCCGCGGTATCATTTCGAACAGTCTCGCAACCTTGGCAGGCATAGGCCCTGGCGGGCCCCTCCTGTTTGCTGACATCTTTTTGAGGCGCGCGTGGAACACCAACGCGCCGTCGACACGGCTTGTCGTCATAAGATGAACGGACGGCGAGCTAGCCCATTACTCACCGTCCACAGGCCCGCGCCTACGGTGGCCGAGGGCCACCACGTGGCCCCTGACGCCCGGGGCGTCTACCTCTCTAACCACTCCTCGAAGAGGGGACTTATCGAAACTATTGTGGCGTGCCCTGGACGGGGTTGCGACAGTCGCTCTCTCCATGTCGCCATGAGATCGCGCCGGAGGTCTGTCCGCTGAGCGACAATTTGCCGTGGCAGCGGAATTCCCCCCTCGTGCAGGTGTGCTAGGACTATCGCCTCCAGATCTCATGGCGAGGAGGCGATCCTCCTTGCCGGAGATCGTGCGGTACCTACGGACCAGCCTTACGGCTGCCACCTTTTGGGGCGGGTTCAGGTAGCGGGCGGCTCGCCACCTCAAGGAACGCGCCCCTACCAGAGCCCCGTAAAGGGCCATGGACCGCACGACCCCCGCGTAGTGCCTCCGGCAGGAGGCGTTTGGGCCCCTCAGGTTGGGCAAGAGCCGCTTAAAAGCAGCAAATATTGATACCTTTTTTTTTTTTTTTTGGGGGGGTGAGAAATCATCAAATGACTCCTCCCGCTCTGGGCGGAGCGGAAGGGAGTGTCAGACTCTTACTGACTAAAAAACACCCATGTTCCTTCATTGGCCCTTTATGTTCCAGGGCCGCGGTATCTCTTTCGAACAGTCCCGCAGCCCTGGCAGGCACCGGCCCTTGCGGGCCCCTCCCGTTTGCTGACATCTCTTTGAGGCGCGCGTGGAACACGAACGCGCCGTCGACACGGCACAAATATTGATACCTTGGTTTGAGATTGGGTACCGGCGACGACAATCAAATGATTTATTAAGAATCTACTTATAGACATAATACGTTTACATAATATTTAATATCAATGTCGCGTATCACGAGCCAACTCGAAAATCGGGATTTCACATATATTTACAGACACGTCTACCTCAGAAAAATCCTACCTACTTACTAATAGGTAAATACTCCCGCGCCCTGCACGCCCTGTGCAACACTGCGCGCCATGCGCCTGTCTACGTGAGTTTGTAAGCCCTATTTGACAATGTTGGGGAATGATTTTGGAAAATAAAACTCTGATACACGCGTCTCATAATTTTAATTGAAGAGTTTGTACACCAATTTTCGAGTCAACGGACCCAGAGAATATAAAGTTTCATAGAAAATTTAACCCCCATTTCTTAGGGGTGGAATTTCGAAAAAACCCTTTCTTAGTGGACCTACTCTTCACAAAGAATACACCCCTCAAATTTCATGTCTTTAAGACCAGTGATTTAGGCTATGCATTGATATATCAGTCAGTCAGGACTTTGAATTTTATATTGCAGGATGATTTTGAAAAAACTGTGATACACGTTTCTCATAATTTTAACTGAAGAGTACGTACACAAAAATTTTCAAGTCAATCGACCCCGAGACTAAAAAGTTTCATAGAAAATTCAACACCCCATTTCACCCTCTTAGGGGTAGAATTTCGAAACACCCTTTCTTAGTGGATACCTACTCCTCACATAAAATACACCTTCCAAATTTCATGACTCTAGGACCAGCGGTTTGGGCTGTGCGTTGATATATCAGTCAGTAAGGACTTTGAATTTTATGTGTAAAAGATTTAATTTCTCTTTTTGTTTATTAGTGAACGAATGCATATTGAACACTACTGTTACATATTTTTGTTATGTACTAAGCAAGCTCTAGACGATGATAGTATTCGTAGTCAAATTTTCATGAAAAAACCAAAATATTTCAGTTTTTTTCAGGAACCATGGCGCCCCCTTTATATTTTTGAAAATGTTCACTAGCCTATGTTACCCGGAATAACTCAACGCTTATAATGATACCACATACATTGAAATCGGTTAAGCCGTTTAGAAGTTATGGTGGAATAAAGAAACTCACAAACATACATACATACATGAACCCTAAAAACATAACACTCCTTTTTTTGGGCAGTCGTGTAAAAAGGCGTGATGTTGCTGACTTCATGTAGTGGTCAATTCAAGAAGAGTTGGTACCTTTTCATATTTAACCGTACTTCAGTAGCTAGAATAATAGAAGTTGATTGAAATATACATAGTTTAGAACTCATAACATAAGAGTTGTGATGAATTTCTATATTTTCGGCTTCTGTTTTAATTTATATTTTTTATGACTGTCTATCATTTGTTATTTGATGCACGATCTTCAATGCACGTAGACGTTATGTTTTATTCTCTCTACGTCTACAATATAATGTATATAAAATAATAAAAACAGGATAAGAAGCAACCGAATTGGATTGTAGAGAATAAGAGATCTACAGAACAATAAAATTGTCGTAAATTGTTTAGTGATTCCTTTCAGAGTCCTATACAAAGTTGTGAGTGAATGTATTGTGCACTATGTGCACTACGTCATGGAAAAATTGTGCATACTTCACATTTTGATATAATATTTATGTAGATAGACGTTCGGCAAAAAGCCGCTACTTAGCTCGGATTGTGCCGAACCGATCCAAACAAGATTCCGCTATGGTAGATGCCGTACGGAGTTTTCCGATCGGCACGGGCCGAATGGAAGCCTAATCATCATCATCATCTGTCTAGCATTTTGGTTGAGTTGAATGGTGCACCGCATGGATCACCATGCGTCATGTTCGTGAACGGGCGCTGTCAGTTGTGACTGGTTATCTCTTAGTTGCCACGGCTTATTTGAATGAATTATTTCTCTTTTAATGTGGACGTCTTGATACATCGTTCTCACAAAATGTACAATTTGAACATGAATGATGTAACTAAGGTTTTGTAACAATATTCTGATTTAAAAGAGTGTCCATGGTGTTTCTTACCCATTCTAATTCATAGAGATCTACACTTTGGAATGGGTAACTACAGTACTTTTACAGTCATTATGCCTTGTGACTGGCACTGTTGCCTGACTTTATTGTTCTTTCGACAAATCAAAAGTGCCTATAACTGGCCTTAAATAAATGCTTTGAATGATTTTAATTTTTGATTGATTCGAGTCGGTGTTTGTTCAATAAACACTGCCAAATTGAATGTGCCGACCGGTAAAAGTGAATAACGTCCCTAGCAAAAACCTACTCATAAACAGCATCTAAAAAAAGTCGATAAAAATGTTGACAGCCTAATTTAAAAAGTTTTCATTCAAATCTCCGGATGCGTTTCAATTCGGAGTTTTTTTTTTTCAAATTGCGCGTTCCTCTTCGTTTCGACTACGAGTACTACATTGGTGGAGGGCTGTATAATTAACGTGACCCTAAGTGTCCTTTAATTAACGAAAGAACACGCTTTCGGGCATTGGAGAGAAAACAAGTCTGTTTATATTTAAATGTAGGTAGTTATTTTACTTAGGACGCGGCAGTTGTTAAAAACTACAACAATATTCATTTATTGTCAGGCAAATTGCGCCCATAAATATATACCTTACTGACTAACATACATATAAAAAAATGGCAATGGCAGTGTTGCCAAGAAGTAGGTTTCCTTAACTGGCTGTCAGATTGAACGGATACTGGTTTGTGAAGGTCAGGCTTCAGGACTGAAAATGCTGTATCCGATTAGATTGGTAACTTACCCCCATATAGTTAGGAAAAGTCTATGATGCAGCTACGATAATGGTGCTTACGCCATAACGAAAAGTACGAACATAACAAATCCTTAGAAAAAATTAATCATTCAAAGAACTAAAATCATTGAAGTAACCCTGTTTTAAATATAATATTTAACGTAATTGACTCAACCTCATAACAGAACATCATGCGTGTAATCCCCGAAGGGGTAGGCAGAGATGTACCTAATTGTACACCCACATTTCGCCAGTTATGTTTTAAGTCACATGTAATATATTATGCAGAAGCTCATGAACATCGGCTTTATCATCATGTTAATGTCGAGGCCATCCAGCTCCTCGATAACACGGACATAGTAAGAATGTTCAAAAGGACTAAGCCTTTTGAGTTAGTGTACTGTAATCTATTTGTGACTTTACCGCGAATGTAATATAGTACCTAGCTATTTATATGGACACAAGGACAAAGTGACTTCGCCTTAACCGACGGTAAATAAACGCAATGGACGTGCTCTTAGATACAATTTTACTTTTAGCAAATTAAGTTAGTTTAAAATTATTAGCCTTATTAGGCTAGATTGTAATTTAACAAACAAATAAAAAATAATAATAATGTAATGGACGAACCTATTTTGCATCAATCGGGCACAAATCCTGACCCCGTGGCTGCAGCTGAGAAATTGCTGATGGAACCAACCCAATAACACTTTCTCAACCTGTGAATCGAACCCAGGACATGATGCTCAGCAGTCTTCCTTGCGACCACTAGACCAACGAGGCAGTACTAATGTTATATCAAAAAGTGCTTTTAGATAACAAAATCCTATTCTAATCTAATGTAAGGGACACCGGCGCGAAAACGGTTACCACGTATTCAATACATCATTCTGAGCCCCCACATAGAAATTTTTTATCGGTTATAAAAAAAAATCAGCTGTTCCATACATTTTGACCGAGTAAGTATTGCACTTTCGTAACAAACAGCTGTTTTTAGGGTTCCGTACACAAAGGGTAAAACGGGACCCTATTACTAAGACTCCGCTGTCTGTCTGTCTGTCTGTCTGTCTGTCTCCAGGCTGTATCTCATAAACCGTGATAGCTAGAAAGCTGAAATTTTCACAAATGATGTATTACTATTGCCGCTATAACAACAAATACTAAAAATTAAAAAAAATATATTAAGGGGGGCTCCCATACAACAGATATGATTTTTTTGCCGTTTTTAGGGTTCCGTACCCAAAGGGTAAAACGGGACCCTATTACTAAGACTTCGCTGTCTGTCTGTCGGTCTGTCTGTCTGTCTGTCTGTCGGTCTGTCTGTCTGTCTGTCTGTCTGTCTGTGTGTCTGTCTGTCTGTCTCCAGGCTGTATCTCATAAACCGTGATAGCTAGAAAGCTAAAATTTTCACAAATGATGTATTACTATTGCCGCTATAACAACAAATACTAAAAATTAAAAAAAAAACATATTAAGGGGGGCTCCCATACAACAGATATGATTTTTTTGCCGTTTTTATAGATAATGGTACGGAACCCTTCGTGCGCGAGTCCAACTCGCACTGGTTTTTATAGATAATGGGTACGGAACCCTTCATGCGCGAGTCCGACTCGCACTTGGCCGGTTTTTTTAAATAACCGACCGACCGAAAAATTTCGAACCGTTTTCGCCTCGGTATCTTTTCCACCCCGTATTTAAGAATGCAAAAAAAATATTGAACAAACTAAAATCATGCGTAACCCCGTTTAGCCCATAATATTTAACAGAATTGTCACAACGACATAGTATTAAAAACAAAGGTGGCGAAGGAAAATCTCGCGGTAACATAAGCAATCCTAAAATGGTTCCCGTTTATGAAATAAGGCACACTAAAAATGATTTGAAGCACAGTCTATCTTTATCGCGTCTCATGAATAACAGATGAATGTGTGTTTTGTAAATTCTAGTATAGAATAAGTTATGATGTAACTTGAATTTTGTGGTAGAAACACATTGGAACAGATGTTGAGAATTAATGTTATGGTTACTTTGGGAAATGTGTTTTTCGCATTTATTTTATTTTTCGAAGAAAACATATTTTACTCTTTTATGTAGGAAGCGTACTGCATTAAAACCTGCAAAATCAGTAAGATCGATTTCTTTTCTACATTACGCCAGGAGCATGCCGTCAGAATTTTGAAGCCTGATCTGCTTAAATTGTGGAACGAAAACACGCTCAAGGCAGAGTATCGGCAAAATGGTCAGATGTTTTCACGAAGTCTATTGGAGGTAGCATGTATCGAGGGCTGTACACTGCAGAACACCGCATACATTGGGCACGCGTCGTATGTGGTCCGTCAGCATTTTGAGAACGACAAAGAAGGAGATTATTGAAAGATTCTCTTGCGATGGAGTGATAATTTCTGAGGATAAAAATTCAACAACATCCTTCTTACTTAACATAATAGCATAATCAGCCTATAATGTTCCCACTGCTGGGACACACGGCTTCCTCTCTATGAGAGAGAATGGGCTATAATCCACCACGCGGACCCAGTGTGAGTTTGTAGATGTCACGTGTTTTCTAATTTTTGGTTCTAATACATACCGGTTGCCTTACGATGTTTTCCTTCACTGTTTTGAGAGCAGTGGTGTTGAAATAAATTACACCAAGTAATGCGCCTGCCTGGGTTCGAACCCGCGACTTACTGTTTGTAAGTAGGGGCCGCCTCCACCCGGCCACCGCTGTTCTCACTGGTCCCCAGCTGCTCTCACTGGGCCATAGCTGCTCTCACTGGGCCATAGCTGCTCTCACTGGGCCACAGCTGCTCTCACTGGGTCACCGCTGCTCTCAAACCGTACCTTCTGTAACCTTCTTACATAATATGTCGAAATTCCATGTTCACGAATATTGTTTTCAGCTATGTACAGTCACGAGCACTAATAATGGGTGTAAAAATACCCTTAACGAAGCTGACAGGCACTTATTCTGTTCTAGACGTTACGGAGATATTGACGGTCAAAGTTCTTTTATTTTAATACAAGCTTTTTATGTTATAACTTTGCTTTAAATACCTTTACGAGCCGCGTACCATTCAATGATTCATCCATCAGCACAATGTTTTGAGTGCGTTACATCGAGTTCTACCTTTTTTTTTTTTTTTTTTTGGTGGGTGGAAAATCATCAAATGACCCCTCCCGCTCTGGGCGGAGCGGAAGGGAGTGTCAGACTCTTACTGACTAAAAACCACCCATGTTCCTTCTTTGGCCCTTTATGTTCCAGGGCCGCGGTATCTCTTTCGAACAGTCCCGCAGCCCTGGCAGGATCGAGTTCTACCTTAAAACGTGATTTTTCAGCCCATAAAAAAAGTCGTCGAATTTTGCGTAGAGGACTTTGAAGTACAGAATGCTTGTTGACGGTTTCTTGACAGGTCCGGTTTCCACACCTTGCTATGTACGCAGCTACTTTTAAAAGTGATTTGCACCTACTATATTGATTGACGTTTTCACGAACATAGCATTTCGGAAGCTATTCTATTTCGAAATAAGTCTTATCTCAAAGTAGAACCCGCTATTTCACGAGAAATTAGCTTTTGAATATAGCTAAGTGTTTTAAGAGCTCGTGAATGTTGATATATTATTGTGTACAACACACAACACACACAAAAATCACACAAAAACACATACGCACTCGCATTTGTGTGTACATAAATAGTAAAATAAATAAATAAATAAATAAACATCTGAAAAATAACCCATAACAGTTTGAAATACTGGTACTGTTTAAAATTACCCATTATCTTTTTTGTGCCAGTTAATATGGTTCGGTTTGGCAGTTAAATTAACCACGTCCGATATTTGGCTCAACTGATCGCCAATATTCCGCAAAAGAAGAATATTTTTATTTATTTTAATGTCTCCTCGCCGCGCCGCCCCAGAATGTTCAATGAAAAGAAAATTATGTTTTTTGTCAAGTCGTTTCCAGCCTGAGGTCGCGACATTTTCCTCAATGAAGGCAAAAACAATAAGTGATTTATAACCACAAAAAAGATCAGCGTCCGAATTCAATATTAACTTCCCGACTGACATCCGTTACCGTTTTTCTTTTTACGAATAATGATAAAATCACAACATGTACGTACAATTTATCCAAACTTTCGGCCTAATATTTTAGTGTGTGAATGTAACTTTGTCTGTTTGTCTGCCTATTACCTTGTTACGCCTTAACGGCTGAACGGAGTTCAATGAATTTTGACACGCAGGTAGACCTTGGCCAAGGTTAGGATACTTTTATCCTGGTAGTACATTCCTATAGGACAATTTCCGACATCCAAACGAACGAAGTCGCGGGCATACATATGAAATAGTTGCTAGTCAACAGACCACATAAAAATAAAATTATTATTATATACAGAAAACGATAAATCGTGATAGTTAGTGGTCTACATACGAATATATCTTATTAACTGTCTCCTCCGAGTCGGACCTAAGTCCAGCGTGGACTCGGCAAACTTAATTACTCTACCCACATCAGTTCTTTGGAATTACGTGTTTAATTTCTCTACTTCGTTTACCTTCAGCGGGGAACCAATCAGGAATTCATTGAAAATGCTTTCCCTGCTGAGGAAGTAGAAAATACATGAAAGTTTTGGATTTCGTGGTTTTTTTGGAAAATTGGCATATTGAGTTCTTGTAACTTATTTTACCATCAGATTATTGTTTTGAAATAAAATCTTCATTGGTCTTAGTACTATAAAATGAAGCTTACTGTATTAAAACTCCGGTCAGGTGAGGGTCGGACTCGAGCACATATGTAAGATTTCTTTCATACTACTAAAACTACTATACCTTACCGTCTTTTCATAATTTACTTTTTTTGAGGAAGATCTCACAAAACTTAGTTGTGAAAATTTCAGTTATTCAGTGCCTTTTATCATTATGAAGACACATACTTGTGACAATCAGTCATACGACCGGACGGACAGAAGGAAACAGTGACTGAAGACCGTACTTTAAAAAATGCAAATAGTTCTAGCACATTTAGTAGTACTAAATAGTCTCTTTTAGATATAATATATATTCCTGTTTTAATTACTTCTACAAATGCAGCTACCGTGAAATGTAGTTTAATGTAATCCACATCAGTATGCATAGCGGAAATTCCTAGTTAGAACTGTTGTTAGCTTTTATTAATTTAAATACGAAGTTTCGCCTGTAGTTTGGTGACATTAAAAGGTAATTAAAATACGAGTGTTGAACTGTGGAGCAGGAGTTGCTTAATGACCGTCCGTGAACTATTTGTTATGTGGTGTGACTGTTCCAATAAGACCCTAGTCTGATAAAATTTTCGTTTTTCCTAAATCATGTAAATATTAGATTTTTATTATATTATATTAACTTATATCGGCTCCCCAATTAAGATATGGGAGAGGAGGTGTGCCCCAAAAGCCTCGCACAGCTCTGTAAAAGACATCCAATAGGGGTTTCTTTTTCCACCGAAATAAGGAGATTGGATTTCCAGTCCTGCTCCGACTTTTAGAAGCTAGGGAACAGGACTGGGTACTAGGTGAAGTTAGTATTGGGAGATCACAGTTAGGACATATACATGAATAATAACACATCATATAAAACAATACAACAATAAAGTATGAAGCAATAAGACAAACGTACGCAAAGATAAGATATATGATTAAAAAGGGTTGGTGAAGGGAACGTTACGCTTGCGCTTAAGGATTCCATTATTTACCGTTACGTTAATTCAATTATTTAAATGTATTACGACCCCATCTCTATGGCATGTAACCGGTTACAATAACTGCCTCAGTACGTGACTGTTAGACCTAAGCGCATAGGTCCACTAAGGACACTGCTACGAAATCTAACAGACCACGCTCCCTAAGCACAATTCACATGTCTTTCTCAATCCTAAGACAGAGTTCTGAGGAGTCCTGCTGCCATTGAGGAAGGCACGTTTTAGTAGTTATTCCTACACGCGTATTCATGTTAAACACCCTTACGGCAATCTACACCTTGACTATGATACAACATAACTTGCACAAGCGAACCGTAGACTCAGTCTGTAGCAGAACATATTACGATTGGCGATTGGTGAACGTCAAGTGGGAACTTTCGTCACTTCACATTTCTTTAATCTAACCCCATGTCGTGGTTGCGTGTCTCGCTAAATTGTGTCGATTCAGTAATAGGCCAACCAGTGGCTGGATTTGGTTTCAACGAGACAAACAGCCGGGTTTGACTTTTCAGTCCCTAACGTTCCTTAGAACGGAGCTATCAATTCGATGTTTCAGTGTGAAATACTTCAGGAAGCCTAACCCCACTCCCGAAATATGTTCCAGCAATGCCTACGCAATGTTTCTGAGCTAGACCTTTACAGGAAGCAATAATCACCATCGGAGCTTGGTTACTTTGTACAACATGTACAAGTTGGCATTATAAATTACTGTTAAATATCATTTGTTTTAATCAAACTGTGATTATGGTGTTGCCTTCACCACTGAACAATATAGATTGTTCTACTTAAACTAAATATAGCGGTTCTGCCTTCCATTTGTGGTACGTCAGAATATAAGTCAACATTTGTCCATATACATTAGTCGTTCGTATTAGTCGAAAATGTACATGTCGTTATGAAAAGCGAACCGTCCCTATTAATCAAGCGCAGATGGTAGATATTTGCCAAGGTGCGGAATAGGAGTTGGACACATAACACATGATATAATTATATACATCGTGGCTCCGCATCACTGCTTTGCATGCTGTAATAAATGAATTACGCTGGTGCAGTATATTAACAGTTAGACATTGTGATGATTGAGATGGCTGCTGGAATAAATGGGTAACGTGGTTACGCTTGGGCCTTATATTAACTGCTACTTAAGCTAGGATTTAATTATAGTTAACACTTACCACGTGCTCTCTGAAGATGATTAGTCTAAAACTAACTTACAGAGTTCCGCTCACATCACCAGCTTCGTCCCCGCCATTGCTCGTCACTTGTTTCCACCAGACTTATCACTACTACTTATATTTGATTTATAAAACATTAATCGCTCTATTACGACAGTCCACTGGGACATGTGTATCTTGGTACCAAGACTACGCTAATTTCACGAGACTAACCTAGGACGTCCTAGTACTTTAACCGTTTTAGACCGAATACCCTGACTTAGCCTGTCTAATCCCAGACTCTTACGTCCGACCTCTTTCGTGATTCGAAATCCACTGCCTCTACTCAATGTGCATCTCCTGGCTTTCGCCTTCTCAAAAACCCACGCCGTCCTTTCCGAGAAATAGTTTAGCAACCTTTCTGTTTTTGCGTAACCGTCTCAATTGTTTTAAGTATCCCTTCTAAACTTCGGGCGGCCAAGAGCCACGCACGTTGCAACCAGATGTTGTGCCAGTATTCAGGAATGTGTTTAGAAATCGTAAATTTTTATCTTTTCTCAAGAATTGCCTGCTAATAGTCCTTGTCCCAAGTGGGTTTTCCATTAAGTATAGAATTTATGCATTTCTGAGTGGTGCAGTATTGTTAATTACGGTCACTTGACCGACAAGCCATAAAATAGAAACTTAATGTTTTCGTATCGTGAGAAGAGTTTTAAAAATAACGATCGAGACTAAAATATGTGCTTAACAATTAGGAGTAAGTGACAAACAGTCACAGTGGCAATACTGTGACCGGACCATTCGTCGTGGTAATCAATGGGAAGGACCCATTTAACTTGCTGTTAAATTAAAATATAGCTTGACTTCCACCTTTGTTGCAGTAAATTTTAGATTTGTTTATGTCCGCGGCTTCGCTCACGTGGAGTTCAATAATTGTCCCACGGGGTCATACTGCCGGGATAAAAAGTTATAAACTCGTTGTATGCAAAATTTCATTTAAATCCGTTTAGTAGTTTTTGCGTGAAAGAGTAACATACATCCAGAGATCCAGAGATCCATACATCTTCACAAACTTTCGCATTTACGAGTACAGTAGGATAACATCACGCATGTTTTTCCTGAAGATAGGCAGAGATGACACCCACATTTTGCCAGTTATGTCTAAGCCCCCGGTAGTAAGAAGTAAATTGAAATCCAGTTGGTGATCCCATGTATGAGTGCATCAGAAACACCAAAACTCGCGATAAATCGTGAGGCGAATAACGTCAGTCTCTAGACATGGCACTGAAGGATGACCACGACCGCTTTGACAAGAGTGTTACGAAGAAGAAGAAAAATAGCTGTATGGCACAAACACATCCGGGCACAAATCTTGACTCTGGGCTATTGAAAAATCGAAAAATTCTTTAGGTACTACTTCACCACATAACTTTATTTGATAGATAGCAGATAGCAGATAGATTCATTTATTTGCCTGAAATATGGTATTTTACAGATTTTATCACATAGGTACACAATAGTTCTTCATATTCCGCCTACTTATTCGGCATGCAAATTTTGTGGCAATAACAATGCTTCTAATTTATTCAATCTAAACAAAATAATTAAATTCCAATGTCAAAACAAAACAGTACTAAATTATAAATTGTCCAGATATAAAATTACAAATATTAAAGACCAATGATTAAATTACAAATTTTCGAAATATCAACCAAAGAAATTACATTACAAATGTCAATAGCTTAAAACTCAAATGTGATCTTATTAAACTTGTATTCAATTAGGATTTGCAGCACTGAAAAAACAGAAATGAAATACAAATAAATCAAAAAAGAAGTAACTAGATTTCTCTCAGAGCACTCACATTAACCCTCAGGTGCCCGCTCAAATAAATTGCTTTTATCTATACGAGTATTTACATTAAACAGTAAATACCACTTCGCTGCCAAAGCGGACATCCAGAAAAAAGCGCTTCATCCAGCGGAATATTAACACACTGGCTCCGTTCCACGTCTCTCAGAGAAGTCAAAGCAGTTTAGTGGTCAGATAAACAAAATAATTAAGCGCTTATGGTAATTCTGGCGGGAGTGGTGCCAGCGCTTTATGTAAATGTGCTGGTACAACCACGACGGCGACGGGATGCGCCGCTACAAATGCAACTAACTCGCCGACGACGGCTTAATTCTGTTTTAATTTCAACTTTAAACTCGGTTTTATGGAGAATTATGAATTCTGAAGGTGCTCGAGACGGTAAGTTAGTTGTATACTTGTGTCGCTTTAGGGAGGCAGAGATGTGGAAGGGTTACGTTGGTTGTTATGTTATTTATTTTTGCGTACTGAAGTGTTGTGAGTAATTTACATTACGATGTAATGTCATCGTGGTTACAAATAATTGAACTTTTAGAGCGAATTTCATGAATGTAACCGAATGCGATAAGCACCTCTAAACAATGTCCTTTAAGATAAATAATTAAATAAAATATATATTATAAGGAATATATATTATATCTTGGGACAACCAACACACCGCCATCTGATCCCAAACTAGGCAGAGCCTGTACTATGGCAACCAGACAACTGATAAACATACTTATATATTTCTAAATACATACATATTATAGATAAATTACACACCCAGATACAGAACAAATAATCGTACTCATCGCACAAAGATTTGTCCTGTGTGGGAATCGAACCCACGACCTCCGTCCTAGCAGTCAGAGTCACTAATCACTAGACCAACAGGCTACAAAGAACAACAACCAACACGAATAACACGACCACACCACGATGACGACGATGACGAACGATGTAACAGGGACACAAATACAAACTCCATGACTGTCTACTGAGAAATTCTTGATCGAAAAACCTAATAACAATTTTCTAGAACCGAGAATCAAACCCAGACCTAATGCTCTGCATTCGCGCTTGCGACCATTACATCGAAGAGGCAGTTCAGTACACTGTAGCAAGAGTCGAGATAATGTCTAAATCAAACCATAGACCCAAACCCGTCCAAACCAACACAGATTTCATCCCTCACTGATTCAATTCCTCGCGTATAAGTGAACGCATTTGGCATGAGCTGGAGCTCCATAAAATATGCACGAGCTTACATAAGTGCAGGTGGAATACTATTACAATCCAATGACGTATGGAGATAGATTGCTCTGTTTATGCTCCTTTATCCATATTCCGCAAATCTGCATATATTGTATCTGTACGTGATTTTCATGTCAATGTCAGAGTTATTTGTTTTAATAGGCAGATAACTTTTTAAGGAATAATGATGAAGGTATGACATATTTTCTACAAGTCAGAATTTAAGCCAAGATAATGTACTGCTGGGATAAAAAGTATGTTTCCTATGTCGTAATCCGTATAGCTGTTAAAGCGTAAAGGTAATAGTTAAAGACTTTCACATTCATAAAATTAGTCTTGATATGAAAGCTGTCAAAACGCAATATTCAATCTTCAGATAAAAGTTATGTGACTATTGAGAAGTTAGGTTTAAATCCTGTATTTAGAGCTAACTTCACAATAATCTCATAAACGGTTACCACGTATTCAGTACATCATTCTGAGTCTCCCTACATAGAAATTTTTCATCGGTTATTAAAAAATAAATACATAGTAACCGTTTTCGCATCGGTGTCCCTTCCACCCCGTATGTCTCTGATCGATTTAGTACCTATACAGGGTGTAAACGTATGTACGCACGTAGCCGTCAATCAAGCATTTTGTACATCAAACTAACTAACTTTACGCAAAAATTATTGCTGGGAAATGAGTTTTTTTCTTGGGATGAAAAATCATGTTTTACCCAATGTAACGCACTCAAAAAATTGTTTCTGATAAATAGATTGAATAGTACGGGGGTCGTGGAGGTGTTTAAAGTAAAAATCTTACATTAAAAATATTTATTTCGCCGTACAGTGTTTGGCGCTACTTCGCCTATACCCCCCCGCATCTGCCTTTATCATCTTCGTGGCCATGTATTTCCCTAAAATAAACCTACCCTATGATTGCCTTTTGTTCATTCATTCATTCATTCATTTATTTATTCATTAACAATTTACATTACAAAAATAATTAATTAATTAATTATTTTCATTTATTTTTTGTTTTACAAATACTTTTGTGAACAATTCAACTCTATTTCCATGTCGCGTTTTTGTTTCATTTCTCGATTTAACAGAAACAATGATTGCCAGGTTTTAAAATATTTCTGTGAAATTCCTACGTATTGAAATAATTAATAAATATTTCGTCAATGTGCTTTTACTTCACTCTTTTTTACGGTTCAGTGTTGTTTCCATTTTTCGGCTATAGGTTTATTGATTGGTTCAGATTATAATATGATAGACTATAAATTCTCACTGTTCTCAGAGATGCACGACACGTACATCAATCAGCTCAGTCTCACCCATCACTGTTTTGACCTACACTCCCTCTGCACCATAGCACTCAATCCACCATAGTCTCCGTTTGACATTCATTCAGTCAAAGAAACCAATGTCCATTTCGAAGATCACTAATACAGGCCTTCTTCTGCCGTGTCGACGCCGGCGCGTTCGTGTTCCACGCGCGCCTCAAAGAGATGTCAGCAAATGAGGGGCCTGCAAGGGCCGATGCCTGTTAGGGCTGCGGGACTGTTCGAAAGAGATACCGTGGCCCTGGAACATAAAGGACAAAATAAGGAACATGGATGGTTTTTAGTCAGTAAAAGTCTGACACTCCCTTCCGCTCCGCCCAGAGCGGGAGGGGTCATTTGATGATTTCCCATCCGAAAAAAAAGGCCTCTTTCTGAAATGTACACATAACCGGGCCTTAAATAATCCTTATCCTTACTAATAATATAAATGCAAAAGTAAGTTTGTTTGTTATCTTTTACGCCTAAACCACTGCACCGTTCAACTTGAAATTTTGCATATACTTTGTTAGGTGTACAGAAACGGACATGGAGAACCTTTCATCCCGAAAAAAAGTGCTGTTCCCGAGGAAAACAACAATAACGTTCTTATGATAATAGATGGCGCCACGTATATTTCGAATCATGATTGAATTATATTATTACAGGCATAGGACAACTCGAGTTGATTGTCAAATTTTAAATTAACGCGAAGCCGCGGGCGGAAGCTAGTAATAAATAAATTCTTTATTTCAGTAGTGTGACAACATTATTACAGACATCTTAAAATACAACATATAGATAATAAGTCCCACAGATAGGTCCTCCGGCTTCCAAACTGGGTTTTCAACCGTGACTTGGGAGACAGTGTTCCCCATTAACAAGTCATTATATATGTCATAAATGTTGGAAAATGATCCTTGGTTTGGCTTTGATCGACCATATTGGCATCTGGCATATTGGTCCGCTGCCTTGATGTCACATTTCTTCGAATGGTTAGATCGAAATCAGGCTGATTTCCTCGTGATGTTTTTCTTCACCGTTTTGAGAGCAGATTGGTGTTGTAATAAATCTACAAGCACCTGCCTACGACACATAAGTTGCGGCCATTACCTCTTGACCACCACTGCTATGCTTTCACAAAATTTAGATGACACGTAATTAAAAGCACGCTTTTGCATTTTAAGAGAGTCGAAATCAAACAGTGCGCTTTGTCTTATTAGGCAGTCATTTCTCTAGTGACCTATAGGTTTGGTAAACCGGGCATAACAGACACAGTTTCCAATAACACCATCATCTGCCTGCCTTTTCCCAAAATACGTTGGGGACGGCTTCCAGTCTAACCGAATGCAGCTCAATAGGCGTATTTTACATAGTCCACAACATAGTTTCCAATAACATACAAAGTAACAGACTGAATCAATTGAAGCGTAATCCAGGTGAATGGGGACTTGGAATCAGTAAGCCATGAGTTTGAAGTCAGTCAACTCGAAGTAATATGATGAATCCATTCCTAGTGCGAACACGTATTAGCTTAAGGGTTTAAAGGATAAGTCTGTGAGCTATCCAGGTAATCCATACTAAAGTAGAACATTTATTTTAGAATCAAATCTCTATAAGATTGTTATTCAAATTCTTTTTTTTTCAGTAGCGAGTGATCGTAAGTTATTTTAGAGTCAAATCAGTTCAGGAAGCTACATTATTATATAGGAATGGATAGTAATTTCCATTATTAAAACTTTCGTGGCGTGCGATCCGCGTCTTGGATACTCGGTAACAGAATGAATTCTGACGACGGAACACAGCTGTTAGCTTTGTGACTTCGAAGACGCAGGAAACGAAAACGAAAGCAGATACAACAACGAATATGGGAGGATTCTAGGGCCGAGATAGCGCGCCCGCAGCGTCACTGCACGCCCGCGGCCTCTTCGCGGCTCTTTGCGAACTCGCGGCGAGCTCACTGCGTACTCTCCTGGCTTTGAACTCGCTCGCAAGTGTGATAAGGCCTTAAGAGTATGAGTTCTTGCGGTCAATTCCCAGGTCGGGCAATGTGTTCTTAATGGTTTTTTCATGAGGACTTTTCCAGTAGCAGCCTTTAGTCTAGTGGCTATCCTCCGATTTAAAAATAACTGGTGAAATGTGGTTTTATTAAAGCTCGTCTCTGCCTAACCCTGCGGGGAATATAGGCTTAATGTTATTATAATGTTATGTTACTTTTAGAAATTGTTAGCCAGGCCCTAAATAATCTGTGGCTGTATTCAGCGAAAAGTTAGCTGTTCTAACAGTATTGAGAAAACAATGGTTTTATCATCATTAGCGTATTACAAGAGTAAATTCGCCTTTAACAAATCCGTAAATCCCTACTTTAATTTTTAAATAAACTTACCCGTTGAAAGTCAAAATAAACACAACCATTGGCTGTTTGTTAGACTCAACAATATTTGTGAAACAAAAACATCGCTCGTTATCTGATCCGAGTTAACTACGACTACGCTGATTAAAACTTCACAAAGTTGTGTATCGCTAACTAATAAAACAGACTTCCAAGTTTACATATTCACTTCAATTTCCAACTTGTTTACAAATTAATTAATTTTACGCGAAACTAAAAATGTTCGAGTTTAGTTGCTTTTGAAAGTTTCCCTTTGTGTAAAAAGAGGAGTTGGTCGGTAGTTGAGTAGTGTATATTGAGCAAAAGTTTGGAAGATGAGCGGATCTATCTCGAGAGCTTCAGTTATCTCTGTAGTACACTGCTATTTAAGGCGGAGATGCTGACGAATTGGGTCAGTGTTTTGTTTTGGTTAAGTTTTAGGTGTTCTGTACAATTTCTGGGTAAATAACTCTGATGTTCCCATTCATTACAGAATCACTTATTCTAATGATTTTCTATGGACATTATCTCTCTCCATCGTATACTTTTTTCAGCCGTAAATGTTTTACACTCATGAACATACAAGAGAAACATTCAAACATATGTACGGACATGACTTTATCCTGCGGATAAGCAAAAACTTATACAGACTTTCATACGATCATTATCATTAGATACGTCTTTCGCTTTGTTTGCTATGATACATACAGTAGTCGTACACGCACGCCGGCTGCGAGTTCTACTCAACAAATTCTTTTGAAAACCGTCACCAATAACGTTCAGTGTATGTTCTTCTAGGACGTCTTGGCGTTTCCAATTCCATTCACATCTGCACTCTTAAGGTTGAACCTCATTTAGCAACACGGAATCATATTTTTCCATGCTCCTATCCTTTACTGTCGCTCAGAACCGTCATTTGCTAGAGCGAGAAAGAGAGCGGGAATGCTATCGCACGAGGCAGCGTCGACGTTGAGTTCGGCAGCACGTTCGTCCGTCTCCGTTTTTTTTTTGCTCATTCAGGTAAAGATTGTAAGGTGGCTTAATTTCGTTTGTATCGACTTCTTTTTAAAGATGATAAACACAGTTAATAAACTTGCGTAGGTGTAAAGTTCGTCTTATCACGTTGTGTCAGCTATGTTTTCTTCATTCTTGTCAAACAAATCGTTCTTATGGCAGATTACCACACGCAAAATACGCGCTTGGACGTGGAGTTACGGACACCAACCCGTTATGACATACAATACAATTGTAAGATTATTCGTATTCAAAAGGTTACCTACCTTATATTATACAAAAATAAGTACGGACTAACTAAAAGAATAATAAAAACAAAAAAATTTCGCGCAACTCAGAAACATAACTCTTCTAGTCAAGTCTTTGTTCCATATTTTATTCTGTACCAAACTATATTTCGCGAACCTCAAGCAAAATATGTATTTGTCACCAGTTGTTTCTGAATAGGTGTTTCCAAGTTACCGAGTTGTGTGAAAACCAATGACATAACTTTTTGTTTTTTTTTTGTTTTGTTTTAGCGTCGACAATAATGTCCAATATGTTTGCTAATGTATTGACATGTCAACAGAAATTGGACGTTACGGTACGGTGACGTTTCATGATCGAATAAAATTTATCACCAGTGAAATATTTTCAGTTATAACGTTTTGTAGTACAAATGAATGAAGTACGTATCAATAATTTTACTGTGCGACCACATTGACGATATTTTCTTTGTTCCCGGCGCTGGTAATATGTGTAATTTAATTATGGTAATGACATATTATTTCCAGTGAACATCAGAATTTAAAATTGAAAGGAGTGAAATTGGGTCAACTGGATTCGTGAAATCTGTTTACAAGCACTACCATTACTTGAATAGCTGTTCAAATAGGTAGACTCAAAGACGGGATGAAGTAAAAGCAAATGTATTTAGATATGGGTATGGTTTTCAGGTTCATAAGCAGTAAATACTAAATACGAAGGTAAGCCGAGTAGTGCACTAATGAGATTTCTTTGAATTTAATTTCGTAAAATCGATTGCTGTGCTAAATTTATTTGCTATTTGATAATTAATAAAAACGTTTTCTTGTAAAACATTTCTTTGAATAGTAACCATCTTATTTACGTTCGTTCGAATCTTAAAAAAAATACCTACATACTTCGCGACTACGTAAACGGGTATGATTTTCAACAACAGCGCCACTCATGGAGTCCAAGTACAGAAAATAAATCCATTTTGAGAAAAAGTTACGAAGTACACACATGCACACCGCGATCGTAAGTTTGGATGAGGGGGTAATCTTCAAAACCACTGATACGCATTTGAACATTTTTATTAATGAGAAGCTGCATTATCCCCGTGGGATAATTTTCAAACCATAACTCGAGCGAAGTCGCGGGCAAAAGCTACTAAAGACGGTTTCTACAAAAGTAGTATCCTACTGCAGCATAAAACAAAAACACACATCTTAATATCCTGGATATTTGAACACTCAAGACAAAACACGATTAACCCGTTTACTTCCTCAAGACAAGCGCAGCTTCAGCTTTTATTACTTCGACAAAGAAATATTTGTACGTACTTGGAAATTCAAAAACGAACAAAGTCGACACGGGATTACTGTACGACAAAGTTTCCCAACTCCTTGTTACGATCCTTCGTGGTTCGCCAAATATCGTCTAATGTCGCCTCCACAGAGAATATTTATTAAAACTAAAGCAATACTAGACAATACAAAACGTTCAAGTTTCGCGAGAAGTTATATTAGCGGTAATATAAAAAGATATTTAGTTGTTAAGGCGGAGTTATACTGAATGCGGGTCATGAGATAGAAAGACGCCGCTCTTGCGAACGCTGATACATTTAGGGTCGAAACTCAATTAATCGAAATCGCTTAGCCATACTCTTCAAGCTCAGTCTACACCTCCATGACTGAACTTAGTACTTTATTAGCAAGCTAATACCATAGTATACTCGTAGCATCGTAGTTTTGAGTTTCGTCCTTAACGATCCACAAATTCTTCGTTCTCGACCCGCGTGAGCCCCTCAACGGACCGTCTATGTAATATAGGCCTAACACTCAACTTGAATAGCTTTTGTGTGTCTTTCTTTCATTGTGTCAGCAGCTGTGTTTATTTATTGTGTGTGGCTTTATGTAATAAATATTGGATTTTCTTTAGACGACAGCTAATGGCGCTTGCTCGCTAATTTTGCGAGTGGATAATTGTGTTCGAAGAAATATTTGTTATTATTTTCAATATTTGAGCTCGTGGCTAAATAGTAAAAAACCTGCCAAGTGCGTGTCGGGCCACGCACAATGTAGGGTTCCGTAGTTGCCCATCAAAATACGCGAACACTTCCTACGGTCCGATTTGCCTCCGAACGATGATTTTTTTTTGTACTACTAATATTTTCAGTTGAAAAACCTGTGCTTCCATACATTATGTTTAGGAAAATATGTTATCAAAGTATATGTTATAAGTTGGTCGACTATTACTCGTAAACTTGTAAAGCCTACCTAGCTGTGTCCTTTTAATTTCGTTATTATATGCTATCACCGTGAATTTTTTCACGTACCCAAACATAACAGTTTAGCTGGTAGAGGGGAAGGGGGGGACACTTGAACCTAACAAAAAATTGCACTTTAAAGCTTAATATTTCACAAACAAATCCTTTGATCGAAAAATTACACTATGGGGTAAACGAGAACAAAAAGAATCCCCACTTTACGTGTAATTCCTGGAGAAACCCTAAAAAAAATACTTTTCGAGATTTTATTTTACCACTTTGTCGGCGTAACTAATCTGTATATTCATGCCAAATTACAGCTTTCTAGTACTAAGAGTCTTTGAACTAAGCTGCGGACAGACAGACAGACGGACATGGCGAAACTACTCGTATAAGGGTTCCTTGTTTGTTGACTACGGAACCCTGAATACCACAAGTGTCGATCTTCAAGGTTATGCCGCGCTTTCCAAGGTCGGCCCGTGGAGGGCTGAGCATCCATTACATACCGAATTTCTTATGGACCTCGGAAAGCACGTTAAGCCGTTGGTCTGATAAATAATTGTCGATCTTTGACAGTCTTTACAAGGTGTTAGTGGCCCGCAAGTGTGACAACCAGTCTTTCCAAAGGGTATCGTATTTTAGTTCAGTCCATTCCTAACTCTGTTGTAAAGGTCAGATAGGCAGTCGCTCCATGTAAAAAACTGGTATTCAGCTGCATTCAGTTCGACTGGAAGGCGTCCTATTTGGAAAAGGCTAGGCAGATGATGATATTTAAGATATTTTCAATGTTCAATGAATAAAAATGAAAGATATTTATTTTATACTAAATCCTCCATTGTCAGCAGTTTTATAAAGTTCTACGAACGTAATGTATGACTATTATAATTGTTTTTGAAGAGAAAACAAAAGGTGGAATGAAACTGATACTAATTCCCATTAATATTTATTATAATTTTGCTCGCATATCGCAGGAGTAACCTTTTCCCTTTCCGTAATCTCATTGGGTTACCATTATGAATATTTAATAGTGAAAATATAGACACAAATATTCAGAATAGCAACTTTTGCGAGGGAGTAAGAATATAATATGTTAAACACCAATATTTGTTTCGCTATTTTTATTTTTGCATGACATAACATCACGCCTGTAATCCCCGTAGTGTTAGGCAGAGGTGTACCTAATAGAACCCCCCCATTTCACCAGTTATGTTTAAGTCCCATGTAATAGGGGCGAGCCTGTTGCCATCAACCGGGCGCAAATCCAGACTCCGTGACTGCTACTGAGAAATTCCTGATGGAATAACTCAATAACACTTTGCCCGATCTGGGAATCGAACCCAGGATCTCATGCTCAGAAGTCGTGCTTGCGACCACTAGACCAATGAGGCAGTGTATTATTATGCAAGGGGTATTTAGCATGGCGCGGGCCTGTGAACTGTGAGTAATGGGTTAGCTCGCCGTCCGTCCGTCTTATGACGACAGGCCGTGTCGACGGCGCGTTCATGTTCCACGCGCGCCTCAAAGAGATGTCAGCAAACAGGAGGGGCCCGCAAGGGCCGATGCCTGCCAGGGCTGCGGGACTGTTCGAAAGAGATACCGCGGCCCTGGAGCATAAAGGGCAAAAGAAGGAACATGGAAAAAAAGGGGTATTTAGCATTAAGGATTCTAAAATTAGATATCAAGAAGTCAAGATTTTTGTTTTGTCTATCTTAATCCCGTTACATTTATCGCAGCAAAAACTTACTGTTAAAAAAAGAAAATGTTTTTGATGTTTTTTAAAAACACTCTGTTTATAAATTCGTTGTTTAAACTTAATCCATGTTTTAAGATTTTTTTCTTCGAAAACCATTTTCGCCATAGAAACAGTATTAACACTCACAGAAAAAGACCACGTCGTCCTTTTTGCTATAAACTCGTTACGTAAAACAAATGTTTGGTTACCAACCAATTCCATTACAGGCTCTGTTCAAGTAACTCCGACAACGAATTACTCAGAGACAGCAATGTACGTTAATTGCAATTCGTATTCAGGATTACAGGTACAAAAAGATACTTCGCAAGTGTAATGAAAAAACTTTAAAACTCTTAATTCCCTTTATAAGCTGGTCGTCTTAAATGTGGCTCTTTGGAGCTTTATTCTGTTATGTAAACTGGGAAGTGGGTGAACTGGGAACTGGAAATAGGGTTGCCGACTTTAGTTCGAAAAAATAGAATATATCAAACTCCAGAGAGGGTAAATAGAGAGTCAACATCATCTACCTAGTCTTTTCCCAACTATGTTTGGGGTCGGCTTGCCGAGAAAATACTGGTGTATTTGATATAGAGCGACTGCCTATCTGACCTCCACAAACCGGTTAATACGGGGTAATACACGGTAAGACTGCATAAATAAAGAGTACTTACTTATAAAATAACAAGTATTTTTTGTAGCTACTTTTTTACGGAATATTACTGTAAGACTGATGTTTTTAAAATAACTGTAAGACTCGTAGAGTCGTGAAAAGATAGTTTCAGCAATAGCTGAACTGGCAGGAATTCATTCAATTCAATTTAAAATCAGAGTCAATATAGATAGAGTACTTTTGCGTACTCTATTGCTTTTGTAGATTATAGAGTACAATTATTATTGAAATGGTTACGGTTGGCAACCCTAACTGAAAGTTTTTTTTTTCTCAGTACTTTGTGGTTAAAACAATCTGTGGAGTGTTCGTCTTTTTACCGACGGTTATTTCTCGAGGGTCAGAGTGGTTGGATGTTTATTTTGTTATGCGACTCCCGTGTTTGTTCTGTTAGCTTTACTAGTTTAATTGTACTGTGCCCGGTAGTTTCTTGTGGTGACAGGTATGTCACGTTTTTGCTCGAGACTATTTTGGAATGAAAATCTTGCTGTGAATAAAATCTGTGTTTTAATTGCGTTTTCATCATCATCCTGCCCTTGTATCACGGTGCTTGTGGTCGGCGCAACACGTATTTTTCTTCCATTTTCACCTGTCAACCATCACGCAATCTTTTACATCCTTTTCTTTCTTATTATTCCTCAAACAATTCATCCATCGTTTCCTTGGTCTTGCTCTCCCTCTCCATCCAGCAATTTATATTCATCACTCTTGTAGTCACATGCGATTCGTCTCTCCTCATCACCATGTCCATACCAAGGTAGTCGATCCCCTTTCACGTTTTCAATTGCGTTGTAATGGTTTAGATGATTATGAATAATTCAATATGAACTTCATTTTACAATTTTACTTAGCAAAAGTCTATACCAAGGCAGTCGAGTCCCTTTCAACTTATCAATTGCGTTGTAATGGTTTAGATGTTTGTGAATAATTCAATAATAATATGAACTTCATTTTTACAATTTTATTTAGCAAAATCAGCGTATAATGTTTCCACTGTCCGGGTACAAGCCCTCTTTGTGAGGGCAGTAGTCCGTAATCCACCACACAGGCACAGTGCGGATTGGTGATCTTCGAACTTGTGGTTCTGGACGTGGTTTGGATCTTCTTGTACCCTCACGAGGTTATCCTTCACTGAGACTTTTGAGAGCAGTGGTGATGAAATAAGCCATTGGTCCAAACTGTCATTTGGAGATCTTTGACAGTCGTTACCAGTAGTCATTGGACCGAAAGTCTGAGACCAGTCTTACAAAGGGTATCGTATTACCCAGTTCTAACTGGGTTGGGCAGTCGCACCATATAGAGTACAGGTATTATGCAGCATCCGATTAAACTGGAAGCCGACCACGATGATGGTAATGAAATAAATTACACAAAGTAACTCACCTGGTTGTTTTTGAACCCACTACCTACAAAATGTCAATCGAAACCGGTGCCACTGGACTACCACTGCTCTTTACCCATTTACTTTATTTTAATACTAGCTCATGCCCGCGGCTTCACCCGCGTAAGTTCATTAATTGTCCCACGGGATCGCACTACCGGGACAAAAAGTATCCTATGGGTTAATCCAGGTTATAAACTATCTGTGTGCCAAATTTCATCCAAATCCGGCCAGTAGTTTTTGCGTGGAAGAGTAACAAACATCCATCCATCCATACTCACAAACTTTCGCATTTATTATATTAGTAGGATTTACTGCTACAAACATGTTTATATATGAATCCTTTGTCTGTTTGACAGTAATTGTTTATCTAACTAGATAACACAATGGATATTGTTAAACTGTCATAATTCTGTTGCGATAATGAATGCGTTACGCAATTGAAGTGTTAGGATTTAAATAGGGTAACAGCTTTATTATATTCAACTCAGAGTCAAAACATTTGTTCCTAATATAGTTTTATTACAACACAAATGTACCCCTTTTTTTCGGATGGGAAATCATCAAATGACTCCTCCCGCTCTGGGCGGAGCGGAAGGGAGTGTCAGACTTTTACTGACTAAAACCATCCATGTTCCTTCTTTTGCCCTTTATGTTCCAGGGCCGCGGTATCTCTTTCGAACAGTCCCGCAGCCCTGGCAGGCATCGGCCCTTGCGGGCCCCTCATCATTGCTGACATCTCTTTGAGGCGCGCGTGGAACACGAACGCGCCATCGACACGGCCTGTCGTCATAAGACGGACGGACGGCGAGCTAACCCATTACTCACCGTCCACAGGGCCGCGCCTACGGTGGCCGAGAGCCACCACGACGTGCATAAATATACCCCTTATGTGACCATCACTAAAAGACGTAAAGATATTGTTAGTCAGCACTACAGAAAACAGTTTCTTTGTACTGAAGGGCCAAAAAGTCTGACACTCCCTTCCGCTCCGCCCAGAGCGGGAGGAGTCATTTGATGATTTCTCACCCCCCAAAAAAAAAAAAAAAAAAAAAAAAAAAAAAAAAAAAAAAAAAAAAAAGGGCCAAAATTATATAATAAACTTAATAGGATCTCCTATTAAATTTATTAGAGATTAAGATTAAGTTTATGAGACTTTACTCACTTTCGACCTCGTCCGTCAAGAAATCTGTGACAAACTTTCTTCTTACCAATAACTATACCTGGATACAGAACGCCTTCGTTTCTCTTATAATAAACAACCCTAAACCCTTCTATCGAGAACATAACACACATTCTGCACCGACACAACACACACCATCACTATTTCACTTACAGTTACAAAAACACACACAAACACGAATAATCCAAAAATCAAGTAAATAAAATAATAAATAAATTATATTTCCAGAATTCTGCAATTATGTCTATATGTTATCTTCAGTTTTAAAACACTAGCTCTGCTTGCAATTATTTTGTGAAACTGAAGTATGTATGGGCTTGTACATCTGCCCCTAATACAAGTTATTTCATAACCTAGACAGACAGACAAAAACCAGCACCTGTGTGCTGAATTTTGCTTGTCTGTCTATTTATTCTAGCTAATCTCCGAAAGGGCCGGACCAATTTTGACGGGAATTTTACTGGCATAGCACTGGACAGATGATGTTATAAGGAGTAACTTAGGCTACTTTTATTATTCAAAATTAATTAGGGATTCATGCAAAAAAAAAATCCTTGAAATTTATAACAAAATCTGATTAACCGGCCAAGTCCGAGTCGGACTCGCGCACGAAGGGTTCCGTACCATTATCTATAAAAACGGCAAAAAAATCATATCTGTTGTATGCGAGCCCCCCTTAATATTTTTATTTTAATTTTTAGTATTTGTTGTTATAGCGGCAATAGTAATACATCATTTGTGAAAATTTTTCAGCTTTCTAGCTATCACGGTTTATGAGATACAGCCTGGAGACAGACAGACAGACAGACAGACAGCGAAGTCTTAGTAATAGGGCCCCGTTTTACCCTTTGGGTACGGAACCCTAAAAAAGGAAGTAATATGTTTTTTTAATAAATTTACGCGAACGATAGTCTCGGGCAACAGCTAGTCATTAACGAAATTCCCAGGTTGGACTGTGTTGTTGGGTTTTAACATCAGGAGTTCCTCAGTAGCAGCCCGAAATCTGGAATTATGCTCGGTTGATGGCAAGAGGATCGCCCCATGCGCGTGATTAGTACACCGCTTCCCCACCTGTCAGCAGTGACGTCTCTAGGTGCTAATAATACTGCAAGCCCCTAGGGCAAGCAGACTGTTCAGAAACCTTAACATCATGAAAAGTAGTAGACTTTAAGAGAAGCCAAGCTTTAAAGCTTATATCAAAGTACTGCCACTATCAGGCATTACAGGCGTTCTGTTATTTTAAGTTTTATTTGAAGATAATATATTCAATTCAGTAAAAAACAAGTCGATAATAATATTTAATCTTCATATGTTTCAGTCATGGTTGTACAGTGTTTTACAGAAAAAAGTTTTATAGAATTTCGTTTCATATATTTTTTTTTCTCATATTATCGTTTCATAGAATAATCAATACGCAGAATACTTGCTTCGAAGATATTTAAATCATCGATTTTTGTTTCAAATAAAATTTTATGTTTTGATTTTCATATCATAGAAAATCAAATCAAATATTTTTTATACTTGTTCAGTTAACATACAATTTATTACCAAGAAATACATTGTATAGAGTGACAGTTTCTAAATGTTTCAATTCATACCTTTGACAAAACGCATACCCTCCTATAGAATTACAACACCGCGTTCACAAAAACTATGTGGGTAATATTATTTTATAATTGAAAACACTATAGGTTCATAATTTATGGGAACTAATTTTTTGAGCTGTTATTTAAATATTCGAAATTTTATTATGATCAGTTGAAAAACATATTGAGCAGTTATTTAATTTAATGGTGGTTGATTAATTATCGCGACAGTAAAACATGGACAGTAATAAAAAATCAATTAGTCGGTTATTTTATCATACAATGTCAATTCTAAAAATAATAGTCCAATAAATGAATGAGCGGTAAAAATGATGGAATGAGCGGTTTGATAAATAGTTCGGCAGATCATAGCTAGCGGTGACACCCGGACTTGGGGTACCCCGACTCGGACAGGTTAGGTTCGAAGGGGATGGCGGGGTCTAGTGAGCGAGCGGAGTGAGCGTACCAAGACCCCGACATACCCTTCGTGTTAGGTTACTGTAAACCCTGCAGACAGAAATAGGAGCCCCGCATAGCGTGCCCACTCGTAACTGCCCATTTAGTTATTTTACTGCTCAGTATAATTATTAAATGATCCATTTTATTATTTTTTACGACCCATTTTTGTTTACTTTACTGCTAAGTTAATAAATATATATTTTGTAATTTTTAACTTACCAAAACCGCTATTTACAACTGCCTCTTTAAATCAGTGCCATAATTTACTGTCGGAGTGCCCTAATTTTTAACTGCGACCAATTTTGAGGTCGGAGTGAACGGAACATTCCAACGTCAAGGTAAATATCAAAATATAATACGGCGTAGTCGACGTAGCCGCTCCTATTTCTGTCTGCAGGGTTTAAAGTCCCATCCAACAAAAAAAAGGGTTTAAAGTAACCTAACACGTTTACTTTTACATTTTCATTAAAATAAAATACCAGGAAAAAACATCAAACAAACAATATTTGTTAAAAAAATATTCCACTGTTTGATAAGTTTGTTAAATAAAAAAATGTGATTGTAAAATTCATTGAATTATGTTTCTGTGAAATACATTTTCATTCAAATAAATAGACGTTAAAAATAATATTCGAAATAAAAATATAAGGACCAAATATTAAAATATATTATGTGAAACGAAATTCTAGGAAATTTCTGTCTGCGAAACAAGGGAACACATTCAGTCATCCATACTAATATTATAAATGCGAAAGTTAGTTTGTTTGTTACCTTTTCAAGCCTAAACCACTGAACTGATCATCCTGAATTTTGCATCTACGTTGTCAGGTGTACAGAAACGGACACATACCTTTCATCCCAAAAAAAAAATAACTGTCCCCGAGGAAACCCACAATAATTTTCTTATTATTATAGATGGCGCCACGTGTCTTTCGAATCATTATTGAATTATATTATTACAAGCAGGGTACATGCTGAATTGATTGTCAAATTTTTAATTAATGCGAGCGAAGCCGTGGGTAAATGCTAGTAAATGATAAAGTAAGTAAGTGATTTTAAACACCAAAAAGGAAAAATTATTTAGTCATGAATTCAACAAACATATTACGCATTATAAGTCTCTTGTAAAGATAATGGAATTAAACCATAGTAGAACTAAAACTTCTATAGCGTAAATTAAATGTGTTTAATGAACCTTGCAAATCGGCTTTTAGTACAATTACATTCAGACTGTAGCTTTTATTTAATGCTATTATGGAAATTAACTATTATTTATTATTGTAGTTGTCTGAAATCACTTTAATAGAATCAGTGGTTAATGGTTCAAGGGTCGTTGTCATTTCAACCTTGCTTCTGGTTACTGATAAGGCAGAATAGAGTTCATTAAATAATAGGTATTCTTAAAAAAACGGTCAGACGGAGCTCGTGGCTAAATAATAACAGCGTCTGGGGCGATCTTCAGGTTAAGCCGCGCTTGCCTAGGTTGGTCCGTGCATGGGTTACACAAGTATGTAATTGGGTGACCCATTACATACTTAAGCTTCCTGCGTGCCTCAGAAAGCGCGTTAAGCCCGGCTGTCATTTGTAGATCCTTGACTGTCGTTACAGGTAGTCAGTGGCCCGAAAGTCTGACAACCAGTCTTACTAAAGGGTATCGTACGAGTATTATCCAGTACTAGCTGGGTTGTGGAGGTCAGATAGACAATCGCTCCATGACAAATACTGGTATTCAGCTGCATCCGGTTAGACTGAAAGCCGACCCCAACAAAGTTGGGAAAAGGCTAGGAAGATGATGTAGAAAGAAACAGTTAAAAAGACGGCACTACAACGGAATCTATGGAACTTAATTTTTAGGGCTTAGGCCTGGCGGCCTACTACTAGTCGGGGTTAAGTGCTAATGTAGGTTTCGTGTCTGCCCTGGTCCCCCAGACGGTACGGTCCGACAAAACCCTCCTTTCTTCAGAGAAGGAGGGTTCCTATGAGGGTTTCCTAACGACAAAAAAAAATTTCAGATGTCCTGTTGTGGACTGCTGTAGCCGGCGACCTTCGTCCGCGTCATACTGTTATAAACATATTACTTCCCTATTTTAATCGGATTTTGTTAACAATTCAAGGGCTTTAACTGTTTTAATTTGTTTTTAAAGGGTTTCAGTTACTCCTTATAACATTAGCTATCTGCCAGTAAATTCCCATCAATCAATCGGTCCAGCCGTTTCAGACATTGGCCGGAACAACAAACACAACAATTTTGGTTATAAGTACCGTGTATACTTTCTTAGGAATTCAGAAAAAAAGCTGTTATTTTTTAATATTACAAACAGACAATCTCATTTAATTTAATTTGTTTGTATAGATTTCCCTTAAATCTCCTGTCAAATATAAAATACCATGCCCACTGCAAAATGGCCGGTAGTACCTAATGCTGTTACTGGCTTAATTAACAATAACACACATATCGAATAATGGTTTTAATTGCATCTCATTCACGTACTAATGTGGTTATTTATAGCTCGTCAGTTCCCAATTACCGGCCATACAGTCATACGTAAACTATTTAAATAACATTAACGTGCATGATTCAATAATTGTTACAAACACTAGTTTAGTAGGTATCTAGTTTATATTTGATTTCATGTTAATGAGGTTAAGGTAGTGTTCCATTGCTGACGACGGGCACGATACGTACATGTGCTTAGCTTCAGACACAACGTTCGACAATTTTGTTATTATGTTTACTAAATACGATAGTAGGTAATCAAATAATCAAAAACAATTGTACACACCACACAGTACTATTAAAACTAAAGTTTACACTAAAGCCTATGCAAAAGTAAGTTTGTTTGTTACCTTTTCACATCCAAACCACTGAACCGATCATTCTAAAATTTTGCGTATACGTTTTCAGGTGAACAGAAACGGACATAGAGTACGTTTCATCCCGAAAAAAAGTTATGTTTCCGAGGAAAACAACAATAACGTACTTATGATAATAGATGGCACCACGTGTCTTTCGAATCATGATTGAATTATATTATTAAATAAACTAAAGAAGTGTGTTAAGAGTTTTTTTTTTAAATTTAATTACCTAATACATTATTTGAGTCTATAGTGTCGATAGACCGGTTTTTTCATCTTCCCAACTATAATATTACAAGCAGAGTACAACCCGAATTGATTGTCAAATTCTAAATTAACGCGAGCGAAGCCGTGGGCAAAAGCTAGTAACATATACAATTAATTTGAAATTAAATTAATACAATCATTTTCTGGTAAATAAAATGTAAAATATCCACAATCAAAATAAAATAAGTTAAATTCACCTTCGCATTATATAAAAGTGTAGGTAGAAGTAGAATTATCCACTGCGACCCACGGCCACGTTGTATAATGTAACAAGAATTTTGCAGTAATTAACTAAACTTAAAACACTACTCATGAAGTTTCTTGTCAATAGAGATGTACCATTATGAATGTGACACTAGCTTCAACTTTCTGGTCAACTTCTTGACGTTAAAAAATGCCCGTAAATTGTTTAATTGAAAATAACGCTTTACTTTGAGTTGTGTACCAATACGTGGCTTTATGTCGTCAACACACATGACAGCTGACCCGATACCCAATCAACTAACGAACAGAGCGCAGCGTATGCTGTCCATGGAGAATTATTGAGAAGCATTGCTTCAAAGATTGTATCGTTGGTCTAGTGGTTCGCAAGCGTGACTGCTGAGCATGAGGTCCTGGGTTTGAGTCCCGGTTCGGGCGTAGTGTTATTGGGTTTTTCTAACGGGAATTTATCAGTAGCAGCCACGGAGTCTGGTTTTGTGCCCGGTTTATAGTAATAAGCTCGCCCCCTATTACGTGGTACTAAAACACAACTGGCTAAATATGGGTGTTTTATTAGGTACACCTCTGCCTAACTTTAGGGATTACCGGTGTGATGTTATGTTTTATAGCTTCAAGGCGTCGTTTCTTTGTTTCACAAGCATTTTTGAAACGAACGAATGTGCGGCAGGCGAAAACTCGACAAACGCCTCCTAACAAACGAACCCAAGCGGCTTATGTGCGTTACCTTTCCGTGTACAACGTACGCAGCAATGGAATTACCCTTTTATGTCAATGAGGTAACGTGAACCATGCATGATTTTAATTACAGTAAACCGAATAGTATGGTGTAAGCAGGGGCATTACCTATCACTAACTGGTCATTTAGTTAATTTTGATGTAATTTGATAATGCAGTGATGCAGAGTAAATTAGCCGTATTTCGGATTAAGTAATTACTGTTTAGCGGTGTTACATATTTGGAATATGTTTTGAATTGATGTTTGTTTTGGTAATACCGGCTATAATTTAGTTGAACTTGCCGTATGTGAACTCGAACATTTGGTCTAAGAACGGAAGTCGAAGACCTTTTTCAAAAAGTTTGCTTTTCGGCAATAAACAATGAAAACAAAAGTACAAAATCTGCATAAATCTTTCAGCAACTGACAAAATAGGAAATAGCGTAGAGAAATCGTAGTTTCAGAAAATATGCATGTGATTGAAACCGTGGGTCGTCTAGTACAGCTGTCCGGTATTTTGCTGAACAGAGCCTATTTGGCACAGCCGTGAGACACACAATTTTTTTTTTTTTTGTGTTTTTAGATTTTAAGTTTTTTTGTGTTTAGATTTAAGTTATTTTCTTATTTATGTTTAATATTGTGTGAAATTGGGTCATGTGCCAAATAAACCTATTTTCTTTCTATCTAAAATGGTAATAAAAAATGTTGATGGTTGTAGAGGGAGATGAAGGCCGATAAGAGACGGATGGATTTTAAGAAACGATAGCCTGATGGTTAAATAGGAGATAAAAATGATATTCACGATGATATTCACGATGATCTTCACGATGATATTCACGATAATATTCACGATAATATTTACGATGATATTCATTATAAGAAAATTCCATAACACACCTCATAGGATAAGGGAACAAACTAAGCGCCCACGTTCGCACATTCACCTTTACACGCGACCAGAGCCCACATTTCTCATAGTTGCTTATCTCTTTCCTATAGCGACTATAATGAAGGTACAATAACGCTAGTAATTGATCATTACGCCCGCATTATTGCCGCTTATAAGAACACACCTTCGCCACAAAGATCAAGAAACTCACAGAGCAGTCATATAAATGTTGCAGTCAAAACTGTCAATCAGTTGAAGCTACTTTTGTCCGGTTACAACTATTTTTTATTTATTATAAGTTTTTATTTAACTTGCCTTGATAATTAGCATGTATTAGACAAAACTTGCAACTGAATTTCAAACCAGTTCCCCGCAACCGATTGAGCTGAAATTTGCATACTTCGTTGGTTTTGGTGACAAAACACTTTATAACAGACGCCGTGACGTGATCCTGCAGTCAAGATCGTCTCCTCACTAGAAAACGCCTCAATGGTTAAAAGCAAGGATACGAAATTTTTAATACACATTCAATTTTGATAGATGTATTTTTTTCTTTCCATATTAATATAAGCAGAATAAAGTTTAATGTTAGTGTTTCATTTATCACTACATGGTATAAAACAAAGTCGCTTTCTCTGTACCTATATCCCTATGTATGCTTAGACTTAGTCTTTAACTACGCAACGGATTTTGAGGAGGTTTTTTAATAGATAGAGTGATTCAAGAGGAAGGTTTATATGTATAAAACATGCACCCGTGCGAAGCCGGGGCGGATCACTAGTTTTAAATAAATTAAGGCAATTTTATTGATTGTTACTAAAATAGCTTTTATTTCTAGATGGATTATAATCTGTTTTTTCTATTCCGTGATTATAATTATCATCTAACCATCTAACATTCTGGATGTCTCCAGAAGATTGCCGGAAACACCTGGTTAAGATTTGCTGTAGCATGGTAACAAAAGGGACGACACCCATACCTAGTAATGGGTGGAACAAGGCTGCCAATGAGGATGTTAGGATATGATAATCATCATCGAAACCTTTTAAATATTTGAACTTTTTGCGCTTGAACTTATCAGGTTATAACTGAAACTAGTCAAAACAGCCTTTGACGGATAAAAATTCTTAACTGTAACATATAAACTTAATAGAATAGTGTGTAATAAAAAGGTATAGTTATTGCCTTCCTGTAAGGACTCGCAGAGAGAATACTAATCTGAAAGGGAACGAGTTTGTGCACCTGTTCCACTGCCGACGAGAATGCGAGCAAGCTATGGCCAACTTTTTGCTCAAGGTCGACCACTTTTCAATATCTTTACTCAAGGCATAAGGATTCAAAGTGGTCGAACGTCAGTAAGCGCGGTAGTGCGTATAAAAGATTGTGGGTCCCGTATCATCAAAAGAGAAACATTTATACGGTGTAAAGGATATTGACGAGCAAAATTGTACCATGAATTTAACACGTAATGCTAGAAGGAAATGAAGAAAGAAAACATGTTTATTTGGCTCATGTCACAAAAACACAAAATGAAATAAAATAAATAAATAAAACAACTAAATCTCAACAAAAAAAGACAATATTGTGTGTCTCACGGCTGCGCCCAATAGGCCCAGCTCAACAAACTACCTAGCAGCTAGTGCTCAACGCTGGTTTTCAACTGGACCTGAGATAATGACGAGACGGACGTAAAGCAGACAAAAGGGTGGATGGACTCTTTAGAACTGTTTCATACAAAATAGCACTATTGACACGGGCAAACTGAATGGAACAGTTGTTATTTTTTTTTTAAGTAATCGACTAGTTTTGATGTTAATAACCGCCGTAAAATTTTGTGTTTGATGGTCTAGCTAAAATCATGTGTTAAATGCATGGTAACAGTTTGTGCATCGATACTATTCACACCTTGTATTAAAAGTTGATCGCTGACTGTTCATACTATCCAGCGAGAATTCTGTCAAACAAGGAATTCTTTCTTATAGTTCCGTACTCGAAGAATAACCAACAGGACCCTATTACTAAGTCTCCGATGTCCGTCCGTCCGCTTGTCAGTCGGCGGGCTGTATCTCATGATCCGTAATAGGTAGACAGTTGAAATTTTCACGGAATGTGTATTTCTGTTGCCGCTATAGTAACAACAATTAATAAAAATAAATTAAAAATAAATATATATTATGATGGTACGGAACCTTTCACAGGTGACTGCGTGAGTTCGACTTGCACTTGACCAGTTTTTAGTTCTTTGCTAGATAGCGCTTATCGCTAGCTGTGTGAGAAGTCCCTTAGACGGGCTAATATTCTTTTACGCAATCAAAAAGTGAACAGCTCACAGTTATGACAATTCGCTTTGCATTCATGACGGAAAAACCATTTTGAATTCAATTTACAGGCACCTTACCTTGGTAGGTAAGTAGGTAGGAAAAACACTATACGTACAGTGAGAAAAGTGGTCATCTCGTGTACGATAGTTTTGTGCAAGTTGGCGCAGTATGTACTGTATGTAGGTTGTCTTTTTAAAAGCTTTACTTGTTTGTTGAACTGATCACGATTTTTGATGATTTGTTCCTTGATTGTAAATCATTGATATCGTGTCCTGCCTGTCAGGATGCTTGCAGATCACAGGAGCTGATTGACCCTACTGAGAGTGCCAAACTCGTCGCCAACATTTCGAGCTGACTCAATTTAAACTGACACGTTAAGATGAAGTAAGTCATTGCGACCGGATGTCAGAAAATAAGTCCAAGTCCTGCCTGCAGTCCGTGAATAATGATGAAGGCAATGTTTATCATCATCATTTCAGCCCAATCAACGTTAATTCTACGAAAGAATATTTTATTCGGTATATTTATGTATATTACAGTATAGTTGCTACTTCACTATCGTACAATTTAATGACGGACCATTTCAATTGAACCACCACCTAATGTAGCGGTATAATTAAAATCTTATTCTTATTCTTTATGGCACACCAAATTTAAAGATATACACACAACATTATAATATATAGCTTATATACAATGGTGAGCTCAACCCAGAATTGGGTTTTCTTACAGCAAACCTTACTTCGATTGCGAGATTTGCAGAAGAAGATATAACAACGTGCACAAAACATTTAAAAACTTAAATTAACTTATTTTATAAACCAAACTAAACTAATACATACAATATAATATACGTAGCGCATGCAATACCTATGTAGATAAACATACCTCTAGGAACCAGATACTCGAAGCGTTCCCGAAGATACTCTCTCTCTCTTCTTACTTGAGTGTGAAAAGGATATGTAGTCATACAGGACCTCTAACTCCATCTCTAATAAAAGATAACAGCTATCTTCTTCTTCTTAATCGTGTGGTTGATCACTAAACTGGTGTCAGCGTTTTTATGCCACCCATGCGCCTCTGACTAGGGTTTACATGCTGTAGGGGTTTCTGATCACGCCTACACTTGGATGATAAATGATATATGACTGCTGTCCAGGATATAGGTAGAAGATCGCGTAATAAATGATAAACGACACAATCTCCTGCGATAAGTATTTAATTGATACTTATTGACAGAAATGATAAAGTGCAGTGATACATAATGCTAGAGTTACAATATAAATACCCTATAAAAGTGCTGACGCGCGCCGCGACGCTAATTATGTATATAAAACAAAATTAAACCTGTACAGTTGTTTGTACATGCTGCCAGGGCGCAAAAGAGGAAAATAATACATAACAAATTATTTACATAAATTGAACCCATTAACTTTCACATAAAGGAATGTCAAACTTAATTGACTGCAAGTTAGGAGTTGATGTGCTCTCGGTGATCTTCCGTGGGGTAGGCTGCGGATTGGTGATAGTTTGAAGTCCTGCTAGTTCCAGTCTTGACTCCAACGTCGGCTGCTGTCTCCGCCTTCGCCGAATCCACATGACGACTAAGATAAAGCCCGTCAGGATCGCTCCGCCCACCAGCAAGTAGAGCACGCTGTATTGATGCACGTCGTGGACACTGATTGTTTGTGTCGACTGTTTCTTAAGATAGTCTATTTCAGCAGATCTCAACTGATTCCACGTAGTGTGATGATCCTCTGGTACAAAGGGCTCAACAGAAGGGATGCTTGTGTTGACTATTTCATTGACTACAGACATCTGTGGAAGCTGCATCTCTTCTGTATAGTAGTCAACGTGATTAATGAAGTTCTTATGAGAGTAAATCTTGAAAGACTCTCCTTTAAGTGTGCATCCTGGACAAAGGCTGATTATCCCATTGCCTGATAAAGTCTTTACTTCCGTGCTTCGTGTGCTAAATATACGTATAGTGCATTGCTGACAACATTGATACAGCCAGTCGTTCGGGCGTCGTAACTTGACCCACTTATTTTCGCACTTTGATTGTTTGTATATACAGGCCGGTGTTATTATATCATAAATTTTAACATCACAGATGGATTGTTTTTCTCGAATTTCATAGATTGGCTTATCAATGGAACATAATATCTTCTCTGGATTTGCATGAAGGCACTGTTGTAGGTCATTTTCTGTGAAGAATAAAACCAAGTCCTTTCTCAAATTAAATGCCAAATATGGGTAAGTCGATATAACTTAATAGTTTTTTCCGGATTCTTCTCTTTGTAGGGGAATAACCTTATCCAGCTCATATTTTTCTGTAGTAATCAGAGGAATCTTGATTTCCATTATGAGATAGTCATTATATACTTGAGCGAACACTCGCAGTAATTTATAAAGACTTCTGATACTTGATTTGTCTAGTGGCACATTGAGATCATCCTGTACCTCGCGTGTAATGATGTTTATCTGTGCTTCCAACTCTTCAGGCGGGAGCAGGTGAGTGTCTATGCGCCCATGATAGATATCGGTGATCACATCGATGAGGCCTTGCTGCATACGTCGTAAGGTTGATAGAACGGCATATGCTGATAGTGCTGATGACGTTAAATAAAGGCCGTGCGTTGTGTCCGATTGCACGATGTTTACTTCTTTTAATAAAGCCTTCATTTGTTTATCCATAGAAGTAAATTGTTGATTCATTATGGCCTCGTTTCTTCTAATAATGCTGTATTCTGATTCAATTATTAGAGTTTGATTTTTGATAAGGCCTTGTAGATGATTTTCGTTCAGTGATATTTGTTCAATATCTCGTTTATATTGCTCTGCAAACTTGTCGTCTAAAACCCCAAACAAGTAACTAGCCAGGTTGCCAACCCCATTTCCTAGTCCTCTCTTATGTCGTTTATTAGGGTTTCGCAGTAAAGAATTATAATGTTGAAGTTCGTTCAACTCATGTGGCAGTTGTAAAATGATAGCTCCGTACGGCATTCCTGATTGTGGTAGGCACGTACGCTGACACAGTTGATTTAAATGTTGAACATAGATAAGATAAGATAAGATAAGTCTTTATTTGCCTTAAACATGGTATAGAGTTGTTACAGTCAGGTATTAATCAAAGTCCACATGTTTAGCTATACAAGATATGTATCAATTGCATGCAAAATTATAATAATTAGTTAATAATAATTGTTAATTGTTGATTGTTGTCACAGATATAAAGTCAATAAAATTATATAATAGTTTTATCTCAGCATTATTCGCAATGACAAAAGTCCAGAAATTTATAGTTTTTTGTCAAGAAAATCATTAATGTCATAAAACATATGTTCTTTCAGCCATTTCATTAGTCTGTTTTTAAATGAGTTATTATTAAATAACAATTTTATTTCTTTAGGAATTTTGTTATAAATACGTACACACATGACTAGGAAACTTTTCGCATACTTGGCTGATTTAGGAGTATCCTGCAATACAAGTCGGCATGGATCTCTATTTCGTGAGTTCAATTGATAGGCTTTTTTGAACAATCCCTTATTATTATAAACATAATTACAAATTTCATAAATGTAGAGTGACGGAAGTGGTAATATACCTAGCTTTTTAAAGAGCGGTTTACATGACTCGTCAGGACGGATACCACAAATGGCTCTGATGCATTTCTTTTGCGCAATGAAAGCTCTGTGTCTATCCGTGCCGTTACCCCATATAATAAGCCCGTATCGCAAAATGGATTCTATATAGGCGTGATATGCTGTAATTGCTGTTTTTTTATTGGTAATATTCTTTATCTGTCTGAGAGCATATACAACATATGTTTCCAAGTCAGTGAATCCAGACCAATATGTAGACATGTTGTAGTAGACTACTAACTTCCATTCGTCCTTGATGTGTTGGAGTTCCGATACCTTGTCGAAAAGCATATTCCTTTGACTGTCCAGTGATGTGATATTGTATGATATAGTTGATTGCTGTATGCTCGGTGATATTATCATCATTAACAGAAGAAGTGCTGATGTCAATAATGTTTTCATGCTGAATTTTGACCGATTGCGATGCCCGTGGGATGTTCCTTGATTCCCGTCCAAAGAGGGTGTTCGCATGTTACTGTTTTCTTGTACTGGCAAAGGAATAAGTTTGTTGACCGGACGCTTGATAATATTGTTGGCAGTCTTCAGCGATACAACTCTTACACACCCATCTGGACCAGGATGCAGTGCTTGAACTCGCGCCATCGCCCACTTGCCAGGTGGTATGTTGTCTTCTTTGATAAGAACCACGTCATCTAGTTTAAGATTTTCCTTAGTAGTACGCCATTTTGTTCTTGATTGAAGCTGTTGAAGGTACTCCGTGGACCACTTTTTCCAGAACTGTTTGTTTATTGCTTGAATCAATTGCCAACGTACAGTCAGACTCATATGATCAGGATCAGTCTGAGATCGTGATAATAAGGATTCACCGATAAGGAAATGCCCAGGGGTGAGATAGATATCGTCTGGGTTTTCAGTGAGCGCGCAGAGAGGCCTTGAATTGAGACAGGCTTCAATTTGACACAGCAGCGTGGTGAACTCCTCATAGGTTAATTTTTGATGACCAAGCACACGCTTTAGATGATATTTCAAACTTTTCACCGCCGCTTCCCATAGACCTCCTGCATTTGGCCAGACGGGAGCATTGAAGTGCCAATGTATCTCCATGTTTTTGATGTCACTGATAGCATTTGGGTTGATTGAGGCAATGATCTCCCTGTACTCTTGATTCAGAAGTCGTGAAGCGCCCACAAAGTTCGTACCATTGTCGCTATAGATATTTTTGGGTACTCCACGCCTGGAACACATTCTTCTCAGTGCTGCCAGGAAGGATGCTGTGCTGAGATCAGATACCAATTCCAAATGCACGGCCTTGGTGGCTAGGCAGACGAATACTGCAATGTATCCCTTGGTAGTCTTGATGCCTCGTCCCTTGTTGGATTTTATATCCACATGCCCTGTGAAATCTACACCCACATTAGTAAAGGGCCGAGACGGTGTGATTCTAGGCTTTGGAAGATCAGCCATGTGTTGTTGATATGATTCTTGGCTATATCTCCGGCACTTAACGCATGATCTGATATGCTTTTTGACGCTGCTGATGCCACTAATCAGCCAATATTTCTCCCGGATGAATGATAAGGTAAGTCGCGGCCCGCCGTGAAGCGTAGTGATATGAGCTTGCTGAATGATTAACTCTGCCAAGCGACTTCCAGGTGATATTATGATAGGATGCTTCGCTGCGTATGTGATATTTGCTTGCTCAAGGCGTCCGCCAACTCTTAGTATCCCGTGATCGTCTAAGAATGGTCGCAAGCAGGATAATTTGCTGTTGCTGCGGACGAAGCCCTTTTGCTTCAAATGATGTATATCTTCTTTAAAATCTATACCTTGCACATATTTGATAATAAGGTACAATGCGGTTTGTATTTCGAGCCCGGTCAGTGCACTTCCCGCGGCACGTGAATTGTTATTTTGCAGGCTAGCGATGTAACGTGAAACCCATGCCACTATTCTTGCAACCTTAGTTAGTGAATTGAATTTATTAAGTAATTCAATTATCCAAGAGCAGCTGGTTTGACATAAGGCTGTTTGTACAATGGGTTTTTTCATTTCTGCTGTTGGAGTTTGATATTCGGTTGTAGGGGTATGATTCGAGTTAAAGTTAAGAAGCCATTCTGGCCCTTCCCACTGTGACTGTCTCTCACATACTCCTAATTATTAAGCAAATATCTTATTCTCGATTATTGTTTCAAAAATCAACACGCGTTACCGGCCACGTGCAAACACTTTAAACCTCTACTTTATGGCTTGGCAGTTAAAGGCGATGCGTTCTTTCTTCTATTGAATTTTAAAACAATATTGGATTTCTTAGGAGCGCATAAATTCTTTACTTAATGGGAAACCCACTTGGGTTATTGACAGGGCAAATGTAATAATTCAACAAATTCTTAAGAAACGATAAAAGTATCCGATTTCTAAATGCATTCCTGAATACCAGCGCAACATCTGGTTGCAACGTGCGTGGCTCTTGGCCGCCCGAAGTTTAGAAGGGATACTTAAAACAATTGAGACGGTTACGCAAAAACAGAAAGGTTGCTAAACTATTTCTCGGAAAGGACGGCGTGGGTTTTTTGAGAAGGCGAAAGCCAGGAGGATGCACATTGAGTAGGGGCAGTGAATTTCGAATCACGAAAGAGGTCGGACGTGAGAGTCTGAGATTAGACAGGCTAAGTCACGGTATTCGGTCTAAAACGGTTAAAGTACTAGGACGTCCTAGGTTAGTCTCGTGAAATTAGCGTAGTCTTGGTACCAAGATGCACATGTCCCAGTGTCCGGTCGTAATAGAGCGATTAATGTTTTATAAATCAAATATAAGTAGTAGTAATAAGTCTGGTGGAAACAAGTGTCGTGACGCGCAATGAGACGAGCAGTGGTGGAGACGAAACTGGTGGTGTGAGCGGGATTCTGTAAGTTAGTTTTAGACTAATCATCTTCAGTGAACACGTGGTAAGTGTTAACTATAATTAAACCCTAGCTTAAGTATCAGTTTGGCGGTAGCGTAAAGAACTGTTAATATAAAGCCCCGCGTAACCCATTTATTCCAGTAAGGCGAGGCAGCCACCTCAATCATCACAATGTCTAACTGTTAACATACTGCACCAGCGTAATTCATTAAATTACAGCATGCAAAGCAGTGATGCGGAGCCACGATGTATATAATTATATCATGTGTTATGTGTCCAACTCCTATTCCGCACCTTGGCAAATATCTACCATCTGCGTTTGATTCTAGGGAGACGGTTCGCTTTTCATAACGACATGTACAATTTCGACTAATACGAACGACTAATGTATATAGACAAATGTTGACTTATATTCTGACGTACCACAAATGTAACCGCTATATTCATTTTAAGTAGAACAATCTATATTGTTCGGTCGGTGAAGGCAACACCATAATCACAGTTTGATTAAAACAAATGATATTTAACAGTAATTTATAATGCCTACTTGTACTTGTTGTACAAAGTAACCAAGCTCCGATGGTGATTATTGCTTCCTATAAAGGTCTAGCTCAGAAACATTGCGTGGAGATTGCTGGTGCCCATTTCGGGAGTGGGGGTAGGCGTCACCAAGTATCCTAAACTAAATTGATATCTCCGTTCTAAAGAACGCTAGGGACTGTGTCTCGTTAAAATCAACCCCGGCTGCCACAGGCCTATTACTGAATCGACACTATTTAGCGAGACACGCAACCACGACATGGGGAAGATTAAAGAAATGAGGAGTGACGACAGTTTCCACTCCAGCGGCCATCAATAACTATCGCAATATGTTCTGCTACAGACTAAGTCTGCGATACGCTTGTGCAAATTGTAATATGAAATAGTAAATGGGATAGACGGCCGTAAGGGAGTTATTAACGTGAGTACGCGTATAAGTAGAAATACTAAAAACCTGCCTTCCTCAATGGCGGCTGGCCTCACAACCCACTGCCTTAGGATTGGGAAAGACATGTAGATAGTGCTTAGGGAACGTGACCTGTTAGAGTTCGCAGCAGTGTCCTCAGTAGGACTATGCACTTAGGTCTAACAGTAAGCGTACGCCGGGCAAACGTTGTAAAACGATTCCATGCTGTAACATGAAATCGTTTGCGGTTGCGAAACGGCATCTTGTATTTTGGGATCAAATAAGTTAACGTAACGAATAAATAATGGAATTCTTAAGCGCAAGCGTAACGTTTCCCTTCACCAACCCTTTTTAATCATATATCTTATCTTTGCGTACGTTTGTCTTACTGCTTCATACTTTATTGTTATATTGTTTTATATGGTGTGTTATTATTCATGTATATGTTCTAACTGTAATCTCCCAATACTAACTTCACCCAGTACCCAGTCCTGTTCCCTAGCTTCTAAAAGTCGGAGCAGGACTGGAAATCCAATCTCCTTATTTCGGTGGAAAAAGAAAACCCCATTGGATGTCTTTTACAGAGCTGTGCGAGGCTTTTGGGGCACAGCTCCTCTCCTTACCTTAATTGGGGAGCCGAAATAAGTACTAATATTTACATGACTTAGGAAAAACGAAAATTTTATCAGACTAGGGTCTTATTGGAACAGTCACACCACCACAAGCGATCTCTTGACAGACTTTCGGAGCTCAATCCACGCGTTGCACAGTCTGCTGCATTGTCACAGGACCTGACGTGACGCCAATTCGATGCTGGGATGATCCCAGTGATTTTTTGTACACGATTAGCCACAAATTGTTTCCATTTTGATAGATTGCCGTGTAGCCAGCCCAGTACAACCATTGAATCAGTCCAGGCGAAGATCTCTATTGGCTCTGAAGACAAAGTCTGAAGAAATTTCTCCATCAATTGTGATAATAATAATGCACCTAGTAGTTCAAGCCTAGGTAACGTGATTGATTTATTAATTGGCGCAACCTTTGTTTTTGCTGTTACTAGCTTCGATGTGCGCTTGCCTTTACTATCATTTGTTACAATGTAAATTGCGCATGCATAAGCCTTTTCTGAGGCGTCACAAAATGCATGTATTTGTATGTTGTTTTTCGTTTGACCTAAATACCTAGGTATTTGAAAAATGTGAATATTTCTTAGGTCATCTCGTAATCTTTCCCATTCTAATGATATGTTGGCCGGTAGTTCTTCATCCCATGTTAGTTGCGCAGTCCAAGTGGTCTGGAATAATATTTTTGCTCTGATAGTGAGCGGTGATAACCAGCCGATGGGGTCAAATATTTTTGAAATATCTGACAATAGTTGCCGCTTCGTAATTGGCTTATCGCTGTCTTGAGGTTCGATTCTAGTGTCGAAGGTAAACGTGTCACTTGAGGGAATCCATCGCAGACCCAGTGTTTTTCGAGATTTGCTATCCTTGAACTCGAATGGAGCGTTTATTTGTTCTGGTTGTAAGGTTTCGATTAGCTGAGGTTCATTACTAGACCATTTCCTTAGATTCATGCCAGCACTCTTTAAGACTGCTATTAATTCGTGTTGTAGTTGTCTAGCATGCTCGATGGTATTGCTTCCTCCCATATAGTCATCCATATAGAAGGATGATTCCAGGGCGGCCGCTGCTAATGGATGTTGTTCAGCATAATCGATGCCAATTTGCTTCAAGGTTCTCATCGCCAAGAACGGAGCTGCTCTTGTTCCGTATGTAACAGTAGTAAGATTATATTCTTGAAGTAATTCACGAGGATGACTTCTCCACAATATAGATTGAAGATGCTGATCTTGAAGTCTTACAAGGATTGCTCGAAACATTTTTTCTACATCCGCAGTAACCACGTACTTATTTGTCGCCACTTTAGGATGAGATTTTGGAGGTCTTGTTGAAGGTTCGGTCCGTTATACATCAAGTCATTTAAGCTGCGTCCAGATGACGTCTTAGACGAAGCGTTGAAAACAACACGCAGAGCTGTAGTTGTAGAATCTAGTTTCAGTACGCCGTGATGAGGTAAGTAGCATGCTGTGTGGTCTTGTTGCTGGACTTGACGCATGTGACCTAGTTCTTCATACTCGCGCATGAATTTGCGATATCCTGTTGCTAGTGATGGATTTTTGCTCATTTTCTTCTCTTGTTGAATAAATTGAGCGACGGCCTTTGATTTGGACGCACCTATCTCTTGTTCGAAGTTAGGTTTCATGGGTAATGCTACTTCATACTGGCCCGAGTCCAACCTCTTAGTGGTTGCTTGATAAAATTCCTCACAATATTGATCTGCAGATGATAGTGAGGATGTGGGCTCGTGTATGTCTTCGACCTCCCAGAACTTGGAGATGCTGTCTACGTCGTTGATGACAACATGACATGCAAACGTCTTTACGTTGCCTGATAATATCCACCCAAGTTTTGTTTGCTGCGCGATAGGAGACTGGACTGGTCCTTTGATAAGACCACTCATTATAATAGATGAATAGACACTGGCATCCAAGAGCAAGTCAATTGGCTTAGAAATGTTATACTCAGGATCTGCCAGTCTAGTGTGTGATAAATGGGGCCAAGCTTGATTCTTAAACGAGGTATTCGGCAAGTTATTTATAACTCGGGATACGACTAGAGCCTCCGTTGTAAAATGATAGTCGTAGTAAATTGATATGCAGTCTAGCGACACTAAGCCTCTGCTTTGTTTTTGTGTCGCCCCAATTCCTGATACTGCTGCTTGACATGATTGCCTTTTCAGCCCCAGTAATTGGGCGGCATTTTCTGATATAAGTGATACTTGCGATCCTTGATCTAGAAGGGCTCTGAATCGCATACTGCTGCCATCTGAGGCTCTGATAATCAATGCTACAGTAGTCAAAAGGACTTCTTCATTTCCGCTTGCAACGTAGTTAACATTGTGGCTATTTCGCGATGTTGAAGCGGAGTCCGATGACGAAGCAGAGTGCTGAGTTTGAGGTTTGTCTGTTTGTTCCAGTGGATCACGTCGCATGGTCGAAAGTGCGTCATGCATAATCGAATTATGATCACCGTTGCATTCTTTGCACCTTTTTGTAGAAATGCACATTTTGTCATAATGCTTGTAAAGGCAATTACGGCACATATTATGTTGTGAAATTGTTTTCATTTTCGCGTCCGCTGATTGCGCAAGGAAGCGCTTGCATTGATACAAATTATGAGGCTGCTTACAGACTGGGCAGAATCTCTTATTGTTTGTAGCGTTTGATTGATATTTCTTGTAATGGGATGCATTCCCTGAAGAGTTGTTATAGGGCTTGGGGTGACTTGAGCTCGACTTGTAAGAATCTGATATTGCCGGCTTCTCCTTCTTGCCTACAGGGTCTCGGGCCATAAATTTATTTTCAAGGAAATGCAGGAACTCTGTATATGATGTGAGATCTCGAGGCGACACACGCGACTCCATGTAGTCAGTACGGGTTTCGTCGTCCAGCTTCTTTGATAAAAGATGAACTAAAATCGGGTCCCAGGTAGCGATGTCAATGCCTAGGTTCCGAATGCTGTTGATACACTGTGTCGTAGTATCGTGTAGCTTCTTAAAAGCTTGATATGATGATTGCTTGGTGATCGGCGGTTGATTCAGAAGAATATCCATCTGAGTTGTAAATAAAATCTGTGGATTGTTATAACGATGAATGAGGATATCCCATGCCGTTTCGTAATTTTTTGCAGATATGTTAAGATGCTGGATTAAACCTTCTGCCTCACCCTTGACCTTTCCTTTCAGATGTTGCATTTTCTGCGCTTTAGAAATACTTTTGTTATTATGTATTGCTTCGACGAATAGATCGAAGAAGGTCGGCCACTGCGTATATTTCCCGAAAAATGTAGGGACTTCTAATTTGGGTGTGGCCTGCTCAAGGTGAGCAGTGGAGTTTAATTTTCTGTTCAACTCCCTTTTGATGGTAAGGTAGCTCTCTTCAATCTGCAGAAACTTGGTTTCATATTCATCATTGCTTCCTTTTAGTTGGTTATCGAGACGTAGGTGAGTAGTGTCAATAACCTTCCATAGATGCTGAAGATTGTTTAGTTCATCCTGAAGTTCCCATTTTTCCTCTAAGTCTTCAATGCTGATTCGATTCATAAGTCGTTCCAATGCTCTAATATTGGTGTCCTGCTGACTCAGCAGGTCATCCCCTTGAGAAGAATACTCTTCCAAAGTGGGTAATGAAAAAGTCGGAAATTTAGGCTCCTTATGATGACACCATTTCCTTGGTTTTGATATAATAATCCCTCATGTACTCATACATCTTTTTTGAGAAATATTCATATTGATCATCTTCAAAATCCAGCAGCTTGATGTGGTTTTCTTCAAACTCCTTCCAGCATTTATCCAGCGCGGCTAAACGACTGTGAAGGTATTCAGGTGTCTTCCTGCTCGAACTGTCCTTCCGGAAATTGGTATGTATTCTCTCAATTTCCTTGGTGAGGAGGCTCTGGCGTTCGAACATTGATTGTATGCCTTCCATGATAAATGATAAAAATTTAATGATAAATACCTGAAGTAACGCTGATACTGATTTATGATATTTTCCTCTGATACTGAGGATAAAGTGATAGATTCTTGATTGATATTGTTGCTTAGTGCTTCTATAATCTCCAGCACGATATGTGCGCCTTCTCAATCCTACTGGTGAGACCCGCTTGTGGGAGGCCAGCGGACCGATTCGCTATCGTACCGGAAATCTTCAGAACACAAATCTTGATAGTGATACACTGATAACTGGATCCGTAGGTCGCTAGTTCAGATCCGGCTCGAAGGACCAAAAAATGTAGGGGTTTCTGATCACGCCTACACTTGGATGATAAATGATATATGACTGCTGTCCAGGATATAGGTAGAAGATCGCGTAATAAATGATAAACGACACAATCTCCTGCGATAAGTATTTAATTGATACTTATTGACAGAAATGATAAAGTGCAGTGATACATAATGCTAGAGTTACAATATAAATACCATATAAAAGTGCTGACGCGCGCCGCGACGCTAATTATGTATATAAAACAAAATTAAACCTGTACAGTTGTCTGTACACATGCCGTCAAGAAATATGTCTCAGGCATGCTGGTTTCCTCACGATGTTTTCCTTCACCGAAGCAAGTCATAACTATACAATACTCACATGAATCCGAAAAATTAGAGGTGCGTGTGATACCAGCTAAAAGAGGTGTCTTTGGGCACTTAGTTCACCTTGTCATACTCAAATACAAGAACCTTATGTTGTATTCTACCACATGCCCAAAATAAAGCCATTGATTAAGCCGTAGACAGGTAAATGTTGGTTCAAATGCCGTTGAACTGCTGCGGTTAACCACTCCAAACACTGGCAGATTTAACTTAGCTGGACGTAAACTGAACTTTGGTATGCAAAAAGCGAGGTTTTCGCTTAGATGCATGTACACTCACCCCCTACGACCGCATACGCAATGTACGGTCGGGATAAAAAGGAAATGTTCATTGGAAGGAATTGTCCCTCGACGTAAAACAAACGCTGTGGATGAAATCTGTTTAGTAATTTTACATAACATATCATCACATCTGTAATCTGCGAAGGGTTAGGCAGTGGTGTACCTAATAGTAAACAAACATTTTGCCAGTTATGTATTTTAGGTCCCATGTAATAGGGGCCAGCCTATTGCCATCAAACGGGCACAAATCCAGAGTCCGTGGCTGCTACTGAGAAATTCCTGATGGAAAAATCGAATAACACTTTGCCCGTAATCGAACCAAGCACCTCATGCTCAGCAGTCGCGCTTGCGACCAGTCGCCCAACAAGGCAGTCTCAATTTTAGTACTACCAATATCCAAATATATTTTTTTTTTGATGAGTACAATGACCTCTACAGAGGTTTAGGGTAAACAAAAATAAGCTTGTATAAATAGAATAAAAGAACGTCGACGCGGACGTCAAGAAAGTTTGTTTTAAACAAATTCTTTTGGTTCAGGATATAAACAAGGATATAAACGAATTAAATATTGAATTTAGAGAGAGAAGCAGATCAAGGAAACGATGGATGGATTGTGTGAGGAATGATATGAAAGAAAAAGGAGTAAATGATGCCGTTACGGTTGACAGAGGAGAATGGAAGAAAAAAACGTGTTGCGCCGACCCCAAATAACATGGGACAAGGGCAGGAAGATGATTGCCGTCAAAGTAATTGACGCTAAAACAACCTTTTATTCTTGTAAAATTGTTTTGTAACAAAGAAATGCAAAGATTTTCTGAATAAGGTATTTTTTTAACCATCCAAATTCAATCCTAGAATGAGTGGAAAAGGAACTGAAAGAAAGAAAATACGTGCATGTCTGGTCAGAGAACAGTTAAAAAGATAAAACCAATTGCCTTGAAAAGAAAAAGTTGTACAAAATGTCGTTACCCCATCCGCTTGATATTCCTTATAAGTGAGACTATCAGTAAAACAATCTAACAAAGTCTTTAGCCGATACTAAAAGCCTTTGCAAACTGCTGAGGAAAATTGGAAAACTCCATAGTTTACAGGAAAGTACTAGCGGTAACTGATTGCCGTAAAAAGACTGTGGGACGTATTTTAAAGCAAAGTTAAGAAAAAATATTGATTGTTATTTGGGAGACTAAAGTGCTGTATATAATGTAAGATGTATATATCGACCCGCCCCTGCTTCGTTCAGTTTTTACGACTTGATATGACAAAACATTCTCGATGTTTTGACATATCAAAACATCGAGAATGTTTTGACATTTCATCTATAAGATGTATGTAATTTTAATATTCATGTAGGTATTGTGCAGTGGTAACGCTGGGCGGGGACGCCCTGGAAGGACGTACACTGACCTTATTGCTGACATTCTTCCGAAAGGTCAGGTGTGTAGTACCTACTTGCAACCTGCGTGCGCATATGAACAGATGTGTAGGAATGGTCAATTTACGCTTATTTTCTTAAATAACTTCAAAACTATTTATCTTAAAATTATAAAAAAATATTTGTGATGCTAACACGATATAGTAAGCAAAACTTTTATTTTTCATTTTCTAATTTAACGTAAATTACTGAGTTTTAAACCTTTTTGGGGGGTCCCAAAAATGTTTAAAACTCAGTAATTTACGTTACTCGCCCGTTTTTGGGTCACCGGCTTACATATGTGTACCAAACTTCAACTCAATCGGTTCAGTAGTTTCGAAGTAAATTGGTTGTGATAGATGGACAGACAGATAGACAGACACGCGGGATGCCGTTTTTTCCATTTGAGGTACGGAACCCTAAAAAGAAACTTAAACAGCAGTAGAATTTTCTATTAACTGTGGAGTCTACCGTTCTATTTTTGATATAAGCAGTGATGGATCGTATCTTATCTAAACAGTAGGTACTTTGTCAGTTGATTACCACAGGCAACACAATGAAAAAGAAACAAAATTTTTAGGTATAAAATATTTTCCAAGAAGACTTGAAAAAACTTTCCCATACAAACATAACAAAACCGTGAGCTTAGCCGAAGTTTAACGCACAAAGCATCATCCGGCCCTACCTAAAATATATCCACATATATACAGACAAAATATCATTTTGGTCGTATAAAGGATTTTCTGGTTACGTATTCTGCGAGAGGCTTTCGCGCGTCGCCAGTCACCGCCCTTTGTCCTGCATAGGCGTACCGTTTTTATTATGAAAATCACGGCACTTGCTTACGCTGTGGTAAATACAGGCGTGTGTCATGCGTAATGTCACCTACTTACCAGCTGTATTGTTTTTGTGATGAGAGCTTACGTTTGTAGGCTGCGGTTTTTGTCGTTGGTTGAACTGGGGTTAGATTACAGGGTAATGCGTAGTGTAGTAAACATATGTTTGATCATGATAGCGTAATATGTTTAAAATTGTATAGTAAAGTAAAATGCGTAACATAACTTTGCGCAACACTGTCATATTGACCTAGTAACTACGGCGTAGGTGAACCGCTACGGCGTAGGTGAACAGCTACGGCGTCGTTGAACAACTATTTCGGAGGTGAACAGCTACGGCGTAGGTGAACCGCTACGGCGTAAGTGAGCAGCTACGGCGGCGTCGTCGGTGAGGAACTATTTCATAGGTGAACAGCTATGGCGTAGGTGAACAGCTACGGCGTAGGTGAACCGCTACGGCGTAGGTGAACAGTTACGTCTTCGTGGTTATTTACGGTCGAGTTTTTCTGTCCATTAATATACATTACAGGGTAATGTGTTGTGTAGTAAACATATCTTTGATCGCGATAGTGCACTATTTTTTAAATTATATTGTAAAGTATATTGCATAACATAACTTTGCGCAACACTGTCATATTGACCTAGTAACTACGGCGTAGGTGAACCGCTACGGCGTAGGTGAATAGCTACGTCTTCAAAGTTATTTAGAGTTTTTCTAACCAACAAATCTGTGCTTTTTGTGTGTAGTTTTGGTTTTTACTGTTTGGTCCCATGCTAAAAAGACATACAAAATGCCTTAGAAATGTACATCTAGATCGGTTAGCTTCATAAAGTATTTAAATCTGTAGAACGATGGTAAACCTTCACTTACAAAAATCCCCGTAATGGAAAACCTAATCTGAATAAGGGTCACAATTTCAATTTGTTTTTTATCATCCAGATTTTCCTGTTCCATCTCCATCTTGCTGGTTGATCTCTTAAAATACAAGCTCATTTGTTTGACTACATTCAAATGGAAAGCGATGGCAAGTTCATGGAAAAGTAGGTATTTTTATTCAAAAACTTCCTTTTCAACTTTACTGAGAAGAAAAAAATGGTTCGTTGAATTTGTTTTGCAATGATCTTACAGTAGGTACTTTTTGTTGAACTGAAGTTTTTTTGAATGTTTTATAATGACTACAAATACGTTGAAGTTCGGGGTGAAGTTTTCGCACCAGCTTAATTGAAGGTTCTTTAAAAAATTTACTACGATGTCGGTATTTTAAAGACGCAAAAATTTCATTCTAGCCTTATTCTTTCGCCTTTGAGACAAAGGTGAGGGGAATAATTGCGTGGGCTAGATGCGGTCTTTGCAAATTGTTTGTTTTTCTCAAGTTAAACAATGAATTTCATTGTAGTTACTACATTTTGTTGGATTGTTTGATGCAAACAATGAAATTCTGAAGGCTTCATAAAATAAGGTTGAAACTGTTATAGCATTACGTTTATTTTGTGAGTATTATTTCGGTTTTAATTGTTTTATTTCTCTCTGGTAAGCTAATTCGATTGGATCTCATTCCTAAACAAGTTGAAGTAAAGACGTGAACACAACAATGTTTTCATAAACATACTGGTAGAATCGTCCTACTAACCCATCGGTACACGCCGAAAATGTTACGAAACCCCTCGATTAAGTCAACATCAAATAGGTAATGGAAAGCTGTTATATATGTATAAACTGGGATATAGTTTTTCCTCATCTATTTGGTTAGGTGTGGCATACAGGCAATTAAAAAGCTATTTATTTCTGGGTTGACTATAATTTTATACAGGATGGCGCCGACAATACGACAGTAAATGAAAACACTGGCAATACTACTTCATAGGAATACTTATGAACTGTCAAATAAAATCCAAACATTGAATTTAAATAAAAAAAAAAACTAAACTAACTAAATAAATAAATAACTAACTAAATAACATGAAACAATACAATACAATACAATACACAATACAATAGCATGAAACTGTTAACGAAATACAAATGGTGCACCTATAAATATTGTTTTACTTATCTTAAATACAATTTGCCCTAATTCGCGTCTGGAAATACAATTTAAGGAACGGATTTTGCAAAAGTTTTTGAAGTAGCGAGTTGGTAACATGTGTTTAGAGTTTATACTGATGCGGGTAATTAACGTAGCCTATTTATTAATCTACATCATGTAGAAAATGCTGAAAATTAGAAATAATGTCCTGAGACTAAACTACGGGTAGTATTTAAACGCAAATCAAAAAATATCCTTTTTCTATGCAATAAGACTCCGAATTCCCATCAAAATTACTGATTGCACAGCAAAATATTCAACTCAAAATAGCAAAGCTTTTTCATCAATGCACAGCTAATAATCTTAATGCACATTATACTGGGGGTGCCCCTGACGTCGACCGTCTAGGGTTAGCGTTTCCGTCAGCAAGTCGACGGATCCCCGCTGCGCGGGGTTCCTATTTCTGTCTGCAGGGTTTACAGGAACCTAACTAACCGAACCTCGGGGTGCCCCTGACGTTGACCGTCTAGGGTTAGGGTTTCTGTCAGCAAAAATTTGCTGTGCAGTCAGTATTTATGCTATCGTAGTATTTTTGTACAAAAATAAATTTAACTGATGTAAAAAAATAATATAAATGATGAGTATGTATTGATAGGCGATTATTTATTTGATATGCAATTTATAATATCCCCTAAACTACTGGATTTATTCCAATGAATTTTTGTATGCAGACTGAGAACGTCATGAGGTATACGCAGTTAAATTTATTGTCGTATTGTCGGCGCCACCCCGTATCATACTATATTTTTTTATCTCCTGACCAATACGGAAAAAGCACGGAGTGTTGAATACATTAAACAATCAGTATTGTGTTGCGCCGACCCCAAGTAATATGGGATAAGTGCAGGAAGATGACGATGAACATTTCTGGTGAGAATATCGTGTCGGCTTTGCGTTTAGTGAAATGTTAAAACACATGAAAGCCTAGACAAAGCAGCATTTAGCGCCTATCACCTCTTCGAGCGAGAGTGCGTAAAATGGTGCAGACAGTGAAGAGATAATAGATAGCATAACATTACGCCCGGAATCCCCAAAGGTTTAGACAGCGAGGATGGAAAAATCAAAAATATATTGGAGTGACATAAGCTACCGAAAACTTTACGTCGTACATACATAACATGACCTGTAATAGTATACCCAGACTTCGCCAGTTATGTTTAAGTCCCATGTGATAGGGGCGAGCTTGGAAATAATTCCATCAACCGGGCACAAATCTAGACTCCATTGTTGCTACTGAGAAATTCCTGATGGAAATACCCAATAACACTTTGCCCGATCAGAGAATCCAACCCAGGACCTCATACTTAGCAGTGGCGCTTGCGACCATTCGACCAACGAGGCAGATTTCTTCTAATCTATAACGTAAATAAAACAAAAGATCTTTACGTCTTGCTGAAAATCCAGCAATACAAAACTCTTTGAAGACAATTATCTTTTGTCTTAGCATTATTTATTACTTTCATTACTGTCTCCACGAAGTACTTTACAAAATAACTGGCTTCTAAGACGTATTTAGTAGGCAGTAGGTACCTACTGGCCAACAAGATGGTCGACAAGTGTCGTGTTTAAATGCGCCACCGACCGTGGCCGGCGTGATTTCTTCAGTAAACTACTCACGTAAAACTCTGCCCAACACCTGCACACAAACGTTTTGGTGCAAGAGAAAGGTGGTTACGGGTTGAAGAACGTTTTTTTGGAAATTGGATATCACACTTAAACATACTACAAATGTCCGTTTTAAAGTTTTTAGTTATAACGTTGACGGTTTTTTTTTTAAATCTTATCTAATATTAGGGAGGTTTGCATAGTGCAAACTTCAATAGCCGGTGGAAAGTTAATGATCTTTAGGGGTGGGAAGAACAAGGTGTAAAGTTCTTCATCCCCCATAGAAAAGAGAGGATCCTTCGACCAGATGGGTGTTGTATCTGGTGAGCCACCGCACTGCCCGACAGGTAGTGGTCGGGTTTTTCTACATAGTCTTAAGTACCGGATAACTTTAACTGTGTAAGTTGGAATTTTGATGTTAGTTCTTAATTTGTATTAACGGCGTTGTTGTACTATGTTGCTGTAGTACTTTTTGTAGTGCCGCTATAGATCATTTAGTTTTGAAAGTCATGCTTAAGTATTGAACAAGAAGTTGCTACAGCTTCATACGTCTAACAAATACCTATGATTTTCACATTATGTCGTAGAACTAACTTACGATTTGTTCTTTTGTAGTCACCGCAAATCATAATGCATTAAACGTATGAATGCGATTGTAAACCTAAAATCTTGGGTCACTCTCACATTCATGAAAAAGAATGAAAAAGTGAAACAGCTATCTATCTATAAAATAACATCACACCTATAATCCCCGAAGGGTTAGGCAGAGGTGTACTTAATAGTACACCCACATTTTACCAGTTATGTTTAAGTCCCATGTAATGGGGGGCGAGTTTATTGCCATCAATCGGGCACAAATCCAGAGTCCGTGGCTGTTACTGGGAAATTCCTGATGGAAAAACCCAACATCGCTTTGCCCGTCCTGGGAATCGAACCTAGGACCTCATGCTCTATCTTTTTAGGTCCTAAATAAATAGATAGTTGTTTCAGTTTAAGTCCTGGGAAAGTGTCTCAGGATAATTAAAAAATAAAATACAAAACTACTACTGTCTTACGACTTGGACCAAACAGTATTGTTGTACCTGTATAACATTTTATGTTTACGATTGTGTCCAGGGGCGGCCGTCCGAAGATGCATAGTTATGTTACTACTATCTGAGCGTTCCGTGGAAAATCCTGTTCGTTGAAAGTTTCGCTGCAAAATTCTTATTTTTTATTTTTCTAGCAAATGTTCTTTCGTCTTCTGGGGAACATTTTCGATATAGCGTGATTTGTTAAGGCGTACATTGGTCCCAAATGACTTAATCTTTGACTTATGGAACGAATTTGGCGTTTTGTTTTTGGTTTTATCGGCTAATGTTGTAAAAAATAGGGTAGAGGTTGTTGTAGACTTCCTTCTCGTGCCAAAGTATGCGGGTTTTGAAAATTAACGTGAGCCAAAGAGTTTTTCATAATTTTCTATGGTGTAGTTTTGGAACTAGAAGAGTAACATCTGAGCCTGCTTTAGTGATTTACTATTCACATGTTGTTCATGCTATAACATGGGACTTAAACATATCTGGCGAAATGTGGGTGTACTATTAAGTACACCTCTGCCTAACCCTTCAGAGATAACAGACGTGATGTTATGTTATTTACCACTGACCGGGAAGAAATATCGTTTCGCAATCTGAATTCTGAGGGTTGGGAAGAATTGTTGTAGAAAACCCATCAATCGAAAATGGATGTATAAAAGTTACAAATAGCTACCTTCTATAAGCGAGAAGAACTAAATATAAATAAAATAAACATATTTTACTGTCAGGCCAGGCCCATAGGGTGTTGGTATTACATCTCATTTAAAACCTGTATTAGTAACATGCAGGAACATTAAAAGAGAAAAAAGAAAATCACAATCACAGGAAGGTTTGTTAAGCTTTGTTGCCAACATAAAGCTTGATAAACCTACCCATTGTAGGCCCGTGCAGCCTCTCTGCAAACACCTTCAGAATGCTGTTGCTGCTTCCCCTCACTCGGGATATTACTGAGGCAAATTTCTTCCGCATAATCGCACAGTATTCATCAGTGTGCGCATCAGCGAACATACCTGACACACTATAGTAAGGTGGAAGCCTCAACAGCGCTTTGAATGCATTATGGTATTGAATATAGCATACTAGTTTTCCGCCCGCGGCTTCGCCCACGTCGAGTTCGGTTATATCGCGTTTCCAAGAGAACTCTTCAAAAGTCCGGGATAAAAACTATCCTATGTTCTTTCTCAAGGTCAACTCTATCTCTGTACCAAATTTCATTTAAATCAGTTCAGTGGTTTAGACGTGAAAGCGTAACAGACAGACAGACAGACAGAGTTACTTTCGCGTTTATAATATAAGTAGGGAAGTAGGGATCATCACGCCTGTAATCCCTGAAGGGTTAGGCGGAGATCTATTGGGTTTTTAGCAACATAACCATGGGTTGGTTATGTCACTTCACCAGTAATGTAAAAGCCTCATGGCGAATACGGTAAAAGTAAACTATACCCAATAACTAACATATCTACATACTGCAGTCAGCGATATTATATGACGTCGAACCCAATAAACTGCAACCATATCTCACGCCGACACACAATACCCCCACGACACAAATAGGTGCCATAACTCGCTTTCCACTAATTAATTCACATATCTTTCGGCTGCTTCACACCACCGCCACAATTAACACCGCAGACTGACAGCGCCATGACAGTAATATATCACGCGGGATTATTCATTAATTATATATTATCTTGGTGTGTAGGAATGTATGCGGAACTATTTTTGTATTAAGTAGACTAGATGAAAAACATGATGTTATTCATTTGATTTCTCGAAGATGTTGGTCGAGGTGGAAAGAAAAAGAGGGAAGGCGATTCTCATTTAGCATAAGCATAATCAGCCTTTAATGTACCCACTGCTGGGACACGGCCTCCTCTCTAGAGAGGAAATGGGCTATAATCCACCACGCGGGCCCAGTGCGGGTTGGTTGATGTCACATATCTTCGAATTTTTGGTTCTAGGACATGCCGGTTTCCACACGATGTTTTCCTTTACCGTTTTTGAGAGCAGTGGTGATAAAATAAATTACACAAAGTAATCCGCTTGCCTGGGTTCGAACCCTCGACTTTACTGTTCGTAAGTCGGGGGGTCCCAAAAAATGAAGACAAATTAACATCTACGGTACCTCAGACGACGTCGTGGACACGGCAAAATTTAATGTTCATAAAATTTGATACACGCGATATGAAGAAGAATAGAAAAACAATAAGCCCCACTTAGTTACCGAAGTTAGGACCTCACTCTCAGCAGTTGCAATTTCGACCACTTAACTAACGAGCAGAAGCCTAAATAAATACATGTCCAAGGCAGCCAAAATGTTCTAAGAAATATAAATTATATTCAGATTTTGTAAGGCTGAAATTGCTTTATGATGGCGATAAGTGGTTTAGCACTAAGGAGTATTTTATTGAGAAGTTTATTAATTTGTTTAGTGAAATGTTTTTGAAGTTGGTGGCAAAATGTGATGACAAAGTCATTGACCTTAGACTGAATTAATGTTTTAGCTTTTAAGGAGAAAATCTGTCTTTAAGGGGAACTTAATGTTGCAGACCAAAGACCGAGGTAATTTCATTAGAAATTGTAATAACTGTTCAATTTTTTTTTGGTCTTCAGCCAAGCCAATTAGTGCTTAGTAATACGATACCCCTTGATAAGACTCGTTGTAACACTTTCGGGCCACTTGGCTACCTGTAACACAATCAAGAGCAAATCTCGATAAACATTAGTTGCCTGCGGTTAATAAACAGCCGATGTTGCAGTAAAATAATGTTTTTAATTAATCTAATATACTCAACATTTAAACTGATCACATTTAAGGCAGTAAGGCAATAATTTATTTGACAACCACTAACATTTTGTGTTCACTTTACCTTACCAAAGTTTACCAAATGAATTACGAATTATACAGCAGTAACTAAAAATACACAGTAGTAAATAAATTTAATACAGGCGTTATGTTATGTAAATGTTTCATTTACATAACATAACGCCGGTATTCCAAATGTTAGGTAGATTTGTACCAACATTACACTAAAATTTCGCCCGTTATGTTTAAGTTCCATGTGAGCCTATTGATTGATATTAGGCATGAATCCAGACCCAGGACAGCTACTAAGAAATTTGTAATAGATAAAACGTAAAAACGTCTGACTTGGAAGTCCAATCCAGGATGCCTCAATAGTCCTTCTGCGAAGCAGTTATGCTAGCGAAGAAGGTGGCGGAACATGAGGGAGATAACCTCACGTCCCAGCCGCCGCGGGAGACGCCCTGGGCGTCGCGGGCCACGTGGTGGCTCTCGGCCACCGTAGGCGCGGGCCTGTGAACGGTGAGTAATGGGCTAGCTCGCTGTCCGTCCGTCTTATGACGACAGGCCGTGTCGACGGCGCGTTCGTGTTCCACGCGCGCCTCAAAGAGATGTCAGCAAACAGGAGGGGCCCGCAAGGGCCGATGCCTGCCAGGGCTGCGGGACTGTTCGAAAGAGATACCGTGGCCCTAGAACACAAAGGGTAAAAGAAGGAACATGGATAGGTTTTAGTCAGTAAAAGTCTGACACTCCCTTCCGCTCCACCCAGAGCGGGAGGAGTCATTTTATGATTTCCCATCCCAAAAAAATAAAAAGGATGGCTCAATAGTAGCTTCTGCGACCACTAGACAAACAAACGAGGCAGTCTTATTACATAACACGCTTTTATTAGCTTCACCTACAACTATGTAAAAAAATCTTAGAAGTTAAATGTGACCCACTTCCCGGTTTCCAATTGAGCTGAAATTTGGCATCCATGTTTAGTTTGGATGACAATGCATGGTTAGATAGGTGACGTCATTCTAAATCCAATATGGCGATGGTGGACTCCCAAATGGCGGGACTAGATACTTTTTACGCATTTCCATGATATGTGTATCAAATGAAAGGTAGAAGAATACGTGAAATGAAACGACGTCACTCTAAAGCGTGTTTTTTTAGTATTTTTAAACTGTAATATTACTATTTTATTGGTACAATAATTAAGTAGAACTGAGATCTCATTTGCGAGGACTGAACACAGATACTCGTAGGTACGGACTTACGAAGCCAGTTTGCAACAAATTGGAGAGTGCTTTGCATGTGTCAAGTAGCCAGCCTGTTCACAGACATTCGAGATTTCTCTCCTCAACATTATCATAATGATGTCTTTTAATTTTTTTCTGTTTTTATTTTTGTTTTCGGTTGTCACTTCTCATCGCTGTTTGGAGCTCTCGTAAAAGTTTTTGTCAGTTGGGAGTTTTTTGGCCATTAGTCTTATTATGAAGGGAATCTTTATATAGATGTATTTATGGTATTTAATGTTACCGAAATACGACAATACAAGGACTTGTTTGTTTGTGTTTTGCTCTAACTAGAAGCTAAACATTCTGGAAGGTATAACGGGTTTAGACATATAGACTGCTTAAAGATTAACGTGTGCTTAATCAAATGTTTTTGACGTTTCAACGTCTCTTAAGCAGTGTTTATAAATGAACTCTTATTTTTTGTTAAATTATTTAATGAGCGATGGTATATTTTTTTTTCTTAACCTATATTGTCCTACTGCTGGGCAAAGGCCTCCCCCAAAGCCTTCCACCCATCTCTCTGTGCGATTTTCTCAGACCAATCTGTCTCACAAACGCTTCTAAGTCGTCGCATCAGCGTTTTCTAGTCCTCCCTCGGCGACGACGCCCGTCTTCTGGCACCCACTGCGTGACGACTCTGGCCTATCGATCCTGATACATTCTACAGACATGACCCACCCAATCCAACTTCAACCCAGCAGTCTTATTGCACACATCAGCGATTCCAGTTTTTGAGTGTTTTGTGGTATTGCGAATTCTGTCGCTGAGCTTAAATACGCTTTAATACCCAATACGCTACGCTCCATCGCCCTTTGGCAAACCTTGAGTTTAAACTGTAGCGACTCGGTGGGGACCATGTTTGAGCACCGTAGGTTAGGATGGGCAGGATGAACAATATATAAAATACTAGCGGTTCGTCCCGGTTTTGCACGGGCCTATTTGCCTATGTTACTCAGGGTGAAAGTAGCTTTCCAATGGTGAAAGATTTTTTTAAATCCGCACAGTAGTTTCTGAGTTTATTCGTAACAAACATACACACACACAAAAATACAAAGTTATCCTCTTTATAATATTAGGGTAGATGTAGATAACTAGCATTTCTGTCTATATTAATTAAGGAAAATACCAAAGTCAAGTACAGACATTCGACAATATCAGTATTAAAAGATACCGTAATTCAACTCAAGAGTCTAAATAAAGCGCAAACGGCATAAATGAATAGGCTTATTGTATATTCTTGCCAGTTTATTCAGAGTACTTTCTCTAATACCCCAGATTTCAGCCTCTGGGGAGGCAAGCCCTAAGCTCCTTTGATTATACTCATACATATTAGGACATCGCAGTCATTTCGAGCGCAGAGCGAAATTGAACTCTATGAATATATTTTTTTATGTGAGGACGTAAAAAATCGGTTTCAAATGTCAGATTTTAACTGTACTTCATCATGACTTGTGGAGTTTTTCTTCTGTCATATTGTAATTTTAGAAAATATTTCTATTGGGTTATAATATTAACATGAGATATTCAATCTGGAAATTATTTACGTATGTAACGGCCAGTGTGTGCTAATTGCAAAATTCACAAAATAATAAAACTACCAAAAATTATTATTATATTATGTTTTCGCTTAATTCGAAAACTAATTACAGGGAAATTAGTTTAATTGCAGCATTAACTTGTGACAGAACTAGTGATTGCTACAAAAAGTAAATATTGGTTTAGTTTTAATACTTTGTAGGATTCTAATATTTTTCATGAAAGTGTGTTCATGTGTCTTGTTTTACCAAAATTGCAGTGGTTTTGAATTTTCTGAACAATTAAACTATTTTTATTTACCTATGTATGGTGTAATCCAGTAGCTATGGAGTTCAGATAGGCTGTCATTATAATATAATTGAAACCAACCTCAATTTAATTGGGAATAGGTGTTTCAGATGATGATGTCTGCTGAAATCAAATCAACGTGAAACTCGTTTTCTTTACCTATTTGTTCGTCAATACAATCGGTATTTCAAAAATGCACATCAAAATCTGCATATAATGCCAATAGCAGGAGCAGCCAACCAATACTAGGTGCCGTAAAAACATTTGACACACACAATTTATTAGCTCCGGGTAACAGTTATTGTCTATTCGAGCTCCGAGTGACTTTATCGTACGTTCACACGCACGTTTGACTTACGTCGTAAGTTTGATTTAATATTTAAACGATGCGAAATGGAGTTCGATTCGCAAAATGGGGGAATTTTCGCACAAGTGTTGGAATTTTCGCAAAGTTAGATCACGTATGACACGTAACGTCGAAGCCACTCTCCTCCTAACTTTATCGAGATTGGATTGGTATTGAGTGTCGCTCTTAATAACGTTGCATTTCGCAAAGCAAGCGTGTTTTGTTTTTATACGTCTGGTGCTACCGGTCGGGAATAATGCCAGCCGTGATTGTAATTAAAGGATGGTAATTTTAAATGTGAAAATGAGTTGTATATTGCATAAGTAATGAAATTAAAAAGTTTAAAATGATAATACAATGTGTTAAAAACCCTTTTCGCTCAGAAAGGGATAGATATCACAATCACGTAACCAAATAATAAAAAAAAAAATATTCATGAAAGTTAATATGACAATGAATTAAATAAATCAAGAATTTCCTTCCCAAATTAGCACCATTATCCCGAAATGTAACAAATTTTTAAAACCGCGATGTACCACGGTGCCGTCCGAGCGTACGTTTCAAAGTTGAGGTTCTCATCGAATAACCTTACACACGATTCAAATTCGAACGACACAAAAAAAAATCTTTTCAGAGCCAATGACAGACGTCATCGGTTCATGAAATAATGACGTCACCACCCCTCCGCCGCCCATGTAAGTTTCCTCGTTTTATAATTTTAATATCGGGGTTTTTTTTACTTGTTATCCAAAAAGGATTACATTAGTAAAATCTAATTTCACGGATCGGACAGGTTTTTTTTTTTAACATATTGTATAGAGGGTCCGTATTCGAAAACTGACATACTATTTGTTTTTCGAATGTGTGAATCATAGGAATCACGTAATCCGACTAGTTGGAACTACATTAGAAAATGACCACCGATTCATAGACAATTATTTTCTCACGAAAATCTTTTAGTCATTTATTTTGACCGTGTAGTAATTTCTAAGACGTGAAGAAAAACTCAAAGGCTTGCTAAGGTGATTTTCGGAAAGCGAAAAAAAAAATACCTCCAAAAAGAATTATTGTTGATCACCAAACTTGTCTGAAACAAATTTGTTTGATAAAAAGAAAAAGAAAGGTTTCTTCCAGTTACTTCAAAATAACTGTTGTTGGTGTTTTCAAAAAAATATAAATAGGATTTTCTTAGAAAGTGTACCAATTACTTACAAATTACTTACACGTGTTTTGTGTAGACAAGTAAATAAAGACTTTCTAAGCAAAATTAGTAGGAGCTGAGGTTACACAATTAGTGTGTAAACGGAGTAGCTAATAGATAGTACTTGAAAATTAAACCACTACGACATTTTCTCTGTCGTTTTACAAAAAAACAAAACCGCTTCATTTCTTGAGAGTTTGCCGTAACTGTATTTATTTCCATTTATTTAATGTTTCATCCCTGAAAGAATTGTTATTCAAATTGTTTTTTATTTCTAAAATATAACCAAACGACATCCAAAGTTTTGGGTCCAAAGTATAAAAAAATCTGGCCCTTGATAACCAATTAATCTCGCAAATCCCTAAACACACATCTATAGCATGTCTCAACAAGTTAGCACCAGTCGTCACTATACGACCCGCCCCGGTACGTCACCCAGAAATTAAGTTAGCTCTGCCAGTATTTCAATTTAAATGCTATACCTAATTCCGCACCCCTTTGACACAATGTAGATATGTGTAGAAGGCTGGCAACATACAAAGAGTGAAAACTCACTTACACATAGACAATCTTCACGTACAGGGAATGCGTTTTCAAGCGTATTCGCGACTTTCATTTGTTTCAGATTACCGTATAGCACTTACGCGTCTATACGCATGGCTTCGAATTGCATGCTGAAAAGACATCGACTGCTGATAAAACAAAAATGAAAGAAGTTATAATATATACTTGGAGCATGCTACGAGCCAAGCAAAGCGACAATGCGCAATGATGCAGAATTATGGTATTGACTGTGAAGAAACGCTTACCGCAAATCGCGTAAAGTAAAGTAAGGGCGTCTGATAAAACACGCTCGGGTGCGGCTATGGGTGCAAGATCGCTTGACTGTTTTAAAAAAATAGTATATGAAGCGCTAAAAGAGAAAAAATGACGCGGGTACGTGAAGCGGGTTTTTTAAGGGTTGCGCCACATCCAACAGCACGGAAACGCAATTTTCCAGACCCCCCATCCAAGCATCCTGCATCCTTTTCTGCCGCTGAGAGCCGTTATTTGCTACCGCGAGAAACAGAGCAGGAATGTTATGGCATGCTCCGAATTAAGATAAAATAAACTAAAATAAATTAACATTGAAACCAACATCAGAAATTAAAAATAAATTTACATTAAAATCCGCATCAAAAATTAAAAATAAATTAAAATCAAAAACTAAAATAAATTACCAATCAAAATACACACTTACACAACACAACTACTGTGTGTACCTACTACTATTAGTTTTATATTGCTTTCATGAAAGCAATAAAAAACACATGTCAATCAAGCACCAGCAATATGCCTGCTACAAAAATGCTCAATGTAGGGGCAATCCAGTCGCTGAGCAACCATTCGCCAGGACGGTGTTGGAGCAAGCCCGCACCCTGCGCACCAAGGACGCGTACCGCCTGCGCATGGTGGCGTGGAAATAGTCGGTGCGCGCTTCCGCAAACATGCCCGAGGCGCTGCAGAAGCGGGGCAGCCCCAAAACCGCCCTGAACGCGTTGTTGTATTGGACACGAAGGGCACTCACTGTAAGCAGCATGTGAGTAAGATGCTCATAGGCTGCACGTGTAGTAGGTGCAGAAAGCCTTGAAAAGTGCCATTTTAACCTGATTTGAGCAACGTGCAAACCTACGGGCTATCATATTAACAGCAGGCGTTATATTGATAGCATGCGCCCGCTCCGTGTATTTTTAGCGGACACCTTAAACGTATAAGTTTTTAAACTGTCATGGTCACTAACATAATAATTAACGCTAGAAACGGGATATTTAGCATGTCCACTGTTTGTTTTGAGTTCCCGATATTTCGGCGCTGTTGCAAGCACCATGAACAGTGTAAATATCACGTTTCTAGTGTTAATTATAATACCTTAAACGTAGGTTGCATTGCCTGAGGCTGTGAACAAGGACTTAGTCGGTAGCCTGTTTCCACTATTCGTATGAAGTTGACTTACTGTCCTTATACATTTTGTACCTTCGATGGATGCGTGAGACGAAACAGAACGTCTGGTTACATATAGCAACTAGACAGGTCTGGTGGACTGTAGGTAGGTCTGGTAGACCCACGTCTGGCAATTTCGTTAGTGTGTTTTGACTGGGTATTTTAAGGGTTAGGTAATTCTGATTTATGATTGGTTCGTGTAGTTTTTAATGCAAAGAGTATTCTCATATCATCGGCAGGTCGCTACCAAACATCTGAATTGCCCATTATCATTACTTGCAACTGTTGAATATATTTTAGTTGTAGTTTACTTATAAGTACTAATTATACCATTGTCTGAAAAATAACACTATTGTGCCTAAATGTACAACGAAACTCTGGTGTAACGAAATTGCTTATTTAGGGTTGTTCTTTGTTAGAAGAGGAAATGAGCCGATTTTTTTTCATTGAGGAGATTTCAGTGTTTTTGGATCCTATTTTGATGGTGTCTTATTAAATAAAGCTTAAGTAATTTCATAAGAAAGATTAGTATGGAGTAAAAGTAACGGTCCCGACTTTTGAGTTGTACATTTTGGGTTCAAACCGTGGCGGACGCGTTACTTTGTGTGAGTAATTTATTTCATCACAAATATTACTTCCTTTAACCCCAAGGGGTTAAAAGTACACATCCCCCCCCGCCTACTGCTACCGTACACCCTTGAGTGTATTAGTATCGTAGTACATACCTATTACTACACAGAACACACCCTTTATTTCTATTATTATCTATCCTAAAATATCCCCAATTTAAACTGATAGTTTTTGAATTGCACCATTTAAAATACAGGGCTCAGACAATTTGATTTGGAGCCGAAAGTGTCTCGACACCCTCCGCCATTTGTCGGCGGGTATTTATTTAAATTGATGCTAATAAAATGTATTACATTGCGTTCTTAGCTGTTAGGTATTATAGGGCTGGCCTTCAGACTCTGTACCTGCGTATTAATGTTAGTTACAGATGTACCATAAAATGGAATAGGTTTTATTCTAAGAAGTTTCTATTCAATTTAATATAATACTTTTCTATTGTGTGGAAAGAATAACTGTTTTGTTTGTCTAGTTACAGGAATCTATCGTCATTTATTTACTTTGATATAAACCGTGAAAACCCACACATTTTCATATCATGCGTAGAATATATCAACAATACTAAAGAATATTTGCAACAAAACCATGTAAGAATTATTTGTTACACATAATTTTAATAATAACAAACCTCCTGTTTTGCCCAGCTAGGAGGTTTTTAATACAAACTACATTTAAATCCAAACCTTTAAGGTGAATGCTCCAACCAACCCGCGAAATTCAAATTTTCTTACGTTTTTTGCAATTTGCAGACCAGTGCTAGGTTGTATGTTGATTAAAATATTATTCGCGGCTGTAAGACATACCTAAGTATGTAGTTACAGAATTATAATCATCAAAATCACCAATACAACCCTCCAATTTCATAAAGCTGTAGGAATGACTTTTTCTGTTTTTTTTTTGTTCCTACGCCCTAGCACTGGCCTGCAAAAAACGTAAGAAAATTTGAATTTCGCGGGTTGGTTGGAGCATTCACCTTAACATTGAAAGCAAGGCTATAATTTACAATTCCACATGCACTTCAGAACAAACACAAAGATCCTAAATCAGATACACTCACGTCCACAATCGTGACACCGCCACAAACCACAATGATTGACGAAACCGTATGATTTATCAAAGCAAATTGTATAAAAACAAGTCCGTTTGATCTATATGTTGTTTATAAATCAGAGCGAAACGCGTATTTTTATGTCGCACCCCAGTACGGGTCGCCGCGTAAAATATGATCAGTGAAATCCGACATAAAGAATATATGCGATCCTCCGGACGGACAATAAAACAAAATGTTTCTTTTCTATTCATAGCTATTTTCTTGTATTATCTAAAAAGCTTTTATTGAATGATGGCTGCTTAAAGTAAGTACACTTAAGATTTTGAAATGGACTTGATTTTGTGGACATATTTTATGTTTTTAGTTATTTTTAGTATTATTTGCATGATAAGTATTTCGTTCAAGTTTAAAAAACCTTCTTGGTTACCAAATAGCTTGTTTCGGCACCAAAACATTTTTAGAGTTAGAGCAAGAACTGTTTTTGGATACACACTTAGGTTTATCAGTAGTATAACCAACCATAAAGGTAGGTATATCGTTGGCGCCAAGTGGGCTTAGAAATCAATCAACAACAAAGATTTCGACGATGTCAGTACGTAATTTAGTTTGAAAATAAAAGTGTAACTGAGCGCATGATTACCTGTGTCGTAAGAGGGAATCGAAAATACATGTTCCATATCTATTGAAAATGCATAACATGATTTGAATATATTTTGGTCACAGATGAAATTGGCTGAAAATATAATACAACACTAACAACTACTAAAAAACCTAGGTTTTTAAGTAAAAACAATGATTTCTCGAACAAATTCTTTGTATCTAGTTTAGAAGCTTAAGGAAACAATTTTTATAATAACAAAACAGAAATGTAAGCACAAGTGAAGTGCTACTTACATAGTTTTAAGTCTTATTTATTAGCACAAGTTTTGTATTTACTTTATATACATGTTAGTTTGTAAGGTATATATCTATATGCCATTGTAGCCTGAAATAAATGATGTTATGTTATGTTCGCAACAGTCACTGCAATGCTACAAACTGGAAACCAAACAATTCATTACCAACTAAGAAGAAAAAATACGACGAAAACAAAAACCACAATCCAGCACGCCCATCCACTCTTTTCATTCTGATCCGATTTCAGATAATGAATTTACAATATTCCGTGCACAGAACTAAGTATACGGTGTCTGCCAAGACTACTAGGCTGCCAGAGGACGCCAAGAGCTTGGCCACACATAGCGACAAACCTCCAATTAAAAGTACGTCACGTACCAATGCCGGTGGAGTTGCCAAATGCAGGCGACCAGGATTTGCTCCCTGCGGCTTATTGTGAAACGTTATGACGGTCGTTTCGTGGGTGATTGTTTTTTGGATTTTTTTGAGAAGAAGGGGGAGATTTCGGTTGTTAATGAACTATATTAATTCGGATAAAGTCGTTTCCCAGGAGTAATTTTTGCGTAGAGTTACTTAGTTTGATGTACAGAATGCTTAATTGACGGCTTCCTGAAGGGTCCGTTAACACCTTGTATAATCTTAAACCAATCTGATCTTTTCTAAAACTCTAAACTGATAAATATTATAAAAGAAAATTGAACCTTGTTTGTAAGAGATTGTCATTAATTAATTGTGATATTGAGATTAATTAATGTCTATTAATTTTATGGAAGTACTAATTGCGACAAAAACTATATCACAGTATATGGCTACAGAAGTTAATTTCTTCGTGCAATGGAAATGGGCGCTAGTAGGAAATAATTTTATAAATGAAAAAAAAAAACACGTTTTAGACTGTATAAAATTTTTATAATTATAGGCTAAAGAGCCTCCCAGCCAACTGATTAGATAAACAATCAAACCAAAATCTGTACAGTATATTGTGAGATAGTTACTACAGACCTTGTGTCGTTCGGAAATGTAAATCTGCTGACAATTTTCAAACAATCCGCCAGGCAACCAAACAAAGACCGTCTAATAAAATTCATAACGTTTGGCGTCATCACAAACAAGGCAGCTGACCGTTCAGAATAAAATTAATACGAGATAGACGCTTCTAAAATGCTAATTGAGTTTAAACAATCCATTTTGCTTCGGTAATGGCGGGCACGGGATGCGAATGAACAAAAAAGTTCTTTGTATTGATTTCTTAAGCGCCAGAGAGTTTGTCGCAAGTACTCGTTCTTCGTGAAATAGGTCACTACAGTTTCTCTTTGACAAAATAGTGATTTTTGTGATGAACAATGTATTTAAGTAGGATAAGTTTATTAAAGAGACCGATGAAGTTCTGGAGGACTGTGTGATGCAGTTGGAGTCTCACTTTGAAGCTTGGATGGAAATTATTTTCGTCGGAGCAAAACGTAAACTAGAGGCAGCCATTTTAGGGTAAGAATAAATGAATAAAATATAAAATTTACGGACCTATAAACAATTTTTATTTTAACATTAGAATAAATCTACTCTTTTCTTATTTCGACACAGACAGACAGACATTGTTTGTGTTAAAAAATTCTAAACTAAAAAAAAAACTCTTTTAAAGAAATTTAAATAGAAACACGAAACCCTTTGAGACAAGACTATTTACTTAGAAATTTTAACAAAAGTACTAGAGTCTGTTATTCAATAGCTGCCAGTAAAGAGTTTGGAACAGACAAAGTAACCAGTGAACCCAATATTGGGTTCAGTTTTCCGTTTTCAGGGTTCAGTAGTCCCGAGTGCAAAGTAAAATCTGCGGGGATTGGAGAAAAAAGGAAAAAAAGTAGGGGTATTAGCGAACATCGAGTATTTGTAGTGCTAGTTTTGGCAGTCTTTTAGTACATAAATCGTCTAATGGGCGTTCGTAATGCTTATTTCGGTGTTTAAAACATTCAAAGTAAGCCACAATGAGAGCTGTTCGAACGAAATACTAATTTTCAGTACTAACGGACTTGAACACAGTAATAGCGCGCTGCTGTGGTAAAAGCATTTGATTATGCAAAACTCATGATTGGCTTCGTCTATCAATGTTACATTTTGTGTTCGCTCGTTTGAACGGGCAAATACCTCGGTTGCTTCATTTGCAGTTTGCTCTTTGTATATTTTTTTGGAAAATATTTTTATCTTACCATAAAATAGATATTTCATTGTCATTTATACCCTTGTGTAAAACGATATGATTTACAGATCAGAACCATCGTCAAAAACCCTTTGTATTAAAAAATGGAGACAACATTTCTAAACCCGCTCTTTTTGGAACGTTATTTTTCTTTTTTTAAATTGTCGCCATTCAAAAATAGAGCGTCGGGCTATAACAGAAAGAGATAGGAGCCAGTAACGGGTGCACTGAATTGAATTTATCGTCATTTTTTACCGCCATTGGTCGAACAACGTGCTAATGTGTTGTAGTGCAGGACAGCACGACAAATACCAAACTCAGTGCGATATGCGTGAATCGATGCGGCGCGACTGTGATTAAGTAACTGATATTTTTTGTAGAGCTGTTGTAACTGATATTGAGATTTTTTGTAGCTTTTAGTGATACACAACCATTGTTTTTAGAGGATGACTGGCTGTGTAAGAAAAACCAATATAATAACCTTATACAGTTCGCATTGTTGGGACATGCCTCCTCTCGATGAAAGCAAATGGGTGTCCACTACACGGACCCAGATTGGTTTGCTGAATGTTTTCAAATCTTTGGTTCTAAGGGCTGTTAAAAAGTTTTCAATGAATTGATTAAAATTATGAATGAAGGTATAAAAGTGGTGGTGGTGGTGGCTTTTAGTACGGGATGGATAATGTTTCTGTAAACCTGAGGTGTAACCTACAAACTACGTTACGCTCTTTATGTACATTCGGCCAGCATCGATGAACGAATTTGGTAGACCACAGCATTCGGACACAAGATATCTATCAGAGTACTTAGGTAACAACGAATGGGCACTGTTCAAATCCCAACGTGACACCACGATGGGCCAATGTGTACAGGCCATTTCCCATTTTCCACCGAGCTGTTTTGATTCGATCGCTCACCCATTTGTACTCGAATTACACAATTTTGTTTTTCGTCCAATCGCATTATTTTAGCGTCAACAAATTCGTTGTACGAACGAATTTTCATCGTCACAAAATTTGGTAGTGTACGACATAAATATTGTACCGCTGTGATTTTATATCACGGTTAGATTGCTGATGTCAAAGAGAACAAATCAGAGATCGTTTTTTTTTCAACGTGTACGCAGTCTGGCATTTTTAGGCGATTGGTAGTCTGCTGAATGAACGTGTTTATATGACGTGCTGATATAAGTTTTTTTTAAAAGCATGGGATTCTAAACTTTTGTAGCTCTGACAGTCTGTTTGTAAATCTGTTACCTTTTTACGCTATAACGGATGAACAGCCATTTTCACGCTATACCATGACATAGGAAACTTATCCCGTTTGTAAATGATAAATGACATGTATTTTGCAAATAGGTTTTTATAAACACTTATTCACGGGTTTTTTTTGGAAAATAGATAGTGCGTGTATTTCGTACCTGACTACTCTCAGAAGAAACAGCAGAAACAAACTCAGAGGTTACAGACTCTTTTCAGGGCCAGACATAATATAGGTCAACTCAAATGTCATTGTATGTTCCTGTGAGATAATTTCAGACCTCAACACGAGCGAAGCCGCGGATAAAAGCAAGTATGAAATAAAACACTGAATTCGAAATAAGCGGCATATTGTTACATGGACAAAGAAATATAAATGATAGCACAAACACAAAAGATATGTACTAAATAATATTTTCCCTTCCCCATATTTCAACTGAAGTGCACTCAACTCATATCCCAGTTTACTTAGCCTAGAACCAGACATTTCTGCTTTGTCCTTTTTATAAGTCATTGATAAAGGTCCTAAAATCCCACAGTGTTAGTTTAGGACCTCCACCAATATGCTCTAATTCTTATACTTAACACAAATAGTTTTGGGCAAACATTAGTTCAGCTCGAATTGATTCAACTTAGATTATAAAACTAAAACGATATTTGCTTAAATTATTTTGCTGATTATGATGAATGAATTAATGTTGTCCTACTAATATTCGTAAGTTAAATGCGAAAGTTTGTGAGGATGTATGGATGTCTGGATGTTTGTTACTCTTTCACGCAAAAACTACTGAGAGTATTTGGATAAAATTTGGCGCACAGTTAGATTATAACCTGGATTAACACATAGGATGCGTTTTATAGCAGTAGTATGACCCCGTGGGACGATTACCAAGCGAAGCCGCGGGCATGAACTAGTGATAAAATAAAAACAACAGCTCGACATAAAGAATTGATCCACATCAGGGGTAATTGCGTAATACACTCATCATTCAATCATATTATGCGCGATTCGCGATGTCGAGCAGACGAATTATTGAAACAATGGATTACGAATTTCTTTAAAAAATTTTCATTGTTAAAATGTATTACGATTAAGATTGATTGGCTAAAACTTCAGGGCAAAACTGATGCCAAACTTTTTTAACTGTTTCTTTCTTTATATAATAGGAGCACGCCCAGCTACAGATGGGTTAACAGTCTACGGGACTGTTTAAATTTATTTATATCTACAGACAGTGAAAACGATTGTCACCTATTTAGCTTTGTCCATGTTTAAATTAAAATGGAAAATTCTCGTTCGATCGTATCATTTTGCCCTCCTGATCAGAAGGTCTAAGTAGCTAAATGTCCAGCAGCGCGAAACGTCTAATGAGCAGTAAGTCTAATTAACAAAATGTCCATGTAGCAAAACGTCTAACTATCAGATGGTCTGTATAGAAGAACGTATATTTAGGAAATCGTCAGATTTTTAAAATGTCTGGATACCCAGGCACAAAATTCAACACATATTGCATCGGGAGGGAAACGGACTCAACATTATAATATGTATATACAGAGTCTTTGGTCTATGTACTTGTAGCGTATATTTTATCTTTCTAATGGGACTGACAATGTCGATCGACAAACAATGCACTCGAAAGGCGATATGCGGCTAAACGCGAATATAAAATCAAAGCCAACCCTCCTACTATTCCTCAAAGCTCTTAGAAAAGGAGCGCTTTGGCAAGATTGCAAATACAAGAATCTTAGACCTTCTGATCAGGAGGGGAATATGTTTTTTTGAAGGAAATAAGAGAAGAAAGATCGATATAATGTTGAATGTCAAATAAAAAAGAGAGCTACAAAAGCTTGAGGGCCAAAAAGTAAGTCCCTTTGAATTTTTGATAAACCTTGCCTATATCAAAAGGATATTAAGAGAATAAATGCAAGGGAATCTATGCGCCTAATATATAATATATTTAAAGGGCTACTAGCTTTTCAACCCAGATTTTTATAAAATAAATTTAATTTAATTTACAACTGACTTTTACTTTCTATCATAAGTGTACACATTTTAAAAATGACTTTTTGCTAAATAGACTTATTACTCTGATAGTTGGACGTTTTGCTACATGGACATTTTGCTAATAGACGTTTCGCGCTGTTGGACATTTAGCTACCTTCTGATCAGGAGAGATATTTTGTTGGTTTTAAGAACTTATTCATATCTAAGAGTGAAACTAATTGCCAGTAATTGCTTGGCACATATATTTCAACGGAGAAGGTTTACCTACAAGTAGATTTTCGATTAAAAAGTCATTTGAACGTGTTGTTCGTCAAAAAAGGCCGGTTTTTTTACGTCATGGCCTTCGGGGTCGGTTACTACATCGCAATATGTAATTATATAATTGGTCTAGTGGTCGAAAGTACCTGTTGAGCATGAGGTCCTAAGTTCGATTCCCAGGTCGGGCAAAGTGTTATTGGGTTTTTCGCAGTAGCAGTTGCAAAAGGCTCATCCCCATTACGTGGGACTTAAAAATAACTAGCAAAATATGGGTGAACTTTTAGCTCCACCTCTGCCTAACCGTTTGCTGATTACAGGCGTGATCTTATGTCATGTTATTGGGTACCAATAAATAATGTAAGCTACACACACATAAAACTAACTATTACATAAGCCATGTTACAGTATGGAATACGTCGACACACTAACCAATAGTGTCATCGAATAGGCGGTCGGTAGCGAGTTGGTAGCTAAATCTAAATGCATTTTTCATGTTGTGAGACCAACTTCAACTAAGTTGGGACATACTCTTGTGGATAGCGTACACTGGTCTCTTTAGGGATTTATTTTGCTATCTTTTATATACGAAATTGTTTATTAGTAATGGTAATATTGGCAATATAATTATGTATAGTCTGGTAATTTTTATCGCGAGTCGTACTACCTACTCGCCTTTTTAAATACCTTATGAGGTAGGTAATACGAAAAAATAAGTAGTTCTTTCTGAGTGAATTGGATTCAATTTAGGATACAGATAGAACACGTCCTGTATTCGAATTTAGGATACTTTTTACCGAAGTGCTCTTAAGTAATTTCCCTAAAATGCGAGTAAATCCACAAGAAACAGCTAGTTTTTGCAACAAAATCACAGCCGCCTCTCAGTGTACACGCTCTATTAAGTAAAACTTTTAAGTCGCACTCGTTTATTTCTGAAGAACTCACAGAACGAAAGGGTTTCTGAAGTAACTTAGTGACTGCATCATAGAGGAGATACAATGATGTTAGTTTGTGTGTGTTCAAACTTTGCTAACAACACGACTTTATAAATAAGCGGATGAAGTTCGTTGTGTTCAGTTCTTTTGGTCTTTTTGCGTTGGATTTCGTTTTAATATTGCTTTTGTAGTATTGTTACTGTTACTTCGAACTTTACGGTGTATTTTGTGATATATTCACAGCCCGATATATTCTCCCATAATTTTTAAAAGTTTGGCTCTTAATATATTGTTGTGTAGTATTTTGACAGTAGATAGGTTAGCTAGGAGTTGTGAATACTTTTTTTTTAATTTTGCCTACGAATTATACATTACTTTCAATAGTCAATATTAGCTTGAGTGTAGTGAGGAAGAGGTTGTGAAGAAAGTTTTGAATGTGAATATGTATGGCTTTCGGAGTAGGTAAAGACAAAAGTACAAAACCGATGGATGGACTTTCAAAAAGTTGAGTGAATTGAAAGAGGCAGACTACTACAATGACGACTAATAGGTAGAAGTATGGAAGAAGGTGAATGAAAGTCAACGATGTCTAACCTCAAGATAAATTATACGGGGTGTTAGGGACACCGACGCGAAAACGGTTACCACGTATTAAGTTCATCATTACAAGCCACATTGAAATTTTTCATCGGTTATTTAAAAAAAAACAGTTGTTTCCTACAAAAGTGCAATACCTACACGGTCAAAATGTATGGAAAAGCTGATTTAAAAAACAATACCCGATGAAAAATTTGAAAATCATGGAAACGGAAAACGGAAATCCATGGCATTAAATGTTGAACAAACTATGTAGTTAATTCCGCGAAAAAGGTATAGGTTTGGGCAACAACTTTAGTATAGGTTTGGGTGCCTGGCATGCTAATTATGATTGCTTTTTTTGAATATGCTGCATATTTGTACGGTGCTGCATCCTCCAGGCCTTTTTTCGGATGGGAAATCATAAATGACTCCTCCCGCTCTGGGTGGAGCGAAAGGGAGTGTCAGATTTGTACTGACTAAAACCCATCCATGTTCCTTCTTTTGCCCTTTGTGTTCCAGGGCCGCGGTATCTCTTTCGAACAGTCCCGCAGCCCTGGCAGGCATCGGCTCTTACGGACTTGTTTGCTGACATCTCTTTGAGGCGCGTATGGAACACGAACGCGCCGTCGACAGAAACCAACTCAACTCAACTGCATCCCGGCCTGGATCTTTTTTTACGGAATTAAAACTACATATTTTGCACCGCAAGTGAAATGTCTTTTCCCATATAGATAATATACACGCTTTTTAAATACATTCTGACGATACACCAACCTACTTAAATTAAGCATCTTCTAGAATTCAATACCCCACGTGTATTTCACGCATCACTAACTCAAGTTCAAATAGTTACACAAACATTTGGACGCATTTCACACACTCCTGCAGTGCTTCAATGGACTGCATGCATACGTAGAGGTACCAACTGCTAGCTATAGTAGATATAATCGGGAAGGCGCCATTGCACCCAAGTTCCGCATAGTCAGCGCTAGATCGACGTCAAACTCAGCAAGTAAACAGAGGCCAAGAGAAAGGCGTGGGAAGAAATTGTACATGTTTTTTTGTGCTAAACCGCCACTGAGACTAATTGTTGTTAAGAAAATTGACACCCTACTTTAATTTTCCGTATATATTTGCCACATACAGCTGACAAAGAATTACAGTCTTATTTTGAATATGTACTATAGTAGCTGTTGCCCGCGACTTCGTTCACGTATAAATTTTGATGTGTATGTGTGAGAAAAAAAAGATGGCATATGTAACAAGCAGACAGAGTTACTTTCGCATCTTTAAGTATGGATAAGTTGACAGGTAGTTGCTTAACAATTATTTACCCCGTCTTTACACCTAATATTGTGACAGTAATTCACTTTTAAAATTTTCTTTCGAGTTAATCCTGAATGTACCGTGTTGCTCTAGTTAAAGTCGACTTTTCAAACGAATAAGATAGAAAACAATACCCATATTTTGAAATAGATAGTGATAAAAATAAACAAACTAAATATTTACTAATTTTCAACCCGCTGGCCTCATCAAAGGAAAAAACCAGTCGACTAGAAAGATGCAAGCGCTGTAGCCTTTTCGGATCTTTGCCGGGGTCGGGTTCCAGTCTAACCAGATACAGCTGATCATCTACCCGCTAGCTTACTGGCCTTTAAACACTCACTAACTCCGCTGTCTTCAAAGCCACTGCCTACATCGATCTAATCCTGTCGCACACAGTCACGTATTACATTCGTACACATCTCTGAACGAAATGGTGTCGAAAAATATCTTTATACCCTCCCCCTATATCAACATTCGAGGAAAATTGTTTTTATAGATTCGATATGCCTCAATTTCAATTGGTCTTGGATCTCTTTCCATCTACGGCTTCGAGAGGAATCAATTTGGGTTTCAATGAAGTAAATGAACTTTGGTTTTTGGTATTCTTAATGCTCTTTTATTGATATAAATGTGCTGGTGGGATGATTTGCTGGTAATTGTGTGGTGGAAAAGATAAATATTAATATGATAAGTGATTAAAATAAAGATCATATTGTAGTAAAAGTATTTTAATGCTAATGGAAAACGAAGGTGTAGACTGTAGGCGTTAAGTATCTAGGGCTTAAAAAGGAGAGAAGGAATAAATATTAATAATTATATATTATTATTAATAAATATTAAGGTGTCTGAAATGACAAAGAAATCACAACCAAGAAATTTCAATGGTTCATTTAACAAGCTTTCCATTCAAAGTGTAACAGGACTATATGTCTAATGCACGTAGTCTCATTATAATTATTACAGATCTTTTAGGAAAAAAATGCGCTTCGAAATTACGAGCATATTTGATGATGAGATATAATATTGTTTAATAATAAATTTAAAAAAAAATGGATTAAATACTCTTTAACTTCAAACTTGAGTATAAAAGACGATCTGCGACCTACTCCAAACGCAGAAACAGTCAATCTAACAGAGAGAATGCTTCATACAAACACGCAAAGATAGTGTTCTTAAACTGCGTTTGTCAAGGGTTATAATCGAAGATAACTGATTACTAACTGGTAACTGGTAATTGGTAACTGATTTACTGGTTTAACTGTAAAGCTGTAATTCAAAATGTTACAGAATTAGTTACACTAAAATGGTCCACTCACCACAATTCATATTACCACCCAATTTGTCAACACTTAACCCCGTTAAACATTTAGCAGTACGCTACTATAACAGTTACAAGTAGCGCTACAACAATAACACATCGCCACAAAGCATTAGGGTAGGATGACATCACATCTAACCGGGACGAGTCCTGGGATAACTTCCGACAAGTTCCCAACTAAATTGTCCATTTATTTGCTAAATTAGCATGAACTTGTGCCCTCCACCCACTGAGCACACTCCAAGTGGAATTACGGCAGTCCTAACTATTTTATAATTATGTCTTTGGGTCATAAAGTCTATAATATATGGCCAGTAAAATTAGTAAAGGTGAAGTAGGATTTATTCCATTATATGATATCGTTTATCATCGTTTTTATGGCTTTTATTTTCTTGTGAAATTGTTGGAGAGTTTATTAAAACTTCATATATATTATAGTACTGGTATAGTTTAGTTGCAGTTAAATATAGTATAGCATTCTTACGTATGTACATCAGTAACACAATTTAAACAAATATCAATTTTTTTTCTTCATGGTTAATTTTTCATCTACATTGTCCGTTCGTAGATATCGTATTTAAAATAATTAAAACCACCAATATTTTGTAAAAATGTTCTTTAATGTTTTTTTTTAACTTCGCCTCTATTGTTCCACTGCTGGGCAAAGGCCTCCCCCATAGCCTTCCACTCTTCCCTCCGTGCAGTTTTCTCTGGCAAATCTCTCTTAAACGCCTCTAGGTCGTCACGCCAGCGTTTTTTAATCCTCCTTCAGCGACGACGACCGTCGTCTGGCACCCACTGCATGACAACTCTGGCCCATCGGCCCCTGATGCATCCTATAGACATGAGCCCAATCCCACTTCAACCCAGCAGTCTTGTTCCCCACATCAGCGATTCCAGTTTTAATGCGGTTATGTTTAACTTTGATGAAAGCCTTGTAGAGATGAGACACTAAGCTTATTATTGGTCTGTAGTTATTGATATCGCTTTTATCCCCCTTCTTATGAAGTAGGATGATGTTTCAGTGGCACATCTTTGCTGGCATCTTTGCGGTTTGAAGGATGGAATTAAACAAGTTGATGATATGAGGGAGAACCAAGTTTAAGGGCTTCTGTTGTTACACCATCTTCACCTGGAACCTGCACCTGCATCTTTAATGATTACAAAATCAATAAAATAACTTTTATTCATTGGAAACCTTACCCTTAGAAATTTGATAGCAAACGAAGTTCTAGGAAAAGCTCAATTATGATGTGACATCTTATATCAAACGTAGACATATGTAAAGTTTGCGCACCAGCGTAAGTAATCACCCTCAGCAGCCCTAAATACATAAAGGACAAATATCATGCCCTCGTCAAAGGGTGTACACATTAATTGCCATCAAGTTGTATTTGTGAACGCTAATCACATATAATTGGAAACGGGACCTTTATAACGAACCGATATAGTATTTATTGGACTGTTTAAAATTCAAACGTGGCATTTGCTTGATGTTTGATCCTCTGATTTCGATTGTATGATAAAGGTTACGTGTTTTTGTATGTAATGTTTGGGATTTGTTATTGATACTTTCTAGAGCGTGTGTTATTGGTCCTATAAAATAACTCAATTATCCTATGATGTTTTCTCTGTTGCAATACAGACCTGTATTATATGAGAGGGAGTGGGCTGTAGTCTACCAACCGGCTCTTGGATATTTATTTATTCAAAAATCGGTTTCCTCAGGATGTTTTCACCATTCTGAGAGGTGGTCATCATCATCTGCCTAGCCTTTTCCCAACTTTGTTGGGGTCGGCTTCAAGTCTAACTGGATGCAGCTGAATACTGGTATTTTACTTGGAGCGACTGCCTCTTAGACGTACCTACTATAATGAATTATCACCTTGTGACCATTTTACGAATTTAAACATAATAAAATTAATATTATTATCCTATTATGATTCTGCTAAGGCGGCCATTTTAGATGTCCTGAGCTCCACAACTCAGTTAATACTGGGTAATACGATAACCCCTGGTTGTCAGACTTTCCTGCGTCTGCCTGTAACGACTGTCAAAGATCTAGAAATGACAGCCGGTACCAACGGCTTAACGTGCTATCTAAGGCTTTGAAAAAACTCGATATGTAATGTGTGGTCACCCATTCACGATCAACCTAGACAAGCATTGATTAACCTAAAGTTCGATCCGAGCGGCTATTATTATTTAGCCACGAGCTCCACTTTCTTGTTTCTCGGAGTAGTGGTGATGAAATAAATTACATAAAGTAAGTAAAGCACTTACGGTAAACTGTAGTTTAGGATTGACTATGTTAATTTGGAGTTCCCTACAAAAAATGACCCGTTCCATCTTCTCAGGATTATCATACAACTACGAGACTACTTAAGGGCGGTCATGAAAACCCCATCCTCAAGAAAAAAGAGACACTGAAGGTCATCCCTTTGTGAAATAGCGATAACACTTTTACAACCCAAATCAGTTTTTCAACCATGATAACCATTGTTACAAGAGTAATTTTCCTTTAACCTTGTTCTTTATTAAGAAATACTGCCTCTCGTTGGTCTAGTGGTAGCAAACGTACTGTACCGGTACTGTTGATCATGTCGTCTTAGGTTCCATCTTTTCCCAGATCAGGACAAGTGTAATTGGGTTTTTTCGACAAGAATTTATCAAGACCAGCCCGGAATCTGGAAGTGTGCTCAGTTGATGGTAACAAGCTTGCTCCTCATAACACAGCACAGTTAGTACCAACTAACTAACATAGGACATGGGAAGCATAACTGGCGAAATGTAGGAGTATCACTATCACTACATAGTATAAAACAAAGTCGCTTTCTCTGTCCCTATATCCCTATGTATGCTTAAATCTTTAAAACTACGCAACGGATTTTGATGCGGTTTTTTTTTAATAGATAGAGTGATTGAAGAGGAAGGTTTTATATGTGTATAATACATGCACCCGTGCGAAGCCGGGGCGGGTCGCTAGTTATAGATAAACCTCTAAACCTTTCTGGGATAACTGTAACCGGCGAGTTGTGATGCTTTGTTTATCATTAATCGTTAAGTATTCTTTCTTTCTTTAAAATACAGTGACAAAAATTGAAATGAGTATGCTTAGACGGTTTGGTCATGTGGAGAGGATGAGTGAAAAGCGACTAACAAAAGGTATTTACAAGGCAGACGCGAGTGGCAACGCAGAGAGGGGACGCTCTGGAAGGACATACACTGACCTTATTGGTGAGGTTGTTCAGCAAGGTCAGGTGCGTAGTACTCGGAACCGGCGTGCGTGTATGACCAGATGTATGAACGTGGACGAGGCAAAAATCGGATCGTAGCAGGTGGCGTTCTGTGGTTTCTGCCTACTCCCATGGGAAGAAGGTGTGAGTTTATGTATGCATGTTTAAAACAACTTTATGTTTATGTGTCCAACAAGGTTATTGACATACGCACAAACACATATAGTCACACAAAATACACACCCATCTTCACCAGCAAATCCCTTCACGTCTCGCCGTCCGTATAACTTACAACTACAACTATCAAGCTAGATTACAAACAAGTTGTTAATTGTGGCGAATTACGACGCCCGTTCTGGTTTTACTAATGAGTTCGCCGGTTTCTTGGCAAGCACATATCTTTAGCTTAAACTGTGAGAAGTAAAATAGAACACATCGGTACCAAATGCAGCCGTGGAGGTTATTTGTTGTAACTGTTTAGAATGGTGACTTGAGATTACATTTGTTTGGTGTTAGATAGTTTTATTGTGTGTTTGAAGTTTTAATTTCATGGGATGCGAAGATTTGCAACTTTTTAGAAGTTTTAAATATTAAGCTTGTTCATTCATGTAAGGTTTTCACGGTACCATTATCTGGCAGTTTGAGTACTTTACGCGGGCTACCCAAATGTCCTTTCTTTAGTATTGTTCGTTGTACCGTTGAGCTCCTTGAGTTATGAGTCGAGCTACATGATCACTGACAAATGCTTGCACTGACTTGCCAGGTCCATTCAAATATGTGTGGTTCTTTCTTCAAAAGACCATCTTAGACACGAATCTGAATAGTCCTCACTGTCTGGACTTTAAAATAGACAGCGACCAACGTCTGGACTTTAAAATAGACAGCGACCAACTTCTGGACTTTAAAACAGACAGCGACCTCTGACTATGTTTTGGCTATCTCTTCTCAGAGTAGTCAAGTATGAAACACCAGCCTCTAGTTTTTAAACATAACACGCGTTAAAGTATTTTTTAAAACCAATTTACAGAAATAAATATGATTGATGATTTACCAATTGCTATATGATTGATCTTTTAGCGTCAACAGCCAATAGTTTAGTTTCTAAATTCATGTGTATTTTAGAGAGGTAAGTACCTAACTCCGCGACCCCAAAATTGTTTTGAAAAGGCTATGCGGATGATGAATGACGTAACTCCGCTTTATAAAAGCCCTTATACATTCAAGTTGTGCTACTTGTTTTCAACAAGTCTTGTTAAAGACTTGTCCGCAAAATATGTATCATACCTAAATGTATGTTATTTGAGATAACTTTTGGAAGCAACTATTCTAACTTGTTAAAGGAAAACAGTATCACAACATGTTTGACACCTTGGTGTGAACGGAAAGCTCATTGATTTATTAGCGTCCTGTAGGTTAAGTCATTAGAAATTAATTGGTCCCGGCTATCATTTGTAGATCTTTGACAGTCGTTACAGGTAGTCAGTTCCCCAAAAAGTCTTTCAACCAGTCTTATTAAGGGGTATCGTATTACCTAGTACTAACTGGATTGTGGAAGTCAGATAGGCAGTCGCTCCATGTAAAAACTGGTATTCAGCTGCAACTGGATAGACTGAAAGCCGACCCCAACAGAGTTGGGAAAAGGCTAGGCAGATGATGATGAGGTAAAGTCATTAGAAATTTGTCTAACTACAAATTTTCATACTCTTATTATAAGGAGATTCTGCAGTACCTACATCAGAACCCAATAGATACATTAGCATTAGTGCAGTCTTCTTAAACGTGCTTTTCTCGTCCCTACATTGTTAGCGTTTTCCGTACTAGCATGAACGCAGGTATCATGTCGAACAATAGCCTGCTAAGTCTTATTGACAAAGCGAATTAGGTAACGGACCTTAAAGGCTCTGCGCTCCGTGCTCCAAGAAGGATTTAGGTGGAACCCGAATAAATCCTGACATAAAGTCCTTTATGGTGGTCCTGTAGAATTCACTGTGATTCACCCTGATTAGTGGACTCTTATTGTAATTTTTCTGACAAAGTTTACTTCTGAAGAAATCACTAGTAGATAGTTTATAAGAAACAGACCGTATGAACTCAAACACAAAAGTCAAAGCATTTATTTCAATTAGACCATAACAGGCACTTTTGAATGTCAGAAAGGGGGCACACTTGAGTCTAGCAAAAATTTACACTTTAAACATTAATATTTCACAAACGAATCCATTAATCGAAAAATTATTTCAACAACTCGCAATAATTTTAAACACCTATTCAAGGACATCCCACACTATGGGGTACGCGTGAAACAAAAAATCACTGGAGATACCCTAAAAAAAATACTTTTCGAGATTTTATTTTACCACTTTGTCGGCATAACTAATTTGTATATTCATGCCAAATTACAGCTTTCTATTACTAAGACTCTTTGAGCTAAGCTTGGGGCAGACAGTCTAACAGACGGACATGGCGAAACTATAAGGGCTCCTTGTTTGTTGACTACGGAACCCTAAAAATGCGACATATTATGGACATTTCGAGGAATCCGAGGATTTATTTATTTATTAATTTATATAATCATTACTTTAACTATTTTTACAGGCACAACCCAATGCAATAGTGAAGAAAACTAACAAATTACTATCTATAACTGATCACATATAATATGTTGGATATTTGTGTAATGAGTATGTTTCCGTTGAATGTTACTTTAATCGACTATAATAATATTTTTTACAAACTTATAATTATACTTAGTAAGTTTAATGCAAACAAAATATTATAGTAAAACAGTTATGTTAAATAACGAGCAGACATTACTGTTGAAATACACATCACGCTGAAACGGGTATTTTTATGTTAATCGTAATAAATCACGTTTAACAACAATTGCTTATCGTACTGAATTATTATAATTGATAAATAAATAATGTCAGCTTTCATTGTGTCATTGTTAAATCAGATTTCGTGGAATATTTTGAGTCTAATTATTAAAAGTTTAGTGTGGATTTTAATACTGTGAAGTTAGTGAGCTTACCTGCACTACCAAGCAGATTTGGTGGGTTTTAGGTATCTGTTATAGAAATAAATCTAACATTCATTCACAAGTAGGTATGGAGAAAGTACGGTACCTGTAAGTGACATAAAAAATATTTAATGTGTAAAATTTTGTGGAAAATTCGATACTCTTAGAGGTACCTACATTAATATTTCTGCAAGATGCGTTTTGTTAGTCTGCCAATCAATATTAACTCAGTGCTCTGCGTCACGTAAGACTGGAAGTCGACCCTAAGATAGTTGGGAAAAAGCTAGACAGACGATTATAAATAAACGTTTTATAAGGCCCTATAATATGACATTATGATCACAAATTGGGTCATAACAGAATTCCCTCGCTTAACAGATCATAGTTCCTAAAACTTAACTACGGACTCAAACATTGTGACACTACCGAGACCCCAAAACTTTTTGGCATACAAAAGACGGGGCAATCTCACAATTTTTCCATTCCATGGAAATTGAATTTTCTGTTCACCATAAAAAGACCCGAAAAGGGAAAAGTTAGTGATATGGACGATTTGTCCAGGCCATTTGGCAAACATTGACGTTCAAGTTAAAAAGAGGAATGACTAGTATCGTGGTAAGGGGCACTTTAGTATGCGCTAAAGTGTGGTGGTTTCGTGGTACGGGGCACTTATGTTGGTCTATTGTGATTATATACCTACGTTGTTTGTGTGGGTATGTAAACAGTATTTGACTTCATACGTTACGGTTAGTGTTTAGGTGATTACGCAACGATGATGTTGTTTGGCGAATAATTATTACTGTAACAATACCTAAAGCTGTGAAGCTGTTTCTGGGAAATTGTTCTTGGAATTCGATTGTTTTATGAAGGGTAACGAAATATTACGCTTGAGTTTCTCAGAGGAATCCACAGAGGTGTGTGTGTGTACCTAATACACCCATATTTTGTTAGTTTTCATAAGTACCATGTAATTAAGGCGGAGGTTCAACAAGGCATAAATTCAGAATATAGAGAGCCAATGACAATCGCTTTCAAGGCGTTTTGTACTTGCACAAAGACTTGCAACAAGATGGACAGGCGGCAAGGTTTCGATAGCTTAGGTATGTCAATCTAGTACTAGCAGCATAAACAAAAGTACTACAGCGCCATCTATGAAACAAATGAAGAACTAATATCAAAATTCTGAATCGCGCTATTAAAGTTATCCGCGATTTAAGAGCACAATTCTAGAAAAACTGGACAACAACTGTCGCGTAACCCACCAGACACAACACTCGTCGGAGGATCCTCCCTTTTCTATGGAGTAATGAGGAACTTTACACCCTGTTCCTTATCCCCAATACCGTGTAATTTATCCGTGATGCTAGGCAACTGGGCTTATCCCAGTTAGAAACGTCCCTTTGCTGCGCCTATTGGCCTTGTTTTGTTCTGTCTCCTGCTGATATGGTTGAAAGTATAAGTTGAAATTATGTTTTTCCTACATCTTCTGATTAATTTCGTTCCGGGATCGAAGACAGTCAAATTGTTTGTCTGAGAATTCTTCAAGTTTCATTGTCTCGGCACTTTTCTGGTGGTCGCCATTGTTGATTCTGGCTTTCAGAAGTGGCAGTGATATGGAAACAGAACTAAAATAAAATACCCCCGATCTCTCGTCGTTATAGGTATTAGAATTATTTCACCTTGTCTAAGCCCTTAGGACACACATTATCTTTATTTACATTTAACTTGTTACGATATTATTTCTAAAACAGTACAAATACAAATTGTAATCAGTTTTGCCAAATCAACAGATAGAACGGCGGCGGACGAATATTAACGTTCAATTTCATTCGCCGTTGATAAATGAACTTGTGAAATTAAATAAGTTTGGACTCTCCTTCCAAACAATTGAGTTATAAATTTAGATAAATAACCTGAAACAAACTTGTATAATTTGTCATAATTAGTGAGTGTCGTAAAAAAACAATATAAATACCCAATTGGAATAATGGAATAAATTACTGGTTTTGTCGTGTACTTTATTGAAGATTGTGTGTAGAAATTAACAACATTATATCAGTTTTAACTGAAACGTAAACTTCCAGAACTGAAAAAGAAATACTAGACACTTGGTAACCCCTGCGAGCAACACAAGTGTGTAACAGTTTATAAAAATAACTCAACTAGAATTTCAATACAGGGTGGACGGGGGAACATCACCGCACAAACGGTTTTCACGTGTTCAGTACATCATACCGAATCCCCCACTTAGAAGTTTTACATCGGTTATTAAAGACACAATATGCTGTTTCCTACAAAACTGCAATACCTACTCGTCAAAATTCACGTTCAAATTTCACAGACATTGAAGATAGCTTCGACAATAATATGAAACCCATGTCATAGATGACAACTACATGAGTGCTCATTAGAGTAGGACCGACGATACAAAAATACTAAACCGAATATGAATACAATGGTTCAACATCTGAGCTTTCGCTTGGCAGCTGGATTTGGCTTTATTCAGAAAGCAGTACTTCTGGACAAGGAGCGTATTGTTAGGAGGTTCCTTTCTCAAGAGCCCTGAACACTGGAGCTCGGACCCTGTTCCTGATGCTGGCAGGCTACTATTTCTGATATTTTTAAATGTTTTTTGTTTTAGAGATTTATTATTCCGTTTATTTATTTTAACGTACATCATTTATATTTTTACATATTTCTTAAAAAAAAAAACTATAAAACATTTAAAAATATAAAAAAAACAGTGGTCTGCCGGTGTTGGGAGCTGGGTCCAAACTACCGGTGGTTAGGGCTCCATATACAGGAACCTCCTCACAACGCGAGCCGTATCGAGGAGTATTGCCTTCTGAATCCAGCCCTTGAAATCAAGCCCTTGATCCAACCGCCTAAGGAGAGCCTAGAAATATGGTCGTGGAAGCTCTTGGCCATAAAGCCATTGGCCGTTACGACAATCGGCACAATGATAGCCGAGTTAAAATTCCACATGTCAACAACCTTTTTTTTTAATCTTTTAAGCGGTGAAAAATGCCTAACGCATACCGCACCGTCCGGGGAGACGGTTTGGTTATGTGGGGCTTGCACCCACTAAAAAACACCGCCGTGAGCCTACTGTCACCTTTGCGGATGGGCGGCGAGAACTGCTACGCATGACATTCATTCGCGACCCATCCAGCGCAGCCCGTCTGCACCAAACTCCTTTGGCAACAACCTACTACAACCCAAGTTGAGATATTTAATTAATATGTTTGATGAATGAAAAATGGTTCAAAAGTAAATACGTAACACTCTTAATGAATCCCCGTTTCAAGTTATCTACAAATCCACATGAACCAATTGAATATGTTTAATTGATAGTCTCTCTAACAGTTTGAAGTGCAATCTACAAATAGAAGTGCAAACTAATAACTTTCATCGTGTGGTTAGTAGGGAAACACTATTTCAACCGGGTATTAATGTTCGTTCTACTAATTTATTGCCTCACTAGATCCTATTAAAGGCGTAGGGTTAGTTTTGAGAGCCTTTGGGTTTTGTTGTAATAGGATTTTATGAAATTGATTTATGTACGTGGTTGTTTTAATGAAAAATGGACTTAGTTAGGTTAAATGTATGAATAGTGTCGCAATATCGGCTTTTCTTAACATTATAATCCTTTTTAGGTTCGGACAAACCAGTAAGGACAAACTAATTGGACAACGGACTCTGAAAGAAAGGTAAATGTACTGAAGTATCTGTCCGTGTCCAGTGTCCGCAGCGGTTTCGAAATTTACTCGCACCGGTTTGATCAAACCTTGTACGAAGTTCTTCGCACGATGACAGTACTACGTCACTATGCTACGCCAAACATGGTTGCATTACACTGTGGAACAATAGATATACTAGAGAAATATACAGTAAAAATTTCTGAAATGAAGATTCTTTGTTCAGATGCATCGCATTTATGACTGTACTGACCGGAGCTCGACCAAATCACATCTTTCACTTTTATATCTTTAGTAAAACAGCTTATTTACGTCCCCACTCTGCATATGGTGATAAAATAAAATACACAGAATTTAATAAGAGAATTTATGCGATAAGCAGTCATGGTCGACCCTGAACGTATTACGTATTAAAAATATTAACAAAGCCTTTTATTACTGAACCTCGGTTCTTCATTTTTACGATGGTATTGAAGTAAACTGTTTATAGCGGTATGAACGGGAGTTAGGTTGAGTTTTATTAACCTTTTTTTGTTCGGACTCCTTTAAGTTTTAGAGTTTAGGCCTCATTGGTTACAGAATGGGTTTTCGGTGGATTAAGTTTGGTTAAAAGAGTTGGTAAGTACTTGTTTTGTTATCGTTGTTTTTTTCGGTTACTGTGATATAAAACTGACTGTTTTACTGAACTTCGAAATTTAAAATACCGATGTACCGTACACATAAAGTTTCAAAGTACAATTTACGTGAGTCGGAAGGAACGCTATGACGAATTACTTAATTGTAAATGTTCATCAACAAGATGTACGGATTTTTAAACTGTCATGGTCATTAACATTATCATTAACACTAGAAACGGGATATTTATTTTATTAAAAACAAACAGTATACATGGTATATATCCCGTTTCTAGTGTTAATGGTAATGAGATGTACGGAACTTCGAGAGCTTGCTATTATTGAATCATTATTGAATTGAGAATGTTCATAATTTTATGTACTATGTAGTTTTAAGGATAAATGAACTATAACAGTGTCTACAGCGTGGTATTTCATTCAGAGCACACTATCTTCATTCATCTTTTTTTATTCTTTCTACTTTCTAGTATACAAAATAAGTACATTCACAGTATTGTGAGCGGATTCAGTTTAATTCAAGACTTTGTCATTTAAGTATACAAAATTTTTTTTTTTTTTTTCAGTAAGCTTGCAAAACCCGAATTATGCTTTGCTCACAACAGGTGCATTTTCAAAACAACTTTTATGTAAATATTTTTACAAAAAAATAAAATAATAAGGGAGGCCAAAAAAGGGATTTCTCTTATTGAGTGACCAGGCTTTTGTTGTGGGTCCTTTGTGTCTGAAAATGTGAAGATTTTATGGCAACCCGAATGTGGGCTACTGTCCTTGTAGCGTTAGCATATTAATGCGATAAAAGCCCTCCGTAATTATGGCAAGGTGTGAAATAAATAGATTTTCTTTTGTTGCTGTAAACATATGTTTGGAGAATTATTTTGGGAGTTTTCAATATTATTTTTAGCATCAATAAAGTAATAGCTTATCCATCAATAATTACTTAATAAACTTTTTGAGTGCTAACCGACGACGAATGAATCAATCGTAAGATTGTAGGTGGTGACTTTCTATAGATTCTGCCTACCCCATGGGAGGCAGGTGTGAGTATGTATACGTAGGTATGAATTAATCAAATGGTTCATAACCACGATCACGGTTCGGTGTAAACGAGTTAAAATAAAACACAAACACAAATAAAAAAAAAGATAATATACCAATTACAAAAAAATTTACCTCTTTACATACTCCATCATCATTCACCGCAGCAACATCCACGAAGCGAAATGCAAAGAAACGAAACCATTCACTCGTCTTTTCATTCCAAGTTTTGCAGCATCAACAAGCCCCTGAATTACTGCACTATTTACTAGAAAATGAATTGGCCAATCTGCACGCCACGGGTTAAGGGCTATGCGCATTTATTTGAACGGTAACGCGCGTTAACTGTGCGGTTACAAAGCGGTTGTGCAGCGGTTAGTAATGACGCCATCTGTATGGAGGCTCTCATTAGATGTGTGGTTGAATTTGAATGACTTCATTTTGTCAATCGTTCGGTGAATGTAGAAGATCATTTTTGTTTTGGTGTATTTTTTTTAGGTTTATTTTGGCTAAATATTTAGTGAGAGAGAAACAAAGAAAGGAAGAAGGAAGGTTTTTGTTCAGTAATGGGACAGTACAGGCTACCTCTATAATAAAAATAGTAGTAGTAGTTATAATTCACGCAAATAAACCATATACAAAAAATATTTATATATAAATTGAGATGAATAAAAAACAATAAAGTATACTTATCATTAAAAAATCATTAAAACTCATAGAAAAAAATAAAAAAAAATCCCTATTTACTATCCTTGTGGTCGGATCTAGTATAAACCTAAAGCTAGACACAAACGCTAAAGGCAGTGAAAAATGACAACACAAACCAGCAGCGCTCTAAAGCGATGAAAAAACGCCACAAGATGCACTCTAAGTTCTGGTACTGAACTGTTTACAGCTCTGAGCTCCAGCTTATATTGCGTTGGTGACACCACTCCCCATTTCCGTTCTATTTTTGCGATTTTTAGCCAAACTACGTTCCACACTGCCAATATTGAAAAGCGAAGCGAATATTTGGCATGGAAAAGCTTTGAACACCCGAGGAGTTTTAGTATATGAGACAAACACCGAGACCGTTTCGCGAGAATCGATGTTATTTAATTTTTTTGGTTGTATGTTTATGTTTTTAGTTAGTACGAGTATATCTTTGAGATTCACGAAATTATCCGTATCAGATATGAATTGAGTTTTGTTCTGTCTCCAATACTCCAAAATTCAATCTACGAATTCAGAATATATTATGTAGGTCTGTCTTCAAATCTTCAAATACCTCCCTTCAAACTTACACTATACGTTACATGTGTTTAGAAGGGTTAAACTATGCCAAGTACTAACCTAACTAATGATTTACCATAGCAGTTTAAGACAGAAAATCGATACAGTTTCTAAGCGAACGTTGCGCGTTGTATCAAATGTCCGCATCTCAGGCATAGTTATGGTTAGTTGGACGCATAGCATTTACTTATTAGTTCAGGCAAGGCAAGTTTCTAGCAAGTTGTTGAACTCCTCGCAAGATTCGGTGCACGGCAATGAGTAATAAACTGGTTTCATTAGCTTTATATCCCGTAAACAAACGAGGAACAGTAAGTTCACTTTGCGTGGAAGTACAGTATTTGAGCAGCTGGTATTTCTTGGACAAGAACTTGGGAAAGACTTAGTTGGTGTTAGGTTTGAGGAGCAATAAATGAGCATCTGTGGGCAGCGGTGGCCCAGTGGTGGCGGCCCCGACTTACGAACACTAAGTCGTGGGTTCGAACCTAGGCAGGCGCATTACTTTGTGTTATTTATTTCATTACCACTGCTCTCAAAAACGGTGAAGGAAAACATCGTGAGGAAACCGGCATGTCCTTGAACCAAAAATTCGAAGACATGTGACGTCTACCAAACCGCACTGGGCCCGCGTGGTGGATTATAGCCCATACCCTCTAATAGAGAGGAGGCCGTGTGTCCCAGCAGTGGGAACATTATAGGCTGATTATGCAAATGAGCATCTTAGAAGTTCCTGGTATTGACGTTCAGTGAATTGTCGGCATCAGGAGGTCTAAAATGGCCGGTATAGCAGAATCATAAAAGGATAATAATATGAATCACGTTCACACGACACAGTTAGTGTTATGAATTGTCACTATGTGACCGTTTTCGTTCCGTAAAGCCTAAAGCTAGACTGCCTCATTGGTCTAGTGGTCGCAAGCCCGACTGCTGAACATGAGGTCCCTGGGTTCAATTCCCAGGTCGGGAAAAGTGATACGGGGTTTTTTCCGTCAGGAATTTCTTAGTAGCAGCCACAAAGTCTGGATTTGCGCCCGGTTGATGGCAATAGGCTCGCCCCCTATTACATGGGACTTAAACGTAGCTGGCGAAATGTGGGTATACGGTTGGTACACCTCTGCCTAACCCTTCGGGGATTATATGTACTATGTTATGTATGATTTTGCTGAAGCGGCCATTCTAGGCCCTCAGAGCTCTGTTAGGTTCCGTTCGGGTGATACGACTTGTGTTAAGTAACACGCGCGTGTGTCTCTTGCATCTTTAGCATTTACTTCCTTTCATTTGTTTCTTGAGCAGTTGCTTGATTGTGTCGCTCGAGGCCAAGTGATACCACCCAAGTGCGCGCTGCTATTTTTCTGATTGGTTTTTGTCTTCGTGATTTTTACCCAAAGGGTAAAACGGGACCCTATTACTAAGACTCGGCTGTCTGTCTGTCAGTCTGTGACCCGGCTGTATCTCATGAACCGTGATGGTTAGGAAGTTGAAATTTTCACAGATGATGTATTCCTGTGTGAAAAATCAATGCCAAGAATCCAACCCGTAGATTTTGGAAAAAAATATTTAATCTAAAAAGATTTTTCATATTTTAAATTAATGATTGATGACACTCGCAGCGCAGTCATCTTCTCAACATTATGTTCTAATTTCAATTTTTTACTAGTTATAGGCACACTAAAGGACTACTATTATCTGTTTGCATACTTTTTTTGTTATGTATTTTAGTACTTCTCAGAATTTGATTCATAATAGCGACGCCAACAAATGATATAATAATACAGTGTGTTTTTTTTTTACAAAATCAACAGGTTTTCAAAAACCCAATGATGTACTATAACAGCCAGAAGTCGACTTACAATCTAACAAAACTATTGCATAGGCATATTAGTTGTACTTATGACCTTTTTCTTTAAGAACGTTTGACAATACTACACACACATTGGCAACTTGTTGCCCGCTTATATTGTTATTACAAATTTCAATTAGTTAAGTAAGCGTTACGGTGGCTAAAGTGGTTAGCACTGTGCCTCGCATGGCGAACGTTCAGGTTCGAGTCTCACATCAAACATGAAAAATATTTTTTAAGTATTACATGTGAAATAAGAATGCTGAGTTGCTAACAAATATGTTAAATATTCCACAACTAAACGAAGATTCTTTCGTTTTACAATTATTTTCAATCTTAGCGTCGGCGTCGTTATTAAAATATGAGGGTAGATTTGAAACAAAGTGATAATTTCACTTTGTAAATCTACCCTCATATTTTAACTACTTTACTAGTTTACATAAATTATGCCACTATTCGTTGTTGTTGGTTGGTGAACATAGTTACGAGCGTTTGTGTTATCTTGTTGTTGCTATTTTAGTATTCTTCTGAATTCAATATGCAGGCTAATATTAGTATTGAAACCAAGGCAAATATTGTGGCCCTATATTCGAATGGCCTTAATATATCTCAAATATCGAATGAAACCGGCTTATGTGTAAGTTTATTTTTTTAATTTTATGTGACGATACCTACAAAATACAATACAATGGTAGATAAATCGCTTGTTGCAAGTGTGTAATATAGTTTTTTTTTTTTTTAGAGAAAGACTGTTAGTCTTTGGGTGAAGAGATTTGAGGAAGAAGGTAGCCTGAAGAGTCGTGAGAGGAGCGGAAGACCACCTCTTATTAGCCAGCCATAGCGACGTTATATGGTAGCTGAATATGAGACGAATGGTTTCATCCCAACAAGGCGTTTTGCCGATGAGTTCGGCACATCAGTACGCACCGTTCGCCGCATACTCCATGCCGAAGGTCTTCATCACCGAACGCCAGCTAAAAAACCGTTTTGAACGCAACGGCATAAAGAGGCGAGGTTAAGTTTTGCCCGGGAATATTTGGACTTTGATTGGGAGACGACAATATTCACCGACGAAAAATCTTTTAAATCGTGCCAAAAAGGAAGGCTGCATTTGTGGCGTAAAAATAACACGCGTTGGTCTGAAGGCAATGTCAGACCAAATACGGAGTCAGGCAGAATCAGTGCTAGCTCGCCGTCCGTCCGTCGTATGACGACGGGCAGGCCGTGTCGACGGCGCGTTCGTGTTCCACGCGCGCCTCAAAGAGTTGTCAGCATACGGGAGGGGCCCGCAAGGGCCGGTGCCTGCCAGGGCTGCGGGACTGTTCGAAAGAGATACCGCGGCCCTGGAACATAAAGGGCCAATGAAGGAACATGGGTGTTTTTTAGTCAGTAAGAGTCTGACACTCCCTTCCGCTCTGCCCAGAGCGGGAGGAGTCATTTGATGATTTCTCACCCTCCAAAAAAAAAAAAAAAAAAGGCAGAATCAGTGTGAATATGTGGGGGTGGATAAGTGCTCAAGGGCCCGGTGAATTAAGTTATATATCGACGCGAGCCAACAGTGTCAACTATGTGGAAGTGTTGAACGATATAATGTTGCCTACGGTGCGTAATGTCTACCCCGCAGAAGACTTAAACGAGATAAGTTTTGTTCAAGACAATTGTCCTATTCACCGTGCCAGCATTGTTCGCGAATGGTTTATCAATCATCCGGAAATTAAAGTTATTCCTTGGCCAGCTCGGTCCCCTGACTTAAACCCCATAGAAAATATATGGGGTTTAATGGTGCAAAGATGGGAAGCTCGGGACGAGAGATGCCCTAAGCTACTCAAATCCCATTGCATGCAGTTATGGGATAGTTTGCGCGGCACAAATATCTGTGCAAATATTGTGGCGTCTATGCGTCGACGTCTCATTAGCTGTATCGAGGCTAACGGAGGTCACACGAAATATTAAAAATCATAGACAGGGGTAATTTTGTGTCAGGGGACATAGTGGCCGTAACTTTAACAAATTAGTATTTATATCATTGTAATATTGAGGTTAAGTTTCAATCCTCTTTTCATTGAGAAAATGAATAATTAAGCTATAACCTCTTAAATGATATCAGAATTTTCATAATATCTATATGTAACTTTTTAACATTCAATACTATAATAATAACATAACTAAGTAAAGGATTTCTTTTGTATAAAAAATATTACAATATTACCATATCAAAATTTGTTTCATTTATTATCATATTATAATAATAAATTACCTATAATGTAATATCTACACTTCTCATCAAAAAAATCGAAACACCTCGCAGTTTATGATTTGATAAGGATTATCAGAAAAATGTGTATATTTAGGAATAAATGTAAAATGTCATTTAATAGTGAGTAGTATGAGGTTTTTAAATCCTAATGTTATTGTTCTAAATTCAAATTAAGTCTTCATAGGTTTCGTATTTTGTATAATGAGTAATTTTTACCCTGTATGGAATATGAAGGAAATGGGTAAAACAACACGCGTAAATGAAAAAAAAATGTAAGAAACGTTTATTTAATAACTTGTATTCCCTCCGCGAGCTCTTATTACTGCTTCCATACGGTTCTTCATCGATCGGATGAGAGTCACGATCACATGTTGTGGTATATTATCCCATTCCTCTTGGATTGCATTTTGCAGCTGGCTAAGTGTTTCTGGGGCTGGATCTCTTGCTCGAATTCATCTCTTTAATTCATCCCATAGATGTTCAATGGGATTCATGTCCGGGCTTCTTGCTGGCCATACCATAATGGAGATACCGACTTCGGTAAGATAATCTCGTACGACGCCCGCGGTGTGAGCTCTAGCATTGTCGTGCATGAATATGAAGTCGTTGCCAATAAAATGTGCATAGGGCATCACATGAGGTTCAAGACACTGTTCGATGTACCGATGAGAGTTTAGTGCAGGCAGCCGTGGCCCAGACACAAAGGCAAGTTCTGTCTTACCGTCGGCGCTGATTCCTCCCCAAACCGTCCACGAACCGCCACCATAGCTGACCTTTTCTTCAATGCAGCATTGTGCAAAGCGTTCTCCATCTCTTCTGTAGACCTTGTTCCTTCCGTCGTTACCATACAGCATAATTTTACACTCATCAGAAAACAGTACTTTGCTCCACTGAAGGTATGACCAAGTTAGGTGCTCGCGTGCAAAGTTAAGGCGCGCTCTTCGATGGTCTGCAGTTAATTTCGGCCCATTCGCTGGCTTATGCGGTGCCAATCCGCGTTCCTTCAACCTTCTTCTTATTGTAGAGTCACTTACAGCTACTCTTCGTACAACGCGAAGCTGCTGCTGCAGTTGAAAAGCGTTAAGGCGTCGATTTCGTAAAGAAGTTGTTACAATAAATCGATCATCTCGCTCAGAAGTGACCCGATTCCTGCCAGATCCTGAACGGCGCGTGAACGAACCAGTCTCCCGATAGCGTTTGTAGACTCTATGAACAGATGATAAGCTTAGATGCAATCTTGCAGCCACAACACGCTGACTAAGTCCAGAATCCAGCAATGCCACCACTTGGGCGGCTTCTGCGGGCGAAGTATCCATATGTTTTAGAAAAAAAAGTTTTTTCAGACGTCCCAAAGTCACAGTAAATGAAATAAGAAACAAAAAGTTTAAAGACAAGCGCTAATTTTTAGTTTTTAAACGAGAAACGTACTCCAACCCTAAATACACATTTGTCTCAAAACAGTGATTAATTTCATTTATAGGATAAACAAATGAAATTCTAATTTCGAATTTTGATTTTTTTCTTCTTACTGTAATGACCAAACTGCCAGCTACACAATAATGTTTTTTTTTTTCATGGAATTAATTCTCTTTTGTAAAAAATTAGGACAAAAACAATAAAAACGAAAGTGTTTCGATTTTTTTGATGAGAAGTGTATTTGTTCAAAGTAATTTACTAAAATAAATTACTAAAACACAAATAATAATAATTATAGGCCCAACTAGGATTCGAACTCACATCTATTCGGATCACATTAGCGAGTGCAGCCTCGTTACCGATCTAGCTAATGTTAACTTATATTCACTAGTTGAAATTTTGCATTACTATGAAAAAAATAATCAGACTGCGATAAAAAAACAAGTTACTGATATTGTCATCCTTGTCTAGCATTGACCACATCTATAACTAACTACTCGTAGCGCGATGCTACACGACATGTTAATTTGTTAGCGTTGGAACATCATTCACACGGATAAATATGCGTATGTGTGTATAGGCGCCGCAGCTCGTATAGCGCAGGCGATAATGGTAATTGCGGTGTAAGTGGATTTCTGGCCGTTGACTGTACCTAGTTTTAGTTTTCATCAAAATCGGGCTGTAGACATCTTTCTATTCCTATGGCTATTCCTGATAGTTTCGAATTTGGCCAACCACACCAAATTAAAAAAAAAAATCTGCACTGAGATATAGATTCTGGGATCGAAGTATGCTGGGTGTCAAACTTACGGACCGAATCAGAAACTCCATACTTCGCTCCAAAACCCAAATAGCTGATGCTGGCCTTACAGCTGCTAAGTTGAAGTGGAACTGGGCTGGTCACATCTGCCGCATGTCGGAGGAGCAATGGGCAAAAATTACCACTCAGTGGATACCCAATAGCAGGAAACGACAACGCGGCAGGCCCAGAAGGAGATGGCGGGATGAGCTGGACTCTTACGCAAGGGATTCTCCTACAATCGCTCTAGATCGCGAAATGTGGAAAGAGGGAAGGGAGGCCTTTGCCCTGCAGTGGGACAATACAGACTTATAATAATAAATAAGATATGGATTATCATAATAATAGAAATGAAAAAAAAAGAACAATTTTTCTGTCACTAACTTGGACAGTGTATTATTAACAACATAACGCGGCACCAGCACATAAACTGCGACTCTTTTTTACGGCACCGCGAGAATTAATGTAGCCGCGTAAACTTGAGTTATTAAACTCAAATATACCTTCACATTTTGTTGAAGTTCGGATTTTACTTGGCAAACCACAGGCTTAAAGTATTCCCGACAAAGAAACCTCTTCCTTTGTTAATTTATATTGTGTAATTTTATTTGTACGGTATATTTTATGAACACATTGTATTAAAATACTTTTTGGCTTCAGAACTTACTTTGAGAAATTAAATTCTCGCTTCGTATATTTAGGACTTGTTAATAGGTTCCTTCGAAAAGTTTTCAGCGAAGTTGCAGGATTTTGACCCTTAGCTACCTCCTCCTGTTTGTCCTAGGGTTTATAGAGGTCGCATAAAACCTTGAAGGTTCTTACATAATGTACGCGGTCAGTACATGCCTTTATAGTATGTAGCGCCTAATAGTGATGTATAACCGTATTTCAGGTACAAAACGAGGACCCAAATCCTATGTTTTACGATAATGTCTTAAACGGTTAGTGTTATCATAAACACTATCACCGCCATAACTCTGCCAGAATATCTTCGACTAAAATTTTCTTTGTCATTTTGCAGATGGAAATGATAAATAATTCATCATTCCAGCCTTACTTAGACTAAGTACATCATATTTCATATCGGGCCCTTCTTGTGGATACGACATAAAATACAGTCGAGGTAATCCTATCCATCTATGATTTATATGAAAGAAGGGTCAATGTGGAAATTTCATAAGCGATATATCATCGTTTCCTATGCAGAACTATTAAGATATGGAGTCTTATAGGAATGGCATAATCGTCTGACGTGGCGATTGATGACGCAATCGTAAACACTTGGTGCGGGTACGTAGTGAATATGGAATCACTTTCCATAGTAATTTGTTTCAGTCAAGGCGGATTTGCTTGGTCGAATTACGAAGAAATTATTAGTTTATGTAACTGTAATGTCAGTCTGGGAGTGTTGTGTTAGCAAAGTTTTCGTGAACTCATAGATTATGTATATAGGAATGAATTCTTTTTTTCTAATCAATACTTCCTTACTAATATTATAAATGCGAAAGTAAGTTTGTTTGTTACCTTTTCACGCCTAAACCGCTGAACCAAACACCCAGAGATTTTGCATATACGTTGTCAGATGTACAGAAACGGACATTAGATACCTTTCATCCCGAAAAAAGTACTGTTCCCGAGGAAAACAATCGTTCGTTGAATTTTATTATTACAAGCAGAGTACAACCCGAATTGATTTTCATCGCTAAGCGCGAGCGAAGCCTCGGGCAGAAGCTAGTACAATAATAATATCAGCCTATTACTGTCTTTCCTACTGCTCCGCTATTCTTTTCTGATTAATTTCATTACGGGATCTAAGACAGTTAGATTGTTTCACTGGGACTTCGGCGAACTTCATTGTCTCGGCTTTTCTGGTGGTTGCCACTGTTGATTCTGGCTTTCAGGAGTTACAGTGCTTTGGGAATAGTGTGGGGGGCTTGTCCCAAAAAAAAAGCCTATTACTGTCCCACTGCTGGGCAAAGGCCTTTTTTCCTTAGAACATAAATTAACAGCTTCCAAAACCGTGGAAAAAAAAAACTCATTAAAATCTTATATTTTGATACAGGTACCAACCAACCAAATCACATTTATTTTTATCCCTACAGTTTATGTACACACTAAATACAGAAAACAAGAAAGGAACAGAAAAAATAGGTACAAAGGTGATGCTTATTTCTAATGAAATCTCTTCCAGCATACCTGCGAAAGGAGAGTAGATAACAAGAGATGTAGACATAGTGGTGTAGAGTTTTAATATAAATTCCTAATCCAGTTTTATCACGCAGATACTACGAAATTTGATAATATTTTTAAAATCTGAAGCTGCTGATCCGTATTTAACAGGAAAGGGATGTAAAAAGAAAATCACTGAAATAAAACCGAATGAATCGGAACCAAATTACAAACACGTTACACATAAAAACAGATTAATTAGTCACACATTCAGATCAAAATGAAACACCATGTTTGATCTAAAAGCAAGCATTTCGAATGAGCGAGGTACAAATTAAATTATTTGTTGAATACTAAGCTGTCCGCTACTTTCAATCAAAACACTTTATTTACGTTCCTCAAAGGAAAATAACGAAATAAATTGAAAATACCTTTCCTTTGTAATTAAGGGGAGGTACCCTTTTGAGATGAGTAGTGAAGCAACTTTGTTATGGCTCCGTTTTTATTTAATTCGCCTGGTGGATAAAGTTTGCACTGTGGTTTGAAAAACAAAGACTTGCTTGTCGTAAGACTAAAAATTGCGTGATAAGGTTGGACAGCAGCATACGTTGTTTTTGCTTATGTATTAGGTACTGGCAGTGCTACGTTAAGCTTTATACGATTATAGTTTCTTATGGGAGAAGCGCCAGAGTAGCCTGCAAAATTCTTTTATTTTTGCAATTTGCCAGGCCAGGCTTTATGCTGAGCAAAATATTATTCGCGACCATGAAAACTATGGATTTACTGAGTTAAAATCACTAAAATCATCAATACTAATAATAAGTTCATTTAATCCCATTGATTGTTTTTTTATGAAATAGTCGAATGAATTTCGCGGGCTACCCGCCTTAAGGAGTTTTCTCAATATATTTAATGCATCCCATAATGTAAACTTAGGTGGTAGGTCACAAAGACATGATCCATGTGGACTCTGTCAGGCACAGGAACGTAGGGTAAAGTAAGAGAGTTAATTGATAAACTATATGTCGGAGACGGTCATTGATATGGACTTAAAATAAATCGCAAGTGCGCCTGTGGTGACGTCACACGACCTACTTTCAAGTCTACCCAGAGCCTTGATGTTTTGAACTTGCAGCGAGATCGACATTGAAGATCTGATCGCAGCGGAGTTGAGACGTCTTGGAACTGGTACCCGATTCATTTTGCCCCATGTGTGATTTCAAGTATTTTTTTAATAGAAACAGTGTATCACACCCACTGTATTTTCAATGCACGAAACCCATTTTCTGCCTACCGAGCCTAACGGAATAAATCTTGACAATCTGACATAATACATGTTATTTGAGTACTTAGTCATGATTTTATTTAGCGTGTCATTCTAAGAGTAAGGTGCTTGAGGGAATGCAATTAAGAAAAAAAAATGTTAGAATAACATGAGTTTTTTGACAGAGTCACCAGAAGACATGCTGTGGAGGTTGTATTCTAACACAGAGAAACCTCAGGTCACTATTTCGCTTTTTCAAAAGACAGCTTAAAATTATGCCGAAACGACATTACAACAAGCATCTCACTCAACCAATAAGCTCATTGTTTCCCATTCACTGCGAAACGTTCACTTAAAGATAAGAACAAGGAAGATATTTCCTTAAATAAAATATATTTCTCCCCGCGCATTACGTCTTTCCGAATGTCGTAACGCATTTAGGCGTTCACCTCGGGCCCTATAAGATTTAACATAATATCATAAGATATTTCAGCAAGACGCCTCCCTCACTAACCGTCGAAAAGTTGTTTACCTAACTTTTGATTGCCTTCTTTACTCCGTTTGTTTACTTTTTTACTTAGAACAGGGAAATATTATGAAACTTTTTTCGTTAAAGGCTCGAAAATACATAAATGGGTTTAGAACTCGTTCTCCTTACTAAAATTTGTTTACCTATGCGTTGTTTTATTGGTCTTTCGGTTCTCGCTTGAAAGGTTTTGTTAATGGAGGACGACGAGAAGAAATGTCAGGGATTTATTTTTTTATTTTTGAAACAAATTAATTGATTGAATTGGAAGAATTGCTACGTAACATATTTTCCAGGCTCTTTGAACTGTATTTTTTATTAATTGACGTAAATTTTATCTGAAGAGTTTCGATCAACTTTATATAATTGATTTTTTTTTTTGAAACAGCTGAAATGGTTCCTAATCTAAAAGCTACTATTAACACTTACTTAATTGTTACTCAATGTCAATTTTCCCACAGCTAGAGCAAAACAAGTTGCGTAATTACAAATTGTGATTAAATCTAAAACATCGGACGTTCCGGCAAGGGCAGACTTCGTAACTTAATTCAGCGCACCGAACAATTCCTGACACCGGTGCATGGCAAGAGCTGGAATCGAGTGCGTTTTTCCGTCAGCCTTGCGGCTGTATACTCCCTAACCAATTACTACAGGGTACTTTAATTACACAACTTGTAGCGAATAAGTTTCAGCTGAAATTAGATGTTAAGGTAATTTATTACTTAATTCTCACTTTATAAATTACTTTTGTAATTAAGATCTCAATTAAAAGTTTGCCTGTCGGCCCGGACATGTGTTAACAAATGAGTTGGCATAGTTTCACGTTAGAATTGTCTGAATGTGGATATGGAGAATTAGTAGGTCAAATATAAATCATGTTTTTTGCGTGAACAAAAAGTAATTTGGAATTATGTAGGAGAATAATTTAACATTGTGTTTCATCATCTGCCTAGCCTTTTCTCAACTGTGTTGGGGTCGGCTTCCAGTACAACATGATGCAGCTGAATACCAGTATTTTACATCGAGCTACTGCCTATCTGACCTCCACAACCCAGTTAGTACTGGGTAAAACGATACCCGTGTACGTAGGTTTTTGACGATTTAGAGACCATATCGATTTAACTCACAAATGGTTTAGATAGTATGTCCTATCTTTCGACCTATTCCTTTAATAGTAAAATTGCGGCATAACTGTCAAAATAGTGAATAACTAACCTCAATTCCCAGCAAATATCCTCTTATCACATTCCTGACCTAACTCAAAAAAGTTGGAAAGCAAAATAATTTAATGCATGCAGTTTCAAAGCGCTTTCTTGTTTAGCTCAGTGTCACCGCACGTGACAGGAAAGGATGGAACATGAAGGATGAAAAGTGAAGGATGTGTGAACAGTGCTGGCCTTGTAGATTCCTAGATGCGTGTTAACTTTTGTTAACCTCTTATCAATGTTTTTTGTTTTTTGTGTGGTAAGCAACGACTTGTCGGGCCTATGCTGTCCCCCCATACTTAAGTACTAATGCTGTAACATGATAATATTGTAAAATCAAATCATTTTAAAAGAGTAACCATGGAGTTTCTTGCCGGTTCTTCTCCATAGGAAACGACCAACCCGAACCGTGCACCTTTTTGTCGACGTTTTATAAGTACCCATGTAGGCCTATGTGAAATTAAAATATTTTGATTTGATTTGATATGAAGAACAGGGGGAAAACATGCAATGTCACATTTTTATGTTTTTTGAACTGGTCATACCATTGTATAGTACAAAGGTAGTACGGGAAGATCAAAAGGTCGAAACACATTTTGCAGTAAAATGCACAGTCACGGGGAAATCTTCATTGAACAGTATTGATACAGTGCATTATCAAGTAACCAAAAGCTAAGCAATACTTCCCACGGATAAAATATAGTAATGCTTAAATAAATAAGATACGGTATTTTCTGACTTTGTTAATTTTTTTTTCTATACCTCAAGAAATATAAGTAAGTTTTGTACTACACACGCAAAACAAATATATTTTCTTTAGAAATAAATTGCTTTCATCTCGAGCTTTAATGTACCCCTTTTCAAGGAATAAAAGACTAATTTTACAATTCCTCAGTTCATTGTCTTTGTGACATCGCATGTTTAACCCCTGTGCCCTTCATATGACATTCTGGGTTATAAACCTAACTCTCCGTACTATGAAGATTCCGCATTTGGCAAATGTAAGGTTTTCTTTTCTAGTTCTGATATGTATGAAGAGGAAATTGAGTTAGGTGTTCTGATTTTGCTCGCCGTTTAGTTTCTTTCTAAGATTGGGAGCTGAATTTGATAGGTCATAAAAATGGTAAACCTAAACCCGTTTTGACTAAACACTAAGCGACATCAAAATCGACGTCAAAATATAATATTGTTGACTGTTGTATTTTGGAGTACTGAGTCAAGCTGCAAAATCTAACAGAGCCATTAAAAACACTCGTTTCGCATATATTTTTAATTTTATGAATTTATTCATATCTCTGGATGATACTGATTGTGCTTTTTCCAAATAATTTAGCAAAATGTTATTGTATTTTCGACTCAAAAATCGAGGTATTTACATTACTTTAACACCGCGTGCTCGTGCTAGGGTTACAGAGAGCTTTTATATAGGTTTCATCATAAACTATGGTTGAACTAAGATGAACCGCCCGCGGGTGTGATCGAGTGAGTTGGTGCAATAGGAATGTGGTCAAGTTCCCAGTGCTAGAAGCAGCCAGCACCCGCCATTTTGTCCTGCCCATACATCGCGAGGCGAAAATTAAGAGGTAAGGCGCGCTTCTAACTCCTAATACTACGATCGCCCGTCCATTATCTCAATATTTCTAGGCGTTCACCACCAATCCTTTATACAGTCCACTTAAATCAAACGATTCCCAAATCGCCACCATAATTTGGTTCTTTCCAAACCAAAAGTTCTAAGATCCGGACTAAGATCGACTTCTCACCCATCTACATAATTATTTACTGAATGAAAACATGAAATATTTTTTAGCAATACATGAATCAAAAAGACGAATAAGTTGCCTGATGAAATGTATAAAACTGAATTAGGGGAGTTTCATTCTACTAACTACTAATTCTACTTTTAAAAAACTTTTAATTCCCTGCGCAATAATAAATGAAACTTTTAAATCCACTATCAAAATAAAACACTTATATCTGTAGCGCAAACGTTTTAAAAACTGCATATTTAAGTGCATTGAATATTGATTACTCTGCCCTTCGTAAATAGTATTAACTCAATTACCTCAGTTGAGAGGCTCACGGGAGTTAACAGCTGCCGTGCAATTGGTGTTTTTGTTTCATTTATGAAACAAACTGCTAGAAGTATCTCTATTACGTAGTTTTTAGGGTTCCGTACCCAAAGGCTAAAACGGGACCGTATTACTAAGACTCCGCTGTCGGTCCGTCCGTCTGTCACCAGGCTGTATCTCATGTGCAGTGATCGTTAGACAATTTAAATTTTCACAGATGATGTATTTCTGTTGCCGCTATAACAACAAATACTAAAAAACAGAATAAAAAATATTTAAGTGTGGATCCCATCTAACAGACATGATTTTTTTTGCCGTTTTTATAGATAATGGTACGGAACCCTCCGTGCGCGAGTCCGACTCGCACTTGGCCGGTTTTTTTTTAAGTAAAAGGCGTGGGAGGAGTTTGTAACGATCGTAGCCGTTAGCGTTCTATAGTTTCAGCCTACCCCGACGGGAAAAGTGTGTGAGTTTATGTTTTTGAATAGTTATTTGATAAACAAACAACACAACAAACTGTATTAATATTGTGTGCGATTGAATCGTAGTTCGTGATTTTTGGTTTCATTATTAACTACGTTATTAGAATAGAATAGAATGCTTTATTGGCTAAGAATGTATGTATTATAGATCAGGTGTTAAAATGATTAGAGATTTCATGTACATTCTGCCTTGTGCCTGCATGCAAAAGTTGTTATCTTAGTTTGTAAATAACATGCAGATAAGTACGCTTTTCGAAAAAAACCGCATACGTACCGTATACGGTTTTTTGGCACGTGCACGAAACCGGTACTAATGCCGCCATATTATTTTTTCAATACATTCTCAGGAAACAATTTCGCAAAGCCATAATTATCAACAGTGAAACACATGTTGTAAATAAATAATTTATATTGATTACTAAAAGAAATTGTCTAGCAACAAAACATAAACGACAAGGAGAACGACAGAATAATTCATATTAATAGATAGTTCATGATTAATCTACACTGACTACTTTCATATTAATCAAAATTCTTAAGTGCCCCATCGAATCCTGCGTGTCCTGTTGTTTGTTCACTACTGGAACTTATGGACGCTACTGAAACCGCTAAACTAGTAGCTCAGTCCTGCTGATACAATTTAGATTGCCATTGATACGCTAAGAAGAATCAAAATACTTCATTCCTAAGAGAAATGACGTTAAAAATAACAGGTGCTTATAATAATAATGATGTTTCAGGAAGATTCGTTGATATTTACGCACATTTTCAGTCATAATTTCGTCCCGGTGCTGAAGGCAACAATCTGGTAGAATGCAAGATTGAATTTGCCTCTGATAGCTAATTTATTTCTCCCTCGAGGCGTCGGGTACACTCTACCGCATTCACTTATCGCAATATTGTCATACACAATCTTTTGCGTTATTTTAAATTTTAAATTATACCTACTCCTGTTTCTACTACAAATAAGAGAGAGAGATAAGGGCAGGAGAATGATGACTCCTGTTTTCGAGTTGTTTTCAATAACAGATGGAGACATCATCATTTCAGAGCTGTCTTCTAAAAGCTTTTTATTTATGAGTAATTTTGTTGTTATTTGAGTTTCTAGTCCAAAACTAATTCTGTCTGATTGATTTTGCTGTTTGTTTGTTTTTCAGAAAAAAACTCTTTGCTGTTTGTATTTTTATTGGATACAGTGCGTAATACCTTTCTAAAATGGTGTAATACCTTTCTTCGAAACACCGCTGCGGTAACTGTAAAAATTAACTACAAGCAACCGACCGTATCTAAAACGAAATCTAGACCAAAATAAGCAATTAAAATCCCAAAACAACACAACTTTCGGTGGTAATCTAAAATAAACGTCGCCATCAGATATAGTCTTTGTGGCGACACACCAAATCGCTCGTTAAAATGTGCGCCGCGATTCTTAAAGTACCGTATAAAGAGGAAAGCACAGTATAAAAACGTGCAGCGTTATTCGTCTGTATCTCAGTCACACATAAACCTCACAAATTGACCCATTTCAAGTTGAACGTAAAACTAAAGGCGACACACATAACCGGTAACCCCGCAACCCGGCAACCAAGGACGATACTTTGCCACTTACGGGCCAATAAAAACGTGTACTAACGTAATTGTGGTTATTACATTATGGACGTTAACTTTGTGGAAGAATTAGTTTTGTGTAGGGGATGTTTAGGGAAACATTTGTAGTCAATAATAAACAATTAATTAACTGGGAACAGAATTCATCTGAAACGACAAACATTTGAGCGATTAAAATATGTTTCTTAGTATTATGAACCTATACTATAAGCGATGCCTACAAAGTGATGCTTCGTCGGTACAGTTGGGGCAGCGTCTGAGCGATTGGCTACTGCGCTGCGTGTCGTGAGTTCGATACCCGCGCGGAACAAATTTGTATGACCTACAGGTAGTTGTTCCGGGTTTGGCTGTTGTGCATGTGAGTTCAAATGTTTGTAAACGCACCCACGATACAGAAGAAATTCCTAGTGAGGGGCAACGTTAAAAAAAATGTATTAAGGAAAATGTTGCAATTTTTCAAGCTTAATCAACAATCGTACGAATCCGCAAATGAATTATAAGTACGAAACAGGCAGCTTCGACACCTTTTTTTTTTTTTTTGGAGGGTGGGAAATCATCACATGACTCCTCCCGCTCTGGGCGGAGCGGAAGGGAGTGTCAGACTCTTACTGACTAAAAACCACCCATGTTCCTTCATTGGCCCTTTATGTTCCAGGGCCGCGGTATCTCTTTCGAACAGTCCCGCAGCCCTGGCAGGCACCGGCCCTTGCGGGCCCCTCCCGTTTGCTGACAACTTTTTGAGGCGCGCGTGGAACACGAACGCGCCGTCGACACGGCCTGCCCGTCGTCATACGACGGACGGACGGCGAGCTAGCCCATTACTCACCGTCCACAGACCCGCGCCTACGGTGGCCGCGCCTACAGAGCCATCACGGCGTGGCCCCCGACGCCCGGTGCTTCTCCCGCGGCCAGCTTCGACACCTTCGGTGGATATTTGTGCAGGAAAACTGAACAATAATTATAAATATGTCAAGGCGGTTGTGTTATGACCTGAGTTGAAGAACATGATCGGAACACCAATCCAACTGCAACTTCAATCATCTGCCTAGCCTTTTCCCAAATTTATCGGTCTCGGCTTCCAGTCTTACCGAATGCAGCTGAATACCAGTCTTTTACATGGAGCGACTGCCTATTTGACCTCCACAACCCAGTTACTACTGGGTAATACGGTACCCCTTGGTAAGACCAACGGCTTAACGTGCTTTCAGAGGCACGGAGAATACTCGGTATTGAATGATGTTCACCCATACACAGACTGACTTTGGCAAGCGCGGCTTAACCTTGAAGATCGAACCATGCAGCTGTTATTATTTAAACACGAGCTAACTGCCTTCCCTCAATGTTAGTGTTTAATTACTGTTCATCGATGAAAATACTGGAATGATTTTAATGTTGAAGGACAGGTAGATGATTCTCCAAAAGTTTCAATCAAATCGATACGGACTAGTTTCGGACCAGCTGCAGACACTAGCCTCTAATAGATATTTCCACTCAGTACGTTAGTGTCCAATGTCCAGAGCTGCGTCTGTCCGTACCAATTTGACCGTACCTCGATATTTCCGAAAGACAATTATTTTAAAGCACATGTTATCAGTGTCTACGACAACGTTATGTTAACTGAATTCAATATGATGCCAGACGCAGTACTAGATGTTGAATTATTAATATAAAAGCTTCATGAACGTATTGCTGGCTGGATATAACCTAGTTTTACACAGAGGAGGAATAAATTCATGAAACGACACATCTTTTTACCCGACTGCGCGACGCAAAGGAGGGTAATGTGTTTATCAGTCTATGTATGTATGTTTGTTTCTATGTGGCGTTCTAGAGACCAAATGCGTAGGCCGATTTTGATAATTCTTACGTCAATCGATTCGTCTTAACCTTGCGAGTGTCACTAAAGACATGACAGTAATCAAAATTCACCACAGCGACAACCAGACGCTATATTGTCAAAATGAAAAAAAAAAAATCAATGAACCATGTCAAGTGGGGTATCGTTGAATAGGTATTTTAAAATCATCTTTAGGTTCCTTTTACCATTTTTCATTTTAAATAATAGTTTAGGATATATAACGATTTAAAGTTGTTTAACAAAACAATCATTCTCGCTAATTTTCTTACTTATTGATTTGTTTTTATTTCAAGTATAAACGATATACAAACAAAAAAAAAACAGTGAAAAAGCATGAAGAAAATATTTAATTTGGATTCCTATTGTTTTTTGTTATCATCATTACATTTCTGTCACCAAAACTATTACGATTCACGACTCATAGTTCGGTAGGTAGGGTACATCAAGGCCGGCAGTCTCGACATAGATACCGACATTGTCGCAAACTTTCGATCGCTTATTAAGAACGAAAAAATTCGGTTGCAATAGCGATGCTTGCGAGAAACTCATCTTGGATGTTTAGAGTTGCATTTCTCGCTAGCAACGTTATTGCAACCGAATTTTTTCGTTCTTATTAAGCGATCGAAAGTTTGCAACAATGTCGGTATCTATGTCGAGACTGCCGGCCCAGTAGTTAATAAGTTTTTCGCTATAATATCTTAAAAACTGCGACTGCGAGTTAAACTTGAAAACGGTTCACTATCCATTTGCATAAAATGTTAAGACCTAATGTATCTTAGCATAATTTTGTTTGGCATAATTATATTTTCGCATAATATAATTACGCATAACAGCTTACGCATAATTTTTTAAGCATAATTTCTCTAACCATAATAATGATGAAGCATAATATTCTAAAGCATAAATTTATTAAGCATAAAGCTCTAAAGCATAACTTTTTTATACGCCCTAGCTTTTTTGCCCGAAGAGGATAATTATACCAATTTATTTCGACGATTGGAAAAAAGCCATATCTCCTGAATCAGGTAATAAATAACATATTAATATAATATACCGTATTGAACAATTTTGTGGGTTTTTTTTTCGCTGTAGGAAGCATGAAGCAAGCAAGCATACAGCATGCAAGCAAGCATGCAAGCAAGCATGCAAGCCAGCATGCAAGCAAGCATGCAGCAAACAAGCAAGCATGCAGCATGCAAGCAAGCATGCAGCATTCAAGCGAGCATGCAACATGCAGCAGGCAGGGTTTCTGTCACGGCTCCGGCGCTGCGAGCCTCCGTCGGCCCCACGCGTGCTAATCGTCGCAGACAGCTTTCGCTCACCACCGCCAGCCTCAGCCGCGGCGGCTCGCTCGCAGCCGCACCTGCTCCTCAGCCCGCGGGCCGCGTCGCCCCTACGCGCCTACGCGATTTTAAATTACACTCTAGGGGTAGGACAAACAAGACTACGTAGAGTCGGTTTTGCAGCAATTCGGTTCTGTCACTAACTTTTGTTGCACAGCATATTAAATTTTTAACCAACAATATTTTGTATGCCTAAATATTATTATGCTAATAGTCATTAGGCCTACTAACGTTATGCGAATCAAATTTATGCCAAAACAAATTAGTCTTTAAGATGATTATGCCAACATAAAATGTATGCCTAAAAAAATTATGTCGAAGTATTATTATGCGAAAACAAATTGTGCCAAAATCGTTATGCCGAAGTATGTTAGGACAAAGAACATTATGCGAAAAGAAGGGATCCCCTTGAAAACCTGCGGCCTTTAACTGGCGAACGCCTTCAAAGAGAACGACAGAAATGGAAACCTATAGATTGGGTGATAATAGATGAGATTTCTATGGTACCTTACCTAACGCTACGGAATATTAATCTACGCCTTCACGAAATGAAGCATAATCGACTGCACTTTGGTGGTTGTAATATTATTTTATTTGGTGATCTAATGCAATTGCCACCTGTGTCCAAAACAACTGGCGGGGCTTATTGCTATCGACAACCTGCGACGTTAATAGGTGAAGTCAACCTCTGGCATCTATTTGATTTCTGTGAGTTACCACAAAATATGAGACAAGGACATGACACAACATTTGTGGATATATTAAATAATCTTAGAGTCGGTCAACTGACAATGCAACAATTGGAGATATTAGATAGTCGACGGGTAGAGATAGACGATCTCAATGAAATCATTCGAGTTTTCCCAACTACTAGACAGGTCGATGAACATAATCAAAAGATTGCAACTATATTGGCAAAAACTACTAGGTTGTATAAATTACATGCAGTTGATATATCAATAGAATCGAAAACATATGGTCAAAAACCGAAAGATGTTTATGTTTCTGATGATCCTAACAAAACTGGAGGAATCTTTAAACATTTAACAATCGGTTTAGGATCACGAGTTATGTTACGAAGAAATTTGAATGTTATCCATGGTCTTGTTAACGGAGCAATGGGTGTTATAAGAACAATTGAGTGGCCAGCTCTTTGGAGGGACCAATCGGAACCCGGAGAATTGCCACAGGCTGTTTATCTAGAATTTGACGACAAAGCGATTAAAAACAATGTTCTTGGAGTAGGAGTCAGAATCGAACCATCGACGACAGAATTCGATGCACTGCGCGGACAGGGTAAAATAGAGCGAAAAATGTTGCCACTGATATTGTGCTGGGGTGTAACTGTACACAAGCTCCAAGGAACTACTTTGGACCGAGCTGTTTTTGACTTAAGTTGACGCATTTTTGCTAAAGGTCATATGTGGCTTTGAGCCGAGTTAGGTCTCTAAAGGGACTAATCATCAGTAGTTTAGACCACCGCAAGTTACTAAATAATCCCCACGATATTAACTCCCTCAATGAAATGACTAGATTGCGAAATTTACCATCTTATAACGAAGTCAATGAATCGTAACTAAAAAGTATAAAATAAAATAAAATAATTTAAAGAAAAATAAAAAACCCGACTGTGTAAAAACTAATTTTAAAGAATACGTGAAAAAATTAACTTAAATAAAAACTAAAAAGAAAGAAACAAGCCCAGTAGTTTAAATCATAAATTCTAATGCAGAACAGAACGACTCACAGTCGGGGCCCATTCAAATTTTACCAATGAAATCTTCCCAAGGGGCCCCGACTGTGAGTCGTTCTGTTCTGCATTAGAATTTATGATTTAAACTACTGGGCTTGTTTCTTTCTTTTTAGTTTTTATTTAAGTTAATTTTTTCACGTATTCTTTAAAATTAGTTTTTACACAGTCGGGTTTTTTATTTTTCTTTAAATTATTATAGTCTTATTTAATATCTGGGTAATCTTAAGATTCCCTATGTTTTATAGTATTATGTAGTATCTCAGGTGACATTTTATCAGCGATAACGTCGATGGAAACTTAAAAAATGTATTAGAGTTTCATTGATAAACTAGCGATTAGCTTATCGATCCTGTTGCAGGTCGTTGTAGAGATAGGACACGTTTTGAAAAATCGATTTCAGGCATTATAAGTAAAGCTAATTTGGATGACCAACAAAACGTTGCACTACACACTAGAACAGTTGAAACTACCTACCTTTTTGCCGTGGTTATTTTTTGGCGATTGTTTCTGTGTTGATTTGTGAGATTATAAAATATGTTATTTTTTATTATTTTATTAGCAATCTGTTTTTTTTGATCCATTCTATGAATGAAAAAAATCGTATTTTCAGTATTCCTGGAAATATTTTTTTTTGATAAATGAAAGGTCTAGAAGTTATTTTTTATAATCAAGTTATATCAAAAATCCTTTATTCAACTATATTACAAGGTCTCTGGTTAAAGCATATTTACTAACAAAATCCGAGTGAAAATAGTCTCAGGTCGGGTTAGACTTTTGGATTTGATCTTCCGGAGATAAAATGTTGAGACCTTACAAACCTCGCGTGTTTTTGTATGTGATTTCCAAGGCTTATTTCATTTTATTTTGCTCCTCAAAGACTATTTCCCTTGAACACTCCTTTGGCAACATTATTGAGTGTATTTCTAGAAACAAAATGTATTTTAAACCCGGTGTTCGTGACCACTTAAAACCTTAATGATGCATTTTTAATGACTCTCTTGAAAAACCTGTGTGATACTCTTCGATGAAATTATGAATCGGAAGGAGAACGTCTGGTGGTTTTTTATACTTGGAAGGAGCAGAAATTATCAGGGGTAAAGATGGATGTGAAAATAAACTAAGGCAGCTAACAAGTAGCATTCGAGAATTACTTTTTTCTTTTTATTACTCTATTCTGTCCCACTGCTGGGCAAAAGCCTCCTCCATTGCTTTCTAGTTTTCTTTATCTTTTTCCTTCTCCAACCAATCCGTTAGGGATGAGTCCAGATAGTCCTGATCGTCGACAATTGCACTTATTTTTGTTTACTTATTTATTATTATTTAATACAGGCAGAAAATTTCCTCAAATACAGATCCTAGAAGTTATAAGTTACATGACGTCATAACATCACGCATGTAATCACTGAAGGGTTAGGTTAGGTTAGATTATCTTACTACTGTACTATTAGGGACACCTCTGGGTGTACCTAATAGTATACCCACATTTCGCCATTTTTTAAATCTCATCTAATGTAATAGGGGGCGAGCCAATTGCCATGAACCGGGCAAAAATTACAAACTCCGTGGCTGCAACTGAGAAATTCCTCATGGAAAAACCCAATAACAATTTGCACGACCTAGGAATCGAACCTAGGACCTCATGCTCAGCAGTTGCACTTGCTACCACTAGACCAACGAGGTAGAAGTAATAAGTTAATTAATAAAAAAACCCACAGGAAGTGACCGAGATTCCAAACAGATTGCCATTATATCTTATGTTCCTTGTCTCACAAAAACACTTGAACAATCAAAGCAAAAGTGAACATTCAAAGTGCGTCAATTGAATTATTCTAACTAAGGAGAATGACATCACTCTACTTAAGGCAAAGATTAAATAATAATGAGCTTGAAGGCAAAGTGATGACATAAAATCTCGCGGGGAAATTGCTGAAGACACTCGTCTTAAGTCTCAAGTTTGCATAATGAAATACTTGTGGAAATACAATATAACTCGAGTAGGAGTCAAGTAAAGCAGGCAATTCGTATTTTGTTAACTTTTCATTTAGTTATAATAGTAAGATAAGTTTGTTAGGAAGCTGTGACGTTATTATTAAGTTTGCAGCGTTTGTTATTGTTATTCACAATGGCGGATCAGAAATAATGCCAGAAAATCCAAAACAAGTTGCTATAAGTATTTCTTAAACGCCAGCTCATCGACATCAGTAATTAAATGTTAGTGGGTCATTTATATTTTATGGTCGGATACTTGAAACGTTTTCGTATTTAAAATCTCATTTTAATAATTTTTTTTGAATTGCGGCAAATTATTTACTACATTTTTTTTTTTTATAAAGTACTTGTTTAATTTTAAATATCCGTGAGTTATATTTGAATTTCTTTTTTTTTATTTTTCTTTTTTTTTTTCACTGATTTTAATCTTCATGTATCGCAGCTATAAATACAAGCTGATTTCAAACTAATATGTGAAAACTTCTAGAAAATTTTAACAGTACACATAGCACAAAGCTGAATATTTTATAATAGAAAATTCTGATAACACACAAAGCTGTTAAAATAGAATATATTTAATGTAATGACTTAGTGAATAAGTCGTTGGTGTGTCAATAAATAAATAAATAACAACACTTTATTTTATACGAAACGACGGACAATTTCACTTCAATTGTTTCAGCAATTTCGGAGTTATGTTACGGTCGGTGGGGTGAATAAAATTGCTATCCTTAATAAAGTTTCAATTCTCAGAGGCATTTTGTGTCAGTCCCCTTGTAATTTTATATACTAAAGACTCGAGCGACTTCTAACAAAATAACCATTAGACAGAGTTTATTGAATTAGTATAAAAACTGAGACTTAATTTTATTTAGACACATTTTCAGCGAGCGTATCTGTCCAAATTTTCTTTGACTTTCAAACAATCATAATATGATTTAATTTGCAAATTCTACAAACAGAAAAAATCTAGCTTTTTGATCAATCTGCCCTACTGCAAGACAGTAATGCAGACCTTTACAAAAAAGGTCTGCATTATTGTCTTGCAGTCTTCCCTTTGTGCGGTTTTCTTCGGCTGATCTCCTATTGTAGAAACACCTCCAAACGTTTCTTAGATTTGCCTTCATTTTATTTAACTACGAAGACTACTTCTAACAAACTTAAATACAACAATAAAAACCACTTCAAAATTCACAAATGAAACAACAGACAGTTACAAACCATAAAGTTAGGAGCTCTATTTTGGACCATTAAAACTGTTTTACCGCTGTTTATTTGAGAAAAACTGTCAGATTTTACATTTTGTTGTGACACAAGGCTGGATTTTACGGTTTCCTTCAGCATGGGTATGTCATGGATAGGCACAGAAGGTCAGTTTCACACAGCGAACGAAAATTGGTGAATGCATACATAGACACCTACCTACGGTGATCACTGAGGCATGGTAGTCGCTGTGTAGTGCGCTTGTAGTCGCTGTGTGTAAACTCTTTCTAAGTGTGTTTTTGCTCATTTTAGGGAGTTGTCATACTTATTGACGCGGAAGCGGATTGAGCGAATCACGTACATTTGTCACTAGTTCGGCGCGGTGTTTAGTCACATTTTTCAATCCCAAAAGTTGACTGGTACAAAATGCCTATAGCATTAAGTCCACTACATTATACTCAGTGCGTGATAAGTTCAAATTTTAGCAGACACTTTACTCAGTAATTTATTTCAACACCACTTCTTCAAATTCAGCGAAGAAATCCGACTTCCACTAACCCTCACTGGACCCGCGATCTGCATTATAACCCATACGCTTTCATAGACAGAAGTCCTGCGTCGGAGGTGTGAAGTACACATCCTTATGATGCCGGTCTTCTGGTTTCTATCTCTTCTGTGGCATGGGCATGTAATCCCGGGCGTCGGGTGGTGTGCCCGCTGAGGCCGTGTCTCCTGTGTCACCCAGGCGATTAAAGTGATTTACAATGTGGCCGCTGGCCCAAGAATTAAGAAGTTTATTTTAGTTCTTTGAACTAGGATTTATTAGGAAACGTATTAGGTAAGTGTGTGCAGGTTTTATTAAAACTACAATGTGTGTGGCTTTGCAACATTGTAAGGTTGCAATTCTGAAGAATCGTAGCTACAAAAGTTTACAACAGTAACGTAATTTTGAAATTAACATTCTAATTAGAGAGAGGGCTAGAGACCTCGTTGGACGCAAGCGAGGCTGTTGAGAAGGAGGTCCTGGGTTCGATTCCTGGGTCGGGCAAATTGTTATTGGGTTTCTGCATCAGGAACTTCTCAGTAGCAGCCACGGAGTCTGGATTTGTGCCAGATTGATGGCAATAGGCTCAGCCCTTGACATGAAACTTAAACGTTACTGGCAACATGTGGGTGACTATTAGGAATACCTCTGCCTATACCTTCGGGGATTACAGGCGTGATGATGTTATTTATGAAGCATTCCAGGAATCCGCGATTACTATCATGGAAAAGTCAAAAATCTATTGGATTGACGTATGCTACGAATTTTTTTGTCAATCAGTATTAGGAAAACATTTACACAATTCATTCATGCAGTGACGACATATGAAGATTCTGGGAGTCAAACATAGGGGAAAAAATGAAGCAAAAAAATAATTTGGACCTAAATATCAGATCCCGAGAGATTTGTTTTGCCTACTGACCGACTGTTCAAACGCAACTCAATTTTAATCCCTTGTGAAACTGTCCCATAACAATGTCTATCACTAAGGAGTGAACATAACATTCTAAAGGTCCTCCAGTTAATTCTTGCTTATTTATTCACGAGAGTATTCTTCATTAAAGAGTCTCTCTCTTTGAGATGGTGTGACCATGTTGAGAAGATGAAAGGTGACTAACAAATTAGGTATTTACAAGGTCAATGTGAATAGAAACACCAGGAGACGTCCTAAAGGGATAGATGATAATCTTCAGATAGGTCAGTAGCAGAGTAGGCATCGTAGCAGGTGATGCGCTGTAATTTCTTCCCACCCGCGCCCCCATGAAAAATAGGCGTGAGATGATGTCTCCAATCATCTCATTTGCACAGCGTTTTCTCAACTGTGTTGGGGTCGACTTCCAGTCTAACTGGACGCAGCTGAATACCAGTATTTCACATGGAACGACTGCCTATCCGACCTTCATGACCCAATTAGTATTGGGTAATATGATAAGACTGGTGGTCAGTCTTTCAGGCCACTCCTTACGTGTAACGTCTATCAAAGATCTTCAAATGATAGCCGAGACCAACGGGTTAACGTGCTTTCCGAGGCACGAAGGAGACTCGGTATGTAATGGGTGGTCACCCATCCATGGACCAATCTAGGCAAGCGCGGCTTAACCTGAAGATCGACCCGAGTGGCTGTTATCATTTAGTCACGAGTTCCTCGTATGAGTGTCTTCCATTTATTTTATTTACATGTAAAATTAAGTACCTATCAAATCATTTCTCGATTCTCCGCAAAACTCACGTAAATTACTAACAAGAAGCCATTAAATCAGTACGCTCTCAATTATTTAATTGGTGTAGTGTTTCCATGGCGCGTATACGGCAACGGTTCAATTAAGATATATCGCGTATCAAAGATTTACCTTAATGGCCTGTAGGTACTTGAATCGCGAGGTTATATTTGTGTTTGACGATGTGGAATATGAGTAGGTATATAATTATGTTTGTACTTGCGGGTTATGTAATGATTAATAAATTCTGTTTGATATCGACTTGAAAGGAGAAAAAATGTAAGAGATTTTATTTGTTCTTTTCTATTCATAGATTTGCTAAAAATAATTTCATTAAAAAAAATGGTACACGGAAAAAGTCTAACTAATTACGTGTACACATTTTATATTAATGTTTTAATAATAATTATCATTACGAAAACGCAACTGAAACTTTGTAATTAACTTGTTTCAATAAATATCGTAGGTATGTATTTGCATTCTATCGTTTAGGAACTACAATGCCACGGATATACAAAAAAATACAAAACATAACCCTACCGCTAATACAACCCTCATTTTCAATGGCTGGCAAAAAAACTCCGTAATTAGTGCTTAAAAAGATTGTAATACTTTTACTTAATGATCTCCATTAAGCCGTGCTTAAACAACCGACTTTCCACTTCAGAACTTCAAAATAGAATTAAATACGCTACGCATATAATTTAGCTTAAGTACAAACGCTGTGTTTCACGAAATAAGATCCTTAAAATGAGGTTCAGTAAGAAGAGACGGGATCTCCCCGGCGTACTAATAATAAGTAAAAAATCAAAAGAATTTAACAAGTGGTGTTTCGTAGCGGCGAAGGACGGCGATGACAAATGCTCCCTCGGGGCCGCTCCACTGAAACTTGGACTGAAAACCCCGCAATGTTCACCAACTTATTTCTACTCATCTGTTATGTTTCATTTGGGTCGAGTTTAATGAAAATGGTAAAAAATATTTAGCCACGCTTAGCCTATTGTTGTATGTTTTTATTGTTCACAACCATTGTTTGTTATAAACTGAGTGTACTCGATACGTCATCAATACAAAGGCCAATTGTTTCATACTTTATTAGAATTAGAATTTTGTTCGTTTTCAATTATTTTTCGTGTTGTTTCGTCCGATGTAGTAGACGAAATGAGGTATTTCATTCAATTTATTTGAAAGTAAATTTCCATCGCATTGCCGTGAGTGCTTCAATTTCGCCTGTTTGAATTCGTGACGTCGTCGTGTAATCACAAGGCTGTGGAGTGTTTACACGTGCGCCGTGTTACTAATGCTTATCATTCGTTACGACTTACGTACAAACTCAAGCATTATCTGGAACAACGTTATTGTTCTCATCAGATTAATGCACGAGTATCAACGCGAAAATAAGATAAAAAAAACTTTTCGTTCTCACCGCAAAAATCCATTTCCAAGTTAAACAGATCTTTTCACGTTTTTTACACGACTGCCCAAAAAAAGGAGTGTTATGTTTTTAGGGTTCATGTATGTATGTATGTTTGTGAGTTTCTTTATTCCACCATAACTTCTAAACGGCTTAACCGATTTCAATGTATGTGGTATCATTATAAGCGTTGAGTTATTCCGGGTAACATAGGCTAGTGAAAATTTTCAAAAATATAAAGGGGGAGCCATGGTTCCTGAAAAAAACTGAAATATTTTGGTTTTTTCATGAAAATTTGACTACGAATACTATCATCGTCTAGAGCTTGCTTAGTACATAACAAAAATATGTAACAGTAGTATTCAATATGCATTCGTTCATTAATAAACAAAAACAGAAATTAAATCTTTTACACATACAATTCAAAGTCCTTACTGACTGATATATCAACGCACAGCCCAAACCGCTGGTCCTAGAGTCATGAAATTTGGAAGGTGTATTCTATGTGAGGAGTAGGTATCCACTAAGAAAGGGTGTTTCGAAATTCTACCCATAAGAGGGTGAAATGGGGTGTTGAATTTTCTATGAAACTTTTTAGTCTCGGGGTCGATTGACTTGAAAATTTTTGTGTACGTACTCTTCAGTAAAAATTAAGAGAAACGTGTATCACAGTTTTTTCAAAATCATCCTGCAATATAAAATTCAAAGTCCTGACTGACTGATATATCAATGCATAGCCTAAATCACTGGTCTTAAAGACATGAAATTTGAGGGTGTATTCTTTGTGAAGAGTAGGTCCACTAAGAAAGGGTTTTTTCGAAATTCCACCCCTAAGAAATGGGGGTTAAATTTTCTATGAAACTTTATATTCCTTTATATACTTTATGTCCGTTGACTCGAAAATTGGTGTACAAACTCTTCAATTAAAATTATGAGACGCGTGTATCAGAGTTTTATTTTCCAAAATCGTTCCCCAACATTGTCAAATAGGGCTTACAAACTCACGTAGACAGGCGCATAGCGCGCAGTGTTGCACAGGGCGTGCAGGGCGCGGGAGTATTTACCTATTAGTAAGTAGGTAGGATTTTTCTGAGGTAGACGTGTCTGTAAATATATATGTGAAATCCCGATTTTCGAGTTGGCTCGTGATACGCGACATTGATATTAAATATTATGTAAACGTATTATGTCTATAAGTAGATTCTTAATAAATCATTTGATTGTCGTCGCCGGTGCCCAATCTCAAACCAAGGTATCAATATTTGCTGCTTTTAAGCGGCTCTTGCCCAACCTGAGGGGCCCAAACGCCTCCTGCCGGAGGCACTATGCGGGGGTCGTGCGGTCCATGGCCCTTTACGGGGCTCCGGTAGGGGCGCGTTCCTTGAGGTGGCGAGCCGCCCACTACCTGAACCCGCCCCAAAAGGTGGTAGCCGTAAGGCTGGTCCGTGGGTACCGCACGATCTCCGGCAAGGAGGATCGCCTCCTCGCCGGAGATCGTGCGGTGCCGCCATGAGATCTGGAGGCGATAGTCCTCGCGCACCTGCACGAGGGGGGGAATTCCGCTGCCACGGCAAATTGTCGCTCAGCGGACAGACCTCCGGCGCGATCTCATGGCGACATGGAGAGAGCGACTGTCGCAACCCCGTCCAGGGCCGCCACAATAGTGGCGATAAGTCCCCTCTTCGAGGAGTGGTTAGAGAGGTAGACGCCCCGGGCATCAGGGGCCACGTGGTGGCCCTCGGCCACCGTTAGGCGCGGGCCTGTGGACGGTGAGTAATGGGCTCGCTCGCCGTCCGTTCATCTTATGACGACAAGCCGTGTCGACGGCGCGTTGGTGTTCCACGCGCGCCTCAAAAAGATGTCAGCAAACTGGAGGGGCCCGCCAGGGCCGATGCCTGTCAAGGTTGCGAGACTGTTCGAAATGATACCGCGGCTCTGGAACACAAAGGGCAAAAGAAGGAACATGGATGGGTTTTAGTCAGTAAAGTCTGACACTCCCTTCCGCTCCGCCCATAGAGGGAGGGGTCATTAGATGATTTCCCAACCCAAAAAAAAGGTTTCAATATTAAAGTAATATAATTGATTTTAATATTACTATGAACTAATATTTGCAAGTAATAAGTAAGTACATGTAAAATAATGCGGGTGTGTCTGAATTATTCAAATAAAATTAAATACTTACACTAACTATTCTTTATTACCTAATCAACTTTAAAAGTAAAAACTAATTTTACACAATACATTATATCTTAAATAAACTATTATAAATGCGAAAGTTTGGATGGATAGATGTTTGTTACTCAATGGCGCCAGAACGGCTGAACAGATTTTGATGAAACGTGGCACAGAGATAGATTATAGTCTGGTTTAGCACATAGATTACTTATTATCCCAGAAGTAAGATCCCGTGGGCAATTCCCGAACTCCACGCGGGCGAAACCGCGGGCAAATGCCAGTAAAAAATAAAATTTACCTTTCGTGGGACATTGTGCGTTTGCAAAAATATTGTTTTATCACTAAAAGGATTAAAATAAAAACAAATAATTAAAAAAATTAAAAAACACGCCTGCCATATCAAAAAGTGAACTAAAAAATTAAAAACAAGTTACATGATTTTAGTGTTGAATGGCCAAAAGGTAGGTACTAAATAGATTATATTATTTACTGTGCAATTAAAACGCCATTGTGCCAAAAGTGGAAAACTGAAAACCAATCTTTTCATTGCAGTCGGGGGACGGTTCCTTGGAATAGTTCTTTACAGGTCCCCCGACTTCGATGAAAAGATTGGTTTTCAGTTTTCCACTTTTGGCACAATGGCGTTTTAATTGCACAGCAAATAATATAATCTATTTAGTACCTACCTTTTGGCCATTCAACACTAAAATCATGTAACTTGTTTTTAATTTTTTAGTTCACTTTTTGATATGGCAGGCGTGTTTTTTAATTTTTTTAATTATTTGTTTTTATTTTAATCCTTTTAGTGATAAAACAATATTTTTGCAAACGCACAATGTCCCACGAAAGGTAAATTTTATTTTTTACTGGCATTTGCCCGCGGTTTCGCCCGCGTGGAGTTCGGGAATTGCCCACGGGATCTTACTTCTGGGATAATAAGTAATCTATGTGCTAAACCAGACTATAATCTATCTCTGTGCCACGTTTCATCAAAATCTGTTCAGCCGTTCTGGCGCCATTGAGTAACAAACATCTATCCATCCAAACTTTCGCATTTATAATAGTTTATTTAAGATATAATGTATTGTGTAAAATTAGTTTTTACTTTTAAAGTTGATTAGGTAATAAAGAATAGTTAGTGTAAGTATTTAATTTTATTTGAATAATTCAGACACACCCGCATTATTTTACATGTACTTACTTATTACTTGCAAATATTAGTTCATAGTAATATTAAAATCAATTATATTACTTTAATATTGAAACCTTTTTTTTGGGTTGGGAAATCATCTAATGACCCCTCCCTCTATGGGCGGAGCGGAAGGGAGTGTCAGACTTTACTGACTAAAACCCATCCATGTTCCTTCTTTTGCCCTTTGTGTTCCAGAGCCGCGGTATCATTTCGAACAGTCTCGCAACCTTGACAGGCATCGGCCCTGGCGGGCCCCTCCAGTTTGCTGACATCTTTTTGAGGCGCGCGTGGAACACCAACGCGCCGTCGACACGGCTTGTCGTCATAAGATGAACGGACGGCGAGCGAGCCCATTACTCACCGTCCACAGGCCCGCGCCTAACGGTGGCCGAGGGCCACCACGTGGCCCCTGATGCCCGGGGCGTCTACCTCTCTAACCACTCCTCGAAGAGGGGACTTATCGCCACTATTGTGGCGGCCCTGGACGGGGTTGCGACAGTCGCTCTCTCCATGTCGCCATGAGATCGCGCCGGAGGTCTGTCCGCTGAGCGACAATTTGCCGTGGCAGCGGAATTCCCCCCCTCGTGCAGGTGCGCGAGGACTATCGCCTCCAGATCTCATGGCGGCACCGCACGATCTCCGGCGAGGAGGCGATCCTCCTTGCCGGAGATCGTGCGGTACCCACGGACCAGCCTTACGGCTACCACCTTTTGGGGCGGGTTCAGGTAGTGGGCGGCTCGCCACCTCAAGGAACGCGCCCCTACCGGAGCCCCGTAAAGGGCCATGGACCGCACGACCCCCGCATAGTGCCTCCGGCAGGAGGCGTTTGGGCCCCTCAGGTTGGGCAAGAGCCGCTTAAAAGCAGCAAATATTGATACCTTGGTTTGAGATTGGGCACCGGCGACGACAATCAAATGATTTATTAAGAATCTACTTATAGACATAATACGTTTACATAATATTTAATATCAATGTCGCGTATCACGAGCCAACTCGAAAATCGGGATTTCACATATATATTTACAGACACGTCTACCTCAGAAAAATCCTACCTACTTACTAATAGGTAAATACTCCCGCGCCCTGCACGCCCTGTGCAACACTGCGCGCTATGCGCCTGTCTACGTGAGTTTGTAAGCCCTATTTGACAATGTTGGGGAACGATTTTGGAAAATAAAACTCTGATACACGCGTCTCATAATTTTAATTGAAGAGTTTGTACACCAATTTTCGAGTCAACGGACATAAAGTATATAAAGGAATATAAAGTTTCATAGAAAATTTAACCCCCATTTCTTAGGGGTGGAATTTCGAAAAAACCCTTTCTTAGTGGACCTACTCTTCACAAAGAATACACCCTCAAATTTCATGTCTTTAAGACCAGTGATTTAGGCTATGCATTGATATATCAGTCAGTCAGGACTTTGAATTTTATATTGCAGGATGATTTTGAAAAAACTGTGATACACGTTTCTCTTAATTTTTACTGAAGAGTACGTACACAAAAATTTTCAAGTCAATCGACCCCGAGACTAAAAAGTTTCATAGAAAATTCAACACCCCATTTCACCCTCTTATGGGTAGAATTTCGAAACACCCTTTCTTAGTGGATACCTACTCCTCACATAGAATACACCTTCCAAATTTCATGACTCTAGGACCAGCGGTTTGGGCTGTGCGTTGATATATCAGTCAGTAAGGACTTTGAATTGTATGTGTAAAAGATTTAATTTCTGTTTTTGTTTATTAATGAACGAATGCATATTGAATACTACTGTTACATATTTTTGTTATGTACTAAGCAAGCTCTAGACGATGATAGTATTCGTAGTCAAATTTTCATGAAAAAACCAAAATATTTCAGTTTTTTTCAGGAACCATGGCTCCCCCTTTATATTTTTGAAAATTTTCACTAGCCTATGTTACCCGGAATAACTCAACGCTTATAATGATACCACATACATTGAAATCGGTTAAGCCGTTTAGAAGTTATGGTGGAATAAAGAAACTCACAAACATACATACATACATGAACCCTAAAAACATAACACTCCTTTTTTTGGGCAGTCAGTAAAAAATAAAATTTACCTTTCGTGGGACATTGTGCGTTTGCAAAAATATTGTTTTATCACTAAAAGGATTAAAATAAAAACAAATAATTAAAAAAATTAAAAAACACGCCTGCCATATCAAAAAGTGAACTAAAAAATTAAAAACAAGTTACATGATTTTAGTGTTGAATGGCCAAAAGGTAGGTACTAAATAGATTATATTATTTACTGTGCAATTAAAACGCCATTGTGCCAAAAGTGGAAAACTGAAAACCAATCTTTTCATTGCAGTCGGGGGACGGTTCCTTGGAATAGTTCTTTACAGGTCCCCCGACTTCGATGAAAAGATTGGTTTTCAGTTTTCCACTTTTGGCACAATGGCGTTTTAATTGCACAGCAAATAATATAATCTATTTAGTACCTACCTTTTGGCCATTCAACACTAAAATCATGTAACTTGTTTTTAATTTTTTAGTTCACTTTTTGATATGGCAGGCGTGTTTTTTAATTTTTTTAATTATTTGTTTTTGCTCATTGAATCTGAGAGTTTTTGTTCCATATTTTTAAAGATTATCGCTGGAGTTCATTTGGAACTTTACCTTAATGAGAAACGTAAGGCAGATATCTAAAGGGGTAGGTGTAAATTAAAGGGGGCCGGAAGACGTTAAATGTTAGACGGTACTTTTAATTACAATGACCTTCGTTATCATTAGTTAATTAAGTTTGATTGAAATTGGGAATAATTTGAAGGCGTTTGTAATTTGAAGATAAACGAGGCACTTACTGTGGAATAACTAATAGCATTTACTGATAAATTAAAGCATCAATTTAAACGAATACTGTTTGGAAGGCTAACTTCCATTTTAGCTTTCAGCTTGAATTTTTAGTTAGAGAACCTTTACATGAATATGCATGCAAAAGTCGAGTGACTAAAGTAAAGGATTATTAAACAGGTCTCGAGCCAAAATACGGGGATAATGACCAGGGGCTCAAAAAGGGTCTAGAAATTTAGTAAATCTTAGTAGGTACCTGACTAAGGGATTCTGTAGACTTTGGTAGCTTTGGGCCTAAATGGGCGAAACGAGTTGTCAAAATTGAACAGAGGACAATGTTAATTGACGTACAATCTACATTTAAAATATACAGTGTGTTTGGCTACCAGTTACCGATACTATGCTCATTGTTATCGACAAATACACGTTTATAAATACGCCTAGCCGGGTCACACCGCGAATATCAGCCATCTTGTTTTTTAAATCGCTTGATCTAAGGTATGTTCAATAAAATGCTAATGTCTTTGAATCTAAGAGACCTAGAGACGTACAAATAATCTTAATGCAAGGGTAAATGCTAAGGCTATCAAATTTTTAAATATTCTTTACTGAAAAATAAGCAAAAAGAGCCTAAAAATAAGAAATTACGAAATTTTACATAAAAGTAACTACTATTTTTTTTAACATTTTCTACTCTTGTGCAAAATTAACCCCTGAATGTTGCATATGGTTTTATGGTTAATCAAAAGTAAAGTTGAGTCAACCTACAAAATGATATCAAAATATTGAGTCGACACTAATTATTTTAAGAGTTATTGACATTTGAATATAACCCTGCACCAGCACTTAGACTCCAAATATCGCAGGGAGCAGTAGATGGGTAAGGCAGCAAATTTACAAATGGGAGTGAGATGCCAATAAGGTAAGTAAGTGAGTGGACGGCACGGAGGAAACTCGATATGTAATAGATGGTCACCCATCCACGGACCGACCTAGGGAAGCACAGCTTAACCTTGGCGATCGATCCGTGCGGCTGTTATTATTTAGCCACTTCACTCACTCACTTATCTTTCTGCCGTCTTACTCCCACTCGTAAATTTGGTGCCTTATCTACTTGCTCAAACAAAGAACGGGGTACCTGCAACATTACGAAGTCTCTGCGCTGGGACAGGGCTATGTTATGAATGGCTATGACTCTTAAAATAATTGATGTTGAGTCAATATTTTAATATGATTTTGTAAAAACATTCAGGGGTTAATTTTGCACTAAACTAGAAAATTTATAAAAAATAAGTATTTTTTTTAAATTTCAAAATGTAGTAGTCTATGTAAATGTGTAAGTATGTAAATGTGGTAGCCTCGGTGTTTACCCTTTCATTACGATCATTTGCACGTCTCTAGAAACAAAATGGCTGCAATTCGCGGGGTGTGGGGTTAGGAGTATTAATAAACGTGTATTTGGCGATAGAAATGAGTATATAATATGCCCTTAAAGTATTGGTAACCGGTAGCCAGACACCCTATATACGCGCTCCTAAAGATGAAAACATCCAAAGTACATTGGACTAGCTATTGCTCGCGACTTTGTTCGCGTCGAAATTTTGATGTGTATGCGTGAGAAGAAAATGTAGCCTTTTTGCTATTCCAGACTATAATCTATCTCTGTGCCAAATTGTATCCAGATCCGTTCATCCGTTCTGGCGTGATTGGGTAACAAACATCCATCCATCCATCCAAACAATCCAATCCATTTGCATTTGTAATAGTATAGTAAGAAGTAACATTGACATATGGTATCGAAAATCTAGTCTTAATATATCCTATTGAAAGTCATTGTAGAAATATAAAAGGCTTGAATGGTATTGGCACTTGCCTATGCCCTCTGGTGTGAATAGAATGACATGTTAAAAAGTGTTCGTTTGAAAGATGATAACAAGTCAACCAAATATTCTAAAATTTAATCTCAATCCATTTCATCAGAATTTTAAGAAAATATAGGAGAATTATTTCTAAAAAACGTATTTACAGCAAGTACGAATATATATCCACATAATATGTATAAATAGATATCTACAAACAAAAGTAAACACAACGTCTCCGCCATAAAAAGCAAACATAGCTATCTTATAGGGGGTCAACAAGGGTTGCAGGGGTTCAGTGTGTGTGCGAACGAAGGGATGACAACGCGTCAGCCCAAGCTTAGCTACACACTTGGCAATTATTTTTACTACTGTTTTCTTTTATGATTTTCAAGCAACATTTGGTTGCATTTGTTTACACATTTAGCTCACGCAACGTAACTTTAGTGAGTTCGACGTCCATAAATGGTTTGATGAGTATAGTTAAAATAATTATATTGCTCTACATATTTAAAAAATATAATTATTTTTCTAAACATTACTTGGAAAAAAATCTAGAAGGCCACTACATTTTAAATTAAAACAAAACAGTGATGGAGACTTGTCTCTTACCAAACATAGTATATGGGTGCCAAACTTAGGTTCACACTAACAGAATAAAACAGAAAATTGTGACAACACAGAGAGCGATGGATGGAAAGAAGCATATTATGCTTAAGAAAAATACAGAAAGTAAAAAGTGCAAATAGACAAAGCTTACAGATGTTCTAACAAAAGCGCTAGCTTTAAAATAGAGTTGGGCAGGTTATGTCGCATGCCTCAGTGATGGCAGATGGACTATCCAAACTACGAGATGGACAGGACCATCGGGCAAAAGAAAGATCGGGAGACCCTTTAAAAGATGGGCTGACGATACAGCGCAGACTGCTGACTCAAACTGGCTAAATCTCGCCTAGGACCGTCAAAAGTGGAAAAATATGGAGGAGGACTATGCAGCTGAATACCAATATTTTACATGGAGCGACTAACTATCTAACCTCCACAACCCAGTTGGCAATGGGTAACACGATACCCTTTGGTAACACTAGTTGTATGGTTAAAGACTAACACAACTAACATTTAATTATTAATAAGTACCTAGTCTTAAAAGTGTGTAAAACACCTGAGATTAGAAACAAAATGTTTTTTTTTATTTTATTTAATTTACACATGTATAAATATACTGTGGTAGACTAAGCAACGGTCGAAGTTTCAAGTTGCTTGTCTACTGTTAGTATTTGTTCACACACCAAAGACTTTCGTATACGTTTAGTTGAGAGTTTGGTGTTTAAAGTCCATTATGCAACTAAAATTGTTTTCTCGTGTTATGTTGCTCTAATCAGTTTCTATACTTGATTGCAGTGCGTGTGACAAGAAAATATTCAGCACTGTGTATGGTGTTAACATTAACATTTCAGCGCGCGGAAATAGGATAGCGAAAACACGAAGAGCCCGAAATGATAAGATTCAACAACAAGAGTTTTAAACTAAGTTAAAGGATTCCCTTATCAATCACAACACCTGTACCCGGAAGAATTTGTTTATGAATAAACTTTACCAATCAGTTTACAAAACTCTTCTACAGATGGCATTAATTTATTTCAGAACCCGTTCATTTTCCCATAGCCATGTTTAATTTAAACATAATTAAAATTGAGTATAATTGTGGCACGAATAGAAGGATTCGGAAGGGACCGCTTGCTACGTGCTTGCAAACTAATTACAAATATTATAATTTATTGCCGAAATATATGGAGAATATTTTGCGAGTTAATTATCTGATAATATTTTGGTAGAATATTGTGCCGTGTGGACTTTTTAGGTATGGGGCTCTTCATTTTCCCCTAGGGTGTCAGTTATCATTGACTGAAAGAGTAGAATCGTCCTGAATACACAGATTACAGTGAGTAGGATTTTTTTTCTGTTCCAGGGTAAGTTAAAACCAAGCATTGACGAGCGCACGGAACAATCTGAGCAGGAATGAATGTAATACATAACATAACGCGTGTAATCTCCGAAAGATTAGGCAGAGTTGTACGTAATTTACACCCACATTTCGCCAGTTATGTTTTAAGCCCTATGTAATATTTATGGGCGAGCCTTTTGCCATCAACCGGGACCAAATCCAGACTTCGTGGCTGCCACTGAGAAATTCCTTATGGAAAAACCCAATAACACTTTGCCCGACCCCGGAAACAAACCGTAATCGAAAAATTAATATAATAGTTGCTGCCAAAACCATTCTACTTATGCCATGTCACTTGATAAAACCATAGATTTTTCGTAATAGTGTCATGAGGTATTACTTTCGCTCTCTGAAAACTGCGACCCAACAGTATTGATCACGACATAACGATATTTTTGTTGTTTTGCCAAAAAAGAGGCTTTAATATTGCAATAATGTTTGACTGGATCTGACAAACTGATTATTTCTTTCATTTATTATGTTCAGAAGGGATCTAAAAGCGAAAACATCAAAACCATAGAAATACCCGTTTGGTTATTGAAAAACGAGAAACAAATGGTATTTCTAAATCTAATTTGTTTATTTTTACACTATAAGTAAGTAGAAATTGTAGTAATTTTTATTTATGAAGTCGCATAAGCTGTCCTGTTTAGTTCCTAAATAAAGAAAGAAGATAGACATAATAACTTACTGACAGTGTTTTATCAAGACAAAAACAAAATGGTGAGAGGATTTTTCCCAGATTCATAGAACGTGTTACAAATGGCCTAAAAAACTACATTGTACGGATTCATCACATTTATAGCTTCGCCTTCAATATTGTACAAGTCGCGAACGCAACCAAGATTTATGTTAGGAATTTCTTTTTATGCTGTCTACCGCTACCCAATTACTAACAAGAAAATCCTTTATTTTTTTTTCAAACTTGTCATAAACAGATATTTTTATAACTCTCTTAAGTTCGTAAAAACCAATTAATGTCTGTAGGAAATGCTGGTAGCGGTGAAAAATAAATTATTTCTTTGATATCCGGGGAGTAGGTATCACTTAAGAGGCCAGGCGACCGAGGAGGAAATTCATATTTTTCTCGTATCAAATACTTTTGATTAATAATCCTGGCGCGAGAAGACAGCCGTATTTTTCTCACCATAAGTTACGATTCATTCGTATATGTTAATGTGGATCTTTTCGTTTGAAATATATTTTTCTATTTCCTCTTTGAATGTTTAGTTCCACTAGGTTTTTCACTTATTTTCGCTTCATTTTATCGCAAGACGTGAACAGTTTCAAGAGAGTAAAAATACAACGACTATACTGCGATTTTTTAAATGTTACTTCAGAAAAGCTTTTTCATATTAAAAAAAAAATATACCAACAACTGGTTGTTGCAGAAATAGTTAGCACAAACTACATAAGTTGATACAAAGCGCATAGAATATTAACTTTGACACCCAGTGTAAAATATTGTGCGAGTTTTGCCTCAACTTTGCAAGCAGAAGTTTTCTCTTTTTCGTTGCGGAAAAAAATACGCTGATCGAAAATATTTTGCACGAGATATATTTTTTTTTTGTTGGCTGACCATGTAAAATCATTATATACAATTTCTACGATCAATAAAATGTTTTTTTTTAAGCTAAAAGCTTGTTTTTTTTTCAAGCAAGTAGTGGATAGTTTCTATATTAACCAGCCCTTTACTTTTTTTGCTAGCAAAATTGTAGATAATAGACTGACTGACATTTTCACACGAATCTATTTTTCACAAAAAACCTAAACTGCCGGAGGTTTCCTACGTCACAGGCGGGTATTTAAAGGGTTATTAGCCCCTTCTTCGTTACGGATTAAACGTTCCATGACAACACATTTTAAGGGGGTTGGCATGACAAAAACTGCCTTAGGCTTTCGAGACGAGACCCTTGTTTCTTTAAGCTCTCTCTTATTTATGTGAGAAATTATACGTCGAGAGACACCCTAATATTAGGAGAGATGCTGTTCAAAAATAAAACTTTAAAAAGTACAGCGCGATTTTAAGGATACCGTGCAAAATCAAAATCAAAGCATTTATTTCAAGGCCAGTTACAGGCACTTTTGAGTTGTCGAAACAAAGACAACAATATAATGTAGCCACAGTCCCAGTCACAAGGCATAAAAACTGTGAAAGTACTGTAGTTGCCTATTCCCTAACGTAGATCTCTATGGAGAAGAACGGGCGAGAAACTCCATGGACACTCAAACCTTGGTTACATCATTTATGTTGAGATGGTACATTATGTGAGAGCGATGTAGCAAGATGTGCACGTTAAAAGTGTCCATAGTAAAAAAAGCAATTCAAAAATAAAATAATTAATTCAAATAAGCCATGGCAACCAAGAGATGACCAGTCACAACTGACAGCGCCCTTTCACGAACATGACGCATGTATCAGCACCATTCAACTCAACCATTTTGAAGGGAACTAAATGATCTGACACACGCGCCACCATCAGCGAGACATTTGAGTGAGCATGACATACTCTTAACCGCCAGGGCACATTCAAGTCAAGAAAAGACGTAGGTTTCCAGCGAATGATAGATTTCTAGTACAAAGCACTCACACAATATGGGCTATGTGGTTATATAATACCAAAAAAAATAGTACCTGAAGGGTTCTCCAACAGGGCCCTAATAACCAAGCTAACACCTTCTTTCTGTCCGTTTGTCTATCACAAGGATGAATTTTACCTGCATGTAGGTAGTCGAGCCTAACCAAACACCAAGATCGAACAAAATGTTAATATTGCTGGCACGACAGTTATTTTTTAGCCCACAAAAGTAAAGGAGGAGGTTCTCAATTCTTTAGGTTAAACATTCGAGGTTTCAGAAAAGCTCGTTACAGTTTACGTCTGTCTAAGTTAACTTTTGCAACTTATGTACTCAAATAAAAATGTTTCATTTTAAAATTAGCTCAGAAAATAAAAATGTCCCTCACAGAAAACTCTTCTTTGTTAACATTTAAATAGCAACTACGTAAACAACATTCTTTGTACTTACAATAACAATACTTTTCCTTGTATTTTACATAAAGCATGGCTTCTCTAAGCTATTGTGTAGGTATTTCTCGCTTTTGTTTTCAGTTAATTAAGTGAAAGTGTAAGGGAAAATATTTATTGAAATCAGTACATGTAGTAAGGAGGTGGCTGTGTGGTGTGACAAGAATGGATAAGGTAAGGAACGAGTATATTAGAGGAAGTTTAAAAGTTGCCAGCTACAGAAAAGTTGAAGTGAAAGTCTTGTTATGGACATGTGATGAGGAGGGATGAATCGCGTGTGACTAAAGAGTATGAATATAAACGTTGATGGATGCAGAGGGAGAGGAAGACCAAAGAAACGATAGATGGTTTGTGTGACGAATGATATAAAAGATAAAGAAGTTAATGGTAGCGTAACGGTTGACAGAGGAGAATGGAAGAAAAAAACGTGTTGCGCCGACCCCAAGTAACATGGGACAACGGAAGGAAGATGATGAGTACATGTAATGAGTTGTATTGTATTGTATAACGGGCTGGTCCGCAACTCCACGTCCCCATCACGTCCAAGTGCGTATTTTGCGTGCGGCATGTAGTGAGTTACTTGAGTAACAGTTAGTTATGTACTCACCTACGTTGTCTGTCTTGGGTCTGCCTCAACCGCCACAACTCTCACTAGATGTTAATACCTATGATTTTAAATCACTGCCAAAGTCACAGTTTGTGTCAAATTTTATATACCAGCACCCAGGACTATGTAATTTCTAACTTGATTTGAAAAGAGTGTTCATGGAGTTTCTTGCTTATTCTTCTCAATGAGATCTACGATTTTGGAATGGGCAACTACGGTCCATTCACAGTTATAATGCCTGTGACTGGACTGTAGTAGCTTATTTTTGACTATTCAAAAGTGTATGTCACGGGTCTATCTATACAGATAAATGAAATTGGTATGTCTGTTTCCATATGAAAATATATACGGCACTTATAACTAAAACACATTTTTTTTTGAATATTTGTCTGTCTGTCTATTTGTTCTGTGTAATCTCCGAAACGGCTGGACCGATTTTGACGGGATTTTTTTTAGATGTCTTTTGTCCCTTTTATTTTAGAATACGAATTAGGTTTCCGTGCAAAAAAATTAAAACCCTTGAAATTGGTAACAAAATCCGATTCAAAAAAGGAATTAATATTTTTTATAATAATTTCACGACAATGAAGGTCGCGGGCAAAAGCTAGTTTCAAATAAAGGCTTTGAGTTTAAGTTTGTGAAACAGTGATTTTTATTTTCGTCAGTGTGCATTGTAAGGTTGCTGACACTGACACTAACGTAACTCTGTGTCATTGAGTCACAGAGATATTTAACCTCGTTACAATATGGTTGCTTTTGGGTTGCTACCGTCATTCTGATAGGACTGTCTGCCCTCCCCCTCCCAAACTATTTTTGCCATGGCAGGTCCCGTTTAAAAAAAAATGCAAAAAGAAACAAAACAGAAACGATGATGCCAGGATCCACATTATGTCAGTCCGGTGACATTTCCGCGTAGTGCATTTGCTCTCTATAGTAATGAAAGAAGATCCTTGTAAAAATAGATTGTAACTGTATTTTTCTGCAAGATATTTTTTCCAATGTAGTTTTCTTACAAAATATGTCTTAATAAAGCCATTAAACAATTTACATTTTTGCTTCCCTTTTTTACATTTACAGTAAAATTTTTGACCTATTTTATTACAGAACGATATTAAAGCTTTTCTGAAAAACGATTTGTTTCGATAGGGGGATTAATTATCAATTACAGAGTGCTACTTTTCCAATGTTTCCACTTTGTATTGTTCTCTAGGGTCGTTGTGAAGATTTTTAGGGGGAGCCCTAAGTGCAGAAGTGTTTGACTTTTCGTATGCTGAAAATTGATGCTCATTCTTTAATGTTCGACCGTGGAATAGTACTTTTTTCTGCTCATAACCTCATCTCTGAAAGCGAAAAGCAGTTTTTATATAATGAACCATTTCTAAAATATAGAACGTTATGTAGTTTAGGCTTTATTATAAAAAACATCAATGTTTGTACCAATTAAACGTGTTTGTAAAGAAATCATCATCAGCATCATCTTCCTGCCCTTGTCCCATTCTATTTGGGGTCGGCGCAACACGTTTTTTTCTTCCATTCTCCCCTGTCGGACGTCACGGCATCATTTCTCGTTCATATAATTAAATATATGAATTAATTTGAAGGCTTTTATATTATATCTATTCTACTTAGCGTGTCGATGGCAATTAAAAAAAAATATCTTTGGCCCAAAGTTCAGCTATGCGAACACCTCTCGCTGTTATCTATAAATATTATATGTATAGTTCCGATAAAAACATCTATTCCAGTTTAAAAATCGTTTGATACATAAAGTACACGATAAGTACAATAAAAAGGCTTCCACGTTCAAAACATACGTAAATGTATTTTACTAACGTAAAATAAAAACCGTTGCCATATTTTCCGGGATTACGTGAATTGTATTGCAAATCATATTTATGGTACAAGTATGACATTATGAGTGTTCAATTCATTTTCCATTACAGGCAAGAACAGATAGGGTAGTCAAATGTTGTGATTATAAAAAAGAAATAGAACAGTTACCCGTGAGTAGTTGGTAACATTTTAAAATTTAGCTGGCCTAGCGAGGTACAGAACTTCAATAGAAAAAGAGGTCAGATTTATACTGGTTTTCTTACTGTGACTTAATGTGCGGCCTGCTGTGTGATAGGTATAAAAAAAACTAAATTAAGAACAAGATACACGCCTTTTATGAATTGTCTGTGGCACTCTCAGTTCTTATCGTGGGAAATGGACTCTGTAGTAAGTACCTAAATATCTCCTCTTATTATATTCTAGAACAATACCCAATCATGAAGCACGATGTGTTTAAACCAGATTCAAGTAAAAAGTTTGAAATCGGTCAGTTTTTAATAGACATTTTGTATGTTTTTACTCGACTCCGAAAAAAAATGATTGTCATGTTGTCAGAGTTCATTAATGTATTCACCTATGTGTGTGAGTTATTAGAATTTTGACCTTTAACTTTCATATTACGGTGTGTAATATCACAAACGACCCGTCTTTCAACGTCAAAAAAAAATGTGCTGATTTAAAATAAAAAAAAAACATGTTGTCATCAACCCTATTGTGTTCGTTTACACAATATAGCGGTAAACAATAAAACAATGCAAGATTACTAGTACTGGGTGTAGTAAATCATGTGAATGTATGTATGGCAATACACACGCTTTCATTGTAAAAATGTAGGAAATTGTGTATGTGCTATGAGATGTTTGAAATTTTGTTGTGTTTGAAACATAATATTTCATCACGCTGTAATCCCCGAGGGGTTAGACAGAGATGTATCTGAACACCCACATTTCGCCGGTTATGTTTAAGTCCCATGTAACGAGGGCAAAGCGTATTGTCATCAACCGGTCACAAATCCTGGCTCCATGACTGCTACTGAGAAATTCCTGATGAAAAAATCCAATAAAACTTTGCCCGACCTGGAATCGAACCCAGAACCTCATGTTCAGCAATCGCGCTTGCAATCACTAGACAAACGAGGTAGTCTGGTTAATTTAATTGGTTGGTTTTAAATGACACTATGGTGTTTCAGAATTGGTCTATTTTCGATCAAAGTACGAGTATAAGTCCTTGAACACCCATCATCAGTTGGTGTTAAAAAGTACGATTCTTGCATCTGTTAGTAAACTGCTTTTTTCATTTCATTCTTTTCATTCAGATTTAAGATTCAGATCTGTACTTATCCGAGAATGGAACAATCCGAATGGAAACTTTGGGTCATATTTGGACTCAATGGGATACAAATACAATGCTGAAAAATACATGTTGTGCATCTGTTGCTAATCTTGAAAAATCCATAAAAGTATAAAAGCAAATGAGATACGGTAAAGAGTGCATAGTGTTAGCGGTGTCAGGTCAAATGAAACAGTCTTCAATTTTCTGAAATGTTTTAATCAATACTTACTACTTTTTCTTACAGCTCAATATATTTTACAACAGTAAGGCCTAACGTTCCAATGGGTAATGGCCGCTGGTGATATACCTCAGACTATCTGTCAAATCAGCAACTTGTTTATTAAATAAAAAATAAAAATGTGGGTATCGCTAACAATAATTGCCATTCCTTTCGCAAGACCACAGACTCTACAATATTTGTCACTACATTCATCATCATCATTTCAGCCAAAAGACGTCCAGTGCTGGACACAGGCCTAACCCGGAGGGGGGTTTTGCTATAATCGCCCCGCTTGGCAGGCGGGTTGGCGATCGCAGTACGGTTGTTGAAAAAGCACAGAGAACGCTGCTGCCCATTCTCTGGTCCCTTAGTCGCCTTTTACGACACTGACACGAAGATATGGGATGGTGCTATTCTTTACGTCCGACACCATTATATACACTACATTGCTAGGTTAATACTTTTAATGCTTAGTAACTGTTTATTCAAGTCTTTAAAAATAAATTGTTCCAATTTCTTATAGATAATTGTTATTGCTCTGTTGCTGATTTTTTATCGACTAGAACTCTTTAAATGTTTCATGTCCGCTTGACGATAATTTATTGTTGTTGATTTTCTTGTATCTGTCATGAATGACTAATATTAATAATAGAATTTATATTTAATCTGAAATGGAATTTATATCAAATCATTAGAATTTATTTATATATTATTAAATAATTTGTATGTCCAAGTGGCTGATCATGGAATGAACTTTACGAGTATTAGTATATAATTATGTAATGAACTCCTGCATGTTACCCATGTAACACAAATATTTGATTTGGTTTGATTTGATATTAGTTTAGAATGTGGTATAAATAGAACTAGTTAAACAACAAAGCTTGCATTACCACTACATTGAAAACGCCAAATCGCTTTTTCAATACCGCCATCACCTCACAATATAATAAGAATAATTAGTACCTACTGTCAACGCATCCGATAATTAGGCCGGGAACAAACTTCCTGCGTATTATCATGACAAATGAGACTTCACTTTGCACGACGATCGCGACGCGTGTAGCCCGCATTAGCATAATATGTGCAAATTTATGACGTCACTAATAGACATCGATCTAACGAACGCGAACGGTCAGCAGTGGCGAGTATTACGCATTTATTATAGCTCGGTTACTAAGTGGTGTGGGGGCTTAAATACATACTTTTGTGTTCGTGTATTAATTAGTATGTTTTGTTGATATACTGATATTTTGAAGCACTATTTATAGTAGGGGAGCCCACGATGCTAAATGGGGATTTACTCGAGCGTCATAGAGACTTATTAGGTTGCAAAGCTTAGATGATAAAAAGAAAAAAATATATATAATATATACCTTTTCATCGGTGGGGTAAGCGGCTATAGATTTTTAAATATGTAAAAAAATACTGTTGCATGGACATACTCGAGCGCGTCAGATATTGATAGCATCAATGTCCTACGTATTTTTAATAATGTACGTATGTTAATCTGATTATTTGCATGATGCGGGTGGTTGTACGTAAGGGTTAAAAATGAAAAGAAAAAAAATTTAATCGAGCGCGTCAGGTTTTATAAGGGGGTGTTAAGTGCACCAAAAAAAAAGCTCTCATTCAATAATCTGACGATTTCGATCTGACGCTAACTCGCGGCCATTATTATAATGTGCAAAAAAAATTCGCCATTTTGAAATACTCATCGTCAGATTATATATTTTTCGTTATCCTTGAATTATTTCCTTCAAATTAAAAAAAAATTTGGCTACGCTCGAGAATGTCGAGATGACGTTTTTTTTTTACAACTTTGCTGCCCTCCCCTTTCTTTACGTCACTCACAAATTGTCAGATTAGTGGAATATACACTTTTTAGCATGTAATTAACTCACCCTACCTTAATCTGACGCGCTCGAGAATTTCTAATGATCAATTTTTTTTTACTAATCTGATCCTTCATCCTTCACGGACGGCCTTATATATGGGGCTCATATTTGGTAGAGGTACTTAACCGGATACAAGGTATCGCCCTGTATATTAATCTGCCGCGCTTTAGTAAATCCCGAAATCCCTTCTTGGGCTCCCCTACTATTAATAGGAATAGCTGTTACAGTATGCGGCCTTTAATATTCTTCTTAGCTTATCGATGGCAATCTAAATTGTGTCAGCCCAGAACTGAGCTACTAGTTTGGCGCTTTCGGTAACGTCCATCAGTTCCTGTGGTGAACAAACAACAGGACACGCAAGACACGATATAAAGTGCCCCATCGGTTGTAGAACAGCACAACATTTACACTCCAGAGCAGAGTCATTAATGAATCTCCCCCTGAGCAGGTTTTTCTTGCTGCGATCAACCTGAGTGCAGGTCAGCCATGGCAACTCATGACCAGGTGAGAGATTATCAGCAGACGGAACGAATGGGTTAGGTAAGGATGCACTAACTCGCCACAGCTTTAGTCTTTCCGTGGACTGCTCGCCAGTGAGTGGGGTGACACACTTCAGAAAGCTTTTTCAGCCTTTGCAACACTAGGGTATTTAGATTTAAAGGGTGTCGAGTGTCTGAATCCATTTAGTAGTCACATTGAGTGTACTACTTGGCAACAGCAACTGTGGAAAAAAAAAGAAAAATAAATCTTGAGCAAGCCATGCGAAATATAGTTTTGAGCGTGAAGGTGATTAAACATCGTGAGGTAGCCGGTATATCCTAGAATCAAAAATTCAAAGACATGGGACATCTACCACTCGGCCCTTCTCCTCCTCAGGGGTGAGCCCTCTCCCTCTCACTAAGAGGTGGCCTCTATCCAAGTAGTGGGATCATTTACTTATATATCTTCCTCTACTGTTATCGTTGGAAAATATTCCAAAGATTAGTAGCGGTACTTTCATTTTCATAAAAGCCTACAAGCTTAAATTGCCCTTAAAAGGGTTTCTAAACAGTCTGCTCACCATAAAACCTTACCGTATTGTTGGCTTCTAGGCACGTCACTGTCAAAGATAACAGTAGAGTAAGTTACGATTAAAGTTATGGTGTAATGGTAGAATTGTATAGCATTACACCATAAAGCTGCATAAATGCATGCACACCTACTTCGATCCTCATTTAATTTTGCCTCGTCGACATTCACACATACACAGTCATACAGGCACACCTATTGCACAGATATAACTCAAATTAAGGTGTACATGGTCTGATTAAGTGTTTGGTCAAAGCCATAAGACACCACGCTTCAAACTTTCTACTAGAAAACTAAAGTAGGATACACGAGAAAACTCAAACATTTCCACTAGTGAATTTAGAAGGAGTTCGTCAACTTTTTATCGCTCGCGCCAGTTGTAAAAGCGGGCACAGGGAATGTTAGTCTGGCAGTCTTTAAACTTTTAAGTATTCCGTGTGTACCGATACCGTTTTAAACTACGATTACCTTCAAAGGGAAGCTTTTAGGGTAGTTGGGTATTTTTATCTTTCTGAATTTCGTCTTGTTGTGACTTCAATTTTCACGGAAATCAAGTAAACTCAGGTAGAGACTGTATTTCAAATGAAGCCATCATCTGCCTAGCCTTTCCCAAGTATGTTGGGGTCGACTTCCAGTCGAACCGGATGCAGCTGAATACCAGTATTTTACATGGAGTGACTGCCCATCTGACCATTATAACCCCTGTTAGTACTGGGTAATACGATAGACTTTCGGGCCACTGACTGCCTGTAAATACAGTCAAAGATCTATAATTGACAGCCGGGACCAACGGCTTAACGTGCTTCCGAGGCACGGAGAAAACGCAGTATATAATTGGTGGTCACCCATCCACGGATCGAAATAGCCAAGCATGGCTTAACCTGAAGATCGATCCGAGCGGCTGTTATTAATTAGCCACAAGCTCCTCTGTATTTCAAATGAAGTAACAAACAAAATAGTTTCGAATCATGGGTGTACTATTGGCACAACTCTGCCTCATCTTTTGGGGAAAACAAAGCGCGATGTTATGGATGTTACAGCTAGACCTAGTTAAAATAATTATGTCTCAAAAACATTGCCCTCCTAATTTTTTTTTTTTTATAATAATACTCTAAATTATTTGTCTATGTTTGCGAAAATCCTAAACATGGAAAGACTATCTGTGTAACAATACCTACCCAAATTTTCTTGTCAATTTGTTTTTAAACAGACTCTAAAATCGAAAGCAAGACTAATCAAATTCATTTTCTAAGAACTTGTTAGCCATTAATTAATATTAATCAACGACTCGTTAACTTTCAGGAAGGTCTCGCTGAACAAAAGATTGTCCTAATACTGTTTGAACAGTATTAGGACAATCTTTTGTTGTGTCCGGACGTGAATTGACTCATTGTTACATAAAACATTTTGTAAAGAACCAAGTACTTGATATCAAAAAAGGTAAAATAAAAAAAACGACATTTTTTAATTAATTGTACCCTATAAACGGTGTTTGTGTCTGTCGGTCTGTCTGTCCGTCTGTGTGTTTGTTCCAGTTAATCTCCAAAACGGCTGGACCGATTTTGATGGGACTCAAGTTTCAACGTTTTTTTCCAGATAGCTGGTGTTAAAAGGCCCAACATAGGCTACTTTTATTTCAGAAAACAAATTAGGGTTCGGTGCAAAAAAATTAAAACCCTTGAAATTGCTAACAAACTCCGATTCAAACAGCTAATCTCTGAAACAGTTGAAGTGATTTTGACGGGACTTTTACTGGCAGATATCCGATTTTATAAGGAGTAACTTAAGCTTACTTTTATTTTAGAATAAGGTTTAGAGAAAATCCGATTAAAAAGGGAAGTTATTTTTTTTTATAATAATTTCATACGAAGAAAGTCCGCGGACAACAGCTAGTATCTCATAACTCTAGGGTATGAATGATACTATATCAAAGAACCAATTGGCATATTACGAATTATTTTTCATTCATTTTATACAAAATAATTCGACAAAGTCAGGATTATTAATGTAAAACAGTCCTTACATGAAAAATGACAATGATTGGTTTGAATGAAAATTAATTACACGTATTTATCAATGAAACTTAAATTAATTATGATTAATGATATCTTCGAAACTATGCATTTTTAGACCACATATTCTAGGACTAAAACCGTATTAAGGGATAGAAAAAAAACACGTTGTATTACTCGTAATGTAGTTAACATTACGAGTAATACAACGTGTTTTTTTATATTATAAGAATAAAATAACAGTTCAATCGTACGTCAAAAAATCATAAACAAACACATACTAATTGTAAACAGATTCAATAATAGCGTTGGCAGTGCTTATTGTGCTACGATAGTTGCTACGAGGCCTACGCCGTAGCGTACGTAGCGCGTAGTAATAAAGTCGATGACAAATTACAGTTTCGTATCCCTTCGAAGGGAGCGAAAGCACACCGTTTATGTTATATTATGTGACTGTAACAAGTTTAATTCCCAGATAAGTATGGTTTAATGTGAGTTCGGGGTTAGTTTGCAAAAGTTTTTATGAGTTTTTTTGTCCTTTTTCGGGTACCTGGTGTAATACAAAAGTTGCCGTCGATTTCTATGAGGAAAAAAAGATATAATTCCCTTTTAGAAACGATTACCAGATTTTTTAAAACTGATCTATTTAATTTTTCTTCATATGAGCAAAATAAAAGATATCGACTTGAGTTGGTGCTAGGAGCTCGTGGCTAAATAATAACAGCCGCTCGGGTCGATCTTTAGGTTAAGCCGTGCTTGCCTAGGTTGATCCGTGGATGAGTGACCACCCAATACATACCGAGTTTCCTCCATGCCTCGGAAAGCACGTTAAACCGTTGGTCCCGGCTGTCATTTGTAGGTCTTTGATAGTCGTTAAGGTAGTCAGTGGCTCGAAAGTCTGACAACCAGTATTACCAAAGGGTAGCGTGTTACCCAATGCTAGCTGGGTTGTGGAGGTCAGATAAGCAGTCGCTTCATGTAAAGTAATGGTATTCAGCTGCATCCGGTTAGACTGGAAGCCGACCCCAAAATAGTTGGGAAAAAGGCTAGGCAGATGATGATGTCTTGAGTTGGTACTAAATGTTTTTCGAACCCAATAATCTTCCCTTACAACATTTTCTTATTGGACTCAATATTCAACAGCGCTAACTTAATATTAACCTCCGGTACAAAATTGATAACTACCGAATTATTTTCTGCGGCACGAGGAAATTGAAAACTTTTAGGCGTGTCACGTTTTTTGTAAAAAAAATAAGATATTCAGCGAGTGACGTCGGCCCGGTATAAAACTCCACGAACTGAATAGTTCGTTCGAAAGCGGTAAATAAATTCCCCGGGTGTGACTTTTTATTCGTGCAACGTGTAGTCCCGGATATGTTTGTTATTGAAACATAATCTCATTTCCCTTTTGAGTGCAAAATAAATTTTAGTGTACTCCGATACTGTTGTGGATGGAAACAGAATACAAAGCATGTTAACAAGTACCAAATAGTTACGCGACGGTTATGTCGTAGTAGTTGCTTAATTATTCCTAAAATACTTTTAAATATTCTCATTAATATCTAAATAATATTCTTTGTATTTTTTAAAAGGAAAGAAATGAATTTATTAATTTAGAAATTATTTGTTATGCGATTGTAACTTTATAATCTTGGATATAAATTGCAATAAGTTTGTTATTTTTATGCATGCACATAATTGTGTAATAGTAATATTATGATATATTTGTTTTTATAAGTCATTCATTATGGAATTAAAGAGGCTAGAATAATAATAATAATTCTTTGTATTTATTTTCTCTTAAATCATTTATTTGATTTTTATAACAATCATTTAGTATCTCTAACATATTGAGTAATTGACAGTTGATTTGAATATGGTGGTTAAGTATATAAAAAAGGAGGCAAATCATTTTAACAGGCATTATGTTGTGAACTAGTGATAAGGACGTTATTCTACCCAAATACAGACTGAGTGTGAATTATAGTTTGTATTTAATTGAGTAAAACCTGCTACTGAACAACACATGTTTTCAACTGATTTTTAAAACAACCTTTTTATAAGATACCTTCATAAACTATTTGTTTATCACGGTTCGCGGCCGTTTGCCCTTCCAATGGATAGGAAAGCCATCCTCTGACAACGTTTGTGTTGTATTTTTTTATTAAGTTTCCATGAATATTGGATATTGTTTCTTTATACAAATATTTTACGTTATGTTTTATGCTTGTGTTTCATGACATAAAACTTATTTTTACGTTTCATGTGTCTGTTATCATTCCAACAATGTGGCACGGTGTTTATTTGGTCATCTATGAGCAAAATGAAAATATCTAGTAGTTACTGGAACAGGGTAGGCTTCCAAACAAAAACCTTTGATTTTATGACAAAAATCAAATTCTTATTTATCGATATATTAGGCACTAGCTTATGCCCCCGGCTTCACCCGCGTAGAGTTCCTTACTTGTCGCTCGGGATCGTACTATCTGGATATTATGTATTATAAATGTTAATCCTGATTATAAACGACGTGTGTGCCAAATTTCATTAAAATCCGGTCAGTAGTTTTTTGGGAAAGAGTAACAAACATCCACCCACACATCTATCCATCCTCATAAACTTTCGCATTTGTATTATTTGTAGGATAGGACAAATATTATAAATTCATGCGTATATCGTGAAATATAGAAGCGTCTTAACTTCAATTCTGAGAAAGTGCATCACAAGATGTCAGAACGTTTTCTTTACCTCACCAATGAAAACTCTGTCATCATATACTTCACCTAGTCGGAATGATAATACCAGCAGCCATCCAAACCCAACTTCCTCCATACTAAGAAGTTACGACAAGGTGTCTGAATTCCGTCTGCCCAGTAAATCCGTCTTAAGCCCCAGACGGCAACGCAAACAGAGACACCAGGGTTTACTCTGACACTAATTTCTGGACTATTCATACTTAAATATATGAGCGAGACAGAGTATGTCCAACAGAGACGCACACATACATATGTATGTTGGTGTTGTAATGCAAACTGCCTTTGTTTGTAGTTGCCCAACTACGCCACTTGGTATATTTTGTAGGGATTTAAGAGCGTATAGCGTAAGTTTGGTGTGAGGCGATTATTCTAACTGTGCTGTTTTGATATGTAAAATGAGTGGTGTGGTTATGGTGTTTGAATTGGTAATTAGTTGGTCATAATAACTATGTTACCCGGGTCAAAGACTTCTCTTCATTCACAAGACACGAGTATTGATTATCAATTGGGTGCGATTAGTGTAACCGGTCAAAAATCGTTTAAAATACTCTTATTATTTGTTAAAATTATTTCTTACAATGCTGTGATTTATATTTAAACGTTTCACCTGCATAAAACCGCCATTTAAAACAAATTTAACTGCAAAATTCAAATTGATGAAATAATAATATCCACTCTCTAGACTAGATGAATAAATTACTATTTTTTCAAATTAGCTGAAAATTCGATTCAAAAGATTTTAGATAGCATTTTTACGAATGATTACAGAATTTTTACGACCACTTCAGATTTTATGTGTCGCCCGAGGTAATTGCTTTGCCATAGATTAAAATAAAGATATTCCAGTGTTTCACAAGAGATTCAAACTTTTTTATTGTAGGGTAATATACCTATTATAAATACAGAACGAAAATTTCTGTTTCTTCTTGTACAGAAAGGGAATGTCGCGCACTGCTCCTCAGAAGGGAGCAAGCAGATATAATTTAAAGACAAAACTTCGGTCATTTTCCTCACTCGAGTACTTTTTATACCCGAGGGGGAGGCACAATAGTTGTTCACAAAAAAGAATAATAAATCTATTTCCGAGCTGTAAATCTCTGTGACAAAGTGGTCCGTTGGTTCGTGTTTCACGTAAATGTTTTTACCTGTGACCAAATGAGACTGTCGTTCGTAAAGGTAGGGTGAAATTGGATTCATCATTGATTCAAAGAGGTCAACCCGCCAATACCCAACCTGTATTTGTGGATCGCGCCGTTTATGTGCAAATACGAGTTTTTATTCAATACGGGATCTGATTGTGGGGTCAGCGCAGTATGCTAAATTTAGGTTGGTATAGATGCCCGCAAATGGCAACCGTGTGGCACGTTTAGGGTTATGCCGCTGAATAAAATGTAACCGACGCTTTAAAAATAAAAATGGCAAGCGATAAGAGCGGGATTATTTTGAATTTTTCAGATAAAATTTCAAGCTTGAAAAATGTTGTACCTACAACTGTTTGGAGTAAATCTCGTAATAATTAAGAGATGAGTACATTTTTGTTGAAGTTATCTTTGCGCAGAAAACAACCAGTAATTCAGACTAGTCACAGAAAAATGTATATCCGTTATTTTAATCAGTCCACAGTTATGAAAAAACTATTCCTGTACAAATAGGTGCTGGAAAATGAGGACGGGAAATGATATTTACATATTTATGAATGTGTTATTAGTTCTACAAAAAATAACGGACTTAAGATTCTTTTCCGTAAGGTAATATTCCTGTATGCAAAACATCTTATTTTTCACTTGAGAAACATTATACCTATTACTTAAATAAACTAACAAACAAGATGTGACACCATGTATTATATTAAGGTACTTACAGTTCGTTTTTGTGTAAAGCAAAAGAACATTATTTTTTAAGTAAAGAGGACACTGCGTCTATTTGCTATTATAGCCATTTTATACAACAAATTTAACTATTTTAAAGTCGTAGTACATTGGATAGTCAATTCGCTTCACAATTATTTTCCCTGACTTTGCTTACTTTATCAGGTGTAATGAGTATCATCAATCATTATTTATTAATCCCTAGTTAACAACAATACTTTAAACACCAACCAGATTGACCAGAGAAGAAATAGAAAGTCAAATAACAGTAAAATAAAACGATACAGTCCTCATATTGCGCAACCGAGTCCATTGGTTTTTATGAGAGGGTAGATGTTAATGTGATCACTAACATACATACACTAAGTACGTATGTACCTATGAAACGTACCTATTACACAAAAGAGATAGATAGAGAAGGTCCTCCCATTACCACGAAGGTATGGAAGCCACAAGGCGCTTTTAAGATTGATTTTCAAATATTGTTTAAAAAATACCACTTTAAAAAAACTTTGCCCACACTTTAAGTACAGTTTTCGAGGCTTTAAATATTTTTGTAACTAATTCAATAGTACTATCATGGTCTTCATCTGCATAGCCTTTTCTATATTGGAGTCGAATTCCAGTTTAACGGGATGCTGCTAATTTACATAAAAGACTAGTCCTTGTAAAATAACATAAATTGAAAGAAAGAATTTGTATTCAGAATAGATTCGCTTTCGTGTAAGAGATGGGCTTTCGTTCGCGAATACGCGTGCGTGCACCTGATTTCGCTTGTTGTATACGACTATACGGGGTGGAAGGGGCACCGACACGAAAACGGTTGCCATGTATTCAGTACATCATTTTGAGCCCCCGACATAGAAATAAATCAGCTGTTCCATACATTTTGACCGTGTAGGTAATGCATTTTTGTAGAAAACAGCTGATATTTTTTAAATAACCGATGAAAATTTGAATGATGTACTGAATACGAGGTAACCGTTTTCGCGTCGGTGTCCCTTCCACCCCGTATTATATCGCATAAAGACCTTCTGTCCCTATCTGCTTTGTGACTCTATGGATGCACGATTGCCAAAATCACAGAGAACCTCTGGGCTATTTTCGGCTTAATAGAAGTCTACATACGTGATAGTTTTACGTAATCTTTTTGTGATATGTGATTTGAGTCGGTAATTGAGTGCCGTTGGTAAATACCTGGGGGAAGACTGTTGTTGTTGTGGATAGGGAAAATGTATGTTTTGAAATGTTTCACGTATCGAGAATCAAAATAACCTCACTTGTTGTCATCATGGTCAGATCTTCAACAACCATTTGTTTTGTTTTTGTAAATATCTCGTTTCTAGTGTTAATTATAACCATATGTTTTGTTTTCAGTTTTATACTGAAGAATAATAATGTAAAGATATTCTTAATTTTTATTGCACTCAAAATAACAAATACAGAGTTGATATGACAGAGGGGCATTAAATTACACTACGTATACTATACGTGTTTAGTATTAATTCGATACGGTATAAAAATAAAAAGCGCCAAAAAGAGATTTTTTTTTTTTCAAAGAAACTAAATAGCTTACAAATCAGAATAAAACGTAACCACCCTGTGTAAAGAAATTTGTCGGTTGTACTTGTGACATGCGTCAGAGCGGCAACAAAGCATCGTAAATTTATCGTTGTAAAGTGCCTGACCTATGCTTAGACATAATCAGCTGTTAGGAAAAATGCATCGTGTTCAAATGTTGCAAAAACTTAAAAAATCATTTGCGGCTAAACTACTGCTCCTATTTAATTGATTTTTAGTACAGAGCTTGAAAATGGTACCTAGTATAGGCAGTTCAAAGGAAAGCCTCTCTGTCGTATCAACTTTGTATACATACAAATTGCAGAATCAGAATCATTTATTTGTAAAACATAGGTATAACATTAGAGATCTTATAAATAGTTAAGGTTCTTGCTATGTTTTGTCGTTACTGACATACAAATTGGAAAAGAAAAAATCAACTAAAATTACAAACAAATAAAAAAAAGATTACAAATAGAACATGTCAATTAAAATAAAATAAAATAAAATAAATCAGACATAAGAAACGTCAACAAAAATTAAAATCTTACAAATAATAAAATGTCAATAAAAGTAAAAATCATAAAATAAAAACAAATATAAAATGTCAAAAGTCATAAAATCACATAATTATCGGATTAATTCACACTAAAAATTATCATTTAAATATTCATCCACACTATAATAACATTTCTCAAGTAGTATCCCCTGAAAGGACTTTTTAAATCTGTTTAAAGGCATACACTTAATTTCATCAGGTAGTTTATTATATATCTTGGGAGCAAAACCAAATAAGCTCTTTTTCAATAGTGCAGTTTTGCACTTGACCGAACATAATAAATTCTCATACTGGGCACGAATTGGAGTTTTTTTTACCGATGAATATTTTTTAAACAGATGTTGATTTGTTTTCACTAATAATGCAATTTCCAGTATGTACAGAGATGGCAGGGTTAATATTTTAGGGTTTTTATTTTTAGGGTTAATAATATAGAATTGGGATTTCTTACAGCAAACCTAATTTTTACTGCGAGATTTGTTGAAGAGGATATATTTATGCATATGGATATGATAAAATAAAAAAGAAATCAATTAATTTGAAATAAAAACCTTTTAGAAAACAAACGTAAATCAATATCCTTCACCAATATTAGACAAAACGAAAATATTTCAGCAATTTCCCTGAGATTACTCATAACACAGAAATAAAGGAACTAATATTTATTTTGAAGTATTCTCCCAACAGTTCCGTAAATTAAATTGAAACTGAAATTCAATTTCGTAGACGGAGATGGTATCGGTATTGTACAACTGAAGTAAACAATATGGTGTATGGCTTATTGTTTCTTAGTTTTCTTTTTAAGAGGTACTATTAGAATGCCTCGAGCAATACTAAGTGCTAGCGGCTAATGTAAGATGAACTACCGCGCGTCCCCAAAGATGTTCCATGTAAGTGTTAGAGGGGATTAAAAGGGTAAGAATAGAGGTCTATGCGATCGGTCGGGTTGTTCCCTGATCGCATTGCGTCTGCTGGGTCGATAAGATCGCTTTGTTTGCACTTCTATCTTCCCTGTGTTTTCAACTATGATGTATCGCTTTCCTTTTAAAATATGTAGCCAGGTACAGACGATGCATATTGTTTCATTTTATGATGAAATAGCAAGGTTTGATGGAAATGTCTGCCGTTTGCGAAAGGTATGTGAATATTTGAATGCATCTCATATCTTGATATTAGTTTTGTATCAAAATAAAAGCTATCAAATTCCACCGCCCCTGTTTGGGGTCTTGTGCATCAAATAATCAAACTCAAACTCAAAGCATTTATTTCAATTAGACCATTACGATCACTTTTGAATGTCAAAAAAAAAAACAAAAAAAATCGAAGCTACAGTCCCAGTCACAAGGTGTAATAACTTGTAGTTGCACATTCCAAAGCGTAGATCTCTATGGAGAAGAATGGGCAAGAAACTCCATGGACATTGCCACGCGAACGAAGTAGCGGGCAACAGCTAGTTATACATATATGTGAGAACGATGTAGAAAGACGTGCACATTAAGAGCTTCCAGAGTAAAAGATTAAACCAACAATTAAAAAATAAAGTAATTAAAATAAACCGTGGCAGCTAAGAGATAACCAGTACCAACTGACAGCACCCGTTCACGAACATGACGCATGGATCAGCGCTGTTTAAAATAGCAGATTTTTTTTTCACAAATTGGAAGTTTGATCTTCACTTTTGCAAAATAAACTTTGGCGCTGTAAGTAATATTCTTTTTCACGAATTTTTTGCAAAAGTATATCTCAAATTAATACTCAACATCTAACTAAATACTAAGTACTTACTCAAGAGCCGTACTTATACAAGTTTTCTCGCATAACGAGTCTATTCACAACAAAAAATTGCGTTAAATTGGAAAATCAGTGAACAGCAACATTGAGAAAATTACATTGCTTTCACGCAGTAACTCAGTGAATTGCTACTGAGCTATTTTGTGTTATTATTTAAAGAGCAATAGAAAAATATCTAATAAGATGTTAGAGGGAGTATTTCGCCCCCTAACTGGGGTAAATTGTAAAATTGCGACGGGGTTTATCAAAGGAAGCGTAGTTCCGAGTCAAATGTTATCAATTACCCTGTGCAATATGGGTTTTTTAACATGGATAATGAAAGTTATAGGTAGGTAGATTATCAGCTATCACAACTTTTACCACTTTAATGATTTATTATCTAATATTTCATATTGATGAGTTGGTGGAGAACAAGTTATTTTTGGATCAACATAAATGTTGTCTTATTTTAGATTTCAATATTTTTTCTTCTTATATCGGCTTCGACCTCTTTTCACTTTGTTGTTACTTTAGTCACGTAATGATATTTTTTTTTGTTAGTAAACATTCTATTAGACCGTCTCTTAAATTGTATTCAAAGGTCATCCGACTACTTTATCGACCACCCATCACAATACTATGTTTGATTAAATACTACCCGTATTTAAACGAGCGATAATAAATTCAAATTAAAGGTGTCAAATTGAATATATGAAATACTAAGTTGGCGAATACAAATGTTAAAAACGGTGACTTGAAAATACAAATTTAAGTTACTAGTTGTTCAATACAATTAATGTGATAATTCACGGACTCAGAAAAAAAAACTAAAATAAGCTTTTTAACCACTAGATTGTAGCTATAAGGCGTAATCAACGTAGCTCCGCAGCGCAGGGTTCCAGTATCTGCTTGCAGGGTTTAAAGAAACCTGACACGAAGGGGATGTCGTTGTCTTAGTTCGCGCGCTCATTAGACCCCGCCATCCCCTTCGAACCTAACCTGTCCGAGTCGGGGTGCCGCAAGTTTCGAGGTCGCTTGCGTTCCTCCTTGCTCCTAGCCGCAATGACCGGATAAATATTTACTTATTAGTATAATAGTCGCCCATTCAGTATGTTAAACGCAAAGTAATTTATTCGCCCCATTAAATTTTTCCCTTATGTTAATTTGTATGATGTGAGAACGCGATAGAGATCTAACCGTGTCCCAAATTTCGGTGCTTACGAGTACAATAATATAGAAATTAAGGGTAGTTACATTTATCTAAAAAATAATAATCAAAAGTAACTATCTTATAATACGCAATGAATAACAATTTATTGGTATGCAAACAAGATTGTAGAATAGTAAATTAATTAGACAAGACAATGCTGATACAATACCAAATGAAAAAGAATACTAAAGAAAATAATAATTGAAGCGAGACGGAGAACTAATTTGAGCTATACTTGAGTATAAGTACGTGTATAATAAATACTCAATGTTTCTAAAACTACGTGTCTAGTAAATGTTTATTGTGTTGTTATTGAATTTATAAGCTCTTGAATACTTCTATTGACTTTGGAAGAGCTCGTGTCTATGGGTCAAGCGGTCGCAAGCGCGACTACTGAGCATGAGGTCCTGGGTTCGATTTCCTGGTCGGGCAAAGTGTTATTGGGTTTTCCCATCAGGAATTTCTCAGTGACAGCCACGGAGTCTAGAGGTGCGCCCGGGTTAAAGGCAATAGGCTCGCCACTGCCTAACCCTTCGGGGATTACAGGCGTGATGTTATGTTTGGTTAATAACTTATTAACTTTCAGTACTTTTGCAAGGAGACTTTATGGTTGAATGTCAATTTTTAGGGTTCTGTACCGTAAGTGTGCCAATGGGACCTTATTCCTACGGCTTCGCTGTCTGTCCGTCCGTCTGTTGATCCGTCTATCAATGGGCTGTATCTTTTCAACCGTGATAGGTAGACACTTGTTCACGGAGTCAGTATTACTAAGGCTGCTAAAACAACAAATAATAAAATTGTGTGTGAACTCTTCACGTGCGACTCGCACTTGGCCGTTTTCTTTCATTAAATTAGTTTGTATTGAATGAAAGTTTCAGTCTACAAAACTGTCAATTATTACCGCTTTGTATTCGGTTTAGGTGTTTGGTTTCAATAAAATATACTTTCTTTCAATCGAAACAGTACTTGTCACTGCACAAGACGTAAAGAACGAATACAAAGTACATTGTAATCTGATTCCAGTGACACCAAGAGACTGAATTACACCCAGTGCTTCAAACAAAGAGCGAATTGCTACCAAATCAATACTCCGTAATTACGATGTAAAACATCCCGGTTCGCTGTTTTCACCTTGAACCACAGAATAGTAACAAAAAGAGTATTAAGTTCGACGCAAAAGGTGTAAAACAAATCTTCGGGGAGACTTTGTATATTGCTGCGACAATCGTTAACTGGAATACATCGTCACGCGGCTGAAGTGAACTAGCTAGGCTAAGGCTGCAAAACTTTTAAGGGCAATTTATAAGAATAACTTATACTGTAGTATATTGGTGGTGTTTCTTGTTTCGGAAAAAATCTGTCATTTTTGCCGCCTGGAGATGGTGGAGTCGGATTTTTGCTCCACAAGATGGTTGTAGTGATTCAACTCATTTTGGACAAGTTCTGAGATCTCCAATAAAACTTACACCCGGGTCCCTTTTGTGCTACACTTTTGGCAATACATCCATAAACTCACACCTTTTCCCGGTAAGTAGAAACCACAAAACACCACCTGCTGCGATTCTTCTCACTTTTCGTGAGCTTCGGCAAAAAAAGCAGAAGAATACTTAATGATTCTATTGACGGCAACTCAGTAAGTTATGTTGTAAGCAAGAATAATTATACCAGTCTGATTTTCTCCTAACAAAAACTCATCAAACAAAACTCGCTTGGTACACACTCCAAATCTGTACTATTCCGTATTTCCAAACTCGGCTTTCATCTCGAGTGCTGCGAAATTTTCACATTACTAGGCGCGTTGTTTCGGCAAGCGTGTTAATTCTCGGCTCGGAGTAATCAAGTTAGTGAAACTTCGCGACTTATTCCCGACTGGCTAATGAACGAACTCGTTGCAAGTGCACAAGAGACTTCGGACGTGTCTCAAATTACATATTCGAGCAGTTGATGAGTAGGATTAGTGTGTATTGTGTCTCTTATGTAGGGTCTCTGAAATGTTACAATTTAATGTCTTTAAATTTTATTTGTTCGTAAAATGTGTGTATTGTGTCTCTTATGTAGGGTCTCTGAAATGTTACAATTTAATGTCTTTAAATTTTATTTGTTCGTAAAATGAAAACTTTGTTAAATCAATTAATTTTTACAAACATTCATATTGTCAAGCCTTTATAACCCGAATGGCAAGGCAGATAGGTAGGATCACCTACCCATCCCCCTATCTAGTCCAGTAATAGGGGGAGAGCTTGTTGCTAACAACCAGATACAAAATTCTGGCCTCCAGGCACTCATTCTGATGAAAATGAGAAATTAAATGAAAAATGGTTTGTTATTTTAACAAGTAATCCTTAACTACTCGTGATTGGAGCCTCCTTTTAAACAAACAAGCCTGTATAAGAAAGTTCCGCTCTTCCATAATTAAAAATGTAATATTTACCTGATTATTCTTACTGTTTATAAATTGAGTAACTGATATAACTAAGTTTAATTGTAAACTTACTACGATGTAGATAAAACTCTAGCAAAAGGATTTTTCCAATGATAATTTCTGATAGCGTCATCCCACTGCTGGGCAAGGGCCTCACCCCCTTCTAGTTCTTCCAATCCAGGGTTAATGATAATAATTAAGCTTATTATAAACATAAATTTTCAGTAGGAGCTCGTGGCTTAATAAGAACAGCCGCTCGGGGCGATCGTAAGGTTACGCTTGCCTAGGTTGGTCCGTGGATGGGTGACCACCCATTACATACCGAGTTCCTCCGTGCCTCGGAAAGCACGTTAAGTCGTTGGTCCCGGCTGTCATTTGTAGATCTTTGACAGTCTTTAAGGTAGTCAGTGGCTTGTCTGCTCCACTTGGGCGGAGCACCGCCGCCGTGTCCTCGTAGCGGCGATTGGCGGCGGCGACCTCTCGCGCCCGTCCCTGGTTCAAGCCATGGTTCGGGGCGAGAGGGAATGGGAAGCCGTCACCTCCTTCTGCGAAGCAGTCATGCTAGTGAAGGAGGTGGCGGAACGTGAGAGGGAGAGAACCTCACGTCCCAGCCGCCGCGGGAGAAGCACCGGGCGTCGGGGGCCACGTGGTAGCTCTCGGCCACCGTAGGCGCGGGCCTGTGGACGGTGAGTAATGGGCTAGCTCGCCGTCCGTCCGTCTTATGGCGGCAGGCCGTGTCGACGGCGCGTTCGTGTTCCACGCGCGACTCAAAGAGATGTCAGCAAACATGAGGGGCCCGCAAGGGCCGATGCCTACCAGGGCTGCGAGACTGTTCGAAAGAGATAACACGGCCCTGGAACATAAAGAGCAAAAAAGGAACATGGATGGTTTTTAGTCAGTAAAAGTCTGACACTCCCTTCCGCTCATGAGTCATTTGATAATTTCCCATCCGAAAAAAAAAGGTAGTCAGTGGCTTGAAAGTCTGACAACCAGTCTTACCAAAGGATATTGTGTTACTCAGTGCAAGCTGGGTTGTGGAGCTCAGATAGGCAGTCGCTCCATGTGAAATACTGGTATTCGGCTGCATCCGGTTAGACTGGAAGCCGACCCCAACATACTTCGGAAAAGGCTAGGCATATGATAAACTCAAGTTTTAGCCCAAACAAAAAATATCTAGGACTGTATTTTGCTAAAAGGACAAACCTAGAATAATAATACATTTATATTTTAGGTGGATCGGGTCATATTATGAAGGTGGTAAAAATTAAAAAAAAAACCGGACAAGTGCGATGAGATTCGCGCGAGAGGGACTCGCGCTTCCGTATAAACTTGTTTGTATTTTGTTATTCAACTACATGTTTACGTGTGTGCGGTAAGACATTGCTTCTCGCCAAATTTCATGATTCTAGGTCAACGAGAAGTACCCTATAGGTTTTGATTCCCTTATGAAACCGCAAAATATGCGACATAAACGGTCATATCTTTTGATCGCTTTGACTTCCAAGTTTTATTTTTTCACTGCTTCAAGCTTCACCAGAATTAAATATTTGATATTAATTTCAACTTGATACTATTACCTCCACGCGTTCCTGAGAAAAAGAGTCCTGACAGACGGACAGTCAGACAGACGGACAATAAAGTGATCCTATAAGGGTTCCGTTTTGGCAAAGGCCGGAAAAAGGCCGGGGCTGCTTTCAAGCGGCTCCTGCCCAACCTGAGGGGGCCAAACGCCTCCTGCCGGAGGCTCTACGCGGGGATCTTGCGGTCCATGGCCCTTTACGGGGCCCCAGTGTGGGCGCGTTCGCTGAGGTTGCGTGCCAAGCACTACCTGAACGCGCCCCAAAAGGTGGTAGCCGTAAGGCTCATCCGTGGATACCGCACGATCTCCCGCAAGGCGGCGAGCCTCCTTGCCGGATTGCCGCCATGGGATCTGGAGGCCATAGTCCTTGCGCGCCTGCACGAGTGGCGCGCGGAGGTACTGAGCCGCGGGGTAACTCCGCTGCCGCGGCATATTGTCGCGCGGCGGACAGACCTCCGCCGTGATCTCATGGCGACATGGAGGGAGCGACTATCGCAACCCCGTGCAGGGTACGCCACGATAGTGGCGATAAGTCCCCTCTTTGAGGAGTGGCTTGAGAGGCGCCACGGCGCCCTCACCTTCCGCCTGACGCAGGTCCTCACCGGACACGGGTGCTTCGGGAGGTACCTGCACCGAATTGGGCGGGAGGAAACGCCCGGGTGCTACAATTGCGAGGATCGACCGGAGGACACGGTGGAGCACACCGTCGAGGTCTGCTCCGCTTGGGAGGAGCACCGCCGTGTCCTCGTAGCGGCGATTGGCGGCGGCGACCTCTCGCGCCCGGCCCTGGTTCAAGCCATGGTCCGGGGCGAGAGGGAATGGGAAGCCGTCGCCTCCTTCTGCGAAGCAGTCATGCTAGCGAAGGAGGCGGCGGAACGTGAGAGGGAGAGAACCTCCTCACGTCCCAGCCGCCGCGGGAGAAGCACCGGGCGTCGGGGGCCACGCCGTGATGGCTCTCGGCCACCGTAGGCGCGGGCCTGTGGACGGCGAGTAATGGGCTAGCTCGCCGTCCGTCCGTCGTATGACGACGGGCAGGCCGTGTCGACGGCGCGTTCGTGTTCCACGCGCGCCTCAAAGAGTTGTCAGCAAACGGGAGGGGCCCGCAAGGGCCGGTGCCTGCCAGGGCTGCGGGACTGTTCGAAAGAGATACCGCGGCCCTGGAACATAAAGGGCCAATGAAGGAACATGGGTGGTTTTTAGTCAGTAAGAGTCTGACACTCCCTTCCGCTCCGCCCAGAGCGGGAGGAGTTATTTGATGATTTCCCACCCCCTGTTTTGGCCGACTGATGAACGGAACCCTAAAAACTATCATAACAATATACTTTTAGGGTATACAATAATAATAAGAAATAAAATAAATGAAAGAATAATATTCACAGTTAAAATAAAATGGTTAATTACGCACTTTCCTAGAACATAGCTCATCCCTTTTCAATGGAAAACACTTTAAAAAAAACACTGTTTTTTTTGAAATTTTAAGAGGACATAAACCATTTGTTTGTCCGGTGCCTGAATTTATTCCAGTGAGTTGAAATGTAAAATAAATGTTTTATAGAGTAATGGGAGGCTTAACATTCACTTTGTCCTCGTTTTAATGGTGGTATTGGTCCTGCTTTGTCTTTATTATTTTTTTCTTACCTACTAACAGGAAAAAAATAATATGGTGAGACAGGGATTGATCGATTTTTTTTCTGTTCCTGACCGTTTTTGGTCACGGCGACCAATCTCAACGAAGATAAACCATCGGGAATCGGCGCGGGAGATATTATGGTACACAAGTGCGTGCGCAGGCACAGGTACACTTTCCTTTCCCTTACTCTCATAGTCCGACGGAAAGGCAATCCGACACGAACGGAGAGAGCGCAGGCGCAGGACCACCGCCTTAACGTGCTTTCAGAAGTACGGGGGTATCATACCGCCAATTTCCAAAATACGGGTTGCTACTAAGAATTTATAAGGGAAAAACCTAATAGTATTTTTTGTCAAACTCGGGAATCAAACCCAGGATAATGCAGGTCGCGGGTCGTCACCCAGGCAGACGCATTACATCATGCCACTTATTTCATCACCACTGCTCTCAAAATGGTGACGGAAAATATCGTGAGGAAATCGGCATGTCCTAGAACCAGCCTATGTCCCAGCAGTGGGAACATGAGAACATTATAGGCAGATTATACTTATAACTAGTGAAACGCCTGGTTGCGAGATACAAGAAACCAGTGAGTATGGCTGAAATTATGATGATGTTAACTAGTGACCCGCCTATGCCTTGCAATGGTGTAATCTACTTGTATGGCGACTTGTCAAAACAACTGTAATTGTGTGCTATACGTTTCGGAATAAATTCTTTAAATAAGTATAATAATTATAATCAGCCTATAATGTACTCACTGCTAGGACACACGCCTCCTCCCTATGAGTGGGAATGGGCTATAAATCTACCACGAGACTGAACATTTAGAATCGACTACCTTTTTTTTTTTTTTTTGGTGGGTGGGAAATCATCAAATGACCCCCCCCCCCCGCTCTGGGCGGAGCGGAAGGGAGTGTCAGACTCTTACTGACTAAAAAACACCAATGTTCCTTCTTTGGCCCTTTATGTTCCAGGGCCGCGGTATCTCTTTCGAACAGTCCCGCAGCCCGCAGGCACCGGCCCTTGCGGGCCCCTCCCGTTTGCTGACAACTCTTTGAGGCGCGCGTGGAACACGAACGCGCCGTCGACACGGCCTGCCCGTTGTCATACGACGGACGGACGGCGAGCTAGCCCATTAGTCACCGTCCACAGGCCCGTGCCTACGGTGGCCGAGAGCCATCACGGCGTGGCCTAGAATCGACTATCTTGTTTAGAATATCTAAGAGGACATAAAAAGCGACCTTACCTATGGTCGGCTCCAGGCTGGGGTAGGCTTCCAGTCTATCCGGATGCAGCTGACTGCATACGGTTAGACAGGAAGCCGGCGCCAGCATAGTTGGAAAAAGGCTAGGCAGATGATGACATAGAATAATGTCACTTAAACCACTCCATAAATTGATGTTAAACCAACTAATTTAATCAATTCATTTAGCTTAACCGACTTAGGGGAAAAAGGGAGGTGATTAAGTAAACGGCAGATAATATGAAAAAATAACGATATTTCTTATTTTTTCGAGTACGCATTACGAATCACGTAACGCCCAGTAATTTCAAAGTTAAAGTCCGTTACAAATGTCACTTGCACTATTCTACTGAATTATTTTAGGCAAACTAATTAATGTAAATAAAAAAGAACCCAACAAGAAGTGTTCATTTAATTTCTTTAACTAGCTATACATCGTACGCATGCATACTTATAATTACAAAGCAAATTAGAGTAGCAACGCTGGGAGGGGATGCCCTAGAAGGACATACACTGGGGGTCTAAAATGGCCGCATTAGCAGAGTCATAATAGGATAATAATATGAATTACGTTTAAATTCTTATAATGGTCATAGACGTACCTACTATTATGAATTGTCACCTTGTCTATGACCAGATGAACGTGGACGAGGCGTATTTGGTTATTAAACTACATATTTACGGTTTTCAGTTTTTTTTTTCATTTGCTGTAAGACATTGCTTCTTGCCAAATTTCATGATTCTAGGTCAACGAGAAGTACCCTACTGGTTTTCATTACCTTGTGAAATCGCGAGGTCTATATATTTTTTTTATGTATAATGGGCCTACTCTTGACCTCAGTCTAGTCCTAGAGGACTGAGATGAGGTCGACGATGGAACGAGCTAACCCAAAAGAAGCCTATTAACTCGCGACTTAAATAGATTGGGGTCATATGAACATGGTCATATGCTACATAAACGGTCATATCATTTGATCGCGTTAACTTACAAGTTTGATTTTTTTACTGCTTCAAAGGGGTAGTAGATTTGAGTATTAGACACTAATTTCAGCTTGATACCTTTACGCGTTCTTAAGGAAAAGGGTCTTGATTGAAACACAGTCCGTTTTGGCCGATTGTGGTACGGAACCGTAAAAAGCGTGAGCATAAGTATGTATCTATGTCTAAAATCTATTATCAAACAGCAACCTCTTGTTCGCTTCATATTCACAATGGCTAACGAAGAGTATTGCTTTAGTGACCCTTTCGCTGAAGGGCTCGTGTTTTCTATGCTTCATTCCCATACCGTGCAGCGTCGCGTGCGCCACCTCCGCCGGCAGAGAACATACTGGAGTTATTAGGACCAGCTGCAAAATAAAAGAAACTTACATTCATTTATTTGTTTTAAAAATAATCTGTTGTCCAAAAACTATATTAACAGTATAATTTATCGTCGCATCGCAAGCGCGATCAGATCGCTGTTGAGCATGAGGTCCTGGGTTCGATTCCCAGGTCGGGCAAAGTTTTATTGGGGTCTTTCTACAGGAATTTAACGCAGTTTGGATATGTGGCCGGTAAAAAAGTCAAGCAAATGCTTGAGGTTTAGTGTTAATGGCAAGGAAGGAGTATACATGGTGATATTACAAAAAAAAAGATAAACATACGCGTCGCCCGTAAGGTTTGCTGTAGAATGGCAAGCAGCAGCTTTCAAGTACCCCTGAATGATTGTAATACAGGAAAGTAAAGTTCTTCTTTTTTGCTGCTTCTACCGGATCGTGTTCTACGAATTTCAAACAGGATCTCCTCTCTAGATAGCTGTGTCCTTTTTTCACGATAGTCATTAGACGTTTCGGGGCTACAAGAAATTAAAAGTTTTGATAATTGAAACTACCCTTGTTATATGACGTACGTTCCAACGAAAATTCAATCGGAAATAACAAATGATAATTATAAAATAATTTAAAGAAAAACAAAAAACCCGACTGTGTAAAAACTAATTTTAAAAAATACGTGAAAAAATTAACTTAAATAAAAACTAAAAAGAAAGAAACAAGCCCAGTAGTTTAAATCATAAATTCTAATGCAGAACAGAACGACTCACAGTCGGGGCCCCTTGGGAAGATTTGATTGGTATTTGAATGGGCCCCGACTGTGAGTCGTTCTGTTCTGCATTAGAATTTATGATTTAAACTACTGGGCTTGTTTCTTTCTTTTTAGTTTTTATTTAAGTTAATTTTTTCACGTATTTTTTAAAATTAGTTTTTACACAGTCGGGTTTTTTGTTTTTCTTTAAATTATTTTATTTTATTTTATACTTTTTAGTTACGATTCATTGACTTCGTTATAAGATGGTAAATTTCGCAATCTAGTCATTTCATTGAGGGAGTTAATATCGTGGGGATTATTTAGTAACTTGCGGTGGTCTAAACTACTGATGATTAGTCCCTTTAGAGACCTAACTCGGCTCAAAGCTACATATGCTTGACCTTTATGCTGGTCCAAAGTAGTTCCTTGGAGCTTGTGTACAGTTACACCCCAGCACAATATCAATGGCAACATTTTTCGCTCTACTTTACCCTGTCCGCAAAGTGCATCGAATTCTGTCGACGATGGTTAGATTGTGACTCCTACTCCAGGAACACTGTTTTTAATAGCTTTGTCGTCAAATTCTATATGTATAAACAGCCTGTGACAATTCTCCGGGTTCCAATTGATCCCTCCGAAGAGCTGGCCACTCAATTGTTCTTATAACACCCATTGCTCCGTTAACAAGACCATGGATAACATTCAAATTTATTAGTAACATAACTCGTGATCCTAAACCGATTGTTAAATATTTAACGATTCCTCCAGTTTTGTTAGGATTATCAGAAACATAAACATCTTTCGGTTTTTGACCATATGTTTTCGATTCTACTGATATATCAACTGCATGTAATTTATACAACCTAGTAGTTTTTGCCAATATAGTTGTCATCTTTTGATTATGTTCATCGACCTGTCTAGTAGTTGGGAAAACTCGAATGATTTCATTGAGATCGTCTACCTCTACCCGTCGACTATCTAATATCTCCAATTGTTGCATTGTCAGTTGACCGACTCTAAGATTATTTAATATATCCACAAATGTTGTGTCATGTCCTTGTCTCATATTTTGTGGTAACTCACAGAAATCAAATAGATGCCAGAGGTTGACTTCACCTATTAACGTCGCAGGTTGTCGATAGCAATAAGCCCCGCCAGTTGTTTTGGACACAGGTGGCAATTGCATTAGATCACCAAATAAAATAATATTACAACCACCAAAGTGCAGTCGATTATGCTTCATTTCGTGAAGGCGTAGATTAATATTCCGTAGCGTTAGGTAAGGTACCATAGAAATCTCATCTATTATCACCCAATCTATAGATTTCCATTTCTGTCGTTCTCTTTGAAGGCGTTCGCCAGTTAAAGGCCGCAGGTTTTCAAGTTTAACTCGCAGTCGCAGTTTTTAAGATATTATAGCGAAAAACTTATTAACTACTGAATTGTACCCTACCTACCGAACTATGAGTCGTGAATCGTAATAGTTTTGGTGACAGAAATGTAATGATGATAACTAAAAACAATAGGAATCCAAATTAAATATTTTCTTCATGCTTTTTCACTGTTTTTTTTTGTTTGTATATCGTTTATACTTGAAATAAAAACAAATCAATAAGTAAGAAAATTAGCGAGAATGATTGTTTTGTTAAACAACTTTAAATCGTTATATATCCTAAACTATTATTTAAAATGAAAAATGATAAAAGGAACCTAAAGATGATTTTAAAATACCTATTCAACGATACCCCACTTGACATAGTTCATCGATTTTTTTTTTTTCATTTTGACAATATAGCGTCTGGTTGTCGCTGTGGTGAATTTTGATTACTGTCATGTCTTTAGTGACACTCGCAAGGTTAAGACGAATCGATTGACGTAAGAATTATCCAAATCGGCCTACGCATTTGGTCTCTAGAACGCCACATAGAAACAAACATACATACATAGACTGATAAACACATTACCCTCCTTTGCGTCGCGCAGTCGGGTAATTAAAATAAATACAAACAATTCTTTGACTGTCTCTGAAAATGCATCATACTGTGTAAAATTCATTCAATTAGTAATTAGCAGCGACGCGAAGTCCGACCCGCGCTGTCGTTGTTTTTGTAATCTTTTTTAGTTATTATTTGCGACCTACCTCACAATTTGTTATAAACTATGTGTTAACCTTGAGGTCGCAATTGGCCCCTGAAATGTTTTACTTCGCACTGCTTCCGTAAGATTTGTCAAAATCTTACCAATACCATAGAGCCCAATTACTCCTGTCATATTTTTTTTGCAGACTGCAGGGCTAACTTTAGTGCCTGCCAGGGCTGCGGGACTGTTCGAAAGAGATACCGCGGCCCTGGAACACAAAGGGCAAAAGTAGGAACATGGATGGGTTTTAGTCAGTAAAAGTCTGACACTCCCTTCCGCTCCGCCCAGAGCGGGAGGAGTCATTTGATGATATCCCATCCCAAAAAAAAGGCTAACTTTAGTGACTGTCTCCAGTGACTTGATAAAAATGATCATTTAAACAGTCAAGTTGTCAACAAAAAGTCGTTTCAGTCAATTTATTTCATTACTACAACGTCAGATTACCTAAAAACCGTCTCGACATTTAGAAAGGATCTCTCACAGTGTGTGAATACTACAGAACTCCCAAAGGCTGCTTAAAATATTCACGTAGGTACAGACGAAAGGAATCAAACAATCGAGTAATTGTTACACCTAACCTACCCGTTTCTAGTTTACGGGATGTAGGTCTCACCGCAAATCTACTGGGAATAGACTCTGTTTGTATGTAAAATACTTTTACGAATGTGCTATGTGAGGATAAAGAAAATGTAGGTAATATATACAGTAGTATGTTACTTTTTTACGGTTCCGTACTCTAAGGGTAACTAACGGGACCCTAGTCCGTCCGTCTGTCAGTGGGCTGTATCTCATGATTCGTAATAAGTAGACGGTTGAAATTTTAACAGAATGTGAATTACTATTGCCGCTCTAACGACAAATAATAAAAAAAAAATTAAAGAGTTTTCCCCTACTATGATGGTACGGAACCCTTCATGCGCGAGTCCGACTTACACTTGGCCGGGGTTTTTAGTTCTCAATTGCTTTGAGTAAGATACTGAAAGGATGTAAAGATATCGTAAAAAGTATGCTTTCCTTTGGGGATGTGGAGACGATAAGTAGAAGGCGACTAACGAAAAGTATTTACACGGCAGATGTGAGTGGCAACGCCAGGAGTGGAACAGATGTTCATACATCTGGTCATATACGAAGCAAAAGGGGTATATAAGGACCTGCCAGGGCTGCGGGACTGTTCGAAAGAGATACCGCGGCCCTGGAACACAAAGGGCAAAAGAAGGAACATGGATGGGTTTTAGTCAGTAAAAGTCTGACACTCCCTTCCGTTCCGCCCAGAGCGAGAGGAATCATTTCAAGACTTCACATTCCAAAAAAGAAAAATGGTATGTAAGGATCGTAGCAGTTGCGTTCGGTGGTATCTGCCTATTCCCATGTGGGAATGGCGTGAGTTTATGCATGTATGTATGCAGTGACTGGGTTGTGAAAGTTAGATAGACAGTCGCTCCATGTCAAATATCTACTGGTCTAGCTGCATCCGGTGAGATGGGAAGCTGACCCAAACAGAGTTAGGAAAAAACTAGGCAGATGATGAGTCGGAATTCAATGATAACTAGTCCTTGTCGAGATTAATGAAGGCATTAAAACCTTACTAGGAAAGCTATTTATAAACCCCGTAAATTTTTGTCGAAAAACAAACAAGCTGATATCATTATATTTATTTTTGGCTCTAACAACACCCACTCAAGACATCTGATAGACAATATTATTTTTAGGAAACCATGAGACACAATATGGACTGCACCTACCAAGAATATTTAAATTTTACTGATAAAGCCAATCGATTCAATACTATAATCGTCCCTATCAGTCATCCATGACCTTAGCCGTATAACATTACCAAAAAGAATACTATTTAATGAATGGTGTCAAAATTATTTACCTCATTATTCATAATCTGCTTAGCCTTTTCATCACTATGTTGGACCCAGCTACCAGTCTAACCGGTTGCAAAACACACCCAGTTTTTTACTCGGTGTGGCTGCTAATCTGACATCGTCGACCAAAATACTGGGTTTCACGGTATGGTATTCTTGGATCGTGTCCTGAATGATCTTTGCACGAACACACGGCAGTCGCGTTCATTTTTTCTGCGTACCTGAATGTGCTCACATAGCACGCTTATTTTTGGGTTAAGCCTACCACACTATTCGCATACCATTATAACTCCTGGATAGCCAGAATCAACAGTAGTGACCACCAGAAAAGCACTGAGACAATGAAGACCGACAAAGTCCCAGCGAAACAATTTAACTGTCTCGGATCTCTTAACAAAATTAATCAGAAAAGTATAGCGGAGGAGTAGGAAAACCATATTTTCCACTTCCCTCCATCAGCAGGAGACGTAGCTTGCCGGTTTTCTGAACAAATGAACGTTGCTATCGAGTTTGTTAATGTTAAGACACTGGCATACTCACCTGTTGAATAAAAATTAAAGACAAACGGTATTATTCCTGAGTTCCATTCACAAGGCCAATTATAAGGAAGCCTGGTATCTAAAATAAATTCATTGCAAATTAAAAAATATGTTCCCAAGAATTGAAGATAAAATGTTTGGAAATTGTTTCCGAACGAACCGTTGTTTGAATGGCAAGATTCTGAAATAATTATGTTTAAATTACAAAGTAAAACAGAAAGATTTATTATCCAATTTCCGTTACGGCGTCGCGTTATGTGTATACGGTCCATGCTTCGAATTCAACAATGTAAAGTTATCGATCTCATTATTTTTCTACTATAAAATATGATGTCGTATATCAAGGCATGTCGATGAATCATGGGAACACCATGAATATTCTTAATATATTTTGCGCGTATTCAGAGTTTTTGATAACGGGTTTGGTGTGAGCTATGTACCTACATAGACGACATACAAAGAGATAGTATTATTATAGGTAAATAAGTAAATGATGTCGTGCGAGATCAGGATTTGGTGAAGCTATTTTTTGATGTGAAAATCAAAATTTCAGTTGGTCAGTTAAGTAACTAATTATAAGCTGAAATTAGTTTTATAACATAGGCATATAAACCGTCGTCGACTAGAAGATTGCACTTTTCTTTTAAAAAAAAATATCTAACGGGACTGACTGTCCTGATCTCCTGCAAAAACTGCATTTCAATGTCCCCCAGAGATGAGTTAGAATTAATCCGCCTATCTTCATTCCTTTTTTAGGGTTCCGTAGTCAACAAGGAAGAAAGAAAAAAAAACCAAAACAAAAGAGAGAAAACCTATTCTGCACACACTCTTTTGAACGCTGACCTTTTTAAAAGCGCATAGTGCTTATTTTAATTTCTTTTATTTTGTATCGTGCTTGTTAGTGATCCTAAGATTTTTACAACTTTTTCTGTTTTTACTCGTGAGAACCTGTAATTGGCTCTGTGTTATCTACTTATATAATTATTATTCATTTGTTATAGCTATTGGTTCTCCTGTTAATAAATAAATAAACCATTTAGTTAATTGATTAAATCCAGCATAGTTCAATTAGGCAAACAAAAAAGTAAAAAGATTCAAAACACTTTCTGAAACAGTAACGAGGAAAATAACATTTAATTTTGTGTTCGAAATTATCATTAATAAAACGTTGTTTGCTCAAAACATGGTAGCTAAAACGAGCGTAATTAGGGAGAATATGGACGTATCGCGGCAGGCTCGTCTCGCCTCGTGCCGCAAAAGCTAATGAATAATTTCTTGTACCAAAGAGTTTCCTACTTTGAGTCTACAGTGTACAAAGAAGCGGTATTTAAACTTCGCGGTCTTTCCACAACGGGACGACCGTGACTATACAGAGTAATTTTCAAAAAAAGGCAGTCTTGAATTCGCTGGCAGAAATGCAATTAGTGGGATCGGTCAAGTTCAAATTGGATCTTTACCAACTTTGCATTAAATGAAATCTAAAGAAAATTGTGTTCTCGTTTTTAAAGCTTCTTTCCTCTTTCTCATTTCAGTTTGGAACTATGCTTGGTAGTCGGTCTTTTACTGGTCTGTTTTAATGGATTCCGTTACCGCACTGCTGTAAACCACATTTTAGTAATGAATACGTAATAAAATGGTGAAAATACATTTAGATAATTTGCGATGATATATTACCTAATGGTTCTGCAGTTTATTGTCACACGCCATTATGTGAACATGCAATGCTCTCTATAATAATTGACATTTAATACACACTCGTACCTCGGTGTGAGAAATCCGTGCTTTCGTAAACGTAAGTTTAGAAGTAACACAGTGTAGTAGTAGTAGTAGTATAGTGTTTTGACGCCACGGTTGGCGCAGTGGCTGAGCGATTGACTGCTGCGTTGCGTGTCGCGGGTTCGATCCCCGCACGGAACAAATATTTGTATGGCCTACAGATAGTTGTTCCGGGTCTGGCTGTTTGTGTATGTGAGTTTTAATGTTTGTAAACGCACCCACGACACAGGAGAAATTCCTAGTGTGGGGCAACGTTTTTTAAAAAAAGAAAAGAAAAGAAGAAGAAAGAAAAGAAGAAAGAATAAATTTTCAGTGTGAATCAAGCACAGAATTCAATATCTTTGTTTACCAACAACGACTCATTACTATTTACCGACATGATCTAGGTTCGACAATGCCTTACAATAAATTGTTGTTCCTTTCCATCAGGTCCTTTCAACCTAGACAAAAATGCATCAGCGATAATGATAGCGTTGGTGGTGATATTGGTGAATTTCTAATTGTCTCGAAAGGCATTGTAGAAAAACGAAATCATTTATGTTGTAAATGTGTTAAGCGCCGCACACTTGTTTGTCAAATTAGTGACATACAGTCGAATATGCTGTAAACTTAATTGTAAATGAATGTGAGGTATTTATGTAAGGTTTTTTTCTCAAATCACAATGTTTCAATAATATACATCGCATACGGTTTACGTTTCAGACACAACGACACAAAACTACAACACACCAGTTTTACAAGTTCCCACAAAGAAGTTTCTAGAAATTCGATTAAAGGGTACCGCAAGCCTTTTACCCAAGTTGTTGGGAAAAGTGCTGTAGTTAGCTATTATTATACATATAGAGTAGTTTTGCGATCTGTTATACGGCAGCTTTGTAAAGTGGGATTTGATTATGTAACTGCAGCTCTATGTACGTACATACATACATATGTCCCGCTATCAGAAAGATTTACGTAGTAAAGTATTAAAGATTAGCTAGATAACATAATTATGTTCATAGATTTAACAAGACTAGTATATGCTTGCAGATGGTAATATTTTACGGTACGATAAGTGTTATACAAGGTATAAACGGACCGTTCACAAAGCCGTCAACCAAACATTCTGTACCTACATCAAACTAAGTAACCCTACACAAAAATTATTGCTGGGTAAGTACTTTCTTTTTTGGGGTGAACAATCAAGTTTTACGGTAAAATGAAATTAAAATAAAAAAAGCTTTTAATTCTACCGTAAATACACAGAACATATAAACTTGATTCATAGTAAGTGTAACAAATCATATTAACATTACATTATCAACATTATTTTAATACTTTATATTAAAGATTAGCTAGAGAACATATGTTCATAGATTTATCAAGACTAGTATATGCTTGCACATGGTAATATTTTACGGTACGCTAAGTGTTATACAAGGTATAAACGGACCCTTCACAAAGCCATCAACCAAACATTCTGTACCTACATCAAACTAAGTAACCCTACATAAAAATTATTGCTGGGTAAGTACTTTCTTTTTTGGGGTGAACAATCAAGTTTTACGGTAAAATGAAATTAAAATAAAAAAAGCTTTTAATTCTACCGTAAATACACAGAACATATAAACTTGATTCATAGTAAGTGTAACAAATCATATTAACATTACATTATCAACATTATTTTCATTCATAATTATCATTACATTATTAACGTTAAATTATGAGCGGTGAAATGAAATAACACACTCAAAACATTGTGCTGATGGATGCCTTAAATAGTAAACGAGTCATGGAAGTATTTTAAACAAAGCTATTACTTAAAAAAATTGTGTTAAACTAGTGAAAACTTTGGAACTCTGACCTCCATTATCTCCGTAACTAGAAGGTTTCCAGGTAAGGGTGCAATAATTTTTGGCCACAGTCCAAAAAAATATCACAATGATGAACAAGTCTTTTTTAAACCCTTTATTAGCCTACCATTATACTTATGATTCGTCATCATCATCATCGTTCTCAGTTATTTGGGGCACAGCATGCCTTCTGTTTCCACACTTTTCTTTTTGTCGTCATCAATAATTTTTGGCCCACAGTCCAAAAAAAATATCACAATGATGAACACGTCTGTTTTAAACTCTTTATTTTATTAGCCTACCATTATAATTATGATTCGTCATCATCATCACCATTCTCACTTATTTGGGGCACAGCATGCCATCTTTTTCCACATTTTTCTTTTTGTCGTCATATGGTCATTTGCATAAATTGATATATTTTATGAATAACCTAGAATATCAAAATAATCTCCCTCATAATATCAAAATAATACCTATTGATTCATTTATGCGATAAAGTTCATTTTTTCTTGTTTAATTTAACCAGAAAAAAAAAACAGTTCGAGCCGTCCCTCTAAACTCGTTTGTTGTGATCCTATACGTAAATGTATCAAAAGGAAAACAGTAAGTTGTTTTAGTACTAAGGTCTCTCTATTAACATGTACCTAGATCTACCTGTTATTTTAAGACCTTGCACATATCATTTGATGTATACTCATGTTTTACAATAGAAAAATATTCTATTCTATTCTATTGCGGCGTTTGTCAGGTAAAATGAAACTACTGGCAGTGCTGGTGCCCTACTATGACGTCTTAAAACCGTATTGTTTTAATCTTATTCCAGAGCGGGAAAGAGATGGCGCTAACGTCCTCTATAGCTCAGTCTCTTTCCCACGCTGCTTTAAGACGCCATGGTAACCCTTCAGTGCTGTTTAGGTATGAAATTAGAGGATTTACTGATGTAATGTAGTAGTCTCTCTATGTGTGCACATTTATTAAATTAGTCAATCATCCATTTTGATACATCATGTCTGATTTCCCCTGAAGGGTTAGACAGCCTTCATAATTATCATTCCATCTTTTCTTTGTTGTTCCTCTCTCTCTGCATCCATCAACATTTAAATTCATCACTCTTTTAGTCACACGCGATTCGTCCCTCCTCATCATATGTCCATACCAACACAGTCGATTCCCTTTCAAGTTTTCTGTAACTGACGCAACTTTCAAACTTCCTTTAATATACTCGTTCCTTATCTTGCCCATTCTTGTCACACCACACATCCACCTCGACATTCTCATCTCCGTTTAAATGTTATTTCGTTCAAATTACAGCATTAATTTATTCCAACAAAAATAGATAGCACAAGCATTTTATAAAATAAATTCACGAAACAACTACGGCAATCGGCCTTTGTTGCATTAACTATGCCAACGATCCCCTTAACCACGACACACCGTAAGCTAATAGCATGGTAGGAAGACAATTCCCACTATACTAATGCTCGTGTAAATTCACTTTATGCATCCACATCTCCGGCGAAAGTGTCCATTAAATGGATGTACCCGATATAGCACTCCATGAAATGAATTTGGGGGACTCGTCAATTACCATCCTTGACAGGCAGATTGACGATTAGGGTATGATGGTATGTGTATTTACGAAAATGGATCATCAAAAAGATTTATAATATTGACGTAAATGATGTTTTGTCTCCAGACGATCTTAAGAAGCTGTAATAGGCGATTAATGTGATTGTTGTGCTGCGAAAAGCTCATATTCAGTGTTTATTTATTAACTAGGTTTTTCTCGTGACTTCGCCTGCCTAGAACGGAATGTAGATATCGGAAATTATCCCACGGGAATGTTCTACTATAATAGAAAGTATCGTTCGACCGTAAACCATGACTTTTCACCCCAAAAAAAGATGAAAAGTTATTTCTCAGCAATAATTTTTGCGTAGAGTCACATAGTTTGATGTACAGAATGCTTGGTTGACGGTTTCTTGAAGGGCCCGTTTACACCTTGATACGTATTTTGACATAGCAGGTAGTGAGTGAAAGTGTTAAGAAACTGATTCGCAACTTTATTACTTTTGTGTTACGCTTTCTTGTTGCCCAGCTACACTGTGTATTGTATTGACGTAGTACGACTTATTGAATTGTTACCATTGATATATAAAAACCCAAGATGCACAGTCAACGTCTCAAAACCGTCCGCATAAAATGAGCGCAACATTCTAAATAGTGCGCTCATTTCAAATAGTCTCGCGTCACTCGCGTCTAGGTGCACTCGTCAAAAATGCCGAAGTGTTCTCTGACAAATTGTAGAAATATTACGTCAAAAAGGTTATAAAAGGATGGGATATCATATTTTCGGTAAATAAAAGAGTTTATTGATTAGTTTTTGTTGTTTTTATGACTGAATATAGGAAGTAAATATGCGATTTTGATTTATTTTTCTAAAAACTTAATTCAACGATCAAAGTATAATACGGCAAATTTCAATAGCCGCTTTTTCAGTGTAAGAACGATACATTTTAGACTCCTTCTTATTTTAGTCGCATAATAAAAATGACCCTGTTCTTGTTCAATGGAGTCGATTTTTTTTTGTTCTGTTTATTTTTTTAATTAATATTTTTATGTACCTTTGAACTTTTTTTATTTCGTTTTTGACGAATATGTTTAAGTTATAAATAATTTAATAAAGGAGAAAAGGTAGTCAATTTGACGATTTTTTAAAATAATAAAAAAGTAAAATAAAAACTTCTTGAAAACTTATTAGCGTAATTTTTATAATATTTTAGTTTTCCTCGTGATCCTATACGATGTGTAGAATGGAGATCACTTGTTAGTCGACAAAGGCGTGAAGATTTTTAAGCCGAGTAATTCAAGCGTCGTTTGTTCAGAACATTTTTTGGACGAAGATATGTATGTCACTGCAAAAGGCATAAAACGTCTTCGTAAAACGGCGGTTCCTCGCGTAGTGGTAAGTAACTCGTTAGCCAGAAAAATGAATTTGTCAAATACTCGTAGTATCGTAGTATTCAATTATTTTTTGTTTCGTGCTGATTTTTTTTTTAAAATACTAAATAAATATATTACGAAAAAAAAATATAAAGATGTTCGTCTCCACTCAATGCCTTGTCCTACCGACCACTGTCAATCGCAAAATTTTATTGTTTTTCGAACACTGCGTTGTAAAAACAACTTTATACAATTTGCGTAAGGTTGAATTTGCAAAAATATATGCGTACAGCATAACTATAACTACGTAGGTATAATTGGTGAGTGTTTGGTGACAGTTTCGAACGTTACTTTTATTCGAGACTGTGCATCTTGGGTTTTTATATATCAATGATTGTTACCAACAATTCGATAAATCGTTCTAGGGACTTGTCCTATAACAGTAATGAGTGGTCTGAAGTCGATTACTAGTTAAGTAGGTAGTTCTGACACAGGATTAGATGTGCTAGACTCTTGACTGCCTATTTTTGGAGAATAAAAGATGGTTTCCACCAAATGGCTCGCATTGCATCGGCTTGGAGAGGATACGTACGGATGCGGCGACAGCCGATCGCGTCCGGCAGGATATCGACGCATACGATCGGCTCCGTACCGTCGCTTGCGAACGTATCCGTTTCTGCGCCTAGTCAAATAGTTTCATTCCTACCGTGTTGACGTGTCCTAATTTTTAAAAGGATCCGATCGGATGCGACGACAGGCGAACGGAGCCGATCGTGTGTCACAGCATACTTTCGGCTACGATCGCGTGGCGCGAAAGACGCACGTGGTCAAGCTGCTGTGCGCTGCGTGGTAATATGGACTTTAAATATTGTGTACACGATTTAATATCTTTTAAAGATTGTAAAATCCGTTCCGATCCGATGCGATGCGAGCCGTTTGTTGGAAATCATCCTTTAAACGGAAATTATTTATTATTAAAACTATATGTATAAGTTAAAACTGTACAAAGGCGGACTTAATGTCTTGGGCAGTATCTACCAGTCTACCTAACTAACTCTAACTTGTCTTGGACCTAGCACGATAACAATTGACATTAAAAATCTTTCTTTTTAAGATAAGAACCGAAAAGAAGTGGAAGTGGGATAGTAAACTGGCCTTGTTTGTCGAAAGACCGACGAACGACGTAGCGAACTGGTACTGGACCCCTAGATTACGTATAGTAAAGCGTAGCGCCGGACGGCCCCTTAACTAGATGCACCGTCAATCTTGAAAAGATGGCTGGGACAGACCGGCTTCCGAAGGCAGAGACCGTGGATTCTGGCAACGTTTATGTCCAGTTGTGGGCTGGGCTGGGTTGATTCAAGCGGACACATTACTACATGCCTTTTCACATAATACAATACAACATAACGTCACGCCTTCAATCCCTGAGGAGCTAGGCAGAGGTGTACTCATATAGTTACACCACATTTTGCTAGTTATGTTTTAGTCCCATGTAATAGGGTGCGCTCTAGGGTGTGCTTTTGCCATCAGCCAGGCACAAATCCAGACTCCGAGGCAGCTACTGAAAAATTCCTAAAGCAAAATCCTAATAACACTGCTAGAAATGGGGATCGAATCCAGGACCTCGTACTCAGCAGTCGTGTCTTTTCAATTCCTGTAATAAACAATCAACAAAAAGCACTCACATAGCCAAAAGCGAATTGCCTTTTGTAATTCAATTTCCCTGTTACAAGTTCCAATTCAAACTTGGAGCGGACCACGAATGCATAATCGTACATCAGGTATATTACATTAGTGTCGGCAACAATATTAAGATGATTAGAAGTGCAACTGCGGCTGTGGTCGGGCAAAGAGCCAAACCTACTTTATTATTTGCATTCGCAAATTCGCGCCATCCTCGCCATTGTGACGATTTTCGAACAACTGTCTCATATATTTTACACTGCCGGACATATTAAGTGAAACGCTTATGGCAATTCGTTCGGTAAATGTTTTATTTTCTTTATCTGACTGATTTATTTGGATGAATGAGAGCAGTTGTTTTTTTTTAATTGGAAATATTTCAGGAGATAGTATTTTGTAAATTGGATAGTAAATGAGTAAAAGTTATTTTTATTGTAAAATGTGATATATTTTTTCTGACACTTTTTTCAGACAAGCCACTCACAAACTATTTTGAACCACGCATTCTGGCCTTTAGGCCGAGACAACTGTGGCAACCAGCAAAACAGTGTCGAGATAATGAAGTTCGACGGGTCCCGGGGAAACAATTCCACTGTCTTGTATCTGAAAAGAAAAAAAGAAAAGCGGCAGAGTAAGAAAAATCAACAAATTATGATACAAGTAGTTATTAAGTTGAACGTACCCACAACAATTTCTTCATCAAAACATACCCTACTCCAGTGCATCCCTAATAATGTCCGCAGGTGTACACTACCACGAGTGGGTATTCTGTAGTCTATTGTCTGGAAAATTCAAGATCTTAATCTCCTGAGCAATTCACGTACGTGAGTTTATGATGTCTACACTCGCGAGCAGTGTGTAAGCTGATCCACACTGTACAAAGACTGGATGAGCTCTTTGTAAGCCCCTTATTATACGCTTTAGGTGAAATAGAACATATTTTTTTTTATAAAATAAGATACTGTCCTAAAACTCCTGACAGATGAATGTTTTTTAAATAATTTGTCATCATCTGCTCAACCGTTCCCCGATTTGGGGTCGGCTCCCAGTATGCCTGATTGCAGCTGAATACCAGTATTTTACACGGAACTACTGATATTGTGTTGTAATAGGGATGTGGAGGTCAGATAGGCAGTCGTTCCATGTAAAATACTGGTATTCAGCTGCATCTGGTAAGACTGGAAGCCGACCTCCACATAGCTAGGAATAGGCTAGGCAGATGATGATATCTGATATTCTGACCCTGTTAAAACGATACCCCTAGGCCAGACTGTATGTCAGCCTTCAGGGCTGGACTTCCCGTAACGACTGTCAGAGATGTAAAAATGTCAGCAGGGCCCAAATATTAAAATAATATGTACGCCAGAAAAACACCAAATAAGTTTCAAGTCACTATTTACTTATTCACTAAGAATGCTTTGTTCCGCTTTGAAATGCTTGTTCATTTATCATCAGTCTAGCGCCGTCCGCTTTTATATCAAAAGCTGGCTCACTTGCACTTGCAGATTTGCAAAGAACGACCGGGAGGACTGGCGATAACCTCATGAGACATTGAGTGATGGAACATCGCTCATGACTGTTAGATAAATAAAGGATGTAAAAGGCAGACTACTTTGCCATCAAATAAACAATAATAATTAGAACCTACATCAAAGTTTTATTTGAAAAAATAAAAAAACTGTAAACCTATTTTTATTTTTGAGTAAATAACCGCTGTTTACATTAGTATGAAATGTTAAGAAACAATAGTGTTTGCGTTTAAGTACATGCAACTGCTCAGAAGTCGTGAGGCTTTTTAAGGGGGGAAGCGACGTAAGAAAATTCGCGGGCTACCCTGGCGTTTCCACCAAAGTTAAGTTATAATATTTTTTTTTCGTAAAAAAAAAACGTGAACAAAAATTGGTTTTAACTTTTTGTGCACATTTCTTCAGTATCTTCGATGTCAGAAAGTTCCCAGGTATGGCCTAGTTCAAAAATAAGACGGCAAGTACCTATATGTGACCGTATAATAATGGTTTTCAAGCAAAACTGCCATAATTGGACTCAACGATGGTTCTATAAGAGCTAGAAATAATTTATGTTTCGTTCTAAATTGCCGCTTACAACTCTGGCGTTTGAGTTTCTCACATCTAAAGTAGCAGTAGACAGAAGGTGGAGGGGTTTTTGGCCTTTTTGTAAGAAATAAAACAAAACAATATACTACCCGTACCAAATACATTTTCTTGAAAAACTTGCTTGGGTAGCATAATTAAAAAAATATATTTGAAAACCCTTTTTTATCACGCTGTGTGAGGTCAAATTCCGTTGGTAATTTGAAAGTGTTTAATTCTGTAGCAGGGTGAAATCCCAACAAAAACGCGGGCATCGATAAGGGTCGGATCACAACCTCGCAACCCAGTGACAGAACGTTATAGGATGATGAAAAACGGACAACTCGCGGTTCCCTTTTTATTTATTACGGCTAGGGGCACGCTATTTTTGTTAGGCACAATTTAGGGCTTTCAAACTGTGTGTGTCCCGGTTTTTTAGGGTAACGGTGTTTGTGCTCGGTCTGTGTTGAATTTGGGTTCGTACATCGCAAAGTGGGTCGAAGGCACTTAAATTCTGGGTAGCGTTTTAAAAAGGGTTAATATTGTTTTAACCTTGAATATAATTTCTAGTATGACAGAGTCAGCCGTCGTTTATTTTTAACAATAGACATTTGGCAATGAGTTTACTCGTATATAAGGTACAATTTGAACTAGGTACTTATACTATGAGAACAACACAGAAATTCAAATGTCGAAATGAAGTTCCCTGGGTTTTATCTAGTTATGCGAACATAAATGTATTTATTTATCATTTATGTACACATAAGAGAGAACGTAAGAAATCATCAATACATAACTTATACAAAGGTACACCGAACACTGCACACACAATGCGAACCAAAAACCAACAAAAGGAAAAATTAAAAGAAAAAAATGTATGGATCAGCTGATTTTTAATTCGCGTTTCAAGGTCGACCCATACTAAAAGTTAGTCACAATGACGAGGTTTACAACCCCTATTTAGTTTACCAGATATTTTAATCGCACCTTGTGTAGTATTATAATTGATTATATATTATAATTTAGATATCAAAAAAGCTCACATTTTTATTAATCCTTTGACCTAAATTACTTCATAGTTAGTCTCAATTTCAGATAACTTTAAAAACCTATAACTCACACAGGCTTTTTGTAACGATCCACACAAACGCCCTCGTTGTCCGCTTATTTCAATTCAAATGATATTCAAACACGAAGGCCATACGACTTAATTCAATTACCATTTTTTCCTTCTGCCCCCAAAATAAATTTATTTTGGCCCAGCACGATTCGTTATGGCTACATTAATCATTTTCTATGCAATTTTCTGCTTATTCATTTACATTAGCCGTGACAGTTAACGTTCAAATGAAAATGTTATTCTACGTTTAAATTCTTTCTTTTTTTCTTCATAAATATTAAACCTTTTTACCCGACTGCGCGACGCAAAGGAGGGTAATGTGTTTATCAGTCTATGTATGTATGTATGTTTGTTTCTATGTGGCGTTCTAGAGACCAAATGCGTAGGCCGATTTTGATAATTCGTACGTCAATCGATTCGTCTTAACCTTGCGAGTGTCACTAAAGACATGACAGTAATCAAAATTCACCACAGCGACAACCAGACGCTATATTGTCAAAATTAAAAAAAAAAAATTCAATGAACTATGTCAAGTGGGGTATCGTTGAATAGGTATTTTAAAATCATCTTTAGGTTCCTTTTATCAATTTTCATTTTAAATAATAGTTTAGGATATATAACGATTTAAAGTTGTTTAACAAAACAATCATTCTCGCTAATTTTCTTACTTATTGATTTGTTTTTATTTCAAGTATAAACGATATACAAACAAAAAAAAAAAACAGTGAAAAAGCATGAAGAAAATATTTAATTTGGATTCCTATTGTTTTTTGTTATCATCATTACATTTCTGTCACCAAAACTATTACGATTCACGACTCATAGTTCGGTAGGTAGGGTACATCAGTAGTTAATAAGTTTTTCGCTATAATACATATCTTAAAAACTGCGACTGCGAGTTAAACTTGAAAACCTGCGGCCTTTAACTGGCGAACGCCTTCAATGAGAACGACAGAAATGGAAATCTATAGATTGGGTGATAATAGATGAGATTTCTATGGTATCTTACCTAACGCTACGGAATATTAATCTACGCCTTCACGAAATGAAGCATAATCGACTGCACTTTGGTGGTTGTAATATTATTTTATTTGGTGATCTAATGCAATTGCCATCTGTGTCCAAAACAACTGGCGGGGCTTATTGCTATCGACAACCTGTGACGTTAATAGGTGAAGTCAACCTCTGGCATCTATTTGATTTCTGTGAGTTACCACAAAATATGAGACAAGGACATGACACAACATTTGTGGATATATTAAATAAACTTAGAGTCGGTCAACTGACAATGCAACAATTGGAGATTTTAGATAGTCGACGGGTAGAGGTAGACGATCTCAATGAAATCATTCGAGTTTTCCCAACTACTAGACAGGTCGATGAACATAATCACTGTTGACCTACCGTGCGCGAAACACAATAGTAATTAAGCTCCTCAATCTTTGGTTGTTATTTGTGTTTTAAAAGCACTGTTGGACGAAGTTTTTATGTGAAAAGACTATTAGACAGTTCTTAGTATAAAAGTGATTAGTGAGTGAACAGTTCCAGAGTGTTAATCTGCTATTAATTTGCAATATTGATCAAAACTCGTCAACTTAAAATAAAACAGATACCGTCAGTGATTGATACCGCTGAGTGTTTGCCCGGTACGCGTAAGCGCCGTGATATACGCATCACTTACGACGTTCTTCTCGCGGGCTCGCTAGTGTGACACAGCGACGGTGTTTTGTTTTTTACTACATATTTTGTGGACTATACTTAACTTACTTGCCCCCAATGTCGTCAACAAAAGACAGTACTCCGGAACGTAACATCTCAGCTTGGAGAGGAAACAAGAGGATTGCCTTAAATTCTCCTCCAGAGCCAGCCCCCGCGGTTACCGGTGAGGAGGTGCGATCAATCGTGCAGGAAGTTATTAAAACAGAATTTGCTGCTATGATCAAGCAAATGAACACTACGATTATAAACATTGTCAATAGCGAGTTGGCCCCAATTCGCGCGGATCTTGAAGAATTTAGAGTGTCTTTGAATTTTCACTCGAGTCAATTTGATGAGTTTCGGTCGGAGCATGCCGAGTTTAAGAGTACTACCAAAGAGCTAAAAGACGATAATATTAAACTGCAGAACACAGTGGCGGCTCTTGGTCAGCGTCTAAATTACTTGGAGCAGCAGACACGGGCCAACAACCTAGAGTTGCAGTGTTTACCAGAAAATAAACAGGAAAACCTGTACACCATTGTCAAGCAGTTGGGCTCTGTGGTCGGTTGTGAGGTTCAAGATAGCGATATATCACACTGCACGAGAATCGCTAAACTTAACACGAGTAATATTCGCCCTCGTTCTATTGTAGTGCAGCTTGCCTCTCCGAGAATCCGCGATCAGCTGTTGGCCTCTGTAGTCAATTATAACAAAAATAAAAGTCACGAAAAACTCAATACGGCAGATTTTGGTATAGCTGGAAATAGATCTCCTGTTTTTGTCGCCGAGCATTTATCCCCTGCATACAAAGCTCTTCACGCTGCAACGAGACTTAAGGCAAAGGAGAAAGGATACAAGTACGTGTGGGTGAGGAACGGCAGGATATTTGTCAGAAAGACAGACGGCGACGAGCATGTTCTTATTGGAAGCTTGGACATTTTAAATAAGTTAAAATAATGTGTAACCTACTGGATAAAACAAATTATTTACCTATTATTGCGTGCACTTGTAAATTTAATCATTTAAATTCAACAATTTGCAAATATATTATCAGAACAGTCGAGGGTTAAGAACTAAGACCCATACTGTGTATCGTAATATTGCCTGTAATAATTATGACATAATAATTCTGTCTGAGACTTGGTTGAATGACTCTGTGCTGAGCGGTGAGCTGTTCGACGATAGGTACGTGGTATATAGAAGAGATAGAGAAACTTCACATTTTCAGAGTGGTAAAGAAGGGGGTGGTGTTTTAATAGCTGTTAATAAACAAATCAAGTCTAAACGTATTAAGAATTGGGAAAGTGGCTGTGAAGACCTATGGGTAAGTATTGACTTGCCGATATCATGTACTGTTCGCCGAATGGTTCTCTGCGCAGTATACCTGCCTCCTCCTATACGCCGTTCTTCTCTGGAGCACTATTTGGATCAATGTAATGCTGTTTTTGAACAATGTTCAGATTCAAGTGTTTTTATTGTGGGTGACTTCAATTTGAGCAGCATTGATTGGAATTTAGTAGGAAAATCGGATAATAAACTTAGTTTGCCTAGTACCAGTGAAATATTGGTTGATTTTACTTATGTTAACAGACTTAGTCAGTTTAATTTAGTGGCAAACGACTCTGGTCGCATTTTGGATCTAGTTTTGTCAACACATTCCTTGTGTAGCGTGAGCAAAAGTATTAGTCCAATAAGTAATGTCGATAAGCAGCATCCACCTCTTGACATAGTTGTCTCCTTCATTAGGGGCGCTAATCTGCCATACAACAGTGACAAGATTAGGCTTAATTTTCGCACCGCGAATTATGAAACAGTTCGTAATTTTTTAAAACAAGAAGATTGGGTTAAATTATTTGAGGGTAGAGATGATGTGAATGAGATGTTGGATGTTTTTTACGAGAAGCTTAACGACGCTATACATCAGTTTATTCCCCCACGGGTACCAAAGAAACGTAAGTATCCTCAGTGGTTTAACCATAAACTTATTAAAATGTTAAATTTAAAAAATAAAATTAGAAGGCGATACAATAAATATAAAAACCCTATGGATTTGATTGAGTTAAAATTAATTAGTAAGCGTTGCGATGGATTGGCCACTTCTTGTTACAATATTTATATTGAAGGTATTGAAAATGAAATAAAAAACAACCCTAAGTTATTTTGGACGCACGTAAAAAATAAACGAGGAGGGTCTAGTACCTACCCCATAACCATGAAAAATGGATCAATGTCCACATCTGATGGTACAACAATAAGTGAGATGTTCGCTACCAACTTCTCGTCTGTTTATAGCCAAGATCAAGAAATGACCAAGGAAGTTGATACAAGCATATTATTAAAATGTATCGAAAATAGTAGTTTATGTTTAACAAGTCCAACAATTAGCAGTGAGACATTACTTAAAAAACTTAAAAGTTTAGATATAATATAAAGAAAAACAAAAAACCCGACTGTGTAAAAACTAATTTTACAAAATACGTGAAAAAATTAACTTAAATAAAATCTAAGAAAGAAACAAGCCCAGTAGTTTAAATCATAAATTCTAATGCAGAACAGAACGACTCACAGTCGGGGCCCCTTGGGAAGATTTGATTGGTAAAATTTGAAACGGCCCCGACTGTGAGTCGTTCTGTTCTGCATTAGAATTTATGATTTAAACTACTGGGCTTGTTTCTTTCTTAGATTTTATTTAAGTTAATTTTTTCACGTATTTTGTAAAATTAGTTTTTACACAGTCGGGTTTTTTGTTTTTCTTTATATTATTTTATTTTATTTTAAACTTTTTAGTTACGATTCATTGACTTCGTTATAAGATGGTAAATTTCGCAATCTAGTCATTTCATTGAGGGAGTTAATATCGTGGGGATTATTTAGTAACTTGCGGTGGTCCAAACGACTGATGATAAGTCCCTCTAGAGACCTAACTCGGCTCAAAGCTACATATGCTTGACCTTTAGCAAAAATGCGTGAACTTAAGTCAACCACAGCTCGGTCCAAAGTAGTTCCTTGGAGCTTGTGTACAGTTACACCCCAGCACAATATCAATGGCAACATTTTTCGCTCTATTTTACCCTGTCCGCGCAGTGCATCGAATTCTGTCGTCGATGGTTCGATTCTGACTCCTACTCCAGGAACATTGTTTTTAATCGCTTTGTCGTCAAATTCTAGATAAACAGCCTGTGGCAATTCTCCGGGTTCCGATTGGTCCCTCCGAAGAGCTGGCCACTCAATTGTTCTTATAACACCCATTGCTCCGTTATCAAGACCATGGATAACATTCAAATTTCTTCGTAACATAACTCGTGATCCTAAACCGATTGTTAAATATTTAACGATTCCTCCAGTTTTGTTAGGATCATCAGAAACATTAACATCTTTCGGTTTTTGACCACATGTTTTCGATTCTACTGATATATCATCTGCATGTAATTTATACAACCTAGTAGTTTTTGGCAATATAGTTGTCATCTTTTGATTATGTTCATCGACCTGTCTAGTAGTTGGGAAAACTCGAATGATTTCATTGAGATCGTCTACCTCTACCCGTCGACTATCTAATATCTCCAATTGTTGCATTGTCAGTTGACCGACTCTAAGATTATTTAATATATCCACAAATGTTATGTCATGTCCTTGTCTCATATTTTGTGGTAACTCACAGAAATAAAATAGATGCCAGAGGTTGACTTCATCTATTAACGTCGCAGGTTGTCGATAGCAATAAGCCCCGCCAGTTGTTTTGGACACAGGTGGCAATTGCATTAGATCACCAAATAAAATAATATTACAACCACCAAAGTGCAGTCGATTATGCTTCATTTCGTGAAGGCGTAGATTAATATTCCGTAGCGTTAGGTAAGGTATCTCATCTATTATCACCCAATCTATAGATTTCCATTTCTGTCGTTCTCTTTGAAGGCGTTCGCCAGTTAAAGGCCGCAGGTTTTCAAGTTTAACTCGCAGTCGCAGTTTTTAAGATAATATAGCGAAAAACTTATTAACTACTGATGTACCCTACCTACCGAACTATGAGTCGTGAATCGTAATAGTTTTGGTGACAGAAATGTAATGATGATAACAAAAAACAATAGGAATCCAAATTAAATATTTTCAAATTTACGTTCGCACTAAAGTCAGTTAACTATTCTCTCTTAGGCCCGTATTACAGAACGTCACTCAATACTCAAGCATCATTTAAAACTAGATTCAAGCCATTTGATTGGTTGAAACTAGTTTTAAATGATGCTTGAGTATTGAGTGACGTTCCTAAGTGAGCTAAAATCAGTTGTAAAGTATGAAAACTTAAATCCATAACAAAGAATTCAATTAGTAGACGCGGAGAATCTTAACACTGCGATTCACAAACGTGCATCAAATGAACAACGCCATCTATCGAGCTTGCAAGTAAACTTTTTTTACTCGGCGACTTGGCGATGAATAAAAGTTATTTTTTACCAAAAATATTTGTTCTTCATGCTTTTTCACTGTTTTTTTTTTGTTTGTATATCATTTATACTTACTTGAAATAAAAACAAATCAATAAGTAAGAAAATTAGCGAGAATGATTGTTTTGTTAAACAACTTTAAATCGTTATATATCCTAAACTATTATTTAAAATGAAAAATGATAAAAGGAACCTAAAGATGATTTTAAAATACCTATTCAACGATACCCTACTTGACATAGTTCATCGATTTTTTTTTTCATTTTGACAATATAGCGTCTGGTTGTCGCTGTGGTGAATTTTGATTACTGTCATGTCTTTAGTGACACTCGCAAGGTTAAGACGAATTGATTGACGTAAGAATTATCAAAATCGGCCTACGCATTTGGTCTCTAGAACGCCACATAGAAACAAACATACATACATAGACTGATAAACACATTACCCTCCTTTGCGTCGCGCAGTCGGGTAATTAACAAAGGAGCTGGCCCTGATGGCTTACCGGCAATATTTATTACGTCTTGTGCGGAGGAGTTACTGTACCCTCTTACTCTTATATACAGCAAATCCTTATCTTCTGGCGTATTCCCTGTTAAATGGAAAATGGCTAAGGTGGTGCCTATACATAAATCAGATATAGCAACGATGATATAGCGAACTATAGGCCTATCTCAATCCTTTCAACGTTTGCTAAAGTGTTTGAGTCACTGCTCTGCCCGTATTTCCAAAACCATCTAAATTTATTCATTAGGGATCATCAGCACGGTTTTGTTGGATCACGATCCACAAGTTCTAATCTGGTCCCTTTCACGGAACTTTTGATTGAAGCTGTTGACTCTGGTCACCAAGCTGATGTCATTTATACTGACTTTAGCAAGGCCTTTGATAAAGTTTCCCACAAAATCCTATCTTGTAACTTGCGTAGTTATGGTATCGCTGGTGGCTTGCTTGAATGGGTTATTTCATACTTGAGAGGTAGATCTTTTTTTGTTGTGGTAAACGGTTATCAATCTGAAGTGTATAATATCTCATCTGGAGTCCCACAAGGCTCTCATCTGGGTCCAATATTATTCAACTATTTTATTAATGACATTCCCAACTGTCTACGGCACTCTAAAATTTTTATGTATGCGGATGATCTGAAATTTCTTAGAATTGTAGAATCTGACTGTGACGCCTCACTTTTACAGATTGACCTTAATAGTCTTATTCAATGGTGTAAGAGTAATGGAATGTGTTTGAATTCGAAGAAATGTTACCACGTTAAATATACAAGGAAAAATAATCCGTTAAAGACAGTGTATTACATAGATGAGGACAAAGTTAACGAAGTGGACACTATACGTGACCTTGGAGTTTTGTTTGATCAAAAGCTAACCTTTGCACCGCACTTAGATCACATTTCCAAAAAAGCATCCAGGATGATGGGTTTTGTCATAAGACAATGTAAGGGTTTTCGTCAAATTAAAACTAAAATCTTACTTTATCAGAGTTTAGTACGTAGCATATTAGAGTATTGCAGTGTGGTATGGCGGCCACACTACGCTACAAATAGTTTGCGTCTAGAACGTGTCCAAAAACGCTTCGTTTGGCATCTGGCTTTTTCTGTGGGAATAACTAAAAAAGTGCGTTCTTACAAAAAAAGATTGAAATTTTTCAACATGCACACTTTGGAAGAACGAAGATGTTTGAACGACGCAATGTTTGCTAGCAAAATCTTGAGGGGAAATATCGACTCACCGCCGCTGCTTGCACTCATTAACTTCCGTGCTCCGTCCAGGATTCCGCGAAAACCTATTGCTCCACTTTGTCCTCCAATGAGAAGAACGGTATTGGGATCTAACTCTCCCTGTGCTAGGTTTTGTAGGGTTTTGAATAGTTGCAGTGATATGGTTGATTTTCACTTTGATTCTCTCAACAAGCAAAAATGTAAATTTCTGAACTGTTTATCTGATTTATTGTAAGTTTTTGGACTGTGTGTACGTTTTTTAAAGAAATAATGATTTTAGCTTATGTTACTAATGCATATATTTTATTAGTTTGCTTGTACACTATGTAGCTTATAACTAATATAATTACTTATTATTGTTTTTTTTTACTGTTCATGTGGTGTTTACCTTTAAGTAATTGTTGCACTGTGTAGAGTTTAAACGCATGTTTTATTTTTTGTTTGTAAATTAGTGTAAACAATTGTTGGTAGACCTAATAAATAAAATAAAATAAAATAATCAAAAGATGACAACTATATTGGCAAAAACTACTAGGTTGTATAAATTACATGCAGTTGATATATCAGTAGAATCGAAAACATATGGTCAAAAACCGAAAGATGTTTATGTTTCTGATGATCCTAACAAAACTGGAGGAATCGTTAAATATTTAACAATCGGTTTAGGATCACGAGTTATGTTACGAAGAAATTTGAATGTTATCCATGGTCTTGTTAACGGAGCAATGGGTGTTATAAGAACAATTGAGTGGCCAGCTCTTCGGAGGGACCAATCGGAACCCGGAGAATTGCCACAGGCTGTTTATCTAGAATTTGACGACAAAGCGATTAAAAACAATGTTCCTGGAGTAGGAGTCAGAATCGAACCATCGACGGCGACGACAGAATTCGATGCACTACGCGGACAGGGTAAAATAGAGCGAAAAATGTTGCCACTGATATTGTGCTGGGGTGTAACTGTACACAAGTTGTTCTTGGTCTAATTCCTTAAGAAATAGACGTAACAGAAACCACCAGGCGCTTTTTAACCTAACTGCGACCCTCTGTGACTGAGTGGTTGCGGGCTCGATCGTCACTAAACTCAGCTGGCGCCGAGTAGGTAAAGCTAGTCACCTGCGCTAGGACCTGCGCAGTTGAGCGCCGTAAGCGGGGATGAAGGAGTCCTGGAGGGTTGAGCCGAGCGGCGCTGGCGGTTATGCGTCCGTGAGGCAACACGCCCTCTTTGGTCTGGATTTCAAGCGAAACGGTGGCCCTACCCAATAGCCACGGGTAGGGAAATGGCCACAGTGTCCCGTCAGAGGGCCACGGCGAGGGGCGGGGGGTCCGCGGAGGTCGTCCTCGGACGGCCGAAGCGGTGGGTTAAGGTCATGCTGACGGTGTAAGTGAGGGTTGATAAGACCCGATCAAGCACCCGATGTCGCACTGTAAGCCAGCCTCACGCCCCTATATCTCGATGGTAGTCCTAACGGTTGAGCTAGTTTGTAGCGAGACGTTCCCAGATGCGGGCTCCAAGGAGGGTGGGAAGCCGGAGAGACGAATTTTATACACTTTAACCATGGACAATTTAAAAAAGACCAGCAACACACACACACACACACCACACACAGCAACCAGACCCACACACACACCAACAACACACAATACACACACACCAACCACACACACATCACCCACTAAACAGGAACACACCGGAGTGGAAACTCCCAAGAGGGGTGCTCGCAGCACCTCTCTCGCCCCTGGGTGCTCTGCTGCCAACGCAGCAAGCTCCAGCGCGGGTATCGGTCCGGCAGTGGCGAAAACCGCTGCTCAGACCAAAACCAAGTCCCGTAATAAACGGAGGACACCGGCGCTGACTGGGACCAGTACCGATCCTTCTTCCCTTCCAGGTACACAGCCCCCCACGACGGTTACATCCGGTGGTCAGAGCTCTACTACACATCCCCCCCCGCCTATGGCTCTTCAAGCTGCCCCTCCCCTGCAGGCCGTCACCGGTCAACAGGAGGAGACTAGCACCACCGGCGATGCGTTCGCGCTCACCTGGCAGGTGCAGAGGAACAGGCGGCAGGACAGGAGGGATAGAAACGCGCAGGACAGGCAACCCCGCGCAGACCCCTCTGGACAGGCTGCTCCAGCTCCTCCCTCGGCAGGTAATGCTAGTAGGAGGAACAGGCCGTCCAAGAAGGAGCGGCGTCAGAAACGGTGGAAGGGTAAGGTTCCACAAGGGTCACAGGCCAACGCCACGGGTCCGGTTAAACCGACCAGTGGCAAAATCAACTTCTCCGCAGGGAAGCGCTCGCAGGACCTGGCCGGCACGAGCCGACCGGGACCTAGCCAGCTGCCAACCAGCGCGGAGGAGGGACCGGCCCAGCACACAGTTCAGCGACCTGCTCGGATGGATCAGGCCGCGGCCAAGCGAGCTCTCAATGAGACATCCTCACCTCGTGGGGAGCGCAAGCGGCCGCGACTTGATAAATCCAAGCGGGACGCTAACCGTAGCTACGCCCAAGCTGCAAGCTCCGAGCTAGACGTCGCAATCACCTGCGGCCGCACGGGGCTGATCAGCAAAGAGGTGTCGGTACAGATTCTCGCGGCTCTCCAGAGGAAGATAGTCGTCGAGTGCTCTTCTCCTAAACAGGATTCACCCGCACCAACCTTCAATGGAAGGCCGGTGTTTACCAACGGGGTCCTCAAACTGTGGTGCGGCAACGACCACACCTTAGCTTGGCTGAGGACAGTTATCTCCGAGTTGCCTCCCTCCACCAGCAGCTCGCTGGTGGTCAGGAGGCAAGCGGAGATTCAAAGACGAGTAAGATGCGGCATACTCATCCCTGATGAGCAAGATATCTTCGCAGAGGCGGCCATTATTGGGCGTGCTCTGTGCTACCAAAATCCCTGGGTGGACGTCAGGGGATGGGGTTTGCTGCACATAAATAAACAGGCCGGTGCATGGTTTGTGGTGGTCGGGGTCCCTGAGGACCAAATTCCGACCCTGATGAAGGCTGGACGCCGTCTCTCCTTTGGGGTAGGGACGGTGTACCTGAAGTTTCAGGGTCCGAACGGCAAGTATGTCGATGTCCCTCAGGGATGGGATCCGGCCACGGAAACCATCACCGTGACACAGGTGGAGGAAGCAGCTCCCCCTACCAACATCGCGGCTACACCCGCGGATGTTCCTGCAGCAGCAGCGCCGGCTGTCCCTACAGCCGCCGGCGTGGGCGCCATCCTCTCCTCGGGTGACGAGCTCGACGGCGACATCTTGTCGTCGGCCTCGGATCCGGAGGGGGATGGTTTCGACGCGGGCGACCTGTTTGCCGGGCTGCGACTGGCGGGCGACGACGAGGGTACGACCAGCGATGGCGTCCCTTTCGTCGACCTGTAAGGTTCTGCAGGCCAACCTCCACCACAGTCAGACCGCGACGGCTCAGATGCGGAAGTGGCTGGAGGTTGAGCAAACGGCCATTGCTCTGATCCAGGAGCCGTGGATCAGGGCCGGCCAAATACAAGGACTCTCCAATCTCGGAGGTAAGCTCATGGTCTGCACAGATCACGATCGACCAAGATCGTGTATCTACACGACACGTAACATTAAAGTACAGCCACTAACAGACTTCTGTTGCAGGGACCTCTCTGCAGCTAGGCTAACTATACAGCGTGGGGATACGGAGGTGGCTGTAGTCGTTGCCTCGGCATACATGCCCGATGCAGAGGAGCCGCCCCCGCATGAACTCGCCCGCCTCGTGAGACACTGCGAGAGCACAGGGCTGGAGGTCATCATAGGCGCCGACGCAAACGCCCATCATCCTCTGTGGGGCATGGACACGCAGAATGCAAGGGGTAAGGCTTTAGTTGATTACTTATTCACCACAAACTTAACCCTACTGAATACAGGTTCCGAACCAACCTTCGTAAACAGACGAAGCCAAACAATCATAGACCTCACTCTGGCATCGGAGGGTGCAGCGGCTATCACCACCGGCTGGCAGGTCTCCAAGGAGGCCTCCTGCTCCGACCACAGGTGGATCCGCTTCGACATCAAGGTCTGTATTACACCAACGCTGCCACGACGCAACCCGCGTAACACAGACCGTGCAGCCTACACGCGCAGCCTAGAGACCAAGCTTGCGCCAACAAACTACTGGATGACCTTCGAGGACACGTCACAGATTGACGGGCGTGTTAGTCATCTCACGAAATCAATGCTAGACAGCTACCATTCCTCCTGCCCGGAAACCAATCCACCCACAACACCAGGGAAGCAACCATGGTGGGGAGCGGATTTGGAGCGCAAGCGCGGGAAGGTAAGGGCAGCCCTAAACAGAGCCATGAACACCTGCGCCGACAGGGATTGGGACGCGTATTATGCGGCCAAATCCAGCTACAAAAAATGCATCAGGTTCAGGAGCTCTACCGGATGGCGAAAATACTGTGGCAGCATCGAATCATGCCAACAAGCAAACAGGGTAAGGAAAATACTGGCACAGCAGAACTCGACTGGGCCCGATGTTCTCCGAAAACCCGACAACACACTTACCACTACACCAGAAGAGGCGAGGCGCGTCCTTATTGAGACTCACTTCCCAGGTTGCGCCTTCGTACAGACTGTTGACTGGACAGAGGTAATTAATATACCATCAGAAAACGACTGGAACTACGCACACAAAGTGATAACGCTGGAGAAACTCCAGTGGGCGATCCGGTGCTTCCATCCTTTTAAGGCGGCCGGTCCAGACGGAATCTTTCCCGCCCTACTTCAGTGGGGTGGGGCCTCCGTCGCCAGCAGACTGTTGCCTATAATGAGAGCGTGCCTGGCCTTCCGATACGTTCCAAAAGGATGGAGGGAAGTGAAAGTCATATTCATCCCTAAGCCAGGTAAGAGTGATTACACAAACGCCAAAGCCCACCGACCGATCAGCCTGACCTCCTTTCTCCTCAAGACCATGGAGAGAATTTGCGAGAGAGAGCTAAGAGATGGAGCTTTGAAAACGATCCCACTCCATGCAAACCAACATGCATACAGCTCAGGTAAGTCCACTGAATCAGCTCTTCATCTAGTGGTCAGCCGGATAGAAGAAGCAATACATCAGAAGGGTACCTGCCTGGGCACCTTCATTGACATCGAGGGGGCCTTCGATAAAACAAACTTCTCCAGCATTGGCACCGCCCTCTCCCGGCACGGAGTGGAACAGGTGCTGATAGACTGGATCACCAACATGTTAAGCAAACGAGTGGTTCGCCTTGCAGAAGAGCAGCAGACGGCTATGATAGCCAGAGGCTGCCCCCAAGGAGGAGTACTATCACCCCTCCTTTGGAATCTGGTGATAAATGATCTTATCACTAAGCTCAATGCCAACCACTACTACACTATCGGGTACGCGGATGACCTCGCCATCCTCATTTCGGGGAAAGTGACGGGGACAATCTGCAGTCTCACTCAACAGGCGCTACGCATCGTTGAACGGTGGTGTAGGGAATACGACCTTTCAGTGAACCCCACGAAAACTGAATTAGTCATGTTTACCCAAAAAAGGGCACTAGGCCCTTATCGCCTACCCAAACTATTCGACACAGATCTCCAGTTGGCTGACGAAGTTAAGTACCTGGGAGTCATCCTGGACAGTAAGTTGAACTGGAGCAATCACTTAGACAACAAAATAAACAGGGCCTGCATAACCTTTTGGCAATGCAGGAGGATGATAGGTAAGAAGTGGGGCCTATCCCCTAAAATAGTACTCTGGTTATACTGCGCGGTGATCCGACCCATGATTACTTACGGGGCAGTGGTCTGGTGGCCCCGCACTAAACTAGCTACAGCCTCCATCAAACTGCAACGCATGCAGAGACTTGCCTGCATGGCGACTACAGGTTGCATGCGTACTACCCCGACCGCGGCTCTGGAGGCCATGTTGGGGCTCCCACCGCTTGATCTGTTCATACAGCAGGAAGCGACGATGGCGGCAGTACGTCTTGAGACACTTCAACTTTGGGGTAAGAAGTACACACAACACACCGCGATACTGGAGGGATTTTATAACGAGTTCCCCCTAGCGAAAGCTATCAACGATCGGATACCCAAGCAATTCGTATTCGACAAAAAGTACAAAATCCAACTCCACGAGGATCACCGCTGCGAGGGTCTAAGCCCCGCGGAAGTACGGATCTTCACGGATGGATCTAAGACAGGTACCGGCACTGGAGCTGGAGTCTTCTCGGAAGACCTCAACATCCACATAGCCGCACCATTGGGGGTCCATAACACGGTATTTCAGGCAGAATGTATGGGCATTGCCCTGGCGGCATCGGCCATTTTAGCCAGGGAAGTTGTGGACCACTCAATTCGCATACTCTCTGACAGCATGGCTGTACTACTAGCATTAAACAACCACACAGTCAACTCTGGGTTAATATACGAGTGTCATCAACGTCTGAACCAGGTTGGTAATCTCAATAATATAACCATTCAATGGATAAAAGGACACAGCGAGTCCCGAGGCAACGATGCAGCGGATGAACTCGCTAGAAGGGGATCGAGCATGGCAGCAGTGGGACCTGAACCCATAGTGCCACTCCCCTTCGGGTACCTACGCACACTGGTAAGGAAACGAACCAGTGAACAACACCACAAACTGTGGCTAAACCATGGTGAGTGTAGGCAGGCCAAGGATGCACTTCCTACCATCGACGGCCGCTTCACGAAAAAAGCGCTTCGGCTGACCAAGCTACAGCTGCGCACTGTTACAGCCGCCATCACTGGACACGGCTCTTTTAACAAACACCTCTTTGCCATAGGAGTCACAGACAGTCCCCTGTGCCGAGCCTGCATGGAGGAAGATGAGACAGCAGCCCACGTGCTTCTGCACTGCCCAGAGGTTGCATCATACAGGGCAAAGTACTTCGGTAACCCAGGTACTCTCCGCGAGACTGTCAGCGACATCAAGGCGTTGCTGGCTTTTCTCGGGGAGCTGAGGTGGATCGAATAGATTTCCCACCCGCACGCAAAATACGCGCATTGGACGTGGAGTTGCGGACACCAGCCCGTTATACAATACAATACAATACAACTGTACACAAGCTCCAAGGAACTACTTTGGACCGAGCTGTGGTTGACTTAAGTTCACGCATTTTTGCTAAAGGTCAAGCATATGTATCTTTGAGCCGAGTTAGGTCTCTAAAGGGACTAATCATCAGTAGTTTAGACCACCGCAAGTTACTAAATAATCCCCACGATATTAACTCCCTCAATGAAATGACTAGATTGCGAAATTTACCATCTTATAACGAAGTCAATGAATCGTAACTAAAAAGTATAAAATAAAATAAAATAATTTAAAGAAAAACAAAAAACCCGACTGTGTAAAAACTAATTTTAAAAAATACGTGAAAAAATTAACTTAAATAAAAACTAAAAAGAAAGAAACAAGCCCAGTAGTTTAAATCATAAATTCTAATGCAGAACAGAACGACTCACAGTCGGGGCCCATTCAAATTTTACCAATCAAATCTTCCCAATCAAATCTTCCCAAGGGGCCCCGACTGTGAGTCGTTCTGTTCTGCATTAGAATTTATGATTTAAACTACTGGGCTTGTTTCTTTCTTTTTAGTTTTTATTTAAGTTAATTTTTTCACGTATTTTTTAAAATTAGTTTTTACACAGTCGGGTTTTTTGTTTTTCTTTAAATTATTTACCGTAGCTAGACTGTGAACTGGACTGGCCATGTCTACCGGCTACCGGTACAACTGCGGGCCCGCAAATCACAAGACTTATAGCCTTCAGGCAGCTAGGCGAAGCTGCGGCAGATCGAGGAGAAGATTTCTGGACGGCTTGAATGGCTTCCTCATGTTTGCTGACATCTCTTTGAGGCGCGCGTGGAACACGAACGCGCTGTCGACACGGCCTGTCGTCATAAGACGGACGGACGGCGAGCTAACCCATTACTCACCGTCCACAGGCGCGCGCCTACGGTGGCCGAGAGCCACCACGTGGCCCCCGACGCCCGGCGCTTCTCCCGCGGGTCTCGATTTTCCCTGCGTTCCTATTCACTCCGATCGATGGTACGTGGCAATTTTAACACAAAGGACGTTTTAGAATTACCCCGTACTGCATCAGTTAAATAATACACAACACTAGTACCGTATCTGGTCGCAAGCTATCCAGCTATTCTAGGAATGAAAGATAAAATAGATAGTATCTCATGCCCCATCGAGCTGCGATAGCTGTCAATAAAGGAAACTCCTGCCGCTAGCCGATAGGAATAGTTGAAGTTATGAATAGAAGATTAGCGGATTGGCCTGTGGGTCTAGTGGTTAGTGATCCTGACTGCTAGGACGGAGGTCGTGGGTTCGATTCCCACACAGGACAAATCTTTGTGCGATGAGTACGATGATTTGTTCTGTATCTGGGTGTGTAATTTTTCTGTAATATGTATGTATTTAGAAATATATAAGTATGTTTATCAGTTGTCTGGTTGCCATAGTACAGGCTCTGCCTAGTTTGGGATCAGATGGCGGTGTGTTGGTTGTCCCAAGATATTATTATATTATAGAATTTCAAAGACATTTTTATTTATACTGTTTATAGTCTGCATACATCACAAGTCCTAAAAAAAAGTGTCGTAACATAGAAAAAGCAGTTTTAAGATAAATGCATTTTATAGTTTTTGGTGTGTTTACCGATGCCTTCCGTAAAAAACTGTCGCTTGTGCCATTCGGTGACTTATTTTCTAAAAAACAGCTATCCAGTACAAAACTTCAATACCTACTCAACTCAAATGTATGGAGCAGGATTTTTTTCTAAAAAGTTTTTACTATAAACTTGTTCCTAATATTTTCTGCGCAGCCGCTGGCAACACTCAGGACGCTTAAGCTTGCGGCTTGTGGCCGGACGATAAGTAATAACCAGTAGTCATAACATAACATCCTAGTACACCCAAATTTCGCCAATTATGTTTAAGTCCCATGTAATAGGGGCCCAGCCTATTGTCATGAACCGGGCACAAATCCAGACTCCGTGGCTGCTACTGAAAAATTCCTAATGGAAAAACCCAATAACAATTTGGCCAACCCGGGAATAGAAACCAGGACCTCATCAGGCTCAGCAGACCAACGAGGCAGTCATCTTAATAAAACCATTATGCCACTAGTGACGGAACTTCTAAACAATATTGTAACTATGATTAGTTTGTGGCTAGTTCATCGAGAAGTTAGATTGAGATGATCATCGTTAATACCAAGTGTCTACGGTTTTGAGTTGACTTAAGAACTAGTTTTGAATTTAAGGATTCCGGATTTGGGCTTACGGTATTAGATGTAAGTAATAATAGTGTTAAAGTTTGAATTTGTCTGTTAGTGTTAAGTGTGCTAATGATAGTAAGTCGGGAATTGAAATAGAGGAAAAAAACAATTTGATAAATTGAAGAATGAGGTTATATGAGATCGTTGCGGTTTAAAAGAACATGTAGTGACGTTTGTAACTACATCTTCTTCATGAGTGAAAGGCGACTAACAAAAGGTATTTACAAGGTAGATGTGAGTGGCAACGTCGGGAGGGGACGCCCTTGAAGAAAATACACTGACCTCATTGGTGAGGTTGTTCAGAAAGGTCAGGTGTGTAGTACTCGCAACCGGCGTATGACCAGATGTATGAACGTGGACGAGGCAAAAGGAGTTTGTAAGGATCGTAGCAGGTGACGTTCTGCCTACCCCCATTGGGAAAAAGGAGTGCGTTAGTGTATTTCTGTGAAATAGAGAAAGTTTTTTAGGGGAAAAGGGGGTCTGGTGCAGTCACGAGCACCAATATGTATACAATTTCCTAAATTTTAAAGGAATATTCGCGAGAAATAACGATTGTAACTGGGAAATAGGATCTTTTTCATAAAAAATATGAGTTCCGGAATACTATGTTCGTAACAACATGAAATTTTACTCAGAAACGTACGAGAAAACACTTTTAAAAGATGTTAAGTGTTTACATATTGGTGCTCGTGACTGGACACGTTACAGTTAACATGAATTCAGTACACATTAATAGATGCACCAGATTTGAAATTTTTCGTCGGGTTTTTAAAATATCGGTTGTTTTATACTTTTAGCCAAGTATGTGTTTGCTCTTTTCTATGTAAAAGTTGGTAGTAACCGACGAAAAATTATTACTATGGTCGTCAAAACGTTTTTTTTTCATAATTCATTGAAGTTATCTCGATATATCTAACGATTCCTAAGGTAATCCGATATAACAACAGCAACATCAACATAAAAATGATAAAAACGGCACAGGGTAACAAGCAGAACACTGGTATTGAAGTGTCCACTCCGATGAAATTCACTAGCCCGTAAAAATCCGGGTTTGTGAAGAATCAAGAGCCCTTGGAGCAATGCAGAAGGGTGTCCTAATGGGAAGAGGGCTTGAGGGTCGTCGCTGAAGACTGTCTGTCCACTTCTTGGCATCTTAATCGGCTCCGAGGGCTTAAAATGATTTCGGTTTGTGCTTTAAAGGAACTGCCCTTTAGATCAAAATCTGGTACAAAGTTTGAGATCGATTATTTGTTATTTGAGAAAGTAACATCAGGGTTTCGCAGTCGTATGTATGTGCTGTAATCTTACTAAAGGTCATATGATACAAAAATGTTTCAAAAAGATTTCTTCACCTCATCGAAAACACCTAAGAAATTTATAACTTTTACTACTGTCATTGTTTGGGATTCATCTATTCATTCATTGATTCTATGACTACGCACCGGTTGCCAGCCAATCAGCGTACAGTAAAATGATCGTACTCTGATTGGCCCATATTGTTTCCATATCCCTCGACCGCTGTACTAATTATTATAAAATACACTCGCTAACGAACATTTTTACGAAAACATTGTTTTTTCATTTTAAAAACCCATTCTGGTCTGAGCAAAGCAGCTCTAAACACAAAAATACAAGAAGTTAGATCACGCGCCAACACTATTTTTTATTATTCTTTAATTTATCAATGCTCACTTTTTAAAGTGATAAATATATTTTTTATTAGTTTCTTACGAAAATTGACCTAAAGATGCTTAGCTTTTTCATTTCACAACGATGCATGAGAAAATAATAGGAGGATGGGTAGTTTTACTTTTCATGAATAAGGTCTGGAGGTGGGATGAAAAAAGTCCTAAATGTCAATGATGTAAAAAGGGAAAGGTTAAATAAATCCACTGAACTTTTGATATATATAATATAAAATACATCTATTGATATTCCGTCGTTTGCCGGAACCGACCCAGACCAGACCATTCAAAGATCTTTTCATCGTAATCGGCCCGTAAATGGTCACAACTGAATATGAGAATATCAAGATTATCAAATTTTCATCATTACCTAATGAACTGCCTGATATTTTTGACAATTGGCGCTTTGGCCGTTGAGGTGCATAGACGCCAATTGAAGCAAAAATCGCTAAATGTGTTTAGTGATTTTTGTTGCAATTATATAATTGTCATCCTCAGATTAAATTTTACGAGTTCAAACAAAGAAGTCATAAGCTCTAGATTCTGTTTTAATTTTTAATGTCTCTATCATGTTCTACAGATTGTATCTATGATCAATTCTATCTTTTTGTAAACTTTGACATACAAAAGTGCCTTTGCATAGTATGGCCATGTTAAGTGAGCTGTTCAGGTGGCGTGGCTTGTCAAGAAAAGTTGCACCGCTATGTCAAACTTGGTACATTTATTTTAGTTCTGTCATTTCCCGCCTGCACAGATAAGTAAGTTGAAGTATTAATGGGTTGACATTGACTTTGAATGACAGATAAAGTTGTGGATGAGAAGTTTAGAGGAACACAAACATAGTTATGTTATTGAGAGCAAAACAATGGTACCGTAAACATCAACACGTGTTATTAACAACATAAAACAATAAATATCGCTGTAAACGACATAGGAATTGTTTTCTTTCAACAACGTCATAATAAACATACAAGTATCCCCAGCAACATATGAAAGGTCGACCACACAAAGTTAACTTGGTCCCGACATGAAAAACACAATAATTAACATATACACGCACGTTAAGGTACGCCTACCTTCGTAAAACAATGACTCCGGCGTAATCACCGCGCAACTTTTGATTAAAGAGGTAAAACACTCCAAAATGGAGGGCGAAAAACAACAGGGGTTGGAAAAAGGTAAGGTACAAACCAACCAAGGCACTCTTTGGTAAAAAACACAAATGATTTATTTGATGAGGCGCTTTCTGTATTTGCGTGTACAGCCGGGGACACAAATGTGTTTTCAGAACTTAACTTTAGCTAAAATAATTTTAGGACATTGATTCCTAGGCTTGTCAAGACTGTCATACCAAACTTTGAAGATTAAAATATTGATGTACATACTTACCTACTGCATTCATAAAGTTTAAAAGAACAATTTTTGTGAGTTAGAAGGTACGCTTTGTCATCTTATTTAATTGCTGTGTACTGAACTTTGAAAACTTGCTTTAGCGAATTACCTACTTAATTGAGAATGTTCATCGTCGCGATATGCGGAACTTCGAAACTTGCTATGACGTATTACTTTTCGAATGTTCATTGAATCATAACCCGTTCCATTGCCTCCTGAGAGTTTTAACATTTTAACTATTATTCTAACTATAATCGATTACAGTATTGTTCAACATAAACACTTAAACAGCCTGTAACACTGTCTTACCAAGGGGTATCATTTATTTATTTATTCAGAAATACATTCTAAGCTAACAGTTTTTCTACCAAAGCGCTTAAAAGATAATTATAATCATATTACAATGTCAAATTGCATCTTATAATTACAATAATTCAAAAAGCAAAACAAAACTTATAATATGTCAAGTGGTGGTCATAAATAATATATCACAAATAAAATATACCCAGTATTAACTAGATTGTGAAGACTCCATGTAAAATACTGGTATTCAGATATACATATATCCCATAGTTGGCAAAGGCTAGGCAGATGATGAAACAGCCTACAATATTTGCACTACTGCTGATATATATACCGTTATTCTTGTTTACAGAGAAAGGCTTTAGAAATCGAGATGCACACACATATAATATTTGTGTCCTCAACTGTACACGAGCCCGGAAAGATTTTTTCCCCGTTATTAAATATGCATATTTTTGTATAATTTTATAATCAATCCAGTAGCTGGGCATGCCGATTATGACCATCAATTATGAGGATTACTGTAATCGCTTAATCGCAAGCGGACAGCGAAAAGAATGGGATTAAAATAGGTTTTAATTTGTATGTTTTTTGTGTGGAGACTGCCACACCTGGATATTCTGGAAATATTATATTTTGTTTTGCTGACGGAAGCGTTTATTTTGACATATTTGGATTAAATTGTCCTATAAATGTTTCTTTGGTATTAAGCATTATACGGCTCTTCGCCTGATTTATTGAGTTTTATTTTATTTTATTGGAACCACGTGCAAATAGGCGGTTCTTTGCACGTGGTTTTAGTGGTCGTAAGCAATTTTCAGGTCGGGAAAAGTGTTATTGGGTTTTTTCCATAGATTTTCTCGTTAGCAGCCCGAAATTTGGAAGTAATCATAAAATATTGAGTTGGATATGACTATAAAAAAATACCATTGGCATTTCAGCTAATTTCAACCTATAATAAGTACGAGCAAAGGAATGTAAATCAAAGAGAAAATCAATGTACTCACCTACGTCTAAAGTACTCGTAATATTTGATCATTGAAAAGCTCTCAAGAAATACCTCTTTGAAAAGTAAAAGTAGGTACCGCTCACTTAAGTCCATGGCAACTGAATTTAAATAACAGGTATTTACTTTATGTTCCCCGTCTTTTTTTTTTCATAAAAAGGAATGTTTCAGGAATGTTTACGAACAAAGAGATACAAGTTTTGAAAGGTAGAAAAATCTTTTGCTACTTCCATTCATTAAAAGGAGATTATATGCAAAATATTTTGTATATAATGCAGGGTATTTCTAACCGGATTTTTTCAGGAGCAAGTCGGTCTGTACTGTGCCCAGTTGATCACAATAGGCTCCATAGGCCTTTATTACTTAGCAAAACTGATAAAATGCGGGTGTACCATAGGTACTCTGCCTAGCCCATGTGAAATACATGCATAAGCATAATTAGCCTATAATGTTCGAACTGCTGAGACATAGGCGTTCTCTCTACGAGAGGGAATGGACTATAATCCCCCAGCGCGGGTTGGTAGATATCACATGTCTTCGAATTTTGGTTTTAGAACATGCTGATTTCCTCACGATGTTTACCTTCACCGTTTTGAAAACAAGTGAAGTACAAGCGTGATGTTATGTTTATTCGAAGGAATTTTACCATTTTTTTTAGAAAAACAAGGTCTTTGGATTACTACCAGTTTACCTGAGATTCTTAAAATAAAGTGTCAAATAATGTCTTCAGCCAAATTTTTGCTTTGCGCTCCGTGTGGAGCCTTCGACGTTCTTTGCTTGGTTTAGGAACGACCCTAATGGGCCAGTGCGGTTCGTGAAGAGCAAAAACTTTGACTATTTTCGGTTTCACACAACCTTCGTTTGAGTGTGAATGTGTTAAGTTGCGGGTTTTCTTACGAGTTCTGTTGGGATTTTGACAGTTTGAATTGTTTTCATTTAGTTGGAAGAAAAAATAAGTTTTTGTAAATAGCTCCCTGACCAACAACTACTGAAAAGTAGTGGAAAGGTTTTTTGGTTGATGTAGGTAGATTTTCACCTTATTTTTTGTGTATAAGCCAATGTTCTGGCTTAAAAAAATAAGGTGAACAAGCTGCTGGATAAATACCACTAAAACAATGCCATGTCCGGTTCTACTTACACTTTCTGATATCGAAACTAATGCCCAGCACTAAAAGTTCAAATTTCAACAATACAATAACATTCAAGCATTTATTTAGATGTTGCCTACGGCCGTAAAAACGGCCATGTCTTTTATTGCTCCAAAAACAAAACAAACTCACCATTTAAACCGCGAAACAGAACTCCATTATTTAAAAAAAAAAAACTAACAAAAAAAAACATAGTTTCAAGACGTTTACTCCGCTCTAGGTAATACAAAGATCATTAGAGGAGTCGGGATATAAATACCAGCTTGCGCACGGTATCCGCAAAGTAAACCGCTTAAGACTAACGTGAAATTAACCCGAAACTGCTGCCACAACACAGACACCTTACGTAAAGTTCGACTACGAAGAAATAAATATCCCATTTGTGAATAATAAGGTATTTTGTTGGGAGTTAGTTACTTTGCCTTGGTATAAGTGATTGGGGATATTAGAAATGCAATTTGAATTCTAAATATGGGTTCAATCAATCAATCAAAATATTTTGTTTCACGTAGGCTTAGATGCTCACTTTTATAAAACGTCGACAAAAAGGTGCACGGTACGGGTTGGTCGTTTCCTATGGAGAAGAACCGGCAAGAAACTTCATGGTTACTCTTTTCAAATCATTTGGTATTACAATATTATCATGTTTCAGCATTATTTTGGACTTAAGTATGGGGAGACAGCGCAGGCCCGACAATATGTCGTTGCTTACTACACAAAAAATGCAAAACAAGTTAAAAAGTTAACAGCAAGCTGAGAATTTACAAAGCCTACAATGTTCACACATTTACAAACATTCGATAAATATAATTATAGAATAGCGGGTCGATAAATTAGCGGGTCTTTTCTGTACCAAAATAATGTCGTCGATAAATTGGGAAGTATTATAGATAAGGTGGTCCAGTTTAATGTTGAAGAGCATTTTTCTTTCAATCGTATGCTTTAGATTTCTTTATCCATAATATGTATGGATAAAGAAACTAATAATATAAATGTAAATTTCTGTCCTACTATTTCACGCCTAAATCTCCGTCATTGTTGGAGGCCTTCAATAAATAATTAAATCACCGAACCGATCATTATATGAAATGAACACAAAATTCAATCAGGCACATTTTGAGTGCAAACTAATTTGCAACATCTTTCAGCTTCAAGTAAAAGTTTTAAATTAAAACATTACATAACATGCAGTTAAATTAGTACAGCAAATGTATTTTTAGTCTATTTGTGTAGCGTCGCCTGCTTATATTAAATTCTCATGAAAAATCGTCATGTAAGCACGCAGTCGGCATGATTGTAGCAACATATTAAATCGCGAGCCAAATTAAAATGTGAAAGTCGTCAGAGTGAGCAGAGTCATGCCCTTATATAAAGTGAATAAGATAAATGAACGCGGGCCCACTATAACGTTCGTTTCACGTATCACACAAATAAATTAACCACACGAAACTCGGGTTTCATTTAAAACGAAATCGATAAAGTATCGGTCTTTTTGCCGCGACGAAACGATTGCGGGCTGAAAGAATTCGATTGGAGCGAAGTTACCGTAATTTGATAGTATTTTCGATTTTCAATCAAAACTGTAATTGCCGTAATAATTAGGTTATAATTAGTATAGTTAATTTAAATAAAAGTTGGAAGCAGGTGGTGAACCCATTTGAATATAAAATTATGAAAATGGAATGGGTTCCGCCTGCTTCCAACTTTTATTTAATTTGCAATGTGCTTGTTTTTGCTTTATAATTTATTTCAGTCGGGTTTTTTAGTTTTGTTAGTTTGTTCCAGCTTTTTAGTTTAGTAATACATAAATAATGAACGACTTCACAGACGATTTCACTTCCTATTATACGATTTTATCACTTTTTATACGATTTGTCGTTTTGAATTACTTTTAGTAAGTAATTATTAATATTTTTGTTATCCCCTTTAAAAACCCTTCATTTTGATACCCAAATTGAGGGGATAAGAACAATTAAAAATCGTACTCCACAATATGGCGAAATCCACAATTTTCGTTGTTTTTAGGGTTCCGTACCTCAAAAGGTAAAAAAGGAACCCTTATAAGATCACTCTCTTATCCGTCCGTCTGTCTGGCTGTCCGTGTGTCACCACCGATTTTCTCAAGAACGGGTGCACTTAGCAAGTTGAAATTTATACCAGTACTGAGGTCTATTACGTGTATTAAAATCAGTGTGCTGAGTCAACACGATATAAAGATATTGCCTAATTTAGATTTTCGCGAAAACTTGTAAGTACCAAAATTTACCTTAATTTTCAATTTTTTTTTTCGGAATGTTCCCTTTACTTGTACTGTAAGACCTTGATTTTAACCAAAATTGCCAATTCTAGGTCAACCGGAAGTACCCTATAGGTTTTGAAGCATTGTATTAGAGCACAATTAAAGGGAAAAATCTGAAAACTGTAAAATGTAGTTTAATAACAAAATGAAACCCTCGGTGCGCGAGTCCAACTCGCACTTGGCCGGTTTTTTTAATGTTTATGTAGCCAGTGACACTCGCGCCACCAAGACGAATTTACCGACGTATAATTTAGTTACGAGGTCACAATGGAACGGACAATATACACACACACGGGCGTGAAAAACATTACCCTCTACCGTTTAATTGGGAAATACAATAGGTATTAGCAAAAAAATATCAGACTACAATTCATAAACCTGTTGGAGGATTTATTTACTTCCATCTTTTTGGCACAGACATCCTAAAAAAGTTTCAATTTCTCTAAGCTAAAGTGACGTAAAAGCGACAAATTTCACGCACCCAAATCCGTTTTGTCGCGTCCATCAGGACCTGACCTTAACACACGTGGGTTTGCGACAAATTCTCTGTTGCTGCGAAAAACGTTGTGATTTGTTAGAATTTCCATACTAACTCACGACCCTTGGGGTCTACCTGACCTGCGGTGAGCGGCAATGTCGTAACCGTAAAACATCCATATAAATTTAAATTCCTCGTTTCACTTGCGTGTATATTCGACTGCGCATTTCTAAAATCATGTCTGAATGGAGTCTCCATTTCAAGTTTCTAATTAAATGGTTAGTAGATCAATATAATGGAGCTAACTTTGATAAAAGATCTCTATTCAGTTCTAAATTCAATGGAATATTCGAGGAATTTTGCTCATATTGTCAAAGGTTTCCTTCTGTTAATAATTTAGAGGTATTGCTTCATTTTCACTTATAAAGTATTTTTCCTTTTAATTTGATTCGAAGTACAGACGCAGCACATCAAGCTACTATAATCTGTCAAATTTCTTTAATAGATTTTCAACTTTATCTCTAAAGCATTTAGTTCAAGGTTGTTTGGGAAAATCTGTCAGTTTCGGGTAGGTTGACCTGCTGGCATCTGTACAATTTTTTTATCAATTACGTCCATTTCTATTTCTATTTGTTGTGATGTCCGTTTTTACGTCTGAATTCATTTTCGTTCATTTTTCTTGTCTTCGAAGGCAAATAAAATGTATTTTCCGTAGAAAAAATATGATTATCCCTGTTCGCTGGTATTTCAGATTGGTTAGATTTAATTAAATGAAGTGAGTTTTATTGTAGATAGTGAGAGAACATCCTAGGAAAATAAATTCATCTTAGTTAAAACATACTCGTAGTTCGTATAACCATAATTCAATTAATTAACTATGTTTTCATAGTGTTGAAATTATTCCTCAGATGACTGTGACATAAAATCTTTTCTTCTTGTAAAATAGCTTTCCTTATTTTCTTGGTGGCCGGGGTTTACTCACAGACAAAGAGAAAGATAATGGCTTGTCACCATGTAGGTAAGCGTATAATACGTGTCGGTATAATCAATTCTCTCGTATCGATCGAGTACTGAAATTAGTCTAGCGATTTGCTAATCGCTGAAATCGTAAATTAAATAATAAAGACAAAACAAGGCGTAAGGTTTCGATACATTTATCGTTTAAATCTTTTTATGTAAATTAGATCAAGTGATTTATTTGTAACATGTTTTGACTAAGCTTGCATTGACTGCCTCAATGGCCTAGTACATGGGACTTAACATAACTGGCGAAATGTGGGTGTACTATTGTGTAGTTATTATAAAATATTACTTACTTACTTACTTTTACTTTCCTATTTGAATCGGATTTTGTTAACAACTTTAAGGGCTTTTTTTTGCACAGATCTTTTTATAAAATAAAAGTAACTTTAGTTACTCCTTATAACATCAGCTCTCACCATCTACCAGTAAAATTCCCGTCAAATTTGGTGTGGTCGTTTCGGAGATTAGCCGGAACACACAAACAGAAATACTTTTTTTTAAATAAAGTTTTTTTGTCAACTGAGCATCTCATCTGGTGTGTGTTTCATATACGTATTCAGTAAAAATTACAAACAGTTTTATTTTTTTGTATAGATGTAATAGTAAAAAAGGGAAATCTTAGACTAGTGAATATCATAACCGAGCTCCCAGCATCATAATGGAAGTAAGCGTATTGAAGTGACACCCGAGCAAATCTTGAGAGGTCGCTCGTTTATCACATGCATCTGTGACTGGGGAAAAAGTTTCCTACACTGTGGCGACTAAATGATATTGCGATTTCTCTCACATTCGTGTCACATCGCTTTTTGCTTTTCTATCTTTTCGGGTCTATCATTCCTTTGGATATTACGTGGTGGAGAATTTTTTGTAGTCGAAAAGGGTTTATTTGCATTTCTTTAGTATAATATTAAGTTACTTTTGAATAGGGCTCGTGGCTTAGTAACCGCACGGGTTGATCAAAGGTTAAGCTGCTTTTGTCGAGACCGGTTCGTGGATGGGTGGGTGTCTACCTATTACATGACGATGTCTTCGTACCTCAAAAACTCCTACAAGGCATCGGTTGGTTCCGGCAATTATTTGTAGGTTTTTGTTCGCAGGTATTCAGAAGCTTTTTTTTTGGGATGGGGAATCATCAAATGACCACTCCCGCTCTAGGCGGAGCGGATGGGAGTGTCAGACATCCATTTTTCTTCTGTACCCTTTATGTTCCAGGGTCGCGGTATCTTTTTCGAACAGCCCCGCAGCTCTAGCAGGCATCGGCCCTTGCGGACCCCCTCCGGAGGTACCCAGAAGCCTGAAACTGAGACATGTCACTGAATTAGTACGTAGTGCGCATAAGGATATTGCTCAGACATGTATAAAATATACGATTGTATTGTTTCTTGCTTAATAAATACAGAAATTTTATTGGACGAAAATTCCCACTTCCCTTCTAAACCAATACCTCCCCTCTTTCTCTTTTTTTCCTACTCGCTACAATATCTCAACTAAACCAAAAACATATAATTATTATCTCAACGAACTGGTTCGGATTTCTGTCAACCAAAGAAAAAGCGATCAAATTGTTTCTGACATCCTGCATATTATCTTCAGTAACCATTTTTCAGCTTACTTTTTGGTCCATAAAAATCTCACCGAATAAACTTTTTTTGTCTTTCCCAAGATCAGAGTTTCCTAGAAAATTGATAGCAGTCCTTAATGAAAAAGAAACACGGGGACTCCGGTTGGTGGTCCCAAACATTATTAATTCCCGTAAGTATTTTCACTGTTTTGTGTAGACAGGAAATCTTTAATTAAATTTTTCATCGTTATTTATTCAATCCCCAAAAAACGATGCTTCGTGCAATTTTATCAATGTTGTTTTTTAGTTCTGAGAATTAAAATTGTAAGCCAATTATAACGTTTCAGGTAGGGCGAGGATATTGCCATCGACCGGGAAGTTCATAGACATTCCAGACGGGAAATCCCATCCTCATCTGAATAGATTTTTCCCAACTATGTTGGGATTGGCTTCCAGTCTAACCGGATGCAGCTGAATACCAGTATTAGTATTACCTCTATATTTAAAAACTGCACGTCGTGAATAAAGAAGATACATTCATGTAGATCCACATTTTTTATTAGCTTTCTATCTCCAGTAGGTCTTTGTTTTGAAGTTTATTTTTGAAGTTTCATTTCTTTTTTTTATAGTCTAATCGAATTTCAAAAGAAATAAGTTGGACGGTCATTCTTCGTTCGTTAAAACTATAGAGTTTTAAATAAAAAATAATGGAGCGAAAACAATGTTAAGAATAATTGCTTTGCATTTTGTTTCGAAATGGAAATATAAGTAAGTATTTAATTTAAACTTGTCTCGCGTTTTGAAGGCATTAAATCTACTTTAGTTACTGAAGACAGGTCTTAGTCTAGACCACAGAGAGATATTATTACAAAATATTTCCAGCGGGCGCTTCAACGACGGTGGCATTAAGTTGAAACGAACTTTTCAATTATTTCATCATTGTTTCAAAGGGAAAGCTTCTCGTAAAATAGTCAATTTATGATTTCTGAGGTTCCAAAATGCTATCAACAATTTTTTTTTTATTTACTCGATTGATTACGATCGCGTAGATATTCGGGCGGCGTTTGGATAGGACACTGCCATATACTTGTGACATTGTAACTACGACATCACATATTATGAAATAACAAATGTCAGCGTAATAAGGACGAACTGCTAAACTATTAGTTTGACTAAATCATACGTCCCTGACGAATGAGAAGGAGAACGAATGAGTTTTAGTTGCAGACCTGGAGCTAGTAGCGGTTTTTATTATAGGATAATGACCTGGGAGGTTAAAAAACCATTTGAAAATCGAATTTTCAGGTAATACACAACTTTATTGAAATTTATACAAAATACCGTTGATTGAATGCTCCGCCGATGAATAATTTCAATGGCCACGGCGATATGACGACATAGTCCTGTTAGTACCGTAAACTTTTTACTTAATTCTTGAATTTTAATTTTGCGACACAGACAACGTTACGGAGGAGAAGTTAACTTTGAACATTTGTAATTAATTTTATTAATAATTCTCAGACTGATTGATACAGAAAATGAACGAACGGTAAGTGAATTTATATGTAAATATAATATTAAATTGTACTTATAAAGTTGAAATTGTATAAAAATGACCATTTTTATCTCAACTAATTTATAATTATATTGCTGTGGACTAGAACTCGGCCACTCTGAATTATTTTGTAAGTTAATTTAATATTTCTACACCGGCAACGGTAGTGTATGTGAATTTTTTTAATATTAAGATCTTAATGTATGTAATATACTCAGAAATAAATAAATCTTATCTTATCTTAAAAATATTGGACTGAAAAATAAACGAATTTTGTTAGAGACAAACAGAATAGTTCCATTGAACTCTAGTTTGACTTGAAAACTAGAAAATGTAAAAGAAAGAAAATAAACATAATTCGCCATAAATATGTCTACGACTGTTCTTTGACAAGACCAACAAACTTTCTATAAAAAACATAAGAAAATATCTCTTCATTCACAGAAAAGTCATTGAACTTTACCACCATTACTTAACCAGAGTAATATGCAAACAATTTTCAAATCAACGAGAACGACTGCTTAATTCTATCCGTCTGTGAATTTACACTGTCAAGAGCAGTAACGTCTCCTCCTGTTAAAAAATACTCTTTAACCTGGTTTATTAAATAAAAATAAAAATCATTTATTTCAGGCACGAGCCCATACAAAAGAAAAATTTCCAAAAGACAAATAATTTCAGGACCTAATTTCAAAATAAAAACTAAATAAAGAAAATTAAAATGAAGAAAATGAATTACAAATTACATTATAAATAATAGTATTAATTAAAAATAAAATTAAAAACGTTAGCAAGAATATTGACAGTCATATACAAGTTATTAAAACTTTATTAAGTTCTCATTTTACAAGGAATGCCTCGATATCCAAACTCAAGTAGTATAAATGTCAAAAATAGTCTCATTACATCACCACGCCCGTAATTCCTGAAGGTATACAGTCACGGGCACCAATATGTAAACACTTAACAAATAAAAGTGTTTTTCTCCTACTGTTCTGCTTTAAATTTCATGTTGTTACGAACATAGTATTCTGGAACTCATATTTTCTTATGAAAAAGGTCTTATCTCCAAGTTGCAATCGTTATTTCTCGCGAAAATTGCTATTAAATTTAGGAAAGTGTATACATATTGGTGCTCGTGACTTAGTAGTTACCCACATTTCCTCAGTTATTTAAGTCCCATGTACTCGTAATATGAGTTTTGAAACCAGTCACAAATCCATCCAGACTCCGTGGCTGCTACCGAGAAACTTCTGATAGAAAAACACAATAACATTTGGCCGACCTGGGAACTCAGGACCTCATGCTCAGAATATCACCATCAATAATTTTAAATCAACAAAAAACGACAGCTTGAATCTACCATTCTGAGATTTGGTATTGTCAAGAACAGGAACGTCTTTCTTAGTCCATGAGACACTTTACTACCTACTCAGTTCCCGAGTGGTTTATAAAAAACTATTAAGTACTCACTTTAAGAGGAATGCCTTTTCTAATAAAGCTAGAGGTAAATCTCTCAAGGCTTCCCTGCCAACGCGGTTCGGTTTACTTATGTGCGTTTTGTGCACTCCAGACACTGGTAAATTGCGATGTTCACAAGCAAGTTGGTTTATATTAAAAGCTTATCTAGCTTTATTACTCTTCATAATATTTAACGAGTATCATAATATGAATATCTTTTATTTAAATTAATTTTTGTATCTTTTATAGTGCTACGTTTTGCACACTGGCACTTTTGTTTTTGTGAAACTCCTTTTTAGGGTTCCGTAGCCGAATGGCAAAAAACGGAACGCTTATAGGTTCGTCAAGTCTGTCTGTCTGTCCGTATGTCTCAGCCATTTTATTTCAAAACTATTAGGACTACACAGTTGAAAATTGGTAGATAGATGTATTTTGTAAACCGCTTTACGATTTTTATACAAAAAGAAAAAAAAAACAAATTTAGGCGGGTGGCGGCTCGCCATGCGTGGGACAGAAAATAAAAAGAGATTTTTTCATTAAACCTATATGTGGTACGTATAGATAGGTCTTTAAAAATTACATTGAGGCTTCCCAAACCATTTTTTCTCAAAGTCAATCGTTCGAAAGACAAACACAAAGTGGTAAAATGGGTCCCTCTTCTAATTTCTACAGTAAGAGGAGGAAAATTCTGAAAAAGGTAGGATTGTAGAATGTAAAAAATCTTTCAACGAAAATTGGTTTGAATAAGATTTGATGTTTAGTTTTTGAGATGTGGGACTTTTTCATCAAACTGCAGTAGTAACTTTGTTTTTCATTAGTATACTATGAAAAACAAATTTAGTTTTGCTGTTGAATGTAATACAATACAACATATATTATTATGTATGAGCCTTCAAATATCGTTTTATTGTATTGTTTGGTGCTACGGAACCCTGTATGCGTGTGAGTACGACTCAAACATGGCCGATTTTTGTTTAAATTTGTTTTGAGCTAACAGGGTCGGTATTGAATGCCGGGAATTTTTAACTGGTTGTATGAAGTTAAACTGTTTGCAGTACCTATTCATATTTCGTTGAGGTTCTCAAAACTATCGGTAGTTATCGATACTGAACTCACCCTGAAGCTATGGCAACCAATTTTTTTAACGCCCTGTATTTAAGTGAAATATTTTGGGTGACAGCAAACAAGCTTACTGAATTGCGACTTCAATTTGTAAAGGTATGGCTATTATTGTTATATATGTTCGTGAATCTAGAAACAACAGCTTTGTTATGTACTATCAGTATGACATTTTGTCAGTATACTGAATCAAAAACCGATCTCATTCAAAAGGTGTTCCCAAACGTTGCTTAAAATTACAAAGATCATTATTTGGTTGAGCGAACAAGCTATTTCGGCTGCCAAAAACATGGATGTAAATAATCTAGAATTCGATATGAAATTGCCAGTGAATTGAGGACATACCAATCAGTTGATTTCGCTACAAACCAAGATGATGCCGTCATCTATCCTCCCGAATTTTTGAACTCGCTGGATTAACCAGGATTGCCGCATCATAATCTTTAATTAAAGGTCGGATCGGTGACCATAATGTTGCGAAATATCAACCAACCGCGTCTTTGTAACGGCACACGGCTAGCGGCAAAAAACTCAACAACGTGATCGAAGCAACCATAGAAACTATAAAGAATTCGTTTTGATACCACGTATGCCAGTGATTCCGAATGATATACCATTTGAATTTAAACCACTGCAGTTCCTTTTTCCGTAAATACATATATCCAGTTGGCAGTTGAGGGTTTGCGACATTAATCTTGATACCCAATGTTTCTCGGATGCCCAATTATATGTTGCGTGTTCCCGTGTTGGAAAACCAAGAGCTTTGTTTGTTTACGCTCCAGGTAATCGAACAAAAAATATAATTTAACACAATATTACATAGTAAAGTATAGTGTACGAAACAGAAAACTGTTTTTTATAAGTAGTTGTTGTTGCCATACAAGAGTATATTAACACTATGCAAATTTGTTGTTGGTAGGTGTAATGTAGGTAGTTTATAAAATGGTAACTATTTAATAGTCTATAAGTAAAGTGCTCATACTGAACCACGTTTATTATTTTTTTGTTTTGTTTTAACACATTTGTGGCTGTATAGTATCAGAAATTTATCTGTTCTGTAGACCAGGGTTTCTCAAACTTATAGCTCCACGTACCCCCATTAAAGTTACCATTTGACAGCGAACCCCTAACTCCAAGATAAAAAAAGAATAAAATAGGGTGTTGAAGAATTTTTTTTTATTTCAATAAAACGTAACAAATACAGAGCCAAAAAGAAATACCTTTTTAATATTAAATGTAAAAACAAAATAAAATAAAATGTAATATAATTAATAAAAAAAATAAAATTAACGTGATGGGTGGGCTTGTTTCTTGTCGCAAATTGAAACACTTTTTGAAATAATTATGCACAATATTAGCCTTAATTCTGTTTCAGCATCAAGTCGATTTCTGTATTTCGTGTCTATCATGATAGGCGTGAAAACCCACTCTCACATAGGCATAATTTCAGCAAAGGGTAAAAGGAAATTCATCGCTTTGCGTGAGAGTTCGGGATATTCTCCTTGACTAGCTGAGCAAAATCAATCAGAGACATCCTTTTTAAATCAGCTCGAAGAGTTTCATCAGCCGACATTTCTAGTAATGAATCCTGTTGCTTAATACTCAAACTAGAATTTAGTCTCACGATCGTGACCATAAATGCCTGCCAGTCATCCAGCCACCCACAGAGTACTTTGTAATGCAGCCACCATAACGTAAATCTTGTCGCGAACCCCCTAACGTCGAAAGGCGTACCCCTAGACCACTTTGAGAAACCCTGCTGTAGACCATAACTTAAAACTAAAGGTGTCATCACGACCTATTGTGCACAACCTAAGCGACACCATCACCAGAACTTGACCAGAAAAGATAAGTTTGCAGGACTGTCGCAGTCCAATAGTTTTTGACAGAACGACGTCTGTCGGGTCAGCTAGTGGACCATTAAACAACCTTCTAATGGTTTTTTATTAAGTTGTTATACTAGATTTTTCTTAATAACCCTTTTATATACTACAAAAGTTGTACAATTTAATGCACGCCGTAAAAAGCGTTTTCTTTTAATAATCATTATAGGAATATTTTTGTAACACCCAACAGAAACTGTGTTTTTGTAACAATAATTGTATCCAAGCAACTTTTTCCTTCATCTTTGTGTCATCTACCTCAGCACGCAACGTCCTCTCGTCCTAATTAGCACAATTTTGCTTTTCTTCGGGTTTTCCCTTCTTTCTATTTCACGAAACAATCTACGTGTGCAGAAACTATTGTAATTTTGTTATGTTCGTTTTCTTTTCTTATCTTTTGTAGAAAAAATCTTTTTGGAAGGAGTATTGGAGTATTACACTATTTTAAGGCTCTAAAGACACTATTTTAGGGCCAAATTAGGCTCCATAAATAACACGGATTTATTGTTAAGTTAAAGACCCACCCAGTGTACAAAACATTTTCGATAGGGACTTTTTTTCTATTACTTACATTAAGTAATCAAGTAATTCTCAAATTAATTTCCTTGGGTATCATCCCACTCCGTCTCTTGACGCAGAGATTGATAAATTAAGATAAGACCTAATTAAACTAAATTATTATTATGTATACAGATGGACCTATAAACATAAAAAGTGAACATTAATTTGTCATTCTGTTTTAAAAAATTTCGATGTCAGATTTGGTTATCACTCAAAACAAACAAATGTTCAACATGCGCAATCTAGAGGGTTTCTGTGGGTAGGCAGGTTCTTGAAATATGGGACTTCTATGTAATGCTGTTATAGATAGAGATTACAATTTACTTCTTTGCACTTGGAGGAGTCCTGTATCCCATCAGTGGGAACATTATTTCTACTGACATTCATTTAATTAGTAGCTTTTACCATTCGAATTTCGGTAATTGTCCCACGGGATAAAAACTATCTTACTAAAACGTAGGATTCAGGTTATAAACTATCTGTGTGCAAAATTTCTTCCAAACCCGTTCAGTAGTTTTCGCGTAAAAGAGTAACAAACATCAATCAATCCTCCCAAACTTTTGCATTTATAATAATAGTAAACGAAACGCATGTGACTAAAAGAGTGATGCATATAAATGTTGATGGAGGAAGAGGAACGCCATAGAAAAGATTGATGGATTATGTAAGGAATGATATGAAAGAGAAAGGAGTAAATGATGCCGTGACGTCTGACAGGGGAGAATGGAAGAAGAAAACGTGTCTCGCTGACCCCTAATAGACTGGGACAAGGGCAGGAAGATGATGATTTATAATAGTAGTAAGATAATTGTTCTATGTCTACATAAACACAAAATACAGTTAATACCCACTAGCACCTGGGCATGTCCCACGCTGAGCAGACGCGCTTGTGAACGCGGCATCAACACGGGCAGTTTGGTCGGGCTTAAAAGCAGGAAAATAGCTATACATTTACTGCGCTATGCCGCAGCTCATAGCACAGCACCGGGTATAGATACATGCAATCGATAAAACATGTGTGTTATCCTCCAAACCGTCACCCGATCCTCGTTAAACAAACCACTGCGCTGCCGTCTCTTTATATTTGCTGACAATCTAGATACCACGTTGGTATTGTGATCGATCGTAAAAATCTAGTCTTAAAATAAGAATGATGTGGGCTTCCACAGTTACAAGAAAATACAAGAATGGAAGAGACCCTAAGTTTCATAATGATAGGTCTATAACTATGAAATTGCCGTTTTTTTCTCACATTTTGTTCTGTTTGTAAGTTTGACGTATAGATACATTTTTTCATAATTCTTTGGCCTGTTGGTCTAGTGGTTAGTGACCCTGACTGCTAGGACGGAGGTCGTGGGTTTGATTCCCACACAGGACAAATCTTTGTGCGATGAGTACGATTATTTGTTCTGTATCTGGGTGTATAATTTATCTATAATCATCATCATCTGCCTAGCCTTTTCCCAACTATGTTGGGGTCGGCTTCCAGTCTAACCGGATGCAGCTGAATACCAGTATTTTACATGGAGCGACTGCCTGTCGGACCTCCACAACCCAGTTAGTGCTAGGTAATACGATACCCCTTGGTAAGACTGGTTGTCAGACTTTCGGGCCACTGACTACCTGTATAATTTATCTATAATATGTATGTATTTAGAAATATATAAGTATGTTTATCAGTTGTCTGGTTGCCATAGTACAGGCTCTGCCTAGCTTGGGATCAGATGGCGGTGTGTTGGTTGTCCCAAGATATATTATTATTATTATATTAATCGGTTCAGACGGTTCCAAGAAAAATAAAAAATATGTTACGAGTATGGAAATATCACTTTTCACGAAATCTTGCATACAAATCGGCAATTTCATATTATTATTATTTACCTATTTGGTAATGATGCTTTTGATAATAATAAAACATAATAATAAATAGCATTTTTATTTAAAAATATATATTTTACGTGGTTTGGTAACTAAATAAATGAATTTAACTGATAGATACCGATGGAGTTTAGTGGTAAATAACTCATTTATTGATAATAATAAAATGTTAAATATTAAAAAAAAGTAAATAAAGACATCTGTTTGCATGTTTGCAACGTATAAACGGATAACAGGCAGATGTCTTCTTCTACGTCAAAGTTTTTTCAGAGTAAAAAAAGACATCTACATTATTTAAGTAAAACAACGATATAGTGATAAAACCTATTACACAATTCATAAAGAAGGTTATTTTAAAGCATTATAGAAAATTTCAGGTTAATCGGTCCATAACTCTCAAAATAACCACTCTTTTAAACTAAATCTGCTCTCCTAGTAGATGTCCGTTTCTACTTTGCTGCCATCGATATGTTGGAGTAAGTTATACAGTTAATTCATTAATGCCCCTTCTTCTTTCGAACTCGGTGTAGACTGAAGCGAATTCTGTGCGAGACACGACTGCGCGTAGCACGCAGTTATTCAGGCGAGCTTAAGCCACTACCATACCAATTAGATGACACATTCGGCGCATGCGTGCTGGATTCGTTTCAATTTGACCAAAACTTTAACACTGTTTATGTAATATCTATGGACGGATGAAGTGGGGACAATTTTGATTTTTTTTCTTGACATAAAATCACGCCTGTAATCCCCGAAGGGTTAGGTAGAGGTGTACCTATTAGTACACCCACATTTCACCAGTTATGTTTTAAGTCCCATGAAACTGGGGGCTAGCCTATTGCCATCCACCGGATCCAAATCCAGACTCCGTGACTGGTACTGAGATATTCCTGATGGAAAAACCCAGTAACAATTTGCCCGACCCGGGAATCGAACTTAGCACCTCCTCCTTAGCAGTCCCGATTGCGACCACTAGAACAACGAGGCAGTCAACCTTATTTTTCTTGTTAGTAAATAAACATTTTCTTGTACTAAAATATCTCTTACCGTGGGTATGTTTATTTGTTTTATCATTTGAAAATCGCTCCACTCCGTTGCGTAGTAACCACCATTTTGCCAAATGTCACTTCCCCTTCAATGTCCGTGGAAATTATACACCTTTAGCCACCCTTTCATGACCTTCAATGTTTATTCTAGTACACCATCAGACACGTTGACAGTCCATCACACAGTGGCCTCAGAGTGGCCTCGAAATAAATAAATAACGATAGCGAATGGCCAACCCTCTTCAACCCAAGGCGAAACAAATATAACAATTAACAACCCCTTTGTGGGACATTCGTGTTATTATTGACGATGAATTCGTGGAGAGGTGACTTTATTGTGCCGTGCGGTGACACTGTGGACAGGTTGGGATGAAATCACACAAGTTCCATTTACATTATTTGGGACTAAGCTGTTTGTCCCGGCAGTTATTTGTAGATCTTTGACAGTCGTTACCGGTAGTCAGTGGCTCGAAAGTCTGACAGCCAGTATTACCAAGGGGTTTGGTACCCTGTACTTACTGGGTTGTGGAGGTCAAATAGGCAGTCGCTTCATGTAAAATTGGACTGAAGAAGAGAAGAACTGAAGACTGGACTGCGTACTCAACATACATAGTTGAGAAAAGGCTAGACAGGTGATGATGATCAGGTACAGAACCAATCCATGCGTGTGAGGATGATGTACGGCAGTGGACGTATTTTGTTTATTTGACGATAATAAGGATGCCACCTATTACATGGGGCTTAAACATAATTTGTGAAATGTGGTTAGCTTCTATAGGTTTGGTACACATCTGCCTCACCCTTCGGGGAAACAAGATATTATATATAAATATAAAAATTTATTTCAATCAACTATGGATCATACAGTTACATTACAGCTATTATATGTATAATTAAAGCAAAAATTTAAATTTTAAATCAAAATTAAATTAAAAACAAAATCACAACTAAAATTAAAATTAAAATCACAGTCAAAATTCAAATTCAAATTCAAATCAAAATTAAAATAAAAACAAAATCAATAATTAAAATCAAAACCAAAATTAAGTAACATCAAAACAAAATCAAATTAAAACAATATCTTAACAGTAGTCTTATATTGAGTTATGATGTTATTCTCTTGAATAATAATCAAGATTCAAGAGAAGAGGTAGAGGTAGGTAGGTACTATCTTTGTACCGTACCACGTTTAAGGTTTTTAATTATTGGACTCCGAGAAATATCGGATGTCTCTCGACGAGGTAGTCGACTTCTAACGTCAACCTTGATGGTTCGGTTTATCCCGGAAGCAGAGTTTAATAAACAGAGTTTATCACGAGATCAAATGCTTTCTCTAAAATTGTTATGTCTTTCCACAATTAATCTATGTTAATATTATAAACTAGCTGTTGGCCGCGAGTTTCGTCCGCGCGAAATTATTGCAAAAATATTACTTCCGTTGGCATCGAATATTGTTAACAATTTCATGGGTTTTTATTTGCACGGAACTCTAATCCTTTTTCTAAAATAGCAGTAGCAGAGGTTACTCTTTTTAACATCAGCTATCTGTCAGTAAAAGTCCCGTCAAAATCGATACCGCCGTTTGGGAGATTAGCTGGAATAAACAGACAGACAGAGTTTCGTTATAATTGATGTACACACACATACAGACATTACAAACTTTTAAATGCATTTAATATAAAACCGTTATTTTTTAATTACAAACAGACACTTCAATTTTATTTATTTGTATGTATAGAGGTATGGATGCGAAAGTTTCTCTGTGTATCTTTCTGGTACCTTTTTATGCCTTATTGGCTCAACGGATTTTATCCTGGGTGTGGATATTTTTATCCTTGTAATATGTTCCCGTGGGATAATTTACAATCTCCACGCGAGAGAAGCCGCATGCAAAAGCCAGCCTAAAAAAAATTATGCGTAGTACGACAGCTATTGGGTTTATTAAACTAATTTAATCAATCATACGGAAATAGCTGTCGCAGAGGAATTCCTGACTCCGGATTTCCGACAACGGGTTAAGGCTGGCCTATTCTGTCGCTCGTTTGTATTGTGCTGTAATCCTCGGGTTTAAACCTCACTGTCCATCAACCCTGTCATTCAATCCTCTACCCAAATCCAATGAATTACGTATAACCTCCGTCTAAACTGGCAAAAACACCCGAAAGTTAATCCAGCTTAATGTTACAGTATTCAATTTCAGCGAATACCTATTGCTGGCTTAATAACCCAGATATTACAGCACATTACTGGGTAAGTTGCCTTTGTGGCCGATGTCGAATAAGATGTTCTTTATTACGTTACAGAGCTACCACAAAAGCGTAAGGCAATGAGAATTAATTTTCACTAGAACAAACTTGAATGGCGCTCAAACTCGATCCTTGTAAAATATATCGAGCCACTAAAGCCGCGGAGGACATTATATAAATTTAAATACCATAAAAAATGGTCTGGCTAGTGTAATTTATGACTTAGGATTTGGAGGTAAAATTCTAAAGCCTTTAAAAATATAATTTGGGATGAAAAATCGGGTCTTGTTTCATTCAAAGTCACAAGATTAATTCTTTGCGTGACTTTACAAAAGTTCGTTCAACAAAAGTTGTTTGGTTCTGCTAAGCTTTCATTTAATTTTGTTGAGATTTTGAAAATTCGCTTACTTCTGTAATACGGATTATATACCTGAAATTGTTTCTACTTTTAATCCTTTCGTTAGTACGTACTTATTAACATAAGTTTCTATTGTCGTCGGGCTACATTCACTCGACTGCCATTTGTATAACTTGTGACAAGAAATGGTTGATAATTCAATACCAAAACAGCTGGTTAATAAATTAAACTCGAGTGATTAGCTAAAGTACTTACGTAATCAATAAGCATTAGGTATTCAATAACAACTAGCAAGTCCATGAATAATAATGTAAACTCGGTAGGTGTGTGCGTGGCATTATGTAGGAACTTATCGCTTATTAAGCCTAGTTTATTAATATATTGACTGTCTTAAGGCCAATTTTACGATTAAAACTGACTGTAATCGGCATATTTAAACCGGGTTCAAGAAGCCTGGCCTAGAACCTGCTATTTATGCACTCGTACTTTGCATCCATGATTGTTAGCCCCTAACTATGAAGTTCGTGTGTCTGCAAGCAGTACTTTTGAGACCGCTGCTCTCAACATCGCCGCGCGCCAGCTGCAGTGTACAAGGGGTGCGGGGACAGCGGGGAGTCAGCCGGCCGACGGCCGAGCGGGGCCCCCATACCACGCCAGTCAGCTGTTGCAGCCTCCACGTACGGCTGCGCTTACGCGTTTTCCTAGCGTCTAATAACTTCATTAGTTTCCAACCGACCGTTGTAATTTTATTCCTTTTCTTTCTTAATAATTACACTTGTATACAGTCCACTACATTTCATTTTAAAGAACTTTACAATCAAATATCTAGACTAGGCAGTCGCCTACTTCAATACCATCTGCGAATTTTCTACATGTCATGGTTTGTGCTTTTTTATAATTTTCTTTAGATCATCATCTGCCCAGCCTGTTCCCAACTATGTTGGGGTCGGCTTCCAGTCTAACCGGATACAGCTTAATTTCAGTTTTTTAAATGGAGCGACTATAGTAGTCTTTGACCTCCACAAACCAGTTAGTACTAGTTAATACGATACCCCTTGGTAAGACTAGTTGTCAGACTTTCAGGCCACTAGTCAGTGGCCTGAAAGTCTAAAAAAAAGCCTATAACGACTTTAAAAGATCTATAATTGACAGCCACGACCAACAGCTTAACGTGCTTTCTGAGGCACGGAGGACACATGGTTTGTAATCACCCATCCACGGATCAACCCAGGAAAGTGCGGCTTTTATTATTTAACCTCAAGCTCCTCAACTAATAACTTACTTTAGAGATACTTTAAAAAGTGATCCACAGCGATCGGGCCAAAGACGGTTTTGAAGTTTGTTCTCGACCAAATTAACTCTCGCTCACCATCAAATTTAGAGGCCAAGAAGTTTCAGAACTTGCACTAAACTACTTACTAAACCAATGTAAATTGAGCTTGACTTACGTGACGTCAGTCTTGTATGTGTGTGATAAAATCACAGCTTTGTTCTTGTCACGAGATAAGATGTTTTGGGACTGCGGATAAATGTATTGAGATCGTGATTTGAATTTCTTGAAGTTATGGTGTGACTTATTTTTGGTTTTAGTTTATTAAGAGTTTCGCAATGTAGATCAAGGTCCTTCCTTCCTTGAAATGAAATATTTCTGTTGTATGGACTGGGATGAAAATACCCAATCAAATCACTAATAGTTTGGCTAATGGTCTCTCAAATTTTGAGAGGCCATTAGCCAAACTATTTTGAAATTTCAAGATAAATTAATGAATATTTCGTTAATTTATACTTCTTTGCTAATATTGTAAAGAGGTATTTGTTTGTAAGTTTGTATGTAGGGGGTAATCTTCGAAACTGCTCATCCGATTCCGAAAATTCTTTCACTAATGGGAAACTACATTATTCCCGAGTGTTATAGGCTACATTTAAAATGTTCCCGTGGGTTTTCTTCGCACATAACGAGAGCGAAGCCGTGTGCAAAAGCTAGTTTGAAATAACCTAAAATAGCCAATTTGTGGAGGTTTTATAGCAGAATTAAAAAAAATGGCGGTACATGCTGAATAACACCGACCTTTTGGCCTAATGGTGAGTGGTATGATGCTGTATGGTATCAGATAGTACCTTACGTGTTAACTTTTGCATATCGGTTGTATTACAAAGTTGATAATAAAATTGTAATCGTTTATTTTGGACTCGGTAAAATATAGCCTAAAACAATTCTCTCTGCTAAAGTTTAAACAAAAAGGCTGCTAGAAACTAAATGAACGCCTGCTTTCCAAACTACATAAAGAATGAATGAATCTTGGAAATCAGTTCATTTCCATGGACAAAAATAAAATGGAGAAGCTTGATTTTATGAAGAAATATTACAATTCTTTTGGGTTAGCTCGTTCCATCGTCGACCTTGTCTCTGACCTCAGGGCTAGATTGTGGTCAAGAGTAGGCTCATTTAATATTTAAAAAAATCCAACTATAAAATTTAATGGGAAATTCATGAAGGTTGCAACTTTATACGAACTTTGGTAAAACTCACCGTTCTTAGCTCCGTTTAAAACCTCACTTCTGTCTAAGTTCAAATTAAAAGTGTTTAAGTTATCTGGTCTAACCGACTGTGGTATCGTAAGATAAAAGTTTAAACAACCTTCGAAGCAACGATCAATCAATAGAAACCCTATTTAGGATTGTAAGGAGCTAATCTAAGTTAGTTCTAAAGAAGATTTAGAAGCCGTATTCGTTTTTCAGAAGTTAAGATAGAATTGATGTTGGTGGATAATTTACAAATAATCATGCTTATTGTATATTTTATCGTATGAGAATTGGGTACGGAAGTAATCTTTCGCCTAAGCTGGTGTCAGAGTTTTTTTAAACCACCCTTGGGCCTCTGACTTGGCTTTACATACCATTGAGAAATATCTCTGACATGCTGATTTCCTCACGATGTTTTCATTCACCGAAACATGTGATAATAATACAATACGCACATGAATCAGAAAAATCAGAGGTGCGTGTCTTGTGTTCGAACTTGAGACCTATGACTTGGCAGTTCAACGGTCACACCGTCGACTGACTTTCACTGCTTTAGTAAGTAAATTATAAGCATGTTCACACTCAGGGAATAAGAATGAAGAATGTACATCGTGAAAGAAAACCTTGTGAGCTCATGAAGAACCAGAGGTATGTTTGCGTCTTTTTTATGAACTTTCGTATTCCAATTTCAGTCACGATATGTGATAAATACCTGTAAATCTTGTGATTTACTTTACTATCGCAGATTTGAAATTGCGACTAGGTTTTAAGCTAAATACAGCTGTTGGCCTTCTTGTTCAATGTGTTCAAAACTTTTAAAACAAAAAGAAAAGAGAAGGAAGGAGTCCTGTAGGTCAATTACAAGCTGATATTATTTGAAAGACTTGTACTCCCATGTAGTATGCACACGTACAGTTAGCAGTAAAGAAAAAAGAAAGAGAAGAGTGAGTCTTGCCGTCAACTGGGCAAAATGCAGACTCCATACTATTTTGAATTTGCAGGACTTTAGAATCGAATCCAAGACGTCATCATCTGCCTGCCTTTTTCCAACTTCGTTGGGGTCGGCTTCCAGTCTAACCGGATGCAGCTGAATACCAGTATTTTACACGGAGTGACTGCCTATCTGACCTCCACAACCCAGTTAGCGCTAGGTAATACGATAGCCCTTGGTAAGACTGGTTGTCAGACTTTCGGGTCACTGACTACCTGTAACGACTGTCAAGGATCTACAAATGACAGCCGGGACCAATGGCTTAACGTGCTTTCCGAGGCACGGAGCAAACTCGGTATGTAATGGGTGGTCACCCATTCACGGACCAACCTAGGTAAGCACGGCTTAACCTAAAGATCGACCCGAGCGGCTGTTCTTATTTAGCCACGAGCTCCTAGACCTCAGCAGATATTAAAAATATTCAACTCAGATTTACTCACGACAGCTTGTACCGATGTGTCGTCATTACCCACCAAGACTACCAACTGTACCAACATTCCCGTAAATTACTAACATAACATACGCATACAATTCCGTCATTCCTCAAGCATTGTACAAACTGTTTACACAATTAGTCAGAAACAGCGCGTGTTAGATTACTCAGTTAATCATATTAGCAAGGTAATACTGCTCTCCAACGATTTGCATAGTCGGAATGTAATAACGTTATGAATACTCGTAGGTATATCTTGATATTACTTATATCTTGTTTCATTTTACACAGATTTTCATGATTCAAGTGAACTTGGTTTTGCATGTAGTTTAGTAGTTTGGTTGTATTTTAACCAAATACAATCGCTGACATTAAAATCTATTCGGAAAATAAACTATGACTTCAATTTCAAAGTAAGCTGATTCAGGTATAGTAGTTTATAAAGGAATTGAATCCTTTGTATTTAAAATACCCAAGCCAAACTTTCATACTAATATTGCATATTCATACAATGCGAAAATAGCTTCGTCTGTTAGTTTTCACGCCGAAATGGTTGATCGGAATTCGATGAAAATATAGCACATAGACACCGTCGTCTGGATTACGACATAGAAGCTTTTAATCCTGGTTTTACGTTCTCGTGGGATATTTTCCAACCTTCACGAAACCTTTGGCAGAAGTCTAGTCTATCCATAAAAATACTTCCACGTAACATCACGCCAGTAATCCAAGAAGGGTAAGGCAGAGGTGTACACCCACATTTCGCCAGTTATGTTTCAGTTACATGTAACAGGGGGCGAGCCTATTGTCGTCAACAGGACACAAATCCAGCATCCGTGGCTGTTACTGAGAAATTCTTGATGGAAAAACACAACAATGTATTCCACACTATTATACCCTTTTCTGATTTTTTTCTAGTTCCAAGTAATAAATAGAGATGAACTAAGATGAGACGCCCACTATAAGAATTTTATTATACCTTTCCCAGAACTGAACTTTAGTTACGAATACATTGTCTACTTCTTTCATATTGAAAGCATTGTTTGGTCTTCCATATAGAAAATATTATATTACATCAAAGTGTTTGGAAATATGTGACGGTTGAATAGGCAACAGTAATAGCTCTTTTCTATTTTTTCCTAGCTTGGTTGTCAAGGCTTCTAGTGGTTTAAAAAACTGGGTTATGTTCCTTAATAACAAGACTATTTTCATAATAAATTCTTTTGTTGGGAAAATCGATACCGAAGTTATAAGATTTTTGCCTCCGTAACAATCTTAGAATATGTAATGATCTAGTATACTTACGTCTTCGTCTTTTAGATTTAGAAACGTATTTTCTAGAAGAATATTCAGGGCGGAAGGGATACCGACGCACAAACGGTTACCACGTACTCAGTACCTACATCATTCTGAACCACCCACATCGAAGTTGCTTATTGGTCATTAAAAAAAATCAGCTGTTCCATATATTTTGACCGTGTAGGTATTACACTTTTGTAGAAAACAGCAGATTTTTTTTTTAATAACCGATAAAAAATATGGAGCGGTTTCAGAATGATGTATTGAATACGTGGTGACCATTTTTACGTCGGTGTCCGTTCCACCCTGTATTGTGATTAAAACGTGTCTTTTGTTAGTAACAAACAGTCCTCGGTGTATGCAATTTCCATCACATATTCAACCTCTTTGAAGCCCGTTCACTACACCAGGCGATGCAACAGTCGCACCACTATGTGTCGACATTTGTTCCCTTCGTGTGAGTACGTACTGCCGCGTCACAAGTCGAGCCGCGGTTATCCATTGTATGTTCACTTGTGTCTTTCAATGTCGCAACATAAGTGTATCTCGTGGCGAAGGGGTTAGGGGATGAATTTTCAAAAATCCTTCCCCATCACCATATACCTCTTGGTGCATGGCATATTTCATGATTCTACCCAGAGGTTTTAAACTGTGTGCTGTCTGTGAATTAAAGGTAAGCAGCTCTTACACGTGGAACATAAATAGTTTTCATCTAAAAAAAATTAAAAAAAAATTCAGCCTATACTAATCTCATTGCATGTACTAAAGCCGTCTTGTAAAAGCACCAGAAAAACTTAAACATCTGTTAGTTCCTATAATGACTTCTAACTTCATAGAACAATTCTTAATTTTCCGCCATTCTAAATAAATTAACATTTAAATGGTTTGTTGTCCTATCATTTGCATTACAAAGATTGTTTGCTGCCATAGTCGTGACGTCACAATAAATAACGAGACATGGGTTATCTTCCCATGCTTACATTTCACACGGAAAGTTATGTTAATGAGCGCATTGTTTACACGAATTTTGGTGTTAAAGAACGCGAAATGGCTGGTACAGTGTGCAAAATTTTGATCATGCTGTTTGAATAATTAAACAAAATGATTAATTACCTTGAGTAATAATACTACCTTAAAAATATTTCAAAATGTATGAAATTTGTGTAAAAATAAATAAAGGAAAAAATAACCTTAGCTTTCGGGTGGTTTTTTTTAAATAAAATACAACATATTTAGATTGGGTATAATAGTATAATAGTAAAAAAACGCATAACCCACACTATATATATATATATAGTGTGTCTATATAATATCGATTATAAAAGAAACAAAGAGAATAAAAATAAACCTGAAAGGAAAGGTTTAAATAATAGGTATAATAAGCATTAAACAACTCTGAACAGCGCTCTCCGTCCAGATTTAGTCTGTAGTCACCAATCAAACCACAACATAACAAGAAAAGTGCTGGTGGAATACATAACCTCCTCTTTTTTAGAAGTCGGTTAAAAAGGAAGAAGCAGTCATCGTTAAGAATGACCAGCAAGACTTGGACACAGTTAGGCTCTTTGCTTATGAAGCAAACTTGTCTTGGAGATGAGACTGCGTGCTGGTTGTGGGGCACCCCCATACTAGCTAGATTCGTCATCCATGTAGCTGGGGGACGTCCTGTGCTAAGCCATTCAAAAGGAAGCAGATAAGCTGCCGAAAACGGAGGACAGTGTTGTGGTGCTTGGACGAAACCAGTCAACAGTGAACTAAGACAGGCTGAGTTGATGACACTTAGGGTAAAACCGACTATGTCAACAGTAACTGCTCAGCTCCCATCTGCCGTCTCAGTTTGTAAGTATAAGTCGCTGAAACATGTCATAGCACAGCGTCATGCTGAGTGGTAACCTGCTAGTTGCAGTCGACAGACGAATAAATATTTTTTCTTTCTTTCTTTTCTTTCTTTCATTTGGCGGAGTGCCCGGAGCAGTGACGTGTGGGTGTGTGAGGAGGTCGAGTTGTCGCACCTCCGATGCACGCCACATCTTCTTCTTCTTCGATGTCGATAAACTCAAATAACACCCGACTCAAATAATAACCGTATATTGCCACCTGCACAGCTCTGTCGTTGGCTTCGTTTAAATCCTGGAAGGTGCAGGTGGCTGTGTAGGATGGGCAAAAAAGGAGGTGCAGATATCCTGCAGAGGGGCTTCACACTGTCATTGTATTTGGGACGAGTTGATGATACCCCATTTTGCCAGATTAACCAGGGCCAATCTAGGGCCGTGAACGATTAAGTGACGTCCAGATTGGCCACTGCAGTTCCTGTCCAGGAGGAAGATGTTTTGCTGGACGCCATATAATAACGCTGCACGCCACATAATAACGGAACACCACCCCGCAGCCGCTGATCATGGAAAAATGAAAAATGCGATGAACCGCCACACAGCTAAGCCAACATCTCGAAGGTGCCTCCGCCCCTATGAACGGCAATCACGCTCTATTAACAAATAACCTTATTGATGTCGATGCAGTAACATGCGAACATCATTACTAAAAGTATTCATTTCCTCTAAAAGCCTACATATAATACATCATAAATTCATATTTCATTTTTATATTTTATGGAAATATTTTACACATTGTAGCAATGCCAAAACCCAGTCAGTACCGACCGACCTTTTAAAAAAAGCTTATTCTTTCAGTATTATTTCAAAAGTTTTGGCACACTATACTAGAAAATATGTGCATGCATTTAAAACAACGCACGGTTGAACGCCTCTGCTGTTCATATTTCAAAAAATTAAAACATGCTGTTGTGATTTACGTTTTTCTTAACAAGCGAATTGAAACATAAAATGAAGGTAGTTTGACACAAATATATATTAAATTTGAATAACCCGGTTTCAACACAGAGATAAAACTAAAAATAAGAACGGAATTATCTAGAATCCCAGCGGCGTAGTTCTCGTAGCGATATTGCTCGTAGCAGGTGTCTACGAAACGCTACGCCGTAGAACCCTTTGCATATTCCACTATCTTTAATTTGCAGGTATTGAGGGCTGTAGTTTAGTTTATTTAATGGTTGTTACTTTGAAGTAACGAAGCTTCTTGTTATTCAATTTTGTGATAGTAAATTTATAGAAGAAAATGTTTTACTTTCTTCATCTTTTACCTAATGAACAACTAGGTTAATGAACGTAATTGGTGTGTAACCAAAAATAACAAGCAATTTAATTTTGTCTAGCATAATTTTATTCTTTTCAGTTGAAATTCGTTGTAATTACCTTCCTATAGACATGATTAGCTAATATTGTAGTTAAGACGAGACAATAAGCCCGCGTCCAAAAAAAAGCGAATACCCACGCAATTGTTCGGTGAATCGGTAGGCGCGTTTCGTTGGTGAGACTACGCATAAACACACGCACAAGAGCACGCATGCATTATTTTTAATGATTATTATTATTGTTTTCTTTTTTTTTTCTTCTGGTTCTTGGTGCATAAAATGTTGTGAACATTAGTACCAAAAACGGGTGAAGACACTGATTCCTGTAACACAGGTCTCACCTAGCACAGGAGTTAGGGTTTCAAATGAAAATGTATATCTTTTCTCTTTGTGTCAATAAAAAAATATTTATTATATTATTATTTATTATAATTCAACATCGCTTTGTTTAGAACACAGCCTTAGGATTCTGGAAAAAAAAAATCAAATCAAAAAAAAAAAATGAAAAAAAAAAAATAGGTTGAAATGAAACAAATGTGTAATTATAAATTGTTCGTTTAATGATATTCCTTAATCCTTAATTATGTACATTATTCCGCGGCAGGTGCCTATCATTAAAACAATACCTACCTAAGTACATAGTAGCGATTACGACTAGTTTACCAGCAATATGTACATAACATTCTTCCTAAAACTAAATAACGCTTATATTAACATAATTTAGCCACTTTGAAAATGTGAAAATTAAATTAAACTTGAACATAAAAGTTAAAATCGAGCTTAAGGAATACTATCGCATAGGGACTTGCAAATGTCCAAGGATCATTTTACACTTGAACGCTTGAACGATAGGGAGGCACTGTTGGTAAAGATACATAAATAACATCACGTCTGTGATCTCCGAAGGGTTAGGCAGAGGTGTACCTAATAGTGCACCACATTTCGCCAGTTATGTTTAAGTCCCATTTAATAGGGGCGAGCCTGATGCCCTCAACCGGGCACAACTTTGTGGCTGCTACTGAGAAATTCCTTATGCAAAAACCCAATGACACTTTGCCCGACCTGAGAGTCGGACCCAGGACCTTATGCTCAGCAGTCGACCAACCAGTCAGTATTGTTAATATTTAGCCCTAAATCTTGTAATGTTTTCAGATGGAAAAACCCAATAACAATTTGCCCGACATGGGAATCGAACCCAGGACCTCATGCTCAGCAGTCGCAATTGACCACTAGGCCAATGAGGCAGTCCGTAAACTGTTGGTAAATTTTAAAGAAAATGTATTGAAAGAACCAGTTACTTTCAGTTTTGACCACGAGCTAAAATCTTTGTCTCTGCGATGTCATTCAACCAACAGCAGATCCTTGGACATTTGTGTCTGTATAATAGTTTCTTTATATAACTCGATGTACCATTTTTACAGCCTTCAACGCACGACGACCAATCAACCAGTTTAAGCAGATCTCTCATTGTATGGGAAACCTATACAAAGTGAGGCCTCGTTATACTGGAAATGTACAGCTGATGTGTCGTAGTCCGCACTGTATAGTTTGTATCCCAATGTTACGAGACACGAAAGTGTAATAAATATTTATATGCATAAAGGTGGTTGTCCCTTTTTTCACCGCTGCTATTGACCCAAATTATATTTGAGGCTAGTAACCCATCGGGATTCCGTTACCTTAGATTTTTGTTACTAGATGTTATTTTGAATAGTATTAGGTTATATTTACCTATTTCAAATACTAATATTGATACAAAAAATGTAAGGTTAACCCTCGAACCCTACGGTGCTGAGCCCCAAGGAAGTTTTTTTATAATTCGGTTTGTGGTATACCTGCACACGCAAATCTCTAACATTAGCTTCGATACAATCTTGAAAGGTACAAGTGTTGGTGCAGGATGGGCATGACAGTAGGTGGAGCATATCCTGAAGAGGGGCTTCACGCTGGCAATCTGTTTGGGACGGATCGAGGATACCCCATTAGGCATGTTTTATACTTGCAATAAAACAGTATCATAGAGTTATTTTATAAATTGTTTTGAAGCCCTGTTGAATCAAGACGAGCTAGTTTTGTTTGTAATGTATACGTTATTTTAATATTATTTGGGTTCAATAAGCGGTCAAAAACATATTCTTATAGGCCTCCCGCTTAGCTGTGACGGTGGGTGAAGTAGCTATACGGTGATAGAAGGCTGTGGTTGTCTCAGACATTCCTCTACTGGCGGATGTCAACGCCCCTCCCGCACCGCGCTGCTACCTCAGGCACCGCCTCAGTTCAACAGTAGGCCCATTGTTAAAAGTGTGATTACGTTACAAAAAAAAAACAAATGAAAGCAAACAGAACAGAACTCCTCACTAAGAATTTAAATAGTTTAAAACAAATTCGGAGAACTGGTGTCCAGTTTCGCAAAACTTCGTCCACTAACTAATTGTTAAACTATTACTATATACAATTTATTTATTTATACATTTATTTGATATGCTTTAGTATGATTATTATACTTCTGTAATACATGGAAGATGTCGACAAACCATTTTAATTGTGTTAGGCCTTCTATTTTTAAACGCTCTCCATTCTACGTAATAAAATACAAAAGTCATCAGTCTGCCATCTTTAAATAAATAATTATGAAATCCTTAATTTACAGTTTTTGTGTTTTAAATAAGTTATGGAAATATATTACGAACATGTACCATAGTTTTGCCACAAATTCATGCGTTCGTGTGTTTATGCGTCATATAGACGCAACACTTGAATAATTTCATTGCGTCGCAAAAGTTGTGTGTACAATTATATGTTACACTTCTTATAAAACATCAATTTAATGCAAAAAAAAACAATCAAACGGAAAGTACTTAATTAAATAAGTCCATCCACAAAAATCACAATTCATTTTGTGTAAAAGTTCACTTAATAACACAAAACATTAATAAAAAAAAACTTTCCCCATCAGTTCTTGTGTTCAAAACACCGTTAAATTCATACTAATTTATTGTATCTGTACATTATGCTAACCACAAGCCTACCCGAAACTGTACTTGTGAAAACAGTAATAAACCATTCTCGTTGTTAGAGTTACAGTTATTTGTAACTTTTTGAAAACTTTTTTTTAGGGCGAGAATAAAAGGTTAACAAAAACTGAGGCGTACTTACATAGGTCTACCTCATTTTTAGGGTTCTGTTGCCAAATGGAATAAACACGGAATTTATACAGTCTATTTACGTTTTTAAGCAAAAACTCTTTAATTCAAAATGGCGTCGATCCAGCGTTGCTAAATGGATAATTCATTCTTGAGTAGGCTTGCCATACTTAAATATACTTATAATTCCATCACAATAATTTCAAAACACTAGTAACCTGGTAACTATTTACAGTTGTAACGTTTTTACATATTCTTACGATGTAACTTATTAAAATTAATGTCTTCGGAGTATTTTCATAGTTTTCAACTAGGTTAGTTTAAATTACATAGCCATCGTTATGGCACTTAAAATGTTTAGGTTATATGGAAACTTCTGTAAAACGTTTTATTCCACTTAATATCAATTTCTGTACCACTGATTTGTACAGTGCACAAGAAGTAAAATCAAACAAGACCTTCTAAATAATTTGAGGAAGAAATATACATAGATCTATGTACAAAAACTCAGTGACATAAATCAGTGGTACGCTAAACGATTGTATTGTTTAGTGATTCGCACTTCAAAATCCAAGCAAAACTATGTACCTAACTGCATAATGTAGCAACGCATACCTATCATACTAAATTGACACTGATTCTCCGTGTAAACAAGATAACTTATCATCTTGCACCCTGTGTTACAATTTGAAAATTCCTGCTAATTAATACGAACGCATAAAAACTACTAAAAATAATGTATTTTAGATATGGCAACACTGTGATCAGTGCGAGAGTGGGGAGAGAGAAGGCTTGATAGCGGCTTGTGGCTGCGGATTCGGCAGTCGGTAGCCAGTTGTTGTCGAGGACAGACTGCTCGAGCACGTTCTGCATGGTGTCTAAAAAATAAACATCACATCTCAAGACCGTGTTTAGGCTAAATAACTGTTAAACATCAGAGGCCCTGGCAAGAGCGCGTGGTGTAAACTTAACATAAATACGTCGATTTTTGAGTTGAAAATACAATAATTATCCTATAGCATTTTCGTCAATTTGTTTGCCACAAGCAAAATCAGTATTATCCATAGTAGTAGTATTATACTAGCTTATGCCCGCGGCTTCGCCCGCGTGGAGTTCCATAATTGTCCCACGGGATCATGCTACTGGGATAAAAAGTATCCTATGTGTTAGTATCCAGGTTATAAACTATCAGTGTCCCAAATTTCATCCAAATCTGGTCAGTAGTTTTTGTGTGAAAGAGTAACAAACATCCATCTGTCCTCACAAACTTTCGCATTTATATTATTACTAAGAAGTAAGATTATGTGAAACGAGTATTTTTTATTTTAAAATCGACGTAATTACATTATGCTAACACCGTGCGCTCGTGATCGGGCCTCAGATGATGGTCAACTGTTAAACAGGACATTTATGTTTGAAATTATACTGACATCAGGTGGTCTACCATGACGTCTTAAAGCAGGAGTAATTCCAGTGTGGAAAAGAGATAGCGCTAGACGACCTGTATAGCTCTGTCTCTTTCCCACACTGGAATTACTCCTGCTTTATGACGCCATAGTAACCCCCCAGATACATTAAAATACTAGACTTTTTTAAAGAACTACAAGTTTCTTCTGGTGGTTTGCTGTATCAAAACTTATTACCTAAACATTTTTTTTATATGAAAACCTTGATTTCCTGAAAATTAAAGGGAAATACTAAGATTTAATCAACATTAAACTTAATCAATATAATCAACTCCAAAACATACAAGATGTCGTTTTCAATATATAAGAAAAATATTACGAACGATATTAAGAAGAGGATTCCTTTGATTCGTTTCGTTGTTCATTGACTTGGAAATTATTAGGCCGATAGGTCCTTTGAGTGTTATTGCTACTTACCATATGTTGTGACATCTGGGGTGTAGAACTTTTGCTCAGCTGGTTGTAGCGGCACGACAAACCCTGCGAATTATTATTTTATGTAAATATTCTGAATAAACTGCTACAGAATAATAATTTAACTACGTCATTATCTCGGTAATTGGATTGGAATGAACTAGTTTCCAAAGATGACATTTTTGTTTTGCTAATCTATCTTTGTCATTGTAATAGACTCAACACATCAAAGCGGCCTGGAATGTCCGCAAGTTTCGTTCGCGTTCAGTTGACAGGCTTTTGTGTATAACATCACGCCTGTAATCGCCGAAGGGTAAGGCAGAGATGAACCTTATAGAACACCCATATTTCTCCAATTATGTTTTAAGTACCATGTAATAGGGGGCGAGCTTATTGCCATCAAGCATGAGTGTGAGTAGAGTCCATAAGATTTATTTATCAACTTAGCTAGTATTACGTAATGATATTAACAACGTGATTAGGTATGAATATTATACTAATGATGATATATCATGACGTCACACCTTCGAGTAGCTAAAGTGTACCCATGGTACACAGATGAATACATAGCTGGACTACTACTGAGAATATTTTGATGAAAAACCCAATAACACTTAGCCCGAACCAGGAATGAAACTTCATACTTCATGTTCAGCAGTAACTCTTGCAACCACTGAACTCACGAGGCAGTCTCAAGGTTTACTCAAGGTACCAGACATTAAAAATAGACTTAAATCCAGTTGCAGACAGCTTAGAAAAGACTACAGCGGATTAAGTGATTACTACTGTTCTTTTAGAGGCTTTATATTCCTGGATGCTCGAAAAAAATGCCGATATCCGAAGCGGACTCGGAAGCTGAACAAAAAAAAGTTTTGCTGCGTCGCCCTTTTTAGTAGGTACATGCAGCGCTCGGTTTCTTCTTAACAGACTCATAAATTACTGAATGGATTATGATAAATGAATTTTTTCCACGATTCATCTCGATGACGTCAGCTAGATTATGAAAAATCGTCAATTTGAATGCGGTGACAGAAATAAATGCACATCGGAGTGAAATTATGATAATTTCTCTTTCTTTGTGACGTTTTTGTGAATGGCATTCTTCTTTGGACATGATATTCCACTTGTTATAATAAATTATGAAAATATTTTTAGAGTTCCGTACCCGAAGGGTAACCAACGGGACCCTATTACTAAGCCTCCGCTATCCCTCCGTCCGTCTGTCTGTCAGCGGGCTGTATCTCATGATCCGTAATAGGTGGACAGTTGCATTTTTCACAGAATATGTGTTTCTGTTGTCGCTTTAACAAACAAATAATAAAAATAAATTAAAGGGGGCTCGTCTACTGCGATGGTACGGAACCCTTTATGCGCGAGTCCGATTCGCACATGACCGGTTTTTTATGAGAGAAAATTAGAGTGCAACTTGATTAATGATAACATTAACATATTCGTGAGAAAACTAAATTGTTGTGACGCATAATGTTTTATTTGAAGGTAGATGTTGTGACTTATCATAACAGTAGTTTTCCAAGACACGACAAATCCCTTGAGACCGAGGGGATCGTGGCCCATTTCCCAACCAACATACACACAAACCACCACGCCTGTAGTTCCCGAAGGATTTGGCAAAGCTGTAGCTATTAGTATACCCACATTTTGCCAGTTATTTTTTTTTAGTAGCAGAGAACTGCTCGTTGGCTCCCTGGCATTATTCATACATTCTATCAGGAGTTTTTCAGTCGTCTCAGACGACTGAAAAATTCCTGATTGATTTCAAGTGTTATTAGGTGAGTACCCAATAACACCGATCCGATCTGGACCAGCACTATCCCTTGCGACAATTACCCCAAAGAGGCTGTTCCAGCCAACATTTCATAAAAATGTTCAGTACTTACGCGGTGGAGGCTCCGTTGTAGTCGGCGCCGGAGTTGTCGTCGTTGTCGTTGTAGTTGTGGTCGTTGTTGTCGTTGTAGTGGTTGTTGTTATTTTTATTTCTGTTGAAAAATAAGGCTCATTTTAGTTGAGAGTATTTCATGAAGCCAGTCAACGTGGAAAGTTCGCTGTACAATTGGGTAGAGGGTTGTAAATGGGAAATTAATTTCGTTTACGAAGTCAATGTGTTTAATTAGTAATTTCCTTTAATTACTTAGAATAGTTCCTATTCTTAGTGTAGTTTTCTGTTTAACTATCATCTGTCTAGCTTTTTATCTTGGCCATATGCTTTCATTTTCATTTGTCGACATTTTGAAATTAACCAAAATTCCGCTATGTCCAGGAACCCCCCTAGAAATTATTCGTCGGTAATTTAAAAAAAAATCTGCAGTTCTAAACATTTTGACCGTATAGGTAGGGCAAATAGCTGATTTTTAGTAGTAGGTTCAGAATGATGTACTGAATCCGTGGTAACCGATTGTGCGTCGGTGTCCCTTTCCCCCTGTATAGTATACAAGGTGGTGTATTCATATTATATTGACGGCACGGTTGGCGCAGTGGCTGAGCTATTGACTGCTGTGCTTCGTGTTGCGGGTTTAATTCCCGCACGGAACAAATATTTGTATGGCCTACAGATAGGTATTTGTTCCGGGTCTGGCTGTTTGTATATGAGTTTAAATGTTTGTAAACGCACCCACAATACAGGAGAAGTTCCTAGTATGGGGCAACGGTTTTTTAAGAAATATATATATATATATATATATATATATTGCGAAACGATCATATATAAGCCATTGCGTGGCCAGACAACGATTATTAAAGATAGTGGTACCTTATAAAATTAAACTCAAATACATATAAACCCCATTATGATAAGTTATTCCACTATAGTAAGGTTCTAAATGTATTTGATAAAGTAAAATTTGCTGTTGCCTCTGATTACTGCGAACGCCATATGATTAAGCTACAGAAAATAAGTAGACCTAATTTTGTTCGTAACCTGTCGTACCTGCCTCTATATAAACAGTCAAAAGTAAACAATGAATACGGTAGAAGGGTCTGGACGCATGCTCTTCCAAGCATTCTGAATACATTGCCTAAGGATATAGCCAAAAAATTGGAAAACAAAAAACCTCGACAAATAAAAAACATCCTAAAAACCTATTTTTACCGTTGAAAACTCTGAGGGGCGTACGTGTAGGTCTCCTACCAGACAAAGACCTGTGAGTGAGTAACTGAAATCGCAACTGATAGAGCACATAATCTTGCCTCAAAAAGATTGAGCGTTATTTTTTTATTGTAATAGTGTTGATAAATGCATTTGTATCTATTTTTTTTTAACAACAAACTGCGTACAAAGTTAGGGATAAAAGATTTTCTCATTTTCTAATCTACACGAACCAATTCTTTTCCAGTTTGCATCGTGCATGGCAAACTATTCCCGATACAATTCCGTTTAAAAAAGTTAACCGCACGGTAAAGTCCTGCGGTCGACGGTTTAACGTTTCGTTATCTGCTGTTAAATTAACTGATGCATTACTTATTGTTTTTTACTGCATTGTTAATATAGTACTTAAATGGCTTATTGGGCATTAGAACTTTTCGGGTGACACGCGACGTCATAATTGCAACCTGATTTTTTTGCGTATGATAGACTAACATACTAAGAGGCTATTCTACAGTGTGTCTTAAGGTAACATTCTTTTTTATTTTATATATAAGAGTAATGCTAATCTAGTGGCACCTTTTACCTTATCTTACTTTTGTTAACATGCGGATAATGTAGTGGGCTGCAATATTGTTAATACTACATATGTATATTATTGTTATTTGTGAACATTATATATTGTAGCTGTTTATTGTTCCATAATAAATAAAATAAAATAAAAAAAAACATACCACTATTATACCACAAACAAATAAACTGGAACAGAACTTGTATGTAATACCTACTCTTCAAGATGGGTAATTAACTGCAGCTGAAGTGATTTAATAATATAGTATAAAAACACGCTTTAGCTTCTTCTGAGCAAATTCTTTCATTTTATACCCATATCATGGGAATTGTCTGCCATCTTTGAGAGTCCGCCATATTGGGTTTACAATTACGTTACTTAGCTAACCATGCATTGTCATTTAAACTAAACATGTATGTAAAAGCGTGAACCGGGAAGTGGGTCAAAAACTTCTAAGATTTTTTTATATGGAATTTGTTACCAGTGAAGCTATTAACAACGTGTTAAAAACCGATCTTTATACCTATTTCAACACCTTTGAAGCGGTTCAACTCATAGACCAGGGGGTCTAAAATGGCCGCTTTGGCAGAATCATAATAGGATAATAATATGAATTACGTTTAAATTCGTAAAATGGTCACAAGGTGACAAATCATAATAGTAGGTACGTCTATGACCATTTTAAGAATTTAAACGTAATTCATATTATTATCCTATTATGATCCTGCTAAAGCGGCCATTTTAGACACCCAGATCAGCTAAATTAACTAGTCGCTTATAATTTTCCGTCTTCCAGCTTAACTTACCCTTATTTCTACCTATTTTTTGGTGGTCTGAAGAACAGGGTGTAAAGTTCTTCATCCCCTATAGAAAAGGGAGGATCCTCCGACCAGACCGGTGTTATATCTGGTGGGCTACTACCCGACAGTTGATGTCGGGTTCTTCTATATAGTCTTAAGTCGCGGATAACTTTACTTGCGCGATGTAGGATTTAGATGTATTTCGATGTTTAGTTCATCGTCTGTATCATAGATGGCGCTGTATTACTTTCTGTTCTATGTTGCTGTAGTACTCTTTGTAGTGCCGCTACATTTTATTTCATCCTATGTGATCCATTTCTGACCAGTCTCATTTTCCCTTAAGTATTAAACCAACTTACCATAAAGTCGTAAAGTTCCTTCGGCTTTTCCCATAGTGTTGGTTGCTACACAGGTATAAGTACCAACATCTTCTTTGTCAAACTGAGATACCACGAGTATCGTTCGCAATTGGTATGAGGAGATGCGTTCTTCAGATATCTCGTGTTTGCCACTGTAACAAAATGTTATTGTAAGCAGGTCGTTTTTGTAAGTCTTATAGTAAAGTGTTGACTTTCAAGGAGAAAATAAAAGGACATCGACGCGTAGGAGAATATTTTTCATCGGTGATTTAAAAGAAAAAGACGTTCTATACATTTTAACCGTTTAATACCTACACTGTAGGTACTATAGGTGTCATGTCTATGTATAGGTTTACAGTCAACAGCAAAAGTAGATGATCAAAATCAGAAATTCAATACTAAGGCGTCGAAGTGATTCAAAAGTATGTGATAGTAAATTAAAGGCAAATAATTCACTTCGACGCCACACAGTTCTGACGCGAACTCCGTTCATTAGTATTGAATTTCTGATTTTGATCATCTACTTTTGCCTTTTGTTGACTGTACTAGAGGTGTATAGGTGTACTTTAGTAGAAAACAGCATTTAAAAAAAAATAAAGAATAACAATTTCTATGTGGGGTTCACCCATCGTTTCCTTGGTCTTCCTCCCCTTCTCCATCCATCAACATTTATGCTCATCACTCTTTTAGTCACATGCGATACGTCTCTCCTCATCACATCAAGTCGTTATCGCTGATACAATAACCCTAATTTGTCTAGCCCTCAGCCCTGTTTTTATCAATACGATTTCGTTATCATTTCTTTTGTTGAGAAAGAATCTTTGAAACACAATCTGGTAACTCAGTGTTTTTTTATAAAAGTCGTTGGTTTTTCGTTAGACACCGAAACTTTCATCTTTTTTCATAGGAAAATAAATACAAAGAAGTGAAATCGTAATATCCTAAGTTCAACCAGAAAGCAGTTTCAAGTTACGTCTGTCTGCGTTGTCTTGTGATGATGTAATGTATGGATGTACGAATGTCTGTATGTATGTTTGTTACTCTTTAACACAAAAACTACTGACCGGATTTGGATGAAATTTAGCACACAGATAGTTTATAACCTGAATATATGTTATCACGGTAGTACGATCCCGTGGGACAAGTACCGAACTCCACGCGGGTTAAACCACGGGCATAAGCTAGTATTTTACATGATGATCTCATAAGCATAAAACATAAAGACAGCAAAAGAGTAGCTAATAAGAAAATATTTCAGCATATAAAGTTAGTAAGTAGAAAGATAGTCTGCAGACTCAGAATTAACGACATCATAAAAGTGAGACCGACTCAGTGAATAATACACAAAATAATATACTAATTTGTCTAATTACTTTACCTTGGATGTTTTAACTAATTTAATAAGGATCTCACGAATGCTGAGAAAGATAAAGATATTCATTATTTTGATTTAATTTTCATTTCGTTTAATTTGTATAATTGGGTTTTCAGCTGGACTGGCGAATATACACATGCCAGATATCTCTGAAGAACTACTGCAGATAAAAGTATACACATTAAAATATAGTTAAGTTTTCCAAAGGCCGTCGACGTGGACTAAGGATTTTTCGTAACTTCACCTTTGAGGTCTACGTGCACCACATTTCGTTACATACATTTAACGCTTAATAAACTTAAAGTCGTGACTTAAAGTTGTGTTTTAAATAACCATTATAAGATGACAGAGATGGAGTGATGTTTAAAATACATAACACAAAACTTAACATCACGCCTGTAATCCCAAACGGTTAGGCAGAGGTGTAAGTACCTAATATTACTCCCACATTTCGCCAGTTATGTTTTAGTCCCATGTAATAGGGGGCGAGCCTATTGCCATCAACCGTGCACAAATCCAGACTCCGTGGCCTGAGGGTGTGGTGAGAAATTCCTGATGGAAAAACCCAGTAATACTTTACCCGACTCGGGAATCGAACCCAAGACCTCATACTCAGCAGTCGCGCTTGCCACCACTAGACCAACAAGGCAGTCTCGTTTCGTAGTATATGTTTAAACAACGTTTAGCGTTAATTGTTTTTAGCAATTTGTAGTGCAATTGAGGCCTCAAAGTTACGGCTTGTACTCGTATCCAAAGAAATTTAGGGCAACGTCTGGTTAGAGATTAATTGATCATATTAGTTTCATGAATGCAATGAAAATCCAATAATTTTCTTAATACTCAATAATGACTAATAAAATACACCAATATTGGGAATTTTACGGCATTTCAGAACAAAGCCAGGAACAGATGTGACAAGTGGCACAAGATAATGGCAGTCGAATGTTCGTCGAAGTTAGTTGGCATTCGTTAATACTTTTAACGAGAGTTTTACTGGTACGATTGATATTGGTAGATACCTTTTGCAGTTTCTAGGTGTTTTATCTTTGTTTGTGGTGGTGGAGGTCTCTGCTTGTAATGGTATAAGAAAAAGCAACGTATAAAGGGTTGGTGTTGGTATGATTGTGTACGTACAATGTTCAGACATACACGTATTACCTGAAGAGGCAAGCAGAGAGGTATTGTAGCACAACCACATTTTTCTATTAAAACGGTAACGATTTATTCGTGACATATTATGACATTTCCTATGAATACCTATGTTGAGATCAGTAGACTCATAGATCGCATTACATTTAGTATTTTTATTTATTTATGTAAACTTCATGTACAAGAGTGGTAGGTACATAGGCGGACTTAATGCCGCAAGGCATTTTCTACCAGTCAACCTTTGGGTTAAATAGGACAGCATTGTGGTAGAGTACAAAAAAAATAGATATAAAAATACCATTTTGTTAACATAAATTGATACACATAAATGGATAAAAGAAACTAATATTTCTATTATAATACATACACATAGTCCACTAGACTTTAAATAGAACTTCCGAATTGCTCTTTTGAAAGCAATTTTACTTTCAGCTTTTTTAATGCCAAGAGGTAACGCATATTTTTGATAATTGATCGATATAATTTTTATCTATGCCTATGCCTTTCTACTCAAAGATATGTTATGATGTTTCCTTATGTACTCTCTTGTGTGTACTTATATGATAAAATAAATAAATCATCAGCTCCTGCCCTTATCTCAATTTATTCCGGGTCGGCGCAGCATGCCTTCTACTTCCTTATACTTCTCTTTTACTCATCATGACGTCATCTCATCAGACACCTCCATTCTTGCCGTATCATCCTTCACACAGTCCAACCACATCGATTCTTAGGTCTTCCTCTACTCTTATACCCATCAACATTCATACTCAAAACTTCCTTCATGGCATTTTCCTCATTCTTCCGCATCACATATGTTTACAATATACGTACATAATATGTATACAAAATATGATCTTACCCAGATAATATCATTTCCTCCCCACTCTTAAGCCAGTAGTGTATGGCTTGGGGGTAGGCCTCTACGAAGCACTCCAGCCTCGTGTGCGACCCTGTAGGCACACCGATCACCTTGGTGGCCACTAATGTTGAAGGAGGAACTGTGGAAAAAGTCTGTGTTCAATCAAAAATTTTAAAAACTATATTAATATTTAAATAAATTATAAAAAGACAGATATAAGGAATTCCTCAGTAGCAGCCACGGAGACTGATTGATGGCAATAGGCTTGGCTCCTATTACATAAGGAATATACAGATATAGAAGAAGATACAGAAATACAGCCTTACTTGTTGAGTTTGTTCAATTGGCAATTGGGTTAAGTTTATAATTTGCAGCGCTATGCTAAATATTTAAGAACCATGATTGTTTTGGCGAAATAATAACAGCCGCTCGGATCAATCTTCAGGTTAAGTCGCGCTAGCCTATGTTGGTCTGTGGATGGGTGACCAACTATTACGTACCGAGTTTCTTCCGTGCCTCGGAAAGCACGCTTAGCCGTTGGTCCCAGCTATCATTTGATCAGGATTTTGTTTGTTTGTAGATCTTTGACAGTCGTCACAGGTAGTCAGTGTCCCGAAAGTCTGATAAGCAGTCTTACCAAGCGGTATCGTATTACCCAGTAGGTATATATAATAATGGTATTCAGCTGCATCCGGTAAGACTGGAAGCCGACCCCAACATAGTTGGGAAAAAGCTAGGCAGATGATGATGATGATTGTTTTTACAGTTCGGTTATAATTTTTTTTTTGTAAGTTCAAAGCAATTTTCTCGACGTTTCTAGGGCCATTCAGGGGTGCCATGGTGAAACGATTGGCGAAAGGCAGTAAAGCGCCATCGAATTTATTTTTTCATTCTAAAATAAAAATTAAATAAACTCGATCACGTATAGAGAGAGCACTTAATTGACCTAATTGGCGGAATAATTGGGCCAATGCAGTATGAACCCAGTTAACAAGTTTTTGCATCGTTAAAACTATTTAATAATGCGCTTAGCACCGAGTGGAGGCTGCTAAATAAAATATTGATCACTGACAGTCTCACTGGAGTTTAACGGACGGTTAGTCCGATCAGCAGATTACTGGCAAACTTCTGGGTTGCATCAAAAATTATATTTCCAAAACTGTAGTTTTTACTTATAGCCTGAGAATGTAAAGTTAGGCAAAGTATCTCTCGGTGGCTAATGAGATGAATTTGGTACAAGCTATAAGCTTGTTCTGGTGGTAAAAGGTTCGGTTTTACCAGAATCCTCTGCCTAATCTCGTCCACTTCACTCTATCAAAATCAATCTTACGTGTTTTTTTCCAAATTTGCAATCAGAGCGTGAACCGCATTTCAACCACTCACTGTACAAATATCTACGTGCCCTATAAAATGTATTACTTACAATTAACGTTAAGCATTATCCTTTTGCTGACTGAGGGTGGCACGTCGTTGGACGCGATGCAGAGGTACGCGCCCATCTGCCGCCGTTCCACTTTCGACAGGTTCAGGCTAGGGCCCATGAACATGTCCACTGCGAACAAAAACAACATTAACAAAAAGAAGATATTTTCAGTCTTACCAAGGGGTATCGTATTAACCAAGTAACTTGGTTGTGGAGGTAACATGTGCAGTAGCTCCATGTAAAATACTGGTATTCAGCTGCAGCCGGTTAGACTGAAACCTCAGGAGACGCAGATGATGAAGATGATATAGTAAACATTGTAGTCTGCGATTACTATCGCGGTGATCGAGGTATCATTGAAGACAGCACTATACTTACTTAAAATATACTTAATTATGCAAATGAAAAGAGATACATAGTTTAGAAAATAATGTACTTTGTCTGAAGAAAAGCATATCATTGAAATTTTGGTTTCGTCTTAACTCATTTCTGTAGACTGATTATATCTGGCGTTCCTATGAGTATTCATGAGGAGACTGAGAAGTAAATTCAACTCCTAAATAGATCGTAATACTTAATTGAGCAGATTTTGTTTTCTATCAGCGATTTCCACACTCATAAGCCCAACTTTCATGAGATCAAATTAAAAACAAAACTTCCAACTGCATGCCATTTGATAAAAATAAATGGCTATAATAGAGAGGACAACAAAACACACTCGGAAATGAGACACCGACTGTGCTGACAAAGAGAAATTAAAGTAATAGCGGCGAACACAAAGAGATGCGCTTCGTTGACGCCGCAAATCGAAACCGAGCCACAGAATAGTACCTACAGAATGTCGACTTTATACAACGAGCGAGAATGCACGCACACATAGATACGCTTCACTTACAGTGAGTGCAAGCACACTCGTGACTGTCATTTGTTTGTTATGGTGGAGGAACGTACGCGTCTGTGTGCGTATTTTTGCCTGCTGTATCGAGGCGACCTTCTGGAGTAACTATACCACTCAGTGAGGCTGAATTTCACGGTTCTTTGAGGAAGTAGATTTTAAATTATATGTATTAATTCTGGCTTAAAGATTGTTGGATATTATGCAATATGTATGTATGTGTATATTTTACAGAGTAATCCTTGATACGGGTGCTTAGTTTTAAATGCGAACAAAGTAAAATATATTTTCTAGGAACCTGGTGATTCGATTACATTCTGAGGAGTAAGTATTAGCCTTCTTTGTAACCGTGCAATGAGTAGGTATTATGGCATTTTGTAAAACAAAAGTAAACCTGCCAGCATATTTTGATGTTACCGTACGATAGTGAACACCGTTAGTCTATAATCTATCTCACGAGATAATAAATTATCGAAAAGTTGTGTGTCTGTTACCAAAAAAACTTTACAGTTCCTTCATTTTGTAAAACAAGGAGCACAGGAACTCCATGTATAGATAAAAATATAATTTCAACAAGACAAACATTAGTACAAGGAAAACTTAGTCCGCGAACTTTAAATCGGTCACTTTAGGAAGTTTAACTTCCGACCACTCGTAACTATGAGCACTGAAATATGTTTGAAACTTCTTTGGGAGTAAGAAGTTAAACGTTTGTGGAATTATTCATGAATGCATGTTGTAAGTTTACCTATTTCTGCAAGGAAGGCTTAGTGTTACAGAGTATAGCTGTTTAGCTTGTGGTAATATCAGTCTGGAATGGCTAATCCGCTATCCAATGCTCATAACTTCTGCCCGTTTGCCCTGAAGTGCGACAATGATAGGCTGGTGTTTTTTACAGGGTTACCAATTCTTTGTTTTCTCTTGTTTAGTCAGTGGTAACAGCACAGTCGTTGTCCGTCAGCAGGCCTAGCGTAGTTCGAAATTTCTATGGCTAGAAAGGAGGTGACTGCTGAGATGATGAGTAACAGAGAAGTATGGAAGAAGAAGGCATATTTGGCCGACTCCAATGTATTGGGATAAGGGTAGGAGGACGACGATGTAATCTTTATACCTAATTACGTTTCTGTTTAAGGTCCTTAGCATTTTTGATCAGTAAATTACACGAGAACAACAGAAAAATTATAAGGGTGGCTAAATAATTTATTTTTGTAAAGTTATTCAGCAAAGAAAAAGGATGATATTATCTTATCGTATAAAGCATTAGAAATACTATAATGTAAACGAAGCATGTAATGGGAACGTGAAGAATACAACATTTTTATCTCGAAGAAAAAAAGTTGATCCACTTATATCGAGAAAAAATATTTTCTGAACGTATTTGCTTAATTTTTCGAACGTGCCTACTCTATGTTCTTTGTATATCGAAAAAAGGTATTTATTTTATTTTTTAGGATGGATCGACTTATTTAAATCAGTATAGCTGGATTATCGGAAGTAACTCCCATCATCTATCAATATCAATAAAATAAGGGATATCAATCACTATGCCCGTTTCTTTGGGAAAAGGGGTTACCTCGGACTTTCTTGTGTGTGTAAAAGCCCATGGTGATCCTTTACTTATAACAAAAGTGCGGCTTACTCTTGGGCACTTTTCGATACACCAGCAGGTTTTGAGTAACCACTGCTGCGACTAACCTCGTCACACTTCGACAGCTTTGTCGAACAGCAAAGTGCTTGGGTCTATTTGGGTCAAGTAACCGATGAGGGACTCGCGTGTTAGACGTCATTTACCTCATAAATGACGTCTAACAGAGAATTATGGAGGAATAAAACATGACATGCTATGGCCGACCTCAAATTAATTGGGATAAAGGCGATAAAGAATGTTGATGATATTCAATGGTCCAGCATCCTTACATTTAGGATTTATAATTACCAAGCTTACAAAGTGACTACCGCAGGTGCTAAACCGTGCATCCTGATAGTTATAATTTCCATTTAATCATCAAAGACAGCCTGTGTTAAGACACGGGTGAATAATTCTCGCCAGTCCAGACCCACTGGGATTTGATTTATGATAATGTTAGAACGCAGAACAGTACGAATCCTTAAGGAGAAAGCATTATGGCTGCTTGTCTCAGCAGTTAGGCCTTCTACCCTAATTGCTGCAATTAATATGGATATGAAACTTTGGTCGTAACTTTAGCTCAACTATTATTTCAAATCGAGTTTCCTAACAGTTTTGATTTCGAATTTTGAAGTTTTTAGAACTTTTAAACCAGAACGCGGCGTTTTAGTGCGGTGCAATACGGGGTTTTTGTTTTATTTGGAGTGTTGTGTCGATACAAAATTGAAACAAAACGGCAACACGCAACACAGTGTGTTTAAGTAAAGCTTCTGGAGGTTCACGACCTCAGCCGACGCAACTTGACAACAACAACAACACGACTTGCGTCATAAAAGCGCGTGCTTCACTTGTACTGTTAGGTCGCAAGTCGCGTGGCGGTGACTCGTAGCAATTTATTTCATTGATTTCTGCGGCAATATCTATCGAAACACGCGTGTCGCTTGGTCGTTTAGCTTGTGGTCAAGGGGTAAAAGGGACCTAATCGTTATAGCCGGAGACGTAGACGTAGATCCACGTCTCAATTGTTGATTTAGGTCCTATTCCACTTTTAAAACTTGAAAAGTAGTCTAATTCGAATTCTTTAGTATCTATCCTACCTCGTCCGAGCAAGTAAAGACTCTTAACAGAAAAAAGAAAGTATTTTAACTTGAACTAACTTTTTGAAGGAGCAAGCTTAATTGCTTCAATCGTGTTTAGTTTGAATAGTTTGCTGTTTATCGGTTGCTTCACCAGTCTTACTTAGTCTGACTCTGATGGTGTTGCTACTTTAAATAACTGGCGTCTTTAAAATATTTATTATCATCCGCGTTGCTTACAAATGTTTCATTATGTTTACCAGCCAATGTCAATGTTTTACTTATTTTTTGACAGACAAATAGAAGATTTTTAATTACCTACACTGACAGTTACCTATCAGTCATCATCATATGTCTAGCCTTTTCCTAACGATGTTGAGATAGGTGCAAGTGCAACTACAGTATTTTCTCAAGTTATAATGCCTTGTGACTGGGACTGTAGCTTCGCTTGTTTTTGTTTTTTTTTTGACATTCAAAACTCCCGTAATGGTCTAATTGAAATAAATGCTTTGAGTTTGAGTGTGGGAAGGGAACACCGGGGTGGTTTTTAGTCGGTTAGAGTCCGACAGACCCCTCCGCCGCGCCAGGACGGAGGACATCCGTGTGGCTTTTCCAACACAAAAAAAAGCTTACAGTGTAATTGGATGCAGCTAAATACCAGTATTTACGCGGTGCGAGACTGACAAATATCATTACAGGTATAAAATAAATACAAACAATAGGCAAACCGCAAATTACACACAGCTTACTTACTGCATTGGTGAATTGCGTTAACAAATAAATCCTATTAATTAATATTATAAATGCGAAACTTTGTGATTATGGATGGATGGATGGAAGGATGTTTGTTACTCTTTCACGCAAAAACTAAAGCCCAGATTTGGATGAAATTTGTCACACAGATAGTTTATAACCTGAATTAACACATAAGATAGTTTTTTATCCGGTGGGACAGTTACAGAACTCCAGGCGGGCGCCGCGGGTATAAGCTTGTAAGCAATATTAATAATTTTATGATTACATAGTGTTGTTCCCGTTTAAATTAACATCATTCTACATCAGTGATTGCAGAGCTAAAACAGAAATCCGACCACCACCAAAATTATACCTTTCATAACAAAAGCTCCCCTTTTTACACCACAAGTAATTAGACACAGGCGTCCGAGGATCGTAATAAATTCTACCAAAGTAAAAGATAAAATTTTATATGACGTCTAGCTGCAATCAGTCATCTTAAATCCCTTACTTTGCACAAAGAGAACCCATCGTTTGGTGGAAACTAATCCGGGTTAAAAAGAACTGCAAAAAGGAGGCAATATAGCTCGTAGCTTAAGAGGCATTAAGTGAGCGACACGATATTATTTATCGCAGGGTAAAGTGCAATGTGTTTGGTTCTTTGTCATATGTGCTGAGACGACTGGCTGGAGTATTCTATTTTCAAGTTTTGTTATAGGTAAAAATTGATAGTGATTGCATTAATACTTCTCCGTGGGATAACTATCGCGTTTCTTTGCTTTTCATTCTTTATGCTTTGCTGCTCTTCACCCAACTACGGCAAAGTCAAAAGGAAGGGTTATGATTTTGGCAGTCTATGTACGTATGGTATGTTTGTAATATTTTTACGTTCCGACTAAACAAAATCGATATAACGGAAGGTAGTCCCAAAAAGTGCCCCAACGTTGTATCGGGTGGGTTGTCAAATGAAAGAGTAGAAAATTCTGAATGCAAAAAACATATTCGGAATTTAAATAAAAACTAAAAATACAAAAAAAAAATAGAAATACCTATTTTTATTAATACGTTTAACGCTAAACGAATTTAAAACATTTTCCATCTGTCAATTGTTTAAACATTAAAGAGACAAAGTGAAGTTATAAAATGCTTAGTACTGACAGCATTTTAGCGATTTGTGATGCACGTGTGCCTAAGTCCGAGTTATTAGTGTTTAATTACTGCGAATTTATCCACAAGGGACCATAAAATCCGGAACCTAACATTTCCTTACCGGGACTTCCAGAAAAACATTTATTGATTCAGGTAAAACATTAAATCTGCATAAATAATACATCACTCAAATTGTCTTTCCATTAAATGGAGCATCCGGCTCGCCGAGATATTTACTCAAAACACGAGACAAAAAGGTCACTGGTAAAAATAAAATATTCAACAACTAAGTTACTGATACTTCTTTAACTTTTTATCAACACAAATTACTTTTATCACAAGCTTGTGAACTTGAACTTTGAATCTTTTAAAGTTCGGTAAATAAGGTGTAAATGAGATTTACGTTATTTACTTATTTATTACTAGTTTACTTATTTATTATTCCCATAAAAGAATCTAAGCATAACACTATTTCTCTAGTTACGAATTTTATTATATCAAAATAATGGAGTTTTTCAGTTACTCTTGCTATGAGGACGAGGCAGAGAAATGTTTGAACGACAGTCAAAACAGAAATTAATATTATGCAATTCAAATACCCACTCTTATTGAATTGCGTAATTTTAAACTTATACCGTCACTGACGGGATTAATATTTAATTATTAATTATTTTGAGCTTCCAATAATCCCGAATAAGTAATAATCACGGAAGATATCCCATAAGTGACAGTATAAGTTTAGTTTTAAAACGTGAAAGCTTAAAGCAGTGTTTGCGCAATTTTAATTTGAACTTGTTTATTTTTTCGTATAAGTACCGACATTGTTACCATAAACTCTGTGGTGGTCACCACACTCTGTGGTGTGTTAAAACCTGGATAAGGCTGGCAAAGTTATGCATAAACAAAGAGAAACCCGTACTTAACAAGCCAAGTCAGGGGCCCATGGGTGGCATAAAAACTCTGACACCAAGTTAGGCTCTAACCACATGATAAAAAAGAAAGAAGAAGTGGTTGAAGTCAGGCTGTTGATGACTATAAACGATAAATCACATATAACCATCAAAATATTATATTACAGAGTACGTAAACGCCTCGACAGCCGCTGCGGAGGTGGCTTCGTCAACAATTTCCTTACAAACCAAGTGTGTTACCGTATCCGTGCATTATTATTACCATGTCGAACAATATAAAATAAGGGCTCAACAATTTTTGGCTCCATGAATTTTCAAGTACTGTCTGTCATTGCTAGACACTGCTGGCGGCGGCGATTTCGTATATTCTAAGAAGATATTAGGGGGGACCTTAATATCGTCTTTAGGCAACCCATTTGTGGTAATTTGATTACAAAAAAAATATTTTTCGTGCAGTAAACATATGGGTGAAGGTCGATCTTAGACTTATCAATGATTCTGGCTTACCTTTCCGAAGCTCTCCAGCTTCGTTCCTCAACTGTATATTCGCTCCGTCCTCTCTTCGCCAGAGGATCCTCGGAAGAGGTCTACCTTCAGCTTTGCAAGATAAGCTGACGTCTTGACCTTCTCGGGAGACCAGGTCCCCGCTTGTGCCTTCGTCCACTATGTTTGGAGGTACTAAGAAGGAGAAGAAAATAACCAATTAGAAGACGACAGATCAGGTTTACGCAAATAAAGGCTTTGTATTAGGTACTTTCTGTATGTAATAATTATATAGGTTGCTGTCGAAAATTTGTTTAAAAGTTAATTAAAACTAAATTAAAACATTTATCTATCATGTTCTTTATAATTAGAAAATACGCTTCCCTTGTAAAACCACAAAAATTACATTGTGTAATTATCTTAAGTTTGAACGTTTAATGAACACGTGTTAGCAAATTTTAATTAAACATTAGATAATTATGTATATTTTTAGTAATACAGTAAATATCTACTTAAGAGAAATCTCATTAGAAACATAATTTTAATACAAAAATTGGTTACATTACCTAGGAGAATAAATTTTAGTAACGTGAAATAATGCCTAATTTTACTTTCGTCAGAAAACATATAAAAAACTATATCGGAAGGTTAGTAGGTCCCATGTTATGTCTCAGTGTTAATGAGTTTGAAGAAAAAGACAAAGGATTTGATGTTCCCATAGAAAACCTTAAGAAAATATACGATTTATGAACTTTCGCATTAGAAAATATGTGCCTGCATTCTTGTAATACCTATGACGTAGTTTTAAGGTAAGTGCACATTACAGCTGTAGCGCAACGCGATTGAAAATTATGCCAAAGCACATTAGGAACCGCATTGGGCCGCGCTTCAGCGCTATAATTGCCAAACACTTTTGGGCGGGCTGTGCCGCATTGGATTGCATTGCAAAAAATCCTCTTAAATCACTTGTGTACATTCTATTGTACAAACTATCTTTCATTACACAGACGGGCTGCATCACAACGCATAAAAGCGGCCAAAAAACGAGACTGACGAGTGACCCGCCAGTGCGTTGCGCTGCGGCCCAGAATGTACAAAAGTGATGCGGAGGATTTTTGTAATGCGATGCATTGCCGCACGGCCTGCCCTAATCTGCGCTAGCCTTTAATTTGGCCTTAACGAAGTTTTATTTTAACTAAATAAAACAAATAAAATCTCTCTCTATCTCTCTCTTCTTGTAATTTCCTAAAAAAAAACATCGTTTTAGTTTGTTTTGTTTACTAAAACGAAATCATGTTATTTGATCATCAAATACTACAATACAATAAAATTATTTTACCATTAGCATTAAGCGATTTAAATTAATTAACTCGATCATAATCATGTTCGGAGATAAAAGCTTTCATTTACATTTCGATGGCTTTGTTTTATACAATGAAGTAAAAGCTCTCTGAACGAACTGACGGCTGATAAAATTTTCATGTCAAAAGGCATTACAACATTTACCAAAAATTTACGTAATCACGCCTGTTTTCTCTGAAGAGTTAGGCAGAGGTGGCCTTCAGTCCGCCAGTGATGTTTAAGTCGCATATCATAAGGGCGAGTCGAATGTCATCAAGTGTACACAAATCTAGACTCCGGGTTTACCCAGTAAAACTTTGTCCTACCTAAAAATCGAACACAAGAAGTTTTTAGTGTTGTATCTCTTTTTAAACAATCAGTTTTTATCATTAACAGTAGAAACGGGATTTTTACCATATGTTTGTGTGTGTTTATCCGTGATCATGGTGCTTGCAACAGCGCTGAAATATGTGGAACTCAAAACAAACAGTAAACATGCTAAATATTCTTTTTCTAGTGTTTAATATAATGTTAGTGACCATGACAGCTTAAAAACTGAATCAGTTTGCTCACAAAGTTATGTCCCAGAACAGTTGACAAATTATGCGAATAAACCGTGGATATTGGATATGAATAATACGCAAAATCCGTTATCAATAAATTTAGCTGAGCCTGACTGCAGTACAGTAAATAGAACGTTAATAAAAGGAGTGCTTATTTACTTATTCGCAAACTCCCTGAATATCTCGTAAATTGAGAAAAGTAGTATAGGCTTAGAATACTCTTGGCATGTAATATCTTTTATGATTTAAGCAAGGGTCTTCTAGTTATCATATTTTAGGATACTTTTGCATATAAATATTAGCATTTGTGTTAGGTAACTGGTATTATACTGTATTCGTTTATGTTTCCTCATCATCTTCCTGTTTTTATCCTATTTATTTGGGGACGATGCAGCATGTTTTCTGCTCCATTTTCCCAAATTTATTGTGGTCGGCTCCCAATCTTACTGTATGCGGCTGAATACGAGTATTTTACATGGAACGACTGCCTATCTGACCTCCACAACCGAGTTAGTACTGGATAATACGATACCCCTTGGTAAGACTGGTTGTCCAACTTTCGGGCCACTAACTCCCTGTAACGGCTGTCATAGATCTACAAATGACAGCCTGGATCAACGGCTTAACGTGCTATCCACTCCAAATTGGAAAAAAAACATCTACACTCGAGAGCAATGAATCCGGGTCACTTAAAGAATGTTAAAAATCTCGGAAACTAAAAATGATAGGTTAATGCAATAAATTTTATTTAATAGACAATGTAATACTCCTTAAATGAATGTAAAAAAAATATGAGTCGCCATACATTTTATTAACACAAAATTACATAAAGAAAAAAACTGCTGATCTCTCCTTAAAACAAAAATAGGAAACATGAAATTTTTGAACTTTATTACGATTTTCTTGAATTTTAATACTTCGTATTGCCTCCTCGTGCTTCCATTACTGCGTTTACGCGGTTTGGCATGCTGTACACCAAGTTCCTTATACGATTTTGGGGAATATTCTCCCATTCCTCTGTGAGAGCAATTTTGAGCTCACGAAGCGTGATTGGGGGAGGGTTTCGTTGTTTTACGCATCTGCCTAGCTCGTCCCAAGCATGCTCGATCGGGTTGATATCCGGGCTGCGCGCTGGCCACTCCATACGAGTAATGTTCATCTCTTGAAGGTAGTCATTCACAATCCTACCTGTATGAGGTCGGGCATTGTCATGCATAAATATAGCATCCTCACCTAAATTGACCATAAATGGACCAACGTGATCATTGAGGACTTCTTCCACATATCTTACGCTAGTTAAAGAGCCGTTTTCTATGATCACCAGCTCTGTGCGACTTTCAGAAGAAATTCCGGCCCACACAAGTACAGACCCACCACCGTAGGCTACTTTTTCTTCGGTGCATGCTTGCTTGAATCTTTCCCCTGGTCTTCGATACACTCTGTGTCTTCCATCGTGCTTGTAGAGCATAAATTTTGATTCGTCGGAGAACATAACTTTTGACCAATCTTCAATACTCCAATTTACGTGGCTTATTATATTATATTATTTTTATATTACGATGCCCACGCTCCAGTTTAGGGCCATTTGCAGGTCTAAGGGGTTGTAAGTTAGATTCAGCAAGCCGACGTCTTACTGTCCATGCACTTGGGTTACTTCCTCCGAGGCGTCGAAACTGATTTGTGAGTTCAGTTCCTGTGAGAAAGCGATTTCGAAGCATGGTGTTCACCAAGTATCGGTCTTCTCGTGCTGTGGTACACCTGGTTCTGCCCGTTCCTGGTCTGCGTAGGTTAGAACCAGTTTCTTCGTAACGTCGGAGAACTCTTTGTACTGTTGACAGCGACACACCGACAGTCCTGGCTGTATCGCGCTGACTCCGGCCGGTTTCCAGCATTGTAAGTATTCTGGTGCATTCTTCAGGCGTAAGCGACATAATTTCAGCTTGAATAATGAATATAGAGCACTATCAACATGGTTTATGTACCCACATAAATGACAGATTACAAACAAAAGCAAAACCAAATGCTGTAATTTCGTAGTTCCATCTTCGAAAGTGGCCCTTTTTCAAATTTGATTTTTTTATGATATAACTTTACAATAACTAAGAAGTTTTAATACCTTCATTTAAGGAGTATTACATTGTCTATTAAATACAATTTATTGCATTAACCTAGCATTTTTAGTTTTCGAAATTTTTAGGATTCTTTAAGTGACCCGGATTCATTGCTCTCGAGTGTATTATCATTAATTGATTAGTAGGTTAATTAAGTAGACAAACATGTATGAAAATACTGCAAAAATCCACGGTGTTTTTTCGCTTTGTGGAACGATCCTGCTTGCTGAAAAATCTAGAGTGGTTTTACGAAAAATTGTTAGATTGAAAATATACGCCAGCGACGAAGAAGAAAACTTTCTGTTTTAATAAAAGTTATAAACAAAACAAATATAAGACCTTCCGGAGCACACGTGTATGGAACATATTATAATATAATAATATAGTCACGACTCATGAAACTTCTCCAAACCACGTACGCCACTATCGTCTTTATGAACTTAACATTATACTATAGCACTTACATAGTAAGTATATGATTTTGATAGAGGATTATTGAGCATAATTTTGCGTGTTAAGTCACTGTGCAAACGGGTAAACTTTGGGTGATGTTCGTGTATTAAAGCGACCGTTATAAATAAGTTTTGGATAATATCCCGTTTTGCTCTCGGTGTGCGGCGAACGGAAAATATTTTGAGAACATCGTTCAATAACAAAGTTGAAGAAAAACATGTTTTTCTGTGCTTGAAGGCGGTAGCGGAGTTGCTTGAAACGGAACGTTTTGGATATTATAACCTTGTAATAGAGATATATGACCAGATCTAATAATAATATAGAGCTTTTGCCATAGTTATGAACACTGAATTAGAATCAAAAAGCAAACAAGAGACATTTTATTTAGCTTAAAAATTTAAACTAGATTGCGCACCGAAATAATGCCAGTTAAAAATGGAATGATAAACCAAATTATTCATATTCTAACGAAACACAGAATAACAGAAACATAAACGTAAACCCGTCACTAAAATATCTACTATCCGAAATCTACAAAACGGAAATCGTCGATCAACGCCAGAATCTTGTGCCATTGACCCCGATAGCCTCACGAACAAAATGCGCGGACTGTAAATCACTGGATCCTGGAACAACTGAACAAAATAGTCGACGCTGTCGGTGCAAGAGACGCGGGGGCAAGGCGCTATTAGCCTACGTGCTACCCGCTGACAACCCTCAGGGGCCACTGAAGCGTTAGTAACTGCTACTATTCGTTTTTATTTTAACTATTCGTTGTTGCGAATTTTGTATTCAAAAATTTGCTGGAAAGCCGATGTTTAAAAGTTTGAAAGGGGTGTAAATATTGGGTTTTAGGTAAAACTAAGAGATCTCTTTTTAGCCCTACCCTAACCCTCTTTTTTTTTCGGATGGGAAATCATCAAATGACTCGTCCCGCTCTGGGCGGAGTGGAAGGGAGTGTCAGACTTTTACTGACTAAAAACCATTCATGTTCCTTCTTTTGCCCTTTATGTTCCAGGGCCGCGGTATCTCTTTCGAACAGTCCCGCAGCCCTGGCAGGCATCGGCCCTTGCGGGTCCCTCATGTTTGCTGACGTCTCTTTGAGGCGCGCGTGGAAAAGAGATCTGTCTCGTCGGGGTAACCAACGGGACCCTATTAGTAAGTTTCATACGCGAGTCCGACTCGCACTTGGCCGGTTTTATTATAAACTTAAACTCACACCTTTTTATATAGGATAAAAAAATACCGTAACAATTGTCGTTTATTATGCAAGAATTCATTATATTAAAACATTGCAATGCCCAGTTCATCATCTTTCTGTTCTTGTCCCATGTTACTTGGGGTCGGCAAAGCACGTTTTTTTTTCTTCCATTCTCCACTGTCAAACGTCACGCTGTTTAATTTAATCCTTTTTGTCACATTATTCCTCACACAATTCATTTATGGTTTCCTTGGTCTTCCTTTCCTTCTCCATTCATCAACACTTATATTCATCACTCTTTTAGTCACATGCTATTTAATATTCATCCTTAGTCATCACATGCCCATGTAAAGTAACAATAAAATTAAATCCAGGGTTAAAACCTGACCTAAAATTATTCAGTTACGCTGTCTGTCTCTCAGGCTAAATATAGGCGAAGCTTTATTTCAACTTCTACCCATAACATAGATACCCAATCCCCACATAAATATTCCCCAAACAAAGGCTATACCCATTTGAATTTCTAAAACAATAGCGGTGAAGTGATTTGTTATCACGTATGAAAACTACGTCAAACCTCGGAAACTTTAGCAGTGTCTCCAAAGTTCCAACATTTTCCACTTGTCTCCCATCCAGACATCGGCCACAAATCCGAAGAATTGCGTTTTTCCAATCTTGCTGGGTATTTTTTCACGGAATTGGCTTTGGCAAGTAAAAAGAACAGTATGAGTGTGGGTGTAAAGAATTTTGTTCTATTGTGTGTTATCTGTTCTTCTGGGGTACATTTTGGTCGATTATTTCCTTTGCTATGAACTTTTAGATATGTTTAATATATTTTGTCTTTCATAGGTGAAAGACTTCAACAGTATCCGGTTTAAGATGATTTTAGAAATATAAATACATCTCATGTAGCAGAACTCAATCATCATCTGCCAAGCCATTTCCCAAATTTTTGGGTTCGGCTTCCAGTCTTATCGGATGCAGCTAAATACTAGTATTTTACTTGGAGCGACTGCCTATCTGACCTCCACAACCCAGTTAGTACTGGGTAATTCGATACCTCTTGGTAAGATTGGTTGTCAGATTTTTCAGCCACTGTTTACCTGTAACGACTGTTAAAGATCTACATATGAGAGCCGGGACCAACGGCTTAACGTGCTTTCCGAGGCACGGAGGAAAGTTGGTATGTAATGGGTGGTCAGTGGTGTCACCCATCCACGGACCAACCTAGGCAAAAATGGCTTAACCTAAAGATCGATCCGAGCGGCTCCTGCTCCATGTAGCAGAACTCAAGTTCCTGTCTTATTACACCGGCCAAGCCACAATATTGCGTTTAACCTAAAATTTTCCAACAAAAATGTAAAGAAAATAACAAATATTCTTAACATGGAAGGAAATTCAAACTTCAAACATACTCCTTTCAGAATCTTGACCTTATTTTACAAAATATCTCGGCCATGTATTTCAATTCGTTTGACGATGCCTCGAATCGAGCACTACGAAACTGTTCGTACAAAAACCGGGAAGTCAGAATGAAAAGACAGCTTTTAACAGACGTTGGTCCCAAAACAGACCGATAAATCTCCAAAAGTTGAGGATATACGATGGTTACGATAATTACTATTGCTTCTAGAGACATCTTATCATGAAGACTTTATGCGGGATCTCTTTTTAGGTGAAGGCCATAGAACGAGTAAAGAAATAAAAGCGAACACAAACGAGCAGCCGGGAAAGGAAACAAAACAAAACAAAACAAAAACAATTTAAGAAAGCGCAGCGATGGCGCATAATTTGTTCTGCACACTTTGTGCAATAGTACACCTTGTAACTTGAATTTTCGGAATAGTTCCCATTGTTGCTTTTGTGTTCTGCTGATGTGAAAAGTTAAAATATCGTCATGTTTTTGTCTCTCGTGTGTGTAATTAAATTTACTCCAGAGTGTGCTTGTTATTTTCCTGACAAATTGAAGTTCTGTGACATAAAATTAAATTAGTGGCGTTGATAAATAAAGTTACTCGTAACACCGAATTGATAAACAAGTTTTGCACAGCAACTGAATGACTTCGACTTATTCAAGAACTTTCTTATTGGTTTTGCGGGTGACTCTCACTAACTCACTCACAACCGACATCTTTGTTTCAATTAAGGATGACCAACCCCTCTAAAAATAGTCATAACTTTTTCAGTTCTTGAAGGAATGTTATGCTTACTCATGTGTAGATTACGCAAAGATTATCACAAAAACGGAAACTATTGAACTTATATCATTTAGATAAACCTTGCAAAAAAGTGGTACTTCTGCCTCAATAACACTGAGGAATTTCGTTCCAATCTCATTTATTACAGTAAGACAGCATTACAGCATTATCCTTCACATTTACCGCTTGTTTCGGTGCCTCATTTAGAAGGAAACATTTCAGAGAAACGTATTGATGTCATATTATAACGGACGGGCCCGTAATGGTTGACCAGACGCCATTCCGAGCTCCCATTCCACGCCGATGTTGTTTTCCTTCAGAAAAATACTCGAAATTTTTCTACTAGAGCAGAGAAAACATATAAAAAACAAGTGGTCGAACGAACAGTATGTCATATAATTTTGTGGCACCGGTTTATTTGGAAAGTTCTCATTTTAGTGCAGTTTAAGAAATTGGGTTGGTTTAGTGCTATAGTTCTAATTTTCAAGCTGTTCGCCAAAATAACATGTTTTATATCGTTAAAGTTTTTCTTCAATTACTTGCTTTTGCCTGTTCTTCTCTCAATAATGTCGCTGGTTCTGTTCAAGTTTTGGACCATCTTTTCTTTTACTGGTGCAATTTCAAAAACTTCGAAGATATTGGAAAAAAACGCTATCTCTTAGAGAATATATCCAAACTACCTCCGGTCATGTCAGGTTGTCGTCCCATCGGGCAATGAGAGGAAGGAAAGAGGGATTGCACCTGTCTTGGGCACACCTTGTATGTGTCGCAGTAAAATAGTTATATTCGTGATATATATATTATATTATATATACCTATATATATATATACATATATATACCATATATATACCTATATTATACATACCTTATCCCGAAAGATATAAAGTTATAAAAAAGCGGTTCCCCTTCGAACTTAACCTGTCCAAGTCGGGATGCCCCTAGTCCCAAGCTCGCTTCGGTCGCTCTTGCATCAAATATAAAACCTTTATTTGACTAGATTCGTTTAGTAAGATAGTTATATTACTAGATCGTGCTCGTGTCATAGTTATAAATCACTTTCATATTACTATCTTCCGGAATATAGCTATATCCCTAGGGATATGACTATATCATGGTTTTATTTATCTTAGTGCGACATAATATATGTCGGAGTTGGTTGTCAATTATTACAATTGTGGGTAGTCACCAAATTTTATGAGTTGTTTTGTTTTCTGATTATTAATTTAAGTGATTTTTACTATCAATTATGGTCAATTATTGTCTTATAAATCGAAACATAATTTATTACGTGCTATTAATTGATTTTTGGCAACTTATTTCGATAAGTGTGACCGATAAGTTTTGTTCAAAACAATTAACGACATGTTATTTTAATTTTTAAATGATTTACTTTGTGAATTCACCATTGTTTATTTACGACAATTATTCTTGTATTATTTGATTACTGTATCGTAAATCTTATTAGATTTCGCGCACATTTTGTATCTTGTAAACGCGTGACGCACCTCCGTGCGTCAACGGACAGAGTTGTGGAGGGATTACAGTGGGGGCATCGTATTATAAAAGAGCGTGCTCTCAGTAAGCTCGTCAGTCGGTCTTCGGATTCGACTCATTACAGAGCTCCCCTGCTCCCGACAAAACTGTCGGTTTACCTGGTACAGCGCTGCTGTATATTGCACATAGCTGTATTTAGCTTGCTGATAGCGATACACTTTGTGTTTGGGTGGCTTGTCCACTGTACGAACTGTGACCTTAAAAGGTCTGTTCGCCTAACTGTGTGTACCTTTTTATCTGATTTATCTTTTTTTACTATTTACCATTTTTGTGTTGTGTACCATTTTGTATTGTGTGTTGTGTACCTACTGTAATAAAAATACTGTAATTGCATATACAGTCTTGTTTATCCCAATAAAATGGGAACTCCAAACCCTGAAGATATACCTCTCGGCACTCCTGATCCTACATCAGAAGTGGGATTAGGGAGAGCCCAGGAATCGGAAGGTGTTGGTGATCCATGGCGAGTAATGTTAGAGCTTCAGAATCAAAATATGACTCAGTTAATTGAAGCCATTAAGACGCACTCCGCTTCGTCTACTGTAATTCCTTTGCCCGATTTTGACCCAGACCTACCCGATTCCGATGCTCAATCTTGGAGTACAACTGTTGATATTTGTTTTTCGGAAAAGCCTCTTCAAGGTAGCACTCTCATTATTGCCCTTACTAAAGCCTTAAAAGGTAGTGCTAACGTATGGCTTTCCCAAGTATCATATGCAGGTATGACCTGGACAGACTTTAAGAGTCTCTTTCTCTCCGATATTCGATATGCCGTTTCGGAAACTGTTGCCGCTACCCTCATTAACCTTCATAATAGTCAACCAAAAGAAGGAGAATCTTTAGCCGCATATGCCAGTCGACAGGTCACTTCACTGACATCTAAATGGAATAGCCTGAGTGTCGAACACATTGCTGTTTCTACTGTACTGGCCCATGTCTCCAAATTTGATTCCCGTGCTCATCGACTAGCATTTACTACTGAAGTACATACTAGACATAAACTTCAACAAGAATTGAGTGTATTGTCCCACCTTAAGAGAAAGTCTCAGACTTCCTCTGACCAGCAAGATTCTTCTCAACCGAAACAGTTCAAACCAGCTAAAATAGTATGTCACTTTTGTGGTATATTGGGGCATAAGTCTACAAACTGTCGCAAGAAGGCCGAGAAAACCAGCAAATATCCTGGACCAGCCAGCTCGTCACATAAGGCAACAACTAAGAAGATAGTCTGTTACCGCTGTGGGGAAGCGGGACACGTTGCTCCTCGTTGCCCTAAGGCGACCGGAAGGCGACCGGGTGGTTCAAGTGAAGACACCGGGAGTCGACCTTCGAGCAGCCAACCATCCGTCAAGCGAGTTGAAGCTTGTGATGTACGACCTATCATTGGTGTTCTACAGCAATCTGGTGAGTCGCTTGCATTTTGTTATGACTCTGGGGCTGAATGTTCTCTTATTACTGAAACATGTGCTAAAAAGTTGTCTGGCAAACGTATTTCTTGTATCGTCAATATAATGGGAATAGGAAATTCTAACATAATATGTACCGAACAAATTCTGAGTGAAGTAGAGATAGATGGTTATCATTTAGAGATACTGTTTCATGTAGTACCGGATGCCTTAATTAGTCATAGTATCATGATAGGCCGTGAGATATTAAAATTAGGTTTCGCGGTTAACATGACCGAAACAAGTCTTACTATTACAAAAGTTAAGTTTATTGATCAGTGCTCTATTCCTGAGACCTCGAATTTTCATGATATTGATACAGATATTCCATCTGAATATAAACCACAGTTGATTGAACTTCTTCAAAAATATTCTCATGCTTTTGCAAAGGGTCTACCATGTACTCGAGTCACATCAGGTGAACTTAAAATACGCCTCATTGATCCACATAAGACGGTCCATCGCCGACCGTACAGACTTACTCCTGATGAAAGACAGTTAGTTCGATCCAAAATTAATGATCTGATTGATGCTCAAATAGTTAGACCTAGTTGTTCTCCATTTGCAAGTCCTATTTTATTGATAAAGAAGCGCGACGGGTCAGATCGAATGTGCGTAGACTACCGTGAGCTAAATAGTAATACAATAGCAGATAGGTTTCCACTGCCTCTTATAGCTGACCAAATCGCAAGGTTATGCGGTGCTAACTTTTACACTTGCCTTGATTGTACTTCTGGGTTTCATCAGATACCTATTCATCCTGATAGTATTGAGGCCACTGCCTTTGTAACACCCGATGGCCAATTTGAATATTTGGCTATGCCATTCGGTTTACGAAATGCTCCTAGTGTTTTCCAACGTGCTGTAACTAATGCATTAGGCAAGTTAGTCCATTCTTATGTGATTATTTACATTGATGACATCATGGTTCCCAGTAAAGACCCCTGTGAAGGTTTACATCGACTAGAAGAAGTCCTTGAATCATTGACCACAGCAGGGTTTTCTTTAAATCTTAGCAAGTGCTCTTTCCTAAAACGCAGAGTAGAATATCTTGGGTACGAAATCACCTCCGGGGAACTTCGCCCGAATCCTCGAAAAATAAAGGCATTAATTAATTTAAAGTCTCCCAAAACAATTCACCAATTGAGACAGTTCATTGGTCTTGCATCGTATTTTAGAAAATTTGTAGAGAACTTTTCACAGATTATGAAACCTTTGTTCTTCTTAACTACTAGTAAACAGACTTTTAAGTGGACTGATGAACATGAGAAAATTAGGCAAAAAGTAATTTCAATTCTTACTAATGAGCCAGTTTTAATGATTTATAATCCTGAATATCCCATCGAATTACATACTGACGCTAGTGCTGATGGTTACGGTGCTATTCTTTTTCAAAAAGTTGATAAAAAAATGCATGTTGTAGAATATTTTAGTAAAAGAACGACTACAACTGAAAGTAAATATCATTCCTATGAATTGGAAACTTTAGCCGTTGTTAACGCAGTTAAGCATTTTCACCATTATCTGCAGGGACATAAATTTACTGTTGTAACTGACTGTAATTCCCTTAAAGCCTCGCGCAATAAGGCTGATTTAACTCCCCGAGTACATAGATGGTGGGCTTTTCTACAGGCCTATGATATTGACATTATGTATAGAGAAGGCAGATATATGAACCACGTAGACTTTCTTTCTAGAAACCCCCTTCCACAATCAATCAACAAAATAGAACAGAAACGTGTTGATATTACAACTCTGTCTAATAGTTGGCTTTTAGCTGAACAACAGCGTGATTCTGAGATTTTAGCTATCGTTTCTAATCTAAAAAGTAATTCTCTACCCCCTGATATTGCCCAAAGTTATGAATTGCGATCAGGAACCTTGTACCGTAAAATACAACGCAATGGACAAACACGTTGTTTACCTATTGTCCCAAGAGCTTTTAGATGGTCTGTTATAAACCACATTCATGAAGCAATCATGCATTTAGGTTGGGATAAAACGCTTGAAAAGGTCTATGAGCATTACTGGTTTGATAAAATGGCTAGATATGTTAGAAAATTCGTAGATAACTGTATCACGTGTAAAATCTCTAAATCTAATTCGGGTAAAATTCAAGCAGAGTTACACCCTATACCTAAAGTCAGTATACCTTGGCACACAGTGCATATAGATGTTACCGGAAAACTTAGTGGAAAGAGTGATCTCAAGGAATACATCATTGTTATAATTGATTCTTTTACAAAGTATGTTCTACTGTACCATACTACCCAGATTGACGCATCAAATTGCATTAAAGCCCTTAAGTCTAGTGTCTCTTTATTTGGAGCACCTTCTCGGGTTATAGCTGACCAAGGTCGCTGTTTTGCTAGCAAAAACTTCAAAGAATTTTGTGATTCCCATAATATTGCATTGCATTTAATAGCTACCGGTGCATGTAGGGCTAATGGGCAGGTTGAACGCATAATGAAAACATTAAAAAGTATGCTTACCGCCGTTGAGACCAGTGAGCGCTCTTGGCAAGATGCCATTGAAGACGTTCAAATTGCTCTAAATTGCACAATTAATCGGGTTACTAAATCTAGTCCTTTAGACTTGTTGATTGGACGAGTTGCTCGACCTTTAGGTTTGATGACTGTTGACAGTGTCGAGATAGAAGTAAATTTGTCCCGTGTAAGGGAACAAGCAGCCCTGGGTATAACTAAAAGTGCCGAATACGATAAAGTTCGTTTCGATAAGACTAAAGCTATTTTGAAAAAGTTTCAAGTTGGAGACTTTGTACTTATTGCTAATGAGGAACGAAATCAAACTAAATTAGATCCTAAATTTAAAGGTCCCTATAGAATTTTAGAACTATTAGATGGTGATAGATATTTGTTAAAAGCTTTGAGTAGCAATAGAATTTACAAATATGCCCATGATCGTGTACGAAAAATGCCTGAATGTCCAGTTACTGTTAGTGATGATGTCAATACTGACACTGATGATGATTCATCTGCTGCTGACATAGTATAGCTGAATTGATAAGATGTCTATGATGACTCTTGTTTAGCTTGACGCTTAATCGGATGTCTATGTTGACTCCTGGATTTGGATGTTGAACTTGACGCTTATGCGGGTTGTCTATGTTGACGCCTATGCGGGTTGTCTATTTGACTCCAAATTACTTGTCGAATCCCATGGTGTGATTTCGGCTGGGAGACTGTGTCTCTACTTTAGTTGAACTATGTATTGTCAGTAGCAGTATGGTAATTTTGAACGGTTGCGATGCAACTGCTATAATTGATAATAATTTTATTTGACTAACTCAGGATTTTTCTTTACGACATACCTTTTGTTAAGGCTTTTGTTTGTCAGAAAGGCCGATCGATATTCACAAGAGATTTTCTTTTTCAGAATCACACGAGGTCGTGTAGAACGTCAGTTCTGGCCGTGTCGGAGTTGGTTGTCAATTATTACAATTGTGGGTAGTCACCAAATTTTATGAGTTGTTTTGTTTTCTGATTATTAATTTAAGTGATTTTTACTATCAATTATGGTCAATTATTGTCTTATAAATCGAAACATAATTTATTACGTGCTATTAATTGATTTTTGGCAACTTATTTCGATAAGTGTGACCGATAAGTTTTGTTCAAAACAATTAACGACATGTTATTTTAATTTTTAAATGATTTACTTTGTGAATTCACCATTGTTTATTTACGACAATTATTCTTGTATTATTTGATTACTGTATCGTAAATCTTATTAGATTTCGCGCACATTTTGTATCTTGTAAACGCGTGACGCACCTCCGTGCGTCAACGGACAGAGTTGTGGAGGGATTACAGTGGGGGCATCGTATTATAAAAGAGCGTGCTCTCAGTAAGCTCGTCAGTCGGTCTTCGGATTCGACTCATTACAGAGCTCCCCTGCTCCCGACAAAACTGTCGGTTTACCTGGTACAGCGCTGCTGTATATTGCACATAGCTGTATTTAGCTTGCTGATAGCGATACACTTTGTGTTTGGGTGGCTTGTCCACTGTACGAACTGTGACCTTAAAAGGTCTGTTCGCCTAACTGTGTGTACCTTTTTATCTGATTTATCTTTTTTTACTATTTACCATTTTTGTGTTGTGTACCATTTTGTATTGTGTGTTGTGTACCTACTGTAATAAAAATACTGTAATTGCATATACAGTCTTGTTTATCCCAATAAAATGGGAACTCCAAACCCTGAAGATATACCTCTCGGCACTCCTGATCCTACATATATATACTTCATTATCTCCTGCGTCGATGACTAGTCTCCAGTAAGACTGGTCGCTATGATCAGAATTCAATTCGGCTATTACCATGAAAATATGATCTTATTTCGAAAGCATCTAACCAAAGGGCTGTTTGTATGTTAGTTTAAATGTTTGTTAACGCACCCACGATACATGAGAAATCCCAAGTGTGGGCAACGCGGCAACGTTTAAAATAAACCGGACAAGTGCGAGTTGGAGCCGCACACCGAGTGTCCCTTATAAACTTGTAGGTAATTTGTTATTAAACCACAAATTTACGGATTTCTTTTCCCCTTTACATGTGCTGTAAGATATTGCTTCTTGCCAAATTTCATGATTCTAGGTAAAAGGAAAGTACCCTATAAATTTTGATCCCTTATAGAGTGTCGAAATATACGTATTTTGCGCATAAACGGCTGTATCTTTTTTCTACGTTAATTTAGAAGTTTGATTTTTTTCACAGCTTAAGGGGCTGTAGATCTGAGTACATGGTTTATATGGTATGATATAATTTCAACTCGATACCTCCACGCGTTCCCGAGATAAAGAGTCTTGACAGACCGACAGACGGACAAAAGTGATCCTATAAGGGTTCCGCTTTTCCTTTTGAGGTACGGAAACCTAAAAACATATAAAATCCACTACTTACCCAAAACATCAACGCAGCCAATCTGCTTCTTCATCGTACTGGTATTAATCTGGCACATATAGCACCCTCGGTCTTCGACCTTCAACGGCCTTATATGGAGCTGCCATGACCGTGGGGAGTCGTTGGTGACCGCGTACCGGGAACTGTGTGTCACCAGCCGCGTGTGAAGTGTTAATATTGTCTGGTCATCTGCCCGGATCCACGCCACCTGGGTGAGGGAAAATAGTATTGATTGATATTATGTAGATTTTCTTTTGCTTCAGTGATCTAGAGGGACGGAGAAGGCTTGAGTTCTTGAGGAGTGAAAATTATAGATAGTTCTTTTTTTAAATATTGATTGAAATAATTTGTGGATATGTCTCCTTGGGGACATTGAGTGTGCTGTTTGATTATCAGCTTTTGGTGCTGAGGCGAACGTCAAAAATACAGTGACGCGTTCAATTTCCCGTAAGGCATTTAAAATTTCGAATTTCGACGTTAGACGTTAGTAAGCACGTTCGTAAGCCATTTTGTATTAAGCACGGCGTTGCACATATTCTTGAAAGCTGAAGATCCACTATTACCTATTAACGTATACTGTGTAATATGTAAGTTGTCTAGGTATATATCTACCAGCACAAGTAAGAAATATTCTTACTTCTTATTTGAAGTAAGGGGAGGGTCCGGCAAATATCATAGTGTAAAATATAACGCCCCGATGGTTCTGCTTTTTATCGACAGTTAAGGTATTTTTAGGATGAGCATAACATCTTAAAGGTGCGATCAAATTGCTACTGACCAATTTTCAATGCTGACTGGCAATTACCCGCGACTTCGTAAAAAGTAGCTCAGCTAATATGCATGTTATAAATGTAATTTATAGCAACCACGAATAATGTAGCTTTTTATCAGTGAAAAATAGAAAGAGTTGGATCATTAGTTTCTGAGATTACCCTCTACATACACCTACCTAACGTATTTATAATATTGCCATAGACTTGAACTTGGTCCTCGTGGAATTATTAATAAAAATATTACTTCCATATTTGAATCTGATTTTGTTAATAATTTGCACGAGTCACGTCTCAATTGAACTGAAACCAAGTCCGTTCACCCGTGACGAGTGAAGTCAACGGTTTGATCGTCGCTCGGGATTACATTATATAAGAATTGGCATTTCTTATGTAAAATACACGTGTATGTAGAAACTTCTTAACACATAAATCTTATCTTACTAATATTATTAACGCGAAAGTTTGTGAGGATGGATGCATGTTTGTTACTCTTTCATGCGAAAATACTGAACGGTTTTGGATGAAATTTGGCACATAGATACTTTTTATCCCAGTATTATGATCTGTGAGACCGTCACCGAACTTTACGGAGGCGAAGCCGCGGGCATAAGCTAGTTATGAACAAAACATTATCATTTATGCCGATAAAATCAAAAGTCGACTGCTTTTCAAATTATGTTAATAGGACTTGAAAAGACCTAAGTACCTGTTACGTCAAATTACATATTTTATTAGGTAAACACTCGTTTTGGCAAAAAAATCCTTAAAAATATGTACTTCAATTCTCAAAGAGCCTGAAAACACAACATCGTTATAGAATGTGTACGTTATACAAATAGGCCCTTACATTGTGTGTGTTCTGTAAGACAAGACCCTAACATAAATATTAAGTAAATGGGAGTATAATTAAACACACAATGTTACTGTGAAACAATAGCCTTTGCCAGGGGCGCTAAGCCCATGATCAAAAGAAAACGTGTACTCCAAAGTGATACAAGATGAAAATAAAGTGAAATTCTTTTAAAAAAGGTTAGAAATCAAGTGAAATTACAAATTACATTACGTTAAACACAAACCCAGGGCAGAGAAGGGAAGACGGCATCAAAAGGGAAATCATGTTACTGCCGCACTTTGTATTTGTTCGGCACATTTTAATCCAATAATATTATCTGACTTGAAGAAGGAAAGTTATGTCGGTCGACCAGAAGCAGGATAAGACTTACGTGATAAAAATTTGTTTAGAAATTGGGATCTTAATTTGTGTGTAATGTGTTTGCTGTTTTAGAGTTTTCTTATCATTCATTTGTGTACCGAAAGAGTGGCACACATAGTTCAGTAAACTGTAAATGCAATTTAAGTTACATCTCAAAAATCACGCCACTAGCATGTGCATTCACGGCACTAGGCATAAATTTTAAACCAATAGCCAAGCTATTCGGCTTCGATGATGGAACAGCCCTACCTAGACAAGACGGATGTGGATGAAGATGTCGATTGCAATAAATCGCGATTGATAAATGAGCCTGTTTTATAAGACAATTAATCAATATTTTGGCTGTACTTCAGTAATACATTATTTTGTATTGAAACTTTGTGATACAATTTATGTAACAGGTAGGTGAAGAATCAACTTTTTTTGTTTAAAGTAGTATTTTTTTTCTGAAATTCGTATAACACCAGAACCTTTCCCCTCCACCTTTTTTTCTCCTTTTCTTTTTTTTCTTTTCCTTTTTCTTTTTTTTTCGCAGTACCTTTGTGCTCTTCTATGTTAATATATTGTCCTGTTAAGTACCTGTATGTACATAAATAAATAAACAAATAAACATATTACATGAAAATAATAAGTACCAGGAACGTAATGTTTCTATTTATAAAATCCCAGGTGCCTACATTTTGTCTCAACAAACCATTTTCCGACAGCTCCTGTCACATCCATTAAAACATTGCCATCAATGTTGTACAGCCCTGTACAGGGAAGATTAATTTAAATAAATCTGGATAAGCCATTATTTTAATAATATTTTCTAATCTCTATGGAACTTAATCCTCTTAGAATTTAAAAAGTAAAAATAACTTTTGATTACTTTTAAGATTATATTTGATGATTTAAAGTGTTTTGGTACACTAGGTAGGTACAGACTATGCTTAGGCGATAAGGTAACTAATTTTGTAGGTAAACAGAAAAATATAACTGAAAAAGTCGTCTATATTTTTCGCTGAAATTACGGGTACTTATGTTTGCAGAGACGTACTTCTTATTTTTTACAGGACTTTAACCCGTAAACGATCAAATTATACAACATTTAACTTATTCGTTTTTGTTAAGTATCCTGGTAAATAGTTGTCTTGTTGCCAGGGCTTCACGGTTCTCTCATACTTAAACATTGAAAGGTACAATATTTTGTTTTGACGTTTCGTAAGTAGCGTTTCGTAGTTATGTGAAATAAGCGTTTGCCCGCGGCTTCGCTCGCGTTATGGCCAGAAATTCCCACGGGGACATTTTAAATATTAGGAGTTAAAGTATGAAATTTCCGAATTGTATGGACGATTTCGTGAAAAGTAATATTTCCATACAAACATTTTTTTTATTTTTCTTGATAATGTCTGAACCGATTATGCATAATGCAATTGCAATAGTTTGTGTGAAAAAAGCTCCGCTGCACTGCGTATCTTAAATTCTCAAAACACAGTCTATGGGAAAAATATACCTACTTAAGTAGTGAAACCGACAGCACATTTAAACAGGTGTTTTGAATCACTACCCTATGAGGTAAGATGCAACTACTAGTATTGTTTTGAAACTCTAAAAGGTCTAAACCAAAAAAATAGACTAAGGAAGAAATATAACCATAGGTACCTCAAAGTTAGAAACAGAACAAAATGTGAGAAAAAAAACGGCAATTTCATACTTAAAGATATTATTAGTGAATAAATTTTCGGAGTGGGATCATTGTTACGGAGCTTACCTCATACATACAAGCTTACAAACGAATTCTACCTCTATATAATATTAGTATAGATTACAAGTAGGTGTAGATAAATACGTTTATATTTGATTTTACTAGGCGGACATGTTTTTTCTAAGTCTGTAACAAAATCTAGGAAAACAATTTTCACTTACATGTATTGTTGTCATATCATTTTTTATGGGATACGTACCCCCATGCCACGATTCGGCAAATGTACACTGTATTTTCGGGATTTCGTCATGATTGCGAAAGTGCCTTCGGCTGAATATTCAATACGTAAACTCGCATAATCTCGCGAACCCTTTTTTCGCTATGTGATTTATTATTTCCTATAGGTTGTCATTTTTATTAGCTAAATCAGTAGATCTATATGTTTTGGTTCCATTCGAGTTCCAAACAGTTTTTCAGAATGTTGTATTAAAAAAGAAATAAAAAAAGGACAGTGCGTTTTAAACCTTTTATAGTCAATCTAAAATATTTGAAATGATCGGAATAAATAGATCAGCTAGTGATCGTTAACACTAGTGCTGATTATGATAGATTTCTAGATCCGAAAACGTGTCATTGAATTTATTTTTCCTACAGGAAATTCTAATGCTCAGAATCAGCTTGGAGGTAAGATATGAGTCTAGTTGATAGCATGAGGTATGTTGGATCCGGTCATTGGTACAGACATAAAATGAATCGCAAATACGCCAGTGGTGACATCACATGACCTACTTACAAGTCTACCAACACCACAGCGTGCTTCTACAGAGCCCTGATGTTTACAGCTCGAGGCGACGACGACAATTCAGTGAACGCAGCGGAGTTAAGACGTCTTGGAACTGTACCCCGATTCATTGTGCCCTGTGTCATTGTGTTAAATTGTAATTTCAGGTAATTTGTTAATTTAATAGAAACAGTTTACCGCACCCAGTGTGTTTTCATTGCACGAAACCCATCTTCTGCCCACATGATGTACGAGCCTAACGGAATAGGTAAATCAATAAATGACAATCCGACAAGTACTTATATCGCAAAATGTTGATTTAATGTATATTAAACCAACATTTCGGCCTATCCCTTCGGAGATAGCATTTGTCGTGTGTGAAATACCAGAACTGGTTATTTACCATTTTGAACTTGTTGTAAGTAAATACGCCAACGCAATTTTCTTAAAAAGTTGCCCCGAACAAAACTGTCTGGAAATCTTATTTCCGCTCTGAAGTAATTTTAACTTTCAGAAAATGTTATTATTACAATACTGCTGAAGCCACAGCTATTAGTGTTCAATATCTTAAGTAAAGAACTCCTAAATTAAGTTTTGGAACTATTTCTGCCCGAAGAAGGAAGTTTCCGATACAGCTATTTACAATATCAGCAAGTTTTTAGGTATAAATTCTTCAAAACTCATGAAATATCTTTATGTTTTTTAGGGTTCCCTACTAAAAGGATGCTTAAAATCAAACTGCCTGACCATTTCCCAACTACTTTGTGGTTGTACCATTTTACTTGGGATCGGCGCAACACGTTTTATTCTTCCATTCTCCCATATCAGACATTATTTACTCCTACCTCTGTCATGCAAATCAATATGGCAGTCATTAAATACATCAAAATTAAATTACTAACACTCACCTATAATTAATAAATTAGGTAATTTAATTATACCACATCATATTATAATTATATAATATAGTTCTAATATACACACCAATATAATAATAGTTTGTTAATAGTTATTGTTTAGTATCGACAATAGCATCGTGTCAGTTGACTAATTAATAGTTTGCAGCACACATTGTTCTACTAATTACTAATAATTAATTACCCAGTGTCAGCATTCAAGGGTATTGTTGGAGCAAGAATAAAGTTGTAATGATACTCGGAGATAGGCCTCTTTACAAGAATTCGGACCACTGTTCAGCAAACGTATCAAAAATAATTATTTTATAAAACAAATAACGTTATGTGTAATTTAGCGTTATACTTTTAGTATAAATATAAAGTTGTGTATTTTATAATTATTCATTTTGTTACAAAATGACTACCTACCCAACTTGACTTGAACACTGAATAAATCTTTATTGGTTAGATTTGCTTAGAAATACGAACCCCTGCCAAACGAACCGACAAACCGTGCGACGAAGTGCCACAACCAAATTCTGCCATGTTCAAGTTACTATTATTAATTATTAGTCAGGAAAATATTACGAAGATAATAGTTTCCTGACTTCGCAATATGTAAGAAGGTACCTTTCTCATCTACCTACATGGTTTTGAGCAAAGAACATGATATTGGTTACAGTAAACATGAAAACCTAGGTACATGTCTATTTATTATTTACCTGAAGTAAGTTATTTACTTGGAGCTAGCGTGAAATGTGTACGTAAACACATAAATCATATTTATATGTTGCTTCAGCTCTTTTCTGATACACTGCCATTTACATATGTAAACAGATACATATTTTGATGTTACAGCCTGTGAAATACGATAATTTTGAGTACTACTGTAAGCTAAAAAGATATTGCGCTCCCCACCATCCGCTGCCATCTAAAGATGCGTTAATAAATAATTTCGTTATTTGACCAAAAGCCCTTAGCAATAATCTTTATGACTCTCATCATGCTTTCATCATCTGTCGAGCCGTTTCTCATCTACGTTGGGGTCTTTCAGCTTAATCGGATGCAGCTGGATGGCAGTATTTTACATGGAGCGACTGCCTATCTGACCAAGAAGACTTTGACATTATTGTGATAAAATAATAGATGAATATGAAGTTACTTGGCTTAAAAAACATCTTACTAATAATTTAGGTATAGGATATCACAATGTCTGCAGTCAATCAATCAATAACTCATTAGTTCAGCGATTAACGGCTATTTATATGCCGGACCCATCCTTCGAGAAAGTTCCAGAACTTTCTGGAACTTTCTTCATAGCTCCATAGTGTAACATTCTAGGATTATTCTTGAATCTTCTAAACAGTTCCATACTATTGTTACGTCGAGAACATCCTAAATTCACTCGAACGTTATCTAGAATGTTCTCGACGTAACAATAGTATGGAACTGTTTAGAAGATTCGTAACAAAACCCAAAAATAAAACTCACACCAAAAAAAGGTACATAAACAATGTAAACACAAGCTTACTGTGTACCTAAAAGGTTCTTCGCAGACACGGATTTAAATCGAGATGAGTCGACCGTTAGCTAGCTTGTGGGAGAAATTGCAAACGCCGCCAATCTCTTTGTGTAGAAAAAGGCTGATCTCACCACCTCAGAATATGCGGACCTATTGATTCCCCGTTGACTTATGAACTTTCAAGAGGATTACGTGAAACATGGAAAGTCGATTAACGGTTTAGAACTTAGATTTTAAGGAATTATCTCTGAGAAATTTCAGCTAAGTTTTAAGCTTGTTTACTGTTAGGACATGCTTATATTAATAATAGTCTTGGATTTTAATGGAACTATATCTTTAGAAAGAAAATAGAAACATTTATCAGCACAGATTAAAAGACATACAATATATTGCCCAAAATAAGCACAAAACTGCGCCTAGTGGCTGCCCATAACAGGCCAAGTTGAACAAAAATGCCTTGTACCTCTTGCATTAAAATTAATAATAAACTTTCATACAAAAGAAATACGCAGAACACATTTTCTTAGAGATTCTTGGTATAATTTTATTCCACCCATTGATATAGTAGATATCTCAATTATTCCCCCAATATATTTGAAAACATAATCCTGTCTTTATTGTCGCGCATTCGGGTAAAAAATACACCAAGCATTCTTTGTCATCATCATCTGCCTTTTCGCAAATACCAGTATGTTGTGGTATGCAGCTGAATACCAATATTTTACATGGAGCGACTGCCTATCTGACCTCCAGCACTCTTTGTATGTTTACATTTTGCTCATCCTTTTTTTACAAACCACACCTAAAATAGTATAAAAGAAGGTTAAAACAGCGATGATATCCTGAAAACAAACACTAGTGCAAACTAGAGATTGGAGAAACATTCCTCTGGTAATGAATTCTAAACATGTGCGGACTACGGTTGGCCCAGTTTGTCAACAACAGCAGTAGCCCTCTGTCTGTGGAGTCAGGCATGACACAGTGACTTAGTCAGTAACAGTCACTTGCTACTGTGGCAAGCATCAATTATTCAGTATTCACGTTTCAGAATCAAGTCGGAGTGTATTTGCAACGGGAACAAAAGATACCAGCCAAGTGTGAGTAATTATTAAGAATGTTAATAATTAATTAATAATTTTTTGCTTATTGATAATGATTAATAAAATTTAACTTGTTTGCATGTGTTTATACAATCATAATATTATTAGGATGTTCAGTTACGTTAATATTTTTATTGTAAACCCACTCATATAATCGTCGGTGTTTTTTTTATTTGTAATTTGTATGTCCATTGGCAAAACATAGCGCACTACCTGATTTTTAAGATCTTGTTTGTAATTATCACCTATGTTTACGAATAAATGATTCTGATTCTGATTCTGAATGGTTACTGTGAACTTAACTAACATGCAAGCAACAAAATTAATCATCAGGCAAAAACTACATAATTATAATTTAAACCGCTTAGCGACTGTTACAAATGTTAATAATAAATTCTACATGCATTGCAGTTTGAGAATAAAAAAGAGACCCTAGAGGCACGAGCGCGTGGTGTAAAAGTAAAGTAAATAAGTCGATTTTTAAATTAAAAACACGCATTTCACATGTTACATTTTCAATGTTTTAAGTACTGATTCAAATCCATGGATGATACTGATTGAGCTTGTTGCAAACAATTTGATTAACTATGATCCTAAAAGATTGTTGTAGTTGTTGTTTTCGATTCAAAAATCGACGTATTTACATAACGGTTATACCGCGCGCTCATGCTATGGTCTCTGATACTGCCACTTTCCACATAAACTAGTGACACTACCAGTGCCAAGCCGCTACTACGAGTGATTTAATTTTTTTATTATGAGCCTGATTTGTCCTAAATAATTCAGGGCAGAGGCCTCCCTTCCCTCTTCCCATTTATCTCTGTCTTTGGCTATTTGGGCCCAATTCTTTTGATAAGACTCCAACTCATCACGATTTAAATGGCCATACTTTTAAGTGACTTCTGTAGTAATTTTCAAGTGAACTTAGTGCACTAAAATAACCGACTAATTTCTGCGAAAAAATAAGTCAGTTGAGAAGATTTTTAGCGATTAATACACCGACCTAGTGTGGGTAGAATACTTACATCGAATGTAAGTTCATACATAATCTTCATTCGAAACATACAATCAGGGCTAAGCAGTAGTAAGTGATTACAGTGCTTTATACTTTTAATTTTAACTGATTCGGCCACAGACTAGCGATTTACTTAATAGTTAATTTCCTTTGGACTGATTGCGCTGAAGTCGTAGACTGACGCCCGCTAGGGAGTTGTAGATTAACTTAAGTATCTAAATAAATAAGTAAGATATATTAGGTGGTTTTTTGAACGTTGGCAATACTTTGTAGTAGTCATGAAAATGCACAATTTTTATAATGGGACCGACCATGAAATCTTGAAAAAATGAATTGCTTCATACATTTTGGTCGCGTAGCCCGAAACAATGTAGTCGGTAGCAGATTATTTTTTATCATATTTTTCATAGTTGGTCCATTACTAATAGTTACTCATATTCAGGAGTACGTCACTCCCATAAAGTTAAGCCACGTTTATCCAAACACTCTATAATATAATGTACCGTACAGTCGTAATCATAATTGTTATCAATTATGACAGACTGTCAAAATCTCTTAAACAGGATCCATGTAAAAGACGAAGGAGAAATTGCGTTCTTGTGAGCTCTGTTCCGTGTTTGTCTTACAAAACAACAAAAACCTATTATAGTGGCCTTTCAAATGACATGTGTCACAAGTTGTTAAGGACATATCAGTCATATCACTCTTTAAAATTAAATACAATATAATTTAATATGATTACTGTAGACATAGAAAACAGCACCTTTCATTAATGATGGCATGAAAGGTTAAGGTGCCAATAAAATAATTCGCCACTTGAGTTATCGATAACTGAAGTTTTACATTATTTTGTAAGTACCACCGGACGCGATGTAAAATTTACAAGAGGTAGCTAACTTTAAAAGTAATACTTGCACACATACTAACTTATATGATTACAACTTGCAAGTTTGTTGCACGTCAACCACTGACCTATTTCGCTAGACTGGCTTCTAATGTAACATCTGGGGATAATATGCAATGATACACTGTATGTGCAAAATAGCCACGTAAAATAAGAATATTCAACTATATTATTAAAATTCTGAATAAAGAGAAAAACCTAAAATTGAGGCAGTTAGTCTAATGCTGCATAAAGATAAAAAAGTAGGCAAGGGTACGTCTACTTAACTAGCTCTCAGACTCAGAGGCCGTCAAAGTAACGAGAGTTTTAAAGGATTTAAGCAAAAAACTAGAACGAAGCTAGAATTGTAATAAAGTTTTTTAACCAACAGACCTCATTTCTCTAATATTTGAACCAGATGCTTGTCGACATTGGTACGGGTTTAAAATGAATCGCAAGTACGCCAATGGTGACATCTCGCGACCTACTGACAAGTCTACCCACACCACAGAGTGCTTCTACAGAGCTCTGATGTTTAGAGCTCGCAAGGAGGACGCCATTGAAAGTCAGATCGCAGCGGAGTTGACACGTCCTGGAACTGTACCCGATTTTGTTCCGTGTTATTGTTTTAAATTGTAATCTCAAGTAATTTGTTAGTTTAATAGAAACAGTGTATGGCACCCGGTGTATTTTCATTGCACGATTGCCGATTGCCTTAAGAAATAAATCCTGACAATCCAACATGCTTCTAACGTTTCACATGATTTAATAGCTTTGTTAGGATTTTTTGGTGTGTGGCATAAATCAGACCAAATTTCGTCATCTTCGCTTTTCAACACATCTCATAAAATATTTGCACGAAATATTCACTAACATCGCCCAGCAGGTCGCAATGCCATTCGAGCATCAAAAGATTCTTGCAGTACCGTTATATTACTAACTGACCTTCGTCAGCGTGAAATATGTGATGTTGCTAATGATGCTTTACGACCTATTTTCATACCTACCAAATATCCATAAAATATTTCATAAAAATCGTTCGAGCCGTTTCGGAGGAGTGCGACCACAAACACGAGATTTTTATAGATATAGATTACTAACCAATTTCAATCGGATTTTGTTAACAATTTCAAGGGTTTTATTTTTTGCACGGAACCTTAATCCTTTTTCTAAAATAAAAGAGACAGACATTCCCATTTACGCCTGCCGTTCTAATTGGGCACACTTTCAAATCTACCCTCAACTTTTTTTATTAACATGACTAGTTTTATACATATACGTTATTGTCGAGATTATTAGTGCGTCTTACGTTTTGTATCAAAAATTTTCATACGTATGTGCCCAGTGTCCCGATTTGAGCACGGCATGTTTTTTTCTAACCAAATTAAAAAAAAACCTATTTTTCTTTTGTTTTATTTTCAAACTCCCTATTCTCCACCACCAAACAATACAAGTTATTTAATTTTCCTGCGGCTATTTTAGTCTTCGGCGTAAAGGGGTTAAAATATTGTTTTTTATTGTTATAAGTACCGGATTTAATTACTTTCATATGCATTTAGAAAAAAACTGTAACTTGGAGATTATAATCATACACTTAAATTTTATTTATTTTTATAGGTGCGCAACACAAACAACATTTCACGAAGCTTCTCCTGAATATAATTCATGAATTCACCACCGTAAACAGCACAACAGAGCGGCTCATTTATTAACAAAAGCTTTAAAACCTCAACAAGAGAGCCTAAAGAACCGATAATAAATTCCATAAATATGTATCTACCGTCACATCAATTTTATAAATACGATGTTTTACGAACGACTTATGAATTATTACAGAGTTCATGAGTAGAAGGAGGAATCAGCAAATCGTAATGAGATAACGCTTCGGTGAAATGCAAATGAATTTGACGGCTGGATGGGCACGGGACCAGGCCGAATCCCGGGCACGGGATTGGGAACAAATTGGGGCAGACGACAGAATTTGCGCGCTCATTTACGAGTGTATCCCCTCCTGATTTACAATTACCGTTTTACTTACAGTTATTGCGATGACCTACTAAAGTTACAAGGTCCTTGTAAAGGCCCTCGGAAATTAAATTGCCCTTTATTCAGTTCTATTACATCTGTAAAATGTTATGATAACAATGGAAGAATGGTACTGAAAAAGTGGAAAAACAAGGCGTTAGGAATTAATGCAGCTGTGCATTATGATCAGAATTTATTTTCAGTTTAGTATATAATGTTATTTGCATCTATGTAACGGCACGCGAACACTTTTTGTTGTAATCTGTTATTTCTATTCTGTGGTTTAAAATTGATTTTAGAGCGGTTAACACTGAATGGGATTGGAATGTCATGGTGGTGGTGACAGCGCTTTTTTATGTGACTGTCACTCGGTGGTCACGCACAAATGACTGGCTCTAACCTCAACTTTTATAATTATTGTAATTTGGATTTAATCAGTAACTATCATTGTAAACTCTAATCATTTTGACAATATTCCGTTGAAATCTTTGTGATTATAATTTCAAGAGAATTATTCTGCACGTATTATTTTTCAACCATCTGCACGTACACGCCCATAATGGAGGAACAAAAATTAATTTAAAAAATCCGATATATGCATACAATTGTCTTCAGGACATTATTGAAACATCAAGTTAGAACTTTAATTAATTCTTGGAACTCATTTCAAAAGGTAATTAAAATTTACAGAAGGATACATTACACCAAGAATAAGTAAGTAAGGCCATGGTTCCTTACGAAAAATGTCAACATCAACACTACAGCGACTCATAAAAATAGACGCAACTACATTTTTATTATATCAACGAATTCCGACAAATAATATAAACCAAATTGTATCCGCAACTCATAGCGCCTAAATCCCTAATAGTAAATACATATTACGCAACAATGTGAAAATGCTCTTATTTACTTAGATATTTCCTCCCTCGCTTATAATTCACACAAAACCAATGATCTGGATGAATGGTTTCGCAACATCGTATGTGCCAACGGAGGGATATGACGTCATGGCATAGGTACGGATAATACGAGATCACTAAGTAAGATTAAAAAAACAGTAGCAACATCGAGGTAGAGTCTTCAATATTTCCTTCATGCTCAGTGTGGTGAAAATTTCGTTACCTTAAGAAAATATTACATCTTGGTTCACTAACCTAATACAGTTTCGTGTAAAGATATTTCGTGGTTCACTATTGTGTTCAATATTTCGATCGATGAGTTATGTATCTGTTTTAGTTATTCGTTAGTACGTGCCTTAAAATATCTGCTAGAAACAGTAAAGATTTCATTTCGATTGCTCACGGTGCTTCGTTCAGAAAATCCTCCAAAGCCATTTGAGTTAAAAATAAAGTTGAGGCCCCATCCGACGAGTCAAGGGGATCAAACGTACGCTTCTGTTTAAATGACATTGCAATTGATCGATCGCCTCTAAAAGGAAAAGAGCTCGTTTTTCATGAGCGAGGACACTAAATGGATCCTCGATAAACGAGGGTTATTTACGAACCACTACTGCTCCGCAGAAACACATCATGAATGGTGAGTTGAGCAGATAAATGTTTCTAAGTGTTTCGGATTGAAACATCATTAATTTTCTTTTCAACAAACGGAGATTGGCCATTCATAATGCTGAGTTCTGACTTACACATCATAACTTACTTGTGAAATGTGTTTGAGAAATAATGTTATTTTTACCTACATTTGTGCATCGCTGAACTTTATAGAAGTGAAATAGCACCGTCTTGTACCGCAGAATTTAATTTCATAAGTTAGGAAACTACCTTCATCGTTTAAATTCTCAAGTAAACATATTTCATTAAAGTTTTAAGAGCGTAACTCTAGTATAAACTTCTTAAGTACAATCAAAGTGACCTTTAAGTTGACTGTGCTGAGCTCTGGTTGCCAAGTGGGGCTGATAACGACACGGAAGCACGCTCTTAAGAAAGACAAACTTTAGTAAGCTCCTAAAAGGTATCATCTGTTTATTACGTAATATAACATCATACCTGTAGTTAGCTATCCTACGTTCACATTTCGCCAGTTATGTTTAAGTCCCATGTTATAGGGGCGAGTCTATAGCCATTTAGTAGGCACAAATAAAGACTCCGGTTTGCCACTGAGAAATGCATTAAGTTGTAAGCGCCAGGGTTGCCAGCGAAATTCAAATTTTCCCACGTTTTTTAATTTGCAGGTCAGTGTCAGGTTATATGATTGTGTTTTAAAATAGACGTTATAAACAGACGATAAGAGTGAGTGTGTTAATCCCATTGAATGTTTTTTTGAAGAAATAGTCATTCAATGGGATTAAATGAATTTAGCGGGTTGTATTGATGATTTTAATGATTATAACTATGTAAAACCATATTTTGTACAACCTGACTGTAAGAAAACTGTAAGAAAAATTATAAGTTGCGGACTACCCTGGCGCTTCTACCTTCGGACACTCCCTCACCGGGGTCATTCGCCTGTAATGTTACAGTTCAGATTCGAGCATAGTTACATTAGTGATTGAAGAAAACCGAGCATTACAGTACGCAATCCGTAAGGATACAATTTGTAACAATTACTTGTTTTAAACTGACATGATCACTCGCACTATCATTTACACTAAAGTGGGATATGACTTTGTCTGTGATCATGGCGCTTGCAACAGTTCCGAAATATCGGGAACTCATAACAAATAGTAAACATGTTAAATATCCCGTTTTTAATGTTAATGATAATTATTTATTTCTGTACAAAATCGAATCTTGTACTTTTACAATACAGCGAATGCTCCTAGGAGGAAGCGCCTGTTTTGGAAAAACCCAATAACACATCGCCCGATCTGAGAATCAAACCCGAGACCTCATGCTAAGCATTACCACTTGTGACCACTAGACCAACGAATCATTATTCTGTTTACTATATCTTATTATCCAAGGAAAGTATATAAAACGCGTGAGATCAGATTTTATTATCCGCTTAGGCGCCGGAATTTTGTTGATGCTTATTTTACGATGCTGAAGTCGCTTACGTCATAATCTGGACTTCACATTGTTGGCTTGAGAAGGGAAGATGTTTAACTCGCTTTATGTAGAAGTTGAAGTACTAACGCCGAATTATTATAACTTCATCAGTCTACAACTAATACAGTGTGGTCTCATGAGGATTTAGAATCTTACTGGTATTATAAATGCGAAAGTTTGTGAGGATGGATGGATGGATGTTTGTTACTCTTTCACGCGAAAACTACTGAACTGATTTGGAAGTTTGGCACATAGATAGTTTATAATAAGAATAGGTACAAAGGTGATGCTTATAAAAAATTCTGAATTAAGATTAGATTTTTCGTTTATTTTTTTTTTTTTATTATTTTCCTTTGTTTTTTTTTTATTTTTCTTAAACATGATTTATCTTTTTACATATATACAGCAATTTTTATATTGATTGTTGGTATGTGTGTATAATTCGTTGATGCTCTATACTTAGAGCAAAACCATTAGCGTAATCCTGAAATAACATTGCTACACTGATTCCAATAGACAGGCTTTTAGTGTCCATTGTGTCTTGGCGACAAATTAGCTTAATACCTACTCTGATACAATTATTACTAAGAGAATTATTAGTTCACGGAAATCTGCCTGTTGATGATGTATGTGTCGTTTTCAGAATGTGCTGCATTAAATTGTTTTTTTAACCTCTGATTTTGAACTTTTTTCTGGTTGTCATAGAGTTTATGTCAAAGTTAAAAATTAAACAACTTTGAAATGACAGTAACATACGTCGACATGCAATTTTTTACTATTAATTCTTTATATTATACTAGCGATGAAATTTTTTGACGGTTGTAATTAAAAAATCTGTGGTTCCTTGTTAATTGCGTAGGTTATAATTGCTACTCTTGTATTTAATTGCTGTTTTTTTTTCAGTTTTTGTGAGTTAGTGACTCACAGTTACTGTTCGATTTCTGTATAATTTATTGATATAATAACTCTATTCACTGTAGTTCGTATAAGGTGGTATAGATGTCGCCACAAGCCCTTCACTCACTGTAAAGCATTAAGAAGCATAAGCAATTTTATGATATTATCATAAAATTGCTGAATTGTACTGCGGGTACTGAGTTCAAGCAGCTGACGCATCCCATTATGTAGCAGTTTGGCAATTGTAACTACGTTTATCTTAAGTTTTATACATTTTAAGATGAACTAACGGTTATTCTATTACAAACTTTACGTTATAATTTATTAGTGTAGTAAGGAGAAACTTACAGTTAATTTTAAGTGTTTTTAGTGGTTTAATAGACATTCCATAAACATTATAAAATTCTAAGGTCACTTTGAACTAAACCACTATTTAAGATCTATTATCATATTTATTTCATTTCGTTTGCTTAAGTACAGCTTAGTTAGTAATACGCGAGCTCGAAGAAGTTTCGTTGCGCATTTATGAAACACGCTTCGCTATGACAACTTGCTTCGGAGTTTTGGCTTCATATGAATAGATAAGAAAAAAAATGGTAAAAGGAAACCGCGATTAACTATACTAATAACTATTCTCCACCATTTAATAAGTAAAAGTTGTCGAAGTCTTTCTGTTTCTCAGAATAAGAACGTTGGCCTACAATACAATTACAGTCCTTTCACAGTTAGTTTATGTCTGAAAGCAGCAACGAACAACATCCTTATTTTAATGTCAATAAAGTTCACTATTATTTGACAGACTTGTCCGTGGCAGCAAGCGAACTGCAACCTTATAACAACAGTAACAAGATTAATGTCAGTTTGACAGTGATTTTCAATCAGAAGTAAAGAAACTGAGGAAGGAAACTACTCGTAACTGCAAGATCTACTAACCTTATAATCGCCAAGGTCTGACACAGAACAGGTAAGCACAGCTTCTCTGCCGAGAGCTACGGTCACATTCTCGATGGGCCCTATGAAGTCGGGCTCGGCATCTCTTAGCGATGCGGTGGGGCCCACTTTGGTGATCGGCGACGTTGTCTGATGTCGCATGTTGCTTTTTATTACTGTTGACAAAAATAATGTGGTTAGAAATGTTTATTCTTTGATATTCGAAAGATAACACCATTATTCTATCAGTTACCAGAAATCTAGGTAGCAAATGGTGGACAAAATTCACTCTCGACCATTGTCACTGTTGCTGTCTTACATATATTCGTAGTATTTAGTCATTTAATTAATTTGGAAAGGGATACTGTGATACCATAACATCACGCCTGTTATCCCCGAAGGGTAAGGCAGAGGTGTACCTAATAGTACACCCACAAATCGACGGTTATGTTTAAATCCCATGTAATAGGGGGTGAGCTTATTACCATAAACCGGGCACAAATCCAGACTGTGTGGGTGCTACTGAGAAATTCCTGATTTAAAAACCCAATATCACTTTGCCCGACTCAGGAATCGAACCCAGGACCTCATGCTCAATATTCGCGGTTGTGACCACTAGGCCGACGGGGCGTTTAAATTTTTTTCGGCAAAACAAGTAAAGGAAGCATCTTCATATTGATTAATTCAACATGAGTAGAATTGAAAAACAAGCATCACATCTCACAGAATTCACAATTTCATCCTCCATTGCCCAAGTCAATCAAAACGGATACACGCTAAGTACACTATTACTGATAACAGCGTAACTCCTGAATCAATCGGAAAACGATGTAGCGCCAAGCGATTATATCAGGATTGTTTCTCGTCTAAATTCGGTCGCCATGGTTGAAATTCCGACTGAGGATCGAGAGAACAGAGTCGGCTTAACGCAGGATTATTAGATTTGTATTGAGTGATATTCAAAATTGGTTTCAATAGTAGGTGAGTTTGATAAGTAGCTTGATGTAGAAGTTATTATGTATGGACTGTTAATACGCATACGAGTATGAGTATGACTGGATGAATGAACGTGAACGAGGCAAAAAGAGTATGTAAGAAAGAAAGAAAGAAAGAAAACATATTTATTTGGCACATAACACAATAAGCAATAACAGAAAAAAAAAACTAAAATCTTAATAACAATAAAAGAAATAATAAAAAAAGAAAATAATAATACTGTGTGTCTCACGGCTGCGCCAAATAGGCCCTGTTCAGCAAACATCGTTAACAGTAAGGATCGTAGCAGGTGGCGGTCTGTGGTTTCTGCCTACCTCCATGGGAAGAAGGCGTTAATTTATCTATGTTTTTGCTGATAATGAAATTAGAGCCCGCTTTCAATAGCGGGACACTGAAATTGATGGCTAAATAGAAGCGTAATGTTCAATTACAAATTCACAAAGCTTCACTTAGGACCTAAAGTTGAAAGTCTAGCAAGTTTTTATTTAGGTTTCGCCTAATGGAAGTAAAACGGGCCTTACTGACGGAGTTGGTTAAAAGAGTAACTGCTAAAATATTAAATGTTTTGCCTGACCCCCAAATAAATTCTCTGCCCGTTGATAAAGACCCTAATTGCCAACCTTTTGCCATCGGTCATCACTTTAGTCACAAACTCAGCTTCATCAAAATAATTGTGCTACCCCTTTTCCCAGAATTTCACTTACCTACATATTTTCAAAGCTTTCAGGCATCGCTGCGTGTAGATACCGAGTGGCCGGACGTATAAAGTAGTAATTTATGTGTCATTGTCGACCCTCAGTCAACTGAGAGAGGTCTGACCCTCCCCGCCTATTCAAATTAGACTAGCGATATATGCTTCCACTCCGATTCCCTTCCTTGCGCTATTTCATAACTTCAATGTGATTTCGGACACACGATTAAGCAGGAGTATGTAAAGAAAAGGAAACGCACTAATATTTTTGGGAAGGTATTGTCATGGTGGTATAAAAATGGAAGTAAAATGCCGAATTCAGGAGACCGTAAGTTGTGAAGTCGAGTGAAAAAAAGGATGTACCACAGAGAAGTATTCAAAGGAAAATAATACAGCCCAAAAAGAAGAAATAGTAATTTCAATGAGAAGATTTTATAAACATTCAGAAAACAAAAGAAAGCGCAAATGACTAGGAAAGTGATGTGGATGAAGACCAAAGAAAAACATCCATCTTTTTTTGGGTTTAGTGAGGAGGGAAAAATAGTCAATGATAGCGTGATGGCTAACAAGGAGAATGGAAGATAAATATATTTTGCGCCGATCATAAGTAACATGGGACAAAAGTAGGACGATGATGATGACAAAACCAAAAAAAGGAGCTTCTTGAAAATCACCAGTACATGAGTAGCTTGAAAAACAATAGTGTATCTCAAAAAGACACTGTCAGTTTGTCAATCTGCTACATTTGATAGCCCAGAAGCCGGCTCCAGTTACAAGTACCTACTGCAGAATTCTTCCAACTTATTTCATTTCTTTCCGCTTAGTATTTTTCTGGCTATGTGCCAGAAGGATTTAGTGTTTTTTTATTAAAAATAATACTGAACCAAAATGTGTGTTTTACTGGCTTCAGCATTTGTTTAAACGTCTCGTTTAGGAAGCTTCAGAGTATTAAGAAAGTATGGTGTGGTTTTTGAGGATTTCAATTTCAAGACGCTAGCTTTAACCGTAATTTGCATGATATATTTGATTTGTAACTGAAATATCCGTTTCATTACGACGAATCTCTGCCTAGAAAGCATAATGCTTCACAGAAGAAGTAATTTAAAGCAAGAAAATGTTTTCTTATAAACACCAATGATACCTTTCGTGACGTCAGACGGGCGGATGTTGGAAGTAATTTACAGCCTATTGTCAGACTTAATATTGGTGAAAAAGTATTCGAAGTCCGAAGAATAGTTTAAGGATAAGATTACATTCTACATCCAAACTTTAAAAAAATGTTTCTTTATAATATTACTGTAGATTTACCAGCTTATTATGTAAGTAGTTACAGAAGTTTAAAAACACTGAAGGCCTGTAAGCCTATCAAACTGACAAAGCTTCGGGCTTTTTAATCGTGAAACGAATTATAGTGGTCGTGTGATAAACGACGTCGGACCCGAATCGTCCAACTTACTAATGCCGGAAATCGGGTGGAAGCACCGAAGAATGGATCTACGCCGCAAACTAACGCTAGCTGACTAGTGATGTAACGTGTTCTCGTGACAAATGTCTATCTTTTGGGCCTAACACCATTATCATTAGCAAGAATAATGTTTGGGCCGGATAAAAGATACACTTGATTCACATTGGACTTTCAGATTTGGTTAAAACGGTGGCAAACATTTTCTATAGAGAAGTTCTGACAAATACAATAAACTTACACGTTTATAGCTACACCTAGGAGGTGCAGTTATTTTTACATTTTTATACATAGAAAACACTAGTTATACCTAATATATATTTTTGACACACACAGCACATAAATTCCACTATTTTTATGACTGGATATTTTAGCTGCACAAGAGGACGCTAAAATACTGTGTTATTTTAGGAACTAAAATATGAAAATGAGTTGCCTCAGCAAAACGTAGTGGCGATCGTAAAAATGCAGATATGAAAATAAAACCATTAAGCTGACGGTACCAATTATGAACATTCTCGAATTCTCACATAGTTTTGATTATAGTACTAAAACGTTGTTTAAATTAATCTGAATCTATTTATTTATTTATAAAACTTTATGCACAAGTTAAAACTGCACAAAGGCGGAATTATGCCTTAGGAATTTTCTACCAGTCTACCAGTCAGTCAGTCTATCTGTCTATCATTTATACATTTTTGAACATTTTAAGGGTGTCTGAATTTGAAATATTTTTCCACACTTAAGATATTTTATTTGTTCGACAGGTATACATATAAATTATACAACTGTCAAATTTTGAAAGGGTGATACATTCGTTACTGTAAGCACAGTACTCTGTTATTTGTTTTATGGTTTGAGGCATGTTTTACTAAATATGTTAGAACTGTGGCATAACTAGAACAGCTTATACAATTCACTGGGATTGTCATTCTTTCAGAGAGAGCTTTTCTTTCAGCAACAAAGTTGTTCTTTGTGCCATAATCGGAAAAAAAAAATATCTTGGGACAACCAACACACCGCCATCTGATCCCAAACTAGGCAGAGCCTGTACTATGGCAACCAGACAACTGATAAACATACTTATATATTTCTAAATACATACATAATTATTATAGATAAATTACACACCCAGATACAGAACAAATAATCGTACTAATCGCACAAAGATTTGTCCTGTGTGGGAATTGAACCCACGACCTCCGTCCTAGCAGTCTGGGTCACTAACCACTAGACCAACAGGCCAATCAAATAAACTGAGAGCAATAATTTAAACTTATACTTTCACTTACGGGTCTGTGATTGACGGAAGATACGGAAGATATCCCGTAAGTGACAGTATAAATTTAGTTTCAAACCGTGAAAGCCTAAAACAACAATAGCTTAATTCAGCCATTCCAGCAAACATAGAACATAAAGAGTAAATTCACAGAAATTTCGTTTCTAATAACTGGCCATTCGCAGCGCTTTGAACCTTAGTACCACGTTATTATTTGAATTAAATTCTATTCATGTAATACCAAAAAGTACACAAAAATAGGTTTCGTGATTCCAGCTTTATTAGTGCAGAGAGCGGTTTTGAGTTTGAATTTAATTTATTTTTCGTCAATTAGCGGTTAGGATTTTGAGCTTTGTTGCTTTATGATTAAGGTTACTATTACTGTAATTACAAGTGACTTTGTTTTAGTAGTTTAAAGTTGAGCTAATTTTTTTTTTTTGTAACAATAAACATTTTTCTGGCACTTCAAGTAGACACGCTACAGTTTTTGGCAGTTGAAATCATTTCGAATCTAATTTGGATACAACTTTTAAATGATTAGAAATAACTCGGTCAGAAAATGCTACACAAAGTTTCTTATAGAACAAATTTGATTGCTGAAAACTTCCAGTCAAAACCTTGTACTGAACATTTTTGAAAAGAGAAGATAACATTTTTTACATTGCGACTGGCTGTACCGCGTGATTTCACCCGCCGCTTGGCTCTAAAGGATTGTAGCGTGATATTTAATAGCATTAACCATTCCTCAAGAACTAGGCTATCAAATGCAAAATCAATTTATCAAATCCAACAGTTAATTTTTAATTGTTGTTGTTAATTGTTAATTTGATAAGTTCGTTCAAACAAAAAAACTTTTCAGCTGTATAATATTAGTTAGGGTGTCCAAAAGAGACAATCAGACAGCATCTTGTAGTGCAAAGACTTTATACAACTACAACAATTATCTCAATTCTTTCTACAGTTTAACTTTATTCCGTCAGCTGATCTCCCTATAACTTTGCTGACACAAAGTGACATTACATATCCACTAAGTGACGATGTCACATTAATGATTGATGGCCTCTTTTTACGACGTCGAGCAAAAAAATGACGCCACTGAGTGTATCTAAAAAAGGAACTCGTGGCACCAGGGTTGATATTTCTGGAGACATTAAAGAGTCAATTTTGTAACTGTTCTACTAATGTCATATAATTAGAATAGTATAAATAGATACCATAAAATACCGTGCAGTATTTAGTGCAATATTTTGTTTGGTCTACGTAGGGATTCAGACCTACAAACTATTAAACAGTTTAATGGAGAGTGAGATGGAGTGTAGAGTGTTTTTATAATAATAATAATAATAATAATAATAATCGTTTATTTATAAAAAGGGCATATTTACAATGAAATATCTTAACAAATAAAATAGAGCACAGTTGGTTATTGCCTGAACTAGGTTGAACCTGTGTTTCAGGCTACAAGGTGCATAAATTTCTACTTAAAATAAATAAATTAACGTTCAATGAAAAGTAAAGTGAAATTAAAACTTACATTAAATAAAAATAAAAAAAACAGCGTGCAAGCAGTTTACTTGCAGACAACAAGTAAGTCTTCTGTCTGTGCATAAGATAAGATTTGTAAAAAAGAAATTATAGACTTTTTACAGCTAAAATAATTTAACTTAAATATACTTAGTTTTCTATTTAATCTATTGTACAGAAATGGGCCTAAAAATGAAAAGAATCTTTCCACAAAAACATGTTTGGAGGTTGTATTAGAAATGCATACTATATCATTCCGTCTCTTGTTAGTATTGTCAGCATTGTACGTGAGCATGGTGTGCTGTTTTAAAACTAGGTGCATAATGAATAGCTGGCGCACAGTCAGCACGTTGCAGGATTTATACAGCTGATCTGTGGGAAAGTAAAAGGGATGGAAGTTTGCTACCTTTAAAATTGCTCTTTGAGCTCTTTCAAGGGGAAGCAGGGTAGTTTTTGATGCGCCACCCCATGAAATGATACAGTAATGAATTATGGATTGACATAGGGCGAAATATACTTGTGTGATCAATTTTGAATCTGCAAAAGTTCGTATTTTTTTAAATACGTATATTAATTTGCGCACTCTTTTAACCAGACTTTCAATATGATACTTAAAAGAGAGTGTGTCGTCTATTATAACACCGAGGTATTTAATGTTACAGGTTTTGAGGACAGGAGGACAGTTGCACATGTTGACTGACAGGTTATCACATTGATGGGCATATAAATGGAAGTTAGCAGTGTTAAGTTGAGGCTTGCGCATGGAGAAGTGAATATATTTAGTCTTGTCAGCATTTAGTGTTAGTAAATTGCTTTGAAGCCAATTAGTCACACTATTAAAACCAAGTTGAGCGTTTTCAAATAGTTCGCTGCTGTTTTTAGCAGAAAATATTAGCGCCGTGTCGTCAGCATATGAAATGATTTTGCCGTGCTTGATATTTAGATTACACAAGTCGTTAATATAAACCAAGAAAAGGGTAGGGCCCAGAATACTCCCTTGGGGAACACCAAATCCAGTATTTTTCTGCTCGTCGCTCGTAACGTTGTCAATCCTAACACATTGGTATCGGTCGTCTAAGTAGTCAGTAAGTAAAGTCAACGGCGTTCCCCTTATTCCTATTGCCTCTAATTTTCTTAGAAGCACGGAAACAGAGACAGTATCAAAGGCTTTCGCTAAATCAAGGAAGACTCCCAGGACCTGGTTCCCTTTGCCTAGCTCTTCTGTGACATAATCGGTCAGGCTGTGCACCGCATCGGCTGTGGATAATTTGGCTCTGAAGCCAAATTGAGCAGGTGACAAGATGTTGTTTTTCTCTAGGTAGTTAACTAGTCTGTTGTTTATAATTTTCTCAAGTATTTTTGAGATTGAGGGGAGTAATGATATGGGCCTATAGTTATTCACCAAGTCCCGGTCTCCAGATTTATATATAGGGATTACAACAGCCTTTTTTAGACAGTTAGGGAAAATTCCTTTGGAAAGACAGATTCGAAATATATGCGTTAAAGGAGGTGCCAATACATGCTTAAACAGTTTAAGAATCTTGTTACTTATATTATCCCATCCAACTGCACAGTCATCTTTAAGGCCCGAAATGATTCGGGATATTTCGTTTTCGTCAATATCCAGCATAGCAAATGATTTCAGGTTACAACTGTTGTTCAATGTTTTAAAAGATGGTTGGGCGCAATTTTTCGGTATCTGTTCGGCCAGAGTTTTCCCAACATTAACAAAAAAGTTATTTACTTTGTTAGCGGATAAGAGAGGTGAAGTATTAGTAAGCAGTAACCTCGAATTTGATTCACGTTGTTTAGTCATGTAGGTGACGTTTTTAATATGCTTCCAAATTTGCTTACTATTGTTGCCTGCTTTATTTAATTCATTTTTATCGTAGTTATTTTTAAGCTTCTTTAGGAGATTGTTGCAGAAATTCCTGTATCTTTTATAGGTGTTTAAAATTATTAAATTATCAGGATATTTCTTAGTTCTCTGGTGAAGTTTATCTCTGTGCCTTATACATCGGATTAGTCCAGGAGTAATCCAAGGTTTAATATTACGAAGACGATTATTTACTGTCACAGCTGTCGTATTACGCAATATTGCTTGTTGGACATGTTTTATTAAGTACGATAAAGCCAAATTAGCGTCAGCAGTATTGTAAACTAGACTATAATCAATGTTGCGTAAATCATATTCGAGTTTGTTTACGTTTAATTTAGTCTTTGTCTGGGGGCAATTTTGCTTAGGCAGCGTTAAATTTACGGCTAGAATGACAGAATGGTGATCGGTTATTGTTGAGTTAGTAACAAGCGTAATAAATGAATAAGTGGTTTTGATCATCACATGGTCGAGGCATGAACCGCTCTGATGAGTAGGCAATGTGTGAGCAGGCAGAAAGCCATGGTATGAGCAGATGTTAAGGTAATCTTGAGTCCCTGCGTCGTAGTTTTCAGAGCCAATATTAATGTTAATATCTCCTGTTAGTATTACATTCTTAAATGGGCTAAGTGCTTGAAAGATCTGGTTTAGGGAACTGTGGAAAGAGGTTAAGTTTCTTGCGGAAGGGGATCTATACAAAGCAATTATCGCTGTGGTTGTACCAATTTTGATGATAAGGCAGTTACTAACACAATCTTGTAGATCAGGTTCTTCGACTTTGACCTTTAATGATTCCTTAGCAAAAACAACTACACCATCGTTTTGATTGTTATTAATCTTAGTGTACAATAATTTATATCCTGGTATTGCCGGGAGATTTTCATGGCGCTTTGATAGCCAGCATTCTGTTAGTACCATAATATCGCAATTAAAGTTAAGTCTATGAAGAAAAATGTTAAAGCTATCGATGTTCTTATAAATACTTCGTATGTTTTGGGTTAGTATGGTTAGTGACTTTTGATACTTGGAAAGATATTGATTGCAGTCTTCAACCTCACATGACTTTGACTCAGTTAAAAATGAGTTATCTATGTCGGTAATTAAGTTAATATCCATTCTATTTAAAAATAACAACAATAAATTACGTCTAGGATTTAAACAAATAAGTGGCGCTCTTAGGCGCCTTCATAGTCAATCGAGTTAATGTACCTGTATTCGGCAGCTAGTTTAGCCGGACAAACTGTATCTCCCGTCTTGTGGTTGGCTTGTTTTTTAAAGCGCATGCATGTAGCACATTTTGGATCTTCAGCTTTTTTAGTGCAGTCTTGGCTCGAGTGTCCTTCTTCACCGCAATGGCCACAAGCCGGGACAGAGTTCTTGCATGTCTTAGATGCATGACCATACTGCTGGCACTTGTAACATCTCGTTACTAGTGTGAAGTCTCGTACCGGGCAGGACGTCCAATTTATAAATAATCTGTCCTGCGTGATGAGGGCCTTGCGAATGACGGCTGAAACTTCTAGAATATAATTACAGCTCTCAGCATCTTTCCTACCAGATTTGTGGCTAAGTTTAATTGAGGTCAGAAATGTATCTAGGGTCATAGGCAGTTTATCCGTTATGTTTTGGTCGTAAATGCATTTATAAACCTCATTTTCAGCCATTGATGCGGGAACTCCTATTACAATAATGCGAGGTTTGCGCTTCCGAGGTTCGTCGACGGTAAGGCCTGACGAAGCGATTTGGACTGTTTTTTTGAGCTTATCTAGGTCATCCTTAGTCTCAGTGCTGATGATAAGTCCTCCTTTACCTATTTTACGTACGCCTCGTACTTTCAGCTTCATTTCACCAGGGCATATGATTTTTTGTACCATGCTCTTTGTTTCATCACTGGTCTTTGTGTTGTCGCATGGAAAAATCGCCACGGAGCTGAGATTATTAGGGCGAATAAAACTGCTGGACCCCTTCTTCACCATATCAGCAAATGATGTAGAAGTTGCAGGTTGCTGCTTCGCACAGGACTCCTGAATCGTGCGGTTCATCTCTGTAAGACAGTCTGCTAGGTCTCGAGCTTCGGTCATAGTTTTCAGGGCGGTATGCGTTTGTAGGGCTCTTGATTTCATCGACTGGTATTGAACAGCCAATTGCGAAACACCATGTCCAACTTTTCGACAAAGATTGGTAATTCTTTGCTTCTGGTCGGAATTAAGTTTTCCCTCAGAAGCAATAACACAGACCTCATTCAGGTACTGCTCAATGGTCCCCAGCCAATTTTGAATCTCCGGGGTAGAGATTGGTTCAACGGGTTCTTCTTGGTACTGCTTTGGTTGTTGAGGTGGTCTCGGTGTTGGTGTCGACGGAGGGCTGCGTGGCGTCATCCCACTCCGATTAAAGGGGCTGCTGTCCATTTTTCCGTTTATAATAACTATTTACACTTCAGTTAGTCCATTATTTTGAGTAAAAACCACTTACTACGCTGATTTGTATATCACGCTAATACACTTAAACTGGGTCAGAAATTATTGCAGGCGTTAATTTATTTATTTTTATACTGCATTGATGTGCACGTCTGTATGCGATGAGTGCAATCAAAGCATTCATTCATTTGTAGTCTTTTAAGACCAAACTGCCATCATTTTGTAGTCTTTTAAGACCAAACTGCCCTCTTCCAGAGTGGGGAGAGTCATAGGTTTGAATAAATAGTAATAATGTAAAACCAACAATATTAACCCATTAACTTAAGCAACATTAATACTAACACTAAAATACTAACAAGACTGAAATAAAGTTTAACTTAAATTAATTTTTTTAAGAGCTACAAATTGTGGTTAACTCTGAATCAATAAACCTTTTTGCATATTAGTACATATTATACACCTACGTGATCTGATTTCTGCTCATTACAGGAACTGATGCATGCTACAAAAAACGCTTAACTAAACGATGACTTTTAAGTCTGAATTGGCCAAGAATTCGGCTTTAGATTGCTATCCACAGCTAAGAAAATAACGTATGCACCTGGAAAATGGGTAGTATTTAAACGCAAATCAAAAAATATGCTTTTTCTATGCAATAAGATTCCGAATTCCCATCAAAATGACTGATTGCACAGCAAAATATTCAACTCAAAATAGCAAAAGCTTTTTCATCAATGCACAGCTAATAATCTTAATGCACATTATACTGGGGGTGCCCCTGACGTCGACCGTCTAGGGTTAGCGTTTCCGTCAGCAGGTCGACGGATCCTCGCTGCGCGGGGCTCCTATTTCTGTCTGCAGGGTTTACAGGAACCTAACTAACCGAACCTCGGGGTGTCCCTGACGTTGACCGTCTAGGGTTAGGGTTTCTGTCAGCAAAAATTTGCTGTGCAGTCAGTATTTATGCTATGTATGTAGTATTTTTATTTAACTGATGTAAAAAGGAATATAAATGATGAGTATGTATTGATAGGCGATTATTTATTTGATATGCAATTTATAATATCCCCTGGAAAATCTAGCTGACGAATTTTGAGGGATTGTCATTTCGAGGAAGATAGCATAATAGAAAAATTTACATTATGCTTAAAAACAGTATGTTTAATGCTTTAACGATACCATAATATCCCCACCGGATTATGTAATTACCAAGCAATAATCCGACAAAACATTCCCAAAACCAGGAAGATAAAGTAATCTCACAAAACTTTGAAGAAACTCACTGAAGGAAGTAATTTCGAAGTTATTGCGTATATGAGCACTTATCAATTGGGAATTTGTCTTTAATAGCTTATGTCGGGCCTCTTAAACTTGTTTATATACGATCAACTTCCTGAATATGTGCCTAACTTTGTTTCTTGGTTATTATAAGGGTTTGTCGAGATGAGAGACATATTCTTGAAGCAATTATTTTATAATTTACTCGTTTATTGAATCGAATGTTTTAATTAGAAAATAATTAACTTGAATTTGAAATTTTAGACCATTAACCATTCACAAAGCTCTTTAACAAAAAAACTGTCAATAAACTGGTAAGACCAGCGATTTGCATTAAAAAGCACAGGTGCAACTTTCTTATGCTTAAGGTACGTCTCCGAAAAACAATCTTTTCATTCTACATTTTCACAGAGTCCCTACAAAAACCAGTATGTTACTGCTACGGTATACCTGCTACCATCTCTTTCAGTATAGAATTTAAGAAATCCTACGCTTTTCTTGTAAGCCAGCTCCTTAGGCATAATAATTTATTATGCAAAACCTACGTGTCTACAATACTGAACGTCGACAGAACCAGTAGCGAAACACGAATAAAATAACCGTAAATAAAATATTTATCTGATTGAAAATAAACTTAGATGGTAAACCAAACATTAGAGCGCAACACTGAGCTGCGGTAATAATTCGTTTAGACAGCCAAAACAATAAGCTCCAACTTCTGGCAAACGGTTCCAAGAAATTTAGCTAAAAGTACATCGCCAAGACATTAACAGCTGTAAAGATTTTTATCGGTACTCTGTATATTTTGGTCTTGAATGATGTGAATTACAATATTTTCATGTTATTCATTGAACGTTTCGGTCCTATCCTATTTTCGTTAATATTAAAATGTAATTTTCATAACTTTGCATTTATGACTTCGAAGTGATAAGTGTCTTCAGAATATTCTCTAACGACCAATTTGGGCTTTAAATAATCAGATACATTTATCTGATTCCTTAATATTTTTTAGAACACAAAATTAAAACAAACATAGCTATCCATATCACTGCTTCATATGCTTTCGTTTTAAAGCCTTATTTCGTTTTAAACCTTATAAAGATCGAAGCTAATTTCAAATTCTCGGAATTTCAATTCTCTTAAGGGTACGTTTAATTTTAGATCCTAATTTCAGTATTTCACGGTGACTGGAAGTCTTAATGAGTATCTGTTTTCTGAGATTGACTTTGCCGTGTTAAATTATGATTTCTTTACTGAGAAATGGTTTCAGGTCCAAAATAAATTTAATATCTGAAATAAGTCTAGCAAACTATTAAAGAACTTAGCACCACATAATTATTTCTTTACCTAAAAATATATTCGACTCGAAATAAAATTAGAAATCCACACAACACGGGCTCTTCTAAATCCCTTTGCATCGTTAGCAGCGCTTTGAATCGCTGCAATCGCTGGAGGCGTCGAAAATATCTGGGCCGATGTTTCTGAAGCGCCATCTAATCTCACCTCTGATTGCTGGCCGTTTCTCACTATTTTTACGACTCAACTCCCCCATTCGAGCGTGTTAAATTGTGGAGTCGCACTAAACCCTGGCTATTATTCGCTAACCTACTTGAATTAAAGGGTTTTATTAAATTTATAAGGGTCCAACTACCTGCGATTTTGAACGTATCGCCGTTGAACGGGATTGGTTAATTTGGTTTATCGGCATTGCTTTGGTCTTTGTGCTTTTGTACACAGGGATTTTTGTTAGGGATGTTAATGACTTTAGGGCTTGTGTGGACTAAAACAAATCCTTTTAGGTTTTTTCACAAAGCCCTGTATATTGGTTCTTACTTTTCAACAAATTGATAGCCGCATCTCTACCGCAAATCGCCCAGAAAGCATAACAGATTTATTCCTGCATAACGGCCCGATGTTTTCGTCAAAAATGGGGCCAAATTGATTCATATATCTGTAAAAATGTTGTGACAGTTTGTGTGTAAAATCTGTTAGCGCATCATTTGTTACGAAGCTGAGAAACTTCCGAAAACGTTGGTGAAATATTTTACAGCGGTGGAATGAATGGCTATCCTCAATGGCGCTCGCGTCGTGGTACATGTCATCAATCAGCAACCACACTTTTCACTTCCATCAAGGCCACTCTTGATATTAATGAAAGTGTAGATTAATCATGTTATGAGTGTGGCGAAAAATTTTGCGGATGTTGCTATTTTTCAAGGTTTTAAAGTTATCACAAGTTCATGCAGTTAAAATTTTGTGATCATCATTTTGAAACGTGTTATTGTCAAATCACACTCATCCAATATTGCCAATATTAAAAAAAAATACAAATTATCAAAATGAAAACAACGGTGTAGTTAAAAAACCAAAACACAAAAAGCCAAACCATTATCTTTAGTACCGTTTGGAGCAAACCCTGGTTTTATCAAAATCAAAATATTTTTATTTCACATAGGCCTACATGGGCACTTTATGAAACGTTGACAAAAAGGTGCACGGTTCGGGTTGGTCGTTTCCTATGGAGAAGAACCGGCAAGAAACTCCATGGTTACTCTTTTAAAATGATTAGATTTTACAATATTATCATGTTACAGCATTAGTACTCAAGTATGGGGGGACAGCATAGGCCCGACAATAAGTCGTTGCTTACTACACAAAAAAAAAAAACGGAAAACAAGATAAGAGGTTAACAAAAGTTGTCACCTCTAGGAATCTACAAGGCCTGCATCATTTTTCATCCTCTGCCAATACTTGATATAGGTTAATCCACAGGTGACCTGGCTTCAAAAGATGAGTATGGTGAAGCCATAAAGGATTTTTTGCCTCTACCGGTGACTGAAAAGTTGTGTGGTAATCGATTGGCATGGTATTGACATGACGTGATGCGGAGGAATGAGGGCAATGTCATGAGGAAAGTTTTAATGAATGTGGATAGTTATAATAGCAGAGTAAGACCAAGGAAAAGATGGATGGTCTGTGTGAAGAATGATGCGAGTTAATAGGCTTCTTTTGGGTAAGCTCGTTTCATCGTTGACCTCATATCTGTCCTCAGGACTAGATTGAGGTCAAGAGTAGATCCATTTAATATAAAAAAATATGAAAGATGAAAGGAGGAGATAGAAAGGAGGTGACTGCTGAGATGACGAGTAATAGAGAAATATGGAGGAAGAAGAAATTATGTGCTGACCCAATAAATTGGGATAAAAGCACAACAATGATGACAAATTTTCACCTTTAAGGTTTTTCTCTTTTTAAGACATAACATAATATCACGCCTGTAATTCCTGACGGGTTAGGCGAAGGTGTTCCTAATAGTACACCCACATTTTCTCAGTTACGTTTAAGACCCGTGTAATAAGGGGCGAGCCTATTACCATCAACCGGCACAAATCCAGGCTGCTACTGACGTAACAGAAATTCCTTCTGGAAAAACCCAGTAACAATTTTCCCGACCCAGGAATCGAACTCATGACCTTATATGCTCACATTCGGGATTGCGACTACTAGACCATAATTGTTATCTACATGTTTTTTTTTCCATATCTTTCAAGAGAGGAAAGTGGTAGATATTCTATCGTATTAAAACCAAAGGCCAAGTTCTACTAGCACCTAATATAGCCCAAAAACCTACAGATAAAAACGAATTAACGAAAACAAGATTAGACAAGAAGGTCTAATTGCGAGAGACACCTACGTGTACGTAACTCGAAGGTAATGAACTAATGAATATGAATGTACCTACCTACCTACGTACAATTTCTTAGTAAGGTTGGCATCGCAACTGGTAGCTAATAAGGAAAACAACGAGGTTGGTCTAGTGGTTACAAGCGTGACTGATTAGCATATGGTTCTGGGTGTGGTTCCCGGGTTGTGCAAAACGTTATTGCGTTTTTCTATCAGAATGTTTTCAGTAGCAGCCACGGAATATGGATTTGTGCCCGGTTGATGGTATTAGGCTCGCCCTCTAATAGTAGATACTTAAAGACGTGGTGTTATTTCCAAAAAGGTAGCTATTGAAGCAATGAATTATTTTAAACCTAATTATTTCTGCCGAATGACATCTACTGTTGGACATGGACCTTCTCAAGCTTGACTGGTTCTGTGCTTTTTGTTTTGCTGCGGCCTCCATAGGGTCATATCGTTCCATTTCATATACTCCACATAACATAACATCAGTCCTGTAATCCCCGAAGGGTAAGGCAGAGGTGTGCCTAACAGTAGGTACACCCACATTTCGCCAGTTACAACTACCGCAGGTACTGTACAATAATAAAACCCTACAAAAATATTGTTCAAAGAGTATTAATCAACATCAAACACCTCTATAGCTACTCATTCAACCATAAACAACCTAATTGTTCCACAAATTGAATTCCCATAATCAAAATTTTGCAAATTCAGATTTCGATTCAGCAGTAATTTTCCATAATATGGGGCTACTTCCTCCCAATCCCTTTTGATGTCCCCAATCGTATCAGCACCTTAAATCATGTCCATCCGTTCCGTAATTAGGTATAGTGGACTACCAAAGGTAAATGGTTTCCAAAGTAGCTTGAATGGACCATTATTCGTGTTGAACAGGTCATCTATCACAGCGGGGGCTTTCAACGGTCCATAATGAACCGTAGACCTCCAGTAACCAACGTGGCGTAAATACTTTTCGAAAAACAAGTTGAAGGATTTAGGAGGATGAACTAGGAAGTTTGAAATCGATTGGTTGGTAAGTAGGTACTTGAAATTTCATTAGCATGTTTTGAACTTGTTATGAATAATTGTTTTTCGGTTGAGGATGATAGGCTTTTTTTGGGAAATGGTGACTCGAATTCTAAACCGAGTTGAAATAAATATTCTATTCTTTAGCATCATTTCATGATCAGATTTTATTTCTGCCTAGCGTTGAAAGAAGTGCGGTAAACAACACTAACTTGAACGAAACGTGATACCAACAAAGTTGGGATGTGGTAATAAGCTTCATAATTGTGTTGTGTTATGTCTGTATTCCACGAGCATTTGATTACGAGAACGACAGTTTTGGAAGTCGAATTCTTTTTGACATTACAGCCACTAAAGCTTGATATTTACAACAGTAAATTAGTATACCATCTATGTTTCCATCAAAGGATCATCTCAAGGGATATTTATATCAGAAATACATTAAATAAAGGAATAACCAACTTGAAAGTAATTGTAATTCGAGATACTTGATCCATTTAAGTCCCTAATGATTGAATTCGAAATCGAACTTTGTCTATAAATATTGGTTTGCCCCAACCGTAATTGTGATTGCCAATTTAAAACGGAGTTTAGAAAATTCGATAAGGCTCGCCACACGGTAGTAAAACTTATTTTCCGTATGATCTCGATCGATAATGGCACCCTAACGTTTATCCTTTGTGTTTTCAATGAGATTCTCTATTTCGATATCGTTTACTTGGTATAAATTTATTCAAATTGCCAGGCCTAACCCAGATTTTAATCAAAAGATAAATTCAGATAGTGTAAACAAAATAAAATATAAACAAGTAAACGGCGGAGCAAGCCGCGACGAAAATGTTTCTCGGGCAAAAAATAAACATTTAGAACATAAATATTGTATCTAATAAAGAACAGACAATCAGACAAAAAGTACGATCTAATTTATAGTTCATAGAAAGTTTGTTTTTCATTATTATCAGAAAGGGAAAATAATATTTTTTATTTTGACCAGCTTTTTCGCAAAACTCTACGGAATTCCCGGAAGACCTCTGGTATAGTACAAAATCAATACAACACATCAAGCCGCGAGGCAAAAGAAAATCGCATTCGACCCCTCGTTGAAATAGCTTGATGGTAAACCCTAGTACTGAGGGGAGCTTCAAACAAATTGATTCATTCTTTTGATGGTACTATTTGTGAACAAAAACACGTTTGTCATACAGCTACATTAATCATACAAAAATAATGGAACCGTCACCTCAAAAAGGTTCTGTAATGGTGTTTTTGTTTTCTATAGTAACATAGGGATGAAGGTGGCCTACCTTCATTGGTTAATAATTTTGCACAAGATACAACCCCTTGTTCGCTTCATACGACACTCTTGGGATTTCATGGGGTAGTTTATTCTCAGCTGGTTTTGTGTCTTCAATACAGTTTGCTTGTAATTTTGAATGATGAGACACATACTTAGATAACTGATAGCCTTCTTGGAAATTGGAATATGTAGAAAATATTTTTATGAAAGACAAGCAGACGTCCTAGTAAATTATAGGTACTCGATGAATTGATCTGTAGGTACTCGATGTCGTCAGTTGAATTTTAGTTATAAGTCAAAGAGATTAAAAAGACTCGTAATATTTGAATGTTTTTGTATAAAGTAAATAAAAGAAAGGGTGCAGTTGAATGAAAGGGTGTGCTACCGAATATCAAACTGAAAAACTTTCTCCATCAGCTGGAGATGGAATAGATATTGAAATGTTGATTGGGACTGCTGATTTTTCAATTACGATTTTTGTCCCATCGTATTACCCAGTACTAACAGGGTTGTGGAGGTCAGATAGGCAGTTGTTGCATGTAAAGTACTAGTACTCAGCTGCATCTGATTACACTGGAAGCCGACCCCAACAAAGTCGGGAAAAAAGGCTAGGCAGATGATGATGATGTTGGTTCCATGGCGAAAGTTGTTGAATTTGATGGTCTGTACTACGGTATAATATGACTATTCGCGTTTTGTTTGTTGCATATAAGCAGTTAGGCTCGATACTTGAGTCTTTAGATTGCGATTTTCTTGCTACTAGTTTATTTTTATTCATCAGTCTCTCACTTGCCATATGGACCTACAAAGGTGGAGTGTTATCACTGAAAACTCAACTAATCTCTTTCGGACATCATTTCAGTGATCAACTCATTAGGCAGCCTCGGGCATTGTCCCTGTTTTGTCATTCTTTGTTGTTGCACCACAACCGCGCTTTGAACTAATGCCTCCAAATCTAGCCGTATATGTGGGACTTCCTGATATATTGTTGTGGGACGTTGATCCCAAAATTAAGTACAATGTCCTATAGATATACAGAGGGCTTGGTTTAATGTGGGCAATATTTTAAGGGACCGAACTTCATAAAAATATGAGTAAGTAGCTTTTACCCGCGGCTTCGCTGGCGTTAATTTCGAATTTGACAATTAAACTCTTAACACACCACTCAAGTTTCTATAATAATATAATTCAATCATGATTCGAAAGTCATGTAGCGCCATCTATTGTCGTAAGAACGTTATTGTTGCTTTCCTCGGGAACAGTACTTTTTTTCGAGATGAAAGGTATCCTATGTCCGTTTCTGTACACCTGACAATGTAAATGCAAAATTTCAGGATGATAGGTTTAGTAGTTTAATCGTGAAAAGGTAACAAACAAACTTACTTTCGCATTTATAATATTAAGTTAGGAACTTAGGATAGTTAGGATTTTTGCTAAGGAACTAACTTTAAAATATGATCTACTATTGCCTTAATTTTTTCGAATTATTACGCAACCAATAAAATGTACGGAGCAGCTGATATTTTTAGACTTCATTGGAAGTCAGAAGAAATCAGCAATGGACGTTCTTTGGGTGAAATGACAATGAAGAAGTTATCAAAGGTAGGCCCATCTGCCTAACCTTTTTCCAAACTAAGTGCCTCCAGTCTTACTGGATGCAGCTGAATACCAGTATTTTATATGGAGCTACTGACCTCCACAACCCAGTAACTGGGTATTACGAAACTCCTTAGTAAGGCTGGTTATCAGATTTTCGGGCTTCTGACCACTCGTAACGACTGTCTGACTATCTGTCGCATGCTTTCCGAGGTAACGGAGAAAACTCGGTACGTAATGATAGGCCATCCACGGACCAAACTAGGCAAGCACTGCTTAACCTTGATGATCGGCCCTTGCGGCTGTTATTATTTAGCCACGAGCTCTTCAGTTAAATTGGTTAAGTTAGTAAAGGCAGGTATTGAAACTACAATTGTGCTCACGAGTATTTAATGTTATAAGTTCCTACCATATTAATTTCGTTATTGCAAAACAAACAATTAGCAATTCAAAAACAATGCACTTGTTAGCACTTCAAACCAATTACACCGACAAAATATTTTGACCCAGCGGATATTTAAGCCGCATAAAGTAAAGCAATTAGCTTCATTAATGTTGAAACGCTTTGAGGCAAATTATTTGAAATTAAAATGTTTTAGCCTTGGCTTCTGAACTGAGTTGCTTATATTGAGCACTTTGAACTTTTGTAAACTTCATCTTGATCGGGTATTGCGCATTTTTTTGTAGAAATAGTAAATACAATTTAGTTCGGTTAGTCAAATATCAGAAGTAATATAAACATATCTGATTTCAGAAGAAACAATTCTGTTGTGTTTGAGGTCTTTGATATTTAAGTACTTACTTAACTTAAATAAAAACGAATTTCTGGAGATTTCTGAGCACCAGTGAAGAATATTTTTTGAGCAATAAAGGTTTTTAATAGAAAATTTCCCTAAGTCTGTAATTCTGCATACAAGGTGCAAACGGACCCTCCACGAAGTCCTCAACCAAGCATTTTGTACATCAAAATAACTCTACACAAAAAATATTATAATTAACACTAGAAACGGGATAATCACCATGTCCACTGTTTTTTCCCGATAAAATAACTCTACACAAAAATTATTATAATTAACACTAGAAATGGGATAAGTATGGTAATTATCCCGTTTCTAGTGTTAATTATAATATTTTTTGTGTTGAGTTATTTTGATGTACACTAGTGTCTAGTGTCCACTGTTTTTTCCCGATAAATAAAAACACAAAAACAACAAACAAAAACACACAAAAAAAAAACTGGAAATAGACTTTTTGTTTTGGGGCGAAAAATCACGTTTTACGATAGGACTAGCAGTGATAGCCTAGTGGTGTGACCGTCGGACTGTCAAGTCATCTCAAGTTTGAACCCGACGCACCTCTGATTTTTCGGATTCATGAGCGTATTGTATAATTATCACTTGCTTCGGTGAAGGAAAACATCGTGAGGAAACCAGCGCTCCTGAGAGATATTTTATTTTTTTGTTTTTTCGCGGGTAGGTGTTAAAAAAAGACAGACGTATCTCCAATATTGTTTTTATATTTAAAATCGAAATTCACAGTTTATTCACTTTATTTTCATAAATTATCAGTATAAAACCTCTACACAACGGGTACTCACGTTTGCAGCACATTTATGTGACTCAAGCTATAATTTTGACACCACCTGCCAGCTCATCACTTCACATCACTGTTTTCACTGTCACTGGACACAAGAGTGGATAATTATTGATACTAAAATGTCTCAATTCGACGAGATCATATCTGCACAGAAGAGCCTAGAAGACAGCTTTGTCCGGAAGATGAATGAACTGGAAGCGCAGATTCAGTGTGCTGGACCTGCCAAGGATACCGTGGCGAGGGTAGCTGAAGAGTTTCGCACCTTCAGGGAGCTGATCTTCAGCATGCTAAGCTTGCTTAGAAGACAGATCAGCGAGTGTGCGAGACAAGTCGACGGGTTGGAGACCAGGCATCGGAGAAAGGCGCTGATCTTCCAGGGCATAGCGGAGGTTGACGGGGAGGTCAGCAGTGCAGTCATCTTGGAGATAATAAATAAGAAGCTGGCTCTTAAAGCTCTCACTGCATCCTCCATAAAGGTCTGCCACAGACTTGGAGTGGTTAATAAGGATCACCATAGGCCCATCCTAGTCAAGTTCTCAAGTTATGATGACAGGTCTGCAGTCTGGAGAGCGAAGACTGGGCTGAAGGGTTCTTCTATCTCCGTCAAGGAGTTCTTGACAAAGACCAGACAATCCATCTTTGGTAAGGCGCGGCTTCACTTCTCTATGCGGTCGTGTTGGACCCAGGACGGTGTCATTGTTATTAAAGCCCCCGATGGAAGCAAACACAAGGTCACATCGCTCGAAGAACTGAGTCCGCTGCTGGTGAAGTATCCCAAGGTTCAAATTCCTGGAGATAACCTGAAAAACAAGACGCGTTAATTATGGTATTGATATTGTATTATTAACTTACAACATATATCTATTCCTACGTAGCGTAAGATTTACGTACCTTAGAATTTGTCATCTTTCACTGTTTATGTTATGGTTATAGTTTGAACTTTGCGCTTGTAATCATTTATTTTAATACGTCACACGTCTCCGTGATTACTTTTTACAAGTTTCGCATTTAATAATTAGTTTACCCTCAACAAGTTGTCTTTATTTACATTTCGAAATTGTCAAATTGTCGTGATTGTCAAATCTGACATTGTATTATCTCATTGACGTTTTTTAAGATCGGATATGTTCACAAAAATGATTTTATGTTAAGGTTGATGTTCCAGGGTAGCCCGCGAAATTCAAATTTTCTTAAGTTTTTTGCAATTTGCAGGCCAGTGATAGGTTGTATGTTGATGAACATTTGATTCGCGGCTGTAAGACGTATGTAGTTACAGAATTATAATCATCAAAATCATTAATACAACCCTCCGAGCTCATAAAGGTGTAAAAATGACTTTTTACAAGGTCAAAGTCATTTTTACACCTTTATGAGCTCGGAGGGTTGTATTAATGATTTTGATGATTATAATTGTTGTATTAATGATTTTGATGATGTCTTACAGCCGCGAATCAAATGTTCATTAACATACAACCTAGCACTGGCCTGCAAATTGCAAAAAACGCAAGAAATTTTGAATTTCGCGGGCTGGTTGGAGCATTCACCTTAAAGACTTGAGGTGTGCGTTCCAAATACCATCATAAATTATTTGTCCTTACTTCTTGACTACTTTTGTATTGATTATGCGATCGTTATTTTATTCTTATCTCATAGTGTTCCTTGTCATTAGTTTTTGTAACCCTTTTTTTTCATGAAGATGATGTTAGCTGGCGGGTGGTGCAGAGATGCAAACGCCGTACTAGATTTTCGTGTAGTTTCTTATATTTATAGTTCTTATTTTATTTGTTGTATTTATATTTTATTTATATCTATGACAACCTTTTTTGATAATGAATCTTTTCTTTCTGCCAACGAATCTGCTGCTACTTCTGATGATGATAGTTTTTGTTCCGTCGTAGACACCCTTGGCGATCTTTTACGTCAATCTTTCAACCAAAACCTTGACCGGCTGTTTAACGTTTGTCATATCAATGCCCAGAGTATTCCAAGCCATTACAATGAACTGTACGATACTTTCACGAATAACAACGTCCATGCCGTCCTGATTTCCGAGACCTGGCTTAAACCCGAACTCCTATCCACCACTTACTCGCTCCCAGGATTCGTTCTTCTTCGGAATGATCGTATCGGTAGGAGGGGGGGTGGTGTAGCAATTTACCTTCGTGCTGATTTTCCTTTTAAAATTCTTGCTACTTCTTCCTCCAATAATTCGGCTGAGTTTCTTTTTCTTGAGGTTTGTGTAAAAGGAGCTAAAACCGTTATTGGAGTTGTATATTGTCCCCCTTCCCTTGATTACTTCATCGAATTCGAATCGGTCCTAGAATCTTTAGGTTCGGAGTATGCACATCACATTGTCATGGGGGATTTCAACACCAACCTTCTTGCCCATAACTCCTCTCGATCCTCTAAACTCCTACATCTGGTCGAGTCAGCTAGTTTGCATGTATTGCCTCTGCAACCTACACATCACAACACGGTTGGTGATGATACTTGGCTCGACCTAATCCTCGTCTCTAATCCTTCCCTAGTCTCCTCACATGGTCAACATGTCGCTCCTGGCTTCTCCCATCATGACCTCATTTTCCTGTCTTAGTCCTTAAACCTCCCAAACCCAAACCTACAGTCCAGTACAGGCGTGCCTTTGCGCGGATGAATGCTGAGAAACTCCTACAAGATGCTTCTAATATTGATTGGTCACCCCTGGAGGAAGCCACTTCAGTTGATGACAAAGTGCATCTTTTTAATTCAGCTGTAGTCAAGCTGTATGACACCCATGCTCCTATCAGGAAAGTCAAGCTGAAGCGCCCGCCTGCACCATGGATGAATAGGGGAGTTCGAATGGCAATGCGACGAAGGGACCGCGCGTTCCGGAAGTTTAAAAAGGATCGGTCGGAGGATAATTGGACCCTCTTCAAAACTGCTCGCAATCGTTGTAATCAGATGATACGTAACGCTAAACGCCGCCACATTCTTCACAATATCACTTCTTCTTCTCCTGCTGATATTTGGAAGTTCCTTGGAACTCTAGGTATCGGCAGATCGCGACATTCAGATCTTCCTAATACATTTGGTTTGGACGATCTAAATCGCCATTTCGCCACTGTTCCCACTCTTGATAGTCTAACCAAATGTCAAACCATTGGCTATCTTGCTGGTCTGACGCGACCCAATATTACGCCCTTTGCCTTCACCCCAGTCGAGCCGGGAGAGATCAAAAAGATTATCCTCTCCATTAAATCCAAAGCCGTGGGCTGTGATAACATCAGTCGCCACATGATTGACGGCTCTTGATCAGCTCCTTCCTGCAATCTCCCATATCATTAACTTCTCCCTTTACTCCGGTGTTTTCCCTTCGCTCTGGCGGAAAGCCCTTGTGCGACCACTGCCTAAAATTCCTAATCCCACTCTTCCCAGTCACTTTCGACCAATTTCCATTCTTCCCTTTTTATCTAAAGTACTCGAGGCCTGCGTCCATAAACAATTCTCTCAGTTTATTCACCAAAACTCTCTCATTAGTCCATTCCAATCCGGATTCAGGCCCGGTCACAGTACCACTTCTGCTCTCCTTAAAGTGACTGACGATATAAGACGGGGAATGGAAGACACCAAGGTTTCCATTTTAGTGTTGATAGATTTCTCCAATGCATTCAATACCGTCAGTCACGAAGTCCTCTTATCCATCCTCTCCTATCGAATGGTCTCCCCCGAGGTTTTGCATTGGTTCTCCTCCTATCTTCGGGGGCGTCAGCAGTCAGTTCTTGCGGGAGACTCTTCTTCCAGCTGGTGTGATCTTGATGCTGGCGTCCCTCAAGGCGGTATTTTATCTCCTCTTCTGTTCTCTATTTTTATAGATCTCATAACCACCGAGCTTCAGTGTGCGTATCATCTTTACGCTGATGACTTACAGCTCTACAGTCGGGCAGGTGTTGACAACTTATCTGATGCGATTGAGGAGCTAAACCGGGATCTAGCTGTGGTGAAAAACTGGTCTGATCGTTTCGGGGTAGCCGTTAATCCAACCAAGTGTCAGGCTATCATTATAGGGAGCTCCCATAGCTTACGGAAGCTGAATAATAATAATAATAATAATAATAATAATCCAGGAGAATCGATTCGACACATTATTTCTGGGTGTTCTCATCTAGCTAACGGAGAGTACTTGCATAGACACAACCTCGTTGCCAGGATTATCCACCAGCAACTTGCTTTGAAGTACAACCTTGTGGAATCAGAAGTGCCATACTATAAGTATGCGCCCGACCCAGTTCTCGATGATGGTAATATCACGTTGTACTGGGATCGACCTATCGTCACTGACAGGACTATTGTTGCCAATAAGCCTGACATTGTGGTGATAGATCGATTGGAGCGTCGCGCAATGATTGTTGATATAACGGTCCCGCATGACGAGAACCTCGTGAAAGCAGAGAAAGATAAACAATTCAAATATCTGGATCTGGCTCGCGAGGTTGTCGACATGTGGGACGTGACTACAGCAGTCATTGTGCCGATAGTCGTGTCAGCCAATGGCTTAATAGCCAATAGCCTCGACCAACACCTGAGGAGGCTCTCGCTGGGCAGCTGGATCAAGCGCTTGATTCAGAAGGCAGTTCTTCTGGACACGGCGCGTATTGTTAGGAGGTTCCTCTCTCAAGAGCCCTGACCACCGGTAGTTCGGACCCTGTTCCCGATACCGGTGGGCTACTATTTTTTATATTTTTAAATGTTTTTATATTATTTTATATTCCAATATTTAAAAATGTAATTAATGTGTAAAAAAAATGAATAAAGAGATAATAATAATAAATAATTTTATTGACACAAAGAAAAAAATTATACATTTTCATTTGAAACCCTGACTCCTGTGCTAGGTGAGACCTGTGTTACAGGAGTCGAGTGAATGGATTAACGGTGCCGCCGGTTACCTTTGACGGTACAGTCATCTCGTTTAGCTCTGACGTCAAGGATCTGGGGCTGCACGTTGACACTTGCCTGGACTGGCGTAAGCAGGTCGCGGTTGTGAGCAAAAAAGTCACCGGGACGTTGCGGTCACTTTATAGATTGAAAAATATTCTTCCATCACACATAAAGGTAATGCTGGTTCAGTCCCTTATCTTCCCCATACTTGACTATGGTGATGTGTGTTACTATGACCTGAATGCAGATCTCCTCAATAAACTCGACCGACTTCTAAATAACTGCATTCGATTCGTATTTAATCTCCGTAAGTATGATCATGTGTCCGCACATCGGTCACGCTTAAAATGGTTACCCATCAGACAGCGCAGAGCGTTAAGGGCTTTGACAACCTTCTTTTCTCTTCTAGACAAACCCACTTCTCCTTCTTATTTGACTTCTCACTTCCAATATTTATGCTCTGCGCACAGCAAGAACCTTCGTTCTTCCAATAATCGTCTTCTACGATGTCCTACTCACCGCTCTGGTTTTCTTAAATCTTCTTTTCTTGTCCAGGCGGTTTTCCTTTGGAATGAGCTCCCTCTGAATATCAGGACGGCAACCAGTCAGTTCACTTTTAAAGTAAAAGCTCGCAAACATTTACAAAAGAAGTTGGCAGACTCGTCCCACAGTTAATTTGTTGTTTTTCCTTATCTATGTAAGATTTTTAACTCTCGTTACTTTGTATATTTTGTTTGTATGTATGTATATATGTATTTATTATTATATTTTACTCTTTGTAATTTTCTGTACTATTGCACCTACTGTTTTGTCTCTGCATCACCCTAAGGTAGACTGGTAGAAAATGCCCAAGGCATTAAGTCCGCCTTTGTACATTATGTGCATAAAGTTTTAATAAATAAATAAATAAATAAATATTTCTCGACGGCATGTAAAGCCAAGTCAGAGGCCCATGGCCGGCATAGAAACTCTGATAACAGGTTAGGCATTAACCACACGAGAAAGAGTTAAGTAGGACTCAACGTTTCAAAACTTGTGAAGAAGTTGACCCCCAATATTTCCGTAACTAGAAGGTTCGGGGAGAACCAGTGCCTCTCGGCTTCGCTATAGGTATTTTTAGACCCATTAAAGTGTGATTGACTGACGTCAACTACCACTATCCACATTTACAACCCTCGACCTCATAACCTCAGCAATCACATTATTGGCTCCAAAATCGGCTGTCAATAAGCGAAAGAAACCATACTGTCGAATCCCGTTTTCAATATGAATACTGGTCACACTTGCCCGGATGTACGAGGTCAGTAAAGCGGGCCATTATCCAGAATGGACTGTTGTTAGTTCGCGACAATGAGAGCCATATATCAGCTTGCGAGGTCTATATTCGTGTAATGAACGCAGCGATCACTACGTAACAGATGAAATGTCTACCATCAGCCGTTAATTCCCTCATCAACGGAGTAAATGAGCTTTGGTAAGTGATACAACCTTGTCTGTATATTGTCTGTATATCATGTATTGAAAGCGTAAGATGTGTGATAAACTTTGAGGAGGAAATTAAAGGGGAATTCTATGACGAATTGGAAGATTTATGACAATGCGTTTGGATGTAGTTTTTAATAGGAATTGTTTACAAGTATGGTTTATGGGTTAAATAATATAGGAAAAATTGTATTAGCTTTATTCAGTGAGGTTCTTCTGATCATCAGTGACAGTGTTGTGTTAATTGACGGCACAATTGGCGGAGCGATTGGCTACTGCGCTGCGTGTCGCTGGTTTGATTCCAGGAAAGACACGATACAGGATAAATACATGATGTGGGGCACTGTTTTAAAAAAAATGGAATGAAGGATGTATTTGTTAGTATCATCATTATGATTTATCAGCCGAAATAAATGTCCACAGCCAGACATAGGCCTCCCACCAGCGTCGCCAAGTCAATGACGAATTGACGGCACGGTTGGCGCAGTGGTCAAGCGCGCTGCATGTCGCGGGTTCGATTCCCATACGGAACAAATATTTGTATGACCTACAAGTAGTTGTTCCGGGTCTGGGTGTTTTTCTATCTATAATATGTATGTATTTACAAAAAAAAAATGTATATATGTAGTTTATCAGCCATCTAGCTACCATAACACAAGCATTAGGTTGCTTAGCTTGGGACTAGATGGTGCTGTGTGAAATGTCCAGGGATATTTATTATTTATTAATGAGTTCTAGATGTATGGGTACTGGCAGCTAATTCATTCAATGGTAAATGTTCTTCATTGCCCGTATGAGCATTTCGAATGCTTGCAAAATACCATTGTCTTTGAATTTCCGATGGTAACCCGCATTCCATGAAAAAAAATACCATCGTTTATAATTAATACCAAGTTACTATAAAGAAAACTTTAATTCATCTAAAATACAAACGTAAGCTTTATAAAAATTAGACCACAAAAAATGCAATCAATTGAGACCCTCTTCCCTATTTGAACACCGCAAACTGTCTTTATAATGAAATCAGCAACTACAACACAGCCTATCTCCTTAGAGGTAAACAGTTACATAGTAGTAGTGTTGTGACCTACACTCGTAAAGGTTTATGAAGATGTTGTGTTAAATGTGGCTGAACGGAAGCTTAAGAGGCCAGCCCTGTAACTAAGAGAGTAATAGACGTTGCCTTTCTATTCCAAAGTGGTGAGGCTAATGGACAGTGTCTGTACCTAGCTATGTCTGTAATAGTAAACATTACCAGAAGTAAATATCTGTGTATATCAATCGGTACACCACCTCGTTGGTCTAGTCGTCGCATGTGCTACTGCTGAGCATGAGGTTCTGGATTTGATTCCCGGGTCGGGAAAAGTGTTATTAGATATTTTTATCTGGAATTTCTCCAGCTTGGAGTCTGAACTCTGAGTTGTTGTGTCTGGTTGATGGCAATAGGCTCGCTCCCTTTTAGATGGAACTTAAATATAGCCGGTAATATGCGGTAATATAGGTGCACCTCCCCATCCCATCCCCGAAGTTTTAGGCAGGCGTTATGATTATGTTTTTTGAAATGTATGTTATACAGAGGGGCAATACAAAGGGGGGAGCTGAAGTGGGACTGGGCTGGCCATGTCTGCCGTATGCCTGAAGAGCTGTGGCCAAAATAGCTATGATGTGGAGCTCTGATATAGACGGAGACGACGGGATGAGCTGGACAGAACCAACGACCACTGGTCCACATTAGCCCTAGATCGAAAGATTTAAAAGTCATGGGGAGAGGCGTTTGCACAGCATATTCACAGCAGTGGGGTGACACAGGGTAACAGTTACAGTAATACAGAGGGGACCGAAGCCTGATCTGTTCTCGGTCATGTCGGATCGCCACCCCATCGAACTATGAGAGGGAGGGAAGGGATAGTGCAGCTGTGTTTACACACACACTTGAGCATTAAAATATTTTCTGCGTCGAGGGTAACTTCCCGGTGAGATAGGCTGCTATGACCGGACAATCATGGTGAATATTACTGCTATACATTGCACAAAAGCAAAAGCATAAATTACGGAAAATCATACATAACATCATCTCGCTTGTAATCCCCGAAGGGTTAGGCAGAGGTGCACCTTATCTTACACCCACATTTCGCCAGTTTTGTTTCAAGACCCATTTAACAGGGGGCGAGCCTATTGCCATCGACTGGGCACAAATCCAGAATTCGTAGCTGCTACAGAGAAATTTTTGATAGAAAAACTCAATAACACTTATTGACATTATTATTCTTTTGAAGAATCTTTAGTTTCATTAAGCCGGTAATTAACAAAAACGATATACCATAATATTATTACGATCAGTTCCAAATGTCTGTTTATAAAACCATATTAAATCGTAAATTGAACGACGGTGAAAAATAATTTTTGAGTTAAGCTATGAATGTTTTCTCAAGCGAGTTACCCACAATTGGATATTCTTTATAAAAATTATGTTACTCAATAAAACAGCAGGTCCTCTGACAATATATAATATGTATCATGTGTAATGAACCATATTTCCTCCGGTAGTATTACGAAAAATAGTTCAGCCCACGCTTTCTTGAAATACTAACAATAAAAAGGTTTCGAGAAAACTATGTCTTCTTAGTATTTTTGTGTATTCTATATTGCTGTGGAAGAGCGGAGTCTCCTAACACAGGCATCACTTGCTTAAAAGGAGGCTCCAATCACCAACTAATGTAAAACTTTTTGGTTAAAAATAAAGATATTTGTATTTTATTGTCATCACTTCAACATTTCTATTCGTACAAGTCGATGGGATTTCCCAACGGAAAATAATGATCTCCCTCCCATTCAAACTTTCATTCCCTGTTAAACCCTTTTGGGTGGTAACTTGGCCAGAGGGTATGTTTCGCCATACAGCGTGGCAACGCGGCTAGTCTCTTGGGCACATTACTAGCTGACAGCGTTGAGGACGAGTTTTTTGATGCCTTTTATAGTTTTTTTGTTAGTTTATTTTACAGTTTTTAATTTTGGGGGGTTAGATTTCCAAAGGTATCATAATATGCCTAGCCTTTTCCCAATAACATTTGGGTCGGCATCCAGTGTAATCGGATGCAGTTGAATACCAGTATTTTTACTTTTTACTTCCACAACCCAGTTAGTACCGGGTAATACGATATCCCTTGCCTGGTGGTCAGACTTTCGGGCCACTGACTCCTATAATGACTGTCAAAGATCTACAAATGACAGTCGAGACCAACGGCTCATACTTTCCGAGGCACGGAGGAAACTTGGTACCTATGTAATGAATAGTCACCCATCTCTGACCTTGGCAAACACTGCTTTACTTTGAAGATAAAAATAACTCAGAAGGCTACATTAATGTAATAGCTGAGTCCACCTAGAACATGAAACCTTTAAATACTGAGCTTATTTTCTCGAACGATCCCTAAACGAGCACTTAGCTAATTACCTCATCAGTTCTGTTGCAATACAAGATCGTGGCGTTAAGCAAGCACGATAAGAAATGTTGGAGCAAAATAAGTCTTGTTTCTAGTTAAAATGAGTATTTACAGGATCAATCGGGGTTTACAGTCCTTTTTAGGGTTCCGTACCCAAAGGGTAAAACTACGGGACCCTATTACTAAGACTTCGCTGTCTGTCTGTCTCCAGGCTGTATCTCATAAACCGTGATAGCTAGAAAGCTGAAATTTTCACAAATGATGTATTACTATTGCCGCTATAACAACAAATACTAAAAATTAAAAATGTTATTAAATAAAAATATTTTTATAGATAATGGTACGGAACCCTTCGTGCGCGAGTCCGACTCGCACTTGGCCGGTTTTTATAATTATTTTACCTCTGTCTTCAATAATACTCGTACAATAGTAGCCTTACTACCTGTTGTCGTATATTTTGTCTCGATTTACTAACAACATACGTCAACGTTAGACCTGTTCCAGTAATCGTTTTTTATTACGTTTTTAATAAAAAGAGGGGGGGGGGTGGTATCAGTTGTGTAGTACCAATACGAGCTCCATAAAATAATAATAAACGCAAATAAAGTTACAACAACTCTAAACTTCAGTTTCGCCTCTTTTTCGAGAGCCAACTACTCCAAGATGGGCCATAACTTTACGCCGCGTTTATTAATAAAAGGGTTGATGTTCAGTTATTAAAATGACTAGTATTGTCGTGTATTCTTGAACAACAATATTTAATATATATTTTGAACCCACTCAGCTTCTAAAATCAACGTACACACGGCGACACATCAAGTTATACACATCCTGTATAACCTGACCTCACTTTGTATGAACTTCCCGTACAATGAGAGGACAACTTAGTTTGGTTATGCATAGCTTGATTGGTTGTCGTGCGTACCATGTTTTAAATCAGGCCTGTCCAACATACGGCCCCCGGGCCACCTAGCGGCCCGCATAGGTCTTTCATACGGCCTGCGAGCTATTTAAAACGTTATAAGACGTCAATAAATGTTGCATTGTTTAAAATATGTACCTAAGTCAGTTATTCCCGCGCCATATTTACCTACCCGCCATAACTCTCCTACCCGCGAATGCAGATCATAATATCATCACAGTCTAGTCCGGCGAAGCTTGTTTTATTTAAATTAAGAGGTCACTTTGCATTTCTTTTGGCCCGCTGCAATTACAAAAATACTAAAATTGGCCCTCTATAACGTTATGTTGGGCACCCCTGTTTTAGATTAACATAAATAGGGACTTCGGTCGACAGAATCTCGTCACCTCGCAATTCTTTCTAACTACGAAGATTGATCAAAAACAGAGACAGAACCAAAATCCCCAACCGCCTTTGCATCCTACCGACCCTCCATAACTTTGCCTCCGTAATAGATATAAATGACGTCTAATATAAGAGAAACCGACTATTTTTATTATCTGATTAATTTTAAGTCATGAAGACAAAATTGTTATGGGGATTTCCTTTTGAAGGTCAATTTGTTTTAATACTGTCTGGTAAATGGTTATTAGTTTATTGAACTATGAAGAGCTATTTATTACTCTTCAAATATGATAAAAATAAATATATTTTAATACTAGCGACCCGCCCCGGCTTCGCACGGGTATTATACATATAAACCTTCCTCTTGAATCACTCTATCTATTAAACAAATCGCATCAAAATCCGTTGCGTAGTTTTAAAGATTTAAGCATACATAGGGATATAGGGACAGAGAAAGTGACTTTGTTTTATACCATGTAGTGATTGTACAGACAATGTTAGTGGTTTTTAGAGAGCATCTTTCATAAGAACTACTCAATTTAAAAACTAATACAAATCTTAACTAAAACTTTTGATAACTTTGAATTGTATATTGTGTATTTCATTTTCTAAATTTAGAATAGATTAAATTGTAGTTCCAAAATAAAGTGTAAATATTGGTTCTGGAAAACTAAATTAAATTATAATACCTATTACGTTGCACTGGGGACAGATTCCATACAAAAGCGCCCATTTTCCTTTAACTTAGTTGATTGTTCTTCTGTTTTTTATCCGTCAATACACGAACAATCTTTAAATCATTTCTTTGAAAATAGTCAAACAACTTTGATAAGTTTAAGCCAGCCAGTTAATTTTTAGCTTGGTAAGATAAGATACAAACGATTTACCACTAGTTAATTTTTCTCAGAAAAATGAAACGTTACCAAGAGTAAAAATTATAAAAAATATGATAAACAAACCTGACGAAGATCTTCTTGAAACAATTTTTAGATAGAACATAAAAATGTTTTAGCACTGTGTCAAGAGTTAATGAGCTGCCAAAAAAACATTTTGAGTAACTGAAATACAAAAAAAAAAGATTAAAGAAAAGACCTTTTTACGCTTAAACAACTCGTCCTAAGATGTCATGAACACAAACTCTAAACGTAAAATATAAGAGTTAACAAAAGATCTAAAAATGGTAAGTAGGTACCTACCTACGTGATTTTAATAAAGAGGTCGGTTAGCATATATTTTTGTGGCGCTCTTGGCATGTATGAATGAGACTTTCATGTGGCAATTGATATGCAAATGTCAAGTGTCTAACCACCACGAAGGCGCTAGTTTTCATATAAGTCTTTTAATATTTTTTACTAATTGAAACGGTGCAGTTAAACCAGAAAAGACACGCGCTTCGGTATTTCGTTGTTTTTGTTTTGTACAGCACCTATCATCACATGTTTTTTTGGAGTTTTCTTAAAAAAAAGCGCCACACAGAGCCGTCCCGCTCGACGCGACGCGACGCGACGCTCTTTGTGGCGTCGTCCGTAATATCTAGTACATAACAACTGCTCAGTGTCGCGTCGCCGTCCCGTCCCGCCCCGCGCCGCGCCCGCTGTTTGCAGAGACCTTTATCCTTCTGTGATCGCAAATCGTCATACCGACAAAATTGGCATCAATCTTTTTGTTATTTCGTAGCGACTGACGTTTTAGTCATTACAATATCAGGTGGTGTCTCCCATTAGATATCTCTTACGTCATTACACAGGACATTGCTTTCATGCTTGATGTCTCCGTGTGGATCATCTGTCTCTTTGACACAAACTCATTACATTTTCTACCCGGGGGAGGAGTTAAAGGTCTAGACGAAGTGGCATTCATATATAGAAAAGCTTAAGTCCATCCCATGTTGTTGTAGAAATATGAACCGCTTTGAAAACGACTGCCACGTGTTTATCTCCCCAAGAAGTCTACCTTCACCTCAGCAGTATTACATTTATGTCACTTCAGTGTGGGATAATAGAGCTATACAGGATGCCTAGCCTCATCCCTTGCTCACACTGAAGTAAGATAGACGTAACGTAGAGGTAGACCGCGGCGAAGGTGGTTGAAGGCGGTGGAGGCTGATATTGACGATCTGATCTTCTTTGCGGGGCGAACATGGCCAGATAACGCACATGATAGAGAGGTTTGGAAGGGGAAGAGGGGAGACCTTTGCCCAGCAGTGGGACAGATGACAGGCTAAGAAAAAATAAGAGAGGTGATGGTAGGCCCCCTCTGATCTTTGCGATACACTATATCCCGTACAATTTACATTCCTAACAAGAAAATGTTATGAATTACATAAATGCGGTAACAATACTTGCACGGAACGAACATAAATTACTGTGGAGTCACGAGTTTAAAAGCGAGATTCGTTAATGTTATGCACGTCTCTGGAAAATTGCATGCCTTTATAAATGCATACAATCACATATATAATTATATGACGTCACGTTTTTGCTTGAATAAAACAATTACTGTTGCTTTGTGGAATCAAGTTTAATCCTTCGTATGAGAAGATTTGTGACAAACAAAGCTAAAGTCAGCTGCCAGACGAACCGATTGAAGCTGAATACCAGTATTTTGTAATGGAGCGACTACCTATAGGATAACTTCCACCAAACGGATACGAACGGATGCGGTGACAGCCGATCGCGTCCGGCAGGACGTCGCGCGTCGACGCATACGCTCCGTACCGTCACTTACGAACGTACCCGTTTCTGCACCTAGTGAAATAGCTTCATTCCTGCCGTGTTTATAGCCGAAAGGATCTAATCGGATATGACGAATTGACGAATGGAGCCGATCGCGCGTCGCAGGATACAGTCGGCTTCGATCGCGTGTCGCGGAAGACGCCCGCGGTCAAGCTGCTGTGCGCGGCTTGATAATATAGACTTTAAATACTTTGTACACGATTTAATATCGTTTAAAGATTGTAAAATCCGTTCCGATCCGATGCAATGCGAGCCGTTTGGTGCAAATCATCCCAACCCAGGTGCTGGACGACAGTATATTTCGCATCAACAGCATCATCGAGTGTTTGATATCTTTGCTTTCTACGGAAATTACCACGATTTAATATCATCATTTAATTTTTTCATAGGTTAAAATTCTGGCAAAACATTGGGAGAGTTGGAAAGGAATGGGGGAGGTCTTTGCCCAGCAGTGGGACATAATAGGCTAATTAAAAAAAAAGGTTAAAATTCTTTATTTTAATCCTTGCAATGCATTTCTGAATTATTGCCAACTAATGACTTTGCTTCCCTTCACAATAAAAGAAAAACAAAGCCTTTTCATAACAAAAAACAAATGGTAGGTAATTAAAACTCATGATTAAGGAAAACTGTTACCCTTAAACCAAAAGGGACTAATAACAATAAATAATATTGTGACGAGTTTATTAACAATATCGTTGATACGACATTGGGTTCTCAGTATGGGGTAATGACGTAATCAAATTGTGCCCTGCACATCTGACGTACCCCAGAGGGGTATACGCACGGTTACCCTTGATAATACGAGTAGGTTCGAAACATAGAGTAAGCATGTTTAGAGGCGCAATTACACTTTGAATGATTTAGCCTGCAGCTTTCCTCGCGTTGTGATCGGAAAATATCCTACATGAACGTTTAAAATATAGCTTACTAGCTTTTGCCCGCGGGTTTGCTCACGTTAATTTAGAATTTGACTATCAATTCGGGTTGTACTCTGTTTGTAATAATATAACTCAGTCATGATTCGAAAGGCACGTGGTGCTATTTATTATTATCATAAGAACGTTATTTTTGTTTTCCTCGGGAAAAATAGTTTTTTCGGGATAGAAGATACCCTATGTCTGTTTCTGTATACCTGACAACGTATAATATGCAAAATTTCAAGATGATCAGGGGGTCTAAACTGGCCGCTTTAGCAGAATCATAATAGGATAATAATATGATTTACGTTTAAATTCTTGTAATGGTCATAGACGTACCTACTATTATGAATTGTCACCTTGGGACCATTTTACGAATTTAAACGTAATTCATATTATTGTTATCCTATTCTGCTAAAGCGGCCATTTTAGACCCCCAGTTCAGTGGTTTAGGCGTGAAAAGATTACAAACAAACTTACTTTCGCATTTATAATATTATAGTTAGGATGACACTCGGAGAAAATGTAGCTTCCCATTAGTGACAGTATTTTCGGCATCGGATCAGTAGTTCTGAAGATCATACATCCAAACTTACAAACATTCAAAGTTTACCTCTCTAAAATAACGATTGTAAAAGGACACTTAACGAAGCCGAATGGCGCTCGTTCTCCCCGCTATTGCAATCATGTTTTTGTTCTAGCTAGACCATACCTTCTAGTAACCTTCTTGTTACGAAGATATTGGGGGTCAAAATTCCAACATTTCCACAAGTTTTTTCTTTTTAATACAAGCTTTAAATGTTTTATCTTTACGCCTATTTTGCTGGCACCTTGTTGAGATTTTTCACTATGTATGTAACTGTAGTTATATGTATATTTAAATACCTGCAGGACCCCCGTACTATTTAATGCATCTATCAGCACCATTTTTTGAGTGCGTTACATTGAGTCCTACCGTAAAAGGTGATTTTTGACCCCAAAAAAAAGTCGTTAGTTTGATGTACAGAATGTTTGGTTGGCGGCTTCTTGAAGGATCCGTTTACAACAGCCTGTGTTAGCTGAGAGCATGGCTAGTAACGGGATAGTGTGGAATGGACCTGTGCTGAACACCACTTGTGTATCCCAGTTCGGGAACATGTTCATTTAGTACACCCACATTTTTGCCAGCTGTGTTTAAATCCTCTGTAATATTGCTGACTGTAATAAACGAAAAGACAACCACCGAAAAAACGTTTGAAATGGTGTTATTTACAGTTATTTACCTAGTATAACCGACTTGCAAAATAAATATCATTTATCACTCGTAACGGAAATTACATAAGTTTCGCTTCTATAACAATTTCTTATTCTATGTTTGGAAACAGTGTCGGGGTGCTCCTGGGTGATTTATTGCGCGCTAAACGGATTGGCTCTTGAGCCGAAGATTTGCTGTATCGATGGACTAGAACCCTCGGATAGGGGCTGCCCTTACTTCATCTTTTTTAATTGCAAATGTAGTCTACTAGGTTTTGGTATAAATTATATATGAGGATGCGTATTGATGTTGTATGTAAAATACGAGTAGATATAAGAGTACACAGTAGGTACTAACTGGGTTATGGAGGTCAGATAGGCAATCGCTCCAATAAAGCACTGGTATTCAGCTGAATCTGGTTAGACTGGAAGCCGGCCCCAACATAGGGGAAACGGCTAGACCGATGATGATGATGTATGATAGATATAAGAAAACTCTTTTCCATTTTTAAGTGTCCACATGACAGGCCGCCTATTAAAGTTAAGAATGCTTTATCTATCGTTGCAACTTCAACTTTTATTTATTTCACCTTAAACTTACTCTACTTCCTTTTATAGGTCTCTCGCCGGGACACCGTGCGAGAACGAGTGCGAGTGTGCATACAGGGTGGAAGCAACACCGACGCATAAACGCTTACCACGTATTCAGTACATCATTCCGAACCGCCCCACATAGATTTTTTTCTTATTCTTATTCTTTACTGCACACAAAATTAAAAAATATACACACAACATCATTAACATAATTTTTCATTGCTGTTATTTTTCATAGGAAATTAAAAATAACAGCAGTTTCCTACAAAAGTACAACCCCTACATGGTGAAAAATTTCTATGTAGAGGGGTTCAGAATTATGTACTGACTACGTGGTAAGCATTTGTGCGTTGGTGTCACATCCAACCTGTATAGTAGAGCTCGTCTAGCCTCGGTGTTGCTCTCTTAGGGGCCGTCTCCACGAGCGAGAGAATCGCGGCAATATTACGTATTTGTATGGGATAATATCGCCGCGATTCTCTCGCTCATGGAGACGGCCTCTAAGAGAGTGTATAGAAATACGTGGCAACGACGATAATATCGCCGCGATTCTCTCGCTCGTGGAAACGGCCTCTAAGAGAGTGTATAGAAATACGTGGCAACGACGATAATATCGTCGCGATTCTCTCGCTCGTGGAGACAGCCCCTTAGCTATATACTCTCGCGCTCGCCTTGACTCGGAGTATTTCGACGAGAATATACAGTCACAATAACAGTTCTAGCCAAACATACTTATGTAAATAGTCTGAAGTGACGTGGGTAGGTAATTATAACCAAGTACATATACGAGTACCTCTAAATACACAGGTCCGCTGTACCTTCCGTGTATAATAACCCCATACAATTAACACATCATGTTCTAAAATAATATCATTCGTTTAGTTAGGCGTGATTTGTTTAAAGTCTGACAAGTCTTACCAAGGGGTATCATATTACCCAGTGCTAACTGGGTTGTGGAGGTCAGACAGGGAGTCGCTCCATGTAAAATACAGGTATTCACCTGCATCTGGTTAGACTGGAAGCCGACCTTAACATAGTTGGGAAAAGGCTAGGCAGATGATGAGTTATGCGTGGTTAGTTAGTTATGTTTTCCAAGTCTATTAACATTTTGATATTTAAATCCACACTAATATTAGAGAGTTTGTAAGATTCAATGTAGAGAGTAATTTTTGGAATTACTGATCTGATCCGAAAATTCTTTCAATAATGGGAAGCCCTTATTCCAGAGTGCTGAGCGTTCCTGTGGGATAAGGTAGGTACTTACTTATAACTGATCTCAATATAAAATAATAAATGTTATAATTTAGTAAATGAGACACAATAAACATTTTAAGTGAATAATTATAATTGGCATATTTAAAAATTGTTACTTGATTCTTAATTTTATTTCAAAAATTAGTTTCATACTTTTTGCTGTGCCCTACAGGGTCCGTAATTTTACACAGCATGCTCATTGTAAGATCTTATACATTCGATTAGGTATGCAATGCAAATAAAACACGAGCGAAGCAGCAGGCAAAAGGTAGTGTGTAGATAAATAAACATCTTTATACATATACTTTATGTACAAAAGACAATAGTAAAGGCAAAGTATATTGTACATACACAATAGTTTTACAAAGTAACAGTAGTTGTAATACTTAAAGTTAATGGCATTACTAGCGCCTAACGAGCGGTACAACATGTAACACAAGGGTAAATGTTATGTTCTACAATTAGAACCTCTTCAATTATAATTTTATATTTTAGCAGTCGGTGAAATATGAAACACTTGACATACAATGATATGATATAAACTTTTATTTATTTATTTATTTATTTAACACTTCACAGTACAGAGTACAGAGGCGGACTTAATGCCATAGGCAAAAAAAAAACAACGGGTTGCACTCCGGGAGTGCCGGCAGAAGTGAAAACTTGAATATTAACGTTGTGCATTTTTGATATTTTGAAATGGTTAGGGAATAATTTTGCACGAATTGCTTTAATTATCAATATAAAAGTACTATCATTTATGTGGTAAAATACAATATTCATTTATTGCGCTATCGGACACAAACATGACAATTTATATTACATTAAAAATTTAACACTTCAGAACTCCCTCCGTCTTACGCTTTTTCGATCAGGTCACGTGTCCTGACGCGAGTTTAAGATTTTATACCCATTACAGAAAAAGTGCTCAACGCCACTAAAGAAGTTTTCACTTCAAAAACTTGTATGGTCCTATCGAAGTTGTTTTAGCTCTTACAGTTGCAACTCAACAAAGCGAAGACAAGTGGAGAGGTGCTAAGTGGATAAGAGAGAAGATGCGTATAACCTACATTGTATCCACCGAAGCTGTGCGGAGATGCGACACACCACTCGCCGCACACCGCTCACCGCACGCCGCTCACGTTCTCGTTCTCCGCTGGCAATATCAATTTCAAGACATCTCCTCTACTCTGAGTGAGAGCAGCGGTGGCCCAGTGGTGGCCACCCAGTGGTCGAACCCAGGCAGGCGCATTACTTTGTGTAATTTATTTTATCACCACTGCTCTCTAGAACGGTGAAGGAAAACATCGTGAGGAAAGCGGCACGTCCTAGGACCAAAAATTCGAAGACATGTGACATCTACCAACCCGCACTGGGCCCGCGTGGTGGATTATAGCCCATTCCCTCTCATAGAGAGGAGGCCGTGTGTCTCAGCAGCTGATTGGCTTAGGCTTAGGCCTCTACTCTCTAATCAACCGTTTTCACTAAAGCAAAGCAAAGCAACAATAAGTGTAAATAACGAAATTCTATTGGTGCTTTACAACTCATCTGCTCTCGTATCGTCTACGCTTCGGTTGAGTCCGGCCCTGAGGTAAAGAGAATAAAAATCACTGTCAGCTTGACAGACTTGTCAGTGAAAAGAACACAACACCAACCTTATAGCAACGACAATAAAGATAATTTTGATTAAGATAATGATTCAACATCAAAAGTAGAATATTTGTTAAAAGACTGTGGGCACTGTTATCTAAATAATCAGCAATATCTTTTAGAAAATTTCAATACAATAACATAGTAGATATTTCTACTTAAAGTAAGAAGGTTAGCAAAATTAGCGTCTCATAATTTAGAAGTTATTTCTACTAGTGTTTAATGGGATAAACAGTTAAATATCGTGTTATGAGGTTTTGAGAGTACACGCGAAATAGTATTTTACGTCGATTGGCATTGAAAACCAAAAATCGAAAAAAGGTATGAGGCATGGTCGATAAAATATTGAATATCAAAAATCATCCTAGGTAAGGTCGTACATTTTGTATGGACCATCGTATTCTACAAGCGGCCGTAAAGCACTTTTTGGTATTGAAATACTCTGTAGCAGCATAGCTATGAATTGTAAATGGATAATTTTATAATTATTGAACATTTCAATCATGGAACACGTAAACAAAATAAGACGAAGATTTCAGAGTTTTATGAAAATTTTAAAACAGCTAATATTTTGTAAACCACAGCGAACACATCAGTCAAACTGCCAGACTATCAAAAGCTGTTATTCACTAAGATCGCCTTTTGATATTTCGGCTGTTATAAAATTTTCCACGTGTTCCGCATTTCACAGATCTTTAACGTTTGACGACTGGGTACCTACTATAAATTATCATATTTCGAAAAGTTTCATGAAACAGGAATAAACATATTATTATAACTTAAAATTGAGTGAGACCAAAGAAAGTTGAGAAATACATAAAAAAATAAAACATCTGCGTGGAACTACAGAGCTTACCGGGTAGCCTGCCTATCTCTACAATCAGCTAACTAAAATTTCGAAGGCCGATTAACAGATGTAAAAATATCTTAAATATGCAATGCGTCTTCAATAAGACAATCTTTTCGAGAAACCTAAGAATATGGAATCGAAAGAACAACAAAAAGCTTTGTTCATTCATGAGAAAATTATCCCAATCAACTTTAAACAAAGCGAGACCGTCACAAAACATCAAAACATAAGTCGCTTTTATTTTAGACAATCTTAATAACCAACGAATTTACTTTAACTCGACACATATTTCTTCTATAACGACGTCCATTTATTAAAACGCCTTCAGGAATCTCGGACGGACATTTGATAAAGTAATCTGAGGCAATTTTCTTGCGGAACCCAAGTCTACGGGGACGTGAAAAAAAATGATCCAGAAACAGCCACTTGGAACAACAATGGTGATTTAAAAACACAATAGAGATGTGGGGGAACTGATGGATTGACAGTGTGTGCTAGAATAGGGATGGGACGCGACTGAATTGTTCTTTTTTTTTTGTTGTGTAAATATTGGGTCGAGATAAGTGTTTGAATTCGGAACGAATGGAAGGACCGATAAATATGAAATGATTTAATTGCTTTGTATAAATATTGGCTATTTTTTAAATAAAATGGCTATGTTTTTGATAGTACAACTTCAGGAATTTTTTGAAAGGTTATTTATGAACCGTGAACAATCTCAGTCTGATAAATATTTTTCGAGTCGAGACCCTAATATCCCAAGGCCAAAAAAAGTAATAACACATTTTAATTGTTTCACACCCAGCTTAAAGGACACGTAAATATTAATTGCCAGTTTCCAATGCAATATCGACACCCCTCACTAACGCGTGCGGGCCATAGGGAGCGAAATGTGCAAACAATTAGGAAGGAGTTCTTTTTTGCGCCCCACTCTAGGGGTGGCTCACAATGGCACTTTATGTCAACGACAGCTCGCCTCTATTTAAATGCGGCCGGCCCTATCTTGCACTAGACATCTGTTACTTTCACACCGACCGTAAATTATATTGTAATGGCACTGGAATAAAAGTATAATCGGATTTATTTATTTTTTTCATGATGATGATGATGAATTACTTAATCCGATTTATTTCTGTTTTTGATATCTGGCTGTGAGAGACGAAATTGTTTTGTATTATTTTTGATGTCTCGGTGTTATTTTCACACAAAGACATTCAATTATTTACAAGCGATAGACGGAACAAAACGAAGAAAATGATAATGCAATACTTGTCACTACTTAGTAACAAGTCGGTCTGTCTGGTGTCATACGCCCGCAAAATCAAAATCAGAGCATTTATTTCAAGTAGGCCAGTTACAGGCACTTTTGAACTGTCGAAACAAAGACAACAATGAAATGTAGCTACAGTCCCAGTCACAAGGCCTAAAAACTGTGAAAGTACTGTAGTTGTACTGCCTGTCAGGTAGCATTCGTGTGTCAAAATCGAAAATTGTTGTCTGATATTCCCAATGTCCACTACACACTATCTACGAATACGCAATTCTGAAGTGGAGACCGTGTATCGGCAAGCGTAGTGTCAGACGCCTCCCAGATCTGACGACTTAAAACAAGTGACTGGGTGGATGACACGGCACAGGACAAGGTGGTGGTTATGGCACAGCTCAGAAGAGGAATGTGTCCAGTATTAGACTGTGTTATGTTGAGTTGGTGAATACGCAATTCAGTAATACGAATCTACATATATTTAGTAGATAGGTTTACCAGCTGAGGTATTGGTGTTTGATGATGTTACTCGATGTTTAACCTAAGACAACAATCTACATAGTATCACATGTATAGTTACTGTTGTGTGCGTATATTGAGTCGGTCTACGGAGCAAATCACGTAAACTATGTAAATAAAACGATTCTGTATATTATAGTTTGAGGAATCGTTGCTAAGGGAGGAAGGTAATTCATGCAACAACGAAACTTTACATAAATATCAAATATAGGGTGGAATTTAGAAAGGCAGGTACCTAACCTTTGCCACGTTGTAGCTACAGGAAAACGGTCTGAAGGCTATCTGTTAGTTTTTTAGAAAATTCGATCTGCATTTTTTTTTAAATCTGTGAGATTTAAAAAAAAATAAGTGTACAGTAAGCAAAATCCATCCTAAAAAAGGAAGTTGTGTGTCATCTCAAAATTCCACCCTGTATACCCAAAAATACAAAAACGAGATCCGAGATACACTATGCGGTATTAATCACATCTATCGATTCAAACAATATTGTTCAAGTCGACACAAAGGAGGGTGACACGCGCACTCCGTGCGTATGTAAATCTATTCAAAAGATTCTTTTGATAACGGTCTTTTGTAAAACGCTGAAGTACGACCTAAAGTCCCATTTTTCTCCTAAATACATAAGCACTGGCAATCGGAAAACTCAACGCGGGATCCAGTCTGTGTGAACCTATTCGATCTCATGCATTTAAATTCAGAATTAGTGGGAAGCCTTGCCGCAGACCGACTTTTTGCCGAAGGTGAGCACGCTATTCCTCGGATTTCTCTTTAATACCGCTTTCATTGAAAACGTGATTGATTTAATGGCCTTTTGTATACTATAAAAACTTTATAACTCGACTTCGCTTTTAGAAGTGTCATGTCAAAATGAAAATAACAACAGTGATTTTGTTTTAAAAGCTCGAACAGAAACCAGTAACCACGTCTATACATTTTTGAAAGGACGTGGTGTGACAACATAAATAATCTATCCGAAGACAACCGTGTGTGGAAGGCAGAAAAATGTATCTGGGACATAAAAGGATGGTGGAGGTCGGTTCGTTACGTTTTGTCGGTCCCAGGGGCGTGCCTTGCGCGGTGGGCTAGTAGCACTGTGGAACATGAATGTTTTATGCTAGCGTCACAATTCAGATTTGTATCCACTAGTGGAGTCAGTTTATAGCCCGCTCTTGTCCCACGTCGGGCAATAAAGGGGCGTGTTTATTGTTTTTCGTATTGCGAGTTCAAGGTTTGGCCGCTTCGGCGCGATTTTATTGCTCCTAAATTGTGCTATAAAGTAATGCTATGATTAAGTATAGCGCTCTTGGTCTGTAATATTCGATTATTTTATTTATTACGCCAACTAAGGGAACCAACAAAAATAGATACTATGAGTTCTCATTTAAGTATAAAATGAAAGGTAAGCGTTTTGAAATGCACTTGAGTGGGGAACACATAGTATTTATTTTAGGTAATTTACTTGTCTTATTTGATTGAGTGGGTATCGTATTACCCAGAACTAACTGGGTTGTGGAGGTCAGATAGCAGTCGCTCCACGTAAAATACTGGTATTCAGCTGCATCCGGTTAGACTGGAAGCCGACCCCACCATAGGTGGGAAAAGGCTAGGCAGATGATGATGATGATGATTTGATTGAGTTGGGATAAAAGTATGTCAGACTGAACGAAAACAATTTCAAAAGACGCAATGTTAAAAGAAAACAAGTTTTTCCGGGTCAACTCATCAACGATTATATTCCTCAAACAAGTTGAGGAATATAATCAGTAATTTCCTCACTGTGACAATAGCTAATTTTATATTTGCTTTGAAATGTTACTAACATAGTTTGATAAATCTTATGAATCATGTGTTCAAATTTAATAAATAATAATCATTTAAAAAGATAAACACTTTGTGTTACAGGAAGGTTTTACTATCTTATCATTTTAGAAAAACAAGAAAACTATTATTTTAAAATTGTTTAGTACTAACGTAATATTTACGGAGCACTTTTGAATAAATTATAATCATAAGATTTCAGGAATAACAAACCAAAGTTGTGTCTCAATATTAATTACCCCAGAAAATTAACACAAGAAAAATAATTGTGGTTTCCATTTGTCTTTTACCTGTTCCAAAATTAATTAGCTCCACGAATATTTTCAAGACCTGTCTGTTACAATAGCTGCGTATACACCGTCGTTTAAATTAATTAACCTTTAAGACAATATACACTGTTAAAGGATTTAACAATTTATACTTTAATTAATATAGGGTAAGATTTCAGAGGGTCGATATGAAAGGGTTGAATGGAAGATCATAGACAAATAATTCTACGATATGTACCAATATGGAGTTAACTACATTAGTTGTCTGATTCTCTACAGTTATAATTAATGTTCTATGTATAACTGTAGATAATCAAATGACCAATCTATGCTACGAGTATATCCCTACATACAAAGTGTATCATAATAAAGGTAAGACCGCTCGCGTGATGTCTCAGATTATGAAACTGAACAACTGATGTTCTACGAATTATTGAAATATGAAAAAAAATGGACTTTCTATTATAGGTATTGACACAATCAGCTGATGATTACTGATACAGTATGGGAAAGCAAAAAAAAAGTTATGAATTTCCAAAAGTCACAGAACAAAAGCGGTTTAGTTTCATGGTCTGAAGCACCACACGAGAGGTCTCGCGTTTATTCTGTTACTGAAAAAGAAAACAAAAGTAATCAGCGAAAACGATAAAGTATCCAAAATGTATTGGACTGAAATAGGCAAAAAGCGTGTTTCAATCTTAAACTGATATTCTAGTCGCTAACTCAGCTCAAGTCCTGCTCGACATGGCCTTTAGTTTGTTTATAAATTGACATAAACGGCCACGATTGTAGAAATTCCAATTGCATCTAAGAATACTATATGGGGGGCGTTTTAAACAGTTGAAATGACGAATGAGTCTAACTGAGCTGAGCAATTGACTCAAGACGGGTCTTGGAATACTAGTGTAGTGTCATTATAGAAAAAATAAGAATTTATTTGGAAGTGATTGTGACTTCTCGCAAAGCAACAGTCTGTTCGAATTCAGAACTTTCCTACCCTCTGAAATTGAACAAGACGTCAAAATTACGAATGGTAAAATGAAAATAGAAAATTAAAATAACGTTCTGTACGATATAAGTGGCTGGGGCATTTGAACAAGAGTCTACCAATATAGAACTAGAAATGGAACGATTTTTTTTTCAACTGTGGCACAGATTGGAAAAATGATCTTTAAAGAGAAAAAAAAACACAGTAAGTAACTACTTAATGTCATATTTTCTTAAATAAAACAGTAAAACTTGGTTGACACTGTTTTATTTTTTTTACAAAAAAAGGTGTAGAAGTTACGAGTAGCACTAATGAGAACACATTTGTAGTTTTTGTTTCGTTTAACACTTCTCTTTTAAAAATAATTTGAACCTTAATTTACACAACAAGACCGTCTATTGTATCATACAGTTTTTGAATAAAGCGTTTTGTTGTTGCTCTATTTGGTGCGCGGTAAAGCGTATTCTATCATCCAAGAATCTATCCATTTTACGAGCAAAACCTTTGCGATCCCTTGTAACCCTGCAAAGGCTACATCTGGCTAACGGCCGTAGTAAACAAATAAAATATATATCGCCGACACGTGAGCCTGAAATTACTCCAAATCTGGCACTAGGCTGTGTCCCTGGCCATACATACAAAATATGACATTTGCCCTTTATTCTGACCGTGGTGTACATAAAGCATATTCGTATAAATAACGGATACGAATTTTTGCGGGCGTCCGGGTTAAAACATTTTGTGATATGAAGGACACCTCTACTGGTTTATGTCTGTCTGTATATACATATGTATGTATTCATATGTGAGTGGCATGTTATAGAAGTCTTGTTATGTTTGTGGGTCTTGTAGGAACATGTTTTTCCTAGAGATTGCATCATGAAAAAAAAGATTACGAGACTCGCAAAAATATTGTGCGGTATCTCGAGAGTGCGGTAAAAAGAATGAGGAAAATGTGATGTTGGTATGAAGTTATGATTGTTACCATGACGAGGTAAGATTTTATATGTACCCGCTAGAAAATAGTAGATTTCTACGACTTCATTGCTTATCCATACTCTTGCGATTCAGTACACAATTAATCTGAATACTATTCCAGCACAGAGCTTAATTAATAGGAACCAACGAATATCAAATGAAACCTGCCTAATTAATTGACAGTTTTGTAGCCAAGTTCTAATAAAGGCAGTATTGATTGAGCGTTCAGAACTAATCAATAGATCCATTAGTCGACCAAACTCAATCCAAAGCATTTTCGTCGCGGAAAAACAAAGCCGTCACGGAACGAAAACCAATTATCTTCGCTTCAGCCTTAACCTATCAAATCGAAATAAAATGTAGAAAACACCAGCCGGATGATTGGTTATTACTTTTCCTCACCGCAAAACCCATCGACTTCTAAATTGGAGCCGCTGTAATAACTTCTCGTCGATTCGATAAACCGGGTGACATGTTCACTACATTGAATATACGTGATATTACCTTTGGTGCTCTCCACGACGCAGTCAATCCTCCAGAGAAGCAGGGCCGCGTATACCGTAAGTAGCATCTTGCCACCGCGGGAGCAAAATAATTCACTTTTATGGCCCATCTTCATACACAGCCAAATTTTCGGCAATGCCGCCCTTTATAGGCGAAAGTCGAAACATCACAGCACCACTTTGTTGCCCGAAACAAAAGTCGTCGCAACACTTAACGTTATGCGACAGTTACGACGAACACTTTTACTGCAGCGAATTTATACCGAGCGACAAAAGTAATTTGTGTAGTATACGATGCATTGACACTGGCTTCCGTTTTATATTTCTTTGTTGTTTTATCTGTAACAAAAGAAAATGGAGTTAGGGACAGTTTGTATTGAATTTTCACAGTCTAATACGATTCATTGGTTTCGACACCTCAGAGTTAACGTAGCATAGCGTTTGACATAGCGCCAGGCTGCGTCCGAATGGCATATCCACTGTTTTGGAAACTCGGATATAAAAAATATCTTATCAAAATTTCAGTGTGATACAAAAAATTTTGGCATGTGTTCATAATTAGGGTAGCTGAAGACAAAATATTCGTAGTTGGTGCTGAAAATGAATAAAAGCTGAACTCAGGTGGTGGATTAGTAATGCTAAAGTAGGTTGTAGTAGCTTGTAATAACAAAACATTTACGATAAACCGCTTTCTTCTACGCTTATCTCAGTAAAAAGAAAAAGAAAATACTTATACGAAAAATGTCGACGAAAGAAAACTAGGATTGAAATTCTGCGTACATTTTACATAGTCCATATGTTGCTACATTGGAAAATTTCATACGTTTTGAACTCGCAGTCGTGTGGTTGTGTTTTGGTACTTTTGTATATTTAAATAACATTAAATGGTAGAACTACTCTGCTTTAAAAGAAAATTAGATACAAGGTGTAAACGGACCCTTCGCGAAGCCGTTTAGCAACCATTCTGTACATCAACCTAAGTAACTTTACGAAAAAATTATTGCTGCCAAACGACTTTTTCTTTGGGGGAAAAATCACGTATTACCGTAAAACGTGATTATTCACTTTCGAGACTCAATGTAACGCACTCAAAAATTGTGCTGATGGATGCATTGATACAGGGTACATAGAGGCATTTAAAGAAAAGTTTTATCTAAAAACTTGTGAAAAAGTTGAAACATTGACACCCAATATATCAGAATCAGAACTTTATTTGCTTTGAATGTAGGTACCAGTAACTAGAAGGTTCCCAGGTATGATCTGGAACAAAAAAATGATCGCAATGACAGGGAGACTACTATAAGTGACTTTCAGTTTCGTTAAGGGTATTTTTACACCCATTGTAGGAACTGCAACATGAAATGCTACAGCGTTACTTTGTTGAAACAAATCGAGGAGGTTTAAAGGTTTACATTGTATTTTAACCCAATCATGACAGGCTCAATTGGGAATGACGTTTTGGGCAATGTTCCAATTCAGAATTTCGCCAGAATATTCCCTAAAAGGAAACTGTATTTATTTCAGAAGTTTTACCATTGGTTATTTTAAATTCAGAGAGAAAATATAGTTTTTTTTATATTTTACCGATCATGTAAGAATGGAAGGATAGAATACATAAAACATTATTTATTCTTTCATTTATGTACAAAACATTGAAAACACTAATAATGTTTTCAATGCGTTGTAAATTGTTGCTATTTCGCGCTGTTCTAAATCTGTACTTAAAAACAATTTCTATTTAATAAACAACATAAAAGCTACTTGCTACTTGTTTAGGAAGAATCTTGAGTTAGTAACGGTGTCTTTTGCAGACATCGACAGCAAGGGTTCAATAACTTCTTCATAACTAAAATGTAACTGAAACCTATTTATTATATACTAATAAGGGAATACATACACAGTTACAGGTGTAATCCCAATTTTAACTCTAATTTCAACTGGGACAAGTGATTGCCAGCCCACGATTCAGGTTTAAACTCAGCACATAAGATCGATCCAAATGATAAAAAAAACACAACTCATTCAAATATGTTTCTACACGGCCCAGGAATCTTAGTTACAAGAATAGAAAATTATTGTAAAATAGCGAAGACTATGTTCCTATTCTAGTGCAATAATAGCTAGTTAAGTTAGTATAAAATGAAAAAGAGTTCCTAAGAATAGTTAAATCACCCATTTCGTTTCATTGTTATTATACGCTTTTATTTAATGCATCGTATACCAGAAATGGTTAATATGAGGATCCCTATTGTTATATTATGTAATGTAACATCAATGTACCATCTATCTCCCCATCTAAAAACATAACTGAACTTGCTCCCTAGGGCAAGAATATTAGCAATCGCTTTCAGATCGTTTCCTCTTCCACAACGTCTTTCAGTAGGTCTGTTATGGTGGCTTGCTTAGCGCGCAGTGGCTAGAGAGTAGCAAAGAAAAACAAACGTTCTAGAACCTCCACATCCGGCCGCACTGTAAGCTACTTCGATACACGGCGCTTGACGACTTGTGAGGCGTCAAACACACAGTGCGTAACGACCTTTTCTGTAGCGAAAGTCAATCAGTACATATCTGACTTTTCCGTCATGGTTAGCGCTAATAGAATGCCACATCTTTGTCTAGGCAATCTGGAGGAGCTCGTGACTGAATAATTTTAGCCACTCGGGCTGTTCTTTAGGTTACGCCGTGATTGTTTAGGTTGGTTCGTGGATGGGCGACCACCTATTACATACCGAGTTTCCACTGTGGCTCAGAATTCACGAAAAACCGTTGGTCCCAGCTGTTATTTTTCGATCTTTGACAGTCGACACAGGTAGTCAGTGGCTCGAAAGTTACAACCAGTCTTAACAAGGAGTTTCGTATTATGGGCAATACGATATTCCTTGGTAAGACTGTACTAACTGGGCTGTGGCGGTCACATAGGCAGTCGATCCGTGTAAATACTAGTTATCAGCTGCATCCGCTTAGACTGGAGCGATCCCAACATAGTTGGGAAAAGGCCAGGCAGATAATGATTTGTCTAGGCCCTCAGATAATCAGAAGTAGAATATTAAATGAGGTCCTGCTGACCATTTTTGGTCCATTCGGCTAATTACAGCGGAGACTAGCCTTCAATGCGGGAGGTATTATTATGCACAATGTTTGTGAGTAAACACAGCTGCAATCTTTATTCCCTCACTAGTCCGATGGGACGGCAAATCGGCAATCCGACACGACCGAAGAGAGGTCAGACGTAGAAAACCAGAGACATCAGGAATATTTATTTATTTATTTATTTATTTATTTATTTATTTATTTATTTATTTATTTATTTATTTATTTATTTATTTATTTATTTATTTATTTATTTATTTATTTATTTATTTATTTATTTATTTATTTATTTATTTATTTATTTATTTATTTATTTATTTATTTATTTATTTATTTATTTATTTATTTATTTATTTATTTATTTATTTATTTATTTATTTATTTATTTATTTATTTATTTATTTATTTAACACTTCACAGTACAGAGTACAGAGGCGGACTTAATGCCATAGGCATTTTCTACCAGTCAACCTTTTGGTGATGCAGAGACAAGCGGTGGTAGGTGTATACTTACGGAAAATAATTTTAAAAATTAATACTACGAATATCACTGACATTGAGTTTAATTATCATTTAGGAAATATCACTACTTGTGTGAACAGTTTTATTTTTCTGTAGCACAGACTGACTTCATATCTATTGCCATGTATTTACCTACTACTAATGTAATGTTCACAATTTTGTCTTAGTCTCGTTTCTTAGTGAAAAGTTTTGGGAAATTCTAAGTACAGTTTAATGTTCAGGTAATCTTGTTTGAAAGATATTTGACCTTAAACCTTGAGATAGGTTTATTAGGTTAATACACATAAAGGCACTTTATTCTAATTTAAATTTTGTAAATAAGTACCTAAATATGTTAGCTTATAAGTGGTTTTATCCTTCTGTATTGATTTTAATTTCATGTTCTTATGAACAGTCTTTTCGAACCCATACTATTTCGAAATTAGCCTTATTTCATAGTTGCAATTGTTATTTAAAGACATTTTAACTTCATCAGCGGTGTTCTCGTAGCTGAATTTTGGACCAAGCATGTTTGAATTTGTCGCCAAGGATTCGCTAAGAAAAATTATTGTTTTTCATGAGAAATTCGCTTTTACGTTGTGTATACTATATTGGTGCTCGTGACTGCACCCAAGGCACTAGTAAATTCAAATATTTAAGCCAGAGGAAGTTAATCTAGTTACGTTTTGAATATTCGGTTGCACTATCTTCGTATCGTATTACCCAGTACTAACTGGGTTGTGGAGGTCAGATAGGTAGACGCTCCATGTAAAATACTAGTAGCCGACCCCTAAATATTTGGGAATATGATTACTATCTTCCATCAAAAGACAAACAACTTTAGCTTCAATTTAAAATTTAAAGATTTCCTACAGTTTTCTTATTTATAAACTAGCTTCTGCCCGCGACTTCGTACGCGGATCCCGTTGCTTATGCCAGCGACAACGGGGTCGTCAAAATCGGAAATTTGAAACGTCTGATGTAGAATTCTAAGGCCCGGGGACGGGAAAACAACGGGATGAGCGAGACGATTGGAGTCGTTCCAGATCATTCATTTTTGTATGTCAACAGGAAATGCCCATCAGACTAAATAACTTTTGCTAAGACGTCATTCCTTAATTTGTTATAGCGCTGCCATGGGCTTTGGAGTTCCACAGCAGGTGTTCCAGATCTTCAAATTTATTCTCACAGCAGAAAATGCTCTTCACGTGGAATATTTTTAGCTATGGCACCATTTTTATATCTCTTATACTGTAGCTGGTCTGTTGCGGTTCTGCATCAGGTATTAATTTTCCAAAATAAATTATAGCCTTTATGTTGCCCAGACTATACAACAAAAAACTTTTCTTCCCGTTACTCCGCAGCAGATCCCAAGGGTACACTGAATTAACTTCTGTCTCTTCATGCCGTACTCCAGCAATCGTTTCTCTCTCACTTTCTAACTGATTATGAATATTTTGTTGTGTGCGTGTTCGGGACAATGTATGATAATCTCGAGCAGCAGTTAGTCGCGCATCACGTTCATCACTCGTTTCAAAAGACCTGTTAGTAGATGTGCGAATTCGCTGAGAACTCAAGCATGATTCTGTATCGGTAAACGTTTCTGACTCGCGAAACAATGCATGTCGCTCACGATCAGCAGACAGTCGCGCATCACGTACTGCACTTGTCTCTAGAGACCTAGCAGCAGATGCGTAGATACGCTGAGAACTCAAGCGCAATTCTATATCCGTGAACGTCTCCGACTCGCGAGACAATGCGTGACGTTCACGATCAGCGGACAGTCGCGCATCATGTTCCGCACTTGTTTCTAGAGACCTAGCAGCAGATGCGTAGATACGCTGAGAACTCAAGCGCAATTCTCTATCCGTGAACGTCTCCGACTCGCGAGAGAATGCGTGACGTTCACGATCAGCGGACAGTCGCGCATCATGTTCCGCACTTGTCTCTAGAGACCTATAAGCAGATGCGTAGATACGCTGAGAACTCAAGCGCAATTCTCTATCCGTGAACGTCTCCGACTCGCGAGACAATGCGTGACGTTCACGATCAGCGGACAGTCGCGCATCATGTTCCTTACTTGTCTCTAGAGACCTATAAGCAGATGCGTAGATACGCTGAGAACTCAAGCGCAATTCTCTATCCGTGAACGTCTCCGACTCGCGAGACAATGCGTGACGTTCACGATCAGCGGACAGTCGCGCATCATGTTCCTTACTTGTCTCTAGAGACCTTGAAGCAGATGCGTAGATACGTTGAGAACTCAAGCGAAATTCTCTATCCGTGAATGTCTCCGACTCGCGAGACAATGCATGACGTTCACGATCAGCGGAGAGTCGCGCATCATATTCTTCACTGGTCTCTAGAGACCTGGATGTAGATGCATAAATACGCTGAGAACGCAAGCGAGCTTCGCGACCCGAAGAGGTTTCTACAGAGCGAGTTGCAGCCTGATGTTCTCGAACAGCATCAAGTCTATCCTGACGCTCTTCGTTAGATTCTTGGGATCTTATGATCCTCAATCTTTTAGCTCCTTTGGAACGTTGGGAAAGATTTGACCTCTTTCTAGGCATGGTTATAGTTTTATTCTGAAAATACCTGATCAATTAAAATCTAAGTGACTGCTCCCCTGCGTTACCGGGTAGGCTACCGTGTCGCGAAGATAAATGGAAAAGGAAATAAATGGGAGTTTTAGCCAGTAAAGTCAAATTTTCAATGATTCATAGAATTTTCATCGAAAATCAGTCCTAAACTGTTACCGCCTCACCGCGTGGAGGTACTCCCAGCTTATGTTATTTTATAATTACACAGTAAACTCTTAGAGTTCCACAACAGGTGTTCCAGATCTACAATCTTTATATGTCAACAGAGAGTGCTCATCAGGCTGAACAACTCTTGCTAAGACGTCATTCCTAAATAGGTTATAGTGTAGCTGGGCTCTTGGAGTTCCATATCAGCTGTTCCAGATCTTCAAATTTTATACGACAACAGAGAGTGTTCATTAGGCTGAGCAACTTTTGCTAAGGCGTCATTCCTATATATGTTATAGTGTAGCTAGGCTCTTGGAGTTCCACATAAGCTATTCCAGATCTTCAAATTTTATACGACAACAGAGAGTACTCATCAGGCTGAACAACTCTTGCTAAGACGTCATTCCTATATATGTTATAGTGCAGCTGGGCTCTTGGAGTTCCACCTCAGGTGTTCCAGATCTTCAAATTTATTCTCTTAGCAGAAAATGCTCATCACGTGAATCAATTTTTGCTATGGTACCATTTTTGTATCTCTTATAGTTTAGCTGGTCTGTTGCGGTTCTGCATCGGGTGTTCAAGTTTCCAAGATAAATTATAGCCTATGTGTTGCTCAGACTTTATACTTATACAACAAAACAAAAATCATTCAAATCCGTCAAGTAGTTCCGAAGATTAGCGTGTACAAACAAACAGACAAACAGACAAACAGACAAACAGACAGAATTTTTTTTTTGGTTTCGTGCTCTATTACTGTTTCTAAACCCCCCTCAATTATTATTTTTTAAATATATTCAATGTACAGACACAGTTTTTTTACTGTTTTATTATATGTATATAGATGGCGTTTGAAAGAGTACCTACTTGAAAATATTAAAGTGGAAGCAAAGTGAACGTGGAGGGCTGCAAACTCGACATGTTATAGGAGTACTCTTTGGAGCCCTCTTGAGCATTGAGACCCTCGTCGTGAGGAAGCTAATGTCCTTTACTTAAATGATGTAAAGAGTACAAAATAAGACTGGCTTGTAGGACTGGTTTTATAGATGTAATTAGCACAAAACTTTCTTTTTTAAAACAAAAGTAGGAAATATAAGTACTATAGGATGTATACCATTTGTTACAATTTAAGTTTTTATGAGGTTGTCTTTATAATACTGCATTTAAGAATATCGTAAACAAGAGTAACAATTTTAACAGACAATTTATGCATACTCTATCTATCTTTTTTGTGTTACCCTATTCTGTCCCGCTACTGGGGTACGGGGAAGCCCCGTACCTTTTCAATCTTTCTTAGGTTATGCCTTCTCCAACATCTTGACAAAAACATCTTTGATGTTGTAGTAGCAAAAACTTAAATAATTTTCATTATGATAAAGAAATAATTGTTAAATCTGATGAATTGTTGCCACCCTGTAGATATATAGATATATTCAACATTTCGACGAAATCACTCACTGAATTGACTTGAGTTAATCTTTGTCAAAATTTAAGATTGTTCTGAATATTGAAATCAATTAAATCATTTAATTTTCAGTACCTTAAGTAGTTTTATAACTACTTTGGTCTAAAAATCTTAAAACCTTACATTCTGAGAACCTCACTCTTACTCGTCCCTTTATAGTTAACCTATAACTTAAACAAATTAAGTACTTTATTAAGTACTTGAGTAACTACGAGTATATTAAATTAGTAACTTTGGATTTTGAAAGATCTAAAACTTTTGTTAACAATAGCGAAAACAAACTAAATCTAATTAAAATTAGGGATCGTGATGAAGATACCAGTTAAGTTTAATATTTGACAAGAAACTAGATTAGCTACTTTAATTAAATCTTAAGATAGATTTAAATTAATTGTTAAGTTTACGCCTTTTCTGGTAAGTGTAGGCTATGGAATGTTCGTCAAGTTTTCCTAGTGGCCATTCTTAAAAAAAAAAACAAATCTTTTCCTATAAATTAATATAAAATTGACTTATCACCTTTTCAAAGTCTTAATTCGATTGTAGTTAGTGTTCATACTTATAACAATACACAAAACTACGTGCGTTTGTCTATGTTATGTCACATTCACATAGTGGTAAAATCACAGATGTAGAAATAGCTAGATTACGCAAGAACACCTACTTCGCGTGCCCGTCTTAAGCATTTTATGTTTAACGCGGCTACTGATGCAGCAAGTTAATTTGTTTAAAACAACAACATTACGACTAAAGAACTTAATTCAAGGCATTTAAAGAACTAAAATGTACCCTATTTTGTATAGTAACTAAATAGTGCATAAGACGTCATTGTCGTAGGTGGACAAAAAATGGCACGCTTGGTTTTCATACGGATCGTGATTCTTGAGTTATCTAGGTATATCTATATCTATGAGTAAAATAATATCAGATAGTTGTTAAAATTGGATTTCACAAGTTCACTAAAAGACAATAAATATTAGGAAAAATAGAAAATGAAGCTATACGACGCTGACAATAACAATTAACATTCAAAATATTTATAGATATACTTTTTTTATTTAAAATCAAAGGTTTTCCATAACAAAATTATGAATTAAATAATCAATGCAAAAGTGACATAATACTTATACGATTCATTATTACGTACTGCAATATTCATAAAGCAGCGGTTTCTGAGAACTAGTTTAATACACCCACCGACAAAATCAAGTGCACTCGCGGAAATCACTCGGCTTAGAACAATAGGAATTTAATATTTAGTAAAACCTCCATGTACATGGAGCTAAACGTTATTCATGTTTCGGTCACATAGCTGTCAAACTACAAGTGCACGATTGGGACGTGAACATGACTAAATCAAAGCACCGATTAATTGACGTTTAAATCAGCTTAATATCAATATTAAATGGCATTTAAAAAAAGTATAGTGTTTTTTTTATATACAACGTGTAACGGAAGCGGAAAGTGCTCATGAAAAAATTTGGCCCTCCCATAGTAAATCAATCAGCTGGCTGATCAGTTTTGTAAGGGAGAGCCATTTTTTTTTAAATATTTCGACCTATGTTCTTTGGGGAAAGTTGTTGAGTTTCATGAGCACATTCACCTCCTTCAGGGTTGATACCCCCCTTCCGTTACACGCTGTATATTAAATGGGCCTACTCTTGACCTCAATCTAGTCCAGAGGACAGAGATGAGGTCGACGATGGAACGAGCTAACCCAAAAGAAGCCTATTAACTCGCGAGTTAAACAGATTGGGGTCTTATGAACTTGGGAACACCAACGAAGGCAGGGAATAAACGATGTAGCAAAGCGCTTCGTGCGAATATGTGGAACATCGACAAGGAATGGGTGATAACCCGCAGTACGTCTGGACTCCCGATGGAAGATGGAAGATGTTCGAATGACACAATATAACATCACGCCTGTAATCTCCGAAGGGAGGCAGAGGTGTACTTAATATGACACCAACATTTCGCCTATGTTAAAATCGTAGGGGGCGAGTCTATAGGGCACGCCACAATAGTAGCGATAAGTCCCCTCTTTGAGAAATGGCTAGAGAGGCGCCACGGCACCCTCACCTTCCACCTGACGCAGGTCCTTACCGGACACGGTACCTGCACCGAATCGGGGGGGAAGAAAAGCCCGGGTGTTACCATTGTGAGGGTCGCCCGGAGGACACGGTGGACCACACCGTGGAGGTCTGCTCTGCTTGGGCGGAGCACCGCCGTGTCCTCGTTGCGGCGATTGGCGGCGGCGACCTCTCGCGCCCGGCACTGGTTCAAGCCATGGTCCGGGGCGAGAGGGAATGGGAATCCGTCACCTCCTTCTGCGAAGCAGTCATGCTAGCGAAGGAGGTGGCGGAACGTGAGAGCGAGAGAAACTCACGTCCCAGCCGCCGCGGGAGATGCCGCGGGCGTCGGGGGCCACGTGGTGGCTCTCGGCTACCGTAGGCGCGGGCCTGTGGACTGTGAGTAATGGGCTAGCTCGCCGTCCGTCCGTCTTATGACGACAGGCCGTGTTGACGGCGCGTTCGTGTTCCACGCGCGCCTCAAAGAGATGTCAGTAAACAGGAGGGGCCCGCAAGAGCCAATGCCTGCCAGGGCTGCGGGACTGTTCGAAAGAGATACCGCGGCCCTGGAACACAAAGGGCAAAAGAAGGAACATGGATGGGTTTTAGTCAGTAAAAGTCTTACACTGAGCAGTCATTTGATGATTTCCCATCCCAAGAAAAAAAGAGGGGCGAGCCTATTGCCATCAACCGGGCACAAATCCAGTCTCTGTGGCTGTTACTCAGAAATTCCCGACCGACCTAGCAATCGAATCCAGGATCTCATGCCCAGCAGTCGCGCTTGTAACCACTAGCCCAACGAGGTAGTTGTTCGTAAGGATACTTTGATTGATAGATTAAGATTGTCAGCCAAATATTTTCTTAGACATTTCTATCCCTTCTCTTGACTTTTTAGCCACCAACCCTAAAACGTCGCTTCATATTAATGACTACACATGTGACTGTGAGACTAGATGATTATATTTATAATAATGTGACATTATTACTACGACGAATGATAAATGGACGATAACGACGAGTGCTTTAATATATTTCGTGTGACATTTGTCATTCATTTATTCACGGAAATGAAGCTTGGTTATATGCTGTGAAGAGTTATATTATTACTGCCTATACGGTGCATGGCGGCTCAACTGTAGGTCATTTGCAGCAGATGTTTATAGAGAAGGAGCAATATTATTATAACAAATCTGGGGAGGTAAGAAGTCGGTTAAAAAGGACCACCAGCTCAATTATTGCAACGATTTATAAGTCGTTAGTTTACAATCCTCGCTGCACTTTTGACGTGAGTTTACTTACTACAAGCTTAGTTAAGTTTAAGGTTAGTTGTGGTTAGCCCTGTTTTTTGTTTTATTTTTCCACTAGCATTTCGCCCGCGACTTCGTTCGCGAAAATTGTGAAAGGTCGGGTAATTGGCATGATATAAATATAATTAATAGCCTATGGTACTTCAAAAAATATATAATTATAGATAAATAGATTATTTAACTTTCTATTTGTATTTTTCCATAAATTTATTTAAAAAAAAAAAACAAAATAGAAAAAAACGATACAGAAACATGGGAGGAATTTGATTTTGAAGATGTTCAAATTTTTAACAGGCATTTGAATTGTATAATTGCATTGAATTTTATTTTTGATGTATAATGCGGTATTGTAAACCTTAAGATCCGTGTTGTATTAGCTTTTAGTGTAAAATTTCGATACAATGTAAAAAATGTTTAGGAAATAAATGAAAAGAAATGAAAATGAGGGAGATGGATGATCTAGTAAAAAAATTTAGGTTCTAGTTTTATTTCCAGGAAAAAAAGAGGAATGTGTTTGTATGGGCTAAACGCCGGTATCCTTTCCTCGTAAGAATACAATTATCAAATCAAGTTAAAACTTTTTTTGTTGTTATTTGTCCCTTAAAATGCCTCACAACCCTTTCCTCCGAATTCTGTATCCAGTCTATCTCGGCCATCGTTTTGAGGTCGTCTGCCCGTCTAGGTTGGAGACCCCCCATACTACGCTTGCTGATATACGATATCTGCTCCAAAACTCGTTTGCACCATTGGTCCACCGACAATCATGGCCAGCCCACTGTCACTTTAGCTTGCTTACTCTGTAATCTTTGTCGGTAACTCCAGCCCTTATCTGGCTAATTTCATTTTCAGAAGAAAGCTCTTATCTTCTGTTTACTGAGTACATCGTTATCAGATTTGTCAAGAAAATAAGCATCCTCTTAAAAGCTTACAAGATCTTTGATCATTTGTCGGTTCAGTTTGTTATAGAAATTATGCATTATTGTACAGTGTGTAACAGAAAGGGTATAGTCATATAAAAGGGTGTACTACAGACCATCAAACTGCATAAGTTTCTTCAAAGCGCCAAATTCGTAATCGTGAAAAAGAAATCAGCTGCCTCATAGACTTGGTCGAGTAGGTATTGAAATGTATTGTCGTTAATCTTTTGAATCATTACATCACTCCTGCAATTCACAAAAGTTAAAGCTGATGTGTACCCTCATTAATTCACCTGTTAACTTTAAGTCTCATGTAATAAATGCGGGAGTAACTACTAACTGAGCAGAAATCCAAACTCCAGACAATTGAGATTCCTGAAGGAGAAACCCAATAACACTTTGCCGTATCGTAAGTCTTACGTTAACCCTTAACCACTGACGTGTCATTTCATTACACTACCACTGACGTACGAATGAGATTCGTCAATTTTTTTAAAGACCCCTGAGGCAGCCAATAATCGTAATTTGAGTTTTTGTTCCCTTTTAAGTGATAGAACATTTCAAACCTAAAATGCGAAAACAAATGAAACAATAAAAATACTCATAGCAAAATATTTATTAACCAACATTCTTAGTGGTATTGAGATAATAATAAAAAATATTAAAAAATCAACAAAAAAAAAACTGTGTTCTACAGGAACTTTTTCTTTTCATTTTTATACTTAAGTAAGAAAGGTTTTATGAGATCAAAATCATATTAGCAGCTAATCAATTATTTATGTATTTTTTAACGACAGGTAAATTCTTTCGTGAAACCATACATAGTTGAATGAACTTCTCGTTTTTTATCAAGATTTTCGGGTGGTATTTCTCTCAAGCCATTTTTTTAGTTCTAAGCAATTGAAGGAAAGTAGTTATATGCAGTGATATTTCGATTGGTTCTAATTATCGGTTTTGCCAAACGCAGGAAAGAACTCAAAAAAGTTACACTAACAATGACCATACGAATGTCGTACGTCAGATGGTCGAAATCACCTGTTTAGAAGTGCGCCAAATTTCCGCTTTTCCCCGCTGCGCACGCGTTACTGGCGGCTAGGAAACTACTAAGAACGACGAGCACAAATTCCCGAGCAAAACAAAATTATGAACGAATAATGGTTTCCGCGACGAATGTCATTCGTACGTCAGTGGTTAAGGGTTGAGCTAACCATAAAATTTACGACTAATAGACTGATGAGAGATTATATATATATTTTTTTAAATTAAATCAAAAAACAATTTCAACCAATTACAAAAAATCATCACCCCTAAACTTAAACCAATCATCTCTCCCATTAAACTACATCCAAACTCATCATAATTCAACTCGCATACAATATTCCTCACTACCAGCAGTTTCTAATATATATCAAGTTTCAATGTAACTTTGTAACAAAATAAAAGCAAGAGAAGCCAAGTTCCCAAGGGATCTATTCTCGTGCCGACGGCAAGGGACGGTATTCTTGGATGATAATTAACTCTTTATGGGTAGAGACATCTGTTTACGAAGCTGCCGTACAATATTTATAGTCGGGAGCCGACGAGACTTGTAATTTAAAATCCTGCAGTGCGATATTTTAGTATCAGGTTCGAATTTTTATTGGTGCAATTTGGGTAATTATATTTTTGTGTAATTTATGGAAATTGTCATGTTATTTTTGTGTTGATGTTAGAACATATTACGGTTCTGGAGCAGGTAGGTATCTAGTTTATTTGAAGTATGATCACATTGTTGACTGACTGCCTCGTTGATCTAGTGGTCACAAGCGCCACTGCTGAGCATGAGGTCCTGGATTCGATTCCCTGGTCAGACTATGTGTTATTGATTTTTTCTATAAAGAATTACTCAGGAGTCTGGATTTGTGCTCGATCAATGGCAATAGGCTCGCCCCCTGTTCCCTAGGGAGCAAACATAACTGGTGAAATGTGGTTGTACTAATGGGTACACCCTTCCTAACCCTTCGGGGATTACATGCTGCACAACATTGGTTATGTACTAGAAACTGTAAAAACTTTACAGAAAGAAATGGAAGTGAGACCATGATCATCGTGTCTTATGTTTTCTTTCCAGGAGATTCTGCATTTCAAACTACCATTTTCAGCAAGGACCGTTTAATGAAACTTAGGGAAGAACAAATAATACGGATTGAACAGAAAGCTAAGCACTACTTGTTCAGCACACAAAACATCACTAAACAAACAAACAATCAACCAACCGGCCCTCCACTGAAATTTTCCCAACGACATATCCTCAAAGAAGCCAAACACAGCAATGTCTAGAATCACACAATTTCGACCAATAGGGATTCGTTATCTCCACAAACTCACAAGAGACCGTCAAGATAAGTTAGCCAGCTTGAAACGGTAAAAAACACACGTTTGTAATAAATTCTAAGCGTATACTATGTCCCGGGAGCTTGGGTAGTGGGTACTGCCATCTGGCGCAGTACAAACTATCCGAGTACACAGTACAACACTCTGTATTAAATGTACAAGAATTTGTGGGATAGGAGCCAGTACACATGTGGTGGAATTGAAATCTTTATATGGGTTAGGTCTTTGACTTCGTTATGTTTTCATTACTAGGGATTCGTGCTTCATTGAGGGATATGTCCTGTTGTTTATTGTTGGGAATTGCTACAAGCTGAATGTTATTATGTTGTACCGTATTTTCGTTTTTTTCTATATCGTCTATATTAATGTTTCACATATGTCCGTGACTTTGCCTGCGTGGAGTTCGGTAATTTCCCTATGAGATCGTACTACCGAGATAATAAGTTAAGGGTTATAAACTATTTGTGTGCCAAATTTCATCCAAATCCGGTCAGTAGTTTTTGCGTGAAGGAAGTAACATACATCCAGACATATCCATAAATCCTCACAAATTTTCGCATTCATAATATTAAAGTATGATGTTAAGTTTAGAAGTTTGGGTGTACGAGGTTATCTAAGCGGACTTGCTTAGATAACCTCGTACACCCAAACTTCTTAACCGATTTAAAAAATACTTCTACTGTTGGAATGTCTTAAGATATGTTTCTTTGAGGCAGACAAAGTCGCGGGCAGAACTAGTGCCAAATAAGACCTCAGTCTTGTCTAAGCTGAGAAAGCCAACCATATTAAAAAGTTTTCTCATAGCATTCCAGCTTTTGTGGTTGTCCGACTTCGGTGATATAGCCTAACTATCTAACTTCATCATATGGGACAGGATTGAGTATTAATCTCATCAAAATGTTTGCATGTATGCGAAATTTATAACTTCTATTTCCATTTAAGCAACGCCTTATTATGATCTTCCTGCCCTGGTCCCGTGTTACTTGCGATCTGTGCATCACGTTTATTTTCATTCTCCGACATCAGCCGTCACGCTATCATTTACTCCTTTTTCTTTCATATCACTCCTCCTCAATCCATCCATCTTTTCTTTGGTCTTTTCTCTTTAAGTCAACTACTATTTACTGGATATTCATCACTTTTTTAGTTACGTGCACTTCATCCCTCCTCATCACACCCAAACCAAGCCAGACGACGAAGACGAGCCTTTAAACGACGCAACAGCACAATTTGAAAATATAAAACCATTACCTGAATACCAAGTCTGCGTTTTATCCTTTTCCTAAAATTCGTTCAAATCTAAAAGCTCTGTATCATAAATGCAAGCGCCTCTTGTATCGTTAGCGAAAATGGCTTATGTTTGAAGAGGGATTACCCGCCGTGCAGCTTTGTAGCATACATAATAAATCTGCTTCATTAGCCGTACCTACCGTAAGTTTGTCCTCCAAACCAACTACTCTTAACTAATTCACTTATGTAATGGCAACCATCCATTATCCAGCCTTTGTTACTTTGTGATCGGTGAATAAATAAAAATGCTGGCAAGTGAGTGTTTGAGCACGTGAAACTGCATGGGTCCGTATAATGCATTGATTATTTATAATACACAGGGTCGAGATTAGATGTTGATGTTGTGCACGAATACATTTATTATGTGAACCACCAGTCGGTGGAATTCACTGCCGGGTTCTCTATTTCCCTATCATTATAATCTAGATCTCTTCAAAGTTCCAGTAAATCGGTTTCTTCTAGGCAAGCGTGCTTCACCCTAAACGCGTCATCGCTTCATATCAGGTGATTTGCGGCCAAACGCACTGTCAAGTAAACCTATTTAGAATAAAAATACCGTCTGCGGAGTTACTTTAGCTAATTTCATTTGACCTAGTATCTTGGAAGTGAACATAGCAGATGTAAGACCAGTCAGAATTTAACAAAAGACTCCAATGGGTTACGAATAGGCTGGTGTGGTCGAAATAAGTGGCACAATCAAAGTGCATTAAAACAAGGCTTTTGCGAATGGTGATACTTAGTTTCGTCAGGCACATCTTGGGCAGACAGTCAGTTAATCTGACTACAGTACCTATGAGTTATATTCTTATCTCGTTCAAAACAAGAGGAAAATGACGAAAATCACTCAGGAATCCTTGGTTCTTCTACGGAACCCCGACAAACTCGAACTTGTCCAAGGAACGACACAGTATTGAATTTAGCGTGAACCCAAAGCGATGCTATTAGGAAAGTAATTAGTGTTGGATACGAAGGGTCCCCAAACTGATAAATATTGCATAGGTTAATTCGCCAGTAACAAAAGTTCTTCTTTGCGTAGGCACTTTAAGATTCATAGGTATCCGTAGGTAGGTATTTTATTCCGGACAATATGTCAAGGTAAGAGATAGTCCCAAATTGGGATTGGCTGGTTTAGAGTGTGGGTTGATAAAACAAAAGAAGGTTTGTAGTTGTTCCAAATTTAAATATGAACTTTTTTCTTTAAAAGTGACTAGAGAATTGGAAATCGTGTGGGTTGATAAAACAAAAGAAGGTTTGTAGTTGTTCCAAATTTAAATATGAACTTTTTTCTTTAAAAGTGACTAGAGAATTGGAAATCATTTCGAAGTATTTCGTTTTTCAACAAACACTGTCAACAGGCTTGATATAAACTTGGTAGCTTATGTCAATCATCCATTTTTGATTTTGCTGTCATTGTTAACGCAGATAGATTGTCATGTTGCCTAGGCCCTTAACTAAAAAAAGTTTTATACACACGCTCTCAAATGTTTCATAAGGGCCAAATTAACGGATAAACCGTTAATTTGGCCGGTGTTAATCGGCAAGCTCTACAAAATTGCATGTATTATAAATTAATTTGACCTACAACAGCCCGACAACATGTTGAAGAAGAGGTTATACGAGTAGGTTCAACCTTCGCTTGCCGTACTGTTGAGATAAAACGACTATTAGTAGATTAGATACTATCCCGATTAGCTTAAATAAGGCTTTGCTAATGTGGAAGCGCCAGGTTAGCCCGCGAAAGTCCATTTTTCTTAAATTTTTTTGCGATTTGCAGGTTATCAGGCTGTATTATAATTAACACTAGAAACGGGATATTTACCATGTCCACTGTTTGTTTTGAGTTCCCGATATTTCGGCGCTGTTGCAAGCACCATGATCACGGATAAACTGAAGTTATTGCGGGTGTGTTAATTATAATGTTAGTGACCATGACAGTTTAAAAACTTATATCAGGCTGTATGTTGATTAAAATATGATTCGCGATTACGCAGTTAATTTCAGATATTTGACAGTCCTAATAGGTAGGTATGTAACGACTGTCAAAGATCTAAAATTGACAGCCAGGACCAACGCGCAATGGCTTAACGTATTTTCCGAGGCACGGAGGAAACTTGGTATGTAATCGGTGGTCACCCATCAATGGAACAACCTAGGCAAGCGCGGTTTAACTTGAAGATAGACCCGAGCGGCTGTTATTATGTAGGCACGAGCTCCTCTAGTTTTTCCTCTCAGTGTTAACTAAAATAAGTATCAATCCGTATCCCATACACAGCTGTTTACCATTTTTATGCAAAAAGCGTTTCGTGACTCTGCCAACTTTGCTTTTCTTTAAAATATTCGCAAAAAAAATAAAACAAAAAATGGCATGATGTTGTACTGCGTTCCGCAACATCAAGGGTCGATGTCCACATTCAACGAGGCTTGCAGTCTGCATGGACACCTGTGTTCTATTCGCTTCGAGCTGGGAAGAAAAATGTACTTTTAGAAAAGACAATTATTTTCTCAAGTCACTAAACTTATTATTGTCGAGGTGGCGCTTGTGTCGGATCGTTTAGTTCCCTTCAAAATGTTTGAGTTGAGTGGTGCTGATAAAAGCGTCATGTTCGTGAACGGGCGATGTCAGTTGTGACTGGTCATCTCTTGGTTGCCACGGCTTATTTGAATTAATTATTTTACTATGGACACTTTTAACGTGCAAATCTTGCTACATCGCTCTCACATAATGTACCATCTCAACATGAATGATGTAACCAAGGTTTTGTTTTTTGATTTAAAAGAGTGTCCATGGAGTTTCTTGCACGTTCTTCTCCATAGAGATCTACGTTAGGGAATGGGCAACTACGGTACTTTCACAGTTTTTATGTCTTGTGACTGGGACTGTAGCTACATTTCATTGTTATCTTTGTTTCGACAGTTCAAAGTGCCTGTAACTGGCCTACTTGAAATAAATGCTTTGATTTTGATTTTATTAGCGTGAAGATCAACACGCACGTAAACTTTTCGTTTGTTTTCCTTTACGTGGTGAGTGAATTAGGATCTAACCACATCCTACCCGTGGTTTACCATCTGTCAGTTAGTTAGTGTTAACTTGACTGTGGTAGAGCCAAAAGAAAGAAATCAACTCTAAGAATATAAGGTATTGCATCGACGTGTCAAATTTGGTACATTTATTTTAGTTCTGTGTTTTTTCGCCTGCACAGATAAGTTGGTTGAAGTGTATGACCCTTTCACAGCTATTCTATCTCTGGCAGGAACTCTATAGCAACGAGAATAATTAAAATCACTGTGATGCTCTGTGGTGCTGAGAGTACGAGTCTGTAACCTCGTCCTCTGAACCGGTCGAAGTCGCATTGTAGACACTGTATCACGACTGTATCCCAGATTATGACACAACACACTAATTATAACATCACGCCTGTAATCTCCGAGGGGTTCGGCACAAGTGTACCTAATAGTACATACACCCATATTTCGCCAGTTATGTTTCAACCCCATGTAATTGGGGGCCAACCTATTGCTAACAACCGTGCACAAATCCAGACACAGGATCTCATGCTCAACACCGCTAGACCAATTAGATATGAAAGAAAGAAAGAAAGAAGGAAAAAAATGTTTATTTTTCGCAAGGACATGACGTGCATAAAAGAAAAAAAGAAATAACAATAATCTTAAAGCGTATCAAATATTATAAATACAACAGGACAGAAACAAAAAAACTTAACAGCTGGCACGTCGTGACTGCGACAAGCAGGTTACCACTCAGCATATGACGATGATATAAATCATGACGTCTTAGAAAAATCATCATAGCGGACTCTACACTTCGGTGGGTATCCGGCTCCTACCTAAGGTTTTATATTTCAGGTATAGACGGATTATTTAGCAGTTAAAATGTGGTAATAACAACTGCCGGGTACCACAGCGAAACAAACAAACATTCATTAACAAAACATATACAAACCTTACATATGAAGAAACATACCAGTACCGGTAACCGACCGGGAATTTCCATTCGAATACCGAACATAAATTGAAGATCAAAATTGAACAAAGGTATAATGTTCCTATTATTTACCGATATCAGAGAAACAATTCAAAGGGTTGGAACGACAAAAAAAAGGTATGGCGACCTACGGTTAATATTCAACGCGGTTATGAATACGTAACATGTATTTATTTTTGTGTTTTACAAACGAGTAGTGGAATACTTCACTCAGGTTTATTATTTGGATCCGGGAAAACAGTTTCAGAGTGGAATATAATATAATAAAAGAGAAAACAAGAAGCTTATGTTGTATTTTCAGTTGTAACACACGTGTACGATTTCAATGGCAAAAAAAACATGTTGTTTTTTTTTTAATCTTAGTTACTTGTTTACTAGAGGTGTCTTGGAATTTATTTTAATACCTTTGTGTACATAATCATCTTTTCCTACATACGTACAATAATTAATTAAGACAATCTTAAGACTTGGACCAAAAAATGGCTCCTTTTGGAGCCAATTTTTAGGTTCGTTGAGGAGGAGTTTTTACTCCTCCTCACCGCTGTCAACTGGGAATGTGTCCAAGTGACTAGCGGTGTTGCCACATTGTATGGCAAAGCTCAACACTTAGCCTTTTCTCATAGCTTACATTAGGATAACCCAATAAATATTTACATAAAAACTACCAACACTTTTATAAACCTTTTATAAATAGAAACCATCTGTTTTTTTTCAGTTTCGTGACAATTAATAAAACTAGAGTGCTAAGTCACACAACATTTGTGTAAAATCGATTACAAGAATAAATAGCAGAAAAATCAGCATTAAAAGATCATTAAACAATTTTTAACCGATCTCATTTTTTTAATGCGCCCTAAATTTTTCTGCACGTAAAAAGGGTTGTTGAACTTCAAACTTATTAAAATATTTCGTTGACAACTTTTACTTTTTTTTTCACCCTTTCTTTGAAGCATAAAATTACAAAACTTTATACTTTTTCCTCGAAAGGATTTTAATTAAAAGACCGATATCCGATTTCGGTGTTATTTGACTAAGAAACTGGAGAAATATTCTTGCCTGAGCTTACTTTATTACATTTTGTCTGTCATATTCATGCCGGGCCCGTATTCCAGCCCATAGATTATTCTATTTGAACGTCAAAGCGAGGGTCTCGGGAACAATTACATGGGACTCCACATAACTATGATTATGTGGAAAACTTTATCTTTGTTCGCAAGAACGGCGAAGTTTGATGTGGTCCAGTCTTTTTATTTGTCTCCCGGATGGACTTATGGGTAGAATAAATGTATGAGAGCATAATACTTCTGGTATTGTTTATTTTTCTTGATCATTTTCCTCGTTATAAGCCGGATAAAGGATGTTTTGGTTGCGCTGTTAAGCCTCTTACTATAGGTAAGTACACTCATGTCCCGTGGAATCCACTAACATATCATTTGACAAAACTGTGATGAGCTAAGTATTCGTTTGACAAATTCTTTAAATCAACAGGGTGACAATTTATACAGCCAGATGATACCTATTTATGTGATAGTAATAAACTAGATTAGACACTTCGTCGAATTCAGAACTCTGTTGTGTAAAAAATAAGTATAACTATAGATACAATAGGGCATAAAACAACTGATGCTCAAAGTCCTAACATTTTATTTGGTTCCGGTTAAGATATTAGAGCCATCTTGGTCCATTGTTTCCACAAAACGGGCTGCTAAATCGTTTGCACACGAAAACGGTAGATTAACCTCAATTTCGTAATGCTCTTACGATCCAGTTTTGAAACAAAATGGACTCTTAACGAAACAGGATTATGAACATTTTAATAAATTGATGTAACGCTTTAGAATTTTTTTTTTTTCTATCTTTTTAAATTCTTAGAAAATGTTTTCATAATGGCAGTATTATGTTTAATGGTTCAGCGAAATTGATTCATTGAAAAATAATAATTTCGCCTAATAACAAAACAAATACTGCTGAGTTTGTTCCAAAGCCTTTAACCTCCTCGTTTCACTCCGCGCATTTTTGCCTCTCCTGTAAAATTTGTGTTTTGTCGCATAATGTCTCTGAGGTACTCTAATACCTGTGTGTACCTACATAACTATCTTTTCTTATATATTACGTTAAGCTAACCCACTAAAAGCATAAAAACTACTAACACTTATATAAGCTTTTTATTAATAGATACCATCTGTTCTTATCAGTTTCGAGTCAATTAATATTCATATCATTTGGAATCATTTATTTCAATTTCTTTTGGGAAATTGATTAATTTTGATTCAGAAGGGCACAAATGAAAGACTTTATAAAATGATACAAAACATTGAATGAGTTACATTTATTGACGTTTATTATTTTATTAATTTAAAAGTAAAAGTTGGGCATGGTACAAATAATTGTTTATGAAAAATTTATGAAATTGGAAAAAAAAAACAATATTCTAGGGATTCCTAGATGAGCTTTGACTAAAAATCTGCCTCGTCGACAGCGTTGGTCCGACTGGTCTCCCAAGATGCAGGTGGAGTTACACAAAAAGTAGGACAGGCGGTATGCCATTGTTTGTAATGACTGATGAGGTTCTGCAATCGGTCTTTGAATAAATACAGTAATAATACTATTAGTCACACTCCGTCCAGAGCTTTCTTTCTCATAACATAATATCACGCCTGTAATCCCCGAAGAGTTAGGCAGAGGTGTACCTAATAGTACACCCACACATCCAGACTCAGCGGCTGCTACTGAGAAATTCCTGATGGACAAACCCAATATCACTTTGCCCGACCGGGGAATCGAACCCAGGACCTGGATGATCGATGATCGGCAGTCGCGTTTGCGACCACTAGACGAACGAGGCAGTCGCTCTTTGTCATTTTCATCAAAAACAATTATTTAATCCACACAAGTAAAGCTGACAATTCCAGCGCGAAAGTGTTGTTTGTTTATTTGTAGCTTAAACCATGTCATATTTATTTTGATTAATGGCCGAAATTAATTTTGTTGTTTTTCCCTCAGGGTATTGAGCGGGGCAGTGACAAAGAACGGTAAAATTTGGAACGCCAGATATGGCCCAAACCTTCTGCTGGAAACACGTAATTAAATTGTGGAATCATTCTGTTAATTACAGAAATTTGATTGCGTTTGATTGTTTAAATTTACATTTTGATTTGCCATTTCGTTTATTGCTTAATTGAAGCGCTTTTGCTTGGTAATTGTCTGGAAAATTTTGCCTTTTGTAAGAAACTATGCGTACAGGTAAAGGAACAAAGGGCGAAATTCACCAATGAAACTGAATGCGATCAGCTTATGCAAACGGCGTTCAAGAGTTTTGACTTTTGATACTGACAATCCATGAACTCCGTTTAAATCCCACTGAGTTTCTTTTGTGATACTCGCACTTAAACAGTTACATTTTTTTTCTCTTGTATCGCACTATTCAAAGCTCTTCTTCTTAGTCGTTCACTCTTGACAGACTGGTCGTGGTCATACGGGGTCGCCCAGAACTGCGGCCGCTGCCTTCAAGATCCTTTTCCGATCTCCATTGGCCGCATGGCAAGCACATTCTGCCAGAGGGGTGGTGTGGTTGGTGACAGATTTGATAGAGACTGTCCATCAGGTTGGTGTTCGACCACGTGGTCTCGTGCCTTCAACGGTACCCTTTTTTTTTCGGATGGGATATCATCAAATAACTCCTCCCGCTCTGGGCGGAGCGGAACGGAGTGTCAGACTTTTACTGACTAAAAACCATCCATGTTCCTTCTTTTGCCCTTTATGTTCCAGGGCCGCGGTATCTCTTTCGAACAGTCCCGCAGCCCTTCAACTGTACCCTGAATTACCAAACGCTCCATGGAAAAATTGTTGCGGTGTCTCATTGTTCAAAGCTCACGCCATAGTAAAAATCTTAGTCAGTCACCAAAGTGGCAGAGGTTACGTAAAATAATCATGTGCAGGATGTTTATCAAACAAAAATGGTCCAGGTGCTGACTTTTAACGGATACAAGCAATTTACTAAACAGATACTGTCCGCACTTGGAATAATAGACACACTTTGTACTAATCTAATCACCCAATGCAGAGTTTGGTTCATTTACATAATGCTTTTAACGGTCGTTACGTTTCATGCAGGCTTGCTTTCAAGTGCGGAATACCCCACAAATGTAAATTCTTACTCGTTTTTCCGAAGCCACTCTAAAGGATTTTATGCCAAGTGTTACTTGCAATACACGTTACTGGCTTTTCGACCTCAATTAGTGTTCAAGAAGAAATTAGTGGTGCATTCAGATAGCTTTTTTGACTAAAATATGTAATATCTAAATTCATTAAGCATACAACTGACTTATTCAGCGCAACATGCATGAAACAGCTGTCGATGAAACATAAAAGAGAAACAAAATTTTACGTTAAGAAATAATTTTCGGTAATCCACCCTTAGGGGTGTGGGGGAAGGGGTATAAAAACTGGTGTGAAAATATCAGAAGATCCGTTTCCGAATTCAACTCAAATGAATTTACACGCAAAAGCTACTTTTCATCCAATAAATTGCTTGCAAAAAGAAATGTAAATAACCTTCCCATTTCTTAATATTGCTTTCTGCCTAACCTCATTTCATAGATCGGTACAGTCGAACCCTAAAAATCAAATAAACAACATCAAATAAATTCATAGGAAACATAACTGATTTCTATCTACCCGCGAGGTAAATTGGATTCCGCTTTTTATGTCCAACTTAACGAAATTCTTACACTTTTGGAATAGTAACGTAATAAAGGCAATTTTATTTTTGTTTGTACTACAAAGTTGCCTTTTGACCTGATTGCTGCGAGCAATTTATCGAAATAGTCAGATATACCAGGTTAGTTTTTTAGTACTATGAAACAAATTCGCTTGTAGGTACTTCGGCTATGGGGTTCGAATGCCCATCTTATTCTTCCGGGATATCGCCAAGCGGTTGGACTCTTCACGTGACCTGAAGAGTGGTATATTTTTTGGCCAGAGAATCAGCATTGCCATCCAACGTGGTAATGCTGCCAGCATTCTAGGCACTTTTCCCGTTGACAACGATGTGGCCGATTTTTTTTGACGCCCTGTAATCCTATTCCCTTTTGATACTAACACATAGTAGTAGTACGCAGTCTGCACTAAAAGTATCGGGAATGGAATATTTCCACTGTTCCTGTCATATTAAAATCTTTTTAATTGAAAACTCCTTGGTTTTAAAAATCGAATACCATTTATTTATTTAAAAAAAGATTCTCGGTCTTGTCACAAGGTTTTGTCAAACTTGTTTAGTCGTTGAGAAAATGGAATTGACTCGAGAAAATTCAAGAGCGACGATTTATTATGACTTTCGAAGTGGTTTAACACAAAAACAGTGTGTTGACCGGATGATTTCTGCATTTGGTGATGAAGCCCCATCCAAAACCACAATTTATAGCTGGTTTGCTGAATTTCAATGTGGACGTGTCAAGCTCAGTGATAATCCCCGTCAAGGTCGTCCAAAAACTGCAGTCACCCAAGAAAACGTTGATGCTGTGCGTAAGCTGATTGAGGAAGATCGACATGTGACATACCGCGAAATTCAGGCAACTTTAGACATTGGCATGAGTCAAATACAAATAATCTTGCATGAACAATTAGGTGTAAAAAAGTTGTTTTCCCGATGGATACCGCATTCGCTCTGTGAAGAGCAAAAAGCGGCTCGCGTTACTTGGTGCGTCAGAACTCTCGAAAGATTCCACGCAGGATCCTCAAATGCTGTATACAACATCGTATCAGGTGACGAATCCTGGATATACGCGTACAAACCCGAAACAAAAAACCAGTCACGAGTTTGGGTGTTCGAAAATGAGTTAAAGCCAACAAAAATTGTTCGTTCACGGAGTGTTGCAAAAAAAATGGTGGCCACGTTTGTATCCAAAACCGGCCATGTTGCGACTATTCCTCTTGCGGGACAAAGAACGGTTAATGCAGAATGGTATGCTAGCATTTTGTTTGCCACAGGTCGTTTCTGAACTCTGTAAAGAGAACTGCAACCGCCGCATCATCCTCCATCACGACAATGCGAGTTCTCACACCGCGCACAGAGCAAAAGAGTTTTTAGAGCAAGAAAACATAGAATTATTAGACCATCTGCCGTACAGCCCCGACCTACTTTCCCTAAAATAAAGAATAAATTGCGTGGTCAGAGATTTTCATCACCTGAAGAAGCTGTGGACGCCTACAAAACGGCCATTTTGGAGACCCCAACTTCCGAATGGAATGGTTGCTTCAATGATTGGTTCCATCGTATGGAAAAATGTGTCAAATTTCGCGGAGAATACTTCGAAAAGCAATAAATATATTTTTAAATAGTACTGTTGTGTCACTTCCTTGATTCCCGAAATTTTCAGTGCCGCCCTCGTATAGTATAACGGGCTGATGTCCGCAACTCCACGTCAAAGCGCGTATGTTGCACATATTATTTTTATTATTTACCTAATTCGGTTTGAATGAATCACGAACTTATTCGGTTTTCACTAGCAGTAAGTGGCCCAATAATTAATACTGTTATAACATTTACACTCACATCTCGCCTAACGTTACTGACAACTGGCCTAAGAGAATAAATCTTAAAAAAAATAAAAAAACACTGCAAACGTGACATAAAAAAACACGCACTTCAAAGATCTTCTTCAACATTCTTGTCACCCATTGGTAGCCGGATCATATAACCAGGGCCTATTAGTGAAGTTAAAATTAGCCATTGAAAAGCGAGCAGACTCATACAAAGTAGCTGTTAGAATTCCCCATTGAAAAGTATCAAATACTTAAAGCTCACAATTTATGTCGAGAATGAAACATGATTCTTGACACTTCTAAATCGGTTGAACCGTGTACCATTCTAGTTCGAATTCTTGAAGATATTTGGTATAATAAAGACGGGCTTAGTGGACATTCTGGAGTTCCAATCTGTTTCCGTATGGCTCTTAAGAATCGTGAGGGAATAGTTTTCTTGGGGATTGCATATACTTTATACATGCTTGTGGGAATTGGGACCTGATTTGCGCATTGGTTAGGATTTTCTTTGTAAAGATTGCTAGTCTGATATTGCTTTGAACGGTCGTGTAGTTAAGTATATATCTATTTTAATCTATACCTATGAATGATAATTATGTTTCAAATATCCGAATTGTGGCAGTGAGAATATGTCTACACCGTTATGGTGGAAGCACCTAGGTAGCCCGCAAATTCAAATTTTCTCACGTTTTTTACAATTATCAAGTCAAAGGTAACAAAATATGACTAGCGGCCATAACAAATATGGCTTTACAGAGTTATAATCATTGAAATCATCAATACCACCCTTTTAAGTTCATTTAATACCATTGAATGACAATTTCATGAAAAAGTCATTCAATGGGATTAAACTTAGAGGCTTTTATTGACGATTTTAATACATGCGTGTTACGGCCGCAAATCATAATATTTAGATCAACATACAACATGACACTGACTGGCAAATTGCAAAAAACGTAAGAAAATTTTCCTCTTCTCGCCAATTAACGAGAAAGCCATCCAAGGCATCTCGCCATCTTTTCCTCGGTCTACAGCGACCCCGTCTAACTATCTCAGGGCTCCAGTATTGTGATATGCGGGCCCACAAAGTAAACTGGCTTATTTATATGATAAAGTTTCTATAAAAGCAGATTCTATCAATGCCAACAAAAAGAACTAAAGGTTTGTACAAAAAAGATATAGATTCTGAATAATGTATTTTTAATAGTGAAAACCTATTCAGTTTAGGTAAAACTTTACTTACTGCTAGCTAAATATTCTAGGATCAAAACTAACAGTCTGACATTAGTGTAATGTAAGTAATTTATGGTAAGAGCATTGAAACATAAACCTTTTGAGTAATATAAACAAAATGTTGCTTTGAAACTACTCCAATGAGTTCACAAAAACAATGTTGGTCCATTTGTGCATGCGTTTTACTATTTAAAGCTCAAAATACGAGTACATGTGTGTTTTCTGAAAGAAAATCATGAACAAAATATTTTTTTTGAAGTGGCAAAATAATTTAACCTAAATTATGTAACTTAAGCAGCTTAAATAGCTTACCTAATAATCTCTACGAATCTACAAATATGTATGTATGTATATTAGGTACTAGCAACTTGACAAGATCACATCAAAATCTTAACAACCCGGTCATACAGCCAGACATGGAATGCAGCATTAAATAATTATAATATGTGTCGATATACATGTGCAAACATTACATGGAGAAATTGTAAGTAAACAGTAGTTGTACTAGGTGCCGCAAAATCACAGGATAGTGCAGAGTTGCAGCTCATTGAATTCCTATATAGGAACAAATGCCTGCATAAGCTTCTGATTATATTCTCCGGTTTACACCAATCTTAGTAACTTATATATACGTAAAAAAGCCATAGGACAAGGCACGTTATGTTCCTAAAACTCCGCCTACATTATTTCATAGACAATTTCATGTCTTCCTCCCATAGGATTCGTGAGCAAATAACGTGAAATTATGTAAATGTTAAACAAGATTCTCATTTACTCGCATTTCGGTAATGTAAGGCGTATTATACTAACGTATATGGGTAGGTTGAGATACTCAGTATTTTTCCCAGCCCAATGATGACTGCATATGGGATCCCAAATTACAATGATTTATTAGACCAGCTACACATTGAATACGATTGTTTTTTTTCGTACTTAAACATATGACACTGATTTTACGAATCGAGTATGAGCTGGTTAGCTTCATGTTCTAATTTCTATATACGGAATTAGTAATAGTAGTAGTGGGGTAATAAGGATTGGACGTTCATATTGTATTTGCAACGCACGACATAAAATAATCGCCCATTAATATCAAATTGTTTTCTATAATATCGGAACCATAGGCGCGTATACGCACGACGAACCAGGGTTCAAAATTATCAAGATAATTATTTGCTTAAATAGGTACTAAGATGTCAGATAATTATCCATGCTGATTCACAGTTTGATTTCGCGAATTCAGTCCAAAAAAGGATTTTGTTTTTCGATATTTTCGTAAGTATCACTCCGGTCCTGTATTATGAAATATTTTTTTTTTCTTCTCACGGGTGACCACTGAAAACCAGCGCTGTGATGTGGGCCCTCCATAGCAAAGCATCATGCTGAGTGGTAGCCTGCTTGTCGCAGTCACGACGTGCAAGCTGTTAACTTTTCTTTTTCTGTTTCTGTCCTGTTGTATTTAAAATATTTAATGCGCCTTATGTTTATTGTTATTTTTTTTTGGATGCACGTCATGTCCCTGCGACAAATAAATATTTTTTTTTTCTTTTTCTTTCTAAATATAAAAAAAATACATAAGATTCAAATACTGATATCGACATGACCAAAGTACGATTAACCGTAAACCCGGACTCGATATTATTACTAAGCTCAAATGTTCCACCAAGATTGAATCTGACATTAAAATCTCATGCTGACACGAGAGCACAAGAACAAGAAAGTCTCCTCGATAAAAACTTCCTGCCGTGTTTATAAGACACAGCAAGTTTTAACGTCCCAGGAAGCCACATCAACTTTGTTGTAATAAATATGTTTTGCCGGCTAAGTATGTGTTATCTCGGGGGATAATTGAAAAACTTCTGACAGGGGTTAAACTGGTACTGGTACATGTAGCCCCTGCCTTATGGGGAGAATGGGTGACTGTATAGGGACTGGGGTGGGAATTATTCCTATTTAATTAAACAAATTCCGACTTCCGAGGTCCGGTGTTGAGGTAGGTATTGCAACTGACCAGTGGCAAGGGGTTCTATTACACCTATTGGGAGTATAATAAATGATTAAGCGAATGACTCCCGGTCCATAAGTAGTAAAGGGAACGGACACACTGTTGGTTTAGTTAGTAAGAGTCTGACAGGTCCGCCAGTTTACCTCAAGGTAGAGGACATGCAATGAAAAAGGAGTCCTTAATATGATTCCTATTAGGTTCTTTTTTAACGAATAACAAAAAAAAGGAGGAGGTTATCAAGTCGATTGCTCTGTCAATTATTGTGAAATGATTTCGACGATTCTTTTTTCTTTGAAAGAGTATTATTTTGCGGTGGTCCTGTTTAAGAAGAAGAAGTGGTGTAAGGTGGGCACCAGCTCACCTTCGGAGATATACAAAGGAACTCTTCAAGAATAAACAGAAAATCTGTCTTGATGACTGCAATCGCTTGAATATTTTATTTTTTACACAATTTCATTGTAGAAAGCTTTTGCCAACGCGGCGTGCAGCTCGAAAATTATTGTAAATGTACTACTAGGATAGAAAGTAACCATGTCCTCCTAAGTCCAAGCATGACCTATGTGCTATATGTTATCAATATCTCATCATTCCCATCAGGTGGTAAAGCAATTCATCGGCACACAGAGTTAGCCAGTAGAGAGAGGAGGGACGAGGGAGAGGGGGTTGGGTAGGGGGGGAGGGTGAGTTAGTTAGTATTCATAATTTTAATTATATATTATTGATAGCTGATCTTGGTTTATGTCGTTCTCTTTAAACCAACGTCTGGTTTCAACAACAGATATATTAAGTAGACAATATGTTTTTTACCGGTGACAAGATATTGATCTTATCCAAACTTATCAATACAGATTGATAGATGAGGATGCCACTAAATGATAATTATAAGTGGTTATTATTTTATCAAATAGGGTAAGTATTGTACATGACTTGATATTAAAGACAAAAGTGATTAATTTACTATCAAAAGATGTAAAACACTGTAAACATTTGTTGTAGTAGAATTTCCGTTATGATAATTATAATCAATAAATTGAGGAGTAGGCGAACTTTCTGACGCCCGTTGATTGTTTTTCTCTTTTAATACTGTACATTTTTTTATTATTTATTTTAGTTTATAAATTATACAGGTTTATATAAATACGTATGAAGGTCGGTGGTAAAACAAGCAGCAACAGTGTAAATAGTAAGTAACAATACACCAATGCATTATGCGTCGATCTACCTTAGATAATGTATAGTTTACAATAATATGTACCTATTTAGCCTCAATGTATAAGTATTTTTAAATAATTTCTTAATTAATGAATTATAATATCAGGAGATATTTTAAATTGCTTCACAAGCTCCACGAACACATTTTTGAATTTTACCAAAATGAAGGGAAGGTAGCCAAGTAATTAATATAAATTATGGCAGAAATTTTACCAATAATTATCTTGCGATAAATTCCTTTTATGGTACCATAACATGCATTATGCTTGAAATACTGTTTCATGATGCTTTTAAGCTTAAGTACCACGTACATGAACGCTGAATACAACATGTTATTAAAATATGATCATGTGACATTACAGAAGAGGAAATTTTATGTTATTCGGATGTTTGAGCTGTTTTAATACGGTGCTAATGACTATTCATAGTCGAAAATTCATTGTATTTAATAATATCAAGAAATTATTGATAAACTAAAAAAAAAATCTGTGGCGACAGTCTCAACTCCTTTTAAATATGACATTTTTGTAAGTACATAATGTCAAACTAAAGCCCGATTACACCACAAGTTGCTTGACGGTTAACTAATTTGACTCATCAAATGATTGACTAATATTAAGTTTTATCATAAAACCTGATGTTACTATAAATATTAAATTGTTTGTGAATTGTAACTTTGATTCATGGTTTCATTCGTAAATTGTAAAGTACGTTCCTTAATGAATACTCAACATAATTGTTTTACAGGTAGTACGTAATTCAGGCTTAATTAAGATTACAGGAAGCGGTAACATGGCGGAACATCCTGAAACAATTAATCTTAGAAACACCTGATGAACAGCATCCGGCTTTTAAGAAATGAATTAAACGAGATGTATTTAATATTCCACTTTTCTAATAATAGGTATTATGATTCTTTTCGTCATCATCATTTCAGCCGAAAGACGTCCACTGCTGGTCATAGGCCTGGCCCAAGTGTCGCGACATTGACCGGTCCCGTGCGTCTCGCATCCAGCGGATCCATGCATCCTTCACCAGGTCATCGGTCCATCTAGTGGGAGGCCTTCCAACGTAACGTCTTCCGTTCGGCGGTCGCCACTCCAGAACTTTTCGGCCCCATCGGCCATCCGTTCTGCGAGCAATGTGCGTAAGGCACACTAACCCACTGCCATTTTTGTTTCATAAGATTCATTTTAAATAAAACAATTTTACATTTACTCGCTGAAAACTTGTGATAGATGATAAGAGCTTTTCTACTGACTTCCACTTTGCAATTTTAGTTAGTTTTTTAGGGTTCCTAGTTCACCTCCAGAGGATATAATGAAATACTTCTGAGTCAATAGTATACTATAATGTCCAAGAATTTACACTGACACCATTTTATTACAAAGAGTCTTATTATAATGCATGTTCCCTATTGCCTCGCTAGCACCCAACTGGACACCGTCGAGCTATCGCTTACATACATTTTATTGTGTCATCACTGTGGAATGCGTAACGTTCCTACAATACTCCCCTTCTTAAAAAAAAATTTTACAATTATAAAAAAAAAAACAAAAATTTTATACACGTTGTAAGTCATGGTTACCCTATCATTCATTATAATTATACAGTACGTCGATAATGTTACACTGATACACGCTGTACTACTGAATGTGCTGACACTGATTTTCTGTGACAATTGTGATACATTGTTATTACTTTGTCGACCTACATCATATTTCGCTAGTTATAGGTTTACATTGTTATGAAATGAATACATTAACGTGTTTATGATTATTACAGTTGTCCATTCTTCGTTCCAGTAAACATTTGAATTGATGATATCACTTAATTTATTCTTATTATCTAATTTCACATAACTATATCTAATACATTGCTGGCGCTACCGTTGTTGCGACTGGCGTAGCCTGGGCGGTTGCCTGTCCAGCCGTCCCAACGCGACCTTCCTCGAGTTGAGACACGAGATGATCAACAAATTTTCCATGCACGTGTCTGCCACACTTTTTGAGAAACACATAGAGACATACACTTGTAACTATTGCGATCAGCACAAAAACAAGTACACCGTACATTTCGATTTTCCTCTCCATTTCCGTTCTAGCACTGTTGTCCGAACCCGTCTGTGCCACTATAACTTGCTCGTTCTTTGATTGTGGGTTTCCCATGTTTATAAAAATGGCCATAGGCTAGTGACTAAATGCTATCTTTCTAAGGCAATGAAAATCAGTTTTATTTGTAGTGCTATTAATATTAGTCGCACTTTTATGTTGTTATTACTCTCTTTTACTTTTGCTGACCAATTATAAATTGAACCGCACAGTCGGCTTAACCACCCGTCCACTACGTGTGGTGCGAGTCATTAACTTGTTGCTATTTTCATGCAAGTTGCCTTGTTCATTATTAGCTAATTTGGGTACTATACTGTATCTACTTATGTTGCTATCTAGATCCTCATCATTTACCTTAGCAGATTCCTTTAAAACATAGGCAGGCTTTAACCGATCTATTGAGACACTTAACTCTCTATTACTTAATTGTACTTTAAAAACCTTTGTATTTCTGCTTATGACGCGGTAGGGGCCATCATACGTAGGGGTTAGTGGTTTTTTAATCTTATCGCTCCTTATAAATACGTGCGAGCATGTCTCTAAATCCTTATAAACGAATAATTTACGTGAATCGCTATCTGCTCTTGGCTTGGGCCTTAAGCTATGAACCGTTTCTCGCAATTTTTCAACGTATGTATAGTGGCTGATATGTTTAATATCTGTGTCATTGTAAAAATCGCCCGGTAAGCGTAACGGCTGGCCTAGTACTAACTCTGCGGCGCTAAAGCCGGTTTCACACCTGCCCGCTGCCCTAAGACCGAATAAAACTGTTGGCAGCTCGTCATCCCAAGATGTTCTGTCCGTCATTCGACATGTCAATGCTACTTTAAGCGCGCGGTGCCATCTCTCTATCTTTCCATTTCCCTGTGGGTGGTACGGTGTGGTTCGTATTCTCTCTACTCCTAACAGTTTAAGTAAGTTGGTAAACAATTCGCTTTCGAATTGTCTACCCTGATCACTGGTCAGTCTAGACGGGCATCCGAACCTGCAAATCCAATTCTCGTAAACTGCTTTTGCCACCGTTTCTGCAGTAATGTCTGCAATAGGTATTGCTTCTGGCCAGTTTGTGAACCTATCAATAATAGTAACACAATATTTGTTACCTCTCTGTGTCGTTTGTAGAGGCCCTACGATGTCGACGTGTATGTGTTGAAACCTCTCGCTCGGTGTAAACGCGCCCAAACCTGAAATCACATGTCGATTCACTTTAGTTTTTTGGCACTTTATACAACTTTTTGTCCACGTTCTAATATCTTTATTAATTCCAGGCCAAAAAAATCTGGAAGTTACCATTTTTACTGTTACCCTAATACCTGGATGGCTTATATCATGTATTGATTTAAATATTAATTTTCTGAAACTTTCTGGTATATATGGTCTGATGTTATTTGTTGATGTTTCACAATATATACTTCTGTTTACGTAAGGTAACTTAACTCGTTTCAACTGTATTCTTGTCCCTTCATTGCTATTTAGCAAATCGGTAATATGATTATCCTCATCCTGTTTCGCCGCTAATTCCTCGTAATCAATTATGTTTGGACACACTATAGTCTCAACACGTGATAAAGCGTCCGCTACTGCGTTTTCGCTACCGCTTATGTGTTGAATGTTGTTGGTATACTCACTTATATAAATTAACTGTCTAATACGTCTGGATGTTTCTTTTTCTGAATTTATTTTTGTTAATGCATGTACCAGAGGTTTATGGTCTGTGAATACCGTTAACTCTCTTCCTTCAATGAGATTCTTAAAATGCATAATAGACATATAAATAGCGAGTAATTCTCTGTCGTACGTGGAATATTTCTGTTGCGTTTCGGATATTTTTTTTGAAAAATATCCCAATGGTTGCCAAATGCCTTGAATTTTTTGTTGCAAAACGGCACCTATACATGTATCGGATGCATCTGTCATTAATGACAATGGAACACCAGTAACTGGGTGCGCGAGTGTTACGGCGCTTTGTAGGCTCTCCTTACACTGCGCGAATGCTATTTCTGAGTCCTTGTCCCACTTTATGACTGACTTATCCTTTTTCTTTGAATTATGTAGAAACTTATTCAAATGTGAATGATATTCGGCTGCCTTAGGTAGGTGTGCCCTATAAAAATTTACCATGCCTAGAAATCTTCTCAATTCTTCCACAGTTTCCGGTCTTGGATAGTCTGTAATAGCCTTTATCTTGTCAGATAAGGGACTGATACCGTTTTGTGTTACTTTATACCCTAGGAAATCTATTTCATTTTCGCCGAATCGGCACTTACTACTGTTAATCGTGATGCCTATTTTTGCCATGCGCTCGAATATTTGCTTTAAATGTTTCCTATGACTAAGCTCATTTTCTGACGCTACTATGACGTCATCGATGTAGCAAAATAAAGAACTGATTACCTTTTCTTTTTCGTCTGTCAAATTTTCTAGTCCCTGCAATACGGTATGGTCCATAAACCTTTGGAAGGATTGTGCGGCGTTTCTTAACCCGAACGTCATGCGCGTGAATTCGAAAAGCCCAAAAGGTGTAATAATGGCAGTCTTTTCTACGTCTTCCGGGGCTACTTTAATGAAATGGTACGCTCTGTTAATATCTAACCTGGAGAACACTTCTTTCCCTGACAACGCATACGTGAAATCATGCAACCTCGGCACGGGGTACCGGTCGGGTTTTGTTATTGCATTTAACCGCCTATAATCACCACACGGTCGTATTTGCCCGTCCTTTTTCGGAACCACATGCAAAGGGCTCGCCCATTGGCTACTCGATGGCTGACATATGCCCATTTCCTGCATTACACGAAATTCATTTCTCACCTGTTTATATTTGTCCGGTGGTAGGGGCCTGGCGCGCGCGTGGACCGGCGGACCCGTGGTCTCGATGTGATGGTAAACTGCGTGGTTGGGCGTATCTTTAAATGACACTGGCCTTGTTATCTCTGAAAACTGCCTCAATAAATCACAGTAAGGATTATCCGCACTAATAGTCGTAAGGGACGGTTCCCTGGTACTTATGATGGACCCTACTGCGTATAATTTCGTCACTTGATCTATCAACTTCTTGTTGTATAAATCTACTACTAATCTATGCGTTCTCAAAAAATCAGCGCCTATAATTGGTCTTCTGACATTACATATTATGAATGTCCACTTATAACTACGTCTTAAGCCTAAGTTAAGTTCTAACACTACGATACCAGACGTACTTATTTCCGTTCCATTTGCTGCGAATAATGTATATGGGCATTTACTGTAATTTTTACCACAAAATTTTGTCGCGGGAACCACTGACACATTAGCACCAGTGTCTATCAAAAAATTCATCCCGTTTTTACTGTCCGTGACACAAAGGCGATGGTTTTCATCTAAGCTGGCGCATTCTCCCATCGATCTCGAACGCACCACATTTAGTTTCCCTTGGTAGTGTTTCCATTCCAGTTACACGGCTGTTCGCAACTTCTGGCTGCCTCCCGAAAACGAAAATGATACCTGCATAACCAGTCGGCACTCTGCGGTGTGCGCCTCTGGCCTCGTGATTGTGAACGAGACCTGCTCACACTTCTGTCTCTGCTCCATGGACGATAACTGCGCCGATCATCACGTCGTTTTATTTCGTTAACCTCTACTCGTAACGCCTTGAGTTCTGCAGACATGTCTCGTATTTCGGTCAGTAATTCCGTGTTTATATTTGTGGCCGACGGCGGTGAGCATTTTACCTCTGAAATCTCCCCGCTGCGCAAGTTATCCATGATTTTATCTGCCATACCTGCGAGCTCATCCAATTTGGCTTCACCATTACAGCTGGCGAGTATAGCTCGCACCCATCCGGGTAACCTTGACATCCATAGGTTTTTTAGGGTATCTCCTGCCGTAGCTGTGTTCTTGGCTAGCTCACGCATTTTTGCCAGTAATTGTGATGGCCTCTGTTGACCTAGGTCCATCTCCTTTACAAGTTTATGGAACTGTGCTTCCGCGCTCTCCTGGAAAACTTTTAGTAATCTTTTCTTCAACGTCGTATATCGCTGCTGCTCTGGCGGATCATCTATCAAATCCGCAACCTGACTTAGCTCTTCTTTTCCCAGTTTTGCCAATACTAAATCGTATTTGACATTCTCCCCTTGATGCTGTGGTCCTATTATGGCTTCGAACTGCGCGAACCACATGCGTGGCATATCGGTCCAAAAAGAGGGAATTCTCGCGTTCAAACTGATTCCCGCCATTTCGTGATTGACCTGCTGCTGCATGGCTGCTGGCACTGGATGAACAGGGTTCGCCATGTCTTGATATTTTATGCGTTATGTAATCACAGTCACTTTACCGCGATACTGACCACTTGGTTACACAAATCAGACGTGCCGCGATATAACTGCAAGGCAAAAGGCGTCGGGGTCACCAATTTAGGGTTCCTAGTTCACCTCCAGAGGATATAATGAAATACTTCTGAGTCAATAGTATACTATAATGTCCAAGAATTTACACTGACACCATTTTATTACAAAGAGTCTTATTATAATGCATGTTCCCTATTGCCTCGCTAGCACCCAACTGGACACCGTCGAGCTATCGCTTACATACATTTTATTGTGTCATCACTGTGGAATGCGTAACGTTCCTACAGTTTAATTCTTGATTTTACTGAAATAGGGTTTTGAATTCTATCAGTACCTATGGCTTTCTCCATACACTACACATTCATCTCATGTTAGAGTTGTTCCCAGTCAAACCCATTGCGACTGAAAATCATCTATTACACAAAGCGACCACTGCCTAACGATAACTGATTACTTGTAACCCAATTACTAGAAATAGCAAAGCTTACACAAGTTATAGTTATCACTGTCAGGCCCTTGGCTATTTAAAACATCAGTCATACGTGGAATAGCTGGAACCGACTCACAAAAATAACAAAGCGTTTCAATGATTAAATAACGGCACCAATCCAAGGAATAAAATAGCTAACCAACAAGATTCGACAAAATACGTTATGTAGTTTTTGCCTAACCACACGGGAATATGGTGTAAGTTTATACATGTAAGATCCGACAAGGATCGATCCATCCAGTGCCTAGTGCTATTCTCCAGTTACGCTTCGAAATTCAAAAGGTATCGAAGCCTGAATCCGCGATAGCTTACATGATTTAACTTTAAAAACAAATGAATACGTTTTCGAATTGTGTGTTCGTTCGAATATTAATTTAAAATTCAAATGATATCGAAGTGTTTATGCTTTAGGAACAATCGAAGTGCCTTTCATAGATATTGTACCTTTGTGGAATTATACATTTTGTTGCTACCTTTGCCGGGTCAGGCCGAACAAGTACAGCCGACAAAAACCTAGCATTATTTTCTCTTGCTCCAATTTTGATGATATATACCGGTATTTTTAAAAACATCTGCCATGGCCACTTTAGAAAAAATATAAGGGCTGTTGAGCATCTTAAAATATTACGTGATTCGAATTTGGGATGCTGGGATGAGGTAACGTTTTGCACTGATATTTGTTCCCCGAAATAGGCTTTTTTAGACAGGAACACGTTTTTTCTAAACTGATTTATTCGAAAACAAATGAAGTGAAAACAATTTAAATGTTTACTTAAATATTTATGAAAGATTAACCTTATAATCTTAATGTTTATAGTTTCCGAAATACTCCTAATCGTTTGTTATTTCATCCCCTAAAATATCATAGTTTTCGAAACTTCATCAGCATGCATGGTTAGAAATTATAAGTTCACGAATCGTTTTCATGTGGGATTTCCCAAAGTCCTCTGCCATTAGAATGTTTCAGAACACAATATTTTAACCGTAGTACAGACAGCTTCGAAATTTAAATCGAATCAGAATTTTTCAATATTAACCCTAAACGTTTTTTTTTGTGCGATGTGTACCTATTACTATATTTAAATTAGGATCAAACGACCAATTACGACAACTCTATCGTCAAAATACAGAAGAACAATTTCACTAAAAGAAATTTTGGAAAAACCATGTTGTAATCTTGTTATCATTTCCAAAGAGTCCAGTTGGTTTTATCTTTGAAGATAGATCGACCATCGTTGCGTAATTCCTAATGATTGATGAGGAGTGAGATCGAACGCAAATCTAAATATTTAGATTTGGGGCTTAGAAGTATTATTTGTGTCTCGTTCCATTATCCTTCTGCTTCCTACTTTGTTATATTACGTATTTTTTTCAGTTACTGATTAATTAGAGATCTTCTTCTAGAGTAGAGTGATTTCATACTTAAATGGCCCTAAATTAAGCTTTTATACTTACTTTTAAGCTTCCGGCATTGTCTTCTTAAAAAACAGAAAGCCAAACAGTCCATTAACGTTCCCACAGCTGGGATACAGGCGTCCTCTCTGTGTGAAGAGTGGGCCACTATCCACTACGCGGGCCCAGTGTGGCTAGTGGATATCATTAATTGGTTCTTCGTCGTTGAAGTTCTACCACCACGTAAGTCATATTAGGCGATTTGACATTTAGATTTTTGATGCCGTTCGCTTGATGATGCGTATGCCGGAAGACGCTTTGTTTCGCATTGCATACATTGATATATAAAAACCCATATCAATGATTGCATCGTTTGTATTGCATACATTGATATATAAAAACCCATATCAATGATTGCATAGTATAATTATGCAGATTTTTCAATCTCATTATAAAGTTGCTATTTTTGACTTACGTGGTGTTAAAACTTCAACGACGTCTTGCACATTCATTTTGCACAAGGCTATGGTATATCAAAACATTGTCCAAGCTAGATTGAGTTCTCAAACTGTTTCAGTACGATGCATAATCATAATAATATTTATCTCTATCAAAGTTCTACTTCAGAGTTGTTAGCCGTAGAATTGAGCACCTAATTCTGAAATGCAAGCTTCAAACGGTATCTACTCAGACTACTAATTGCAACTAATTCCGACTTCGCATTCCTATTTGATAGCCACTTAGTGAAAACAATAAGTGTCCAAAACTGAATGGCAAATCAGAGATGGGTTTCAAAGAAGTAGAGGAAGATAACGCAAACGCAGGGATGATGAGGTGCCTGCCAGGGCTGCGGGACTGTTCGAAAGAGATACCGCGGCCCTGGAACATAAAGGGCCAAAGAAGGAACAAGGGTGGTTTTTAGTCAGTAAGGGTCTGACACTCCCTTCCGCTCCGCCCAGAGCGGGAGGGGTCATTTGATGATTTCCCACCCTCCAAAAAAAAAATAAAAAACAAGGGATGATGAGGTCGTGGAGACAGTTGGTGCTTAGTAGGCTAGAGTCACGAGAGATCGTGATAAATGGAGGAGCCTGGGAGAGGCCTATGCGTCAAAGGACGCGCTGATTGACGAAGACGCCAGGGTTCTATTATATATTTATTATATTATATTTATTACATTATATATTTATTTTAACTATTGCACCTCGGGATGGGGGATCCCCATCCCGAGGTGCAATAGTTAAAATAAATCATCATCTGCCTAGCCTTTTCCCAACTCTGTTGGGGTCGGCTCCCAGTCTAACCGGATGCAGCTGAATACCAGTATTTTACATGGAGTGACTGCCTATCTGACCTCCACAACCCAGTTAGTACTGGGTAATACTATACCTCTTGGTAAGACTGGTTGTCAGACTTACTAGGCACTGACTACCTGTAACGACTGTCAAAGATCTACAAATGACAGCCGGGACCAACGGCTTAACGTGCTTTCCGAGGCACGGAGGAAACTCGGTATGTAATGGGTGGTCACCCATCCACAGACCAACCTAGACAAGCACGGCCTAACCTAAAGATCGATCTGAGCGGCTGTTATTATTTTGCCACGAGCCCCTAAATAAATAATAGAATGGTTAAAATAAATAAATTATAATTTAAACGTTTATTTATCTCCACAAATTACATCGTTATGTTAGATACATATAGGTTGACACGTAGATAAGCAGAAAGTTGTTATTTGTAGGAGATCTGGAGTCTAAACTAAGCCTAGGCGTGTATTTTAGAACTCCTGGCCTCCCATTACATCATTAATAGTTATTGTCAACGAGGAAATAGTGCAAAATTGGTGACGGTGTGTATAATTATGGATGTGTGTATGTTTTTACATAAGTATGTATTCATTTACTAGTAGTATGTTAAGTTATGTTTTGCTTAATTTATATTTTATTTTGTTTTAGTCAGTCAGTAAGTAAAGACTTTATTATTAGGTGAAAATCTATGTGATAATCCCTATTTTGTAGATGATATTGGCAGTATAATAATAAAATAATAATAATATCTTGGGACAACCAACACATCGCCATCTGATCCCAAACTAGGCAGAGCCTGTACTATGGCAACCAGACCACTGATAAACATACTTATATATTTCTAAATACATACATATTATAGATAAATTACCCGGATACAGAACAAATAATCATACTCATCGCACAAAGATTTGTCCTGTGTGGGAATCGAGAACCCACGACCTCCGTCCTAGCAGTCAGGGTCACTAAAAACTAAACCAACAAGCCTATCAAAATAAATTGTTATAAATCGTATTCACTGGGAAAAAAGGTAAGCTGAAGTGGTGCTAATCCTTTTTTTAGAGAAGAAGTAACATGGATAGGTTTTAGTCAGTACAAGTTTGACACCTTCCGCCACGTTCTTTCACTCAAACTGGAAAAGCTATAGGCGTAAAGCATTTGTTTCAAGAAAAACATCGCAATAACCTTACGATGTTATAATAACACGGACGTCATGGCAAATTATTAATGTTGATGATTTCTTATACTAACGGTAGTTTTAATATTACGCAGAACACCCACGTTCGTTGAGTAATTACCTCATTTTATTTTCTACGTTTTACAAGTCTTGTAACCATTTAGTTTCTCGTACTCATCACCTGCCTAGCCTTTTCCCAACTATGTTGAGGTCGGCTTCCAGTCTAACCGGATGCAGCTGAATACCAGGATTGGATTGAATCATGGAGCGATTGCAGCAACTGCTGTGGCTTAACATGCTTTCTGAGGCATGAAACTCGTTACGTAATGGATAGTCACCCATCCACAGACCGACCTAGGCAAGCGCGGCTTAACCTTTTAAGATCGGCCCGTACGGATGTTATTAATTAGCCATGAGCTCGTCTCCAGCTTTATTATCACGTACTATTCAATAAAATTCATTTAAAATCTTACTCCCACACACAATACGCAAGCAAACTAATTAGTTTTTTTGTGAGTAAATCATAACAGATTACTTGATAAAGAATATCAGTACGCCTGTCTGTAAATTCACTGCTACAGCACAGCCGCAGAAAATCCGGGTTGGTGCGCACTTGATACCTTCTGGATTCCCGCTGATAGCCCCCATAAGCCTTTAAAAGAACCGCAGCTTTCCTTTCGACAGATATTCCAAAAAGTTTGCGATACTTTACATTTTTACATAATAGAAGAGTATGCGGAAGACAACGAATTTTATGTCATGCCAACCTGACAAATCCTTGATCATGAATAAAATAATAAAAAAATATTTATTTCAATACAGTGACAACCTTTTTGCGGACAAAGTACAACATACAGACATTATGTCCCACAGATAGGTCCCCTGGCTCCTAAGCTAGGTTTTCACCTGTGACTAGGGAGACAGTGTTTTCCATTAAAAAAGTCATTATGTATGTAACAAAAAATGTAGCGAACTCATGGGTAATAAGCTTGTAATCTGAAGATACGATAAAAAGATAAAAGTTAAAGGCTTTCCTTTATTTGATTGGCTTCTTCTTAATATCATGTTTTCACGCAACCCCAAAGGTCCGAGCTCAACTCTTTATTCAGTTTATCCTTCTTATAAAAGAGAAAATATATCTTTTTTTTTCATATTTCTCTTGATACCAATACTTGATACTCTTTTCAGTTGAACAAAACCTATTGTCGATTAAAATAGAAGAGAAAAACGTTTATAACTTCTCGTCACATTCCGATGTCATAAAATATGAAATTAATGGCCTATCTTCATAAATTATCTTGTTCACGTTTGATCTCTACGACCCCATCGTTAACTAGGTGGCTTTTATGTTATAAAGATAACACAAATCATAATTACATCACTAGTTTTTTTTTTATATTTTATTGGGGAAAAAGTGCAACATCCGCCTAAGGATTATAGACTCATTCAAAGGACTCCTTTTACCAATTTCGTCCGATGCGATATTTTGTACAGGAAGTCCAAACATTTTTTTTTTGTCGATTCATGTTTCTTAAGGATGGTTGTCCAGTTTGGTGGTCTGAATAACCACCCACCCATTGCACTTGTTCTGGTATACCTCGTATACATAATTATATTTAAATGCATGTTATCTTATTTTAACATAGAAGGTACCATAATTATTTCAACGTATCAAATAACTTATTCATCCGAACGTTCATTACCGATTCCGTATGTATTAATTAAATACAGAAGCAGTCGTATTAACCACGTAAAATAAACCAACAACCAATTTTAATCTGGTCACGTCCGAAACGCCAATAAAATATCCATTAACTTCAGAAGTAACAATCGGCAATAAAACAGCCTGTATATACGACAAAAGTGAATAAAAGTTAATAGACTTACAGTCACTCCTTTAAAAGAGACACTCCGATACTTTGTTCCACAGAAACGAACCATCCATCACTGAACAAAACACTTGATAAATATGATTTTTTTGTCACCACTCAAATGTTCTGGCCGCTAACGACAGTTTCTCTTCGGGCCGCGTAACAATTTCCAAAGAGTCCGCGCGTAAGCGATACGTCCCAGCCTCCACGCGATCCGGAGACATCTAAAAAATCCTGGAAGCTTATTGCCGTACAGTCGCGCGTTGGGAACATAGCTGTGTAACACCAAGCCCCATTGAAAACTGAACTCTCTACTGAAACCTCTAAGTCGAAATTCGTTTGTTTCATTGGCCCGTTTCGGCCGCAGAGCAAACGGAGATAGGGGCAGAAGCACAGATGCTGCGCGCATGCGATTTCGGCCGACACACACATGTGTGTCCGTTTGGTTGTGTGTGTAAGAGCAACGTTACATTGTCTGAACCACTGCCGGACACTATTGTTGTGGATATTCGGGCGGCCGTGATAACCGTCGGTTTACAATCAACCGTGATTAATATTTGGGTAACATATAGCAATTTGTTACGTCACGCTAAAAGAAAGGGATTGTTATGGGCTTATAAAATAATTTCCCATGAGTTTCCATATTCATAAGAGCAGAAACAAAAATACGGATAAATAATATTATTAGATTAACGGTATAGTTTATTTTGACGTATATTTACATCATCAAGATAATTTAGACATTTACGAACACAAGTTATCCAAAATCACGTTATGTAGATTCAAATGCCTGCATAAAGACGTTAATTGGTCTAGTTCTAATGTTCACATAATTAAGGCTCGTTCCTAAAGTATTAAGCAATAAGTTCCTCCTAAAGAGACATTTTGACTGACCATTTTTCGGAATTTTGTTTCTTATCCGTTGAGAGTAGGTATTTCTTTCTGTCATTTTCATCAACTGAACTTTTCAATTTTCTGGATCAAAACGATGTAAACTTTTTTAATAATGGCAGTCAACACGTTCATCGAGTATATTCTTAATAAGAAGAAGTATTTTGATGTAAAATGTAAAAAATATTAATAACACATTAAATCCATAAAAAAATATATGGCTGATGATGAAATAAAAAAACGTAGGGACGAAAATTTTTGAGTATGAATGAGGATGGCTATAAGAGTTGAGGAAGAAGGAGACCAAAGAAATGATGGATGGACTGTGTTAAGGATGATATATTATGGCTAGATAGGAGGTGACTGCTGAGATGACGAGTAATAGAGAAGTATGGAAGAAGAAGATATGCTGCACCGAACCACAATAAATTGGTATAAGGACAAGAGAATGATGACGAATGAAATGAAAAACAAACGAGTTTTATAATTCAAAACAGAGGACGATCATTATGAAACCAGTTACATTAACAAGCATGAACGATAATCTACAATAATCAGTACCCTGTCATCGTCAGCTTCAAGAATAATTGAGAGAATCGGGTTAGGATAACAGTTGTATGTGACAAGCAAATAATTTAGACAAATTCGTATTCGTGGCACGTACGATAGTGATTCAGCCACCACACTACAACCCAAAATTGCCTGCATATCTATGTATATTTCGGTAAAGACCCTCTGACTAAACTGGGTCTACGAAAACACCCGAATTTGATGTAATGAAGTCTTCTAGTTCGAGCGTTTATTATGCAAGAATGTTTCTAAATGTTACATGAAAGCGCGAAAAACAAAGTATCTTGAGCAAGTATCAAATTCGTCACGAATTGATGCATAGGTACTTATTTAAGTATGGCTTGAAAAACACCCAGAAGTCCAAACTCAAGGTTTGCCAACGAGTGAAGGAGCGCAGCATACTGAATGTTAAAACAACTAGCCAGATAAGAAACAGCACACTGCGCTCCAGAACGTACCTTGTCGACGTAGCTTATAAAACTGCGAGACTAAAATGGGACTGGGCAGGCCATATCTGCCGGATGCTGGCACAGCTGTGGGCCTACATACCGCAAGACTGGAGCCCTGAGATAGCAAGATGGGGTCGCGGCAGACCGAAGAGAAGGATAGGTCGCCTTGGATGGCTTCCTGGCGAATTGACGAGAAGAAGCACACCATTGAGAGATATGGAAGGAATGGAGAGAGGTCTTTACCCCGGAGTGGGACAATACAGGCTAACAAACAAAAAAAAAAACCCCTACTTTTCAGGAGAGACAAAAAACTTAATAACTTTTCTTGTGATTGAGCCAGCTTGTTGTGTTTTTGCATGTAGCTATATATTTACACTACAGTTATTATGGAATACTTGATTTTAAGGTATTCCCTCTATGACACTAGTTTTTAGCTTATACGTCCATGTGCCATGACGAATATACGGTAAAACTCCGTGAAAGTTCCCCCAAAAATGCATGGAATTTATGGACGTAAAACCCTTCTCCTTAAATTATTAATATTTATACGTATATTTATTTTTACCTTGTTGGTGACTCAAAATATGGCAATTTAGGAATGAGAACCCGTCAAAATTAACGTTATTTGAGCGATTTTTAAAATTCATACGTTTGTCTGGCTTGTCATTTATACTGAGAGGTGGTTGAATTCAAAGTAGAGGTATAAACCAGTTTTGTTCTACAATCTAGACAAAAAAAACCCAAATGGTATTCTCTAAAATGTTTTCTGTGTGAAAAGAAAAATAAGCATAATAAAAATAAAATTTATACATAAATCTGAACATAATTATTTTAAATGGCTTAAAATCACAAACATTTAAAATTGAGCTCAAGACACATTAGAAAAAAAAACAAAATAAAACTGAAATGTAAAAAAAAAATCGAACATAATTATTTGTACCTTTACACGGAAAAATAAAATTTTATAATGAATAAAATCGATCCAAGGAAAATAAATTCCTTTTTGTTCCTAGGTCGACGTCGTATATAAGATGCTCTTGTTGCAGCAAGGGTTAAGTCGTAGGGAACCCCACAATAGTGGCGGTAAGTCCTCTCTTTGAGGAGTGGCTAGAGAGGCGCCACGGCGCCCTCACCTTCCGCCTGACGCAGGTCCTCACCGGACACGGTTGTTTCGGGAGGTACCTGCACCGAATCAGGCGGGAGGAAACGCCCGGGTGTTATCACTGCGATGATCGCCCGGAGGACACGGTGGAGCACACCGTGGAGGTTTGCTTCGCTTGGGCGGAGCACCGCCGTGTCCTCGTAGCGGCGATTGGCGGCGGCGACCTCTCGCGTCCAGCCCTGGTTCAAGCCATGGTTCGGGGCGAGAGGGAATGGGAAGCCGTCACCTCCTTCTGCGAAGCAGTCATGCTAGCGAAGGAGGTGGCGGAACGTGAGAGGGAGAGAACCTCACGTCCCAGCCGCCGTGGGAGAAGCACCGGGCATCGGCGGCCACGTGGTGGCTCTCGGCCACCGTAGGCGCGGGCCTCTGGACGGTGAGTAATGGGCTAGCTCGCCGTCCGTCCGTCTTATGACGACAGGCCGTATCGACGGCGCGTTCGTGTTCTACGCGCGCCTCAAAGAGATGTCAGCAAACATGAGGGGCCCGCAAGGGCCGATGCCTGCCAGGGCTGCGGGACTGTTTGAAAGAGATACCGCGGCCCTGGAACACAAAGGGCAAAAGAAGGAACATGGATGGGTTTTAGTCAGTAAAAGTCTGACACTGCCTTCCGCTCCACCCAGAGCGGGAAGAGTCATTTGATGATCACCCATCTCAAAAAAAAAAGTGTTAAGTCGACGTCGTCATTTGTAGCTCCTGTATCTGAATTTTCGTTTTCTACTACAGGCAAATTTTCGTAATAGCTGTGGTAATTGTTTGGAATAGTTCCATCCTTACACATAGCCATGAGGTCTTTATATTTAACTTCTTTTAGTAGAAGTGGTTCTAAGTACAGATTTGTATCCATAGAAGAGGAAATGTCCGGCCGCGTTACTTTTCTGGTAAACCTTACCTCCTTAAATTCTTCCCAGTTATCCATCTGACGTTAGCCCATTGTAAAATCGTTCCATCCGTGGTTTTTATTGTGTTACCAATAGAGATACCTCGCATTGCCTTAAAGTCTTTAAATTTTGAATGGTCTAACACCTCAACAATGTATGGATTGTCTTTCCGTGCCAATCGTATCACATTTAGCCAGTCTCCGTGAATATAGATTTTGGCATATTCTGAAGCCCGTTCTTTTGTCGAATGCATGTTGTCACATTCCATGTGGGTTTGATGACCTGGTTCGAGAAACTTGTAGTCAATATTTTTAACATTATTTTCTGGAGACATCATTACATATCTTAGCATTGTAGCAACCACTGAATATATATTATCCTGGGCATCGATATCGTCCTGGGCAGCAATCAGAATAAAGAATGAGGTGTTCCACACCATTATTGATAAACACACTATCACTGTTTAGTGCTAAACGCAGGATATTGTCTCGACGCTTCATTATTCACAGTAAAGGTATTTCACGCATTAAAATTACATTCACTCGCTATGGCAGCTCACTGCAGAATGACTGTTTCCGTGTAGGTAGTTGACATGACGATACGTCCGCGTAATGACGAAATCTTGAGACCGCAATACTAAAATATGTAGACGTATGTGCATACGTCCGCAGTAATGACTAAATATCCCCAGGATCATGTTGACATTGATGGTCGTATGCGCATACGTCTATATGGCTCGACACAATGATTTCAGGTTAAAATAAAACAAACAGTCGTATGTGCATACGTCTATATGGTCCGATCGGATTTCCTAGGATCATAATAAAATTGAAATTCGTAAGTGCATACGTCTCTAGGGCACGTCAAAATTGCCTCAATAAGTAATAATATTGCTCTTACGTCTATTATACGGCTATATGGCCTAAAAATAATTGTAGACTGTCTAGCTTACGGCAAATAATAATTTGCAATTTATACAAAAAGTAATTGGTATTAAATTATAAGAAAAATTTAGGTTATGTATTGCTTATAGTAGAATCCAATTGCATTAAAAACGAAAAATCGCATTTTTGCATATACGCCCCTATGGTTTGAGACCCGCGATATGGGCAATAAGTAAAAAGTTATATATACGTAAGCTGATATGAACCCTAATCAAACGTCTGAAGGTACAGATATAATAAAATCTGAAACCAAGTCAAAGACCTCGAAGCTTCTAAAGCCCACTCCTCTGTCAAAAATCTTACACCCATTCGAGTACACGCCTCTTATATTGTTAAAACTCATTCAACAGAACTATAATGTTTTGAGTACAACATATGAGAAGTTTCAGTAGTTGCAACACTTTCATAAACATTTCTTTCATATTTAAGTGCACTTGCTACTTCACTCGTTCTGTGCTTGAAAATGCTTTTTAGCCAGCCATTTTAATGTTTTGTAAACTTCTTTTAGTTAACGATAAAGGGTAGAATGTACGTAGCGTACAGAATCGGTGTTGTTTATTTGATTTTGTAGCTGTATTGGGAAGCTTACAGCTAGTAAAATCTACTTTAATGTTCAAACAAGATACATTGGACATTTTACGTAATTTGGCCATTAATGCTTAAAATATTGGCTGTCACACATATTACACAAAATGTAGTTTTTATCACAAAAAATCTGACATTACCTATTGGTGCGGTTCTTCAGAAAGGTCAGGTGCGTAGTACTTGCAATCGGCGTGCGTGTATGACCAGATGTATGAACGTGGACGAGGCAAAAAGAGTGTGTAAGGATCGTAGCAATAAGGTGACGTTCTGTGGTTTCTGCCCACCCTGCAAAACTTGTAATAGGTATCCAGTATTCCGATACCAAAAATGGTATTGGCAGACCGACACGCAAAATAAAATACTCCGTTCTACATTCCAAAACTTCCGACATAACCTCAAAAGTATTGAAGCCATCTCACGATCTCTAAAATTTCATAAAAATTCTATCAAACATTTGTAGGTACTGGGAGAATTCTCGTTGTCAAGATCACACCGTCCTGCCGTGCAATAGTATTGTCGGTATGTCAACCCCCTTTTAGAGTCCGAAAATGCTCTCAGGTGTATTCAACGACTTCGATTATCCGTTTACAAAAGTCCCGAGCTCAATTCTCACCAAACTTGTTTAATTAAAGTTTTCGCACTCTTTTTCCTCTAGGCGGGAAAATAATCCCTTGTTTGGAACAAAAAACGGAATAGAGTGTTGTTCCTGGAAATCGTTGAACGTAAACATTTTAATTTATGTACATTTGTTTTTCATGTGATATTTTTTTTGTTTTATATTAATTTAAAAAGTAAAAAAAAAATGCCTTTGTATTCATTTTTGGTTAAAACTTTTCCGTTGAAAGATAAAACCGGGTTCTATAGAAATTGTTTTACGGATTTATAACCTTATCGAATATTTTTGTATACATACAAAAATAAAATTACGATTTACTGCTTTTACGATACCGGAAAAGCTGTCTTAATTGTACTTCGTCACCTGATCTACAAACATTGACAGAGTTTTTCGCTTATAAGTTTACGATATTTTTTTAAATTTGTAGAGACACATGCTACATATATAACATCATAATTTTGGCTAAGAGACGTCTACTGCAGAGACAAGGACCTCCACAAGCATGTTAAAAAGAAGCATTCTTACTGTAAAGATTCTAAAAGAATGATTACTTGCGCAAAACTTACGAAGACGTTTCATCAAAAGTTTGTTGTAACAACGACTCCACGACACTTGATATTCAGAGTACGTTAGTCCAAGTTTTTGTAGGCACTCGGTATTTGCTTTCGGGATTCGAGTTGAACTTCCAATATGCCGGAAAGTATTCGTGCATTCGCATGTTCGGAGTGTTAAACATCCAGGAATAAGTTTTACGGCGATCAGATAGTAAACTTTAGCGTTGGGGCTGTTGGATTCAGATGTTCAATGTCTGTAAGTACTTTATTACTTGCAATGCTGACACCGCCGATGTTGAAACCATTCATATCTATAACCGGTTATTTTAAATCTCTGCATTATTTTTATGACAAAACCCTTTTGTTAACCAGTTACAACCGCTAACTTCAGAATTACAAAATGCAAGCAACGGACTAGCGTTATTTGAAGGTACAGTCAAGAATACTCGGAAAGTACCTATTCAGCTGCAGCCGGTTAGACTGGAAGCCGACCCCAACATAGTTGGGAAAAAGCTAGGCAGATGATAGGTCAAGAAAATTCGGAACTACTTTTGCATGTAATTTGAAACATTCTACATATTAACTGGTCGAGGCTAATTAGAAGGTCATCATCATATTTTAACATTTTTGCATAGATTTATTTACTGTCAGAGAATCATTGTTGCTTTCACTTACGGCCAATCGTCCCTTCTTTTGCAAACAACGGCAGTTTGAACATTACTTAATGAATAAATAAATATAAATAAATAAATATCCCTGGACATTTCACACAGCACCATCTAGTCCCAAGCTAAGCAACCTAATGCTTGTGTTATGGTAGCTAGATGGCTGATAAACCACATATATACATTTTTTTTTTTGTAAATACATACATATTATAGATAGAAAAACACCCAGACCCGGAACAACTACTTGTAGGTCATACAAATATTTGTTCCGTACGGGAATCGAACACGCGATATGCAGCGCAGCAGTCAATCGCTTGACCACTGCGCCAACCGTGCCGTCAAATTCAATTCAATGAATTTCATAGGCTTGGTTTCCCAACTAAACTTGACTGAACAATTAAATACTGTAAAGCTCACCTGTTGCTTTTATCATAGATGTTATGCCACTACATACATATTTATATAGAGCAATATACGTAACTAGTCTACTGGACTAGTAACTGGGAACTAATTTAATTCGGTTTCAGAAGCGTTTTATATGGAGCCTGAAAATGGCCTGCATTTGTTTTTAACATGTGTGTAACAATTTTTGTTTGTTCAATCAAACTTATTAAGCCTAGCCATTGGTGATAGCCACTAATTGACGGTAGAGAGCCTCGCTATAATGCATCATGAATATGACTGCCTCGTTGTTCTAGTGATTGTAAGCGCGACTGCCGAGCATGAGGTCCTGGTTTCGATTCGGGGGTCGGGTAAAGTGTTATTGGGTTTTTCCATCAGGAATTTCTCAGTAGCAGTCACGGAGCCTGGATTTGTGCCCGGTTGATAGCAATAGGCTCGCCCCTATTACATGGTGAAATGTGGGTGTACTACTAGGTACACCTCTGCCAAACCCTTCGGAGATTACAGGCATGATGTTATGTTATGTTACGTGATCAAACCATAACCCATCTACTGGAGTATCCCAAATATCTTTACTACTTGGGCCCAGCAGGGCAGGGCAGGGCTACGGTCGATACGAAAAGAAGAAGATTCCATGTAATGGTCCGGGGCGAGAGGGAATGGGAAGCCGTCGCCTCCTTCTGCGAAGCAGTCATGCTAGCGAAGGAGGCGGCGGAACGTGAGAGGGAGAGAACCTCCTCACGTCCCAGCCGCCGCGGGAGAAGCACCGGGCGTCGGGGGCCACGCCGTGATGGCTCTCGGCCACCGTAGGCGCGGGCCTGTGGACGGCGAGTAATGGGCTAGCTCGCCGTCCGTCCGTCGTATGACGACGGGCAGGCCGTGTCGACGGCGCGTTCGTGTTCCACGCGCGCCTCAAAGAGATGTCAGCAAACGGGAGGGGCCCGCAAGGGCCGGTGCCTGCCAGGGCTGCGGGACTGTTCGAAAGAGATACCGCGGCCCTGGAACATAAAGGGCCAATGAAGGAACATGGGTGTTTTTTAGTCAGTAAGAGTCTGACACTCCCTTCCGCTCCGCCCAGAGCGGGAGGAGTCATTTGATGATTTCTCACCCCCCCAAAAAAAAAAAAAAAAAAAAAAAGGGGCTAAATCATGAGTTTGATGCAGAGAGAAAAGTTCCAGAACGCACCACGGTAATATATTCATAAAAGAAACAATTTTCTATTTCAAAACGTAAATAACAAGTTGGATGAAACACAAAATAATAATTATAACTAAAACCGCCCTTCAAAGTCACACAGAACAATTTCACCAAGATAACACCAACTATCAACTCCCAGATAAAATGATTGACAGTGCTATTTCTATGATAAACAGTTTGCCAACTGAGTCTAACATTATTAAAGTTTCTCCGAGAATTTTAAGAGAATATTCTTGTTAGCTCGGTGACACAGCGCGTTAAGAATACTTGAAGGCCTTATGAACCCTTTCTAGAAAGTTATATATATCTACATACTTTTCGGAAGTACGCAAAAAACTTTAGATTCATACTGTCTGCGAACCGTTCGGAAAATAACAAGGCCTAGATAGGCCTTGTTATTTTCCGAACGGTTCGCAGAAAAACTAATTATACTCCACTCAGAGTATAATTAGTTTTACTAGTTAGTAAAAACTTAACAATATTAGTAGCAGCATACAATCAAAAAATGCTCTGAAAGGTTAAAAATTACATCGCGATCTAACCGTCTTGTCCTGAAAGCAAAAAATCGAAGATATGTGACATCTAACAACCCATATTGGACCCGCGTGGTGAATTACAGACTTATTACTCGATCTCATAGACAGGCTGATGGTCAGGAAATGAGAACGTTATAGATAGATTATGCTTTAGCACAGATGATTCGAGAAAAAATCCCCGTAATCCCAATCTCCTGCCCTTATCCTAATGTATTTGAGGTCGCCGCAGTATGTCGTCTTCTTCCATACTTCTCTATTAGTCGTCTTCTCATCAGACATCTGCCACATTATGTTTTGGAAAATCTTTAGTGAATCGTCGTTAAATTATGAAAAGAATGCATTAATTTAATTCAACACAATACGAAGCGGTCTTTAAATTTTCCCCGCATATCGGCCAACTCAGTAAAATCTGCAAACATGAAATTATTCATTTTCTTTTATTGGTCGATATCAAGTAATTTCCTGTATCGACGGAGCGTCGTATGCAGTTTATTTATGCATTTCGATGCCATTCCCGAAATATTTGTACTGATGAAATAACAATTAAAATTATTAATTAAAAAACTTGTTAAAAACAGGTTTTGGATGAAGGATGAAGTAATGTCTGTCATGAAAGTGTATTGTCACCAGAACCAAAGGTGTGTGCAAAATTTCAGCTCAATCGGTTAAAGATAACTAATTTAAAATTCAGTTGCAAGATTCCACCGGACAAACATACATACATTGCAAATAAAAGCTTGTAATAAAATGAAGGGTAGTATAATATTGTGAAGCAAAGATGGCCCAGTGGTATCAGCCCTGCCTTTTTCATGGGTTGCTTGTTCGACTCCACGCAATCAATTTACTTTACTTATGTAATTTATTTCATTATCATCATCTCCCTAGCCTTTTTCCAACTATGTTAGGGTCAGCTTCCAGTCGAACCGCATGCAGCTGAATACTAGTATTTTACATGGAGCGAATGCCTATCTGATCTCCACAACCCAGATAATACTGGGTAATACGATAACCCTTGGTAAGACTGGCTGTCACGCTTTCAGGCCACTGACTACTTATAACGACAGTCAAAGATCTACAAATGACAGCCGGGACCAACGGCTTAATGTGCTTTCCGATGCCCAGACGAAACTGTCTATGTTATGGCTGAATTAACCTAAAGATCGACTCGAGTGGCTGTTATTATTTAGCCACGCGCTCCTCAAAATGGTACATGGAAAACATCGTGGAATAACTGGTGTCTTCTAAAACTAAAACTTTGAAGACTTCAGTCTGCCATCCTAATCATCCCCAACCCGCCTTGAGCCCGCGTTGTGGATGATGACCCCAGTCACAGAGAGGACTGTGATAAAGGGCTGTGTCCCAAATGTGGGAACATTATAGGCTGAATATAGATAATTTTAATATTTATCTTTCCATATTCTGTAGCAATTTCTCCAAGCAAAATGGAAGTTTGCAAGCAATGCCATTTTTTTACTTAAATTAATACACCAACAAAAAAGGCACCTCCATCTTTTATTCAAGCGAAAATTAAGTAAGTCGATTTGCAATCTGCGGTACAAACGTTAGTGGCAGCTTCCTCTAACTGTACCGCAAGCTGTTACATAAGCTGCGCTATTAAACAAACTGTCGCCTTTCAAGTTATTTTCCTCCCGACTTAAGATAAAATGGCTCCTTTGGGATGATTGCGATTGCCTGTTGTTGTCAGCACGATGTATTGTAACACAAATATAATTTGATTGAAATAATTATCATATGTATTACAGGGTGTAAATGGACCCTTTACGAAGCCGTAAACCACGCATTATGTACATCAAACTAAGTTACTTTCCGAAAAAAAAATTGCTTTTTTTTATGAAAAATCACATTTTACGGTAGGACTCAACGTTAAGCACTCAAAAAATTGTGCTGATGGATTGAATAGTACGGGGGTCATAAAGATGTTTAAAGTAAAAATTTTGTATTAAAAACTCGATTTCAAAACAAACTTGTAAAAAAGTTGGAACTTTGACCCCCAATATCTCCGTAACTAGAAGGCTCCCAGGTACAGCCTAGAACAAAAAAAAAATCGCTATGACGGGGAAAACAAGTGCCTTTCGGCTTTGTTAAGGGTCTTGTTACACCATTTAGATGTCTACATTCGTGTCTATCGATGTATCGATATAATGATAGGCTGTATATCATTTTAACACTTATTTGTAACGGATTAATGTAATATTTAAAATTTAATTCGATACCATTCTGAACTATGTGATGTCAGAATAAAGCCTCCTTCACTTTACTGAACTTATAATACGGGCTAAACTAGATTTCTAGTTATAAATAAATAAGGCTAGAAAAAAACTTGTAAAGGTTCTAATGTAGTATATTAACAAAATCTATGCCACGAGCTGCCAAAATTACTTTCACACCCTATAAAAAATTGCGGCATGTCCAGACATTTTATTTCCACGTAGTTAAGCATTCGTGTTGTTTCGTGTCCAACCCAGTATTTCATCTTTATTGTTCTTTTAGACTAAAAAGACACGTGGCGAAGCCGAATAAAAAAAATCAGACCGCGCCGCAAATCCAGTAATTGGATCCCCGCCAAGCGTCTACTCTCACGAAAATGAGTCGTAAACTTAAGAAAATTTTAGCTTGATGGGTAATATATTTTTACGCTCAATCCTTATTAGGGAAAGATCCTCGAGTCATGTCTTCATATCGGTCTGTCAGGAATGTTTGTCGGCGCCCTTCGTTGGAACCAGTGAACCAAAAAATAAGGAATAATTCAATATTTGCGAGCTTTAGTGTGACAATGTTTTTGCGATAAGGTGGCTTATTCATTTTGTTATTAGATAAACATTGTGGGTGGACTGTTATATTGTTGAGCAAAAATAGGTTACTTAGGTAGTTTATTTTCGTACCAAAAGTTTCACCTGTTTCTACATGAAAAGATTGGCTAAAAAATAGACATAAATCTAACGTCAGGCCTGCATTTTCGCCAGTTATGTTTAAGTCACATGTAATTGGGGGCGAGCCTGATGCCATAATTCCGGTACCGAGACCTTATATTTCTTATTCTCAGCACAGCGCTTGTGACTTGTAGCGATTACATTTTTCTTAATGAATGCTTCAGGCAATCAATAAAACGAAAAACAACTGTTGATTACGATAACACAAAAAACCCCGGACTTCAGTAAATCTATGACAGGTCGGTTGCCATAGCAACTCACAACTTCTAAATAAACCGATTGCCTTTGTGTAATTTCCCCAAACAATCTGAACAAAATAACAAAGATTTCTTTTGTTGCCATCGGCCTTTGATGTACCTGTAAAGTTAATGGCTCGAGTAGGTATATTTATTTGTTTGTTTGTTTTATAAATATTCTCAGAAACCATCACGTTTATTTATATTTTATTACTTTTGTTTTATTTCTAACAATAACAGCGTACAACTATAATATTTTTCGGGGTGATGATTGACAAGAATAATGCTTATTGATTAGTTATGTTTAAAAATCAGGTTATTTTTTCGCGAATGAATTTATACATAGTATGTTAATCTTGCTAGCATTAGAACCAGGGTTCAAAGTAATCATAATCTTGATAAGTAGAAGTCAAGAAGTATCTTGACTTGGCTCGCGAGGTTGTCGACATGTGGGATGTAGGCTCAGCGATCATTGTACCGATAGTCGTGTCAGCCCATGGCTTAATTGCCAAGAGCCTGACCAATATCTGAGGGGGCTCTCGTTAGGCAGCTGGATGATTCAGAAAGCGGTACTTCTGGACACGGCTCGTATTGTTAGGAGGTTCCTATCTCTGGAGCCCTGACCGCCGTTCCCGATACCGGTGGATTACAATTTTTTATATTTTTTAATGTTTTTTACATATTTTTTTTAAATTCTATTTAAATGTTTAAAATTTGTACATTAATGAATAAAGGAAATAATAATCTTGATACTAATTATAGGTAAGTACCTTGATTAATATCTTGATAACAAAAATCACAAAACAATCACTTATTTACTTCTCGTGTATGCGGACGCGGTTCGCCGCTTCCGGGTGTATCCAAACGAGTTAAATGTCAACTTAAAAAACCGGCCAAGCGCGAGTCGGACTCGTGCACAAAGGGTTCCGTACTATTATCTTTAAAAACGGCAAAAAAATCATGTCTGTTGTATGGGAGCCCCACTTAAATATTATTTTTTTATTCTGTTTTTTAGTATTTGTTGTTATAGCGGCAACAGAAATATATCATCTGTGAAAATTTCAACCGTCTAACTATCACGGTTCATAAGACACAGCCTGGTGACAGACGGACAGACAGACAGCGGAGTCTTAGTAATAGGGTCCCGTTTTACCCTTTGGGTACGAAACCCTAAAAACAGACATAACAATTGTGTTTAACTAATCAATTTGTTTGTTAAAACTAAAGAATAAAGAATTAGTAATTATAAATGTTTTTTTTTTTTAAATTATCATTTTAATTTAAAAGATAATGATAGAGGTCAAGTTATGAATTACCATTGATAATTATCAAATAAAATAATTATTTATCTTGAATCGCGAACCCTGATTGGAACAGATGATCATTTTACAATTAAAAGGAATCTTTATTATAGTCTTATGATCTGATCCACAAAAAATCACACCAAATAAAACAAGAACGAATTCTTTTACACTTAGATACAGTACCTAACGTAAAACAACGTCAGTATCTCTAACAAGATTCTTAGTAAATCAATACCAAATTGTTGTAACATTGAGTGGGATGCTACGGACAGAATTCCACTTTATGTCGTCTATAACTTGCGGGGTACCGAAACAACACCTGGGCCCTGGCATACATCATCATAACGTTATAGTTATGTGGTAAGGTACGAAGGTATCATGTGTGTGTAGATACACAAGTAATGTTTGGAGACAGAAATTATTTAAGGGGTACCACGTTCTGCTGAATTGGGTTCGACTTGTTGTCTATTTGTTTTTATTTATTTATGATAGCGATCTTCAACAAAACATACACAATAAACTAGACATATCAGACAGATCCTGGTGTCCTGAAACACAGGCCACGAGCCTAGCTTAGGCACCAGTCTCCCACAATATATACTTACCTGAATTGTGTATCATTGTTGAATCTGACCAATGTAAAATAATTTATGTATATTGTGGTGAGAAAATAAAGTTGATTGATTGATTGATGATTGATATAAATAATGGGCAAAAATGTATTCAGTAGCTGTGTACTTCTAAACCTAAAGCAGATCACAACATGCAAAATGAAATAAGTTTAGATTTATTTTTTGTTAGTAATAACTAACAAAAAATAAATCTACGGAAATGTTTTTTTTTTTTATTGTATCTAAATACAAAGCAATAATTTGCTTTTCTATTTTAATTCAAAATCGTTTGAAAATAATGACTCTACAAATCAAACGAATGAAACTGAACATTTTAACAAAACACTCACGCACTCCCTTTACACAATTGCATGTAATGTAAAATCAAAGCTAACAAAATAACAAGATACGACAAAAGCATCAGAAGCGCCTGTCATAATCCGTACAATTTGCAAAGCTATTGAAATACATAATATGCAACACCCAGACGCTAATTAGGCGGAGAACTTACGCTTCACACTTCAACTTTATGTGTTACTACGGAATTCCGAATACGGAATTCTTCGCGAGGTTCAAGTTTGCAACTTTGTGTAGCTGTAGTTTTTGAGCTGAAGATGATAAGAGAATGTCATCTTTGAGGTGAATAGGTATAAAGAAATTAAATCACACACACGTCACGTCACGTGTTGTATCTATTATATAATAGATACAACATTTTTGGCATCGTACAGGACCAATTTAGTTTTATGTATTTCTTATTGGGTGGTATTTAATACTTTAACTGTAACTCTCCTTTTTTCAATCAAAACATTCGAAATTACCACCAAAAATACTGAATTGCACACTAAATTTGCTCATCAAATAAATCAATTATACTATACTGTTAGATCTATAAAGCTTAACTGTTTTACTGAATGACTATCTGTTAACTAAAAGTAGGGTTTACAGGAACCTAACTAACCGAACCTCGGGGTGCCCCTGACGTCGACCGTCTGTCATAGTAGGACAAACAGAAACTGGTCTCCCTCGTGGTCCTACTAGTAGGACAAAATACTAAAACCACGAGAAAATGGGTTTAACAACGGCGTCGTCGACGGAGCCCCGCTTTTTGTTATGCAGTTTTAGAAAATAATTTTGGAAATTCCATTGTAATATTGAATAATTTGTGTGCAAATCAGTATTTTTGTTTTACGGTGAGTAATATTGCTGTAAATTAGATAAAAAAGCCATCAGATTTTGATGAATTTTAAACATTTTTTAGTACAACATGTTTAGGTAATCAAGTAGTTAATTTGTAGTACAGTCATTTATTTGATATGCAGTAGGTTATTAGTGGAGAAATTTTGTTTGCTTAAATTTTTAAATAGAGGTTGCAGTTAAAAATTCCTTTCCTAATTATGTTTTTAATTTTCTATCTTTTTATTTAATTTTGTGTTATTGTTTAATCCTGTGCAAGTCTAATAAATACTATTTATTTGTTTCTAAATTAGCAGATGTCGTGGAGTTTTAAAAGTACAACATTTTTTATCCATAATACTCCCTACTAAAATAATAAATGCGAAAGTACCTTTGTCTGTCACATTTTTAGGCCTAACCAGCTGAACGGATTGCGAACTTGGGTTAGAACAAAGGATACTTTTAATGACGGCAGGAAGTATCAATGTCCAACACAATTAGCTATGTAAATTTTCCAACTATCACGCGGACGAAACCGGGAGGCGAAGTATAAAACAATATACCAAAACACACAGAAGGACTTGCGTAATTATTAATTTTAATGTCTGCACCTGAAATAAATAATTTTAATTTTACCTTAACTCTCCGAAATTACTAACATTCGGCTTAATTACACGATTTAAAGTTTTATACCTCTGGAAATGTTTACTACCTCTGCACAAACTGCAACTGATTAAAGTAGCTGCAAAGAACTATTTTTCAAAGTAGTCTTAAATTGGTTTAGATCCAACTCTAATGTTCTAAGGAGATAATGGCTTGTATCTTACTCCCTAGAACAGCTTAGAAAACCCATCTACAATTTTCCTCTAGAGAACCACTCAGCAATTTTACTACGCCATTTAATAAACTTTTGATCTTCATTTTTCATCATGAACTCTTTAAAAATCTATTAAACGACGATTAGGTGGTTGTTAAATTTGAAACTTTATAGGTACTTTAAATTTATATTGTGGCTCTTCATTTGGGATTGAATTTATGTCAGACGTCAGCTTTTTTCAATTCGAAAGCTATTACTTAAAAATGTTGCATTGAAGGTCAAAAATCCAATCATTGCTAAGTTTGATAGATTCTGGAAACTAGTTACTGATTGTCCGGGCATTTTCTTTCTGAAAAGGCTCAGATTAACCCGAAGTACAAAACACATCGTTGAAAAAAAAAATACGTCGTTTTGCAATTCGAGGTTCCCCCAATTTTTGATCAAGCATCCCTTATTGTGACAATAAAAAAGCCTCAATAACCCCGCAAGGTGAGTTAGCGGAGTAATAATCACTCCTCTGCCCTTCCCCAATTTATTTAAGGTCAGCGCAATACGTTTTTTTCCTTCTACACATTTCTATCAGCCGTCAATGCCTTTCTTGTTAGCACCTTTCAAATTTTCCATATATTTTTTTCTATATTCATCGTCATTTTTTACTTCTTCTCCAGATTTTTAACTACGTGGACAATAGACATCGTTTGTTTGCGCCATAACTTGAAAAATAAGAAATATAAAGCAGTGTTCTTTTTGAGTGAGACTAAAAATATAAAAGACGAAACGTTTATTTTACGTATTTCGTTACTCAATTTAACTTAACTACAAACAACATCAAAAATCCAAATTTTTGAGATATGCCATCCTTGTCGCAAACGAGGGAAATTATTCTTTTAATTACAACGTTCGATCTGGAAAGCCAAATTCCGAGTCGAATTATGTCATTATCACACACACAGTACACAGTACTCGAATTTATTTATTGTCCCTCACTACACCCGCGGGGTGACGTAGGTGTATAATGAAATGAAAATGAGAGGCGTTAATTCCCGGCATTCCGATACTACTGGGATCCATTATCACAGGAGTATGTGTTAATTAAATTATTGTACAGTAAAGCGTCGTACCAAATATTTGTCATAACACGACACATGTTATTCAAAGGTAAGCGGGCAGATTTTACTTTTAACTTATCAATTTTATTTGGTCTCTTAGTTGATTTTAGTTAAATTTAATAACTTCTTTCTATTTCGATTTTGAACCTTAAATGCCATCGACTTCTTGCCAAAAATATGACTATTTCTAAATAGGTACAAAAGTCTCAAAAAGTGTTGCTGATAGCTTCGTAAATTAAAATTTTCCAAGACTTATATTACTGTCAAGACCGCCTCAGTCTTCAGCCGAATGAAAACTGAAATTATTCCCATTAAAATCTAGATAGCCCGCAGACAAAGCTCACATCTTTTTAAGACTAGCTACACACGTAATTGTGCGCCTGTCATACATGCTAACAATCCTTTTTGTGGGAACTCGGGTTAGCTTGCGTGAGCTAATTCTACAAAAAACAACCTAATTTTAGATGCTGAAATAAGCTGGCGTGAAATGTAGGCATGAAAAGTATGTAGACACAGTGGAGTCTGCAATTTAAACTTTTTTACATAGTGGCATGGAGTGCCATAATTTGTTGATATTTTTTAAGTAAGTTGTGAACTTTGTAACACATCAAGTTAGTAAATGGTTTCAGATAATATATATATTTATATGTTTAAGTTGTTCCATTAGTTAAAAGAAACCTTAAATAGTTTTGTTATGATTGGCTAAATGCTCTAAGTTAGATTATAAATTAAGCAATTTGTCAAGTGATAAATATTCTGTGAACAAATTTTAGGTGTCCATATTTTAGCACAGATTTCACAAATTGCTCTTTGCGATAAGCCAGCACCAATTTCTTCATTTATAAGCAGCTGAAGTAATAAGTCTTGATTAATTTACTAAGAAAGAATTAGTTGTGGCCTGTTAATTGCTAAGTAAGAATTAAAATTAATTAATTATCAATGCTTAGTGATATTATTGTGCCTTAGTAAGGTAATGAAATTGATTTACTAATACTTAAAATAAAGCGAGGAGTTTGTGTTTTTGTTTGAATACAATCGCTAATCTCTGATTGGGGAAAAACCTGGCTGACGTTGGCACAGAAACATGGCGATTGGCACAAGAAATGACAGGCCTATACCCAGCAGTGGGTGAATTCAGGCTGTGAATGAGGACTCAATGAATTTCTGATTTGAAAAAATCTTTTTGCATTCGATAATCTACCTATTCTTAAGGACGGTTTAAGACTATAGGATAATATCACGCTTTACGCGATTATTTTTAAAATACAAAAAATAGTTCTTTGCCATAGAATATGTAATAATATATAAATAGCAATTATATAATAAATAGCAAAGAACTATTTTTTGTATTTTTTTTATTAATTTTGGCCCTGTAGTTTCGGAGTTAAGGGGAGGGGTGGGGATTGTCAATTTTTATCTATTTTCTTAAATAACTTCAAAACTATTTATCTTAAAATATTAATAATATTTGAGATGCTCACAATGAAGCCTTTCATTGATATGTAACACGATAAAGTATAAAAAACTTTTTTTTTTCATTTCTAACGTCTCCCCCCAAACGTGGCCTCACACGTACGTCTTAGGGTCACCGACTTACATATATGTACCAAATTTCAACTCAATTGGTCCAGTAGTTTCAGAGAAAATTGGCTGTGACAGACGGACACACAGACAGACACTCGAGTGATCCTAAAGGGGTTCAGTTTTTTTCCTTTTGATACCTCAAAAATAACATTAACATCAGTCGCATAGTTTGATTACGATAGCAAAACGTGTAGACTTTACATTAGAGTAGGCAACTTCTTCAAAAGTCAATGAAACACAATTCTAACCTTAAGTACAACTTGAAAACGTAAACATTTATAATTACAGTACCTGAAACCTAACTCAATAAAACTATTAACATCATCCCAGATATTGAAAGCATATCGATTAACCTCAACTAACTTCTTGAAATACAAACGCAAAATTGATACAAGTTGGTGCGCCCCAGCGTCAGTTTTCGACCAAGTTAGATTAGATATGGGGAGCTTAACACATTGAAACTTGGCTCTCTAAACACTAATGGGTTACATCATGTAGCTCACTTAGTATGAAACTCGGAATTGAGAGAGAATTTATTATTTGAGGATACTTTATATAGGTATTGAGTAGGATATGACGTTCTCTGCTAACAAGGGTTGGGAGAATATCAAGCAGGAGCCAGACTTGGTGAATTTACATTGCGAGGGAGACAAACCAAAATGGACAGTTGGATAACCTTTTACTAAATCAGAAGGTGTTTTTGTTAAAACATTGGATTATTGCTTATAAATTAAGAATAAGAATAAGAATAAGAATAAGAATAATTTATTTCAAAAAAGTAGGTATTACAAAAGTGTACATTTAGGTGCAGTAGTGTTATTTCTAAACAATTGTATAATTAGTGCTTATAAGTAAACTATAACTAAAATATATATAACTGTTGCAAGTTACGATAATGGCGAAATCAAATGTTAGGTAGCGACCTGCCTGATCTAGGTTTATTTAAACCTGTGTTTCAGGCCATCACTAGACAATGCATAATTTAATTAGGACAGGAAAATTTTAAAATAAAGTAAATCTAGGAACAAAAACGGTGAACATTAAAACTAACTTAATAACAATATGTACAACTAAATACGAGGAGATGACATATCAAATCAAACCAGGACTTCTAGAAGTTTTTCTGTGTCCGTGTAATTAAGCATCGCTAAATAATCCGATATTACAAAATTACATTTCCTATAACTTAGACTATAGAAGTTTAGTTTCTTGTTGAGTCTATTATACAGAAAAGGTCCTAAAAACACATAAAATCGACTAGCAAACGCATGTCTAGTTTGAGGCTTTGTGCAAACCAGGTCTTTTCTTCTCCTATCGGAAGGAACTGGGTCATAGGGAAGGGTAGAGTGCTGCTGTAGTATAATGTGAAGAATAAATAATTGCCGTACTGTGAGCACATTACATGCTTTGTAGAGCAGATGTGTAGGAAATCTAAACGGACGAAAGGTAGCAACCTTTAGAATTGCTCTTTGAGCACGTTCTAGAGGGAGAAGAATCGAATTTCCCGCCCCCCCCCCAGGATGTTATGCAATAGGTTAGAATAGACTGACACAACGCTAAATAAACCTGTTTTATTAATTTATAGTCGGCTACATTACGTAAATACTTAAAAACATAAATTAGTTTGCGCACTCTAGCACATAGTAACTCGATATGTTTACGGAAATTTAGATTGGAGTCAATAGTGACACCAAGATATTTCAAATGGTCAGCTTTTTCTAAAGTAGGGCAAGAACATGCAGTGTCAGCGTACGTGCTACAGGTATGCGCGAATTAAAGCAATATTGTATCAATATCCCTTGATCTGTCACATATCTGACATCTGTCATTTTTTTTTAATACTCATTCACTTTTATTTAAATAATATACCGCTTACAGCACGTGGCGGCTGGATTGTGACGTGGGCGTCGCTTACAGAGCAGGCTTGCAAACCGCACGGGTGCTCTGCCTACGCACTGTTGCACGGCACGATTAGATAGTAATGAGACACGGCGTCTCGCATCTAACAGCTGATAGGTCACAGGGGTGCCCTCGCGAATTTCAAACGGCTGTTGTATGTGATAAAAGTGAATGAGTTAAAAAAAAATGTTTCTTTGGTAAAGTTGTTTGTTATCATGAGGACAATCATGTGTATAATAATAATAATAATAATAATAATATCCCTGGACATTTTCACACAGCACCATCTAGCCCCAAGCTAAGCAACTTAATGCTTGTGTTATGGTAGCTAGATGGCTGATAAACTACATATATACATTTTTTAAGTATCGGTCACTAATTACCAGTCACCCTATATAATTAAATCTGCAAAAAAACTCTTCTGAAAGATGATTTAAAAACCATTTAAGATGACTGAAGTTAGTTCATTCGTTTTTGAGCAAAGTCCCTGGGAGACTGTATTGGACGGGAGTTAAAAGAAACAATGTTATTTTAAGCAGAGCCGTAGATTTTTTTAAATCCATGGCTTACCTAATTTGTGTTTTTAAAACGAAAATGTTAACTGCACGCCTTAAAATTCACTTAACTTTATCTTAATCGGATAAAACAATTTCCATAATTCTGAGGGCAGTAAAATTTGCATATCGGAACAGTAACCTGTTATGTAATTAAAGCCTCCGTGTTCCAATTTGATATCTATTGTGTCTGCGGCTTCAAGCTTCGACTCGAGGACTGATGTACCCACTTGAGTACAATGGTGGCTGTACACTCTCGCTGAGACACACGGAGGCACGACGAGTGCGGAGCAAAACTCGTTTGAAAACGACCATAGGGCACACCGACTGGGCCAATGGGCTAGTTTCGATTCTGATCAGCTCCAGGGACGACGGATTCGGGATATCTCGCCCTTCAACACACTGGACCCGAGAAGGTGGCACGTAGTGACCACACACGCCTCTCTTAGACGTAACGTGGGGAGTTTTACTCATCACTCCCCCCCCGGAACGAGGCCCGTAGGTCAAACGGGCTGGCACTAGACCGGGACAGTATTTATATCGTATTTATGTCGCCACCCGACGCAAGTGTGCGAGGGTTATCAGGTTTGGCCTGAAATCTGGTTTTGCCGGTAACATACATAACTCCTTTATATTTTCTGTGATAATTATAAGTATATGTAGTAGCTCTCGTCTGGTCTTAGCGTTTTTGGCTTGTTCTCCGTCCCGTGTCGGTATATTACGATACGTCTCGGGAGAGACATAGAGAGAGCTCTCAGTCGAGAGTGTACAGCCACCGTAAGACTTTGTAACTACTTGAGTACAAGCACTTTGATGCTTCTTTGATGTGATCGTGACCCGGAAATCAGTGGATTGTTCAAGGACTCCTGTTTGCGTTTTAATGGCTCTCCAATTATTTATTTACTTTCTTAATCTAAGTGTGAAAGTCTTAAAAGTAATTTTTTATTGTAGTCTTGTGAAAATTATAAAGTTGAGTGTTTTTTAACAATGCTTTATTTGAGTATTTTCCTTTGCTTTAGTTGAGTGTTGAATAAAACAGTTTGTTTTCATGCCTCAAGAGAAGAGCGACGGCTAAGGAATATCTGTTTTAGTTTTCACATTAAAATATGTCTAGATTATCATGCTTGGGTAATCCGTTTTGACACAATATGTATAATGGAATACTTAGTTTAATTTCACAAATAATGACCTCAATCAAGACTATGGTCAAACCACGTATAAAATTATGGAGTACTTCTAGGTTTACCTCAAAAATCCAGACAAATCCACAATTAACCAGGTGCTTTTCGAAATCTCAAAATCCGTAGTCTCCACGCGGCTTTCCAACAAAAGCAATACTAGCCACAATACGGGCGACCAGCACACAAATGGGCCCAGAACTGTCCCATTCACAACAGCCGGTGCACCCACCTACCTATACATGTCATATACATAGATACTCAGACTCGTAACCTCTATAATGTGGCCTTGAGTTGCAATGCATACCATTCTGTTGGACCAAACGATTCAGATTTTGTTGAAGTTGTTGTTATAGTGTTTTGTAGTTTACTAAAAAATAAAATAGTAACACTTTAAAGTTGTTTATTTTATTTATTTTCATAAATGAAGCAAAAGCGTTCCAAACAATAATACAATATTTGTTCATTATGTTTAGACAAAGTTGTTTAATTTTGTTGATATCGATCTCATTGACATTATAATTTTCTAGGCTCATCTCAGCAGACATTATGTTTCGCCTGCCCTTATCCCAATTTATTTGAGATCGGCGGAGCATGTCTTCTTCTTCCAAACTTCTCTATTACTCGTTTTCTCAGTAGTCACCTTCTTTCCAACTATATCATCATCCGTCACAAAATATTAGAAGTATTTAATCAAAATCGATTTAGTAGTTTCCCAGTGAAAACATAACCATTCAATCAATGAAGCAAGGTTTTTAAACATTTCCCAGAATATTATACAGATTTAAAATTAAAAAGAGAACTTATCTTAACTGCATACTATTTCCCAACTAATCCAAACGAAAGTAATAAGACCAGCTTGCTCTCACAACAAGCAGCCATTACCGTATCCTAACAGTAATTTCCTCACCGTCTGCATCGTTTCCACAACACCTGCATACATAGATGTCAAGCCGGGTAAACGCATCATGGTGTTATATATTTTAATTTTATACATAGCCAGGACTACCAACAGCTCCCTTATCGGAGAAAATTTACATAATACCGAACACGGCGGCAAACGCTTTTGATATTGCGCCGCAGATTATCAAGGTATAAGCCGCCGTCTTTGCAACACTCAATGAGATTCCGCCGAGGCCTGCGCGGCGAAATAATCGCTTCTAGTGGATATTATTATGGGACAGTACGTTTTCGCTTCAAATTAAATTGGTTTTGTTGCGCTGTATTGTAGTTTGGTTTATAGCGGGATGGGGTTTTGAAGTTCTATGCAAATGTTTAGGATAACTTTTAGGTGTCTGTTAACTAACCTGCATGGTTCTGGCAGAAAAGTCATGGGGACGATATTTTGTTTTTACGTACCAACCTTTAAAATACAATGACTAAGTCAGCTTTTTTTGGACAACATTTTTTTAAATAACCAGTTGATGGGGAAATTTTATGTAATCATGAAAGAAAAAGAAAAAATAATTATTTGTCACACGGCCATAATAAATTAAAAAAAATAAACAATAAACATACAACGCACATCAAACATTCAGGACGGAACAAAAAAAAGTTGTTATGGGGAGCCCACAGTACAGCGCTGGTTTTCAGTGGTTACCCGTGAAAGAACGAACGGAAGCCAAGTCATGATTATCAACTTAGTCTTTTCCCGACTATGTAGGAGTCAACTAATAGGCTAACACCATTATTGTAATACCTGCATTCTATACAGATAAATTATTATTAATTATTATTAACCAAATGCAGCGGATACCCGTAAACCCATGTTTTAAAAGGAGGCATTACCTATTATTGAACCGCCTCAATACGATTACTCGGTATAACGAATATTTCGTAAAATGATAAGAGGAGTGGGAAATCCTTCCTGATTTGACCCTTTCATTGGAAACATAAGGTGAAAACCCAGCAGTGCTTATAAAATTCAATCATGATTCGAAAGACATGTGGCGCCATCTATTATCATAAGAACGTTATTGTTGTTTTTCTCGGTAACAGTACTTTTTTTTCGGGATGAAAAGTCCGTTTCGTTTCATAAGCCTCTGTACGGGTTGTGCTCGGTTCGTCACTGTACCTATTGGTCACTATTTTTTTTCCATACAAGAAGTCCCGGTTCGTCATCATTAACACCTTCCCTGCGGCTACGCTAGATTAATACTTACTTCCAGTGCTGTACAAGTCACATACTTCCCGTATCAAGAATGCCCGATATGCGTTACGACGTCTATTTTCCCGTACGTAATCTTGACTTTAAACCATCACAGAGACATGGAAAGTCTACAGATTTTTTTTTTGTTGTACTAATCAATAGGTTACATCCTTGTGTATATATAGCTGCAGTCGCACGGGGTTTTAAGCAATATCTTAAAAGTTACAGGTATTTTGGAAAAGGTTGATATTACGGGAAAATACTTGTCGTGGCGCATGCAACAGTCACATTGCTAGGGATGGGGTGTAACAAGTAATTTTTCTGTTTCAGATTTATTACTGTTTATTCAGATCGTACACAATCAACGAAAACTATTTTTTAACAAAAGTAATAATTAATTATGTTAACAAAAACAGTAACTTCTTATTTTATATTATTATTAATTGTACTAATGGTTATACACAATCAGCTACTAGATTACTCACAGAAATGTTGTCCAGCGATAATGAGTCTGGATCAGTCTTTTTATTTTTATTAATTATTATATCTTCTACTACACTAAATTCTCTTCCTGTTGATGGACTTAAAAAAATTGAACTGGGTTTTTTTGTATTAGATGGTTTCGATGAACGGGAACCACTACTCACAATAATGTTTTTAGCCTCTTCACCTTCTGTCTTTACACCTTTCCCCAAAATAAGTTTTTTACGTGAACGTTTCATTGTTTACTTATGTACAATTTACTCACTTACGCGTGACGAATAAAATACCTATCGCGTTCTGTAAAAACGTGTTTACTGGGCACAACACTACGGCTAACGGAGGGCCGCGCGCGCGCACGTTCAGTGCGGTACGGGGTTTAGGATACGGCCAAATAGTTCCCGTATCGCACTATTGTAAAATAATTACCTTTCTGTGCGTTACGAAAAAATAATTCCCGTACATTATTATTCGTAAATTTTAATATGCTTCAAGCAAGGACACCGGCACCGTCTCTTTACTTGTACGAATACTTGAAGTAATCACCCCCGCACGGAGTGTAAAACAAGGACAACTAGCTGCCGCACAGAGCGAAGCTCAATTACAACCAAATACTTCCCGTAACGCACTGAATGTGTTAAGAAAACAAATGAATTTATATTTAATTTTGATATTCCTGATTCGTCATTAGTATAAATTTGCGTGTCAAAAATTACAGTTGTAGTCCAGTCATTATAGTAAGTTCACCTCGGAATTCGAGATACCCAGCTGTAAGTCTGTAAATACTTGTATATTGACACCCTAAAAGTTGTCTCAAAACCTACATATGGTAGGGTGTAAGCAACTATTAAATTTCAAGGTCAAGGTCACAAAAATCGTTTTTTTGCGCTTTTTTTGGAAATATCTCGTTTCCTATGGGTTTTTTGCTATTTATATTTTCATCAATATTGTAGAATACAAAATTCTCTACAAATTTTGTTCACAAATTTTTTTTATACGATGAACCGTTTTCGAGATAGAGGGCGGAGAGCGCGCGGTCACAGCATCACTTCAGGTCAGCCGGTGCCTCCGGTCGAAAACGCGCCATATATAGTTGATGAACTATCGATAAATCAATGATTATAAATATTTGTCAATTTTTATTAACTATTATATTATATTTTATCATTTTTTTCCTAACCTATCCACTTTTTATTCAGTATTAATTTATTTAACAACACTTACCTGCCCATGTAATTGCAGAATTGTTAATGAAAATATAGGAATTATATTTGAATTTTAACCTAATTAATAGTAATAACTTCTTACATGATGAAAAAAAAAACAAATAAATTATGAATTAATCTTTTTATTCAAAAATATCATTCAATACATTTACTTTTATTGAAAGTAAAAAAATGGAATAAAGGGTACAAAAACTACAATTTATAATTTTAATCATCTTCTTCCTCTTCATCGTCGTCTTCTGGCTGCTGGTAAATTTCAAACTGGTCTTCATTATCGTCTTCAACGACATTTGTCTCAAGTTCTTCCATGATTATGGGGTCAAAGGTTCAATCTTCGTTAATGTCGCTCTGATATGGTAGAGCATTGAGACAAGCTTGCCCATTACATTGGCCACAAGCTAAAGAGCATAGCATGCCCGCTTTCCTGCTTCCGCATCGCGAACCACAACCTCTCTTGCAGTTGCAGAAAATTGTATTTAGCAAATCTTCTGGAGCAGGTGGAAAAATTGTCATGATAGGCTCCAGAAAATCGTTTCGCATTGCCCAACCCCATACTTGGGGTTCCAAATCATGTCCTAACCAAGTTTGAACTTGATAATATACACGGTTGAAATGTTGATGAGCAGCTGCACTTGTTGGTGGAATATTTGAAAGCTGCACAGGTTTATTAAGTTTTGTAGACTTGACGTAATGCATATAACGAAGATGATCGAGACTTTTCACAGATTTCGGAGCATTATAGACTGCCAATTAATGCATGAAGAAAATGATAAAATATAATATAATAGTTAATAAAAATTGACAAATATTTATAATCATTGATTTATCGATAGTTCATCAACTATATATGGCGCGTTTTCGACCGGCCGGAGGCATCGGTTGACCTGAAGTGATGTTGTGACCGCGCGCTCTCCGCCCTCTATCTCGAAAACGGTTCACCGTATAAAAAAATTTTAAATCTTTGAATTTTGTATTCTACAATATTGACAAAAATATAAATAGCAAAAAACCCATAGGAAATGAGATATTTCCAAAGAAAGCGCAAAAAAACGATTTTTGTGACCTTTGACCTTGAAATTTAATAGTTGCTTACACCCTACCATATGTAGGTTTTGAGACAACTTTTAGGGTGTCAATATACAAGTATTTACAGACTTACAGCTGGGTATCTCGAATTCCGAGATTCTTACCTAATTTAAGCTTAAATGACTGGACTATTGGTAAGAAAAATATAGTGTGACTTTCAAATCCATTTATTTACAACAACCTTAAACTAAAAAAAATCTTACAATCTTCAATATAAATCAAAAGCTTTTCGTTGGTCCAGTAAACGTCAGTATAGAATAAATCTCGTGCCTATAAAGTACCAGGCTGACATAAATAAGTAGGAGCTTACCTCATCTGATACTAACAAAATTTAATACCATAAAATTATAAACTTATTCTTCTGGATCTTTTTTACTACATATACCACAAGGCCTAAATAGTAAAAAAAAACTAAAACTGTTAATATACCACCTTGAATTCATGCAAGCCTAGTACTTTTTTTAGTTCTGAAAAAATATAGGTATTTTGAATACCAGAAGGCCTAACTAAGTAGTAAAAAGATCCAGAACTGTTAATATACTACCTACCTTGAATTCATGCCAACCTAGTACTTTTTACAGTTCTGAAAAAAATACTTTACGAATACCAGACGGCCTAAGTAAGTAGTTAAAAAGATCCAGAGCTGTTAAAATACCACCTTGAATTCATACCAGCCTAGTATTTTTTGCAAGGTGAAACTATGTATCGAAAAGACGATTTTCAAAAATAGGAGTGAAATGTATAAGCATCAATTTTGGCAGTGTCATCTTTGGAGATGACGATAATAATAAATGTTGTGCAGTTTACAAACTTTTTGTAATGTTCCTTACCTACCTACCTTATAACAAAAATGAATTATATAGTTAGTTTACTTGACGATACTTTAGCATCGAGGACGAATCGATACTATGGAAACAAAAAGTTGTGAATCGTGATCTTTTGTTTTTTGATGACGAGCCGGTACAGTGACCGGGCATAAGCCTTCTTCTGTACACCTGACAACGTATATGCAAAATTTCAGAATGTTCGTTTAAGTGGTTTAGGCGTGAAAATGTTACAAACAAACTTACTTTCGCATTTATAATATTTTGTTATTTATTAAACAACTTTTATTTTAATTTTTTATCGCTGCTCGTTTGGATACGAGTGGAAGCGGCAAATCGCGCAAAGTAACATTGATAATGATTTTTGTTACTAAAAAGGTAAAATTATTACTTCGAATCCTGATAAAATTACTTAAAAGATCTTCAACGAAAGATTTAAATAGTGTATGACACTATACGCCACACTAGACACTAAACTCCGCCAAGCACTAAGTCCGCCTCTGTACTTTGTGCTTGAAGTGTTAAAAAAATAAAAATAAACTCACACTTACTAGACTAATAATGATGAGACGAGGTGATTGCCAATTTGTAAAAAGTAAAATATCAATGAAATCCTTTAAATAAGCATGAATTCATGTTTACAACATTTTTCAAGTCAAACAATAAATATAATTGTATACACAGAATAGATGTTGATTGTTTGTTTAACAAAGTGATTGAAATCCAGTCCGCGAAAAATTTTCGGCCATTTTTTATAGTTATTTTAGGCAGCCAAATAATGCACGAGCTAAGTAAATATGGTTTGATGTTTGTTAGAAGAATATTTGGCGATACAATCGTACAATGATGTGGATGATTAATATGCAAACGTGTTTATTAAAAATTGAGTTTTGATAAACTCAAACTCAAAGCATTTATTTCAATTAGATCATAACATACACTTTTAAATGTCAGAAAAACAGAGAAGGCAAAGTTACAGTCACAGACACTTGCGAAAGTATTGCAGTTGCCCATTCCAAAGCGTAGACCTCTATGGGGAAGAATGGGCAAGAAACTCCATGGACACTCTTTACAATCAAAATATTGTTACTAAATCTTGGTTAGGTACATCATTCATGTTGAAATTATACATATGTGTGAGAACAATGTAGAAAGTAATAAGAATCAGAAATTCCTGATGGAAAAACCTCAATTATCTCAATTATATTTATTTTTATTTCAATTAGACCATTTACAAGCACTTTTGAGTGTCAAAAAAAAACCGAAGCTAGCCAGAAGCCTAGAAGTCAGGAATCGAACCCGAACCTCATACTCAGCAGTCGCGGTTAGGGGCACTGGATGTACCAAGCATTCAATTTTTAATAATTATACTTAATTTAATCAATCTTGTTTTACTTTCCACTTTTTTAATTCGCTATTTGAATACTACAAAATTAAATTCTTCTTCAATGACACGAATAACGCAACCTTTGGCTGTATTTGTAGAAGTGAAAAGGACAGAATGGAATTTGATTTATTGCTGAGCCGCTGACCCAGACTATAAATAAAATACCTACTGGATTCTAAAAATAGCCTCTATTCTTGTAATTGAAGATTGACAAAGCTGACTAAAATTACTTAGTTTATATTGATATGACAGAATGCCTGGCCATCGATTAAGTAATTACGTAATTTGATAATAATTGAAGAAGAACAAGTAAGAAGACAATTCATTTCCTTTCGATATAATTATTATATTGATGTATCAAAAGGGAAATGCGACATCGACCATTTTGTTCCGGGAAATGGCAAACGGACGCGTTATATGAATCAGAAGAACAATCTTCAAATATTTTTATTTTGTATGTAGACAGCAATTAAAAGCTCTAAATTGGACAAATGATAATTTGTCCAATTTAGAGTTAAAGCTAACCTGTATAAAAAAAATACATGCCATTTTGTTTGTTGGTTACAGAAATATACCCATAGAAATCGAAAATTTTGTCTCTGAAGAACTACCCTTAACATTCTTGCCGCTTCTTCTCCATAGGAAATGACCAACTTGAAACGTGCTCCTATTTTTAGTAGGCCTATGTCAAATAAAAATATTTAGATTTTTGAGCTATATAAATGTAAACCAAACAACTGAATTTAAAAAAAACAGGCAATCGCATTTTATTTATTTATTTTATTTATTTATTAAAACTTTATGCACATAATGTACAAAGGCGGACTCATTAATAATAATAATAATAATAATAATTTTTTATGTTGTTTTGAGAAATATTTAAAAATATGTAAAATGTGTAAATAGATAAATAAAGGAAATAATAATAATATAATATATCATTTATTTCAGGTAACAAAGACCCATAACATATATACCTTATAAACTAACATACATATTTATAAAAACCAGAAAACAGATGTTATTATTGTACACGAAGTGACGGCGTCGTGTTGCGCTGCGTGGTGTCGCGTAGCCTTCCGCGGAAACGCCGAAACATGACACCCTTCGGCCAAAACTCTTCCTTGAGGAAGGTCTCAACAAAAAATAAATGCCTCAAAAAAAAAAATTAATGTCAATTAATAAAATGTCATTAATGCCTTGGGCGTTTTATAGCTTTATAATCCAAGGTCAACTCAGTAAAATTGTATGACAATCTTTTTTTCGTAACAGTGACAAATTGGTAATAGAACAAGTTTCAATACAATACTTACACAATATTTCAATAAAAGCTCTAGAAATACCTAGCACAAATAAACAGCAACAATCCTCCAAATATTTCAGAAAACCCAATAAAAATCTTCGCAATAAATGCCATAAATTCGAACGTATATACGTTATTCTAATAAAACGCTGCATGCAAACTTTAAACGGAATAATGGCGCGAATTTAATCGACTGAACAAACATATGAATGAGGATCTCCGCCTTTTGTTACCAACGTTACAATATATGAGATGTAATTCTTCAACGGCTACGCCGCGACGCCAAAGTTACGTCGCGTGGAAATTTGAAAAGTTTCTTTATACACTCGTTATTTTCAACGTAGCGTTGAAAATTGTACAGCAAAATACTTTACTTCTATAATAGAACATGTTTACGTTTAAGTGAAATGTCATCGCGGTATTTATATTGCTCTTGGTTTAGAATTGAAATCTGTTACACTAGCATAGGGTAAGAAGTTACATACTTTATGCATGTGCATGGATACAAACATAATCAGCCTGTAATGTTCCCACTGCTGGGATACAGGGGTGGGCTGTAATCTACCACGCGGATCTAGTGAGGGTTGTTAGAACTTACATGTCTTCGATATATAGATTTTTATTCTGAGATGTGCCGATTTCTTTTCGATGTTTTCCATTTAGTGTATTTTAAGACGTTTTTGAAAAGGTTGAAGGTAAATAACCTTATTCCCTTGAATGTGTCCACATTTTAAAGATCATCAATAATTATACATTAGAACCATTGTTTATGCAGTTTATTAACAGCCCAACTGTTGTTTGTAACGATAGGAAGTAAGATAAATATCTGATGTCGTATCTTACCACAGTTCAAATGTAAAACAAGTTGGGGACAATTAAGAATATTTAATTTGTTACGATTTCTTTCATTTTCATAAAGATACCTATCAATATTTTCCTTCTGATATGACAAACACTGATCTTAGTTTATGTTTTCGGGTTTTTTAGTCTGAAATTTCTTGAAAGTAGCCCGGAGTCTGGATGTCTGTCCTGTTGATAGACATACGCCTTTTTTTTTAAAATGTAACAGGCAATTGTGGTTTTTAGTACATCTCTAGATTAAGGCGGCAGGTTTCGGGAAAAACAGACGCTCTTATGTTATGTGAATTTTAGATAAACTTTTCTGATTAATTAATGTGTTTATAGATAGGCACTTACTACCTATACCTTCGTCTTTTGGTAGATTAGTAGGAATTAAAGTAAAATTACTGCTCAACCCAAAACGCTAAAAAAATTGGTCATGCCTAGAATAAAGATCACTGTATTGGAAAATTAGACGCCAAAAAGGTAAAACACTGTAGGACGTAATCGGAATTTTGATCCCTTACGTATTTGTTGTCTATGTTTTGTCTATGAAACAGCGCCAATTTACGTTGATCGGAACTAACGGTACTGCCAAAACACATTTGAGCACGACGTTAGCCAATCAAATTCGTGGACATCAAAAGCTGTGGCGGCCGTTGACGTCAGGCCAACACTTGAGAGGAAAACTCGATTGTCAACACACACGCCCGACCACACGCTGTAAAAGCTGTACGAAAACACCTTTACGGTCATCTGCATGTATGTTCCTGGGCCGGCAGTCTCGACATAGATACCGACATTTTCGCAAACTTTCGATCGCTTAGTAATAACGGAAAAAATCGGTTGCAATAACGTTGCTTGCGAGAAATGCAAGTCTGAACATCCAAGATGCGTTTCTCGCAAGCATCGTTATTGCAACCGATTTTTTCTTTCTTATTAATCAATCGAAAGTTTGCGACAATGTCGGTATCTATGTCGAGACTGCCGGCCCTGGTCCAATTTATTAATTTTTTTAAATATAATTTTGATAAAAAATTAAACAGGTCGTAAACTAGATGCTATTTATGAAGGTCCTTTTAAAGTAAAAGAAGATTTAGGTTGTAACGTTAGGATATATAGAAACAATAAGATAGAATAGTTCATAAAAATAGGACAAGACCGTACTACCAATAGAAAATATGTTATATTGTTTAGGTATTAGTACTCGTATAGTTAAGACTATCGTTAACTTAGGATAAAAATAAGAATAAAGATATGGTATAGTACATATAACATTTCAATGTTATATAAACTAAATTTAAATGAACTAATCCTTACCATGGTCCTTTTGCGCCAATTTTGCCATGTAGTATCACGAAGGTATTTCCAGTACTTATTGAAAATACCTAATGCTGTAATTTGTTCAGCTATTTCTTTCCATTTTTTTATTTTTATATCTTGGTTCAATTGCTCACTAAACTTCCCAAAGAGTATAATTCTATTTGCTAAATAAGGCCCAAAATGGTAAGTTTTTTGTGCATTTCCTTTTACACGCTATCAAATAAACTATCGAAATTGCACTAGTGATTGATTCATTCTTTTACTTTGTTAATATTTTTTCACCCTCATTTATCTTCCTAAACCAAAATTATTTGCAAATATGTCAAAAGTTGATATAATTGTTACAACAATCTGACAATTGTCACCGAAAATTGTCAAAAATAATTTGACTGCGATTTTTTGACTTATGTCGAGTTTTATTAAACGCGTTTTAAATGACAAATATGTCAAGATTACACCTGTCGAATTTGACATATTTGTCACTTTTATTAAACAGCCTAAGCCCGACAATTCTACAATTTTGTCATTTTTTGACATTTATGTCAAATTGTCAGCTTTATTAAACAGGCCCCAGCCAGTTATACAATACAATCATACTGACTCCAAGATGAAGAAGCAGAACATTAAAAAGACGACTGTCGTACACTTGAGGGAAAAAACAATGATCAACCAAAAACATTTTCGTTTGCCACCAAACTACGAATAGTAAACTGATTCATTACTGCCTCATATTGTAAAACAAAGGGATTTTATTTTACGTCATTATCATACAAAATTCAAAATACTATTGTAGTTTTAGGACAATCACTTTATTGTCTTGAAAATTAGAGAACGTCGACTTTCAGTGATCTAGTTTTTCATTTGCCTCCTAATTGTTATCAGGGCAGTCAGTTTTCGTAATTAGAATTCATATTTATCTATTTTAAAATCAGTGTCTTTATTATCTTTCTGATAATCAATTTGTGCATGTACAATTTTAACAAGTTGGGGAATATAAAGTATGTGCAATTGCTGTTTGTACCAAACAAGGTGAAGTGTCAATATAAAATGATAGGTAAGCATATTTTTTTTTTACGTTCTTAATTTCATTTCTAACAGTCTATCTATTTTAAAAGTATTTTAATAATTTTAAAATAGACATGTTTACAGAAATGTAATTATATTGATGTACAGGCAAACAAAGAGATAGGTGTTTAGTAACTTTAATTTAAAAGGAGATTTAATTTTTTTTGTAATTAATTATATTCATGTTGTGCAACTTTTTAAATTGTGTATGTATTATCTACACTTACACCCCTACTTACCTTTATTTTTTAAACCGTGATTTAATTTTGATTTTTAATAGTCCACTGAGTTTTTTTGATTTGTTTGAGCCTGTTTCCCACTTACTCTTTAGTTGACTGTACAAAAATAATGTAAAGCAATAGACATAACAATTATTATTTTATGACTCGTTGGTCTAGTAATGTAGTGGTTGCAAGGGCTACTGCTGAGCATGAGGTACGGGGTTCGATTCCCAAATCGGGCAAATTGTTTTTGAGTTTTTCCATCAGGAGTTTCACAGTAGCAGCCACTGAGTCTAGATGTATGTGAGGTTGATGGCAATAGGCTCGCCTCCTATTATATGGGACTAAAAATTACAAGCGAAATGTGGGTGTACTGTAGACCCCTGCCTTACCCTTTAAAGTCCCCAAAGGATGATGTTATGTCATGTTTATGTTATTTTTGTGTTTTTCTTATGCAAACAACACCTTGAACCGATGGAAGAAATAGAGTGTCGCCTATGCCCAGCACAGGGACAGTATAGGCTAGCAGATTTTTTTTTAACTTGAACCAAGTTTTTTAGCCAGTGTGATAGATTCAGGACAATGAGGCTCAGATAGGTGTCTCAGTTCCATACATATAATTATAATGGCTATCATACAACAATCTACATAATAACGTGTTGACAACTCAAATCATCAATAAGTCAACTCGATAAAAATGATCGATTAAAATGTATAAGTTAAGTCAACACTTAAATAAGGTAATATTAACATGTTTTGATGTTTATAAAGGCGATATATTTAGTCTATGTAACAAAATAAATCCTGACTTGTGAACAAATAGAATAAGATCATTTGTAAGCAGATTGTATTCTAATCATGTACAAATAAAGACCTTGAAAAATCAAATCAATCAATCAAATCAATAAGTCAACTAGAATGGCACAGTTCTAGTATACTAAACCAACGTATGTATCTGTACAGGCGTAAAAACACAGAACTAAAATAAATGTACCAAGTTTGACACAAAGATGCATTTTTTCTTGACAAGCAACGCGTCCTTGACTGCAAACTTAATGTGGTCATACTGTATCTTGATGGCGGTCCCTACGCGACGTGACTAATCGAAGTTTTGGACTTGTCAAACTCAACTTATGTTTAAATTTTGAATTTCGAGCGCTACACTACTTTGAACGAATCACTATAATGAAGTACTAGGTTTTTAGCTAATCAAAATATGATTTAAACCATCGGCAAAAAGGTGGGGGAGCAAGAAAATATTAAATTTGTGCAATGAATTGAAAAATATAGGTTTCTTTAGTCATTCGGTAAAAAGCTAGGATTTTTTTATCATTATGTTTTAATTCTCGTGTTGCAACAAAGGCTCTGCAACTTATGTTCCTAATCCAGAAATTTCTTCTTGTGCGATGACGTCTTCTTCTGTTTCTATAAAACGGATAAAGCAAGCGCAAGCGCAAGCGCTTCTTCCTCACTGGAATAGCTCGACATAACGTCCGCGGGTTCATTAAAAAAGCACAAAACAAATGATGCTTTTTATTTTTTTTCAGTAGCGTAATGTGCGAACGTCGAGTTGCCAACAAGTATTCAGCTAGTATGCGACTTGAGTATTGTACCCTACGTGTTTCGTAATATAAGAAGGGCCTAACTTACGACTATATACTCGTAAGTCTTTTTAAAAATTAAAAATACTCGTTTCACATTATAGTCTTTCATAATTTTGAGAATTTATTTATGCTATAGGATAATTGTGGAGGAGCTCGTGGCTAAATAATAACAGCCGCTCGAGTCGATCTTTAAGTTAAGCCGCGCTTGCCTAGGTTGGTCCGTGGATGTGTGACCACACATTACATACCGAGTTTCCTCCGTGCCGCGAAAAGCACGTTGAGCTGTTGGTCCCGGCTGTCATTTGTAGATCTTTGACAGTCGTTAAGGTAGTCATTGGCTCGAAAGTCTGACAACCAGTCTTACCAAAGGGTATGAGAAGAAAGAAAGAAAGAAAAAATGTTTATTTATCGTACTTATATATTGTATTTACCCAGTGCTAACTGGGTTGTGGAGTTCAGATAGGCAGTCGCTCCATGTCAAATACTGGTATTCAGCTGCATCCGATTAGACTGTACGGCTTCCAGTCTAATCGCATGCAAGCATCATCTGCCCAGCCTTATCCCAACATAGTTGGGAAAAGGCTGGGCAGATGATGCTATAGGATAATATTGTATTTCCGATTTAAAAATCGACGTAATTTACAGTTTGTTTATACCGCGCGTGTGTGCTAGGGACTCTGTAAATGCTTGCATTGCATGCATCAAAATTTCATGGGCTGGTCTAACGTTTTCACCTTATGGTTTGATTAGTTCACTATTCAAATACCAGAACCAAACCAGGAACCAGGAACTTGAAGTTACTCGTTGTTAACTAGTTTGTGGTTGGTTGCGTCTGAACTCGAGGAACCTTCAAAAACTACTTCTGTGATATTCTGGCTACTCATTGGTGATTTGAGTTTGGAACTGGTTACTTCTCACTACCGTCATGGATGAAGAAATTAAATTTCTCTTTAGGAAATAAAATAAAGTAAACCCTCTTTTGGGTACCAAATCTAATGCTACTTATTTAAAAATACGATCCCACTCATATTTATGTCTTTGTCCAAAAATGCCACACTTTATGACCAATGACCGGTCATGTGACGTTGCCATAATTTTAGAGTATCTATTAGAGTCAGTATGATTACAATAAAACCTAATCTTAAAAACTAATAAATAATAGTCTCATTTTCATTTTAATAGTTGATGTATGTAGCGTGGCAATAAAGGTCACTGCCCTTTTCGTAATGTCTCTCCATGGGAACTGAGAAATTGTCTAACATTTTTTTTTTCATATATTATGATAGATAGAGGTCGATCTATTGCCGTTTTTTAAATGAAGAATGCTAAAATATCCCCATAAATACACTACCGAGTTCACTGATAGCCTACCATTTTTCGCCCTCATGCTCTAAATAATAAGGTTGAAAACTGGTCAGTGAACTCGGTAGTACGTGGACCGTTGTTGCCATATTAAAACGCTACAACTGCTGTTAATTCGACAGTCTAAAAAAAATAATAATAAGGCGTTTGCTTTAACGATACTGCTAAATGAAAATTAATCTGAGTCGTTGTTCTAGTGGGTTTGCAAGCGACACTGCTGAGGTCAGGTCTTGGGTTCAATTCTCAGGTCAAGCAGTGCAATTGGGTTTCACAACAGGAATTTCTCAGTATCAGATCGGATCGTATTTGTGCCCCGTTGTTGGCAATAGACTCGACCTCTATTACATGGGTGTCAAGCATAGCTGGCGAAATGCGAGTGTGCTATCATATGGCACACTTCTGTCTAACCTTATAGGGATTACAGGTGTAATTTTATGTATGTTTTGTTATCAACTGTCTACTGAACATCTATTCATTTAAGCCGTAGGTAAACACTTATCCATACTCTTAGTGTTACTCGTTCGGGTGATATAAAGATCTCTGCTCAATTTACAAAGACATAAAACAAATCACAGCCATGTGATAACATAACTCTGATGTTTTCATACACATAATTTTTAAATTATAATTTATTTCATATATTAAATCTACCAAGCGGTTACATTTCAACTTTATTAGTGCTGTAGACATAAATAACAAAAAAAAACAAGTAATAATTCATTATTTAGTTCGGCCGGTCGCTACGTCCATCCAATGTTTCTCGGGCAGAGCAGTCGATTCAAAGGCGTTATCATAATTTAAAATATACACGTAGGACCTTCATAGGTCCATTGCGTTTACCAAATCATCTGGCTGATTAACAACTCTTACAAGATTTCTCTTGACCAGTTAGTTCTGTAGAGCAAGCAAATCAGCGGGCCAGTGTATTACTTCGAACAACTTAAATCCTACGATCTCACTATACTTAAGTCTATCCGAAGACTGTCAGTGAGTACATGACTTAGATATTTAAATTTATCCACATTCTTGAGAACCGCCACGTAAAGTAAAACCGGAAGCACATCACTTAGTTAAAATTTTTGAATTGGCACTTCACTCTTTGTACCATTTTAGTTGAGACCGCGTTCAGCCAAATGTAGTTCACGTAGATAAATAGTTAGTTAGTTAGATAAATATAATATACTTTAGTGTACACTAAAATTCGTGACACAGCTCTTTTCCAAGGAGTTTTCTGAACGGGATGATCAAGGGAGCCAGTTGCGTCAAGTCACTCTCGAAGCTTATTTTGTTTACTGATCCAAGGAACATCCAACAGGCGTACTTCTATGTCTCTCGATCAACTCGGTCATACACAAATTGAACAGACATTGAGAAATTAGTCGACCATGAATAAAATCGTTAAAATGATTTATTTATTTCAGGCACAGCGCTGGTTCTTCTCTGTGCAACAGCATTTGCTTACGCAGACGTAGATGACTCAGACTTAGATGGTTTCTTCGAGAATGGATGTCCAAAAGACACCAGCATTCAAAAACTTCTGCCTCACGAAGACTGTCAGCAGTTTTATCAGTGTATTCACGGAGTATTGATTACTAGATACTGTCCAAACGGGCTCCATTTCAACGCTGGCCTGGCAAAATGTGATTGGATTAGTATTGCTGATTGTCACAAGCCACCAAGTTCACCTTCTTCTGAAGAATTAAACAAGAGTGATTTTAGGCAAGTTGACCTAATTTGCGCGTCAGCTGATTCGAACGGTGTCTTGGTCGCTCACAAAAACTGCAATCAATTTTATAAGTGTTTAGACAGTGGGACAGTGGTCCTATATTGTGCAAAAAATCTTTTATACAATACTGTGACAGAAACATGCGACTGGCCTCAAAATGTACGATGTGGCAGGAGATCAAGAAATGTTGATGAAGAACAAACTATTCGGACGACGACTAACAAGGGTTATGGATATTCATTCTTTGTTGAAGAAACTGACCTAAGCAATGCTGATCCCAGCCAAGCTATTGCCCAATGTTCATCTAAGCGCTCCGATGGCGTGCTAGTCGCTCACGAAAACTGTAATATGTTTTATAAGTGCTCCGGGGGCATACCTGTCACTATGAAATGTCCTAGTACTCTCTTGTACAATCCTATCAAGGAAATTTGTGACTGGGCTGGGAATGTAGATTGTGACGATTTAAGCATCCCTGAATTTGATGACAGTAAAAATAGAAATGCACCTAGTGTGGATATTCATTATGAAGACAATGATGATTATGAAAGTGCTGCTATCGATACATGCGCAGCTGAATCTTCTGATGGGTTTTTGGCCACCCATGAAAACTGTAACCATTTCTACAAATGCTCAGGGGGTAAACCAGTTGCTTATAGTTGCCCAGGAGATCTGTTATTCAACTCGAAAAAAAATTACTGCGATTGGCCCAAAAAAGTTGACTGTGGCGAAAGAATCGAAGATGGGGTCAGTAATGATGAACACCAAACCGAGGACCCCAAAAAAGCTTATGATATCTGTTCCACTGAAGATTCCGATGGTGTGTTGGTTGCTCATGAAAGTTGTAACAAATTCTACAAATGCCATGATGGACTGCCAGTTGTAATACAATGCCCAAGTATTCTATTATACAACATCAAGGAAGAAATTTGTGACTGGCCAACTCATGTTTACTGTAAAGATCGAATAGTTTCCGATAATTTGAGGACCATGAGAGAGGAGGATGAAAACAGTGACGATAGTAGAACTAAAAAGGTTCACAAAAAGAGTTTAAAAAATCAATACCCTAAGAAAAACCAAAACCAAGATAAAGATATAAGTGGTTATAACTATCACATTGACTTCAGTAACGTAGCTCAAAATTGCGCAGACGAAAGCTTTGATGGAAAATTGCTTCCTCATGAAAATTGTAACCAGTTCTATAAATGCTCTGAACGCCTTGCAATGGCTTTTTTCTGCCCGTTAAATCTTGTTTACAACATCCAAAAAATGTACTGTGATTGGCCAAATAACGTTATCTGTGGCAATAGGTTACTCCCTGGGAAAAGCAATGGTGACGAAAAAAGAAAACAACATGGTCATTCGCAATGCCATGGCAAGGTCGACGGTTCTATAATTCCTCACGAGAATTGCAGTCAGTTCTATAAATGTGCTAATGGTCAAAAATTCCCCATGGACTGCCCAAACGGACTTTATTTCAACGCTTTACTCATAGTTTGCGACTGGCCAATGAACGTAGAATGCGGGGATCGTTTAACAGAAGCGCAACTGAAAAGCGAACCTGTATGAGCGCTGTGCAGTTCTGTCTTAAATCAATTATTTATTTTGCTTCATTCTCATATACTTTTTGCCCAGACTCTTGTTGTAACTTGTTTCTGTTGCTGACATCTTTTACCACTCTTTTTTGCCTAGTAATCAAAGTTCTCTAACAAACAAGACAATTTCTGTAACAAAGGTAAGCTTAAGTTTTGGATACTAAACATAAATACTTTTAATACAAGTTTGATCATCACTATTTGTTGGGTATTTATAATATTATGGGGCAGTATAGTCCCGAGTACTAAAAACACTTAATAACATTCTAAAGCAATTTTCGCGTGAGTTAAGGGGGGCTGCGATTCTCCATACAAATTTTGACGAAATCGAAGTTTCGTATTTCCATTTTTATTACAAACTTAACTTGAAATGTATGTATGTTTGTTCGGGCGGAATCTTGCAACTAAATTTTTAAGCAGATATCTTTAACCGATTGAGCTGAAATTTTGCACACACCCTTAGGTTCTAGGTGACAATACACTTTTATGACAGACATTACTTCATCCTACAGCCAGAATCGTCACCTCACGAGAGAACTCCTCAACGGTTAATAGCGCGGATACAAAACTTTATATACGTGTTCAATTTGGATCGATAAAGATGATTTCTATCATGACCGCAACCTGCAGCCGGGATTGCCTTCTCACGAGGGTAGTCCTTCTTATGCGTTATCAGAAATGATTACGACAAAACAAAAAAATTGAAACTAAAGTTAATAATTAAAAAACTTTTTAAAACATGTTTTTATTTAAATGCGATAAAAGAATAAAATAAACTTTTCCTTAAAAACTTTTATTATCAACTTATAACGTCCAAAATATGACCTTACAATATTGAAAAAAAAATGCTATTTTTACGGCCCTACAGATAAAGAGGACTACCACACAAATTCGAAAAGTTTTTAACATAACAAAGTATTGATACTAACCTAGACATACTTTTCCTTTAAATTTTTATGTCAAAAATAATTGAATCGGCTCTGCTTTCAAGGAGAAAAAAGGGGAATACGAAAAGTCGATCTCGTCAAAATTTTTGTGATATTTTCGGTCTGAGCTGCAGCTGTCCCTATCGCACTTTACGGGGGGCAGGCTTAACGCAGTGCGACGGCAATAGTTTCTTCAAATACCAATATAAATAATATTTTTAAATCCACGCAGGCCCTGTCCTTTCATAACGATTGTAGCTCTCAGTTAAGTCCTATAATGACATCACAAATTTTTTATCAACACAGTATGACTTTAGTAAGTCGCTGAATAATTACATGTTTTTGTGCTCGTGACTGTACACTAAGGCCCAAAATAAAATAATCTTCATTTCGGGTAAGTGACATCCATATGGCTTAGTAAACAAAAGAAAGAGATGACTTATACCTATGTTAATAAACTTATTATCTATTTGGAAACCAGCCTGTTGTTGTCGAACACCATCATTAACAAAAGAGAATCGTGCCTCCTCGCTATGGTCTTCAGGATTGTGTTGGAGCTTTTCCGCACACTGCAAAGCAAAGACGCAGATTTCTATCTGACGATGGCATGGAAGCCATTGACGTGTGTTTGTGCAAACATAACTGATGCACTGCAGAACCAGGCAGCCCCATCATCATCCTGAACCCGTTATAATACTGGACCCGTTGGGCACTGATAGCCCGCGTAGTATAGTCGGTCCACTGTCCTGCTATAGCGTGCAAACCTACGAGCATGTTACATCGGACTACTAGCACCCTAGGTTCCCTCTCAATATACACTTGGTCATTAAGGTCGTCGGTTACACTCGCAATATGTCATTCCCATTACGTTTAATCGGGGGCACATACTCAGGACATTTAGCACCGCCAGCCGTAAAGACCAAGAACTCGCTTTTTTTAGCATTATAAACTAAGTCATTTTCTCAAGTATAGCCCTCACAGTAATTAAGCAACTATCTATGCAACCTAACCGTAGGGCTCAGCAGCACCATATCAATAAGAACAAAATAATAAGTCATAAGTGTCAGTGTCAAAATAATATTTAACTGTGTTTTTTAATGTTAATTAATTCTTTTTAAATTAAGTTACGTTAAAATAACGTATTTTAAACATTGTAATCAACAGATCCAAAAAATATATTTATACATAAAATCACCAGCCAATAAAAATGTACCTATAGCGCTGCATGATTCTTTTCTTGCGTGGCTAACACACACACAGCAACACTTTTATAGAATTAAAGCACACATACGCTGCGGTCATACAAAATAAATTTCACGTTAAATTCGTGACTTTTATTTTGCTATAGTGATTTATTATTTCACTTCGAATCAAAACCGATTGAATCTAATCTGTGAGTAAATTTCGAAGTAGCAGCCCGGACTTTGAATTTAAGCCCAGTAGGATATTGCAATAGGCTCGCCCACTATTTTATTTATTTATTTTGAATACTGTTTGTTCCTTTCCCAGAGACGGATCCCGTTTTGTGGGGCATTGTTCTTAAGTTAAGATTACTAACTTAAGATTGATAACTTTGTTTTGATAAATAATTAAAATTGTGATGCCTCATATCGCCAGCTATGTTTTAGCGAATGCCTCTGCCTTATTCCTTGCGGAATATAGGCTTGATGGTATGTATATTTTAGACCAGAATACGTCATTCAAAAGGAAGTTCAAGTGAAATTACGGGATTTTGCCATCGACCGACATACTTATACAGGTTGGCGCCGACAATACGACAATAAATTAAACTGCATAAATCTCATGACGTTCTCAGTCTGCATACACAATTTGATTCGAATATATCCAGTAGTGTAGTCACAGGACTTTATTTTCATTTTCAGCATTTAAGCATGATGTATATTAATAGAACCCCGCATAGATATAAAAACTAAACACATGTTGCCAATTCGCTACTTCAATAACCTTTGCCAAATTCGGCACTAAAATTTTATTTCCAGATGCGAATTGGTGCAAATTATAACTAAGGTTCGTAAACCAATATTTTTAAATGGTGTTGTATTTTGTTCATTTTGTAACAGTTATATCCCTGGACATCCCTGGACATTTCACACAGCACCATCTAGTCCCAAGTTAAGCAAACTAATGCTTGTATTATGGTAGCTAGATGGCTGATAAACTACATATATACTTTTTTTTTTGTAAATACATACATATTATAGATAGAAAAACACCCAGACCCGGAACAACTATATGCTGTTTAGTTTGTTTGAAAACATATTATTAATTTCGATGATAGGATTTATTTGATGGTTTAAAAATATCCCTATGAACTAGCATTACCAGTGTTTTCAATTATCATTTTATCGGCACCAGCCTGTATAGATAGCAAGGGAGGAAGGCAGTGGAAAATATGGTCTTCCTACTCCTCCGCTATACTTTTCTGATTAATTTCGTTGTGGGATCCAAGACAGTTAAATTGTTTCTCTGGGTGTTCGTCGAGCTTCATTGTCTCGGTTTGTGTCTTTGTTGTTTTCTGGTGGTTGTCACTGTTCACATTCTGGCTTTCAGGAGTTACAGTGGATTAGGAATAGTGCGGCGGGCTTGTATAGATAGCACACATGGCATAAATATAAGTCACACCCATTTATTGAAAGTCTAGATTTACTACATGGAAAATTTTGTAAAACTAGACTTTTCGACAAATTCCGAACCCGAAGACAAACCGCAGATAGCAGCGGTGATATTTTAACAATAAATGCACGGAACAGTCCTTCTCCCTTCAGTTTCCTGAAACTCTTTCTGAAACTCTGTCTCCTGCTATCCTCCCCCAGCGATGCCCTAAACTGAAGCAGGTACTCCACAGGTTATTAAGTTGTTACACAAGTTATTATACCCCTGGCATGGCTTGGCTGGAGGCATTACACTCAAGGCACCCATAAGATAGTCCCGCTCGCATATAACCCTAGGTGCCAACATCTGAGGTTATGGTTAGGAGGAAATGCAGTAAAAAATGCTACTTCATCGCAGCAGTACATGCCATTGTTACAGTCTGCGAAAGCATTTTTAAAGAAATACATACAATCCTGTAGTGCCATTGGGTCCACAATTGTTGTGGTAGGGTTGCTCTGACGCTTTAGTCTGCTGTTTGTCGTCGACTGCAGAATTGTACATTTAGCCTCATAGGTAGGCCCTGTTAGCATTGCTTTCTTTTTACCGGTCTTTTCTTTCTTGTGTCATTGTTGTGCTAAAAATCTAATTTTAGTTCATAATTGTTTAATCTTTATAGTAATTACAAGTATATTTTATTAAGTTTTGTAAAGAAAATAATTTGTAAAGAATAAACAAGTTTCGTTTCTTTCTGCCTTTCTTTTAAAGTGATCATTATGTTATAGTTTATTAATTTCCAAAAGTGTTGCTGAAATTAATGATTGGCCATGAGACTTTTGTGGCTAAATATTACAAAAGAAATACTAGATCAACGTACTATGAAATTATATATCTCCTCTGTAACATGTAATGTAAACGCCAATCTGCAAGCAAAACTAACGAGATAGTCCTAAACAACAAAGGCTTATTAGAAACCGATGGTCGACCCAGACTGCATTCGTCACAGATGACAGTTCGTGTCTTTGGTCTTTGCCTCATAAGCCAGCTTTATAAACCATGAACTTACTTATATGCCTAATATTTAACTACCTTTTGCAAAACAACTAGAGAAAAATAACCAATTAATTATTAGCATAACCAAATAAAAACACATAAAAAACTATTTTTCTTTGGGTAACTAAGCTAATGCTCCTACTCAATAACAGGCAGGTATTATTATAATTTTTGTTAAAATGGGTCAATGACTGGTCATGTGACGTTGCCATATTCAACAGTAGTCAGTGTTATAAACCTTTTTCGATGTAATTATAAATACATCAAACAAAACGACAACCATGCGAAGAGATAAGTGTGTTGTTTTCATTAGTGTGACTGTTTTAATAAAACTGTTAAAATGATTTGTTTGTTTCAGGCACAGTGCTGATTCTTCTCTGTGCTACTGCTGCGGCTCCCGCAGGCTTAAAAGGTTTCTACAACAATGGATGTCCAAAAGACAGGCGTATTGAAAAACTTTTGCCCCACGCAAATTGTGGGAAGTATTACCAATGCTTTCACGGAGCACTGGTTTCTAGAAACTGTCCAAATGGGCTCAATTTCAACGCTGATCGGGAAAAATGCGATTCAACTGTTTGTTTAAAAAAACGAGGTGAAGGCAATCAAACAGCGGCAGAAGAATTAGACAGCAATAATCCAAGCGACGCTAGTAAAATTTGCTCATCATCTGATTTAAACGATGTTTTAGTCGCTCATGACAACTGCGATGAATTTTATAAGTGTTCACATGGTATTGCAGTGGCTCTTAAATGTGCACGAGGTCTCCTGTTCAACACTTTAACTGACAAATGCGATTGGCCACAAAATGTTGATTGTGGTGAGAGAGATGGTGTTAGCGACAATAGTGTTATTAAGAATAAAATAAATGTTTGGTACGCGAATTTACAAGATAAAAATGATGAACTTGAAAATTCTTATTCTAGCCAAGCCATCGTTCTTTGTTCATCTCAAAACACTGATGGCGTGCTAGTCGCTCACCAATATTGTAACAATTTCTATAAATGCTCCGGGGGCGAACCAGTCTCTGTGAAATGTGCAAATAACCTATTGTACGATCCCATTACGAAACATTGTGACAGGCCTGAAAGTGTACAGTGTGACGACAGAACTATTCTTGAAGATGGAGGCAGTAATAACATTGCAATAACTAGAGTGAAGAACAAAAATAGTGAAGAAAATGAAATCTCTGTTGAAGACCATTCTTCCATATGTGCATCTAAAAACCCTGGAAGGGATTTAGCTGCCCATGAAAGGTGTAACCATTTCTACAAATGCTTGGGGAAAGAACTAGTTGCTTTCAAATGTCCAGGAAATCTGTTATTCAACTCAAAAAAGAATTTTTGCGATTGGCCCAACAATGTTGATTGCGTCGACAAAATAAACACTGACAGTGAAAAGGCAAACGAATCTGATGACACAAATTCAGCTGATACTGTCTGCTCTGATGAGGGTTCTGACGGCATATTAATCTCTCATGCAAGTTGTAATAAATTCTACAAATGCCTAGATGGAAATCCAGTTGAAACAAAATGTCCAGGTATGCTGTTTTACAACCCGGTGACGAAAGGCTGTGATTGGCCAACGCATGTTAATTGCGAAGAAAGGACAATTCCTGAGAATGGGTTGTCACTGAAATCAGGTGATAAAAATGATGTAGATACTGAAAATGTTAACTTTACACATTCCTATTTCCTGAAGGGGGATATGGAGAATGAAAATGAAAACGAAAATGAGAATGAAAACACTGTAAATAAATTAGATGAAAAAGATCATGAAGATAGTGAAAATGAAGATGATGATTCGCACGATGTACACAACGAGAGTGGTTACAGCGATAATAAGCACGATGTACACAACGAGAGTGGTTATAGCGAAAATAATGATTTCTTAACTGACGCGGCTAGAATTTGTGATGCTGAAAACTCAGATGGAATTTCGCTTCCCCATGGAAATTGTAACCAGTACTATAAATGTTTCGAACGGGGAGCAATGTCTCAATTCTGCCCGTTAAATCATTTTTACGATCCCAAACAAGCACAATGTGATTGGATGCGAAACGTTGACTGTGACAATAGATTAGCCCCTACAAATGACATAAGTGCTATTGAAGAAGATAGCAAAAATATTGATGAGGCTTGCGAGAATACCGAGGACGGTGTTATACTGCCCCACGAGAATTGCAGTCAGTTCTATAAATGTGTTCAAGGTCAAAAATTTGCCATGGAATGTCTACCAGGTCTCTATTACGACACTTCACTCAAAGTTTGCGACTGGCCAATGAAGGTAGATTGCGGAGATCGCTTAACAGAAGCTCAAGTCCGTGATCAATCCCAGCCAGCATGATTCCTTACCATTACTCATTTTGCTACTTCTCATCATGTTCTCCAAGATTCGTAAATTTAAAAGCTCTTATTGGTACAAACTTTTTTTACGATATAAGCCAGTTTTTTTGCCCTATGATCGACGCTTACTGGAACATAACTTTGAATGCTAAACATTATAATAGATTTTGTTCAGCACTTACTTTAATGTTGATCTATAACTACGTCATTTATTTTGGTTACAGTTATTTAGGCAACGTTTACACATAACTTACAGTCATCCCCCAAGTGATTGGCCCTTGTTTTTTCATATATTTGAAAGTTGATAATACATTTGGTATGAACGCAGCCTTAGCGTCGTTTTGTGTGTGTTGAATGTGAAATGAAACCGTTAGTCATTAAGTTTTTGTTCATGTGTCATAATTATTACAATAGTGTTGTAGTGATAGCAAATTTTGTTAAAATAAAGAAATGTCAAAAATGTGTAAGTTTTTTATAATTTTATTTTTTTAAATTACCAGTTTGGCAAACAAAACACAAAATAAAACAGGTTTCGAAGTAACACTAGCGTAAATGGATCTGGGAAGTGTTAAATTAACTCGCAAAATATCATGCAAAACAAGAATTTGTTGTCTATATTGATGCAATGTAACACATGTTGTGAAAACTGGTTGTATGTCTTGCACGTCCGCTTCCAGGACGCGCTACGGATGCCACATGTAGTTGATACTTCAAATGTCCGTTTTTTTTTAATGTAAAGAGGTGTGCAGTGTTTCTTCCATTCTGGTACAACACGCTTTGTAATCAGTTACTTTACAGTTTTTGTCATTCTTGAACCTTTCTATTATTTGAAACTACGTAACCCAACATAATCTTTTATTCGGTAAGGGTTTTTGCCAACATCTAAAAAGCTGTGTTAGGTAGATAACCAAATTATACAAAATTAGAAGAATTACGTACACCAAGGTTTCATTGAGATACCTATCTAAGTCAAAAATGGGACAATACAACTTGGCTTTTACCCAAATGAGTAAAAGCCTGGTCATAGTGGTAATATGCAGTTGTCATAATTTAACACTAGTCAGTGGAGTCCTTGCTAATGTTATTTATAGATATATCAAACAAATCGACAACCATGCAAAGAGATAAGTGTGTTGTTTTCATTAGTGGAACTGTTTTAATAAAACTATTAAAATTTATTTTTGTTTCAGGCACCGCGCTGTTTCTTCTCAATGCAACAGTTTTAGCCCACGGAAGTTTAAACAATAATCTTATCGGTTTCTTCTCTAATGGATGTCCAAAAAACCCCAAAATTCAAAAACTTTTGCCTCACGAAAATTGTAGACGATATTACAAGTGCTATCACGGTGTACTAGTTACTAAATTATGTCCAAATGGACTCCATTTCAATGCTAAGCTGGAAATATGCAGTTGGAATGTTAATTGTCATGATAGTCTTATACGAACTAAAAAAGATTCCGAACGGGCTGCAGAAACCATGATGGATGAAGCAGATTCCGAAGAACTTGACAAAGATGACCCTCACAACGCGTCCGAAATCTGCAAATCCCCAGATTCAAACGGTATCTTAGTCGCTCATGAAAATTGTAATGATTTCCATAAGTGTTCATATGGTAGGCCAGTGGTTCTTAAATGTGCTCAAGGTCTCATGTTCAATACAATGACACAAAAATGCGATTGGTCACATAATGTTGATTGCGGTAACAGATTCGGTGCCGTAAGAGAAAGTCATTTCAGTATATCGAAGACCAACAGGAATGCTGCGTTCCCTTACTTACCCGAAGAGATTGAACGCAGTAAATCTGATCCCAGTGAAGCCAACGTTATTTGTGCAGCTAGAAACTCTGATGGCGTAGTAGTTGCTCACGAATATTGTGACAGGTTCTATAAGTGCTTTGCGGGCGTACCTAACACTATGAAATGTCCAATTAATCTCTTGTACAATCCTGTTAAAGAACATTGCGACTGGCGTCGAAACGTGGACTGTGATGGTAGAGCCGTTATTGAAAATGTTGTAAAGAAAGAGAGAGCTGACACTGACTCAACAGAGAATGCTGATAGTGAAGAAAAGGACGAAAACTCAAAGGAGGGCGATGATACCAAACTGAGTTCTAGTGTTGCGTCCGTATGTGCAACTGAAAACTCTGGAGGAGTTTCAGTTGCTCATGAAGTATGCACCCATTTCTACAAATGCGTCGAGCAAGAACCAGTTGCTTATAGCTGTCCAGGAGATCTGTTATACAATTCACAGAAGAATTACTGCGATTGGCCCAGAAATGTTGATTGTGGTGACAGGACCATACCTAATGAGTCCGTGCAGAGTGACAGCAGTCAATATGATGATACCGGAGACTATCACCAAGCTATTACTATCTGTTCTTCTGAAGGTTCCGATGGTATATTGCTCACACACACAGATTGTAATCTGTTCTACGAATGCCATGATGGACATCCCGTTGTGGTTGATTGCCCACCTCATCTTTTGTACAACCCAGAGAAAGAAAGTTGTGATTGGCCGACCTATGTGTCTTGCGCTGGTAGGCAAGTTCCAGCTGGATTTAATTTTAGGACGTTAGACATAAAAGAATCTCCATAGTTGATAAATTGAAATGTATGATCATAAAAGAAATAGACAGTTACTTGGTGGAAAAAATATGCATATTGAAAATGAATATGGAAATAACATTGGTAAACGTGACGCTGCGCCGCTTCAGTTTGCACCAATGAAACTCTGGTCAAAAATATTAAACTATAAATTCTTCAAAAAAAAATAGTAGCTCTGTTTTGCCAAAAAACCTCTTTGAATCCCTAAGGTTGAGGTCCACTGTACGAATAACGTTAATCATAGAAATAGTCAACACTATTTCTAACGTGAATTAACGATATTCCCATAAAATAACTCTGAAAACAGTGAAAAAGAAAGTGCTTTCCATGATGCATCATGCATGCATCATCTACCTAGCCTTTTTACCCAAATATGTTGGGGTCGGTTTCCAGTCTAAACGGATGCAACAAAATACCAGTATACACCATTATTTTTAGGTCGTTCTGGAGCCGAATACCATGAACTCGATCATCGAATTCGAAACGATTGGGACTACTTTAAAAAAAAATAACATTAAAAAAAAAACACAAAAGAATAAATTTTATGTTTTTTTTTAATAATGAGAACTCAAATGCATTTGTGTGTAAAACGTATCCACGATCGGCAACACATGCGAACGATACCCATTGAAAAATTCATTCATCGATCGATTCTCATTATTTCACAAAAAAAAACATTAAATTAATTCTTTATGTTATTTTTTGAAAAAAATTGTCCCAATCGTTTCGAGTTCGATGATCGAGTTCATGGTATTCGGCTCCAGAACGACCTAAAAATAATGGTGTATAACATGGTATGACTGTTTATCTGACCTCCACAACCCAGTTAGTACTGGGTATTAGGATACTCCTTGGTAAGACTGGTTGTGAGACTTTCAGGCTACTGACTGTAACGACCTATGGATGAAAAGGGAGAGGAAGACAAAAAAGAAAATGGATTGTGTTAATGAAATAAAAAGGAGTGAATTATAGAGTAACTGACAGGGGAAAATGGAAGATTATGACATGTTACGCCTACCCCAAATATCACGGTATAAGGGCTGGAAGATAATGATGATGCAATATGCGAGGGCAACATTCACTGTATGTAAACACATTGTGTAATAATTGTTGTTTTTTATTATAGAAGAAGAGCAAAAATCTGTTAGTTTTTAATTTACCATTATTTATATGACAAGCACAAAAAAGCCGATTTTTTCACGTCAACAGATACACAAAAGGAACTTCTGTAACTCAGCAGTTGGCCAGGCAGTATTTCTACGAATACGACTAATACACACAAAGTGTAATGAAATACACACGGATCTTTTTTTTTATCGACTGCTCGACGCAAAGGAGGGTAATGTGTTTATTATCAGTCTATGTTTGTTCCTATGTGACGTTGTAGAGACCAAACGTGTTGGCCGATTTTGATGATTCTTACGTCAATCGATTCGTCTTAACCTTGCGATTGACACCAATATTGTCAAAATGAAAAAAAACTACGTCAAGTGGGGTATCGTTGAATAGAGATTTAAAACTAATTTTTAGGTGCCGTTCATCATTTTTAGTTTAGGACATATTATAACAATTTAAAGTTGTTAAAACAAATAATTTAAAAAATTTAAAAATACACCTGCCACTTTTTGATATGGTTGCCGTGTTTTTTTTTAATTTATTGTTTTTTTTTTTATTTTATACCTTTTAGTAATAAAAAGGTTTATTGCAGAAACTTGTACAACTTTTACAGTAAATCTTACATAGGGACCTCCTTTTAAGTAAAATATATACCTACCTGTGCTAGGAGATCCCGCTCCTTAATGACAAATTTTGCAATGGTAAAAGTGATGTACGTACAAAGAGAAAATACAATTCAGACAAAAAATTACAACTAAAATCCAAAACTAAAACAAAACATGGCTTGAACTATTACTAAATAATAGAAAAATAAGCTTAAAGCAATATCCTAAAATAGTGTATGTGAGTGTGTGTGTGCCTGAGAGTGTGTGTGTGTATGCATGTGTGTACATGTATTTTAACTTTATAATGACGATGCTTTCAGCAATAATTCAATATCATCATAGGTCTACAGTTTTAGCCATTGAACTATTGCCTTTTTGCAGTCTTTGGTATTCATGGGGTAGATGTTAATTATTTTATTAATGTTATTATACAAAACAGCGGAATTTGCGTTAAATTGTCTTTGGCATATGCAGTTTTAACGAATTTAACTGGTGCAGCACTGTACTTTCGTCTTCTTTCCTGTTGGTGAGGGTTATAGGGCAGGACTTTGTGTAACTTTAAGACAACACAATGCAGTATGTACATTTTTCTGTCTGAAAAATTGTAAAGCGGTTTACAGAATACATCTACCTCCCAAGTTCCAACTATGTACTCTTAATAGTTTCGGAATGAAGTAGCTGTGACATACGGACGGACAGACAGACAGACAGACATGACGAATCTATAAGGGTTCCGTTTTGTGCCATTCGACTACGGAACCATAAAAAGGGCAATGAGAAAGCGATAGGTTGGTCCACACTGCGTTCTTTATAGGTATCATTACTCAGGATTGAAGGTTTTGCCACCTGAGCCAACTCCAAGCAATCTTTTCTGCAATGCAGTCTTTTCCATTCCGTACCTACAATCTACGAGTACATTGCACAACACTACCCAGTTATTTTATTTTATTAATACTCACCTTGATATTTATTTATATTTAATTAACAAGTAACAGGACTCAATATGTTAGTAACAATATTTCTTAACAACTATATTAGTAAACTTAACCTACACGCTTAACACGTTTACTGCGGCAAGTAAAATCATAATTCTTCATCTGGTGCGGCGGTGGGCCAAAATGCGCCCCCAATGATATTTCCGCCAGTGCGTGGCAGGTCTTTCTAGACCCACCAGCACTAGGATAGATTAAATTGCTATAACTTTGTGGAAACATAATGTATACATTTTCTTTTTATATTGTTAGAATGACCTTGAACCCAACTTCCTTAGGTTTGATTCGCCCCGGGATCTGCCAAACAGGAAATGAGAAATAAAGCAGGAAAAGCGGCAGGCCGATATCGACCTGAACCGCACTAGAAAGTATTTTTAGTAGTGATGGGACAGAGAAAAATAAGGGGATATCGAAAATAAAACAGAATTATCGTAAAAGAACTGAAATGAGTTTTTATTTACTTAGGGTGTTGGAAACATGTTGGTTGCATTTCCTGAAATATTTTTTTATTTTCTTAACTTTTTGTTTGCTTGGGTACTATTAAAGGTTTTCCGCAGTCTGTCGTAGCACCCTGCACAATTTCTTCGTTTAGCGCTCATCTCAAGGACATGGTCATTGTCCTTAGGTTTTACTTGATTTTCTGAAATGAATTTTTTTTTTTAATTCCGTGTGATTTTTTAACCATTTATGAGTTTTACCACAGAACTCGCGAAACTGAACAAATAAGACGTTATCACGTCAAAAATTATATTGCAAAAACTATTTACTGTAGGAGTTAGCTAGTTTTTAAGAATAATCATTTTCATAAAGGATGATATTACTTAAAAAATCCCCACGTCTTATGAGTCTAAGGCTAATATGTGTAGATAGTAAACAAAACTTACCGCTTGTGCTTCGTTTTCCGTGCACATTTTGTTTCCAAATTCTTTTTATTTTTCTTAGTGGAAAATATTTCTTCACTGCTGTCACTAACTGAAGGGCGAATTACTCTATTTTCCAAAATTTGTATTTTTCTTTTATTGCTTGCCATCGTTGATTATATCGAACGCTACGTCAGATCAGTTAGATAGCACAACACTAACTGGCGGGGCGCACGCTCTGTGCGGTATCGGGTCGCTTGCTGCCTGTTGGGAGGGCGGGCCGAAATAGGCCCACTGCCGCACGCAGCGGATGTTTTTCACCGTCAGTGCGTGGTAGGTCGATAAAAGCCTGCCGTTATGTTTTGATGGGGAACACCTACATTTTTGACCGCAATATGAAATATATATTTGTCTCTGTCGAATTTTTAAAAACACCTGAGATAATCGTTTCGCACAAGCGAGAGGGACATAGTTTTCTTCGTCCGCACCAGCTGAAGTACCGCGGCAGGCCGATATCGGCCTGTTACGCAGTGAACGTGTTAACCTAACACTGCCTTATAGAAATGAGAATTCCTGCTACAAGCTCAACACCGATGTTGAAAGCTTGCAACACACTGCAGTATAATGTTGGGGCTGGCCTGCACCCGGCGCACCAGGGAAGCGCATCTTTTTCGCATCTTAAGCTAGCTTCCCACGGTCCGTGATATCGCGGACGGAGGCGGACCAGCTCGCACGACACACCGTGGGAAGGGTCTCGTCCGTGGTAGCGCAGACCGTCTGTGGCGGTGCGCCGCTATCCATCGCGAGGCGGTAACTTCAAAGGTGCGGTGCGCCGGGATCCGAGCGCGTACGACGCGGTCCGAACGCGTCCGTGGTTGCACAGACGACAGCTGTGCGTGATTCTGCGGATCATCACGCACAGCCGACGACCACGGACGGCAACGCACACAGACAGGGCTCTTTCAACGGTGCGTGTCGGTCTGTGTAGATCCTTTTAGCATCGTATGCACCAGTTTTGTTCTTATGTTCCGGCGCCGTAGAATTCCATAAAATTGGTTCATTTTGATAAAGATTCAAAAATTATAAAATAAGTTTGTTTGTCCACTCCATTTCTGCGCAACCAACTACACACAACACCAATACTCGTGTCAGCGAACAAACAAGTTCTGACCTGTCGTCTGTGCAACCACGGACGCGTTCGGACCGCGTCGTACGTGCTCGGATCCCGGTGCACCGCACCTTTGAAGTTACCGCCTCGCGACGGATAGCGGCGCACCGCCACAGACGGTCTGCGCTACCACGGACGAGACCCTTCCCACGGTGTGTCGTGCGAGCTGGTCCGCGTCCGTGGCGGTGCGCCGGTATCCGTCGCGAGGCAAAGGTGCGGTGCGACGGGATCCGAGCGCGTCCGTGGTTGCACAGACGACAGGTCAGAATTTGTTTGTTGTAAGAACAAAACTGATGCATACGATGCTATAAAGGATCTACACAGACCGACACGCACCGTTGGAAGAGCTCTGTCTGTGTGCGTTGCCGTCCGTGGTCGTCGGCTGTGCGTGATGATCCGTAGAATCACGCACCGTGGGAACCCAGCTTGAGTGTAGAAACAATCGACACAAGCATCAGCAAACTTCCCTGATGCGTTACAGTAACGAAACAGCCCCATCATCATATAATTTGATTGTCATTACTGCTTAATTCCATCTAAACCTAGTATATACAAGGTGTAAAACAATAAACCTGTAAGCTTTCGTCTGATAGACACCACGGACCATGAAACTTTTGTTCTAGAAGTTCTTAAATTTCGCAAAGAAAAATTGGACTCTCTTTAAGAATTGACGCGATCAGTTGTTCAACATGTATGGGAAAACTAAAAAAAGTTATGAAGGTCTAAGTTATCACACGAGAAGTCTTGCGTTTATACTGTTACGTCCTGTATGTGCTACTAAGAGCAGAATGCATTATTAACACCATTTACATTCACCATTTACCGTTTCCATGGCTGGGAAAAAAAAACCTCTTGTCTATGGGAGTCATAGTTCGAGTTAGGATGTCATGATTTTTTTTTGGTTTTAGGACATCCCGGTTTCCTCACGATGTTTTGTTTCAACGATGTCTTCATGAAATTATTCACGACAAAATATGGCCGAATTACTTGTTCGAGTTCAGTACTCGAACGGTGGCGAAGTGTGTTAATTTTTTTTCCACAATAATATATTATTTTAATTTGCTTATTTATCAAAATTATCAAGCTGATTTACAAACGCACTATAGGTATTTACTATTATGTACTCAAATAATAGAGATCCCAAAAATAAATCAGAAATACTAGGAAAATATTTACTGTGGGGGAAAAATAAGGTAATTTGCCCTGTCAGTATGAAAGAAAACCTGATTGGGCTGCCATGTTCACGTGAATCGCGATACGCTATGAGAGGGTTGAATAACCGGATGGGAAAAATCATAATTATTATTTATTTCAGTAGGTATTATTATGAATGTTTGTTCATATTATGAACATTTGTGAGAATCTCGTGGCTATATAATTATGAACAGTCGCCCGGGTCGATCTTCAGGATAACCCGCACTTGCCTAGGTTGGTCCGTGGATTGTTGACTACCCATTACATACCGAGTTTCCTCCATGCCTCGGAAAGCACGTTAAGACGTTGGTCCCGGTTGTATTTTTATAGATCTTTGACAGTCATTACAGGTAGTCAGTGGCCCGAAAGTCTGACAACCAGTGCTAGGTGTTGAAGTCAATACATTGCAAAGAGAGAAACCGGCTCCAAAAAAAAAAAAACTGTTTTGGAATAGTCATGCAGTTGTCTTAATCGATTATCTTCAAACAGGAAAAACCATTACAGTAGCATACTACGCATCATTACTTGACTAACTGAAGGCAGAAATTGCGGAAAGAAACTAACCCTAACTTTTCTATCACTTCTAACAACGAATTTGTTGCTTACGGTCCCTAATTCACATTGTGCCAGTCAATTCTTAAGTGCCTAAGCATAGATGTTATGTCTCCACATTGCCTACTTAGCCATACTCTCTAGAATAACAAATATTTCATATGAAAAGCAGTGTTTTTATTTTGAGAACCAGTTCAGTACAAACTAAACTGCACAACGCAGTAAATATCACATGTCTCGTATAAATTCTAGCCTCCAATATTTTAATATCTGATTGATGTTTGTCCCTGAAGCCACCTAGCTGTTTGCCCAAACACAATTTGTGAAACTTCTGCCCACAGAAACAAAACAAGTCGATCAATCAACTCTCCCTCGCGACTCAAACAATTTGTATTTTTACAAACTCTTCTCCTTTCTTGTTCCTCTTATGTTATAGAACTTCGCACATGCAGTAAAAAACACAATTATTGTAATCTCTTCCATTTTCCTATGACATTGAATTTTGTTGAATGAAAAAAAGGGTTACTGGATGTTTATTATTTTATTGTGAACTACAAATCAATTGCATTATAGTCCGTAATGTAGAGTATTTTTAGCTATCTTTTCTTTGTCATAATTCAACAAATACAGTGTGTTAACCTTTTGAACACCATCGGCACATATATGTGACAAGCAAGGGCTTCCCCTGTACGCCAAATGACACAAATATGTGACAAGATTATAGGTGAAATTGTGGCTTGGCGTGAAAGGCACGCGCGTGCGTTTATGCTCTGGCGGTCAAAAGGTTAACAACACAGATAATGAGATAGTTTTTGATGGGCTGTCAAAGTTACGCAAAAATTAAGGTGCTAAATCAGGAACGGAAAAAATTGCCATTTAGTAACCGATATATTATTTGTTTCCTTAAAACAAATTGTTTGTCAAACATTTGGTTACAATTTTATGATTGCCATCAAGCAATTTTACTGACATGACAATACCCATCATCAATAAATATTTCCCTTTGTAGCTTTAAACCTTCACACATTTTGTCAACGTGATTGATATCAAGGCTACGAAGAAACGGATTGCCTCAAGCAGAATTCACAATAAGGGAAATTATCGAAAACAGGTGTTGATTTCATTTCTATTGTCAGTTTGAGACATAAAAGGGACACTAAAGTGAATATTATATTGGTGTCAATTCGTGGTTTAGGGTTAGCCCAAAGGTTGAATTGTCGATCATTTTGGTATTTTTATCAAAAACTCTGAATAACTCTTTATTTCGGAAAAGTAAAGTCCAATATGTATTTTCAATTGGTATCTACGATCTTTATTACACTCAAATATACACTATAAAAAATAATGGACACGCTATGCTAAAACAGATAGAAACATAAAAATAGGGCATCAAAAATCATTCACATTGCTGTTATTAATTCATATAATTGCCGTTGAAAAGGGTGCTATACCAGCATTACCAATTACCAAGTACGAAAGTAACACTGACAAAATGAGCTAGTCCTGTGATCTCTCTCTGAGAAGAGTCAACTAATCGCTTTACGATGATTCGTAAGTAAGTTAGAATGAAGCATAGGTCACAAAACGTGTCATATTCCATGCCAAAGACCTTCCCAGTTTCCATGGGAACAAGTAGTTTCAAAGGTTGGCTAACACACATTGATATGGTGCCCTCCGCAAGTAGTGTCCAGAGGCAGACATGCTGCGGAAGATTTAAAACAATGGCATTAGTCTAACTTCAAGATACGAAAATATATTAGACACATTAATTTAACTTTGAAGTCTTTCTGTCCCTGCCAGCCCTGGCACTAGCACGCCGATATTAAAACACCTACCCCTACCTAGTATATAGATTCGACTCAGTGTGATACACTATTTAGTTCGATCTCTCAGAAAACTAGTTCACCCTAAAAAACTAACACAATAATGGAGAACATTCCCGAATACGAAGAATTCCTTAAACAGATAAAAATCAATTTATGGCTCTCAGGGATCCCTTATGGTGATTCGACGATTAATTTCAGATTCTTCGCTATTTATATCCAACTTTTATTGATGATTGTCTTGGAAATATCATTCTTTGTGTCAAGAATATCCGCGGAGAATTTCCTAGAGCTAACGCAACTGGCTCCATGTATGGGAATCGGAATACTAAGTGCATTGAAAATCCTATCCATTGTACAGAAGCGAAAGAAAATCTACGATCTGACAGAGTGCCTTGGAAGGCTTTACCAGAATATTTTGAAAGATAACAAGAAAACGAGTCTCGTGAAAAAAGATCTCATTCTTCTCAACTTGTTGATGAAGTACTATGTCCTACTAAATGTAGTGCTTATTTCTGTGTATAACTTCGCTACTCCTTTCATCATATTGTATCATTATTTAACAACGAACGAGGTGATATTTAAATTGCCGTACGCAGTACTGGTGCCATTCTCAACGGAAGCCTGGCTGCCTTGGACCGTTGTCTACGTCCATTCCATTATGTGCGGTAAGTAAAATCACTAAATAGATTGGCTTCCTGAACCAAAGGGTCTAGACATCGACAAAAATTTAAATTATCTGTCAATTTTCTTTTACGGGAAACCCATTGTATTTGGTTAGACATAAAGATGAAGATAAAATTGAAAATGGTATTGGTTTCCCAATACCTAGCTATAGTCTTTCCAATATTTTAGAAACGTTAACGGTTTGATTTTCCTTTCCAGGTTTCATTTGTGTATTATTTTATACAACCGTAGATGGTCTTTACTTTGTCCTGACTTCTCATGTGTGTGCCAATTTCAGTGTCATTACTGACATGATCGAATGTTTAGATAAAACAACTGTGAATCGTTTGGCAAACATTGTTAAGGAACATCAATACATTTTGAAGTAAGTACCAACGCAACATTCCCATGTTACATTCATTTCATTTTCATTTATTTTCAACTTTAGCCCATAGATCTGACAGACAAACATACAGGGTGTATGGGACAGCCCTCCGAAGACTGATTAATGACATGAGAAATAATTTCAAGAACGTTTTGGGAATCGAATACGCAATGTATCGTTACCGTGGCAAAACACACGTACCGAACGGCAAGCGCGACGACGAGTTCGATTAACTCTGTAGCTAGGCAGGAAGTTAACAGCTGATTTCACGCGTCGTTCGTTAGAATATTTCCACGTCCAGTGTTGTTTTTTTTTTATTTTAGCCGTATTATTTAAACAAATGGAGTGTTGCGTACAGAGAATGTAATTTTACATTGAAATAAAGAAATAGTAACTGAAAAAAACGATAAAAAAATTACAATTTTCCTGAGAGAACTTTCGGTGGAATATGATTCAAAATAAGGAGTTGAATGCACCCTGTCAGTTTGCGGAGGGTTGTCCCTTACACCCTGTATATGTCTGTATATCGTGAAATACTAATAATACAAATCATGTTAGTAAATAGAAACTTGAAAACTATGTTAGTAGCACTTCACTGCACTATGACACTTTGCGTTCATGTGGCACTTGCCTGTGGAAGAGTCGGAACACCACTCCTTGCAGCCAAATGTCCTCTTCGAAGGCGAGGAACTAAACTATATTAAACATTAATTTATGAGATATAATTAATTTCAATATTGAAACAACTAGTGTTGGGTAGGCTTTCTGTTTCTTCTGCTTTACTTACCGGTTCCGTTGATGAGACTTGGTCATCTGGACTTCTTTTGCCCGACCTTGGAATCGAACCCAGGACCTCATGCTAAACAGTTACCCTTGCGACCACTAGACCAACGAGGCAGTTGATAACGATGCAATCTGTAATATTTAACTTTATTTGCTTTTATACACCTAAACTTATTACATCGGTTATTTTGAAGATTCATCATCATCATCATCATCTGCCTAGCCTTTTTCCAACTATGTTGGGGTTGGCTTCCAGTCTAACTGGATGCAGCTAAATACCAGTATTTTACATGGTGCGACTGCCTATCTGACCTCCACAACCCAGCTAGCACTGGGTAACACGATACCCTTTGATAAAACTAGTTGTCAGACTTTCGAGCCACAGACTACCTTAACGACTGTCAAAGATCTACAAATGACACACATACATTTATTTTGAAGATTCATCATGACTATTATAACTAGAAGTCGGATAATCGGATGCATATTTACCTAAAGCACATTTTTTCAAAAGGGCTTCTTAAAATGCCAATTTTTATCGGGATCGCGTTATTTGATAAATACGAGTAATACAGTGGGTATAGAATGTAGTATTCATAAGCATAATTAATATTTAAAAACTATTTAACCAGACAAGATTTTTTTTAAATAACACGTAAAAATACAAAATTATACGATTTTAAATTTTGCTGCTGAATATTCGAATAGGACAAAATGGTAAATATGACAATTCATTTGAAGTAAAACACTAAAATGAAAACTAATCCGGAACTTTCTCCGTACTGACGCGCGCTCTATACTTGTTAACACTCAAACTTTAGGTAAATATGCATCCGAATATCCGATCCCTAATTACAACACGTATTTACAATAAACAAGATTCGGTAATCATCGCGTCCTATCACATAAATCTCAAAAAGACTACCTTATTACTTGTTGTCATATTAGTTACCAATTACATCCTCAGTTGCTTATTACAATGGTAATAAGAAAAAAAAAACAGAAATTGGCCTGTCAAATAGAACCTGTGTTGTGCTCGTTCTTATTTCGGGAGATTAATGAGGTGCACGCGAAAAAAAACACGATATTCGAATAGAATTCTATCTGGAGCAGCCCCTAATTTAGATTCAACCGAAAACAAATGTTTGGGGTTCCAGCATTATCAGCCTATAATGGTCCCACTGCTGAGACACATGCCTTCACTCTATGAGAGGGAATTGGCTATAGTAATCCACCACGCGGGCTTAGTGTGGGTTGGTAGATGTCACCTTTCTTCAAAGTTTGGTTCTAGGACATGCCGGTTTCCTTACGATGTTTTCCTTCGGCGTTTTGAGAGCAGTGGTGATGGAATAAATTACACAAAGTTATGCGCCTGTCTGGGTTCGAACTCACGACTTACTGGACTTTGGGGTTTCGATTCTCGTAAAATACGTTTTTGAAGTGAAAACTTCTTTAGCGGCGTTGAGCACTTTTTCTGTAATGGGTATAAAATCTTAAACTCGCGTCAAGACACGTGACCCTGATCAAAAAAGCGTAAGACAAATTTTCTCATTCGATTTTGAACTTAACCTTCAACATTTTATGGTTTAAAATCATTTAAAGAAATTTTTAAATGTTTCCAATCAACTTTGAACCTAATGCTTTAGGGATAAAGCTGACAAATCTATTAAGTAAATTGCCACCCGCCGCGCGCCGGCGCAGCGCCGCGAAACCTAGTCCTCTGGCTATCTTCATCGTCCTTAAGATTGTGATAGAACCGTGGTCTTTGGGGGATTCGCACCGTGCTAACTACGAAGGCAATTTACGTGCTATTTACAAACGTTACGTACCTGTAGGTATGTTAGTGTAGCTAAAATTCCGTATTTCCTTGCAATTTTATTGATTGACGCATAATGACAAGAGATTCTAAAATCAATAAGACAGTGTTGTCTTTGAGTTTGCAGCTTTCTTAGTATCTAGTAGCTATTAAAAGTACTTGTGAAGGCTTTTAAGATGCAAGCACAATCATGATAATAAAATAAAAAAGGAAATCGTTCAATCGCAATAAGTACCTAGTAACCTAGTAGCTTCCGAGTATTAAATTGCTAAACATTTTCACTAAGGCGTTTGTTGTTTGGTAAAATAAAGTTCAGTTTATTTAAAAACCTGCTTTAAAAATGATTTGATTACAAGTATTTACAAGTAAGTTAAAAAGCACGAGTGTTATTGGTATAGGAAACCGATAAATTCTCAGCTAATTCTGTAGTAAGATCGAATGTGACGTTCCTGCTTACGTGCTTACTAAGCGCCTGTGAAAAGATGTATCGCACACATTTTTATGTGCGACAGATTACTTCCACACTTTTAATTACAAATTCTTTAGGCAGGATTCAATGATAACATAACATCCTGTAATCCCCGAAGGCTCAGGCAGGGGTGCACCGAATAGTACACCCTGTTCTTTATACTGATAAAGCAATTGGTGCAAAATTATTCCCTAACCATTCCAAAATATCAAACATGCTCAACATTAACAATCAAGTTTTCACTTCTGCCGGCACTCCCGGAGTGCAACCCGTCTTTTTTTTTTTACTTTTCAGGTAAATAATCTGATCAGACTATTGGGTTTTTCTCGACAATTCATCGTTTGTTAATGATGAAGCGATCAATCTTCATTTATCCAACGATTTTGATAGTGATATGCCTCTAAATGCGTCTGGTGCTTATAAGCACCAAACCCCGTTGCACATGTTTTGTATCTTGCTACTTACTTAAGTTCAATTTAAGGCACAATTATTTTAAAATATGTTAAAGTCTTGAACTTATAAATATTGTTTGTTTATCGTCTAATTGATTCGAGAGAACATGAGGTCTTGGTTTCAACTTCCAGATTAAGCAAAGTTTTATTAGGTTTTTGCATCAGGATGTTCTCAGTAGCATCCTGGAGTCAGGATTTTTGCCCAATTGATGGAAATATACTACGTACTTACTACTACTACTGGTGAAATGTTGGCAATAGACATCCTTCTGCCTGAAGGATTCTTCGGAGAAAAAGGTGTGATGTAATAATATGATTCGGGAACCGTAAAATTTTAAATGAAGAGTCTATCAATTTATATTTCATACTACCTAATAATTACCGGGATGATAATAAAGACTAAGGTCATAAAAACCAGCCAAGTGTGAGTCGGACTCACACACGAAGGGTTCCGTACCATTATCTATAAAAACGGCGAAAATAGTCATGTCTGTTGTAGGGCCGCACTTAAATATTTTTTTATTCTGTTTTAGTATTTGTTGTTATAGCGGCAACAGAAATACATCATCTGTGAAAATTTAAACTATTTAACTATCATGAGAAACAGCCTGGTGACAGACTGACAGACAGATAGACAGCGACAGTAATAGGATCCCGTTTTACTCTCTGGGTACGGAACCCTAAAAACTTATAAGGAAAAGAAGAAAACATACAGCGTCGACCCCAACAATAATAAAGGCATTTAAATAATAATGATGATTTCATACAAACTTAATTAACTAATTAAATAACAATAAAACCTGAGGAAACACTCACCGCCACTTGTATAAACAATTTCAGGCTGGGGGAAGACTTGGAAGATATTTTTACGGCGCCCAATCTGTTTAATGTGCTGGTTGGCTCTTTGGAGATATGTGCGCTGGGATTTAATTTAACGGTAAATTTAATTATAATCATGGTATTTTAATGTAAGTATGTAATACTGTTTCATTCTGAAATGTATGTCACGTTACGTCGTGCTTGGTTCCTGTTGACAATTTTATACATACTACTTGAATCTATACATTTATCTATACAAATGAATAAAATTCAAGTGTCTGTTTGTAATTTAAAAATAAAATCTTTTTGCTGAATGCTTATGAAAGTGTATACGGTAATTGGAACATTTTTTTTTAATTTTTGTCTGTCTTTTTGTTCCGATTACTCTCCGAAACGGCTGGACCGAGTTTTTGGCAGGTAGCTGATGTTATATAGAGTAATTTTTAGTTTAAAGAAATAGTGTTTTTAGAAAAAGATTAGGGAGATTAGGGTTCCGTGCAAAAAAAAACCCCAAAATTGTTAACAAAATCCGATTTAAATAGGGAAATAATATTTTTATAATAATTTCACGTGGACAAAAGTCGCGAGCTATAGCTAGTATTATAATAAAACAAACACCCCAGAGAATGAATCTGTGCCCGGTTGATGAAAATAGCATCGTCATCTGTTACACAGGATATAGACATAACTAGCGAAACGTGGGTGGGCTATGACCACATCTCTGTCTAACCCTTGGAATCCTCCAAGGGTTAGAGAGAGATACAGGCGTTTATACTTATATTATAATATTTTCCTTGTTCATCTTAAGATCAGTATAAAATATGTATGATGAAAGTAATTGCATAAATCAATGCTAGGATTTGTGATCGTAGTTTTATTTTTAAGTTCTATGCTGTTCTATGTTTAACATCATAGTGTGATCAAAATTTGTTTTTTGTCGTAATATTTGTTATAGGACTCTTCACTATAATGTGTTCCATTTGACTTTCATGTATTCATAGACTGGAAGCTGGGAACAAATTCCTGGCTGCATCCTTTTTCTGCTTTCTGTACTTCTGCAAATTCTAATGATGAGCGTCTTCGGCGAGAACATGATAAGAGAGGTAAATATTTATACTTCAGCAAATTATTTTAAAAAAATGCAAATTAAAACGAATAAATTAATTAATCCGAGTATTTGTATTCAGAGCAAAAATATTGGTGATGCCGCGTTTTTATGCAAATGGTATGAAATGGATGAAAAATCTAAGAAAACCATTTTGACGATTATGATCAGGTGAGAAAAAGAATGAGCAATGTGAATTATTAAAAGTATTTTTTAATAACGACCATTAAATAGCCCATGAGGTCTTGGTTTCGATTCCCAGGTCGGGCAGTGTTATTGAGTTTTTCTATCATGAATTTCTCAATAGCAGCCGCGGAGTCTAGATTTGTGCCCGTGGCAATCGGCTCGCTCCCTTTTACATGGAACATAAGTTAGGTAAATACACCACTGCTTAACCCCTTGCGGATTACAGGCGTCAGGTTTTTTATTTACTAATATGTGTTTTCACTAACACTAGGCAGTACCTAAATTAATCGTGGCACACAATATAAAATAAATCCTACCTTTTATACTATAGCAATGTGTGTATGTACCTATGTCTGCCCGGAGACATAATTATCAATTTAACAATTATAGAGTTTCATAATTGTGTTGATCTGTGAATTTTGGCAGGAGCGGCAGGTACCTAACATATAACTATGTATCAGATTAATATTGAAACATACCTGCTGATTATGATGATGATGTTATAGATATTGGTTCTCATATTGCAGTCTTATTTATCGTGTGGTTAGTGCGTAAGATGTTGTCAGAGTTTTTATGCCGCTTATGGGCCTCTGACTTGGCTTTAAATGCCGTCGAAAAATATCTTTCACGCATGCTGGTGTCCTCGCGATGTTTTCCTTCACCTATGCAAGAAATAATTATACAATACGCACATGAATCCGAAAAATCAGAAGTGCGTCTTGGGTTCGAACTTGAGACCTATGACTTGGCAGTTCAACGGTCACACCACTAGGCTATCACTGCTTCTATAGACATTTCAGTGCCTACACACTTATCTAATCGGTCGGTTAGACAAGATGGCAATTGTTTTCAAATCGTTTCCTATTTATAAAACAACTTTCAACAGATATTGACATTAACTTTCCAGTTGCTTATGTCAATCGATTTTCTTAATTTTGTTTCATTATTATTCCTGATAGAGTGTAATTTTATCCAGGCCCTAAATTCTGTCATTATTTGTTCGGCGATAATCAAGTTGTCACTGAAGCAAATGAAGAAAGACTGTTTGTTTATATCTAGTGAAGTTAAAGTACTAGCTACTCAGTGAGTCACTAAATAATCAGCAGTTTTAAAGTCATTGTTAATTAGTCAATTTTTCAGGTCTAAGAAACCTCAACAACTGACTGCTTACAAGTTTTCTACAATCAGTTATGGAAGCTTTACTAAGGTATCGTTGTTATGTACTTGACTTTAATCAGTTCATCTTCGTTTGAGAAGAAAATATTTAAAGCTGATTTCTTTGCGGAAATCTACGACCTAACCGAAATCTATACGATCGTAAAACGTATTTTCGAAAGTGGGTCGCAGTAACTAATTACATCGGCGGCGCAGGATTGGGTCGTAGGTTTTCGCAAGACGATGTCGCAACTTGTATAGAAGAAGACATGTTGCGCCGACCCCAAATAAATTGGTATAGGGCAAGAGAATGATCCCCATCATTCTCTTGTCTCATGTCGCAACTTGACACGATGAGAAACCGTATCGTGTGTAGGTATGTGTTTTGGCCCTAAAAACAAAAGTAAAACGATGATAGATGGTGAGAATCACTTCCTCCTTTATGCCAGTTACATAATATATTTTTTTTAATTGTTTCAGATTATAAGCACGTCATGGTCATACTTCACTATACTACGAACTGTATATACGCCACCAGAAGCTTCATATTCTAACTAAATATTTGCAGGACTGCATCTGACAGGATCTGGGACACTTGCGCGAAAGACATTTATCATTCGCGTATATGGCTATTCGCACAAGTGACCGTTCGCGCAAAAGTGCATTCGCGCAAAAGCCCATCCTCACAAATGATCTTTCGATGAAGTTGGTTCGTGCCAATGGATTCGCGCAAGTGTCTTCTCTAGCGCCTTAATGTGTAGCTGTTTTCTTTTCGTATTCTAGAAACGCACAATCAAATGATACGTAGTAGATAGCAAAAACTACGTATCTAACTAGCTAAATCCTGTTAATACAGTGTAATGACTAATATCGTTAATGACTGATAAGGTCTTAAACAAACAAGTGTAAATTGTATTATTACATATTAGATCGACACTGATTGCAGGAAAACATGATAGTTAGAATGATAAGACGGATTTTTGCGACTTTTTTAGGAAATAAAAATGTACAGGTGGTTAGATTTTTCTTTGCCTCAACAAATATGAATAAAATGTTTATAAAAGATATGATGCTTTTATTATCTCCTTCCGTTTGATACATTAGTAAAAATAATTGGAATGTGAATGCCATGTTTAAAATGAACAAGGCATTCACATGCCAATTATTTTAAATTCGATTAAAAAAAAAAATCATGTTCATCTTTAATGAAAACAGGTTTTAGGAGAAAAACAATGAATAATAACCGACCCGAGACCATTCATTATATTATAAGAACTATATTGGATTTAGGGGGTTAATCTTTGGTATGTACTACCTACTAATCCGATTCAGAAAAGTCATAAACTAATGAATTCTATTATTATTCCCGAGCGCCATATGCTATGATAACATATAAGAAATTCGATTGGAATAATTTCTGATGATTATGCGAGCGAAGCCGTGGGCTAAAGCTAGTGTCATAAAAAGTGTTCCAAAAATGATAATGTAACATATTCCTACTTCGAGCAAAAAGTAAGAGCAAAATACTTACCTTCTAAAAAACAAAAAATGTAAGTACCCCAAACACCTATTACAATATTTGAGATATTACCATACACTTACCGACGAGCAAGTCATAAGGCACTGTTATTACAGTTGTTCCAAACTTCGGCTTAAAATCATTATTTTGTTGAAACAAAGGGCAATTAACCGATATTAAGCCCACCTGTTCCTTGCCTGATGTGAAATATTACTTGCGGGATACACAAACTTCCCAACCGGCCACACGATTATTTTTGAGGTTATTTAAACTATGTTAGTTTAATAGATATTTAAACAATTGGGATACTATTTGATAATCAGTGTACACTGTTTTTTAACCGACTTCAAAAAAAAGGAGGAGGTTCTCAATTCGGCCGGTATATATATGTAGGATCAGGAGTGCCGAGAGGTATATCTTCAGGGTTTGGAGTTCCCATTTTATTGGGATAAACAAGACTGTATATGCAATTACAGTATTTTTATTACAGTAGGTACACAACACACAATACAAAATGGTACACAACACAAAAAATGGTAAATAGTAAAAAAAAGATAAATCAGATAAAAAGGTACACACAGTTAGGCGAACAGACCTTTTAAGGTCACAGTTCGTACAGTGGACAAGCCACCCAAACACAAAGTGTATTGCTATCAGAAAGCTAAATACAGCTATGTGCAATATACAGCAGCGCTGTACCAGGTAAACCGACAGTTTTGTCGGGAGCAGGGGAGCTCTGTAATGAGTCGAATCCGAAGACCGACTGACGAGCTTACTGAGAGCACGCTCTTTTATAGTACGATGCCCCCACTGTAATCCCTCCACAACAATTCTGTCCGTTGACGCACGGAGGTGCGTCACGCGTTTACAAGATACAAAATGTGCGCGAAATCTAATAAGATTTACGATACAGTAATCAAATAATACAAGAATAATTGTCGTAAATAAACAATGGTGAATTCACAAAGTAAATCATTTAAAAATTAAAATAACATGTCGTTAATTGTTTTGAACAAAACTTATCGGTCACACTTATCGAAATAAGTTGCCAAAAATCAATTACTAGCACGTAATAAATTATGTTTCGATTTATAAGACAATAATTGACCATAATTGATAGTAAAAATCACTTAAATTAATAATCAGAAAACAAAACAACTCATAATAAAATTTGGTGACTACCCACAATTGTAATAATTGACAACCAACTCCGACATATATATATATTTTTTTATGTATGTACACCGATTACGCCGAAGTTTCTGAACCGATTTACGTAATTCTTTTTTTGTTTGATGCGGAATAGTTTCGAATTGGTCCCATAAAAATTTGATTCAGGTAGGCCCATTAGTTTTTATTTTATGAGCATTTGACTCTGAAGTCTGTTACTTGTTTGTTGTTGTGGAGTTACTTTCGCATTTATAATATTAGTAAGGAAGTAAGAATAAGCAAGCCTATTACCATGAAATGTATGGTTTACAATGTAAAATGAACGCATAGAAAATATTTGTATAGGATATTGCAACTAAAAATGAAAAAATAAAAAAAACTTTTTTGCAAAAAATAAAACCGACTACAAAATCACAAAAAAGTGAAAAATAATTTTAGCTTCAGAAGTCGGTGCCAAAAAACTGAATCAAACAAACTAAAGTCACCGACTTCTGAAGCTAAAATTATTTTTCACTTTTTTGTGATTTTGAAGTCGGTTTTATTTTTTTGGTATACCAATTTGGTTAAGTGAGGATATCTCGATAAAACGGCTGAAGAATATGGATGTGAAACTAGTCATTGCCTGACCTCCTATCCTGCCCAAAAGGAACCAAAAGTGGCAGACAAATCTACCTATGTGTTGTCACCGACGATTCCGTGGAAGTGGCAATGCCGTATTTGGCCGTAGTGAAATGTTAGAAGCGTACACTGTCAGAGATTCGGCGAAGTAAATCTCCAAGTGCGAAATACGAATGCATTAAGGGTGAATCTACACAGAGATTGCCGCAGCTCCGCAACTGTCTCCCAGTTTCAGCTCCAAAAAAGTACGCAACATTTAAAAATGGAAAAATATCAAACTTTTTTGCTAAAATAAAAACCGACTTAAAAAAAAAACAAGTGAAAAATAACTCTAGCTTGAGAAATCGGTGTCTTTTGCTGGCTTGATTCAGTCTTTTTGCCACCGACTTCTGAAGCTAGAGTTATTTTTCACTTTTGTTTTTTTTTTAAGTCGGTTACCGTCGGCCTATACATTTTTTTTTCTGTGTATTAATCTTACATGTCGTAGTAATAAGCTTATCCCCAATAAAAATGGTAGTTAAGCAAAATTACCCATTGAAACCATACAGGCGTAAAGTTTCGTTATGAAATTGTGGAAACAATACATACCAAGATTATTAATCAAGATTCAAGACTCTTTATTTGCATGAAATATGGTGGTTACATGGTCTTACAAATAAAAAGGTTTCTCATATTTCGCTTACTTCCTTCAGCATGCAAACTTAAAAATAAAATAAAATACATAGTACAATGTAGTTCGACTTGAGGTACCTATTTAGAAATTTAACAAAACAAATCATAAAACATCATCTTTTCCAATAATATTCTGATAATTTAAAATACCCGTGTGTCTCTTTCTTTCTTTTAATTTTATTATTTTATCCTATAAAATAATAAAATTAAAAGAAAGAAAGAGAAAAGTAAAATATTGAAGAGTTCCATTGTATATCTCCGAAGATCAGCACCAAATCCTTCCCAAATTTATGCGTGGTCCCGCTTAAATTTTGTGTGAATTAATATTCTTCCAAACAAAAAAAGAATCATCTAAATCGGTTCACAATTGGTCAAGATATCGCTGAACATACACACAAAAAAAAAACAGACGAATTTATAACCTGGAAATCGACACACAATTCTCAAACACCAATTGAACACGGTTAGCCACCACCTGAATTTAATCTGTAAGAACCTTACAACTTAGGTATTGTTAGGCAACTTAGGTAGTCTGCCCAGCTGCTGGCCATAATTAATTAATATAATTAAGCATATAGGTGATGTGATGTAGTGTGTGATATCTGTCCCTGTGATGACCTGGCGAGGATCGCAGGAATTGGCTCAATACAAGAAGTACAGCATCGGTCGATGTGGCGACGCTTGAAAGAGGAAACGCTTGTCTTGAAATGATGATTGATGCCTTTCGGTTGTAACCACCAAGAATGTAATGATCAAATCTGTAGAATTTACCTGAAAAGAAAATGGAACACTGCAGTCTTATATAGCGTTGAAATCTTTTTGATCTCCCTTTTCATATTATAAAGGAAGGCAACTGTACTTGCGTCTTCTAACTTCTTCAAGATTACCTTAGTAAGAGACTAAGAAAATGCACAAAATGCAATTAAACATGTCAATAAATTAGGGTGCAGTATTAGGCATCATTATTGCCAATCTTCGGATTATATATCAAACGATAAGATATTACAATGGCGTTGTAATAATCCGTACCTGAGATAAGGCATATGTATTATCATCCCCTGCAATTGTTAATCCGAATACATTTATAACTAGCTGTTGCCCGCGATCATCGTTCGGGTAAAATTATTAATAAAAAAAAAGCTACTTACTTCCCTTTTTTAATCGAATTTTGTTATCAATTTCAAGGATTCTATTTTTTTTGCATGGAACCCTAACATTTTTTCTAAAAAAGAAAAAGAAGTAGCCCAAATTAAGTTACTCCTTATTAAATTAGCTATCTGCCAGTGAAATACCCGTCAAAATCGGTCCAGCCGTTCCAGAGATTAGCCAGAACAAACAGACAGACAAAAAATTGTGAAACATGTTATTTTGGTATATGTACTGTATATACATTCACATGCATGTAGTAAAAAGCAGTTATTTTAATATTACAAACAGACACTTCAATTTTATTTATTTGTAGTATGTAGTATAGATGTAACGGAGTGTGGGTCCTTGTTTTCATTATTCATTCACGTCCATTCATTTTTGTTTCATTTTATCTTTTTCTATATTATTCTAGAGATATTTAGATGCATCTGGTTGGACTAGAAGCGACCCCAACATGCCAACATAGTTGGGTTGGGAAAAAATAAATATGTAGATTGAATATGCTTTATTGTGCACCAAAATTGTTATACAACCCATTAACAGTATGCCTTAGTCTATGGTTAAAATGGCGGTCAAAAACAAGGTTAATACTCAGTTTAAAAAGAACCTAGTAAATGTTGAAATTACACAAATTATGATTATAGGTAGTATGAATCAAATTACTTGAAATATAAACATTAACATAAAAAGAAAAACAAAAAACCCGACTGTGTAAAAACTAATTTTAAAAAATACGTGAAAAAATTAACTTAAATAAAAACTAAAAAGAAAGAAACAAGCCCAGTAGTTTAAATCATAAATTCTAATGTAGAACAGAACGACTCACAGTCGGGGCCCCTTGGGAAGATTTGATTGGTAAAATTTGAATGGGCCCCGACTGTGAGTCGTTCTGTTCTACATTAGAATTTATGATTTAAACTACTGGGCTTGTTTCTTTCTTTTTAGTTTTTATTTAAGTTAATTTTTTCACGTATTTTTTAAAATTAGTTTTTACACAGTCGGGTTTTTTGTTTTTCTTTAAATTATTTTATTTTATTTTATACTTTTTAGTTACGATTCACTGACTTCGTTATGAGATGGTAAATTTCGCAATCTAGTCATTTCATTGAGGGAGTTAATATCGTGGGGATTATTTAGTAACTTGCGGTGGTCTAAACTACTGATGATTAGTCCCTTTAGAGACCTAACTCGGCTCAAAGCTACATAATATGACCTTTAGCAAAAATGCGTCAACTTAAGTCAACCACAGCTCGGTCCAAAGTAGTTCCTTGGAGCTTGTGTACAGTTACACCCCAGCACAATATCAGTGGCAACATTTTTCGCTCTATTTTACCCTGTCCGCGCAGTGCATCGAATTCTGTCGTCGATGGTTCGATTCTGACTCCTACTCCAGGAACATTGTTTTTAATCGCTTTGTCGTCAAATTCTAGATAAACAGCCTGTGGCAATTCTCCGGGTTCCGATTGGTCCCTCCGAAGAGCTGGCCACTCAATTGTTCTTATAACACCCATTGCTCCGTTAACAAGACCATGGATAACATTCAAATTTCTTCGTAACATAACTCGTGATCCTAAACCGATTGTTAAATATTTAACGATCCAGTTTTGTTAGGATCATCAGAAACATAAACATCTTTCGGTTTTTGGCCATATGTTTTCAATTCTATTGATATATCAACTGCATGTAATTTATACAACCTAGTAGTTTTTGCCAACAATCGGTTTAGGATCACCCTAAACCGATTGTTAAATATTTAACGATTCCTCCAGTTTTGTTAGGATCATCAGAAACATAAACATCTTTCGGTTTTTGACCATATGTTTTCGATTCAATTGATATATCAACTGCATGTAATTTATACAACCTAGTAGTTTTTGCCAATATAGTTGTCATCTTTTGATTATGTTCATCGACCTGTCTAGTAGTTGGGAAAACTCGAATGATTTCATTGAGATCTTTTATCTCTACCCGTCGACTATCTAATATCTCCAATTGTTGCATTGTCAGTTGACCGACTCTAAGATTATTTAATATATCCACAAATGTTGTGTCATGTCCTTGTCTCATATTTTGTGGTAACTCACAGAAATCAAATAGATGCCAGAGGTTGACTTCACCTATTAACGTCGCAGGTTGTCGATAGCAATAAGCCCCGCCAGTTGTTTTGGACACAGGTGGCAATTGCATTAGATCACCAAATAAAATAATATGACAACCACCAAAGTGCAGTCGATTATTGTATGTCGCATGTCGTATGCATGTCGCTTCATTTCGTGAAGGCGTAGATTAATATTCTTATTAAGTCTAGTAATTCTTATTATATATAAGGTACCATAGAAATCTCATCTATTATCACCCAATCTATAGATTAGATAGATTTCCATTTCTGTCGTTCTCTTTGAAGGCGTTCGCCAGTTAAAGGCCGCAGGTTTTCAAGTTTAACTCGCAGTCGCAGTTTTTAAGATATTATAGCGAGAAATGCAACTCTAAACATCCAAGATGAGTTTCTCGCAAGCATCGCTATTGCAACCGAATTTTTTCGTTCTTAATAAGCTATCGAAAGTTTGCGACAATGTCGGTATCTATGTCGAGACTGCCGGCCCTGGGCCTGCAGTCTCGACATAGATAGCGATCTCATAACAACCGATTTCGGTCGCAAAGTCTTAGCGACCCGGATTTAACAATATTTGGTAGTCTCGACACTCAAAGTTTGCGACTGTCATTGGTATTGTAACAATCTTTGTCGCTAACTTACCGATTTTCGCAATATACTTTGCGACCATTTTTGACAGCCCGCAAAGTGATTCGGTAGCATCGTAAGCTAATTTATTGGTGGTTTTTACGAGATTATTAACACAAATTATGCCGGACGGGCTTATTACTCGAAAGTCTATTGTCTGTAGCCAAGTATGCTTTGCTTACGGCCTTATAAGGTCGTAAGCCGTACCTAACCTATAAATAGGTTCCGGACCTATGTGTTAATAAGCGTCGCTGATATTCATTTCATTGGTAGAAAGAGGATTCATTTATATAAAAAAAAACACAACTATAAACGATTCCTATATTCAACTTTATTAATATTAATCAGAATCATCTTATTCACTCACTCGCTCACTTATTTTTTAATCTACTTATGTACTGTTTAAAAGTAAATGTATAACACATGTAATGAAAGTCGTATTTACTTAAGTATCTTTATTTGCATAAAATCTGAAGTAAAAAGAACATTACAGTCATGCAGAACACATTCCGTCATACTCATCATAATAAAATGGCATGAAAATTACAAATCACAATACATCATGGTCAACATTTTAAACAAGACTCAATAACTAATACACACATCAATTCACATCATCTTAATAAGAAAAATAATACTGTCTACTTGAATATAGGTATCTACATACATACAATCATTATTACCAAAACATTTTACACATTTAATTCACCTTCACATTTTAAACACGGCATAGGTACAAATATCTGCATCAATAAAAACAATGATAAACACAAATACTTTCTTCAAACAAAATAAATTTATCAATATTTGAATTTCTAACATGAAAATCAACAATTTAATTTAACAATGCATTTTTAAAATGGGAAAAATGAGATGAATACTTTTGAGGAACTTGTCATGGTGTAAAAATTTTGTTGAATTAACCATTTCCTTAAGGTACAAAAAAATATTATATGATAGGATACTTTCTGAGGTAGAAATTAGGTAAATATTTAGATTCTGTGTACGGGTAATTCTACGAGTGACATGTTGGAGTTATATCTACTCTGAAAGAGTTTCATTTTACACTTAACAAGGTTTGGATAATAAATTCATGAATGTAATAGATGGCTTCTTCTATTTCTTATAGTTATAAGGTTCTATGATTTGAAGATGGGTTGACAAGATTCAAACCTTTTTTTATTGAATATTTTGGAATTATCTTGCACACAAGCATTTCTTTTGTGCCATTTAAACTCGTGATAGCTCTGCTGTGTATCCCCTATAACTATAATAATATGGTAATATCAAATATTGGAACACAGCGAATACACACATACATGGTATTGAAAAACTCTGATCAATATTACACACACTACACTATTTCACTCAGTTTGATTTTCTGCTTGTTCTTCGTCATTCCGTTACCGTAGTCCCCAGCCCCTCGGAGGTATTCTGTAGTGTGAACAGCTCACTACATGCTGCCTGCGATAGCTTTGGTATGGTTCGACACATCACACGAAATCAGTGTGAAAATGAAAAATCCCTTGAATTTGCTTATTTCTGTATCTTGACGGAATAACTAGAGAATTGTTCACGGAGCTCCTATATGAATTTCAGCCATCTCTTCAAACACACCGAGTCACCGACCACGGGCTTTTTTTTCGAATTTCAGTATCATTTCGTAGCTACATATATGTGAATGTAGAAGTATTTCCGGTGGGGTCACAGCTTTAGCCAGAAAGAGGTTAGCAGAGGAGGTACTGTACTCTTGGCTATCAATGAATAATGCTTGAGAAAATACAATTGAAATCAAACACAACAAATATTGGTTTCCAATGACAACAAATGAGACCAATTGACTTGACACTTGACAAGTTTGACACTTAAGTCAATGTTGCAAGGAGGCAAATTCTAATTTCCCTAAATATTTAATGATTTATTTCAATTCTTAAAAACGTTTTAGCTCTACTAACGAGTTTTTATGAAATATAGTGCCTTCAAAATAAGGCTTGTATAGTCTCAGTTTAAGTTGCAAGAAAAACAATTATTTTTATTGACCCATGTTCTCCATTTTTCCCCATATTCAGGGAGATTTTGTAAAGCCATAAAATTGTCTTTAAAAAAACTGAACTATGAATACAGTTTTCGCTAGCGTACCGACATTCATATGTCAAGATAATATACGACTTTGCGCGCTATCTTGGATGTAGAGACTTGCGTTTGTCGCAAGCATCGTTACTGCAACCGATTATTTTCGTTATTATTTAGCGATCGGTAGTTTGCGACAACGTCGTTACGAATGTCGAGACTGCAGGCCCTGATGTACCCTACCTACCGAACTATGAGTCGTGAATCGTAATAGTTTTGGTGACAGAAATGTAATGATGATAACAACAAAAAACAATAGGAATCCAAATTAAATATTTTCTTCATGCTTTTTCACTGTTTTTTTTTTTGTTTGTATATCGTTTATACTTGAAATAAAAACAAATCAATAAGTAAGAAAATTAGCGAGAATGATTGTTTTGTTAAACAACTTTAAACCGTTATATATCCTAAACTATTATTTAAAATGAAAAATGATAAAAGGAACCTAAAGATGATTTTAAAATACCTATTCAACGATACCCCACTTGACATAGTTCGTCGATTTTTTTTTTTCTTTTTGACAATATAGCGTCTGGTTGTCGCTGTGGTGAATTTTGATTACTGGCATGTCTTTAGTGACACTCGCAAGGTTAAGACGAATCGATTGACGTAAGAATTATCAAAATCGGCCTACGCATTTGGTCTCTAGAACGCCACATAGAAACAAACATACATACATAGACTGATAAACACATTACCCTCCTTTGCGTCGCGCAGTCGGGTAAAAAGGAACCTAAAGATGATTTTAAAATACCTATTCAACGATACCCCACTTGACATAGTTCGTCGATTTTTTTTTTTCTTTTTGACAATATAGCGTCTGGTTGTCGCTGTGGTGAATTTTGATTACTGGCATGTCTTTAGTGACACTCGCAAGGTTAAGACGAATCGATTGACGTAAGAATTATCAAAATCGGCCTACGCATTTGGTCTCTAGAACGCCACATAGAAACAAACATACATACATAGACTGATAAACACATTACCCTCCTTTGCGTCGCGCAGTCGGGTAAATATACCTAAAAGATAATGCAGAGGTGTACCTTGATAGTACACCCACATTTTGCCAGTTGTGTTTACGTCCCATGAAATAGGCAAGCCCTAATAACACTGCCACTAAGAAACGATCTCTGAACCTCATCTCATGCTCATAAATTGCGCTTAGGACTGCGAGACAATAATAAATCGTGAATAATAGTGACAATAAAATTTTCAGGGACACATTTTAAAAGCAACCTCATCACGGACTTAATCCTCAACACCTCTCGAATTTCGAAGTCCTATTAAGAAGCTCTTATCAAAATTTCACAATTGTCACGCAGCCACACCTAGTTGCTCAATAACGTATTCTGATTAATCATGCATCACATGATCAGATGTGACTCGTAATCAGATGCGAAATATACAAAAATATTTGATAATTACAGATTTGTAACAATCGTCGATGTTATGTACAATTTGTATTTAACTTATAAAAGGTTTGCACTTTAAAAACACACGAACTCCTTTATAAACTAAACTTGTGAAATGGCAGGTGAACCCACTAGACACAATGGAAGAAGTAGCTAAATGAACAGACTTCAAATTCAAATATTTTGATTTGTAGAACTTAAGTAAACAAAAGTACAGATGTCAATATTAATAAAATGAACGCTATGTCTTGCCATCAACGGCATACAAATATTTTATTTGTATGCCTAATTTTTACCATCTGCATTTGTAAAAATTACAAAAGCAGTCAAAAGTAATAGTGAAACTCAATTACAACAATACAAAATATATGTTCATTAATAAATTAAAATAACAATAAAATCTAGATAACAAAACATTAAATTAAATTAGAGTAAATAAAACAATTCAATTATTTACAAATAAACAGAAAATAAAATAAAATAAAACATTTAATAAAAATAAAAAAAAATTCATTTTAGTTAATTTGTCTTCTAGGTACTCATTGACTGTGTAATAAGCTTTTTCACCTAGTAAATTAAGAAGAGCCTTTCTAAATGGTGTATGCTGTTAAGATCTCTTATGAAATTGCAAACATCAGAAATAAGTATCATCTTTCATATCTTAACCGAATCAAAACCCCGGGCTTTTATATCTATTATATACAAGCTGTTGCGCGCGACCTTCGTTCGCCTGAAATTATTATAAATCAAATATTACTTCCCTTTTAAATCGAATTTTGTTACCAATTTCAAGGGATTTGATTTTTTTGAGCGGAACTTTAATAATTTTTTCTAAAATAAAAGTAAAGCCTATGTTGTACCTTATAACATCAGCTATCTGCCAGTAAAAGTCAGTCTAGCCGTTTCGGAGATTAGCCGGAACAAACAGACAAACATTTCAAAAAAATGTGTGTTTGTTATAAGTACTTCAATTTTATTTATTTGTTTAGATGTATAGATAGACATGTATAGATATGTTAATACAGCACGTTAAGTGTTGGTCCCGACAGTCATTGCTTGATCTTTGACAGTCGTTACAGATATTTAGTGGCCCGAAAGTCTGACGTCAGTAAGACTACTTTATTAAGAGATATCTTATTACTCAGTACTAATTCGATTGTGGAGGTCAGTTAGGCAGTCGCTCCACGTAAAATATTGATATTCAGCTGCATCCGGTTAGACTAAAAGCCAACGCCAACATAGTTGGGATAAAGCTAGGCAGATGATGATGATCTTAACCAAATAACATAATCCCGGTTTTTAGAACGAAAATTAACAGAAAAGTAAGCTAACAAACTGTCATGCGCGCATAAATTGCTATATTCATCATCTGCCTAGCTTTTTTCCAACTATATTGGGGTCGACTTCCATTGTAACTGGACGCAGCTGAATATCAGTATTTTGCATGGAGTGACTGCCTATCTGACCACACTAAACTAAACCGACTGACTGTCTAAATTGCTTTGATTATTGATTAGTCAAATAAATTATACGGCGTGGTGGGGACACTGATGCGAAAACGGTTACCACGTATTCAGTACATTATTCTGAGCCCCACATGAAAATTTTTCAACGGTTATTTAAAAAAAATCAGCTGTTTCTAATACGTGGTAAACGTTTTCGCGTCGGTGTCCCTTTCACCCCTTATAGAAAGTTAATCGTATCTCTTTCTTGGCATTTACTTTCGCCTACTCGGTAGTTTTGTTCCGGAAAACAGGTGTTGAACTTCTTCATTTACAACAGGTACAAAAAAATTTTTCAGCACATGTAATTAGCACCCAGGCTGGCAATGATAGCGTTAATGATATGTCGTTTATCAATTCTAGATTAGGTACTTGGTAATCAATCAGGTGGTGTTACGTTGTATTCACTATCCAATTAATCATAATTACCATCTTGTGTATTAAAAACTAATCAGTTGCCATCCAATGAACCCGTTTATAATTTTGATGTTTGAGTGTCATTGATGAAAAATCAAATACAGTTGTCTTGTGTTATTTTCTTCTTAAAATATCTAGCATTCCTTTTCATAATTCTCCTGGTTTTATACTAATGTGTAAGTTTTGGAGCTTAGATGCTTTTTTAGGGTTCCGTACCCAAAGGGTAAAACGGGACCCTATTACCAAGACTCCGCTGTCTGTCTGTCTGTCTCCAGGCTGTATCTCATAAACCGTGATAGCTAGAAAGCTGAAATTTTCACAAATGATGTATTACTATTGCCGCTATAATAACAAATACAAAAAAATTAAATATTAAGGGGGGCTCCCATACAACAGATATGATTTTTTTGCCGTTTTTACAGATAATGGTACGGAACCCTTCTTGCGCGAGTCCGATTCGCACTTGGCCGGTTTTTTCTTTCATTCATCTCTCGCATCCGACAGTTGTCTTTATCAAGATCCACCATTTTTTTTGTCTTCATAACAAAACAACACGTCTGTAATCCCCGAAGGGTTAGGCAGAGGTGTAAGTATCTAATAGTACTACGGTCCTTAGCGGCCTGAAAATAAAGTGATAAATGAAATAGTGCCATCAAATGGGCACAAATCGAGACTGCAGGGCTGCTATAGAGAAAGTCCTGACGGCAAAACCCAGTACCACTTTCCCCGACCCGGACATCAAATTCAGGACTTCATGGGCAGCCAGTCGACCAACGAGGCCTTTTTATATATAGCCATCTTTTTACATTCTCGATTTTTTACTTTCCTCGCGATATGATGATATTTAAAAATGAATCCGCTCAAATGATTGTTCAGATCTTACCGGCAACGCAGATGAAGTTACTGGGGAAAATTTTCATGCCCAGCCAAATTGAATCCTTCCACGGATTCTCTCTCAAAGTTGTGGTAACTCACTTAAATTACCTGTCATTTTGATATGCGCATATTTAATATTTTCGTACTTCCGGTACCTAAGTAATTTGATTGATCCGATTTGGAAATAAATATGATCGGAAAAGCGGTCCTGAAATTGACGATTCATACGGGGAGGTACTTTCTTCGTGAGTGAGATTGATAAACTGCCTAACGATTTTTGAAATACTGAATACAATAGGTAATATTAATAAATTCGGATTTCTTAATTAATAATATAATAATATCTTGGGGACAACCAACACACCACCATCTGATCCTAAACTAGGCAGAGCCTATACTATGGCAACCAGACAACTGATATACATACTTATATATTTCTAAATACTTACATACATTTAGATATATTACACACCCAGATACAATAAAATAATTATTTATCATTTTAAAGGTTCTTGCAGCTCCTTCAGTCAAAGAAAAGTAATTTCCCAAAAATAGCAAATAATGAGATAATTAAATTTTATGTAAAAGGGTATGCACTTGGATTCATCGTCTAGAAAAAAAAACCCAATAAATAAAACAGATTTCCCAGAAAAAATAGATTTCTGGGAAATCTGTTTTATTTATTGGGATATTTTTTATCTTATTAGGTACACCTCTGCCTAACCCGTTGGGTATTACAGGTGTGATGTTATGTTGTTGTAATATAGGAGTATACATATACTCCTAACCTAACCTCTGCCTGACCCTCACCTTTCTTTTGTTCCTTTATTACATATACGTAAAACAATAAAAAAAATATCAATTCTATAATAATACAATTATGTCTTTGTGATTTGCACATAATCAAAGTGATTAGATTTGATAATAGCACATAATTGTTATTATGAATGAGATTTTTTAATCGTAAACTTTAGATAATTATAATTATCGTTTAGATATGATTAGGTACCTACTCAAGTTTTAACATTATTGTAATCATGACCCCTGTTTGAAACAAAACACTTACGCCAAATGATTGACGTAGACACTGTTCCTATGATAACAAAGTTAAGGTCACTTGTGAGCAAAAAAACAAAATAACAGGCAAAATGACAATAGAAGTACAGTAACTGTTACTTCTAAAACGTGTCACTCTTGTGTACACCTAAGAAATAATCAGAAGTGCACATGCAACATGAATAATTGAATACAGCATGTATCAGAAAACTGTTTAAGCGTACACCATTAAACTGAAAAACTTTCTGTATGCAACGAACATCATAATCGAGAAAAAATTGTTAGCTGTCCAATACAAAACTTCAATACCAACTCGAGTCAATACTGACCATTGGACACCTTTCTGATAGACACTGAACTCAAACTCATAACATTTATTTCAATTAGACCATTACAGGCACTTTCGAATGTCAAAAACAAAAAAAAGCGAAGCTACAGTCCCAGTCACAAGGCATAACGTAGATCTCTATGGAGAAGAATGGGCAAGAAACTCCATGGACACTCTTTTAAATAAAAATATTGTTACAAAATCTTGGTTACATCATTCATGTTGAGATTATAAATTTATGTGAGAATGATGTACACCTACATTTTCAGTAATGTTTGTGACACAAATGATTAGATGGAAGCACACACGGAGATACATGGTAACACAGTGGTACTCAAAAATCCGTAAAAAAGGAGACAGACTACAAGAAAACGAGGTGCGATGATATCAGACAGGTCGCTAAAACAATAAGGATTAGAGTGACCAAAGAGAAATAGAGAAAGTTAACGGATGCCTTTTTATTAGAGTCCGTTGGACAAATGAGCATAGCACATGTACTTTCAGAATTGTTTTGTAGTTACGTCCACAATCGAAGATTGGTAGAAAACCACAGTTTTTTTGTATAAACAAGAGCTATAATGTGAGTGAGATAGATACTATTTAAGCATCCTGCCTTCTATGTTAGTCTAACATAGTTAATTACTCAAGATCTAGGTTTCGTTGGCATGTGTCTAAAGTAATTAGAGATTCTTGGGTGATTAGGGATTCTTAGACCAGCAAGTTACGGTTTATTTCCAAATAAGTAGAGGTACTGACTAAGACACGTCTAAAATTCGGCGCCCATCACATGAATTACTAAGTTAAACTTATCACTTGTTAGCACGTCTACGATACAACATAATATCACACCTGCAATCCCCAAGGGTTATGCAGAGGTGTTCATAATAGTACACCGACATTTCGCCAGTTATGTTTAAGTCTGATGTAAAAAGGGGCAAGCCTATTACCAACAACGACGCGGTATAAATCCACCCGATGGAATAACCCAATACCACTTTCCCTGACTTGGAAATCGTACCCACCAGTCGCGCTTGTGACTATTAGAGCAACGAGGCAGCCACGTCTAATACATTTATATCGCAGAAATAAAACTAATGTATAAAGAACCCTCTACACGACAAATTCTTACAAAAAGCAAGAGGTAATAAGAGGAAATAATTAAATTTCATTTGTTCCACAGTCCACTTACTAAAGTGGACTACGTGACTGCAATGGAAGAAGTGCGCTTGCAAGAAGCCTTGGAAAAATGTGCAGTTCAAGGGCGAATTAAATAATTGTTGAGTTTGTTCTACGTAGCTAGGGAATTCTTTTCATGATCAAATTGGAATGGAACTTTCTACGGCTTTTTTTGTTGAACTTTCCTTTATTCCAAAGTCTCACTTATGACGAGACTGAGCAGCTTCTAGCCGTATCAAGATAAACAGCAAATATACACTTATGTTATTATATCTATTATACTCACAACACCGCATCTCAGTCATGAACATGTACACTCATAAACTGCCACATATAACACTCACACACAACCTATAGACACACCCTCTCACACTCACTCATTCACCTAGCATAAAATACAAAGAGAGAATCAGACCACTATTACAAAACCTTATATTATAACCTTAAATAAATAAACTTTATTTAAATGCATATAAGAATTCTTACCTAATGTAACTCGAGGGGGTTGGCGCTGTAAGCCGAAATCCAGGTTCCTCCTAGTTCGGCTCCAGATGCTAATACTTTTGTGTACATAATATTGTTCAAAGCATTTATTTGTAAATTAGATTAAGTACTTAGGGAAGGAAAAAAAAATGAATTAAATTAAATTTTGTTAAGCCTGTTTTGTCCCTTTGCTGGGCAAAGCTCGGTGTTTTGCCTTCTCCGGCCGATCTTGAACTTAGTATTTTTTTTAAATAGGTGCATATATTTTGCTTTTTTGTGAAGATTGCGGGAATCTGCTGAATGCAAGAAGCACAGGACTTGGAGATACTTAGTGACGCTAGGGGGAGGCCATGTCTGGCATGTCGCTTCTCGGCCTTTTGGCTAAGATCAAAGTGTAGTTCTGTTCTTTTCAGCTTAATATCTGAAAGTTCCCTCACTGAGGGACCAGTACAAAAAAAGCCATGTCTGGCACTGGACGTCTTTCGTCGGAAAATGTTTCAGATGATGATAGTGTGTTGCTATTGACAGAAATAGGTTGGGGTATATTTTTCTTGAAAGACAATGATTATTTTCGATATGTTTATAAGATACACTGTTTACCTATAGACCAGGGTAGAAGCCTTTAAAAATAATAAAAAGTGAAAAAAAAAAATAGTAGGATGCAACCCATTAGAAAAGGAGGGGAATATTATAAAAATGAAGGGAAAAATAATTTACGGGCGATCTGAGGTCGGGAAGGGGATGGGGGTGAGTTTTTAAGGGTAAAAAATGGTTTTTCTCGATTTCCGGCAAAACTAAAAGTCCTATCGAAAAAAGTCAAATGGCAAAGTTGTAGGTAATAAAAAGATCTAAAACTTTTGTATTTACAATTTTTTCACATAACCTCAAAATTTATGTGAAAAATTCAAAAAACCAAGTTTTTGGTTTTTTATTTTTATCTTTTACAAAAATTTAATTTTTTAAACGAAATTTGGTGAAAAGTTACCTATTTATGTCTCAAATACGCTGTAATTTATTTGATTAAAAATATTTATTTTTTCACCTCATTTTGAATTAATATCGAAAAAGCACCCTAATTTTCAATCGAAAATTCACCCGTCAAAATATCAGCTTTTTTCAAAAAGTTGGTACGTTTTCTGTTTGTTAAAATCTCTACTTTCCGATGGTGAAAAAAAAAAAATATGTTACCATAGTAAATCTTCTCAGAAAATGCAAAAGATCGAAAAAAACTCGAATTCGAAAATTCTTTTTTAATTATTATAAATAATTTTGAACTATTTATTAAAATTTACACTTTAATTACTCGAAAAACGTTAGATTACATGCTACATTAATAAAAAAAAAATTGCAAATCAAAATATACTACTATAATTAACAAGCAAATAAGTTAATAAAATTAATATTTAATAAGACATCTACAATATTTGGAGAAAGTTGTCGAATCTTTTTTAAATTATATGCGTAGATGCCTATTTATAACTATTTTAAGATAAATTATATTACCTGAGTGACCTACGAAAAATTGTAGCCCATCAAAAGGTATTTCATGGAGAAGTGGGGAAGGGGCTAGGCGGGCCTTACTACATACATACCTACTATTTCGTCATGACAAAATGTATAAAAAATACATTATAAAATATATAAAAAATCTATAATAAATGTATAAATATATATAAAAAAATATGTATAGTAAATATATTTTTAATAACTAACTTTTGGCCGATTTTCATGTATATTTTATATATATTTTAGATACATTCAAAATATATATTAAAAGACATAAAAAACATAGCTAAAAATATAAAAAATATATTTACGATATATATTTTGTATATTTTTTATACATTTTTAATATATTTTTTATGTATTTTGAAATATTTTTTTTTTATGGGATTAACTAAATTTGTTTGTGCAAAATTAAGGAGATTATTATTTTTTAATCTTTACTAAAATATCATGTAATTTTAATCTTTAGGTTATGTTACGTTAAGCATACTATTTTTTAAAGAAAATATTACCATTTTAATGTTTGAGTTGATTGATACAGATAAAAATAGAGATAGTATTTACCTTCCTATGCAGATTCGAAAAGTTTTTTTTTTTTTTTTTAAGTAAACTTGTCACAATTATCTTCAAGAAACTCAGCGTGCACGTGTATTTTTAGAAACGATGTTGTATACTGTACTGTATTTCGAATACTGGCTAGGCTAACGGTTGTAACAGATGCTACGAAATAGTAGGTATGTATGTAGTAAGACCCAGACCCGCCTAGCCCCTTCCCCACTTTTCCATGAAATACCTTTTGATGGGCTACAATTTTTCGTAGGTCACTCTGGTATATAAGGTGTAAAAAAATTAACTGCAAGAACTTCGTCCACATACTCGACATCGAAAAACAAACACATTACAAAAAAAAAAAAATTTTTTTGAGCACTTTCTATATTTTCACATTAATAAAACAATTTGGTATCATATTTTTTGTGCACTGTACGCAGGGCTGCACTAGCGGCTCGCTCCAATACCGCGCGCGAGCGTCGTACCCCCGCCGCCGCCGGCGGCCGGTTGCGGAGGCTACGCGTGCGGTGTACAGTGCGCATATTCAATAATTTTGTGCAAAGTGAAAATATTGATTAACTCTGAAACGTTATTTTGAAATCTTGTAGCTTTTTTGTAATGTGTTTGTTTTTCGATGTCGAGTATGTGGACGAAGTTCTTGCAGTTAATTTTTTTACACCTTATATAATTTATCTTGAAATAGTTATAAATAGGCATCTACGCATATAATTTAAAAAAGATTCGACAACTTTCTCCAAATATTGTAGATGTCTTATTAAATATTAATTTTATTAACTTATTTTGTTTGTTAATTATAGTAGTATATTTTGATTTGCAATTTTTTTTTATTAATGTAGCATGTAATCTAACGTTTTTCGAGTAATTAAAGTGTAAATTTTAATAAATAGCTCAAAATTATTTATAATAATTTAAAAAAAAAAATCGAATTCGAGTTTTTTTCGATTTTTTGCATTTTCTGAGAAGATTTACTATGGTAACATATATTTTTTTTTTCACCATCGGAAAGTAGAGATTTCAACAAACAGAAAACATACCAATTTTTTGAAAAAAGCGGATATTTTGACAGGTGAATTTTCGATTGAAAATTAGGGTCCTTTTTCGATATTAATTCAAAATGAGGTGAAAAAATAAATATTTTTAATCAAATAAATTACAGCGTATTTGGGACATAAAAAGGTAAGTTTTCACCAAATTTCGTTAAAAAAATAGAATTTTTGTAAAAGATAAAATTAAAAAACCAAAAACTTGGTTTTTTGAATTTTTCACATAAATTTTGAGGTTATGTGAAAAAATTGTAAATGCAAAAGTTTTAGATCTTTTTATTACCTACAACTTTGCCATTTGACTTTTTTCGATAGGACTTTTAGTTTTGCTGGAAATCGAGAAAAACCGTTTTTTACCCTTAAAAACTCACCCCCATCCCCTTCCCGACCTCAGATCGCCCGTAAATTATTTTTCCTTTCATTTTTATAATATTCCCCTCCTTTCCTAATGGGTTTCATCCTACTATTATTTTTTTTGGTTTTAAAAATTATCGACCCTGGTCTACTAGTTTATTGACAAATTAGTATCAGTACAATCACAGACAACATTGTTATTTGAAACATTCTTTATACAAATAGTTACATTTTCAGTCAAAATTCTCAAGCGACAGTTACGATAGTCAACATGAAAGAAAATTGAAAAACATTTTTGTGATTTAAAATGGTCATATAGTAACTTATATATTACATCACTATCATCTGCCTAGCCTTTTCCCAACTATGTTGTGATCGGCTTCCAGTCTAACCGAATGGAGCTGAATACCAGTATTCTACATAGAGCGACTGCCTATCTTAACTCCACAATCCAGTTAGTACTGAGTAATATGATACTCCTTGGTAAGACTGGCTGTCTGACTTTCGGGCCACTGACTACCTGTAACAACTTACATATTATGTATATATTACATAAGTAAACAATATATCAATTAAAAATAACGAGACAGTAAATGCCTGTTACAGTATTTTTCAAATAAATAGCCATTATTTTTTACAATTCGGTATTATTAATGCATTTTGCTCGCGGCGATTCTGAAACAACCCTATTAGTGGTTAAATAATGGTTTCTGTATATAACAGGGCTATGTGCTATTGTTATTTTGCTCATTAATCTTTTTTCGTTGTAATGCAAGTAAATAAGACATCTTTTTTGGTATCTTTTGGAACTTACATTTCGTGGCAAAAGAAAGATGTTGGCTAATAAACTAAATTTAAAAGCAGTTTATGGGATTTTTTCTTCTACATAACATAACAAAACATCACACCTGTAATCCCGAAATGGTTAAGCAGAGGTATACATACTAGTACACCCACATTTCGCCAGTTATGATTGTCTCATGTAATAGGGGGTGAACCTATCACCATCAACCGGACACATATCCAGATTCCGTGGCTGTTACTGAGAAATTAATGATGGAAATACCCAATAACACTTTTTTCGCCCTGGGAATCGGACCCATGACCTCATGCTCAGCAGTCGCGCTCTCGACCACTACACCAACTTCTAGTTGACGATAAATAAGTTGTGGAGATAAAGAGTTGGGTCCAGTAGGACCCGTTTTTAGGTATTTAGAAGTTCAGGTGTTTGGACACTTCAACATGTGAGACATGGTTTGGTCAAGATCACCGCATTCGCTCTGGGTGTTCGTGGGGTATATTATTCCCCATTGGTAAGATTGTGCTTGCAGTTCTACTTGAATCCCCAGTCGATTGACTTGTTTAAAGAAGCATACAGCAAATAATACCTCCATCGTCATAACGACTGATATAGGTATAAAATCTCCAACGAAATCTTGCTAATCAACCCACCCACTTAAATTAATCTTAATTACTTACACCGTTCCGTAGATTATACTCATTAAGTGATCCATTTTATCGTAATTATTTCAGTTTTTATCTCGTCAAAAATGCAATCTGGCAAATGCAACCTTTGACCGTCTTCGAGAAAAGTAAATAATACCTTACTTATCAAATCAATGAACTATATGTATATACATCAGTTTAATACAAAGCTTGGTATTTAGATATAAAGTGATTACAAAGGATTTTGTGATAATTCAGGTACTTAAGTCAGAAATACCTTGTTATGGATGAGTAGAGAGTAGTATTGATAAATAATAGCGATTGTGGTTCCTAACAAAATAATTGCAATGCTGTTCTAGAAGATACAGTTTACGCTGTAGGTATAATGTTTTGTACACACGGCGACACATCAAACTGTAATATCAGTATAACCCGACCTCGCTTTTTATGAACTTCCCGTACAATGAGGGATCAGCATAATTTGGTTTGTGTACCTTGATTGGTCGTCGTGCGGACAAGTTAACAATGGGTTTGTGACAGTAGGATTGCGCAGCAGCGATTTTCTGTTTTGTAAACACATCATTAACATCACCTTTGCTTTTTCCTCTAGTTGAATTACAAAAAAGAAACACACAACACACAAAACATGACAACACAAAACACACGTGACATTCATGTTCACATGAACAAAAATGTTGAAAGTTGTTGTTGCGTGTTGGTGTTGTTGTTGTTGTTGTTGTTTGTCAAATGTTTTTTTGTTCATTCATGTTGACATTTACCCAAAACTCGTTATAGCAAAACAATTTTCGAGACTTAACTACGGGGTGTTAATAATTTTAGACGGTTTACAACCACTAAAGGCATTGTAATCATTCGCAGATATTGTAAACAAAAATCTTATCTACAGAAGACATCACTCTTGTCGGCCGCTAAAAAAATCCTAATGGAAAAACGCAACAATTGACAAACAATGATGAAAAATTAGTTGAAAATTGACATTGCTAATAATATTATTATAATCTTTTATTTAACTTCCGTTGTAAGTTAGTATGTCATGTATTGGTCAAATCTTGCGACTGAATTTCAAACCAGTTCCCACGAACCGATTGAGCTGAAATTTTGCACACACTTTTAGTTCTGACGACAATAATTGACGACAATAATTTTAATGAAATGACTTGATCTTGCTGCCAGGACCGCCTCCTCACGAGAGAACTCCTCAACGCTTAATAACAAGGACACAAAACTTTGTATACGCGTTCGATGTTGATAGACAAACCTAAATTTCTGATTTATATTTTAATAAAAGCTTGATTTCAAAATAATTCATAAATAATGTATTTATTTTTAATAAGGATAAGCGAATCAAAGCTTTGTGACAACTTTAAGAACACATACATACAACGAACGGAAAAAAAGTTTTTATTTTTCAATAAACTAATTAACTACTTATATTGCCTTGTAAGACTCAATTAGTGTGAAGAATAAATAAATATAAACTAGGATAAATCCCAATAAAAAATAATCAAATTATAGCTAGCGTTATCAATCTAATTAATTCACTAATATGTAATTTAATTACTTCAACTAAAATGGAATATTTCAATGCCATTTATCGGTTGATTGGCCATAATTGGCATTATGATTAAATATGTACCAAAATTGAGTTAATTTGTTATCTGTTGGGTTACGAACGTTGATGAATGAATCAACGTTCGTAACCCTAGTTAGTAGCCCAGAGTCTGACAATCAGTCTTGCCAAAGGGGTACGTAACTCAGTACCTAACAGGGCTAGAGGTCAGATAGGCAGTTGTACCAGTACAATTATCTGCATTCGATTAGTCTGCCGACCCTAACATCGTTCAACAAAAACTGAGCAGACTGATTCAACACCCCAACGTAGTTACTTTAAGAAACCATAAAAGGTCCATAAAGACGAGTTGAATGAATTTGAACTCCTATGAAGTATTTTTTTTTAGTAGTGTTTCTTTGCTTACCTTTTTTTAAAGTCGATGCAATTTATCGTCATATTCTTCTTAGTTGCCAATTATCGTCAATTACCTGAACATTCCGATTCCAGAATGCTCATAATCTAGGCTTAGATCTCTGTAAACTCAGCATACCTACAATATGTCCATTTATGTATGTATGTATAGAATACATAGGCACTATGTTACAATAGAGGTTCGTTTGTAGATACTCCACTATATCGGTCAGTTACGCCGTTGTTTGTCCTCCCGCGTGTAAACTTTTGTTATTCTAAACAATATTTGGAGTTCCAAATTGAATAAACCAAAACAAAACAAAAAAAAGATACCGACACGCTTTCTACAGCGTGAATCAGAACAGTGTGTTCATATTTAAGGGTGTGGTACAGATCGTGAAGCTAAACACAATTTTCCATGGGACTAACATCATATTTGTGGAAAAATAATCAGCAATCCCGTGATAAACTTCAGTACTACCAACTCGACTCAATTGTATGGGGTAGCAGATTATCCTTATACATGTATTTGAATAATAATAAGTGGTGTCACTTTCCGCTATTGGTAGACAAAGAGAATGTTTAAAATTGGGCCCTGTCTATCAATGGTGGACAACGAAAATATCAAAAAAAAAGTCGTGTCACTGTCTACTAGTGGTAACCAACGGAAATATTAAAAAAGTCGTGTCACTGTCTACTAGTGGTAACCAACGGAAATATTAAAAAAGTCGTGTCACTGTCTACTAGTGGTAACCAACGGAAATATTAAAAAAGTCGTGTCACTGTCTACTAGTGGTAACCAACGGAAATATTAAAAAAGTCGTGTCACTGTCTACTAGTGGTAACCAACGGAAATATTAAAAAAGTCGTGTCACTGTCTACTAGTGGTAACCAACGGAAATATTACAAAAGTCGTGTCACTGTGTCCAAGGGGAAAACTTTTAAAAGTTTGTGACCACTAGCGGACAAACCGGTGGTGGACATCGGGAATCATCGTTTATACAGCGCTACCGAAATCAGTCACAAAAAGAAAACGGTATTTTAAATAAAACCGTTCAATGTTTCTTGGTGAGTGTGGAAACTTTAGGTGATTTAAATAAAATATTGGCACAAGTTCAACTCATGCGCCATTCGTTGCTCGGAAATTTGATTTTGAAAAGAAATTTGTCTCGTGCAGAGTTCCGTGACATATTGAAATCAATAAAATAAGAAAGTTTTATATTGAGGATTGTGAGCGGAGGAAATGTGTTGCAGGCTCCCGGTGGTCTGAATGAATAGAAATCGAATGAGTTATTTCCGAAACACTCAAACCCAACGTCCTTATGCGCCAAGATGTATCGTTTTCGAAAGCATAATTAACATAACATAAAATTACGCCTGTAATCCCGAAAGGGTTAGGCAGAGGTGTACCTACCTAACAGTACACCCACGTTTCGCCAGTTATGTTAAGTCTCAAATAATAGGAGACGAACCTACACAAATCTAGACTCCGTGGCTGCTACTGAGAAATTCTTGATGGAAAAACCCAGGACCTCATGCTCAGCTGTCGCAATTGAAATCACTAGACCAACGCGGTAGTTATAGGCAGTGATGCTTTGGTGCATTACTTTGTAAAGCGATGCAAGTACAAATTGACGAGTCGTAAAAACGCGAAAACAATCGCAAAATTATCAAAGGTTTAACGGAATAAAACTACCTTAATTGTCCACATCTTGATTGAAAGTCGAAAAATAAATAGAATAGGTGGACAAGATGTTTCCGTGCTACCACCGCGAGGCCGACTTCTCATGTTCTGGAAGTAGGTATCTAATTATCTATCTACTTATCACCACTCGTGGGGATTATTTTATTATTTTCTCAACTACATTGTATGCAACCCGTGTCTTATAATAATTTGGCATACAATCTTGAAGCCAAGCAACAACTCAATAGTGTTTGACAAAAGACATTTCAGATTAGTCACGCTTTGACATAATGAGAGTGCATTTTCCTTATTTCGGTCGTGCCGTCACACTAATTACTGTATTGTCTTAGTATTCAAAGAATAATAGTTATTTAAAATAACTTGTAGGTATATGTGTACACGGTTCATGAAGTTGAGTTGCATTAAGCAGTATCATTACCGTGTTAATGAGTAAAAACTAAACAAAAATTGTTAAAAAAAAGATTGTACAGTAAACAAAAGAGACAGGTATTCAGGTAACTTTTAACTGATTTTAATCCATGGTGACTGTGCATTTGTCGAGTAGCAAATTTCTTGCCAACGACTATTTTGACTATATATAAGCTATAGAGAACGTAAACACAACTCTTTCAGTCTAACATACAAGTTTATGAATTTGAATTACGGCGCTCCTTGCAGGCAAAACGTTCTTATGTTAGTTTTCTGTTACACTGTGTCCTTTACCTGGGTCGTTAAGGGAGAAGCACCAGGAGACCCACGAAATCTAATTTTCTTACGTTTTTTACAATTTGCCGGTCAATCTCAGGCTGTTTGTTGAACAATATATGATTCGCGGCCGTAATACGTAAATATTTACAGAATTATAACCAAATGTAAGATATTTTCATGAAATAGTCATTCGATGGGATTAAATGAACTTAGAGGGTTGAATTGATCATTTTAATGATTATAACTCAGTAAATGCACATTTGTTACGGTCGCGAATCATATTTAAATCAACATACAACCTCACACTGACATGCAAATTTCAAAAACATAACACAATTTGAATTTGGCGGGCTACCCTGGCTCTTCCACTTTAAAAGATAGTTTTATTTCGCCTGAGTACCAAACTCTTTTGTCCGGTTTACTTTATTCACATTGTTACATAGTTTTGTAAGATGTATTAAGACGTGTGTAGCTTAAGACCATCACTTGGAATAATGACAAGATATTCACAAACACTCTCCTAGCAAAGTTAAGGATGATAAGCTGATAACTTTCAATTATCTATTTCATATAATTTCAGTAACCGATCATCGTGTAGGATAATTTGTTAATCTTCTTCAAAACTAAGATAACAATTAAAAAGGTGTCTCATCACTGATAAAATTATAAAATAAATACTACCGACACTGGGTGCAACATTGGAATAGTTACAAGCTTCTTCCAAGATGCAGAAGTCCCTATTGTGTTTGCTCCTTGTGGCGGGTAAGTTTTGAATGAACTTAATACAGGATGCAAGGGATCTCGATGCACAATATATTACTATGAATTTAGCAAATTGTTCATCGGTTATTAAAAAACATCTGCTGTTTCGTACAAACGTGTGTGTACACACCTAAACGCTGAAAATTTGTGAAATAAAAGACAAAACTGTCTTCGCTGGAGATTTCAGAATCTTAAACTAATTACATAGTAACAGTTTGAGCGCCATTGTTTCGAATATTGTATTCATCTTGAAAAACAATTTTGGGCCCAGTTGTGCGCCATTTGTTTTCAGGCTTTTTAGTTGTTATTACTTTGGTATTATTGTTATTTAGTATTATTATGTCTTTTATTCATAATTTTACTTATTTTAAACATTTCTGAATATTTAAAAAAATAAAAAATAGATGGCCCATCGGCATCAGGAACAAGGTCGAGGCTGCCGGTGGTCAGGGCTCCAGAGAGAGGAACCACCTAGGAGTACTGCTTTCTAAATCAAGCCCTTGACCCAGCCGCGCAATGAGAGCCTCCTAAGGTGTTGGTCGAGGATCTTTGTGATTAGTCCATTAACCGTAACGACTATCGGTACAATTATTGCAGAGTCCACGTCCCACATATCGACAACCTCGTGTGCTATCATTTGAAATAATATTACTAATTATTTAAAAAAATTAAAGTACTCAATAAAAGGCCATCTTTATTAACCAGTGTACATTAAAACAAGGATATAGTAATACGGTATATCCTGTGATTACTCCTGGATACTAGCAAAACCTGGTATCTAAGTAAATGTTCAAGCAAAGTTGGTTCCTAACGTTGCGCTTCACTTTTGAGTGTACACCGCATCAGCCACCAGAGTTTTACAAAGAGTAGCAAGACTATGTAGACAAAGATAAGACAAATAATGAATTTTCTTTTATCAGTATATACCGCATCAGCGGTGCCGTTAACAGCGGAATACTCCGAAGACCGAGTGTACCCACGATACATCGAGTTCCCCGATGGCGAGGGAGTAATGCACACCGTAGACCTTGAGGCTGAACCTGACATGGAACTCCTCAGTGAGATCGAAAGGAACCCAGCCAACAACCAGTACTTGCTGTACACCAGGTATGAAAATTGCGAATAATATTTTCAAGTGTTTGCTTTCCACAATACACATGAAAATCAATTTGACTAAGCGTGTGACTGAAATTTATTTGGGGTCCGGCGTAGCTCGTCTACTTCTTCCATATTTCTCTATTGCTCGTCATCTCATCAGACACCTCTTTTCTTGGTATGACAGAAATCACTAATTCAAAAAATCAAATGTAGCAATTGAGATGTAATAAAAGCTTTTTAGCGTTTTTGTTAGATTTTGATTTAACAACGGAATCTAGAAAAGTCATCCGAAGATTAAGACTCTTACAAATGATTACAGACGCAACCAGAGAATTTCGCAAACATTGACGATCAACAATGCCAACTCCATCACCAACTCGAACTTCAATGCCCGCGTACCTACCGTGGTCATCGCTCATGGTTGGCTCAGCAACCAGCACACCGACATCAACCCCACCATCAGGAACGGTAATTAACACTTCTTTGTCAATAAATGCATAATTAGTATCATTATGATGTATTTTAGTTACAGTAAGTTTTATAGTGTTCTTTAAAAAAATCTAATTTATCAGGAAGGCGTTATATCAGATCTTGAGAACAAAGAGTCTTAATAAAACAATATTTTCACTGTTTTAGAATATAATTGTTCTGGAACAACAGTAATGATTTTTTTATTCAATTTTTTCAGCTTACTTGACAAAGAGTGACGTGAATGTCATTGTCTTGGACTGGAGAAGACTCGCGTTGTCTGACTATGCCACCGCAGCAAGAGGTGTACCCGCCGTCGGACGTGGACTTGGACAGTTCCTGGCTTTCCTTAACAGCGTGACTGGTCAAGCCTATAACCAAATGCACCTTGTCGGCTTCAGCTTGGGCGCCCACCTTGTCGGTAACGCTGGCCGAGAACTCGGAGGAAGAGTCGCTCGTGTTACAGGTACTTAAAATATTTGACACTACTTATCTGTTGTTAGTTGATTTGCAATCATTTAACTACAAAATAATTGGCCAAATCAGTGATTTCTTTGATCCTTTGACGTAACTTACATTTATGGTTATTCACTTTGATAACACCCTTGACTAATTTTCAACGTTTTATTTCACAGCTTTGGACCCTGCTGGACCCCTGTGGAACTACAACACCAACCGCGTCAGGCCTAGTGACGGTATCTACGTCGAGGCTATACACACCGATGGTGGTTACACCGTCGGCGGTCTCGGTATCGGCATGAACGTCGCCAACGCTGACTTCTACCCCAACGGTGGTATCTCCCAGCCTGGCTGCTACACCAACCTCTGCAACCACAACCGTGCTTGGGAACTATTCGCTGCAACCGTAACATATAACCACTTGATTGGCCGTCTGTGCTCCAACCAGACACAGCTGACCTGGAACAACTGCCGTGGTGCTCAGCTTCGTATGGGCAACGATGACTTAAGAAAGTCTGGGTGAGTTATCCAAAGATATCCAGCATCTGCTCTGTCCTTTCATGACGTACTCAAAAACAGAACCAATCATGTTATACAGTAAAATCGATGTTTGGAAAATTTGGACTAACTGACAAAATGATACTCACTCTATAGCGGTCTCAGAGTTTTAATATCACTATGACTACTTACTGTCATGTGCCTTTGAATATTTTATAAATTATTTTTAAATGGAAATACTATCAGCCATGAATAAATCAAGTACAAGTGGTAGCAATTTAAGTAAGTTCAGTTGTACTAATTTAACTTTGCTCACACAACATCTTTTCTTTGTTTTTCAGATCTGGAATGTACCGTTTGGACACCGCCAGGAGGTACCCTTACTAATTTAATGGTTTCACCTGAGATGCTTAACCATAATAAATTATTCGGCACAACATTTACCTACTTCTTTTATTTACAACTGTTTCATATTCATATCACTCCTTGTCAGCATTTGGTGTGTCTCCACGTGTAGATTTAACTGTTAGGAACAAAATGTTTCAAATGGCAGACATTGGAGTAAGATTAACCATTCTAACATGGCTTTATAGAAAAGACACAGATTTTTAGGGTTCCGTAGCCGAATAGCAAACAAAAAACGGAACCCTTATAGATTCGTCATGGCTTTCTGTCAGTCTGTCTGTCCGTATGTTACAGCCACTTTATTCTGAAACAATTAGGACTACACAGTTGAAAATTGGTAGGGTATTTTGGTAGGGTATTCTGTAAACTGCTTAACGATTTTTATACAAAAATCTAGCTTGCCATACAAGGAATTGAAAATAAAAATAAAATCATCAAACCTATACGTGAGGGGTGTCTATAGATAGGTCTTTAAAAATAACATTGAGGTTAAACCATTTTTTCTCAAAGTCAATCGTTTGAAAGATAGACACTTCCAAAGTGGTAAAATGTGTACCCCCCCCCCCTCTAATTTCTAAAGTAAGAGGAGGAAAATTCTGAAAAAATGTAGAACGTAAAAACTTTCAACTTGGTTTGGATAAGATTCGATGTTTAGTTTTTGAGATAGATAGATAGATAGCTTCCTTTATTTACCTGAAATATGGTATTTTACAGATTCTATAACACATAGGTACACAATAGTTCTTCATATTCCGCCTACTAAATTCGGCATGGAAATTTTGTGGCAATAACAATGCGTCTAATTTATTCAATCTAAACAAAATAATTAAATTCCAAAATAATTTAACAGTACCAAATTAAGAATTGTCTACATATAAAATTACAAATATCAAAGAAAAATTATTAAATTACAAATTTTCTAAATATGAACCAAAGACATTACATTACAAATGTCGTCATCAAATGTCAAAAAATAAATACTAAATCAATAATTGTCTACATATCAAATTATACAGGGTTATTTGTAAAACACCAGTAACCTCTTAAGAGGTCATTGTAGGTACTCATCATTATGAACAACTTTTACTATGGGACCAAACCTGAAATCGCGAAAAAAAAATCAGCTGTTCCCTACATTTATGATCGATTAACTCGTCAAAATGTAGGGAACAGCTGTATTTTTTGTCGCGATTTCAGGTTTTTCATTAAGAAAAATAATTAAATTTTAATTCGGTATATAAGTAAATATTTGCATTGCCATTCGACTAGTGTTTTTATGGCAGTACGCTGATCTACATCTTGGCATTGCCAATTGTGTTGGATCCCTTAACATTTTGCCCACCTTATAAACATTGACACTATCAGCTTTACTGAATAGGTGAGGGTGTTTTTTACAAATACTCACATTACCAGTATGTACAAGCAAGCTACTGTTAATCATCTTAAATAAGGTTTTGTTTTTTAAAAATTGTTCTGCACCAAACACAGCTCCTTTTTAAACCTTTTTGTAAACCTTTTTGTCCACAATAAATGCCTTATTACTGTCAGTGGAATTACCTCACATGATTAAGCCGTATCTTAGCACAGATGGGACATATCCATGATAAGCTAATAGCGCGGCATTACGTCCTACAGTTTTCCTGAGATTTCTTAGTGCAAATGCAAAGCTGTTAAGCCTATAACATACATTTACAATATGTTTTTTCCAATTACAATTTTTGTCAATAGCTATGCCTAAAATTTTCGTACGGTCAACTTCATCAATTTCAGTATCACATCCAATAATTTTCTTTGCTTCATTTGTCATTTTATAGTTAGAGAAATTAATATATTTTGTTTTGGAAAAATTGACACAAATTATTTTGTTCAAGCCATTCTATTATAGCTTCTACGGCAGCATTAATTTTATCGTCAAATTGTTCATTTTTACTGTATTTATTATCAATGAGATGTTGTCTGCAAACAACACGCACTTACTCTTCGTCCTACGATATGGGACTTTTTCATCAAACTGCAGCAGTAACTTTATTTTTCATTAACATAGTATGAAAAACAAATTCAGTTTTGCTGTTGAATGCTCATTCATATGTTCATACAATATATGAATGAGCCTTCAAAATATTTTTATTTTATTTTATTTGGTGCTACGGAACCCTGTGAGCGTGTGAGTACGACTCGCAGTTGGCCGGTTTTTAAAAACTAAATAGTAAATAACCGCCATAGTCAAATATAAGTGACAAGAATGCGCGAGCCCTGTATGCCAAACTACACAAATATGTGACGAATTGGTAGGTGTAATTTTGGCTTGGCGTGGAGGGCACGCGTGTGCCCTCCACGCCAAGCCAAAATTTTTTTATCCTCAGGTGATCAAAAGGTTAATCTAGCAGCAATTGATAAGCCAAACAATTCCTCGTCTGACATGCAAATACAAAACTTAATGTGTGTATTACTTGATGAAGGACCAAAGCAGTACCATTTCAAAATTCAAGCAGAGGCAGAAGAGCAAAAGACCGTACCTATTTTTATACGGCTGTAGGCATCAATCTGACAAAAGCTCGTAGCTTGAGATCTAAAATCAAACAATTTTAGAATGGAATATGCGTTTGTTTATAAGCTTGAAAAGCCAAGCATTTGCAGCTGATTAAGGAAATAAAGTAACAAAAATTGATGAAACAATGTCTATTACTGTCGACAATCCACACTATTGTAAGAAATCCTGTATTGTTTAGCCAAAAGGATTATAAATCTTTATTTATCATGTAATACGTTTAATAATGCTGATAGTTAAGACATAAACAATCCATCAGTCATTTATAAACTAAATGATAAAACGACATAATCATGCAATCGATAAATCAGTGTTGATAAAAGTGCAGCATAAATAGCTATGGGGTCTGTCGAAACAGGATTGGCTTCTAATTGTTGACACAATGCAGAAGGCTATCTTGTGTTTGCTTCTTGCGACGGGTAAGTTTTGTGAAATATTAAAGTAAATCTTGAGCAAAAACTCCATTCAATAGAATGGATTTCTTGCTCAAGATTTTGAGAAAAGTACATGTACTTGAACACAGAGACAGTACAGACACTTACAGGTATTACTATATTTGTGTTAATAATGGTAGGACACTCTTAACCTGGCCATAAACAATTGAATGAATGGAGAAGAATAAAGTCAGTATTACGGTTTACTTTCAGTCTGTTTTATCTCAATAGTGGAAAAAGGCTAAACTAAGAAATTATTTTGATGTATATATTCTAGAACATTTAAACGTATTTGACAGAACAACCTCATGAGGCAAGACCAAAAACAATCCGAAACGTGTCTGTAAAACTGTAATTCTAGAATAGTCCAATTTTGTTTGCGTAATCTGGTACGTGCAAGCAATTACATTATTATTTGTAATATCTATCAATCAAAGTAACCAGAATTTAATAAAGACTGCAAGACTATAGGCACAGATAAGACAAATAATGAATAAACTATTTTTTCAGTGTACACCGCATCAGCGGTGCCGCTAGCAGCCGAATCAGAATACTTTGAGGACCGAGTGTACCCACGGTACATCGAGTTCCCCGATGGCGACGGTGTCATGCACACCGTAGACCTCGAGGCTGAGCCTGACTATGAGCTCCTAGATGAGATCACAAGGGACCCAGCCAACAACCAATACTTGCTCTACACCAGGTAAAATATTTTGCAATGCATCTTTTTAATTTTACTCACTACAACAGTAAATTATAATGATTGAAGCACGTATTGAAACAGTGAAATATGTTGCACAAATTCAAAATACGAGCATCGCCCAACCCCAATAAAACATGAGTTATTAGAAACCATGATAACTCCAGTTTCAGCAACTAGGGACAGCAAGTTCTGAAAATCGATTTAGATTCAAGTGAACCGAATAATTATTATCTCCAATTTCCTTGGCATTATAATTGAAATCAAAATCGAGTAGGCCCAGTACTAATCGCCCTTGAATGTGTTTGCAGGCGCAACCAAAGAATTTCGCAAACGTTGACCATCAACAATGCGAACTCCATCACCAACTCGAACTTCAACGCCAACGTTCCCACGGTGGTCATCGCTCACGGATGGCTCAGTAACCAGTACACCGACATCAACCCTACCATCAGAGATGGTAAATAATAATGTTCTGTCAATAAATACATAATTAACATCATTATATTTTTTTTAAACTTCATTACTTATTACGAATGCAGTGACGTCAAATCAGAACTACAACTTGCCAGAGGTTTAATTAAACATCTCTTAACGGTTATGGAAATAAATAAATTTTTAGTAAATCAGTGTTTAACGTGGCTTTTAACTCATTTTCAGCTTACTTGGGCAAGAGTGACGTGAACGTCATCGTCTTGGACTGGAGAAGACTCGCGTTGTCTGACTACGCCACCGCAGCTCTAGGTGTACCAGCCGTCGGACGTGGACTTGGACAGTTCTTGGCTTTCCTTAACAGAGTTACTGGACAAGCATTCACTCAAATGCACCTTGTCGGCTTCAGTTTGGGTGCTCATCTTGTCGGTAACGCTGGTAGAGAACTTGGAGGAAGAGCAGCTCGCGTTACAGGTATGGATAGTTTCAAGCCTTTCACATTTGAATCTCACTCTTTTTGGTAAAAAAACTTCATCAGTTACTTAACACTCTTTTGGTTATTAGCTTTGGATCCCGCTGGACCCCTATGGAACTACAACACCAACCGCGTCAGGCCTACTGACGGTGTCTACGTCGAGGCTATCCACACCGATGGTGGTTACACAGTCGGCGGTCTCGGTATCGGCTCCAACGTCGCCAACGCTGACTTCTACCCTAACGGTGGTATCTCCCAGCCTGGCTGCTACACCAATCTCTGCAACCACAACCGTGCCTGGGAACTGTTTGCTGCTACTGTGACCTACAACCACTTGGTCGGCCGCCTGTGTACCACCAGCGCTCAGATTACCTGGAACACTTGCCGCGGTGCTGAACTTCGTATGGGCAACGACGACTTAAGGAAGACAGGGTGAGTTGAGTCAGCAGATAGGCAATGATATCATTTAGAGTTCACGTTATCAATTGGTCGTCAATCGTCACTCATTAGTTTTAACTCAAAAAAACCTCAAGATTGAATAATTTTATTAAAATAATAATTCGCTAATTACGAATGAAAACAATAATTAACTCACCCATTTTATTACACATCAACTTAATATTGCATTATAAATATATGTTTGATTCACTATTAAAATTAAATACGATTTGTGCGAAAGTATTTTGTTCGTTTGGTCACAATGTTTTATTTTCTTTTCCAGATCTGGAATGTACCGTCTCGACACCGCCCGGAGATATCCTTATTAACTCGACTGACTCTTCATTTCAGTCGAAAGACGTCCACTGCTGGACATTGGCCGTCTGACTTACTTTACAAAAATAAACAGTGTTTGGCACATATACAAACACAACTTGTATTTTTTCGTCTCCTCACCCTAACCACTTTTAATTAGTTTAATAAGTTTGAAGTTTATTTGCAAAAACATTAAGTTTCTTTTTGCTATGTTCGTTGGTTGTTTAAGAAGCAAGCAAAGCAAGAACATTCTCTACACGTTTCTGTCGTTCCAATTAATTCTGGAAGAAAATCAAATCTTTGAGATCGTTCTGGTTGATTTCTAGCGATGCATTGAAGACACAGATTTTTAGGGTTCCGTAACGGAATGGTAAAAAACGGAACCCTTATAGATTCGTTATGACTTTCTGTCGGTCTGTCTGTCCTTAAGTCACAGCCACTTTATTCTGAAACAATTAGAACTACACAGTTGAAAATTGGTAGGGTATTTTGATAGTGTATTCTGTAAACTGCTTTACGATTTTTATACAAAAGTAAAATAATAAAAGATTAAGAGGGGGGCTCGCCATACAAGAAATTGAAACTAAAAGAAAAATCATCAAACCTATACGTGAGGGGTGTCTATAGATAGGTCTTTAAAAATGTCATGGAGGTTAAACCATTCTTTCTAAAACTCAATCTTTTGAAAGAAAGACAGACAAAGTGGTAAAATGTGTCCCCCCTCCCCTCTAATTTCTGAAGTAAAAGGAGGAAAATTCTGAAAAAATTTAGAATTGTAGAACGTAAACACTTTCAACTTGGTTTGAATAAGATTCGACGTTTCGTTTTTGAGATAGATAGATAGATAGATTCATTTATTTGTCTGAAATATGGTATTTTACAGATTCTATAACACATAGGTAAACTATAGTTCTTCATATTCCGCCTATTAAATTCGGCATGCAAATTTTGTGGCAATAACAATGCTTCTAAATTATTTAATCTAAACAAAATAATTAAAATCCAATGTCGGAACAAAACAGTACTTTTAGAATTGTCTACATATAAAATTACAAATATCAAAGAAAAAATATTAAATTACAAATTTTCTAAATATCAACCAAAGAAATTACATTACAAATGTCAATAGATTAAATGTCAAAAAATAAATACTAAATCAAGAATTGCCTACATCAAATTACAAATATTAAAGAAAAATAATTTGTATTTTCATGTCATGCAACTTTCCCATTTGTCCTATAATTCATAAATATCTTAACAGTTTCCAATAAGCCATGGTCTGAGATGCTTTTGAAATGAACTGGATCGCAGTTCTCTAATAACCTTCGGTATATTATTAAATATCTGCTGATTCCAAAGCATATCGTAAGTGGAAATGTTCGGGTTGTGTTACGAACATCTCCAAAACTGAGGGCACACCAAATTGGAACGTGTCAACAACAAGAGGAAATAAAAGATCAGCCTTGAGCTCTCCCCCTCAAGCGACTCCGGTAACCACTGAAGAAGTACGCACCATTGTCCAAGAAGTTGTGAAGGCGGAATTCGCTTCTATGCTTCAGCAAATACATAACACCATACTAAACGTCGTTAACAAGGAGTTCCTTGTTAACGACGTTTAGTATGGTGTTTGACGACAACCTCCTGGCCTCGACTATTGATTACAATAAAGGAAAGAAAACCAATACCGAGAAACTCAATAGTGCCGACCTGGAGATAGCTGGTGACAAAAAGCCGGTATATGTGCTCGAACATTTATCTCCCTCTAATAAAGCGCTCCATGCTGCCACTAAACTAAGGGCAAAGCATAAGGGGTACAAATTTGTTTGGCTAAGAAATGGTAGAATTTTTGTTAGGAAGACCGCTGAAGCCGATCATATATTGATAAAGAACTTGGACTCTTTAAATAAGTTTCTTTAACTTAGTATGCCTTATCTGGTGGTCTTTTTTTCTTTTCTATACTAAAAATACACGTTCTTGTGATATACTTTTTCAAAATTCAACAGTTTGCACATATTATATCAGAACTGCAGAGGTTTGTGAACAAAAACGCATATGGTTTATAGCAATGTTTCTTGTAATAACTACGATATCATCATTCTCTCGGAGACGTGGCTTAACCGTTCCGTCCGGAGTAGTGAGCTATTCGACGACAGATACGTGGTTTACAGAAGTGATAGAGAAAATTCTGGTTTAAATAGTGGTAAAGAGGGTGGGGGCGTATTAATAGCTGTCAATAAAAAAATCAGTTCTAAACGAGCTCTTCATTTTGAAAGTAGTTGTGAGGACCTTTGGGTCACCCTTGATCTTCATGTAGCTAAATCTTTTCGTCGAATGGCTCTCTGTGCAGTATACCTACCACCACCTGTGCGCATATAGCAAGCTTTGTTAGATTTTGCGCATGTTATCAAGCTCAACCAATGTAACTACATAAAATAATACCTCAGGTCGGATACTTGACCTCGTGTTGAGTAATAATCCATCGTGTTACGTAAGCCAAAGTATTCGTTCATTGTGTAATATTGATCAGCACCATACACCACTAGATATTATCATCTCTGCAAATAAGGAAGCCAAACTTCCATATTATATTGTCAAATGAATGACTAACTTTCGTAAATCAAATTACGTACCGATTCGTAAATACCTAAAAGAACTTAACTGGAAGAAATTATTTGAGGGACTGCATGACGTCAATGCGATGGTGCAGGTATTTTACGACATTATTAGACAGTTATAAACAGGTTTATTTCTACTAAAGTACCCAAAAATGGAAAATACCCACCATGGTTTAACTGGAGTCTTATTAAAATGCTATATTCAAAAAACAAGATCAGAAAACGCTACAATGTATATAAGAACCCGTTAGATAAAATTGAATTAAAAATAATCAGTAAACGTTGTGATGACCTCGCAACTGTTTGCTACATTAAGTACTTAAAGAACTTGGAAGACGAACTCACAAAAACTCCTAAATTGTTCTGGACGTACATAAGCTAAACGGGGGGGAACTAGCGTATACCCTATGTCGATGACAGATGGTACTACTACGTCATCTAATGGAACAGAAATATGCGAGTTTTTTTGCATCCTACTTCTCCTCTGTTTATAGCCCTGCTCAGGACGGTGACAATCTCCATACTAATACGTACTTACATAACCTTAAAAATTATAGCATTATGTTTATCAAATCTATTTATTGATTCTGAGGCTTTATTCAAAATTCTTTATTTTTATTCACGAGTGTGCGGCTGAGTTGGTTACACCATTATCACTTATTTTCAATAAATCTTTGGCTTCTGGAGTTTTTCCTTCAAAATGGAAGATAGCTAAGGTGGTTCCCTTATGCAAGTCTAATAATGACGACATGGTTTCTACTTATAGACCCATATCAATCTTATCTACCTTTGCTAAAATTTTTCAGACTCGGGTTTTCAAGCTAATGTCATTTATACAGACTTCAGTAAAGCTTTCGACAAGGTATCACATGGAATATTGATTAAAAAATTACGAGCATCATCATATCACCGGGTCGTTACTCTCATGGTTAAGTTCATATCTCGTGGGTAGATCTTTCTAAGTGGTTATCAACGGTTTTCAGTCTACCCTACAATGCATCTCGTCTGGCGTGGCATAGGGATCTAATCTGGGGCCCATTTTATTTAATTTCTTTATTAACAATATTCCCCATTGTTTTCATTACTCTGTTATCTTTATGAATGCAGACGACTTAAAATTTGTAAAATTGTTAAATCTAAAGACGATGCCGCTGCACTACAGAGCGATCTAGAGATGCTTGTGCAATGGTGTCAAGTCCACAAGATGCATCTAAATCCTAGTAAATGTTACCATGTTAAATACTCGCTAGAACATTATCTAATAGAACAAAACTATTATATAGAAGGAGTAAAGATTGCGGAACTTGAAACAATAAGAGACCTTGGTGTTATGTTTCGGAAGTTAACTTTTATTCCACAGATAGACAATATAATAAAAAAGTCCTCGTAAGATGCTGGGATTTGTTATAAGGAATTCCAAACAGTTAAGGTGCTGTAAAACTAAAAATATACTTTTCAATTGCTTAATACGAAGTATGTTAGAATATTGTAGCGTGATCTGGCGTCCACACTATGCCACACGCTCTCTAGAACGCGTCCAAAAGCGTTTTCTATGGTACCTGGCGTTTTCTAGCGGAATAACTAGAAAAATATGTTCGTACAGTAACAGGCTTATATACTTTAAAATGGTTTCGCTAGAAGCCAAGCAGTTGCAGCTGGTTATGGAAATAAAGTAACAAAAATTCATGAAACAATGTCTATTACTGTCGACAATCCACACTATTAAGTAAGCAATCCTGTATTGTTTAGCCAAAAGGATTATAAATCTTTATTTATCATCTAATACGTTTAATAATGCTGATAGTTAAGACACAAACAATCCATCAGTCATTAATAAACTAAAGAAATCTAAAAAGTAAATAGATAAAACGACATAATCATGTAATCGATAAATCAGTGTTGATAAAATTGGAGCATAAATAGCTATGGGGTCTGTCAAAACAGGATTGGCTTCTAATTGTTGACACAATGCAGAAGGCTATCTTGTGTTTGCTTCTTGCGACGGGTAAGTTTTGTGAAATATTAAAGTAAATCTTGAGCAAGAAATCCATTGTATGTCTGAGAAAAGTACATGTACTTGAACACAGAGACAGTACAGACACTTACAGGTATTATACTATATTTGTGTTAATAATGGCAGGACACTCTTAACCTGGTCATAAACAATGGAATGGAAAGAGAAGAGGAAAGTCAGTATTACGGTTTACTGTCAGTCTATTTTATGTCAATACTGGAAAAAGGCTAAACTAAGAAATTAAAACATTGTAATTATAATTTATATATTCTAGAACATTTAAATGTACTTGACAGAACAACCTCATGGGGCAAGACCAAAAACAATCCGAAACATGTCTGTAAAACTGTAATTCTAGAATAGTCCAATTTTGTTTGCGTAATCTGGTACGTGCAAGCAATTACGTTATTATTTGTAATATCTATCATAGTAACCAGAATTTAACAAAGACTGCAAGACTATATAGGCACAGATAAGACAAATAATGAATAAAATATTTTTTCAGTGTACACCGTATCAGCGGTGCCACTAGCAGCAGAATCAGAATACTCTGAAGACCGAGTGTACCCACGGTACATCGAGTTCCCCGATGGCGACGGTGTCATGCACACCGTAGACCTCGAGGCTGAGCCTGACTATGAGCTCCTAGATGAGATCACAAGGGACCCAGCCAACAACCAATACTTGCTCTACACCAGGTAAAATATGTTGCAATGCATCTTTTTAATTTTTCTCACTACAACAGTAAATTATAATGATTGAAGCACGTATTAAAACAGTGAAAGATGTTGCACAAATTCAAAATACGAGCATCGCCCAACCCCAATAAAAGATGAGTTATTAGAAACCATGCAGCAACTAGCGACAGCAAGTTCTGAAAATCGATTTAAATTCAAGTGAACCGAATAATTATTATCTCCAATTTCCTTGGCATTATAATTGAAATCAAAATCGAGTAGGCCCAGAACTAATCGCCCTTGAATGTGTTTACAGGCGCAACCAAAGAATTTCGCAAACATTGACCATCAACAATGCGAACTCCATCACCAACTCGAACTTCAACGCCAACGTCCCCACGGTGGTCATCGCTCACGGATGGCTCAGTAATCAGTACACCGACATCAACCCCACCATCAGAAATGGTAAATAATAATGTTCTGTCAATGAATGCATAATTAACATCATTATAATTTTTTAAACTTCATTACTTGTTACGAATGCAGTGACGTCAAATCAGAACTACAACTTGCCAGAGGTTTGTTAAAAATCTCTCAACGGTTATGGAAATAAATGAATTTGTAGTAAATCAGTGCTTACCATGGCTTTTAACTCATTTTCAGCTTACTTGGGCAAGAGTGACGTAAACGTCATCGTCTTGGACTGGAGAAGACTCGCGTTGTCTGACTACGCCACCGCAGCTCGAGGTGTACCAGCCGTCGGACGTGGACTTGGACAGTTCCTGGCTTTCCTTAACAGAGTTACTGGACAGGCATTCACTCAAATGCACCTTGTCGGCTTCAGTTTGGGTGCTCATCTTGTCGGTAACGCTGGTAGAGAACTTGGAGGAAGAGTAGCTCGCGTTACAGGTACGGATAGTTTCAAGCCTTTCACATTTGAATCTTACTCTTTTTGGTAAAAAAACTTCATCAGTTACTAAACACTCTTTTGGTTATTAGCTTTGGATCCCGCTGGACCCCTATGGAACTACAACACCAACCGCGTCAGGCCTAGTGACGGTGTCTACGTCGAGGCTATCCACACCGATGGTGGTTACACAGTCGGCGGTCTCGGTATCGGCTCCAACGTCGCCAATGCTGACTTCTACCCTAACGGTGGTATCTCCCAGCCTGGCTGCTACACCAATCTCTGCAACCACAACCGTGCCTGGGAACTGTTTGCTGCTACTGTGACCTACAACCACTTGGTAGGCCGCCTGTGTACCACCAGCACTCAGATTACCTGGAACACTTGCCGCGGTGCTGAACTTCGTATGGGCAACGATGACTTAAGGAAGACAGGGTGAGTTGAGTCAGCAGATAAGCAATGATATCATTTAGAGTTCACGTTTTCAATTGGTCGTCATTCGTCACTCATTAGTTTTAACCCAAAAAAACCTCGAGATTGAATAATTTTAATAAAATAATAACTCGCTAATTACGAATGAAAACAATAATTAGCTCACCCATTTTATTACACATCAACTTAATATTGCATTATAATGTATGTTTGGTTCACTATTAAAATTAAATACGATTTGTGCGTGAACAGACCAAAGTATTTTGTTCGTTTGGTCACAATGTTTTATTTTATTTTCCAGATCGGGAATGTACCGTCTCGACACCGCCCGGAGATATCCTTATTAACTGGACTGACTCATCATTTCAGTCGAAAGACGTTCACTGCTGGACATTGGCCGTCTGACTTTACAAAAATAAACAGTATTTGGCACATATACAAACACAAATTGTATTTTTTCGTCTCCTCACCCTAACCACTTTTAATTAGTTTAATAAGTTTGAAGTTTATTTGCAAAAACATTAAGTTTATTTTTGCTACGTTCGTTGGTTGTTAAAGAAGCAAGCAAAGCAAGAACATTCTCTATACGTTTCTGTCGTTCCAATTAATTCTGGAAGAAAATCAAATCTTTGAGATCGTTCTGGTTGATTTCTAGCGATGCATTGAAGACACAGATTTTTAGGGTTCCGTAACAGAATGGTAAAAAACGTAACCCTTATAGATTCGTCATGACTTTCTGTCGGTCTGTCTGTCCTTATGTCACAGCCACTTTATTCTGAAACAATTAGAACTACACAGTTGAAAATTGGTAGGGTATTTTGATAGTGTATCCTGTAAACTGCTTTACGATTTTTATACAAAAGTAAAATAATAAAATATTAAGGGGGGGGGGGGGGGGGCTCGCCATACAAGAAATTGAAACTAAAAGAAAAATCATCAAACCTATACGTGAGAGGTGTCTATTAGATAGGTCTTTAAAAATGTCATCGAGGTTAAACCATTCTTTCTCAAACTCAATCGTTTGAAAGATAGACACTTCCAAAGTGGTAAAATGTGTCCCCCCCCCCCTCTAATTTCTGAAGTAAAAGGAGGAAAATTCTGAAAAAATGTAGAATTGTAGAACGTAAACGCTTTCAACTTGGTTTGAATAAGATTCGATGTTTCGATTTTGAGATAGATAGATAGATTCATTTATTTGCCTGAAATATGGTATTTTACAGATTCTATAACACATAGGTAAACTATAGTTCTTCATATTCCGCCTACTAAATTCGGCATGCAAATTTTGTGGCAATAACAATGCTTCTAAATTATTTAATCTAAACAAAATAATTAAAATCCAATGTCAAAACAAAACAGTACTAAATTTAGAATTGTCTACATATAAACTTACAAATATCAAAGAAAAAATATTAAATTACATATTTTCTAAATATCAACCAAAGAAATTACATTACAAATGTCAATAGATTAAAAATTAAATGTCAAAAAATAAATACTAAATCAAGAATTACCTACATATCAAATTACAAATATTAAAGAAAAATAATTAAATTACATACCTAATTGTATTTTCATGTCATGCAACTTTCCCATTTGTCCTATAATTTATAAATTTCTTAACAGTGTAAAAACAGTTTCCGATAAGCCATGCTCTGAGATGCTTTTGAAATGAACTGGTTCGCAGTTCTCTAATAACCTTCGGTATATTATTAAATATCTGCTGATTCCAAAGCATATCGTAAGTGGAAATGTTCGGGTTGTGTTACGAACACCTCCAAAACTGAGGGCACACCACATCGGAACGTGTCAACAACAAGAGGAAATAAAAGATCAGCCTTGAGCTCTCCCCCTCAAGCGACTCCGGTAACCACTGAAGAAGTACGTACCATTGTCCAAGAAGTTGTGAAGGCGGAATTCGCTTCTATGCTTCAGCAAATAAATAACACCATTCTAAACGTCGTTAACAAGGAGTTCCTTGTTAACGACGTTTAGTATGGTGTTTGACGACAACCTCCTGGCCTCGACTATTGATTACAATAAAGGAAAGAAAACCAATACCGAGAAACTCAATAGTGCCGACCTGGGGATAGCTGGTGACAAAAAGCCGGTATATGTGCTCTAACATTTATCTCCCTCAAATAAAGCGTTCCATGTTGCCACTAAACTAAGGTCAAAGAATAAGGGGTACAAATTTGTTTGGCTAAGAAATGGTAGAATTTTGGTCAGGAAGACCGCTGAAGCCGATCATATTTTAATAAAGAACTTGGACTCTTTAAATAAGTTGCTTTATCTTAGTATGCCTTATCTGGTGGTCTTTTTTTCTTTTCTATACTAAAAATACACGTTCTTGTGATATACTTTTTCAAAATTCAACAGTTTGCACATATTATATCAGTACTGTAGAGGTTTGCGAACCCAAACGCATGTGGTTTATAGCAATGTTTCTTGTAATAACTACGATATCATCATTCTCTCGGAGACGTGGCTTAACCGTTCCGTCCGGAGTAGTGAGCTATTCGACGACAGATACGTGGTTTACAGAAGTGATAGAGAAAATTCTGGTTTACATAGTGGTAAAGAGGGTGGGGGCGTATTAATAGCTGTCAATAAAAAAATCAGTTCTAAACGAGCTCTTCATTTTGAAAGTAGTTGTGAGGACCTTTGGGTCACCCTTGATCTTCATGTAGCTAAATCTTTTCGTCGAATGGCTCTCTGTGCAGTATACCTACCACCACCTGTGCGCATATCCTACTTGGAAAAATTTTTGGACAAATGTAATGCGGCTTTTGAACAACTTAACGATTCATGCGTGTGCATCATAGGTGATTTCAAATAGCAGCCTCAAGCTTACTAATACTTGCGAAGCTTTGTTAGATTTTGCGCATGTTATCAAGCTCAACCAATGTAACTACATAAAATAATACCTCAGGTCGGATACTTGACCTCGTGTTGAGTAATAATCCATCGTGTTACGTAAGCCAAAGTATTCGTTCATTGTGTAATATTGATCAGCACCATACACCACTAGATATTATCATCTCTGCAAATAAGGAAGCCAAACTTCCATATTATATTGTCAAATGAATGACTAACTTTCGTAAATCAAATTACGTACCGATTCGTAAATACCTAAAAGAACTTAACTGGAAGAAATTATTTGAGGGACTGCATGACGTCAATGCGATGGTGCAGGTATTTTACGACATTATTAGACAGTTATAAACAGGTTTATTTCTACTAAAGTACCCAAAAATGGAAAATACCCACCATGGTTTAACTGGAGTCTTATTAAAATGCTATATTCAAAAAACAAGATCAGAAAACGCTACAATGTATATAAGAACCCGTTAGATAAAATTGAATTAAAAATAATCAGTAAACGTTGTGATGACCTCGCAACTGTTTGCTACATTAAGTACTTAAAGAACTTGGAAGACGAACTCACAAAAACTCCTAAATTGTTCTGGACGTACATAAGCTAAACGGGGGGGAACTAGCGTATACCCTATGTCGATGACAGATGGTACTACTACGTCATCTAATGGAACAGAAATATGCGAGTTTTTTTGCATCCTACTTCTCCTCTGTTTATAGCCCTGCTCAGGACGGTGACAATCTCCATACTAATACGTACTTACATAACCTTAAAAATTATAGCATTATGTTTATCAAATCTATTTATTGATTCTGAGGCTGTATTCAAAATTCTTTATTTTTATTCACGAGTGTGCGGCTGAGTTGGTTACACCATTATCACTTATTTTCAGTAAATCTTTGGCTTCTGGAGTTTTTCCTTCAAAATGGAAGATAGCTAAGGTGGTTCCCTTATGCAAGTCTAATAATGACGACATGGTTTCTACTTATAGACCCATATCAATCTTATCTACCTTTGCTAAAATTTTTCAGACTCGGGTTTTCAAACTAATGTCATTTATACAGACTTCAGTAAAGCTTTCGACAAGGTATCACATGGAATATTGATTAAAAAATTACGAGCATCATCATATCACCGGGTCGTTACTCTCATGGTTAAGTTCATATCTCGTGGGTAGATCTTTCTAAGTGGTTATCAACGGTTTTCAGTCTACCCTACAATGCATCTCGTCTGGCGTGGCATAGGGATCTAATCTGGGGCCCATTTTATTTAATTTCTTTATTAACAATATTCCCCATTGTTTTCATTACTCTGTTATCTTTATGAATGCAGACGACTTAAAATTAGTAAAATTGTTAAATCTAAAGACGATGCCGCTGCACTACAGAGCGATCTAGAGATGCTTGTGCAATGGTGTCAAGTCCACAAGATGCATCTAAATCCTAGTAAATGTTACCATGTTAAATACTCGCTAGAACATTATATAATAGAACAAAACTATTATATAGAAGGAGTAAAGATTGCGGAACTTGAAACAATAAGAGACCTTGGTGTTATGTTTGATCGGAAGTTAACTTTTATTCCACAGATAGACAATATAATAAAAAGTCCTCGTAAGATGCTGGGATTTGTTATAAGGAATTCCAAACAGTTAAGGTGCTGTAAAACTAAAAATATACTTTTCAATTGCTTAATACGAAGTATGTTAGAATATTGTAGCGTGATCTGGCGTCCACACTATGCCACACGCTCTCTAGAACGCGTCCAAAAGCGTTTTCTATGGTACCTGGCGTTTTCTAGCGGAATAACTAGAAAAATATGTTCGTACAGTAACAGGCTTATATACTTTAAAATGGTTTCGCTAGAAGCCAAGCAGTTGCAGCTGGTTATGGAAATAAAGTAACAAAAATTCATGAAACAATGTCTATTACTGTCGACAATCCACACTATTAAGTAAGCAATCCTGTATTGTTTAGCCAAAAGGATTATAAATCTTTATTTATCATCTAATACGTTTAATAATGCTGATAGTTAAGACACAAACAATCCATCAGTCATTAATAAACTAAAGAAATCTAAAAAGTAAATAGATAAAACGACATAATCATGTAATCGATAAATCAGTGTTGATAAAATTGGAGCATAAATAGCTATGGGGTCTGTCAAAACAGGATTGGCTTCTAATTGTTGACACAATGCAGAAGGCTATCTTGTGTTTGCTTCTTGCGACGGGTAAGTTTTGTGAAATATTAAAGTAAATCTTGAGCAAGAAATCCATTGTATGTCTGAGAAAAGTACATGTACTTGACACAGAGACAGTACAGACACTTATAGGTATTACTATATTTGTGTTAATAATGGTAGGACACTCTTAACCTGGTCATACACAATGGAATGGAAAGAGAAGAAGAAAGTCAGTATTACGGTTTACTGTCAGTCTATTTTATCTCAATACTGGAAAAAGGCTAAACTAAGAAATTAAAACATTGTGATTATAATTTATATATTCTAGAACATTTAAACGTATTTGACAGAACAACCTCATGGGGCAAGACCAAAAACAATCCGAAACGTGTCTGTAAAACTGTAATTCTAGAATAGTCCAATTTTGTTTGCGTAATCTGGTACGTGCAAGCAATTACGTTATTATTTGTAATATCTATCATAGTAACCAGAATTTAACAAAGACTGCAAGACTATAGGCACAGACATAAGACAAATAATGAATAAATATTTTTTCAGTGTACACTGTATCAGCGGTGCCGCTAGCAGCAGAATCAGAATACTCTGAAGACCGAGTGTACCCACGGTACATCGAGTTCCCCGATGGCGACGGTGTCATGCACACCGTAGACCTCGAGGCTGAGCCTGACTATGAGCTCCTAGATGAGATCACAAGGGACCCAGCCAATAACCAATACTTGCTCTACACCAGGTAAAATATTTTGCAATGCATCTTTTTATTTTTTCTCACTAACAACAGTATAATTATAATGATTGAAGCACGTATTAAAACAGTGAAAAATGTTGTACAAATTCAAAATACGAGCATCGCCCAACCCCAATAAAAGATGAGTTATTAGAAACCATGCAGCAACTAGGGACAGCAAGTTCTGAAAATCGATTTAGATTCAAGTGAACCGAATAATTATTATCTACAATTTCCTTGGCATTATAATTGAAATCAAAATCGAGTAGGCCCAGAACTAATCGCCCTTGAATGTGTTTACAGGCGCAACCAAAGAATTTCGCAAACGTTGACCATCAACAATGCGAACTCCATCACCAACTCGAACTTCAACGCCAACGTCCCCACGGTGGTCATCGCTCACGGATGGCTCAGTAACCAGTACACCGACATCAACCCCACCATCAGAAATGGTATATTCTGTCAATGAATGCATAATTAACATCATTATAATTTTTTAAACTTCATTACTTGTTACGAATGCAGTGACGTCAAATCAGAACTACAACTTGCCAGAGGTTTGTTAAAAATCTCTCAACGGTTATGGAAAGAAATGAATTTGTAGTAAATTAGTGCTTACCATGGCTTTTAACTCATTTTCAGCTTACTTGGGCAAGAGTGACGTAAACGTCATCGTCTTGGACTGGAGAAGACTCGCGTTGTCTGACTACGCCACCGCAGCTCGAGGTGTACCAGCCGTCGGACGTGGACTTGGACAGTTCTTGGCTTTCCTTAACAGAGTTACTGGACAGGCATTCACTCAAATGCACCTTGTCGGCTTCAGTTTGGGTGCTCATCTTGTCGGTAACGCTGGTAGAGAACTTGGAGGAAGAGTAGCTCGCGTTACAGGTACGGATAGTTTCAAGCCTTTCACATTTGAATCTTACTCTTCTTGGTAAAAAAACTTCATCAGTTACTAAACACTCTTTTGGTTATTAGCTTTGGATCCCGCTGGACCCCTATGGAACTACAACACCAACCGCGTCAGGCCTAGTGACGGTGTCTACGTCGAGGCTATCCACACCGATGGTGGTTACACAGTCGGTGGTCTCGGTATCGGCTCCAACGTCGCCAATGCTGACTTCTACCCTAACGGTGGTATCTCCCAGCCTGGCTGCTACACCAATCTCTGCAACCACAACCGTGCCTGGGAACTGTTTGCTGCTACTGTGACCTACAACCACTTGGTAGGCCGCCTGTGTACCACCAGCACTCAGATTACCTGGAACACTTGCCGCGGTGCTCAACTTCGTATGGGCAACGATGACTTAAGGAAGACAGGGTGAGTTGAGTCAGCAGATATGCAATGATATCATTTAGAGTTTTAACCCAAAAAAACCTCAAGATTCAATAATTTTATTAAAATAATAATTCGCTAATTACGAATGAAACAATAATTAACTCCCCCATTTTATTACACAAGAAATTAATATTACATATAAATGTCTGTTTGATTCAATATTAAAATTAAATACGATTTGTGCGTGAACAGACCAAAGTCACCTATTTTGTTAGTTTGGTCACAATGTTTTATTGTCTTTTCCAGATCTGGAATGTACCGTCTCGACACCGCCCGGAGATATCCTTATTAACTCGACTGACTCATCATTTCAGCCGAAAGACGTCCACTGCTGGACATTGGCCGTCTGACTTACTTTACAAAAATAAACAGTATTTGGCACATATGACAACACAACTTGTATTTTTTAGTCTCCTCACCCTAACCACTTTTAATTAGTTTAACCAGTTTGAAGTTTATTTGCAAAAACATTAAGTTTCTTTTTGCTACGTTCGTTGGTTGTTTACGAAACAAGTAAAGCAAGAACATTCTCTATACGTTTCTGTCGTTCCAATTAATTCTGGAAGAAAATCAAATCTTTGAAACCGTTCTGGTTGATTTCTAGCGAGGGGTTGAATACTTTCTTTACTATTTAACAATGGTTTTTAGAATATTTATATACGACAGTTTACTTATTTACAAACTACAAAACTATAATAGCGTCCAAAAAGGACATTGTAAAAAATGGCTTATGCATCAACACGTATGAAACGTGACACGTGTAACGGAGTTGTTAAAGTTGAATTGTCGTAAAATAATATTGTGTGCTTTCCCATATTTTGAAAAGTTGTCAAGCAGGAAAAACAATTATATTCACATGCTGAATAAGCATGTTCATTTTCTAGTAGGTCACTATAGTGACAGGCTTATATATCTAGATATCAACAGTTTTGTTGGTAAACTTAAGTCGACACGGGGTAAACTGTATCTACCTATCAGTTGTAGACACAAAATAGCTAGGCTATTAGTATATAATATTCACTCAGACATAAGTAGTATGTCAATGTTTACTTCAATTATTAACACTGCGACTATTAGTAATCATACTAATCATTCTTTTTTCAATTGTGTAACTATAGGAGATCCTGGAGTGGGGTCCACTAGTAGTAGGATCTCATTGCCTTGTGATGGCATAGGAGTCTTGGGGCTCACTCCGGATACTCATTTAAACTAGTTAGTAAGACAACAGAGGGTACCGGTAACATTGATGTTGCACCGATCAACAACAATATACTTGTATCTTCTTGCTCTCAAATAGCTAAATGTAAAAAAGGGGCTAAGCAGAATTCCATGCAATTATTTCATCAAAACATTCAAGGTTTCTCTTCAAAGCAACTAGAAATTGAATTGTTTTTAGAAAAAACTAAGATTGAAATTGTTTGTTTCACTGAGCATTGGTTAAAAGATTATGAAATGCTAATTAATTACGCAAATTACAGTGTGGGCAGTTGCTTTAACCGGAAAGCTAAGATTCGTGGGGGTTCATTAATCTTAGTTAAATAATAATAAATAATAAATAAATAATAAATATCCCTGGACATTTCACACAGCACCATCTAGTCCCAAGCTAAGCAACCTAATGCTTGTGTTATGGTAACTAGATGGCTGATAAACTACATATATACATGTTTTTTTTTTGTAAATACATACATATTATAGATAGAAAAACACCCAGACCCGGAACAACTACTTGTAGGTCATACAAATATTTGTTCCGTACGGGAATCGAACCCGCGACATGCAGCGCAGCAGTCAATCGCTTGACCACTGCGCCAACCGTGTCGTCAAAAAAATTGTATTAAATTTAAGCCTCGTAGTGATATTGTTGATCTATCGGTTGAACATAATATTGAGCTGTCTTGTGTTGAGCTGGATAGGCATGTTATAGTGTGCGTTTACAGACCCCCAAATTATCAAAACTACTCTATTTTTGAATCGGTAATGGAAGATACTTTAGCAAAGCTTGCAACTGGTAATAAATCACTGGTAATCTGTGGTGACTTTAATGTAAATATTTTAGATCAAAATTCAAATAGCAGTAGATTATTAAATCTTTTTAAATCATTTAATTTGTTAAACGTGTTTTCGGAACCAACCCGAATTACTACAAATACTGCAACATGTATTGATAATGTTTTTTGTTGCTGCGACTACTTGGATAAATCAATTGTAAATTACCTTCCTTCTGATCATAGCGGTCAAACCGTTGTTTTCGAGTCCTACACACCATTACAAAAAATTCAGATAAAGTCCAGACAAATGACACCCAGTAATTTAAATAAATTTAATAATAACTTAATTAGTAATTTAGGTATTCCGGACCATATTATTGAAAATGTAAATCACTTTTATGAGGAATTCTTTTCGGTAGTTTACACCGAGTTTAATAATACATTAAAAATGAAAACTAAATCTATTTGCCCAAAGTTTATGTTCAGTGACTGGGCAACTAAGGGTATTAGGAAAAGTAGGGAGCGATTGTTTGAACTGTACGGCCTTAAGCCTTACATCAACTCAGAAACTTTTAATAAATATGTTGCAACTTACTCTAAAATTTTTAAAAACACTTGTAAGGTAGCTAAAGCCTTATTCATTAGCAACAAGATTAAATCCGCCGATAATAAAATAAAGACGGTTTGGAAAATTATCAATAGTGAAACTAATAGACATAAAAAATATAATAATGATATCACACTAAATACTTCACGTGGTCTTATAAGCTCTAAAAACGAAGTTGCTCAAGAATTTGTAGATTTCTTCACTAGTATCCCACTTAAAACTACTGAAACCTTAAATTCCTCACCCTTGGTTTCTATTGATTTGTTGAGAGCGAACGTTACAGCCTGTCCGGTTGAGTTTCAATTTAAGCATATAAACCCCATCACAGTCATTAAAGCTTTTAAGGAAATCAAAATCAAATTAACTGAAGATCTATGGGGAATGTCCATTAAAGTTTGTCAAGCTATTATTGACACTATAGCACCGTTCTTAGCCTTAATATTTAATTTATGTGTGGACCAAGGAGTCTTCCCGGACCTTATGAAATACAGCAAGGTAATACCACTTTTCAAATCCGGGGACAGTAAAGACACCAATAACTATAGACCCGTATCCGTGTTGCCGGTTTTCAGCAAGGTGTTTGAAAAGGTAATGCTTAATCAAATGCTCACACACTTTAACACCAATAAAATCTTACATGAGAAACAATGTGGTTTCACCAAAGGACGTTGCACGACTGACGCCGGTGTCACCTTATTAAAACACATATTTACGGCGTGGGAAGAGGCACAAGATGCCATAGGAATCTTCTGTGACCTCTCGAAAGCATTTGATTGCGTAAACCACGAAACCCTACTCTTGAAACTTGAACATTACGGTTTAGGGAAACTTGCGCTCAGTTTAGTTAAATCGTATTTAAACGATAGACATCAGCAAGTACAAATAAATGGTGTCAATTCAATGGGTTTAAAAGTGAGTATGGGTGTACCGCAAGGTTCGATATTAGGTCCTTTCCTCTTTTTAGTCTATATAAATGATCTACCCCATTTATTTAAAAACCAACCACAAATGGTGTTGTTTGCTGACGATACCTCTTTAATATTTAAGACAAACAGACGTGCCACAAATCTTGACGACGTAAATAACGCCCTATTGCTGGTCCATAATTGGTTCACCGCGAATAATTTAGTATTAAATGGGAAAAAAACGAAGTGTATAAGATTTGCTCTACCGAATGTCAAAAGTAGTGATAGTGACATAGTATTGAATCAAGAGAAACTAGAATTCGTCGAAAAAACTGTTTTCTTGGGGATCACGCTCGATTCAAGGCTTCAATGGGGTCCGCATTTAACTTCTCTTGCAGGACGGCTGAGTTCAGCAGCATATGCTGTTAGAAAAATCCGTCAATTTACTGATGTAGATACCGCGAGGCTAGTCTATTTTAGTTATTTTCATAGTATTATGTCATACGGTATTTTACTATGGGGACGGGCTGCAGACATTGAGTCTATATTTATTCTGCAGAAAAGAGCTATCAGAGCCTTATATGATCTACGTAGACGCGATTCTCTAAGAGAACTGTTTAAGGAAATTAACATCATGACAGTACCTTGTCAATACATCTATGAAAACATCATGTACGTTAGGAAAAATTTGCATTTATTTAGTAAAAGAGGTGACCGACACCACTATCATACTAGAAATAGGGACCAACTAACTCAACCAGGTTTCAGGCTAGCTAAAGTAGACTCATCTTTCATGGGGTACTGTTTAAAATGTTACAATAAAATACCTCCCCACATTCTACAACTGAATGAGACGAAATTTAAATCTTGTATAAAACGCACACTATGTAGGCAAGCATATTATAAGTTGGGGGATTACATTGATGATAAAAATGCTTGGCTCAATGCTGGTCCTGCTCCACTACCATAGGGGCAAATACCATGTGAAGTTATTGTGGAAGCTGCAGAAGATTGTAAAACTATCTTTGAATTGTATAGATTCAATCTCTTAGTATTATATAATCGCATAGCACATGTGTGAGTACTATGTACTGTAAAGCTACCATTTACATTTAGTTATCTTCATTGACTTGAATGTGCCCTGGTGGCTGAGAGAATGTCATGCTCACACAAATGTCTCGCTGATGGTGGCGGGTGTGTCGGGTCATTTAGTTCCCTTCAATGTGGTTGAGTTGAATGGCGCTGATCCATGCGTCATGTTCGTGAACGGGCGCTGTCAGTTGGGACTGGTCATCTCTTAGCTGTCACGGTTTATTTTAATTACTTTATTTTTAAATTGTTAGTTTAATCTTTTACTCTGGACGCTCTTAATGTGCACGTCTTTGTACATCGTTCTCACATATATGTATAATCTCAACATGAATGATGTAACCAAGATTTTGTAACAATATTTTGATTAAAAAGAGTGTCCATGGAGTTTCTTGCCCATTCTTCTCCATAGAGATCTACGATTTGGAATGTGCAACTACAGTACTTTCGCAAGTTATTATGCCTTGTGAATGTGACTGTAGCTTAGCTTTTTTGTTTTTGACTTTCAAAAGTGCCTGTAATGGTCTAATTGAAATAAATGCTTTGAGTTTGAGTTTGAGTTTGAAACCTTTACAATAATTACTAGTTCTGTTTATAATTTACATTACAATTATTACAATAGAACGGACACTTCATAATTTCGAAAACATTTTAAAAAGTAGTTCACTTCCTTCTGTCTTATTGCCCGGTGCGGTAGCCATTATTTTTTTGAATTGAATTGAGGTTTTTAGTTACAATCAGAATAAAGCGATTGAAAGTGCTATGTGAAAAGAGTAACATTGACACTGACAGTCGATGATTTGACAGATGACACTTTGACGTTTAATAGTAATGATAGAATGCCGGTCTCGTAAGTTTGTCACTCGCAATTATTACGGTTCTAATGGCCTAATTAAAACCTCAAATACCGAAACTGTTTTGGATTTTTTTACAATTCTCAAAAGTGGTTGGCGTCTCTGTTGGTTCTTAGGCGAACGATGTATGGACGCTGAACAATGTCCTTTGTCTGCATCGCTGTCAAAAGAAAAAGTGCCCAGAAGGCTGGCAGCATTGCTCTACGTTGGATGGCAAGGCTGATTCTTTGGCCAAAAAATAGGCTTGCCCTCTGGTCACGTGAAGAGTCGACCAACCGCTTGGCGATTTCCCGAAATACTAGGTGGGCACTCGGACCCCATGGCCCTAGTGTTTCAACCCCAAACTACTCAAACACATAACAACCAATTAAATTATTGTATTTGCGTCGTTTGAGGTTTTCAGCACCTAAAGTTTACTTGGTTGATTATAATTCATGTGGTCAGTCTGTTAGTTTGTTTTTATTTTCTTTAACCACTCTGCTCGACAAGATTTTGACACAATGACACACCAGCTGAATCGGTGGGGGTGATGCGATTTGTCATGAAACTCAAGAACTTTCGTGAACATTCAGCACTCGATTTTATGATGATATTTATATGTCACGGCAGCTGTTTCACACGATGAGTTTGTGTTAAATATCTTCAATACCGTGTTGAGGTTGGTAAAACGGCGTCAGTCTATTGCCAAATATGTGTAAAATACATATTACGGCACGCTTCCAAAAAATAGGTAACTTAGATGCGCTGGAAATAATGTACATAGACAAGTTTCTCGTTTGCTAAAAAACTCGAAAAGGAAAAATAAATACAGTAACATTCTATCCGCGTTCTTATTTTTGCTATTATTCATACATAATTTTATAAAAAACACGATCAAAGTCTTGACAAATATTACAAAAAACTATGTTGAAAGTGTTGCAAAATGACACTTCTTAGTGCTGACCGAAACCCAAGTTCTATCATTACGATTAAAAAGTGGTATTCAGCCTAATCGATACTCGCAATGAAATCGAGTTTAGAAAAAAAAAAGAGTTGAGACTGAATTCTTGGTATAATTTCGAATAATAATTAATCATTTAATGTTATCTTTTTTAATAATTTCATTTAGTAATTATTCAATGCTTTTGGTTGACTTCAAGAGAAGGAGATTTATAAGTAATAAAATAAAATAAAAACTTGATTCCATGTAATCATTTTGATGATTTGATCTTTCTTTCCGTTGAACTAGCAGCGTGAAATTTGGCAAGAAATAAGTCTCACAGTTCAAACAAAGAAAAACCTGAAAATGGATCGATTTTCAATTTAATTGTAAGCACGGACAGAACCTATGGCTAATTACGCGTCGATTTTTGTTTCAAAATTTAAATTAAGAATACGCTCGCAATTCACCATTTTAAAGTATTTTAATTTACTACATCATTTATTGTGAATTTGGTTTTCTAATATCTGGCGGTTGGACTGGAAGCCGACCCCAACATAGTTGGGTAAAGGCTAGGCAGATGATGATGAATATCTGGCGGTTGGATATAGAATGCCCAGGATCTCGGTAGGCATAATAAAAAATTAGTTTGATCCGTCAAAGATACATTATATTACTTATTCTACAATATTGTGTATAGTACGGTTGGGTTATTGTGTTAGGTTGGGACAAACTTTTCTTTTGTTTAGATTATTCTTTCCCACTGCTGGGCAAAGGCCTCCCCATACCTTTTCAACTCTCTCGGTGTTTTGCCTTCTCTGGCCAATCAGTGAAGAACGAGTGAGTCCAAATTGTCACGCCAGTGTTTCTTGGTCCTGCCTCGGTGACGACGACCGACAAACTTATTGTCCTATATTTCGCAATCAGCAGTGCATAGGCCGTATCCTAAATAAACATTACTTTCTTTTTTCAAAGCGGTTCACTGTCCACTCTAAAACCTTTTTTTACAACTGCAAAGTTCAGGTTATCCATCATAGGCCGTGGGCCGTGTCACTTGAGTGAGGCCGTGAACAGATATAAGACAGAACCCTCAGGGCAAGAGTCCTACTCGCATTTCTAGAAGTTTTCTTAAAAACACAATTTTATAGTTTTTGGGGTTGCTACTAAACCAAGCTTATCTACGCATCAAAAAATAATGACGATTAAAAGTATTGGTCGGAGAAGGCTAAAGAAAATTGGAAAGCCATGGGGAGATTGGGGAGGTTTGCCCAGCAGTGGGAGATAACTGTCTGATAAAAAAAAGTATTTGTAAATAGTGAATACCTAATAACCAATCCATCTAACCATAACCCAATTCGAGGAGTAGACTAAATATAATTTATCTTGGTGGGAACCAAACAAACACTATGGCTTACCAAGATCCTTGGCGTTCTATATTCAACCAACCAATAGAAAAAAAATTACAATAAATTATCTAGTAACTATAAATACAATATAAATTGGAACAGCGAGTGCATTCCTAATTTAAATTTTGACATGGAAACAAAATCGGCGCGAATTTAACCATAGATTAATCTGTTCTGTTTATTGTTGGGTCGGTTTTAATACCTACAATGTACGAAAATCTATTAAGATGAGCATTATAAAAGCTTTAAAAAATATTATAACATTTTTTATTGTATTTAACGCTTAAAACAAAATTATTTTAATTTCTACTTATCTATCGATTTCTTAAATTCCTTACATTTAATTACTCGATTTAATCGAAATTTACAAAACAAGAATCGATTGAAATAATCGTTTTCACACTTCACAATAATTTAAAAAAAAATATGGCCGTCAATTTCGAATACAAATTGAGTAGTGGTAATGAATATTACGTGTTATTGGTCCTGAATTAGTAAATTACGCTAAGATCTGGGCATTTTCATGTTGTTTATAATATTTGAAATTATATTTGTCACATTTGTTATCGAATCTTTATGCGTTTGTGTGATATAATGTGAAAAATAAAAATGTAAACACGCACTATTGGCGCGAAACTTCGACTTTAGATACCAAAATTCATCATTACCACTGCTTATTTAAATTGAACTATGGATGAATTCGTCACATAATTAAATGACGAGTTAATTATTATCAATAAAGTGGAGTTTGGATGTCCGAAAACCACATTTTTTATGATTTTTAGCCTCGGCCAGCACTGCTGTCAAAATGGCGATGACCGTATTTACGCACTTGGATTTTGTAAGGTGAAATTAAGAAACTTGCGTGCTAAATACAGAAGTTTTAATGGCGTTGACATATGAGCTTTTTATCCAACTCTCTTAATTAACGCACACTCATAGTATTTGATTATCAGAATATTAAATAATATCATAAATAATGAGGATGACGTATGACTAAAATGCTAGCCCCTTTCGGGGCCGATACCGAGCCAGCGGAGGTTTGTATGTCAAGCCCCCGAAGGGGCCCGTACCGAACTATATGGTTAAGTCTCGTAACCTTTAGACAAGAACAGGCCACTACTGGACGTAGGCTTCTCCACTGTCTACCATAATGGTTCCCTGTACAAGTAACTGCCACAAAAATCATATTGTTAAGCCCCTGGCTGGAGTCGTCACACTCAAGGCACCCACAAGATAGATCGATTAAACACCTAACCTCCTAGGTTGACCTGCGAGATTTGACATACATAGATGTAGAAGGGTGTGAATGACCGAAATAAATAATCTTAAGTCTTGAAATCTTCTTTTAATATTTAGGTAAAACGTTTTTTACACGTTGGAGTCGTCTAGTCCTCTTTCATTAGCTCGCCCTACTACCTCATTCACTCATCGCGGCGTTAATGCTCCATTACTTTGTTTTTTAAATTATGATGCGTTCAGAATTAACATCCTACAACTCGGCCATTCTGCTTACAGTGTGCCCTCAGACTGACTCTAGTACAATAAGATAGACTAAGCTGAATATAGTTAACACACTAAGTTTCTTTAGCAATGAATAAGGTTTACTTTACTTAGAACTAAACCAACAACAGATGTTCCTAAATAAAAAATAAAAGAAAACTAAACACTATGTCATCCCTTACTTAAGTTGTAACTTATAATACACTCACACAACCATACACTCTTTTAACAATACACCAGCACTTAAGTATTATCTAGGTACAATCTTACTTACTACTTAACATTTAGGTACATTTCTTACACATAATTACTATTATGGTTAGTTACAAGGTATGCATTTTATTTCTTTGTTTATTAGATTACAGATAGCTAGGCATACTAAGTTACACTTCCTTACACTTTCTAAACTCTTTAATTTTATCCAGAATTACAGACATCATGCAGTTTATTAGTACTCAATTACATCTTACAATGTTGTAAAATAAATGATACAAATTAATTAGTTTGATGGTTAATACAACAACATATCAACGTTACTCACTTCATTAAATAAAATAGAATGGTAAGTCAGCTGTGTTCAACGGTAAGTGTGAAATACTATTTATTATTTTCTTATTATTATAGGAAGAAGATAAATGAAATGTTAACAATACATCCTTGAATTAAGGCCATCTTTCATAAAATCTACTCCTGTAGTGGTGTGTCTAAGTCCCTCTTTACTGTTATCTAATTTCCTAACTTCATACATATCTTTTCCTAAATCTTTTGCTACTTTATACGGTCCGAAGAATTTTTGTTTTCATTTTAATAAATTTTCAAATCGAGTTCTTTGTGTTGCTATGATTTAATATTTCTGTCCTTCCTTCCTTTTACTATTCAAATTTCTTGTTTTCTTCTTGAATTTTTAATATCTGAGCTTTTGTTTCTTTCCTTAATTCATCTCTTTTATCTATGAATTCTTTCTATTTTTAACCGACTTCAAAAAAAAGGAGGAGGTTCTCAATTCGGCAGGTATATATATATATATTTTTTTTTATGTATTTACACCGATTACGCCGAAGTTTCTGAACCGATTTACGTAATTCTTTTTTTGTTTGATGCGCAATAGTTTCGAATTGGTCCCATAAAAATTTGATTCAGGTAGGCCCATTAGTTTTTATTCGTTTTTATTTTATGAGCATTTGACTCTGAAGTCTGTTACTTGTTTGTTGTTGTGGAGTTACTTTCGCATTTATAATATTAGTGAAGAAGTAAGAATAAGCCTATTACCATGAAATGTATGGTTTACAATTTAAAATGAACGCATAGAAAATATTTGTATAGGATATTGCCACTAAAAATGAAAAAATAAAAAAACTTTTTGCAAAAAATAAAACCGACTTCAAAATCACAAAAAAGTGAAAAATAATTTTAGCTTCAGAAGTCGGTGCCAAAAAACTGAATCAAACAAACTAAAGTCACCGACTTCTGAAGCTAAAATTATTTTTCACCTTTATGTGATTTTGTTCTTCTAAATATTCTAAAATCTTCGTCTTTTTTAAGCCTAATTTTAGTCCCTGTTAATAATTCAAAAGGTGATGTTTGGATGGATCTTTGATATGAACTATTTATTACCCTCTGAACTTTACTGACATGTTTGTACCACAGTGCAGGTTCTTCAATGCACATCTTGGTAAATACAGAGATAATGATTCGATTCATTCTTTCGTCTTGACCGTTTCCTCGAGGTATCACTGTTGTTATTGTAATATGCTCTATTTCCTCTTCCTGACAATAATCTTCAAACTCTTTTCCTGTGAACACTGTTCCTCTGTCAGTCACTATACGTCTGGGGTTCCCATAATCCTTTTGATGTAACTTTAATTTATCAACCGTTTCCTTTGCTGTAACAGTTTTAACCGGGTATATCCATACAAAATTTGTGTATCCATCTATGACGGTTAATATATGGTTATACATCTTCTTGGTAGCATCCAAAGGTCCTAAATGATCACAATGAAGTGTATCTTTTGGTATTGGGTTTAAAAATCCTTCTTTCTTACCTGTATTCCTGCTACCTAGTAGACAGGTAATTTCTGTAACGACAGGGCACACATACCATGTGTGCCCTGTCGTTACAGAAATTACCTTCTCAATTTTAACATCTAACTTGGAAACGTAATAATCTTGTTCTATTATGTCTCTTATTTTCTTTTTGCCAAAATGTCCAATACTGTGAGCTCTTCTAATAACTTCAAGATCCATTAATTCTGGAACAACCAATTTCTTATCTTCACCTTTATAGATAAGATCATTTTCAAGCACATAGTCTTCATACTTATTTTTCTTGAGAACTTCTTTTATTGCCTTCAATCTTTCATCTTCTTCTTGAGCGTTCTGTATGCGGAAATGGAGTTCCCTTTGAATAACGCATATATTTCGACTTAAAGCATCGAATCGACATGTTGCATTTTCTCACCAAGTCTGTGTACAATGGTATAGTTAAAATCTTGCAGGTACATAATCCATCGGGCTACTTTCAAATTCAAATTCAAATATTTTATTATATTTTATTATTTTATTTTTAGCTGAGACATCTTTTTTTGTTAAAGTTTTCTGGAAAGCTTGACAATCAGTGATTATGATAAATGGAATTCCTATAAGGTATCTACGAAACTTTTTCACGCCTTCTATCACTGCCAGTGCTTCTAGTTCATAACTGCACCACCTTTGCTGAGTTTCTCCAGTCTTTGTGCTCATGTAATGAACAGGGTGCATGCTACCATCTGTAGGATCCCTGTGCATCAACACCGCAGCATATCCGTACTTGCAGGCATCTGTATGTAGTTCAGTCTTTAATTATGGATCAAATATCTTTAAAGCAGGTTCACAACATAGAATTGTTTTAATTTCAAAAATGCATTTCTTTGATCTTCTTCAAAATAAAATGCTTTCTTCTTTAACAGGTCACTTAGAGGTAATTTGGAACAAATTTTCGAAAGTATGAGGTCAATCCAATGAAACTTTGGACTTCTTTAAGATTTCCAGGCACAGGAAATTTTTGCACTGCTTCGGTTTTCCCCCTTGAAGGCTGCACGGTTCCATTACATATCACATGACCAAGGTATTCTTCTGATCTTTGTAGTAACTGTGTCTTCTTCCAATTTATTTCGAGACCATACTCTGCAGCTACCTTTAGTACCTCTTGGAGTCTTTGAACTGCCTGGTGTTCGTCCTCAGCCAGGATAATTAGGTCGCCAATGAAAATGAGTAGAACTCCTCTTCTTACAAATTCAGTGACAATAATGTTGATATATCTGGTAAAAAAATCGGGACAGATGGATAAACCAAAAGTTGCTCGTAGGAATTCAAACTGACCTTCTGGATTGCTGGTCACAAACGCAGTATACTTTATCGAGTCCTCATCTACTGGTAAATGGAAAAATCCATTCTTTAAATCTAAGGCGCTGAACACTCTAGCTGTACACAATTTATCTATGTGATCCTTGATTACCGGCAAGGGATAATCGTCCCTCACCATCTTCTGGTTTATCTTCCTGTAATCCACACAGATTCTTGTACTACCATCTTTCTTCTTCACCAAAACGAGGGGACTGGCATATTCCGAATAGCTAGGACGTATGATGCCATTAGCCAACCACTCTTCTATCTGATGTTTCACAATCTCTTCCTGTTGCAAAGCTAGACGCCGTGGACGCTGTACTACTGGTATGTCATCTCTCAATACAATTTTTAATTTTATTGGAGCTTATTTTATCTTTAAAGGTTTTATAGTTTGAACTTGAATAGGTATTTCGCTTTCATGAGTGAAACCGGAAATTAAACACTGTAGATACGAACTATCGTAACACTGAGGCCTTACCTATCTCAATGATACCTTTGTTAATCATAGTGATAGTATTAACTAGGAAAGTTTGCCCAAGAATAACTGCATAGGGAATGACACCTCTAGGCACTACATGAAAACAAACTTCATAACAATGAGAATCTATTATCAACTTAATGTTAAACTTACTCATTGAATACACCTTACTCGAACCAAGACCAGTTAACAACATCGTTTCAGATTCACATTTGACTGATAGCATCGTAAATACATCGTAGGATATTAGATTTAGGTCGCTACCCGTATCTATTAAACACTTTACTGTGATACCGCCTACAATAACACTTTTTACTGATTTATTCACTGCATTGTTATTGTTTACATTAATTTTGACACTGACAACAACTTTGACACTGATGGATAATTTTCCCGGTTGACATTAGCGTGCTATCTTGTTCACTCTCCGTTCTGTGATCTGGGGATTGATACTGAGCGAACATGGAACAAGCCTTGGAGTTAGCTCCGCCTCCGCAGCTTCCGCCATCATTCCGACTTGTCGATGGTTCGCCTTTCCCCTTTCCGTTGTCACCGTTTAAAATTTTACCATCTTGACATTCGGTACCAATATGGCCGAATTGGTTACATTTGAAGCACTTGGTACCTTTCTTGCATGAATTCGCTAAATGACCTCTTTCCCCGCACTTGAAACAACGATAACCTTTATCACTTGCGTTTTTCCTGACGTTAGTGTCGTCTGCTTTAGCTTGCTTTGAGGATTCGGGACACTCACGCTGATTGTCCGACGCACTGCGTGAATTTCCTCGTTTCAACATCTTCTGCTTCATAGTTTCGTATTGTGCCAACCTTTCTATGAGAACCGGATATGTTGTAATATACCATACATACTAATTTTGTTCTGCTCGTAATCGGCAATTCCGTCTATTAAACGAGGGCGGAGTGATAATTCTGGTAAAAATGAAACAAGGAGACAACTTTATTTAAAAATTATGATTTATTTTACAACGTAATTTCCATCTAACTCAATGCACTTCGTTTCGAGCATGATCTCCTCATTGGAGCTAAATCTTTTTCCACCGAGCCATTTTTCAAAAAAAAAGAAAAAAAAGGGGCCAAATCTGGCGAATACGGTGGGCGAGATACAACTCATATCGCAACTCATGTAATTTGGCCATGGCAATCGCGCCGGTGTGCACTCGTGCGTTGTCTTGGTGGAAGAGGATTTTCTTCTTAGCCAAATGCGGTCGTTTTTCAGGCAAAATTTGGTTAAATTGGTCCAATAAATTGGCATAATATTCGCCATTGATCGTTTTACCCTTCTCTAGGCAGTCAATATGGATTTCCCCACGTGCATCCCAGAAAACTGTAGCCATCACCTTATTGGCCGATAAAACTGCTTTGGCCTTCTTCGGAGCTGGTTCGCCCCTAGTAATCCATTGTTTCGATTGTTCCTTGGTTTCTGGTGTATGGTGGTGGATCCACGTTTCGTCTAACGTTACCGTTTATTCCGTTGTAACAACGCCAAACCTGCCTTCGAAGTGGTAACTCGCATGCGTTTTTGATCAATAGTCAGTAAACGCGACACCCATCGCGCGGACAGCTTTTTCATATCTAAATGTTGGTGTAAGATATTGCGCATACGTTTGTCTGAGATGCCTACTATCTCGACTGTCTCGCTCACTTTTACTCTTCGGTCGTTCAATACTATGTCATGGATTTTAGCGATCATCTCTGGAGTAGTGACCTCAACTGGGCGTCCTGGGCGTTCAGCATTACTTGTGCTTGTACGGCCACACCGAAAATCCGTAAACCATTTATGAATCATTTTAATCGACTGAGCAGAGTCCCCATAATATTTATCAAGCCTTTGTTTCGTTTCCGTAATAGTTTTTTTTGCGCAAAAAATAATGTTTAATCAACACTCGAATTCACTTTTCTCAATCTTTGCGAAAATGCGTTGAATTGTTTTTATTTAATGGCTCTCAAAAAAAAAAACTAACCGGCGGTACTGGCTGAAAATTTAAATATAGTCCCTCAAAAGAGTTGTGAACAAAGAGGTTACATGCAATTTTCGATAATTTTATTCCAAAATAGATTTTTACCAGAGTTATCACTCCGCCCATGTATATCGGATTGAAACGTAATCTGCGAACTTAGCTCTTTTGCCGAGCTCCTTCATTGTGGGCATTATATTGGTAGTAACTCTCATTGTTACGTTTTTTACGAGCCGCCAAGATTTCATGCATTTGCTTGGTATTTACCAAATCTGGAAATTCTTTTAGCAGGGCAAAACCCAGTTACACTTTGCCCGACCCGAGAACCGAACCCAGCACCTCATGATCAGATGTCGCGCTTGCGACCACTCGACGAAAGAGGCAGTCTCCTACGAGTGATGTCATACACAAAAAAAAAGTAAGTGATTATAAATGACAAAACAACACTGACAACGTGCTTTCTCTCAACGTGGTAGATTTCAATTTCGATGAGTTCTTGCTGTTAGAATCCTCACCTTTTACAATGTACTCGTATTATGAAACTGCTAATTCATCATCATCATCTGCCTAGCCTTTTCCCAACTATCTTGGGGCGACTCCCAGTCTAACCGGATGCAGCTGAATACCAGTATTTTACTTGGAGCGATTGCCTTCCGACCTCCACAACCCAGTTAGTACTGGGTAATACGATATCCTTGGTAAGACTGGTTGTCAGATTTTCGGGCCACTGACCTGTAACGACGTTCAAAGATCTACAAATTACAGCCAACGGCTTAACGTGCTTTCTGAGACACGGAGGTAACTCGGTATGTGAGGGTGGTCACCCATCCATAGACCAACCTAGGCAAGCACGGCTTAACCTAAAGATCGACCCGAGTGGCTGTTATTATTTAACTACGAGCTCCTCCTCCATGAAACTGCTAATTACATACCTTATATGACGTGTATAACGAAACGTAGTTTTGAAAGTGGAACTCGGTAGGTACGCCATCAGGTTTGACTGATGGAATAAAGCTTCAACCGGATAGTGGCCAACGTTAGGCCACAGAAGTGGGTTGGGGGTTTGACGTCATCGTCAAAATGCGCAGGAGACATCTAGATAAGGGACGACAGGAATTGTATGGCATAAGAAAGGGGAGGCTTTTACCCAGCAGCAACGAAATACAGTTCAAACAATGGAAACTTGAATTTAAGATAGTAATGTGACATATCTAACACAAGCATAATCAGCCTATAATGTTCCCATAGGACACAGGCTTCCTCTCTATGAGAGGAAATGGGCTGTAGTCTACCACGCTGCTCCAGTGCCGATTGGTAAATGTCACATGTCTTTGAATTTTTGGTTCTAGGACATGCCTGTTTCCTTTTCATGTTTTTCTTCACCGTATTAAGATAAGGGGTGATGAAATAAATTACACAAAGTAATGCGCTATCTGGGTTCGAACCTTATACGACTCATAACATATGAAGTGAAAAATTTCAATTAACTTTTGGAGACTTCAGGTACCTATTCATAGCGTGTCACACACTGGAAATACGCGTGCCATTTGAAACCAACCGTTGTCGACAATTTGTGTTGTCTGTAGTTGTTTCTTGACACGCGTAGCACGACCAATGCTATCTCTATTCTACCAAGAATAGACAAAGTTCTTTCTATACAACTAGACATGTCTTCTGCCCGAGCAGGGGGTGACCTGTAGACTGGAGTTTTTACGAAGACAAAAACATAGAAATTCTGTCCATAGCAATAGAAATTCTGTCAGTAGCTAGTGATGTAAATATTCTACGAATCTCGATCGTCGTGTTACTGTAATGTTATGTCCTGTTATGTTGGTGAAAACAGGAATTAGGCATTCAGTTAGGTGTCACTTAGTGTTGGTGAAAATGGGTATCAGGTATTGAGTTAGGTGTCACTTAGTGCTGCTGAAAACGTACATTAGACATTGAGTTAGGTGTAATTTAGTGTTGGTGAAAACAGGAATAAGGCAGGAATAAACAGGAGTTAGGTTAGGTTAAGGTCGAATTGCGCTCACCGCCTCTTCGTGCGGCGCACCTATATTTACCGTTGAGATCAATTGAAGCAAGATGTCATTAAGTGTTTTCTGCATTCACTAGTTTTTACGACAACAAGAATAGTATAGACTAGTAAATAATTCAGAGGACCTAAACAAAGAGATCCTATCAGCGAAAACGATGGAGAAAAGTTATTCATGTTTTGGATTCGCATAAGCTAACACAAGAGTTGTTTTGAAAGCAATTGTCTCTAAGACTTAGACTCCCTCAGATCAGTAATAAATACCTCCACTGACACGAGACTGTTCTCCACGGGGAAGACAAAAATTCTTGATGCATGGAACAACTAATAATAAATCCGCCGAGAACTTGCGACGAACTGAACGCACACGGTGTATGATCAGTTGTCCGTCGTATCGTGTGTAATACGTCACTCTCTAGCGCTCTGCACGAATTAGATAGAGCTATGTGCGCTTTAGCATGTTACTCTTTTTATGGGCTTCCCTGTACTATTAGACTAGACTTACCCCTTACTACTATTAGGGTAGACTTTTCCTACAAGGTACTTTTAGTTCTTCGTATTTGTAATTCGATGCAGTTAAAAAGAGTCATTGTCAAATTGGGCGTAAAACCAACAAGAATTGAATTATATTTTTATCTAAATTATATTTCGTCCTGGTGATACTCCAATTTCAAAAAGTACCACAGTCGCCGGAGACCGAAGATAGAGTCAATTGATATTGTTACAATTTCCTGTATTTTGTTGAAAAATTGACCACACACAATGAACCACAGTCATATGTTTTTAAAGTACATCATGTTGAGAACATTGAACTAAAGTTAAGCATACATAATTTAACCCAAACTAGGCTGGCCAAATCGCAAAAACTTTTACACTGGGTTTATTATAAGTACGGATATAAGATCAAATATTTGCCTAAATACAGAAAAAATCAAAATATTTCAAGTGGCTCTATTTCAGTTCTCCGGTGACTAGGCACGTGTTGTCTTAGTATGAAGTGAAGTCCTAATTATAAGCTACTATTCGAGATATATTTCCATTCTCTTGGTCTTATAAATAGTCGCATAGATTTCATAAAAAAATTCCCATGGGGTTTTATTTTATTTTGGCCGATAAAACTACATACCCCGAACCAGTCCCTCGTCTATACAGGCCTTAAGGCGATTATTTCTGATAAGAAAGACGTGCATCTGACAAATTACTTAATTGCGTGTCAATAATATTATTTAGCAAGTCATATTGACGATGTTTTTCCACTTTGACGTCAGACACCATTAGCCTGTTTTCACTATATCTAAATAAAAACACGCTCTTGGTATTCCAACAGTGAAATAATATTTAGGTGTCGTCTCGTTTTATTGAAAGTTTACAAGGGAGAATGAAAGACGAAAATGTCTTACAATGACCCCAAGTAAAATGGGATTTGGGCAGGAAGATGATGACGACAATCCCAACAAGCTTGGCAACCATAGTCACAACTGTTTACCTGAAAGAAGGGAAAACTTTTTAATGTCAACAAATCATGACTAAGATTTTTGGAAATAGTTAAAAAACTTTCTTGCATACTTATAAAATTCTTCCAAAAAAACACTAAAATGTGGAAAATTCAGATTAACAAAAAAAACAACGACCAAATACATAACTCCTCCCTTTTAGAAGCCGGTTAAAAGCATTTTTTAGCAATATTAACGATCAACAAACAAGTCTTCTTGGCATAGTAAACAAGAAGATGGTTAAACAAGGAGCGAGCTAGTTCAGTGAATATTGATGCTTTTATGTGCAATTTGCAAAACTAATATTGCAGGGAAAATGAGAAAAGAATGGAGAAATCAATGTTTATTTAATTACGCACAAGGAGTACTTTCTTATCATAAGATAGGAAAGTACTACATGTGCGTACACAATGTAAAAATACCTAATACTAATTAAGATAGTACTACCACCAAGTAATTAATTAGTCCGCAAAAGTAGATAGATATTTATCTTGAAAATTGATCTAATGATTAATTCGATGATAAACTTTCAATAAATACAGCTGTCGCGTTTAATTGTGTCACACGAATTCTTCATTATCGTAGTCATTATGAAGACTGCTCTTCTATGGTTCCTTGTCGCCACGGGTAAGTGAAATAACTGATTTTATTAGTGTCTGTTATAAAAACATGAGAAAAGCTAACAATATGGATAAAATAAAACTAGATCCATAGAAATACGACATACATGTCGTAGTAACTTAGATTCACGATAATGAGACAACGAACTGCTCACAAACACGTTGTCCAAACTAGTAATCAGGCTGCAAATGAAATTCATAGTATAATCAGCCTAAAACAATTCTATTGCTGAGAGATAGGCCTCCTCTCCATGGAAGGGTGCGAATAAGTTATAATCCACAACGCGGCCTTTGCCAGTGCGGGATGATTTTATTGAAATACTGACTTGAACGCCGTGTGTAAGCTATACATTTCCATTATAACATGGCCTCGCTTTGTGTAGATTTCGAAAACAATGAGAGATCCCCATGAACTAGTTTTGTATAGCTTGATTGATCGCCGTGCATACGATCAGAGATTGTTAGAATGTATCCATTTACAAAGTGAAAAAGAATTCATAAAAGCTTTTGTACTTACATACATTAAAATAGCCTCAAATAGGTAGTTTTGTTTTGATCAGCCTGTAAAACTTTTTAAACTCAGACAATGGACGTCCACAGTCATAAATAGGCCTTTCCTAAGGAGCGCCACAACTCGCTGCCCTCCGTCTTCTTTTCGCTGACCAGATTTTTTTTAATTTCTAGCTTATACCGCATCAGCGGTTCCGGTAAACAGTGATTATTCCGAGAACCATGTGTACCCACGGTACATCCAGTTCCCGGATGGCGAAGGTGTTCTGCACGAAGTAGACCTAGAAGCTCCTCTTGACGAAGAAATTCTTGAGGATGTCAACAGAAACCCGGCTAACAATTTGTACCTGCTGTTTACCAGGTAAGCAATACTTGATCACTGGTAGGAATTACTGTAGGGTCTAAAATTGTATTTTAAAAATTTGTTACTCTATGGAAGCCAATAAAGCCGAAAGGTTGATATGATATTTGTGAAATAGGTACCGATGAGGATAGATAGATGTATGTATATTCCAGTTGGGATTTTGATGTTGTGCAAATACTTGTTTATGTAAGCATGAGAATCCTGAGATCTGACAAAATCCTTTGTGGAAAAACGTGCAGTTGAACTCTGACCAAATTCAGTGAATTCGGAAATAATTTACAAATTAAACGTTACCTCAAATAATATAATATTAATTCTATTTTCAGACGCAACCCTACCTCATCGCAGACATTGGTAATTAACAATGCTGGTTCCATCACCAACTCTAACTTCAACCCTCGCGTACCCACCGTCGTTGTTGCCCACGGTTGGCTCAGCAACCAGGACACCGATATTAACCCTGTTGTCAGAGATGGTAACTATTTTTTTTCTCATCAAACTTATAATATGCTTTACTGTCAGACGTTGTTTCTTTGATATTCATTCTTACCTTGTTTTACAGCTTATCTTCGAAAATACGATGTGAACGTCATAGTTCTGGACTGGAGAAGACTTGCTATTTCCAACTACGTGACAGCCGCTAATGGAGTCCCAGCTGTTGGTCGTGGTCTTGGACAGTTCTTGGCTTTCCTGAATTCTGTTACTGGAGCTCCCTTCGACCAAATGCATCTTGTTGGCTTCAGTTTGGGTGCCCATCTTGTTGGTAATGCTGGTAGGGAGCTCAGGGGAAGAGTCGCTCGTGTCACAGGTGATTATGATTTAATTAAAAAATTCTGAATACTCATACACAACTGAATGTTATTGTGTTGGCTTACTTCAAAGTCAGAAGTCAGAAAGACGCTCTTACCTTATTTTAATTTCTAGCTCTTGACCCTGCTGGTCCCCTATGGAACTACAACTCTGACCGCGTGAACCAAAATGATGGTGTCTACGTCGAGGCTATCCACACCGATGGCGGTTACACCGTCGGCGGTCTTGGTATTGGATCTGATGTCGCCAACGCTGACTTTTACGTCAACGGTGGTATCAGCCAACCCGGCTGCCTTACTAACATCTGCAACCACAACAATGCTTGGAGATACTTCGCGGCTACAGTCAGCTACAACCACATCGTTGGACAGGCTTGCTCAAGCTCATGGCAAATTACATGGGATAGCTGCTCTGGTGCACAACTTCGTATGGGCAACAATGATCTGAGGAAATGGGGGTGAGTTAACCGACGCTTATTTAGCTGTTTGAAATCTAGTGATGTCTCGTGTTTGTTGACTCTTTGAATGTAAAGTAATAACAGTTTTTCTTGTGGATCATAAGCGAAATGATTAATCATATCAGCAGTCGATATCTCTAGTCATAGAAAAATTAGTAAAGCCTGATGTAAGGATTAACAAATTCCAATTTTATTTTCAGATCCGGAAGGTTCCGCGCTAACACGGACAGAAGATACCCCTACTAATTCGATGACGTGGCTATACAATAAACTGACCTTTTCCTACTTTTTTGTATTTTACTTAACCACTATCAAGAATGACAAATACATTTCAAGTGTGCATGAGTTACCTATTTTCGGTGAAAAGACTATCAAAGTTTGCTAGCAAAAAATAGTAAGTAAAAACATGGAAAGCACCCTAATTGCAACACTAGTAATAAAAATCACTCTTGTTTCGACTTTAATATACATGGTATAACAATATACTTATGTGTTACTCTAAAAGCCCGTATATTGGTAAATCATAGAATTTACTTGTAAATCAAAATTAAGGATTTCATATAACAGAGACGAATCTTCGTTCTTTTTTATTTTGGAACATGCCAGGTTTACCAATGACAGTTGTTAAATGTTGGTATTAGGAATAAAACATTGAAGCCTTAATCATTTGTTGCAATGTACTTAATTACCAAACAGTGAAATCTATACACAGTTTAAATTATGGGACCAATTTATATTGATATACAGAAAAATTATCTGGCAATTGAGTTTAGTATTACTTTATTACTAAACTGCGCGACTAGATGAGTTGGATGTGTTAGAACCCTGACCGACCATGTGAGAGTTGCGATGGTTGCAGAAACTAAGCAGGGCACCCCGATCGTATGGTGGTAATAGTTCGCACTTTTACCATTAACAGTTGGTAAATCTTAGGTTTTGCTGGAAAATCTTAGGATTTACCGAAGTTCGGGCTTTTAAAGTAACAACATACATACATAAACTACCTAGATATAGGTACCGAGAACCTTGAAAAGGCAGCTAGGATATACTGATTGCGGAAATCGGAGAAACATTGTTTTACAGCTCTACTTGAGAAAGTCCTGATGTATATAGCAATGGACTACACAGGCTTAATAGATGTATGACCTGCATTGCGTTGATCTTTTTAGTTGGAAAACAGAAACATTCTCAAACTTGTTATGTACATATGACTCTCTAGATCATATTTCTCAATACACTGGATGGCGCCGACAGTACGACAACAAATTAAACTGCATATAGCTCATAACTTATCCAGTCTTGGGTCTGCATTCAAAAATTCAATCCAACAATCCAGTAGTTTAATCACAGGACATAACATTTCATTTTCAGCATTTTCTACATGATGTAAATTAATAGGCTAGCGCCGACTGGTTTATGGAACCTAGGAATTTTACACAATTCCGAGGAAATTATTTTATAGGGTGACTGGTAATTAGTGACCGATACTTATACATGTGATTGTACTCAGGATAACAAACAACTTTCCCAAGAAACATTTTTTTACAGCCGTATGAAATTAGCGAGTGCGCGTCTGTGATCTATCAGCTGTTAGCCGCGTGACGCCGTTCTGTCTCATTACTATCGTACCGTGCAACAGTGGGTAGGCAGAGCACCCACGCGGCTCGCGAGTCCGTTTTGTAAGCGGCGCCCGCGCCATAGACCAGCCATAAAATGAAAATAAATATAATACTACCACCGGCCATATTTATTTATTGTGTATAAAAAAAAAATTTTTCAGGGAAATTGTTTGTTATCATGAGTACAATCACGTGTTTAAGTATCGATCACTAATTACCAGTCACCCTATATACAATTCCAAAAGAAATGTTTAAAATAACGTTTCTAAGAATATACACACATTTCCTGTGAAATTTATGTCTTTCCTAGGATTTGTATGCAATTCCGAGATGATACTAGGAAATGCATATAAACGAATGCTCTCTGTGAATAAAATACATAAAACACGAATAAAATCAACGTCAAAGTAAATATAAAAATAGGAGCCACGCGTAACGGTGCTGCGTTGGAGCCTAAGATTTCCTTGCCATAATACTTTGTTTATGTTGGTAGGGTGAGTAGTGTGAGAGAGCGACTGTCGCAACCCCGTGCAGGGCACGCCACGATAGTGGCGATAAGTCCCCTCTTTGAGGAGTGACTAGAGAGGCGCCACGGCGCCCTCACCTTCCGCCTGACGCAGGTCCTCACCGGACACGGATGTTTCGGGAGGTACCTGCACCGAATCGGGTGGGAGGAAACGCCCGGGTGCTATCATTGCGAGGATCGCCCGGAGGACACGGTGGAGCACCCCGTGGAGGTCTGCTCCGCTTGGGCGGATCACCGCCGTGTCCTCGTAGCGGCGATTGGCGGCGGCGACCTCTCGCGTCCGGCCCTGGTTCAAGCCATGGTCCGGGACGAGAGGGAATGGGAATGGCCGTAACTTCCTTCTGCGAAGCAGTCATGCTAGCGAAGGAGGTGGCAGAACGTGAGAGGGAGAGAACCTCACGTCCCAGCCGCCGCGGGAGAAGCACCGGGCGTCGGGGGCCACGTCGTGATGGCTCTCGGCCACCGTAGGCGCGGGCCTGTGGACGGTGAGTAATGGGCTAGCTCGCCGTCCGTCCGTCGTATGATGACAGGCCGTGTCGACGGCGCGTTCATGTTCCACGCGCGCCTCAAAGAGATGTCAGCAAACATGAGGTGCCCGCAAGGGCCGATGCCTGCCAGGGCTGCGGGACTGTTCGAAAGAGATACCGCTGCCCTGGAACATAAAGGGCAAACGAAGGAACATGGATGGTTTTTAGTCAGTAAATTCTGACACTCCCTTTCGTTCCGCCCAGAGCGGGAGGAGTCATTTGATGATTTCCCATCCGATAAAAAAAAGGGTGAGTAGTGTATTAGAGTAACAAAAAAATAGGAGTACGACAGACGCTCTTGACTTTGTGGAGTCGCCCCTCGCACCACTATCTCTGCTGTACTTAAGAACATCAAGAATGTAATATATTTCCAATCGTTATTTAAGAAATATATAGATTTCCTAGGTAAAGTGCATACCAACTCACTACTTCAAAAACCTTTGCTAAATTTAAAATTAAAACGAATTTAGTACAAATTAGCCTAAGATTAGTGAAGCAATATCTATAAATGGTTTTCCATTTTGTTGACAGATTTATGCTATAGTTTGTTTGAAAAAAATATTTCGCTATTAAAAAACTATCAAATAGATCCTCTATTTGATAGTTTAAAAATATTCCTATGAACTAGTACTACCCGTGTTTTCATTTATTGTCGTTTTTTCGGCGCCACCTGTATAAATTCAAAATTCAAATTCAAATTCTTTATTTCAGACACGAGTCCATAGTGTTAGTTTCAACAAAATAACTTAATAGCTAGTGTTAGTATAAAGGAAAAAAAAAACAATTTAATTTCTAAATTCAGTATGGATCCTTACCCAGTGGCGCAGCAATGGGGAGTCCCACCGATCTGAGAACACGCTCAGGAGACTGTTGGTGGCGGTGCGTAACCGGCCGGCTATGGAGGCGGTCCTTTTTCTTATAATGGCGTAAAAATCGCCTGTGCGCGCCTCCGCAAACATAGTGGACGCACTACAACGCCACGACAGCCCCAACAGTATCCTAAACGCATTATTATATTGGACACGCAGATCGCTGAATGTCCTCTGCGTAAAACGGGTCCAAAGACTGCACGTGTAGAAAGACTGACAGAAAGCTTTGAAAAGAGTCACTTTAACTGGATTTGTACAGCGTGCAAATCTTCGAACCAGCATGTTACATCGAACAGCCAACGACCTACGCTCCCTCTCTATATCTAAATTGTCCTTTAGATCATCAGTGACCCAATGACCCAAGTACTTAAACTTAGTCACCCATGCTAACGGAGTGCCACAGAGCGAGACACCGGGAACATCAGAATAGTTTATGGCACTCGCTTTAAACATAATAAGTTCGCTCTTCTTAACATTGTACTTGAGCCCATGGGACACTGCATAGGACAAATACTGCGGTATAATTATATTGCATTCGACAATGTGGACTTAGTTGATAAATTTACAAAAATATGATATAGTGACTCTATGTAAGAGAGGGGACGTGTTTTAGTATGTAAACCACAAGCTGAGCAAAAACGCACACAATGTGTGACGTGTATATATCTACGTCATACATTTTTGACAGCAACCAAAATTAAACTTTTTCCAAGCTAAATTAATAAACAGTCAATCAATTACGATAAGAAAATACGTGCTAAGATATGTCACCTTGATTTGACCCCTAATTACGATGAAAAAACAAGCAAATAACGTTATGACGTATGATTTATGTATTTGCGTGTCACGATGGCGATGCCTACAAAAGATTATAATTTTACCATCAATTAAAATTTTGGCCGTATTGACACCTTTACTGCTTGGCCACAAGCTGCGCGAAAAAGTGACACGCAAGTTGCAAAAGCGGCTATGTCAAACACCAGTGTAAGTTTCCAGGTGGGAGCGGGTGCAGACATTGGAGCGCCCAGCGTGTCAATCTTCAAACGCTTGAGACTTGTAAGAAATTACAATAAAGACGCGCGGACGCGTGTCGTCGTGGGTGCCGAGCACGGGTCTCCCTTGTTTGACCGAAAAGAAATTGCCAAATTATCACTTCCCAAACAAATTTTCGCATAATTTCATTTGCCAAATTATTACTTACCAAAAAATCTCTTTACAAATAATTGTTACGAAAACCTATGTTTGGCAAGTGAACGTTTGAACAATAACTTGTTCACCAACTAGTACTTTTACCATTTTTTATCTAGTCAAATATTTCAGTTGGTATAACATATTTTACGCAAAATTAAATAAGCCAAATATTTGGTGTCGTCAATTTTAAACTTACCATTTCAGTCAAAAGCACTATTAACTAGTTGGAATCTCCTATTTGGATTCGGTTGGGGCTCCTATTTCTGTCTGCAGGGTTTACAGGCACCTAACTAACCGAACCTCGGGGTGCCCCTGACGTCGACCGTCTAGGGTTAGCGTTTCCGTCAGCAGGTCGACGGATCCCCGCTGCGCGGGGCTCCTATTTCTGTCTGCTAGGTTTACAGGAACCTAACTAACCGAACCTCGGGGTGCCCCTGACGTCGACCGTCTAGGGTTAGGGTTTCTGTCAGCATCTGTTAAATTTCAATTACGTTATATTAAATCAATTTGTGTTATGTCTTCATTCCAAAATTTTTGCCTTTATATTTTTTGTCATAACAAATCCATTTGACTAAACGTTTATTGTCTTAATTTTGTTTGCTGTAATAAATCATTTGATTAAAGACCAAAAGCCTTAATGACATTATCCTTAGTAATAATCTGCCAAGTAAACATTTGACCAAATGAAAATGTGCGTACTAAAATTATTCCAAATGTTACATTGGCATAAAAAAAGATTGCTAAAATTTGTTTGGGTAATGAAAATTTGGCAAAATCTTTTCGGCAAAACGGCAGGATCCCGCCAAGCACACTACAGCGTGCGGGGAGCGGCGCCAGTTTGATTTAAACTGGCGCGTTGGCGCCTCATCTAGCAGCACGGAGCTGCCGAGCACATCGTCAATGCTGCCGCGTCCTTAGCATTTCCCGCTCTTTTTCTCGCTCCATTAAATGATGGTTCTGAGAAACGAAAGAGGATAGAAGTATGGAAAAATGCGATTCCATGCTGCCAGATGAGGCGCAACCCTTACACGCTAATCAAGCAATAAACAGCTTACCACTCTGTCCTATTGGGACGCCTATCTGTAAAGACGCGCTCGCTTCTGGCCCCGCAGCCTACACGCGCTCTCACATGGGCCACGCACCAACACTTTGCTTGGATCGTACCACGTGCCACTGCGCTAAGGAAACCAGTGAGACACGAGCGTGTCCTATTGCCTGAGGTCACGAAGGGGCATCATAGCGTGCTTCATTGTAAATCGTTAGGTGACATAGTGCGAAAAAAACAAGCGTTTATCTCAATCTAAACCATCTAAACTGTTATCTGTCTATATCAAAGTAAACAAATCTATATCTTTAGATATGAGCAATATTGTGAGATGTTTATAGGATAGCCATTGCATTATTGATATGGTTTTCGGAGTTTGAGATCTAATTCTGATCTGAAGAGCGTTGTCTCTCACTCTTACACATGATTGTAAGACTATCAAAATCGCCACGTGCTTAATGTAACTATTGTTAAATTTTGTTTCGCGTGATTAGTACTAGATAATGGTTTTATTAATAGATATATTATTAGCAAAACTACGTAATTCTTTTGTAGGCAAACAAAAGTGGACATTAATCTCCTAAAACTGATCAGTATCTAATGTTTTTTTATGATAAACTTTCAATAAATACGGCTGTTGTTTAGAATTGTTTCACACGATCACTTCATTATCGTAGTCATTATGAAGACTGTCCTTCTATGGTTCTTTGTCGCCACGGGTAAGTGAATTTTTCCAGCCATTATGTTATATTTTGTTTATCTAATTTTATTAGTTCTTTTATGTTCAACAAATTAGTAACACAAAAATTATAATGTCATGTACATGTATGAACAATGGGATATGTATAATGTGCACCATATATAGAGGCATTTGCAAAATGTCCCTAATTAAGCCATAGAATAATTAGTTAGGTTGTTGTCAGTTTTAACCCTTAATTGCTCACGTGGGGTGTTACACACCTCAGCGCATCCTTAAAGGCTTAGAACTTTTTAAATTCTGAATTTTGAGCTAGGCGCGCCCAATTAAGAGTTAATAGCATTATTTATTCAACAATCGCTTCAACCAATCCATATTAAAATAAAATTATTTGAAACTACCACAAATCATTAAACTGTTTTAGCCAGTTAGTATATATTTTTTTACTAAATCTATTTCCTATTTTAGCATATACCGCATCAGCGGGGCCGGTAAAATCTGATTTCTCCGGAAACTTTGTTTACCCACGGTTCATCAAGTTCCCGGATGGCGAAGGTGTATTACACGATGTGGACCTAGAAGAGCCGCCTCAACAACCAATTCTTGATGAAGTCAACAGGAACCCAGCTAACAACCAATACTTGCTGTTTACGAGGTAAGCGATACCTGAAAACTGGCAGATAAGGCTTGGTGTAATGACAATACTTCAGAAAACATAATTATAAGTATAATTCATACTAGCCACATCGGGAACAAACAAAATCATTTAGGCTCCACATTCATTTTGATGGCAGCAGACAAACTTTATTTTTTCAATAAGTTGATCATGTGTAGTTGCCGTAGAAAGTGTTTCAGTCTTAATCTAAAAAGTAAAACTCTTATTTCAGGCGTAACCCTACCTCATCGCAGTCATTGGTCATTAACAATGTTGGATCCATCACTAATTCAAACTTCAACCCTCACGTACCCACCGTTGTCGTCGTCCATGGCTGGCTCAGCAACCAAGACACCAACATTAACCCTGTCGTCAGGGATGGTAACTGAATTTTCCACATAAAATTCTTGTGCATTGTTATGAAAGTTAACAATATAAAATTAAATTCTTGGCTTTTATTTTTACAGCGTATCTTGGAAAATATGACGTCAACCTCATCGTTCTTGACTGGAGAAGGCTTGCGATTTCAAACTACGTCACCGCTGTTAGGGGAGTCCCAGCAGTTGGTCGTGGCCTTGGGCAGTTCCTAAGATTCTTGAACTCCAACACTGGTGCACCCTTCGAGTCCATGCACCTCATTGGCTTCAGTTTGGGTGCCCATCTTGTTGGTAACGCTGGTAGGGAGCTTGGAGGAAGAGTCGCTCGCGTTACAGGTAAATACGATTCATATGTTTTCGTGCCTTTCCTTAGCAGTATTATGTAGAATCAATGATTCTACTCAATAAAAGATTTTTATAAACAACCACTTTTGAATATTGTTCTAATTTGCATGCGTTATAGAAGGTTTTCGAGGTTTTTTAACTTTGAGTTAATTTCTAGCTCTCGACCCTGCTGGTCCCCTATGGAACCTCAACTCCAACAGCGTTAACTCCAATGATGCAGTCTACGTCGAGGCTATCCACACTGACGGCGGTTACACCGTCGGTGGACTCGGTATTGGATCTGACGTCGCCAACGCTGACTTCTACGTCAACGGCGGTATCAGCCAACCTGGCTGTCTTACTAACATCTGCAACCACAACAATGCTTGGAGATACTTCGCTGCTACAGTAAGCTACAACCACATCGTTGGAAACGAGTGCTCAAGCTCATGGCAAATTACTTGGGATAACTGCAATGGCCAAGAGCTCCGTATGGGCAACAATGACCTCAGAAAATGGGGGTGAGCATTACTATTTCTTCTGTCTTTCTTTCAGTGTATTATCTAGATGACAAAACGATTATTAAAGAAAAGTATAGCCGTCGATATTTACTTATCGAAGGAAATATTAAATTCAAAAAATCTTATCTAAATCGAAACAAAAAGTCAATAATTCCTACTTTATTTAGATTTACAACTCTGTTTATTTTTCAGATCTGGAAGATTCCGCGCTAATACTGGCAGAAGATATCCCTACTAATTCAATGACCCGGCAATTCAATAAAACTGATATTTCCTAAATCTCTGCGTTTTACTGCACCTTGTGACGTGTTATCCTTTAGTCCAGACTTAAGTCCTTACATGATGAAGACTGAAGTCGCAATCACTTTCACATTAAGATTTGATTAATATTGCACAATAATATAGCTATTTACAGAACACGAATAAGTTAAATGGGATAACGACCTGGAAATGACAGCCAGGCTTAATACGGGAAACGGGGATTCCGGTGCTGGTGCGCAGGTGGGTTTTTAACGGTTGGGAAACCAGCTGAGTTTTGACAGGAAAGTAGTGATGCAGCATTTAAGGTTTGGTCGAGAGGACGGACGACGGAGACGAACGGAGACTGGACTTTGAATGATAGTGTACTGAAGTAACTGTCACTGCTCGGTTCACCTACTATGAAATATATGGTTTACTCAACTAATTATGACCGATGCAAACCTCAAATGACTACACTTGTGAGAGGACCTATGCATCACTAGACTGCAATACGCTAAGTTCATTTATACCTGACCTGACCTGTGTAGATTAAAGAAATATATTCTTTAATCTAGTACATAAGTCCATTTATAGGTACATTAGGTATTGTGAAGCGTTTAGGTACCGACATAAGAACCCCACAGTAAATAATACTGCCATATGGCAGACACGTATAATTGGGCTAGATAACCGATCAAATCAGTACACGTGTAAGATATACTCGTTACCTACTATTTGATACACACAATAAAGATAATTTAACAAAAAAGAAACATCTGGTAATCAGTTGGTAGCACTAATTGGTGATTTACAGATAATGGTATTTCGGACAAGTGATATTACTGATAAAACTGTTATTTTGCTACAGGAACTTACTTATTTTTATTTCAACGACCGATTTTTTTGTTAAACTTTCTTGTTTCCTATCTTGTACCTACCTAATTCTGAAAAAATGTAGCAAATGTTCAAATTAACTAAATACATTATTACAATTAAAATGATTAAATAAACGAAAATAACAAATTATAAAAGGGCATCACAAAACTCCTCTTCAAAGCTGTCGACTAGCAGTGTGCCTAAGAGACTGGCGGCGGTGTAGCTACCTTGCATGGCACTGCTGTTTTTGGCTTTTACCTTGGTCAGAGGCAAACCTCTGGCCAAGGTAAAAGCCAGCCCTTGGACCACACTGGAAGCGTCAACTAGGCGTTTGCTCAATACTTCAAAAGGCTGTGAACACTCGGACTCCGCGGCCCCAGATATTCAACCCATTCCGGTCGAAAATGTTTCTATTGCGGTATTATATCTGTAGGCCGATTGAGATTTTCTGCAGCGGCAGCGCCAGCACAACACAATGAGCTTGGAGGTTGGGTTAGCATAAGACAAACGAAATGCTTCAGACATTTCATTCATAGAGCTGCAGATCCTATTATTTATGATATTTTGAAGGTTGACCTTGATGAACATGAAGATGACTGAAAATTATCTACATATTCCGTAAACAACAATAAATTGGGTGTAAAAATGACCAAGTTTTAATAGAATTTATTTATTTTCTTAACAAATTTATTTTAAAAACATCTAAACAAATAATACAAATTTATAAAAAAAAAATCTATACATCAGCACCATTCTTCTTTTGAAGCTTAATAAGGGTAGGAACTGCCAGTGTCCAGCCGATACATGCCAGATCTGAAAGAATAAAAAAAGTTTGATTATTTTATTGTTACTTGTCTTTGTAATGATTTTAACCGTCAATCTTAAATCACCTTATGTCATGGTATGAAGTCAAATAAATAGTAATTTTCCAATAGACATGACAAATAAACATGGGCAGACAACGATTACCTGTCTGGCGTGGAAATATTTCTGTCACAAAATAAGCTAATCCATACCAATAAGAACATTGAATTAAATTACAGGTGACTTTTAATAGGAATAAGTCAGTAACGTACCCAGTTTTCCTCAAATCATCATTACCCATACGGAGCTGTGCACCGCGGCAGGTATTTAAATTGATCTGTGCTTGGCTTGTGCATTGTCTCCCAACCATATGATTGTACGTGACAGTAGCGGCGAAGAACTCAACGGCACGGTTGTGGTTGCAGAGGTTGCTGCTGCAACCAGGCTGGGAGACACCACCGTTGGGGTAGAAGTCAGCGTTGGCGACGTTCATGCCGATACCGAGGGCACCAGAGCTAGAGCCGCCGTCGGTGTGGATAGCCTCGACGTACACAGCGTCGTTGCCGTTGACGCGGTTTGAGTTGTAGTTCCATAGCGGACCAGCGGGGTCTAAGGCTGGAATATAATAATAAGATGTAACTCTTGTTTGTCCACAAGCTACAATTGGGTCTCCAAGGATCCAAAATCCAATATCCAGTGTTGGATGATTGTATACAAAGTTGTTGTTGAAATTATCTACGGAATGTTTTACCATTAAAGACTACACAACACAACATCACGCCTATAATTCCCGAAGGGGAAGGCAGTTATGTTTCCACATTTCGCCAGTTGTGTTTTTAAGTCCCGAGTGATAGGCGGCGAGCCTATTGCCACCGGGCACAAATCCAAACTCCGTGGCTGCTACTGAAAAACCCAATAACACTTTGCCCGACCTAGGAATTGAACACTCATGCACAGCAGCCGTGCATGCAACCAAAAGAATAACAAGGCAGTATCAAAGACTAATCAACTATTTATCTAGATAAAGAAGATTTTTTTTTAATAATTTTCGAGGTTCAAAAATAGAGTTCACAGTCTAATTTGAATAACTGATTATAATTTACCTGTAACACGAGCAGCTCTGCCCCCAAGTTCCCTTCCAGCGTTACCAACCAAATGAGCTCCTAAACTGAAACCGACGATGTGCATTTGGTTGAAGTTCTGACCAGTCACTCTGTTAATGAAAGTTAGGAACTGTCCGAGTCCACGGCCGACGTCTGGGACTCCTCTTGTGGCAGTCACGTAGTCAGAAGCAGCCAGGCGTCTCCAGTCACAGACGATGACGTTCACGTCGCTTTTGCGGAGGTAGGCTGAGGAATTGAGAGAAATTGATATAAATGCCTGTGATCTTCTGAAGCTTGTTTGATTGCTGATTCTTCGGTGTAACTTTAGCGACTTATAATTTTACAATAACTCTATTGGACCAATCTGGAGTCTTGCCGCGGGGTATTCTAGAGATCTGATAGGTAGTGCCTTCATTTAAAATATCGGTATACAGCTATATTCGGTTAATCTGGGAGCCGAATCCAACATGGTTTGGAAAAGGCTAGGGCGTGTGGATAGACTAATTATAAAAAAATAAAATCTGTGAATTATTCTTGTGTGCAAATAATTGCGACTGCCAACGGAGTAGAGATTTGTAGATAATTTCCTTTTTTTCGATAGGTATTTGTATTAGCCTAAACTAGTAGCGCAAAAACCGGTCAAATGCGAGTCGTACTCACACGCACACAGGGTTCCGTAGCACCAAACAATTTAGTGAAAATATTTTGAAGGCTCATTCATATGTTGTATTGTATTATATTCAACAGAAAAAGTAAATTTGTTTTTCATAGTATGTTAATGAAAAACAAAGTTACTGCTACAGTTTGATGAAAAAGTACCATATTATCTCAAAAACTAAACATCAAATCTTATTCAAACTAATTTTCGTTGAAAGTTTTTTTTACATTCTACAATCTAAAGTTTTTCAGAATTTTCCTCCACTTAGTTTAGAAATTAGAGGGGGGGGGGACACTTACAAACGATTGACTTTGAGAAAAATAGTTTTAGTAACCTCAATGTCATTTTTAAAGACCTATCTATAAACACCCCGCACGTTTATGTTTGAAGATAAAAATAAAATTGTAGTTCCATGTTCCCTTAATCTTTTACTTTTTATAAAAATCGTAAAGCAGTTCACAGAATACATCAACTTACCAAGTTTCAACTGTGTAGTCCTAATAGTTTCGGAATAAAGTGGCTGTGACATACGGACAGACAGATAGACATGACGAATCTATAAGGGTTCCGTTTTTGGCCATTCGGCTACGGAACCCTAAAAAAGGTTTGTTTGAGTACTTCAAACGTAATTTTACCATTTCGAATTATGTAGTTGGTAGACGTAAATTGATTGCTGAGCCAGCCATGAGCAATAACGACGGTGGGGACGTTGGCATTGAAATTGGATCTTGTGACGGAAGCTGCGTCATTGATCACCAGCGTCTGAGATATGATCTGGTTGCGTCTGGAACAAAGTTATATATAGGTAGGTATATCGAAACAAAATAAAATAATTTACTATTAATTATAAGATCCCTAAGAGGCCTATCGAAAGCGGCGCCACAGTCTCGCAATCAGTAGATTCTCACAATCATCATCAGGTCTGTGTTTTTGAAAATATTGTTTCTATTTTTTAACACCCTACGCAAAACGATGTTTCCGTCTGTGGCACCGTAGCTCTTGAACGGGTAAACCGATTTGGATGCGGTTTTTTTAGTCATAAGCATAATTGATCAAAGTCGGTTGTTAATTGTTCTATTAGTAATCAGAAGGGCTCAAGGTAAACTATACTATAAAAATATGGAGTAGGAGACGTACCTTAATACAAACTGTCAAAGTTTTAATAATACTTAAGTTAATCTACAATAACAATTATACTGATTTACGGACTATAAAATAGTAATAAAAATTACACTCTCAAAATAAAAACCTAAGTGTTAAAATGCCCAGAAGAACAGTTATCATTAGCTTTCTTCCCCCTTTTATAGCTCTCTTGAGCGCAACTTCATTCCCGTTGCTTCATTGATAACTTTATGAGAGAAAGAAATAAACTGTGAGAAGTCGTGTTAATGTGTTGTAAAAAAATAAGTATTTAATTAAATAGAAATCCTTTTTTTTGACACATCATCACGCCCGTAATCTCTGAAAGGTTAGACAAAGGTGTAACTATAACAGTGCACTCACATTTGTTAAATTGATAATTTATGATGATAAATCGCACTGACGCGTAGTGCTAAATATGGAGCCAAAACTTATCTTTATTTGACATGTAAATCCAGCAAGGCTTTATCTTATTTCCTCTTTAAAAATTACAACAGAACCCTACTGTCGGTAGTAAAACCTTAGCTTTACCACAAACAAACCGATCCTCACTATTTACTGTATCAAAATTCACAGGTTTGAGGAGCCGTTTGCGATAGGATCCTCGTGTCCCTGACTACATAAGCAGATCTACGTGTAAATAATAAAAATTTCCGCGTAATTTATTTTCGATAGGAGTTTTATAGCTGACTAGAATAGTCCAAACACACATAAAGTGATTACCAACCCGTGTGTAAATTTTGGCGACCTTGGAGCTTGGTTACGACCTTTTCCACCCGACCGCGGCGAAGCCCAAAAGGAGAATTATGTTTTTGACCTGTATGTATGTATGGGTGATCGACCGATCTCAATCAATTATACGTTGTTAAATTCGTCTTGGTGATGCGAGTGTCACTGTTTACATTATAATAATATCAAAGACAAATGGGGGATTCGGGGTGCCACATTTTGGGGTTTGATTTTATTTTTCTTCCCACCTTAACGTCTTTTAGAATTTTTTTGCTAAGGCGAATCCTATGATTGCCCAATCATAGGATTTGCCTTAGTTTAGTCATTCAGCCTGGACCATCATCAGAGAACGACCCCGCCAAGCATTCATTCTTTTTCTTTCTTCGTACCGATATTACTTGAACCCGGGAGGTGGCTACTGCCTTCTAGTACCAGATCCCAGAGGGTTTTTCACCAAGAATATTAAGAACAAATAGTTGAAAAACCCTGTGAGCTCCCCTTTTACGTTAAACGCGGCGTCAGTGGCTTCATTTTGAATGGAAACTTCAGGATGGTCCGTTCGGAAGATCACAAAATAAACATATATAAAACTGACCTGGTGTACAGCAGATACAAGTTATTAGCTGGATCTCTAGCTATTTCATTGAGAAGTTCCATGTCAGGTTCTGCCTCAAGGTCCACGGTGTGCATGACTCCCTCGCCATCGGGGATCTGGACGTATCTTGAGTACTCACGTTCATTCTCTGATTCCACCACAGGCACCGCCGAAGCGATGTAGGCTGGAAAAAAAATGGAAATAGCAAGGTCGTAAGTGTTTTTGTGATGAAGTCCTAAGGGTAATGACAAATGAAAATCGATTTCTCTAAGGTTTTCGTATTACTGCGATGACTTTCGACTGGAATGAATAAGCCTTTAGGTAGATTAAGTCAATTCAATATTTTTTTTTACTTTTCCAATTTCGATCACGCTGATAAAACGTCACTTAAGACCTCTGATTTCAATGTAGCCTGCAAAGTTACATCGCTATCAACGATAAGACCGCCATCATATTCTTAAAGTTTATGTCATTGTAATTATTATGTTACACAACACTTTTATGGTACACAATCATACGTAACACCATTAATTGACATTACCACCAGCGGTGTTTACTATTTCGACGTACGAGTTTCGATATTCAAAAGTTTTTCGAATAAAGCGGATGGAAGTAGAAATTCCTAGAATTCAACCAGAAAAGGAAGCAAAGCCACGAACCACTCCAACAAAGCCACAACTAAGAGCTTAATAAAAAAAAACAAATACTTTCCTACCGGTAGAAACTACAACCAGAAGCAGTACGTTTCGCATTGTTGCAAACTTGCAATACTAACATATAAAATCTGATACTTTGCATAACTCGCCATTTATCTTGCTTGTTATTTACTTGTTTATTATCGTTTAATGATAGTGATAAGTTAATCTTATCCAATTAATTTTTTAAGTCTATTGTCTTGGAAATCTGTTATAAATTATATTGGTTATCGGTTCTTGGATTAAGAATCAACCAATTAATCAAATCATTTATCTAACTACACCTCTTTAAGACCCCTAATGAGTATAGCTATGTTCATGAGAACATTCTCGATAGCTATCTTTGTTTTTAAAGGCTCCTTCTCTTTCCTCTTTGTTTTCGTCAGCAGCTACAGTATTACGCTACATGTCAGTGATAACCCTTTGACCGTGAGCTGGCCTAGCGTAGTAAGGACTTTCAATAGAATAACAGGCCAGCTTATACTAGTTTTATTACCAGGAAGAAAGGTTAGAGACTAAATAAAAAAATGATAATTATTGTGTGAATAGGCCCTGGTGGCCTGCCGTGACGTCAGACAGCAGGAGTAATTCCAGTGTGGGAAAGAGATGGTGCTAGACAACCTGTATAGCTCTGTCTCTTTCCCACACTGGAATTACTCCTGCTTTAAGACGTCATAGTCCCGTCGTAGCCCAACGCTGGTTTTTAACTGGACCTGCGACCACTGTTGTGTGGCATAACATACGATAAAAAGGTACAGTTCAAGAAGTCTCATTGATGATACCATATTGATAGAATATGGAGAAAAAGAAGAATTCCAAAAAAACATGGATAATATGTGCGAGTAATGATTTGAAAGAGATGGAGTAAATGAGGAAATGTAAATGATGGAATATGAAAGGAAATATAGTGTTGCGTCGACCCCAAGTAACATGGGACGTGGGCAGGAAGACGTTTAAAAGAGGTTACATCCGTTATTCGAAGCATCTTTATATTGTTTACTAAAATCACGCAGGTTTAAACCGTACTAACAAACCTATTTGTCTTGGGGAGTCTGCTCTGTGGTGCTCCATTTTGCTACAAAAATATTTTTAAATTTTTACGCGTGGATGCAAAAGGCAAGTTTGTGACACGGTCACTTAGGTTTCTTTTTTACGGCGCCGCCGCAAGCGTGTTGCCAACGAAACCCAGAAAACAAAAATCTTTTAATAATAAATAACTTAGGTCTTATCTAAGGCGAGTTTGAATTTTGGAATAGTTAATGCAGTATTTAAAAATACTGAAATTGACATCTTCATTTTGTTTTCTTGCCCAGAATGACAAAATGACTGTTATTCGATTGGGAAATGCTTCACAATCACCAGATAACAAAACCTGCTACTTCCTGTATTTTCTACCGCTACAGGAGGTCTCCTAAAACTGTACACCTTTTTTTTTTGGGATGGTAAATCATCAAAATTAAATGACTCCTCCCGCTCTGGGCGGAGCGGAAGGGAGTGTCAGACTTTTACTGACTAAAAACAATCCATGTTCCTTCCTTTGCCCTTTATATTCCAGGGCCGCGGTATCTCTTTCGAACAGTCCCGCAGCCCTGGCAGGCATCGGCTCTTGCGGGCCCCTCATGTTTGCTGACATCTCTTTGAGGCGCGCGTGGAACACGAACGCGCCGTCGACACGGCCTGTCGTCATAACACCACACCAGAAAGTGAATCACAGAATTCCGTTCATAATTGTATTTTTTATCGATTACATACTATCATCACATTATTCGTAATCCGTGATTAAAGCTGTGATTTTGATCTTTTTAGTCGCTCATAATAGAATATCTGTAGGTAACATAAAACTTTAAGTCTCATCTTATCAGATTATACTACTGTTTCTATATAATTCCACGGCAAACAATGAGCGACATTTAACTATTGTGTGCGATATATGTCTATGTACGTATATCGCATAAAATACATAGCACCTGGCCGAGCTGCAACTGTCATCGAGCCCCCGTATTGCAACTGTCATCAAAATCGTTAGAGCCGTTTTCGAGAACGTGATTACAAATATACACATATTGCTCATTAATTAACGACGATGTGACTGACACGACTGATACGACTGACAGGTGAGAATAAAAGAAGAAAACGTGTTGCGCCGACCCCAAGTAAAACTTAACAAAGGCAGGAAGATGATTGCTCATTTAATAGCATAGGATTAGTATTCAGCTGCATCCGGTTGAACTGGAAGAATACATTAAAAAAAATACAGCCGAACATAGAACCTTCTCCTATTTGAAGTCGGTTAAAAAGTATATACAGATGATGATGATTGACGTTGGTATATTATGTCGCAATGCTATTTTTTTTATTTTTTCCCGTACATAACATAATGTAACAAAGATTACGAAAATATTTAAAAAAATAAGGTGACTGCCAATAACCTAAAGATCTGAAACAACATACAGGAAAACACACTTTTCTCGGAAATTTTTGCCGCAGTCGAACTTTGTGATTATTCTTAAGTAAAACTGTTGATTTTTCCTTAAGTAAACAATCTTCTCCTCTTAGTTCTAACACGTTCATCATAGTGGAACTCACTAAAACAAGAAATGAAAAAAGTTTTCTTTAATCAACGACTTTGACCACTATTTCTTAGATGAAAGTTTTCGTGACGATAACTTAAAATTATGTTTCCACAGTCTGCCACGTTTCATCTTGTCCAGTGCAGTTTGGAGATCTTTTTGTTTAAGAGGGTTAAGTTTAATTAAACTGTTATGAGTAAATGTGAGTTTGCATTAAAGGGGTTATGGGCGTCGAAGGAGCATAGATAACAAATCAAATTCGTAGCGCTGATTATTCAACTCAATTTTTACAAACTTTTACTTAACTTGCATGTTTGTATGTTTGTTTAGGTCATTAAACCAACGGATTCAACTGAAACTTTGCTTACAAGTTTAACTTGAATGACAATGCATGGTTAGCTAAGTGACTTCATTCTAAATCCAAAATGGCAGACTCCTAAAGATGGCGGTTACTATTTATTTTAAAGGCTTTGCTGAAAAAATACGAAAAAACACCTATCTATTAAAAACCTCGTTTTTATTTTGTTTTACTATATACTTGTATACGATCGTCTATGTGATCTGTGAAAATCATTATTAAACAGCGAAATATTTTTTACCTCTTCAAGCTACATATTATAAGGCGCATTTAAAATGTAGAAAGCCAGTTCTGTTTCTGTAATCCAATCAAAACCTTGTATCTACGTTTACATTTCAACACTAGACTAACGACTTTTGTAATGTGGCAGACGCAACGTGATCCAAATAAACAAATGAAATACATCTCGGATGAGACCGAGATAAAATCAATAACATTCACGAACTTCGTAAGCAGGGTCTAGTGGGACGTGCCGGCAAGTGGGTGCTACCCTCCAACCTTACCCTAACACTGGTAACTCTCCTCTGGCCCCGAATACGAATCGTCACATAATGAGACCGTGAAAAACACTCGCTCCTCACAACTCCTCAGTCCGCAAGCCATCAGCTACAAAACGAATCGAACACGCAAACGCATACAAGCAATTACAACTCCTAAACATGTTGTAATAGAGACGAATTTCCTATAATTCCCAATAGATACACTAGAGTAACACTTTCCCGAATCGCTGTTTGATATTCTGATAACATTTGTGAAATAATAGGAGATGCTCCGGTTCATGTGCGGAGACACCCATTTAACGTTCGACAAAATTTGATGAAAATACTTAGACGACGCTTTGAGCACCGAATGAGTGTGTTCGTGACTTATAATCTCGTAGCCCTTTATTTTGTCAAGTCTCTCATAACGGTAAATGTTTCATAACTACGAGACATCTGACATGAGAGCACTTTGTGACTCCGCTTCTGTAATTTAAGTTTGAATGATTGCAGTAACGTTGTCAGAATACTTTATTTGAAAAGTGTAGCAATATATTCATAAAATGTTTCTGTTTACTACGTTGAGTGCATATATAAGAAATATTTCAGTGTCTTCATGAAACGTTTACAAAGAAACTGGTAATTTATGAAATTGCCAAGACTTTTGTATACATAGAGCGTCGACTCGTCCTGCGAGACGATCTCTCTATAAAGTTCTAAATATCTTATTTACTCTGAGTTACTACACATTATATTTCATAGATTCAAACCAACAGTCGATATAGATAGGCGTCACCAATACAATAGCGACAATACAACAGAAAAACTATACCAAAAATCTCCACAAGGAATATGATTTTTCCGCGAAAAGCATATTCTGTGGGGTGTGCAGTAAATATTCATGAATACAGGCGTGCAGTTTGGGTACAGTATTATATGCGACCGCATAAGAAGGCGGTTGAATGCAAAGTGCGCTCCGGAGACTCCGCCATCGATTCTACGTCATTATCGATGCATGGCTGCTACACGGTGGCTACAAATTTTAAACTTCCGTTGGTGTAAAAGTTTTAAATCTTTTTTTACTTATTTTAATATTGAATTGGTGTTACTTATAAGTGTACACTAGTGATGCTGACCGTCGGTCATTGACTTTGGAAAATGCAAATAAAAAGAAAAGCCTGTGGAAATATAAAAAAAACTCCACTCCAACATTACCCAATAATAACATCAGAATACTTTGAGTTACTAAGTGGTTCTACTTACAATTATGGTATGTACAATGAAAAGAAAATAATAATCTAATTATGAATTTAATGAAAGTAATAATGTACCTACGTTTACGCTTAAACCCATGATCTACAGATTTTTATAAGATTTGTACTTAATTGAAGTTTTTCTTAATAATGTACTGAAATTAAATTCCAAATGTAATCAAAACAAATAATGTTTACCTATTCATTTTATCACAGTTTTCAGATTCAAATGTAAAGCGTTTTTAAATTAAAATCCAAAGGCAACAAAGATAAAACAATTGAAAGTTCAATTATCTCGGATTTGCGTTATGACGTCTATTTAATTTAAATTGTTATTGTAGGCATTATGTTCGTGTTATTGTATGAAATGCTATTTTATTAATGCAACTAGCTATGCCCATCTGATTTACCGGCTACCCGGCTCCTTAGGGTAGTAGCGTAATAATAAATTCTATAACCTTCCTCAAGAATTAGTCTATAAAACGCGAATAAATGGTGAAAAAACTATTCAGGACGAATTGAAGAGTCACAAGAACAACCATTGAAAGAAAAATAAACAACAAAGTACCTACAGATTTTAATGCAAGCTAATTTATGAAGATAAGGGCAGACGAATGATAAATTGCAATGCTTGTAAAAGGCTGCTAAGTCATAAGTACTAACATAACCTAACACCACATTGTACACTTAGTTCGCAATAAATGTTTTGACTTTGACTTTGACTTTGATAATATTTAGAAATAATTAAAGCTATACTGTACCAAGTCGAGCGTAAACTTCTACCGAAGTTATGACGAAGAACACCCCAGAACATATTCTATAAAAAATAACAATACATTCACTCCATTATCCCGATGTCTTAATAATCAAACGGGGTCAGTACAGACCCCAAAATGTGCAGGGGTCAACAGGGAAACGATCAGCAGTCGCTTACAGCCATACTCAACGAGGGTCTAATATTCCGCAGTGTCGGTTGATTTGACAACCTAAGTGATATTGTGGAACCTTTCTTACAGGCTAGGCAGATGTCAATGACGTTAATTGCCTCCTTAGGTCAGGATGATTTTGTTTTGCGAGATTTAGACGGGTAAATGATTTTTGCTTGAAATCGGAAAGTTATCGTAAAAATTATTCTTTACAAGTAGGTAATATTACGCCACACACATTTACAAGAGAGTTGTACTTGGCTATTTACTTTGGTCTGCTTGTTTGTTTGGTTACTGCCTCGTTGGTCCAGTGGTCGGTTCGGTTCCCAGGTCGGGTAAAGTGTTATTAAGTCTTTCCAACATGGATTTCTCAGTACCAACCACGGAGTCTGGATTTGTGCCCGGTTGATGGCAATAGACTCGCCCCCTATTACATGGGAATTGAACATAACTGGCGAAATGTGGGTGTACTATTAGGTACACAGATGTGTACCTTTTACATAGCAGCCTAAAACGTTCCCACTGCTGGGAAAAGAGCCTCTTTTCTGTGAGAGGGAGATATCTACATGGTAAATGAATGTAGACGTATAGCCACAAGGTTTTGGCAATTTATGGATGATCTCGAGACACTAAGTTAAAGTTATATACAGGGTGTAGACGGACCCTTCACACAGCCGTTCACCAAGCATTCTGTGGCCCAGCAGCGGTGGCCCAGTGGTGGCGGCCCCGACTTACAAACAGTAAGTTGTGAGTTCGAACCTAGGCAGGCGCATTACTTTGTGTAATTTATTATCATCACCACTGCTCTCAAAAACGGTGAAGGAAAACATCGTGAGGAAACCGGCATGTCCAGTCGCCGTCAGATATATTGTAGCAGACAAGGTGACCAAATACTTCTGAACAATTTAAAATGTCAATAAGTTCCTTACACTACAAGTTACCATTAATATCTGAACATTCATTACTTCATTAATATCTGAGCAGATGCTTTTCAATAATTTCTATATAAACAACTAACCAAAAATATCTGAACACTTACAACGTCAAGTGTATCTACGTAGACAAACACTGAGCTTACCTAATTCGTTACTGCGTGATTAAAAAATCCAGATAACAGCCTTTTTGAACACCAAATGACTTATATTAAAATTGTATAGAAAATCATTAGCTACAAAATGTTATAAACTGCCAGGGTCATCATAGTATATAAATTAGCAAAAGAGTTCCTATATAAATATTGTATAAGTTGGAAGCACTTCCTACTGCAATTTTTCCTCAACTGCTCAGATATCTAAGACTACCCCATCTGCGTACAATATTTATATAGGAACTCTTTTACTAATTTATATACTATGATGACCCTGGCAGTTTATAACATTTTGTAGCTAATGATTTTCTATACAATTTTAATATAAGTCATTTGGTGTTCAAAATGGGTGTTACCTGAATTTTTTAATCACGCAGTAACGAATTAGGTAAGCTCAGTGTTTGTCTGCGTAGATACACTTGACGTTGTAAGTGTTCAGATGTTTTTGGTTAGTTGTTTATATAGAAATTATTGACAAGAATCTGCTCAGATATTAATGAACTAATGAATGTTCAGATATTAATGGTAACTTGTAGTGTAAGGAACTTATTGACATCTTAAATTGTTCAGAAGTATTTGGTCACCTTGTCTGCTACAATATATCTGACGGCGACTGTCCTAGAACCAAAAATTCGAAGACATGTGACATCTACCAACCCGCACTGGGCCCGCGTGGTGGATTATAGCCCATTCTCTCTCATGGAGAGGAAGCCGTGTGTCCCAGTAGTGGGAACATTTACGACGAAACGACTTTTTTTTGGGGTGATAAGTCACGTTTTGCGGTAGGGATCAATGTAACGCATTCAAAACATTGTGCTAATGGATCGATTGAATAGTAGCGGTCGTAAAGGTGTTTAAAATAAAAATCTTACATTAAAAACATGTATTTAAAGAAAAACTTGTGAAAAAGTTTGAACTTTGTCCCCAATATCTCCGTAGTTTCCCAGGAATGGTCTAGAAAAAAAAGATCGCAATGACGGGGAGAACATGTGCCTTTCGGCTTCGTTAAGGGTCTTGTTACACCATTTATACCTTGTAGAATGTGACATAAAAAAAATAAAAATACGACATCATAAACAAATGCACCATTATTTCCTTAAAAGGTGAAAGAACGGTTGTTTGATAACAGGGAACAAGTTTGATAGTACGTGCGCCTTCAGCACCAACTGTTCGCCGTGGAAAAGGGGGTCGAAGACGTGACTGCATACCCCTTTCATTTTCTGTACCGGCTATAAATTAATATTCCAAGTTTTAAAGTCGTGTAAACTATAAATTAATGTTTGGAGACCTATGTTTTAGGGAAATATCTACTTAAATTAATAAAAGGTACCTCTACAACACACTTTTCATCTTTGCGTACACGATGCAATAATAATAATAATAAACATTTATTTCAGACCAGGTCCATATCGTGTTAGTATCAATGTACTTAAAAAACTAATGATAGTATCGGCAAACAAAACTTAAATTACGACATGAAGCCGCACCCACCTTTGCAGCATGGGGGACTCCCACCGATCAGCGAAAACACCCAGCGCAAAAGCGTGATTTTAACCGAATTCGTACACCGTGCAAACCTGCGGGCCAGCATGTTACAACAGACAGCCGGCGACCTGCGTTCCCTTTATATATCTAACTTATCATTTAAATCATCGGTGACCCAGTGACCCAAATATTTAAATTTAGATACCCTACACAGAGGAGTGTGTGATATGATATAATGTGTGACAGTGATACATTGGGAAATGCTGGGTAAGAAAAACCACGGGCTTTAAAGAGCATTAGTTCACTCTTCCCAATGTGGTACACATTTCGAAAGATGTGTAAAAGTAAGCATCTTCAATTTCCACCAGTCTCTGGTCTAGTGGTCGCAAGTGCGCCAGCGAAAGATGAATTCTATCTAGCATTACAGCAGCCCACTGCAGTCTCCAGTACATAGGCCTCTCTAATTGCACGCCACTCAGCTCGATTCTCGAACCTTAACTGGCTGTCCTGAGGCAGTATACGTTGTACAAAGCTAAGTATTTCAAATTGCCATAATAAATATTTGGTTCAAACACAGGCGACTTTTTAATTAAAACTAACAACTGGAAAACTGTTATATTGATCATACAAAAGAGCCGTTAGCAAAAACCCTGTGCGAACGAGAAACAACTTTCCAATTGAATAGCAACAAAAAGTGCTATAATGGACGACTGTCTAGCAAGTTATTTCAGGAATTACCCCCCGGTTAGGTCTAACCCGAACTCGCGTGTGTATAGTTTTTGCCGGATTTTGGTGCCGCCACAAGTCCGGAAATCTGTTGTATTAGTAAAGCAATTTGTCCTGGGTCTGCTCGCCGCCCGTGAACTTTTCTAATCTAAACTGTTGGCCTCGTTCAATCTTCGTGAAAACTCGTTCGCAGTCGTATGAACGAGCGTATAGACGCGCGGCTAAGGACGTATGGTTTTATATTATCGATTATAATAATATTTTCCTTAGAATCTTTACATTTTGTTTAAAAAACCCTGTCTGATCCGAAAGGGGCATACATTATGGGTGGGATACTTAGTATGGCAGTTTCAGACAAAACGACATTACCAAATAAAATAATAAACTTAAAATATTCATGAAAGAATACTTAATAATAAATTTTTAAATTTCTGTGTCCAAATGACGAGCATTTCCCAAAATCTATCAATTATTAGGGTTCCGTACCTCAAAAGGAAAAAACGGAACCCTTAAAGGATCACTTTTTTATCCGTCCGTCCGTCCGTCTGTCTGTCTGACAAGACCCTTTATCTCGGAAACGCGCAGAGGTATCGAGTTGAAATTAAAACCATGTACTCAAGTCTACAGTCCCTTGAACCTGTAAAAAAATCAAACTTTTAAGTTAACGTAAAAACGATATTATGTCGCAAAAAACGTATATTTCGACACTCTCAAAGGAATCAAAATTTATAGGGTGCTTTCCGTTGACCTAGAATCATGAAATTTGGCAAGAAGTATTGTCTTATAACACAAGTAAAGGGAAAAATGTGAAAATGTAGTTTAATAACAAAATACCTACAAGTTTATACGGAACCCTCGGTGCGCAAGTCCAACTCGCACTTGGCCGGTTTTTTTAAAACATGACAACACCATCATCGGCCTTAGTATGTTCGATCGTCAATTATTTGTTTATGACGTTACGGTTCGAGACGCGACCGCGCTGTCCGCCTCCCTGAGTTGCCATGTTAGTTGCTTCATTTTAGTGCATTTTATTTATTTTTATTGGGGTATTTTTTGCTTGTTGTTTTATAAACTATACCCTAAATAGAATCGAATGTCGATTCCAAATAATATCTTCATGGAACGGAGTGTTTTTTAACATATTGTATAAGTTACTCTAGAGCTTCTTGGATAGTTTGTAAAGGCAAATCTTAAAGAGAGAGCTTTTTCCCGTTACATTTAACCGAAACTAGTTTAATAATTTTCAAATCTGAAAACAAAAAATAAAATAACCAGACATGGTACTTCATTCGGAACCATTTCGTTTCTCCAGGAATTTCGGGTTATCCATTCAAAACAAAATCTTTATTTACTTAGAATCAATAACTAAGTATATACCTAGGCATGTATGGGGTAAGTAAGTACTCTACTCTCACTCAATTCTACTTTTATGCTAAGGGCAACCAATCAACGATTCCTAGCCTATTTAATTGTATCTAAGTATTTGATTAATTATCAAGTTCTTCTTCTTGTCTTTTTTATCTTTAAACAACGTTACCCCACTCTAGGAATTTCTCCTGGCTGTTTGTAAACGCTCCCACTTTTACAAACAGTCAGGCCCGGAACCACTTCCTGTAAGGAATAATACTTAATATTTTTTTAATTAAATTTTATAGGATCTGTTTGCATAGATCAGATATGACCTATTTCTTTCAACACAATCATGACGCTGAAAGTTAATTAACTGGAAAAAGACTTGAATTATGCAAAGTAACGCAGAATGTTGACTGATTTCACTTGGTCGAGTAAATTGAGCCAGGAAAAAGAAACGCAAATTCAAAAATGGCCAAAAATGTTTTTATACACAGATTTGTCACTCGAATAAGGAGTGTCCCGTAAACCCAGTTGTACGAAAGATGCACATGCATCGTGCATTTCTTACGCGACCAGAAATTTACGACGTCCGCAGGGAGCCAACTCGAATTTCTTTTATATTCGTTGGAAAGACCAGTTATTTTTTTATATTTTTCAAGACAAAAAATAAAAGAAATTTTATTCTAGTGCTGACATTAGTTGTCTATTTTTGGTGAATACTCTTTACGACGATATAACGACAAGAGATGTCAATATCATACCGCTATATCAACAAACCAGCGTGATGTTGAGCCAGGACCTGCCATAGTCCGCTTCCAGGAATTGGTAGTAGTAAGTCATAAAGGATGCCTACCAATCCTCAAAGACTGCTCAAATCCGTCTGTCAACATGTAGATATTATCATGAAAATAGAGCATGTGCATATGAGTATTTTTATTGTCAGACTAGCTGACCCGCGCAACTTCGTCTGCGTCACATAAGAAAGAGAACATAATATAAACTATCCTACCTACCTACCCTACCTACCTACCCTACCTACCTACCCTACCTACCTACCCTACCTACCTACCCTACCTACCTACCTACCTACCCTACCTACCTACCTACCCTACCTACCTACCCTACCTACCTACCCTACCTACCTACCCTACCTACCTACCCTACCTACCTACCCTACCTACCTACCCTACCTACCTACCCTACCTACCTACCCTACCTACCTACCCTACCTACCTACCCTACCTACCTACCCTACCTACCTACCCTACCTACCTACCCTACCTACCTACCCTACCTACCTACCCTACCTACCTACCCTACCTACCTACCCTACCTACCTACCCTACCTACCTACCCTACCTACCTACCCTACCTACCTACCCTACCTACCTACCCTACCTACCTACCCTACCTACCTACCCTACCTACCTACCCTACCTACCTACCCTACCTACCTACCCTACCTACCTACCCTACCTACCTACCCTACCTACCTACCCTACCTACCTACCCTACCTACCTACCCTACCTACCTACCCTACCTACCTACCCTACCTACCTACCCTACCTACCTACCCTACCTACCTACCCTACCTACCTACCCTACCTACCTACCCTACCTACCTACCCTACCTACCTACCCTACCTACCTACCCTACCTACCTACCCTACCTACCTACCCTACCTACCTACCCTACCTACCTACCCTACCTACCTACCCTACCTACCTACCCTACCTACCTACCCTACCTACCTACCCTACCTACCTACCCTACCTACCTACCCTACCTACCTACCCTACCTACCTACCCTACCTACCTACCCTACCTACCTACCCTACCTACCTACCCTACCTACCTACCCTACCTACCTACCCTACCTACCTACCCTACCTACCTACCCTACCTACCTACCCTACCTACCTACCCTACCTACCTACCCTACCTACCTACCCTACCTACCTACCCTACCTACCTACCCTACCTACCTACCCTACCTACCTACCCTACCTACCTACCCTACCTACCTACCCTACCTACCTACCCTACCTACCTACCCTACCTACCTACCCTACCTACCTACCCTACCTACCTACCCTACCTACCTACCCTACCTACCTACCCTACCTACCTACCCTACCTACCTACCCTACCTACCTACCCTACCTACCTACCCTACCTACCTACCCTACCTACCTACCCTACCTACCTACCCTACCTACCTACCCTACCTACCTACCCTACCTACCTACCCTACCTACCTACCCTACCTACCTACCCTACCTACCTACCCTACCTACCTACCCTACCTACCTACCCTACCTACCTACCCTACCTACCTACCCTACCTACCTACCCTACCTACCTACCCTACCTACCTACCCTACCTACCTACCCTACCTACCTACCCTACCTACCTACCCTACCTACCTACCCTACCTACCTACCCTACCTACCTACCCTACCTACCTACCCTACCTACCTACCCTACCTACCTACCCTACCTACCTACCCTACCTACCTACCCTACCTACCTACCCTACCTACCTACCCTACCTACCTACCCTACCTACCTACCCTACCTACCTACCCTACCTACCTACCCTACCTACCTACCCTACCTACCTACCCTACCTACCTACCCTACCTACCTACCCTACCTACCTACCCTACCTACCTACCCTACCTACCTACCCTACCTACCTACCCTACCTACCCTACCTACCTACCCTACCTACCTACCCTACCTACCTACCCTACCTACCTACCCTACCTACCTACCCTACCTACCTACCCTACCTACCTACCCTACCTACCTACCCTACCTACCTACCCTACCTACCTACCCTACCTACCTACCCTACCTACCCCACCTACCCTACCTACCCTACCTCTCTTTTCTCGCTTAAAATGTAGCTTATATGACACGTTCGTAGATTTACCATAGCAGCGCCATCTATTGATTACTTACTCAACCCAGTCGAAAGGTATCGACATCTGTTAGAATCATTTGGAGTTAACAGATAATTGTGACTGTCAAATAATAACAGACAAATAATTAGCAATAAATTAAAATTGCGACTAAAATTTGAGATTTAAACTATCTTATCTCTCAAGTTGGATCGAACTGCACATGGTGTGCGAATTTTATTATAATCGGTTAAGTGGTTTAGGAGTCCATTGAGGACAAACATTGTGACACGAGATTTATATATATTAAGATAGGATGGGCGCCAAGATTCAAATCAACGAACTTAATTACAAAATCAAACACATACATCATTAGCGTATGCACAACACGGCTTAAAGTTTTAGATCATCCATTACAATTATTATTATTACTGACAAGCATATGCCTGCAGCTTCACCTACGTATAACTTTGCGGTAATCGTCCCACGAGATCATACTGCCGGGATAAATTATAAACGATCTGTGTACTAAATTTCATCCAAATCCAGTCAGGAGGAGTTTTTGCGCGAAAGAGTAACAAACATCCATCCATCCTCACAAACTTTCGCATTCATAATATTATATAGTAAGTAAGATAAGATTAGTAGGATTTACGATTATATTCAGAAGCTATTGCGCATAAAATAGGATTATGATTCAACAAGACCTCTTGTAATCTTTAGCCTTTCTTTCTATTGAAATTGATTGATGTAGAACCTTGGTTAAAAATAAGTACAAACGTATTTTATGATTCAGTTCTTCTGAATTTTATGATGAATCAGACTTATCATTAATAAAACCTTTTTTTTGGATGAAAAATCATCAAATGATTCCTCCCTCTCTGGGCGGAGCGGAAGGGAGTGTCAGATTTTTACTGACTAAAACCCATCCATGTTCCTTCTTTTGCCCTTTGTGTTCCAAGGCATCGGCCCTTGCTTGGCATCATTAATAAAACCTATAGTATAGTATAAAACATCAGATTATTATAAAGAGGTATGTTTGTAATGTTGTATATAGGGGGTAATCTTCGGGAACTAGGTACTGTTCCGATTCTGAATTTGTTTTCACTAACTGGAAGCTAAATTGTCCCCGTGTGCTATAAGTATTGAAAACGTTCCCGTGAGTACATTCCGTACATAATGGGAGCGAAGCAGCGACCAAAAGCTACTATTAAATGGAACGAAACGTGAACAAACACTCAACGCACATCTTTATTTGATCTTTAAAAAAAGAACAGAAAACTGTGAAGATATGAAATTACCAAAGTTATGACGTAATGAAATCAGTCCCGAAATCATAGCTCAGGTGCATTGTGATTTCATTACCCATGACAGAATCAGAATCAGCTTATCACGCCTTCCAACTGTCAATATTTTTTCCTCTAAAATACGTCTGGGTCACAGTGCATCATCAGATCCGTGCCAGATATCAACAAAATGACCTCACAGAACTATACCCGTATTGTCCGGGATATGTGACCTATATTCAGTGAGATATCTGAATCAGGGAAGGCTACAGGGGGTCACTTAGAGTGCCTTTCAGAAAAGCCAAAAAATGTACTGGAATGTATTGGAAACCTCAATGTTTTGATAATTAAGTCCTATTTTGTTTTACATGAGCTTAGAGTTATAAGGTAAAACTTAGAGTTATAAGGATCAACAACAGCAAAACCATTGATGGACAAACTTAAAAAGTAATAGATTTTCAAAAATACCTTCCAAAAGCGACAATTCCGCAAAGACCTCGCCTCAAAAAAAAACAGAGAAAAAAATTTGTCGGTTGTATTTGAGTCAGATTTTCCGCGGCGCACATTTGCACTCCACATAGGTCGTCGAAGCACCCGGAACGCAATTGTTCTTCAAATTAGCGAGTTGTTCGTTAACGAGCGTTTTTCTACTCTCCCTTTTGCCGGTCGAGTGTCGTACTCTTTGGCGGGTAATTCTTTTTTGTGTAATTGCCATTACTTTGTGTTCCGGATCTCGGGAAAGGTTATTCACAGACGTCTTATTCCTTGAATAATGTTTGAATGGCCTCTCATTTCATCGATAAGAAGATTAATTAATAATGTTAATTAGAGTATGGTTGTGTCTGCTTAACCCTTCGGGGATTATAGGTGTGATGTTATGTCTATATGTATCTAATACAAATTATCTTCAACCCCTCTTACGTCTTTTAAAGTACAGGGACACCAACAGTCCCTAGTTAAAAAAAAATATTAACAAAAATACAATATAATTTTATTTTAGTATTTGGTTCAATTTGAATAAATTCAAATTCTAAATCGAAAGGCTGCGATTTTGTTGTTGATGTGCCGCTGCATTGTTGCCGTCACGTGCTCCAGCGCATTCAAACCAGCGCGAACATCGCGAATGACATTGACATGAGCCATTATTCGTGAATATTTGTGAAACTGTATTGGAAACACAAGATGGCGCCATTAGTTTAAATTTTCGCCACGAATAAAAAAAAAACCGTCCAAGTGCGAGTCGGACTCGCGCACGAAGGGTTCCGTACCATTATCTATAAAAACGGCAAAAAAAATCATATCTGTTGTATGCGAGCCCCCCTTAATATTTTTTTTGTAATTTTTAGTATTTGTTGTTATAGCGGCAATAGGGAATATGCATGATTTTTTTTTATTTCTTAAATTAATCGTTAACACATATATAACATAGAAAAAAATATAAATAGGCTTGAAAATAGTCAAATAATTTTTCAAAGTGAAATTTAAAACTTTGAATAAATTTGAGCCGTTCAAACGCCACCATTTTGCGCGCGCTTTTGATGACGTCATTGGTTGTGTCCCGTGTTTGTTTACTATAGCGTTTCAGTTACTTCATACTTATTTTGTAGTTTTAATTGCTCTACAAATCATGGAAGAAGTTAAAAAACCTTCTTATAAGTATTGTATGGTACCTAAGTGCAAAAACATTATTAATAGTACACCCGATAAACTGTTTTTTCGTATACCACGCGTTGTGAAACTACGAAAAAAATGGTGTAAGATGATGAGAAAGGATAATGTATCTCCATTATCGGTTGTATTTTGTTGTGAAGATCATTTTAACGTATGATAAAATTTATGTACAGATTATTGTGAATTAGCTATTAAGCAGTAGAAAATTTAGTCTAAAACTAACCTAACCTCGTTTACAAAAGTTCATAAAAAAAATCTATATAAGTAGAGCTTGCTCATTCCTATTGTGGTTTTACGAAATTTTGATGTTTGTTAGGGAAGATACAGTTAATTATATTGAATATAACATAGTGAAACAGAAAGGAGGAAAATATAATCTACAAGCTATGCAACACAAACGACAAAGCTATGCAAGTCAATATTAAACTGAAGTACAGAAGTAAAGCTGTCAATGTACCTACTGAAAAGAACTTCACCAATAATACTATCTGTTTTAAAAAGAAAATTGTTCGCTGATAACCCGGCTGATAGTACTTCTATATCATCTTATTCTTCTGTTACATCCCCTGGAATCCCTGGATATGCACCAAGTTGTTCATTAAATTAAAAATAGGTAAATAATTAATAGAAATTCAGATATGTTGACATCATAAATGCATCTATTTTCGGTAGATTATCCGATTGTACTTTGACAAAACCAGTTTCTGTCATCGTCCTACATTGACTACAAATATAATATTACAAGTAATCACACAGGAATATAGTTTTAAACATTTTTTCTCACAAACACTACTAACACAGTATGAATATCAACGCCGATACATCCAATGTCGTGACCAATGACGTCACATTTCGTTTTGACCAATGGTGACGCGTTTTGTAAGTTTGAATTTCCCTCCCTTATTTTTCACTTTTTAAATAATATTTTCTGGGTTTAAATAATAACTAAATAAAAAAATACCTTTTAAGTATAATGTAAATACAATAAAGAATATAGAAAAAAATATTTGAGACAAATCTAAATTATATATGAAAATTTTGAATAATTTATTTAATTGAATAATTTATGAAAATTTCAGCTTTCTAGCTATCACGGTTTATGAGATACAGTCTGGAGACAGACAGACAGACAGACCGACACACAGACAGCGGAGTCTTAGTAATTGGGGCCCCTTTTACCCTTTGGGTACGGAACCCTAAAAAAACTTGTTCCACTAAATTATCGATTATTCAGAATTTGATGACTAGTGGAAATATTTATAATTATTATCAAATGCATGATCATTCCCCTGGTTATTGGAAGTGAAAACAACCGTTCATAAAAAGAAAGTCTCATTTAAATAGGAAGCATGAAACAAAGACCAACGTAAATATTTTTAGACATACCAACCACTTAGCCACAACCTATACGGTCGACGCGTGATGGAGAAAGCAAATTATTGTTTAGGCCACCCCACGGTTCACTTAGACGCAATGGTACTCATGAAGTAGGAAAGGAAAAGACGCGCATGTTGCTTGACGCACGTGGTATCGCCTAACGTAATACATCACTAAATATTTTATTTCATTTTCCTTTAAGGTGAATGCTCCAACCAACCCGCGAAATTCAAATTTTCTTACGTTTTTTGCAATTTGCAGGACAGTGCTAGGTTGTATGTTGATTAAAATATTATTCGCGGCTGTAAGACATATGTAGTTACAGAATTATAATCATCAAAATCATCAATACAAAGCTCTAAGTTCATAAAGCTGTAGGAATGACTTTTTCTGTTTTTTTTTTGTTCCTACGCATTTATGAACTTGGAGGGTTGTATTGGTGATTTTGATGATTATAATTCTGTAACTACATATGTCTTACAGCCGCGAATAATATTTTAATCAACATACAACCTAGCACTGGCCTGCAAATTGCAAAAAAACGTAAGAAAATTTGAATTTCGCGGGTTGGTTGGAGCATTCACCTTAATGGCCAACCTACAGACACACACACACAAAACACACACACACAAAAACACACCAACAAATACACACTGCAAATATTTAAAGTAATTATCTACCATAAAATCTAAGATTAGTATAACAATTTCTTACAGGTTAGCACCGCATGCCCCGTTTTCTTAATAGCTGTGCCATGAACACTATACTATAAAATTAATACCAACGGTGCCAGTACTCAGTACAGTTGCCAGGTGCGTAGTACTCGCAACCGGCGTGCGTGTATGACCAGATGTATGAACGTAGACGAGGTTTAAGGAGTATGCAGGAATCGTAGAAGGTGGCGTTCTGTAGTTTCTGCATACCCCCATGGGAAAAAAATGGTTTATGTGTGTATGTATGTAATAAATAATTAACTAAAACATCATTCACATCACATTGTACATCCCATAATGTACCCACAATGATAATATCAATCACGGGAGTGAAGTACATCTTCTAAATATAGTATAACGAGCTGGGTAAACTTAAGGTCCTCGAGGGAAATCAGGTTGATCGCAGATAACACCAGCCATCAGGTAGGAGCTCGTAAATATCTTTGTTACAAATGTACCTATAACGTTGTTGCTGCTATAAATTTTATGGAATGGAGACTGTTCACCGTTATCTAGTTGGTTTGTCTTTTCTTTTGAGAAAATAAACACAATTTATACGATCACGTTATGATTTTAAAGTTTAAAGTGACGCAGTTTTATATTTTATATGTTTCTACGAGGGTACTGCCTCGTTGGTTTATTGGTGCAACCGCGACTGCTGAGTACGAAGTCCTGGGTTCGTTTCCCAGGTCGGACAAAGTGATATTGGGTTTTTCCCTTAAGAATTTCTCAGTAGCAGCTAAGGAGTCTGGATCTGTGTCCGGTTATGGCAATAGGCTCGCCTCCTATTAAGTACATACAGGAGTACTAAATGTGGGTGTACTAATGGGTACGTCTCAGTCTAATCCTGCGGGGATTACAGGCGGGTTCATGAAAACAAGTCACCCACAGGATTTTTAAGGACATAATGCATTGCTCCACCCATTTGGAAAAATGAGTCGCTCGACGAAGACGGCCTTATGTAGTCATAACTCATAACGCAATGAATATTCCTGAACTGTCAAATGAATGGTATTGTAATTGTAAGTCTGTTGCACAATTACCCCGCACATCTTCGGGTACATTGCATAAAAACAATGGTAGACTCAAAAAAAAAACAAAAATGTAAGTGCACCAGAGGAAGACCACTTTTGTTTTCACACGATAAGCAGTCATTTGTTTTCGATCACATATTTATTCAAATTCGTTTACAGAACACAAAGTTAACAAAATACATAACATAACATCACGCCGGCAATCCCGGAAGGGTTAGACACAGGTGTTATATACAGAGAGTTCCCTGTTATGTTTAAGTCCCGTGTAATTGGGGGCGAGCCGGGCTCAAATCCAGACTCCAAGACTGCTACTGAGAAATTCCTGATGGAAAAACCCAATAATACCTTGCCTGACCTGGGAATCGAACCCAGGACTCTATGCTCAGCAGTCGCGTTTACGACTACTAGACCAACGACCAACCAAAATCGTTTACAAAAAACACAGTTAACTCAATGTTGTCAACTTAAATGCTTCCAATACAATAATATTGCAAGTCAAATTGTTCCAAGTTGGACGCTTTTTCAGCTAAACACATTTGCTTCCCAGAAAAAAGACCATCGAGTTTTCCCTTATACCTGACTACCTGTACCTCTTCGAAGCGACAAGGTTCGTAATTCATGAATGAACAGGGACTAATGCGTATTGACCGGGCGAATACACGTTTTTTGCTCTCTAAGGGATTCATTCAGGCTTTTGCTAGGATTCAGGAATCGAATAGCAGGTAAAAGAGTCGAAATGTCAGAGCTTATTTACAGAGGGAAGATAAATAAATAATAAGGGTTTGTCTGCAGGAAAATTCTGAATGCTACTAATCATACAACAGTCTTCATACTTGCAATAGTCTTCTGAGCATGTTGCTAGCAAGACTGAACGCCACTTATGGGGCGGCACCTGTCCGTAGGGCATGTACTGTTGCCAGGTGTCTCCAGGAGGTGATGGAATTAAGTACTTACTATTAGTAAAAGTTTATCGTTCTTAGTTATTGTGTGTTTTAGTCAATTATACTAACAAAGACTAAGGAATACTAACAATTTTATGGGCTATCTACCTGAATTAAGATAAATAAATTAAATAATTAAAGGTGACACATGAAACTCTCCATAGAAAATCTAAAATGTCAAACGGCTACTTCTGAATTAGGACTTCACAATTACTTATGTAATACCTTTCTCAGGATCACCGCACTTGGCACAATGCTAATACCTTTTTTTTTTTATGTTTGATGGGCCTACTCTTGACCTCAAACTAGTCCTGAGGACAGAGATGAGGTCGACGATGGAACGAGCTAACCCAAAAGAAGCCTATTAACTCGCGACTTAAATAGATTGGGGTCATATGAACTTGGGAACACCGACGAAGGCAGGGAATTCCACTCCTTGGCTGTGCGCATAATAAACGATGTAGCAAAGCGCTTCGTGCGAATGTGTGGAACATCGACAAGGAATGGGTGATAACCCGCAGTACGTCTGGACTCCCGATGGAAGAAGGGAGATGGTGGAATGATCTCGTGGAGCTCTTGGGCACACTCACCGAAGTACAGCCTGTAAAAGACCGACAGACATGCAACTCTGCGCCGGTGGGCCAGGCTATGAAGCTTGGTACTCACCAACTTATCGTCACCAATGAGCCTCTTGGCTCTGCGCTCAACAGAGTCGAGTGTGGCTAATTGGTATTTGGCTGAGCCATCCCAAAGGTGACAGCAGTACTCCATGCCAGACCGAACTTGAGCTTTATATAGGGTTAAAAGCTGTTCCGGCTTGAAGTACCGCTTAACCTTATTTAGGATACCCAGCTTTTTTGCCGCTGTTTGAGCTTTCGACTCAATGTAGGCACCGAAGTTGAGATTCGCACTCAACTTCGTACCAAGAAGCTCGAGGCTGTCGGTAACTGGTACAGATGTACCCCGGAAAGTAGGAACCAGATTGAACGGACTCCTTTTGGCGGTGAACAGGCACACTTGGGTTTTGGTGGCGTTAAAAACAACCAGATTTTCGTCACCCCACTTGGAGACGAGACTTAAGGCTGAATTTGTTCGCTCTACCATGGCCTCTCTCAATGAACGCACTTCTTCACCGCTGGCTTTTGCGCTGGATACATAACTCTCCATGACAGTGCTGTCGTCTGCGTACCCAACAATACCCGGAACCAGAAGGTCATTGATGTGCAGCAGGAAAAGTGTCGCGGAGAGAACAGACCCCTGAGGAACTCCGGCATCAATAGCGATAAGGTCAGAGGAGCAGCCATCAATGACCACTCGGATCGACCGTTCACTCAAGAAGTCAGATATCCAGCAGCAAAAGTCAACGGGAATGCCGTATGCAGGAAGTTTGCTCAGCAGGCTTGCGTGCCATACCCTGTCGAAAGCCTTCGAGATGTCGAGCGACACGGCAAGGGCTTCGCCGTGTTTCTCGATGGCCTCGCCCCAGCAGTGCGTAGCATACACTAGAAGATCCCCAGTTGATCGTCCCCGGCGAAAGCCATACTGACGGTCACTGAGTAGGTCGTTTGCTTCTAGGTACGCCAGCAGCTTCCCATTGAGAACCTTTTCCATAACTTTACAAAGTATGGAGGTGATGGCGATTGGTCGATAGTTACTGGGGTCGGCACGACTACCCTTTTTGGGTACTGGTTGTACATTGGCAACCTTCCATGACTTCGGTACCGTTCTGGTTTTAAGAGAGAGGCGGTACAAGTGTGTCAACACAGAAGACAACTCAGGCGCACAGTTCCTCAAGACTCTTGCTGGTATACCATCAGGACCGCTAGCCTTGTTCACGTCTAGGCTATGGAGTACTCTACGAACCTCTTTCATGTGTATTGTGATCTCCGGCATCGAAGAATCACAGTGAGGAATCGTTGGTGGCTGTTTTGAGCCAGTATCTAGACGTGAATTGCTCGCAAATAGAGATGCAAACAGGTTTGCCTTCTCAGTAGCGGAGTGAGCTAGTGACCCATCCGGTTTTTGCAAGGGGGGTAATGTGGGCCGGCAGAAGTTGGTTTCGACCGATTTGGATAGGGACCAAAACTGTTTACTACCAGAGGGGTAGGAAGCAAGCCTAGCCCCTATGCGGCTGACGTGGTCGAAACGCGCCTTTCGGATCACCCGCTTACAGGACTTTGCGGCAGAATTAAAAGCTCTTTTCTTCGCGCGAACCCGTCGAGCTTGGACTTTGCGGTCACGGGCTTGCACCCAGGCTTGGTATGCAGACTGCATACGAGCTTCAGCACGAGCGCAGTCCACATTGAACCAAGGACGGGCTTTGTGACCGAGCGGTATGTCGGAGAATGGAATAAAGTATTCCATTCCCTGCCGTATCACGTCCGCAACCGCTTCAGCCGAACAAGAGGGGTCGCCCGAAGAAAAGCACACTGGATGCCAAGGGAAGGACGCAAAAAAGTGCCGCATCTCATCCCAGTCTGCTGACTCGTATCGCCAAACTCGCCTCTTGCCCCTAGGGCTATCATCCGGAGGAGAGCTGATAGATACGGACTTTACCAGACAGTGGTCAGATGTTCCCAGTGGGGCTGATACCGATACTGAGTGCCTGTCTGGGTCAGTGGTCAGCAGCAAGTCCAAGCAGTTGGGTGTGTGCCCGTCAACGTCTGGCACCCGCGTAGCCTCTCTCACCAGCTGGGTAAGATCTAGCGACAATGCAAATCTGCGCGCCTCTCTCCCAGCATGGTCAGTTTTCTGGAACGGGAACAACCACTCATCGTGGTGGGCATTAAAGTCCCCCAGAAAAAGAAGCTCCGCGGTTGGGTATCGTTGTTGGGCACAATCCGCCTTCTCCATCAGGTGCTCAAAGAGCCTGGTCGTCTCCTGGTCACCGCTGTGCGACCGGTAGACACCGACGTAGAGGGATTTCTCCACCCCGGTATCCACCAGTATCCAGATGGTAGACCTATCAATCAATCAACTCAGCTTATCACAGTCAACTGTTGGACATAGGCCTCCTCATGCTGCACCACCAGTCCCTGTTCTCCGGCTGCCGCATCCAGTCTGAATCAGCCACCTCTATAATATCGTGGGTCTATCTAGCTGTGGGCTGCTGAATGCTGCTACCTACACCCAAACTCAATTCTTTTTACTCAATTGATAGCCAGGCAATTCTTTCCCCAGCACCATGTTTCAAACTGTCCTTCACGCTAATTCTTCCTATGTTCCCTTGGTCATAAATATTAAACCGCCGGTGATATACGACACATTACGACGTTCGTTATGACGTCACAGTACTTAAGTCGTCTGTCCAATGTGACAGTTACTTTTCACTAAACAGGTGATGGACAGAAGTATTAGTAGTTGCTTAATTAATGCCCGCTAACACCAATCATTAATCGCGTTTGACGTTAAACATGTACATACATATAATATATGTCGGATTTGATTATTAGTACGGACTTGGAATAAATTGCAACCGCGCCGGTGGTAATTATCATGTGACCTACTTACCAGTCTACCCTCACCATAGCGTGCTTCTACAGGGTCTTTGTATTTACAGCTCACGGCGAGGACGACATTGGGTGTCTGATCGCAGCGGAGTTGAGACGTCCCGGTATTGTACCCGATTCATGCCCCGTGGTATTGTGTGAAATTGTAATTTCAAGTAATTTATTGTTAGTTTAATAAAAACAGCGTTTCGCACCCTGTGTATTTTCATTGCACGAAACCCATCTTCTGCCCACATGATGTACGAGCCTAACGAAATAAATCCTAAAAATCCGACTTACATAACATCTTTTTGTTTCTTTTCACGGTTTGATAATGACAAAAACAGAGTTTTGTTTTAAATATTTTTGTGTGTAAACGCAGTCAGCGATTTGTGGTGTAAGCTGGCCCAAGTCATAGATTCACTAAGTCAGTATTTAAAACATTTTTTTACAGACGCCAGCACATGAAGCTACTACAATCTGTCAAATTATTTTTAAAATATTTTCAACTTTATCGCTAAAACATTAGATTCAAGGTTGATTCGGAAAATTTGACAATTTCGGGTAACTTGATGTGCATCTGTACCATTCCTGGCATAAAATTCCATCGAGTTTGAAACTTTTCGGCGATACTTTTAACCAAAATTAGGACGCTTCTTTACTATCTTTCAATCTTCACAGAACCGCATAAATCCAATCCATTACGTACGAATCACAGGTAAAATGGCCTTACAAATCTTTTCAATAAACTTGGTAAGCATTTTCAAGAGCATCTACGGTTTTCCAGAAAAATATCGCAAGAATAAAGCATCTTGTCATGAGAATGATTGCACTTTTATAAGCACTTGAACCACTGATAGGCTGATATAAGCACTCACGTAGATTAAAACCTATGAAATAAATAATATGAATTCGGAATATGACACTCGGTTAGTGGTATATTTCCATCGACTAGGTAACACTAATTTAGTTTGATTTCAGTATACGCTGTTATGAATAATTAGGTTGATGCACGTGCAATTTTGTATCAAGTTCTGATTTAGTTGATTGATGTTTAGAGCCTATTAAATGTGTCCATCAAACTAATTATCGAAATTTCTGGTAAATAGTTACCAGAAATTTCGTTAATTCGTCTGGTTGGCATAGTACAGGCTCTGCCTAGTTTGGGATCAGATGGCGGTGTGTTGGTTGTCCCAAAATATTCTTATTATAGTTATAAGTGTTATAACATTAAAACTAAATAAAAAACATTTTAAACTTTTGTCTAGGCCCTTTTTTTTTTCTTCGGGTGGGAAATCATCAAATGACTCCTCCCGCTCTGGGCGGAGTGGAAGGGAGTGTCAGACTTTTACTGACTAAAAACCACCCATGTTCCTTCTTTTGCCCTTTATGTTCCAGGGCCGCGGTATCTCTTTCGAACAGTCCCGCAGCCCTGGCATGCATCCGCCCTTGCGGGCCCCTCTTGTTTGCTGACATCTCTTTGAGTCGCGCGTGGAACACGAACGCGCCGTCGACACGGCCTGTTGTCATAAGACGGACGGATGGCGAGCTAGCCCATTACTCACCGTCCACAGGCCCGCGCCTACGGTGGCCGAGAGCCATCACGGCGTGGCCCCCGACGCCCGATGCTTCTCCCGCGGCGGCTGGGACGTGAGGTTCTCTCCCTCTCACGTTCCGCTACCTCCTTCGCTAGCATGACTGCTTCGCAGAAGGAGGTGACGGCTTCCCATTCCCTCTCGCCCCGGACCATGGCTTGAACCAGGGCCGGACGCGAGAGGTCGCCGCCGCCAATCGCCTCTACGAGGCTTTGTCTAGGCCCTTAAGTTAGAGTACCATAATTATAAAATAGGTCGTCGATACAAAATATGAATTTCCTTTTAATTTAAAATATTCCAAATTAGTTCTACGATTAATACAACTTGGCACAACACCTTGTTATACCAATATCGGAAAAATGAACGTCTATCACAATCCATACAAGTCATCTCCTCATATCGATTTACGTCTTACTCCTTACGAAAATGGGAAGACTTCAACTGGTGAGATTGCCTCGATTTTATATGAACTGTCTGAGCCAAAGACTTCCCGATGTCACAACCCTTTTTCATAGACGTCGTTTCACACAGACAGCTGATTTGTGCCGAAGCTATTTCCATTTTCCATCGATCGGTGAGAAATGCCAGTTTGACGTGAATGCATAAGTCAAGAATATTTTAAGAGCGAATATAAAAGTTTTGGTAGTAAAGTCTTGGCGATAACAAACACTTTTTGTTCGAACTAGAGACTGGTTCTGTCATTTATCATGTGGATTCTCACAGAAATAGGCTATTGAAAAGAAATAAGTTTATCTAAAAGGGAAAAGGCGTATAATATTTGCGCGTTAAGATCCTTCTACTGTGACTAATCCATATTGCCGTTTTTGTCACGACCATAAACTATTTATTTGTTTTTTTTTTATTACAAAATGGGCCTGCTCTTGACCTCGATCACGCCTGGTGGAAAGCGATGGTTGAGGTCTATGATGAAACGAGCATACCCAGAAGATGCCTGTTCACTCTTGCTTTGAAGGCAGATGGGACGGGAAGGTTATATGTTGTGTATCAAACAAAAAAAGTTACCTCGTACGAGAAACACGTCATGGAATTCATTCCCTTAGTAGCCCTTTTATTGATAGGTACTTTAATAAAAAACTTTCTGTGGACTTTATTCTTCTACTCTTTAGCTTATGTTATCTTAAAGATATAAAGCCGGCCATAGACGGTAGATTATGCATGACGGTTTTAAGTGTGCATGCAAAACTTTCATGCGAAACCGACTTCCATAGAGAACGCACAAGTAACTGCAAGCCTGCCGGTTGGCTCATTTGCAAGCATGGCATCACCAGCAACACACGACGATATATATGGTTGATTAAGTGGGTTTATTAATTGAGGAGCTCGTGACTAAATAAGAACAGCCGCTCGGGGCGATCTTTAGGTTAAGCCGTGCTTACCTAGGTTGGTCCATGGATGGATGACCTTGACCACTCATTACATACCGAATAGTACATACCGAGTTTCGTCCGTGCCTCGGAAAGCACGTGAAGCCGTTGGTCCCGGCTGTCATTTGTAGATCTTTGACAGTCGTTACAGGTAGTCAGTGACCCGAAAGTCTAACAACCAGTCTTACCAAGGGGTATCGTATTACCTAGCACTAACTGGGTTGTGGAGGTCAGATAGGCAGTCGCTCCATGTAAAATACTGGTATTCAGCTGCATTCGGTTAGACTGGAAGCCGACCCCAACATAGTTGGGAAAAGGCTAGGCAGATGATCAAGTGGGTTTATTAATTGTAATTAAAAAAAATCAAAGAGCTGAGAACTGAGAGCTGTGCATGCGACCTTCACCACACGATCTAGATCTATCAGTTATGCCCGCGCAGTCATAAGCAAGCGTAAAAATGTCTATTTTGATATTCTGTAGGTTGCATGTACTTTTACTGGGAAGGATCCTGTACCGTTCGACTGTACAGGTAAAACTGCACATGAATAACCTATCGTCTATGTCCGGCTTTAAAAAAACAAAGCCCTAAAATCCTCTGGACCTTACTGTTCAAGCTGCATCGTAAACTAGACCTTATTTTTAATCGTTAGTGATGTCAAGTGAAACTACTGCTAATCTTATGTATAACAGCGTACGTAGCAGGTGTAAGCGACTTCCCACATGACCGGGGCTAATTGTGTCTTGTTTTACAAACAAATTGATGTGACGCGTAAGTTCGAGTTGTTCGAGTTTACTTGTTACGTAAACTCGTCTGTGACAACCTTTGGATGTTTCTGGTATGGTAACTATAAAAGAATTAGGTTATGTAAGGTAATTTTTAGGGTTCCGTGCCCAAAGGGTAAAACGGGACCCTATTACTAAGACTTCGCTGTCTGTCTGTCTGTCTGTCTCCAGGCTGTATCTCATAAACCGTGATAGCTAGAAAGCTGAAATTTTCACAAATGATATATTACTATTGCCGCTATAACAACAAATACTAAAAATTAAAAAAAAATATATATTAAGGGGGGCTCCCATACAACAGATATGATTTTTTTGCCGTTTTTATAGATAATGGTACGGAACCCTTCGTGCGCGAGTCCGACTCGCACTTGGCCGGTTTTTAATTTTTTAATATAATCTTGTATCTATCATTACTTGGAGAGTTGGAGGCTAAAGAAATTGACGGTCATGACGTGAGCTGACTCTGAACGGAGATATTTGGAGTACAGCGTGTATTATTAATGACATAATATAATATCACGCCTGTAATCCCCGAAGGGTTAGGCAGAGGTGTATCTAATAATATACCCACATTTTGTTAGTTATGTTTAGGTTCCATGTAATAGGGCCAATCGCCATCAGCAGGTGACCATTCCAGACTCCGTGACTGCTACTGAGAAAATTTTGATGGGAAACCCAATAACACTCTGCCCTACCTGAGATTCGAACACAGGACCTTATGCTCAGCCGTCACTAGATCAACGAGGCAGCATCTATGAGTAGGATAATTTTCTGATCTGATAGAGTTCTTATTCATAATCTAAGTTTTGAACACAAATTGAACAAAAGTATAAACATCAATAGGTAATATTGTGTTCAGCAAAAAACGCACACTCCACTTATCGGACTCATAAGGCACTCCATAAAATCATAGTAGCAACTGTTAATAAGTATGAAAGATTTTTTTTATTAATTAAGTATTCCAATATCATGCAATAAAGTCGCTTTCAATCGAATAATAAATTGGAAAAACGAATACACTTAGCTTGCACAAAAGAACACTAGCTACCAAACAGATATCAAGAAGAGATATTAATACTTTTTACTACTTAAATATTTCTTCATTACACAAAAACAGTCATTTCAATTTAATATAGCCAAATAGCCCCATTTTATATGTAAGTAATAAATTTCATTTTACCGTTCCCAATGCATTTCAATTTTCGTATAAATTACATTCGTCGAAAAATAACGTCGACAGGTAGAATCGCCTTGTAAGTTATTGGTGAGATAAAATGCACCTAGGTACAGTTTTATCTTAGCCCAGTAGTATTACGGAATAAGACTACCTGTCCACTGCAACAAGAGAAAGGGAACGGAGCTCTGCAAATTTTAACCAATAGAATTGTGTAAAATCTAAACCCCGCTCCGCTCCGCACATTCTATGCTGTTGGTTATAATTTGCACAGCTTCGCTACTCTGTTCTATTCTCCAGTGGACAGGAAGCCTAAGGCTCGGACTAAAGCGGCTGAAAGCGGAGACGAGTGGGGCGGAGACGAGTGAAGCGCAGACGAGTGGAGCGGAGACGAGCGGTGCGGAGAGTTGTACAAGATTCGAGTAATCACAGGAGAGATGAGACACGCGATTTAAATTTCAACCAATGGGATTTTTCGGTTTCCGTACGTCTCCTCTCCGCTCGTCTCGGCTTTGGTGTAATCTGAGCCAAAAGGAGGCTGTAATAAGATTAGCCTATTACAATAGAGTATTTTAGGCTTTAATTTTATAACCAACTAGCTTTTTCCCGCGACTTCGTTCGCGTGGAAAAGTGACTTCCGGCAGATTTTTGGTTTTACCCACATAGTTCCCGATCTCGCGGGAAGAATTTTCAGTACTGAATTGATGCCGACTCTTGACCAATAGATGGCGCTGTATGTCCGGAATAATTTTTTTTTATTTTATTTTTTGTAATAAAAACTATCCTATGTCCTTTCTCAAGTTCCAAACTATGTCTGTACCAAATTTCACACAAATCGGTTCAGTAGTTTAGGCGTGAAGCAAAGACAGACAGACAGAGTTACTTTCGCATTTATAATATTAGTTTGGATTAGGTACTTAGCTAATATTACTTAATTCCCTTATATACCTACCTACCGGTAGTGTGACACATTCTTGGTGGCTTAATGACATGCCTTTTAAAAGAATATTCTTTAGGTTTTACGAGTACACTTCACTTTTATGTTTTGTCAAGAAACATACCAAATACTACATTTTGTAGTTTATTCGTACTTCAGCATTCTACCTCTAACCGATTTTTTTTTAATTGTGCCATACTGGCACACAGAATTTCGAACCCAAAATATTATAAAAAGTTACACTCACTAATCACTGGACCAACTCCGTAGCTCCTCGTATCTCCTAATTACACAACCGCTAGCCATTACAGTCCAGATTTAATTTTCCGCAGACTACCCTCAAGTCCAACTACAAAGAATTAATAGAAACCGTTTCACGCACCCACAATGCGAAACTTGTTTCAAAAGGATCACGTATACACGTTCCATATAAGTTTTTCGTTATCAACACTTTGGTAGCCCACATTACGTTCTTTCGGCGTAAAACTTTATTTTCGATAAAGACTCTCTAACGAGTTCAGAGTTGGGCAATGTTAGTGTTAAGTTCGACGGTTTATTTATCCAAAGGATTTTCTGATGCCACAGACGTTGGATTAACGGGTCCTAATGACTTTGATGCTCCTCAATTGGATTAGTTTTGGGTACGCCCGTATATTTTTGGGCGTTTACTGAGTGCGTGGGCTTGATGCTGAAAGCTTTGCGCGTCAGCGTATCATTATTGGGTAAATTAGGTCATAATGTTGAAATTAGAAAGCGTTTAAAATCGTATACAGAATAGATAGATAGTACAATTTTTAAAGTCTGAAATGTATTGAATAAACTGTGTTACCGAATTTAGCGTTTGACCTGCCGTCCATATGGGTCCTTTCTAAAAAGAAAGGGTTAAAAATAAACATTGAACGATTTCAGTACTTTAATTAGTGGTGTAAAACGTTGCTTTACACCACTTAATAAAATACTGAAATCGTCTCCAAAATAATGTCCAGCCACATTCTTAAAACAATTCAAATACGCAATATTTTTCAGGAAAAATATACGGAATTAACTCCCACTTTCACGGGATGACTTTAAAAATGCAAAAGTACGGGTCATAATAAAAAAGTATGCACACGTTATCTCATGACATCTAATCTGCATGATGTAACCTCGTAATGCTCCCGGGTATAACCGGAGCGTAGGTAATATAAATATGCGTCTCGTTATACATTACTTTCGTGCTCTTTTTTAGTTTTGCAGCCAGTTTCTTCTGCATCCGATCCTTATCTGTTTTTTTTTTCGAATTGCAATTGGCTTTTATTTTATTTTTTCGTTTTGTTTATTTTATTTATTTACTCTTTATTTAAATAACAAGCAGTTAACGTGTTAGTTATGCTTTGTTTGATAATTGCCGTGCATATAACTAGATAACAATGTAAATTGATGAATAATAATAAAATTCTTTTGTATTATTCTAAGTAAGAACTTTCTCTAAACAACTTTATTATATTATTTTACGCCTTGTATAAAACATGATTCAACAAATTCAATTTTAAACCGTATCATGAACACATGACTACAAAATTTTATGTGCTTCAATAAAATTTTACGTGTGTTTACTACATTAATACAGAATAACGACAGCAGGTGTTATCCTGTGTTATTTACCGCCTGTCTGTCTAGACGGAATTCGCCTTAAATAGGGCTGGAAGCTGCCTATTCATGCACAGTACCTGCCCATAAAAATCTGTAGCAATTTCGAGCTAGCTTTGTATTTTATTGTCTTGTCGTCCTAATTTTTTGGGTGGAAGTCTTTCTTTCTTTTTCTTTTTTTTTTCTTTTGAAGTCTTTGTTTTATTGTAGAAATAATCGCAATCTGTGTTTTCTTGATTAGTCTTATCATTGTCTGTCTACCCTTTCCTATGTTGGTTCAGTCTTACCGGGTGTAGCTTAATTACCCGTAAAAATACCGGTATTTTACGGTCTTTGACTTCTACATCAAAGTTGCTGGGTAACACGAAACCCCTTGGTAAGATTAGACTTTGACAGACTCTCAGGCTGACTACCCGAAACGAAAGTCAAAAGATCCAAAAAACAATCACAGCCGGGACTAACAGCTTACCGTGCTTTTTAAGGCATTTCGGGGTTTCGGTATGTAACAGATGAGTACCCATCCACGTACCGACCTCGGCAAGCGTGGATTAACCTGACCGGAACGACTGTTATTATTTAGCCACAAGCTGTTTTGATTGATTAGTTATTGGGATTAGGTAATTTGAACATTTATCATGCGCACATTAAAACTAACAGATATGAATTAAACATTATCAGAGTACATCTGAGTTTAATGTGCATCACAATCAATAAACCTTGCAACACAAAGTGCGCATAATCATTTGCGGTCGTAAGTCAGATATGCAGGTGGCATTAGTTAAATCGGAGATGATAGCCAGATGCACTAATAATTAATTAAACCACAGACTGGAGCAGCCGGTATCTGCGGTGTCACACTGTTACTACCGCTTTATATTATGACAGATGTTCAGTATGCATCAGGCACTGGTCCCACCACCGACGAGGAACGACTTGCTATCGCTCAAGAACTGTACACAAGATTGTAGTTCATGTGATAGTAAATATAATATAGGTAACTAGTGAAAAAAACACCTTTATCGAAGCCGCAAGGCACTTGTACTTCCCGTCGTTGCGATCATTTTGTTGGACTGGATCATCTATACCTTATTTTATATAATAATATTATAAAGCTGAAGAGTTTATTTGTTTGTTTGCTTGAACGCGCTAATCTCAGGAACTGCTGGTTCGATATGGAAAATTCTTTTTGTGTTGGATATTCCATTTATCGAGGAAAGCTATAGGCTTATGTAACATTACGCTACGACCCTTAGGAGCCGCGCAGCGTGTGACACGACGGGGGACAGCTAGTAATTAGTAAACCTTTTAGTTACAGAGATATTGAAGGTCAACATTCCAACTTTTTCAATAAATTTTTAAACACTTTTTTTTGAGTACAAGTTTTAAATGTTCTATAAACTTTACTTTTAATACCTACATGACCCCTGTACTTTTCAATGCATCCATCAGCAAAATGTTTTCAGTGCGTTCCACATGTTTAAAATATTTTTTGCGCAGTGTTATTTAGTGCGCTGTACAGAATGCTTTGTTGGCGGATATGTGGTTTATTTATCATGGGTCCTTTTACAAGCTGTATTTATTAATTGTGTTCGCTGACTGTTCACACGGCCGGCGAGAAACTCTGATAAACAAATAACTCGTTTTATTTGCTAGCTCCACTCTCCTCTCGCTAGTCGTCGTCGGTAGGACGTCTGTCTGAGCATATGTTTCCTTGTAGGTCACTAATACGACATGGATAGCTAATTAGCCTATAATGTTCCCACTGCTGGGGCACACGGCCTCCTGTCTATGAGAGGGAATGGGCTATAATCGACCATGCGGGCCCATCGCGGTTTGGTACTGGTTGGTACACTGGGCCATCGCCACTCTCATACGACAACGACACGACTACGACATGGTTGTCGGAGGCTTAATATTTAGTAATGTCCTTAAGATAAGTTGTATCGAGCAATACTTTGCAGGAAATCCATAATTGTATAATGTTCTGCTTTGAAGTCAGGATCTACATAGTTTTTGCGGAATTCAAACCAAATATATTTGTATGAATGAATGAATGAATGAGACATTAATTTGCAAGAATATAGGTAGCTGTGGATGTGGTTCGCTTTCTGGTTTTGTGTAAAAAATCTGTTTTTGCTTGAAGGTTTATTGATTGTGATGCAGATTAAACTCAGATGTAACTGATAGAAGTTTAATTGACTGTTTAAAGTACTCTGATAATAGTTAATAATATATCTGTTAATTTTAATATGACTATGAAAAATTGACAAATTACCTAATTCCAATAACTAATCAATCAAAACAGCAGTCGTTTGGGTCGATCTTATAGGTTAATCCACGCTTGCCGAGTTCGGTCCGTGGATGGGTGATCATCTGTTGTATACCGAAACCCCGAAATACCTTGAAAAGCACGGTAAAAAATCTGTCATTGTTTATGCTTAAAAAGTATTAATAAATATTGTAAGATTTAGAAAAGGTATCTTTTGTGCAAAAGAGACTTTTACATTAGGCAAATAAATGTAATAAAAGTTATCCGTTTGTCTTTTGTCACCTTTTTTTGTTTGTCTTTTTGTAACAGTAGCTACTCGTATGTCTAAACATTGTTAGCTTCAAAAGGTCTCTTGATATGAAATTCAATTAATTAGCACAAGTTCAGTAATACTGCATTGGAAGGTAGAGTGAAACCAATAGTGCACTCCATCAATTTGTCAAATTAATAATAATTGCCTCTAGCTTTTGCGGTGGCTTCCCCGGTATTGTAACTAAAATTGCCATCGGTTAACACTCAAAATTGTTGTTGAATGACAAAGACATACCAAAGATTTATTTGAAATCGTATCGATACTAATATTAAAAGAATTCTTCTTTCTTCTTCTTTTTCGTGTGATTAGTGGTAACCTGGTGTCAGTGTTTTCATGGGCCTCTGACTTGGCTTTACATGCCGTCGAGAAATATCTCAGGCATCAGGCATGATGGCTTGGTTTCGTCGCAATGTCTTCCTTCACCGAAACAGGTGACAATAATACAATACGCACATGACTTCGAAAAATCAGAGGTGCGTGGTGCGTTCTTGGGTTCGAACTCGAGACCTATGACTTGCCAGTCCGACGGTCACGCCACATCACACACACACACACACACATCACTGCAACTATTAAATTAACAAGAAGAATGAACGTGATAGTGATTCTATTTTATTTATTTAGTTAGATATTTAGTTTGTAAAATGTTGGATCACAAAAGGGATGAATGAAAGGTATTTGTATGTGGCTGAGATGAGAATGCTAAGGGGGATGTGTGGTATTACGCGAATGGATAAAAAAAGAAATGAGTACATAAGAGGAAGTCTGAAAGTGACTGAAAAGTTGTGTGGTAATCAGTTATCGTGGTATGGGCATGTAATGCGGAGGAATATGGAAAATGTCGTGAGGAAAGTTTTGAGTATGACTGTGGATGGGTATAAGAGTAGAGGAAGATCAAATAAAAGATGGATGGACTGTGTGAAGAATGATATGGCACGAAAAGAGGTGTCTGATGAGATGACGAGTAATAGAGAAGTATGGAAGAAGAAGACATGCTGCGCCGACCCCAAATGAATTGGGACAAGGGCAAGAGAATGATGATGTAGTAACTTGATGCGCTGGCGACTGTAAGTAAACAGCTGGACGGATTTCAATACAATTTGGCACACAGGTAGACCATGACCTCGGTTCGGTGATAATTTCGGTCAACCACGCGAGCACAGCCTTGGGCAAAGGTTATTTATCGACACGTGAATCATTCTAAACCCAAATCATGAAGTTTATACAAAAAAAGAACTTGTTCAAAAAATTCGTCGCTTGTTGCTGCGGACCATCCAATGTCGATAAAATAAATAAACAATAGATTTTTATATCAGGCAGAGTGGTAAATGGACTGATGTTGAAAATAAATAGAACCGACTCGTTTATTAGTAACAAGTGTGTATTTTCTTAAACATTTAAACAAAAATTGTTAAAGTCTATTAATAAAAAAAATATTTAACATTAAACCACAACAAAACAAACAAAACCATTTAAACTTAATATAGGTCTTCAATTGAGGGCATAAAATTGTCTGGTATTTGAGAGTTGTCCACTTGTCGTTTTCTGAAAGCTGGTGCCATGAAATGTGGCTTTGTTGGACTAGCCTTGCTAGCATCCTTGTCTCTCTTACTTTTCTTAACCACCTTCCTCTTCGCAAGGGTCAGTAATGACTCTCCTTCTACTGTATCACAAGGGAAAGATTTCTTAACGCTGAAAACTTGGCAAGTCGACACTTGAGTATCGTTTGGTTGGCCCGCACTTGGTAGATTCGTTTCTTTAACTTTTAGGGCAAAAACATTGCCGTCCACGTTATATTTAGTTACTGTTATTGACTTGGAAGTTCGCTTTTTTGATTTGATTCTTCTAGTTTTAGTGGTGGTCTTTTCGGTGGTACCGCTGTCCAAATCTCTCTTGTTTCTATAAGACGTCTTAAGTCGCAAGACTTGTTCGTGTAGTGTGTCACTATCTGATATAGTTTCAACGATTTGATAATGAGTTTTGTAAGCTTTGATTGCTCGTTCCATACAGTCGATGCAGTGCCCACAGCTTAGGTCCATGAACACCGATTGCAAGTCATTGACCATTTTAACAAGTGGTGGTCCATTGATGTTCAGTAGGACCTTCTTCGGCATCGGCATTTGACGGATTTCCATTGAGTTGTTGAATTTTATTTCTGAGACCGAACTGGATTCACCTACAAATAACAATAGCTATAGTCTCGGAAAAATAAAGCCAATGCTATCTTTGTTAGAAGTCACAAATTACAACAAACAATTTTTTTTTTAAATCTAAAGTCAGTGCCACAAAATTAAAAGAGATAGAAAATGCAATAAAAACTGCAAATACAATTTAAATTAGAAGCTGTAAAAAATAACAGGGTCTTTCCACAAATCACGGCAACTCACCGAACGCTTGCGGCAAGTGTGCGACTAGCGCGCAGAACAACAGGGAACTCATTAGTTCCATTTGTCCTCTCGTTGTGAAGGTGTCTTCGCTCCTGCAGACAATCTTCTTACTAAAGTGCGCTAACAAGCTTCGTTACAGCGCGGAGTTTTACGAAACGCGCAGTGTTGCTCACAGTCCGCCCGACGCTTCCCGGCGCTCCTGCTTAAATGTTTTCAAGTGTACATGCTTCGTTATAATTAAAACGTTACTAAAGATGTTAAAGATAATGAGGTATTTAATTGTTTTTTAACGTTCATTTGTCTTATTTTAGGATTTATCATCTTTGACAGATTTGATAAAAAATCTAACTAAGATCGAAATATCAAAAATAATGGCCTTACCAAAAATCCAAAGTTTGCTTTCTCAGATTTGTTCCCACCTCAAATGCACAGCAGCTCAAATAATCGGAATAAACAAAGCGACGGAAGATTTATTCTCAACTGAACTGCGTGTTGGATTCTGGAAATCAACAAGAATAATGTGAAATTGAAGTGAAAAATCTTACTTATATCCACGTTATGGGTATGTGCTGATGATCTTAATCCATTGTTTACGCGCTGTTTACACACCGTCTACCTGACGACATTTGACAATTGAATGTTTGCTCCGCTGGTTTGACTCTAAGCCATTGTGATCACGTCAATATGTTTATGTTGTTCCAATACCCGGATACTGGCATCCGAGCGGTTGATTACATTCAATCTCAACTTTGTAAAGTCCAATGTGTTGTTGACTTTTGTGTTTTGGATCGGATCGAGTTATACACGATCTTAAATTGACCTGATTGTTCCGAAGAGGCTTAGAGAAGGGTTGAGAATAATGGTGATGTAATTTTTCGCTGCTTTAAAATATAAACTATCTCTGTTATTATTATTATGTTTATATCTCTGGTATTGATTGATTTTTAAATATTTGGAATCGTGTTCTTAAAACATCATAAATAATAAGAGGATCCGAGATTTTATTCATTTGCAAAACACACATCAGTGGTTGGCCAAAGCATTTCTTTTTTATCGTGTAGTTAGTGCCTAACCTGGTGTCAGAGTTTATATGCCTGCCATAGGCCTCTGACTGGCCAAAGAGTTGAAAGTGAATAGTTTTCGTTCAAAAATCTGCAAAGAACCAAACTAAAACAGCCAAAATCCAGTTTGCAAAAACAGACACTACTGGTACTAAGGTATGATTAGATTAATTAAATCACGATATCTGATCATAATCTGATCCCGATACGACATGCGCTAACATTACGAGTTCTGTGTTCTTTTTGCCAAAATAAAATGTTAACAAAACATAAAATAAATTATTTTAACGTCATTACACAATGCTTCCCTCACATTGCTTTCTCAATTAGCGAAACCGGGAGCAAAAATCGTAACGCGCAAAAAATCAAGCGCAAACATTTTCAGGCATTTACGGCTAACGTTCATGTTCAGTTCAGTTCAAATAAAATTACCATAAAATATTATGGTAAAGTGTAGCCGAGCATAAAACCGGGGGCAAACAACTTTTTTGCAACTTATCTCGTTACTCAAAAAGATGTGACTTTTATGACGCAAACGGACTTGCTGGTTATTTGTATGCTACAAATACCCCAGATTTGTTCCTATGTATCGTGCAAATGTTAAGATAAGGCTTTTTATGGTGCAGATTTCTATCACGCGATTTGTTTACGTTATTTTGGGATCGAGTTTTACGCGATCGTAAATAGGTGGGCTTCATTGTTTTGAAGAGGCTTCGCGAAGAATAGAATAATGATGATCGCAGTTAATCTTAAGAAAAGTGTTGTAAAATATCCTGACCCACATATCTTCTCCATAGGGACATTTGTTTAATATTCTTTACAATCCAGTTCGATCATAGACCCAAGCTCATTTATTTACTTCGTAATTATTCATATACGACCTTTTCAATGTAACGAACCTGTTTCTGAAAATAACAACCTCTTCGTCGTAGGATCGATGCATCAAAAATTCTCGCAGCCATTTCTTCAAAGTTAATAAATATATGTAGATACCTAAGTCAAAGGCGAAAAAAGTAAATATCATAAAAATGTTTAAAGAAGCGTTTTATTTGATATCGCTTCACTTTGAACAAGTAACTCCCTACATGAAGATTTATAAGGCGCTTAATATTATCAGATTTTTTTTCGTACACTTATTTTAACGAGAAAATCTAATATTACGAAAGAAAATTGCTGTTTTGTTTCGGAAATGTTGTTTACATTATTTAATGGAACTCTTATGTTATATTTTAGATACTTAGACGCTTCAAATGTATTCCTTATAAACTGGGCATCAGTATGCCACGCTACTCTATCTCAGTCACTTTTGTTGCTGCGAAGATGCGAATTGCGAACTTCCTCCTCGACAGGAACTGCAGTGGCCAATCTGGAAGTCTCTTAACCGTTTGCGGGCCCAGGTGGGCCGCTGTAGAATTAATCTGTCCAAATGGGGTTTCATCGACTTTTCTCAAACACAATGTCAGTGTGGAGCCCCTCGGCAGGATATGCCCCACCTCCTTTCTTGCCCATCCTGCACAGTCACCTGCAAATTCCAGGATTTAAACGAAGCTAATAACAGAGTTGTGCAGGTGGCTATATACTGGTCGGGTATTATTTGAGTCTATCGACACGCAAAGAATAACAAGAAGACTTTGTTGCTGTCGACTATAAAGTTAGCATTGTTTTAATTGTACAGAACCCTTGGTACGCATGTCAAACTATGATTTAATTTGCAAGTATAAAACCGTTATACTTATTCTGAGCGAGAGCTCCAAATCCACTACGTGAATGGACGAAAATACCCTAAATCACTGAACCAGTTGACGTTTATTTCTACAGATACCTTTGGTCTAGAATTTTTCTCTATATATAATAAAAATGCTGAGAAAGCTGTAGCTGTCACCTCGTTTATATAAACTGTGTAACAATTCACAGAAGTATTAAATTAAATGTATTTCCCCCGACCAGACTGCTGTCACATAATAGTAGTAGTACAGAAGGCATGCATAGAGCGAAAACGCACGCACACATAGATAATGTATATTTCACGTACAGCAAGTGCGTACGGACTCACGTGTTTCTGATCTCCTAGAAAAGTATGCGTTTCAGAAATCATCGTCTATCCTCGGAATTCCGAACAATCCATGATGTATGATGTTGGAACCATAGAACTGCTCGTAATTGTCTCTTTTGTTTTACTACGATTACTAGATTGTATAATTACAATTCCATGCAATCCCAAAAAACCTATTCCTTTTTGAGTGACAAGTGACAATCTCAGACTGGAGTAAGTAACTTGCCAGAGAGAAAACTTGACTTAAATGTTCTGTTATAATATCCTACTCAAAAGAAGGGCAGAAGAAAAGTTACAATCTTTGCCTCTGTAGGGCGTTACTCTGTGGCGCGACGTTCGTGCAGATTTAGAAACACGAAGATTACCGAAACACATACCTTGTCTGGTTTAACTAAACATTTGTGTGTGAATATTTTCGCTTATTTTTATTAGTACCAGGGGATATCGTTTTGGGCTGCGGGACTGTTCGAAAGAGATACCGCGGCCCTGGAACATAAAGAGCCAAAGAAGGAACATGGGTGGTTTTTAGTCAGTAAGAGTCTGACACTCCCTTCCGCTCCGCCCAGAGCGGGAGGAGCCATTTGATGATTTCCCACCCTCCAAAAAAAAAAAAAGGGGATATCGTTTTATTCAGTACTAACTGGGATGTAAAGGTCAGATAGGTAGTAGATCCATGTAAAATATTGGTATTTATTTGCATCGGGTGGAAGCCGACCCCAATATAGTTGGGAAAAGGCTAAGCAGATTTTCGCTCACTGTATGAAGTTGATCTTCGGTTCCTATTTCGTTTGTGCTGCTGAGCTCCCAGAGGCTTAAACTCATTCCGCTTACCACGTTTTATACTCCACTACATTTATCTATCAATTTCTGAACTGCAATCCCTTACCTGTGAATGAAATATTAATTAATCTGTAAAGTGTGTTTTCAATCTGATATTCCTCGAAGAATGTGTTTGTTTTGTTTAGAACAGCTTCATTAAGGCTCTGGTGTTTAAGTTCCACGTAAGTAATAGGAGACGAACTAATACCAATACAACTTGTTTACTTATACACTCTCTCCCTTTTTGGTTCAGTATTCAAATAATAATAATCTAACTGCTATATTTATCTATGTGAAAATTTAAGGGTTTATATTTACCTACAAATAAGGAACCTCAAAAAGTATTTATAGGTAGTAGAAAAACACAATTTCAGATCTATTTCCAGGAAATTTTAATGAGCTATTTGCATAATTAACAGGGAAAATGAAACTCAATATCAAGGTACTAATAAAATATCTCTAGCCTTTGTACCTGAAAAAGATTTTTTGTTCAACTAATTTGATTAATTAAAATACTGTCTGAACAGTTATTTTTAGAACGACTGACAATATTGAATTAGGGTGTGTAAATTCCTTAAATTAAAAAAGCAACTTAAAAAACTGATTCTTTTAAGATTTTTGTAATAGTGTTGATTATTTTAGATTTTCTTTTAATATTTAAAAAATCTTAGAAACAAACAAGCTCAACTCGTGAGACTGCTGAGCTTGAGCACCTGGGTTTGATTCCCAGGACGGGCAAAGTTTTATTGGGTTTTTCCCATCAGAAATTTCTGGATAGCAGCCGCAGAGTCTCGATTTGAGCCCGGTTGTTAGCAATAGGCTTGCCCCATATTATATGGGACTTAAACAAAATTGGTGCAATATGATACACCTCTGCCTAACCCTTCGGGGATGAAAGGCGTGATGTACGTTATGTATTCATATTAAGAAACAAACAAAAAGGATACCTAATCACATCATTCTTTGATCTAGTTTAGAGTGATATAATTCGGTTATAACAAAATCAATTCGTTATGTTTTAAGTCGTAAATTAATTCAGTAAAATAATTAGGAATTTTTTTCAGTATCGACCACATAATATAGTTATACGAGTATGTACCTACTTAAATAACGCAAGTATCACGATCCGTATGAAAACCAAGCGTCTCATTTTTTGACTACCTACTATGACGTCATAAGCACTATTTAGTTACAATAAAAACAAGTTACTATACAAAAATAGACTACGTTTATGTTATATAAATGTCTATTGTATACAGACTACAAATAGAACTAAAATAAATATAAAAAGAAGACTAAAGACTAAAATAAAGTACCTAAATATACAAAGACGACAATAGGACACGTCTTAGGCGTCAAAGTACTAAATGTCTTGAGTTGTAACGTTATTGTTTGAAACAAATAAGCTTGCTGCGACAGTGGCCACGTTAGGCATAAAATGCTTAAGCCGGGCACGAAAAGTAGGTGATCTTGCGTTATTTAGGTACGTATATCATCTGTGGTGCCGACTCAATTTACTTGTACAAACAGAACAAAAGAAATGATTCCACCTTTATGTAAGTAATCATAATAATGTTCTCAATTATGATATTCACATTTCATCCCAAGAACAAAGCGAATTCAATAATTAAAAACATCATTCAGTTCAATAAGATTTCAATTAACCCTTCAACTGAAAATAGTGACCGAAGAGCGTGTTCTCTTCTCTTAGATTAACTTGGCAGGTTGTTATTTTGCTGATATTTAATTACCTCTCTGCCTAACCCTTCTCGGATAACAGCTGTAATGTTATCTTTATGTAATGTTTTAAAAAATTAAAAGTACTTGCTCGAATGTTACCTAATTGTATGTCATTGTTTTTTTTTTTGAAAAACTGGCTTCTAAGACCCAGCCTTCTTGCCGAATTGAGAACGAAACCAAAATTTCGTCTCTAAACTTTGTATGTGTAACCATATAGTTCGGTACGGGCCCCTTCGGGGGCTTGACATTCAAACCTCCGCTGGCTCGGTATCGGCCCCGAAAGGGGCTAGCATTTAAGTCATACGTCATCCTCATTATTTATGTAAATATTTTATATTCTGATAATCAAATACTATGAGTGTGCGTTAATTAAGAGAGTTGGATAAAAAGCTCATATGTCAACGCCATTAAAACTTCTGTATTTAGCGCGCAAGTTTCTTAATTTCACCTTACAAAATCCAAGTGCGTAAATACGGTCATCGCCATTTTGACAGCAGTGCTGGCTGAAGCTAAAAATCATAAAAAATGTGGTTTTCGGACATCCAAACTCCACTTTATTGATAATAATTAACTCGTCATTTAATTATGTGACGAATTCATCCGTAATTCAATTTAAATAAGCAGTGGTAATGATGAATTTTGGTATCTTAAGTCGAAGTTTCGCGCCAATAGTGCGTGTTTACATTTTTATTTTTCACATTATATCATACAAACGCATATAGATTCGATAACAAATGTGACAAATATAATTTCAAATATTATAAACAACATGAAAATGCCCAGATCTTAGCGTAATTTACTAATTCAGGACCAATAACACGTAATATTCATTACCACTACTCAATTTGTATTCGAAATTGACGACCATTTTTTTATTTTTTATTTTTGGGATGTGTGAAAGCGATTATTTAAATCGATTCTTGTTTTGTAAATTTCGATTAAATCGAGTAATTAAATGTAAGGTATTTAAGAAATCGATAGATAGAAATTAAAATAATTTTGTTTTAAGCGTTAAATACAATAAAAACAAATTATAATATTTTTTAAAGCTTTTATATTGGTAATCTTAATAGATTTTCGTGCATTGTAGGTATTAAAACCGACCCAACAATAAACAGAACAGATTAATCTATGGCTAAATTCGCGCCGATTTTGTTTCCATGTCAAAATTTAAATTAGGAATGCACTCGCTGTTAGAATTTATATTGTATAAATAGTTACTAGATAATTTATTGTGTTTTTTTTCAATTGGTTGGTTGAATATAGAACGCCAAGGATCTTGGTAGGCCATATAATATATGTATGTTTGTTTGGTTCCCTTCAAGATAAATTATATTTAGTCTACAAAATTGGGTTATGGTTAGATGGATTGGTTATTAGGTATTCACTATTTACAAATACTTTTTTTTTATCAGACAGTTCTCTCCCACTGCTGGGCAAACCTCCCCATGGCTTTCCAATTTTCTTTATCTTTTGCCTTCTCCGACCAATACTTTTAATCGTCATTATTTTTGATGCGCAGATAAGCTTGGTTTAGTAGCAATCCCAAAAACTATAAAATTGTATTTTTAAGAAAACTAGAAATGCGAGTAGGACTCTTGCCCTGAGGGTTCTGTCTTATAGCTGTTCACGGCCTCACTCAAGTGACACGGCCCACGGCCCACGGCCTATGATGGATAACCTGAACTTTGCAGCTGTAAAAAGAGGTTTTAGAGTGGACAGTGAACCGCTTTGAAAAAATAAACTAGTGTTTATTTAGGATACGGCCTATGCACTGCTGATTGCGAAATATAGGACAATAAGTTTGTCGGTCGTCGTCACCGAGGCAGGCCCAAGAAACACTGGCGTAACGATTTGGACTCACTCGTTCTTGACTGATTGGTCAGAGAAGGCAAAACACCGAGAGAGTTGAAAAGGTATGGGGAGGCCTTTGCCCAGCAGTGGGAAAGAATAATCTAAACAAAACAAAAGTTTGTCGCAACCTAACACAATATACACAACTTTGTAGAATAAGTTATAATATAATGTGTCTTTGACGGATCAAAACTAATTTTTTGTTATGCCTGCAGAGATCCTGGGCATTCTATATCCAACCGCCAGATATTCATCATCATCTGCCTAGCCTTTACCCAACTATGTTGGGGTCGGCTTCCAGTCCAACCGCCAGATATTAGAAAACCAAATTCACAATACTTAAATGATGTAGTAAATTAAAATACTTTAAAATTGTGAATTGCGAGCGTAATCTTAATTTAAATTTTGAAACAAAAAAATCGACGCGTATTTAGCCATAGGTTATGTCCGTGCTTACAGTTAAATTGAAAATCGAACCATTTTCAGATTTTTCTTTGTTAGAACTGTGAGACTTATTTCTTGCCAAATTTCACGCTGCTAGTTAGCGGAAAGAAAGATAATCATCAAAATGATTACATAGAAGCAAGTTTTTATTTTATTTTATTATTTATAAATCTCCTTCTCTTGAAGTCAACCAAAAGCATCAAATAATTACTAAATGAAATTATTAAAAAAGATAAAATTAAATGATTAATTATTATTCGAAATTATACCAAGAATTCAGTCTCAACTCTTTTTTTTTCTAAACTCGATTTCATTGCGAGTATCGATTAGGCTGAATACCACTTTTTAATCGTAATGATAGAACTTGGGTTTACGGTCAGCACTAAGAAGTGTCATTTTGCAACACTTGCAACATAGTTTTTTAGTAATATTTGTCAAGACTTTGATCGTGTTTTTTTATGAAATTATGTATGAATACTAGCAAAAATAAGAACGCAGATAGAATGTTACTGTATTTATTTTTCCTTTTCGAGTTTTTTAGCAAACGAGAAACTTGTCTCTGTACATTATTTCCAGCGCATCTAAGTTACCTATTTTTTGGAAGCGTGCCGTAATATGTATTTTACACATATTTGGCAATAGACTGACGCCGTTTTACGAACCTCTACACGGTATTGAAGATATTTAACACAAACTTATCGTGTGAAACAGCTGCCGTGACATATTTATCTTCATAAAATCGAATGCTGAATGTTCACGAAAATTCTTGAATTTCATGATAATTCGCATCACCCCCCCCCGATTCAGCTGATGTGTCATGTGTCAAAATCTTGTCGAGCAGAGTGGTTAAGTCACTACATTTTTTTTAAACGTTGGAATCGCACTCTTTTAAACTCACACACAAACAGCCAGACCCGGAACAATTACATGTAGGTCATACAAATATTTGACACTCTTCCCTCCGCGCACGCGCTTGGTTCGGCTGTGATCTATTTCTGTTGATTATAATTATTACGATTATCGTGTTCTGATCCGTGATCGATTCCCGGCTCGTGAGTTGTTCCTAGTTGTGTGCTATTATACTAAGTGCTGATATCGTAGTTTTTTTAATGTTTTGATGTCGGTTTTACTGGTTATAAGTTAATTTCGTTAACTATCGGTGAGAACATTTACTTTCTTTGGTGTGTGGGTACCTCGAAATAATTTCATCGTCTGTTAGTTCTTTTACTTTTTAGGGTTCCGTACCCAAAGGGTAAAACGGGACCCTATTACTAACACTTCGCTGTCTGTCTGTCTGTCTGTCTGTCTGTCTCCAGGTTGTATCTCATAAACCGTGATAGCTAGAGAGCTGAAATTTTCACAAATGATGTATTATTACGTACTATTGCCGCTATAACAACAAATACTAAAAATTTAAAAAAAAATATTAAGGGGGGCTCCCATACAACAGATATGATTTTTTTGCCGTTTTTATAGATAATGGTACGGAACCCTTCGTGCGCGAGTCCGACTCGCACTTGGCCGGTTTTTATTATTCTAATTCGTTTGTTTGAATGTCATAATTTATAATATGTTGTCTATTAAGGATGACCCGCCTGATCGTGGCAGAGAGAGATTGCGCCGGAACAATGAAACACCCGGGTCGCCGACGACATCCGCTAATTCAGAACGTTTGTTTCGCGAAATGTCTCCTTCGTACATTTTGCCCGAGGATACATCAAAACGTCTTCACACATCCAATTCCATTGAAAAGCGCAAATATTAAATGTCAGTACTGCGAGCATTGCGATTTAATGTCTCAGGCGTCTGCATATCTATCTAAATGTTAAACCTTGTTAATGATCAAGGGTCCCGCATTAATGTTGGAAATAAATCTGCCATCATGGACATGATTCAGCGCATAACGGCGATCGTTTCTTTGTTAGCCTTAAAGTCATCCGCCAACGAAACGAAATTGGTCAATACGAAACGCGAATCGGACCGAATGAAATTAAAATACTAATGTCAATACCAGTGACTATAACAAAACTTCGTATTCGGATTCTTTGAAACTTCGTCTACCTAAAATTGCGCCAGTGGTTGAGTCACGCGCCCCGCTTCCGTGTGTCGTCGCCTGTTCTACCGCTGAGCGGTTTGCCAACAACTCGTCATCATCCGCGACTAAACAAGCGCTTATGAAGGCGATTAAGCCTAGCGACGACGAATTTCAAATTGTAGGCGTTAAGAAAACCGTGAATTCTGGCGTTGTATTACGTGTCGCTAATGGCAACTAAATAAACAATTACAATCTGTCGATGCTATTAGATCCGCCGCCGGCTTACAAATTGAAAAACCGAAATGCGAAAGGCTTCGTAGATTATTTAAAGACGTCCCATCTTGTATAATATTTACAATGCTTTTTTGCTCGAGTTATACCGTCAAAACTTTAAAGACGAGCTGCCAATAAATGAGGATGATTTTATTAAGTCAACTAAACAAACAAAACAAACAAGTATTTGCTTATCGAACTTACGACACACAGTGTAGCAGCCAATCGCTCAGCCACTGCGCCAACCGTGACGTCAAAACAGTTTTCATGAAATTTTAGTCACGTCAGATATTTTAACTTTGTCTCAACAGTTTTGTCCTTGCCATGGAGTTGCGAGTGGTGTTAAGTATGAAGGAATGTTCTGTCACCCGGTTTGCTGGCACAAATTATTATTTAACTAGCTGTTGCCTGTGATCTAAGTCCGCGTGAATTTATTTAAGAAATATAACTTCCCATTTGAATCGGATTTTTTTAACAATTTCAAGGGTTTTAATATTAATTTGCACGGAACCCATTTTTTTTTATAAAAGTAGCCTAATTTACTTCTTATAATATCAGGTATCTGCCAGTATGATTCCCATCAAAATCGTTGCAGCGGTTTCTGACTGATAAAAAAAAATATTTTGTAGTAGGTACTGTATACACTTTCATAATTTCAAATGCATTCAGTAAAAGGCTGTTATTTTGAAATTACAAACAGATACTTCAACCGATGACCGTTGGAGTAGACGTCTTCTTGAGTGAAGACCGCGAATCGGCAAACGTAAGGTGGGATGCCCTCAGGCTCGGTGGAGTGACGACCTTCACAGGGTGGCTGGAAGCAACTGGATGAGAGTTACTGAGAATCGAGTTGAGTGGCGTGCGCTTGAGGAGGCCTATGTCCTACAGTGGACTGCTATAGGCTGATGATGATGACTTCAATTTTATTTATTTGTACAGATTATGATAGGTATCCTGTACTGCTGTGCCTTCTTAACATCGGTCTCAATAAAATTAACCAACCTTTTTTTAAATAAATAAATTAATTTGACTGTACTGTAGTGTTAAATTGCTTTACAATAAGGAACTTATATTTTTTTATTTATCTGTGGAGGCTTGTAATTAGCAATTCAATTATATGTTTTTGTTACTATAATTTTATTAGTATGTAAGCTTTCCTAAAATGTAAAAAATAAAATAAAAGTAAAATCAATTCTAGTTCACTTCTTAACAATAGGTACTTCAGAAAGACATCCAAGTCGTCCGCCATCTCTCATCTTCGTAACCTGATGCGGGCCCACCGTTCTATCGACACAAATTGCCGTCATCATCATATCAGATGACCCACTGCTGGGTATAGGCCTCCCCTTACTTCTGCCATACTTCTCAGTTCTATGCGTGTCTTATCCAAGTGTCTCTACTTTGACGATATCGTCAACCCAACTCATTCACACTCTTCGTCGGCTTTGGTTCCTTTGGCCGAACTTTGACCGTCTTTGACACAAACAACGCTTATTAAATATTTTATTTACATTAATTTCTCGCCAAACACGAAAACAAATCTAACCACATCTAAACACGATCCACGTAGCAGATAAAAATAACTGAGTTAAGAATGTAAATAAAAATTTTAATCTCTGTCCTGAAATTGGACGTATTTTATCGTGAAGCTTTCAAGTACCCATGTTATAGCCAGTTGATGCTAATCCAATTGCCCATAGAGAAAATTTAACTGAATCTCATTGCCAATCAAATTGAAATATATGGGAGCTGCGTCTCGTGGCGGTTTAAAGTCTGTGAACCAATTAGCATAATAAAAAATAATGTTGTTAAAGATGAAGAACCACGCAATAACAAAGTAACTGCCTCGTTCGTCTAGACGTCGCAAGCGCGACTGCTGAGCATGAGGCCTGGCTTCGATTCCCAGGTTGGGCAAAGTATTATTGGGTTTTCCATTTTTTTTTTGCAATTTCTTTTTTCCTCATTATTTCTCAGTAGCAGCCACGGAGTCTGGCATTGGGCTCGCCCCCTATTCATTGGACTCAAACATAACTGGCGACATGTGGCTGTGCTATTAGGTACACCTCTGCCTAATCCTTCGGGGATTACAGGCTTGATGTTATGTTTATGTAATGCGTAAGAAATTGAAAAGTACTTGCACGATTGTTACCTAATTGTATATCATTGTTTTACGGTTCCTTGTCAAGTGAGTATCGGCTGGAATGCGGGGTGAGGCAGGACGGATTAAGCTCCCCTCGCTTGTTCAACCTGTACATTAACCAGCTGATTGTTGAGCTCAGCAGCACCAAGGTCGGATGTCATGTTGACGGAGTGTGTACCAATAATATTAGTTACGCAGACGACATGGTGTTGCTGAGTCCATCAATCAGTGCTATGAGGAAGTTAGTGTCTATATGTGAATCATATGCGGTGGTTCATGGGCTCAAATATAATGTTGGGAAGAGTGAACTAATGCTCTTTATAGACCGTGGTTTTTCTTACCCAGCATTTCCCAATGTATCACTGTGCACTCCTCGATGTAGTTTATCTAAATTTAAATATTTGGGTCACTGGTTCACCGATGATTCTTTCTACACCTGCAGCCTGTGGGTCGGTTTTTCGCAGCGGGCATACAGCGACCTGCGTGTCCAATATAATAATGCACCCAGGGTACTGTTGGGGCTGCCATGGCGTTGCAGTGCGTCAGGGATATTCGCTGAGGAGCGGGTGGATGGCTTTGCCGCTATCATTAGGAAAAGATGCGCCTCCTTACTCGCTCGCGTTCATGGCAGTACCAACACTATACTGGGTGTTTTCGCTGATCGGTGGGAGTCCCCCATGCTGCAAAGGTGGGTGCGGCTTCATGTCGTAATTTAAGTTTGTTTGCCGATACTAACATTAGTTTTGTTAAGTACATTGTTACTAACACGATATGGACCTGGTCTGAAATAAATGTTTATTATTATTATTTAGGGAACACCAGGCTTTTTGAGTTGGGTACAAAATCAAGCGTTCGTCTTGAAACTATGTATCTTTAATCTTAAGTCACTACATTCTACCTGCTATTCGGTTTTTGTTTATCAATGTTTCAGTGAGTCAATATAGCAAAATGACATTTATACCGCCATGTTGGACAGAATAGACTTGTACTGACTGTCATCAGTCGACTTTTGCAAGTAGATAACGATTTTGCCAGTGTTGTTCCTTCTTTCTTTAGTTTATTTAAATGCTAACAAATTATCGTGCACTGCTTTATAAAATAATGTCAGTAAAATGATCCATACAAAAAGTAAAGGTGATTCAAAAAAGTGGAATTAAAAATGAGTTGTTATGTCCCATTGTTATTGTTGCGTTATATATAAATAAATGGGCCCATATTTTTATGATTTTTTGATTTAAGTAATCAAAAAAGCATTAAAATGTTTACATATTCGCTTATAGGAAAAGGAAAGAAAGAAAACAGATTTATTAGGCACACGCCACAAGTGCACACAACATTAAACAAAATATATTATGATTTATATCTAACCAAAGAAAACAAAGATGATAATTATTGTGCACTCACGGCTGCGCCAAATATTCCCAGTTCAGCAAAATTTCGAGCAACGGGACCTGGTATAGTGATGTGACGGACGTTAAACAGATTCATGCTTTGTATCAAAATTTATATTATATCCCCATTTGACCAAACTTTCAGTCTATTATTGCATGGTCTTCTTGAAGATTCAACAAAAAGAGACCTTACTCATAATAAAATAAGCGTAAAATATAATAGTATTGGAAATTCTGTTCTTTCCTTCAGCAAATGACATTTAGGCAAAGATCACTCATCACTTAACCCCATAAATAAGAAAGAAAAAAGATAGATTTCCAATACATCTTTTGACCGCGCTAAATAGCGAGGCCACGCCCTCAAACAAATCAAGTTTGCAAATAATCTAAGGCCTATGAGATTGATGTGTTCTGGAAAATAAAAACCTTTTATATTTTCTAATTAACTTTGAGTGTGGTCAATAAATCTTTCGTTCCAGCTTTTTATTTCGTTTCGGAGAATCTTTTGAAATTATCTTGAAGCCTGGGTCGTAAATTAGGGTTTAATATATGAATAGTGTGGTCTTAATTTTATTTCTATTCATAATTTATACCTTTTGAATAGCCATTGATTTAAAAATATATTGAGGTATTATCCAAACTGTATGGACGGCCACAAGTCGGTGTGACACTTTGACTTGGTTGAGACCTAGCGTAGAGATTTGAGATTTCAATAATCATCATCATCTGCCTAGCCTTTTCCCGACGATGTTGGGGTCGACTTTCAGTCTAACCGGTTGCAGCTGAATACCAGTATTTTACATGGAGCGACTGCCTATCTGAACTCCACAACCCAATTAGCATTGGGTGTATGTGTTGTATGATACCCCTTGGTAAGACTGGTTGTCAGACTTTAGAGCCACTGACTACCTGTAACGACTATGAAGGATCTTCAAATGACAGCCGGAACCAACGGCTTAACGTGCTTTCCGAGGTACGGAGGAAACTCGGTATGTAATGGGTGGTCAATCATCCACGTACCAACCTAGGCAAGCGCGAATTAGCCTGAAGATCACCCGAGCGGCTGTTATTATTTAGCCACAAGCTCCTCTAGATTTGAGATTTCAATACAGAGATTATATTGGTTTTGTTGCTAAATAATAGCATTCACTCGGGTCGGCCTTCAGGTTAAGCCCCGCTTGCCTGCGGTTGGTCGAGTTTCCGTGCCATTGTCTATACCTCGGAAAGCACACTAAGCCGTTGCTCCCGGCTGCATTTGTAAAATGTTGACAGTCATTACAGGTAATCAGTGGCCCGAAAGTATCGTATTACCCAGTACTAACTGGGATGTGGAGGTCAGATAGGCAGTCGCTCCATGTAAAATACTGGTATTTAGCTGCATCCGGTTAGACTGGAAGCCGACCCGAACTTAGTTGGGAACAGGCTAGGAAGATGACGATTGATTTTGTTGCCATTGATGGACAGCAAATTAGTAAATTCCTATTGGCCCAAATGAATGAATACCGCAATAGTAGGAATACCATTATAATTATTGTAACACATGGAAATAAAGACCACACACTTCGACCACTTCAATTATTATTATCGTCGGCCAATTTATTCATGAAATGAATTCGCTCTTCGATTCCGATTAAGCCCTTTCCCAGAATTCAAACTCTTTTTGTTTACTGACCTTATTTGAGGATAATAATATCCAAAAGCGGATATTGGTCAAATATTATTCCATCTGGAATAGAAAGGTAACTTTAGGTATTTGTAGATTTTCTTGAAAATAAAAGTCAAAACATTGTTTGAGTTAAATTTGTAAGAATAGAGTTCCAGGCAAAGTTATATTTTCTTGGTATTTACCTACATTTTCATTAGGTACACATATAATGTTGGTAGGGCGCCATTCTGAGCTGCCTACCAACTTTGACTTTCTGATCTTTTTAGCATCTACTACTCATCATCTTCGTGCCTTTCTTCCATGTTACTTGGGGTCGGCGCAACACTTTTTTTCCATTCTCCTTTGTCAACCGTCACGCTAGCATTTACTCCTTTTTCTTTCTTATCATTCCTCACACAATACATCCATCGTTTCCTTGGTCTTCCTCTCTCTCTCTCCATCCATCAACATTTATATTCAACACTACTTTTTTTTATATGGGACTAATTAGGAAGAATGTTTCGTTGATCTATCAAAATCAATGAAACTTTCAAAATTTTCAATGTACTTTAAGGGTACATTAAATGCTTTGTAGTAACTTCCCAATTAAAGTCTCTTTGAAAACAACTTGAACTTCGGACTCGTACGAAACGTCGGAACTCAAAGGTAAGTCGACTGCTAAACCACGACAATGTTGTCGGTGGCAGTTAATCTATTGGAAAGCGGGGATATTTCATTGAAGGGTCGGACGCCCCGACAGATCGATGTGGGCATCTGTCAATTGAATACCGCCCATCTCTCTATTAAACCCCTGAGTATATAAACTGGGATATGTATTATAAACCTTAGTCATTTTATTAGAAGTCTTAAGATTGTGTGGTATGATATAGGAAAATCTGATGAAAAATAACATAACGCCTGTAATCCCCATAGGGTTAGGAAGAGGTGTTCCCTAATAGTACACCCACTTTGTCCGTGTCCGACCCGAGAATCTTACCCAGGACCTCGTGCTCAACAGTCGCACTTGCAACCACTCGACCAATAAAGATTCAGCTGAAGTGGTGGTGGCAGTATAGCAGTGACGGCCCGTTGGTATTTGCCCCGCCTAACTAGATTACGTCGTGGGTTAAACCCAAGCTACAAACCCAATATTACTTGGTGCAATTTACTTCATCATCATTGGAGATTACAGTGAATGAAAACATTGTAAGGAAACCGGCATGTCCTAGAAGCAAAAAATTCAAGACATGTGACACCCAGCAACCCGCACTGGGCCAGCGTGGTGGATTATGGCCCACTGCCTCGCATCATCATCATCATTTCAGCCCAGATCACCCACTGCTGGGTACGAGCCAACCCTTTCTTCTGCCACACTTCCAGGTGTTTCTCACGATTTCATCGACCCAACGACCTTTACGACGATCCTGGTTTCTTTACTGCCTCTCTCAGAGAGTGGACTGTGTCTCAGCTGTGGGAACTATATAATGCTGTTTGCATATGCATAATACGACTATCAGCTGAATATAATGTATATAATATATATTCGGTTGACAATCGTCCACTCCTGGACATGGGACTTAAGTTCAAAAATAACGACTAGTCTTACGTTTCTTGCGTTCAGCTGATTCCTGGAATATCAACAAGAACTTTTAGAAGTAATTTATTGAGGTTCATTCATTCATCTATATATATAAAATTCAAAGTCCTGACTGACTGACAGAGATATCAACGCACAGCCCAAACCGCTGGTCCTAGAGCAATGAAATTTGGAGTGTGTATTCTTTGTGAAGAGTAGGTATCCACTAAGAAAGGGTTTTTCGAAATTCTACCCCTAAGAGGGTAAAATGGGGTGTTGAATTTTCGGTAAAACTTTTTATTCTCGGGTCGATTTACTTAAAAGTCTACATACTCTTCAGTTAAAACTATGAGAAATGTATATCACAGTTTTTCCAAAATCATCCCCCAATATAAAATTCAAAGTCCTGACTGACTGATATATCAACGCACAGCCCAAACCACTGGCCCTAGAGAAATGAAATTTGGAGGGTGTATTCTTTGTGAAGAGTAGATATCTAATAAGAAAAGGTTCTTCGAAATTCCACCCCTAAGAGGGTAAATTGGGTTGCTGAATTTTCTGTGAAACTTTTTATTCTCGGGGTCGATTGACTTGAAAGTTTGTGTACATACTCTGCAGTTAAAATTGTGAGAGATGTGTATCACAGTTTTTCCAAAATCATCCCCCAATATAAAATTCAAAGTCCTGACTGACTGATATATCAACGCACAGCCCAAACCACTGGCCCTAGAGAAATGAAATTTGGAGGGTGTATTCTTTGTGAAGAGTAGATATCTAATAAGAAAAGGTTCTTCGAAATTCCACCCCTAAGAGGGTAAATTGGGTTGCTGAATTTTCTGTGAAACTTTTTATTCTCGGGGTCGATTGACTTGAAAGTTTGTGTACATACTCTGCAGTTAAAATTGTGAGAGATGTGTATCACAGTTTTTCCAAAATCATCCCCCAATATAAAATTCAAAGTCCTGGCTGACTGATATATCAACGCAGAGCCCAAACCGCTGGTCCTAGAGAAATGAAATTTGGAGGGCGTATTCTTTGTGAAGAGTAGGTATCCACTATGAAAAGGTTTTTCGAAATTCTACCCCTAAGAGGGTAAAAATGGGTGTTGAGTTTTCTATGAAACTTTTTATTCTCGAGGTCGATTGAATTGAAAATTTGTGTACATACTGTTCAGTTAAGAAAAGATTAATTATGAGAAACTTGTATCACAGTTTTTCCAAAATCATCCCCCAGTATGAAATTCAGTCCTGTTTTTTTTCGGTTTTTTCGTCATGGGTGTCATTTTCGTGGTTTTTGGGGTCGCCAATGACGAAAATGTGGTCAAAATATAAAAATTCAAGACGACGCCCATGAAGATTTTAGGTTTTTTCGTCATGGGTGTCATTTTCATGGCTTTTGGGGTCGCTGATAACGAAAATGTGGCCAAAACGAAATTCAGGATGGCGCCGATGAAAATTTTTGGTTTTTCTTCATGAATATCATTTTCGTGGTTTTTGGGGTCGCTGATAACGAAAATGTGGTCAAAATGAAAATCCAAGATAGTGCGGACGAAAATATTTGGTTTTTTCGTCATGGATGTCATTTTCATGGTTTTCAGGGTCGCTGATATCGAAAATTAGGTCAAAATGAAAATTCTAAATGGCACCAACCATTTTTTTTAGATTTTTCATCAGGGTTATCATTTTCATAGTTTTTGATGTCACTGATAACGAAAATGAGGTCCAAATAAACATAGGAAAAAAACAATTCTCATTTTTTTCTTCGGTTTCCCCTGACTCAATTTTCACTCTTCGCCACTGGTCCACTTAGAAAGGGTTTTTCGAAATTCCACCCATTTTTTTTTGTTTTTTTGGAGGGTGGGAAATCATCAAATGACCCCTCCCGCTCTGGGCGGAGCGGAAGGGAGTGTCAGACTCTTACTGACTAAAAACCACCCATGTTCCTTCTTTGGCCCTTTATGTTCCAGGGCCGCGGTATCTCTTTCGAACAGTCCCGCAGCCCTGGCAGGCATCGGTCCTTGCGGGCCCCTCCCGTTTGCTGACATCTCTTTGAGGCGCGCGTGGAACACGAACGCGCTGTCGACACGGCCTGTCGTCATACGACGGACGGACGGCGAGCTAGCCCATTACTCACCGTCCACAGGCCCGCGCCTACGGTGGCCGAGACCCATCACGGCGTGGCCCCCGACGCCCGGTGCTTCTCCTCCCGCGGCGGCTGGGACGTGAGGTTCTCTCCCTCTCACGTTCCGCCGCCTCCTTCGCTAGCATGACTGCTTCGCAGGAGGAGGCGACGGCTTTCCATTCCCTCTAGCCCCGGACAATGGCTTGAACCAGGGCCGGACGCGAGAGGTCGTCGCCGCCAATCGCCGCTACGAGGACACGGCGGTGCTCCGACCAAGCGGAGCAGACCTCCACGGTGTGCTCCACCGTGTCTTCCGGGCGATCCTCGCAATGATAGCACCGAAATTCCACCCCTAAGAGGACAAAATGGGGTGTTGAGTTTTCTGTGAAACTTTCTATTCTAGGTGTCGATAGACTTGAAAGTCTACATACTCTACTTACAGTTTTTCCAAAATCACCCCGCAATATAAAATCAAAGTCCTGACTGACTGACTGATATATCAACCACTGGTCTTAATGACATGAAATTTGAAGGATGTATTCTTTGTTTTGAAATGGGGGTTGAATTTTCTGTGAAACTTAAGATTCTCTGGGTCGGTTGACTCAAAACTTAATGTACACATCACTCTTCAATTAAAATTATGAGACACGTGTATCACAGTTTTTGATATAACACGATGTAGTTTAGAAATATTTTTATTTTCATTTTTTAATTTACGACCCAAAAGTGGCTCCCCTGTTTAAAATTAATTTATACGTCCGTCTTTGAATCAATGACTTACATATATGTACTAAATTTCAACTCCATCGGTCCGGTAGTTTCAGAGTAAATTGGCTGTGACAGACGGACAGGCAGACAGACAGACACGCGAGTGATCCTATAAGGGTTCCGTTTTTCCCTTTGAGGTGCGGAACCCTAAATACTAATATTACATATATATCTTACATAAACTATTTATTAATGCGAAAGTTTGGATGAATGGATCTTTGTTACTCAATCACGCCAGAACGGCTAATCAGATCTGGATGAAACTTGGCACAGAGATAGAATAAAGTCTGATACAAATAGATGTAGATTACTTATTATCCCAGAAGTAGGCAAGATCCCGTGGGCAATTCCCGAACTGCACGCGGGCGAAGCCGCGGGCAAAAGCTAGTATATGTATATACGAAGAATTTTTATCTTTATACTCCTAGGCTATGATAGTTCAGTTTATCCACAGTTATTAGGTACACAGTTTTTTTTTTTTCAATTTAAACGTTCAAAAAAGAGACTCAGCTCAGTGAAAAATCGAACGAATTTATTCTATTGCGCACTCACTATTATATTTAGGTAAATACATTTTTAATGTTGAACAAACACGCTTCATAAATTCTCAAAGATACTCGTATGCTTTCTATTTATAGGCTAATATTATCATAAGTGATTGCGTTAAGCTATCAATTTGTATTAACAGTAATGCTTTTAAATATTTGCTTCGATCGTTTTTTCAGGTACATTAAACTTTTCATATATGTGTTTCTTTATCTAATTGATTTAAGCAGTTATAATCTTTTAAGTGATGCACTCGACTCCTTCTATTTGACTCCTTGGGAATGAATTTTCCAAAACCATTCCATAACGATGTGTCTATGACGACGATGAATATGGCTGTCCATTTTCGTCTCTGTCATAGTCTCTGTCATAGAAATCGTCCTCTGTCATAGAAACTTTATCATACATTCAAATATAATTAAATGCTTCTAGACCTTGTAGTTTAGGCTTCGTATTGTCTATCCGAGTGGTGGCCAAGGTTAAGCCAAAGAAACGAGGGCTGTCCTAAAGCTCGTGTGGTCAATGACATCGCATTCGTCAAAGTCGCGGGAAACACCTGGATAAGGGACGCACAGAGGCGGGAAGAGAAAAAAGAGGAGGCCTATACAAAGCAGTGGGTGGTTTCGGGCTGAAAATGATGATGAGGATTCTCTTACAGCGTGTAAATGAATCTATGAAATAGGTGTATTTACTTAGTCAAAACTTTGAATGTTTAAACTGCCTTATTGGTGTAGTGGTCGCAAGCCCGACTGCTGAGCACGAGTCCCTTTTTTTTGGGATGGGAAATCATCAAATGACTCCTCCCGCTCCGGGCGGAGCGGAAGGGAGTGTCAGACTTTTAGTGACTAAAACCCATCCATTTTCTTTCTTTTACCCTTTGTGTTCCAGGGCCGCGGTATCTTTTTCGAACAGTCCCGCAGCCCTGGCAGGCATCGGCCCTTGCGGGCCCCTCCTGTTTGCTGGCATCTCTTTGAGGCGCGCGTGGAACACGAACGCGCCGTCGACACGGCCTGTCGTCATAAGACGGACGGACGGCGAGCTAGGAGCACGAGGCCCTGGGTTTCTTTTCCCAGGTCGTGCAAAGTTTTTTTGGATTTTTCTTTCTGGAATTTCTCAGTAGTACCACAGGGTCTGGATTTGTGCCCGATTGATGGCAATACACTTACTTTAAATATAACTGACGAGATGTGGGTGAACTATTTCGGGTAGGTACTCCTCTGCCTAACCCTTCGGGGTTTACACTTACAGGCGTGATGTTATATTAGAAATTTTTTTTAGTGAATCTTGGTAAAAATACAATAAATTTGAATAGTTTATTTGTACATTGTTCTTTTGTGAAAGTACATCAACCCAATGCATCGGTCAAGCACAACAGGAACCCTTTCCTTGAGTCTTTAAACTTCGCTTTTACGACATTCAGTTCAGCTGTTTCTATTTTACTACCCGAACGGTCTGAAATAGATTTATTGTGGAAACTGTCATGATTTGTTTACAATATTATTGAGTAAAAATGCCTTAACCTTACAAAGACATGGGTAAAAGATTATAACGGGTTTCTTGAAACATGCCATTTGAAACCATACAAAATCATCATCTGCCTAGCCAGTAGACTTTTCCCAACAAAGTCTAACCGGATGCAGCTGAATACCAGTATTTTACATAGAGCGACTGCCTATCTGATCTCCACAACCCAGTTAGTGCTGGGTAAAAATAGTTTATTGTCCCAATTAGCACAATCATATCATTTAGACGTGTTAAGTAAACAGTGTCTGTATTAGGAGACTATACACCATTATTTTTAGGTCGTTCTGGAGCCGAATACCATGAACTCGATCATCGAACTCAAAACGATTGGGACTATTTTTTTCAAAAAATAACAATAAAAAAAAACACGAAAGAAATGTTTTTTTTTTTTTAAATAATGAGAACTCAAATGCATATTTGTGTGTAAAACGTATCCGTGATCGGCAACACATGCGAACGATACCCATTGAAAAATTCATGCATCGATCGATTCTCATTATTTCACAAAAAAAACATTAAATTTATTCTTTCGTGTTTTTTTTTATTGTTATTTTTTGAAAAAAATTGTCCCAAACGTTTCGCGTTCGATGATCGAGTTCATGGTATTCGGCTCCAGAACGACCTAAAAATAATGGTGTATATTTACTATTACACTAGAGAAGATATTTATTGATTTACATTATCATTGATTTACATTTACATGCTTAAATGTTGTTACAAAAGAAAAGAGGTTACGGACGCCTTTGCCCTGCAGTAAGACTGTAAAATAGTAAAATTCCAAACTATTTTTATTTTTAAGAAATACTTGTCTCGCACAGTCAGACTGGCCGTTATTACAATTATTATGTTTACATTGTAAACGCCGGTACTGAGCTTCACGTGGACAATGACGGGGTGGAAGAATGATGCGACTTGATTTTTATAATTGGTTAAATACCAAGAATAAAATTACAAAATAAATATGTAGGTTTGCGTATAGCAGTTTCAACACTCTGTGTCAACATCGTCGCTCGCGGCTGATGTGGTCGGTGTCGTACGCCTGTGTGCGTGAGCCATTGGTGTACGCACACATGCTAGGCATATGCAAGCATTCGACGCTTCTTAGTTTGTAAGATGTTTACAAACTAAGAAGCGTTGAATGCTTGCATTCTATTGGAGGCAAGCTTAGTGAACATGCATTTTCCTACGTACCTATAAATTCTTTCCTCATTTTATCGAAAGGTCATTTATTCGCCTTCTATTGGAGAACGTGCGCCGAGGCCACTTAGTCTGGCCTCACACAAGCCACTATCCTTGAATTACCCTGGCTTGTGTTTTATCAAGGAGAGTTTTAAATTCTGATTTAAAAGTGGAGTACTGTGTCCTATTGTCGTCGTAATATAAATTATGTAGGTACCTAGTTTAAGTCTTAATTTAGTCCTTTTTTTTGTAAATATTTATTTTGTTTTTGTTTTGTATATGTTGGTGTGCACTTAATTTTTTTTAAACAACTTAACTTAAATTTCTGAAAAGTGGGTTTACTTTATGAAGAGTAACTTAGTAATTTTTTATCACCTACATTTCACAATTTCTTTGAATAAATTTGGAAGAGCTCAGTGATGGTGATGAGATGCTTCAGATTGTTGCGGGTTAAAGTGTGAATTGTTTTACTACCTTCTTCGGATTACAACTTAGAAAAAAACAGGCCATACAATTATTTACTCCGTGCGGGAATCGAGAGCACACAGCGCAGCAGCCAATCGCTCAGCCGCTGCACCAACCGTGCCGTTAAATTTTTTAATTGCAAATAAATGATGAATTAGAAAAGACAGCTGATATGTAATTTTATTTTTTGGTTTGCATATTTCTATGAAGTCATTTGCAGTATAATACTTATTAATTAAAAAATAACGTTAATTTCGGTAGGTAAGAGTAGGTCTTATAAGACACGTAGAGACACAACATTTTGGGCATATTTTACGATGTCCGAATTGCCACTACTTACCGAATATATTAAAAAATGGAACAGAATTTGTATGAAATTATTATCTGCGAAGTAAGTTAAAGGGAACTTAGTCACAGGTGGTGAAAAATGGTTAAAAACTTAGTTGCACCTGCATCCAGCACGTGTGAGTCGACCCGCAAGAACCGATCGTAAACGACGCCTCCATACCGATGCATTTTTAAAATTAAACGCCTCTCTCGTTATAAATCCGTTTCCATTAGATTGATGTCGGCCATTATTGCCCCGGCCTTATAAACATACCATTTTTATGGCATTATACGTAGAGATGTTGGTATCTCGACCGACGTACGTGTATGATCAGAAACTTCGACGAATCATAAGGAATGTCATCAATGATCATCGTTTGTCGTATCATTCTTTTAAATCCTCCATTAAAATTAAACGCCTCTCTCATTATAAATCTGTATCGGTACTACAAAAAGTACTACAGCGCCATCTATGACGCAGAGGACAAACTAAACATCGAAATCCTGCATCGCGCAAGTAAAATTATTCACGACTTAAGACTATATAGAAGAACCCGACAACAACTGTTGGGCAGTAGCCCACCAGACTAACATCCGTCTGGTCAGAGGATCCTCCCTTTTCTATGGGGGTTGAAGAGCTTTACACTCTGTTCTCGATACCCCAAAAATCAGTTTCCATTAGTTTGACGTCAGCCATTAATGCCCGAGCCTTATAAACATACCGTTTCATGTCATTATACAGGTTTTAAAATTATCTGAATTTTCATAGCTGCTCGATTATTTCAACTTACGATCGGGCTTGCCTCGTTTGTCGTGTGGTTGCAAACACTACTGCTGAGCAATAGGTCTTGGGCTCGATTGCCGGGTCGGGCAAAACGTTATAAAGTATTTCCATTTCTGTAATTTATCGGTAGAACCCCGAAGACTAGATATGTGCCCGGTTGATGGTAATAGGCTCGTATTACAGCGGACTTGAACATACCTGGGGAAATGTGGATGTAGGTACTATGAGTACACCTCTGCCTAACCCTTTGTTGATTACCGGTTTTATTATGAGTACAAATGGGAAGATCAACGTTTGTCTCATCATTCTTCTAAATCCTTCATCAAAATTCCTGTCATTTGATTATAGCCAATACGTGTTTACCGCTACCGATCATTTGTCAGACCACAAGATTGTTATGGGACGTATTAATCAGCAATTGACAGATTTTGTGGGCAACATGTTCCTAGAATTTTTTTTTATATAATGAAAAAAGACATACCAAATACGTACATTATTTTAGAGGATAATAACATTATTTATTAACACCATTCGTTGAATCTTAAATGACTTTTGATATTTAGTTCGATAAAATATGCACAAATCAAACAGGTCTAGTAAATAAATAATTCAACGTGTAGCAGCGTGTAGCGTTTCGGTAATAGCGAATAGCCGAAACGCTACGCGCTGCTCTAGTTCACTTTGAATTGGTCGCCACGGCACCGCAGCCCGTAGCAACATCCTACTAAGTTTGTGAAGATGTATGGATGTTTGTTCCTCTTTCGCGCAAAAACTACTGACCAGATTTGGATAAAATTTGGCACACAGATAGTTTATAACCTGCATTAACACATAGGATACTTTTAGTGCCGTGGGACTATTACCGAACTTCACGCGAAACCGCGAGCATAACCTAGTAAGTCCATAGTTTGATGTAACCCGATGACCGTCATAAACTGCTACCGAGTGGAAATAAAAATGAACCCCCAGACGCACAAGACTGCGTCTAAAGTTGAGGTACAGGTAATCAAATAGAATAACTCCATGGGATCAACATTTTATCTTTAGCTATCCCGTACAATAATTACCTACTCAAACCAAATGTAATCAAAATAAAAAACTGGTACAAAAAATAATTATCATCTAAGTAATTTCATACCAACAACAGTACCTATCTATTTTTATAGAGAAACAATTCTAAACTAGACTAACTGAAAACACTCGATCCATCAACGCTAATACAGTTCCAATATACAGACGTTGTACCTACAGTTTCCAATATAGGTTATACAATAATATTATCCACGCACGAATTTGCATTTAGAATAATCGTGATTTCATGTTGAGTGGATGGAATACTACTAATTAAATGATTATGATTCCAGTAATGGGTTTTGTTGTCAAAAAGACAGTATTATAAATGAAAAATTGAAAGAATATTGTCAAGAAGGTCTACTGCAAAACGATATTTATTAAAAGCAACATTTGAATAAACACCGGGAGTCGTACTCACACGCACACATGGTTCCGTAGAACCAAACAATGTAATAAAAATATTTTGAAGGCTCATTCATATGTTGTATTGTATTACATTGAACAGCAAAACTAAATTTGTTTTTCATAGTATGTTAATGAAAAACAAAGTTTGTTGAAGAAGTCCCATATCTCAAAAACTTAACATCAATATTATTCCAATACTCATTTTTTTTTTCAGTTCCTTATATGGGGAGGGCTACCCACATATGGAACTAAAAAAAATCCCGTAATCTTTTATTTTTGTATAAAAATCGTAAAGCGGTTTACCGAGTACATCTACCTACCACGTTTCAACTGTGTAGTCCTAATAATTTCGGCATAAAGTGGCTGTGACATACGGACGGACAGACAGACAACCGTATGAAGTAAAACTAAAAACAAGGAAAGACATTATTCTCAGTTTAATATCAAAAATTTAAATACAAGCGAAGTCGCGGGCCACAGCCAGCGTTAGATGGCTGACACATCCCTCAAAATTCTTTGAACATTCAACATCTTAAAATAGTTGATATCAATCAATTTATTTTGCTCTAGTCAATATTGGAGCTAATCAAATTATGAGTTAGTAACTACACAAGCAAAAATCTAATCAAAAGTCACCTCGTCTTGTGAGCGAATGTAGGACGTTATATTTATAGTCTGGCAACCCACTATAAAAAGTTTCAGGGTACCAACAATAGAAGCAAGGATGATACTTCGGCAAATAGTGTAAAGCCTCGTATAACGACTGCCGGTCCCAAGCATCTATCATTATTTCTCTCTTATTAACATTTTCTTCCCTTCGGTGGGAAAAGGAGTTCATTTCATTGTGTCTTTAATCCAGGATTAGTACTTATAAACTCTTTTATGGTGTCACCCGCTTGATCGATTTGCGGGAGGATCGCGACGAAGGACTGATGTGTCAAAAATAATATGTAAAATTTGAATATTTTCAGGGTATTTTAATTCTCTTTGATACATTTGATATTATTTTAATAATTTTGATTATAAAAAAGTATCAGTGTTTGTTGTTTTTTTTTTAATATATTAAAAAATCTACTTAAAAGTATTAATTAAGCTGTAATTAGTTATTGTGCGGAAATTTTTTCAGCCCTATCAGTATCGGGGCATGACCTTGAATGTATCTAAAAGTGAGTTGAAAAGGTGCTTGATATGTCTAAATAGGCTAAAGGCAACAGTGCCTTTCAGATTGATACGAGTACTAGTAATGATAGGTACACATGAAGTGCCCTTGATAGCCGCAGCAGATTTTGGCTACTTTCGTGATTTCAAAAAATATATGTTGTGGTGAGGTTTGACCATCAATGAGTCATGCGCTCATCATCATACCGTCTCACTCATCTCCAAACAACTGTCAGAAACCGAATGTTTTATGAATTATTATTCTTTTATCAGACAATTTAACAGAATTCAATAAAACAATAATTAGGTTAAAATTAGACACTATTATAAATACGTTTAACTCTAAACACATTTTAATGATTGTAGTGAAAGTGGGCCTAAATCACTACACACCAAAAACAAAACAGTATTGCATGAACAAAAATTCCCTCCAAATTGTCAGACCACAGAGAATAGAAAGACGAAAGAAGGCACCTAATGGCGTTCATACCCGATGAGCTGCCATTACTTGCACATTTGTGACAATGTCATCATTTCACGTCGCTTCTGGGAATTAACTTCAGGAAAACAGACGGGTAAGATGGACGGACGGTATGGCTGGTATTTATAAGTTTTTTCTAACGTATCAAGCAGGTTTTGTCTAGTGTTTACCAAGCACTATCTTAGAACAGAACGTAATGCAGGGGTCTGGAATATTTCATAACGAATTGCAGTTTGTAAAAGTATAGTACTTTTTATACGAATTACTTAGTTTCAATTTCAAAAGAGAACCTGTAAAGTCTGAGTTCGTCTATTAATGTATCAATTCATAATGATTTACAGAAGTTACAACAAGAAATTTTGAAATATTATCTTTCAAAATTGCAATTTCCATATTACTTTTTCGGGTCCATATGTATGCTAAAACATACAATATTTAAACTCATTTTTCACAAACTAACTACGTAATATATTGAGTGATTCCACTCAAAAAAAAACTTCAAACGAATATACAACGCTATCCATGCAAAAAAGCAGCTAGTATATTATTGATAGAACCTGAGTTCATATTTTATTCTATAATAATAGTGATATATGAGCTTCGCGTATCATGAATATTAATTTATGATTTATTGTTGTCTGGTACAGCTGGTCACGATACCTAGTGATGAATAGTTGTAATTTGACCGTCTAGTCTGCCGGGTGACCGTCAGTCAACCTACTAAACTTCTATGTCAGGATGTCACAGTAATTAATCTGTGTGGAAATTTAGCTTTTACATAATACGCGGGAATTATTTTGCTGTGTAGTGTATAAGGGTCAATATACGTTGCGTGCGGCGGAAGATAAATGTAGAAAATCTGACTGTTAACTGGTTGAGAATGCCTTGTGGCATTAAGTCCGCCTATGTACCACGCTTGTACATGGTAAAGTATAAAAATGATTAGTGCGTTCCCAATAATTCTCGAGTGTTCTAGACAAATCTCACGGCTGCTGTCGACTACATTGAAATAATCTACGGGACGGGCATATTGAGAGGCGCAGTGCGGCGTCAAGCCTCAACGATAGCGGTTGTGTATATGTTACTGTAAAAGCTAGAATATTGGTTAATCTTAAGTTTTACCAGTAAATTTTAGGATTTACCAACACGAGTTGGTAAATGTAAGAATTTATAAAAAAGGAACGATTTTTTCGGGCTTTTGCCATTAGAATTTAGTACATACTAGGTTTTACCAGTGATGGTTGGTAAATGTTGGTGTTGGGAATAAAACAATGAGTACTTCTTTACTTCTGATTTGAATTAACTATCAGTCAAAACCTTACATATTTTTATGTATCATTTATGAGAGTAATTGTTAATCATTTATAATACTAATTAGCCAAATATTTACTTGAAGGTTTTTATTTGGATTTTTTATTTATTAATTATTAATAACTAGTAATTTTAAACAATTTTTAAATACTTCTTGAATAGTAAAAATTAAATTATTTCCTCAAAAACATAACGCTTACGTTGGGTAATCTAACTGAATCAGTATTTTTCTTATTATTTGATATTTATTGAATAATAAACAAATCGAAGACAAGCCAATTAATAAGTTGTCTATTATTAAGAGGTAGTAAAAAAAATTACTTGTTACAACTCGGAGCGGTGTTATGGCATATAGAATTACAAAATAATCCTGATCACTTGCAAACGCATCCACAAGCATTGTTTTAACACGTTCTGACATATTTATTTCAACATTTACCGTGTTTTTAAGGCAAATCCTAAGATTTACCAAGTGAATGGTGGTAAAAGTTCGAAATAAATGATGATCCTAGAACGGTTCGGACTTTTACCATTAAGAGTTGGTAAATCTTAGGTTTTACTGGAAAATCTTAGGATTTACCGTAGTTCGAGCTTTTACAGTAACATATATAAGAATAACCAAAACCTCGAGAATCCTCGCGACTTAGCGCGGCTTCTCTTACATTGAGAGTAATTGACGCTTCTCTTCTAACTTTTTCTCGTGTGTTGCAATGTAAGTTGACCCAAACACTGTTTGAGCAAAACATGCTTAGTTGAGGATCCTTTATTCTAATTTCATACAGGGATTTGCCTGGCATTTTACTGTCGAGGATGAGATTGACCATAATTTGGCGATTTGAGATAAATATTTTATGTCGATCTAATATCATACGCCTTGTTTATACTGGGTTTGCGCTCATTGTGGATGAAAAATGTTAACTACTCCATGTGAGTAAGTACTTTGATACTAGCCGTGCAAAACAAACCCCGAATGCTTAATTTTTTGTTTTAATATCCGAGATAAAAACCCCTTAGTTCTGTATCAGAATCGATTGGGAAGCAAACCATAAAACATATTGAATATTCGCAATTTCCCATTAGAAAAAGAACCAAGAAAACATAACATACTCTGAATACAAGCAACAATACTATACGTATATACATACATATACAATTACACATACACCCGATTAGCCCACATTGGCATTGATACAGCTTTTCATAAAATACGAGGAAATACAATAACTCAATAATATTTTACGAAGATAAGAAGCTATTATTGAGATTATTGGCACATGGCATTACTCCAAGTAATATATTTCTGTATTACTTTATGAGAACTGGCTAAGCGTTAGGACCCACTGAGGCGTAACGTATTACTGAAACTCATTTGACTTGGTATTTGAACGTGTCGTATATTTGTTGTAATAAAGAGCAGAGTGCAAAAATACACTTAACGAAGCCGGAAGACAACCGATCTTCCCGTCATTGCGATATTTTTTGTTAAGGACCTGGGAACCTTCTAGTTACGGAGATATTGAAGGTCAAACATTTTCGCACTTTATTTTTAACCCAAGTTTCAAATGTTAGTCCCTTACTTTAAGTACTTACCTTCATTACCACTGTACTATTTAATGTATCCATCAGCACAATGTTTTGAGTGCGTTACATTGAGCACTACCGTAAACATTGATTTTTCACACCAAAATGAAGTCTTTTCCCGCAATAATTTTTGTGCAGTTTTACTAGTTTTATGTACAGACAAAGCATTGATAGGCTTCGTGAAGAGTCCATTTATACCCTCTGTACCTACCTACTCTGTGCCTATGTAATATGAATGACAATAATATACTTCTACGAAAGGTCAGGTCACAGAATACAACGGAAGAAATCTGTCTAGACTACCATTGCAGTGATCCTGCAAGGCGTTTTTATGGTACTCACAGTGAATAACGTCCCTGATTTAATAATCACTTACCTATTTTAGATAGATATAATGGACATATCTCCTCCATCTTAAATCAGAAGGAAAGACTAATAAAATATCATAACGTTAAAATGTTATATTAACAAATGGAAGATAAAAGAAGAAGACCTACAATATTCTACTAAAAATCAAATAATGGAGAAATAAGATTAGGTCTAAGAGGCGGCTCTGAAATAGAGAAATAATCTTCAGAATTTGACATTCATTACATCTGTTTTACCTCGGAGATGTCACTTCAATTACTGACTAATGAAGTTTCATTACCAATTCAATCATAGTTGCCATCGGTATAATCCAATTTATGACACTGACTTTATGATTTCAATATTCAGATTCGGAGTATCAAAAATAAGCCTTGATGTTAAAGGAAATCGAGTCTTATCTACCGATTCTCAAGATCCAACATCTATAAAATCAAATATTCTATTTCTTTCTAAATCCGCTTTACATACTCGGGCCTAGTATGGAAAATTCAACCTCTTGAAAGGAACAAGTGTGAGGTTTTGAAGCGAGGCCCCGAACTTCGTAAAACCAATTTTATATTAGCATGTTATTGAAATTTAAAACGTGGAGCTCCAGATTTTATGAATTCAATGGCAGAAAAAGTCGAGACAAGTTGATTAAAATTCATTTGACCATTTGTATTTATTACTGTTATTTTGACTTAATACAATAAGAGTGAAAAAAAACAGCGACGGAATAACCCGAATTTTATTTCAATATATTATATTACACGTTACATTGCTTCGTTCGTGTTAAATCTCTTCACATGTTTCTCAAATAAGCAGCAATGCATTAAAACTTTACAATAACAGTCGTGTGCAAAATATCCCATTCTCAGTGGATTTAAACACTGCCACCTCGGATTACTTTGACGTAGATAAAATGGTGCATTAAAAGCTACGTAGTAAGCTCTTATTGAAATCCATTTCAACATTATTAGGATTACATTTCACAAAAATGGGAATTTTTACGTTGAATTTAAATGCCTTTTTAAGGTGAACTTTCCTTAGTTCTTTTAAAGTTGCATTTCCTGAAAATGTGTTTAAATAGACAAAACAAATGCCAAAGAAAGAATGGATGGATTACGTGAGGAATGAAATGAGAAGAGAAATGAGAGAATAAATGATAGCGTGACGTAACAGGTAAGAATGGAAGAAAAAAACGCGTCGCGTAACACGTTGTTTACGTTAACACGTTGATAATATGGCTGATTTTATGGAACTTTTAATTATTTGCGTTGAACTCATTTCAACAAAATACGTAATTTAAAAGCATTGAACAATTCTTTAGCTTTGCTTTACAATAGGTGTACAAAAACCACAAAATCTACACTACATTTTCTGAACAACAAAACACGAAAACATTTTTACATTCACAAAACAGCATGCAAATGTCGAAATATGGAACTCAACGCACCATTGTCGTCACAGTACTAGTTTGTGCACTAATCCCTACAGACCTCTGATTGCTACAAAGTATTGCGGAAACGTTCCACACAGGAAACTGAATTTAGAGCTAAAACTTTATTCACACGGTGCTTTACTGGACTTGCGGTCCGTGGTTGGACTTAAATCGAATAAACGTCAAATGTGGCATTCCCTGCACCACCGTGGAATGCCTCGACCCCAGAAAACAGGAAACACTAAATTTTGAACCGCTATTTGTTCCACTGCGTGTCCACCGCAAATATTTCGTGTAATTTGTAAGTGGTTATCAGATTTATGGAGTGGTAAAATACTACTTATTTTGGATAATAAAATACAATTTATGGTTTCTTCTAACACGGACTATTACCTACATAATTTACTTCCGTCGTTTTCCTTTATTTTCTGTCCAAATGTTTTATAGTAAAGGTCTTTTTGCACAAGTCAGGAAGATGAAATTCTACTGAACATGAGAAAAGTTGTGGTCGGTTTTTGTGCTAGACAGTTTTCAGTGACAAGCCGTTGTAATAAATCGCCTCGCTATCACACGGAACGTAATACGGTTATCGGCAAATTCTAGTGCACGGCGGTGCACCTGTCTGTGATATTTCTTGGTGTCCTTATTTTTCTGCGACACACACACACACGACGACGACACATAATCGTAAGACAGCTGGTATCGGGTTTTCATTATAATATTATGATCTATGAGCAAAGGCATTTGAATATACCCACGGTAGATGCGGAAACTCGAACAAAACAATTATCTGCTTGCAAGAGCCAAACTGGCCATTGCTCGTTTCGTTCTTGTGTAACGTGTCCAGTTTGGAAATTATGTTACTTAACAAAGCTTCAAGGCGTCACTGAGACATGGAATTACATTTATCTATGACATTTCTTCTGATAGTCTTTCTATTATATCTTAACTCGGATCTGTGAGATAGTAAAAGAATCGCATTGTTAATACAATAGACCTGAACTTGTCCGTTATTAAGAATCAAACAGGATCAAGAAATTCAATTACAAATAAATTTTGTATTGCTTATTCCAATAATGAAATCACATGCCTCAGTAAAACAGGTCTTTGATGAAAGGAAATTCGCAATCATTGAATAGATCTTTCACCTTTGTTTTATTGACGGTCGTTATATTTTTGTGTAAGGTTACGGAAATAGAAGGATGGTATGCTATGTCCGTTTATTGAATCATTTTCAGACCTTTTTATTTTATAGAAAAACAATTGTCTGCATGTTTAGTTTCTGGGGGAAGAGAGAGTGCACCTGTATTGACGTACACACATGTGCATTATAAATGTAATATCTCCCGCGTTGATTTACTTCTAGAATATTGAATAATTTTCTTCTGCACCTTCGCATTCGTCTATTACAAACAGTTCTTTGTGAAAAGAATATGTACTTTATATTTTTTTTCTCTTTCTTCATTTAACAATATTACACTAGTTTCACTTCATCTATTACACTAAGTTTATATTTATTTATTTGACACGGGTAACTCAAGATTGTCTTGCTTTTCAGCACAGGTCTCCGCTCGCCACACACACACACAGCACAGGTCTCAGGTCGCGCGCGCTGTGTCCGTCTCGCGACCCAGGAGAACTCGCTACGTGCCTGGGAGCAGTTACTCACCTTCCCTTACAGGATTCTGCATGTCCAAAAAAATTTGGCAACTCAAAAATCTTTAACAAACCAAATTAAAGAAAACTGCAACAATTCGGCCCGTATTTTAGATTCCAAATTACCTTTTTTTAATAAACAGAAAGGCATTTGTCATCATTTGGGGTCATTTGATTCCCCTTTGGAGTTTTCAACTGTATACGGTTATTCGCTTGTGTCATCCAAGTTGTAACAAACAATTAACATTCTCTTTTCAACAAACAACAATGATAATTAACTCCTACGTTCAGTCCAGTCATAATATTTGTTTTCTTTTTTGTCAGTTTTTTTTTAATATATTTAAGTAAGTTCTCAGTGCATAAAGAGTTTGACTCAGTGTTTAATTAGGTACCAACCAATCAACAAATTTAGACACTTCATAATTGTATTGTATAACGAGCTGGTGTCCGCAACTCCACGTCCAAACGCGTATTTTGCGTACGGCACTTCATAATTATATTATGTTTTAAAACATAAATATGAGATTCGTTTTCCAAACTGCTCTTCGATATTAATTGGCGTTCGCTTCGAAATCAATCGGATGGTAATTTCGATTGCTTTCGTTAAATTACGAGTTTTATTTCTGATGTAATGTGATTTTTGATGTGATGTAAATTCGTTGATTAACTTTTTATTAAGCACTAGCTGTTACCCTCAACCTTCGTCTGTTTGAAATTATTATAAAAATATAATTTCCAATTAAATCGAATCTTCTTAACAATTTCAAGAATTTTCATTTTTTTGCACGGAACCCTAATTTCTATTTTAAAATAAAAGTAGCCTTAGTTACTCCTTATAAAATCCCGTCAAAATCGGTCCAGCCGTTCCGGAAATTAGTCGGAACAAACAGACACTCTTTTGTTATAAGTGCCGTTTTTACTTTCATATTCATTCAGTGAAAAGCTGTTACTTTGATATTTTAGTATATATAAAGATGAGATAGTAGCTGGGACACAGGCCTCCTCTTCATGAGGGGGGGGGGGGGTCATAGAAACAACGAGGACGTCAGTGTGCCTCAGTGGGTGTCACATGTCTAAAAATTTGGCTCTAGACTATTTATAATAGTTTCCTCACGATGTTTTCCTTCCTTAGCAGTAATGATGGAATAATTTGTACGCTTGTGTTATTTATTAAATAAATAAAACTAGTACAGTGATAGACAAAGGCTGAGAAACTCATTACTGTTGTCTCAAGCTGCAGACAGCTGTGGTCAGTCAGAACTGAGCATTGATTATGAAGGATATCAACTGTAATGCTCGTTGGTCGAGTGGCCTCAAGCGCGACTGCTGAGCATGAGGTCCTGGGATCGATTTCCGGGTCGGGCAAAGTTTTATTGGGTTTTTCCATCAGAAATTTCGTAGTAGCAGCCATTTAGTTTGGATTTTTCCCAATTGAAGGCAATAGAAAAGGGATTTATAACATAAGTAGCAAAATGTGCGTGTACTATTAGTAACACTTCTGCCTAGCACTTCGGCGCATTATAAGCGTAAGGTTATGTTATCAAGATCCCTTTTAGATAAAGAAACAATATACGTAAGTCAATGAATCAACATTTTTATATTTTATCTTCAAACTAATCCTTCCAAGAACTCTTAATAAAAAAATCTCAACCGCTTTAATTCTCGGATTATAAAATATTCATTACAGAGTCGATAGCAGTTCAATTTCATCAAATTCTTTCTCTAAATACACTGCAAATAACCTCCCCGTTTTAATTTGTACGCTAGTCAGTTCCCGTAACGGGTTTTTCACTGAAATTTCAACAAACAACTATTAATTTCTCATCGGAAGTGGGTAGTCGAAATGTTGGGAAGTATTTCCCCTTTTTTGGGGAAAAAATGGTTCTAGCGGACATTTTGGCGATTTTATTTTTATGAAGTTTTAGAGAAAATTTCCTCAATAATAGACAACAACACAAAAAAATAAGGTAAAACTTAGGAAATCAAAAGACATTTTACGGCCAAATTAGTCGTTTGTTTGTCATAATAAGTTGCGTATAATAATTATGCCGATTGCATCGTGCCGTGCTTGAATTGGAACGGTAAATCACAGCCACGAAATTCGATACATACCTTTTGTGAATTAACATAGTTTTATATCTATTCGATAGTTTTATTTACTGTTTGAAAAATAGTATGAGAAAAAAGGTGCAAAATCTATCATTATGGAAAAAAAACGATTGAATCAGTGGAAAATTCAGAAACTCGATCTAGCAAACTTGGGTAGTTGGTTAGTGCATAGTGCGATATCTGACAGGACACTCGACCCAGCTCTAAACTTGTGATGTATGGTCCATAATTCCTTTGAGAACTACACCGCTTTTTTGAACGTATAAATTTTAAGTTTTAAAGCATCTCTCAAGATGAACATGACAAACACCTAAGTTTTCCAACGTTCACGTCGTAAATTTTGAAAGTGCACTTAATTTCTTTTAATGCTTTCACTTGAGATACTAGTGCATAATGCTTGTGCATTTAAATACTGTAAGAATATAGTAAAGTACAGCCAAGGAGTGGAATTCCCTGCCTTCGTCGTTGTTCCCAAGTTCATAACACCCCAATCTATTTAAGTCGCGAGCTAATAGGCTTATTTTGGGTTAGCTCGTTCCATCGTCGACCTCATCTCTGTCCTCAGGACTAGATTGAGGTCAAGAGTAGGCCCATTAAACATAAAAAGTAAGCTGTAGTTTGTTTGTGTTGTTTATGAAAGCGATATCCTGTGTTCAATCAGTTTCTTCATGAATGCTTCTTCAACTGACAGCACGCTGTGTTTGAGTAATTGGCTGCTGCGCTGGTGTCGTGGGTTCGATCCCCGCAAGGAATAAATATTTGTATGACCTACTGATAGTTGTTTCGGGTCTGGCTGTTTGTGAATGTGAGTTTAAATGTTTGTAAACGCTCCCACGATAAAGAAGAAATTCCTAGTGTGGGACAACATTTTTAGGGTTCCGTACCCAAAGGGTAAAACGGGACCCTATTACTAAGACTTCGCTGTCTGTCTGTCTGTCTGTCTTCAGGCTGTATCTCATAAACCGTGATAGCTAGAAAGCTGAAATTTTCACAAATGATGTAATACTATTGCCGCTATAACAACAAATACTAAAAATTTAAAAAAAAAATATTAAGGGGGGCTCCCATACAACAGATATGATTTTTTTGCCGTTTTTATAGATAATGGTACGGAACCCTTCGTGCGCGCGAGTCCGACTCGCACTTGGCCGGTTTTTTTTTTCATTTTGGTTTCTGTAGGTTTTCATCCACAAGGATACGTCAACCTCATTGTATCTTAAAACAATATATCATGCATCATACTAAATGGAATGTAAAAAAATAGTCTAGGAAAATTCGGGATTCACTACTGCCAAGCTACACAGTTATTTGCTGGATCCGATTTAGGACGTGACCAAATCGTCTAAATGAAACCTACATCTAATCTGTTCATTACATGTTCTCTTTCCAATTCTTCTCTCTCTTTCTTATTTTTAACATAATCCATCAATCAGCAAATGTTGTACGTCTTTGATTTTGTCACAAACACACAAATTATTTGGCCGATGCGATGTAGAGTTAGTTGCTTGTTAAAGTAAAAAAATAGTTTAAGAGCAATTTCTTTAACCATATCTTAACACCCTATTCACTTTATTGCGCAAACGCACTCCAGTAAGAAAGATATCGAACAACTCAATTATCCTGAATAAATTATTATAAAACAGAGATGTTTTTTATTTGCCTCAGTACTGACTGCCTCATTGACCTAGTGGTCGCAGACGGGACTGCTGAGCATTAGGGCCTGGGTTCGATTCCCAGGTTTTATTGGATTATCCATTCAGAAATTCCTCAGTAGCAGCCTAGGTGTGGATTTGCGCCCGATTGATGGCAATAGACTCGCCCCCATACACATTACATGAGACATAACTGATGAAATGTGGGTGTACCATTAGGTACACCTCTGCCTAACCCTTCGGGGTTTTCAGGCCTGATGTTATGATGTTGATGTTTTCTATTTCGATTTTCTCTCACAATTATTCATTTTTATTTCTTTCAATCCCAAAAATAAATAAGCCTTGATTGAACTCAATACAAGATCGTCTAAATATTTTCCATTCATTCAGTTCAGCCGGGGCAGTAGAAAATCGGTCACCTCTATTCCAACGCTAGTCAATAAAAAATAGAACTACGCAATCACGTTTCCCTTTCAATATAAATCCCGTGAAATAACTTTCATCAAAATGGTACAATAATTGAATACGACATACAAAATGACGAACAAAAGGAGCGGGATTACGATTTTACGAAATTAGAGATGCCCTCATCAGGGGTCAAGGAATTCTGATTCTGTTACTTGTACGACTGCCAGTTTGTTAAGGGTTATCGTCGTATCACCTACGCTGTAACTGGGTAGTGGAGGCCAGACAGGCAGTCGCTCCATATAAAACCATGATGATGATGCCATCTAACCGATTTCGGCCGCAGCGACTGCATTCATCGCTTCACCCTCTGACTCACGTAAGTCGTAATTTCAAACTTTATGTATACTGTACGTCGGTATTTTAAACTTCGAAGGTCAGTAATACAGTCTTTCTAGAGTGGTTGTCGAGAGCTTTGGTGTGCTGCTCTTTCATGACCTCTAAAAAATAACTCATATTCATTTGCATCCGGTTAGACTGGAAGCTGACCTCAGTATAGTTCTTAGTTTGTTAAACACAATTTTTTTTATTTTATAGTTGGGAAAAGTCTTAGTAGATGGTGAGGTCTGTTTAGTTGGTCGAGAGGCTGTCTGCTAAGTTTTATTTTGGGTTGAAATCTTGGGTAGGCCAATGTGTTTGTGTTTTTCAATCACAATTTTTTTCTTCTTTCGTTTGACGGCTTGCCTCTCTTCCACGAGACTTATAACATTACTGACCTTAACAAGAACTCAACAATACATACAACTCTACCTACGCCTTCGGACAAAAGAAGCGCGAATACATTGTTTCCTTATTTCCAGGAAATCTCGCTTAGATAGGATTCTGTGGAGTAACAGTGAACATGTCTTTCACACCGCGCTCTGTTTCTACGAAAGCTGACGCTGCACAAATGGTATTGTGTTATAGTCCTAACAACATATAGTTTCAGCTATAGGACTGTTGAATGACGAAGCGGAAAATGAAACGTGTGCGTTCTACAAGCTTAAATCATTCATCGTTTCTTCTAGGGAAGCATGCACCCTGGGCCACATCATCGCTTCACATTAGGCAAGTTGCGGCCAAACGCTAGCCTGTGTCGGGGAAAAAAAAAACTATTCCGTCTTTTTTTAAATTTTATGGAACACAAACGAATAAATAGGCTATACGCACTTAAGCATAAAATTCCTCCAGACAAAATTACAGACTGAAAACGAACAAGCCTAAAGTGTCGAAGTTCTAAACAGTTACATAATTACTCCACCTAGATTTCACGCTAATCCCCCGAAGCGAAATGAAACATCAAATAGGCGCGTTTACCGGAGCTAGGTGTTGGCTATAAATCATGTCAAATAAGCCATTAAGGTAATTTATACGTGGAGTGTGGGCTGCATCGTAAACGAAGGCATACTCTTCACAACTGTTTGCGGCTGTTCTAATGAAAAAAAGTGCTTTTTGTACGACTTTACGAGGTTCAGAATAACCTTGAGATTTTTGATAAGTGCTAATTTATCTTGTATACAAATGAACGCAATCAGCATGTCTAAAATAGCGCTGATAATGTCATCATTGTTGTCAATTTTCATAACTTAAATGGAATACTCCATTTAAGTTACGAAAATAATCAGTATTCACGATCAACCAAAATTAATTTTTCCGTAGGTAATTAAAACAATCAGAAACATTCCAAACCTTTAGGTACTTTGTAATCTATTATATAAACCTCAAACACAAAAGATTATTAATTTCCACTTGTAATTACTTGTTAACATTAAATCCACCAAAAATAATTTCGTTGGTACCCATTCACAAGTCCATAATAGCTTTTCCGAAAACAATATAATCCGGCGAACATTTTGCTGTCAAACGGCGTACGGAACAAAAGACAACAGGGAGAGAGAGTTGTAACTGTTGTAGAAAAGGTAGGTACGCAAAACTTTCACACCCATTTACTCGAATTCTCCATTCGAACATCGAAACTGTGTTTAGGTAACAAAATAAAAGCGTTGCTCCCAAAACAAAGCGTTGCCAGGCCTCCTGAAGATAAAACGCTCCGCGTGCTAGTTTTGACGTTTTCATTTTCCCCGCTATGCACCGTGACGGATCGCAGGTGCATCACATTGTGCACAATACGTAACGGCGAACTGTTCGCAAATGACGTTTCATATATCACCGCTTTGAATTTCGCGAGCAAACGGACAAAAATGACGATTGTGACACCTTTGTGCGAGAAACGATCAATGTATGTAGGGCACACATGCACCATTGTTTATGTATTGGAAGCTACGAAAATAAAACTATTGACAGTTATGCCAATAGTGTTCGAGTACCTAATATCCGATGAGGGCTGTGTACTCCCACGCTTCCTACTGAATATGCAGTTTGCAGGATTATGTGGAACACACTAGACCACGGAGAGGCAACAGATAGCTATCATGTTATCTATGTAAGTAAATGTTATGCGATTACAATATTTAAATTAACCATTTTTATAAGAAAACCAACTAAAACAAGCTCGTTATTGCTACATGTTCCTCACTATTATAACTACGCATCAATATAAAAACATAGCAAAAAAAGTCCCGAATCGATACCATCAGTAAGCCCCAATTACCTCGAAGGGTAATACATTCAATATTTTCCAAAAACGCTGAAACAGTTCCCGGGTGAGTAATGGCCCACTCAGGGGGCTAAAATAAAAATGTCTTTACGACGTAACTAGGGGCAAACATAAAAACGCCACAATGTGAGTTTCGCATTAGTCCTATAAATCGTAAGGACGATTATATTTTTGATGTTATAAAATTGGCCCACCGGCGTTGCCGCCATCCAACTTTTTACAGCCCAATCATATAACTGCAAAATGCCGCGGAACCGAGATTTTTTGTGTAATTTAATGATTACGGTAAAAAGTTTAAGGCGCAATCAAACGTTTTTGGTGCTATCATTTTATTTATGTTCAGGATTTTCAGCGTGTTACATTTATTTTTAAACGATTTAAAAATATTTGTAAATTGGGGTGGTATGATGAGATTATGATTGGAATCTTTTGAAGATTTATAACTATGATTGTACACGCGCATGACGCGCATTCATAATTAGATATCATCGACTTCGAATGTCAATCGTTGCGGTTCGCACGAGTCGAGCGGTCTTTTCCGACGACAGCTGAAGTCCCTGTGTCACGTTCGTTCGGCTATTTTTGAAACTATAATTATTAATTTGCTAAGGAACTAAACATGTATCTACATATAACAAGAACAACGTCCGTTTCAATCATCTCCCAACAATGATTGTGTTAATTAAAACGACAAAGAACTCAAAGAATAGCTTGGTTCTTTGACTTCTTTGTCTTACGAACAAACCTTTGCATTAGCACTTTTACCAGTGTCAATACCTAACTCTGTTCTCACAACGGATATGAATATGCAAGTATTCTTTACAGAGTAGCATTATACCTTGTATAAAAGTTCCGTTTTAAATAAATTTATTTGTATTATGAGAGATATTAAAACACAAACTCAATAAAAACATCCCTCGCATATAATTTTTCTTTTGTAAGTAATACTAACGAAATAATCCTCAACCCAAGCAAATAACATTTGTTCGTTCCAATTTAGCGGTGCCCACTTAAATATTAGGTACTTCGTGGTTCCCCCGACCCTAAGTCAGCGGACGACACGATGTGGAATTCCTAATTTCCTTTCGTAAATGTAATTTGTTTCTTCACCTTATTAAGCCTATTTCAAATTACGTAAGAAGAATCTAATTTCTGGTGAAATGAATGTTAAAATTATTTCTGATTTAATGATCCTCGATGAGTATTTTTACCCGACTGGAGGAGGGTAATGTGTTTATCAGCCTATATATATGTTTATTCCTTTGTGGCACTCTAGAGACCAAACGCGCGGGCCGATTTTGATGATTCTTACCTCAATCGATTTGTCTTAATCTCGCGAGTGCTATTAAAGACATGACAGTAATCAAAATTCAATATTGCGACAACCGGGCGGTTTATTGTGAAAAATGAAAGTAGACGAACTATCTTAAGTGGGGTATCATTGAATAGGTATTTGACAATCATCTTTAGATATTTCATATCATTTTTCGTTTTGAAAGCCCATATAGGATTTATAACGATTTAAAGTTTTATTCGAACAAAGACATTCAAATATTAACGAGCAATAGACGGGACAAGACGAAGGAAATCATAATCCAATACTTGTTACTACTTAGTAACAAATCGTTCTGTCTAGTGTCACACGCCTGCTTGTCAGGTAGCATTCGTGTGTCAAAATCGAAAATGTCCGAGATCAAAATTTTTGTATAAAAATATTCCCAGTATCCGAAGTGACAAATCATATAGAAGTGAAAAAATCAAGAAGTTAAATCGTCTGTGAAGTCTTTCACATTAATTATTAAACTGAAAACCCGACTGAAAAGCAAGAAATGTTTTTTAGTTTTTGCAATTGTCTTTTTTATTGCAAAAGTGTTCTGCACTAGCTTTTGCCTGTGGCTGCACTCGCGTTAATTTAGAATTTGAAAAATTTTTTTTTAAAGAAAAACGTTCCCCCACACTAGGAATTTCTCCTGTATCGTGGGTGCACTTACAAACATTTAAACTCACATACACAAACAGCCAGACCCAGAACAACTATCTGTAGGCCATACAAATATTTTTTCCGTGCGGGGATCGAACCCGCGACACGCAACGCAGCGGTCAATCGCTCAGCCACTGCGCCAACCGTGCCGTCAATTAAACGCTTAACACACTACTAAAGTTTCTACATTAATATAATTCAATCACGATTTGAAAAACACGTGGTGCCATCTATTATCATAAGAACGTTATTGTTGTTTTCCTCAGGAACAGTACTTTTTTTCGGGATGAAAGTTACCCTATGTCCTGTTCTGTATACCTGACAACGTATATGCAAAATTTTATGATGATCGGTTTAGTGGTTTAGGCGTGAAAAGGTAACAAACAAACTTACTTTCACATTTATTATATTTAGTTAGGAATTAGTTAGGAATATAGAAATTTCTTATCCTCACTCAGCAAACATTTAGTTTTCCATTGTTTTGAGTTAAAAATAATAAAACAGACTAAGTACACTTTGTTCGTTACAAAATGTTTTAATTAAGATAAATCTAAAGGTTTCGTGTTGGTTTCCATGAAATGCTACGAAGAACTTAAATACTTTAATGCACTTTCAGTTCACAAATAATTAAACAACACTGTTTTCACTTAAATTTCCACCTCTGTTTATTCTTCGTATAGAGCCACTTAAAACAACAATAAAAGCAAGTTTTTCCTTACCTTATTTACAAAATAAACAGAATATAATAATATCTTTTGTCCAGTCCGGACTTCAACACATCCTAATCTACTCGAGAACGAAGCGAGGTAAACCTTCGACAACTTCGCAGGTGTGAACTTGACATATTCCCCGTCTCGAGCAAAAATGGCGGGGATTATCTCGCACCCCGCGCCGAACCAGGGTTGAGTGGCAGCCTTATTATTTGTACACGTTTTCGGCCTACCAACTGTACTTCGTGAGCGTCATGTTAACCCTGAATGTTCCCTCTGCGCCTGTATTTATCCTGTTTCAGATTAAGGAAAAGAGAGTATTTGATAACAAACGAAATGATTAATGTGACGGAAATTGATTGTAGGAATTTCGATGCCATTAGTGGAACAATAGCGGGAGCAAGGTTGGGAATTTACCTCAGGAATCTTACTTACTAACTTATTTCGTTTTTTTTTTTGTGCAAACAGGAAAATCTGAGAGCCATGTTTTTCTAATAATAATGCGATTTCATCTAGAACGATCATTTGCCATATCTGGATAAATAAATAGTACATCATCATATGTTAACGATGCATTACCGACCACTAGACCAACGAATATTACAGCAGATATCCTTCATAATCAATTCTTTTAGTCAGACAGCTTGAGAAAAATATTACATACCGAGTTTCCTACGTGCCTCGGAAAGCACATTAAGCCGTTGGTCCCGGCTGTCATTTGTAGATCTTTGCCCCAAAAAGTCTGACAACCAGTCTTACCAAGGGGTATAGTATTACCCAGTACTAACTGGGTTGTGGAGGTCAGATAGGCAGTAAAATACTGGTATTCACCTGCTTCCGGTTATACTGGAAGCCGACCCCAACAGAGTTGGGAAAAGGCTAGGCAGATGATGAGCTTGAGAAAAATATTGCCAAAAAATTACAGAAAGAAATTCATTATATAGGTAATTTTTCACATATCAAATTAAGATGCAATTTTAATATAATAATTGGAAATTCTATTTCCCACAAACATCTCCCATAACCCTTTATAGGACGGCTCATACAAAGTGGCCAGTAAATTGGCCAGTCACTTCAAGGTCGTTATCTCATAGATTTTTATTTATAAATTGAACCATATGAACATTTACGACCCGCGTAAGAGCACACTGGCCCATCAACTAGCCAGCGTTCAAGTTCGCCGCGCGACATTTTAAATTCGCGCCTTTTTTCAAGATGGCCTGTAAACTGGCCACCGTGCGCCCGCGCAGTAACATTTGCTGTCATCGCGTGTGTACGTTACGTGTTTACAAGTTTTATCGTAATAAAAAATCATGTCTTCTTGGAAAAGGTAAGTGAAACTACTCTTTTATATTATATACTTCGATGTTATGTGCAAATCTAATCGTGGATAATAAGAAAAACATATATTATTGGAGATTGAATTCAAACCGGTTTGTTGAAAAATGATAACCAAAAACTTGACTACCTAACTTTGAGATGTTCCATTGAGTATTTACTTTCGAATAATCCCTATGAAACATATTGTTTTACAATAAGCATGTGTTATAATATAATAATACATTTGCGATAAACAATCTTGTTCGGTAGTTATAACCAATAATTATGAAAGTTTGGGGTTCTTTTTCGCCGTTTTTTTGCAGATGTGTGGGTACTTATGAAAATCGTAATGTAATAGTTTTGCATTGTAATTTTCTCATTGTTTTAGACACACATACACTTATCGGGAGTTGGAGTCACTAGACGAGGACCAATGGAATGACTTCGTGGGTATTACTGATGACCAGGCCACATAATCAGACATCGGTGGTGATTCCGATGCCGATGATTGCTTCGATGAAAGTTTCAGTACCAGCACCCTGAGCACACGTAGTCGAAACCAAGGATCATTTTCTGGAGCATCGTCTTCGTCACAACCACCACAGGAGTTTGTGTTTTTACCACCATCGCCACCTCTGCAGCCGCCGCCATCTCCACCGCCACAGCCGCTATCACCAAATCCGACCAGGTATCACGAGACAATTTCTCAGCCGCAAGACGCAGCTCCTCGAGAGAATATAATACATGAAGATCTTAGTAAGTGGAGTAATAAAAGATTTCGAGAACCACCAGTGTACAAGATAATCTGGTTTTATTCGATAGAAGCTGCGATCGTCAATTCCTACATTAGTTATAAGGATACCTGGGCGAAGGCTCATCCTGGTGGTACAAAACCAATGACTCACCTGATGTTTAGGAGTAAACTGGCTGATGAGCTTATAGGAGACACGATACAACCTTTGCTTCCTTTTCGAGAAAATAAAGAGCGATCATAAGCTCATGAAATCATCTAAGAAAAAATTGCGTATATGTAGATACCGCAGTGCCGCGTCTAAGCCAAACAGAAGTGTCTATGAATGCGTTCAATGTGATGTAGCTCATGTAGCCCTATGTGTAGAATGTTTTGGACCATTCCATAATGAAGGACAAATTAAAAAACGTAGGTCTGTGATCATTCAATTGATAAAAAATGTCTGATTGTGATAAGAAAAATAAAAAATGAAGAAGTTTTGTTTTAGAAGAAATATATTATGTTAATTCTATGTGTAATTAAAACTGATTGTCCATTATAGGTTCTATTATTAAAGGATGATTAGGAAATACAGTTATTTTTTTATTATTATTGTCTTTTCCTAAAAATAAAATAGATTTAATTAGTGTCCATTTTACTGGCCAGTGATATTGCTGTGATGGTTAGTGGCGCAGAACGTTCAATGGCCAGTTTACTGGCCATATGATTTTCATGATTTTCTCGAAAAATAAAGATTTTCAGGTTTTTTTTCAAAAAGATGTCGTTATGGTTTACGGCACAGAATAGGTATATAACACAAAATATTAAGAATTCAAAAAAAAGTTAGGGTGTGCGTTAAAGGGATAAAGCACTAATCTCCTGAATTAATTAGTTATCTCATTGTATATATTATACGTATATTAACTGTAGCATTATTACGTTTCCAACTACTCTGAATTAGTTAACCTTCAGTAAATGAAGTAACTGTGTGTCTCGTATTGATATAATTTGCAATAATGTCTGTTTTAATTAGGTTACTAGTATCCTAACAATTATCAGTACAATCTAATCCCTCCAAGCGGTTTTAATCGTTGGATAACCAGACGTATGACGATGTGCTCCTAGCGCGGCTATTCATGACGCCCATTTTTTTTTTCAATAAAAATGGGCCGTAACTTGAATCAAATTTTTAATTGACTATGCAGTGTAAGTTTAAAAACTTTTTATAGTAGGTAACATCACGGAAATTCCGTCACAAGAAAAAGTTTAAAGTAGATTTGTAACTTAAATAAATAATTTATATATTTCTGAAGTATAGATTGTGTAGACATAATTTAACAAATAGACATTATTTTTCAAAGACCTTTTTGCAAATTAACCACCCTGAATTTATTAAAACCTTTGTCTGGAAATTCCTTCGAATTACTCAATAAAAGCGACAACAAACTATGACTCACTAATGAACGAATACAAAACACAAATGTGGCAAAAATGGCAGCGGGACATGGCATTAAAATGTACGTTGCTTTTCATAATTATGCTGGCCACAGATTCAATGGCGGACAGATAAGGCAAATGACTACTCTAAATATTACTTGAAATGGGCATTTCTACATTTTCCTAAACCACAAATACTTGGTGACGAGGTACACACGCCAGCAGGTCAGCCTACCCGAAACTGTCATATTTCCCCAATCTACCTTGAACCTAATGCTTTGGAGATAAAGTTGAAATTCTATTAAAGTAATTATACTATAGCCAGCTTATCTGTGCATGCGGGAAAACACGGCACTAAAATAAATGTACCTATTTCGACATATCGATGTATTTTTTCCTGACAAACAGCGCCATTTTGAACTGTACACTTAAAGTGGCCATAATGTACCTGTGGAGCATCTGAAGCAGGTGACGGGCGTGCGATTCGCTTTACGCAAACGAGTGGCAGGCTGCATTGCCCGAGGCCGTGTACAGAGCCTAAATAGCAATGAGTTCTTCCCTTTATTTGATGAATATTTTACTCTGTAGTCAGTGGCCCGAAAGTCTGACAACGTCTTACCAAGGGGTATCGTATTACCCGGCACTAACTGGGTTGTGGAGGTCAGTTAGGCAGTCGCTCCATGTAAAGTACTGGTATTCAGCTGCATGCGGTTTGACTGGAAGCCAACTCCAACATAGGAAAATTGGGAAAAGGCAGGCAGATGATGATGAATTTTCGTCGTTTGGTCTATGTGACTTGAGGAGCGCAAAGTTAACAGGAACTTCGAGTTGCTCCGACACGTAACTTGACATTCTATTTGGCTTCATGAATGCCTTGAACATTCCACTAGCGATAAAAATGGTGAAAAGTCAAAAATGTATTTTATTGACACGCCACCGAAATGTTCATAATTATCAATCCTGTTGAATGCAATTGTAAAAATACGATAATTTTGGAAAAAATTGTAAAGATTCTACGTCAAGGGTCATTACCCTTGACGTGGGAGAACTTTTACCAAAAATTTTCGTATTTTTCGGAATCCTGCAAAAATAAACTTGGCGTGGTTGTGTTCCACGAAAAAGACCTTGAACTGACAGCTCTCCTGTCTTTGTCTCACGGCTTTATCTTTATAAGAATTGATATCGCCCTACCTCCCTATATTTGGAATTTTCCATAAATATAACAGAAAACAGCTTTGCAAGCGAAAATTTTTCCATAAAAATCACTTAACTCCCCATTTTGTGCCATGTCAATCTAATTTCGCAAAGCCTTTTACACATCAATACAAATTTATAAAGCAGGAGTATTTTTAAAAACATAAAAAAAGAAAAGACGAGCAATAAAAATCGAAATAGGTACCTACATGGAATTCTTTAGTAAAGTCGACGACCTTTTAAAGGCAATTTTTTTACAAAAGGAATGTTTTTGAAAAGGGTCCTGTATCAACATTTGAAACCTAAGCCGTCTTCAACGAGCCCTTTATGTAAACTGGCAGATTTACACGAATGTTATTGTTACTCCCAGGCATACCCTACCCTCTTTATATATTTAGACAAATAGAATGCTATTTTATTTGTCACTAAGAAATAGGTAGGAACTTAAACAAGGGGATGTTAGTTTATTTGTCGGTGACGTTTAATGTTATGCATTATTTCTTACCCTGTTTGAATGGACTATATTTTTTTTAAACAAGTTTGCCTAAAAATTAGTTGTTAGTTGACTTTTGTTAAATAAATGGCGTAACAATTACGGATCAATTTATTGAGTTACAAGTGTCTTTACCGAAAAATTCGCAGAATACAAACTGACGTCAATCGATTTCTCAATTTTTTTTTTTTTTTTGAGTGACCTTAACTACGGTATTATTTTGTAAGTGTAAATAAAATGAACAAACACACCACACAAATAAGTAAATTAAACTTGAAAATAACTATAGTAATGTGTAGGTTACATACCTATAAGCAGAAGAACAGGTATATATTATGTTACGTTACACCAAAAAACTCTCTACACGAATTACCCATTCAAAATACGAACTATGCAGTGACGTAACGTGTCGCGTCCGTATTCCGGCTATCGATACTCGGTGGCAAGCGCGTCGGTATCGCACGCCCTGGGTGATTTGCATAAAGCTCCGCGGACAACGTTTTGGCGTCAGTTCAGCTTGTATCTCATTAGCATAACTGCTCAATTATTTTGTGCGGAATAGTCACTTTACAGACAAATTTTGGTTTTGCGCTACGTTGAGCGTCCTATTGAGCGGTGCCACTAAAAATGTTGGGTACAATCTAGACGTATGCCAAGTGCGTCCGATATAGAATTAAATTCAATTTTGGCGCACTTACAGCTGCAAGATATTTAGGTCGTAGTTTCATGTCGATCAATGTTTTTGTTACAAAATACAGATAACATTTATGTCCGGGAGATAATAGGTCACTAGAGCACATTTAAAAAGTTCTACTAGTAGAAAAACTTCTCAATATCAACCTCTTATCATTAAAATTTGATGTAGCACAGTCAAAACTCAAAACACTATTGCCAAACAATCTAAATTACCCTTTATCCAATGAAACCGATGCAATTAGCAGATGTTTGTTTAAATGCGAGCCGTATAAACAGAGTCCGTTTAACTCCCGCGCGTATTAAAGTCGATGTAGTTTTCCAATTAACTTGTAAATGTTGCCATACCCCGGCAGATGACAATAGGCCTTTGAATTTTGGCTGATGGCAACCCCCGCCGTATAAATTGAGACGTATTGTGCTGTCAAGCATGTTTGTTTGGAAGGAAAATATTAACTTCGCACGCAATTAGGGAGACAAAGGACTGATGACAATTTGCATATTTCTGAAATGTATTACGTAGTAAAAGATTAATAGAATACTCCCCCGTCATTTCGTGGGTGTTGCAGAGGCGTTTAAAAATGGTTCCTGGGTATTAAGCAAAGGTTAGTGCTAAGAAAGTATGCAACAACGTTCCCTGTCTGCTAAAAACAACAAAACATGTTATAAAATCGAATCTGGTTCACCAACGAATTTTAGGAATTGTAATGTTCTTAATAGGCTTTGTCGTCCAATGCGGTTCACAAAATGTTTAAGAGATATAAGCGAAAAACTGAAAAAAAAAGGTATTCATCTCGACCCCCCAGTAGTTAGCACAGGGTCCTCGATCCAGTAATGTTCCCATTGCTGGGACACAGGTATACTGTCTGTGGATGGGACTGGGCCGGCACCCACCACATGGGCCCGATATTATATATTAAGAGAGAAATTTATGTACTTAAATGCTCTCAAATAGATCACCAACCCGATCTATTTGAGAGCATTTAAGTACATAAATTTCTCTCTCTGATGATATTCCATTGCCAATGGCAATATACTGCGTAATAGATTGTAAACAAAGAGGACACCGATGTCAAACAGCTTTTCAGAATCAATTAAAATATTCACTGAATACTCTAAAGGTATATTTCCTGAATGTTTGTTCACTGACCGAATCGACATAATATGGCCATTACGGTCAAAGCTTTATCATTGATTACAAATTGAAGAGGCGGTGTGCGGTGTTGATCCATATTGTAAAATGGTTGTGACCACTGATGGTCACACGTGAGTGGTTGTTACAGATTTTATTGTAGTTATTTGTTAACCAAGCGAATACTGAGTCGAATTATTATTTTCTTGTTAAGGTAATTTCTTGTTGAACTATGTATTTTTGCGGAGTCTTACTCATGTATTTTTGACTACTTATGTATTTTTGAGGAGAATTACTCCTGCTTTTAGACGTCATAGTAACTCCCAGATACAACTCTTGATTACGTAGCTCGGTGTAAGCTACGGCGTAGTACGCTGTGCTACGGCGTAGCACACAGTGCTACGAGCTACGTCAGTAGCTTATCCATTGACTTATGTTGTCTAATACGTGGCGCCTTTTGGTCGTTAAATAATATTAATTGTTGTTTATATAAGCAATACGCTAACATGAACAATTTGTCGTCAATTCTATGTACACTTTATGTCAATGTTTGTTAAAATGCTTGCGGTGTATTCTAACATTTGAATTACACTATTTCCATCTATTGACAAATTCGTCACCACATTAACAAAATTTACATTATTTCGAAGGCCCGTGACAACCCTCGTGTAAATGTACCATTCGGCATCATAAATTAACTAAGTTATTTAACAATTTCAATAATAACCCACTTACGCGGGTTTTGTGGCATTGCGTTTTCAACACTGTAATAAACTAAAAACCGGTAATACAATACTTTAATATATATTGAGTATAAAAAAAGAATTATTAAAAACAAAATCAGACGTGTCAAATGTGGTCTTATTGCTCAAGTCTGTTTCTGCCAAGGAAATCTATTGGCTGACTAGCAGAATATGTCAGAGATTTCTTCAGATATTATTTTCATATTAATTCTATTCTATTCATATTAAGTTTATTTCTTCAGATACTTTCTTAGTAAGAACAGTCCACCAATATGTATCCACTAATCAACTTTTGAAAGTGATTTTCTCCTACTGAATTGATGGCAATTTCATATTGGTATTAACACAATATCTTGAAACTCATATTATTATGAAATTGGTGTTATTTCAAAGTGGTAATCGTAATAACACGAGAGAATCGCATTTGAATTTAGGTAAGTATAAACATGTTGGATGTTGACGCTCGTGACTGTACAACAACATTGCCCGTAATATTTTACTATTTAGTTTTCCGTATAAGGGAAAAACACAAAATTCCTACTTACCGATGATTTCAAACCTCAATCAAAGAGACAGATTCCATGAAAGAATATCAAAAAACATAATATGAACCATGTTTTGCGACAAATATTTACCAATGAGTACCATTTGGTACCCACTCCACTATAAAGCTTATATCACACTTGGAGCACTGAATCGGTACGGTAGAACGGTTTTTACTGCCTTCTTCTTCTTAGCGTATCGATGGCAAAAAGTTTAAATATGTTTAGCCCAAAATTCAACCACGCGAACCCCACTCACTAATGTAGTAAATAAATCATCAAGAGCGCAGGTGATATGCGGTGCAAGATGGATGGTGGGCCATTGTTTTGGTCATTGGTCTGAGCCGTTACTACCTGATCCGGGGCGATGCGGTTACGGTTCTTGTAAGTCTGCGTTGTAGTATCATCATCATTTCAACCGAAAGACGTCCACTGCTGGACATAGGCCTCCCACAAGTATCGCCACAATGACCGAAATGGAGTGTCATAAATAAAATACCGAACAGCTCGAGTTGAGGTGATGTTAATCCAGTGTCCAGTACGTTCTTCTTCTTAGCGCATCGATGGAAAAATGTTCCATTATGGTTGCCACAGAATTCAACAATGCGAATACTACATTGATGCAAAAGACCATCAAGAGCTCAGATAACAAGGCATGCGGTACAAGATGGAAGATGGGCCATTGTCTGGGGGTACATGCCGCACATGCACTTGAGATCCGAGCCGTCCATGAATCCTCATCTGTGAAAATCTGTGGAGATTAATAATTCGATCTCTTTATTTGCCAAAAAATAGTGCTTTACGTTTCCTTATAATCCCTACTAATATTATAAATGCGAAAGTAACTCTGTCTGTCTGTCTGTTACGCTTTCACGTCTAAACCACTGAACTGATTTTAATGAAATTTGGTACAGAGATAGAGTTAACCTTGAGAAAGAACATAGGATAGTTTTTATCCCGGACTTTTGAAGAGTTCTCTTGGAAACGCGATATAACCAAACTCGACGCGGGCGAAGCCGCGAGCGGAAAACTAGTCTATTATAATAGCTAGTTATTTTTTCTTATTAATTTCACTCTACGTACGCAATATTACCATATAAAAATGTGCATTACGTTAAAATACAGATCGATTGCATTTATACATACTGTCGAGAAGCACTTAGAAGAATGATAAAATCCTTCGGAATATCTAAGCTGCGGCCGACTAGGGAACGAGCCGGCCAGAGCGCTGTACGATGACCTTTAAAAACCTTCGTGTGAGCTCCGCCGAGATGAATGGAAGCGATTCATCTCTATCTCTGCCAGTCTCCTTAATCTCATCTTAGTAACAGCCAACAGTTGCACATCTAAAGATACGGCTCTTATAACTTGATGCACCTAAAGTAGTTTTACTGTTTTTCTAAAAGCTTAGTTGGATATACATTTATTTTTATTACATAGATTTTCGGTAAAAGAGTAATGCGTCGCCATTAAAATACCTACTACGCGATTTTTTAATTTGATAGAGTTTAGAGGATTTTGGATCTAAACTAACCAAATGATATCCCATTTCTTTATCAGAGGCTTGTTCCTAGTTAACATTATTTTTGAGAAGCTTTAAAACATAACAAACATCACACCTGATATCCCCAAAGGGTTAAGCAGAAGTGTACCCAATAATACTCCCAGATTTCGCCAGTTATATTGAAGTCCCATGTAATAGAGTTCGAGCCTATTGGCATCAACCGGGCACCAATCCAGACACCATGGCTGCTACTGAGAAATTTCTAATAAAAAAACCCAATAACACTTTACCCGACCTGGGAATCGAACCCAGGACCTCATGTCAGCAGTCGCGCTTTGGATCACTAGACCAAAGAGGCAGTCAATAGAACATGTTCTTTTAAAATAAATGTATGAAACTAGCCAAATTATATTCCATTATCTGTTAATGTTATTTTTGAGAAGCTTAAAAACTGGCTGAAATTTAAAATCATTGTTCAAATCAAAAATCAAAATCAAAGCATTTATTTCAAGTAGGCCAGTTACAGGCACTTTTGAATTGTCGAAACAAAGACAACAATGAAATGTAGCTTCGAAAAGAACGGGCAAGAAACTCCATGGACACTCTTTTAAATCAGAATATTATTACAAAACCTTGATTACATCATTCATGTAGAGATGGTACATTATATGAGAGCGATGTAGCATGATGTGCACGTTAAAAGTGTCCATAGTAAAAGAACAATTCAAAAATAAAATAATGGGGTGAAAAACTGCCTTTTTATCCCACCAGATGTCGCATAATCAACTTTGCCTAATTGTGTTCTGTCACCTGTCAAAATCCATACTAATTTACGATTTTTATATAAACAAATATCGAAGATAATTAAATGCTATAAATATGACGCAGTGTTGTGCTCCAGACTGCAAAAATCAAGGAAGACATATATTTCCAAAGGATCCAAAACGCCGAAATGCCTGGGAAAAAGCGTTGAGAATCAAAAACTTTAAAGCAACCGAGCACTCTGTGTTGTGCCCTGCTCATTTTAAAGCTGATGATTATTTTGGCCAAAGTAAATATACCGGTACGTGTGATTGATTCAATAACTCGTGGATAATTGTAGATCATTTTGCATAGAAAGTAATGATAATATGTTATTTATTTCAGTGTATGAGCCTAAGGCTAAATTCTTAAAGAAAACTGCAGTGCCGTCAATCTTTTCTTTAATTTCTTCAATTACATTGTTCAATGTTGCCTTCATTGCTCAACAGAATATTTACAATATAGACAACATTTTTCATTTGGGCCTTGCATTGGCCCTGTATGTATGTGTATGCACCTTCAATGCTATACCGTGCAGTCAACAAACACCTGGCTTCATACATAGCCTGTCCTTTCGGCTGAGCATTCAGAGCATTGAATCTGAAAGAAATAGAATAGCACTTTAGGCACTTTGGTAAATTATGTAACATAGAAGGTACCTCCTATAATTTTAGTCCTAAGGTCTAAATATAAAGGTATCATTAAAGAGATGCTACAAGAGATTTTATAAATGAACTCACCTTTCGAAGTACGACTGTATTTCTTGCCTATTTAGAGCAGGAATCGGCGAATCGGCATTGATGTCTTTGTAAGAAGAAGTTGGTGGGCACCGATATTGTGGGTCACTGAGAGATGTGCCAGGCTCTAGGTTGACATTAAAATTAAAATTTCGGTCGTATGCTTCTAATCTGAAAGTCAAAAACATACATCATAATAGATTCTATGAGAAAATCGATTATTTATCAATATAACCTTAAAATTATTTATTGATTACCTTTCAATCAAAACTGCTTTTTTCCCTGCTGTTGATGCATTTCTTTTACGTAACTCCACTTTTGATTGTGAAACAGTCCAAAAATAATACATTTTAAATATAAAATTATTCGAAAACAGCAATAACAAATTCACTAAATCGTCAACATTTATCTGACAAGGTAGGGTCGATGCTAGCGACATCTAAGTCGACCTTTGAGTTTTTCTCTTAATTCAAAAAAGCCGTGGCAACCTACAGACCAGTCACAACTGACAGCGCCCGTTCACGAACATGACGCATGTATCAGCACCATTCAACTCAACCATTTTGGAGGGAACTAAATGATCCCACACACGCGCCATCATCAGCGAGACATTTGAGTGAGCATGACATACCCTTAACCGCCAGGGCACATTCAAGTTAATCTAATGAAATCTGTGGAAAGCTAAGAAGCGATCTAAAAAAAGTAATACTTCTGTCTTGTTCTCAAAAGGTATCTTTAGACTTACGACTCCCTTGGGTAGAAACGAGATAATCTTTCTTGTAAAGAGGAGAAATCAGCTTTTACTACACATAAATTCAGGTTCTCCTGGCTGATGTTTAATACTAGCGCCCGCACTTATAGACGTCGATTAAGGTTAATGATTCATTATGTTAAGATGGATTGAAGCTGCCCCTTCTTTTCTTAATGTAGATAGATAGGAATATTGTATCTAGGTGGCTACTGTCACTAAAATATACCGTCACACCTTTAGTAACAGAAATATTGAGTGAAGGGCGAGTAATTTGGGGCTTTCTTCTGTGATTTTCATGTTCTAGAAGTGCTGATTTTCAACCTAATTCGATTGTGTGATAATCACTAATTAATGTAAAACTTTTACTGTGGCGGAGCTTAAAAAACGTGTGGTTTTATTACATTTAACCTAAACTACACAGAAGACCCACTTTATCTACATCCAATATTTACTAAACTAATAAGGATTTCATATTGATAAAGTAACTTTATACTGAGAAAATATATTCGATATATTTTATATTCCAACACGGTTTGAACACAATATTATACGAACATTTTCTACCTAGACCCTTTTGTTTCAGCATCAGGTTACTAAGAGCTTGTCTAGATGAAGCGTTTTTGACGCAACTGACTAACGCCTTACCTTTTGACTATGAGTGAAACGGTTAAGTGATACGCGTCCTATGGATAAAACAAATGAACGAAATTGTTTATTAAAACTGTGGTTTACATAATGCACTCACCACGGCGCGACTTGTGGAGCGTCGGTATCATTTTTTAGTTTAGTTTTTGAGACGACAGGTGTGTTTTTTAATAATGATTTTTTATAACAGTCATAAAATAAAACTTAACAAATTCTACTAACTTCTATAAGGTCTAAGTAGGGCCTAACTAGTAAAAAAAATAGGCACTGTTAAAATATATCACCTTCACTTCATGCAAGCCTAGTACTTTTTGTAACTCTACAGTACCTACTACGCAAAAGAAATAAGTGACGCGCGTTCGTTTCGCTTGCAGTCGCGTCGCAATTTGTATCTCCTGAAGCTGTGATGGGGGCCTTAGTGAGTTCTAGACGTGAGCATATTAAGCACTCTGTGCCACTAGGCGCGTCGAACGCCGTCATGCAAAGCGAAAGTTTTCTATTAGTTTAACTCGTTAGTAGGTCACATATTCCCTTTTAAAATCGGTAGCGTCCTAAACTTCTTTACATTTTTTATAGGATCATAATGACGTAGATTTACCAAAACAAATGTTATCATTGTCACCAACCATAATAATAGTATTTGTACAAGACTCCGAGGAAATCTTTACTTCGACACTCTTGATCTTGACAATTTGAAAGTTAATTTTTTTAATGCGTTGATGTGGTTCTTCAGAACATAGCAAAAGTTTTTAATTCACGCGATCTCTAAGCCATCTCTTAGATGTTCCTACGGTAAGATAACATTACACCATTACTGAAGAACGCAATAGAGCTCGCACGTCGGTTCCAGGTGTGTTCATATCGCCTGGGACCTGCGAGCTATTTATATTTGTTCAGTGACACATTTCTTAGCACATTTTCTTTGCTATCTGATAAATTGAAAGTCATGTTATTATACTGATAGATTGATAATATACCAACTAATTCTTTCAGTTAAGTAAAGAGGTAGGATTAAAAGAGAGAAATAAAAATTCTACTGTTAGTACAATCACAGCTACTGTATTCGGCAAAAGTATATTTATAATACCTTAACTAGACCAAAGAGAGTCCTCGAGTTGAGGTAGATTTAATTAATAGGTAAATAATTGGATTATCATCCTGATTAATTTATATTATACTGTTAGGAAGAAGTAAGGTTTTACGTAGTATTAGGAAGAAATGAGGTTTTACGTAGCACATGTTAGTTCTATGGCAAGGAGTGGACCACTTAGAATTGTCGCTGGTCGCAGGAGACTCTGGTTGGGAATATCGCTCAAAGGGCTGTAAGATTTGTAATTTCCTATTTTGTGTACTTACTCTCTATTTTTCTGAACAATTACGTGTTAATTGAATTCGTTATGTTTTGTGGCAGTTTAGGTTAGTTTCAGTGATTGATATTTTGTTCCAAGTTAGAATAAACGGTTGTATTCATTATGTTATGTTATGTTTTAAACATTTCCGCTTTTGTTTGCTAAATATACTATCAGAGTTTATTTTCTCTTCTTCCCTTTGTTTTTGTTCTCTTTTTATGTTCTTCTTTTTTTCTATTTGTCTTTTTTTAGTTTTGTCCTTTCGAGCACTCCTGCTGCTCTCCCCGCAAAGCCCATGCCTACAAAGGCAACGAACTGGGCTGATGTTGACGGTTTCGTGCAAAGGAGGAAACGCCGTCAGCGAATCTGTAAGAACCGGTCGGGCAAGGCTCCAGTAGAGCCTAACTTTAAACTGCGCGCAGCGAAGCCGAACACTCCCGTGTACATCTCTCGCCTACACCACTGAAGCAGAGGACATCGAAAAGTACGTACGCTAAAGGTAAGTACACGCCAAGAGTACAGCTTCTGGAGTCGCGCCGCAACGTCAATTTCAACACGTTTGTATACCATCGTGCGGTGCGTATACCATCGTGTTTGCTCCATTTGGTGATGGAAGACAGTTTTTGGCCTCAGGATGTGGTGTTCCGTCGCTTCCGCGGACAAATTACACAAGAACGCACAAAGCATCATGCATTGTGCATCGTGCGTGTGTCGTGTGCATTGTGTAACTTATCTACTTGTATAAAGTGCGGAAAAATAGTTTATTTTAAGAAGATAGTTTATTTGAAGAAGGTAGATTTTGTTTTGTTTCTTATAAACAAACCATTATGTAGCAGTTAAAAATAACAAAAACGGAAAAAGGAACCTGTGCCCAAATGTTACGGACTCCTAAAAAACCGGCATGTAGTCTTCACTTTAAAATAAAAGGATTACTTCCATTTTATAAAATCCAATCGCGAAAATAGTTGAGCACGTATGACTCGTAATATATCGGCATTGTATAGTTTCAACTAGTTACGTGAGACCTCGGACGTATAGTTAGGAAAGTTTATAAAGATTTCAGTGAAATTGATGTTAGTTCGCCTTTTAGTTCAACTCCATACAATAACTTGTATTGAGATTGAAATGACAAATTGGTTTGGTGACGGAAACAAATCGGTTCACGAAGTAGAGGAAAATAAGTTTGTTTTTCAGAGAATTAATGTATGTACGTCATTATACAAATACCTATTTCATATTAGTCACTTGTTTTTTTGATTGCGATGTGTTTTTCACGATCGTTTAGAGAATTTGTTTTAAATTTTCTATGTGTATAACACATTTATATTCTACTTTTTCTTTCGGATTAATGGTACATCAGCCAAACTACTTGGGACCATATGTCACGTCAATCGTGACGTCAGTGGCTAGTATTATGTCTTCCACAGTGGAGATGTAGGGAAACTTTAGACATTTCAGTAAGTGGGCCATAGTCTGGTGGGATCACCACATTCCGCACCGCATTGAGTGTCGGAAGGATCTTGAATTCCCCATTTCGCCAAATACTATTTGCAGACGATTGAATTTGCAAATTGTGCCTTCAATTAAAAGTTGCACTCGGTTGTACCAAATCTGGCTGGATTTCGTGATAACATGATACTTGTGTCGGTAATAATAAGAACCAGCCATTTAAGTACAACAATCCAAGCTTTGACTTACCAAATATCTTTGAAAGTCGTAATACAAGTACTTCACCTGCAATCTTATGTTCACAATGCGAGCTAGCATCGCAGTGAGCTCTCAAGTATTCACTGCAAGTGACGTGGAAATACATCGGTACACTGGTTTCACTCCACACTCAAGAATATAGTTTTGGAGAAATTCTTAGTGCACTTACATATATCTACTAACATACGTAGGTATGCTTTGTGTTGTATTTTTAAGTAAAATAAAAATAACACGATTGTCCCTCGTTTCGGTCGACACTCGAAAGCAGTCTAATGGTTAACATGGGTCGGATTTAACTAATCTTAGTTTAACAATAGCTTTCAAAAAATCAGAATGTGTTTTGAACATGCTTTATTGATAAATAATTTTATGTTTCCTACTTTATTCTTACTACTATTATAAATGCTAAAGTTTATGAGGATGGATGGATGTTTGGTACTCTTTTACGCAAAAACTACTGACCGGATTCGGATGAAATTTGGCACACAGATAGTTTATAACCTGGATTAACACATAGGATACTTTTTATCCTGGTAGTACGATCGCGAACCGAATAACGAACTCCACGCGAGCGAAGCCTCGAGAATAAGCTAGTTATCTACTGAAAATCGTGTGTAAAATGTATTACTTGATCTTTGTAATAATGAACAGATCACATAACGTCAGGGATAGTGCAAATCCGCGTATCTAGCATTGGATAATTCCGCGTATCTGACAAATGTAGGCAATTTTCAATTTCCGAAGATTTTCGTAAGATCCCGATTGGCAGCCGATTGTAACGGATAATCTATGGTAAAAATACAAAGAAAACATCAATTATTAGGTACTATCTATGTAAAAATGAGGCCATTTGCCATTAAAATAACGATATGAAACAGTTTTAACCTGCCCCTGTAAACTTAGATCAAATGCAGATACGCGGCCTTTACCAATGGTAGATTCGCGGTTTTGCACTATCCCCGACGATAACGGTTTATTTTTTCATGAAAAGATCAATACACACATAACTTGATTCCATTTAACTTTTAGCATAACCAGCTAATAATTCTTCCACTGCTGGGACATTGGCGTCTTCGCTGTAACCCTCTCAAAGAGTGAAGAGATAATTTGTCCGTTTCGTAGGTATCAATTTCTTAAAAAAAAATATTTTACACCTGACCCATACAACAATAATACACCATGTACACTAATTTACCGCAATGCAGTGATCGTACTATCATTGTATTAAAAGAACAATACAGGCTTGCAAGTAAATTCTCCCCGCTGTACTTTATGCCTGTAGAATTAAATCGTTATTTTACCTCAGAGGGTCTTTTGTCCTTTTTAATTACTTCTCGTGTTTATTATTTTCATACCGATCAGAGGAAGCAAACAAATTGGCTCCGCTACTTTTTCCTCTAGCAAATGGAATAAGGAGTAGGTATTGTTTGAAGAGCATGACTGTGTTGGTGGGGTATCTTTTACAATAGGTTGAAGAATTTATGCTTTTTTCTCATCTAAGAAGCGGGATCGTAATTTTTATCAAAAAAGTATAGAAGAGCTTCAACAATAATGTAACCAATCAAAAGTACATGTGAGGTCACGTCTTTTCTTGTGGAAATCTGAAATATTGTGCGCTGTTCAGTGAACTATGTTGTGTCATCGAAAACATACTGAAATATTTCGTAAAAGTATTTGAATAAAAGAGGTGGCGAGATGATCTAGACGCGCATCACGAAGGCCGGTTCGCGGTGGCACAGGAGAAGAGTTCCTGGAAGGATATGAAGGAGGCCTTTGCCCAGCAGTGGGACATACAAGTCAAAAGGAAGGCAAGGAAAAAAAATCAATCGACACCGAAGACAAAACACTTTTTAATTAGGATAAGTTTTCACATGTTTCCATGAGACTGTACACTGTACAGTCATCAACCAAATTCAGTAAGCTGACAGATGGATATCAGTCAAATAAGTATACTTACTGAAGTTAGGACTTTAATAGCTTGTCTTAAAACTTCAAGCGTAATATCGCGAACTCACAGCAACGAAAACTTTGTACTCTCCAAGTCTTAAATCTTAAGCTTCCTAGGGGAGTCAAAATTACCTGGAATATCCTAACTTCAATTTACTTCAATGTAATAGAAATAATTGATTAACATTATATCGTTAACTAATTAGAAAATTCTGTGCACAACAGATCAGAATTTCAATAAAATGGCTTCCCTAACCTTTTAAGGAATCTTTAAAGGTTCGGTGAATGAAATTCGTTTTGAAACGTACTCAACCAAAGTGAACCGAATAGTTACACCGAACCGTAAGTCGGTTCGTGACCTTAGGTACCCGTCTTCTGGGTGAGTTGAGATGATATGAAGTAATACCTACCTCTTTATTCCATACCGATAACCTTTTTAATAAAAAACTAGTCCGAATGAGCACAGTCCCAGTTCATAAATACAAGTAAGTAGGTAAACTATCAACAGGATCCAATCTTGATTTTCATTTTTAAGTAGTTGCTGCTCCGGACACACAAAAGGACAAAGGCACTGATGAAGTGTCAAAAGCAAAACAAGGCTTCATCTTCTGCAAATGCCGACCATTAACATAACATTCACCTGAGGTACCTCTCTGGTCGTTTTGAATATGCTTGCATTAAGTTTTAACAGATTAAAAAGTACCAGTATGCTCTCAAGTACGCGAATACACTCAGACTAATGCAAATCCATGCGGATCGCAACTACTTGCATGGTTGCGGTGCCGTGTGTCAAAAGTCGACGGGATACCATAAAGTACAGGTATTGAAGGTCAAAAGGCGATTAAAATGTGCTGATTGGTTTTATTAATGAAATCTGATGTATGATTTTGATCTGCTCGACCGCGCACCGCTGGTTTGTGTCGTTTCGTGTGTAATGTATTTAAAAAATAAACACCGCTTAAAGTTTCTAGATGTTTGAGCGAAGGTGCAGAATACATCATAAACACTAACACTCGTATTCCAAGACACGGTTGGAGTCAATTACTCAAGTTAGCTAGACAGGAGTCGTCATGCACACCGTTCAAAAAGCTTCTTATCCGCAACTGACATTTCTTCGAATTTGACAGAAGATTCCATAAGTCGACGAATGCACTGAGAGGTAATTTGTTTAGCGCCTAGAGAGGCACGCTACTTCGATACATGCTATACGCCAAGTTCACAGTGCGGCTGGTTGCGAAGTTCGGACGCAAGTTAGAACGTTCGTTTCACTTAGCTGCTCGCTAGACGATTCGCTAGCCACTACGCACTAAACAAGCCAACTATCAACGCGTTCGTAGTCTATCAAAACTCTTGAGTCATGGATGAATTTATAACAACCTGTCAATGTGTCTAATCGGGTGGATTTAGGGCTTTGAGTTTAATTCGAACAAGCGATTAAGAATACCAACTTTAACTAAGAATTACAAAAATATTTCCTCCCAAGCAATTAACCAACATTTCTAATCACCATAAAACAAAATTCTATTCTAATAAACGCTAATGCATGTCCAAACTTGCAAACACAATTTGGTTTGAAACAAAAGCGGCGCAGTGCGGTGTTTCAGCGGTGCATTTGACAATAAAATTAAATTAAACAGTTACGCTCTGTGTTCTTATGAAGAGAGACGGAAAATTTTATAGCTCTAACACTTCTAACTGGTCTGGACTGGTAGGAAGATTGTCGTATAAAGTGTGTGGGTGCCTGATTTGGTTATAACGTCTGTTGTGAATAGTTTTAATCATTCCAGAGCTTCAGAATGTTCCTTATTTTACAGCGACTTTTATAACAACATTGACATAAGCTATTTACCAGGTTTTGTCAGTCCAATACATTTTTACTTTTCCGTCACACGTCGGATTATTGGAACAGACTGGTCCGAAGTTTTGACACCTTTTTATTTCGGATGAGAAATCATCCCGCTCTGGGCTGAGCGGAAAGGAGTGTCAGACTTGTAGGTACTGACTAAAAGCCCCGGCAGGCATCGGCCCTTGCGGGCCCCTTCGTATTTGCTGACATCTCTTTGAGGCGCACGTGCAACACGAACACGCCGTCGACATGGCCTGTCGTCATAAGACGGACGGACGGCGAGCTAGCTCATTATTCACCGTTCACAGGCCCGCGCCTACGGTGGCCGGGAGCCACCACATGGCCCCAGACGCCCGGGGCGTCTCCCGCGGCGGCTGGGACGTAAGGTTCTCCTTCTCTCACTTTCCGGCTTCCCATTTCCTCTCGCTCCAGACCATGAATTGAAGAAAGGTCGCCGCCACCAATCGCCACTACGAGGGCACGGTGGTGCTCCACCCAAAGTCAAAGTCAAAGATTTATTTGCAAAAGTTCTTACAATGGTAGTATAATAGTAGCTTAACATATTCAATCATAACATAATGACATGCAAATTTTTGGTATTCGTACAATTACATCATTTGGGTTTAAGCTCAAGGAATTCTTTTATATTATAGAAGGGATTCTCAATTAACCAAGCGGAACAGACCTCCAAATTTTAAACAAGATCAACAGAATTTGAAAATAAAACTATAATTAAACATAAACAAATAACTACTGAAATAAACGCAACTTTAATCAATTTGTGCTTCATATTTTTTCACAATGCTCAAAATCCATGAAAATTGCCTTATTTTTCATGAAACCGTTTTCATTTTGATCACAGCGCAAAAACATATAGCGTTCCAAGAAATCATCATCTGCTTAGCCTTTATCAAACTATCTTGGTCGGCTTCCAATGTAACCGGATCAGCTTAAAATACTAGCAAGTATTTTACATGGAGCCGCCACTGCCTATCTGACCTCCACAACCCAGTTAATACAAGTTGTAATACGATACCCTTGGTAAGACTGGTTGTGGGACTTTCTTGCCACTGACTACCTGTAACGACTGTCAAAGATCTACAAATGACAGCCGGGACCAACGGCATGACGTGCTTTCCGAGGCACAGAGGAAACTCGGTATGTAATGGGTGGTCACCTATGCACGGACCAACCTAGGCAAGCCTGGCTTAACCTGAAGATCGTGCCGAGTGGCTGTTATTATTTAGCCACGAGCTCTAATATGTATCAATAAACAAATTAGACACGTTACTTATTACCTATTATATTAGGACCTATTTACCGTTAACAGCTTCAAATATTATCAACTAATATCCATTTACCAAAGTCTAAGTTTGACTGCCACCAGTCAGTCCCAAGGATATAACAACTCAAACTACACGACCTCCTTGCTCTAATTCACAAATACCAACTATCAACTAACTCCGGTTAATTAAATTAGGTATGTACATTCACCTCGTGAACTAGCTCACACGAACTATCTACGTGTCGCATACCATAGCACATTTACTCAAATTTGAAACTAAGACCAAATTATAATTGGCTTACTGCAATTAGCCCAGTCTGTTCTCAGTTCTCGGGGATATGGTCGTACCCACTCTTAAATTAGATCAAGTCAATTACAATGTTGTCGGAATTATTTGATATGGCAGTAATGATGTTATGTGCTGAGCCTGTTACTAATGTTTGCGTTTATTTGTCTCTCTGTGTTCTACAGAGGTAGTGGATGTGTATTTGAACTAAATCCGTTCCATTACATTAGGTACTAGACGTTAAGATCGATATGTTTACAAATGAACCATGTTATGATTGTTGACGTTTAAGATAGAAAAAAAAGCTCAACGGAAATCTGTAATCAGGAAGTAGCTCAAGAATTATAAATTTCTTTACCGATATACCGTTAAAACTACGGAGGCTCGTAATTCCTCTCCTGAAGTCTCAATTGGTTTATTAAAGGCGAATGTGTCTGGCTGCCTCGCGCCCGGCCCTGGTTCAAGTCTTGGTCCGGGGCGAGAGGGAATGGGAAGCCGTCACCTCCTTCTGCGAAGCAGTCATGCTAGCGAAGGAGGCGGCGGACCGTGAGAGGGAGAGAGCCTCACGTCCCAGCCAACGCGGGAGGAGAAGCACCGGTCGTCGTCGGGGGCCACGCCGTGATGGCTCTCGGCCACCGTAGGCGCGGGCCTGTGGACGGTGAGTAATGGGCTAGCTCGCCGTCCGTCCGTCGTATGACGACGGGCAGGCCGTGTCGACGGCGCGTTCGTGTTCCACGCGCGCCTCAAAGAGTTGTCAGCAAACGGAAGGGACCCGCAAGGGTCGATGCCTGCCAGGGCTGCGGGACTGTTCGAAAGAGATACCGCGGCCCTGGAACATAAAGGGCCAAAGAAGGAACATGGGTGGTTTTTAGTCAGTAAGAGTCTGACACTCCCTTCCGCTCCACCCAGAGCGGGGGGGGTCATTTGATGATTTCCCACACACCAAAAAAAAAATAATAAGACTCGCTCAAGTGGACTCCTCTTTCATGGGGTACTGTTTGAGATGCTATAATAAAATTCCACAAAGTATTCTTGAACTGAATGACAAGAAATTTAAAACATGCATTAAACACTTTTTACCGTATGTTTGGCAATGAATAACACAAAATCCTACGGTAAAAATTGCGTAGTTACATAAACATCATTATCATAGTCTATCCTTTCACAACAGGCTCCTAATCACAACATCAAACTAACTTATAAACGTCAACAAAAATATATTTATTGCGGATCCTCGAGTAAAACTTTATTGACATATTTATATACAACAGCGAAAATATCTATCCCTCGATTTTGTTTAGTTTCTGCATCGGACAGTGATAGATGGTCTTCCAAAATAACGGGTTACCATACCAATATTTACAAAAGTTGAGAGAAAACGCCTCTGTGATCCATCGGTGCTAAACATTTTGCGAAGAAAGGACAAAAGTTTTTAGATAATTTGATAAAGAAAAGTTTACAAGTACTAGGAGTTTGGGTATCAGCTGTTTATTATAATGCGTAAGTTGTCCGTGGGCTTTCGTTTAATAACATTTTATTTTTAGCTTAGAGTAAAGTTTACTGTTAAATAAGAGGAAAATAGGTGAAAAACCAACTCATGATTTGTAAGTATCATTGATTCATTCTTCTACTTGTACCTCTCCAATTAGGTACTGACAGCATTAATTTTCTTTCTTTCTTATTATACAATTAAACTCTGCTTCAAGATGATCGAGAAGGCAGATTAATCTCTTTCAGACCCTGAGACCCTACCACGAGCGCGTGGTGTAAAACGTAACATAAGCACGTCGAGTTTTTAATCAAAACTACAATTATTATAACATTTTAGTTAAATTGTTTGCAACAATCACCATCAGTCTGATACGTAGATATGAATAAAATTCTTAAAATTATGAAAACATTATTTGTTGTACGCACAGAAATATTAAAAACAGGAGAAGTGGCAAGGGGGCGTGTCGGCGACCACGTGGTGCTGAGCGCCTCGCTCAGCTATTGAAAAAATGGCCGTCACCGCGAGTTAGTGTGTTGTCAACCGCGTTCGTAATAACAACGATTATGCCGTCTTGTTCGGTGGTTTCGTGCAAAAATCGAAGCCAAGGCAAACATTTTAGTAGTCATGGCATCAGTTACCACAGGAAAGTACAAGTATTTTACAGTATTTGTCTTAAAAGTCACGAAAAACAACAATCCCTAAAATATATCTGACTTGTACTACTTTATTTTTGTTTTCTTGTATTACTCCGACTGTATTGTTTGCATTAAATACATTGCTCTTTTACAACCACCTCAGTCTGTCACTGAGTGACTGAACAAGCAATGTAAAGCTGACATAACGAAACATCATTAAGCCGTAATGTCGCATGGTGCGTCCGCTGCTCAGGTCCGCCGTATTTGAGCGCGGATAGTGATGTGCTCGTGGAGGTTTGACAAAGTCTACCGACAAGAAAGTCGACTGCGAGTTGTTATATTACTATTTTTATTTTTGTCGATTTTTCTTCAATATGTTAACTCTTGTAATCCGGTTGGAAGACCGATGTGGTTCTATGCATATTTACCCATTTTTATTATTTTACAGCGTAGTAGTGCGTAACCAAAGATCGTGAAATAAGTTCATTAATGTTAGTTAAGTAATCTATGGAATGTCCTTGGGTTTGTTCGTCACTTGTTATGGTTATGGTATTTAACTGAAGTCTTCATAAATGCACCATTAGCTTCGTTTGAATTATAATAGTCAGCATCTTAGAGTCATAATTATGTACTATGCCGCAGAATTTCTAAAGAGGGTTTGAAGACGCTATATTGTGACGTCATGTACGCTTTTTTAACACTTGCACGCTCTAAAATAAACAATTATAATATGAAAATTACTTTAATATTATTAAAATTTTGGCAATGGGTCAACATTCATGCTATTTATTTATTATGCATGCGTGTGTCTTTTTGTCACATAAACCCCTAGTTGCTAAAGAAAGAAGAATTTAATTTCTTAAAAATACTGCTTGCTTAGGGGTTTTTTAGGAGCCTGCTTAACATACAAGTTTATGATTAGCTTCGTTTATAATTCAGTAAGTCACTAACAAATTGTAATTGTAGTTTCCCAAAATATTTTTATTAATTGAATAATGTTTTGTTGGTTTCATATTGTTTTTATTATTTCTAAAACCCGATATATTTATCGAAAACTCTTCGATTTTGTCAAGCACTATGTCGTATCCGCCCCCGTGTCCCGACAACACACAATGATAATTGTTTTAGTGTGAGTAAATTATACGGAAAAAGTACGCTGTGCTCTAAAGAATAAGGTTTATATTTAAATGACAGAGTTATCGATGGCGCGTGTGTGCACTTGTTCGTAGTATTGTTTTGACAGAACTGTGTGTGCAATATTAGCGTCCTGGAGGGGCAACTGTGGCTTCACTGGTTTTTTATACATTTTGAACTCCACGCCATATCTCCTTCTTTATTATATCTATGGTTGTACGTATGTATGTACGAGTTTTTTTTTATTTTAAAATCGTTGTATTTACGTTACATTGACACCGCACGCTCGTGCTAGGGCCTCTGGTCTTTTCCATTGGTTAATAAAGATGACTCAACTTAAAAAGGACTGTCACTATTTACTTACTTGTAAGTACCTGTCTAAAATTCCCACATCAAATTTTTCAAAATTCAGCTCAGAACGGGACTACTGGAAAGCGTCTAACCCTACGAGTACTTTAGTATTCGCTATATCGGAAGGCGCAAACACATATCACAGACAGACAAATGTCTGTAGACCATACAAATGTTTGTCTGGATGCGGGCGTCCTCGAACATAGAAGGCGAACGGCCTGCGCCATTTTGGTTGTCCAAATATATGGCCAGGGTATCGGAACGTAATGTTCTAGGTTTATGGATTTCTCGCTTATTCCCGCGGCTTCGCCCGCATCCAATGGGATTGTACTAACGGGACAAAAAGTTTTTTATATCCCGTGTTAAATGTCATGTGTTAATCCAGGTTATAAACTATCTGTGTGTAAAATTTGCTTTTGCGTGAAAGAGTAACAAGTATCCATCCTCTCAAACTTTCACATTTATAATAGTACGAGTACCTAAGTAAGATAACCTTATGCCATAGTTCTTACTTAGCTAATTATTAAAAGCCGCAAATATGGATCAAATGTTATGCAGCGCTTGCAGAAGTTGGTCTTTAGATAGATAATCAAGGCACGGAGACGCTTGGTGCCTCAAAAAGCACGCTTCGTGAAGAACTTTGACATTAATTACGGGTAGTTTGACAACAAGTCTAACCAAGTTACACCATGATATGATGCATCTCCTTAGACTAAAAAAACCAACCAAAACATAGTTGAGAACCGGCAATGCTTAGCTTTACTTAGCAATGCACTTCTCCATGTTAGCAGTTCTGGAAGTCGATTTTAGAACGTATCTTGAGAGGTACATTTTCTAAACCCTGCCTTGTTACCACACATGTCAGGTTTCACAAGCAATTAGATACCCTCAGAACAGTCCACCACCAACCACAATACCTTATTAGAAGGCGAAGGCTTATTCAGCCGTCTCAGATTAAATTGAGGGCAACTCGGTTGAGGTTAGGTAGACTAATCCCACATTTTAACCAAGGCGGGAAGACGCATGAACTCGCGATTGTAAGTTACTCATTTGTTCTGAAAAGCAAAAGGCGAGCTTTGTCAATAGAAAAATTAATGCGAGGGTCGCGTGCTCGCACAACGTCCGCATTTGTTACAGCCACAAAAAACTAATCATATAATTTTTAACAGAACACTAGTATTTTGCTAGCTACTAAAAGAGTGATGGATATGAATGTTGATGGATAGAGAGGGAGAGGAAGGCTAAATAAAAGATGGATGGATTATGTGAGGAATAATATGAAAGAGAAAGGAGTAAATGATGCAGATACGTCAGACAGGGGCAAATGGAAGAAGAAAACGTGTTACGCCGATCCCAATTAGAATGGGACAAAGGCAGTAAGATGATGACTCTGCTAGCCACACTCCAATGCATGTGTAGCAAAAGCATACTCTGTACTCAAAAACCAATACGCACTAAAAACAGAACTTTTCAACAACTAGGCGTACGTGATTTCTTTCGAGCTTATAATTGGATTGTCGACGCGTATAGTTAGTGGCAGCTTGTAGTGGAACAATAGTCGGCCGCAACTGGACACTCGGATCAGGGCTGGGAAGCAAATAAGGTTAATACAGCACGACTCGAAATTCCATTCCCATTCGTAAAGCCTAATTGGATGTGGACCTTGTTTGGTTAGAGTGTTCGGCGAATGAGTTGATTTTCATGACACCCCGCCAGCCTGCCACCGCACGTCCGCCGCACTGTTTAATAGATTCGGCTTTTATTGTTTACTTATCACTAACTAACCAGTTGAGTTGGACTAGTTTTGCCACCTTTTGCGGCTGATTTAGAGCTTCATGGTTGATAGATTTGGTGATGTTAAGGATGTGCTCAGGAATTGTGTAGTCTGCAAAATGCTTTCCCTATTTCAATCTGTGAGTAGGTACAGAGAGCTTAGACAAGTGACAATCTTTTGGAATTTAACATAACATCGCGCCTAATAATCCCAACAGGGTTAGGCAGAGGTGTACCTAACAAGAACAGCCACATTTCGCTAGTTATATTTAAGTCCCATGTAACAGGGGGAGCGAGCCTATTGCTATCAACCGGGCACAAATCCAGAGTCCGTGGCTGCTACTAAGAAATTCCTGATGGAAAAACCCAACAACACCTGGCTCGACCTAGGAATCGAACCCAGGACCTCATGTTCAGCAGTCGCGCTTGCGGCCACTAGACCAACGAGGCAGTCAATAAATCAGGAAGGAATACAAACTTTTTGAATTTCTGCGATCACAATAAGATTGGAATACATTTTTCGGTAGCTTTTTCAATCTAATAGTTTTTTTTTTCCATCACCGAATGCTTTCTCTATTTCGATTAGGTACTAGGCTCTTAATACTGTTTTGATCGTCGATGTTTTTTTTTTTAAATAGTCAATTCGTACAACGCATTTTGCAGTTACTACACAATCTCTATAACATGGAATCTTACATCGGAATCAAACTTCAAATTCAAAATATTTTGCCATTAATGTTAAAGGTGAACATTACTGATGATCACTGCCTATAAATGCTGGAAACGTTGTATGTTTACTAAAATGTCTTAGCTATAAAGCAATACTAAAGCAAGCAAGCTCCGTTGATGTGTTCATCTTCGCACCCATTAGTTTGTTTATGAGAATTAATGACTTGGCCTGTTTTTACCCCATTACACCGAAACCACAAAGAGGGTATCGCTTTCACTGCCTTTATGGGTATACTACCACTTACTAAACTGGCGAAAGTATTTGAATGGATGGGATACTTTTGCGAGAATTTTAAATTGTGTGTAACAGGAAGTATAAGACTTATACGTTCCTTAGTTAATATACGATATTTTATTGTGTATTCAAAACAAGGGTTCTATAGAATAGTTGTCGCTCTGTCATACAAATTCTCATAAACTAGGATCAAAACCGTAGTAAAAACTTTGTTTAACGAACATGCAGACTAACAATTTTATCACAATGAGGTGTAACTCAAAAGGTCACAGGAATAACACGCAAAATTTCGCGTCAACAACTGTATCGAATATTCAACGTGTTGTTTGACACACAACCTATGACTTTTTAACGCGTTTGTTTTCAAAAATAACAACTTTATACAATGAAAACACACCGCCGTTTATTTAACTAAAACCTACACAATACACAAACAAAATTCGAAACATTTTTAGGGTTCCGTAGTCAACAAACAAGGAACCCTTACAGTTTCGCCATGTTCGTCTGTTTGTCTATCCGCAGCCTAGCTCAAAGACTCTTAGTACTAGAAAACTGTAATTTGGCATGAATATATAGATTAGTTACGGCCGACAGTGGTAAAATAAAATCTCGAAAAGATTTTTTTTTAGGTTATCTCCATTACCTACACGTAAAGTGGGGATTTTTTGTTTTACGCGTACCCCTTAGTGTGGGAGGTCGTTGGATAAGTCTTTAAAAAATAGGTATTGCGAGTTTGTTAAAATACTTTATTGATTAAGGGATTCGTTTGTGACAGCTAAGTAGGTTTTACATGTTTACGAGTAATAGTCGACCAACTTATAAAATGTACTTGGATAACATATTTTCTCATACTTAATATAACGTAGCACAGGTTTTTCAACTGCAAATGTAAGTTTGTTTTTAATTAATCATTACAATAAAAATCATCGTTCGTAAGCAAATCGGACTGTCCGTACCATCCGTCCGACCGGAAGTGTCCGCATATTTTGATGGGCAACTACGGAACCCTACATTGTGCGTGGCCCGACAGACACTTGGCCGGTTTTTGTTGATTCACTCCGGCTATCTGTTTATTGTTCCATTTGGCAAATTCAGTTATAAAGTTAATGGTTGACTATCCAAACTCGTATGGTTTTAACGTTGATTCGATTAAAAATTCACACCATTAATTGGACAGCACGAGTCTAATTTAAGGGGAGTAGCATTAACGGAATTACCGAATTACGTAAAGCTAATTATGGACATCAAACTCCTGGGTAAGTTTTAAGCGCGTCGTGTGAGCTAGAGTAGCGGCTAAAGGCGTGTTCAGATAGAAAAATAAGCGAAACAAAAAGTCAAATTATATTTTTTTTCTTTCATTCGGAGAGTGTCGCATAACATGGGCTCCATTTTTGCAAAGAGTTATTGAAAATAATCATTGAAGTGTTACATAGGCGTTTTTTATGGCGTCATCATTACCTTCAGCCTACAGCAGTCCACAGCTGGACAAAAATCTCTTCAATTGCACGCCACTTAACTCGATTTTCGGCAACTCTCATCCATCTACTACCAACCACCCTGCGAAGATCTTCGCTTCACCGAGCCTCAGAGCGTCCCACCTTACGCTTGCCGATTCGCAGTCTCCACTGAAGAACGGTTGGAAGTCGTCGAGTCCTCGCGCTAGACGATTCGTGACGACTCTTAAAAACAACTTATACACGTGGCTAATTAGCGAAATGGATTTTTATAGTATCGTTTATTAATTATGGTCACCAGAACACAAAAAAGTTCGTTTATTTCAATGGTACCTGATTACTTTCTCAGTAGTTCATGTTTGTGTTCTTAACTGTCTTTGCTCTTTGGAGATTCTCACATGACGTTGTATGAGAATCGCCTTACTCCGTTCCATCTAAACGTACCTTAATCAAAGCTCCAAATTAAAATTGCTTAATTTCACAGAAAGTACGAAGCTGAAGGGAGGAGGTGCCTCGTATGAAGATCTCCCGTTAAAGACTTCATTAACTACAATCGTTGCCACTCCACTGCGAATGACGCGAATCTTGTTAACTGCTGTTTTAAATTATATTTAGTTTAACAAAGATTGGAGAACGTCTGCAACCAAATTGCTCTTTTTGAACTCGATTTTTTAGACGGTGAAAAGTTATGGGAGATCAAAACTTGTTGAAATGTTTAACTTGTCTGCAATTGAGAAGGTCCAAGGTTTGATGCCCAGGTCGGGCAACATGTTATTGGGTTTTTCCATTTAGTATTTCTCAGTAGCAGCCCGGAATTTGAATCTGTGCCTGATTTTCAAACCCCTGTTAAACGGCATTTAAATGTAGGTGGCCAAATGTGGGTGTGCCTCTGCCTTAATATTTGGTGTTTGAAAAAAACGTTGCTCCGCACTAGGAATTTCTCCTGTAAGTTCGGGTGCGTTAACAAACATTGAAACTCACATACACAAACAGCCAGACCCGGAATAAGTACCTGAAGGCCATACAAATGTTTGTTCCGTGCGGGAATCGAACCCACGACACGCAGCGCAGCAGCCAATCTTTCAGCCACTGCGCCAACCGTGCTGTCGAACGGGGCTGTTTACGATAGGAATGTGAATTATTTATTTAACACTTTAAGCACAGTGGTGGACTTAATGCCATCGGTATTTTCTACCAGTCAAGCTTTAGGTGATACATAGACAAACGGTGGTAGATGAAAATCTGAAAATTGAGCAGATTGGTTTTGCAGATGGACCTCTTATCACCACCGACAATGACCACCACGATTCGTAGAAGAATGGATGACTGCAGTAGTCTCAAATAGGGGGGGCGTGTATCCCAGCAATGCTAACATTAAATGCTAATTAGCAAATACGAAAAAGCAACTCATCCACTATCGCATTTAAAATGAAGGTAGGTACTCTTGCATTTTAATGTGGCTTGAGTTATAAGATGACGTCTTATAACTCAAGCCACATTAAAATTGACAGACACCTATATTCTTCATAAATAAATAGAGATAAAAGTAATTTATTGCATCCACGTAACGATGGAATCTTACAGTCAATGTTGAGAGGCAACGTCGAGGAAACATAGACATTAACGTTTTACACCCAAAAGCTTTCAGCGTGTAAGTGTAAATATTATGTACCTACAAACGTTGCGAGCGTGACTACAATGTTATGTTTTTGTGTGAAATATGAAGGTTTTTTTGGCTTCATATCTGTCTCTTGAGGTCTATATATATGGAGTTTATGGAGTTTATATTTGGATGTTAGATAATACCAGTATACGGTAAGTAATTATAAATAATATAATAATAATAAATAATATCTTGGGACAACCAACACACCGCCATCTGATCCCAAACTAGGCAGAGCCTGTACTATGGCAACCAGACAACTGATAAACATACTTATATATTTCTAAATACATACATTTTATAGATAAATTACACACCCAGATACAGAACGAATAATCGTACTCATCGCACAAAGATTTGTCCTGTGTGGGAATCGAACCCACGACCTCCGTCCTAGCAGTCAGGGTCACTAAGCACTAGACCAACAGCCCTATCATAATCATTTCATCATTCTCCTGCCATTATCCCAATTTGTCTTCTTCTTCCACACTTCTCTATTATCTCGTCATCTCATTAGACACCTCCTGTCTAGCTCTAACATCCTTTTCACCAATCCGGTAGATAATTAAGTCACTCAAATCTTTGGTTCTTTCCTCAAAAAATCCTTCACAGACACTAATCTGTATAGTCTCCATACGACTAAGTCTATGTCTAGACTTAAAAAGTATCTGGGTATTTGAGGGCTTCTCAGAGTAGTCGCATATGAAACATCGACCTCATCTAGTTTCATAAGACACCTTTCAAACGAAAAAAACTTAAATCAAAATCGGTTCATCCATTCACGAGCTATATTCCTCAAACAGAAACACAGATACACCCTTCAAACTTATAACACCAACAACACACAACATATTTTATATTGTACGTGTAATTTAAAACCAATTTACAGAAATAAAAATGTTACATTTTATCTTAAAACAGGCATAAGCTATTGTCTCATGATCACTGATAACACCCATCATTGCGGTATATATCCGCTACTGATAATGGAATACACCATTATAGTAAGAATAATATTTCAAAATTCCACCTCCATCTTGAGTTAATAAGAAATATGGCGTAAGGAGTATTTATATTATAAGCGTACATAGCCTTTGGCTGCACGCAACAGCAAATAACTTATATTCTCCACAAAAGGCTTTGTTGTAAGGGTATGTAATTACACAACGTAATTTGTGAAACCTAGCTATAGCAAAAGCAACCTTATCTTCATGCCTAACCGTTTCCCAACTTTTTTGGAACAACTTCAGTTCGATTTCAGTGTAAGGTTGTAGGAGCGCTGACACAGCATTTTGTATTCGTCGTATGCGCAGCGCTCGGCGACACAAGTTCACCCACAACCGCCATATGCTAAGACGCGCTATCAAACTAAAGAAGTACACCATTGTAATACGTTTTGTGAGCAAAGAAATATCCAAGTTCCAGCGTATTTAACTTCTCTCCGTACACACACACCTAAAGGTCATTACATATACGCACGCACAAAAAAAAGTAAAGATTACTTTTGACCCATCCATAAAATTACCTCGAATATACCAGCACCCCAATTACAAAACTATCAATCACAACATGAAGGGAATTCGAAGGAAAAATGAAATTTCTTCGGTTCAACTGTCCAAAGAAAAACATTGTTGTTGAACTGTCAAAATGAAAGACACAATCATTGTGTGTCACGCAATTAGGAACCAAGCTGCTTAGCTTCCCACATCACTCGATGTTTGTGGGTTTTATTTCCCAACCATGACCTAAAACACTAAAAAGAACAATCCCCACCAAAAACCAGCCAAAAGCCTCAAAAAGTAAATAGCAAAAATAAGAAGAAAAAGCAAACAGAAATTTAAAGTTTGTTCAGAAAAAATACGAGAAGCGAACGTGCACACCTTATGGTCGGTTGAATGAGAGATAACGACCAGAGTTCGGTTATTTATGACTAACGAGCCTATTCAGGGGAGCTGTGCTTCCAAATGGAGATTTATGAAACAGAAAATGTCGGATAACGTACGTCTTGAGTATAATTTGTTAGCGACGGGCGGTGTGAATTCTGTGCTATCTGCGCAAACTGGGTGACTGTGTGCTGTGCAGTCTTTGAACTGGGAACTGGGAAATCGGAAGTTGGTGTGAATCGCGTTTGATTATTCTGTTTGTAGTCAACGGAGTTGACTGTTTATAGTCAAGTGTTATTGGGTTTTTCTATCACGAATTTCGAAGTAGCAGCCCTGAGTTTGTTATTGGGCCCGGATGATGCCAATAGGCTCGCCTTCTATTATAATATACCTAGAGTGTACTTTTGGAAATTTTATTTATTTATTTATTATAACCAACTTATACTAACAGATTACACTACACATAGAAGTTATTGTTTGAACGTAAAAATAAAGTAAAATCACATAAAATTTGACAAATTAGAATTAAAAATAAAATAAAAAATAGTAATAAAATTAGGAAGTAAACAATATGGTAGATGTAAGAATAAAAGTAAACAAAACATTTTTAGTAACTATACAGAAATTAGAATAAACACAAGATATAACAGTAAAATGAACAAAACTAGTATCATCACAATCATAAAACTACATATATCTTAAAGGGATGCACTATGTTTACCCCGAGATAGTACTAGGAGTGGCATTGGAAATTGTAAGTTATTTAAGCAACACCTAAGTTCGACACATAGCTGTAACATAAAATTTATTGCCGCAGGGAAGGTTCTCAAACAAGTACCTAATTTAGTGATGCGTAAAAATCTCCCCAGGGGATTGCTTAAAAATCTATTTATTTATTTATTTCTGCCGATCCCTTCGGGGTTTACAGGTGTGATGATATGTAGTCAAAAAAGACGATGATTTTTAATTTGTATAGGGAAGTAGTACCAGCACAACATTTTTCTCCCGCCAAGCAATAATATTATGAGCATAAATAACTGCATTAGTATTATCGATACCGAGTTTCATTATTTCTTAAAATAAAAATAAAATGAAATATTACTTGCATAGTTTCATTTAAAAAACAACAGCACAAAGTTACATACCTCTATAGAAACAAATTGTCGCCCAATCGAGATAGACCACAGCAGTAATCTGTTACGCTTGCTGACTGTGACAAGAGCCTGATGGATCAGCTGTTCACAGCATCCGTCTGTTTTTCTTGTAATCTGAATGTAAAGTCAATGCTCGTGAAATATTAATGAAGATTTCTGCCTGTATGGATCACACTGTGCCGACTCGGTGTAACCTGTGCGAATAGAATGATAAAAACTTGACTGAAAATCTACCAGGATTCTACCACTATTGTTTACCTGCAAGAAAAATAATTTCAACATATCTTTTTATCGAATTTAGGATTATATTACCATCTGCGCTTCCATCTTTTAGTCTAGACCAATCACGATATGGAAACTCAATGTTGCTGGACATTACATACATAAAAACAAAACTGACACATGTGACAGTTTTACAAACTATTTTAATCTGAACTTATGCCGAAATCCAAGGATTTAATACAGATCCCTTACAAAGATGATTTACATTTGTACATACAATGTTACAAACCAAGCTCATAATCATCTGCCTAGCCTTTTCCCAACTGTGTTGGGGTCGACTTCCAGTCCAACTGGATGTAGCTGAATACCAGTATTTTACATGGAGCGACTACCTATCTGACCTCCACAACCCAGTTAGTACTGGATAATGCTATTGGTAAGATTTGTTGTCAGACTTGCCACTGACCGCCTGTAACAACCATCAAAGATCTACAAATGATAGCTGGGGCCATCGGCTTAACGTGCTTTCCGAGGCACGGAGGAAACTCGGTATGTAACGGGTGACCGGGTGGTCCGGGTACCTACCGAGTTTCAGCCACGAGCTCCTCAACTACAAACCAAACTAAAAATACAAAATAATACTCAACTAAAATAATACTCAATTAAATATACTCAACTAAAATCTTCCACTCGATAACTCAGTTTCGTTATTTGAACAATTTAAATTCATTCCGTAGTGAATCACATCACTAATGAATGAAACATTTTATTCATATTTGGTTTTTCGGGATTAATTGATGCAAACATGTGTCGGACAGCGAAATTAAAATGGCCACGGTTCAATAAGTATTACTGATAGGTCCCGACAACGGCCAGCAATTAAGGAAATCAAATAAAATTCAATAGGAAACATTTGTAGGGAATTGCTAAACCCTAAGCCGAAAGGGCCCAATTTGCATTTTATTAGCATGGGATCGGAATAAAAATGTGTTTATTCTGGAATGAAAGCGAGATGGCTCACCATAAAGAGATCGAATGGATACAGATGTAACAACGCGGCGCACGCAGAGACTCCCACAAATCAAACACGATTTTGTTTCAACAACCGCTTTGTATAGCTCTCTCCATCCGTTTTCGTAAATTCTCTACCGCATTTTATCTGAATACGGTGAATACAGAGTTGCTCGCGTTTTTCATCAAATCACTGAATGTTTTGGTTGCTTGGTCTTTTCATGGTTGCGCTATAAAATAGTTACTTTGATAGAGTGGTTTACATAGATTGAATTGAAGTCCCAATAGGTATTAGACGAAAACAACAACCCGTGTCACAGTTCTGAGAAAATAATAAAGGCAGGACTAAAATGTTTTTAAGGAAATGAATAGGAGTTGATTGTCGTCCAAAAACAAACTGATAATAAAGGTACGCATGTTAAAACGTGATAAGACCAGAGAACAGAGTAGCTATCTTACTTTTATAATAACAAATTAAATCGATGATAAACAACTGACGTTGCTCAAAAACACCAGCAGAACAGTGTCAGATGGGCAGGGTCGCATTCGGACGTATACGGGTTGGACTGTGGGGTGAGACAGGGGGGAATAACCTCCCCACGTCTCTTCAACCTGTATATGAATCAATTGATCGAGGAGCTCAGCAGCACTAAGGTCGGTTGTTCCGTTGATGGGGTATGTATAAACAACATAAGTTACGCGGATGACATGGTGTTGCTGAGCCCGTCTCTTTCTGCGATGCGCAGGCTTTTGCATATTTGTGAGACCTACGCGGAGGCCCATGGGCTCAGATATAACCCAAAGAAGAGTGAATACATGATCTTCAAAGCTGGTACTAAAAGCTACTTAACTGGACCACCTGTCACTCTTTGCGGGTCAGATTTGAACAGAGTAGATCGATTCAAGTATCTGGGTCACTGGGTCTCTGATGATCTGTCTGACAATGCGGACATCGAGAGGGAGCGAAGGGCGTTGTCTGTCCGGTGCAACATGCTGGCTCGCAGGTTTGCACGTTGTTCTTCACAGGTAAAAATAACCTTATTCAAGGCATATTGCCAGACCTTTTACACGTGCAGCCTGTGGACCAACTTCACTCTGCGGGCGTACAACGCTCTTCGTGTCCAGTACAACAATGCGTTCAGGATTCTGTTGGGGCGGCCCCGGTATTGTAGCGCATCGGCGATGTTCGCTGATGCTGCTACCGATGACTTCTACGGAATAATCCGGAAAAGGAGTGCATCGCTTCTGCGACGCTGTAGGGGTGGCTCGAATGGGATCCTGAGCGTGTTGTCCGAGCGGTGGGATTCTCCTTTCTTGCGGAGATGGCTACAGCTGCATGCCAGCGCCTGCACATATATATATCTTTAACTTTAGGATTAAATTTCAACATATTTTGACATTTTTATTTTCAATTTTATTTTTGACATTTTGTGACATTTTGTTTTCATATTTTGTGTCATTTTTTAAATTAATTTTTTGACATTTTCATTTTATTTTGTATTTTATTTATAATTCTAAATTTAATTTTAATTTCTGTTATAATTTTGTATGTTTGATTGATTATGTAACATTTATTGTGCAAGCATGGATAAGTCCAAAAATAATTCTTTTAAATTTTATATGGGTTAAAAACCTGAAATAAATGAATTTAATTTAATTTAATTTAATTTAAAAAGCCGCTAAGCTGAAGTGGGACTGGGCCGGCTATGACTGCCGTCTGCCCGACGAGCTGTGCCAAAATGAGCACGATGCCCTGACACAGCTAGAAAGCGGTAGACCTCGCAGGAGATGGCTGGACGAGCTGGACAGAACCAACGACCAGCGGTCCACATAGCCCTATATCGAAAGATTTGGAAGTCATAGCGAGAGGCCTTTTCCTAGCAGCGGGATGACGCAGGCTCACAATAACAGTAAGTACCTAGCTAACTCTTTGTAAATGTAAATAAAATAATTAAAATATATCCCACCCCTTCATGAAACTCCAACTCAGTAAAGCTATCACAAGCACGTACCTATGTACCATCTACTAAGGAATGGGGCGGAAATAATAATAAACAAAGGTTTTCTACGTCGCACCCTTAAATTCAAACGAAACAAAGGTTAATTAAGTTGTCTGTTTATAGTACAAATGCCTCAAGCTAAAATTGTAATCAAAGAGTTTTTGTAATGATAATTTTGGACGGTGTAAATATCTTTTACAGGTATTCCAGCCTTTGGACAATGTTTTGGGAATAAATAATCGATATTTAATAACATTTAGTCCGCTTATGTACCACTATTGTACATGAAGTTTAAATAAATAATTAATTTAGGCATCTACCTACATACCTACTGCGATGTAATAAAATAGACTTGGCGGTATATTATGGTTGTATTCGAAATAACTTGCGGAAGGAAGTGTAGGTGTTTATGGAAAATTTCCGAATAAAACATTTTCTATTCCTGTTTCCTAATAAAATATCCTGCCGTGATTCTTCTCGAGATATGGGTGTAATGTCGTCGTTATGTCGACTGAAGGCACGAATTACACAGAAATGGCGTAAGCTGAAGGCGGGGGGCGCAGGCGCAGCGCAGGTGTGCATTTTATAACGAAACGAAAGAACGGTGTGACTATGCCGCGCCGCTTGAGTGTAATTCACACGTCACCTACGTACTTTTTGTATGAAAATGTTTTGAAGCGGCATCATGCCTGCGCTGCGCCTGCGCCGCACCTTCACCGCCGTTTCAGTATAATTCGCGCCTAAAACGGATAATGTTCAGAAATTTGTCGATGTATGCTTCTGTGCACCATTAACAACGTACCCAATCCTACGTAAATCACCTATTTGCCTGCCAAGCATGGCAATTAGGACTTATCATCTTTAGCTGGAAATCGATTCTCAGAAGTTGTATTCCATACTTACAGGTAACTCTGTCTGTAAGTCGACCTTTTTACACCATAACAGCTCATCCAGCTGTTAAGGCGTTTCGATAAATTTGGCACAGAAATAAACCATGACCTGGGTTGGGCATAAGATATTTTTTATCCCGGTAGCACGTTCCCATGAGATAATTTCTGACCCACCAGCTAAGTGAGTTGTGTATAAACTATGGTATTAAACTTCAAGAATCCACGGAATAGTATCAGATGATCGGATTTATTATATCAACCTTGATATTGGGCCAGTAAATAATATCTTTCGTTAAAAGGGTCGCTTTATTGGCACCCCTTTCGTTTTATGCGACGATTATGTCATTTTTATGAGCACTACGGCGTTATTTGCCAATTTTATTGACAAACAAATTGTATTATTACATATTACAAAAATAAAATACATCGTCATAACATCACGCCTGTTATGCCCAAAGGGTTAGGGAGAAGTGTACCTAACAGTACACTCACATTTCGCCAGTTATGTTTAAGTCACACGTAATAGGGGGCGAGCCTATTGCCATCAAACTATTCTATTCTATTCGACCCGGGAATCGAACCTAGGAACTCCTGCTCAGCAGTCGCGCTTGACACCACTAAACCAACGAGGCAGTCGTGGTACAAAATTTTGAATGTAATTTGAAGCAGTGGGTTCAAAGTGTTCTTATTGTTATTTAATATTATTATTATTATTGTTTTGGTATTATTTCTTTTATTCGTCATTTTTCTTATTCTATACATTTTTCAAAATATTTTTAAAAACAAAAGTAAACAAAACATTTAAAAATATAAAAAATAGATGGCCCATCGGCATCAGAAACTATAGGTGGTCCAGAGAGAGGAACCGCCTCACTATGCGTGCCGTTGTCCAGGAGTACTGCTTTCTGAATCAAGCCCTTGACCCAGCCGCGCAACGAGAGCCTCCTAAGGTGTTGGTCGAGGCTCTTTGCTATTAGTCCATTAACCGTAATGACTATTGGTACATTAGAATAGAATAGAATATTTATTTATTGTAAAACATGAGTATACATCAAATGATAATGACAACAACAAACATCAATGATTGCAGAGTCCACGTCTCACATGTCAACAACCTCGTGTGCTAAATCAAGATACTTGATTTTTCTTATCTTGTTTATTTTTAAGATCAGTGAGTACTTCTATTACATATTATTATTCAAACATTACTTGAAAAATAAGGGTGTACTAGTGGCCCATATCTTGCTAAGTTTTCAGGGACTACAGGAGTTACTCGTATGTTATGTTAACTGCCCTAGGCAGACCGATGCAAGCTTGAAAATACATATTCCACAAAGATGCGATTGACGATATCAAATAGATTGAAATAAGGGCAAAAGAATGATGATGCGATGGACGATATCAAAACAATATATTTCTGAAAATATATAAAACTGCAAATATTTGACTGTAAAACCGGTCTAAAATAAATATAAACAATTATATTGAAAATGAAGTCACGCAGAAAATACGTGCTTACCTGTGATTTTAACTTCTAAAAAGTCAACAAATATTAGAATTGTGTGCCCATTTATGTCTGACTAGCTTCCTCTCGCGGTTTTTCCCTTTTATGTTTAAGTAAAGGAAAGTTCTATCAAAATCATTCAGTATTTTTTTGCGTGAAAGCCTAACAATGCTCTATTCATCTATCCTTACAAACTTTCGCGTTTATAAATAATTATTAGTAAGAAAGATGTTATGTCGGTTTTCGGAAAATATTAAAACAACAACATAAAATCATTCAGGAACTGAATTTTATTCAATCATTATCCAAATTCAAGAAGCCTTCTTGTCTCGCCAAAGAAGACATTATTATATAGTTGGGCTCTATTCAGCCATATTTATCAACATGCCTAAAACTGATAGTATCTCAAATTTGAAAACGATGTAAACAGTGGAAAAATTCAACAAGTTTGCGGTGACTGTGGGCCAATTTTGGCCGGCTTGGCAAATGTTTGTGCCAAATTTACAATTTGGTGGCGACACGCCATCAATCAACGTCAGCAACACAGACATCAACAAACAACCCGCGCCCATAAGTTTAATTGTCAATGTCATTCAGTTTAACTGAATCGAGCGATGCTTTCATTTTCAGGTATTCCTGTAAGGTTTTTTGCAGCAGCAGTTTGGATGTAGTTGCTGTCTTCTATTCGATCCTTAGTTTTATGTATACATTTTGTTATTTTTTTTATGCTATATGTGTTCCATTGCATGCACATTCTTTGACAAATAAAATAAATGAAGGTGCTAGAAATATTCATGATAGCAAATGCAGCTGAAAGGTAACATTCTTTTGTTTATTTTGGCTGATTAACTTGCACGAACATTAAAAGTATGGCAATGTAGTTAAGATGACGACAAAATATGAACAAATGTTAAAGAAATTAATCATTATTAATTAATCTTACAAAGTGTAGTAAACACACGATATCGCTATATTAAAAATGGCATGTTATAAATATAGTTTTTCAACTAACAAAATCAATAAAACCGAATTTTATACGTGAGATCATTCATGAACAGGTAATAAGATACCCTCTACTTAAACCCGCTACGAAATTGCTCATTCACTAAAGTAACTTGTAATATCTAAGAACGTTAAAGTAATATATTTCAGTGAACGTAAAGAAGTAGAATAAAATAATATATAAATATTGAGCTTGTCAGCAGCTTATCGTTTCAGAGAAATCGTTTCAGACGATAAAATAAAATCGGATTTCAGTCTTCACAAAAGAGTCTGCGAACTATTACGATTTTATGCACTATTTCTATCTCGAAAATGGTGGCGGTCACGGTGCTATGACAATATTGATATAATCGGCACCGCATATTTGAACGGTATTGTTTCCTTTGACTTTAGGCCCGGATTCCAGCAAAGTGGAGACGAGACGAAAGGAGAGGAGATGTATTGTTAACCACCAATACAATTTCGTTAATTGCTCTTCTCGTCTTCGCGTAGCTTTAAGGGGAATGCTCCAACCAGCCCGCGAAATTCAAAATTACTTGGGTTTTTTGCAATTTGCAGGCCAGTGCTAGGTTGTATGTTGATTAAAATATTATTCGCGGCTGTAAGACATATGTAGTTACAGAATTATAATCATCAAAATCATCAATAAAACGCTCTAAGTTCATAAAGCTGTAGGGATGACTTTTTCTGTTTTTTTTTTGTTCCTACGCCTTTATGAACTTGGAGGGTTGTATTGGTGATTATAATTCTGTAACTACATACGTCTTACAGCCTCGAATAATATTTTAATTAACATACAACCTAGCACTGGCCTGCAAATTGCAAAAAACGCAAGAAATTTTGAATTTCGCGGGATGGTTGGAGCATTCACCTTAATTAATAGAAAAGGTTGAACGGAGAGGAGAGGTCTTATAATTGTTTAGGCCAGCCTCCACACTTACCTTCCAAGCAGGCAGCAGCGCACGGGGATGAGACGAGACGTGAGTGGCATGCGGCGGCACATCTCTACCCCGGTCTTGTCAATGTGCATGACAAACGTCATGTTTAAAACATCATTGTATCCCCGTTGTATCTTCAAACGATTGACAAAAGTTTGAATGTTTAGTGCTTAACGCATTTAGTTATTAATCGAAATCGGGCATAAGTGTGTTCGCAAGTTATTCTGAAAATAACCAACCATCACAGTAGTTTTCCCTGAAGAATTTGGGAGAACAAATATAGCAAACTCATATGTTGCACATAATGTTGAACTGGCTGACGTTGACTGCAAATACCCGAGCACAAATCTAGACTCCGGGCAGCGACCCCTATGTTTTTCAACTACTAACAACTTATTAAGGTCCAAATAAAAAATACAATAACACTTTGCCAAACCTGTAACCACAAGACGGTCTCACACTTAGGTACGACCACTAGACCAGTATTCAATCAAAATATTAAAAAGACAGGTATAATAATATCAACTTTTCCTTGGCGAATTAATAGCAAAAACTTCAAAAGTGATTGGCCTAAAATTCCACGCGCATATCCGCTCACTGACGCAGTAAATAGATTATCAAGTGCGCCGGTAACATATATCTTATTATTTCGTACATACGACGAATTTCTCATTACCTTGTCATAATTTGACTCGATTATTGCAACATTGAGCGATCAACAATTTACATAATTGTTTCCAGAAATAGTCATTTAGGACATAACTAAGTGAGTGGACTATTTTAGTATTACTTGATAATAACATGACTAAGATATTTGGGCAAGAAGACAACTATGTTGTTAATATAATCAAGGACGACCCTTTGTTTGACCTTTCTAAAAGCGTCTTCAATTTCATACGTTCAAATATCATGTCAACTTATAATTGGTCCTTGTTATTTTGGTCTACTAATAATGTCAAGTTGACACAGACCTAATTAGGCTAGGCAAATAAATAAATAAAGAAAGAAATAATGAAAAATGATGGTTGAATAAAATGGTAATCGTGATGTGGTATATTTAAAAAGAATCAAATTCAAAATAAGTGCGTAACACTCCCAAGTGGTGTGAGTGTTTTAAAAAAATAACTACAGTCATTTATTTAAATTAGGCAGAGAATCGGTATTTTTTGAAAACGACTTTTTATCTGACCTCCACAACCCAGCTACCACTGGGAAACATGATACCCTTTGTAAGACTGGTTATCAGACTTTCGAGCTGACTGAGCTGATCGAGTTAACTACCTTAACGACTGTCAAAGATCGACAAATGACAGCCGGGACCGACGGTTTAATGTGCTTTCCGAGGCACGCAGGAAACTCGGTATGTAATGGGTGGTCACCCATCCACGAACCAACTTAGGCAAGCGCGGCTTAATTATTTAGCCACGAGCTCCTCCACAAAACTTTGAAATAGGATAGAAATAGGAGCCCCGCGTAGCGGAGCTACGTCGGCTACGCCTTCTTACAAAATTTTGATATTTACTTTGACGTATTGATCTTGACTTTTGGTGTGTTCAACCTTGACTTCTGGGTGAAATTGAAATTTAAGTAGACAAAAAAGTAATTTAGATAAATCGAATTATGTCAAAAAGTATCAAAATGTTAGATAAACAATGCTCATTTCTCTTAGTTTTGGGGCCCAACAAGTAACTGTTCTGCCAGACGTAATTTCTACAGCTCAACTTTTTTTTTCGTAGTTCTAAACAGATTAAAATATATAGGAGGATCAGTCATTAAAAAAGATGACAATTTAGATTTTTGCTAAATTAAAACGATCATTTAAATACAGGTCCTAAAAAGCTCTGAATATTCAGCAAAATAATGTTCTTTCAACAACACACAATGCGCAATCGGTTCTGCAACTACTAGGCAAACATAAAACTTGAAGAGATCGCGTGAAAGCATTCCTAGATTAATTGCGAACATTAGTTTTACTGCGTGCCTGTACACCTTCCGTTCCACTGGCTTTTATTAGCGACAATAAAACGTCACTCAGTAAAAGATAATCCGCAGCTCAACGCGTACGGCACTAAAAGGTTTGTTGTAGAACCTTCTAGAAGTAACTGGTGGAACTTGAATAGAACGGTATTGAAGCAAGCACGTAATACAGCTTAAAGATTGAGATTTTACTGGAGAGTACTAATTATATTAAACCGTTTTTTTAACTCAAATTCAAAGTATTTATTTTAGGAAACATTTTACAGACGCCTTTAATTTTATGTAGTCGCTCAGCTAGTAAAACAGTTGAAGCTAGTTGTCCATACCAAAATGTATTTCTCTATGGACAAGAACGGGAAAAAACTCCATGGATACTATTTTAAATCAAGTTAGAGGTCACAAAATCGTCTACTATTTCATTAGCTGCCTAGAGGAATTTCAGAGATAACCTCCCCACGTTTGCAAACGGCGAAATTAGATTCCATTTTAAAATATTTGCAAGATTACATAGTTCTCCTAATTTAGATGGTTCCACTGCTTTTTGATTATACACGTACTACCGATAAAAATATTAAGCATCTATTCTTTAACAACCCATTAAAAAGAGTCGAGAGTTTAGTCGCTCCATGTAAAATACAGCTGCATCCGGTTAGACTTGAAGCCGACTCCAACATATATGTAGTTGGGAAAAGGCTAGGCAAATGGTCCAAATGATGATGAGTTTAACCACCCATCTGGGCTGTGGAGCGCAGATTCCAAAATAAATACTGCTATTCAACTGCATCTGGTTACACTTCAAGCCGATCCCAACAAAGTTGGAAAAAAAACCAAGCAGATGGTCCGGATGATGATGACCCAGTACCAGTTTTCTATCTATGATGATGCAACCATTATATCTTTGACTAGCTGTTGCCCACAACCTTCGTCCGGGTGAAATTATTATAAAATACTAGCTTTTTTTCACCCACGGCTTTGCTCGCGTTAATTTTGAATTTGTCAATCAATTTAGGTTAAAAAAATAAGAGTTTTTTTAACCTAAATTGATAGACAAACACACTACTAAAGTTTTTATATTAATATAATTCATTCGTGATTCAAAAGACATGTGACGCCATCTATTGTCATAAGAAAGTTATTGTTGTTTTCCTTAAGAACAGTACCTACTTGAAAGGTAAACTAACTATGTCCGTTTCTGTACACCTGACAACGTATAGGTATGCAAAATTTCAGGATGATTGGTTCAGTGGTTTAGGCGTAAAAACGAATAAACAAACAAACTTACTTTCTCATTTATAATATGAATTAGGATAGTTAGGAAGTTAGGATTACTTACTTGGTGAGAAAAGTATCTGAATCATCAATTTTCTTAAGGATCTCTATATTTGTTGTTAATAAAAATTATAGCCTATGTTACTTCATTTAGCTATCTATTGGTGAAAAAATTGTTAAAATCGGTCCAGTAGTTTCGGAGCTTATTCGGTATAAACAAACAAACAAAAAAGTCATTCCTCTTTTTAATATTAGGGGTTAAAGTATGAAATTGCCGATTTGTATGGACGATTTCGTGAAAAGTGATATTTCCATACTAATGTTTTTTTTTCTTGGAAACGCCTGAACCGATTATGTATGATGCAAATGCATCAATAGAGTGAAAAAAGTGTGCTGCACTGCGTATCTTAAATTCCTAAAACACAGTTTATAGCAAAAATATTCCTACTTGAAGTAGTGAAACCGACAGTACATTAAAACAGGTGTTTTGACAAACTACCCCATGCAACTACGGCTTCTAAAAGGTACAATAAGTTAAATAAAAATGAAATTAGTAAAAATATAACTATACCTACGTCAAAATTACAAACGAACAAAATGTAAGAAAAAAACGGCAATTTCATAGTTAAACTTTAAGTTTAGTATAGATCTCACTTGTTATTTAATTATATCAATATTGTACATAAATTTTCGCCACAAAAAGTGAGCAAAAACTCGTGCGGTGGAACATATGCGACTTTGCGACTGTTGTTCGAAACCAATAAAATGTTGGTAACAATATCGGTAGCAAAACATGTTGCAGTAATATGTTTTTGCTACAACTTTGGTGTAAAAGCAATGTCCACATAAAGTACCACAGCTCTCGCTTTTTCTAGAAACAATTTCTATCCCAGTTCAACTTATTGACCGAGTAATTTATTTTAATATTTAACATCACGCCTGTAATATCTGAAGGGTTAGACAGAGATTTACCTAATAGCACATCTAGATTTCGCCAGTGATATAATATGGAGTGAACCTATTGCCATAAACAGGGTTTAATCCAAACTCCGTGGCTGCTACTGAGAATTTTCTGATGGAAATACGTATTAGCACTTAGCCCGACCTAAGAATCGAACCCATGACCTCATGATAAGCAGTAGCACTTGCGACCCGTTTACCCATGTAGAAAAATCAGTTTTCATGTTTAACAACAAAACATTTTTTCATAGAAAAGAGAACCCTTATGGCGAATAGACGCTTCTCTATTGTTAGTAACTCCTAGCAAGTAACGCTACTTACAAGGAACTACTAACTTACCTAACTAACTGATACTTGGTTTCACGCCAAACCCACATAAGTCGTTTTCTTTTCTTCCCAATAACTGAAATTAGGAAATATTTTTAACTCAGATTGCGTAATTAAAATGACGTTTGACGTTTTGACGTGGGTTACTTGACTTACTTGCCATTTACATCCGTAAATCTCACTTAGGTACACAGTCATTTTATTATCAGAATACACCAATTTACTACCGTAGACACTAGACACAATGAAGTGATTAATAACATAATGACGAGGGACGTCCTACCACGTAGAGTTCCCACTTCACATCCATTGAGCAACGTTAAGACACTAATTTACATGCAATACGGACGATGTCCTAGCATTTACATCCCTTGTCTACACGATCAATTTTAAAGCTTGCATAGTCACTAGTCCCTTTGCATTCTACATCTAATGTTAACTGAATTCATCTCGAATTCATGCAAATCGGATCAGATTTTTTTATTAATTTATTTCTGCCGGAAATTTGTTTACAGACCAACCCATGAGGATCAAACCTACCGATTCGGTTAACTTTTTTATTTTTTAATAAAACATCCGTGTGTAATAACCGGATTTTATTTGACAAAATAGTGGTACATTTCAATTTTTATCCAATTTCTAAATATTAATCCACTGTTCGAATATGTACAAAATCCCGTAAGCCTTTTGTGATACGGCTTGGATTGCAATATTTGCAATGCTACCGGAGGCTACATCAAACTAAAAAATAAAGGATAAACGAGTACAAAGAGCATCCAATGTTATGTCAAACTTTGTACAATATTAATACTATAAAAATGGAATTGGACTTAATTCTTTTGCACAGGACTCAATTCTCGAACAAGACTTAATTTCCCAACAAACTGAACTACACTATGGAAACCGGCCAAGTGCGTGTCGGGCCACGTAAAATGTAGGGTTCCGTAGTTGCCCATCAAAATATGCGGCTTCCTACGGTCCGATTTGCCTCCGAACGATGATTTTTATAAAACAAACTTACATTTGCAGTTGAACAACCTGTCCTCCCAGAAATTATGTTTAAGAAAATATGTTATCCAAGTACATTTTATAAGTTGGTCAATTATTACTCATAAACTTGTAAAGCCTATTTAGCTGTAATAGCTTTCCTTTTAACTTCGTTATATATACTATCACTTCAAAATACTTTTCGAGACTTTGTTTTACCAGTTTGTCGGCGTAACTAATTTGTATATTCATGCCAAATTACAGCTTTCTAGTACTAAGAGTATTTGAGCTAAGCTGCGGACAGACAGACAGACAGACGGACATGATGAAACTATAAGGGTCCCTTGTTTGTTGACTACGGAACCCTAAAAAATAGAACCAAGTGTGCATTATTTTTGCTTTTACCATTTCCGCCACATAAATAGAAATAGCTATAACAAACATCATTATACAATCTGCTGTCCTATAAGACAGTAACCTCCCTTAACAAGTAAGTTCCCATACCAGTAGAATCCTTACCAATATTATAAATGCGAAAGTAAGTATGTTTGTTACCTTTTCACGCCTAAACTACTGAACCGAGCATCCTATTATACATGTTGTCAGGTGTACAGAAACGGACATAGTGTACCTTTTATCCCGAAAAAAAGTACTGTTCCCGAGGAAAACAACAATAACGTTCTTATGATAATAGATGGCGCCAAGTGTCTTTCGAATCATTATTTAATTATATCATTACAAGCAGAGTATGAGACGGGGTCGCGGCAGACCGAGGAGAAGATGGCGGATCGGCTTTCTCGTTAATTGGCGAGAAGAGGCACAACACCAGAAAAGTGGAAGGAATGGGGGGGAGGACTTTGACCTGGAGTGGAACGATTCCGGTAAACAAAAAAAAACAGCAGAGTACAACCCGAATTGATTGTCAAATTCTAAATTAACGCTAGCAAAGTCGTGGACAAAAGCTAGTATTTCATATTTCCATAAACAAACCTAGTTTAAATACCTCTAAATCATTTCTCGAAACAATGAACATAACGTCAAAGCAAACGAAGCCCTTATAACGGCTATTAAAACCAATATTATTTACCTACAATAGGTAAATCAAAAACCACCTCTGCCCATAAATTGGACCAAAAACAATACAGTTTCAAAGTATTCCAAAATGAAAGCTGAAGCGTATCTTCATTAAAAATTTAAATCCCATTACTTTTACGTATCGGTCAAAAAAAGCACTCACTAGGTCTGTCTTACATTGAAAACGTGTCGGGTACCTAGTTTAAATGTTTACATGTCGTTAAACAGAAATAGGTAGAAAGGTAACTATACCTACTCATACATATAGCATTGGCACAAGTCTGAGGTCAACCAGCCACCCTCTCTCGAACAATTTGTCTTGGAACAGAGAAGGAAGCTCTCAGACGGTTACAAATGGTAGATTACTTCGAGTTTACTAGATACCCACCGTAGACAAATGTCGTATCCACTCGGTCGCGTCCCGACGCTTGCGCTATAATGAATGTCACTTCGAAAGGGATATTATGCAAGGATCCATCACGTAGACAATGATAGACAGTTTCTAATGCGTTTTAAACTATTGAGATGTGCTTCTGACAGACACTTACAGTGTTACTGAGATTGATATGTTGGAGTTTCAAACTCGATTCTCGGGATGCAAGTGGGCGAAATTGTTGAATATTTTGTTACATTTTCTCACTTTCCTCTCGGTCGTGGGCGGGCTGAGTTATAGCTCTACACTTTACTATATTAAAACTTTTATTTTAAGTGGAAAGGTTTGGAGCACCGCTTTAAGTGATGAACCTTAAGGATCGTAGGTATTTCAGTTGTCACAGAAATAACATACATTGATCAAACAACTAATACCTATGTTTTTTTTTATATTAAATGGCCTACTCTTGACCTCAATCTAGTCCTGAGGACAGAGATGAGGTCGACGATGGAACGAGCTTACCCAGAAGAAGCCTATTAACTCGCGACTTAAATAGATTGGGGTCATATGAACATGGGAACACTGACGAACATTTAGGTCAATATCGCATTTCAAAGCTGAATGAATGCTGAATATAAATGAATTATAGGAAACTGGACAATATTCATACCTAGTCATTATGGTAAGCTAGCTGTTCATGTTATTTTGTTTGGAAGTTCAGCGAGGTTACAGGTCTATATGTTTTTTCAATGGAAAAATCAGCCTCAATTTCCGAGTGCTACGTTTCGGTGTGAATATCAGAGATCGAATTATCTCTCCATCGGTAGCCGGCCGGTGACGATTGACGAGATAACTGGCAGCTGCATGACAGTTAGACCGAGGGATATCATGGCTATACTTTCAGAGTCGACTGGTTTTGAAATATGGGGACCGTCTTGTGGGTAACATTGGAAATAAACAATCACAATAGCACTTGTATAACTTGCAAGTAACTTTCAATTCACTCTAATGTTTTAAAGTCCAACTTTACTCAAAAATCATCATCATATTACACAAACGTGTGATGCTTTATCTAATTAAATCATCATCATCTTCCTGCCCTTGCAGCATTCTATTTGGGGTCGGTGCAACACGTTTTTTTCTTCCATTCCAGGGCAAAATGGAAGAAAGACGTAAAAAAAAACCGGCCAAGTGCGAGTCGGACTCGCGCACGAAGGGTTCCGTACCATTATCTATAAAAACGGCAAAAAAATCATATCTGTTGTATGGGCCCCCCTTAATATTTTTTTTTTTTAATTTTTGGTATTTGTTGTTATAGCGGCAATAGTAATACATCATTTGTGAAAATTTCAGCTATCTAGCTATCACGGTTTATGAGATACAGCCTGGAGACAGACAGACAGACAGACAGACAGACAGCGGAGTCTTAGTAATAGGGTCCCGTTTTACCCTTTGGGTACGGAACCCTAAAAAAACAATAAAAAACCTTTCCCTGATTTTCACAATCACTAAAAAAAAGCAGCACTACCAACACTACAAAGATAAAACACATACTGTAAAACTGCCAACACTAGGCTTTCAGCAGCACTAAATAATGACACTTAATCCAGCTAACTTTTAATACAGAGCGTTACCGTACCGAGAGCCTTTCAACGCAAATATTCCGGCCGTCGAGTGAAGCGAGGGTAAATTAGGTGTAACGTGTAAATTGAAACTCGGGTAATCCGGGAATTACCGTGTCCCGAAAGTACCCGTATACGTTAATTAATAAAGGGACACCATGACTTTAAATTAATACCTATATTGGGGAACACTGTATATGGGTTCAGTGTATGTGTAACTTGTGCTTACCATTATATCGTGTCGTGCCTGTCCTGTTGTTTGTATACCACGGGACCTGATGGACGCTACTGAAAGTGCCAAACTTGTCGCCAAATTTTGGGCAGACTCAATTTGAATTATCCTCGATACACTAAGAAGATAACATGGGTCGATATGGTAAGAATGAGACAGATGTGAGAGAAAACGCCAGAGAGACACCCTAGAAGGACAAACACTTACCTTATTGATGATGTTTTTGAGAAAGGTACTACGCCTGTAATCCCCGAAGGGTTAGGCAGAGGTGTACCTAATAGTACACCCACCCAGGTCTTGAGTTCGAACCCAAGAGACGCTACTCTGATTTTTACGATTCATGAGCGTATTGTAATTATCACTTGCTTCGGTGAAGGATAATATGGTGAGGAAACCAGCATGCCTTTTTTTTGGGATGGATAATCATCAAATGACTCCTCCCGCTCTGGGCGGAGCGGCAGGGAGTGTCAGACTTTTACTGACTTAAACCCATCCATGTTCCTTCTTTTTCCCTTTGTGTTCCAGGGCCGCGGTATCTCTTTCGAACAGTCCCGCAGCCCTGGCAGAAACCAGCATGCCTGAGAGATATTTCTCGACGCAATGTAAACCCAATTCAGAAGCCCACGGGCGGCATAAAAACTCTGACACCAGGTTAGGCGCTAACCATACGAAAAAGAAAGATTATAATAATTTCATTCTAAACAGTCACAATCTTACAAATCACTGCTGCGGGCTATTACGGACAGTGATTAATACATATAACATTCATATAGACGTAAATACAATACACGTCAGTCCCACAGGTGATGATCACATTTCATTAACACAAAGGGAGACAAACGGACAGTTCACAATAACATCCATTCTTACTATTATAAATGGGAATGTAACTTCTGTCCGTCTGTTGCCTTTCAAGCCTTAGCTGAACTCATTTAGGTATATCAAATTAGACACAGTACGTAGTATATACTATATAAGTACTGTAGTATGTACGTTAGAAAAATGATACTTTTTATGCCCTCCCTTTTTATGTAATCCCCTTGGATAATTTCTGGCTTCGAAACGAGTGAAATCGCGAGCCTCTATCCTCGAAATACATAAAAAACGGAAGATCTATCGCGTGGTGCCTCGGAACATGAAATTTAACAATTATTGTTCTACGAATTCTCGAAATTCGCAAATAAATTAGGACTTTCCATAGGTTTTGACGCGAACAAAAGTCATACATCAAAAGTGGTTCAGTTACATGGTCTGAGTCACCACACGAGAGGTCTTGCGTAGATTCTGTTACAGCCTGTATAATTCTAAAAGCAAAACGTATTTATATAAAACTAGCTGACCCGTGCCCACTTCGTTGGGCGGTAAACATTTTCGACCGTTTTTTCTCCGACTTACTTTGCAAAACCGACTATCACGAAAAAGTCTTTTCATTTTTCGGGTTAATATAAAGCCTATGACATTCACAAATAACGTGGCTTTCTATTGGTAAAAGAATTTTAGAATTTTCAAAATCGGTTCAGTAGATCCAGAGATTACCCCCTACAACCTCACAAACTTTACCTCTATATAATATTAGTATAGACTAGCTTTTGTGGAATAATTTCCGACCTCGAAACAAGCGAAGTCGCAAGCAAATGTTAGTCGTATAAATAATTCAATACGTCGACCCATTTCAAGTCTTCATCCATGTATACTCATAGCTTGAAGCACTGTCCTTAATTAAAAATAACGCAAACCATGCAGAAATACAGTAAAGGACTCTGAAATGAATATACGCCATTCAATAATTGTCAATTTTAAAACAATTTTTCACAACGTAACAAAAGGAAATTGAAAGTATTTTAAACAGAAGATGTTTTTGATGAAATAAATGAGATATTTCATTATAACATTACGTTTAAAGGTATGTGAAAGATGAAGCGATCGTTTTAAGGGTTCCGTACCCGAAGGGTATCCAAATGGACTCTGTCTAAGCCTCCGCTGTCCGTCTGTTCGTCAGCGGGCTGTATCTCATGATCCGTAATACGTAGACAGTAATAAATATTAATTAAAAATCAAAGAGGACTCCTTTACTACGATGGTACGGAACCCTTCAAGCGCGACTCCGACTATGGGCGAGACTCCGTGACTGCTACTGAGAAATTCCTGATGGAAAAACCTAATAACACTATGCTCGACCCGGTAATCGAACCCAGGACCTCTAGCCCAACGAGGCAGTCTTTTGGTAGATAATGTGTGTTTCAATCCAATACATTCTTGAGTTTTCCGTCAGCCTCATCGTATCACTGGAAGAATATAAATATTTCTAGACCCTCTGGTGCCATCAGTAATCACCAAAAACATAAACACATATTTAAAGATGTGTTTATGTCTTTATGTTTTGTAACTTTTCACTACAAAACTACATAATATTCGATTGAGACGACATTTAAAAGAGAAACAATCTTGACTTGCAAAAGCGTATATAGTTCTTTTCATCAACGTGGATAGCTCTGCAGCCCGTGCAACTTATCATCTATGCTTCTCATATCAATTGTAAGAATCCTACACTACACCTCACACAATTATGTATATCACGAGCCACACTACAGATACCGTGACAGCAATAGCAAGTACAACCGGTGACCCGCTAACAAGATACACCGTGACAACGGGAGCACGTAGGAATCTCACCCACCGTACACATGACCTGCCTTTATATCTTGTTTACACTGTTTACCTATCTGAATAAAGATGGCGGTTGAAAAATGCGGTGGGTTCAGTGGTTCTACCATCACCTTTTATGGCAGTAATACTTTAATGTTAATTCGGTGTGGAAAAGAGAAGCAAGACGTATTTTATAGCTCTATCTCTTTTTAGACTCTATGGGGTTGAAATTTGGAGGTTTTATAAAGTTGTCTTAAACTTTCTGAATGCTGTATGACGTTATACATTTTGATGTCGAGAAAGATGAAGGAGAGAAAATAAAGACGAAAACAAACTTTTTCAATAAAAAAAAAATACTAAAACTTATTTGGCCTTACATGTGATAAAGATACTGCTGACATATCAAAAATACTGTATAATAAAAAAAGATATCAACATAATGCTTTTCATGAAAATCACATAAAACATCGTAAAGCACTTTATTTGTCCACCACCGCGTAAATACAAGGTGATTAAAGACAACAATGCTGATGAAATATGCCAGTTTAAAATGTTCTCTCCATAAATTCCTGATTTAAGTCAAAAATATTGATAATAATGCCTTCGAATTTAATTTTGAGCACAAAGCACATGAAAACATATTATTATCTTCCGGTTCAATATCGATTCATAGTGCTTAAAACCAGTGACCAATGAATAAATATTTCATGAAGTGCGCTATAAAACGAAAGGAAAGTTATAATGATAAAATTACAGGTATTATTTGACAAAATAACGTAAATAAAACGAAGCTTAGGAAAACGTTGAAAATAAAAATTTAAATTAAACATTATGCTCATGATTTCAAAATGAAACGATTCACGCAAAATGTCAATCAATCATTTACATGTTTACCGTAGTATAAAATATTCAAAAGAATAATAATGATGTCTTTGTAAATGTAGGCTTGACTGTAAAGAGTTGGAGCTCGTTATACGAAACATGACTTGAGTCCATTATCGTGGTTTTTGTCCAAAAATAGGCTAATAATGCTAACCGATGGCAATGTCTAAAACCAAACGACTCAAAAGTGGTGGACATCAAGCTATACATACATAACCAGTATAACCTTTTTTTTCGGATGAGAAATCATCAAAGACTCCTCCCGCTCTGGGCGGAGCGGAAGGGAGTGTCAGACTTTTACTGACTAAAAACCATCCATGTTCCTTCTTTTGCCCTTTGTGTTCCAGGGTCGCGGTATCTCTTTCGAACAGTCCCGCAGCCCTAACCAGTATAACCTGACGTAGCTTTCTATGAGCTTCCCGTACGATGAGAGATCAGCTAAATTTGATTAGTCGTCGTACGTACTACTAAAAGTCTGAGGAATTAGCACACATTTTACAAACGGCTTGGTTGACCGAAAGCACCACAACCTCTCCGCCGCAAATCGAACTAATTGCCGATAAACACACATACGAAACAGCAGAGAAGATAAACATTTTTCCTGCCCGTAATATATACTCATCACGTCCTCTCAGAATCTCTTCGCTTGATAGCTAATACCTGTTCCAAGCATTTTATCCCGTATACGATCAAGATAAAGTAAATTATGATTTATAGAGGAGCGAGTAATATGGGATAGCTGGGGTCGACACGACGATCCGGCTTGCTTAGCCGTGTTTGCATTTTAAGCATTTGCGAGGTATGCCGTGCGAGGGAAATTATATTTATTTTGAAAAAAAATAATTAAACATTGCATGGTTTTGGTTTTTTTTTTTTTGGTTTTGATTTTTTGTATAACGCGAATTCTAAAATGAAGATAGATTTCATCACGTTTTGATTGTGATGATGCTAAAATGGCATGGAGTTCGTTTATTTTCGATTCAATTTCATCAGTAGACATTTATGAACGGCTAAATAGAAAAACAAGAGCAACAACAATAAGTTTGTGACAATACTTCAAAAAAAAAAAACGCTTTTTCGTAGTGAAAATGTTACTTCTGCCAAACTGTAAAGCAGTTTGTTGGTAAATGTAGCTCCTATACACAATTTTATATTTTTATGTAACTACTCGTAGGTACTTTTCCATAAATAACTAGGATACATTTACCGCTAAACGTTACCTATAACTACAAAATAAACAAATATTTGTCAGTAGCATAAAGGCTCGCTAGTGGGTAATGCTAATTAAATCATTTTAAATTGCGTAATGGCATTTCAATTCACGTCGGCGAAGCCGCGAACATAAGCTAGTATGACATAAATTTAATCTATGCATCTCCATTTATTATGAGGCTTTGACAAAAAGTGTTAAAATAAAACCCCCATTTTATTTTTAAAAACATTTTTGTAGAACAGCTCTTTCTAAATCGAATGAATGGTATTTCATTAAAAATTGTTGGGACTATGTATTTTCTACAACTTACAGTTAATACAGCTGGGTACTACAAATCATCTCATGCATTTATTCCTTTGAGATCGTATGTGGTACCGTCTTGATTTTAAACTCATTCTTGCAATAATTTTCGATAGCCAATAGCCACACCACCTAACAAAAATACTTATAGTCTAGTTCATGGTCTGTGGGAACCCAGCTCTCGGATTCCATAAATCTTAGACCCCTCTCAGCAACCGAAACCTATAAGTATTTGGGTATGTCGGAAGCGCTGGGCATCAATGTTGCTGACATGAAGCAATCGTTGAAGGAGCGCTTCTTTGGCCGCCTGAAAAAAGTATTTAATAGTCTTTTATCAGGCGGAAATAAGGTGCGTGCCTTCAACGGTTGGGTCATGCCGGTTTTGATGTACTCTTTCGGCATACTCAAATGGACTCAAACAGAACTAGATGCCCTGGATAGGAGGGTCCGTACATTGTTGACTGTATATCCCGCGGAGGTGTGGGGGTCGAGGCTTTTTAAACGCTAAGACTCTCCACAATCGCGAGATATGCAGTCTCAGGGAATATTTCCTAGAAACCGACGTGGGGATGCATCGAGATGTGGTCGCGGTGGACAAGGGCCTCACCCCGCTCTCCTTGGCTAAAGAGAACTGGCGCAAATCTGTAGTACTTGATACTAACGACCGCAGGGAGGTATGGCAGAGTAAGGAGCTTCACGGACGCTTTTTCCGGGCCCTGCATGGGCCCGATGTAGACCTATCAGCGTCCGTAGCCTGGCTACGTTCCGGGGACCTCTTCGGGGAAACTGAAGGTTTTGTCTGTGCAATTATGGATGAAGTTATGATGACGAATAACTACCGGAGATTTATTGTGAAGGACGGCACGGTTGACATATGTCGGGCATGCCACCGTCCAGGCGAATCAATCCGTCACATTATCTCTGGGTGTTCTCGTCTGGCTAACGGAGAGTACTTGCATAGACACAACCTTGTAGCCAGGATTATCCATCAGCAACTTGCTCTAAAATACAATCTTGTTGAATCGGAAGTTCCGTACTATAGGTATGTGCCCGACCCAGTTCTCGAAAATGGCAATATCACATTGTACTGGGATCAATCCATCATCACTGACAGGACTATTGTAGCCAATAAGCCTGATATAGTGGTGGTGGATCGATCAGAGCGGCGCGCAATGATTGTTGACATTACGGTCCCGCATGACGAGAACCTCGTGAAAGCCGAGAAAGATAAGCAAATCAAGTATCTTGACTTGGCTCGCGAGGTTGTCGACATGTGGGATGTGGACTCAGCGATCATTGTGCCGATAGTTGTGTCAGCCCATGGCTTAATTGCCAAGAGCCTCGACCAACATCTCAGGAGGCTCTCGTTAGGCAGCTGGATCAAGGGCTTGATTCAGAAAGCGGTACTTTTGGACACGGCTCGTATTGTTAGGAGGTTCCTCTCTCTGGAGCCCTGACTGCCGGTAGCTTGGACCCTATTCCCGATACCGGTGGGCTACTATTTTTTATATTTTTAAATGTTTTTTTTTTAATAAGTTTTTATTACTTAAAATATTTAAAAATGTAAATTATATGTAAGAAAGATGAATAAAGAGAATACTTATAGTGTAGTTCATAACAATATTACTTTATCTAAACAAAACATTTCCACCAAAATCCCGCCATAACCCACGATAAATTACAACGATCACAGAAAGAATATCCCTAACCGCTGATGAATATTCATCGCTCTTTATATGTATACAGGCACTGTCACTGCCAATATGGGGTAAGGCTTCGACCACATCGGCCCATCAATTATGTCATCCGCGATCTAACCCTGTGTCCATCTGCGTACCATTTGTACACGTCAGCCTCTACCTAGCAACGCACACCAAATCTGCCACACGATAACTAACTTTATCTCTCACAAGTTATAGTTTGTTTTACGTGTAGAAGGTCGTGGTAGATCAACACGCGGGATCGTAATTCGACCATGGTGACAAAACAATCATTAATTAGATTAGACGCTCAGTATTCGGCAAATCATTGGCCGAATGCCGAACGCCGAACGTAGATGAAATGACAGGGCGTTTGTTTTGTGGGCTTCGGTAACAAAGGGAGTTATCGGAACGTCACTATTCTTACTTATTAATGCAATGCCAATGTAGAATGTATCACTATCACTAACTACATAGTATAAAACAAAGTCGCTTTCTCTATCCCTATATCCCTATGTATGCTTAAATCTTTAAAACTACGCAACGAATTTTGATGCGGTATTTTTTAATAGATAGAGTGATTCAAGAGGAAGGTTTATATGTATAATACATGCACCCGTGCGAAGCCGGGGCGGGTCGCTAGTTATATTATAATTATATAGGTTGGCTGACCCAATGGTATACAACTTTTATATGCAATTCAATTTTGCGGCAAACAGTTGTTTGGAATCCATTATTTAGTTAAAATGTGTTATTTAAAACCCTTGATAAAACCTTGCTTGTTGTACAGCTTCAGCCATTCGTATTTATACAGTGTGATCACCCTTTGATAAACCACAGATTAAAGCCGATTTTTAATTTTTGCAAAACGCGTCTGTTTTGTACACGTGTCTCGAAATATTAAAAAAAAACCGCATAATACGGTTTCTTAAATATCAAAATGAGGTTATAATTAATACCCCCACACAATGAAGCCTTACTGACCCCATTGAACGAAACCAGCATAATACCCCTGTTTGGCTTCCTAAGCATCCGATAAAATATGAACAGCATAAACAAAACTTCCGCCTCCAAAATTTTAAGCTGGTATATGAAATTCGAGTGACTAAACAAATAGCTAATTTGTATGTACGGAACCTTTTACATTGTCTGTCCAACCTGTGCTTGCTTAGGGTATGGACACAAAGACTGGGAGGCGAATGTTTTGTGGTTAAACACAGTTTAGTAAAAGAGAGTTTAAGCTTGTTTGTCTGTTTGCTTGCACGATAGTTATGGTTAAATTTGTTTTGTTATGGTGTAGTATGTAAATGTATGTTATATTTTGTTCTGGGCAGGACAACTATGGGACGAAATAGCAGGACACAGTGAGGGTCGCGGCGGGCCACGAAGAAGATGGCTAGACAAACTGGACAGGTTCCGTCAGAACTGGGAGTAAGACGCGCGGGTTCGTGAGAAATTGTAGGAGTGAAAACAGGCTTTTGCCCAGGAGTGGGATAGAGTAGCTTAGGAAAAAAAGGTGAAACACATGGCTTTATGTGCAAACTATTCTTACTTAGTATTTTAACAGGAGATTTTTTTGGCGAACATCGAATAACTCAACCGCCTTATCTTTGAACTCATTAGCATCCTTCTAAGACTGGAAGCATTCATGATTGTGCACAACTTTTTATCGGCTCACCACTGAAATAGCGAAAAAGAGAATTTGTTTTAATTCCCAATTAATCTAAGTTTTGCTCTTTTGTACGAAACAAATTATATCTGCAATTATTGTTTTTGGAAACCATGAAAACCACTAAATGATTTTGCGTTCGATGAAATTAACACACCAAGGTCATTGAAAAAATATGACTCCATGGATTCACCACTAGGTACCCCTAATGGCCTGCGGATTCTACGAAAGGCAAAACACTACGAAAATGATCAAACTCGTAATTACATAAACCAACACAAGCCTTTATTTTATGGAAATTAATAACGCACAAAATATAGAGGCCGGTTTGATTAAACAAACGATGCAAACCCTCTCAATTCTAAAAGCTTCCGCACATTGATGGAAAAACATGGATTAAATTCGGCATGGCTCATTCAGGGTTGCCTGATTTAAATCAAAGTACGTAGAAACAAGATACAATACAAAACACGAAAAAGAAATTGGAATAAGTGACAATATGAACGAAAAAACAAAGGATTATGATTTTAATAAACAAGAAAGCAAAACAGGGAAACTGAAACCAGGTAAAACAGGGATGGGTGGATGGATAACGACCGCATAACGGATTTGGATGAAATTTGGCACAGAGATTGTAAAATAGCACATAGAATACTTTTTTCTCACACTTTTACATCAAAATTTCCACGCGAACGAAATCGCGGGCAACAGTTAGTGTTGCATATTAGCCCCTAAATGGCCATGGTCAGTAAAAAAAATGTAATATTGCTAGATTACCCATTTTCTTTGATATTTTTCACCCTAGGCCAACCACAGAAATAAAATAAAACCGACGAGCTCGGATAAGTGTCGAAAAGAAAATATATTTACTTACGTTCTCATCTTGACTTAGGAAACGTCACTTGCGGGATTTATCGGCCAAACAATTGAGCCCAATTCGATTCGAAGTTACTTATAGACTGACTTTATTTGAGGACATATCGAAAGAGCTTCTTGATTGTTTTATAACTTTATACCTGTACTAGGTTTACCCCACGGTTTCAGCCGCCATATTTTCTTTTACCCGGCTCCTAAGGGTCGTTGCGTGATGATGAATAGCCTGCCTCAAGAATTGGGCTATCTTATGCAAAAATATTTTTTTCAAATGCGACTTGGAGTTCCAGAAATTACCGCGTTCAACCAAACCAACTCTTCAGGTTTATTATATTAGTATAATGCAGAAGTATAAATTTTATGTTACTGGGTTGTAAAAGTCTGGTAGGCAGTCGCTTCATATAAACAAATCGGTTCACTCGTTTAAGAGCTATGGTGCCAGAGACAGGCACACACACAGACACAGATAGCAGTCAAACTTATAACACCCCTCTTTTTGCGTCGGAGGTTAAATACTGGTATTCAGCTGCAGTATAGACTGAAAGTCGATTGTTAGTAAAAGGCTAGGCAGATGACGATACCAGTATTTAATAGAACTTGGCATGCAGAAGCGTGAATTGTCAGTATTCGAATCTATTTCATGTCATAAACGATAAGCTTTTCATTCCTTGACATAAAGGATAATCCTTCAACCTTCCACAGGCTTAAAGACCGGACTGTTTCGAATTGTTTTCCAATCGACGGAGATTTAGTTTCGGTAGATATTGACCGGAATACTTAACAGTGTTGATTCCTTGTATCCGAAAGAGATTTGGTGGTTACTAAGATTGAGAGATTTTTTATTAAATAAATGAAAGAGTTCGGTTTGTAGTTTAATTTTCCTTAACATAACATCACGCCTGTAATCCCCGAAGGTTTAGGCAGAGGTGTACTGTAGTACACCCAAATTCCGCCAGTTCTATTTAAGTCCTGTGTAATAGGAGGCGCACCTATAGTCATCAACCGGGCAGAAATCCAGACGTCAAGCTACTACTGACAAATTCCTAATGGAGAAAATGAGATTTAAAATCTGCTGTAACTATCTTATTACTATCAGGTATAAAGGTAACACAGGACCTGGAAAACCCCACCTAATAATGTGAAGACCTACCATATTTGCTGGACAGCTAGCGTGTGGAAAACCACAAATTAGTTATCCAGTTTTCCAAGATCTTCCGTCAAAAAAATAGCTCTTACGATAACGTCGTCCTTTCTAATTTTATTTTAGTACTAACAATAGTTTTCTAAGTTTTGTATACTAACCTTTGGATCTAGTTGTCCTAGAAAAAATGAATTTGAATTTGAAAACAGAAAAGCTCGCATAACATTTCATTTGACGTGTATATTTAGCATCTATTTATTATTTCTTAGAACAAAAACTTGATTATCATTTGATATACCTTTTTGCGAAGTACGCATATACGCCAGTGAACATTCTAGCCACATTAATCATATCGTAACGGGAACACGTAGCAAACACAAATAATAATTCATATTCCTATTACATATTACACGCTATGTAGTTACCATTTGTAGTACAACGTATCTTTTGCTGTCATTGTAAAAGATTAATTATTCTTTCATTGTATTTTTCATGCTAATTTTGAAGAGTAATCTGGAAAATGTGTATTCAGAAGTTTTGTTTAAATATCTACTGATTTATGGTAACAAAAGTCACGAGTTAATTGCATACGTTTACAATTAGCAACTTTTAAAAGTGATTTTCTTATACTGTATTGATGGTAATGCTGTTGCGAACATGGTATATATTTCGAGGCCCATACTATTATAGAATAGGTCTTATCTTAAAGATGTTATCGTTGAAACACGAAACAGCTTCTGAATATTGCCAAGTACACCATTAGACCAAGACACATGAATGTAACAAACATGGGGCAGCTCGTATTTTGGAGTCAACTTTGTAAACACACAATTTACTATACATTGTAATGAAATAACTCGAGGTACGGCTTGTATACAAAAAAAAGCGTGATATGATATGCGCGAAGCTAACATTCCCAAAAGACACAAAAATATACGTACACAAGTGAAACGTTAGCATTAGGTAACGCAGCTACCGCGGCTACAGAAAAACACGATAGTTTTATTGGACAAAACTCGGTTGGTAACTCAATATCTGTCAGCGAAACTAGAATTTCCCAGGCGGAGGTGGGGAAATAAAATAAAACTCTCAATGGCGCGCCGACAGCATTTTAGGGGTAATGCACAAGTAGGGCGTAACGCTAGTACGCGAGTACGCGGGCGTACGTACTCACCAATGTACGCCATCCTTTATATCTTTGAGAACATTTCCTACGTTTCGTACGTGGTTTTCAGTGGAAGAAAAATGCTTTGTAATAATCTTTTTAATATCAAATTCTCGTTACTTTTATTACATGCAGAGTCGAATTCGAGCATTCAATAAAATCTAATATCCGAAATTGCATTTCACATTTGGCAGAAGGAAATTCGATTATTGTTATTTTTTTATTCTTTAAGTTAATAATGTAATATTGTGGGGAGGAAGTTCCCGCTAATTGTGAGGAAGTTATGCATAAATTGTCGTTCGGTTCGAGGGTGGGGGAAAATTTCCTTCCCGTCGATCTATTAAAAATTCAAATGTAATTATCACAAGTTAACAAAGAACCTGTATTTGCTATGAAAATGTATCTACATGATTCTTCAAACGAAACCAGAGAGGAAAATCAAGCGTCATTTCTTGCTGCGTGACATTTTGTTTACCGAAAAAGTTACGCGACTCAAAAGATGTGTAAATCAGTAAAATCCCATACAACCCTACTACCGCATAGCACACTCCTCTGGTTCGGTTATACATGTCAATATGGCCACCGTTCCCTAGTTTACGGAAGCGCGTATGCCGCTAAAATCAACAAAAATTTTTTTTTCAAACCGAAATACCTACATTCTACCGTGATAGCTATTTTTTTTAGAAAAATGCTTTCGTTATTGCCTGCCAGTATTTTTTTTTATTTTGTAATAGACTCTTTCATGTTTCTATGTATCATACATTGTAAAACAAGCGCAAATAAAGTTAACGGAAATAATAAAAATATTTAAATGCCAAATACTAACTTTTGTCCGCGACTTCATGCGCGTTATGACTGGAAATTATGCCACAGGAACGTTTTAAACATAACTTATGACACTCAGAGATAACGTGGCTTTCCATAAGTGATAGAATTTTCGAATCGAACTTCCAAACATACTTGTATCTCTTAATAATATATGTATAGAGTATTGTAATTACAAATAATATCATGTCTATCTCTAAACCTCTGTGGAATCACAAAGGTTTAGACAGAGATGTAGGTAGGTATATCTGCCAGCTACTTATATGAAACCCCATGCCATAGGGACGCCACAATTAAGTTTTTATGCAAAGTCATAATATTTATAAATCCATGCAAACCATACACAATATTGCGCATCTCGCCGCGCTCCGGGAACATATTACGGTAGTCGTACACCGCGTAATGTGCATCGCGCCCAGTATTTTACGCGGCGACCACGTGTTGTCAGAGCGCAAGCCGGCGGTGTGAACACGCTTAACGTTCCAAACGAATGGCCTCTAAAAACACGTGGCTCATTAACCGTAGCGCAATGAAAATTAATTGTGTTATAACGTAACATAATACAGGCGTGTCATCGGCTTCTCTCGCAAAATGCGCCGCGCAACTTGTCCCATTTCAATTAACACGATACGACTAATTTGGTCCCCGGCCCCGCTCCTCGGTGATATATGTCCCTTATCCCAACCTAATTAGTTTGGCGGTAGCTCATACGAACCTTGCGTTAATAATTTATAATTTTAAGCTAGTCTGCCCTATGGTTGCCACGAAGTTTAGCTCAGCTGTCGAGAGCTATGAATTAATCAGGGAACTTTTCAAGTTGGTCAAGCTCGTTGGTGCGTGACAGGAGTGGGGGAGTGAGGTTGAACTGTGTTCGAAGTAAGTTAGCTAATACTTGCTCTTAAGTAGTATTTGACTAGTTTACTTGGTAAGAAATGATCATTAATGTACATTTACCCCGGGTAGTTTAAGGGTACCCGGCCACGCTATATAAGTGCTTTGCAGTTTGTACAACTACGCTTCTTGATCTATCTTTAGATTGAAAGTTTTAAGTGACATCGTTAATAAAGTATATTACAGTATTAAAAATGACATATATTATTAAATTCTTTAATTATTTTAAAGTCTTCACTTTTTTTTAGTTTACATTAAAGTTACGTTCATAAAAAAAGGCATGAAAACTCTTTAAAATACACTTACACTATCACTTACGGGATATCTTCTGTGATTATCAATTTTTATTCTGAGCTCCCGATACATCGACACTGTTGCAAGCGCCATGATCGCGGGATGACTCTAAATAATTGATAATCACGGAAGATATCCCGTAAGTGACAGTGTATGTTTAGTTATTAACCGTGAAAGCAAACCCAGAATCCACATACTGTCATATTATCTCTTACGTATATAAATAAATCCATAACCCACACAAACCCCGAACCATACTAAAGCCTATGAATGGTACTCCACATTACTAACCTACATAAAAATAAAAGAGAACACTAGCGTTTCCCTGAGAACCGAGACATCTGCCCGAATTGTCCCCACGACGAGAAATCTTAGTCGGGATTGTTTACCGCGACACTTATTATCCCTACCTTTTGTCTATGCTCTGTGCTTTGTTTCGTTTCTTTCATTTAATTAGGATTTCTAGTAGGTTCGCTTTAAATTGAACGTGTTAGATAACCCTTATGTATATGAGAATATCTGACTGTTTAACAACTCTCTGTAATGGCTACATTAATAACAATCGATAATCCAGCAACGTCGGCTGTCAAACGTAAAATAACATTGACGTAAGGTAAACGTACCAATACTCGTCGGATTTCGGAAATCACTGACTTTGAAGCGCTACTGTGTGTTAAATATTTAATAGACAATGACAATTTTTGCATGACGTGATAGAGAATTTATTCGTTATTCTAAGTAACAATTTTTTTTAAATCATTTTGATGGGTCTAAATATTTATTAAGGCAAAAGTAAAAAAAGGGCGATTTGTACCAATAGTCGTCTGATTTGTACGGATACTCGTCAAATATTCCCAGTACTCGTCAACTTTTAATACTAATATAAACTCTCTGCTCTTGAACATAAAGTTCAAGATAAGTACATTTTTTTGTGCTTGAATTTGTTAAGCATGCTTGTGCCTTTGAAACATTGGGTAGATAGATAGAAAACCAAATCCCTATTTAGAATAGCAGGTTATAATCTTTTAGAAGAGCAGGTATACAATAAAACAGATGGTTGCATTTTAATTTATATTCCTAAAATCAAACGCTTGGAATCACAAAATCAGTCTATAAAATAAATGTTATAATTCTTAATCATAATAATCATGCAGTCATGTGCATATGTAGCACGAGTAAAATTATTATGTGTATAAAATACTTAAATTGTAAAATCAGTTTTCTTATACCTAATAAAATAATCAGTTTTAACAAAAAATAAAATCCACATTCATTTATATACATTTCCGCGAAATAATTACTAACATTCATTAATATGTAGTTAAGATTGTCATTCATCAAAACTTCAGAACTGCTTAGCGCATGCTAAGTACGATTTGCAAAAATCTCTATAGAGAGTTTGAATTCAAAATCTGTTTTAAAGGTATCAAACCAAATTATGATTACAACTAAGCGTTCAAACCCAACAATAATATATCTAATAATAATCTTAATTATTTATAATCAGTCCGCAATGTAAAATTAAATCAGACTTTAGAAAACAGGTACCTAAACTAAGTGTTACTTTTGACTTATACAATAATATTACACAGTAGTGTTAAATTGACTAGCAGTAAATCAAATAAAAAACCCTGTACTATAAAAAACAATTAAATATTAACAACATGCAATTTTCCAGGTGAAGCTCAACATGCAATTATCTAGGCAAACATTTTTATGTTAAAGCTACACTAACATATTCCAAAAATAATTATGTCTGGGCGGTGCAATAGACACAATGAAATATTTTCTCTGTTGGATCTATTTCTGCACAAGTTGTATGGTACCAGATTGAACAACTAAGACATTGTATCATATCCATTTCTGCACTTGTTTGACACAATCGACAGAACCAATCTTCGTTTTTGGCTTCTTGCACCGAAATGCTTGTTTTATTGCTTTCTTTTTTCGCTTTATTGCTTCCTGCTGTCTGCGCTCTTTTAGCTTTCCCAATTTTTCTTGCTTCGACTCTTTTCTTCTTTATCTCTTCCTTTTCGGTCTTGGCATCGATCTTTCGTTGTTCGAAGATTTGCCACCGGTCTGAGGTTATAACACTGGGCTTTTTTATTTTTGGTATGGTCTGTGGGGTCTGGTGTTGAGGTGGTGGCCAAAATAAAACATCTTTAAAAGGCGTTGGTATCGTAAGATTATCATAGCACATCTTAGCAGCTGGCTGTGGCTGTGACTCGGTTAAATTGCAATCTGTTCCATCGTGTTGTGTCGTGTTATGCATAAGTCCCGCCACAGTTACTGGCATGGAATATGATGTTACTGTCGATGTCACTTTTGGTTTTTTTATGGAAGGTGCAGGAAATGTGATTTTGTGACATGGAATAGGCGATAATTGTTTGCGAGGCGTCAAATAAATAGTTTGAGGTGGTTGTATTTGCGACATGGTTGGTGTAAAATTTGTGGCGTCATGTGGAGGAGTGGTTTCCGAAATTCCAGAAAAAGTGCTTGATATGGAAGTGGATGTTACCGTCGATGTTACATTACTTTTAATTGTATTGCGAGGCTTTAAATAAATAGGGTTTGAACCTGTTGTCCGAATTATATCCCATATTGGGATGACTGGAGGTGCTGTTTGGTGTAATTCAAAATTTGGCATCTGCTCTAAAATTACTGGCATTTCTGTGTTCTTTGTGACCGATGGTTGAGGATTTATTTGGTTAAGCGTTCCATTAACAACTTCAAAAAATTCTACCTTTCCTTCCGTTTCTGATTTATTTGTGAAATTAAATTCGGGAACATCGTTTAACGAATAGTCCATTATTTCACTTAATCTAAAATCGCCAATCGTATAATTACTAAAATCATCTTCAACTCTATTACTAATAGGAACGGTTTTTTGCACATTTGCGTTTTCGATATCTGTATTCTCCTTATCACAGTCGTCTTCAGAACTAGTGGAAAATTGAGTAACCATAGACTTCCAGACAGTGAACAATCCCTCCAACGATTTTTCACCATTCCATGTTGACATTCTATTATCATGGAAAGTTTTAAGTGTCCTGGGGCTGATCTGAGATTCAAAAAATTTTATGTGATTATGTTTGTCGGACAAGGAAACTTTATCAGCTGTTTTGGTTTTCTGGGTGGACTGGCTTAACTTTTTGGTGACACATTTAGTATAATCGACGTTATTAGCGTCAAATGGTGACAGCCCACATTTACGAAATCCATTTACAATAGAATTTCTGTTTAATTGTTTGAGAGTCTTGTCTAACAAGGGACAGAAATTTTCCTTTTTTAGTTTTACAAAGTGATTCTCATTGCGCCAATCATATACAGATTGTTTCCATATTCTTTTGAGAGGCCTAAATACTGCTACATCCATAGGTTGAAGAATATGTGTAGCATTTGGATAGAGCGCGATGAGTATAATTTGATTTTCTCTACAGAAATTGCTCAATGGTAGCGTCGTATGAGAGCAGTGGCCATCCAAATAAAATATTATCGGCAGCTGGATGCCACTTCTTATAACCCAAGGGTAGAACACATTTGCTATATATTCATAGAAAGCTTCGCCAGTCATCCAGCCTCTTTTTGTGTGCCCTAATCCCCAATCATTGGGTGCTGAAGTCGAAATTTTGTGAGGGATTGACTTAAGCTTAAAAAGAACCATCGGCGGTGCCAATTCACCTGATGCATTAGCTGTTAGGAGAACTGTTACGCACTCTTTTTCTCCACTTGGTATTATATTGTAAACATTTTTAGACCCACGTTTCGCTAAGACTCGGTTGTCAGCGGGGGACAAGAAAAAGGCGCTCTCATCGCAGTTAAAAATTCTCCGCGGGTCTTCAGAAGTTGCCTGTAGCTGAGCAGTACAAAAATAATCCTGAACTTCTTTGAACCAGGTACGAACATCATCTTCCGTGACTAATGCTCGAGATTGTGTCAAATTTTGGGACACCCTCCGACCCACTTCAGGGTGACGCTTTATGAATGACTCGAACCAATGTCGACCTGGTCTATTGTTAGTAAATGGGTTACTACGTTTGAATTTGGTAACTAATAATTTGACGCTATCTAATAACTGATCTGATGTTACAGGAAAACCACTTTCTGCCATGAAAATTAACCAGTTCTTTAAATGTTCTTCTTCTTCTGGAGTTAAAACAGTCGTTGGTCCTTTAGAGCAGCCCACTAAACTACGCCCTTTAATCTTGTCATTTAATGTGGTCCTTGGCACTTTAAATTTTCTTGCTGCATCTGATGTTGTGGCCCCTTGATTTATAGCTTCTATGGCTTTTAAAAGGTCCTCTTGCTTGTAGTTTCTTTCAGTCATGATCTGTAATTAAAATTACGATCATGCAATCACTAGGTACATACAATCAAAAAAGAAAATCTTACTTAAGATTACTCTTTACCCATCAATATCGAATACGACAAGCAACGAAGTGGCAGCGATAGAACCTATGTCATCTTAGTTTTAAAACTGATTTTAATAATGTTTACGTCAAAACTAGTTGAATGACATAATTTTTATACAGGCGCTATTAAGAGACGTTAGGAAGACGCGGTACAATACAATACGCGTGACGACATGCAGTTATTTCGAACAAAAAGCATAGTTTAATGCGTCGCAAGCAAAAATTGACTGTTCTTAACAGTAAATTTTTGCTTGCGACGTATTGTAATCCAAGCGTAGTAGAAGCAAAGGCAAGTGGTAGACCTACTTGAACCCAAAGCGGTAGATATTTATCGCGTCCTTAATCGAATGGCGGAGGCCTACAGCGGCCAATATATACCTAACAAAAAACGCACGTAGAAAGTGCATATAGAAAACAGGGGGTTTAAACCATTAAGAAACAAAATAATTGAATCGAATAACATGACTGTGTGTACGTGCATCTAGAACCAGCAGAGTAAAATATACCCCTAAGAAAAAGCTTAAAAGAAACGCAGTTTTATCAACAAATGTAGTCTAAACCTTAAATATGTTTGTACAAGAGAGTTAACAATTTTGTAAAAGTCCCGATATTAGCTATTTATTCGCATTTTGTACTGTAAAACACAAAATTATGTTCATTATGACGAGTTTAGGTGCAACTTTTGAGCTTGTCCCAGTAGTCGTCATAATAATTCTAAAAATGACGGGTTTTGGGTCAAATGGGAGTTTCAAAGTACCAATAGATGTCTCATTAAAAAAAAATATCTTCTATGTTAAAAGTATTCCAAACTGCATATTACATCGTTAGCAAATAAACTTAACTAACTCATTAAACAAAGAAACTTACCGCAGACCCCACTGGAGTTATGTAAATCAAAACACAAAACCACGTGCTGAGTTTCACGTTTGACAGCTGAACTTCACGAAAAAACGATTTTGTTAGGGTACACACGTTTTGACTAACATATCTCCGACGCCATATCTGTTAAAACTCAGTGTTGTCATTTCAATTGTGCAATATATTACCAACAATTTGTTGCCATATAAACCGGCCCATTTTAAGTTCAGTAGAAAAAAATATACAAGTTTTTAGATTAATTGTCGACTATTGGGGCATGACGACTTCACCCGCGTTTACCTTATGGCGACGTTGCATTTCAAAAATATAACTAGGTTTATAATCATCGTAAATTAGTATCTTGATAACAGAAAGGTTATAATTTCAAATTAACCTAATATACATTTTCCTAAAAGTATTTTATACTACGATGTATTTTATAGAAATAGTTTTTATTGTGGCTTTAAAGGCTTAGTATCCAAACGAAAGAAAGTTGTTATATTTGAATAATCAAGTTAAATGTTTATTTACTTTAAAATGAATTAGTAATAATGAAGTGATATTTATAATGTGTCCCAGATCTTATGTTGCAATTCCTATAGGTATATCAAGTTGTTTCAATCAATTCTCTGAACTATCAGTTGATGTTGTTGTCATATTTTATCCGATTAAACAAATAGATTACAAATAAATACTTACTAGTTTGCTAAATTATCTAATGAAGTTTTAAAATAGTTCCCTTACAGAGGATTTGTTAGTTGTTGTCTATGTTATTAGTTATTTAGCTATAATATGTGACCATTTGCCATTGGTTTATTATGGCGGGTAGGATGTACTGAGTATTTGACGTTTGACGTGTATAAAAATAGAGGTTGTCGCCAATTCGGAGCTTTTTTACTGCAACTATTCTAAGGACAAGAGATACCCTGAGAGGTATTTAATATTGTGTGTGCCATGTGTTTATTATTACGTTTGAAAGTGACATAGTAATGGAGATACCAAAAGTGTAAAGCTGGAACCTATTTGCATTACCCTAAGTTTCTACAATGTTTATGTAAGTTATTTGATATTATACTATGAATATTACTGATAATTATGTGCTAGAATTATGTGTTATAATATGGTTTATATTGCTTATTGTTTACTGATAAATTGCTTTAATTTGAGAAGGGTCCAGGACAACATATAATTGTTTTGGCATAATACTTTTAAAGTTGTTACCGTGGAGTTTCTTGTCCATTCTTCTCCACGAAGACCTAGGTTTGCGAATGGACGTAGCTTGATAGGTAATTAACGTCACCTATAAATATCTGACAAGCCTAATCGAAATAAATGAATAGTCTAGTCTTGTCTTTCTGTGTCTTTTCTTGATAGAAACCCTTTTCCCTACACACCTTTTTAGAGATACTTTTAGACACAGTAAATAACAAGTAACCATTCTGACACCCAAAGCTTGATAATCAGTGGATAATACACATATAATATATACATATACATGTGTGTAGCATCAAATTTATAACAAACGCGACAATTTTTTTTCTGTAAAGTAGGTGTTAAGTATAGTATAATCAAACTAACTCATTTACTTAACCATTGATCGCAAATTTTAATTTTCTGTGAGATCATACTTACAGGGGTCAGGATTTAAACACACATTTTTGCCATAGTTTCACAGTACATCATTCTAGACCCAGCAGTATTTAAATTGTTCACCAGTATTATACACGTATACAGTACATGATTCAGTATCCATCAGGATCGCGGGTGTATAACTCCCAAATAAAACACAAATAAACTATCTAAATGTTCGTAAAATTTACATTTTTATTATTTTATTTCTAAAGTCAAATTTGAAAAAAGTTAATTGAATTAAAATTCACCCGCCAACCTGACGTCAGGATGGCGCGGGTGGCTCATTTTAAAATGATGTTTGCTACGCATACAGACACGTACATTTTTACTGATTTTAGTATAAAAACGTCGTCATCGTTTATTTGTGATTTATTTAGGAGTTATACACCCACGATTCTGACGTATACCATGATTCAAGATAAAGCAACGTAAAAAATGATCATCGTTTGTTTCTGCTGTTCCACACAAAACTCTTTTCAATTTTCTGTCACGATAGGTATACCTACATATCTTAGTATTCCCTAGAATGTTTTCTAATTCAAATTCAATGCAACGGTATCTCATTTCCTGAAATAAGACTAGTAGTTTCGACTGTACGACATAACATACTAACACACATAAGTGTGTATATCGCCGGTAACATTCTATAACCCTTCGTCTCGGCCGTAGAAGGGTAAAAACCACGGCATATAGGAATATACCACCGTTAACGAAACCCACATGAAGTCTTGGCGCGGGAATGCTCGTCCCCTGTCATATTAGCTTCTAATCCTGCCACTGATGAAGTAAGGGTACTTATCCAATTAATTTGTCTGCCTATTCCTCCGTTCATTAGAGGCATTACGTTGTAAATTGAGTAAAACTATGTTGTAGTTTACTTTGATGCTATTTTAAGATGACGTCAAGTTCTGAGATGGTTAACATAATAATCCGAAGGTTAGACTTAAAATGACAAAGGTATTTTTATTGTATTTATTTAATTAAGTATGTACAACGAAACTACATATTATGTTTCCAGACTGTGTTGTCCAAGTGCAGGGTAGTTGCATTTTCTTTACGCTTTTCCACTTCTTCTTTTTCGTGTGGTTAGTGCCTAACCTGGGGTCAGAGTTTTTAAGCCGCCCGTGGGCCTCTAACTTGGCTTTACATGTCGTCGATAAATATCTCTCAAGCATGCTGGTTTGTTTTCCTCACGATATTTTCCTTCACCGAAGCAAATGATAATTATATATATGTACTAGCTGTGCCCGCGACTTCGTTCGCGTGGATGTCGGAACTCAACAATGTATTTTTTTGTGCGAAGCGCTGTTGGAGGATTCCGATACAAATCATTTTATTTTATTTATGCTAGTGCTTCTTTATAAACAACATTAGCTGTGGAACCATCTGGAGCGTACACAAAAAGGTTATTGGGGTTGTTTACGCGAGAAAGAGCTACGTATAGTTGACCATGGGAAAAGCATTCAATACTTAGGTCCACCCCCGCAACGGATAATGTCTGGCCCTGAGCTTTATATATGTATATCTTAGGTTCGAACTCAAGACCACTAGACTATCACTGCAACGGCCTTTTCCCCTCAACTCGTTCCTGAGCCAATCCCACCTATTGGCGTCTAGTCTATATGGACCAATCCCGCCTATTGGCGTCAATTTCATCCAGCCACCTTACGGGCCTTCCTCTGACCTCTTGACTCCATTACACATTTTCAGACATTTTACACATATTTTTATTTTGCTTTTATCTGAAAACTTTCTTTCCACGAATCCGAACACCGTGTTCCGTGTGTGTCTACTTGCCTTTGCTAAGATTTGAGTCGATATAGAAAGTAGAGAGTCTATTCCTATTATTGCCGAAAAAATCTTCACTAGCTGCTATCACATCACCGATTCACATCCAAACTTATATAATTAATAGCGATGGCTGTCAGCAGTCCGGATATTAGCGTAAGCTGGCATTATCGAACTTTAACAATTTATTACAGGGCCCAACTTTGATATGATCGATCTAAAAACACGGGATGGAGATTGAGACTAATTCTATTACGTTATAGGTAGTAATGTTATAAGCATTATTTTATACCCGGTTTGTGAAAAATGGACACAACTTAAAGCCTAACCCTTTAGATTCGTCATCATCCTCATCTGCCTCACCTTTTCCCAACTATGTTGGGGTCGGCCTCCAGTCTAACCGAATGCAGCTGAATACCAATACTTTACATGGAGCGACTGCCTATCTGACCTCCACAACCCAGTTAATACTGGGTCATACGATACCCTTTGGTAAGACTGGTTGACAGACTTTCGGGGCACCTGTAACGACTGTTAAAGATCTAAAAATGATAGCCGGGACCAACGGCCTAACGTGCTTTCCGAGGCACACAAGGACCAAGTCTGACGGAATTATTCAGATCACCGAGTGGATACAGAGATTAAGGTCTGTAGAACCACTATCTGATTAGTTTCAGATGAGATTTATTTACAGAATACATTAGGAACGCTTTGCATTTTAAATACATTACAAGTGTCTTGCCTTAATTCCAAACTGTTGCCTTGAATATTGAATAGACTTGTGTTTTGATTGCCTACTAATTTTCTTGATACTTTTCCTGGTTGGGTCGTAGGTATATCTGGAAGCTTGTCCTTGACAAAGCATGCAAATTGCCTAGAAATAAAAACTGTATAATTATAATAAAGTCATTGTAATCTGAAATTTAGGTGCAATTAACTCCTGGCGGTGTTCAAAATTATCAAGATAACTATTTTCTTTAAATTATCATAATAATTATCGGATTGGTCCCGGCTGTCATTTGAAGATATTTGACAGTCGTTACAGCTAGTCATTGGCGCGAAAGTCTGACAACCAGTCTTACCAAGGGGTGTCGTATTACCCAGTACTAACAGGGTTGTGAAGGTCAAATAGGCAGTCGCTCCATGTAAAATACTCGTTAGACAGAAACTGACACCAACATAGTTAAGAAAAGACTAGACAAATGATACTAAAGATGATTAGGTGTTCTAGAAATATTTTTAGTCTTTACTTCTCATTTTAAGATTTAAGGATTATATATATAGTCGAGATTGTCTGTTTCTAGATCGAATTTTTGACTCAATATCACAATTTGAAAAATATTTTAAAAAATACCTAACCATACGAAAATAATACAAAACAAACTCTCCAATCTAGCAAAAGGGACATTGCAAAAGGGGACACTCACAATTTGTGAGAGATTAACAGTTTTCATTGATCCGCCGGTACCGGTCGTTTTGAATCCAATCTGTGCAAATTGTACCGATCCGTTCCGACAACTTACATAACGAACCTCAATCGATGGAGGGTTGATTGTTCTCTGATGAGATTGTATTGTAATCAGCTAAGCATATTACGGTCTAATCATTGGGTTAATGTCCAATGTCAATGAGAATTACCTACTTGATTTTACTTATATTCAGTCCTCTGAAGTACATTTCGTTCTTTGACAGTATTTGAGTAGTCAATTGCCGAAAGTCTGACAACCAGTATTACCAAGGGGTATCGTATTACCCAGTACTAACTGGGTTGTGAAGGTCATCGGTTCCTTCGACGCGGACGACGGTGCGAGCAGAAGCTAGTTCAATATAAAGTTAGTCCGTGTTCTATCAGTCGTTAACAAACACCTAGTTTGGTTCTTGAGCAGTTTCACTGTCTTTAAAGTATAATATTTCAGCAAAGTAAAATAAACATAATTTAAAGGATGATTTCCACCAAAGGGCTCGCAACGCATCGGATCGGAAAGGATACGAACGGATACGGCGACAACTGATCGCGTCCGGCAGGATGTCGACACATACGATCGGCTCTGTACCGTCGCTTGCGAACGTATCCGTTTCTGTGCCTTGTCAAATAGTTTCATTCCTTCCCCGCCACGACTTTGAGCGCACGCGACGATAGCCGATCGTATACGACGACAAGCGAACGGAGCCGATTGCGCGTCTCAGCATACTTTCGGCTACGATCGCGTGTCGCGGAAGACGCCCGCCGTCAACAGCTGTGCGCGGCTTTGTAATATAGACCTTAAATACTACAATCTTTAATACAATCTTTAAACGATATTTCGTGTACGCACACGAAATATCGTTTAAAGATTGTTAAATCCGTTCCGATCCGATGCGATGCGAGCCGTTTGGTGGAAATCATCCTTAAGACTTTAGTAGGTATAGATGCCAGCACATCAAGCTGTCCTGCCGCTGCCGCTGTACCTGTCGAAACGGTCAAATTTTCAACCTTGAACCTAATGCTTTAGCAATAAAGTTGAAAATCTATTAAAGAAATTTGTCAGATTGTAGTCGCTTGATGTGCATAAGTATGTCAGTACATAAAAATGGCTAAAAAATGGAAAATTCATAACACATGAAACAACGCCAATCAACAGATTCGTCGACGCGTAATATCAATCGTATCGTAGTCGTATTGTCGTATTATTAATATTTCGATTCGACCCCGTCGGTCACATCGCCAATAAAATCAGAGGTCCATAGAAAACCTGAACCCACACAGAACGGGACGCTCATAAAATTTAAATTTCGAACGAAACTTCTAGTTCTCGCTCTGCCGAACTAAAATGTAGGATGTAGTGTAGGGGCAGGTGAAGCCGAATGTTCTTATGTACATTTGACAAAATGGTTAGATTAACAGACAGTTGAGTACTAACTGCTTTCTGATATATTTTGTCCGTTTGTTTTAGTTGTCAAGTCTTTGATATTACGTTTTTTTACACTAAATAGGCTTGCGTTTGGCCGCAACTCACCTGATGTAAAGCGATGATGCGGCCTAGGGTGGAAGTGGAAACACGCTTACCTATAAGAAACCGATTCTCTCGAACTTTGAAGAAACGAGAGATGTTTCAAAGCATTCAAAGTTGTTTGTCCCGGACCTGCATACCAAACTCTTTCATTGAGTGTACTTTGAAAGTTGTTTGCAGAGCTTCCTAGCTGTACCGAACTCCCCACTGGCGTTACCTGATACTCTTGACTTATAAGAAGTCAATGGATTTGGCTTTTTAAGTCCCCCGTCGAAGAACGTTTCACGTTTTGCTTGTAACTTTATTTCACGTAAGTCGTAAATCGAGTAGAATTTCAATGTTGATATTTTTGAATAACATGGATCGTGTTTATGTGGGACATTCAATTTTATTGAACACGTTTGCAAAGAATTTATGGCAATGAGATAATAGATTTCAGTATTGTCTGTATAAAACTATCAATTTAAATGGAAATATACAGCAGGAAGTACGTGCAACTACATAAGCAGAAACTCGTTGAACTTTCGATGTTATGGAACGAAAACAGAACATTGTTTGGATTTTCTGGTCAATAGTAACATCCATGGCATTGTTCATGGTCGTATAAAGTTTAAACCCACTATTTATTCGACGTGTAATAGGTTTGTTTTTCCCTGGAATTATGAAATAGTAACATAACATCACATTTGTAATTATAGAAGGGTTCAGCTGAGATGTGGGTACCTATATTTCGCCAGTTATGTTTAAGTCCTATGTCATTGGGGGCGAACTTATTGTAATCAACCAAGCATAAATCCAGACTCCGGGTCGAAATAGTACTTGTGGGAAATAGGTACCTACCAATCAAATCGAACGGCATTATATCGAATCGATGAAGGCCTGATAGTTCGGAATGTCATTTGTAAATATAAGTTATTTTGATAAAGCAATTCTATTGATATTCCAATCGATATACAAACAAGGTTGTTACGACATGTCTAGACGGTTTCCATGTTAATCTGGCGTATGATCCTCGTCTCATCTGAATCTGAATCATATTATTAAACCCCCTGTACCTACACTAAGTACAAGAACGAATACTGTGTTACTGTCAAACTAAGAATTAAAAAAAAAAAAAAAATTTTTTATTGTTTCTCATACAATTGTTTTACAGCACAAAATTGAGGCAGCCCCGGTAAGTTATAAGGATACTTGTGATGGGGTTACCTCTCAGCTTCCTGTGGGTTACAATCTACAATGTTGAGACATAATTAAAAAGGAAAGAAAAAGTTTAAACGAATAATGTCGAAACTGATACGCATTGAATTAACCAGTTTATTTAGAACTAGCTGTTGCCCGTGACTTCGTTCGCGTGAAAATTTTGGTGTGTATGTGAGAGACTACGTCGTTGGTCGAGTGGTCGCAAGTACACCTACTAAGCGTGAGGTCCTGCGATCGATGGTCGGGCAGTGTCAAAAAAATGTTTATTTTAATTACATAAAGTTGTAACGCTCATGATTTAGAAATCACCTTTTAAGCAAGGAGATGCTTGTGTCTCCGCTCTTCCACTTAACATTAAACAATGTATGCAATTGAAAAAAATACTATAAATACGTACGTTACGTACGTCATTGGGTTATTCCATCAAGAATTTTTCAATAGCGACCACGGAATCTGGATTTGTGCCCAGTTGGTGGAAATAGGCTCGCCCCCTATCACATGGACTTCATCATAACTGGCGAAATGTGGGTGTACGATTAGATACACTTCTGTCTAAACTGGCAACTGATTACATGGCGTGATGTGTGAGAACGGACTGGCTCATCTTGATCCTTTAACACCCTATTTTTAATTAATAAAAACGCCACGTCAACAGATTTATTATATATATGGCTTCCAATTAACCAAACATCATTCGAAATTATGCGTGGGAAAATCTTATAAGATCAACACACAAAATAAAATAATCGTTATAAATTCACGCAATGTTTTTCCGGGCCATTATTGACACAAATACTAATAGTAAGTATCCCAAATTACTAAATGTTTGACAAAACACACTTCCGTGGCAATATTAAACAAAGATCTCTTGAGTCTGTAAATTTAATTAAATAAAAGAAATGGTTATAAAATAAAACAGCCTTTATTTTGATAAACAAGATGGTAATAGCAAAAGTAAAAAATATAAAGTACAAATACCTACACCTTTTTTTCTATTTAGAATAATTTAACTAAATACTACTATAGAATGTCTTTGATTTAAGTGTGCCTATTGGCCAAGGCCTCCTCTAGCTGTTTCCACTGCCATCTATCGTTCGCTACTTTTTTACAGTTAGGTCACGCTGTAAGTTTCTCGTCTTCCCATCTTCTATGCTCTCTACCTTTTTTCCTTTTTCCGTCCGTCGGTTACCAATTTGTTATTATTTGCTCCATTTCTCCTGCTTGTCTCTCATCATATGGCCTGTCTATCTACACGTGTAAGTAGTCCGTCACTTTGGTTGCAACTTGCAACAAAGAAATGGTTACCACAAACTAAATAACTTTACAAAGTTTCCAAGCTATATTCACTTTTGACATGATTCCATAATGCCAGTAACATAAGCTATAACAAAATAGGTCGTACAAACACACAAGAACATGATTTAGAAATACGAATACACGTTTAGAATCTTATAATATTAAACTTTGTGACTTTCAATACAAACTGTGTACATGTGACCTCAATCATGAAATATTAGTTCTTGTTCGATATTGCTTGTTTACTTTTAAAGGGTAGGGTTTCGTGTATTTTCCATACAAAACTGTATCCTTCATTTCATAGTAACTCATAAAGGGATAGGCAGAGGTGTACCTAATAGTACACAGACATTTCGCCAGTTATGTTAGTCCCATGCAATAGGGGGCGAGCTTATTGCCAGGCATAGATCCAGACTCTGTGGCTGCTACTGAGAAATTTCTGATGGGAAAACCCAGTAACACTTTTCATAATAATGCCAAATAATGTTTTACATTGTAATTATCTGGAGCTAGGACCTCACACTTAAAAAATGTGTTTTAATTTGATAAACAATAATTGTATTATTCGTTTGTTGAATTACGAGTATATGTAGGAGGTATGAACGATTAATAAAAAATTTTCTTAGATAAAACCGAATCAGTTTATGAGCCCAGAGACATGTTCTAGGTTAGGTAACACTTTCGTTTGGTAAAATTGCACTCATTTTAGTAGTTTAAATGAAAAAAGAATCACGTAGATCAATAATCACGCAGTTATGAGATAACAAACATTTAAAAAAACATCCGAATTGAAAAACTGCTCCTTTTAGAAGTCGGTTAATAATATCTGCCAAAAAAAAATCGAATTCCAAAAAAACAGTAAAAAGTCTAAAATACTTCCGAAATTGGAGTTATTTTAGTGTTTTTTTGGTAGTCGGTTTTTTTGCAGTAAGATTTTTATTTTACCATTTTTAGTTTTAGTAGGTATACCACACAAATTCTTGTCATGAATTAATTTTTACATTGTAACTAGAAGTTGTTAAGGGATCATTATGTCATCAAAATAGCCCAACAAGAAAAAAATATGTATTAAAAATATGGATTAAAACCAAATTATTGAACTGATTTTGGTGAAATTTCTATGGGACCAGTTGGGAAGTATAAACCTTTCACATAAAAAAAAGATTTTTTCAAATCGGTTCGTAAATGACGGAGTTATGAGAAAACAAACATAAAAAAAACATACAACCGAATTGAGAACCTCCTCCTTTTTTGAAGTCTGTTAAAAATAAGAGGCTAGCTCAATTCTGTTTTGTTACTACTGACATGCTGCCTACTTTACAATGAAAGGACGGAGGTCGTGGGTTCGATTCCTACACAGGACAAATCTTTGTGCGATGAGTACGATTATTTGTTCTGTATCTGGGTGTGTAATTTATCTATAATATGTATGTATTTAAAAATATATAAGTATGTTTATCAGTTGTCTGGTTACCATAGTACTGGTATTATTATTAAAGGTCAGCTTACACTGGTAATGTATAGCTTGTTTTGTTGTCATGAGTACAGACTACAAAGATTGAACAACTCTTAACATTTTATTCGCGTCCGGATCTGGAAACAGAATGTTTTTAACAGGTCGAATTGTTTGAAAGAAATAATCAGAAAACAATGAGTTGTTTCAAGTTATTATTTTCATCAAAGGTTAAGAACTAAGGAACCTTATTGGAAATTGGTATTTTTAGCCGGTATTGCCCATTGTTGATAGCTTGTATTCAGTCACATTTTATTAGACTCAGCCTAAGGAAAGCAAACAATAAATTTATCTTAAAAATACTAAACAGGACGTGTCAATCTTACTCGTAAACATGGTCTTCATAATCGATCGTTACAACAAACTATTTTGAGATGAAACTGATACTATCATCACCACTACACACTACTATAACATACTCACACACCGATTTTTGCAACTCCTCAGGCACACTCCTACACACTCATCCACGCTGTACACTTAGCAATGTATTGTATAGCTATTAAATTGTAAATCCGTAATTGGCTGTAGGCCTGTAGGATTAGTTACATATTATAGGATATAATTTCAAAGAGCTGTGGATTTTGTGATTAATAAATAAATCATTAACTTGGTAACTGAAGTGGTGTTGGTAGCTCGTAGCTAAATAACAACAGCCGCTCGGGTCGATCTTCAGTTCAAGCCGCGCTTGCCTAGGTTGGTCCGTGGAAGGGTGACCACCCGTTACATACCGATTCGAGTTTCCACCGTGCATCGACGATGTGATATAATATTTATTTTTATGGCTGCGTAAAAATTATGAAACTGCAGCGACAGCGCCGTAATCAATAAGTTTCCACTTACTTGTTAACTTTGATTAAAAATTGTGTGCAACACAATATTTTTTGTACAAGAAAATGACTTATTTATAGATAAATTTAAGCATGATAACGTTACATCGGATAACTTATCGTTCACAGTAAAAAAAACAACAGGTAAAATAAAGTTTAGGATCAAATCGTTCTGTACTATTCTTCTACTAATCACTTTAAACCGTAGAACATGGGACTGCGTAGCGACTACGGCGTAGGCCGCCACAGCTACGACCTGCTACGCGTGCTACGTCGTAATGAAAACCGGTAATGTAAACAAACATGATTGTGTTATTAATAAATTGATTTGAATACCATTTTATGCAACTGCTAAGCATGATCTTAGGTTCGATTCTCGGGTCGGGCAAAGTGTTATTGGGTTTTTTCATCAGGATATTTTCAGACGCAGCCACGGAGTCTGGATTTGTGCCCGGTTGGTGGCAATAAACTCGCACCCTATTACATGGAACTTAAAACAAAACTGGCGAAATGTGCCAGTTTTGTCTAAACCTTCGGGGATTAAAAAGGCGCCTTTTGCAATATTTTCATTACATGAATCATTTATTATTTGGTTATTAATGAGCAGAAGCTTCGAAGACAAACAAGTTTCATCATCTTCCTGCCCTTGTCCCATGTTATTTTGGGTCGGCGCAACACGTTTTTTTGTTCCATTCTCCACTGTCAACCGTCACGCTATCATTTACTTCTTTATCTTTCATATCATTCCTCACACAAACCATTCATCGTTTCTTTGGTCTTCCTCTCCCTCTCCATCCATCAACGTTTATGTTTTACGAAGACAAACAAGTTTGATGTTATTTATATCTTTATTTAAATTGATTAAAAATGATACTAGTGTTTGTCTCTGGATCACCCAAACGTGACTGATAGAAACAGCCTGTAGCTTTAAGTCTGCCTCTTTATATTTGTGTACTAAAAAAAACCGGCCAAGTGCGAGCGGGACTCGCGCATGAAAGGTAGCGTAGTAGCGCCCTTTACTTTTTAATTATTTTTTATTGTTATAGCGGCAACAGAAATACATATTCTGTGAAAATAACAACTGTCTAACTATCACGGATCCTGAGATACAGCCCGCTTACAGACGGACAGCGCAGGCTTAGTAATAGGGTCCCGTCGGTTACCCTTGGGATACGGAACCCTAAAAACTTACAAATAAATAAATGTTAAAGTAATTTTATGGCGTCGACTTTTCAACGCCATTTAAACTTTAGTTGCTAACTAACCGAAGTCACATCACAATTACGGTTAAGAAAAGTATCTTGAGGAAACATAATCTTAATGAGCTCTAATCACGAACCTTCGTACACAGTAAGCAACCACGACGATCAATACTCTTTTGTATAACAAGAGGTCTTTGCACTGAGATAATTACAACCTGATCTTATTATAAATAAGTCATTGTATTTAGTCGACCTCGTAAGTGCTGTTCCACTTTTGACAGCAATCTACTTATAAATGCGAAAGTTTATAACGGCGGTGGATGGTTCTACTGATTTTGACGAATCTTTACAGAAATATAGCTTTACTCATCAGAATATCACAGCTAGTTCACAATAAATCGTAACTTCGCAGAGGTCGAAACTATCAAACTATTACATATAATATGTTAAGGAACACTTTACTCAAATATAGACGCCATCCGACATATTGTCTTCCGGTCTAACCGTGCGAGATAGTTAGGGTTAGGTGGGTAGTTGAAATCACACACAACACTTGACTCAAACTCCAAATTTTTGTTTCTAATAAACCATTTACAGGCACTCGTTAACTTTTTAGAGTAGAACCACCAGTTCGCAAACATGGTGGTTTATACGGAGAAGAACAGACTAAGAAACTCCTTACACACTCTTTTAAATCGTGTTACAGACAACTTAATATTGTTCACTTCAAAAACCACTTACAATTAATTAGTACTTTAATTATTTTCTAATCGTGAGCTAACGAGACTTCTCGTTGCTCCCACGCCTCTTCTGAATGGGCAGAAGTAACACGCACACCCAGTACAGTAATTTATTACATAGTAAATTCATTAAAACTTACAAGCAATACTAGAATACTTCACAATTAATTATTTTATTAATTAGCAATACCAATAGTCACAAATGCCCTTTGCATTTGTGACTATTGGTATTGCTAATTAGTTTTAAGTTAACGCTGAATTAATGGTTTCATTACTTTTTACAATTGCTTAAAACCATTTTCAGAAGACCAACGGACAGGTCTAATTTAATACAAAGAACAGTGCTTCCAGTAATAAATTGCTCTGTAAAATAATCTTGTTACTTTTTAGTTTGTAATTAGTTATAGAAACTGATTTAGTTGTAGTTTCAAATAATATATGGAATTATGAAACCATTAAAACATTCGGCGCCATCCTCCAGAACATTGTAGAATGTTGCCTCACAATCTTAGTGTCAAATGAGTAGTTGTTAAAATCCCAGTTGTCACAAAATATTTGCTCATCTTAATTTTAACTATCATTCTAGCTAAAGAGTTTTGTTTAATAAATTAATCTTCAGAAGATGTAATCACGAACTATCTCAGTACTAGTTAATACAGAGGCCAATAGATGGCGCTTATCTCTTGTCAATCGATACGGATCATTGTAAGAATTGTACTGCCAATTCACAGACGGCAGGATCAATATTATGATGGATGAGACATTGTAAGTTGGTTATTAATTAGAATAACTAATATCCTTAGCAAATAGACACTCTGGCGGTGACATATACAATATAGACCTTGTCGTTTTAGGAACAAGCAATTATGAGGTCGACTACTACGTACATAAATACATACGTACTCTATTTACATACGCATATACTAAATTTCTCTCTTTAATACATATATCTATGTCTGGGGCAAAGTAGCACATACCCTTTGAAGTCGAAATTCTCTGAAATTATTTAATTAAACCCAAATATTACATTTAACCAAGAATAGAGATAATTGGCTCGCAATTGTTGACACTTTAGCCAAACCCACATGAATGGTTTTATAAAGGAGGCGATACAAAGTAGCTGCCAATGTTAATTTGAAATTCATTACTACCTGCTTCTACCTACCAGCAGGGACCGATATCGATAAATGAAAAATACCGATATTTTCAAGAAGATATCATTATTGCAACTGATATTTTATGTTAATATCGATATCCATAACGAAATTATTAAATACTGCTATTAAATTATCCATAACTATATCGTTATTCTATATCGATACCCGTCGCGAGAGGGAGACGATGACGCGACCTTAGTTGCTCGCACTCGCACAGCCGCAACGCCGAGCGGCAACATTGTAACGGATAGACCAGACCCTGTGTAACAGTGGAAAGTAGGTAACTTACTGCGACGAGTTGCGTCTTGTTGTCGAATGCGCGCGTGTCTACCTGTTGTTTTGTTATTGCTGTTGTTTTGACTGTTGATTTACGTAATCGTGATAAGTAATGGGGCGTAAAAAGCAAAATCACGTTTATAAATACTTTAATGTTAATAAGACCTCATTAAAATCGAAATGTCTGGTGTGCAATAAGGATTTAAATGTAAGTAATTTATTTATATACGTACCTACCTATTTTCTTGGTTTTACTAGGACGATACTGATATCATTTTCGACTTATTATTACGCACTAACCATAGTGGTGATGGTAGTGGTGGTTTAGCTGCCTACTTCTTACCTTCCTACTTCTTAGTTATTTAAGTACCTATTTGGTAGTAAGTGTGATTTTTTAGATTTAGTAGAAAAAGTTTGGTATAAAAAGCACTTACCTACTTACCTACTCAGAAATAAGTTTGAACGATCACTATTTATTAGGTAATTACCTACTACGGATATTTATAAATGTAGTTATTTATCCCATTTGATTACAATAGTACCCATAGGGCGCTGTCCTATTGAGATCGCTCGTACGATGGTATGGTGCGATTCGATTGCATTCTTCGATGACATCGTGTGTCCTATTTTGAAGCGATGCGATCATGCGTACTCGACATGTCTCTTATCATCAGAGATGCACAGTTTTTGGTGTCTGACAATATTCCTTAAAGTGTAAATAGCTAAAAAAAAAAGAAAACACAACATTATTTTGGTCGGACGCACGCATCGCATGAGCGATCTCAATAGGAGAGCGCCTAAATGTAGGTATTTTAGTATACATGTTGACTGGTACATCATATTTATGTATATTTGTTTATCTGTCACGGTATAGGTACCTGCACTCCTCGTTCATTTCATGTGTCGATAATGACATAGGAGATACCTACCTATGTAAGTATTGTTATTAAGATAGCGTTTTGCGTGCAGCATGCTGTTCTACTGAATTTGACGTCACGGAAAAATCACCTGGCGGCTTTTAGGCCAGGTTTTTTTTTTATGGTAGGTGCAAATCATCTATATGACGGGTCCCGTCCATGGGCGGGCGGGAAGCGAGTGTCAGACTCTTACTGACTAAAAAACCTACCCGTTTCTTCTTTGCCTTTAACACCGGGACCTCGTTTCCTTTTCAGAATCAACTTCTGGCCCCAGCAGGCTTCGACCCTATTGGGCCCCTACGGATTGCTGACAACTCCTTGAGGCTCGCGGAAACGAGACGCGCCGTATACGATTTGGGCTCGGTCCGGACGGATTCCGGATGGTCGGACAGCGAGCTGCCCATAGCTCGCCGTCCGCAAGCCCACGCCTACGGTGGCTGAAAATCGGGATCGGGATCCCGGCGACGGCCGCGGCGACGGTCACGTCTGAGACGCAAACGCCGTTGCCTTAGGCGGTCGGCCTCCTCATTTGCTAGCATTACTGCTTCGCAGAAGGAGGCGACCGCCTGCCACCCCTCCTCGCTCCGGACCATGGCCTGAACCAGGGCCCGGCGCGAGAGATCGCCGCCGCCGATCGCCCCCACGAGAACACGGCGGTGCTCATCCCAAGCTGGGCACACCTCAACAGTGTGCTCAACCGTGTCCTCCGGGTGGTCAGTGCAATGCTGACACCCGGACGTCACCTCCGCCTGAATCGCAATTGCGGCGGTAAGTCCCCTCTTTGAGGCGTGGCTGGAAAGACCTCACGGCGTTCTTACCTTCCGCATGACGCAGGTTCTCACCGGACATGGCAAGTTCGGGAGGTACCTGCTCCGAATTCAAGCGGAGGTGACGTCCGGGTGTCAGCATTGCACTGACCACCCGGAGGACACGGTGCAGCACACTTTGGAGGTGTGTCCGGCTTGGGACGAGCATCGCCGTGTCCTTGTGGGGGCGATCGGCGGCGGCGATCTCTCGGGCCGGGCCCTGGTTCAGGCCATGGTCCGAAGCGAGGAGGGGTGGCAGGCGGTCGCCTCCTTCTGCGAAGCAGTAATGCTAGCAAAGGAGGAGGCCGACCGCCTAAGGCAAAGGCGTTTGCGTCTCAGACGTGACCGTCGCCGCGGCCGTCGCCGGGATCCCGATCCCGATTTCCGGCCACCGTAGGCGTGGGCTTGCGGACGGCGAGCTATGGGCAGCTCGCTGTCCGACCGTCCGGAATCTGTCCGGACCGAGCCCAATTCGTATACGGCGCGTTTCGTTTCCGCGAGCCTCAAGGAGTAGTCAGCAATCCGTAGGGGCCCAATAGGGTCGAAGCCTGCCGGGGCCAGAAGTTGATTCTGAAAAGGAAACTAGGTCCCGGTGCTAAGGGCAAAGAAGAAACGGGGTAGGTTTTTTAGTCAGTAAGAGTCTGACACTCGCTTCCCGCTCCGCCCATGGACGGGACCCGTCATATAGATGATTTTCACCTACCATAAAAAAAACCTCCGCCTGAATACGGAACAGGTACCTCCCGAACTTACCATGTCCAGTGAGGACCTGCGCCATGCGGAAGGTAAGAACGCCGTGAGGTCTTTCCAGCCACGCCTCAAAGAGGGGACTTACCGCCGCAATTAGGCCAGGTAGATTTACGAAATGTAACATGCAATGTTACACGTAAGGAAAGAATTTGCCGTCCACATTGTAGCAATGTTAGGGCACGCCGTAATTTCGGCGGTAAGTCCCCTCTTTGAGGCGTGGCTGGAAAGACCTCACGGCGTCCTTACCTTCCGCATGACGCAGCTTCTCACCGGACACGGCAAGTTCGGGAGGTACCTGCTGCGGGTGAAGGCGGAGGTGACGTCCGGGTGTCGGCACTGCGCTGACCACCCGGAGGACACGGTGGAGCACACCGTGCAGGTGTGTCCCGCTTGGGAAGAGCATCGTCGTGTCCTCGTGGGGGCGATCGGCGGCGGCGATCTCTCGCGCCGGGCCTTGGTACAGGCCATGGTCCGGAGCGAGGAGGGATGGCAGGCGGTCGCCTCCTTCTGCGAAGCAGTAATGCTAGCTAAGGAGGAGGCCAACCGCTTGAGACAACGGCGCTTGCGTCTCAGACGCGACCGTCGCCGCGGCCGTCGCCGGGATCCCGATCCCGATTTCCGGCCTCCATAGCGCGGGCTTGCGGGCGGAGAGCAATGGGTAGCTCGCCGCCCGACCGTCCGGTAATGATCCGGACCAAGCCAAAGTCGTTTATGGCGCGCGCTGTTCCCGCGCGCCTTAAAGAGTTTGTCAGCAATCTGTAGGGGCCCAGCAGGGCTGAAGCCTACTGGGGACTGGGGGCGAAAACGAAAGGGCATGCTCTGACCCCAGTAGCATAGGCAAGAAGGAACGGGGTGGAATTTTTTAGTCAGTAAGAGTCTGACACGCCCTCTCGCTCCACACAAGAGAAAAAAAAATTGTAGCAATGTAACAGAATCCCCAAAATTGTGGGCACGAACCGTGCACACTACGCGCGTGAACAGAGTATTTCGAGCCGTGCGCGCCGCGATCCGCCTTTTGTCGGTTTTTCGCCAAACACAAAGGGGCGCGCAGTGTGCTGTGTGCATGGAGCGCAACTGTGGACGAGTTGGGTGTTTCAGTCTTAAGTGTGTGTGAAGTTAATTTTATTTGAATAAATACGTATTTTAAATGCATTATGGGGTTTCACCTTAAAGCTTTTGCAAGCAGCCTGTAAATTACTGTAATAAATATTATAGGTACTTTTATTTTTATTTATTTTCAGAGTATTAACGGCTCTAATCTTATGAAACATCTTAAAATACATAAAACAGAATTTGAAGAAGTGGCGACACTCAATATAAACCAAAAGGAAGCTTTCCAAAAGTCACATAATTCGGAAATAGTTATCAAAGAATGTACTAGTCTGGTAACTATACACGGTCGTCCTTTAGCTCTTTTGGATGACGAAGCATTTCAAAATATTTTGGCTTTGATACCCGACTGCAATGTAAAAATAGGATCTAGAAAAATTAGAGACTGTTTAATCGAAACCGCTGGAACGTTACGAATTGAAATGGCGAAAGAGCTTCAAGACAAATTGATTTGCATAAAAGTTGATATAGCATCATTATCATTGAGGAGCTTCATGGGAATAAACGCCCAGTACCTAGAACAGGGAAATATAGTATTAAAAAACTTAGCGATGATTGAACTATTGGATAGGCATACCTCAGAGCACCTGAAAGAACAGGTACTTTTTGTTTTGCAAAGGTTTCGGATTGGTCTGGATAATGTTTATAGTTTTACCACAGATAACGGAGCAAATATGCTCAAAATGAGCAGGTTATTGAATGAAAGAAGCAATGCTCAAAATCATGACGTTACTCACGTTCACGCTAGTGTTAGCATAGATTATCCCAGCATCGATGAAGATGGCGTCATGCATGAGCAAAGTGCGAACCATATGGAAGATGTAGAAAATATCTCCATTGACTCAGATTCTGACTTGGATTACGACGCTGATACTGAGTTCGATACTAACAGAGAAGACCGTTTCACAGAAACTCTCACTTCGTCATTGACTATGCAATTCCATGAGAATACGACCCAGCAAAGAAATATTGCTGTTGTTAGATGCGCTGCACATACATTGCAGTTGGCCGTTTTAGAAGCTTGTAACAACACTGAAATTAAGGAAGCCATTAGTGATGCGCGAAAAATTGCTAAACTATTGCGAACTCAAAAATATGCGGCTGAAATTGTCAAAACTGGCAAGAATCAAGCTATCCTAGATTGTCCTACAAGGTGGAACTCGACAGTAGACATGATACAGAGATTAATAGATCTGAAAGAAATTAGCGACAACGCTAATGATCCTAATTGTTTTTTAACAGAAGCTACTTGGAATAAATTACAAGATTACTTGACTTCTCTATTGCCGGCTAAAGAGTTGTCAAAAAATTTACAATACGAGCAACTTACAATGGGAGACTTTTATTTGCAGTGGCTGTTATGTAAAATTAAATTAAAAACAGTTAACACAACTCTTAGCACTTTGTTAATAACTTGTATGGAAAGACGGGAACAAACTTTATTTAACAACGACGCATTTTTATGTGCTATTTTTTTCGACGGGAGAGTTAATTCAACACTGTCTGAAGAGCAACGACATGCTGCAAAAATAAAGTTATGGGAGTTACATCAGCACTTGCAATATTTGGACAGTAATAAAGAAAACTGTTCCTCCACAAATTCTACGTTTATATCTCACGGCTCTCACACGAATACAGACAATGCAAGAGTTGAACTGGAAGATTTTCTTAGTGTTAAATATGTAGAGGCTCATAATGACATACATACTCTTATAAGAAGAGGAAGTAGTAATATGGAGACACATTCTCATGGTTTTAGAGACATAGATGATGAATTTATGGCGTTTTTAAAAGAACCTCTTCTCAAATCTTCTGAAAATATATTAAAACACTGGGAATTCAATAAAAATAAATATCCTCGCTTGTATAAATTAGCATCTATTGTTTTAGCCAGTCCAGCCACACAAGTCAGTGTTGAGAGACTCTTTTCGTCTTTAAAATTCGTAGTTTCGAAGTACCGTTTTAATTTAAAACGCGATTTAATTGAAGATATTATTTTTATTAGAAACAATAAATTGTACAATAGTAAAAAATAATATTTTTATACATACTTTGATACTGTAATTAATAATTATAATGAATATCAAACATATTTTTACTTCTTTCTATACAGGGTGGAAGGGACATTGACGCACAACCGGTATATACTTATAATATAAATTCTGGATACTGAACTTTAAACAATATAAAATCATGAGGTATTTAATTAAAAATAACAAATTGACTTAAACAAAGCAGTACCGTGAATAAAACTAAAAAGAGCTAAATGTCAATTTTGGTAACCGATAAATATTAAATTGTCAATGTTTCTTCCACCCTGTATAATATTATTATCAGAGGTCGGCGTAGGTAGATTGATTTAAGGTTATTGACGTCAAACGTAGATGATAATATGGATATGCCAACCAGTCAGAAACTCAGAAGCAAGTATCACATTATGGATAAAATGGCATGTCCATGTTAGAATATCTTGACGCAAGTACATAAAATCAATCTACCTACACCGACCTCTGATTATTATACAATATTATGAGAATCTTACGTTTTATTATATCGACTGTGATTATTGCCAAAGGACATTAAATAATAAATTGGTTTTAGTTACTATTATGTCAAGGTTTAGTTAAGTATTTACATATTTTTTAAACATTTTTACCACCCGAGTAAGTCGGTTGTGAAATTTACGTAAATAATTCAAATTCTATGAAAGATAAAACGTTATTAAAGTATATAACTATTTTGATTGGTAATTTAATAACAGAACAATTATTTAGATATTAAAAAGGCTTAATTTGCAATTTTATTAATCAAAAGAGAGAATATCATTGTTTAACAATGTCTTAAGATCAACACAGACTGGCGAAAAACGCTTTATTTATGAATCCAATGAAAGCTAAAAATAGCTTAATTAAAGGTTGGTTTTTAATTAGCATTTAAGTTGTGCTCGAGATTTTTTTTTACAGATCTATGTTGACCCTTAGACAGGGATAAAATGTTACTCTTAGCGTAGCACGACTACCTACATACTGTACTTTAACTTAGCTTTCTTCCTGTCTCGTATAAATGTTGATTTGTACATACATGTTGTTTTATTTGTGATATATCCACATTAGAAAAACTTTATTTTTTAAAACAATGATGAATGATGTTTGTATCTCCTCACTTAAAGTTTCAAATCGAATGTGCCGAAGCAATGTAATAATTGGTGGATGCAATTTTCTCGTTTTTCTTGTGGCATCATGGTCAATGTTCTTCCAATGACAAATCCCACCGTGTAGCATTTTCCAACTGTCTCCATATTCAAATTATTTAATTCCATATTATCCGTAACATTAACAGTGTTCGTCCCAACGGATATTTTATTTGATGCGTCAATATTAAAATTTGCCTAAAATAAAAACCAATACTTAAATTAATTTATATTATAATTCAACGAACTTTTGTCCACGAGAAAGCGCCGGCCACGTCGCTAGCAAGCGAGCCATAGACAAGCCAGGCGAGCATCGTTGGGCTGCGGGTTGTTCGAAAGAGATACCGCGGCCCCGGAACACCAAGGGCTAAAGAAGGAACATGAATGGGTTTTAGTCAGTAAAAGTTTGACACTCCGTGACCGCGGGAGAAGTTATTTGATGATTTCCCATCCGAAAAAAAGGCAGGCATCGTTTCACCTCTTTTTATACTGCAGTTCACATCGCGATCCACAGAATTAAGCTACGTATAGCAATATAAACGATGCCAACAAAATATCCGACGATGCCCGCAATACTATTTTTGTTACATACATATAAAAAAATTCATAACATTGAGTCGTCATAATTGAGCCAACTCTGAAATCACGTAAAAAAAAATCAGCTGTTCCTTATAAAAGTTCAATGCCTACTCGACCATAATGTATGAAACAGCTTACATTTTTTCGCGATTGTTCGTTCCATATTAAAAGCTGTTTTTTTATAGGTAGTGTCACTTCCTTGCTGGAATAAAACTATAAAAAATGACGATGTGTATACTTGTAGATAATTCGTATACTTAGTATAATGATACGCATAGTATGGATAATTGTGAGTTACAAACATAATACCTAATGAATAAAAATATTGCTTTAGATTTTTATGATGATAAAAACTTACCTCATCAGAATCGAATAACTCTGGAGACTCCGGTGAATTAAGTTCAGGAGTGGTACTATTAGGATCTACGTCATAATGACGGGCTCGAATTGGTGAACTTTTAATACAATCTTCTTCCATACTCGAAACATCGTCCCCAGATGACTCATCTACTACCACATTGTTTATGCCTGGAAAGTAAAATTCATATTATACAAATATTTTTTTTAAATGATTTCTACCAATATTTACTTACCCTCGATCTTATTTTTGACGTAAGTATTGTTTATTTCAAATTCGTTGAGTTGTGATAAATCGGTCTCCGTCCGATTGCTTTGCGCACGATTATTTACAATTCCTATTTCCATACACATCGGTAGAACATAAAAATTAAGTTAAAAAGAACATTAAATCTTTAGAAAATACAAACCAGACATCTTGGGGCGATTATTTCGTGGATAATTCTCTGCGTTTGATATAAAGGTCGAAATTAGGTAGAGACAGAGTTATCTGTTGTGTTAACTTCACCGACTGTCGTGTCGTCTGTGTCGGGGACCGGGGTACGGGCGGAAGGTGCCACATCATTTTATTGGTAATATATCGTTATTTTAGGATCAGTACCGGTACCGATAAAGACACACATAAGTACATATATTGATGAACTGAAATAAAATATCGGTACCAGTATCGATAAAGAGGTACCAAAATATCAGTTCCGATATCGATATTTCGATATCGATACAGGAATCATATCGGTATTACAGTCCCTGCCTACCAGTATCTTAAAGATAAATTGTAGTTAGGTAATTTTAAGGTTTCGAAACTTTGTTCAGCACAGTCTCTGTTGGCAAAAGACATCATAGCAGGGTGAGACCATAATGGTCGCGACGGAGCGGAGCTATGAAAGGCCATCGACACAGCAACAGTAGATTGAACCGACGCGGAGTAATTAAACACCTGGGGGTCTAAAATGACCGCTTTAGCAGAATCTATGAATAATTTATAATATGAATTACGTTTAAATTCGTAAAATGGTCACAAGGTGATAATTCATAATAGTAGGTACGTCTATGACCATTTTAAAAATTTAAACGTAATTCATATTAGTATCCTATTATGATTCTGCTAAAGCGGCCATTTTAGACCCCCCGTGCTTAACAAACACCTCGCTTATTCGCGCTTCGAACCTAACCTAAAAATATTTAAATATACTGAAAACACCACAGAAGCCCTAAACTAACAAAACCAGTTCATCTATAACAGTTCTTTTCGCCTTCCCATTTAAAAACTCAGACAGTAATTTAAATTCGACCGGAATACCTCGGGTTACAATTATTTTCAATTCGCCTGTAAAAAAACGTTTTGTCAAGCAAACTGAATAACATTTTACTGAGCTTAACTAAGCAAAAAGAATTTAGATACCTACCTGAGAAGTTAGTCGCAGCATGACTTTAATTCTCATCGTCCTAAATGACCACTGAATGCGATGCGATGCGAGGTAAGCGGGTTTCGCTGACACTAGTACCATTAACAGTTCCATGATAGAACTACTGTTTACTTTTTTAAAGAATCTGAAAATAATGGAACTAATGTTGAATTTTGCTATCAATAGTTCCACATTATTGGTTGGTAGAAAAAAACTGTATAACTCCAAGCTATCTCCGTATCGCATTTAAACTTGGCATACTTTCAAAAGATAGACCTAATCACGGTGTATTCTTTTAGCTTTGCAGTATGTTGTTGTACATTAAAAGATGTCGGAAATGAATCTTTCCAACTGTAAGTATTCTTCTTCATTTATTAATGAAAAAAATTGTTTGTTTGTAAAGTTGGCTTACGAACGATAGTTTAACGTAACAACGTCGCATGGGCCAATCAAGTGGAAGAGAGATAGATGCGGATAAGTCATCCTTTTTCGTGCATGCAGCCGGCGTTCATCGATTTATTAGACGTTGTCACGTCAAAATTAATACACTAGGTCTTCTTACGATGCCACTACAGTATGTGTTTTTCGTTCTGCCAAATTGTTTCTCATAAACCTTTAGCTGTGTTCAATTGCATCCCTTTCATAACATAGCTTCACGTCGCATCCATCGCTCTAGCAGGACAGTGTACAGATGAGCACGTTCCATTGATGCTGCAAGGTGCAGTTGGCAGTACAACTAAAACCTTGTTACCTCCACTAACGGCAGGCAGACGTTTCAATTTCTTTGTGCTGCAATCTTTAATCCGTAATTGGATGGAAGTAGCAGCAATACACAATACTGCTAAGTATTGTGCATAGGGATGCATTTTATTAGGGATTCTTGTGGGAGTTGCAATTTGTTTGAAGAGATTGTGCAAGATCTGACTTGATCCGAGTTTTCGTTTCCGACTTACATTCACGTCTTTTATCCTTGAGAAGCAGAAATTAATCAACACTGTTTTATTCAATTTCAAAACTTCTAGAAGTTCGTGGCTAAATAATAACGGCCGCTTGGGTCGATCTTCAAGTTAAGCCGGGCATGCCTAGGTTGTTCCGAGGATGGGTGATCACTCTACCATACCGAGTTACCTAGTCCTTGCCTCGAAAAGCACTTTAAGCCGTTGTTCCTGGCTGTCCATTGTAGATATTTGTCAACCAGTTTTAATCAGTCTTACCAAGGGATATCTCATTACCCAGTACTAACTGGGTTGAGGGGTCAAACACGCAGTCGCTCCGTGTAAAATGCTGGTATTCATCTGCATCCGGTTAGACTGGAAGCCGACCCCAACATAGTTAAGACGCAGAATGGACTTGAGCCAGTCAAAGCGCTATATGTACATGCAATAAAAGCGAATAGTCGGACGCGGTGTCGAGTTGCGACGTCCGATGAGAAACGAGATAAATACGACGTCATTCATCTCGTTACTCATCGGACGTCGTAAATTCCCTAAAGCAAGAAATATAACAATTTATTAAATAATCGCTCTTTTGATTTTACGGTTTCAAACAACCAACAAAAAATAAAATAAAACAGAAACTGCGCCGTTAATAATTATTTTGGTTTAGTTTTTTCTCTCTTTATTTATTATTTATAGGGGCTTTTATACATTTGTACATGCCAGTCCCATCGTACCTTATAATGTAAAACGTAACAATACAAACTTCATTAAACTATAAGCAGCTCCGAAGTTAGGTGACGACAAAATATGATGGAACATGCAAACATAGTACATATTTATCTCAAGCTCTCTAAGTAGATCCTAACTTGCAGACTGAAATCTGACACACTCCGTCAATAAATGTATGACATCCTCCAGTGTGCCACACACCTCACAATTAGCTGAATCAATTTTTTTCATTTAAAATCGAAAATTATTAAGCGGCTTGTGTCGCGGTGTGTGTGTGTGTGTATCTCAGTCTGTGAGCTGTAACTATAATTTTTCTGCTAAGCCTAGTATTACAAAACCACGGTACTTGAGGAGGCTCCGAAACTATAGACCTATACCATATTCCATTTTCTTTTGTTATCTTTGTTTAAAATATTCTTTCCAAACTTCATAATTTTCATGGTTTAGTTTACAATTTGCATCCAGCAAACGTTCGTGCTGGCCAACTATTTATTGGTGCTTTGATATACAAATAAATAAACGGGTTTAGAATTGATTTAATTAATTTCATCCCTCACAGAGTGGATGATCATCGAGGCACGCAAGTGGCATTATAACGGCTTAAAAGCCTTTTAATCTTCGTGATAGGTATTAATTTGTTAATCAACTTGTAGGAGCAAATCCGCGGTGAAATATTGTTCGTGTTTAAATAGTACAGCGTTTTGTGTATGGGGATTTGTGGTGTTGGTTAATTAAATGCGAAAACTATTTATGTTTTGTGGTTATTTGGTTTTTTAGTTTGTCTAACTTTTATTTTTATTAAATTTTTGCTTATTATTATTGATATTTAATTTGACAACATTCAAAATCAAATTATTTTATTTCACATAGGCCTACATGGGCACTTATAAAACGTCGACAAAAAGGTGCACGGTTCGGATTGGTCATTTCCTATGGAGAAGAACCAGCAAGAAACTCTATGGTTACTCTTTTCAAATCATTTGGTTTTACAATATTAACATGTTACAGCATTAGTACATAAGGATGGGGGGACAGCATAAGCCCGACAATGAGTCGTTGCTTACTACACAAACAATATAAAACAAGATAAAAAGTTAACAAGCATCTGGGAATTTAAAGCCTACATTGTTCACACATTCACAAACAATCGGTAAAAAATAATCTATGCAAAGATAAGAAAATATTGTAAAATACTAAATTAAACAAGTGACACAAATATTGTCATCAGTGCTGTAACTATTCTGAGCAAAATTGGTACACTGGTTTGTATAAAAACACGACGACTTATGACGAGTTTTTCTGTGTGTTGGTTGACTGTCATGAAGGACTATTAGGGGAAAGGACCATGTTATGTCTAGCTAACTATCGTCAACCTGAATATCAACCTCATCCATCAGTTTCTAGTCTCTGCAGTCATCAGTTTGCAGTCTTCGTCAAAGATTCAAATAATTATTCTAAAGGCTTGCATGATGACCGTCGTCATCATCTGCCTAGACTTTTTCGAACCATGTTCGGCACTGGGTACGGCTACCAGTCTACCTGTAACATCTGTTACAGATCTGCAAATGACAGGAAGCAGTTTTCAGTCAAAATTATTTAGTAAATAACACACTAAACCTACAACTAAAATTTCTTCTTCTTCTTCAACTTTTGGCCACCCAATGCTGAGTGTAGGTCTCTTCCAAATGTCTCCACTTTTGGCGGTTTTGTGTCATGGCTATCCAGTTCCGGCCACTTTAATTAGATCGTCTGTCCACATGCCGTTCTGTCCGTGGTCTCCACTGCAGCACTTTCTCCCCCATCTTCCATTGAATCTACGACATTTATGTCCCGCCCACTTCCACTATCTTTTTGCTATCGTTTTTGCTATGGCCGTAAGTCTACTGCACTTAAAATTTACTAATGAGTAATAACAATTTAGCCACCATACTTACAAAGGTGCAAGCAGAACAGTTTAATCAATCACCTAAACATATCCTTAGTGCCGTGAACTCATGTATGCAACCAGCCCGTTTTTGTTTACATTATAACTGCTGGGCTGTGATAACCAGGGTCAAGGAGTAAGAAGAAAATTTCTTTCTTTATTTAAAAAAAAAATGGCACTCTATTTAATAGAGTGCCATTTTTTTTTTAAATAAGGACATTTAAAAATGTATTTAATATGTATAAATAAAATAGTAATCTAATACTTGAAAAAGTTAATAATGTTATTGTGACTCTAACCACCCAGAAGCAGTCACCAACATGTGATAGGAAGCCATTATTTGCATGTTTACTAAAGAACTACGATATCGTTCTAAGGTAATCTTCAATTTTAGCAATAAATGTGGAAGTGCGGAAGAGTGGACAGGCCACATAATTAAGGCTTTAAAGTGAAGACCCCGAACTGGTTACAAAAATGTAGACAGGCCACGGGTCTGGTGGAACGACGATTTGGCCAGATTAGCAGGCAAGAGTTGGATGCAGATGTCCAAAAACCACACTTAGCATGGCTGAATACTGGTTGCAGAAGAATCTTTCAATAAGCAACGCTATCTTTGCTATACATTAAAATAAAAAGTGCAATAACTTTCCGAACAAATAAGAGTCGACATAGTAACACTCCATTCATACTACATCACGGATAGAGACGGTTCGTTAGCATTTCCGTAAGTTGAGCTCCCGCTGAGTCTTGTGGGCCACTTGAGGACTAGATTTGAGGACAAATTACAACCGCCATTGTCAATTATTGCTTAGCTTTGTAGATTTTGGTCATATTAATTGTATTTACTCCAAAATACACGGTGGTTGTTTTATGCATCTTTGTTCAGTGTTATTGATATAAACTTGGCTTATGTCAATGGCAATCAATTTCAATGCTTAGCTTTAAAGAAACGGTTGACTAGAGAGGAGAGGAGATGTCTTGCAATTGTTTAGGCCAGCGGAGACGAGAACAGACGTGAGCGGTGTGCGGTGAGCGGTATGCTGTGTGCGGCATGCTGTGAGCGGAGTGCTGTGTGCGGCGCGCTGTGGGGTGAGCGGTGTGCTGTGAGCGGTAAGCTGTGTGCGGCATGCTGTGAGCGGAGTGCTGCGTGCGGCGCCCTGTGGGGTGAGCGGTGTGCGGTGAGCGGTATGCTGTGTGCGGCATGCTGTGAGCGGAGTGCTGCGTGCGGCGCGCTGTGGGGTGAGCGGTGTGCGGTGAGCGGTATGCTGTGTGCGGCATGCTGTGAGCGGAGTGCTGCGTGCGGCGCGCTGTGGGGTGAGCGGTGTGCGGTGAGCGGTATGCTGTGTGCGGCATGCTGTGAGCGGAGTGCTGTGTGCGGCGCGCTGTGGGGTGAGCGGTGTGCGGTGAGCGGTATGCTGTGTGCGGCATGCTGTGAGCGGAGTGCTGTGTGCGGCGCGCTGTGGGGTGAGCGGTGTGCGGTGAGCGGTATGCTGTGTGCGGCATGCTGTGAGCGGAGTGCTGTGTGCGGCGCGCTGTGGGGTGAGCGGTGTGCTGTGAGCGGGGTACCACTTTGCTCATTTCTTCTCCTCTCCACTTTGCACATCTCCGCGCAAATAAATTAATTTATTATATTTTCTTTTACAAATAATCTTAATTAAATTATTTATAAAACTCTATAGGGTCTATAAGTAGAGTTTTATAAATAATTCTCGTCTCTTTTTTTTGGTTGATACACCCTAACTTCTATGAATCTCTCTCTCTCCTCTCCGCTTCACATATCTCCGCTCGTCTCCACTTTTATGGAGTCTGGGCCTCACTCCTTGTTTTACTAATTTCAGCTATGTTATGGTTAACGTATATTTTTTTAAGTACGAAGCATGCTTAAAAAGGCTGACGCCATGAATCCACACTTAAATCCATGATATATTAATTCGAAGTGAAATATGGCTAGAAAGGAGGTGACTGCTGAGATGACGAGTAATAGAGAAGTATGGAAGAAGACATGCTGCGCCGACCACAAAGAAATTGCGATAAGGGCAGGAGAATAATGATGCATATAGTAATTTGCAAATGACTTGTAACGTTGTGTTGATTGGATACGACCGCATATTGAATAACGGAACAATGCAGCTTAATGCAAAACAATATTACACCCGTATCACATGAAGCTATAATAACATAATTACGTAGTCGTCATGAGCAAGCACTTTGCAGTAAAGACGATGTGTATATAGCAGGCGCTATATTGTTTGATAGTTAGTTAGTTAAGTAACACAGGCTGTGTTATATTATATACAGATGAATATATTAATTAACATAATATCACGTAATTTTTTTCGGTACTGTGGGTAGATATATTATGTAGTACATTCACGACTCATGTTTCGCTGATTATCTTGTAGTCTAAAATTCCATGAAATCAGAAGCGAATTTATTGCCATTAAACAAAAATATTTGATTTTTTTTTTTTTTTTTTTTAAAAACGTTGCCCCACACTAGGAATTTCTCCTGTATCGTGGGTGCGTTTACAAACATTTAAACTCACATACACAAACAGCCAGACCCGGAACAACTATCTGTAGGCCATACAAATATTTGTTCCGTGCGGGGATCGAACCCGCGACACGCAACGCAGCAGTCAATCGCTCAGCCACTGCGCCAACCGTGCCGTGATTAAGTTTCGTAGTTTAAAATCTAAGTATTAATTCTCAAAAAATTAAAGGGTTCGGAAGATTTTAGTACGAAGGCATCTTCTGGGCACGCTCGTGTCATCACAGACCTCATCCATCGCTTTCCACCAGGTATTTTGTAATAAAAAATAAAATGAAGCGACCTGCCTAACTTACACTATATTTTTTTATTTTAATAATAGCGGCCACACATAGAACCTGTATTAATTAATAGCTGGTATCAATACAAACGAGATTTGTATGAGATAAAATCTTCTAGAGAATCACGTTTCCGAGAAATAATTCGAAGCCCTTACCTTAATGGACCTATGTCTGCTTGTTACGAGATAGTTGTTGAATATCATTGTTATAGTAAAAGTGTGGCTTAGACCAACTTGTTACCTGAACTAGGCCAAACCGATACACTAATGTTGGTCCAGAGAGTTACCTGTAACGACTGATAAAGATATAAGTATCTGGTGAGAACTGGACCGAAAGGTTCTCCGTCCAGTCCAGCAAACCTCCACCTAAATCGAAGAACGAACACAAAAGACTAATGGTACTAAGTTGCTTTTAAAACTGCACTAATGTGGAGAATATTCTATTCTCTCCTTCTTGTGTTTTTAACAAGCTGCTTATTAGCAGGCAACTAGTGTTGTACGAGTATGTTAAACTAAGCTTGGCAACGCGCAGCAAGCGGGAGAAAAACGACTATCAAGAACGAAGCAAAATAACGTATAGCTAAATATGTGTTCGTTTATTTAAAGTTATACGCACTGGTTGTACGAGGGTCACTACAAGGGCATGATAATTTTGCTGACGTGCTAGGAATAAAAGTATTTATTAAAAAAAAACATGAAAGCACAGACCCGTGAAGCGTAACAGATAATAAATAAAAAATGTCCACACGTGGTTGATGCCTGGCTGTAATGATAATGATGATGAATCGCCCAATCGTCATCCCAATCCCAATTTATTTGGGGTCGGCGAAGCATATCTTCTGTTTCCATACGTCATCTCATCAGACATTTCTTTTCTTGCCATATCATCCTTCACACAGTCCATCTATCGTTTCTTTGGTCTTCTTCTACTCTTAAACCCAGTATCGCCCAACCAACGTAATTATTGGAATAAGAAATGCAATTGTAAAAGACGCTGCACAAATTCGCAGCGACGCAAGAATTATAATGATAGTATTTGATAAATAGATGATAAAGCAAGTAAGTAAGAAAGTTCTCTCAAACTGGGCTGCAAATGAGATCTAATTGCGGTTCGACATATCTGAATACCCTCCATAAATATGTCCCTAGTTAAACCACTCAGGCAGTATATTCAGAAATACTTAGAGCTAGACACATTTGTAGTCTGGCCCTAGACATACATACATCACGTCTTCACGACTGCTAACCTTCCACCGTGGTTAACAAATCTAACCAATAGTGACGTCATCATCGGTCTTTGACCTCAGCTTAACCGCAAGCCCAAATAACAGAGAGCACTAAATCACCATGTTTTATGTACAAACTTTACGTATAAAAGACACGTTATCAAGCTGAACTTTACTCAATAACTTGACATCAATATGGTCTTTGAAATATTCGGAGTCGATATTTTTTAGTTAGTATCGAAAACTTCGGTGCCTGCGTTTAATGTTATAGAACCCTATTGCTTCTTATGGTTTGCTTGCTGTTTAAGTTTAGGGGTAAGAAATCAACATTATTTGCCAACATGTCAAGGCTTCTGTGTACCTTGATGATGATTACCTGAGCTAAGCAGTCAGCTTCATTCATGACATATGTACAGCCACAAGCAACCGGGAACCAGAAAAATCAAAAACACTGAGAAAAATCATAACTTTATTTTCTCTTGACAAGACTTAATACAATATAGTAAACAAGAGTTAACATTTCATTAAAATGACACTTTATATTTCCAATAATATCAAGTTCCCAATTTGAGAGTTATATTTAACCACATCGGACTATCGCGGTCAACCGGACGTAACAATTAAATCCCTCTGTTAACCCAACCTCGCTGCCGTTTAGTTTAACCAAAGGTTTAACAGGATCAAAATGAATCATGCATTGAAAAATGCCATCAGTGCAAAAATCACAGTACTTCGAAAAGGATTTGTATCGAAATTGTGTATGTGCACAAAAAATCATGTTACTAGTATTTAAAACTGTGGATACATTACCTATTAAAGTAGTCGAGTGAAAAGTGGTTGACCACATTTCAACCTATTGTAATAGTTGAATGAAAGATTGTTGAAGTCTTCAGTGGTTTTAATTTAGTGAAAATCACAGGTTTTAATATTAATAATTAATAGTAATATGCGCGCCACGATGGAAATAGTCTCTCTCCAGTTGTGCCATCGTATAGCCATCGGTGGACATCGATGCAAAAACGATTACCACGGGTTCAATACATCTTACAGAACCCCCCAGTCAGTTTTCTTCGGTATTTTCAAGCAGTGATAGCCTAGTGGTTTAACTGTCGGACTGCCAAGGCATAGGTCTCGAGTTCGAACTCAATTCACGCACCTCTGATTTTTCGGAATCATGTGCGTATAGTACCTATAATTATCACTTGCTTCGGTGAAGGAAAACTTCGTGAGGAAACCAGCATACCTGAGAGATATTTCTCGACGGCATGTAAAGCCATGGCCAGGCCCATGGGCGGCATAAAACCTCTTATACCAGGTGGTCTACTCTCCAAGTCCATCATCGGTAATTTAAAGCGTCGGTGCCCCTTAACTACGAGTAACTGCGGCAAACCGTAATCGTCAAGTTTGGCATCACCTTGGGGAATAAACTTAACTATCACAAAGCTAGAACAATGAAAATAAATCCTAATAGAGCCAATCACTTCTCAATCGCACGAATAAAGGAATATACGAGATTCTCGGAATCGCATGTAATCGGACATTAATATGTCGTCTTGTGCTTGTAAAGCGGAACTTAGGTCCCACGGTAGTCATATTGAACGTTGGTTGGGAGACACAGGACAAGAATACTTCTAGAAGGTATACAGACAAGCTTACGCGTTCGTGGATGACAGTCGTATTCTTATTAAAACTGGGTCATAAAACAGTTGAGCGTGGTCCAGAGGGGGTTCGTCCAGAAGCCTACCGCACGATCTCCCTAAACTCGGCCCTGGTACTGGCTGGGATACTCCCGTGGCAGTATGTGCAATTTGCTACTAAATTGGTCTTCCTTTCAAGACGTCTATTCCATCCACTGAAGATCATGCCTAGCCTGTTTTTCAAGACGACTTATGCAACCAGTACCCTGGTTTTGGCAAAGTTAACACGGAGTAATGACGAAATGGAATGATAACATGCAGGTGCTAGCTGGTGTGCTCTTGCTTGCTAGTGGATTTGGCTTGGAATAGTTCAAAATCTGGCCTGTAATACCCGAAGGGTAAAGCAGAAGTGTGCCATAAAGTATGGGTGTACTTTATATGTCACATTTAAAATTTGAAATGTGGGTACATTTCGCCAGTTATGTAAGTCCCATGTAATAGGGGACGAGCTTACTTCCATCAATCGGGCGCAAATCGCTATCGTATTCCTAAAGTGTTAATGGATATTTGTACCAGTCATTTCTGGTTTTCGCCTGTTACAGTTCTGATTTCTTTTGATGTAGATAGTTCTTCTATGTTCTCCTGCTCTATGGCTAACATACTAACGGCTAATGTCCTCTGTGGGGCAGATACAGTGTGACGTAATCGATGTAGCCGTCACTGTAAAGCCGATTGCGAAATAGGTTGACCTCTGGAGTCCAAATCTTGGTATAGGATGGCCTCTCCATCAATACGTAATCGTCTTGGCTAAACAGGATTGAACGGGCGATATTATCATCCGGGCGTCGACTAGAAAATAGTAACGTCAGATGTTAGCACCTACCTAAGATTGATGGTGCGTTGGACTACTCCACGTTTTGGTTGTCAGCCTCACCTATGTGCTGGTACAAAGGCTTCTCTCGCATTTTGTGATACGGCGATAGCTCATATCAATAAAAAGTTGTAAAGGAGCTGACTGCATAGACTGCGACGGACTAATGCCTACAGTCCTTCCTAAAGGACTAGTGTAAACTTCAGAAACGTGGCCCAGCAGTGGGACTTATTATAATAATATACGCTTAGACCTGAACCCAGAATATCACTCCCAAAAACTGTGCGTACAATCTAGGGCGCTGAAGTAGCTTTCGTTCCAAAAGCGGGGCTTTTCCATGATTCATAAAAAAGTTACTTACATAAATTATTTGCTTTGCTCTCGTATTTAATTTTGTGAGTGTATTTGCTGTACATATTATTTTAACCCACTTTCCTTAACTTCTGGTAGGCAGTAGCTATTCTACAATAAGAATTTGATATGAACAGGGTACATATGAATCATAATATCTTTTCATCTTATCTGACTTTGCACAGCAAGACATCTTCAATTTCCCAAAGATTGTACAAATAGAATACATATTTTAGAGTGTAATAATCTCAAAGAACATAACATCTTCGTGTATCTTACACACAGTCATAAATCCCCTTCAAATGACACGAAAACTCGAAACAAAAAGCACACAGGCAATGTCAAGAAACGAAATTGCGAGTTAACCTAACGAAACAAGTATATTTACAGTCGTCTAATAAACTGCCTAATTAAAAATGATGTTCCCTTTGCGAGTACCTAAGTTAATTAAGATGACATGTCTCTCTTGTCGACACCGAATATAACTCGCGAGGCATAAAACTCGTGCGATATATGTCACACAGATTTACAATTTAGCTCCGGCGAACTAATTGGATGCAGGTAACAATGTTTGCCTCCGTAAGCCCCGCTTACTCCGCGCGCCTGCTCTCCTGAATAATTTTATTGCTTCATATGCATCAAAAAATTGACTCGGCGCGATGACATAGTCACAATTTTTTTCGTATATTTTTTAATTGTATGCCTTTGTAATTGCTGTGAGAGTTTATTGGTTGGCCAGTTTTTCGACGAGTTTATTTTGGAAATGTAAAATGGTTACTGGTTTAGTTCGTCAAACAATGTTCAAAGGGCGATTAGACAGAGTACAATAAAACCAATTTTCTGGTTTAATTGTACTCTGTCTAAACTCTGTGTATGCGGTTCGGAAATCATCGATTCCTTGGAGATCTGTACACAGACTTGTATAAACCAGTATGCTCAACTGGCACATGGAGCAAACACATTTTTAGCACTTAAGCAAAAATGGAGTCTTAAATTGAGTTAAAACGACATTCGCTTCGAACGCCTGAACTAACTTCTGCCGCAACACGAGTCTCTCAAGCAATTTGACGCAATATTTCTCAATTTGTATCAGCTTTTTTATACACAATCTCAAAAACGTCATCCATTCATATAACATAACATAACGACTGTATTTTCCCACGGCATAGGTAGAGGTGTACCTACTGTACACTCACAGTTCACCAGTTACGTTTAAGTCAGTATGTTATGTGTAAAAGGCGAGCCTAATGCCTTCAACGGCACACAAATTCACACACTGGGCTACTACTCATCATTTTTCTCTTCAACCATACATACTTATCTACCTAATATTTGTTAGCTGAACTGAAAAAAAGATCCTGTGGTAAATGATATTAATCCAACTACACTAATATTAGTACATCCAAATTGAATTGAAGCCAGGCAGCAAATTATCCAGACAACTGACAGGCAGAGGGATTAGCTAGGTCATACGTTCCTAACGCGCCGCCGTCGAAGTAGAGTGCACAGAGACGCACAGTGGGCATGTTCGAAGAAACTGGTAGGCATAAAACGCTCATATTTTAAATTTGATTTTTTGTGTTGTTATTTGTAAATACTTAGCATGTCGTCGTTTAAATTCAAATACTACGTAATTCAATTTCTGTCGGTTTTGACATTTTGATGTCGTTTGCTAGAGAATTAGAAGACTCGTTGTTTCAGCCAATCAGAAAAAAGCAACATTTCTATTTAATTTGAGGTGAACACAAATTATAAAATGGTATTGGTATCGTAATTGTGCAGTTCTTTGAATCTCCTGTAAAGTTTATTTTTTTGACTAATGTTAGAATTTAAGCGACGATACATTGTTCCCACTGCTGGGACCTAGGCCTGCTCTGTGTGACGGAAAATAGGCCATAATCCAGCACGTGGGCCCAGTGCAGGTTGGTAGATGTTACATGTTTCAGAATTTTTGGTTCTAGAACATGCCAGTGCCCTCGTTTTCCTCACGATGTTTTCCTTCACCGTGCGTGCCATTCCTAGCATGATGTAGCTGAAAAAAAGGAACGAGGTAAAACGATGCTACTACATCCATCGGTCACCTAGTTTACTAATTTGAATAAAAAAGGACCAGTTGTTATCGAATTCAAACACAAGTAGGTACGTCATCACCATAATTTCAATAGTGGTCAAGTTAAACATACTTTTTAAAGACACATCGTTGAATGTAAAATTTCCATACATTATTTGTCTGGAAACAGCCCACATTGATCACTGTGCGACGCGACGAGTTAATTTCATTGAAAGATTCGACCGCCGTCGACATCTACACGTTAATGAAGTTAACCCACGGATATACCGGTGTAAACAGGTAACCTTTTAGTCGGTAAGTAATTAGTTGCAAGCTTAGAAAATTGCAGCTTTTTAGAATTTTAAAATAAGTAGATTATGCTATACTGTGCACGTTCACATCGTGCTAGAGTGCTGGTCTAAATTTTTCCTTTGTTTGTAATAATCCTTGTAGCATTCTCAGCACTAATGATAATTGGGCACGTAGCTGCGTAGGTAGCTACGTAGTAGTAGTGACTACAGAAATAAAACACTAATTTTCCTTAGTAAGTAGAACTTCTACCACATCCTACTTGATATATACTATTATTTTACTTTTCTGTTAATAACGTTTTTTTCGGATGGGAAATCATCAAATGACCCCCCTCCCGCTCTGGGTGGAGCGGAAGGGAGTGTCAGACTTGTACTGACTAAAACCCATACATATTCCTACTTTGCCCTTTGTATTCCAGGGCCTCGGTATCTCTTTCGAACAGTCCTGCAGCCCTGGCAGGCATCGGTCCTTGCGGACTCCCTTCGATTTACTGACATCTCTTTGGGGCGCGCGTAGAACACGAACGCGCCGTCAACACGGCTTGTCGTCACAAGACGAACGGACGGCGAGCTTGCCCATTACTCACCGTCCACAGGCCTCGGGATCTAAAATGGCCGCTTAAGCAGAACCAGAATAGGATAATAATATGAATTACTTTTAAATTCGTAAAATGGTCACAAGGTAACAATTCATAATAGTAGGTACGTCTATGACCATTTTAATAATTTAAACGTAATTCATATTATTATCCTAATATGATTCTGCTAAAGCGGCCATTTTAGACCCCCAGCTATGTTAATAACCTTAGTTACTTACTTTTGCAACTGCCTCGTTCGTTTAGTGGTAGCAAGCGCGACTACTGAGCAAGAGGTCCTGGGTTCGATTCCCGGGTCGGGCAGTGTTATTGGGTTTTTCCATCAGGAATTTCTCAGTAGGAGTCACGGAGTCTGGATTCGTGCCCGGTGGATGGCAATGGGCTCGCCTCCTATTGCATTTGCAGTTGGAACTTAAAAACACAACTGGCGAAATGTAGGTGTACTATTAGGTACTCCTCTGCCTAACCCTTCGGGGATTACAGGCGTATTATTATGTAAGTTAATAACCTGAAATAATTTGTAAAGATATTTCGTTTCATGAAACTTTATTATATTCTTTAATCACGAGTAACTTCAAAATATAAAGGCAAAAAGTTAAGCTGGCTAAATAGTGACGAATATTTCATAATATTCATCGTCCAAAGTTTCGCATACATTTATCTCAGGGCTCGCTACGGCAGACTACGGCTCAATTTAGTAAGCAGCACTTGGTAAAAAACATAAATCTTAAAACTTCATTACTCGCTTCGCCCACAAGTTGGTTTTTCTTCCAACAACGCGTTGATGTTTACGATTTAAAAGGTTTTCGACGTAAAATATTACTGTTGCCGACACTTCACCGCCTTCGCCTAATGGTTAAGATGTCAGGTAAAGGAAATGCTTGGTGCGGGTTCGATGACACGTTCGGAAAGTATGAAAATGAAAAAGTTTATTTCTTATTTCAAGTTTGGAGAGAGCATCGTACGAATCCGTATGATGTTGAAATACTTCTGTGGGAATTGTACTTTGTTAGGAAACATTTAGACAATTTCTTCTGCTAGTATCTTACTATTATCATAAATGCGTAAATTTGTGAGGAAGTATTGATGTTTGCTCCTCTTTCACGCAAAAAGGTTGGACGGATTTGGGTGAAATTTGGCACACAGATACTTTATAACCTGGATTAACACATAGGATATTACGCTTACTTATTTACGCTTTTTATTCCGATAGTACGATCCTGTGGGATAAATACCGAACTCGACGCGGGCGAAGCCGCGGGTATAAGCTAGTAGAAAATAAAAGTAAGATGTACGTTATAAATGGTCTAACTTTATCTTGGGAATAATTTAATGCGCAATTTATATCTTCTTCTTCTGTGTTTTTTCTTATGGACTATTAATAGACACAATGACCATGTACCTAACACTTTCCCAGTCAATAATAGGGTGAGCTTAAACCAAACCGGATTCAGCTAAATGTCAAGTAAATCCTTTTTGAAATCCGAACCCCAATTACCTACTGGGAAATGACGATATCCTAAGATTATCAGAATGTTCGGGATGGCTGATTACCGGCAACGGTAATCTTAGGTTATCTTATAACAACCGGGATGTCCGATGTATCTTGTAGATAGCTTGGAATACATTTTGGAGATCATGTACCTTATTCGTGAATTCGCGAATTGTATGAGCTGAACTTCATTTATTTTGTTTCATTTTCTGCCAACAAATACTATAAATGGAAAACTCGGTCTATCTGTTATCTTTTCAGGTCATAGCAGCTGAACGCAAGCGGATGAAAAAATCAGGTCATAGTCTATCCGTGTGGATATACTATGTCCTAAAACAAGAGACAGGTTCTCTTATCTAGCTACTTCGTCCCCAATGGATAAGCTCCGTTTACAACAAGAATTCTTCAGAAAACTCCCAATGGAAGAACGAAGAAGTAAGCTCCCAATGGAAGAGTTAAACAGCCGCTCGGATTAATCTTCAAGTTAAGCCGCTCTTGCCTAGATTGGTCTGTGGATTTTTGACCCATTACATACCGAGTTTCCTCCTTGCCTCGGAAAGCACGTTAAGCCGTTGGTCCCTGCAGTCATTTGTAGATCTTTGACAGCCGTTACAGGAAGTGGCCTGATAGTGTGACAACCATTCTTACCAAAGGGTAGTGGAAGTCAAATAGGCAGTCGTTCCATGTAAAATACTGGTATTCAGCTGCATCCTGTAAGACTGGAAGCCGACCCCGACATAGTTGGCAAAAGGCTCGGCAGATGAATAAGCTTCAAATTTTGAGAGGAAGAGGAGATATTAAGAGCTTACCTACATTCAATTTTACTAACAAATATTTTTGCGCAAGCTAACCCTAATACGGTTCGTAAATTCATGAAATAAGTTGAAGTATAATAGGTATTCATAATTCAATTTGTTCAGGCTAGGATAAATTTCTATTGACCATGGCAAAAAGTTAGTTATGCAAACTATCAGCGGGCTGCCTAGCTGGGCTGAATAGTGCTTCAAACTTTTAGTCCTAAATTTTCATGTTTTCGGTTACAGTGTCACCTTATTTTGAATTTATTATCTCCAACACTTAGTAATTTTACGGACCAATATAAAATAAGGAAAAAAACAATGTTAATTAGTAACTTCGCTAATCAACTTAGGCATCTACATTTATTTTGCTTATTTTAGTTTCATGCAGTAATTGGTGCCTACCGAAATTCTTTTACTCGTATCCTGATAACTAACCGAGGTAGTTTATTAATAGCTGCATGAATATCTCAATTCTCACTTCTTAAATCTAAAATAATAACTAGTTCATTAATTTTTGCTTCGGGACTTTTTTGTACTCTCATTTATTAAATTCCAAAAAAAAAACACTGACGCATTATGCATTTCCCGGGAGTCCCATTTAATAGTGTACTAAACTCCCCCTATTGTTGTAGTCGGTTAAAATGTAGCCTAAGTATTTCAACAGCGCAAAGCAGTGGCCGCATTTCAATTTCCTAAACAAAGCTGTTAAAAATAACCTTTCATTATTCGTTTGTTGAAGGTTAAAGGAAAACATACGGTAAATATGAAATAACCATGAAATAACGCGAAACAAACAAGATAATTTTGATAATTATCAGTTTCCAACAGGCGTCGTGCTAAGCAATTACCCACAGGCGCGTCGACCGGGCGGGTCCCTACGTGTGGTCCCACAATCGTCGAGTTTACAACACAGCCTGCAACTTTAAACACGGCCTTTCAACATAGCCTTTGTATATTTTACCAAATTCACTTTTGTTTCACTGAATGGGTATGAAATTCTGCGAAACACGATGTAATACGAGTGTTTACATAGTAGTTTGTTAACCGCTTACGGCTGCTAAAACTATTATTTGCTGCTAGTCTACTTTAGTGCAATCTGTTTTCAAATGCTTTTGTTTTTGGACTGTTGCAAAGGTAAAATGAAATAGGAACTGAATGCGTAGTAATATAGTGTCACTTTTTTATTGTTTAGTAGCTGTTGGCTACGAGCTACGTCAGAGTGAAATTATTATTATTATAAAAATAAATTATGACTTCCCTATTTGAATCGGATTTTGTTAACCATTTCAAGGGTTTTAATTTTTTTTTGCAGGGGCCCTATTACTTTTTTTCTAAAATAAAAGTACCGCGTAAGACCGTGTAAACTATTGTCACCACTATAGAGCGTGAATAAGGTTGAAAATTGAAAATAATATGTATTTGTGTTGACATGTGACTAAGCTGCGAATGGGCATTTATTTTACAGGTTTTCTTTACATTATTGATTAAACTGTTCGGTTTAAAAAAATTCTTTAAACTTTTCTGACCACTTTATTTTTTGCATTTTTACATTGAAACACTGCTTATTAATTTACAAAATAATTATTTTATTTAGCACTAGCTTATGCCAGCGGCGTCGCCCGCGTTGGTGTCGTGATTAGTAGTGAATTATCCCATAGGAACGTACTACCCGGACGGAAAAGAGTACAGCCATTTTATAACATGACATAAAATCACGCCTGTACCTAATCCCCGAAGGGTTACGCAGAAGTGTACCTAATATACCTGTGTAATAGGGGGCGAGTCTATTGCCATCAACCAGGCACAATTGAGTCGGAATTGACTCGTTCTAGCATGTCTTCAGCCACTCTTATGCGATTGAGTTTTTGGAGAAAATTCAGGTCTTTTGGGACTAGCCGAGCGGCAGCATGTTTCATACCCAAGTGATTATTTAAAATGGTGCAGATCGACTCGTGAGACACAGAAAGTTCAGCGGCTATCTCTCTCAAACTTGAATGAGGATTTTCAGCCACTATTTCCTTCACTTTTGCGATGTTTAACTTCAGTTGAAGACATTGATGGCCTACCAGAGCGAGGCAAATCTTCAATCACATGTCGACAGCTCTTGAACGCTTTGTACCACTCATAAGCACGTGTTTTTGATAAAGTCGATGCACTGTAAGCCTTCTGTAACTTTTTCAGGGACTCCGAACACGAAATTCCACTTGAGGTAGTTCGTCGAGTTTTTGTTTTTTTCTTTTTGACAATATGGCGTCTGGTTGTCGCTGTGGTGAATTTTGATTCTTATCATTTGTTTAGTGACACTCGCAAGGTTAAGACGAATCGATTGACATAAGAATCATCAAAATCGGCCAACACGTTTGGTATCTACATCGCCACATAAGAACAAACATATATACACCTACATACATAGACTGATAATAAACACATACATAGTCGGGTAAAAACAGCACTGTATTTAATCTAAATAACAGATGCAACTCAAATTCCGCGCCAAAATGAAAAACAGTTGTGCCAATCTAACAACAAAAAAAAACTGGAACCATAAACAAATCATCCAATCCCGATACTTTGTGACTGAATGTATTTGTATTCCACGTTTAGCCTGCGGCGAGCTGAGGGTGGTAACGGGAATCGAAAATGGTATTCCATTTTGTAAGGATCGTATTCTTCAGCTGCTACTGTTACTAGAGTTTAGGGTTATAGTAACATAACATAATATCACGCCTGTAATCTCTGAAGGGCTTAGGCAGAGGTTTACACCTACATTTCCCCAGATGTTGCACTCAACCGGGCACAAATCCTACTCCGTGGCTGCTACTGAGAAATTCCTATAATAACACTTTGCTTGACCAGGGAAGCGAACCCAAGACCTCTAAGGGTTTTTTAGTAAAAAAAAATACATTTTATTTCAGACCAAGTAATTGTCCTGGTGGTCTTAAAACTACGTTAGTATTGCATCAATCAATAAACTTCAAATAATAACTAATTCTATATCTAGAAAACTCATGTTAGTGACAAAGGTTACTAACATGAGATATGCATCATTTGCACGTACTGCGTTAGTATGCATCATTCAATAAAATTCAAATAATAAACAATTCAATACTTCAAAAAAAAACTATTGTTCGTTACAATGATCAAATCTACGTTAGTATTTCATCAAGTCAAATTATAAATAGTCAAAATCTCATGTCGCAATATCAGCCAAAATCACTTGTCGCGTCACTTCGTCACATGCAGCTGGATGAATCTCCCCAGCACTGCGGACTCTGGCCTCTCAGAAATCACCCTTAGGATCCTTTTTTTTTTTTGGAGGGTGGGAAATCATCAAATGACCCCTCCCGCTCTGGACGGAGCGGAAGGGGGAGTATCAGACTCTTACTGACTAAAAACCACCCATGTTCCTTCTTTGGCCCTTTATGTTCCAGGGCCGCGGTATCTCTTTCGAACAGTCCCGCAGCCCTGGCAGGCACCGGCCCTTGCGAGCCCCTCCCGTTTGCTGACAACTCTTTGAGGCGCGCGTGGAACACGAACGCGCCGTCGACACGGCCTGCCCGTCGTCATACGACGGACGGACGGCGAGCTAGCCCATTACTCACCGTCCACAGGCCCGCGCCTGCGGTGGCCGAGAGCCATCACGGCGTGGCCCCCAACGCCCGGTGCTTCTCCTCCCGCGGCGGCTGGGACGTGAGGCTATCTTCCTCTCACGTTCCGCCGCCTCCTTCGCTAGCATGACTGCTTCGCAGAAGGAGGCGACGGCTTCCCATTCCCTCTCGCCCTGGACCATGGCTTGAACCAGGGCCGGACGCGAGAGGTCGCCGCATCCTTAGGATCCTGTTGTCGTAATACTACCTAACTGAGCCTTTGACTCGTAAGATCTTATCAGTATCTAGCCTACTTATACAGAATATGGTGTCAGAGGTTTTACTATGGTCTAGATCAATGAATCGTATTACAAATTCAAATCCCGAGAACATGAGAATTGTGATAGTATTCTTTTATTGGTGAATATACTCAACCTCATTCTTTAAGATGAAAATATAATTTAGATTATCTTTTTCGCTATTGATTTGGTTACTTTACAATTAACGCCTGGTGGGATAGTGACAACACTTACACAAAAAATTAACACCTATGTAGATTATAAAGTAATTTTGACATCTGAAAACATCAAGACCGACAACTGTCAATAAACTTGAACAACCAATACTACAAAAGTAGATACTTAATAGTTAAAATACGGATTTGAATCAACACAAAAACGTGCCCCACTTCACGATCTCCCCAATCAGATACCAAGCAATTCTAGCCTAAAGAAGTGTAACATAATTATATGATAACCCGCAGTACACAAGGATTAAACCACAAAGGTGTAAACTGTCACGTAGACTGTATACGTCAGCGCTATCGTATACCGTGTGAACGTTATCTTAGCCGTGATTTACAGCCTAGCAGAATTTAATTAGGGCTGCCGACGCCAAGGGACACGTTTGATGAGCTAGGAAAATTTCTAGGTTAGTTCTTGTTAGCATTACAAAGGTTTTGTGGACTTTTAGAATAGATTGTGTCGTTTGCTAATTTAATTGGGGTCACAGTAGCCTAGAGGGTAATTAATTAGGGATCCAATTAAACACTACCGTCTTGACAAACCAATGTGAGTTGTCTTCCTCTGAAAAATTTGCAGATACAATCATATTCAATCTCTTTCAAATGAAGATTTACATGATTCTAAGTCACACTGCAGTGAAGCAACACATGCATACATTGGACACATGCAATGATACGTCTACATACATTCAGTCAAAAAAGTATCAGAAATAGATGATTTGTTTATGGTTTGTTTATTTGTTTTCAAATTTAATTTTTCGTTTTTTTTTTGTTGTTAGATTGGCACAACAACTGTTTTCCATTGCGCGGAGTTTAATGCATCTGATAATTAGATTAAATACAGTGCTGTTTTTAGTCAGATCATATCCTAGTGTGTATTGCGAATTTCATAATGGACAAAGACAATGAATGACTGAAAATGTGAAAGGCTTACGGTGAATCGATTTTATCAAAAACACGTGCTTATGAATGGTAAAAAGCGTTCAAAAGCGGTCGAGATGTGATGGAAGAATTGCCTCGCTCTGGTGGATCATCAACGTCTTCAACTGAAGTTAACATCGCAAAAGTGAAGGAAATAGTGACTGAAAATCCTCATTCAAGTTTGATAGAGATAGCCGCTGAACTTTCTGTGTCTCACGAGTCGATCCGTATCATTTCAAATAATCACTTGGGTATGAAACATGTTGCTGCTCGGCTAATCCCAAAAGACCTGAATTTTCTCCAAAAACTCAATCGCATAAGAGTGGGTCGGAATTGACTCGTTCTAGCATGTTCTCAGACATGCTAGAACGAGTCAATTCCGACCCAACATTCATGAAACGCATTGTTACTGGTGACGAGACGTGGGTTTACGATGTTGACATGCAAACTAGTCAACAAGCTTCGGACGCCAAAGTCGATCAAAAGACAACGTCATTTTCACCATTTTCTTTGACTATCGCGGTGTTGTGCACTCGGAATTCTTGCCAGAAGATCAAACAATAAATAAAGAATATTATTTGAGCGTTATGAGAGAGCAAATTCGACGAAAAAAGCCAAATTTCTGGAAAGACAATTTTGCACCACGATAATGCGCCTTCGCACAAGGCCATTATAGTGAACGAATTTTTGACCAAAAACTCAACAAATACCATCGAGCAACAGCCTTATTCACCAGATATGGCTGCTCTTAATAAATCTTTATACGATCCGTGCTCGTCATGTGAGCCAAGCTTTATGTCACAACTAGCATTTAATTTTGTCCGCTGCTTCGCTCGTGTTAATTTAGAATTTTACAATCAATTCGGGTTGTACTCTGCTTGTAATAACATAATTCAATCATGATTGAAAGACACGTGACGCCATCTATTATCATAAGAACGTTATTGTTGTTTTCCTCGGGAACAGTACTTTTTTTCGGATTGAAAGGTAGCTTATGTTCTTTTCTGTGCACCTGACAACGTATATTCAAAATTTCAGGATGGTCGGTTCAGTGGTTTAGGCGTGAAAACGTAACAAACAAACAAACAAATAAACTTACTTTCGCATTTATAATATTAGTATGGATTAGTTAGGAAAGGATACCAATAAACAGAAAAAAAAACATTTTCCAAAATGTGCCAACATTCATCGCCATACCTCCCAAACTAACAGATTTGATAGAAATATGGTGTTACTACTTCGTACTTTCTTATACCTGAAAAATATCTGTCACTTAATGGCATCCAATTCTTTTTGCTGCAACAAATTAAAATGGCGCCCAACATGGGCCATTGGAAAAGCAGTAAAATATAAGTTATCTAATTTGTCTACTCATCGGAATTCATCATTTGTCGTGTTGTTCTATCAGCCGTAAATAACTCACATACTCTACTACTATTACAGCACTCATTGAATCTATAAATGCATTGTGGCCCACTTGGGCGCCAATTTACAAACTGGCGCCCGACTGGGGCCAATGACAGCTTATTCTGTTGAAAAATGCTCTCAAGGGTGTCACAGGAAGTTTTTTTTGAGATCTAGCGTAACTAACTTAGATATTATTTTTCAAGGAAACGAACAGCATCCATAAATATCGTTTAAAAGATTAGTGCATGCTATCTGGTGAAATATCACTCTTATTGCTGTTTTCTCAAAAGATAATACTTTGCTGAGTGGTGGGCTATGAAAGGCACTGTCCTCGCTTTATATTACCGCATCATGTCTGAACTTTTAAAGACTACTTGATATTTGAGTTTATTTGAATTGTGTTCTCGGTGTAATCACATTGGAAAAAACTTTTTAGAACTGAAAAAAGAGATGGATTTTAACTAAATATAATTTGGTAGACACTCAATTTTAGTAGAACTAACATACGTTTTCATTCTGCCAGCCCTATATGAATAATGAGCAATGTGGACAGAACCTAATCACCGCACTGTGTAAATCCTATGAATATCACATAATGAGCTTTGTTATGTTCCAAATTAATATTGTTAATAATCCGATGCTGTGACGTCACTAAATTTATGACAGTACAATGTTATCTCTACCAACAGATGTTTAACTAGACCGTCTAGGCAAGCACTGCTTCTGATCTAAATTATATCACATTGTTTTATTAGCAAGCATATGAATTCACGAAACCAAATGTTCCATCAGATAATTTAACTTCATTCAGTTAAGACATTCCATACGCAACAATATAGCGTATAAACTATACGGGGTACTAAGACTCAAGCATCCCTCTCCTGATTACCAAATAAAACGAGCATCGCAAAAACATCTCATCCTAAAACATACCAGCGTAGAAACTCGGACAAAACCCATTTAGTACTAGTGAAATACCTAATAGCAGCTCTGTTACCAAGACGAATGAGCCTCGTTTGTTCCGGTTTGCTCCCATTAACCCAGCCTTTAAGACACAGGGTCACCGGCCGTCTCGAAAACTAATCCGCACTGCTGTTAATACCAATAAGTCGTGTCTCGAAATTTATCGGGGTCAAAATATAGAGCCAGGATACTTTATAGGACTTTCGTATAAGTTCGGACTATTCATAAAGATGCGCAGATGTGCTGGATAAGTATTGTGGCTAGTTTCTGTTGTTGGATCAAAAATGGTTGTAAACAGCTAAGTTTCGGTCTTGTGGCTCCCGATGACACAGTTATTGAGATATATTGGTTCTGTATGTCGCAAGTAAATCTTTAGACGTAAAGAACTGATACGAGTATATATGCCATGAAATAAAAATAAAGCCCAGTGTTGAAATAATCAAAAATTTTTCAAAGAACCCTTCATGAAGCTGTCAACCAAGCGTATTATTTACATCAAACTAAGTAACCCTACGCAAAAATTATTGCTAGGAAGCGACTTTTGTTTTGGGGTGCAAAATCCCGTTTTACGTAACGTAAAACTCAATGTAACGCACTCAAAACATTGTGCTGACGGATGCATTGAATAGTAAACGGGTTATGGAGGTATTTAAAGCCAAGTCATAACCTTAAAAACTAATATTTAAAAAAAAAAACTTGACAAAAATTTGGAACTTTCCAATATCTCTATAACTAAAAGGTTCCAAGGTATGGCCCAGAACAAAAAAAAATGATCGAAATGACGGTGAGAATTTTCGGTTTTTTTAAGGGTGTTTTCAAACCCTTTATTTACTATGAACCAAAACTAAAGCCGAAAGTGTGGAAATAATAAAATGTCAAACGGCGCGCGATGATTTAGTTGATTTATTGCAACACTTTTTATAAGTTGTAATCGGTTATTTTTATCCTGTGGTTTTTTTTTGACAGCTTTTTGATGTGACTGTCACGCGGTGGTGACAAATCCATTGACTCTAAACTCAAGTCTAATAAATTATTGTAATTTGGATTTAATCAGTAACTATCCTTGTAATCTCTAATCATTTTTATAATGTTCCGTTGAAATCTTTGTAATTATAATATGCAGTGAATTATTCTGCACGCATTATTTTTCAAACATTTACACGTACACGACCATAATGGAGGACCGACAATTAATAACGTATAAACAGCGACACGTGGTGTCTCAGCCGCTCGAAAGTTCGATTTATCTATGAATAAATCAACCATTCTCTATGAGCTGGCTGCAAAAGAAAATAATTTGTCTTAAAACTGGCATGATTTCGACCTACACACTCATATATTTCTTCCTGGTACCGTAATTTTCGCTTCACGTGGAATATACTAAAGACCCGTCTGAAATTCGAACCCAAACCTTTCCCAAATAATTTAAGCCCTTAGACCCCCAAAGCATTAACAGCTCGAAGATACCATTAAACATACTTAATACTTATTATATGTACTCTATTTCACCGTAACTTACTCATTTTCATAAAAAGGTTTTTACTTTTATTTCGTTTGAGGTAAATCGGTGTTTATTTGAGGTCATAAGGTCACAATAGAGTTAAGATGGTAAAACATAGTAGACTTTCACGTTATCGAAGGCGTATGCTCTCTTTCTTAAGGATAGATAGGTCTCCGGGGACTCAAAACTTACATGGATTCTAAATTCTTCGAGAATTCTAAATGTGCCTAAAACTTTTTGAATGTACGTAGTGCAGATTCAGCCATTATAATAGAGAGCAAAATTTTTTTTGCTAGAAACATAAAAATCATTCAATCCTTGATTACGATGGTCTTTTTTGTATCAGATTATCGTTATCAAGAGAGATCGTTTTAATTACTAGAACACAATAAACTCGTAACCACCACCGAAGGCATAATCTTTACGTTTAAAAGACTGAAGAAAATCTCTTCTGATTCACAATACCTTAAGGGGATGTTTATTAGTTACGTGAGACGTTTAAGGGGGGGAGGGGTTCGAGCCGAATCAGCAAATATCACGTTATTTTTTTCCCACAAGAAACAGTGTAAAATTGCTAGAAACTGGGTTTAATTAAGTAAACATGTTTCTCTACTAAAATACTAAAAATAACCTACAAAAAATGTTTGTTTTTAATCGATAGACGTAATTAATGGACGCCTCCTAAGCATACGGATAATGAGTTATCTACAATATATTTAAAATTACAACCACATAAAATTCAAATTTAGAAATCGGCCATAAACTGCCAGAGATAGTCATAATAGGCAAGCACGAAGGCTGAATCACGTGCGGCAGTATTCTTTTGCACAGGAACCCGGTAAGGAACGTTTATGACGGAATCACAAATGCATTTTTCGTGTCCTGAAAAAGTGCCGGCGCGTTCGCCTCTTGGGCTTTTCAAGCAAACTTAATTGACATACAGACGTGTTAAATTGAGAGCAAACGATAGGTATAGGTACTAACTAACTAGTAACTAGTATGTAGGTATTATTTATTCATCTACAGGACAAAGACCTCCTTATACCACACAATTCTTTTTTTGTTAGTGGCCGGCTAGTCTTTTGGGTAGAAGCTACCCATAGATAAATATTACTAAGTCCATTTTTATAAGAGTCTCTCTTGCCAATTTTTATAATATCGTACTAACAAAAAACGACTTTGCTGATTAGAATTGCCCTTGACCATTAATAACCACAGGTCTACAACAAACCCTTGGGTAGCCTATTGAGTTCATCATTCTATCTATTGAAGAATCGTTTCTACGAAATTTTTACAAGCTCCTGAACAATAGTGTAACATCGAAAGTTGATTAGATTAGGTTAAAGTGAAATATACAGCCATCCATCCAATCAAGTGGATAAATGTCCAAGCTTCATATTTGTAAAGCTGCGATACTACGCATGTATGATCGACGCAATCACAATGTATCCAATTTTTGTTATTGAAAAAGTTTCGGATCATAAAAAAAGATGAATGTGTAATCCGTTCAGCTCTTACGTTACCATGCTTGTCGTCCGTATTGTCTGTGTGTTCGTCATACAGGAATAGTAACATATCTGAGATCTTACTTTTATTTTTACTTCATTCACATTTTTATTACTTTTCTGGTATTTTAGTTATGTTGAATTGTGTTCAACAACTGTTCACCTACATTATTATTTATTTTACTATTTATGTAGACAACACAGGAAAATAATATTATAATACATGAGTACAAAGGTACTGCTTATTTCTCAAGAAATTTCTGCCAGCAGACCTGCAAAAGGAGAAATGAAAAAGAAATGTAGACAATAGTGTGTGAGAAAAGGAAGAGAAAAATGTGTTTATGTGCCTTATCTAACTTAGCCTATTATTTAAAAATGTTCGAAATAAACCTACCAATTTTATAACATAACATCACGCCTGTTATCTCAGAAGAGTTAGGCAGAGATGTACCTAATAGTACACCCATATTTCGCCAGTCCCACGTAATAGGGGGCGAGCCTATTGCCATCAAATGGGCACAATCCTAGACTCCGAGGCTGCTACTGAAAAATTCTTACCAATTAATTCACTAATATTAAGGTATCTGTGAATATCTAACAATCAATATGCAGCACCTGCATCACATTGGTATTTCATTCAATAACCCACTATAGTGTCAACTATAAAATCAGGAAGCAAAAACCATTGAGTACAAGTTACATCATGACTATTACTTTTTCATGTTTCAAGATAAAACTAAATTTTAACGGTGCATATTGAGATGAACAAAATATATCCAGAAGCATCTCCTTTTGAGATCTTTCTTTTTACCCGACTGCGCGACGCAAAGGAGGGTAATGTGTTTATCAGTCTATGTATGTATGTTTGTTTCTATGTGGCGTTCTAGAGACCAAATGCGTAGGCCGATTTTGATAATTCTTACGTCAATCGATTCGTCTTAACCTTGCGAGTGTCACTAAAGACATGACAGTAATCAAAATTCACCACAGCGACAACCAGACGCTACATTGTCAAAATGAAAAAAAAAAAATCGATGAACTATGTCAAGTGGGGTATCGTTGAATAGGTATTTTAAAATCATCTTTAGGTTCCTTTTATCATTTTTCATTTTAAATAACAGTTTAGGATATATAACGATTTAAAGTTGTTTAACAAAACAATCATTATCGCTAATTTTCTTACTTATTGATTTGTTTTTATTTCAAGTATAAACGATATACAAACAAAAAAAAAACAGTGAGAAAGCATGAAGAACAAATATTTTTGGTAAAAAAATAACTTTTATTCATCGCCAAGTCGCCGAGTAGAAAAAAGTTTACTTGCAAGCTCGATAGATGGCGTTGTTCATTTGATGCACGTTTGTGAATCGCGGTGTTAAGATTCTCCGCATCTACTAATTGAATTCTTTGTTATGGATTTAAGTTTTCATACTTTACAACTGATTTTAGCATTTTTAGCTCATTAGGAGAGAATAGTTAACTGACTTTAGTGCGTACGTTTTGAAAATATTTAATTTGGATTCCTATTGTTTTTTGTTATCATCATTACATTTCTGTCACCAAAACTATTACGATTCACGACTCATAGTTCGGTAGGTAGGGTACATCAGTAGTTAATAAGTTTTTCGCTATAATATCTTAAAAACTGCGACTGCGAGTTAAACTTGAAAACCTGCGGCCTTTAACTGGCGAACGCCTTCAAAGAGAACGACAGAAATGGAAATATATTGATTCTGATTATCTATAGATTGGGTGATACTTAATAGATGAGATTTCTATGGTACCATACCTAACGCTACGGAATATTAATCTACGCCTTCACGAAATGAAGCATAATCGGCTGCACTTTGGTGGTTGTAATATTATTTTATTTGGTGATCTAATGCAATTGCCACCTGTGTCCAAAACAACTGGCGGGGCTTATTGCTATCGACAACCTGCGACGTTAATAGGTGAAGTCAACCTCTGGCATCTATTTGATTTCTGTGAGTTACCACAAAATAATATGAGACAAGGACATGACACAACATTTGTGGATATATTAAATAATCTTAGAGTCGGTCAACTGACAATGCAACAATTGGAGATATTAGATAGTCGACGGGTAGAGGTAGACGATCTCAATGAAATCATTCGAGTTTTCCCAACTACTAGACAGGTCGATGAACATAATCAAAAGATGACAACTATATTGGCAAAAACTACTAGGTTGTATAAATTACATGCAGTTGATATATCAGTAGAATCGAAAACATATGGTCAAAAACCGAAAAATGTATATGTTTCTGATGATCCTAACAAAACTGGAGGAATCGTTAAATATTTAACAATCGGTTTAGGATCACGAGTTATGTTACGAAGAAATTTGTATGTTATCCATGGTCTTGTTAACGGAGCAATGGGTGTTATAAGAACAATTGAGTGGTCAGCTCTTCGGAGGGACCAATTGGAACCCGGAGAATTGCCACAGGCTGTTTTTCTAGAATTTGACGACAAAGCAATTAAAACAATGTTCCTGGAGTAGGAGTCAGAATCGAACCATCGACGACAGAATTCGATGCACTGCGCGGACAGGGTAAAATAGAGCGAAAAATGTTGCCATTGATATTGTGCTGGGGTGTAACTGTACACAAGCTCCAAGGAACTACTTTGGACCGAGCTGTGGTTGACTTAAGTTCACGCATTTTTGCTAAAGGTCAAGCATATGTAGCTTTGAGCCGAGTTAGGTCTCTAGAGGGACTAATCATCACTAGTTTAGACCACCGAAAGTTACTTAATAATCCCCACGCCTCCCTCAATGAAATTACTAGATTGCGAAATTTACCATCTTATAACGAAGTCAATGAATCGTAACTAAAAAGTATAAAATAAAATAAAATAATTTAAAGAAAAACAAAAAACCCGACTGTGTAAAAACTAATTTTAAAACTAAAAAGAAAGAAACAAGCCCAGTAGTTTAAATCATAAATTCTAATGCAGAACAGAACGACTCACAGTCGGGGCCCATTCAAATTTTACCAATCAAATCTTCCCAAGGGGCCCCGACTGTGAGTCGTTCTGTTCTGCATTAGAATTTATGATTTAAACTACTGGGCTTGTTTCTTTCTTTTTAGTTTTAAAATTAGTTTTTACACAGTCGGGTTTTTTGTTTTTCTTTAAATTATTTTTGAATCTTTTACTGCTAATGGAATGAAAGCAATTATACCGAGAATAGTAACTCCCTTACTCTTTACTAGTGAACACTTCGCTACTTTCATTTTACAGTTATATCAAAATGCACTCAACGCAATCTCTTAGCCAAAAGTACCGCTTAATGTCTTCAAATTTCCATTTAGAACACACTGCATCTTGAATTCAAATGTCGTCAAAATTGTTTCCGTTATGAAACACGCTACGTTCTGAAACAGAAGCTTTACAATAGAACACAGAAGTGTTTCTTCATCTTTATTACCTACATTGCCGTTTTAAATTAAACTGTTTTCGTTTAGTCTTTTTTTTGGGGAGTAGCGTTTATGTTCACAGCTTCCTGCTTTGTCATACCTATGATTGATTAACCATCTAACTTGTGTAACGAATCTACTTTTGCAGTACTGTAAAAAGCAATTTTTTCCATTTTAAAGAAGCCTATCGTCGTTGAAGTTCTTACACCAGGTAAGTAAGTTTTGGCGGTTTTGACATTTTGATTTTTGATGCCGGTTTCTAGAGAATCGGAAGACGCGTTGTTTCAGCCAATCACAGAAACAAGCAGGGTCTCTTTCTAATTTGAAGTGAACACAAATAAAAAATTGGTATTATAACATTACATATTATAATTATGCAATTTATCAAATCTTCTGTAATGTTGCTATTTTCAACTTACGTGGTGTTAGAACTTCAATGACGCTATGTCCCTTGTCCAGGTTATTAATACTGCTGTCAGTTGATTGATACGATAATTATGTAAAGATATTTCAGCAAACTTCTACGCATCAACTTTTCAATCCAGTCGAAAGCATTGTAACCGTGTCGCGTCGATAGCAAACGAGTTCAGTCCCACAGCTCATCAATCACTCGTATTTACCAGTACTCCCACACTTAACAATATCCCAGCAAGGTTGTAAATTTATTTATTTTTATTTACTAGCCCGTATCAGAATCACTAAGAACAAAAGAAATTCAGAGTTATGGGCAAACGTAATGAAACTCCCCATTTCCTCTGCGTGCTTACGTAAATAAAAAGGAAACATTCAAAGGAAATGCCTACTCTGAAGGCAAAAATACTCAACAAAGTTGGCTCGGAGAACATTCAAGTCCTTTTAAATAAAAGTTGCCTTTTATCACTGGCTAAAACGTCCATTTCTCAGGGCGGACTCCTAAATGGACAAAGAAACGCGAGGCGGTGATGACACTCAAATACTTTCTGGGCTTTGCGTACTTTAGCCCAAACTTGGTGAGTTAGTCACGGCCTGTGTACGTGTTACTGTCCCCGGACAATATCGTCGCGCGTCGCTGCGACACCTTCCTCCTTCGTTTTATGAGTCTTTGTTGGAACTTGTTGTTTCAGGTGCATTTTTTAATTTTCTGGTAATACTTCCTTTAATGTAGCTGGTTAGTGAAAAGATTAAGATATTAAAACACTAGGGCCATGGGGTCCAGCCTTCTTTCTGGGCACTTTTCCTATTGACAGCGATTGCGGACGAGTTTTTGACGCCCTGTCATTGTTTTCCCATTTTGATACTTGTACATATTTTTCATTTATTCATTTAAATCCACATTCTTCATATTTTTACATATATAAAAAAAAAACATATAAAAAAACATTTAAAAATTATAAAAAATAGGTTTCCGCCGGTGTCGGAAACAGGGTCCAAGCTACCGGTGGTTAGGCCTCTAGAGACGTGTTCCAACCGCCTAAGGCGAGCCTCGAAAGATAGTCGTTGAGGCTCTTGGCCATAAGCCCATATTTTTACTATTATTTTATATCTATTTGTACTTTGTAAATAATGTACATACTGAATCCAAATAAATGATTATAAAATTAAAATAATACACTGGGTACAAAACAAAATATACAGGCAGTACTATTTAAAGACTGTAGTTAACAGGTTTTCAGGTCAGGTACCAAGTATGGCATGTGGACTTGTGAACCAGTTAAATAGATATGGAATTATTAAAACATTGTGGCGTGCTGATGTTTTTAGCTCCAACCTGTCTTACCAATCCATAAATAATATTATAAGTAGTAAATATTTTGAAGGCTCATTCATATAATATGTTGTATTGTATTACATTCAACAGCAGAACTAAATTTGTTTTTCATAGTATGTTAATGAAAAACAAAATTACTGCTGCAGTTGGATGAAAAAGTCCCAGATCTCAAAAATTAAACATCAAATCTTATTCAAACAAGTTTTTGTTGACGTTCTACAATCCTACATTTTGTCAGAATTTTCCTTCTCTTACTTTAGAAATTTTACCACTTGGGAAGAGTCTATCTTTCGAACGATTGACTTTGAGATAAAATGGTTTAATTAATATAATTTTTTTTAGTTTCAGTTTCATGTATGGGGAGCCGGGGGGGGCTTAATCGTTTTTTTTATTTTTGTACTAGCTGCCCAGCGCTACTTCGTTCGCGTGGTGTCCTACCCCTTACCCTACCCTACTCCTACTCTACTCCAACACTACTCCTACCCTACTCCTACCCTACTCCTAACCTACTCCTACCCTACTCCTACACTACTCCTACCCTACTCCTAACCTACTCCTGCACTACTCCTACCCTACTCCTAACCTACTCATACACTACTCCTACCCTACTCCTAACCTACTCCTACCCTACTCCTACCCTACTCCTACACTACTCCTACCCTACTCCTACCCTAATCCTACCAAAAAAAAGTATCATTGTGTTGTTTTTAGACTTATACAGGCAATTTTTTAAATTTTTCTCGCCGTAAAAACCATCCTTGAACTTCAACGAACATTTAAAAAAAAGAATTGGCCAAATTGGTCCAGGCGTTGTTGAGTTATGCGCTTACCAACACATTTTGCGATTCATTTTTATATTATAGATATAAATCGTAAAGCGGTTCACAGAAAACATCTACCTACCAAGTTTCAACTGTGTAGTCCTAATAGTTTTGGAATAAAGTGGCTGTGACATACGGACGGACAGACACACACAGACATAACGAATCTATGTATAAGGATCTATAAGTTTTTCCATTCGGCTACGGAACCCTAAAAAACTAAAAAACACACTTAAGAGTTCACATCATTTTATTATAGAAATCCCTTTAATTTGATACCCATAACTTGCATAAAAAGTAACTAGTCCCCCATTTTTGGGAGTCCGCCATATTGGATTTAGAATGACGTTACTCAGCTTACTATGCATTGTCATCCAAACTAAACATTGTATGTAATATTTCACCTCAATCGGAAACCGGGAAGTGGGTCAAATTTAACTTCTAATTATCTTTACGTCGTTAGTTAGTTACAGGTTGCTAATAAAAGCGTTTTAAAGAAGGCGTATGAATAGATTTGTTGACGGAAAATTCCTAGTCTAAAGGTTTCTGACCGATTAGAAACCTAACAAATTACATACAGAACCAAATAAGCCACCTTCTGTGAACCTGGTTTTAAATAAACACCGTGTATACTACCTAATACTTCTCCGGTTTCCCTTTGGGCATTTTCCTCGTCCGGGCACAGTACCCCACTCGAATTTCAGTTTCAACTTGTACAAATAATACATATATTTTGGGAGAACAAATATACAAGTAAATTGCAATCGTACCCCTATGTTTGCCGGCTTTTGGCTTCGATTTTGGTTGTTGCTATCCAGTTTTTGATTGCGAGGTAACTACTTTGAAACATTTCAGTTTACACTACTTATTTATTCTAGGATTTGAGAGACATGTTCGATGTCTCTATGGCGTAAAATCTCGGAGTCACTTTCTTTCAAACATTGTCTTTTCTTTTCTACATTTATGTAGACTACCAAACTGAGCCAAATCAGCTGTATAATAGCGATAAACTTAAATCGAACCTAGGACTTCATGCCGAGCAGTCGCGCTTGCATTCGCGTCCCATTCGCACTGTGATTTTGTAAGAGTAATGGTTTGCCATAAATTAAAATGCAATAATTTTATATACCATACTTGTATTTGCCATATTTTCATTAGAAATAACGCTTCAGTTGCCATAATCGTGAAATTACATAAAACCATTTTCACTAATTTTATTGGTCATCATCGTTCAAGTGCCATAATAATTTTAATCCATAAAGGAGAATGCCCATTTTTCTACTGACCGCCGTTGCGCATCAAAACATTTTGTATGATAGCATAAATTGAATATAAGTCGAACATTAAGATGTTCGACATTCAAATATGTATCCATAATGACATTATTTTTTCTACAAAACAATAAACGTTTCTAAATTATATTAAATGTTGTATATCAAGTATCGATTAAGTAAAGTGTTACTTAAAGAAACTAATGATTTTAACACATGTTATTATGGAAACTTATTTTATGACAAATAAAAGTAATGATTATGGAAAACAATAATATTACAAATTATTTTATGGAAAACAAGACAATAACAAGCGTAACAATTTGGCTCTAGTCATAAACATGGCAGAAGCGGCTGATGGCGCGTAAATCTGCCTAGTATACAACTCCAGACGTCATTTGCACACTGGGCAACATGATATCGCTGACTCGCTGCGTTTGATGCTCTCGACTGGAGGTATTCTTGGAAACTCCACGATTGTTCCAAATTCATGTTTTATATATTTATAGGCATTCGTAAGTAATACGATCAGTTTATACAAGGTGTACACGGACCCTTCTCGAAGCCGTCAACCATGCATTCTGTACATCAAATTAAGTAACTCTACGCTAAAATGATTGCTGGGAAACGACTTTTTTTGGTGAACAACGTTTTAGGGTAGGACTCAATGTAAAGCACTCAAAACATTGTGCTGTTGGATGCATTGAATAGCCATGGAGATATTTAAAGTGAAGTTATAAACTTAAAATCTTGTATTAAAAAAAAAAAATAAAAAAAGTTGGAACTTGATCCTCAATATCTCCGTAACTAGAAGGTTCCTAGGTATGGTCCATAACAAAAAAAATATCGCAATGACGGAGAAAATAAAGTGCTTTTCGGCTTAGTTAATGGTATTTTTACAACCATATTTAGGTCTTTTCAGTCTTTTAAGTAAATTATGTCACCTTTTGTACAACTATTTCGAGAGGTATAAACGTTGTGTCCTGTAAAGGGATAGACAATAAAAAATGAAAGGAAATGAATGCATTAAAATTCCGAAGTGATTAATTAATCTTAGTAGGAATTTTTATCAATACAATATCAGCATCATTTGTTGCGCTGCGTCGTCGCTCTAGTAGTGGTAGCAAGCGCGACTGCTGAGCATGAGGACCTGGGTTCGATTCCGAGGTCGGGAATAGTGTTATAAGTTTTTTCATCAGGAATTTCCTCAGTACGCGGAGTCTGGATTCAATAATAACTATTTACTTAATAGTAATAGCAATAGGCTCGCCCCCTATTATACTGGCGAAATGTGAATGTACTATTAGGCACCCCTCTGCCTAACCCTTTGGGGATTACAGGATGTTATGTTATCATTATTGGAGTAGAAATAACTGCTTAGAACCCTTTTACAAAATATAAACAAGCTTGGAAATGTGTTTTGATCTATTATGAATTTATGACACGTGGTTTTTCTAATTTGAATACCTATTTTAAGTCATTTGGTTAGGACAAACCCTCATTATAAAGTGATCAATTTATTACGAAGTTATTACAAATTACCAATGGCATATTTAATAGCTGCTTAATTACTTTGAGTATAACAATCATTCCTCGTGTCTCGCGAGCATACATGCCTAAACCAAAGCACGTGCGAAATGTGTGTGTCTATTGTTTGTAGATATCGGTCAACCTAACCACATTCAGACTCAAAAATTTCCTGATGACATTTTCCTTATTTCTTGCTCATCTTCAACAATAACAAACTGATTGAGAAACTAACTCTTGGTCATAGAAAACCACATGGAAGATTCCTTAAGGAAACTATTCAGACAATTCTTTAAGGAAATTTTCTTAGGGTATTTCCTTAGGAAGCTTCTTAGGGAATTCTCATGACCTAGTGAGATATTGACCTAGGTAGACATTTCGCCTCGTGTATACGGTATCGTTATATACACCCGACCAGTAACTGGATACCATCCATCCGTGGTGCGAGGCAACTGGGCTTATCCCAGTTGTAAGCGTCCTTTTATGCCTATTGGCCTTGTTGTTCTGTTTCGTGGTGTCCAAGTGGAAATTATGTTTTTCCTTCTCCTCCGCTATTCTTTTCTGATTGATTTCGTTGCGAAAACCAAGACAGTTAAATTATTGTTTATCTGGGACTTCGTCGAGCTTCATTGTCTCGGCGCTTTTCTGGTGGTCGCCACTGTTGACTCTGGCTTTCAGGAGCGGTAGTGGTTTGGTAATAGTGTGGTGGGCTTGTACAAAAAAAAACGCTATTTTTTTCTAGCCTACATTATGTTTCTTATAAGGACAAAGGCCTGCCCTGTCTCCTTCCTTTTTTAACACAGCATCAGCAATATAAATACAATGTAGTTGTCCAAACTATAAACTCACGAGAAAAGAAAATCCTAATTGATAAACTTTAAATAGATAGGAGATTAAAATTTCACCTACCAAAATAATGATAGCCTTTATTCAGAGGCCCTTGCACAAGCGCGCGATGAAAACGGTAAATACGTCGATTTTGAATCGAAAATACAATACGGTTTAGGATTTTAGTTATTTTATTTGTAACAAGCACAATCTGTATCATCAATAGATAATAATATGAATAAATTCTAAAAATTATGACAATACTAGCTTTTGCTCGCATCTTTCGCATTAATTTAGAATTTGACAAGCAATTCGGGTCGGGGCGAAAGACACGTGGCGCCATTTGTTGTTTTACTTGGACTCAGTACTTTTTTTCGGGATGTAAAGTAGCCTATGTCCGTTTCTGTACACCTGACAACGTATATGCAAAATTTCAGGATGATATGTTCAGTGGTTTAGGTATGAAAAGGTAACAAACAAACTTACTTTCGCATTTATAATATTAAGTTAGGAAGGATTATACGTGAAACGTTAACACCGCGCACTCGTGGAAGGGCTCCAGATGCCCAGATGGCCACCGTTTGCTCATTACATCGTAAACAGTGATAAAGGTACCCAATTTTTCAATAGTCAGCTCCATAGTAGGGGCTAATTTTATTAAATTATTATAGAAGATAGAACACGCAGGGGATTTCTATTGTAAACACTGTTCAAATTAATTTCTATAAGTAACCAGGCCAAATATACTTAGGTTCTTTATATAGTGTAGTTAGTATAGTGTACGTCTAAATAACCTTTATAGTTTAATGTTTGGGTCAATATAACCTTCGTAGTTACTTTATTTTATCTCCAGACAGCTTTTCTTTTTCGTTAAAATTAAGTTTTAACTGGACTGCTTGGTAAAAAATTCAATGTGCCTTTTTAGTGCCCTTTTAGACGTTAAATAAACTTGAACTGGGATTTGTGTGTTGAGTTTTTGACCATTGCTTAAAAAAATCAAAACATAGAAAGTGGAATTTCATAATAATATAATATTGTACTTAATATGTATTTTTTTTATTAAAGAAACCGCTAAATACTATAAACAACCACACATAAATATACACACTAAGTAAGACTAAAACTAAGTTCCTACATATATAAGAAGATTTTTTTATCACGTTATAAATCTTTAAATTTTATTGAAAATAATAAAATAAGTTTTTTTCTTTTATTATCATTCAGTACTAAAATATTAAGATAAAGCATCACTTAGTTGTCCAAAAAAAGTAAATGTTTGTGAACATCATGCGCGGCGTCGAACACTGACCGCACGACTCGCGCACTTGGTCCCGCTCCTAAATATTGATAACAATCAAAACATAAGTTGCAAATTTTCCCTTCTCGTCATCATACAATATTGAAATTCCGGATAGAATATATTTGATTTTGAAAATTTTACATACCTAGTTTTTTCAAAAATGGTGTCTTTGAAAGATACCTAATTCATAGAAAAAATTTGGAACGTGATAAAAAAGTCTTCCTGTATACAACGACGCCAACGGATAGACGTCAAAGTACTCCTCCGCATCGCTGTCATCTGGGAACGTGCCCGACCCTGACGGACTGGCAGCCTTACCACGTTGAATGGCAATGCTAATTCTTTGGCCAAATAAATTTATTGTAATATTTTTACCTAATTTGTAAACAGTGGTGATAACGGCCGGCCTGACTTATGGGCATCACTTTGTGTCATGTATTTCATTATTTTCATCACCATTGCTCTCAATAATCATTTTCCCCATTAACCGTCACACAATCATTTACACCTTTTTCTTTCATATCATTCCTCACACAATCCATCCATCGTTTCTTTAGTCTTCCTCTCCCTCTCCATCCATCAACTTTTATATTCAGCAAGGCGATTGGTCCCTGCTCATCACATGTCCTTACGAAGAACTGTCTTTGAAAGGGAATCAGCTGCGATTGCCTTTTAACTTTTCAACAATGAAAGAAAATATCGTGAGGAAACCCTCGGATCCCCACTGGGCCCGCGTGGTGGATTGTGGCCTGTTCCCACTCCCAGAAGAAAGGTGACCTTTGTACACTGGCGGCATGCAGTGGGATTGGTGTGCATTGCTTACTTATGCGTACTGCAGTTACCTGAATAACTACAGACTTTTAAAATAATAACATGACGCTAAACAATACACCGTGAATGTTTAGTTGTCTTACGGTCCGCTCAATGTATCCGTCATCAAATACCTCTAGGCGCGTTTTTTTACCGGTACTTAAGATAATAGGTACAAAAAAAAATAACCGCGCCCGCAACAGGGTATTTCTAACTACACACTGCGTCATAATAATGAATAATATTTATATTATAATAATATTTTTAAATTATTCAAATCTCATAAGTACCATTCATTTTTTTTTTTTAAATTTTTAGTAGTCATTGGACACATGAAGTGGGCTGCCGTTGTAAGACGACTAAAATAAAAAGTCACAGTGTTTACTTACCTAAGTTTCCAAAACTCATTATGAATGCAACTGCAAACGCCCAAGCCAGCTGATTATACACACTCATAGTTACGTCCAATAATAATAAAGCTGTAATTGGCAAAGTTAGTTTAGGCGGTACCGCTGTACAGCTGCCGGGAATTCTAACTGTGTGCCTGGAATAACACCTCCGTGTTGTAAGTCCGGCTGACGGGCGAGGGTTATAGTTAGAGCTAGGGTTGCCATCCCTATAGCTCGACGAATTCCCAGAGAAACAATTTAACTGTCCCCTTACCATTTGTGGGCACTTTTCAATTTATGGGTATTTGAAATCACTGATAAAATAAAAGAACATTAAAGTAGGAAATGCCAATTACATCAAGTCCGCCTCAGTACTGTGTGCTTAAAGTGTAAAATAAATCAATAAAATTTCCGAACTCTCTGCAAATGTCCGGCTTTTTACCCGACTGCGCGACGCAAAGGAGGGTAATGTGTTTATCAGTCTATGTATGTATGTATGTTTGTTTCTATGTGGCGTTCTAGAGACCAAATGCGTAGGCCGATTTTGATAATTCTTACGTCAATCGATTCGTCTTAACCTTGCGAGTGTCACTAAAGACATGACAGTAATCAAAATTCACCACAGCGACAACCAGACGCTATATTGTCAAAATGAAAAAAAATAATTCGATGAACTATGTCAAGTGGGGTATCGTTGAATAGGTATTTTAAAATCATCTTTAGGTTCCTTTTATCATTTTTCATTTTAAATAATAGTTTAGGATATATAACGATTTAAAGTTGTTTAACAAAACAATCATTCTCGCTAATTTTTTTCTTACTTATTGATTTGTTTTTATTTCAAGTATAAACGATATACAAACAAAAAAAAGCAGTGAAAAAGCATGAAGAAAATATTTAATTTGGATTTCTATTGTTTTTAGTTATCATCATTACATTTCTGTCACCAAAACTATTACGATTCACGACTCATAGTTCGGTAGGTAGGGTACATCAGTAGTTAATAAGTTTTTCGCTATAATATCTTAAAAACTGCGACTGCGAGTTAAACTTGAAAACCTGCGGCCTTTAACTGGCGAACGCCTTCAAAGAGAACGACAGAAATTGAAATCTATAGATTGGGTGATAATAGATGAGATTTCTATGGTACCTTACCTAAAGCTACGGAATATTAATCTACGCCTTCACGAAATGAAGCATAATCGACTGCACTTTGGTGGTTGTAATATTATTTTATTTGGGGGTCTAATGCAATTGCCACCTGTGTCCAAAACAACTGGCGGGGCTTATTGCTATCGACAACCTGCGACGTTAATAGGTGAAGTCAACCTCTGGCATCTATTTGATTTCTGTGAGTTAACACAAAATATGAGACAAGGACATGACACAACATTTGTGGATATATTCAATAATCTTAGAGTCGGTCAACTGACAATGCAACAATTGGAGATATTAGATAGTCGACGGGTAGAGATAGACGATCTCAATGAAATCATTCGAGTTTTCCCAACTACTAGACAGGTCGATGAACATAATCAAAAGATGACAACTGTATTGGCAAAAACTACTAGGTTGTATAAATTACATGCAGTTGATATATCAATAGAATCGAAAACATATGGTCAAAAACCGAAAGATGTTTATGTTTCTGATGATCCTAACAAAACTGGAGGAATCGTTAAATATTTAACAATCGGTTTAGGATCACGAGTTATGTTACGAAGAAATTTGAATGTTATCCATAGTCTTGTTAACGGAGCAATGGGTGTCATAAGAACAATTGAGTGGCCAGCTCTTCGGAGGGACCAATCGGAACCCGGAGAATTGCCACAGGCTGTTTATCTAGAATTTGACGACAAAGCGATTAAAAACAATGTTCCTGGAGTAGGAGTCAGAATCGAACCATCGACGACAGAATTCGATGCACTGCGCGGACAGGGTAAAATAGAGCGAAAAATGTTGCCACTGATATTGTGCTGGGGTGTAACTGTACACAAGCTCCAAGGAACTACTTTGGACCGAGCTGTGGTTGACTTAAGTTGACGCATTTTTGCTAAAGGTCATATGTAGCTTTGAGCCGAGTTAGGTCTCTAAAGGGACTAATCAACAGTAGTTTAGACCACCGCAAGTTACTAAATAATCCCCACGATATTAACTCCCTCAGTGAAATGACTAGATTGCGAAATTTACCATCTTATAACGAAGTCAATGAATCGTAACTAAAAAGTATAAAATAAAATAAAATAATTTAAAGAAAAACAAAAAACCCGACTGTGTAAAAACTAATTTTAAAAAATACGTGAAAAAATTAACTTAAATAAAAACTAAAAAGAAAGAAACAAGCCCAGTAGTTTAAATCATAAATTCTAATGCAGAACAGAACGACTCACAGTCGGGGCCCCTTGGGAAGATTTGATTGGTAAAATTTGAATGGGCCCCGACTGTGAGTCGTTCTGTTCTGCATTAGAATTTATGATTTAAACTACTGGGCTTGTTTCTTTCTTTTTAGTTTTTATTTAAGTTAATTTTTTCACGTATTTTTTAAAATTAGTTTTTACACAGTCGGGTTTTTTGTTTTTCTTTAAATTATTTTATTTTTTCAGGAGTTTTCTTTAAAAATGGTAACCCTAGAACGTAGCAAAATTAATACAACTTGTGATTACATTCTAATAGGTTGTTTAGGCAACAGTTTACGACGCCGGGAAACCTGTCAGTGACTTTTAGTAACATGAAGAAGTTAACGGGAGCGAAAAGTTACGCTTTACGGAGGTTTTATAGCGAAAAAAATTTAAAACTTTTCTTTTCTGTCGTGTTTGGGAAATTCGTTCTTCGTCATTTTAAAGAAAATTGTGTTAGAATGTTGTTCAAAAATAAAGATAATCACACTTGTGTAGGAATAAGTTCTTATTAAAGTAGTTATCTGTCTGTCCAATCTCTGTGCATGAAATCCGTTTAGCCGCTTTGGTGTGGAAAACTGAAAATATACCAGACAACAGAGTAACTTTGCCATTTATAATATTGCTAAGTATGTAAGGAGCACGTGACTAAATTATAACAGCCGCTCGAGTCAATCTTCAGGTTAAGCCCCGCTTACCTAGGTTGATCCCAGGATGGGTGACCACCAATTACATACCGAGTTTCCTCCATGCCTTGGAAAGCACGTTGAGCCGTTGGTCCCGACTGTCAAAGTAACATATCTACCATATTGTTAGGGTTCCGTACCCAAAGAGTAACCAACGGGACCCTATTACTAAGCTTCAGCTGTCCGTGCGTCCGTCCGTCTGTTCGTCTGTCTGTCAGCGGGCTGTATCCATGATCCGTAACAGGTAGACAGTTGAAATTTTCACAGAATGTGTATATCTGTTGCAGCTATAACAACAAATACCTAATAAAAATAAATTAAAAATTAAAGTAGGGTAGCCTACTTAGATGGTACAGAACCCTTCATGCGCGAGTTCGACTCACTCTTGGTCGTATTTTTTGTTACTTACTTTTTTTGCTATTCCTACAAAATTCCAAACGAAATACCTACTTCAAACATATCAAGAATGACTTACAAAACAAAATAACAAAAGGCATAGTTACACGGAATAGCGTTATGAATTCTCCTAATTTATTTTAAGTTGGGTTCAGAAAAGCAACGAGGGTCGTAGAACTGTCACCGAAACGTCAAGGGAACAAAATCTGTGGCCGTGTTTAGGTATTTGTGCGACGAAATTTTCTTACTTCCATTAATTAAACAAGATCGGCTAGATAAAGGACTATAAATCTAAATGATGAATAGGTAGGCTCACTCTACGGATCCGAATTGTAAATTGCTTATTTGTGAGCTGCGCTACCTATGTATGTGTTTGGTACTCGTAGCAGCGAAAATCATTAACAAAATGTTGAGCGAATTTTAGGGTTCCGTTCTGTTGCTAAAAGATAAAAACAGAACACTTATACTTTCGTCATGTTCGTCTAAACTTCTGTCAGTCTGTCAGTCTATCAGTCCGTCCGTTTCGTCTGTCCCCCTGTCTGTCAGTACGTCCGGTCCGTCCGAATAGCATATTGGCACTATATCGGTTAATAATGGAGAGAATGTGTATTCTGTGCTCAACTCACACTGTACTATACGAAATTATGAAAAGAACATCACGACTGTAATCTCTGATGGGTTAGGCAGAGGGACATTTAATGGTACACCCACATTTCGTCCGTTATGTTTAAATCCCATGGATTAGGGGGCGATTCTATTGCTTTGCCATCAATTAGGCACAAATCCAGATTCCGCACCTGTTACTGAGAAGTTTTCCTTTTCTTACTAATACCTATTATCTAAGAATTCAGCTTAAAAATCTTGTGTTCAATAACATTTATAATTTAACCAGGTCAGTGTAGGTTGTCCGTCTTTTTTTTAAGTATTACGTGCGATATTTCGTATACTTTAAAACTTCCCTTTCCAAGTATGAGAATAAGACAAAAAATTATTAAGCTGTGTGCCATTCCAGGCTGAAATTATTATGTACAGACACCAGCACATCAGGCTATCCCAAACTGTCAAATTTACCCAATCAACCCTGAACATAATGCTATAGCGATAAAGTTGAAAATCTATTAAATAAATTTAAAAAATTGTAGTAGCTTGATTTGCTGGCGTCTGTACATTGATTTTATCTGCCGCAACACATGAGTCATCTAGCAATAAAGGTTTACCATCCTCTTGGCGCAAACTTCTTAATGAAAATGTGAATTATATTTTTTTTAACAAACCTAAAATAGTTGCATAATTTAAGACCATGAGGAAAAAATTATCATAAGCATTTTTCTTCTTTTTGGAATTGATTGTTTTTTTTTAAACCGACTACTATTATCTAAATTAAATTGTCAATTTCTAAATGAACAAATAACTTTGATTTCAGATAGTACGCTAGTTATGTTATTGATTGCAAAGTATTATTTTCTAAGACTAAATAATTAACACTAAATACGATTTTATCACAAGTTCGTACAGACACAATCGCGCACTTGCGATGACTCGAGTATTCGCTTTCCACTGGGTCTTCCCCAATTGTTTTCCGCGCGGCCATTTTGCGGGGTTGAATTCTGACAATAAAACGAGTGACTAATGGACTCAAATTAACTAAACAGTTTCCAACCGTATATAAATACGGAGACGGACAACATAGCCATCAGTTGAACTTTGCATCAGTTACCTGAAGCATCAGTAGTATTTACTCAACGAGAAGAAGTCCCTTCACAACCGTAAACATGTCGAAGAGTTACCAATCAATGTTGCTGTTGGTGTGCTTCTCATTCTTGGTGATCGTCTCGTCGCCGCAGAATGCAGTCCAGGCGGATGTACTCATTGGCAGCTGCGTATGGGGTGCTGTGAACTACACCTCAAACTGCAACAGTGAGTGCAAAAGACGTGGATACAAAGGCGGACATTGTGGAAGCTTTGCTAACGTTAATTGTTGGTGTGAACAATAGACAACAATTAACATTACACCGCATCTTAATCGACAGACTTTGATAGTACTTATTTATGGTTTTTTAAATCAGCTATCAAGAACGGCAAATTGGAGCTGAATATATGTTCGTAATTGTTACTAATATCTCCTTTTTTTTTGTTTGTAATATTCTACGATGTACTTCGATTAAAATGATTGTTTAAATTGTATTTCTGTATTTAATTTCATTCTTTTTTATTTACGGTGAGCAAAACGAAACCTTAGAAATTTAAACGAAGAATTTTTTTCTAGCCATTAAACAGGCTTGGAAATTTAAAAATCAAATTAAAATCATTTATAAATGTCAAATAAAAAAATCCAAATCGTCAGTAGACGCAAGGTAGGCAAACAGACGATTTAGGCATTTTAAAATAATACTTAGTGTTTCATCTGGAAATAAGTTTTTTTGCTCATAATTAGTAAGCAGGGCCTCACCAACACCGAAAACCGAAATGGACCCTCTTCTTCAATTCGAGGACCACGGAAGTTCTCTTGCGAAATCTTAACCCAAAAGGAATAAAGCATCGGCTTTTTGATATACATAGTTAAATGACCTACGTTCTAGTACGTTCGAGTACGTTACGTTAGTAACTTAGGCTGATGAACCTTAACTAAAATTCTTAAAATCTTTTAGTAGAGACAACATTTTTATGTTGATCTACTTCTACATAGGCAAACTCAGCTTTTGGAGTGAAGTAGGACAAATCAAACGGAGAGGGGGGTAGGTTATCAGGAATTTCCTGAAGTACTCAGTACTTATAATAATATAATTTATCTACTGAGGTATGTGACGCAGAATCTAGGAAGAGCCTAGAGGTGGCACTTTAAAAATCAGCCAAGTGCCTTTCGGACCACGCATAGTGAAAGGGTCTATAGTCGGTCTGAATATTTACGCAAAAATGAGGTTGTAATTCAAAGTAATTATGAAAACTTAATCTATGTATTTAAGTAATCAAAAAAAAATTCATACCTCATAAATTCATGATGGAAATTCATAAAAAAAGGTTTATATTTTACGATAACAGGTAATACTTGTACCGATGGTCTCGTGGTCGCAAGCGCGACTGCTGACCGTGGGGTCCTGGGTTCGATTCCCGGGTTGGACAAAAACCCAACTCTAAGTCTTTGAGCTAAGCTGCGGACAGACAGACAGACAGACATGGCGAAAGTTTAAGGGTTCCTTGTTTGTTGACTACGGAATCCTAAAAAGGAAGAAAGAAAGACTACCTATAGAATTTGATGTTATTGGCAAGCAGTTACATTAAATGAGTAACAGCATCGCGTGCAAAAAACGCACAGTGCACGTGCAATGATCCACATCTGCGCAATTGAAGCCCGAATGAATAAAATTGCACGCGTACTGTGCGCTAACCGCTCGCGAACAAGTTCAAGGATGTCCATACTATGTTCCTCTTCCTAAGGTATACCCGAACAGCACTGTTCGTGGGCGAGCGGGCAGAGGTATGGACCCAGTTTTGCAAACACAATTTTGGAAAAGCAATGATGAAATATTGGCAAAACATAGTGACACCGAACTGCATACCGTTGTAGGTATAGATACTTGTCCCCATTATTGCAAATAAATTTGACATTTTGACACACATGAAAGCAATACAATAAGCGTAATGCCTTGACTTTGTCGTGAAAATATTGGTTAGAATTCCGACAAATTCTGGTGTATCAAGGAAGGTCAGCTGATTCCCCCGGGACGTGACTTGCCGCCCCTGGCCTCTTCCTAGTTCCTGCTGTTCACACATCCAGGTAACTTAGTACCCCAGGGTAATTTCTTACTTCTCTTTCGTACACTTTTAATGGAGTACTCAGGCATAGGTACCAGGTACTGGTACCAGGTACTGGTACCAGGTACTGGTACCAGGTACTGGTACCAGGTACTGGTACCAGGTACTGGTATCAGGTGGTTTGCCAGAGTACTACATTCTTCATTCCTTTATTTGATTGGTCCTCCCTTAGTTCAAAAGCTGAGTCTACCTATATGCAGCAACATAACTATGCCGGTGCCGTCCTTCTGGGGTGAAACTGAGCAGACGAACTTCTAAGATTCTGCAGCTGAGGTAGGTACTCCCATTTCGGTTTTAGCTATAGCTAAACTAAATAATGCTCGTCGAATTAAAAACCGGCCAAGTGCGAGTCGGACTCGCGCACGAAGGGTTCCGTACCAATCTGTAATAAAACGGCAAAAAATATCATGTATGGTAGCCCCACTTAAATATTTTAGTATTCATTATTTGTTGTTATAGCGGCAACACAAATACATCATCTGTGAAAATTTCCACTGTCTAACTATCACAGTTCATGAGATACAGCCTGGTGACAGACGGACGTACAGACAGCGAGGCTTAGTAATAGGGTCCCGTTTTACCCTTTGGGTACGGAACCCTAAAAACAGATAGAAATAAAATACAGCAATGAAATTTAAATAATAATTTTAATCGAAGACAGATCAAACAAAATTACAAACAAAACATAATAACAATTTCCGTTTCTTGATAACTGACTATCAAAGTCTGCCAATTCGTTTAGTGTCCAAATTATCTTACAGTCGAATGTGAGTTCTATTGTTCGCACCAACAATTAACATTAGCAAAGCTTCCACAATGTCCCCCTTTGTAGCCACGCCGTTTGCACTCATTGTTGCAGTTGGAGGTGTAGTCGACAGCACCCCATACGCAGCTGCCGAGATGTACGTCAGCTTGGACTGCATTCTGAGGAGACGAGACGATCACCAAGAATGTGAGGCACACCAACAACAACATTGATTGATAACTTTTCGACATGTTAGCGGTTATGATGACAAGATTTCTTGTGCAAAAATACTACTGATGCTTCAGTTCAACTGATGTCTATGTTGCCCGTCTCCGTATTTATATACGGTTGGAAAGAGTTCAGTTAACTTGACTTCACTAGTAACTCGTTTTATGATCAGTATTCAACCCTGCAATGGTTGCGCGGATGCTACTAGTATGTGGGGTGTCCCAAACAGCGGGTACACGAGTCATCGCAAGTGCGCGAACTATTTTTGTACGCACTTGTGCTCAAACCAATAGGTGTCCGTAAAATATGTAAATTTTATAATATTTTAAGAAACTTGGAAATATTTTGCAAAAAAAAACATAACTTGCGTTCTATATGAAAATATTAATTTTCAATTTAATTTAGTCCCTGTAGTAAATGTGTACTCATTTAGACCTGCATTTTTCTCGTCACGATCTTAAAATATGCAACTATTTTGGGTTTGTCAACCAAAATTAACGTAGGTACCAACCTTATTTAAAATGTTTGAGTTTGCACCAAAAGGGGTAAAATTTTGTTACTGGATAAGTCATATCCCCCGCACGACCACAGAAGGGTTAAACAAATTAAAGTAAGGAAAATCCATGTATCAAGTGGGTTGTGCGGCTTAACTACGTAGTTAGTAAGCCGCGCAGTTGAAATTTAGTCATTATAATATGTAGATGAAGTTATTGTTTTTTTTCCTTACTATTGTCCTGGGAAGCTGGCTTGGGTTTAAAGTAAACCCAAGCTGATGACGTTGACCTGAAAATAATGATCACAAATATATTGTGTCGTAGTAGGTAAACACAAAAGCTGGATTGGGTAGTTTTGTAAAATTTCGTTCTTGTTCACACGTTATTATTGATATAGATTGAATTTTCCAAGTGTGTGTGGATGGCCAAAGAAACACTATGAATAGCGAAAAGTATATTCTCAAAGGACTCGCAGAGTATACTTACTCTTTATTGTACACAAAAAAAATACATCATAAATTGTTACAATATTACATGTGCAAGGGTGAGCTAATGAGCTTACCACAGAAAGTAACATTAACATTTTCGAAAAATGAATTTTCCTGACCAGGAATCAATGATTTAAAAAAAAAGACAATGTTACTATTTTTCCTTTTTCAACACCTAAATAGTGTAGCTTATAAAAATCAGATTCTGGGAGGTGCATGCACTGTCTGGAACCCTTACAGTCAAGGTACGCACAGGATAGTCCGATTAAGCAGACGACATAGGTTGACCTGCAAGATGCCGCCATTACCAAAAAAAAAGATCATGATGCAATTACCTATGACAAACCAGAGTGTTGAATTCACCCTGTATCATCTCGTTGTTGCATAGGCATTTCTGAGCTATGCATTCGCGGTCGGTTTCCAGTTTAACCAGGTGCTCCAGAATACCGGTATTCATTTGTTTATTTTTAAACGTACTTTAATGCACGCATGCTAGTTTTATTTTTTTTATTTATAGTTATTTGTGTATAAGGATGGTTATAAGGGTAGAGGAAGACCAAAGAAACGGTGGATGGACTGTGTGAAGGATGATATGGCTAGAAAGAAGGTGTCTGCTGCGATGACGAGTAATAGAGAAGTATGGAAGAAGAAGACGGAAGAAAGACCACGCTTCTTCAACGAGCCGAATCAGACCAATCAATAGACCATGGCAATATTGTCAAGAGTTAGGTAGCAACATCCTAAAGAACTTGCAATCTCGCATACTTACTCATTTCGCCAGTTTTGTAATAAAAAAACCAGATTCCTGGCTGTTAATGAGAAATTGCTGGATCCAACAAAACCTTACCCCGACCGTATTCTCAGCAGCACTCGTGACCGCTGGACCAACGCGGCAGTCATAATTCTGTAAGAAGTCTTTAATAGACAGGCTCCATAGACAAAAATGAAAACTGGGGATGAACTAGTCCTGCCCAAAACTAGGCCAAAAATAAATAAGTGAGCATCAGGACGTCTAGCGACTGTACCAAGTCAAAGTGACTGGCTGTATTTATCTGATCCTTTTAAACCCGACGGCCAAGATGGGTTAGATCATTATGTTTGCACGCGTATCTTTGTTTGCGTAGCAAATTTAGATGCAGCGATACGGTATTCAATTACAGATTACCTAGTTCTGCTGCAATGTTTTGTTTGTGTACTCTCATACCAGTTTTCACTAACACTAAGCAATATAATATAACATCACGCCTGTAATCTCCGAAAGGTTAGGCAGAGGTGTATCTAATAGTACACCCACATTTTGCCTGTTATGTTTAAGTCCCATGAAATAGGGGATGAGCCTATTGCAATACACCAGCCATAAATCCAGACGCCGCTACTGAGAAATTCCTGATTTGCCCGACCTGGGAATCGAACCCAGGACCTCATGCTTAGCAGTCGCGCTTGCGACCCTTAGACCAACAAGTCCGTCCTAAGCAACAGTAAGAAAATGACTAATATTCTATTCTCAGTGCTGAGAATCCAACAGTGCGTGGTCATAAATCATAAGTATTACTCGTACTAATTGATACGACATCATTACGAAAGGGTCCCCTCAATTGCTAATTGGGTCTTATTATCGTCATTATATCACAATAATAACCTATTAGATACCATAAGCCATAAAAATACTAGTAGTGTTATTGGGTTTTTCAGGAATTTCTCAGTAGCAGCCACGGAGTTTGGATTTGCGGCCGGTTGATGGCAATAGGCTCGCCCCCTATTACAAGGGACTTAAACATAACTGGCGAAATGTGGGTTTACTATTAGGTACACCACTGCCTAACCATTCGAGATTACAGGCGTCATGTTATGTTATGATGTTAATAAAATACAAAAAAAATAACTACAGGAAATTCCGTAAGCGATTATAGGCTGTTGACTTCAGAAATTGTAATATATGATGACAAAAATAGAGTCTCATCCTGTCTCGCTGTCCCTAAATGTCCATAAGAGCGATTTTACCTTGTTTTTCCTTATAGCTCTAAGTTTTCCTCATTGCAATAAGTAGTGCATGCATTTGTTGCTCACGGAAAACCCTACTCCAACTAACTGTTATAAATACAATCCGGTCTCGATAACCGGTACATAATTTTGTAAATCTATCTTCTACATAATGACTGGATACTCGTAATTATGATGTATAATCGCTATTTAATCACATCGTATGTAATCAATATGTTGATAAACTGACGCTTGTTCACAGACTAAGGAAATTAATTAAGGAATTTCCTAAGTAGTTTTTAAATGATTATGATAATCTGGTATTAATTGCTGACCTAGGTCATCATTGATGTCTACAGGGTTATTTGTAAAACACCAGAAACCTCTTAAGAGGTCATTGTACTCATCACTATGAACAACTTTTACTATGGGACCAAACCTGAAATCGCGAAAAAGAAAACAGCTGTTCCATACATTTATGATCGATTAACTCGTCAAAATGTAGGGAACACCCGTTTTGGTCCCATAGTAAAAGTTGTTCATAGTGATGAGTACAATGACCTCTTAAGAGGTTTCTGGTGTTTTACAAATAACCCTATATAGGCTTTACGTCTTGTGAATACGACGCTTCATCAAAAGGGGCTTGCAACTAAGTAGACATTGCGCGGATCGAGAGATCTTAGAGTAATAAGCTGCACTTCGGTCAATCCATGGATGGGTGACCATTCTATTAACGTTTCGAGTCCTCTCAATGCTTAGGAGAGCACGTAAAGTCTTCAGTCCTGCGCCAGATCGCTACACAGTTGTGTCCGAATGCCGTCCCATCAGGCTAGGATAGTAATTATGGAACAGAGAGTTCACCTGTGTACACTTGATGTGCACTATAATATCTTCTGTGTACTTGGTTAGGCTCCGATAAAATGGCTCCCGTGTTCACACAATATTCGAACGGAATGATATTAGGTACCTACGGTGATAGATAATAAACAGTATACTTAAGTTGCATGAACATTTTGGGTCTGGGTGTTTTTCTATCTATAATATGTATGTATTTACAAAAAAAAAAAAATATATGTAGTTTATCAGCCATCTAGCTACCATAACACAAGCATTAGGTTGCTTAGCTTGGGACTAGATGGTGCTGTGTGAAATGTCCAGGGATATTATATTATTTTTAAAGAGACATCGTAGTTAATTCTTCCATTCTTCATACATCACAAAGCCAGATAAGGTTCTCAAACAATTAGGGGATTCAAAACGAAATTAGAGTTTTATATAATTCCCTAAGCATCGTAGTGGAACATTGAGTCCTGTGTAGTCCTCTGGGGGAATGGCCTAGGGGATTTTAGTGTAACGAGCGGTTTCCTTTTAGATGGAGACTAAGCCCGAGAACCAAGCTCCTAGTCCTACTCAGGTACCAAATCCAATTTCAAACGCCTCACATGCTATCAAAACACTCGGAACCCATGAATATAATATGTTAAAGTTAGAGCCGAGCAGTCGCGCACAATACCGTGAAATCCGAAGCTTTAGCTGATAATGCGGCACCTCTGCGTTCCTCCGTCGACGTTTAAACGCTGGGCGCCCTGTGCGCGGGAGATAGTACTACGCTCACTAATACTTCAGTAAGTCTAGTTTACCGGCTGCCAAGCACTGCCAAGCTTCGCTCCGAACGTATCTGTGGACCGCACTTGGCTAGGTAATGAAAAGACCTCGTAACGGCTCACCGAATGAAGCGTTTGTATACAATGGCGTAGCAAGCACCTAATTGTTTTGTAGCTACGTTTTGTTTTACTTATGTTTTCAGAATGGTTCTGTTTGGGGATTTGTTTTGTCGGCGCTACCTTATTTACATACCTAGTCAACGGTATTCTGAAAAAAATATCCTAAATTTTTTTTACACAAATACTATTGTTTCTTAACTAAAGATTACTTTTAGTTGGGTATTACCAGATACAGGTTTTACCTAGCGGGAATGCCAGGGTCAAAAATGCAAACACAAAAAGTATTTATTATTAGACAGATACCTATTTAGTTGTTAGTGTTTTGTTTACTCACGTTCTTGTGTATTCAATGCAAGAAGAGTCTGTCTGCGTACGAACCAATGAACCCACGACCTGCACCTTGTAAATCGCGGATATTTACACTGGACGATCCACCAGTCACGATCAATGCGACGTAACGCAGACGATTTTAAGCTTAAATGCATTAGGTACTCAATATGATATAGGTACATTGCCGTCTAGGAGTCGCCTAATTCGATGTCCTCCCCAGAATTACGCGACACTTGTTGTAAACAGGTAATTACCAATGTCACGCTAATCTAATTCCCCTCAAACACCTAATGGTTCTTCGATGTCTTCCCCGGAATTACGCGACACTTGTTGTAAACAGGTAATTACCGATGTCACGCTAATCTAATTCCCCTCTAACATCTAATGGTTCATTACTTACGTGAGGGCAAGAAAGTATTGTTGCCATTGTTGGTTAGCCGGTGATGAGAAAATAAATGTTATGGCTTCTTAATTGCCGACCAATGAAGTATCATGTTATGTTCGTAATAGTCATTTTGCTGGCGTCTGTACATATTACTAACAGAAACCATATGACCTTTGGTATCATAGCCAGTTTTTTCGATTGTATTGTATTTATTTATTCTTATGAACAGAACGCATTTGTCACTAAACATTTTACTCAGATCTTTTTGCTGTATAAATATAGATACGACTATCAGAAACCATAATACCTTTGCTTTGGTATCATAGCCGACGGAGTTTCTTCGTTTGTATTGTTTACGAGCACTTCGCCCGCGACTTCGTCTGCAAACATTGTGATAGCTCGGCTAATTTGCATGATTTAGATATAATTTATAGCCTATGTTTCTTCCAAATACTTTCTATTGGGGAAAAATTGGTTAAAAACGGGTCAGAAGTTTCGGAGTTTATTCGTTACAAACCTACAAAAATACAAATCTTTCCTCTATAAAATATTAGTGTAGATTATTAGGTACCTACAAAATAACTAAAAGAACAGCGTCCACTAGATCCGCAAATACCTAGCCAAGGGACAACATTGAACGAAGAAAGACAAATGCCATTACTCCGATAAAATCCGATTCCGATATTGTATGGTCTCGCACCATAATGGAGATAAAACTAATATCTAGGTATTTGCCATATTTAGGTGTTACATAGGGGGTTACTTACCCATTTACCTTTTCAAGTAAAACTTGGAATAAATTAAAAACGAACTTTCATTTTAACTTTCATTATATTTCAATATTTTTTTAAACAAATCCAAATAAATGCTCAAAATAGACATAATTACATGTTGAAATTATTATTTTTTCGATAAAACTAATACTATAACTTTACATAATAATTTACACATAATTTAGAACACAAAATAATAATAACATGGTTCCTTTAAATTTAGGGACAAACCTTTACTAATTAATTAAAATTAAATAACAGATATTAGGGTTTTCACTCGGTTGGAACCGCCTAGATTTGAGACTGGTATGAATTACAGTAGAGGCTATGCTAATTCAAACTTGTGTCATATTTACGGTCGGATACGGGATAATGTACATACATGTTATGGCTATAGAGTTTAGCCAAATAGCCGAATAGTCGGCTAGCCTCTGACCCTATTCAAAAACCTGGCTTTTTTACATATATAACATCACGCCGGATATCCCCGAAGACTTAGGCAGAGGTGTACCTACCTAATAGTGCACCCACATTTCGAAGCATTTAATGTAGTCCAGAAAAACCGGCCAAGTGCGAGTCGGACTCGCGCACAAAGGGTACCATTATCTATAAAAACGGCAAAAAAATCATATCTGTTGTATGGGAGCCCCCCTTAATATTTTTTTTTTTTAATTTTTAGTATTAATTGTTGTTATAGCGGCAATAGTAATACATCATTTGTGAAAATTTCAGCTTTCTAGCTATCACGGTTTATGAGATACAGCCTGGAGACAGACAGACAGACAGCGGAGTCTTAGTAATAGGGTCCCGTTTTACCCTTTGGGTACGGAACCCTAAAAAAGTATGTTTGATTTTTATCGTATCGTGTTTTGAACTACACGGATATGAAAGAGAAAGGAGTAAATGATGCCGTGACGTCTGACAGGGGAGAATGGAAGAAAAAAAACCGGCCAAGTGCGAGTCAGACTCGCGCACCGAGGGTTCCGTACAAACCTGTAGGTATATAAGTAAAAGTTATGGTATTTTTATTGCTAAATGAAATCCATAACATAACAATGTGGAAAGCTGACGGTACCTTGTCAATACATATATGAAAACATTATGTATGTTCGGAAAAATCTTCATCTCTTTAAGAAGAGAAGTGATAGACATAATTTTAAAAATTTAAGATTTTCGGAATTTTTCCTATATGTGTACTTTATAACGTTGCTTCATGCCAAATTTCAAGATTCCAGGTCGTCTGGAAGTATCCTTTAGGTTTTGATTCCCTTGCGAGTAGTTGCGAGTTTCAAAATATGCGGCTTTAATTGCTGTATCTTTTGATTGCGTTGACGTAGAAGTTTGATTTTGTTACAGCTTAAAGATATTATAGACTTGAGTATTTGTTAAGAATTTCAATATAATACCACTACGCGTTCATGAGTAAAGGGGTAATAAGTTTAAAATTATTAAAAATATTTTTATTATATGATGTAACTAAAAATTTATGCTTTTCGCAATTTTTCCTTTATCTGTGTTATAAGACGTTGCTTCGTACCAAATTTCAAGATTCTGAGTTCACGGGAAGTACCCTGTAGGTTTTGATTCCCTTGCGAGTAGTGGCGAGTTTCAAAATATGCGGTTTTAATTCCTGTTTCTTTTGATTGCGTTGACATAGAAGTTTGATTTTGTTACAGCTTGAAGGTATTATAGATTTGAGTATTTGATATGAATTTCAATATAATACCACTACGCGTTCATGAGGAAAGGGGTAGTAAGTTTAAAATTATTAAAAATATTTTTATTATATGATATAACTAAAAATGTATACTTTTCGCAATTTTTCCTATATCTCTGCTATAAGACTTTGCTTCATACCAAATTTCAAGATTCTGAGTTCACGGGAAGTACCCTGTAGGTTTTGATTCCCTTGCGAGTGTCGAAAATTTGCGGCATAAACGGGAGTATCTTTTGATCGCGTTGACTTAGAAGTTTGATTTTTTCACAGCTCCAAGAGACCATAGACTTGAGTATTTGATATGAATTTCAGCTTGATACCTCCACGCGTTCCTGAGAAAAAAGGTCTTGACAGACAGACAGACAGACGGACAACAAAGTGATCCTATAAGGGTTCCGTTTTTACCTTTTGAGGTACGGAACCCTAAAAACGTGTTGCACCGACCCCAAATAGAATGGGACAAGGGCAGGAAGATGATGTTTTGAACTTTTGCATCTCTCGAATACAATAATAATCAGTCTTAAAAGTTTATTCTAACGAACAATTTACTTGAAATCAACAGTTTCATATTGATGTGATCAGTAGAACAAACTATAGATAGGTAAGTACTTAAAGTACTTCAAGTAAAATAGTTTTATTATTGTTAATAAAAAATCAAAAGTGGTTATTAGAGACCGTGCGGTGTCGCGTTTCTTGAATACACAATACAGGTTTGGGATAACCCGCCTTTACTATATTTTTTACTTATTTTTCCTCATAATATGGTAAACAAGTTCTTGCGACAAGGTATGCAGTTGTTAGGCCACTTACTGTATGTAAATGTGTAATGTAATTGTAATCTTTAAGGAAAAATCGTAAATCAGAGAACGCTAAATGATAAATAATACAGAACATGGAAGAGGGCCAAAATATGTACGAGTATGCATGTAGTTTGCGTGTCATTGTACGTTAACAACATTGATAAACAAACCGTACGCCTGATTGGGATTTCCCAACCGCAAAAACGACAAACTTCCATGCCTACTTTCTTTCCTCTTAAGGAGAAACTGTCGTTATTTACGAAACTCCTATCACAGAATACTTTCATGCTTTTTGATTTAGGCTGTATGGTCTGTCAGTGAATTTAATTAGTAGGGCCATTATCACGATGTCTGAATAGCCACTACTTACCGAATAAATTCAAAAATGGAATAGAATTTCTATGAAATTATCTGCCAAAGTTAACAGGAACTTAATCGCCGGTGGTGAAACAGGCCCTAAGTGTAATTTATATTTTATAGTACATGCAACCTATTTGCATACTTTTACGATAGTTTAATTTAAAAAAAAACCTTGTAAATCAAAGTAAAGTTTTACTTTAAACTCTTCAAAGAAAAATAACTTCTTTGTCAATAACCAACGTGTGTGTATATATGATATGAATTAAGATTAATAAAGACAATGTCTGAAATTTTGGATACAACACTGGGTAGGTACAACCATAGGCTGTTAGTTTAGTTATTTCTTTAATAAATAAATATTTGATATTCCGTCATTTTCTTTTATATAAAAAGTAGTAAACGGTTCACTATCTAGACATTGTGTTGCCCTATTATTAAAAAAAAAAAACATTACAAATTATCTTCAGATGTGTGGTTATGGATTATTTTAATAACTTTAATATTAGGAAGCACTTTAGTAGAGGAAGACCAAACAATGGATTATATGGCTAGAAAGGAGGTTACTGCTGAGATGGCCAGTAATAGAGAAGTATGAAAGAAGATATGCTGCGCCGACTCCAAATAAATTGGGATAAGGGCAAGAGAATGTTGATAGTATTAGGAAGCACTTGTGACATGTGGCCGGTAGTTAAGGGTGTTCGTCTTACGGATGTAGGTAAGAAACTAAGAACGTCATTGTATATTTAAAAAAGTAGACATCTTTAAAGTAATACATTTGTTATTTTAGAGGTCGCGAGTCTCGTTTAAAAAAGTAAACGTCGACGTCATTCGATTTTTGGTAAATCAATTTCCTAGCTAAAAATCGTACAGGTTGATTTTGAAAAGAATATTGTCCCTATATTTACCCGACTGCGTCAGAAGGAGGGTAATGTTTTTAAGGCCTAATTTCATTTTATCTTGCATGTTTCAGCAAAGGTTTGTCCACACAAAGTAATAAAATACACAAAATATTTAACTAAATAAACAACATTAAAAGCCACGATGCAATGAAATCAAGACGCAAGACCTATTCTCCAAAAAGAACTTTCGAATTTTGTCGTGAAATACAATAAATTATTAACCATAGAAATCCATTAAGCGCTTGTAAAAAAAATAATTCAAAATCTATCTTAGTATTCCGTACCACAATTAAACCACACAATTCACAATACATTGGTATTTCGACCCGTAGCCCGCTTTCACTCATAACTAGCCATGACGATCCCACAGCTGGGAGACAGGCCTCCTCTCTATAAGAATAGGCTGTAATAACTAGTCGAGCACTAAGCGACACTTAAGTAAAAGCTTAAATATTGCACTGTTGGAATTTGAACTCTCTACGGTGAGCCGCGTGTAGAAAATTCAACGGCACTTTCATTCGGGCACTCGCTGTGCTCAGGGCTTCGCTCATGTGACTGTATATTATTTTTGTATTACGATTTATTGGCAACGTGAAGGCATATTATATTCGTAATATCCTCTACAAAATCTCTAGACTTAAGCGCTACCATACCGGGAGCATTCGCCTGTTATGTAGCAACCGCCGAAATGTCGGGAACTCAAAATAAATTAAGCGTGGTAAGTATCCCGTTTTTAGTGTTAATGATAATGTAATGTAAATAGTTCAGATTCGAGTATTACAATGGACAACCTATAGTTACGATACAATTTGTGACAATCACTTGTTTCTAAGACCGAATCGCGGGTGTTACATTACAGGTTACTCACTCATCGGGACCGTCTATTTGTAACGTTATGCAAAAAATCGGAGAGCAGCGGTGGCCCAGAGGTTGCGGCCCCGACTTACGAACAGTAAGTCGTGGGTTCGAACCCAGACAGACGCATTACTTTGTGCAATTTATTTCATCACCACTGCTCTCAAAAATGGTGAAGGAAAACGTTCGAACATTCGAAGACATGTGACATCTACCAACCCGCACTGGGCCAGCGTGGTGGATTATATAAGATATATTATTGCCCATTCCCTCTCATAGAAAGGAGGCCGTGTGTCCCAGCAATGGCAACATTATAGGCTGATTATGCTGCTCAAAATCGAATCTTGTTTTGTTACCTTTAACGGTAAAGGCGTTCCCGCGTGTATATTACTTCAAACCAAAACGTTTATACATATATTTTGCAGGTAGTGAAATGGGGCATTGGTGTTCCAAGTATAGTCCTTGCCGATCAAAAAGCTAGCAAGCAAACTTCCATAATTATCTATATCTTAGTTTAAAGATGCCGTAACGGCAGTGTGTGCGTACCTTGAGCCTTCAATAGTAAATAAAACATGATACCAGATACCAGAAACCGGATACCAGAAATCTTAGTACTATTTTCAAAGGCACGGAATACTATAAATGCTTCGGAACACAATTTTTAAACTAATTTTAATGACATACGGTTAAGATTCGGTCAAATTAGTACCTACACTACCTACGGATAAACTGCAGACACGGGTACACAGACAGATAATGTACTGAAGTCCGTCATTGTCTGGTGTCTGCAATCTGTCCGTGCTGGTTTGACGACTTTTAGCCTTTTAAAGTTCATTATTCTAACGTCGGATATAAGAAAAAGACGCAACGAATTGTAAATGTAAATTTGCTAAATATTTTCATATAAACATTATATAAAAATCTAATTTGCATAGTTTGCAACATTGGCTCAACATGTAGGTAAAAAGAGCGTTGAATGAAAAACAACATAATAGAGACAAAAAAGTCAAATTCATTAATAAGATAAATTTTGAAACAAATTCATTTGAAAATAATTTTAATACATATGCCAAACGTCGTTAAGGATCAGTCCAACTGGTACAGACAAATTGCGGACCTGCTGCGGACACCGGACACTGACGGATACTTTCGTAAGTATTTATATGGAGGTGTCCGTGTCCATGTCCGCAGCCAAGACCGCAATTTGTCCGTACCGATTCGTTCTTACTTTAAAAGTAACGAAGAAGAGTAAAACACTGGTTCTTATAACAAATTAACAAAATATAGGCTTTGAAGTGAACTTTGTAAAGTCCTGACCAGATTTACTGCGACTGCCAAACTATTTCGATGTCTCTAATCTAGTTCTCACTACTTCATTTTTTTTGTTAAAAAGACTTGGACCACACTAGCGGTTTCAACTAGCGTTTTTTTACTTACATTTTTACATATAATGCCATAAGCCTTATTCGATACAAAAGTCTATTCCTTGTCCATGACATATTAAATTACATACATAAACTCACGCTTTTTTCCAAGAGGGTAGGCAGAGCGCCACCTGCTACGATCCTTACACTCGTATTGAATTAATGCAATTTAAATAAATAATATGAGCCAGCATACAAGGTGCTATTAAAATTACTATAAACCTAAACAGGGGTATTCATCAAACCTTTTTCCACATGGGGGTAGGCAGAAACCACAGAACGCGACCTACTAAGTCCTTACATACTCCTTGCGCCGCGGTACTCATCATTATGAAGTTTTTTTACTATGAGATAAAACCGCGAAAAAAATCAGCTGCAATTTGAACTTAAATGTATGGACATTTAAGTTCAAATTACTTGACAAAATGTAGAAGCTGATTTGTCTTTTTTAGATTTCGGAGTTAGTCCTCAGTATAAAATTTATTCGCAATTAATACACTGACCCCTTTTCAAGATCCCCTTGTATTAGGTAGCTTGTGACCGGAAGTACATTTCAATATCCTATCTAATCGATATTAACGTGCTTAGTCAGATTTTCATAATGCAAATTAAAACCGCTAGGTAAAGCCCGTACCATCTGACCCACCGGTAAAACAAGAACGCACATTAAATTCGAATACAATTGGTCGTTACTAATTGCTGACCGTTTGCGAATTAGGACGCAGTTACATAATGACGGAACCAACAAATTAATTGTAAAGGTAATTGACGACTCGCAATATAGCGACGGTTTTAAATAGTTGTCTGTGTTTGTAATTTACTTAATTAGTTCCATTATCGCGCTTAATGAATAGACTAACTAATTTAATCTCGTTTTTTGGACAGGCATATAAAATAGTACTAACTCGGGTGGAAAATAGTACTAAAACGGGTGGAAGGACACCGACGCTGTAAAAGTTACCACATATTCAGTACATAATTCTGAACACAACCCACACGTAGAAATTTTTCGTCGGTTATTAACAAAAAAATCTGCTGTTTCCTACAAAACTGCAAAACCTACACTATCAAAATGTATGGAACAGCTGATTTTTTTTTCACGAATTTATCTCTTAGTAAAAAATGTTGGTTCAGAATGATTATACTGAATACGAAGTAACTGTTTTAGCGTCGGTGTCCCTACCACCCTGTTTAGTACTATTTTTCTTTTTCACATTAGAGAACAGTATGCAAGACCCACCCTATATAAAACAGGCACGGATTGTGCGATATGCATTCTGAATGTCGGCGACTTTGCAAGTACCTGTCAAATATTTCGCTTTTCAGATTTTTAATAAATAAGTGCACTCCATAGTTATTTAATCATTTAATTTAAGTAGTAATATTGACAAATTTATCGAAACAGCGAAGTAATTGACAGCTATTGCGACGTTGCAACTTACAGATGGCGCCTCCTAAAGAAGACTAGAAAAAATCTCACACAAACCTTTGAACCTAAGTCTCGTTGACGAAAAATGTAACTGCGTCCTAAATCATGTTACAATAAAAAACAGCTTAAAAATACATTTGTGCAATAATTTGATAAACGCCTAACTACTCAACTGCTCATGGCACCTCGCGAGAAATTCTCATATTGTACTATAACGCTAAGTATTTACTCGTTGTCCATTTAATGACACCTTAGGTACCCGATACCTACTCAAATTTTAGCACCTAGTATTCATAAACATTATTTTAAGTACTAACAAATTCAATATTATACAAAAGAATTATGCAACAGTAATAATACTTTAGCATAATGAACGTTATTTTTTTTTCATAAACTTAAATTACGATAATTTCGGTAGGTAACTTAAAATTCTTTTAACTCTTAGGGTAAACGAGATTGGTAGGAAACTATTTTCTAATTATGAATGCACGTTTTAAGGCAACAAGCGCAAATTATTTTTTTATTTGTTCGTTTCTAATTAACAATTAAACTTGGTCCGTATTCGTGCAATTTTTCTTTAAAATAACATCAGTGCCCAGGCTAAAAGATTGTGCTATCCAAACACTACAATCGGCAGCCATACAAACATACAAATACTCGACACGTAAACATTTAACATCGTCAATCACAATTAGAAAACCAGTTTCTCAAGACGTTATCAAAGTAGTATTCATAAAACACAGAGTGTTTCACTCTCCCACTTCGCGTGTAAGGATTTGAGGTGTTCATACGCTCTTTTAGTGATATTTAATGTAGGTTCTATTTCTAGTAGTCCACTTTCCCCTATTAAACTGAGGCCCGCGAGGCCTAGATATGTGTGCATGGGATCTGTGCATGTGTCAGGCCATTTTGAGAACCCACCTACAACTGTATCTTGGGTTTCGTAAACGTATCTTCTGTTACAGCCGTAGTTGGAGTATTGTAGCATGTCTAATATTTTTAGGGATGCTCCTACCCAGAAACTGTAGCAGGTATCGACGGGTTTGTTGGGCCTGCCTTGGAAGCCGTCGACTTGTCTGAATAGGAGCCATCTCTTCAAGCCTTCAACTTGCTGTTCTGATAGCTTGTCGAGTTGATTCGTGAGGCTCAATGTGGCTAGCGCGCAGAAGGTGGTGCCTCCGTGCGATTCCAGTTCAGGACACTGTGCGATGCCGTAGTCGTAACCCTGGTAAAAACGTTGATTTTAGTGTTATTTATTTTAATTGAAAAATTTAATCTACATCAATTTTTATGTGTTTGACAAAAAAAATATTTACGAGTATAGTTACAAGGACATTGTTATTACCAATCACAACCGGGATTTACTGCTTTCCGGATATGAGCACATGTAATTTTCTTGTTCATTTTGTGACAGGTTTTAATCGGATTTTAATCATTTTCGTATCGCGTTTGTATTCGTATGAAACGCTTCATCACGGTCGCTTTTATCTAGGTTTATCTAAATCGTATAAAATGCAACTGTACATAGCTTGAGTAAAGTCTAAATTCGCTCTGTACCTCAGTATTACTCGCCATTAAGTTATAATACTCATCATACCTCGCCTTTTTGTCAATGTTCTACATTTGACTGCGAATATGAACAATCTGCACATCATATTTTATGGGAGTTCAGCCTTTGGCAGAATGAACGCAATATTATGTTGGATAGTGTGCAGGTAGCCTGCACACTATCCAACATAGTTCCGGAGTTATTTACTATACGGACCTTGTAGAAACTAGAACAAATTTCCATGCGTGCCAAGATGTAGAACAACGTACTGCCATAAAAACACAAGTCGAATGGCAATACAGATATCCCTACTTCCCTACTATTATTATATTATTAATATTATAAATGCGAAAGTAACTCTGTCTGTCTGTCTGTCTGTGTCTTTCACGTCTAAACCACTGAACTGATTTTAATGAAATTTGGTACAGAGATAGAGTTGACCTTGAGAAAGAACAGGATAGTTTTTATCCCGGACTTTTGAAGAGTTCTCTTGGAAACGCGATAATATAATAGTAGTGTAATAATATACCGAAGGTTATTAGAGAACTGCGAACCAGCTTATTTCAAAAGCATCTCAGAGCATGGCTTATCGGAAACTGTTTTTATACGGTTAAGGAATTCATGAATTATAGGTCAAATGGGAAAGTTGCATGACATGAAAATTAAATTTGAAATTCTTATTTTAAGCTATTGACATTTGCAATGTAATTATTTTTCTTTGACATTTGTAATTTGATATGTAGATAATTCTTATTTTAGAAGTCTTTTTTTTTCATTGTTATTGCCACAAAATTTGCATGCCGAATTTAGTAAGCGGAATATGAAGAACTATTAAAAATACGTTATTTCGGGCAAATAAATGAATCTGAATCTGCGTTCAAGCGTTTTTGCCACACCTATTATTGTTATCAAATATAAAACAGCTCACAATTTAAGACCCATTAATGATAATAATATATTTATCCGTGGTACCAGGCAACTGGGCTTATCCCAGGTAGCCACTGTTGATTTCTAGCTTTCAGGAGTTACAGTGGTTTGGGAATATTGTGGCGGGCTGGTCCCAAAAATAAGGTATCATACTATATTTATCACTTTAAGGTATAATAAATATTATGTGTATAAGGATAATAGTTGTTTGAGAATTCGTGGGAGAAGCTTGCCAACCGAACTAATGCATTATGTGCCCTTTGCTTGTTTTAATCTTACTAATATTATAAATGCGAAAGTTTGTGAGGATGAATGGATGGATGGATGTTTCTTACTCTTTCACGCAAAAACTGCTGAACGGATTTGGATGAAATTTAACACACAGATAGTATACAGCGTGTAACGGAAGGGGGGTATCAATCCTGAAGGAGGTGAATGTGCTCATGAAACTCAACAACTTTCTCCAAAGAACATAGGTCGAAATATGAAAAAAAAATTTGGCCCTCCCTTACAAAACTGACTACCAGCTGATTGATTTACTATGGGAGGGCCAATTTTTTTTTTCATATTTCGACCTATGTTTTTTGGGGAAAGTTGTTGAGTTTCATGAGCACATTCACCTCCTTCAGGGTTGATACCCCCCTTCCGTTACACGCTGTATAACCTGGATTAACACATAGGATACTTTTTATCCCGGTAGTATGATCCCGTGGGACAATTATCGAATTCCACACGAACGAAGCTGCGGGCATAAGCTAGTAGAACATTATTTAGTACTTACAATAGACTTAATAATATAATCAGTAGCCTTTTCAATGTTGAAGCCTGACCAATCGTTGAGTATATAACTGATGCAGGCAGCACAATAAACGAATCGCATATCTGACTCACAACCAGACAATGTGGCTGAGAAGTTACCCTCCTCTGTTTGAAGAGCTTTTACACCTGAAAGTAGAAAAAATAAGTTTTCAGGAGTTAGCAGGATTATCTAGATTTTTGTCTAAAGTAAGTAACAATCGGAATTGAAGCGGCTAATAGGTAGTTAAATGTTATATTTGCACGGAATTTCCACTGCTTGGCAGTAGCGAAGGGTCAATTTTTGTAAGAGGTAAAGCCGGACTACATATCTTTATGTGATTATATTATTTGTCTATAGAATACTGTGCCATTTTTCAAAGGGAAGCCGGTAGGAACCGAGTTGTATAGAACCTTCGCCACTGCTGCTTGGTTGGAACCCAGTCGGATCCTTACATGCCTGTATCCGGTGTGAATTAAAGTGGGGATTAACTTTAGTTTGCGACGAATCGTGCAAGATGGAAAGGGGCAATAAGCTTGGGTATACGTTTGTCCTGCATTCCCCTATGTTAGGTCTTACCGTTTAATTAATCTCACATTTCCACACATAACGAAGATTTATATTCTGGACTTATACTGTCACTTACGGGATATCTTCCGTGATTATTCATTATTCTCTCTCGATAATCAAAGGGATCACGGTGCATTGGATAATCGAATTGCCATAAGTGACAGTATAAGTTTAGTTATAAACCGTGGAAGCATAACACAGTGTTTATATTCTGGTTTTGAATTGTATTCGAAATGGATATTCGTGTTTTATTGCTTGCTTATTATTGCGTAATTTTGTTTAAACACGCTGTTTACTATTTTGCTAGAAAAGCCAGGTGCAATTCTGAGATAAGTCCTTTTATTCAGCCATAAGGCTACCCCAAGGGACAATTTATTAGGGAGATTTATTTAGGGGGGATTTTTAATAATTATTAATAAATAAACTAAACTAGACAGCCAGACTACCAAACACCGATAAAACCATCCCACAATCCGTTCAATCAAAACTCCGGAACTTACCTTCGACTAAAGCTTTCCTATTCAATCTGGAGAGGTCGTCCCCTAATGCCAGCAGGATACAAAGCCCTGTGTACGTCATAGCGAGATGGCCGCAACGATAGTGGTTGTTCGGAGGATCCAATTCTATATTTATTGTCGAGGAACCTTGGAAGCCACACATTGACATGTCGCCATCTGTAATGCGGAAAAGGTTTTATTAGTTTGCGTAAAACGACGTTAAAATGTTTTGTGTCAAAACTTCAAGAAAATATTTGAAGCTTTCTATGTTTTATTTTTTTAATATCTAAATATATAAGTTTTTGAGGAGATCGTGGTTTAATATTAAAAGGCGCTCGGGTCGATCGAGGTTAAGCCGTGCTTGTCTAGGTTGGTCTGTGGATGGGTGACCGTATTACGTACAGAGTTTTCTCCGTGCCTCGAAAAGCACGTTAAGCCGTTGGTCCCGGCTGTCATTTGTAAATCTTTGACAGTCGTTACGGGTAGTCAGTGGCCCGAAAGTCTGACAACGTCTTACCAAGGATATCGTATTACCCAGTGGACCAACTGGGTTGTGGAAGTCAGATAAGGCAGTCGCTCCATGTAAAATATTGGTATTCAGCTGCATCCGGTTAGACAGGGAGCCGACCCCAAGATAGTTGGGAAAAGGCTAGGCAGATGATGATGATCTAAATATATGTATAAGTTTTTATTAATTTTGAGTTCCCGATATTTCGGTGCCGTTACAACTGTTTCTAGCACTATGATTACGGATAAACTGAAGTTATTGCGGGTGTGTGTTTATGAGCAGACAAATCGATTTACCCCTTCCTTATCGGGAACTCAAAATAAATAGTAAACATGGTAAATATCCCGTTTTAGTGTTAATGATAATATGTAAAGATTTCCACAGCTGGACTCCTTTTCTGTGGAACGTATGTTAGACTAGCTTGTGCTCTCGTCTTCCTCCGCGTGTAGGTAGAGAAATAGTGTTTTACATGTTAGCAAATAAATAAAATAATGAAATCATCATCTGCCTAGCCTTTTCCCAACTATTTTGGGGTCGCCTCCCAGTCTAACCGGATGCAGCTGAATACCACTATTTTACATGGAGCGACTGCCTATCTGACCTCCACAACCCAGTTAGTACTGGGTAATACGATATCCTTGGTAAGACTGGTTGTCTGACTTTCGGGCTACTGACAACCTATAACGACTCTAACGACTATCAAAGATCTACAAATGACAGCCAGGACCATGGGCTTAACGTGCTTTCCAAGGCACGGAGGAAACTCTGTATGTAATACAGTCACACATCCACAGACCAACCTAGGTAAGCGCGGCTTAACCTTAAGATCGATCCGAGTGGCTGTTATTATCTTACAGCAAGCTCATCAGCAATTAAATAAATAAAATATGCGACATAAAATAAATAAGTAAATGTACCGGTACGTGCTTCCGAGATAAGTATTGTAGGTATATCCTAACCCAGGTCACAGTCAAACGGCCTTTAAAATTTAATCAATATCCGTTCAGCCGTTAAGACAAGAACGAGTAACAAGCAGACACACTCAGATAGTCAGGTACTTTCACATTTATTATATTAGTATGGATCGATGTCAAGAGCGTTTTGTGTAAACTGAATTAAACAAATCTATTATTTATTTTCTTTTTTTGAAAAACGTTGTCCCAGACTAGGAATTTCTCCTGTATCGTGGGTGCGTTTACAAACATTTAAATTCACATACGCAAACAGCCAGACCCGAAACCGGACAGGTAGTTGACCTGTAGGTCATAAAAATATTTATTCCGTACAGGGATCGAACCCGCGACACGCAGCGCCGCTGCCAATAACTCATCCACTGCGCCAACCGTCAGTCAACTGCCGTCAGTATAATAACTTAATAAGTCATGTTATGTGTAAACGGTAGCTTGGTGTTTAAATGATAATTATAATCTTGAAAAAAAAAGGTAAAAAAAAGGTCTACAAAAAAACCGTCTGAGCTACCTACTCATTTTAATAACTGGTATTAAATCAAGGTGACGCATACACACGTAAGAACAGATACTACAGCTTCTCTATAAGACGCAGACAAGGTTTTTCAACGTATTTAAATGCCGATAAACCGGGTAATAAGAACGCTACTTGAGTAAAAACATTTTCAAACCAAATAAACAAGATAACAACACTTGCACTGTGTTGGTTATGTATTAAACTATGCCTCAATGTAATTCAATGCTTATAAAGTAATCTTACACCGTATAACATAAAACTACAGAAACTGAATCAGGTGCCTGCCTGGTTCTTAAGCGCTTAAGTGGAATTAGGAGTCTTTTTACCAACAGTTAGTTACACTGAGTCATAACACGTACACAATGTAAACATTTAATGGTATTAACATAAATCTATATTTACATAGGTTTCCGTAAATGTCTGCTAAAATATGGACTGAGAAAAATATCGGCTATCATCATCACTTCAGCCGAAAGACGTCCACTGCTGGACATAGGCCTCCCGCAAGTGTCGCCACATTGACCGGTGCTGTGCGTCTCGCATCCAGCGGATTCCCGCAACCTTCACGAGGTCATCGGTCCACCTAGTGGAAGGCCTTCCAACGCAACGTCTTCCGTTCATTGTGGGCGACCACGTTTCGGTCCTGTATGTAATCAATGGCAACACACTCTTCATAGACAGTTGAACGAGAAGATACCGCGCAACTTCCCGAACGCTGCCCAGCCGAGTCGGATTCGTTCTAAACAGAACGAAACAGAGGCAGGTTATACTCTTCGGTCTACTGTATAACCTGCCGCATCGTATGTATGTGGTCTACGGTGCCTCCCGAACAAGCCGGATTCCGAAAAGGCTTTCCGGCTTGTTCGGGAGGCTGAAAATCGTCAAACCTGCGCGCGAGACGATTCGTGATGGCTCTTGAAAACAACTTGTAGACATGGCTTAGAAGTGATATAGCTCTGAATTTTTAAAAAATAAGTAAACTTGCATTCTTCATATTTTTTTTTTCACGAATTATCTCATATGAAAAATCAATGGAATAAAATCTGTCTCAGGAATCGAGGGACACTAGTGAGTTAAACTCTTGGCAGGGTTCTGGGCGGACATACTAAGAAGGAGCAGTAGAGAGAAGGTGGACACTGAACCATCGGCATCGGCAACGGCCTACCAATCAAACTAACATAACATCACGCCTGTAATCCCCGTAGGGTTAGACAGAGGTGTACACGTATCGTTTACATTGCGCCAGTTATGTTTCAGTACCACGTAACAGAGGGCGACCCTGGCACCAATCCAAACTCCGTGGCTACTACTGAGAAATTCCTGACCGAAAACCCCAATAACAATTTGCACAACCCGGGAATCTAACCCAGGACCTCATACTCAGCAGTCGCGATTGCGAACACTAAGCTAACGAGGCAGTCTAACTAATCAAACTATATTGATTAAACATATAAAGCTTAGATTGCCAGTAACAGTGGTTTTATAGGCTTTCCGTTTGGTTTTATCTAAATAGGACGCAGTAGTACGATTACGAAAACAACCAATGGAGGGCAAAAAGCGGTCAAACCACTTGTTGGTAAACATAACTGGGCGACATGATTTGACCTCTGATGATTTTTATAACGTTTTTAGACATGCCCGTGGTTGTCCTTGCATTATCGACGAATATTTGTGCATTTTTAAATGAGATAAGGTTTTTTTCAATCTGGGTACAATTTTTAAAGTAGAAAGCCGCTGAGAATCCGTTCTTGAACCAAGGATCCCATGTGGGTACCTAGGTTTATAACTTTTTTTTGAAAAAAAAAACAATATTCACGAAAATGAATGGCTTTACGAGTGTCAAGCCAGAAACAGAGGACCGGTCAATATGACGACGATTGGGGGAGGCCCATGTTCAGCAGTGGGCAGTGGACGACTTTCTGCGGAAATGATGATGAGCATCACACTCTTACACGGAGTTATCTCCGATCAGAAATCTGAATAATACACACAATACAAGTACTAATAATACCCATAAAAAGACGTCTGACTCTGTTTTTTTTTGTGTAGCTTTCTCAAACCGGTCAGTTCAGTTCAGAATGAACGAGCAGAAAAAGGTTAATTTAAGTGCACAAAATGACCGCATTTGACATTGAATTAAAAAACCTTGTTGACCTCTCAAGCAACGGACTTGGCGCAAACGGGCTTTGGGTTGACGCGGTATTAAAAAGAGTTCGTAAATCGAGTGGAGGTCGCAAGGTATGGTTGGTTGGTTGGTGGCTTATTTTACCTGCTGCGTGTTTTATCACTGGCTCGTTAGTTCTGATTACCATGAAAAACATACATAGGTACATAAACTCACGGCTATTTCTCATGGGGATAGGCAGCCTACAGAACGCCACGTGCTATGATCCCTACGCATACATAGACATAATCCTCTTCTTCATGCACGTTCATCAACTGGGGGTATAAAATGGCCGCTTTGGCAGAATCATAACAGGATAATAATTATGAATCTCGTTAAAATTCTTAAAATGGTCACAGGCACAGTTAGGTAATACTATGAATTTTACGTTGTGACCATTTTACGAATTGTAACGTAATTCATATTAGGTATTATTATACTATTATGATTCTGCTTATGGAGATTATTTTAAGATTTATGATGCTAAGAAACTCGTGATTAAATAATAACAGCCGCTCGAGTCGATCTTTAGGTTAAGCCGTGCTTGCCTAGTTGGTCTGTGGATGGGTGACAGTATTACATACCGAGTTTCCTCCGTGCCTCGGAAAGCACGTTAAGCCGTTGGTCCCGGCTGTCATTTGTAGATCTTTGACAGTCGTTACAGGTAGTCAGTGGCCAGAAAGTCTGACAACCAGTATTACCAAAGATATCGTATTACCCATTACTAACTGGGTTGTGGAGGTCAGCTGCATCCGGTTAGACTGGGAGCCGACCCCAAGATAGTTGGGAAAAGGCTAAGCTGATGATGATATGATTCTGCTTAAGCGGTCATTTTAGGTTCCCTGGTCATACACGCACGCCGGTTGGGGGGTACCTGACCTTTCCTTTTAAAAACGACTATTAGGACCATGGATAACAAAAGCACATATTTATTGAAGCCATAAGTATTATGATTTGCGCTTACATACTTAGTGGTTAGAGCAAAAATATCATGTGCAAATATATTGCATCAGTCGACATTGCCAATAAATTGTGTGATGCAGTGAAGTAGGTAAATATCGCACTACGAACGACAAACATCAAAATGTACACAAAAGCTGAGACAGAGTATTTTGAGTAGGTTCGACTTTCGGGTCTTGGCTGTGACTGTATCGGTTCTTATTTTAAAAGAGCAAATGACTGCTTCGTATTATTAACTGGAGACAGGGGCCGATTAATCGAGTAAAAAAGTTAACCTGTTTGACCTATAACCCATATGTTTGAATACCAATTCAATGTTATGATTGACTAGAATAAAAGAAACAAAGCACCGAGCGCAGGCTCCGTCACATTCTTGCATAATTTTTGTGTACAAAAATGAACCGTGATTAACCCTATAAGACGGGTTAAACTTTACTCTAGGGATTTCCACCTAACCCTAAAAAATAACCCGATTGAAACCTATACGGGTTACCTTTTCGGTCCCTGACTGGAGACGAGCGAAATCTCCTTTACGAGGCTCCATTTACACACGCTCCGACTGAAGGTTTGCGGTGGGGTGGCGAAGCCATTCGATAAGTATGAAAGCTTTCACAACCACCGAACGATAAGTTAATGGATGCCAGAGATATTATTACGATCTCTTTCACATTAGTAACAAGCCTTAAGTCGTATTTTTGGAGTCGAGTCTTCAAAATCGAGGCTTGTCTTAACTATAAAGGTTTAAAAGCCGCGAGTCCTTTCATCACTAACAGGAGGTGGAGCATATCCTGCAGAGGCTCTCCACACTGGCCACATTATCCTATTATAATTCTGCTAAAACGGCCAATTTAGACCCCCAGGCCACAGGCACAGGTCCAGTCGTTGTGGGCGTAGGGGCGATGGTAAGTGGAGACCTAAGTCCACCATGGATGGATGTCATCCGGCTGAATGATGATTTTATATGGGTTTAGCACACGTCTGTGTTTGTGGTTATTTTCTGCAACCGAAATGCGCAATATCTGTAACACTAGGCGTCACCTAAATTAATACACTGTTGGAATTTCAGCACTAAGCCATGCATAGAATTTTCATTTTCAGAGCGCTTTTATACAGGCATTGAATTAATATCCACTAGTATTAGTGGAAACATACATAAATACTACGCTAAGCTAGAGCATACATGAATACTAGAACAAAATGTTTTATTTATTAAGGTGCAATTTGTGTTTTTTATTTAATTTAAACAATAGTAAATTACCATAGTAAATGATACATGTTGTCCTTAATGATAATGAAAATGTACCTATTACAAATTTAAAATGTTTCTTTTTTTTAATTTACATTTTACGTACCTTTTATTTTGCAAAATAATAAGGACAGCGAAGGTTTATAAGTTTTTTTGAACTGATAAACCGACTGACGTTTAATTAACAAGTCATGAGATATAACTGTTGAAATTACAACTCTTAGCACTAGGCAGAATGTTGAAAATGCGATTTTATTTACGCATGCATTTACACATCCTCTGTGTGAGTGATAAGTGCAACAGACTTACATTCTAAGTCATTCATTCAATATAGAAAACTGTAAATAAAATTTAATTATTATTACACAAAACAAGGACAGATAAACCATCAACCATCAACCATCTTACATTCCAGCCAAGATTAAATGCTTATGACCTGTACTGCATGAGTCTATTGCATTACAATAAACTCAGAATTTTTTATCAGTTTGTAACGAAAACTAACAGCTAAAGTTCTTAGATGTTTTTGACTCATGGGTAACATGGGTTAACATCTTAGTAGAATGAGTCTTTGAGTTTGAATGAATGGTTTTATGTTTGCAACGCAAGTATCTTATGACCTAGATTTAAAACCCTCATAGGTACAAATAGTAGGTTCTCTAAAATATTTTATGGTGCAAGCATACACTATTCCCAACCTCTGCAAAATCCTGAAAGCCAGAATCAGCAATAACCACCATCTGTAGAGGACCATGAAAGTCAATGAGTTCCAAAGACACAAGTCTACTTCTCAAGTTCGAAACCAAGAGACGCACCTCTGATTGAGGAAACCAGCATGCTTGGGAGATATTTCTCAATGACATGTAAAGCCAAGTCAGAGGACCATGGATGTCATAAATACTGTGACATCAGGTTAGGCACTAAACACACAAGAAAGAAGATGACTGCATTTCTTGGTGTTTTCCTAGAATGTGAGGGCTACAGTGGGCATCCATTAGTTATTAAGTACTTACTTTTTTTATCAGGGTGAACTTGTAGTCTGTAGATCCATTCTATAATTCTATTTCTTAAGTCTACTGAAACCGAAGAAATTGCCCCAAGTACATCCAGACCGGATACCGAAAAATAGGCGATTGTTACTCTGAAATAAAATTAAATAGTTTGTTAATATGATAAAAACACAGGTTCAGGAAATGAATTATATTGAAGAACAAAAAGTAAACTACAAAAAGAGTTAATTAAGATAGCAATTGAGCTCTAATTTATTCTTTTACATAATAATTAGTTCCATGAATAATTTAGTTTTAGGTTTTTTACTTGTTGGGTAATTACAACATGTTATAAATAATGATAAATACTATTCTAGCTACATAACTAGTATTGTGATCTATCAATATAAAACACTGTGTTATTTACTATATAACTTCTATGGCAGGCGTACCGCTTCTTTTACAATACCCAATTTACTAAACCAAATACCTGTAGACCAGAGACTCAATGAATCATAAAAATATAAAGCGTAAGCTGAAAGAACATTACCTCAACTCGATTACAACTTAACTACTAATAACGCGTTGATCAAATCTCAGGCCATGGCATGCTAAGACAGACCCCAGAGGCCTAATTGTGTGCTTTATTTAAATAAATAGAACTTGTAATTTATAAAATAAAATAAAAAATAAATTTGTTTTGCTAATCAGTACTACTCAGAAATATTAAGCAGATAAATTAAAATTAGGCAACCAGTGAGATTAAGGAATATTAACTTTTCCCATACAAAAGAAAGAAAAAAAAAGGAAAACTGAACCGATGAAAGAGTTTCAATCAAGTTATAAAAATAAATATTGTGCATTTGTATGCTAAATGCGAATCCATAACTCAGGATAACAGCAAAGGGTCATGGTAAAACAGGATAAATACTTATTTTCAAATTTGATATTTTAATTGCTGGTAATTTAGTTATGTAACACATTCTTTTCCTGCTTGCTTGGCAAGTAATATAAATGTGTAATGCCTAGGCAGCTTTTTTGATTAAATAGAAATAAGAAATTGTAATCACAAAATTTATTTTGTGTTAAGATTTTATACTTGCCTGGTTTAACAAAAGAGGATGATGTTGTATTATGAATATACATCATTATCCTCTTGTTTCTTATCAAATGCACTAGTAGTTCAGTAAACAGATATAAATAATAAATACTGGGTAAAAGGGAGTGTATAGAAACAGGGGTGAATCGAGACAAAATTTGTTGTTGAATTAATATGGTATGTTGCCAACAAGGTCTCTAAATTATAGTCTAATAACATTTTAAAACATTAAGCCTTGTATTAAATTAACATTTTTATTACCATCAGATGTTCATGTAATTAACTGTTGCTACTGTAATTGTATTCTCTCAACGATTATTTTGAGCAGTCATCATTACTAGGAACTTATAATTTAATGACGAATTTTGTACTGAATGATGAACTTCTATAGATTCACTACAGCTATAATATTTATTACAATAAAATAAATGCATTTCTTTATGAATGAATCAATTCAATGCTTTGGATTATGATACTGGCTAAACAAGGCACTGCATTGACTGGGAAAGTGATAAATTATTGTAAGCAGTCCTTGTCTGGCCATTTAATGATGAGTGATGTATGAAGAAGAAGAATTACCTGGTAGTATCATGAGATGACAACGACGAAGGCAAAATGTTCAGAAACCGCATGAAATACTTCACATGCTGCCGGTGAGCCATAATTTTATTCTCTTCGTGATTCATTTTTACAGATTTCTAGTTAGCTTCTTATTCAAATCCCCAGTGATTTATATAAATGAAAGTATACACTCAAACCAAAAGTAAATGAGACTGACGATACACTTGTTACAAACTACTCATTGGTGTACGAAATTATTTCATTTTTAATTTGTCCACTCATTAATTTTGAGAGACGAAAACTCACAGACTTGACTTGACTTCTGTCAGACACAAGCAAGACTCAACCCATTCAATGCTATGGAAATGATTAAATTAGGCAAAATGTGTTCTGTCTTCTGTTTCCAATAAAATGACGTTCGTTCACTTCAGAGAAAACGCGACACTTCACGTCTGTCAAATAGCTGTCATTTTTTACAGCTACAGTGCGCCGAGGCGTATTTCCTTAGTCACAAACTCACAAAGATACAGTTCCGTTAAAAGATACAATCACTAGGACTTTTCTCGATAAGTGACACAAAGAATGTTTGAAGGAGGAGAAAAAATATGGGAGCAAGAAGTGTCGTGTGAAGTGTATATCCTATGCTACGCATACTTTACTACAATTACAACGTATTATCGAAGGAGTGAAGTGGCGACACCTTCGCATAGCTAATCATGCACATTGCTTAACCAGTTCTGTCAGTGTCTCACTGACTGCACGACTGCGTTATTGCCAAAAACATTGTTTCTTGTTCTTGCCGTGCTGATGGCATAAATTAAAAAATAGGCTAAAACTTCAGCTATGCGAACTCCGCTCTCTTTCATAGTTAAAAGATCATCAAGTATGTACAGACGCCAGCACATCAATCTACTACAATCTGTCAAATTTCTTTAATAGATTTTTGACTTTATCACTAAAGTACTAAAGTATTAGAAAAATTGACAGTTTCGGGTAGCTTGATGTACTGGCGTCTGTACATACTTATGTAGGTGAAAAAGTTTGTACATGACATAAAACAATAATTATAGTGATTTGTGCTATATTATTCTTTGGGCGTGTACCCGTATTTGGTACTAACGCCGCCATTATATTATTTAATATAATTTCCACAGAATATTTCACAAATGTTTACCAACAGACCACCAGCCTGTTGGTAAACATTTGTGAAATATTCTGTCCTTTTAGTATGACACAAAACAGTGATCACAACATCACGCTAGAAGTCTTTGAAAGGTTCAGCGTTCATGCAGAGGTGTACCTTTCTAACACCCACATTTCACTTGCTTCGTTGATCTAGTACAAAGAGTATAGTAATATTATGATCTAGTGGTTCACGCGCTACTGTTGGTTGAACATGAGGTCTCTGGTTCAATTCTCAAGTCATGTATCTAGTGTTTTTAAGTTTTATCCATTAGGAATTATTTCTTATTTGTAGCAATAATCTAGCAGTTCCAAATTAAATCATTGCAAAACTGCAACTAATTCTTTATTTTTAAACATTGTTTTGCAGATAGTCGAATCGGCATAGACAAATAGTGATTTGCTCTGTGATCGTCAAAACCAAAACAAAACTCAACATGCCTTGTACGCTGCTCTATGTTAGTCTCTGGTCTTTTTCATGGCTGACGTGCAAGGAATCTAACCGCAGTCATGAAGGTTCTCATAAAGTTTTTTAATAAATTATGTATAATTTAGGTGAAATATACTGATTTTGTGATACTACAATAGCTAACGTAATCCCCAATATAAAATTTTGTTTTAAACGGGATACGATTCATTGGAAAATATTTGATAAGTTGTGCTGTATTGTGGAAAGTGAAATTAACATGCTATGAAATAAGTGCCGTGTGGTTTTGTTGGGCCAAGTTCAAAATAGTTCGCAACTGAAATGTTATCCAATACTGAATTTGGGGATAAAAGGCGCTGTTTCATGAAGATGGGTAGTGTGATTGTTATCCTAACCTCAATTTGTTTTTGTAGCTGAACGTCTCCTTCCCGGCTACGGGATGTCAGAAGTTATTCGAGGTAGTTGATGAGCACAAGCTCCGCATCTTCTACGAGAAGCGCATGGGCGCGGAAGTGGAGGCGGATCAGCTAGGTGATGAATGGAAGGGATACGTCCTCCGCGTCGCCGGCGGCAACGACAAGCAGGGCTTCCCCATGAAACAGGGAGTCCTTACCAACAGTACGTATTTTCCGCATGTACATTTTTTTGCTACTTTTAGTCATGTTGTTACAAAAACTTGGGTTGAGGTTAACCTCAACTCAAAATGATGTCTAACAAGTTGTGGTTACCATTAAAAATTCCCACATGTTATGAAAGTAATGGCCACCCACCTACCACCTACTAAGCATCCAATCCACATGAAACCACCAGTTCATGTGGATGCTTAAAATACTTGACAAGTCCTTATTGTGTTCCAGGTCGTGTCCGTTTGTTAATGTCAAAGGGCCACTCTTGCTACAGACCACGCCGAGATGGTGAGAGGAAACGCAAGTCAGTCCGTGGCTGCATTGTTGACGCTAACCTGTCTGTATTGGCCCTCGTCATTGTCCGCAAGGGTGAACAGGTAATTGATATTTTGTATAGTAGTAAACTGGTTAGGTGAGCATTATTGACAAACTCTTTGGTTGTATCTATGTCCTGTCTATATCCTAATAAATCAGATCACAGAAGGTAGGCTTGTTAGCTCTAAGCTTGATTCTCAACATTTAAAGGTGAATGATAATGTGACGTTTTAACAGGGGAGACTGGAAGAATGTCCCAGCCCCAAGTAACATAAGTATGGGCATGATCTTGGTTGTCATTGTTGAAATGTTACCCGAGGCTGAGCTGCTATGCACATATACATGGTGAATGCTTGTTTAGTTGTGGATTATTTGTAGGTTCTAGATGTATTACAACCCTGTTCTTACTGTTTCTAAGATCCTCACATCTTAGCAATTATATGCGACAGGGGATAACAACTGGTACTTGGCATAACCTTTGAATTACTTGTTCAAAGGTCTTTTTTCAAATACCATACATTTATTTACTTTAGACTTCTAAATTCCCATCAGGTTAATTAATATACATTGATTACAAGAGTTCAAGATAAAATTAACAAGAAATTTGGCCATCACAGTATGTTGTTATTCATCTACACATGGTAATATGGCGTTGAGGTCTGGAATACAGATTTTGCCTAGTTCGGCCTAAAATGCTAACACTGTATACTTTAAGTATACTTTACTTAAGCTTAGTTTAAGCACTGTACTTGTAAAAAAATGTACATTTATAAATGTGAATAAACATTATTAATAACAGTAGGAATAAGACAAAAGTAGCATCACCTGTTACCATTTTAATTAAAAATAAAATCCTAGTGTTGCAATTGCAAATTGATTCTCTATGATATTTCATTGTTGTTCAGCCATAATTCAATGTAGCCAAAAGTATAATGTTCTAAATATATCAATTAACTTTCACAGGAAATTCCCGGACTTACCGACGGCAATGTTCCCCGTCGTCTGGGACCCAAGCGTGCGTCCAAGATCCGCAAGCTGTTCAACTTGTCCAAGGAAGATGATGTCCGTCGTTACGTCGTCAAACGCCTGCTCCCCGCCAAAGAAGGCAAGGAGAACGCTAAACCCAGATATAAGGTAAAATTATTGAAACTTCCAATAAGCCTTTTCTGTGACTTTTTTGCTACTTTTACTATAAGTTCTAGGAATTTGCAATTGTTACCTGAGCCAATGAAGTGAATATGCTAGAGCAGCCTCATGGCAGGTGTCAAGTAACAAGTACAAACAGTAACAATATAGTAATTTTTTATAATTATACACAAATTGTGTGAGGAACAGTTGTCCACATGCATAATCAGCCTATAATGTTCCCTCTGCTGGGACACACGGCCTCCTCTCTAAGAGAGGGAATGGGCTATAATCCACCACGCGGGCCCAGTGCGGGTTGGTAGATGTCACATGTCTTCGAATTTTTGGTTCTAGGACACGCCGGTTTCCTCACGATGTTTTCCTTCACCGTTTTTAAGAGCAGTGGTGATGAAATAAATTACACAAAGTAATACGCCTGCCTTGGGTTCGAACCCACGACTTACTGGGTCCACATGCTTAGAAGATAAAATAGCATCTAGTTTTAATTTTTGTATATAGTGTTATATTTTGGAATATAAGGTCATTAGATTAACTGCTAATGTAATTTTAAACTGGATGTTTATTTGCTTCAAAACACCCTGATTACAATATTGTTTGCAAGCTCTACCATAGCTTGGATGCAGCAGCATCAGGGCATATCAATGGCGCCGAGCAGAAGATTCAGGCTCATGTCTGTCTACTTTTACAGTGTGCTGAACATTACAATTTTACTTAACTTCAAATTGTGGCTCATATCAATTTCTTCAGGATCCTTAGATCACAGAATAATGCCATATTTTTGATCTCCAGGCCCCCAGGATCCAGAGGTTAGTCACCCCTGTAGTCTTGCAGCGCAGACGTCACCGTCTGGCACTCAAGAAGAAGCGTCTGGCTAAGCGCAAGCAGTCCGAGAACGAGTATGCTAAACTGTTGGCACAAAGAAAGAAGGAATCTAAGGTAAAGAAACATTTTTTATGATTTTTTTATACTTTTTTGACTATTGGCTGGCAAACAAGCAAGCGACGGAAAAGAGTCACTGTCGCCTATGGATATTTGCAAAACCAGAGACATTATACTTAACACATTCCTGGATGAGCTTCTTTACTATCATTGAAATTATTTGGTGTTAATGTCTTAACAGCTGGTATCATATGGCCACATTATTTGTGGAAATAATACTCAGCTGTAAGAGCAATGGCTGTTTCTTACCCCTTGGCATATATTTGATATAGACCAAGATATTAAAATAGCAACAGATTTAATACAACTCATTCCTTCCTCCATTCTAAGATGTGACACGACGATTTTCTACTAATATTCGTTTTTACGTTTTGCAGGCAAAACGTCAAGAAGAGCTGAAACGTAGGCGTTCGGCTTCAATGCGCGACTCAAAGAGTTCCAACCAGAGTGCGCCGCAAAAGTGATTTACTTTACACAATAAAAAAATGTAAAACCTAAATAAAATCTTATTATTTACTACTATAATATCCTTGCAATACTCCTTCATGGAAACGAAACCAACGTACAGGCCAAAACACATAGCTACCCACGTACGTAACCAATGCGATGTCGAGTCAGAGTCGTGGAAACAACGACGCATCGTAAAAACTCGGATACAATGTCGCATTGAGGTAGGCAAGCAAGACACGTTACAGAGAATACTGGGTTTATCAATTTCTCTGCCCTCTCGAGATGGACACTATCGCACGCGGTAGCACGCTATTTCTCGGTCTAGCATAAATGACGGTTCTGAACGACATAAAAGGATAGGAGCATGGGCCGTCTCTACGAGCGAGAGAATTGCGGCGATATTATCGTCGTCCCACGTATTTGTATGCGAAAATATCGCCGCGATTCTCTTGCTCGTGGAGACGGCCCCTTAGGAAGTTACACGCTGCCCCACAGATTTCAAGATGTTGATATCCATTTAACCCCACTAATCGTTTTGGGCGAAACAAATGTCTAGGGCTGGTAGTGTTTAATTTAAAATACTATTAATAAGGGTGGAATCACATACGCACTGATCAGCGATATCGTGTACCTCGTTCTGTCATGTAAAGGCACCATTTGCCGGAGCAATAACTTCGGTCGTAAGCAACGGCATTCGTTCTGATCGAAAGCGGAATCACGCCTCTCGCTCTTACGAGCTACAATAATTCAGAGAGGATCATTGCGTATAAATGTGATTTCACCTAAGGGTCAGCTCACACCGAGACGCGACGCGACGCGACGATACTGGAAGAGGCCAGTGATTTCGTGCTGCGCCGCGCGCCGCCGCGAGACGCATCGCAACGTCGCGAGGCGCATAGTAAAATCGTTGGCAACACGACGCCGCGCGGCGCAGCGGAACGTGTCTACATTCGCCACGTGCTCCCGCGTCCACCCGCAGTCTACCATTTGCAAGCGCATGAGAACGACGAATTCACCATGAATTCTTCTATTTCTTCATAAATTATGCACCCAAATACTCCTGTGTGATGTCTTCTTTTTAATTTTATTTTGGTATCTTCGTCTTCTTCCTCTTCATCTTCTGCAAGAAGTCCGATTATGACAAGATCCCAGTCTATCATTATAATTTCACTCAAGCACTCGACCGAACTGTATCAATTCTACACGAAGTTTGGACGGAAATAGTAGAGACAAGTCGCCACGGCAGCCTCGCGGCGCCGCGCGGCTTCGTGAGGCGCAGCGCCGCTCTTGCACGCTGCGCGTACCGGCGATGCAGCGCTACGCCGCGAGGCATCACGAGGCGCAGCGCTGCATGGGGCAACGTATTCTAAATTCTCACAATGAAATGTGTATCTTTTCGTGTAGAAAATAAAGTTGTATTTTGAGTCGCTCTTTTAAAGTGTACGCGCAGCGTCGCGTCGCGTCTCGGTGTGAGCTGACCCTAAAAGGTAAGCGGACACTGACCAGTACAACTAATACGTAATTTTCATTGATAGTGAAAACTTAATCTCAGATCTCTACTAAAACAAGTTGAAAATTATGCACGAGTCTCACGAGAGCATAATTATGTGGCTGCCGTGTGTGAGTTCAATTTTATTGTGCGATGCATGCAATTTTGACCAATTTGATCATTCATCATCATTTCAGCCGAAAGACGTCCACTGCTGGACATAGGCTTCCCCCAAGTGTCGCCACATTGACCGGTCCTGTGCGTCTCGCATCAAGTGGATCCCCGTAACCTGATCATTGAGATAATAATAGATCAATCAAGGGATCAATGCATCTGACTGATTGCAATGGACGTCCTCAAGTAGTATGCTTCATCGTATATATTTTTTCGAACAAAGGTTCGTCAAGTTGGGTTCACAGTCGAGAGAAGTCGTTTTGATTCGAAAATCAACGTCAAGCAAATTACTTACGTATGCTACACAAGGAATATAAAGGCGTGGGCTGCGGGACTGTTCGAAAGAGATACCGCGGCACTGGAACACAAAGGGCAAAAGAAGGAACATGGATGGGTTTAAGTCAGTAAAAGTCTAACACTCCCTTCCGCGCCGCCCAGAGCGGGAGGAGTCATTTGATGATTTCCCATCCCAAAAAAAAGAAATGTAAAGGCGCAATTACATTGCTGCGAAGGATGTACATACACGGGGAGGCTATGAACGTTGACTGTGCTACGCTCCAGAACAGAGGTTTAAACATTAGTATTCTCTTTGTCCACCAATGGTGGACAGTTACATAACTTATTAATATTATTCCCAGTAACCACCACTTACATATGTTTTTTTTAATAATCCGTTAACAATCCGAACTGTCCATCAAATGCAAACAAAGACATCTGTAAGTGTAAAGTTGTTAATTGTAGACTTATTTAAAGCCTTCGACTGAGTTGACCGTGATACTTTAGTGGTATGAGACAATTATTGTGTGTCATGTTGCCGATACAAAAGCCTTTAAACCACGCTAATCACTAATGGTTTTCACTGTGTAAACTATTAATAGGTTTCTATGTAGTAGAAGAGTTGCATAGAATATCAACTCTATGCAACTCTTCCGAATGGAAGAAACCGAATGCCAAGAGAGTCCTGCAAGGTAACAGTTTTGGCCCAATCGTCTATTTATAACGTAAAGGTACCTACTAGCCACCTGCCTGCCCCTGCTTAGCACGAATCGTAGTATTGATGTATTTTAGACAAACCGTATGAATAGACCGGACCCCCGGACCGGACCGGATGGATAGTTGCGAAAAACCAAGGCTATACGGTTGCATATTAGAAAATCAAAACTTTCCTGAGCAAATTTCAAAAGAGCAACGTACAAATCAACAAAGTTTATTTTAAACTTTGTTGATTTGTACGTTGGTCATTTGATCAAAAGTTCAGCTGACCAAAGTCTGGAATATCAATGTTTAAATTATTTATTACACTATTGACCCAAATCGTTTAAAGGTCAAAATGGATCACTGGATAAATTATTAATTATCAAATGGATTGACTAATATAACGTAATTGAAATTTAACAGATGCTGACAGAAACCCTAACCCTAGACGGTCGACGTCAGGGCCACCCCGAGGTTCGGTTAGTTAGGTTCCTGAAACCCTGCAGACAGAAATAGGAGCCCCGCGCAGCTGGGCTCCGTCGACCTGCTGACGGAAACGCTAACCCTAGACGGTTGAATGATTTGATAATTTAAAATTATATCTAGCAACTTTTGATCAGTCGTTCATTTGATGTCACATACATTGGGATTTTAAATTTTTTCTAAATAAAACATTTGGTCATTTAAATTTTGTTATTTCGTTTATTGTTCTTTTGAAATTTGCTTGAGAAAGTTTTGATTTTCTAATATGCAACCGGCTATACGGTATAGTTCTTTAATTGGAACCATAGAAATATAAAAGCACTTTCATACATCTATGATTGGAACGGACAGAGAACAATACCTTTTTTTTTTTTTTTTTTTCGCGGGGGGAAACCTTCAAAAGGCGACCGGTCTTTGGGGATAAGACCGGGGAGTGTGGGATTTCTACCTCACTAAAACCACCCCGGTGGTCACCATCCGCACATGGGAGGAGGCACCGTTTCCTCTTAAAAGACCTGTCCGGAGCCCCCTCTGTGCAACGCCTGTGAAGGCATATCCCTGGGGAGATTGTAAAGAGTTCTCCCCTGAGCCTCGCTGTGCAAGTGTGCACGGCAGCACGTGACCACTGTGCCGCTATCTTTTCTGAGGTCACTCGGTGGGAGAGAACAATACCTATAAAAATATTTATGTGCGATTGGTGTGAGGGCCACTTTGTTAAAAACTTTAGGTACAGACGCAAGCACACCAAGCTACTACAATCTGTCGAATTTCTTTATCGTTAAAGCATTAGGATCAACGATTGATTGGGAAAATTTTCCAGTTTCGGGTAGCTTGATGTGCTTGCGTCTGTACATAAATAAAACGGCATTTAAATTGCTAAAATATTTATTTTTAAAATAATTTATTTGCAATAAATACATCACAAAAACCATTACACAATTTTCATCTACCCACAAACGTCACATAATTTCACAAAGCAAAATAATTTAGCATTCCGTCGGAGTTTTCACGAGTCCCAAACCTACATAGCGTGCCATTACACGCAGATACGAGGGATTTAACTTCTTGCGTTTCTGCAACAGAGACTTCAGAAGCCTTTCTGAAGACTCGTTGAAAGGTTTGTTGTAATCAGAAGCCTGTAGAACAGAAAACGCCATTTATAAGATAACTTTATTAGACAAATTGCACACACAACGCAAATTAGCAGATCTTACGACTGCTAAACACTAGCTTCTCCCTTAGGCTGGTTTTATAGTCACGTCGCTAGACGCGCCGTTGGGCAGCGCGCTGTTGACCAGGAACACCGAACGGCGCTGCTCAAGCGCGCGAATTTGAAACGCTTCTACTACCCCAATACATATCCAGCGCCGTTCGGTGTTCCTGTTCAACAGCGCGCTGCCCAACGGCGCGTCTAGCGGCGTGACTATAAAACCAGCCTTAGATGTCCACCGCGAAATATTTTGGATGTTGAGTTGCTGACCTGCCGAGGTCGGTCTCTGGATGGATGACGATCTACTACAAACAAATTTATTTCCGTCCCTGGCCTTATCACAACAGACATTTGCCTGTAGCAAGTAGTTCAACTTCGGAAGGTATAATATGTACTCATGGTTCTCTCTACCAATAAAACTAGAGAAAACCTTGTTTCAATGTAGACCACGCAATTCAAAATTACTTAGGTACATAGTTGGTGTAAGAAAATTTTGAATTTCAACAGTGCTAAAGTAGTTTTAAAAGTTCTCAAGTAAATTGAGAATTCGTCTCAATTTAGTTAAAACCGAAGTTTCTCAAGATTTCTACGATATTAATTAGTTTTGTGTCTATTTTAAACGATCTCCAGCCGTAAGTGCGTACCGACACTACCGACACATAGGTACTTAAAACAAAAATAACATAAAAAATATCTTACAGTAGTCTTAGCTATCCAGTATAGCTCATCCAAAAGATTTTCATAATCCGTGACTGTTTCCGGTAAGTAAGTTATTCCTTCGCACTGCTTCAGAAAAAAAAAGATGTGTTATTGGTTTAGTTGTGAAACTTTCCAATGAATGATCCCCTTTTGGTCATTCTTCACCTAAACACGGTTAGGTCTTTCAAACAAGATTGGAAAGCAAAATAATGTATTTTCAGGCCTCTTTAAACATAGATGTTTTTTAGTTACTTACCTGTGAGAGTTTATTGAAATTTTCTCTGTCAATAACTTCAATCTCCATGTCTAATTCAGAAGTTCGAGTAATTCTGTTCACTGCGATGCCTTGCAAAATTATTGGTCTGAATCGCACTAAATTCTGCGTATCTTTCTTATTGGCCAATAACAATATCAACAGGGCCTGCTTCGGATTTATCTCTGATGTCCAGTTCTTCATCTACACATATTGTTTTAGTAAGAAATAGTGGTTTAAAGTAAATACAAACATGATTGTTCCGGTCCATCACATCGCGCCGGCCAGTGGGATCGCGTCATACGATTCCACGTCATTTTAACGCCCCACCTAACGCTAGGTCCTCCCTCGACCATACATACCGCACTAGTTCACCGTCACTTATGGCATTCATCGGCCATTTTTATTTGTAATCCACCCAGTCAATATTATACAGTCTTAATTTCGAAAAAAGCAGCAATAGTTTAGGAGCAGTCGAGACCACCAGCATCACAACTAAAGCTTGGCACTCGAACAGTGGTCCTTCGAGCCTGATGAAATAGCTATGCCCCACGGTTTCACCCGCCGCTGATGTTAACTACCTCAAAAACAGTTTGTCAATTCCGACTGGTTGTTCCAGAGATTTGCGCGTCCAAACAGACAAACTTTACAGCTTTATATTAATAGTATAAATATGTTAGAAAATCCAGGATCCAATGTCCATTTTTACAATTGATTACTATCAAGCTAATTTTCCGTAAGTAGCTTAATTTTTTTTTTATAAGACGCTCAACTTTTTCTCTTATAAAAAATCTCGATTGTGGTAGCTAACAGGGGTAGCAGGGATAAAATATGTCGAGTTGACGATCCTAAAAATGCATGACTAACTGTGGGTATTTTTATTAAATCTGAAGATAATTATTAACATTATTCAAAAAATATTTGTCCTTCAAAATGTATGGTTCAAAGAGTGTCTTTCCAACATGTATAGATAACGAGGTCATCAAAAATGATCACTAACTAGCTGATTTTTTTAATGTTCCTTAGTTAATATTTATATAATTTAACAGCCACATTGTCGTACAAATTGCGCGGTACGTTATCCCGGTCCAACGCTCAAAAGTTGTAGCACAGATCCCTGATGTAAAAATAATTACTATCAAGCGGAATCTTCGTTAATAACTTTGTTTCGATGAGACGCCCAACAATTTCCTATACGAAATTTCTCGATTGTGGTAGCCAACAGGGGTAGTAGCAGGGATAAAATATGTGGAAAAAAACCCACAGGTAGTAATAAATTTATGAGAATCGTCAAATTCTCAAATATTTATTAGGTACTCTGTTTTTTTGTTAAATCTCGAAAAAATATTTGTCCTAAAAAATTAAAAAATGTATGGTTGATCAAAGAGTCCCCTCCTTCCAACATGTATCTATTTCGAATATATCAAAGTGAAAACATCTATTTCGATATTTAAATAACTTCATTTTGTAGTAAACTAAGTACAAAAAATTGTTGTTTACATATAAAAAGAAACAATTTCTTTATCAGATTCATCTGATAAATCTTCATCTTCTTCGCTACTAATCTTCATTACTCTCATCTTCTTCGCTACTAATCTTCATTACTCTCATCTTTTTCGGTACTAATCTTCATTACTCTCATCTTCTTCGCTACTAATCTTCATTACTCTCATCTTTTTCGGTACTAATCTTCATTACTCTCATCTTCTTCGCTACTAATCTTCATTACTCTCATCTTCTTCGCTACTAATCTTCATTACTCTTATCTTCTTCTCTACTAATCTTCATTACTCTCATCTTCTTCGCTACTAATCTTCATTACTCTCATCTTCTTCGCTACTAATCTTCATTGATGTTTTCACTTTGATATATTCGAAATAGAAAAACGAAAATTACAATTCTTGTCGGCCAAGTGATACATAAAGGAAGTAAAACAAATAAGGCCTACCTAGGTAATTGGAAACACTCATATTTAGATAAATTATTCGAAAAAGGTGACAAATAAAAGCAAGCCAAGGGTTGGTTTATATATTTTAAGTAATTAAGAAACTTTCTGTTTCCTTGTAAGACATTGTTTCATTTGGACAGAAAACACACTATGTAATATTGTTTTCAATATAGGTACTTTATCGAAAACTGGTTCTTATCGCACTACGATTAGGTTCAACATGCAATGTATTAATATTTTTCCGCACATGTGCGGAAATAAAAATTACCTATGGGTTCAATGACTATATAGTGGACGGTGAGTGTTTTTTTTTTAAATCTCGTCAAAGAGATATATGCGTCTTTACGGCGTAAATATTTTTTGAGTAGGTATTTAAATTGCGTTTCTAAAGAGAATATCATAGATAAACATGATTATTTAAAACAAATATTTACTTTTATGAACCAAATAACATTTATTTGCGTTCTAAATTCAAAAATATTTTAATTTTAAATTTTTCATATTAGGCTGTTTAGCGGCATCATACCTTTGCTTCTTCTTCAACCTGGTGAAATCAAAGCGCGGAAAAAAGAAAATTAAATGATTTTACTAATTCCTGACAAAAATACTTTCCGTTCTAATATTTTTTGTGTGTGTATAGAAAAACGTTTGATACGCGTGGGGATTTGTTACTACAGTTCTCGGCTCCATAACACCCTCTCCTGCAGCTCGGGTGTTAATTCCGCCTCGAATGCAATAACAAATTAAAGTTTCCCCACTTATATCAAAATGTACTATTTCTACAGATAGTAATAAGAAAAATGGTCTTGTGGTATTAACAATTTCTGAGCGTTGGACCGGGATAACGTACCACGCAATTTGTAGGACAATGTGGCTGTTAAATTATACAAATTAAGCAACAGTAAAAAAATCAGGTGGTTAGTAATCATTTTTGATGACCTCGTTATCGATACATGTTGACTCTTTGATCTAACCATACATTTTTCATCTTAAGATTTAATAAAAAAAAACCCACAGTTAGTAATACATTTTTGAGAATCGTCAAATCGACATATTTTATCCCCGCTAACCCTGTTAGCTACCACAATCTCGAATTTTTTTTGTAAGAGAAAAAGTTGGGCGTCTCATCAAAATGAAGCTACTCACGGAAAATTAGCTTGATAGTAATGGACTGGACTATTACCTCTGCCACGGATGATAAAATCTTCTTTGCGGCATTCTCATCAAGTACGCTCGAAAATATTTTTTTCGATCCGAGAATTTGGAACAAATCGTCTGCAGTTGTAATTTTATCGAGTGGAATGTTAGCTGTGTTAGTACACTTCGCTCCTGACGAAATACTAGTCGTTTTGCATTTTCTGTAAAGCTTAGAGAAACCTTTTCTCTCGATTTTATTAAGAACAAATTTTGTTGATTTTGTATGGTGCGATTTACTTTCTAATGGATTGTTAACATACTCAATGCATTTCAAAGTAGTACTATCTTTATTACATACAATTTGATGTGTTGTGTCATTTTCAATTTTAGGAAAAGCTTTACATAGCGAATCAATGTTCAAGTTGTTTACAGTAACAGAGATCTTCTTCTGAACACCAATGTCGTTTGTAAGCAACATATTTATTTTAACATTTTGGCCATCGTATTGCTGTTTGAGCATATCGAAATAAGTACTCAAATTCTGATGTATTTGTAAGTTGTGATTACGCATAATTTTTTCAATCAAATATATAAGTTTATTAGGTTTAAAGGCTGAAGTCAATGTTTCATTGTTGCCGGTATACTTTTGCAAAGTGGTGCAAATTGTAGTATTTTGTATATCAGTTACCTCAGAAATTTGCTTGCTTGATTGATATAAAGATACTTGCGAATGTGAATTATCAAGTTCCAACAGCGGAGATACTTTATATTTTAACAAATTATTCAACAAAACCAATGGCACAATTGGCAACAATTCTGTTACCATAGACTGATCGAATTTAATTTCAAAGTCAATTTTCTTTAATGTTTGCTTATTGCAGTCTATATTAGAAAATCTCCCTTCAAGAATTTCTTTGATCTCAGGTGAGTATTGAATAGCTATGATACTTGGGGAATCACCAATTTCACTGCGGGCCAGTTCGGTTATTGTAGACAACCAGGAATTTGTTTTTGTAGGATATAGGGCCGAATTTTCCAGCGAGCTTTTGTTTGAATCGATGATAATGCTCATCATTTTTGGTAGAATACTGCATAACTCAGCAGGCAACATAGCATTAAGAATTGTTGTTGTACATTTGTATATTAATGTCTGACTTTCGGTTATCGCAATTGGGGTTAACGGCAACATTTTATTTACGCTCGTTATATTTTGATCGCTCTTAACTGGGATAGTAACGTCGAACTGTACCATACTATTTGTCACACAATGTTTCACCGCTATTTGGTTCATGTTGAGGGTTTTAATTTCAAGCAACGGTAGTGTATTATCGAAGCCCGGTATTCTTTGTAGATTATTTCGGCTTGTGTCAGTTGTTTCATCAAATATTAAATCTGTCTCACTACAACAATTCTGAATAGAATCAGTAGAATCACATATCGATCCTGCCTGTACGGAAACTTCCTTCAAATCTGCGTAACAGAGAAATATTAGCATTAAACCAATATTAAAAAAATATGTTTACTTTAGGGAAACCTTACCAGTATGGTGTGTGTGAAGAAAATCCATACGATCTTGAGTATAATAAACTCCGCTTCGTACTTTCTTCATTACGTTTTCGATAAAGTCACTCGCCCACTTCGCTTTGGCCCAAGAATATTTATAAACTGGAGTCTTTTTGTTTCTGTCTCTAGCCATCGTTTTTAGCCATCGTCTGTCTTTAGTCTTCTCAGGTAGTGCGGTTCTTACAAAATCCTTATCTGGTATCGATTGACTGTTAACTACAGCCGGAACTTTAATTTCATCTATAGCAGAGTTATCATTGCAGAGTGTTATAGGTTTGGTTTCACCGTTTTCATAACTGTCATTGTTAACAAGACTTGAAGATTTTTTATACAAGAAGTTCAACATTTTGTCCTTTAATTGAACAATTGATTTCTGCTTCTTATTAATACATTGCCTAGACTTATCGGTTATTTCAGGTGTTGGTCTAATTTTAGCTTTTATTTTATTTGGAGTTAAATCATAACTTGCCTCTTTCTTATCTTTCGAGGCGGCGGCCTTTTGCTTGTATGTACCAACTTCAGTGTTGGATTTGCGTGATTTGCTTTTGATATCAATTGATGAATCAGATTCTAAAGTATATGGCTGAGAAGCTCTGATTTGCGTATTTTGTTTTATATCTTCAGCACTATTTTGAGACCATTCCGTCATAAATGGCCAAATATGATCATCTAAGCCATCGAACTGCGGAGGATTGTAATCTCTTACTTTTATGTTTGAACTGACTTGATCTTTTCCTAAAACAACGATTGGAAACTTCATCGTTGCAAGCCTTCGTTTTATTTCAGGTTGAGTTAGTTTTGGATTCACACATGAACTGTTCATCGTGGTCACTAAGCGAAGTTTCCTCGGCTGAGGATCTAATCCTTTAGATGTAGTGGCAGTACTATCAGTTGACTCTCGGTATTTATGTAAAACTGTAATATCTGCAAATTTTGTAGGAAACAAATAATAGACATGAATCTGTCATGCATATACTTACACAAATCAATAGAGCAATAAAAAATATAACTACCATTTTTGCTGCCATGTTCATTATTTTTTTTAGATAATTCAGCTTTATTCGACCTAGAATTATCAGAACCTATTATGCTGTCCTTCCCTGGACACATGCTGTCGTCTATCGTTTTGTGCGACAGAATATCGTACTTATCGATAAGTAAAGTGTCTTCACTGACTAGAGAATCTTTTCCGCTGCCAAAACTCGTCTTTGCGATCTTAATTTGTTGAACACCTCGAGGGGTCAAATTGTTTATTTTCTTCATTATCATCAGCTGTTTATTGTCTTTAGTTACAATTTTACTTAAGGCTTTTCCGCTGCTTCTGGGATTTTTGCATTTCTGAATTAAATTCTTGGAATTATTTGAGTCCTTAAGAAAATCATGAGTAAGCAGAAGTTGTTTTTCGAATTCTTCGCATATCTTGCTAAAATCATCTTGGTTTTCAATAACTGTAACACGATCAATACTTGACGATGGTGAGACATCTGGAGATTTTTTATTCAGCTCGTAACTAGAAATATACGCAAACTCTTGGGTCCGACAAGTCCCAATCACACTGGAAAAATATATTTTATTGTAAAAGTTATTTAAAAAATATTACCATTCGCATATTTTAGTAATTACCGTGATTCTTTGCAATTCCCTTTTTTTGGTAGTTTTTTTTTCACCGGTACGATACTCTCTTCAGACATCGGAGGTGAAGGCCTAAACTGAAATCTATTAACATTTCTAAGTACGGCCCAAACATCACTCAAGTTATTAGAAGCTGTTTGAGTTTTATTGGGACAAGGTAAAATCTTCTTCTTAGAGGACACCCTTCCTCCATCACCATTAAAATTTTTCATCATATCTGTAGAGCTACAGTCTAACTCTAAATTAAGGTGCGAACAGTATTGAGCATCTCTGTCGTAAAACTCAAAATCTTTTTCTTTTGCTCGGGCCTTTCTTTTATTCCGGATCGGAGAACGCTTCTTAACTACTTTTCGTTTCTGATCTTCGTTCTTGTCGAAATACTCCGAATCATTCATATCACTTACTGTACATACGTGAGGCACTGGAGCCGGGGCATTTGGAAGTGTCAGCACCGATTTTTGTACCTTCTTGATAGCTTTTTTAGATGGTTTGAAATCATCAGAACTAGTCTTATATAGATCCATAGCTAATGGGAATGATGAAACAATGTTGGTGTTGTGAATGTATCGTTTTTCTGTCAATCTTGAAAATAACTGAACTCGATCTCCAGGTAGATATGGAGATCTGATGTTTTTTCTATGTGATTTGTTACTTTGAATAGTAGAAATTGATAAGCTGTTATCAGGTGGAAAGTCGAATTTAAGATAATTTTTTGAACTGGAAACGGAACCTGCTGAATATTTCGAACCTTTATCACACGACATATCCAATAAAGTTATTGCCATGTCTTAAAGTTAATGAGGGTAAGAGAACAAAATCTAATAATCTGAAACAAACAAAATCACGTCAGTGAATGTCACACGATATTCTAAACAGGCAGATAGCGTACCTAGATATAAGTATTATGTACATCTTCTTCCTGGCTGCATAAGTGCCAGGGCCGCCAGGGTATTATATTTTGTTAAACATACAGCCTGACACTGAATTGCAAAATGCAAAAAAGGTAAGATTTGAACTTCGCGACCTACCATGGCGCATCTTCCGGGCAAAGCGCCAGGGTAGCCCGCGAAATTCAATTTTTCTTACGTTTTTTCAGTCAAAAGTCAAAATATTTATTAAAAATAATATGTAGTGCAATGACTCATTTCGCCATAAAATTGGCATGAATAAGATGCTAAATATCTAAGTGAAACAAACATTAAATTAGACAAGTGGGTAAGAGTGTTTCTAAGTTTAATATATTCAACACAAAACAAAATTTTGCTATTAAATACTAAACCAAAAAAAGAGATTGTTAACATAATAATACGTTTTTTTCAATTAGCAGATCAATGTCAGCTTGTATGTTAATTACCCCTTTAAGCATTTAACCCCGTTGAACGACTGTTTTATGAAAAAGTAATTCAATGGGATTGAAAATGAACTTAGAGGATTGTCTTGATGATTTTAATTTTGTAAATACATGCGTATTACGGCCGTAAATCATATTGTTCAACATACAGCCTGACACTGACCAGCAAATTACAAATAACGTAAGAAAATTTGAGTTTCGCGGGCTCGCGTCCATGCAGCATTTTAATGCAGCCAGTAAATAACTCGCGGATTTTTCCGTTCTGTGTGATTTGACCCTTAGGCTTTGTAGTTGCCGCAAGCAAAACTGCTGAGTGTGGTAATGGGTTAGATTTCCAGGCAGTTTGGGCACCGTTATTGGCTTTTTGAGTCGCGCCCGTTTGGTAACGCTCCCGTTTGGCAACGCTACATATACTTACCTAAAGCGGTGTATCGCAAAAAAACAAACAAGTAAATAAATCAATAACAATCACTAAGGAAAATCGCGTACTCCGAGTCTCCGAACCTTTTTGTACCTGCATTTCTTTCGAATTTCTACCTGTGATTCTTAAAAATACATATGCAATACGCAATACTTAGTCAATAATATGGTACTTAGTTTTAAAATGTAGAAAATAAAATGAATATTAAATAAATTCGGCACACCAGAACTTTTTACTCTGACTGTACTTTAAGGTGTCCTCAGTCGGGTCTGTGGACGGTGAGTAATGGGCTAGCTCGCCGTTCGTCCGTCGTATGACGACAGGCCGTGTCGACGGCGCGTTCGTGTTCCACGCGCGCCTCAAAGAGATGTCAGCAAACGGGAGGGGCCCGCAAGGGCCGATGTCTGCCAGGGCTGCGGGACTCTTCGAGAGAGATACCGCGGCCCTGGAACATAAAGGGCCAAAGAAGGAACATGGGCGGTTTTTAGTCAGTAAGAGTCTGACACTCCCTTCCGCTCCGCCCAGAGCGGGAGGAGTCATTTGATGATTTCCCAAACTCCAAAAAAAAAAAAAAGGTGTCCTCAGTAGCGTTGCCAAACAGGAGCGTTACCAACCGGGAGCGAACCGGCTTTTTAGCCAGGAATTTCTCAGTAGGTAAGTATTATTAGGCCTATATAGGGTGGAAAGACACCAACGCGAAAAGGGTTACCTTACCACGTATTCACGAATCACGGTATTCAGGACATCATTCTGAACACCGCCACAAAGAAATTTTTTAGTCGGTTATTAATCCTAAAAAACTACAAATCCTTCACGGTCATAATGTATGGAACAGCAGATTTTTTTTAAATTATCGATGTAAAATTTCTATCGTCGCGACAACCGTTTTAGCGTTGGTTCCACTCTGCATAAGTAAACAGATTACTGATTAACCCAATAGGACAACTGGTATACCTAGTGTAGTGCGACGATCTTTAGGTACCTACAGATAGTTTTTAAACAGGACTATGGGGCGAGTATGCTGACAGCGGCATCTATCTGGTTAATGAGTGGTCGGAATGACCCCCGTCGCGTTTGTGGGGTCGGGCGTCTGACAGGAAAAATGTGCTTGGATTTTTTGGTGTTGCGTGGATTCGAAAATGTTTTTCTACGAATTTATGAACGGAAGTTGAAAGAAGATCAAGAACAAAAGAAAAGGCAAACATCATGTTTTTTATACGATCAGAAGAATCATCAATTTGTCTTCGGCATTTTACAAACCCAAAAATTTAAAACAGACGGTAGGTACCATTTGGATAATGACTTATTCTAAAGACTACACGAGGTGCAACTGGTGCAAGGAAACACGGAACGTAACGTAAAGTTACACCTGTGACCGCTGAAGGTTGAGACAGGTGTACCTACTTCCAGATTTAGCCAGTTATGTTTAAGTCCCATTCCCTTATAAAAGAGGGCGAGCCTATTGTCATTAACAGCGCAAAACATCGACCCCGTGGCTGTTACTGGGAAATTCCTGGTGGAAAAACCCAATAACACTGTCCGACTTGGGAATCGAACCTATGCTCAGCAGTCGCGCTAGGCACATAACAAGATACAAAATAGAAAACAACCTCATTTACACAGGAATAAAGATCACTGCGATGCAAAAACAGGTAGAATAACTACCTACGAAAGGACTAGTGAACAGGACAATGAATCTGCACCTTACACCTACTGATACTACTGAGCCGATGAACGTGACGCTACGGGAATTTATTTAGTGAAATCTTCCGTTCAATACTTACAGATTTTCTCACAAAAATTTCGATTGTAGAGACCACATAAAACCTCTACCTGTTTTGAATTTATTTCAAAAGCGAATCAAAGAAATTATAAAATAAGCCATTGACATTATAATACCATGATTGACATTGTTGGTAATTTCGAATACTTCAAAAATCTTAAATAGAGAAATAAAATAAAAAACCGGAATTTTGAACTACCAGTGTTAATTTTATCCACTACTTACATAGAGGAATAAGCGATTAACATAGAGCATTTATACCTGGAGCACGCAAGCAACGAATCACCAAGCAAATTCTGCCACTTTTTGCGAGGTAAACACATCTGTCATACGTACGGGAATGTACGGGAATATGCATTAGCATGGTTTTATTTAAGTAGTAAGTAAGTACGATGTCGTTCAGCGATTCCCTCTTAACCAACTATAGAGCTTTTTCCTCTATGCTTTCTGTGAATGGTATCATCACTACAGACAGCTGATTTTGACGTGATTTTTGACATCAGACTGACACTTGAATAGAAAGTGACAATTTGTGCTGTTTTGAATTTTATTCATGAGTGCACTAATAAAGTACTTGTCTTGTAAATTGTAATTTTCAATTGATTAATACGGTATTTTAAATCCCAACTGTTGGGAGAAAAACATAAGAAAATGTTGGCATCCGAAAATCAAGAAGAAATTATACAATATGTGCCGTTTATGTCGTTTGTGCACCCTTCTTTCTGGCATACCCTTACGGAGATGAAACTCGACGTAGATAAATTAAACGAGACTACAAAGCAGATTTGGGGGCGATTTACTTACCGCAGCGACATAGGAACTGTCTTCGAAGTGGATGGCACGTCGTTTAACAAGTATGTGTCATACATTTTAATACAAAAATCGTTTAACATTAATTATGGTCATGTACAACATATTTAATAATATGTCTATGATCTTTTTGTTTGATAAAAATTTGAATCTTCACCTTTATACTTGCACTAGCTTCTACCTACGACTTCACCCGCTTTGAGAAACACATTCTATGACATTGCAATATGTGTAGCTTTCCATCAATATCCAGTATAACTTTTTTTTAAATCGGATGATTAGTTTCAGAAATTACCTCCTACAATCCAAACTTTACCTCTGTACTTATATAAATTAAAAAGCATTTTAATTCTAATCTCAGGTAATTTACACACTTTTATCACTAGGTACTTATTAATAATTAAGTGTTAGTTTTTATTAAGGGTAGAAGATGTAGCCCCATTACGGGTCTGCGGTCCTTTGTAAGATTTAGCTTAACCTCTTTGTAATATACTTTAAGGAACAAGGAAATCCATCACTGAAAAGCTGTTGATATCTTATTTCCAGAGTACCAGAAGATGAACAGTTGTACATAAATGTTAGAGGTACAATAATGAACAAGAACACAGTTGAAGAGTTCAAGTCTATTGATAAAGCTGACTTATTGAGCAGAGTCGGAAAGAATATATGGGCCGGAATGAAGGACAAAACATGGATTACAAATCCTAGTACTTTATTGAATTTTATCATATTATCATTTGCTGTGAGTTTTAATTTGAAATTATTTTTTTACTATTAAAGAAAATTTAAAGGCATTTTCTTTTTTTTTTATTCATTGTTAGTTCAATATGTAGATTGCAAGAAATGGAATATTTTTAAATCTATTTTCCCATTTCAGGATCTCAAGAAATTCCATTACTATTATTGGTTTGCGTTCCCAGCACCTATGCAGCCCACTGTGTATGTAAAAGAAAAAAGTACAAATATAACAACAATTTTCAGCCTCGAACAAATAGCCGAGCTTGCACAGATCTACAAAGCTCTAGATCTGGACCAAAAATGCTTTTTTGCAGTCACTCAAGAAAATGACGGTATCAATGTTAAGACATTGTCAAATATATTAGACTTAAATCAGGACTCTCTAAAAGACGTTGAATTATCTAGTATGTATTTTGTGTTTAATGATCCAAGTAACAGTAGCAATCCTGGATGGCCGTTGAGACTATTTTTGGCAGTCTTGCTGGACCACTGTCCAAGTTTGATTGGAGCTGATATAAAAGTCATTGGACTTAGGTGCAATGCTACTGGTGATATTGAAAGCAGTCGATACTTTACTGTGACAGCAGCAAAGGTATATGTATTTTTTGTAAATAAATATTTTATTAATATTCATAGCAGTTGTTCAAACAGACATAAAACATTCTTAAAAAAAAAACAATGTTTTTCGATTTTTATTTTATATTTTAGGATGTAAAGCAAGGAAAGGAACCTTCTGTAAGTAATCTGTGGGTCGGATGGGAGAGGAACGACAAAGGAAACTTTGGTCCAAAGCTTGCCAACATGTCTGCATCTTTAGATCCTGTGATGTAAGTATTTCAGAGAGTACCATAACATTAATATGTTTAATGTTACATTGAACTTTAGAAAGAGAGTGTCTTACTAGTATTAGTGACAGAGACAACACTCGGCAAAGCTGAACTTTATTTAAAACTCAATGAGCTATACAGGGTGGAAGGGACACCAATGCTAAAACGGTTACCACATACTTAGTATATCATTCTAAACCCCCTACATATAAATTTTTCATCGGTAATTTAAACAAAACAGCTGTTCCCTACAAAAGTGCAATACCTACAGCTACACGATCAAAATGTATTTGCAGAACGAACAGTTGCTTTTTTTTTAAATAACTGATGAAAAATTTATTTATTTATTTATATAAATTTTGCCTTCCACCCTTATAATATTTTTTTTTTTGGGATGGGTAATCATCAAATGGCCCTCTTCCGCTCAGGGCGGAGTGGAAGGGAGTGTCTGACTTTTACTGACTAAAACCCATCCATGTTCCTTCTTTTGCCCTTTGTGTTCCAGGGCCGCGGTATCTATTTCGAACAGTCCCGCAGCCCGTCCCTGTATTTTAAAATACATTCTCTGTGACAAATAAGTAATTTTTCTCTTTTCTCTTCCTCTCCAGATTGGCGGATACAGCATCAGATCTGAATATAAAGTTAATGAAATGGCGTCTAGTGCCGGACATAAACGTGGATGTTATGAAGAGTACTAAATGTTTGCTTCTTGGAGCTGGGACCCTCGGCTGCCATGTCGCTCGGAATTTATTGGTAAGGAAACATGGCATGGGTAGAAGAGAAAATATATTATTAATTCTTCAGTCATGTCAGTAGGTATCAGTAGTGTTTGCGTGAACATCTTGAACTGCTTACCGATAAGATCATTTAGAGCACAGGTTGGGACTTGCCTTGTTTGGCATGCGGCGCAAGATGGAATGTGGGCCAGTATCTGTGGGGAGAACCACACGCACTTGAGATCTGAGCTGTCCATGAAATTTTTTGGTGCTACAAGGCACAATTAGTAATTATATGCTAAACATCTCTATTGTATCATCTCAATAAAATATTTCCTTTCCAGGCATGGGGCTTCCGTCATTTAACATTCATAGACAACGGTAAAGTGTCATATTCTAACCCAACGCGGCAGGTGCTGTTCAATTTTCAAGACTGCCTCAATGGGGGCCGGAAGAAAGCTGAGGCGGCGGCAGATAGCTTAAAGAACATTCTGCCTACGGCTGTGAGTATATGTCCTAAATTAACTTAATTTTACGATCTACTTATTCCTTTACTTACAGCTAAAGGGCCATGGGCAATTTTCTATGAAATCTGGAAGTAAGTCCAGCTAGTGATGGAAGGACTCGAGGCTTTTAAGACTTAAAAAATAACTCGACTCGGTTATGACGGTTTGCAACTCAATCGAGTCAACCCTGAATCATAGACCTTTTAAGAATCTTCGACTCACGACTCGAGGTTTAATATTAAGACTATCGTTTTAAAAATATTCCTATTTTTAAACGACTCGAGCGCAATGAAAAGTTTCGAACTCTTTTGAAAACAACTCAGTTCGTGAGTCTTGCAAGTTGCCAGTCGTGAAACAGAGCACTACGCGCTAGTGCAACTGTTACACTTGATGAGTGGGTACCATTAAAAGTTTACTATTATTATTAAGTACCTACTCATCATCATCTTCCTGCCCTTGTCCCATGTTGTACACAAGTGAGCTCACAACTCTCTAACACGGACTCGGTCATAGTACGGGACGCAACTTGCTGTCATTTGTTAACTACTTGTCGCCTGTCATTGACACTGGGGGACAGTGTCTACTATTTGCAGATGACTTGAAGTTGTACCTAAATGTTAAGGGGACTGCTAACTGTAATCGGCTCCAGTCTGAAATCGACAATGTGGTACAATGGAGTAAGTCTAACTAGCTGCATTTTAATGTTGATAAGTGTTTTCCAATGAGCTACACTCGCCCACCGGCTCCTTTACGGCATCAGTATGACATAGACGGCGTAGTCATACCGCGTGTCAGGCATGTACGAGACCTGGGTATGCAGATGGTGACTGAGCTGACGTTCCGCAAACACATAGTGGAAGTGTGCGGTAGGGCTTTCAAAAATCTTGGTTTCGTCATAAAACAGTGTAAAGATTTTACCGATATCTACTCCTGCTGTTAAGGTTTATTTTATATAAAACGTTAACAGCAGCAGTATCTATCGGTGCATTATTGCACCTGTGAGAAGTCACCTAGAAACAAGTGCATTCTTTTGGAATCCACATAAAAGAAAATACAGCCTGTGTTGGAAAAATGCAGAATGAATTGTGTAGATTCCTCTACCTCAAACAGTTTGGAGTTTATCCCTTTTATCCCCTGATGAACCCAAGTCTGTTCGTCGTGGGCATGGTTCGGTACACCAGGCTGGCAGTAAGAAGGGACGTGGCGCTAGTCAAGTATGGGTAGGCTAGGGCTGCTGCACCACCCCGAGGCCGAGGTGCTGGCTGTGCTGCGGTTGCGCGCGCCGATGGGTGCGTGGGAGTGCACCGCCCCGCACTGTTAGAAGTGCCAGCGGCTAGGACTAACCTATTCAAGCTTGCCTCTATATCGCGAGCTTCACGTATTATTAACATTATAACGGTATCGGAAGATATATTTGGGCAAAACCTTCCAAGATTTAATTTTGTCCAGAGGGCATAAAAGAGGTGTGCAACTGTAAACATTGTCATGTTCAATTAATTTAGGTAAGTATTATTATTTTTACTGCGTGTAATCTTAATTATTTTATATTGTACATTTTTCTATTTTGTGTGTTAATAAGTATAAGAACTCGAGTCGTTTAGTGATTCAAGTGTTTTCTAATGAATCGAGTTCTTTCACATTAGTAACAAGCCTCAAGTCGTATTTTTGGAGTCGAGTCTTCAAAATCGAGGCTAGTCTTAACTATGAAGGTTTAAAAGCCTAGAGCCCTCTTATAAAGTTTTCAAGAGAGATGGAGCTACTAAACTGGTATAGCAATATTCCTTTTTTTAAACAAAACAGTGATTGATTTCACACTAAACATACGACCCCAGTTCTATATTAGTTCCACTTATTTCTCATTCATGGTTACAGAATTGCTATTTCTTGATGCCTACAAACAATGTTACTTAATGTTTAGTTAGCCATTATCATATTTATTTCCAGGTAAGCAAAGGTATAACAGCCCACATTCCGATGCCAGGCCATCCGATCGGCGAATCTCTGAAGGAAGAAACTATATCCAACATAAAACTGATCACAGAGGCCATAGCTGAACATGATGTTATATTTCTTCTGTTAGATACTAGAGAAGCGAGGTGGATGCCTACACTTATAGCAGCTCATTACGGAAAGGTATAATAATGTTTCTGAACTTCATTTAAGCATGTGTATGAAAAAAATAAAGTTTAAATGTTTGTAAACGCACCCACGATACAGGAGAAATTCCTAGTGGGGTGTGGTTTTTTTTTAAAGAAAAAAGAAAGAAAAGAAAACAGAATGATCCCCAAAGCGGTAGGTAGAGGTGTTTAGAATACCCACATTTTGCCTGTAGGAGGTGAGCATATAGACGTTATCGCCGAACTGATAAAGTTGAGCCTACACTTTATTTGAATTTTCAGATAGTAATCAACGCAGCTTTAGGTTTCGACAGCTACCTAGTGATGCGACATGGCGTCGGTGACTCGAGTCCAGAAGAGGAGCCCACATCTGTAAGCTCAGCCTGGATCGCTGGCGAAAGTCTTGGGTGCTACTTCTGTAATGACGTCACTGCGCCTGGTAATGTGAGTGTTGTTGTTGTCTAAGAAATTATTTAAAGTTTTAACAGCACAAACATAAATAAATGGTGAAGATTATAATTAACACTAGAAACGGGATATTTACCATGTCCACTGTTTGTTTTGAGTTCCCGATATTAGTGACCATGACAGTTTAAAAACTTATAATGGTGAAGATTGATAATGATTTTCCTTAGTTTACGTTACTTTCAATCTGGATAGTAAATATAAGATACAATTAAAAAATATTATTAGTGGCTCTGTTGGGCGTCGGGTAATCATCGCAAATGTTTCGGTTTAATTCAAATTCAAGGACACTAGAATTTGCCTTGGTAACCATTATTCATTGTAGCAGCCTTAGGTCTTACTTATCTGTACTTATAAGCTATGAGGACTGTTTAACTTTCTGCTCCGTCGCGGATCATCCGCGGCGGCCATTTTGATTGCATTGATGAGCGTTACCCGTCTCACTCATATTATCATCTACTTTAACATTGTTAATCCACTGATCTATTTTATTTTTGGTTCCATTTCAGTCGTTAAAAGACCGCACACTAGACCAACAATGTACGGTGACCCGACCGGGTGTAGCGGCGATTGCAGGCGCCTTGGCAGTTGAGATTCTAGTCGGGTTACTACAACATCCACTGAGGTTAGTCTAACGACTGATTTGTAGTAGGGATTGAAAAATAATTTGGTACTCCGTTCCGAACGCTTTTACAATTGTGTTCATTTAGCCTACAGATTTAGTATGATACCTCTTTTCTCTTCTCACTCGTGTGCGTTCTCACTGGCGAAACATTTAGACAAAAACATGTTGTCTGATGAGATGAAAAGATTTAAATTGAGAAGAGAGAGAAATAGAGATTATCAACATGTTTTATTACATCTACTTTCTCTCGCCAGTGGAAGAACTTTAATGCAAGAAAAAAAATTGATGACGGAATCTATTAAGTATACACTTTTTTGGCTAACTCATAGCGTTGCTTAAAATATAATTGTTACAGGGTAAACGCACCAGCCGTATACAATTTAAACAGCGACACCGAGGAAATCCCTCCAGAATTCCAAGGCGTGCTCGGCCCAATACCTCACACTATAAGGGGTTTCCTACACTCATACCAAACGGTCGCCCCGACCTGTGCCAAGTTCAAGCAGTGTATCGCCTGCTCAGATGTTGTGATAAATAAGTATAGGGATGAAAATATCGACTTCCTGCTGAAAGTATTTAATAGTGGAAACTATTTGGAAGAGGTGACTGGTCTTCACGAGTTGCATTTGGCGGCGGAGATGACTGATGTAAGTGCAGGAATTAATTTTATCTTATTCAAGCTTTATTGATAAAAATTATGTTCTATGTCCTGTGCTCCGGCCGCTTATCTTTCACTGTTTAGTAAGATGTCAGCGATCTCTCGCCTATTTCACACAGGTAATATCACCATTTTGTCTTTACCCTCTTCTACCATAATGATGGTTGGAATTCCTGAAAATATGCAGAAAATTTTAAAAGAAGACTTTTAACTGTTTTTTTAGGAGTTGCATATCATTTCATTTCATTTTTAGTATGTTTAGCAGTTGTCTGGTTGCCATAGTACAGGCTCTGCCTAGTTTGGGATCAGATGGCGGTGTGTTGGTTGTCCCAAGATATTATTATTATTATTTCATTTAAATGTTGTTTTATTTACAGATACTGACATTCTCGGATGAAGACGAAGAATAAGAAGAAATAATTCCAAGATCTATGTGTATTTTAAAGCTACGCTTTTTTGCCATAAATAATTATAATCTCATGCATTTAAAAGTGTTGTACGTAGTAAGTGTTGTATAATATGATAAATGTTTTGTGAACCAGTTAAAACTAAATCATTTTTGGTCCTTCGAGCCGGATGTGTGAAAAACATCTTTTTATCAAAGTAATATCGTATTTTGTTAAATCATTTTTGGTCATAAGCTCAGTTAATAAATTGTTACTATTAAAAATGTACTTATTAAAAATATTTCATTGAGCCACCAAAAAGGCAGCTTTATATGTTGTGATATTTATCCATAGATAAAAAGTATCGAAAAATAAAAAATCATTGGAAACATCTAACATTACCTTTATTTCTATAAAACATTACATTATTGCCTTGTCAATGTGAGTCTGATGGCTGGCAGTGACTTGGGAACAGGTAAATGAATTTCTTTCACTGGTTTTGGAGGCTTGATCTTCCTTCCGTGTCGGCCCGTCTTTCTTTGCCAAAGACCGGAGCGAGGTCTGTTTCCAAGCCATCTGTTACGCTGTGGGGAGCCTATTGGTGTATCCCCGTGATCTATGTTTGAGAGGCGACCTGGAAAGTATGGTGTGTTGTATAAATGTGCTACATTTCTTTGTTTTGTTTAGTGATTTTTGTTGTAATCTACAATTTCGAGAAAAGAAAATAAAAAATGCTCTCTGATAAAGTTATCAGAGATCATTTTTAGAGTTCCATACCCAAAGGGTAACCAACGGAACCCTATTACTAAGCCTCCGCTGTCTGTCTGTCAGGCTGTATCTCATGATTATTAATAGATAGACAGTTGAATTTTTTATAGAATGTGTATAATATCTGTTACTGCTATAACAACAAATAATAATAAAAATAAATTAAAAGGGCTCCTCTACTACGAAGGTACGGAACCCTGCATGCGCGAATCTGACTCGCACTTGGCCAGATTTTTGGTTTTCTTTAGAGCCTAAAATTCGTGCGGGTGTGGGGGCACGCTAGCGTGTCTGTACTGAAAAATAATATGAGCAGCGCTAACTGCCGCTGGCGCGTGTGACGGGATTTATTTGGATAATTTAACAGTTCCGTCCATCCGTGTATCTGCGCGAGGTTAAGCGTACGCACATAGGTTCACTATTTTTGGATAATTCTAGTCTTTATTTGCTATGATGTAATAAATATTGGTCTTTGGTATTCTTACCTACAACTGCCATACAATGCTGATCGAAACTGAACAGCCTCTTCGAAGGCATTTGAACTATGATGCGGTCATCTTGTCTCCTTATAATGGTTCCAAATGTACCTGCAGCATGGATGTAAAGACCACCTTGACCTGTAAATAGTTCAAGTTAACATCTATGATTATACATGTCCTTTCAGATTTATTAATAGATTGGCCACAAATGGTAATAGAGGAGCCCATGGGGACAGCTTTTCAACCCAGCACACCAAATCATGCATATTATGTTTATTTTCTAAATACATAACATGATTATGTTTTAGAAATCTTAAAAGATTCTTCTTTTTCAAAACTAGTTTCCTGATCAAAATAAAAGTATTTTGAACAGGCTTACCTGGTGCTTTTTCAATAGAATGTACAACAGTTCCACTTGGCAGAGCTCCTAATACATAAGCATCTCCTTCATTTGCTCTAACTGAAAACAAAAACAATGTTTTAAACAATAGTAGTGGCACATCAGTTTTTAGAATAAAACTGTTACTGAGGAATGCTTGATCAATTGGCCACACATTGTCAATATGTTGTGTAATATTGTGCCTGTAATCCCCAAAGACCAAGACCTCTTGTTCAGCAGTAGCCCTTGCAACCACTTGGCCAACGAGGCAAATAACGAGTGTCTAAAAATACTTAGCTATTTTTTATTTGGTTTACCTGGTATCCTAGGCAAGATGCGAGAAGACTTGATGATATCTCCTGCCTTCATATTCACTGTGGCTAAAATATATTTAATTTTGTCACCAACAGCAACTAAAGCTATGTGTGCTGTTCTGCAACCATCTTCCAAGACCTGTAAATATAATTTTGAAAAATGATAAAATCTATAATAATAGGCAAATTGTATCACTACCTATGTGCTGTTGTAAGATTAGCTTTATAGAATTTTATGTCTATGAATGACTGGCAGTTTTTGTAGTCTATGGGTTTTCTTGGTGTTGAGAAGCTCGTTCCATCGTCGACCTCATCTCTGTCCTCAGGACTAGATTGAGGTCAAGAGTAGACCCATTTAATATAAAAAAAAGTAAGATTCAAAAAGGGAATGTTGGTTGTTTTTGAAGTGAAAAGAATGAAAATTGGGAGACATTCGGCTCAGAGTACTTTTATAGATAGAGTTGGGTTTTTAGATATCTGTTAGGATGGTTTGTTTGATAATGATTTAGTTTATGTTGTACCTACAAATAAAATGAAGTGAACGTTTGCTATGGTTTTATTAGAAAGGATCCTGGGAAGTTGATTCCATCCTTCACAACAAGTGTAAGATTTTCACAAATATGACCAACATGTGCAAGGCAGACAAATACACACTGAACTCAATAATCTACTTAACCACAAAGAACCTCAGCTTGCCCTTGCAAATCAGTCAAGTTTTGTTTTGATGCTAAACATCATTTTAAGCCTTGCAGTCAACTATTCCCAAAGTTAACTGACCTGAATAACTTTCTCTTCCTGTGGTGGCCCCTCAGTAGGGCCATCTCGGACCCAGTCTATCCAGTGGTACTTGTGTTTGATACCACCACCAATGCCCTTTGCTACTACTCGACCTGTCAGAAAATAGTAGCCAAATATCAAGGTAAGTAGTAGAGAAAGCAAATAATTATGATTATTACCAAAATTTAATTATACTGGTACCATTATGCTATCGCCTAGTGCTTTACCGTTTAGAGCAAAACTGGATACTGGCAAGCTTTAAAAGGTAACAGTTAAACTTCATTCCTCCTTATAAAATTAAACTCAAATATAAACTGGATTGTGATAAGTTATTCCAATATTGTAAAGTTGTAAATATATTTGATAAAGTAAAATTAGCAGTTGCCTCTGATTACTGTGAACACAATATGAGTAATCTACAGAAAATGAGTAGACCTAATTTTGTTTGTAACCAGTCGTACTTGCCTCTATATGTATAAACTGCCGAAAGTAAACAATGAATACAGTAGAAGGGTCTGGAGTCCAGGGCTTTACATACCGGTAAAATTTTCGTAACGTTACCTTCATTTTTAGAGTTACCGTTAATTTTAAAATAACGTTATCAGATTTAACGTTATTTTCGCAACATTTTATCGTTAATCTTATTATCTGTTAATTTTTTAATAACCTTAATTTTATCGTTATTTTTAAACGGTTAAGTTTGTGAGGTGGAACAAGCGGGGGGCAGAAAGAGAGTAAGCTAAGCCGCCGTACGTCCGTCGCGTCGTGCCGTCTTGCTCGATTAAAACGTTGCCAGATTCATACATGCGAGAAGTGCTGGTACTACAGTGATCTGGTTTAGTCAGTTATATCGCAATACACGTCATATTTTGTCCTATCATTTATTTTCTTTTTGTCATTTGCTTGAGATCAATAACGGGTAGTTTTCTCATTCTTTTTAACCGACTTCAAAAAGGTGGTTATCAATTCGGATATTTATATATTTTTTTTAATATGTGTTCGGGCATAACTCTATCATATATGGATGGATTTGCAAAATTCCTTTTTTTTCGAAAGGGGTTTATTACGAAATGATCCCATTTAAATTTGGTGAAGATCTGATGCTGATCTTCGAAGATATACAATGGAACTCTTCAATAGTAGACAGCAAATCTGCCGTGATTGCTGCAATCGCTTGGATGTTTGTTGTTTACACAATATCGTAACCTAATATAACTCCTGTATGCTTTGAGGGGTGTACGCAGATGTGTACAGTACACCCAGATTTCAACAGTTAGGTATTAGTGTTAAGTTCAATTTTATTGAAGACTAGCTTTTTCCCCGAACTTCGCACGCGTGAATGGCGAAAAATATCCTACGGGAACGTACTAACGGGATTAAAAAGTAACCTATAGGTTAATCCAGGTTACGGTAACAAACATAGTTACATACCTTCATCCCCCTTTTTAACCCTTCTAGGGTAGAATTATCAAAAATGCTGAGAAACGTATAAACCAATTTACAATCGTCAGCCTAAACACAAAATTTGAAGATCCTGACTTCAAAACTGACGGACTTTCATTTAAACTTCCATCCCCTATTTTACCCTTTTAAGGGTATAATTCCCAAAAATCCTTTCTTAGTGGATACATACTCTTCAAAAATAATTTAAAGAAAAACAAAAAACCCGACTGTGTAAAAACTAATTTTAAAAAATACGTGAAAAAATTAACTTAAATAAAAACTAAAAAGAAAGAAACAAGCCCAGTAGTTTAAATCATAAATTCTAATGCAGAACAGAACGACTCACAGTCGGGGCCCCTTGGGAAGATTTCATTGGTAAAATTTGAATGGGCCCCGACGGTGAGTCGTTCTGTTCTGCATTAGAATTTATGATTTAAACTACTGGGCTTGTTTCTTTCTTTTTAGTTTTTTATTTAAGTTAATTTTTTCACGTATTTTTTAAAATTAGTTTTTACACAGTCGGGTTTTTTGTTTTTCTTTAAATTATTTTATTTTATTTTATACTTTTTAGTTACGATTCATTGACTTCGTTATAAGATGGTAAATTTCGCAATCTAGTCATTTCATTGAGGGAGTTAATATCGTGGGGATTATTTAGTAACATGCGGTGGTCTAAACTACTGATGATTAGTCCCTTTAGAGACCTAACTCGGCTCAAAGCTACATATGCTTGACCTTTAGCAAAAATGCGTGAACTTAAGTCAACCACAGCTCGGTCCAAAGTAGTTCCTTGGAGCTTGTGTACAGTTACACCCCAGCACAATATCAGTGGCAACATTTTTCGCTCTATTTTACCCTGTCCGCGCAGTGCATCGAATTCTGTCGTCGATGGTTCGATTCTGACTCCTACTCCAGGAACATTGTTTTTAATCGCTTTGTCGTCAAATTCTAGATAAAAAGCCTGTGGCAATTCTCCGGGTTCCGATTGGTCCCTCCGAAGAGCTGACCATTCAATTGTTCTTATAACACCCATTGCTCCGTTAACAAGACCATGGATAACATTCAAATTTCTTCGTAACATAACTCGTGATCCTAAACCGATTGTTAAATATTTAACGATTCCTCCAGTTTTGTTAGGATCATCAGAAACATAAACATCTTTCGGTTTTTGACCATAATATGTTTTCGATTTTACTGATATATCAACTGCATGTAATTTATACAACCTAGTAGTTTTTGCTAATATAGTTGTCATTTTTTGATTATGTTCATCGACCTGTCTAGTAGTTGGGAAAACTCGAATGATTTCATTGAGATCGTCTACCTCTACCCGTCGACTATCTAATATCTCCAATTGTTACATTGTCAGTTGACCGACTCTAAGATTATTTAATATATCCACAAATGTTGTGTCATGTCCTTGTCTCATATTTTGTGGTAACTCACAGAAATCAAATAGATGCCAGAGGTTGACTTCACCTATTAACGTCGCAGGTTGTCGATAGCAATAAGCCCCGCCAGTTGTTTTGGACACAGGTGGCAATTGCATTAGATCACCAAATAAAATAATATTACAACCACCAAAGTGCAGTCGATTATGCTTCATTTCGTGAAGGCGTTGATTAATATTCCGTAGCGATATGTAAGGTACCATAGAAATCTCATCTATTATCACCCAATCTATAGATTTCCATTTCTGTCGTTCTCTTTGAAGGCGTTCGCCAGTTAAAGGCCGCAGGTTTTCAAGTTTAACTCGCAGTCGCAGTTTTTAAGATATTATAGCGAAAAACTTATTAACTACTGGGCCGGCAGTCTCGACATAGATACCGACATTGTCGCAAACTTTCGATCGCTTAATAAGAACGAAAAAATTCGGTTGCAATAACGTTGCTAGCGAGAAATGCAACTCTAAACATCCAAGATGAGTTTCTCGCAAGCATCGCTATTGCAACCGAATTTTTTCGTTCTTAATAAGTGATCGAAAGTTTGCGACAATGTCGGTATCTATGTCGAGACTGCCGGCCCTGATGTACCCTACCTACCGAACTATGAGTCGTGAATCGTAATAGTTTTGGTGACAGAAATGTAATGATGATAACAAAAAACAATAGGAATCCAAATTAAATATTTTCTTCATGCTATTTCACTGTTTTTTTTGTTTGTATATCGTTTATACTTGAAATAAAAACAAATCAATAAGTAAGAAAATTAGCGAGAATGATTGTTTTGTTAAACAACTTTAAATCGTTATATATCCTAAACTGTTATTTAAAATGAAAAATGATAAAAGGAACCTAAAGATGATTTTAAAATACCTATTCAACGATACCCCACTTGACATAGTTCATTTTCAGTTTCATTTTGACAATATAGCGTCTGGTTGTCGCTGTGGTGAATTTTGATTACTGTCATGTCTTTAGTGACACTCGCAAGGTTAAGACGAATCGATTGACGTAAGAATTATCAAAATCGGCCTACGCATTTGGTCTCTAGAACGCCACATAGAAACAAACATACATACATACATAGACTGATAAACACATTACCCTCCTTTGCGTCGCGCAGTCGGGTAAAAAGAACACACTCTCCAAATTTCATGTCTCTGACCAGCGCCCAAGTAGCACACAAGCTGCTTAAATGACTTCTTTACAACCTGAGTGTTCTATATTAGCTGTTCAAGGGGTTTACTATAATACTTTCATAGTTCAGTAGCGTATTTAACAGTTCTTTAACAGGCATGTGGTACAATAGCCGTACAATAGTAAGTATAATTCCAATGAAGATACAAAGGCATGTTATAGACTTATTGTACGAGCATCACTACATAGTATAAAACAAAGTCGCTTTCTCTGTCCCTATATACCTATGTATGCTTAAATCTTTAAAACTACGAAACGGATTTTGATGTGGTTTTTTTAATAGATAGAGTGATTGAAGAGGAAGGTTTATATGTATAATAACATCCCGTGCGAAGCCGGGGCGGGTCGCTAGTTTGATATAAAGCAGAGTAATAAATACCTTTTAAAACACCGCTAAGTCGTATAAAGGGCTTTAATATTTAAAAGTGTTTAAATGGAGTTATAACCTTCCTTTAAAGGGCTTAAGATTGTATATTACATATTTCTAAACGTCTAAGCTGTTAAATGGTACTTATTACAGCCTTTGAAACTCTATAATGAAGTGAATTTTATAGCAACTATACGGTAAATAGCTGATAATGGCAAGAAAAGCACGCCTTATAAAGCTAAAAGCTCAAAACTTTCGATTTTTGGGGCCAATATAGCGGCTGAAGTGAGACAAACGTGTTTTAATAATTTAATTGCGGACTGCCCGCACCCCCGCGCCTCTGAATCCCCTGCGATAACAACAACCAAAAAAATTAAGGATATAATACTCTGCTCACAAACTCTTTCGTATTTAGGTGCAATTAATATTTTGATATTTAAGGTTCAAATATTTAGACTTGATGTATATAAACAAGAAATGTTGCAGGAAGTCTTATTTAATTAGTAGAGTTTAAATAGAAACACATAAACGAATAATGAGAAAGTGTAAGAACGATTAACAGGGGTTTTAAGATTCTGACAATGGACCCCTAAATAAAATTACACAATTGTACAACCTTAGACTCCTAAAAGAATATATTAATTACTGATGTACATTTAAAAAAGTACAATAGAGCTCCAGTACCAAAATCATAGAACCGACAGGTCTACAATGGTGGAAGAATGGCTCTAGTAAACTCTGAAGGCTGTTGTAACCGAGACGCCATTATATACAAGCAATTCTCATGATTTTTTATAATTTATTTATATCATAAAAACCGAATTCACGTGACCTAAAAAGCTAAACTATCTTATATAAACTAAATTAAAAATTTACACCCTCTAATCAAATGCACTTTTATCCAAAAAACCTGCATAAATAGCAGGCGCGTGAAAATTTTAGCTAAAATATATGTATATATTCACAATACACTGTTTCTCGCACTGGTACTTTGCATGCATAAAAGGAAAAATCAATATTGTCTATTTTTCAATTATTTTAAGTTATTCCATCAATCACTTTTTAGTAGACGTCTTTGTTAAAATATCAATTATGTTTTGTTCATTTCCCCAAAATATTGTTACTGTATATCTAATAAAGATTTGTAAACTCTAATTCAGAGATATAGACGCGTCTAAATAAGATGGAAGCACTACAGTTGTGCTACAAGAACTTATTTTATATAATGAGGCGCACACTACCGCCCGCTTAGCACCTTTGTATCTTCGTACTAACACATTTTTACGAACATTGTAGAACCTTAGGCCGAATTAATCGGTGCCTCTTTCGGGGGTACAGCGGCGATGTAGCCGCTTGTACATTTAATATAGAACTTATTTATGGAACCTACGCCGTTATTAAAAACTTCTCAACTTCCGTTGTACGGCTTGTTATAGAGCTTGTGTGCTACTTGGGCGGTTTGGGCTGTCTGTTGATATATCACCCAGTCAGTCAGTCAGTTTACCATTTTATATATTTAGATGACTTCGTAATTCTCTGTATTTCGTCTATATTTTTAATTTCTGGGCCGTAAGCTTTTTTGCCGACGTCATCACACATTAACTTTCATCCTCTATTTTTATCCCCTTTAGAGTAAAATTTTTACAAACTTTAAATGTCGTATTTATTTATTTCTAACAAAAGCCTAAAAAATCAGATTCAAGTTTCTATCTTTATAAATGACGTAATTTTCCTACCAACTTTCATTCACTATATCAACCCCTTACAGCCTTTTTTCACATTAAAAAGTATCCTATGTCCTTTCTGAGGCTCTAGACTATCTTTGCACCAAATTTCATTTAAATCAGTAGATTAGGCGTGATTGCCTAACCCACAGGAAGTAAGAATAAGCCTATTACCATGAAATATATTGTTAACAATGTAATGTAAAATAAATGCATAGAAAATATTTATATAGGATATTGCAACTAAAAACGAAAAAATAAAAAATCTTAAAAAAAAGTGTAAAATAATTTTAGCTTCAGAAGTCGGTGACTTTTGTTTGTTTGATTCAGTTTTTTGTCACCGAGTTCTGAAGCTAAAATTATTTTACACTTTTTTGTGATTTTGAAGGCGGTTTTATTTTTTGCAAAAAATATTTTTTACGTCCCATCTTATAAGCGTCTCGCACAAACCAACTCGCTGTAGGTGTAACACACGACTGAGGCGCGGCGGCGCGGCGTTGCTGGCGGCGGCGGAGCGGAACAGTGCATCTTAAGTTCTAAACATTACATTCTAAATCTAAACTGATTCAATGCTAAGCGAGTGGCGCGAGCGCACGAAAATGTTTACCTACGCGGAACGGCAACACGCGGTCACAATATCTCTGATCCAATGCCAAGCAAGCGCACAAAAATGTATACCTACAGAACGGCAACGTAGCTAAATTAACGGTAAAAGTAACGTTACTTGTGTATTTTACGTTACTGTTAATTAACGTTAAATTACTGGTAATGTTCACAAGTAACGTTATAGTTTTGTAACGTTAGTAAGGTATCACATTGGAATTAACGTTACTTAACGGATATTATTTTGTTAGTTGGTAACGTTAACAAGCCCTGGTCTGGACATATGCTCTTTCAAGCATTCTGAATACATTGCCTAAGGACATGACCAAAAAAAAGGAAAACAAAAAACCTCTACAAATAAAAAACATCCTAAAAACCTATTTTTACCGTTGAAACCTCTGAGTATAAGGCATAAGTGTGGGTCCACTACCAGACAAAGACCTGTGAGTGAGTAACCTAAATCGCAACCGATAGCACACATAATCTTGCCTCTATTGTAATAGTCTTGTTAAATGCATTTGGAAATAAATAGATTTAAACTTTTTTTTCATGATAATACCAAAGTTTTTACTATGAAGCTACATAAATTACTTCATACTCACCGGATACAGGATCCCTCCCAGCGAGGTTCGTAACTTCTAGAGGCTTAACAGTATATTCATCAGGGAAATGCACAATACGTCTGTAACTCTTGCCTAATCCAGGTTTGGGTTTCTCGATGAGGGGTCTACTGGCAAAATTTACGGTAGCCACATGAATAGACCTCCTTGCGATCAAATTAGGAGTGATGAGTAAACTAGCAAATAGTCTATTTAACGCCATTTTATTTACTTTTTATTCAATAATTCGATAAATTATGAGGCCTCATAACCTCAACAATGCGACCAAGAGAATGTCAACGTCAAATTCATTGATTGTTGTCAATGAAAATGTCAAAACTTTGATTTTACGTTACAAAACCCGAAAAATACGTAAGAATAGAATAAGTTCTAAATAATGATATTATAACTTTATTTGCTCTGACGATATTTAATTCATTTTAAAATATGGTAGTTTTTCGTTTTATTATGTGGTGTGTGTTGTTCGGCACATCATCATCGTCCTGCCCTTGTCCCATGTTACCTATTTGCTGTCGGTGCATCACGTTTTTTTCTTCCATTCTCCTCTATCAACCGTCACGTTATCATTTACTTCTTTATCTTTCATATCATTCCTAACACAATCCATCCATCCTTTCTTTGGTCTTCCTCTCCCTCTCCATCCATCAACGTTTATATTCATCACTCTTTTAGTCACATGCGATTCGTCTCTCCTCAACACATTCATGTCCATACCAAGACAGTCGATTCCCTTCCAACTTTCTGCATCCTGAATCCTGAGTTGAGAGTTTGATTTCTTTATTAACTGTCGGAGATTTCGGGATAATAAACCCTCATGCACCACCCCTGCCCCTGAGATAGTTAGATTTTCAAGTTGTACGATAAAGAGCACGTATTGGGCCAGCGAAGCGAGCCGGCTCTCTATTTAGTTTATTTAAATCAATGAGTTCAGAAACAGGGCGGGGTGATAAGTTGATAACTCAAAAAGGCAGGATGAATAATAGCAAGCAGAGCAGCAGAGCGAGCTCGAAAATTTTAGCATTGAACGATAAGCAGGCAGTTAATAATTTATTTCCGAATAAAGGTATTATAAGAAGGTTTGTCAATTTGCCCTGTATGATTTTGGGGGGGTCATGAGTCATGACATGACCCGTGTGACCCCCTCCCCCTGGGAGTGCGCCTGGGTTTATTGTCCAGCACACCAGTCATTCTCCTCATTCATCAGTTTTTCAAAGTACCCCTTCCATCTATCCTTAATTTCCTCATCAACCAAAAGAACCATTCCAGCTTCATCTTTTACGCATTTAATCTGACGCATACATACATCATACATCTCTCGTTTTTCTCTCTCTAGCTCTAGTCAGCCGATATCATATTTAAAGTAGGTAGTCTTTGGCCAATATAGTTGTTTTTGGCCTGCTGTACTATCCAAAGTGTCATGCATGCATGACGCTTGTGTGCTCGTGTGTGTCGTTCATAATTCATGCATAATTTGAAACAGTTAATTTCTATTTTTAAATACGATTAATAAAACAATAATGAAACATGTATTGCTATCCAATGTGACAAAATAGTGAGTTTTACAACAAAATAATTCTTAGTTTTCATTAAACGTGTGCCGTATTTTTAGTCCTTCTTATTTCCGAACTGAAAAGTGAAATGTCAGTGTCTTGTCAATATCAATTCCAATATTGTCGCACAAGTTTTAACTCATGTTGTGCAATTTATCTTGAAATTTTCGCAATATCTTCTTTAGTTTTCTTACTCCAAATTGTTATTAAATTCCAGTGGCACTATTCAACAGGAGCACTTAACAAGTGTGTGTTAAAAAAATCAAAATGCGGCTCGTGGATTCATCAAAACTTTTAGAACTTCAAAACAAACCTACAAATATTCGAAATATTTGTATCGTGGCGCACGTGGACCATGGAAAGACTACTTTGGCGGACTGTCTGATATCTAGCAATGGGATAATATCGCAGAGGATGTCGGGGAAGCTGCGGTATATGGACAGCAGGCCTGATGAGCAAGAGCGAGGTATTACTATGAAGAGTAGCAGTATATCGTTGTACCACTGTTTGGAACAGCAGGAGTACTTGGTAAACCTGATAGACTCTCCGGGGCACATCGACTTCTCCAGTGAAGTGTCCACTGCGGTTCGACTTTGTGATGGAGCTATTGTGGTTGTGAGTACAACTTGTTTACTTGTTGGATTTCAATAAGATTTTTTCATAAAGTATTAGCTGAGCAGCTAAATAATATAATACTCAATGGAATAACCAAGTCATACCAAGTTTCTGTTTCAAATTAAAATATTGCACTTCAAAGCATGCTTCTTCAAATATATTAAAATTATTTTTTTAAATTTTACTTTCTGTGTAACTTTATCTAATCAGCTGTTTGTATCTTAGTGTTACCTAATTAGAAGTTAAAGCAATACTCTTTAATGAGTAATTCAATTTAATCTCTCCACTGTGGCCCTCTCACTATAAATGATAAAAAGTTTCACAATATTATAGCTCTAGTTATTTTGTTTTTGTTTACAAAATGTTTCCTAATTCTTATAACATGAGTCATTAGACTACCATGTGTTTCTATTATTTTCTGCCTTTTGACCTTTCTTTTGCAATGAGTCCTTAATTAATTAAATAGATTAATCAAATACATGGGTATAGGGAATTATTCTGACTAATGGAGACCCACAAAGTAAAATTTAAAAAAAGCATTTTTAGGGTCACAAATATAAGGTACACTGGAACCCTTAAATTAATATGAGGGGAGGGGTCCTAGGCTCCAAGTTATGACTACTTGATATCCATCTATACAAATAAATAAATTTGAAGTGTCTGTTTGTAATTTCAAAATCACAGCTTTAAACTGAATTTACGGTACTCACAACAAATGAAACTTTTTTTAAATTTTTATCTGTCTACTGGCACGTTTTACTGGGAGCTAGCTGGTATTATAAATACTAACTTAGGCTACGAAAAAGGATTAGGATTCAGTGCAAAAAAATTTAAACACTTGAAATTTCAAGGGTTTTAATTTTTAACAAAATCTGATTCCAATAGAGAAGTAATATTTTTTATAATAATTTCACTCAGACGAAAGTCGCGGGCAACAGCTAGTTAACAGTAAAACCTTATCTTTTTTGAGAAATTATAATAAATTTACGTAAAAATTATTAATAGACAAATTCTCCATTCCAGGTTGACGTAGTAGAAGGAGTATGTCCTCAAACAAGACTGGTACTAAAACAGGCATACTCAGAAAACATCCGTGCAGTGTTAGTCCTCAACAAAATTGACCGGCTCATACTAGACATGCAGCTAACACCATTGGATGCCTATGTACACCTGATGCAGTTGTTGGAGCAAGTCAATGCGGTTATGGCAGAGCTGTTCACTACCGAAGTGTTTGAAAATGAGGAATCTACAATGGGGAAACAGGTATGTTTTTTTCGAAATTTTCTCTTTATGTTCCAAATTGAATCATGCTAGATTCCCTTTGGAAAGTAAAATAAGAAAAAAAGGGAAAATGAGTAGTAGGTCGGGGTTGCGCCTCATCTAGCAGCTCAGAATCCATCCATCCATGCTCCTATTCCTTTTCTTTCCTCCTATTCCTAACCCCTTGCATGAGCTTTCCTGGCAGACAATCACCTCTGCGTAGCATAAAAGTGACCTGTACCGACTTAAATGGGCTGACTGCTATTCGCCACTTTTGGAGCCAGTCAGATATTTTGCCTAGACCGTTTTGCAGCGTTTGTGACGCAATTGTGGGGTTATGGTTGTTAGCCAGAATTGCAGTATCATCAGTAAATGTAGCTGTAGTCACGCTGTCCTTTGCTGGCAAGTATGATGTTTACAACGTGTACAGAATTGGCCCCAACACTGATCCTTGGGGGACGCCAGCCTTTATTTCCAATAGCTCCGATGTTGCTTCAGCTTCTTTGACTTGAAACAGTCAATCTGTTAGGTAACTTTTCATTCGCTCATAGAAACTGTGAGGAAGACAAGCGTTTATCTTATAAAGTAAGCCCTTGTGCCAAACGCGGTCCTGTTGAATGGAGCCTCCTCCTTTTTTGAAGTCGGTTAAAAAATAACAAGGAAATTGTTTTTCCAGGAACAAAAAGAGCAGCTTAATAAAGAAGACAATAATTTCTATGATTGGACCTCAGCAATGGATGATGCTGATGACTCCAATCTTTACTTTGCACCTGAACATGGAAATGTAGTTTTTGCCAGTGCAGCCGATGGATGGGGCTTCACTATTCACACATTTGCTAAATTGTTCTCTGATAAACTGGGTAAGTTTGACAATAAACATTGCAGTTTGAGCTCCAACAAAAAAACCCATTCCAAGATTTGTAACCAGCAATTTTTAATCTATTTAGTACTGATGGAATGTAACACCTAATGCCCTTATCTGTGATGATTGAAAGTGGTCTAAAAGCTTAACTTTAATGTTTAATTTATATTAAGCAATATTTTAAGACCTTTAAATAATTCTGATTTCTATTTTCCATTTCAGGAGTAAAAGAAGAAATCCTGAGAAAAGTACTTTGGGGAGACTTCTACTTAAACACCAAAACAAAACGCTTCATGAAAGGAGCTCAAGAAAAAGCAAAGAAACCTCTTTTCGTCCAAGTTATATTAGACAATGTATGGAATGTATACGAAACAGTGGCCATGAGAAACGAAAAGGAAAAAGTCCCAGTTATTTGTGAGAAACTTGGTATAAAACTAACAACAAGAGATTTAAGGCATACTGATTCTCGAGTTCAATTGCAATCACTTATGGTTCAATGGCTGCCTCTATCAAGTACAGTACTCAACATGGTCTGCGAAAAACTCCCATCACCAAAAGAGATACTACCAGAAAAAGTTGAAAAATTAATGTGTTCAAGAATACGCGACTTTGATTCATTCTTCCCTGAAACGCAGAAACTGAAGGAAGACTTTCTAGCCTGTGATAGTAGTGATGATAGACCAATTATTATATTTATATCTAAAATGTATAATGTTGATAAGAGTATTTTACCAGAGAATAAGCCTAAGGTTTTGACGACTGAAGAAATGGCTTCGAGGAGAGAAAGAGCAAGACAACTGCGTGAAAAGAAACAGAACAATGCAATTATTGAAGAGACTGCTCCAGAAGAGAATAAAGAAGAATCTGAAGTAGAAAAGGCAACTGAAGAAGATGACGTGCCAGTATTTATAGCTTTTGCCAGAATATTTAGTGGGAAAGTAAAGAAAGGGGATAAAGTTTATATTTTAGGTCCCAAACATGATCCTTCCAAAATACTTAGTAAAGATTATCAAGTGGATCCTAATAAGAGATTGAAGGACTTAAAGAGTGATGAGCATATTACTTGTACAGAGTAAGTATTACAGTTTTATACTTTCGCGAGTGAAACTTAAGGTACAGTCGCCAGTGCATCAAGTTACTACAAACTGTCAAATTTTCTCATTCGATTTTGAATTTAACCATGAACATTTTTATGGTATGAAATCATTTGGAGAAATTTGACAGTTTGTGGTAACTTGATGTGCTGTTGACTACAATATCGAAAGCCACCCCATCGCAATAACAGACTACAGAGACCCGACTGGTTTTTACTTAACTCTGTAAATGCCGTTTTCATAACGTTAATTGATATGATAGGTTGATAGCAAAAACTCGCTGGTATTAATGTTTTTTTACCAGAAGATTAATTAGCTAATTATTTCAGGATTAAGTCCTTGTATATTCTAATGGGAAGAGAGCTAGAAATTATTGATGAAGCAATAGCAGGAAATATCATTGGTGAGTCATTTATTTTTGGTTTTATTGTAAAAATCATATTTGACCGTCGTCTGCCGTATTAGTCAAGTCATTACCTTAACTTGACTATACATTTTTATCTATAAAATAGGTTGATAGCAAATGTGTAGGTGGCGCCACGTTCGAGTTAATTAGGATAGACGAGGTTTACCGAAGCGCGTACCTTTCCTGGTTTAATTGTATACATGGTATTAAAAACAATGTACCTATTTTAATTTTATTCTAGGAATTGGTGGTTTAGAAGAACATGTACTAAGAACAGCAACACTATCTAGTACAATAGCGTGTCCTGCTTTCAGTGAGATGCAGTACTCAGTAGTACCAATATTGAGGGTAGCTATAGAACCTACCTATCCTTCACAACTACAACAATTAGTTAAAGGTACTGCCAATTTTCCATTCTTACCGAATATTTTGTATTCTACTTTATTTCTTTAAGCATAAGCCTTGTTTTGCTTTGATATCTTACAGGTTTGAAACTGCTTAATCAAGCAGATTCTTGCGTGCAGGTATTACTACAAGAGACGGGTGAACATGTTTTAGTGACAGCTGGTAAAGTACATTTAGAAAGATGTCTAGAAGATTTAAAGTAAGTAGACATTTTTAGAAAGTACAGACGCCAGCACACCAAGCTACACGAAACTGTAAAATTTTCTCAATCAACCTTGAACCTAATGCTTTAACGATAAAGTTGAAAATCTATTAAAGAAATTTGACAGATTGTAGTAGCTTGATGTGCTGGCGTCTGTAAAAATATCTAAAGAAGTAAGTATTCTATACCAAATTGTATTTTTTCTTCTTCTAGAAACCACTACGCGAAAATAGAAATTTCAGTATCAGAACCAATCGTTCCATTCAGAGAAACAATAGTAGAACCACCAAAAATAGACATGGCGAATGAAGAAATAGACGCTCAAAATGTTGTAGACAAGGCTGTAGACAAAGATATAGATCCAGTTATAACAGTTTACTCAAACAACAAACAAAGCAGAATAAAGATCACAGCGAAACCAATACCGAACGAGATAACGGCATTACTAGACAAATCAACTGATTTACTCAAAGCGGTCTCCCAACACATAAAAACACAACAGGGACTACACAAAAATGATAAATTAGAAAACAAACTAGAAGAATTACAAATAAACGGCACAAAAAACAAACTATCCGATCGCATGCTAAAACTTATCCAAACATTCATAGACGAACTACAAACTATTTGCGACAAACTCGGTCCCGAATGGAAGAACGTTGTCAAACAAATATGGTCCGTAGGGCCGAGGAATTGTGGTCCGAATTTGCTGCTCAATCAAACGGAAGATTATAGAACGAAATACTTGCATCACGAACAAGAAATAAAAGAAGATCCGCGGTTCGAATACGAGAGCAGTTTCGTGAATGGGTTCCAGTTGGCTTCGTTAGCTGGGCCATTGTGTGATGAGCCAATGATGGGCGTCGCGTTCTGTGTTGAAGAATGGTTTTTAGATAAATCGGCTGGAGATGATATGTTACATTTTGGACCACTGTCAGGTACGGACTTATAACTAAGTAGATAACTTTCTGTAATCGAATGTTCGTTGGTCTGATGGTAGGCGTTACTTCTGGTGCTGAGCACAAGCGTTCGATTCCTAAGTCGTGAAAGTATTAGCTGGAGCCTTGATTTGTGGGGTACAAAGGCGTCATGTTATGAAATAAAATATTGTTCTGTCCTTAGAAACGTTTTGCTAAAGCCAATGTCTTATAAAAAAATAAGATGTGTACTAAAATATCAAAGTACATCACGCCTTGTAGTCCCCGAAGGGTCACGCAGAGATGTACCTTATAGTACATCCACATTTCGCCAATTATTATTTATTTATTTATTTAAACTTCATGTACAATAGTGGTACATAGGCGGACTTAATGCCACAAGGCATTCTCTACCAGTCAACCTTTGGGTTTAATAAGAAAACGTGTTAAAGAAAAAGAAAAGATAAATAATAAATTATGAATAGAATAGATAAGAAATTATGTTTGTCCTATGTAATAGGGGCGGCCCTATTGCCATCAACGGGGCAAGAATCCAGGCTCCGTGGCTGCTACTGAGAGGTTCCTGGTGGGAAAACCCAAGTCCCAATAACACCCAACCCGGGTATCGAAGCCAGGACCTCACGCTCAGCAGTCGCGCTTGCTATCACTCGACCAACGAGGCAGTAAATATCAAGCTAGTTTGGTAGTATTTTCATTATGTTAACTTTTTGCAGGTCAAATAATGTCAGCAGTGAAGGACGGCTGTAGGAAAGCGTTCCAAGCGCAACCTCAACGTCTGATGGCAGCCATGTACACCTGTGATATTGTCGTCGACCAGAAAGTATTAGGTAAGTCATATTAAAAGAGAAAAGATTACATTGAATGAATTGGGGGAGGCCTTTGCCCAGCAGTGGGACAGCACAGGCTTCTAAAAAAAAAATATTCATAGTATGCATACAGCACTTTGGCATTCCAATAAGAACTTTATTAACCTTCGTATACTCGCGCCAAATTTTATAACACCTATACTCGCTTACGGTCTGACAGACCAAAGGTTTGAACATCAGTTATTTTTTTTCGAATAACTTAATCGTGGATATTATTATTATATTCTCTGAGAATATACTACGAAGTATCGTAAAACTGATAATTTACCGACAATATACCGATCATTTACTGAATACATCCTTCCATTGTAGTTTCTGAAAAATAGTTAGATTATTGTAAGAAGTCGTCAAATGTTAGCAAATGTGATTTGTTTTCTTCTAACATACTTACAAACCTAAAATATACCTTATTAGCTATTGTCAACAATAATAATTTGAAACTAATGTATCATAATTCAAGTTTCAGTACAAAATCACGGAAGTCAAATTTTGTAACACCTATACCCGCGTCGGTCTCACAGACCGATATTCGCCAAATACGGCTATAAGCGCTATTCGCACCAATACACTTCTAGTCCTGAAATTATCGTAGCAACTAATCATGCAGCTAACAGGAAGTACAAAATGCCATCATTGATTATAGCAGAAAAAATCACGAAAGACTGTTTTATCGGTCTCACAGACCAACGCGCGAGTGTAGGAAGGTTAAAGGGTGCCAAAGCCTGGAATTCAAAAACTATTAGTCAATGACGTTTCAATAAAGGGTGTGTAATTAAAAAAGTATGAAAAATCCGTTAAATTTATTTTCCGTAATTACAAATATTGTAATTTTTATATCTAATATTTACAATTCACTATCCTAAGTATAAATATGGTTCTTAAATAAATATATTTATCGTTAAACTAAACATACTTATGTAACTATAAATGCAATGAAATGTTACACAAAAAAAACCATTGAAAACTTATCACATATCTTTTGTGTACAATAAAAAAAATGTTTTACCTTTTAATTATCATGTAATCACCGTCTATTGGTGGGGAAAAATAATTATTTTATTTTGAAATTATAATAATCCAAAACTTAATAGCTAATAGTCATGGTTATTTCTATTTCTGGCAAAATTGTTATGCTAAATAATACCGAGAAATAAATTGCTTGATTTGAATTAAATAAATAATAGAAATAATCTACTTTCGAAACAGAATTGTTCTATTAAATTTTTGTGACGGGTGAAATAAATTCTAGCACTATAGCCATGTGCTTTGTTACCCCAGGACAGGACTTTAAAAAATTTGGTTGATGATAATGACGATCGACTTACTGAATTGAATAGAATGTTTAGACACTCTGCTTCTCTGCTTTGAAAAACATTTTAGTTAATGAATGAAAAATATGCTTTTTGCATAAAAGTATGCTTTAACAAGCCACGCAACTTTACTTTGTTTTCTAATTGGACAGTGGACGGAATATATGTAATACAATGCGGAACACTATCAACATGATACTTAATTAACAGGTGCAGATATTTCGAAGCTTTTGAATTTGGAAAATAATTGATTGAGTTTACATAATTAAGCTAAGGCTAGCAACATTTTCACCCTATACATAACAGCTTCACTATTACATCGTCAATAAATAATATTATTGTTAATAATTCTAGTAAATACAGTTGTACTGAGTATTTCATAGGCATTCAAAAATAAATTTCACCACACTAAACAATCACGTTTAGAATGGGAAAGTTAGTAAGCAAGTATTAACTAAAAATTCGGATAAATAAGCGAAAAAGCGCTTCGAAATTAAATATGTTTCAAGTATAAGTTGAATTCAAAGAGGCGGAACCGATTAATATAAAGCCTCCATGAAGCCAACAAACTTTTTTCTATTCTAAATTTAAAAGAGGTTAGATTCTAGTTGATCCAATGTAATGACCTTGCTAGTTCCATAACTTTGTACCATGGGAAAGGGGGGTATTCTGATGTCGATCGCCTGGTCCTTGCGACTCGAGATCTCCGGTTGTAATAGGGCTCTGTATAGCTGTGTGTATGATATCTATTGTATACGGGTTTGTTATCAGGATACGCGTGAGATTGAGAATAGTCCACTTTGTAGGCGCTTGTAGTACTTTGGACGGTTAGGCCAGTGTATCGGTTTTTGTTGTACGCTGTAAAAAGAAACAATCGAAATATTAGATAACTGACATTCATGAAAGGGAACACCAATAACAAAACAATTTTTTTTTGTGTGAAACACGCTGGTATGATAAGAAAAGTACTAACCGGAATGGTAAGCAGTGGTGGGACGTACACACATCATACCATACACCCTGATGCCAGGCACAGACGCATATGTCGGCTGGTCGTGAGACATCGGCCCTTCTGTAATGAGAAACGATTAGCAACGTTCATTATTCAATTCATAATGTTTGGTGATCTATAGATTTCCAGGGCAAATACAAGTTTAATTACAAAATTTTTAAATCTGCCTGGCTACCAGTATATACAAATTCACTAAGTTTAGGTTCCAATTGCCATCGGAAGAGCCATAAAATATTCTTGGACTTTAGGTATGTTTCATTGGTCACTATTATACTTATTTGGCTTCCTGTAGAAATTTCACAATACGGTAATGTACTGTATACAATGCAACACGAACTGTCATCATAAATGGAATGCACGATCCCTTATATCGTAGCCGCAACCATGTAGGTAACAGCATCTGTTATATAATAGGAATTCTTATCCAAATATAATGGACAATAGGAATTCTCAGTTGGATATGTACCTAAGACTGTTCCTTGTGGCACTCTGTGCGGAAATGTAACATCTGACGTGACAATGATCAAAAATTCTTACGCAAATGTATTTAATAGTAGGAAATTCTATTCAAATCACATTTATCCATAGCTAAGCGTAAACTTCCACTGCGTAATTCGAACTTACCTCCCAGTTAGCTTTATCAATTGCCTTAGAATGGTTGCCAAAACTGAAAGTGTCTTTTATCTGGAGTATCTTAATCGGTATTTTTTCTATTTGCTGGTAACTAAATCCCGGATAGTACTTGTATATTTGTAATCAATAAATATGGCTCACCTAATATATGGTCTTCAGGACACCGGCAGATGACTAAGTAGTGTGACTTGCCGGTTCTGATGTTCTGCAGCGCCAATAGAGACCAGTCTCTAGGCGCTCGACACTCTCTCATCTCTGACACTGCCTCGCATGTCTTCACCAGTGTCACAGCTTTGTTTGCAAACTGTAATTCAAATTGTGCAAGCGTTAGTATGTGTAAAAAAGAAAATTATTAGGTTTGGTGTTGCTAGGCCTCACAAAAATGTTGAAGTAGATGTATATATGTATGTACGTGTGAGGAAGTCATCCTTCTTATTCTAATCAACATTTTTTCATAATTTCAATTATAAATCTACCTTTTGCAGTAATCCCAAGAATGTACTGCGATTGCGATGATGATAACGATATCTCATACTGAGGTTGTAGTAAGTTAAACTAGCGTGACCACAACAATATTCAATTAATTGGATCATCGGTTGATATTCCAAAATAGAATTCTTCAATTAGAACTAGCACGCGACGCTTTGTATCACGTAAATCTTAGCGCACATTTGCGTGAATAAGTTCAGTCTGAGAATAAGAAGTTGCATTTCTCTCCTCTCGTTTCCACGTGTAGCATTCTTTTCAGTGACCTCAAATGACTAATACTTCAAGAACTAATGTGTGCTGCACATCTTTGACAGAAGCATTTGACTTGGCAAAATCGAATTCTTTTGCAACAATCATCCCAATTCTTCCACAAAAAGTGACTACGGGTATACGTAGAATGAATTGTGTGTCAAATCCAATTATGTTGAAGCGTTACCTTTTTTTTCGAGTCGGTGGTGAGCCGCGTAGTATGCAGGTCGTCGGCGTTGAGACTAGCGGAGCACGGGTCTCGGTACCGAGCAGGGCACGCGCACAGCGGCTGCGTGTAGTTCAGACGCACGTAGACCGCGTTGCATACCTGTAAAGTTATAGCCATATGAAGCTAACGAACCAACATACTGGATAGCGGTCGGTCTTCGTTCCAGACATGTGGGACGAGATTCTTTAGTATTGATATTCATTCATCACATGTCTTACATAGACTTGGAATGCCATAATAAACATGGATGGACTGATCTTGGCTTGCTTAACTATCTAGCACGTAATTATACTGTTAATGAGTCCATCAAGTAAATCATCTGGCTGGCAGTACTTGATATACTATATTTTTCTTGGAAATGTTCTCTCTTCGCTATTATTTTAATTGTTCTCAAGATTTATGTGCCTGTATCAACATCAAATATTTGATTTATTATTTTTTATAACGGCAGTGTTCTCTGGCGTTGCACTGTATTTAGAACAAAAGCACATTCGATCCGCATCTATCCTGAGCGTAGATAATACGAGGAAGTTGGGAAACCTTACATTATTATCTTCGCTCAGGTCTAAAAAGATCTCGCAATTACTGAACTCGACTAGCCCATCGATTAGTCATAGTGTTTGCAAGCTTTTCATTTGTTTCAGTTCCGGTACTTTCTTTAGAACAAAAGCGTCAATTACCTGTTGAATAGCGCATTCAGGCAACAAATAGATGTGCTGATTGTGAGGATAGTAGTGATACTTTGTCGGCTTCGCCAACACTGAAGTCGACCCGGCGGGGAGGGGCACCGTCTGGAATCAAAGAATAAAGTTGATTTATGAATCTTTTTCATTCATTACAAGAAATGGAACAATCATCAATGGTATGCAATTTGTCAATGAGGCTATTTTCGCAAGCAACAAGAATGTAGTGTAACAATTTATGTATCCGTTGAAAGTGCGTCAATTTATCCGAGTTGTCATTAGTTATAGTAACAATGATGGGAAATCGCTCGAGCTTGGTCTCGGATCGCGAACCACAATCTCATTCATCCCCGTTTGTCTCGCCGAGGGTTTCTGTGTCAACGCTCTCGTGTACATGACTTATTCGTTTCTTATTTCGCTTGCATATTTACGAAGACGTCTTGGTTTGTAAAGTATTTCTGATCTACTACGCAAGGATTCCGCCAAATTTTGTAGCGGCTAGAGATTTTGAAACTTAGTGTTGGTATACGAAAGGAGTGATTCGTGCGCGTTGGTTCTTACTCATAACAATGCTTCACGGTCATGTACCCTGCGATTTGCCGATTACTTCGTCACGTTTGTTGCTGGATCAGGTTAATAAACCTGTTAAATGACGATTATCCTTTGTAGTTTTTTTCACAAAGACCATTTCGTTTTACTTTTTGTGCCTTTAATTTAATTTTGGACATAAACTTGTTAGCTACGGAACTTATGCATTTAAAAAGAGATCGTTTTTGTTTGACGTTTCTTTCTTTGTAAATTAACGAGGTATTTTTGATAAGATCTGAATCTGAAATGTTACGAATCGAAACGTTATAGCTATCGTAACACATTGTGTTAAAGCGTGCGACAGGCATGCAGTGGCACCCTCCGCGAACAATTACAATGTCCACCTGCTGAGAGATCTAATTTGGATTGCTATCAATATAAGCTGGTCGACGTACTTACTTATCTGGCCCACTAACCCGTATATATTGACATCCGACTAACTCACAACAAAGAGCTTTTTGTGTGCACAACCGCTGATCGTGTTTGTTACAATAATTTTCCTTTTACTTTACACAAAAGAGCTAATGCTATAATGGATTCAGTTCAATTTTTGTAAGTAACAAATCGTAATCAATGATTTTATTTTATGGCATACAACGCATTTTCGTATTCGATGTGGTACATAAAATGCAATCGCAATCAAATTGCGATATATTGGTAGATAAAATAAAATCAGATGCAGGCATTACTATTCAAATTGTGGAGAACCTACGCATCTTCGTTCTTCTGTACGAAATATAATAACTTCTAAGAATACAAACTCAACACTAACAGATGGTTTAATAATTCTCTTTATTAATTTTAAGCTCATAAAGAATGAAATGTCCATTCCAGATCATACATTTCGTTTCGAAGACAGCGAATGACCATTACAACAAGATATGACTGTAGATAATAATCACGAACACTAATCTCCTCAAACGCAGTTCTCACACAGTAAATCTGTTTCTATACAAACTTACAAAAGGAGTAAGAATTCTTGGAGCATCTATTGTGTAATAGCTTTCTTTTTTATGGTCTCGTCCGAAAATACTCATAATTGCATTAACAACATTAAATAATATACCGCCCGTGCTCCCAATTGACCTTCACGATTGTGCGCATAATAGAAATGTTTTATTACTGATACAACTCGCAAATTTTTGTTCTTATATTAATCGTAACAAACTTTCACTTCTTTCCGTAAATTGAGCGTTGTGATTAACTCTTGCTTTTCAGATTCGATTATTTCCTTAACAAAAATGAGTGCTTCTGGACGTGAATCCGCTTTTCTTTTATGATTTCACTTTGCTTTACGCGTAACTATGTCACTGTTAATTAATTTTGTATTAAAATGCTCACCATGATTAAACACAGCACTTGCCGCAAAGCACGATTGAGTCGTATACTCATTGTGTCGGATGTTATCGTCGGTAGAGTTACTGCTCTTTTTGACCGTCAGTACCGTACTGATTCTGTGTTCGATAACAGGGTACCGCGGTCGAGATGACTCAGGAGAGGGTTACCGAGCCAGGCTAGATCCTCGAGCTGGCATTTTTTCTACGAAAATAGCACCGGACGTCACGTTCAAGTTGAACGATCTAAATTGTCTCAACGGTTTTGGGATGGGCTTCACCTGTCATGCGTTGCCTTTTTATTATGTTTTTTACGCGTTTGTGCATTTTGTTTTTTGGTTTCAATTTGTAAAGATTTTTTATTGAATTGCTTTTATTTAACTTCTATATTTTTTATCGGTATGCTCACCTTACCTACCTTACTTTAGCTATTTATATTTGTTTTGATTGCTGGTCTTTTTCATCGTGAAATGATTAAGTATATAACTATGATCGTAATATTTTATTTCACTGAAAATTTTCAAGCTTACGAGCTTCGTTCTTAACCGCAATTTAAGGTCAACCCGTTCAAGTACAACAAAAAAGTTGAATAATATTACGATTACGACCCGTTACGTAGGGCTAAAAGGTCAACTGTAGGGCAGTGCTGTTCACACGACATGTTTACCATAAGAGCAAATCTCCGGTTCGCGATCTTGACATGATCCCGCCATCGTGACGTCACTGATCGCGATAACTGAAGGTAGTTAAACTATCAGAAGTGACTGTTTAGCTTGGTCATAATTTTAGTTGGTACTGATGTTATTTATGAAATCGTCTTCTTTCGTATTCGGATGTCAACTGTTTGCGAAGTATGCGAAGTAAGGATGTATCTTGACCAAATAGATATAAGACAGGTACTAAAAGGAAGGCTATCAGGAGAAATGTTATAGAAATAGAAAAAAAATGTGATCCCATCACCCAGTGTTACCTTAAAACAAAATTATAATTGCTAGGTTTGATACGTTACACTTGTCCCGTCAGCAGCGAGTCGGCTCTTTATGGAGATTATGATTTTGTTCAGGTTGTCTCGACAATTGGAAGTAAGTATATTTAAATGTCTTTGAGCGTGACGGACTGCCCAGAGGCTGCTGACGTACGTAATTGGCGAATTCATTGTACTTTGATAAAGTAAATGATGTTATCAGAATATTTGCTGTATCTGAAAGATTGGAATTTACACTGCTCCTAAGATCTTGTTTTTTTTTCGTATTTAAGTCATATCATATTACGAAGACTCAGAAGACTGACATATTAATATAAACTCTGGTTAACTTCATTACTGTGCGAATGAAGTTTAATTTAACTTAATGTTATGTTGTGGTTAATGCCTAAGCCCTAAGGCGTTTGCACGTAGGTAGTGATATTTAAAGATCGTTCATTTCCATAGTGTAAAAAGAAGGTGATTACTTTATAGATAAAATTATAATATTAACCTACCATAGTAAACTGCATCTTTGCTAAGTAGTTTTTGACCTTTTTCATAGTTTGAAATCTGTATTCTTATTCTTTATTGCACACAAAATTAAAAGATATACACATAACATTACAATATATAGCGTATGTACAACGGCGAGTTCATCTGTCTGTGTATTTACTTATTTAAATTTCATGTATAAGAGCGGTACATAGGCGGATTTAATGCCACGAGGCATTCTCTACCAGTCAACCTTGGGGTCAAATAGGACAGCGTTGTGATAGACTACAAAAAAATAAATAAGGAAAATACCATTTTGTTAACATTAATCTCACATAATCTCTATCTCTGCGGTACTAATATTCTATGGTAATAATGCTTCTTTATTAGTGAGTTCCATTCGCGTAGATTTTCTAGATAAGACCGTAACCTCTCCTGTAATTACCAATTAAATCATATTAAAAGGTGTTCCATAAAATAATTATCGAGTAAGAGCCTTCAAAATATCGTAGAATTTATGCACACTCTTTGATCAGGAAAGCTCTAGTGGTCTAGTAATTTGATTAAACACTGTCTTTAGCTGTGAGTGAGACCGACACACAATTATCATTAAGTCAATCGCCGAGTCAATCACCGCCATCTTGTGCCTTAGAATTCCTTTGACACGACAGTCATTCACATATTCTAACAGCAATTAATTGAAGTGAAATTCCAATCAACGTGCAATAGAAATGCATAGAAAGTCAAGCTTTTCATGAGTCATTAATTAATTCACAAAACAAATGACCTAACGTCAATAACAGATCAATATGATACAAATGATACAATGTTGGCTTATTCAATACGTATAGCGCGATGACCACTTCCTGATCCTGGTGAAAAAAAAACAAGAAATCTTTATTTATTTGAAATTAGTTTTGTGCAATGCGTTTTACGCTGACGCATACGAAATGTTTAAATGACATTACAAAATTATTTAACTCCACAAGAAGCGTTGAGTTGTTTATTTTAATCTCAAATCTAAATGCGCGGCTAGTTACCGTCTATAAACTCGATTGCATTTTAATTTAGAGTTGTATTTCTTCAAAGACTAGCAAATAGTAACATTCTGTAATAAAGATAATTCTTACTACAAGTGATACATAAACATGTTATTTATATGCTTAAGTGTAATACGTTGCTTGTGATTTGTCACACAAACGAGAATCTCACAGTAAAAAGATTACGGTGAGTGTATTTTATAATTAAATAAAAGGTGCGATAGTTTATAGCACAATAATTACTTAAGAATGCTAAGGCGTCTCTGATATTTGCTCCCACGCTACTAACGAGTTAAATAGTGGTCAAATGATTATTACGCATGCACCTGTTATGGTTTAGTCCATTAAAGAAAACTAAATTGCAATAAAAGTAGTGTAGAACTTGGGACACTGTCAAATGTTTTATACCTTGCTACGATTTACATCAAACATGTTTTTTTTTAATTTTCTGATGAAAATATTTATTCTATATTTCCAGTTTGAGAAAGCCCATCGCCATTCGCCCATTTCTAATTAATAAAAGTATTTTAGATAAGTCTAGATAATATTTTACCCACAACTTACACGATATCGATGTACAAAATCTTAATTAAGCTCTAAATTCGATTACAAACTCCAATAAAAACAAAGATAAATAGATTATTAAGATTTTAAATGACTTTATAACTTGCCTCCTAAGCTATCTAAAACGATCAAGTGCGCACGGTCGCACATTAGTCGCACGCAATCTGCGTTCGTTGGCCGCGACCAACCTCAATACAGGTTCAGGGTTGTGTTACATAAGCATAGCGTAATTACTTCCGACTTTATGCTGATTTATTTGCATATTGCAATCGATGTATAGGAATACAATCGATAACATCGTTTTATGCAAAATTTGATTTACCACCATCAATGGTGCGAAACAATAATGCATAATTAAAAGGCGTTCATTGTGTGAATTTCAAGGAAATGCAGTGATTATGGTAATACAATGCAGGAAGAAGGGAAAAAACTTCATTAGGCTGACATAATATCTACGTCCGTATAAAGACTGGTTCTCACGCGTCTGCTCGTTAAATATAGCACGCTCTCCTTGTGTGTCTACATTGTTTTTAGATTCTACATGATATACGCATTATCATCTCGCTGCGTTTCTTGTGGAGACGGCTCTAATGATCGAGTTTGATCGTCATTCAGGTAATTTTGTAATCGAAACCCTAATAAACTAAGCTATAAATACTGTTTTTGCGCACTTTAGTAAAATACTTCCATCGTAATGAATGGGCCTTGTGTTAAGTGCAAGGCTTTATCAGACCCAGGGCCGCCGACGGCCTTTGGAACCGGGTATTCGCTGATGCTATCAGTGGATGTTGCAGGCCCATCCATTGGATCATCATCATCAGATTGGATCTCTCGATCGCTTCTTTAGACACCCACGAGTATAAAATGTAATGGCTTATTCTTTACAGAGAAAAAACGACTACAGTCAATTCCTGGACCTTCTTTTCAATAAGGGGTCTTTTGGTATTTTTTTATAACCCATCAACTAGGTTGTGGAGGTCAGTTAGGCAGTTGCTCCATGTTAATTGCTGGTATTCAGTTTCATCCGGGTAGACTTTGCCCAACCATGTTAGAGTCAGCTTCCATGACTCTAACATGGTTGGGCAAGCAGATGCTGATTTTTGTTTTACGCATTACTTTGGCTGCCAACAATTTTAATCATTCACAAAGTGTCAAGTCTGCTTCTAGAGCCTACTTCTGCACAAGAACAGTAACTTCAACAAAAAGGATGCATAAATAAAAGTTCATAGCACAACTAGTCATCGTTATCAATGAATGCTTTCCTGTACTGCAATCATAAACTTGAACTTATCGCGGTACAGTTGCGCCCACTCTTACGCATGCTCCCAGGATAGCGGTACAGTTATTCAATACTTCGTTACGGACTGATTCGAGTGGCCTTCGGAGATATGAAGAACTTTATAGTGGGCAGTAATGGGCTGGTGAACGGTTAAGGGAAAATTTAATGAGAGATTGTGCAATTAAGTCTGTGTTGAATGAAACGTGGTTACAGTTCCGTATAAAAATTCTTCAGCGCGTGGCCTTATTCTGAACTAACGCCGCCATATTGTTTTTGCAATACAATTTCCAGAGACAATTTGATTCAGCCCTCCTGTCAATGTCATTTAATTGCCAAAATGACCATGCAACACTGTAGAATAAAATGAGAGGATTTGTCGTCAGCAGTTAATTACAGCTTACTAAATAAATGTTGTTTGGATTCAATGTCCAATAAAATTAGTAAGCTTATCTTAGCAAATATAAAACTTTAGGTAATTCAAAAAGAAATGAAAACTTCAATGATTTCATATATAGCATGATTGAAGATTATACATAATTTCTACAAATAAGCTACGATACTGAAAGCAAGTTAGTGAATCGAGAATAGAAATAAAAATAGAATTTGCACATACATTTAATTAATATTACAAATTATGATTACAAATTATAGTTATTTCCTTAGATGTTTTAATGGAAACGACATTTATTTCTCATACATTTACAACCTAACATTAAGAATATCCAACAAATAACATTTCTTACCGGCCAATTTTTTAATAAACTTATAAAAGGACGAAAAAACACTCGGTTATAAAAGACTTAACCAAGGAAAGGGATACTATTCTAAGTTTAACATCATGTTAAAACCAGTTCAGATAGCCTATCATTTGCTGGCACAAGTTACCAAATAAGTCGTGTCCATTAATAGCTAAAAACCATAAAAAGATAGTGGATGCACCGGTGCTTATAAAAGACTTCTCATAATTATACGCACGTTCAGTTGACAATATAATTAGCGGTCCTTTATATTTATTCATTTTTAATTCAATGATGGGCTACGATAGGTATGGAAACTTGTTACAATTATGTAACTGGCAATAAGTGTAATCGGCAAAGTTGGCGGTGGACAACTTTTCATCTTTTTTTACTGAGTAATAAGCAAAAATGGGAATAAGTAGAGCCATCATCTGCATCATTCTTCTGTCCATATCTCAATTTATTTGGGGTCGGCGCAACTTGTCTTCTTCTTCCATACTTCTATATTACTCGTCATCTCATCAGACACTTCCTGTCTTGCCATATCATCCAAGAGAGAGTACATTTGGCTAAACTTCAAAGAAGTAAACAAAACACAACTAAATATAACTGGCGAAATGTGGGTTACAAAGATATTATGTGAATATGCGGATATTACAGGCATGATGTTATGTTATGTTTTCAATAAATAAATAAATAAATAAATATCCCTTGGACATTTCACACAGCACCATCTAGTCCCAAGCTAAGCAACCTAATGCTTGTGTTATGGTAGCTAGATGGCTGATAAACTACATATATACTTTTTTTTTTTTGTAAATACATACATATTATAGATAGAAAAACACCCAGACCCGAAACAACTACTTGTAGGTCATACAAATATTTGTTCCGTACGGGAATCGAACCCGCGACATGCAGCGCAGCAGTCAATCGCTTGACCACTGCGCCAACCGTGCCGTCAAAGCATGACATCATACATCCATACTTCCTAGTCTTCCTACATCCTCACAAACATTCGCATTTATAATATTATTAGGATGTTACATTGTGTACTTACTTATTAGTGAGAGGCGATGTCGAACGATCTTTCATTGAAAGTGATGGAAACAAAAAAAAAATATTTTTGTCATGAGGTAAGGTTCACTTACCTATAGTATAATCCCTTCAAAATCAAGAAGACGGTAGTTAATTAATCGACTAGCAATTAAATAACTTATTGCTAATAAAATTACACAATTATCTTAGTTAGGTATTTATACTTATGTAATTAAACTTGAATGTTTTAATTGCCCAACACTGCGGAATGCTAAATGTAGATACGACTGCAGCTGATATTGTCTAATGCTTACGGCTGCTAGATGTTACATCTATGACTACAACTTCGCCCGCGATTTAGTACGTAAAAAATCTGATAGCTCGGCTAATATGAATGATATAAATATAATTTATAGCCTATAGCAGCCACGAATAATGTAGCTTTCTGTCAGTGAAAGAATTTTTAGAATTGGATCATTACTTCCGGAGATTACCCCCTACATACAAACTTACAAACAAATGTTACCTCTTTATAATATTAGTATAGAATAGATTATGTCCTAACATCCATAATGCTAGAGTAGTTCTGTCTGTTTGTTGTTGTCTGTGAAATTTGACAGATAGGTTAATTATGACCTAGAGTAGGACATGATGTATTTATCCTTCTAAATCACAGATGAAGTCGCAGGCAACAGCGAGTATTTAATATATTTACGAGAACGACATCCTTATTGAAAAGGAAGCATAAATACTGGTCCAAGTTAAGATCTAAATATTCAAGTTCATGGAACTCGAAGAGCTTGTACATTATATTATTGCGGAAAACATACTCGGTAGACAGTTAATTTCGCTGTAAATATTATAAACGTGGGTTTTAATGCCGGAATTGTATAATGGACTAGGAGTTCAGAGCACCATTTGTTTATAGGATCGAGATCACACTCGAAAAGCCTCTACGAGTGAGGATGTTTTAATATTTCTGCGCTAAAATAATTACTACCTGGCTTTTCTTTTTTCTCGAGTTTGTCTTCTTTTCGAGTCTATAGTAAATGTACATACAAGGTGGAAAGGACATCGACGCTAAAAATAGAAATAGAAATTTTTCATCGGTAATTTAAAAAAAAGTTGCTCTTCCTTACATTTTGACTGCAAGTTTACTAACTTGCAGTTTTGTAGGGAATTAATGCTGTTTTTTTCAATAACCGACGAAAAATTTACATGTGGGGGAAGGGGGGGTGTTATAATGTTGTACTGAATACGTGATAACCGTTTAGCGTCTATGTCCCTTCCACACTGTATAACATTAGCGAAGGGTCAATTTTTGTAACAGGTAAGCCGGAGTACATATACTTAATGTGATTATATTGTTTGTCTATAGAATACTGAGCGTGTCATTTTTCAAAGGGAATCCGGTAGGAATCGAGTTGTATGGAACCTTCGCCACTGCTGTATAATATTAATATGTTACATGAGTTGGGCTCAGTGGGTGGCCCCGCTAATCGCAGTCGGTGGCTTCTTTAGTTCCTCAGAAGTTTGAGTACTTGGAACTCTTCAACAGATGGTGCATGATTTAGTCAAGAGCACGCTTAACACAATAGATCATGCTTATGCTTGTTGTTTTACATTTTATTTTATGGAATTTCTACACAATGTATAATGTTTTGAAATAAATGACTATGACTATGACTTATGTTCATACGGACACGCGAAAACAGGCAATTATTGCTCATAGTTTCTAAACCATCATCATTATCTTCTCTGATTAGCCTTTTCTTAATTATAGCTGAATATCAATATTTTACATGGAGCAACTGCCTAGCTGACCTCCACATCCTAATTTGTACGGGGTAATACGATATCCCTTGGTAAGACTGGTTGTCAGACTTTCGGGCCACCGACTACCTGTAACGACCGGCAAATAGCTACAAATGACAGCCAGGACCAACGGTTTAACGTGCTTCCCGAGGCACGGAGGAAACTCGGTACGAGTATGTAATGGGTTGTCACCCATTCACAGACCAACCTAGGCAAGCGCAGCTTAACCTAGCGATAGACCCGAGCGGCTGTTATTATTTAGCCACGATTTTCTTAGCATCATAAATCTTAATATTAAGCTCGTAAACGTACTACGGATTACTCGTAGGTAATTCGTAGCACTTTTATCGTAGCATATTACTACGCGACTTTCACTATAAGTATCGCCTATGTTGTACGTGTATCTCATCTCATAATATAAAAGGCATTTTGAGGCCAAGGCCAAGGGTCTTAAAGTGACCTTATGATCTTAGGCCATCCTTAATCTCTGATTTATTTCCGTATCTGTCCCATAAATCTTGGGCTAAAGATTGCGCTAACAGAGGTACAAAGGCAAGCTATGATTTTACGCTCATTACGTGGTTACAGAATAGAAAAGATTATTTAATAGCCCTGTAGAATTATTTTCCTTCAAACTTGTTGCCTCGCGTTTTTGTCAATGTTCTACATCTGACTGCGAATATGAACAATCTGCACATCATATTTTATGGGAGTGCAGTTTGGCAGAATAGAACTTAATATTAAGTTGGATAGTGTACAGGTTACATCCGAAGTTATTTACTATACGGACCTTGTAGAAACTAGAACAAATTTCCATGCGTTCAAGCGTTTTTGCCATACCTATTATTAGAATCAAATTTCCCTAGTTATGTTTAAGTTCCATGTAATAGGTTGGTAGGTAGTTGGGGGCGAGCCTATTGCCATCAGACGGGCACAAATCCAGACTCCGTGTCTTCTAATGAGAAATTCATAATGGAAAAACCCAATAACACTTTCCCCGACCAGGCAATCGAAACCAGGATCTAATGCTCAGCAGTCGCGCATGCGGCCACTAGACCATATACACATTCATAAACTGATGTCTTTTTCCCTTGAGCGCAAGCAGTCCCAAACTACACAACGCTAACTGCTCCGATTCCGACAAATTCAAATGTAACACTAGAGTTAAATGTTTAAACCTGATTTATTTCACTTATAATAAAAAGTTAAGTGAGGTTAGTAAGTGGTTAGTTAGGTAAGTGAATATAAATCAAGCTTAAACATTCCAAACTAAGAAATAAAATTTAAATCGGTGCAAGGAAACGTGATACTCTTCCACACAGTTCAGCCGACAAAGTGCATGTAAGCCTAAAGTAAAAATCCTAGTTCCCTGTTTCTCTTTCTATACAATGTGTAAACGGACACTTTACCAAGCCGTCAGCCTAGTATTCTGTACATCAAACTACATAACTCAATGCAAAAATTATTACTGGGAAGTGACTTTTTTTTTGGGGTGAAAATTTACATTTTACGGTTGGACTCAATGTCACGCACTCAAAACATGTGATGATGGATGCAGTGAATAGTACGGAGGTCGTGGAGGTATTTAAACTAAAGCTATAAAATTAAAAACTTTTATTAAAAAAAGAACCTGGTGAAAAAGTTGGAAGTTTAACCTACAATATCTACGTAACTAGAAGACCATACCTAGGAATATGGTCTAGAACAACAACTCGCACTGATGGCGAGAACAACTGCCTTTCGGCTTCGTTAAGGGTATTTTTACACCCATTATATTGTTACGTCGGTTGCTTTACGAGAACATTCTAGATTACGTGCGAGTCTGGAATGTTCCAGTAAGGACCTGTCTAGAAGAATAGACTCAAGAATATTCCGTTATAGAACTGTCTAGAAGATTCCAAGAAAGATGTTTCACTATGAACTGTGAAGAAGGTTCCTGATAATTGTGGAACCTTCTCGAAGGATCGGTCGGCATATAAATAGCCGTCGTGTTTGCGGGAGCAGTCAGTCTTATTTTGGCTATACAACAAAGCGAATCGAAGTGAACTAGAAGTGTGATATCTAAGTGAATAGTGATCAGTAGTGTATTTGTGATTAAGTTTTTAAGTGTTTTGCAATTAATAAAGTTATTTCGTGTTTAATCGGTAGTATCTAATTTATCCCATACCCAGCTCGTAACAATATAACACTACCTAATTGTGTAAACGGACTTTACCATGGGTCTATGTAACTTAACGCCGGCGCCGGCCCTATGATGACAAGTGGAATATCCACGTTCCGCCGACGGATATCTGATGGAGATTAGACAGCATTTCTCGCTTATTGACAGTGAATTATTTATCGGTTATACAATTTTAATAGGCTCGCTATTTTAGTTCTTGCCGGGTGCTAAGATACCGCCTGCGAGATGCTTACCTAGATGTAAACGGTGGAAAGGTCACCGGAACACAAGGTTTTACTATAGATTTAGTACATGATTGTAGACCTAGTAGAGTTGAAACTATTCGCCGGTTAATAAGAAAAAAATGGGTATTCCTCGAAGCGCACCTACTTTGAAACGCAGCAAATGAAACGCATTAAAGGTATTCCTCGAAACGCACCAACGATGAAACATAGGGATGAGCCTGAAGGATTCGTAATAAACGATATCGATAGACGTTTTAAAATGCAACTTTTCTGATTGTTTATTTATTAAAACTACCAGGAAAGCAGAAATGAACTGGAACTAGGTGCTTAACCGACTTATTACTTAGCTCACCGTGACCGTGTATTGCATTTTTGAATAATTTAGCAGATTTTTTGTAGTAACTGATGATAAATATCTGGTTTAGAATCATAGTAAAAGTTTGTCACGACGTCCCTTACGAACGAGTATTCAAAGATCTTGAAATAAAAATATAAAATTTAGATATTCAAGCAATGCTTGCACCAAAAAATATTTCGATCAACCTCGTTATATTTTTTAGCAAATATAAAAACACGCAGTTTTATCTTAAACTATTTATTGTAAATTATTATACTTTTTGTACTTTCCGCCATTTTGGACCACCTGAGGCGTGGCTACAGCACTCTGTGACTGTGTACATTTGCAATAACCGAGAGATCACGAACCCTCAGACAAAGCGATTTTCAACTGTTTTTTGTGTCTCATGCTCGAAAATCAAAACAACATTCTGAAGGATATTTTTATTGATACAGCTAATATTAATTCACGTACAAAGTTTTTGTGATTTTCATTCAAAACTTGGTTCTGGTCAGGTTGTATTTTCATAGTAAAGAGTTCAACGCGTAGGCACTATTTATGTATCACCTAAGCGTGCTTGTGAAACCAACTTTATAATTTATGCTGTTTGACATAACGTGTACATAATTTAATCATGCTCTTTCGAGTTCCAATTACAGCATTTATGTATGCTAATGTAACAATTAATTGGCCCTTTGAGGATGGTATGAAACTTCCATTTAAGAGATAGAAATAAAATATATATGATATTTCTTTATTACTTGTACTTCGTTCTTCCTTTTACGATTATTGCAAAAGGTACGTTGCGCGTCGTCTAAAACATCATCAACGGGTAATGGGCATTTATATAAATTTGAAACGGGAAAATTGCAATGTTGCATGAAGATAAAAATAGTTCCTTCCTGGAGGGATAGCATCACAAAGAACCTTTTACTCTTTATATTTATAGCCACCGACAGCAAAAATATTGAATACCCTCCAAAAGAAGTATCTCTTACTGTTGCTGATTTAAGGGTTGATCCCAGTAGGCTGACAACGCCATCTATCGTTACACAGATCAGATCTAAGATCATATACAATCTTCGTTTCCTTACAGGAGTTTCCGGGATTAAGTTGCTAGTACCGTAACTCAATCGCTATAAGATGATTTTATCTTACAACTCGATATCGTTACTAAATCAATCAGATACACTTGAATCAAGTATAGGTATAGGGTAGTAGGGTAGTATCAAGGTATAGGGTCAAATTAAATTATATAGGAAAACTTCGCACACGCGATGGGTATCGATATGTTAACATGATAAAACTCTGGTCTAGTGGTCGCAAGCGCCCCTATTGGGCATGAGGTCCTGCGTTCGATTACCAGGTCCGACAAAGTGTTATTCTTTCAGGTAATTCTCAATAGCAGCCACGGAGTCTGGATTTGTGCCCGGTTGAGGGTTATAAGCTCACCCTCTATAACACGAGACTTTATCATAACTGGCGAAATGTGGGTGTACTATTAGCTACTCCTCTGCCTAACCTTTTGGGTATTACAGGCGTGATATTATGATAAGTGACAAAACAAGAAAAACTACAAGCTAATTTAATTAGACTTTATAAACAGACACCTCTAATTTAGACATCTATACACATAAATGTCTGTTTGAAGCACTTAATTTGCACACATACGAGCAAGTGGCATGTCTATATGAACTAAACCTATGGTCGACTGATGTACCTAATCATCATAAAATTATATCGGTAATTGGACACCTGATTACGGACGATTGCTTACCGGTATCATACATGCTACTTGTAGTAATACCGGTATCTAGGATGTTTGATTAAAATAATAAGATACGAAGAAAACGTGAAAATATTGTCATACTTGCTTGCCAACTAATTTGAAACAGAAAAGTTAATTGGTTACGTTTTAATTGCTATTCTGCTGAACAAAATTTTGACGCATTTGCGAAAAGAGAAACCCCTCTACCATCTCAGAGTAGAAGACCACTTTGGGGTAAACGCTAACGCTTCATGCGAAGGACATGCCCACAACACCTGAGTTAGCGCTGCATCAGTAGAGCTTCTATGCCATACATATCGGAACAGTAAGGACCTATAGTATTTCATGAGTCACCCACTGAAACAATATTGAAACCAAATGTAGGACCATAAATGGGGGAAACAATAAATTCTATTGATGGCCCTTAAAGTTTCAATTATCTCTATATGGGAAAGGCGCGCATGAAATAAAGAATCCGCACATTGAAACTGGTAAGGTAGGTGATCCTATTTCAATACAATATCGTTTGTCACATATTGCTGAATATTATTCTTAGTAATGACTGGACTTAATAATGTACGTACGTCTAAGTATCCATAAATTAATGCGAAACACCCTATTAGTACCTATGTGCATCCATTGTACTAATAGGGTGCTTCGCATTAATTTATAATAATTAATATCACTTTATATAAATAATGTCGTGACGTCAACGTTCAACTTTTGAGACTAGATTAAAAAAAAAAACTGTAGTAAGTCCAAATGGGTTTTATGTTGTTTCAAATAAAACTATACAGAAAGACTAACACAAATAGTAAGAAACTTGACTAACAAAAAGCGCACAAAATTCTGTACTAAAAGTCAAAATTTACAATTCTACTAAAGTCGAATCGAATGTCGTTGCAATAATAAATAGAAAACCAACACCGCACAGCCTACGCACACTTGCACTGTTTCCACAAACAAAACTAGAAGTTTATAGCAGTATAAACTGACGCAATAAATCTCCCACTGCAGAGCCCCTGAACCGTACCACAGATTACATATTTAACCATACTTTGAATAGTCCACTAAATCTTAGGGGACACCGATTAGCATTAGTTTAGTACGATATTATTGTCAGCAATATATTTACGGTCATCATTAACATAGTGTCTGCATTCGCGTCTGATAAAATAATCTGTAAGGAATAAATATAAATGTTAAACTACTATTAAGAAACGGTTCAACAGTTACCTTTTAATGATGATTATTTAGAATTCTATTATCCAATTAATTGAAGCTGAAACTCAGAGAATTGAAGATGAAATTGAAAGACGGAAGACATTTGTTACTCAATCCAACGGAGTATCTCTAATAATAAGTAGAAATTTGTCAAACGGGTCTGCAAATCTCACGCTCATCAATCGATCAACGTCCATTCAGAATGACTTTAAGATATTCGATAGAACTTGCATACCACACAACTCAGCTTAATTGCAAATTGCCTTTAAAATCGCCTCTAATAGACGCTCTAAACATGTTATCTTCTAAACAAATAACGAAAAACCTCTTGCAATCACTGTACATTAACTTGCTCAAGATCAGCCGTAACTAAGGCGACGCGAGTGATGTATCGATGCATCAGAACGTCGATCGTCGTCGTCGAACAAAGCTACAATGTCGTGACGTTCAGGAAACCAGCAAGATACACAGCTCTGAGATCCTAAGCTTCGTCCCCCAGATCGAGTTACCGATTGCCATGTTGCCGTCTGCTAGGGAATTTGTTACGGCCCGCTCAAGTAGCTGGATCTCTTTAACAAGCACCAAAGAAGGCGTGAAAACTAAAATAAATAACATTTTCGAGGTGTGCCCCTGCAATGGTAAATTAATGGCCTCCGCTTCCAGTCAAGTAGATAAGGATGTGTGGCCACTTTATATTCGTAGAGGTTGAGGCGCGAATGCTAATAATTTATAAGAGACAAATGGTATTGAAACGGCTCGAATCGTTCTCGGTCGTACGGAATTGTTCTCGTTATAATGGAAATTAGAAACAGAGTTCTAGGCTGGTTTAAATGAATATTTGCAAGCTGTCATCAAGAAATTGCTACCAGAATATTAATAAGGAGAAACCGTATACTAATAATCAACTAAATGCACAATTTAGTGCCTACTTACTTGTTATGTTGTCCTTATTTAAATAAACGTTCACAAGTCAACGCGTAGGCCGCAAGATAAGTGAGAGAACGATGGTTGGGCGAAGCGAAAGATTTGACTTGTACGATAGGAGCCCTACCCACGCTGGTCCGCGACACAATCGCCACGCCTCGCTAGCCGAGATAGCCCACCTTTAATAAGATAAATTGAATTTATCGCGTATTAAATCTACTATTACCGTATGGTTCATGCGTAGTCCACTCATATTATACCCTTGAGATACGACCTGCGCTAAACGCACACAGATTTTCCTTAGATTGCCAGCCGATATTCCCAGCGCAAGCGCACGAGCATCCTCGCCATTAAACCGACACACAATAACGAGGCTCTCTCTAAAACTTTAAAATCCATATTTCCTAATAAAGTTTCCTTACCCGATAAATTTATCCACTTTGACGTTACAAACGCTTACTTTCCTTATAAAGCGCTCACGAAAGTTGGAGAAATTCGCTTGAATTGTATCGTTAAATAGAACAATGCGAACCATTGAAAACGAGTTGTTAAAGATTTACATCTGAACGAGAGGCAGTGGTCTTCATTGTGTGCGGGTTCCCAGGGGCCTCCAGGACGAACGCGAAGACACGACAATATTCTATGCGATATCGAGTATCGATGCAGCCGCATCTATGTATGCAAAGGCACGCGCTGTGTACAGGGAACCGATATCCCGATAAGGCGGTACCGATCGTACATTACGCTTATCCAGGCGCTGCCGCGCTGTTGGTGCGCCTAGCGCCTATACATTTTACTCAGCATCTTCCTATGTAATGAATACCTCGCCGACACGTAATTGGCTAGTGCAACCCTGCTAGAACTCGTAAACGGTCCTATTTGCCTATGCGGATAAATTCGCATGCACGCTACCGGACGACCGGCAAGAATGCTGCGGCTGCGTCCAAAACAATGCTCACGATTTCACATTCTGAAATATCTAATAGATATTAGATGGCTCGGAAACGCCATCCAAGTTTGCAGTTATTGCCTTTTTGCTTCCAGTGTTCTGCAGTTTTGCAAAAACTGAGTACAATACCTCTCCGGCAAGAAATCCATTATATCCATAAACAAGGCTACTTCGGACCAACTTATTTTTTGTGTCCATCTAATCTAGCTGTCCATACCATGTATCTGTTGCTCGGTCCGGGAAATGCCCACAAAAGCTGGTCCCGTTCTGCGAGTGCTTGCGGTAATCGCTGTCGGCATCAGTCTCCGTTGCGATCATCGCTCAATTAATCTCTTTTTCTCTCGAACCCATTGTCTTCCCTATTTATCAGTCTTACATGCCTTTTGTGTGTCATATTAACGGTGAGCGTGATGCAACTCTTCGTGTGACAACGTTAAAACATTTTTTGCAGCGCGTTCGATCATCGTTGTAATTGGATTTTGTGGTGGTTACCGTTTGAACTCTAAACTTTCCGTAAGCGGCGCCAAGTTCTAACTAATGGTTGGTGTTCAAAATACAGTCGAGAATTACGGCTGCTATTTTCGTATTTTGCCGGTGTCATGGCTCGTGCTCTTTTGCTTTTTTGTCACAGTTTATCGGAGTAGCCAGTTCGCCGAAGCATTTAGTTTTGTTTTCAAATAATGGCCTCTTCTCGTACTTAAACTAAGGAAAGTTTCGCGCATTCGAGCCCAATAATGGTCGTATATCACCTCACGTATTGTTAGAAAGTATTTTAAGCAAGACTCGTTAACTTTGCTTACATTATTTATGTGCTGCATAAATTTTACGTTTATGGCTTTCCAATATAATTGCACTATTATCAAAACCATTGGTAATAAAATATTGCTTACATTGTTTTAGGCTTTCACTTTCTAAACGAAGTCTTAAGCTAGCTTTAGGTTTCTACTATGTAATAGGGGTATTGTTGCACCTGAAGTTTCTCAGAGATAAATTACATATTCTTGTGTAACTCTTACACGGATAATAGCAGTTGTCAGGTGTGTTCCGTCGTTTCGAACAACGGTCATTAGTTGATTCTTCCGCTAACTGCGGTACTACGGTGCGAAACTTGTTCTGGGCACATGCGTAATGGCCGATCGGGCGTATCGGGACCCCTGCACGCACATACGTCGTAAATTACCTATTGAAAACTTGCACAGCGAAACACAGATACCATCGTTTCACGCCTGATAAAATCGTTTTGTGAATATCTCAATTATAAAATAGTTGCATTCCTTTGATAAAAAATACTTTTGTACACTGTAGCAGCTGTTGCGACGTTATTAAAATAATCTTCGGTTCATCATGGCCCTAACATATCACATGCAACCTATGTCTCGATACAATCTTGTATTCATTTATATAAGACTTCAATTAAGTTATGATAATTTTAATGGATCAAATGTTTGCTTCTAAATTAATGATTCGTTTTGTTTTCCACGTCGTTATTTGTAGAAAGTTCAGTACTGTCAATATATTAAATTGGCGAAGCGTTCTGATCACGATTAGACCCGGCGCTCACAGGCCAATCCCTCGATGCAATAAGAAACCGACTTTAATTTCTATCGTGACAGGCCGCGCTATTCCCCTCTTATTAATTGATTAGATCGCTTCGTTGTTTGCTTAGTTTAAAACAATTGTTAATAACAATCGCCGATGTATCGTTGCCTTTATAGTTTCTATGATTCCTAGACGCGATCACGTTTTATTATAATTCCTTGCTACAGTTTAGTTTTCTTCGATGTTTCCTGGTAATGTATCTTATCTTGCCCCGGAGTCATTGAATGGAATATTAAAACCAGTAGCAGATTGGCTACGGCTGATTTTGTATTAGATTATGTTTCCCATAGAGTAAGCGGTCGTGACTCTTTAGGCTGCATATCGTTTTCCTTGTCGGCTATATTAGGTGTGCTGTAACCCTGTAACATGCCAGTAATGGATGCCAATAAAAAGTTTAGAGACTTTGACGTTTATTGATAGTGTTACAATAATGTCTATGGTGTTTTCTTAGAACTTGAATGTAATGGGGAGAGCATCAGTTTATCGTTGACGTTTTTGTTGTTTGTAGCTAATATTCTCTCTATATTTTGTTCAGATATACGGTGCATTTGTCTTATTCGTTTTGCTGTTTTATCTTCACAGCTAAAAAGGACATTCCCGTCATCTTTCCTCGCGGCTGTCAAACCAAGTGATGTTCGACGAGAATAATTGTTTATTTTTCCGATCAATCGCACAAATCTGATTTGATTCAAGAACTGGTACAGCCGGTTTCTTATCCATAGTTATATTACAAGTTTCTAGTTTGACTCAAAGGGATTGCCGATCTTCGCAATCCTTAAGCAGACCAGGTTTAGGTAATGTTATCAGTTCACAGATGGATGTGGCCACCCATCCACTTAAAATAATAACCAATTCGATATCCATAAAAATATATGAGAAGACGTGAATCCCGTGGCTTGGTTGTAGGTACTGCAATTTTAAGTGCAAATTCTTGTTCTTAATGCCGCCATAACACTTCTACAATAGGGAGGAAACTATTACCTGTATCCGTTTGATTGTTGGATCATATTAAGTCCCATAACGTAACAGCTTTATGTCTTATAATCGCACTATTAATATTAACTGGCACAGACGCAGATCGGTAAATACAGGCGTCATAGAATGAGACTAGGTTTGCAGGCCTTACAAATTACTATCGCCTCCGGTGGTTCTACGTGTTGGAGTATTTCAATGAGCAGTCTTTATACTGTATCATTATGTATTATAAAACTGTTCCTGATTTGCTTCCAGCTGTCTACGTTCCGGCTATTATCGTAAACGGTTGTAGTCGTTTTGTGGTTTTTCGCACTTGAAGCTATTTTGCCGTATTAGTTCTTTCAAAATGAGTAGCTTTGGTGGTTACCAAAGCTACTAGAGTAGTTAGAGCAAATAAGTTATTTAGTGGTAAAGTAGCTTCGGCAAGAACAGTGTGGGAAAAAGTAAATTGCGTCGAGTGAGTGTAGGTGTGAATAAACAACAAACAAGCTAGCGTTCATGTAGTCATTACGCCCACACTTCGTCAGATCATCGCGCGAATGAGGATTCTGCAGTCTCGATTTTTTATAGCAACCATTTGATACACAATCTTTTTCACCAGTTCACTTATTAAAATGCCATTCATTTTCGATTTTTCTATTATAAACTCGCCTAAGTTTACCATACAAGATGCATTGTAATGTGTGTGACGTTAAATACTTTCTTTGAATAACGATCTCATTAAATAAAGCGGTATCAATCAGAGGCTGCACCATAGAAATCTCATTCCATTAATCAAAGTTGACCTCGGTCGGCTTTTCAAAACGTGAGCTTGAAATATTTACACTTCATACCGATGAGATAATAGGAAAGTTGTGGCCAAAGAAGGTAATAGATCAGTCGGGCGTTTTGTTGGACGTACAGTTTCATGTAAAACATGATCGGTCCTAGAACGACGCACAATAAATCCTATCATGTTGCCGTCATTATTGTGATTTATTATTTCATCGTTTCCGTAGACCACGACTATGGAGTTGCGCAGCTTTTCCTTACAATTTCTGGGCTCGTGCTTAGAGTTAACAGAGTCTAGGAAATTGCCCTTTCGCCAGCAATCATTGCGGCTGGCTAATGCGGCGCCGCCTGTACAAATAACACGGCAGTGGCTTCCGCGTGGCTAAGAGAAATATTTATTTTGAGAAAATTGATAGCTGTGTGCACTTGTGCAGTCACTGTAGTCATTAACGAACCATGTGGACCGTTGCTGTTTTAATTCCTTTGCTGAATTTTCGCTATTCTCAATCTCCACTATCTACTTAAATACTTACTTGAAGAATGTTTATTTAGTTGTGCGGTCCTTCATGAATCATATATATTTCTGTAAGTTGGTTTATAAAACACTTTTACGCGTCAAAATAAATTGTTTCTTAAAACTAGATTGCATCGGTGTTTCCATGAGGTCTCAGTGTTTTTTGAAGTCCAGACATAATCTTTGTCAAGTCACATGAGGGTTATTAGTGTTTGAGATAGTCTTTTGAAGAAAGACCACACAGATTTGAGTGGACCTGTCCAGTGAGTGCACGCATTTGTCAGTTATCCCGTAGCTCGGCTCGTAACTCAAGGTTCTTCACTTCGTTTCTCTTTTCACCCTATCTATTATTAGCAAGCACCTGTATTAAAATATAATCTACTGGAACAGAAGTTCTTATTACGTATTCTATTTCTCTGGGAACAGCATGTTGTCTAGATTGTTGTCATGTTTTTGTTAGTTGCGTGTCTGCGCGGCACGCCGCGTTGATCGCAACGTGCGGGGACTAGATAATGAATGTTCCACATTTTGTTCCACATTCGCGTCCACGAGTTTTATTTAGAACCACGATGGCGATGTTTTCTCAAGTTTTTATTCCAATGTCCCGACAATTCATTCGCATATATCAATTACAACTTAATTAAAACAATTTGCATAGTTAAATAGAAAGTCGCAACTACTATGAACATAACCCTTAAAGTTAGCTTTCCATTTTGTCCCTTTTAAAGAAACTCTTGTTGCACGTAGTGGTACGCTGTTCTGGAAACAAGTTTTACCTTTAAAAACTCTTTGGTTAGTGACTACGTTTAACCTACTTGCCTAGCGTTTTCATGACGCATCGGAATTTTGTACTACATTTGAATAATCGGCCTTCACTGTCTCCTTTGATAAGAAGTTCTGGAAAAACTGTTCATGTCTTCAAAGCGCGATGCGACGAGAAAAAAAGTAATCGTTTGTGACACGGTCGCAGTCGTGACGTTAACGTTACAAAGTAAATTAATTTCAAGTTTGAATCCATTCATATATTGAGTTTGTTATCTATAATGTAATGTATTCTTAGAAATTGGGTTGTAAACTGTTATGATGTTATAAATCATATTCTACTACTATTTTTAGAGATGTTTTTGTCAATTCTGATGTTTCGTTTTTAGTTTTATTTTTACTGTTTTTTGAACAAGTCATGTAGTATTTTTATAAAACTGGAATATAAGTTGAAGTAGTGCGCGTAGGTAGACGTTCCATCTATACTTAGGCCACACGAATGCTACTAACCGCGCACAAAACCTGCCATCAAAGGCGCCAAGCTCAGTGCGACCCATACCATGATTGTGCACTCTGATGCCAATGTTTCGCAACTAGAAATCGTTTGATCACGATCTAATGTGTGAATCAATCCCACAAAAAAATGCCTTTTAAAATATATTATTGATCCAAAAATAGACAATCTGCGTATCTAATTTAATAACTGAAATGCATTTCTAAGGTCCTAGAATTTTATAACAGCAACAATACATAAATTCTCCCGATACTAAGGCACAAAATGGATACCTATAACAAAAGTCTATAGATAGTGAATTTCTCTTCTACTTTTCTCGTTTTTCTCCACAAATTGTTGGTCGTAGCGGCTCTTTTCAATTTTTGTTTGTAAATCATCAGCTAAATGATTAAGGTAGTTACGTTCGAGTGTACAGTTTTGTTTGGTCGGCGGGTGTGACAACAAAGGCGGTGTTACAATAAGCGTTAGCGCCGAAATTGAAAGTGAGCCGACAAGTGCGCGTGCGTGCGTCGTCCGAGCAACACAACAATCATAAAAGAATAAATACGACAGAAGTGTAAGACCGTACGAAATTACACACGCACGGATTCGTTGTGCTACGTAATCGAGTTACGTATTCCACTGCAAAAGATTTTAATTAACTGACCTCATAGAAAATACCTGAGCGTCTAGTAAAAGCAGCAACTAGAAACTGGTAACAATGCACATTCAAGTTTATTATTAGAAAGAAAACACGCGAACGCAAGTTGTTGGTCTTTTCAAGAAGTTTAAAGCAGCTTTCTTGCGATGGAGTGTTACGATAAGGCTTTGTATGAGAAGCCGCCTCTTTGACGAGACGTTCATTCATTACAAGAGCTTACGTGAGTTCGCGATAATGATGTGTGACTACGAACAACCCTATATGTCTCTGACAACTAGTTTACTCCAAGAATGTGTCGGTTATACTACTGACCGTACTGCTTTATGACATGACTGCGTGAAGAACATCTGTCATAGACAAGATAAAGAGATTCGAAACGGAAATAAATTACAGAGATGTGCTTGATTTAAAGATGCGTCAGGTTAAACTATTTGTTATACGAATCGTAAATCGTAACGATTTAGTACCACCGAAACAAAAATAATTAAAAAATTCAATTCCCATGTCGTTTACAGAGGAAATGCTAATTAGCTCAAGACTTGATAAAAATCTCGCGTCTATTAGCTTGAATGAATAAAGTCTGATGTAGAAAAACTAGCTGCAGCCAACAAGCGCGTTAGGAGAACTTCTTTGAATGCAAAAAAACTTCTTAACGGTTAAGTTCAACAAAAAATATAAGCTGACGAATGCATTACTGTAAACACCTAATAAAATAGTGCGACAAGAAGTCTGACTATAAATTCCACCCGTTTAATAACCTTAGGAAGTTCTTACCTCTAATTTGCTATTCAATTTGGTTGGCATATCATAAATAAACTATAAGTTGAATTTAATTTGATAAATAAACAATATAGTCGTAGAAGCCGCAAAACATAAAAGTAGAAAGGCCACAGAGAAAGGGCCCAACAAAAAGGTTGAATTCTTTTAACATTACCACAATACGTTACAGATTGTCGATGGAATTTGATTATTCATACGATTTCACCTATAATTTCGTGTCTAAATTATAGACTTGAATCAAATTTTAGGCCTAACATTATATTCTTTCTTTTAGATTGTTTTGTTGTAGAGATTTTATGTAGAACATTTCGATTGTGGTGGTTGTTTTTCAAGAATATCGCCATGAATATAATATACGGGGTAGAAGGGACACCGGCGCTAAAACAGTTACCACGTATTTAGTACGTCATTCTGAGCTCCCACTTATAGGCATTGTTCGTAGATTATAAAAAAAAAAACAGCTGTTTCCTACAAAACTGCATTACGACCAAATTTTGCATTGCATTTGGTCACAATGTATGCCATAGCTGAGTTTTTTTTTTAAATTACCGATGAAAATTTTCTATGTGAGGGGTTTCAGAATGATGTACTGAATACGTAGTAACCATTGTAGCGTCGGTATCCCTTCCACCTTATATTTTGACGGATTTTTACTGTTTCATGTTCAATGGTAACAAAAACTTATATTATAGTCTTATAACACACTCATAGAAGTTAAACGCTATTGAAGAAAAATTCCAACAAGCGGTACGTTTGGGTAAATCGTTAAGTACATAATGGGCTATTAATCTTTCTAATACATTTCCTACAACCATAATAAAGCTTTAACAGCTATTATCCGCCCATTCATCGTCATTAAAACGTGAACTTCTATGTGTTTACTCGAATGTATAGGATTAAGCTCTCATAAAAACCACGCTATTTCAATTTCACACACGATTCATCATCTACCTAGCCTTTTCCCAACTATGTTGGGGTCGGCTTCCAGTCTAGCTGGCTGAATAACAGTATTTTACATGGAGCAACTGCCTATCTGTCCTCCACCACCGAGTCACAGTGATACGAAACCTCTTGGTAAGACTGGTTATCAGACTTTCGGGCCACTGACTACCTGTAACGACTGTCAAAGACCTACAAATGACAGCCGGGACCAACGGCTTTACACGGTTTCCGAGGCACAGAGAAAACTGTATGAAATAAATGGTCACCCATAGACCAGCCTCGGCAAGCGCTGCTTAACCGGGAAGATGGGCCCATACGGCTATTATTATTTAGCCACGAGCTCCTCATTTCACACACGATTCCTTACTTCAAAAAGTCGACTGGCTAAAGTTGTGTTCGTTTTTGAACAGAAGTGGGCACGCGACTGCAAATCGAACTTTCTTCTGCGCGCTCGGACAGCATCTGACAAATTGCTTTATAATGATAGCTAATTGATGATCGTTTTAGGATGATTTGTGCGGTTCCATGTTTCTATTTTAACAAAACGATGATTGAGAAATGATTCATCAGTGAGTGTAAACTTACTAATTTACAACTTTTTTAGTGAGCTTAGATCTAACATGCGATAAACAGATTATACAAATTGGAGATTAAAGATAAAGAGAGTTAATCAATGATAATTATGACACTACTAATAATTTTGTTACGTCTCAGAGAAAACCACATTAACATTTAAACTCGGTACGTCGAGGGAGGTCTATTAAGACAAATGGTAATGGATTTCAATCAAAACTCTTTGTTAGAAAGTTATTTTGACGATAGCGTGTAGATAAACACTTTAAAATAATAGTGACGCTTCCGGGTTTCAATTTAACATTCCTCATTCATTTTTATAGTCAAGACATCTGCTCTCAATGTAGTCGACAATAATAACACTCATTATCATATATTGAATCGCTTCTATCAATTACTACTCGTTAACTGAATCCAAATTGCCCACTTCGTAAGAGACGTTTAAATCTAATTCTATTTGTCATTCAATTTCGCCAATTATAGTTTGCACTGAGAATAGTATCGGTGAACTTTAGAAAGCTATGTGTAATTAACTAATTATGCCTCCAACTGAATCTATTGTCGCTGTATGAATCGTCAAATCTAAAATTTTAATTAGGTTAATATCAAAATCAAAAGCAGTGATGTTTCTAATTTGATCTCCTGTGACTTTCGTCTACAAGAATGCGTCTAATGCGAAATGGTCGTTATCCCTTTATGTAATAGTGAGTGAAACTGATTGCTCATTGTGAGTGGAGTTATTACCATCACTGGAGCTTGTGGGAACTCGTTAGGAGCTACCCCGTGCACTGAACCCTTGCACCCGTTTTTCTACGCGAGTCTTGTGTGACTGCTTTTTGTCTCTATTAATTTTACTACAACACTCCGTCTTTGCGAACACTCACAGTTGGATTGTGTTTTATTACCAACTTCTGCACTCGTTTTTGCGCTACTAGTTCTGAAATTGATTATAGAATCTGTGTGAGTATGAATAAACAAGTGGAATTCTCGACCTCGAACTTGATTCATATTTACAAGATCTGTATCTGTGTTCAATTGAAGTTGATGATCGTTGACCTATCGTCTATGTTCACCTCTGCTACCCTTCGGAAGCATTGCGTCTTACATTGTAGATCACAATCTAAGTGAAAGGCTGTTATTTTGAATCTCAGATACATTTACTAGAAATGGCCGATTTCTGTCGAAGATACGTGTATGCAATTTATTAGCGGGAATATTTCTCTTCAGATAAGTATCGTTTTCAATTGGTTTCAAGTTTTGACAGATACTTGTTCAATAGCTGTACCAATGTCCATACTAACCATAACCGTACAATTTTGCACAACAATAGGACCACTGTTTCATGTTTATAATCGCTGACTGTAATCTAAAGTATAATGAACTGAGTTGTTTCAAATCTATGTTTTCGGTAGGTACCTACATCCGATATAAATTATTTCAAATTCACAGATCTTGAAAGCAATGTTCGCAGCAATTAAAGAATGCCACGGTACGTAATTTGACTGTAGAAAATCAAAATTTCTTGCGTTACTGGTTCATTGATTTCATCGATTAACAACACTTTTTAAAGAATTTGCCTAAGCCAAATTAGCAATTCTTGATTTTTAGCAATAAATGGTCGCACTTAAAATTGTACTTACTTAATGTAATTAGCAGGCGCATTTGCTTGGATTTAATCAACGTTTTTAATTTTTAATCGATAATGGCTCATACTTATTAAAAAAGTTGCTTAACCAGGTTTTAAAAGCTTGAAGTTTTTCAATGGAAATGAGAAATCCAATTCATAGTCGTTGATAAGTAGATAGCTCAGTGGAGCCAACCAACCAATAAAATTAACTTCAGTTATGTATCGGATAAAAAAGGTGTTCATACAGAATCCGTACTCTTACCAATTTACCGGTACGTTAGCGCCGGTTACCCGATCGGTAATTATCATTAGGTTACCGTTCGTCCACTCGGATTTCAATTGGTAATCGTGTCACTTTTACCTTTGGTGTTTTTACTAAGGTTACATGCTGAACTAGAGATGTGAAAACTTAGGAAAGCTATTTTTTTAGTTAGTTAGTTGGTTGGTAACTTTGGTCTTGAGTGGTCTTTTACGAAGACCAACAACAAGACAATGGATGCAAAATGATTGCGTTAACATCCCCGAAAATTCAAAAAAAAGCAGTAACAAAACAGATTGTAAGTATTTATTTAAACAATAAAATTAAATGTAGACCAAAGAAATTAAATGACCTAGAAAACCATGTCCTACCCGACTAGGCAGCTTATCTGAGCATTATTTTATTTTTGCCGCGCAAAACTGTCCACTTTAAACAATGCGGCCTCATCGATACCGCAAACAACTTTTTTGCAAACTTTCTTATTTTATTCAGAGTTATTGTCACATCTAAAATCTTAGTTTCTTTTTAATCATTATTTTGTACGCAAGCACGTAAAAGAAAACTATAAGAAAAGTGAGCTGAAGCTATGCTATCAATATAAAAATCTCGAAGCCTACCGCACGTTGTCAGCTCAGCAACGTGGTTAATGAACTGCCACTCCAAGATAAATGTATATCTTTATAAGTTTATTACTTAGCATGATTCAGTAAATCCAATAAAACGTTTAAAGTCGAGCAAAATGCTAAGAAAGTAATAAACATATCAAGAAACAAATTAGTTTCATTCCAAATCAAATTATCCGAAGAGTCCACAATAAATTCTGCGTAATTGGCAATGTAAACGTAGAAATCGTACGTCAGAGAGGAAAGTCCATCATTCGCAATTCAATCTGGCGCAATCTTTATGTCAGTGGGCTGAAGTTCTCACATCCATATTTATGGATATTATCTATCTGAGTTGCAAGTAAGGTACGAAAACTATCCTGTCATCAAATCAGCATCGTCTCTCATCCAAATGGTCGTTACCCGGCAATTTTCTACGTGCCATGCATCATATTCGCGGGTTAATCGTAGGTTGCTTGTTTCCAGCATAGTATGTAGGTTGTAGCATGGTTGCCGCACATTGTAGGTCAATGGAACGCGGCACGCGCTGCGCTTTCCTGCAGTTGTCTTATGCAGATGAGAATTATTTATTAACCCCACTTGAGTTTTAGTTATCATGTTATTTGCTGGTTCAAGATGTTTAGGTACAGTTCGGTCATAAGGATTCGCCTTCAACCCGCTGGGTACAAATAGTAGTTTTTTTCACTTGTAAAATCTGTCGTTTATTTGATTTTCTACGCAGTTCGCATGTGAATATTAATATTTTAAAATGTATTGGTTACTTATGCACACATCCTAATGCAACCAAAGAAGGCTTATAGTTCATGGAAAATAACTTAATTAAAAATATGTCGTAAAATCTCATTTAAGATTTCTCTCTTCAAGAATTTTCCAATATTCACTACCACAGTTTTACTGTTGCCGTAATTAAGATAATTATGTTTTGTGAAACTAACTAACACTACGGTACAACAATTTATCTGAAACGCAGATCTTAAAGTGTTACCTAAAAGCCACAGTCTCCCAGGTGATATAAACTTTGAACAATGCGAATGGTAGAAAAATCTGAACCGAATCCAATTGTACACTTCCGTTCCCAGACATTTCTAGACCAATCGAAGAAACAATAAAAGGAAAGCTTGTAATTATCGGCTCTGTTGCCCATTACACGTCGGTGCAATTCGGTGCTTCCAAAAACAAGAGGCGTTATTCAACCAAATCGTGCCTATATCAAAAGATGATTTGTTTAATAGCCCACTTGCATTCAGCTGCCTCTACCAACGCCTTTGCAATTCATTGAAGCGATTTAGCTACGTTTACACGTCCCCGATAAACATCTACGTGTATTGTTTTCTCATTTAGTAAACTTTGAATCATTATGTTGAAGGCAATCCAATTTGCTATCGAATGATCGCTTGAACGATTTACTTTCTTCTTGTGCAGCTTTAATCTGATCTCTGAGATACTTATCGCCAGTAATCACTTCAAAAATGTTGGCTTGTTGACCCTTACGGTGTTATAGCGGTAATGTTATTGTTTACCACGGTGTAGGTAAAGGTCGGGTAATACGAGTGCATCAGGAATTTCACCAATATTTCGTGAGGCTTGAAATGTTTTCGTCTCCTGAAGAAGTACCGGAGTATCGTACAAACCAACAAATCTATTAGTAAAAACTTTTACGGTTCACTTGACATAGGCTGCACATCGGAGGCACCTGTTAGCACATCTAGGTCAGTTTTTGTTCATCGTTTTCACTATTCAAACAAATGCGTCTACGTCACTTTTCGTCGTGAGCATAAACATCTTCATGTTTAATTATCTGAGAAGCGAAAATGTCATTCCGGTCATGTAATATTTGGAACAATTGTGCATTTCTCATGAGTTAATTTCGCTTTTAAGTGTTGTAATGTTTAATTTTATCGTTGTTGTTTGTAAATTTGTTTTAATGTTAGTGAATGAAAGTGTTTCTATTAAGTTTTTCTTTATTCATGAACACATTATGTTTTTTGTTTCTCTCATTGTTATCGCGTAAAATATGAATTAGAGTAGTGGTTACAAATTTCGCACATCATTTTGCCGTTTCTTCTTATGTTTGTAGCGTTGCGTGGCTTAGTTGGGCGTGACGCACCGTTTTGTCGGCTGCTCTTGCCGATACGGTCTACATGCGCTTGAGCATCCGTCGACTAACCCCTGGTTTCGGCTTCAAGTTTTCTTCTTCCATAAGGAAAGCTATCGATTTCTTGTCTGTAATATATATCAAATCTTCACACTTTCTTTTACCTACATGCATTTACTTAGTATTAAACTATGTAGATAATTCATTGCCTACAAAGCCTGTAACCACACATGTGTGAAAGTGTTGATTTACAACAATTATAAAAGCTAATTAGGTATTACATCACAGTTGTTTTTGTTCGTTAATATTCTTTTATATTTTTATGTATGTTTCATTGTGTTCCCACGGGCTATTGACTATTCAACATCAATAATTATTATTCAAATTGTGTTCATAATACTTGATGATGGCAACCTTTCTTTTTTTTCCATGAACATTACAAATTACTGTGCTATCAAGATTGTATTCTTAAATAACTTGTATAATGTTTTGTTTCGGTAATTATTGTAAGTGCTTCCGGATAATTCGCACAGTCTAATGCGAAAGACGTAACACAATTAGCTTTTATAATCCAAACAAATGGTTCTCTAGTTTCTTTGCAATTCATGTCTGATTTTCTCGGAGAACAATAGTTAGATGGAGTTCAAAAAATAAGCAACGAAAATACAGTACATACACACACTATTGAGTGTCGTAAAAGCTGCAAAAGATTATGGTGCCATTTAGGCCAAACTGTGTGTTAATTAGATAGCAGCTCTCATAGCTAGAAAATCATAATACTTAAATCCCAACATCGGATTCTATGACAATAACCTAATCTTACTACTTCATCTGATTCTATTTCAGTAACTGTAAACTCAGGCTACGCGTCGTAGTTAATGTCATCTCGACGCCACGTTCCAATATTAATAAATTCAACTTTATCGAGTTCATTTTCTTTCGTAACAATAGTTACGTCTTTGGATTAAGCGGTACTCAAAACGGTGTTACAGTTAGCGATGCAATTGAATCGTCCACCGAAGTGGGATCTTCGGGCACGACCACAGCCCAGTTCCGAGTGAAATGCAAGGTCGGGAACCGCTCAGTTATTGTGTTTATAAACTTTTTGTCATGCATCTCACCGAGTTGTATTGTTACAAACAACTGAATGCTCCATTGAGACAGATATGCCGTGCGATACTCGACTCGGAAACGCTCCTTTTTTCATCATCTTCCGTGATGGTTGACGTCGAAAGCCCCACTTATTCTGACGCAAATATTTGTTGCAGCAGCGATTAACCACGATATGCATCAGTATGTAACGCTAATTAGATTCTGATTAATATTCATCTTACATTGCCGTCAATAATAAATTCTGTTCACAACACTGAATATTTGCTCTTGGGAAATCATAGTCGCTAGCGAATTGTGACGCTTGTTCTTTGCTTCAGTGAATTTCCCTAGGGTTTTAAGTGTAGTTTATGTTCGAATGTCCGTCAATATCTCGGCACCGGCTGCACGGTTCATGACGACGACTTTGCGAAGTGGCTGTGGTTTGCTTTAAATCCGATGTGGAAATGAGCAAGCAGTTAGTGTCCGTATTCCTGAAACCGCAAATCGTCGAGGGGAGGTGGGTCTTTATAGTCGCATTTTGTAATAGCTATGAGTTTCCGCCGCGGATGGTTGATGTCCTCACCTGTCGCATGCCGTTAGAACTTCACGAATAAGTTTACTGTCCGATTTTACGGTTGATAAACGTATTTGGGCAATACCTACATCAGCACCGACAGTACCAACACTTGCTTGTTTAATTCGCGAAGGGCCTTGTTCTAGTGAAGCGTTTTGCGCGCGACTATATCTCATATTGTCGTAAAGCACAACTTCAGTTGCTTAGTGTTTGCTTTCCGTATTAGGACACTTAGCAGACTTTAAGTACCCATTGTATGTAAATTCTAAGTAAACATCGTTGCTTTTTACTTTAAATGATTGTTATTTGGTATTATCCAACATGTTTATATTATTTGTCATTTATCCATTATTATATTATATAAATTTGTCATCTATCCATTACTTTCTTTTTAATGTCAAATGTATTGCTTCAATCGTCTTGACGGAATAAACTTATGACTCCATTTCTCAGTATCTTGGGTTTATAAACATAAGTTAATTGAACTATTTTTATAATATCATCATTCTGCTGCCGTTATGCCAATTTATTTGGGGTCGGCGCAACATGGCTTCTTCTTTCATACTTCTCTATTACTCGTCATCTTAGCAGTCATATTTTTATAATAATGTAACTATTATATTCATGTGTAATATAACTTTTATCTCAATAAAGTTCACATCAATTTCCCAGTTTACGTTCGAGTAATTCATTTTGTTATCAACGCTAATGGGATTATCATTTGAACAGGAAGTGTTGTGATGGATATTATAATAGTTTATTCCGCAGATTAAGTTATAATTAAGAACTTGATTGCGTCAATTTTTCATGTTCTGCAAAAGTAGTGCAATTCTTTTTCGTTTTGATTAATTTAAGTTTTGATTGCAGTAACGGCTGCGTAGCTCCTTATAAAAAAAAAAAAAAAAAACAGATTCATTACATCCAGTCCTCCAGTGAGTCTTCAGTTGTCCGGAATTTACCGTAGACCATGGATCGAATTCTTTGCATTTTTTTTATACTAAATAGTCTTTCATTTGGCCGCAACTCGCCTGATGTGAAGCGATGATGCGGCTTAGGCCATTGCGTTAAAAGGACGTTAAAAGTCATATTTCTAAGGAATACATAGCGAGACTTCGTTATGAAGGTCCTAAAGTTCATGAAGTCCATGAATGAATAATAGATAATAATAGTTGCATGAATAATAAATGCTATAATTGCTATTGTTGTCGGACGAACGTTCCTTAAAACCCATCTAAAAATTTGCAAGTACCTTCAATTATAACTGAATGCTATAAAAGAACGTTTAAGCAACCACTTGAATGCAACCAGTTCCGTCTAGTTGCTAGCATATTCGCCATACCGTCAGTTAGTATAACGACCGGATTTATATGGAGCTGAATTAACCGCCCATGTCGTTCTCAAGACTTCACTTCTGACGTAGATTTATGATGCAACTGATTGGAAATTCGCCACAACTGACTGTCAATATTGTGCATTGATGAAGAATATGTTAAAAGCTTTGCGAATTGCGTGGTGAATAGGTTGTTATGTCCTGTTAAAACGATGTTAGAAATCATGCCGTTTTATTTTATGTCGGATGCTCTTTGATAAAGGAAAGCTTATTATAAGAAAATATATAAATGCTTTCATGGTTAGTACCGCTTTTGTGGATTGAATCAATTAATGCAGGCGTTGGTGGTCTCTAATTCAATATGGACACGAAGCCTTCTTGTTGGAAAAATGCTTTTACTCGGTTTTGGAATTTATGTCAAATGATAAAAATAGTCACGTGAAATAATAGCTGTGAACGAGCTGTAATTTAAATTATATTTTGATTTTTTGATTTAGCCACTATGCTCATCACTAGGACCTTGACAAAGTTGGTCTCTTAATATTTTGACATTGAATTTGACATTATACCTGCTATTAATTTGACATTGTATGTATTTGTTGTCATATTTTAAATGAATTGATTCTCGAACTAAACATTTCACTTTAATTTTAATAGGCTTTTAAATGTATTTGTTTCTGCATGTAATAATTTTATTTAATATGTAATATTCAACACAATGTAAATTGTTAGTGAATAAATGAATGAACGAACGAATGCAATTCATGACAATAAAGTTCTCAATGAGTACAAATTGACTGTGTCACTAATGCGTGATTACATCTCAGGCCACAGATTATGATTTCCAAAGTCGATGTAAGATGTACAGACGCCAGCACATCAAGCTACTACAATCTGTCAAATTTCTTTAATAGATTTTCAACTTTATCTCTAAAGCATTAGGTTCAAGGTTGGTTGGGAAAATCTGACACTTTCGGGTAGGATGACCTGATGGCGTTTGTACGTAAAACTCTTTCCCATCGGAAGTTAATGTTTAATAAGAGTTTAAAGTTTATTACTCATATAGCGCAGTGAAATCTGTCACTGAGGCGTTAATCAAGTTTCCTTATACTTCTATTAGAAATGCGAAAGTTTGTGAGGATGGATGATTGGATGTTTGTTACTCTTTCACGTAAAAATTCCTGAACAGATTTAGATGAAATTTGGCACACAGGTAGTTTATAACCTGGATTAACACATAGTTTACTTTTGGTCCAGGTGGGATGATCCCGTGGGACAATTACCGATATCCACACTTGCTAGTTAGTTCATTATAATATTGCAACAGCAATTCACATCTACGTTTTATAGGCGTAATTCACCCAGCGATTGAATATAATACCGTTCCTATGATTTTCCTATCTTAGGTCACTATGAAAAGTCACCAGTCCCGATGATTGGTTGGTATAATTTCACGGTGCCGCGTGAACTTCGTCTAACGGACTCCTCTCTCGGATTACTATAGCCTCATGACATAGTTACATCGGATACTTCGTCAAATTGATTCTAGACTGGCTCATCTAGCGTGCCCTTAGGTCTGACTTTGACCTGACTGACTGGGAATGATTGCTGAACTTTATTTGCAGTCACGTTCACATAACAATATTAACCTTAGCTGACTTCTCCTCACGGAAACTTTCGATTTGAACTAGATGTGATCCAAATAAGAACCATTCATAATTTATCTATACCGCAAGTTTATGGAATGGAGGGTCCCTTGAAAATTATAGATCACCACAATTGGACTACAGTCAGTTTTTCACGTCATAGTCATTTATATTATAAATTACAAATTATAGTTTAAAAAAAATAACTAGTCCGCCATCTTTGGGAGTCTGCCATATTGAATTTAGAATGACGTTACTTAGCTAACCATGCATTGTCATTCAAACTATCTATGTCTATGTTTGCGCTGAAATTTTGCTTACATGTGTATTTACAGACGCCTGCACATCAAGCTACACGAAACTGTCAAATTTTTCCAATCAACCTTGAACCTAATGCTTTCGCGATTAAGTTGAAAATCTATTAAAGAAATTTGACAGATTGTAGTAGCTTGATGTGCTGGCGTCTGTACATACACATGTAAGCAAAATTTCAGCGCAATCGGAAATAGGGAAGTGGGTCAAATTATACTTCTAAGTTTTTTTTTACATAGTTACAGGTGAAACTATTAATAAGCGTCTTAAAAAGGTTCCCTTTTCCCCTTGAATTCTGGCACATATTTAACCTCTTTTTTCATCTTAGATTTTTTTTCGCAAGTTCCGGTTTTCTTTCGACCGCTTGCACGCAAAAGACCATGTTTCTTTATCACTGACACGCGAGCCTCGTGTTCTACTACCGTGTGGCCTTCACGACCTTCGGAAACTGGGTTTTCCCATTATGATATTATCAGAATACCAATGGATGTTGCTACTTGTTCATCAGATATCATCTGACGCCTATAACATATAGGGTGGTCTATCCGAGGCCAAAGGCTGGGAATAGAACCGGCGATAATACACAAAATAAAATATAATAAACTTGAATGTTTCTTCGTGTTTACACAGTGGTTTTCTTAGAACATTTCTCCGGTTTCGTGATCATGTCTAAGTCCTCGTGACTATAAAAGCTTGTAGCGTCTAGATTAAAATGTTTCTGCGAAGATAAACATTATTGTTACGGCGACATTGTCCCACTTTTTGTATAAGACTGTTAATGCACTAAGCTGTTAGTTTACAGTCAATCCGACATTCTGAAGTGTACGTGAATCTAGTCGGCGCTTGTCGTTGATGAAGTCAGGAACGCACGTAGATTAGCAGTCGGAACGCATGTTGTGGCAGCTGCCTAAGCCTTTTCAATAAAGTCATTTTCTCAAAGCTTCCTCAGTATAAAGAAGTCGTTATGACATTACACACGACATGCTAATATAACATTTTCTTACCCGTGGAATTTCAACTTGCTGTAACTATAAGCATCGAACTCTGTTCTAGGTCTGTAAGGTCAGCCATATTGAGTCATTAATTAAACCCCGGTCATTACAGTGCTCTAAATTAACTTCTACAGTTATAATATAAGCTTACGGTTTCTCGTCATATTAAAATTAAAGTAATCACCGTAGTTAACCGAGAATCACATACACATAATTTGTCGTTGAAAGTTTAATTAAACTTTAATTTCTCTACATGTTTCAGGATTTATTAATTGGTCACACCGGTTTAATGATATTTAAATTTGAAATTACAAGGTTTTTTTTGGGTAGCACAGTTTCTCATTACATTTGCGTTTGATGGGAGCAGCGCAGGGGCTGTCATCGTGGCGATCTTTTGGAGAAGCCTGTGTTCAGCAATGCACGTCTTTTGGCTAAAATTATGCTAATAATAATGAGTACTTTTGCTTTAACAAGCAGTTTTGTAAAAGCACACTCGTGTCTTTCTTATGTTGTATCTGTTAGAGAAACATGCAATGAATATGTCTTTACTGGCAATAATCTTCTAATAACTAGTTATATTGATGGACCTAATAGTGCAAACTCATAAATTCTACATAAATTAATCCTTCGTAAATGGCTGTCTGGCCAGCTAGGACTTAAATATACCTACTATTATGGTACATAACAGGTACCTGTGTTTATATAAATAGTCTATTTCCATAGACTAGAATTAGTGCTTATTGGCACTATGCTTTTATTGGTAATTTACTGTTTTATGGAAATAGACTATTTACCAATGCCGTACAGTTGGTACATTTACGATGTGCTGTTTGTACGGTACTCAAGAATTTCCCTACTAATTGCGAAACATTGGTACAATCGTCAAGTGATACTCATACGCTCACGGTTCGTGACTAGCGCATTAACACAGTGCTGAACTGCTGACCCGCGGCGCTTCTCACGCCATTGACTCCTTTCTGGGTTGAAAACCTACTGCAGAACTGCCAGCCATCGGTAACTGTGCTTGCGAAGTTGCGATGCACTTCCTACAAACTCAAATGACCTGTCAAATGCCCATCGTTTTTCACTCAAGCGATCGCCCGCTGAAGGCGACAACGGAGTAATGAACTGCAAATAATTTTCGCGCCATTTATGGGTTTAATTCTTCTAGATTTATTACCTTCATGCCCATATTATTTGTTGAGCATTCCTGGTCGTGATTGAATGTACCTCAGGACGAAATGTCATAACTGAATAAGTGTTGTTAACAATCACTAGGAAACTGGCTGTTAGACTGTTAATAAATTGAAATCTGATTATCATTTTAATAATCCAGGACTTGGCTAGCAATACGATTATGTGAACAGATATTAACGTTCGCTATACAAGTCTATGGTTAGTACGAGCTTGCTTCCGTCATAATATTTGAAGTACAACCCCGACCGTTGGACATTATCACCCATTTTCCACGAATCATTGAGGTTTGAATTCGCTTGCGGTGAGACGGACAAAGCCGATCAATCTCTATAGAAAGCTGTATTGTACGAAGGTAGTAATGTTCCGTGAAGTTTTCGTGAAAGAACCACAATAGATAGATTCTTTAGGGCACAGCCACACGATCGATTTTGGTCGAATAACAGTTTGTTCGAGGTCAAAAATGTGCTGGATCTAATACCAAGCAGTATTTTAAAGCAAATGGGACAGAAGGTCGTTTTTCCTTAAAAAAACTGTGATAACAAAAAGATTAAACTGGACGTCCATGTTGGCTTGTAGCGTGAGTGATTTTCAATTATTTTGTCATGTTGGCATGAGTTGAACTTTCGTTCTCTCTTTCGTTCAATGTGTGGAATTTGGAAGGTCATCTTCAAAAGCTCACTTTTTACAATGACGTCAGCATTTTGTAACTGGCTACCGTGCACGTCGAGCTCCAAAATTTGACAGCATCATAACAGAGAAGCTAAATGACAGACAAAGGCGTAAATCTGGAATGAACGGTACTTTCGATATTGAATTAGAACAAGCTCTTCCTTTTTTTTAATCGTCGCGTAACTTATTTCACCGTATCGGAGGGACACGGCTAATTCCATCTGTCTTAGGTTTTTTATCAAAGTTTCAATTAAATCGACGACGTGTTTCCGGTTCGTTGGTCATTCGTGTTACAGCGCCTTTTCTTGCCCGAGGCCCTTCGCGTATACAATATGGACCCAAATTGCCCATCGATGATCTCTCAACGGCTATTGTGCCGCCTCCGTGGAATTTGTATCTAACGGGAGATATCTTGCACTCGACTGTGGCATAAATGTGCGTGAGGTGCATTTCGCTATGCCGTCATCTTATGGTTCGAGTACCGATCTTAAATCTAAGAAATGGCCACACAATCGAAAGCCGTCAAATCCACGCAAAAGGTTAAGTCAGATGTCCAGGAAGTTAGGCTGTTACTGCTTTCTTGCCCTGCCTTAGATGGTCCGGATAAAACAGTCGTATTTTATTACGGCATATCTTTTCTAAAAAGGAACATTAGTAACTGTTCTTCGGTAAGCATAAAACATGTTACGGTGACGGTTTGTGTACGTGATTGACATAAATTGCGAATAGTTTCTCATGTCGATGTCGCTTCGGAGATACTAATGCACACGACCTGAAATGTGTCGAACGGTAACTAATTTAAACATGGTGTCGGACTTTGAAATCCTAGATTTCATTCCCAGATCGGGAAATTGTAATTTAATCATTACTGTGGAGAAAATAAGATAGAAAATACGTAGAACGTTATTTTAATGGAGCTCAATAAATAGGAACACCAACAGATAATGTCCACATTAATATTGTGTTATGTTATGATAAACAATTTATTTATAAAAGTACATCTCCGCTTAACTCATGCAGTAATACTATGTTCCCACTCACCTAGTGACACCAAATGATAAGTGCAATCAACATATTCCACATGCTGAGAATCGGACAGACAGATTGCACTCTCGAATTCATAATCACTCGAATCGTCAACGATTAATTAACGTCTCGCCAGAACAGTCATTACTACGTTAGTAGAATATCTTTATTGACAGCTCAAAAGCGAGCACAAAGGCCACGAGAAAGCCACCATTGTGGCAAACCACATCGATGACTTCCACAATGCTACCGACAACGCCTAATAACCCATCTGTGACTTTACAACCAGCAACTCATTTAGGAAAATGAAAAGTCCGTTTCAATGAGCTCAACTCTCCCTTATTGTTGCTCGGTTAGAGGTTGCTCGTGTACAATAGCGGCTAAGGTTATCAGACCGGATGATGAGGCCTTCAGATTCTATTGCTTTCACCCATTACGTCGCCTTTTGTGTGTGCCTTTATGTCTTCGAGCTGTCGATAAGTTGTTACGTAATCGTGTACTAATTGGTTTCAAATTCATCTCTCTTCTGTAATAAGGGTCGAGTGGTCGTTTGTTGAACTTTCTCCCCCTTGTAAGGCTTTAATAACGCTCAGGTTCCCGCTAGGATAGTTTGAACCCGGGGTTAATTACGATTGGTCGCTGCTGTAGTTGAAGCTTTTTTGCCGACTACGTTCAGTGAATTTAAACGAAAGGGTAGAGCCGTAGAGCGTCTATTTACATAGCTAAGCGTATAGCGGCTTGTATTGAGGTTTTTTTGGAATTTAAATAGAAAATACGAAAACATGCATCGCATGTTAGCGATTGCCTCGTAAATCTTAGGCATCTTCTTTGTAGTCACGAATCTAAACAGTTTAAAAATTCATTAAAATCCGCTTCCGCGAATTTTGTTTGTTAACCAAATTAACAGTTCTTTCACCGTGTCAATTATTCTAAAATTTTAACTTAATCGGGGAAATGAATAACTATTAAATTGCTCGTCGCGAATGGTGTCATTTTGTACAATTTGCGACGGACGATAAATACCAGAAGCATCTCGTCCGTCAACTGACATCTGCATAGGCACTTGAAGTGATGCCTTAGATAAATCGACTCACTGCAATTTTCTCTATGATGTGGATTTTGAAAAGTTTCATGCTTTTGATATATCGCGCTCGATGACGGACATTCATCATCAATTCACCCACGCTCCATAAAAGCAATGCGAACACAATTAACCGAATATCTTCATTCAAAGTCATATTCTTGATTTATTGTATTTATTTTACGTCAAGAATTGTACATTAGAATCTCACGATGGTTACCGTTGCTCCGGTGGGCGGTTGACCTCATTTTGACGAATAGTACCTTAAAAGGGACCCATTACTTCGGAGACATGGGAGTAGACACAATTGTCCATATAAGCTCGTTGTTATCGAATTTGGAATACGGAAGAGGTCTTTGCTGAAACATCTTACATTGCAGTCATTAAACTGATGTAAATTCTACAGAGTATTTATTAGTAGAATTCTGCTTTATAGAACACCTTGTCGTATTCGTTATGCGAACTTTGCATTACATGTAACATAAACGTTTGAGACAGGAAGCAATTGAACACATCCTATCGGCATATGCAAAACACTACAAATTATTCCGCTACAACAATTTTCTACACGCATCTCTATATCACGAAACGTTGACTGTTTGCGAGGAAACTTATACTCGACCCACGTTGTACTGGACAGATAAGAAATCACATCGGATTAGATTTATCGAAGGGGCGTAGATCCCTGGCTGCGTGAGCGGCGAACGGAGAAAGGCTTCCCAGAGTCGAGTCTCCCCGATTAGTCTATCCCAACTGTTCAAGATAGTGGTGTGCCGATATAACCATAACTGTTCTATCTTGTCTATAGTGAACAAAAGTCCTTTAAAGGCTTTGTCGGTGAAATGCTCGAAGAAAGCGAAGATATCTAGCATGTTAGTATTCCACAGAGAGAACTTAAGTAGGAAGTCCGAAATGCTTAATTCAAGAAGCTTGCGGATGCAAGTGAATCTCACTCTCATGAATGATCGTGAACTTGACCGAGTTTTAAGTAAACAAACGCATTAGTAGTCCGAGGCACTTGGCGGCACGAGCCATGGTACGAGGATTTCGCTTGCAAACGTGAGCTGCGTACTAAATTGCAAAGTTAAAGTGATTCGCGAACAACCTTTGCATTCGTTCCGCAATGCAACACACTGGCATGATTAAGTTTGAGCTGCGTCGAAGCAGGGAAATTCTGTCCAATGATACATACGTGCCTGACCAAATGTAGGTTGAAACTTTCGTCCGCTTACAGTCATTCCAACCGCAGTTCAAACAAGAGCGGCGGTCACGTTTCCGATATCGCCACCAATGTTTGCTCCGCCCGGATCATTTACCGATCCGTATTAACAATGTGCGGCGAAAGAAACCAACTCATTGTATAATTGTTAATTTATTCTGATTTCGCACTCGGCTCTGTTATTATAACTACTCGAATGACAGCTTCCCACGTCCGTATGCTCCAAATACTGCTAATGAAGTTTTCTCCTGCATCGGCTATCACTCACACTGCCTTCATTAATTCTTTAGCTTTGATAAATAACCGGAGGTCGAGTCAAAATGCATCCCTGCACCGTAATGCATAGTGCGAATGATAATTCAGCCCGTTCATATAACAGTCACGAGTCATTCCGTCAGAAGTGATATCGCCATACTAGATTACAAGTTACAGTTACAGACGTTAGTGAGAGGTTTCCATTTAAGTACATTGTGTCTACTATCCGCTTTTTACTACTGTGGATCTCGCCATTTATCGCCGATGCTATCATTAAACACTCGAAACGAAAAGTGAACTTGTTATTTAACGCCTTTGTGTTTGATTTCGAGTTGTTTTACTTTCTAAATTTACGTGTAGGTGAATTAATGACGCGTTTATGTTGTTTTGTGTCAACGGAGTATCGATACAGTCCAGTGTTTTGTGTCATCGAGGCTTTGAAATAAGAACTAAGTAAACTGGGGTAAAAGAAGAGATTAAGTTCAGTTCGTCATTGTTGTTCGACCAACCAAGGTGGATTGGTCGGGGAAAAGAAAAAAGTGCATACCGCTAGCTGACACAGTGCTTTATTGAACACAATTCCGTTGACTGGAAGGCAACGGTAGGCCTTACCGAGATGTAGATGGCGACGAGTGAACGGGACAGATTAATGCTAATAGTTGACATAATCTTACTCGGCGCGTCGCTTCCAGCGGCGCAGGTATGGATGCGTTTACAGCTTCGCAATAAATTATGGCCAATAAATGGAAGTGGACATAAGACTTTGTTTTTGCTTGGATATTTTTAATTTGCAAATGTTATCTTTATTTGTAAGAGATGAATGATGACCATACTTTTACACATGAGTAAATTCGACGAGGTTGTTTGTTTAAAAATCGGTAATTTTAGTCGAATACAATTTACACAGTACGGAACGAATAAAACACTATATTGATATACTGCATTGTATTTTTATCTAACTAATTAGGGTAAGTTAATGATCCCTACAGATAATACAGCGAGGCTTCATGTCGGCTGTCAAGTTAACTCCGATAAGACCAGTAGCTGAACATTCTCTTCTAATTAAAATCGATCTGACATTAAACCTTCAGATAACATCTAAGGACGGTAAAAGTGGTATTTTCAAACGAATGTTCCTTTGGTTTAATACTTTACGCCGCCGGTTAATTGTTATGATCTCTAATGAGTTCTAGACCTAGCTTTTTTTTTTGGAACAAGCCCACCACACTACGTCCAAACCACTGTAACTCCTGAAAGCCAGAATCAACAGTGGCGACCACCAGAAAAGCGCCAAGACAATGAACCTCGACGAAGTCCCAGAAAAACAATTTAACTGTTTAGGATTCCGCAACGAAATTAATCATAAAAGTATAGCGGAGGAGTAGGAAAACCATAATTTCCATCTCCCTCCATATCAGCAGAAGACAGAACGAAACAAGGCCAATATGGCACAAAGGGACATTTACAACTGGGATAAGCCCAGTTGCCTAGGCCTAGCTTCTTGCCGTTATTCAAAATTAGTAGATATCAGCAATGCCTTAAAGGTTTTTAAAATTAACACTCTTACCTTCAGAAAATTTATTTTGCTATATAACCTATGATGTGTATAACATCACATCAACGGTATTCATATGATTAAGAGTCTAAGATCATCTGTTATTGCAACTGTAACCTTCCTCTCGATTACTATTACGGCTTGCTCGGGTTCTAAGTAGCAGATACGTTCAGTTTTTACATCCGACTGAGTATTAGATGAATCTTGCTCTATACTACTTTAGTAATTAATCTTGACTGGACTTGCCTACACTTTTTCCTATTACATCATATGTGAATCAAACCGTTTTTTGCTTCGTACGAAGAGGAATTGTATGGACATTGGACATGAGACATTCATCAATGACTCCGTTAATCGTTTACCTATTAAACAAGTTCAGTTATTTGTCATCAACTGTGATAGCAGTTGTTAAATAGAAACTTTAAATTGAATCGCGGCACTTTGAATTGCAATTTGTTCTTGTAAATGTTTGATCAATTCAGAATCAATTTGTTGGTGTTGATTTAGAGTCTAGTGAAAGACAATGTAGACTTGAATGCGATTCTTATGTTGGGTTAGAAGAAAAAATAACAGTGCCTCTATTTTCAAGTCGGTATCATTTGTCTCTGGTGCCACTATCAATAGACTTTCTTAGCGGAACGTGATACTCTATTGATTAATACAATTTCGCTTGTTAAAAAATCACTGAATGTTCAACTTTTTACGAAGAAATTACATTTAGCGTTTAGCCACAACGTTAAAAACATAAATCGAAGTTAATGAATAGCGGTTCGCCATTGTTCTTCGTTTACAGACGCTTGGCAACAAAATATACCTCTAAATAGACGAACACGATAAAGGAGTGTTACTGTTAACATAGACAAATTTTAAAATACTACAAAAATAGCTCATCACCAAGAGAGTTCTTATATCACACTACACATAATAGTACCTACAGTATAACATGCAGTACTTGCCAGTAAATTGCACTTCATTCTCAACAGTGTCTGTCCACTCGTGTATGCAAACATAAGCTCTCAAAAGAGCTGCGTTTGCGCATCTACTGGGCCAGTGTTTGCACTGACTGCTCGTTTAGACATGGTTCAAGTATCAAGTCGTTCACTTTGTCACTAGTATGTTTGCTTGATGGTTTTAGCATGCTGTATATTTGAGCTTGTTGTTGTAGTAGGGTAAGTAGACGTTCAGGTTATGATAATATTTGCTGGGTGAGCAATTTTGGAATAGCTGCTTTTCATTTTTTGTGTTTTCTCAGAGTTGTTGATTCGGCAGTTCGGAAAATAAGGCTAAAAAATAAGATTTTAATATCTCAAAAGATTGCTTATTATTTATCTTTAATTACCTTCCACCGCTCTAGGTTATATTTATCGGCAAATCTAAAGCTGCAAAGCATAGTAGGTACTTAGTCCTTGTATACGCAATTATCTAAAACCTCATCTGTAGTATTAATTTATAGCAGTAAATTTAATTTAGACCCTACACCGTTCAATTAGAATTTATAGTTCTATAACCGCGTTGTTCAAAATTAATTGACCTTTCATTAGGTCTCACAGCAATTCAGCGTTGAATGCGCTTTAAAGCTCAAATTATGTTAATAGAGCTAGAAGTTGTAAAACGTCAAGCGGTTTTCTTCAGCTGCCTCTCAAGATTTGTGCGGTGGAATATACAGTTGATAGACATTCCCGCTGAATTCAATAAAGTCCGAACTGACGGTCATTCAAACTGTTTGTGTCAATACCGCAAGTGCCGTTTGCAGACCGTTTATTTGGCCGGTCGTGCACGCAGATGCAAGTCTGAACAATTTTACACTTTGGGCCAAATTATCGACCGAGTATCGATCGTGGCCGCTAAAACATATTTATTTTGTAGTTAACAAATGTGGAACATATTTGAAATTCCTATAAGGTCCCAAGGTATATAACTTTTCGATTGGTCACGGTGATTTTTATAGGGCAAATATTTTGACCTACTTACTTAAGTGACGATTGAATAGTGGGCGACTAATACCAACGTCCCTTTGAACCTTTTCGCACACACGTTAATGCACTTTCTTTTCCTTTATGGTTTCCTTTATGGTCAACGATTGTAATAAAAACTGAATATAGAGGCCACATTCTTTTATTAACAGTTATTAAGATAAAATGTTTGGAATGAACTCGATTTGCATGATTGACACATTAACAACATCACAAAGTGTCAATCTGGAATTCTTTAGCAATCATTAGTTTGTAAATGATCTAGAAGGCTAATTCTTATTCATAGTAGTGGATGACGCCACGATCGCTATATCTGGTGACTCGACTTGCGATGCGACTTTTGTCAAGCGACATGCGCTTGTAGCGGCACTACAAAATGTACTACAGCAACATATAAGTTTTTAAACTGACATAGTCACTATCATTATTTACACTAAAAACGGGATATATGAATACTCAAAATGAATAATAAACATGGTAAATATCCCATTTTTAGTGTTAATGATACAGTAACATAGTAGAAAAATTACTACAGCGCCATCTATGACACAAATGAAGAACTAGCATTAAAATTCTGAATCTCACTATTAAAGTTATCCGCGATGTAAGACTATGTAGAAAAACCCGACAGCAACTGTCGGGCAGTAGCCCACCAGACACAACAACCTTCGTCGGAGGATCCTCCCTTTTCTATGGTTGATGAAGAACTTTACACCCTGTTCTTCATACGCTTGGATCACAAATCGCATCGAAGTATTTTCTTTTAATTGTATGACGTCGTCCTCGCACATATCATTTGATGTATACTCATGTTTTGCAATAAATAAATATTCTATTCTATTCGTCGCAACACGCGTGTTGCTTGAGCGTGCAGCTCCTGGCCAAGGGGTAAAAATCGTTCATGTTGTGATAGACTGGTTCTTCTTATATTAGAAGCGATTCGACCTGTTCATTCATGGAGACATTATACTTTTCTGGTTTAACACGAAGTATCTGCAGCCAGATAGCGGTTGAAGGAAAACCAGCTTTTCCCGATATAGCGATGATGGCGCCAAAGCACGGGCAGTGATATAACTTATGTAAAAATGTTGCTATCTCTTTCAAACCAACAAAACAAGAGAGAGAAATAGAATATGAAAATCTAGGGAATCATGTGGTTACTCTCAAAACGGTTAAGGAAAACATCCTGGAGGAACAAGTATGTCCTTAAACCAAAAAAGCTGAAGACATGTGACACCTGGACGAACTGGGCCCGCGTGGTCGATTACAGCCCACTACATACACTCCCTCTCATAGAGAGGTGGCCTGTATCGCAGCAGTGGGAAAATTATAGGCTTAAGTATTACTTGATTATGTTGTTGTGTGTGTGTTGAAGTGATTACCCATGACCATACAGGGTCCTAAAGCAAAACTGAAGTTAATAGGGGCAATTATAGTATCTATGTCTACTTATAGGAATATATACTTACTTACATTTTATATTTCTATCTCCTCGGTCATGCACCACGGTCATAATAATGTAATAGTTGCAATTAGCATTTCAAGTAAACTCAGGTTTTCTGGCTTAAGGAAATTAATTGTAATTGGTATTCGCTGTTGCCCCGTCTGCAGTCAATTAGCTATGGCTTGCCTGTAATAGTCTTCTCTGCTTACTTTCCTTATTTATTTCTCATACTAAATCGACGTTTTTAATAAAAAATAATGTGTTTTCTTTGGACTTTGTCTTGCCATTTCTGGTGCCATGTATAAACTTGCCATGTTTTTCTTTTCCTTTCTTGCTAGTAAGCTACCTCTTCGTCATTCACTCTCTTTTCCTTCATAATTATCAGGTTTTCGACGCACCATTATCATTACCAAATTTATTTGAGGTTGGCGCAGCATGTCTTCTTCTTCCATACTTCTCTATTACTCGACATCTCAGCGGTCACCTCCTTTCTAGCCATATCATTATATTATATGGACCAAAATGTTTACACTTACATATCAAGAAGCCTTATATGCCCCATTACTGTTCACATAAATATCTTTTGCACGTTTATTTATATAATAGGATATGAACTCACTTGTATAAGCAGTTCTCCCGTTATTTGATCAAATGACTACTAACATAAAATGTTTCAACGGATGCAAATCCTGCTAACAGGACTTCCGTTAATGGCGACAAATCGAAGTAGCAATAAAGATTACATATTTAATAGCACCCATGAATTACTTGCCATGCAGTGGGCGAAGTAAGCTATAGTCACAAGTCACTACAGCCGTGGTCTCTTACAGTTCTTCTATATTTTGAATTCGACCTTTAGTATTAGTTGTATATAGAGTAGAGTTGGGTCTCTTTAGCGCGACTGTTATAGAAACATGTGTGGTGTCATTTACAACCTTATGCCGTTGATATAATGTATTTCGCAACTGGCTCCATAAGTCCATACAGCCCGTGACCGGGACGTACCCACATCAGCGACGCCGATAGAAATAGTCCCATATTATTATGATCATAAAATCAAATCATGCCTAGGCCGTAATTTTAACTGATTGAGTAAAAATTGCCAATGGTAAAAAAGTTTATAATGAGTTTGAAATGCAGTGATTACCAGGATTAAAATATCCCTTTTTGAAATTATGACTATTTTTTATCAATTAACCAAAATAGACTGACCAGGTAAACTATAAATATCTATATCACTAATAAACGGCAGTTTATTGGATGTATCTCAATAACAAGTAAACATTAGTTCCGGTAGTAAATCTTTGCATCTGTTCATAATGCGATCTGTATTTACAGTGCATTTGTATTCAAACAAACAATTGAATCAAAGTAGATTTGCGACTGATTCTCGAAGCGTTTGAATAATATTAGCATATGATTAGCCTTAACTCTGGCAACATCAAAACAACAGACCGTAAGTTATGATACATAAGGCAAGGTGAAATTTCTTTCTGCGTAGGTAACTGCTTTGGAGAGAAAAGCGAAATTGATATCAAACGGAGGACCTAAGGTCCAAAAAAATAATAAAGAGAAACGCGATTCCACTGGGCGTCTGAATTGAAAAACTTTCTTTTTGAACTCCTAAGAAAGGTAGGCCTTGTACCACTTTTAATTGACCTTATCTGGGATTCAAAAGACCAATTTATAGTTCATACTAAAACTTATTGGTATGTAAAGTTAATTAAACAAAGCTTAATCCTGAATCCCACAAAACACAGCAAACAGGACTTCTATTTCAAATACATTTTAATTTATTTAAATGAATTCACTACGACGCAGAAAATTATTTATTCAAATGAATACATGTATAATGTCATAAATTAAGTTAACACCTCTCTATACGTATGAAGGCCAACTTACACATTTAGTGTGTTCATAAAAAACAAATTGACCGTTTCAGAGAAAAGTAAAACAAGTCGTGGTAGATAAGATCTGTGCTTGGAAGGCTTCGTGTTTACCCAATTTATGTTTTACCGTCAAATGCACCACATATTTGGGCTTTATTAATTTTGTAACACACTTTGTTGTTATCTTTATTTTTCTTGTTGCACCTTGGGATACTGGTATCTTTTAGTATTTTAAAGTCGCTGGGTTTTGCTCGTGTCCTGAAATAGTTTTTCATTAACAGCAAAATAGAATTTCAGACTAATCGGCAGTAAATAAGGTGCAAAAACCTCGAAAGCGGTCCTAGTGGCATCATTAGGAACAACCTTTTAAAAGTGATCAAACTTAAAAACGCGTACATTATGTTCGCATAACTCGACAAAATTTAGGAGAACATCTGATTTTTGTGTTGGTCCTTTAGTGTCAGTAGCTCATAATGATGGACACAATAACTCCTAATGGGTTTACAGTTATTACAATTTAATAAACCCTGTATAAAGTGCAAACATTAATTTGGCTTACCACTCCTCGCGACCTCACATTTCAAATACCTATTCATTATGACCAACGATCGACGAGATAAACCTACCTTGGAGAAGATTCGTTCTGCTTTTACCAAACCACAAATTCAGCAGGTTTTCATTTACTATGCATTCCGAGATAGGTCTATTGGGCATTATCAGACAACTGCGCAGCGGTTGCTCAAATAGAGAGTTCAACTCAACGAAAACAATCTGCTAAACTTTCCTAGCAACTGTGGATATGTACCATGACGACACGCTTGTAAACCCAGAAGGATACAAAACAGGGGTTTTTTATTAGACCCACATTTCGTCAGTTATGTTTAATTCCCATGTAGACGGGCCAAGCATATTGTTAAAACTGGGCATAAATCCAGATTTCTTGTTGCTACTAAGAAATTCCAACTCGCTCGATAATGTTGAAGCTATATTCTTACTTCCAATCCCTCGTATTGAATAAGCCAATGAAGCTTGACAATAATTATGGACTCTGCAAATATCCGAAGATGCCACACGTCCAAGTATTTAACTGAAGGCGAGGAAAGAATATCTATTAAGTTATTATCTGCTCGCAACTGGTAATTATCCACTGCAGTCAGTAGTGGACTAACTGACGAGTAAACTCGTGTTGGCTCTTGTAGCCAATCCAGTAATGACATAGAAGTCTTGAGGAGTGACAGTTGCATACCTACTTATTGAAACGGATGGGAACAACAATGTGAAAATTCTATTTGAATAATTAAACTCAATAGAGGTTCTGTTTAGACTAAAGCAATGTATGTAGCATAATATAACATCTCGCCTGTAATTCCCGACGGGTTAGGCAGAGGTGTAACTAATAGTACACCCACATTTCGCCCGATATGTTTAAGTCCCGTGTAATAAGGCAAGCCTATTGCCATCAACTTCAATCTTCAAAAGATGGAAACCCCGATAACACTTTGCTCTACCCGGGAATCCAACCCAGGACCTCATGCTCAGAAGTCTCGCTTGCGACCACTACTCTAACGAGGCAGTCCAAATAGTAAAATAGGTAGATACTGGTTTATTTTGAAAAATGCTATATTTTGTGCTCGAAGTTTTGACACAAGCTGTGTAGATCTTAACTATTAGCATAGTAAACATCTACAAGCTTCTTAAAACAAATATAAAAAAGACTTTTCAATTACAAAGAGCCACAAATTCCACCATGAAAATGTAATTTTCCTAGAAAGCCTACATTTATGACTAACCCAGTAACCTTGGGGTTACCACTATAATTGAGTCATGTGCCTTCAACTACATTAGGTACATAAACCGCTATGTACCGTGCCTACCCATTCTGATCTATCGTTGAGATAGTAGAACTTTTGCGGTAACCCCTGATAACGGTTACGTGCAAATATTCGTGGATTTAACTTTATAACTTGAAAAGTAGGATAAGTGGTTAGTACTTATGTGTTAATAGTCTCAAGTAAGTCTAGCAAAGTACTTTAGAATATATAATATACGAAAATTCAGGTTTTAATGGTCTATTTCACGTCGTGAAAACTAAATGAAAATGTTTATCATGAATAGGTCATTAACTATAATAACTGAGTAATTCACACGGCTTATCAAAAAAATAACTGTATCGTTTCCTATTTAGCACCGTTAAAAAGTTTCACTCAAATATGTGAATTGTAGCTAAGCGTAATTCATAGTTGACAATGCATTTGAACAAGACAAAAGAATGAATCTGACACTGTAACTGCATTGACAGTAACTACCTACTCTTTAAAGCAAAAATGGTACCAGCAATCTTCTGAACTATTTTTAATGAGAGAACTTTATGCTTTATTATTACAGCGTCTAAAATCCTAAGCAAATAAGAAAGATATTACAATGTGAATAAACCTCCTATCTTCCACAAATAATAGCAGGAAGCTTCCGTTTCCATGGTATATGTGCGCCTGAGCATATCACACAAGTCAAGGCCTCTAACATTTGCATTGTACACCGTATTTCACCGCGGGAGGCCATTACTCGACTTGGGGTCGTGATGCTTGATATGAAAACTATTGTATACAAAATAAACGCGGCGGGAAAGCTCATAAAATGTACTGAAACATGTAGAAACTCGTGTCTTTGAAAGCATCTATTTATTTTATTGTGGACTAAGCCAAGCATTCTCTTACTCGTTAAAGTGGGTATCGTACGACAGTTATTCGTCAATGGTGGAGTTCAAGTGTGGGATGTGCAGCAAGAACTGTGCAAACATAACAATGTATGACTAAGTTAAAGCGAAACTAAACCAAAAGTATAAAAAGTGTAACTTTATGATCATTTCATTAAATCAATGGTCATAATAAAGCAGTCACGTATAAAATAACTCATTCTTAATCATTACTATAATAATTTAATTACCAACAACATAATCTCTACGCAACGCAGCAAATGATAGGCCATAGATATTCCGAACCGGTTCCAAATCAATCAAAATCACTGAATGACTGTACGTCATCAATGAAGCTTCCGTTTAATAGCAAGTTACTACTGTAATGCTCTAATGCCTCTATAACCGGATTAAGGAAGCCATTGCGATGATATAACACGCATTTATTATGTTTAAACATTAGTTGGATTACGGTAAATAATCACACGGACCGGTTGTTATCGTCAACTGTCTACCAGTTCCGACCAGACCGTAGTCAGCCCTGACTAGACCCAATCACATCACTGTAATTGATCCAGTGACTAGCTTCCGTCTTCGGGAAGCTTGTATTTAATCACTTCTTAGCGTTAATGGTTTATTAGAATGTGTTTAAAAGCTGCATTACTTTGCAAATAGGAAGTTTGTGATGTATCATCATCGTTTTAAGTGTGTCTTCATGCACAGTTACATTTTGAATGTCTGTGCCATTTATTATCACATCTACTTCAACTATCTCAATAAAACTGTTATCATTCAGCGTTTCCATATCTATTTAAGACACCGAATTTCTTCCTGGTAAGATTTTTTATTGGACCATTTCACGATAAAGCAGCTTCACTTTTAAGCATTAATTTTGACGTGGTTTCCAGTAATAAAATCTTGAATAATAAAAGAAATGTCACTCTTTTAATACGCTACGTGCTTGATACGCAAACAGTTTTAACAGCACTTGGTTTAATTGCAACAACATATAATATATAATTTTGAAAAGTAGATATTTCTCTAGGTCCAACACGAAATGACAACTCCATCAGTCATTATGGAATAAATCTAGAAGAAGATAAACTGTAGCATCTCTACCAATGTCATTACAGAATGCAAAGTATTCATGATTATAGCAGTACACGACATATCTTGCGGTCCACTCAAGCCCACGTTCAGCGGACATTTACGGGCTTATATAAAAGACAGCAAGGAAGCAAAATGTTGAGATATAACTAATAAAACAAATCTTATAGCAGTAGTATTCGCTGTAGACATTTGTTATGCACATAAAAGACCAAGAATTTATTGGTAACATGTTCTGAGGTAATACCCGTTTGAAATCGTCAGTACTGAAATCTGGAGTTCTCACATTTTTCTTAGAAATAGCGGATTTTCAATTAAACTGTGTTAAAATGTGTGAGAATAAATATAATTATGAAGTTATGTGATATGGTGTAACATACAACGTTATTTGTATACGAGTAAGTGAAGAGGCTTTTGTTGGAAGTGAAATAATTAAAGCTGCAGACCGTTCTGCTTTCTTAGTCTTGACATCAATAGTAAAAAGTAAGTAGCAGAAGTTAGAATTCGTTCGGTGAGCACTTAAATGAACGAAATAAAACTCATCGAAGTTAATGAAGACCTACATTTTAATTAAGATTGAAAATGCTAGAGCGTCTCAATTCGGTATGCCGCTTTGTTAAATTTTAACAGTCACTCCAAACGACAATTAACCGTCCACAAATGCACCACCACGGATTTGACTGGTTTAATTAAAAAGCAAATTACCGACGCAAACAATATTAAATTTTGTATTGTTCAAAATTTTTCCATTCGCAATGACAAGAAAATCAATTCAGGGCTTCAAGTAATGAAGTAATCGAAACATGTGTTAACAAAATCAGCGATCTAATCTCATCTAGTTTTAATTTCACTTTCGATTATCTTTTAATGAACAGAGAGGTCAGTAGTGCCACTAAACTTTCGCCCGAGGCATCTAATATAATAGCAGTGTATTATGTATGTGAGCTTGAATTCGTCATGTTCTTACGTCATTGGTTCGTTACAATTTTCATTCATTGATGACTTCTTTTGTTTCAGGTATGTCTCACAACGTCACGCTGTCAGTAAGTCTTTTCTTCTTTATTTTTGTGCCTAACGAAAGTTAGTTCTGTATTTGTATTTTTTTTTTCATGTACATCCCTATTGATCACCTTGAGAGCTTTGTTTTGGTTATACTCTTATTCTGCTGCAGCATTATCAACCTATGCATAAGTGTTGTTTTCTTTTTTATCACGATCTACGATTGCTCTATCAGATAGCTATCACTCAATAAAATAATTTCATTAGTGCATTAGTACACTTTTAAAAGTAATTAGCATTAATTCAAGATGATCTGGATGTCTTCAATCAACGTGTGAGCATTACATTTAGCCTGTACAAAAATGAAGATAAATAATAATTTATCTCTTCATTTAAACTTGCAAAGCTTTAAGCGCTTCTAAGATTTATCTACCAGTCCCAACTATTTACATTACTATTAGCAACAGTGTAGGTATAACGAAGCACAAAAAACCACTTTATTCTTGCAAATCATTATTCTGCAAAGCGTCTGTGAACACAGACATTGCTCTCTTTGCCATACAATAGACTCTTATTTCCCATGAATATAAAATCATATCGACACTGAGGTCAAATACAGAGCATTAAATTCATCATTACAGCACTCAATTTGATTTGCGTCATTGCTTTCACTGAAACTATGTTGTGTTTTACTATTTTATTGTTAGAAACCAAACGTAACATACGCTTTTGCCATTGAACTTAGTTTCTCGTTCACTTCACACTTTACATATTCTGTGTGCTTTGACAATTCGCTCGGTGCTCTCAATACATGGCTAATTATTCGCGGCTTACCGAGAGTGAAAATCATTTCTACAAACACTGACCATCCATTTAACACACTTATTTCTGCTTTCTACTGTTAAAAGTAGTATAATAATTGTAACGGATCTGTGGGAAAATTGATTAGTGCAAAGTTATTATTTTCTCGAGCAAATTCCGCAACCGATCTCATTGAATCCGTTTTGTTACAGTAGCGCTTCATTAATTCCTATGTAAATAGAGGACAAAATTTAATTTCACTTAAGAAATTGTGGACTTAATCACCTGTCAATCAACCGATGGACCATAATGACATTCGAATCTAGTTCAATCAATCTGTTTAGCTACTGCACAATAAGTATCACATACAAAACGATTACTTTACTTGTTGTGCTCAAATACCCGTGAAATAGTTATCACACGTTCTTTTGTAGTAATACTATAACTTTTTGTGATACGTTTAAATGTCGTGGCTTCTTAGTGAATGATCAATAGATAGCCTGCAGAGCTTGTGTGGGCACTGTCACCGATAATGCAACTGTTGACTTGGAGTAAAACGCGTGTCATAAGTAATACATTGGGAACTCGAACTAATTTACAATCGCCATAACATTCGATTACGGAAACGTGAACAAATATATTAGCTTTTTATGTCACCATTCGATTAAAGAAATTAACGCGTAATGCCCATCAGTGAAAATGAGTCCGGCACATGTCCATGTTTGCAATCGAATTGTTATCGACAGTACATACAAGAAAACAATTTTGTACACTTTCTACGATTATTTTCTTGTTAGCTTCGCTTTCTTAGTGGCCACTATTTATTTTATAACTTCTGATGACGGCGATGTTTCGGTAGGTGCTGCTAATGAAAAAGAAACATTCGTCATCTAAACAAATACTGGTTTTTGCACGTAACCAAAAAGGAAGAAGTATGCAGAGTAATCGTGGTCATTTATTGTGGGGTAAAACATTATTGATGAAGCTTAATGATCAGTGAATATAGATTGTTCAATTTATTGGTCTCAGTTGGTTATTATGCTTTAGAGCAGCTAGCTTTACTACTAGGATTATAAATTCTATCTTTAAGAGTATTGCTGTTTGTTCGTTTACGGCTAAAACCTTCTACCGCTTTAAACACAAACACAGTTATTAATGAAGATTAATGCTACTTGTACATCGCAATTAATCCGTTTTACTCTAGACTTTCCAAGTCTCTCACCTGCTATCTCCACTGTCAACATATCAGTAGCCGTTTACAAATGAAGCAAGGATAATACGGTTAATGCAACGGACTTGACGCGATTTCGTACTTAACTGTCCGATTCGTAAACGGTTTATCTAAGGCGAGTTTCGCGTGTGGAATTCGCGTGATAAGTATAGCGGATAAACGCATTTTACGCCGTCAATCGTGACGCGAATTGCCACCTGTAATTGGCTCCAACGAATCGGTTATGTCATATTGGACGCACTCCGCTCCCGGTCTAACAAGACATAATTTTTCTAAAAATAAATTCATAAGCGGTCATAGCCCTGAGAAATAGCAATGGATTATAAGCACGAATTTCTTGACAGGTGTGATGTTCGTGACACTACAGAGAATAGGTTTGTAATTTTTTGACTTGAAAATGTAACTGTATTAACAAGTGCAACGAAGCTGCGGATAATTTCATAATATTGAGATTCTACCGATTCTAAGATTCTAAAATCTCATGAAACTAGGTACATCCAATGGGTAAACCTCCGTAAACCAACTATTCTAATGTACTGTTGGTCTTAAAGCATCTTCCTCTTAGCGGTATCTTTTTTACAACACGCAAATCTTTCTTTATTGTTGTGTAAAATTTTCCAAGTAAATTATTAAACATCTTTTTATATTCATTTATTTATAGACATGCGTGTTTAAATACCACAATTCACTTAATGTTTGTCCGACATTTTACGCTGCTAAATAACCAGGGAATAATAAATGGATGGTATCACAGTATAGCGGGTTTAATGCAACATCAAAAATACAGTTACGTGAGACACTTTATGCAATAACAGATGGCCTTGAACGAATGATCGCACCCAATGTCGGTCACATAAGAACGACGCACAAATTACGATACGTCTCGGAAACCTGTATTTACTATTTTCTTCTCAACATCATCGAGGGCTTCTTTTAACACCCTACAATTAAAATGAAGTCATCCTTTCTCGTGAAGTACTACATCGTTTTTCTTACACTTCGTTTTTATCTCTATAATTTGCACTTCCATAAAAGAATGCGTTTGAAGTGTATTTTTACTTGGCGTCATGTCGGCAATATCTTATTACAGGACTATTTGTTTTATTTCTCGAACTTGTAATATTTACGTGGACCTTATTTTCATATAGAATTATGCTGATGACAGCAGTTTAATAGCTAGTGTTTTCAAAAATAATACTTTAAGTGCTGATATAAAGTGCTAAAGTCAAGTGCTTTTTATATCATTGCGTCCAGGAATGGACTTAATGGTTTATTATGCAATTTATTTTACCATCAAGAATTTTCAGTACATTTCACCGTAGGTAAATTACGTACAGTACAATGGCGAACTGACCTAACCTTTCACCAACTAAGATATCTAAACAACCCTTGCAGGATGTCGTGACTGCGCGTCGGTACACTCCCATGCATATTTATGTACACGCTTCAATCATGGACAGAGAAAATAATGATGTACAAAAACTGGGAAAGGATATCATTAGCCAGTCGGATGCAGCTAGCGGCTATACAATAATGTGGTCAGTAATGATATCGGTAATCGGATCGCATCGTTGTAGCTCACTCGATATTCTGAAATCTACTCTCGCTCTATTAATGCGCAATGTATCACACGTACTCTTTTAATGCAATTTTCCTCATATTATACTTATCCGCACATTTTATTTTACTCTTAATGTAGAACAAACAATTCGATCAAATCCATGTCGGTAGTGGCGAATGTTTCTTCTCATGAATTTCACTTCCAATTGATGCGAGGTATGTGTTTTACATCGTGATTGCAATTGTTAGCAGACGATTCTCTTATTTTTATTGTACGAATTGAATTACCATTCACGATTGCGAGGTATTCAGTCGATGTTGTGCAATACATGATTTAATCATAGGAATGTCGGGCATGAAAGTCAGAAACTATCTCTGCAATCAAATCTGATATAAAAATGTCCCAAAAGAAAACAAAGATTCGATGCGCACTGAATTATATAACAATGAAGGATATTACGTAAGTTGGAGACGAATGCTTTGATTACTTAGAAGAAAATACATTTGGACTCTTGTAAAGCCCATACAATTTTAGAAAAATCAATTTCTCCTGCTGGTGTTTATTTGTCTTATTCAGTTATATGGTTGCATGTTACTAAGAACGGCTACTGTGAATCTAATGAACGACAAGACAAGCTATGACAGTTCTTGAATTTTGACACAATTTAGTGTATCGAGATTTTCGTATTTTCTCGCTTCGTCATTTCTGCCTTATAACATGTCACTCACTCATCACATTTACGCAAGGACCACCCAAGATGAAATACCTATAAGGTTCTTAATGCTTAATAAATTTGGTGAACATCATCATATCATTTATATATACCGGTGCCTATTCAACAAAAACGTTTTCTCTCATGAAACACTCTCGACTAAGCGCAATTTATGTTTACGAGTATTCCAACCTAGTTCCCTGTTCACAGTTCCTAAGGTACTATCTACTGCCCCTTTCTCTTCAGATCCGTCTATACTTTCTACGAGTAAATGCGTACTGATTAATTAGGCACGATTAGTAACATCGATACCTTTTTGATGATTCATTTCACTCGCGAAAGTGAGATTTGTTTGGTTTCGTCTCGTTTTGCTCTGAATTAATTATACGTTAGTTACATTTTGTTTGTGTGAAAATTTCATTTTTGAGCGATCGTGCGTATCCGAGTTAAATATTTTAACTTGTGTTTCATCTAAATCATCACCATTAATCTCTGTTTTGTCTGCTGCTTTTATTTTAACGTCTTTATTTACCAAAGTTTTAGGTCAGTAAAAAGCGTTACTATTAAGCATACTTAATTTGTGCTTCAATAGAGATATTATGTCCGTTTCAAATTCCTTTAAGTCTTATTCGGTGTCTCTATGCCTTCCATTGTCCGATTCTAACTCAGCGAACTCTGATTCGAACAATACCTGGTTTCAGCGTCGTTTACCAGTAACTGTATATTTTAAAGAAACGTGCCTCCACTCAGGCTTCCATGAAGCCTAAATTATCTTTGCGGATAATCTCCCTAGTTCAACAAACACAGGCTATAAAATATAATAACGCCACTGTTACACAGAATTCTAAACGACCTTAATAAAGCCGGCTCGAAGACCTTTCCCAACATTAAATTCTTTCACCGTGTGTATCTGCATCACAATAGGCGTATGCACATAGTGATTAGCGTGTATGACTTACTAAGTATTCCACTGAAACAATCTTGGAGAATTTACTTGACTTTATTTTTGTAGTATGTTTGGATTTTGGTTAATTAATTGCTTATTATTGTACCTTATACTTTTCGTTCTATGGCCTTAGATGGCTAAATAAATTTCGATTTGCGTAGTTACAACGAAAGTTAACTCTTTAAGGTTTTAGTCTAGTTCATTTCAGACACAGGGAAGCGGAAAAGAAAATTTAAATTAGAAGAATTAATAGTTTCCAAAAGCATTTCTTCTTCCCGTAAAACGGACGTTCCCGTCGTCCTCGTCGGTTTCTTCACACTCATTGATTCCATGGACAGGGGTGTCGTTGAAGCCAGTATTGCTTAGGTAACCGTACACCTAATCGGTTGCCTAGACGAACCATAGACGGGAATATGGCTAGGCTGAATTAGTTTAGGTAACCGTACACGTTTAATGAAGTAAATTCCTCTTCCCAATTAAAATCATCCTGAAAGTGCAGCACAGGGGTATTAAAAAGCTAACGATGTTGCAGCACCGGCAGCTAGTCGCGTTTATTATGGAAAAACGACACAAAAATGCAAATAGCTGAACGTCAAGCGGCGCAGGCGCTTCGTATCCGCGAGTCCGTTAGATTTGCCCGGTGGCGCCTAACAACGGTTAATTTAAAACCCAAGCTTAGCTAGCTTTCATGGAAAAGGATGAATTTATTTTAGCGTCTTTACTATTCCCTTCTTCGTTATTACTGTATCTTCTTTTATATTATGATCGTAAAATGTTAACAGCATTCAATGATGTACGTAGGTAACATTGTTGCTGTAATTGTTTTGCCTTTCTATCCATCTGCTGCTCGCTTCACTCGTCAATTTGCAGTTCTATCAGATGCTAAACATTACTACTCATCACTTATGAGTTACTCAATAATATAACCCATAATATTTTACTTTCGAATAACAAAATATTAACTAAATTAACGTTGGTAAGACGATGCAATTTCTATTCTGAATGGCTTTTGCTATTCACAAGGAAATCATAATTCATAATGAAGTTAAAGCATAATGGTCTAAGCCATATCATGGCCAAGAAATGGAGGGGGTATTATGTGGTTACGGATAAATTCTGTAAAGCGATTAGCAGCTGACTCCAATTCATCAACAAAACGCATTAGAAAATGTTCATTCATTACTGATGATGGATCAGACCGTGTAACAGTGAAAGTTCACATTGTGTCTCCGGTGTGTCCAAAGTAAATTTGTTTCTATCCAAAAATTTGCAGGCTTCCACCACAGTTACAACAGACCACAAAGTCGCTAATGATAGGAAAGTACCGCCACAATATGATTTTGGACACTTTTTTGTGCATTGTCTGAGATTTTTCGAAGTTTCCGAATCCAAGTGCTTTCTCTGTTAAGTTTTTTTTTATATTACCATATCGATAGCAACGTTTTTGGATGTGAGTTTCTTTTGCAGTGTATTGTCACACTAATATCGATGTCAATGGTTACAGCAACTTTATAATTTCCTATGCTGTAACTACAAAAAGTCTTTATTATGAATTCTGGCTGATTCTTCCTTTTAACATCCGCAAAAAACTGATCGTATAAATTGGCACTGTAATTTATCATCCAAGTGTCCCTTAATGTAGAAATTTAATTTTTCTCATGTCTAGTGCTAGCATTTTTTGTCGAATCTCTGGACGTAGCAAATGACTGAAAATACTTGAATTTACTTAATAATTGCTTCGTTTCTTGTTTCATATTAACTTAATGGACTCCATTGCTTTAGTTTTTGTGCAATTATAACTTGATGGGTTTAATGCAAAATTATTTTTTTTCAGTATCGGTTTTGTTAGGACATTTGTGGGTAATGCTTTGTACATCAGTAGAATCTATTATGCAGTCATTTTAAATACAGTTCTTTCGAAGAATATTTTCCATTAATGATGGCCTGTAATTCGGAAAACTTTTAAGCTTGTATACTTCGCCGTTTACGCAATACATAGATCGTTTTTATAACTTTCAAGTATAAGATACATAGCACTCGTTACATTAGAAAAGTGTTCTTTTTATGCAAACGTCATCGTGAAACCACTTTCTTATTTGGATACTAAACTGAAATGGTACTGTGATTTGTGACAAAGTTTACGCTGTGTGCATATAAGCGTCATTTTGACTAAAGCTCTTATTTAATATTGAAGTAGCTTGCTAACCCTAAAATCTTTTTAGTTTAAACTTAACAGTTTAAACTAAAAAGATTTATAATTATGAACTGAACTGATCGTGATGACATTTTAACATCGATGAAGTCGAAACGCAATAAATAACCTGTAATAATGGAAGTAGACTGCAAGGGATTATAACATTGATGTAAAGAACTATTTGCACTTGATGTCTAGTTTCTATTAACAAGAAGCCATTTCTAGTTCAAGTACAAACATTAAATAACTCCGGTGTATTTTTAACTTTTTTAAGCGCATAGCTCGCGTTTTTTCGAGTTCATTATCAACAATATTACTTGTTTATGCTTAATTTAGTACCTCGTGATGCGTTCTTTAAGTAGGTACTGTATGTAATTATAGCCCAATGTTCATCAAATAGAAGCACCTACTTTCCTTGCAACACATACATATTTTTTTTAATCCGGAGAATCACTTAGCATTTAATTCGAGCGATGATTAGTGGGAATGATTTAAACGTTCATTATTAACCATTACTGTGCAATAGAAACTATCTAACCACTAACAACGTGTAATAATTTAGTTTACATATAGTCACAGGGCGTAACACAATGTGTTCTTGTTACTATCTTTTTTACAATCGTAATGCACTTCATCGGGTTTGCAGGAAATAAATAATTCATAGTAATTTGCACGGCTAATGTGAGAACATGCTTTGAGCTGGTGAATGCTGCAACCTTTCTCTAAGGGCTCATTAGCTCGAATTTATGTGCTCTCTTCTGCCAGTGCCGGCTAGCTCACAAGCTATATCGGAAAGTGCTCTTGTGTCACATATTTTACACCTATCGAGTGCTCGCTGCTACGAATATTTATGTATCGATTGGCTTTACTTTGCCTAAAGAAATTTACGATCTCTTCGAGAAAACAAGGCGGCGACACAAACTAGGAAAGTTGTAGCTATTAGACTGTGAACAATTTAGAAAAAAAGAGAATAGTATTAAATCACTGACCTCTTTCTTGGTCTGCTCGTTGATCTTAACGTGGGTCTGTTGAGGCTTGTCGCGGAGCGGCAGGTATCCCTCGCGGCTGTCTGCAGGCTCCGTGCTGTCCGTCGGCGTGGTGGACTCCACGGTGGCTGTACTCGCCGTACCAGCGTCCGTGGACCTGGTCTCATCAGCCGTGCTCAGCGTCGGCGCCGTCTCTTTCGGGCCATCAGCCGTCGTTCCCACAGTTTCAAAATCAGACACAGCCTCCGTGCTGTCGCTGTTCAGCGTAGTTTCCGTGTCTTGCACCGTAGGCGTCTCCGTAGTTCGTACAACCGGCCGGATCGTGTAATGTTTGGTCGGCGGCTTGTACGTAGTCACGGTCGCGTCTTTCGTAGTCGACGTCGGAGCCTCGGTTCTAGTTTGCGTAGTTTTTACCTCGGTCGTAGCCGCGATAGGCTTACGGGTGGACTTTTTCGTTTTTGGCGGTGTCGTAGCGGTCGGGTTTGTCACGGGTGCGGTTGACTTGGTTTTAGTGGATATTTTTTTCGCGTAAGTAGTAGAGCGATCCTCAATAGTGGTGGGTGCGGGGGTGTTTTCAACAGTGTATGATGTGGTTTCAGGGGGTCTTCGGTCAGCGGGAGGGTCAAGGTTGGATTGTTTAGGGGTTCGGGATGGAGGGAAGAAATAATCCATAATTGACGGTGATTTGTTTCGATTTGAGGGTAGCCATGCCCAAGGGTTAAAGTCTATCAGTCGGGGTCGCGGCGGGTCATTGGCGGCGACGATGGTTGCGAGGGCGGCGAGCGCAAAGACTACGATCAACGAACGATTCATGGCGCGTCGTGCGCGTGCGGCCGCGACGACGTTTTAAGCGGGACTGCGCGCGCGCCGTTGCTGAAGAGAACCCGCCACCGTTCACCTAGTTCATTCCGCCCTACGGACAACGCAGCAGATGCAGCCGCTGTAGTTCCTGTTCAATTTTCTTTTTCTAAAAGAGTATCTTCGCTTTATGTAAAGGTGATTACGTAATGGATAATTATAGAAATAAATGGCTGCTAGGGTGGTAATTTTAAATACCGTTTCTGAAATGGCGTTTTGTTTATAACTTCAACACACCTATCAATTTTATGAAAACATTAAATACAAAGTCACACATGAGTGCTTTACAAGATATTAAATGGTAGTAAGACTCATAAACAGGTCTGCTTTACTCTGTTCATCGGTAACATATTGGTGTTGAACATTAAAATCTTTGACTTGGATAACAATAGCATATTTCTTGGAAACTTTCATAGGAAAGTTGCTAAACTACATCTTCTTTCATAGAAATTATATGAAAGCTCACAGATATAACTTACGAGTATAATACTTATCTAAGAATGTTTGAAGGTACTACTATTGACTTTTAAGTTATGTATGAGTTATAGTTTATTACTACTTACGTAAAGAAAATAACTTAAAGTAATTAATTAAAATACAACGTAATAAATTCCGTAACGAAGATATTGCACGAAGATGCTAACTTAATAGCGTAATTAATCTTAGTACCACGTGTACTAGATAGCCAATATATTGTGCCGTTACAAGATCCACCGTGTGGTATAATAATCAAGCAAATAAGTTCAGATTTTGAATCGAATTTTCGCCTATATTTTCCCTGTGGTTTATCAATATGGCACCCAGTCCCGTTAACCAATCAGAAGCGTTGAAATTCACTTTGGGTACAGCAATGCACGTCTGTCCCCTGAATTTGTATCAAAAATGCTTCACCGCAAACCGTGTAATGCTCGACTGAGGTCGTTCTGTACGCTCCATTTAATATCCAATATTGTTTGGTCTTCCAGCTTAGCCAGCCAATCTATTTTTAAGGTCAGCGGTCAATTCTCAAGTGAGTCTGGGCTACTGCGCGGTGCTCAAAACTAGTACAAAAAACCGTAGACCAGACAAACATTTTGATAACGAACTTTGCAGGCATTATTTAATTTCAGTTACAGCCTAATACTCCCGTTTAGCCTTATTTTCTAATGCCATAAACACCATTATCGAAGTAATCAGAAAGCGCAATAAGATATAATAAGTTTCAGAAATACCTCTTTAACACAGACAAGGGAAATTCGCATGAGTCCAAGCATTTATCAATCAATAACAGAATGCACTGCGGAATCTTTAATAGCTTCATACAATACCGCCTGAGCTATGCCGCTGTATAAAGATAATAATACCAAGCTTTAGAGAAGGCTATATGGAAAATTTACACAAATGCCTCGTAAATAGCTGGCAAGCAATAAAGATCCTTCTAACGATCTTTATCTATGGATCGTCAGCTAACGTTCTTCGCACCGGTATCGACGACTTGATATTTAAATAAGCTTTTCGCACACTTTCATAGACTCACTAGCTTTTGCCCGCGGCTTCGTTAGTGTTAATTTAGAATTTGACAATGAAACTCTTAACATACTACTAAAGTTTCTATAACAATATGATTCAATCATGATTCGAAAGACACGTGGCGCCATCTATTATCATAAGAACGTTATTGTTGTTTTCCTCGAGACCAGTACTTTCTCGGGATGAAAGTGTCCCTGAACCACGTATAATATGCAAAATTTCAGGATGATCGGTTCAGTGGTTTAAAGGAGCAAACAAACTTACTCTCGCATTTATAATATAAGTCAGCATTTTAGTGCTAAGTCACACATTCTGGAATAGTTCACTCACTTTGTTGAGTACAATAAGTTCATCATCTAGATAATTGAAAGAATAAACAGAGGATCTCAGTAAAACAGTTGATTTAGTCTATTGTTTTAATGGGATTTCTGATATTTCTATGGGAAATGTTCTTGTGTAAGATAGATCTACCTTTCATTAGTTCAGAAGCTCAGTAATTGAAGCACATCTTGATCTAACATGCGGATCAGATTGATTAACGCGAACGGTAAAAAGTGCGCGCGTGAACTTGCATTGACTGTGTGATGATAAGCGGATCGATTGTGCAACACGCCTTAGAAATTATTAACATGATATCTGTACATTATCGTCATCATCATCTTGAATATCGTCGTCCTCGTGTCGCAGTGTGTTTTCTTCTATGTAAAGTTTATTTCTATCAGTCGTCCTCTCAGTGTTTATTTTCTTCTTTGATGCGTGTATAAAGGGTGTAAAACAACCGTTATCTAAGCCGAAAGGCACTTGTTCTTCCCGTCATTGCGATATTTTTTTTTGTTCTGGGCCGTACCTGGGAACCTTCTAGTTACTTAGATATTGGGGGTCAAAGTTCCAAGTTTTTTTATAGAATGCTGGGTTGACGGCTTCATGAAAGGTCCGTTTACACCGTGTATTATCTGTTCCACTTACCTTACCTTACCTCTTCATGAGTCTCGCCCCTTTCGTTCAGCCGACCATATTCATATCGTCCTCCTGCTCTAAACCTAAATGGCTCGGTGCAGAATTCATTTTACATTGATCTCAACCGTCATCTGAGTGTTGACTTTCTTCCTAGCCATATCACCATTCACACAATCCATCCATCTTTGCTCTGGTCTGGCGTGTGTTGTTTAGCCCACCAAATTCATAAAAAACATTTTCCTGTAGCATCGTCCTCATTGTATTATGAAGTAAACAAAATACTAAATTAGACGAAGATGACAAATAAAAACGGTAAATCTTGACGTCGCATCAGTAAAAACAAGTTAACGATTTAATCCAACCGTAGTGTTAAAAAAAGCAAAAGCATTGCAAATTCTTTGCTAATTTATTTACTTTTCACGAATTTACAGTAATTTCTTGATAAACTCTCGCTTCGTACGTGATGTCATTGAGTTTGATGGTTTTCTTGTACTTGATGCATATCATTGGATCTAGGATGACCACCACATACGCCTGTTTCTAAATTCCCTTAAGTAGTTTTACATTCTCTTCGCATTTTGCGTGCCACTTTCATACTTTCTATCTTTTTGAATAGTCCTTTCGGATCAAAAGACCAAAAATTAAGTTAGAGGTGAATATGCTAAACTATCACATGACATTTTGGATTTAGTTATTTCTAGCAAGTAGCAAAATCCAGATTAGACTGGTTCACTTTGGAGGAGGCCTTTACCTGCAGAGGTGTTCTTGGTAAAACACTATGTAAACCTCAACTTAATTCCATAAGAAATAAAAAGGGTTTATTATTTTTTATTATTTTATTTCTATCACGTATGTGTTCTTGAAAAGATCTCACTATGACTTACTATCCTCTTCACAATTACTTTATCTATTCCTTTCATAGGTTCCTGTGCTTTATAGACAGCTATATTTGCAAATTTTTGGTCATAAAATCGTTTCATTAGCGCCGGGGCTTACTTCAGCCTACTTTTGTTGTTACTGTAGTTTTACGATAGCTGCAAAAAGAGGCTGTTTTCTTTCCACGTTTTAGTGATGATCTAATTAATCGAAGGTTTTTTTTCTTGTAGCTGTTTATAGGAAATTTTAAGAAATAGAGGCTTAATAGTCTGAGATTACCGTTGGCTTCTGTAATAACTTTCACGCTGACTTATAGGTAGGGTGAGTCAATATCCCGAAAATTTGCATCCCAAGACCGGTGTGAACTTAGTCAGGCTATTTAAATAAAATGTGTTAAAACTCGTCGATAGTCAGTACTATTTGTTTTGTCCGACATTAGTTCGTGGTTTCAACGACGTCAAGTTTATCTGTCTCGCGGATATTAGGACCTGGCCTAACTCAACAGGTTACTTTTAAGATAACAAGCGAAAAGAAATACTAGAAGCGTTCAAATTCAAAAGCTAGTGACCAAAATGACGTAAAAGCAGATAGCATGTCTAAGATGACGGATTGCACAATTAATGCCAATGGCGACCGTGCCAAGTAGTGACTTATTTACCCGGGCGGTCGCTCCACTTGCGACGGATAAACGCGGTTAACGGAATTTGTCGTTTTCACCGGACACTGGCGATAACTATCATCCGAATCCGGAACACAAACGCAACAAAATATGCGTGAAAATGTTGAATAAACAGACGCCTTTTTATTCCGCTGTTTGTAAACTTACCGTTTCGCACATGCTTTTCGAGCAGCACACTTTTCTGTCACGCCATTTTAACCTTTGCTTCTTACACAATTTTTACTACATTTGTGTGCACGTTTTTGGCAGGCGGACTTGCGTTTCGGATCGGAAGTTTAAAATTCGCATCAAGCTTAAACATTAGTATTGAAACGTGCGTAGCATATGAATGTGAAAAGGATGCATCAAAGATTTCCTTGTTCACCTCAATACAATTGAGGTTGGTGTGCTAGAATTTAGAGAGGCTATGAATTGGTATCGTTTCTTGATTTCATTAACAAATGTACGCATTAATTCACTGAAAATAAGAAGATTACGGGGTTACGAACACTATCATGGCAAAAGTTTTAACAGCCTATTTCTGAGCACTACAAATTGAAACATACATTTTGCCAGCTCCTCAGCTTATCAAAAGCAATGACTCAGTCAAAAGAAAGTAAAACATACGGAGATAACTTAATAAAGATTACTTTAGTGGGTATATCAGTCATATAAATCGTAACGTCCGATCGGCTTGCAAAAAGACCTCTTTAGATGGCGTACACTTTCAGTAGCAAGAAAGTACTTAAGAATACTGGGGCGCCAGCATTCCGCCAACTAAGTGCGTTATAATATTCTACCAATAATGAAAGTTTTAAACAAATACTATCACTTAGTAAAATGTTTTATATTTTCATGGTTTTAATGCTTAAATTGGAAAATGAGGAAGTGATTTCGTAGACAATCGTATTGAAAGCTGGGTCAGCGGTTGCCATTAGTCGTGATTTGCTCAATCAATTATCGCTATTCAGAAATGCATTTTTGTGTCAGTGGGTAAAACTGTAATAGCTAACAAGGCGGAGTAATACAATAGATTGTTCTATGGGCGAGTTTCTCACCCGGCCCGCAAATTACGTCGGCTAATAGTAGCTTTAGAGCAGTCTTTGAGTGGACTAGTTTGAATTGTCTCTGGTGTGAGGTGTTAGTGTGTTAATTTGCTTGATGTAATAATGATAAGTGAGTGACTGTAATCAACGGCCTGTCAATGTTGAGAGGCCTTTGAAGATGCTACTAGTTGGTTGAACAAGTTTTGATCTGCGGAATCTGATTTTTAAGCGATGAAGATGCTGACTGGGCCGTCGCGGTTGATAATCTTCAGGCACACGAAGTTCAAAGTTTTCGGGTCATAGCTTTTGTGGCATTAAGAATGTCAAAAAGCAGCTGTAAACAGACAAGTTTGTGGAAAACTTGATTTGCAAGACTGGCCTTATAGTATCGTATTAAGAAAAAATAGTAATGGCAAGACCAGTATTGAGAAAATATGTCATTGACTAATTGAACACACTAAGTCTATATAACTTTTCCGGCGCAGTACTTATGTCGATACGGATATCCGGATGCAATACGGAGACCACTCCCGTGCCGTATCTTTGCCGGTATAGTATCCTGCCAGACGTGTTACAAAGAAAGTTGTATGTTATAAAAAAACCGTCCCGTTCCGCTTTCCGAGCTGGAAAAGTATTTCCCTACAATCGATTATTATCATATAAATCTAACAACATGGAAATAGCCGTAAAGTTGTTGGAAAATGTACGAAAAACTAAGTTGTCGATGGGCGATGTGATCGACGAAATTACATAGAACCTGCCTTTCTTATGTACCTACGTAGACATCGTTAAAGTTTTTTAATAAAAAAGAAAAGACGGAAGAAGGAAATAATCTTTTTATTAAATTGCATTGCATTCACTTAAACGCAAAACAACCAATGATGATAATCATTGGGTGTTTTATACTAAAAAGCTGAAATCCACTAGCAACCATTCACGCACTAAACGTGCGTGCACTAAATTAATTTGGAGCGAATTTATATCAAACCATATAGATTTATGCCCGGTTCCTATAAACAAGAAACGAGTCGTTTTGCTTACAGATAGTAGTATTTTCTACGAGACGTATGTAAAAAGCGTTCCTATAATAAACGTTTCGTAAGCTAAGTTACCGATAGATCACTACCTACGGATGGGAGGATTACGAATAACGAACAGTAAGGCAAATGTATGCAGATGTCGGACAATGGTGTTCCTATAAAGAAAAAGAAACGTCAACAAGCTGTCAAAGTTACGAGTCGTTTACCGCCCGATTTCGGTCGGTTGTCTACAAAAGTTTTACTTATTTTGCGTTAATAGCTTTAAATTATTGTAAAATGTCTCGTTCAGGTAGTAAATTTAAGTGATTAAAGGTATACCTACATCCTCTTCATCAAGTCTTATTAACTTTAATATTTTATGCATTAGGGACAATGCTATTATCAGTGGCTGACTTTGTTGGGGTATCAAAATCTTAGGCTTGTCGTATTGTCGGCGACGAGACCCTATCTGGGCACCAGGTTGCAAATAGTGGCGGTACGTAGGTGCGCGCATTTCGCTACGTCGAACTAGAGTCTTATAATGTAAATTCTAATTAGATTTATTTAGTTAATTTTCATAGCGATATGTGTTCTAATTAGTTTTCTATAAGGCATTTAGTGTTAGTTTTCTTATTAGAATAGTCACAAGACTGAATTATGGTAATTTGAAAGGGAAATTTTGAGTAAGAAAGTTCGATCTCATATAATTACGTAACTTGAAAATGTGATTTTTAATTAGTGTAGATATTTTAACGAAATTAGTTTTAAAAGAAAGGTCTTCGCTTAAAAACGATATTACAAAAGGTTTCATGTTAATAGCTTTATTAGTTTAGGAGATATAGCCGAAAGTTTATAATGAAAACTCGCCTTGTTGGGCACTATTAATTTATTGTAATACCGTTTTGTATACAACATTAAATGACTTTGTATACAACATTAAATGACTTATTATTTTCCGCAAATACGTTCTAAGTTAGTAGTAAGTTATGGGTACTGAACAACCAACACATAACTGACCGTCTGAAAAGCATGGAGTGCACAATTGGATTCTTGTCACTTTTATGGTTTCGCCCTGGGATGTGTTGATCGTCATTGTAAAAACCAATTTTAAGGGAAATTGTAACCTCTTAAATTGAAATGGCAAGTTATTTGAAATAGTGGGCATGCGGGGAATTAAAACGCTCTCTCCTATAGCAGCTCCGTTTTTATAATGTTACTGCCCTGCTCTGTGATACGAAGCCTGGTGCCGTTGCACAGTCTGGTTGCATCAAGGTTTCGCATCACCAGAACTGGAACGCCAACTTTAAGCTCCAGCTGATGGGACGCCTCGCCGTTTAACTCCACTGAGAAATTCAACGGGGTAGGCAGTACTATCGTCATTAGCCATCACAGTGTCTATGGATGTGTATACTTTTGAATCGCCGACGACAATGTAAATTTTTTGTTTGTTTATTTTACTGACCCACTCGTTCTGTGGCGACAGGACTGCCCACTCACACAACCACTCTTTATTTTTTATATTAACCTACATATTGAGAAAAACGTGCATGTCATGTTCCTTCTTAGCCCTTTGGGATCCAGGGCCGTGGTATCTCTTCCGAACAGTCTCACAGCCCCGGCAGGCATCGGCCCTTGCGGACCCCTTCCGTTTTGCTGAATTTGATTCGAAGGTTTGATCTGTTTGAGGTGCGCGTGGAACACGAACGCGCCGTCGACACGGCCTGTCGTCATAAGACGGTTGGACGGCGAGCTAGCCCATTACTCACCGTCCACAGGGTCTGAAGTCACCGAACGACGCCACCGCTGAAAAAGGACTCCCCCGTTTTTGTGATGTTGCATGTTGAGGTATCTTCGCTTGCAAGATTCAGCAGCAATTTGAAAATGGAATGTGCAGTCCGGCCACCCTTAAGCAAAGTTGCATCAATGCCCGACGAAGTCACAACCACAGTTATGTGACGGTTTGCGCAGGGGCTGAGCAATTGACTGCGGCGATGCACACACACAACGTCGTGACTTTTATCCAATTTTAATTTAGATTTCATTTTTAAACTTTTTAGAGATTTTATTTCGTAATGGGTTGTACGTAGTACTTATTACTTCCATGCAAAGAGTAAACACAAAAAGAAAAATAAAACCAAATTAATTTCCAGCCATTCCGACTACACTTCGACTAAAACCTATTTACGTAAATAATTAAATTTTATCATAGAAATCACGTATGAGGTTACTAACAAAATTTTAAACATTAATATCTTTTGCGTCTGTTGGTCGATTTTGATGAAATAAACGCTAAATGTTACTCGGAACAATGCTTCTTATGTTTCAATATTTCAATTTTGAATATAATGAGGGGTTTTTACGTGATGCGCGCACAAACATACAGACAAACCGACAAACAGACAAAAATTCTAAAAATGGTAGAAATGGGTTCTGTTCGTGCTCCTTTAACACCCCTACTAATTTTTTTCAAAATATTTTCAATGTACAGAAACGCCACGTCTACAGATTTATTATATGTATAGATTTGCATTGTGATATGTTCTAATTAGTTTTTTAAAAGGTATTTAGCGTTAGTTTTCTTGTTAGAATAGTCACAAGACTGATTTACGGTAGTTTGAAAGGGAAATTTTGAGTAAGAAAGTTCGATCTTATATAATTACGTAACTTGAAAATGTGATTTTTAATTAGTTCAGATATTTTTACAAAATTAGTCTCAAAAGAAAGGTCTTGGCTTAAAAACGATAATACAAAAGGTTTCATGCTAATAGCTTTATTAGTTTAGGAGATATAGTAGAAAGTTTATAGTAAAAATTGTTCAAGTTCAAATTTTGTCACATAATGTTCTAGGAAATTTTTACCTATGTAAATTTCGTGCAATATGTTTCTGTACTAAGGTAGCCCGTGTAAATATGCATACAACCATGTATAATATGTAAGGATTCTTTTTTGAAAATCAATAAAAAGGGGGTTCCAAAGGTGCCGAAACCTCTTGTAGAAAAAATACCGCAAAAAATTGTTCAAAAAACGTGGTTCTCAACCGAGTAAGCACGGCCCGTATATAAGACGGGCCCTGTGTCGGTTAGTCGCCAGTGTTACTCAATACAATACCGCCCACATATACACGGCCGGCGGGAGCCTTACACCCACTGTAGGTGCGTCGAGTCGGCACCCCTGTCGCTGGTCGTCACCCGCCGGGCCTCCTCCGGGTAACCGGAGGTCTCACCTGGCGGCGACAGACCGCGGTGAAGAAAACAGCGTTGTGCGACAGTGCGCGCCTACAGAAACTCTCATAGCAATCATACACATGGGCTCAACAGGCTGTGCATATGCAGGCCATCATATGACGGGCCCGTGTTGACGGGCCAAGGTAAGGCCTCCACGGCCAGGGTGCGAAGCCCCGTGACCGTCTGCCGCGCGACTTCCATGTGTGGTTCGCCAGTCGCAGCACAGCCACCGAAGAGGCAACATCAAGAAAGGAATCCGAAACCTGGGGAACCAAGAACACTCAAGAAAAGAAGCGTTTTTTATTCCTCCCCCGCCTCTACGTTGCATCGTTAGTCCTCCGGCGCCCGGCGCGTTACGAGCCAATGCAGTAATCGTAGCTACTAGTGTGTTGCATAATATCTGTCGATTAAACAGTATAGCTGATGTACCTACCACCAGAGGTAGAAATTCCTATTGCAGAAGAAATGCCTGTACCAAATACTGCTGAAGAACCAGAATACAAAGAAAGAGCAACACTGATTTCAAATTTCTTTAATAAGTGAGTAATAACTCTGTATAGCGCTAAGCCTGTGGCTAAGCTGCGGTGTCAAGTTTGAAACATTTGTCTGTTTTAAAATACTGTGCACTGGCATTGTTTAATAATTACTTTTATTTTATTTCAGTTTATCATCACTTGAGTAGTTTTAAGTGTTAAATATCAAACAAGAAAATCTACTTATCCTGCTACATTCAAAACAAAGTCTATGAAGAAATGATTTTTAATGAAGGACACAGGCTTAGGGAAATATATAGGGAAATATTGTTATTTTAAGTAGCTATACTATTAGTTATTGAAAGACAAATTTATAGAAACAAAGTTTATTTACCTAAATTATAGTTTTTCTTAATAATTATATTCTAAATTATTATGGCACTGAACTACATACGAAAACAAAGACATAAAAGTAAAAATAAAATACTAACTCTAAATATCATTAACTGTAACATTATTTTCATTTTGTGCTGATTTTAAAAGAGCAATTTCTAAATTTAATTTCTCCGTTTTCTTCTCATAATACCTTGCTTCTCATAAGGTTACGGGTGATGATGGGCGTCTGAACATCACTGTCAGTTTTCTTTTTACCTGAAATAAATAATGTAAATACTTTTATTTCATAAATTGCGTGTGACCATGGTTCATTAGTTTACAAATTATGCGAACAGGTATAAGAAATTCACATAAAATAATAACAATTATAATATCTTGGGACAACCAACACTCTGCCATCTGATCCCAAACTTGGCAGAGCCTGTATTATGGCAACCAGACAACTGATAAACAGACTTATATATTTCTAAATACATACATATTATAGATAAATTACCCACCCAGATTCAGAACAAATAATCATACTCATCGCACAAAGATTTGTCCTGTGTGGGAATCGAACCCACGACCTCCGTCCTAGCAGTCAGGGTCACTAACCACTCGACCAACAGGCCATTCAATAATATGCTGTGTAAAATAATAATTAATTTAAATATGTACCTTTCTTTTTTATTGTTAATTGTCTGGACATAGGCGTGCCAAAGAAATACTTAGAGCTGTCTGTACCTACTGGGAGAGTTGCCTTCATATATTTCAATTTTTCGTTTTTCAACTTTTAGAACATTTGATTACATGTAAATAAAACAATATGATATAATTACAACTTTATGATGTTACCTTTAAATTATTCATCCTCACTTGCTGGGCTCTTTTACGGGCTGCTTTTTTTAAATTGTCCCATTTTAATTTTGGTCTTTTGATTTGGGAACAGACCCACTCTTGGCATTGAAAGCTCGTGCCAGAGAAGTCCACGCATCGTCTTTGGATTTGTTTGTTGTAGCGTTCGTTTCTTTGCTGGTCAAGATTGGAGTGCTCTGTATTAGGTCAATCAACAAAGCAACCTTATCTTATTCTTTTGGTCATGGCTTTCTTCATTTTCTATAAAACAAACAACAATTTATTCCTACGCATTTGAACAATACCCAAAATACATTACACTATACGTGATACTTATTAACAAAATTACTTACCTGTGTAACGTCCATTGTAGAGAATAATAATTACGTTTTACAAAGAGTAGAATACATAAACTAACGGATATGTTTTAATAATTGTTTTAATATAAAACCCTGTGACTGTGACAAAACTTGTGTCAAGCCAGACGTTCGCGTTTTGTTCACTTCAGTAGCCCGAATAACAAAATATACTTTTTAAATTAAATAATGGGGTTTCTTCAACGCCAAAATTATAAAATAAACATAAAAGTTAGGTTTTCTGTATAAAGGTATAAATATGTTATGTTATGTGTATTATGCACATGGTTTTACTCTAATTCTAAACATGCTTTATTGTAATAACGAAACGCAATGAGGGTCGGACATGTGTTGACGGAGGGCTTCGGTAAGTGGGTAACCAACAACCGTTCGTCGCTGGTAGCTCACGCAATAATTTATAGGAACGCCTTTTAGCATCCGTTACTCGTAACTCAAAAACGAATGGTACCTTTTGTACAACAACGGATCGTTGTTTATAGGAACCGGGCATTAGATGATTCCCGATATCTACCACAAGTCGGAGAGAAAATCATGTCACTGTCCACCTGGTGGACATCGGGAATCATCGTACTGATTTGTATTGGAAGAATCAGTCCGATTTGCCTATATGAGAATTTTCTAGTACAAATCCTATTACACTTTACACAGAACCTGAGCTGAAGACCTACTAGCATTACACACGTAAGACTTCAACTTACATCCGTCGTCTTACTGCGGCAACGAAAGAGAAAATAGAATATACAAACAGCTTATCTCCTTCGTAAATTGCGGACACGGGGCGTTAAATAACAGATTTCTCTCAACTTAGGGCTGAGGCACACGATCATAATTTTGACCGATTATCTGGATTGTGCATTTCACAGCTTCTTTGTCTAGTTGTCGTAAGCACTGCTTTGCATGAGGTCCTGGATTTGATTTCCAGGTCGAGAAAAATGTTATTGGGTTTTTCCATAAAGGAATGCTTATTAGCAGCCCAGTGTCAGGACGTGTGCCTGGTTGATGGCAATAGGCTCGCCCCTTATTAGATGGGACTTAAAAATAGCTGTCGAAATGTATCACAAGACAGGCGCTATGATACGTATTTATGTTTATTTAACAATTCTATTGCATTAGAGGTTGCGTCAAAATGTACGGTAGCCAGTCAGCGAGGTGGCATCACAAACAGATGTGTTGCTTGGGAGTTTGTTGCCCAACATCTTCTTTCCAGAGAAAACGCTAGGAAGTGGCGGACGGTGGGTGTTTATGGGGCTGCCGTATGTTAACGATTATCTGGAAGATATTGCTGCCAGTGATAGGACTACCAATAGGTACTGCCATTGTACCTGTATATTTAAGAATGCTGTAAAATATTTATGTAACTATTTTGGTGTACAATAAAGTTTACTCCGTTCGAACTTTACTTCGTTTACGAACTTTCATTGATAGATCTATGAAAGTTCGTAGGTTTTTTTTTAATAAACGGCTATTGATTTTAGTCACCTTGACTGACCTTGCTGACTAACCAATATTTTTTTTATCTCGGCATAAGTCATTCTTATATTGTTCGTGCCGGCGTGATATGAGCTAGAAAACAATAAACTTTGTAGTAAAACTAAAAAAAAAACTATAAAAACTATAACTAATTGGTTTAGTATTCGCAACACGTAAAGCGCTACTGTTGTTTTGATAAATGCGTGTAATATAATGGTTACGCTTGAAAACCCTGAAGGGTAAGGGCAGATGTGTAGGTTCATCCACCTTGAAACTTTATTGTTATAAATCGAGCTGTTGTTACTAGTTTTAAATAACTTAAGCATAACCAGTCTATAATATTCCCACTGCTGGGACACAGCTTCTCTCTATGAGAGGGAGTGGGCTGTAATCCACCACGTGGGCCTGGTGCGGGTTGGTGGACGTCACGTCTTCGAATTTTGAATTGTCTTTTTCTGAAGTAGCAATAAATAAATTATAGGACTCAAGTTCATATGACACCAATCTATTTAAGTCGCGAGTAGCTCATTCCATCCTCGACCTCATCTCTGTCCTCAGGACTAGATTGAGGTCACGAGTAGGCCCAATAATATTTAAAAAAAAACTTGAGAAAAAAAACGTCTCCTCAAAAGGAGGACCTCAGTTTCGCCCACAATATTAGCCTAAAAAATGTTTTCAACCGTCACGCTATCATTTACCTACTCCGTTTTCTTTCATAACATTCCTTTCACAATCCTTCCTCTCCCTCCCCATCCATCACTGTTTTAGTCACATTGTATTGTAAGTACCTACCTACCAGTAGCGAAGGGTAAATTTAGAGGTAAGCTGGAGTACATATCTTTAATGTGATTATATTATTTGTGTATAGAATACTGACTGTACCGTTTTTCAAAGGGAAGCCGGTAGGAAACGAGTTGTATGGAACCTTCGCCACTGGTACCTACCAACAATGTGTTGCATCGTCAATCCAGCCCCTTAGAACTCCAAAGCCATGCATTACCAACGTGTCAAATCTTGCGCACGACCGCTAAGTTTAAACCCACTATGTCATTCACATTAGCATGGCGATTCGCGAATGTGGGTACGTAAGAGAAACTGTCTAATGCTAATTGTAACCAGTAACTAGGTACCCTATAAACTAGATTATTGTAACGTTAGTAACCTAACATCCTTTAAGTAAATATGCACTATTGTTATCTGATGTTGAAATGACTTCCACGTTCATGTTGGTCCTTTACAGGTCGTGACATGTGTTCAATATTGATGGAGAGATTGTGCACCGAGTGAATGGGGTTTAGATGATATGAAAGTTAACGAAAAATGTTAGGTAGAAGTGGGGTATACAGAAAATGCTTGTACAGTATTGTTAATAACATAACATCACGCCTGTAATCCGCGAAAGGTTAGGCAGAGGTGTACCTCATAGTACACGCATATTTCGACAGTTATGTTTAAGTCCCAATAAGTCTTATGTAATGGGGGGCGTGCCTATTGCAATCTAGACTCGGTGGCTGCTACTGAGTAATTCCTTATTGAAAAACCCAATGACACTTTGCCCGACCTGAGAATCGAACCTATTACCTTATGCTCAGCAGTCGACCAACCAGTCAATATTGTTAATATTTGGCCCTAAATCTTGTTACCTAGAATGATGGCGAAGCTTCATAATTTTCATGTTGATCTTGTGACGGGATACGATTCAGTACTATTGCTATACCTGTTTCTGCCACCAAATAACTGTTATTATGAGAAACCTAACATTTTAAAAATTCAGGTTTGTCTTAAAGACGGCTCTTGTAGAACTAGAGTTGACACGTTGACAGATTATCCAGAAACAAATAAAACAGTTTTGTATCCAGAGTTACGAAAAGATTAGGAGATAAATTCCCAGCCTCAACATTAACAATTACGCACTGTTGTCAAAATCAATTAAGCAGTGAAACACACCACTGCTCTCGTTTACACTGTTACGGTAGCGGTAAGCTCTCACGTTATACTCAACTCGTGCTATCTCTTATCAAATCTCCTGTGAAAATATCTCTTGCCTTGCCTTGCTTACCTGCTATGGAACGTAAGATTTAGGTACATACCTACTCGTAAGTACTTGTCTTGCTGCTTGTATTTTAACAATTCCAGCACTAGTGACCAAAAACCAGGTTTTTCTTTAAGAATTTTTACATTCTTTTTGCTGCCAATTAATTTACGTAAAATTCAAGTGACCACCGGAAAGACCCTATTAACAACGGTTAATAAAAAAAAAAAAAAATAAAAAATTATCCAGCTTTTAAAGCATTTTGATTGGTGTTAAAATTCTGTGTTATTTCTGAAGTAAAATACTCGCGACAACGACACGGAGTTGCTTTCAACCAATTTGGTCTTAAACCAAACCAGGAGCATGAAAAACGCAACTTTTCACACTGCCATATAATATTCGCAGATGATCTGTGTTCACTGGGAACTTCCTGCTATTAGTTAGCTGCGCTAAAGTCCCACACGGGTCCATTCTCATCACAATAATCAATGGCCACTGGGCTAACTGAACATAATGATGCGAGCCATAGCGTAATGGTGCGAACATAGGAAACACTTTTATTTTATTCCTGGTCAGGTACGGATTCAGTTTTGCGACAAAAATGGACCGATGATTGTGATGAAGATTAGATTTTTGAAATTAATGATTGTTTTAACGTTTTTTGTAAAGTTGGTCCTACGAATCGACCCGATTTGCGCATGTAGGTCCGACTCGAAGCAACAGAATTGCAAATGCAAGTAAGCAGCAATAATGCAGCTGTCATGAGTCCTTTATACTGCAGCTGTTATGATTATTTTATAATCCAATGGTTTCTTTTTTCTTTTGCAACAGTTAACAGTGAGCTTTAAAAATATCGTGTTTTTTTTAAATGATTTAAATACTTGCCTGTGTTCAATTCGTGCAATTGACACTTCCTAAGTCCATACCTGTATGTTATTGAAGTCATTATAAGGAGTTGTCCGTAATTGATGTTTAATGATTATTTTTGTACTTGCAACTTACCGTGAATCAGCCGCGATTGACGTTAGATTGTTTGCGTAAAACATATCCGCTGATGTGAAAATAAACAAACGTGCAACTTTCCAATTGCGTAACTTTAAGAAGTAACCATTGGATGCGGTTACGTAGAAGACGTCTTAATAAAAGCTTTGAGATTTCGGGGAAAGGCTATTCAGATTTACAATTAGAGTTCTCTAGTACACAAATTGTCACCGATTATTTTTATGGAAGAATTTGGATATTACTTGTTGACAAGATAAAAATATGTCATGTTGTTTCAACAGTCCCGAAAGTCTTACCAAGGAGTATCGTATTAACCAGTAGCTTGGCTGTAGAGGTCAGGTATAGGTAGTCTTCAGCTGTACTCGGTTAGACTGTACCCTGACCCCAACATAGTTGCGGAAAGACCCCAGATGAATGTGTAAACTTCGATGCTGATAATGTTTTGTTCCTTCTACTGTATCTGTAAAGGTCTGTAGGAATCCTTAAAATGAAAACGACACTTTCGCCCGTCATACCCATAAACAACTAACTAAATATCAACACTCTAGATTGCAACGGCAAAATTTGCATGCTCAGTTGTTGCAAGAGTGAAAATTGATTGTATGCCGTATAATTAAACTGTGGAACGCGGTCGGTTTGACAGGCAGCCAGCCCGTGGGACCTTGGCGACCTGATAACACGAATTGTGCGAGTGACAACATTTTAAACGACGATGTTGAATTAACAGCTAATTATGGGTTTTGTGAAATTGGGTGTTTATATATTAGACCTGTCGAACTGTATGGATCGGAATGCTGGGCTGTGAAGAAGATGGATGAGAAAAGATTGCATGTAGCGGAGATCAGAATGTTGAGGTGGATGTGTGGTGTGACAAGAATGGATAAAGTAAGGAACGAGTATATTAGAGGAAGTTTAAAAGTTGCGCCAGTTACAGAAAAGTTGAAAGGGAACCGACTGTATGGACATGTGATGAGGAGGGACGAATCGCATGTGACTAAAAGAGTGATGAATATAAACGGTGATGGATGGAGAGGGAGAGGAAGACCAAAGAAACGATGGATGGATTGTGTGAGGAATGATATGAAAGATAAAGAAGTAAATGATAGCATGACGGTTGACAGAGGAGAATGAAAAAAAAAACGTGTTCCGCCGACCCCAAATAACATGGAACAAGGGCAGGAAGATGATGATGGTCCATTGAAACTCAGGGGCGCATATAAAGTGACATTCTATGACCGATAACGATTATGGAGTTTCTTGCCGGTTCTTATCCATAGGAAACGACTAACCTGAACCGTGCACCTATTTTTGTTCACCATTTTATAAGTGCCTATGTGAAACAAAATATTTTGATTTTGAATGGAAATTCTTTTTTATTTATTTATTTAGAAAATAGTTGTAAAATACGAAGCACATTGAAAGCGATTGTCCTGATCTGAGCTCTCCTATAAATCAATCAAAATATTGATATTTTTTAATTTAAAGCAATAATAAATTACCATTAGAGGTAAAAGTATTCAAACTGATTTGTTCATTGAATCTGAAGTAATTTCCATACGTAATAACAAATAATATAATTAACGCACAGTGTGTCTAAAGAAACAGGAGTCCAACATTCCCGCCAGTCTATTCACATCAACGCTCCAGCGATGCGTCATTAAAAAGCGCCGTCTAACCAACCATTCGCTTTAGATGGAAAAACTTCAGTTCCTGACTCGACATGACGCTACGAAACGAAATAGATTCACGGGTGGTCGCCCTTAATGATTGCCGGCCACTAGGATACGTACAGTCAGCTCCGGAGATTAAGGGCTATGCCCAGACACGACACGCCTAAGCGAAGCCAGCGGCAATAAGTGTCGGGTTCGGTCCTCAATTTCGCCATGGTTCCTTGTAAATCCTAAATTATAGAAGACGTAAATTTCTCGAAAGCATACGGTTCAATTTGCTGAGATTTATTGGGCGAAATGTTACGTTTTATCGAGTTTTGATAAATCTATCTTCTCATAAAGAGCACTTGACTAATTGAAATAGCTGTCTCCATCCAGCTTAGGCTTGCCACTAAGTAACAGCTTTGTTGAATAATTAAAGTCGTTCGCGTGAATTTGAGGCTGTCACCTTTGAACCAGCGATGTCCTGATTTGTCTAATGCTAGTCGGGCTCGTGAAAATGCTGGTCCCATACATGGTATAAGTCTTAAATTGTAGACCGTTACGTCTGTCCTAGCTAGGGTTCATGATTTCTCGAGCTTTTTAATTTCTCGGGTCTCAAGAATTCTCGAGGCTAATTTCTCGGGTCTTCTCGGGTTGTCGAGAAATTTAAATTTACGTACGTTTTCTCGTATTATTTGGTTCCAATAATAATAATAATAATAATAAAGCCTTTTATTCGGACAACAGATTTACAATTATACAATTTTGTTCTTACACTACTGCACTGTTATATAAATATATATTTAACTTAAAATTATTCACGCATTTGGTGCTTCTTTACTTTCTGTAAGTCCGTTTGCCAGTTGGCAAAGGCCTCCTCCAACCTACTCCATTCTGATCTCTCTCTGGCTACTCTACTCCATGTTATGCCCGCAACCTGCCTGATATCATCGTCCCATCTTTTTTGTTGTCTACCTCTTTTCCTTTTACCTTCCCTTGGGTACCATTGTGTAATTATTTTGCTCCATTTGTCCTTGCCTCTGACCATGTGTCCCGACCACTTCCATTTCAGTCTTTTTATTTTTAGGGTTACGTCCTGTATCTTAGTCTTTTTCCTAATGATGATGTTTCTTATTCTATCCCCTCTCTTTACTCCTAGCATGCTTCTCTCCATTGCTCGTTGGCAAATGGCAATTCTATTGGTTGCGTTTTTTGTTATGGCCCATGTTTGGCTCCCATATATTAAGATTGGTAGAATGCAGACATTGAATAATTTGCTCTTTGTTGCTATATGAAGGTTTTTGTCTTTCATTACTTCCCTTAGGCCCCAATACCTTTTCCAACTGTTTGCTATCCTTCTTTCGATTTCTTTGTTTATGTTATCTTTAGGCGATATCAGCTGTCCGAGGTATATATATTCATCAACATAGCTAATGTGTGAATCGCCTACATTTATGCTGCTTTTATTTCCATTTGTCATTACTTTTGTTTTTTCGGGATTTAATTTTAGACCTACTTTCTCACTCTCAGATGCTAATTCGTTTAACATTCTATTTAGGTCTCCTGGCGTTTTTGCGAATAACACAATATCATCGGCAAATCTTAAGTGTGATAGTGTGCGGCCGTCGATATTTAAACCCAGTTTTTCCCATTCAAAGTTTCTGAAGATCATTTCCAAAACAGCGGAAAAAAGTTTTGGAGAGAGAGGATCTCCTTGTCTTACTCCTTTTTTTATCTTAAACGAATCTCCTTTTTTTTCTAGCTGAATGCACGCCGAGCTATTTTTGTACACATTTCTAATCAGTCTTATATATTTTTGTTCTATCCCTTGTTCTCTTAACGCCTCCCAGATGTTTGTATGGATTAACGAGTCGAATGCCTTGCTATAATCGACAAATGCTAGATAGTATATGAGTTGATATTCCGCAAATTTCTCGATGGTTTGCCTAACAGCATGGATATGGTCAAGTACTGAGTAGTCTCTTCTAAAACCTGCCTGTTCTATTGGCTGTTGTTCATCGAGTTTTCCTTCCATTCGCTTGAGTAAGATCTTTGCAAATATTTTGTACAGGTTGGACATCAAACTTATGGGCCGGTAGTTTCCGATATCGTACTGATCACCTTTTTTGTACAGAAGGATTATATTAGATTTAGTCCATTGCTGTGGAATCGTTTCTGTGTGGATGATGTCATTGAAAATTTCTTTGAGAATAGGTGTTACTGTCTGTTTCGCTTGTTTTAGTACTTCGTTGCTTATTCCGTCGGGTCCTGGAGCTTTATCGTCTCTTTGGGTTTCTATAGCGAATTCTATTTCTTCCTGCATGATGTTGGGTACGGACGAGATTTCTAACAATTCTATTTCTTTTTCCGCTATGGTACTTTCATATAGTTTCTTGTAGTAAGATGTGGCAATCCCTAATATCCCTTGCCTTCGGTGCTCCTTCAATCTATTATTATCTTTCATCTCTACGATCCAATCCTTTTTGTTATTTAACTCCTTATATGCCTTTTTTATTCCTCCTGTCTGTATAATGTGTCTTTCAATTGTTTCCATTCTTCTCTGAATTCTATCTTTTCTAATACTTTCTTTTATTTCTTTGCTGAGTTTTGCTATTTCCTTTCGATTGTCGTTAGTATTTTTTCCATTGATTAGACTAGCTCTTTGATTAAGAAGGTTAATGGTTTTGGCAGTCATCCACTTGTTAGATAGGTCTTTGCTGTTAGTTCCTTGTTGAATAGATGTTTTGATTGTTCCTTCTAACCAGTTGTATTTTCCTTGCACCTCCATGTTTGTTGTCTCTTTTTTGTAATCCATAAGTTTTGTCGTAATGGAATTGGCTATTTGGGCTGTTTGGAATTTGGTAGGTTTTGTGTTCATCATATTATTCCTTGGTCTTGGGTTTTTTGGCGGGATAGTCATCAGTTCTGCACGAATCATTCGATGGTTGGTATTGAAGTTGAAATTGCTGATGACTTTCATGTTTGAGAAGTATCTGCTTTTATTAGTCATTATGAAGTCTATTTCGTTTTTTGTTTTCCCGTCTGGTGATATCCAGGTCCACATCTTAGTTTCTTTCTTCTTGAACATTGTGTTTAAGACTCTCAGGCCATTCTCCTGTGCAAAGTTTACAAGCTTCTCTCCGTTTCTGCTTCTGGTCTTTTTTCCATATACAAATGGTCCCAGGACTGAGTCTTCTTCTGCTTGTCGTTCTCCAATTTGGCCATTGAAGTCTCCTATCACAACAAGGTTTTTGTGAGCATGGTCTTGGATTGTTTTATTTAGCTCTAGGTAGAATGAGTCTATTGATCCTATATCGGATTGTTCCGTAAGCGAGTATACTTGTATGATAGACCATGGATCTTTGTACCCCGGCAGCTTAATATTCATCACTGCTATGCGCTCTGATACTCCTATAAAGCTCTCCACATAATTTGTGAGGTGCTTTTTGATAATAAAACCAACCCCATGATGGCCTGGGGTCGTTCCTATATGGTATAGTAGGAAGTCTGGTTGAGAAATAATTCTTTCTCCCATTCGTCTTACTTCACTGAGGCCGACGATATCCCATTTAATTTGTTTTAATGCATTTGTTAGTTCTATAAGATGTTCTTCATTTTTCAGCGTGAGTACGTTAAGGGCTGCGACGTATATTTTTGTTTCTTTGTAGTTGTTTCTCTGTGTTGTTGGAGGGTTGTGGTCTTTATCCCCCACGAGGACCAGTCGGCTTGGGGGACAACGTATTTCTTCTGTTTGTTTGTTTTCGTAGTTTGTTTGGATTTTCCGTTTACCGTTTGATTGCTATTGTTTATTAGGTGTAGGTTTGTTGGTAAAAGAGTTCGATCTGGGTCTCATAGCATCGAAGGCATTTATCCTGTTAACTTTGGCAGAGCATAGGATTTGCTGTTTTTTGGGTTGAGTTTTGGAAGGTGACGGTGAGGTAGATGGTGCCCTTTCCCTTTTTTCAGTATTGGATTCTTTGACTACTAGTTTGTCGTAGATCAGAAAAGCTGTATTTCCCTTTTCTCTCTCTTCTTTCAACTGTGGTAGCAGTGCTTTCCTTTTCTCCAAAACTTCCTTCGAGTAATCCTCCGATACATAAATGTTCTTAAGGCTCTTTCTATTTTTCATAATTTCATCTTTTCTCCATGCATTTATAAAAGAACATAGCACCGGCCTTGATTTATTCTGAACTATATTATTCCCCAACCGGTATAATTTGTTTATTTCGGATTGCTCTATATTTATGTTTAAGTCTCTTTTGAAGGTCACCTTGACACCTTTAAATAGCTCCGATATCGAGTTTTCCCCCTCTTCCAGCCCGAAAATAATTATGTTGTTACTTTTCTTCTCTCTTTTCAAATATTCCATCTCTTTCTCTAGATCACTAACTTTTTGTTTTAATTGTTCATTTTCTTCAATAATTTGGTTCCAATAACGTCATTAAATTTAGTGGTTTTCGTCTCAAATAAAAATATCAAATTAATTATAAAACTTTTATTGATTGTATTCAAAAACATAAATCTTATGAATAATCTAATTAACTTTTTTTAAAAATACAGAAATAATATTATTCAGACTCATAATTTATAATGACAGCACCATTTTTGGCTGGTTATTTAGAACTTATAAACAAAAGTAGCTTCTTAATTAAACAAAAAATCAACATGAAAGGAAACGTTAATATCTTAACTTATAATTAAATTATAATCACAGCAGCATTTTTGGCTGGTTATTTATAAAAAAATCCATCCATCTTATAGTGACATTTCGGTAAAATCTATAACAAACGCAATTTAAATTAATAATAAGCCCTTGGAGTAATATGTGGTACACACACACACAATACAACTGGCAATATTCGTCTCACAAATTTAAAATGACACATTAATTAATTTCAAATTACTTACATTAGAAAAACATATCAGAATAATTAAAAACTAAGCTTGTGTTGTTATTTTACAAAAAAAAAGGAAATATAATTAGACTAAGTAGTATAATTAAAGTATCGTTAGTTATTTTATGTATTAAAGTTTGACTAAAAAATAATAGAAAAGAACAGATAGGTACTTGTACCTTGTAAAATTTAAGATTATTTTTAGATTATATTATTGATAAAAATAATATGAATAATAAAGCCATGATGTGTCAATAAAAGTGAAAAGACTTACCTGTTTGATATCAATTTATCACGTAATCTGTGAAACACTCACTACGTAAACTATACTTGGCTAGATTCGAAACACGAATAAACGTGTCAAAACGACGCCGCAGAGCGCTTGCAGCGAGATCAAAGGGTGCCGCTGCACTTTGGCCCGCGCCGCCACGCAACACAACAAATGGCGATTTAATTTCTATATAGGTACATGATTTCTCGAGTTCGAGACTTTTCTCGAGCTTGATTTCCCGGGAACAAAGCCCAACGATTTCCCGGGAATTCTCGGCTCGAGAATTCCCGGGAATAAACCCTAGTCCTAGCCTTTAAGGCTGCAAGATGGTAAACGCAGACAAAATGTTGGTCTGCGGTTACAGAGGCACTGAATCTCAATATCTACCTAGGCAGAAAATAATTTACGTCCGGCTCAGCCATTAGTGATAATTTTCCGTACGTTGCAATTGAAAAATCTTCATGTTGTAGATGAAAAAAGTTTTACGAAAGTAATCGAACCTTCTTTTCAGTTTGCATACATTTTCGATGTACACCATTATTTTTAGGTCGTTCTGGAGCCGAATACCATGAACTCGATCATGGAACTCGAAACGATTGGGACTACTTTTAAAAAAAAATAACAATAAAAAAACACACGAAATAATAAATTTAGTGTTTTTTTTTAAATAATGAGAACTCAAATGCATATATTGTGTGTGTAAAACGTATCCATGATCGGCAACACATGCGAACGATACCCATTGAAAAATTCATTCATCGATCGATTCTCATTATTTCACAAAAAAAAAACATTAAATTTATTCTTTCGTATTTTTTTTATTGTTATTTTTTGAAAAAAATAGTCCCAATCGTTTCGAGTTCGATGATCCAGTTCATGGTATTCGGCTCCAGAACGACCTAAAAATAATGGTGTATAGTATGTAATAAGGTCTTTGAATCCTATATTTATAAGAGCTATAAACGTAACGTCTTCTTTCCCTCAAGTTCATTTAAGGCAACTGCGCCATACCGTGTCTTATATCACCTGAAACCCCGTTAAACCTGGTCGGATATCTTCGGAATAGTTATTTGAGTGTACAGTCGATGTTCATCGTGTTCACTTATTTATGTTATGCCTTCGAATGCGCACTAAAGCTTCACGACTTCGGTTTGTCGTCTTATTTGTGTAGCTGACGTTACTTTAGTCACGAGTGAGGTTATTCGCTATTCAATTACTCTCTGCAATAAGACGTATGGTCGGAATATGCTGTGGCTGAATTAAGGGCGTGGGCTACAAAGATATAATGTTCAAGTAAGTTGTCTGGATGTAATTACTTAGATCTCATTAGAATTAGCGTTTTGAAAAAGTAATTGTTTTTAATAATCATCGTACATATTCTTTCTTCTTTCGTTTACGTTAATTTAGGTACCTCAATCAACTCATAACACACAACCACCACCACCACCACACCACCACAACCACTCTCAACATAACCACACGCCACCACCACCACCACACTCGACAACAACTACAACCACTCTCAACCAATCACAACCACTCAATCACAACCACTCAAACACAACTACCAACCACAACCAACCACCACAACCACAAACACAACCACCAACCACAACCACCAACAACCACCACAACACCACCAACCACTCAACCACACCACCACCAACCACAACCACCACAACACCACCAACCACTCAACCACACCACCACCAACCACCAGAACCAACCACAACAACACCACCAACCAACCACCATCCACACTCATAACTTATAGGTACTATTGCACTCCAATGATAGCCATAGGCCTACCACGTTAGGCCACAACACAACACCTTGTCCTTCGTATTTCGCGTACGTTCATAACTTATCCTATTTTCGTCAATTTTCGGATAATATTAAACTGTGACGTTAATTTACTTCTTGTAACGTCGGTTTAATTACAAACCTGGAAAACCGTAATGTGATTGTATTGTGGAATTCCTAAACACAGTTTTGCCTGGCTCCCTGCAGAGATATGCCATGAGTCAAGATCATGGCGTCGTGTTTTTAAATCTAAACTTTAAATACTGATGGATAGAGATGATTACGGTAACGACGTTGAGCAACTGTCACTCTAAATATAATACCGAAATCCCGAATGATTGAACTGTTGTAGAGTTCAATTCAAGAAAATTGAACATGAAACTGTACTGATTGTTATTAGTATAGTTGACTAATCGGTAAGACTTTTAAAGATAAAAACTGTCGCTTAGACGATCTGATATTTTGTTATCGTAAATAAGTACACGTCGGTGCCTCGTAATATAAAGGTTGGATGTAGAAATACGAGTAGGTCTAAATACGGACTTTTTACGCCAGAGTTTTCTAGCTACTCTTCAAAGGACCACAAAATTGCTTGCATCCGCACTAAATATCATAATCTTCGTACCAAAGAGGTATTCCTGAAGCCACAAGCAACAATCTAGAAAAATTATATCATAAATGTAGAAAAAGAAAAGAGATTAGCGATAAGTACTTAATATAATGTTGTACGAAGGCACTTTTAGTAACCACAACATTGTTGCAACTTTCACGGCACATGAGGGATGTTATAACTTAACTCTTTTGGCGAAATGATGGAGTCATACAAATACACACGAAACTGTCCGCGGTTTACGCATTTCACTTTCAACAAAAAAGCCCAGTCGTGACAATAGCAGAATAAAACTGATTGTGTGAGTGAAAAATTCGATTAGCCTTTTAGAACTAGATTTACAAAATTATTAAGCTTTTACTATAAATGCACGCACTGTGGTGCGAGGATTTGGAAAAAGTTGTCAATACTCCGCAAATAGCACAATTCACGCCTAAAGTGCTTGCCTACTGACCTCAAGGTGTAATCTCGTTACGTTTAATGCCGTCCACAACATGCAACGGTACTAAAAATAATGTTGACCAGCAACATAGCCTAGTTTGTCCACTATGTATTGTCATCGTTAGATGAAAACTAAGAAGTGAGACAAAATAGTGTGTCGTTGTCAACCCGTGCGAGTCGTAAGAATCAATTAAATATATTCAATTTCTATGGTGTACGTCGCCATAATGTTTTAACTAGGCGAAGAAAATTGCAAATGGCCGCGACTTGTGCCCAATTATAATGAACCTAACGTGTTGTGGGCTTCAAAACGTGAGGAAAGCACGTATTTTTGACGTTACTTGTAAATGTTATGAGGTTGCTGTGCAACATAATATGGTATCAGATGTTCAATATAAAATTAACGCCTTTTTTCAATAACAGTAGCTGATATTTGAAAGTCTAAATAACGTTGGATTTCCAACAGTCGGCTCAGCGTCGAGAGTTGAAATTACGACTGTGTAATAAAACTCAGGCTTTTATTTATATTTTACGAAGACGGTTGTAACAGCAACAAACTAGGCAGCGCCACCTACAGATCTACTAAATTATCTGCTAAGGTTCCGAGATTTTGGCTATTTCTGAGTTGGTCCTAGAAGGTTGGTTTGCCCTTATAACCTTAACCCTATAAAACACTTCTTCATGGTGTTAGGCTTCCTGAACAGTCAGCATGCCTTATGGGCTTGCCGTATTACTGGTCCCTAGGCCCGCCACTGGTTGGTCCTACAGTTCCAGTCGTTACACTCGTGATAACTTTCACACCCTGGACAGCTGCCAATGAATTCAAAATCAACCTCTATAAATTACCTCTGAGTATAACTTACCCCCCCTCCTCCCTTACTGCCACGTTTCCGTTCCTCAAGTTACTAACATAAACACGAACGAACGATTTTTCTTTACCAATTAAAAAGCTGATGAACTATATGTTGATAACTCTCTCGTGATCTCTCTTATGAAACAACTCGAAGAAAGGGCTCCAATTCGTCACCGCTATAACGATGAAATGTCAGTGTAGAAACTACAAGAAAAGAAAACTAATTGAATTAAATTGCCATTTGTCATTTGCATGTCTAATGGTCAGCTTGAATCGAGGAGGTTCTCAATTGGATGCATGCCTTTATGTTCTTTTTATGTTTGTAAACCGTTCTACAATTTGCAGTTCTTTTTTCAATTAAAAGAGAATACTCTAGATTCGGTCCCATTTTATCGGAATTGGCTTTGCATTTCAATCAGATTTTCTTTCAGGACTGTAGTAAATACTAGAGAAAACTTACTAGAAAATATGTTTTGACCAACTTGGCCTATGTATCTAGATTGTTTTGAAGATTCTAAATAACTGACAAAGCCATTGACATGCTGAATTTCACAGAATTAAACTTTGGACTTTAGATTCGCTTTAACACCTTGACTAAGACCAAAGAACATAATAACGTTCTGTGACTAAAACAGATTGAAAAATTACATGTGACCAAGACGTAAAAATTGTTATGTACGCTTAACCATTTGGAAAAACTATAACTTTTTCACCCTTCATTATTGTAACCAACAAATTGTAACTCTAATACATTTAATTTAATGCCTAACATAGAATGCGTTTTTACACGTTAAAAAAAAACTCATTTATATTGCGAATTAGTGGAATGAGGCAAGCTTTTTCCCGAGCCATTTGTTACGTTATTATATCGTAATTTCTGATTAGTTCCAGTCCATGGTGCAGGCCTATTCGGTGAGACATCTTGTCTTGACTAGCCCAGTCGATTAACTGTACTTCTCAGGTATTATAGTTGCCATTTTTAGGTTATTACCTAACGTTGGGCGTCTAAAATAAGTTGAAATGCAATTTGAAGAGGAAAACTTTTTGACACGATGCGGCTGGTGACCTAGTCGGATTATTAAACGGTATATCACAATTGATAAATCATGATTCTGTGTCAGGACAGGCCTTACGTATTCTCTAATATTTCTTAGTTTTATTTGCTTAGGAATTTCTCGCCGACAAACTGATGCAGTTTTAAAAATGTACAAAATATTTGGTACAGAATAAATGATGCATTATTAATTTATTTACGTAAGATGGGAACAGAAAAAATACGTAAAAAGTAAATATTTCTTACATATTTATCTACTAGCTTTTGCCCGCGACTTTGCTCGCGTTAATTTTTAGATTCCTAGATGTGTGTTAACTTTTGTTAACCTCTTATCTTGCTTTCCGTTTTTCTTGTGTAGTAAGCAACGACTTATTGTCGGGCCTATGCTGTCCCCCCATACTTGAGTACTAATGCTGTAACATGATAATATTGTAAAACTAATCATTTTAAAAGAGTAACCATGGAGTTTCTTGCCGGTTCTTCTCCATAGGAAACGACCAACCCGAACCGTGCACCTTTTTGTCGACGTTTCATAAGTGCCCAAAATCAAAATATTTTTATTTCACATAGGCCTACATGCCTATGTGAAATAAAAATATTTTGATTTTGATTTTGAATTTGAATTTGACAATCAATTCGGGTTGTACTCTGCTTGTACGTAATAATATGATTCAATCAAGATTCGAAAGACACGTAGCGCCACCTATTACCGAAAGAATGTATATGCAAAATTTCAGGATGATCGGTTCAAAGATTTAGGCGTGAAAAGGTAACAAACAAACTTACTTTTGCATTTATAATATTAGTCATAAATATATATAATATCACTTATAAAAATCCATATCCATAGATATGGATTTTTATAAGTAGTGCTGTGTCGAGACATTTTATAATGTTTTACCCATACGCGTAATTTTAACCAACACGTACACCATTTCCCCAGCTATTTATTCGCTTAAGATAAACTAAATCGTGACCAGATACTTTGACGCCGTAAAAAGCACGATTGGATCTTTATTAGCAAAATGTATGTCGATTCTGTTGACGATTAATACGTAATTCAAAGAAAATATAAGTGCAAAGTACCGTTTTGGGTAAAAAGGTTGCTAATCTGTCATAGTCACGTTTCTGATTGCGAAATGATAACAGACGGACGATCTTGTAGTTTTTAGTTATAAATATAAAAAATACCGTTTCCTTAGTTGATGAAAACATTTAGACATTGTTCTAAACATGTTATGTCGTTGAATTTCTCAGTAGCAGCCATCTCTCTGTGATGGATCTGTGCCCGGTCGATGGCAATAGGCTCGCCCCCTATAACATAACTGGCGAAATGTGGGTGTACCATTCACTATTACTATTGTAGTGTGTTCACTATTACTATTGACTCTGGCTTACCCTTCGGGTTATATAGAAGTGATGGTATGTTATGTCAAAAGTTTTTCTTTTTTGTTGTAAAGTGCCTTTCATCCTCGCCGTTTTAAAAGAATAGCCTATATCGTCTATTGGTTTATTGGCTGCGTATGAGTAATGTGTTTATTTGTAGGATTAGCTCTCTTATCTCTTGGTATCACGCGATAATGTCACAGATCATTAACTTATTGCTATACGTAAAACATGCGGCGCGGACGCATTTCACAATCTTGAGAATTTGTTTAGTGCTGTCGCCTGTAGATGCACATAATTATTTTTGAAAAAAAAGTTGTAAAAAGAAATTGTGGAAATAGTTTGATGAATTACAGTCAATAACTATAATATTTACGTAAGGAAAGGTAATGATGATGTAGATTAACTCAAATAAAGCATGCTGGAACTTATCAAATCAAATCATTTATTTTGCTGAATACCTATGAGTAGGTACATACAAGGATGAAATACAACAATATAGCTCAGGCAGGACCATATCCTACCCTAACAGGTGTACAAAAATAGTTCATTAATATAATTAAAATTAAATAAAATCATATGTGTATTCCCACCTTTTGCTGGTTGCGCTTTTGTTAAACTTTTAAAATCACCGAAAAGGCAAATACTCTGCAGAACTGCTGAAGCATCTCCTTCGGCCTACTCCCAGGCAATGAACCAAGGGTCCCGTCCAAAATAAAATATTCATACCCTCATCATTCTCCTGCCCTTATCCCAATTTATTCGGGGTCGGCGCAGCATGTCTAACATATTCATATCAGAATCCGAAATATTCCCAGAATAAGTACACCCAGTACGGAACACTATCCAATAGCGTGCCCTAACCCGTCCCCAGCGTACGCGCACCCGCGTGAACGTAATTGTTCGCAAATTGGTGCGTAATAATGATGAAAATCTCGCTGTTGCACCGTCCGTCTGTTGCACTTGCATGTTGCATGTCAATGATCCCGTATCCGAACGATGTTGGCACAAAAAAGTTATTACTAGTGATTGCGTATTTCAGCACATGTTTCGCGCGTCAGAATGCTTTATCGCGCCTTCATTGCGTGTTGATATCTTCGATCGGTGTGATTTGCTTGTTTTGTGATGCCGCTGTGATATCGTTGACTAGGGGAATTGTGTATGGAGCTAAGCGATGTGGGTCCTATACCTATATTTTTTTTTCATCTTGAAAGGTACAAATGCCGAAGAACCCGAAAGTATGAACGGTCATCTCATATCTAAATAAAACATTTCATTATATGATGAGACAAACCATTTTTGGATCTTAGGACCAAATGTTTTTGTAGTTATAAGTTCTGTTTTATTTCATAATGATGTTAATTCTACATCATCATCAGCATATCTTTCCGGCAGACCGTGGAGAGAGATACTACCATAATGATAACCTACGCTTAGCAAGAAAATTAGTAACCGCAGTCTGAAATTATAAACTAATCAAAGTCCGACTAGAAAGACCAGCAGACCAGAATTATTGTTAGTCAAAAAGCAGGATAGTACTAATTAATTAATGATAATTATCATTTCGAACCCTGTCAAAAAATTAAACAAAGATTGTTAAGAGTGATAAAACAATAAACAAAACAATAATAAAATTGATATCGAAACATTTATTCATTTTCTTTCAATAATTTAACTTATTGTATACCTATACATAATAAAACAAAAAAGGAAGACATACCACATCGCAGGTATCATTTTACAAACACCAACATTCTATCATATTTACATAGATACAGCGTTAATAAAACTTCTAGAAGTTTCATAAACAAAACTCTAGTTAAAGAAAACTATCGCCAATAATATTATAAAACATCTTGTCACTGGTATTAATCCGTCCACACATGCTTCATTAAAACTATACATTTATTTCTTTCAGCAAAAAACAATGTATCACTTATTATTATTAGTGATGTGTATTAGCAAATATTAAAAACTGGTATCAGTCGATACTAAAACACAATTCTATAAGTTATTTAAAATGTAATTTAAAACTTACAACCTTAAGATATGGCTATCAAATAACTCGTTTTCGTATAACAAAAATTATTATTATACAATTTGTTAACATAAACAAAACAATGAACATAACGTTGCCTTCTTGACTGGAATGGAAGACTCGGGAACAAACGCAACAAACTACGTAAGTATGGCAAGTAAATAATTATTTAAATATGAAAAATAATAATTTAAACTAAACGTTTGGAATGATTCGACTTACACTAAAATTATTTACACGATTATAACAGAAACAGCGCGTAATACAAAGTACTTAAATAAGATATTTACAGCATCTGTATCACTTAAATATCGTTGTACATTACAAATTACAATAAAATTAGAAGCTTAATCATTTGTTCGTTATTCGATCGTGTCACATGGACTAGCGTACGAACAGACGATCGCAATCGGTATCGGTATCCGAGACCGTAAAAAACATCACTGTCATTTAAATTATTTAACAAATTAGTCATTCTTTTTAAAACCAAACATGCTTAACACTTTTGTACTAAACAGGTAATGAGCAAAGCAAACTTCGTTGTGTGCTCTTGGAATCTGTGGAGCGCGTTCAATGTACAGTTTTAAGTACATTTCCAGCTGAATCACACAATTTTGAGGGATGATGTTGGTTATTGATTCAATCTTTATCTCCTACGAATCTGTAGGCGTCGGGGGGTGGCTCGGGCATGCAGTACCCGTGGTAGGTGCGGATGTCCTCGGCGGCGTACGTGATGCCAGCTAGGACGCCCGTCTCCGTATGATGCCGGGGGCAGGTGTGACCTCGTGGACATTGGCAGATGGTGTTGGCGTTCACTTCGTCGATTTGTTCATGTCGCCTCCTCGCGCTAAACAGTTTGCATGGCTCCTTTCTTGAACAACGTAACCTCTGTAAAAGAAAATAAAGATAATTATAATAAAACTTTACTAGCAAGCAAACCTATTCAGATTAATAGAATCTTTAAAAAATCATGTCCAAGACTATTAGTAAAATGAAATAAATGCAAATGACCATTCTTTAATTTTAGAGTCTACGGAAGAGTTGTAAATTGTTGAAAATTCAAGAAAATTGAGTTTCAAACTTTGTCATCACCATCTTTAAGTTTTACTAATTTCACAAACAAAGGACTACTGTCGCCACCTAACGTCGCTAACTCGAACTAAAAACGAAAGGTAGTGTCCAAAGTCAACTTACGCTTTGCGGCGAGCACGCGAACTGATACTGGTTCCCCTGTTCCCCGCTAGGTGTCGTGTACGGCAATTTCTTCAATAGATACGTCACGGAGAGCTTGGGACAGTGACAGTTGACGATCTGCTGCGTCGCATTGCTGTCGGGGAACGAGTAGATTATCCAAGCTGCATCCTTGAAGTACTTGCACTTTGGCAAGCGTTTGACAGGCTCACATGTCTTGTAGAGCGTCGTTTTATCTGATAACGTGTGGTTGTCATCGCTTGTGAGGTCACTGTAATGGGAAAAGTCACAAATTAGATGATGCTTAATTGTTTAAAGTAAGAACATTTATCAGATTCGAATATGATAGCACAGTTTCTGGTATAAGATGAAATTAAGCCCGCTAGAAGTTAATTCGTGAAACCAAACTACAGACGCCAATGACTCAGTGATAATTGTGTTTTATGCTAGACTTAATTCTGAGTAAATTACAATTCCTTTACAGACTCGTCACCCTCTAGATTTGATATCAAAGCAAGATTAGAAAGTAGACGAGGTAAGCACATTCAACTATTCGAGCTAAACGTAGAATTCCGTCACAAAACCTGAGGATTTATTTTGGATAATCCATTGGAGCGTGTAGTTCTTTTATAGATTTTTTATTGAAGCTTAGCTCATTGACAAAAAGCGACGCACCTAGCTCAACAACGTCACTACACCAAAAAACTTGGAACAACTTGAGCAAGTTACTAATAATAAACTAATAATAAGATTTAACCAACCTAATGTTCCGAAACTAAGGATATTTAAATAACGGCCTCGAGCGCCATCCATTCACTATAATTTGATCTTTAAAAGGGAAACCCTGTCAAAGGTTGGAATAATAATCAGGCAACGTTTGAATATAATCTGCCTTTTGAAAGGGTCAATTGAGGATAATCATTTTGCAATTGCCCATTTCCCTCCTAATTCAAGTCCTAAATAATAATATAGAACAAACTGAAGAAGTAAAGGCGCCTTATTAGTCAGTTTAGACGCATGAAGATGATTCTGGGTAGATCTTAAATGGTAATTTTTACTGTCTTGTTGAAACTCTGGTCGAAGATTAACTCGCAACTGGCAGCTTTGCAGGTTGCAAACGAGCAAACTCAATTGAAAGAAAAAAAAATCGAAGGAAAGTTAAAAAAATAAATAACAAAAAGAAGAAAAGGAACTTCAAGCACGTGGACTCAGAATAAAAAAACAATGAGATATGCGCAGACGAAAAAATAAAAGCTCATTTGTGGGTTGTCCCAAATATTGACCATAACAACACAATACTGACCTAGAGCACGGTCTATGTCCCAAGCAGCGACACTTCCTCTCGATCCAGGGCTGTGTCGCATCGTATAGGTCCACTTTACTACACACCTGTCTTGGCCTGCAGTCTGGTAGGTCTTCCTCTGAACCCTGGAATAGAAGGAAAACATAAATAAGTATTGTGACGGATAAAGGTTTCATTCTATCAAAAAGCTTTAGGTTTGGTTTCAAAGTTACACCTTAACTCGTAATTGATAAATCAAACACGGGGATTTCCAAAACAGGAAGGTACGATATACCAACATTAGCAGTCACAATTTGCAAAACATTAGTAAAACGCTAAAGTTTAAAACTGGTTTAACCTCTTTCAACAACCATTTTACCTGACAACGTCCATAACGCAGAACCAGGCATAACCGAACACAATAACATACAAACATGATCCAATCATTTCACCAGCGTGTGTACAACGTTCGGTATGCACGTAACCCATCAAAATTCGCGTGCATTGTTTACCATTCAACTTGCGTCGCGTACTAAATCAATCGGTACATTCGTACAATTCGACACGTGCAACAATACGAAAATTCTAAAAGAATCAATCATCGCCACAAAAGAAGTTGGCGTGGGAAAAATGGAAGGTGTTTCAGGACACCTGCTCAAGGAACATAATGAAAAAGATTATGAACGAGGCCAAATCGATGTTAATCAAAACGTTCCGTAAAGGAATCACAATATGAACATGTGCTCTGGTCCTTTTAGTTTTTGCTCCAAAAAGGACCATCGGTCGTACTTCCGACCGGAAGACGTGCCATTCGGCAACCTGTTAACTGTGGGAACATTTTTTCTGCGCAGACTTGCAGGGCTACTGCTCACAGCTGTAATTAAGCTATTATTGCCCGCAATAAATTACTATGTTTAATTGGAAACGGTCGACATCCGATGGATGGCTTTAATTTCCTTTGGCTTTTTGTGTAAGTACGGTTTAGTGCCAAAGTGCAATTAACGATGATGTTATTGATAATTTTATGCGACTGGCCTGTATCTACTTGAGTGAATAATCATGATTTTAAATTGTAAAACAATCGTACTTCTTGCCTTCTAGTAACTTTGTAAAAATAAAATTCTGGGTAGGTACTGAATTGTTCAATATATATTTTTTTTCTTATAGACTAAACTAGGTGAAAGTTGTTTGAAATGAACTTATGGTAAATTTTGCAAAGTTAAACCTACATCCTTTCCATTTAAATTCATGCTCCAAGTTCGACAGCCCTGTTCAGGCATAGGTGTGAAAAAAAAAAAAGTACGGTCTACGTATTTTTTTTTTCGTTGTTCCGGATATGCTTCCCGTTTCTTGTGTATTGCGATAGATTTCGCGGAAACGGCCTCAGTTGGCATCTCCTAAACACCGGATACAGCCCTTTTGTGTAACAAACAAAATGTACAACGCATAGACACAATGTATGGGTTGTTGACTTACTTCGTCAAGAGCTTGCCTCTATTTAACGGAGTATTGCTCTCGGCCTGAATGCTAATGCCAGTTGTAAGAAAATTACATTTCGGACGCACCTCATTGAATTCCTAATAAGTCATACAAAAAATTGACAATAGTACGCACGGCGTTGTACTAAACAGTTTTATTAATGTTGTGAATTTCCAGAAATGAGGATGTTTTGAAAGACAGTTACGCGATTATCGCTAAGTGGTCGCATGTCGTTGATGTATTCGAGAATACACGATCAGCAATCACGAATTATACAAAAGAATAGCCATTTGTAATCCCCGGGGAATCGTCGGATGTCTTTCTATATTTTTTGGAGAGACACAGACAGCGCTTAAGGCGACAGTACCAAAGGACGTATTGCCCTCGTCCTTTTCTGGAGCCAAAATTAGCAAGAGTTGCATCTCATATAAATTCTAACTCTCATCCTGTATCCTTAAGGTTTTAAATAGTGTGAAGGATTCATTAAATGATGAGGTCCTACTATGAACGCAGAGCGATAAACGTTAACTAAGCCTAAATAAAGCCTTTGGTTCTTTAGGTTCCTAAGTGAGTGAGGTACTAAGCTCAAAACTCTCCTATCTTTCAGCTTAATCTGGCTTTTGTGGCTTCTCAACCGTCACCTTTAGCCTTCCTCATACAATTTGCATCTACTTGCAAATATAGTTGTTGTTTTCTTATGTTTTCCTAATCCTTACTTACATATAAATATAATATTACAAATGAGAAAGTAAGTTTGTTTCTTTTCACGCCTAAATCACTAAACCGATCATCCTGAGATTTTGCATATACGTTGTCAGGTGTACAGAAACGGACATAGGGTACCTTTCATCCGCAAAAACATACTGTTCCCGAGGAAAACAACAATATTGTTCTTATGATAATAGATGGCGCCACGTGTCTTTCGAAACATTATAAATTGAAGTATATTATTACAAGCAGAATATAACCCGAATTGATTGTCAAATTCTAAATTAACGCGAACGAAGACTCGGGCAAAAGATAGATCATTATTCAGGATGAATTTTTTAAGTCGGCGTGGATGGCTAAAAACGAAACTATGAGGAATAGCGAAAAATACTCAAAGGAGTCTCGAGCCTGATTTTCCAGCCAGCAATCGAATCCGTTGATTTTGAAAAACAAAAATACGCTGTATGATTACACCATTCGTTGATATCGCTAATAGGGATCAAATTCTGCGAAGACATGCGACAAATTTAAGGAAGAGGTTTTTTATGCTTATTCATATTTTAAATGAATGTCCTTGATTGATGTCATCCGCAGCGCAGTCATTTTCACAACATTATGTTCTAATTTCAATTTTTAGTAACCCTTCACGGTTAAAAAAGGAAACAATTGAAATTGGAACTTACAAGTGAGTTGGCGCCAATAGTGATTTTGTTTGACGTTTCGTTGATTACTACTGCATACTGTTACGTATTTTATCAAATAATGAACTCTTTCCTTTGTTTTGCCGTGTATCATTACTTCCCAGAATTTGATCCTTCATAGCGACGCCAACGAATGGTGTAATAATACAGCGTGTTTTTTTTTCAAAATCAATGCGTTGCATTCCTGACTAGGAATATGGTTTTTTCAAAAATTCCCCCTGTAAATCATAGTAATGGCTAAAGGGGATTTCAGACGAATCGCAACACATATTTACGCTTGAACCCTAACAATACGATACTCTAGCTCGCCAGTAACCTTACCACTGCCTAAGTCCCTTGGCGGGAGCGAGGCGAGGGGGCCGGGAGGCGCGGCATCCGGTCCATCGAACAGGTGGCGCGCGCGCCGCGCCCACACTAATAAAATAATTTGTTACCACCGCCGACCTTCCACAACCTTCTCCGTATTGCTGACCCTTTCTTACGTGGGCGTCGCGTATAGTGCTGTCATGCTCGCACGGCTTCAGTTTAAGATGCTGGGTGCTGAAGGAAATTGCGAAAGTTTAGGACTATTTTGATGGTGAACAGGTGAACAAATGAGAAGCTTTTACATAAAAGCAAATTTTTGAGTTTTATCGAATCGTGGTAGTGCTTTCAAGAAATCTAGGTATTGAGAATAAGTAAAGCTCACAAAAAAATTAACTGAGTAATTTAATACCGCTAGTTATAAACAACTCAATATATTTCATGTCATCTCGGAAAATCTAATTGTGTCAATTCATTTGCATACGAAATATAACCCCATGATATAATTTGGACAATTCATCTAGAATAAGGGCCCATTAGGATTAGAAGATACATAACATTTTGGAGGCGATGTTCGTCAATTCATCCATTTTCATTCAAAATTAGGGGATACGGTCGCCTAATCTTTGATAGAGGGACAAAATTATATAAACAGGTTAATCCTGATCATTGATAAATTATTCATAGAGTTATTTGCATTTAATAACTTATGTCTTCTTCTGTTATTTAATTTAGTATATTATTTAACGCTTTTGTGTTTTTATTTTGGGGACAATTCTATTTTAGGCTCTAAGGAGCAGAAACTGAAAAAAAAAAACAACTTTTACAAATTGATTTTTCTTGGTAGCCCATAATGTTCCTGTCAAGTTTTTGGCCGCTAAAATATCGCACTGCACAAAAAAAAAACCTAAAATATAAACCCCAACCAAACCCAACTTCCAGCGGCTATAATTTAAGATATCCGTTAAAATCGCTCCCGAATCCGTAGCTTAACCATTAATATCTTCTGGTACGAGTATAATTACACGTGTCCGAAACAGCAGTGTGTATATTCAATAAATTATAAATATCTAACGATTTCTTAGCCGCTGGCTACCGGTCCGGATGCTGGCCGGAGTGCCTGAGTGCTGGGCCGGAACAGCCAGCAGCCAACACAGGTAGCTGAGAGATTACTAATCCGAGTAATTACTCCATAGCCGACGGTCACACGTTATTTATTACTTTCGTAATCAGTGTTTTGCCTGTAGCTTAGGCTATTAACGATCGGCTGAAGTGTATAGAGCGCTGGGTATGATTTTAATGTGTTATTTTGTTAGTTGAAACTTTGCAGACGATTGATTCTTGTTTATAGTCTAGGACATATTGTTAGTGTTTAAGATTTCTAAAGCTTACTTGAAGCTAATACCTGAAAAGTAGTTGGATTTTTTTTCGTAAAACCCATTGATTCAACAACGAATACTAATGTTAATAAATAAATAGTGGTGTATAATAAATGAGCTTCCAATGAAAAATAAAGTCTTAAAAACAAAAAGCCTATAAAACTAATTTAAATTGCCAAAATCATTTTATTGAGCAATAAATCGTGGGCATTTAACCGTCACTTATAATCAAAATATTTATATTATACCATTTTAATTTTACTACACCCCATAAATCAGGTAAACGCGTAATTAAAAGTAAAATTATTCATAGGCCGTGAGTTTTCGTAGCCGTATAAGGCGTGTTTCAAAGCTGCGTTTAAAAGACATCAACGGCTCACGTATCAGAAATGTTAGCATGTAGTATCAATGAATGAACGCACGCGCCTCTAATCGACGATGTTGTTGTATACCATACGCACATTGTCATACATATGTGTCCAATGACACCGGCAGTTATGAAACAACCTGTATAATGATCATACGTTATTATGCCTACGCCAATGTAAACAATTTTATTTAAACGACGACATGTGGTAAATAGAATTGGAAACGAGTATGATTCCACTAGTTCGTGTTTTATAAAATTTTCCGCATATTGAAATTTAGAAGTTCTATTTATGAATCGTAACAAAACCATGTGTTTATTTTCGTTTAGCGTTTCAAAGTTTGAATGGAGGGGAATCCCATTGAAAATTAAGTTCTAATTTTCAATGGGATTCCCCTCCATTCACAAAACTGAATGATATCCCTCCGAATCCACAGACAATTTAGCTCAAGGGGAGCATCAAATAAAGAGTACTGAAAAGCAACTCTCGAACGAACTTCCTCAAATTACAACTACAACACACATCCGCAACGGTTGCATCATTTGGAAAAGTCTTAAGCGCCCACATGAGGAGTGTACTTGTGACGTTTTCGTCCGGAGGTGTTGGTATAATGTCTAAGCATACAGGCGTCCCCATTGTGGGCCAGGGCATCCGGAGCGGTCCATTGACGGCACACGTGGTCGCCCCTTGAGACGGAAGCCGGGCCCAGTTCGTCTTCCACGGTAATCCCGCTTGAGTGTCGCCTACTTGAGTCTTGTGTTTGAGTTGAGTGGGGATTGTCTGAAGACCTTCGGTTTTTAGGGCACGGAGGTGTCTACTTGTACCAATATGTCTGTAATTCTATTATAGGTAATTAGGTACATAGGTACCCATCGTTGGGCTCTGTATTTTGTCGATTTTTGGAATGAAGGCTATAACGATTTTGTTTATACTGACTAATACGAGTAGATAGACCGTAGTATTTACATCAAAATTATATTCTCCTTTCACCGTTTCAAAATCGAAATCATCACACACTGTATCATCTACATCTCTAATTACACTAATTTATTAACTTTCTTCATCTCAATACTCCCGAATAAAACGTTCCGCCCACCAAAAAATTTGAATCTAAACAAAAATAGACAAGATTCGATCCGTGTTTATTTTTTGAGCCGCGGTGAGGGTGTTTAGTGTTTTTGTGGCGTAACGCAGGTGTCTCAGGTTGTCTTCTGAAGCTTATTGGCCTTTTTCTTTAATATCCCCTAGAGTTGAGTGTACAGGGCTGTATAAGACAAGTCTTGATTTTTGAATTTTTTCATGTTTGTGAGTTTTATCTGAGTACCTACTCATAATATTATTAATATGGTATAAGGTATATTATTTTAAATGAGCAATAGAATAACAGCAGCGCTTGAGAACAGGGGTTCTAAAATGAGCTTTAGCAGAATCATAAAAGGAAAATAATTATGAATCACTCTCTTAATTGGTGTAATATCACCTCCTAAGGACACAGTATGGTTCCAAACGGTTAGTTACAAATCTCCACCGCCAGAATTAAACTTTCCCAACATTGTATCCCGGCTTTACTCGCGTCCCGGCGAGGTCATTTTTTACCATCGCTTTTCTTTGTTGACGCGTGTCCCACTGTCACGCTTTTTGTCCATCCCAGCCGTGGCGAAGCGTAAATTATCTCATTATTTCTATTGATTTTATTTTTCTTTAAATCCGGCTTGTGGGATGACTTGATTTTATATTTTTTGTTATAAGTAAAGTTCTGTTTAAAGTTTAGCTTGTCCAAACACTAATCACTAATATAACATTGTCTTCTTATTAACCTTTATCTTTTTCTACAGTATCAGAAAACAGATATGTCATGTCAACTTCATACAGTTCATTCTTTGCAAAAACTGGCTTTAAATTCTTCGATCTAAATTCAATACGTATGGCACTGCAGTTTGCTTTGTAATTTTATTTAAATATCTTTACGTGCTTAAGTTTTATCGTCAGTAAAGTTGAGCTTTATTCCCGTTACGTCCGCTTCGTCGCATGCTTTCCTGTGTCCTTTGCATTAAGTAGAGACCTTGCTATAAAGACGTGTTATATTTTTTGCTAAGCTTAGTTTTTTCATTCAAGATCTACAGTTCGAAAATGTCTAGAATATAATTTAAAAAATTTAGTTTTACGACGTTGTAGCTTTACGACTTATTTAATTTCTTCTTCTTTTTAATATTCTTGTCTTTTATATTTTTTTCTGGATCTTTACTGTCTTTTCACAATTCCTTTAGGTAAATGGTTGCATACAATTATTACCTAGCAAGATCATTATGGATTATGTTATTAACATCAGAGTCGCCAGCTACATCCGAGACGTCATTAACACTTATCGTTTAATTATATGAAAGCAATGCGCTTTCATTTACATAAATGTTTTCATTTAACTTTATAGTTTTCGTATATTTATTTCTCGTTGCTTAGTTTACTGCGTAAGCATGACCACACAAAATAAAGACTTAACAAATTCTGATAAATAACGTCATCGAAGCATCCGTGAAGAATTTGGCATTAGGTATCAAAATATTCAAAACCAATTAACTAATCAAATGGCGCCAGAGAATTCAATAGTATACTGAATGAAAAAAAACTGACCGTAAACAATGTGCTAGCTGATTTAGAGGTTTTTATGCGAAGTTTTTACGACTTTTTAAATATGTGTCAGGTATTTTATTTATTATAGACTAAGTCTTTATCACTAATGGCGTCACGGCGCCTCCAGTCCCTATCTGCCACATTGTTAACTTAATTGTTTCTTTTTTCATCACCATAATCAAGTGCAGTTTAGGAAAATAAAATAAATGATTTTAATGTCTAATTTATTCTTATTCTACAACTAACTCAGTATTGGTTATTATTGTGCAACCATGAAACGCCAATCTTTTATCATTATCAATCTAACACCTAACATCACAAAGAAATTAATGATATTTCGCAATACCTTCCGTGCGACCCTATTTCACACCTACACGGAAACATCTATTGTGTAATGGAAAATTGTGATAGAGCACAAAAACGGGGCGGCTCCCGAGGTCGACGTCTAATAATGTTTTAATAATGATTGATGATGCGAATAAGCTGGTAATATCCTTAGCAACATCGATGACGTCTGATTTTTCGACGATACCTGTCGCAACGGCTTTAATACAGAAATTGACGTCATCTATCCGAAGGTAGGTATCACAGATCTTAGAATGACCGGTGAAGATAATATTACGAATATATGAGCATTTTCTCGCACGCCAAAAGATGAAGACGAGAAAGTAGCTTAGAAGCTTTCTATAAGTAATGATTTCAGTTTCGTTTTACGGTTGAAGAATGTGAGTCATTTGGTTTCCCCTACAATATTTACTACCCTATTCGAAAAATAGGTACAATGCGTCATACACTCATAATCAATACTATGAATGCAGAACTCCACATCTGTAATCTTCTACCACAATTTTCTCTCGCATTGGAACTTCATCAATAACGTCGCAAAGTGCTTGCTAGCTTACAGTTTATTTGATATTTCTTGATATTCCTTTCGTCAATATTGTAATCTATGTTTAGAATAAAGTTTCCGTGCTAGAACAATTCAGGTCAATAAAACACGACACCAGTAGTAAGACGCCTGATTAGATGTTTACATGCAAACTGCAGTGGCTTCACTTAGCTTCAATTGGAGATGATTTTATAATTGGACGACATTGTTTAAAGCACGCACTAGACAAAGTTTCAGTGCTTCTGAATTTCTCAAATAATCTTCTATGAAAGTTTCACTCTCATTACCCTTAGTAGTTTCTCCATTACCAACGCTTGTCTCAAAAATTGATGCAATATCCTCAATAGAATTTATAAATGTTGTCATAGTTGCAAGACTTACTACTTCTCGGTTATTCACTTCCTTTAGTTAAATTTATATTTACATAAGCATAAGATATGACTGCAATCGTTCACTCTACTCTCAACATGTAATAACTGTCTTTAAGGAAAATGTAAATCGGTAAATCAAACCCAGGGGCGACAATTGTTTCGTACGGTGCGACCAATTGCAGGACCATTATTCTATTCTGTATATCAGTCTGGATTGCAGCGGAATTGGACTGAAATGAAATTATCCCGTGTATTTTAAGCGGGGTCCTTTAGCACTTGCAAATTGCTTCAAGAGGCTTGTCACTTGTCATCTCGCAAGTGAGGATGATGATTTATATCCGCGTGTGCTGATTGGGAGCGGTTCTTATTTGCAATGTCTTGTAAGTTTCAACAATATAATGTTCCTGTCTATCTTTTATCTTTTCTTTCATAGCAAGAGTTGCTATAAACAAATCTTAAGACTCAAGCTTTGAATACGTTTGCATTTCTTAACGTCACATTATATGTAATGAATCTATTCAGATGTTGTCAATGAGATGTTCAAAGTGGCCCGCGCGGGACTCTAGAGGTGTGTCGTGTCGGCAGATCACAGACACCCTCTCATAGTTTTGTTATTCAAATCTTGGGAGCACTAAACTCAACCATTATTTACCAGTCGGCACTTTGACACCCGCTGTGAGACTAAACGGTTGATTACTCCGAACAGTGCTGCATCTCAAACCTGCACAATGGCAACACTGCACTTTTTGTTAAAAAAAGCTTAAAAAATGGCACACCGCTTAATACTCGTATATCTGTCAAGATTTAAGCCCTCCCATAAAACGAAATATGAATAAACGGCAAGATAACTTTAAATACCATCACTTAAAGAGACGAACGATCGAAAAGACGGTTACCGTTACGAATGAGCTTAAAGGCAATGACATAAAAAAACATTTTTTTTACCAAATAGCACACACGGGCCGGGAGCGAGGCTCGGCCCGTAAGTCATCGAAGCTGTCAAGATAAGAATGAGTGAATGAACACCTGCCGCCACCGGTGTTACGCGTGCGCCTACGCACCCGCGCAACGCTCCCATTTTAAAATACCATTTTTAAAATACTCACGTCGACTCACAATTTGAATTTTATCTCGCGATTCATACAGTTCATATTCCAGTAAACAAATTAATATTTTAGATCTATTATTGAGCAAACGTAATTACGGACCTAGGTTAGAGCGATTATCTTCTTGAATCGATTTTTAAATTAGATATAATAATGATTATCGTTGTTTTTAAAATATAACAGACAAGACTTGACATCCGGAACTGCTTTTATTTTTATTAGCTTATGGCCACTGGCCGTATTTATTGTGATACGTACTGGTTTCTGACATTAATATCGCATGAAGAATTTAAGAGATTTATAAATGTGTTGGTGTATCCGTTGATATAAATTGTGTTTTTTCCGCATTACTTTTTGTTTTATTTACGAGTTCTTGGTAATGGTTTAGTCATGGGGACTCTCCGTGTTTATAAAAATTAATATGGCCGACATATATGTGCTATTTGTCGGTTTAATTGGTCTAATTGTTGGGTGGAACCCTTCGTGGAATCTCATAATTATCTTGTCACATAGATTGCGGCTATGTGAGAAGATGTGTCATCTATTGCGATATTGATGTGATACTACCATACTACTCACCTAATGCCTACTTATTATATTTATTACTTTCTGTTTCTGATATTTACATTATATTTGTAATAAACTCAAACTCAAAGCATTTATTTCAATTAGACCATTACAGGCACTTTTGAAAGAATAATATCAACAATTACAGGACATTGTAGACACCTTGAAATATTAACGAAACTTTCATCTAAATCTCTCGAATTTTGCAACAGATATGACAACATTTTCTTTATTTCTGTTCACGTCCTATTTAAACATTGACAAACATAAACACTGTGTTTGGAATTTCAAAAACAAGTAATGATTTCCTTTGAAATTCACTGTTCGTGACAATCGTCACGACTTTGACGTTTAAATATTAAACAATACAACAATGATCCAATAAGGCATTCACTTTGTTAAAACCAACTTATCTTGCATCGTAAACATCTATTAATGTCCCCATCACAAATTTGTCACTCTACCTCATTCACAAACTTTTGGCGCCAATTTCTTAAAGTAGTCCATATTTCGACAACAAAACGATAATTAATATATTTCTTAACTTTAAACTACAGTGTTAATACTCATTCGTACCACAATCTTGATTTTTTGAAGGTTGACTTCCAAATATTCAATGCCAGCGTAGTCACAAAGCGGTAACTTGTTGTGAACTTTCAGAAACTTACTTGCTTTTAATATGCTTGGAAGTAGAGCCCATTTTAGTTTAAAAGAGGCCTACAGCGTTATTTTCGCAAAGCTGAGTAGGATCGGGAAATCAAAACTTACCCCGGTCTGGTATAATATCCTGAGGTCGCTCTTCGATGGCACTGGTATCCTCTTGTGCGGCAGATACGGCAGTTTGTCTGGCCTCCTCAGATGTATTTCTGCTGAAGGCCTGAACGCTTCCAACGGTGTTCTTATCACACCACGGACCCCGCAGAGTGCCCACACCACAAGCAAGGGGGTTAACACATGCATGTTCGTTGCCACTTACAAATACACACAAATAAAGGTAACTGTCAGTAGTAACGTTCCAATTGTTTAAAAATGTTCGAATTGTGAACGGTGTTCGATATTCGGTGTTCGTGCGTGTTCGGGTCGCGTGCGCTGTGTCGCGTTGTGGTCGGGCAAGCTCGGACTGGCGGCAAGCGCGCCGAGGCAGGTACGACTTAGCCTACGCGCCCGGTATAACCACCTCCGACTACGACCAGTAAGACTTGATTCTTGAAGCTTTCCTGTGAATTTGGCGCGTGAACATTTCTTTCATGTTTTTGGAAATGTTTTTATTTTTGTTTTTCGAAGAATCCGAACTCGTTTATGGAATGACGACGTAGTTTTTTTTTTGCTAATAATGAAATTGTGGGAATATTGTAATTAAATCCTTTTAGAACGCAAAGTGGAAAGATAACCTCTGAGACACTGTTACATTCTGATAGATCTTTAGGTCTCTTCATTCTCTACGAACTACAAAAAAATATTTCCAAAACATGTCGAAGATAAACAAAAATAGTAGACCGAGTAAGGAGTCATTTATCAGAAAGGTATCAATATCAAACAATTAAATAAATGACCCATTCAACTATACGAGTTTTAAATAGGCACTTAATAAATCCCAAATAGGCAAACGGTCCTAAGTGTCAAATTTCCAAGTCGTTATCGTAAAGTGACGTAATAAAATATATTTTTTTAAATACCTCAGCGGATCAAGAGTGTTCGGTTGGGACGGGTTGACTTCCTACCGACGATGTTTTTTTACACAATCTTGTTGCTCTGATGGCAAGGGTGAGTTCACAGATACAGCCTGATTTAAAAAGTTAATGTAGGGGTAGGATTTATTTTATAGAGCTTTGGATATTAACGATTATCCTGAAGTTTTTTTTAATTATTTCTTCAGAAATGGTGAAATTCTTGAAGATATTGCCAACATACCATATAAAATATTTTTCTTTACTATTCAATGTCTCTCATACTTTTCAAAACATACTTTTCAAAACGTTTTTTTTTTTCAAAAATTTGTGATAAAAAATCTTTTTTCTGAAAGTACTTATTAAATATTCAAAGCTTTTTTCCTTTTCAAGTGGTCTTACAAATTACACTACGATTTCGAAAACAATACGTCCTTTAAGTAATCGTTATTTCAATGTAACTACTTGAAGTAAACAATAAGAACAACAGATAATTCGGCTGATTACCGTAACAGGGGGAAACCTCGCTTCCCGTAATGCCCACTCGATCAACAAAAGCCGTGGGCTACCATCGTGCATATTCAATTGTTTTAAAACAAAACAATGTCATTCATGTATTCGTAGAACAGGATTTCAACTCATTCATGTGAATTCAAAAAGAATCCATTGTCAGTGTAACGCGACCTTATATCTTCCCTCTCGCTCGCTCCCATTCACTGTCGCCGCGGCCGCATGAATGAACCGCTTCTTATGAATGGACACAGTCGCTATAGTACTATACGTACCTACTTGCCGATTGCTATATATTGTGTTGTTTATATCAAGTTATATGAGTATCGGGAAATACTATATGTATGTGTGTATATGATGGCACGTGGTCAATCGTCTTTTATTTAATTCTATATACGTAATAAATGCTTACTGGGCGAACGTTATCTTTGAATTATGTTCTTTTGAGGATATTGTTTATAGGTAGCTTTCTTTGTGAATTATTCTGTTGAAAGTAAAATATTATAAGTAAGTAAGTTATTTAAATTTATTAAAAGCCCCAGATTTAGAAACTGACGATGGTAGATCAATTTTAGCAAGAAATAATATCTAGTTCTGAGAAAACTCGTTAGTAAAACATCTATGATTAATATTAAGTATATAAAATAAAACATACAAGATATTTCTTGCAATTTGGCGACATTTATGAATTCTTAACCGGAATAATTAAAAAAAAAATTCGCCTAAATTCCTCCAAACATTTAGATAAGTACAAATCATTCTTAGAAACACATGTCACAAATATTGGTAAACAACTAAACACTCAAGGAAGCTGTATTCAAATACTGTTGCCAACCTGGCACTTAAAACTTCACCAGGTTAGGCACTAACCACATGAAAAAGAAAAGATGAAGACTTAAAACTTACTTACTGGAGACAGAGACAGCTACGCCAAAGTTAATGCTTACGCTACAGCAGGATTGACCTTAGGGTCAATTTTTGTAAGAGGTAAACCTGAGTACATAACATATCTTTAATGTGCTTATATTATTTGTCTATAAAATACTGACTGTGACAGTTTTCAAAGGGAATCCGGTAGGAATCGAGTTGTATGGAACCTTCGCCACTGCGCTACAGTGCGTCTTCGTAGAATTCTGCGTAGATACCTACAGTTGGGCCACTTTGCGTTAAACGGTCCTATCTAAGAAGCCTTGATGTACCGGGACCACTAATTTGTGAACGAGGAAGACTGACCTGCCGTGATACAGTTTTCAGTAGTACGGTGTCGGTGGGGTTAATACATTTCAGACCAGATTAAGCATTTGATTTTAACCTTCTACGAAAAATATGTTTATTTTGTTTAGTTTCAAGCCTGTCTACGATGCTTCTATGATTTGATTAATACTATATTCTCATTAACACTGAAGACGGGATATTTTCTTTGTTGCCCTAATGGTCGACAAAAGTCTTCCCAATATACCGCAGACCTCTATGTTTCGCCTTCGATAAATTTGGCGTAGTTAGCTGTTTCGTTGGCCAACTATAGGACTGTTCAGGACGCTACGTACTGGTCGAACAAAATCTAAGTCATCGATTCGAGTAGAAGAAGAAAGTAGAACAATTTTATGTAATGAAGCCTACAGCTAATATCACTTGAGCGATATTTCATATTTCCTCAGAATACAGCAACGTGATTTGTTTCAGTTTCGCTTATCTGCTCTTTAAGAACGTAACCGTGATTTTGAATTAGATTTTCTTTTTTCAAATTGGTTAAATGAGGCAGAACACCCCACCGGCCACCGTAGGCGCGGGCCTGTGGACGGTGAGTAATGGGCTAGCTCGCCGTCCGTCCGTCTTATGACGACAGGCCGTGTCGACGGCGCGTTCGTGTTCTACGCGCGCCTCAAAGAGATGTCAGCAAACAGGAGGGGCCCGCAAGGGCCGATGCCTGCCAGGGCTGCGGGACTGTTCGAAAGAGATACCGCGGCCTTGGAACATGAAGGGCAAACGAACCTACCTCGTTGGTCTAGTTGTCGCAATCGCGATTGCTCAGCATGAGGTCCTGGGGTCGCAAATTATTGTTGGCTTTTTCCATCACGAATTTCTCAGTAGCATCCACAGAGTCTGGAGTCAGTGGGCTGATGCCAATAGGCTCGCCCCTTAAACATAACTGGCGAAATGTGGGGGGCACTATTAGGTAGGTACACCTCATCTAACCCTTCGGACAAACCCTCCTTCCCTTAAAGGCGTGATGTTATGTAAATTACCTGTTTCCGTACTTTACACATCTATTAAGTCATCTTAATCTAAGCACATAAACAAAAAAATATAGGTACCTAGTTACCTACCCAGTATTGCAATGCCAACACGATGTTTAATAAACTTTTTTTAAACAAAGGAATTCCGAACCAGCCAGTTAAACGTGTTTCAGTGAAAGGACACGTCATACTTTCGTGAAACCTTCCCTCGAGTCTCAACATGACTAGTCACAGACCCACAGTCTAGCCACAAATCAGTTTGACAAATGAGTCGCAGATGACGTCACTAGAGAAAGAAAATTCATTTTGATTTATAGATACACTTAGGTATGTATGTCTTGAGGACATGCATGAATTTTTTTTCGCGTATTTGTGTTGGTTCGTTGGCAAACATACCCTAGAGACAGTATTCGGGCTGTCACGTAAGTAGGTATGTGTTTGTTGTTTAATTTTAATCACAAAAGGACTTGTGCCAGTTGATGACTGATTGTAATAGTCATACCTAAATTAATCATACCTACCTACGTCATAGTCATATAATATTACTATTTACAAACTAGAGCTTTTGTATTACCAAACACGTTAGAGTTACAACTCGTGTAGGAAATCTTACTCGTAATTTTTTAGAGCAATTTAAATAATATAAATTACTTTAATGACCTAAACATTGTTTCAAGTACGGATTACTTAAATTTTTACTCAGCAAAGTGCCTTTTCCGTTTTAACATAAAGATTACAATTGTTTATTATTATTACCTTATATATTACTCACTATATTAATGGTTTAACGTACCTAATTATTATTTATATTATTCCTCTGACCTTTTAAGTATTGTAGGACCTTAACACCAAGTGATTAATTAATATTTCCAATACAACACGAAATAAAATAATAAAAATATTGGCGGCCATTTTGTCCTTAACAAAATGCTTTTACACCTTTGATTTAGATCGAGCATTACTCAAAGTCGTCGTAAAGAAATAGTTATACAAAACACAATGTATTAGCTACGTCGGTAATGAGCAAAATATAACTCGAGCTTTTAGTTTGATAAAGCTTCAGTATTTTAGAAGAAAAACGAAATAGTAAATAAAGTAACACTGTATTTATTTGGAAATGGATTCTTCAGGCCATTTTAGTACGAAGATATCCTTGGTATATGGGTTCAAAAACTAGTACCTGAACATTTAGGTGTCCATAAATGCCATTTTTCCACCAAAAAAAATGTTCAATTGCATGTTTGAGGTATCAAAATTCTTCACCACAGAAATCCCGATATAAACTAAATAAAGTGTCCAGTATTCAAAGTCACGTACGTAGGGTTGCCACAAGGGTTTGGCACGGCATAGCTCTCGAGTGCATTGTTGTAGCAGTGCTAGACAATGCACGTCTAAGCACCCACTTCACTATGAGTGGTCAGCGTTTTTTGCACCTTCGAGCTTCGCCTTAAGTGGGAAAGGGACAGGTAAAGTGGTGGCACGCGCACCAAGGGATAGGGTTGTTGAAGATTGGGATATGTCTTAAATAAAATTATTTTAGAACTTAAGATGTTTATTTATTTAGGAAAAACAAACAGTAACATATTACGGGTTTATAATAAGGCTTAAATACTAAACTATGATAAATATGTTACCCACTACGTGTCCCACTGATTACTTTAAATAATAAATAACTAGAGAGAAATATGTATAAGATGTAAACAATAAAAAAAGAAAATGAAAAAATAACAGATATGTGATGCACAATTTACAAAAAGTTACATATACCGGGCACACAATACATATATACATACACGTTAATGTAAAACATGTTATAGTGATTTTGTGAGTATATTTGAAAGTGCACATCTGAAACAATAAAATTAACCAAATCATGATAGTCTCATTGCCAAACCCGCCCAAACAAGAATAAAGTTTTTGAAAAAAAAATACGAATTACTTCTTGTTTTCATGTTTTTGTCCGGATTTGGTTATAATTTTGATAGGGTTGAATGTGAGAAAAGAAATATTTTGAATTTTAAATAACGAGATCGATTTTTAACCCTTAATTGTTCTTTTTTATGAAATACAGACTTATCACGTCATTCTTTTTTTAATGCGAAAACCGACAACCCTACAATCTTCTTTGTTGTCTCAGAATATCCCTTTTATTAAGATAGGTTTTGTTCTTTACTTAAAAGTGAGAGATCCGGTTAAGTTTCGAGTGTTTTTTTATATAACCGTCCGTATTTAACGTGTTTAACTGATAACAATGAACACCACGTGCTGTTTCGTTCAAATTGAGGATTACTGGTTTTGTTTTGCGTTTCAAAGGTAGGTAAGGAAGAAAGCCTATTTGAAGTGTTTTCAGTCTAAATCTAAAATACTTACTAAATAATAAGTTGTATATATGCGGGGTGTGAGGGACACCGACGACTCACAAACGCTTACGTATTCAGTACATCATTTCGAAGCCCCCCTCCCCCCACAAAGAAAATTTTATTTATTTATCTAACACTTCAAGCACAAAGTACAGAGGTGGACTTAATGCCATAGGCATTTTCTACCAGTCAACCTTAAAAAAAAACAAAATTTTCATCGGAAATTTAAAAAAAAGCAGCTATTTACCGCAAAAGTGCAATATCTACACTACACAGTCAAAATGTATGGAACGGCTGATTTTTTTTCAATTACCGATTAAAAGTTTCTATGGGAGTTCAGAATGATGTAGGTACTGAATACGTGGTAAGCGTTTGTGCGTCCTCCCTTCCACCTTGTATGTTTCGGTTTGAATACTAAGTTCTCTCGTAAACCTCTTGGCCTATTGACTTTTAGTAGTGCATAATGTAAAATGTATTGTATTGCTTGCACAGAGTTATGTATAAAAGAAAGCCCCCATACCATCGCCTAAACCGGAAAATAACAAACCCTCAGACCCCCAAAACATTTCCGTCAAATGTTCCCCATAAACAAAAGAATTATCTCTTGTAGAAAATTTCCTTTTCAACTACAACGCCGGCAATAACTTTGGTCTTTATTCTAGCCAAGTCACGGAACCCAGCGTTGATTCGTGCTACAAAATATTAACTTTGAGCTGTCATACGTATCTTGATGAAGGGAGCACGATATTAGGAACACGAAAATGATAGTGGTTCGCCTTAATTACGTAGCGAAACTTAACTCATTTACAAGCTGGTTGGTAATAGTAACCAACTCTAAAAAAGGTCGTTAATACTTTAAATAATTATAACTGTTGAAATCACGCGATGCTTAACTTTGAACTATAATAAAACACTGACACCGGTAGAGCGGGGTTGTGTAGAATAAGTTGAACTGTGAACAAATTTGTAAACTCCAATCAATTATTTAACAACCTGTTTTATATAGTATAGGTTTTTAAAATTCTACTACGGTACGGAGCATGGGATTGATAGACATGGTATTAATGTTGTCCTAGAATATAAGAATCGCACTACCAAGGCTTGTTAGTTTTATATAACAACCATAAAAAAAAGGCAAAACTATAATAGTAATCGGGGAGGACAAAGTTTTTCTAAAGGACGACCCAAAGGACCAATACATGGTGTAACATAATAAACGCGCGGCCTCTCGTGTTGTCGCAGACCATGAAACTAACAAACTTTTTTTCGATGACTTTTGGATATTAATAACTTTTTTTTTTAGTTTTACCATACATGTTTATCAGCTGATCGTGTCAGTTACTATAAAAAGTTCTCTTTTTTGCGAGTTTCAAGAACTCGTAGAACAAAAGTTGACTAGTTTCATGGTCCGAGAGACCACACGAGAGGTCATCATCTGCCTAGCCTTTTCCAACTATGTTGGGGTCGGCTTTCAGTCTAACAGGATGCAGCTGAATACCAGTATTTTACATGGAGCGACTTCCTATCTGACCTCCACAACCCAGCTAGCACTGGGTAACACGATACTCTTTCCAACCAAGACCACACGAGAGGTCTTGCGTTTATTATGTATATGATTAGTTTTTATTAATGCAGAATTTGTTTAATTGCTTTAAAAATCTTTGTCTCAATAACTTGCTTAGCATTGTCACAAATATTCTTTTGTAAATTGAGATTATCCTAAATTAACTACAACATGTCCCATTCGAACATGTTTACAAAACACAAACATCATTAGCCCACGCTTAAATTTGATGTTTGATAATAAGTTAGTAACGAGACCACCCAAATCCGACCACTCGTTTTCAATAATAACCCTTGAGAAACGTGTACCTTAAATCCCTTACACGAGCTCTATCACCCACGTGTGACCTCCGACCAGCCTTCGTACATCATCGTACCCCTTCGTGCCTCTTCGATGCCCACAAATAATCCCTTAATTTTGCACAATTGGGCTAACGAGGTTATTTTCATCTTTTTACCACACTGCATGGATCATGACGTCAGGAGACACGTTTCTAAGAATCGAATCTGTTTCATTGATTGCAGTGTTGTTTGATATCATGGAATTCTGACGTCAGGACTGTGATTGGAGGCGAGTCAGGTTATATTTTTTTCTTTTAATAAGCGAACTTATTTAGAAAAAACGGTCGAATTACGAACGGAATTATCACTTGCCAATTATTTTTTCTGTTTATTTTTGTTGCGTGCTATTTTTAGCAAGCAATATAAAATTACGTATCTTATTGATTAACTATACAAGGAATCGGTTGCTTATTTCGGCACGTGTATGAAATAATGACAGTGTATTTTTAGCCAAAATATAATTTAGACAAATCAAAATAGTTTTATCTTGAGATAAGGTAAATTCAATTGAAACAGAATAATATCGTAATGAAAATTAGGTTTTAAACTCAATACTGCTTTAATAATAAGTGGATAGCATAAATTTAGGCAATTAGGATTCTGTAAATTTACTGATTAGGTACTTCTTAGAGCCTTGTTACATAATTAACGTCGCTGGTAAAATAATTACGTAAATAGGAAATGTGAAGTTGAACTCTACTGATGTATAAAAAATTCATTCATAAATTAGAAAAACGGCGTTCTTGCATTTAATTTTAACCGACTTCTAATAAAGGAGGAGTTCAGGTATTCCACCAGCAAGTATTTTCAGGGTTCCGTTCCTCAAAAGAAAAAAACGGAACCCTTATAGGATCACTCGCGTGTATGTCTGTCTGTCCGTTGTCACAGCCAATTTACTGCGAAACTATACTAGACCGATTGAGTTGAAATTTGGTACACATATGTAAGGCGTTGACCTTAATACGGACGTGTAACGTAAATTAATAAATTTTCATAATAAAAAAATTGTTTTGCAAACTACATATAAGTATATCGTGTTACATATCAAATGAAAGGGCTCATTGTGAGAGTCACAAATATATGTTTTTATAATTTTAAGATAAATAGTTTTGAAGTTTTTTTAACAAAATAGGCGAAAATTGACCCCCCCCCCCCCGCCTTAACACCGAAACTACAGGGCCGAAAATTTTGAAAAAAAAGTACTTTGCCTATAGATTACAGGAAAACCTATAAGAAATCTTAGGTTTAAAACAACGTACAGAATTTAGATAATTAACGTACGAGACGCTCTGCACGCCAGTTTTCACGTACGTACATCGATTACTCCGTGATTACTAAGCCGATTTACGTGATTATTTTTTGGTATGGTATGGAAGACCGCGCAGTGGTCCCATATAAATTTAAAATAATATAAAAAAAATCTGCTTCACCAATGTTAATGATCTTCTAATAACTTCTAGTTACGATGTAAAATATATGTATATGGCAAGAATTTGTCTAGAATATTACAACTAAATAGGGTAAAATAAAAACCGACTCAAAAAAAATCCTTAATAGTCAAAAATAAACTTTACTTTGGTAAATCTGTGACAAAAAAAACAAACAAAGTCACCGACTTCCGAAAGTAAAGTAAATAAAACAAAGTTTATTTTTCACTTTTTCTGTTTTTTTTTTTGCTTTTCTTTGTATTCTTATCATTTTAGTCTCTCTGGGTAAACGAATGCCTGTTGTTCGTATCAGAGAAAGTAATCGATACTTTATTCGACTATTATTAAAGTTTTTTTCTGTCTGATTTCGCCACGAACGGTACGCCGCCGCCGTGTTAAAGGATTACCCAGTCAGTAATATTTAAGACTGTTTCTGTTTCTTGTTTCTGTGTTTGCTGACGTACTCCTGAGGGCATAGAAAATCAAACCTATAAGTTGATGTGAAGACTCAAAAATGTAAATATCGCTGCGATGTCTATTTTTTTGAAATGTGAGGTATGGTTCTTTTTCTTAAATGTCGTAGCACCATGCTGAGATAGTGTCCTTTTAGCTTCGTACAGGACCTATTAATTAGTTTATGTTTTTCATTTTTGTATTTAGTTTTATTTCTTTTGTTTTATTGTTTCTCCTGTGCGAGTCCAATAAATACTTTTTCTTTCTTGCTTTCTTTTCTTTTCGAGGGGATAAAGTCTCGACTGTCGTCTGAATCTGGCATCAGTCTAATGTGTTAAAAGTCATTGCAGAAAGACTAAATGCTTTGTAGACGAATTCCACTAGGGTTATAGGCTCTGAATACACCAACTACGGAAGGCAGATATTATAAAACTATCTCATAACATAACAGGTATTAAACTCGCAACATCAATAAAGTTACCATATCCAGTACCTAGTTACCTACATACGCCTTTCGTAACAACGTTATGTAATTTGTTTACACCTTCCCACGCGTGGGCTGTGGGCTCAACCCAGCCCACTACGCGAAGCCCACAGTTTCCTCTACAGCCTACTTATATGGCCACTTATATACTCCAAGTGGAACCTTGGTATAAGTTTGCACAAACTGTTGACGGAATGTTTTTATTTTGTTATTTAATGTAGGTTTTTCAATGGAACGTCCAAGTGCTTGTTCACAATTTTGTAGTGTTACTTATTTGCTAGTTTCAGCGAGTGTGTTCTACATATATGAATATCTTGAAGTTTTAAAGTTAAGTTAATTGAACTTACACCCAACTTAGCTGAAGAGAGTTACTTTCAAAATCAAAATATTTTATTTCACATAGGCCTACATGGGCACTTATAAAACGCCGAAAAAAGATGCACGATTTGGGTTGGTCGTTTCATATGGAGAAGAACCGGCAAGAAACTCCATGGTTACTCTTTTCAGATCGTTTGGTATTACAATATTATCATGTTACAGCATTACTTAGTACTTAAGTATGGGGGGACAGCGTAGGCCCCACAATAAGTCGTTGTATAGTTGTACTTTGAGTGGTTACAACTGGTAACAATCATCCATACAATAACTTGTTAACAACCTATAACTAACCTATGTATACCTAACTACCTAATGTAACTAGCATATACCTTTAACTAATTACCTTGTTTGGTTCAAGATGCAATTTAATGAATGTTTACTTATATGTCATACATGAGACATTAACATTTTGGCTTGTTTAACTATAAAACGGCTATCAAAATATCAACACCGCTTATCGCAGACCACCGCTGGACATTAGGCCTCTCTCAAATAATGCCTTGTCTTCCAATCTTTCTTATCCAGTCTAACCGAGCCACCTTTTTAATGTCTCCAAAAATTGTACCATATTACTAAATATTAAAGCACATAATTGAGAACTTGATCAGAATTTTGAAAACTTTTGTGGGCTCCAAAAACATTCAAATATTTACGAGCCATAGACGGGACAAGACGGAGAAAATCGTAATCTAATACGTCTTGTAACAGATTGGTCTGTCTAGTGTCACATGCTCTCTTGTCAGGTAGTATTCGTGTGTCAAAATCGAAAATGTTCGGGAACAAAATTTTGCATGACTTTATTCCCACTGTTCCCTTTATAATTATTTTTGTCCTTTGGTAACTATAATTGAATAATTTTAATTCTCTAATGTGAATATTTATCCAATTAATTACTCAACCGACTGTACACCCATGCATCACCCGCCCACAGCCGACACTGCTCCAGTTCACTATATTTAGAGCCTCCACACAAGGCGCGCGATTAAAACATATCACCATAAGCGCGACATATCTCTGCCTATACGCGGTGGACGTGAGTCAGCCTTACGATAACTTCCAGGCGCTTTTATATAAGTTAATTGCCACCTAGTTGACTGCTTATACGATGAATAGCGTTATTAGGAAATCAATACGACGATAGATATTGGTAGTTAAGTGTACAGGGTGTGAAAATTCAAAGCTTATGGCTGAGAAAATTTAGGCCCGTACTACAGGACGTCACTCAATACTCAAGCGTTACTTAAAACTAGATTCAAGCCATTTGATTCTTTAATACGGAACCAAGATATCTTCGTCGAAGCTGGAAGAAACAGGGCTCCTTAAATGGCCGCTTCAGCAGAATCAGAATAGGATAATGAATCACGTTAAAAGTCTTAAAATGGTCACAGACGTACATAATATTGTGAATTGTCACTTTGCCTTTGTGACCATTTTACGAATCATAACGTAATGGTGTAACGTATTTTACGAATTGTAACATAATAGTTTTTTTGAGCGACTTATTATTAGGAGATAAGTTGTAAGCTACTAGCTGTGTTAAGTACGGTCAAATCTTGAAACAGAACCTCGCACTCAGTCAGAACAGTTTGTAAAAGTACTACTAAATATGCTTTTCAAGAATTGTCGTCGTCAATACATGAAAATAGCTTCACTACGGAATATAAAGTTATTATTTCGATGCATGCTGTGTATTAAGGCGAGGCAAAAGTAGGCATTTAGCGCTGTAGGCTGCGCGCAAAATACTTCGCGTGGACACAGCGCGTTCGTGAACTCGCGTGACCTTGCCCAGCGACACAGCATAGAAATATGCAGTTGGATAAGTAATATTACTTGACTTTTATGAAATATTTTTTCTATGATCAAAATTTGTTACGATAAATTAGAGCTTTGTTAATAAATGAAATAATTGTCTATAAAATATAAGAATATAAAATAATCATAATTGGGCAGTTTGAGTAACTAATTGAAAATAAACAGCCAGTTCGCTATTAGTAGGTTCGAGAACTGTAAAGATAAAATTTTGATTTGTATATGTGTTTTTGTGTAAATTGCAATAAGTGTATTTTTATTGAACCTTCCTATTTCATTCAAACAAATTTCATTTTTTTTTAAAATAAAAATATAATATTTACAATCACAAAACTAGAAAGAAACTCAACTAAATAGATGAAATTAAAATATTTACTATAGGCCCGGCGCAGCCCTATCGCGTACGTACCACTCGGCTGTAGGTAATTATTTCAAAGACAGGGCCGAGTCACAATACTGTATATATTTGTACTGTGACATATCTTTGGAGTGCATTCTTTTTATTTGTTACTTTTATTGCTTTACACGACTTTTTTCGCTTGCGTTGTTTATTGCCCATTATAACTTGCAACAATTATAATAAACTTGGTCAAAAACAGACGGTATGGTACGCGAAATTGTCGCGGAAAAAACTGACACAGGTCCGTCGTCGGTAAGCGCCAGCGCGCGACTAATCGGGCCTGTCCGAGCCGCCGCGAACGCTTTTAATTCATTTTAAAACATAGTAATTAAGAAAATAATGTTATCAAGTCAAACTCTGCCACTTTGTCTAGAACTAATTAGTTTCTTTAATTTAATATAAAAATTAAATGTAAAACATCAGTAATTTAGTCATAATATTGAAAAAAAATTACAAAAAGAGGTAACTTTGCGATTTTTTTCTATCGAGTGAAGTTCATCAGATCTTGCAACTGAATGCGACTGTGACTAGATAAGATCCTTAACTATAACATATTTTTTTTTAAATTTTTAAACACTATATTCTTTGTCTCAGATGGTTTTAAAAAACTCAAATGTGCGCCCACCTCGCCTTAAATAAAGTTAGCTACGCCGAAGGCTGTTTAATATAATTTTCGTAAAAACACACTTTTCACTTTATGTAGGTTTACCGGAAAACTGACATTTAGCAAACGAGACTTTTAATTTTAATGGTCACCTACAATATTACCATATACACCATTATTTTTAGGTCGTTCTGGAGCCGAATACCATGAACTCGATCATCGAACTCGAAACGATTGGGACTATTTAAAAAAAAAATAACAATAAAAAAAAAACACGAAAGAATAAATTTAATGTTTTTTTTGTGAAATAATGAGTTAATCGATAAATGTAGGGAACAGCTGATTTATTTTTCGCATATGGTCGCAAGCGCCACTGCTAAGCAAGCGATCCTCACTTCGGGCAGTGTTATTGGGCTTTTCCATCAGGAATTTCTCAATAGCAGCCACGGAATCTGGATTTGTGCCCGGTTGATGGCAATAAGGTAGCCCCCTATTACATGGGACTTAAACATAACTTGCGAAATGTGGTTTCGCCTCTGCCTAACCCTTCGAGGATATAAGGCGTGATTTTGTGTATGTTATGTCCCTTAGATTTGATGCAATCGGAATCCGCGTGGGCGCATTATTACAGCAACAAAATGTCACTAGTAATTAAGGATTTCCGAAATCCATTCAAGAAATCGTAATTGATTCAATGCATATTCACTAACTATTCACATTTTCATACATTTGTCTCGGTAAACAAACGAGTCTTGCTAAATCGGATTCGTTTCGTTGGCAAACGTTAATTAGAATCTGCCATGAACTTAAGGAGACATGGATTTATGGTAATAGACCTGTGCTGAGTACGGTGTGATAGGGTAGATGGAAATGTACAGACGCCAGCGCATCAAGTTACGACAAACTGTTAAATTTTCTCATCCGAATTTGAACTTAACCACCAACATTTTATGGTCTAAAATTATTTGGAGAAAGTTGACAGTTAGTGGAGACTTTATGTGCTGGCGACTGTCATTTCAACCTTATTACTTAGGGCATAAGGGTGGAAAGTGGCACATCGTCAGTGATCTCGGTAGGACCTGGATACCTTTGTGGTAGGTACGTGTTGTGCAATTTGTAATGTTTAAATGATTGGTTGTCGACTACCACACTTTGATGCGAATATTAATTAGTGGTTTAATCATTTGTACATACGTTACCGAACTATGTAGGTACTCTCCGTGGGCGTTACTCAAGATAACACGTAGGCCTTTCTGCAATAGGCATATAATGTACTTACAAGATTATCTTTTTCCTGCAGCATCAACCGCGTGGAGGTCTAAAAACCATGTCGAAATATTTAATTTTGATTTATTAAAACTTTATGCACATAATGATAATGACCTAAAATAATAAATTGCCGGCACTCTAGAATAAACACATCCAGAAAAAGGTCAAAACAAAATCACTTTAATCAGTGTTTTTTTTTTTCTTCGATATCTTTGGTTAGACGTACTGAACGCTGTGTTAAAATTTGTTTATCTATTTTAATGGGATCTTATATACATACATACAAACAAAATATACAAAGTAAAGAGAGATAAATATACATAGATAAAAAAAAACAACAAATTAATTGTGGTACGAGTCTGCCAACTTCTTATGTAAGTGTTCGCGAGCTTTTATCTTAAATATGAAATGTGAAATATGTCTCAGCTTTCATTGTAATCGGTCAAACGGTATTGTAAATATAAATCTCATGTATAACAAACATTCGTTTGCAATAGATTATCAAAAAAATCTAGTACATAACTCCTCATCGTGAAAATAAAATGTTTTCAAGAACAAACGCAAAAGGACCAAAAAATTTGCGAATTAGAAGAATATCTCCGAAAATCACAGCATAATTCATTACCGTTTATATCTCACCTGTCACCCACGGACAGTAGGAGCTAAACATGTTGTAACCCATTGGACACACGGCCTTAACGACTTGAGGACGCGTCGACAGGTGTCTAAGAGGAAATAAGTTCTTAGCGTAGCATCTGTGCTGCAGCTTCCCAGCGCTTGGGAAAAACTTCGAGAGTCTATCCAAATCTTTGATTCCAATTGATGGAATTTCCACCTAAATGAATATGACCTTTATGCTGGTGTAAATTAAGTTGATTTCAGAAGGTCTAGATAACTACTATTTAAAATGTCATGAAATGTTTTGAACTTTAGGAGTGAATTTTGAAGTTGCTTTTCCAAAAACATTTATTTGTTTACAAGTTTGGTAGCTAAAACACGAACACAGGTTATACACCTCCTGACAAAAAAATAATCGCACCTACAAACAGAACTTGGCTTTTAAGTGTTCTAATACTTGATGGTTATTTTTACTTTAGTATGAAGGGATGTGTGAGGCAGGTTTATCTTTAATGTGTAGTATGTACAACGGAAATGTATTTGAACAGGATTTTTGGCTGATGATTACTAGAAATCTCACGGTAGCTTGTTTAAAGTAATAGTAGAACAATCTTAGTTCAAGAGACCCTAGAAAGATGGAGTATTGTACACTAAAATTGCCCAGTAGCCTGCTTCTAAGCATGTCATTGTCATTGGCAAAAAAGTTCAAATGTGTTTGGCCCAAAATTCTGCCATGCGAACTCCGCCCACTGATACACTGATGGTCATCAAGTAGTTTTGATGTTGCGAAAAGTACCAGTAAGACATGGAAAAAATTGCAAAATCTGTTTCAATTTGATGACATTTTTTTTATCATTAAAACCGCGACGTCCGGAAACCCCCTAAACAAATATTACTGGCTTCTAGTACCCAATAGCCAACACGTACCGCCCTGCCTATAACTAGCACAGCTAGTCCGACTCTTACTTTTACCTTACCAACGGGAAGGGCATCTCTTGTCATTATCGAATATCCTCCGACATCCGATCGGATTTAATCTGTTCTTATGTTATGCGTTATCGTGACGGGAAGTTGTCGACAGGAAGCGAGTAAAAATGTTATGTCGGGCGAGTAATGGCAAGCCAACATGGATCGGCTTTTTACTTCGACCGAGTAGGGTTGGCGAGATCGGTGCGTGTGTAATCTCCGAGGTAGTGGTAATCTTCGGTGGTCTTTTGGCGTGAAATTTGACGGGTTTCAACATCTCTTTCTTTATCGTGTGGTTCGTGTCTAAACTGGTGGTACCTTGGTGGTGGTAGTTAGGGGGTTTCAACATGAAATCAGAATTTGGAGAGTATTTCTGGGTTTATGAAAAATACTAAATCTTCATTAGTACTTTTAATTTTTTAAGAGCTGGTTCGAGGTGGCGCGAGAAAAGAGTTCGTGAAAGGAATTGGGGAAGGCGTTTTCTCAGAAGTAGGGCAGTATAGGCTAAACAAAAAAAAATCTCTAATCCATAATATTAGTACTGTATTTTTGTTGAGTATTGGCACATTTTTGGCCAATTTGCAGTGCACATTCCACCGTGTTCGGTGCAAGGTTTCATGTATAAATTCCTTAAGAGTTCATTGCTTCGTTCTCCGATTACAAAGTATCACAGGTGCAAGCCCTGCTCTGGTGGCCGGTGACAAATTACGCTTCAGCGATCTGAGTTTCCGATTTGATGGAATCTACGGAGTTTTTAACGCGGCTCGCGTTGCCAAGTTTTTGCCCCATAATAATTGCATGACCAAACAATAAGAGTTGAGTAACATCTCACAAAAAATACCGACAATTTAGAAATTACTGCCGCCGGAAAATACTTGACGGCTTTTGAGGTTTTCTGTTTCTCTCTTGAATTTCTTTGTGAGGTTAACCAAAGTCTACGAAAGTTGGACCTTAGATGTGAAGTTAGGTCCATCTACTGTTCGACTTCCAGGACCAGTTGCCAACACGGGACATATTTTCAGTTCAGTAACATGCATTGCATTTTTCTTTTACCGACCGATATATTTCAGTGTTTTTCGGTGTATTTCAGTGTGTTTCAGTGATGCATCGATTCATTAGTACAGAATATGGATTCCTCGTAAGATTGAGAATGTGCAAGATTCTTCTTTTATGCATGATCCATAAAAAAATACTTCAGTTTGATTTCCATTTTCCCTATAGGATCTTCCTCTTAACACTTCAATAAGAAATATTCCCTTTTAAATACGTTAATGAAGTAATCTTCCGTTAGTGCTCATCTGGCCGGTGATTACCTACACCCGTTTGGTTTTTGTGTGCGCGCGCGCAGGCGGCTGTAGCCGGACGGACGACTAACCGTATCGGTTATCATTATCACCTGAGAGGGAACTAGTGATCTAGTACTTCTAATAATAATTTTGTAGCTGGCCTGTCGCTTGGTGTAATTAATTCTTGGAGAGTTGAAAAGTATTTAATTTAAGAAGTACTACTAAAAAGAGGTTAAGTTCGTAGGTTTGGATGTTGGAGGTTATCTACGAAAGTACTCCTCCGATTTAAAGAAATCTTCTACTGGTGCAAAGCTACAATATTACAGAGTACTATGGAATGTATGATGGTTCATCAACGCGGATGAAGTCGCGATGATAAACAATTTCTGAGCATTTTGACTTAGAAAATGTTGCTAGCGGCCCTTGTCAAAATTTAATATAGTGTGTAAGTAGCTCTAGAATTAAGGAAATAGCACACATATCAACTCGGAAAGGGATCGTCACCGTATCAACTCGAGCCATTCAGTATTATTTAAATGAAACTCCTACTGCAACGCGCACTAATCGGAATCGTAATGTAATCGCCTCACCTCGGGACAAGCTCACAAACCGCGGTGATACGGTGACAATCCCTTTCTGAGTTGATATGTGTGTACCTTTAATAGTACACCGGCAAGGAACATTTTGAAGTGTTTATAGATCTCATTTTTTGAAATAGGGAAAATTTGGATTTTGGTCACCTTCACCCCTTTTATCTTTTGAGGAGCTCGTGGCAAAATGATAACAGCCGCTCGGATCGATCTTCAGATTAAGCCGCGCTTGCCTAAGTTAGTCCGTGGTGACCACCATTACATACCGAGTTTCCTCCGTGCTTCGGAAAGCATATTAAGCCGTTGCACTATGGAAAATGGTAGAACAAGCGCATATCAAAAATGCTCTTTACGAATATCATAATTTGGCTAATATGGCTATTTTATTAGGTTCTCTAATAGTCGAATTATAATATTCATTTGGATTTTTTCACTTAATGCGCGAAATTATATTTTTTTTCATAGATAGAAATACATAGAAAACAGAAGTGCCAAACTCAAGTCTTTGCGTATACATGTTTCAATACCATATTGTGAAAAAAATACTTGGTACAGATATGCAGTATTATACATTTTTAGAAAGGTTATTTTATGCCTTTTGCGATACAGCTTAATGATTTTAAAAAGTAAATAAAAATATTTCAGATATTACTTAAAAAGTGACATACCTTATTTTTCACTTATGTTTTTTTCCGTCAAAGGTTTTCAATGTTACCCACGTCTGCCCAAGCGCTACTTTTTGTGTTGACTAGTAGTCTAACTATTCATAAATAGAATACAAAAAAAATCAGCTGCATTTATTTGCGGTTTTAGAAGATATGAGAAAAAAACTGATAAAAGTCAGAACCCGAAAATTGGTATCTTTTGCGGTTTACCACTAAATTTGGGGAATATGCTATAGAAACTGCAAGAATCTATGTAAGTAATTACGATTGGTATTATATGCCATCCTCCGTTCATAAAATACTCATACACGGAGAAAACGTTATCAAACATTTTGCGATGCTTCCTATTGGACAGCTATCGGAAGACGCAAAAGAGTCTCGCAACAAAGACTACAGAAACATACGACTTCATCATGCCAGAAAATGTTCCCGATCTGCTACAAATGAAGATGTCTTTAAAACGATTTTATACACGTCAGATCCATATATAACAAGTTTGAGAAAACCGTACGTAAGAAATGTGAAAGATCTTGAAGAAGAGGCACTAAGTCTTTTAAACGTGGCACCTGAAAGTGAACCCACATTTACTGACCCTGATCCTGATCATAGTTATTACTTATATTTGTCCCTCATTCCCTGAAGCCAGAAGAATATAGGATGTACCTACCTATTAGTTATATGATTTTAATTTAGTAAATTGTTTTCATATATATACTTTGTTTACCTTGTTGTAATTAACCATAGTTTAATATTTTGAGTCACTATAAACTTGTATTCCATTTGAAATAAATTTTTAACAATTTTTTTTCCTGATTTTTTTCCCATTTCTTTCATTCTATGCAAAAAAACATACATAGATATACAAGAAAACACTATAACTACACATCATTCGAATCTCGAAACTTTACTGCATATTTGTGCCAAATTTCATCACGATACGACAAAAATTCACGAAGTTACAGATTTTTGATCCGATACGGACCTATATTTTCCATAGTGCGTTGGTCCCGGGTGTCATTTGTAGATCTTTGACTGTCGTTAAGTAGGTAGTCAGTGGCGCGAAAGTCTGACAACCAGTCTTACCAAGGGGTATCGTATTACCCAGTACTAACTGGGTTGTGAAGGTGAGATAGGCAGTCGCTCCATGTAAAATACTGGTATTCAGCTGCATCCGGTAAGACTGGAAGCCAAACCCCAACATAGTTGGGAAAAAGGCTAGGTCTTAAGCTTTTGTGATTATTTTATTCAGCACTCAATATCGAGCATGTTTCGATGTTCTTCATACCGCTCTGGCATGTTCTTTCATGCCGTTGCGATGTCGGTGACACATCTACTACAAAGTTAAGTTCGGAACAAGAAAGAACGGTAAAAAAACGTTGTTTTCTTCAGGAATGTCGTAAATTGTGCGCGGAAGTTTATCAACTTGTTTACTTTCAATAAGAACATGTCACATCGTAAAGTCACCGGCTCACCGCAACTTGCACGGTTATTTGACGGTAACATGCCATGTAATTATTATCGAACGAGGGCAATGAAGATTTTGTGTACTGTTTTTTTCAAAAAATCATTTTATGGCAATAGGCTCGCCCCCTATTACATGGGACTTGGGGAAATCACTGGTGAAATGTGGGTCTACTATTAGGTCCACCTCTGCCTAACCCTTCGGGGTTACAGGCGTAATTTTATGTTATATTAATTTTATGTGCAGAGATCGCTAACGTATTTACCCATTTTGTTACAACATTAGGTGCATTTTATCAAGAAAATCTTAAGGGGTTATTCCGGTTTATTCATTAGGGAATACAAGAATATTAAGATTAACATTGCCACGGCTTTTATACATATATTCCTAAAAAATCTGTTTAAGGGTTACGCCGCACCTACCACATCGTACTACGTACATCGCACTTTTCGATGCTCCTATCCTTTACTGTCGCGCAGAAACGTCATTTGCTAGAAGGAGAAACAGAACGGGAATGCTGTAGCACGCGGCAGCATCGATGATGCGGTCGGCATCATGCAACCTTAGCCGCTGTTGTACCATAGTTTGGTACAACACCTACAAATTGATTCCTAAAACAAGACTCTTTCCAGAAGAAAATATTTTCTTCTTTATTTATCGTGAGGTTAGTGCCTAACCTGGTGTCAGAGTTTTTATGCCGCCCATGGGCCTTTGACTGGGCTTTACATGCTGTCGAGAAATATCTTTCAGGCATGCTGGTTTCCTTACGATGTTTTCCTTCACCGAAACAAGTGATAATTATGCAATATGGACATGAATGCGAAAAATCAGAAAATGTTTTATGAAAAGAACATTCCTGCCGTACACCTTTCTTAACTGTTAACTTAACTATACATCCGGTAATAAACTAGGCCTATAACAAGGCTACAATGTTAAAACAATTTCCTACGACAGCAAAATTAATATGTGACCAGAGTTATAATTACCCTGCGTTCAGTACCGCGGTCACGTTTAACAAAATAATATAATAATTATGCACATTATGCGTGATGTTACTAGAAGAGACGTGGGACGTTGTACTGGTAGCAAAACAAGGCGCAATTTTCATTTTTTTTTAGTTTTATGTACTTACTTACTAGCTTTGCCATCATGTTGCGAAAAATACCTAATCTTAAATCACTATCAGCCTACCTAACAGTCCACTGCTGGACATAGGTCTCTCAACTTGACTCTCGGCAACTCTCATTTTATTGTGCTATAACAAACAATTAATGAATGACTACATAATATAAAAGAAGAGGACGCCTGATTTTTGAAGGGTTAGGCAGATTATTCCCTAAGAAAACTAACATTTCGCCCCATTGATTTAAAAGTCCCATTTAGTAGTCATGAGTACCATGTAATAACAAAACAACTCAAACACGAACGTTCATTATTGGCACAAACATCAAACCGTACAAAAACAAACCATTTAACCCAATTTAAATCAAAGATCTTCGACCCACACCAATTTAAAAAAACACGGCAAAATTCCTCAACAATTTCGCAAATACCGTTCACAAAAAAAAACCCAATCATTTAACAAATATGTACAATAAATAAATCTTCAGAAATAGTTAACTAACCAATTAAAAGGCCTTACATACCGATACACATGGTTAAGTAAATTGGGTATGGTAATTGTTTTGCTGTCGGTACATCCGCGTGCCGTGGGAAAATAGTAAACGACGCGTGGTACACGACTGAGATGTTAGTGCGTATGTGTGTGGTTGGGAAGTCGGGAACTGAGGGAAACTAGGAGATTTACTAGTCATGAAGTAAGATTTACCAAAACCTAACTGAAAAATGATGAGATGAGCTTACATTACTCCTCAGTCCTCAGGCACTTGCTAATTATTTTTTTATTCAAATCAAATAACTATTTACTCCGAACAACAAGGTCTAGGGACCTAGGAGACTAGGGCCCAGGGGCCTAGGGGGAGGGGTCCAAGTAGGGTTTTATTGAACCTGTGCTTTGGCGGAAGAAAAATCTCAGATGTCGGGAAGTGTGGTAAAATCCTGACACTAAGGCAAATCCACTCAATAAAAATCTTAAATTCTTTCGTTCACTGACAGACAAGATACAGCCTAAGCCACTGGTTCTAGTAGCATGCACGACAAGCAAAGACAGGGTTATGATTTTAGTAAAGGATCCTCCTTTACTAAAAACATGACCCTGTCTTTGCTGTCATGCAGTCGGGATTTTGAATAAAGAAAAGTAATATTTTAAAGTGGTATGGATTTTCGACATTATCACCGGCGGGAAACTCAGCTTTGTATTTTAATAACTCAAAATATCTCCGATTAAAGTGACATTGAGTTTGAAAGGGAAGTAAATATGTTTTCTTTGCGTTATTGTCTCCACGTCGTTTTTATATTCTTATTTCGTCTCCAGGTTCGGTACCAGTTAAACTGATCCTATAGAAAGTTCAGGGATTCTTAACATATACCAACATCCCCACTTCCTCCGCTACATGTACCTAGACACATACACGCGGTCACAATACATCTCGCATGCTAAGCCTGTCATTAACATTACTCGTTCACATTGTTGTATGAGAGATTACTGTGATGTCTGTCGCTAGAGTGGGCGGTATGGAAGTGCTACTGGTCTTTAAAACTTATGAATTAATTATGCTCAACTGGTTACGAAAATAATAATTCAATTTATTTAAATGAGCATTCTGGTTTAAAATGTAAATCGAATCATTTTCATTTGTTTTATTGTCTTTTTATATGCTGTTTATGTGAGTTGTTGGAAATTCCTAGTACATCCTTGTTTAGAATTCTACTAATTTGTATACAAGAATCTATTTAATAGTAATATTGACAATAATAAGGAAAGCACGTTAAGCTGTTGGTCCCGGCCGTCAATTGTAGATCTTTGACAGTTGTTACAAGTAGTCAGTGGCCCGAAAGTCTGACAACCAGTCTTACTTAGGGGCACTGAATTACCCATTACTAACTGGGTTGTTTTTTTATTACAAAATGGGCCTGCTCTTGACCTCGATCACGCCTGATGGTAAGCGATGGATAAGGTCTGTGATGGGACTAGCGTGCCCAGAAGATGCCTGTTCACTCTTGCTTTGAAGGCAGACGGGTTATATGTGCGGGGGTACACAGATGCCGGCAGAGAGATCCACACTTTAGCAGCTGTGCGTATAATAAACGTGGAGGAGAAGCGCTGAGTAGGTACGACTCGTCGGGATATCAACCAAGTGTGGATGGTACGCCGCAGTACGTCTGCTAATCCGGTGGTAAAAGGGTGATGGTGGGATCAGATCGTGGAGCTCCTGCGCATACTCTCCGAAGTACAGTCCGTAGAAGACCGACAGAAAGCAACATTACGCCGATGAGGCTGTGAAGCGGGCTGTGAAGCGTAGCTACCAACGTCTCGTCGCCTATGTGCCTTTTAGCTCTGCGTTCCGTTCGTTGCGGAGGTCGGATAGGCAGGTGCTACATGCAACATACTGGTATTCAGCTGCATCCAGTTGGACTGGTTGCCGACCACAACATAGTTGGGAAAATGCTAAAAAAATCCACCCGCCCCCGGCTTCGCCCGCGCTGCGTTCGGAAATTATTCCACGGGATCGTACTACCGGGATAAAATCCTATACGATAATCCAGCTGATGAAAGTGTCTGTGTGCTAAATTTCACCCAAATCCGTTCAACTGTTTTTGCGGGAAAGAGGAACAAACATCCATACATACTCTCCAACTTTCGCATTTATAAAAATAAATAATAGTAAGATTCATAAGTAAGGTTCCAAATACAATGTATTAAGGCAAGGCCTCCTCTAAAAAGACCTACATCGGCACAACATAAGCCCTATTTTCACTCACAACTTATTATAAAGTTCCGTAACTAGTGTTACACGGCGCAAGCGCATCCCAGAGACGGATGTCCTCTGTAGCCCGTTACTAACGGATAGGGATATAGGCCACAACGGTCCGCAGCGCGCCTCTCCTATTATATGGTATAACATAACCGTTTGATTGCCAAGGCGGAATATATTGATCTCGTTTTCTTTGGATGTCGAACTTCCCTATGTTTGGATCAGTACTGCTTGCGTGTACGGCCTTGGATTCGTTTCTTATCAGAACTAATCTCTTATTTGTCGGTTATTTGATGTAATGTTAAATTGAGTTCTTGGTTTTCTGAAATTATCTTAAATGTTTAAAAAATATATAGAAGAAAAGTGAGGAAACCCAACCCCGGAAATATGATCTAACAGAAGAATGAAAGGGTAAAGAACTAGAATAGCATAACTGGGAAAAAGCAGCTTAAAAATCAAAATTTTGAGAGATATTTTCTTGTCATAGCATAAGCATAATCAGCCTATAATGGTCCCACTGCTGGGATACAGGCCTCTTCTCTATGAGAGGGAATGGGCCCACCACGCGGGTCCAGTGCGAGTTGGTAGATGTCACATGTCTTAGAATTTTGGTTCTATCAGCCGAAGATATTCTTAGGTAATAGAAACTACGTCTGAGTGCCTTGTTCCCGAAGGGAAGCCGTCAGGAGTCTGCTTCTTAGGTGCCTTCGGCCCTGTTAGGTCTATTAGAAAATGACTCACAAGAAAGTTCAAACGATAATTTTATCATCTCAAATCTTCACCGCATAATTTCGCCATCACAGTCTGCTATTCGCTCGCATGTCGTACTCAGAACTCACAAAAGTAACTTTCTCATAGCAATAGCTGTACCGAGCAACCGAGCACCATTCATAAAGTATAATTATTATTTACTGAATGAAAACCACAGGAAATGGCCTCCCCCGGCCGCGACCAATTGCAAGCCTTCGGTTACGTCAATATCGCTATTACGCGAGACTTGAGAATCGTAGCTGAGATGCGTGCAGGCTGTGGTTTGTAAAGGCGAGATTGAACGGAAGTATAAGAATTTTGTTAAGAGTTGCCTAACTTTGATCATGTCCAACACCATGACCGTCGGTTTGGCCTATATACGGGGTGGCAGAGACATCGACCAACAAACTATTACCACGTATTCAGTGCATCATTTCGAACCCCCCACAGACATTTTTCATCGGCAATTTTAAAAGAAATCGATTGATCCATACATTTTGTTCGTTTACGTAGGTATTTCACTTTTGTAAGAAACCATCTGATTTTCCGATGAAAAATTGCCATGTGGGAAGGCTCGGAATGATGTAGTGAATACATGGTATTCGTTCATGCGTCGATATCCCTTTCACCCTGTGTGAAATCCTACTGCTGTTCAACTTGTTTTCTAAATGTTCAATGAGCTCTCGTGAATGCCTTCTTATATCGCTTTCGCGATCTGCCTAGAGCATGCGACGTTGTATCAGGGTTCAGGGTTGAGGGTTCGTTAAGGTTAACCATCAGCATCCGGCAGATGTACCTATTATAATTCACAAAGTAATTATTCTAAATAGCGACAATTAGCAAAATGATTCTAAGAAGTTAAGAACTTTCAACTCATGTAAGTCGGCCTATCACATTCATTTGCTCAGATTCGGCATCTCCTCAGCTCCGCTACAACTCCATCCCCTCATCCAGTCTGACCCAGCTACCTTTTTAAGATCGTCGGTCTCGCTACAATTTACAATTAAATAACAAATATCCAAGAAACACTCCAGTGTACATTGTAGCCTGGTCTTTCCTCACCATCTTCCTGCCCTTATCCCAATTTATTTGGGGTCGGCGCAACATGTCTTCTTCTTCCATACTTCTCTATTACTCGTCGTCTCAGCAGTCACCTCCTTTCTAGCCATATCATCCTTCACACAGTCCATCCATCGTTTCTTTGGTCTTCCTCTACTAGGCTACTGTAGCCTTGTGTTTATTCCTCGTATATCTGCACGAGCAAGGCGACAATAGCAGGGCTGACTGCCGTGACCTGTGCCTTTAAAAAGCTTTCTGTATGTAGAAATTTGATAATGGAGACACAAATATTTTGCAATGCTTTGGTGTCGCCAGTATTGCAGTGGAATTGTGACCTTCCAATAAGTGTAGGCTTATGGGTGTCGCCAATTTAGTAAATATTGTTTACTTTGGAGATGCTCATAATATGTTGTAAATAATGGGGATTATTCATAAACGCTGCTTGAGCCTTTTTTTTCTTCTTTTTTTTGGGATGGGAAATCATCAAATGACTCCTCCCGCTCTAGGCGGAGCGGAAGGGAGTGTCAGACTTTTACTGACTAAAACCCATCCATGTTCCTTCTTTTGCCCTTTGTGTTCCAGGGCCGCGGTATCTCCTTCGAACAGTCCCGCAGCCCAACGCTACTTGAGCCTGAGTTTGTGATTAGCGACTGTTTATGAATACATTTTTGACGTTTAAACGTCTCTTAACTCAAACTCACTTTCATGGTGGTACAGTCATACACACGCAGTGAGTCATACACGTCCAAAACATGATTGACCTCCACTTTAATAACAACATTGTTACATTTGACTCACCGATCGACCTCAAAAAAGTAAATACACACCGTGGCCGCAGCCTTACATTCCAATCCCGAGTACACTAACAAAAATCGTTTGTTTTTATCTACAAGTTCACCTCAACCAAATTCCGTACTGCTGGCAATTATAGTATGTGTGTTTCCCGTTACAAAATTATATTATTTTTTTCGTTAACATTCTTAGCATGGCCGCCTCAAGTTTCTGTGTCTACAAAAAGCTCCCTTATTTACTTGACAAATACGAGCGTAGTGGACAAGACCACAAGATGTCTTGCGGACGTGACCAATTGAACCGGATGCACGCCCGTGACCGGAAGTCCCCCTTTCATCTCAAAATGGCCGCGTCGAATCTGTAAGAAGCAAGGAATTTTTCTAGGCTGCTGACCACTGAATATTTGTCAAACAACTCCGGCGATATCACGAAGCGAACTTTTTTTGGTGACGGTTTTTAGGCTTCTCGCCGACTCGCGGATACTTTTTCATTGATCTGGTCATTGGAGATGCTGAGCGTTCCAGTAAACGAGTTAGTTGGTAGTAAAGCTTAGATAAGATTTAAAGTATAACATGCAATTAATTATTGAAAGCCGGATTTAGGGACTTATACCTACCTACTGAAAAAACAAATGGGTCCTCGAATCTTGTTCGCTACTAACAGTTTATAGAACTGTTAGTAAAAAGATAAGGCAAATTATAATTATTCATTCAAGTGTCAACATAAGAAGCTTATTCCAAGTTCCCTGATTTGCTTGTCTATGTGTTTTCTCTTCACTGCGCATATAGAACAAATTAATGGTCAGCAAAAATGAGAAAAAATATCTTTATTCGAATGCAAACTTACGTTAATTGACGCAAGGTTTGTTTACTCGTATATTTAAAACTTGTTTTTTTCTCATTTCACAGGCAAGCTGTACGCAGCACTGGGTCGTCGTGGCGGTCGTGTGGTCGGCAGTGACTTGCTGAGCGGTTCAGCACAGTTCAGAGTGCAAGCCTTACTGCCGGTCGCAGAGAGCTTCAAGTTCGCGCTTGAACTGAGGACTCACACTTCAGGACTCGCCGCGCCTCAGATGTTGTTCAGTCATTGGGAGGTCAGTATACATTATGTATTATAAGTTATATAGTGCCCAGGAGCTAGGAGTCACACGTCGGGGTTCGCCGCGCCCGAAGTTATACCCAATATTAGAAATTCCACTGTTTTCCACTTAAACTTACTAAACATTAATAACTGAAGCTAACACAGTACCTATACCTACAAACTGGATTCGTGGTTGAAAGCCTTAATATATCTCCATTAACACAGCTATCCATCAATTTTGTGTACAGTCGCCAACACATCAACTTACCACAAACTGTTAAATTTCTCCAAATGATTTTAAGCCATAAAATTATGAAGGTTAAGTTCAAAATCGAATGAGAATATTTGAGAGTTTGTGGGAACTTGATGCGCTGGCGACTGGTCAAGATCTATTTATTTTTAATCACCCACTATCCGGCCTATGTTGCCCAAGAAGTAAAAAAATCATAACTGGTTAGATCTTGTCTAACTTGAAATACACAAAACTAAAACCACTTTTGAACCTCTTTTCAGGTGATAGACATCGATCCATTCTGGAGGCCTCGCACCGAAGAAGAGTACCTGCAATGGGGAGAGAAATGGGACGGAGTGAACCGTGCCAAGGCCTACATGGACTCCGTGCGCACCAGGAAGGGACTAGCTACTGACAAGCAGCTGGTCCAACATGCTGAGAAGCAGAGGACTCTATCCAAGAATAAATAGCATTTAGACAACATTAAAGATAGCTTGATACACGCCTTACACTCATAGCTGCACGCTAGGATTCTTGACATTACCTTCATTTCATCATATTTTAATTATAATATCAAAGCTAGAAGACACTTACTTAAGTAAATTCGGGTGGCGATTTAGAGGCTTTCATCCGTCAAGGAAGTGGTCTACCAGTCAACACTATAGAGATAATTTCGGTGCGTGTATGAAATGCTACTTTTTCCTGAATCGGCTTGGCTATCGTAGGAAAAGTTCTGCAGCATGACGGGTAGAACTACCCGTTGACTATCCCCCCCCCCCCCCCGCTCTGGGCGGAGTGGAAGGGAGTGTCAGACTCTTACTGACTAAAAACCACCCATGTTCCTTCATTGGCCCTTTATGTTCCAGGGCCGCGGTATCTCTTTCGAACAGTCCCGCAGCCCTGGCAATCCCCATCTGCAGAGATGGAGCAAAGACAATCACACCACTGCATAAATATCTCGACGGCACGATTGGCGCAGTGGTCAAGCGATTGACTGCTGCGCTGCATGTCGCGGGTTCGATTCCCGTACGGAACAAATATTTGTATGACCTACAAGTAGTTGTTCCGGGTCTGGGTGTTTTTCTATCTATAATATGTATGTATTTACAAAAAAAAAATGTATATATGTAGTTTATCAGCCATCTAGCTACCATAACACAAGCATTAGGTTGCTTAGCTTGGGACTAGATGGTGCTGTGTGAAATGTCCAGGGATATTTATTTATTTATATTTATCTGTAACTCAATAATTGATAAAAGCTATTTGTCTAGCATGCTCCATTCGTCAACAGCGTCACTATACATCATATTTTTATATTGATAATGCAAAGCGACCTATAAAAAAAAATGACAAGGCTTTAAATTTAATACTCTAGTATTTCAGTCCACACAAATCATACATTTTCATATACCTACGAAATGTACTTATAATATACAAGATAAATTGAGATAGGTACTCGATGTTATAGGTAAATAAATAGATAAGATAATATACCTAAACTGTGTGATAAATACCTTGTTAAATATGCGCAATCGACACGTTAGTTATTATGCTAGCATAGCTCGCACTCCAGCTATTATTCTAATAACCCCATAAGCCGGTTGGGAGATATCACAAGTTTTTTTTATTGTTGCCCCACACTATGAAATTTCTTCTGTATCGTGGGTGCATTTACAAACATTTAAACTCACATACACAAACAGCCAGACCCGGAACATCCATCTGTAGGCTGTACAAATATTTGTTTCGTGCGGGAATCGAATCCGCGACACGCAGTACAGCAGCCAATCGCTCAGCCGCTGCGCCAACCGGTTTCCTCACGATCCCAACACCATTTTGAGATCAGTGATGATGAAATAAATTACACAAAGTAATTCACCTAACTAGGTTTCAGGTTCCATTCCAAACAAATACGTACATACAAACCTACGTACATACAATGTTCTATTTCTGTACTTCTATTATAAGTAAGCTTTTCGCAAAGGAATCCAGTTTCCATGTTATGAGAAAATATTAATAACTTTGAAAGGTAAAAGCATTTCTCATGCAAATGTCGTTGGCTTAAAATAGCTCGTGACGTCTGCATGATGACGTCAAACCAATCTATAAGTAGACCGAAAGAATACTAGGAGTGTTTATGTGTATTTATAAAGACTTCGTTATATAAAAGGAGGGTTGTTTACGGAGCTAATTTTACCGACGTTTGAATGGGGTAGAGCTTTTTTTTTTAAACATGCTTATATAACTTAAGCCATGTCCGAGACAATATTGATTGTAGGTACTCGATAAAATTGGCGGTTAACCACTTATAACCCTATGCCTTAAGCGTTAAGGTTGAAAAGTGGTCAACCCTCGACTTTCTCAAGTATAGATACATTAATTCCATCTAAATTTGTAAGCAAACACCTTTTTAGTAGCCTGGTTATCGAACCCTGTACCTTTAAGTTCAGCAGTCTGACTTGCTAACAACCTGACACCTTTTCTTCCAAAGAGGCTGTTAAAAAACATAACTTTGAATTTAGGTACTCATACGCTATAATTAATCAATTTATCACAGAATTTGGGTTCAAAATTTTCACCTTCCATGGAAAGCAGTAGGTGTACTTAAGTTTATAATAGTACCTTATTTATTTGTTAATTTATTTACACACAAATGCTTAACAGGACAATATATTAACATAGAACAGCACAAAGGTACTGCTTATTTCATAAGAAATTTAAAAAACACCAAAAAATGGAACTCCACCTCACAAGAAAGAAGAAGATACTCCTTATTTAATAAACACTTTCATTATAGTACATAAGTGCCAAAACCACCTATTTACTAACTAATTGAGCACTACGAAATCAATATATAATTAAGAAACCACAATATCAGCCTTGTTCATCATTCTAATTGACGACTTGATGGCTTATTTCCGCTTATGTATGTAAAAATATTAAATCCATAATTTCTACTAGAATAAATTGTTTTATAGAAAACTTGTGATTAAACCTTGTTGTGTATACATTTAACGAATTAATGTAATGTATTAGTTATAAATACATAGTATTTATTGATAACAGATTGTTTGACAATTGTGTTTGATGTACTTTTCATACCCCTATTTCTAATAAAATGTTTAAAAAATAAAATGTTTTATTTTAACGAAGACTACCCAAAAAGAAATGTGCTAAGTGCAGCTACATTTTTTTATATATATATTAAACTAGCGACCCGCCCCGGCTTCGCACGGGTGCATGTATTATACATATAGGTAAACCTTCCTCTTCAATCACTCTATCTATTAAAAAAAAACCGCATCAAAATCCGTTGCGTAGGTTTAAAGATTTAAGCATACATAGGGATATAGGGACAGAGAAAGTGACTTTGTTTTATACTATGTAGTGATGGGCCTACTCTTGACCTCAATCTAGTCCTGAGGACAGAGATGAGGTCGACGATGGAACGAGCTTACCCAGAAGAAGCCTATTAACTCGCTACTTAAATAGATTGGGATTGGAACACTGACGAAGGCAGGGAATTCCACTCCATAGCTGTGCGCATAATAAACGTTGTAGCAAAGCGCTTTAAAGGTCCCCCAACTGCAAGCAAAAATGTTGGTTTTCAGTTTTCCACTCTTGGACTCTTTAGTAAGGTTTAATTGAACTTTAAATAAACTATTAAGGTGAATGCTCCAACCAGCCCGCGAAATTCAAAATTTCTTGCGTTTTTTGCAATTTGCAGGCCAGTGCTAGGTTGTATGTTGATTAAAATATTATTCGCGGCTGTAAGACATATGTAGTTACAGAATTATAATCATCAAAATCACCAATACAACCCTCACCGTTCATAAAGGTGTAGGAACAAAAAAAAAACAGAAAAAGTCATTCCTACAGCTTTATGAACTTAGAGCGTTTTATTGATGATTTTGATGATTATAATTCTGTAACTACATATGTCTTACAGCCGCGAATAATATTTTAATCAACATACAACCTAGCACTGGCCTGCAAATTGCAAAAAACCCAAGAAATTTTGAATTTCGCGGGCCTGGTTGGAGCATTCACCTTAAGTAACTCCTTGTTCTCATTCAATACTGAAATCATTCAACTTGTTTTTTACCCGACTGCGCGACGCAAAGGATGTCTTTGTCTGTATGTATGTTCCTATGTGGCGTTGTAGAGACCAAACGTGTAGACCGATTTTGATGATTCTTACGTCAATCAATTCGTCTTAACCTTGTGAGTGTGACTGAAGACATGACAGTAATCAAAATTCACCACAGCGACAACCAGACGCCATATTGTCAAAATGAAAAAAGAAAAACTCGACGAACTACGTCAAGTGGGGTAGCGTTGAATAGGTACCTATTTAAAACTGATTTTTAGGTTCCTTTCATCATTTTTCATTTTAAATAACAGTTTAAATATTTGACAATCGGTTTACAAGTTATGTTATGAAGAAAGGAGAATGGGCAAAATTGCCGTAGCGTCCCATAGCGTTAAAATACATACCAATAGATGGATCTCTTTAAGAAAAACATTTCTTATTATGGCGACTTGTCTCGATTCAGAGTCAGAGAGGAGCTACAGAGCTCTAAATATGAGATTAAGTTAAATTAAATACTGTTATTTCGTCAATTTATTAACTTTCACTGAAAGTTTCAAACATCATAAAAGCCTAATAAACTTTCTTTTCAAAACATTAACATCTTAAATGCCGTTTTAGGAACAAATCCTTACAGTAAAAGTAGGTTGGACAGATCGTTAATTCTACCCCAACGCCCGATAGCAGATATGTAGTAATGGATTGATCTCCTCATATTTCTTGCTTTGACAACTTTTCTCGATTCAGAGTCAGAGAGGAACTACAGGACGGTGGCCAATCAACTACCTAATTAGATCAATAAAACCGAACAGACTACAAATTAGCAAAAGTTGGATAGTAGCAAATGTTCTTATTGAAAGCTCTTTCGAATGGTGTATAACTTATTGTTATTGCTAGAAAATCATAACTTCGGTGCCCAATTAGAGACACATTTAGGTCAATAATTCCAAACTGACTACGAATTAGCAAAAGTGGTGCTAATAGCAATACTTAGTTCTCTTTGAAAAAAAGCTCTATCGATAGTCTATATCTTATGACTATTAGTTGCCCGTAAACTCATGATTGGTTGTAAATAAAATCTTAACTTCGGTGAACAAAGTTCCCCAACTCGTAAAAGTCGTGTAAGTGGCAAAGGTTCTCCTTTAAAAGCTCTATCTAATGATGTATAACTTATGGCTATTGGTTGCCAAGAAAATTTTAATTGATTGCAAATAAAAACTTAATTTCGGTGTCCAAATAGTCGGCTATTTAAGTTAGTAACTCTGAACGGACTGCGAATTAACAAAAATTATGTTAGTAGCAAAAGTTGTCATTGACGAGTTCTCTCCAATGGTGGATATGTTTTTGCTATTGGTCAACCAAAAAATCAACTTCGATGCTCAAATAGTCACCTATTTAGGTCAGTAACACTGAACGGACAACGTATTGACAAAAGTCGTGATACTGGCAAAGGTTCTTGAAAAGCTCTATGCAATGGATTATAAGTTATTACTATTAGTTACTCAGAAAACCCTAATTGGTTGCCAAGAAAAACAGAACTTAACTTCGTTGTCCAACTAGTTTTCTATTTAGCGTAATAGCTCCGAATGGACAGCGAATTGCCAAAAGTTGAGTTAGTAGTAAAGGTTCTCCTTAAAAAGCTCTTTTCAATTATGTATATCTTATGGCTATTGGATCTTGGAGCAGATGTCCATACTTCGAAGCCTTCTCCTTTGAATGTTAACCACGGTCTTGTTAACGAAACAATGGGAGTTATAAGGACAATTTAGAGGCCAGCTCTTCGGAGGGACTAATTGGAACCCGGAGAATTGGCACAGGCTGTTTATATAGAATTTGACGACAAAACAATAAAAAACAATACGAGTCAAAATCGAACCATCAACGTTAGAATTCGATGCACTTCGTGGACAGGGTAAAATAGAGCGAAAGATATTGTGCTGGGGTGTAGGTAACTGTACACAAGCTCCAAGGAACTACTTTTGATCGAGGAGATCCAAATTAATTCGATCGATTATGCAGAATAGAAGAATAAAAAGTCGGGACCCATTTAATTTTACGTACGTTACGTGGTAAATAAAAGTCTGGGTCCAGACTGTTAATTCTTCTGTTATGCATAAGATTTATGATTTGTTTGTGTGTATCGATTTTAAAACTATTTCAATGGTGCAGTTGTTCAGTATTACCTTTAACAACATTCTAAACTACTGGGCTTGTTTTTTTCTTATTAGTTTTTATTTATTTTGGGTATTTTTTTTACGCTGTCATGTTTTATGTTTTTTTTAAATCATCATCATCTGCCTAGCCTTCTCCTAACTACGTTGGGTGGGGTCGGCTTCCAGTCTAACCGGATGCCGCTGAATACCAGTATTTTACATGGAGCGACTGTCTATCTGACCTCCACAACCCAGCTATAGTGTATTCACGGAGACGAGTTAGTAGAGCGCTATCTCACTCACACAATTTTTTAACTGCAATTGGTCAGTGATAAACGCTAAGGCGGTGTACACAGTACGAGTACCTACTTTTTAGTCTACTCATACTTCCCGTACTGTGCAGACGTGCTCTTACTTGTGACTGTATGCTCAACTTGTGAACCGACAGGTGTATTGGATTTTATGATTGATTGCTTTCTTTCTTTTGGAGAAGAAATTATCTGCGAGCTATCAAAAATGCACGAAATAATCATCAAAAAATCTACTATTTAGATTAAACTTGGGTGAACGAAGGTCCCACTACCTCAAAAGTAGTACGTAGTAAGTAGTGTGATTTGTCTGTAGTGCTTGGGTCGATACCACAGTGAAAAGCAGACGAGACGCTTTTATTAATGGACTAACGAATGGCTTGAAAACACCCAGATGATGATATGTTATAAACTTATAGGTAGATATTATAATATAATAAAGAAAATTTAATCATTAACTCTCGATTTTATTTCTTTTCTTCATATCCATCAGATATAAAAAAAAGTAGGTACCCATAAAAAAATTCTATCAAATAAATGTCTCTCAATTTATACGACAGACGAAGCCGCAGGAATAAACTAAGCGAACTTTTAAGAAGCGCAGTGTGAACGCACATTTACATTTCTAAGGTATTGTTAACGCCCACAGACCCTAAAAAAGATTTTTTTGTCTTTGTCATTTGTATGATAATGTGCGATAGAGAAGGCGCTATACTAACTCGTCTCCGTGAATACACTATAGCACTGGGTAACACGATACCCTTTGGTAAGACTGGTTGTCAGAATTTCGAGCCACTGACTAGTTGACTACCTTAATGACTGTCAAAGATCTACAAATGACAGCCGGGACCAACGGCTTAACGTGCTTTCCGAGGCACGGAGGAAACTCGGTATGTAATGGGTGGTCACACATCCACGGACCAACCTAGGCAAGCGCGGCTTAACCTGAAGATCGACCCGAGCGGCTGCTATTATTTAGCCACGAGCTCCTAACGAGTTTTATTTTAATATTTTATTTTTTCATTTATTAGTTCACTTTTTGACAAAGCAGGTGTGTTGTGTGTCAGTGACCCGACAAGCATTACCTACAAAAACATGAATTTTGACCATCTTTTATTAGGTACTTTATGAATTATTTTTACTGACACAGAACTAACATATATTGCTTTTTTGCCTGAGGGAGAAAATAGTCGACATCTAGTCGCTTCCTCGTCGGCAATGGTAAGTGCCTTATTAATAGCAAACAGCAACGAACAGCAAACTGCCGCATTTGCGCTGCCTTAGGGTCCGTTTCCACCAAGCGACTGTATCAGTATTGCCTTTAAGCATAAAATTGGGCTCCAAGATCGAGGCAGGGGAAACCCATGCTCTTGAGGATGATTGGTTATTTTCGTACCGGACGCAGATGGATGCCGCCAGCTGCTGCCATGAAAACGAAAAAGCTAGCTTTGGTTCTTCTTAGCGTGTCGATAGCAATCTAAATTGTATCAGCCCAGAACTAAGCTACTACTGGTAGCTTTGGTGCCAAGGTAGTTCGAGAAAACTGAAGAGATATGTGCTTGTTTGTTTGTTTCTTCTTAAAAATTACAATATTAGAGGCGGGATCACCGTTTAAGATATAAAAGAATGACCCCGTCCTGCATTTCATGGAACTTTAAATTGCGAAATGTGGGTGACCTATAGGCATACCTACTACCTTACCCTTCAGGGAATTACCGTGTTGTGTATGTCAAGACAGCCCCAGGACGTTAATCACATGCGTCATAGAGCGATGACTGTGGTCCATCGACGGTCATTGACTGGGATCTGCGATGGGTATCCTCAGGGATTTAAAGACTTGTCAGCAAACGGGAGGGGCCCGCAAGGGCCGGTGCCTGCCAGGGCTGCGGGACTGTATGAAAGAGATACCGCGGCCCTGGAACATAAAGGGCCAATGAAGGAACATGGGTGGTTTTTAGTCAGTAAGAGTCTGACACTCCCTTCCGCTCCGCCCAGAGCGGGAGGAGTCATTTGATGATTTCCCACCCTCCAAAAAAAAAAAAAAAAGTATCCTCAGGGATGGACCACCATTAGTCCTCAGAGGGTAGGGACAGGGGATAGGGTATCAATAAAACAACTGTTCATGTTCAATTAACTCATCTATCTATTATTTACAAAATCAACAAAAGAATCACAACTTCAAACAAAAATATACAAAACAAACTTTGAAATCATACAACCACGCGTCCATAACAATTCCTACTTGGTACAACTTAAAATCACTAATAATCATAAATCAGTTCTATCACCCATTGATACAATTACGCTATTTTACTTTTCATATTCACAAATGTAGCTTTATATTATCACCGGTTTAGGTTTTATACCGATTATCCTGGGCATTACATTTTGTTACAAGTTGACGCCCCTTTTAAATGTTCGGTTGAACTGTGCGGATAGATTACTGCTACACTCCGGACATAGGACTTTAATGGATAATAATTTACTGAAGTATCTGTCAAGGTCCCTCTCTAGCCAGTCCATAATCTGACTGCACCGGTTTGACTAAACTTGTAGTGGTAATTTCAAACAAGCATAAATTTTTCAATCATTTTGCTATTGTTACTGGGCTGATACCTTAATAAAACTTTTCTTTGACAAATAAATACAATAAAATATAATAAGTATGCATGCTTGTTCGTCAAATCAATGTTGATTAACTTATACTCTGTCACATCCCTCTGGTTGTCCCATATTGCACCAGAAAAAGCAATGTAATAATAAAATACTAAAATTACGTTAAATCATCATATTTACATAGACAATAATTCAAAATTAACAGCACGATCCTACCTAAAACTAACTATTGTACAAACCTCACTATCTCTACTTTTGATATTTCATTTAATCTAGTGTTTTTGTCTTTGGCAATATTAATTATTTCCGATAAATGACTCGTATAGGACAGCATAAACAGCCTTAAATAACATGAAATATAAATCATGGAGCAAAGATTAGTGTTGTTCCGACCACCAGAACTGAGCAATACAACACTACACGACTATTTGAAGCGGTTATTGGACTTTGCAACAATTCATTTGGTCGACTGCTCAGTTAGTCAATAAGCCTAAGTCGGTACGTCTATAAGGATACAATATATAAAGGCCTAATCTGTCATTTGGAATACAAACAGTGATAGAGCACTTTGGCACAGATGGTAACCTAGTACAACAACATTAGGCCCTTATTACATAACATATTAACAACAGCCAATTATCCTACGTGATACAACGAACATATTTGTACATAATAATACATCGAGTGAATTGTTCGAGGGAAAATAATTAGCTAGCATCATCTAAATATTATGTTGTAATGTGCTAAAAATCATCTTATATCATTATCTAATAATATACCTCTCGGTCTCCAATATAAAATAAACTGGATCTTGGAAACTTGGATCTACAATAAATAAGAAATGTGTTAAAACATATAATCTTTGTATAACACGTTTGATTGCACGTAGGTACTTTACGAGTGCCCGTAACATAATTCCACACTAACAATAGTTTTAAAATCATCCTAAGTACATACTAACCCCAATAGAACCGAATAACAAATCCTTGAGCTTGACCAAAGACTAGAATAAAAACTTATTAATTACATAAACTATACAAGTACACAGTTACTTCTATAAACGACAATATTTTAAAAACTGTCCAAACCTGCCTGCCTTGCATTCTGCATGAACCGGAACTATTTTTCTATGTTTCAAAACTTTAGCTTTACTAGATATAAATCATACTAAATACAAAACCTAATACTTCCTGCATCGATAAAAATGTATAAAACTGTATGAATATTTCAAAAAGATTGTTTAGACTATTTTATTTATTATTGTCAAAATAGCAGTTTGCGAAAGTTTTAACAATTGCATTTTGGTTTGCTAAGAGATGTGATCTAGTTGATAGATTTGCGATCGATACAGAAATATTAGGTGCACAAACATGAATTTTGCGTGTACTGAATAATCAATGTCATAATCAGAGCGCAATAGGTAGATTTTATATGCCTGAACTTCAAATAAGTATGTAACATGTAGATAGTATCGCTCTAAGATCCAGATATATGTTTGAAGTTCCGAAAAAAAGATGTTTAATTAGAGGGATTGACCACACCGCCAGCTGGCGAGCGAGCGAGTGAACGAGCCGAACGAGGCGTCGTTTCAGCCCTTTTCATACTTTGGTTCACACGGACTACCGAAAGAGCCGAACGAAGTATGAAACGAACCTCGCCCGCCTCGCTCGCTCGCTTACTAGCTGGCGCGCGGTGTGGCCTGCGCTTTATCCACATGTTATTCAATTCCTTGAATGAAGTTTAGGCAAATAAACTTTACCTATTCGGATCTCTGTTCATTACATACTGGCAAGAAATATTAGGAAACTATCTGGCATAGGATCTATAGAAGCATTGAACCATTCTCAAAACATACTGTGGATAGTTTCTCAAACGAGGAATGTTGGTTTAATAATAATTCTTATCTATTTACTAGCACCTGCCTCCTGACACTATCACATTCACAATTGTATACTCTCCAGTGAAACCACTCTACAATTCGTATCCTGATTGTAAGAGACACATTTAATAAACTGCTCTACTTATGAAGTTACAGAGAAAATGACATACCGCTTCTTAAAACACCTATCCAATTCTTACATTAAAATATGCAAAAATACAAGAATAATATTACATCAACATTGACTAAGATTATTCGTTTCACCATCAAGACTAAGTTTTAAATACAATTTAACGTTTTACACGAATATTTATCAAAGATTGCCCAAGTTATAGAATTGTGATTATGAAAATATCTATCAATAAGCCGAGACGAAGGAACGCTATAGAACTTTACGTAACATTTTAAACGAACACAGATTTCAAACCGCGGATAAAAGAATCAGGCGCACTTGCACTGGAAATCACTAAACGTTTGAAACAACATTCCATTTTTGCTCAATCGTTTGGTATTGAAAGAGATAGAATTATGTTTGAAATACGTTTACGTTTAGTGATTAATGGTGTTTACGGGCCTGCGAAGTAAAAGGATGCACAAATGTCAAAGAGTGATTTGTGCTAAATATATAGCAAGTGAAATTAGAGTTTTTAAATGCAATTGCCTTCTGTCCTGCGAACTAAACAATATATCATACATTTCCACGGTGTACTTATAAATCGTGTATTACTAGAGCGATCGTTCATTCATCTCGACCAAACACGCATCTTATTCTAAACGTTTGTGTTTGACACAAATTAATATGACGTAGCAATGCCTTAGAGACATTACGGCTAACTGCCGCTTATATACAAATCACATACATGATATACGGTTGAAATGTTTAATGTCAACTCGTACTCTATTACTGATACCGCTCACGATTAAAATTGGTATCGCGCGACTGTTGTTTATGTATGTTTCTTTAAAAAGTTACTTTTATCGGAGTATATCTTCTTGGTCCGATAAAAATGGAGCGATATCACCAGCACAGAGCGAATTCGACGTAAATCATAGCATGTTAAGAATATTGAAACTTTAGCAGGCATGTGAATATTCCTTTAGTAAAATAAACTTTAACTGAAAGTCAGTTCAAGTTTATTTTCTAGAGATCGATTTCATAAAATATAAGATTTTTAACAAAAATATCTAAAACATGTTTCATTATAGACATTAATACTTGTGAAGACGCGATTATTATTTGGTATATTCATCATGATTATATGATTTTACAATAAAACACTTTCAACATTTATTCAATGAAGCGAAAAGTAATTTTTAAAACTATTTTTAAGATTAATGTTAAACGACATCAATTAATTAAAAATGCAAGGAACAGAAATAAATCTGTTATTTGAGGTTTAAAATTCTGGTCAAATATTTCAAAGTATCGTTGAATGTGCAAAGAACTGTGGTATTTAGTGAAAATAGAACCCTAATATTCAAGATTTTATATTTGCGAGACCTTTCGTATTTGTACGACGTAAGTTCTTCAATATTTTGAACTACTTTACACATTCTATTCTCATTTGAGAACAAATTCAAGTAACAATATCTTCCCCGCTTCACTGAGGACTGAGACCAAACTTGGCGGATATATCCGAAACTCGTTTAAAAACTAAAACTCGTTTAAAAACTGAAACACGTTTAAAAACTGAAACATTGCATAAATAAATAATAACTAGTATCACTTCCGTCTCCCTGAGACATGAAAAAGCGTTTCCTTGTCGGATATTTGCGGCAGCACAGCTGTCTAACTAAATACAATCATATATATTCCTCGGAGAGATATCCACATGGCTATAACACTAACTGGCATGGTGAAAAGAAGGGAGTAACCACACTTATCGAAACGGAATCACAAGAGCTTAATGAATAAAAAGACGTAATTCGCCTCCAATCCCACTTCGGATGACGCAAGTTTTTCCCGCGTCTGATATCTGCTTTCATTACATACATCATTCAGACCAGCTCAAGATATCCCGCATCGATATATATGGCCTTCCCTAATAACTCAGGTGTTACGGGGTGAACCTAGACTTACCATCTCGGATATTGATCCCAGTTTCAGAAAGTTGAGAGTAGTTAACTGAGCAAATAGTTTTATTCTTATTTCTCCTTCCAGGGAATCCGACATCGGCAACCCTGGCTTCACCTAGCCGTAACAATAGCGTGGACAAGGTTACCAGCTAGTCGCGTGTAACTCCGCTCTCCTGTTGAGCGTGTGCGCGCTAACTGAAGAGGTCCTTCGGCACGTCCACGTTGAGGTTCATGGTGCCCGTCTGCGCCATGTCGGTTAGTATCACGCCCGATAACGCTTCTAGGGATTGTCGCACCTGTGAAATGAGAAAAATAATTATTTGAAGTTATATTTTAAGACTTGCCTTGCACAACGTATTTCTAAGTACATTCCACGCTAAGCAAATTAAAAATATCATTCTGTTTCTTTCAATTCTTTGAAGATGGCAGAGACAGAATGATGATTTAAATATGTAAGCAATTAGCTTGTTCAGTGATTTGTGGAGGAAGTGGGTCAAATATACTCTCACTTCTAATTGCTCGCCGACTTGGAACAAGTTTCTAGCCTTGCTAATCGTCGATGATAGAGAAATAGTGTTAATTGGATATTAATGGCAGCATTATTATTATATATTTCATTTGTCTAGTGATCTTAATATTGGTTTTACAGATAGGAGACTTGTCGATAGGTCGGGCGGCAAAATCAAATACATATTTTGCCGCTCAGTCGTGCCGAATCAGGCCGATCTGAGCAAATGTGTAGCGCCTCAAAGAGAACACTGAAGCATTGAGAACCTCTGAACAAATCACGAGCGCGCATCTACTAACTTCTTACTCACAATAATGTTTTAATTGCCGCGCCTTAATCAAGAGCCTCAACTTAACCTAGAATGTTATTATAGAATACGTACTAAGTAGATTAACTTAGTAAGTAACAGTAGGTTGATCTGTTCGATGCGAATCAGTAACTTGCGTCCAAAGACTTTTATCTCATTGACATAAGGTTTAAATTGCAATAATTGCCGCAACTATCCCTATAAAGATATTCTGGAATACGTAGCTCATAGATCATTACCTTAGTAAGTAGCAGCAGGTTGGTGGCGAGGAAGGAGTGCAGCTCGTTGGCCGCGCGGCCGTGCAGGCGCGCGCGCCAGCTGACGAGCTCGGAGTACAACTCTTCTCCGGATAACTTTACTAGCTCGTCCTGGAATACACATGATGGGTGTTAGGGTACAAATAAATATGGATAAGGTAGGAGAAGTTATAATGTTTTATTTACATGGCAATTGCAATTAAAGTGCTTGATACGTAAAGTGGCCCGAAAATCTGACAACCAGTCTTACAAAGGGGTATCGTATTACCCTACTAACTGGGTTGTGGAAGCCAAACAGGCAGTTTCTCCAGGTGCATCCGGTTAGACTGCCAATATAGTTTGAAAAACGGCTAGGGCAAATGATGAAGTCAAATAATTCTGATTCATCATGGTCACTATGGTCAAATACCTAAATAATATTTTAAGGCTTGTCGGTCAATTCTGTTTTGCATTTTACTACTTTAGATTAACATTATGAAAGTAAACCATGCTACGATAAAAATGATTTTTTTTTATCAAACCCATAAAATTGGTGTTTATTGGTTTTTTTTTATTGTGATTCCCCTTATCACCTTATTTTGTTAGACGTTCTTATAATAATCTATATTTATAAACGCTTTATGGACGGCGGAGCAATCGAGTCCTGGATAAAGACCGTGTATCGGCGCAAGCGTACCTTAGGGCGCTCTTCAGATGGTCTTAAAAAGGTGACAGACTGAATGTGGAAGGCGAAAAACAGGTTTTCTTTTGTAAATGGCATCTCGAAAGTCCACCTAGTGGGATGTCGTCTGTTTATACGGACTATCCTGTTGCCTCGAGTGTAAGGCCTCCAACCAGGGCAGGGCGTCGTGGCGTGGCCTAGCCAGTGGAGTGCGACAGTGTGGACATACCTGCACATGATAGGCCGCGTAGTACAGCTTGTAGGTGAGCAGCAGCGCAGAGAAGGTCAGCAGTCCCGCCAGCAGCGCCAGCAGCGCGCGGCCCCAGCGCGGCGCGGCGCGCGGCCCGCGCCCGCCCGTCAGCAGCGCCGGCTGGATCACGGCCGCGCCACCCGCTGGGGATGAAGATTAAACGTTTCATTTTTTTATCAATCGAAATCATCATAAGTTAGTTTTTAAAAGCAGGCTTAAAATAATTTTTAACACCCTTGCTCGTAAAGCTGATGTAATTCCACCGGTTTTAAATATGTAAAGCGGGTCATAAAAAACGCGTGTGTTACCAAAGCAAATAGTTAAGTTATAGTCCATACAAATTCCATAACAGTATTATTTGCCATTTCAAATATGGAACTGATCGCCGCCGCACGACTCCAGTTGTGACTCCAGCTAGTGAGCAGCGCGCTGTTGCTATTCAAATTTCGAACTAATCGCCGCGCGGCGCCAGTCAGTAGGCAGCGCTGCGCTAGCGCGCTGTTAAAATGGCGGGAAAGCAACAGTGTGCATTCACAGATTGAGATAATTTAAAATAAAATAAAAAACAGTTTATTCGGTAATTTAATAACTTGGCTGCATGCTCTAGCGTCTTTGCCAACATTTTCCCGCAGCCACGGCAGAAAATCGCGAAAGCAAAAGCGCCATTTTTCTCAAATTTTCTTTTCTTTGTACTTGTATTGTGAATATCTTTTTTTTCTGTTTCCTCGCAAATGTGTTAAAAAACGTCGTACGATATACGTGCGTATTGGTTATAACATGCTCGGCTCAATTACGCCCTCGCCTTCGGCTCGGGCTGAAATTCCGCCTCGCATGTTATAACCATCTTAACGCACTAATATCGTAATGTACTATAAAAAAAATATATGAAAATCAATAAAATGAACACCCGCCATCCGTTAAATTACCTATAGTCAAAGTAAAAGCCATCGTATCGTTCCCTGTGTTTTATCCTCAATGAACAGTAAGATCGTTTGTAGTTTGCTTACGATGTAAAAGAATAACCACACCACACATCAAAAGGAAAACAATGCAGACAATTTTATAAAAAGGTGCATTTCTAGTGCCACGCCAACGGGCCACTTTGCAGCTCTTTCCATTTGTCAGCGAATCATTAATTGATTTCAGAATCTAAGAAGATAATTCTGAAGTAACAAACCTGCGGCTGCGATGGCCTCTGACTCTCGTCTGGCAGGCGCGGAGGGGGCATCTGCTTGGTCCCCTCCCGCTGAGCTGCTGTCATCTTCCGGCGAGTACTCCGACACTTCGAGTTCCACTTCTGATGCTCGGAGATCCTGCAATGTGAAAACGAAAAATATTCATGGTTTCTTCTTAAGTGTTTGAAATTGTTTTATATTTTTATTCAGTAGTCTTATTGGCATTTATAACAAGCATTAGCTAGCAAGCATTCGTACCATTTCGTATGTACAGAAAACATTTTAGATCATTTTTGGCGCAGTAATATTTACATCGTATACATGATGGAGATTTAGTCACCCATATCCGTCAACGGGGTGATATTACCCTTCATACTAAACAAATTTCACTATGAAGCTCATGCATCATTCGTAAAAACAAAAACAAACTTTTCATACATTCATCAAAATTGTCCGCTAACTACTATTTAAGAATTCATTTTGTTTTTCATTATAATAAGCGTCATAGTCTCAAACATCAAAAGAATACATACATCACCCACCTGTGGTTTCGGCACCGCTTGTTCGGGCGCTCTCGCCGCCTTCCAGACGTGCATCATCAGCTTGTAGGTGGAGTCCCGCGACAGCAGGGACCCGAACACGTGCCGCTCATCGCGAGTGCACACTCCCACTGCGTTCGGGATGATCCTGGCCACCTTCTCTTTTGTTATCCGGAGGACTGATATTGTTGGGATTAGCAACTGGAAATTAGAAATAAAAGAGGTTAAAATATTGATTGTTTAAATAAATTTTTGTCGATATTAAATATTTGTATTGAAACTTAATAAAATTCGTTGTGATAAGAGGACCCTTTTTATCATTAAGCATTATTTAGCGCAATTTTTGCCAGGCACACGAATTAAGAATATACATATGTTGTGCATACAAGACTCTACAGTTAAAAGATATATCCAAGAAATTAAATACAATATGATCAAGTAATAGCTATATATACCTGCTAACTATATCGTACCAAATTCAAAATATAATTAAGCTGATTATTTAAACGAGCTAGATCCTAAATACTCCCTTAAAACCGCTTTATGAAACGGTATTGACACGATTACTTTATAGCCCACTTAATGCGACAGCATGCACATAATTACAAACTGTTTAAATCTAAAACACGGACAGCTAAACAACTTCAAAACTAATCAACAACAAGCAACAACCGGCCGACATACATTACACAAAGTTGCTTACCTTGGTCACATAGCCGAACACATTGGAGTAGAAAGCGAAATAGTTCTTAGTGATGTACAGATGACCTTGCAGTAACAGATCACCGACCAGTGCACATGAGTAATCTGGAATAAAAGGACACAAAAATATTAAAATAAAGAAGAAATAAATCATCAGAAAAGGCTGGAATTTGAAGGAGATATTACTTAACATCGAGAATGAGTATGGATAGCTATATGAAGAGGGTTCGACCAATGAATTGTGAAAAAATGAATTGTGGATGAATTGTGTGAAACTTGATTATGGATATGTAGAAAATGAATTCTGAGATGAAAGGATAATGGAGACTGGATAAGGACAGGACGTTGATGATGATGATATTCTAACTTTAAAACGTACAATTGATTTGTTTTCGGGATCTTTTTGAAACTCGATAGAAAATAAATCAGAAATGAAGAGCACGTCTTACAAAATCCGCTGTGCAGAAACGAATGATGATTCTCAGAGGTCTCAGATCTCTATCAAAATTATAATAATTGAATTTTAGATGTCCTAACTAATATGGTAATAAGTATAAGTTCATGGTGACAGTTACACAATTTCTTGTTGGTTAGGTCTTTACCTTTTGGTGAGTGCCAGCATTTTTGGTAGCCAGTTCACCAGAATTTGGAAGTCGGCTTAACAATAAACATAGGTGTTTCTTCAGAAAAAAAGAGCCTGTGAATTACGTCATAGATTTTCCCTCTCCTTCGTTTTACTTTTCTCTCATTAAAGTCCGCTTTAGAATGAGTTATCCGTATTTCACCCGACCTGGTTTAAAAACCTTCAAGAGTCCCGTAAACTTCTTCGAAATCTTCTGAGAGGTCATTTAAAGAGGACACTAGAAACTACTGCGAAATAGTATTCCTAATGTTTGGGTAACCCAGATTTGTAATATTATCATAACCTTATTCGACCAGGATCCAGTTTGAAAACAGTCTTGTTATTTTGTCCTGATTAAGATTGTTTATTTTCTGATAGGGGCCTGAATACGAAAATAATATTTCGTTATAATATTCCAGTATAAACATTGGTGGCATTTACATCAATTTGACACTTAACATAAAGTCTCTTTGCATAAAATTGTCATAAAAGTTTTCCATAGTTTCAACGTGCTCTTTGCTCCGTTACATCATTTTGGACCCTGACCTCCATGACAGGACTATAGAAATAATACAACAAAAAATACAATCCTACGATTATTTATTAATAACGAGTATATTTTCGTTATATTTAGTGTATTGATGATAATCAAAACATTTATTTAAATTAAACTATTCACAGACATTTTAACAGCTGTGGGCCCGTATAAATCGCTAGACTGGAGCCCTGAGGCACCTAGACGGGGTCGCGACAGACCAAGGAGAAGATGGCGGTACGCCTTGGATGGCGCCCTGAAAAATCGGCGTGAAGAGGCACAATACCTTTGCCCTAGAGTGAGCCATTTAAGGCTAGCAAAAAAAAGCTTTTGAATTGTCAAGGAGTCAGTCAGTCAGATAGTTGAGGCCAGACAGCCCCATCGCTCAACCGTGACGGCGATGAAGTAGAACATAAGTTTGATTTCGGGACCCTAAAGTAAAGGACCTGACCCATTAAAAAAAAATATGACGAAAGAATAATATTTCCAAAATCGAGTGCGTAATTCCAGCATTGATTTCACGATCTTAGAACATTTGACCTCGACCAATCTAGATTAAGTTGCATAAGAGTTGATTGAGCTAAAACGTTGGCAATAATCTAGGACATTAGATACTACTACGCAGAAACGTGTAACTGGTCAAATTATTATATTACTTATCAAATAAAACATGGCGTTTAACGAAGCAAATATTTAATTAAGCTTATTGGGCGCAATTCTCTAATGGGACAAGGAAACTGGCAATCAGCTAGGATCGATTGTTCTGGAAGTCGAAATAATTATTGGCTTTAACATAAATATATGCAGGCTGTTGCCCAATACTTGTATTTTCGTCCAAACTGGTGGTTTTAGCCGTGTTAAAATTGGCGTGTTTGTGTTAAAAATAGAAATTAATTCTTTTATCACATCAATAAATAAATGATTCGTTGTTGGATGTGTTACTTCTGGATCTGGAATCTAAATTCGAATCCGGTAATTTCTTCCAAACATAATATGTGATGAGGACATACGTTGCCCCCAAGCTATCGCTAGATGGGTCAGTGACTTTTACACACATGCCATGATGAAACTGAATACTAAGAATTTCATATATCCGAAATCTAGGACGAGGCATTGACTTTGAAATGAAATTCGATACTACGAAACGATCGTATAGTTTATGTAACCAGTTTATAAACTAACAGGAAAATCCGATATACCTATTGGAAAATACGTAATTTTTATCGCGTCGTCGCGCGTCGGGAGGAAGATTAGGTCCCATTCGCAAATTGCTTATGGTATTTGCAAATTAATGTAATTCTTTTTCGAAAAAAGGATATATATTCAGTATCGTACGTAAGAGCGAATTGATAAGGAGAACCACCTAAAACGAAATAGGTATCGCACTTGAAATAAACAATAGTTGCAAAAATGTTACCTAAAAAAAACCAGTCGGTTAGTGATGAAACTAGCTCTATTACGCCGAATTGCTGGCTTACAATAACATAATAATTATTTTTTGACATAGTCATTTCAATCACCCATGTTTCGTGGTCACCTGAAATTATCCTCATGAAGCCTCTTGCAGAGCCAGATTTGGTTGGTTAATGACATCCGTTCGATTATGAGCAACAATGCCAGTGCCCTTAACTGTCAGAAATATTGAACCCTAATACTACTGTTGAAGCTTTATAAAAGCTTCAATAGAAGGAGTGACAGTTTTACTATACACATGAAACTCTTTCTTAAGTTAAAATAATCGTTATTTTATAAGTCAGCTTTAAAACTGACGAGCAGTCAGTTTTTACCTTTACTTTCTTAGTAAGCTGTCAAGGAAACATCAAAATATGTGTCACTAATGATAAAAATATCCGTAGGCCCGTCTGGTAGATCGTTACGAAAAACTGTTGTAGCGATTATGATGAAACGCGTGACATTTCCCGTATCTATTTCTAAAGCAAAAGATAACGTATAACTAATAAAGTTTATAGATTACTCGCCTCTAATCTTTTTTACCTTCTGTATATGGCGTGTTATACCTAACAGAGGTAAAACACTTTAATGCGCACCAATTAAGTAATTGAGTCTTGTAAAAGAAAAAGTAAAGAAACTTTTCCATGACTTTTATGTCATACGTTGGCAAACAGGCTAACGGCGTGTCTGATGGAAAGTGTTTACTGCCGCTTATAGACACTTAGGTAAGCAAGAAGTATGCCTAGCTTTGCCAGCCTTTGATACAAAGTTAAACAGGGAAAAAGCCCGAAATTGACATGATGGTTCTACCCGGAAGACCTGAACCCATTACATAAGAAGACTTTGATATTTCACATCTACCAGCAAGTAAAATTGCGCATGATTACTTATGCCGTGAGAAAAATTTTGAGTATGATTGTGTAACACAAACCCAATCATACTCAAAATTCCCTCTCGGAGGCCAAAGAAACGATGGATGGACTGTGTGAAAGTCTGCTAAGATGACGACCAAAAAGAGGTATGGAAAAAGAAGACATGTTGCACTGACCCTATAAAAATGGGATTAGGGCAAACCTAATGTGACCGGTGTGTGGGCGGATGTTGAGGGGAGGCCGCGAATCGGCAAACGTAAGGTAAGACGCCCTCAGTCAGGCTAGTGGGGGCGACGATCTTCGCAAGCTGGCTGCTAGCAGCTGGATGAGAATTGCCGAGGATCGAGTTGAATGGCGTGCGTTTAGAGAGTTCTATGTTCAGCATGAACTGTTTGTCAATTTTTGTTGGTGAAAATTCCAAGGAAATCGTACTCGGCAAGTCTTGGACGCCTCAGTACAACCTACTGTTGGAAAACGTGCATTAGGGATCAACTTGACAAGGCGATGACATATCAAGTGACACATTCTGGGGCGGTTAATCGCGACAGTCGTCTTTAATCGACCGTTATCTAGGTACACATCAAATCTCTCTTGTTTTCCGTTCAAGATCTCATTTTACTCAAGATGTACTTACAATTGAGCACCCTCTCCTCCGGGCCGACCTGCGGGAAGTGCCGCTGGAACTTCTTCTGGCGCGATTTGCTCGGCTGCTTGCCATCCGTCGTGTCGCCCGCGCTGGCCTTGCTCTGCGGGGTCCGCACCGACGGCGCCGACCCTGATAGCGGCTTTATGGCCTGTCTGGAATCAAACAGATGATGGTGTTTAATTTGATGATTCAACAAAAGCTGTTTAGTTTTGGACGTTTATGCTGTGTTTAAAATTGGAAAGCAGTAGTGCACATTTTCATGGGAGTATCATGGGAATAAAGCCAGTCAGTGCCTCGGTCTGTTGTCTCCAAGACTATAATAATAGTGAGCAGGTGTCTCTACGTTAAAAAATTTACATAGATAAACGGGTTCCTATATAAATAAATATGTGACGGACCAAAGTCATGGATAATACGGATACCTTTATAAATTACGATATTAAGAAACAAAAATATTCTAGTAATAAATATAATTAATCTGCACTTGGGGAACAAAACATTGCCTAAATCCTAAGAATTCTCAACATCATTTGAATAAATCAGATAGCAAAGTAATTGTCTTCAAAATAACGTCTCCTACAAGAGAGGAAACTCACAAGGTAAACATCATAAAGAGACCACACATAGGCATTAATTCATCATGATAATATGCAGATAGACAATATCGCATGGTACAAAAGTCACCACATATCTATAGGTAAATAGTATTTAAACGCAACACTATTATAACTATTCTCATCTGTCATTTAAACAGTTCAACTTTGATCATTTAGTGGCACTAAAATTCAATTATTAAAGAAGATGATGTAGCCATCATATTTGGGTACCAAGCTGGTGACCACAAAACCAGACCGTTTTTATACGAATCAAATGGAATCTACACTCGCCTTAATTCAGCCGTACCAGTTCCTGAAAGCTTTAAACTTTATGACTACTAAATAGCGTAGCATTACGGTTATTCGGTCCATACGATGTTTTAAGATAAACGAAACGACCCTTTAAACCTATTATAATAAATTACCGGTAGCGGAACAAAGTCAGTAGCCAATCAAAATTGTAGAACGTAAATCTATTCATTTAAGTAAATAATGTCTGTTGCAGAATATGGTCCTCGTTTCGTTGCTGCAATTAACGAGCTAGAAGAACTCTACTTGACGGGAGATGTGTGTTTTCAATGTGCCATACAATACAACGCACACTCAAGAAAATTGCTGCTCTTGTAATAAACTACAATCCCGGTAGTGCCAAATATTTTGGGTAGTCGGATCCGAAGAAATATGGACTTTCTGCGGTCCAGAAAATGCGGCAATCCGGCAACATCCAAAATTCACATAATTATGTAAAGCTTCTCTTGGAAAGTAAGAATACTTTATTACATATTTCTTAGAAGAAAAGTGGTCCAAGTCACAATATTAGCATCTTAAGCACTTCGGACAAAAAGTTAAGTGAAAAGTACAACCGTTCGCGTGAAGTAAAAGGTAAATGTTTTAGTAGAGACCTTTTTAGTACTCTTGCGAGTTTTATGAAACAAGATAATGGAATATCACGATATAACACGGAAAATATATTCACACCATTATGGTGAAATACATTTAAAGAACTCAGAAGGGACTAAAAGTTGTTTAAGGTCAAGGGTAGCAGCTTCCATTTGTAGCAAATAAACACAATTATATCCTGGTTTAATCAAATTTTCCTTACAGTACTGTGAGTAGGTAGTTGAGTGGAAATGAAGCCAGAATTGAATTCGATTTTGTGTGGCATATGTATTCTATATTAATATTATAAAGAGGTAAAATTTGTTTGTAAGCTCAATAATGGGAAGCTAAATTAATCCCCAATGTCATAAGCCATATTTAAAACGTTTCGGTGGGATAATTTATGACCATAAAGCGAGCGAAGCCGTGGCAAAAGCTAGTAGAGGATAAAGTCGCTACAGATCGAACATTCCTTTAAAATTTGACTAAGTAAGTGTCCAGAGTCCTTCCATTACATCGGAAATGGTAAGAAAACAATCGCCATTTTTAAGCTTCCTTCGAAGAATTTCATTGCTTATCCCTTCGAGTTTACATCTTATTTACCAATACCTAAAAATTCGATACGGAGTGAACGATGCGTTCATGTATTATGTAACAAACACGTTTGTTTCCTCGCTGGTAACTTTAAAGGTCAAGTTTGGGTCGACTTCCTCCTACTAAATCCACTTGATTTTGTTGGCACTGTACGGTTAGTGCTTCGGTTTTAATATTGCCATTAAACAGAACAATTTAGGCAGAATTATGAGCAAATTAAAGCACTTAATTGCGCATGAAATTACTGTAGAATTCATTGTTTTTGGGTAGAAAGTTGACTTTGACTGTGGTGGCTGCTTATTTCTTTCATCTTTAGCCTTTAACACTAACTTTCTTCAGAGCTAAGATATAATTTGCAGCAGCCGCAAAAATGGCTGTCGATTTCACCTGTCTATTGATGCTTTTAGGATCGTTTCGAAAAATTACTTGATCTACTTCCACTAAAGATTTGAGCAAATGAGGTCACTGTTATTTAACTACGCCGTAAAACTAATTCATATTTATCAGCAAGACCATTAAGTGCAATTTCCTCATTTTATCCTCGAAACACGTGCCACTTTAGCAGGTATCACACCCCACCATTGTTATCAACATTATCTAAACACCATCATCTATCGTATCTCCACAAAATTTGATGGAGCTGCACTCTGCAGTATCATACTAATATTACAATTAGCGCAAAAGTAACTTCGTCTGTTAACCTTTTACTCCGTAACGTCAAAACGGATTTTAATGAAATGAAGCAAACAGTGACCTGGATCCTAAAGAATCCTATCCTAACATAGGGTTCTTTTTATCCCGGTAATACCTTCCTCTAGGATAATCTTCAACCTCCACGTGGGCGAAGCCGCTAGCAAGAGCTAGTTTCACATAATGCAATGATTACGGTGCACGTAATGAGCTGCGGCTTACAATTGCTGCTGATCCACGTGACTGCCACTTAATAAACGTGTTGATACGTCACACTAAGGTTTGAGCGAATAAATACATGTTTTGTTGTTACGGTGTTTCATCCTTTGAGTGGAAACTGGCTTTGTATAGATGGATGTGTCTTTTTGTTTGAAAGGCGTGAGTTTGTTCTACCACTTCTCCCCAGCTGAAACTCTAGGAAGTGGCAGAGGGCGTTTTTATTTTAATCTTTTCAAAGTTTAAAAAGTGACTCTTAGGGCCTATTTCCCGATGTCCGAATAGCCACTACTTACCGAATAAGTTCAAAAATGGAACAGAAATTGCATCAAATTAAACTAGGTATCAAGCAAAGAGATTTAAAAGACATAGAGCGGACATTGGATTTATTTTCATACAAAAATTTTGATCCCGAACATTTTCGATTTTGACACACGAATGCTACCTGACAAGCGGGCGTATGACACTAGACAGACCGACATGTTACTGTAGTAACAAGTATTGGATTACGATTTTCTTCGTCTTGTCCCGTCTATCGCTCATTAATATTTGAATGTCTTTGCTTTCAAGTAAGTTAACGGGATCGTCGTAGGCGCAAGCCCTGAGCCTAGTTTAAATTAATGACTATTGATCTGTTTCCAAACAATTTATCTAGAGGGTGTTTCTTCGTAACGTAATATGTTGTGACAGTCTATCATGAAATGATACGAGTAGATAAGATGGAAATTAAAATTATTTCAAAAGTCCTGACTTTTGCGGATTAGAATTGTAGGATTCTGTCAAACTACTGAAGTCATATTCATATTCTCTTTGAAAAACACTTACTGTATATGTGACAAGTGTGAGAACTATATCAATTCAAATCTTCGAAATTCGATAATGAGGACAGGAGAAGTTTTACGTCACCAAAAGTATCAAAGCATTATGGATCACGTGATCCATGATGCTTTGATACTTTTGGTGACGTACTGGAAACGTTTCTAGTCAGGTGTGAAGTCTACAAATCGGGCAATCACAATCAGCAGCCACATAGAGCACAAACGTGCCGAGTTGAAAGACCTCAATGACTATATTGAAGCTAAACTTCCAAGGTCTTGGTTAAGAATAGAACGGCACTTCCCGCTGCAAATAACTACGACATTTACGTGGTATATTTAGGGAATGGGCAGCAATATCCTTTTATAGTTTACAAACTCAGAGTTTTCAAGTTCTGAACAGTTTTTGCTCATGTATATTGAGGAGAAAATTCCAGAAAACGATGGAATGGGCAGCAATATCGTTTTATGGGTTTTGCAAACTCAGAAACTTTCAAGCTTTAAATGGTTTTTGTTCATGCAGCAGTTGATTATTGTGGAGGATATGCCAGAGAACTAAGATAGATACTAGATTACCTGCATGGAAAGAACTAGATTGGCTTTTTATTTTTTACGTCTACAAGGACCAACTAAAGCTTTTCTACATTAGACTGTCAAAAAACTTGTCTGATGTGGGTTAGCAGAACTGTTCGCACAAATTCACAAGCCAAAGTTTTGGGTCCTAATTTAAATTTTGTTAATTCAACAGCTGTTTCTGAACTTTTATGTAATATTCAATGGACTGAGAGAGACGAAATTATTTCTATTTTCAGAGCAAAAACAGATAAGACCGATAGCTAATATCTATTTGAATAAAATTTCTAAAAGAACACTGTTCAAAGTTCACAGGAAAAGTTATTTTTGGTAAATATGATAAGACAACTTTTCGTGTAATCTTGAATCATAAGATGATTTTATCTGCTCGGACATTATTTTGAACTAGCGACCCGCCCTTGCTTCGCACGGCGCCACCTATCGGGTCCAAAACTATATGTAATGTAGGCTATATTTTAAGTTAAGCATCTACCAGTAGAGCGGTGAAAACTGCATTCTAATCCATGCAGTAGTTTTTGAGTGATGCGCGTACAAACATACAGACAGACAGAAAAAAAAACTGTAGTTTTGGCTTCTGTTGCTCTAATAAAAACCTCCCATATAATTTATTTTCAATATCTTGAATGTACAGACATCGGCCTGTTACAATTTTATAATATGTATATAAAATTAAGCAAAACTTACCAAGAAAAATAACATAGATATGAACATGAATCATTTCCTTAGATTACACATCTAAGTAAGTAAACTATTAGGTAAGTACTAATTTATCAGTAATAATAAACAACAATGTCTGGTAGTTTAGCCAACGGAAACATTATTTACGATTGTGAGGGAAACAAAGCACACAGTTTATAGTTCACCACGCTTGCCTAGTGACAACAGGACAAAGTGATCGATTGATTATAAACATTGTTTTGAAAACGGAAACCGTTATCGGTGAACCTAGTGTCAAGTTTGCAAATGGCGACCAACAATGAATTTTTATTGATTTTAATGGACATTTTTAATTACAAGATTTATAAGAAGATGCAGTGTTTCATCATCCGGTCTACTAATAACATTTATCATAACTTCACGCCTTGTAATTCCCGAAGGTTTAGGCAAAGGTGTACTTACCTAACAAGTACACCCACATTTCTCCAGTTATGTTTAAATCTTAATAGAAAGCGAGCCTATTGCCATAAACCGGGTACAAGTCCAGACTTTTGGCTGCTACTAAGAAATTCCTGATGGAAAAATCCAATAACACTTTCCCACCCAGGAATCGAATCCAGGAAGTCAGGCTCAGCATGCTTAAAGTCGCATCTTCCCTTTTAGTATAGCTACCTTTCTTAGGCTGAATTGCACCAATGGAACTCGCCCTCAGCAAATTTAAACTACGTTCAAGATCTTTCACATGAACGCAGTTTAAATGAGCTGATCGTGTTCATATGAATTGGTAAAATTAACTTTTATTTTACCCAACACGTTTAATAACATTACGGTATATTTAATACACCCATCTCTACAGCTAAATTGTTATTTTTATCCGCAGTCCCAAAAACATGAGTGTAAACCAAAACGACTGTGGTATCCGTTTAATTTCCGTCCCAAACTCAAGGTTAACTTTTAATGGACCTTTAACTCAACGTACGTACCCAACGGGTCAGAAAAAGGTATGTTTCCCAGTAAAATACAAATAGCTTTTAGTAGAACACAAAGCTTACATTCCTAATACTCAATCTTTCCGTACTGTAACTTTATCCGCATGAGAGAAAACCAATTGAGAGTCGACCGATCCCGTAAGGAGTTCCTTTTTCGATAGAAACTGTTAGAACATTCTAGTCGCCAAAACTTTTGTTAGACGTATCAGATCGAATTTGAGACGTGGGAAAGATAAAATAGTCAATCAAGGAAGCAATATAAGCCTATTAGAAATCCTGAAAAAACGATGAGACGAAGAATATAAAAAAATACTGTTTTAAGCTTTCAAAACTAAACTTATACTGTCACTTAGGGGATATCTTCCGTGATTGTCAACCCGCGATCATAGCGCTTGCAACAGCGTCGAAAAATCGCGAGCTCAAAATTATTAACAATCACGGAAGATACCCCGTAAGTGACAGTATAAGTTTATTAAAAAAATAATCGTCGAGTAACAAAAGATCTCAATGAATCAACAGATCACAAAAGAATATTATCAGTATACAGGTGGGAGCTGCCATTACGCAAGATAAGGATCGCAAAGATATAAAATCTCACCTCTTCAAGAAAAACACACCCATTTTCTCAATAAGCTCAGGAGGACACCGACTTCAATACGTCGACACATACAACTGACCAACAACCGTATTTGCCCCAGGTTATATGCATCCATACAAAATTTAGGATCCCGGCGCAAAAACATGTCCCTATGATCAAGATAAAATGTACCTTATTCCACAAGAGATAAGGAGTGATCGATGCTGTACTAAATACATAAAACATAGTATGACGCATGAGTCTACGCAAGTTATTGAATTTTAATAAGTCACGGATAACAGGGAACGGTATGATATTGTGTTTATCATTCAGGGTATATGGAGAACAGTCCGATGCAGTTTGTTATTCAGTTTCAATGTGAAATGTAAATGTTACAAATTCAGGTTATTTACCAGGTTTGTTTCCTTTCCATTGATAATTATTACGAAAAATATATTAAGGAAAGAATAAATTTCGTTTGCCCTATACTTTCTATTAAATATTCTTCAGGACGACGAAAACAATCTTAAACAATGGAATTTACTATCTAAAAAAGCGTTAATGGCGTTTCGTCTAACAATAATTATGGAACATGGAATCCCATCATGCCATCATCGTAATTTGGAGCGCAGACGAATGATAGAGAAATTAATATGAAAATTACAGCTATTGTATAACTGTAATTATCATATTCGTCGGCCCTCCTAACTCACTCGTTCAGACTTTCATTCGGACTGAATATTTTAGAATTAAAAAATTCATTATTATTGCAATTATATCACTTCTTTAATATAATAACTTTTACCAGATATTAGAAACCAGGATGCAGTTTGATATATCGTGGTAATTTTATTAACACTAGCTGTGCCCGCGGCTTCGCTCCCGTGACTGTGTTCTCTATTGACAACATCATCATCATCACCTGCCAAGCCTTTTCCCAACTAAATCTTTGGTCGGATAAATCTTTGGTAATTTTATTAAAAATCTGATTAATTAAATATTAAGCTAGATCCATGTCTTACCGTCCATTGCGATCGTTCACATAGGAGCTTTCTCCACTAGACTCGTCAGAGTATTCAAACGAAGCGTTATCCACCATTCTTCACTATTTCCAGTTCACACACTTAATAACTTCACATCTTTCACTGTAAATCCCAGCTCTAACACTAGCCAATCAAAGAATACAATATTAATAAAATGGTATCAGAGAAAGCAATACAATCGATTATTGAAAATGGAAATAGGTATGATTTATATTGATACTCGAAAGTAAACACGTTGAATCAAACAAGTAAGAAAAATCACGATTACTGTAAAGTAAATATTATTTACTGATGGACATATAATCTCGCAATTACTTATTAATGGTTAAAACGTGGCTATGTATAAATTACGATACTAAGACGCAAACCGAGGTTACTTTAGTACCAACATAAAATAAACTATTTGAATAATTTCGAATCTATGAAAATATTTGGATATTGTCTACGTTATACTTTACGCCGAAAAGTAAACAGAACTTTGGTGAATCGTAAATCAGGTGAAAATTCCTTTCCATCAACAGTAAGCCTACTTATTTTAGAACAAGATCTAGTTCATTTTATACTGAATTCTAGACACGGTTTTCTAGCCAATTATATGAAACTGTTTACCATAGTTACTTCAAGTAACGAGCACGCAACTTATACTGCAACTGGAGCAACTCAAACACGAAAATATATATTTCTAATCGACGCTACGATTGGTCATGAGTAAATAAACAGGTGTGCGGTATATAGGTGGTAGATAAACAGATTATACAAGTGATAACACTACATGCCACTGATAAAATAAAAGAATTAACGATATTTTTGCAAACTAGGTATTTAAACACCTAGACACGATGTTACACCTGCACAGGCTTAATTCGTTGTTATCTACTAACATTACATAATTCATATTTCGTAAGAAGTTCATCAACAAGATTATTTAAGACATTTTGATCTAAGAGGCAGAAGTAACCGACAGTTTCTTAACATTTTTGTAATCACTTGGAAGATAAGATTAAGAAGCGGATGTTGAACATTTCAAATTAAAGGTCTTTAATGACAACATTGAATAAAACTCTCTGCTTTCATCCAAAAAATATGTTCGAAACTCTACCCAACGCGATAAAAATAAAGTTGTAACATAGAACGATGACATAAATGATCACGATGGCATGCAGTGCGGGGTCAGTGGAAATTGTTCAGCTGAGCAAAAGAGGACGGTTGAAACCGGTCGAGAAAACATTACAAGTAACGCGACAGATTTACTAGATTCAACGTGCATACTATCCGGTTTAAATACAACATAAACAAAAGTAACAGAACATGAGCGAATGACATGTGGAATCACGAATTCGCCAGCTCGTGATAAAGCTAACATATTTCTACACTCATCACTGATAAATAAAACCAACCGGCGCAAATTTTAACACACAACACACACACTTTAGATTCTTTTTGGTTTCGGACACACTAAAATAGTTAACACACTATTTTACGAACGTGGAATAAATAATTAAGAATTAAAAACCGCGTACAAGACACCGATGTAGCGGCCTGTCCGCGCTCGCGAGAATAACTGTTGAAAACAGTTATACATAAACGTATCTAGTTATAATATCGATTGTGTATCGAGTACGAACTAATTTATCGCGACGATAAGATAGAGAGCGTTACGAGGAAACCAAACCAAAATAATATCTCACCCGTAGTATGTTTTTCCAAAGTTTTTTTTATGAAAAAAGTTTCAAATGTAAAAAAAAAAAAAAAAATTGGAAGGACCGTGCATCGTTTCGTGAAGGAAGCTAAAGTCAATTACGAGTTCGAGTCCAACGACCTTGCGAATCGAGACATCCTAATACAGGGTGTTTGGCGTATGGACCGACACAATTTTTCCAGGGATTTGGGAGGTCATTAGCTAGGTTCTACCCATACACCCTTTGTCCCAAATGTCACGGTTGGTTACATATGTTTTTTTTTGTTTAAATGAAAAAAATGCCCAAAATGTTTCCTTTAATTCGAAATAACTTTTTTGTTTGTGGGCGTAGTGGCACAATACAAATTTTGTTGCATTCTCCAAAGTCTTTTAAATCTAAAAACATCTTTGTTTTATACAACTGGTTTCAAGAAAATTCCTTACAAGCTTCCAAAGTAAATTTTTTAATTTAATGAATGAAATTTTACAACTTCTAAATTAATTATAAAAAAAAGTAAAAGTCATTTTGAACTTAGCTTTACTTTAAAAAGTTCTTTAGTTGATACCCTTTCTAACGGTATGCTACATGTCATAGAAATTATTCATTATGTAGTCAAAATACTAGTTAGGAGAGTCAGGGTTAAGAAAAGACTTTTTAAGGTTATTTTGTTTTTAATAAACTAAAGTTATAAAAAGGAGGCAAAACACCGGGAGAGGTGGAAAGTAATGGGGGAGGCCTTTGCCCAGCAGTGGGACAGAATAGGCTAGTTAAAAAAAAGTTATAAATCTTGTTCAAATTGACCTCCTCCATTTCGTATGCATGCACGACATCTGTTTCTTATTTCAACTGTCGTTGTACGTAGTCGCATTTCTTCTTTCATAGTTTGAAACGCGTCGGTTATTGGTTCAATTAGAACTTCCCTAGTGGGCACTTCTGTCTGGTAAACCAATTCTTTTGCACGTCCCCAGACGTAAAAATCCAAAGGCGTCAGGTCTGGGGACCGTGCGGGCCACGGAATAGGGCCGCCTCTACCAATCCATGCGTTTGAAAAGGCATTATTTAAATGCTCTCGCACGTCCAGTTGGTAGTGTGCTGGACAGCCGTCATTTTGGAAAACTATCGGCACACCTTCTTCCAAAACAGGCACAACAAGTTCGGGCACTACGTACAACGACAGTTGAAATAAGAAACAGATGTCGTGCATGCATACGAAATGGAGGAGGTCAATTTGAACAAGATTTATAACTTTTTTTTTAACTAGCCTATTCTGTCCCACTGCTGGGCAAAGGCCTCCCCCATTACTTTCCACCTCTCCCGGTGTTTTGCCTCCTTTTTATAACTTTAGTTTATTAAAAACAAAATAACCTTAAAAAGTCTTTTCTTAACCCTGACTCTCCTAACTAGTATTTTGACTACATAATGAATAATTTCTATGACATGTAGCATACCGTTAGAAAGGGTATCAACTAAAGAACTTTTTAAAGTAAAGCTAAGTTCAAAATGACTTTTACTTTTTTTTATAATTAATTTAGAAGTTGTAAAATTTCATTCATTAAATTAAAAAATTTACTCTGGAAGCTTGTAAGGAATTTTCTTGAAACCAGTTGTATAAAACAAAGATGTTTTTAGATTTAAAAGACTTTGGAGAATGCAACAAAATTTGTTTTGTGCCACTACGCCCACAAACAAAAAAGTTATTTCGAATTAAAGGAAACATTTTGGGCATTTTTTTCATTTAAACAAAAAAAAACATATGTAACCAACCGTGACATTTGGGACAAAGGGTGTATGGGTAGAACCTAGCTAATGACCTCCCAAATCCCTGGAAAAATTGTGTCGGTCCATACGCCAAACACCCTGTATAATAACGAAATATTTCGGCCGACAGACGCGATGTGCCCGCTTGCTGAGATCGAGTATTATTGACATCGAGAAGAGCCGAGAGAAAGGTAACACTAGAATCGTACGATCGGAAGACTCGAATCACCTGAGGCCCCCATTCACTCGGCTCACGCTCCACACAGCGGTACAGTTCGAATGCTACACGAGAATACACTGACTGGAAATATAATGTTTGCAAGCAAGTAAAGCGACAATGTTTATAAACAAGTAAGGTAGGTACGGACAGGAGACAATGGATTAAATAAAATCTAAGAATTTCTATTATAAAATACTTTGACATTAATCGCAAAGACGTGATTCAATCATAAAATTATTGTTTCAAGTATGGCTCTATTAACAGCAATGCAATGTTTTATGGCTAAAGTGACACGTAATAGCAACTTGTGGCTCGTGGACTCTATATATAAGTTGTTATTGATGTATAAGCTAAGACCAGATATTATTTTTGTAGTGCTTATTGACGTTCAACCCCACGTGTAGGATCAAACGTGAAATTAGACGAGATTAACGAACATATTATGTATAAATAGGGAAATTATTAAGCACTTTCTTTAATTAAATTACCAAGCGAATAGCTTGGAGAAATTGTCAATTTTGATACCACCGCATATTAGTAGCGTTGCGCTGAAAATAACGCTTATAGAGTATCAAAAGCTGTATCCCGTCTGCAATTTCCAACACAGCAAAATCTGTAGAACAGTAACACCCTTTAAAAGAATTGGAAGCTTAGGTAGGGAATTCCCACCCACAGCCAACTTTTTAAAATAAATAAATGAGAGTGGCTCAAATCCCCAAGGTTCCGCCGAGGTTCTGTTGAGCCAAGTACATCTAGCGATTCGAAAATATTGCACGATTTGTAAATATGGGTTAGATAGGAGGATAAATCCGTAAGATAGTGAAGTACAATCAAATAACTGTTTTGCTATCGCTACAGCAGTTCGCGCGAAACGAGGGCAAGCCGGGAACATCAATATTATCTGCGTTGATTGGACAAATGGGCTCAACAACTGTATTGCTGTTCACACGTGACTGCGACACGTACTTTGTACAAACAATACTATATTTAATCCTAATCCAGCAAGGTTAATTTTCATTGAATGAGGCCTGAGGGTACACGGTAGTGCAATTGAACAAAGATTTGACTGTTTTCTTGATATCCAGCTTGTAACTTTTATAGCTACAGATAACGCTGCTCTACAAATGATTTAGATGTTCAAAAATGACAGAAAAACCATAGATCGACGGTGTGAAGGATGAAATGGGTAGAAAGGACGAACTGCTGAGATGACGAGTAATAAAGAAGTATGGAAGAAAAAGACGTTGACCCCAAATAAATTGGAATAAAGGACAGGGGAATGATGTTAAAAAATATATGAGAATCGGATCTCTAGCTGGAAATATGAAAAGATTATGCCCAAATCGAATACATCAAGTTATCAATGTTGCTGGTATTTACTTTGGAATCGATGTGTTGTCCCCGGATAAACAACTATGATACAATCAAATGATGTAGAACTAATGGAATTGTGAAATATTATACCAATCAACAAAACAAAATCAACCAACAAAACATATTTTAGCAGGATATTATTCTCTCTCAGTGCAACAGAAACTGTGGCATTCGAAACAAACATCTTTGATGTGTTTATGGGAAACACAGAGAGTAAACTAGACCCAGAAAATTTGTTTCGAAATTGACGATCCGGTATTTGATTCGACAAATCTGACAGTCAACGTTTCCTGGCTTTTGTATTACTGTAAGATCAAAACTGGTCAAGGTATTCATTTCCTTTCCTTTTCCTTGCTTTGTGTTTAAAAGGATACGAACGGTTCCGATTTAAAATACCTAGGCATTATTTTAAACACAGGTTCACAAAACTTGCTATACTGTAAATTCAAGGAAGTTTTTACATAATTATCTTATCGTAAAAAAATTGATTAATGTAGTCAAGGACGTGTTAAACACTCGTATCGTTTGATAAACAGTCAACCGATTCTTGAATTAAAAGTCGTAATTAAAAGGGAAGTACTTAATGGACTAACCACTACCGATTTGCGGATAATGAGAGACGGGGGGAAGCGTTGGTAGACCAAAAACCAGATGAGTGGACAACCTACAAAAGATCGTGGGTAAGACCTGGCGGAGGCTAGCACAGACCAAGAAAGCATAGCGGAAAAAGTAAGAGGCCTACTTATCAGTGACTGGAACAACACTGCTAATGTTGATAATAATGACGGTCAATTAAGTAATGGGCTAACAGCAACCGATTTGTCACTGATCTTGACTTTTAAGGATTCCAAGTCATTTTGGGGACATCGAGAGACACAGAGCTTCAGCAGATCAACAGCCATAGGAGTGGAAGACCAACAAAAGACCGCAGGTAAAACTTGGATGGGACTAGCACATACCAGGAAAGCATAGCGGAAAAGGTAAGAGGCCTTCATTCGGAGTTCATCAGTGAGTGAATACAAGACTGCTTATGATGATGATGCTCTGGAGCCAGCTACCTATCGGCTTTCAACAGAGCAGTTCGGAAGTTCTATTTAAAGTCAGACTAAATTGCTTACGATCTAGTCATTACTAGAGTCATAGTAATTATTATAAGGTTTGTCGTATTTCGGACTGTGTATGTATTATAATAGATATATTAGTTTATTTTATCTGTATACATATATGTATTAGTATGAACCCATTTATTTGTATCAATTTATGTTAACAAAATGGTAATTTTATAATTTTTTTTTTTACTCTACCACAATGATGTCCTATTTGACCCAAAGGTTGACTGGAGTGGAGAGAATGCCTTGTGGCATTAAGTCCGCCTTGTACCACTCTTGTACATGAAGTTTAAATAAATAAATAAATAATGGTGACTGTCCATTTGTCGTATTACGGCAATTTCCGTGGCAGTAGTTGGGATCTACTTCAGAAAACTGACAGCAACATTTATCTTCGTGCATTTAACATTTCCGTTGTAATTAATCGCTTGGTCTTTCATTATGATTTTTGCCAGGTTTGTAACCGTCCTTCATGGTCAAAACTTTAGTCATTTATGAAAAGGCCTACAATACATAGTTTACATATGTCTTGTACCTATGAATATTTATAAAGACACGCTTTGTGATGAGAGTATTCATGTCTATGGAAAATTATAGCATCACGTGCATGATTCGTAATACCTATAGCGTGACTTTTAAGATTGAAGTATGGGATTATGGGAGAGGTTTATTAGGCTTGATAATTTGCTCGGATTGTAGAAATAAATCCAGCTCAAAAAAAAATTGTATACTTGAGGACAGGAAATCAAAACAAAGCTTTACGCAGCTTGGTAAAGCTACACTATTATAATCCATTTCCGTTTTGTACAAGCTTTTTTATCACTCATGTAAAACGTTTCCACTCTTGCTCTTTATCTGTTTTTGAAAAAAAGTCTAGCTTTATCTAATAGCGAGCCTGAAAAATTTTACCTTTTTAATATCGGCTCATTATCATAACCCTAATCTTCAGCAGTATATAGGTATAAGGTGACTGGGGGTAAGAGAGAAAACGGGGAAAGACAAAAAAAATATAATAACGCCGAATATCAAGGAATTCTTTTAATGCTGGCAATATCGTTGTGGACACCATTTTGTCTTGCCCCGTCCCGCAGTCTACGTCAGTCACTAAGTCAGAGCGCAAGTGTGTTTTTTATCATTTTTCTGTACGGACACATTTCCCGCGTAAAATTGAGTTTTTTAATCTTACCCCGCTTGCTGTATCTCCTTACACAGGTAAGTAACTAACATTTTTTTTTGATATTCGTAATTAGATTTGAAATGTAATATGCTCTTTAATGTGGTTATTAGTATATTTCACGTATTTTAAGATTTATGTTGCCTTTCAAACTTTCCCCTGCAAAATTTAACGGGGTAAGATGATAATATAAAACTTTCCATCTTACCCCGTTTACGAAACCCCTACAAAAAGTCAGGGGTTCTCAATCTGAAATACACGGTGGTATGCCTTTCAAAACATCGTATCACAAACTTTTATCATGGAATTATTTACGAGAATTTGCCTCGATGGCTGTCGCAAGCGCAGCTGCTGTGCAAGAGGTCTTGGGTTCGATACCAGGCTGTGTTTTTGATTTTCCATTATGAATCTCTCTGTAAGAGCCGGGAGTCTGGATTAATGCACGGATTGTCTTCTATTATTTAGTGCTTACACATAGCTGGCAAAATATGGGTGTACTATACACCTATGGTTTGTGTGGCGAAGTGTTGGTCTAGAAAATTTTTAATGCCGTTGATCAACACGATAAGAAGATACACCTCTGCCTTACCCTCCGGGGAATACAGGCATGTTATGCTGATTACTGTGTTTCTGTATCTGTACTTAGGTAGGTATGCTCCTTTGATATTTAAATTTTTTATACATACATATCAAAGAGAGACCTTAATTTGCGATCAGTAAATCAACCACGGTATTGAACACTAAATATGCAATTTCAACTTGCATAAAGATATTATTTTTATTTTTTGTTTTAGGATCAACATGCCTCGTAACTACATATATAAGGAAATCGTTACGGGCAACTTGTTATACTCCTGAGGACTTGGCGATTGCAATAAGTACAGAGAGTGGAGTATAAAGAATTAACCATGTACGCAGCAGCTAAGTTATATTTTTAATAATGTTTAATTGTGTTCTGTTTCTTGGTTTATTTTATAAAATAAAATACGAGTGCGCTACGTGGTCCTAAATGAAAACGTGTGTTTTATTTATCGACCCGACTAAGGCTTGACAGTCATGAGCATGATTTTTTTTTTTTTAATATCTTATCATAACATGTTGAGAACCCCTGACTGCCAACCGTTTCAACGGGGTAAGATCGATATATTTTATTTGATAAATTATTTTTTCTTGCATTTAGAATGCGATTTTTTAATGTAACTGATTTTCAAGCTATTTAGGTTATTGGACCAGAAGGTTTATTGATCACCACATATGCATAATGACCATGAAAACGATTTTAGTCACTATTTCAATCTTACCCCTTCGGCATTTCATCTTTCCCCTACATATTTTTTTTCTTAAGACCAATTTTATTAACGTTTTTTTCATAAAATATTGTTTCAAAAAGATTTCTGTCACCATTAAAGAAACAAGTTGACTATACTTTTTTACCCAAAACATCATTTTATGCATTGGACTTGAATCCCTTTGTTGCACAACAGTTTCAAATCAACACTGTTTATCTGATCAAAAATCCATTCCGACTTACCCCCACTCACCTTACCTAAATTAAGATTTTATTATTGCTACTTACAGTATAAGTCCATTATTGTTAGAGGTTATCTTTACAAACAATAAAATAAGTCGAGAAACACGGAGGACATAAAGACACAAATTGGACATAAAGTGGAGTGATAAGTAGTATCAGCGAATCACGTTTGACGTGTGATAACAGCTTGTAAACGTCCGATAGTGAAAATGGACCACGCGCACGTTGACCGGTACGACGAACCATGTCTAAAGAATCTATGAACTTCATAATCAGAAGAATAGTTTCTGTCGATATTAAGTATCTGGTGATGTTTTTAATTTACTAAATTCAGTTATTAAAGTTCCTCTTTAGGCGAAGGAGGAAATCGATTAAAGCCATCTATTCACCTTTGAGTCCTCCAAGAGTTTGTCAATATCAGCAGCAAAGTTATAATGTCTCTCACGTGTCTATAATGTCCGCGTCGTCTGCACAGCCGACAGACGTTCGCTCATCAGCTATACAGGCTTCCGTAATCGCTACTTAGCTTCCAGGCGTCCTCTACCTATATACCTAAGTTTATCCGAAGCACCGACGGAGGTGAACTTTTTCAATGGGATGGTGGTATCTACAACGCCGCATAAGAACTGCAACCGCAAATCCTACATCTCGCAAGTGAAGTTACAGGCAAGATTCAACAGCCCAAAAACAGCCGTCGGGCATTAGCCCACCAGTCCCAAACCCGTCTGGTCAAAGGGTCCACCCAATTCAATGGAGGATTAGAATCTTTACACCCTGTTTCACCTACAACTACATCTACACCTAAATCTTGAAACGAACAGCTGACCGTTCACTTTGGGGCAAGGGCAGGAAGATGATGATGATAACATGAAGCACTTAATGGAACAGCTGATTTTTTGGCAACATTTCAGGTTCATCATTCTCTTGCCCTTGTCCCAATTCATTTGGGGTCGGCGCAGCATGTCTTTTTCTTCCATACTTCTCTATTACTCGTCATCTCATCAGACACCTCTTTTCGTGCCATATCATTCTTCACACAGTCCATCCATCTTTTCTTTGGTCTTCCTCTACTCTTATACCTACCCATCCACAGTCATACTCAAAAATTTCACTACATTTTCCTCATTACAACATCAAAAGCAAGTTAAAGATCTTACCTGGGGGTCTAAAATGGCCGCTTTAGCAGACTCATAATAGGATAATAATATGAATTACGTTTAAATTCTTAAAATAGCCATATCCGTACCTACCTACTATTATGAATTGTCACCTTGTGACCATTTTTTATTTTATTATCCTATTATGATTCTGCTAAAGCGGCCATTTTAGACCCCCTGTACATAAGCGTGTTTGATCTGAGTACAAAAAATGCCGCGAACATTGAGCATAGAACCAGATCGAATTCTAGTTAAATACGTAAAAATCAGGGGGTAGTCGCAGTGGGTCAACTATCAAACATTTTTCATATTAATCAGGGATTTCTATAAATCTTTGTAGGATATGCATGATCCACTTCAACAATTTTAAACTCGAATTTAGCCTTCAGCTCAAGACTAAGGGCTCCGTTTCTTGAATGAGCTGATACGGTGATAAGGGGGTGAAAACTAAGATGTAGGCTGATAGGGATATATGAAAGAAGATTTTTTTATTTTTTAATATATTAAATGGGTCTACTCTTGACCTCAATCTAGTCCTGAGGACAGAGATGAGGTCGACGATGGAACGAGCTTACCCAGAAGAAGCCTATTAACTCGCGATACCTTTTTCGCCGACCCTAGAGGTTTTATCTCTTACTAGCTTTTGCCCGCGGCTTCGCTTGCGTTAATTTAAAATTTTACAATCAATTCGGGTTGTACTCTGCTTGTGATAATATAATTCAAACATGATTCGAAAGACACGTAGCGCCATCTAGTATCATAAGGACGTCATTGTTGTTTTCCTCGGGAACAGTAGACCGTACTTATCTACTTTTTTTTTGGGATGAAATTATGAAACCCTATGTCCGTTTCTGTACACGTCAGACAACATATATGCAAAAATTCAGGATGATCGGTTCAATGGTTTGGGCGTGGAAAGGTAACAAACAAACAAACTTACTTTCGCATTTGGCGGGTGGCGGCTTTGGTGTGTAGATTCCTTTATTTTATACGTGTGCATATTGCTGCTGTATTTAGCGTGCGCCAATTATTAGATGTCCTTCACGACACTCACACCAACCGCTTATCAGTGGTCTATTCACCGAAGTTGATTCCATGACAATGTATATTATTTTTAAACATACATAGAAGTAAAACTACATTTCCGTGTTCCATTGTGCCGTATAATCAAACATTCATGTCTGAGTGAACAACCTAGGTAGAGGTAGGTAAGTATGTATTACTGTTACAGGCATCGACGGCAAAGTAAAATCAATTGTCAGTTGTTTTCAGTGCAGCTATACTAACACGGATTCCTCGACAGGAAGTAGGTATTTCAAAGGGTATTTTAACATTTACGAAGAAGTAAACCATGAAACAGCTGTGGGGTTCAACTGCTTACTGCCATTCTTGTAACACAAATAAAAATAAAGACCCGTAGTTACCTTGCTTTAACAACTTTCCAAGAGTCGCCTTTTACAGGTTCGATCTCCACAATCATGGTGAAATGCTCAAAAACAGCACCGTGCACTAGGATTCCTTAACCCATTACAACTTTGCATCAAAGGACTTAATACCCGAACAACGTGTTACTATACAAAACAACAGAATATCGTAAATGCGTAGTACAAAACACGCTTAGTTGAATTGACGACGTAAACAAGACTGATTAGTGACCTGTAGGTACGGAATGATAGTAATCACTATATAATCGCAGATAATACGCGATTGATAAATGACAAAATCGTTACCGACAATGACGTGTGGCGGGTATATTGATTTTTGAGAGTGGTTCATGGGTACATTTAGTAACCAGACAAACCAACCACCAAACCAGGTAAACTATTCAGTTTTTACATAAATGGGGACCAAAAGACAGCCTACGCAAAATTAATATCAAACGGAGGAAAGGACAAAATTTTTCTAACGCCCAGAATTTTTGCAATATCAGCGCATTTGGTAGGAGCAACGAATTTGTTTGCTTATACTATTTTAGATGGAAATCCGCCATTTTACAACATTCTGCTTATCACAAAAGCGTTACAACATAACCGCATGTTGATGCCGAGCACAGAAGTGTTGCAATCACGGCTGTTTTAAAACCACTTCCGCGATTTCAAAGACGGTTCTCTTGTACCGCACTACTTTTTCTCCGCAAGAGCAGTCTTGAATAAAAGGTATACATTTTTAAAAGTTTCTAGGAACAGGTGTTCCAGGTTGCCACGGTAAAAGTAACTTAGGTATGCAGTAGACGATATATTTAGGACTTTTGTGGATACTTTCATGTGAAGTTCCTATTAGTGTTAAATATTTTTCAAGGCAATGCGACACGAAATTACGTCGTATTGTTCCTAATCAGTTGTTTAGGCTAGTGGGTAATAGGGTTAGTGACCGGAATGTCAGGTGGTCAACACTGGCGAAACCGCTGACTATAGTCCGTATTTAGGTTGCTAGACTTGTAGGTACTTAATTCCAAATGTACAATAGACGGTATTTTGAAGTCACTGGAAATATCTCTAAATTACTTTTTAAGTGCCAAGTCTCTGCTAAAGGGTTAAAAAGCATACAAGTGTTTTAAGTTTAAAGACAACACCTCATGGGATCATTTGACTGTGTAGTGTGTAGCTCGATAGTGCTGCCAAGTATGGTTGGCTGCTGGATAAAGCGGTCGCCAGGCGAGTTACTAGCCCAATCACCATCAAGCTGTATGCATTTTGTTGGCAGCAGGACCTGGCTGCGCCGCTATGCTCTTTTAGTGAGATAGGGTCCTAAGAAAAAATGATGGTACTTACTTCTCATGCTTAGTTGAGCGGGGAGGGTGAGGTTCGAGCTGCAGCGGGGTGGCGGGGGCGGAGCGCGGGGCCCCGCACCCGCCACCCGCCGCGCCTGCCGCGAAATTGCCGGTTGACCTGAAACAAGCAAACATACAGTCAGTCAGGCTTGAAGAATGGACACGTTGCATGAGTTATTTGGAACAGGAGCCATTAGTAGTTACGGTTCTGCAATATTTTCTTTTATACCGCGATATTATACCGGAAAAACTTTGTAGATGACTACCACCAAGTAGAAGCAAGTTTGCCAAGACGGCTGATTGCCCGTCCTTTTGATTGACATGTTCAGTTCGTAGAACCATATTGAAGTAGATGAAAAACAACTTTAGCTAGTGCAGAAGAGTATCTTATCTATTCAGCTATTAAATTGTAAACGAAAATTCACTCGTAGGTAGAGTAGTAGCCCACGTAAATAAGAATAGTGGACACGCAATAACCAACCAAGCTATCATATTCAGCATAGTAAAGTAGGTACTCTCATTGTTCGTTGACGTGGTCCATTTAGTTGATTCCTAGGAACACCGTGTGCGGTGCCGTCAGAGCTATGATTAGTGTTGTCATGTCCATGAGTAATCCGTAATTTAGTACAGCATTGTGTGGCGTTTAAATTTTAATAGTATTGTTGTGGTAGTTGCGTTAAGGAGAGAAGACTTTAACGAGTGACAAATATTATCCGGATCTCTGGAGTACTGTCACCCAGACTTAGGACCGGACTCCACTAAAGCGGAGACGAGACGAGAGCAGAGGAGATGGATGCAATACCAACCGCTCGACTCCGCTTTGGTGGAGTCCGGGCTTAAGTGGGTAACTAGGACTATTATCAAATAGCAAAGTGGTGTGCCAGTTAAATATAGTAAATTATTCCAGTCACCAGAGACATAATAATATCCTATATGTATACTGATATTATGCTGCGGTTCGGTTCCCAAAGCTAGGGCCCGCGTACATAAACTCAAGGATCAAGATCACATAAAAAAGGACGCTGCCAGATTAGAATCAACATTTCGGTTAATATTTAAAAGTAAGTCATTCGGAAATGCATCTCGCGCTATCTGCTTGCGAAATCTCAGCCTCCAGGAATTGGAACATGTGATAACACTATAGATCGGCACCCAAAAGAAAAAAATTAAGAAGTAAACCAAAAATTAGACAATACGAAATATGAAAACTTCATTACAAATCCAAACCTAAAAGAAATGAAACATGAATAACACTGAATTAGAATACAAAAAAAACAACTGGCAGTTCACGTAAACAATAAAAGTAGCAATTGAACTAAAATAATGTCTAACTCAACGTAAAAAAAAAGCTTACAAACACCACGCTAAATATAAACAAAGAAAACGAAATAGAACTTAAACCCAGATGAATGAATGACCTTTGAATTCAGAGAATGAAAAAAACTGAAGAAAATCCAATAACCCTCATACCTTTTGTGTTTATAACTCCTGCGTTTTAATAATGTAGTTGTAGGAGCAGCCACTATATAAGAAGGAGGCTTTAACTTTCTCGTAACCTTTTTTCGAACCATGATTAAGGCAAGACACCACACCAAATGTTGACAATACAAACACTACTGGCGAGTGGCGAAACTTCAAAAGCACCACACCACATGAACCTATTGCCATTCGAGAACAATGAAAGCGAGTCCAAACATTATTAGCATCGGAACAATCATTTATCAACATACGGAACTACAATGCGCATGGTTACACAAATATTGCACTCAAATATTTTTCACTTTCAGCAAAACAACTAAATTGTAGGTTTCATATCATAAAACCCAGGCACTAACCTACACACAACCGACTGTACAATCAAGTACAATGAAACTACGTATGTTATACATAATACATTTGTACAAATAAATGACTGAATGTAAGTACCAAGTATATTTTGTGGACAATACAATTTCTTACAGCAAAAAACGTGTATCCGCTGATTAGGTATATTACATACAGCGTAGGTATATTATATAATGACCAGAGCGACGAGCCTGCAATTACAGCAAATTATAGTAAAAACAACATTTACAAACAGAATAGTCATCACTTTAGAAGTTTAGATGACACATTTAGAATAATTTATTTTGTAACCGACACCAGTGACGCAAAATTCAAGGACACGTTTCAAAAACATAATCGTTATGTTGAAAATGAGGTTTTCCGCTCCACGAATATAAAATGGTCATAATTTTTATTACGGAACAAAGCACCAATACAATCAACAAATCAATATGGTTGGGAAAAGGGTTGTAATAACAAATAAATTAACAGCAACATACAATAAGAATGAAGATTCTGATAATCCATCCATATAACATTCAACATACAAGAATCTCCATTGCTAATGTCTGCCTTGACCCCATTAAGTTGATTGCCTCCGCGCCTGAAGGGACTGGACGCGCAAACAAGATGTCTTCTTGTACCCAAGGACTACATTCTTTATTGCGTCGTACCCATTCAAGGACAAATACGAAATACACGTTATCTCCTGATAAACTTGTGCAATAAATTCTGCTGAGCCATAACAATTCATTTGATGATGTTGCACGCAATTCTGGAAAGTCCGACTGGACAGTAATTTACTTAATAGTTATGTACCGAAATATATCTACTACACATTCTACGGAACCGGCAGTTTTGGCATTGGGGATTTTACGTCGAAGGAATTGCTATCGTACACTCATAACTTGAGAGGGAAAAAGACATCTCGGAGGAAATAAATCAAGGAGGAAAACTGGTAAGATCATTGCTCCTTACCTTGGCAAGACCTCTATCTTGCGAGACAGCCAATCGATATGATGATAAAATGTTTAGTAACAAAAATACTTTCTCACTGATACGTGGAACTAATGTACGCTCTCAGTAGCAGATAACATTATTTCTCAAGATTTGGAAAAGATACGACGAAAACTCATTGCGTAAACCAATTTCCTTCCAATAATTTTCTAATATTACATCTTCAAACCTATGGCCAAAAGTAAGTTAGCAACGTAGAAATAAATATCTAGAGGATAAGGGTTCCAATAGAGCTACAGGAAAAGCAATAAAGACAAGAGCGAGCTATAGCCGAACAAAAATAAACTGTGAGCAAGGCGCCCAACAGTCTGCCGATATTGGTACCACGTGCTGTATTAGAAACACGAGTAGTTTAGTTACTGCTCATGCATTACTTAACAGGGTTTAAGGGGCTTTGATGCGCCAATTATTACCATGAATGCAGCACAAGATTCCAGAACCCCCTCCACTTTAGAAATTTTCGTCAGATATTTATAAAAAATAACTGTGCCATACTTTTTGTCAGTCTTGGTGTAATCACTTTGATATGAAACAGCATATTAAACATATCCGAAACTGTATACATACAATGAAATGTAGGTCTAACATTCATTCCAAAAATCGCATTCCACTTAATCAGAATAACGTAAACAATCCTTAGAAAATCAAAATAATTTAGAAAACGATTCTAGCAACTGCTTATTTTCAATGCCTAGTTAATAAAAACAAGCAGGCTATGAATAATAACTAACTGTTTCATAGAAACTGAATAAGAAATTTGTTTCAATCATTTTAAGCATAGGGCAAATTGCCAATAGTGTATTTATTATTGGTGGTTCATGATTGCTTAAACCTTGACGGAGTCTATTTGATTTCATGTTTGATATTGAAACTGACAAATCCTCAATTACTAACTCATCATGCTCGCAGACATAGGCTAAACAATTCGGCGATTAAAAACACCATAGATATAAGAACCGGTTTTGTTTTATATTTCTATGAAAAACACTTCGCGAATGCGGGGGTTGGGCGCCATTACAGTTCATAAGCATTTATAAATGAAAGAAAGAAACTAGCAAAAACGTCCTTTGGCTCTCTACGAGTCTACGAGGAGAAGTAAAAGCCTCTCTAAGTACAAAGACCTTTTAGTCTCTTTGTTTCATTTTCATTTTAAAAATGGAAATAGAATAAACATGTTGAAATGCTAGAGAAATATAAATTAAAAGATGAAAGAAAATATACAGAAAGTCATGAAATAACAAGTCAATAAAAACTTCCAAGAACTATCGACTAGTAATAAGTAGTTCTAGGCTTCTTGGCCTTCAAAAGTAGCGATGCAGGACTACATGTGAGCTTCCCATGTGAAGACACACACATGACATAATTATACTTCTACGTCTTAACAATTTATCGAGGAACTCGAGGGGCGCCTAAATAATAACAGATGCATGCGCCCGCGCCGCCGCAACGTTTGCCGAAGTCGGATGGATGAGTGACCATCCGTTTCATACCGAGACACCAACCACGATACGCCCCTGGTCTCGGTTGTCATTAGATCCTTGACAGATTGCAACAAAAGATACTTTATAATTATGTATACTCGCACGCGGTCGAACCCGGCAAACTTTGACTTTTGTTTGTTTGATTCAGTTTTTTGTCACCGACTTTTGAAGTTAAATTATTTTTCACTTTTTTGTGTTTTTGGAGTCGGTTTTATTTTTTGCAAAAAAGTTTTTTTATTTTTAGTTGCAATATTCCATACAAATATTTTTCATCATCAGACCTGTAATGGCACTTGTAACCCAGATGGGTGCAAAGTTTTAATCAATATACATGAATTAAGTCCAAACGCAAGGTAGCTACTGTAAACAGTTGAGGAGTTCCCTTAACTGTCCTTCGTCTTCATCATCAGACCCCTTATGACAGTCACAACCCATCTAGGTGTAAATTTCTCATCAATACAAATTAATCAAACCCAAACACAAGGTGACTGCTGTAAACCGTTGAGGAGTTCCCTCGACTGTCTTTCGGTTCCATCATCAGAGCAACTCCAGACCTTCTTTAAATTGTAGTGCTTTAAAATACTTAATCAAAAAATTTACAAACGCACTAGTCGCCACTACAATTTTTGAAAGCTCCCCTCAATTTCTCTAGGACGCCATCATCAGATCCCGGTTTGCTTATCATGGGACCACCCTTGAAGTATCTCCTTTCCAACAAATAAAAACAATATCAAACTCGGTTCATAAACGACGAAGTTATCCGCGAACACACATAAAAAAAAAACATATTTACGGTCGAAATGAGAAACCTCCTCCTTTTTTGAAGTCGGTTAAAAAGCGAATACTGTATTAGGTATAAAATTACCAACAACAACTTACTCTGCCCACGTTTTCCATGGCAAGCTCTTCGTCAACTGACATCTATCGTCTTTCACAATTCAAACACTAATAGAGAATTCGTTCCGCATTTTAACAATATTTAAGCAGTATGTTTTACATAACATGCCGTGATATTTGAAGAACTTCTCATATTCATAAAAACTTTTTTTTTAAACTACGCAAGTGTTAGGTCGACCATTGCGATCACTTTATCGGCAGGAAGCAACCGAATCGATCATGAGGTTTATTGGAATTGCTGTAGTGGTATTTTTAAAAATTCTTTGCATGTGTATCATGGAATGTGTAAGTTTAAGAAATATCATTGCATTTTGATATTCTCATTCTCAACTAAGAGTGTTTTAGTGTGTCTGTGATTTCAGAAAATGCTGACAATTGAGTATTTGACCCGTCGTCCGACGACGACGGTCGGGAACGACGATAGGCCCGAGTTAGTTGAACGCGCCGAAGACCCGAACGAAAAAGTCGTTGAGTTGCGAACATCATACGACGAAAGTGAGGAATATCTCGACTATGGCAGACACAGCAAGACACATAATGAAACGTCCAAGAAAGTGGGTATAGAGAATCTCTCTGAAGTGGATAATCCACGAGATATTAAGCGATTGTGTTCATGTTTGTGTTTTTTTAATCACTTGTGTTCTTAACTAATTTACAGCCGTGCCGCGTAGTGGTATTGTCCAACATGCCGCACATGCAGTCTCTGTTACGCAAATACAGATATGACGCAAACGGTCAGAGCATTTTGCATAGTTTTATGAATTAATGTGCGGGTCTTAGTTTACCAGTTTTGTTTGATTTCCGCTAATTTTCCTTTATTTGTAGGTGTGTTGATACCGAGCAGTGTGAAATACTTCATCAAGTTGACCCAAGGTCTTAAGGTGCCGCCTGTCCTCGTGCCTTTGAATGAGAAAGCCTACTCACCTTTAGGCGCATTTGTAAGGTATGTGAATCCGTTTTTACCTGACTTATAGCATCACTAAGTTACTCCCTTTTTCCGGCCAGGTGGACATTTGCCTTTCACTTAGTAACATTAACGATCTGACGTTAAAAATTGTGATAATTACAGGTACTACAAAGAAGTTCCTCCAATTCCTCATTCCTGGTAATATTTTACCATATCTGATCTGTTTCATATTTATACGATTGTATCCAAATAAATTTTAAGCAATGCTATGCGTTTAATTTTGTTATCGATGATGTTAATTACAAGATTTGACAAAGTTCAAAGTCGCCCGTAATAATCTGTCCTAAGTGATTTTCTGTTAAGTCATTGAACACGCGTACCACATGTTATTTCTCATATGCCAACGTCAACGAATACTGCAAACAACGGGCATCGTGAGAACTGAACTAGTGTAGAAATTGTATGACCTTAACACAGTAAGGGAATTCACAATAAAAACCTTCATTGTAATCGTAACACACGAGACGATGTACAGACGCCACCAGGTCAACCTACCCGAAACTGTCAGATTTTCCCAACCAACCTTGAACCTAATTAATTAGAGATAAAGTTGAAAATCTAAGAAATTTGACAGATTGTAGTAGCTTGATGTGCTGGCGTCTGTACATACAAAGGGTGTATGTAACAAGACCCTTAATGAAGCCGAAAGGCACTTGTTCTCCCCGTCATTGCGATCATTATTTTGTTCTGGACTATACGGGAAACTTCTAGTTACAGAGATATTGGGGATCAAAGTTTAAAAAATTTCACAAGTTTTTTTTAATACATGTTTTTAAAGTAACATTTTTTACTTTAAAAACCTCCACGACCCCTGTACTATTCAATTCCTCCATCAGCCTACCGTAAAACGTGATGTTTGACCCCAAAAAAAAAGCCGTTCCCCAGCAATACTTTTTGTGTAAAGTTACTTAATTTGATGTACATTGCTTAATTGACGGCTTTGTGAAGGGTCCGTTTACATACAGCCTGTAGATGTTTACAGATTTCTCAGTAAGAATCGCCGATTCCGCAATACGTATACGAGGACGGTCCAATAACTTGATGGAATTAGGCCACCTTTTCAATAACCTACGGGCAATGATTGGGAACAAGTGGTATTTGAGAAACCCGGATGACGTCAATCGGAACGTGTTTGGTTTTATTTGACGTCTTAACTCGTGCCAATTAACGCCTCATTATCGATTTCTAGAAACAGTTTGATCGTACCGTTGGAAACCAATGAACTGGATCGGACTAAGATGATATCGATTCAATAGCAGTAATATAATATTATGAAGTTTCTCCTTATACTTTATTTTCCAATCAATCTAGCAATCCAATCTATCTAGGTAGTTAAATAGGTTAATTCTTTGTTGGATCTGTGAAATGTAAAACGAGATCTCAAATAAGAAGCAGGGTTATCATAAATTCGAGACAATTTACACAAGTACGAGTACGTTAACTCTGGGTTCCCAAGTCGGTTGTATATTTTTTTGTCACCACATTACTATTAATTTAAAAAAAAAAAAAAAAAAAAAAAATTTCTTATGTGAAATCCCGATTGGTCCCATAGAAATTTCATAAAAATCCGTTCAGTATTTTTTTTTTCTTTAATTAATACGTTTTTTTTTCTTCTTGGACTATGTTGATGACATGTTGAAGTGACGATCGCTTAATAACTTCTAGTTACAATTTAAAAATTTATTCATGAATTATTTTTATAAGTAAGAGAAAGAGAAAATAAGCAATATAACAAGAATAATTATTTAACCCTTTTTAATTATAGTTCGAGTATACCACACAAGTGGTATACTCGAACTATAATTAAAAAGGGTTAAATAAAAAACTTTCTGCTAAAAAACCGACTTCCAAAAAAACAATAAAAAGTCTAAAACAACTTTACTTTCGGAAGTCGGTAGCAAACAAGTCAGTGAAACAAAAAAGTCGATACCGATTTTTTTTGCAGAAAGTATTTGTATCATGGTGTTAGAATACGCAAACATCTTCAATCACGTATCGAAGGGCCCAAAAAGGTTTTCCAAAGTTATAATAGTCGATAGGATGAGTTACGCCCGTCCGTTTTTGGGAGACAAAAACTTTACTGCTTCACCAGTTCAAGGCCAAAACGAAGAACAAAAACAATCTATAAGTATTCGTATTCGACAGCTATCGACGTAGAAACCATGACGCCCATAGGACTGACGCCTTAATACACCCACGTTTAGGTAAAGATCGCATTTCGTTTTAGAAAAAATATCTATCCTAATCCTAACTATCTTCTATAATATAAAAATGAATCGCAAAATGTGTTGGTAAGCGCATAACTCAACAACGCCTGGACCAATTTGGCCAATTCTTTTTTTTAAATGTTCGTTGAAGTTCAAGGATGGTTTTTACGGCGGCGAGAAAAAATTAAAAAATTGCCTGGATAAGTCTAAAAACAACACTAGGATACTTTTTTTTTTGGTAGGATTAGGGTAAGAGTAGGGTAGGAGTAGGGTAAGAGTAGGGTAGGAGTAGTGTAGGAGTAGGTTAGGAGTAGGGTAGGAGTAGTGTAGGAGTAGGGTAGGAGTAGGGTCGGAGTAGTGTAGGAGTAGTGTAGGAGTAGGTTAAGAGTAGGGTAGGAGTAGTTTAGGAGTAGGGTAGGAGTAGTGCAGGAGTAGGTTAGGAGTAGGGTAGGAGTAGTGTAGGAGTAGGGTAGGAGTAGTGTAGGAGTAGGGTAGGAGTAGGGTAGGAGTAGTGTAGGAGTAGGGTAGGAGTAGGATAAGAGTATTGTAGGAGTAGGGTAGGGTAAGGGGTAGGACACCACGCGAACGAAGTAGCGCTGGGCAGCTAGTATATTATAAATGCGAAAGTAAGTTTGTTTGTTACCTTTTCACGCCTAAACCACTGAACCGATCATCTTGAAATTTTGCATATACGTAGTCAGGTGTACAGAAACGGAAAAGTTCTGTTCCCGAGGAAAACAACAATAACGTTCTTATGATAATGGATGGCGCCACGTGTCTTTAGAATCATGATTGAATTATATTATCACAAGCAGATTACAATCCGAATTGATTGTCAAATTCTAAATTAACTCGAGCGAAGCCGCGGGCAAAAGCCATATTGAAGGGTGCGCCAAGGAAAGGTACGGTTTATGATAAAGGAAGCAAATATGTGGTGTGCCTAGTGCGATGACGCCATTTGGGAGAGGCCAAGTCTGAGAACGTTTCGACGACAGATAATACGGAAAAGAGCAAATGAAACACATATTGGATTAATCATGAACAGGGAATTCTTAGCAACTCCATACCATAACATTACGCCAGTAATGACATTCGTTTCGCCAGTTATATTAAAGTCCCGTGTAATAAGGGCGAGCCTATAGCGAGTAACAGTAACTAATCAGCAGGAGATCAAATTAAAAAAAATCGAATTTGATCAATTTCAACATAAAAGCCAGGAAGATGAGATCAAAAGCAGTGTCATTATGAATGGGATCTAGAAGCAATTGCGTTTGGCATTTGGCAGGCATATTGGGGTCACAGTATGGTGTTATTGGCACACAGGTAGAGGCTAGCATCGGATTTATCATTCTATCAGGTCCTGTTGTATATGAAACACATCCAGCGGTTTAGATCAGACACAAGTAATGTAAGTAACTTGTGAGCCGTCGTAAGTTTTTTCGCCCATCATTTTGTCATTTTGTATTTTTGGATATATAGGAGCTCGTATCATAAACTCAGTCCTATTTTTTGTAGTCTAGCAACAACACTCCAGATAATGACGTATGTGCAAGCATTAAATTCGTAATCGTGCAACACTGAATCGACTCAAGCGCATAAACCAGTTCCATCCAAAGCAGACAAAACTAGTTTCAATAGTATTTGAAACATTGACTGGTTTACGATTCGGAAAACACATTAGAAAGATAAGGTTGTTAGATTAACGAATTAAATTGATTGAGTTCCTAAGTTAGGTAATGGTGATTGATTGATGTGATTAGACACCTTAATACCTTATTCAGATATCAAAGGCATGGCAAAAATATTAGGCTAATAGACGGAGGAAAAACAGCATCCACCAAATGAACAGAATCATATTATGGTAACCCATTATAATCAAGGCAATCATCATGTATTTGAAATAGCCAGTGTCCACTTTGAGGTAAGACCTGACAAATATCTGCTGAAGAATTTACTTCCAATAAGTTATTTACCATCTCATCGTCATTACAAGAGGTAATATACAATCGAAGGTAATGGTGTAAGTACTAATGGTAGCCATAAAAGATAGACTCATCTTCAATTTCTACTGCTAATACTTTATTACCGCTAGCTTCAAGTGCTCGTATATCGTATCCACTGCAGTTGTATTTACTCTTCAGAGTATGTATAAACAATATGCATTCAATAGTATCACTTCGTATCTGTAAACAACTGCTCCTTTCAATACGTGAGTATTTTTGTGCTGCGTTTGATATTGCGTGCTACGTTTAGCTTGGTTTTCACTGATGACAACAGAGTTGGTTACAACTGGCATGGCTGACTTGCTACTTTATCCCTTTCTCAAGGGCAGTATGTTGAAAGTGACAAAGTTATACTAGAATAATTCTAGTGCGAAAAAGTGATGGAGCATTTACAGGACGTGCCTAGGTATAGATAGTGCTGAATGCGTTCAAGCCAGTTCTTTTCAGACCGTTCACCGAAATTCCTTAGCACAGTGGATTTACCTAACCTATATTAGTTACAGGCAAATATTATTATCCTCACAGGAAAACTCTTTAGGTTGGATTCAAAACACGTGCTTTTGCACTCTAATCTTGGACATCCTGTGTTTTGAAGCAACGACTCACGTTATTTCAGAAATCTTTCAAGTTTTTTCTTTATCCATAATGATAATGAAGCGTCAAGATAGTGTATTTCATTCGCCATCTGTATGTCATTCACAAATCAAGATCAAGATATTGTCGTGAACTTCAGGAAACCTTCTACGGCTATTCTTCGAGGCATTTCAGCTCCTTTGTGTCGCAAAAGTACACCTAAAGATTCTAAAAATCCACGTGCTCAGCCATAACAATGCCTATCTAATAACAATCATATCCGCATCACAAATCACACAAACAATGGAAAGTAAAGGACTATTATTGAAGTAGAAATCACACGACCAACTTTGTCATTTCTACGTCAAAAGTAAAATTTTCACAAACTTTCTAGAATACCTCGTAATGAAATAGGAGCAAAGTAATTCTTTCCCGCTGATACCCTTTGAAAGCAGTCTCCGAATGGCGAGGGACTAAACTGGGATTAAAGAGATCCTACCGAGGACGGACCATTTGGTAAACGAATAAATCTAAGTGAATGATCCTTTTACAAACGAATTTCTAAAAACAAAAGGATCATCCAATGTACGCCTCACGAGACCGTAATTCTTGTTTTACGCACTCGTGGTTAGCGTCCGGTAATTTAGTTACTGGCGAGCTCATAAAATTAAATAGTTAACGTCTAGAAAACGATCAACACGAATTCTTATACACTAAACAGATTTGTAGAATAGATACTATTATGTTTCAAGTATATTTAAAAAAAAACTGAAAATTTACTGTAGGATATTCCAAATGAAACGAAGAACGTTAACAGATTCAAGTGCATTTAACGACTCCTCGCTTAAAGAAAGGAAATAAATGAGTAAATAGGCGAGTTCCTTAGCACGTGCGATACATATCACGAATCGAGAGAGCAACCGTTGGAAACGTGCCAACTTCCATACTAGACGTAGCTGAAACTCTATAAGAGGAAACAATATACAACGAAAATTGTCACAACCAACCAATTTCAGTAGCACAGCCACATCAAAGAGCTACAGCGCGACAAACTCATGTTTAATTCAGTTGGTTGTTTTGTCACGTATTTGTACGATGGCCTTGGCACTGGCTTCATATTCTCTAAGAAAATGGTCACGTATGATGAAATTTGGTGAGGATACGTCATATGGCGACGACCGATGACTAACATCGCACCATCGTCGCACGATAGATGTCATGCTTGACTCCATCTTACAACTGTATTAAATTGAAGACTGCGAACAATCAACGGCTCTGACAGACAACATGCTGACTTTAAAAACAAGTCCGACTAACAAACATACATTTTTTGAGAGATAACAACCTGTCTCTGAAGGAACAATGACCTTATGTTTCAGTACCTACACTACAAGATAGTTATACAAAATTGATATCACAAAAACAAAACACACCGTCGAAGACGTACGGACAGCCATTTCAAATTCTAACAAAAAATCTTATTAGACTCAATATAACTTTAATATTCATAATGTTACTGATGACGTACAACTTGGTTTAATAAAAAACTGTAGGTAATTTATTATATTAAGCCGGTCTGGCAAAAACTACTTGCAATACCAAATATGATAAAAGGTCTTCTAAGCAATCCAATTTAAGAAGCGTTTTAAAATATTCGAGAACATTTTGCTAAACAAGGTTAAAATGAAACCTTACAATTTTAATCCAATTCTCTCTAATTTCAGTTTTTATTTAGATTTTCCGTAATAGGATTACGTCACTCAATACGGAAATAAATTCTGAAAGTGCCCAAAAATAACAATCATTGTTTTGCTTACATAAATATATCATGTAGTAAAAATGGTTACTTTCAGTATGTTCCAGTTGAACAATAAACCAACTTTCTTCAGTATTACGAATGATGACGAACTTAGAAGCAGTCGCTTTTAGATTTCCTTTGTATTTAACAATTACCATTTCCAACATTTAATACTAATACTCTTTGTTTTCATAAAAATAGAACTTCACTCTGTGATTCACACTTAAAACACAGCTTATTTCTGTACCACATTATTGATTTTCGGATAAACTGACACTTGAAATCTTGTTAATTTTGTCGAGTAATGAAATAAAGGCAACCGGACCGATTTTCCTGTTCAATACTAAGAATTATAATTTCAGCAGACCACAGTTTTTGCTTTCGACAAATGAATGAATGACGTGGTATACGGAACGTGGATCCGGGACCAACGTCATTAAAAAGTTCACGGATGACAGTAGTTTAAATAAATACACCCAAATATTTTCTCTTTCAAATCAAATGGTAACTTAAAAGCATTATGAATAGTCAACTCAAGCTTCTTGCATGGTGGTCCAAACTCCAGACTGCAAGCTGTAACAACACACTTAGCGCGTTAACACTAGTTAAAGTCAAGTCTACCACGTATTCTATTTCAAATAAATTAAAAAGGAAGGCGAATGGCACATCAAACTACCACAAGCTGTCAAATTTCTTCAATAGATACTCAAGTTTATCGCTAAAGCATTAGGTTCAAGGTTGATTGGGAAATTTTGACAGTTTCGGGAAGCTTGATGTGCTGGTGTTTGTACAACAAATCTTGGGATCGTTACCAAGAAAACAATTTTGTGAAGAAGTAATTCAAAGAAGATCGGCTGTGTTCAACCGTAGCAAATTTCGAAAATGTCCTTTAGAGTATAATACAGACCATTTCATTGCCAGAATTGAGGAATTTACCGTCATATCGTCATAAATCTTTATATATATAATTCTTCTGTGAGTGTGTATGTCACTGAACTTCTCTCAAACGACTGGACCGATTTTGATGACATTTTTTGTGTGTGTTCAAGGGGATCTGGGAATGGTTTAGATTCACAAAAAATTTAGGGTAGGTAGGGTGGGTAGGGTAGGTAGGGTAGGTAGGGTAGGTAGGGTAGGTAGGGTAGGTAGGGTAGTAGGTAGGAAAACATGCATTGCAACGCATGCCGGGCACAGCTAGTTTCGTTATAAAACTATAGAGGCGGCATTATTGCTAGTCGAAGAAGCCACGCACGACAAATGAGGTGCTTCCTTTTATGCTGCAACGAGTGCGGTGACATCATCCTTATGGGTCAGGAATTAATATCCCACACTGGTAGTGACAAAGATTGTTTGGCACAGAAATTAAGAAAGATTTCAGATCAGGATAACAAGGAATTAATTATTTTAGGTTTACGACGAAAATAGCCTAAAATTCTGAAGATTTATACTGTTGGAATGTTTTTATTCCAAAACCAAATAATTTGGACAGTATCAACATTAACTGAGATCGTATTTTATCATCATTGCTGTCCGAAGAAATAATTGATGTTCCAATAAAAGTCGTGTAATGTACGCGGATTCCAGTCGTACGTAATGAAACGGGCACGATACGTCAAAACAAGCTTTTCTATTGCCAGATAAAATTGAGTCATAGCTTAGGATTCCCCATTTTTTACGCGTAAGTGGAGAAAGTTATACTAGCCAGCAGTAACCATAGGAGACTTCCACTTGCTCAATGTCATGAGCGACTGAAAATGTCCAGTGAATATTTCTATCGTTACGAAAGAAGTGGAGTCCTTACATTTTCACGAAACTGGGTGAAACTAAAAATAATCTGATGGTTCAACTCTACGTAACCATTATTTACGTCAACCTCAAACTATTTTAGTTAAAGCGTAATGTTTAACAGAATAATCGAGAATAGATTCAGGGCAAGGGTATTGGTAAATCAAAATGAATTAGTTTACATTGATGACATGATGATGTGTCAAGATATCCAGAATAGCGTCGCTTGTGACATTCATTAAGAAGACGTTTATGAAATAATTTGTCTTGGCCTTAACGTACCGGTTTATTTTGGTATCGCCGTTCAAAGTAGGTCGACAGCACATGGTAAGAATCTATCATAAAGTTGCGACACTGCACCAGTGTTTACCGCTGTAATTAGATGTGTACCAAAATACACCTTTTATGGGCTTGCATCCCGCTTTTCTGCAATGAAAATGTTCATATGGTTTCTACTGAAACTGAAGTAATTTCTATAGGATTTTTACTATGTAAAACTATGAGTTCATGGTAATACAGACCTATGCCAGCAATTTCTGTCTCATGAATAAATAAAACAATATTTCAATATTTTCTCTTTAAAGTCATTATAGATACCTAAAGCTTTGTAAATTGAGTCATTGTTTTTTTCCTGAAACTGTCAAGTATATCTAAAGTGCTGTAGTTCATTTTTATTTGTGTAAAAAATTTCTCTGATCTCATATCTTGCAGGTGTTCATAAGGAAACTGTAGTTATTCTTATGTTATCTGTATTTTATCTTTTATCAATATCATAAAGTACATTTTCGAAAACAGATAAAATAATCTTGATATTTTATGCAATATTATGGCTTTGATAATAAATAAACATACCTGAATCATGGATTATGATATCACAGAAACCTTGTTTTTATTTGTTTAAGTTTAAAAAAAAAATGATTTTAACTTTAACTTTAAATAAACAATCTCAACTTGAACATAGGATATTGCAGTTTTGTTTTTGTGCATAGCTACAAATTTTTGTAAAAGGTAATAGGTAGAGACTGTTTGTCGCATATCCGGTCTAATAATTTTGATAGTATTGCTTTTATTATCTTATTTTTGAACATATTCAATTTTCAAAAAGTTCTTCACTCAAATAGAAGCAATTTGCACTTCAGAAAATGGCATATTTTCATATTATTATTCAGCAAATTGTTATTCAAAACAATGACCACATACAACATGTGCATATGTATAATACATAAAACCTGATTAAGTATTTTATAAATAGAATAAATTGCTTAAAAGGCTAAACAAAACCACATTAATATAAAATGAAATAGGTAGTTAGACTTGTTGTGTGGAAATACTTTTCAAAGAAATTATACCACAACAGCTATTGAGTCTATGTTTTTTTTTACAATTGGGGCCACACAGTTTGTCAAAAAATTTGCATTTGCGAAAGGAGCAGAAAATAATATATTTCGTTTTTTCTTGCTGTGGGATCTAGTAAGCCTTGTCCCATTATTATTATTATTCTGTGACTCGTCTACAGCAACACATCTTCTTATAGTCAATGGACCAATAGCATGACAAAGAAAATAAAAAAGTGACTTGTCTACTGCTATGTCTATGGGCATGTTCTACCTACATTTAAGCAATGAATGATTGACATTGTCAGACAGTAAAGTGAAAGTCATGAACATTTTATTAAGGCCGGATTAGCCTTTCATGATAATTCATTCTACTTAATACCTACTTATTTTCAATTAATTTGACTTAATGTTATCTTATCTGTCGCAAAAGCGTAAACAATGGGCAATTAATGATTAAATTATTTTGCTATCCTATTGCAAGTAGGTATGTTTAATTGTGTACAAATTTTCTCATAGACAATGTACTTGCATAGAATGTTAGAATTGATATCAGCTTTGCTTTATATTCCAATTTGTTTAAAATTTGAATAGCCAATTAGTTAACTAAGTATAAAGTACACTAATCAGCTTATATAGAAAACACCAGTGAAACAAAAATCTTCTGATTAATTACCAATCAAATGAAAGAAATTCCTCGAACATTCTATGAATGGAACTTAACCCAAAAGAATTCGTTGTATGAAAATAACAATTCTAAAATGAGAAGTTAGTAGGTATTTTTAGTAAATGTATTTTTAATTATAGAATGCTTAGCTGAATCGCAAACAGAGAATTTAAAAAAAGAACATTCATTAAGAAAAATAACTGTGACTTTTACTTAATTGGAATTTGAAGGATGTTATTGTATGTTTGGGAAATAAATAACATGCATTTGTAAAGAGTTGATTGAAATAGTATAGAAGATATTAGAACATTTCAAACATACATAGTCATCATCATCATCTACCTAGCCTTTTCCCACAATGCTGGGTTCGGCTTCCAACCTAACCGGATGCATATCAATATTTCAAACATAGTATCATGCCACTTCATTTAAAATCAGGCAGAGCCTATTGCTAACTTCAGATACCCTGAGGCAGCCTTTTTTTATTGAGTTCCTATTCAATAAAAATGAGAAACATGGTACAAATTCCCATTTCAAGTGTTAATGATAATGTTATTGACCATGTCAGTTTCAAAACTTATATTATCAATATCTGTGTAGCCTTTTCTAGTTTCTAGGTATCTATTTAAATAAAATGTGGTAAAATATGAAAGATGTTCCAGCTGAATAATTCAGTCACGTTTTAAGATAGTTCCGAAGCAGATAAGATTAAAAGATCATTTGTGACAGTTTACTATTAGATAAATTTTTAGAAACGCATCCAGTTATACTGGGAACCAATCCCAACTTAGTTGGTAAAAGGCTAGACAGATCATGATGATGTTATTGAAAAGAATCAGACGTGTTTAGATGGACCCCTGTCTACACAAATATTGAGTACTTTGTGATGGACAAAGTGTGGCGTTTTACACTGAGCAAAATTAACCATGTGTTAGGATATTTTAATGCTCAAGGCATTAGGCCTTTCGCGAGGCACAATGGCTTTTTAATTGTGTCTATATACTCGGCATACAAGTGGTTTAGTCATAGTATAGATATGATGTAGTCATCTAGGATAGATACACAGAAAGATTTAACCTGGCTATAGAGAAATGATTATTGCAGTAAATCACAATATAGTAATCTCATTGTTTTTAACAAAAGTAGATATAAAAGCTAATTTTATAAAAAAAATTATATATATTCTTTTGTTTTGTGACAGACAGACTCTACAGATGGTACCACAAAAGCCTCAATAACATTGGAATAAATTACAGAAGAATAGAAAAGGATGCAGTAAAGTAATGAGGATGGCCTTGCATTGAACATTTTACTGCATTTATGTTAATAACAATCAAATCTACTGATTAACTTTATATTTAAAATTATTCAGAATGTAATTTAATACAAACATGTCATATTTAAATATTCACTTTCACATATAATTTAATAATATTAGAAGTCATAGTTACCAAGTCTTTCTTATGGTCAAGAGCCCTTTCGCTGGCCTTTTCCCTCCTGCATCAGTGATGACTGAGAAACGGTCACTCAAACTTCTTTTCACCTCTGGAAAACGACCTCCTGAAGACAGCCTCAAAGACTTCCCAGTAACTAGTCCCTGCGACTTCTTGGTACGTAATTCTACAGGCTCTTCGACTTCCCCACCCTCCAACTGCAGGGATACTCTTTTGCCCTGTTTCTTATAATTCAAAGCAGCCTCTGACACACGGCCATCAAACTCACGGTTCTTATTAAACCCACGCTCACTATCACCAAATCCTTGGACAAAACAGAGCATAATTTCATCAGGATAAGACTCCTTCATCTAGAAGGTCATTACTAATATTCGATTAACGTAATCCACTCGAATAAGGTCACAACAGTCAACGATTCGTTACACCAACTTGAATTTGTTAAGAAAGCGAGTCACCGGACATTTTCAAACACGAAAACAGTACAGACTTCTCTGTATTTTGATTAAAACTTATTTTGTTATGGTGTACGCAACTGGGTTACTAAAACACATTCGACGTCGATAACTTTGCAATAAAATGGTTAATCACACGGTCGACACAACGGAATTCGGTATTATTTAATTAAAATTCACAGTTTCACTGTCCTTATAATATCACGAAATCACTATTGTTCGAAATATCGAAGGATTTATGTAGGCCGCCGAAAAATATCGGGGTAAACTGACATTTCTTTCACGTTCGGTAACCGCCCGTAAGTCGCGTTGCGTTCGGAAACACAATCTTGCACGGCCTCGGCTGTTTGCGAACTGACACCGGTTTGGCCGCCCCCACTCGGCCTAGCGTCCACGCGGCGACTCACAAAATGTGCGCGGCGTCGCAATGAATGAAGAATGTGACGTCGTTTTCTATGACACCTGACAAGTGGCAATTTTTTTTACGTTGAGGACGTTGAGGTATTAAATCAGAATTACAGTCCACATGATGATCATTCCTACGTGGGTATTTTTAAATCTTTCAAATAGATTTAACCCAGACCTAAATCCAATAGAAAAATCGCACAAGTAACTTACTACTTTTCAATTTTTTTACTCTGAGTATGGATGCTAGATATGTAAGTACGGATGTGTCATTATCATCATAATTATCATCTCGAGACGGTTCAACATCCATTATTATATTACACAAGGTTCGTGGCCGTGGCCCTATGAGTCTCTTGGTCTCTACGAACGCTTCAGTGGATTGACGTGAGGGAAAAATTCCATGCTCAATTACCTCGCCTGCCATACGGCTTACTAGTAGGTAGGGAAGGTACTAGCGGTAAGCTGTTATTAACGCGCAATGAAGCATCGTCTCAGTGTGATGATCATTCTATTGAGGTTTTATAAAAACCTCTTTTAAGATGATGAATGTAAGGTCGGAGGGTCTTCTAAGTGAGATAAATCTTTTGTACTGTAGCACCCATTTGGCACGAGCAGCCTCATCATAAGCCACTATAATCTTTTCTTTTCTGAGATTGGTGTTTTTTAAACAACTGACTGCTTGGTAATCTGTTGCCGTTAAGGTATTGCTAATTCTTTCTACTTCTTTGAAAACTTTAAGAACAACGCCATTTTTTTAAACATTGGTAAATGCTTTCCTGTTATAGTCATAAAGGTGCTCACTAGGAAAATTGAATACTTACCTAATAATATTTACGTTGATATCCCATTGCGTGCCGGTCCGTTTGGATCGATACCGGGAAAACAATGCAAAGTGAGGGATTGCCAGGGTTACCGGGAAGCAAACTCACTTAAAATGCTGAAAGTGTCGTAAATAGCCAACACTTTATTGATAACCTTCATGTGGTATTTTTTCAAGTAGGTAGGTACATACCTACCTAAGATTATTTTATGGGACTACTAGGTATTTAAAATAAACTAACTATAAGTACCTACTCCATGTTTCTAAAACACAAAGTATTTTATACTTTTTTATTACGAACAAAGACATTCAAATATTTACGAGAGTACGAAGCAACTGGGTTCTGGTCCTGGGTTCGATTCCCAGGTCGGGCAAAGTGTGATTGGGTTTTTCCATCAGGAATTTCTCAGTAGCATCCACGGAGTCTGGATTTGTGCCCGGTTGATGGCAATAGGCTCACCCCTATTACATGGGGCTTAAAATAACTGGCGAAATGTGGATCATGTACTATATTAGGTAAACCTCTGCCTAACGCTTCGGGGATTACAGGCGTGATGATGTTATTCATGCAAAATTGAGAGTCGTTAATAAATATCAGCTAAAGTTGGATAAAATCTTGTTGAATAAGTTGAGTTCCATTGCAGTCTGTCACACTTTTGATTGATCGAGTCCTTGAAAAACCCGAGATGATCACGAGATAATCGAGATTGAGTATTACATTTCACTGTGAAATCGCACTTCTTGTGGGAAAGCAAAACCACACCACGTAGTAGCGATTAGAGTGAATGGCAAATTGGAATTGGCAAAGAGTAAAAGTTGCTAGAACAATTTTCAATTAAGACGTAGGTACGTAGGGCGACACATCAATCTTTAATTTCCAGTATAACATGGCCTCGCTTTGTATAGGTTTCCCGTTCAATGAGAGATCCGCATGAACTGGTTTGTATAGCTCGATTGGTCGTCGTGCGTAAGAGAATTACGCGATTTTATTTGGGTACACATTTTCGTTCACTAAAGTGCGCTACTTTAGTTCTTTAAAAGTTCAATAAAATTCGAGAAATACCTACCTAGCTGTCTTTGTTGCCAAAATATGGCAATATTTCGGCGCCCTAGACAGTTCGAGGTCAAGTTGTGCGTCAGGGTTCAATTTTCGCATTTGGACTAACAATTAATTATCGGTCAGTGGGTCGTCTTAGGGTTTTTAAGGTTCAAGGGCCTTTGTCTCTGGCCGAATGAAAACCTAGTAGGTACAAACGCCAGCACATCGAGCTACTACAATCTGTCAAATTTCTGAAATAGATTTTCAACTTTATCGCAACCAAGGTTTAGGTTCAAGGTTGATTTGATAAATTTGACAGTTTCGGGTAGCTTGATGTGCTGGCGTCTATACATTTAGATTCGCCTTTTAATCATCACGTGGAGAACCCATGTGATGGGCAATCCTCCAAACCCTTTAAACTCGAGTTATCAACGACTCAACTCAGAATGCGTCAGGAAAACACTCAAAGCAACATGTGTTTACAACATGGTCTCTTCAATGCACGACACTGGAATGAGTTGGTAGGTACAAAGAACATAACATAATGACTAACAGCATGCTAAGGTAAACACTGTAGGTAGGTTTATAGGATAAAATTAAATAAGTACTAAAAATTGACCATTGAAACTATGAGGTAAATAAGTATTAATAATGATAATGCCGGACATGTGTAGGTAGACAACCGAGTTCACTGACGGTCTACCTACTACTTTTCACCCTATGCACTAAGCAATAAGGTTGAAAAGTGGTCGACCGTCAGTGCACTCGATACACTCGGGAGTATGTGTGTAGGTACCTACATACTACCGAGTGTACCGAGTCCTAAAATTAAATTTCGTAACAGTTATCTACTACAGGTATCTACTGGACACAAAATGTAGTGCACGCTTATAAGAATGCCACTATATACTTATAGCCACATAAGAATATCCAGTGGAATATCCCATTCTTTTAGTTTTATGATACACTTGGGAACTATGTACGGACTTGGAGGCCATAAATGTAGGAGCGTGTCTTAGCGTGTCAATGGCAATCTAAATTGTGTCAGCCCAGAACTGAGCTACTAATTTGACGCTTTCGGTAGCGTCCATCAGTTCCTGTAGTGAACAAACAACAGGACACGCAGGACAAGATATTAAGTGCCCCATCGTTTGTAGAACAGCAATACATTTACACTTCAGGACAGTAATTAATGAATCTCCAACTGAGCAGGTTTTCCTTGCTGCGACCAACCTGCGTCCGGAGTCTATATAAAGACTAGGTTGTACTAGGTCAGAGATTTTTAGCAGGAGGAACGAATGGATTAGGTAAGGATGCACTACCTCGCCACAGCTTTAGTCAGGATTGATTGTATCTAACTACCAGTCCCATTATGGACGTGGCCAAGGACTGTTGGCCATCGTAGCCAAGGCTCCTACCGTCAGACGAAAAAGATGACCTCATGATTAATCCACTTAATGAACCCCTTTGTTGTCCAATGGCTTGACAATACATATGTCTAGACACAATTGTGTTTAAGGAAGATTTTTCTCAAATAAAAGTAAATTACATTGTTATTCTGATCGACTTTAAATAGGAATTGATTGCTTTTTGTTATAAGGAAAATAAAATGAAGAAGAAAAACATAAATTCGTTATTTAGGTCGTGCTTCATCGGTACTAAAACGTTATACTACTGGCTGTTGATATCAGGAATTCAGGACATTTTAATAAAAAAGTTTCAGATGAGACAAGAAAGTTTCAGCTATAAAACACGATCGTTTGTCTTTTATTTTGAAGTTCTTCACTCATTTTTAGTACAAATTATGGTGCCTGATCTAATTTTTAGACACTTTCAAGAGATAGGGCCTCCTTCTCGACAATGATGTTATAGATGGACACTGCTGAAAAACATCATCAGTTTCCTAACTAAATTGGGGCGGCTTAGCTTTCAATCCAAACTGATTGCAGCTGAGTATCATGCAGTGTTTTACATGGAATGATTGCCCACCTGTCAAGTTTCTGACCATCCGGTAACGTTTGTCAAATCTACGAATTACAGCCGATCATACCGGAAACAATGGCTTAAAAAAAGATGACTGCTGAAAATCGTCGTAAGAAAATCTAGTAAGGTTAATTACCCAAAAAATCGCACACATATCTTCGTAATTTGTGTTATTTACAACAAGCGACATTGCTCCGTCATATCACGAAGTTTCATTAACAGGACGCCAGCTCCGTTAGTCGTAAGTGCGACACGAACGAAAACAGGGGTAGTCGGTGGTAAACGATCAATATAATCCGGTACCGACAGGAATCTCCTAGGAAACAGGAAACCAAACTCGTGATTGTGACGTAGGCAAACGGGATAGAGACTAGGTATTAATAAGGAAACAAAGGTTGTTATCGTTTGATACGAATGACGCTGATCATTTTGGTAGGTACTTAGGTGTTATCGATTACCTTCGGTGTTAGGAGTTTATTGGGTTTTCTGGTAAATAATGGGTTTAAACGTCAGACTCATGCCTGTGTATCGTAAATGGTACTGGGCTGGCTATGTACCTAATCTTTCTATTTCCCTCGGACTGATGTTTATTTCACAAGTATAATTATCATACTAATTTGATGCCATAAAGTGTTTTTAACAAAAAAAAACTCCAGTAGAACCACATTGATCTAGTGGTCGCAAGCTCTACTACTGGGTATGATGTCCTCGATTCCCAAGCTAGGTATGCAAAGTGTTATTGGTATTAGCTAGGTACACCTCTGCCTAACCCGTCGGGGACTACATGCGTGATGTTACCACAGTAGAATGACTATACTAACGTCTGGAAAGGCACAGTTTACCCAATCAGTAACTACTTAACTACCGGTGATAAGGCACTACATTAGCAATCCCTAATTACTTATCCGCAGAGTTAGACCATTAGTTGTAACTAGATGCTAATCTGCGGGTACTGCCGACCGGTCTTCTAAGGATTCAGCGGTTACTTTGAAACGACCCGAGATATATACCAGTGGTACTCGTAATTGATATTATATTAGATTGGTTAAAGGTTCTCACCATAGTGGAATAAAGATATCTCGGGGGTTACTATTACGTCTTAAAGCAGGAGTAACTCCAGTGTAGGAAAGAGATAGAGATATACAGGTTGTCTACTGCCATCTCTTTCCCACACTGGAATTACTCGTGCTTTAAGACGTCTTGGTAGGCCACCTGGAGAAGTGGAGATACTAATTCAGTTCCTCTTCCTGATAAAAATACTAACAATCAGAGGAGGTAGCAGGTACCCATGATATGAAATAGCGTAAAGATTCGTCTCCTAAAAACCACACCGACTATTGGTGGAGAAAAGGCGATAGGCTATCCTGCCCCGCAAGGAATAGGCTACAGTGGCGACATCTGCAACGCCACTTACGAACTATTCAGTGCACCTGAGATGATAATCAATAATCTTGCATCATAGAAACCGAGTTCCTCTGTCCATCCGTGGCTAAATACATTTGAATACAGAATCCTGACCACAACCCTCTGGCAGTAGCCCACCAGATGAGCAGGCACAAATACACAATACCCGTCTGGCGGGAGGATCCCCCTTTTTCAACGGGGGATAGGAGATCATCAGTAGACTTTCAGCAAAAATAATATGTGATTATTATTAAAGCCATAAAATCAAGCAATATATAAATAAATAAAAATGGCGTCTGTATAGCATGAAGTGGGAACTAATTCGGTACGAAGCACGAGATTAGAGGCACATTAATTATGCACAGCCAATGCTAAAACCCGACATATATTTCTTGCACTGATAACTGTGAGTATACCTAACTGTGAGATTATACAACTTGCATAACCACAATGTTGTGAATCCCTACTTCCCTACTTATATATATAATATTATAAATGTGAAAGTAACTCTGTCTGTCTGTTACGCTTTCACGTCTAAACCACTGAACTGATTTTAATGAAATTTGGTACAGAGATAGAGTAGACCGTGAGAAAGAACATAGGATAGTTTTTATCCCGGACTTTTGAAGAGTTCTCTTGGCAACGCGATATAACCGAACTCGACGCGGGCGAAGCCGCGGGCGGAAAACTAGAATTTTTAATACTTACGTGTAGAGTACGTTGAAAGCATTGTTCGTCGAAAGGTACCGTCGACTACCGATTAATTATCTAGCAATTAACATAACATAACATCACGCCTGTAATCCCGGAAGGTATAGGCAGAGGTGTACCCATTTAGCACACCCACATTTCGCCAGTTATGTTTAAGTTCCATGTTATCAGGGGCGAGCCTATTGCCATCAACCGGGCGCAAATTCAGACGCTGTGGCTGATACTGAGAGATTTCTGATGGAAAAACCTAATAACACTTTACCCGACCTGGGAATCGAACCCAGGAGCTCACCTCAGCAGTCGCGCTTGCGACCACTAGACCAACGAGGCAGTCCAACAATCAGGTATAGGATAATAAGGTTAGATCATTAAGATTGACTAAGTTTTCAGGGATGGTGAAGGAAAACACAGCGTGAGGAAGTCGGCATGTCTTGTCCAGAACCAAAAAATCGAAGATACGTGACATCGACCAACCCGCACCGGGCCTACGTGGTGATTCCGGCCCCTCACTATCCTAGAGAGGAAGCCTGCATGTAGCAAGCAGTGGGAATATTGTGAGCTGATCATGTGCATGTGGAATAACATCGTGTCTGGTCAGACCATGGCGGTGATCTCAATTTTGTTATACAATGGTTTACACTAGGAATTTCTCCTGTACCGTGGGTGCGTTTTTAGAAACATTTAAACTCACATACACAAACAGCGAAACCCGGAACAACTAACTGTATGTAGGGCATACAAATATTTGTTCCATGCAGAGATTGAACCCAGCCAGTCGCTCAGCCACTGCGCCTACCGTGCTGTCTACCAATTTCTCAAGACGGTTAAAATTGTAGCCTCACTTTTACAAGTACTTACATATAATTTCGACGAAGTAAAATGATATCCGTAAAGTTCTTTTTATTATCTTCCAGGAAAACGAATTAATTTGACTACCACGTGTACGTTATCCATACATACATACATATTCAATTATACATACAAATAAATAAAATTGAAGTGTCTGTTTGTAACATCAAAATAACAGCTTTTTACTGAAGATAAATACGGCACTGTCATCAAAAACACTTTTTTTTTAAATTTTTTGTCTGTCTGTCTGTCGGTGTCTGTCTGTCTGTCTGCCTGTTGGTACCGGCTAATCTCCGAAACGGCTGGACTGATTTTGACGGGACTTTTACTGGCAGATAGCTGATGTTATAAGGTCTAACATAGGTTAATTTTATTTTAGAATAAGAATTAGGGATCCGTGCAAAAAAATAAAACCCTTGAAATTGGTAACAAAATTCGATTAAAAAGGGAAGGAATATTTTTTTTATAATACACTCGAGAGCAATGAATCCGGGTCACTTAAAGAATGTTAAAAATCTCGGAAACTAAAAATGATAGGTTAATGCAATAAATTGTATTTAATAGACAGTGTAATACTCCTTAAATGAAAGTAAAAAAAATATGAGTCGCCATACATTTTATTAACACAAAATTACATAAAGAAAAAAACTGCTGATCTCTCCTTAAAACAAAAATAGGAAACATGAAATTTTTGAATTTTATTACGATTTTCTTGAATTTTAATACTTCGTATTGCCTCCTCGTGCTTCCATTACTGCGTTTACGCGGTTTGGCATGCTGTACACCAAGTTCCTTATACGATTTTGGGGAATATTCTCCCATTCCTCTGTGAGAGCAATTTTGAACTCACGAAGCGTGATTGGGGGAGGGTTTCGTTATTTTACGCATCTGCCTAGCTCGTCCCAAGCATGCTCGATCGGGTTGATATCCGGGCTGCGCGCTGGCCACTCCATACGAGTAATGTTCATCTCTTGAAGGTAGTCATTCACAATCCTACCTGTATGAGGTCGGGCATTGTCAGGCATAAATATAGCATCCTCACCTAAATTGACCATAAATGGACCAACGTGATCATTGAGGATTTCTACCACATATCTTACGCTAGTTAAAGAGCCGTTTTCTATGATCACCAGCTCTGTGCGACTTTCAGAAGAAATTCCGGCCCACACAAGTACAGACCCACCACCGTAGGCTACTTTTTCTTCGATGCATGCTTGATTGAATCTTTCCCCTGGTCTTCGATACACTCTGTGTCTTCCATCGTGCTTGTAGAGCATAAATTTTGATTCGTCGGAGAACATAACTTTTGACCAATCTTCAATACTCCAAATTACGTGGCTCTGGGCATATCTTAGTCTTGAAATACGATGCCCACGCTCCAGTTTAGGGCCGTTTGCAGGTCTAAGGGGTTTTAAGTTAGATTCAGCAAGCCGACGTCTTACTGTCCATGCACTTGGGTTACTTCCTCCGAGGCGTCGAAACTGATTTGTGAGTTCAGTTCCTGTGAGAAAGCGATTTCGAAGCATGGTGTTCACCAAGTATCGGTCTTCTCGTGCTGTGGTACACCTGGTTCTGCCCGTTCCTGGTCTGCGTAGGTTAGAACCAGTTTCTTCGTAACGTCGGAGAACTCTTTGTACTGTTGACAGCGACACACCGACAGTCCTGGCTGTATCGCGCTGACTCCGGCCGGTTTCCAGCATTGTAAGTATTCTGGTGCATTCTTCAGGCGTAAGCGACATAATTTCAGCTTGAATAATGAATATAGAGCACTATCAACATGGTTTATGTACCCACATAAATGACAGATTACAAACAAAAGCAAAACCAAATGCTGTAATTTCGTAGTTCCATCTTCGAAAGTGGCCCTTTTTCAAATTTGATTTTTTTATGATATAACTTTACAATAACTAAGAAGTTTTAATACCTTCATTTAAGGAGTATTACATTGTCTATTAAATACAATTTATTGCATTAACCTAGCGTTTTTAGTTTCCGAGATTTTTAGGATTCTTTAAGTGACCCGGATTCATTGCTCTCGAGTGTAGTTTCACGCTAACGAAGCGCGCAACAGCTACTTATCAATATATTATTATATCTTCCATTAAGAATTTGTAAACAATCGCGAAAAAGCTCGCACAATATTTACTAAAGTACTGATGACTCAAAACAGGGTCATACATCAAAGTATACACTGTACCAGGAAGACTGGTCTCCTGTCATAGCTAAATATAGTCCCCTTGGGGATTATTTACTTTCCTTAAACACGTGGGGTTTGTTATTGTAGCTGCGAAAAACAAGATCCACGAATTTCAGATCATCGATAATTTTAATCGAGTTGTTGACGGAACATGCGGATACCTAGAACTGAAAACAATCGATGATCGAAAGCTCTTCCAAGTGCTGTGAACGTCTGATAGTTCAATAGACTGCAGATTTATTGGTTTAGTTTGTAAACAAAGGTCGTTATATACCTACTTACTATAATATATAAACATGGGTCACTCTTTATTCTACGTTGTTGAAATGAGGCATGAATCAGAGATGATTTACCGGGAAGATACTGAAACAAAACTGCTCTATTGTTTAACATCATCAACATAAAGGTACAGTTCCCAAGGGAACCGCCACCACAAATCTGTCATCATAACATAACGACTGTAATCCCTGTAGGGTTAGTCAGAGGTGTACCTAATAGTACAGCTACATTTCGCCTGTTATGTTTAAGCCCCATATAATAAGGGGCGAGTCTATTGCCATCAACCAGGCACGAATCTAGACTCCTAGGCAGCTACTGAGAAATTGCTGGTGGAAAAACCCAATAGCACTGTGCCCGAACTGGGAATCGAACCCAAGATCTCATGCTCAGCAGTCGCGCTTCTATCACCCGACCAGACTTGTACCGTAAAGAACTTTTGTATGAAACATTGTACTGCACCATCTTCCCCCTTGTCTTTCGCAACCATCTGCGCTATGTCATTGACACATCGTTCTAATACTTTCTATCGGTTTCTCCATGTATGACTCTAGCCTATACTTTAGCTTCAGTTTCGGTAAAACGAGTAAATTATAATGTAAGAGTAGAAAACATAATATTACGCTCATACGATAATGAGTGTCCATTTCCTTTGAAAGTAGAACACAAACTTGAACTAAACAATAATGTAACTGTTCTCCTAAAAGGAAGATAAAATGTAAAATTCTACGAATCGTTTACCCGTTAGTCTAAAATTCTAAAAGACTAAGTTGCAAAATTCTGACGCATTTAGGTCAGCCGTAAACCTATTATCCGAGGAAACTGGCTTGTTCATTTTCAATACAACTCCGTATTACATGAATTGAGTGATTCAGAAGTTCTTTAAACTAAACATTTCTTCGGTAATGTATTGTATATTCTACTAAACTCAATCGTTGCATAGAATTGAAATAACAAATTATGCGTACGTTTTTTAATTTTTATAATTACTTATTTTATTTCCAGTTTTTCAATTTAATATTGTGAAAGATTTCACAGACGCAGACGATTTAAAACTTCTTGATTTTTTTCACTTTTATACGATTTGTCATTTCGAATGACCAACATTAAATCGTAAATCCTAAATGGGCATTCGAAATGCAAAATGAAATGAGAAACCTATTCAATGAAAACCCCACGTAGCATAGTTTGTCGACATGGTTGACATGTCTTTAGTGACACTCACAAGATTAAGACAAATCGATTTACGTAAGAATCATTAAAATCAGCCCACGCGTTTTGTGTCTCGAGTGTTAATAAGGAGTGCGTTGCGTTTATAAGATTCTTTGTTATGAAAGCTGATAGAGTTATCCACGACCACGTGTAACTTAGGTAAGCAACATTATTGTGTAATAATAATGAATACAAAAGGTAATTTTTAAATTCCATTCTTCGGGAGGGCTTATTTTCTAATCTTTTATTGCACGTGTTGTAGTGATTGTAGAACACCGGCAATTACCGTCTTGAGAAAAAACAGCAGCTGAGCACACACTGATGTTACGCACATAATCGCACCTGTAATCCACGAAGGGTTAAGCAGAGGTGCACCTAGTTGTACACACCCATATTTTGCCAGTTACGTTTCGTAATATGTGGGGCGAGTCTATTGCCAATTGCCATTAACCGAGCACAGATCCAAACTCCGCTGCTAGAGTAAATCCTGATGGAAAAAACATGATAGCACTTTGGAAATCGAACCCAGAATCTCATGCTTAGCAGTAGCCCTTGCGACCACTAGACCGACTAGGCGAGTCCAGAGAAAAATAGCAGCCAGTGATGTCACATTCTCCGGTACACATAATAGTAACAAGATCAAAAACATTTGCGCCATTCAGGAATTAATACCGATACGCAGCAGGTGTATGCCACGTAGGCATGTGACGTTCAAAATATTTGGCTCTGGCACGAGGGAGTGTCGTGAGTGTCGTGACGTCGCTCTTGGCACAAACACATTGGCGACAGTCTACTTACGTCACTAGAGGTAGGGCACTTTCAAAACACGAATTTTCTTCATACCGGATAAACACAAAACTACGTTCACCTTGAATTCGGGCAGTGTAATTCATCTATACTAATACTATAATGAGGTTAACTTTGTATGTTTGTTAGTTTGGATGTAGGCAGTAATCTTCGGAACTCCTGATCCGATTCGGAAAATTCTTTCACCAATGGGACTAGCTACATTATCCCCTGATTGCCATAGGCCATTTTAAGATCCCTATGGGATAATTTTCCGACCATAACGTAAGCGAAACCGCGGGGTAATGCTGTACAACAGTGACGTTGTTCACCTTGAATTCAGGCAGTGCAATTCTTTGAAGTAATATAAGTACTTAGTTAATTAATTTTATCGTTATTTGAACGGCACAATCTCTTCAAGGGACAGGCAAGCAACACTTAAATGGTAATGAGATGTGCGCCGGTTCCGCTTGGCGTGGTATATGGCTGTTGGCGGGCTTGTGGTGAAGAAACATTAGTGTTAGTGCAAGCATAGCAATTTGTATGTTAACGATCTTGATAGCAACAATACTAGTTTTATTATTTGTATGAGCTGCTCATAGAGTCCAATTCTGCAAAAATGGTAGATTAAAACAATTGAAAAAGGGCGATATTCAACCTAATGAAAATTATAGATCAAGTCTAAGACTTAGAGAAGAGTGCCATAGTATCGTACTACCGGCACAAAAGTATACTTGATACTAACTCAAGTCATGTTCTATCCGTGGGACAAATATTCAAATCCGTACAGCCGTTAAGGCGTAAAAAGGAAACATACAGACCACAGATATAGATAGACATATATCTGTGATACAGACCGACACACAAACACTGATTCGCACTTATAATATTAGTATGGAATGGATATAACTAACAAGAAATTTTTGGAAAGTGAAAATGCTTTAGAATAGATAAAGAAAGACAGAATCTGTGACACGAAAATGCTTATAGGTAATATATTCCTTTTGCTATGAAGAATTGGAAACAGCGAAAGCGATGCACTAAAGTACACCGTATCAGGCCTGACCTGAACAAGATCCTATTATTAGCCCGATCAATCGATTCTCAGCTTTTAATATACAATCGATTAGAGTAGGTATTCGAGCCGAGTAGCCGTGAAACTTAAAACTTTTTGTATATTGGCATCTTGTTTTTATTTAAGTTATGTTCATATAATTTGTATTATTTAATTGTGCTTCTGAGTGTTATGCTAAATCTTTTGTGTGCACCGAATAAATGGTTTATCTATAATTATATCTATCTAGCATGTCCACCAGATCGAAGGAGGACTTAAAACTAACTTTGTTCAATCGGTTTCAGTAAAGTTAGAGTGTAGTTTGGCCTTAAGATAATATTAATTGGCAACAGCTGACCTTAATGGTCTATAACTCACTTTAGTAAGACACACGTAATTAGTCTGTATACAGTATAAACAGCTTTTCATTATCTGCCTAGCCTTTTCCCAACTATGTTGGAGTGGCTTCCAGTCTCACCGTATTTTCCATAAATCGACTGCCTATCTGACCTCCACAGCCGAGTTAGTACCTACCTACTGCGTAATACGATACCCTTTGGTAAAACTTGTTGTCAGACTTTCGGGCCGGTAACGACTGTCAAAGGTCTACAAATGACAGCTGGGACCAACGGCTTAACGGGCTTTCCGAAGCACGGAGGATCACGGTATGTGATGGGTGGTCACCCATCCACGGACCAACCTAGGCAAGCGCAGCTTAACCTGACGATCGACCCGAGCAGCTGCTATTATTTAACCACGAGTTCCTCCGTAAGTTAGCAATTATAAGGTTAGTAGAAGGTTGGCAAACATAAGTTAAAATAAAATTGGTAACAGCAGACCTAAATGATCCATAACTCACTTTAGTGAGGCTTACTTAATTGGAATAAGCATACTCAGCCTATAAAATTCCCATTGGCGGGACACAAGCCTCTTTAATTGTGAGAGGGAGCAGGCCCCACGTAATCAACCACGTGGGTCCAGTGGTTCTAGGACGTAGCGGTTTCTTCGCAGTCTTCAAAAGTAGCGGTGACGAAATAATTTATACAAACTAAAGTGCCAGGGTTTGAGCTCACAACCTACGCCAAGTAAGTTAGGGCCATTACGAAGGGGTCACCACTCCTCTCGAGGTCTCGACTTAATTTAAATCACATATTTCTGTACAGGCCACCGACCCCAAACACAAATTCATCCTAATTAAAACTAAGTAGGTACTTAAATAAATTGCAAACGAAAGGTGATATTTCACTAAATTGACTTGGATTTATTGACCGAAAAGGTCAGACTGCAGTGTCAATTGGTCAACCAGACTTGATGCCGGGTATTGCGCGAATTGTAGCCCATATTAGCATACATCAACCTTTTACGTAGGTACGATTATTGTGGTATTTGCGAGTATCAAGATAAGCTTTGAGCGAGGTCGTAAGTTTTCCTTCAATTTATGCTATTAACTACAAACGTACGTAGTTGTTTTTTTGGCATTGGTGTTACAATTATTTAAATGTGTACTATACTATGTACTCGTTAGCATTTCTTTCTATACCAAAAATCGTACTATATCGTATCGTTGTCACTATTATACCTACTTAAGTTGAAAAGAGGTTACGGGCTAAGGGCGAAGGCACACGGCGCGTTGCGGCGCCGCGCCGCGGGGATTTCACCGTATCAGCGGGCAGCGGGCTAAGCTAGCAGCGTTCTGATTCGGTGAAATACCCGCGGCGCGGCGCCGCAACGCGCCGTGTGCCTTCGCCCTATGGTAGTCAGATGCCCAAAAGTCTGACAAGACAACTCGTGTTACCACGGGTTATCTTATTGCCCAGTAACTTGGTTATGGAAGCAGTCGTTCCATGTAAAATACTGCTTTCAGATGCACCCGGTTAGACTGAAAGCCGATCCCAACAATGATGGGAAAAGGCTAGGCTGGTGATGATAACTTAAGCACACTTAAACAAAAAAGGCACTTAAAGCAACATTAATCAGCAATGTACGTATCTAAAGATGCAGCCAGTCTGATTACGATTAGTAGTTCAGGTTTCAGGTCAAGGTTTCTGCTAGCATACAAAGCAGAAACCTCATAAAAACCAGTCCCATTCTTCTGAATGCACAATAAAGTTCAATCAGATATCGCCGCATTATTAGGTAAGTGTGATGTAGCCTTACACTGAACTGGAATTTTCCATCAGCGCATTGATATTCATGGAAAATTAACAAGTTGACAGGTTTGTTCAATAAATTACTATGTGAGCGCAGGATTAACAACACCCATAATAAATTAATGATAGACTTCAGTGTCGATCGTAAGTTAATCGACAGCAAAGTCTACATAGAACTTGAGAATATTTTGAATTCTGACACAATATTATGAACTTATCTAATTCACGGAAGCAGTAAAGTGGAAACCTTATATAAGAGGAAAAATTCTCATACATATGTAATACTAATATCATCGTAACGGACGAAGTTGAGCTAGGCTATGCCCGTCGACCTTCAAGGTGAATCCCTGGATTTCCACTGCTTAATAGCATATCAAATATTGAAAGAGTTTTCAAGGACGCAATCTTGCTTCGAGAATTTCCTTACAAAACTGGGTTGAAAGGAACTTTTTTCTAACAAAGGAAATTTAACCTGATTTCCAGGTCGTCAGTGGGTCGTCTTATCGTGAAGGTGTGTTCCCCAGCTTAATGCGAGTGCCTATTGGAAATGGGCCGGGGTAAGCCAATAAAACATCGAATGGACATTTATGGTGGACTGAACTTTTTTTCAATAATTAAGTATGACAATGGCTCTGCGAGTCTGTTTTCAATGTTATAGTTACTCTTCTCTAAAGACACGACTAATATTTTAATTAATTGGATTTACATTTGATTATTGGCCAATTCAATTCATATCTTACCGCGTTGGTCTAGTTGTCGCAAGCGCGACTGCTGAGCATGAGGTTCTGGATTCGATTCCCTGGTCGGGCAATGTGTTATTGGGTTTTTCTATCAGGAATATCTCAGGAGCAGCCACGGAGTCTGGATTTGCGCCCGGTTGATGTCAATAGGCTCGCCCCCTATTACAAGAGGTTTTTAACATAACTGGTGAAATGTGGATGTACTATTAGGTAAACCTCTGCCTAACTCTTCGGGGATTACAGGCGTGATGTTATGTGTATGAATTCTTCAATATTGCCATACGAATATGAGTGATATAACTGCACTTTTGTCTTTACAACGTTAGACGTACGGTCTGTAGGTAAACCTGCGAAGTAATTGTTTATCTCACTAACATTACTTCCGGATGTTATTGAATTTTGATAATGAAAACATTATAAAAAAACAATTAAATCATTTGACCTGTTTACAATGTCTTTTTTTTTCGGATGGGAAATCATCAAATGACTCCTCCCGCTCTGGACGGAGCGTAAGGGAGTGCCAGACTTTTACTGACTAAAAACCATCCATGTTCCTTCGTTTGCCCTTTATGTTCCAGGGCCGCGGTATCTCTTTCGAACAGTCCCGCAGCCCTGGCAGGCATCGGCCCTTGCGGGCCCCTCCTGTTTGCTGACATCTGTTTGAGGCGCGCGTGGAACACGAACGCGCCGTCGACACGGCCTGTCGTCATAAGTCATAAGACGGACGGACGGCGAGCTAGCCTATTTACTCACCGTCCACAGGCCCGCGTGTTGGCCCGTGTGTGTTAGGAGACGAATTTTTCAACCATACATAGCTAGATTAGAGGAACTCGTGACTAAAAAATAACAGCCGCTCGGGTCGATTTTCAGGTTAAGTGATGCTTGCGTAGGTTGGTCCGTGGATGTGTGACCGCCCATCACATAGCGTGTTTCCTCCGTGCTTCGGAAAGCACGTTAAGCCGTTGGTCCCGGCTGTTATTTGTAGATCTTTGACAGTCGTTACAAGTAGTCAGTGAGCCAAAAGTCTCACCAATCGGTATTGTATTACTAACTGGTTTGTGAAGGTCAGATAGATAGGCAGTCACTCCATGTAAAATACTGGTATTCAGCGGCATCCGCAAGGTGTTCGGAGGAACCCCTGGTTGGAGGCCTTACACTCAAAGCATCCACAGGACTTGCCCGGTTAAGCAGTAGCCAACCACAGAGGTGCCCTTCCAAAAAAAAGAAAAAAAGTCTTCGGAGGAAACTAGATTCAGTCGTAGACGGTGGTAGCCTTTGGTGATTCATTCGATTTATTTGTCTTCTAAAGTCAATTCAACAACATACAGGGTGTAAACGGACCCTTCATGAAGCCGTTAACCAAGCATTATGTATATCGTAATCATGATGATAATCGTCACATTCATATGCATTATGTTTAATTTCATTTACAAGTAACCTTACGCAAAAAATATTGCAAGGAAACGACTTTTTTTAAAGGTGAAAAATCACGTTTTTCGGTAGGACTCCATGTAACTCACTCAAAACATTGTGCTGATGAACGGATTCTACCTATAGTGCGGGTTTAAAACATACTTGTGAAAAAGTTGGAACTTTGACCTGAATATCTCCGTTACTAGTTACGGTACCCAGGTATGGTCCAGAACAAAATAACGATCGCAATGGGGAGCAAGTGCCTTGCGGCTTCGTTAAGGGTCTTGTTACACCCTTTATAGGTAGGTACTAGTGTGTCTAAACTACTGCACGACTAGACTTTTTGTTTTAAGGAATTTCGAAGGCTTGCCCACCAAACTGGAATATACGATTTGCATCAGAATTTGTGGAATGCATCTAAACTTAAACGCCCCTCATTGGTTCAGAAGTTGAATTGATTGGTAATGGAATGTATATTTATACAAATAAATGTGTTTATACCGATTTAAGATTAGTCACGGCTCAGATATTTCATCTTGCATTATGGATGCTGTTTCTGACGATTCTGTCTAATTTTAGATACAGTGTGATAACTAGTGAATGTTTTATAATTTATCTGAATTTAAGTATGTATTCATGTATTTAGCTGCTAGTTGGCCGCAAAAGTTTCTTGGTGAAGCTCAACTTTTAATATTAGGTAATAAAAAACACAGAAATCAGACAGAAAAGCAAGCCTATTGCCATCAACTGGGCGCACAAATCCAGACTGTTACTGAGAAATTCCTGCTGGAAAACCCAATAATATATATGCTATATCCGACTCGGCATCAAACTCAGGACCTCATGCACAACAGTCGCGATTGAAACCACTAGACCAACGAGGCAGAGGCAACTTATAAAAAGAGAAAGTAAATAGAGCTGAAAGAAAACACCCCCACTAGATAGCGTAAACACTAGATGGGAGATGTTCATAGGGCGGACGAGGAAATGCTTTTATTGATGGACTAGCTGTTCCCCGCGGTGTCACACGCTGCGCGGCTCCTAAGGGTCGTAGCGTAATGTTATATAGTTTATAGCCTTCCTCGATAAATAGACTTTCCAACACAAAAAGAATTTTTCAATTCGTACCAGCAGTTCCTGAGATTAGGGCGTTCAAACAAACAAACAAACAAACTCTTCAGCTTTATAATATTGGTATAGATAAGAAAATGAGTTTATAAAGTTAGGTGCTTAGGTGGTGGTTAGGTGCTTGGTGGACCCTTCACGAAGCCGTCTACCAAGCATTAAGTACATCAAATTAAGTAATTCACCGCTAAAATTATTGCTGGGATACGACTTTTAAAAAATCACGTCTTACAGTAGGACCCAATGTAACGCACTCAAAACATTTTGCTGATGGATCCATTGAATAGTACGGGGGTCGTAGAAGTATTTTAAGTAAAGTTATAACATTAAAAACTTGTATTAAAAAAAATGCAAATACTAACTGTCGCAGTCGCTCCATGTAAAATACTGATAGGTATTCAGCTGCATCCGGTTAGACTTGACGCCGACCCCAACATAGTCAGAAAAAGGCTAAGCATATGATGATGATTTAAAAAAGCTGTGAAAAAGTTGGAATTCCTACCCACAACATCTACGTAAAGAGAAGGTTCGCATTTATGGTCTAGAAAAAAAAAATATCGCAATGACGGGGAGAACAAGTGCCCGTCGGCTTTGTAGAGGGTATTTTTACACCCATTAGAGAAAAAAAGTAAGGAAGATTGAGTAGGGGTTGTGGAGGTCAGATAGGCAGTAGCTCCATGTAAAATACTGAAAGGTATTCAGCTGCATCCGGTTAGACTAGAAGGCGAAGCCTACCCCAACATAGTTGGAAAAAGGCTAAGCCTATCTGATCTGGAAAATTCCAACTTTTCACAGCTTTTTTTTTTTTAAATCAGCATCATCTATGATGTTTTAAAAAAAAAGCTGTGAAAAAGTTTGAATTTTGACCCCCAACATTTGCGTAAGTAGAAGGTTCGCAGGTATGGTCCCGAACAAATAAATTATCGCAATGACGGGGAGAACAAGTGCCCTTCGGCTTTGTATTTTTACACCCATTAGAGAAAAAAAGTAAGGAAGATTGAGTAGGATGGGTAAAAGTCGATACGTGCACTGACACATAAAACCCTACATTTATAATGTTTATTTATAATCTCCTATCAGTACATCCAAACAATTTTCGTAGGCAAATAGGATGCTTATGTATTTCTCAGAATTTACTACAGATAAGTCAGCTGATATGAAATGAAAATATTTATTTTTATTAATCAACGCAGAAACGTAAACTTTACTTCTGGCACGTACGCGGTAAGCTACATAGTAACTAAGAAGTAAATAAATAATTGATGATATGTATTTATTTATTTTTTTGGTCGTCTTCCTCGTTGGTATAGTGGTAACAAGCGCTGAGCATAAGGTTCTGGGTTCTATTTCCAGGTTAGGCAGAGGTCTAGGCAGACATCACGCCTGTACATCTTCAAAGATTCTTTCCCTGGATTACTGGCGTGATTTTATGTGTGTGTAACTATTAGGCATAAATATAATTATGTAGGTACTATTAAGGCACTCCATATCAGTATTTTTACGCATAGTGACTGCTATCTGACCTCCGGTATCTAATGAGTTCATACTCGAAGATATTAGAATTATGCCAAAGTTAAGACTGGCTGTCAGAATATTTCGCACAATGGCTTTGACTCTTTGAGTGTCTTAGAATTTTCGCTGTAATGATGAAGCTGTTATTGTAAGGTGCGTGTAATAAAACGTTTATTAAACATTTAATACAATGTGTTAAATTATCCAATCACATGAAAATCATACATGAAGATCATGAGCTCCAAACATGACCACAAAAAACGATGACCAACGATTTCCCTTCTGCATCGATAAAGCCACTAGGTCAAGCTATCAGTTTAACGTACCCAATTGTGAATATTACACAACTCAACGGGTCAAATATAATAGTTGTTCATGTTGACATTTAGATAATCTTCATTCCCTGTTTGATACCCTCTTCATTGATAACAGAAATGTCAATTTACATTGTAGTTATTAACATTGTTTTGTTCACACGATGCCTTTTCGTGATAACAGTGAAGTTTCGAGGCTGTGAGGAAATTGGGACGTACGGAATGATCAATTAGTAGATGGGACTCAATTTATTGTATTGGCAACATTGTAAAATATTTGAGAGTCTTGCCAGAGTTAAAGCAATTAGATAACTTAACTTTATTAGTGAATTTTGTGTCCTTAATTCAATCTGTATGGAACAGTTAACTAGATATTTTGATTGTTATGGTTCCCTAAGTATTTCGATATATATAATTGACTAGCTGTGACCCGCGACCTTTGTCCGCGTGAAATTATTTTAAAAAATCCACTTCCCTATTTGGATTTTGTCTCCTCCATATCAGTATTTTTACTGGTATTTTGTAATTAGAAAATTACAAAATAACATCTTTTTCAGACACTTCAATTTTATTTATTTGTATAGATAAGTGATAACTTTTATTCTCATTGGACGCTTTAACGATAACCTTTCTAAGTTGCATTACGTTCGATTACTTACAGTCCATTGAAAATAATGAAGACAAGTCGATTGTTACTAGCCACGAATATAGCAGATAACCACGACACGGCGAAAATGGTTACAAGAATTAATAAAATTCAAAATATTCTAAAAAAAACGTTACTGACAAGCACGAAATACAACATTGAATTTGAATATCGAATAAACAAATGAAGCTGAAAACGCCTACTATGAGAAGTGGGCGTTTTCAGCTTCATTTGTTTCAGCCACTTTTAGTTGTTTTAGCGAATAATAACAAAACTTGTAATAAAATAACTTAGATATTTCGATAGAACTTACCGGCGTCGCCAAAGTAAACTATCAGGGGAGATACTCCGTTTGCCTTTTAAAAAAGCCTGCCTGAACTGAGCAAGAGGCAAACTCTCCCGTCGCAATGCCCATCGAACAGTACGTACACTAGTTTTCTCTGCATTTTTTTCCATTTGAACTACCACATAACACAAAAACTTTAATAGTTCACGTTTCAACATTTATTTAGTGCCATTTTAAAAGTAATTTTAGCAACAATTAAACAGAATATACACGAACAATTGCATTACACGATCTAAAAACGATAACAGGTTGGAAACTAAATGAATGCTGCAACCTTATCTTTACGGTTTCTATTTCATATTTACGTTTTAAGATAATGGTGGCAAATGAGTAAATACGTACTGTATTTGTTTAAATTATATTATGACTGATGTGAGTTGGTTTTAAGTTTTTTTCACAGTTCAAATGTTTTTATCGCCAAGCGCGAATTGCCGCGAAGTTATTACTATAACGTCATGACGTTTGGACAATACGAGTTTTATTTATTACCAACTATTTTTTTTCCTGAGTAAGCGAGACCTTCCAACGCAGTGACTTTACATATTATTTATATATTAGAGCCTTGAACCAACATTATAATAGTTTGTTTAGTCTGTAAACAAAGTTATTGATTTGTAAAGTTTGTGAAACAACTTTCAGTAGATTCAAAAGTTAAACGAGTGAATAATGAGCTCTAAAACTTTTCACAGACAACCAAATCGATTTGCTCAAGCGTTAAAAGAAAATAGAAGTACCGACCTGAAGAAAACAACTCTCTTTATAACGACACGGCCACACAAATTCGGTGTGAAAACGAGCGGTAAACTGACAAACGCATTACCGGGACCCTTCAATGTCCGGAATTGATAACAATAATAAACGATCCCTATCCTATAGTGCTTGTTTTAATGATGGAGAGGCAGTCAAGGTTGATGATAGAAACTTGGCATAGCGGCATAGCGTTTTGTATGTATAGCCAATTGATTTTCCAGTCGATTAGCCACGAGGGAAACAGCCACGAAAGGCATTTGCGTGTTGAAATCTTGAAATGCATTTGAAACACTTGAAGCCAGATAACGTACTCGTGGAGTCGTGGATGTGGAGTCACATAACATCAGGTGATCGAATCTTAGATGGCATTTGTTACCGCTATTTTCCTCAAATTGTTTTGGCTTGCGTGATTGACTAACTAGACGTAACATCCATGTAAAAAGACTCAGTAAAATCGGGCATCATCAGGGCGGAAAACTGTTGTAGGTACTGTCACAGTACTGTGGTATCTTTTATAATTTATGACGGAGTTTTTAAAACATAAAATGCTTCTTGTTAATTGGGAATTATCGGGATTTTCAATACTCTTCGCAATATTATATTTATTATTTTTCTACGTTTTTCAAGACTGAAAAGTCGTCCTTTTTTAATCATTTAAAGATAATATCCAGCGATAACTCTCAGCTGTTTACACTGCTGAAAAGATATGCATTTTGTATAGTTCATTCTCATCCATCTTTTTGCATTGTGGAAGTTAAAACCTCAAGAGGGCATTAAGTATCCCAAAGTTAGACTTTTTGTTTTGACTTTTAATGCCTTTGGGTATCATCATTCCATCTCATCCATCATTTTATATTGTGAAAGCTAAAACCAGAGACGATTCAAGGGGATAGGACACATGAAATAGCTATTCTTAAATAAAGGTTTCTCTAAAAGTTAGTACTCACTGCGAGGGGGCCTGTGTGGGGACACGGAGGTGATGTCCTTTACGGGGTCGCTCAGCGTCGCTACCGTCACTGGCTTCCTCTGCACCGACGCTGCTCGACCCGCCCGCCGACCTACACAAGGACAGCTTAGTTAGTTGCGCATCTTCTTCTTCTCTTCTATCGAGATGATCAATATCCAGCCGAATTGTGACATGATTGTGACCCATCGAGTTACAGAAAGAGACTATTTATGTTATTGAATGGCAAATAAGCACAGAGAATTATCACGTGGGGTGCCCACCCTATTATAAGTGGGCACCACCGCCTGCAATACCAGATGAGACATTGCAGAGGCGATAACATCTCAGAAACAAAGCTGAAATGTCGCATTTGCCTGTACCTAATTACATAAGGACCGCTCTAACTTGGTAAGGGTAAATACAGATCTAAATAATAAGGTTATAATTCACAAGACGAGCTCCTTCGCATAGAGCTGACGGCTCTATTACTCACACACTTGTCTATGAGTGGCAGAGACGATCTTTTTCTGAACCTCAATGTGCCATATTTACGATCGGGTACTGAATATGAAAGCTGTGTAATGTGTTAAAAATTCACCAGTCAGTAAGGTTTTAGCAGGGCCGACTGCTCTTGTTGCGTATATTGTATATGTATATACCTACAAGTGGAATCCATAAAATGGGATTAGTTACGAAGAGGGATTATTGAAAACTTGCGCTCGGAGTTCTCGGAATTTTCCACACTATTGTGCCATTTTATTGAATTATGTAATACGTATTGCTATTTCAAAATATACCTTAAAAGATAAAAAAGCAGACGGTAAAGTAGCATACATAGTACATAGATACAGTAATTCGAAACAGATAGAGGACAGTCAGATGCCAAAAGCTTTATCTAAACAAGTAACATCAGAAATAGAAATAATTAGTTTCAGATTGGATCAAACAAACAAAAATAATTGCCCAACGGAAAATATCACATTGATTGCCCAAACACACAGAAGCAATAATAATGTATGGTTTTAATGCTGGAATTATTAGTTTTTTGCTGTGATATCATCTGAATCTAAAAACAAAGGTATTTCTGTCTATCAAACATTGATTTAATTCAGGTTGTAGTCACAAAATAACTAATTAACGACACGTATGTAACGTCTCCGAAGAGTTAGGCCTCACTATAGTAATCCATACTTCGTCAGTTAGGTATGCTATAATAGGCTCCCCCATTACATGGGTCTTAAACATAACTGGCGAAATGTGCGTGTTGTACTAAGCCCTAAGGGTAGGTACACCTCAGCCTAACCCATCGGGATTTACAAGCGTGATGTTATATACGTTTAACTGTTGTAAAGCAGCATGTATGTAATAGTGTAATAGTGAGAGCAGCGGTGGCCCAGTGGTGGCAGCCCCGACTTACGAACAGTAAGTTGTGGGTTCGAACCCAGGCAGGCGCATTACTTTATGTAATTTATTTCATCACCACTGCTCTCAAAACGGTGAAGGAAAAAATCGTGAGGAAACCAGCATGTCTAGAACCAAAAATTCGAAGACATGTGACATCTACCAACCCGCACTGGGCCCGCGTGGTGGATTATAGCCCATTCCCTCTCATAGAGAGGAGGCCGTGTGTCCCAGCAGTGGGAACATTTAGGCTGATTATGATGATGTATGTAATAGTGGCTATATACCCTATTGCTATCACAGGACCTCATGCTTATCAGTAGACCTTGCCAGAGTCACTCACAAAATATCATATTTTGTAAATCCATGTAGATTGTAATACGTGGTTTATCAGCCATCAAAACTTGAAGACAAACTAAAAAGTCGTAGTCAAGTGGAACATTCTAGCAAACATCAAACAAAGTAGGAAAAGACGCGCTTTGTGAGAGAGGACAAGTGCTCTACTTGCGAGATGGAACACAAAGACGCGATGTGAGCATCAACAGCTAGACTAACCGACACATAGACGATTCATGAGATACAGTCAAACGGGATGAATAGGGACACAGAGGTAAATCGGGAACAAACTTTGAACGAGAATCATCATCTGCCTAGTGCCTAGCCTTTTCCCAAGTATGTTGAGCGTTGGTTTCGAGTCTAACCGGTTGCAGCTGAATACCAGTATTTTACATGGAGCGACTGCCTATCTGACCTCCACAACCCCGTTAGTACTGGTTAATACGATACCCCTTTATAAGACTGGTTGTCAGGATTCCGGGCCACCGACTACCTGTAACGACTGTCAAAGATCTACAAATGACAACCGGGACCAATGGCTTAACGTGCTTTCCGAGGCACGGAGGAAACTCGGTATGTTATGGGTTGTCACTCCTTCACTAACCAAACAAACAACCTTAGAACGGGAATGTTAAACACAAATCATTTCTAACTAAGAATTAATGGAATTATTATTTCTTTATTTACTTTCTTTACTTTATTCTTTCTTTACTTCATTTAAAAATATATTAAATAGTAGCCCACCGGTATCGGGAATAGGGTCCAAGCTACTGGTCAGGGCTCTAAAGAGAGGAACTTCTTAACTAAACGAACCGTGTTCAGGAGTACGTTTTTTTTCTCTTAATTTGTTTTGGGGTTTTTATCTAATCAGATATGTTAGAGTACCGCTTTCTGAATCAAGCTCTTGCAATCCAGCTGCCGATAGTCTAAGGTATTGGTCGAGGCTCTTGGCTCTTGAATTATTATTGTTTTAATTAGAAATAGTCCTTTTCGCAAACCAATAACAAAATGACTTGCACCGCGTTTGTACGGGACATCGTTTCAGTATAGAAAAAAATTGACTTACTCGTACGTTTCCAATTCAACGGCAATACTTGACATTGACACCTTATTTAGCACCTAATTTTCTTTTAGGTAGGAATGGAATTAACCCGAATACACTAACCACAAAATTGTACAAGATATTAGAGTATTCGGTCTAATTTATTCACTAAATTGAGATTTATCACAAAAAAAATTGTATAGTAGAACTGTATATCTATGTAACACACGTTAATCCTTTGGCTTCATGGAAAATACTGAAATTCAGGAAAAAGTCAACTAGGAAATTGACCGCAAAAAATAAGGGTAAAGAACGGCTTATCAAGACCTACTTGCTAATTAAATTAAATGGTATCGTCGTAAATATTGCCGCCAATTGCAACTCGTTTTCCGTAAAATAATATGTAATTGCACAAGTACCTACATGTATACTGTTGGTATTAATGGGATATCACTTAATTTTTGGTTGTTATTATTTATTATTAAAACACTGTACTGACATTAGGAAATAAAAAGCTTTTTATAAAGGTAACACTATCAAACCGACCGGTAAAGGATCCAAATTAAACTCGGCGTTTATCAACTAACATAAAGTGTCATAAAGCGTGCTAGATATCAGTAACACTAGTGCATTTACAAGTACTTTAGTGCTGCTAAAGACAAATAAAAAATTAGCAGAATACAGTGTATCTATCCCAACATGTCCTAGTTGGTAAAAAATCATGCTATGTACGAAAGTGGTGAATTTTTGCATCAAACATAATTATACTTAAAGTCATATTTCGATATCGTGATCTTTAGCACAAAGAAAACCAGTTTGGTTATATCAAAAACTGTTTCGAATGAGCCATCTTGTTCTTAGCGTACTAATCAATTGCAATCAAAATTATGTCGGTCCAGAACTAAGTTAAGGCTCTCCCATACAGGCGCGTTATTATCGGTCGATAATACCGGATGCGTTATTGCGATAATGCGTCTCGATTCCTTCCACAAAGCTGCGTTTTTATCGTCCGAAAATTCTATTTCGCATTCGTCTTTTGGCAGGTTTTTCCCTAATGTCGGGCAGATTCGCCATTTTTGTGATGGTCACACTGTACAGCATAGATCCCCCTGCCCTGTACAATATAACAAAGGAGGACTATCGCCTCCAGATCCCATGGCGGCAATCCGGCAAGGAGGCTCGCCGCCTCGCCGGAGATCGTGCGATACTCACGGACCAGCCTTACGGCTACCACCTTTTGGGGCGCGTTCAGGTAGTGGCGGCTCACCGCCTCAAGGAACGCGCTCACACCGGGGACCCGTAAAGGGCCAGGGACTGCACCCTTAATTTGATTTATATTCAATTATTTGCCTTTGTTTCTGGCGTGTTAGTCGGTCATCTTCCATAGCTCCTGTTAGTGATAAAAATTCTTCGTCTGATGTTAAATCAATATTCCTATTATAGATTTATAGAACACTCGTCGTAACTGTCGGTAAAATCAAATTTCGTCCTTAACGTACTACTAGTACTAGTTAACGATCTCGCTGTGTGTGGGATCGCATGCGTCCCAATACAAATGTTCTAAGAACACATATCGGAATATCGCAGGACGGAGAAACGCAAGCGTTCTACGTCTATTGCGTCGTTATTATCGCAGCAGTGTGTAACTTCGTAGCCGTCCTAATACATGATGAACCAAACAGATATCGCAATAACGCATCCGGTATTATCGACCAATTAAAAAGCGCCTTTGTGGGAGAGCCTTTACGAGTTTGGTTTGGTGCTTTCAGCAGCGTCCATCAGTTCCTGTAATAAACAAACAACAGAAGCAACACGCAGGGTGCCCCATCGTTTGTGGAACACACACGACACTACAAGGCAGAGTCATCAATGAACAAAAGAATGTTAATATGCCATAATATGTGTTTACCACATAGGACAAGTGAAGTAGAACACACGTTACAGCGTTACTACTCTATCTACACACATTCTATGGCATGCACATGCATATAACCAGTACCTTCGCATTATAAGCTCTCAAAAAGCCGCAAGCAGGCACTAAGTCTCGGTTATACGGTAAGGGATACTGTCACACGCCATGCCGATACCTAGAAATAATAAGGGCATGAATGGCGGATGGCTGACTGCAGATACTCGTCTTGACTGGCACCACAATTGCGTAACATACTTTGTATCACAATCCGAAAGCATTTCCTAATCTGTTACTACGTACTTAGGTTTGGGAAATTCGTCAGCTTGTTAACGGAACTAACGCAATGAATATTATTGCTCTGTCAAAAAGAAAGGTTTTACTATTGTAAGTGTGTTACGCAATTACCCCACGGGTCAAGATCTGTGAAGGTGTAGGAAAGATCTGTTGTTCTAAAATCCGGGATCACCGCCGTGAGTATTTTTCTTACCCTATGAATACGACATTACCTCCCTACTTTGTACCATTAACATCATTATCAGCCTACAGCAGTCTGCTGCTGCACATAGGCCTCTTCAATCGTACGCCACTTATCTCGATTCTCAGCAACTGTCATCCAATTGCTACCAGCCACCCTGCGAAGATCACCGCTTCACCGAGCCTGAGGGCGTCACACCTTACGTTTGCCGATTCGCGGTATTCACTCAAGAACACGTCTACCCCAACGGTCATCGGTTCTGCGGCTAATATGGCCGGCCCATTGCCACTTACAATTAACATATTATCATCAATCAATAGCAGTCCTCTGCTTACATAGGATTCTCAATCGTCTTTTTTACTATCTACATGGCCTAGACAAATGGAAGTGGCAATAACTTTTATTGTGTTTCGTATTTCTACAATGACTCGATTGATTCGGTAGGTCGGTAGCTTATGTCAGACCCACACATTTTTTACCTTTCTGTCATCGCTTTCGCTGGTAGAATGCTACTATCTCGAGGTGCTTAAGACGCCGAAGTCCAGGTGAGACTTCGGAGTCACGGGCATTTAGAGTGGGACTCTGTGCTCACACCGAGTGACTTCAGAGATGACCAGCAGCACAGTAGTCACGAGCTACAGTGCACACTTGCCCAGTGAGGCTCAGGGATGTACCTTAACAGGCGTTGCACAGACGGGGCTCCGGACATGTATTTTAAGAGGATCGGTGCGTCCTCTCATGTGCGGATGGTGACCACCGTGGTGGTTTTAGAGAGGTAGAAATCCCACACTCCCCGGTCTTATCCCCAAAGACCGGTAGCCTTTTTAAGGTTTCCACCACACAATAAAAGGCCCCCTGGTGTACCTACACACTTTATCAAAGTGCTTATTTCAAAGCAGTGGTAATCGTCACTTAATTAATTTTATGTGATCATTGATTTGTTCTTTGGTGGACGGTAGGTGAAAAATCATAATTAATATTGTTTTTGCATGTAGTAATCATGATTTAAAGAATTGAACACAAACCTGCAATCTTTATACCCTCTTTCATAGATAAGCCTAAGGTTTTAAAAGCATTATCTTCAGGAACATCAATACCCACTATATTCAGTAAAGATATTATGATAGTTGCCTGCCTAGATAGGGGAAGACGGTGATTGATTGCCCGCGTGTTTACGAGCTATCGATGTTCCTACTTCCTTTGATACAGTAGGATATTATCAGTAGGTAGGCAAGGCCAGGCCAATCGTTTTTTATATGAAAACGACTTTTAACAACGGTATATTGTCGACTCTTTACTATAAATTGGTATGATTTTATCTTTAATGTCCGTATGCACCACAAATCATTGAAAACTTTTAGCGGCAAAGGAATTTAAAGCTATCGTTCTGCTTCTGTAAAATCGTTTGAAGTTGACGGAGACAGAATCATCATCTGCCTAGCGATTTCCCGACTGTATTGTTGTCGGCTTCCAGTCTAACCGTATGCAGCTGAATACCAGTATTTTACATGGAGCGACTGCCTATCTGTCCTCCACAACCCAGTTAGTACTGGGTAACACGATACCCCTTGGTAAGACTGGTCGCCGACTTTTGGGTCAAAAAAATCTCCAAATGACGTTTAAAATAAGTTTAGCTTTGCGTTTAATGATTTGTGGTACAAGCGGGTTTTGATCTCTACTTAATATCTGCAGCCAGCCCAAAGCACTATTAGGTACATAATATAAATAATTATAACAATTTTAACCTACTACGGTGTCAAATATAATGTACTGAATTACAAGATGCTTTCATGAAACAATGAATGCATTTACATAATCAAGGCAGCGATTTTCCTAGAGTTTCTTTTTAGTAAAAATAATCCAAAGTCTGACTTATAGTGCACTACATAGTGTTAAACATAAAAACTGGCGTTAAAAAACTCAAATTCATAAATATTTTAATTTCAGCAGTATAAAGGGCTGTCTTAGGACCAATTTTGAGAGAAATCACTTTCCTTGTTGTATTGAATTTCAAAATACTGATTTTACTTTTCTATTCTTTACCTAAAATGTTTGTTAACAAAATAATAGTGATACTTTTTTTTCTAAATTGTTGTCCTCGAAATCTTCCATACAAGGAAGTGCTCGAGCCAAGTTTAAAGTCTAATAAAAAATAAAATCTATTAATGATTTATAACTTACCGAAATATTCTCTTCAGCCGACTAATGACGTGGTATTTTATATACACGTTTTTCACACAATACTATGCTAGGAGCACACTTGCGTACTTTTGTACATAGTTCAAATCACTTTTGGTTCGAATAAGCTGATTCCATTAAGCTGATTAATTTTACCGAACAAGATACCTGTGGCGTGATAATGAAAATTGATTAAAGTTTTTGTTAATGGTTTTATTTTATAAAACGAAATGCTTTCATAACATTTTGAGTTTTTATTCCATTACTCATTAATATTGGTAATGCTTAACCGGGAATATGAGTATGGCACGTCTGTTTCTAGATAAAACTAATTAAATTGACTCTGTTATCAAAAATATTTCATTGCCAGATCCAGTTTAACACGTTGTGATTTTTGGCAAGTAAAAATAAACCATTAAATATCACTCAACGCGCAAAAACATGCCAATTTTTTGTGAGTTTTTGACGTAACTTCCTTTTTTAGTTTAGTGTTTGTTGTTTATTTCAATGATTTTAAAAATAACAGTGACCACAAACCAAGCTTACTATAAATAAATTACAGTAACATAACACTGTTTTGGCATTTACCTTAGTATGACATACGAAACGCAATAGGACTTAATAGGAACAATTAAAAACAATAACATCAATTTGCAACTTTGCGGAAATTCACATAGAATTATTTTCCGTAATTCCTATGAATGTGGACTATTTGTCATTCTATAGTAAATGCAATAATATGTAAAGCATCCATTTTGTGAACCGAAGAAAAACATTTTATATGTATTTTGTATAACAGTTCGATAGTCAGAGATGACTTACAATTTCATTGGATTACATGCAATGACACGATGCAACATTCAATTTAGAACATAATTTCATTGTTCACGAGTTGCGAGCAAGCATGATCGAAAATTATAAATACATTTTTGGTGGTCGAACTTGGCTATGATATTTCTTTTTAAATTCTAAATCGAAACTAACACACAGGTTTTATTTGAAAATAAAAACTGTACATTATTACGTACGGAATGTTCACATTTTTAATAAAGAACAAAAATATTAAATAATTTAATAATTTATATTTAATTTCACATTGCCCAAACTGAGATTATTTTCATGAGATAGAAGATATTTTAATTCAATTTAATTACTAGCTTCGCAATTTCAATACAGGTTGTCTTTCCTTTAATGGAATAATAATTTGATTTCTTTGTGTAAGTAATGAGAAAAATACGGAAGTTATTATGACCAATACAAATCTAAAGAATGTAGATTAATTTTCGCTTACGAATTTATTAGTTAAAAAATATTTTATTATGTCTAACATTCCTCTGATGCATTATTGTTGGAAATATAAGTCGCCATGAGGAAATTAGAAGTAAATAATGTGATGTCGCATTAATGTCTGGTATTATTTATTCACTTGAATTGTGGAATTATTTATTGCAAGAATAAATAACAATGCAAATTAGGTACCATTACTGTGTACCAATGTTTAATATTTTGTATGCATTTTAAACTTTGTAATTATTCTGTAGAATAACGGGTAAACGTAGCATGTGGCTTGTGAAAATCAGAGCAAACCCTATTTTATTTTAAGACGTCCCTTTCAGTAAATATACCAAGGATAACCGGTTAATCAGGTGAGTATAAAAAATGGTTCTCAGTTTTCACATTTATGTTCTCATAATATAAAAAAGCATCTAATTCGAAACTGGAAATTTTAATTCTAAAACCATACCTTGAAAGCTATTTAGTACGCAACAAAGAGAAAATAATAAACGCCTCAAACCAATAAATGAACGCACTTTAAACAGACGCATTCAATTACAGATTTTAAAGGAAATTTTACAATTTACAATGTCACCACAGGAATCACTGAAACACACGTTATTTTGTTTGTAGGAGCACAATTTTCTGTGATAACACGGCGAGGATATCACTGATATTATGTTAATATAACGTATTTTGTACAGACTACACAAAACAGGCAGTGCAAACTGTCCATCCACTCCATACCACTGGCTGTCATCTGGGGTTTCCCCCTATTCAAGCAAATCCCACCCTTAGCAGCAAAACAATAAAGTTTAATTTACCCTATTCACACCGCAGTTCTAGGGAAACATGCGCAGTGGTGCATTGCGCACAATATTGATTGCAATCATATGTATGATAGAAAATATGGCGGAAAGTTTGATTTCGTTTTGGTATTTATTGACAGTTTACATGAATATTATTTGAGGGTTATAGCCGTTTATAGGGAGGTTCCGGAAACAATAAAATTTGCTATAAGTTTTATGTTAACGATGCATGTATTAAACGCTTTTTTACACAATATAAGAATCAAAAAGCTGTCAGCAGAAATAATATTAAGTAAATGAACTGAAGTTTTTATAAATTAAATAAAAATGTCAAAAATCTCGACTAACTGTAAATGTTGTAAAGTAATTATTTATTTTCAGTTTTCTTTGAACATTGGTATCCACAATGTAAAAGGAAAATATGACGCGAGTTTTCCTGCAAACGGAGTTGCCGTGGAAAAATGAGGCAAAAGAATTTTTCGTTCCAATCAGAAAGTTCTACATGAAAGTTTAATTTTGATAGTGTTTGGTTTCTGGTCTAGAATTTAGCTTTCCTTACTGTGTCATATAAATAATCAGAGTGGTTGAGGACTTGCGTCTTGGAAGTGCCTATCGCTAGGCCGGGTATTCATAAGCAAATTCGGTCTGGCCAGTCATATACTGGCACATGCAAAGAAATATATATACGACTATATAGTTCGAAAGGGTCGCCGTTACCGAAATCGGTAAGGAACTAAGGAGGACTATATACTGGTATATATAAATAATAACAAAATGATTTTATATTTGGTGAAAAAGTGCAATGTAATACAATGATTGGGGTAATTGGAGTGGGTTAGCTCTGTGTTTTCTAGAAGAAACCCTGTTTTCAGGAGTCTGTTATATTTCACGTTTCAGCTATTCCAATAGGGACCTATCAAAGATACAAATTATTTTACTATTTATACCTACAACAAATAAACAAATTTCAAGATATGTACCAAGTTTCTCTTTCTTTGTTGTTATTTTTTTTTCTGTAGAATAATTAAGTCAAAAGATAAATTTTCAAGGGTTTTTTTTCAGTGAGTTCTTGCAAGTTTACCGTCGTTAAGCTAGTTAACTAATTGATACCTACTAACAATTATGTGCTTAGTCAAATCAAGTATCTTGACTTAGCTCGCGAGGTTGTCAACATGTGGAATGTGGACTCAGGGATCATTGTGCCGATAGTCGTGTCAGCCCATGGCTTAATTGACAAGAGCCTCGACCAATACCTGAGGAGGCTCTCGTTAGGCAGCTGGATCAAGGGCTAGATTCAGAAAGTGTTACTCCTGGACACGGAAGCTTGGGCCCTGTTCCCGATACCAGTGGCTACAATTTTTTATTATTTTAAATGTTTTTTTTTTTAGGAATATTTAAAAATGTATGAGTGCAAAAATAAATAAAGGAAATAATGTGCTAAATTAATTTTATCAAATTAATTATTGCTCTCGTATTTTATCGTAGAGTGCTATTTATCTGCAGGTGCACCCTTCAAATTTTTATAGAACGCGAACGTAGGCACCTGAGAAACGTTATCGTGACGTATGACATAAATGTAATATTGTATATTACATGATAATTTCCTTTCAGTCCAGTTTCAAGCCTACACATATATAGTTCGAATCCTGCTCACGGATACATGGTCCTTGATAAGCCAGGCAGCAGATGATTACCCAGGGTGCATTGGATTCATCGGACGAGCACAATATGCCATTCTTATAGGCTCTTTTAGTGTGCTGGGTACAGGGACCGTTACGGGTAAAACCCATCTATGGGTACCGAAAACCTCGTTATTTTTTACGGTTAGGCGAAAAACCCTAGAGTACCTGTATAATGGGTTAATCAAGCATATGGATTATAATAGGTCTAACCGGTTAACCCGGTTTTTAACCCGATTAATCGGTTCCTGGTTGGGTACCTAAGTCCATGCCTATTACACTGTATTCAATCGATGCCATGATGCCCACGCAACGCAAGTATCGATATAACTACATGTTATGTATAGCGTACACTGTACATGCATGTGGTACATAAATGGAATCAACTTGATCTCGACACCGTTACAGGAAAGGTCAAGGTAATCGCTTACGTGTAACACTAATTTAAATACATTGGTATAGGTTTACTAATTGTAGAATGTTCAGTTTCATGTTTCTATGTAATATGTTACTTTTTTAGGAAACGAATGTTATGTTCTTTTCGAGAAGGAAAGTTAAAAAAACAGGAAGCTAAACAGAGTGAATTTAATTTTATGACATCTGATGACGTCAGAGCATGACAATGACCGATGATCCGATGATGATGTCTGATGGTGTGTGTGTGTGATGTGCTGTCTGATGATGAGTAGATGATGATACATGTATCTAGATGAGATTAAATTATCGAGATACGATTTTCCCTGTCCACTAACTATGCAAAAATGTAGGTAAGCGAAAGTAGTGACTTGCCTAATAGCATATTCCTTTACCAATGAATGATATAATGATTCCGTCGTTTCATCCAGAAATCCATCTATTATTTCAATAATATCATTTGTCAGATAAAAACAGATAGCGATAGTCTTTAGCCCCCAATCCGAATTGTATTGACGGCTTGATCTACGTGGGAGCTCGCTGCGCGATGTTTTTGAATTGTTTACCAGCTGCTGGCGTTATGTTATTCAATGTTAAATCACCTACTTCATGTATAGAAACAAACGTTACAATGTATTAATTAAATACTCAATACTTTATTGCATTCCATAATGTAAAATAAAACAGTTAGTATGTTAAAACATTGAATCAATTATGGACCCTGTCGGGCACAGCAAAGTTAATTAATAGGAGAGAGGATGAAGGCGCTTTTTGTTTAGAAAATTAAATAAACATTAAATTAGAATAGTAAATAAATAGCTATTTTATAATTATCCTTATTTGGATGAGTCTTTTAAGTGTAATATTTGGTTTTAATGTATTGCACGATTTTATTAATTAGAAGAGTAGAGTTGTTTTAAATATCCTGACATGTTTATTTTCGTCAGATATTCATATCATGTAGTGAAAGAGGAGTACTTATGTTTGGCATCTCTAATAGAACATTCATTTGAAAGCTCACACGGCAATCGACTGATAAATTCTAAAGAATAATATTTTTCGTCTTAAAATCCGCTAACACTTTGGCAGCGGTTATGGGGAATTCTGCTGTCAGATATTCTTTTGATAATACATTTATTTATAGTAGAAAGTCTAAATTGTTTCTGGTAGACCTGCAATAAAAGACATCCTGCAATTTTTGGCACCAGATAAAACGTGGCGAAAACTTCGCACATATCGGCCTCAGTCACAACAAAATAGTATCTCTTATATAATTATGTATATTGGTAAAACCACAGACAAAACAAAGACAGATTATTAATCCATTTTCAGCGTAAGAGCTTAACACACAGGATGCGATCCGTAAAATAGAAAAATGCGTAAATGCTATGAAGTACCTGTCTTGCCATACAAAACCGTAGGAAATCTAAGGGTTACCTCATATAGCTGCACGAAATCGTATTTTTCCATGCACCTATCCTCTTCTGTCGCTCAGAACCGTCATTTTACTAGAGTGAGAAACAGAGCGGGAGCGACATCACACGCGGCAGCATCGACGATGCGATCGACAGCACTTAAATGCGAGTCCGTGCTTCGAGAGTTCGAGACTGATTAAGTGCAACCCTAAGAGTTGCCGCACACAGAATTACGAAAACGAAGGGCCTAGGTCAAAAGGCAATCGCTTTCAAAGCGTTTCATTACTACAAACACTCTCAACAGTTTTCCAATATCAATTCAATTTATTTTTACGTCATAGTTATTGCTGATCTCACGTTCTGACGTTAAAGTAATATGCTTTTGGATTGCACAGTTCATCACAGCATGTCATGTTGCTTAATAGATCGCATCGGATGATCGCATACTGTGTGTACAACCCCGTTAGTTACTATCTAAGAAACTCACGTGACATAAAACGTGGGCCCATTTGACTCCTTGCCAATCGTCTGCAGCGAGCGCCGAGGAGACACCGCCTGTATGTCCAAGTATGCTACATCTGGACCTGGTGGGAGGAAGAATTGTGAGGTTATTGTGGACATATTGAACTGCGGCATTGATAATGTAAATGGGGTAAAGGCGCGAAAATGTGACGAGAAAGTGTAGGTGGGATATGTGGGTTGTGATAAAGCTGAATGATATTGAAAATTACCTAGTGATAGGTCCTTTTATTGCGTCTTTCGACCACTTTGGCTTGTCATTGGAAAGTTGAACTCCACCTGTACCTGCCTAGTATATAGTAGCATAATTAAGCCAATTGTTTTGTGTAGTCGTCTACCAGAAGAAAGTTCAAAGATAGCCCGCATCTACTCTTGATAAAACGTCTGCTAGAATGTTTACAGGCTGTATGAAATTTGTTGAAATCTAAGTGTACACACGGCGGCGGCGGCACATCAAGCTATACATATACAGTATAATTTGACTTTGCTTTGTATAGGATTTCCGTACAATGAGAGATCCGCATAAACTGGTTTTATAGCTTGATTGGCCATCGTGCGTACCTAGCTCTTTTAGTAGCAAATTAAACTTTCAAGTTGCTGTCTTTCAAACATTTGTCACACATTGTCTGAAAATAGGGTCTACTATGTTTTGCCAGGACGTTTGAGTCATTCATCTTCTAGATAAGCTGTGCCAGCAAATACACCAATCAAAATCTTGAATCACCACAATCAAAATTTTGAAGTAAGTTTCTTAGTATTACCTACTTTTCTAGTAAATTTTTTACTAACCGATGTTCTTGTCTTTAAAAATAAGTTGATGAATACAGCGGATTTTCCTGGTGGATTTCCCGACACGAATTAGTTTTTAGTTTCAGGGAAAAACGTGAAGAGGCGTATTTATAAAAGGTACGAAGTGTAAACAAAGTGTCTGGATTTATGAAATTTTATTTATTCAAGAATACTGAAAGTCAAGGGCACTTGGCACGATGATTTATGTTATGTAATTATTATAAAATATGCTAGTATTTAGTATTTACACACATTCATTATTACATTGCTTTTTGCCTGGCCTTCTCAATTATATCGCGATTTTATTAAATTTTTCTACATTCTATTCTAAAATTAGTTTTCAAGTTTCCAAGCGATCGATTCTTGCTTCTAGTCACGAGATTTAACAAGCATTGCGTGATTTCGAATCAATCTCTTTAGATTTTACTTTCTTTTTCCATTTGAGACTTTCGTAATTTGAATAGGTAAGACTCGTTGTTTCTTATCAGGAATTGAATGATAGTGCTGTATAACTATTGTTACTTACTTATGAACTTGATCGATCATTACGTTTGACAGAGCTGTTGTAATGCATTATACCGTAAAGCCGGTAGGTCATAGCCCAACTTTGACTGAAGTCGAGCTCTACGTCAACCTTTGGTGTTTTAGAACTGCCATGGATTGGTTAGTTACAAAACAAAAGCCTACGCCTACTTGAGAATCAATCGAATATTGATTGACCTTTTGAGAATAAACGCACGCGCGTGCACTCCACGCTAAGCCACAATTTCACCTACCATTGTGTCACATATTTGTGTCGTTGGGCGTATAGGGTACGCGCTTGCTTGTCACGTATATGTGACAATGGCGTTCAAAAGGTTAATAAAGTCTCATGTATCTAAGGGATTATCATAGTAGGAGCGTAACCACAGATTTAGAGCGGCACTATCGCAAACGAGAAGATTATGATAATGATATTCCGACCCACTGATAGTAATGAGGAGGTACCTATTAGATATAAGATCAATAATGAATGAAATATTTATTGTCGGCTGTACAGACGACAGTAGACATAATGTCTGTCGCCTGTACAGCCGACGGTGGATATTAGTAGTAGTTTATCTATTTGGTTGGTTTAGCAAATAGATAAGTAGTTCCAGATACACAAAACTGGTCTTTCAACTTCTAACTCTTAGACCTTACTATTCAATATTTAACGGATAAAGTTAGGTATTTAATTTATAAAATTAGCATGTTTTTTTTATGAATCAATCAATAGTTTACTTCTCTTTAGCTACTTTGGATCTAGGAAAAAGCAGTTGTACGGTGGTAGGAGTTGAGCCACGTGACCAATAGTGTATCGGGTACGATCGAACTCCCAAACCGTCGCGTGACTTGAGACGCTACCACGGATTATTGTCGGCCACCCATCCGCCGAAAGATGTCCACTACTGGACGGACATATGCCTCATCCAAGTGTAGCAACATCGACCAGTCCTGTACCTCCCACATCCAGTGGATTCCCACAGCATTCTTAAGGTCCATCTTATGCTTGGAGGCCTTCTAACGCGGATTCTTGCCTAAATACTGTAAAGAAATTATAAAATTCTTTCTTACCCTTCTCAACGATTTCACAAAGTCCTGTGTCAGACACGGAGCGTCCCCTCGACCTGCTGAGTTGTTGGTTGTTCCTCTTGAAGTGGGGCCAGTGCCGAGCCACTGATGTCCGTAGGATGCGATTGAACCTGTGTGCAGTAATAGATTGAGTGAGTGTTAAATAACATACCTGCTATATTTAACACTTGAAGCACAAAGCACAAAGTACACTTCAAGCACAAAGTACAGAGGCGGACTTAATGCCATAGGCATTGTCTTCCAGTCAACCTTTGGGTGATGCAAAGACAAGCAGTGGTAGGTGTACTCTGAAAATAATGCTATGACCTTAATCTCTTTACTCATAGTTTAAAAAGTCTGGAAATAACAAGCACGGTTGTCTGTTTGACAGTGTACCCAAATATTCTTCAACTTAGTTTATAATTACTTGATTGTTTTAATGTTGTTTTCGTAGTAGTGGCAACGTCTATAGCGCAACATATGAACGCACTGCTCCTGCTTGACGTCACTCAAATCCTATAACGCGTAAGCAGATTCACGCGCTTAACATACAAGAACCCAGCACCCTTCGGGCAGTAGCCCAGAGATAACACCCGTCTGGTCGGAGGATTTTCCTTTTCAATGGAGGATTAGGACCTTTCTATACAATTCGTCATAGACAAATATGTATCATCATGCGTTTTTTTTTTGGGATGGGAAGTCATCAAATGACTCCTCCCGCTCTGGGCGGATCGGAAGGGAGTGTCAGACTTTTACTGACTAAAAACCATCCTTGTTCCTTCTTTAGCCTTTTATGTTCCGGGCCGGTATCTCTTTCGAACAGTCCCGCAGCCCAATGTATCATCATACCTACTTAGACAAAAAGATTTCTTGAGGAAGTTTTATGTATAATGATTAATTTCAAACTAACTACGACATAGCACTCGGAGTATTCTTATAATCTATTCGTCACCTACTCACCGATAAAAGTGTCGATTTACCAAGAATATAACAGCTTATCTAGCCAAGTCCCTACCAATGGGACCCAGGTGTGCAAATTTACACACAAAACATGAATCATGTAACACTATATCATTGGAGATAAACTATCAATAAACCCTATCAATAATGTAAACATTACACCTACCGAACACCTTCAGATAAGTACCTAACTAATCAGGTAAACCTAAAGTCGTAATAAATATAAAGTATTTTGACAGTTATCGAATTACATTTTTTATTAAATCAATGAATTTTTCGTAGGTAGGAAAAAGTAGCGATCCGCTCATTGCTGTTTTTCTGAAATTCTGAATCCTGAAGGCCTCTTTAAGTTCCTGAAAACTATTTCAGTAACATTATTCTCGTAAATATTTGAATGTCTTTCTTTGTATTATTCCAACAATTTTATGTAAGTAAGTAAATACATACATTAGTACAGTCAACAACGAAATTCGAATAACATTTCTACGTTTACGTACCTTATCTGTATCATCGGAATTGACACAAAACTACAATATACATACGTAACATCACGCATGTAATCCCCGAAAGGTAAGGCAGAGGTGTACCTAATAGTACACTCACATTTCGCCAGTTAAGATTTAAGTCCTATGTAATAGGAGGCGAGCCTATTGCCAATTGCCATCAACCGGGCACGAATCCAGACTCCGTGGCTGATACTGAGAAATTCCTGATGGGAAAACCCAATAACACTTTTCCCGACCCGGGAATTGAACCCAGGACCTCATGCTCAGCAGTCACAAAACTATTGAATAAACTTTAATTAATTTTCATAATTCATAGAGGTACTCGTATGTATCTACATTTAGTTAGATATCTTTTAATATTTCATTTAATTAATTTAAAACTATGTTTATCGACTTTAGTTGCTCAACTAGTAAGAATAGACTTCTGAATATTTATTTACGAATAAAGAAAGTTATCCTTAGGTAGGTACCCCTACCTAAATGGGCACTAAGCAAGTACACATCATCATCTTAAAGGACAGATATTCAACGCTGGACTGGCCATAAGCCTCAAATATTATATAGGTGTTTTTTTCAAAATTATTACGTTCACAGGGGCCGCTATTGGCAAACAAAGAGTTATTTTGGGTTAGTTCCAATTTTGGACACGCGCCAAAATATCCTTGTCTATCATAGCTTTCAGTATTCCCTTCGTGATTTATTTCTCAGTGCCAAATCGCTTCGCCTTCACAAGCGCCAGTGCGGCCACGACCTTAGTCTATGAATCGCACATTCGCACCGTCTACACTGATGACGTCAGCATTCAGTCGTTAACACATTTTACTACTGTTTGTATCCTTGCGTGAAACGTGTGTTATTCAATATGTAGGTTACCAAGCAATGTGAATAACATGATCGAAATAACTGGGAAGCCAAGCCAAGGTACTGTAGGGTACTATTTTCCTGAGTACTGAGAAATGGCTGATAACATTTCTGATCAATGACCTTCTTGACATCCATTTCGTTTATGAAGACTTAGAGCGAATTTCGCAGATGTCTATGAACGTGATCAGCTAATCTGGACCATTTTCAAGAGCTGTCCGTCAATGGTATAATAAAATTGCTATGGAATATAGGTACTTCCCTACGCGCTAAGGAATTAAGACATAAATGAACAGAACTCCTCCATCAAGAAACTACGTTGATTAGCAGCCTTCATTGGCAGTTATTTACTTATTTATTATACTTCTAATTCTTATTCAACCCATAGGTGCCTACTCAAAAATGTTCAGGTCTTTTATTTGAGTAGGTAGGTACTTATTCAGGTTTTTTTTTTCATCTAATGGGTCTGAAGTTTTTAGTTTATAAGGCACAACGAAATTGGATTTAAAAGCTCCACGGCCATTTGGGCAATTGCAAATATCAGATATTCCGTCTGTCTATCGATCCTCGTCCTACGACCCGACCTTCGTCCCACAGGGTTGCGGCCTGCGGGTCAGTGCGGGTCATTCTATCCTTCATGAAAGGTCGTTTCTGTTTGACTAACCCAATTAAGGTTAGCCTTAACCTTAATAGGTGCTTTATATCTTGGCTTAACCTCTTAAACTTAGGCTTCGTGACTGCCTGGTCCGTATTTGAACAAATTAACAAAATTAAATTAGAGTATGTACATCTGCGTCGTTGTTTTAATAACCCACTGCTGAGAACGAGGTCCTAAATTCGAGACCCAGGTCGGACAATGTGTTGTTGGGTTTTTCCAGCAGAAATTCCTCAGCAGCAATCCGGAGTTGGGATTTGGGCCCTGTCATGGCAATATATAAGCGCGCCCCTATTACATCGGATGATCGGACATAAAAATTACACTTAACCCACTTATAACTATAGAAGTACATCGTAAGTCGTGATGGCCCAGAGGTTAAGATCTTGCCTCTTATACATATACGAGGTTGTGGGTTCTAATCCGGGCAACTACCATAATTATTTTTTTAAATTCATAAACACACCGCCATCTGATCCCAAACTCGGAAGAGCCTGTACTATGGCAACCAGACAACTGATAAACATACTTATATATTTCTAAATACATACATATTATAGATAAATTACACCCAGATACAGAACAAATATAATCGTACTCATCGCACAAAGATTTGTCCTGTGTGGGAATCGAACCCACGACCTCCGTCCTAGCAGTCAGGGTCACTAATCACTAGACCAACAGGCCTATCCGGCCTATCCTATCAATATTTGTACCTACTTTCTAAGTTCATCTGACATCTCAGACATCGGTGAAGAAAAACATCGTGAGGAAACCTAGCAGGACCTATCTACACTAATATTATAAAGAGGATTTTTTTTTTATTTTTGTGTGTGTGTGTGTGTTTGTAATGAATAAACTCAAAAACTACTGTGCCGATTTCAAAAATTCTTTCACCATTGGAAAGCTACATTCAGCTACATTAGTAACATAGGCACCCGTGCAAAGCCGGGACGAGCCGCTAGTAATTATAAGTAACCTAAATCTGAAACCATCAGTCCGTTTTGAGCAAGCGTAATGATCAATTTCCGTGCCTCTCTGTATGAGAAGAGGCTTTTGCCCAGCAGTGGGACAGTAATAGGCTGGTATTATTCGAGGACTAAATCTGCCTTAGATCCTGTCGGGCAATAGCGGCGTTATCTTATAATATCCTTGGGACTTTCGTTTAATCTAGTTATCGGTTACTTTCACCTCTGATCGGTAGATTAACACCTTTATACGACATCTTTTATTTATATCTATTATGACGTGACACCTACATCCTGTGAATCGTATGTTTTGATGTCATAGATAATTTATCTTAAAGCTGACAGCTCTAGGTAGAGCTGTCCACGAAAATCCACGATAGTATCCACCTAGAGTTAGGTAGGTAGTGGTACCTACTCTAGGTAGACATTATCGTGGATTTTATGTCTTAATGTTCTGTGGATTAACTAGATACAGAATGTTATCATCTTGTTTTGCCTGGTAATCCCTTACATTAGCCCCACTTACGAAATAAAACAATAGGCAAGTTTAATTTTCCATCAGGAATTTCTCAGTAGCAGCCACGGAGTCTCGGTTTGTGCCCGGTTGCTGGCAATAGGCTCACCCGGTATTACATGGGACTTAAACAAAACTGGCAAAATGTGGGTGTACTATTCGGTACACCTCTGCCTTACCCATAGGGGATTACAGGTTTGTGGCGTAAGTGGGCCTAAGAAATGCATCGATTTTCTGTTTACCTGCAATCAAGCTAAGCAACGCCGCGGGCTAGCTACTAAGCTACTAATAAGTACATAGTTGTGAAATAAAATAACAAAAACATTGCAAGAATGTAATAAATAATAGCGATAGTAATGCGAGTAATAACTTTACGGCACCTACTAAGAAGAGAGTAGGTACTTAATCGTTTCAGTATTTATGTTCAGCCTTTATGCCAGAACGGTTATAGCTTCTTATAACGTTCAGTAGCAATAACCGTTACTCCTGAAACGTTCAATAGGTACAGACGCCAGCACATCAATTTACTACAATCTGTCAAATTTCTTTAATAGATTTTCAACTTTATCGCTAAAGCTATCTTACAAAATAATCAATCTTGAACCTAATGGTTCAAGGTTGATTGGTAAAGGAGATGTTTCAGTTTTGTATGGGACTCCTGTCATAATCTGTACCTTTCATAAAAGCTGGGAAACTAACCCCTGAATAGAATAAAGTAATATTTTTTACATAATGTACTATATAAAAATAAGTCGGGTTTTCCTTCCTGACGCTATAACTCCAGAACGCACGAACCGATTTCCACGGTTTTGCATTCGTTGGACAGGTCTCGGGCTCCGTGATGTTTATAGCAAAGAAAATTCAGGAAAATTAGGGTAGGTAGGGTAGGTAGAGTAGGTAGGGTAGGTAGGTTAGGTAGGGTAGGTAGGGTAGGTAGGGTAGTGAAAGTAGTAGGTAGGAAAACATGCATTGCAACGCATGCCGGGCACAGCTAGTATATAGCTTTTATGCACACATTAAAATTTAAAAATGTTTGACGTTTGTCGTGAGAGTTATGCCAGCTATGACAGGTTGTAGAAATTTTTAGAAATTGTTATCTTGACTGACACTGATGGGTTTTGTTAGAACAAAATGTCATTTTGAATTTTTAGTTCAGAAGTACACTCCAGAAAAGTAGTACCTATTATATTTTTTAACGATGAAATCATTACACTTGCATTTAATTAGTTGTTGTAAACGATGTTTAAGAGAATACTATTATTTACAAGAACAAATAATTTTCATATTTAACATCGACATGATGTTGTTTTTATGTGACATCATTTCAGAACGAAAGCAGACTATGTAAACTGTAAGACGCTATGTTGAAAAGGATATGGCAATAATTGAAAAACTATTACTTTTTGCGCAAGGCAAATCCGGCTTAAATTCACTAAAGAATATTTTTCGTGGTATTTTTTCCTCTATTTCAATAAATGTACATCTTATGGCCGAAAATGAAACTTCTCCTTTGACAGTTTCGGGTAGCTTGCGACTGTACCTACTTATGATAAGCCGCTCTGAAGGAAGGTAAGTACTTGAAAATGTATACAGTATTTATCAGCCGATTTGGGAAGTGAAATATCATTTTTTAGAGTTCCGGAACCGAAGGGTAACCAACAGGACCCTATTACTGAGCCTCCGCCGTCCTTCCGTCCGTCCGTCTGTCAGCGGGCTGTATCTCATGATCCGTAAGAGGCCGTCCATTAATCACGTGATTTTTTTAGCATTTTGACCCCCCCCCCCCTTGGTGATACGTGGTGAGGTTTAAGACTAAGCCCCCCCTCGCCCACCCAAAATCACGTGTATTTTTTAGTACCTACAAAGAATCATAAAATTTTTAGAGCCCCTTGTGATATTTCGTGATTTTTGCCAAACCCCGCTCCCCTCCCTTTCAAGCCCCACGTGATTAATGGACGGCCCCAAATAGGTAGGTAGACAGTTGAAATTTTCACAGAATGTGTATTTCTGCTGTCGCTATAACAACAAAGAATGAAAATATTTTGAAAATTAAAGGGGGCCCTATACTCTTCGACTATCATGCGAGAGTGTGACTCGCACTTGGCCGGTTTTCTTGCTATATATAGGTAGGTACATCAGAAAGTTACATTACCATTGAGATAAAGAAAATTGAAAGATTACAAGAAAACTCGTCATGTTAGTATTTGTATAGAAATGAAAAAGATAGCCCACACCTTTGTTTGTATATAATTATATTGATACCTAAGTATTTCAATGAGTAATTAAAAACCTTAAATTATTACAATCACCTATAGATAGGTACCAAGAACCTATGAGTACTTACTTAACGAAAGGGATTAAGAAATTAATTAGGTACAGACGAAACAGCACATGAAGCTACTACCATGTACATTCTGACAAATTTCTTTAATAGATTTACAACTTTATCGCTACAGCATTAGGTTCAAGGTTGATTGGAAAAATTTGGCAGTTTCGAGTAATTTGAGGTGCTCGCGTCTGTACATAGCGTACGACAAGCCATCAATGTGCCCATGCGTAAAAACTAACTACTCATCTAGTCAATGTCTATTCATAAATCGCAAGTGATAAGTGCGTATCATTCGGTTAAAGCTCCTTACCTTCTGAGTGGCGTGTCATAGAACTCTGATGACGAACTAGTTGATGCTGAGGTTTCACTGCTACTTGAGTTAATGTGGCTCACGAAGGAATACACTTGACAACTCGCACTCTTGCGCATTGGCACCAGTTTCTTTGACTCTGGCATTGTAACTTACACCTTAACACTACGTAATACAAACTGTTTTGTTGCAAAAGTTTTGTAACGCAAAATTCACTATCCGTACACTTTGAAGACCGTTTCAAAACTAAGAATTTGTTGACTATCTGAATGGATAACGCTCGCACATGAAAATTTTGTCACTCACTTCTAAATTTAAACGGAGATATAGAGACTGGTGCGCTCGCGGCGCTCGGTATAGCGGGCCGACTTGACTCATCATACAATCAGAGCAGTTGAAAATCGCCCAATTCATCTTTACTACCGCACATAACTCGGATTCATAAACATTGTACGTATGACTCGAAAGATTTTCAAGACGAGATTCTCAGCAATGAATCAAGCGCTATATATGTTCCAACAGCCGTGTTTACACTGAACTACCGTCATTTGACTGTATTGATCCCTCACTATCTGTTTAGTATCGATGAACACGCTTATCGATACGCGGTATTCGTTATCGGCTGATCTTACTCTGTGATGGGTGACACATGCGGTGCAGTGCTCGCCAATCCGCCATCTGTTCTCAAGGTCGCGAATTCGGTTACGGTTTAAAACAAATATTTATTTAGCTTTACCAATCCACAGTGAGTAGGTTGTTAAGCTTAACCAAAGATACTTTATGTTTTGTTGCTAAGCGTATGTGATATTGCCCCGTAAAGATAATGATAAAAATATCCCTCTTTTTTTGTAAAAAATCTACCAAAATCAAGTACAGTTTGAGAATTGTTTTTTCCTGTGTCCAGTTTAATGTATGGCAACCTTAAGTTCATTCAAATCCCAGTTTACTCCTTGTGATAAAATTTTACTTCCTCTTAAACGAATTTTAACTTTATATTTGAATGAATTAAGTTGATTTCAAAATAGAACAATTGAAAAAGTAATAATTTAAAGATTTGAAGTGAGTATTATAGAAGTTGCTTTTAAAAATCACATTATTTAATTTTGAAACTCATCATCATCTACCTAGTTTGGAAACTAATACTCGAAATTTTCACAATCGACCGATGACTCATCATCATCTTCCTGCCCTTTTTTTTTTTTTCGAGTGGGAAATCATCAAATGACTCCTCCCGCTCTGGGCGGAGCGGAAGGGAGTGTCAGACTTTTACTGACTAAAAACCACACATGTTCCTTCTTTTGCCCTTTATGTTCCAGGGCCGCGGTATCTCTTTCGAACAGTCCCGCAGCCCTGCCATGCCTGGCAGGCATCGGCCCTTGCGGGCCCCTCCTGTTTGCTGACATCTCTTTGAGGCGCGCGTGGAACACGAACGCGTCGTCGACACGGCCTGTCGTCATATGACGGACGGACGGCGAGCTAGCCCATTACTCACCGTCCACAGAACCGCGCCTACGGTGGCCGAGAGCCACCACGTGGCCCCCGACGCCCGACAGGTATAATGAAATAAAAACAATTGTAATGCCTTAACCAATTAAATCTTCTTTAATGACATCTAGCTAGAATCAACTTACAACATAAGTTAAAACACACATAATTTTATTTAGAACAAATTCTTTTAGTCTTATAATATCGCTGTATCTTTCAATTTAGGTTACGTCGTGTCTGCAGGTAAACAATTGTACTTGCAACTTGAATTCATAATCTTGATAGTTTACTTTCAACTATCTACTTTAGCACGATGTAGTGTATGTTTATTTTTGAGTGACTATTTGTAATAATCAGAGTCCTAAATAAGGGCTGATTGCAATGGAATTCGAACTATATAACGAGTTTGCGATGCGAACGTGGAAAATGTCTTAAGACTGTAAATTCAAGTGTAATTATAATTGTCATTAATGCAGCTATAAAAATGCACAGCTGTTTAATTCAAATACACAAGTATATATTCACAAGTCATGCATCTGACTGAAAGCCAGCCTGAATTTCCTTGACAAAAGTGTGTGATGCAAAATATTACACAAAATGCAGATAGGTGTACCTAATGTACTTACGTAACATCGTTCTGTAACCCCTATGTATAAAATTCTTGTCATTTATAAACGTTTATAAATAAAACCATATATTTATCATTTTTATATTAATTTCAGTCACATCTGAATTAACATACAAAATTCGTAAAATATTGGAAGAATTAACATTTTAGTTGTACGACAATTTTTACGAACAATAGGGGGTCAGTTTTACAAATAAAGGGTTTTCATAATTTGTACTGAATTATAAGTAAGGAACTTAAGTACTAACTTAATCAAATACAGAAATTATTTTGGCAGCACAATCAACAACATTAATAGCAACCATTTTAAAAGGAATAAAATATCGTAATAACCTCTGCTGAACCCAATTTGACACCTTCAGAAAAGAACCTTTGTCTAACTACACGAATAGTTTAGTCTTCTTAAATTCTTCTTAATAGTAAGGTCTTCGTGGGTTGTTCTGTAAAAGAAGAAAATATATAAAGAAAATTGAAGCAAGAAATCTTAGGCCCAGTTGCACCACAAAACGCTAAACGTATTTAAAATATCGCTCTGTCTCTGACATCTTCAAGATTGTCATAATCACACTGGAGAAGGAGTTTTAATTTTTTTTTTGTTAGCCTGAACTGTCCCACTCCTTGGCAAAGGCCACCCCCCACTACTTCCGAGCAGATGGCGGGACGCCTTTTTTCTGATGGGAAATCATCAAATAACCCCTCCCGCTCTGGGCGGAGCGGAAGTGGGTGTCAGACTTGTACTGACTAAAACCCATCCATGTTCCTTCTTTGACCTTTATGTTCCAGGACCGCGGTATCTCTTTTGAACAGTCCCGCTGCCCTGGCAGCATCGGCCCTTGCGGACCCCCTCCGGTTTGCTGACATCTCTTTGAGGCGTACGTGGAACACGAACGCGCCGTCGACACGGCCTGTCGTCATCAGACGGACGGACGGCGAGTTAGATGGCGGAACGCGTTGGATGGCTTTCGCGTTAATTGGCGAGAAGAGGTGCAACATCGAGAAAAAGTTTTAATTTGATTAAGCGTTAAATATTTTTAGCAATTTGTGGTGCGATTGGGCGTTTCAATCTGTCACTCTGTTTTCAAATTGTTTATTTTTTAAAACTACCTGGAATATACCTAACTAATTAGCAAATAGGTCCAAAGTACAAATAAAATAGTCGTTTTGGCACACATCCTTAATACATAACGACAGTTTTGTTTTCGAGTTACCGTCACGTTTTCACGTGGGAGGATTAACAAGTTATTTTCATAGAGACTTTAGTTAAAAATAACAGAATACTTTTACATAACAATTCAATTGAGTTCTCTAATCTATTCAAATGAGATTCTGACGTTTTGCATATTTTTCGTACGCTTTTGCTTATCTTTACTGTCGTAGAAATATTATCTCTTCTAGAATGTTCTTTTATTATGTTAAATACACATAAAAAGACAGATTTTAGGAATTAAATATATATAATTCAATACTACGAGTATGTACGGTCTACTGCACGTAAACGGTAGACTAGTAGATTTTAAACTCACTAATTACCACCGAGAATTGAATTTCAAATGCTCGGCTCAATACCAAGAAGATCTAGTGCGCAATAAAAAATATCGTCAGGTTAAATAACCGAGCCAGTGCAAAGGCGCTATCATCATAGTTGAAATGTCACCATGGATGTGCGGCTGACTGATTTATAATGGGTGTAAAAATACCCTTAACGAAGCCGAAAGGCACTTGTTCCCGTCATTGCGATCATTTTTTTGTTCTAGTCTAGACCATACCTGAGAACCTTCTAGTTACGGAGATATTGGGGGGTCAAAGTTCCACAAGTTTTAATGTTATAACTTTACTTTAAATACCTCCAGAACCCTAGTCCTATTCAATGCATCCATCAGCACTATGTTTTGAGTGCGTTACATTGAGTCCTACTGCAAATCGTGATCATTCACTCCAAAAAGACGTTTCCCAGTGATAATTATGGCGTAGAGTTACTTAGTTTGATGTACAGAATGCTTAGTTGACGGCTTCGTTAAGGGTCCGTTTACACCTTGTATTATTTAAAAAAAAAATATGGCGTGTTAATCTCAATCTTAATTTTAGGGTTAGTTACAAAAATGTCTTCTTCTCGAATTAATGACTCAGATTTTGTCCGACCATACGTAGCGACCTGAACAACTCTATCGTTTACCTCATTGAAGTCCTGGATGCATAACTACTAAAATCTTTTGATACATACCAAAGGATTTGGTCTAAAGCGGTAAGCGAGCATCATCCGTTTCCTATAGGCGTCGAATTCGTCATCTTCAGCCGAAACCCCGTCTGATGATGGAGCTCCCAGACCCAAGTTGGCTACGGGCTGATTTGCTCTGTGATAAGAGATAGAAATGATATTTTTGAAGACGAGGTCAATTTAACTAGCTAGAAAAACTCAACAGAAGCGCGTATCGATGTTTAAACACTGCGATATTTTAAGTAACCATAAACCTGTGAAAAAATATTTGTTTGTTGGGAATCGTACTAATATAAGAAGAAAAAAATATATCAAACTGTATGTTTAGATATCAGTATACACCAAGTCTTCAGAGTTTTGCTCTCTTATTTAACTTGAGTCTGTATCTCTACCATGGAGCGAGTTTCCTTACTCGAAGGAAATATAAGTGAAATTTGCAAGCATTTCATAATTTTACTCTTATCGTGAGACTATTAGCAAACGATTCTAAAAACTCAATTGGATTACCCATTAAAATCCGATGTATATCATTAATATTGGTAATTTTTGATGATTTTTTTTATGTTTATTTATATTGTGCTATTATCATATCCACGAGAAACGCTATTTATTTCTCGCGCCCATTGAGTTTAACAAGTTTTACATGTAAATAAAAAAATAAACAGATTTACCCACGGTTCTATTCAATTTACTAGTGGGTAATTGTTAACCACAAAAAATTAATTACTTGGTTTAAGTTTTTTATAGCATGATATTTAGATATTCCTACGTCAATCGTCGTAGTAAATTCTTGGAATTCCATTCCAAAATACGTAGATAAATTTAAAAAAACCAGCTCGACTGGTCAAATAAAATGGCTCAAGGGCAGTACTTCTTAGAAATATGCCTAATATGTTTGACGTTGACGGCGCCATGGATCTATTATTTACTGCTTCAAATTAATTGAAACTTGTTTATCATCACACCGTAACAAAAGTTACTAAATTATTTTAGAATAACGTGCAATACCGAATACACTTTTTGTAAATCAACTTTTGCAAGTGTTAGTTGGCAAAAATGTATACCAAAAGCTACAAAAGTAATAGAAAGTTACTTATTGTTATCCTGTTACGACATGTTGCTCTACAAAAAGTAACTTTGGTATAGATGCACCTTAAGTTTCAATGTCGCAAATTGGCTAACGAACATCTTACAATAGACTTGCCATTCCCTTGATAATCGGCAGTACAGTTCTTGATCTAAGTAAAAAATTATGCCAAATTACTTACTTGTTTATAGGTTCCACGATGCCAGAACCTTCAGCACCGAGACCCTGACCCTCAGTCCAGCCCAGCTTTTGTAGCATTTTGAAACCTACATAGAAATATTGATGTCACTAATAGATTCATTAATATGAATAGTGCAATGGTCAATGGGCAAAATATACTGAAGATCTCGAAACTAAGGCCAAGAGCTATAAACGTTACTCAGCACGTGCCGCAGATTAGACATCTTCAACGCTTAGCCAAAGTACGTGCTATGTAACCTTTAGAGATCTCGGTCTAAGGGCGATATTTAACCTTAACCTGCGATTGGACCTCTCAATTTAGTGAGTTGCAAAAGTTAGTGACAGAGAGGGAAAGAAAGGAAAAAAATGCTGATCTGTGTGTGTAAATGTGACCCTTAGAGGCTGCCAAGTAAACATTTCATAGTCAAAGTGAGATCTAAGAATCCCGTCCTAAAGGCAAAGAGGGAGCAAGATAACCCTAAGAAGAGTTGCTAAAGAGATAACCATAAGAAGAGCTACATATAGTGTAGTAGCGTTACTGAAATATACCACACTCCATACAACACTGAAGGAGGCAATTATAAATGTGATAATACATTTCAAACATTTCACAAATTGCCGAATACTAAAAGCCAATTCTTCAAAATAAGTGTGTCATCAGTGTTTACAAGTCATTCATGATCCTGGCCTGTATCCAAACATCGGAACAAATTCGTAGAATTGTGATAATGTCAATGTTAAGACTGCTGAAGATGAAAGTGGTCGAGGAAGAGGGAGTTCAAATGTTTTACTGATGTGTGTACTGAGAAAATTAGTCTCATATCACCCTAGGCCACATCGCTTCCCATCAGGCGAGTTGCGGCCAAACGCAAACCTATTTACAACAACAAGAAAAAAGTAAAACAAATGAATACAAACTACTTAAAGTGCGTCTGTTGCTCTTGACCGACGATGACCAATTTGTTGCTAGTGTCATGTGATCATAATATTTTTTTTATTACATAAAAATTTTCCAGTGCTAATTTATTATTACAAATTCTTAAGTGTCCCTACACCTGCACATTTGAAGAAGTTACTGAAGGCGCGTACAACATGGCCAACTAATGTTATTTAGACGAATGTGATAGATCGATCATATTAGATTTTTTTTTTTTGTTTTTCGATACGCAAATACGACAATCATATTTTTTTATCGAACTATAGTTGGATTTTTGTGAATAAACCGATACTGCTAAAGTACTAATCTATGCATAAGTGCGCATATTGATCACCATACGATAATAAATTAGCCAACTATCAGACGATAAAAAAACAAGCGTGGTGTCCAATAATTATGAGCCATAGTTACTGCCACATAACTTGACATTGCGATGTAAATAGTACTAGAGATAAAAGCAGATGCCAAATATTCGACGCGACACACAAGAACTATTCACGTAGTAGAATTACGATATAAGGAAGTACAGAAGGTCTATTTTGTACAAGGTACATTATTTTTTACAACAAGATTTGTACTCGGTTGATTGCAATAGGCTCGTACCTTATTACATAGGATTTAAAATTACTAGCGAAATGTGTGCGTACTATAAAGTATACCTTATATCTTACTCTTCGGAGATTACACTTAGTTTGATTAATGACTAATTTGATGATTTAGTCATCATGATTAACTGTTTCAATATGAATAGATTATTTACGACTTACTCAGTCACTACTAATTTGGTCATGTCATAATTGATCGATTGATTGAAAAGTTAGGTTCATTGTCTTATAACTGCCCCCAACTACATAGATAGATAGATATTATAAATAAATGGACTCAAACTTCAAAACACTTGGCTCTATCGATACGACGACTATGAAACAAATGCATCCGAAGCAATGAGCAGCGCATTTGTTTTTGAGTCAGTATTGTACCAAATACTAAGGAAATGGGACAAATGTCACAATAAATGAAGAAACCATTAAGTATTTACTTAAATGTGTGTACTTAATTCAGAGAAAGTCACGCATCTTTGACATTAATGTGCGAAACTGTAAGTAGTTATTGCGTTTTGACCTTCTGCAGCTATTTCTGATGTATGAGAATGTTCTGAAATATTTAGGCGCACTCACCGACATTGTCTTCCTTCAACTTGAATTCTTTGTAGTCACTCAAGTCTGGCTCCTTGCCACTTTTGAACGCCGAATATTTCTCCATGAATCTGCAATGTTCACTCATATTAGAGATTCTCGCTTAAGGAATTTTGCCATGTAGAAATTAAATATCGTATGATGTTAAGCTTTAATAAATCTGTCAATGCAAAGACCGTTTTTTACTTTGCTTACAAAAGTGCATCATGTTCCGTAATAATTTGGTCCTTCGAGCCGGATTTACAAATATGACTAATGGGGATTCTATTTAACAGAATTTGATAATGATTCATCTATCAGAGACTCTTATCAATTTATCTGTGGTGTATTACATAGTATAGTATCATTAAACCAGAAATACATTTTCTAGACGTTTGGATAAATCAAACAATGTATGGCAAAGACCAAGTGGCACAGTTTTGCAAAACAAGTTCAAAACATTTACATGCGAACCAAACATTGTTTTCGACTGAAAACAAACAGACTACACAGTAAAAAGAAATTAATCGCCGTTTATATCTTGACTGTGAACAAAAAAAGCGAATTAAATGTGTTTTTAAACGTAAACTTACTTTCTAAGCTCTTCTGGTGGTAAGAAATCGCCGATGTGATGTTTTCCAGCCGCCTGCTTTGTTAACTCGTCCGCCCACTTTTCAGTTGCATTCATTTCTTTGGCTCTTAACCTATTAACGGAAACGAACAAAGAATAAGAAACGATGTTAGATAAACAAAAATACTGAGTAAATCAACAATCTGTCTTAAAATAAAAACCAAGAAGTTTGTTTACAAAACAAACTCCTCATTCCAGGTGTAAAGTTTACGTTACACAAAGTAATGTGGATGTTAGTTTTTTATTATTGTCTTCTTATTAACAAAATCAACTTAACTAAAAAAATACAATAGCTCAATCACATGTCTATGTATAATAAAAATAACACAAGTGCTAATTTAATATCGACAGCGCTTTGAAGAGGTAGGCATAAGAGCGGTTTTCGTAGTTCAAGTTACTTGCGGTTGTCCATACATTTAGATGACAACCACAAATGACGTCGAATGATGATGATGATTCTTTTTTATTTTATTTACATTTTGATTTTTTTTTTTTCATTTTTTTAGATTTAGGTTTTTGCGTCATTTAAATGTGCAAACGCAATAAAACCAACGATACTCTAACTCAACAAAAGTTTCAACCAAAGACAAAAAAAAAAAAATAATAGAACATGTCATTTAAATTAATTATTGGTTTGAAAACATAAAGATAACATCGCCGAGACAGTTATTAAAAGACTGCGATGTTCACAACATAGGACAGTGGCGAGCGCGCATTAGAACGGGCACTAGAACGTGGCGCCACCTGTTGCTTTCACATTTAACTGAGACAGAATATTGCGTGCCAAAAATGCACTTCATTACCAGCCGAGTAAGTGAGTATTCATTACTTTAATGTCTTTACGCATTAAACTGATTTTTATGTATTAATCTTATCATACATCAATCAAAAATTGTAAAAAGATGTTAAGTGTAATTTTAATGCCTTTCACCAGCGTGCGTCAATAACTGCAATTTTAATATTATTTCAATCTTGCATGTCGTGCGATTGTGATTGAAACGACTTTTTCAATACACTATCTCGAAAACTGGTTCTTATCGCACTACGATTAGGTTCAACATGCAATGTACAGACGCCAGCACATCAAGCTACTACAATCTGTCAAATTTCTTTAATAGATTTTCAATTTTATCGCTAAAGCATTTTCATCATTCAATTGTTGATTGGGAAAATTTGTTAGTTCCGGGTAGCTTGATGTGCTGGTGTGTGTACTCCACAAGCGTGGAATTTTAATACTTTTCCGCACAAGTGCGGAAATTAAAATTTCCACAGATAACTGTACTTAAACTAAGTCCATATGGGTTCAATGATTATAGTCGGCGGTGATTGTTTTTCTTTTTAAATCTCGGCAAAGAGATATGCGTCTTAAATATTTTTTGAGTATTTAAATTGTGTTTATAAATAGAATATCATAGATAAACATCATTATTTAAAACGAATATTTACTTTTAGGAACTAGGTTCTAAATTCAAAAATATTTGAATTTTTCATATTAGGCTGTTTAGCGGCATAATATCTTTGCTTCTTCTTCAGCCTGGCGAAAGCAAAGCGCGGAAAAAAGCAAATGTAGTGGTGTAGGCTAATATTCAGTGACAAAAACAACAGTTTTATAGCACGAAGCAAACAGTTTATTAACTCAACACAGAATCTGTAGAAACTTAAGTACGTTCACAAGTTGTTTGGCGGGAGCACCGAGAGCCGCGGAAGAAACGTGTTACGTGCGTTCGTTTATAAGCGGGGCGCGCGACTAACTCGGGAGCGCGGGGGGTGACCGCGGGCGGCGTGCGAGCGGGGTGCCTGTGCGACGCTCGCCCGGCGCGGCGCTTGGTTCTGCGACCGCGCAGCGCAACGTGTTCCAACTCGATACCGCGCGTTATACAAATTAAATAATAGTTTCCTAATAATTCCTGACAAAAATACTTTCCGTTCTAATATTTTATTTCTTGGAAAATGTATCGAAAAACGTCGTTTGATACGCGTGGGGATTTGTTACTGCAGTTCCCCACTTATATCAAAATGTACTTATTGCAATCGAAGGTAAAATTATGGTTCTATACAAATTAATTCAATGTAACTTATGAATTCGCAGACACGTTTAATGTGGTCCTAACTATTAAAAGGTGACGTCCTGTAGTTTTTTTCGTGCCCCATGGGAAAAAGGCCTTTATGAGTGAATTTAGGGGTTCAGGACTGTCCTTAAGCTCGTTAGGTCGACGATATTATCATTTCGGGAAACACCTGGATAAGGGACGCACAGAACTGGGGAGTATCGCAGAAGGGGAGACCTATAGCAGTGGCAGCAATGGGCGATTCCGGGCTTATACATATGATCATGATGATGATCTGTGAATTTGAAAGCTTTTGCCCAAGACTTCGTCCGCGTGGATATTGAAAATTTTCCAACAAGAAGGTACTAACTATACCAGGAAAAAAAAAGTACCATACGCCTTATGGTCTGCCTGTGAGCCAAGTTTCATCGAAATCCGTTTAGCCGTTAAGGTGTAAAGGCATGACAAATAAACTCACCTTTCTTATTTATAATATTAGTTATAATAAATGTCACATACTTGTGTTCCCAGGTGCCTTCTGCGGTGTCTTCGTCACTGTCGTATTCATACTTGTACTTGCCCGCAGCCGCTAAGCGTTCCACTTCTTGTCGCTTCTTTAACATATCCTGCAAAAAAAGCAAATGGATTGTGATAAATCTGGGTTAGGAGGCAGTTCCTCATTTTTCAAACCTGTTTGCTACTACTCTTTAGTGATGAAATCATCAGTAGCATCAGGTTAGAAATTGATATTTTGATTCATCTGTTGCATAGATAAAACAAAGTCGCTTTTCGTGTTTATCCGTGTGTGCCTTATTATTTCGTCTAAACTAAAAATACATTAGTGTAGTTTTTACCATCATTAGACAATTGATTTAACTTAGAAAAACTTAATTCAAATCCTGGTTTCTAATTCAAAGGAAAAAATAAATCTAAAATAAAAAGTTTATAAAGAAAGCGAAGTCAAAAATATACACACCTGATACAAAAGATTAAGCTTGAAGTTATCCTCACATTTCTTCCAGTCTTCAACACTTAGGTTGGTGGTGCCATAGTTGGTCATAGCATATTGCATCAGAGCCTGGTTGCTGCGGTTGACGGTAGACAGCTTTATACCTTCCTCCTCTATCTTAGCTAACTTAGCGCCTAGGAATCAGTGGATGGAATATACAGGAATTAGTTACATTGTAAGATGGGCAAACCTTTTAACCAAAATAATGTTTAGAGAAAATATACATACTTCAATAATACCAGTCAGTATCTTTACTAGTGTGAAAAATATGAAAGTTAGTTTTTCTATAATTTTGCTAGTCTTTCTTCTTTTTCGTGTGTTAGTGCCTAACCTGGTGTCAGACTTTTTATGTCGTCAATGGGCCTCTGACTTGGCTTTACATGCCGTCGAAAAATATCTATCTCTCAGGCATGCTGGTTTGGTTTCCTCACGATATTTTCAAGCATGAATCAAGTGATAACAGCTATATAAGACGCACATGAATCCGAAAAATCAGAGGTGTGTGTTTTGGGTTTGAACTCGACACCTATACACTCACACCCCTAGGCTATCCCTGCTATTACAGGCTTATTACCACCACGTTATCACTGATTTAAGCTATCGAGTATCTAGGATAAACTTCTGGTATTTAAAACATTAAATTGACAAGTTACAGTCCGTTAAAAGACACTTTACCTTATATATATTAGCATCAATGTCAAAATCTGTGAGCTTTATTTTTGTCACAATAAGATTACTGTCGGCTTGCTAGTTGCTACTGCCAGAGGTAAATTTACTGTGAAAAACTGTATCACAGAAGATTTGAAGTGACACAGACACAAATTTTTTACTAGTTTTTTTTTTCAGTGCAGTTTATTATGGGTCATTCAGATAACTTGCATTTTTAAACCGAAATTGTCTAAATACTTATATTATAATGGGTGCAAAAATACCCTTAACGAAGCCGAAAGGCGCTTGTTCTGCCCGTTATTGCGATATTTTTTTTTATTCTGGATCATACCTGGGAACCTTCTAGTTATGGAGATATTGGAGGTCAAAGTTCCAACTTTTTCACAAGTTTTTTTTTTTAATACTAGTTCTTAATATTATAAATGTTTCTTAAATACCTTGATACCTATTGCGAGTGCTTTACATTGAGTCCTACTTTAAACGTGGTTTTCTACCCCAAAAACAATAGTCGTATCCCAGTACTTATTGTTGTGTATAGTTACTTAATTTGATGTACAGAATGCTTGCTTGGTTGAAGGCTTCGTTAAGAGTCAGTGTACACCTTGTATATGCTTTCACAAGCAGATCGACAAGCATATGTATGCCTATCCATCCGCAGACATGAAAATACTATAAAGACAAGACATAACAGAAGACATATAAGATTATAAAGACTTTCTCATTCCGACATTTGAGAAAAGTGTATGTAAAGAAAGCATACTTAGAATCTAACTAATCCTTTCTTTACATACACTTTTCTTCTTGAGTCAAGACTTTCTGCTCAAGTAAAGATTCTATCAAGTCTTAGATACAATCTTGACTTGAGTAGAAAGTTTAAATTCGCTTTTGAACACATATTATGCAATTGTTTATTCAAGAAATTCTTAACTTTCTACTCTACCTGGTAATAATGTGGGCATGGGTGCCACCACTCCGGGTGGTTTAATATCAGCGGCGGGCGGATCGTCGCTCCATCGCGATTTCTTCTTCTTACGTCTTTCGCGCTTACTGTCAGATTCCTCTTCACTTTGCGAGCTCTGTTCCCGCTTATACGGCCGACCGTAATTGTAGGGGTCTCTGCTAATGAAAAGGTTAATTTTTAACATTACAAAATTAATAACATGCTTGATACAAGGTTTCTTATAAACATTTCACTACACTCTTTATTATAAAAAAAAAAACTAGCACTCCGGGAGTGCCGGCAGAAGTGAAAACTTGATTATTAACGTTGAGCATGTTTGATATTTTGGAATGGTTAGGGAATAATTTTGCACCAATTGCTTTATCAGTATAAAAGTACTATCATTTATGGAAGTGCCCTTAGACTGCCTTAGTACGGGAACCAGTGTCGCCAAACTCATACACTTGCAAATTAAAATGAACATTCCAATACACAGAAAACGATAAAACATAGCAATGATGCAACTGTAATATTTTATTTATAAACAAATTACTGTCCTTGAAAAAGCACTAACTTATTATGTATAATTCTTATTTTCGATTGTGGTTCAAAACATTGTTTGGTACTATGGTGAATACGGGTTTCGAAGTAATGCATTGCGATTGATTTAATGAGGAGAGTTCTGTGATTCCCTATAAAAGGCTGACTGTCGAAATGGTCATTAATAAATATATTAATATTGGTACGTGTGCATTCCTTGTAACACGATAATATAAGTGTTGACATCACATTTTTCTCATTAAAAAATGAATTTCCTTTATGTGAACGCGCTCGAAATATCTTTTCTGCCAATTCACAGACTTTATTTAAGTCAGTAGAAGGATAAATAAGGCCTCCTTTGTCTCTTCTAGCAATGATTCCGTGATTTTTTTTTTTAATTTATTCATGACCATGGATACATGTCCTTCAGTCGTAATGATTCCGTGATACTTATCTGTGATCAAAGCCAAAAGACAATCCTCACATTTAATAACTTTCCTCAACTTTCTTGCAATAAAACCAGCAATATAGGTTATTATTTCTTTAGAATAAAGAGTAAGCCTAGAAGGATCTGTTAAATAATCATGATCTATGTTGATCATAGGATCACATCCTAAAGATTCAGTTACCCGCGCGCAGCGATCGCGAAAGGTCGTTAACTAGCCTAATCACTTACGGTGCCCGTGCGCACATACTTAAACATGGCGAAGTGTGCGAAATGTACCAAATTAGTTACGAAAAAGAACCCTGGAGTGCAGTGTAGCAAATGTAACAAATGGCTACATGGTGTTTGTTCTTCATTAACTACGGAACAGCTTAGTGCATTGTCGGCTACGGATTCGGTTGACTGGAAATGCCGCAACTGTATTGGTCCTAAACCAAAACGCATTTCGTGTATCCTACCGGACCCCGAAGAAAATGACTCTGACCAGGAAGAAGGTGGGATTTTTACTGTTCCGGATAAGGATGCTATCCTGGCGATTTTTCGACAAGAAACTCGCGAAATCATCAAACAAGAACTACAAACTACCCTCGACTTTTATTCTAGAAAAATCGATGACTACGAACAGAAAATGAAAGACTACGAAACCCGTGTTAAAATGGTAGAAAACCAATGCAAAGATCTTCAAAACGTTATAAAAAATATAAACCTACAAAATGATGTTCTTGAGCAAAAAGTAAATAAAATTGAACAAGCTTATTCCCATAACAACATTGAGATATGTGGTGTGAAGGAGAAAGAGGGCGAAAGCACAATGAATATTGCGTTAATGATTTGCCAAAAACTCAAGCAAAAATCTGAAGACGTCATTAGAGTTTACAGGAAAAAAAAACCAGCCGACCGCTCGACGGGCCAAAGTACAAAGGTCACCACTGCAGCCACAGCGCCGATCATCGTGTCCCTGCGTGATAATGGGCGTGACTGCTGGCTTGAGGCGGCAAAAAACATGACCCTTACTGCGCGTGACATAGGTGAAGAGAGTGACGAAAAGGTCTACATACGTGAATCTCTAAGCCCTACAACAGCCTACCTACTGTGGAAAACAAAATCTCTCCTGAAAGACAAGTTGATGTGTAAATATGTATGGTGCAAAAACGGGCTTATTATGGTACGCAAACAAGATGGTGACAAAAAAGTCTACACAGTGCGCTCAAACAGTGATATAGCAAGAATTGGAAAAGAACTACAAAAATAAAAAATAAAATGAAGGTATGCCTATAAACTAGACTACAACAAGAACCGTCCTCATGTTCCGGCAACGTAAGTACCTACCTACACTTAACTTGTCAGCCTCACCAGATTGATAATGAATACTAATTATACAGATTCATTCTTAATGGATAAAGTACATCATTCTTGGATTGATTTTACGTGTGACATACGACCGGAAAACAACGAATTATTAATATTACATGTCAACATCAGATCATTGATAAAAAATCATTCGCATTTAGAGTACATCATCACTACCAGCCCCGTGATTGTTCACCTGATTATAATTACGGAAGCTAACATCACAGATACAATAAAACCGTTATATGAACTACAGGATTATTCAATGTTTACGGAGTTACGAAGATATAGAAAAGGAGGTGGTATTGTTATTTACGTGCATAAAAGTGTTTCATTCACACGACTACCGGCTAATATATTGAACTTTGAGTGTATTATTGGTGAAGTGGAGTCTTTCGATGGCTATAAAACGTTATTATGCGCCGTATACAGGCCCCCGAGTTTAAATAAGAGCATGTTTATAAGTGAACTATCGCGACTATTATCCGGATTCCCAGTAAATAAGAACTGTTTTTTAATTGGTGACATAAACATAAATATTGACAATTCTAACGATTCAATTGTCCAACATTATCTAAACTCGTTATATGAGCTGGGGCTAGAATGCTGCATTACTCAGTCTACTAGAATAGAAAAAAGTGCAACTGGCGTATCGAAATCTTGCATAGATCATATTTTTACTCGTGACGTCGACGGCGGTCGGCTAGACAGTCATTCACTACGATCAGCTGTTGTGCAAAACGCAATAGCGGACCATTTCATAATCGGTCTTGCAATTACTAGTTCTACCCGAAAGAAACAAAGTAAAACCATTATTAAAATTAATAACGATAAAGTTAAAGAGGAACTGAGTTCAGTTGACTGGTCCCCGGTTTATGAAATGAGTGATCCAAATGAAATTGAAAGTTTTATTAGCGGTAAATTCCAAACAATATACAACAAGTGTAAACAGAAAGTAACATTAAGTTTAAATAAACGACGCCAATGTAAATGGATAACGGATAAATTAAAATATATGTCTAATAAAAAGAAAGAACTCCTAGAAATATGGAAAAAAGATATGAGTAATAATATAAATAGACAGATTTATAATAAATATAGAAACAAAACTAACAGATTATTCTCTAAAGCGAAAAATAAAGATGTAAAAAAGGATATATGTAATAACTTCAATAATCATAAAAAAAATGTGGGAAATAATTAACAGACTTACAGGCAGAATTGTAAAGGCAATAGACGATATCATCCTAAGATCTTTTAGATTAAAACCTCAAATAATAGCAAATAAGTTTGCTTGTGACTTTGACACAAATGTAAAAAAAGTATTATCTGTATGTAATCAGCCACTTATTGACACAAAGTTGTACACAGAATTCTCTAATGTCTCTATTCGACTAAGCAAGATAAATGACGCCATGACGTATAAAATAATAAGAAACCTCAATGACAAAAAAAGCCCGGGCTTTGATCAGATTAGAGCAAAAGATGTCAAGCTCTTATCAAGAGAAATTACACCTGTTCTGACACACCTAATTAATAGTTGTATAACAAAGTCAGTTTATCCTAATAACTTAAAAATTGGTATAATAAGACCCATACACAAAAAAGGCAGTCACATGGATACCAACAACTATAGACCAATAACAATCCTTTCTTGCATAGATAAAATTATTGAAAAATACTTTGGGAACGTTGTGAGCGACTTTCTGTCAAGTAATGGCATAATCCATGAAAAACAATTTGGATTTCAGAAAAATAAAAGTACCACGCAACTGTTATCACAGTTTACAGATGAAATCAAGGATCACCTTAACAGCAAAAAACATGTAATCATAATTATGATAGATTTCAGCAAAGCTTTTGATACGTTGAATTATGAGGTACTTTACACAAAAATGCAGCAGAATGGTATACGGGGTCCAATGTTGGAATGGTTCAAAGATTATCACAAACACAGGTATAATGTGGTTAGTATAGCGGGGGCGCTCAGCGACAGAGTTCCGACACATCATGGAACGGCTCAAGGATCGATCCTCGGTCCGACTGAGTACCTACTATACGTGAACGACATGTGTAACTTATTCCGGCATGCCTCCGTGTACCAGTTTGCTGACGACACATGTCTTATCACAGCTCACAGGGATCTGGGTACGGCGGAGGAATTGATGCAAACTGAGTTTAACCTGCTATGTAAATGGGCACACGACGTTGGCTTAACAATAAATTATCAAAAAACTAAACTCATGCACATTCATTCACCGTACTTAAAAACTCAAGGAACACCAAGAGTCGTGGCTCATGAACACCAGTGCATGCATCGGCGCTTGGATACCTGTGACTGTAAGCCGGTTGAAAGTGTCAAAGAACATGTATATCTGGGTCTTAAGATCGATCATAAATTTAACTGGGGCCCTCATGTGGACTCTGTATGTGTAAAGCTTCGAGCTATCATGTCAAAATTGCGCATATTGAAGCACAAATTGCCTTATAGGACCTTGAGATTGCTGTATATGGCATTGGCCGACGCTGTTATCAATTATGGTATAACCAGCTATGGAAGAACTTATAAAACTTACCTTCAAAAAATATACAACATTCAAATAAGATTATTAAAAATAGTGGTTCCTTATAAAATTAAACTCAAATATAAACCCGATTATGATAGGTTATTCCATTACTGTAAGGTTCTAAATGTTTTTGACAAAGTAAAATTAGCTGTAGCCTCTGATTACTGTGAACAAAATATGAGTAAGCTACAGAAAATGAGTAGACCAAATTTTGTTCGTAACCTGTCGTACTTGCCTCTATATAAACTGCCGAAAGTAAGTAATGACTACGGTAGAAGGGTCTGGACGTATGCTCTTCCAAGCATTCTAAATACATTGCCTAAGGAAATAGCCAAAAAGCTGGAAAGTAAAAAGCCTCGACAGATAAAAAGCATTCTGAAGACTTTTTTTACCGTTGAGGGCTCGGAGGGGCGTACGTGTGGGTCCACTACCGGACAGACCTGTGAGTGGGTAACCTAAACCTAACCAATAGCGCACATAATCCTGCCTCAGAAGGATTGAGCGTTATTTTTTACTTGTAATAGTTGTGATAATTACTCTTGGAAATAAATAGATTCAAATTTAAAAAAAAAATTTTTTTTATGCGGTAGCAGCAATCCACAAGTTTCTTATTTCGGGTTTATTCGGAAATCTGAAAATTTAATAAGATTTTTTATTATCTTTCATTTTTTGCGTCAGGTGAGTGCAGTTATACGAATTAAAATCGTATAATACGTGTGTTACTAACATAGATTTTAAGTAGTGCGTATTACTAATATCATATGAATCAAGGTCGGAAGAGTATTTTTTTATAGACATTGCATTATTCGGTATTACCCATATTAAAGGGTAAATTCCCCGTCAAAAAGTGGCAACACTGAATTTTGAGGTAAGATAATAAAATTATTGCAAAAATCACGATTATACGAGATTTATCCATTAAACGAATTAGTTGGTACATTACTGCGACTATTTTATGAGAAATAATAGGACACAAAGCGATTGAATACTTAAAAAGATCTAATACTTACGAGTGAAAGGACTGTCCAGCAATCTTCATCAAACTATCACTTTTACAGTTTATTACACTGCACCTTACCATTTTGCACAGTTGCACAAATGTACTGTTGTCGAATTAAGCTCGAAAAGATCATATAATGTGTATAATTTCGATGCAATTGTTAATAAACAAATTGGATGTCAATCTGGCACCGCCACAAACGTCAAACTTGTTGTGCACTGACAATGATGTGCTCAGCCGACACGCGATAAGGGACAGAAATATTTATACTCTGTCTCTTTTCTTTGCTAGTGACGTTTATATGTTCTTCTTTTTCTTGTGCGAATGCAAAGGAAGATATCCAGCAGTCTATAGAATACTCTGTCTACGGTTTTTTCTATTCCGTGTTTATCCCTAAAGCATTAGGTTCAAAGTTGATTGGAAACATTTAAAAATTTCTTTAAATGATTTTAAACCATAAAATGTTGAAGGTTAAGTTCAAAATCGTCTACTCTCCATCCGTCTTACGCTTTTTCCAAATTTCTTTAAATGATTTTAAACCATAAAATGTTGAAGGTTAAGTTCAAAATCGTCTACTCTCCATCCGTCTTACGCTTTTTCCAAATTTCTTTAAATAATTTTAAACCATAAAATGTTGAAGGTTAAGTTCAAAATCGTCTACTCTCCATCCGTCTTACGCTTTGTCACGTGTCCTGACGCGAGTGTCCTGACGCGAGTTTAAGATTTTATACCCATTACAGAACAATTTTTTTAAAGTGCTCAACGCCGCTAAAGAAGTTTTCACTTCAAAAAATATTTTTTTTCTATAAGGATTTATAAAGGTTTACTTTTTACTTACATATTTTTACTAAAAAAGAAAAAGTTATGAAAAATAAACGTTTTTGTCACATACCCGTCTCGACCATCATCCTTGTTGTTAAATCTGTAATCATCATTACTGTCATCGTCTTCTAAACTGAACTCCGGTTCATATTTGTCCTCAGGTTTAACTTCAGGCTTCTTATCGCCCTGTTCACCCCTGATCTTTCTAACTAGATCTCTAAACGCCTTATACTCGTTCGAATTTGTGTTGTGAAGAAACCTGGAATGATTCGCTCAATACAATTATCTAATGTAAAGGGTAAACAATAACAAAGGATGTTTTTGTGTTAGGTTTTATTTAACCTGAAAATACTATGATGGAACAGCGTGAAAAAAAACTCAAATGAAAAAAAAAGCATCGGTTTTTATAAAAAGTATGATTAAAAAAGAAAATAAAATTGAAAATGGTTCTGCTCCATCATAGTGATTGCGACAAAAAAAAATGTATGTAAATATAAAAAAGAATACAGCACGTATCCTCCTGTAGGGGATCAAAGTGGCTACAGTGGCATTACCACAAATTTTGATCTTGTGAGTGAATTGCTTTCAGGACATTTTCCCAGTGGTCGCCGTTGCACGCGACTTCGCTGGCGGCTCGCAGTACTGATGGCGGCAACGCATCTGCAGAGAGAACTGCACACCACGAGTCAACATATTGTCTGGCGGTCACGTCGACGAAGAACCGGGCCGGGCCGACATTAATCTTACTACCTTTCAGGTAAAGGTGGAGTACGTTACGATGCCTAAATGAACATCTCTTTTGGCTCAAGCGTGTTTAATTTCGCAAGATTACTTCCAAAATTACCCCACCGTAAATTATAACTATCGAATCAATTGGTATCGTCTAGTAGTTGACGTTCTTTAGGGTGCAACCAGACTGCGAAAAATATTGATGCCACGATACCGTAGATCGAACATCATGGCATAAATATTATAGAATGGACAAATTTTATTAGGTTACATAATTATATTTTAACTAGTCTGGTTTTGTTTTGACAGTACAAATTGGTTGCGTTAGTTATCTTAAACTATTCTGTAGCGAATTTGCGAAGTATATGGATACTTCAAATTCGCCACAAGAATATTGTATGAGAATTCACGCGAAAATTTCTTGGGAGGATATTCGTGTTCATTTTGGCATTGTGAGCGCTCCCAGTCTTTACTCTACGCATCTTCTAGCGTTAATCCAATAGTATTCTATCGACTGTTATAGGTAACCTACAATTTATTCGTTCAGAGGTTGCGTGATGGTTACAGCGCATGCAAATTCTCTGATATTTAGACCAATTTATTTTAAATTTAAGTTCCTTTGAATGCAAGTTGCTATTTATTTTATTATAGCAACTAACGTTTCGGAAAACAGTTTACTAGAAATAAATTAAATTCAACTACTGCACAAGAAGAAAGACATGCTTTAGTTTACTAGAAATTCAATAAAGTCTCATTCGTAATACTAGCTGATGGCTGTGATTTTTCAATTCTAAGGGCAACTTTACAATAGCTATGACAATTTTATTGAATAAAACATAACTTCAAGAATACTAAATATCAGAAAACTATTGAAATTAAATCAGAATAATAATCGTTCGGCCTTTGCATTATTATAGACCATGAAAATAATAATATAAAGGCATGGAAGGGAGACGTAGGTGGACGATTTTTACCTTGCGATGGCTTGAAGGGTCCTCCAGGATTGTCCATGTCGTTAGGGTTTCCCAGCAGGCCCAGTGGCAGTGGTGGGGGCATCGTCATTCCTTCTGGTTTCATTGGAGTATTTTCTAAAGCTTTTGAGTCAGGATGGTGCATTGGCATGGAGTTCGGTGGCATTGAATTAGGAGGCATGAAAGGTGGCATGGGCGGACCAGCGCCGTTACCAAAGTTCGGAGGACCATTGGGCCCGAATGGTGGACGGCCACCCATAAAAGGCATGTTGGAGTTATTCATTGAATTTGGTGGCATCATTGAATTAGGAGGACCATTAGGCCCCATCATAGGATTCGGGAAAGGAGGACCAAAAAATGGAGGCATAGGACCATTTGGTCCTGGACCACCGGGACCCATATTGGGACCACACATGTTAGGCGGCATTGGACCGCAGGGACCAGGGCCGTTTGGACCCATGAAATTTGGTGGCATTGAGAAATTAGGCGGCCCGCCCATGAACGGTGGCATTGGACCACCAGGAGGCATATGTGGCATGGGGCCTCTTGGACCCATCATAGGGCCTGGTCCCATGCCTGGTCGAGGACCCATATTAGGACCAGGGCCCATGTTATGTCCTGGACCCATATTTTGCCCATGACCCATATTGGGACCAGGTCCCATATTATTGCCATGTCCCATATTAGGTCCAGGACCCATATTAGATCCAGGCCCCATGTTGGGTCCAGGTCCCATATTTGATCCAGGCCCAGGGCCCATATTGGAGACAGGTACCATTGGACCTGGCCCCATGTTGGAACCAGGTACCATTGGTCCTGGCCCCATGTTGGAACCGGGTACCATATTAGGTCCAGGACCCAGATTTGGCCCGGGACCCATACCAGGTCCAGGTCCCATTAGACTGGGGCCCATAATACCGGGTGGTAAGGGCCCGGGTGGTAAGGGTCCAGGGCCCATGGGACCGGATCCCATATTTGGAGCTTGCTCTGTACTGGAATCTTGATCTTCATCAGACTTCGAGCCCATGAGCCATTGGTTATGATCTGAATCAATAGATTGAGTATTTGGGGGCATCACAGGGATTTGCATAAGGGCTGGGATATTGTGGGCATTCTTGTTATCAACAATAAGTTTCTTTCTTTCTTCCAGCATTGGTGATGTAGGACTGTGTGGACGGGGTCGACCTCTATCATTCCATCGCCGATTTTTGTCCCTGAAAATTATAATATGAAATGAAAATTTTCAGGAAATCAAAATTAAAATCACACCATTCCAGTATTAAACACATAAAACCATTTGCTCAAGATTATTTTCAAATTATGCATTATACATAGAAAACAACATTGAGACAGATTTAAGTAGCACCGAGTTGTCAAGGCTAATATTTTATTTGAATGCAAATACAAGAAACAACGTACCATGAGTAAATGTCATTTGATGTGGTGTGACATTTTTAAAACTAGTTTGCTATTTGTGGACCATTGGTTCTATGATTTTTATTGAACACAAGGTCAAGTTTAAAAATAGTTAAACCAAAATTGGGAATATGGTTTTAAATTTTAATACAAAAACATGTGATGGCTGGAACCAACTGACTAGCAATATTAGCTGTAGAAGTAATGTAATGACTGATGACTGTTGGAGTAGTGTTCTTGAGTGGACTCTGCTTATTGACAAACATAAGGACACTCACTCAGGATAAGTATCCTCACAGTTTCTGGTAGCAGCTGCATGAGAGTTGCTATGAATCAAACTGAATAGTGTGTGCTTAGAAAGGCCTATGGCTAGACATAGCCAGCAGTGAGCTGTTATAGGTGGGCTAAATGAATTCAAAATAACAACAAAAAGTTTCAATGTACCTTTGCTGGCCTCTATCTCCCGACTTCCGTCTCTCATCACTGCCAAGGCCAAAATGTTGACTTTCAAACTCATCATCCATAGATGGTATTTGTTCTTTAATCTCATGCTTGACTGGCTTTAGTAATTCTTCTTCAATCTGAACCTGCTTTTCCTGCTCTTCTTTATCTTGCTTGTCAGTTTGTTTCTGTTTTTCTAGCAAGGCTTTGAACTGGTTCATGAAGCTGCCATCGTTGGAGAATATGTTGACTTGTCCTTTATCATCTTTTGAGATTGGACTGGAAATAAATATCAATCAATCAATCAATCAATCAACTTTATTTATAATATAATAGAGATATAATTTATTAGTCACTGTAACTTTAACAAAGAGTAATGATTTTCGAAAATCTCCGTAGTTTCTGAAAATCCTGCTAGTGGCTATAACGAAGTCCTTGAAATGAAGAATTTGTTCAACTTATTTATCTACAATGACCATAACAAACTGTTACTTGAAAACATACATACTACATAACAAGAACAATAGAAATACATGATTAAGTTGGTATGAATATTACTAAGATCCTAAGAATTTCTGTTCAAGTGTGTAAAAAATTACACACTCGTTATGTGGAAGTAGTAAGTAGACCGTAGGCACATAATTAGTTAGCGTTTTTTACTGGATCTGCATCAACGACTTCAAACATACAGATTAAATAACTGACAATGCTTTTGTGTATATACTTTGTGGCAGTGAATTGTACTAGTAATACAATAGCTAACTGTATATGTATACAAAATAACAATGTCTGAATGATTTGATACACATTGTATATTGTTCAAGGGTTCCGACCCTTGAAAATTATTTGAGTCTTAAAACAAATGTTGCTGTTAACTTTGCCGCTGATCTTCTAACAAACTAAAACACTAGCGAGTAGTGACGGCATCGTTTTGGGAGACCGCCTCATGGTATTTTCAGATTTTAAAATGGCTGATTGTCAGCTAAGGCTCGACCGAGATCTCGGTCTCGGTCTCGGTCTCGGCATTCTCGGCTACAAATCCAACCGAGAAATTTATCTCGGTTCTCGGCTAGTTATAGCCGAGATTCTCGGTCATGGCCGAGATTGTAACTTTGTTAGGATCGGCATTAAAATCTTGCCGCGCGCGGCCACGCGCCGCAGCGCGAAGTCGATTGGTGTAAGTGCGTGAGAGAGCTGAATTGTGATTGGTTGAAGTCTCGGCTGCCGAACTGCGGCCGACCGCCTTCGCTCCGTTCGTGCAGTATTCGAAATAATATCAACTTATGGGCAGCTCATGATTCCATAGAGTTGGAAGACGAGCCAATGACCAATGACGAATACAGTTCAAGTTCTGTGATCCAAATAGCGCTAGAAAGTTTTCTTAAAGAGCCAAGACTGCAAAGAAATGCTAATATTGTTGAGTATTGGTTTTCGTCACCTTATAAACTATTTAGCAAAACTGGACAATTGTATGACGAGAGGCGCCACTCTTTGAAAGGCGAAAATGCCGAGAAATTAATTTTTTATGTTATAATATAATGTCATTTAACTTTGATTATTAATAAATTAAATAGTTAGTGCTGTATTAAAAAGATAATTTTTTTTTCACGCTTTGTCTATTCTCGGTCTCGGCTCTCGGTCTCGGCCGAGATAGTATTATATTCTCGGTCTCGGTCTCGGCCGAGAACGAAAAACCCATCTCGGTCGAGCCTTATTGTCAGCCTAAGTTGAATAAATGTAACGTTTTGTTTCTACACAAATCTGTACAAAACAAAACCTTTTTCAATTATAAAAATGTCAACATAATTTTTTGCTTTTTTTTTTAATTTACAGTAATTGCCCAGCACATGACAGTTCAATTAACCATTATTGCTAAAAATATATTTTGTCTTTTAAGATGCAGCTGCTCTTATCAATGGGTTGCTTGTATGTTCATTATAATAGTGTAAATGAGACACTATTTTATTTTCTTGAATAAACTGAATGAGAAATCAGGCCTAGTTTCCACCAAAGAGGATGAGGAAAACAGTGTGAGATTTGACTGCTCACAGGATAACCAAAGATATGAGGTGGTTGGTTGATTCCTGCATCTTGCACAATGCTCAACTCTGCTGTGGAGGAAATTGGACCAATTTAATTGATTTAAAGCATTATGCAGCTGTTGTATGACAATATCCTATGCAATCCCTCAGGTTGGTCACACATTTAGCTGGACCTATATGCAGTGGCCAGCCATAAAACCAGTACCGGGCACAAAACAACGTTGAAATTTGTAAACCAGTACCGGGCACAAAACATTCATGATGAGGAATTGTGCTGCTAAGATGACCCTCTGAATTTTGTTTCTGTATCTCTGATAGTTACTTGGCATCTGCCAAGTAACTATCAAAGATACAGTAAATATCAAGATACTTTGAGTGTTGCAGTATGCATTCATAATACTGTACGACTACCTCTAGTAACTAGTTAAGAGGTTAATTATAAATTGATGAAGGAGTGATGCCATATACTTAACCACTTCCGTACAATCATCGATTTGAACACTTTTCATGAGTTTAATATCAGAAGGAACGGTACTAACTATTGAGAACGTCACGAAGTACTAAGTAAGACACATAATAGGATTTCATAAATACGGCTTACTTAGATAGTTTTGCTTGAGCGGAAAGCGCCGCAGCCTGCTTTTGAGATTCCAACTTGGCCTGTATCTCCATTTTCTTTCTTTCGATTATTTGTTCCTGTTTCGACATTTGGGCCCATCTTGTACTTAATGCCGATTTGGTCTTATTATCTTTAAAATGAATCATTGTTTGTTCATGCTACAATGAATAAAATTGGAAAAAGAAATGAAAATAAAATATTCACAGTTCACAGCTATCTAGCATTTACAGTGCGTGCGTTTACGAACTTGCACGAACTTCACTTCTATTAGTGACGTCATGACTCCCAACAGATAACACAAAATTACACACAGGATAACTTTCCATATTAAAAAAGTAAAAATCGACTAAAAAAACTCAAAGAAACGAAAACATTTGTTATAATTTAGTAAAAGAATAGCAGAGGATTAAGCGAAAGCTTGTTTATTGGACAAGACAATAACAGTATGATGAAGGGTCTTCTGAAGTCTAAGGTAAAAGCACCAGGGTAGCCCGCGAAATTAAAATTTTCTTACGTTTTTTGCGATAGTGGACCGGTTTATACACACAAAAAATAGCAAAAACCAAAGCGTAAACAAAGCTAAAACGATTTGACAGCAGCCACCTCGCCAGTGGCGACAGCTGAGCTTTGCGTGTGGATCCCCATTTGCCGGTCAGTATCGGGTTGTGTGTTGAAAAAACTTTTTTTGCAAAAAATAAAACCAGTTTAGTTTCTATTATTGAAGAGTTCCGTTCCGTATCTCCGAAGTCCGTGATCAGATCATGACAATATTTCTATGGGACCAACTTCGGAGTTTTGTACACCGTGACTTTTTAGTCGTCTTACAACGGCAGCCCACTTCATGTAACCAATGACTACTAAACATTCACGAAAAAAAAAAATCATATTTATGTGATTTTAATAATTTAAAAATAAAAATATTATTCAGTATTATGACGCATGACGTTGTTGAAACACCCTGTTGCGAGCGATGATCTACTCGACTCGTGTCCTCAGTGCTGGGTAGGTATGTTCTACCGTTTGACACAAACATTATTAACAGAATGTTTCATAATTCTAATGTAAGTATTATTTATTTTTCTTTGTACCTAATGTCATAATTATTAAAGGTTAAAAAAAATCGCGCCTATAGGTATTTTATGTCGGATACATTGAGTGTACCATCTTTGTAAGACGACTAAAAAGTCACAGTGTATATTCTTTCAAACAAAAAAAGAATTTTCCAAATCGGTTCAAGCGTCTTCGAGTAATCGGTGAACGTAAATAAAAAAATATACAGTGGAACATAGAACCTCCTCAGTTTTATAGGTCGGTTAATAAAATATGATTTGCGGCTGCAACAAATATGGCTTTACAGAATTATTATTATCAGCCATGTATGCCACTGCAGGGCAAAGGCCTTCCTTCCCTCTTTCTACTTATTTATCCCTATCCAGTGCTGTTGTTTGCCAATCTTTTTGAAAAGAGTCGAGTTCGTCCCGCCATCTCCTTCTGGCCCTGCCGCGTTGCCGCTTGCCGCTGTTTGGGACCCACTACTTTTACTTTCGCCCATAACTCCTCCGGCATGCGACAGATGTGGCCAGCCCAGTTCCATTTACGCTTGGCAGCCGTGTGACCTACTTCGGCAATTTGAGTTTTGGAACGCAGTATCGAGTTCCATACGACCATTAAGTTTAACTCCAAGGATACTACGCTCCATTGCTCGCTGACAGACCCCGAGTGCGGACTTTTGACACTTGGGTAGTGATGTAGGTTCGATATTTTGATTTTGAAGAGATTCAATTAAGGCGTTGTACGATAAATGATCAAATGCTTTAGAGTAGTCGACAAATGCGATGTATAAAGGTAAGTTGAATTCCAGATGTTTTCTTTAACCTGTTTAAGGGACTGTAAATGGTCGGTAGTGGAGAGGCCGCGGCGGAATTCGGCTTGTTCGGGATGCTGATCTAATTGGCCAGAAATGCGATTTTCAATCATTTTCATAAATATTTTTTAGAGGTATGAGATGGAGCTGATGGAAATTGCCGATGTCAGTCTTATCACCTTTTTTATGTAGAAGAATACCATTTGAGTGGCAGAAATTACTTGGAAAAACTGTTTGCAAAATTGTGTTGAATAAGTTGCAGATGTATGGCAACAACACAGAGGGCAACAAGATAGGCTAGGAAGTGATTCGGTTGTAATACCATCTTCGCCGGGACTTTTATTGTACTTCATGCCTCTGAGAGCCTGGTGTACTTCATAGCCAGTAATGGGACTTCTTCAGGACATGAGTTTATTGGGATGTTTGATCGTTGGAATATAGAGATTGATAACAACGCTGTACTTTTCCCAATAATTTTTGCTCTATCTCATTGCTTAACCCCATTTTTATCTTTCAAGTGTGCTATTGCACACCTGCCTACATCTTAGATACCATACCACGCATACCTGATCTTAGGGATCGGTAGTTTGTTAGTGCAGCATGGACAAGTTGTGTTTTATGGTGTCTAAGTCTTTTCTGATGCATTCATTACAGAGTTATAAATCATTAAATTCATCAAGACATCAAGTTCATTTAAACCCATTGAATGACTATTTCATGAAAACGTCATTTAATGGAATTAAACGAACGTATAGAAACCTATACATTCGTTTAATTCCATTCAATGACGTATTGATGAATCTTGCGCACCAACGCAAATTGAGAAATTTCCATTCAAAAAAAAAATTATAACATATTCGGTGGCATAAACATAAAACAATCGTATTAGACAGCGGTAGAGAATACTAGGTATTGCAATTCGTCGTTTTTATCGTAACCCTCTATATAGTGTATTCACGGAGACGAGTTAGTAGAGCGCTATCTCACTCACACAATTTTTTAACTGCAATTGGTCAGTGATAAACGCTAAGGCGGTGTACACAGTACGAGTACTTTTTAGTCTACTCATACTTCCCGTACTGTGCAGACGTGCTCTTACTTGTGACTGTATGCTCAACTTGTGAACCGACAGGTGTATTGGATTTTATGATTGATTGCTTTCTTTCTTTTGGAGAAGAAATTATCTGCGAGCTATCAAAAATGCACGAAATAATCATCAAAAAATCTACTATTTAGATGAAACTTGGGTGAACGAAGGTCCCACTACCTCAAAAGTAGTACGTAGTAAGTAGTGTGATTTGTCTGTAGTGCTTGGGTCGATACCACAGTGAAAAGCAGGCGAGACGCTTTTATTAATGGACTAACGACTGGCTTGAAAACACCCAGATGATGATATGTTATAAACTTATAGGTAGATATTATAATATAATAAAGACAATTTAATCATTAACTCTCGATTTTATTTCTTTTCTTCATATCCATCAGATATATAAAAAAGTAGGTACCCATAAAAAATTCTATCAAATAAATGTCTCTCAATTTATACGACAGACGAAGCCGCAGGAATAAACTAAGCGAACTTTTAAGAAGCGCAGTGTGAACGCACATTTACATTTCTAAGGTATTGTTAACGCCCACAGACCCTAAAAAAGATTTTTTTGTCTTTGTCATTTGTATGATAATGTGCGATAGAGAAGGCGCTATACTAACTGGTCTCCGTGAATACACTATAGTTAGGTGTATTGGGCTGCTAACAATTTCCAACTCTTCTAATCATTAAAATAGGTACAGATGTGGAGTAGGTAAAAAAAGATAAAAATATACCCAAAGAGAATAGTAATATATATATATATATATGGAAGTACCTAAGGGTCATTCTTTATCTGAGGATGTAAGCTGCGACGCTAATATCTATAACTTCGATTGTTATTTTTTTTAGATTGACAACATTGAAGTATAATACGTACATCCCATCCTCTGGCCCAATAACTTTTATTATGCACTAGCGACCCGCCCCGACTTCGCACGGGTGCATGTATATAAACCTTCCTCTTGAATCACTTATCTATTTAAAAAAACCGCATCAAAATCCGTTGCGTAGTTTTAAAGATTTAAGCATACATAGGGATATAGGATAGGGACAGAGAAAGCGACTTTGTTTTATACTATGTAGTAATTCTAAGCAATAGGGCGTATAAGCATTTATCGAAACATGATTCGTAGAGTTTTAATCTGCATGAAATACCCAAACACGAATACGAACTTCAAGGCCTTTGGGCTTGTTTCGTAGTACTTGTCGTGTTTTTTAGAATAGAATGTAAAAAGTACTTTGAAATGCGTCCAGGAAGTCACTTAGTAAGCCAAGGCCTTAAATGAAACATCAAATGTCATTGCATATTATTCTTTTTATATTTTTTTTCATCAGTTTAAATGGAAAATACAATTTCATTTATTTATAATGTTGTCATTTATTTATTGTAAACAAATATATTATAAAAGATTTACATATTACTATCAAAACAAAATATTCACAAAATGGCAGACTAACTAAACAATTACTTAGCTGTTTCATCAAGCATGCTAACAATTGCATCGTTTTGAGCTAAATAAGAAGGAGAAAGTTTGGCACTGATCCCATTATTCAAATTAAAGTGAAGATGGCATAAATGCACATTGCAGCAACACTATCTGTCGTATAAGATAAGTTAGTCTGTTTGTCCAGATTTTGAATAGGTACCTTTTATAACGATACTCTTCACAACCTCTCTTCAGCTCATGTATTGCATGATCTAATACTGACTACCTATTATACCTTCATATAAGCATTGCGGACGGCTAGCGCCCGCGCACTGCCAAAGTTTTCAAAACTATAAAGGGCAACGCCAAAGAGAGCCTACATCTGACTATTGTTTCTGTGGTAACTTGACAGTTATAATAAACTAATCTGCTGCCTCATTAAATCGAAATTCAAATTGACTTAATTAAAAAAAAAACAACAAACTGGCTCCTTTCATAACAATACAAATTCCATTGAATGGATAAAAGTAACTCAATTTAAAACATTCAAACAAATCCTCAATCAATTCAAATTAAAAAAGTACCTCTTCACATTTCTGCATTACCCTGCCTTAACAAAATCATATTATACACTTAGACAGTTGACAAACAAAAAAAAAGCAATGGAAGAGGACAATGAGCAAAAGAAATCACAAAATATATAGAAACATTCGACAATGTGTAAGGTTGCTTCAACAAGTGTGCTTGGATGTTCTACGTGAACATGGGTTTGCGAGCTTACACAAAATATTTCGGTGTAGCAAAAAAGCTAGGTCTCTTCCACTGTTACATGAAATGCCGAAAAGAAAAGTATAATTCATAAATTGTACCTATACTTTGTTTATATTCTAATTTTTTTTTACATTTTAATAATTTAAAAACAACCAGTACTTGGTCGAGAAATTTATATCCATTTTTTTTTTTGTGTATTTTATATTTTGATGAAATATTTATAAGCTAATTAACGTGAGCCGATGTCAGGATTCATAGCTAGTCGTCGTTCGCTCGAACCGGCTGGCAAGTCTGTCTCTCTCGTCCGCCCGACTCGAGCTTGTATAAACGTATCTAAGTATACATATTAACACTACCGCATCGTCTATACATCTTGACTCATATATAATGCACTGATATTTCGAGGGGCACAGGGAATATCGCAGCATTGTTTCATCGCGCGCTGAGCGCTGAGGCCGCCGCCGCGCGGTCGGTTCGCACCAACCATAACCATCATTTTTAATTTATATAATTTCCCCGTCATATACATTTCATAGCAATTAATAAAAATAAAACACTAAGATTACATCCCTTAACATGTCTAAATGTCTAATTCGTACTCTATTTACATTTGACATAATACATAATATTCAATTGTTCGGTGAATCGACAGTCTTGCGAGATCGATGGCGAGCAATGCTCGCAGTCGAGCCCGGGCTCGCGGCGGCGGCCATCTTATTACTGTACAGCAAATTTACAATAACGTTTGATCAGAATACGCAAACTCAAAGATCTATATCTAAAAATTAAAGTAAAGGTAAGGATCATCATGTATGTAACGCCCGCCTTAAGCCGCTATAATATCAGCTATGTTAAGTAATATAACATATTAAGTTTGCACATGACAAAAATGCCACTAAATAACATACATAACATTATTGAATTAAATAAAAGAATAGGCCACATTCATTGTTACTGTTCAAATATGGGGTTAACACAACCTGAATAGAAGTTTCATAGGCAGATGCGGTCGAGATGACAACGAAAATAACGTAGTAGACTAATATTGTGGCGGATTTGTCATGCGACAACAAATGATATATATTTGGGAATTAGTACTCCTAATACATCACTAACTATGATTTAAGAAGATGATGACGTCACTAGATACTAAATATCTTCTACTCTGTACAATGGACTATGATATTTTATTGAGATATTTTTTTCCTTTGTATAAACATGACAAAATACAAATATTTCTGTCCAACTTTATAATAACTTAACCGGTAACAATCGAGCAACATTTGACATTTTATTACTCCCTTTGTGACAGTATAATTATATATTTTATTGTATTACTTTAGAAAGGGATATCTTATTTTAAGTGGTCTGGGATTTGTAAATATTGGTCTAATCTACGTTATTCAGACGTCAATATGACACGACGCGTATTAGTAATAGGGGATCTAGTTAGTAGTGTCATATTGAATCCAAACGGAATTACGACCGCGTATCTCCTATGCATTTTATTGCCTGTAAAAATATAGTATTCACATTCTTTTATCGCTATCCACGTACTAGGTGCGCCGATGAACAGTGCTTAATCAACGGTTTTGACAAATGGAATGCATTTTTCACAATATCCACTTCAATAACTTCCAACAACTTCCCCGAAAAATATTAACAGAAGAAATCTACTATCCATAAACGAATGATTCAATTAATATAATGCATGTTATATTCAATAGTTATTACGAATTATTATAATAAAACAATCGATAGTGCTTAAACTAGTGGTAACAATAACATTTTAACCGTTTGTTCCTATCGATTTCAATTGAGTTGAGTTTTTTTTTTATTATTATACTTGTAATAAATGACATTTTACACCATGCGATGCAAGTAAGGGCAAGCAAAACGTTAAAGAGTAGGGATTTATTAACGCGGGAATTATCTTATGAATTACTAGCGACTCGCCCCGGCTTCGCACGGGTGCAATATACATATAAACCTTCCTCTTGAATCACTCTATCTATTGCTGAAACCTGCATTAAAATCCGTTGCGTAGAAGATCGAAGCGTACAAACAGCGGGAACGACTTTGTTGTAAAGATGAGCATAATCAATTGACGTTTGAAAAGTAGGTGTTATCACTTATCAGTTACAGGTTGTCAGCAAGTCGGAAAGGTCACAGTTTATAAACAAGAGATAAGAGAATTCCCGCACAAACAATATCTTGCCGAAAATCTTCAACAGTCACAAACAGTGTTTATGTTGAAACCCATTATTACAATGTATAAACACTAAGTACGATAAAAAAGAACAAATAAACTCCTTTGTAAAATACACTGAGTAGATAATTCCTATTAACGATTCGACACGTAATAATACGTTTTTAATTCGATAACTATAGGATTTTCACTGAATTTTAAATACTAATAAATACTGTACATTCAAGGCCGATTTATTGTAATAACGTTTCCTAACAAACAAACTGTTATGGTGACTGTTACGACGAAAAGAATGAGTGATTTTTTGAATAAAATAAATAACAGAAATAAATTAAAACCCAAAGCGAAATTTAATCATCTAATATCATGACCACAATATTGAGCATTATAATGAGTAAAAAAGCGATAATAAAACCACAAACTATTATCGTGAGCAACAAAAGGGCACTTACGTTTGAATTGACCAAAAACTTCACATCACTAATGAAAAATCTACTGTTTCTGTATATACATAAAACAATTGACGATTATAATGAAAATGAAATCCTAATGCCGTTTTGACACTTTAATTGACAAAAAACTAACAGAAGTAACTTTTTATCCTTTAACAAGGTTTCGTAAACCTACGCAAAATGTTCGCGTTATACTATATAATACGCATATAACAACAAAGAAGTATACATTAGGTGAAAATTAACTTTACAATGACATCATCAAAATTTAAGGACGCTTATGCCGTTTTAAGTTGACGTTAACAAATTGCATTTGGAATTATGTAATGGACTTGCACAACTGACTTCGCTTTCAAAGATAAAATCAGAATCACTTAACGCTAAATCATTTCAAATATGGACGTTACTTTCAGGACATAGTATGCAAGACGGCTTCCCACACATCGGACCAGGGACTGATGTTCAGTTGCATCAAGTAAGTATTCAAGATCATGTAAGTACTCAAGTAGGGCGATGTCTGTCGACTGGCCCGAATGTATATTAAAATTACTAAGAATTTTATTGTGATCTGGAGGGTCTTTCCGAAAAGGACCAGATAAATATCTTATTTCTAGTGGATGTCCAACACTGGCCGGTTGTTGCTATCTTTCGAGACGTTACGTTAGGCAATAGAAAATAAACATTTACTCCGCGATTTTGGCAAAACACTATAACCTCATTATGCATTTGGAACTCTGTCGTGTGATCCCCAAACCCGTTCTAACACTACAACATTAGCCAACACTCTCGGGAGAGTTTACTTTGTGACATACGATGAGTTATTAAAGCCATACATTATTTACAAGATCTTTACTCGGCAATAACACGACACAGCCAAATTTTTTATAAATATGATATTCAATATTGAAAATAAACCTGAATTATTACACTAGTCATAACAAAATTTAACAAGAACGTGAATAAATTTCTTTTATAAGATACTACTATGTACAACATGCAAGCCGGGCAAGACAAATAAAATAAAATGAACGTCCAACATTAAAATATGGATGGATTGTTTAGAAGCGAAAGGGACGACATTGGGCTAATTAGTATAGGTAAAAAGGGCATTATAATTGTTATTGAAGGCCAATAGTCGATGAAATTGACTTCAGAATTGTCAGTTTCAGTTCTAAGTCATATATCTGCAACATCAAATTATTTACACTTTGACCTTGGTACAAGAGAAATAGTAAAATAATTCAGCATACAGTATAAGCAAAAATTCATTTGGACAACAATAACATTAGACGGCAATAATTTTCGACTGGAATTAAATGTGGACGAACATATATCTAATTGGACTATTATATACTTGATAATTTAAATTTTTAATATACATATATGCTATTTACAATATAAAAATCAACCAGTTCATGTCTTCGATATGGGGAATAGATTCCCGCCATACGACTGACGACGGAGTATAGTTGCGATTGTCAAAGAAGTTTCAATGACAATGGCAAATAAGGACAATATTGTGGGACCTATCTTGTTTCTCTTCTGTTTAAAACTAAGTAAAAATCTGATAAAATTTGCACTCTGTTACAAAAGCAAGAAACATTAGGTCCAAAGGGAAGTATATTACAGTTGTATTACAAAGTATTGAATAAGATTTATTCAGTATGGGATCTCACATCAGTTACAGCGAATATCGCTCTGTTTAATTAGATGGTCAAGGTATCGCTCTGTTAAAATTAATGGAAGAACAATGAAACTTAATATACTATTATGTAACTTAATATTTTGTATTTATTAACTACAATGAGAATGACTAAAAACAGAACAATAATTACCTTAACCATATGTAGTCACAACTAGTGTTCGTCTTGCCAAGTTGGCAGGCTCCCGTAACCGCATCATCGATGCATATTTTAAAAATAACGCAAAATTCATGTTCGTTAACAGGCGCTTATTCAATTAGAGAACGAATAGCAAACTTTCATTTTCGTCCGAGCAGAGGTCATTCGTTTACGTTTAGTATTCCAATGACAATAAATTGTTGATTGGCATGATTCATGCATATTTATTAACGTTTTTTCCTTGTTTACTCGAGCGAAAATGTTGTTCACGATTCGCGTTATAGCTCATTGAAAAAGCGCTCTAGAGGGACTTACACGAAGAATCAACATAGAAAATAACATTTTAAAAATCCTATTATCCTTAGAAACTGGTTTTCAAAATGCACCTTCGTGTATCCACAAAACTATAAAAGAAACAATCCAAATCAATAAGATGATTACACTTGAAAACCTGCCACAAGACAAGAACTACATATAAATCTGTGATACATTGTCCTACAACGTCATTCAGAGACGATAATCGTATCCCAAACAACTGGGACGTAAGTATGATCAAAGTATGGAACCAATGCAGCTGGGACTAAAAGTCCCTCTACTTACTATTTGATGATATTTACAACAACTGCATTTCACAGAAATATATGGCCCCACGCTTCGATCAAAGATTATCGTCCCTTACCAGCATCATAATACAGTATCGCTATTCAAAATCCTTGTGATAAAACATTTTGCAGTCAGCGCGGCTTTACCAGGACCGTTAAGAGTAAATCGAAGGCCTATCGTTATATATATAAAAAGCTTAACTCTGTCACTAAACGGGAGACACTGATTCGTATAAAAACTATAGATCTTATAATACAAATGTCTATGACCTGTTGAGATGCTCTGTGTAGGCGTGTTAGTTATATATCAGTACTAAAGGCAGCGAGCGGCGGGCGGCGAGAACCTCGAGTGTCAGTACGCTTGCGTTGTGCTTGCGGTCGAAACACGATCTGGTTTTAGGTTTCGCTGTAAACAAAAACAATATATTAATAAAAACAATCAATAAAACATTCTAGAAAGGGTAGTTTTGTTTGAATAAGATGATAATTTCTACCATTTATGTTCGCAATGGCATACTAAAACTGTTAACTAAACAAAATACCACTCTAGTAAACGTAAAACACATGCATTCAAAAAGTCGAAACATAAAAATATTTGCATATCATTTCACACGTCTTATCACTAATTCATTATTACTAAACATCGTTCGAACTGTGAAACCGATATCGATAACAAAATAATGATTGTCGAGATAAGCTTGTTGCAATTTTAGGTGGTTAAATTCAAAATGGAAGCCAGTTTTTTCCTTCACAATTACAATCTGGTCCATTAATCATAATATTTAAATGTTCTAGAAGCAATAGAAGTTCCGAAGATTGGATAGATTAAAGTATTGTTATTGATATCGAATTATCAGTCAAAGACGAGACACATATCGATCTATAAATAATATTAACTTATCTACTGAACAACACATTTTCCTATACATACAACGTTTCGATCTACGGTGACATTACAATAACTTACTGGTATGTTTCCGTAGTCCTTTAAATGCGATACAGACTTGAAATAAATAAATAAAATTGAAGGGCCGCTCTAAAGATTTACAGAACAACTTTGGGGTCGAGAAATTCTTCTCTTTGGATATCATCAATATCTATCTGCAATGTTATATTAATAGTTATCAATATTACTCTAGCCTATTTTCAACTACTTAGAAAGTATCATGGGCATCTGCTTCCTTCAATTACTTGAGTAACTATACTTTTTAAACAAATTATAAGGCATGGCATATCTTTACAGCGGCTCCAAGTAGATACTGTCTTATATGAGAAATTAAAAACCATTATAAATACAAAATTGCTGGTCATTACAGCCTGTTATCTTTAGCGAACCTTCATTTAAAGGCTGGGTGATAACGACTTAATCCATTGTTCTTTGACAACTGCTAATCAGGTGTCATTAAGACTAACTGAGTATCTAATTCAAGTCAATTCACACAAAACAATGTTTGCCTCAGAAAAGTTCCACCGGGTTTTCCCAAATGCTGATATTATGATACTTAAAGGATGTTTCTAGAAGACGAAATCGTGATTGTTCCATTCTCTCCTAAATGATAGATTCAAGACTATAGAACGATTATCTTCGTAGCAGATCTATTTGGGACACAGCATCTTTCCAACGTATTATTAAAGTATCAGAGAGAAAAGTCGCGAAATTCAAATTTTCTTACGTTTTTGCAATTTGCAGGTCAGTGCCGAGCTTTATGTTAATCAAAATATGATACGCGACGGTAATAAATATGGCTTTACTGAGTTGTATTACGCAAAATAAAAGAGAACTGTTCTGTATAAGGTTAGACGAGCTGCACACTACAGAGTTATAATCACTAAAATCATCAAAACAACTCTCTTAAGTTCATTTAATCAGGAAATTTACATGTTTTTTTTTCCTGTAAATACAAACGTGTTACTGAATCATATTTTGTTCAACATTCACGCACTGACTGACTGCGCAGGCTACCCTGGTGCTTCCACCTCCAGCCAGATTGCCACTGCTGGGCCGTAATCACACATAATCAGCCCTATAATTGTCACTATTGGAATAACCCTACTCTCTGTAAGACGAAGATGGTCATAATCCAACACACAGGCCCAATGTGTGTTGGTTAAAAAGGAACAGTACTGTTAAGTACTTAAAAGATGTAGGGTGAAAGGGGTAAAAACTCACCAGCTGATCATACTGATAAACCATACGCTTGATGTGAGTGAGTTTACGATGCAGGTAGTTGACACGCCGCCTCTCCTGCTTGTAGCCCGGGTCGTTGTTCACGCGCCGGTATTCGTCGACGATGCGTTGTTCTATACTCTGTGTAACAATATAAGTTCTATTAGGGAGGTGGAAATAGTAAGTGGATTACTGGGGAACAATTCTGGCAAGAATAAACATGAACTAAAAATACAAATATATGAATCGTAAATATGGCATCACTTCTTGTCCTGTCTTTGTGGTGAGGTATCCTTCTAATATTATAAATGCGAAAGTTTGTGAGGATGTGTTTGTGTGTTTTAGTTATAAATATTTTCTAACTTATTTTCTGTTACTGCACCTACTGTATATTGTCTCTGCATCACCCTAAGGTAGACTGGTAGAATATGCACAAGGCATTAAGTCCGCCTTTGTACAGTTTATACTTGCGCATAAAGTTTTATTAATAAATAAATGTATGGATGTCTGGATGTTTGTTACTCTTACACGCAAAAACTACTGACCGGATTTGAATGAAATTTGGCACACAGATAGTTTATAACCTGGATTGACAGATAGGATACTTTTTATCCCGGCAGTAAGATCCCGTGGGACAATTACCGAACTCCACACGGGTAAAGCCGCGGGCATAAGCTAGTATATCATAATAATCATATCGTGAAAAGATTCCCTATGCTGACCATATACTTCCCCCAGGTATAGCCAATTCTCCAAAATGACTGGTCCAGAACTGATTCTCCCTCCATCCGGATTCTCACTAATTTGAGGTTATCTTTCGATTTGATTGATAAGGACAATATATTACAACATAACTCTCTAAATTACGTTAGAATACATAACTAACGTCACAACAATATCACTATGATTGATGATGATCATGACAATGACCGTTAAATCTTTCGTCAGCAGATTTTCTAGACAGTCATCTAAACAATCTAGAACATTCTAGATTCGTCTTCTTCAATGACTCTCGAAAGTTTTATCTATGTTCTTCATTACAATATTATAATCAATATTCACGTGATTTCATAGTCAGTTTTAAGCGTACAGAAAATTATGAGTCGTTACGTAATTAAAATAATTCTGAATCACGCATATCTGTATTTGTTTATCTAGGAAAAAGATACGATATAGTCTTTTATCGCTAATTCATAGAAATATTGTAGATAAATTGTTTTCTTATCAAACTCTCAATGGCTCACGTAATTTTGAATTTTATTTTTAATTATTCGTGCCTTAACTTATAAACAGCCCGTTTAAATGATCAATTTGATCATCACTTGATTATGATTTTCCTGTTCATCTTCAAATTTCCAGTGATGTGCAATATTCCCGAACAGAAAATAACTGCACATGGGAATGTCCACTGAACAACTTCTTAATTAAAATCCCGATGTATTTGAGGAAAACTACGCAATTCAATAGAATGTGGTTGTTTGTAACATACACTTATCGTTTTGAAGATTGTCTGAAAGACATCGCAATTGGAGATAAGACCACCTACAGTGCTTTATCTTTTAGAAAACAATAATTAGTACTCTTTGTTGAAGTTTTTTTTTTACAAATATACTTCGTTGACTGTCAAAACCATTAAATATCGATTCACTATAACCGTGTTTAACTAGCAATTTCCGCAAGATTTTTCCAGTTACGTGAATAACGTTTTATGTTGTCACTGGTGGTCAAAGGGACTAATCTAAATGCATAGTATTTAACTAAACTATTGGATACATTTTAATGCACGTTCCACAATTATGTAGGAACTTTGTTGAGGAAGTTTTTGTATGTCATCATCAATTCATCGTCAACATCCTAAGATGTAATGACGTCCACAGCTGGCAAAACCTCACTGTAGCATTTATAGATTATTATCCATGATCACAGGCGGGCTTTTCAATTTTGTGAGTTTTGTCGTCGCTTTATTTGCATATTTTGAAAGTACTTCCAAAATATACGTAAAGGAATGTATACAAAGTTTTGAACATACCTGATGATGCGGCGACAGAGGTTGCGCGCGTTTAAGCTCAGCTTCTAAGCGAGTAAACAGGGCAGCCACTTGCGCCACTCGATTGTACAGCGACCGGTATTCCGTATACAACTCCGCGAACTCGTTCTTATACGCCCGCCGAATATTAGAACTAGTGATAGGCGGATATTGCCTGGAAAGAAAGAAAGGTTATGGTTAGTGAGATATTCCCTAGCCTAATCTGTACCCTAGGTATAGTGGCCCTATGTAGACGAACTTAATAATGCCTTACATTTTTAGGAAGTTCGCAACAAACCACCTTTGTTTAAATTATTTATTGTTATGGTATGTACGACAAGTTTCAGTAATCTCATGATATCCAGGAGTTTGGAACTTGGAAATATCTAAGTGCTACTATCTTCAAAATTTATCCTGGATTTTGAACTTCGATGCCTTTCAGTTTATAAGCTAAATCAAGCTGATTACCAACAAGAATACGCGACAGACTAATCATGATAGCTAGACTAAGTACGCTACATACAAATTACAACAAGTGTACCGTACAAGCTCCTCGAGTCATCGTACTAGAATAAACTCTGACATTCAAAGATCAAAATGTCAACTGCATTGCGATATATTGAGAGACTATAACTTCCCAGGTGTTGATAAAATGCTAATCCTATAGAAATAAGGCACATGTATGCACGGCAATGCTGTTATTGGGACATCACACGTTTGCTTTTCCCACGCAAATTACTGACGCCATCTTAGTTTAATTTTCATGCTGCGTTTACACGACTAGCCTAAAGTATCGATCTCGTTTAGAATCAATCTCGGAACTGATTTAAATTCTCGATACGCGTCCTTTCGTGTGAACGATACTGTTTTAATTTAGTTCAAAATGTTTGTTTACCTTGAAATCCGTGATGATCTGGGGATAAAGAAAAACATAGAATGTATCAAATGCGTACTATCTATTTACGAGTATTACAATTAAGACCAATTTAGGGATGGGTTCTGCTACTTTAAAAGATGGTGATGGGTTTGCAAACTAGTGTGATTTTATTTAGGACAGTACCTACGCCAAATATATTTCTAATTACTGTATCGACTATAAATACACCACGAGATACCTTAAGTGTATGATTAATTGATTACTTGAATGATTTTACTTAAGTATGTAATTCAAATTACCTTTCAATCTCTTCCAAATCAGTCATATTCTCATCAGGGACAGGCGGTAATTCTGTAGTATTTTCTAAGGGTTCATTACTTGTGATGTCTTTTTCTGCAAATAAAAAACAACAAAATTATTCTTCACATTCAAAAAAGTTTTTACTTGTTACGCAAAAATACATTACCTACCAAAAAGTTTTGCATATTTTTTGAAAAAAAAAACAAGAGATATTTAATCAGGTGTCAGTCACCTGTGTTTGACTTTCGATATGGCCATATGTTTGCATAAAATTCTTGTATTAATAAAATGGTGATATTTGTAAACTTGGGAGTACATAATCTCGATATTTATATGCGATCCTTGTAACTGTTTATAAACAAGAACAGAATGTTACAAATACGATCATTAGTGTTATAATTTGAAGTTACTATGACCAAGTTATTAAGCTGGGTTTAGACCGGCTGAATAACGAGTGAATGAATTGCGCCTTCGTTTGTATGATGTAAAGATTTATAAGGCTATGATTAATTTAGCTACCGTCCGTTCTAAACTCGGTCAGACTAACTGTTCGCCTAATTTCACTAATGATCATTTATTATACGTTTTTTATCTGAGATACATACCTGTGATATTAGGTTGCTCTACTGGGGGACTACTTCTAAAACCGTTCGCCTTCACAGGACTGGGACAGAGATCCTTTACAGTACTATAATTGAGGGTATAACCATTGTCCTTTTTGACTGAAAATATAATAAAAAGAACACATTATAACACAAGTCTAATTGGAAAAGTGAAAGGCACTAGTTTTTTAGTAATCAGTATTTCGTAGCCGCTCCAAATTCCAATTAATCGTTTTTTAATGACTCATTGTCGCTTTGGTAAACAATAAATTGTCTGGCTATCAAATAGTTTCATACAACCGCCACGAATGTGGGTTATTACACTTAGTTCTATTTCCTTTAGGTGTTTCTGAGGTCATTTCCTATCCTCAATTATTACGGGAGTAAATTATAATTCTTCTTGTATTTGTAAAGTATTTTAATAAAGTTACAGTATAATTGCAGCGGATTCTACTAACGTTTGCAAATGTTTTCGCAACTCGGATATTATTCAGTTTGTTTACGTGTTTATTATGATTCATATTTTAATTTCCACACTGATAGTATCTTTTATCCAAGTACGTCTATATGAATCGTAATTTCTTCAGTCACCTTATCTCACCTTTTGAAGACCTTGCTCTCAAAGGCATGAACTTATGATTGAACCTTGGCAACATATACCACAACGCTCACCGGCTCAAAGGGTCAGCGACATTACTTGAGTATCATGATATTTAGAGAGATCTATGTAAGTATACTACAACAGGTTGGGTTTAAGTTCTAGAAAGGTCAATAACCTTGGTTAACCCAGTAACAAGGGACATTACCCTTAATTCAAGAATATGCAGATAATATCCGACAAGTGTGATGAAATATTAGGCCACTAGGGTAACTTTAAAAATATTGGGATACGTGTTCATTTCTTCTAGATGGGAAGAAGCGCCCAAGACTCTTGGCCAATCGTGTGTGTACCTTTACAACAAGGCTCACAGCCCACCTTACTTTATATTTAACTTTTTTATCGGGATTCTTGTAAAGTCATGAATTTACCAAAGACTGAAGTATGACGCAACAGTGTTCTCTCCTATCAGAGGCCCGAGACATTATTAGCCGCCGAGGCAACATTTAGAAGCGAACTCACCATTGGTCCGTTCGTCCTCGTTATCGGAGGCCTGCCGCTCGCCCGAGGAGGTGGTGGCGTAGCCCGAGGAGGGAGGCGAGGGCCGGCGGTAGTGCGAGATGCGCTGCTTCTTGGCGGCCGGCGGCTCGTCCGGCACCTGCGCCGGCAGCACCGACACGCTGGCGGCCGCCGCCGCGCCCGGCGCGCTGCTGGCGGGCGGCACGGCCACGCCCGGCGCGACCGCAGGCGCGCTCGCCCCGGCCGCGCTGCTGGGCCGCTTGTTGCACGAGCGGGGCGACGCGCGCGGGGATAGAGAGTTCGCCGAGTCGCTGCTGAGCGGTGGCGTAAGGTTTTGAGGTTTCCGCCTGTGGGGGAGAAAGGGTTGTGGTTAGTTTTGACGTCATTCACAAGATAGTATGGCACAGAAGGTCATGTGGAAGACGTGTTGTGTCGCAGCTTTGGAGAGGCCTAAGTCTAACATTGGACTGCGATATGCTGAGTTCAACTAGAGTGAAGGTCTGATGATCACAGCGTTGAGTATGCCATCGTAAATTGATTTTTTTGAATTCTGGGATCGACATTTGTTCTTCCGGAAGTCGTTACTCCACAATCTCACGATAATAACGAAGAATTTATATGGCTCTCACTTCCATTTATTTGCAGATGTAATCTCAACTGAAACTGGAGAATAATATATAACTGTTTATGATAGCTTGTTTTCGAAGAAATTCTTGAAGATAGCGACACTTTTTGTATAGATACGGTATATGTATGAAGATTCTGTTATCTGTGTATAATCAAACTTGGCAATAACATAATGCATTTAATTACGTTGTGTACTGTACTGGGACTGAAAACAATAATTAATAACATCTTTATATTTAAATGCTCGTCAACATGACAGCATCGGATCGGATTCGAGTTAAAATTATTTAATTTTATTCAACATGTCTGAGATATTTTAATTAAGAACATTCGAGAACTCGCATTGCAGTGGCTTTGGATACTTAAATATGTTACACTTACTAATTTTTGCAGTGTTTACTTCCTGAATTCCTTGATGAAACTTACCTTGTGTTATCTAGGATACAATCTTATTTTTACTTCTTTACTAAGTCTTATCGGCAATATTGTGCTGTGCTGGGTTGAGACGGCCATGGGGCGCCAACAAATAAGCTACAGTGTTCTTCGGCCCGATTTAAACAGTAAAAAGAACGTAGGCGCATATTTGTTAGCCGTAAGTTGCCTGGTGTGTACCCAGCATATTTAAAACCAATCTTTTGCTAAATTTAGTAAGAATTAGCGTGTAAACAATACCATACCTCTTGAGCATACGTTTCTCCTCCTCAGTATAAAAAGGCCAGTCCTCATTGACGTCATTCCAAATGTTTCTTTTTAAGTGGTAACAGTTATCCTTGAGCGTACTGATTGAAGGCAAAATCTTGTTCACCAAACTGCGCTCCTTTTCTTTGATACCCTCTGTAATTGTATTGGCGAGTGTTAATCAAGTGGAGTATGTGCAAATTGCACAGCGTGTTCGAAATCTCAACTTACCACTATAAAGCCTCGCGTATAATTCGGGCTTCTTGAAGGGTTTCAATGCTAATAACTGTATAAGTCTTTCTCTGTAATAGAAGAAAATTGTATATGTTAGTTTTTTCCTTATTGAGTATAATAAAATTACGCCATATAATAAAATAAAAAAATGTAAAAATGTTAAGGAAGATCTAGAAAAAGCCGGTTTGTGGAAGATTAGTTGGAAGAACCACACAAAGGGAAGAGTGGAAAGCTATAGGAAGGGACCCTTTTTACAAGGATACAGGTTGGTTTAGAAAATATAGCTATAAGACTGGCCGAAAATGCATTTGCATGGCACAATGGTGGTAAGCCCGTCTGTGTGCATTCTTTTTTTAAATTCGTAAATGCTCATGACCGTTTGACATCTATGGAAAGAGGAAGAAATGTTGCGGCATCTCCAAATAAACTGAGATAAGGACAAGAGGATGATGACTACTTAAATTTTAATAGAAAATATCGACTTGTTATGCCATTGGAAAATGATTGGTTATCTCATTGATAATTCCGTTTTTCAACTTATTAGGATCGGGGATTTCCTAATTGACGTTTGTAATACCCAATATTTATGGGTATTTTCCTAAACATTGAGCTATTGGATACTACTGCACTTTCCGGCGGATGTTATAAAAGAAGATTGTTGATTTCTTTTTTGTCTTTGCATGTAATATTAGATCATCTCACTCTATACGACGTGTCATCTCACTCTATACGTGTGTGTTGTCTCTCATTACTTCGTCATGTTTAAAGTGTTTTATCTATGTCACAATTCGATTTCTTCGAAATTGAAGTTCAAGGTAACCTCGGTAGTCAGATATGGCAACAATGAATCTAAGAAAATCATGAAAAAGCGAGTCAATTATTTTCTTTTAGAGATATTGAAGAGTGGAAATCACCTTGTGAGTTGTTTGTATAGTACACAATAGAAATAATTTATGTTGTCCTTGACTCTGACTCATGTAATTATATTGAATACAGTTCTATTCAGCTACAAGGAAATAATATGGAGGCATATACGTCAATATGCCCATCATATGATAAACACAAAAAATGCTGCAGTCTTTTCAGCACCCATATTGCCCAAATTGGTTAATAAAGGCAATGTTTTGTTTGGAACGTAATTAATAACGTTACAAAACTAGTAAAGTCAGATTTTTCGCTAATGCGATGGATAATTAAAAGTAACATCATAATTAAACAAGGTCGTAACCGTACCGTTTCATAGAAACAGCTACATTTTTTGTAGGTAAGTACACTTTTTATGGCAAAATTATATTTGTTTTTTAAGTAAATATTTTGTACATCATATTGTAACATAAACCGCTGTTCCTTTGTGTATCAGCCGCAAATTATCACTTCGGTTTTATTATGATAACGATAGGACAACATTATCATGAGACCGTCCCGAAGCGTCATAATTTCGCGTATCATTCAAATTATAAATTTATTTGAAATAGAACATGACGCTTACGTAAGTAATTTGTTTAGTTAGGTTAGGTTAGGAAATTCAGAATAATTGTATTAATTTTAATAATTACATCATTCCTGAAAATGATAATTATTAAATCAGAAATATTTACATGATTGAACCATATTTGTGAAAGATTATGAAAATTCAAATGAATAAGCTTCAGAATGATGTCATCATTATTGGTAATACCCACTCAAATTCCAGGCAATGCTTCATACGTATTGTTACGTAAGCAAATACTAACGAACATACATGCATTTGGATGGCTGCAGTACAAATATAATGGTAGTGCGCAAAAGAGAGATCATGTAAGTCTCACGTACGCGCCCCTCCATTGGCCTTTTTGTGTGGAGGGGGCATTGCATTTAAGTTAAGAATGTACTTTCGCTTCCTTGCAAAAATATATAAGTTTTCTTCCAATGTGCAGTCAGGGAAATTCATTGATTATCAGTTTGACATTACGTCAAATTGTCATTAAATTAGACTTAGCAAATTATCACAGATGTAATTTTAATGTACGGACAGTTTGCTGAGCAATAGTTTGACTTGACATGTTTCTACCGTGCAACGTGCAATATTACTCCTTACTTAGTTTTACGACAGTCATGCACAACTTACTTCAGGGACCGCCTAGTGAGATCCGGATTAGGGGGTAGCCGCTGTGGCTGGTGCGGGTTGGGCGGGTGCTGCGGGTGCTGCAGGTGCTGCTGATGCTGCGGGTGCTGCTGGTGCGGCGGCGCGGCCGGCGGGGCTTGCGGGCGCGGCGCGGGCGGGACGGCGCGCTCTGGCCTGTCCACCCGCTCGGGCCTTTCGGCCCGCTCAGGTCTCTCAGGCCGTTCTGCCCGTTCGGGCCGCTCAGGCCTTTCGGTACGCTCGGGCCTTTCGGGTCGCTCGGGCCTTTCAGGTCGCTCGGGCCGTTCGGGCCGCTCAGCTCGCTCTAACCGCTCAGCCCGTTCGGCTAACTGGGTAGCTGCGGCAGCCGAGTAAGGATGCGCTGTGCGCACTTTGACGCGACGTCCAATGTCCGTCTGGTTTGGTTTGATCACGCGGGTGCTGGAATAGGACCATTTGTGTGAGTATAAGCGGACTTTATTGCACGTTGAAGGTTTCAGATTACATACACGTGATGGGAATAAACAGTGACTATACGGACTATATAGTCTAGGTGAATGCCGACTGTCAATATTGCAAAATACCAAGTATTCCAGGTGGTACTGGTTTAATTTTAATACTTTAATCGTTTTAATATTTTGATAAAGTTTCATTTAATCAACTTTCCTGTTTATATCCTGATTCCATTTTATCAATGCTAAAGATATGTAAATTGATGGTAAAATTATATTGCCAGAAACAAGGAAAATATGTACTTATGTCGAAAAATCCGGAATTTCCGGGAAAATAACTGACTCTGAATTATGAAAAGGAAACCCAGTTTAACAAACTTGGCAAGCAAAAAGGTAAAGAGGCTTTAACAAAGTGTGTATTATACTTTTAATAACTTTACCGAGGTTCATTTTGAGAAAATCAACTAATTAAGTTGATTAAAGGTCATGCTTTTTAAGACACCCATCCTCTATTTCCAACAAAAGCGAAGGAAGTTTCTAGACTAAATTTACTTCACGTGCAAAAACGTTGGGGGTGCAAGTAGTGCGTATAGTACTGAACTACTGACCATTTACTCTGCTCCGCTGCGACTGTTTTGGCCATACGGTCCTTGGTGGCCTCGTACGAGTCGTCATTGGCCTGGACACGCATTCTGCGTGGTAGTGGCCCGCACGACTCCAACCGCCGAGCACCGCCACTCCGGACGCACTCGAACGAACCCTGGAACACAAGAAAGCAGCTTTAAAACTACGTTTTGGGTAAGTGCTGTCTACTGAGAAAAAGCCAAGAGGCCGTTAAAGAACTCGGAAGACTTCTATGATTAGGATTACCCATCAGAGAACTTGAAGGCATTGCTAATTTCCTGTCCAAGACAGTCGTATAAGTACTCAATATTGGATGAAGACTGCTTACTGGATATCCAACTACTATCCAAGATTGGTGGCTGCGTTCAGAGTTAGCATATGTCCAGTATTTTAATCAGCAAGAACAGCAATGGCTAATGAAGTCACGATTGCTCTATGATTTCTTTCCCTTAAAAATACTACGCAGCTCAACAGACAAGGCTGTTGAATTAACTAAAAGATTTGTCGGCCGCGGAAATTGAGTTTCTTCCTAATCTCATTAAAATCCAAAGCCTCTTTGTTTAAAAGAAACCTTGCAAATATAAGGTGCCTACCAAGAAATTCTGCTGTAAGTCGATTACTGGAAACTATTCTTTCCATACCATTTCCTAAAATATCATTAAGTATTTACTGGAATTTGATCGTGTACTGAAAAAATAAAGGCGAAATTGCCTTACTCTAAAAGCTTTTTCCGAAGCTTTATTGAACGCAGCTCGTGGGAGGGTGAAATTACTACGCCCACGCGAAAAACGCTTATAGAGGCGATGAATCGTTTCGGCTATTTGTGATGTTCTACCAACACCTTTAGGGTTTGGATCAAGTGTCCCGTTACATTTTGGGTTAGTATTTTCTCTCCAAACAGCTGGCTACGGCGCGGATCTACCTTTATAAAGACTTGATCCTGCAAAAATATTGTTCCCGAAAAGAGAAAGAAGAAGGATATCTATCTCTGGATTAAAAATTAAAATGTAAATTTTACTTCATGATGCAACGTGTGCGTTCTGCGACTGAATTCGCGCTTTCTAACGGCTATTGGGTAACGTTCTTAGTACGGCCCGTACCACCGCATTCCGAGTCCACGTGAAATTTACATTTTTGCGAATCACGACTGAAGAATTATTAAACTGAATTACAGACAGACTATATTTCTTGATAATCCTGTACTAATACGGAAGTTAGCGTTAGTTTGCAAAAGATGCCGCGTCATCATGTGCAGTCGTGCCAGCGTTCTTGTATGAAGAGTCATGACGACTAATTTTAGTTTTAAGATAGAAGTGCTGAACTACCGAAAGAAGTGGTGAACTTTAAAATATGTCTTATTTGGATTTCATGCAATGATTAGACAATTTTTTTTTGTACTTAATCACTGATCTATTTATAACAGAAGCCAGCCTAAAATTATTCAATACATAAACAAATTAATACCTGCCATTCCTATACATACTTAAAATAAAATATTTTGACGTGGTCCCACGAAAATATTCAGGGCATAGTAAAGCGCCACACGTTAGTTTATGTTTCTTACGAATTTGTCGGTCACGCAATTTATTATCGGTTGCAACTGTTCCGCGACCCACAAACCCACGAACGCGTCACAGCATGGGAGAAGCATGGAGAATAATAATCATCCGACATCTTGAACAGCTGATTAACACATCGCTAAATCATATGCTCAGATTTTGATCTGCGTTAGCAACATTGAATGTAAGCCGACAAATTTTCTTATCTCGGTTAGGTCGTAAAAATTGACCGAGATGTGTGAAAGATGAAAGCGTGATTGTATTTGTAATTAATAACACACACACAAACTATACTCAGTTGCCAAGGGCTTTGTGTTGTTAACCTAACATACGATATATGTATGTCAAGAGCTGATAAAATAACGCAACGTTTTATAATAATTGAAGTTAACAGTAAGTGGAAGGCGTAAGAATAGAAAAAAAATCAGTAGGTCTTGAAGTAAAACAGGCCTTCTCTATTCTCTTCATGAGTGAGCAGTTACCCGTAAGACATTAAGTAACTTCCACTTATATGATAACAACATACTGCAAAAACCAAGATTCTGAGAAGAAAACTCGAGATGTAAACTTCTTAGCGTTCTAATAACGGAACAATATTTGCTTAGTAACCATGTAACAAGTGCTAATGAACTGTTTTTCATCTATACATATACTTCTGGAAAAATCTATACATTACCATAAATTGAGGCCTTATAAAAATGTTCACTGCAAGTTATAATCAGGTTTTCAATAAATTTGTCGTCTGATGTTTAACCTTGATATTTGTAAAGATGATTGAAGTAGGTACCTACTTTGTTTATAATAACGAAAAAATCGTTTACACATGAAAAAAAAACGCTTATTCGGTTCTTGACAAGGTTTATCAATATTTTAAGCACAATGAACGTTGAAGAGACTACTAAAACTAGGACCTTCCCATAGCTTTGCTGTATGCTGTAGCACTTTTTATCAATAACGAAGGAAATACAAGAAATAAAGTTAAACTAGACCATGTGTGGAAAATGGAAAACTGCTGTAATGTGGAAAAGATAAAAATCCAAATAAAATGGAGACTATGCATGTTTGATAATACCCGCATGTCGCAAAACACGTTTTTATCAAGGTGATCCATCTGGGATGTCCAGAAATAGGTTAGACTCATTACAATATTTTATAATTACAAATCATTTTTAAGTGATTCTCCTAGGAAACTAGATATTTTTGGCAAACGATAATGGCTATGATCTGCATGGATAAAATAGATTGTTATTATAGAAGACGGAGTTGCTAACACTACTTGTACAGCATTAGAATCTGAACAGTCCAAGGTTTGATGCACAAAAATGTGCCATGTTATCACTGTTATGAGGTTCTCTTTCATTTGGAATGTTGGTCATCTATGAGTGTCAAAAGGTTTGCGTTCTGACACACATAGCAGCCCGTAGATGTTAACTCGACTAGTGCACATAGGTCTCCCGCATACACAAGAACAAATGTTCTTGAGGAATCATGTCATAGTTATCATGCCTCGCACGTGCTTGGAGATCACAGATATTATCAGTTTGAAGTAGGTAGATGTTGCCAATACGCCTGATACAAATCTTAAATTACTTGTTACTAATCGAAATGTTCTAGTATTCTGATCAATAAGCAGAAAAATATTCGTCTAAATCCAGACATTAAGAAAGAATGCCTTCACCATCTTTGTGTGGACGGAAAGGCTAAGTTATAAATAGTATAAAATGATTGGATACCTGTGGACCCTCCATTTCTGCATTACTATTAAAGCTGAAGTGAAATGTAGCCTCGCCTGATTGGCCATTGCCACTGGCTGGCGCCGGAATGGAGATTTTCTGAAAAGGAGAGAAACATCATGTTAATTACATTAAAAAAATATGGAGAAACCTCAATAGACTAAAATATATAGAATCAAATGTTCAGAAAGAGCCCCAAAAGACCCAAATTCATTGGTCCTAGCACATTAGCAATTACTGCATCATTCTTAGTTAGGTTTGCTTCAATTGGACTCATTGGATACGGTAAGAGTTTAAAGCCAAGGTCCTGGGATTATAAATAGAAAATTGAAATATTCTTATGAATAACACCAGCTCACAATTGCTTTTTGTCCTTATCAACAGAACAAATATAAACAGTGTCATTCAGAGAACGCAAGTGACATTCATATGAAGACATTAAAATATCTGCTAACACACATTTGAATTCTGCTCATAATTGGTTTAATAGTAAAAACGGCCCTTGGATTTGTTACACATGTAATTATTCCATCCAAGACTATCTCACTAAACCAGATACCTGTTTAATCAAGTAATTTTTTACAGTGCCCTTGAGCACTATCCCAGGAACTCTGTAGTAATAAATATTTATTTAATGTTTTCGTTTTTATAGAACAAAAATAGGATGTGCGCGCAACGTGTGAATAATAGTTAAGTCGTAACATGATGATGACTGACGTAAGCAAATGATAAACAAAAGTATTTCGGCGAGACTGAACAGTACAGATAACGTTGTTCTAATTGATGATGGAAAGAGTCTGAAACACGATGCAGCACGTGAATAATTTGAAAAGAATCTGTTCTATCGCGTGTCTAAGATGTTAGGAGTTTAAACGTGGGAAATCTGGCACGAGATCACTGTGTGAATCACACAAATAAAACGCCAAATTACTATGGGGGCTGTTTGACGAAATCAAGCATCATGCATAATGGGAGACCAGTGTTTTATTGTATTACATACAGTTATCCACCTGCTATGCGATTGCGCGTAGTTGATAAAAGAGCAAAGTAATCCCATGAGAAATCTACGACGTTTCTTGTTACATTTCCAAATAAGGCTGACCTGGGCCAGTAGGCTTAACGCAATTGCAACCGCGTACGTACATATGCGTCCATAGACGTATACAACTCAACAAGTGAGTAATGACTTTCATCGTCTGGTATGGCAACGTCGCGGCTACACAGCCGATGAGCGTATCATACCGTTTCACCATTAACTTTATGTTTGTAAATAAATCAAACTTTACAAAACAATATTTTGCCCATGGTATTTGTATCAACATTAATAGCTGTATCAGTATACGAATATCTTTAAAACAACACTCAACTTTCGGAATCTGTTTATTGAGGTCGCTACGAGTTCTTCATGGTTCGCTACGCAGTGCCAGAAAAAACAAATGAACTCGATTTATTTTGTCCAGATTTTCCACTTCCCTTTCACAGACACTACAGAAATGAGTTTCTTTTTAGAGACTGATGAAACATGACTACAAGATGACCCTTTTTGACGCAAAGGCGGCGTGCTTGCCAGCACGCAGCCGTGTGTTCTATTATAAAATAGTGTACAACAGTAAGACTAGTGTCCAGGCGTGCCTCATTTGGTGACGCGCACACCTACATGCGTGGCCGCGAGCCGCCGTAAGGTCGCGGCTGGCGATGTGTGCCAGCACCACAATGCCAGGCAATTAACCTATTATAGAGTGCGCCGCGAAGCGGACACCGATGGAGCAATAACCCGACAAGTCCCGCCGCTAACGTGTTAACCGATACTCAGATTGCTCATTACAGCTTTCCTCGTTTTCTTCTAAGGTTTATTCCCTGAACCAGCTGATAATGTGGCTGTGGCAACGACTTAATTAATTAGGTAACGGCGTATTTTCCTGCTCGACCAACCTGACTAAAGCCTGATTACTAAATCGTAATCTACTGTGAAAATGTAACAGTATATTTACATTTGTCTAGATAAGTTTTTGTAAAATATTATATTTTTAGCCAGTCATTTACTTCGCAATATTATGTAGAATCTTTGCAAGTATTCCGTAAAAACTAAGTCAATAATGCACAAAGCGTCGTCGTCCATCACGCGATTCAAGTCTGATAAACACAAGGTAAAGGCATAGAGCATAATATGGAATTATGGAGCTAATGAGGAAAAAACCCGCTACGAGCGGTGCGGGCAGCAGACACTGCGGGGGAGTGCGGGGCGCGGCTTTCTCTGCGGTACAGCCGACCGATATAAAGAGCGCCTCGCGATGGAACACTTCGGCATTCGGTGAACAGCCGTCTCGCCCGCATCGCCCGCTGCTCCTTCCATGGTTCCCAGTATTGTTTTGGCTTGCTGCTTTTATTGACCGATTTTTGTGATTGTCACTAATACAATAACATTTACGATTAGATAGTTATTTATAGGTGAATAGTCTAACCATCTGCAAATAGTATCATGTCAAGGTCGTTAGTTTCATTGTGTCTTCTGACGAAGGTCGGCCAGTGCGCCTCGTTTGGACCGGAAAATAGGTGTATACGAGGAAATCCGTAGTCCGTTTTTCAAGGCATTATTGAAATGCCACCTAGCAGATTAAACTGTAGGTTTCTTATCAGACTCCTCCTGCCAGCTGTGCCAGTAAATCTTTCGATTACGTCATTCTGAACGCGTAAACAGCTGTTTTCAGCGGGATTCTTTTGATTTTTTCGGTCGTGGTAGGGGATTTCTTTATTGTGTATTGCCCGTCGTGCGCAACGACTGTGGCTTTTGTTGGTTACCTAATTTCACAGCAAGCGGCGAGCGGTACACAGGCTTGCGAAGTGAGAGGCCGTCGCAACCGGTCCGTTCGGCTCGCTCGACCGAGAGATATAAAACTACGTCGCAGATAGTGTTCTCGGTTGTGGATTGGCTTATATGCTCACACATATAAATAAATACTAAGCAGCTTTGTTTCTAGGTAATCGTTCAGAAAGCATTGTCAGATATAAAATACATAATGTGTTTTACAATTCCACGGGACAAACCCGGACGCAAATCAGCGGTCGTGTGCCCCAGCCTCGAGTTAACGTGTTGTATCTTATTGACGTAACATCGCGGAGGTGGCACCGTGCGTGCTATGCAAAGTGAACTTTAAATATAGCCTGCTGTTGGTACAATATTCGTTCTACCGATGTTGGCATACGTCAGTAGTGTACGATAATAAATGGTTCACTTCAACACGAATCGTAGCGGGAAATCCACGCGACTGGCTTGTGATCGCCACCATGTTAATTGCTTGCCGACTTGTTATTTTCTTTACTTTATGATGTATGATAATGTGTATTGGCAATAATTATTGCTAAGTTGTTTACAGTTCAACCTTCAACCCAGAAATTGCTGGACTGGAATGGAATGGAATTAAAAAGGAAACAACAAACTTGAAAACAACAAAGAAATCTGACAAGTCAAATTACAATCTTCCATTTTGTATAATTTAACCTTCAATTTAAATTTAAATACACAATGCAGTGGCAGGAAGCAAAACATATTTTAGTAACTAATGAAAATTCTACTTTTTAGATAAATGGTAGAGCCACTTTCATTACTCAAGTAATTTAATTGCAATTAATTCATTTTTTATCGCAAACTTATATCAAGCACGGGCTTATCAAAATTTAATGTATCGACCGGCAAAATTATCGCGTAGTTAAAAAAGATAACCAATCGATTGATCAGTTGAACAACAACCAACAACGGCTTGATCTCAATATTAAATGACCGCGTGCCCTTTGCGAGGCAATAAAAACTGCCAAAACCACTACTGCCTCCTGAACTAGTACTGCCAATCTTGAGACTCTACAAAATAAGGAATCGAAAGAAATAAGTACTAGGGCTATTTATAAATAAACATACGAATGTAAACGTTCAAGTAGTTGACGTGTTGATAAACAATTTTCTGTTTGAACAAGATGTTTTCCGTTTTGATGATACGAGTACGATACGAAGAGAACCGTGTCTTTTAAAAAGGAAAATTTTAAGTCCAGTTTGAGAGCAGAGAATTTGGCAATGCGTCCGCGGAAGAAATTGTTCTAACACAATTTACTAACGGTAATAGTCACTTTCATCGCAGCCAGCAGACACATTTAAAGGCGAAGTGAGTGGCCAGTTATTCGTGAGGTTTCTACGATACTATTTGCATATTCGCCGACTTTCTAATGGACGATGCGGCCACTCTTGTCGCAATCGTCGGCAGCGGTGAGGTAACACTGATTCATTTAATTATATACTTATGTTGAAAAAACAGCATTCGAGTCTCGCGCATTGTTGCCATTGAACACTGTTGTGTATGCCAATCTAGCTTGGGTTTTTTCGCTCGCTCGGCGCACGCTCATTGGCCGCAGCCCCACTTATTAAAAGTCGCGTTCGAAAACCAGAATACCTTGTCTTTACGTATATTCGATCGATTAAGATTTAAGCCAAGCAATCGTGCCACGAATCTACCGAATCGAATATTTCAAACTTAGCAATTTTCTGTTTCTTAGCAAACGCCTAGCACTAATACGGTTGCGAAAATTTGCGGTTGCAATACCTAATCAAACTTTGTCTTGTCGACAAATAGGTAAATTCTATTTTACGTAAAGCTTCTATTGCGGTGAATGAACTATGTTAATTATTTGCGCGTGGTAAATGATTAGATTAGTACACCCAGGCCACTTGAGCGTGTATTTTATTATCGTAGCTTCCTATACTATAGATACCGTTGATTACGTCAAACTTGAGATTATTCTTTGGGCGTGACAAAATATAATACAGTTTTGCTCAATGTTACGTTGGATAAAAACATTGATGTATAAAATTATGTGCCTTGCATTGTAAATATCACGACCGCTGCGGTTGACGGGTGGGTCTTTGCAAGGATTCATTCTGGTGCCGTTCTCCTTCGCGGCGGCCGCTCGCGACCTTCCGCCAGAGGAGGGGCACCTCTCACCGGCGACGTGACTGCAACCACGGCCTTACGTCGCGAGGCTGTATCGAAACCTCTACGTAACGAAGCTCTTTCCAGCCGCGGTTACTCAACGCCCGATAGTTCCGTCGATACATACCTACATACTTGCTTCGCCATATTAAACCACCAGCAGATCACGTGATTACCTTGCGTAACGAATTATTGCCGGCACACCTTTTGATACAACGTGAAATACATAGAAATCATTAATTATTGAGACACATAATAATGGTGAAACTATTTCTTTAGTAAACAAACAGAATAACATCAGCAAAGGTTCTTAGTAACCACTTATCACGAACAAGACAACAAAAACAACCCAAAAAACCTGATTGCGAACAGTTTGAAGACAGTCGATGATAATTATTATGACGACGATGGTTAAGTAGTACGTATGAAAACATGATTCTAGAGATCGTTCCGTCAAAAACAATGGTAAGTAAAAGGCGAATGGAGATTCCCACTGCAAGCAAGACCGAGCCATTGTACAAAACAGAGTTACTTTTACTAACTATCATCAGAATAACAACTTATTGTTTCATTTTCCACAAACACATTAACCAACATTCACCCACGCATTTGGGCCGTGTGGTAACTACACTAATAATTTAATAGGCCAAAACATCTGTAGATGTCGGTCTTACAAAAACAACCCATTCATTGAAGACGTAAAACAAATAAAATACAAGCAGTTGCAACTCCAATTTCAAGAAAGAACAGTGCTGTTTTCATCGATCCGCAATACTCTGCCAGTTTTGGAGAAGAACTAACCGCGGTCTCATTAGAGATTAGCGACCAATGCAATAGCAAAGAAAGAAAAAAAAGCAAAAACAACGATAATATTATAATAACGTCACAAATAGGAGGTTGACACAGTCGGTGATCTTGCCGGATATCACAGTATTAGAGCTGGAGAAGCACTTGTAGCTCGTACAGTAGTAATTTCTGAGAAAATGTAGTACTTATGTGCTCCATATGATTTAGTATTCGATACACCTCACGTATATTTTGCATGGACGGTAGCTAATCTACCTACTAAGATTATAATCATATCCGATAATATTATAATATAAGGGGTATTAAAATGAAATGGAATCAATCAAACGAAACTTTTTTGAATGTTACCACACAACACAAGAAAGGAACAATAGAGATTCAAGGATGTATAAAAAACAAATAAGAGGCTAAGTAACAAATTTATGAGATTCAACGCTTTAAAACGTAGCATACTGATGCGAAAGGGGATTGACCGAGGTTATTTCCCTCAGGACTCGACGCTAAGAAAGAGGTTAGCCGGAAAAATAAGCTCGTCTAATAAAAGTCAGATAAGTCACGATTTTCTTTATAAGATTTACCCCGGTGATTTCTATTCATTAATTTAGAGGACAGACATTGTTCAACATGACACCAATAAGATTTTGAACTTTTAATTTAATTCAAATGTAGTTAACAGTACTTCAAGGCAGTCGAAACTGTCGATGCAGTATCTGACGCACAATATAACGACGAGACCAGATATAATGTCGCAAGTATTTAGATCAAGGTGCGAAACACGCGTTCGAGAGTCGAGATCGGATCCGAGGAATTTTTGTTGAAGATCACGCTCGCGCTCATGTTGAAGCGCATAAATTCATAATGAAACCAAAGCGGAATATACAACAGTAGAAATTAATTATAAAAGAAATCCACACACGATTCAATTGAATATTAAAACGGAAAACAGTTTCAAATCAATCAAAAGGGAAATAGGCATTGCGATGAGCTAAAAATGGAGAATTTCGATTATGTATAGGGTCAAGAAGGGGACAAAGTTAGACTTTAAATGACACCTTATCGAAAACCGGTGTAGTTTGTAAAAGATAAGACAATGTACAGCTGATAGTAACAACAATAACATAATAATATGTCACCTACAATTATCAGCGAAAGTGCTCGTGATTTCGAGAAGTCTGGTATTATGACTAAGAGTTAAAACTTAAACTCGGAAATAAGACTTTTTAGAGATCAATCCGCCGGAGAATGAGTTGTGTGTGAACGTTGGATCCAGAACAATCCAGTAGCATAGACGCGGCGCCGACGCGTCGTGACGCTGGCCACGCCTCCGACGCTACGGGTTTATATTACGTCTGCTACCGACGACGCAATTATTGATGTAGAAGGAACACAAAATCTATACAAGCCCCACTGACATTTACATTACGTTTGAGATCATAAGGAATTTGTAGCCCTATAGACGGATAAATGTACACATGTATAATGTTCTCTTAAATTATGGCTTGTGTCGAAGCTAACAATAGGTTGAGCTAAATGGTTATACCCCAATAAGTATGAGAACTTGCGAAGTAGAACTAAAAAAAAGCTGCAATGGGTATTTATAAATCTATATTGAAACAAACTTTAAATAATAGGCTCCGTCTGAATAATTGAGTTGTTCTTAGGGTTTCTTTGATTATTTCGTTGTTTGTTCAGATGTGGATTCGTATGTAAAAGTGAAAAGGATTATATCAGAAAAGCATTTAATTATGAAGTATCAAGGAGTTCTGGAACAATAACCCTCCATCCAACGATATCAACAGTGCCAACAAGGTTGTAAATAAATTAGCCACGTGTCAATGATAGTTTGAGACTGAAATGTGAACAGCGAGGGCGCACAACACAACACACACAATAAAGCAGACAAATTGACTGCGAAACCACTCGCGGTGGCTGAATTCAATATGCCGAGTAGGTGCGGCTTTATTGTTTCCAGGCGGATATGCTCCCGACCAAATTATCATTTAATATCAATTTATTTAACCAAGATTTGTAGATGGGTCAAATGCTTTACAGTAATCACAACGATGGATAAATGGCAATTGAAAACAAGCTTTACTGAACATCACACGACTATGGTCGAAGCTGAAAGTTAGCGATTTTCTTAAATACAAAGGAAGTTGTAATCTAACTAGAAAGTCTAAAGGCATGTTCAATTTGGTTCATGATGTGATTGGTTTACACTTTAATGGAAACTAATGTACAACTACAGAGTGTTTGTTGTAACTGGGAATAAGTGGGAATCTGAATCAATAAGAGACTTGAGAGTTTCCCCATAATTATCTCTAATCGATTGGGATTGGTTGTGCTCAATTGAAGTTTATGAAATTGCAGTCAATTACGTGATATGATGACAATAATGAAGGTGAATACGGCGATGGAAGGAAATAGGATTGACTTGTTAAAAGATCAACCTCAACAAACAGGAATTAGAACAAAGAAAACCCGTTCAGCAATTCAATATTTTTGGCACCTCTAAGTTGAGTTGTGACGAAAACGCAAAAGTTGTTCGTGTGTCTAATTTGCGTCAAGTTGTAAAATTTTCACTCTCAGCAAACACAACCGTTGCTACGTAGTGATAAATTCACGATAAAAGATGGAAAATTTGTGAATGGTGTAAGATAATAATAAGTAAAGTTAACGTACTCGTATCATATCAATGAATTTTGATTTGGAGAGATGAAACTTAATCCTTTCGACTGAATTGTTTGCAAATGAGATTGAATAAACCAAGATTTGCTTGTGAATAAAAATAAACACCCAGCCGTGCCGTAGATGAGCAATAGAAAATTGTAGACGACGTACGACTAACTGTTGGCCTCTAGTTTAGCTAATAAGATTTGTTGTATAACGGGCATTACGACTCGAGCGGCCAACAGGGCGAAAACAATTGTGAACAAGACCGGTTTCCTCACTAATGCTGTATACTATGGTGTTTGTATCAGATTTGTGATACTCTTGGCTCTTGCAAAAGCGAGAATGAAGTTAGAATTATTAAATTAGGTGGGAGCGACGCTTAAGAAATGAAAAAAGAAAACTCCATTCATGTAAACTTGGAAGAGCAACAGCAACGTCCTAAATTTTTTCTTTCATAAATTTGAAAAAATTTGACTGAAGTAAAAACCAATCCATAAAGGACAATTATATGAAAGAGAAACACGAGATGTAAAGTGTGTGCTCAATGAAATTTATCATAATATACAAAAAAGACAAATGTCATATAAACACTAAAGTAGACAAGTAAATACCAACAGCAAAGGAATATTTTCTAATGTTAAACGATTCTGTAAACGTGTCTGAAGTAGAATTGTCCCAGCTGTTTGTTTCTCACGTCATAGCGAATTGTAAATGGATATCGGTTCAATACCCCATATTTTAGATTTAAATCGATTGTATGAACGAATGGCGATTGAGGCTTTTCTATAGTCTTTTGGGATAACATTTTCAGAGAATTGAAAACGGAATCGTACTATTTACCTTTTTGCGGTTCTAGTTTATTGTTTGAAAAAGAACTTGGTAGTCGAATACATTTACTCCAGTGTATGTATGTACACAAATGTCGATTGAAAACCTTAAAATAGAATTTCAATAAAGATACAAGTACAATGGTCAATGATTTATTTACGAAGTTAAAGCACGTGTATTAAATGACAATAAATGTTTTGATTCTGAGTTTAGGTGCTATCATCAATGAAGACTTGAGCAACGAGGTTTAGTCACATTTATTACGGCGTGGCATTACATTCATCATAAATAGGTTTTGAGGTGAAGGCCATACAGCTCTTGCTAACATTGCTTTTTTGGATCACAAAACAGTTTATACCAGGACACTAATTGGTTTTTACATTGCTTTGTACCTATTTAATTGTAGCAATTAACGGGTCTTGTAAACCTCTGATAGAGTAGACGAGCAGTTCTGGTATTCTGAAATCGAACTCGGAAACAGATCATGCTTGCAAATATCTCTTTTTTATTTCTTTAAAAATTTGAGTTTCCTTCAGACCAGGATAGCGTCCGTACCGGATAAAAAAACAGAGAAAGCGACTCTCAGAATATTGGGGTCTGATAACGTCACCGGCGAAAACGGTAGTGCATCATTGTAACAGTAACATATCGGAGTTTTTCTTTGCATAATGGGTGTGACAGCAGTAAAAATCAATTGTCCAGTGATTGCCGCCTACTCAGGTGAAGTTCAGAATAGTGCTGCAAACGAGCGGTAACTTTTACCTGGTTACGTAAGGCTGCCAGGCACAGGCACAATTTATTATCGACTCCATTGCGAGCTTTCGTAATATAAGCCAGCGCTGCTTATGCACTTTATGTCTACTTGTCCTCTTTTCATAGACACCCGGATGTTTTGGGCCTTGGATAGACCAGACGGCACGCGTTTACAACGGCTACGAGTAAATCCTTGTAAATCATCTTAAATTGATGTTTGCTGGTTCAATTCTTGTTGAGTCCATAGTCCATTGATTAGCTGCGATTTCACTGAGTAGAAATATATGAATAAAAATCTAAGTCTTCTTGAATGGAGTCAAGTGAAAGCTGCAATTATAGAAGTGTTTCTTTCTTGTTTATTTTTGTTTACAATATTTTGTCTGACAGCTGTTCTTGATCATTTTGTAATACTTTTTGCAGCATTTAGCAACAGCTGTAACGTTTTCAAGTTATCACTTTTAGATTTATATTTTTTGTTTGTTTTATAGTTTCAAACAATTCACGAGGGCCCCAGCTGATACATATTTCAATAGCACAGTCAATAAAATGAAATAAATGAATGCTAATGTATAGTGAAGTTAGTAAAATGTGACGGGCGCAGGCCGAAGACTTACAAGCGTATGCCTGATCTTTTGACCTTTTAGCTCAACAATTGGAAAGTAAATAATATATAATGAACGTTTAATAGATTCTACGTACAAAACACATGATAAAAATACGAGTAAACATGGAAACACCTGCATTTATATTCATTTGAATCATCTAATTTTCAGTTCGTTATTTGGGTTTCTTTAACAGATAAGGGGATTTAAAGAATCTACTGTTAATCGAAATTCCAACCGGTAAATCAGTGTAGTTCTCAAGACAAAGATCATACATGTGCGTAATTACATATTTGTTATTCAACAATAACACTGTATCCATTATCAGTGGGTTATAAGTACAAATGGCCCGTAAACTGATTTGTTGCCTCGGAATCTTATTACGTAGCAATAAGGACGAGAACGGAAAAACACTTGAAATCGACGGTGAGCTAGACGCAATGTCACATTGCACGCATCATTGCATACAGTGATCTCATTCGCTGCCAAATTGAGTAAATGCGGTATTATTTTTGATAATAAAATAAGTTTTCACAATTTTCAGATTTCTATTAAATAAATTGAGATTATTAATTTTAAAAGTTATACTAATGAAATAAATGTTTAAGGCGCGTCTCGTCGTGTGCCAAAAGGGCGTGTCCATGAATTTATCACTTTTAGTACAGAGTTTCAAAACATTATGGAATATTTAATCGTTCTATACTGTCACGGTTAATTTATATTATCAACATCTGTTTCAAAGAGACATTACTTAGTTTTCAGTATGAAAATCAAAGTAATGTTTGAATGATAAAAAATAATCGATGAATATTGACTTAGTAGCTACCGACTATCGTTTTATATATTCGCTACCACATTACTTGTAAGCTCCATATTTTTCCAGAATTCTTTAATGCACACATTCATCACAAGTCGTTGACGGAAAACATCTCGAGGAAACCGGCATTTCTGAGGAGAAATTTACAGCGTGTATTATAAGTGGTGGATGTATAGCGACAGCGGCGCCACCTATCACTGGACATAAACACGGCGACATGTGGAAGTTCTCAGTGTCAAATGTTTACGACTGCTATATCAGTAACTTCGGTCGCGATATTTAGCACAAAGATGTGTGACTATAACGACACTAGTATTAAAAATAAACTGGACACTTTATGAAGGAACGGTCGTCTCTTAACCGAGGTATAAAACTGAAACGCCAGTTTACTGCGCAGCGCACACAAGCAGTATTTTAACTGTTTGTGTTTACTTAAAAAAAGCATGCAATAAATAAAATTATGTGTGATTTTACGCATTTATTGATATACAAGCTACATTTTGCGTCCACTTCCTCGTTGGGCATCGAAAGCGGTATTAGCTATGTATGATGGACATGCGGCGTCGGCGCACACGACAACTTTCCCTTCTTTAATGGAAAAACGGCATTAAAACGAGAGCCTTAAGGATAAAACTCGAAGGGCACAAGCGTTACGCGTGGGATACCAGCTTGACCACAAGCTCTACTTAGTCAAGGTGTTGACAATGTTTAATATAATTCTATTCTCAGTCAGTGTGCAAGGACTGCTCTGTTTTCTCAGAAATCTTTATTAAGATGCAATACACTCTTGTAGACCACCAGGCTTTTTTTTTTTAATCATAATGGCGATGTTCGCTTTAAACATACAGTTAATTTTACACAGACCTTATCGAAACGAGACAGTCCATCACGAGTTTTCGTATTTATTTACATAATTGGTATAGCGCGGATCACGCTAAGCCTTACCTGACAATCATTTCTACGAATCGGTTGCTTGAAGCAAAGATGAAGCGCTTCAGATAACGAAAGACAACGTCGTCGGATATCGAAAAAAACTTGTAAAAGATCGACAGCGAATTAAGCGCATTTATGTTTAATATAAAGACTGTTGCTGCGTCCTTAATGCCCAAATGGTGTTTACAGAGGTCGTTAATCAAAATTTCCTCGATTAATTTTATTTGGGTATGACAAAATAGGTCAAGTAGGTAGTAATGACAGTCGTTAACAACTATGAAGACGATTGAAAACCATTAAAGTCGAAAAGTGAAAGCTTGAGAATGAAGCTCAATAATTATCGATGCTAAATTTTTTATCAATGGCCGTGTAGTTGAGACCACCGTGAAAATGCGTAACTGCTGGAACAATCTTATGGGCCGTTAATTCATGAATTTAGATGACACAGCCAAGCTAGCAGAAGTGGAATCAGAGGGAGTTTGGGTAAGATTAAGCTGTGTCCTCAATTTAAGGTAATACTTATTCATTTTAGCAGTAAGTTCCCCAATTGTTTCCAAGTAATAGATAGCTTATCAGATACAACTAAAGCGAGGGTTTGTACTTGTATAAGTTGTACTGCATCGTTGCGTGATTCTATGAGATAGATCTTACGTTGACGTTACGGTATGTTTCATTGTTAGCATGACGAATACACAGGATTTTCCTGGGGAAGGAAAATGTGTAATTTTTCACTTTTTGCGTAGTGACACAGAATACATAATAGTACGTAGCGACTAGTTACTTTTATGTATCTCAGTCGTGGCGGCCCTAATCACAATCAAGATACGCCCAAATCCACATCGGCGTGCGCTCAGGTCCAATAGCAAAAGCACGCGCTGCGAAGTGAAAGTGAATAGCGCGCGCACGTACGTTCGGCCCGCAGCCCCAATAAGACGACACCGCCGTCCGCATACTTCAGCAATTACCACGAGGAAATCAGCACCGTTCCGCCAAGTCGCTCCCAGAACCCTGACTAAAGACGCTGCCGAATAGGCCAAACGGCTCAACCTTTCGAAAGTGCATCCCAATACTGCTAATAACAATGATAGGTACTACATGAATTTGCACAACAATACAAAATTTGAATGAATGATCTCTGGCACTAATAAAAACAATCCACTTGCATTTCTAAACGATCAACGATTTCCCCACAATAGTGAGTTTCATTGTAAGGAGATTTTGTTTCATGTACGACACACCTACGCTCAAACAAGTCGACCTAAACAATATTCCATTTTATCTTCACGGGATATCAAATGAATGTACTTCCAACCCTGACCCCAAGGTTGAATCGAGCACATGCAACCAGCCGGCCTCAGCAGCTATCGATTCTAAGGCTCTTCTACATTTATTTAGTTCCGGTCCGCAATAGATCGTGAATTTGCGTTACGTAACGATTAGTAACGTCGTTAATACATTGACTACTGTCTAGTGTATTCGATGGTAACGTTTTATTATTTGTATGAAGTGTTGCGTGTGAATGTCTCAAAGAAAATGGAAAGTAACACAAGATTAAATTTACGCGCGTAATTTCCAATAGTTAAATGATTTCAAGCAAAAAACAATACGACGATGAGTGAGTAGCTACTAATCAAATGACGTCAATGTCAATAACGCAAGTTAAATTAATTTAATTACGTCAAACTGCGCGTTAAATGTAAACCGAATCAAGTGTTGTTCTAAATCAAAAGGCATTGCTTAACAACACAAACAATTTGAAAGATAAGATGGCGATTTGGTAACATTGATTGAAATTTTAAGTAAACTCAAAAGTAACAGAACCTCAGAACGCCAAAGAGTTTCCTTTCAAAGCAAGAAGTTTTCTAGAAGATCGAAGTTTTCAGAAAATCTATAAAGGAACATTTTGGAAATTTTCTTAAATAAACGAATGAAAATTCGGAATGTGTTTGTTTGCACAGGTGATTTTATAGTTGTGTGATGCATAATGAAATCTAAATTGCTTGTTTTGCAAGTAAAATTATAACTTTTTGATGTAGCAATTTTTTTTCGGACAAGGCTTCCAAAGAGTGGGCCAAGTTTAACGCGAGACATAAAGACGTTAAAAACAATAGGCCTGTATTCGAGATCTTTATGTACTGGACGTAAGTACAACAGGTCGTCCTTGTAGCGAGTGTAAACACTATTGTTTGATCACGTGGCTGCACCCATTATGATCTGATAAAGGGGTTCACGCCAACACACCTTTGTTCTATAGCTACATTCGTAACAATGTCTGTCATAGAAACGCCTATTCCACTGAATTTGCATTATTCCCAATGAGGCCCGTTTAAGACATTGATTATTGGGTATCGATTTTATTAAAACCTTATCACTCGGGTTTAAAATTGAAAATATGTTAATAAATCAAGTCAGTGTCACGTTTCAAGTCAAACAAGGTTCTAGGGAAGGTTATATGAACAAAATCTATAATGAATGAGTAATACAGAGAAATCGCCAATCGGCTGATAACCTTCAGTAGTCAGTCAGGCATTAAGATGGGTAAAATGTGGCCGGAAAGCAGAGCTGAGATGAAGGTTAAGAGTAAGTGGACCCTAGAACATTGATACTATGTCGCCATGTCGTCATCGTGTTGCCATGCCCCTACCTAACCATAAGATTGAATGTACTATACACATGAATACTAACTATAATCAAGAGGTAAGTGGCCTGAGTCTGGCCTGATACTACATACGACTGTTGAACAACGGTATATTTTTTCAATCCCTCAGTTCAATTTAAACATATTGTGTACATATTGAAAGGAATTTATATTCGACACTTGAGAATTATCTGTTATATCAAAACATACATTTTCGTTTAATACAAAATCGAATCCTGTTTTCAAGGACTGCGATAATGTTCCGTAAACCGTTGGTGAAGGTAGTAAAGTGTTGGGAGGACAACGACCTGGCCGAGTCAAGACGTATTCCAACTTACATTGTGAGGAACATTCAATTTTATAATGCAGAACATTGGGTTCAATGTACATAAGATGATGATTCATTAGATGCAGAGATAACATCGATACTAGAGTTCGATAGCGATATGTTGTCTTCGGAAAATTAAAGCGCATAGTATCTGAACGGCTGAGGACAACATCTTGTACTTATGTGGATGTTTGTAGTCCTTTTATCAACTTCGTGCAAAAGATGAACAAGTTATACGATCAAAACAATTTCGGAGTCTCAATCCTGATGCGTGTTAAAACATTATCGCGAAAGGGGACAACGGCCGTCGCACCTGTGAGGTGCAATCCACATGTGCTCACTAGCGACTGGAACTGATGCTATTTTTACACACTCCACTCTATCTTATTTACTATTCTGGTCTGCGACTCATTGAATTGTGGTTATTATGTGCAAGTTGGATATGTGCCAGCGAGTCTCGGACCTAACACACCGATACAGAGATATTCGAGGAATGATGGCGAAGCGTTTTCAGAGAATAGCGCTTATCCCGAGCATAATTATTCTTAAGACAAATAAAATAACACAAAGCCAAGGTTGACCTGCTATTAGGTTTAACAAGTGTTACAATTGCATAATGCCTTATATTGTTTACATAAAATGGCTATGATATTTGCAATGTAGAACATGTCCAATCCTTTAATTGGCATTAGTTAAGTCAGTTAGCTATACAGGAAAATATTGAAGCGTGACGTTTTAGATTTCGAATGAGGTGGTCGGGGTCGTTTACATACGATACGAGCAAGGGACTCTCGACGAGCAACAAGAGAAGAGATCACGTCTAACCGGCAGGCGAGTCGAGCGGTGGCAACAAGCAAACCGGTCGAAGGCGCCGGGCGTCGGGCGCGGGGATCGACGGGGGGATTAACACCTTGTAAACAAAATGGCATTAGCCACGTTTTTTGCAATGACTGAACAGTAAGTGTGACGTTTGCTGTACTACTTGTTGCATCTAACCAAACGAAATATAATTTACCAACGCTCTATACTTCAATTTCACACAGCTTTGCGCAAATTCGCAATCTCGTCTTCATGGCTGTACGGTTTATACGTGACGTAATTTATCGACGAGCCCCACGCGGAAACTTTATAAGTAAACAAGAGGAAAAGGCTTTGAGGCATATCAAATAGTGTCAACCAAAGACGTACTGATATAATGTCACTGACTGCTAGTTTATAAGACTCAAAGTTCGTGTTGAATGACGAGGCCGCTTTGAGTACGTGACGGCGTGTAATCCGCGTTCAATTTGTTTTTCGAAATAATTTAGGGTAAAAAGTTTAATAGACCACCGACCGCAGCGTCAAGCAGCAAATCGAAATCGGCTAAGTGGGTCATCATATAATTTCGCAAGCGTATCGAGTGCCGCAAGCGTTAACTGTTACGCCCGAGGCGAGTCAAGGCCCATACGACGATGAGGCCCAGATCCTGACGAAGCTGTACTCCTTCCTTCATTACCGTCTTAAGCATCTTTAATATCCTTATTCGACATCGACAAGTGATCGACTTACTCAAACTCCATGTATAAACTAGAGCAGCTCATTTGCTTTTATAGCCTGCACTTGCATAATAAGTTTGAATGTAAGTTGAAAATTATAAATGTTTTGGTGTTGCACTTGCTTGTGTTTAGTAAAAGTTAAGCTGTTTTCGAAACACGTCACGTCAATTGTATGTTTATTCGTGACAACCATAACGAGATACACGCACGTTGTTAGTTGTGATTAATAAAATGTTTCAAAATGTTAACGGAACGTCATTAGTGATAAGGTCATCGAATTATGTAAAATGTACAGAGAAGTACGTGCAAACCAGACCATTGTTATATCACAGATATTAGGAAATCTGAAGGTAAAAAATTCCAATGTATATTATACCAAAGACGTATTGAAACATGCAGAAAATGTTGAGATTGCATCAACGTCAAAAACGTCAGGTAAATAAAGTTTATTGGAAAAAGTATAAAGGGGACTATTTGAAACCTTATACTAAACTTAAGTCTCGACAGTGACTTTATAAAAAATAAAATTTATTCAGTGAACAAAGAAACATAATTCATAATTCTACTTTGCTAAAAACCGTTTGTCAAGTGTGTAATGCACGTTGTTTACATACGATATCGGTGCTTGTTTGAACAATTAATAACTAATACGGATACTAGGGTATGCTAATTAATGGGTACAGTTTTATTTATGGTTTCTAAACTGCCGTTAAATACATTTGCTAATGAACCCAACTTTAGGTGCGTAACTACCTACATTCAATATTTACCAGCAACTTATAATTATGTTTTGCAAAACAAAAATTGCTTGTTTTAGTATCTATTTGGATTTTCTTTTATACATGGTTCAATAAAAAGGGATGCTAGTCTAGACAATTAAGTATGATTATAAACTTATCTAGAGTTCTTTATTGGATATTAATCTAATGAGGCACTATGCTAATTACTGTGAAATACTAACACCCCTTTATTATGCGAAACGTTCCAGTAGTGACTGAATTAATATTGCCGATTGTCTACAATCCAAACAAAATTTTCAAAATGAAAAAGACTAGTCCAAGCATACTACCCTGTAGTAACCCAGCAATTATGAAATAATACAGTTTTGCAGTAGCTTTGTCAAACATAAAGAAGTATAAAGATAGAATTATAAATTGAATTAAGGCCATTTGGAAGGTTAATTTTTATAATTAATTACAATTAACCTTCACCAATTTTGGTTACCTCTGTCAAAAACCTGAGCTTTTCTTGTTTTTACAGATTTGTTTTGTTTGGTCTTTTGTGATTTATGGGATTGTCCCGGGATAGCTTAAAATGCTTTCTAAAGTATACTTAAGGGGCATCCCCCATATCCATAAACTTATCGACCATTTAACCAGTTTTTTATTAAGTTTGTCCTTAACGTTTCCACTCTTCGATTACCTTTTATAAGGTTAAGTTTCGGAAAACAGCAGTTTAAAATGGCACTTACCATACATTTCAAACTTTTAAGAAAAATACTGAAACTCACCCCTTCATTTCCGGGTAGGAACTGTATTTTAGGTTTTGCCAATCTGTCCTGAAAAAGAAAGAGCAGAGGTTAGTATCTTCGTATCTTGTAAAAAACACACTTGTCGAAGTTCGACCAAATCAATTTGTTATTCAAGCATTTCAGGTCAGCTACTAGATGTTGTACAGCAGAACAGAAAACAGCCTACATTTTGTGATTCAGAAATAGAAATTTAATTATTAGAATTTACTCAATTTTATTAATAGTACTGTTGTTTATCAAGTGTTGTCTCCCACAAGTCTGCGTAATATTCTGTGGCGAGTCATTTGGTTAGATAATGTAATGATAATTGAAGTTTCCATTTAATGTATAGTAGAACATGAACAATGCTCAAATGCCATACAATGCTCTAAGTGTGAGAGCTGCAAATAAAATAGCTAAGTAAATACTTCAGTTTATGACTTGAAATAGACACATATTATATGTGGTAGTTATTTGAATTGTTTATTTACTGCAAAATATTAGACAGATGCATTGACGTGCTAAATATTTTAAAACTGATTTACGTAGACAGGAAAATACATCATGACATGACGCACATTATTGCTAGGTTTACAAGGTAAAACAGTAATGCAAAATCAAAGCAAGTATGGCAATTCATTGTGCAGTAAAGAACTATGAATCATAACATCACTTTAGACTTGGGTTTGGAACTATCATTCTTCCAGTTATTGCAAAAAAGAAACTAAGTTTAGAGCAGGTCATCGAGAGTTTTTTTTTAATCATTCAATGTATGATGGCTGTAATCTCACATCTTTGTTTACATTTTTTTAGTTTGATGGAATATTCGAATAGCGAGTGAGATTCAAAACTTAGTAATAGAGAAGCGGAAATTGACTCGCATGAAAAGTTAAATAATTATGTATTTCAAAGAACTCGATCGATGAAATGACAATATTTATCTTAGATGAACACTTCGAGTGTCGAATGTTTCTATATTATAAAAGGAATAATCTAATGAAACGTCGTAATTAGACGACAAGAAGCCAAACGAGTTGGGCAACGAGTCGGGTTGGCCACAATAAGCAAGTGTCGGCAAGTCGTGGCGTTGCACAACCGGCGATGGTCGAACGCGAGAAACATAACTAGGCTGGGCGGCGGTGCTGATGATGTAAACTTAAAAATTGCTTTACTTTACTTACTTAACCGCAAAACTCAATGTGAAATTCAACTAGTTGCATTGCTGTCTAGACTCGCAGCGGGAAGGGATGACCCGGAACTTGCCGTGGTTAGCACCCATGGCCGTGAGTCTCGATCTCTCGAGGGTCAACCAATTACTATGCCAATACAATAACAATTTTTGCTCTTATGCATATTATACGGCCATAAAACACTGCATTTGAAAATTTACACATATGAATGCTACAAATGTGTGATAATGATAAGAGAATCGTCTACTTTGATTAAGATTGAAATCAGTCGCGAATGTCAAACCAGTTTTTTACTGGCAAGGTCATACGCTGTATTAATTTTCCTATTCAAACTTAAAACACGCTAATACAACTTAAATGGTAAAAAGTAGTACGTTTCATACGTAGTTATTGATTGGGGTGAAAATGTTTGCATTAGTCTTAGTTACTACATTACGTCATCATATTATTTATTGTATTAATATATGTGTACCTTGGAAGCCATATAAAGATAATGACTATCATTAACATTAGAATCTGAGTGATTTAGAGTTGGGAAATAACTAGAAGTGATAAGCAAATAATAATATTTATCAACACCAGCACTGGGCTGAACACAAATAGTTACCTCCAGCGTTACGTTCAGCAAATTCGTATGAATAGACGATTTGTAGCAGATAAAGAGATAAGTATACCTAAGCTACATGTAGTAAATAAGTATAATTTTGTCGAGTAAAAAATACAAAAAGCAATTTTGGCCTTGCGTTGAATTGCTGCGTTGTACGGAGTGAGGCAATAAAATACCTGCACAAAGTGACCTTAGCGGAATATGCTGGTGACCTTTAGCAAAGTAAAAAACTTTTACAAGCTTTACTTTTTAGATCAGTGAAAACCGAACATACTTGATAATCGAGAACATTAGCATAGAAATAATATTCATCTATCTTTCAAGCAGCTTTGCGAACTCAAAAAGTTGTTATCTTTTTATTGAAAATTCGCGGTTATAAAAACCTCCGAATTATCTGTACAACCACCACACAGTAGGTATATGGGTAAAGTAAAAAACCTATGATACTATATTAGTTTTGGCAACCCTGGCAACTAAAGGTTTGTCAACACAAATAAATGTGGTTTCAATTATAATCTATTACAGAGGGGTCAATCCATAATACTCATATGTTTGCCCAAGATAAGAATTCGTCAAATTAATGTGAACCGTGGCGTTCAGAACCGTTGTACGAAATCTGATCAAGACTCCACTAACGATACACATTTGAATAACAACACCGTTTCCAATACTGCCTTATTAGGGGCCTTTTGGGGCTTTATTTCTTTGGGTTTGTAGTTTTTTTTAACCGAACCTTTAAGATGTTTTATGATGTACTGCAGAAATGAAGAAACAATAGAAGCCAAAGATGAAAATAAGTGCAATAAAAACTTGAAAACCATCTTCAAATAAACCACGAAAGGATCTTCCGTTAAAGAATTTATAATACAAAAGTGTCTGGGCGGCTACCTGAGCCACGGAATCCGAGAAAGTTGTTCATGTCTAGTTTTGTATTACGTTGTCTAACATCTAATAATACTAAAAGTTTTTTCCTGAATCACGTACTTAATTATCTCGCCTTGCTTTCAAGCGAAAAATACATCTGACTTTTACTTAAAGTCTCTCGCAGAGAGCTACGACCTGGACCTTCGAAAAAGATTCCTCAGCTATACAGTAAGGCTATCTTAATATTGATTGGGCATTTCGTATTATCATTTAGCATTGAAATCTTATTACTAATCCGGTTCCTTTGTAAGCCATCAAGGCTTTCTTTTTATAGAAGTTTTGATTGCTAGACCTTGTAATTACTGTTTTGCTTTTTCATAGTTTGATCATTTCTTTGAAACTTATTCATCCGTTTGTTGTTTATGTAAACGCTATCCAGAAACCCACCCACTAGTGCTAGTTTCCAAACTTACAGTTCATAATTTACGTACAGTTATGCGTGTTCATCGAAAGTTATGCAATTTGCGAGTTCAACAGGTGGTCTAGTGTTGGAACTTGCGAGGTCTCTTCAGAAATGAACTTCTCCGAAGGTTTGTTTACATTAATTAGTGCAAGTTAATAGAAGCTAAAATTATTCAGATGATTGTAATTGTATGCATAGTTTGTGTAGTTTGAGAATCTGTTAAGTAATTTACACATATAAGTGCAAGATTAGTCAGATTGCCATTGTCAGTGACAACATTCCAATTCTGTCTTCTTGAATAATATTAAATAAGCTATATTGTGTAGGATGTGAAGCTGGAAGCCTAGTTCAGTGCCATCAATATTATGTTGTAGATCAACCGAACCTAATCTGAGTATGGACATGGTTCTAGGAAATAAGATCTACAAGGTTCAAGCAGGGCCTTTTCAATAACCATTTCATTTTCCATCTTTGTATTTTTTCCGTAATGTATGTTTAGTGGTTCATAGAATATGTTTAGTGTAGACATAATTGTACATTTACCTGTTTCTGGCAAAGCTTTGTTGATGCAATAACAAAATGCGTCTGTCATGTGATAAAATTGAATTATGTATCTCCGCAACATAATTAATTTAATTACTCATCATTGTTAATCAGGTTTATTAGATGTGTGTATTCAGTGGCATAGGTATTTATTTTTAATTGCATCCACACCACATATGGTTATGATTTGAAGCAATTTCATCCTTTCTATCTAGTACCAACACCAAATTCAAAAAAGTAAGTCTTCAAATTTTCCGTACCATACGTTTGTTATTTCCTTGAACTGTGTGACCTTTCTTTCAACCTCCTATTATCCGTTCTACGACGAATTGTATTTATAAGGTGACCATCATCATTTCTATACCTTTTATAACGTGGCTTTTTATTTTTCTCTCTTGCGCTTTTCTATTCGACCATGTTTTCTTTTTTACTAAAGCACTACACTTTTTAAAGTGTTCAATCCTTCTCGATGACTTATCGTCCTTATTCCCAAAACCATGATAGATACATATTTTATAATGTCTGAAAATAACTAAATTGGAATATTCGTAACGGGTTATTAGAACCCTATCAGTTATTGCCTTGTGTTTCTGGAAATTCCGTAGCATATGTTTCGGAACACCCATTACCTTTACTATAATATAATATTTCATAAAAGGTAATGACAAAGTAACGCTAAACCAACATTCGATTTAAGCTTAGCCAGAAATAAAGAGGCATTATGAAAATAAGCAATTACAGGCTTTAGTCGTTACTGCAACATGAGTAGTAACATTAAGTTTGACGGATGATTAAAGTGTAGCCAGTCCTTTTGACCTCACAAGCAAGCCACTCTATTTCAATATTAACGAACTACACACACGTCTTTTGTACGTTGACTCTGCCATAAGGTTGGCGTCCCTAACCACCCTATTTCTAATCGTCCGTCCTTTTCTAAAGCACGTCGCCTTTCATGGGGCGGTATACCCCGTCGTAAATGATGGCCACCTTCATAAAAACATCACATGATTCGTAGATCCATTTCTCCATTTTACTACCGTTTTACGTCTTTATGGGGACCACGGTCCATCAACGCTTTATGCCTGCTCAAACAATTAAATGTATCCCCTTTATATCTGGTTGCATCATGTAAGTTTGTGGCACTTGCTGAACAGATTGGCTGACATTTTGCAAACTGGTTTGTTTTAACTCTACACGCTAGTAAACAAAATGTTAAGAGCTTATTACAATGATGTAGAGTTATTGAAGTAAACAATATTCAATTAAAACACCGAGGATAACTGTGCAGTTAAAATGTTCACGTTTTAATCAGAGAATGGCCTTTTAGACACGGTATTTTTTTACTTCAGGCATTTTAAAACAGTCAACGTCATGGTGTGAAGGCATCTATTCAATTAATAGTGGTTATGGATTCCGATCATTTTATGGTCAAGTTTAACTAATAGAAACAAGGTTAACTACAAAACAATAAAATCTATTTTATTATCATGATATTAATCGTTGCCTAGTTGACTACTTATGGACAGCAACCTTTTTTCGTAAATATCATGATCATGAGGTACCTGAAGGCTTCATAAAAAAAACTTTAACGAACAATACTTAAAAATCTTAGGACAAAAATAGAATGAAGGGGCAGGCGGAGGGATTTCTTAAGTCTAACATCTGTTCGCAAGTTACTGCTTAGCAAGGGACAACCAGGTGCCAAGGCTCGGGGGGACCGAGGGTGCGACGACCTCGGGCCCTATCGCTCGTGTTCATCGTCACGCAGACGTCACAACATCTATCACACACAAATATTGACTCTCCCTCAAACAATTTAAAGATCAATTTGGGACATCGTCGTACAGACTCCTAACATTTGCGACAAAATCTTCAATTATCTCTAATTTTGTTCTTGCGATATTTAAACTTTATGATTGTATGTTTGTATTAATTTGATATCTAGATGTTCTGTAGCAGTTACTTTCTTCATAGTAGCCGCCGGCATTTTTATTTTACTACTCAGGTGACCCTGATGTCAAAGTGAGATGATAAAATTATCTACATTGTGTGTTGCCAATAGGTACGCGGCAAATACTGAGCGTTTTAATATTATGGATTATAAATAGATTAAATTCTATTACTTGCACTTTTATTCTTATTGTCTATAATTTAATTCAACTCTTAATCTTTAGAAATTATCTTCAGTACTAATTTTTCTTAGTTTAGGTCGATTTATGGTGTGCATCGAGCAAGGTAGTATTAGTATCGTCAATGAAACTGATAATTTTCATTTTATGATTCCGGTATCGCTAGTGCAAATATGGCATACTTTGTACAACGTGGATATCCGGTATAGATACCTACTTTCAAACGCACGTGACAAAGTACTTCAACTTCATAAAAAGTCATTCGTTATAATTAATTCTACTAAAACTGAAATTTGATCTCAGTATTGCAGAACGGAGTAATAAGTAGGCTCCGAGTATTTGTTTTACAACGGCTATGATTCATTCAATCAAGCTAAGGGTCTTTTAAGGCGAAACGCTGGACAATCATTCGGCAGCGTTACAAGTGATTCACTGCGTTCAATGGATTCTATGCCCAGGAAAAAAAGGCCAGGTGGCACGCTTACAAAGCAGCAACAAAAAAACGGCCACCAAACCTGCGACACATCCCTTGGGAGAGTGTATGGGAATTTGGATTATGGCAGTATAATGAGAGTGTCGATAGTCGTTTAGCAAAGTTGAATAATAGTTAGGTGCCCATGATCTTTAGGCCGACACAAAATAAATGTATCGTTGTTGAACACGTGCACGGACTGGGGAATCATAATCAGGTGGGCGATCAGCTTTGAATAACGTTACAGAATTGTTTATATTGGCAACACAAAACTTTTTGGTATCTCTATTGCTTTGAAGTCTTTGATAACCTTTATGTAATTTGCTTGTAATTTGTTTGCATGACGTAAAAATGTCACTGTGTTTTTACAGCCGTAACCCTTAATTAGGAAATTAAAGTAAAATTATTATATAAAAACTTAAAGCAGTATTTATTGCGTATTCATTTCTAATACACTAGGAATAGGCGTTTAGCAGCGAGTTTCCAGTTTTTATTTGACTTATTTATATTCAACCATGTTCGCTGTGCGTTTTAACAAAATTGTAAGGGCTCCGGAATCCCTACAGATTTAAATAAAAACTTTCGATATTATATCAGTCTGTCCGTTTATCTATTACATAGAACCCTCCAACGCCTGTAATTTTATAACGTTATTATAAATAACTATCAGCATAGATTAGTATCAGTGACGTGCGGTTATTACATAGTCATAATATAATATTGTATTGTATTGTATTGTATAACGGGCTGGTGTCCGCAACTCCACGTCCAATGCGCGTATTTTGCGTGCGGGTGGGAAATCTATTCGATCCACCTCAGCTCCCCGAGAAAAGCCAGCAACGCCTTGATGTCGCTGACAGTCTCGCGGAGAGTACCTGGGTTACCGAAGTACTTTGCCCTCATAATAATAAATAAATAATTATAAATAAATAAATAAATGATTAAATAATATAATATATGCACTACTTAGTTACCATTATTAAATAGGAAAAATGATGTCGTTACATTCATTTTGTTTAATTGTAGTAATTTAATTTTAATATGGTGATGACGATTTATCGCTGATTTTAACGAGTGTAGGGCTAGAGGGAATCTAGTCTATTTATTTAAAGCGTTTGACGTCAAAACTGATAGGTACCTATTAATTTAATAGAAAGCACAGAATGTGGGATTATTCATAATTATATTGATATGTGTGGCAAATGCCTAATAGCCGCTCTATATTTTTCTTTTTATGAATAAGTAGAATTTTGTTGATCGACTGTAGACAACGATGAAGGATGATACGGCAAGAAAGGAGGTTTCTTATGAGATGACAAGTACCTAATAGAGAAGTATGATTAAATAATATCGCTGATATCTAGTCCAATCCAAAAACCTAGTACAAAAGCCATGTAGGGCATGTAGTAGTAAGTAGATAGATGGGTCGCGCCCGTGTTGTAACTCTCCCGTTTGGCAACGCTAAATATACTTATAGCGGTGTATCGCATGCACCAGGTACATTCAGTATATCAAACTTAATTTTTAAGGAATATACATTTTAGGTTAAGCCGCGCTTAGCTTTGTGCCGTGGATGGGTGACCACCGATTGCATACAGTTTCCTCCGTGCCTCGGAAAGCACGTTTAGCCGTTGGTACCGACTGTCATGTGTAGATCTTTGACAGTCGTTACAGGTAGTCAGTGACCCGAAAGTCTGAGAACTAGTTTTACCAATCGTATCGTATCGTATTAGGTACCTAGCACTAACTAAGTTGTGGAGGTCAGAAAGGTAGTCGCTCCATGTAAAATACTCAGCTGCATCCCGGTTAGACTGGAAGCCGACCCCAACATAGTTAAGAAAAGGCTAGGCAGATGATGTGAAACAATTCCTCACCCCTTTTCTTTTAATACGGGTGGGCCAATACTACCTCCTGCTTCGGCCATAGTGCCTAGCCAAGCGAGTAATGAAATTAGTATAATGTAGTAAATAACGCATTTTGAACTTATAAGTAGCTAAATACTTAATCTTTTCTTTCAACTGTAAGACAGAGATAGAATTAATGTGAAAGCACATTAATTATATTTGTCTCTGTCTAACAGTTTCGCATTATTGTCTTGAAACAATCACTAAGGATAAGGACGTACTCCGAACCTTTTTGTACCTGCATTTCTTTCGTTAGAATTTTTACCTGTGATTCTTAAAAATACTGTCATTTAGATTCCATAAATTGAATTCAAATGAATGTTAAAGGACAATGACCAAAGTTGGTACCAAAAAGTCTCGCGCCTCAAAACCAAAATATTATAGTAATTAGTTTCATATTTTTTTACGGCATTACGCGTCGGGGATATGATTTTTGAACTGGAAATATACTTTTCGAGTTTAAAAGTACGAATATTGTTTTACTCCCTTTATATGACGTTCCGTTTCAACTGAATATAAATGACGTTCCGTTTCAATTGAACAAACCCTTGTCTGTCGAGCGGACTCTAAAATTAATAACAATTAAGTAAGATCAGTACACCAAATGGATTTCGTTTGGTTTATTGCTATTTGCAACAAAATAGATTTTCTCAGCCTAAAGATTTTGATTTATCGATTACATCCCTAAATCCCGACTAGTTTATAGCACTTACTATACTCTATGGTTTATAGTTATCTTATCTGTGGCATCTGACATTTGTACTGTACTGACTGACTATTGGCAATGTAAAGGTCTAAAATAAAATCGAGTTTCAGTCAAGCATACTGTGGATGTTACTTTAACTCGTAATTCTTACTAATATTAGTGTATTACGCTGTTTTTAGAGCAATAATGTAATGTATGTGTGTTAAAATACGTCGTTGGTAGCGTCGAAAAAATAGACCTACTTTTTAGGTTAGTTTCGATTTTATAAAATAACTCTGAAACGCGGGTTTTTTTTTCAAAAATAATTTTTGTAGGAGTTAATACGATCAGTGTAGTCTATAAAAAACAAGGTTTGATTTTGATGCAGCATGGTACGGGATTCCATACTTCCATGAGCATTCTCTTTTGGCACACTCGTTCGGTTCGGTTACTCTGACTGTACTTTAAGGTGTGCACAGGTACATATTATCTACCAACATAACCGTGTTGCCAAACGGGCGCTACCCAGATAGATAGGTGACCAAATGACAGCAGCAGAGCCCAATTAACTACGAAAGATGGCAAATGGGAGTGGAAATCTAATCAATAGCTACCTACACATTTACTCCGTTATGACAGGGTATTGTCACAAGTATTAGCAAGTGTAAACAGAAGTCACTAACATAAAAACATGTTTACAGGTCACGCTATTTTTCCAACTCTGTCATGTACAAGTACCTAAAACTTAATTATTTTAAAAAACTATGTTTATAAACACGAAAATCATAGCAAATAAACATCATGTAATAGTACTGAGAATGTTATCATTGGCAACAATAATGAACTTCGAACGATACATTAACTACAATGTGAAGTTATTGCCATCATTAATGATTTGCCATTATTAATGATCTGGAACGGTGGAAGTTTTAAGGAGCATAGGCCGGTAATTAAATTATCTATGCTAATGGACAAAACAACAAAACTATCACGTTTTGCAAAAGGAAGATCAAATTAATAATTACATATATACTTAATAATTTACGTAGGTACCTACATAGTTCATTAGTGAATTGCTTTAGCGGTAAGTGAATAAGTAGGTACGTCGTCCAAATTCATAGCACACAAAAACACCTATCAATAGAATTTATAAACGAAAAATATGTGGTGTTTACCGCAAACTTCTTATTAATAGGTACGTCACTAATCAAAGATATGATAGTAAGTGCGACCTTTTCATAATTAAAAAAAAATCAATCGCATTGTCCCCATTCTACTAATCGCAGTAATTTTGATAATGACGCCCTATCAATGGTAATGAAACAGATGCATGTTAATGAGGTGTCGTAAATCACAAACGAGGGCACACTACATGAAGGGAAAAAAACTAGATTATCTTTACAACTGTCAACAAACCATCATTCTAATAGCTGAGATTGTGAAACATTATGATGTCAAAAATTGTTTAAAATAAATATATACATATGTTTTAGTAGGTATTTATGTAAGATAATTGAATAAAAGCTTGATTATCACACTGGTTTAATTTCGCAATTATAATTTTAATTCAAGTGAACAAGTGGCATATGGTTTAGAATTTAGAGGAAATATTTTTTGCACTGTATAAGTAATCCGGCAGCTGTTGGTACTTTCACCTGCGCGGGCGGCGCCCGAACATTGTCATTGCGACTATGCGCCCGATTCGCTTACCTAATATACGGAGTTTGCGAAACAGGGCCCAAACGGCTAGCTAGACACGCGCCAAATGCCTATGATTTTGAAATAGGAGCAATGCGATTTAGGATTAGAAATGGTTAAATAAAGAATTATAAACTTTCAATTAATTACCAGGAAACCAGATTTAATGTTAGAAAATGTGCCAAACTATATTCAAGCTCGTTTTTTTTTTGTTGTTAAATCCTACAGCAAAAAATTCGGATGATCAATACAAAAATATACGGCGGGGTGAAGTGTTTTGTTAAGTTAGACAATGGCGCAGGATGATATTTTTTTCTGCCATGTAACAGCAGGAAATACTGAATAAAACTCACAAACTGGTTTTTATCTCATGTGAGGCGACGTCGTCGGACTATAGTGGACATTGACTTGATGGATTTAGATTTTTTTTTATTGTTTCTATGTGGTTTCAGGCTGAAAACAGGTTTACTTTCTTTATATTTTGGTTTGAAAGCTGTCTTAAATTATACCTCGCTTGACCAGACTATACTAACATCTTGTTTAATTACTACAGACAATTAAGCTACCAAATTATATAATATGAATAGAATAATGTCTTCATTACAATAGATAGGCAGTACGTTCATTTATTTGCAAATTAGGTAACCCCGTATTGAAATATTGTTGATTCAAAAATGCTGCAGAAATTCTTTAGGAATTTCCAGTTCCGAGATGGTGGATTCTATTTCTATAAAAATAATGCAGTCACAAACGTTTTGTGAATTTTAGTTTCCTTTATTGATTGAGGAACATTTTCGGTTTGCTTGTATTCCTGGATATATCATTAAAGTATGTAAGGAGTAAGAACAGAAGGCCAAATCAAATAGTATTCAAACAAATTGCAATCTCATCTTAGTAATAATCTTTCTAAAATGTAATGTATTATGAGTTATGTTAATGGCTGATTGCAATGAGAATGCCCTAAAGTCACTTTCTGATGATTTTAGAAAAGCAACAAGTGCGCCAGCCTTGCTCTCTTAAATATCTGCAACTATGATTCGCAATACTTGATAAATAATGCAAGTATTACATAAAACATACAATGCTTGGAAAATTACTGGTTTGCAGACATAAAAGAATAATTAGGAATACAATTTATTAGAAGAGTTTTACTTGCTCTTTTGGGTTTTGAGTAAATAACTTTCACCAACAGTTAAGTGGGTTGAAGGTTTTCTTATTTTTCTACTTCCTAGTGTGCATGGTTTTAGTTTAATGGACCTTGTTTTCTTTCCCACACTTCTTAGTAATACATCATTGTGTACTGAGCATTGTCAAATACATGGAATATCTTACAAAACTGTAAATTCCATACGTCATAGTAATTTAATTTTGTATTTGTAAGTAAGTATGAATTATGATGCAAATTGCATTATATTGAACTTAAGCATGACTACCTATTCAGTAAAGTACATAGGTCCGACAACAAATTCTTATCAAAGAAAAATAATTAATTATTAAAGCATAACATTACACACCTTCAAGAAATTAATTTTAAGACTTTCATATACATTTAATATTCGTATGAATGTACATCAATTAACAACGGTTAATAATGTTGTGAAGTTATCAGAAGTTTCTCAACATGGTTGTTGCAACAACTCGCAACTCATTCAATAAACTATGCAATATCACCTTGTCTATATGTTGAGACAGTGTACATAAGTGGTTCTTATAGTTTCTAAAACTAATATTGGACACATTCATGATTCTCCTGCTCTTGTCCCAATTAATTTGGGGTTGGCGAAACCTGTTTTCTTCATGCATACTTCTCTATTACTCTTCATCTCAGGAGGTCACCTCCTTACTAGCATATCATCCTTCACAGTCCATTAGGTCACCCTCTACTTTTATTGTCATCTTTATTCATACTCAAAACTTCGGACACATTCATCATCGCTTAAATATTCAAAAGTAACAACCAGGTTCTAATAATAATAATAGAATGCTTTAGAGCAGTATAGTCGTTCACCTGTCCCAATCAATACTTCAAGTTGACTAGACTGTTAGGTGGTAATCAACTTGTAAGTTGATGACCTAGATTGGATACTATTATGATATGCAAGTAGGTTAGCAGTTACTTTAAAATTCGCAGTAGTAAGTTTTCAGTATTGATATTATCTAAATTACTTTCTATGGATTGATAAGGCTGGAATTCATTGACCAAAAATTATAGTGTCATTAGCATTACTTTGTACTACTTTAAAAAGTAGGTGCTTTGATTGGTTTGTTGGCCTTGCTTTAAAGTACTTCCCCTTATTAATGGTTCTTAGAATATGAATTCTACAAATTACAAGAAACTATTTAATCCTTAGTGATTAAGTGTTTCCATTGTTTTTTTTTGTCCATTAGTTAATCAGTTTTGGATTAGAAATGTTTTGATTATTATGTCAGTTTGAGAATGAGTGGGTAAATAATAATATCAACTCTCAATTTTATGTTCTTTTAGCAAAATTCTAGTCATAGAAAGAAAAACTTCAACATCATCATCTCAAGTTACCAGTCTTATCATTCACTTCCTTTTTACTTCATTTCATCCCTCAGACAATCCATCCATTTTTCTTTAGCCTTCTCTCTCTTATGGTTAATAGGAAATTTCCATAGTAGGCCAAAACATATTCCTGAAATAAGGTGTTTATCAGTTTTAAATAAATAATGTAACACTAGTGGTTTGCGGCAAACAGGATGTTATGGTAACAATTTCAGTTCTTTACTTAATTCTATATTATAACATTATATTATAAGATACTAAATGCCAATATTGTTTATTAGCACCTTGGTACTACTGTTCATAAATTAAATAGATAATTACTTGACCATAACATTATCATTAACAAACATATAGCGCCATCTTTTGTCATGATGTAGTACTGCGTTAAGAATTGTTGATTAGCGCTAAGAAAAAAATGTTGCCTTGAAATATAATCTTTACCAAACATGACTATATAGTTTCTTATTTTTATGGTACTGAAGGATCATTTTCCTGAAATCTATTCATGAAAGTAAGAAGAGAAACTATCTCATTGCAAAACTTGTTTTACATTTATGAAACTTGATGATTAGAACTTTTTGATTTCCATTGCTTGATGCAATCTTAGAACAGGCAATACTTTAAAATTATTGCATGATTGTTGACATTGAAAATTCCATTTTATTTCAACATAACCTTTACTGAAAATTGATTGGTATTCTGTGTTGAACTTGTGAAATGTTATAAATGATGTGTAATTGTACAATATCAAAATATATGGGCAAAAGAAATGTCAGCCATTAACTGTTTCCATGCATGAAATATGATATGATAATAATATTAATAATAATTATGTTCCATTTATTTTCAGTTCCTAAGTGCATCATTGAGGAATATGTTTCTTTTAGAAACCAATGCATAGTCCCTGCAGCATAGATTATACAGAAATATTCCCCTAAAAACAAGTTGTTGTTCAATGTTTCAGTGGAAATGATAATGTAAATCAGATTGCTTAAAATTGTTGTACACTAATTTTCATAACAAATTATACTATTAGAAACAACTACATCGAATATTGCGTGGTGTTTTTCCGGTAGGTAAACCAGATAGGTATGACTTCTTAGTCTTGAATGTTTATAATCTGAATTCAATATTGATATCTCTCGCGGAGGCACAATCTCTCTTTACGTGAAATGGTAGCGAGGAAAAAACTACGATTTGTAACATAACTCCACGGTAAACGTCGAATTCCGCAACAATAAGTCCGAATTCTCTAATTATAGCCGTATGAAATGTAAATCTGTGAAAATAACAGAGCAAATTTTCTACATGTTGACGTGGCGTGACATTGGAGAGGAGTATATATCGCAATATTACCTACTTAAGCTTGTTTTGGAGCCAATTAACATAGTTAGAAAACTGATTTGATGGCATAAAACTTCTAAATTTGCAGTTTCATTTCAATTACTGTAATATAAGTATGGCGCCTGACATTGTTGGCTTATCTTTATTTTGGTCTAACAATATGGCGATTGAACTTACCCTATTATTCCTAAGGAAGTCTTCAATAGCTTTCAGCGCTGAATCCGTTAATTTCACAAACACTAGTTCCTTGTTTTCTTTATAACTAGACTCCGATGATAACCCATACTGAACACCTGCTGGCAAGGCCGCCATTTCTTATTCACTATTCGCACTGTGGACCAGCTGACTCCTTTGCTAGTCGTCACGATTCATATCATTCACACATTTTCTTAACCGTAATCACAAATTCACAACCTATATAAAATTATAATTACAACAACAAAAGGGTTTTAGAAGTCCAAATTAACAATCTTTTTGTAACCCCATCTACTCGGCCTTTGTTGGCAGTGCTCTCAGTCTGCAAGGCCGCACTGACTGTCATGCGCAATGGCGCTTTTGACAGGAAACGCGAGCATTCACTGCGACACTAGCGCCAATTAGCAGTTGGTAACAAGTATTTTGAACTGTGACTAACTTCACACCTGTCAAAATTTACAATATTTTTTTAATTTACGCCGAATAACAAATGAAAATCAGTGATTTTACAACGAAAAAGTCAAGAAAAGTGTTTACTTCGTCTTTTTAACTGCAATTAAGTGACGATGCGTTACTTTTAAAGATTTTTTTGAAGCACTGAATTTTGGAGGTTATGTTTCATCTAGTTTCGTAAGACACCTCACTTACGTGTTATTGCTTGTTGTATCTGTCCTGTACAGCCTGTACTTGCAGTAAAGTATTTATGGTTATAAGCCTATTTAGTGATAACACATCTGAAATCCCATCACAAACGGTGAGTATCAATTCAGTAATATACTTCCTTGTGTATTGTTTGTTACTTCATAGTGTGGTTACTAATTTATAAAATCTGTTCTAGATTTGGCAAAAGTTTAACCTAGATTTATTTCTCATTTTTCAGAATTTGCTTAGTTATCAGCCATGGCTTCCTGGGAGGAAAAGAAACAACTAATAACTCGTAATTTGCAAGAGTATTTGGGTGATGAAAAGCTCACTGAAATCTTGAAGCAAAGAGATCTTAAAATCTATTGGGGTACAGCAACGACCGGACGGCCTCATGTGGCTTATTTTGTCCCTATGTCGAAGATAGCCGACTTTCTAATGGCTGGATGTGAGGTGACTATATTGTTTGCTGATTTACATGCTTATTTAGACAATATGAAAGCGCCTTGGGAACTATTAAACCTTCGTACTCAATATTATGAAGCTGCTATCAAGGCAATGTTACAATCAATTGGTGTGCCATTGGAGAAATTGAAGTTTGTAAAGGGTACCGAATATCAGCTTAGCAAGGAGTACACACTTGATGTATACCGCATGTCATCTGTCATAACAGAACATGATGCTAAAAAGGCGGGAGCGGAGGTTGTAAAACAAGTTGATCATCCATTACTTAGTGGGCTTTTGTATCCTGGACTCCAAGCTTTAGACGAAGAATATTTGAAAGTTGATGCACAGTTTGGAGGGGTTGATCAAAGAAAAATATTTACAATGGCTGAGAAATATTTGCCACAACTAGGGTATGCTAAGAGAGTGCATTTGATGAACCCTATGGTACCTGGTCTTACAGGTGGAAAAATGTCAGCATCAGAAGAAGACAGTAAAATTGATCTTTTAGACAACCCTGCAAATGTAAAGAAGAAGCTAAAAAAAGCTTTTTGTGAACCAGGCAATATTAATGATAATGGTGTTTTATCTTTTACCAAGTATGTAGTGTTTCCTCTAATGAAAGGTGATGAAACTTTCAAAATTAGTAGAGCACCTGAGCATGGTGGTAATGTTGAATATACGAAATTTGAAGATCTTGAAAGTGCATACGGTAAACAGGAAATTCACCCAGGAGACTTGAAAGCTAGTGTTGAATTAGCTATAAACAAGCTTTTAGGTCCTATTCAAGAAATATTCAAACAACCTAAGCTTCAAGAGTTGGCCAAAAAGGCTTACCCACCTCCAGCTAAAGTCAAAGGAAATGCACCAGCAGCTGATGAAATAACACCTGCAAAACTCGATATTAGAGTTGGACGTATAGTAGAAGTTTCTAGACATCCTGATGCTGATGCTCTTTATGTTGAAAAGATTGATTTGGGTGAGGAAGAACCAAGAACTGTTGTTTCTGGTTTAGTAAACTATGTGCCTATAGAAGAGATGCAGAACCGAGATGTAGTGGTTCTCTGCAACTTAAAACCAGCAAAAATGCGTGGTGTTGAATCTAAAGGTATGGTTCTCTGTGCCTCTGTTGATGAGCCTAAACAGGTTGAGCCCCTTTTGGCTCCAGAGGGTAGCAAACCAGGTGATAGAGTGGTAATAGAAGGATATGAAACAGGGGAACCTGATGATGTTTTGAACCCCAAGAAAAAAGTTTGGGAAAAACTGCAAGTTGATCTAAAAACAAATGACAGCTTACTAGCAGTTTGGCAGGATAATAAACTGATTAGCAAAGTAAATGGAAATCCTGTTACAACTAAATCTATGAAGAATGCACCTATAAAATAGATGACTTATTTATTTATTTGCTACAACTATGGCATTTTCTTAGCATTTGCTATACAATAATAATTACTCTTCCAGCAGTACAGCCTTATTTATGATTTAAAATTTTAAACATTAAAACAAAATATTATATGTTTTTTACGTTAGTTTCGTTTAATTTCAATTACAGTCATATTTACCATTTTATTAACAAACATTTTTGGCTCCTATCAGTAAAAATTTGTTGTAAAGTTACTTTGGGCGCCATCTCTTGAATACATGTTGGTGTCTGCCGTTGTTTCCAGATGGCGCTTTTGTAAGAGTATGAGAGAAAAATAAATAATTTACAATGTTCAAAGTACTAACTTATTCTATCATAGGGGTTCCTTTTTAATTGTTTCATTTTGAGAATTTCTTTGAGCCTCCTGACTTATGGATTCTTGTTGCCACTGAAGTAAACACATTTCGTATTGGCTTGGGCTATCGACAATTTCGTCCAAGAGTAATAAGATTTTTCTTCTAAAAACTCTCATTTGGCATTCGGATAAGGCATTAACTTCCGGTAACAAACTTAAAAGAAACATTTTTCTTGAGTCGTCGACCACCACAGCGTTATTACTTGGTCTCTGTTGCAAGTATTTAATGAAGTTGTCGCTAGTCCTAGATTTCTTTTTTGAAGGCTCCGGTATTTCCATTTCTTGATACTGAAGTTGTAGGGGAGAAGTGTCTTTATCGTGATCGTGATAACCATTTACTTCTTCATCCGTTTCTATATCCACTTGTTGCGAAACAGTATCGTGTAGTTTTGAAGATCTGATGTATGGTAGTACAAATTCCATTTCATCATGCAAATAATATTTCCTCTTCCCTGATCCATCTGGGTTTAGTCTCAAGCTCCGCAACAGACCATAACGCAGGTTTTTCCACTTTTCTTTACATTCAGCAACTGAAACAGCAAACACTTAGTTAAATCACATTTGCAGGGTAAAGATATTAGAAAAATCACAAACAAGTAATTATCACAATCTTGTTTTCTTGTTCAATGTCAAGTAAAGTTAAGTTGGACGGAGTATTTATGCGCCGAACGCATTCAATTCAAACTATCGTACGTCTCTTGCCAAATTAATAAAAATGTCTTACCTGACAATAGAGTTTGGCTTGCCACATCGTGCCACGCTTTTTCACTTATATCCTTTTTCAGGTACTCAGCTAAATTATAATTGTACAAACAAGGAAACTTTTCAATTGCTTTCACTAATTGCATGTTTTTGTCGCACATGATTGTGAAAATGTTGCCGCCTTGTTAGTGCTCGTGCTCGAGTTGGACTGGCGATGGCGTCATGTCAGCTACGCGACATGGCACTATTCGTGTTGCGTCGTTGTCGCGGTGACGCAACTGTCTTATCGAGCTCCTATTGGTCGCTGTCATTTGCCTCATATTTGAATGTGTACATTCACTAAGCTAAGTGCAGTGGCCAGTGTCGCGAGCGCCGACTGGAATCATAATTTTATACTGTAGGAGTTTGTAGAATAAGGAAGCAATAGGGAAAGCAATGATATACATACAGAGAACTATAGAGTATGTTGTGTAGTTCGGTATGCACTTAGCGGCACAGGTATTTTTAGTTGTCCAATGCCCATGTCGCAGACTTGCAGCGTTTGTCCCTTGTCCACTATATGGTATCCACTGTATTGTCTTATCATTTGGTTTAAAATTCAAGTAGGTAGGTATTAAGTTTATCTTTTGAACTTCAAAGTAAGTAAATGAATAGGTTAATAACCTTTATTTCTGAAGTAATACTATTACATATAATAAACTCCAGCTTATATACATACAGCTCTATTGCTTTAATTCAGCAAAGTTCTTAGAGGGCGAATGCACTATTTTTAGCAATTGATTATACCTATATGTAAATAACTACCCACGTTATTGTTGCGTGCCAAAACTTGTAGGTGCAACTAAAAATAAAAAAAACTTTTTTGCAAAAAATAAAACCGACACCAAAAACAAAAAAAAAGTGAAAAATAATTTTAGCTTCGCAAAAAATGTAAGAAAGTTCGAATTTCGCGGGCTACACTGGCCCTTCCTCAATTACCTGACCTGCGTCTTGGACAGTGCACATTGTGTTATGCTGCGATTATAGCAAAACCTACCGATTACAGATTGATACCCAGCATTCCTATTTAATACCTACTCCCAAGAATCTTGCTATTAGTCTCTGGCTCATGGCAAGCATTAGCTGCATGGCTCGATAACTAAATCATGGTTTTCCAGCAATATTATATTAACAATAATATTAAATAAAGAAACAAACAAGTAGCAAATGTGGGTGTTACATAATTACACCTCTGTCCAACCCGTCGGCGAATGCAGGGGTGATATTATGAAATACTTCTCGCGTTTGAGTGTACTGCTTTCAGACTACATTGTCTGTTGCCATCTGTTCAGTTCAGAAAGATTTACATTAACTTATCGTACCTATATAGTTCCAATGTTCCACAATCTTGAATAGAAACATGAACCCATGCATTCATGCACAGACATATAAATTTATATGTTTGTGCATGAACCATATTCTTGTACAGACAGAAAGTAATTTTGTAAGCACTAAACAGAGGTAAGGGCTCCACACTTTTTCCCGATTGATTTGAGTGAGAATGACTCGAATTACCGATTTTTCACTGATAGTTACCTATTGGATTCTTAGGATAGCCCGCGAAATTCAAACTCCTAAATCAAATTCAAACCCACTAAGTTCATTTAATCCCATTGAATGACTCCATTTATGAAAAAGTAATTCAATAAGATTCAATGAACTTAGAGGGTTGTATTGATGATTTTAATTATGGTAATTCTTTAAGTCATAATTGTTACGGTCGCGAATCATATTTGGTTCAACATACAGCCTGCAAATTGCAAAAAAACGACAGAAAATTTGAATTTCTATTAGGGCTATCTTAGCGCATCCTCCAATTCAAAATTTCTTGGGTTTTTTGCAATTTGCAGGCCAGTGCTAGGTTGTATGTTGATTAAAATATTATTCGCGGCTGTAAGACGTATGTAGTTACAGAATTATAATCATCAAAATCACCAATACAACCCTCCAAGTTCATAATCAACATACAACCTAGCACTGGCCTGCAAATTGCAAAAAACGCAAGAAATGTTGAATTTCGCGGGCTGGTTGGAGCATTCACCTTAACAGTTTTTCTCAATAACTAATAAGAGTAATAATGCCTGCGTTATACGGCCACGGGTATGACCAGATGAACGAAGGCGGTGACAGGAATAATATGTAAAGGATCGTTGCATTAGGCGATCTGAAGGTTCGACCTACCCCCCCTTCGGAAAAAGTTAACGGAATTTAAGATCTGACTGAACCCGGCCAAACACAGCCCATGTTGGTTACTATCACGAATATTTGGTAAAACTAGAAACGCAACAGGTTATCTAAAAAGTTGGTATTGAAAATGTCATACATATGTTGAAGAAAATAATCAATTACCTACAAGAGTTTTCCAATATCTGGAAATGGAAGTCCAACCTATATCCCGCTATGTGGATAATGACATGCTCCCAAGTGCATCTATTTGATACTAAATACATATAAGGCAGAGCTTTCAAACTACATTTCAACCTGCGCGCCTGTCGAAACTCTTTATCATATCGCAATTCAGTTAATATACCCGAGCTAGAGATATCTACCAAAAATAAAGTAATACTACGAACTTATGCTACAGCTTTGTTGTTACCTACTTTATTTTTACCCGGACTACGGCGAAGCCAAAAGGAAGGTTTATGATTTTAGCAGTCTATGTATTTGTAGAGCTGTTTTTGAATGAACTTTTGAAAGTGTTTTCTTCCCACAAGAATTAATGAATTTTTTTGATAGTATTTCGGAACCTATACTGTTCGTTACCCTTATTATTTATCTTAAAGTTGCAATTATTCCATGAGAATAACGCTTTAAACTTTGGCTAAGTGTAATACTTACTTACAAATTATAACATAGGCACCCGTGACTGTATGTATTTGTTAATTTAGAACTGAAGCTTCAGGGTGAACACCCGACTCCCGACCAGAACAGACGGAAACAAAGCTAAATTAGCATGGTAGAGAGAGAATAGTAGAGACAATCGCAATAGGTACCTACCAATAAGTTCTAAGAAGGTATAGTTACTCGGATATATAGGAAAACAGACTTGTTGATTCTATTAGGGATCGTTTTGCCAGAATTTCCAATTAATTATCACATTTCCAGAAATAACAATAGCTCAGAATATACTCGACGTTAATGTGATAAAGCTCTGAATCTCATTGTGCTAAAGTTGGCCAGAACTGCCGCATTTCATGCATAACTACTGAGGCGGCCAGGTAACTGGATAATAATAAAAGTAGGCCGTGAATGCATCACCGAGCTGAATACAATAAATGCATAGCGATAAAATTAGATATTCAATAACGGGAAGGGGTCGGAGGTCCGCCATTTTGGAGCTTCGGTCAGACGGGGCTACGGGTGAAGGGGGATCGCGCATGCGCAAAGCCCGCACCCGCACCCTGTTAGGGCCGGGACTTCTGCAAGTACGATGTCAAAAAACACGTTATTCTCTCCCCTAATTCTACTAACCTAGTACGTCTTAATAAGAGAAATTAATGATAAACGCCCTGATTTCTGTGATTTGATCGTTGACACGTAATCTCCGACCGGGAACCGAGGATTTGTGAAGGACTCTTGAAATATGTATCAGCCCGAACAATGACAGGGAACGGCTGATTGGACAGTGATTCATTTGTGTTAATATTTATGTGGGAACCTCGGACATCTTTCGGTAAAAACCTGTGAACGATTTTATGATCCCCGAGGATTACTTGTTTGAGTAAACATTGTGTTTGTGTGTTCAGTTACAAGTGACTTTTCGTGTTAAAATTGCGACGATTAGTGAGCATAATAATGGGATGACATTAGAGACAGATGGAAAAGGTTTGGCGTCGGGTTGGTCTCCATTCCTCCCGGAAAAAGAGGGATGGAAGTGGGACTAGCACAAGCAAGGAAGTGACGCCATCTGCCGCTCCACCGCCACAGGAGGCTGAGTATCAGAACATACACACACTGAGAACAGCTGACTTGATAAGACAAAGGCAGGGCGAGGGTGAGAAATCAACTCTACGCTCATCGTACATTATTAGAAACGGGGATAATTTTATTTTGGTCGAGAGGAGACGTCGGAGGCGTCGTAGAAGTGGCACGAGGGCTTCTTCCGGGAGTAGACATCACACTCCACCCGTCGAGGAGAACACACGAACGGAGCAGAAGAGGCGTCCACCGGCCAGATTGAAGATATTCGGCATACAATGGCCGTTGCACTCCAGCGATTCTAGGTAACTGTTAATTATTTACATGAGAAATATGTTAGTTACTTTATCAGCCAGGTTCAATATACTGCAATACGGTAGATTGCACGACATGATTACAGTCTGCCTTATGTAAACTTGCAGTTCGCTACGGACGCAACAAAGCAACAAGCGTTCGAGGCAAAATATAATTGGTTGTTTACGCACAAAAAGTTCCCGATGGGTAATGATGAATGATTAAATATAAATTAAATTCTCCAATGATGCGCAACTTTGTTTCTTACGTATGTTGAGATTGGGTTACATGCAGGATGGAGAGATAATGTTGTAAGTATGCTATGTACAAGATAAATTGTTTTTGTAGACTGGAGACTGACTTAGTACCTAATTTAGGGATAAACATGAGTCATAGCATAGGATATGATACTCATAACTATGTAAGATCATTATGACTAAGCGTCTGTGTCAAAAGGAAGGGCACAACTTTCTTATACTAAGACACGCAGATCACAAATCCGTTTTTGTAATGGCAGTTATCTTTTGACCGTTAATTTTAACGGTCGTTGGAAACTCTTTTTATTATACGAGTACAACAGGGGGATGTTTCAATAACAGTTCCAGTTGCAAGGCAAACCGGTCCTTTTTATCTAGAAACAAATAGGTACCCACTACTGGAACATTCCCTCTTACATTGATACAAAGTAGTTTCCGACCTACAGTAAATAGAAATGATAATGTTGTAACGAAACAGATAGGGTACACGTGAACCACACGTGCCGGCTTTATGACGCTATCGATCAAGAGGGATGCGCCGCTCATCGAACGTAGAAACAGATATCGCCTTTGAGAAAAGGCTTTAGAACAGATAAAAGTGTGTCAGTAATGTCAGCCTCTTATGGTCTCTCTACAAAGGGACCTAAGTTTGTTTTTTCTAGAAAAGGATCGACCATTCATCATCATACGCTCTTACAGGAGTCCATAAAGGCTGTCATGTATCCTCTCGAGTCTTCTTTAAGTTTTTTGGATTTTTAGTCTGTGGATGGGTGATCAAGGTTAAGCAACGACTGCCAAGGTCTGTCTGTGGATGGGTGATCCAAGTTAAGCAACGGTTGCCGAGGTCTATCTGTGGATGGGTGATCAACGTTAAGCAACGACTGCCAAAGTCTGTGTGGATGGGTGATCCAAGTTAAGCAACGGTTGCCAAGGTTGGTCTGTGGATGGGTGATCAAGGTTAAGGAACGACTGCCAAGGTCTGTCTGTGGATGGGTGATCCAAGTTAAGCAACGGTTGCCAAGGTTGGTCTGTGGATGGGTGATCAAGGTTAAGCAACGACTGCCAAGGTCTGTCTGTGGATGGGTGATCCAAGTTAAGCAACGGTTGCCGAGGTTGGTCTGTGGATGGGTGATCAAGGTTAAGCAACGACTGCCAAGGTCTGTCTGTGGATGGTTGATCCAAGTTAAGCAACGGTTGCCAAGGTTGGTCTGTGGATGGGTGATCAAGGTTAAGGAACGACTGCCAAGGTCTGTCTGTGGATGGGTGATCCAAGTTAAGCAACGGTTGCCAAGGTTGGTCTGTGGATGGGTGATCAAGGTTAAGTAACGACTGCCAAGGTTTTTTTTTTTTCACTAATTAATCGAAATGAACTTCGTTCCATCCGGGTGTCCCTTGACACCTCTCAATTTTTTTGTTTAATGCTGGAGGGTTACCATTATAGTCTTAAAGCAATAAGTATCCAGTAAGCCAGAGCCGGAAAGAGATGGAGCTATATATATAAAAAACAATGCTTTAAGAAGTCATGGTAGGCCACGTAGCGGCTTCTTGTGCTCGACTAAACTTTTAGAAGATCACAGTTTATTTGTGATTGTGACGACCTCGCTCCATTCGGATTCGGCGTGCTGTAGTGTTTTGGAGATCTTGGTAATGTCGTTTTTAGGGTTCCGGACCCAAAGGGTAAAACGGGACCCTATTACTAAGCCTCCGCTGTCTGTCTGTCTGTCTGTCTCCAGGCTGTATCTCATAAACCGTGATAGCTAGAAAGCTGAAATTTTCACAAATCATGTATTTCCGTTGCCGCTATAACAACAAATACTAAAAATTAAAAAAAAAATATTAAGGGGGGTCCCCATACAATAAGCGTGTTTTTTATAGATAATGGTACGGAACCCTTCGTGCGCGAGCCCGACTCGCACTTGGCCGGTTTTTTGATATTTAGATTGCCGTGATCATCATCATATCAGTCCATCCTCTGTGAAGACTTGATGTCCTTTTAAATTGCTACAGGCAAGCATCTTCATCATTATCATCATTCTCCTACTCTCATCATGTCTTCTTCTTATATGTAATTACAATTAAATTAAATTTAGTAAAACTCGTCATCTCACCAGACATCTCCTTTCTTTCCATATCATACTTCACACAGTTCATCCATCGTTTCTTTGGTCTTCCTCTACTCTATGTTTGGTACAGACAAACATGTCACGGCATAATTCATATTATTTTATGCATAGGTATATTACTGTCTACGATGTACTTGGCCTACTACTAATCAGTAATCAAGTAATCACATTGCGTTGTTAAATTTACTTTTTTACTATTCATCTTTCTGATAAAGATTCTATATTCATTTTAGATACTTCGATTTTTGACTGGTAACCAACAGCACAGCAAAATACTGGATTTTTCGATTAGTTACTGTGTTGATTTCGACCAATTTTAATCATGTGTTGTGGTGACAAGGCAAAAATTATGATTTGCATTAATATAACGGAACGATATCAGTCAAGCCGGTTTTACCAGACAGCTTATTTTTTAAGTTGATGATAGATGACAGCCTACCATAGGCCAATCACACCTAGGGAATTGCCAATGCATTTGTTCTTACGCCCCTTGCCAATTACCTACGCTAGGTACACGTCTTATCTGAATGTGTAATTGTGAATTATTGTAATTTTTAGGGTTCCGTAGGAAAAAACGGAACCCTTATAGGATCACTTTGTTGTCCGTTCGTCAGTCTGTCTGTCAAGACCCTTTTTCTCAGAAACACGTGGAGGTATAAAGCTGCAATTTATATCAAATACTCAAGTCTACTGTCCCTTGAAGCTGTGAAAAAGTTAAACTTCTAAGCCAACGCAATCAAAAGATACAGCTGTTTATGCCGCATCGACACTCGCAAGGAAATCAAAACCTACAGGGTACTTCCCGTAAGGTATAATCTTGAAATTTGGTACGAAGCAATTTCTTATAGCACAGATAAAGGAAAAATTGCGAAAACCGTAATTTTTAGTTACATCATAAAATGAAAATATTTGTAATAATTTTCAACTTACTACCCCTTTCCTCATGAACGCGTAGAGGCATTAAATTAAAATTCATATCAAATACTCAGGTCTATAACAAAATCGAACTTCTATGTCAACGCAATCAAAAGAAACAGCAATTTAAGCCGTATATTTTCAAACTCGCAACTACTCGCAAAGGAATCAAAACCTAAAGTGTACTTCCAGTCGACCTAGAATCTTAAAATTAGGCATGAAGTAATGTTTTATAGCACATATAAAGGAAAAATTCCGAAAACCTTAAATTTTTAGTTACCTACATCACATTTTTTTTAAATATTTAAAAACTTATTACCCTTTTCCTCATGAACGCCTATAAAAATACCATAACTATGACTCGATTGTCGTGATGAGTGAACTTTTACTTATATACCTACCGGTTTGTACTACGGAACCCTCGGTGCGCGAGTCCGACTCGCACTTGGCCGGTTTTTTTTAAATCTCGTCTCTGTTTCGAACGTTTACATTCCAACTGTGAATTAATATTAGAGGTTTGAGGACCTTTTGGTGTCGTTTAGTGACATTAAAGTTTTGAAACTTGTAATTTTAGTTAGCACTTGCTGTTGCCCACTAATTTCGTCCGCGTGATTTATTATTATAAAATATTTCTTCCCTATTTGAATCGGATTTTGTTAACAATTTAATGAGTTTAATTTTTTTTGCACGGCACCCTAATCCTTTTTCTAAAATAAAAATAGCCTAGTTACAGTAGTTATCTACTCCTTGTAACATCAAACATCTACCAGTAAAGTCTCGTAAAAATCGGTCCAGATGTTTCGGAGATTAGCCAGAACAAACAGACAGATGAAAATAAAATAAAAACAAAATTGTTATAAGTGCCATATACTTTCAGCATTCAGTAAAAAAGCTGTTATTTTGAAATTACAGATAGACACTCGTATTTGATTAATTTGTATTGATGTAGGTAGTTCTAGGTACCTATAGATTATACTGGATCCACCAGTTTCTATACAGCAGCATTGCACTTGTTTTAATGCTGTTAATACGTAATAACATTTTAGGTAGTTACATACTGTAGACTCCATAGTATGTAAATACCTAAAATGTTATCACTAAAACGTCGAGATTATTCCTTATCAGTCATTATCAGCCTAGCCTTTTTCCAACTATCTTTGTGACGTCACATTAAGCAGATGCGACGAATTATCTGTATCTTAAAATGATTTAATCAGTAATTAGTTCGAAGTATTCAACTGTCCTTTGATCTAGCTATGATTGAATAATTGAGACTATTTACTCACAGAATAACTCCCTCCCTCCTATCATTTTTTACTAAATATTACCTGGCCGACCGAGTTCTCTCGAAAATAGAGAAAACGAATTTTCCCAGATATGAGACCTAGCTAGATCGATTTTTCGCCTCCGTAAACTACCTACTATATTGCAACTTTCATCGAAATCGTTACATCCGTTTTCGAGAACGCGATTACAATAATATTTAAGTACGGCACTGATTTAAAGCGGCAGTTGTATAAAGTAGTTTTGATAAGTTAAAAATTACAAAATGCATATTTATTAACAAGGTCGGCAGTTAACACTTAGCAGCAAAGTAAACAAAAATGAGTCGTAAAAAATAATAAAATGGATCATTTAATAATTATACTGAGCAGTAAAATAACTAAATGGGCCCGCTAAGCGAGGCTCCTATTTCTGTCTGCAGGGTTTACAGTAACCTAACACGAAGGGGATGGCGGGGTCTAGTCGAACTAAGACCCCGACATACCCTTCGTGTTCGAACCTAACCTGTCCGAGTCGGGGTACCCCAAATCCGGGTGTCTCCGCACCCTGCGAACTGCCGAACTATTTATCAAACCGCTCATTCAGTTATTGGACTGCTCAATTATTTTTAGAATTGACATTGTATGATAAAATAACCGACTAATTGATTTTTTATTACTGTCCATGTTTTACTGTCGCAATAATTAATCAACCGCCATTAAATTAAATAACTGCTCAATATCTTTTTCAACTGATCATAATAACATCTCGAATATTTAAATAACAGCTCAAAAAATTAGTTCCCTTTAAGAACTAGTAAACAAATATGACGCATTTAATAGTATAAGACTAAGTATGTTTCGTCATTGAATTTAATTAGGAATAATATATATCTGATCTATAGATTTTTACACGAATCTTTGATGATGATATTCTGTCTCTACGATTTGGCTCTACAGTCACATTTCATTACTCAACCTATAATATCTTCCTCAGGCACACATCGATCACTCGTCGGTTTTGCCGCGGAAGGCGTTCCCGTGAGGACAACGAGCTCTACCGCTCCAACAGCTTCAAGTTCGAGAGGTTCACCAGGGAACCACCGGCTGATGAGTTCGCTTCTGGCTCACAGGTAAGTCCACTAAATCATAATTCTGAAACGTGTAATACTTACTTTCAGATTTAGGTTGTAAGTTTCGTCAGAAATGTTGTAACTTTCGTCAGAAGTGGTATTTGGTGAATGTTTACGGATTTATTCCTGTCATCATCATTCTCTTGCTTATCCCAATGTAAGTAGGGCGCTTCACGTCTATTTCTTTACTATACTTAGTCATTGCAGTAATACCGCCATTTCTAGCCATATCATGTTTTAATCAGTCCATCCACGATATGGTGTTTTTGGACTTTTTGAACACGAATGGACGATGGACCACTATCCATCCGCTACAAAGTCGCATGTATATCGTAAGTATTTGTTTACTTTGCGCATTCTATTATGATAATGCAAATAACGAAGTAGAAACAGATTAGGAGCAGTTAGCCTGAAAGAAAGAAAGTTTGCGCGATGGGTCGCACAGTGTGCTGGATTGGTGGAATTAGGACCAGACTGGACACCGGTCACAGTGAAGATCGGCGGCGGTTGACTATGGTGGAAGTACCTACTTAAATAGAAATACTGTATTCCACCGTCAAAGGTAGCGAGTACTCAGCCTACTGTCTTGTGCCAGATCTGAATCTGAACGGCTTCGGCCGAACTCTCAATCAGAAGTATCTCGGCCGAGCTCTAAATAGGAAGTCTCTGTTTGGACAAACCAGGCCCTTTTACATTCAGTCAAAAAAGTATCGGGAATGGATGATTTGTTTATGGTTCCAAATTCAACTCTTTGTTTTTTTTTGTTGTTATATTAGCAAGACTGTTTTCCATTTTGGCGAGGAGTTTGAGTTGCATCTGACTGTTAGATTAAATACAGTGCTGTTTTTAGTTAGATCATATTTAGTGTGTTTTGCGAATTTCATAATGGACAAAAACATCGAACAAAGAGTTTGTCATAAATTTTGCATCGCCAATGGAATTTCGGGTTCGGATTCCCTGAAAATGTTAAAGAAGCCTTACGGTGAATCGACTTTATCAAAAACATGTGCTTATGAATGAGTGGTACAAAGCGTTTAAAAGCGGTCGAGATGTGATGGAAGATTTGCCTAGCTCTGGTAGGCCATCAACGTCTTCAATTGAACTTAGCATCGCAAAAGTGAAGGAAATAGTGCCTGAAAATCCTCATTCAACCTTGAGAGAGATGACCCTGAACTTTCTGTGTCTAACGAGTCGATTTGTACTACCATTTTAAATAATCACTTGGGTATGAAACATGTTGCCGCTCGGCTAGTCCCAAAGACCTGACTTTTCTCCAAAAACTCAATCGCTTAAGACATACTAGCATGCCAGTCAATTCCGACCCAACATTCATCAAACGCATTGTTACATGTAAACTAGTCAACAAGTTTCGGAGTGGCGCCTTCCAACTGAACCGAAACCGAAAAAACTACGCCAAAGTTGATGAAAAGTCAAAGTCATGTTGACCGTATCCTTTGACTATCACGGTGTTGTGCACTCGAAATTCTTGCCGGAAGGTCAAACAGTAAATAAATAAAGAATATTATTTGAGCGTTATGCGGCGTTTAGAGAGCAAATTCGACGAAAAAGGCCAGATTTCTGGAAAGAAAATTCTTGGATTTTGCACTACGATAATGCGCCTTCGCACAAGGTCATCATAGTGAACGAATTTTTGACCAAAAACTCAACAAATACCATCGAGTAACCACCTTATTCACAAGATATGGCTCCAGCCGACTTCTTTCTTTTTCCTAAACTCAAATTACCACTTCGTGGCACCCGTTTTCATTCGGTACAAGACATAAAGGAGAATTCGCGGTGAGAACTGAACTCAATTCCGGAAAAAGCGTTTAAAATATGTTTTGATGATTGGATTATTCGTTGGCGTAAGTGTATCGTTTCTGAAGGAGCATACTTTGAAGGCGATAAGACAACTTTGGATGAATAACTAACATTTTGTGTATTATTGATCGTTTCCCGGTACTTTCTTGACAGAGTAGTATGTGCCACAGAGGCGTCAGTTTCGCACCACTATTTCCCACACTTTGGGTATGAGCAACCGTACTCGCTATTGTTTATTTGAAACCATAAAGATACATTTAGTGCGAGTAACAATGGCCGCACAACTGTTACAAAGTATCTATGCATATTTCTATCAATGGGTTGAGACAATACCTTTCTTTATACTAATACCAAGAAACAATCAGTTAATCTGTGCTATTACTAACAAACATTTCAAGAAATAATAAAACAATGAATTTTACGACGACGAGGGTCGGGTAATAAAGAAATACAAAAAATCCCAAAAGATAAAGAGTTTCTAACATCTGGCGAACTTGCTAAAATGATTATTATTAAAATGGTACACTAACTAACTAGTTCATCCCTAAAGGTAAAAAATAATCTATGAAAATGGATCATTTCTCTTCTTGGACCAAACAATGGACCTTTAACGTCATCTGACGTCACGGCTCTAGCGTAGGAATATCTATCTACTGCTATTCCGTCATTCATGAAAGATAAAGAGTTCCGTTGATTTATGTTCGGCACATCGCACTTTATTTATGCTAATGCAGGTCCAATCTAGACATTAAAATAGTTATAGGGGTTCTATGAAGGAAGATATACCTACACAGTAATTTGAAAGGGCAATGAACTCTGAAGTAGATATTTACATAAACTCTGAAAAACCCGTTTTAATACTTTTTTTTAAATATAACTGTTGTCGTTACTTGTGTGTGTATGTGTAAGCTATCTATTGTTATAAAATGCAAATTCGCGTTTATTTTAAGCGGTACAGATAGACACTCCAAATCGAAGTAGTAAAGCTCGAATCTATCGCGGTGTCAAAATTAATTTTAGTACCAAACGCTTTCCTATCGTTGTAAAATCGAGTTCCTTAGAAAAGCTGTCTGGAGTGTGAAAGCAAGTCAAGGCTCGCATGATACCGACTCCCTCCTTACCATGAAAGCGTGCCCACTTATCTAGATGAGCCATCTTTTTCACAAAGGGCCCACTTTACGGAGTCTGCGAAAAAGGATTTCCGTAAAAGAACTCTATTGAACTTCAACACCATCAATACAACGTGTTCTCAGAAATCGTGTTAGCGACCATAATGGGTTTTATCTCTGTTGAAAATCGTAAAAACTTTTATGAAAATTCTTCCTTATGCATTCGATGAAAATGTATTGTGTACTTTACTGTTTTTAAATCCTTGTATCTATTGCGAGGAGTCATTATAAAAGTCAAATATTTAATGATTACATAAATTAAGTACCAAGAAAAATGTTAAGTCCCTAGTGACTGCTACGGTTTAATGAAACAACTCAAACAAGATTAAATTAATTGATTCAATATTATTATCTCGGAAGCACATCGGATAGGAACGGTACAAATCTAAATATTTCAAAGACCTTTTATTAGAAAATTGCCTGGTTAAATTCCCTAAAATTTTCTAATTAGCATGATTTACAAGGAGGTGCGAGTAAGCAAACTAATATCAGGTTATTGGTAAGTGGACTTATTTGCTAATACTAACCTATAAATTATGCGTAGGTAGGTTCATACATACTTCAGAAATAATACCTATCAAATAATTAAAGCCTTTCAACGTAAGTACCCAATTACTACTAGATATTAATAATCCTGTATTTTTTTATTGATTATGCAGACTAATTAAATAGCGATAAGCTATTGACACCTTTCGTAATTGTACAGACTGTGGTTAAAAACAACGTTGATGATGAAACATCAACGATGACTAATTTTGTTATGAAAACATAAACAACACATCGCTGAAGTTCCAACCTGTTTTGATACAGTTAACGCCATCTGGTGGTGCGATGCTAAATCTGGGTAAAGCTCAACAAGTAGGCAAGTTTGAAATGTTTGGCGCTTCACGCAGTAATCGATAGATGGCGTTGTGCGCGTGTCGTTGAAGTTTTCGGTTAAAGACATAGAGGTCGCTTTGCCAGGCTGCGTGATAGCTGTATGCTGGATCTGAGTAGTTTACGTTGTAGGTATTCTTAAATACTCAAGCAGTACTTTTAAGCATAGCACCAAGATGGAGTAGTTAGCAGCTGATGTACAGACGCCAGCAGGTCAACCTACCCGAAACTGTCAGATTTTCCCAACCAAACTTGAACCTAATGCTTTAGAGATAATGTTGAAAATCTATTAAAGAAATTTGACAGATTGTAGTAGCTTGATGTGCTGGCGTCTGTACAACAAGCTTTTGACAAGGTGAATTATGATAATAGAATTTTTTGTTATTAAAAGTGTTTTTGTTTCGGGCAAAAAACCAAGATTTTTGTAAGATATTACTTAACTTAATTATAAGATTAACTTATTTGGTTTCGTATTTTTTAAGCATGGAAGATTTTTAAACACTGTTTTAAGCTTTCAAAGTATACAACTAAACTTATTCTGTCAGTTACGGGATATATTCCGTGATTGTTTATTATTTTGAGCTCAAAAGAATGAACAATCACGGAAGATATCCCGTAAGTAACAGTATAAGTTTAGGGAAGATTTTTATCCAATAAATATAGGATTGGCAGAACATTGTTGGAGTGATAACTTTGGTATCCCACAGGGACCTGTACCTAGTCAGACCTTCTCATTTTTACAAAGTTTTGGTTGCTACCAGGCCAGAAACAGGTTTGTGAATACTGCCGAGTACTTTTCAATTTTGTGGAGACAGTTATTATTCCTACCAAACAGAGCACCATCTTACCAATTAGATCCAGCAAACAATCTTAGTTACCAGACGGTAGTTTTAACAAGGAGTTATTAATAAAATGATAATATTTACTAGTTTTAACTACTAAAACGCATTTGAATTTTAACAGTAACCAGGACACCCAAATCCTGTTGCGTAACTTCGTTTTTGCGTCAAAACATTTGCGTGAATATTCGTGTATAAGGGGCGCGTTGTAGTTTGTGTGGTATTGCAACATAAATTGTGTGCACACGTTGTGAAGGGGAGGAACATTAATATCATCTGTCCTATCAATTACACCGGCGCGGTCACCGACGCGCCGACAGCCTATCGAAGGAAAATACGTGAAAAATTTGACACACGACCCTAATTTATCCTTAGAATATGCTTTTAGGGCTGTCTCTATGCGTTTGTTTTGGTGTATCGTGTTTTTCGATTAAAATGCTTTGCAAAACTTGGTTTATTGCATGGAAACTCGTAGATGAAGTGTTTATTTTGATCTTGACAAACGTATTGTTGCTCAGGGACATATCAAGACAAATTTATTTCTCTCTGGGGTGTCACACTCTCAACTTCCTTAATATAATAATACCAGCTTTTGTTAGTAAAATTAAACAGTATTTTTGGTCGAGTGTCGGAGAAGATCAGCTAGAACAAGAATTTAATGATATTTACTTAGTTAGGTAGTTTTTTTGAAAAGTCATTGCGATGAAGCCTACCACATAAGTTATAGTCACATCACGTACTCAATAACCTTCACCATTTTCTATTTTTACTTCTTCTTTCGCATTGATGGTATGTCTTGTTAATCGCGGTGTCGAAAGCGTGGAATCCTCTCAAATGCAACTTTGGTCACTCCATTTCTACTTAAAACCCTCGAATATCAAACAACGTAGATTGCCACTCATGTTATTATCTCCAACAGCAACCCTATCCATGATATAAATCATGTTATCCCCGTCGTGATCGCGATTGCCTCATCAACATACTAATGCGGGCGCCAGATGTGCCCCCCAGACTAAAAGTCTGCTAGACTTTGAAAATGTTGGAAAATAGATTTCCTTCATGTTACGTCTCGTTTGTGGTTTACGCTTGTCGTTTCGCTTTATATTGTTTCAATGGAAATGTTAGTAGTATTAAATAGGTGTTTTAACGGTTAGACAATGTTTGGTCGTGCTCTAAGGTCTAGTCGTTTAGTTTAACTTTTAGGTGTTCATGTAATTCACTAAAAGGCTTATGCGTGTACTTATGATGTTCTAGTATTTTCAATGGCTCTAATTCTCTTGCTCTTCTTTATCGTGTGGTTAGTGCCTAACCTGTTGTTTGAAACTATGAATTGTTTATTTCAGATTTTATGCCGCCCATGGGCATCTGGCTTGGCTTTACATGCTCTAATTGTAATGAGGTTTGATGTTATTTTGTCATTCAATGTCTGTCAATGCTAATGTTGCATCCTTTTCATCAAACTATTCTGTGTTGTCGGTATCCAGACAAAATAGGCGATATAATTTTCAGTGTACACTAAATATTTTCAAAGAAAGCCGTTAGTTATCCTTTGTCATCTCCTCTTTCTATATAACTAGCGAATAACGTGCTAAAGTGCTGTGTTGTAAGTGTTTTATAGCACCTACTGCACTTAGCTAACTTAATACGATTTTCAATGAGACGTTTATTTATTCAGTTTGTTATCTGAGCATCGTAAATTAAGATTCTTTTTTATAAGATTTGTGAAGTTTAATGGAATTGTTTGGAAATGAAATTCTTTGTATGAACTCTTCTTTATTTTTGTATTCTCGACTTGTTTTATAGTAAAAGTTAACTTAAAACAAGTTGAGAATACAACAACAAACTCCTGTTTTTCCGACGCGTTAGCCATAGGCTTTTGGTACACCCACATTTTGCCATTCTATACCTTTGTTCTTTAACAATATTTTATAAGTACTTCACGGCACTAATACCAAAGTAAAATAATGAAACTGCGGCGAAAAAATAGCTAGCCTATTTGCATACGTTAGTACCATATAAGTACGTAGAAAGGAAAAGTCTAGAAAAACTGTAGCAACACTACTCAGTGAGGGCTTAAAGCTAGCTCTCCACTTTCGTTATGAGAAAACTTGGAACATTCTGTACCGCGAGTCGTTTTACCATACATATACAGGTTGTCACAGTTCTATGTATGCGTAGTTTCAGGTGGAAGTTTCCTTATTTAGATTTTGAGATTGAGTGTGTGAATCCTTCATTGTAGCTACTGAAGAATCTTGCGAACTTAATTGTTTCTAACTGTTTTTAGAAAACGGTATACTGTTTAATTTACAATAGCAATGAACTCAGGTTATTGTTATCTACTTGCTTTACATCTATTACTTCTATCTTAGCCCGTGTATTTTCGACGTCATTATTTTTTCGTTATAAACACCACTAGGTTTCGGCAAATTGTCAAGGTATGAACATTGCGATTCTGCCTCACAATTCCCTTAAACTAAAGTCTCTCACTTCGAATCGAGGAATTTCAATTAAATATAGAACTTAATAAACACCCGACAATCATTCGATGTTCTTCAACATTCAACAATCCTGTTTGAGCACCTCTTTAAAATCCGTTGATCATCCGACTGGGTAGTTTTTAACTCGATTACAAATACGTATTAAAACCGCTCGACTATTCCCTTCGGCTACTGTAATCAACTTCAGTTTTGGGTTGTAATTGAAAATGTCGAGTCGTGCGATGTTCATTTTCCACTAATTAATCGCAGTGATGACATTGCATCCATCCCCTGTCCCTAGGTACGCATTGTTGCCTATATGCATCTCACGCTTAGGTGGATTGGCAATTTTAGGCGGTGTTCATCGGCGTGGTATTTATTGCGTACCTATATCTATCTTATAAGAATTCTATGTGCATGTGTACCAGGAGGGCGATAGTAGGAGTATATATAAGCGAGTATATGTATAAGCGATTGAAATTATTTTCTTATGAGGTTAATGCCCAAATATCATGTTTATTTCAATACATCTACTTTTATCAGCTACTTACGGCTATGATTATTAAGAAGTACTGCATTTTTATCTTCTGGAATCTCAAGCTGATAATATCGGAAGTGACCTATACTGTTCCAAGCTACTTTTTACTCGTTTAATTCATAGTATTGGAATCGTACCCAATAAGTAGCAATCACATAGCGATATTCTCGTCCCGTCATAATTATGGGACCAGAAAATTTGTGGGTACGAAGCTTGCCTTTTTCTTACCCTTCGGGACTCTCAACCAAATCAACTGTTGTAGGTATGTGTTCAGCTTAAATATACTTGTATTTGCGAGGTTTGAGAAACATGTCAGAATAAAGTCGTAAGTACACTTGTCCTGAACTTGCACAAACACAGTCAAGTAACTTGGATGCCATGGTGACATAACAACTTATGAACTTATGATTAGTAAGTGTTGGCAATGGCATGCAAGCTTTTGATACAGCAAGCTACAACATGTGTTATAACAGGGTAGACTGAGGGTACAACCGTATAATAAGTCAAAGGGGTAGGTACCTAAAGTACAACCATATTTGGTAGTTTTCTTCAAGTTCCATTTAATAGAGGACGAGTCTGTTGCCATCAACCGCGCACAAGATCCCAGGCTGTTACTGAGATATTCTTGATGATAAACCCAATTAAACTTTGCCCAATCGGGGAACCGACTTCAAGCTAAGCGTTAAGGTAATAATACACTATACCAACGAGGCAGATGAGACATCCACATCAATATTAAACTTATGATGCATGTTGATTTTTTTTCGTCATTTCGATAGTGGTCCCATGTAGAAAATGGTTTACTTTGATGGCCTGGATCACACCCTGAAATTTGAACACATCTAGACCTTTCTGGTGCACGCTGTGTACGTACAATAAATAATTCTGGAGTTTTTCTCAACTGGTAAATTCCGTGTGAAGCAGGGGCGGATCACTATTACGTAAATAATATATGATCATGTAACAAACCACTTAACCGTGCAAATACACGAGGTTTCACACGGAACAGTTTGAGGTTCAAGTTCGTACAAACTATAAGTTATTCTGATTTACATTGTCTCTGTCGGTGTTGACTACAGAGATATTATCTTGCTCTTAGTTTTTGCGCTCCGACCAGTTTTTTGGGTACCGATGTATACTTAGGGGATAGGTACATGGTTAGGTTTAGGTTTCGTTTGAGTCATAATGCTGGCAAACAGCTTTATGTATCAGGGAAAACAAATTACTATCGCGCCATTAGGTCATAGTTCTTGTATAGTCCGTTCTGAAATGTAGGTACCTAATTATTGCACAGTTTCAGTTGATTTGAGCTTCAATGTAATGTAGCACTCGAATTTCAACATTTGAAATTGGAATAAGAACGTCAATTTTTCAATTTGAATACCGGCAATATGTTTTAAGCTCCTTTTGCTGCATCGATTGTTTGATACTTCCTGATGATCTAATCCTTTCATATTTTAAGACTTTATCAGCAAATCCTCTCTTGTCAAATAGTCAATACTTCGACTCTGCATTATGAGCTCGCCAGTAGATCTTATTCTTCACGTCAGCATTTTAAACTTTTTTGGCCCAAAATATTGGCACTTCCACTTTGTCGTCGACGGCAGCGTAGAGGTCACTTTGACCGCATGTTTTGGGGCAAAGAGGGCATTTTAGGAGGTGGAGGTGAGTTATAGATGACATAATAGGTATTTATGTATTTCACATGTCCATGTTATGGTGTGAGTCAGTCTGATCTTTGGTGCAAATCAGACTTGGAGGTCACGGTCTCTTTTAAAGTCCCAGACATGGTGGAATATTCTGTGAGATAACTATGACTGTGATTTATAGTCGGCTGAGATAACTAGAACAATAAAAACTGGTGTGACCGTCCAATCAGATATTTTGAACAATGGTCAATCAGGAACTAATATGAGATAGATTTATTTTTTGTTACATTTTTCGCAATGTCTCGTCATTTTTGTCACGATTTACGTTATCTTATTATGGTAATGAGGTTTGACAGTTTTAGAGTTTGTTCAGACGAAGCGATATGATTCTGATCACGCGTGAGATGAGCGTTTAGTGACTTGATTAGTGCGACATTATTTTATTTATCACACTCTATCAAGTCAAATTATATTCTTAGACAAGATTAAGATTACCCAATACCTACTCTTGTGAACAAATCCCAACTATTTCCATGAATAACCCTAAATGGTTGAAATGGCTGTGTGCACAGTATAGCATAAGTAAATATAATCAGAGCATAATGTTCCAACTGCAGTGCTGGGACACAACATACAATACAATACAATACAATTTACAATACGATTTTAAAATTAAATATACTCATTTCACATAGTTAAAATATTTTGATGATTGTGCTTGTTGCAATCAATTTAACCAAATTGATCTAGGATTTATTTTCGATTAAAAAATCGACTCATTTACGTTCTCTCTCGTGGTAGGGCCTCTGATTACATGCGTTTACGTTATCTAGTCACTTCGTTTGAATAAGCTCTTAGGTGTCTCCCAAGGTCCACCCACGTGGGTTATTCGGACAACTCGGACAAATATGCTTTACAGGTTATTGATTGTGACTAAGCTATATGAAGTAATTACTTTAATAGTATTATCGCTGAGACAAGGCTGTTTTGTATATTTTGGGTCACACAAAGTAAAACAATCAAATGTTTACCTGAAGAGGACGTTTCCAAAGACGGGAGAAGCGAAGGCTATAAGTAAATTTTGGTCCAAAGCAACCGTATCGAATAAGTGTGAAAGCACAATGAATGTTAATTTTATAACACATCTGCCGACACATCATTAAAATTTAGATTTTTTTCCTCAATGAAAGAGGGAAATGAGTCGTCAAAAATTGGAGTAATTTTGATATTTGGCTTATGGCGTCACGTAATGTGCAGTATGAACGAATCTTAGATTATGTGGCGTCGTATGTATATTTTTTGTGTATATCCGCTATATTTTTGTTTAGTGGCAACATCATGCGGTGGCGCTTCCCATAGCGTCATCTCTTACTTGTCGACCGTCGCGAGACACGCATCTGCTTGTTACTATTTCACTATTATTTCAGTAAGTTAATCACCCGATCCATAACTGCGTTTGTTTAATATATTACATACGTTTTACTATAAGTTGGACTTTCAGTTCCGCTCGTCATCAACAACCTCCTCTTCAAGACGCCTAATGACACAGGCAGTATACTTCCTACCTGGGTCTCCAAAGGTTAATTGAAGAGTAATTATCATACCCAAAGGCTAACTGTAACTAAGCTTTATAATTCCTGCAGAGATCTCACAAATCATACAAACTACCAAAACAAAATGCTTTACTGGAATTCAATATAACCCTTACAAGAAGTAACAAAGCCCGTAGGATTTCCGTAGCATCAACACGATCGACTCGTATTTGTTTAAACAACGCCTGTAAATTGATTCGAGCGATATTGCTAAAGTTTGTTACAGTAAATCCCGGGAAGGCCCGAATCTCGCTGAAGGGAGAAAGGGGAAAAGTCACGACATGGGTGACATGTCTCCGTTATTTGTCAATGTTGTTCGACTCTTTGTCACTGGTAATGGGAGGCAATGTGTCGTAAACTTTTGGATACATTTAAAACAGATACCGATTAGAGGGTCCAAGTTTCTATTAGCGACAATGGTGATGGACATGTCAATAATGTATGGGGCTGACGATAACTACCGAACCGACTTGAGCTGACCATCAGCACGTGTAGCATGACCAATTCCTTCTCTGTTCTAGAAGAATAGACAAAGCTCCTTCTATACAACTCGACATGTTTTCTGCTCGAGGATGCGGCGACCGTAGACTCGAGTTTCTATGAAGACAAAGACATTGAAATTATTTCTATAGAAACGGGGAAGTACGATAGCTAGTGATATTCTACGAATGTCGATCGTCGTGTCGTGTGTGCTGTGTTGGTGAAAACAGGAATTAGGTATTCAGTTAGATGTTCGTGAAAACGGGCATAAGTCATTGAGTTAGGTTTCAGTTAGTGTTGGTGAAAACGGGTATTAGTCACTGAGTTAGGTGTCACTTAGTGTTGGTGAAAACGGGCATTAGGCATTCAGTTAGGTGTCACTTAGTATTGGTGAAAACGGGACTTAGGCATTGGGATAGGTTTCACTTAGTGTTGGTGAAAACGGGCATTAGTCATTGAGTTAGGTTTCAGTTAGTGTTGGTGAAAACGGCTATTAGTCATTGAGTTAGGTGTCACTTAGTGTTGGTGAAAACGGGCATTAGGCATTCAATTAGGTGTCACTTAGTATTGGTGAAACGGGCTTTAGTCATTGATATAGGTGTCACTTAGTGTTGGTGAAAACGGGCATTAGTCATTGAGTTAGGTGTCACTTAGGCCCGTATTACAGAACTTCACTCAATACTCAAGCATCATTTAAAATTAGATTCAAGCCATTTGATTGGTTGAAACTAGTTTTAAATGATGCTTGAGTATTGAGTGACGTTCTGTAATACGGGCCTTAGTGTTGGTGAAACAGGATTTAGTCATTGATTTAGGTGTCACTTAGTGTTGGTGAAAACGGGCATTAGGCATTGTCTGATAAAATCTTTGCCGCACACAGCAGGGAGATCAAGAGCCCCGGTTAATACTCGTACAGCATTCGTTTCGGATTTACCTTAATTCTTCTCGGCCTAAAAACTGAGGAGACAGCGACGACGGTAGGACCCCGACATATTTTAAAATCAATATAGGTCAATAAGCACATTAAGCACAAATAATATTATTAGTAGTAGTTTGTGTTTTGTCCATTTGTGTTTTGTTGTTTGTGTTTTTGTTATATGGTTTTTTTGTTGTTTGACTTAGAGGTTCAATGACTATTTGACATTTGTTGAGAAGAAATGTTTCTACCTCCAAGTATCAAAAGTACAGAAAAAATTATCGTCATGCTTGACGTTGTAGACTTTTGTCGACTGAAGAATAGAAACATTTATTTTCTACATTTTTAACATCGCAATCTTTCTACAGTCTGTCATTTTGTCGACAAAACCCGTTTACACCGTGGTCATGCCACGCGTGCTGTTGAAAGGAGAGCTTTGAAAGCAATGGACACCTGTCTAGATTCTTAAGCGCTCTTACAAATAAACGTATCTATTGTTTTAGTTAAGTACTTTGTATTGATAGAATGTTCAATAAAACTTTATTAAATTCTTCCTTACAAAAGAGTACTTTACATAAAGTGAGTAATTCTAGATGAAAAGGTGCGACAAAGTGCTACACTTCTTTAGTTATAGGAACAGATGCGTGACTTGCCTTTTCAAATAAACATTTGTTAGATATAGCAACTGCTACAATTCAGTCATGTTCCTATGTAGGTATACCTGAAAGGATTTATCGAGCCTTGCTTTGTTGCATTATAATATCGGAATGACTGCAAAATTCTTTAAAGGGTTGGATCAAGTTGGATGATATGATACTGTGAATAAATGATGCTCTTATAAAGCCGTCAATAATATAATCTCCTAAGCTTCAGCATGAATGGCCGTATCGATGTCTTTTGTGCGCCAATCAAAATATGCAACTGAATGAGACTGATTTGTCATGTTACTTGAATTGTTTTCTTGACAGTTAATGCTTCGAATATTCGATCTTCGTCAGTACAAATAACCTATTGCAAGGGTGTGGTTTTGTGGTTGGCTCCGTAACTTACCTAATACAAACGATTGCTATAGCGACTATTTAATTCATTAATATACACAGCCTAACTTCACCCACAGCTTGGTATAGACCTCTCTTTGTATCTGCCAATCTCAATACTCTTGTGCCAGACTCATCCAGACGAAACCGTATTATTCTCCTAAGCACTGTTATACTTACATATTGTCAATTAAATATGTGGGCAGCAGATGGGTTTCGTGCAATTAAAATACACTGGGTGCGATACATTGTTTCTATTAAACTAACAAATTACTTGAAATTACAATTTAACACAGTAACACGGGGCACAATGAATCGGGGTACAGTTCCAAGACGTCTTAACTCCGCTGCGATCAGACCATCAATGTCCACTGTCGCCTCGAGCTGAAAACATCAGGGCTCTGTAGAAGCACGCAGTGGCCCCACCACTCACACCGCAGACTTGTAACTAGGTCGCGTGATGTCACCACTGGCGCATTTGCGACTCATTTTAAGTCCATACCAATGACCGGATCCGACAAACAAATATTTTCGCTACCAAAAGTCTACAACAACTTAGAGACGCCTAAGTTCAAACAAAACAATGTGTTTACATTGTTTCTAACTTTCACGTCTTGGCAAGACATAATAGATTAATTTCGTTAAATTAAGTACTTATTGAAGTGTTTACATTTGTTAATCTTAAGTCTAGAACTTGTAGAAGTTTCACTTTTATTATTACTGAAAACGAAAATTCTGGAACATTTCAAAGGCTTGTTTACCGGAACTTTACCGAAAGTGTTGAAAAGGGCAAAATTATGGTGTTAACTTCTCAAAATATCCCTCGACACGACAAAACCACATTACAGAACCTTTGTGCTCACGTTGGCCATAACCGTTATAGGCAAAGTTTGATCGTTGCGCTCCTACGGAACCCTAATGGGTTTAATGATTAACAGTCAATAAACGGGAATAGATTCTTGTTATAAGAGATAATGATCCCTGAAACTATTATGTGCCGTCCGTTTATATAGATATGGTTTTATCTGAACTTAAAGTTGGGATAAGTGTTATTACGATACGTTTTAGTATGTCGGTTTGTATGTTTTGGGTTTTACCCACACTCATTATTAGAATTATTATTGTATCAGCGCATGGTGCTTCATTGCTAAGTAAAAGGCTCCCTCCATTCTTTCCTTTATTTGTTGGAATAGGAGGTGTAAATGTTTTGCAGAATTAAAGATGCGTTTGCAAACTACTGATACTTCTGCTACTGATATTATTTGGAAAAATTGCTCCAGGTTCCGATGATGATAAAGCGATACGTGGATAATATTGACATGACAACACTGTTGGACACTTATAGTCGTTGCTTATGTTTAAGTATCTAGTAAAAACAATCTCGTAAATGCATCGGAGGTAATTTGTCGCAAAAAACTTTTTCTTTCTATATCGTGTGGTTAGTTCCTAACCGGGTGTCAAATTTTTTGTCCCGCTCATGGGCCTCTGACTTTGCTTTACATGCCGTCGAGAAATACCTCTCAGGCATGCTGGTTTCCTCACGATGTTTTCCTTCACCGAAACAAGTGAAAATTATACAATACGCAGCACATAAATCCGACAAATCAAAGGCACAAAATTCACTTGGTAGTCCGACGGTCACACCACTACGCTATATCACTGCTAAACTTTTTCTTTGATTTGTAAACATACGATACGAGAATACTTTACATACAACCGCTAAAATGCGGTAATACACCCACCACATCACAACGCAACTTTAAAAGCAGTGGAAATGAAGAGGGCTTTCACGATCCAAAGAAAAAAGGGAAACACGAGGCAATACCAATGTCGAGAGAAAATCAGTCGGCTCCTGTAGCTCCCACTTTGATCTTACGTACTTCAGCATTAAAAAGAGAATGCTCATGGAAGTATGGAATCCCGTACCATGCTGCATCAAAATCAAACCTTGTTTTTTGTAGACTACACTGATCGTATTAACTCCTACAAAAATTATTTTTGAAAAAAAAACCCGCGTTTCAGAGTTATTTTATAAAATCGAAACTAACCTAAAAAGTAGGTCTATTTTTTCGACGCTACCAACGACGTATTTTAACACATACATTACATTATTGCTCTAAAAACAGCGTAATACACTAATATTAGTAAGAATTACGAGTTAAAGTAACATCCACAGTATGCTTGACTGAAACTCGATTTTATTTTAGACCTTTACATTGCCAATAGTCAGTCAGTACAGTACAAATGTCAGATGCCACAGATAAGATAACTATAAACCATAGAGTATAGTAAGTGCTATAAACTAGTCGGGATTTAGGGATGTAATCGATAAATCAAAATCTTTAGGCTGAGCAAATCTATTTTGTTGCAAATAGCAATAAACCAAACTAAATCGATTTGGTGTACTGATCTTACTTAATTGTAATTAATTTTAGAGTCCGCTCGACAGACAAGGGTTTGTTCAATTGAAACGGAACGTCATTTATATTCAGTTGAAACGGAACGTCATATAAAGGGAGTAAAACAATATTCGTACTTTTAAACTCGAAAAGTATATTTCCAGTTCAAAAATCAAATCCCCGACGCGTAATGCCGTAAAAAAATATGAAACTAATTACTATAATATTTTGGTTTTGAGGCGCGAGACTTTTTGGTACCAACTTTGGTCATTGTCCTTTACATATTTTCCGTATGTTCTTGTATCTATTTGTGTAAGCACTTTGATGTCCTTTTCAATGCGGTTCGAATCGATGTGGGTTTGATAAAATGTTGTTTATGGTATGCAACTTAGTTTGTTGTGGTTTGTTTTGTTTTTTTGGTGTTAGTGATTTCGATCTTATCTGATCCTGGTGAGGACCTGGTGAGGTTGTTGTTAGGTTGTTGTCATATAATAATTTTATTATAGAGACTTCTTGGGCGATTCATGAGCGTTGATCAGCTCCCGCAGGCTGCCTGCTACAATAACTTGAGGTACACAGATTTTTCTGTGGCAATCAGTTGTTTAACTTGGGTAATGATTTTATAAAATCATTCAATGTAAATAAATATTGTCTCATAGAAGATACTTTATCGGCAGTAAATACAGAAATTGTGATAGCTTCTAGGTGATCATATTCTGACCAAGATGTTCATGTTTAATAAGTTGTTCTCGCGCATAGACAAATCAAGAACCCAAGCGTCAGTCTCAAACGTATTCTAAGAATTTCCCAAAATCTTAGCCCTAAAACCTAAACCTTATTCTTCCGTCTGCAAAATTTTACATTACGGTCCATGATTAGGAGTAGACGGTATCATACAAACGAGGTTTGCTACAATATACGATGTAATTTGCGTAGTCTGGCGCGACGCAATCAGACGCGCGTATTGTGTGCCGGTTGTGTGTCTGCACTGTTTTCCAGCCTTTATTTATATAAGTTACTGTATGGGCATATACTGTAGCGTCTGCAGCTTTTATTTATATGAGAATGATTGCTGCATAGACTGGATTGTCTGAATTGGATTAGGCGTCAAAAATAAGTTTCTTTTAAGGGGAACCATATGGCACCCTATGGCATTGCTAGAGATGATAGTGAATGAAGGATGACAGTGAGTGTAAATAGAGTAATTTGTAGGCAAATCTAAGCTATAGAAATGCTAAGAAGTTTATGATTAGGGCCTTTCAAAGTTCCTTGGTTGATTGGTTGAAAGGTGGACTTAATGCTTTAGGTAGTCCTAAAGCATTAAGTGCACCTTTGTGCCTTATTTTGCTGCATAAAAAAGTATTAGCAGTCTATGGTTTTGAAAATCTCCAAACCAATTATACCTGTCTGTCATTCTTTAATACCCTGAGCCATATAAATTAATAAGACATATAATTTATCACGCACTCAATGATGGTTTAATAATCCTAAAAGGTTTTATTTCTGCTAATTGAAACGTTGGCGGCAAAGGGCTTAAAATAACGCCCACCACCTGACGTTTTCATTTGTGCAGATGCAGCCGAATGTAATGATATTATTTAAGGATGTTGCCATTGTAGATATTAGGTTCAGGAATAAGGATATTGTGTTAAAGTCTGCCTGTTGGTACTACTGAGTTCACTGACGGTCGACCACTTGGCAATCTTAATACTTAGGGCATGAGGGTTCAAAATGGCAGACCGTCACGCATCAGTGAATTCGGTAGTACGTCTTAGGTTCTTTGAAATGGAGTTCCTTAGTTTCATATTATATTAAGTATTTTGTAAGCTATGAACAGAAAGGATACTTTTGCATGACAGCCTCGTTAGTCTAGTGGTCACAAGCGCTACTGCTGAGCATGAGATCCCTCTCCGACTCCCAGGTCAGGCAACGCGTTCTTGGAATCATTTATCAGTAATTTTCAGTAGCAGCCACGGAGTCTGGATTTTGTTGATGGCCATAGGCTCGCCAAATGCTTTTTATTTTTTTTATTTATACTAAATGGGCCTACTCTTGACCTCAATCTAGTCCTGAGGACAGAGATGAGGTCGACGATGGAACGAGCTTACCCAGAAGAAGCCTATTAACTCGCGACTTAAATAGATTGAGGTCATATGAACTTGGGAACATAATAAACGATGTAGCAAAGCGCTTCGTGCGAATGTGTGGAACATCGACAAGGAATGGGTGATAACCCGCAGTACGTCTGGAGTCCCGATGGAAGAAGGGAGATGGTAGAATGTTACATGGGACTTGAACATAACTGGCGAAATGTGTGTACTATAGGTGCCAACATCTCTGAAAACACTCGACAGGATAACAGCCGTGATGGTGGATGTGTGGATACTTTTATTAGGATCATTCGGGTCATTCGAAGGAGATAATTATAGACGTATTCTCATTGTAAACTGTAATATTTTTTTTGCCTTTGTGTACAGTAATTAATTTCGGGTTGTTTGTTTTATATCTTGATCTGAAACAAGCAATTTTCATGATTTAAAACATAAAAATGAGCTTATCGCTCATTTAAATTAATTCCAAATATGAGAGAATAATTTGAAGTAAATCAAAAAGGTTATACGAATGTTCCAAACTGTGCCTTGTCTTGCACCAAAAAACATATTCCCAAAAACTAAATTCCAATTTGAAAATACACGTTACGTCACAGAAAATAGAGTACGTTTCTGACTAAATTAGCTTATGAAAATAATATGACGTGAAGTTCCAGGGTTTACACCAGGTCGAATGTTTAATGAGGAGGCAGATTTTTGTTTAATTAAGTTTGAAATAAAAGCAAACCCGCGTAATTTGAATCACAATAAGATGTTTCGGCCGTTTGCGGATTTTGAAGACTTCGGATTGAATTAGGGACTGCCTTTTGTTTCTTTTTCTTTATTCAACCTTGCGCATCTGTTTTATGTAAGCTATTGTTATGATTAATTTTGCATTTGAATTAAGGTTTAATTGCCTCTGCCTGGAGAATTGTGTCGTACTATGTAGTGTGGGTATTTTAGGCAAGCCCCTTTCAAAAACCTTCTGATTTTTTTAAATTGGTTATTATTTCTAGTTTATATGTCACTATCTGCTGCCCTCGAACTTCGTTCGCGTTAAATTATTATTATAAAAATATACATCCCTTTTTGAATCGAATTTAGTTACCAATTTCAAGGGTTTTGATTTTTTTTGCACAGAACCATAATTATTTTTCTAAAATAAAAGTAGCCTTTGACCTTATAACATCAGCTATCTGCCAGCTAATATCCCGGTCAAATCGGTCCAGCCATTTCGGAGATTAGCCGGAACAAACAAACAGACAGACAGACAAAACTGAAAAAAAAATGTGTTTTTGTTATAACTGCCGTATATATTGTCATATGCATTCAGTAAAAATCTGTTATTTTGATATTACAAACAGACACCTCTATTTTATTTATTTGGATAGATTAAGGAAACCACAAGAAGGGTCAGGTCTAGAAATCTGACCATCTATGAGATTGAAAAATATAACAAGATCTTTATGTCTTTTCAAAACTTTCGTGTTAGCTTGATTAACATAAACACTTGGAAAATAAGCTATCATCCACACTTCACTATTTAAACAACCATTTTACATGAAAAAACTGAAAAAAATGTGTTTTTGTTATAATTGCCGTATATATTGTAGGTACAGTTATGAAAAATATTTATCAGAACTGCACCCACCTATTACTTCGATAAATTAATAACGCTCCACAAACTTAGCTAGACGAATTGGATTGCTTTAGTATATTTTGCTCCCTCAAAGCTTTCAACAACAATGAAACAGAATGGGTTTGAAAGACAACTTAATAGGTTTTTTAATAGGTTTCTGCCACACAATAAAGACTACTCACTGTTATCCAGGGACTTTCATTTGTTATAGTAAGAGATGTTGTTTTTTAAAATACTGTCTAGAATACCATACCCTTTACTTTCCCGTTTCACAAGGAATTAAACAACGCTTACTTATTCGTTCGTGTTATTATGTCCGAGTCTAGATTATTTCTACTACAATATTTACATACTATTATAAATGCGAAGGTTTGTGAAGATGTGTGGATGTTTGTTCCTCTTTCACGCAAAAACGGTTGAACGGACTTAGGTTTAAGTCAATTTCGTAATAGGATATCCACATAGCCGAAATGTAACGTTATTGGAATTTTATTGTATTCTAGGCGAGCCAACAGGACGTGTTTTTCGTAATCTTATATATAAAATTCTCGTGTCACAATGTTCGTTCCCGTACTCCTCCGAAACGGCTTGACCGATTCTCATGAAATTTTGTGAGCATATTGAGTAGGTCTGAGAATCGGCCAACATCTATTTTTCATACCCCTAAGTAGGTAGGTAGGGTAGGTAAGTAGGTTAGGTAGGTAGGATAGGTAGGTAGGGTAGGAAAGGTAGGTAGGTAGGGTAGGTAGGTAGGGTAGGTAGGGTAGGTAGGTAGGTAGGGTAGGGTAGGTAGGTAGGTAGGGTAGGTAGGTAGGGTTGGGTTGGTACACGTAGGATGGTTGGGTAGTTAGGAAGGGTAGGTAGGTAGGTAGGTAGATAGGGTAAGGTAGGGTAAGGTAGGTAGCTAGGGTGGGTAGGGTAGGTAGGTGGGGTAAGTAGGTAGGATAGTTAGGTGGGGTAGGTAGGTAGGGTAGGAACGGTAGGTAGCTAGGGTATGGTAAAAAAAGTGCATTGCAACGCATGCCGGGCACAGCTAGTATTCCTATATAATTTTATTGACACACAATATATTTGTGCCTTACTGACACTAACTGTTAGCCTGCGTAATCCCACGACTGTGCAAAGGCCTCATGACTTCCAGTTCTTTCGATCTTGTGGATGTATTGCTAACAATAATAGTTATACGGACAGGGAGTCACCACGGAGCTTGGATTTGTGACCGGTTGTTGGCAATAGACCCGTTAGTCCAATGACATGGGACTTCATTCAAAATTGAAACACAAATGTTGAACTTTACTGCCAAATTAATTGTAGATAAATATTTAGAACTTGTAAGCATGGACCTCCCATTGGTCTAAGAACCGTTTAGTCATAAAATTCTTGTCTAATCTTTATCTTCAAGCTTCCTTTTGACTAATGTTAACCAAATATTCGTCAGTGATGGCGTCAATTTCAATACCATTTGAAGGTGCTCGCAGACTCGCTCTATGAAAACAATGATGGCGTGTATATGGCGTGTGTGGCAAGGGCAACAAAATAGTATCACTGCATATTATAAAACAAAGTCCTCTGCTGCGTTTGTCTGTCTGTCTCTTCGCGATAAACTCAAAAACTACTGCATCGATTTTCATGCTGTTTTCATGAATTGATAGAGTGGTTCTCGAGGAAGATTTTAGTATACAATTTGTCAAGTTTTTGTATACATTGGCTAAAATATAATGATATTTGTTAGAAGAATTGGAAAAAGATAAGCCGAGCTTTTAACGAAAACGCTGCCTAAACCCTTTGAGATATAACAAAATGATGTTTGGTGGAATTGTGTATCTTATATAGGTCTACAGAAGTCCCTACATTGGCATATGTCTACCTCTTAAGGATAACATACTATATCCATTTTAATACTTTAAAAAAGCCGAAAATTGGCTGAAATTTGGTACAGGCGTAGATTATAGCCTGGAATAAGACATAGGCTACTTTTTATCCCTGAGGTTCTCATGGGTTGCGGGAACGGGCGATAACCGACATCCAAGCGTAGCGAAGTCCAGGCGAAGCCGCGGGCATCAGCTAGTCTATCTATAATATAAAAATGAATCGCAAAATGCGTTGGTAAGCGCATAACTCAACAACGCCTGGACCAATTTGGCCAATTCTTTTTTTTAAGTGTTCGTTGAAGTTCAAGGAAGGTTTTTACGGCGAGAAAAATTTAAAAAATTGCCTGTAGAAGTCTAAAAACAACACTAGGATACTTTTTTTTTGGTAGGAGTAGTGTAGGAGTAGGGTAGGAGTAGTGTAGGAGTAGGTTAGGAGTAAGGTAGGAGTAGTGCAGGAGTAGGTTAAGAGTAGGGTAGGAGTAGTGTAGGAGTAGTGTAGGAGTAGGGTAGGAGTAGGGTAGGAGTAGGGTAGGAGTAGTGTAGGAGTAGGGTAGGAGTAGGTTAGGAGTAGGGTAGGAGTAGGGTAGGAGTAGTGTAGGAGTAGGGTAGGAGTAGGTTAGGAGTAGGGTAGGAGTAGTGTAGGAGTAGGGTAGGAGTAGTGTTGGAGTAGAGTAGGAGTAGGGTAGGGTAAGGGGTAGGACACCACGCGAACGAAGTAGCGCTGGGCAGCTAGTAAGTAATAAAAATATACAAAACTATCCCTGTTGTGAGAAAAGATAAAATGCGCGTTGCGTATGTTGAATTTTTCCATCAGGAATTACTCAGTAGCAGCCACGGAGTCTGGGTTTGTGCCTGTTGTTGTTGATGACAATAGGCTTACTCCCTTTAACATGGGACTTAAGCATACAGTCCGCGCCAAACTTTGTGACCGCCTTGAATATAGTCGCGAGTAGTACATTTTGTGTTCTGCGCGATACAATGAGCCTAGTTTCGGGGCGGCCACAAAGTTTGGCGCGGGCTGTAACTGGCGAAATGTGGGTGCACTAGTTGTCCGGCATTTTTATGAACTGGGCCTATTTAGCGCAGCCGTACGTGAGGCACACAGTGTTACATTTTTGTTTATATTTAAGTTTTTTTTTGGTGGTTTTCTTTTATTTCATTTATTTTTTTATATTGTGTGCACTTGTGAAATGTCCATAATAAATGTATTTTCTTTCTTTCTAGGTAAGTACATCTCAGCCTAAACCTTCGGGCTACTGGCGTGATGTAAAGTTACGTTCTGATCATGGAGTAAACGTGGATCTGTAATGTAAGTTCTGTCTATGATAAATAAAACCGTGTAGTCTGTATATGTATAAGTGTGTACTGTCTTAAGAACATTGTAGACTTAATACCTGAAAAAAATGTCGTTCTAGTCAATGCGTAACGTAATGTCAACGTAAATGTTCGTCTTAATTGCCGCACTCAAAGATTAATCCTCATTCTTAACATCGATTAGGAGATAATGGATCGAATAATTCTTGGAATGTTTTCTCTCGTTACGCTTTCAGTACGGACGGCGAGATGATGCATCTGAGATGCGCACGCGATCTTTACTTATGCTTTCAGCGGCATGATCTTTTGTAAATTTCTAATTGCTTAGGGTAATGGTTAACAAAGTTGGAAATCTTGCTTTATGGGAACCTGAATTGATTATAAGGGGCGAAGAAAAATTATAAGCGTAATCAAAATATCACGTTCCCATAGCTGGGACAAAGGTCTCAGTGGCTCACAATCCACCACGGGAGCCCAGTGCGGTTCGGTTTTCGTTTTCTTTTAAAAAAGGTTGCTATGAATTTCGCACGCTTGCAAATTTCTCCTGCACCTCGGTACAGAGCAATGGTGAACATGGTGCGTTTACAAACTTTTAAACTCACATACTCAAACAGTCAGACCCGGAACAATTACCTGTAGGCCATACAAATATTTGTTCCGTGCGGGGATAGAACCTGCGACACGCAATCGCTCAGCCACTGCGCCAATCGTGTCGTGAAGTCAAGTATATAAAGTGTGATTGTGTAATTAACTAAATTTGTTGGTAACATAATGTATTATCACGCCTGTAATCCGAAGGGTTAAGCAGAGGTGTGCTTTCAATATAATTATTAGAACATTTGTTAATGTGTCAAATAAAAAAATAGTTGTTTTAACATGTAACGTTTATTCCAAATACTTACTCTAATAAATGCACGAAATGGTTATTTACAAAACAAACATTAAAATTACGAAAGCATCTAAATTAATCACAGAATTTTGTCGTTTACACGAAAATGGGCGGCAGGTAACTTTTCATAGATGGGCCCGCTCGCCCTAGAGGAGGCAAAGATTTTATTTGTGGTGGACTTAGATTCCTTCTTAGTCCATCAACTTCATCTTGTTCAGAATTTGAGTAGTTATTGTTTCGATGTAAAACTTTATAATTTTTGATAACTCCTCGTAGTTCCGCTTGCTGATGTAGTGTGCGCTGATTTCGGTTTTGGTTCTCTTCTACTATGTCTTCAACCTGTTCTGGTGTATAGTAACGTAATTCGTTCTTTTGTTTATAATTATTACTTGGTGGCTGTTTGGGTGCTAATTTTACTCTACTAGACTCAAACTGATTTCTGGATATGTAATTGAGTATGTCAGTCATGTCCACCGGCTTCTTTCTTGTAGGCTTGTTCTCATTGTGTGGTTTAGTCTGGTATTGAATTAATTTCGAATGCTTTTCGATTTTTTCAAGTGGCTTAATCTGAAGGTTTATTTTGTTGTGATTATCTTCTCTAATGTTGTTATTGGCTTCTTGTTCATTTTTGTTGTTCCTAAATAGATTTTTCAAGAAAATGTTTTCTTCGAAGGCGTTTTCGATGCTTGCTTCAGTCGTTGTAGTAGTTGGTTCAGGCTCAGGTTCAGTGAATTTAAAGAGTGGTTTAAAATCCTCTTTATTTTCAGGCACAATAAAATCAGAGAATTTTAATTTACTATTGCTTATGGTCGAATATTCTGTCGATTTAATGGTAGTCATAGGGGTTTCTGGAGTAGTAGTTATTTTTGGTTCGTGTTTGGCATCTTTCCTATCAGGTTTAGTACTGTATTGAAGATACTTTTCGTAATTTAACGGTAACACATGCAAGTTTTCGTTAATGTTGGATGTATCTGAGTTTAATATTTTAGTTCTTCTGGATTCAAAATTGTCAGAATCATAATTGTAATTTTGTGTTACGGTTTGACTTTGAGGAATAAATTGTTGTTGTGTTATAAGTTTGGGCCGAGAAGTCTGGCTACCCTCATTTTGTAACTGTCTAGAGTTATCATTGTTATTTTGAAGATAGTTTTGATTAGAATCATATTGGTTTTTACTGGTATAAAGCTGACTCGTGGCAGTGGTATAAGTAACAGGTAAAATCCTTTCTGTCGAGTACTGGTCATCATTATTGTTTACATGACTTTCTGGCTTTAAGTTATGGTTACTATACTGATAATCTATTTCTGGTGTCGATTTGTAATCAGCATAATAATAATGGTCTTTGATGTAAGGGTTTTCATTATGGTGTTGTGTTATAGAACTTTCTTTCATATTAGGTTCTAGTTGTTCTTGTATCATTTTGGTATACTGCTCTGAATTCATATCATTAAAGTTCATTACTACGTCATCTGCTCCGGATGATCTGGAAATTGAATGTTTTTCCGTATTTTGGTTAGCATTTGCATTAATGCCATACTGCCACCTCCACAATGCTTTATTACTTTCTTGATCGGCCTCTTTCATGTTTGCTTCGTAATTTACTAACTGAGACATTGTGGATTTCTCAGTTGTGAACATTCTATTTATTGTTTGTTGTTGAGGCGCGTTCACAGACGGATTGTGAGCGCCCTGTGAAGCCAGAAAAGTTATTTGAGGGGAAATTGTTCCACTGTTTTGTTTAGTTTGCATTTGATTTGCGAAGTCAATAGCCGCTTGAACCGGACTTTCTGAACTAGCTGAGGCTATTAAATTATTTTGAGTGTTAGATTGTTGTGAAAAACTATGCGAGAATGATTCAGGAGTTTTCCCCGTAAATAAACTACTGAGCCGCGGCGGTGCGACCGCGAATTGATGACGTTTTTCGCTTTCGCTTATTTCATTTTCCTGCTGTTCGGCACTCCATGATTTTAAATGCGGTGGCTTTTTGGATTCTTCGGCTAAGTTGTACTGAATTGCTCTAGAAATAAAAGATTTAATTATAAATATTTTGCATTATTCTTTCTTTTTATCTGATTAGAAACATATGAAATTGTACAAACCTCTGAATGATTTCTGGGACAGGTGGTGCGACGGGTAAGTGGTCGCCGCTTGCTCTAAACCCATTCGCATCTGCAATGTAGTGGACAGTGTATGTCTTTCCGTTATCACCAACATAAGAATATGAGCCTTCTACAACTTGTTCATCTTTGCCAGTACCCGCGTTCTCCATGCGACTATGCTGCACGTAATGGGTCTGATCTGCTCCTAAAGCCCTAAAATAGGATATAATTAGGACTGTAGAAGATCTACATAAATTTATATTGTACAGTTCAATAAATGTAGGTGCATGCACCACTTACTCGTAACTAAAGCTTCCATCTAAATCCATTTCGTTTGATAAACGTAGAATAGGTATCGCGGTTTCTGTTGTAGAAGATATGTAAATACCAGGCTGTGGTACATATTGAGGGCTAGGATAACTTGCTGCTTTCATTTGATCCATGTTGTGATCTCGTTGAATATCCATTATGCTTATACTACGAGGCGCCACTGTTTGCATTCCTCCACTTTGAGGAGGAGGATCAGGGATAGTGTTGAATTGAAATGGCATTTTTGTATCTATTCTATCTATCGGATTTTGAAAACTCTTTGGAATAGGTCTCATTTCTCTCCTTTCTGCCATTTGGTTTGGCATTCTTTGAGTGCGATTCATTTGGCTACGTAAGTGTTGCGGAACCCGTGTTGTTGGTTTGTCATCTTCATCATCGCCATCATCATCTTCAATTTTCAGAGGTCTAAGTGTTGATGATATTATTAAAGGAAAGGGTGAAGGGTACCCGAACGGTGCCTTAGTAGCGGTCGGGGGAAGATATGGAAATGGTAATTTGTTCATATTATTCATATTCATTTGGAAATAGGGGAGAGGAGTGTGATTCTCAGGGGGCAAGTAAGGATTCTTCTCCGATGTAAACATACCGGATTGAAATTGTGGTGGGAAAGTAAAATGTTCATGAGCTTTATTGTCCACTGCTAAACTTATCGTCAAAATTATTAGTGGTATCTGAAAAATAACATTGTATGTTAATTTGAGGACCAACTTACGGTTTGAAACCATCCAAATAAAAAATCCATGTTCACTGAATGACACAAACACTTTCCACTTACCAGCTTCATTTTTCTTGAAGCTGGGATTGTTTTTGATAATAATTTTCACGTCACACTGTAGCACTTGTGGAAAATAGACTGGTAATGAAAATGAATTCCGCATATATTTATACGCACGCGAGATGTGTCCAGGCATTCGTGAAAGAGATCGTTTGGACAACGTTTCTCTTCTTCGACGCACGCTTTTTGCTGCGCTGTTGTTTTTATCAGGTATCCGATACTGCATCGCCTCGGCTTGCAATTAAGGCTTCAAAGTAAAAGCGCCATTGAACGACGTATGATTGGTAGTCTTAACGAAGGATCATTTACATATGCAAGCAGTATTGGGGTGTGTGTTCCGATACCCGTGACTTCAACGTTTTTTTAACTGTACTTGTTCGAGTCAATTACCTCAGAAATCGTGTGGCTGACGGTATAGAAAGGTGAAGAATGAGAGTTTCTTTACAACTATCATGTTTTTTCGTTATAGATGAATGCGGTGTGTTGATTGAGTTACTACAAGGAAATATTACAAGCCTAGGAGTGCATATAAAACAGACTGAACGAAAGCATTGTTTATTTATAAATCCGTTTCGTCGGCAAATAAACGATTGATTTGACACACGAAGTGTTTCTAAAGAAAAAAGAAATACAAAAAGAACAAAATGAATCATGGCTTTTAATTAATTAAAGGGATCAAAACCCCCGAGGCGGATCCGGAGAGGCAGGCGTTCGATAAATTGCACGATAAATTGAAGGTTTTTATGCGGTCATCCCAAATTCGCGTGTCGTAAAGTGATGCAAGTTCTGTAATGGTCAAAGTCGAGTCAATGGCCCAAAAGACCGGTTCTGAAGAATTTTGGTTTAAACCTACCGCGGTTAAATTGCCAGCTCTGTAGGTTGAAAATGGGTTATTTTTTTTATCTCATTAATATTGTCATGCGACTCTTGTTTGAACAATCTTTTAATGGAATCGGAAGTGCTTATTTGTTTTCTTTCCTTTTTATTATTATTATTATTTTTAATTTTATTGCCCCAAAATTGCTTTGTTTTATTTGCTGTTGTTGATATAAAGTCCTAATTGGGTGCTTAATTTTTTATAATGAGGAAATCTTGATTTCTTGAAAGAATGTTTTGTTTATATTTCTTTACATTACATGGACGATTATTCTGTTCTTACTTCGATATAAACTACTTTATATTATAATGTCAGTGTACTCATGGGAACTGAACGATTCAGCAGAGGTATTTTGCAAATCTTGAACAAGTACTGATTTTTCTTATCTTCATTATTATGTTTCTTCTTATCTTGCTGTGGTAATTAGCATCTGGAATTATTGTCGATGAAGGAGGATTCAGAATGAAATAACAAATTATATACAAAACTTATTTATTGATTACCAATACATCACATATGAGGCTTTGAACATACAATACTATCACAAAACCTGTCATACCTCGATCAGTGATCGAATTCACAATTCATAATCGTGACCAAGATCACTGACTCCTATCGATCGAATCGATTTACATCACTAAAATCGTTCAGAGGTAATATTATTCGTATACCTATAGAGCTAAGCGTCCCTGTACATTAAAATTCATCGATTTAATTAGAGAAATACGATACATCCCCACAAAAATACAGCGAGACCATACTTTTGGGGACATTATTTTTTACGGTTACTGCGAAACAGATTTGGTCTCATGATAGCATTATTTTAATACGATTATGAGCTCAAGAAAGTTGTATCTTTAACCACTGTACTTTCAACCAATGATGTTAAAGTTAACGAGACGTTTTAATGTACAGAAGACAGCAATCGACATTTTTAATACATACACATAGAGAGAGACATATAGAGATTATTTCTCTATGGTCGTTGTTATAAATATACCACAGGTTTTCAGGACTACCTATTTATGAGTTTAAACTTGGTTGTTCGGGTGCTGGGGGTAGAAGTTCTGCTGAGGGGGGTAGTACTGCTGTACAGGAGGCTGGTAGATAGGCTGGGAAGGTACATAGGGTCCCTGCTGTGGAGGTACATAGGGTGCCTGCTGTGGAGGTACATAGGGTGCCTTGGGTGGGTAGTAGACCGGCGCAGGAGTCTGGGTTGGGTAGTAAACTGGCGCTTGCGTCTGAGTAGGGTATTCGTCGTTTTGAGGTCCATTCTTGTTAGGTACCTGGGCACTGTAACAAAGAGATTTTAATTAAACTTCATCTTATAGGTTTTCACGACAAAACACAAAAACACATTTGGATATCTTATCTTTGTGCTAAAGTGGTTGTCTAACAACTTAGTTAAAACTAAAGTTTTATGCAGTAAATCCCAAAGCGGTCATCTTTAGGTTGAACGATTATGTCACCCACCAGAGACTAAGATATGAAGCGACGAAAACGTCGTTTTTATGGCCAAGATAGCGTAAAAGTCCCATAAAAATCTGTCTGCCAATAGTTATTCACTTGCGTGATTTTTATTTACCGTTACATCAGTTATAATAAACTAGTTCCCATTTTTGTATCGGTTCTAAATCGTAAGTTATTGAATTTCGGCCAAATATTTTATCTAAGTAGTGTTTTTATTTAAGATTAGTTTGTGTCATCGGCAAGCATAGTTTATATTTTCTTCAAACATTTTGCTTTCTAAACTTATACTGTCACTTACGGGATTGTGTTTGTGATTGATTTATGAACAATCACGGAAGATATCCCATTAGTGACAGTATAAGTTTAGTTTTTAAGCGTGAAAGCATAAAACAGGATTTTGCTTTCTTTCTTTTATACCATGTTTTAGTCTAAGACTTGCATTAGTAAAACAATTAAAAGAAAATTTTCAAGTCTTGCTAACCCTACCTCCTTTCTGTCTACCAATTTTGTAGTAGTTGGTATTGACGTGCCAATTAGTGCAGAAAGAAATCGATATTGGAAAGAAACAAAAGAAAAGCGCTGAGGCAGCTGTTAATTCCTTTTACCTTTTCGAGAACATTGGATTACTTACTTCTATGACTATACTACATCATCAATGGCTTTTTTTGTAGCGTCAGACAATGGATTAGCACTAGATGCATATTTTGTTATTATGTCCTCCTAATAATTCTTGTAAACTTCTTGTTTTGTAATTGACGCGGAATCTTGAACGATTAGCTTCTTCTAGTATGTTCCTAAGTTCTTCAACAATACTCTGTCTTCTTCTACTCTTGAACATTTAACTAATATAACACTGCGTATTAACTCTGACAAGTTGATTAATGCTACATTTAAAACAGCTATTTAACATTTCTGACCCACCATCTATTATGTTATATGCTAATCCTAGAAGTGATGTGACAAGCGGGCGGACAGTTCAAGCTCTTAACTTCCTCGGTTTCGTGTCATGTCATTCGTTATTTGGTCTTCTAACTGTACATTCGCCATTTTTATTTCGTTGTTTAAAATGGCTGCTGTCTTTATATCGTGTTGAACATTGCTTTGTAATAGAGATATGTCTATTTAGTAGGATTGTTTCGCGATGTATACTGTTACTAGAGGTTATAGAATTAGATGTATAGTCATTGTTTGATTGATTGTTCGTTTATATTGACACCTTGTTCTGGTCCATACATCGGAACATGACTTCTCTATTAAATTGTGTTTGGCTTAGATTCTATACTTCCGTTGTAATAGTGTTTGTGCATCAAGAAGACTTTCTTTGTACAGTTTTATGTCGACGGATTGACTTCCTAATTTGTTTGTAAATACTAAATACCAGAAATTTAAATTTGTAACGGTATACGATACGGAATCTAGCCCGCTAACATATATATTTTTGTTTAAATATTTCTATGGACTAGTTTACTGAATACATTTTAAAACCAAACTGGTTCCAGTAGCAAACTGGTATACTCATAAAATTAACACAATTGAATGAGTCAGATGTTACTTATTTTTTTTAAGAAGAAAAAACTAAAAATAATAACGGTCATCTAAACGTCAGGAAACACTTTCATTTTTACGAGGAATTTTCCAAAACTTATGTTTGTTTTATGTTGTTGTTATTTGTAGCCATTTGTTACGGGCTATGACAAACAACTTGAGGCTATAATTCACTCAACAACACGCCTCCCTGTTCAGGAAAATAGGGGAACAACAAACCACCGAGGCCACGACTTTCATAGTAATTCTAAGATTTCGATTGGTCGAAAAATAATGGCGATTAATAACCTTGTTTGTTTTATTGGTATTTTGTGTTATTTTCTTCTAATTATTATTAATGAGCGCATTTCTATAGTTCGTTTTTCTTTGTTAGAGCTAAAATGCTAATTAGACGGGTCTAGTTTAATTTAACTCGTAACAATTATTCAGTCATTTTAGTGATTGAGCCGTTGGAAGTTTGTACTGACATCATCATCATCATCTGCCTAGCCTTTTCCGAACTTTGTTGGGGTCGGCTTCCAGTCTAACCGGATGCATCTGAATACCAGTATTTTACATAGAGCAACTGCCAGAGCAGACTTTCGGGCCACTGACTACACGACTGTCTAAGATTTACAAATGACAGCCAGGACCAACGGCTTAACGTGCTTTCCGAGGCACATAGGAAACTTGGTAGTTAATGGGTGGTTACCCATCCACGGAACAACCTAGGCAAGCGCAGCTCAACCTGAAGATCGACCCGAGCGGCTGTTAATATTTAGCCACGAGCTCTTACAGACAATTCAGTTTGTACTGATAATAATAGCAGTATTTGAAAAACTTATTCGTCTTTGCAATTATTGAAAATCAATTCTTTTTTGCCATTATAATTCAAGAATCAGGACTTCTTTAAGAAGGTACAAAATATACTTACGGCTGGTATGCCGGGGGAGGGGTAGGCAGATGGTCACCGAACGCATGGTAGCCAGTCTTGTCAGCCCAGTAGGTGGTGGTGTAGGTCTTGCCATCAGCACCAACGTATGAGTACCAGCCCTTCTTGACCAAGCTCTCCTCAGTTTGCTTGGGGTCAGTGAAGTAGCCTTCTTCTCCTACCCATGTGCCGTCAGCGATCTTGTACCTGGGGAAGACAAACTAGGTTATAGAATGTTTGGGCATCGAAGATATGGGATAAGCCTAGATAGAATAGAATTTTACACGGTTGACGAACAATGAGTTCGACTACCTTTTTAAGGTATATAAACATACTCCTGATTCCTCGTCCATGGTGTGATTTGCCCTTCATCTGTACATATTTCCCGAATTTTCTTCCGTAATGTAATCACGTGATTTGTTATTTGAGTTCGTCAGAAAAGATCACACAAATTCTCTTGTACGAACTCATTGGGGAAAATGGCTTCATAAAAGACACCAAATTCTCTGATAATATGATTATAATGATCAGAACTTCGGTGATTTCCGACAAAGCATACAGGGGGTACCTAAAACGTACGAGTACCTACACTATATATTTATGTGCATATAAGTTCACGTGTGATATGTGCCTTTATGTTCCATGAGCTCGTTTTTTTCAAGGCCTGCCACACTATAAAGATTGCCATCAGCACGGGATGTGCTTAGCAGTTTTTTATCAACCCTACTTATATCATCCGTTTGTGAGAGTACCTAAATAGCCGTATAAGGAGTTCAGATACACAACAATAGAGGAACCGTATCGACATTAGTAATTTAATAGGTTGCACCGTTAATTTATTCCTCATTAATTCAATATTTCTCGTTTATTAGAAAGACATTCTGTTTACGGAAACACGATTCAAATTAAACTCCAACACGATACGCAAAGACATCATAAAAATTATGGACTAATAAATTCGGTTGCCAATGGTATAACGGTGAACTTGTAAAAAAGATTTGGAGATTTTTTCCTGCTGATGACGATGATCAAACAGTTATTATAGGATCCCGAGTTTCTTACAAGCACACAATTAGGATCTTTTTTGAGTTTTGAAGATCGAACAGTTATGGGAAAATATGACCTGGGATTTTTATTAAACCCGTATGATCCGTTATGGGACTGTATCATCAAAACAGAATTTTTATATAACATTTACATTTTCAACCGAGTTATGATTGTCAAGGACAATGGACTCATTTTTTGTGTACGTTTTATATTCTAAGATTGTACGTGAAGAAATGTATGTTTATATAATAACGGATACAGTACTGAAGAGTTCAGTACGAGGTCGTGGGAATTTATGAACCGTTTTTCAAAGATTTAACATAATTATTGTTCAGTGTTTTGACCACAATTTTGTTGTCTTGAAAATATTAATGTCTAACTGAAGTAAACTCCTTATGTGCTTTAGAACGTTCGATGTAAGGACTACTCGATAAAGTAAATAAGCATTAAATTGTGTGTAGGCTCCATACTGAAGTTTGTAAAGCTTTAATATAGCTGCTACAATTTACTCTTGTTTTAATCAAGATTACAGCCATCGCATTTGCAAATTGTTTAGTAAAGGCGTGAATTAAAGTGTGAACTGTTTTCAGCATCGTAAAACATGTAAGGCGGTTTAAAACATGTACGAAAATGAATTTAATGGATTATATTAGACTTGTATAAAATGCTCGATGTCTCTAGTGCGGTATTTTGAGGGTAATTAAATTGTTTTAACTTTTAAAATAGACCTTCTCTCCATTTTTGGAGAAACAGGTCGTTTTACATACGGAGAAGACACTAGCATTGATCACCACGTTTCGTTGTGTTCAAAGCTTATTATGTTCCTGACTTACTGATGACTTGTATTAGGACTAACCACCTCTCACGCATTCATGGGAACAATAATAATCTATATGAAAGGCAGTCTGACAACCAGTCTTACCAAGGATATCGTATTACCCAGTGTGTTGTGGAGATCAGATAGGCAGTCGCTCCATCTAAAATATTAGTATTCAGCTGCATCCGGTTAGACTGGGAGCCGACCCCAAGATAGTTGGGAAAAGGCTAGGCAGATGATGAGATTATGATGAAAGGCAGTACAAAACTAAAACATTCCACTTACTCGTATTTGTAATGCCCATTCTCGCCATAATACTGCTCATTCTTGATCACCGACACTGGGGTGGTGGTAGTAGGCGGGTGATACACGGGGGTGCTCCAATGATGTTGATGAGGGTCGTAGTAGTCGCTCTGTACATTAGCAGGCACTCCCGTTTGGACCGGCTGGATGGGCTTAGGAGGTTGCCAATTGTTCTGGGGAGGAACATAGTTTGGTGCGTTCCAGTGAGGAGGCCTCTGGCTCGGAGGCACGTAGGAATTGTATGAGCTCGCGGCAGCAGTCAAATCTACACCTTCTTTCATAAGCTCGAGGGTCGAAGATGCTTCGGCTTGGGAGTCTTCTACAGCTTCTGTCTTCTTCTCCTCTTCAGCCAGAGAGAAGGCCAAAATGGCGGCGAAAATTAGTAGCTGTGGGAGAAATGTTTTGTTTAGTTTGTGTCCGTAATGTTAATTATATAAAAATCACGTGTTACGATGTTTTACACCCTTATCTCCGAAACCAGCCAACCAATTTCAATGATTTTTTTTTTGAATTTGTGTGGCTGGTTCCAGCTTGAAAGTTAGGATAGTTTGAGACCCGATAGGTGGCGCCAGGCGAAGAAAAGACACATTTATGATTAAGGTTTGTTCGCTAGGTTATTTTTTATTTTTAAAGAATGTTGCTTTATAATGTATTAAAGAAATATAAATTAGTTGGCACAATGAGGTTGTAAACTCGGAAACTTTTTTAGGTAATTTTTATTTTGTGGAGATTCATTCAGTATGCTGTAAGCTTTGATTTTATAGCATGATAAAAGTAGTAATTATACTGTTTACGTTGTTATGAGTTATAATTAACTGATTTGTATTCGTATTGTGCATTTACTGGTAATTTTACTATTGACAGTTTACTTAAAAGTGAGATTTAGCAGTATTTTGTTTTAAATCGAAGTTTTACCGTTACGCTTGATTTATTTAGGCTATATTTTATTTTTGATTAATTTGAGTCTTAATATTGAACTAATAGACACTTTAAAGTAAGCTAAATGGAGATTAATCGTAATAAGATTTATGTTTTAGAGGAAATTAACTTCGAATAGCTTATAAACGAAAGCAATTAAACGATTCTTCATTCGCAATGAAATTAATTGCTTTTCAAAAGAGTAACATTTTAAATAAATTATTATTATTTTCGTAAACACACAATTTATGTTTTTTAATTTAAATCATTTAATTAATGAAGTTTTTGAACAATGAAGGTGCACTGATTTAAAATTTAAATATTACTTATTTACTTAAATATGGATCACAAATACAGACTGCACAAACAGGCGCGAACAAAAATGCAATCCCAAAAAATATTTAATTATTTTTTTCACTGATTTAATTTATATTTAATATTTTCTTTATTTAATTTCACAAGCACTCGCACAAAACTAAAATTTCCAAGGACTCACCAGCTTCATGTCTGTGTCCTTCCGATCCTCGTTCGATACTGTGGTCACAAGGGGTCGTCCCACATTTTATAGCCAAATGTCCTGCGTCTTCATGCGTTCGAACATCTGCGCCTGCGCACAATGACCTCGCTCTTAGATCACACATATGATTAATAAAATCAGATTTTAGGTTAAAATGAGATTTATTGTTTTTTTTAACATTCCAAGACAATGAATAAGGAAATTGACAATTAATTTTTATTTTCGTTGGTTTGATTGATTTTTTGTTTTGTTTTTGTTATGTTTTTCAGTTGCCTAGTCAAAATATAATTCAAGTTCAAGGTTTATAATATTTGGAAGCTTAACATATATTTTCAAACAAAAGTTTCCTACACGTCTGTAAGTAGTTATTTTTACGCAAAGCTTACTAGCCTTATTACCTACAAATCTATTAATGAACCAAAGAATTGAATGGTATTGCAAGTGCTTCATTCATAACGAGTAGTGGGCGTAAGTTACGTTTATTTACCTATTTACTTAGCAGTTGACCGAAACAGGGCGATGTGAATAGTTCTAATTGGTTCTTAAGGCTTGCACGTGTGTGATTCATAGGTGTTTAGTTATGTCAATAACTTTTGCTTTGGTTTTGTGTAGGACTCAAGGTTTTACTGATATTGTGTTATTGGTCGTTGGTTTCATTGTGTCTTGTGTTTGTTTTCTGTTTCGAAGTTGTGATGATTTATTTATCTAAATATGTAACTTGTTGGCTTTACGTTAAAAAAACATATAGATTAAATCTTCGAAGTACTTATGTCCACGGATTTAGCTAGGGTTCACAGAATATTTTACCCAAGTTCTAAATACATTCTCTGTTATACTTTTCCTCAAGAAAAAGCCAGCTATAGTAATGTCATGTATTTGAGTTTCAGTTAGGTTTAGTTTCATCATTACTTGGAAGATTTCGGACTGAATACTCAAAAATGACGGTATTTTGTCCAAACCGACGATAAAATTCGGTTCTTCATGATGTCCCATAAAGAAGTTGTTAGTGAGCCCACCTATACAATGTATTTGGTTTAACAAGTCTAATTATGTTTCTCAAGGAACTGTGTAGGCGCACCCTAATTATTTAGACTTTAAAACTTAAAACGTGAGCTGAAACACAAAAAATAATTTATTTAAATAATTGGATTTCCCAAAACTACCGACTGATGTACTTGACTGTACTTTATCTACACAGTATTTATGCATTTTTGACTGAATACAGAGCAAAATATACGTGTACAGAATATAAAGAATCCCATCCCATATAAATAACATACAAGTCATACATAATCGTATGTTTATATGACTTTACATATAAGGAATTTGAAAATGTCTGAATTGTAAGTACTGGGACACCCAAAAAGCACATTTTGTATCCTTTTAGGATACAAAATCTGCTTTCTGGGTGTCCCAGTGTTATAGGGATTTGTAAAAAGTCAATATTGATTTTTATTAGATATGAATGTGGAACGTTCTTTATCGTGTATAAACTTTTGAATAATATAAATTATTCGGCCTTGTTGGGTTAGGCGTTCGCAAGCGCCTCCTTCTGTGAAACGGTCATCTCACAGAAGGAGGCTGCGGAGAGGATGAGGGAGGTCGAGACCAGTCTCCCGATCCGCAGCAGACGTACCGGGCGTCGGCGGAGGGCGGACAACCCCTCTTCCAGCCCCCCTAAACGGATCCAGAGGGACGGCGGACTTGGGGACGTCCGCCGCCCCCCCGTATACCTGGACCCGAGGCGGTGGCGCGTAGTGTTCCGCGCGCCCCCCTATTGGCGTTACGGGGGGAGGATACCTCACTCTCCCCGCAGACTTGAGGAGGCCCGTGGATGCGGGCCGGTACTAGCCGGGGATCGTAGAAGGCGCACTAGTTCCCATGATTCCCGGTGCAAGTGTGGGAAGGTAACACCGGGGTGGTTTTTAGTCGGTTAGAGTCCGACAGACCTATCCGTGTGGATTTTCCAACCCGGGAACAAAAAAAAAAGGCGTTTGCAAGCGCGACGGGCAAGGTGTTTTTAGGTTTACCCATCGGGAACTTCACAGAAGCAGCTATGGCAACTGAATTTGTGGTAGGTACGGGGTATATGGCAATAGTTTCGCCTCTATTAGTACCCTAGTGCACTATCTACTAGGTAAGCCTCTGCCTAACTCTCCGGGGATTACAGGTGTAATATTATGTTATGTTTAACTGTAGAAGAACTTTAGATCCAGGTAGTGTTGAGGAAAACAACATTCATTTTAGAAACACTTTAGGTTGATACTTCATTCTTCTTAGGATAAAATATATTATTTTTGCAGTAAGTAACCGGAATTTTGTAACGTTAATCTTGATTACACATCCAAATTTATTTATCCAACGTATACATTCACGGAGCGCAGAAACCTACAAGGATATGCGAAATTCCCAAGAAAAAAAATCAATAAATTAAAGAAATGGTTAGGTTAGGTTAGTGTGAGTGTGTGAGGAAAGCTGGATCCAGCTTTCCTCACACAAATAAAATCGAATTAAGTAGAATAAATAAATAAATATATAATTATATAAAGCCGTGACCGAGTGGCGTCCAAGGAATGCAAAGAGAACCCATTAAGTTTTGGTCGTCCGGCGGCAAGATGGGTAGACGACATTGTTGCCATTGCGGGAATATCCTGGATGAGGCTGGCACAGGAGCGTGGAGCACAAGCAAAGAGAGGCCTATACCCAGCAGTGGCTAAAGTCGGGCTGCGGATGATGATGATGGTGATGATGATATAAACCCAAATGACGAGAGGATCCTGGCTAAATAATAACAGTTGAACTGGTCATTTGAAGGTTAAGCTCCGCTTGCTGAGGTCAGACCGTGTATGGGTTTACCCATTACATAATCGAGTCCTCTCTATGCCTCAGCACGTTAGCGTTGGTCCCGGCTGTCATTCATAAATCTTTGACGGCAGAAAATGTAGTCAGAAGCCTGAAAGGCTGACAACAAGTATTCCCCGAAAGTGGGTTGTGGAGGTCAGATAGGCAGTCGCTTCATGTGGAATACTGGCACTGCATCCGCTTGAACTGGAAGCAAACCCCAACATAGTTGAAAAATGGGAAGGTCGATTTATAGATTGATTGAATTAAAAGACAATAATTGTTCTAATGAACACAGGTTCCACGAGAAGGCAAATAATACTAAAAAACTTGCGATGATCCAATTTTTACCTAAAAGAACTTCTTACGAGCTTATAGTTATTTGGAAAAAATCGAAATACTGCAACCAAGTTCAGTCAGATCTGATACCAACACAGAAAGTCTTGCATCCATTCTCTTTACTTTATCACTTCATTACAGAAACAGTGTTGCGTCGATATGTTAGCTCCCAAAATATCAGCTACAGAAAAAGATGCCATTTAAAATAAAACGAGAAAATTTCAATCGCGTAAATGATCTAAACAAATATTTTATTTAGGGACGCACAATGTAGGCAGGATTTTGGGTTTTTCAAAAAACTCGCTGCACCTTACTTGGGTCCCGGAGATACTTACTCACAAATATGATTCACAAATACCTTTTGTAACGGTAAAACAAATATCCGCAACTAATGTTATAACCGAGCACCAGTCAGTTTGTTTGCGAAATTTTCGCCTTGATTGCTACACTGATTTTATGAGCCTTTCCGTTCGGAGGAAACTTGGTACCTGGAGTATCGGTAAACAATATAATATCCCCACTAATAATATTAGAAGAGTCCGTCAGGGTAAATTAAAAGGTTTAAAACGACCGAAGACACGGGAACAGCTAGATCACAAAATGCGCTAAGTAAAGTAAAACACTGAAAGTTTACAGGTTGAATTAAGATGCTAACTTTTAAAGTAAATAGGCTCTCTTGAAAACAAAACAATTAAAAATTCACAACTTATCAAATATTTATTCAGGTAACTAAGAATTATGTTTAGTCTCAAAGCTTTTAAGTTTTGAGATGAGGTTTTCTGCTATAAGGTACTAGTCCCACCTCTAGCGATTAGCGAGTAGAGCGAGTGGAGCTAGCAACTAAAAACGCTTTGTTTGTTTGACAGAGTTCTCCCAGTAGCTGTGTGAACAGTCAGCGAATAACTATTTATATACGTATTTAAACGAAGAAGGTCGCAATTATATTCGAAACGTCAATTTAAAGATAGACCACCTACAGCTATCTCTTTCAATGGTGTTCTGACATGAACACTTTATGCGCGGCGTTTTCGGCCAAAGTGAGTTATGCTAGTCACTTGAGAGCACATGAAATCCCACACGAAAGATCTCGAGAAACCTCTCTAGAAAGCCACAGAATGCAGTTGCTGTGGCCGAAATCGGCTAGATGGCATCATCATCATCATCATTTATATAAATATCTCTTTTACTCACACGGGACATAAAACCTTTTGTACGTTTCTAGAGCGAGATAGCTAGTCGCTTCCTCGCGGTGGGACCAGTGCCTTATGATGAGTTTTTTGGCAATAAAGGATTAAAACCTGTAATAAACATTACTCAGATCAGTATACCGTGTCGCGGTTGCAATTAAAAACGCAAATGGTAAGTTTAAACAACAAACGGAATGTTTCTTTTAAAACTGGAATGAGAGAGATATGTTCTCCATTTTTAGTAATATGGGCATTTGTCTCGACAAGAAAACTCGCATTATATGTATGTTGAGTCAAATTAAAATTTCGATATCAAGGGGAAAATAAAACGAAATACTATGTTTCTCGCCGTGCGAGAATGAACGTGATGTAACCCATCAAAATGGCCAAATCGTGATTTTAAGTTTGTAAGTATTTCCAATTCATCTCAAACACAAGATAAGAGTGTAAAACTGGATAATTCCAGACTTGTGTAATTTGAATGCAGGGCAGCAAAATATTGTGATTGACGTTATAGAAGGACTTAAACCGCAAAATAACCGTATATTTTCATAAGAGATCTCCTGACGTAAGGGAAAATATTTATTAAGAAAATTCAGTGGAGCGCGTAGTGGGTTTTGGAACTTGAAAGCTTTGCAAGAAAAACAAGATTACTTAACTTCTTTTTTGTCGACCCAATGTCCTAATTGTCTTAAGCCTTTTTTCGGCGTCTTGGCAAAATAGGCCAGTAGGTAATTGTTCGATCAATTATTTTCTCAATTACTAAGTTAATTTTACCCCATTATGGTAATATCAAAGCATTTAAATAAGCTTTTTTGGACATTCAGATGCAACGCGTGGGCTGAACATTTAATTTTGACCAAAATGGCGACATCGAGTGACCTTGATGAAACTTTTGATTTTTAATCACAAACAAGCTTCCTAACAATTTAATGTTTTTTTCGATGTTTCCACTTCGAAACCAAATCAAAACTAAATGAAATCCAATCTATTGAGCGATTAATTTTAAAGTACTTACTATAATTTATGTCGAAAATTATTTGTCCAGGAATCATTTTGTATTTCCGTGTTCATGAAAACAAACCAGTTTAATTTTCTAATAAATCGTACAACAATGATAGGCGTAGCAAAAGCCAAATTCAATTAACAAAACTAAGATATAATCAAAAAAGCATTTTATTGAAATCCTTTTCCTTGAGGATACGCAGTTAGGCAACTGCATCTATTGTAATTATTACTATACAATATTGTATGTAATTATTAATTTACCAATTTTGGCACCAATTAGGTAGATACGAGTAATTTGAAGTTCTCAGTAGGCTGCCTGGTTTGCTCTAGTGGTCGCAAGCGCGACTGTTGAGCTTGAGGTCCTGGGTTCGATTCCTATGTCGGGCAAAGTGTTATTGGATTTTTCCATCAGGAATTTCTCAGTAACAGCCACGGGAGTCTGGATTTGTGCCCGGTTGATGGCAATAGGTTTGCCCCCTATTACATGGGTCTTAGACATAACTGATTACAGGCGTGATGTTACGTATGTTATGTTCTCAGAATTTTTCTAACTGATAAGGTTAGGCAGACCTAACAAATGACAATGTTTCAAAAACTTTTCGTGATTTACACCTTTCGATTTACAAGGCGATTGACGTAAGTTTTCGGTAGCTTATGTCAATCCCATATATTTTGACTTTTCTATTGTCGTTGCTGCTGATAGAATGTCACTTTGTTTAAACCCTCAACGTGACGTGGTGACAACTCAATTCTGAAGCCGACGATACCTAATGCCTTTCTAACATTTGTTTACCAGTATCAGTTTAGACTGCCTCGTTGGTCGGGATGTCGCAAGCACTACTGCTGAGCATGAGGTTCTGGATTCGATTCCCGGGTCGGGCAAAATGTTATTGGGTTTTGCCATCGGGGATTTCGCAGTAGCAGCCATGGAGCCTGGACTTGTGCTCAGTTGATGGCAATAGGCACACCACCTATTACATGGGACTTAAAACATAACTGGCGAAATGTGGGTGTACTATCAGGTACACCTCTGCTTAACCCTACGGGGATTACAGCCGTGATGGTATGTGTTTACCAGTTTAAAACCTTAACTGCGATCATTTAACGTATTTACGATGTGTTTTTACAAAAAGCTGTTATAAATCGTATGTCACGACTCAGTAACAAAGGTGGCCAACTAATGCCTGATAATGAAACACATAATTCGATTTTGTCCCTATCTTCACTTTAAGTTGATTTATTATAATCTTGACATTAAAACAAGGTTTCATATCAGGAATAGATATATCAATTTTGATGGGTTTTATTGTTGATAATAACCCTTTGTTGGAAGAGAAAGGAGTTAATTTAATTGCGGTGTCATGATTTGGATTTTTTAAGTCGTTGTGGCCCAAAGGTTAAAGGCACTTCTTAGGCAATAGGTTGAAAGTCTGCCATATTATATGTGTCGGATCCGGTCATTGGTATGGGCTTAAAATGAATCGCATGTACAGAGTGGACACCACGCGACCTACTGACAAGTCTACCTACACCACAGCGTGCTTCTACAGAGCCCTGATGTTTACAGCTCGAGGCGGCGAGTCGGCGACGACAATTCAATGTCTAATACTAAGACGTCTTGGAACTGTGCCCAATTTATTGTGCCCTGTGTAATGGTGTTAAATTGTAATTGCATGTAATTTGTTAGTAGTTTAATAAAAACAGTGTATCGCACCCAGTGTATTTTATTCTTGAAGAGTTTAGACTGCCTGTTTGGTCGTATGCAATACTGTAAGCATGAGATCCTGGGTGACCGGGCAGTGTCACTGGGTTTTTCTCTTAAAAATACCCGTTAGTAGCACGGACCCTGCATTTGTGCCCGGTTAATCTCAATGGACTCCCACCCTATTACATAAAACTTAGATAACTGGCAAAATGCTGGTGTAATGCAGGTACACATCTGCCTCACCTCTTGAAAAACATGCGTAATCTATACGAGGTGGAAGGGACACTGACGCGAAAACGGTTACCACGTATTCAGTACATCATTCTGAGCCCCCGCACATAAAAATTTTTCATCGGTTATTAAATAAAATCAGCTGCAATACCTACACGGTCAAGAATGATGTACTGAATACGTGGTAACCGTTTTCGCGTCGGTGTTACTTCCACCCTGTATATTTATGACTTTTGACTGAAAATGAAGGAAACCATAGTAACTATACCTGGACTTTAAGCTTAAATTGGTAACACTTCTTTCGTAAAGCATGACGATAATGCTCCTTCCTTTCCTATATTATATACGAAAAGGCCTTTGACCTGCAGTAAGACAATTACAAGCTGTTATAACAAATTGAGAATTGGGAATACCAAATGTAATTTATGTTCCGTTGTAATTACAATGTCTCGTAATGACATATGTGTTACAAATAAATCACGCAAGCAATTTTAGTAATCGACAACGTAAGACAATTTTATGCGGTTGAGTTTGTTTCATCATTAGTTTTTATCATTTCTAGATTGATCGTTGTTTTTCAGTACCGCGTTTAAATCTTCCAAAGCAGTCTACTGTGTGGTCATTTCATAAATCATCGTTGCAAATATTCCCATTCTTCTTTAGAAGAAACTACGCGTACCTTTGCGACTGGGCTGCTAGAATAAATTTTATATCCTTGTAAAATTTGACATTAAAAACGTATTTTAATCGCTCTATTAAAATGAATAGTTTGACCATTTAATTCGTAAGCTTCCATTGTAATGAACTACCTTCAATTCATCATAATCCGCAGCTATGGCTTATAATAAGTGTTCTACTACAACTATTATCTCCATATACACAATACATTAACGCCTTAGTTTGATACATTTGTATTCGAATTACCACCAGTTCTAATAAATTGAGATTTAGAGGTTTTTTAAACTTCCACTGTCCATGGAAAGATCTAGTTTTTTTGTCATCTGTGGTGTTCGTCATAATGCCGTTTAAAAAGTATTAAGCGTTTGGTTTCGTCCTTCAATACAGTCCTCCTCAGGTTTCATTTGTAATTGCTTATTAGTATAGATTCGATCATTAATGAAGTCGTCTGTAGTGATTATACCATGTTTGGTCATTATTAATCAATCTTCCCAAAGTGCCCCAGACATATTGAGAGTCTATTTCCTCCTTAGAGCTTTAATTGGAGCTAAGTTTTTTGTGTAATTGTCGGTAGTTTAATGTCATTCAGCAATTTGTTTGAATCACAAAGATTTCAATCTTCTACGGATCAATTATAATAATCGTTCTATCGTTCCTTTTTTGCTGACTGTTTACCTAAACTTTGCAATTTGTTTCATCTTCCTGTTCCATTACAAGTAAAGAGATATCCGTCTGAGATTTTGAAATCTTGATTTAGTTCCAAAATATGGATAAAAAGTTCACAATCATAATTTAAACAGAAAAAGGGGCTGTGGCGAAAAAGTGTCAGCACCACGTCAACACGTAACTATAATAAAGTGGTTAATAATTAAGGAAAATAATCATTTTGGAGTACTAGTTACTAGAAGTTGTAGGTAGACGATTACGAACTTGGGAATTTTGAATGAGCTCTTGGTTCTTATGAAATGTTCTACTTAAGAACAGCCCAGGACGCCGTGAGTCAACGTTCAAGGTTTCAATGACACACAATATCTTCAGGTTGGACAGTAAAATGATTTCATTAAGACCCTTTTTTGATTGACCTTATTTTATTTTGTTATAAAGTACAATGCGTCATGGATGGCCTGCATTGACTTGAGTTTACATCATGCTTAGATTCGTTGAAAACGTGAGCAATGACGAATTACTTTCTGACGTAACTTACTACCGAATATATGGTCGAAGTAAACTCAAGTGTTGCATTACTTCTTTGCTAGATCTCTATGGTTATTGCATCCCAGAAACTTCCGTTCAGTCAGCTATGAGCCTTTGCACACCACGTTTTTTTAGGGTTCCGTACCCAAAGGGTAAAACGGGACCCTATTACTAAGACTTCGCTGTCTGTCTGTCTGTCTGTCGGTCTGTCTGTCTGTCTGTCTGTCTGTCTGTCTGTCTCCAGGCTGTATCTCATAAACCGTGATAGCTAGAAAGCTGAAATTTTCACAAATGATGTATTACTATTGCCGCTATAACAACAAATACCAAAAATTAAAAAAATATATATATTAAGGGGGGCTCCCATACAACAGATATGATTTTTTTTGCCGTTTTTATAGATAATGGTACGGAACTCTTCGTGCGCGAGTCCGACTCGCACTTGGCCGGTTTTTTTTATGCGCTGACGACGCGCCATTTTGATTAGCGCGTCCTCTGCGCGTTATCAACACGTTTTAGCAGATTTTACACGTTTATATCGATACAAACGCGCGTTAAATTTGCGTTTGTATCGATATAGGTAAACGTGTAAAATCTTTTTTGGATATTATTTCGATAAAACTCTCTTTATAAAAGAAAGGCTCGTTGTATTAATACAAGTATAACCACAATTGTATTTATCAAATGCAAAATATGATAAAGCATGTGGGTTATTAGGAAGCGTGTGTGGGGTCCCGAAAATATGATTGAGTTTTATAAATCTCCGCTCCGATAAAGACATGGCTTTGTAATCTTTGTTTTATTGCCTTTTTTTTTAGACTTCGTTTCTTTGTTTTTAATGATGCCTACATTTACTTGAAAGGGTTTGGGGAAAAACATACTATGTTCTGGGATTTCCTATAACAGCGGGTTGATTAATAGGTATTGGTATTATCAGATTGATGGGAAACTCATAAACATCCACAACTGCATTGGTGCTACCATGTTTTTCTTAAGGAAAGTAACATGGTTTTCTTAGTAAGTAGCAAATAGTCGTGCCCAACAAAATTTAATAGTCACAACATTATTTTCGAAGATACTATTGTTGAAATTCCAAATGAGAGTAAGGTCGCGTGAAAACATACAAGGACCAAATAAATAAATTGGTTCACACCTTACAGAAAAAGATCTATTGTTTCACAATAAAGTAGTCTCTCAAACACTTACTTGAAAGTTACGATCAAATAACGGTAAGAGGCGATCATACATTTGTGCATAACGAAGTGTTTACAAAAGAGCATGAAAACCAAGTGTGTTTATCTTAAATTCGTAATACTTCGCCCCGTCTGAGAGAGCTCCCGTTTTTGGCAAATAAATCCTTTCTGAGAATTACATTTTCTTTGTTTTTACAATACGGTACAGTTATATTGGCAAAGGTCAGGCCTTTGGTGTTTTTTACTGCTAAGCTACTTGTGTTTTTTGTAACTTTTTCTATTGCGAGTACCAGTTGCATTGATGTACATTACTAGTTGTTTAAAGAAATTCTGTTTGTAGCTAAGCATGGTCTTAAGAATGAAGCTACTAGACAAGCCAGATGTTAGGATTTCGTACGACAAATTGCATTGTTCTAAGATGAAGGTTCTATAAATGGTCTAGATTCTTTGTTGTTGATCATACACAGAAGTTTAGCTTTATAATCCTGCTTTTTACAATAATATCCAATGATATTGGACATACAATTTATTTTTCATGCAATTTGTGTTATTCGACTCGCATACCCAAATGACTCCTCCCGCTCTGGGCGGAGCGGAAGGGAATGTCAGACTTTTACTGACTAAAAACCATCCATGTTCCTTCTTTTGCCCTTTGTTTTCCAGGGCCGCGGTATCTTTTTCGAACAGTCCCGCAGCCCTGGCAGGCATCGGCCTCCTCGCATACCTGTAATTACCTTCGTCCTTTCCTTCCAATACAATATTAAAAAGCTTTCGATATTTCCCGAACCTTTCTTGTTAATAAAAATAAATGTTTATTCCAAACTTCTAAGGCTTTACTAATTTCGATTCTTTAGCAATGACGTCAGGTCTCCCGCTGGGAATGCAAAGTGTAAATTTTTCGTCAAAACAATAAATAATTCAATCCCTTTTCTTAAGAGATACGTAATAAAGTGCGCCCACGTTTGCGGTCAGGCGAAGATAACTTTAACAAGTGTCAGCAAACGTTTTGATATATTGTAGAACAGTTCTTTCGAAGCCGTTCGAAAACATATAAATCTAAACTCTTGTTTTAAGAATTTGGGATGTCTTTCAAGAAAGTTTTGCAGTATTGGGTTTGTAGGAGCAATTAACCTACAAAAAAGCTAGCTATTGAATATCTTTACATGAGTAAGGCGAGAGTATTAACATAATGGTAAGTAAGTTATTTTTAAAATACACGCCTAAAAGTAAGAAATATGATAAACCGAAAGTCATGGGGCTTTTGCCTAACAGTACTTAATATAAATGATAAACCGCAAAATTCTGAGAATGGTCAGTATAAACCACAAAAATAAATGTAATATGATTGTGACAGCCTTCTTAAATTAATAGACTGATTAATTCAATCTTGCACCAAGTAAGTTAAAAATTGTTTTATATCAAGTAAACATTATATCATTTTGTCCACAGAATATTTTTTTTTACATTTTTTTAAATTATTTATACAACATTCATTAAGCATATCGCTCAAAGTGAATGATGAATTCACTTAGATAAATGAGTAACAGTTCGTAAATTTCGCATCTTGCGAACCTGTCGCGGGTCCAATCAGAATTCAATTAGTAATATCTTCGTGAAGAATGTTTCTTTATATGCCTCGTTTGTCGTTCCCTCAGTTTGACGTGTTTGTTCTAAATATACTTTTGTTCCTTTGGTTTACTGTTTATTTCTAATGGCGTATTATACCTGCATCCTGTACTTATTATACCTGTATCTGGGTATAAAGAAAAAACAATCTGCTCCCGAAACAAATGAAAAGTCATACGCTACAAAAGCTGACTCACCAGTACCTCTGAGCTGACTCAAACATGGCTTATCATTACGATCTAGAGGCGGTATATGCTCACAGACAACGTATCCAGTAGCAAACCTGTTTGCTTATATCCGTGTTTTTATCATTTTAATTAGACCTTCCGATCCATGGTGCTCATTGCTGGGCGAATACCATTAATTCTTTCCACACCTAGCCGCTGCCCGCTGCCGTGGTCCAGTCTTTCTTAAAGCAGTCTGATTGATCATTCATCGCGCCATCTTCACTTGGGCGTTTCATATACGTGTTTACTACTGTGTGTGTGTACTAAAAAGTATATCTATGTTATGTGATAACATTCGCCTCATGCTGCTATACCCTATTTCCCAGTTTAAAAACCTCTACAAATTTATTCACCGTTACATCTTGACCTAGTCATAGCATAACGTTAATAATCTACATTTGAGTAAAGTAAAAAATCGGCCAAGTGCGAGTCGGATTCACACACGGTGGGTTCCGTTACCACCGTACAATATTTAACACCATTCACTTAATATGTTATTGTTAATATCGAGCAAAAACGCCGAAAAAACACGTTATTGTATGTGGACCCACTCATATTTAACTTTATACTATTAATATTTGACGATATAGTAGCAATAGTAAAAGCTAATCTGACAAAATCAAGTGTCTACCTATTACGCTTCAAGAAATATAGCCCTGTGACAGACGAACGGACGAATAGACAGCTTAGTCCCACGGAATCCTAAAAAGTCAGTTCCCATGTCGATGTGAATATTATTCAAATAGGCTGTGGCATCGAGACAACTTCAAATGTGTAAGTTTGTCTAGGCTCGGCTGTTGCTATGTAAATTGATGTTTGCACGTGTGTTTACTAGTTTCTGTCCTTGGATTTTGTTGTGTAAGCTTCCGAATTGAATAGTGATTGGACTATAGCTATGGCTATATACGAGTAGTTCGCTTTTCCTGTTGTTGTCTTGTTCGTATTTTGGTCTTTAGATTTCTTACTAACGAATGTTTCTGACTCTGGTTCATGTGTCGATAGAACTACAAGTGTGTATCAATAGTCCTCTTTTTTAGCGTGTCGATGGCAATCTAAATTAATATAAATTCTTAAATCTTCTTTTCTTGTCCAGACGGTTTTCCTTTGGAATGCGCTCCCTCTGAATATCAGGACGGCAACCAGTCGGTTCATATTTAAAGTAAAAGCTCGCGAACACTTACTTATGAAGTTGGCAGACTCGTCCCACAATTAATTTGTTGTTTTTCTTTATCTATGTATGAATTTTAACTCTCTTTAGTTTGTATATTTTGTTTGTATATATGTACAATGCACAATTTGTACAATGCATCGAATGTACTTTTTGTAAACAATAAATTATTCTTATTCTTATTCTTATGTGTTGTATAAAAAAATTAAAAAAAAATCTGATCCCCAAGATACAGACTAACGTCTAGTTTGGGGATCACCGTTCAAATTGCTATGTTATTATACTTGATTATTAATAAATAATTTTAATTTTTTAAATAAATAAATTGGGTGGGCCTAGAAGGCCCGAAGACAACAGGACAAGCAGGACGCGATATTAAGTGTTCCATCGTTTCTGAATTCACATTTACGCTTCGTCATGTCAGGTCAAAATTAGAATTATTAAGAGCAGTTCCTTGCCTTTGGCTTAAGTTACCTTGAATTCCAGATGAATCAAGGCAACTCATGTCCAACAGTAAGTCTACACCTCTGCAAAAATACCGGTAAAACTCTAGTACAGAACTCACCCAATTAATCCAATATCTACAATTCCACGTTACATTATTAAGGCGTACCAGGAACTGGCACCTCGTAAATCCCTGAGGATCATTTCGTAATTAAGTTTCCGAAACGAACAAGCGCCAATACGTTCAAACCTACGACGATAACAAAAATATGGGGACCGAATCAGTTCGTCGTGATTTATATTTGCCGTCGGGTGATAATTTCTTTTAATTGTGGCTTGGGAGGTGCGGTCTGCGGTTTGCGGCGAGCCTTAGGTGGCTGTATTGATTTATCCCTTATAATTGAGTTTAGATACTGCGTAATTCTGAACTGAAATGTGGATAGCTTTCAACGTTGTTTGTTTAAAGCCGTGGCTAAAGGTCCTAGGTACTTATGTTGATTTCAGTGTGTTGTTGAAAGTGTTATGTCTGACCCAACTTTGATGGTGATAACAACCTTTTATTCTGAACTTTCTTGGTTACAATAATTCGTGTTTATGGGGTATCTCCAAGTTCAGTGGGCCTCCTGGCAAAGGCCTCCTTGAACATCTTCCATTGAATTCAACCCTTCTTCAGTTTGGTCCCGCAGTCAGTTTTAGCTCATCCTCCCATCTTTTGTATTTTCTTCCTTTTACCATCCCTAGCTTACCAATCTGTTACAATTAGGTTCCATTTTTCTTCGGTGCTTCTTAGTATATGGCCCGTCCATCTCCACTTCACTTAGTCAATCTTTAATCTGATGGCTTCTTAGCGATCAAACGTAAGCGTGCCGCGTCGTTGCTACAGAGGGTCCGGGGCAGCTCAAACAGTCTCCTGAATGTCATTGCGGGGAAATTTGATTGCCCGTTTACGCATTTCCTTTTTTTAAAGCACATCCCTTACTCCAGTTTTCGTTCTTATGGCTGTGTTCCTCTTTCTATTTTGTTTTTTTTATTCCTATCATGCTTTAAACGGCTATTAATAATTATGTCGTCAACATTTCTTTAGGCTAACAGCTGTCACAACGTACTTAATTACCCTTCTTGAATAATACAAATTGGATCGCTTAATATTCACATATTCAAACTCAACGGTCGACTTTAAGCTCGGGATAATATTCGACAATCTCGTTTGAGTACCAACGCCATATTTCTGCTGATATAACATAGGGCTGACAGCATGAGTGATATCTCTTTTGAAACATTGAGTCGATGACCCATTTCTTGCTTTAACATGTAATTTTAAAACCTGCCCTTGGGATTTCCAGGAATAGTGCTATGTTTTTGACTAACAACCGAAAAAACTTGCTCACGTTTTAAAATTATGGCATTTTTGTAACTGGTTCCACGTGTTATTGACCCTTGGTGGTGATTCATTGAGACTGTTTACCTTACCTCGGCAAATTCAGGGTTAAGATGCGATTACGTGTGATTAATTTCTTTTAGATAAGACCCATTTTATTTGTTATGACTTATGACATATCACTGTTAATTTGGTATATCTCCTGTGAAGCAAGTTCGTTAAACTTCTAAAAATGTAGATAGAATAATTTTCAAACACAGCTTTTTAGCTACTTTGCTATCTTTTTTGCCGTTCCAAGTTTAAGTGGTCCGTTTTGTACAAGATCTTTGGGTCTTGGGTTAAGAACGGTCATGCTGACGTCATTCTTTAATTTTTTATTCATCTCCGTTGGATTTATAAGGACTTAGACCTGCCCTAAGGGCAATGCCATCAAGCGGAACTAACAGCTTTCATACATATTTACATGCATACAAAATGATCATCCGTTTTAAGGTGATGTTCATCCTTCATCCTAATTAATAATGAAATGTTACGTCCTTTTCTCCGTAGTTTGAAATTCGGTTCGTCGTTGGTCAATTGGATTTTTTTCAGACTGTTTTTTTTTTTTAATGGCAGTGCCACTAAATCGTTACAATAGATCAAAGTAGAGACTTTGATCGAAGTGTATATTAGAAATACTCTTCATTCATCAATATTTAATCAATGAAGTGCCTGTTTCAAAGAGTGACTTAAAAAATAAAATTACAGTGTAAATAAAACCAGGTTTTGTAAAAATAGCAAAGTATAAAAAGGCAAGAAAAGACAAATTAAACCAATTAATTATTCGGACGGAGACTCACGCAACACTTTACGAAAGAATTCCCAAAATCAAAAGGAATGATCGAAAATAATGAAGAAAAAAAAAAGAAGTAAAAGGAAAAGTATCAAAATGATACAAAAAAAAGAAAGCAAATGGACGTCTAAATGGGCCTTTCGAAAGATTCCGCAAAGCAAGGTCTTATGGGGTCTATGAACTCTGCGGCGATTATATTAAAAGTGCATACCTTTATTGCACTTGACATATGCTAATGAGATTGGAGTTATTGAATATGTTTTCCAGAAAGGTATTAGATATTTTCGCTACATTACGAATCGCATTTATTGAATGTACTTAGATACCTATTGATTTGTTTTGCCGTGATTAATTAATGTTGAAGCAAAGAGGTTTTGCTGATATAATCTCAGGCAGGTAATAATTTTATGTTTTTTAATATTGTTACCTGAGATGTCACTTCTGAATAAAATGTTTTTCGGTTGTCAATGATTTTTTCAATGTATTTTATTTTAACCGTTTCATTATGTTTTGGTAATCACGATCTACAGTTATTAGAGAAACCTAAAGTAACAGGGAACCTCTAACAGGTTATGGGCCCAGAACATGCCCAGAACTGAAACACCAAATAACAAAAATATTTTTTGAAAAAGTCGATGGAACTTTGAGAAGAAAGTTCTAGAAAAATCTCTAAAAAATGTCTGCAACAGGAGATAGCGCGCAGCAATCGACTAGTTCGGGTGGGTTACCGTCGATTGAGCGACTCGATGGTAGTTCAAACTATTCAAACTGGAAGTTTGACATGGAGTGTGTGTTGGTCCATGACGAGCTATGGAACTACATCATTGCCGAACCAGACGTAGCAGACGCGATCGCTGTAAAGAGGGATCAAAAGGCAAGAGCGAAAATATGTCTTATGATCAACAAAAGTTGCAAGGTGCACGTGAAAAGTGCGAAAACGGCAAAGCAAGCATGGGAAGCCCTGAGGTCAGCGTATGAAGACAAGGGAATAAATAACAAATGCAGGTTATTATCTCGCCTTGTGAGCATAAAACTGGAACAGTTTACCTCAGTACCGGAGTATGTGACGGAGGTCATGAAGGTATCCCAACAGCTTAACGACCTTGGCAAGGAGATTGATGACGAGTTGTTAGCCACCTTAATGCTACAGGGACTAACGGAAGAGTTTATGCCCATGAGACTAGCCCTGGAGAACACAACAACTACACTTACCACAGACTATGTCAAGACGAAGCTGCTTCAATTGACTTCATACCGGAGTGAGTCAAATCAGAGTGAAGCAGCCCTTACCTCCAGATCCAAGAGAAGACCAAATACAACACAGAAGAAGTGTATACCACCGTCACAGAAGACCCCAAAATGCTTCATTTGTGATTCTGCGCAGCATAAAGCACGAGACTGCCCTGATAATCCCCGGAAGAAGGCGACGGCGCACGCTACGATGCACACAGCGGTGCATGCAGCGGCAGACACTGTAGACGACGGAGCGCTCCACAGTGCCATGGCGACGTCTACCTCTTCAAGCAGATACGAGTTCATCGTGGATACGGGAGCATCAGAACACATGACGTATAATAGGGAGTGGTTGAGAAATTATGTTAAGCATAATAAGATAGAGATTTCATGTGCGGATGGCGGTAAAGTATATGGTATAGGAAAAGGAGATGTGGTAAGTAAAGATGGAAGGAATGTGTGTGTAACAGGAGCTATGTATGTACCTGACCTAACAGTGAACTTACTGAGCGTGAGTACATTGGTAAAGAGAGGAAGGGTAGTAGTATTTTCTAAGGCTGGATGCGAGATTTATGACTCGAATAATTGCGTAGTGAAAGGAAAAGTGACTGTAAGGTGTATGGAAGAGAGAGGTGTTTACAAACTTAAACATTATCCACAGTGCACGGCACCGAAGGCGGCGCTAGCGACTGACGTACACAACGGTGAGTCACTGGAGTTATGGCATCGGAGGATGGGCCACCTTGGAGTACGCAATCTAAAGCTAATGAGAGATAAGTTAGCAAACGGAGTAAGTTTTCAAAATTCTAATAATAGGTTAGAATGCATTGCTTGTCTGTTAGGAAAACAGACAAGGCAGCCCTTTTCAAAGCAGAAGGCTTCTAGAGCCAAGGATGTACTGGAGCTTGTACATTCTGACATCTGTGGGCCTATGAGTGTTGAATCGTTTACAGGTTTTAAATATTTCATGACATTTATAGATGATAAAACGCGGAAAACTTTCATGTATGCACTCAGGAGAAAGAGTGAGGCCGTAGAGAAACTTAAAGAGTTTAAGGTGCTTGTAGAGACACAGACCGGTAAGAAACTGAAAGCAATCCGGACAGATAACGGGAAAGAGTACGTCAACAAGGAGATGGAACAATTTACCAAAGATAATGGTATTGTTCACCAGCTAACCGTCGAGTATACTCCTCAGATGAACCCATGCGCGGAGAGAGCGAACAGGACAATTTGCGAGAAAAGCAGGAGTATGTTGCAGGAAGCAGGCTTGGATGAGCGCTTCTGGGCGGAGGCCGTCAGACATGCAGTTTATCTGAAGAACCGCTCACCAACGATCGCTGTCCACAACATGACGCCAGAAGAAGCCTGGACTGGCAAGAAAACTGACGTAAGCCACATTAAAGTGTTTGGATGTAAGGCGTACATGCATATTCCTGACCAGAAACGCAAGAAATGGGATCCTAAGAGTAAAGAGCTTATTCATGTAGGATATGAAGAGAACACGAAGGCGTATAGGTTAGTTGACCCCGTTACACACAACGTGCACAGAGCGCGCGACGTTGTATTTTTTGAAAATACTCCAGCTGGCAACCAAGGTAAGAAGCCTTTGCTTTCATCAGTGGTACCAATAACGGACGTGCTCAGTGATGAGGCGCCATCTATACAGCCAAGTACTAGTGTAGAACCTGTTGCTGCTACTGGAGTAGAACCACCGCTTCAAGGACAAGGTGGTGATGGAGAGAGAGGCTCTCCCCAGTCTGAGGACGAAGAGTGGGCTACATCCGATGAAAGAGGACAATCAGATGTTGAAGAAACCTCCCATAATGATGAGATATCAGGCAGGAGATACCCACTACGAGTAAGGAAACCAAAACAATTTCCAGATTTTGTAGCCTATCAAGCGGCTAATGTACTTCAAGATCCTTTAACTGTCCAGGATGCATTATCGAGAGAGGATAAAGCAAAGTGGAAAGTTGCGATTGAGGAGGAGTTAGAGGCTCTCAAGAAAAATAAAACGTGGACGCTAGTGAAGCCACCGAGGTCGTGTAACATCGTTGATTCGAAATGGATTTTTCGAATCAAAGAAGAGGTGGGGGGAAAGATCCGTTACAAGGCACGACTCGTTGCGAGAGGCTTCAGTCAACGCAGAGGCGTTGATTATTTCGAAACGTTTGCGCCTGTGGTAAGGCACAGTTCGTTGAGAGTTCTGATAGCTTTAGCAGCTAAAATGGATTTAAAAATAGACCAAATGGATGTGAAAACAGCATTCCTAAATGGGAACTTGAGTGAAGTCGTTTACATGAAACAACCGGAGGGTTTTCAAGTAAGAGGCAAAGAAGATCATGTGTGTCTTTTACAAAAGGCTTTATATGGTCTTAAGCAGGCTCCACGGGCGTGGAACACAAGACTTCATTCTGAGCTTCTGAAGTTGAAGTTCAAGAGATCAGAGAATGAACCGTGTGTCTACATGAGAGCACAGGATGGTAAATTGATCATCGTTGCAATTTATGTAGATGACCTGTTAATATTTTGGAATAATGAGCAAGAGATGCTCTCACTCAAGAAAGAGTTAAAATTGATCTTTGAGATGAAAGATCTAGGAAGAGCTGAACTGATGCTAGGAATTCATATAGATCAGGGTCTTAATGGCATTATGATACATCAAGAGAAATATGTAGATAAACTTTTAAAAGCATTTAATATGGAAAACTGCAAACCAGTGATGACACCAGCTGTACCAGGACAGAGGCTAGAAAAGGTTCCAAGTGATAAGAAGTTGGATGAGAAAATCCCTTATAGATCTTTAATAGGCTCACTTATGTATTTAGCAGTCTGTACGAGACCTGATATAGCTCACGTGGTCAATTATTTGAGCCAGTTCAATGAATGCTACAGCGAGCAACATTGGATTGCGGCTAAAAGAGTGCTTCGATACTTGAAGGGTACAAAGAAGCTAGGAGTGATGTACTCAAGAGAGAAACGCCAAGAAATGGTAGAAGGCTATGCTGATGCCGATTATGCTGGTGATAGCGATCGACGTTCATATTCAGGCATAGTATTCTTAATTCAAGGAGGAGCAGTTTCGTGGTCAAGTACTAAACAGCGCACTGTGGCACTTAGCACTGCAGAGGCAGAGTATGTCTCAATGTCAGAGGCAGCTAAGGAAGCCGTGTTCCTAAGGCGATTTGTTTTGGAACTGACTGGAAAAGAATACCAACAAGCTTTAACGGTATTTTCAGATAGTCAGTCTGCAATTGCCATTGCATATAATCCAGTTCACCACCAACGCACGAAGCATGTTGATGTGAGATATCACTTTGTGCGAAATGCAGTTGAAGCAGAGGATATAAGGTTAGAGTATCGCGAAACTGAGAGGATGGTTGCGGATATTCTTACCAAGCCTCTCCCCAGAGGCAAGTTTGAGTGGTGTGTTAAGAGTATGGGTTTGTGTGTATGAGAACGCGGTGTATTGAGAGTAGTGTGTGTTGTGTGAGTGTGTATATGTATGAACATGAGTTGTTTGTATGTATGCATGAGATTAAGGAGGAGTGTTGAAGCAAAGAGGTTTTGCTGATATAATCTCAGGCAGGTAATAATTTTATGTTTTTTAATATTGTTACCTGAGATGTCACTTCTGAATAAAATGTTTTTCGGTTGTCAATGATTTTTTCAATGTATTTTATTTTAACCGTTTCATTATGTTTTGGTAATCACGATCTACAGTTATTAGAGAAACCTAAAGTAACAGGGAACCTCTAACAATTAATAACCTAGATTTGGAAAGATATTAGGCAAAATATCAAATATTATGCTGATCGCCTAGTAGTGCGAAAATAACGGCTTTAATAAAACCCAGATCTTTTGACACGCGGGATTTATGAGGGAAAACTGTTCCTACTTGATTTATAAACTACTTCATCTCAGTCATTTAATTAAGCAGTTCTAAATTCTTGATTGGGTAAGTCGTAGGTAGTTTTTCGATCAATAAATTCTGGCTTAGGCTGTATCAAAGCTTCGAATAGGTTTTTAAATGGAGTGACGATTTAACGACCGATTCTAATAAGGTTTGGAATCAATCAATTTTTATTTCGTCTCGATTGATTATAGAGAATATGCAAATACATTTTTTTGTATCAATGATATTATTTTTCAAGGTTTTTCAGTTTTTGTGGTAGCCTAGACATTGTGAACATAATTTGACGGTTTTATTTAGAACTTTGAAACGAGTTATGCCATGATTCACAGACGTATTTTGTCGTCGAGTTCCAGCTTTTTGTCATACGATAATGTCACTTGTGTCTTCAACTTATCGTCCCTTGTCCAGTATATTGTTAGTTCTACAAACAAAAAAAAACTATGGTTTACTTTGTAACGGCTTACTTTACCGCTTCCAGCCCTGACGGTTTCCTGTTCATTTGCATAGACAAAATGTAGGCCAGCGTTACGTATGCCTTCAACCATGAATCTGCTGGTTAGTACTAGTAGGTTACTTGATAATCAAAATTAACATAATATTGTCAAAGTTTTGGAAAAGTAGGTCTGTTTGAACGAAACAAAATCCGATGGTGGCTCAGTACTACATTAGATTTTTGTGCCCGGGACAACAATCAATTCGAATATAAGTCTTTCAGCTTGTCGTCTTATTTCTTCCTGATTATATGTTTTCTTGTCAATCTTGCTCAAGTCTTGACAACTTTTGAACATTGATCCTGATCGTAGACGACCCTACTCAGAGGCGTAAACACGGTACTAAACAAAAACTAGACAAATAGAAATGCGAAAACCTTGAGTAAGATGTCTGAGCAAACTACTCAATCGACCGAGACGTATTAAAAAGCAAGAAATTGTAAACCATACGAATTCTAGAGAGAGAGAACCAAATGAATCCGTAGTTTCACACAATAGACAGCCGCGAACGTAATACGAGAAAATGAAAGAGGTTTCATTCAACTTTTAGAAAAGAAAGGTGGGCGTAAAGTTTGACTGACAACTTTGGACGATGCGAATAATGAAAAGTTTTCTTGCGGCGAAAATTATTTTTAGTTTTAGAATATTACGTATAGTTTTGATTTATTTGAAACCTAGTATGATCTAGATTGAGTTTTCTTAATCTTATTATGATCTATAAGTATTTACTTGTGCGAGAAGAAAACAATTTGGGATAATTGAGATAGTTTCTTATAGAAACTGTCCTTATATGCACAGGTTTTCTTCGTGATTAATAAGGATCTGAAAACGAAATTCAAAATCCGAAGTACCTAATTAAATTCAGTCACTGTCATTTATTTTAATGAACCTCAACAATTTCTTAACTTCAATATCAGACACGGTCTTGACATTGACGAAGAAATCAATGGCAAAATAACCAAAGAAGGAAGCAAACGATTGTTGTATACCCTTAAAATTCCGCTTGTGTATCGATTATGTAAATGTTCGGCTGATGACACGAATATAATCTCCGTCGTAATTATCGAGCCAAAAGCAATTTACTTTGTCCCAGGATCAAAATACCAGATTAAAATGCTGACGTGACAAGATTACCACCGTACGTATCTCACTTTCTTGATATTTCTAGACATGTAAGAATTTTAGATTGTCATCGGCGCTATGTGTTTGTACCACAAAAACCTTTGCGTGGGATTCTACAGGATAATAGATGCCCTTGAGGATTTGTGGCACTCCTAGTCTGGTACGTCTTTACTGTATGCACATGTAGAGAATGTATGATTTTGTAAAAATGGTGCTGTAGCCATTTGTTGACTAAGAAGGATAACTTTATCTACCTGAAGATGCATGTTGGAAGATGTCTTGATGTCGCTACTGTTACTAGATTTTGTTGACTGATTAGCGATTGTATAACAACGTGAGCTGCATGTAAGCATTACAAATCAAGCTGTATGAATTGCTCTGAATCTACACGACGTCATAAAACCTTTTAGTATATTTGAAATGATAAAAAATATAAATTCTGCTCAACTTTGTAAACATCACATAACATAAGTGAACAAACAGAGGAAAGTTGCTACAATAACTTTCGGTCACAACTTTCAGCAAAACGTAGCTGGCAAATAATGTCTGTCCCAAAATCAACAATTTGAAAATTCCCGAATTGGCAGAACTTCAAGGTAGGTTAAACGTTAACGTGAGCGTTGGCACAGCGTTATGCTACGTTATGCCCCTCATGACACTTGCCTGCATGCTATACAGTTTTAATAAGCTCATACGAGGTACGACGGTATGGAACATCTGCACCAAATTTTATCGCTGGGTTAAATTTTGAACGGTCATGCATATTTGAATCGTGTTCAAGGTCCTTTGTATTGAGATGTTTAGTTGTACCTGCTTCATCATCGATGTACTGTTATATTGGTTTCAAGTGAAGAGTGGGTATGCAAAAATTGTTTACCTCCCAAATACCCGTTGTTGTATAAGGTCCTTCAACCAAAAGTTCTTTGAGTTCAATGTTACTTTCATTAATAACTGTAAGTGTAAACCTGCAACATCCTCGATACAATATTATCCAATAATATTTTTACCTTTCCATAGTTCTGAGATTTTTTTGAGAAGTTGGTCTTCAATCTACACGTCCACACAAATATTCCAAAGAGGTAGTTTGTAAGTTTGGATGTAGGGGTAATCTTCAGAATTATTGATGGATGGGGAAGCTACATTACCCCGAGTGTCATAGGCTATATTTAAAACATTCCCTTGGGATAATTTTCAACCACAACGCAAGTGAAGCCGCGAGCAAAATCCAGTTCTTTATAATAATATGTTTCAAATACCCATAAGGCTCAAGTTCAGGACTTCTGAGAGGTTTGACCTTGCATGAACACAATGCCGTGTAATGATGGCGGTGCCATTGTCAACTAACCGTACTCAGATCATCGATATCTGCATTATTATTGCTTTAGAGTTAAGAAGTACTGTACCTGTCACTTTATTGAAAGAAAATACTTCGAAACTGATGGAACCAACTTAGGTATATGTATTTGATTAAATCTAGGCTCAATTTTTCATGAGGAATAAACCAAACATTTCATGCTGATTTAATATTTTGTAGGGTAGAACTAAGTACTTGGCAGCCTTTAAAGAACCACTTTTACTTACATAAGCTTTACTTCTTTTTATTCTATGGTGAGAACTTTCAATAATGTTGTGATTATTAAAAACTTGTTTGGTATATTGTGAAGTATTTTTAATAGAGTAGAAAGGTTCTTATGTAAATATGGCAAGAACTTTACCTTTCATTTTACCATTTCCAGCATTGAAGTCTTTTCATAAAAGTTTCTATTCATCTGGTATAGCTTAATAAATTCCCAATATCGGTATGGCAATACCGTTTTTATGGAACGTGTTTTATCTATTGACTGTGTGACCTTGTGACACAACTTTTAGGACTTATTTATTACACAAAAATATCATAGAATATGGGACTAGACAGTTTGTTCTGAATTTCATATTCTTATCTTTTATTTTTCTTTTGTGCTCATTTCTTTTTTTTTGTTATTTTATTTGTGGCATGTATGACATATTTCAGTTTTCAAGATAATGTTATGTTTAGTCAGCGTCCTGTCACTTATAGTACTTTTTCAAGTTCGCATAACCCGCAGAATGTTTTTATTCACATTCGCATGACGTTGTAGATTTTATCGATCGTTATCATTCACTTGTTCGGGCTTACGTTTTATTTCTTCAATTCTGCCGTCAAGTAAACTGTGATTGGATTCGTATCTTGGTTTCTGAACGTCTAAATATATGTGTGTATTTCTTGATTTATTAGTTTTTCTAAGAAATTGTGTGTTACGGTAGTTGATATAACTTTTTATATACATCTGTATTTATTACCTTTTGGATTTAAAATAATAAATCATTCTGTAAAAGAAGTTTCTGTTCTTTAGCAGACAACTTCTTGAACTCGTCTCTTTTGCGAGTTGGTTAAGATTTTGAACTTGATATCGTTCTGGCATATTCTATAAGCTAAAACTTTTGAATGTTCCCGTTTATCCAGAAAGTAAGTCTTGATTTGTATTTAGACTGAGCATTTGTTAAGTGTCAATTGTTTTGTCAAAACTCTTTTTTTTATTTCAAAATGGGTCTGCTCTTGACCTCGATCACGCCTGATGGAAAGTGATGGATGAGATCTATAATGGGACGAGCGTGCCCAGAAGATACCTGTTTAATCTTGGTTTAAAGGCAGACGGGTTAAATGTGGGAGGGATGGCAGATGGCAGAGAGTTCCACACTTTGGCTGTGCACATAATAAACGCTCTTAGTTCCGACGAACAATGATAACAATGATGGCAATGCTTCTAAAATTGATTAAAAACAGTCGATGAAAAGTTCCGTCGAAAGTTTTTATAACCACGTATTATAATGAAACCGCAATAACCATACAACGTTGACAAAAATGGCGATTCCATATACCGTAAGAGAAGTCAATAAAGTCATTCTTTTGTAAGATGATACACCAGTCTAGCATTTTTTTAGATCTATTGCCAATAAAAATAATTAATGACACCTACTGTGACATGCGTTTACACAAAATGTATATTTTTAAGTTTATGAATTGTAATATGATACCTAATATATCAGTCAAGTGTTAAAACGGTTTGAGTGATAAGATCTACTCTTTAACCTAAAAAGTATTGTATTACACTTGCTGAGCGCTTGATATACTGGTCTTAACTATATGAGCAATCAACACGGGTGTTAAAATGAAGACTAACGGTGGAAAATTGTCAAAAACATTTGTATTTTGATATTTTTTGTAAGATTGTTTCGTGGTGATTGGCCGTGAGCGTATGTGTTGAAAACTGACCATTTTGTGAATTTTAGCCATATTATTAATGTGTTTCTTGAGTTTGATAAATTAAATACGGTATTCAACATAGGTATAAATTCTATAATTCAGCAAAGTAAAACCTACAAGGTATACGAATACGGATCATTGAATTTCCTCCACATTCATTGCTTTGGATTAAAAAGAGCTTGGTGTTAATTGCGTACTAGCAATGTAATCGGTACAATCGCCAGCACATCAAGTTGCCACAAACTGTCCAAATAATTTTAAACCATAAAATGATGGTGGTTAAGTTCAAAATCGAATGAGAAAATTTTGACAGTTCGTGGTAATTTGCAAACTACACGCTAGTACAAATATACATCTGTGTATTAATACAAATTGTTTTTGACACTAGTTTCAGCCTTTACTCCGGCCGCAAACCTTAAAACCTCTGGGGTGTTTTAGTTGATCTGTATATACAGTAGTTTCGAAAATTCCTATCTTGTGATGTTTTTCTACATCCTCTAAGGAATAGTACCTCATATCATCTTTTTTCCTAGATCTCTTCATTTTGTGCTTCGTTGTCTGCCACTCAACCTGCAGCCAGTTTGTCACGGAACAACTATAAGTTACACAAAAGAAGATGTTTATGATTTTGTACAAGGATATTTTTGTTCGCTTGCAGTCAAGTCGCCTACGAGAAGCATAGCAAAACTCGGCGGCATGTGCTCGGATTTATTTCCCTGTTTGACATTCATAACTTGTGCGGAATAACAAGCAGTTGATACATTTTACTGCTTTTACGCAACCCTTAAATAACTAATGACATAAATATTTACTTTGTAATGGTGTTTATATTTTGAATGACAGTAGCACAGTTTTTTGGCTATTCAGTGGCTGATAATTATCAACCTTACTACTTATATGGCGTTTCTAATAGTTTTTTTTTTTTAAAAAAACGTTGCCCCACACTAGGAATTTCTCCTGTATCGTGGGTGCGTTTACAAACATTTAAACTCACATACACAAACGGCCAGACCCGGAACAACTATCTGTAGGCCATACAAATATTTGTTCCGTGCGGGGATCGAACCCGCGACACGCAACGCAGCAATTAAATCCGTAGATGGAATAACGGCCGCTCGGATCAATCTTCAGACTAAGCCGCGCTCGCCTAGGTTGGTCTGTGGATGGGTGACCACCCATAACATACAGAGTTCCCTCGGTGCCTCGGAAAACACGTTGATCCCGACTGTCATTTGTAGATCTTTGACAGACGTTATAGGTAGTCTGTGGCCCAAATTTCTGACAACCAGTCTTACCAAGGGGTATCGTATTACCCAGTACTAACTGGGTTGTGGAGGTCTTCATGTAAAATACTGGTATTCAGCTGCATCCGGTTAGACGTGAAGCCGAACCCAACAAAGTTGGGAAAAGGCTAGGCAACTAATGAACTCCTACATAAATGTGACCAAAAATTAAACGGAATCTCTGAAGCAAAAATCACCAATCCGAATGCATGAATTTTTGATTTTAGTTATCTTTTTAACTAAATTTTACTAGTATAATATTATGGTATTATTCCCGTTATCTCATCTCACGACAAGTCCATCACGAGTTCTATATTTGGTGAAGTGCTTTACAACTTCCGATACTAATACTGGTGACATCATGAAGTTCGTAAACACGTGCAAAACCAAATAAATCGTTAGTTATAAAAACATGAAAACAAATGGAAATGACAGCACTAGTCCTGTAGATCGAGAGTCTGTCATTGACAGGTTAAAATGCCCATTGCCTGTACATTTTTGTGTACTAGGTACCTGCTCCACAAGTGTGTGTATTCGTTAGGTATAGTATCATCAACCGGTTTGTATTTATGTTGTAGTCGCTGTCGGAAATCCGGCACTTAATAAAAATATTATTTTTAAAATCCTTTTTAGTTTTTGCTATGATGATTAAGATTCATTGACGTCTAAATAACTTATTAAGTTGACCTTCAATACATTATACCTATATTTAGATAAAATTGTGGGGAACATTATTAAAATTGTGGGAAGGAGCTCGTAAATAGCAGCCGCTTGGGTCGATCTTTAGGTTAAGCCGCGCTTGCTTAGGTTGGTCCGTGGATGGGTGACCATCCATTACATACCGAGTTTCCTCCGTGCCTCGGAAAACACGTTAAGCCCTTAGTCCCGGCTGTAATTTGTAGATCTTTGATAGTCGTTAAGGTAGTCAGTGTCTCGAAAGTCTGACAACCAGTCTTACCAAAGGGTATCGTGTTACCCAGTGCTAGCTGGGTTGTGGAGGTCAGATAGACAGTCGCTCCATGTAAAATACTGGTATTCATCTGCATCCGGTTAGACTGGAAGCTGACCCCAACATAGTTGGGAAAAAGCTAGGAATGATGATGTAGGGAACATTATCTCTTAGTTAACTTAAAACATCTGTTGACTTTCTTTTTTTTTTTAATCGTTGCCCGACACTAGGAATTTCTCTTGTTTCGTGGGTGCGTTTACAAACATTTAAAAGAGGGTTTGGGAAATCCCGACTATTTCAAAGTCCCGGGACACCAGACAGGCTACAAAGTCTCGGGAATTCCCGGGTCTTCGAGACTTTTAAGTTTTTTTTTATTAGGGGCTTTTTTTGATGAATTTTAATTGAGTCAATTTCTGGTGAAACGTATTAGATTTTTTTTTTTTTGGTAAAAATCTACATTTATTAAACAGAAAATTAAATCTTGATAAGTTAACGGTAATTTAAATATCCGTCTTAATAATTGCTTTGTTTATATCTTTTAATAACATACAGATTCACTTTGAAGCACTTAAATCTTAAAGTTATAAAACGAACTTAGTTAAAAATCATACTAATTCTTAATAATTTTACTATTATCTAGTAATTCTAGTATCAAATCATTGGTCATAATCACAACATTGTTAATTCTCATAATCACAACATTGTTAATTCTCATAATCACAACATTGTTCATTCTCATAATCACAACATTGTTAATTCTCATAATCACAACATTGTTAATTCTCATAATTGTTAATTCTCATAATCACAACATTGTTAATTCTCATTATCACAGATTTGATTCATAATTAAATAATCTAAATATAAATAATAAAACAGACTTATAAATCAGTCTTTTAAATAATCAACCTACACATTAATTAAACTTCTTTGCTGATTTAATAATAGAATAGGCTTTTAGACAATCTGTTTCTCATTTTTGTAATAATGCCACAGGACAAGAAGAACACTCTCGTTTTCAACAGATGTCGGTTTAATTGTGTTTAAGGCTTTATACAGTAGTTCCAAACTAACAATTTCGACAATATCGTCTCGTCTCGAGTCTCGACCCGAAAGTCCCGGGACTCAAGACTACTAAAACTACGAAAAGTCCCGGCCCCAAATCTTAATTTAAACTCACATTCACAAACAGCCAGACCCGGAACTACTACCCGTAGGAAATACAAATATTTGTTCCGAGCGGGAATCGAACCCGCGACACGCAGCGCTGCAGCCAATCACTCAGCCACTACGCCAACTGTACCGTCAAACTTACTGTCAATAGATCGTAAAAATCTTCTTGACCGCTCTTTTCATCCCCATATGAGAAGAGGTCGTTATCTCTAGAGAGAAATCACAAGCTTAAATCACAACTTGTTAAATAATGTATATTGCATCGTCAGTTGACATAACATAATGACAGTTTGACTATGTACCGTAAATCTTTTTACATTTCTTGTTCCTAATTATTTCCGTTTGAAACGGAAACCTTCCTGGCGACGGAACATGGTTAATGAGATATCATGAGTATGGAGTAATGGATTTTATGGGTTAGGTAACGTCGTTGGAAATCGATAGAATATAAATTAGATTTACCTACTTTAAAGTCCTGGTTTTCGGATGCTGCCGGAGTATTTAGAAGTTCAAATTGTCTTTGTTAACCAAAGCATAAATATTCTTTTAATGGTATACAGGTTTACCTATATTTAAAAGTAGCTTTTGCTTGGCCTCGTTCCCGATATGTACGGAAATTAATCCAGGGGAACATTTTAAATGTAGCGTAAGACACTCGAGAATAATGTAACTTACCGTTAGTGAAAAATTTTCGGAATCGGATTAGGAGTTTCGAAGATTACACCCCAAATACAAACTTACCTCTTTACAATATTGGTATAGAGTACTATAGATTATGCAAACTGATGACTTTTTTTGACGTGATCGACAAACTTAGGTAAAAGAAAAATTGCAAGGTTTCATATTTGCAAATAAGGATTCGTATACGTCTTGAATAAACAGAAAAGCTAACTAACACAAATGGTTTACCACGTTTCCTTTAGAGGATCATGTTTATTTAAAAGCAGCAAGAAAGCGTTGCATTATTTTTTAGCTTTAGAGTAAAAAGTTTGAATAATTTAAGTAAGAAAAAATAAACAACGTATGTAACAGCAACATAATGCAAATTGCCTAGTCGGTAGTAGCAAGGCAGTCTCTTTTTCTTTGCGTGTCGATAGACTCAAATACTACCCGACCAGTATATAGCCACCTGCACAGCTCTTTCGTTGGCTTCATTTAAATCCTGGAAGATGCAGGCAGTCTCTAACATCAAGAGAATAAAGTTAATAATATAAAGAAGCGTAAGTAAAGAAGACTAGTAACTATCCAGAAGGTCAGAATTTATTACCTGCCTACTACTTATATTGATCAGTGACCTTGCAGCAATAAGTAATGCTTTCAGTCCTCATTTATTATTTTCTTTTGGCATTCGATTGGTTTCTTTGTTATTTTGACGCGAATAAATCCCGTGCGATTCGAGTCTGATTCGATTCACCTGAATAGTGATGCGGCAAACGCATGTTTATTCTGACAATCGATTAACAAAAGGTATCGAGATGAATTCAAATGCGATTACTTTATTTGTTCAGTGTTAATGAAGTGTATGATTTTAGAAACCCTTTTAGCAATGATGTGGGCGGATATGGTTTGTAGGTTTTTATTTGGGAATGCAATAACGTAAAGATATATTATTAGGAGTATTATAATACTGATAGCTAATATACCTTCTTATAGATTTCTGTTTGGTTTATCTAAGAAGACCTCTTCATCATCTGTGAAGCCATTTCCCGATAATATTAGGGCTGGCTTCCAGTCTGACTGGATGCAGCTGAATATCAATGTTTTACATGGATCGACTACCTATCTTACCTACACAATCCAGTCACTGGGTTCTACTTACGATATCCCTTTGTAAGACTGGTTGTCAGTCTTTCGGGTTCTGACTACTCGTAACGACTGAAAAAGATCTACAAATGACGGCCGGGACTAATGACTTCACGTACTTTCTGAAGCGCGGAGGTGGATCTAAAAGACCGCATTTTAGAATAATTTTGTCTTAAACCCCTTATAAAACTCAAACAGCGTTACATCCCAAAATGCATTCAGCACGTCCAAACGACGCTTACATATTATTTTCAACTTTATTGCATGACTTTTATTACTTTTAATAAAACCGCAAAATGTTCACGAATTCTCGTTCCCGGACATTCGAACCGGTTTTGAAATATTTGGGAGAGGGCTACCACAATCCCGTTTTCGTATTGTTCGACAGTTTCAAAGGAGTGATGTCCATTGCTGCATGACTGTATTGTTTGATTGACCTTTTGCGTATGAAAGGGACGATGGAAATTGGTTTTTAGATTTTAGTTCGTGATGTGTTCCTATTACAGGTTGTATGAAAAGGAATGATATCAAGATGGTAATTTCAGGTTTGCCGGGGTATTTCGTGGGGAAATACTTGAAACCGACGCAATAATGATCTTATGAAGCAGTGTTGAGTTACATGTTATTTAGTTAAATTAAAATTGAGATAAGATGCCGTCCGTCTGATGACTTTTAAATACAAATGTTACAGAAATGTTGTCTTAATTTGAGCACTTACTTGCTTGCTTTACGAACTGAGTGACATGACATGATTGCCTTTAAGAATGTAATCTGTATGGATTTCAGCTCAATATCACGAGAATGAAATTAAAATTAATTAAAACCGACGTGGTCCGTTTAATAATTGTGATATAATCAATGTATCACCAATATAGACATATTGAAACGCTGAAAAGCCGCTTTGTTGTTGGGCGCTCGGTAAAGTTGAAATCCGCTATGAAAAGGCAGATTACTCGTCATACGTAGCTCTCCTAATTGAAACGAGAACTCGATATTTTCACATTTACCTATTCGTGTGCGTAGGTTTGAAAATAAAATGGAAAATAACTTGTATCATTTTCAAGTAGGTAGGTAGTCTAGGTAGGTATTACTGGATAACAATTTGTGTTCGATGATTGGTAATTACGTATGAGGCTGATACCTAGGTACTAGTAAATGACAACATGAAAAATGAACGTTCTACTAAGATTTATCGTGGATACTTCATTTTCACGAAAATGATAATTACTCGTCAGTCGCAAGCGCGACTGCTGAGCATGAGGTCATGGGTTCCATTCTTGGGTCGGGCAAAGTGTTATTGGGTTTTTCCGTCGGAAACTCAGTAACAGCCACAGTAATATACTACTACTACATTATTCATGGTAATAGGCTCGCCCCCTATTACATGGGACTTAAAAGGTAACAGGCTAAATGTGGGTGTACTATTAGGTACACCTCTGCCTAACCCTTCGGGGATTACAGGCGTGATGTTATGGGAAAGTTCAAAACGTACCAACTTCATTTTAAATTGACTGAAAATTCAATACGTAGGTTTGTGGGCGGTTTCTATTTTTCAGTTTCTCATTTCCTAAGAAAAGCTTCAGGAAAAACCGTTGACATATTGCTCCATTGCAAACTAACTACGTGAGCTCGTAGTAGGTAAGTAGCTCTCCTATTCTATCAATTAAACTCCAGAAGTTACCACGTATTCAGTACATCATACAGTAATAAGGAAAAATTGAACAAATAATTATGTTCTATTTTTCTTTCATATTAGAGGAAACTGCGTAAATGAAAAATAGTTTGAGAAACCCACGTAGTACTCTAGTACGCAAACGGGACTGTGTAGCCCGACATAGTCCCGTTTGCGTACTAAATGAATAATTCCCTGGTTTGTTTATTGAAGCCTCTCTAGTCTATTTTAATACATAAAGTTGACTATTCTTAATGTATCTAAGTAACTTATCTTTCCAAAATTTTGCAGTATCGCAAGCTGGTTCTTTGTCAAAAATAATCTATGTGAACAAAAAATCGCAAGAGTTCTCTTATATTTTCACGAGGTAACACGACAGGGTTACACAGTCTCGTTCTGCGTAATAGACTAATAATTCACTCGTTTGTTTATTGAACCCTCTATTCTGTTACATAGAGGGTATGTACTGAACCCTATTGTTTAGGGATGATAAATTAGTGAAGCTTACCTGTCGGGCTGGGATTAGCACCCTCGAACGGACTCAATCGACACCCCCGCGTGTCGTTTGTACCTTTTTATTTGCATTTGACTGTTGATTAATTTGTATTGGAACAAAAGCACGTCCTGTATGTTCTACAGGTGGATTATTATTGTATTGTGTGGTTGGTAATGGCTTAATCGATCACTGTGCTGTCGTGGTGGAAGGCCGTTGGTGTGGTATTAATGATTGTATTAAAACATGTGATAGCTATGGTTAAATTTGGTCTGGTTTTTTATTTTAAAATGTAACGGTTCCTACATATTAATTTACCTCTTGTTTAGAGGATGACATATGTGTATTGATCTGCTTTGTATTTTAGAGGTTTTCTATTTAAGCACTTGGCACTTGGTTTTGTATTTTGTTTTGTTTTTTAAATAAAGCACTTTGAGTGAATTACCTGAGATACAGGTTTATTCCTAGTTCAGGTAGATTCCAATTATTGTATACCTATTGATTTAAGGCCATATTGTAAATATTTTTGTATTTCAATAAACAATTTCATTTCATTTACTTTTATGTTAGAAAAAAGTTCAATGGAAAACATTGAAGTTAGATTTTTTTTGTTTATTTGTAATACCTAATTAATAGGAATAACTTTACAAGGTGACATAAAACAAGCTGCTTTGTTCTCATTGAAAGATTAGCTCGTTTATCTCAGATGATATTTCCTGAAAAACACGACATCATTTGAAAACATAGCTATAAACCAGTGAACCGTTCCAATTTCACCACCAAACAACCCGAAGGTTAGCCAAAACATTTTTCTTATAAAACTCTAAAAACGAAATCTAATTTCTTTTACGCTAACACGAGAAGTAACACGATAATATTAAAGTCACAACAATTACGCCTCACTTATCGGCGCGTCTCGTCGAGTTTTTGCCAAGTGCTCGACTTGTGTGAGTTATGACGGCGAACGTCAGCTATCTTGAAGATAAATCAAGCTCGAGCTTCTTCGGCCATCTTCGGGCATCCTCGGAGAAGCTCGAGCCACCTTAACGAGCTTCTTATGTTTGAGATGTAAGCTCTAGAAAAACGTAGGTACCTTTGTTAGTACTAACGTGGATAAGCCTTTGTTTGTTGAAAGGATTTTCTTAATCGAGAATGTTCCTGTGATGTTTCATTGTGCAAAGAAGCTGTTTGTTATATTTCCATGTCGTCTGTAAGCTGTATTTCTTGTTTCTTGTTCAGCTTGGCACGTTATGCTTGTCGTTATTTTCATGGAAAATTACTGCTATATTTTCTAGTAAGAATAAGTTTTCATATCTACGTGAGTGTGGCATTCGTTTTAGAAATTGAAATAAAGAGTTCAGAGTTTTCAAAATATGACCTGAGCTTAACAAATAAAATAGCATTGCAAGTAAGAGAGAAGAAAAATATGTACGCTCATGTTGTAGTTTTTAACAAATTAATATGTTGTTTTTGTCATGAACAAGACTGACTTTCGTTCGAATAACTCAATTGCCATTTCACGTGTGCTTACGAGGGAAATCACAAGTTCTAAAGACAGTTAGTTATTATTAGTTACACCTCATGTTTACTTGGACGATACTAAGACGTCAAACCGTCAATGTAATTACAGTTGCGTGCGAATTGGAATGTGCCAATAAATTAACTCGGATAAAATCTGTTCATTAAAGAAAAATGTGCGTAAAGTAAACCGTTAATTAGAATTGTATTTGTAAACGGCAGTATCTTGAACTGAAACCCTAGCCCTTACGCGTGACGAACGTGAACGTCAAGTTAATTCAAACAATATTAATCAAATATTGTTTGAATTAACTTAATTAAACGACTAATAGAATACGACTGCAACTACAACTACAGTCGCTCCATGTAAAATATGGGTAGGTATTCAGCTGCATCTGGTTAGACTGGAAGCCGACCCCAACATAGTTGGGAAAAGGCTAGGCAGATGATGAGAATACAACTGCAAAAATGGCAAAAGTTAAATCCATGATCTTGAAGATTTTGGTTTTAATTTTAGTCAAAAGCACAATAAGTACCATAGTCATAGATTAAAATACAGTCTTAAAATTACATAAACATTATGTGGCAAACTGTTTTTATTTCAATTGTCAATTTATAATGAACTAGCTGTTGTCCCCGACTTCGTTCGCCTTCTCTCTCGTTCGTCCTTCCATAGGATATAATCTATCTTCTTGCCAAATTTCATAACGATCCGATCAGCCGTTTAGTCGTGAAAAAGTAACAAAAAAACAAGCAGAGTTACTTACGCATTTATAATGTTAAGTGTGGAAGTATGGATTTTCGAAACAACTGAATCTCGTAATTCGTAATTTTGCAAACTGTTGGTACGTAGAGTAACAAACCGGTAATGTCGGCAAATATTACTGACGTGGGTTCGAACGCTCTTCAGACAAATCTGACCTGAAAATGGCAGCTAATTTAGATAGGTTGCTCATGATAGACACCGGGCGTTGTTGAGAAACTTGCAAAAGGATCTATTTTACTGTGAGTATTTATCATGAGGCATCCAGCCGATATTGAATAAGTTGTGAACAGTAATAAAGACATCAAAATGGCCAGGAAAAGTGGCACTAGCTTTGAAAGCGTTTCTTATTTCTACTACGACTTTCAACAGAAATGACGTACACTTCAACCAAGTAATCTGTGCTGGCGGGAAAACACAGAACTAAAATAAATTTACCAAGTTTGACATATCGATGCGTATTTTCTTGACAAGCAGCGCCACCTTGTATTGCAAACTTAAAGTGGTCATACTGATAGTTTTTCGGTAGTTTGTGTCAATCCTGACTTTCCTGTCATCGTTACCACTTTGCCTAAGAACTAAGGACGCTTTCCCACCAGGCGAAATCATGGTTGAAGGCAGGCCCATTCATTATTATAATAAAAACGCCTTTAAGTGCTATAAGGGTTGAATACAATGCGATACGATGCTGCGATATGAGGTTCAAACCTAAGTAGGAAGAATGATAATTGGTGGACTGAAAGCTAAGTAGTAAGTATTCAATTCTAGACATAACGATGTTTGCCACAATACAGACAAAGAGACTGAAATCTGTTCACGCGTGCGACCTTCCTTGTTGTTACCTTGGCCTAAAAACGGTAGGATGGACAATAAGGCTTGGAACTTGGGGGAGCTTACTTTACAAGGAGAGAGAGTGAGACAATACAGGGTCATTATTAAATTAGCTAAACACCTACTGTATAAGTGAATCAGTATTATTTGTTTCTTATTTACAAAATCATCATCGGGTCCCGTGGTCCTGGGATGATCTCCAGGTCAGGCAAAGTTTTCTTGTTTTTTTTTTCCATTACGAATTTCTCACTAGCAGCCAGGGTGCTAACCCCCTAAGAACTACTTCTCCTTCACTTGAAGAATGACAACGTGAAATTGGTGATCTTAGTTGGCATGCATGGTGTAATAATTTAAGCACCAATAGCTAGAAAACGCTGTCTTAAAATAGGTCACTATTAAACCACTGGTAAAAGTCTGATCTTTGGCGAAAATCCATCACGTGCCGAGCCTTTTCCCTTTTAACTATATTGGGGTCGGCTTCCAGTCTAACCGGATGCAGCTGAATATCAGTATTTTTCATGGAGCTGCAGCCTATTTGATCTTCACAACCCAGTTAGTACTGGGTAGTACGATACTCCTTGGTAAGACTGGTTGTCAGATTTTCAGGCTACTGACCTCCTATAACGACTGAAAAATGTCTACAAATGACAACCGGAACCAACGGCTTAACGTGCTTTTCGAGGCACGGAGGAAACTCGGTATGAAATGAATGGTCACCCATCCACGAACCAACCTTGGCAAGCGCGGCTAAACCTTGAAGACCCGTGCAGCTGTTATTATTTAGCTACGAGCTTTTTCTTAACCCTCTGAGATCTTTGGCGAAAATCACAGAAGGTAAATTATTTACGTTTTTCTCCAAATTTTTGAACGTAGGTACTGTAGGTACTGCAATCCGAAGTTCTAATTCGTGTTCGACTGTACAGTACATGTTATCTAGTTTTAGCACAAAAGTTAGTTCTCGTACTAGGATTTGCTTTTCCAACGAGTACAAAGTTAGTTTTAAAAAGGTTTCCAAGTAAATTTCGGTTCATTTGTTGTTATTCTGAATTGTATGTGCTGGTCGTAAAATCGTATAAATACGTGTATGCTTTTATGTTATGGGTATAGGTATGTACGATGTCTTCAATAACACCCGTGTTTGACTTGTGTACATGGTTTAACACAAAAGTAACTCAGAACGTTAAATATATATTTAACTTAACCTAATCCATTCTTCCTAGCTCAGCGTGTTGTGCTGGCGCTGTTGCAGCGGCTGCGGAGTACGTCATGGGGCTAAATTACGGGTAATTCCATCTAAGAAATATTGGAAAAAACCGGCCAAGTGCGAGTCGGACTCGCGCACGAAGGGTTCCGTATCTATAATAAAAACGGCAAAAAATCATATCTGTTGTATGGGAGCCCCCCTTAATATTTTTTTTTAAATTTTTTGTATTTGTTGTTATAGCGGCAATAGTAATACATCATTTGTGAAAATTTCAGCTTTCTAGCTATCACGGTTTATGAGATACAGCCTGGAGACAGACAGACAGACAGACAGACAGCGAAGTCTTAGTAATAGGGTCCCGTTTTACCCTTTGGGTACGGAACTCTAAAAACAATTTAGAGGTCTATAGCAATTCAACTCATGTTTTCCAAAAGTAGTACTAGTTAGGGTAAGGTAAGTATTACGAATACCCAAACTTACCAAACAGAGACACCCATAAATAAATCATAAAAGATATACGTTTTTAAACTATCATAGTCACTAACAAAACAAACAGTGGACAGGACATGGTAAATATTCCGTTTCTAGTGTTAATAATAAATCATAAAAGTCTGGTAAATCCAAGTCAGTCTTCAACACCTTCGCAAAATAAAATTAACAGCACCAAAAAATACAACATCAGTCTCACTCCAGCCAATCACAAAGCGATTACAATCAGCTAAGCTTGAAGGGAAATCTGTTGCTACAAGCTACAAGACGGATGGAGAATTAAACACCACCCTGTACGAGTGATCGAGTATGAAAAATCGCTTCAGATGGCTATTCGATTGCCACTTATCGATCAACGTATGACGTGATACGAGTTAGATTGTGAAATTAGGTGTTACTTGATATTTCTATTTCGATTCGGGGAAATAGTTTTTCTGAGTGTAAGTTTGGGTAAAAGTGAGTTTAGAAGTTTATTAATGTGATATCTCTACTAACGATAGTAAAAGTATTAAATGTGGTCGTCTCGTCTTTTAAGTTTCAATATGTATTCAGAGTTGTATGACTTTTGTTTCTGTTCCAAGGAACTAAGAACTAGGCATGCTGGAGTACGATGATTTATTTGGAAATTGTGTTTTCAAAAGAGGTTTTCGTTTATAACTATCAAATCTCCGGAAATTCGTTAAGGTCGCTTCCTTTGGGTATATAGGACGTACTTATGTTCCGTTTTAGTCATACTTTCACGTGCGCGTCTCCTTTTTAAGGAAATCTTTCGCCGACTGGTCGACACTTCGCATGACCAGAGGGCTCTTTCTTTGGGCAAAGAATTAGCATTGCACACGGCACGTTTCCAGATGACAGCGATGCGGAGGAGTACTTTGACGCCTAAGAAGTGTCCTATTATCGTCGTTGGATATATATATAGGTACTTTATTTTAGTCTTCTTTTTATCTTTATTTTAGTTCTATTTGTAGTCTGTATATAATGTACATATTATATTTCAGGTGATTACTTTAATATTATACTTCTCCATGTCCTTAATTAAAAATATACAATCTAATGATGCAAAATGAAATATAGTAATTAATATTTATCTCTTGGTCCGCCAAGGGACGTACCCCTTTCCTGTTGGTAAATATTTTTTACAAGAGTATACAAATATTTCTCCCCTTACGGTAAAACATTTGGCCCCGCGAAAGGGCAAATTAAATCATACACCGAGCGTCTCAATTATTCCAAACGCGCGGTATATGCCACAGGCAGTTACAAAAAGAATGGTGGCGCTGGTCCTTTGAAAAGCCCATCGGGGGGTGCTCTCAAAGCTGTCACCCCCAGAACCACACTTCACTACGATCGTAAACATTGGAATCGGCAAAAACTCGCGCGCGAACATCCACTAACGCTCACGTTCCCCGAATCGCACAAGCGCAAACAACTGAAGCAGCAATGTATACAACGAGCACCGACTGCGCGGCAGCGTCGTTTTCGGAAGCGGTACAGGCGCCGCGGCGGCTGGTACCGCGCGCATGCGTGGGAAATCTCACCCTATTGGTCTAGGATGACGTCATCGGGGTGAACCCGTAGGTCTGAGTGACACTAACAGTCACCCCCGAGCGTTCGCAGGGGCACCTCGTGTCCCCGGTGGTGATACAAAAACAATCGTTGAATTAACAATCTATTAGAGACAGTGATATCGTACAATAAATTGTGTTGCTAGTGTTATTGGTACAAGTGTTAGCTTGTGTCTGAACGTTGGTCGGCTGCAGAAGCTGATTCTTCATTAAAAAGGTAACATTATCTCATGTTGTTTACAGTTTCAGCCCGTGTCAGTTTTCTCAATGATGCTAGCTCATGCATGAGTTTGTGAGACGTGTTTTATCTTATTTTGTGGATATATGTGAGGATCGTTATGTGAAAGCGACGTTGTAGAAAAACGTTCAGTCGACAGATTTTTACGCTGATGAGATTCTGATGTTTTTCGGACCATAAATTACACGCCGCCGGTTATTTGTTTATCTTGCAGAGCATTTGTCTACCCTCACAAATAAATGAGCTTGTTCTTAAAGTTTCAAGTGGGATAGTAATAAGAATAGACAAGGAAACTAGAGACAAGATAAAAGATCGTTTCGTACAAAGTTTTCTTCTTACGTTTATGTTACTGTGTTAGGATGTTCTGTACTGGTATTGTGTTTGTTTTATGTAAACCACATTTTTCTTGTGAAACAAGAAAAGTTACCAAACATTCTGTATTACTTTACAGCTTATATATTTTCTTTCAAATTAATGTATGTAGTTGATCAAACGCGTTCGTTCACGTATACAGATGACTCATACAGCATGTCAACTTATTCGTGAGTTCCTTGGTTATCAATGACCCAAATCTTCTCTTGAGATTAAATCAGTCGAATAGGCAGTGCCAGTACATACTCGGATAGCATTGAAAATCTTGTTTGCTGCAGGCTGCGTAGGTCAGAAGGCAATCGCATTAAGATCTATCTGATAGTCTCTATTATAATTATTATGTGTATTTATTTATGTGTGTAGATGCAGGAAATTATAATATTCCAACTGATTAGTTACCTAAAACATGCCTGTCTGATTTTAGCAATGAGTCAGAATAATGTCCCAATAGGTAAATAGTATTGGAGTTAAGGAAGCTTTTAAATACCAGTTAAAAAATATTTATATCATCTTTTGTTATACGGGGTGGAAGGGACAACGCGAAAACGGTTACCACGTATTCAGTACATCATTCTGAACCACCACATAGAAATTTTTCATCGGTTATTATAAAAAACAGCTGTTTCCTACAAAAGTGCAATACTTACACGGTCAAAATGTATGGAACAGCTGATTTTATTTTTAATAACTGTTAAAAAAAATCTATGTGGCTTAGAATGATGTACAGAATACGTGGTAACCGTTTTCGCGTTGGTGTCCCTTCCACCCCGTAGATGTTGATTGAAGTACTTTTTTCCTTTAATAATACAAAGAAACATTACTTGAGTTTTTGCTAGGCAAGAGAGATTTTGCTTTTGTTGAAAACAAACATATTTATTTCCGTAGCCGTTTATTTACTCAAATTTCATACGACAGAGTCTTTGCCAATTTGAATCAACAGTGGGATCACGTTTTAGATATCGAGTAGGCTGTGGTACCAAGTAATCTAATACTTTACATAAATTAATGTCCCCGAGAGCGGATACATCTCCGATCTAACCAACCATTACGGGCTTTCATATCCTATTTGAATATTTAGAAGGAACAAAACGGGCGGTGTAAAGTTTGTGTCGCGAAATTGTTTTTTTTTGCCATCGACATGGAGTTCGGTTGCAATGGGGAAGTCATTTAAATAACCCCTGAGTCCGGAGGGATAATACCCGCCTAAGTTAATTTGTTATGTGGTGCTACACTTCACATTTGGAATTTTATTATTAAAATTCTGAGTTTTGACAGCAGGATGTATTTTTGCCCCTGCCAGGGCTGCGGGACTGTTCTAAAGAGATACCGCGGCCCTGGAACACAAAGGGTTGGGTTTGGCACATGGATGGGTTTTAGTCAGTAAAAGTCTGACACTCCCTTCCGCTCCGCCCAGAGCGGGAGGAGTCTTTTGATGATTTCCCATCCCAAAAAAAGGCCATGTAATTAGTAGCACAAATTGCCTTACTAGGAAAACAGACTAACCATGCGAGCGAAGAAACCGCTCTCCAGGAATGATTTGCTAGCTGAACATAGCCATTTGATGATTTTTGCTGCCATTCATAGACAAAGACAAAATTTACAAAATATTTTCTTCGTTTAGAATAAAAACCCATAACATGTCAAAAGTATTTTTCAGCCTGTTCGTTTTACAATTCGAGTAAACGATAAAATTTTCTCGACCTGACTGTCGAAGGACTCGAAGCTTCGACCATGACCTATTGCTCTAAGTTCCTCACTACTTGGCCCTGCCACCACGTCGAGGTAATTTATATAATTTGTTTTGTTTCTGTGTGTCAGAGTTTCTCATCGTGATTTACTGTCTAGTTTTTATTTAAAAGGGAAAATATCTGCGGTAATTTTAGTTGATGCCAATTAATTACGACATTTATTTTTGAAAAGTTTCTTTTTCTTTGCCAATTTGAGTAATTACTGTATTTCATCACAACGTTTTGTTCGCTTCTTGGTATTGTCTACTTCTTTTTCTTCAGCTCTACATGATATCCCAAAACAAATAAAAAAATAATGCAAAGATTTTTGTTTTTTTCCTAAATCTAAAATAACAATAACTTGTACCCTTCGAATGTACAATAATGGAATCCTACCATGTGATGCGAACAAAGACTTTCCTACAACATGGCCAATTTTGGAACCTCCTACCAAGTTTATCGTCGGCACTTAGATTGATCAAACTAACTTCAAAACCTAGTACTTTCACCAACACGTTTTATATGAAAACCGAACTTTGGAGAGACTAAATATAAACTTGAAAATGATCTTGGTAGCTCGTTGTCGTGTACGTTTTACGATGCTGAAGACGTTACGGCTCATCTTAGTAATAAGTTAGTTGGAAGATTTTACAAGTGCTTTCAAAAAACAGAAGGTGAAAGGAAATCGTCACAAGTTTTCGTTTTATTACAAGAGTTCGTTTTTCATGAAACTAGATTTGTTTTTCTTTTATTGAGACTTGGATCTAGTAAGTACTCTGGAAGTTTCCATTCTCTCTAACGTAAAGATTTGAGTAGGCTACTCACTTACTCATTTCAGTTCAGCGGTTTTTCTCTTCGAAGTTCAAGATTTTAGAGGTATTTGCATGTATACATAAACTCTCTCCTTTTTTACCATGACGGTTGGCAGAAACCATAGAGCGCCACCTACGATCCTTACATACTCTTTTTGCTTCGTCTACGTTCATCAGGTCATATACGCACGCCAATTGCGAGTGCTACGCACCTGACCTTTCGGAAGAACCTCACCAAGGTATTTACTCAGTCAATACTACTTTCGTTCTCGTCCAGCTCTCGCAAAGGTGGAAAAATAAGACAAATAGTGCTTACTTAATTTAAAATGTAATTTGTGCACCGAAATCCAATTTTCCTTTGTAATCCTTCGAAAAAAGAAAACAATTCAGCCAAAAGCGCGGTAAGAGCAGGATCCTGAAGAAATAAAGGCAATTACTGAAATGGCGAGCCGCATGTGCGTTGAATGCCAATAATTGGAACTAATCACCGATACGGACTCGGAAAAGCGTTTAGACTGGTGAAAAAATAGCCATGGAAGCTGTCGACCTAAGTAAAATGTTCCTTGTTTATGACAAGGGTTTCATTAACAATCTGCATTTGTTTTTATAATGAGGAGGAGTTTGCTTAGGGAGATATTTCAAGAACTGCAAAACCATATTTGCGGAATTTTGGAAAGAAAATTACATTTGTGTGAATTGGTATTAGAAAGTTATACCTACACAGATATGCAAATGACAATATTAATGTCATCATCTGCCTAGCCTTTTCCCAACTATGTTGGGGTCGGCTTCCAGTCTAACCGGATGCAGCTGAATACCAGTATTTTACATGGAGCGACTGCCTATCTGTCCAACTCAACCCAGTTAGTACTGGGATAATACGTTACCCTTTGGTAAGACTGGTTATCAGACTTTCAGGCCACTGACTACCTGTAACGACTGTAACCTGAAGATTGATCCGAGTGGCTATTATTATTTAGCCACGAGCTCCTCATGAAGATAATAATGTAAGAAGGTTACAAAGAAACGGATTAAGTGAAGCGATCGCTAAATGATTATGTAAAATGAGAACATTCCACGCTGCGGAACGACCCAATTCTTCCACTCAAAGCACGACAAAGCTCTGTTGCAAAATCAATTTCCTGATCATTTTCAATGGATTTTTTACTCAAATTATGAAAAGAGATTACTCGAAATCCCTGTACCGATTGAGTAAAAGAATTTAATCCGTAGATTAGCTTCAGTTACGATCGTTCAAAGCGAGTCCTGATCCGGCATCGTTCGATAATCGCTCCTAATTTGATTGGCACTCGGGCAGCTGCCAACGACGTGAAAACTCTATTACTCGCCAACTTTGTAGGGTTTTACGGACCATCAAAGCGAATTTAGTATATTGATTGGCCTATTTACGATTGAGTTAAGTTGTTGTGGTAGTCTCTTCTACCTGTTCTCCGTAGTTGGGAACTTAAGACGGATTCTTGGTATTATTTTGTTGTTGAAACGTGGAGGACTTACTACGGGTGCTTCTGGGGATTGAAAGGTTGAGAATCTTGACTTATACGCCAATGGTTACATTTCCATTCTTGACATAAGAGCTTTAATTTTTTTAGTACCCTAATAACTTTTCCCTTTTTATAAAGCCTTCAAATGACAAACGCCAAAAAGGTTGAAAAAATCATTTGTATGCTTCACAGTTATTTTTAAAACATTGTGGGCGCAAAAATGTCGCTAAAAAGTGAAAATATTCAGTCAGTAACGGACCTGATTAATATTCTAGCATTCATCATATTAATTATTTCAACCAAAACATTTAAACCTTTAACGGTTCACCGTTAATTTGTAGATACTATAATTAATATCGCCTACGGTTATTGGTCAAGTTAGTATAGGTAGTCCCTAAATTGAGTCATTTGTCAATATACCGTACTGATTAATAGATTACCATTACCTCTAGTATATTTTTAGCCGACTACGATAATATAAGGGTCATGAGGTTTTATTTATGGTTTTCGAATAAACATTAGGATTTCCCTTTCCAATTGGGTATAAATAAAATTGTAAGTAATGATATTTTCCAGGTAGACCTTATGTATGTGACTTTAGAAACAACATTGGTTACCATAGATGTTCTCGAACTTCTAAAGTTAGGAAGTTCCGTAAATACTAAAAGTAGAAGCTGTAGTCACTTGTATTTAATAAAAATAAAATAAAAAAGCCATTTATTCTACTACACTATTTCTAAAAAACTTAACTTACATAATAATATGAACACTGTGAACAGGTATACAGATATATACATTGTTTTTCTTTTACGCTTATATCTAAGTAGTAGTCGCCTCCTCGGCATAGGCCTCCCCCATTATTCTCCACATGGTTCTGTCCCGGGCTTGGCTCATCCAGTTTGATCCAACTTTTTCTCTAAATATGTCTTCCCACCTTTTCTTTGGCCGACCTTTACTTCTGGTTTCGTCTCTAGGTATCCATTCAGTAGCTTTCTTGGTCCAACGGTTGTTTTCCATTCTGCAGATATGGCCAGCCCAGTTCCATTTTAATACTCTTATTCTTTTTACAATATCCATAAGTTTTGTTTCTTGTCTGATAGTTTTATTTTTAATTCTGTCTTTTTGTTTTATACCTAACATGCTTCTTTCCATTTTCCTTTGGCATATTTTCACTTGTATTTACTTACGATAATATGTACTAAAAAAACTGCTGAACACTATGAATTCATTATTTTTATAGGTAAATTATATCGGCTTCTTTGTTTCCCGATCATTATAATCTAGATCTCTTCTTATTTCGAGTAAACTTTTTACATTACACAACTATTTAGCTAATGATATTCTAGCATTAAAAATAAACTACCAAACGAACCATCAACACTTGCGAATCTACAAATAAACACGAAAAAATGACTCACAATTCTAAAAATACAGCCACGGAAAACCAGTCTTCCTTTGTCAGTTCGCCTTTAGTTTCGGACTCTCGGCGCGAATAGTCGAGTTAACTAAATATCTAATTAAGCATCGGAACATCACTATGCCAACAGTGGGAGTGGTTTTTCGTGTTAACTAAAAGGGGGAGACAGTATTGTTTCCTTTCTGGAGATTTGTTTAATTAATTGATATTGGTTAGGTGATTAAGATTTCGATTGGTTAAAGTAACTGATAGTAAATGATCACCGGAGAAAGAAATTGTCTAGAGTTTGCCATAAGATGAAAAAAACATAAATCGTGTTTTTTATACATTATGTTTGTTCATATTTGTGCTTTAGTATGTATTCGTTAAATCTTGGAACTGAATTTCAAACCAGTTCCCCCAACCGATCGAGCTAAAATTTTGCACACACCAATGGTACTGGTGACAATACATTTTTATGACAGACATGACTTGATCCTGCAGCCAGGATAGCCTCCTCACCGGTTAATAGCACGAACACGAAACTTTGTATATGCGTTCCATGTTGATAGATAAACTAAATTTTATTCTGTTCATTTAGCTTGTTTTTTTTTAAGTTTAATCATTTTTTTCATAAGTTTCGGTTTTTTCCGACTATAATTTAGAACTATTACGGAGCTCTTATTTATAGGCATTTCATATTGTGAGGTTGTGAGTCGAATAACTCCAGAAATATTAATTTAAGAAACTTATAATATCAAAAATATTAGTTTATTTAGGTTCAGAGTCATGAATATTAAAGTTGGCTTTTAAAATATCCTCTATTACTGTAAATATTCTAAATAAACGTTGAATTATTCTACACAAATTATCATTAAAACCAGTACCCAGTTTAATTTCTCTAGTAATTATGAGATGTAAATAAATATTGATATTCTACTATGTAAGTGCTTGTTATTCCCGAACTGTTGACTCTGTTAGTCGATTTGATATATTTAGGCTTACATACTGTTATATTATACCAAACAAATACCTCACTGCGGTAGTAATTTACACGCGAATATAACATCTATATATATTATTATATAAATGTTACATTCGCGTGTGTGGATGCGTCATGCTTTTAGCGTAATGCTAATATATTGTTTAATTAGTATTTAGTGTGACAGGTAGCTGTTAAGTCTAGTCTGACTAGCCTCTGCATGCCTAGAATTTGTTTTTGGACATACCTGGGTCTTGCCTATTCAATTAGAATAATGGTGAGTCATGCACGAAAGTGGTAGGTTAAAGGTTTAGTTATTCAATTTCACATAAATGATGTAAAAAGACCCTTAAAGAAGCCGAACAGCAATAATTTTTGCGATTTCGCGATGGGACCGCTTATACCCTGTATTAAGATAATGTACACATAATAAGTAATACTGAACCGAAAGCTTGGCAATCAGTTGTACTAATGGGTATCTATCGTATTACGCAGTAACTGGACTGTGAAGGTCAGATAGGCAGTCACTCCATGTAAAATGGTTTCAGGTGCATCCGGTTAGACTGGAAACCGACTCTCAAATAGTGGGGAAAACGCTAGACAGATGTTAAGGTAACTTACTTTTTACTTAGCATCTCTTAAAATAGCTTTACTGAACCGTCTGCAAAGCAAACGTAATACAAAGGTGAAGAATGAATGGATGGGAACATTGCTCTATACTGTCGGACTTTTATTTATTTATTTATTTATTTATTTATTGCACAATGTATACACCGTTACAAGCTTGGCTTAAAAACAAATGAATACATTACCCTGTTAGGGCGCAGCAAAATAACTTAAGACTAGAATATATTACATATTACTTATTATATATTACTTAAATTATTATTGAGCAACTTGTACTAGATGACTAACAAGTATCTATAATCTATTCAATTTTCAAAGGTTCAAGGAATTCTATTCATCATAACCCTTTTGCTATTCAAGAATATTCTAAAAAAATTCTAAAATTCAAAATTCTATTCTATTTCTATTTATATTTTTTTTTTTTTTATTTATTTATTTTTTTTTTTTTTATTTATTTCTATTTATTTTTTTTTTCTATTTATTTATTTTTTCTATTTATTTTTTCTATTTCTATTTTTATTTATTTATTTTTATTTTTATTTCTTATTTTATTTTTTTCTATTTTATTTTATTGAAATTCTATTCTATTCTATTCAAGAATATTGTCTAAGTAGGTACCTACTACCGAGTTCACTGACGGTCGACAACTTTTCAACCTTATTACTTAGGGCATAAGGGTGAAAAGTGGCAGATTCTCAGTGAAATCGGTAGTACAAATACAAAGCTCCATCCATCGGTGATTATCCCATCAAATACATAGGTAAACTATGTCTACACAATAAAGTTAGTATCAGATGGCCCCTACGCTTGTACAAACGATAATTTCTGATTTACATAGGGGTCTGGGGACAGGAGACAGGGGCAGACGTCCCGTGAGTAAATGTTACCTGTCACTCCAGTGATTGTTCCAATTATAAATGGTATGTTATCAGTTTGTACTTATCGATGTAGCATGATACTTATTAATAGGGGTTGTAAAGAGAAAGAGGTAAGAAAAAACCGGCCAAGTGCGAGTCGGACTCACGCAAAAAGGTTTCCGTATCTATGAAAACGGAAAAAAAACATGGGTCCCGTTTTTCCCTTTGGGTACGGAACCCTAAAAAAGGACATTTCGATTATCTTTCATGACTATTAGCGACAATTTAAATGTGATTACCATTAACACTGCTAACACGGGATATTTACCATGTTTATTTTTTCATGTTTGTTTTGATATCCCGTTTTCAGTGTTAATGATAATGTTAGTGACCATGTCAGTTTACAAACTTTTAATTTAAATGTGTTTTTTATAAAGCTGGTCAAAATACCGTACGAGCTGTATTTAAAACTGGAAAAGGAAAAATCTTGTTCCGTCAGACCTTCTGACCAAACTTATTACGAATGTTGATCAGGATGTAGGATGGATGATTGTCAATCTTCGCACGCAAAAACTGCTAAACTGTTTTAGATGACATTTGGCACACGGACAATTTAAAATAACCTCACTGGCGGGCGAAGCCGCAGTAGCATCTAGTAGCTAGTATCTACTAGCCACTATACCTATGGAATGCCCCATTGTCCCAAATATTAGAAACCTAAAACCACGGAACGAACACGAACTCGCAACCACATTTACGGATCGCCTTAGTTACCAATCGTATTACAATTTAGTTCGTGTATATTAATTAGTCTCACGTGTGATTAACAGTTATATTTATTTACATTAATTATGAAGGGGAATGGTAATTTAATAGTGTTCGTAGAAGATTATTTGGTATAATCTTACTATTTACACAATTAAAATTAGAAATTTTGTTGACTGAATGTGTGTATAAATTAGGAACATAATGCCCATAATTAACACCTTTGTTACAATTTAAGTAAGTTATAATTTACTTCTTCGAGATATGAGTTCCCAAAATAACTTTTAGTGATAAAAACTTTCATTTTCATTCATGTCAAAGCAAGTTTCCTCTCGCAAAGTATTGACGTTCTGAACGAAAATTTGAGGGCAGCACTTAATGAACTCCTAACTCAAAAGTATTCCCAAACAGAACTTAAACACAAACGTTTACGTTAGAAAGAGTAGGGGTGTTATAAAATAAATCATTTTTAACTTAATGAAAAGAGAAAATATATCAATCTTTTGTCTCAAGACGTGACGTTAGGGCGGGAAAATTAAGACCAAGAAAAATGGCCGCCCATTATGTAAATTATTATTTGTTTATAAGTAAAATGGTGCATTTAAATAATGAATTTAGGTAGGAAATGCGTTCACTTTGCCGAATTAAAAGCAAGGTAGTAATTCTCATTATGTTGTTTATAAATAGTCATTTGTTTGGGTTTACACTTGGGGCCAGATTATATTGTCCATCTCCTTTCGTGTCTCGTGTACCTATATCTTAGTTTTTTGCCGGAGTAGGTAGGGACTCTGTTGTTTGCTTCTCATCTTTCATTTTAATTTTAGTTACATAAATTATTGTCGATTCAACTTGGTGAAGTTTTAGTCAAGTATTTTAATTGGAAAGTAACAATTTGGACTCCTTCCAGACTGTTTGGCCGGAGAAGGCAAAATACCGAGGGAATTAAAAAGGATTGGGGGAGCCCTTTGCCCAGCTGTGGGACAGAATAGGCTAAAAACATTGTACTTTAGAATACCACCTATTTGTAATATATATTTGGCGATGGTAATCACCAAAGACATTTTAGATTTAAATCTACATCATTTTAGCACCGATATTCCGTTCGCTTCAACTTACCATGTACCAGGCGATCAGAAGACTTAGAAGTTAATTTAACGTACAGAATCCACTCATAACAACCCGATATCCTCATATTCACTCATCCGATTATTCATAAACATAAACAAGGTACCTCATCGATCTCCTAAATTATGACTAAACGTCCTCAATTTAGTGAGCGAAACGGTTTCGCTCGGAGCGATACGCGATTGAAAAATTGTAGCGTTGGAGGCTTACGTAATTTGCTTGTGACTGTGAGGCTTGATACGGAGGGAGTCCCGCCCCGGGGTACTCCGGGATCCTCCGGGGTTGTGGGGTGGAGTAATGCGGGATTGACACTCATGGTTGATGTCAGTGGAAATTATTTTCGATTATCGTTTGTAGGTGGTGAAGATGTAGATGCAGATTAAGTGTCTGTACAACATTATTATTTTATTATAGAGGTAATAGGGAATTAAATATAATAATATGAAGGTTTAAACAATGATGTATAATTTTGCTCAATGGCGGGACATAGCAGACTTATCTGTATTTAATTAACACAACATCTTATGAACCTATGATCCACAATAAATTATTTGAATTTGAATTTTTGTCTTAATTGAATCACCATAATTTTGCAGGAGGTAGGATAGATTAAAAAAAAAAGTTTATTGACACAAAAAAAACCTTTGTATACAATACCAATCGCGAGTTAATAGGCTTCTTCTGGGTAAGCTCGTTCCATCGTCGACCTCATCTCTGTCCTCAGGACTAGATTGAGGTCAAGAGTAGGCCCATTTAATATAAAATATTATACATTCCACATAGGGACCACCACACCACATTTAGGATAGATAAATAAAAAGATAATAGTGAGTAGGTATCTTTAGTACGTGGGTACTCAGCACTTATGTCGGAATTAAAGCCCAATACATTTAGCTCAATTTGAGGCAGTCTGGGGTAGAATATAAGCTAAGTAGTGCTTAAGACTCGTTAGTACCTACTGCTATTTATCTTCCTGAGTTCACTGCAGCTTGCACAAGACGGTAACAGGTGATGTACTGCTCCGTATTCTAGCCAACTGAATTAGTGAACAAACACGAACTTTAGAGGTATTGTGCATAGACAATGGATACATACCGAGTTTCCTCCGTGCCTCGGAAAGCACGTTAAGCCGTTGGTCCCGGCTGTCATTTGTAGATCTTTGACAGTCGTTACAGGTAGTCAGTGACCCGAAAGTCTGACAACCAGTCTTACCAAGGGGTATCGTATTACCTAGCACTAACTGGGTTGTGGAGGTCCGACAGGCAGTCGCTCCATGTAAAATACTGGTATTCAGCTGCATCCGGTTAGACTGGAAGCCGACCCCAACATAGTTGCGAAAAGGCTAGGCAGATGATGATGATGATGTGCATAGACAATGGATGTCACTATAGTCAAGGAACAATAACGAGATATTTATATAATAAGAGTGATTTTTGTGTGTTTTTGGTGTGTGTGTGTGATTCCGAATGCTTCATGATTAAGCATATCATAACAAAACGCTGAGCATGAGGGCTTGGGTTCGATTCCCGGGTCGGGCAAAGTGTTATTGGGAATTTCTCAGTAGCAGCCATGGAGTTTGGATTTGTGCCCGGTTGCCGGCAATAGGCTCGCCTCCTATAACATGGGACATAAACGTAACTGGCGAAATGTGGGTGTATTTGTTAGGTACACTTCTGCTTAACCTTTCGGGGATGACAAGGCGTGATGTTATGATGTTGACATATCGTTTTTCCGTGAAGTGTTAGGCAGAGGTATATCCATATTTCGCCAGTTATGCTTAAGTCCCATTGTAATAGAGGATGAGTCTAGCTTCAAGTTTAAGATTAAATGTCATAAGGGTGCAGGCTGTCAATAACAATAAAATACAGTTTTTCTACTTCATCATTATCATTCGCCCATAAAACATCCTCTGCTTAGCCTTTTTCCAACCATATTGGGGTCGGCTTCCAGTCCGGATGCAGCTGAATATATCAGTACTTTACATGGAGCGACTGCCTATCTAACTTCCATAACCCAGTTAGAACTGGGTAATGCAATACCCTTTGGTAAGACTGGTGGTCAGACTTTTAAGCCACTGAATGTTTAACGACTGTCAAAGATCTACAATGGACAGCCGGGATCATTGGTTTAACGTACTTTCCGAGGCACGGAGGAAACTTGGTATGTAATGGGTGGTCACCCATCCACGGACTAACCTAGGCAAGCGTAGCTTAACCTGAAGATCGACCCGAGCGGCTGTTATTATTTAGCCACGACATATTCATCCATACGACAGTGCCTTCTTAGAGGCCTATGTTTTGTGTTATAGGCCTTTAGCGCTACAACGATGGGTACAGACTTCTGCTTATACCTTCATTATGATTCATTTTCAACAGATTGATGAAACATAGTCACACTTTTTAATTTCTCTTGAGAGTTCACATCAAAAGCTACTTCCTACACTCTTTGAGCCTCAAAATAATGACTTGAAACGTACCCAGGCACTCTGATTCATCGCGTTTGGTACTAATGTAGGGGAATAGAATCCGATTAACTGTGCACTGTGGGGCTGAGTCGCACTGCACGGTGTCCGGCGATACCGTGACGGATTTGCTTTTATTGTACGTAACACCACAGAGTAGACGGGTGCAGAAGGGTAACTCCATACAAATAACAAAAAGAGGCGCACGCAAACAGACGTGAACGTACGGTGATCACCAACTCTGCTAAAGTAGCTTTTGCTCGCGACTTCGGCCATATGGAGGTCGGATATTACGGATATTACCGGGATAAAAGATATTCTATGTCTAAGCCCTCATAATTGATTTAAAAACTTGTCAAAATATCCCTGAAAATACTAAAATGAAACTGCAGTCACAGCCACAAGGCACAACAACTGTGACAGAACTGTAGTTGCCCATTGTAAAGAGTTTAGATCTCTACGGAGAACAACTGGTGAGAAACTCCACTCCATCTTTTTTAAATCAAAATGTTTGAATCTATTCAAAAGTCACTGACAGACAGACAAAGTTCCTTTGACATTTATCATATGGGTATGGATGATCATAGGACGCAAGTGCAAACAACGCGTGTGCAGAAAACGCACGGACAAAAGATAGACATTAGCGCGTGCATTCTTCACATCGTGGCGTGGAGCGAACCCACTGTGCCTGTTTATTCTGTGGCTTAAAGTGACAGATTTGCTTTTATTGTACATAGCACCCTTTTCACCTGCACAGTGGACCGGTGTTTGGAGAGGCGGCCTAAAAATATCTGCCACTTTGCATAATTAAGTTTCGGGAATTATTTCCACGTCTGTGGATTTGCTGGTGTTTCAACGTGCTGTAATTTGTGTTGGGATGTTTGTCTTGGACTGCTTTACAAATTATTTTAATTTAAAATGTAATGAAAGTTTGACATCGCCAACCCGTCTTGAGCATTATCAATGTCTTCTATGTGTCAGAACAGGTTTTGCAGTAGGACCATTATAGGCTGATATTAATGAACAACCAAGTTCATTCAAAATGTTTCCACAAAATTTGCAGCTCACTTTTTGCTTCTTGCATTTTCATAAAAGAAAACTTTAACAATCCTTCTGAAATAAGAACTACATTTTCTTGTTATTTTATACCACGAAAGTTTTAAGTTGTTTATAAGACGTTTATGAATAAAGAAGAAGAATGTTGTGATACGTTGTTAAATTGTCAAATACAGAGCCAAGCAATGTAAAACCAAGTCAGAGGCTCATGAGCGGTATGAAAACTCTGCCACCAGGTTAGGCACTAACCACACGATAAAGAAGTAAGAAATTGCAGAAACTTAAGCGTTACTTCAAGCCAGGACAGCTTTTAGTCCTATATAAAGCTCAAGTTCGGTCCGGCATGGAGTACTGCTGTCACCTTTGGGATGGCTCAGCCAAATACCAATTAGCCACACTCGACTCTGTTGAGCGCAGAGCCAAGAGGCTCATTGGTGACGTGAAGCTGGTGGGTACCAAGCTTCATAGTTTGGCCCACCGGCGCAAGGTTGCATGTCTGTCGGTCTTTTACAGGCTGTACTTCGGTGAGTGTGCACAAGAGCTCCACGAGATCATTCCACCATCTGCCTTCTTCCATCGGGAGTCCAGACGTACTGCGGGTTATCACCCATTCCTTGTCGATGTTCCACACATTCGCACGAAGCGCTTCGCGACATCGTTTATTATGCGCACAGCCAAGGAGCGGAAGTCCCTGCCTTCGTCAGTGTTTCCAAGTTCATATGACCCCAATCTATTTAAGTCGCGAGTTAATAGGCTTCTTCTGGGTAAGCTCGTTCCATCGTCGACCTCATCTCTGTCCTCAGGACTAGATTGAGGTCAAGAGTAGACCCATTTAATATATAAAAAAAAACCTATTGTAACCTAAACTTGAGGTTGAACAGACTTGAAGTAGGCACATTCCAGGAAATCCTGGCTTAACCAAATGGCGATGATGCGAAGAGTCTATTTAGGTTCATGGGCCAGATATGAACAATGTATATTTAGGGTAAGAGGGGACTGACATAGGCATTACGATTATAAATGCCCCTAAATAAATAAAGAAAAAAAAAACGCCTAAACTTGTACGTGGGTCTCATTGTCTTTTCAGTACTTTTAAAAGAAAATGATCTCAGTGATCAAAATGAAAAAAAAAACCAAACAAACTTTATCTGTATATTCCTAACCTAAGTGCCTACTAAGACACTCTCCCCAGAGGTAGTCACACTCGCAGGCAAAGCACACATTTTATATATTTATGCATTAACACAACTCAAAGGGGTACCCAAAGAAACGTTTTGGGAGTTCGGACGGCAACCTCTCAGACATTCTAATGAGGAGGTCGCATTTGTGCTAAGAACTGTAGACAATGTTTATTTATAGGTAGACTGCTGTTTCTTGTGTACTGTCTTTTTTTAAGTTAAGTATCGTAGTCATTTCATTAAAAGGTTTTGTGGAAGGTGACTTAACGAATGAGCTCAGTGGTATACATTTGTATACCACTGAGCTCATGAGTTAAACCAGGGTAGATGTTTGCAGCTTTGCAGGGATTCAACTTTCTAAAAAAAAAAAAAAAGACAGACGTTTACTTTGAGTTACTTTCGGATGTAGAACTGAGCGGAGGCAAACACAAGAAAAATGTTTCCAGGGCATAAGCAAGCTGACCTATCGTAGCTCGGGAATATTACATTAAAAGGACATAATGTACTCAGTGAATTAATTGACGTCTGTGGTCAGCTTACCAAATAAACACAAAACAAATCTGCATAATAAGCTTTGGTGGACAGCGGTCCACCTCGCTGCCAAGTAAATATTCAAAACGTATTACGTCTATAAGTTAAACTAAACCAGATAGATATTTCACTCTCAAAGCAAAATTATTTTACATTCCCGACTTATCCGAGATCCGAGCTTGTGTTGCGGACCCCATGTTGGTCCTCTAGTTTAAACAGTACACGTATCCGCATGCAATATTAATAGGAATGCAGTCGCACCCCTACGGTAGGGAGCTGGGGATCCGACGAGCTAAATACATGACTAGTATTAGCGGGAAATCTACTCAGTACCGTTCCTGAGATTAATTAAATTTATTGATTGACACTTCGAGAGATTTAAAAGCAAATAAATCACAAATTTTATCAACGTTTGTTGTGTAACAGTTTTGATTTAATTATTTAGTTTAGGACAAATCGAGTTTAGCTTGATTAGGGACTTAAATTAGGTTTCGGGAATTCAGTTTGAATGTTCTTGATAAATCTCGGTAAAGTGATCAAGGTTTTCTTTCTGCCTTCTAACAAAATTGGTTTATCTACATAAAGTGCTTACATCAGTGTCACAGATGTGTCCTAAAATTTTACGCACGTTACTAAAAGCTTTCGGCACTCGCCTAGTGGCCTGAAACTGGTCCAGCAATCTGATTTCGTTGATGAAACATCCTGTGTCAGCATCTAAACTATAGCCATCGCAATCGTATACCCATGTATCTACGTAACAGCTTGCAAAAATCGGGTTATTCAACAACTCGACACAAGATACTGGACACACGTGTGTCCAGTTGGTGAAAATCAGAATTAGTACAATTATTATTTCGTCATCTGGACACGCCAAAATTTTTACACGTGTCCACATAGCGAAACTTAAATTAAATCACTTTTATGTTTTCGCCAACTAGACACACCCAGTTTATTTGCAAAAAAGGGTACAATCAGGTTAATCGTACTCCCAATATCGACATGAATGGTGAATAACTGATGGAACTTTCTAACGCATGTTTTAAACGTTCCATCACAGAAGAATCTAAACCTGTGCATTTTGTCATTCTCGAGTTTCATCACTCGAAAATGCAGTCTTTTTGACTGACTGTGAAAGCTCTAATGGCACCTAATCTTCTAATCAACTCTAGCTTGCTGAGTGCCCCTTGACAAGCCACTCATCATTATGCAGGGTAGTGATCGTAGGATCTACAACAAGACTCATTAGAGTCATTAGCATCTGTTAGCTAAATGAATACTTCAAAGTACAATCCGCGAGTGCTGCCACATCTACGCGATGTCATCTCATCATTATTCAGTATGAAACGGTCCTTGTCCGCATTTTCCGTCGGATCCTCCATACACCCACCGTACATTGTTTGTTTGGAGTGCCGTTGCACTGTACATCATACATAGCATTGTATGTACAATAGGTAGTCGGTTTAAGTGGATTACACTCGGCATTGGACAATGCTTTAGTTTTTATGACCGTTTAAGCTGTGAAACGGGTGAGGGATGGATGGGTCGTTAGTACTTTTCTGTTATGGCCTGAGGGCGCAATTTACGACTATTGTTTGCCTTTGAATGTGTTAGATCAGGATTTGTTTCGAAAATTTTGTCTTTTATTCACCGGTTTTATCACCTTGTCCACCGTTGTTAACGTGTCTCTTCAATTCAAATGGTTATTACCTTTGAAATAAGACACGGTTTTCCTTTTGCAATATTGTCTTACCAACTTATGCAAATTTTTTGTCATACAAGCAACGGAAACCCATTATTCTTTCACCGTTCTGCAAATTAATCCTCGGAATCCGAAACGGAATCCGTAGATTAATATCGGCTGGTGCAGCGAAGGCTTACCTCTGTAATCTGTCCGCTGATTTCGTTCGCTCCTAGCTCAGTCATCATGCAATAGTTTTGGTCACAGCTATGTTTATCTTAGTCGGTGCATTTTGGTTGCAATCAGGGCCAGTTAATCTATGAACGGTGCTGAGATTGGTGTTAGTAAGCATTGTGGATGGCTGTTTGATTAATCTCAACAGTTTTAGAGCTACAATGTTTGTTCAAGTTTATTCTTGTATAAATAATTTATCTTCTTGTTCCTTTCACTCTATCAAATATTCGTGAAAATAAGTTAGAAATGTTAATTTTAGCCAAATATATTTTTCCAAAAGGAGTATGTAAGGATCCAGGTTAGTTATATATTTCTGCCTGCAGGCAGGTAGTGTTCTATATTTTCTGCCTCGCATTGGGATGGAAAAAGGAGTAATTTTATGTAGATATTTTTTTAAATCAGCTTATCGTTTTAGTTGATTCTTTTATTTTATCTATAATCTCCAACATATTACAAAAGAAGTCCATACCCTCAAAATAACCAGCCAACTTCAAATTCCACTCAAAAAACTATGCTACTACACATAAATTCAAAATTCCTATCTTCATCTCATTTCGTGCTCATGTCTCACTCCTTTCAGTAACGTCGTGTTATGAAAATTCATTCTGTTCGTTGGCAAGGCGCCTGTAGCTCGTGTAATACAAATCTGGTGGCTCGACACGTGTCAATATATTTTATTCATGCATACAGGGACACTGCAGATTGCGTTTTGTGCAACGTGGATGTGTGTGTGAGAGTGTGTGGGTCATTGAAGTGGGTGGGATAAGTTTTTACCATGAGAGCTGCTACTGATTATAGGAAGGGTAAAGTTGTTGTAGAGGTCTTTTTTTTAGTTTAAAGAGTACTAATGCAAAGGTAATTAAAAAGCGGTAATTAAGTTAGAAATGTGCTGTGTTGCGTCCGTGTTTGTACTATGGAGACAAAATTTATACCCGACTAAAAAAAAACTGCACAACTGTAGATAATGTGTAAAATACTTAGATACCAGATGTGGAAAAATATTACAGCAGAAGGTACTTCAAATAAAGCGTTTCTCTAAGCAAGGAGAGCAGTCCATTCGTCGAGTCACAATATATGAAGAAGCTTTTAACCCAGTGCGACACATCTGGTACTAAGTAAACGGTAATGTCAGCCATTTTGGTTTTAGTGCCTACTCGGAGATAGTCCTAGGACTCGTCTATTTCTAGAGAGGTTTATGTCCCGTCGTATAATTAATGCACAACCTAATGAGTTTTAGACAGGGCTCACAATAGCAACAGAACAGTTTTCTCTATCATAGGCAGAACAGATTTTTCTGAGACAAAAAGACGTTCTATCAGCGTCAATGATAAAAAAATAAATAATAATAAGAGCACTTCAAGTGTGCAGTTTATGGTGGCGTTGCTTGTCAAGAAAATTTGCATCGATATGTCAAACTTGGTAAGTACATGATTTTAGATAAGTTTGTTGAATTTTATTGGATACTACCGAAAGCTTATGTTGGAATATGAAACGGTTTGAAAACGATTGCCATTTCATTGTCAAAACAACCAGTACCTATTTTTGAGAAGTTAGTAATCGGATGCTAGTACCGCGCCTTCATTGTTTTCATAGAGCATGATATTCTGACTGATCACAGAGCACAGAACGGCCCGGCTAGAGAGACTCTGGAGACGGCAGTATCTATTACTACACTGCCTGTCCAGATAAGGCGTTTTACGCGCGAGTCCACTCGCGCGTAGGCACTCGCGCGTACTCGAGATACTAGAGCTACATACATCTCGTCCAGATGCTCTCGCGCGTTATCTCACACGCGCGTAAAACGCTTGCAATGAGCGGGACTCTCGACTCGCTCGATTTACGCGCGTGCGACGCGCGAGTCGAGATACTCCGGCGTTGTTGCTGCGTCCAGAACCACGCGCGTGTCCGTCGCGAGTGGACGTATTCGGTTCAAAATGGAGCGTGATAACTGGCCAAATCCGTCTCATCACATACGCGCGAGAACACGCGCGTAAAACGCGCTATCTAGACGCAACACAAATTGAGACGCGCGAGTGGACCCGCGCGTAAAACGCCTTATCTGGACAGGCTCTAAACGCCGTAGTTTTGAGAGTGCGAAATTCTGTCATAGACCACCTTCAAAGACATCCTCATTTGTGTCGTAGTGCGGTAACATAACATAGGTGTCTCCGACTTCTATGTGTCTGATAGACATTCTTGACACACTCTGTGCACAGCCTACGACTCAAGTTTTATGACGTCACATAAACAAGTAAATGGTAGGACAATGTAAGGTTACAGTAGTAACTTAGTTAGCTCCTGAACCGACTTAAAATTAAAGTGTACTACTAGTTTTAAAAGTACTTAATTCTCTTGGGGATTATTTTGTGACTGTGGAGCTCTTTTTAGGTTAACTAGGACAATAGTAGTTTTGTTTAATGCAATTTTCAGGCTGAAGTTTGTTGGTTAATTTATTTTTAGGTCAGAGAGCAAAGCCTGAATTAAGTACATTGTACAATTATGGGTCAATTACAATTTAACAGACTAAATGTAGGATTATGTTACAGTATTTTAGTTGTTCCTGGTACTACCGAAGCTAAGTTAGTAAGATGTAATAGTTCGATGGAACGTTCATGAACTAAGGATAAAAGATAAAATACGTAGGTACTTGGTACTCTTGGTAGGTATGGTTGGTAGGAAGATAAACGAAGTGTACTAGTCCTAGATGTGATAATATTGTGTTTCGGTAGCACTGTTGTCTTAGGAGTGAAGATAATAGTAATCAACACATAGGGTTAATGGATTTATTTTGTGTCCGACCTTGTGTCAGCTTAGTGAGCTTAGTCGGAATCACCGCCATGATTACAAATAGGTTGGTACCTACTGATGTTCATTTGTATTTCTTTTTTGCCTTTCGCCATTTTTGTTGTTGCTCAGGTTGACTTTAATAACAGCACGAGGAAAAAAGGGTAGAGGCCAATTCGTAACCCAAATGCCATAAGTGTCTTTAATGTTATTTTTTATGATGCATGTCCAAAAATATGTTATGATGCGACAAAATAACTCCCGAAAATAAAATAAGTTAAAATAAATTTGCGTCTTCCTCCGTCAGGTTGACGTCAAATATTGTAAGAAATTAAGTATTCATGCCTACAGACCCAAAAGTAGATAAAATTGTTTAAATTAAGTGTTATTAATCATTAAGAAGTCGATTAAGATTGTATACGGTTAGAATTTGCGTGTTTCTTTCTAAAATACACGATGATCCGTTATAGCATTTCTGCATTCTTGACTAATGTATTTTGAATGCAATAAATTATCAACTTTTAGATCGAATCTTGATGCATCGTCGACATTAAAAATATATTATGCTCACCGCGTGAAAGAAGGACCTCCATTTTGTAAAAGTGACATACGAGCCATATTCGGGGTCTACGCAGGGTCACGCGCGCCGGGTCAACGCAGAGTCTACGCAGTGTCTACGCAGGGTCTGAGTAGGGCCTACGCTGGTTCTACGAGGGCCTGCATAGTTATGCGAAAGTAGGCATCGTGCTACGAAATTTAGTATTTAGTAGTAGTAGTAGTTAATCATGAGCAAGGTTCATCAAAGTCACAATCTTCATATAACTTACCAGAGACTTGAAATTTTAACTGTCTAACGAATAGAGAATAATAGTCTTTGGTCTAACGTAATAATTATAGACATTAACTGCTTTTACTGGGTGTCCTATACCAAAGAAACGATGGATGGACTGTGTGAACGATGATATGGCTAGAAAGGATGTGACTGCTGACATGACGAGTAATAGAGAAGTATGGATAAAGAAGACACGCTGCGCGGACCCCAAATATATTGGGATAAGGACAGGAAAATGATGATGATGGTAGACAATAACTGTTCTTATTCCCGTTTTCACTAATATAAAGCGGCATCTAAATGAATGCCTAAATATTACAGCACTTTTAGAATTTTAATTCCTAGCGCTGTGTCTCTTGAAGGTCCAAGAGAACGTTTTGGGCATTTTTAGGTAAAACGTTAAAAACTTGTCCGAGAAAGCAAGTATGTGAATAACTATGAACCAAAACCTCTGATCCTTTCTCCATAGGAATGGTAACACCAACATTATTCAAGAGTTCGGAATTCAAACTGTCCTCTAACTTCCAACATGCCGTTTTCTTGACAAACGACTGTATAACGCAGCTAGACCGTAATGGTGACTACTTATGTAAATTGTGTCTATATACCTACTAATAATATATTGACCACCTACGACTTCCTTTAATCAATAAATATCGGCAGTCGCCGTTTTTGGGGTTCAGTAGTAAAGAAAGGAACTCTTTTAGTTTCATTTTGCTCATGTGTTGCAAAACTGAAAGGCTATGTAAGTTTTTAAATGTCATGGTCACTAACGTTATAATTAACACTAGAAACGGGATATTTACACATATGTCACATGTCCACTGTTACCACCCACCCGCAATAACTTCAGTTTATCCGTGATCATGGTGCTTGCAACAGCGCCGAAATATCGGGAACTCAAAACAAACAGTGGACATGGTAAATATTCCGTTAGATAGTGTTAATTATAACTGAAAGGCTGTTGGTTCCTAGATACAAACATGAAGGACCTTTCAGTAGTCTTTGGACCAATAAATACACACATAGTAAGTAAAGTTAAATAAAAACATGTAAAAAGTTTCACATTGGAGAAAACTTTCAAATACATGCTGTATTTGAAAGTTTTATTGACAAAGAGCCAAGTAACAAAATATATTTTTGTATTTTTTACCCGACTACGGCGAAGCTAAAAGGAAGGGTTATGATTTTAGCAGTCTATGTATGTTTGTATTTATGTATGTTCCTCCGTATCGCCTATTCATCCGATTTTGATAATAAGGTGTCAATCAATTCGTTATTATGGCCAAGGTAACATAGGCTACATTTTAACCAACTTCAACAATAGAAGGAGTCGATTTTACTTTGTAAACCCCGAATTTAATTGGAGCGTGATTTTTCAGTAGTCGGGTTTTTTTAATGGTATTATACCACACAAATTCTTGTTTTTTAGATACATATTTCGCGGAACCATTTTCACGCTTAAAACGTAAGGTTTAAAAAAAATCTCCCAGCAAAAAAAAAAAACAACTTTTATTTAAAAGTCTTGTAATAAACCAATTTACATACGAAAGCTTTCAATCTTTTGCTAATAAATAAATAAACAGTTAAAATATTGGTAAACCATGTATCTTCCAAGACAATTCAATTAAAAGGACTTGTATAAACAAAGATTTTAAATAATTTACAGTTGTTTCTGTTCAGGAAACTTACAAATGTATTGTGGTTGCTTACACTGTCATTAGCTGGTAATGTAATTAATCAAATAGTGAAATATGAGAGAGTAAGAAGAAAAGAGGCAATTTTGTGATCAGTATCACAAAATTCATCTTAAGTTGTTGAACTCTAAATCATTATAAGGTTAAACAGATAATAAGAAGTAGTATTAGCTCTATGCGAAATACTGGTATTCAGCTGCATCCGATTAGACTGGAAGCCGACCTCAACATAGAAGGAAAAGCTGAAGCAGATGATAACGATGACATAGTAAGAAGTATAAAACATAACAAGCGAAATGTGGTTACAGTCACGAGCACCGATATGTATACACTTCCCTACATTTAAAAGCAATTTTCGTGAGAAATAATGATTGTAACTTGGAGATACACAATGAGTTCCAGAATAGGTACTATGTACGGAACAACATGAAATTTTAACCAGAGCAGTAGGTGAAAAACACTTTTATAAGTTTTTAAGTGTTTACATATTGGTGCTCGTGACTGTACTATACACCGGACTCGGTTCTACCCTTTAGTATTACAAGTGTGATGTAAAATCTATTAGTAGGCAAATAAAGAAGATATTATGACGCTTAAGATGGAAGCGTCAGGGAAGCCCGCGAAATTCAAATTTTCTTACGTTTTTTGCAATTTGCAGGTCAGTGTCAGGTTGTATGTTAATGAAAAATTAGTCGCACAAGTAAAACGTATGTAGTAACAGAATTATAAACATTAAAGTCATCAATACAACCCTCTAAGTTCATTTAACCCTATTCAATTAATATTTCGAGGAAAAGTCATTCAATGGGGTTAAATAAATCTTTAATCATCAACATACAACCTGAGTCCTGACACAGACCTGAAAATTGTAAAAAACGAAAGAAAATTATATTTCGCGGGCTATCCTGAAGTTTCCCCCTTAAAATGTACGAAATATGACATGAGTAACTTGACTAAGTACACTCAAAAATAATAAATGAGCTATATCAAAACGATCCCAGCAACCATGGCCAAAGTTTGGCAAAGCGAAACGCATCAGAAAATGTAACGAAAAAGTTGATGAAGTCATTAATGAAGTTACATACAGTTTTCATGCAACAAGCTCGTCTAACGAGTATGTAATATCATGTTCAGTCGCCAAAAGAAAAAGCTAAGCAGTTTTAAAAAAGAACGAATTTTCGTCATCGACGATTTTTTTTTGTATTTTCTCTTTTTAGGTGTGTCATTTTCATCTACGATTAAATTCTTTCCGTTCCATTTCCGAATTTATTTTTGGTAAATTGTAGTTAAGGTTCGGTGAATCCGGTCGGACAGATTGTGGACTGGCTGCGGAAATCAGACACTCGATCATCATAACCTAGCCTTTTCCCAACAATGTTGGAGTCGGCTTCTAGTTTAACCAGATGCAGCTGAATACCAGTATTTTACATGGAGCGACTGCCTATCTAACCTCCACAACCCAGTTAGTACTGGGTAATACGATACCCGTTGGTTAGACTGGTTGTCAGAATTTTGGCCCACTAACTACCTGTAACAACTGATCTACAATTATTGACAGCCGGGACCAACGGCTAAACGTGCTTTCCAAGGCACGGAGGAAACTCGGTATGTAATGGGTGAAGATTACCTACTTAACCTGAAGATCGACCTGAGCGGCTGTTATTATTTAGCCATGAGCTCCTTGGAAATCAGACACTGACAGTCCATAATCTGTCAGAGCCGCGGCCTGTGTCCGGAGCCGAGTCCGTGATGTAACTATGTTGGTTTGATCGAACTTTTATTCGGACAGGACTTAACACTCATGTACCTAGACCTGTTTATTCCACAACTGTAGCTTCCTACTATCTACGTATTCTTACCGCCTAGTAAATGCAGATAGTTGTGTCAACCTGTATCCGAGGACGTGACGTCATTTGTAACGTTAACGTGAGATAACAGTTCGGAGGTAAGTGCGGTTAATGATGTAGACGGAGGCTGTGAAAGAGTTGTACGTTTTCAGGGAACTATTTTTAAGTATAGACTTGTTTTAGAGAGACTTCTTCCAAACCCTAAAAGCAGTCAGATTCAAAATAAATACATAGTGATATGTGTCTCAGCCTGTTTAAGGCAAGTTTGACTACAAGTGCATGAATGAGATGATGGACAAAGACAAATTAGTAAGTAAGAAGGAACACATCAATCGTAATTATTACTCAAATTACACTGCACCGAAATATTTTGCGTATTGTGCCAAGGGAACATTTCTGTAAACGCGGCATTAGTATGCACAGAAACAAAGCGCCTGTTGAAAAAATGTGAGCAGTTACAACATATGCGCTTTATTGCTACACATAAGCGTGAAGGCGCTGTTGGACGAGCGTTTTACATTCTTTGTAAGCAAGACTGTGTCATAAAGAAATTATTGTTTTACTTACGTCTTGCTTTGCGTTTTGAATTATATTTTTGAGCTTAGCTTTATTTTTTTTAGAAGTTATATTTTGTTAGAAGTCAAAATCCCGAAAGTTTGAGGATAAGTCTTACCAAAGGGAATCGTGTTATTGTTACCCACTGGGTTGCGGAGTTTAGATAGGTAGTCACTTCATGTTAAATATTAGTATTCAGCAGCATCCTGTAAGGGTGGAAACAAGAAGAGAAAAGGCTAAGTGTGTTTGTTCAAATGTTTTAGAAATGAATCTAAACGACTGCGACTCGATGACGCTTATGTATTTCCAAAACTTCAACTGCAAGTAGTATGTAAACTAAATCCCATTCAAATAATAAAGACAGTAAGTTTAAACGATACATTAACAAGCTGAACAACCACTTATCCAGATAGTCTTGGCAACACGTCCAAACGTAATTTGTAACAACGTTAGGCGCCGCCGGACGAGATAAGGGTCCGTTTGCGGTGAAACTTTAATATTGCCACATTCACTCCTTAAGAAACCACTGCGGTTAAGACGGGGCGTGTATAGTATAAGCCTTTCATTACAAAATCTTCTTAGTCAGTTTATATACTCAAGGAGGTAGACTTTAACCTCTTATATACCTACTTTACATGCATATGGAGAGCGGTATTGTTAAGGTTTCTTGGGATTGGGAATTCTAAGTATCATTTGGAGTAAATTAAACCGTTTCAGTTTGGGCCTGTACCTGCATGGCTAAAGTAATAATCATTTATGTTTTAAGTTTCACTTGAAGCTTGTTCGTACCGGAGTGAAGTAGTTTTGGTACTAAGAAGGATTTAAACTAAGTAAAGCTTGTTATATGGAGCTTGTTGTTGTAATTGAAACATTTGTGTACAACTTTGTTTTGAGTTTGAAAGTACGTATGTTATAAACTAAAGCACGTTGTTAAGATAATGCTTATATCAAACATAAAAAGAGCGAGGGCTTTAAACCTGCAAAGTTGAAGTCAAACATTGTTTACCTGTTGAAAATAAAAGGCGTATACCGTATGTATACGTTGTGTTATGTGTTGAAATCTACATAACACGTCTGTTTACAAAAACGCCTGTCAAAAAAAGCAGCGCAAATCAACAAAAACTCGTTAATTTATTCGCGGCTACAAGGGGCTATGGGAGCTACGTTAAAATTTGAGCCTTGTCAGGTGCTAAGTCCATAATTTCCCCCGGGAACAATCCCGGATCGCGTTTTAAGGGTTTCCATGAATGGCAGTTCTAATTTCCACCGACAGTCGTCTTCTCATTTGTTTAAGGCTATTGTTTTAGATTGTTTTGACCGTGAAATCTTAGAGCTTGCTTTGATGTTAAGTGCTTGCCGTTTCTCTTAAGAGGTTTTCAATTGTTGCAAGTAGTGTACTTCATTCAACAATTCCTTGCCTGTGATACCAATGATTCTCAAATTGTGTGCTTATTCATTCGGAAAAACATGATTACCTACCTATGATGCTGTTTCAAAAAGCGCTCTCCTGAAACTGTCATCATATTTATATTTACTTTTACGGCATGTTCTGACCTAAAATTCTTTTCTCTGTTCCAGGTAAAATATAAAATAACTCCTCAACATTTTTGGTAAGCCAAGCTAAAAACATGTGGTTTTATATTTTATTCCTACAAACTGTGTAACCCTGTAGGAAATAAACTTCAATAGAGTGAGGAGTTTCGGTTCGTTTGCGCGGTTTGCATGCTAAAGTTTACCGAATGTTTTTGTTCCTTAGTGGAAACCGCAGAATACGGTTTTATTATGTCGGTTTTTGGTCAGAGGTACAAAGGCACTCTGATTGTGAAACGTGTGTGATTTGTATGTAGGATTTTAGAAGAGAAGAATATTTTTACTCTTGATTTGGAGAGATAACGAGACAAACTTTATTAACGTCTCGCTAAAACAAATCCTTTACGTTCTTCCTCTTATAATAAGACTACCGCTGTTATTATTGATCGTCTTAACAAAACCATGTTACTCAACCATGCTATAATGTCTACCTTTGTAATTATTATATTGTTGATAAACAACAGCTGTTTTCTATGACTTCCTTCCAAGTAGTTTGAATATCTTTCTTAACTTCTGGTTTCAGAGGCCATTTACACAGCAACAAAACTAAACTTATACAGTTAGGAAACTAATTATGGCTGTTGTTAAGGACAATGACAACGTGGCCATTAGAGATATCTGTAAATTTAGTCATAGGGTTGAAAATTAGCCCCTTGTCTGGATAAATTAATAGGTTGAAAATACTTTGATGTCTAGAACTGACATAGCATGACGCCTGTAATCCCTGAGGGCTGCGGCAGAGGTGCACCCACTTTTCGCCAGTCCAGCTATTAGTTGGTAATCAGGCAATGGCCTTTTGTTCGGTGACTAACTGACTATTATTGTAAGTGGACTTTGCATGCAATTTAATTGAGCGTTGTTATAAGCACGTGTTGGTCTATATTGGTCATTTTATGGCTATGATATAAATTGATCATGGGTACGGTGTTTGATGGCTCAATATGATTAAATATAAGTTTTTAAACTGTCATGGTCACTAACATTATAATTAACACTAGAAACGGGATATTTACCATGTCCACTGTTTGTTGTTGTTTGTTTGTTGGACATGGTAAATATCCCGTTTCTAGTGTTAATTATAATGATTAAATATATATTTTAAGCGTTTAAGCGTAGTTTAAGCGTTTTTTTGCGTTTCAAGATTGCTTGTTTAATTTGGGTTTCTTTATAATACATGTCTCCTGAGTCCTGTGGGTGGACCTGTAATGCCTGGAGGGCTATAAAATTTTACTTAAAGATTTATGAGATTTATTCTATATAGCAATATTTGAGTAGTTATTTATAGACCCGGTCCTGTTAATTGGAACTTAATCAAAAATGGTGAAATGTCTGGTTAACTTTTCGGGGGTACAGATGTGACGTCATGTTATGTTATAAATTCATATAGTAAATAACAATTTGTAACATAACGTTCACGTTCGTAAAGAAAAGTCTAAATCAAGTTTATTCACGTAACTAGTTCAGTAAATCTATTGTCAATTCTCATGTTAGCCCTAGCGATTGGATGACCAATACACCTAAAGCCAATTAGATCACTTGTTATAGTATTTGGTTAGACTAAATTGGCTTTCGAAGACTATAATGCCTGGAGGCTAGGACGTTAACACTGTCAATACCTATGTATATCTGTGTAAATTAAAATTCAATGTATATAATTCTAATGTAAGCACTATACTGGTTCAGCATCGCCTCATCTTAAGCCGTTCACCATTCTTTCCATGAAACTTCATACTGCAACACACTCTTTGAGTTTTGTAATCGCCTCAAATCGGAGTGAGCTAGCAAAAATGAGGTTAGCTGATTCCGGATTGCAGTACTTAAAGATGTGCTCTAACGACGTAATTTTCCGAAACTCGTCAATCAAGCTGAGCAATGCAGTCTAAAACCTCGTACATTATCGAGACCATAAACAATAACTGAGTTTTACTCTGTAGTTCATTACACGACCGTCCGTGAAGGTTCGTTATGCTTCGGACGAGAAAGTTTGTCGGGTTTCGATGGAAATTTTAGAAGATCCAACTTGGCTGGAGTCACGAACATGACCGAGACTAGTTAGCGAATAGTCGCCTCTTGTTGTGGTGGTTGTAAATTGTAAACTGTTTGGCTTGTGAATGCATCTTTGGCTACCAGAGTTGGAAGTTCTGTTAAGCAACTTTGTAACGTTCTAAGGACATCTTTTCAGCTAGGGTTCGTAAAATAACACATGAATATACATTGTAAGTGAAACAATAATTAATATTAATTGTGATTTAAAAAGCTACTTCGATTCTTACATAAAAAGGTATTGTTAAAATTTAACATTAATCATAACATAACATAACATCACACCTGTAAACCCCGTAGGGTTAGGCAGAGGTGTACCTTTAGTACACTCACTCTTCGGCAGTTATGTTTAAGTTCCATGTAATCATCATCTGCCTAGCCTTTCCCAACTATGTTCGGGTCGGCTTCCAGTCTAACCGGATGCAGCTGAATACCAGTATTTTACATGGAGCGACTGCCTGTCGGACCTCCACAACCCAGTTAGTGCTAGGTAATACTATACCCCTTGGTAAGACTGGTTGTCAGACTTTCGGGCCACTGACTACCTGTAACGACTGTCAAAGATCTACAAATGACAGCCGGGACCAACGGCTTAACGTGCTTTCCGAGGCACAGAGGAAAGTAATAAGTAGTTTAAGTTCCATGTAATAGGGGGCAAATAACAATTGTTGCCTTATCTTAATTGAAATAGACATTAGAAAAGATTGATTGCAGATGTTTCGAACGTATTTACCGGAATACATAAATTAGGTAAGAGTGACACAAAATCGAATACATCGCCCTATTTACAGTTCTTGTTCCAAATATAGATATAAACCAATACAGGAAAGGTAGACTGATACGTCTTTCAACAGCTCACTGTATGTATTTAGCCACTTACATACATACACGTGTAGGCAAATCAATATGGGTCGAGCTGTTAGTAAATACAGGATATTGGGTTTCATGACATCGTTCATTTTCGGCTTACAGCCTTTGATGTTATCAGGAAGGGATGTTACCTATCTATTTATTGACTATCGATGTCAGATACAATTATTTGACATCTATAGTCATCATGCATCAGTACCCTTTCCTTAGATACGAAGTATGTAGAACATCGAACACTAGAGCATCAAATGTAATGTGATTCTTATCCACTAAAAATATTAGTAAGGGGTTTTGCCACGATAGTCCAAAGTTCACAATTTTATTTGGAACTATGATCATTACGAGCTATGTTCTTTGTTAGGAGCACCCTGGAGTCTGTCTCGTCTGTGTCTATGTCCGGATGATGCCAAGGCTCGCTGCTACATGGAACTTAACATAACTGACGAGATGTTGGCGATCTGTAGGTCACTTCTGCCAAATCTATCGGGGAAATTTTACGGAGGGTGTTATGTGATCTTTACGAGGTAGTGAGAAAGCCTGACAGAGTATTGCTTTAAAATACTGGTGAAAATGACTGGTAATAGGGATTGTCCATATTTTTTTAATTGTGCTAATTACAAACCATTTCGAGGAATAAGGTCTCTAATTATTTATTTCTCTGTTGATTTATATTTTGAAGAAATTTTGTTTAAGCTTTATTTGACCTTCAATTACGTCATCTCAAGAAAGAATATAGTGAAATACGCTTTTTGCGGTTCCAAATTTACCGATTTGCTAAAACTTCAAAATTAAATATAAATTAAACTAGCCATAGAATTTCAAAGATATTCAAATTAGTTTCTTAAAATACTAGATTTTATCAAAAAAAAAATATAATAATCAAGTTAGATTTTTCGAACAATTCCCATTGCAGTAATTCCTCTGCCCCGTCTCACCATACCCACGGGAAGCAAAATACTAGCTAATACAGACCACACTTCCAGGAACAGCACCGCCATTTTGTTTATGCTTACAAACTAATTTGCCCAGCTTAGCTCGCTGAACTGCAAAATTCATTGACCCGTCTATACCATCGTCAGCGATTTAAAACTTGGATTAATAACTTTTCTCTTATAATCAAATCCAACTTGGAGAAGGATGAGGTAACAGGGGATTAAGAATTCCAATGCTCTTTAATTACTTAAGTCGACAGCGATATCTAATGAATTTTTGGGACACTTTTTCGAAATCAAAAAGTTTAGAGCTGTCGGTCCACTTCGAGATTTGTTTTGTAATGAAACAGGGTTATAATTGATGAAAGGTTTTTTTTTTAATTGGGTTGGTGATTTGTGAGAAACGTATTTCTTTAAAATACAACTTACTTTTAGGTGAATATTTTTTAGCAATTTCAGTCTAAGACTGTACCATAGCGCAAAATATTATTCTGTTCCCAAAGCACCAGAATTCGAAATGAATACATTGAAGTTTTGGTGACCCAAAGGAGAAATTCCTTTTTCAAATTTTCAGCAGTGATCTTTTTCGAGTTGAAAGGTGTGTTCAAGGTTCATCCTTTTTTGTTTTTCGTGGGAAATCATCAAATGACTCCTCCCGCTCTGGGCGGAGCAGAAGGGAGTGTCAGACTTTTACTGACTAAAAACCACCCATGTTCCTTCTTTTGCCCTTTATGTTCCAGGGCCGCGGTATCTCTTTCGAACAATCCCGCAGCCCTGATAGGCATCGGTCCTTGCGGGCCCCTCCTGTTTGCTGACATCTCTTTGAGGCGCGCGTGGAACACGAACGCGCCGTCGACACGGCCTGTCGTCATAAGACGGACGGACGGCGAGCTAACCCATTACTCACCGTCCACAGGCCCATTCAAGGTTCATCCTTGAACATACCTTTACAATTACAACGCTAAAATGGTCTTGTATTTAAACTCAGTTCTTGCACCTCGTAAAACTATGGCTTTAACTTGCCATAAACCCGTACACGAAGTTATTAAAACCTTTAATATTAGATTAGACTGCTATTTTAGTTCTGTTTATGATTGAACAAAGCCGACTGTAATTAAAGTGTAAATTTTGACCGTAGTATGGAAAGTTGGTACCGGAAACTAAGTAAACTGGAGTTGCATAGTTTTCGTGTAAGTTATTATTGAGATATTCACAAATGTAGATACAATGTAGAAGATACTATAACATGTCTGGATTTTAAACGAATAATTACATCTGATAAATCAGAGAGAGTTAATAAGTACATTGGTGTAGAGGTACAGGAGTTGATAGGTACACGGGGCAAAGTTAATCGGTTTGCAGGGCACACCACAAAGATGTTGGTGTGCGTAAAATCAACTGGTGTATTACTTCGCCTATTTGTTAGTGTTTGCTTCACTATAGTATATGTATAATATGAGGTAAAGAATATGAAGCATCAATTTAACCCTATGACTAACCGGTGTCGTGGCATAGATGTGTAATCATTCGGCTGGTAAATCAAGTGTCGTAGGATCGAATCTGCGCCGCTGGCGTCAACTTTTTGCATTATTAAAAAACTTTTATTTTCATTTTGTTGAATTTTTATTGTAATTTACCTGATAATAAGAACATTATTCGAAAAAAAATATGGAAGTAAAAATTAAACAATTTGTATTAAGAAATCAACAACATTTATTGACTAGGTTTTTTTTTTTATATTATAATCACAAATTAAAAAGTTTTGTGCATGATAAATATTCTAAGTCGGACAAGAAATAACGTTACTTTTCTTATTCAAGTGGGTAATTTATTTATTAGTGAAATGAATAAACATGTTAATAAGATAGATATTAAGATACAGGTATCCTAAATTGTTATCTCACTAACAATAACATCACTCACATAAAACAAATCGAATTACCCCCTGATATTTTTATTAATATCCTATTGGTGCGCCTTCGCTATCTATGACTTATTCATGCACGAAGTAAATGTCTCCACTAGACCTGCATGGAAGAATATTTTTTTTTATGATAGCGCTCACCATCTTTTCGCCACAATATTTTGCGACCGTCCTTGTCTGATTTAAAACATTTTTCATCTCTAAATATAACTATATTATTGCACCAATCAAAATCTAAATATTCTCTTGCGAAGCGTACCCGGTTTTGCCTGTGAATATCTGACATTCAAATTTTCTTGGCTGGCCTACAACATTTCACACCAGCTGCTCGCAAGTGGTTTCGTACAGTTTGTAATGTCACGTCATGTTTAGTTGCCGTGGAACGAGTAGTGAGGAAGGGCTCAGCGGTATGCGTAGCAACTATATCAGATGCCAATCTGTGAATGCAAATCCAGCCTTTGGTCCCGGTCGGCAAGGATCAATGCTTCCCGAATCTGCATAACGATGGACCCACAATTGCACAGTCCTTCTCTGTGAACAATAATAAAATATTGTTACATAAAACAACAATCAATAACATGTGGATTATTTAAACATATTAAACTTCTAAACATCATAATAACATTTTGTTACTCACCGATATCTTTAAACGTCTCGCAATTTCACTAATTGAAACATTTTGCTCATGCAAAAGAATTATTTCAGCTCATAAAAGTGTGGTTCAATGATTCATATTGATTCACAAATAAAAGCACTTCTCAAAAAACGCAGGGTATAATGTCTAAAAACGTAACGAAACCCCAATAGTCAATAGCATTATGACGATGAACTTAAACTACTAACTTAAACATGATTTGTCATTTTTAGAGGGTAGACAACTAATACATTCTAACCCAAATATAAAGAGACTTGCTAATAGTTAAGCAATGAATTGAACAAACAAATGTAAAATATTTTATTAAAACATACAAAAACATTAAGCTGTTGGCAGTCGGATTCGATCCTACGGCGCCGGCGCAGTAAGTAATTATTTATCGCACGCTCGACTAATGCGCCACGGAGACGATTGTATGATAAGCTAAATTTATGCGTCATATTCCCTGCAACATTAGTGACAAGAAATTTTATTGTGTGTGCGTGGACAACGGGTAGCAAACACTAATAAATAGGCGAAGTAATACACCAGTTGATTTTACGCACACCAACATCTTTGTGGTGTGCCCTGCAAACCGATTAAGTTTGCCCCGTGTACATTGCTTGCCATCTCCTGCTTAGCTTTTTCCCAACAATGTTGGGGTCGGCTTCTAGTCTAACCGAATGCTGTTGAAAGTGAGTATTTTACATGGAGCTGTCTATATGACATCCACAACCCAGTTATAGGTGAAGAGGGGTGTTAAGGCAAAAACATGGTGTGTAATTTATTACCAACTAGCTGCCCAGCGCTACTTCGTTCGCGTGGTGTCCTACCCCTTACCCTACCCTACTCCTACACTACTCCTACCCTACTCCTACACTACTCCTACCCTACTCCTAACCTACTCCTGCACTACTCCTACCCTACTCCTAACCTACTCTTACACTACTCCTACCCTACTTCTACCCTACTCCTACCCTACTCTTAACCTACTCCTACATTACTCCTACCCAAAAGTATCCTAGTGTTGTTTTTAGACTTATCCAGGCACTTTTTTAAATTTTTCTCGCCGTATTACCCATCCTTGAACTTCAACCAACATTAAAAAAAAAGAATTGGCCAAATTGGTCCAGGCGTTGTTGAGTTATGCGCTTACCAACACATTTTGCGATTCATTTTTATATTATAAGATTCCTGTAATTTATTATTTTTATTCCATTTTAACGAGTGTCACACGAGAATATCTCAAAATGTTCAGTATTCATAATAGCGACGTATTCTGCTAACATTTGGCAGAATTGTCAGCAATTCATGTACACATGTTTAATTTGGAACTGCATTTAACGCTTTAATTAAAACGTTCCATGAATTCGTGGTTCTAAGCGAAACGGATAGGTATTTAGGTATGTTAGTGAAAAAAAAAACAAGATGGCGGTTATCTGTGGTTCCTATTAAAGCAACTAGCCAAAATAACTATGTTGCACTATAACAGCTTTATTGCCGCACGCAAAATACGCGCTTTGACGTGGAGTTGCGGACATCAGCCCGTTATACTAACAGCTTTATTGTACCTCACACAGGAAGCCTGATTCATCATCAGCAGCGGGAACATTAGTATAAGAGATACTGATGTGGGCAAGAATATACCTACATACATTTTTTTGTAAATTTCATTGTAAATAGAAAATAGGTAAAGCCTCAAATGAATTCGATATTCAAAATTAAAGCATGTTCTATTCGTGACATCCTACTCCCGTTGGACACGTTTTCGGGACCGTTAGTTTTAATTTTAAATTTTACGATGGAATTGGGACAGCTCGCAAATGAATTTAGTTTGAAATTGGAAAACCTAGCTCGCCGTAATAAAATTGTTAAGGCTGATGGGTTTGCTGTTCAAATTATTGAAGTATTTTTTGTAGATACATTTTTGAATTGAGGATTAATATTTCTGTTTTAGAACCTTTACGAAATTACTGTCTCTTTAAGGGTAACAAATATACCAGTTATTTTATTTAAGAAAAAATCGTACACTTCTGTGCAAACTTGCAGAAGATATAATTAAAGAATCAAACACCGAGTTGAGCAACTTATATTAAAGTGAATGAGTGAAATTCAGTAATAAAACAAAATTATCGGGGTTTAATAGAGTAAGGTGTACCTCGGTACCTCACTGTATTAAACCCCGATAAAATTGTTTTATCTTGCAAGTAGGTATACTCACAAGATAAAACGAGTGAGTCGTTGAGTACTCTTCATGTCGTCCTATCCACTTTAACATACCGTCTGCACCATCGTACTTTATTTTTACTATCCCATAATCTTTACATTACAGCTACAACAATGGTAAGTACTCACCCTTATCTTGCTACTTGAAAGACGTTAACAATGAATTAATGTACAAAACTTAAAAATGGAGTTTAGAATGCTAGTGGAATACCTTTAACGATCAATTTCCATTTTCATAAAATTGACGATTGATTTTTTATGCCGGCGCCCATTTAAACAAATGTTATACATGCTTTATTGTACACGAATGGGTCCACTTTGAAAATAGAATTTTCCTCTCTGACGTAACGCTCACACGTTCCCGCCAATCACAATTCAGTAACTTTTTTTTTTAGAATATGTCAACGCAAAGGACAGTTTTTACGAGATTCTCGTAAAATGGAAAGGTTTCATTGTTCTGTAAAGGAGGCCCATTTTCTGTTTAGGGGCCTTTGTTGATAGTGACGTTTGATGTAGTCCTTTATTCGAAGATAGGAAATAAGAACCTGATAGTATAGTTTGAAAACGAAATTATCTTATTCAAAATATCTTAAATGATATTTATGGTGTGTTATGGTCTTAAACCTGTAACTTTAGTTACATAAACCATCTTCAGAATATTCGTCAACTTATTACTTAACGTTATTACGCATAAAAGTTATATTTATCACCAAAGTTCGGAATATGAAAGCCTTCGTTAGACTTTCATTAAACCAGCCTTGTAGTTAATAAAATTATCTCGTGGATATCTGCGTACAAAATACGTCATTGCACGAAGATAGCCGAGTTTACCCGAAATCAAAATGTGTGCGAAATTATTTTTTTTTATGTAACATGTTTTGACAGGGTTTTTTGAAGACTTTTAGTGATCAATTTTAGGCTCATCTAAGTAATTACTTCGGGAATATTCATATATTCGTGTCCCAGCTGGGCGCCAATAAAGAGTTTTATTAAAACTACCCACTTTAATATTTCATGTCGTCGCAATTTATCATATTCTGTGATAATGGGTAGGTAAAAGCTTTTGCACATCCATTACTTAAAGCGATTTTAATAAGTTCATTAACATTCATTGGAAAAAAGGTTCTTGTTATTGTTACTAAGTTTTTAATTTATAATTTTGGTAACAATAGCGAAATATGTAACGTGTTATTGTGATCTAAAGTTTGATTATAATGGAGTAGTAATAATCATATCTTGTTGTCCAGATATTTTAATGGTCTTTTTGAAACAGTCTTATGTGAATGTCTCTTCTTATGAAGGTCAGGTTAACAGTCTTAGGTATAATGACTCTATCTCATCACAAAATTTTCTGAACAATAGTCTTACAATACTTAGTTGTAGATTAACTAAGTTCTCAATACTTTTCTTACACACCATTAAACTCTAACATTAACATAATAACGACGCAGTCAATCGTTTGAACTTGCCTGACAGGGCCAGAGTCTAGCACCCTTACCACCTCTGCGTCTAGGTAGGTCCTTCACAATGCCTAGCCACCGCACCTTTGCACCTCAAAGCTTTTCTCGATAGGTCAATGAACCTTATCGGTTGATATAATTTACATTCGCTTTGAACTGAATTGTCATTGAGTTTGTGTGTTAACTGAGTGGAATATTTGAAGACAAATGAGCTTTATGGTATCACTACATAGTATAAAACAAAGTCGCTTTCTCTGTCCCTATATCCCTATGTATGCTTAAATCTTTAAAACTACGCAACGGATTTTGATGCGGTTTTTTTTTAATAGATAGAGTGATTGAAGAGGAAGGTTTATATGTATAATACATGCACCCGTGCGAAGCCGGGGCGGGTCGCTAGTTATATTATAATTGTAAAATTAAATTACCTTTATCATGGTAATTTGGTTTGGTTAATTATGCCATACATATTATTATAGACGTAGATGGGTTTGCAGCGAAGTTTATAAACAAAAAATATTTAATACCTATACTACTTTGAAGGACTACATAGTTCATAACATCACGCCTGTAATGCCCGTAGGGTTAGGCAGAGGTGTACCTAATAGTAAACGCATATTTCATCAGTTATGTTTAATTCCCATGTAATATGCCATCAATCGGGCACAAATCAAGACTCCGTGGCTGCTACTGAGAAATTCCTGATGGAAAAACCCAATAACAATTTGCCCAACCCGGGAATCGAACCCAGGACTGCAGTTCAGGGCAGCTCAGCAGTCACACTTGCTAGGTACCATTATACCATATTATGTTGTGTGTTGTATTTTATTTGGGTAGATACATAAAACATTGTCTAGTTGTACATCTTCTGCCATTGTGGTCTTTTTAAACAATTTCTCCTTTAAACTAAAGCCACTTAAGGTATTACCCTGAAAACCTAATTAAACAGATTTAAGTGCTAGTGAAACATTTCGGGAGGTATACATTTTATCTGACAACAATCGTTAACATAATTGCCCTACGGAATATTTCTTGTTAAATCTCAAAACATGAATTGCTTAGTCTGGAACGGAGGAAATTCCTTGAACTTTCCGTTTCATTTTCTTGCCTTAGGTTCTTCTAAGAAAATTAATAACAGGTATACCACGATTTAATAAAGGTATTCAAAAGAGATTTATGAAAATTATAGAAAAAAAAACTACATTTCGTTCAAGATAACGTTCTATTTAGTCTGACACAGTCACTTTAGTTAAGCTACCAACGGATATGCTTATTTCACGTCAGAATTCTCGAGATCCTCTCTCTCGCATCCTGTTTTTTTAGTTTAGACGAAAAGTGTCTGTATTTTGATGATGTTAAAACTTATAAGTGGATATAAAATATTGCCTGTGAAGAAAACTAGAGCTAAGAGTTATTACTCCCTAGACGAAAATTGACAAATCTTCAAAGCATAAGGTAACTTTTCGCTTGACTAAACTTTGTCCTCACAAATGACTTCGGCTCGCATTTCCTCGAAGTTTTCTTATGAAATTCTTTATCCTACCACCGTGAACCAACCTACTTTGCGACATATCGACTATCAATATTCAGCAAAAGATTTTCTTTAGGAATTATTGCAACTGAGTTTTGGTAGACCAACTTATTTGGAACTTTTACTATTGGTAATAATTATTGTCTTTATTTGATTAGGACATAAAATTTCCTCGAATAAAATCAACCATTACTGTTAGTTTATTTATTTTAGTTTATTTAGTAGTTTTTAGGGTTCCGTAGTCAACAAACAAGGACCCTTATAGTTTCGCCATGTCCGTCTGTCTGTCTGTCTGTCCGCAGCTTACCTCAAAGACTCTTAGTACTAGAAAACTGTAATTTGGCGTGAATATACAGATTAGTTACGCCGACAAAGTGGTAAAATAAAATCTCGAAAAGTATTTTTTTTAGGGTATCTCCAGTACCTACACGTAAAGTGGGGATTTTTTTTTTCTCGCGTATCGCATAGTGTGAAATGTCGTTGAATAGGTTTTTAAAAAATATTTCGAGTTTGTTAAAATAATTATCCGATTAAGGGATTCCTTTATGAAATGTTAAGCTTTAAAGTGCAAATTTTTGTTACATTTAAGGGTCCCCCCCTCTTCCATCTAAACGGTTATGTTTGGGTGCGTGAAAAAAATTACCGTGATAGTATATATTTTATAACGACGTTAAAAGGAAAACTATCACAGCTAATAGGCTTTACAAGTTTACGAGTAATAATTGACCAACTTATAAAATATACTTGGATAACATATTTTCCTAAACATAATGTATGTGAGCACAGGTTTTTCAACTGCAGATGTAAGTTTGTTGTTTTATTATTACAATAAAAATCATCGTTCGGAGGCAAATCGAACCGTAGGAAGTGTCAGCATATTTTGACGGGGAACTACGGAACCCTACATTGTGCGTGGCCCGACACGACACTTGGCCGGTTTTTTTTAATTAATGTAAAATTGTGCAATACCTACACGGTCAAAATGTATGTGAAAACGTGGTAACCGTTTTCGCGTTGGTGTCCGTTTCACCTTGTATATAGTTAGTTTACTCTACTTAATAAAACGTCATTAGAGTCATTATTTTCAAAGGGAATAATTCCTTAAAACATAGTTTAGAAATACTGTTGTTGTCTTAGACTGCCTTGTTGGTCTAGTAGTAGCAAGACTGCTGAGCATGATGTCCTGGGTTCTATTCCCAGGTCGGTCCAAGTGTGATTTGGTTTTTCCATCAGGAATATCTCAGTAGTAGCCATGGACTCTGGATTTGTGCCTACTGGGATTACAGGAGTGGTATGTTATGTTATAGCTTAGAAAAACACCAAACTAAATTAATCAATCATCCTTCCTTTCTGTAATATTAGCTCGAGTAGATCCGACATTTTCCGAGGAAATCATTTTCCGAGTAACAGTAGCTCATCTAAAGCGGACTCTTCCAAGAAACCTTTATGTTTTAGCTTCGCTATACCCTGATATTTCTCAGTAACAGTGGGACCGTTCCCTTTCACGTCTCGCTTTAGTGAGGATGTAAGTCACATCTTGCCACAGAATTTCAATATCGGTCCATAAAGGGAAGGGTGTTTCATTCGACCTCCGGGGAATACCTTGAAATTGTTGTACTATGTTATTTGTCAACCTTTGTTAGATGTTCGCTGGATGTGTGTGAATTGGGCTTTCTTACAAATAGATTTAGTACCATTACTTAAAAGTTAAACTTTTGGAAAGGGAACATCAACTTTAGGGTAAAATTGTGAGGATCATTCAATGAAAAACCATGTTCGCTCTCTAGAGTAGAACATCAATTCGATATTTAACTAAAGTATACGTAACAATTTGCTTATTATTGACTAACAAACCGAATTCTTATCAAAGATCACCCGATAGATACAACTAAAACAAAAGAACCGTACTGTAACACAATCTTGACAAGCATTCCTACCAGCCAGAGCATAACCAACCTTTACTCGACAAAAATAAAGTTCAAACCGACTGCAAACGTTACCGTTGCAACTCTTCTTGTTTGATCGGAAACTTCGCGACCGTGCAGAATTTCAATAAAGAAACTGGGAGAAATATCGTTGTAAGGGAGCCGTAATGGCTCGGAGTACAAGACTAAACACCAATAACTGATACCACGATTTTTACGAGGAATTCGCAAAATGTTTATTCGAAGTGGTCATAACTTTTCTGGACGTGATTTTGGAGTAACGACCCACTCCTGTGATGAAATAGAGTTCGTAATTAGGGTATTAAGAAGTTGTTACTGCGTAATGAAGTGTAAAAATGTTATGAACTGTTGTCATTGTTACGACTGTTATTTGGTTGGTAGTTATCCAAGTTCTTGGGTAATTTGACGGAATATAAAAGTACTAGCTTATTATGCCCGCGGCTTCGCTCGCGTGAAGTTCGATAATTGTCCCACAAAATCATACTACCGAGTTAAAAAGTATCCCTCGTGTTAATCCAAGTTATAAAGTATTAACTATCTGTGTGCAAAATTTAATTTCAGAACATGACGCATGGATCAGCGCCATTCAATTCAACCATATTGAAGGGAACTAAATGACCTGATACACCCGTCACCATCAGCGAAACATTTGAGTGAACATGACATTCTTTCAGCTACCAGGGTATAATCAAGTCAATTTAAGTTAAAATGTAAATGGTAGCTTTACAGTACATAGTACTCACAATTCATATGCGTATTGTACAATTATCACTTGCTTCGGTGAAGGAAAACATCGTGAGGAAACCAGCATGCCTGAGAGATATTTCTCGACGGCATGTAAAGCCAAGTCAGAGGCCCATGGGCGGCATAAAAACTCTGACACCAGGTTAGGCACTAACCTCACGATAAGGTAAAAGAACACCGACGTATTAACAATATGGGCAGTACAACTTACCTTTTCAAATGGACAACGAGAATCTACTCTATTTCCTTGTAAATTTTGGTCATTTATGTGATAGTTTCCAAAACATACAGTGAACTAAAACTACGTTACCTATTTTCTTTTTAATACAGTATTTGCAACTAGAGCAGCACCAACACAACCTTTTCATTTCATATGAAGATAAATCATCTCACCTAGTAAGATCTTCCAGGAAAACCTCACTACTGATGCTTTACTGCGAATAGAGGTTATACACGATGCTTCAAATATCATTAGTGTGACCCAGTTAGGCGTTTAGAGCAAAAAGGGACTGACACACCAACATGCTGAGCATGACGTGTCCTGAGGTTGTGGTATAATCTCTTGGTCTAAACAGACAATTTTTGAAAACAATCTTATGAAAGTGAAGTATCAATAGTAGGTAGACAAATATAGGTATTCGATTAAACATTTTGTCGAATCGTTGGTCGATTAGGATGATAATATTACAAGTGTTCTGAAAGTCCTGATTTGTTTGTTTTTAACAATTTGTAAATGTTTTAATGAACATGATATTGATATAAGGACGTCATCGTGAAACAGCCCTGTTGTAGGATTATTTTTATCCTATATTCAGATTTATTTCAATCAATACAATGAGGAACCTTCTTTCTTATCAGATATTTTTCAACGCACTGTCTACAATGTATATTGAAAATATTCCAAACATTCTTCTTTACTCTTGCCCTTAGGATAATAAATCGCTATTTAACTCTCAGTTTTCCCGCTTTAATACAAGGACATTGGTATTTCGATAATGCTCCTGTTATCTCCTATATCTCCCCTCACGACAGGAATTTATCCGGGGTGAGCATGCGAAAAAATACCGTAATAATGAGTATTGGGGACAGTGTTTCTTAAGTTGTTTTGACGACTGGCAACTCCACTTACTTACTCGCTTATGAGAATTGCGAATAGGACGCTTTATAAGGACTACCATGAGTGCCTGCCGGAACCTGTGTTTAATTATCAAAGTTTGGAGAGCCTAGAATTGTAATTAAATTACAGTGCCTGTCTCATATAGCACTGTTATTGCGTATAATTTTCTTGTTAAAACGTAAATAAGCCCGAGAATATGAGCCGAAGAAATAAAGCTTTCTTCTTTGTAAGTGAAAAATACAATGTTTTCTTATTTTCAGAGAGTTATGCGACATTTTTTGCTTTTCTTATGTAAGACTTGTTATTTTTTTTTTGTTAAACGTAATACTAACAATGAAGAATTGTGAAAGCCTCCAAATTCTTTTTCACAACACCATCGGATACAGATAAGCTCCTTATGGCTGTTTTCACCTATATCGAAACAAATTGATTCCAAACAGGTTCAATCGGATTTTCGGCTACTCGATTATAGAATCGGAATGTCAGCAAAAGTCATAAAAACAAATCGATAACACGAATTTAACCCTCCGTTAGAGTCCCCTCCCATTTTCCGCGTTTTGATTTTCCGTTGATTGGGTTTAAAATGCCCTCCCGCTATTTTGATAAAGCCCACAACAAAATGCTGGATCATTCGGACCCTTTGAATGCATGAAACTATATTCATAGCGGTAAGTATCAATTTTGCTAGGTTTATTAGGGGCACCGGTTAAATTCCTTTTATTATTGTAAGTTAAATAGTGGGTCTTGTTAAAACAATATTATTGGAAAACAAAGGATGGCGCTTCTGATGCGTGTATTCCCCTTAAGTTACATAGATGGACTGATTCTGGTCTCTAAAGTTTAAAACTGTCCTGATGTTGGCCATTCCTAATAGTTATTATTAGAAGGCTCCATGATCCCATTTTAACAGAGCAAACATAATTATTTCAAAATTTGAGCTGAAATTAGTTTCCGACAGCACCCACTAAAACAAAGCAATCTCTTTTTGTTACTTACACATGAAATTTTATTCAGTTCTTGGAAAAGTTTCATTTCCATCCTGACCTAGTTGCCTGGAAAACATACTTTGTTACATAATCTTATCTCGTGCTAACAAAGTACAATATTCTGGAGAAAATTAATTATTTACAGACATGTGCAGGGAGCTTGTCACTGCATTATTACGTTGGCTTGTATCTTGTTTCATATGTATTATAATATAAGACTGCGGTATGCAGATATAAGAGATAGAGAGATGAATGTACCTATGTAGTATTTTTCTGGAACATGGTATAGTCAAAGTGATTTTAAATCAGCGATGACGATAATGTAAATGTCAGGTAAGTATTCTGCTTTTCGATAGCTAATCGATTGACATTAGCTATCGAAAACCTAAATGTCAATTCTGCTGTAAGTTCTTGTTGAAGAAATACAAAAGCCTTTGGTAACGATTGTCGCTTGTCCAAGCCCTAAGAAGGGCGTATCTTGTCAGGTCGTGGCTTATTAGCCGCTTGCATACCAGCTAATGTCTGCTTCAAACTGTTCTATGTTTATTCATTTCGCAGTAAGTCAATACATATAGTTTTGCTAGATTTTGCTATCATCTAGGAAAATATTATACTTGTTACAGCAACGCTAGTTTTTGGAGAGTAAGCATGTCACAAGTCTTTTCCATCCATTCGTTAAGGCCGATACCAAAAAAAGTCAAGCCTACCGTATTTCAGTTGATTTCCACAATATTCTCCTAACAATGCCTGAGCGATACCTTTCGCATTATACGTCAGACAAAGGCTTAATACAAAGTGTCGTAAAAAATCGTGGTTTGGGTAAAAAAAAAATATAAAATCCGAGTTTTATTTTTACAGGACATTGCGTTTTACTGAGGCTGTTTCACCAACGTTTTTGTTGATGACTGAGTGGGAATAACAAATTGACTGTGTAGAACTAAGCTTATGTGGGTATGAAGAGGCCTTTAGAAAGGGCCGATGCAGGGATTTAGGCTAAGTATAGATGGGTATGAAATAATTCGGAATTTATTTTTTATGAACACGTTTATGTGTTTTTGTAGATTGGAGTTTGTCCTTGTAAACGTTCTGTTAAAGCTTCCTGAAAAAGGTAATTATAATTAATCCTTGACTGTAGATTTTCCGACGGTCGATTTACGTTTAGAATCTCAATAGGTATTTAATTGTTCATCTATGGAACTGTTAATTCCAAATGTGGCTATACACAAAACCATTTGGCAACGCAACTCAACACGCTCAAGCTACTTGTGTGTTATGACACTTATGACAGCGTCGCCAGTTGCATATCCTAAGGTCCGTGGTGATCGGGCCGTTTTTTAACATTAAGTCAGTAAGGAATTTACAATGAAACCACTTGCATTATTCGTCCACAACTATTACTTTATGCGCTTTTGAAGCTTAGAAAAACATTCCCTCTTCCACAACTTTGAAGGTAGAATTTGTTTTGAAAAAAAATACCGTGTTTTATTTAGGGTGAATTTCTTGGTGTCATCGCCACCGAAGTCTTTGTGTCATGTTGCTTACGTCAGCTTTAGGGTTGTACCATGTGCTTAATTTGACATCGACGCTTCTTGGGACTATGCATAGGCAGGGTGAGGGGGTTAAGTCGATTGATAGGATGGGACTATAAATAAATCCTCCTTGAATTTGTGAAATTCTGCTTAGATTGGTTGGAACATTCGTAACATGTATAATGTTATATAACAGCACAACTTTAATTTCTGCAAGGTTGGTTAGAGGTGTACATATAGTACACTCACTTTTCGCCAGTTCATTTTAGTGAAACGATGTGTTTACTAACATATTTTATCAGAACAAAAGTATGTCTCCGTGTTTCTCTTTTTTCTTCCAGTAATTTCTTGAAAGACTTTTGAGGCAAAAACGATACGAATGTGTGTCACCCTTTGCCAAAGATTGAATCCGTAGGGAAATGAAATAGCAAAGTCAGTATTCCATTTTATTTGCCGAAACGAAACACAAGCTTCACGCTTCATTCATTCTCAAACCGAAATGGTAAAGTTTATTCGATACAGAAAACCAAAAAAAGTGTCTACAAAGTTTGTGCGACGTATTACGAAAAACAAATTTCATTACAAGACATTTTTTTAAAGAAAATTTTGACTATCCTCTATTTCCATTTGTGTGGCAGAGCTAATTTAATCTCTGTCCTCATATTATTAAGGTTGGATTTTGTTGGGATGTTGGAAAAATGATACATGTTTTCATTTTCGCGTCGTGACAGCAAGGGGAGACGTATGACGGGAGTCCGCTTCCAAAATCCAATATGACAAATTCGGGAGTACGTGATTGGAATGAGTGCGGGTAGAGGATTTTATTTTTGGCCCCGCACTGACGGATTCCGGGACACCTGGGTCGTTGCTACGGTTGGACGAACCGATGACTTTCTGATGAGAATTATAAAAATTGAGAATATATTAGAATTGAATTAGGGGGAGTGGGTACATACTCGATCGATGGCTGGATGTCATATTGTATGATTTGGAATAATTGAGATGTCGTATGAATTTATTTTCAAGGCGTATTTTAAAGGTCCTTGCCTGCCCATAGCAACCATGATGTTTATTTGTATCTCGAATTCCAATATGATTTTTAAAAGTTCCAAAATGTTATAAAGATTTTAAAATACTACGTAACTTTATGTTATGTAATACTAAGTGGGTATTATCTAAAGCCTTAAGATTAAGGTAAGGTTTATAAGATTTTGTTGATTAACATTTTATTCTAGCAATATTGAATACTTCAAATATAAAAAAAAAATTATGAAGAAATAAAATTGATGAATTGATTGATGACTTATGATTGAATTGATGAATTGAATGAATTTTAATTAATTAACGTATCTTGATCACCAAATTCTAACCACTAACATAGTTCTAAGTACTTATTCACTAACACAATGGACCTTGTTGTTAGAAATAAATAGTTATTTTTGATTTTTGATTTGAAATCTCACCTTACCTTATTTATTTTTTAACATCCTTTAATGTTCCACTGTTGGGCAAAAGCCCACCCTATATCTTTCTAGGTACTCTGTTCGTGCGCCACCTTAGCTTAAAATGAAAATGAACAAAGTGCTTAAAGGACAGAGTTCACCCATTTCAGAGCAAGTTGATTAACAGAAATAATTCAATAATGTTATATCTGGCCTACTAGAATGGGTCATAGAGTTAAGTAGGTCAAAGGTAGAGGTTCTATCTATGCTAGTGGTTTATACAATATTCAGCTGAATACGAACTAATTTATGGTTGATATTGTTATGTATGGTACTAAATTTACACTGTAAGATTATGTAATACTCGCTTTGTCCGAATATTTTGGAGCCGGAACCCTTGTTTAAAAATAAATGGATGAGGAAAACTGATCTATCGTCATATTCCTTTCTACTGAGTCACGTTTAAGGTTTTGGTTTAGTTACGTACAATCGCTCATCAGTATCAACTATTTGACAGTGACAGCGCCTTTAAGTGCTAGCAGTAAGGGTGACTTTCGTAAGACTTGTGTAACCAATGAAGTGAGGTTGACGTAGATTCAGAAAATTGCCATTGCATAAATTATTTGGGCATTTATTTAAAAGAGGAAGGAAGGAGAGAAGTGGTGGCTGGAGAGCAGCGGTGGCTCAGTGGTGGCGGCCCCGACTTACGAACAGTACCGGTTTGAATCCAGGCAGGCGCATTACTTTGTGTAATTTATTTCATCACCACTGCTCTAAAAAACGGTGAAGGAAAACATCGTGAGGGAACCGGCATGTCCTAGAACCAAACATTCGAAGACATGTGACATCTACCAACCCGTACTGGACCCGCGTGGTGGATTATAGCCCGTGCCCATTCCCTCTCATAGAGAGGAGGCTGTGTGTCCCAGCAGTGGGAACATTATAGGCTGATTATAAAGAATAAAAACTATAATAATTGATTTGATTTTAATTATTATTTATTCATGCTTATTTTAAAGCGGAGAAAAAAATAGTAACATACAAACAGTAGGCTTAAACACATCCTATAAGTGACCTAAGTAAAAACTTTTCTTTTTGCAGTTTTTTATACGATAAAGAACCCGAACGTACCGAGTACGTGAACTTCAGAAGCCCGTGAAAGTAATACTAACTAGCCAAATGTTTATTACTAGCACAAACTTAGTTTCAAATAGTAAGTTTTTTTGCACGTATTTTCTTTTGCCCTATAAAGTTTTCTAGATCAGTAACAGTTTTGTTTCTACAAAGCCCAACTATTTATAACAACATCTAAAAACAAACAAAAACGATAACTCATGCACAACGCATATTTTCATCAGCAAAAAGCTTAAAAAAAAAACAATCGAATCCTCAGTTTAAAAACCGAACGGGTATGAATGCAAAAAAATATAAATTGGATGTGCATGAGCCTTAACTGCGTATATCGTACTTCAATTAAAGCGATTTTATAACCCCATATAAAAGTGTGGAATGACTTGTATTTTCTACATAATTCTGTTTTAGATCGAGAATGGGGTTTCTTTATTGAAAAGAGGTTTTTTATTTATCGGTAGGTACAGGCCATTAAGAATGGAAGAGAAATATGAAGAGCTTTTAGCTGTTGTTTCGAAATTGGTAAAGCAACGTAAGTACTGTAATTTAAAATGTATGTGGGTCACTCGTATTATTATTAGAGATTTAAAGGAGCTCGTGGGTAAATAATAGCAACCGGTCGGGTCGATCTTCAGGTTAAGCCGCGCTTGTCTAGGTTGGTCCGTGCATGGGTGACCACCCATTACCTATCGAGTTTCCTCCGTGCCTCGGAAAGCATGTTAAGCCTGGTCGTCCCGGCAGTCATTTGTAGATCTTTGACAGTCGTGAAGGTAGTCAGTGGCTCGAAAGTCTGACAACCAGTCTTACGAAAGGGTATTGTGTTACCCAGTGCTAGCTGGGTTGTGGAGGTCAGATATGTTGTCGCTCCATGTAAAATACTGGTATTCAGCTGTATTCGGTTAGACTGGAAGCCGATCCCAACCTAGTTGGGAAAAGGCTAGGCAGATGATGATATTAGAGATTTAAAACTAGTTTTGAAACTAAAAGTTTAGCCAGTAAATTTAAACCCTGCAAAATGTTGACTACTTTTTGAATATTAAAATACTTACAATACGCAACCAACATAAAACACAATACCTTTTTTTTATGTATCCTGCATAATAAAAAAACTTTTATCCGAAAGTCCCGAACCGATACATTAAAGCACGTATATGTAAAACAAACAATCCTCTATTTGTTAACACGCAATAAAAGTATCCGCTAAAGCTCGGATACGGTCAATATTTACAGAACCAAGCGAACCGAACAACCGAAAAGGTAACCCCCATCGATTGCTAAAGTAACACTAAAGGCCTAGTGCAATAGCCGCAGGCTATAGGGGGGTTCGCAAACACCTTGGATGTAGACCGAGAAAGAGGGTTGGTTTCGTCTAACGCTTTGGAAGCCGAAACTAAATTGCGAGGCCGAAACTGATTTGAATGTTTTTTTTTTTCAATTGTGTTCAAAACTAAAATTGCGTTTTTTTTCCCTTACGGAGTGAGTTCATAATTTAATCCACTGATCCGGAAAACGTCGTGGAGGATATTTAGAAAATAATAAACATCTTTGAGTTTATTTAATAAAAAAGAAAAGCTATTACCGAGCTCGTTAAGAAAATAGGTTTCGTAATGCCCATTAAAGCTAAAAAAACATAGTTATTTCACAACACATCAATCACACAGTCCATTTTGGCACTTACCGAAACTATTTTTAGCATCTTTCCCTAACTTTCGGCCTTGACCGCGACTTTAGTATCGGCGGAAAGTCCGAGACCACTTTTCCCAACACTAGCGGGTCCTCGGGCCCTATGTATCCCGGTGACTGAAAGATTTAGAGGCAATAACGTGCAATGTTCGCTTCGAGCAATACGATCTCATTGTTCGTTCGATCGGATTAGTGCGCGAAGATTGGTGAAGCTCAGTTGGGTATTGGGACTCGATGTAATCAACGATACAGTGGGAGTGTCCTTGTTGATCTATGTTCAGAATATATTGCCTCCAATAAAGTGTTTGTATCAATCAGGGTCGTTGCGTTAGTATTGCATTGCGTAGTGACACGAAGAATTTTACTAAACGGTTTTATTTATAAAACAATTCCAACATGCTGGTAATTTTTTGTAGCTGGAAATTACAAAAAAAAGATAACAGTCAATTAAGTAAGACTAATGCGTTTATATCAGTAAAATTTTCGTTTCGTTCGGGATTTTGTGAAAAACTTAGTAATGTCTTCTATAGCTGACAGATTTATTTAAAAGAGCATACAATTTTTAAGCGATGGTTTTACAACTTCTACCGTTTGACGATTAAAGGGGAGTTCTTTTATTTGTGTGAGCTACGTGTTTGTAGGCTTTTAGGCTATGAAAAATGGTGCCCAGTCAGGTGGTAGGTACTTTTTTGCCTAACGTTGTTTGTCACCTGCAGGAGCCGCCTTTTGATATATTGTGTGTGCTGTAAATAGGTACGTTAACGCTATTATTAAGTAAAAAATATAATACAAACAAATTTTTCATTTTGGGTATAGGATTTACATTAACTTAATGCGGTCACTCATTTTTGTTTTATTTTATTTCTTGTGGCTATTTCGATTAAAAAAATGTATTGATAAAACATAGATACTAACTGGGACCAGTTAGTATCTATGTTTTATCAATACATTTTTTCAGTACTGTTTTAATCGAGTATAAAATGTCCAGTACATTTTTACAAGCACAAAATGGTTGAACTTGCATTTAAAATCCGAATAGAGAAACCTAACTTTAAAAATAGAAGTTAAAAAAAAAAGAAATTCAACATTCGAATTTTAAACTACGTATTCGTATCTCGGTGGCCATTTGCAAGGGTGATCCCAAACCTAATAAGGATAAACAAAGGTATGCAAGTCACGCACTGACTGAATTTGCCTAGGACTGCGACTAAGTAATTGACTTTGAGGGTTGATTCCGCGGGTTAGGTAAGAGAAACTTACCCTTGCATTGTTGGGGTGCTTAGACTTTGAAAAAAGTTTAAGGTTTTAAAAAAAAAAGTAGAGAAACGAAATAAGTTGCGCCTACCAATCAGACGTTTATGTTTTTCGATCTTCTTTACGTTCCCAAAGAAAATAGGTGCAAAGGAAAAATCTTTTTTTCCTCTAACCCTATGTAAAACATTCAGCTCTCTTCACACTTATATCAATCAACTTTTTGCGTAAAAAGGTTTCAGATAAAAGGTTAGGTCGAAAAAGGTCGATCGAAAAAAGTTCTAGATTTCTCTCATCGTAAACCCTGCCAAATACAACCGAAAGCAACATAAATGCAAATACAGCAATAAGCCTAAAATAGGCGAAACAGTTGAAGGGCTGACCCTTGTCATGAATAAAACGCCAAAAAGTTTATTCCATCTCGAAAAAGGTCAGAAGCTAAACACTCTTTTCTTCTTTACCACTTCATAAAGGACGCCAATTGTTATGAAAATTAAAGAAATAAAATAGGCTCATTATATTTTTACGTTCGAATTTTCTCGAAATAAGCGCAAGACGTTTAATAAAGGGACCACACTCGTTGAATAAGACCATTACTATTGTCTTCCCTTTTCATTTTAACCACAAAAATGGAACATTCGACGATAACATTTAAATAAAGGTCATTTTCTTCTTTTAAATTTGAAATCTGTGGTGGTTTGGCTGAGAGTTGCGGGATATTTTAAACATGAAGACTTTTGAGAGTGGCTGTATGTATTCTATTTTCTAGAAAATATGGAGTTACTCTGATTCATTTTTATTAGTGACGTGCTTCGTAGATCTAGATAAGAATTTCATGAAAGTTAGCACTCAGTGAATGAAGTTAACCGTCTCGTTCAGGCGAAGTAACTTCTGCGTTTATATTTTAGTATCAACAAGTGTAAAGTGTACAATTTTTATTTTCTGAAAATAGTGTGGAAGTTATTTATTCTTGAATGGCTTGTTTATTAGTGGCATTTTGTTTTAAATTTATTTAGCTATGATCAGTTTTAAATTAGCTCATGTCTTATTAGTCTATTGTTATAGACTTCCATATCTTTTCGGCAATAAATAAATAATAAATAAATAAATATCCCTGGACATTTTCACACAGCACCATCTAGCCCCAAGCTAAGCAACTTAATGCTTGTGTTATGGTAGCTAGATGGCTGATAAACTACATATATACATTTTTTTTTTTTTTTTTTTGTAAATACAAACATATTATAGATAGAAAAACACCCAGACCCGGAACAACTACTTGTAGGTCATACAAATATTTGTCCCGTACGGGAATCGAACCCGCGACATGCAGCGCAGCAGTCAATCGCTTGACCACTGCGCCAACCGTGTCGTCAAATGTTCTCCAATATCTTCCAAAACCCTTAAACTGTAGTTAAATGACTTATAATTGAAATGGTACAGTAATTATATATTTGTCATCATCATCTTCCTGTCCTCGTCCCATTCTACTTGGGGTCGGCGCAACAGACTTTTCTCCTTCCATTCTCCTCCGTCAGACGTCACTGTATCATTTACTCCTCTCTCATTCATATCATTCATCACACAATCCACCCATCTTTTCTTTCTAATTATATATTTGTATTGTAAAAGCATTATTTACAAATAGTTCATAAATAAAAAGAATAAAATTCTGGCCATACCATAGAAGTATAATCATAACCCAAACGCATAAAGGTAAACAACACACTCCACTGCCCACCCAAAAAGGTTAATAGTCAAAACAATGCTGCAATGTCATTCAGAATAAAACATTCTTCCGTGGTAATGGGTATTATGCTCCCGAAAGGTATGAATTTCAGATGAATTTAGCATGAAGTGAGTTCAATTTAACCCACCGACGTGTTCATACATAAAGTATGAGACCATGAAAGTCAGACTGACTGAACCTCTTTAAATTTAATATTCTGGCGCACTTAAACTGAGGATAGGCGCGTTTAGGAAACATTTTTAATTACTCACATAATTTATAATTAGGTTTGTTTAACTTAGCTTTTGCGGTGGCTAATCTAGTTTGTTTTTTTTTGTGCTGATGAAAATTTGTGAAAATTTTAAAATATTTTTTTTTGGAGTCGAAAACTGGAATAGTTTTTGTTGTAAAAATCTTCAGTGTTATTTATTCCAGTGTTCACTAACTTGATCTAAGGGTATTATTACGTGCCTGCCAGGGCTGCGGGACTGTTCGAAAGAGATACCGCGGCCCTGGAACATAAAGGGCAAAAGAAGGAACATGGATGTTTTTAGTCAGTAAAAGTCTGACACTCCCTTCCTCTCCGCCCAGAGCGGAAGGAGTTATTTGATGATTTACCATCCGACAAAAAAAGGGTATTTTTACGTTACCCTATCGATGTTTAAACTATATTTTTTTCCATTGCCACTCGAAAAAAGGCATTTTATTCATCGAGTGAATAAAACTCTCTTTTACTCACTGAGTGAATAAAAACATTTTGAATTTGGAACAAACTCGAATTATGAACAAAAAATAAATAAAATGTGACGACAACAATAAAACACTGAATTTCAAAAATTGTTCTAATTTCACTATACATTTTTAATGTTTATATTTAATTTTTATTTCTCTTATTATATTACCGATTACATAATAAATAGTCATCCCATCAAAAACATAACATGTAGGTACAAAAATTCAAGTCTTGCATCGCAGTTCTTCTACCGTAAAAAGTTGTGAGATTTAATGTAAAACCTAGTCGGTTAATTTATTCAGTACCTGCCTATGTGAGCATCTATCCAATAACTTTGTCATAAATTGTTACCTAGTCATCTACCTAGCTAGACCTATCTCAACTTTATTGGGGCCGGCTTCCAGTCTAATCGGATGCAGCTGAATATCAGTATTTTACATGGAGCGACTGCCTATCTGACCCAGAATTCAACCCAGTTAGTACTGGGTGGGTAATACGGTGCCCCGTGGTAAGACTGGTGGTCAGACTTTCCGGCCACTGACTTCTTGTAACGACTGTCAAAGAACTACAAATGACAGCCGGTCCAACGGCTTTTCGTACTTTCCGAGGCACGGAGGAAACTCGGTATATAAAGAATTAGTGTTCACCCATCCACAGATCAACCTTGGCAAGCCCGGCTTAACCTTGAAGATCGACCTGAGTGGCTGTTATTATTAACCCACGAGAAATATAAATACTATACTTCTATTTATTTTCTCGCGGTCAATGGTAAAAAGTAGAGTACACAACTCGTGAAAAAAAAATCACCTCGGTTATTGTATCCCTCGCTCCGCTCAGGATTCTACTCTAGAATCCTTCTGCTCTCGGGATTCAACTTAGTCCCTCGAATTAAATTCTCTTTTTTCACTTGTGTATAATCTATGTACTATTATAATATAAGATAAAACATATCCATTATTTACAATACAGACCTAAAGTAAAAATATGTACATGTATCAAAAAACAGAAAAAAATTAAAGGGCGTCAAAAAGATTGTCCGCATCGCTGTCAACGAGGAAAGTGCCCAGAAGCCTGACAGCATTACCACGTATGTTTAAACTCAATAAAACTTATCAACATAATTATTAAATTAAATGCGAGATCAAAACTGAGGCAAACCAAACAATAACAACAAATATAATCATACATTTAACATGTTTTCTTCACACGAAGTTGGCAAGAGGTATAAAATCGTTAGGGGATGTGCTGTCAAGCGCACACTAAAACCCGAGATATTTTGTTGAAAAACATGACCATGAATAGTGAGTTAGTGCTCTAGGAATTGCCCGTATATAAGGCAAATAAAATCCAGGCAGTTTCTTACAGGCTTTCAATATCAGCGTGTATTTTTCTACGTTGAAGGTACAATCGTCTGACTAGGTTTATCGATGTTTTCCGACCATAACGATGTAAATGATATTTTTATAATTATACAATGTAGATTGTAGTGTTTGTGCAGATGATTAAAATTTATAATACAATAATTATATCGGCTGAATAAACAGTAAAATTATTATTGCTCTTATTCATGAGGAAACTGTAATTAAATATACACTTTGTAAAAAATTTTTAAAATAAAATGAACGACAAAGTGGTAAAAAAAATAACAAAACCTCAATAAAATAAATTATAAAATAACTAATCTAATAATTCGAGGATTCATCACTGAGCCCGTTGTAAATCAGAGGACTCACTTCATTTTTTAATTCATAATCGCCACGAAAAGGGTACACCCCATTAAGCCAGGTCCTTTATTCCAAATCCACAAAAAATCTGACAACAAAAAAAAAACGGAAAAAGACGTCACCACCCTCTTGAATTTCACATCATCCCCTTCAAGCCTTACGTCAGCCGGTCATTCTTTTCTTAAAGACCAGTACGGAGAGGGTGAAAATGAAATTAAATTCTCAATGAAAGCCGATCTTGCCGTGAGATAAAGGGTAGTCTTCTATGAATTATATCCCCTTGAAGACGAGGGGATAGAACAATAGTGTAATCGTCCAATTAAGTGTTTGTATGAGTTCAAAGCTAAGCTGAGAATGTGAGCCTTAGAAATGTGTTGTCTTTACGTTTTCGTATTTGTAAGGCCCTTAACGTGTGTAATTAAGGCTGCAGTAATGATGATGAATATTAGGTGGTGAGACTTGGTTTTATGTTAATTGATTAGTAGTTTACAATGCATATGTGTGTAACAGTTTTGTACTCTTAATAAGTAAGATATCAAAACAAATCTAACTTATTCATAAATGTAGGTTTCATTAGAATATGATGTTAAAATAAGATGTAGTTCGCTACATTTTACTCGAAAGCATACAATAATAAAGTTAGTTATGTCAAAACAATAGACACACATTTGAAATTAAATAAATAAATTACATAAAAATAAAAAATAGTTTATTGGTAAAACAAGTTTAGGTTTTAACAAATTTTTGTGATTGGATCCTCCTTTTAGGCAGATAGTGCCTGTATTAGAAACACACACTAACACACAATTACTAATGTCAAATAATAATTCAGAATGTCAGTATGTCCTCCATAAACTCAACTGTGGAGTAGTAGCATTTATTTATTAAAAATTGTTTCAGTTTATTTTTAAACATATAATTATTAAGAATTTTATTGAAAATAAGTGGAACCATAAATAAGATATATCGTAGTTATATGAAAATAGGTAGGAGTAAGTTGTATTACAGTAGGTACGTATATTTTAACCTTTCTTTATTTTATCGCCAAGGTCGTATAAAAATTTCAAGTCAATACCAACTTTTTATAGTTTGTTGAATTTAATATTGCCACTCATTTCATTCACAAAACATCAGTTTTCGTTTACCACAAAAACGTAATCATGAATAACGTGAAAACCACAAAATCAAAGCAAATTTTTATACCGGAACATACAAAATTATTTCAAATTGCTCACAATTCGATGAATTAATCGTCTAACCGTCATTCATATTCATACAGCGAAGCCTGCAGCCGTAAATTCGTTGGAGCTCTGTATCGGACGCTGCCTGTTCTGGATCGGTCATAATTTTCGATTTTCCGCACAATTGAACCAGATCGGCACCTTTTAGAGGCACCGTTGCTTTAGGGGTTTATAATTGTAGAGTGTGTTGAATGTTGTCTGTCGTCTGGGGTCCTGAGATACAATACCTACAATACACCAGTAGTGGTAGCCATGTGTTTTCATGAAATATGAAGAAAAACTAGAAGTCTCCGACAGCTGATATTATTTTCTTACCAAATGTTTTGTTACAGACTTTTTGGATTTTAATTATGTTTGTTCTATTATTTGCTTAACATCACTACGTAGATAGTGGCTAAGCCCAGATAAAAAAAGGCTAGAAGTATGAACGTAGACGAGGGAAGTTTTCAGTCGAACTAATTCTAGTAAATAGCTATAAGCAATCATGAAATACAACTTCAGCGCGACTGCTGTGCCGGCCGTGCCCTCATGGGCCTGGGTTCGATTTTCGGTTCCGGCAAAGTGTTTTTCAATTAGGAATTTCTCAGTAGCAGCCATGGAGTCTGGATTTGTGCCCGGTTAATGGCAATAGGCTCGCCCCCATTACACAAACTTAAAACTTAACTGGCGAAATGTGGGTGTACTTTTAGGTACAACTCTGCCTAACCCTTCGAGGATTACAAACGTCATGTTATGTTATGTGTGAAATAGAACTTATCTTTGTAGGTAATTTAATTATATCAAATTCAAAACAATTTCAACAAAGCCAAGCTAACATTTCTAAAGAATTCACTAAACAAAGGCAGTTAATCCAAAAGCCTATAATACAGGTAGACTAAACAATGACAAATTCCAAAGAGCAAGTTTAAAGTAATAAATTGTTGAAACTTATCCTGTCTCAATATATTTGAATTTGGAAAGGCCACGCACTTTAATGCGATTTGGCCTTAAACCCACTTTCCCAGGTTTGAACCATTTAGCTTAATGAGTTATGAAGGCCCTTAACCTCAAAGAAATTAATATTCTGCTATAGAGTACAAAATGTACGCGAATAAAGCTTTTGAATAACGTCTTAAAAGGCAGCGTTTCGTAGAAAATGTATTGAGAAAAGGAAATGATGTAGAAAAAGTTTGGTATTTAAGATTTGACCTTTAGCGAGGAAGCTTAAGAAAAACCCGAAATATTTAAGGAATTTTATTAAAAAATATTTAAATTGGTGCCTAAAACCTTTTACTGAATACAACGCCTTCAAGAACTCTTTATAATCTTTTAAAAGCTGTAAGTTCTTGACAAGGTCTAAGCCAAACAAGATTAACGCCCTGTTCTTCCAAAATCAAACTCTAACTCAATATAAATAAATATCATTATACGCCCAAAACGTTTTCAAACCAATTCAAAAGCTCCTATCTTTCATATGACATTAGCGCCCTTCACATTTTAAGCCCGTCTCCCCCGTGTTGAGAAGCTAACCCTAAGATTAAGATTGGCTCAATTTCATCCAACGAAGACTAGACTGGGCAAATGAGATCGACAGTAATAGACTTACAAGTTGCATAGAATGCAAATTGATCCAGTTTCAAGCGCATTGTTTGAAGTCGCCGTCCATGAAATTGTGGCACTAGCAATTATTTAGACTTGCTTCGCGTGGTTTGTGTCATAGAATGGGATATTGGACGATTGTTAGACTGTATGTCTGTAGCAGACGTTGTGGGTATAAATATGATAAGATTGAGTAAAGACTGCAATCAGTCTTGACTGTCATACTGTAAAAATAATAAGGGTCCGCAATGCTTTATTAGAATTATCTTACCACCCAGGCAGAGCTTGTATAGTGCTCGTTAGAACTGTTCAGAAAAGCAATATAGCCAACATTTCGGAACAATATCACATAACATAACAACACGCCTCTAATCCCCGAAGGGTTAGGCAGAGGTGTACCTAATAGTAAACCCACATTTCGCCTGTTATGTTTAAGTCCCATGTAGTAGGGGGCGAGCCTATTGCTATCAACCGGCCACAAATCCAGACTTCGTGGTTGCTACTGAAAAATTCCTGATGGAAAAATCCAATTACAATTTGCCGGGAATCGAACCTAGAACCTCATGCTCACCAGTTACTATTGCAACCACTAGCTAGACCATCGAGACGGTCAAGAACAATATCACTATACAAATAATTACATAACCGCTGAGTTTATTTCAGCAACCAGACATTCTCTCATTCAGTCTTGCACCGCTGTGATTATCTAGTATCTACGAGTATATTGCATTGTGGTAGCAATTGATAGAACTAAAATAGACCCAAAATCAGTAATGGCGTCTTTATGAAGTAGTTTATTATGACGAAATACTCCTTCCTTATATCCACTCGATTCTATGTTACTAAATCAATCTAGGTGACCACGCCGACTGAATACTTAAACTACCCTTTCAAAAAGCAATTTCAGTTTCAATCTCGAATAAAATCTCGTAAGAAAGTTTCATTCAAATAGTTTTTACAATCCAAACCCAGTGAGCTAAAATGAAGATCATAAAAATGAGAGAAGTTTACACCTCTTCATATATGTAGATCACTATCGTTGCGCTAAATTCTTTCTCTATTCATGAATCTTCACGATTTTAGATTGTGCCACTTTGATTCATTCGTTTTATTTTATCTCAACTTGTTGAACCTAATGAAAAGTTTGTTGAATGTTGCATTTTTGAAGACATTATTTCTTAGAAATCATTGAACGGTATGCCCTATGATTTTATAGCTGCACATTGTACACATTCTTTGGTGTGAATCTATTTGGAACTATCGTCGCCATCTTGTTTTCTAAAGACAGGTATGTCAACATCATTTAAACGCCAAAAATTCATGCAACATTGTATTCTTTTTTTAAATTATTCTAAATCATGCTTCGGTTACCAGTACTTAACAACTAACCTCATTAAAATCTTTACTATTTCACTAGTATCTTAACTAGATAATGAATCCCATCACTAATGAGGACTGCTCACAATGAATACCGTCGAGACTTCATTGCCTTGTTTTGTCCATTTGTTTAGAAAGTCCGCTGCCAAGACTTTAATTCTTAATCCTTTTCGTTATCTGCAAGCGAAATTGGTTCATTTTATTCTGAGATGTTTGCTAAAGCGGGGAAACCCTGCCGGACATTTTTATCCACTTTTTATGTTCACCGGGATTGTGAAATGATTACACCAAAACGGCTTTGTAAAAGAATAGTCGAGTAGATATTACCTCATCCTCAGAAAATGCAACTGCTTTAAAAATAAATGCAATTACGAGCCAGACAGGACAAGATTTGCATCTCAGACTGTACTGCGTCTAAATGAGGAGTGAGAATAAAAGTGATAAAGTTATGTTAATGATATCATTTTGTGAAGCCCCCTCACATTTGCACCTGCCTGCATCCACGCACTCTTATTCTTTTCAAGCGCCATTCACCATAATGAAAAAAGTTTAAGCAAGTATAAAAGAAGCGAGTCTGACAGCTAATAAATTTAACACAGTAACAAACAACTCTCATTCAAAATTATCCGAAGCATCATTGTTTTCCGATGGTCTCCTGGTAAGGCTAACATAAATCTTGATAATATGCAAATTTTATTTCATTAAAGCGGTTGGTCTATAAGCAATATTGCCCGGCTGAGTTACTGCGGGACCGCCCCTGGATTAACTAATGGCTGTTTATCTTGTAAAGATCCCCCGTGTAAGAGGGACTGAAGGATGTGTTGGAATTATTAATTTGAACGTTTTAAGATGACTTCACTCTGCGTAAGTCGGGTGCGGTCGGTTATGAGCGGCTTTAAGTGAAGGCTAGTAGACTGAGAACGTTATTGCAACCTGTGCCTCTTTCTTAAGTATTTGAAGTAGTAAGGGTCTTTGTATTGACACGCTGGCACGCATTTGTCTTTGACACGCTGGTGCTGGCGCAGGGGAGGTCGCACGAGGCGGCGGCCGAACTGATGACACGCGGGGTTGCGATAGTCGTTGAGAGGATCCGGCAATTGGGTCTCGAGGTGGCATTGCACAAGTCCGAGGCCATGTGCTTTCATGGGCCTCGGAGCGCGCCACCGTCGGGATCCATACTCACGGTAGGAGGGGTTCCCGTCGGCGTCGAGTCGACGTTGAGGTACCTCGGACTCGTCCTCGACAGCCGATGGAACTTCGTGGAGCATTTCCGACGTTTGGCTCCCAGACTGGAAAAGGCCGGGGCTGCCTTCAAGCGGCTCCTGCCCAACCTGAGGGGGCCAAACGCCTCCTGCCGGAGGCTCTATGCGGGGATCTTGCGGTCCATGGCCCTTTACGGGGCCCCGGTGTGGGCGCGTTCGCTGAGGTTGCGTGCCAAGCACTACCTGAACGCGCCCTAAAAGGTGGTAGCCGTAAGGCTCATCCGTGGATACCGCACGATCTCCCGCGAGGCGGCGAGCCTCCTTGCCGGATTGCCGCCATGGGATCTGGAGGCCATAGTCCTCGCGCGCCTGCACGAGTGGCGCGCGGAGGTACAGAGCCGGGGGGTAACTCCGCTGCCGCGGCATATTGTCGCGCGGCGGACAGACCTCCGCCGTGATCTCATGGCGACATGGAGGGAGCGACTATCGCAACCCCGTTCAGGGCACGCCACGATAGTGGCGATAAGTCCCCTCTTTGAGGAGTGGCTTGAGAGGCGCCACGGCGCCCTCACCTTCCGCCTGACGCAGGTCCTCACCGGACACGGTTGTTTCGGGAGGTACCTGTACCGAATCGGGCGGGAGGAAACGCCCGGGTGCTACTATTGCGAGGATCGACCGGAGGACACGGTGGAGCACACCGTCGAGGTCTGCTCCGCTTGGGAGGAGCACCGCCGTGTCCTCGTAGCGGCGATTGGCGGCGGCGACCTCTCGCGTCCGGCCCTGGTTCAAGCCATGGTCCGGGGCGAGAGGGAATGGGAAGCCGTCGCCTCCTTCTGCGAAGCAGTCATGCTAGCGAAGGAGGCGGCGGAACGTGAGAGGGAGAGAACCTCCTCACGTCCCAGCCGCCGCGGGAGAAGCACCGGGCGTCGGGGGCCACGCCGTGATGGCTCTCGGCCACCGTAGGCGCGGGCCTGTGGACGGCGAGTAATGGGCTAGCTCGCCGTCCGTCCGTCGTATGACGACGGGCAGGCCGTGTCGACGGCGCGTTCGTGTTCCACGCGCGCCTCAAAGAGATGTCAGCAAACTGGAGGGGCCCGCAAGGGCCGGTGCCTGCCAGGGCTGCGGGACTGTTCGAAAGAGATACCGCGGCCCTGGAACATAAAGGGCCAATGAAGGAACATGGGTGTTTTTTAGTCAGTAAGAGTCTGACACTCCCTTCCGCTCCGCCCAGAGCGGAAGGAGTCATTTGATGATTTCTCACCCCCCAAAAAAAAAAAAAAAAAAAAAAAGGGTCTTTGTATGGGAGCTCGTCCGGGAAGGACGGAGGTGGTATTACTACCATATTTATTTCTCTTGCCAAGAGCAAATACATGTTTTGATTTGAATGTATTTTCTTTAATTATAACTTTTACAAAACAGTGACTGACAGTAATGAAGGTATGGTTTGCCGGTGTGTTCAGAGACTCATGAAGCATTTCATTTGTATCTGAGGTGGTAACACATCTTAAATGACTGTGATATTTCAAATGTTCATAAGTGATGGAGCCAACGGTGACTATCAAGTGGGTAGCCCTCTGATTGGCACATAATAGCAAAAAAAAAAATGGTTTGGATCTCAGACTCAATGTTCAACTATTAAGACAATATCGTTCATTCGTATCGCTCTAACGTGTCATATTGTGATATCTTTCTATCCCAGTTGATATGCTAGGAATGAAATGAATATTGAACGTAACGTTTTACTTGAAGGCTCTTTGCAGAACATTGAGCAGAAATACACAAGATCTGAAGTTATTGCTTTTCAATACAGGGTAAAGAGTTTAAGTCCTAGATTTTTGAAATAGAATGAAAGAGAAGAAGAATTTTATGAATCTATCAACTGAAGGATGAGGTTCTAAATGTAATTAATCATTATTTAATTATAAAATAAGTTACTTCATTACTTTCAGCTAAACTGTCTACACTAATACAGCCCAATGTGATGATAAATAGAGCTTACCAGAAGACTCAATCGAAGTATCCCCCAGCAACGAAAAACGGTCTCTACTGTATTGCATAATAAGAAAATACTGAAGTTTCTTCAAACCAGTCAAGTTAGATTGCCTGTAAGTCGCGTTTATCGATAACCGTGCTTCAACTTGGCGCTTTTTACAGTTATTTGTTACTGTCAAGTTTTTGTTCGCGCTTCCTTTAACCAGACGAGGGTTGAAAGGAATATGGCTTGATGTGAAACTTTACCTGAGAAAAGAGTATTTGAGCTTATTTTTCGCTAAACTGTCGGGGTCTTCCAACCAAGGCCCAAGGGTTTCCGTAGTACTGGGTTATGGAGGTCATATAGGTAGTCCATCCATGTAAAGTACGTAGTATTCAGTTGCATCCGGTTATACTGCAAGCCGACCCCAAAGTAATTGAGGAAAGGCTGGACAAATGATGACTGCCGGAGACTGGTTCAGTATTAACTGTAGAACTAATAAAGCGACTCTTGTTTAGAGTTGTCAGGGGGCTCGTCAAATAACTCCCCCATTACAAATGTTGCAAATTTGACGCAGTTAACCGTTAAATATATGCGCCTCGTTAAAGCGCCAATCAGCGCCCTTGACGCGCTCGAAAATCGTAAAACAACACAATCACAGTGTACGTGGGCCCAACAAAGGCTCACCGAACGTATTCATTTCGCTCATTTGCGTTATTGAATCAGGACATCGATTATTCCATTCGAAAACTGATAATCGAATGCATCCGTTTTAATGTTCGCTCTTGATATTCGGAAATCGCTAATAAATCGATGCTGTGTTGTCGGTTTTGATGATTTATTTCGTCTATGCATGTGAATGGGTTCGATTGTTTTGTGAAACGTAATCGAATAGGTGTCCAGTATCAACAGGATGGTAGGACGAGTAACAGACCCATTTGTTTCTGTCAACTGTATAAAATATGCTGTCCGGTCAGTTGCAGTTTGTTTATTTATCGACTTAACTGGGTTGATAGCGCTGATGCAGCCAGCGTGAAAATAACATTAAGCTTTAGGGAAATTATGTTTCACTTATGATGACTATATCAGAATAAAAGGCAACTCATTCATCACAAGTGGCTACAATTTGCTGTAATTTTTTACATTATAGTTGGTCAAACAAAATGAAGTATATTAAAAGAATGATTTCTTTGACTTCAACACGCTGCTATCATTTATATCTAAGGAAGTGAAAAGAGCTATTTGAGTTGTCTGGCAGAGACAATTATAGAACTTTCGCCACGACATTTGTTTGATTTTCAAAGGAAGAGTGAACAAACAGTGAACAGTGCCGAAAAGTACATCTCTTGAAAATTTAAGAACACGATTGGACTGCATTAGCGACAAAAATACTTTAACAAAAGTCTGTTTAGTTCCAACAATAGTTACATAAAAAATGGAATCTTTCACAGAAGAGACTATTATTTTTCTACAATGCGTTAAGATGTAAAGCAAGAAAAGCAATTTTCCCCGTTCATACACACAAAGGCTTGCATATTCTCATGTTCTGTACGCACTTTGGTTTGCGAAGGGAACTCTGCTCTTTTCGAAATGAAAACCACTGTTTATGTTTTCACACAGTGATTAAAGTGAAGTGTCAAAAATAAAATGCCAACGCGACTGCAGGGGTTGTGGAGAACATTTCTACTCCTCAAAAGTGGGGAATATTATGGCTTTGCCGGGGTGTCGATAGTAAACGTTGAAGACTATAATTTTCTTTGTTTCTTTGCGGTTGTTTTGCGTCCATTTTAGTTTCCCTCTCTGTGTTGTAATCGGACTTAATATTGACGGGATGTTTGTTTGTCGTCGTTCATCTATGATGCTTTCATTTGTTTTTTTTTTGTCTTTGAGGCGTGGATTTTAATGATCGCTTTAATTGCTTTAGTTCCGTGTCGTAGATTCTATTTTGTTTTTCAGTTATCAATTTCAATAGCTATATTATGTAATTGTTGTTAGGAGGTATCTGCTGAGATGACGAGTAATAGAGAAGTATGGAAGAAGACTACATACTGCCACAAATAAATTGGGATAAGGGCAGGAGAATGATAATGGTACACGAAGACTCAATTCAATGTTTTGTACTAGGATATTGATTTGCTTGAGTCATTATTACGGCGGACGCTTCAGACACCAGACTCAAGGCCAATTTGTTGCGGTTCAGTTAAGACTAACATATTTGTTAGAGGATATTCACGTTTATATTGCAGTAGCAGTAAGCTTGAGTCAAAATAGTCTGTTTTACCAATGCTTTTTCGAATTGTGTATCAGTTTAGGTAAAGTGCCAGAAGATTCGGTAAGGTTTATGTCAAATTAATCCATCATCTTAAATCAAAACGAACGAAATACACTCTTTGTTTTAGATATCGCGTCACCATTGATAGATTTTAATGTGGATGACGTCAAAGGGGAGCGTACCCTTATCTCTGAGATGCAGACTTTTTAAAAAACAAAAAAAGGGCACAGCTCACTACTGCAAGGGTGTGAAGGAAACCCTGAGAGATTACGCATTGAGTGATTGCTATGCCTAAACTCTTGCGGCAATGTTCTTTACAAGTGAATGTTAAAGGTGTCTTAGTGAGCCGACAGCGGGGTTCGCGACTTGAGGGTTTATGGTGATAGGCGAATTATGCTGGTATCTCCAGGTTTTCCTTTGTTTTATGGAGAATGTATGGCTATCTTTGGTAGAGATCTTTCGGATCTTTTTAAAAAGGTATCAAAATGATAGTTACTCAAAAGTTTGCGTTGTCAAGACAAAAGGTACTCTTTAGTCAAAAATGCTGAGGATATTTTATTATTTGTATGGCATACTTTATTGATTTTGACGTCGTGACGTAACGTGGCAGAGGAGAATGGAAGAATAAAACGTGTTGCGCCGACCTCAAGTAACATGGGACAAGGGCAGGAAGATGATGAATTTATTGAAAAAAATATAGATTGTGTAGATGTCATTTTAATGATCCAATTTAAAGTATGATTAAATCAACCGGACTGAGGAAAACGGACTTCGCATTTCGCACCTGGTGTGCGGACACCGGATCATTCAGTTCTCAATCCGGTCTGCTGACCGCACCCTCAGAGTCATCATCAGCCTACAGCAGACCTCTGCTGGACATAGGCCTCCTCAATCGCACGCCACTCATCCGCGAATCTCTGCAACTCTCATCCATGATAGGTTCACTTGAAGATTCTCGAATGCCCACATAAAACCATACAAAACTTGGTACGGTCGCGCATGTAGCTACATCACTAATGCATTCAATGATTTACCTATGGGGCGACAAAATTACCATCACCATACAATTGAAAATACACTCTACTTCTCAGCAATCAAGGTTGATATTACCATGTGATTGAAGATAGCATGAAATTGGTGAATTGCCTTCTCTCAACGTGAGTCCTCTGGGCTATGATGGGGAAAGTTTTCTTATTATTTTTTATTTATTATATTCCCCGCTGGTTGGTGGTAGCTCTTGTGTCTTGTAATGTTTCTGAATAGTCTGTGTTGTCATATATAGACGTAATTTAGGTGCTGAACTTGAAAACAATGTTGGCAACAGTTCTGACATGCTAGTATACATTTTCATGCTGTGTTTCAAACAATGATCTTGAGATGTATTTGGTGCTTTAATTTTGAGTATGTGACTTGGCTATTGCATTAAGTTATAGACCTGTAATTATAGTTTAATGCATTTAAATAAACAAATAAAACTTTATGCATTTCTTTGACGCGTGTTTTATTGTTGGTGTTCCTTTTAATAGGGTACATCCCGTCTGGTAAATTTCCCGATTCGAAAACTAAACAAAAGACGTGCCAAACAAGTGTAAACTTGGATGAATCAACAGGAGTATGTAAGCCTTGTAAAGATAGTAGATGGTGTTCTGTAGTTTTTACTACTCTTATGGGAAACCGATGAAACTGATGGAACCCCAATAGAAAAAATCTGCTGTTCCATACATTTTTACCGTGTAAGTATTTCACGTTTGTAGGAAACAGCTGTTTTATTTTTAATTACTGATGAAACATTTCTATGGGGTATGTTCAGAATGACGTACTGACGTACTGTATTCTGCTGATTTGTGCCTTTGGTGTCCCTTTCATGCCATCTTGGAAGCTCAAAAGGAAACATCGTTTTCTCTTTTTATCAATTTCTCCCTAACCGACCAAGTTCTTAATATACAATGATTTTTGTTTAACATTGTAATTACGTTATTTTTCTTAAATTGATCGTCTCCTAATATCACTACTAAAACAACTTTCCTTTAATTACTATAATCTGATAGAAACTATCGATTCATTTATCCCCGAAGGTCGCACGACGTCCAACCGGAAATATAAAGCCGCGTGAACGACACCTGATAGCGCGACGGCCACCCACCACTTCCGGTGGCGCTGTGCGTTTCCGGATCGAACGAATCGTTTGCTCCCATTGTTTATTTAATTTGTAATCAAACGTTATTTTATTTGTCCATATTAGATTCGTCTTTGCTTACATGTGAAGGGTATTGTTTAATGTTTTTGTAAAGAATAAAGTAGTGGGCGGTGTACCACTTCATGTGATTGTTTGTGTAAGGTCGTATGTATGTGGACTGTGTTGGTAGACAGGTATGTGGGTCTAACTATGTATCTATGTGGCTGTGTTCCTCGTTTTAGGATGTATTTAAAACAGAACTAAGCGTAATAATATTTAGCGTATAATATTACGCATAGTTCTGTTTCAAATCTTTCATCATGCTTACTTATAATTTAAAATTAAAATTATAAGCATAAGGAAAAATTTTTGAGTAGAAGATATAAAGACTTAATTAAAAAAGAGCAATTTGTTTATGAAGCACAGGGAAACCAAAAATTGTTAGGATCATATCGCGTAGAACTATTTTAACGCCGAGTAAAGTTACAACCGTTAGAACAACCATAAATTTTTCGAGGATGGGTTGAAATAACTTTTCAGTTTTCTTTTTTTTTTTTTTAGGTTTAAAGTCAATCATCCGAAACAATTTAAATAAAATAAATAAAAATAAAATTCATTTATTTCAGATAACTTGAATTTGTTGATCGTAATCTTCTTCTGTACTCAAACTGAAACTCAAATGATTTTAGAGTAGTATGTAGCCACCTGCACAGCTGTAACATTTGCTTTGATTAAACCCTGAAAGGTGCAGATGGTTGTGCAGGATGGGCAGGTCAGTAGGTGAGGCATATCCTGCATAGGAGGGGCCACACTGGGATTCTGTTTGGGATGGATCAAGGAAACCACATATGGCCAGATTATATCTACCTGGGCCCGCAATGAGATGGGCAGACGACATTGTTGCCATTGCGGGAATATCCTGGATGAGGCTGGCACAGGAGCGTGGAGCTTGGCACAAGCAAAGAGAGACTTATACCCAGCAGTTCGTGAAGTCGGGCTGTTGATGATGATGATGATATTGGGCCCGCAAACGTAATAACATAATGCTAAATAATAAACAAAATCGATCTCTCCCGAGAAACTTCTGCAGTATTAGATACCCTTCTCCCCAGACAAGGTCCTAACATAACAAGCGCAAAGGTGACCCTTATATCCAACAAAATAAATTACTTCCTCGACCTTCCTTAGTATATAATGTAAATTTTAATTCACCTACCTTACCACGGTCATCCACGTGAAAAATTACATTTCTGAAATAAGCTCATTACATAAAGGCATTCCAGACAATCTCCCTGCTTGAATAAAGTATGCAGTGGTTCAGGTCATTGTGGAAACCGTCCGGTCAGCAACGATAAATATAGAATACATTTCGCCCGAGATGAGAATATAATCCGGATTTAGAAAAAAACCGTTTTCGTCCGCCGATGGATAAAGTAGGGTAGTGAATGAAAGATGAAGATATTTTTATCGGTACGAAATTCTAATATTTCGCTCTCATATACCTAGTTGTCTAAAAAAAGTAAGTAGGGTCTTATGCTGGTAATATTAAAACTGCCTGGAAGTTGGTGTATTTGCTTCGTATATGAATCCTTGGGATTGATTTAATATCAAACTTTTCAAAATGAGGTTTAACCGCTGTTCATCATCATCTTCCTGCCCTTGTCTCATGTTCTAGGGGTCCCAACACGTTTTTTTCTTCCATTCTCCTCTGTCACCCGTCACGCTATCATTTACTCCTTTTTCTTTCATATCGTTACCCACACAATCCATCCATCGTTTCTCAGATTTAACCACAGTTGATTACTATTAAGTAACCTGTCCAAACAATTTAATAATAATAAAAAGATGTTGAATTTCAAAGCTAAGAATTTGAACTTATTTGAATTTAAAGAATTTTAACATCGTAATTTTCATACTTCGTTATTTTTATCTTCATCTGCCTAGCCTTTTCCCAAATATAATTTTATCGGCTTCCAGTCTAATCCGATGCAGCTGAATACCAGTATTTGCATAGAGCGACTGCCTGTCTGACAAGCACACCTCAGGTACTGGGTATACTCGTATACCTGACCATTTATAACTTTTATTTATTTGATACCTCTTCACAAAGAAACTTTACCCATATACTTTTACCAAACAACTAAATCATCTTTTACCGTTGATAGTGTGACCGTACAACACTGGCAATGCTTATAAAAATGCGCATATTATACGGCGCAGAAAAAGGACAGTTTTTGGGTAAATCTCGCTCTTTGTTGTCAATGACATCATCCTTTGTGTGTGACGTCATAAGGATATAACACTGTAGCCTGAATACAGCTGGATTATGCTCTTTCTGATGTTAATGTAGTGTGGGACTAGTGTGTGCTTCGCTTTGTTGAATTTAAATTGAGAATAAATTGGGATTTTGTCGCTTTAAGCTGGATAAAGATGAGGAGCTCGTGGCTAAATAATAACAGCCGCTTGGGTCGATCTTCATGTTAAGGCGCGCTTGCCTAGGTTGGTCTGTGGATGGGTGACCACCATTACATACCGAGTTTCCGCCATGCTTCGAAAAGCACGTTAAACCGTTGGTCCCGGCTGTCAATTGTAGATCTCTAACAGTCGATAAGTAGTCGGTGGCCCGAAAGTCTGACAGCCTGTCTTACCAAGACGTATCGTATTACCCAGTACTAACTGGCAGTCGCTCCATGTAAAATACTGGTATTCAGCTATATCCTGTTAGACTGGAAGTCGACCACAGCATAGTTGGGGAAAGGCTAGGCAGATGATGAAGTTAGATAAAGATCAGTAAAAGTGATGCAATGAAGAAAAATTTACTAAAACAGATGTGCTTTTCAAGTGTGACACAGCAAACTGAAGAATCTTTTTATACAGATAAATAGATTGTTCAGTTTGCTGTGTCTATAAGAGGTACATAAGGTGCTTGGCTACTCGTAAATGATAAAGCGTATTGGCATTTGCGTCAATCTAATGGAATAAATGCCTAAAAATAATAGTAGCACTAGATATCCACATCAGATTTTCTAACGAATTGTAATCCAAAGCCAGTTTATTTATAACAAAACCCTTTCCTAATTTAACCCACAGTACTTTTTTCTCACAAAAAATTAGATCTAATTTACATACAACCAAAAAAGGTCCACGTTTTTCGTTTTTCAAACATACCATGTGGTGTCAAATCGCCAATTAAATTATCATTACGTAGATAACACCACATAACCTCTGTTTTGATGGTGGATCCCCAATGTATTGCTTGCTATAAAAACAATTAGACGCCATCTTTTTTTTTCTCAAAGCACGTACAGCGTAATTACCAGCAGATGGCGCTGCTCGTTAGGGCGGATGATATTAGTCATTCATACAGGGAACTATTGGACGTTTTACGATCCAGTTTATTTTGTGTTTTTATCTGTATTCATATTTTTGGCTCTGGTAAACTTTTGGGTTCAAAAAGCCTCAATGAATCAAGAATAAATGTAATCGAAGTAGAAATTAAGATTGCGGCTAAGTTCAGTTTATGTTAAAAAAAAAAAGATAAGTACAGGTTCGTATCAATACGTGAGTACTTTTTGAGCCATAGGTGTGCTATCTAATTTGAAATAGTAATTTTTGTGACATACATTTTTAGGCCTTTCCTCCGTGGTGGGACGAAAAATTAAAAGAAATAATAATATGTTCTTAATGCTCACACAAAACAGTGATTAATCGTATGTAACTTCAAATTTCAAATCTATAGGGTACTCCTACATCTTCTTCTTCTACTTCTGAACTCATAACAACAAATAATACCCAGCACAGATTATTGAACACGCAATCAATCTCACAATACAAACCGCCCACATACTCCAAAACTACCCACAAGTAAGCATGACTGTCAGAAATTTTAATCTTTACACGTATCAATAACTACATACATCAGAAAATACTTTGGGACTGAACAGACATTTGTATGAACACCCCTTAGCAACAGATGTGAATGATCCCTTACATATACCAGCAAAAGTTTTCCTTTTGGATATTTTGTATATGTGAATTGTATGTCCGTGATAAAGTTCGCATTGGGTCAAAGATTTTTGCTGTTAAAAGGATATTTTCCCTTTTCTGGGAAAAAGGGTAAATAAAGATATGTCCAGTGGTCCAAATAAATTCGTTTACGGGCCAAACACGTTCCTATTGAAATTTTCGTTGTCAACGTTAGTTAAAATTAGGAAAACGCTCTTTAACTCTCTTTAAATAAAACAAGGTATTGATTGGACCTTATTTTTAACCAAAGCAACAATCATTGTTTGACGACATTATTACAATATATTGAAGGTAATTAAATAAAGGTTCGGACAAAACGATATAGATAAATTGAGTACGTGGTTCCAGACATTGGAAGACTGTACTTTATTTTAGTACTAGCGACCCGCCCCAGCGTGCACGGGTGCAATGCTGATACTAAATATACTACCCCCGGCCGGTACGCCGCAACCGCTATGTCCCTGCATTTTAAATCTGTAATATCTTCGAAAATATTCTTTTAAATAACATGCTGTGAAGGGCCATATTGATCTGTATTAAATGCACAATGTATATAAGGTACTTAATTGGATAAGGATTAATGCTGTATTGCTTAAAATCGTTTCGTAATAAGCCATTATTTCTCGTAAAACGTAACGGATAAAAAATAGTTAAGAGATAGACATATACCATCGCGGATTTTTTTGTAGACCGTTTTAAAGTGTACAATACTGTCGTACATTATTTTGATCTATCTCGTAGTGTTCAGCCAGCGTTTGCAATCTAAGCGCAAAAAATGTGTTTATTTACGCCATCACATTAGAAACCTCAAAAATTATCAGTGTTTCTCTACTATATTATGCATGTATTATACATATACATATAATAAACCTTCCTCTGGAATCACTCTATCTATTAAAAAAAAGAAAACATCAAAATCCGTTGCAAGCTTTTAAAGATCTAAGCATACATAGAGACAGACAGACAGCGGGAAGCGACTTTGTTTTAATCTAAATCTGCTAGTGTCCGGTAAGCACAGCTAGTCTGATATTTGTCGAAGCCACGGGCCCGTCCGAAAGTATTCGAATACTTCGAAATGAACCCTACTCCCGATTATTTTCTGATTAATGAGTTTAAAAGGAACATCGGGAGTAGAGAACAACTACCCAATCGTGTTGTCATTCATTTTTAGTTCGGGCCCCTTACTATCTTATGTTCGTAAGTGATATACCCGTAACTTCGGCCGAAACTACGCGATTCGTGCTTAAAGAGTAGACCTCCAGTTTGCCTGATCCTTTACTCAAGTATGTACCTAACTATTAACACCTTAAAAATTTGGGTCGCATAACATAACAAAGTAGAATCAACAGCCTTGTGTCATGTCCCAAAAACTTATGAAATTCTTACTTTGAACCCTTTTCAACGCTAAACTATTCAGCCACTCCTAACTATGAAAGCATTTCAGCCTGTAAGGTTGCAAGAAATGTCAATCTTATCCTAGCGAGGGTTAAGATCGTCATTTCTTGCCAGTCATTCTGTCTTCGACGCTGATAACAGAAATAATTAATCGCTTAATTCTATTATGACGTCATTCGATCCCCAAATATTGGCCAGGCAGTGCAAATGAGTGACGAAGTGGAAAGATAAAGTCTGTGGGTATAGCTACGTAATCTGGTTGATTTTGTTATGTCTATGTATTAATAGATGTGATAATCTCGAGGAAGCGTTAATTAGCAAATGTGTGATGATGAGAAATGGATATTGCTGTCTTTGTGGTTAAATTCTTAAGCAAAACGAATAAATATACAGAAGAGTAAAACTATCATCATCTTCCTTGTCCCATGTTACTTGGGGTGGGCGCATGTGAACTGTATATCAACAATATTTAAAAAAAAAGCGAAACCGAACGAAAACTTTAAAAAGAAATTGCCTTTAAAAATTTGTCAAACGAAAATTAAAAAGTTGAATTTATGCCACCTCAAGACTAGAATTTCTCTCCCAAGAGGCATATTTAAAATCGGTTAATTAGTTCTGACAGATTCTATCCCAAGAAAATACAGCACTTTAAAAATGTTAGCATAAACATTAAGGTAGCTCTATCGGCTTTACTTTCCTATAGAAACAAAGCAGGTACTCATTGAAAATACTTTTAAATTACTTCCTCGACATTTGCATGTACTTAACTCGATATTTATTTAATAGGAGCCTTCTTTCTTTTTGAACAGATGGTTCCGATACGTGAGCTTTCATTAAAGTTAGGGGTGGGTTACATTGTTTGTAGCTAAGAAAATGGATGTAGAAGACAGTTTTTTTTTTGAAGAAAGTTAGTTGTTTTGTGATGGACGCAATAAGTAACTTTGAACTGAACTTTATGATGATACATGGACTATGTATTGGTTTTCTCGAGGAATGTCTTACGCTGGTATGTAATGTATTTAGGTGAAGATTTAAGATCACCCTTTAATTATTAAGGCCTATAAATTATTCCTGCCTTTGTTATTTTTAGGGTTCCGTACCCAAAGGGGTAAAACGGGACTCTATTACTAAGACTCCGCTGTCTGTCTGTCTGTCTGTCTCCAGGCTGTATCTCATACACCGTGATAGCTAGAAAGCTGAAATTTTCACAAATGATGTATTACTATTGCCGCTTTAACAACAAATACTAAAAATTAAAAAAAAAAATATTAAGGGGGCTCCCATACAACAGATATGATTCTTTTGCCGTTTTTATAGATAATGGTACGGAACCCTTCGTGCGCGAGTCCGACTCGCACTTGGCCGGTTTTTATATCAACGAATTACAAAGAACTAAAACCATAATGTTTGCGTTATTAAACTTAAACTGATTGCGTAGCAGCCACGAAGTCTGGATTTACGCCCGGTTGAGGGCAATAGGCTCGCCCCCTATTACATGGGACTTAAGCATAACTGGCGAAATGTAGGTGTACTATTAGATACACTTCTGCCTAACCCTTCGGCGATTACAGGCGTGATGTGATCTTATGTTATGTTATGATTAATGTTAAATTTTAACAATACAGTTCGAATTTAATTATAATATCTTTTGAAAAATGCTATAAGTGCCTTAAAGTATATTTAACTGTTTACCTGGCCACCAAACTTTGCAAGACACGGATAATGTAGCCCAACCTTTAAAATATTTTACCGTCTCCCCCGTTTCTTTCAATAAACTTCTACTAAGAGCTTTTCAGAATATTCATGAAAATGTCTGTTCTTTTCAGGTGGGTGTATTCAATTGGCTCTCTGCGGTGAGTAATTATTCGTTTTTTTCCATCGTCGGCGTCACCCAGGTGAAACTTAGTTACCACAAGAGTTTCGAAGTCGTTGCTCGTTTAGTTTTCATGGAAAACGACTGCAATTGTTAATTGAATTTGTATTCATGTTGCAGGCTATTTTAGTTTTAAAGTTTAAATTTGGAAATGAGATTATGAGTTTTAGAGATACGTGTGAAGAATTAATTAGTGTCTAAGAATAGAAGCCAACACCTTTTTTAATTTACTATAGGAAACAATTACCTTAGTAACGTAACTTACTCATTGTTCCAGATATTTCCAAGTAAATTGCGATAGACTTTCAGTCTAATCAGGATTCGCCCAGTATTAATATTTTAGATGGAACGATTAGTGTTTGAGTTCCACAACCCAATTAGGTACAGGGCGTCGCACAGAATTCTTAAGTTAGCCTGGTAGACAGATTTACATTGTTATTTTCGGAGACTAAGACCGGGCGGTCAGATACAATTAATTTCGAAAACAAATAGCCACTGCCCATCACTCGTCATCTAAATAAATGGCCGATATCCGCTTACAGCATTAATATATCCGCAGCTTAATCATAAACCTCGCTTACTGAACAAAGCAAGCGAAACTTTAGAAGAGATCATAAATTATTTACTACAGTGTAGACGTTTTCCAGCTGAGGCACTGTGACGAAATTGTTTCATCATTCTGCGAAAATTGTAACCATTTTATTAACACAGTGTTGCTTTTATGTAGGATGTACTTGTACGTGGTTCCGAGGCCTTTACCCTATTAACCTGCGACCTTATTACTGGGAAATCTTTTATTAAATACACATTTTAATCTGAAATATGAGAGTGACAGAGAAGGATATATATCGATAACTCTTGTCGTCAGTAATTAATTTAAGATGGGACGGGTTTAAATTATAAATGAGACATTAGAGATTTGGGTCTTTGTCGTTTGGAACAGGTTCTCTTTCAGGGTTCTTAAATAATGAGTGCGAGGTCATAAGGTTTATGGAAATGGATCGGGGAGAAAAGGTTTTAGGTTCGTTTTATGCGAACGTTTTAGTATCGAACGTCTGGAAAGAAAAGAGTGCTGCAAGGTAGTTTGTCGGGTTCGATGAACTACCTTGGTGATGGTGGTGATTTCAAACAAATGAAACTGATCAATGAGACTTTTTAACCGTCTTCTTCTTTCGTTTTCGTGTGGGAGTCCATAACCTGGTGTCAGAGTTTTTATGCCACCCCACCCATTTAGAGGCCCATGCCTCTGACTTGGCTTTAGTTATATGAGAAATATCTCTCAGGCATACTGGTTTGGTTTCCTCGCGATGTTTTTCTTCACCGAAGCAAGTGATAATTATACAATACTTACAAGAATCTGAAAAATCAGACGGGCGTGTCTAGGGTTCGGACTCGAGATCTATGACTTGGCAGTCCGACGGTCACATCGCTAGGCTTTAACTGTTCAATCTTCCTACAAACCTCAGGTCTCTTAAGAGCTCTCTTTCTTTGACAGATGTGTTAGAGTATATGAACACCAAATGTTTACTTACACAATTACTCAGAGAAGAAAGCAAAATAGGCATCAAATACAAATACAATGTACTCCAAACACAATAAACTCAGTTTGACATCCACCAGTCCACGAGAACTATCAAGAAATCAATTCGCCAATATTTTAAGACGTGAAGAAGTCACGTCCTGTCCGTGGCTGCAGGAATGACACCCTAGGGAGAGTACGTAAAGATTAACGTTGCGAGTCTGTCCTCGGGCCTAAATCACATTAAGGTCCCCCCCCCCTACTCTTTGTTTAATGTTGCCTTAAGATGGACGGCCTTTGTCAATGAGGCAGTGATTTTTCTTTGTAGCTACCTGTATTTTTTTTAGGACCATTTTAGTGGTTGGGTGAATGAGGTTGTATTGGTAAATCGATTGGTTGCTAAAGTAGGAAACGCTGAATGAAAAACTTCCTTAATTAGGCCTAGTGAAGTAAGAGTGTTATGGCGTATTTTCTCTTCATTGAAGACCGAAACCACATGTATTATGGAAGCGATGCCTTGAAGATTGGTGGGTCATGTGTCTACATATCACATGCGTAAAACATCAAGTAGGTATGTCAAAGATGAAATTTAAATGGGTATCTTGAAATACATATAACATTTTAAGCGTACAAACTGACCTCTATCTATGAAATTTTGCTACACGTTTGTTGTGGTCCTTGTAGTTTCCGTAAAGTCAACACGTTTTAATGTATACAAATAAATAAAATTGAAGTGTCTGTTTGTAATATCAAAATAACAGCTTTTTAACGAATGCATATTATTATTATGAAAATATAGACGGCACTTATAATAAAATGCTCTTTTTTATTTTTCAGGCAAAAATAAAAAAGAGCATTTTATTATAAGTGCCGTCTATATTTTCATAATAATAATATGCATGCCTGCTGTCTGTTGGTTCCGGCTAATCTCCGAAATGGCTAGACCGATTTACTGGCAGAAAGCTGATGTTATAAGGTCTAACTTAGGCTATTTATCTTATAATTAATATTAAGAATAAGAATTAGGTTCCGTGCAAACAAATTAAAACCCTTGAAATTGGTAACTAAATACAAAAAGGGCAAAAACGATTCAAAAAGTCATATTTTTTGTAATAATTTCACGCGAACGAAGATCGCGGGCAACAGCTAGTCGTTGCTAAAAATAAAACGTTTTCTAACTTAACCATCCTTAACTTTCAAGACCCAAAAATATCCATCGGCAACGCTTGTTTTTCCACCCTTGATTGCGAAACTTTTACGGTTCGTTCAACACAAAAAAATGTCGAGTAAATTTTTTGTTAGGCCGAGTTCAAACGCTGTGACGATATATTTATTGGTACGGACATATGAGGTCAGGCTGTCGCGAGGACATAATGTGGACAATATGTCCGTAATGTGGCCGAATATTCTTTTGTTTGACCATATAAATAAAATTTATTAGACTAATAACGTTAAAGTAATCTCATAGAGAATGTATGGAATTATTTATGTATATCGTTCGTTCATAATGGAAAGTTTTAAACGATGTTATGCAGGTTTTAAATTGCATGCGGCTTTATCGTTTTGGGATATTTTTACTGGCCAATTTGTACTCACATAAAAATTCTATCGTGTCCCGTATATCAGAGATATTAAAAATATTTTGATCACAAAAAGTGCATCCTCGTATGTTTATAACTGGCTTAAATTAAAGCCGTAAATAAAACAAGTTTACAGTGGTTTCCAACTCAAAAGTTTATGAGTTCAGATTTTTGTACTTAATTTCATTGTAAGATCTTCAAAGTTCAAGAAATCAAGTTTTTTATTGTTTGCAGGAAACTTTTTTTGCACAAAGAATATAAAGCTTCAATAGTACTTTCCTTCCTTTTCGCATCCTTAAGATGAAAATTATATCTTTATTTCGCTTATAGCAAAAAAGAACATTTTTAAAAACATACTTTTAAATATACATAGGTGTGACGTCAATTTTTTTCGTATTTTTCTCAGCAAACCTTTTCAATTAATACCTATATCATGGGGGTGCATAAAAAATAACTAGACCGCCATCTTTGGGAGTCCGCCATATCTGATTTAGAATGACGTCACTTAGCTAACCATGCATCCAAACTAAACGTGTATGCAAAATTTGAGATCAATCGGTCCAACTGTTCTAAAATTCAGTTGCACGATTTGACCTGGACAAACATACATACATTGGAAGTTAAGTGCTTGTAAAAAACTATCTTCTACAACAATTATTTCAAAGCAAAAGCTATGGAAGTTTCTCACTTCATTCAGGAAATCTAGTTCCTACTAATTTAACAATAATCTATCAGTAAACTGTTCACGTTTGTTTGCACACGTCACGGCGTGTTAACGACGGGCTTCACGCTATATTGCTACATATTGTAGTATAGGCAGAACTGTAGATAGGTATGTGCGGGATGTGGATAAACAATTGGGGGTGACAGCTGTATTCGGTGTTTTGAGTGTAATTAAAATATAATTTGGGTGGAGGAGGGAAAAAAACATTGGATATGAGTAACAGAACTTTTTGTTATCAAGCTTTTGAGGGGTTTATTCATAAATGCTGCTAAAGTTAAATCATTATTAGTGACTGTTTAACCAACCAAGTTTTTGACGTTTTGTCGTCTCTTGACACACCTTTTTTTTGCGATCTGAAATCATCAAATGACTCCTCCCGCGCTGGGCGGAGCGGAAGGCAGTGTCAGACTTTTACTGACTAAAACCCATCCATGTTCCTTCTTTTGCCCTTTGTATTTCAGGGCCGCGGTATCTCTTTCGAACAGTCCCGCAGCAGCATAACCGCTGCTAAAGTTAAATCATTATTAGTGACTGTTTAACCAACCAAGTTTTTGACGTTTTGTCGTCTCTTGACACACCTGCGGTTATGAATAAAGCCCTATAAGGTAACTTATAAGGAGGAGCTCGTTGTTAAATAATAACAGCCACTCGGGTCGATCTGTAGGTTAAGCAGCGCTTGCGTAGGTTGATCCGTAGTTGGGTGACCACCCATTAACCCGTTAGTGCGTGCCGGCTGTCATTAGTAGATCTTTGACAGTCTTTACAGGTAGTCTGTGGCCTGAAAGTCTGACAACAAGTCTTACCAAAAGGTATCTTATTATCCAGTACTAACTGGGTTGTGGAGGTCACATAGGCAGTCGCTATATGTAAACTACTGGTATTCAGCTGTATCCGGTTTGATCGGAAGCCGACGCCGGCATAGTTGGGAGAAGGCTAGGCAGATGAAAGTTACTTATAATTTGATCCTCGTTAAGTTTATGATAGCAAACATTCTAAATTAGTTTTATTTCTAAACACGCAAATGTAAACATACAAAGAATGTCATATCATCCCAGAGCAGCAGACAGATTTTACAAAATGCTTCCTGCTACGATCCTTACATAATTACCTTTTGCTTAGTAAGATTAGGTAAACAGTTTTGAATCTTACAACAAGGCCTAATGAGCTTATTTTTGTTTCAATTAAATACTTTCATATAAAACGCGAGGTCGATAAACTCTCGTAGCTTCGTAGGCTGTAAATCAGCGTGTGACGTCACACCGCAGAGCACGTCGACCGGCGTAGCGGTCGTAGCACGTAGCTCGTAGCTCGTAGCGCTACGTACTTCATAAATCTGTAGTCCTGGTCTAACAATGTTTCAGAGAGATTATTTGTTATTGAATGTGGACGACATCTTTTCTTAAATTGACTGCCGATTAACTTTTTTGAGTTGAGTGTGGATATAAGGTACCTACTTAAATTGACTGTCACATCTGAAACAGCTTTTAATATACATATTTCCAGATTTCTGGCTTAAATAGAACGAATAAACTGTGTACATTTTATACAGACTACAAATAGAACTAAAATAAAGATAAAAATAAGACTGAAAGAAAGTACCTATAAATGCCTTTATGCCTTTTAATATACTATTTTGAAAGCTTATCAGATTTAACAAATTAGAAAAAAAATCCTTACTTATCAATATAGCATAAAACTTCAGTCTTCAAATGTAATGGAATTTTGATTCTGGTAACTTCATCTTAAAAACTTAGTCAGGTCAATCGTGTGATTTACTAGTCACAACGCCAAAAATAATAATTATGAATAGAAAACCTAATAACTTATGGAAAACATATGCTAGCGTGGAAATAATCAATTACCACAACATTCCCCATACTGTTATTAAATTGTCACAACATAAAACAAATGACGGACACAGATAAAATCTCTCTACCACTCCACCTTACCTACTGCTAGTTATTTATTCTAAGGGCTGTTCAACTTTGTCGACATTGAAAACCCTTTACAGATGTCACGCAGGGAAGGGGGTCCGCACAAACCCTTATTTAGGGAGTAACTTAGAAACGGATAGGTTTCGACGAAACTTTCTCAAGTTAACTATTGAGTTGAGAGAAAGAAACTAAGTACTTAGTTACGATTGACATGAATCCGTATTTATTGTTATTTACATTAATCCCTTTTTCTTCTTCTGCAGGTTCTGGGGTCAATTCCCAGGTCGGGCAAAGCGTTATTGGATTTTTCTATCAGTAATTTGCCAGTAGCAGTAACGGAGTTTGGATTTGTGCCCATTACGTGTGACTTAAACGTAACTGGCGAACTGTGGGTGTACTGACAGGTACACCCCTGCCTAACTCTTTGGGGATTCCAAGGCGTGATATTATGTTATGTAGAACCTTCTTTGATTTTGAATAGATTTTTAAAATTAATAGAGCTGCTTTGGGCTCAGAATATGATTTCTTTTCGTCCTATCAATTCTACTAAGAATGCGATTATGGTGTTCAGCATAAAATAATAATTTCGTACTTGGTTCGAGTAGGTTGGTGTGTTAAGCTAATACCAGCTTGACACAGTTCAACAAAATTGATTTATTAATACCTAGGTAGGTATGGCTGATTTTCTATGATTCCCTTTTAGGCTTGGTCCTCAATCCTACTCATAAGTAACCAGGAACAAACTCAAATCACCAAAGACTAGCTAGCAGTTTTCAGCACTAGTATTTCAATGGCGTCCATATACGACGCAACTGTTCACAAACTAGTAAATACGGCGTTAGTTAGTCGCATCGTGTAAGTGTAAGAACTCATTAGAGATTTGAGCATGTAAAATCGCTTGTTTGCGACAATTTTTTGTCAACATTTTACATTTCATTTTATTTTGCAATTTTTTTTTGCATAGAAACCTTTTATCAAAAGATAAGAAGTTAATTTTACGTATTTCATTACTTAATTTAATACTTACCTACTTTTGTTAATTTTATATTCAACTACAAACAATATCGAAAAATCTAAATTTTGAGTTACGTCATCCTTATTGCAAATGAGCGACATGTCACTTTTCGAGTTGAAGCTAGGCCATATTTACGCGTCACAAAAGTGTATGTAGTATTCTTGTGTATTTCAATCGACATACTAAACCAACACATCTTAAGATAGATATAGTGTAGAATAGTTAATTAACATTGTGAGGCTGCAGACAAAATAATAAGCTCTTGGACACAGTCCAAGGATTTTGGGTGAAAGCCGATATTAAAATCATGCGGTTGCGAATAATTTTAATATGCTAGATGAAAGTGTGTGTCTACTAAATTAAACAATTAATGTTATTTTAACACTTTCATAAAAAACATCCTTATTTATTTAGTTATTTAAACTTCATGTACAATAGTGGTACATAGGCGGACTTAACGCCACAAGGCATTCTCTACCAGTCAACCTTTGGGTTAACTAATATCTAAAAAATCCTTCTTGTTTTCGAAAATTTATATACTTATATTGATACTCATACAATACACAACAACTACTACTACACTACTAATACTTCTATACTTATTCTCAAACAATACATCAAAAAAGTAATTTGTGTAGGTGTGCACATAGTAATTATTTTTTAAATGAGTCATTTAGGGCAGTGCAACGCGGAGTCAGCTTCAGCTGGTCAAAAAACAGTTAATGCCCGGTTCAAACCAATTCCACGTCGATAGGCGTAGTCACTCCTTAATAATCGTTTTTTTCAGCCATTCCAGCCTGGAAAAACGTCTTATTTATTTGTCTGGAGATCAAACAAATACACATACAACAAACTGCAGACAGTAATCACTTAACAAGTGCCCGTCGATATGTCGCCTTACATCCCCCTTTAACATGGAGTAGCAAACTTTGGCACGAATCTCTGTTAATTATTCTGCAGTATCGAGAACGAGTGAGACGTGTGTTGCATACGAGTTTTGTGTCTTGTTGAGTTTAATTTAGATACAGGTAATTTACAGCTTAACATACGTATATATTCAGCTTTTTGTATCAACTAACCTTTTTCGGAATGAAGACATTTTAGACTTTTTTCTTTATTTCTTTTCTGTACGTTCTGTAGTTCAATACTTTGTAACGGAGCCCTTTTTTTTGGGATGGGAAATCATCAAATGACTCCTCCCGCTCTGGGCGGAGCGGAAGGGAGTGTCAGACTTTTAGTGCCTAAAACCCATCCGTGTTCCTTCTTTTGCCCTTTGTGTTCCAGGGCCGCGGTATCTTTTTCGACCAGACCCGCAGCCCTGGCAGGAATCGGCCCTTGCGGGCCCCTCCTGTTTGCTGACATCTCTTTGAGGCGCGCGTGGAACACAAACGCGCCGTCGACACGGCCTGTCGTCATAAGACGGACGGACGGCGAGCTAGCCCATTACTCACCGTCCACAGGCTCGTTGTAACGGAGCCTGACGTTTGTTTTTAAGACTTCATGAGTGTATTTTATAAAAACGAGACATAAATTTGACAGCACGTCTATTGGTAGCCTATGCCTTAGGCAGAATTAAGCCCAAATAATGGGCATCGAGAATAGAGAACCTTGTTCCGAGGTAATGCTCAGCGCGCTTGCGATCTCTCCATCAACACTGGGACAGTCAAAAAAAATTAAAAAGAAAATAAACGTTTATTATATCTATTGCTTCGTAACCCAACGATATGTCTATCATAGTGGCCTCCATTATCTAATCTGCCTTTACTACAAACAACCAGACGATGAAATTTCATCTTCTACATATAAATACACGCACACAAAGACCCAACATTACCACATTGTCAAACGCTTTCAAAGTATCAGGTGTGCAACATGAATACCTAATCTTAATGGAGTATGTTCGTGTACAGTCGCGACCACCAATATGTTTACGCTTAGCAAAATTCTGAAGCGAGTTTCTCGTCATTGGTCTGGTCGGTATGGTCGCTAGCGGTAATTTCTCAGTAGCAGCCGCGGAGTCCGGAGGATTTGTGCCCGGTTGATGGCAATAAGCTCGCTCTCTATGGACTCATGGGACTTTAAAAATATCACTGGCAAATAATTTTGGGTACTATTAGGTACACCGCAGCCTAACTCTCCAGCACACGCCTGATGTTATGACATATTCCATAAAAATATGGGCTCGAAAATACTATGTTCGTAGCAACCTGAAATTACAATCTTTGCCTGATTGTAATCTCGTGTTGCTACGACATAAGGAGAAAAATACTATTAGAATTTTCTGGGTGAATACAAATTAATGCTCGTGACTGTACCAAAGATAAGGGACGGAATAAATCATCGACCGAATGTACCACCAAGTTCTCCCGGTGGGAAGAAACAGATTGTACCAAAGAGTCTCGTAAGAATAAAACTGTTTTATCGCGATTTCATGGGGACTTAAATGTTTGAAGTGTCATAAATGTTTCAGCGTGAAAATGGGGAATTAGAATTAATGGTCTATTTTTTTATTGTTTTGAAATACATCTCTAGTCTGAACGTTTAGTTGATTTAATATCAATAAGACGGAAAAATTCCGGGAAAATTTTTTATTTAAAGTTTTTATGTTATTTGAACCATCAAATTATCTATCAATATCTTAGATAAGGTTTCGTAAACATTTAAAAACACCTTTGATAGCAGTAAACGCGGGAACGTTATTCTTTCGCAGCATTAAAAAGAATGCAAAAACAGTCATGTTTCCATTGAAAGAGATAACAAAAAAGTATATTTGTACGAATAGAAGAAAAAATAAACTGGATTTTATCAATGGAGAACACACGGTAAATGTTTCAGATTCCAAATCCTAAACAATTTAAATTCCTCTTCCCACACAGAGCAAAGTCTACGAAAATGTAAATATCTGTCGAGTAAATCGCAGCAGAAAGTGCAAACATTTGAAACGGCTTTCAAATGTTACATGTTAATTACTAAACGCATGTAAATACTACATACTTATCATTTTAATCCTGCAGTTGAAAACAGCTGCAAAAAACTGCTCTCACCGTTTCATAGCGAGAGCAGTAATATGACGCGGTCACGAGAACGAAATAATTCTCGCAAAAAATCCTCGGTTAGATAACGTTTTCCTACAGCCTTAACCGAAAACACGAAATTGATCTCTATATCGCAAGTCATAAATAACATTTTTAATATCGCTGCGAATTTTCCGGCAGATTTCGGTCCTCTCGACCGATTCTGGAACTAATCCCGCTGTGTTAAAGTTAGTAATTGCTTGTGTTATGTTTTGTGGGGTTTGTAGGCGCCGGCGTTCGTCACGTTTAAATATGATTTATGCAAGTAATTTAGTTAAGTACATATAGACATTACGAGCTACGGATAGATTAAAATGTTCGTCGGATCGTGGATCCTTTTGTGGTGACGTATCCTTGTCGCGGCAATGAATTATGTCCTTTACCTCAGTAGAACAATGCGGTGTGAAAATGACGCAATTCGAATATTAATGACATTGCTGTTAATTATATTATCGTTATTACATTTGTGTGACATGTCTGTGTTAGGACGTTTTATGGGTAACATCAGCTATATTTTTCGTATCTTTATTACTTATGTGATTAGTATAATGATATCCTGCTAATTAAGATATAAAAGTAATTGTGTGTACTGTTGCCAACTCGTGAATGAGTCATTTCTTGACGACAATCCGGATCACATTTCTTTTTCCTGAACCTTAATACCCACATAACTTCCTTGAAGAGATGGCTACAGGAAGTTAAGAAACACATTCCATTTAAATAATTCTGGAAAGTTTTCACGTCCAAGTTTTGGGTTTACCTGGGTAAATGTCCTAGAGCCTGGAAAGTTTATCGTACCATAAATTGGCTACAGATTTGCAAAAGCACCTTTTCGTAAGATAAAAATTTTCCGCAGTATATCTCCACCTGAGTATGCTAAAGTGCTGTCTCTAATAAGCCGCTAAATGGTCCTATTTCAACCTTTAAAACCCCCTTAGGAGTCAAACACCTTACCTCCAATCTACATAGCACATAAGCTCACTAAACCTGGTCTAAAATAGAATATAACAAGAGCAATACTGTTCTAGCGCATATATTTGTCAAATGACTAGTGTTGTGCCGTGGCTATTTTAGACTACAATGCCTCTGGGTGCCACGGAGTACAAACGACGTATAAAATTTCCATACACAGAGTTCAAGGCTGAAATGTGGTTAGATTTATAAGCGACAGCGGTTTCTAGGAGTGATCTGAATCAAAAGAAAGCGTGTTTGAGATTAGATAGTTTACAATATGTTTAATCCTTTTCAAAAACTCCAAAAATATCAAGCCTTACTAGAATATAAGCTATCAATTGTGATTGGTTGATTTACACCTTATTCCACCCACTCTGAATATAGTCCTTCTCCCTTTTGTGCATTGCTTCTCTGGTCTATGAGAGTCACATCCAAACCAAGTACATATTGGCTGTCAAAAACCAATCTTTACAAAGTAAGATAATAAAAGACGATAAAGCGCAGGCCATGCCGCCAGCTAACCAACTAGCCAGCGAGGCGTCGTTTCACCCATTTTCATACTTTGATTTACACCGCGAACTACCGAAAGAGCCGAAACGAAGTATGAAAAAAGGCTCGCCCGGCTCGCTCGCTCGCTAGCTGGCGGTGTGGCGCCGCGCTTTAAACCTGGGGATAGTAACTTATTTAAAATAATGGTTTGACATATGAGAAGTTTGTGTATTGGAACTCTACTGAAAAAATAAATAGGTTCATAAACTCACGCCACTTTCTCATAAGAAAGGCAGAACAAATTACTGAAAATAATTGTGTGCAAATTTTGCTATTATGGCTTTACTGTGGTACAATGTACGTTCCGTGAGTACGTACGGCTTCTCATCACTTGTACCACATCCCAATGCTAGTATGACTCACCAGTCGCCTGGAAAACTCTTCAGGCGATCACATGACGTCAGCGTGCGCGCATCATGCGAACACTATTGACAGAACGTGATTATGCGCCGTTTTCATTATGTAAATGCCGTAGTCAACTTCCAATGGACATTATTGTATGTAGATGAGATTAAATGACGAAATATGTATTAAATATATACTTTACCACTGTCTTTCTTGGCAAATGACAGCGATGACAGTTCTTGTGTTTTTCAATTGATTTTTTTTGGCTTGGGAAAAGTACTTGCGGCTGTATACGCCATTGTGTTATTTATAGTTTGCATTTCTAAGTTAACCTTTGCTTGTTGGATATTTTTAGTTTGCTAAACAATTGAAAAGTAGGCACAATACAATTTTGCCGGCAGGCATCCAATAATAAACCAACCTATACATTTGTTCCTGCCAAAAAATTATTAACGCCGACAGATTCTGTAGTAATATGGCGTCTTATTTACCGACAAACTGCTTTATTTATTTCCCCTTACAACTTACTTAAGGGTCGACCTAATGATGTATCGCTGTAATATATAGCGATTAACTTGCAGTTTTCTGACCGGCCCCTTACGGTGCAAGTGCAAGGATACTGTTCGGAACGAATGTCTGTTTCTCACGCGATCGTAATTTAGAAGAGGAATTAAGTGGTTATCCATTCGGTGATAGATTTCTTCTAGTTTTCGTGGATATAGTGTTCAGGGTAGCTTTTATGCGGCATTAATGTCTGCAGAAGTCCGTGTTTACGATTGATCACTGTATCTGTCGAACTATTGAGGTAAAGTAGAATAGTAGAGATTGGAGTGATGTTTCATGAAGTGTCTTTATACTGTCTATAGAGGAGTTGTTCATTGAAAAGAGGTGTCCCAAAATGTTCCATTAAAATAAATGCTATTTTGAACAATTAAATAGTATTACGGTTCAGTAGGCGTTATGACCAGTAACAGCCACGGAGTCAGGGTTTATGCCCCGTCGATGGCAATAGGCTCGCCTCCTATTACATGGGACTTAAACGTAACATGCGAACTGTAGGTGTACTAGTTACCAATGCCTCTGCCAAACCCTTCCTCCGGAGTACAGTCGTCATGTTATGTTATGGTGTAGGTATGATAAATGCTATCTATGGCTAGGTATATTAAACTCACCTATCCACACAAAACAACTGCGCGTCTTATATGACATTGACGTCATTGAAATAATTATCAACTTAACGGTAGGTACTCAATAGGAGGAGCTCGTGGCTAAATTATAACAGCCGCTCTGGTCGATCTTAAGGTTAACCCGTGCTTGCCAAGGTTGGTCCGTGGATGGGTGACCGCCCATTACATATCGAGTTTCGAGTTCGTTAAGCTATTGGTCTCGGCTGTCATTTGTAGATCTTTGACAGTCGTTACAGGTAGTCAGTGGCCCGAAAGTCTGACAACCAGTATTACCAAGGGGTTTCGTATTACCCAGTACGAACTGGGTTATGGAGGTCAGATAGGCAGTTGCTCAATGTAAAATATTGGTATTCAGCTGCATCCGGTTAGACTGGGAGCCAACCTACAACATAGTTGGGAAAAAGGCTAGATAGATGATAGTACCCAATCCCTACGTAGGTAAATTAGTTCCTATGTGGAAAATTCTAATTTTTTCCAGTGAAAAGTGTGTTTATTTTTCATATAAAAATAGTAGTAGCACACGTTTCGCAAAATGAGTAGGCGTGATATTCCGCGCTAATTCGGACGCTGTGTTCAAAATAAATATTGGAATTCAGACAAACCAAATATTTGCGATGACTCAATTATTTGATGCTAAAAAAATATGTTTACACATTCTTTGTCTGTGGTTTTAGGGAGTATTTTCTGGTTATTTATTGAGTCTATGATACCTCTTTCTGTGTTGGAAGTTTCCAGGTTTTTTTGCATCTATAGATCATGAATAACGACGAGACGAACACTGAAATTCTTCGATAATTAGTTTACAACATGTCCATCAAAATTGTTGAAAATTCTATCATCACTGACATACCACAGCGTAAACAATTTTAATTGCATTCCAGTAAACCAATACATAGACTAGACTAAATAATACCTCTTTACAGCAGACTTATAATAAGGCTTATGCATTTTTTTCTTTCGTCTATTGTCCATGGAACGGTTCGTTTTCAATTAACGATATAGAGATTTTCCACGTCGTCGGTCGTAATCCGAACCGGCTGTAATGGAGCGCAAAAAACCTCTTGACGTTTTTTCTGTGCTGTGTATATTGAAATTACTTTTTTTTTGTATGGACCATAGAGTGTAGGGGTTAGGATTTAATTGAAAAAGTCCGTTATGGCTGGATGACTTGTGAACGTTTTCGAATTTCAAGTGTAGTAGTAGTAGGTGTAGTTTTATTTTTAGAACTGGCAAAAGAAAAACAACTTTTACATGAAAGCTTTATATTCATAAAACATGCGACATTTACTGATATAAAAATATCTCGGCACTCGATAAAATTCACTAATGTTTTCAACATGATTTCACGCAGTTATTTAATAGTTTATTTTCACATAAGTCTCGTCTAAAATATTTATGAACAATTCCACAGTCCAGCTAAAAGCATTACCATTTATGACCCAGGCAAGCGCACACTGAATACGAAATTCAAATCTTGTTTTAATTTTTCCACCCATAAACGGTTTCAATTCAGCCAGTACTTAAACGTTCCTGATGGTAATGCTCCACGTAGCATTCTCATCTTGGCCGCCATTTTAATTGTGATTACTGGGCCGATGCGCTATTTGTATGCAATATTGGAACCTGGAACGCATTTTAAAAAATGAAATGGAAAAAGTTCTTTAAAAGGTAACAAATGACTGGTTGGGCTGCTGGATCCATAAAAATTCGAAATTCGAATGGTCGAGTTTTAAAAATGCTATTTTGTTTTTTTTTTGTGAATACAGTGTCATACGGGAAGTTAAAAGTTATTAATAGCCTTTTTGTTTGTGTGCACAAATGAGAATAATATTGAGAAACTATATATACTACCCATATTACCCATGTTTGTTTCTACATGTGAGGTTTCTCACAAAAACTAAAACATGTGCTACTTTTGTAAGACTATTGCCCTGGAATATCAGTTGACTCAAATGGTAAGTTTCAAACAATTCATAACTACAATCAAACTACATTAAGGTAGGCCTATACCCTACCGTAGGTACTGTTATTTATTTATTTATGCAGTAGTGTTATTGTTGTTCCATAATGTTTATTTCTGAAATTACAGGAAAACATACCGAGAGCATTAGTTGTGTTATTTTATCGTCCACATGTTATGGGAATTCATTGAGGATAAATTCCTCTTGCATTGCACAATTGTAAAAGTCCCATAATAATGTTCTAAACAATGATCAATTAGTTAAAAATAGATCTGAATCAGTAGGAATTTTCCTTAAATTTATTTTTCGTTTATATTGTAAAAGTCCATAGGCGGCATTTACGATTAGAAAACCAGTATTCTATCTGTATATTCTGTCTGTCTATAGCATAAAAAAAGGCAATTGAGGACATAGACAACTGGCAATCGACACCGAATTTCAACAAGTTTGATTTAGATTCGGTAGCATTATGTCAATCGAATACATTTGACTTTTGTCTATGCCCTCTGGACAGGACTAGATGTAGTGATGCATGTTTATTTTGGCAAATGGCCTTATTCGAAATTAACGACGCCATCTTGGTGTTTTTAATACAATTTCTACGGAATATTTCATTAATGTTTACAAACCGCACCCTTCTGACAATGCCATTCAAGCGCCAAAATAATCACGCAGCACTATACCAGCATCATCTGCCTAACCTTTTCCCAACTATGTGAGGGTCGGCTTCCAGTCTAACCGGATGTAGCTGAATACCAGTATTTTACATGGAGCGACTGCCTATCAGACCTTCACAACCCAGTTAGTACTAGGTAATACGATACCCCTTGCTAAGACTGGTTGTCAGACTTTCGGGCCACTGACTACCTGTAACGAATGTCAAAGATCTAGAAATGAGTTCCGGGACCAACGGCTATACGTGCTTTCCGAGGCACGGAGGAAACTCGGTATGGAATGGGTGGTCACCCATCCACGGACCAACCTAGTCAAGCACGGCTTAACCTAAAGATCGACCCGAGCAGCTGTTATTATTTAGCCACTAGCTCCTCTCTCATAACATGACAATACTCCTTCGCTGTTTTAGTTGCATTCAACTTTATTCCACTATCCCAAGACTAGGTAACCTTAATCAAAATCAGTTTCACTTAACCACATCCACTTGGGGTCGCGTGTCTCCGAGTCCATTATTCAGATGGCCTGGCTTTTGGATGAGTTGTGTGCAGACACGCAAGCTCTCGTGTTCCAGATGCGATGGGAGCAGATTGATCCGGCCCGGTCATTAAGGTGAAAGGATCCCTAAGGGAGTAGCATGGGGTTGGTAGCTGCGTGAAAAATATGTAGTTAGGTTTGTGTAATGGGTTGTATTTTTTAAAGTGGGTGTGGGTGGGGGCTTCTTTTGAAGTTTAGGTGAAGATGTCGTTTGGGTTTTTTTTAGAAATAAACACTACTTGCAACGGTATGGTATAATATGAAAACATAATTACAATAATATAATATAAATATAATAAGTTCTTTATTTCTCCTCACAATGACAAGCTTATTTTTAGGTTTCACATCATATTTTTTGTTTTAGCAATGTGAGGAACTGTTGTCTGAATTAGGCGTAAAATGCCTGTGTTACAAATCACCAGGTCCGACCCCGCGGAAGAACAGAAAGTTTTACTTAAAAATATAAATGATATAACAATCCAATGTTATAGATAAGGAGATTTAAGACCAAAAACTACAAAAAAAAAACAACAACAACAAACAACAGCAATGCAATAATGTTCTTAAAATGCACGTTCAAAATAAATCATTTCAATACAAAACCATATTTTTAGGTATATTTTGTACCTGCGTAAAAATTGGGTGTATTCCCCGTTCTGTTCATATTCTATCTCATAAAGCGTTTTCGCTAGGCCAGGATTTGACTTAAACATAACTGGTGAAATGTGAGTGTACTATTAGGTTCACTTCTGCCCAACCCTTCGGGGATTACAGGCGTGAAAATGTTATGTCTAATCTGATCAAATAACGTAGGAATATCTAACCTAAAATGATAAAGGCATTCTATGAAAACAAAATCGATTTCCCGAAAATTGTGAGAAAAAAATGAAGTTGCAGAAGTGCTTTCTCCAACAGTTATCACCTAAATCGTCGCAGATGCTTTTTACTAGTTCAGGGAGCATTATGCAAAAAGGCTACCCAGACTGAAATTATTGCCTACCTAGATGACCAGTGAACCTTGGCATTTGTCTGAATATCTCAGAAGATAAAGTTTTTCTATCCTCCTGGGTTCTGTGACCTTAAAGGTACACTTGACTAAGTTTACGTCTCTGATTTGCATATTTTTAGCAATCTGAGTGGAGTCAGTACTTTTGAGAAGTTTCTTAGACGCCAGTCCAGTCGTAAAGTTGTTTTAGTGTTTCTTCGCAATAATTAAAATTGAAGGAAACTCAGAAGACATGATAAAACATAAACAGAACTCTTGGGAAACCAAAAATAATCAGAACAATTTGCATTATTTCCATGAAATCTGGAATACATTACGTAACAGAGTTGAAACATACGGAAATACTCAGAAATGGGGAAATTCTCTCGCATTCCAATATTCCAACTTTTGAAGTTTAAAAGGTCAATCCAGGATTAGGTGAGTGCTCAAAACCCAGCGCTGATTGCTTTGCTTTGAAAACTCTAAAGCTCAGAAACTCTTTTGTAACTATAGTGCTTTGATTCCAAAAGCAATTGACCTGAATATATACGACTTATTGGTTTCAGAATATTGCACACCGGTAAAACACTTTAAGTAAATAAAGTATATAACACATGAACTACACATTTTTCTCATGGCCATGCTACAATCCTTACATACTGCTTTTGTTCTGTCCACGTCAATTTTTAAATCGATCTCAAAGCCTTAATTCATGACAACTGAATAATCTCTACATACAAGGCTATTAGCATCACGTTGTAAAACAATGGAGGTACATGCATGCGAAGCCTTAGCGGTGTTGAACAAGATTGTGAACGAGGGTCAGAGTTTACTCGTGGTAATCACCGGGTATTTTTAAACTGTGATCTTGTAAAGCGAAAGGGATCAGATCAGTGGATGTTGTTGTTGATTTCATTACGTAGGGCTTGGATTTAAAGTAGCTTGGTGTGTAGAATGGAGCAACAATATGTGCAAAACTTGTAAAATGTACTTTATGAAAACTCCTTTTGAGACATATATAAATTCAGGCCTAAATTACCCACGTCCCAGCCGCCACGGGAGACGCCCCGGGCGTCGGGGGCCACGTGGTGGCTCTCGGCCACCGTAGGCGTGGGCCTGTGGACGGTGAGTAATGGGCTAGCTCGCCGTCCGTCCGTCTTATGATACAGGCCGTGTCGACGGCGCGTTCGTGTTCCACGCGCGCCTCAAAGAGCCTGAGATGCCTGCCAGGGCTGAAGGACTGTTCGAAAGAGTTACCGCGGCCCTGGAACACAAAGGGCAAAAGAAGGAACATGGATGGGTTTTAGTCAGTAATATTCTGCCACTCCCTGCCGCTCCGCCCAGAACGGGAGGAGTCATTTGATGATTTCCCATCCCAAAAAAAAGGCCTTTTACCATATCGAAGGGACAAACTACAGAACATCACCTACCACGATCTTCTTTCCCTTCATCCACATTCATAATCATTCATACACACAAGCCTGTTGCGAGGTTTTAACAATATGTAATTAAATACGTGCTAACTATTGACCACAAGAATTAGGTACAGGTTTGGTTAGGACCTATTCATATTTCCTACATCACTTCTACAGTGACTAATACTTGCGGTTTTACAATTAGAAATGGTGCAACAATAGCACTTATGCAATAACCACAAATTATGATTTATGAAAAACACAGTAAACAGATAAACAGACCGATCTCCTCATCTGCGACGTAGCAATAAAAACACATCCTCCTCTATAATAGGCAGAAAAGAATAACCTAGACAAAAGGGAACGTAAATATGCGTTCCTACACCGATCAGGAACGTCATTTTACGTCATAAATCTCGTTGATCCCTGCAAGAGATCAACCCGGTACAACACGGATGATGAATGTGTATTTTTTACCAAATTTATTTCAGCTCTAGAGAATACGCAGCGTAGAGAATATGCGTATCATAATGGAGTATTTTTTGTTATTTTTTTCGTATTGCTGTAATCTTTATGAATTGTTTTCCTTTTAGATCAAGTGAAATTGTTCAAAAGGAAAATTTTTAGCAAAAAGCATTCACACAAAATATGAATGATTTAAGTGTTTCTAAGTTGCCTATTTTCACCAAGATCTGATCTTGATCTTACGTAGTTGGTAATTAATATAACAACTATAAAATATTATTGTACTCACTGATTAAAGCAATGCAATTGTATTTTTTTCCCTCGACTGGGTAAAGACTTCTTTCCAGCGCCTTCTGACTAGAGCAGCCAATCACCAATATTTGTCGAAGAAGTCCAGCTCATCGTGCCATCTCCGTCTGGACCTGCCGCGATATCGTTTCCCATTAAGCAGGACCCATTGTGTTGAATTGCCTAAATATGTCGAAATAATGCTTTACTACTGGAACAATATGACGTAACATGCAATGACAGTATCCTCTGAAACAAATAACCATGATTAGATTACAAACACTATCGATTTCAAATGATAAGCAAGCTTGATGTGTTGACACGAAAAATATGATGCAAGTCCTAAAAAGATGACATTCAAATGACTAATGTTTTTTGCATGATATCCTTTTGACATTGCCAGACTTCATAAGTAAAGCAAGGGACAGACGGACGGACATGACAATGCAAACTAAAAAACGTTTGCATGGTAGTTTTTTCGCACTCAGGGTTCCGTACCCGTACCACTAGAGTTTTTTCTCCTCGAATCAATGGCTCAGATTTTGTCTGACCAGTACGTAGCGACTTGGATATCTCTGTCGTTTGCCTCATTCAAGTCCTGGAGGATGCTATTAGTTGTGCACGACGAGCAGGAGAGAAGTTGTGTCATATCTTACATTAGGGCTCGCATTCAACTACCATCAAAATCAAAATCAATCAAAATCAAAATATAATAATAATCAGTTCTCTTTCGGTACGGAACCTTACAAATCTTCGTTATTAATCACACTAAGTTGTAACATATAGACACGTGTTCTTAGACCATTTCAGAGTAACATTTGTACCAGGAATCGTTATGATGACGCACAGAAAGCGGACGAACAAAGATTTTTCTGCAATGATTCTCATTATATGTAAATTTTTGAATCATAACCCATTATCGTGGGAATTTTGTATGGGGCTGTATGGTGTATGGTTAGCAAAGAAATCTGTTAAATATCAAGTAGAATATTCCCAGGAACATTGAATTTTTTTTATTTTTGGGTTTTAATAAAATCTGGTAAAGTTCTCTATGGTATATGAAATGTAAGTATGATAATGGATAATCGCGAAAAAAAAAATCAGCTGTTCCCTACATTTTGACGAGTTAATCGATCATAAATGTAGGGAACAGCTGATTTTTTTTTTTGTGATTTCAGGTTTGGTCCCATAGTATAAGTTGTTCATAGTGATGAGTACAATGACCTCATAAGAAGTTTCTGGTGTTTTACAAATAACCCTGTATATTCTGATTTTCAAGAATATGTTAAATATTTTATCAATTGCTCTGTTAATATTTTGGTGTTAACTTAGATTTTAGCATCGAGACGTGAAATCCTACCTCTACTTATCCTACCCATTCAACAAGATTCTAACCATTAACTCAAATGACAACAAAGGTCAACGAATTCGACAGACACTTGCAAAAATAAATCGAAATATAAATTAGTTTGAAATTCAAATATCACATGTTAAGTACCTAATATGTCGTTTCCATTATAAATGTAAATCTATGCAAATCATATTGAAAGTGCGCAAGTAAAATTAAGTAGTTAATTTGTTGTTGCTAACCACACACTTTGTAGTTTCTCGCCAAACCCAAGGGGTTCCGCGAAAAGTTCTGCTAAGAAAACTTGATGAGTAAAATTAGTTAGAAGACGCTGAGTTTAACTATTTATAAGTTTACCGGTAAGGCAAGGAGTAGCTGTGGTTTCTAAAAGAAATATGAATCGTTGTCTATTTTTGTTCCTTTTATTAAAACTTCGACTGGAATGTTCAACAAGTCGGGTAAAAGGTAATTTTATTAACTTCATTGAACTTTACTAAGTTCGTGCTGAAATTTCATCTTGGAAATTATTGTGAATAGTAGCCACTGTAAACGGTGAATTTATCTCCTTTTAGTTAATCTTAGATGGTTAGGTGAATGTATCTTAAGAAAGCATAACATCACACCTGTCATACCCGAAGGGTTCGGGCAGAGGTGTACCCATTAGTACACCCACATTTCGCCAGTTATGTTTAAGTCCCATATACGAGTATTAGGGGGCGAGCCTATTAGATTGTCTTAAGAAAGGTTTGGAATAAAACACCGTAAATACATAGGTACAAAGCAACTTATGAATGAGCATATTAATAGTTCTTATAGTAACATAATTGAACCTTTTCAATCATGAAACCGGCTCGTTGGCTTTACTACTACAAAGCTTCCACGTGCTTACTCAAGCATGGCTACTAGGTTACACCGCTGCTACCGTACAGGTAAATACAGTGAAGGACGTATTACGCATGTGTACGTGTAGGGCCTATTTAGAAATACTATGACACGAATATTCAATGCGACAATGAGTAACAATACTAGCACTAACTCCGACGTGATTTCCCTTTCTTTTCACACCCCACTTATTAGGTATGTCAATTACCTAAGACATTTCGTCATCGCGATAAGGAAAAAAGAAATCAAACACCACAATCAAAATAACAGTTATTAATAACGCGTTCCTGGAACGATCGATATTATGCAAAATACAAGGCATCGTTTATACCAGCGAAGGCCGTTTTTCGAGTGACTCATACTGGAATTGGGGCATTTCGTTCTACGGTTCACGTATACTCATATTATACAAAGGTACCTGCCTAGGTGGGGTAATTGCTTGTGACTAATATTAGAAAATGTACTAATTTTACAGCTATTGTAGTTTTTGTATGAACCTTGAACTTTTGTATGAATCACAGATACAAGTTTTAGAATGCTACTGTTTTAAATTATTTTTATCAAAGTGAGTCAGTTGGGGTAGGTTAAAAGATTAATGTGATGTAGGTAAGATTTAAAGGTTAATCGGTTAATTGGCATGAGTAACAGTCAATCAAGAAATGGTTAGGCATTCCCGAAGGCCTTCAAAGATTATTTGGGTAGGCACAGAGATATAAAACTTAGTCTAGATTAAAAATCTTGATTGATTTGTCACATTGAGTATGAATCAAGCAATTTTTAATTGGACGGCAGATCAAACTCCTAAGGCAAAGATCCTACTATATGAATCAAGTATTTTTTATTGGTCCAAAGGTGAAACTCCAAAGGAAAATGTCGTATGTTAAAGCTGAATAAGGTTCTTTTCTATCTGTTTTTTTAATACATATCACAAGACCAAATCAACAGCGCCCCTCGGTCAATGCTTTCGTGTAACAACAATTCATCCACCACTGTAATGTGCCTTCTAACTGCCAGAAACATTTTCCTATGAACTAATAACGACAGATTTTCCTATATTTTAAAGAGTGAAGAAAATCTTACTCCTAAAAGCCTTGCTCATTGTCTCATCATTTCCGCAACGACTAGAAAAGATGTAGGTTCCTAAAATCCTTTTCTTGATGCGTATTTGTCAAAATCATAATCAGCCTATAATGTTCTCACGGGTTATTGTACATTCGTCACATTTTGTAAACTCCATACATCTGCTGGGACACACTGCCTCCTCTCTAGAGAGGGAATAGGCTATAATCGACCATGCGGGCCCAGTGCGGGTTGGTAGATGTCACATGTCTTCGATTTTTTTTGATTCTAGTACATGCCGGTTTCCTCACGATGTTATCCTTCACCGTTTTTGAGAGCAGTGGTGATGAAATAAATTACACAAAGTAATGCGCCTGCCTGGGGTTGACCCACGACTTACTGTTAGTAAGTCGGGGCCGCCACCACTGGCACCGTTGCTCTCCAACATAATGTTAAGGGTAAATTCTACGGATGTTACTTATAGCACTGAAGATTCTCACGCTGATACCATGATGATGAATGGTGGAAAACATACTAATTTTCACAGCTACTTTACAAGTTATTGTTGTGAAAATCCTTGAACTTTTCACATGACTCACAGATAGAGGTTTCGGCTTGTTACAGTTATTGTTAAAAGTACCTATTTTTATACAAATTGCGTGATTTGGTTGGGGTAGGACGTAAAAGATTAGTCACGCCAGGAAATTGTTTCTTTTGTAGTCACGTCTTTGTGACTAAAGATTATTACTACTGTCGTCTGTATCTGGAGTTTTATTGCTTTGATTGATTCATCGACACAGATTCATAGAATCACTTTAAGGATAGCAAGGCTGCGGCTATTTCTCTGTAAATCTATAAATGATTGTTTTGATTGGAGTACATACTTAGAACCAACTCCTGATTTTCAATTGAAGACAAATCTTTGTGAAGTGATTACTATATCTATGAATGGACTGTGTGAAAGATTATACTTAAAGCTAGAAAGAGGTTGACCCTGAGGTTTTGAATAATAATAGAGAAGTCGGCGCAGTATTTCTTTTTCTGCTATTAATTTTAGATAAGGGAAAGAGCACATGTTTAATACCATGATAACTTCATGAGTTATTGCTTTTAGGAGTTACTAAGAAATATAATAGATTTTAAAGTAAGTAGTATGTACTTCAATTTTACCCAAATAATGATATATAATAAGGATTCTACCCGAAATTAATATTTAAAACCAGTAAAATATAGGTCATATTCCATTGTGACCTCATATGAGTAATCGATAGAATTCAAAATAAACGTACGTGATGTATGTATGGATATAGCGTCTATTTCCGCATTGTGGATATAAAAATTATATGGCTTCAGTTTATGGCTCTTCACTTGATTTATACGGCCTATGGTTTAAATAAAAATGGCGAAAAATGTTTGGTTTATTTTAGGATACATAAACTACTTTTGTGATAGCTCTAAACACTGTCATGGCCTAGCCTAGCCTGTTTATGTTGTATCTATTCTGTTTAACCTAAAGAGGGGGTTGTAAGGCAATAGGTCCTATACGTGTATAATATTCAAATCTTCCATAAAAATAAATTATTAAGCTTTTACGTCGAGTAATTAAGTCCATACAGGAATGGGCATTACCAAGATATAATCTGAACACGCAAAATTAATTTAACAACAATAATTAAGCCGCAAAGCCAACTGAAAATTACTTATTCATAAAATTAGCATTACCTAGTGCAATTTCGCCATTTGTACCTATATAAATATCTATATAAAACTGACGTATACTTCAATAAATAGCCTAGGCTATTTACATATATTAGGAAGCTCGCTACTTCAGGCACGCAACTGAAGCACGCACGCCTGAAATAAATGATGTTTAGCAATATAAGCCTGAAGTGTTCTCCAGTCTAACTATTGGGTGACGTAAGTCTCTTGATTTATTATGTAAACTATAAATAATCCCTTAAGGTGAATGAACAAAGTCTCAAACCTTGTATCTACTGATAAAGTGAAAGCCTTAATATGTGTAACAAACGTTTTTTAATAGTTGCATACATATTTCCGCATATGTACAAACGCCAGCACACCAAGCTACCCGAAACTGTCAAATTTTCCCTATTAACCTTGAACCTAATGCTTTAGCGATAAAGTTGAAAATCTATTAAATATATTTGGGATCTGTACCATTCTTGTACATGAAGTTTAAATAAATAAATATTTCTGAACGACCGACTCCTTGTCAGTTTAGAAAGTGGCTGTAAACGGTATAATTTGAAATTGAAGTAAATACTTTGGTTTTGAATTTAAGAATACCTTGTTACAAAAATGAGGTATTTTTATAAAGATAAAAAAAAATACTTTCGTTAGTATCTTGCCGGTAACGAGGCTTCTTCCGTACTTTTCCCCTTCCGTATTCCATCTTCAGGATAAAAGTAAATATAATAAAATCAGTTATTTAATTGAAATCACTTACTAACCGGCTCAAAACTATAAAAGTACTAGCTGACCCGCGCAACTTCGTCTGCGTCACATAAGAAAGAGAACATAATATAAACTACCCTACCTACCTACCCTACCTACCTACCTACCCTACCTACCTACCCTACCTACCTACCTACCTACCCTACCTACCTACCTACCCTACCTACCTACCCTACCTACCTACCCTACCTACCTACCCTACCTACCTACCCTACCTACCTACCTACCTACCCTAACTACCTACCCTACCTACCTACCCTACCTACCTACCCTACCTACCTACCCTACCTACCTACCCTACCTACCTACCCTACCTACCTACCCTACCTACCTACCCTACCTACCTACCCTACCTACCTACCCTACCTACCTACCCTACCTACCTACCCTACCTACCTACCCTACCTACCTACCCTACCTACCTACCCTACCTACCTACCCTACCTACCTACCCTACCTACCTACCCTACCTACCTACCCTACCTACCTACCCTACCTACCTACCCTACCTACCTACCCTACCTACCTACCCTACCTACCTACCCTACCTACCTACCCTACCTACCTACCCTACCTACCTACCCTACCTACCTACCCTACCTACCTACCCTACCTACCTACCCTACCTACCTACCCTACCTACCTACCCTACCTACCTACCCTACCTACCTACCCTACCTACCTACCCTACCTACCTACCCTACCTACCTACCCTACCTACCTACCCTACCTACCTACCCTACCTACCTACCCTACCTACCTACCCTACCTACCTACCCTACCTACCTACCCTACCTACCTACCCTACCTACCTACCCTACCTACCTACCCTACCTACCTACCCTACCTACCTACCCTACCTACCTACCCTACCTACCTACCCTACCTACCTACCCTACCTACCTACCCTACCTACCTACCCTACCTACCTACCCTACCTACCTACCCTACCTACCTACCCTACCTACCTACCCTACCTACCTACCCTACCTATCTACCCTACCTACCTACCCTACCTACCTACCCTACCTACCTACCCTACCTACCTACCCTACCTACCTACCCTACCTACCTACCCTACCTACCTACCCTACCTACCTACCCTACTTACCTACCCTACCTACCTACCCTACCTACCTACCTACCCTACCTACCTACCCTACCTACCTACCTACCTAACTACCTACCTACCTACTCTACCTACCTACCTACCCTACCTACCCCACCTACCCTACCTACCCTACCTCTCTTTTCTCGCTTAAAATGTAGCTTATATGACACGTTCGTAGATTTACCATAGCAGCGCCATCTATTGATTACTTACTCAACCCAGTCGAAAGGTATCGACATCTGTTAGAATCATTTGGAGTTAACAGATAAATATCAAATTGTCAATATACGTCAATTTTGTTATTCCAAGTCTGATTCTTTTTTCTTATACCACGTTTTATAGTGACTGACGTTACATGTCAAGTCACACGGGAATGCTGTCGAACGGGATAAAAAGTATCCTATGTCCTTCTCCTGGCTCTAAACTACCTCCCTGCCAATTTTCAGCTAAATCGGTTCAGCCGTTCTTGAGTTATAAGTGAAGTAACTAACACGACTTTCTTTTATATATATAGATTTATTTATTTTTAAAATAAAATTCAAAGTTTTTTTCTTCTTTTTATTTTCTACTAGACATTTCCGGGCTAAAAAAACAGTGTAATAAAAAAAGTTTCTTTATGTTACTGTTTCTTTACTTTTAAAACAGAAAAGGTTTGGAACATTGCGTGCTCAGGCATTGAATAATTTGCATGTTAATTAGGTACCTACAGCTATGTGGACAAAACGTATAGTATTCGCCACAATTTAAAAATAAAAGAATTTTGCAAGTCGCGTTTTGCATGCTCGAATGACGCATGGGTGTTTAAAGTCGGAACTTGTAATTATAGTAGGTAGATACTATGTATATTTCAACTTAACTTTAACACTAGTATTTATACATACATAAACACGCGCTTTTCTCATGGGGTAGGTAAAATCCACAGCACACCACCAGCTACGATCCTTGTATCCTCCATTTGCCTCGTCCATGTATGAACATTGACGAGGCAGAACATCTGGTCAAACACGCACGTCGGTTGCGTACTAGGGACCTGACCTTAACACATAAACAGTATATACAGTATTTCTGTTTTTGCTATAAAACATAATATCATCAGCCATATGTGTCTGTTATGAGGAAAAATCAAGACTGTCCAGTGCAGGTAAGATGCTAAATCAAAATAAATCGACCATCCCGGCCATTATCGGGTTCCTTTTCCGGTCATCCTTTGTTTTTTTTCTTCTAAATATTCTACAAAATATTTTGACATGACAGTGTTCATCGCCATATTCTCGTAGCATAGACATAATTCTCATATTTTAGAAAAGCCATTCATTCAATTAAAACTGGTATTGAAAAAACTAAACATGAACGAAGAACGAAGCGAAAATCAACGCAGACTGTATTTACTCAACTGTTGTAAACACAAAATCCCTTTTGACGTCCGTGCCTCCACAATGCAACATCACCTTTCTTTTTGCACAACCACTTTCAATTAAATTTATTGTGAACGCTCTATTCAGAAAAGTTCCTTTAAATTTTCCGCCGCAAAATTTATTTACTGTGCTTTAATCGAAGTGTCCCCGTCACTTCGGAAGGTAGACAGGGGACAGTAAAGATAAATACCACTATCTCGACTTAATGGCTTTCTGTCTTATGTCTTAGAAGGGTGTCCATCCGAACCGAGTCAGGTCAACGAAACTTTGATTTGTCTTCGTTATGTCGACATATCTCTTCGCGCGTACAGAATTTTGATCTCCGTATTCAATTTATCGGACACGCTGCGGTTTTATTAGGTAATTGAATGGGAACCATTTGTCGTTATTCAGAGGCTTTTGTCATTAGACCTTTTATATCCTTTCTTCACCTATGTGTGGGAAATATCGAGTAAACCACAGTCACTAGTTTTCTCACTCGTAAGAATCGACAAAGGGAAATTGAGTATTTAGAGCCGCTTCGAGAAAATAGGTGAGGAAATTGTCACTTTCTACACTTGTTGCATGTACAGCAATAAAATACACACACGTCACACAATAAAACATCTTGCTTGAAACAATATTGTTGAAGAAAAATACTAAAGCAATTCATGCATAAAGAGTGTGTAAATATAAATACTTGATTTTATTTTCGCGTCCTCATTTTCTATTAAATCCATTGGTCAGTCCAGCTCGCATAAAATCCCTTTTATACGCCAAGTGGGTGCTGTTATAGTGGCGTCATACTGAATAAATATTCCTACAGCATAACATACTCAAATATTTAAAACTCGTACGCCGTCTCCATCGTGAGCAGGGCTATTTCACACTACTTGTTGTCTCGCGAACAACATTTATACTCAAGACTTATGCGAACCGTGTGCAGGGTGCATTTTTCTGGCTTCTATTATGCACCAACACAATGGAATATAGCCTTTCTCCTTTAATGTTTTGGGATGTATTTCGTTTGTTCACGATAAAACAAATAAGTCAACGTCGTCACCTGAGCAAACGTAGCGGGGCCCCACAACAAGTTTATATCAATTTTCTACCGAGTGCGTCTGGATGGCGGAAAACACTTAACCGTGGATGTGGGCCTTTATGTTCTTTTAGAATAAAACTGTTTTATTCCTTCCAGTACACTTTGAGAAGGTAAATTAAAAAAAAAATGCGAGCTTCACAGAAGAGATGGTAAAGTGAAAAATATTTTTATTTGCGTCTGAGGTTTATGTTTTATGGACGTTTTATTAACGTTTCGCAGACAAATCAACGTTCTGAATAAGGTTTAATGAATAGAAGCTTATTAATTTAAAAATACGTTTGCTTGCGAATATTAAATGTGACATAAAACTGAGATTAAACGTGGAGATAAGTCTCTTATATGATGAGTTTTACCTACTTTAAATAAACAACGTCAAATGAGTCATTTTAATGAATAAATTGTTTGTACTTACATGTTGGTAATGTTTGTTCGTCGTGTTTTCTCATACTGTTGTACCTACTAGCTAAGATAACCAAAGGATTACATATTTTACGACGGCCATTACTATAGTAACGTAGATTCGTAGATACGAATACGTAGGTATAATATTCGGTTATGACTTTGTTCACTTTGATTGGATTCGGTGTGGTACATAAACCAATTTGCTAAGTAAACAGTTTTGGCAAGCGTCTTGTAAACATAGGCGTTTCTTATTGTATTAGCGGAGAAAGCGTTCTTCTTGTTTATTTAAGGAATTACAACGTTATAGAAAAGATGGTTCAAATAAACGATTATGCCGTAACGATTTTTGTCAATTTTTAAACGAAGTATTTTTTTGTAATACTCGTATATTCAGCAAAATATTCGCAACTTCTCAGCTGTGAAAACAAAATATCTTCGCTTTTACATCTTATTTACATAATACATAAATTATAATATCGATTACTTTGCTTAGCCAAGATACACGTATAAAGTGAACAAACAAAAACGTAAAAGTAAATAGGTACCTATATACCTACCGACCTCTTTACCACGTATGCTGCCGAATTTTACGATTCATACTCACATGTGACGTAATACCTCTAGTTTATAAAGGGTGTTACCCAATTCGCATGGTACCTTTAAGCCGAATATTTTGCCACTTGTAGAAATGAAGTTAAGTCTTGTAAACAAGAGTTATGTTGCTTATGAGTAGTTGCATGAGAGAGCATACTCACTCTCACTGTCACTTACCTCATTAAAGTACTCAAAACTGATTGAAGATACAAAAGAAAAACTTATGTAAGCAAAGAATTATAAACTTTAAATGCAAGTATTAAAACTGTTAGGCTTTAATACTGGAAGCATTCACTGTTTTAAGCTTTCACGGTTTCAAACTAAACTTATACTGTCGCTTACGGGATATCTTCCGTGTTTGAATATCGGGGGCTCAAAATCATGAACAATCACGGAAGATATACCGTAAGTAACAGTATAAGTTCATATGCATATTAGCAGATCAACCGGCTTAATAATAAAAAAGATCAACTAGGTTTATCAATAGTACCTACTTATTGATTTCGACGTTTGAGGGGATTAAACCGATTCAGAAGCATCCTGTAGACACCTACCATAGCAACGGAGGTACTATTTTTCATCCAAAAGGATATTTTGTTTGCCAGACAAACAAGTTGTCCTTGATTGGGGACGAACCAAGTTCAGATGAAAATCCTTGGTGGATTTTTTTCATGTTTGTTTTGTCAACAAGTATAAGCGATTTGCTACAACTTCGTGAGGCCGCATTTTAACGAAGACTTATGGAACGATTATTATTATTGGGACGTAATAAGTGGTTGGTTTAATGTCTATAATTTATTGGAGAGTAGGTATCTTATTTTCTCTGCAAGCGTCTCTTTGGCTGAATACTTTGAGTAAAGGATTTGATCATGATCAAGAGGTCCTGGCTTCGATTCCCTGGTCGGACCAGCCACCGAGTCTGGATCTGTGCTCGGTTGATGGCATAGGCGAGATGGCATCGATAAGGTAAGTAGGTAGGTTTTAGGTTAAGCAACGTCTGTTGAGGTTGGTTCATGGAGAGGTCCATCCACTAAACACTCATTCGTACCTCGTATTTGTAAACAGTTGTAATAAGTATAAATAATTTGGGAAAAAAAATCTCGTTGCCATATTTTCATGAAACAAATTTAATTAGGTCTACAAAATTACTCTAGGTAGGTATTGCAGGGACCTTATATGTCAGTTTGTTACATTATAACCGCTTTAAAAATAGCGTATTTTATTAAGACATGAAAATGACTTGAATTTTAATGTTGCATACAAATCAATTCCTTGATTTAAATATGAATGCGCGTGTTTCCTGTATGCATAAACTGTCACCGACAGAACGACCTAAGTTATTTAGGTATCACGTGCTTATTTACATTAAATGTCTTAACTTTAGCTTTAAATGAAGTCAGACAAGAGGGCATGTGGCCTTTGAATTTAAAAAATAGTAAAAATAACCATCACCCTTTTACCACCGGACTAGCAGACGTACTGCGGCGTACCATCCACACTTGGTTGATATCCCGACGAGTCGTACTCGGCGCTTCTCCTCCACGTTTATTATGCGCACAGCCAAAGTGTGGAACTCTCTGCCGGCGTCTGTGTTCCCTTCCACATTTAACCCGTCTGCTTTCAAAGCAAGAGTGAACAGGCATCTTCTGGGGACGCTCGTTTCATCATAGACTTCATCCATCGCTTTCCACCAGGCGTGATCGAGGTCAAGAGCAGGCCCATTTTGTAATAAAAAAAAATGAGCGAATGAAAATCTCCAAAGCCTGAGGACTAGTGATGAAGTCTATTTATCTATCTATCTATTTACTACGAAGTCTTGTCTAGTTTAGTTTAACACTAATACCTACCTGGACCTAGTAAGATAAAACATACTTGATCGCGATAAATTGTGCTTTCCATTTTTGCCATCCGATAGCGCTTATTCAATTTCAGTAAAACCACATTGAAAAATAAGGGTTTAAAAAAAAATTATATGTATATGTCCGGTTTTTTTTTTTCGATAGACGAAACTGTAACTACTAAACTAAACTAACCGTTTAAATAATTTCGTTGAATGTTGCCACGCTATAAAACTCTCAAATATTAAACAAAAAAGTTTGTCCCACAAAATTAACAGCGAATAAGGAGACAGGAACATTTCAGACCTGCATTTTATCGACCGTAATGCAAATCATCAGCACCTATTAAATAAAACTTTGCTAAAGCGTTAAATGTTCGTCATTTAGTTTTAATTTTCTACTATCAACGCTGCGGCGCATCTAAATTATCATTAACTTTTAGGGTTCCGTAGAGAATGGGGAAATGTTAAAACCTTAATTTAATTACTATGGTAACGTGGTATGAATACTGATTATGGTCAAGTTTGATAATATTAAGGTACTGTGGCTTGTTCTATATTAGGGAGATGAACTCTAACTATCAGCTGGATAATTTGTAAAGTGGTGTTGAAAAAGCCTTCAAATGTGTATCTTTGATTGATCGCTAAGATAGCTGTAATATTCACCGTAGTAACTAGGTACTCGTAGTTAAACTATTGTTTTAAAAACAAAAATTACTAAAAACTTACGATGACAACTGTTTGACATCAGTGGGTTGTTTATTGAAGAATGAAATTTATTTATACGAATTGGATGACTGACGATGTAACACGACAAGAACCCATGTTGTGTATACCAACAGTTAAAATTAAATATATAGATTTTTAGTTAGAGTAGTATTTTTTCCCAAATAAAGTAATTTTAAAACACTGGTATCATCATCTGCCTAGCCTTTTCCCAAAAATGTTGAGGTCGGCGTCCAGTCTAGTTAACAGCTGCAGGTAACACCATATCCCTTGGCAAAAACTTGTTGTCCGACTTTCGACCTTCTGCCTACCCGTAACGATCAACTGTCAAAAATCGGGGTCCAACGGCTTAAATGGCTTTCCGGGGCAAGGAGATTTAAAACGAATTCCTACAGTCGCTAGCACATTAATTAACCACAAACTGTCAAATTTCTCCAAATGATTTTAAACCAAATAATGTTCATGGTTAAGTTCATAATCGAATGAGAAAATTTAACGGTTTATGGTAACTTGATGACTGTACCTAAATAAAAAATGACTCGCTAAGTTTACAATAGATTCGTGCTTCACCATTGTATAGTGTCGTTCCAGCGACAATTATATGCAAGTGGCCGTTAAAGCAATTGAAACTTTTTGCGTCTGTTGCAGCCATATTTAAGAGTACCGTGTACAAAAGAGGTATGCAGGCAAACGATTATGCTGGAACCCTTCCTTTAGGGTTGGGCGATGTTCTGCTTTTAGTTTTTCATTTTCCGGTTAAAATATTTGATGTCCTACCCAAGTGCCTAATCATCAGATGACTGTCAAAGATGAAAAATATAGTTTATATATATGCGATCTAGGCGTTTTAGGGTTGAACTACATCTATCAGCATCGCATTATTCCATGCTCCTCTCCATCCTTTTCTGTCGCTCAGAACCGTAATTTGCTAGAGCGAGAAATTGAGCTGGAGTGCACACGGCAGCACGTTCTGTTTGATTCCGTGCTGATAGGTGTGGTTAAACCCTTATACTCCCTGGTAAGCTTGAATCATAGTGAGATTCTAATAACTATTTTAAGTAAATATGAACGGCACATTATAAATTCCATCCAATTAAGTAATAAACATTCCTGATTACTAATCCTTGATTTCCTGAACTAAAATACTTCCGCCTCAATTTTTTTATGAGCATTCTGATGACGTTAAAAATTAGACTTAAGGTGAATGCGACCAACCAACCCGCGAAATTCAAATTTTCTTACGTTTTTTGCAATTTGCAGGCCAGTGCTAGGTTGTATGTTGATTAAAATATTATTCGCGGCTGTAAGACATATGTAGTTACGGAATTATAATCATCAAAATCACCAATACAACCCTCCAAGTTCGTAAAGGCGTAGGAACAAAAAAAAAACAGAAAAAGTCACGCAAACAGCTTTATGAACTTTAGAGCGTTGTATTGATGATTATTTGAGCGTTGGTTGTTGTATTGAGTTACTTTTTGTTTTTCATTTCTTTTTTTTTCGTGAGAGGGAGAGAGCCTCACGTCCCAGCCGCCGCGGGAGGAGAAGCACCGGGCGTCAGGGGCCATGCCGTGATGGCTCTCGGCCACCGTAGGCGCGGGCCTGTGGACGGTGAGTAATGGGCTAGCTCGCCGTCCGTCCGTCGTATGACGACGAGTCGGCCGTGTCGACGGCGCGTTCATGTTCCATGCGCGCCTCAAAGAGATGTCAGCAAACGGGGGGGGCCCGCAAGGGCCGATGCCTGCCAGGGCTGTGGGACTGTTCGAAAGAGATACCGCGGCCCTGGAACATAAAGGGCCAAAGAAGGAACATGGGTGGTTTTTAGTCAGTAAGAGTCTGACACTCCCTTCCGCTCCGCCCAGAGCGAGAGGGGTCATTTGATGATTTCCCACCCTCCAAAAAAAAAAAGCGTTAAAAAATTGGCCACGAACAGATAAATTCAATAGAAGGATGAATAAGAGCGCAACTGAATAGAATAAAGACATTAGACTGTTTAAAAAAAAACTGTTTTTTTCATTTTCAAGCTAAATAGTCGGAAAAAAAATTCTTGAATTTTCGTTTACATTATCTTATAGGAAATTATCGATAGGTACATAACTCTCGTATATGCATATAAAGTTTCCATTACGTTCTTCGTTTGCTTAGTACACTGCGTAAAATAAACATGTTTACTTTCTGATAAGTTTTGTTTAAAATTATTTGATTATAATATTTTTTCGTATATTATTTTAATGTACTTGGACATTTTTTAAACAATATTAACTTATAGTAAATAAATTTATCAAAATTAAAAAAAAAACACGTAAGCAAACGTCATTTATTTACAGTGACAAATTATTGTTACAAAAATGACGACGACTTCCGTCAATAAACTTTTTAGAAATTTTTACATTGATATTCGCCGGACCCAATGCTTGTTGGTACGCATCTGAAGTCTTCATCCTGATCACAACACGTATTTTCCTCTACTGTTCCATCACACTGTAAGCATTCAAAAAATTGACATTAATTCACTGTGAACTTTTCAATTATTTATGAAATTATCGCTTCTGTATTTTTTTAATTGAAATACTTACAGGTTTATAGTTTCCTATGCAGGTTTTAGCTGCATCCGTTGTCCAAGCCAACAATACGACAATTAAAATGAAGAATGATAGGTATTTCATCGTGTTGAGATTTTTTCAGGCGTTTGCTTAAACAAAGAAATAAGAAAATATATTTAATAATATCAAATATTATAACAATTAATAATTATTAATTAGTGAAGAAGATGGATGAAAAAAGATTGCATGTAGCGGAGATGAGAATGTTGAGGTGGATGTGTGGTGTGACAAGAATGGATAAAGTAAGGAACGAGTATATTAGAGGAAGTTTAAAAGTTGCGCCAGTCACAGAAAAGTTGAAAGGGAATCGACTGTCTTGGTATGGACATGTGATGAGGAGGGACGAATCGCATGTGACTAAAAGAGTGATGAATATAAACGTTGATGGATGGAGAGGGAGAGGAAGACCAAAGAAACGATGGATGGATTGTGTGAGGAATGATATGAAAGATAAAGAAGTAAATGATAGCATGACGGTTGACAGAGGAGAATGGAAGAAAAAAACGTGTTGCGCCGACCCCAAATCCATGGGACAAGGGCAGGAAGATGATGATGATGACGAATTATTAATTTAAGATCAAAATATTAATCTAGTAAGATTTTTTCATTTATTAAATTCAAATCACAATTAATAAATCAAAAATTAAAAATTCAACTAGATAATTTGGTACTTACTTAGTAGTTGTAGATCGATGATGTCTCCCTTGTTTATGATAGAATCACTTTTAAAATCGAAGTATTTATAGTAATTTTCCCTCTACCACTAAATTGCCCCCCCCCTTTCCCCCTGCGGCGCGCATGCGAACATTAGCTCCGTATCTTTTTGTTGTCTTAAATCAAGGCGGCAGTATTTTATAGTATAAAAAGGACTAAAGTTCTCATAAGTGTTCCAGGAAACAGTGCAAGTGTGGACATAGTCTAACTCGTGAAGTGAAAGCTAAAAATTTAAATTTTTAAAACAGTGCCTAACAGGTGTCTAGTTGGACGAAAACACTGCATAAGTAACCACAAACTGTCAAATTTCTCCAAATGATGGTTCCCTATCCATTTGCATAAAATTTTAAGACCTAATATAACTTAGCATAATTTTGTTTGGCATAATTATATTTTCGCTTAATATTATTACGCATAACAGCTTACGCATAATTTTTTAAGCATAATTTCTCTAACCATAATAATGATGAAGCATAATATTCTAAAGCACAAATTTATTAAGCATTAAGTTCTAAAGCATAACTTTTTTAAGCATAATATTCAAAAATAACAGGGTTTACAGGAACCTAACTTACCGAACCTCGGGGTGCCCCTGACGTCAACCGTCTAGGGTCAGGGTTTCCGTCAGCAGGTCGACGGAGCCCCGCTGCGCGGGGCTCTTATTTCTGGCTGCAAGGTTTACAGGAACCTAACTAACCGAACCTCGGGGTGCCCCTGACGTTATTTATATTAATTGTATGCCTAAATAATATTATGTTAATAGTCATTAGGCCCACTAACGTTATGCGAATCAAATTTATGCCAAAACAAATTAGTCTTTAAGATGATTATGCCAAAATAAAATGTATGCCTAAAAAAATTATGCCGAAGTATTATTATGCCAAAACAAATTGTGCCAAAATCGTTATGCCGAAGTATATTAGGACAAAGAACATTATGCGAAAAGAAGGTATCCCTTGATGACTGTACCTAAATAAAAAATGACTCGCTAAGTTTACAATAGATTCGTGCTTCACCATTGTATAGTGTCGTTCCAGCAACAATTATATGCAAGTGGCCGTTAAAGCAATTGAAACTTTTTGCGTCTGTTGCAGCCATATTTAAGAGTACCGTGTACAAAAGAGGTATGCAGGCAAACGATTATGCTGGAACCCTTCCTTTAGGGTTGGGCGATGTTCTGCTTTTAGTTTTTCATTTTCCGGTTAAGATATTTGATGTCCTACCCAAGTGCCTAATCATCAGATGACTGTCAAAGATGAAAAATATATATAGTTTATATATATGCGATCTAGGCGGTTTAGGGTTGAACTACATCTATCAGCATCGCATTATTCCACGCTCCTCTCCATCCTTTTCTGTCGCTCAGAACCGTAATTTGCTAGAGCGAAAAATTGAGCTGGAGTGCACACGGCAGCACGTTCTGTTTGATTCCGTGCTGATAGGTGTGGTTAAACCCTTATACTCCCTGGTAAGCTTGAATCATAGTGAGATTCTAATAACTATTTTAAGTAAATATGAACCGCACATTATAAATTCCATCTAATTAAGTAATAAACATTCCTGATTACTAATCTTTGATTTCCTGAACTAAAATACTTCCGCCTCAATTTTTTTATGAGCATTCTGATGACTTTAAAAATTAGACTTAAAGCTTTAATGATATGCTGCGTTTAGTTCCTAGAACTCACTTAACACATATCCGGCATAATTTAGTCAGTCAGTAACCACCATGCCAATTCTCTGAATTTTATGACAGACGACAAATAACTAAAATATGATGTCATTTAACTGACCAAACTGGTGTTTTGTGTCATGTGGTTTAGGCAAAAGTAAACTTCCCATCGCTTTGAATAGGCATTAGTTTCACATAACATTCAGTTAAGACCTAATAAATTATTTCTGTATACTACAAATATTTAAATGTAATAGAAGGTTTTTATTTTAGCAAGCTAAAGTCGAAATACATTCGAGTTTCCTCTCAAAAATTGTAAAGCGTCTCATTGCCAAACAAAAAACATCTGGTGTTGAATGACATTAACATTTCAAAACTTTTTTTTTCACAACCCTAACTCCGAAGCGAGGGAAACATACTCATAGTGCCAATTCTCCACGTGACGGTTCCCGGACGATTTCGATACGAGCTTTTTACTTAACTACTATGGAGATAATGCTCTTTCTATGTCCTTTTTTACACTGTGAAGTTGAGTGATTATTTTTGGGATCGAAGTGGTGCGCTTTTTCTAGTTTTATTTGTTTAGTTTTTTTACAGCCGTGGAAGTTACAAAGAGGCATTTTAATTTCTCCTTCGCTGTTATGTGGTGGAAAATAAACGTAGCGTAAACAGCAATGAAAAGTAATTATGAGTTTGCAAACTTGGAAGTTTTCTTGCGTGAAAGCAAAACTTTGGAATATACAACATTGTTGTGTTTTATACTTGAGGAAAATGTGTTGTATAATGTTTAACTACATTACCTACCTTAAGTTTTTATCAAGTAAAGTGTCAATCTAAACTGTGTAAACTCAACAAACATAGAAGGTACATTATTCACCCTTTCACTTGCTTGAAATACTACCCTCAAAAGCCAAACAATCAATTGCTGGGCAAAAAGCCTGGAATTAAGGCAACCCGACGCCATGTATCAAAAAGGCAGTGTCTGCACTAGTTAACACGACGGGGCGGGATTACAACACGAAAATAAAATATATTTTCGTGCAAACAGTTTCGAGCAATTTTGCAGTCGTGTCGCAGCCGTGCTGGGCAATTTCACCAATTCCCTTCTATGTTAGCCTTTGGTAACAAGCGGGCGTTAATTGAAAATGGTATTTTTCCCACCTAATCCGACTCTGTTCGTTCAATTGGTAGATCTTAATACATAGTGCGAGGTGTAATTTAATTCGATTGATTATTTTACCATTTGGTTTTATTTACTAGTTTCACCGAGAGAATTTTAGTGTGAAGCTCAATTCAATTATTTTTGCTGGGAATTAAATTATTTATGTTCACTGGTTCTGATTTCAAATGTACACGGACATAAGTGTTTGGAATTTCAAGGTTGTTTACAGATAGAATATGACAATTTATGTTGCAGTTTAACAAATATTTGAACGCTATTTTATTTTTGTCGGTGGATATCAAGTAACGAAACATTCGATGTTTGCAAATAATAAGCTCTTGTTTTGCATACTATATTGGTCAATCAACTGTTCAATATCTGTAATGTGGAACCAATCGGAATACATCCAATAATGTTTACTGCCAATGTTTTGATGTTTTCATGATAGTGTATATGAACAAAAGAACTTCCGTTGTCAAAACAAATAACACTAAAATAGTAGTCTTTTTCTGTCCGATACTAACGAGACTATTCCCAAAAACTTTAAAACTGGAGCAAGAAGTAAAATATCAACAAATCATTGTTTCCTACTTACATTTATTTGGAACCGTTGAATAAACCAACACATATAAAAACAATTTGGATGAAGGGGGTGTTTACGACTGTAAACACCTACTTCATCCAAATTATCAGAATTATTCCGAATTATTCTGAGATGAGAATCAAAACAAACTCAGATGTTACAGTCTCTTTTAAAGTCTAGACTAAATCTTGGTCACATCTAAGGTACTATGGACCAAACATGCTGTCAATAGTGACGCACGAAAATTGATGGTGAACGATTTTCTTATTGCCAGGTGACTGATATTTAACTGACTTCTAAAAGACGGTCATTGTCCGCAATGCTATGACAAATTTTTACCGTAAGGACTATTCTTGCACGCAGTGCCCAGCCCTTATAAACACTTAAAAACTTTCTTTTCTTTGGACCTTTTTTGTTTTATTCCTATTCGCTGATTGACATTGGCCAAACATCTGCGATTACGAAAATATGGTATGGTCAAATTAGACGATTTTCAAAGCTCTTGATGTTAAGCCATTTGTCATAAATCGAGATGCATGTCTAAGTACCGTTCAAAATGTCGGACAAAACGGAAAAATATAAATTTGTATACGTTTGTGGCATCCTCCCCGTACTTGAAAGCCGAACAGTACTTGAGTCTGCCAGTTTTATTGGCACTAATAAAATCATTCACTCGAATAATTCAGAGATGAGTTAACCGTACTCCCGCGAGCTTTAACAGGAGTTTTAGTAACTTTCCAAGTAGATATAATAATTTATTAAGTAGGCACGCAATGAGCGTGGCTGTTTTCAGACGTGATCGATATATAAGGTCCTATTAAAATAGATTTTAACACAGCATCACAGTACGTCTGTGTGTGAGTGATTTTATTTTGACCTAAAATAATAAATTGCCGATTTTTAATAATTTTCATTGCTTGGATATCTTTAGTTAGACGTACTGAACGCTGTGTTAAAATTTGTCCATCTATTATAGTGGGACTTTTTTTTTTTGGTATGGTTAATCATCAAATGACCCCTCCCGCTCTGGGAGTGTCAGACTATTACTGCCTAAAACCCATTTTGTGTTCCAGGGCCGCGGTATCTCATTTTAATGGGACCTTATATTGACGGTGTAAATAGTCTAAATAGATCAAACTATAGATGTTGGAATAGTTGGAACTCTATGGTTCAAAAAGTCAGAACAGTTTTTCGCGAAATTGTTATTGGTGTTTTTTTTCTAACTTTGCTGTAGTGATAAATACTTATTAACTGATACCTACATAAACATAGCATATTCAGCCTCCATCGTTGTTACATATCAGCCAGCATAGATAATGTTTCTACTGTTGAGACATAATATTCCTCTGTGTAAGAGATTCCCTCTATTAAGGTTTACACCAGTCAAACTTCACCATCATCATCATCCACAGCCCGACTTCACCCATTGCTGGGTATAGGTCTCTCTTTGCTTGTGCCAGCTCCACGTTCTTGTGCCAGCCTCATCCAGGATATTACCGCAATAACGTCGTCTACCCATCTTGCCGCCGGACGACCAAAACTTCTCTTTCCAATCAAACTTACCTAAGTGTAACTACTGTAAGATTTTGGTTTGGCCCCTCTATCGTACCGAGATTGATAACGAGATGGGTTAATCTTTAGTCAAAATCTTCGAAGAAAAATTAGTCATAGCATTGACCGTCTTTTAGACGCCAGTCAATATCAGTCACCTGGCAACAGGAAAATCATTCACGACCAATTTTCGTGCGTCACTATTCACAACATGTCGGATTCCAAAACCATGAGTGATGGCAATATTTTAAGAGCACATAAATAATAATAGTCGTTTTATGACCACTTTATCCAGATTTAGTCATCCGTACTAATTTTTATAAACGAAACATGTTTCTGTTTTTGGTATTGTACCTATCAAGTTTTTTTCTTATAAAAGCCAATAAACGAATTAGAGTAACATTTAAATTTTGACAGTTTAAATGTTACTCTAATTCGTTTATTAATGTTACTCTAATAAGTAAAAATAACAGTTATTTTTAATAACAGTTTTTTATAAATACTTACTGGTTTTTTAATTATTTAAGTATTATTTTTTATTTACTATTTATTTAAACCTGTTGTACCGGATGGCCAATTTTAAATTATTTCTCTTCCGAATACTTACACATTCCGACTAGTACATCCGATTTATATTACCTACCTGTGACGGAATACGACCATGATCACAAATCCTTTACCTACCTAAGTGTGGTGTATATTTCAACAGACCCCTTGATATTAGGGAGGTTCATGTTCGTAATGGACATTGTTGAGCTACCATTGACCCTCTGTGTAAGAGGATACAATCATTCACTGCATGCTAGGTGTATTTACATTTGTGTATTGATTTTTAGTAGTCGTTTTACCGATACCAGTCGATACATAGGATTATCTTGTTACAACAAATTAATACCAGAAGCAACAAAAACCTTTCTACATAAGTAAAACTTTTAATAATGTATATTTCGTAAAAACCGTAACTCCATAATATCGAATGAAAGAAAACTAAAAGACCATTCGAAAACAATGAAATTAGAATGCATAAACGAGATAAAACTTTGAGGAAAAACATATTTTATCCCACACTTATAAATGTAATCTTACAATGAATTTCTTGTAGATTATCTTTCTTCACAAAGTATACCTATGTTTACTACTTAGTCCAAGCTGTACTACCGAAAAAAACCGTTCTAAACCTTTTAACCATGCACTTTAAAGTCCCTAATCCAAGATCAACAATGCAAACTCACGTAAATAATTGCATTAATCAGTACAACACTATGAAGCTGACAGACAGATGTACGAGTAATGCGATTATCTGTTGAGTAGCGTCTAGACAGACTCAATTATTAACTAGGCTATTATGTAACTCAGTCAGGAGTTCATAAGGAACGGCTGGAACTGAAACTTCATTCAGGTGAACAGGTTAGATCAGATAAAGTGGAACTGTTATTTTTTGGAATTGTTATTTATGTTGTAACGTAAATTAAGTATTTTGGAACTGTTACTTTTGGATGAACTTAGATGTTGAGTGATAGTTGAATATAAGAAGTTTAAAAAAAGTGTTTTACCGTTATTCAGCACATTCGTATTTTGCAACTCATAGGAATGACATTCAGAGATAATTTCGTTGCTTACACTAAATATATTTTGTCAAATATTATTAAGATTAAGTATTATTAATCCACCTTTTAATATTTCGATGACAACACAATAAGTAGCGAACAGCTGTGATAACACGAGATGTGTTTCTTTCTGCACAAGCTACAGTTTCGGTAACTATCAAGAATGAATTATAAATTTATTCAAGCGTGTTCTATTATTGCAAAATTCGCCTTTCTTCACAATTCCAACAGCCTTAATGCCTCTCTTAATAAAAAGATTGGCAAAAGATTTATTAGACAAGGATCCAAACATTTAAATTCTCAAGCGTTTTTGAAAGGAATAACTTCAAACATTAGCTCGCATTGTTTGCATAGAAAACCAAATTCGGAACACGAAATTCCGACAATTCAAAAGTTTAAGCTACTTACCGTTCGAAAACTTTTCGAAATGAGTTTTCGTCGAATCTGTAAATATGACACAAAACACTCGAGTCACATTCATCAAAAAACGTTGTCAAAGAGTAGCACCACAGATGCGACTGTGGCTGATGGTGATGACGTAGCGTTTGTCAAAGTGTGCTCAAACACCCCGCTTCTTTGTTGGCAGACTCGTTGTTTTCACGCTGCTATAATCTACGGCTCTACAAACTTGGCACAATATACTTAGCTCTGATTGTGATGTTGACTTACTGTTTTGTCATATTGTTTGTTTATTCTTTGATTTTAAATCGTTTAGAAACAACAGCTGGTTTGTACTTGAAACTTATACTGTTAGAGAAAATTCCAATTTTAAAGATATTTCTATAAGACCGTCGGAATAATAAACAAATGAAGCAAATTCGGCCACGTAGATCGTAAATCATGCAAATTAATTGTACCTGAATAATGGCCTCAGGGCATTGAACATTTAGTTAGATGCTACCTTACCTGACAGGGATTAATTTGACTAAAGATTGTGAATTAGAAAGCTTTGTCCCAAGTAACTTATGTATGTTTAAAGTTTACGTAAGCAATATGCCTGAATTACGTCACATTTTTTTTTGTGTTTATTGAATCAGATTTCAACTAAACGAAAATCAATTGTGTTTTATATTTGGCACCCGAAATATTCACGCAAACATTCCCAACCCCGAAATGGGGTTCATTACCATAAATATTTCGCCTTCCGAAATCGATAAACAAACAAATATCCTATCTGCGTTTTATACTTATAGGAACTCAACGAAGCACTTCAATAAAAACATGTTTAGCTCATGTTTACAATAAAACCCTTCAACGTCCCTAATTTTAAGCACCGACGCTACACACACGTTTGCTGACAAACAGCGAAGGGTTAACAGTCTGCTGCGTAACAGAGGGTGTACGCAAAAGGTACATCATATGCAGGGTTAATAAAAAAAGTAAGCGTGAGCAGGTGATGTTTTCTAAAGCGAAAAGGGAAGTTATATTTTTTCTTTTTGTTACTCGTATTGAATAAAAGCATGCGTGTGAAGTTTTTATTGTATGTGTTTCTTTAAGTAAACGGGTTTTTATTTACGAAGAAGATTCTTTATGAATTCAGTCTTATTCAGAAAAAAAAGAATAGATTTAATTTTAATGTAACAAGAAATAATTATCTAGGAGTGGGAGGGGGGGATACTGAATGTCTAAATAATTATTCTCTGAATCATGAAATTTCGGCTGCCAAGTAAAATGGTTTTAGTGCCCGTGACAATTTAATTCCAGTAACTCGTAGAGTTTGGTTCTAAATTCTGAATTTCCTACTGCAATGCTTGTATCTACAACAACTGTTACTTTGTTCAAAATAAGGATAAACTTCGAATTTAGATAGTATTAGAAAAACGCAATAATCTTAAACAGTCTCTAATCAATTAAATGAACATAATTTTCTCAGAATGCAATAAATATTTACGATATAACCAATTATGTGATCAACTAATCAATCTTTATCAATTGACGTATCACAATAACCACATCGTGCATTTACCACATTCCCATCCATACATACCTATACATTATTATCTATATACATTGTCTACCCCCTGCGAATGACCGCGTATATCATAACAGGCGTTATTTACTTCCATTTATTACTCTATACAAATGGGCGATGAGGTTTTTCTGACGTTTTATAAATCAGTGCTTGCGCCGATAGCCCTTCGAGTTGATGAATGCATGCAATATGAGTACTTGTATGATAGGGGCGGGCAAGAGGAAGGGAACAGTTTAATTTACAGGTTTTTGGTAAAATTGTTGGCTATATAGTGTGTTTGTTAGGCTTGGCATGATGCTGTGGATGCTGGGATCTATTTTTGTCATACAAGACTATAGAAATACGAGTAATTTTTAACAATCGAGTTGCCTAATTAACAAAATGTGGACTAATTGTTAACCCCTCACTTATTCGAGATTTCATCAACGTCTAGTTTGTATTTCATCATTTTATATTTATTCAGTTCAATGGTTAGGACATGAACAGGCAACATACAAGTTGTTTTCGCATTTATAAATGAACTAGTTTTGTTCTCCCAGGTTCTTTTAATGGATTTTTTAGGTACTGTGAACTTATTCAAAGTCTCTTTCAGTAAAAACCTCAAGAACACTTCATAATTCTAAAGGAAAATAATGAAGTAAATTTTCCTATAATAATCAAATAAGATTTTAAAAGAAACCCATAATATTGTGGAGGAAAAAGCTGATGCAGTACTTACTAATTAACGTGCGACCAGTTCCATTATGCAAAGTGACTCTGGCGAAAAGCCAATAAAATGCTTAGACCAAGTAAGAGATTATTATCGGTCAAGGGAATTCTTTATGTTTTTCGTAGAAAATCAGGTTTACGAAGGTATAAAGTTCCGTAATGTTATTATTTATTATGCTTAGTAGTGTTTTTTGTTGGCTACTTATGGCATGTTCTTGTTGACTGAAAGTTTCACGTCGTCATTTTGTTGTCTTATGTAATGTCATCACAGTCTCTCTTAAATATAATTTTTAGGGTTCAGTAACGGTAAAACGGAACCGTCTACAGGATCACTCTCGTGTCTGTCAGTCCGTCTGTCACAGTCAATTTACTCCGAAACTACTAAACCGGTTGAGTTGAAATTTGGCACACATAATTATGTAAGTCGGTGATCCAAAGACGGATGAACGTAAATTAATGAATTTTAAACATGGGGACACTTTTGGGGTTACACACAAGTTTTGCAAACTATATTGTGTTACATATCAAATGAAAGGGCTCGTTTTAAGCATCTCAAATGTTTTTTTTTATAATTTTTTATTTTATTTATTTAAGAAAATTCGCCTATTTTCTTAAATTTACCATTTCCTCCATAACTATGTATTTACGGGGTCGAAAATTTTGAAAAAAAAAACTCAAGCAATTCATAGAATTCTCTTCACTAACTTCAGAAAACACTATTCATACACAGTACACACTTACGGCAACCCTCGCAAAGCTATGTTTGTGGGAAATATAAAGCCGCCATACTTTAAGTCGATGTTATCATAGAGATAATTTATCACAGTTTTATCGCAAGATTTTTTTCCTTCGACTAAGTGTTGGGGTAAACGGGAGTAAGTGGTGGTGATATATTATGCCTTGATGGCGCTTATAGTTTTTTTTTGTTATTTTTAGGGTTCCGTACCTCAAAAGGATAAGAACCCTTATAGGATCACTTTGTTTTCCGTCCGTCTGTCTGTCTGTCAAGACCCTTTATTTCGAGAACGCGTGGAGGTATCTTGAGTTGAAACAGTACAGTCCCTTAAAACGGTGAAAAAATCAAACTTCTAAGTTAACGTTAAAGAAAGATACGGCCGTTTATGCCGCAAAAAACGTATGTTTACACTGTCAATGGAATCAAAATTTAAAAGGTACTTCCCGTTGTCCTAGAATCATGAAATTTGGCAAGAAGTAATGTCTTACACCTTACAGCATATGTAAAGGTAAAAATCTGAAAACCGTAAATCTGTAATTCAATGACAAAATACCTACAAGTTTGTACGGAACCCTCGGTGCGCGTGTCCGACTCGCACTTGGCCGGATTTTTACCATTAATGGTAGGTATACATATATTTTTGGTTAAACTGGTAATGTTATTAGTGATCCAATAAAAGGGCAGCACATGTTAAACCTGGTGAGACGGAAAAATAACTATTTTTCAATCGGTGGTGGTTGTTAAGTTGTTATCAAGTTAGCCAAATTATAAAATATAAAGTTAAATTTTCATAATTGTAATTAAACCAAATCTGGAGGTTCTCATCAATATGCTACTAAATAATGACACTGGCAGCTCGTGAACGCTCGTAATTGTAGAATTCGCACTTAATCAATCAATTCAGTATATTATTATCATGCTTCACAAGTTGGGCTGGAATACTTTGTTTGCATTATACTAAATCGTTCAGTGTAATTGGGCCTTATTCATATCGTCATCAAAGAGTTCATCATCTGCCTAGCCTTTTCCCAACTATGTTGGGGTCGGCTTCCAGTCTAACCGGATGCAGCTGAATACCAGTATTTTACAAGGAGCGACTGCGTCATCAAAGAGTTAAAAATATAAAATAAACATCGCTCTGTAAAATGCATCATCCCAAACAGAAGCGTATGTATGAGCCCCGTTATTGAAAATACATGACGGAAATAAAATCAACTGGACGGTTCAGTTCGCACTTATTATTTACATTCAATCGCTACATTTAAATGATAATGAGAAAAGCTTCAATGTGGAAGTTGCCTTCCTTCCATGGTGACAGATTTTAAATGTAATGTTTTATTTTGATTTTATATGTTGTATTTTTATATGAATACTTTATGGAAATGCCCATGTTATCTAAATACCTAAATTATAATTTAGGTATTTATATAAGTCAATTGATAATTATTATTTTTACTGAATTATACAAACAGCTGCAGATTACTTACTCCGGTTATCAATCGGACGATTTTGATAATCTTGTTTAATGGTTTTTGGTGATTATTCTTCTAATTAAGATTTAATCCGATAAAAAAATGACGAACGCCAGAGTTTCCGTTTCTTAAAATAAATTGACTTTGTGGCGAATGTACAATAACCCGGGTCAAGATCCTTTATAAGTAAAACCTTTTATAATAAAACGAATTTTCTTATAAGAGTATTATATCAAAAGCTTTTTATAAACTCGCAAGTCTATTTATCGACGATAAACAAACCTTGTTGAAAATATTCGATTCAGTATTCATTCCAATCTTCTGTTCAATTCCGAAGCAAATCTTTAGGGAATCCAAAGTATTCGAAGTCCGGCAAGGTCCAAGATTTCCATCCGGTATTAACTTGAAATTCTCGAAGCTCCGAAACTTAGGTCTAGACTTCTGAACAATAATCGAGGATTATTTTGTTCGTGATCCTTATCAATTCAATCATATTTCGGAGAATAAAATATCAGAGCCTTGTAATAAGATTTATTTTCGCTTGAACTATGTTTCCTGATCTGATTTTTTTTGTACGTTAATAGCTCAGAAAGGCTTATTCGATTGTGTGCCAATAACATCCGGCTTCATTGATAGTTTATTTATAAACTAACCTCACATTCCTCTGAAATACTTTTCAGAACTTACAAAACACGTATGAACAGACCACTCCCTCCCAACAATGAAACTTCACTAGGTAGGTACATAAGCACATATCCATCAAGTAGCAAGGGAATGCAACAAAAGAGTTCATTCTTATCTCCTCACTACATTGTGCATCTGCAATACACAGGCGGAATTAAAAAACCATCCTTGGATGTTCGGAATTCCCTGAAGGGTTCTCGATGTCTGAGGTCGGAGGGGTGAAGGGGTGAAGGGTGATAGCGATTGAATGTGGTCAATGTGGCGAAGGGGGCTGGACATCCACGGTTGAGAATGCTTCAATGTGGTGCGATTAACTGAGACTATGTTTAGATATCCTGCAAATGAAAGACAGACAGGGATTGATAGTTGGTTGCCATCCTTCTTTTGTTTTAATAGGCACAATGAAATGAACCGGAATAGTTAAAGGGTTGAAAGAGATAGTCGGCTTTCAAATACTTTTGAATCGTGTTTGTGATATCAATCATGTAACAAAATGTAATCTCAAGGCAAATATCCATGGAAACAAAAGTGATTATCGAATTTATCAGCCTGTCGTAACCATCCAAGTTTTTAGATCCGTACAATTCCGGTAGATAAGGGGAATATCACGCTATCAGTCTTAACCAATAATATAAGTGACTTAATGAGTGTGGAGTAATTACCTTGAGTAGCCATTTTATTAAAAATAGAATATATAATTTTACAGAAAGATAAGTATTTTATTGATGAATTTATCGAGAATATCTGAAGGATTTTGTTCGTTTCATTGATAAGTATTATCTCGTTGTGGCACGTGCCAGACGGTAATAACTCGAGAGGATGTGATAAATCGGTATTGACGTAGGTTCTCTCATCCCCGATTGATAAGCATAAGGAAACTAAACGACCGAGTTTGATATAATGCTAAATTATCAAGTAACAGTTATTTATGGAAACAATATCCTCCTATGACGTTTGGGCAGTCCTCGCCACATTGCAATAATCTTTAGTTTACTGTCCTACAATTTGTATTGACCATCGCATACTGGTATTGAGCCCCAGCGCACTTTTTTTGTAATGAAATACGATGCGCTGCGGTTCGATACAGCTGTAATATGTGTTGAGTATGACGATATCTAGTATAGTTGTACAGAGTTTGTAGTAGAGTTAGACAGAGGCAGTACAGTTTGCCAGTTTTGTAATGAGTCCCATGTATATATAAAGCCATTGCCATCAACGGGCACATCACATAATTATCTTTAGTCTGGGTTGCTATTGAGAAATTCTTGATGGACAAACTCAATTAGACTTGTCCAACGGGGTAATCGAACCCAAGACCACGTGCTCATCAGGAGCACAAGTGTATACAGGGTGTAAATTGACCCTTTTTTTTTCGGATGGTAAATCATCAAATGACTCCTCCCGCTCTGGGCGGAGCGAAAGGGAGTGTCAGACTAAAACCCATCCATGTTCCTTCTTTTGCCCTTTGTGTTCCAGGGCCGTGGTATCTCAAACTGACCCTTCCAGAAGCCGTCAACCAGGTATTCTGTATTATCAAACTGAGTAACTCTACGCAAAAAAATTTGCTGTGAACTACTAAAAAAAAAACTACTTTTATTTTTGGGGGTGAAAAATCACGTTTTACGGTAGGACTCAATGTAACAAAAAACATGTCCTGTGTGAGGTGTTTAAAATAAAATTGTAACATTACCAACTTGTTTTAAAACAAAAATACTTGTGAAAAAGTTGTAACTTTGACCCCCAATATCTCCAGAACTAGAAAGTTCCCAGGTATGGTCTGCAACAAAAAAATGATCGCAATGACGGGGAAAACAAGTGCCTTTCAACTTCGTTAAGGGCACTTTTACAGCCAATAATAATACAGATAAATAAGTAGCTCTAAAACGCACTTGTTGACTAAGTCAACACCAGCTATCACACACCATACAAAATCAGCAACAGCCAAAAAAGGTCGAAACATGCCATTGCTAAAGGGCTCGCATTAATTCAAAGGGCACGTCTCGTTTCCTGTCTCCGAACATTGTCGAAATGTTAATTTACCGGAAATTAAAGTTGTTTCAACTTGTTACCCTTTGGACACGACTCTTTGCCTATATCTGTATGGGTATGGACATGAATAAAACATGGGTTTTTTTTCTCATAGATTTTTGTGCTATTTTTTCGTCGGATGTCGTTTTTAGGTTTGGTCATGTTATTGATTTTTTATCGTTTAACTTTGACTAAATAAGTCTTGACTTTTTTCTGTTATTTGAGTAGTCGAGAAGTCCAAAAATTTGTCACAATCTTACCAACGGGTATCGTGTCACTCAGTAACTGGGTGGTGGAGGTCAGATAGGCAAGGCAGATACGAGTCATGTTTTTAATCAAAACAAATCAAATCAATTTATTTGCTATAAAGTATTGGTACAATTTCGGTCTTACATAAATAATCCAGATCCATAATACTAAGTCATAATAATATGACAAGCAAATATTTGGGTTTATAATTAATAATTTGTGTTTATAATGAATAATTTTCTCAATTTATAAGATTGTTTATATATTTGGCTTGGAATCAATTATTGTGTTTTCACTTACTCACTCAGTAAGTTTTTATCGATGAATAGATAATAAAACATGGTATTTGACCAAATATTATTAAAGGAAATACGGTCTTTATTCATTCGACAGCATCAAAATTTATATTTATTTGTTTTTAGGATTGTATGCTAAAGCAGCAACCGAGATTGCTTTCACGTCAGAGAGCAAAGAAAAACGACGAATGAAATGAATGGTTTCGTTCAGTCCAGATCATTCATTTAACTTTTACTCGTTTAGGGCAATGATGTTATATAGTACTAGATCAGCAGTGCTCGCCGCCAAAGCGTTGCCGGGTCGTAGATGGCCACAGCCTTATCTGACTTCAGTTGTCAAGTTGACGTCAAGTGAGCGATTGCTTAAAACTAAAAAAATTACAAAATGGGGAAATGTGCGGTTAAAATTTGTATGTCACGGTCTCAAAAGATGAATAAAACATGTGGTGTTACATTTCACAGGTAAGTTAGCTAAAGGACAATGACCAAAGTTGGTACCAAAAAGTCTCGCGCCTCAAAACCAAAATATTATAGTAATTAGTTTCATATTTTTTTACGGCATTACGCGTCGGGGATTTGATTTTTGAACTGGAAATATACTTTTCGAGTTTAAAAGTACGAATATTGTTTTACTCCCTTTATATGACGTTCCGTTTCAACTGAATATAAATGACGTTCCGTTTCAATTGAACAAACCCTTGTCTGTCGAGCGGACTCTAAAATTAATTACAATTAAGTAAGATCAGTACACCAAATCGATTTAGTTTGGTTTATTGCTATTTGCAACAAAATAGATTTTCTCAGCCTAAAGATTTTGATTTATCGATTACATCCCTAAATCCCGACTAGTTTATAGCACTTACTATACTCTATGGTTTATAGTTATCTTATCTGTGGCATCTGACATTTGTACTGTACTGACTGACTATTGGCAATGTAAAGGTCTAAAATAAAATCGAGTTTCAGTCAAGCATACTGTGGATGTTACTTTAACTCGTAATTCTTACTAATATTAGTGTATTACGCTGTTTTTAGAGCAATAATGTAATGTATGTGTGTTAAAATACGTCGTTGGTAGCGTCGAAAAAATAGACCTACTTTTTAGGTTAGTTTCGATTTTATAAAATAACTCTGAAACGCGGGTTTTTTTTTCAAAAATAATTTTTGTAGGAGTTAATACGATCAGTGTAGTCTATAAAAACAAGGTTTGATTTTGATGCAGCATGGTACGGGATTCCATACTTCCATGAGCATTCTCTTTTTCTTCAGATTAACCAAAAAAACATGACGAAACGAAGTCAAATTTTTAAACATTTTTATTGTCATCAGTGTTACCAGTAAAAACGATTTTTATTTTGCCAGAGACTTGGGAGTTTAGTGAATGACGAAAGTATGTTCCTGTAAGTCTTAATTATTATTATAGTCTGTTTGGATTAAACAAAGGTATTTTAATATAATTATTCTTATTAATATTTTAATATAATAATTCGTTACAGATGCATGAACTGGTCACTAGAAAGGCATTCTGCGTTGTCAGTTCCTAACAAAATCCTGCTCTACAAAACAGTCCTTATCTATTTATATGGACACAAGAACAAAGTGACAAGTAAACGCAATGGACGTGCTCTTAGATTAATTTTACTTTTAGCAAATTAAGTTAGATTAAAATTGCTTATTAGGCTAGATTGTAATATAATAAAAAAGATAAAAAAAAAACCATTTTGAACAATAGTTATTTTACACAATCTTAATAGTCTTGAAATAAAATATTTACGTTTACGCATTTTTTTCTTCCTTTGAGTACATAATCCATCCATTCATCCATTTCTTTAATTCTCAATTGAAAGATACATAATACAACCTTTCATAGTAATTGATTCAATAAATACCTTCATTCATTCTGGGGAAATTAAGTGGATCATTGGCAACTCTGACCGTTCGTCCGATAACAATGTCTTGTCTCTTTCCAATATCATTAGTTTGACGGTAGAAGAAATGAGACAAACATATTATTTTGACAGATGACATAATTTATGTATCCGTTTCAAAGCTACGACTTTAAATTCGTAAGTGGCTACGTTTTTCTAAGAGTTGTTAGTAGGACACTGCTCCTCTAGTATTATATAACCTCATTGGTTTAGGGATTAAAAGTATGTACCTATTCGTATTAGTGTCATTACTCTTTATGAACTAATTCTTTATCTGTAGGTATTATAAATCAAAGTCGATATTCATGTCTGTCTGGCTACGTTGCTCTTGTAAACTACGCAACGGTTTTCGATGTGATCTTCAACATCATTTAGAGAATTTCGGAAGGTTTGGGTGTATGACAAATTAATATACACCGAGTATTACCTACTGCCTCATTAGTCTAGTAGTCGGTAATACGACTGAGCATGAGCTAGCTAGGTCGGGTAAAGTGTTATTGGGTTTTTCCATTAAGAATTTTTCAGCAGCAGCCACGCAATCTGGATTTGTGCCTGGTTGATGGCAATAGGCTCGCCTTATGTAATAACATAGGACTTAAATAGAACTGGCGAGGTGTGGGTGGACTATTAGGTACGCCTCTGCCTAACCCTTCGGGGATTACAGGTGTGATGTTATGTATGTCTTACCTACTACTTTTTCTAACACATTGACTTGTGTAACTTGTTTCAGTAAATGTAAATATTAAAATTAGAAATCATAAATAATGCCTCGATGATTTGTGTAGTTGTAAAAACTGCGAAGCGGGGGTCGTGTCGTTAGTCTCACATAATATGTATGTATGTGAAGAATGACAAATCAATCAAGATTATCAATGAACCATTATCAATGGTACGATTTCGTTTAACGTCATAACTTACTATCAAAAAACGATATCAATATTAATCACGAGTTTTAGTGCAATAACAATTTGGACGATAATCCAATAATAAATTATAATTATCGTTACAATCACCCATTGTGGTCTGAATTCTATGACTGTTATTATACCTAATTTTCAATTAAAAAAAAAAAATGAAGATTTTATTTATCGTTAGCCTATATGGCTAAGCAAAGGCCTCCTAATTCCTTCCAGGGTTCTTTTCCTATGCCTCCTCGAACCAGCTATGTATCTTGAATCATATTATTTTCCCATTTACTTCTTTTTTTATTCAGTAATTTAAACAAATTATAAACCACATCACATAGAATCACAGTCACAACAAATCTCTTGACGATTTCCATCTACCTTAAACTTTCTACTCACTGTCCAAACATAAAATCAAACTCCGATATATCGCACAATCCTATTATGACACCAAACAAATCAGTATCATCAACTACCATTACACCAATGCTAATTTCACAAACGATTATTTACCGACCAAACAATGAACAAATCGATGGAACAGTTTCATTATTAACACCCGTCTATGCGTTTGTGCCACCGTATACAGGCTTAATCCATTTGTGCCATTATTAAATCATGATTGTGAAGGTATTGGTGGCACAAAACATGTAATTAAATGTGGTATCCTTGTTACGTGGTTTGCGGTTTCAGATACCTAGTGCAATTGTAGATAATTTAGGTCCGGTTCTGTGGGATTTCATACTTGTAGGGGCAATGAATTTACTGGTTGCCACTGGTTGGTCGCTGAAGGGCTAATGGGTTTCGTTAAAAGCAATTGTCTGGTCAAAACAACTGTAGTTCGGTAGATATAAGTTTTTATATTTATTCGTAACTGTATTCTGTTATTAATGATTAAATTATAATTTCATGATTCAGGTTACGCACAAATTCCAACTTGATTTTCGGGGAAAAATTTATTCTTTATTCCCCGTATTTGATAGAATAGTGATTCATATTCTTAAAGGATATTAGCATAATTAATGGAACTTCTCAGTCAATTTATCATCGAATCTGGTATTTCCCAGGTACGGACTAAAATCATACTCCACACACCCAAATTCTGACTCATCCTTTATAAAGTTAATGCTAATTTTAAACGAAATTATTATTGAATCTATGAAAAAAAAAACACATTTTAATAAACACGCAATAACTTGATCCCATGGGTGTAGATAGAAACTATAGAACACTACTATTGCGATCCTTACATACTCTTTTCGTTATTAATTGATTCATACATTTATCGGATTGGAGATTGTTCACCCATCCATAATCCAATGATCAATGATGTGACCCCAGCTTGATTGTGATGCGTCAGCTACTATCTTATCGCTACAGTAGTTCACAATGGTTGCAACCTGTACTATGATTTAGTTAGGACAGTATATTTAGTACCTATACTCTATCTGTACTTGTATGTAATTGATTTGGAGGATCGTCGCATATGGGATTATTTGTATACCATAGATGTTGTACAATAATGCAGACCGGTTTAGGGGAGGAATCAATGATGGTTTAAAATGGGAAATAATAAAGCTTCCGAAACAAAAATTAACTTCCAATGATCTGTGAATGTGTGTTGACTGTAATACTAACTAAGCTGCGTAAAAAAAATACCGGTAAAAATAATACAAAATTAACAGGCAAAAATATTTTATTTAACAAAAAAAAAAATGAGCTCATACTGTATGTAGTACATAATTGAATCTCCAAAAAAAAAAATACCAAATTTCCGTAAAAATACTAAGTTTCCGAAAACATGAATGTTCTGCTAAAATAATCGATTCCTTAAGCTAAAAATAACTTAGGATGCATGAGCAAGCGAAGCGATTGATTTTATTCGTGTTTTGTTTATTTTTATAGGTAAATTCTAAATTTATTATAGGTGAGATACGATGAAAATGACTAACTGTGGTTTTCGGTAAAACTCAATTTAAGCTGGTGGAAAATATTACGTCAGCAAATGCTATAGGTACTAATTTTTCAGAATTTTCAGTATTTTATTCGATCGTTTCTTTGTTTTCGCATAAAAACAGTCGGAAACTTAGTATATAAATCAATTGCTCATACTTTTATTTTATTTTGCGAGCTTTTATTATTCTCGTTTAAAATAAGATAATGACTATGTTGAAGATGAATTGGGCCAAAAAGCGATGCTTGATAGAGATGCGTGTCACATTTTTCATAATTAATAACCTCAGTTATTACTGAGGTTATTAATTATGAGATTCCAGAGGGCAATCGTTTACAAAGCATTTCGTTTACAAATCATTTCGTATACAGCAAAGAACAGGATCAACGTAAGACGGTTTTCACAAGACACCGCTGGTCCGCGCGGTCTGGCGGTGAAGCTGATCTCACGTCGTATTAGCTTCTATGAAATCCGTTGATGCCTAACATACGTAAACCGCCCGACCGCGCGGACGAACGGCGACCACCGTCTCGCCGCGCGGTCGAGCGGTGCCGCCTAAACTTTTCGGTAGGGAATGTCAATACAGTCATGTCTTATTTACTTAGCATCGTTATCGCTTATAGAATGTCACTATGTCTTCGCCCTCAGATCTATATTACATACGTCCTGTCTTAAATTAATTTAATTACTTGTTTCCCTTTCAATATATTCTTTAAAAAGCAGCTGGAATATCCTGAGGATGGAATTAATAACTATGAGATGATAATAAGTTATGATAATCAGCATAAAGGTGCAATTCTTATAGCACCTGCTTATGAATGGTTTATTTAATAACTAAGAATTAATTTCTGAATAGGTCATGTGTATTTTAGGAACCTTAACGTTTTATTTTGAACGCAGTCAAAATGAAATTGTTTTTGGTACGAGTTTTAGATGAGAGAGGCAAATATCATTCGCTTTTAAAGTTTTTCGCATTTCATTTATGAATTTTGAAGGGTGTTATCACAAATACATTTACCTAGACAACGCAAGTATGAAGATCCGTATGAAAACCAAGCGTGCCATTTTTTTACTACGTACTTTGACGTCATAAGCAGTATTTAGTTACTATAAAAAATAGACTACGCTTTTGTTCTTTTAATGTTCTTGAGTTATAATTAGGGATCGGATATTCGGATGCCTAATTACCTAAAGTTTGAGTGTTGACAAGTATAGAGAGCGCGTCAGTACGGAAAAAGTACCGGTTTATTTAAATACTTCATTGTTTTTTTTTTCATTAAGTATAGTGTTTGTCCTTAAATGAATTGTCATATTTACCAATTTGTCCTATTCGAATAAATATTCAGAAGCAAAATTTAAAATCGTACCTATAATTTTGTATTTTTTTTCCTGTTATTTTCAACAAACTTGCATGGTTTTAAAAAGATTTTCAAATATTCATTATGCTTAACGAGTACTTACTACATTTTATACTTACTGTATTATTATTTACAAAACAACGCGATCCCGAAAAAAAAACTTGAAATTGGCATTTAAAGAAGCCTTAAGGAAGAAGCATTTTAGGTAAATATGCATCCAAATATCCGATCTCTGGTTATAATGTAACGTTGTTGTATTAACCAAATTAGCTTGCTGCGACAATAGCCACGTTAAGCATAAAATGCTTAAGCCACACGAAGTAGATATTTTTGACTTTTCTATCATCGTTCACACTACGCTAAAAGTAGCTGTTTGATTATCATAGTATTGTTTTCCTATCAGGACATGAATAACTATATTATTCGTATTCTGTAAGGTATAAAAGTCATGATTCATGTATCCCGAATACTTTACCTTCACATTTTATTGTGGATTTCATTCCGTTTAGTAGCGGACATAAAATATATCGGTATTGCTCGGCTAAAATACCATCTCCTTTGAGATATTCATTTGATTTTATAAAGAGAAGAAATCTTAAATAGTTCTTTACGACGCAAGCTAATCGGCCCACTAGCAATTTGAACGAACATTCTAATAGTATTTAAAATGAAGCTTACATACGACCTAATATAACTCCTAGCGGGACCTCCCTTTCGTAGTTCCTACTAACTACCTTCAGACTACACGTAGCATGTGCTATTAATCGATTCACAGTTACCGACATACATAGTATTACATTCATAGTAAATCGACGTCTTGTCGAGCTAGTTAAACTTTCATTTTAAGCTTCCTTCCGACGTTAGTTCATAATGTATTTATTAAAAACTTCATTGACTGGGAGAATGAATAATAATATGTTATCATAACATATAGTACCTTATCCTAATTTTTTGGGTCGACGCAGCATGGCTTCTTCTTCCATACTTCTCTATTACTCGTCACCTCATCAGACAACTTTCTTGCCATATCATCGTTCCTTATACAAATTGTTTATAATATAAAAGTTAAAAACATGTTATTTTATAAAATAACGCGTTTAGTTTTTAATATTATTAATAACCATTTCCATTTCGTTTGATCGGAGCAAAACTTGCCTCTTTACCAAGTCTACCACACTTTTAATGAAACCTATATAATAATTCTTTCAAACTGCTTCATTAACTCAACAGCATTTGAAAATCAAGAACACTATATTGGACAAATCAAAAGAATGTAGTTACATTCGTATCAATATTTCTATCTCTTCTCTTTCTTCACTTCACCTTCCAAATTTCATCCTTACTTACCTGTTTACACGACAAATTCCGGATGACCATGCCCAACATCAAAGTGTCGATCAATGAAATTGCGATCATCCTCATGTGGTCAAAGTCCATCTCTATTGTTATCTAAACCGTCGCCATTGCTAACAGGAGGGCTTCAGGAGGGGTAGTTAATTAAATTTCAGACCGTCTCGTATTTCAGCTATGTCATGGCTGGTATGGGAGTGTAGGCATAGCTCAGTGATGTGTGTGGTTACAGTGTCCTCTGTGTTAGTTTAGATGTCACATGAAATATTTTGTATTTTCTTTTAACCACGGCTACATATCCCTAACAATTCTTGGTATAGCTTTTATAGTATTAACAGTTTGAGTATGGGTAATTAATCTTGATAAGAGATGTATAGATTTGTTTAAACGTTATATGTTCTTTCAATCATGGGTACATTACGTCGTCAAACATATTTATGCTGGTTTTTCAATAGCATTTTTATTATCAATATGGGTATTTTCTTTTTTATGTGCTCTACTTAGTCATCAGATTTGTCATCTAATACGGTAATTTTAACATTAGCAAAGCTGGTTTGAGTTTCTAGGTGTTGCTGCGCTGTGTCTATGATGTGTTAGTTTAGGTGTCAGATGAAACGTATTGTTGATGTTAGTTTTTTTTTTCTTACCGTTTGACATATTGTATTATCAAATGTTGTTGTTGCTGATTTTTCTATTGCTATTTTGCTATCAACAGTTTCAGTACGGGCATTTTCCTTTTCTATGTCGTTTATGTCATTACCACATGTGCCATATAATGCATAAGTCTTAAAATTTTGTAGTCAACTAGACTTTTTACTAATTCAGCTATATACGAGAAGACGTATGAGGTACTAAGTATGTTTGTTTAGGTGTCAGATGAAACATATTGTTGGCATTTTTTCAACCACAATTTCATTTTGTTATCACCTGATATACTGTTGTCAATTTCTCTATAGATTTTCTATTATCATTATGAGTTGCAGTTTGAGTATGGGTAATTTCCTTTTTTATGTTATCTATTGTGATATCGAATGTGTCACCAAATAGACTGGTTAATTCAGACATGTCGGAGCATGTATTAGGTTTATATTTGTTAGTAGGTATATGTATATCAAAATGATTGTGCGTATTGTTTATTATTGTAGGCACCTAACTAACTTCACCTAAAGTTTTTCTTTTATCAATAGGTGTTCGAGTTTGAGTATGGGTTTTCCTATATTTATGTTACCTATTTTGATATCGAACGAGTCAGAGTGATCGTCATTTTTGTTACATGATTGGACAGTCAGGTGTTAAATAGGCATGGTTATATTATGATTACAATAAACGTAACTCTAAACGAGCATTAGTCATATTCTTTTACTTTAACATACTATAGAAATATAGTTTAACAAGCTTGTTTGAACACACAGGAAGTAAAAGGACCCATTACAAAGCCGTCAGCCAAGCATTCTGTACATCAAACTAAGTAATACAGCACAAACATTATTGCTAGGAAATAGCTTTTCTTTTTGGTATGAATAATCACGATTTACGGTAACGTTCAATGTAACGCTCATAAAACATTTTGCTTGTGAAAGTATTTAAAGTAAAAAAAGTAGTATTTAAAAAAAACCTGAGAAAAAGTTGGAACTTTCAATATCTCTGTAGCAAGAAGGTTCTTAGGAATGGTCCAGATAAAAAAAAACGATATGACAGGAAAAATAAGTGCTTCTCGGCTTCGTTAAGGGTGTTGCTACACCCGTTATGTTTACCAAAACCAAGATGCAGTAATCTGCTAAAGAATGAATATAGAACTAACAGATATATACTTACTTACTAAGATAATTATCAGCATCGCACAACTCAATAATACTAACTTAATTACCTGTCCCAATCAGATTGGCGTCCATTGATAGATACAATAGTACTGTAGATACGCCGTGTGATACATCTCATCTATTTGATGTGTCCTAGTAGAGATCAATATCTAGTACAGGTGGCATCGGTCATGGCGACAAATCCTTTGTTACCGGAACCCTGAGCATGACTTACGGCGTATCTCGGATTACAGAGGCTGGGCTTATGTATGATATAAGCCAACTTGTGTGCATAATGTACCTGGTGAGCTATGCCGAATTATTGAGGCAGAATTGTGTGTTTAGAGCGCTGCATATGCAGTAAACCCGACACTTGTGGCACTACGTTTGAAGTTAACCAAGCCCTTACTGATGATGAATGTACTAAAATAATGTAATGTGTCAATTATGTTTTACATTACTTTTAAATTAAAACGATTGGTAAACAAAAACGAAATTAGATTAGTACAAGTGTCTGCTGTGTTAATAATGTCTTGTATTGACTGCGTTGCATCTCTTTGGTTTTGAATTTTGATTCTACTTTTAAAAATATTGTAACGTAAACAGCATATTTATATCAGAATATTTATTTATTTATTTACGTCTCATACTAAACTTGACCCAAATATATGGGACAGTGGATTTTTTCTTTATAAGTCCTGTTCAAAAAGTTGTTAAGTTTGATAGTCTCTATCACATCCTTAAAAATATGAACACACCTTTCTGATACACGCTGTAGTAGAATGGAAGTCCAGACCTCTATGCAGTTATGATAATTTCCACTAAAGCCGGGCAACTGCAAATCATATCCCAATAGTTCACTGAAATAACATTATCTGCTTCACTTTGCTTTGTCCACCCTCTGCTCAGCTTTTATCATTGAAATTCATCCTGAATTCGAATTCAACTGTTTCAAGTTTATACAATGACCCTCTATTATCAATGTCGATTCGGTTCGGATCAGAAACTTGACGCTGTTAATATTCATGAGGACTAATCTTTATCGTTCATTTCGCGCCATTAAACCTACGAATTTGGAGGTTAATAAATCAGGGTGCTTATGATTGTGATGGTATTGAGTAGCTTGATGGTCTATTGTTCGTTATATTATGTTAATAGGGATGGGGATGATAACTTGTGGGCGTGTTCTATGACTATGTATGTATGTATCTAGGTACTTAAATATTAGAATGAGGTTTATAAAGTGTGAAGATAACGAGTCTGTATAAAGATACTCGATTCCAATATCATATAAGTACCTGCACTCTGAGAGCAGCGGTGGTCTAGTGGTGGCGGCCCCGACTTATGAACAGTAAGTCGTGGCTATACTCAGGCAGGCGCATTACTTTGTGTAATTTATTTCATCACCACTGCTCTCAAAAACGGTGAAAGAAAACATCGTGATGAAACCGGCATGTCCCAGAACCAAAAAATCGAAGACATGTGACATCTACCAACCTGCACTGGGCCCGCGTGGTGGATTATAGCCCATTCCCTCTCATAGAGAGGAGGCCGCGTGTCCCAGGAGTGGAAACATTATAGACTGATTCTGCTATACCTGCACTCTATCTATTCTGGGGGTCTAAAATGGCCGCTTTAGCAGAATCATAAAAGGATAATAATATGAATTACGTTTAAATTCCTAAAATGGTCATAGACGTAGTTACTATTATGAATTGTTAGCTTGTGATCATTTTACAAATTTAAACGTAATTCATATTATTATCATATTCTGATTCTGCTAAAGCGGCCATTTTAGAGCCCCTGATTTTATAAATGCGAAAGTATGTTGTGAAATTTGGCTTACGGATAGAACATGACGTCCATGTGGATCAGAGCTTGTTATATTATTTACTCGCTTTTGTTATCTCTCACTTCTCTGTCTATCCCACACTTTTCTTTTTTATTCTTACTTTATTTAGGAGATAATGATGTAGGCACCAGTATGTCTTGTACCAAGTAAACAGGTTCCTACCGATTTGACTCAAATAATCTGTACCCACACATTTTCGAATGCCTTTCCATTATTAAAGGTAGGTGAACAGGTTTCGAGGACTTTCACCGGCAAGTTAAACATTGCAGCCTTCGTTGTTGGATAATATTTATTGCTATAAGAAATTCCCGTACAAGGCCTGCATTCTTAGGACATTACACATGGAGTAAGATATTTCGTTTCACTACATCCTGGTTTGATACTTACAAAATGTTGTATAGTACAGTCACGAGACTCAGGAGTACCAATAGAAATTCACTTATCTACTTAAATTTAAAAAGGATTTTCTACTGGAATTACGATTGAAACTTTGAAATCCAAAATAGTATGTTCATAACAACATGAAATTGAAAACAATATAGTTAGAGAAAATCACTTTAAAAGTTGCTAAGTGATAATGGTATTCGTGACTGTTGTAGATAGAGGCACGCATGTTTCAAAAACAGATCGGGGTTAGAAATCTCGTTTCGCTCAGACACCCCTAGCCACCGGTTTTGGAACCGCCAACATCGACCAGCCGTCCCTGATATATGGGATAAGATACAGGGATACATAATATACTTAAATTCAGTTTTAGGCTTTAATTTTGTTGATACTCATTTTCGTAAGTCAAGTGTATCAAAGGCCTTTGACAGGACCATTGTACTAAGTAGGTACTAAACGAACTCGATTACTTGTAAATAAGAGATCTTATCCTGGCTTGAAAGAGAGTTTATTTTTCTTTATTTTACGCACAGTTTCCACGGCATTTTGCCAGAACAAAACCTTTGGAAGCTGGTCGTGCACTACTGAACGCATGACCAGTCCTTCCCTTTAAAACAAAATTACAGGGAATTATCAGTTTAAAACCGACTGATGGTCCGTCTAACCGGGCTTGCAGTTAGATCATATTAGTGCATACGTGCATAACTATAGATGGGGCTGCCCACTCGCCTGATATAATCCTATAATAGCCAATTATAGGTCCTGCGGGATACCTATTTTGAGGGTTGGCTTCCTATATCTATTTGGCTAGCCGCGGTTAGTTGAAATTATGACGTAAAATGCGAAGTTTATTAACTAGTACCAACGTAATGATACCTTTAGCTGACAATGTAGGTTGTCATCCGTTTGTATCAACTTTAAGGCCCACTGGTACCACAAGTCATAACTAATTAACTATGTAACGCTAAAGTATTTAAATCATCGTGCTGTTTCTGACGACTGTTTAAAGATGACAATGACAGACTGAATGATGATTGATAAACGGTCCCAGAAACTTTCTCGTCTAAAAATCTGTTTTACCAATTAACAGCAACTGTCGAAAGATTTAATCACTTCACCAGTTCACGACCTTCAGATTAAAAGTATGACTCACACTCTTTCTTCACTAAAGTACACGGCGACACAGCAAGCTTAACATGTCCAGTATAACATGGCCTCGCTTTGTAAAGATTTCTCGTACAGAGAGACATTTGCTTATACTGATTGTGTATAGCTTGAATGGTCGTTGTGCGTAGGTACCTTCTTGCCAGCAGTTCATTTAAATTCCCTCTCTACTTAAAAGTAACTTCGCTTTCAATTGAACGCGTCACGGCGCTGTGGACAGTTGATAAAATAATTAGCTATTAGCTGGGGCAATGTTCCTCCCTTTGTCGTTGATAATTTTTACTATGCGCTCTACTGAGCCGTGACTCATAATAATCTGATTTGAGGGGGACCTCTCTCACTGATTTTTGCTTCAACTTCAACTTTTACTCTTACCCTTCAAGTTTCAAGGGAAAGACGAGGAAAGTTGTGATTACTCACAGTTTGACTTGATAGGAAAATAACGGAATTATACTTTTGTTTTCAAGATTATTTGTTTTTGTTTAGTTGGTGAGTCCTATTAATAGAAGATTAGTAATTAAAATACACGGTGAAAGGGACATAAGCTTTACTATGGAACCAGTACAATCATGATTCTAAACCCATCATCAGAATGAAATTAATCGAAGGTCATTGAAAAAAATAAATACAGCCCTGTTTCTGATATTGCATTTTTGTAGGATTACAACCAAGCATTACCTAATTTGGTTATCTTATTTTCACTTTCATAAATATATTTTTTTCGTTAATCTAAAATTCTTCTTCCTAAGAGATGACTTTGAGCATGTATGTATTTCCAAAGTATCGTCATATCAGGCGGAATAGCCAGACGTTCAATATCTCCGTCATCCAGTCTGCATAACTCAATAACAAAACTATGCGTTTCACCATAATGTCGTCGACAGCATAAGGGTGTGTACACATTTACGAGCAAACCGCTCGTGAGTTCTCACCTCAACGACCAACGACATTTTCAGAGAGAGAACACACCGCGAAATGTTTGACTTCCAAATAATACCTGCGCCAAAATTCATTGTGAACACACCCTTATAATATATCATTACCCCACGAATATTTTAAGAACAATTTTAATATTAAAATACTTGAGAAATGTTAGCAGAATCTAAAAGTTCTGATTCCATTACGTGCTTAACCAATATTTACTTGAGATCTGAAGAAGAGCGAAGAATTATACTAACGAAATTTTGTTTTATTATTCTTAATTGAAATTCAATTTCACTTGGTGCGGTACGATATATAAGAAACCAAACTTCCATATTGCGAACTATACGAAGAAATTCGGAAAGCATTAAATCGTTTCAGTTTAATGAAACTTCGACGGAGGCTTTACGAATGTACAAATTATGAAGAAATACTTCAACTGCTAAACTTGGCGTTTTGCAACGTTATAATTAATCGCCACAGACGGTTTAATTTAGGGGCAAAACAAAAAGATAATTGCGCCCAATTAATTTCAACTCCTTGCAAATGAGGGTGAGGTCCTTTTATGTCCCCTCTACGCTTTTATTGGTTCCAGGCGATATTTAGTTTGGCCGATTTGTTTGTTTTACGTTTTCAGCCGGTAATGAATTTTCTTTAGCGAACGGTCTCTGGTCGCCCGTTACAATGGGCATTAATCTTAATGGACGTTTTAACAAATTTAAGGGTCCTATTATTCGTTTAGATCCTAATATGTGGAGTTCTTTTGTTGGTTCATTGGTATGTTCAGGAACCAATTAATGTTTGTACGGGTTCAACCGATTAATTTGAATATTTAATGGAAGGTGAGCAAAACTTTGTCCAGTGTTAAATCCACAGCCTTAAACGGAACGGTGTCTCTTTAGTGTTGGGTTACTGGTTGGCAGAATGAGGTATTTTGTCATTTTTTTAATCAAGTGACTGAATGTATCTACTTTAGTTTTAAGATGAGAATTCATTTTAGGTACCGTAAGTTACATGTATGTGCTAACAAAATTAGTCTGAACTGCTTCTTATTCTATTAAAACTCCGTGATAAGCTAGGCCATCTCGAAGTCAAAGTGTTACAGACTGACGTACGGTCTACTGGTTACTAAGAAATAAGATAGCGGAGATGAATGCCGGATAACTTCGTGTAATACTCCTGATATTCAACTGTAATATACGTGGTAAGGGAAAGATCATCTAGATTTGATCACGATTCACGATATTGATCAATGATTATAGTCTCTTGAGCCCCTTTGACCAGTTTGACCTTACATGTATCATAAATGACACATCGTTTAAGTACACGTGCACTCAAAACTCTAGATAATAAATCAGAAACATTCCGTCAATTCACATAATCCGGTGAGATAATTCACTTTGTAATAACGCGATAACATTTTCCACGGATAAATATTTTGTGTTCTAATCATGGTCAAAATAATTAAGATAAGTTGTTACTTTGGGCTGATAACCCTTATCTATTGCACAATTTATTAATTTCAGTGGCCAAAGGCCTTAAATTGTATAGGAAACATGTCGTGTCGTGGGGTTATCATTAATTAGACATAATTTTTTTGATAACGCATTTTTTTTCATAATACAGTTATTAAAGTAAACATCGGATGTTTTTCACAAAAAAATAAATCTGTGACGCCACGATGACTATTCTTTTTTGAGATAATAATGTAGATTCATTATTTTAACAATAACACATTATTCATACTTTATTAAAAGAAATTATGGTCCTATTAATTATCGTGTGAATACCATACTAGACAGTTAGATATAAATAAATAAATAATCCTACATTACTATTTTTTTTTTGTTTTTACCACGAGCGGAAAATGTATAAAAAAAATGTCCGTTTGCGATTTCTGCGATATCCAATTACAAGTTGCCATGTTGAATGCCAATCAAATACCACAACACATTCCAATTTTGACATTCTCATTTGAAAACTGCGATGCGTATCAGTTTATTATTTTAAAATTTTTGAACAGTATATTCGAGAACACAATTGTATCGTAATTGATACCTACTATCATGGAGTATACGGATTAATTCGTTTTCACATATCGACGGCGACGTCCAAAGTTCTCTATGAAAATAGCAATGATTACATTTTGGATATAGCATATCTAGATTTGTCTACTGATAAGTTTGTCTTTGATGAATATCAGGTCACATAGACTCATGCCAAAAAAAACACTCAAACATCACGCTAAACGTTGGTGTCACACTTGTCCGTGGACAGTTATCAAAATTGTAATAATGATAGTCGTTTCAACCAAATAGCTTAATTGCCAAGAGCTTTGACCTATACATGAGGAGGCTCTCGTTTGGCAGCTGGATCAAAGACTTGACTCAGAAAGCGGTACTCCTGGACACGGCCCGTTTTGTTAGGAGGTTCCTCTCTCTGGAGCCCTGCCCGCCGGTAGCTTGGACCCTGTTCCCGATATAATTTTTTATACTTTTAAATCTTGTTTAAAAATATTATTTTAGACTGTAATATTTAAAAATGTAACTAATGTGTAAATAAATAAATAAACGAAATCAAAATGTCACTACTTTCTTTCCTTTTTTCACCATCTTCGTGAAACAACAGATGACTTTGTCCAGACGAATCATTGAAAATAACAAAGATTGGAACCGTATTTGTAACGCTAATCCGTTGGTGTGGGACTAGGTATATCAGATTACAATAAGCTCTTTATTTATGAGTCACATTTGCCACCATTCACGTTGTGAAGATAAGGCTATATTAGCGCCTAACAACAACTTAAAAAATCTTTCCTTACTTTTCTTTTTAAGACTAGGAGCTTATAAATATTCTTCAGGTGAAAATATACTTTGAGGGCTTAATCTAATAAACTAATTTCTTTTGTTTCAGGCTGCTCTCTGCGCTGACTACAGCGTGCCAGTGGATTGTGTAGCAGCAGGGCCAGCTCCTCGTCCCAGTTCCTTCCACGAGATCTCCACACCCAAAGTAAGTAACACCTACTACTCATTTTATTTCTATTAGATAAGTTCTTTATCTCGGTTCACTCGTGCAAAGCGATGGCGAAATAGATCGTAGTGTAAATTACAGAATCAACACAGGATGGATGAAATGGCGGCAGGTCACGGGAACAATCTGCGACTCCCGCATTCCCCTTAAACTTAAGGGGAAGATTTATAAAACAGTGGTTATAGACCTGCTGTCTTATAGGGATCAGAATGTTGGGCCACAAAAGGTATGAATGAAAGGCATTTGCATGTGGCTGAGATGAGAATACTAAGGGGGATGTGTGATATTACGCGAATGGATAAAATAAGAAATGAGTACATAAGAGGAAGTCTGAAAGTGGCGCCGGTGACTGAAAAGTTGTGTGGTTATCTGTTATCGTGGTATGGGCATGTGATGCGGAGGAATGTGGAAAATGTGGTGAGGAATGTTGGATACTCAAGTATGACTGTGGATGGGTATAAGAGTAGAGGAAGACCAAAGAAAAGATGGATGGACTGTGTGAAGAATGATATGGCACGAAAAGAGGTGTCTGATGAGATGACGAGTAATAGAGAAGTATTCAAATTCATTTATTAGTGTGATTTTTGATGCTATTAGATGATTTATAAGATTGTTTTTTTTTTGTAAGAAAAAGACATGCTGCGCCGACCCCAAATGAATTGCGACAAAGGGCAAGAGAATGATGATAGATAAGTCCTTTATCCGAGACCTTTCAAGGGTTTTTCCGTGTGTTGCCACGTATGAAGAACACAATCGATGCATCAGTGGGCAACCCTAGTGAATATGTCCTGTTAGCTTAGTAAAGGACAAGACCGTAAACGTTAAACTAACAGCACATAACTGAAGACTAATGCCACCACCAGTACCCACCCTAATTGTTGGAGAAAGCGAGAGCTTTTTGCGGTAGATGCGTAGTATCTATGTGAGGCCATTTTCTAATTTGAGAAACGCTGCTTTGTAAAAGCAAAACATTAATTACTATCCTATCCTACTACCTTCTAATATTATAAATGCGAAAGTATGTTTGTTTGTTACCTTTTCACGCCTAAACCACTGAACCGATCATCCTGAAATTTTGCATATTATTATACGTTGTCAGGAGTACAGAAATGGGCATCACCTTTCATCCCGAAAAAAAAGTATTGTTCCCGAAGAAAACAACAATAACGTTCTTATGATAATAAATGGCGCCACGTGTCTTTCGAATCATGATTGAATTATATTGACATACAAGCAGATTACAACCCGAATTGATTGTTAAATTCTAAATTAACGCGAGCGACGCCGCGGGAAAAAGCTAGTTATTTATATACTGTGATGATGTCAACAATTGCAGGAAATGCAACTTATAAATTACCAGAAACACAAGAAATTATTCAGGGAACAAAGAGATATAATTATCAAGAACTCATTGTTGCAAATGATGAGTAATATCCGATTAAATCATAGCTTTTTAAGTAAACATGTTACTTAACGCTATCATTCTTTAGGTGAAGTGTTAAAAGTGGTACTTATCATTGTTATTACTTTTATAAGGTCCTCAGGCTTTATGTGATAAGTTCACCTTTTTGTTCATTAATATTTTTGGAAAATTACAACAACCTCAAAATAAAGAAAGAATAAGAATAAGTCCGCCTATGTACCACTCTTGTACATGAAGTTTAAATAAATAAACAAAATAAACCTGTTAATCGTGTAGGGTCGAAAAAAATGCAATTATAACTAAACTAATTAATGTATAAGTACTACTAGACGGGTTACTATGACGTCTTAAAGCAGGAGTAATTCCAGTGTGGGAAAAGGACAGTTAGACTATTACAGGTTGTGTAGCGCCATCTCTTTCCCACACTGGAATTATTCCTGCTATAAGACGTCATGGTAGGCTGTAACTGTAAGCTCTTGCACTAACATAGTCAAAGAGTATTATGTCAAACAAAAGGGTTCAACAACTTGGATCATTTTAAAAAATAATGTGTTAAAAGAAAGTAAGGGATTTCCACCTATAATTCTACCAGTCAAGCTTTCATGATCTGCCTAGCCTTTTCATAACTAGGTTGGGGTCGTTCCACTCTAACTGGATGCAGCTGAATACCGGTATTTTACATGGAGCGAGTGCCTATCTGACCTCCACAACTAGTACTGGGTAATACGACACCCCTTGGAAAGCCAGCTTGGCCAGTCAGCCATTGTTGGCTAAAATTAAATCACCTTCGAAATTCCCACGACTTTTTCACACATTATACTTTTACCTACTTGCTATCTATACTGAAAGATAATAACTTGATAACAATGCATAGGTACAACGTAATCTTCGAAAATACAAACAAAAGTTAGATAAAGACCTCTTTGGGTAAATAGGCTGTGATCGATTTCGCATATCGATGGCTGTATGAGATACGGAGATAATGTGAATCACCCTAATGTTGATAAAGTAAATATAACTTTCCATAGTAAAATTTTTATTATCGAAAAAAAATACGATTCGTTTGGATTTGCCTCTGTTATATTCTCCATGGACTTTTCAAAAATGGAATAGCAGCATGGAATGACTGTCTCGTTTATCTAGTGGGCGCAATCGCGGCTGATGAAGTCCTGGATTCGATTGCCGGGTCGGGTAAATTGTTATTGCTATTTTCTATCAGGAATTAGACGCGGTATAGATTTGCGCCCGGTTGATGGCTATAGGCTCCAGTAGCGAAGGGTCAAGGGGAAGGGTTTTTATAAGAGGTAAGCCGGAGTACAATCTTTAATGTGATTATATTATTTTGATTTGAGTTGAATGGCGCTGATCCATGCGTCATGTTCGTGAACGGGCGCTGTCAGTTGGGACTGGTCATCTCTTAGCTGTCACGGTTTATTTTAATTACTTTATTTTTAAATTGTTAGTTTAATCTTTTACTCTGGACGCTCTTAATATGCACGTCTTTGTACATCGTTCTCACATATATGTATAATCTCAACATGAATGATGTAACCAAGATTTTGTAACAATATTTTGATTAAAAAGAGTGTCCATGGAGTTTCTTGCCCATTCTTCTCCATAGAGATCTACGATTTGGAATGTGCAACTACAGTACTTTCGCAAGTTATTATGCCTTGTGACTGTGACTGTAGCTTAGCTTTTTTGTTTTTGACTTTCAAAAGTGCCTGTAATGGTCTAATTGAAATAAATGCTTTGAGTTTGAGTTTGATTATTTGTCTATAGAATACTGACTGTGCCATTTTTCAAAGGGAAGCCGAGAGGAATCGAGTTGTATGGAACCTTCGCCACTGATAGGCTCCCTCCCTATTACATGAGACTTAAACATAACTGACCAAATGTGACTTTTAGGGATTACAGGTGTGATGTTATGTGTATCATGCAATAGTAGAGTATACTTACCGTTAGTAAAATTTAAATGCCGTGTTAAAAAAATTGAGATAATATTTAGAGGCAATTTTCGTATTTTACAAAATGATCTTCTTCTCATCATCATCTGCCTAGCCTTTTCCCAACTGTATTGGGGTCGGCTTCCAGTCATGCCGGATTTAGCTGAATACCAGTATTTTACGCAGAGCGGCTGCCTACCAGACCTCCACAACCCATTAACTGGGTAACACGGTATTTCATGGCAAGACTGGAGTCAGATTTACTGGCTTCTGACTATCCGTAACGACTGCCAAAGATCAACCAATGACAGCCGGGACCAACGGCTTAACGTGCTTTCCGAGGCACGGAATCATCTTTTTTATCAGACAATCAGGTGATTCAAGCCTGCAATGTCCTAACCAAACTGGAAACAACTTCACAAAGTATGCTTCCCGTAGGAATCGAACCCACGACCACCGGGTCACAAGGCAAACGCCTAAACCACTCGACCACGGAGGCAGTTCTTCTTCTAATATATAAAATTCTCGTGTCACAGTTTTCGTTGCCATACTCCTCCGAAACGGCTTGACCGATTTTGATGAAATTTTTTGTGCTTATCCGGTATCTATGAGAATCGGCCAACATCTATTTATCATACCTCTAAGTGATAAGGGGGTAGGTAGGTAGGGTAGGTAAGTAGGTTAGGTAGGTAGTATAGGTAGGTAGGGTAGGATAGGTAGGTAGGTAGGGTAGGTAGGTAGGTAGGTAGGTAGGTAGGGTAGGTAGGATGGTTGGGTAGGTAGGGTAAGGTAGGGTAGGTAGCTAGGGTGGGTAGGTGGGGTAGGTAAGTAGGATAGGTAGGTGGGGTAGGTAGGTGGGGTAGGTAGGTGGGGTAGGTAGGTAGGGTAGGAAGGGTAGGTAGCTAGGGTATGGTAAAAAAAGTGCATTGCAACGCATCGAACAGCTAGTAATAAATATATAAGTCACCTCTGAAAGCTACACAGTTATATTTAAGATAGTAAAACTCGTGCAAATCAATCTTGAATGTATATTTTTGTTCAATGATAAATGAGTGTCCACTTTTAAAATTATAACAATGTAAAATAATAGTGACAAATACTGTTCAAACAAATACTCAAGCATTAAGTATTAACGTTTGAGTACCTAACTAGCTTTCGCTATCATACTTTCACAAGTACACATGCACCGAACCCTCGATAGTAACATTGTATCTTATCGAGTGTAAAAGTCATTGATATCAACCAATCCGTGATCAGTGAAATATACCTTTATTGATAACAAATGTCGCATCGTCCCATGACGCATCTCTATGCGGGGACTGTATCAATATTCTTGAATTATTATTATTGCTTTATCCAAATGAATAAGTAACTAAAGTCTATAAGTGTTCTTGCTTCCAATTGAAGTAAGTTCCGCTTGAACAAATGTCAAATTTATCGTAGTGTAAATAAGATTGATTTCAGAAAAAACTATCTAGGCATAGTTTGAGAAAGTCCTAAAACGTTTATAGTTGTAGCGTGATTGTAGAGTAAACAGAACTTCATGTGTGTATTTTAAAGTTGTATTTCCAATAACTTCATTTAAATCATATTTGTTTACATGTTTAGGAACTCAATCGCGAACACAATATACTTTAAAAGTTCTACAGCGTCCCACAAAGATACTATTATCATTAATATTTATTATTTTGACGCAGTTATCACGTGATTACTAAGACTTCCCGGGCGAATTATTTGAAGGCTATGTTATTTTGTGATAACTTTAATATCGCCTGCCTGAGTTACCAAAACAGATAGTACTATCGGACGTAACCGTTTTGCTTAATATTTACAACATTATTTTTATCTTCTAGTAAGATAAATTAGTCATATTAAAACAATAATATTGAGAATCTCTATTAAAAAAAAACTTCTCAAGAAAGTTGATTGTTAGTTGTTAAAACAACAAAAGGAAAATCGACTACAATAACAGAACAATAAAAGGTTCTAGGGAATTTAAACAATTGCACTAAAATGTGCCTATAAATCAACTAATAATCTAATATCACCTAAATCCTTGAAGAATAAACGTTTGAATCAAATTCAAGTCACGAATTTTTTTACGATGAAACCCTTTCCCAGATTTTTGACTGCCTATAATTAAAGCCTAACCATTTCCCCACAGAAGTTTTAGTACCCACAAAGATGAAATTACCCAGTTACATCTTTTTGCATTACCTTTTAATAATTTACTAAGATTACTGTTACTAATTAAAACGCTAAGAGCTTTAACGCCTACATAAAACGTGTACGAAAATGGTATTGCATAATCCTGTACTTGACTTTATAACGTAGTTAAGGTACCAAAGTACCAAGTAGTACCAAATTGTGTACCAAATCCAACCCCACTTGTTGAAGTGATCTCATCGTGAGGAGTGTGCCCATAAAATGTTAATGGCCAACATAAAATCTTATAAAACTCATACTTTCTCTGCTGTTTTTATTTTCAGATCAAAACAAAGTGTTTACGTTGTGTTTCTCTGACATTGAACTCGTCAGGTCACCTATTGTTTTAAGTATTCATAATTGTATAAAGATTTTATGCTTTGCGATTATAGTAAGAATAGGCTTGGCCTTGAAAAGGGACGTACTAACTTTAGTCTGATGAGTCAGCCAATTCTATACAAATATTACCGAAGCCGAAGTTGTTTAGACAAGGTGAAAAGGTCAATCATATCTGTATCAAGAATTATTGTTCACATATTTTTACATATTATTATATCCCACACTAAATGTGTTTATAACAAAGTTTTTTTTTTATATTAAATGGGCCTACTCTTGACCTCAATCTAGTCCTGAGGACAAAGATGAAATCGACGATGGAACGAGCTAACCCAAAAGAAGCCTATTAACTCGCGACTTAAATAGATTGGGGTCTTATGGTCAGATGAGGGCTTTTATTATTTCATCCCTAACCTGACTATCCCAAATAAGAAACGAAATTGAAAACTTGTAATTTTCCGACCCAATATCTGTGTTCAATTACCAAAGAAAAGAAAAATGTAGGTACCTACTGTAAAGAAAATTAAAATTCAATGACATCCTTAAAACAAGAGTTTCGTTAGTTCATTTTACCTATGTTAGGTTAGGCCCAGTTTCCACTACATCCAAGATTTAACCAATTACACGAGTGGAGACGAGACACGTGATGTGGATTTCAACCAATGTGATTAGTTAAAACGCATGTCTCCTCTCTGTGTTCGCGAAAACCGGGCTTTAGTCAGTGTGTACTAGGAAGCTACGCTATAATCCGATTGGTCAATGTCCTATCACATTGCTCATGCGGTTGCAGACTCATCTTACGTTGCACAAACTGAACTAATCTATAAAGACAATAATTTATGACTAATAATACCTAGAGAGACACCTGTATGTCCTGATAAAAGTATCAGATTAATACCAACCCACTATATCATTTAATCTTTATATCTGATCGTAGTATTCCACGATTGGGTATAGAACTCCTTCTATTCCTTCAATTTATATTGAAAACATGGTTTTTCTTTCCATAATATTGCATAACATCACGCCTGTAATTAATCACCGAAGGGTTAGGCAGAGGTGTACCTACAGTATACTAACATTTCGCCAGTTATGTTGTCCCATGTAATAGACTGCGGGTCAGTTATTGAGAAATTCCTACAGATTCACCAAATCCAGACTCCGTGGCTGCTACTGAGAAATTCCTGATGGCAAAACCAAGTTGCATTATGTCTGACCTGGGAAACGAATCCAGAAAGTCAAGTCAGTGCACTGCTGGACGCATTGTAGAGTAATATTACCAGATTCCCTACGAAACACATTCAGTCTGGGGGACATTTAGTAGCCTACACGAATATAGCGTCAGAAATGAATATGACTTTTATGAATAAGTTTGCATTCAAAAGTTATGACATTGCATACAAGTAAGGTACCGGTAGGTCCATGTCTTCCTTTATAAAATGTCCGTAGGTGGATATGACAGCGTATTTATGTCATCATTTCGGTCGTTGTCCTGAATGTATGAAAAGGCAAAAAGAAAAGGTACATTCAATATGACTACCTTGCTTCTAACTAACTTGACCGCAGCAAAAACTATCAATACTATGAATATGACGTCTTAAAACCACATATTTTGATAACATGTCAAAAAATTAGTCAAAGAATTAGGTAAAAAAAAACATATGCTACGTCATGTCTGTTTTAACTAGCTTGAACTCAGTTCCTAATATGAAATATCAATACCATGAATATGACGTCTCAAACCGCATGTTTTGATAACATGTCAAAAGTTAAGTCAAAGAATAAACTGATCAAACCTTTTCTCATAATGAAGCCTCTTTAAAGGGGGAACAGGGGCTGCAATTCTTCACCCACATGTATTCACCTTTTTTCTTCCTGAATAATGCCTCTAGAGCACACATTTTGTTTTCATAAAATCAAGGTCTGATACTGTAGACACGTCCCTGTCATTTCCTATTTTTCAGCAACTAACTCCAACTCTCATCAGTAATTCTTAACAAGTTGCCATAGCACCAGTTGTGCTATACTAGTAACATTAGAAAAACTTCTAAAAATAAAAACACAAAATGAAAATAAATCACTATAGCCAGTCAATAAGATGGATAGACCGCTCATGATTCAACGTTCATTTATTTCAGAATCGAGACTAGATTTAATTTAGTTAAAGAAACCGTAATTAACAAAGCGACCAGCAGACAGCTTCGGGAAAGAGGTTAACTGTGCAGATGCTTCAATGGTACCGAGCTTGAGCATGGTACGTTGTATGCCCGGTGTCATTGAAGCATCAGAATTTTTCACATCGGAGAGCAAGAAAGAATACATGAAAATTGGGTTAGAATTATGTCAAGCAAAGAATACAGGTGCATTGTTGTGTTGTAAGAATTCAACTTTAAGCTGTGGGGGATGAAAATTGTTCCATGTGTTTTCTCTATAGCTCGCTGTTTTTTCTGGCAAACCAAGAAATCGCAGGCTCTAACTGTGTTAAAAAAATAGTCTTGTTTTACGTAAATTGTAAGGTTTGCGTATCTTTGTTCACTGTCTAGTAACCAAAAAAATAATATTTTAGTACACAATCTGGGCCGCCTGGCCACAATCCACAGGAGAAAAAATCGTACCTTTATATCAAACGAAAGTGTACAATCTTAGTCATAAGCTTTAAATAAATTTCACCCACAAGTGCACACTGACACGGACACCCACACTATCGTGAGAAATAAAAAATCAATGAACAAACTTCTCGATGACCTTTTCAAGAACGTAGCGTTGTGAAAGGATGACTCATTCAGTCATTCAACTCTCCGTTGTAATTCTACTACGAACGTATAAAACGAGGCGAATTCTTTTTTTAAAATCCATTGCTTTTTTTGTTATCAGCCTTTTTTTCAAATCCCCAAAAGTACGAAACCGGATAGGCAATGGAACCAAAACTGTTAAGCTGAAACTTTTCGTTACAAGTTTTCGGGATAGTGGCTTGAAGTGTTAGTCGGTCAGTCTACTTGCTCACTCGACTCGAACGTAGTTATCCTTTTTAAGTTGATGAGTCAACAATTTAAGTTGAGAACGAAGAATGTTTATTTAAGTAATGAGGTAGGTATATATATGACAAGTGACCGTAATTTGTATGTTAAAAATTTGAATAAATCACCTCGAATTATTCAGGCATGTTTGATTAACTGCTTTAGGTATAAAGTTGTGGTAATTGCGAAGAATGCTGTTTAAGGTGACTTTGGTAATTAATGCTAAACTTAATGTATTATTTTAAATCAATAACTCGACCTATACAGGTGACTTTATCCTCTGTGAATTATGAAATAATTAGAATTTTTACACTATCAGTCTGACGCTTTCTTATAAGCTTATTAATATGAATTGCCGTAATTGGTTAGAGAATAGAGTATAATCAATATAATATCATGCTACCATGTTTCCAGAGTAGGTAGAGACTAAAGCAGTCAAACATCCAATAATCTGAGATCGGAGATTAACTGTTAGTTTACTGTATATGCACGTTACGCTGGTTGGTCCCGTCCCGGCTGTCATTTGTAGATCTTTGACAGTCATTACAGGTAGTCTGTGGCCCGAAAGTCTAACAAACATTGTTACCAAGGGGTATCGTATTACCCAGTACTAACTGGGTTGTGGAGGTCAGATAGGCAGTCGCTCCATGTAAAATACTGGTCTTCATCTGCATCGGATTAGACTGGAAGCAGACCGAACATAGTTGAGAAAAGGTTAGGCAGATGATGATGAGTTTACTATATAAGACATACACATAATATCACGCCTACAGTTCCTGAAGAGTTGGGTAGAGGTGTAAACACCCTGATTTCGTCAGTTATGTTTAAGTCCCATGGAATAGGGGGCGACTCACACCACACGACCGCGAGTACTCTAGAAAGGCAGATAGTAGCCTATTGACTTAAACAGTGAATGCTGACAATTATTAGTCGGTAACTTGATAATGGTTATTCATTAATGTATGATTTGCAAGAAAAAACAAGGCTTTTCTAATCTAATCTGTCTCATCAGTAAACTAAACTGTTTTTGGCAAGGTTTAAAATTATCTAGGTATTTTTTCCGGTCATCAAACGGGCATAAATCCATAATTCGTCCTCCGTCATCATCATCACCATCATCAGCCTATAGCAGTCCACTGCTGGACATAGGCCTCCTCAATCGCACGCCATTCAACTCGATTCTCAGCAACTCTCATCCAATTGCTACCAGCCACCCCGCGAAGATCGTCACTCCACCGAGCCTGAGGGCGTCCCACCTTACGTTTGCCGATTCGCGGTCTCCACTCAAGAACACGTCTACCCCAACGGTCATCGGTCCTACGGCTAATATGACCGGCCCATTGCCACTTCAGCTTACTTATTCTGTGGGCTATGTCGACAACTCTGGTTCTCTGCGATAATTCGTCCTGCAACCTGCAAAATTCTCATGGGAAAACTTAGTAGGTACCTAGTAAATATCATTTGGGACGAATTGAAAGTGGGACTTAGTGTTGAGCATTCGTGCTTGCGACCACGGGACATATTAATATTCAATTAAATCATCTACTCGATAAATCCCTTATTTAGCTCACGGACAACGAAGAGCAATCTCATTAGTAATCAAAGCCACACGTCAATTAATTACAGATATTAATGTCCAATTCCTATGCAATATTCTAAGTATTCTAATATCCTTCATTAATACGTTCGCCTTCCTTTGAGTCACAAGTTACGATAATTATTCCTTTAGAATTTCAATCACGTACTCACTCATTGATAATTACATGCAAGTTACAAACGGTATGGCAAAGTGATTCAGATGGCCAATTAATAAAACATGCAATGATTTGCCGGCTGTCGATTCCTTCATGAGTCAGGTGTTAGACCCGTGAGTCAATCATTAACATCCTTAGAGTAGAGGAGTAAGACAGTAGTTAAGTTGGTTAAGGAAGAAAAGAAAAAGAGATGGAAAGTCGTTATTTGCTATATGTATTCTAATTTCTCTTCTTTTTTTACACACTATGTCTACATCTCTTTTTTTCTACTCTCCTTTCGCAGGTATGCTAGAAGAGATTTCTTTAGAAATAAGCATGTACCTTTGTACCTATTTTTTCTGTTCTTTTCTGTATTTAGTGTGTACATAAACTGTTAAATAAATAAATAAAGAACATTAAAACTCTGCTTTTTGGATAACTATGGTCTACAGTTTCAACACATTTTCCATTTTAATCAATCATGTTTTTAACGTCAGATATTATACAATTTTAATCATGACGATCAGTCTGACAACGAGTCTTACCAAGGGGTATCCTGTTATGCAATAACTGGGAGGTAAGATTGAGAGTCACTACATATAAGCAAGTATTCAATAGCATCCGTCCGGTTAGACTGAAAGCCGACGCCAACATAATTAGTAAAAGGTAATTAGATACTAAGATCAATACATTTACAAGTACGCTGAAAGCCAATGAAACGGTCCCAGTTATAAAAACAAAAAAGCTACTGAAATCGAAATATTGGGATCCATCAAAAAGTCGCAATAGTTTCAACTTCAAATAGATTGGAATGAGGAACTGAAACTTTATTATTTTCCGTACTCGATAATACGATTAAAATCCAATCTAGTAGAGGTCATTGAGTTAACTACTTATTAATTAATATGCATCAAAATACTCGTACTTCGCGCCTATCAAGGTAAAATACAAAACAAGTTAGTACCTCTGTACTGGGTTGCGAGTTCTTAACTGGCAGTACCTTTTTCTTCATGTATGTTCTATTTTACCTCCAATACTCTTTGTTTTCTTATGATGACGAATCGAGTCATTTTGTATGAAAAAGAATTTGGTGACCAATCGGAACAGTGACGAGTCGGGAATAACTCCTCTTTTTCATGCTCTAGCGCTTGGTAGTCTATACCTGCAGTCTAATTACGTTACACACTTACAGTAGACAATGTAGACATGCCTTTTAATTTGACAATTTAACAAAATTTAATGCGTTGTTTACATTGTTGAACAGTGGATTCAAAATTTCCATCAAAATCTCTCGGTATGTGATTGCAAGTGTGTTACGCAATTGAGATACCTGTGAGTGTACCCAGTGTGATAGGTAGCTAAACCACACATTCGCCACCAGATTTCATCAGCTATCCTGTGGTCGATCGTGCGTCACAATGATGTGCTTCCAGACCCTAGAATCAATAAATGCATGCATTTAATTTAGCAATTTCAAACATATATACCTACTCGTTTTTTCTCCATACGAAAAGAGGTCCTTCCTACAGTAGTTCCTAAATAGGTACATAAGCTGATATTATTTAGCAATTAGTACTTCGGCATCTGCCCTGCATAATGGCCAACGATGTAATGAGTCAATCTTCCCAACCCCGTACACGTCAGTGCAATGTGTAACCATTAGCATCGGGGGTGTGTCATTGTTTTGACTACTACCTATTGTTATATCAGAGTACTCACACTAATATTAATACTTACATTTCATAACAAGCATTGATTTCTAAACACGTCTGGTTGGTGGATGACTAAGTGTCTTTGGCCTGCAATTATTACGGCGCAGTGTGAGACTTACCTACATATTCTATGTACGAGTATGTGCACTCGCCGTCACGTACGTAGTCTCGATTCGTGGTATTCTTCCATAAAGAGTCGTGCCCTCGTGAGGCGTTTCCGTCCTTTCAATATCATTGGCCCTATCTATTTCGCTCTGGTTTTAATTAATAGCTGACCTAGAACTATTATCAATGTTTGGCAGTCCAACATCATCATTTATAAATAATGAATTAAGTATTTGATTGGCATTTTTGTCAATTTTCGTAATAGAATAAAGAGGATGGCTTTTATGTTCTACCAAAAATGGCCCGAAGGCAAATTGCACTTGTTCACGCTTGTCGTCTGCCAATCCGTCTGGATTTGAAACAGCAGTCTCCATGACTTTCGCTGCAAAACTTTCATTTTAGCTCTCCACATACCAAACATTCTTTGGCAATAACCGGTACTGTTCGAAACTATTTTTAGCTGAAAGAAATTTATTTTTATCAGCTTTATGTATGTCAGTATGTATATCAATTAAACGACGCTTTAATTTGTTTAAAGATTAGTTTTCTAATAAAGTTCAATAAGCGAATCTGATAGACTTAACACCTAGACGGTAATAATTTAGAGTTAAGGTATCTTTGTATAATCAGCTTATGATGTCCGCACTGCTGGGACACATGTGGACCCATGCCACCTCCCTGTAAGAGGGAGTCGGCCATAATCCACCCCGTGGTTACACACACATATTACATTTATTTTGTCTTAGAATTTTTGGTTCAATGACATGCTGGTTTCCTCACTATATTTCCATTCTCTAAGAGTTTCATCTGCATAACCTTTGCCCAACTATGTTGGCTCACCCCCTATTTCTTGGGACTTAAACATAACAGACGAAATATGGGTGTTTACACCTCTATCCAACTCTTCGGGGACTACAGGCATGATTATTATGTGTGTGTCTTAAATAGTAAACTCATCATCATCTGCCTAGCCTATTCCCAACTGTGTTGGTGTCGGTTTCCAATCTTACCGGATGCAGCTGAGTACCAGTATTTTACATGGAGCGACTCTGACCTCCACAACCCAGTTAGTAATGGGTAATACGATACCCCTTGGTAAGACAGGTTTTCATTCTCTAAGAGCGGAGGTTATAAAATATATTACACAAAGTGCAAGTTTGTTTTTTTCAAAGATTTAAACAACCCAGGTCTTTGAAAAAGTAAAATTGATAAGTCAGGTAGTTCTGGTTATTCCCATATCCCGAAGTAAGGTCATCTCAATTCAAGCTAACCATGACATCATCCTTTTCATTACTTTAATTCGAAACCCATGATATGACGCGTCTTGTCTTAATAGCTTTGTTTTTTTTTGTGTTATTGGCATTTGACGCGGGTATTTTAAGAATTGTGCATCATCATTTTATTTGTGGAGAGAGATGATTAATGCTGTTGCTTGGCCAATATGTTTATTTTTTGTACCTGAAAACATATGCCAATTTGTGTTTGTGCAATGCCATTCGAAAGTCAATCAGTGCGGTAATTTTAAAGTGTGAAGAAGATGACTTGCGGGCAGTTACAGTTACGTAGTCATAGAAATTGCGCCTTATTTTCTCTACGGATTCACCAAGCTGCAAGTTCAAAATTTGGATGAGTTCATTTGGCAGTTGAAAATTTTGAAATATCTCGGTCGTGGTATAAGATAATTCTTGGAGATAACCTTCTCTGAAAGCTTCCAAAAGATCCATTGTAGAATGAAGACTAATCTCTGACATTTGTGACGATGCTTTCGCTAGTTTCAGCTCCAATAACTCTTGGTACACAATATAATTAACGTTAAAAATTACGTAGATACAACACTGGACCATACAGATACACATCACTTGCTGAGATTTGATTAATCATTAATCAATCATCATTATTTATTACACCAACTGACGCAAACTCAATTGTTTCTCCTTAAACAATTAAAGTCAATACAATCAATCTTGGCTAAGATAATGTTTTATAAACAAAGAGTGAGTGTACAAACTCGGATGCTTGACATGTGTGTCAATCTTTTCGATGATTCATTGATTTGTATCTCGGGAATGTCCACTACGAAAGAAGAATCAAGACTCGGAAATTACGGATAGTAGAAAGATAAAGCCAATGTAGTTAAAAGTTTGTCCTGTTATGAAACTAAGGATAAAGTGCGGAGGGCATAGTCGTAGTGATATTTTATCAGCGATAACATAATCACCTATGTTTGGGTCGGCTTCCAGTCTAACCGGATGTAGCTGAATACCAGTATTTTACATGGAGCGACTGCCTATCTGACCTCCACAACCCAGTTAGTACTAGGTAATGCCCCTTGGTAAAAGTGGGTGTCAGACTTTCGGGCCACTGGTAATGACCGTCAAAGATCTACAAATGACAGCTGGGACCAGCGGTTAAACGTGCTTTCCGAGGCACTGAGTATGTAATGGGTGGATCAACCTAGGCAAGCACGACTTAACTTAAGGATCGACCCGAGCGGCTGTTATTGTTTAGCTCAGAGCTCATAAGATAGAAGATTATATATTTTCGAACAGAGTTCGAAAATGTATAAAACTGACATAAACTACGTGAAAGCTTATATCAATCGTGATGACAATCGCTGTAGAAATACCAAAAGCTTTTTAAAGCGATTGTCATGTTAAGCCTTCAGGGCTCAATTCTATAGTCGAAAAGCAATACATGGGAAGATTAGAATTTGAATTCTAATATTTGGGACTAAGCTTAGTCCAGTACTGTGCTATGGGCTTGAAATATTTTGTTTAACGTTCTCATAATAACAGAGGATTATGCACTTTGATGGAAAAAGCATGGCTACCAACTGCAAAAGGCTCATGTAGTCAATCAATGAGCTTATCGAGCTCCATCAAACAGAATAATTCCGTGAAAATGCTCTATGAATGAGGCTTTATAAAGCTACGCAGAATTATGCAAGCAGAATATCCCATATAGTTACGTAGAAACTTTACAATCAGTATATGTAGTTGCAACGAATACCAGTATAACTGGAAGTAGGGGAATCCGTATCGAGTTCCAGGAACTTTACACAGATCAGTTGCGAACTGTATTATATCACAATTACGTCCCGTTATGCAAGCTTTGAATAATGTATGTTTCATTGACTGGTTTTCCTCATTCGATCAGGTAAATTGATGTTATATTATGAAATACATTAATTAAGATAGTATATTCTCAATAAAAGATGTCTTCGACGCCATCGTTAGTTTTTCAGTACATTAATTACGTGCTCTTTCTTTTCACCTTTTTGACTAAGATGGTATTCTGTGCGATTAGTTTCTACCTTCATCCATCTATTAGAAATAGGTGTGAATTAAAGCAGTGTGTAATTTGTCTTTGACATTACGATTCATATTTCAATTTATTTTACTCTATGTCTTGATTGGTCTTCTTAAATTTAATTCTTATATTTAAATTTCTTAAAATTCTAAATTTTTAGGCCCAATTTCAGACACGTTGACACACACCTTTCTTAAGATACTCCATAGTACAAAGTTTTTCCTCATCCGGCCACATGAATAAAACATCCATAAAAAGATCATACCATAACAATTATACCATATTTAGCGGATATATCAATAGATGTTGCGCCTGACCTCACAGTGACGTGGTCCAACGTCAGATGGTACCTCGACGTGGTTTAAAGAGAACACGGTCCAAGTTCTGACGTCACAATACTGCTGACAGGGCATGAGTAACAGGGTTTTCAATAAGACAATGTTTACTAATGAATAGTTTTTACATGAATAAGAGTAAGTGTTGTTCTGTACTTTGAAATGTTGGCAGTGATTTATGAGTAATGTTCTGATGATGATTGGGTCAATTTATTTGGGTTGGTATTAGTAATTTCTGTTAAAAGGAAAACGGGAATTACTAGGTACGTTGAGTGTTGAATGTTTTCTGGTATTTGGTGTTTGTATTCCAATTACAGCTATAGTATTGCGCGGCGTGTCACGGGTTCGGTCCCCGCACGGAACAAATATTTGTATGGCCTACCTACAGGTAGTTGTTCCGGTCTGGCTGTTTGTGTATATAAGTTTAAATGTTTGTAAACTCACCCATCGTACAGGAGAAATACCTAGAGTGGGACAACGATTTAAAAAAAACAAAAACCTGGCCAGAAGGCCTGGTAGGTATAACTATGTCCATGAGATTTTTTTTTGTGTCAACGATTCCTCTCTAAGAAGTTTCCGGAACCTATTTCTAGAAATCTGAAACGAAATAATAGACTTACTGAAAATAATATTGAAGAAATCATATCATTATGATAACATTCAATCAGACATGGACAATGGTCTATCTGCCTGTCCAAATACTCTTATCAAGATTGCTACCTAACTAGATATTGGTGTGATAAAGCATATGCTTTGTCTTGTACCGACAAGAAATACTGACCTAGGTAATGGTCAAAAATGTAGGAAGATATAATGCTGATTCTTTCATTATCTGAGATTTTTTTCTGTATTTTTCTTGATTCTTAGTTTGTTTGTTTCTTTTAAGCTGCTGATAATATTGATATACATACCTACACCAGTTTCAAATAACACAACATGGTCATAAAACCACTTTCATTGCAAGCTTTAGGCAGTATTGCTAATGATGTTGATTAACAATGAGTGTGATGACCATAACTCATGATTTGAGTCATCCTTCCACACTTTGTAATGATCTGTTTATTAGTCATTGACATACCAATCCATCTGTCCCGATTGACGCAATAATTTCACAGAAAGCGACGTTCTGGTAATTTAAGGGCGTCGCCATGCTTGCTCCTAACGCATGACGTAGTAAGGCATGGTCGGCTCCTGCATCCTGTGTGGCGTCTGCTCTAAGGTTTAAGTCAAGGCGGTTTAGGGACCATCATTTATAGTTCTAGGATTATTTGATAATAAATAATCCTTTTCCAACATTCTGTACCTTTAGTACTACCTGCATTGAGTTTGTTTATCGGTTTTCAAATCTAGTAGGTCCTTTTCAATACTTGTACAATTTGAATAAATTTTTTGATTTAAAAAAATACTATTATAACTGTCATACACAGCCTAACTTAAATGTTCTGACTGCTGAATTTATTTTAATTTTGGATTGGCGCGTTACCGAATATTCTCGAAAAACTAAACCTCATATTTAAATTACACATCGTATGTAGGAAAACCGAATACCAATACGTGCCTGAATACATCAAAAGTACAGGAAATTGACACACAATTACCTTAAATAATTATCACAATCTAATTTACATTTAAGAGCACAATATGGTACATTACCCCTTACCGAACGTTCGTCACAGTTCTGCATCACTGACTATTTGAACCGTGTCCCAAGTTAAATGCGTAGATAATATTGACGTCTAAACAATAAGCATGTTGGAGAGGATAACCTTACAATAAATCGGCAATGTACCAAAAATCTTATATTATCACATACATAATATTCAGAAGAAACGACTTTTTCTGCACGATAAGTCCGGCCGATAAATCCAAAGTCCATGTATGAATTACCTAATTATTGCAATTTTTTAAACAAAACAAGGCAAAACAAAATAGAAAATGTATTCAGTGTTCATTTCAAAACTTAGGCATTCATATCACCTAAACATTGTATGACGCCAAAATATTTTTGAAAAAAAAGAAAACTAAAATACTGGCTTGAAAAAAAAAACAAAAACTTTCAACGTCCAATGATTGAAACTGCTATAGTGCATTGTTTTTTTTAACCAAATCAAACTTTCGCTTGGGCCGTTGTTGGTAAATATTTCTGAAATTGTGTGTGGAAATGTAGGTACTGAAAAATAATATATTAAAAATAACGTGTACTGTAATAGAACACTAAAATACGCGTTGGTTCCGATTAAACAAACGAACCATACAGCTTTAAAGTACCAAAATTGTAATAAGAAAAAGAAAACAAAAATACTGACTGCCAAAAATAAATTGCAATTTCGAATTTCAAACACATCAAATTCGCTTGTCACTCATCGTATGTGACAGACAACGTCAAATGCAACACCTGCGTCGAAATGACTCATTAAGTCCACGTGAGTGGTTGCTGTGCCATATGTGACCCGGCGAAAGGTTGGGAACCACCACGGTGACTCAGTGATAACGACAGTAAATACAGTCAAATGTAATGCATGACTAATGCTGGTATGTAGAACGAGATTACCGAAACATGTAGGTACCTATGTGCCTAATCAGACACGTCTTCACCTACTTTTGAAGTCTTTTGTTGTCAATAATGCTGGAAAAGTAGCTTGGCTGAGCTGAGTATGATTCAGTTAGGGTTTGAGGGAGGTGTTTTCCGAATCGTAACAACCGAATTAAAGTACCATATTTGTTATTTGTTGTAGTTGCTTCGCAATAAAGTCGACCGGCTTTTTTGTTTACGGCTCACAAATCGTATACCTACACCGAACCCAAGTATACATACTTAGTTCACACTTCTATCAAAGCTAAAGGCTTGCTTGCCAAACTATCAGAAATGCAAAAAGATGGTCTTTGTATGTATTTCTTAAACGAGGAATAGGTGTGTTTTTAGTAATGACCTTACAAGTCGTGATTACGATGCGCCGGCGTCAGCGTCATTCGCGTTGTGCGTCAGATTTCCGCGTCGGAAGAAACAGTTGCATTTCCGAGTTAGTATGTTTGTGCATTTTGTGTGTAACGATTAATTTCTTTGGCGCTATAAATGGCATTATGACGAATTTGTGTTTGGAACTATAGGTCGGTTTTACGCATCGGATGAAACATTTTCATAACTTTCAGTTATTGCGGCTTAGGTTTTATCACTATTCTGCCCGGGCTGCGGGACTGTTCGAAAGAGATACCGCGGCCCTGGAACATAAAGGGCAAAAGAAGGAACATGGGTGGTTTTTAGTCAATAAGAGTCTGACACTCCCTTCCGCTCCGCCCAGAGCGGGAGGGGTCATTTGATGATTTCCCACCGTCCAAAAAAAAAAAAAAGTTTTATCACTATTATCTTCTATGGTCTTATGACCTAAATGACACATTGACGACGTAGTTCTAAACTCAGGGTCACCATATGGATTTCTGCATGAGGAAATATTTGTATGGCTCCAAGCTATTACTTCAAGACTAATGTTTGTTCAACTGTTTTGTGCATGCATTGGCATCCACGACACAGATTATCGTATGAGTCATATTATTCGTATATAAATGTCTTCTGTTGAATACTGTCCTTCTTATAGATTGCTACAAAGAGCTTCAACCTTGGCCAAAGGATTATTTATCCTCCGCAGTAAACAATTTCATCAGACGCTTTTCATCTTCTGGAGGCAAAATTCACCATGAACAACCATGGGTTTCAAAATTAACATAACCCGACAAAAACCCTTCAATACAGAGACCTGTTTCCTTAAGAATTCGAACATGCATGACGAACGGCCGTTAAACTACGTACAAGCTCAGATTACCATGAAAACAGTATAAACTACGAACAGAGCTCACGAATAAACTACGTTGTGTGACTTAACAACTGTCGTTCATGCGCGAGTGGTGAAGTCATCGATAAGAGCCAAGAGGTCGCTCCACATCGAATAACGAGTGCATTCACCTTATTCAGGCTTAGATCATCACCGCTCGCTTGTACTGCTGCCTGGGTCCGTTCGCCAATTTGTTGCGTTTCAGATTTTATTTAGCTTCATTTCCTGACAATGATTTTATTTGAAATTTTCATTTCCGCATTGGAACTTCTTGATCGTCAGCTTTTTGTAGAAACAATACAGATAATGTTATGTTGCTTTTGGCGAAACCAATGCATAGTACCCGCTTAGTCAACAAATCGAGGGCAAAATGTGATTTGTTGTTAATTTTCGATTTGTTTTGGACAAAACTAAATAGAAGAGGCAGGACCTGTTAAGTGTTTCCTTTGAAATTTTGTAACAATGGCGTAGTCGACATTAAATACATTCAGATATTCAAAACGTTAAGACCCTATCCAAAGACAAGGTCGAGAGTAACAATCAGCTAAGAAGCCGTTGCGAAAACAAGAAAAACTAAATAGTTTCCTAACGTTCTAGTAGAAACCTATTTTCTTCCATTGACCGTTACAAATGTTGCGGTAGGACAAGACAAGTGTTTTGTGGAACAGACTTTGAAACTGCTGCCACTATGTTTAAGGAACTTACGTGTTGGTAACATTGTTTCCTTAATTGGAGTGGCTACCTTCTAATACAGTTTACTCTTAAGGTGAATGCGACCAACCAACCCGCGAAATTCAAATTTTCTTACGTTTTTTGCTGTAGGAATGACTTTTTCTGTTTTTTTTTTGTTCCTACGCCTTTATGAACTTGGAGGGTTGTATTGGTGATTTTGATGATTATAATTCTGTAACTACATATGTCTTACAGCCGCGAATAATATTTTAATCAACATACAACCTAGCACTGGCCTGTAAATTGCAAAAAACGTAAGAAAATTTGAATTTCGCGGGTTGGTTGGTCGCATTCACCTTAAGCAAATTGTCAATGAAGAAAATAATGATGATTACGATTCCAATTTACTTGGGGTCGGTGAGGTGAATCTTAAAAAAAAAACTTACAATAAGTGGAAATTGAAAATAATAAGTCATCATAAACGGTTTTAAATAGAAACCTTTCATTAACAACAAAATCTTAATAATGTACGAGCTTAGTTTAACGGGAAAACAAAGCTCACTTTATCTATATATCAGTATTAGTCACATTCTGTGGTTCGCTATTTTATTTTTGTTCACACTTACCGAATTGCGAGTGGGTAGACTCTTTAGAATCATGGCTGTCGAGTACGTAATAGAAATGCAATTGACGAAATTAGGTAAAGGAAACCTTTGTAATGGATGATTCATTTAGGCTTAAAGTTACCAAGTCACGCTCACTAAGGAATATTTCCCGTTCACTGTCATTTATTTTGTAATAATCACAGGTTTGAATATATGCTTAAAGGATCAGACGAAGATAATATAGAGGAATCAAATAGTTTTCTAAAAAAACTCTCAATGTGTCAGTTAATCTAGTTTCTGTGTTGGGCGGCTGCTGCCGGTACTGGAAACCTGAAATGGCGCAAATAAAATAACTTCATTGGTAGCTATGTGATTGAGCCGTTTGGGGTTGAAACACTAGGGCCATCGGGTCCGACTGCTCACTAGTCTTTCCGGACATCGCCAACCGGTTCAGCTCAGCTTTACCATCTAACGTGGCAATGCTGCCAGCCTTCTGAGTACTATTCCTGTTGACAGCGATGTGGACAAATTTTTTGACGCCCATTAATGCTTTTCTTCTTTTCTTTGTACATATTTTATTATTATTTTAAGTTTGGTTATAGGTCTAGTTTTTAATTAGAAAGACAATCCGTAAAAATAGTTGACTAAAATCTGAACAGAAATTGGTATATTTCAAGAATAAAATAATAAACCGTAAGAAAGTTAAACCGTAACACACATAGTAGGTATACGATGGCGAGAAAACAGACATTCAGTCGCGTATGACTAGACTATATGTCGACAATGACGATGAATCATGGTGTGAATTTAGACAGGCATACAGTATTAATAACGTTTACAACTATACCAAACTAATTATGTTCCCACATAGCAATATAATGGGAACTTTGATATAAATTGCTTCACCATTTATTTCCGACGCCTACGCATTGTACAATGTTGCTCATCCCTAACGGTTACATCCATTTCATTGAACATGACATCAGGATGACGATTGTATTGGATGTTATCATTATCACATAGTGTTTACAAATTTTGTGTGTGGGCAAATACACAAACAAACTTGATTCCAATGGTAATCCCATACTTGTAAGTTTTTATGATGATAGTGACGTACGTAAACTTAATCAATTCGTGTTCATTGAGAACGAGGTTCTCTTTAAATCATTCGAATGAAAGGTGATTAATCGTAACAAGGAAAACTTATCATAAAAATCAACGCCATAAAACTGAAATTCAAATTAGAAACTTGTTGAAGAAAATAATCGTTAGTTAACAAATAATGACAACGATGAAGATGTAGAGTACAGTGTACTTAACTGAACATTGAAATTAAAAGGGAAGTTAACATTTGCCAGAATTTGTTTACTAGGCAGATGTTTTCTCCAAACTCATGAACCAACATTCAGGAAGTGCCACATACAGGATGTCTCTAAGGTCAGTGTGACTCCTGGTGTAGGCACTAGACCTCCACTAACATATTCCTTTGATTTCTGTCTCGAGAGATATCCTGTTGACACGAAATTTAGTAACCAAGAAAGTTCAGAATAAAAGGCTTTATTATTAGTGCTACATAGGTACACACTCTAACTAAATCCACACTATCAAGAGTAACAAGAATTGTGGTTGAAGAAAAAAATCGTAATCAAAGATTTTTGAATGTCAAAATGTTTGGCGGAACAATTGAATTTTCATAATCACACAAGATATGTTTGTTAATGAAAATGTAACATAGTTAACAATATAAATATAACTAATTAAGTGGACGATAAAACTGTCTGTCGATAACAAATGTTACTATTATGTATGACACAATGTTGTAGAAGTATTTGATGTTACATAAGTTTTACGTCAATTTAAACTTGTTTAAACAAATAAACATCAATTAAGATTCTATATTAGAACAGAGGATGATGATAGCAAAGACTAGAATATGGCAGATCTTGATTGACAATATAATTGACCAAGCCAATGTGACATACTTAGAGGTACATATACATTCTGGATCTTCAATGAATGTCCTAAATTGAACAGCAATGTAGATTTAAAGATATGTAATGAAATTGAAAATGGTGTCGGTACAAAACAAATTTTATTCTAAGAACTAAATAAAGACGCATTTGGAAACCTTTAAAATGTAGATGCTTCATCAGGATAGTTGAAAGTTTATCCTTTTCTTATGGAATCCTCTAGCTAGATATCACTATAAATGTATAAATTTCAAAAATTCCTAGAAGAATTCCAAGATACAAAACGCTATATTTAGTTCATTTAATGGTACCTACCTATGTCTTCTTTGTGTGTTGCCCACTCGTACTAACAGGAAATTCTGGTTTGGAATCATAAAGGAAACACTATAGCCCATATTATTGTTGGCAACAAAGGCGCAAAGGTCGGATAACAGAGATATATAAAGAATTTTTGTGAAAGGTGTGAACCAGAACAATGGTACCTACCTATATCCTTGGCTTAAGTTACAAAGTGAGAATCAACAAATAGCAACCTATTGTTTCACTATTCAGTACGGCCATGCTTAATTAGATGGAACTGTTTGGTCTAAAACGATCACGTCGTCGTCTTTTAATTCAAGTTTTTTAAAACATAGGTCAACCCGACATATTTGTTTATAATTAGCGTTTCACATCAAGTTACGCAAAAACACGATGACCATAAAAGGTCGCCACATAAATGCCAAATGGCCAAACTTAGCCAAAGAGGTCTCCATCTGTAACTATTTTTCCACCAGTTTTATTATCACTTGCTCGCTAACGACTACACTGTCGTTTAACGGTCAGATGTAAAAAACCATTGGTCACAAAACTTGATTTATTGTTGGCAACGCTGTTTGTATTAGCGATACCACAGTACGTCCACTAGTTTCGAAAGCGCTTGCAATTATTTCTAATCTAGTTCGTATCTATTTTAATTACGTGCTGGGTTAGCTGGGTACCAAAGCTCCGGCATTCCAAAGACAACATTGATCACAATACAGTTCTCTATTGTCGTTGTTACTTAGGTAGCTCAACATGTCTATCGCGTAAACGACCTCAAAACGGCATTCGACCTAGTCGAGCGTAATCTAACATAACTCAAGTCGGATCGAAATCTAAACGCGAAAGTTTACGTTTCGTTACTCAACCGCCTTCAAAATAATGTAAGCTCTATGTAGTAAATATTAGAGTTCATAATTGTCTTCTATAATCAGGGACACGTGCGGAATGGAGGTATTAATGGAGTCGGTTATCTACAACAAAGCATTCCAGCGCTTTACAATTCCGGCCGGTTTACTAGCGTGTTCGCTATCGTTCTTTTACTACAGCGCTTCATCGCTGCTGTTGCCTTTCGTACCGCGATGACTCAAGCCTCGGTAAACAGTATGCGGGGCGATGAGTCACCGTTTTACACATTCGCGTATAGCGTTTGAGTAGTGTTGTCAGTCTACAGTCGGACTCGTCAAGTAACCGAACCGTCCTAGGCGTTATATTGCAGGGTTTACTGCCAAGCGCCTAGACTTTAAACATAATTGGCGAGATAAGCTACTGGTGTAACAAACATTTCGTGTACGTTGAACAGGAACAAGTTTGTGTGAAAGTGTAGGTCTAGTTTTGTAACCTGTGTGTGTGCGTGTCGATAGTGAAACGGTCGATAAAGTTGGTGATCGTTCTGTGCTATTTGTGGATTCCTTACATACTGTTGAGTTTGTTAGTGATAAGTTGGATTTATGATTTGACAATGCCGTCGAATAAGAAGCTGATTTCAAAAATGCGCCAGATCGCGCAGTGGATCTTAGTGGCGCATGTGGTAAGTGGCTCATTCAATTCATTCAGATTGTACTTGGCGTTATCTAATGTTTGGAGTAAGATGAACTAGATACCATTAATGTTTGTATCTAAAATATTTGTAATAGCAAGATCTGAAGCTAATATGAGAAGCCAAGCATAATATGCTAATGAAAGATGTATGCATGAGATGTCGTACATGCATTAACTTTATTACTAGAAGATTCCAATGCAAACACATTTGCTCAAATGTTCAAGGCGAAATAAACTAAAATCGAGACAGCAGTAAGTAAATATTGATTAGAAGCCTCCAGGCAATCCCGGGGGTTGACTTAACTCAGTTACAAGTTCAGAGAGCAAAGTTTGCTCCTCGATACGAGAGGCACAATCTTTTCGCTTTTCAAATGTGAAAATAAAATCCTAATAAAATACCAATAAAACTTCTACGAACTCGGAAACATTGGATGAGATTAAAAGGAAACAGACAATAAAAGGAAAAATTGTCGTCTGTTGTTGACAAGTAACGAATCTAGCACTCAACTAAATCGTACCCAAACTTCATTTATCAAAGCTATGTTTTAGTCGAGTTCCTATTGTTCTCAATGAGCAGTATTGTCAATTACAAAAGATTTATTATCAGATCGCCACTCCATCCGGTTTGGAGGAACTTAGTTATGACTTTATGAGCCATATTATTCATTTCCTCGCCTTACAAAAGCTTAGGCTGTGACAGACAAACAACGTTTACAAAAGAAGCAAATCTGATCTGTGTCCCTTTTTTGTAGTCACAATGACGATCATAAAGGACTATTCAACCAAGTTTTTTAGTTCAACAAAAACTTGTCACACTCATTGTGTTTATTCCTGCAAAGCCATTGAAGAAGTGAGGAATAAATACAAAAGCATTCATTCAAAAGTTTAATCAGGTTTTTATAATAATCAGCTTTAATTCCTTATCATTATTTGCACATCTGATTTTCAAGTATGCTGAGAGGACGATGACCTTTTAGAAGAGGTGTTGAAAATTTCTTCCATAATTGCTCCCTTCATTGAAACATTCGTAAGGGTCTACTTAAAGAGACCCCCGGTCCTTTGGGTGACTCGGGGCTCGCAACTTAGTAATTAAGCTTATTTCCGCCGCTTGTTTTGTCGTTTCCGACAATTGTATGCTCAGTTTAGTCAAACATGCACCCGACACAAAATAGAAAATTTGAAAACAGAAAAGCAAATCCAATTTGGAGGAGACTTCATTTTATATCTCCTTCGATTTTTCATTGATGCCAAAGTAAACATTAATATTATGACTCGTTGACTAGACATGTCACAGACGCAGGGCTTTGCGCCAATATCACATTGAAATGCGTCGTCAAAGCCCATGAAAGTGAAAAGAATAAAAGACAATCTGTTTAATTCAGTAGTATGGGACCTGTTTGCGGTCTCTGGTTTGCTGAACGTGACCAGACAGTAGCTGGCGGCAGCCTAGGCATGACCGTGCCAATTGCCGGCCGGCAAATGCAATTCCACCTAACGAATTCTTATGTTGTTCTGTTTTATATTGCAATGCAATCTGTTCTGTTTGCACATCTGGGCGAAGCAAAGGGCAAATAGGTACCAGCGAGTTTTAGATAAATCCTCAATTCAGTGTCAGCACGTTCCATCGCAACAAGGAGATAATTTATTAAAATTGTTGTGTGTGGAGATTTTTACGTCGATAGTAAGTTGTTTGTCGTCATCATTTTTGTTATTGTAAACAAAACTGGCAATTGCGATGGTGACTCACTTTGTCTTCAGATACAGATGTTAAAAGCCTTGCTAATTAGTCACTACCTCCTTAATTCTTGCCTGCAAGGATGTAGGAAAAACTGCTAAGTAGGTAGGTACTTATTTTTGTCTGAACAATATGTTAACTTCTAGAATATTGCCAGTATTCTTACAAGTCATGCACAGGTTTGTCGTTCAAATATGGGCAAGTGTATACCTATTGGAAAATAATGCTTCTAGATATCTCCAGATCTATATTTTACAATATCAATCATTTCGTAAAATCCTTTTAAACACAAGTTTTTATAACGATGTAGGCAGTTGTTTGCTTTAGCAATCCTTATTTGATAATCGATTGATTCACCATCTAAAAATATTACTGGGTGCGGAAAAAATTCACGAAAAAAAATGTATAGCTATGCCCGCGCATTACCATATTGAAGTCACGCGACACCGCGCTATTTTAGTTCGGGATCCCAGGAGGCGTGTCTCCGATATTAATACATCGGGCCGGGCCGGTGACTCATCTGGCCGTCTGAAAGCTCCGTCTTGTCCCACATCCTTCATACTGTTTGTATTACTCATACTGGGTGAACCCGGAATCGTTTATATGGACGACTTCGCCGGTATCTAGAGCTTGTTTATTATTAACGCGATTGTCCAAGACAAATTATACAATTACGAATGCAAATTCAAACAAGAAGGAATCCCCGACGCTGCCAACACATTCTGAAACATCTCGGTCAGATATAAAAAAGTCTGTAGGAGATTTTTATCACATGGCAAAAGAACTTTTAAGGTCGCAATGAGTCACAACTAAGGACGTCAGTTCAGGCATGCTTCGAATAAAAAAATATATATACGCATTTATTTTAGATCCTGGATTCCACAAGGCTTACCAATGTTTCCGAGAAATCATTTATGTCTAGAAATAAAATATTAATGATATTATCCCCTGATGGTGTTAAATGTAAAATGTTCATCTATTTCCTTGTTAGTTCTTTGTCCGAGTCGCGACTCGATCTCAATCAAGGCCAGTATTGTTTATCTTATTTTGACTTCCTTCCTTAGATTGCTATTAGCTTTGAGTAATAGACATTGCCGTTCCCTAATTTACATTTTCTCTTTGAGTTGGGATTGGCAAGACTTGTTGCCAGTTTTTTAAATTCAAGTATTGGTACGATTTGTTTTTATTATGCGTTGAATTAGGGGTCGCATTGGTAATTTTCTGTTTCGGCTTTACAAATGTCTGATTTGACGCTTCTTCTCCTACAGTATCAGTACATTGCTTTACTATCATCGGTATCGTACTGGCAATGTCAATAATAAAATCCTTATTGCGGTTATGGTCCGAGGCTGTTACAGAATCTGTACCACAATGTAACAGGAAGGTAATTACAATGGTAATAGTCGAGTCTGCTACTATGTACCTACAAATAAGTAGTTCGAGTGCAGGAAGTGAGCTGTTGACTACTCTTCCCCCATTATACGATACAATTGATGAATGGCCAGGCGAGAGCATGTGTGCTTGAGCAGAATTCAATTTGATCCCTTTCAGAGCTAACCCTTACGCTCGAATGGCGCTATTGATTTGAATCTGTAAATAAAATGCTAGGGACGTGCTAGTTTTGTTGAACATGTTTTAAAATTATAGATTAGCGATATGGATGTTATAATTCTGGATTGAATTGCATTTACAAAATACGTGGAAATATTGTCCTTTTTGATCTTATGGTTCTAGTTTTATCTTCGTGAATGTTATGCAGATTAGATACTAGATATGATTTGATAAGATTGATTTTGGTAAGGCAGTTAAGATCACACTACTGGGGGAAATTCAATTCTTATTCTTATCGTTATACAATACAAATAGGTATCCATACTAAATGAAATTGATGGTAGATTTTAATTAAGCATCAAAATATGCAAATAAAGAGCGTAGAAATCTCTGTAGACATCGCAAATCAAAACTGGAGGGTGGCACGGCCGACGTTTAATTATGTAAATAAATTTTCATGCATAGCAAGGAATCGTTAAACAATGCGCCAGATGAACCAAGCCTACCCTTCTATAGCCAAAGTTTAAAAGAGAACTGCCCTTCGGGCAAAACCGGATCACCCTTTTGTTCTTTTTGACGTACCTACTTACGTCCAACTTTCGGACAGAATTCCATTTAATAAACACGTATTACAAGTAATGTATTACGTTATATCTTTGCATGGTTTAAAGCGTTACAAATGCCATAAATGTGTTGCGTAAAGAGTGATTACGTAAAGTACCGACGTGCATACGGTGAACTGTTTACGTAAACAACTGTCGAGTCGGAATCCATCTGAACTGCTACTAATTTAACCCTTAATGAGAAGTACGAGAGACCCTCCATGTCCGGAGGCGCGGAAGCGGGACTCATCACTGTCTCTAATGGCCTGAAACCACCCCCGGGTTAACCAGATATCGTCTTATAAACAGATTCGAAAAATAAAAACATGCGGTCTCGTCTGAATTGTTCTCTCATTATTTTTCGGTACGTGGATTTTAATTGCGAGATTTTTATGAGGTGGTATTCTTTGTGACTTATAAAGGGTTAAACGTGTGTCGTGTATAAATATATTGAATCTACATTGTGCACGTTATACTTTAGAGTTGTATATCGTACTTATTTTATACGTTACGTGCAACATGCTATTTTTTGCTGCCCTTTCAGACATGGCCGGATGAAATAAAAGCAACAAACATCCCAGCAATGCGCTATAAAAATTTGTCTTCGTACGAACAAAATTTGGCAGCGTCCCCCGAAATGTTATCACCTCATAGTATCGTCGATGCACACAATATCTCATAATATTCTTTATATCCGTGCCCATAAACAGAAACGGGTCGTGGTAATGACGCCCCGTTGAGGGGAGAGGACGTCTAACCGGCCGTTACGGTCGCTGAATATGTGACCGCTGCATTTTATCACCACTTTACTCTGCCACATAATCGACCTTCATGATGAAGGGCTTCTTTCCGACTAATAGTTGGTTGGTATGCGATGCCCCTTGTCCTACATGTTTGATGCCGACTTTTGTAGGGTTAATTGTTCGATAAATTCCCTTTAACTTATTAATAGAGCAATTTGGAGAAATTCCACAGCTTAGGATCCCAGACTCAAACATTACCGATATTGAAGGAAATTGAATTAATTTCTATTTCTTATTGTTCCAGGTTGAATTCATAGAAGCATACTGCACACCTCGCGACACAGCCCGCCGCTCCCCACAACGCAGCCGGCGCTCCCGAGAGCAGCGCCGCTCCCCCGAAGCCACCAGATGGCGCTACGAATCCCGTCGCACAAACTACGACTTTGACTCGTGTCGGAGACCTTACGAGTACGAGAGTCGTAGAAACTACGGACGGGAATTCGACGGGGATTCAGGGAGACGAGCGGAGTTTGACGCGGGGTCGGCAAGACGTCGAGCGGACTACGAATCCGCAAGGAGGACCGACTTTGACTTGTCGGCTCCTAGTGTGTCAAGGCGAAGCCCTGAGAGTGCCCCTGAAGGCTCAGTGGAATCTCCGCCAGAACCGGCACCATCAGCGCCATTGAGGCACGAGAGACAGACCAGACACAGGTCTCAACCATACTACGAATCTGGTAAGTTGAAAAACAATAATTTTAGGTATCAGAGGGAATATCCGTAATTACAAAAACAAAAGAGTAGGTAACCCACGAAACAATGACAAGCCGAAAGATAACATAGATGAATCACATAAAGCATAACAATAGTAATATTGTGATAGTGCCAATTCATGCCTGTTGAGTTCATAATGTTTTTATATCAAAAATTTAAAGTGGGTAGTTGATAAGATTAGTTGAAATAGATTGCTAGTATTTTTCGGAGTGAATTTTGATAAAAATAGTATCGATTTCGATAATATTCATTTTTTTTCAAACTACGAACTTTTCAAGACAGAAAAATGTGAGACAACGAAACTGCTGATGTTAAAAAAAACAAGAAGCTTCACTTCCGTTTATTTCAGCAATGCTACAATGTAGCTGTATCAAGCAAATTGGCTATTCAATGTTACCAATTGATTGGCAAAACATCCTTGAAAGTTTTGTTAAAAACACAATTCAGATTACATTCAAATCAGCAGTTTGCTTACAACAATTTTTATGCAATCCAATACACTGATTTCCACATATTTTATACTACAATATTTAGAATTCAAGGCGAAATTCTTGGTATGAGAGCTACCAGAATATAATTTTTCAGAGTAAAAATAAACTTGGTTAGCAAGAAGAAGCCACTCAAAAAATGAAAAGTTGACGTTAAATAGCAGGATGGCTTCCTAAAAACAACAAAATTTTGCGCTTCATTTCCCGGTTTTCATGGAAGCTCTTACTTTTCAAGAACATCCTCGTCTAGGACGGTCGGGACAAAGGGTCCATTCTTCCAGGGCAACAATCGTGGCAGAGCCTAGTTAGGCCATTGTTTTCACTGTGGTTAGAGATATACACTCCCCTTCTTTTATTAAAACAGCAAACCGTCTCCTCGGATTTAAAAGATGGCATCTTTGTTCCACAATCTTGGCAATTAGGTCAGTTTAATCGGGTACAAGTGTTGGTATGTGATACTGGCGCATAATAAATAACCGACTGGTTGGATATTTTCCCGAATTTATGGGTAAAATACCGCTGTAATGATCATTGAAATAATAGCCGTAAAGTAATTTTCATTAATAATGATTAATGTAAGAGTGTTATACAATTACATCAACTTGATGTTCTCTAATATCTGTAAAAGCATTAAAAATGTCTTCTTCAGTCATATTTCTGCTTACGTAACGAAATATTCTGTCTTTTTGTAATACAATGCCTTTGCGTGCGACTAAAGCCTTTGCATCAAAGTACGTCCACGTTATCGGAAAATACAAGTACCAAGTATTAATTACAAGATTGCAGTTTTTTTATCATTCAGGGACTTTCATTCGCTAATGCCAGCTAGTATTGAAGTAACAATAGCAAGTTTTAATCAGCCCTTTTGTCGTTTGTCCGTCCGTCTAGACATGGCTGAAAAAATTTCCGGGGTTTTTTTATAATAACTGAGGCTTTAAGTCGGTATGTTCGCTTTTAGATTAGTTTTTTTCCATCGTCGCTAGTTTACTGTGAAAGGCTTTGGTTTGATAACCCAAATTTGGAGAAGTCCCTTGGGTATCAAAAGGTTTGGTATAAATAGAGTTGAAAATCGAATGAAAATCTTTAAGTACGATACGTACAAGTCGATTACCTTTAACCTTTCACTGCCAACGCGTTTCAGAAAGACATTTAACACGTTAATCGCGGCAATTTAACAAATTTCGAGTCGCGCGGCCTGGTCATCCACGCGGAAAAGTAATTACGTCACGTAATGACGTCACTTACCCTCCCATCTGCACTCTCAACGTCGCTAATAGACAATTTGCACAGTTTTTGACGTCGTTTAGTTCAATCGACGCAACATGTTGAACGTATTGGGACTTCTCTTATATTTGATGACGGCAATTTCGCTAGCAATTGTGTTTATGACAATGTGTTTCAATAAAAAGAGTGTTCCATAAAAAAATATGGAGACTAAGTTTTATTTAAGACCCATTCGAAAGACGGTAAAGACCATATAGGATAATTTAACTACAGCAAGTTTTAAAATAACATAAAAAATAAAATAAAAACTCAGTATCACAATAAAAGTTTTACGAACTACAAAGAACAATGCTCTACAGAGTAATCTAAATGAGGCAACGGAAAATACGGTATTAAAACAAAAGAGGCGCAGACCTTGTTCTAGGGAGCGCATTAAAAAAAGTTTATTATAAAATGGCATACTACGACTGCCTACGATTCGTTAGTTCTTTCCTATCGTCGTGGCTTTTAAAATCCAGACTTTTATGTTCATGATGCATTCAGAAAGAGTCCTTTGTTATACCAAGCAAGAAGTACTCGTTAGAGTATTTCGTCGTGCCTTTGAAAATAACATTAGCTGTGCTTGTAGGCACGTGTATGAGGGGTTTAACGTATTCATTAACTAAGGTAAAAGTCCTCCAGATACGATTGAAATGGAAATGAATAAGTTTTAAAACGAGGGAGTAATGTCAAGGAGCGTCGTTTCAAATGCGTCGTAAATCTCAGTATTATGTACACATAGCTTATAATGAAATTGTTCTTGGTGAATGTAAATAATGATAAGTACATAGTGTAGACATAATTTAATATCAAGATAACTTTATCAACATCATCGCATAATAATAAAGGAGACAAAATATGAAATTTTCAAAGCAGATGAATGATCATATTTCGCAGTAATTACTATAAATAATGCTGTGGCACAACAGTTAAATGAATATTCCGAATATTTCCAAAACAGGACGTTTATCAAAAGCACCCTTTGTCCTTTCACTTCACCCCTTCGAGGGCAAATAACAACTACTGGCAACGATGTCTAATTTATAACCATAGAAATTCGACAATAGCATTCTTCACGAAGTCGGTTGACTAGCATCAATGAATTTATGGACATACTTTTGGATTTAAAAAAGAATTTATAAACTTTTCCACGTTCTTGAAAAAATGCTTTTCAATTCAATATTAACAATTGGTTGCATTCTTGAGGGGATGTGGATTCACAATCCGGACGTTGGGGTTTAAACGACGACGTCACTTGAGACAAGCTGAGCCACATCAGAAATAGGAGAAAAATTGTAAATCCGCGTCTGGCTCGTTACCGACTTTAGTTTATCTAAAGCTACTTCAATGTCACTTGAATGCGCACTCATTCTCTACAAATTGTATTCATAAGTATGTAAATTGTTTTGTTATAATTCTCTTCACGTATTATTTCTCTTTTGTTTTAGAATCATCATCAGAGGATCGATCGACCTCTTCAGAAGGCGAGGAAGACGAATTCGGCGAATTTGATCCATTCGCTACAGCACCTTCTCTACATTCCCCAGACAGTGGTCGTTCCGACCCACGTTACGCTAACGCGCCACGCAGAAACCCAAGTCCTTACTACTACGGTGATCTGTTCAAAACACCTCAACAGCAGCAAGCACCGTCTGCTCCTACTATCTCTACAACATCATCTTCTCGTGGCCCCCGGTACAGGAAGTCAGCCAGTCTAGACGCACCTCACGTTGCTCCCAGACCGAATCTACCCAAAAGATTCTCAGTTGCTGAAGATGGTTTCCGTGAGCTAGAGCGCTCATCATCTTCGTCTGGTGAGAGCGCGTGGATGCCGCCAAGGCGTCGCGGGCGCGACGCGGCCGGCTGCGTGTGCGCCGCGCCCGAAGATGTAGAGGAGCGCCAACCTTCTCGCAGCGTCTTTTACGTGCCGGCGCCACTGCCCCGCTGGCCGCAAGAGATGACCACCAGACAGATCTACGAAACAGCGTTCGACTGCAAAATTGCACGTTCTGATGATGACTTGGATGACTTCGATAGGGTTAGCAACCACCCTGCTCTTCTGCAAGCTGAGGACCGAAAAGTTATTTCTTCCGCGTCATCCGCTTTTGAAGCCGTTGAACGTAGTGAACCAGACTACAAAGGTCGCCGCAAGGTGACTATGAAGACGGACAGTGTTCGACGTTCCAAAATCCCCACAATTCGTCAGAAAAGGGAGAATGAGAACAACGCTTGTGCCTTGTCAGAAGAATTGGAAAAAGTTCATATTGAGGAAGACGGACGAACAGCGTCAGCGTCTCAACTTCCACTTCGCGGTTACACTCCGTCGCCGCCATCTACAGCACCTTTGCCGACAAAATTTCAACAGAAAGACGGCTCTGCCATGAATAGTATTAAAAGCGCTCCGAATTTGCCTCAGTCGCAACCTGCACACCCTCGTCTTAAAGACTTAAGGTTGCCAGTGAAGTCACTGCGCGCTCGGGATACACCTACGAGTAGCGATGCTAGCATGGCTGACGTCAAAGGTTCAGTTTCAACTGAACTGGATCTTGGACAACGTCTGAGAGATTCGAGTCGCGAGTCTCGCGATGGTGATGATGAGGGAGGGCAATCAAAAGACGGTATTTTTTTAGAGATTAAGGGTCGGCCCACTTCCGATTCTGACACACCTGAAATGAATCGGTACACGGGGCCAAAGGGGGTCGGCCCTATAATGGAGTTTAAAGGAAGGCCTGGAGTAATTCGTCCGCGTCGCAAGTACTCTAGTACTGAAAGTATGGCTACAAGCAGCAGCGGAGGCAGCATGGAGTCACTGCGAAGTAGTAATAGTGAAGGAGACAGGAGTAGTAGTAGTTCCGAAAGTCGTCATTCGTCTTCGCTAAGTTCACACAGCTCTGATTCAGGAAATGTGCCTTTCACAAAGTCACATCATCACATGCAGCTGTCGGGGTTTGGGCACCACCAAACTAAGTTGCATATTTTAAGCCCCATTTCTGATAAATCTTCACAAGAACAAGCATCAGAAACATCTGACAACAACAAAAATAACAACTCGCAGAAAGTATCTCCTGAAGACTGTGACACGGGTAACACGATGCAAACGACCGTTGAGATTGTTGCCAAACCTAAACGACGTGCGTTACAAAACAGGAATCTTTTGAACCTGACATTTAGACACTCAACAACTGGTGATTCTGAAATTCAAGGCTCCGATAGTGGAATTTCAATCCACTCGCGAGAAGGCGTAGACTCACGAAACGCTTTCGTTAATTTCAAAAACAGTAACACTGAAGAGGAACGTAAAGATGAAGATGTGGATCTGTCTGATTTGCCTTTCGACATGCCTAAGTTGAGGAGACGACGGGCTGAAGCCGAAGCCGACTTGCGAACCTTGCCATTTGACATGCCCAAACTGCGTCGGAAGTTACGCGGGCAGTCATTACAACTGAATAACGACTTTGGAGGGGCTATCTCAAACGCCTCTTCCAGCCAAAGCGTGCAAGACTTAAATCAAGGTGGGTGTTTTCGGAATATTTAAAATGTTTCTATTAGCTAAAATCGAATCACTTCAGAACATTCCAATTCTCTTTAATAATTCGATCATGTCAGAAGGATTTACATGTCAATCTTGTAAGCAAGAAAGTATACACCTATACTACCGAAGGGTCTGTCGACTCAAATTGTTGGTTCTTTCTAACTCAAAGCGACCGCCACCGCATTATGCCGATTAAGACGTATGACTCCGGATTGCTCCACGCGAAATTCTCTGGTCCAACGCCCATCCAATATTTAATTTGCTTGAGTGCTTTTTGAGGGAACTTTTTCCTGTATATGTTGGGAGCAATTTGTAACCGTTCAGTTGAGTTAGGAGTTCGTTTCGCAGAGAATTGCGTGTGGTTTGACGTAATAAGTGGTGGCGTCTTAGATTCAATCCATGCTAAGAACAAAAGTTTTCTCACTTGACAGATTTCCTAATTCAGTGTTCTTTTTGTTTTCAGGAAACAAACACAAACCGAAATTGGAGTTGAATTTTGATAGCGGCAGCGGTGGTTCTGGCAGTTCTAAGGGATTGCGTTTGAATTTGGGACCTATTGCTCCGCCTCGAGATTTGGTTGACGCTTCTCTTCCACTTGACCGACAAGGGTGAGTTTCTTCTCAAAATCACAATTAACCACAACGAACTTAAATCTTTTGGCAGCAATACAGGAATTAAATAACATAAACTAATTGGTTCTTATTTTATTGCTTACAGGTGGTACCACGGAACCTTATCGCGCGTTGAAGCTGAGAGTCTGTTAAGGGATGCGGACGAGGGCGCCTTTTTGGTTCGAAACAGCGAATCGGCCAAACACGACTATTCGCTAAGTCTGAAGTGAGTATTCACTATCACTTAGAGCATCTTAGTCATGTTGTTTATTATCAACTTCAGTTAGTTCCGTCTTTGGAAGATTTTTAACACAGCTTTGCTAATTTTGGTTTTTTCCTTGTTTTGCAGATCGACACGTGGTTTTATGCACATGCGTATTTGCCGTGCTACGGACGGCTACACTTTGGGTGGTGCGGCGACAGCATTCCCGACTGTCCCAGCTCTAATGCGGCACTACGTCACTGCCCAGAGGCTTCCAGTACGAGGTGCGGAACACATGGCACTGTCCACACCTTTGCCAGCCGTCCTACTATGAACAGCCCATCAGGAAAGTTGGGTTTTTAATTTTTGAGTGAACCTCGATCAGTCGATCGGCCGGTTCGAAGTTCGGAAAGGTGTACATAAACAGCGATCGGAAATTCAAGGTGTGATGATTTTTTGTTTAGATTGCTGAAGAAAGCACAAGTGAAGGAGTTAATTATCGTATTTGTATAGCTTTAGGAACCCAGTGAATAATACCAAAGAGTTAGAATTCAATGATTTTTGCTAATGAACTGGCTTACATTTATTTGTATACGCTCAGGTAGCAGTGTAATTATGCTAGTCCAGAATATCGCAGCCACATATATAAAATATATCGTATATTATTTATTCGCATATAATCATTTTCACATTTAAATGTATACTGTGTGTAACGAAATAGGTACTTATGTTGTCTTGCTTCGAATTACTCATTCATAGTTTATCTTATGCATTGATACCATATATCTTTTATTAATCAGTGTTAACTGTATGTATATTGTACGTTTGTTTGATATTGACGCAAACGATGATATTAGGTAGTTATATTGTGTGATAATTCGTTTTGCAAAACAATTTGCGATGAATCATCAAAACATAATATTGACCTCTGTATTCATTTGTAATAACATGGCCTAAGCAATATACTAGTAACGTCATTAACTTTCTACTATCGGTATTGTCGGGTATAAAGACGTCAAGCTTAAGCTAGACTTTGAAACTATTATTCTTGAACCGTAAAGTATAGAATTCTGCCACAAACTACGTAAGTTTGAAAGTAAAGGAAAATTCCTTTATTTTGGAACACAATGACTGGCGCGTTACGAAGATACTTAATTTTATAACTGCAATAGAAAAACGCTTTATTGCAGTCATTATTTAGATCTATATTGCCATGATTCACAAATCACGTAGATACAGGTGTGAAGAATCAAGTCTGAATATAAATTTGTTTAAACAATAAGTGACTCACTGTGAAAACATTCAACTTTATATTAAAAGCGCGTAAACTGCTTACGCAAACTATAAAATGTATTCAGCAAGGTTAAAAACAAATCAGATTGCAAACCGTAGAATATTTATGTAGCAAACATGAAATAGGTGGGTACAGTTGTCACATTGATGAGAACATATATAAAATAGAACCTTGATGTTATAGATACAAGGTTGAGTTTAGTAGAGATTGTAATAGCATGAGTCATAAGCACGTGGGTCGTATAGACACGAAAATAATATCGATTTAGTACAAAACTGTACGGAGTAGAGTTGATGTCAGTTGGAACTTTTATACACTGTATGTCAAACATAGGAGATATAGTACTACTTATTTATATCGGAACCTCAAGTGTGTGTGCTAATTTTATTAGTCAAATTGTCGGAATTTCTTGCTTGCACACATGCATAATTGTCGTCAGGCGATTAAACATGTTCTAGAAACAAAAGAAGCAAATACACTTGAGGCACAAAACTTTGGCCAACATAAACGATATTAAATAGAAATAAATTTTGATATAGCTTTCATACTATAGTGAAGTCATAAGCTAATCATGAAAATAATGGCACATAACAGAATAATATAAGATCATAGATGAAGATTGCACATGTTATGTAACTCTCACATGATGACTTATTTATATTTTTTGTTATATTAGAATTTAAGTAGAGTAACGGGATGGAATAAGGGGCCCTCAAATAAAGGATAGTTTTAGTTCCTCTTCATAGTTTTATATCACTTGGTACTTTTACAACGACATTGATTGGCGGCCAGTGGTATACTGCATGAAAAGTGTAGCAGCTATATTTAATAGATTCTTCTGTGATTTTGTGTTTAATACAATAAAAGCCAAAAAAATGTTGTGTATTATAAATTAAGTTCATCGTATTTATTGTGTAACGCATATTCATGCTTAATTATGTTCACATTTGTCTAATAATACAACAAGATCTCATGAAATACTTCCTCTGGATGGTTCAGTTACCCTAGTGTTAATTTTGATTGATTTGTACCTGATTTTTTGAAAGAAACGTTGGTTGAGACTTAAAAATAAATTACGTTTTAACAGATTTATTTTGTTAATTAATTTAGTGATCATTAGAATAATATTAACGTAGATATGTATGGGAAATGAACGAATTTTTCGCATGTATGTGACATTTATTATTGTATGTAATTACTTAACCACCGCAAAGCAGCTTTTGCAAGCGTGCAACTAATTTTAATATAGAACTTAATATACCGTTTAATTATTATTAAGCAGTGGTACTTAATACATGAGAAGGGGAATCATTTGGGTCCAGAATCATCGTCTCTGACGATTTTTAACAAATCTACATTTTGTAGAAAACATAATTTCTTAATCATCCGTCTCATGTACTCTGTACGAAGTATGATTATGTAGTAAACGCGTAATGGAAGGTAGGCTAAAGATATCGGATGAAATTTATTTGGAAGTTTTGAAAACGTGTCAAAATTTTTTTCATGAGCGAAGTAGGTCCCGAAACGGAGTTAGGTAAAAATTATAGCTTATAGTAGTTATAATCAACTGTAATTTTGAAGGTGTAGTTTGAAATTGAAGATGAAATAAATTCCATAAAAATGACATGAAATTGCTTTTATTCCAATTTACCTATTCCCATACCCCCATTTTAGTATTCTATGAATACTGAAAAAAAAACAACAAATAAACATACATGGCATCATGCCTGTAATGCCCGTGCGGTTAGGCAGAGATCTTCCTCATAGTACAACCACATTTCGGCAGTTATGTTTTAGTTTAGTCCCAAGTAATAGGGACCGAGCTTATTGCCATCAACCGGGCACAAACCCAGACTCCGTGGCTCCTACTAAGAAACCCAATAATATTTCCCGACCCGGGAATTGATAAAATAGTTTCTAAAAAATATTGCCCAAATTATTTAGCACAACACTAGACTCAACAAGACTCAAGAATGTGCACTGAAATAGGGTCTTTGAGAGGCAATACTCCATTGTATGCGGCTCAGTTGGTCGGTCAATCGCTGCCATCTGGCTGATAGGCTATTATTACATAATAGCGCACGAAAATCTATGCCAACTTTAAAATTGTTTGTCCTGTCTGACTGTTAATGTACAGCTCAAAACCACTGGACAGGTCGGGGTGATAGGTAGCTATTTTGATAAATTCGACTCCTAAGCTCCTTAAATATGGGTTGATTTTTGTAGCAAAATCCGTCCGTCTGGCTAACAGCTATCATGACGATTTTGATAAAATTCATTAAAATCAAAAATTCAACTCCTAATTTGCCCCAAACCATATTTAGGAGCTAAGGAGTTCCTAAGCTCCTTAAAAATGGATTGTTTTGTACACGGGCGTAGCCAGGTTTTAGTATCGGGGGGGGTTCAAGAAAATAAAACGACTAAAAGTACATAAAATAAACCTTATATTCGTAAGAAAATTGAGAATTGGGGGAGTCCTTTTTTGAGCAGTGGGACAGTATAATACTAAATATAAAAAAATACGTTCTGTTATATACCTACGCATTACAGAATTAATCTTCTGTTTTTCTTTTTAAATATATCCACTACTTCATTCGCATCAATTTGTATCCCATAGTGAATGTTCATGAGAGCCAAGCCGTTCAGTCTGTTTTCACTCGTTGTGTTCCGCAAGTAGTTTTTAAGTCTTCTTAGGCTTGAAAAAGTCCTTTCTGGGGTAGCAGTGGAAACAGGTATGGTAGCCAATATTTGCAACAATGTGTAAATATTTGGATATAATTTTTGGTCGCAGTTATCTAAACATTCCAGAGCTGATTTTGGAATAGGGGAGGTGAGAGTCATAGCTGCTTTCCACACTTCAAGTTCTGCTTTTACGACAGATATACTTTTTTCGGGCAGCACTGTCGAATACATACGAAATGCCTCTTCAATTTCACAACCGGCCGCAAAATTTGATGGTAACACACCGGATAGTGCCGATATTACTTTACGGTGTTTTGTAAACCTCTCAATCAATTGCTGAATTGTATGGTCGAGAAATGGGATGAATAAATTTATTTTATAATACGTGGATATATCCGACGCAGGAATATTAGATCGATTCAACTGCCTTCCGACAATACGTGGCATAAGCAGTATACCACCATTTTCTTCGAGCAACACCTTTGCTTCTTCATAGAGATGGAGGTACTCTTCGTCAACTTTATGCCTCAAAAGTTGCAAAGCATTAATAACATTATCCACGTGGCTGAATGCTGTTATGATGTCTGTGTTAATGGCCTGCAGTTGCTTTGACAGCGACAATGTATAGCTCATGACTTTTTGCAGAATCACTAGGCACATAACAAAATTCGAAGATAGAAGTGTGTTAAGTATTTGGACGGCTTGTTGCGATGTTTCTTTATTGTGGCTAGATTGGAGTTCTTCGAGAGTATGCACAATTGCTGAATAAATTTCTTTAAATCTTATAACGGCTTCATGCTTATGAACCCACCGTGTTTCGCACATTGCAAGCAAACTTTTTTGATGATCAGCCGGTAATAAATCCCTAATTTTTTCTTTCAGAACGGCAGTGCGTTGAGCCGAATGTCTAAAGTAGGAACCAACAGACTGTATGACCCCAACGCAGTTTCTTACATCTGCTTGTGAACATGAGTCAGCAATAGCGAGGTTGAGAGAGTGTGCACTACAATGTACATAAAGAGCAAGAGGACAGTCTTGACGAATATATGCTTGGGCACCGTGCAAATATCCACTCATAGCTGCAGCCCCATCGTAACCTTGACCAACCACATGAGAACATTCAAGTCCATGTTTTTTCAGAGCTGTAATTATGAGATTTGCTAGGCCGGATCCTGTCACGTCAACAGTTGGAATATACTCTAAGAACATTTCTTTAACTTTATGTTGTTTAGCATCTTTTAAATCAACATATCGTAAGCACAACGAGACTTGCTCCATACGCGCAATGTCAGTCGTCTCGTCAGCGAGAATCGCAAAAAAATTAGCTTCCTTTACTTCATTGATAATCTTATGTTGAATAATTTCACCACAAATGTCAATTATTTCATTTTGGATTTGTGGGCTCGTGTAAAGGGCATTCTTCTGAGAAGTGACCAAATGCTCAGAAAGATCTTTATCCCCAGATTCAGCTGCGTACCGCAATAGTGCTCGAAAATTACCCTCATTCTGAAGTGGTTGTTCAGGCTCAGGTGTAATGTGGATCCGTCCCGAATCAGTTTTACCTCTTAAAGGTATACCTTGTTTGCCGCAAAACAATATTCCTTTTACGATAGGGATTAGTTTCTTTCGGTTTTCTTGTTGCTGTCTCTTTCTTTCAGAAGACAACTGCTCATCGACTGAAACCACCTGAGAAGACATTACTTTTAGGAAGTTATCTGCGAGTTCCGAATTTCGTTTGTGATATCCTGATTTAGCATGAGTTTCAAATATTTCTAGTGCATTTTTCCACTTGCAAAAAGGATCGGTTACAAGCTGGCCGACCCGCTGATGGCCCCCTTTACCTTCATCAAGCGAACGTCTCATAACGACGCAAATTCTACAGTATGCTCCACTTTTATATTCAGAATATGCCAACCAGGGGAATCTTTCCATCCATTTCATTTGAAAGCGCAAATTTCGTTTTGTAGAAACGGGAAACTTGTAATCTTCAGGTGGAGTCCAAGGCTCTTTTAAAATTTGGGCCTTTAGATATTCATCCTCGATATTGTCTTCAGTCGCATAGAAACCAACATCCAATTTAGCAGAACGTAAAGATGACGTAACAGGTGAGCTGGTACTGCTGCTGGTCGGTCCCTGGCTAAGTGTAGGCTCGGTAGTGGTAGGCATGAAACAGGGCGCCGGCGACACCACCGACTCGGTCTCGACATTGGACACTGCAGACGAAGTCGAAGGCTCGTTTGTCATCACAATTTTATTGTCAGCTTGCAGACTAGTTGTTGGTCCCAAAAACTCTTCTTCACGGGTAGCCGCTTGACCGCACCACTTTTTCCAATACTCCATACCTTTAAGCTTATCGCCTTTTCTTTTGTTTTTCTCCATTTTCTTGTAACCTAAAATAATAATAAAAATACTATACGTTAGGTTAGTATTTTACAAATTTAGTTATAAAATCATTTAAACATATTATGTAGTGGAAATTCTAAAAACACTTACGTAGGTTAAATCACAAAAAATACAAAATAACTTTTAATACTCTTCTTGTCACTTGTTTCAAAATAACTTTACGTTCACAGTAAAATGCAATCTGCTTTACTAGTCTCGCTCGGTAATCGTTGATCGTAGGTAATTCAAATTCAAAATTTGTCTATGAACGCGACAAGTGCGCGTGGGATACGAAACGGCACGAAAACATACGAAGGTTACCGAATGCGATCGGTTAATCGACGGTGGCGAAGCGCGCGGCGCGTGGGATGATAGGAAATGCAAACCACATATTTTATTTCAGTTCCGGCATAGTAATGAATGAGATATGCCGCACGCCTGTCTTTATTTTAATTTTATGAATGTTAATATCTAAACTTTTCGGGGGGGGTTTGAACCCCCAAAACCCCCCCCTGGCTACGCCCGTGGTTTTGTAGGAAAATCCGTCCGACTGGCTAATAGCTATGATCACGATTTTGATAAAACTCATTTAAATCAAAAATTCATCTCTTAATTTGCCCCAAACCATATTTAGGAGCTAAGGAGTTCCTAAGCTCCTTAAATATGGGTTGAAAGTAAGAAAATCCGTCACCGGTCGAAGCCGGTATGCAGGCTAGTAAAATTATAAATCTGTAATAATTATTAAACACGGCATAATAGTTAGCATCAAACGGGTAATAGAAAGTTGTATTGTATTGTATTGTATAACGGGCTGGTGTCCGCAACTCCACGTCCAATGCGCGTATTTTGCGTGCGGAATAGAAATACCCAAAGCTTCTACCATCTTATCAGTTCTGATAAATAATACCCAGAGCACAGCAGTTTTGAGGTCAAAAGACTGATGCTTCCTGTCCATGCACCTTCGATGTACACAAATTACTATGTAAATATGTTCGTTACTAAGTTGTTAAACTTTAATAAAGTTTAATCAATAACATAGATTACTTAAAAAAAACTTGCACACTGTCTGTACTTTTTATATCAGCGCCATCTATCTAGGTATGAAAAGAAATATGCAGAGGTCAAAAGTTTATTTTTGAAACTAGATGTCGCTTTCCACTCTCTTCATAAGCCTTGTGCTATGAGCGACATCTACAATTTGAGTCAAAAATTATTTGATGCAGGGGCAACAAACAATAGGCAGATCATACAACAATAATTCTAATAAGAATATACAGATGTCGCTGCAAGAAATTGTGGAACAACAACGAAAATCACATGTGAGTGTTTGGCCACTTTAACTTTTTTCTAACCTAATATACGGGTGGAGGTGGAAGGGACACCGACGTGAAAACGGTTACCGCGTATTCAGTACATCATAATGAGCGAGGCCACATAGAAATTTTTCATCGGTTATTAAACAAAAAATCTGCTGTTTCCTACAAAAGTGCAATGTCTAAAAGGTTAAAATGTATGGAACAGCTGATTTCTTTTTTAATAACCCATGAAAAATTTCTATGGGGGGGGGGGGGGCTTAGAATGTTGTACTGAATACGTGGTAACCGTTTTCACGTCGGTGTCCCTTCCACCCTGTATAATAACAATAATTTAATACACAAGTAATATCGATTTGCAGGACGCGCAAAGAGTTATTGGGTTTTTCCATACGGAATTTTCTCAATAGAACCGAGCCTGGATTTATGCCCGGTTGATGGCAATAGGCTCGGCCTATTTAAAATGGAACTTTTTTGTGCATTTAAAAACACATTAGTAATTAAGTACTTACATAGAGGTATTTTCGGCTGTTAGGTTTAATGTATCAAGGGTAATTGGATCATACATTCACCTATAAAGGTAATTCTCACTAGTAAATGACCTAAAATGAGATATGTCAAGTCGCTAGCATAAGGGGGTGCCCACACATTTCGATTTTTTTAAACTTAAACGTAAGGTTTTCTCTATATATTATTTTATTAGACACCATGAATGCACTATCATAAAAATAATTTAAAGAAAAACAAAAAACCCGACTGTGTAAAAACTAATTTTTAAAAATACGTGAAAAAATTAACTTAAATAAAAACTAAAAAGAAAGAAACAAGCCCAGTAGTTTATATCATAAATTCTAATGCAGAACAGAACGACTCACAGTCGGGGCCCCTTGGGAAGATTTGATTGGTAAAATTTGAATGGGCCCCGACTGTGAGTCGTTCTGTTCTGCATTAGAATTTATGATATAAACTACTGGGCTTGTTTCTTTCTTTTTAGTTTTTATTTAAGTTAATTTTTTCACGTATTTTTAAAAATTAGTTTTTACACAGTCGGGTTTTTTGTTTTTCTTTAAATTATTTTATTTTATTTTATACTTTTTAGTTACGATTCATTGACTTCGATAAAAGATGGTAAATTTCGCAATCTAGTCATTTCATTGAGGGAGTTAATATCGTGGGGATTATTTAGTAACTTGCGGTGGTCTAAACTACTGATGATTAGTCCCTTTAGAGACCTAACTCGGCTCAAAGCTACATATGACCTTTAGCAAAAATGCGTCAACTTAAGTCAACCACAGCTCGGTCCAAAGTAGTTCCTTGGAGCTTGTGTACAGTTACACCCCAGCACAATATCAGTGGCAACATTTTTCGCTCTATTTTACCCTGTCCGCGCAGTGCATCGAATTCTGTCGTCGATGGTTCGATTCTGACTCCTACTCCAGGAACATTGTTTTTAATCGCTTTGTCGTCAAATTCTAGATAAACAGCCTGCGGCAATTCTCCGGGTTCCGATTGGTCCCTCCGAAGAGCTGGCCACTCAACTGTTCTTATAACACCCATTGCTCCGTTAACAAGACCATGGATAACATTCAAATTTCTTCGTAACATAACTCGTGATCCTAAACCGATTGTTAAATATTTAACGATTCCTCCAGTTTTGTTAGGATCATCAGAAACATAAACATCTTTCGGTTTTTGACCATATGTTTTCGATTCTATTGATATATCAACTGCATGTAATTTATACAACCTAGTAGTTTTTGCCAATATAGTTGTCATCTTTTGATTATGTTCATCGACCTGTCTAGTAGTTGGGAAAACTCGATGATTTCAATGAGATCGTCTATCTCTACCCGTCGACTATCTAATATCTCCAATTGTTGCATTGTCAGTTGACCGACTCTAAGATTATTTAATATATCCACAAATGTTGTGTCATGTCCTTGTCTCATATTTTGTGGTAACTCACAGAAATCAAATAGATGCCAGAGGTTGACTTCACCTATTAACGTCGCAGGTTGTCGATAGCAATAAGCCCCGCCAGTTGTTTTGGACACAGGTGGCAATTGCATTAGATCACCAAATAAAATAATATTACAACCACCAAAGTGCAGTCGATTATGCTTCATTTCGTGAAGGCGTAGATTAATATTCCGTAGCGTTAGGTAAAGTACCATAGAAATCTCATCTATTATCACCCAATCTATAGATTTCCATTTCTGTCGTTCTCTTTGAAGGCGTTCGCCAGTTAAAGGCCGCAGGTTTTCAAGTTTAACTCGCAGTCGCAGTTTTTAAGATATTATAGCGAAAAACTTATTAACTACTGGGCCGGCCGGCAGTCTCGACATAGATACCGACATTGTCGCAAACTTTCGATCGCTTAATAAGAACGAAAAAATTCGGTTGCAATAACGTTGCTAGCGAGAAATGCAACTCTAAACATCCAAGATGAGTTTCTCGCAAGCATCGCTATTGCAACCGAATTTTTTCGTTCTTAATAAGCGATCGAAAGTTTGCGACAATGTCGGTATCTATGTCGAGATTGCCGGCCCTGATGTACCATGTGACAGAAATGTAATGATGATAACAAAAAACAATAGGAATCCAAATTAAATATTTTCTTCATGCTTTTTCACTGTTTTTTTTTTGTTTGTATATCGTTTATACTTGAAATAAAAACAAATCAATAAGTAAGAAAATTAGCGAGAATGATTGTTTTGTTAAACAACTTTAAATCGTTATATATCCTAAACTATTATTTAAAATGAAAAATGATAAAAGGAACCTAAAGATGATTTTAAAATACCTATTCAACGATACCCCACTTGACATAGTTCATCGACTTTTTTTTTCATTTTGACAATATAGCGTCTGGTTGTCGCTGTGGTGAATTTTGATTACTGTCATGTCTTTAGTGACACTCGCACATACATACATAGACTGATAAACACATTACCCTCCTTTGCGTCGCGCAGTCGGGTATAAAAAAAACAAAATTATACGTAAGTGGACGTACAATAGCTTTAAAAGGAATTGTCTATCCACACTGTTCGCAGACAAAATTAATGAAACATCCCTTTGACCCTTTCGGGTGGCTTCCGTCAGTTTTTCACCCAAAAGCCATTAAGCCCTCTAAGTGTTTCTGTAAAAGGACCTCTACATTTATAAGTATATAAATGGCTTCTTCATTGAGTCATAATTCACCTTAACTTTTTTGACAAATCGCTGCATGAGAATACAAAAAGGTATGAAGAGATAGTCGAGATAATTTATGATAGTCTTAAATTGTTTATCCATTAGTTTTCTAAAAGTGAAAACCACTTTGTTTTTCAAACCTACATAAATTCGTCATTTGTAAAATGTTTTCAATTAAAAAATCATGCAAAAAACAGCAAAGCCTTGTTGGTCCATTCTCAAAAAACCCTTTCATCAAGTTTTTGGCGCTGTAAAAACAAAATGGGCATTTAGAGTTTTCCGGAATTATTTTTTTCCGTAAAGGCCGGGCCTTATTAAGGGCGCTGTACAAATTTGTGCGGACAGACAAATATCACATCGTCACGGAGTGTTGACACAGCTTTTGTGCGTGTAAAGGGTCTTTCCCAAACGTTTTACATGTCAGGGATCGAAAACCAATATTTTATTTTGCGTTGTCGTATGTTGGTTTTGTCGTATCCACCGTGTCCAAGCTGTGCCTGTAAACAAATAAAGTTAAATTGATGTAAATAACTTAAGAGGGGTATGCATCAATCTACTCTATGAAACACAGACGTAGGTAATATTATGACCTTATATTATGGATACAGGATGGGATGTTTCTCATACTCAGCAGAAAAGAGGATACCTACTGACAAGGCAAATGTTGTGTCTTGTGTTCTACTTCCCGATGTTTGCGGTCCTGTATATTATAATTTAATCAGTGTAGTTCAAATGTGAAGGTTAAAAGGTTGCCTCAACATCGTGTCGATGTTATCGTAAAAATGCAAAAAGTGCTTATTTTATTTAACAGCTGTACCTACTTATTGCATCTACCTTTATCAGTCGACAAAACAAACTTCAGCTCTTAGCCAAAACTCCCTCTAATCTTTATATCCTGACCAACCATGCCAATTCGTAACTAATCTTAGATCGAGATTAGGAAAGTTATCTAAGCAGGTTATCCGGGCTCCTTAAAACGTAAGTTCAGCGAAGTTTACCTAGCTTTCCAAACTATTCGAAGTTCCCGGAATGTCGAAGTTTCTGCGTGGCATAAGCACTTTCGTAATATCGAATACCCGTAGGAATTACCCTTTTCCAAATATTATTAAGTTGACTTTGTTTATGATCGTTTATTTAGGGAGCGTCGAAGATCAGAGTTACTTTTACTTCGTGTGTGCCATTTGTATTGGCTCGGGGACCACACCGGTATTATGGTAATTGATCGACATTGACCTCTTTTTGGCCTAATTTGGAAGGGATCTTTATTGGGTTACGTTGATGCGTCAAAATCCTTTTTGTATGACATGTACGGTGAGTAAAAAACGGCTGTCTGTATTTATAGCTATTTAGGAATCAATCAACTCGGCTCATCACAGGCCGGTACTGAGAAATTGGGCATAGGCGTTTTCCGAACTGCGCCGAAAACAGTGTGTCACCAATCTGTACTAACCACGGTCATCATCATCTGCCTAGCCTTTTCCCAACTATGTTGGGATCGGCTTCCAGTCTCACCATATGCAGCTGAATACCAGTATTTTACACGTGTGACTGCCTATCTGACCTCCACAACGGGGGGTAATACGATACTCCTTGGTAAGACTGATTGTCAGACTTTCAGGCCACTGACTGCTTATTACGACTGGCAAAGATCTACAACAGTCAGCCGGGACCAGGGCCGGATTTATGGGTGTGGAGGCCCTGGGGCAATCTAGATGGAAAAAAAAATATATAAAGAAGGTTTAACTTAATAACCGCACAACCCTCTTCGAATAAATTACTTTCTTTTTGCTCATTCATTCAGATGTGAGAAAAGGAGTAAATCTGTCAACTGATATTGAATTGAGATAGGATAAGGATGAAGCGAGCTCGAAAATTGTAGTATTCCGCCTGGGATAGGTAGATGTCCGAGATTTAGGGGGGTGTTTGAACACTCTTTGATGGACTAATGGATACAAAGGATGTAATTTTATCTTAACCAAGTTGTGGAGGCCCCTTCCTTGTGGAGGCCCGGGGCAAGGGCCCCTGTTGCCCTGCCCTAAATCCGGCACTGGCCGGGACTAACGGTTTAATTTCCTTTCCGAGGCAGAGGAAACTCGGTATGTAATCGCTGGTCACCCATCCACGGAGCAACCCGAGCGGCTGTTATTATTTAGCCACGAGCTCCTCCTGTACTAACCACGGTATTTCGGTTTAAAGAGATCCTAATGATTTAACTCATCACCAAATGGACCCAAACGCCTTCATTAGGCACCTAAATGATCGCGTGCGATTTCTAATGACCAGAAAGAGTCTTTAATTACTACAACCACGCATCGATCAATGGTTTAGTATCAGTTCGTGCCACCTATAGAAGAAACCACTGGCAATTTACGTTTTAAAAGACTGAAATTTCATTAGTTTGCTAGTGGGAATAAAATGAGTTTTTTGTGGGTAGCGGAATATATTGGATTGTTCTTTGTGCGGTTTTCGTTCAATATGAGCTTGCGTTTAATTACGCCTTGGCGTGTTGGTAACCGAATGCGGGCTAAGATTAATGTTAAATGAACCGGTATCCGGTATTTTAAACAATTATTATTAAATGATATGGGTGAAATAACATTCCCACTGTTGGAACACAGCCCGTTTTTATGTGAGAGGGATTGGGATGATACACCATACGGGCCCAGTGCGCGTTGATGGAGGTCACATTTTGACGATGATATTTTTTTAGGGTTCCGTACCTCAAAGGAAAAAACGGAACCCTTATAGGATCACTTTGTTGTCTGTCCGTCCGTCTGTCTGTCTGTCTGTCTGTCAAGTCCCTTTATCTCGGGAACGCGTGGAGGTATCTAGTTGAAATTAAAATCATATACTCAAGAGTCTCAAGTCTACAGTCCCTGGAAGCTGAGAAAATATCAAACTTCTAAGTTGACGTAAAAAAAAGATACAGCCGTTTATACCGCAAAAAAACGTATATTTCGATACTGACAAGGGAATCAAAATTTATAGGGTACTTCCCGTTTACCTAGAATCATGAAATTTGGAAAGAAGCTGAAAAATCTGAAAAACGTAAATATGTAGTTTAATAACAAAATACCTACAAGTTTGTACGGAACCCTTGCTGCGCGAGTCAAACTCGCAATTGGACAGCTTTTTGTTCTAGGACATGCTGGTGTCTTTGTTGGCACGATGTTTAACTTCACCATTTTGAGAACAGTGGTAATGAAATAAATTACTTGATTAAATGCCTGCCTGAGTTCAAATGTACAAATTACGACACATCGAAAATATTTGGGCCTCTACCACTGGGCCACCGTTGCTCTCCATAAACTGTCATTTAGATAAAATTTCATGTTTTTCTTTGAATGTCTATTACATAAATAGAATTACTAAACACGTGCCTAATAAGAAGATTGAATAAATATATTATGCAATTACTCTAATAAGAAGCCATATGAATACTTTATACTTCATGAATCAAAGATCCGAGAGCTTAGTCTTTTAGATTTGAATACTAAGCCTTCCTATAATAATATATAGGGTGACTGGTAATTAGTGACCGATACTTATAGACACGATTGGACTCATGATAACAAACAACTTTCCCAAAGAAACATTTTTTTTATTCATTCACTTTTATCACAATAACAGCCGTATGATATTCGCGCGCCTGTGACCACTACCTACTGTTGCATGGTACGATAGTAATAAAACAGAACGGCGGCGGCGTCACGCGGCTAACACCTGATAGGTCACAGGAGCGCACGCGCGAATTTCATATGGCTGTTGTGTTATTGTGATTTTGAATGAGTATTAAAAAAAATGTTACTTAAGGAAAGTTGGTTGTTAACATGAGTAAACCCACGTGTTTAAGTATCGGTCACTAATTATCAGTCACCCTATATAGGTCGGAATGGCTTCTTCTATAACCGCTTGGCCACAAACCACGCGTTCAAGCGACACGCGACCGTACTTTCGCGAAGAAAAGAGACTCTTGAGAATGACGCTTGCAGCAAGTTTTGCCCGTGGTAATGAACGGTGCGTAATACCGCAAGGGTATTAAGAAACAAGAATTAATTAACTATTCAGTAGAGAATGCAACGTATTTTGCTGGCCGGTGTACTTATCTGTTTATTCTCTCAGGGTTTCAGTTACTTAGGTACCTATTATAACATATTAGCAGTCCACAGGGATAGTTATTGTTCTAAGTGTAATGCCTGAGGGCCTTGAGCACTAAGTAAGTTCATGTCTCAGTTTATAACATCACGCCTGTAATCCCTAAGGTTTAGGCAGCGGTGTCCCTAATAATTCACAAACATTTTGCCATTTATGTTTTAAGTCCTATGTAATAGTGGGCGAGCCTATTGCCATCAACCGGACTCTGGACAATTCCAGACTCCGTGGCTGCTAAAGAAAAATTCTAAATATTATTTTGTATCCTAGGTTAGTACCGTAGACTACGAATGCATGTACAAACCGAGATGTTTGATATTTCTTTATTTTTTATCTATTAAAACCTGCAGGCATTGCAGAGTACCTGAGTCAAAACCGGCTTGGTTTTAAGTTACTGTATTCATCATCATCATTATTTCGGCCGAAAGATTTCCACTGCTGGACATAGGCCTCCCCCAAGTGTCGCCACATTGACCGGTCCCGAGCGTTTCGTATCCAGCGGACCCCCGCAATCTTCACCAGATCATCGGTCTACCTAGTGAGAGGCGTTCCAACGCAACGTCTTCCGGCTAGCGGTCGCCACTTCAGAACTTTTCAGCCCCATCGGCCATCCGTTCTGCGAGCAATGTGCCCTGCCCACTGCCTCTTAAATTTGGCAATTCTTCTACACTACGGCTAATTCGATGACCTTGGTTCTTTTACGGATGTCCTCATTGCTGATTAGACCACGCAAGGAAACTCCGAGCATAACCTTATATTTTTTAGTTACTCTATTGTCTCTATAAATATTTTATATCTTTCAGTATGCACATTTAGTTATCTATAGTATTTTACATCATCCTTCCATACTTATCCCAATTGAGTTGAAATTGTCGCACAAATTTTTCTTCTTCCTTATATCTCAATTAACTCTTACCTCCGAGGTAATGAATGCCTTCCTAGTAATAACTTATTTCACGCAATCCATCCATTTTTTCTACGCAGACTGAAAAATGGCAACTTTTTTCAACTGCCAGCCATAAAAACCTTTTACCACTTCAATGAAATACCTTACCGTTGAAAATGGAAAGTTCATATTTTCTTATAGAAGTACCCCTGGCCACGAGAGTTTTACAAGCACCTCGGTAAACAGATCCCATTCAAGTGTTGAGTTACTCCCCGGATATTTCAACCCTGGGGTGAATTCACTCACTTGAATGTATAATGCTACGGCCTATTTGTGCTGATACGTGGATGTCTATATTCAGAAGCTGTTCAATGCACTATGGCAAAATGTTTTCATAATTTCTTATGTGGTAATACCGGCAATTACAATTTGGTCTTTGAAATATTATGTGCGACAATGATTGTAGTGCATTATTTTTGCAGAAATTAGTAAGTTGTAAATTTTGTATCGATGTTTTAATCAAGCAAACATGCAGCAATAGAAATAACTTTTGTGTGCCAAGAATTCATTTTGTATTTTACAGAAAAATCTAAACATTAATTTTTCAGTTATGTAAAATAACAGCCAGAAAATGCTAATAAAATTACGAGGAAAATGTATAATGTGCCTAAAATCATGAGCGCTTTAAACATTGAAAACACCTTACCTAAATAATCTTCTACATTATAATTATGGTTTTGCACCGGCTAAATAACCTCTAGGCACATTTAACAGAGGGCACGCCACAATAGTGGCGGTAAGTCCCCTCTTTGAGGAGTGGCTAGAGAGGCGCCACGGCGCCCTCACCTTCCGCCTGACGCAGGTCCTCACCGGACACGGTTGTTTCGGGAGGTACCTGCACCGAATCGGGCGGGACGAAATGGTAACACCCGGGTACCATTGTGAGGATCGCCCAGAGGACACGGTGGACCACACTGTGGAGGTCTGCTCCGCTTGGGCCGAACACCGCCGTGTCCTCGTAGCGGTGATTGGCGGCGGCGACCTCTCGCGTCCGGCCCTGGTTCAAGCCATGGTCCGGAGCGAGAGGGAATGGGAGGCCATCACCTCCTTCTGCGAAGCAGTCATGCTAGCGAAGCAGGTGGCGAAACGTGTGAGGGAGAGAACCTCACGTCCCAGCCGCCGCGGGAGAAGCACCGGGCGTCGGGGGCCACGTGGTGGCTCTCGGCCACCGTAGTCGCGGTTCTGTGGACGGTGAGTAATGGGCTAGCTCGCCGTCCGTCCGTCTTATGACGACAGGCCGTGTCGACGGCGCGTTCGTTTCCACGCGCGCCGCAAGGGCCGATACCTGCCAGGGCTGCGGGACTGTTCGAAAGAGATACCGCGGACCTGGAATACAAACGGCAAAAGAAGGAACATGGATGGTTTTTAGTCAGTAAAAGTCTGACACTCCCTTCCGCTCCGCCCAGAGCGGGAGGAGTCATTTGATGATTTCCCATCCCAAAAAAAAGCACATTTAACAGCATTAAAATTCCTTTTTAAGTGCGAACTTGGAAACCAAATACCGTTAAAAAAATACGTTGACCTTTTTTGAACAAATTGTTGTTTGATCAAAAATCGATCTTGACCTAAATCCAAAATATTAATAAAACTAAAAGCACCACTTATTTCCATGAGGGTTAGGGTGAGTGAATTAAACCACGACAAGTAAATTACACATTTAAACACTAATTAGCGTAATTAGCATCTAACTACAAATATGTTTATGAAACTACTTAAAAATAACTTTCGAATGTCACAAAATAGACTCAAATTCTCCATGGATACAGGTATTCAAATCTAATATTAAAGGATAAGCAGAAAGGATTAAATCTCCTTGCAAGAATCTGGTAGTTAAGCTCTTCAGTTTCGCAGTAAATATCATTACGCCCATTTAGATGTAATTAGTTTTGCTTTCCTCTTTGAAGTACCGCTCAAATGTTTATGAAAAGTTTGCTAGTTAACGCCATGTGCAAATAATAATATTTTAGTGGCAGCAAATGTATGCATATACATGCTATTACAATACATGGAGGTTCGTTTCTGAGAATTTATTAACAAGCACAATCGATTTTAAAGCGGGTGTATTTAGCAACGAGTTTCGACGGCTTATAAATTTGAACTTTCGAAAGAAAACGAAGAAAGAAAGAAAATATATTAAACAGGGATCTGACGTGCATGACAAAATAATTTCTAAATAAACGTACATTGCTTATTAATTTCTAAATAAACGTACATTGCTTATTAAATATTTATAAATACAACAGGACGGAACAAAAAAAGTTAACAGCTTACACGTCGTGACTGCGACAAGCAGGTTACCTTTCATCATGATGATGTGCTATAGGGGCTCACAGCACGGCGCTGGTTTTCAGTGGAAACCTGAAAAACTTGATTAGGTACATGTAAAAGATAAGAAAATAAATAGTACTTGGATTATAATATAAAAACAACTTTATGAATTACTAGCTTATGCCCGCGGCTTCGCCCGCGTGGAGTTCGATAATTATCCCACGGGATCATACTACCGGGATAAAAAGTATCCTATGTGTTAATCCAGGTTATAAACTATCTGCGTGCTAAATGTCATCCAAATTTGTTCAATGGTTTTTGCGTGAAAGAGTAACAAACATCCATCCATACTCACAAACTTTCACATTTATAATATTAGTAAGAAGTAAGATAAACACTATAACAAACATATCGCTGATGCAATATCACTTTTTCAACGCAAAATAAATCTAGGTTTTATACACAGATATTACTAATAATATCTGTGTATGAAACCTAGATTTATTTTAATAAATAAAATAAATTATTCGCAAAAAAGTCTTCTGTTCTAGCCAACCCAATCAGTTTTTTAATGGAAAATATGAAATATTCAAATAACAGAAAGCCTACTTCTAAAATGTTTTTTCAACAAAAGTCTTTATGAAATACATACCAACTGTAGCCCGTCGTTTCACCCGTTACTTAGAGGAACTCTTGTAACAATATGAAGATTAAACAGCTACAATTTTTTTGTACCAAAAATGTGTAGGTACACCTTCAATTAGTACCGGGATGTTCAATAATATTGAAGTCTATTTGTGTGTCAATCCCACTGAAATCAATTGAGTCGAGCCGGTGACGCATTCATTAGAATTTAGTTCAACGTGTAATCCCGGAAGGGTTAGGCAGAGGTACACCTTACAGAAAACGGATATTTCATCAGTTATGTTTAAAGTCCCATGTAATAGAGGGCAAGCCTATTGCAATCAACCGGGCACAAATCCAGACGCTGTGGCTGCTACTGAGAAATTCCTAAAGGAAAAAGCCTATGACACTTTTACATAAACTTAAAGGGTGTAACCCATTATGTTTTCCTGTAAAACCTGAGGACTTAAAACCAGAGGGCAGAAACTAACATATCTTTTTATATTTGTCATATCAGTACCAATTAGGATCGAAAACTGTAAAAGCGCAAAGGCCCTAACCATAGAATCTCAGATCCTCAATTCATCATGTCGCTCCTACAAATTGATACAAGACGAATATGGCGGTCACCGATGACCGCCTCTTGACATTTACTGCGCAGGTTAACGCCACGGACATAAAGTAAGATGGATACTTACGCTATCAATCTTCTTGAGAGGTCCTCGACATGACTGGACAGGTAGAGTGGGTTCACCCTGTACTTTTATAAAATTGCGAAGCCATCTTATTGAATTATGAAAATTTTTGTTTGTTAGAGCAGCTCGTGCCTAAATAATAAAACCTCGCTTGCCTGCGTTTGGTCTGTGGATGGGTGATCACTGATCACCCATTACATACCGAGTTTCCTGTGCGTTTTGGAAAGCACGTTCAGCCGTTTATCCCGGATCTATGCCTGTATCTCCGAAGAGTTAGGCAGAGGTGGACCTAATAGTACACCCACATTTCGCCAGTTATGTTAAAGTCCCATATAATAGTGGACGAGCCTATGGCCATCAGCTGGGCACAGATCCAGACGCCGTGGCTGCTACTGAGAAATTCCTGATGAAAAAACTCAATAACACTTTGCCCGATCCGGGAATCGAACCCAGGACCTCTAGCTCAGCAGTCAGGCTTGCGACCATAGACTATATAACAGTTCTTTTTAAATAAGGTCTACCACCAATTTTCTCAGTTTGCCTAGGTATATAAACCGATTGTACTACTGTCAATTAACCCTCTAAAGCAAAACCCATTCAAAAGCAACAATAGTGGTACTCGCCGTCTAATTCAATTTCGTCCCAGTCTAATTTGGCGGATATAAGTTTAGCGTGTTAGCTGTCTGGTTAGCAGCCAGGGTATACAGACAGATGCGGCTTCATCAATTCCCCAGGCTTTAATAGGTCAGGTTATTATTTATTAGGTTAGCGTTTGAAATTGGTGTTTTGTGGCCAGCGGCAGCTCGGGTTATGGTCGTAAAATATCCAACGAGAACGTAGTGTTTATGACTTATGACAATAGGAAAATGTAGCTTACCGTTAGTGAAGAAATTTTCAGAATCGGATCCGGTTCCGAAGATTAGCCGTTGCATACAAACTTCACCTATTTATAATTTCAGTGTAGATATTTAAAGCGATAAATGAGGATTTTACATATGTGCTGTGCTTGTACATGTGTGCCAGAAACTACGATCCTTATAATTATATTCCTTTTAGTTCATCCACGTTCATTCATCTGGACTCATACGCAAACCAGTTGTGAGTACTACGCTAATCTCTTTCTGGATAATTTATTTAAGTTGGAGTTAAATTATTGAAAACTTAATCAACCTCGAAACATATTATTTTTCTAGATGAAGAAACCAAAGAAAATATCAGTAATAAGCCCTTTTTTGTTCCAAATTATTTGATAAAGGTGTAAACAATTTCTTATTTAGGTTAAGTTCCTACGCAATCACTCACTAAAGGTAATAATTAACACATTAATCTGTATTTGGAACTGTATATTTCAACACTTTTTTTTTGTTTACAAGTCTTCAAATACATTTAGAACAGGATATAACCGTTTGTGTTTTCATGAAACACAGAATATTATTACACCCTTTTTTTTTTCTTTTTTTTTTTCGGGTGGGAAGTTATCAATTAAAATATTACACCCTCGTGTTAGAAATATATTATCGAACAGCTCCATAATATGGTTTATTCAGTTTCTGACCTGCATTTCGATACATACAGAGCGTTGCAGCAAAAATATGGCGACAGTTGCACCCACGGGTGAAATCTATCGCGTAGAGTTCGGCCATTTATCAAAATATGTTATTCGATGAAACAAAAACTGTATTCCGAGCGAAACTCGTACATTTTAAAATTACCACGATAAAGTGTACCGACAACTGGGGGTCTAAAATGGCCGCTTTTGCAGAATCATAATAGGATAATAATATGAATTAGGTTTAAATTCGTAAAATGGTCACAAGGTGACAATTCATAATAGTAGGTACGTCTATGACCATTTTAAGAATTTTTAATAATTCATATTATTATCCTATTATGATTCTGCTAAAGCGGCCATTTTAGACCCCCTGGTCTGAGACATTCTTATTGCCGAATATTAAAAGAACATTTATTACTAAAATCTTTGGATCAACAAAAAAAAGAGTGGTCAACTTATGAAGTGCTAACGCTGAGTTTGAAATCATTTGTATCCAGCGTTCCAGGAAATGAAATTTAAAATAAGAAGATACTCTTGAATGTTACCAAATTTCTTTAAGAAAAAGCTGAAAGATTGTTATAAGTTTTTAAATTGACATGGTCACTAAGATTATAATTATCGTTAACACAGAAAGCGGGATATTTACATGTTTACTATTTTTTTTGAGTTCTCGATATTTCGGCGCTGTTGTAAGCACCATGATCTTGCACTCGGTACCACTACTACACCCCACTCCACTGTTAATAGTAAACATGGTAAATATCCCGTTTCCAGTGTTAATGATAATTAAAGATTGACTGGTAGAAAATGCCTATGGCATTAAGTGCGTGTACTTAGTGTTAAATAAATAAATAAAGATTGTTGTCCAAATTAATACCTATGTACATTCGATTCTTCTATTCGATTCAATTTCATCTAATCTTTCAGCTTACGTTCAACAGTAAATACTAAAGTCTGGTTATCTATGCTATGTAAAATAGAAATTAAAGCATGTATAAGACCAATACCTACTTTCCTTGTCTTGATATTAGACTAAACAAAAGAATATCACATTCCATGTCTTTATCGAAGTTATCAGTATAACAGAATATTTTACTAACAAGTGTGTGTAGCAAGCGGTGCTTTGTTGAATAATGTATTGCCTTACGCCTTGCATGTATAGACGGACCACTTCCGAACCACATTTCGGCTACACAACAATTAACCGCTTTTTATTGCAACTTTACAAGAATTGTCATACGTGTCAAACTTCATCAATATTTTAAAGCCGATGCAACCGTGTGGACTATATTTATATTGGACAAGGCCGAGCACGAACTTGCCACCAGCCCTGTAGCTAGGATAGATTTTAGCATGTCCTGTCTAACAGGTCAAATGATCCAAGATAATATTTTTCTATTTAACATAACATCACGCCTGTAATCCCCGGAAGGATAGGCAGAGGTGTACCCATTAGTACACCCATATTTCGCCAGTTATGTTTAAGTCCCATGTAATAGGGAGCGAGTCTATTGCCATCAACCGGGCACAAATCCAGACTCCGTGGCTACTACTGAGAAATTCCTGATAGAAAAACTCAATAACACTCCCCGATCCGGGAATCGAAATCAGGATCTCATGCTCAGCAGACGCGAGACCAACGATACAGTTATTTTTCTATTTAACGTCTGTTAAATGAATGTTTTCTACGTTTTACCAAATTTTGTAATTATTAGTCTCAAACGTACAGTCACGAGCACCAATATGTAAACACTTAACAACTTTTAAAAGTGTTTTTCTCCTACTGTCCTATTAAAATTGCATGATATTACGAACATGGTATTCTGGAACTCATATTTTTATGAAAAAGATCCTATCTCCAAGTTACAATCGGTAAATCTCGATAAAGTGGCTTTTTTAAATTTAGGAAAGTGTATACATATTGGTGCTCGTGACTAACTACATGTGGCTAACCAGCAATATGCACAAGAGATCCTACGTCTAACGTTTTGTGTGGGCGACCACGACCCAACCACAGTTTTGTGGCTGTGGTGTTGTTTCAAAGTTGTGCGTCTGAACAGGACTTACCTTCGCTATAACCAGGTCACGCACAATACGTGGCAATAGACCGGCGTTGAATTTTATTAGAAAGACGACTTTGGTAAGTTTGACTTCCTTTCTGTTGACCACGCCAGTGCTATATGGTAATGATTAGGGGCAAGAAATCATTGGTTTATACAACTCTTTCTTAATAAAATACAATAACTAACAACAAACTGAAACATAGCAACATCTACTTTATCAATGATTTGTTTAATTTTTCAAAAACCTATTTGTATTATATACTAAGTTCGATATATGCGAGTATTGCAATATTGTTGAAGTAATGTTCCTAATATTTTGAGTTCATCCGTAACTCCCAAATGGTGTAGCCGATTCATCATCTGCCTAGCTTTTTCCCAACTACATATGTTGGGGTCGGCTTCTAGTCTAACCGGATGCAGCTGAATTCCAGTATTTTGCATGGAGCGACTGCCTATCTGACCTCCACAACCCAGTTAGTACTGAAGTACAGGGTAATAAGGTACCCCTTGGAAAAACGTTTGTTACAGATCTACAAATGACAGCCGGGACCTATTACGGGAAACCTGGTATGTTGTGTTCACCCATCTACAGACCGACCTAGGCAAGCGCAGATAAACCTAAAGATCGAATATCGAGAATATTATTTAGCCCCGAGTCCTCTAAACACGTTGGTGACACACAAAGTGACACACAAATATACCATAATATTATTAAACACCCGGGTACTATATGTTCTTCTAAGTAACGAGTGAAACCATGGGCAACAGTTAGTATGTATTTCATAAAGACCTTAGTTGAAAATCAACCTTGAAGATCAACCAGTGCGGCTGTTATTATTAAGCCAAGAGCTCCTCCTCGATTGGTATTTTTTGTAGAATTGAAAAAATATTTTCAATTTCTTCAATTCTCATATTTTCAATTTCTTGTTTTCTTTTTTTTCAATTGAAAAAATATTTTCAATTTTAGAAAATGTATTTCGTTAAAGTTTCTAGAACCTCCTTGGCTATCTAACCGAATAACTGGTACAAATCTAAACAAACTTTACTTCATAAGTTTTAATAACTTGCTGAGAAATTAAGTGTAGGTGGAGGGTTCCCAAGGGAAGGGTTGCCGAAGTTTGATATAATATGTATGTAAGCAAAGGGGAAACCCAATAAATATATTCGATGTTGGTTGCAGCGTTTTCATAAATCTGTATTGATTTAGAGTGTTTTGGAAGTTCACCATTGAAATTTATGAAAAACGCCTACTTTATACAATATTTTTTCTGCAGGCCTGCGATTGCGGTCATATGGTCAAAAGGCTGATCCTCCACCAGTTTATCGTCAGGCGATGGAAGTACAATGGTGCATGCTTAATCAAAAGTCATCATAATCTGCCTAGCCTTTTCCCAACTATCTTGGGGTCGGCTCCCAGTCTAACCGTATGCAGCTGAATACCAGTATTTTACATGGAGCGTCTTGTATTACATGCTTAACCAAAAGTAACTAGTTATTTAAAATCTATCAAGTTACCTACCAAAGTAGGTAATAGGTTGCTGAAAATACAGTGCCTTATCCACTTGTGATTAGATTCAAATCATCACGTCACATCTCAGGTAATGTGTGGCATATGGACACATGGATGTGTGTGTGATAGGTATGTTATATGGACGGACTTCTAGTCTACATAAGTTGTATGGCTCGAAATAACTTTCAGCGGTATACTTCACGAAAATAAAAGGGGTACCTTTCATCCCGAAAAAAAAGTACTGTTCCCGAAGAAAACCATAATAACGTTCTTATGATAATAGACGCCACGTGTCTTTCGAATCATGATTGAATTTTACAAGCAGAGTACAACCCAAATTGATTGTCCAATTCTTAATTAAAGCGAACGAAGCCGCGGGCTAAAGCTAGTCTAACATAATGGCGAAGTTCATTCAGATAACTTTAACGCAAAACTTTCGTTTCGTTCCGCTCACTTTATTCGAAAGTCATAAGAAACCAGGAGTTAGAAAATATTGAAAACTTTTATAATATTCAGTTAAAGTCGAGCTACCTACGGTAGCGGAGATAAACAAATCCGTGTTATTCTCTGATATGTGTATTTTCCGGTCTTTGCGGAGAGGGTTTAAAAACGGGATAGTTTGTGTTTTAGAAGTAATATTTCTAGGGTAGACCTATGCAATGATTTCAAATTTAAAACTATATTGTCTCGGATACAACCCGAGTACTTACCTATTTTGACAGAAAATAGAACCATAATTTCAGCGTTATAATTTAGATTTGATCAAATAAATTGGAAATAATGAGACCTGCGGTTTCTAAAAAGCCGTATGTTAAAAACAATAATGATTATTATTGTTAAATTTCCTGTTTCCTTACGTAACCATCGCCATATTTGATGATTGTATACCTTATCTACCAACAAAAAAAAACTTCACGAAGAAAATAAACGTTGATCTGTTATTTCCCATAAATATTTATTTGCTTCATTACCGAAAAAAAACAACCAATGATTGTGTAAATAATATAAAATTCACTTCCGAGCTCTCGATAAAAGGTAAGCAAAGCTTTTTATACAAATTAGACGATATTTACTGGCAAAGATTACGAGAAAAGGTATTGCTTCTAAGATTAGATAAAACGTGACTCGAATCAATGAGAGGAAGGAATATTTTATTTCTGGCACCATTCTTCCATTCAGAATTCATTCACATCGTATAACAATTGCAATAGTACGAGTTTCTGTAAGAATTTTCCTTGAAGTAGTATATAATTTAGAAGCTACGAATTTGAGTCACCGGCCGCCAGGGCTCAGGTTGTCCGTTGTAAATTTAAATTGGCCAAATGGGCTATCGTCGATCCATCCCAAACACAATGACAGTGTGGAGCCCCTTTCAGGATATGCCCCACCATTTATAAGGATGGAATAACATTTAGGAGATTCATAAGATTTAGACCACGGAAGTCTGAAAAAGATGACATACATTTAAATGGATAGTACGTTAGTAAGTTTTAACTGCAAAAATATTAAAAGAAGTATGGAATGTGTGAGAACTTTGTGTAAATCGGCGGATGTGATAGCCCTCCAAGAAACTTGGCTGCTACCGTACGATACACAAGTATTGGATGATATTGACGACAACTTCGGCTACACGGGGAAGTCGGCGGTGGACTTGACTGCTGGAGTGCTACGAGGCAGACCTCACGGCGGGGTTGCAATACTGTGGCGGAAAAGTGCCTTTCGCAATGTTACGGTGGTGAAGTGTATAAGTGAGCGTATTTGTGCGATTAAAGTAATGACTGGAGCGGGGCGTGAAATGTTAATTATGTGCGTGTATATGCCGACTGACCAAGCTGTGAACTTGCCGGAATTTACTCAGTGTCTGGGTGAGTTGAATGCAATTATACAAGACAATAGTATCGAAGTAGTATTTATGTTAGGGGATTTCAATGCACATCCTAATGCTCCGTTTTGTAATGAACTTCTTGATTTTTGTGAGGAAAATGACTGGATATGTGCCGATCTAGTCAAATTAGGTATGTCATCTGAAACTTATACTTTTCAAAGTGAAGTATATGGGTGTAAGCGATGGTTGGACCACTGCGTGGTAACCAAGTCAGCGTGGCAGTCTGTGGTAAACATTACGGTTCACAATGACGTATATTGGTCAGATCATTTCCCTTTGCAGGTGACTTGTAATTTAGAAGTAATTAAAGCTAAAGTAGAAGTTCAAAGTGATTTGCGTAATAATATTGTATGGGGGGTAAGAGAATTAGAAGAAATTCAGAAATATCACGACATTTGTAATAATAACTTCAGAAAAATTATGTTTCCTGATGACCTTCATGAATGTGCTGATAGTATGTGTCAAAATATACAACACAGATCTGTAATTGATAGCTTATATAACAATATTGTTAATATATTAAGTCAGGCTTCGGCAAACAGCTGCAGTCTCTTACCTAGGAAGCCGACTAATGTTAAGTGTGTGAATGGTTGGAACAAACATGTCAGAGACGCCCACAGGCAGGCTAGACTGGACCATCAATTGTATGTCTTAGGTGGTAAACCAGTTAGTGGGCCTCTGTATGATAAAATGTGTGAAAGTCGACGAGTTTTCAAGTCACGCTTAAAGTACTGTCAGAACAACCAAGAACAGATAAAAATGGATATACTTGCCTCACAACATTCTGCTAAAAAATTTAATAAGTTCTGGAAGGGCACTAAGCGTTTAAATGGTAAGACTAGTCTGCCTGTGTGCGTTGATGGCATCAGTGATGCTAAAATGATTGCGAATTCATTTAAGGATCATTTTCAGGTGAGATCTTCCTTGCTGTCGGTGTCTGATACTGAACATGGCATCGTAGAAAAGCCTATTGGTTTTTCAAGTAAAGATGTGGCGGACGTTGTTAAAAATATGAAAAGAGGGAAGTCACCAGGTCATGAGGGACTCAGTGTCGAGCACCTGCAGCATGGGGGAGTACACCTGTATAGAGTGTTAGCCATGTTTTACACTTTTTGTATACGGCACTCATATCTACCATCTAATCTTATGAGAACAGTGGTTGTGCCAATAGTGAAAAATGTCACTGCTGATATTTCGGATAGAAGTAACTATAGGCCGATTTCTTTAGCTACTATAATCGCAAAAGTGTTTGATGGGTTATTGGGTAGAAAACTTGATCGTTTTGTAACATTGCAGGATGCACAGTTTGGTTTCAGGGAGGGGTTGTCAACTGAAAGTGCAATACTATCTCTGAAACACACTGTTGCTTACTACTTAAAGAGACAAACTCCAGTATATGCATGCTTCCTGGATTTGTCCAAAGCTTTTGATTTGGTGTCATATAATAAGCTTTGGACAAAATTAAGAAGTGCAGGGGTCCCAAACGATCTTGTAAATATCCTCGCCTACTGGTACAGTGAGCAGCTTAATACGGTAAGGTGGGGAAATGTGTACTCAGATGAATATTCGTTAGAGTGTGGCGTCAGGCAGGGCGGGCTGACTTCACCACGACTCTTTAATATTTATGTTAACCATCTGATTGAGGAGCTCAGCAGCATGCACGTTGGATGCCATATTGACGACATTTGTGTCAATAATTTGAGTTACGCTGATGATATGGTGCTGCTGAGCCCCTCAATTGGTGGTCTCAGACAGCTGCTGAAGGTGTGTGAGGTTTATGCTGTGGAACATGGCTTGAGGTACAACGAAAGTAAAAGTGAGTTCATGTTATTTAAATGTAAAAATACAAACAATATCCTTATACCACCTATATTACTTAATGGTGTACCTCTAAGTCGCGTTGCACAGTTTAAATATCTTGGTCACATTGTAAGTGAGAATTTGAGTGACGAATTAGATATTGAGAGGGAGCGCAGGGCATTGTCGGTGCGAGGTAATATGTTGGCACACAGGTTCGCTCGGTGTAGTGCTCCTGTTAAAATAACGATGTTCAAGGCCTTCTGCCAGACGTTCTACACCAGTGGCCTGTGGGCAAGCTTTACACAGACGGTCTACAATGCCTTGCGCGTCCAGTATAATAATGTGTTCAGGGCTCTGTTTCGGCTCCCTCGATATTGCAGTGCATCCGGCATGTTTACTGACGCTAGCGTAGATGATTTCTACGCAATTATGCGTAAAAAAGTTGCGTCGGTGGTGCAGCGAGTACGGGGGAGCCCGAATAGCATCCTCAGGATGATTGGCGAGAGAACCGATACTGTTCTGCTCAGTAGGTTCACTGAACTCCATGTGTTGCGAGACCGGTGAGCCTACTGTGCAGGGGTAGGCGGTGTGTCTAGTTTCTTTTTTTTTTTTTTTCTATTACTAACATTAGTTATAAGCAAAATTCTTGTTACTAACACCTTGCCTATGGACTTTTTTGTCTGAATTAAATGATTTTTTTTTTTTTTTTATTTTTTTTTTTTTTATTTATTTTATTTACCCTGCCCATCCTGCATAATCATTTGCAAATTTCAGGATTTAAACGAAGCCAAGAGCTGAGCAGGCGACTACACACTGGACTGACAAAATTTGAGTTTCCGTAAACAAGACATTTTAAATTGGTTTGTCCATTAGCGGTTTTCCGAATCAGCAACACCATATAATTTTAAACACGGTTTTATTCTGAAATACCGATATACCATTTTCACAAATTCATTTCCCATTTTGGTACGACAATAGCGCTCTCTCATATATCACCTACACGTTGCCGCCTGGTCATTGAAAACACATATCCATTCATATTCTGGTTCATATTTGGGTTGCTATCTATTTTAATAGTCTTATTCTGGACTTATTAAATCTTTTACTCTGGTCGCTCTTAATATGCACGTCTTTCTACATCGTTCTCACATGTATGTATAATTTCAACATAAATGATGTAACCAAGATTTTGTAACAATATTTTGGTGTCCATGGAGTTTCTTGCCCATTCTTCTCCATAGAGATCTACGCTTCGAATGTGAAACTACAGTACTTTCTCAAGTAATTATGCCTTGTGACTGTGAATGTAGCTTAGCTTCGCTTTTTTTTTCAAACGTGCCTGTAATGGTCTAATTGAAATAAATGCTTTGAGTTTGAGTTTGATAGCCGCATGCTGAGCATGAACTAATGGGGTAAATAAATACTAATATCTCACATAAACTGTCCCTAAACAGAAAAGGAATGACGGTTCATAGTCTTAATGTAGGATCTTGGTGATATCCTTGAGCACACATCGGTAACCTGAAGCTGTGAAGAAACAGAAAGATTAGCTTGAGAAAGTGCCAATATCTTTCAAAACAGTTGGCCGTATTTCCACAACAGATTTCAACAGGATTGAACAGGTTTTTCGGTGGCTAATGTCCCTTAATACCTTTTTGACTCATCCACCATCGTAGTCACTGATAGAATGTTACTATGTCTATGCCCATAGAACCTAAAGGCCTGCAGCAATATCATGTTTTAGTATAATCTTGAATGAAGTCTTTCAAAAGTGAAATATATCCCAAAATACGATACGACTTACAGGTGTGCAGCAAAGAAAAAAGAACATAATGGATTAATAAATAATGCGATATTGTCTGACCGAAATACTTGAATATCGATCAGATCAAGTTAGTAAGTAGGTCAGGTTACAAGTGTCTATTTTGGGCACGTCCTTTTTTGATGAGGACGTAAATGTTTTGGGTGTCCGTCCAGTAGAGAAGTAAAATAAATTGTTAAGTGTGTTCCGGTGTTCTTCGTTTCAGTTTTTACTAACATAATATTTAACTATTATTCCTTTATTCATTGTTTTAATATTTTATTTACATTTTTAAATGTTTTTACTAACAAAAATTATTATAAAGACCTTTAAAAATATACTCGTAGATAATAGTAGCTCACCGGCATTGGGAACAGGGTCCGAGCTACCGGTGGTCAGGGCTGTTGAGAGAGGAACCTCTGCACAGAAACTTCACGAACAGAAGAACTGCCTTCTGAATCAAGCCATTGATCCAGCTGCCCAGCGAAAGCCTCATCAGATGTTGGTCGAGGCTATTAGCTATTAAGCCATTGGCCGACACGACTATCGGCACAATGACTGCTGTACTAACTATTGTTATGATTACTTCCCTATTTGAATCGGATTTTGTAAACCCTAACCTTTTTTCTAAAATGAAAGTAGCCTTAGTTACTCCTTATAACATCAGTTATCGGCGAAACGGCTAGACCGATTTTGACGGAACTTTTAGACTGGCAGCAGTCTAAAATTCCCGTCAAAATCGGTCAAGCCGTTTTGGAGATTCGCCGGGACAGACGCACAGACAAAAAAAGCTGTTAAATGCATACTTTCACATTATGCTTATAGTAAAAAGCTGTTATTTTGAAATTACAAACAGGCTCTTCAATTTTATTTATTTTTATAGATAATACAGTGTAGGTTCTTGTTATTTACGTGAAACAAACGCTGCTGGTGGGCATGAAGTTCTCAGTTTGATTTCCAAATCAGGCAACTTGTTATTATTCGTGCACTGCAGGCTCCTGGCATGGTGTGAGTGTACTATTGGTACCTCTGCCTAACTCGTCAGGGAAATACAGGCGAGATGTTCCATTTTCTTAGAATTTAAGAGTACGGCATTAACAGTACACGTTCAGACAGAAGATTATATGTGCTAGGCAACAAAAGTGTACTTTACCAACTTGTTTGAACAAGTCTGAACATTGTTATAAATGATTTACATAAACTTAATAGGATAATGAATCAAGGTAAAACATACTAAATCGAATATCAAACGATTCAATTATTCAAAGTTTGAAATATTGACATAATTCCATTGACAAAATGTAACCTCCGGAAATTGACTCATTTTACATAATTTAAACAGTTCAGAATAGATTATTATTACTGACCTTTCCAGTCTTCTTGAAATTCTAATCAAAACTATGTATTATTATGGTCCAAAACTGTTATTTCCGCGTTTCTAAGGACAACATAAAACATGAAGAGAATTCGAGGGAAATATTTCTGATTAAAATGTGACGGTATGCTGAGAATTTCCGGAACACAGCCAATTACAGGAATATTTTTATTGGAGAATTCCTTTAAGAAATAGGGGCATTTAGTTTCATTTATTTTTTATAGCAGTTTCTCACAATCATTGCCCGGCTAGTCTTCTCCCAACTATGTTGGGTTCGGCTTCTGGTCTAACCAGCCAGATGCAGCTGAATACCAGTATTTTACATGGAGTGACTGCTTATCTGACCTCCACAACGCATTTAGTAGGGGGTAATACGATACCCATTGGTAAGACTGTCAGACTTTTAGGCCACCGGACCTGTAACGACCGTCAAAAATCTACAATTGACATCCGGGTCCGACGGCTTTTTTTTTTTTTTTTTTTTGGGGGGTGGGAAATCATCAAATGACTCCTCCCGCTCTGGGCGGAGCGGAAGGGAGTGTCAGACTCTTACTGACTAAAAACCACCCATGTTCCTTCAATGGCCCTTTATGTTCCAGGGCCGCGGTATCTCTTTCGAACAGTCCCGCAGCCCTGGCAGGCACCGGCCCTTGCGGGCCCTCCCGTTTGCTGACAACTCTTTGAGGCGCGCGTGGAACACGAACGCGCCGTCGACACGGCCTGCCCGTCGTCATACGACGGACGGACGGCGAGCTAGCCCATTACTCGCCGTCCACAGGCCCGCGAGGTCCGACGGCTTACTTTGCCTTTTTTAAGATAGTCAAGTATTAATCTAACTTAAGAAAGAAATATAAAACCTGAGAAAACAGTTTTAAATTCACCGTTCGAAAGTAGCTCTATGAATCAAAAGAAAGACAAGATCGTTATAAATAGCAAAAATACTCAAAAGTAACTCCAAGTTTGAAGTTTCTTTCTGATGCCTTTTTCATGTTATAACAAAAACAATCGTTTAAACAAACGTACACACACACTACACACGCACACAACACACAACACACACTACACTTACACACGCACACACACTTGTCTTGATAAAACGCAACACTTCATATTTCATGAAAGTTAGTAAATTACCTGACACGCTATTCCAGCGAGGGCGAGATTTGAATTCCAATGAGCCAATAACGGAGGAGTTCGGATTCCTATCAAAAAATTGATGTTGGAGCCATCTTCCAATTTGTATTATGAGCTAAGTTTCTACCACTAAAAGATTTTTAAATGGATGAACGGTACTCAGTTTACGTCCGACTAATATTATAAAGGCGAAAGTTAGTGAGGATGGATGGATGGATGGATGTTTGCTACTTTTTCACGCAAAAACTACGTAACGGATTTGAATGAAATTTTGCACACATATAGTTTACAACCTGGATTAACACATAAGATACTTTTTATACCGGTAGTATGATCTTGTGGGACAGTAATCAAACTCCACGCGAGCGAAGCCGCGGGTATAAGCTAGTCAAATATATTTTCTTGTACACACGCCAGCACATTAAGCTCGACACCCAACATACCCATAACTACGCTACATTAAATATAGGACATCGTCGGAAAGGGACTAAGCATCGTGGCATCGGCCAATCACAGTGCGGTAGCGTGGTGTGATGTTTTGCACTTACACACACAGACGCACTTTTTTGCATCATGTTGTATCGTCACCCGTTTCAAGTCATTAACAGGTTATTTTCATAATATGCATTCAGTAAAAAGCTGTTATTCTGATATTACAAACAGACACTTCTATTTTATTTATTTGCATAGATGTATACAGCGTGTAACGAAAGGGGGGTATCAACCCTGAAGGAGGTGAATGTGCTCATGAAACTCAACAACTTTGCCCAAAGAACATAGGTCGAAATATGAAAAAAAAATTTGGCCCTCCCTTACAAAACTGACTACCAGCTGATTGATTTACTATGGGAGGGCCAAATTTTTTTTTCATACTTCGACCTATGTTCTTTGGGGAAAGTTGTTGAGTTTCATGAGCACATTCACCTCCTTCAGGGTTGATACCCCCCTTCCGTTACACGCTGTATATTAGGTTTTCTTTTTTTTATACTACTACGTTGCTTTAGTGTTTAACCTATCAATAAACAATTTAAAATTAAGTAAGGAAGCAAGTAATGAATGTTCCCCCATTTCACGGGAAACGATCATATGGGTTCAAACTAGGTTCAGTAGTTTTGCTAGGAATGTAAAAAACATACTAAGGGTTCCTTTTCCACAAATCTGAACAATCCTCGCGCACTTTTGTGATGTCACTCGCGCGCGGAGTTGGATATGCTAGCCATAGGATATGCTTTGAGAGCTCATAGAGAAAGAGCAGCACACAAAAGCTTTCGACAACCACCCTAAAAAGTCATCGAATGGGCTGTGGCCGAAATCGGTTAGATAGCATCATCATCATCATCATGAGCAGCTTTGTCCTGACATGTATATTGGGTTCTATTTTGGGTTTTGAAAATCTACTACCATAACAGTAAACTATCACGAATCAATCGTCTTAAGTTAACTACAGCCCTATTTATTCAAGACAGTGTTATAGTTATCTCAAAATTGTAAACAAAGACGCTGAATTTTTCTCTTGGCGTTTTTTTTGTATTCATATTTTCCTAAATATCGGCATTAAAATGTAAATACGAGTAATTATCATTCCTAAATATAAATAGGGAAGTATATTCGTGATAAATGGTACACAAGCCCATTGTGGAATGTTAACTGTTTTCCAATTACTATTGTGTTAGCTCTATTGTGTGCCAAAATCGTATTGTGTTAGAATTACGAATTGTTTTCCGACATCTATGTTTACGATTACGTCTTTATGTACGTATAATTGTGGTGCTATATCAAGAATTATTATATCGAATGTATAATCTAGTGTTATATGGGCTCCTCTATTACATGGGACAAACATAACTGGCGCAATGTGGTTGTACTATGACATAGGTACACCTCTTACCTTACTAACCCTTCGGGGTTTCATCATCAACATTTCAGCCGAAAGACGTCCACTGCTGAACATAGGCCTCCCCCAAGTGTCGCCACATTGACCGGTCCCGTGCGTCTCGCATCCAGCGGATCCTCGCAACCTTCACCAGGTCATCGGTCCACCTAGTGGGAGGCCTTCCAAGGCAACGTCTTCCGGTTCGCGGTCTATAACTTTTCGGCCCCATCGGCCATCCGTTCTGCGAGCAATGTGCCCTGACCACAGCATCAGGGATCGGGGATTACAGGCATGTTGTTAAGTCATGTGATATGGAATCTTCGATCTTTAATGATAAACATAGATTTATTTTGAATAATGTTATGTAGTACTCTTCAAAATATCCACTTTTATTATTTATTTTTGTTTTAAAGACACAATTTTTCCGGGAATAATCAAGCAGTTTTGTGAAACCTTATCGTTTTTTCAAACAACAAATAATATAAATCTTTTGGAACTGTAATAAAGGCAATTATTTCCTCCACAGTCTCTTTCAGTGGAGGATATAATTGACACAAAAAGCTTTGTTCTTTATTTTTACGAAGCTTTTCAGTTTTTATTGTTATGAAATTAATTTAAATTAGGTTCCTTCTTACTTTGTCGCACGGATTGATTCAATTAAATTTGATTAGTTTAGAAAAGGAAAATAATGATTATAACATATATTTGGAGATTTTATACTAAATTCTGTCTTGATACGTGCTGATTTATAATACTTGGTTACGAGTAAATAATTAAACAGTTAGCTCCCAAAAGCATATTAGCAACTTAAAAAAACCCCGATGACAATATTGCCAACGCTATAAATGAAAATAACAGTTCGAAAAGGTGATATGATCCCACGAGGCGAAAAAGTAATGTTTCCGAAAACTATTTAACCTTTGGGTATATCCACATGTGTAGGCAGAAGAACAGCGATGAGAAAACTATCTGATAACAGATTCAGTTATTCTATTTGTTGAGAATATTTTCTTTCGGAAGTCAATCCGTGTTAGACTAAGCACTCTGCCATTTATATTCGTAGGCGTAAAACTTTAAGGTTTATCTACCGAAATAGATTTACCTAGATAAGGCAAGTATCACGATCCGTGTGAAAACCAACTGTGCCATTTTTTGGCTACCTATTAGGACTTCTTAAGCACTATTTAGTTACTATAAAAATAAGTTACTATACAAAATAGACTACGTTTTTGTTCTTTAAATGTCTAGAATTAAGTTCTTGAGTTGTTGTTTTAAACAAATTAGCTTGCTGCGACAGTAGCCAGGTTAAGCATAAAATGCTTAAGCCGGGCACGCGAAGTGGTGCTCTTGCGTTATCTAGGTACATATATCTATATCTGTGGGTTTAACCCTTTTCAAAAATACTTTCTCTCTATTACGCAGACTTTTAGTTCTAAACTAAAACTTATCCGTCCTACAAAAATGTAGTCCAGAAAGCAAAAGTCGGAAAACTTTCTTTTGTTTCTTTTATAACTCTTCATATATACTCGCGAATCGGTCCTAAATATCGGATAACAGTTTCAAACGTGTCGTAAGACACACATGTGTATAAAAAATCGAATACATCAAAATGGAGGTAAATTCTCAATTTATTCGTTTACGACTGTCGTGGGGAATATGGTTTTTTCTTCGTTCAAAGGGTTGAGTTTCCTAGGAGGTTTTATTCACTGAATTTGATACGACACGACACATTTAAGATTTTTTAATGGGTTATGACCTTTAGCAGAACTTTTATTGAGCACATGTTAAAATATTTGCTTTCTTTGTGAATATGATTCGTTGTTTTTTTATATTGAGGAAGGACTAATCGAGACAAATTTTGCGTGCATGTATAATTTGTTCTAACAGAAAATTAGTAGGGGTAGTAAAAACTACTCAATCGTTAGAAGCGTGCATATACCTACATTGCCTATTATGCCTCGAGGCACAAAGGGTGATTTTAACCTGTGTAACAATTTTTTTTTAATTTTTTTTTCAACAAAAGTTACATAGGTATGTATTTCACAATCTTCTGCCAAACTGCAGTACAGTTTGTCGGCAATGTTCTCGTGGACACATCACTTTAATTTTCTTCAGTTTTCTTAATTTGAGACTGAATTTCAGTAGGTGTTATAATTTGAGATAGTTTATTACACCTGTCGAGTTTACAACTTGGAACTTTTCTAAAAGATTGGTTTATAACAGCAGTAAGTGGACGAAGGGAAGAGAAGAGTCCTTTATCCAGCAGTGGTACACAAATGTATCTGACCTTCTTAGCGTGTCGATGGCAAATTTTCATTAAATATATTTGGCCCAAAAGTCATAAGATCGTCAAGTGCGCAGGTGTCAGGGCATGCAGCGAAAGATGGTGGAAGGTGGGCTATTGGGTAATATATAACTGAATATAATATATGATTACAAATAGATAATACAATAGAATCTTCACGTGATATGACGTAAATGCTGCTCTACGTAAATTACACTATTGTTCAGATAATCAAATGTGATGGCAGACATCGCATTTGAATATCATGTTCTGTAATGACTAAACTCGTTTGTAATGTTACGGTTCTAACTGTTTCGTTGTTTTCGTGGTTGCGAGCCTGACTTCTGAGCTTGGAATCCTGGGTTAGCTTCCCGGGCTGGGTAAAAGAGTTATTGGGTTTTTCCAGGAGCTCGTGTCTAAATAAGAACAGCCGCTCGGGTCGATCTCTAGGTTAAGCCGTGCTAGCCTAGGTTAGTCCGTGGATGGGTGACCACCCATTACATACCGAGTTTCCTCAGTGCCTCAGAAAGCACGTTAAGCCCAGCTGTCATTTGTAGATCTTTGACAGTCGTTACAGGTAGTCATTGGCCCGAAAGTCTGACAACTAGTCTTACCAAGGGCATGGGGTGTCAACTCGAACAAATTATAATTAGTCTTGAAAAAAAATCATAGATGGCAGCATAGGTAACAGTTATGAAAATAACAACCACTAAAATGCGTTAAACGGCAGATTTTGGCTGAAGGAAGATTACTAAAAATTAAAACATCCTTGTTTAATGCTAATTTATCTCTTTACACTCGTAAATCACGTAATTTCGACAAAAAAGATAACTGAAAACTTTTACTTCCATTCGAACCCATAGAATGATCAAGTAGTTAAAAGTAGCTATCTGTAATCCATTTTGTTTAGAGCTCTTTGCAATAGATGGCGTCAATCGTTACTAATTTACGTTTAGTTGTTACATTTTAAGTAAATCCAAACATTTTTCCAACTTCGGATTTTGATTTTACAAAGTACCAACACTGAAGTTGATTTAACTGATAAGAAACAATTCTTGTTGATTAACAAAACTTATTCTAATTTCACCACACCAAGTCTTAAATCTCCAAGTGATTTTTTATATGATTTAGTAAAAAAATTACTTGATTTATTTAATGACAGCATTAGCGTAATTCACCAAATCAAATTTAGTGAAAAAATTTCAAATAAATCTTCCCAGTGATTACCATGATTTTAATCACATTGATTTTTTAATTAGAAAATTATTTGAAGTGAAAATATATGATTATTGTAAATCAAGAAAGAAATCGACTGAACCAAAATCAAAAATAAGAATTCTACAAAATAAATAATTTAATGGCCTGATAAGCTTAAACCATTTTTTTGGCTAATCAACCAGTGTGATTCCTGGATTTTTTGAAAATTCTAATGATGCAGCTACACGACAATCACTAAATTTGTCAAAATCAAGGACTGAACTCCTTCGACGACTTTTCTCTATTTCATAAAGAAGGCCATTATCAAAAACTCATTCTGTCTATGTATACAGGGTCAAATTAAATTAGCTAGCTAAACTTTACCACGTGTTCCGAACCGATATCGAAAACATAAATGAAACAAAAACAAAACAATTTTCTGCCACGTAAATTAAGGCAACTAAACGACTGTTCTGATATGGTTAGAAAAAAAATAAGTTAAAACGAAAAAAATAAAACTACAAAAGCAGCTGATACAAACGCGGGCGCAAGGTCGCGCGACACTGACGAATTACAGGCCTCAGAGCGGGAGCACACGATGCGTTGCGGTGCCGCACCGCAAAGATTTCACCGTATCAGCGGGCAGCGGGCTAAGCTAGCAGCGGGCTGATACGGTGAAATCTTTGCGGTGCGGCGCGGCAACGCATCGTGTGCACCCGCTCTCAACGCTCGCGGTACGATATGGCGCGTTTAGATTCAGCTGTGTTTGTACCTGATCACTTTGCTTTTTATTTTTTTTTCTTAAGTAGGTTCTTTGATTGAAATATAATATTTTTATAAACATATTCCGTTTGTTTTTTTTATTTATGTAGGTAGGTCTCTACATAAGTACTCATTCTCCCTCACTCCATACTCTTCACTCCATCATTCATTCTCCTATTCCTAGTCCCTACCTATTTTAATTCATTTCCTTGCCGCAGTAACTACATTAAATTAAAAGCAATTTTATAGATTTGAGTAATACTACATAGTAGTAGAAGAGTAAGTGACGGTCTGCAAACATTATGGCGGCTCGAAACATCTAACGTAAAGCTGCGCAAATAGCGCATAGTAATTTTTCTTACGTTTTTTGCAATTCACAGGTGGCAGTCAGGTCGTATGTTGATTACAATATGATTCGCGGCCTTATCATGCACGTAGTTACAGAATTATAATCATTGCAATCATCAATACAACCCTCTTTAGTTCATTTAACCCCATTGAATGACTTTTTCATGAAATAGTTATTCAATGGAATAGTATTTACGATTTTAATTATTATAATTCTGTAAATAGTGTAAATACATACGTGTTACGGTGGCGAATCATATTTTGTTTAACATACAGGCTGGCACTGCACATTGCAAAAATGTAAAAAAAAAATCGGCTACCCTGGAATACTCTAAAACACATGAAGGAATACGCCGTAGCGAGATATTTGTTAGCTCACTCATATAAATGAAACTTACGCCAACTCGAGATATTTTTTGTTGTATTGTTATTACCTACTAAGACGTCCTTGAACGCACGGCACGATGCGTTTTAGAGAATCTATATGAAAGCAGCGCCATCTAATACTATCGATGCCACTAAGTATCGTCGCCACCTAGTATCTAGGCCGACTCCTAGATGGCATTGTAAAACTACTGCCTATGGGAATTAGTGAGACGTTGGTGCTGCCATCTGTCGAAAAATTTTGGAAAAGAAAATAGCCAGTTCAATTGCCAGACTTAGGGAGGTGTAATTTCTTTGTATGGGATTGGGTATCTGTACGTAGTATTATATTATCTGTGCCAAGGGGTATCATATTACCTAGCACTACCTAACTGGATTGTGGAGGTCAGATAGGCCGTCGCTCCATGTAAAATACTGGTATTCAGCTGCATCCGGTTAGACTGGAAGCCGACCCCAACATAGTTGGGAAAAGGCTAGGCAGATGATGATGGGTTTTCCCATTGGGAGTCATTAGCACCCCGGAGTTGGGAAGTAGGCGATATGATACCCCCCTGCCTCAGTTCCTGTGCCCTATTAAGCCGTTGGTCCTGCGCCTGATCTCTCTCCGGTCGTGTCAGCCGTCCCATCGGACTATGAGAGTGAGGTAAGAGAGAGTACACACAATTATGTGTCTTCACTTTAGACGTTAAAGCGTTTAAAGTGAAGACGATCGGACGGTCGGACGGACAGTAAACGTAAAAGATACAGTCGGGTTGATTTTCGAAACTGTGGTATTCAAAAAACATCTACATGATAAATAACATCTTCAAGGAACGCAAAGCATAAACCACATAGTTCTAGAAGCAAATTTTGCTCAAGGATTTCACATATTTACCACAAGTGAGCATTTAAAGACGAATGTTTGTCAATTTAATAAACCCCCTTTAAAGTTTCATGTTTTATTTAACTAAAGGTGTTGAAATATAGGTGATATTGTGCAATTTCATTTCAAATCATGTTAGAATTCTGCTTGTATAATTTTAATAATAAAACAACCGTTAATTTACCAGTGTTCATAGAAGCAAGGAGTTGATGAAATAACACGTTGAATTACCTTGTTTATTAAAGTAATTAGACTGTAAACAATTCCCATCTAATTAAAACACGGCAAATTCCGACAATGTTTTCCATACAAAATCATGTACACAAACAATAATCTTCCTCACCTATTTCCCTACATTCAGTTCCCTACTTCTGCCAGTTTCAAGTACTACGTCGAGGTTAGACGCTCGTTGTGGAGATCTCAATTACTGTAATTACAGTCCAATTTGTGCAACTACAGTGAATGCGAGGCTCCGGGTATGCGCAGGGGAGAATGGAGATAGATTGCGGTTGGTATGGATGGTAGATTTTAGATTTCTTTGGAATATAATACTTCTTGATTATGTTTTGGGGATATGAACCTGGTTTTTGAAGGATCTACCGACTTTTACCTGAAGAAAAAAAAAACAATTGTTGTAGAATGGTGGTTTACCATTATGCTATGCATTATTTTGCTGTAGCAAACTGCATTCTTTTTACTTCAGATTAAGGCTATCTGTTAATTAGAGAATTACTGACAAGAAACTTTTCACTTATCAGTTTGCCCAACGTGGTCGTGATATTGGATTGGCACGATGCTAGTCTAATATCATTTTCAAATTATTCCTTAAATATAAAGTCACAATAATCCCTACAAATCAAATTCAATTTCCCAGGTAAGTTTAGCGGGCAGCCTAACCTAGATATTAAATCAAGACAGTCACAATGCCTTGCAATCCGAGACGCTAGGAGACCTTAATGAAGACTTGGGCAAAACGGCCTCCGCCTAGACGGTGCGGAAATTAAGCCTTTGCATACAGTACGTCTGACGATTTAGTTTATAGCTGCCTCTGACTTATGAACAGTCTAAAACGTAGAACTGGTTTGTGAAATAGCTGTTGAATTTAATGGCCCGAAAATATACAATGTTGACAGCGACAAAGCAAAACCGCAAAAGGATTAACAGTAACATAAGCTGAATTAGTTTGGCAAACGGATTGTTATCACGTTTCAAAACTGTTCCTGTGGTTGGTGAGCTCAGGGTGTTCTTTTAAGCGCGTAGAAAACGAAAGCTTAAATCCATCATCTGGACTTCCGACTGATTTTCATATGTAGGTGCGCGAAATTAACAGTGTCTGTCTGTTAGTTACCTTTCATCATTTTGCCTAAACCATTGAACGGCTTTCAAGGCACACAGGTACAACTAGACCTTGCTGTACATAGAGAAGAAGAGAACAAATATGTGATACTTGTCTTCCCGATTCTACTCATATACTATATTTATTTGAACGTTATATCTTATTGTTGAGTGGGAAAACAGAGTAAAACAGAGAATTGCCTTAAGCATGATAAATGAGATAAACGGCTTGGTAGCACGTTTCGCAAATTGTTTAGTAAGCGCAGTTGTTGTTACTATTGCGTTGAAGAATTGACTCATAAACGGTCTACCTCTCAACTATTGTACAGGACTCTTCCTGTACAGTAGTTTACTCATCTTTAAATCTTCATAGTGAAATGAACATGACACTAACTTTTCAGTAAATGATTCTAGATCACCTCCGAGTATATTCGTCAGTATAAAAAAAAACTTCGGATATAAAAAGAAGTAACAATTGCAGTATCGTTAGTGTTAGCAGCTGTTTTCATAAAATTATTAGACGGAGCTTTTCTAGTAGCTACGATCACTCATAGCGCTCGAGCAAAAAGGAAAGGATTTTCTAATCCAATTGTTACAAGCAGTCATCCGTCTCACGAAGCTGACTTTTGCAATTTGCGTAGGAGTTATCTAGTTGGCATTTACTATTTTTCTCAGAACGTGTATGAAAATGTTCACGTAGTTTACCTATTTTTCTAGTAAAATAGGTACCTGTCTGTATATGACTTAAATTCGAATCACGTATAAAATTCCATTTGTAATAGAAATGTGAAATATTTTTGGGACCCAAAATATGTTGGTCAGTTTTGGAATAGGCCTAAATAAAACAGTTAATTTACACCTTTAACATCATTATAAACAGGTCTTGTATTATGATAATCATGAGATATGATATTTAGCGACAGATAGTATGGATAGCGATAAATATCGATTACAATTGCGAATTTTTGGTACAAGTTCACATTCAATTGTTTTGCCAGTATAAAAAGATTCTACTATTAGTGCTAGTAACGTGTAGCTGCAACGATAACAAGACCGTGTCCTCGTGACCTAGAGGTTAAGCGTCACACGTCAGTAATTAAGTCACTCGAGTAAGTTATCGAGGAGACTTGTAGCATGCTTTTGGCAAATTCTTTCATTGGTTTTATCCTCAGTAGCACGCAACTAGTGGCCAAAGAGCTATTCATTCTCGCCTACCACTAAGTATAAAGCCTCGTAGATGTAAAACCTCCTTTGGGGATTTTCTCACATCGATCTATTGATACAGTTGTATCCGGCCAGGGGTTAATTAGTAACTGTTTAGTTGTTTGTTTGTGTTGCTGATTATCGACTCGCCCGGTTGTGGTTAGGGTAAACTGCGGGCTGATTAGCTGGGGATTACCTTAATCCGCTGCTATATAGACCGTTTTATCTTATGTTATGTAAGGTATTGACCCGATCAATTGCTTAGCTGGACCTGGAAGTAGCTGCAGCTCCAACTTTCTGACTGACCAACTCCATGAAAATATAAAAGTGTTTGTAAATAGTTTAATTCAAAGTTTTGTATTACGTATTTTGAGTTTGTAGTTTGTAGGTCTTTGCAACCGATGGTCAAATACTTTTTAATTAAGATAGACGATAGTATATTCTTGTATTATATTTTATATAAGCTATATAAATTTTAATATTTATTCTTTTGAAATAAGCATCACCTTTGTACCTATTTTATCTGTTCCTTTCTTGTTTTCTGTATTTAGTGTGTACATAAACTGATAAATAAATAGATACAGTATGTTCATGACATTCAAAATTAAAACTGATTAACACGGCTGGCACAAGAACGTGGAGCTTGGCACCAGCAAAGAGAGGTGGCCTATACCCAGCAGTATGTGAATTCGGGCGGATGATGATGATGATCAAAAACCGCCCGAAAGTCAGCACTCTCGAAGATTAAAAACAACTATAGGCTACATTTTAAAAGTGAACCTTTCATAACATAATATTATTATTTTAATTGGGAAGATGTTGACAATTAACGTCGAATGCACAATGAATGGCCCAACTTAATTCAATAGTTTAGTCATGCATATTTTTTTCTTATGACCTTATAGCTTGAACACAAATCACAGGTGGGACCTTATTTGCCAGTAATTTTTAGTCCTGTGCAATAAGGGGTGGGACTATTGCCATCAATCGGGCAGAGATCCAGACTTCGGGCAAAGCGCTCGCTCTGGGTATCTTACTCAAGACTTCATTCTTGGTAGTAACGCTTTGTGGCTACCAGAAAAATAAGACAATACAAAAAAAGCAAAGCTTAGCTTTATCTGGGAAACTAACAAAATCTAAGATTTGTTCTTAGTTTTGGTGTTCACAGACAAACAGTGGTGCAAAGATGTAAACTTATTTCAAAGTAATAACACACTATAAGCGAGTTACTTACTTCTGATTTCCATATCGCTCGCTACACAGAATAATTAAAACGTAACTAGTTTTGAAGCGAGAAAATTAAAAGTTTCCACAATTATACTCCCGGCGAGTTAACGATAAAAACTTAAGTTCAGTGGAGAATGAAATTAACACTAGCTACGGAAATTGTTAAGATTTCCTGAGGGAAGAAAAAGTAACACTCTTAATCTGATGGTGCTGGGTAAATTGATTAATTTTAGTTTTTTTTTTGTGCGTTCCGTGTAAGTAGGAGAAAAGGGACGATTAAGAAATTATTCACGCCATTTTTCAGTTTTTTCTTTCCGCGTTACATTTTAACAGCAGTGATTTTCTTTAAAAGTGTTTTCGACCAATTAGATTTTCAACAATATTATTTAAATGAAAGATGTATGTTTAAAAAGGTATTTACAAGGGAGATGTGAGTAGTAGTTATGGGAGGGGATGCATTAGAAGGACATACATACACTGTAAGTGGTAAGGTTCGTCAACAAAATCAAGTGCACAATACTGGCCACTGGTGCGCGTTTATGTCCATATATGGACGTGGACGAGGCGAAAAGAGTATGTAAGAATCGTAGCAGATGGCGTTCAGTATTATCTGCCTACCCCCATTGGAAAAGGCCGTGAGTTTATGTGTGTTTATTTTGGTGGCATTGAAAGGGGTTATAAGACAACTAAGTTAGACAACATGGGACCACCCATGTTTTACAAGAGATTTTCATTACAAAATATAATGTAGACCCGGACTGATTTAATCCTATACTAGTATAAATCTGCAGCCATAACTGCAGCAAAAGGCTTTGCCACGGCCATAATCGGGACGCTTATCAGGACACATCCATGAAGAGCTCATTAGTTAATTAGCATAATCAGCCTATAATGTTCCCACTGCTGGGACACACGGCCTCCTCTCTATGATGGGCATTAGTCAATAAATTAACTTTAATGCACGTTTTTGAAATTTTCATTGTCGGTGTAAATCAGAGTTAAAAGGGTTCTTTATTTTGAAGCGAACTATAATATTTTTAAGTAGTTTGCCTTCTGATTTTTGCGAGTATCTCCACTGGCACATATTTTTGCATTTCGCCATTTAGAAACATTTAACATCAAAAGAAATATGACCACAAAATGCACGATATGCCGATTTTTGCTAAAACATGCAATATCTTAAAATCAGTCTTTCCCCGTGAATTTCTTCGAGGTATGCGTAGACTATCTGCTCTGTACTGAAACGGATAGTACAAAAATTACTACAGCAACATAGTACATAAATTACTACAGCGCCATCTAAGCCATAAAGGAAGAACTAATATCAAAATTCTGAATCGCGCTATTAAAGTTATCCGCAACTTAACACTTTATAGAAAATCCCGACAAAATCTGTCGGGCAGTAGTCAGTATGAGGGATGAAGAACTTTACACCCCAGCTCTGTTTGCCTCAAACCTGAATGTGCAATAATAACCGTTTTGCTCTAGTATATCCATACAATTTATCGGTAATCTAAAAACAATCACTTTATTATTCACAATATAACAATTATCTCAAACAAAAGTAAACTAAGCAATCAAAAACATCTAGCTAAAACTGATGCCTATCTCGAGGACATTCGTTCTCAAACAATACAGGCTGTGGGTCTTTGTTCGTGTGTTCTTTGCTCCACACTCGTTGTTAGTGCTTGAGAGAAAATGAGGTTTTGTATATCATGATCTGCCAAGCTTTTTCCCAACTATGTTGGGGGGTCGGCTTCCAGTCTAACCGGATGTGACTGAATACCAGTATTTCACATACACTGAACGAACACGCGTAAAAGGTTTGCAATCGTTTTGCATGGTGACAGTAAATAAATGCCGGCACTGTAGATAGGTACTATAATGAACTGAACTCGATCATTGGGCTCGGGTGTATACGACAATTTATTGATGACAATCGAGATGGTGTATTGTGCTCTACAGATTTTGTTCTGAATCAGAATCGAACAAAACCAACTTTAAGACCTCGTAGCTAAATGTTTGTCTAAGTTCTCAAGTGAAAAGTAAAGTTAAAGGTAATGGTGTTTCAGACCATACCAAAAATAACAATAACAAAACCAAACCATAAGAAACCAAAAACGAAACTATAACACCAAGACTACCAACAACCAACCAACCAACACCAACCAGTCAACCAACTGTGTGTGTCTATGACCAACTGTGAATTACCATAGGTGATTTCTTTCCTTACAAAATCATATTCACTATTGTGCTGCGGTAAAGAGGACATTATTTAGGGCATACTGCCAGTCTAATTTATACGTGTAGATTGTGGACTAGCTACACGCAGCGAACCGTCAGTGCCCTGCGGGTCCAATATGACAATGCTTTCGGGTTGCTGATGGGATTGCCTCGCTACTGCAGTGCGTCAGCGATGTTTGCTGAAGCTCAAGTGGACGGCTTTCACGCTATTATACGTAAGAGAGCAGCATCGCTGATGCGAAGGGTGAGGGGCGGTCCCAACAGCTACCTGTATGTAATTGCAGACTACATCCATAGTCCTATTTAGAGGCATTGGATTCGGCTGCACATATTATAGGCTGACTGGCGCCTTTTCCTCTTATTTGTTGTGTTTGTGTAATTACTAACATAGTTTTGAGTCATCTTGATGTACTACTAACACTCTATGGACCAAATTAGTCTGAAATAAATGTTTTGAATTGAATTGAATTGAAAATAGAATTTAAAACGTTGCTTAATTTTCACAGAATCTTTCTTTCTTCTCTCTTCTTTTATCAGAATAATTCTTCATTCGCAACAACGGACAAAAGGTTGGACAAACGATTCAACTATCCACAAGATTTTTCCCGAAGCTTTAAAAGAACGAGGTCAATGCTGCCTCACTTTAATATATTTTTGACAAACGTATTTCCGACGACCATAGATATAGATATACCTAGATAAACATTATCATTTACACTAGAAACTACCATGTTTACTGTTTACACCCACCTGCAATAACTTCAGTTTATATCCGTGATCTTGGTGGTTGCAACAGGCAGCGCCGAAATATCGGGAACTCAAAACAAACAGTAAACATGGTAAATATCCCGTTTCTAGTGTTAATGATAATGTTAGTGACCATGACAGTTTAAAAACTTATACCTAGATAACGGAAGTATCACGATACGTATGAAAACCAAGCGTCTCATTTTTACCCGACTGCGCGACGCAAAGGAGGGTAATGTGTTTATCAGTCTATGTATGTATGTTTGTTTCTATGTGGCGTTCTAGAGACCAAATGCGTAGGCCGATTTTGATAATTCTTACGTCAATCGATTCGTCTTAACCTTGCGAGTGTCACTAAAGACATGACAGTAATCAAAATTCACCACAGCGACAACCAGACGCTATATTGTCAAAATGAAAAAAAAAAAATTCAATGAACTATCTCAAGTGGGGTATCGTTGAATAGGTATTTTAAAATCATCTTTAGGTTTCTTTTATCATTTTTCATTTTAAATAATAGTTTAGGATATATAACGATTTAAAGTTGTTTAACAAAACAATCATTCTCGCTAATTTTCTTACTTATTGATTTGTTTTTATTTCAAGTATAAACGATATACAAACAAAAAAAAAACAGTGAAAAAGCATGAAGAAAATATTTAATTTGGATTCCTATTGTTTTTTGTTATCATCATTACATTTCTGTCACCAAAACTATTACGATTCACGACTCATAGTTCGGTAGGTAGGGTACATCAGGGCCGGCAGTCTCGACATAGATACGAAAAAATTCGGTTGCAATAACGTTGCTAGCGAGAAATGCAACTCTAAACATCCAAGATGAGTTTCTCGCAAGCATCGCTATTGCAACCGAATTTTTTCGTTCTTAATAAGCTATCGAAAGTTTGCGACAATGTCGGTATCTATGTCGAGACTGCCGGCCCAGTAGTTAATAAGTTTTTCGCTATAATATCTTAAAAACTGCGACTGCGAGTTAAACTTGAAAACCTGCGGCCTTTAACTGGCGAACGCCTTCAAAGAGAACGACAGAAATGGAAATCTATAGATTGGGTGATAATAGATGAGATTTCTATGGTATTTTACCTAACGCTACAGAATATTAATCTACGCCTTCACGAAATGAAGCATAATCGACTGCACTTTGGTGGTTGTAATATTATTTTATTTAAATAAAAAATAAATAAAAATAAAATAAAAAATTGGTGATCTAATGCAATTGCCACCTGTGTCCAAAACAACTGGCGGGGCTTATTGCTATCGACAACCTGCGACGTTAATAGGTGAAGTCAACCTCTGGCATCTATTTGATTTCTGTGAGTTACCACAAAATATGAGACAAGGACATGACACAACATTTGTGGATATATTAAATAATCTTAGAGTCGGTCAACTGACAATGCAACAATTGGAGATATTAGATAGTCGACGGGTAGAGATAGACGATCTCAATGAAATCATTCGTGTTTTCCCAACTACTAGACAGGTCGATGAACATAATCAAAAGATGACAACTATATTGGCAAAAACTACTAGGTTGTATAAATTACATGCAGTTGATATATCAATAGAATCGAAAACATATGGTCAAAAACCGAAAGATGTTTATGTTTCTGATGATCCTAACAAAACTGGAGGAATCGTTAAATATTTAACAATCGGTTTAGGATCACGAGTTATGTTACGAAGAAATTTGAATTTTATCCATGGTCTTGTTAACGGAGCAATGTGTGCTATAAGAACAATTGAGTGGCCAGCTCTTCTCTTCGGAGGGACCAATCGGAACCCGGAGAATTGCCACAGGCTGTTTATCTAGAATTTGACGACAAAGCGATTAAAAACAATGTTCCTGGAGTAGGAGTCAGAATCGAACCATCGACGACAGAATTCGATGCACTGCGCGGACAGGGTAAAATAGAGCGAAAAATGTTGCCACTGTTATTGTGCTGGGGTGTAACTGTACACAAGCTCCAAGGAACTACTTTGGACCGAGCTGTGGTTGACTTAAGTTCACGCATTTTTGCTAAAGGTCAAGCATATGTAGCTTTGAGCCGAGTTAGGTCTCTAAAGGGACTAATCATCAGTAGTTTAGACCACCACAAGTTACTCAATAATCCCCACGATATTAACTCCCATCAATGAAATGACTAGATTGCGAAATTTACCATCTTATAACGAAGTCTATGAATCGTAACTAAAAAGTATAAAATAAAATAAAATAATTTAAAGAAAAACAAAAAACCCGACTGTGTAAAAACTAATTTTAAAAAATACGTGAAAAAATTAACTTAAATAAAAACTAAAAAGAAAGAAACAAGCCCAGTAGTTTAAATCATAAATTCTAATGCAGAACAGAACGACTCACAGTCGGGGCCCCTTGGGAAGATTTGATTGGTAAAATTTGAATGGGCCCCGACTGTGAGTCGTTCTGTTCTGCATTAGAATTTATGATTTAAACTACTGGGCTTGTTTCTTTCTTTTTAGTTTTTATTTAAGTTAATTTTTTCACGTATTTTTTAAAATTAGTTTTTACACAGTCGGGTTTTTTGTTTTTCTTTAAATTATTTTATTTTTTGACTAACTACTATGACGTTAATAAGCACTATTTACTACACAAAAACACAATAAAACAGACACACAAAACACAAAAAAAAACTACACAAAATACAAAACACGTTTTTGTTCTTTAAATGTCTAGAATTAAGTTCTTGAGTTGTGACGATGTTGTTTTAAACAAATTATTGCTGCGAGAGTTGCAAAGTTACGCATAAAATGCTTAAGTCGGGCACGTGAAGTAGGTGCTGTTGCGTTATCTAGGTACATCTATATCTGTGCCGACAACCCTTTCCAAGATCAGATTCTTCAGCTCAACAATCCGATCAAAATCATAGAAGCAAAAAAATAAAGTGAACTATTTATTCACCGAACAAGTTCTTGTTTCGTCTAGCCATGTGAAGCGGCTGTGAACCGACACTAGTAGCGCAAGCGTCCTTTTAGATCTCCGCGGGGTTCGTTATCTTAAAGCTTCTTCGCCTTTGCAAGGTTTAAGTGACTTATTCTGACATATATTTTTGTTTTTGCCCAAACAAGGATGAATGTGAGCTGTTTGCCACGTTTAATTTCTAAATCACGGTGTAAACAAGAGGCTTTGTTTAATTGTAAGCCGTAAGGATTATGAAACGATCTCGGTTTTTGTTACGGTGATAAGTAAGTCCTTTTCTACCACTGAACATGTCTTTTGGAATTTGGTAGGGAATAATTGTGGTAAATGAGATTGTGAAGTTTAAAGTTTTACCATAAGAGTTGTTGATTTGATTATACAAATCATCGGAAATCCCATACTTATTTTTTTTTCTTTTAACATAAGGCAATCAGTCTAGTTATACTTTACCTACGAAGTAACAAAACGGCATACATTTTCATCATTATTTTATTTTAGAAACAACTCTAGATGTCAGCATCACACCATATTTTATAATAACACCTACATTTCATAATAACAGCTGTTACTATAAATATACAAAGCGGATTTTCCTCCGGTAAACGCAGGGTGACAAAGGAGGAAGTATGAAACGGCGACACGTTTCATTTTTACAACGTACTTATAAAATACAACATGGATAATACAGTTTATAGATGAGGTTGATGTTACGAGGCTTGTTTTTTTTTTATTTCGTGTGTTAAAATGTAAATAGGGGATCGTATAATAAAGTGGTCATGCAGCAACCGGCAAGAATTTTTTTTTATTAGTCTACCAACAATTGTCCACACTGGTTTTATGCTTAAGGTAACATTCAAAAAATTAATATACATTAGTGCAACAATCACTTAAAGGTAAACACCGCATGCTTAAGGAAGTTGTACAAAAAAATAATTAAATTAAATGTTTTTAGTATGTCCAGAAATTACACCACTTTTGGGCTCCACTGCAGTCCGGTAAATAGGGAAGTATATACACTAGTATATCTAATATCGATGTGTATGTGAATTTTTGTAAACGTACCCACGATACTGGAGAAATTCATAGTGTGGGCGACGTTTTTTTAGGTAAAAAAATAAAAATAAAAACTATCTCATTTTTGGTGTGTCCAGGAATGCAGGCTTCCTCTGCTTTCATAATTTCAACTCGGAAGCATCCACTGTTGGCTATAGGCCTCCCTTTTCTTCCGCTACTCTTCTCTGTTCTGTGCGTCCCTTATCCATCCGTTTCCCGCGATCTTGACGATATCGTCAATCCAACGCACTTGTGGAAGGCCCTGTTTTTTAGGTCCGACCTTGTCCACCATTCGGTCAAAACCTTACTCTATGGCCCATCTCCGCGTCGAGCCAGATGTCCTGCCCAACTCCAGTTTAGGCGATTCGCCTCGTCCCTGTTCCTCTGCATTTATAACAACAAAAGACCCCTTTTAAGGAAAGTGCTGCGACGTGTCGATAATTATTTTCAATTTAACTTAGCGTGACTTCGTCCGATTGCTTAAAAAAGCATGTCCGATTTTAGATTTCATGAAACTTTTGCGGAGAACGTAAACACAATTAAATTTAGCGTTTGCGTCAGTCAATATTATTGTTTAATTCACTATCCATTAAAAGATAGAATTACAACAAACAAATCCTATTCAAAACAATCGCAATGGTACCAACAAACAATGCAGTTTAAAGTAAACCTTTAAACCACTCCAAGTCGTATTTTCGTCATGTGTTGCGTGCTGTTGACAAGCGGAGTTTCAGTTGTACCACATACATTATCACCTTGACAGGCCGGAGTGCCTGAAAAACGCGACGAAGCGTGGAAATGGGGACAAGAAATGTGCCTCTATTTTCAGATCGGATTTACATGGACTAAGAATGTTTGAAATATTTACTGCTTGCAAGTAGGTGTGAAATATTGTAGGTGGTAGATTTTTTTGCGAAACCATGCGTGGTCGAATTAAACTAGCTGGCGATACTCGACTCTCCTGTATAGTATTTGAATTCTATTTGATAACATAGGTAAAGGAAAGTTTTTTTAGGTTATAGAGATGAGAGTCTAATCGTTCAATGAGAGAGAGAGAGAGAGAAAGAGACGAGAGTGAGCGCATTTGTGGTTGTTCACAATAAAATCTACTACGTTGATGGCTAGTGTCTGGTAGATTAGCCTCTATGATCTAAATCCGGCCAGGAGCACTATTTCAATTTTAAACTTCATAATATTTTCACAAACTCGTTTCTTACAACCAACCGTAAGTAAGCAATGATGCCATTTTCAAGAAAACAAATAAGAATTCTGTTTTTGACGGCGATTGTTTATCGCACAAAACGTAATACTGAAGTTTTACTACCAACTAAGTTGTAATCTAGATTGCTATAGTAAAGTTTGTAAGCAACATTTAATATTTGAAAATTTCGTGATAGTGAAATAAGCGCTGATAACTTCGAGGAACCAAAGGGATTGGCATTCATTTTGCAGGGATTACTAGAGAACTAATATTTTTTTTAGGCATTTGGCAGTAGTCGTGATAGCCTGGAGGAGGTGAAATCAATTAGCTTCTTGAGGAAAGTTCAAGAACAAAAGATCAATAATTTCATTGAAATAGTAGTAATAGTAATTAACTTAAGAATAAAGAAGAAATGTATTTATTTGACCCGCAATGGCAACGCAAACAAAATAGTTAAATTGACAATAAAACAAAACATAAAAAAAAAATAAGACACACATTAGACTACAGATTAGAGCAGCGGTGGCCCAATGGTGGCGGCCCCGACTTACGAACAGTAAGTCGTGGGTTCGAACCCAGACAGGCGCATTACTTTGTGTAATTTATTTCATCACCACTATTCTCAAAATTGGTGAAGGAAAACGTCGTGAGGAAACCGGCATGTCCTAAAACCAAAAATTCGAAGACACGTGACGTCTACCAAACCGCACAACCAGCGTGGTGGATTAAAGCTCATTCCCTCTCATAGAGAGGAGGTGTGTCCCAGCAGTGGGAGCATTATAGGCTGAGCATGCTTATGGTTATGCTACACATTAGACTAAATTGGTGCTGTACGAGGCCAGAAGGCTCCTATCTCAAATTGGCGCTGTAACATTAAAAAAAATGTCACAGTGCTGATACTCTGATAGGTGATCCAAAGTGATGCCACGGACAGAAACAAATAAAAATTTATAGTAAAAAATAAAGTGATATATAGAGAATTGATTGTAAAAAAAAAAAACTCAGTTTATTCAAATAAAACGAGTATATTGAAGTGGGTTAAGGTAAAAGCTTCCTACCGTAAGAGAAAAGTGCTGGAACCTGCCACGAAACGGTAAAAAGAAAAATAAACCTGAAATATTAGTATTTTCAGAGTATATGCTTTCAGTACGAGTGCAGTAAAGTACATTCCTCTTAATGAAAGAATTTTTAGAGAGGGCGAGTCGACTGGGATATCCAGTGGTATTGGGAACTTCAGTAATTAAAATACTTAATTTGATGAGGATTTTCTTAATAAATAGTAAGGTTCAGAATCAGAATATAGCTAAGACTAAAATGTTGGTCAGGGACGTTTTTACATTAGGTACATTACCTAGAGTAATGATACTTTTAATGGATGATCTTAGATTGCACACTTTTACGCTGCTACTGAAAAAATCGTAGAGGTTACTGGATAATGCCCAGTAAAATGTTTGCATTAAAGAGAGCTAAAGTTTCCCAAGAAGAATTCTCCATAAAAGATATTTAATGAAGATAAAATAATGATTTACTTACCCCTTTTGATGTTGGATTTTTCAGAGTAATGAAGTATTTTAAATTATTTTCTTTTTGTTCCTCTTCTCACTAAGTGCTATTGGTCCCATAAGCTTTCTCCTCAATCCATTCTCTCTTAATCCTATGGAGGATTCCATAGGATTTATTTTCTACAAATTTCTATAAAACATAAAATTTAAATGTTAAAGAAATCTGTGCACATTAAAAAATATGATAACATGAGTATAAGGTTAAGTACAACACATTCATCTAATTCCACAATAAAATAAACAAAGCCTGTTACATGAATAATAAATCTGGCCGCTTTTTACCGGAAAGCCGGGGATTAGTAACGTATTGTTTTGAATATTTGACGTAAAACACAGCGAGGGAAGGATTTATTGCAGAACAAAGCACAGGTGTGAATACAGACATAATTGTGTTATGGCAACATGGTAAATGGTCTTACGGTCATGACATTTTGGCATTTTGAAGATGACAGCGTTAAATTTACTTACTGGGATTTTCTTTAAGCGGAAAAAAAAACATATTTGTGACTTTTCCGTGGATGTGTGAGAGAGGAAATTCAACAGTGTGAGCGGAAAACCCTGTCCTTTTCTATTCGTAAAACATTACCCTCTTTCTGACGCAGTCGGGTAAAAAGTTCAAGACGTTCCTACCTTGTAGTGAGAACGTCCCATCTCAGATAATTTAGCACTATCGATTGATCAACATGTTTTCTCCCTATGTGATCAATACCTGAGTCAGATTGAGATAGTCAGCTTCATCCGGTTAGACTGGAAGCCGAGCCCAACTACACACACACATGATTATAAATCGATATAAGCGATAGTTATTAATTAAGCGATCAGCATTTACATAGGTACAGATTTGATGATTTCAGATTTCTGATGTTTTAATTAATTGAGCTACGTATAACAATTTTATAAAGATAAACAAACTCGAAGTTTTAATCAAAATTCAAGAGATACATCAACAAAACAGAGTTTGTACCAGTTTCAAAACCAACATAGACACACAGACCTAAGTACACATAGTTTTATAGCTCTTACCTTTGACGAGGCATTATTCATAGCCTCATAGTTCAATATGGGCGATCCCTGAAGCCATTGGAACGACACGCGCCGATCATACTATCCGACTTCGCAAATTTTTTTGCAAACTTGAGGGAAAATTTGATTTGCATTGTAATTTTCATGCAAAAATGAGTGAATTATGTTGTTTGAGACAAAGCGCGTGTATTTTTTAAGTTTATGATGTTTGGTTGGATGAATGACTATATTTTGTTACTCTTTCACGCAAAAAAGTACTGAACGAATTTTGATGGGCACACAGATAGTTTATAAATAATCTGGATTAATACAAAGGACTTTTTATCCCGGCCGTACGATTTCGTGTGCCAATTAACGAACTCCCCCCGAGCGAAGCCGCGGGCATAATATATCTAACTACATATATTTAAAACAGATAAACTTGTCATTTTTTAATTTGTGAAAGGGATTTTTCAAAGTCATTTGTATGAAGGTAATTAGGCAAGTTTTATGTAGGCGGCTGCATTTTTTATAGACTAGATATTGCAGATTTATTTTAGCATAAATTACAGTTAATCTTTCTGCTTCATACTTAATACTTGGTTTAATACTTTCAGTTTACAGTCGGCTAGTTAAGTAAGGCCATTACTATTCATTACAAAATGCAATACGGTTAGTGCAAGGTCGTTAACTTTGCGCCATAAAAACACTAACCAAACCGTTAAAACCTAATTATGCAGAAAGCAATGACATTCATTACAGCGTATTTACTAGTGAGATAACGAGGTTCTAGTTTTACACTGAGTTAATAATACTGGCCAGTAATGGTTCTTATGCAGGGTAAAGGCTCTGGGCTGCGGGACTGTTCGAAAGAGATACCGCGGCCCTGGAACACAAAGGGCAAAAGAAGGCACATGGATGGGTTTTATTGATGATTTCCCATCCCAAAAAAAAGAAATAAAGGCTCTTCTTATGAGAGTGAATGGAACGACTAGGGTTTATAGCAAGGTACTAATCACTAGGCTACGCTGTGGCGTTTTGATACCATTATAAGTTTAGATTTCCTCACGATTTTTTTTTAAATTCTTTATATGTTGTGAGGATAGTTTTGAGTATGAATTTAGATGGGTATAAGAGTAGAAGAAGACCAAAGGAACGATGGATGGATTGTGTAAAGGATGATAAATATGTCAAGAAATGAGAGGTCTAAAGAGATGACGAGTAATACAGAAGTATGGAAGAAGACATGCTACGTCGCCCCAAATGAATTGGGATATGAGTAAGAGAATGATGTTGCTTGCGTTTGGCCGCATCTCGCCTGATCTGTAGCGATGACGCGGTTGAATGTTAACTACTTCTTAGTTCCTGCGTCAGCTGTTAGCGGCCTAGGCTGAAGCACGCTTGCCTTGAATAAACCGATTCACTCGCAATTCGAAGTTTAATCTAGATTATAATTATGAATGATTTCCTTCATCAGTCAATGATATGCCAGAATAAATACTTACAAATTGAATATTTGAAAAGTCACACTGGTACTTGCCAGGCTCGAAGACGTAAGCTCCAAATGTTAACTACAACTTAGTACCTGCGTCAGCTGTGGGCCAAAATTAAGTAAGCAGATTTCAGTTTCAAAATACCAATTGCACCAGCAATACATAAAGGGTTAAGGTAGACCTCATAACAAACGCAATAAAGGTAATACACAGGCCTTAAATATTCAACCCATGCGAGATTAATTTAATTAATAACAAGGAAGGAACGACATCATAATCTGTCGCTTTATGTAATGGAGGTAAATTTTGTAACCGTACCCCCAGCTTTTGTTTCACTACGAATTAAATTAGAATTATTTAATCGTGTGTAATCAGTCCCTTCATTTGGTGGTGGAAATGAAGATATTGTTAATTCAGGATGAGTATGGCGTTTTCATTTTAACAGATTTGATTTTTAATTAGAATTTCCTATACATTTGTTGCTATGGGAACTTAGGTACGGAAATAATTCACGAAAATTATTCTTCTTTCTATAACGTGTGGGTAGTGCCTAACTTGCAAGAGTTTTTATGCGAGTGATAATTATACAATATAACGTGTCTTGGTTTCCAACTAGAGACCTATGACTTGGCAGTCTGACGGTCACACCACTAGGCTATCATTGCTTCTTAGGCTATTTGTTGCTAATGGAAGCACTTAGGTACGGAAGAATTTTATGAAGGTTATTAATATGGCTTCATCTACCAACCCACCAAAACAAATAAAGAGAAAAAAAACCCGCCCTGTGCCAGCGTTACATCATGACTCACTCTCTCTCACATAGGGATTATTGTCTTATGCAATATGTCTTTGAAACTATTACTTTATACTCGGTAAAACGCAGTAAACACTGGAAAAGATGAAGAGACTTCCTATTTCAAAAATCAATTTAAAAAAAAAACATGTTATTTGGAGAAAAAATATATTAGTACTATACCAGATTAAATACAACATCTATTCTCGGACTGCAACTAAACCGGTTTGCTTTTTAGGGTACCGTACCTCAAATGGAAAAACGGAACCCTTTATGGGATTACTCGCGTGTCTGTCCGTTTGTCACAGCCAATTTACTCCCAAACTACTGAACCGATTGAGTTCAAACTAGGTGCACATAAGCAAGTCGGTAACCCTTACGGACGTGTAACGTAAATTAATGAATTTTAAACATGGGACCACTTTAATGGGGTAAATAAGAAAATGAAAAAAAAGTTTTGCAAACTACATTGTTTTACATATCAAATGAAAGGGCTCATTGTTGAAATATGTATTTGTCGGAGTTGGTTGTCAATTATTACAATTGTGGGTAGTCGCCAAATTTTATTATGAGTTGTTTTGTTTTCTGATTATTAATTTAAGTGATTTTTACTATCAATTATGGTCAATTATTGTCTTATAAATCGAAACATAATTTATTACGTGCTAGTAATTGATTTTTGGCAACTTATTTCGATAAGTGTGACCGATAAGTTTTGTTCAAAACAATTAACGACATGTTATTTTAATTTTTAAATGATTTACTTTGTGAATTCACCATTGTTTATTTACGACAATTATTCTTGTATTATTTGATTACTGTATCGTAAATCTTATTAGATTTCGCGCACATTTTGTATCTTGTAAACGCGTGACGCACCTCCGTGCGTCAACGGACAGAGTTGTGGAGGGATTACAGTGGGGGCATCGTACTATAAAAGAGCGTGCTCTCAGTAAGCTCGTCAGTCGGTCTTCGGATTCGACTCATTACAGAGCTCCCCTGCTCCCGACAAAACTGTCGGTTTACCTGGTACAGCGCTGCTGTATATTGCACATAGCTGTATTTAGCTTGCTGATAGCGATACACTTTGTGTTTGGGTGGCTTGTCCACTGTACGAACTGTGACCTTAAAAGGTCTGTTCGCCTAACTGTGTGTACCTTTTTATCTGATTTATCTTTTTACTATTTACCATTTTTGTGTTGTGTACCATTTTGTATTGTGTGTTGTGTACCTACTGTAATAAAAATACTGTAATTGCATATACAGTCTTGTTTATCCCAATAAAATGGGAACTCCAAACCCTGAAGATATACCTCTCGGCACTCCTGATCCTACATATTTATTTTAATTTTAAGATAAATAGTTTTGAAGTTATTTAAGAAAATAGACGAAAATTTACAATTCTTCCCTCTTCACTCTGAAACTACAGGGCCGAAATTTTTGAAAAAAATACAAAAAAAAATTCTTTGCATAGGCAAAGAATTTTTTTTTGTATTTTTTTTTCCTGTAATCTGTAGAGATTACAGGAAAACCTATAAATAAAAGATTTAAAAAACTTACGGAATTTAGGTAATTAACGTACGGATCCCTTTCCACGCGAGTCGAACTCGCACTTGTCCGGTTTTTCAGGCATAAGGTATGGACGTGAATTTAATTTCCAAAGGAATTGATGCGTGGGGTGCTAGCTACCATTTTTAATGTTATTAGAAAAACACCCACGTCTGGTTTCATCTTGATATTAAGCGAATACTCCGTCTCAGTTCACGTTTCTGTTTCTAGACAGTCATAAACTTTACTTTTAACTATATATTATGCAGATACAAACATTTACCTAAACATATATGTATGTAAGTAAAATGTCAAAGTGTACTTGAAGAGCCTTACAATATTTTAAGACAGGATGACTTGCACACGCTTCTTTGAGAGGTTTTTTCATTATCAAATGGTTATCCGAATCCGGGAAAATACTGTAAGAATAATCAGTCTAAAATGTTTTCACTGCTGAGACACGGGCCTCCTCTCTCTCTCCGTTCTGTGTAAGAACGATGTGACGTTTTCGAATTTTCGGTTCTGGGACATTTCCTCACAATGTTTGCCTGCAATGGTGTAGGCGTTTGTTGAATATTTAGCGCCACCAACCATCTTCTTTCTTCATGATTTTGTTCTCCTAGTACTTTCAGTTCAAGTTCTAAATTGACAAACCTCTGATAGTTCTTTCGTAACAACCCTAAGTGTGCCAGTGAGTGACAAAAAGCTCTTCCTTGTTACTGTGGTAGTTGTCTGTACCTACCGTACAAATAAAAACACATGAAATGAATTAATTAATTCGCGAAACAGGACTGAATCTATGAAGATAAAATTAGTTACAAAAAGGCGCTTTTTTCACTTGTTTGTCTTGTCTTTTGATTAGATGGTGAATCTGGAAAGTAACGAGACGGGATGAGCAATCATAAAACAGAAGGTCTAAAACCGTTTAATTAAAAGGATGTGATCTCGTGCTTAAACATAATTATCAAAGTTAAACAGCCTAAGCAAGTAAATCCTTAAAACCACGTCAGAAAAGTCTACATTATAATTGGATTTCCTTCAAACTTTAATAAATTAGCTATGAGTAGATAATCCGAATTTCTGAAGAGAACTTTACTCGAGTTTTGTTAGTTTTAAACATTAGCGAGACTCCTGTTGACTACCGACTGCGCTTATTTAAAAAGTATTGCTTTCTTTGATTTTATCGGTACAGACCGGAATCGGACACCGGGCTTTGGTAAACAATAACATAACGTAACATCACACCTTGTAATCCCCCAAGGGTTAGGCAGAGGTGTACCTAACAAGTACATCATCACGTGGAGCGTCCTAACCTAAATGTGTTTGGCAAAGCCCAAGGACTGAATGGCAGAGGGCGCTTTCCGCTTTTCCGAATAAACAATTAGTGCAGTATAAACGCGACGATCACGTTTTCATACGAGCGATTGTTTTGGTTTGATTAGGTAACGCGGGGTTCAAATTGTGTTCGATAACTCGAATGTCAAACGAATTTACAGATTAACATAAATCTAAACTTTCTGGTTGGTTTATTCTGCACGTAATTTAAAGATGTTTAGTTTCACACAATCAGGCCATTGATTTTATCGAGTTAAGCTTGTATTGCAGTCAGATAAAGGCGACACAAGTTTCAGTGTTTCAGACAATAGGCGAACTCAAAAGTTTTGCGAGGCAATTGAACAAGTTCTCAAAGACAAGTCCCGGTCAGGATTATTAAGCAAAACAATGAACGGGTGCTGATAAGTTTCATAGAGGCTTTTGTGGCGCAGTCGGGCATTAGGTGCTTGTAGCTAGGATATCTATACAGATGTGTAGATATTCTATACAAATTCTATATTGTATAAAAATAAATAAAATTGAAGTGTCTGTTTGTAATATTAAAATAACCGCTTTTTACTACATGCATATGAATGTATATACTATACATTTACCAAAACAACATTTTGTACAATTTTTGTCTGTCTGTTTGTTTGTTCCGGCTAATCTCTGGAACGGCTGGACTGATTTTGTCTTTCACTGGCAGATAGCTGTTGTAATAAGGAGTAACTTAGGCTACTTCTATTTTAGAAAAATAATTATGGTTCCGTGCAAAAAATGAAAACTCTTGAAATTTTTAACAAAATCCGATTCAAAAAGGGAAGTAAGTATTTTTTTAAAATAATTTCACGCGAACGAGTCGCGGGCAACAGCTAGTTGATGAATAAAGAAACAAATGGTGCATTGTTCACCATGCTTTATCAATTTATAATTGACTAGCTGTGCTTCGCGACCTTCGGCTGCTTGAAATTATTAAACAAATATTACTTCCCTATTTTCATGATTATTAAATTATTTACAAACTACAAAACTATAATAGTAATAAAAATATGTACAAATATCAAAATGGTTACAGGGCGTCTAAAAATTCGTCCACATCGCTGTCAACAGGAAAAGTGCCCAGAAGGCTGGCAGCATTGCCACGTTAGATGACAATGCTAATTCTTTGGCCAAAAAATAGGCCCGCCCTCTGGTCACGTGAAGAGTAGACCAGCCGCTTGGCGATTTCTCAAAATACTAGGTGGGCACTCGGACCCCAAGGCCCTAGTGTTTCAACCCCAAACACATAACTACCAATATTGTATTTGCGCCGTTTGAGGTTTTCAGAACCAGCAGCAGCCGCCCCAGCGCAGCCCACTCTGCTAGGAAGATGGGATGGCGCAAGGGTGTCGACGCAAGTTGCGTCCCACACCAAAGGCCTACCAAACTTCCATGGTATTATGGTCATACCCTCTGGTATAACCATAATGCCTTCCCTATTCGAATCAGATTTTCTTAACAATTTCATTGGATTAATATTTTTTTTTGCACATACCCTAATCCTTTTCATCAAATAAAAGTAGAAAAACTTACTCTTATAAAATCAGCTATCTTCCAGTCCAGTCTAAAGTCCCGTCAAAATCGGTCCAGCCGTTTCGGAGATTAGCCGAAACAAACAGACAGACAGACCGACAAAAATCTTAAAAATGGTTTTTTTTTTTGTAATAAGTAGGTACCGTATTTACTTTCATATGCATTCAATAAAAAGCTGATATTTTGAAATTACAAACAGACACTTCAATTTTATTTATTTGTATAGATTTCCTAGTCAAGGTTCGTTAGATTGTCTACCAGTGACATTTAAAACACTACTAGCTTTGGTGTTTTGTCTTGCCTTCTTCATCGTTCTTCATTCATTGGCGACTGATGTTTCCTTCAAGGAAACTTGACCGGGGGTTTCTTCATTGTTTACCAATTTACTGATGGAATGTTTACACGCATATGAACCACAATCTCTAAATTTTCGAAATTAATGCAATTTGTGAGTAAGTGACCGTTATAAATCGATCAGTATTTTATCAGGAATATTGAAAATTATTACAGACTTCGGATAACGGTCCTTGAAACTTAATAACAGTGTTATAAACTTCAAAGGTGAAACTTCACACCACAAACGCAAGGAAATTGGTCCACGAACTATAGTTCGTTTCGATATAAGGCTGCGAACAGACTAGTCGGTTTAAATATTTCATCATCCGCCTAGCTTTTACCCAACTGTGTTGGGGTCGGCTTGCAAAATGTAATTTACACTAAACAAAAATGTGTTGGAAAATAACTCCATGCTTCACAAAATGGACAGCTAGGAAAACATGTATGAAGGTATGTAACCTTCGCGCCTGTGGACGGTGAGTAATGGGGTAGCTCGCTGTCCGTTTTATGACGACAGGCCGTGTTGACGGCGCGTTAGTGTTTCAATGAGATATCAGCAAATCGGAAGGGTTCCGCAAGTGCCGATGCCTGCCGGGGTGCGGCCCTGGAAAACAAAGGGTTAAGAAGGAACATGGATGGGTTTTAGTCAGTACAAGTCTGACACTCCCTTTCGCTCCGCCCAGAGCGGGAGGGATCATTTGATGATTTCCTATCAGAAAAAAAGGTATGTCAAATTTTAACAATAGTGTAGTTACTTTGAAGAGTAACAGTAACTCGGGTCGATCTGCAGGTTAAGCCGCGCTTGCCTAGGTTGGATGGATGACAGCCTCGGAAAGCACTTTAAGCCTTCCCAGCCTTTAAGATCTTTGACAGTCTTTAAGTTGTCATTGGCTCGAAAGCCTGACAACCAGTTCTACTAAGGGGTGTCGTATTACCCATTATTACCAGTATTACCAGTACTTACTGGGTTGTGCAGGTCAAGTAGGCAGTCGCTCTATGTAAAATATTAGTATTCAGCAGCATCCTGTTAGACTAGAAGCCGACCCCAACATAATTGGGAAAAGGCTAGGTATCTGATGACTAAGTTTAAAAAAGTTTCCACTTAGCCAGTCTGGTGACCGCCTAAGAATTTTCGTAGGTAAATTGCTTCGGAAAGGCCATGTCAGTGGGTACCCAAGTAACACATCAAAGCACTATATCGGCCGACTTCCAGCATTTCTGTATCGTTTTCGCATTTTGAGTTAGTTCTATGATGGCATTACAAACGTTTATACGGCTACTGTAATGCTAATTTGGGCACAAATTATACGGCTTTAGATCATAAATAAGTTCACAAATAGTTGTTTAATTGCATTACAGGCGCATTATATTAGCATTATTGTGACCAAATAAGTTGCGAATCGCATTATAGAAGCATTATTACGGTCAATGAAGTTGCCAATCGCATTACAGAAACATTATACTAGCAATATTATAGATAATGAAGATGCTAATTACATTACAAAAGCATTAGACTAGCATAAGATTGTTCTAAAAGTATGATTGAGGCTATTTAAGTGTTCACAGGTAGAACTTAAATCATCATTGCAAAATCATCTCTAATACCATAGCACAAATGTTATAATACAATTAACGTTGTAATTTCACTACTTTGTTCAGCAATATAATATGGACGAAGATCGTCAAAACTGAGTGACACCATACTTGTATTTGCATTAAAATAAAATTTATAATACTTGCTAAGTTTTTGACTCTTTTGTTATTTCATGCCCATTTTAAACGCAATCTAGTTTACTGTTAATATCTATATAAGTTTCATTGAAAATTTTCACGCGCCTTCGATATTTTGTAGTTTTGATATAAAATGTTATATAAAAATATGAATCAAATAATGAATTTTGCATAATTAACGTAATAGTATTGATTGGGCAGTATTAAATTAAGTTAAATCATTATGATAAAGGTCTATTGCTATTATAAATAGGGTCGAATGATAATATTTTTTGGTTATAAAATATTTTCAAAATGGCGTGAGTCTACAATAGTCCGGTGAAGCTTTATAAAGGCCAATTAATGCCGTCAGCAGTATAAATAGTCACACGTGAACAATCGTTAAGCTAGAGGCCAGAGAGAAGACTTTTGATGAACCACCGTAGTGCCATTGGCTATAAAAAAGTTCTCTAAGGGTTCACCGATATACCAATAGACTTGATGTAGACTGAAATAGTGCCATTGCTTTAAAGTAATTTTGGGGATCCTTGAGCAAAACAATAAAACTCATTTCAGAATTTGTATTACTTGAATAATCACAACTTAATTTTGTTATTAGCATAATTATCATAATCATTACACACGGTTAGGCAACACACCATAAAAAAATGCTGTTATTTGTTGATGTATACACATATTATATTTTATGTGCTTTTCCCCAATATGGCCGACAAATGGTTTTAAGAATACAGTAAAGTGAATGTATATATAGCTTTAGGCATTACAATAACTCACGTGTATTTGATTAAAGAGCTGTTACTCGCACAACAGCACTCAGTTGATCTTTAAAAATGCAAGCATTATATTGATTCACGTTTATGCTGTTCAGCAGTATTAGGCTTTTACTTAGCACATAAAAGTGCTATAACACAACAAAGGGCACTAAAAACAACCTAAAGCTGTATAACGGATTTACGGTGCATTATAATGGTACAAGTTTATGCTATTAAGCGGCAATAGGCATTATCTTACTGCTTAAAATGCTATTGTAAACCCTAAGGCACTAAAAATAGCTGAAAGCTGTATACTGGATTTACGATGCATTATAATGGTACAGGTTTATGCTATTATGCGGCAATAGGCATTATCTTACTGCTTAACAATGCTATTGTAAACCCTAAGACACTAAAAACAGCTGAAAGCTGTACAGCTGCATTGTGGTTGGCTTCACTAAAACTAAAGGCTTTACAAAAGCATTTTGATAGGCCATTATCCAACCGTTATACATTGTAAAGCATCATAATGGTTTTGAAATACCAATATAAAGCATCAAGACGTTCGGTGAACTTTTGTAAGAGTTTATACGGACCTTAAGTTTTACATAAGTTTACTATTCGTATTTTAAAATGCTTCCTGTGTTACTTGGGTAGAGCCCGCCTCGTTAGGTTTAATCATGTTAATAACTGTGACTTCATTGTAGTGACGTCGCCTTTAATTAAGAATGTAGCCGTTGTGTTTTGTCACCTTGTCGTGAGGTAGATTGTGTGCTTTACTATAAAGCTATTATATGAGGTCAGTGAGAAGTTTTTGTTTTTTGTTTACTTCTTTTTTTTTGTCTCGTAGTTAGTTTTTTTTTTTCGTTATCTGATACTCTTACACCCGTATCTATAAACAAGTTGAAGTGATTACTTGAGTAAAAGTCATTATTTAAGATACGATTTTTATTCTGTAGTTTAGCAATTGCTTGATGTAAGAACTGTCAAAAGCTAGAATTTGAAGAATCTTTGCTCTTTTTGACGGTTCTTACTTCGTTCAAATTCTTGTCTATTGCATAAGAATTACGAATGCGCCCAGAGAGAAGGGCAACGATCGTCACTTACTGGACGCCTGTCTGAGGAAATTGCCGTAGAGGTAGACCGCGGCGAAGGTGGTGTGACGATCTGATCTCGTTTGCGTGGCGAACATGGCCAGATATTGCACAGGACATAGAGATTTGGAAGGATAATGGGGAGGCCTTTGCCCAGCAGTGGGGCAGACAAAAACGCAAAACAACAATGTAGTTTTCTAAAGGAGGGGTATAGTTAAGTACTTCACAAATTATATCACAATCTGAAAGATGGTGGAAACGCCACACGATTACACGAACGGAAGCAAAAATCACGAAACCAAACAGTTCCTATAATCAAGCTCACTAAAAACCTTACTAACTATAATAAAAGTATGCATAAATGAAACACAAGTTACTGAATGGCATGCAAGCAAGCCTGTAACGGCGCAAAGTGCATTCAACCACAGCCTACTGAAATGGCCTACAGTATAACGACTTGGATTGGATTTGTTAGTCAGGTCAAAGGTGAAGGAACTCTTGCGTGATCGGCTGTATTGCGACTCAGACTGCATGTACGTGGATGGAAGAAGTGTGTGAAAAATGGGGTGGACGAGGCATTTAAAAATTAAATTATACTTTAAACTTGACCTAAGAAGTTATAGAATCGGGCGTTACTTTTCGGAATTCCATGACATTAAATCTTATGCAAAATTTGTAATTTTAATTCTGCGAAAACGATACAAGAAACGACATAATATTTAGCATAACATTTATTGACCTAAGAAGTAGATTTCATACCCAAGTCAGCCGAAGCAAGACAGTCCCCACAGATGGTGGTTGATCGACTGTTTAGATCTCAATTGCTTATGGGGCTTTTCTATAGATACAATACCCGGTCACCGGTGTAATTGGTAACCTTTTGTCTGCATCAGTGAGCTGAGTTCGCGTAGCTGAATTATGGACTTTTATAAGAAGCAGTAGAAGCAGATGAAATTAAAGAGCAAGCAAAGCGCAACTCTAAGCTAAATCAACTGTCAGCTTCAAGAAAGAGCGTAGGACAATAACTTTTTTGTAACAAAAGACGGAAGACTGGGTAATTGGTTAAATTGCGAGAGATTGCAGTGAATTGCAATTTGGTAGATTTATATACTTAGTTATACTTTTAATTGCATATTGCCCGGGTAATTTCTGTAAAACCTTAAGGCATACTACATTCATTACTTACGAACCAAGTGGTATACTCATTATACAAGCTTAATTTACAAATTACGACCCATGAAAGTGAACAAGAACCATTAGACTCCCGGAAAATATTAGTGTATTTTTTGTTTAAAAATATTGCCTTAAAATAAACACTTGACAATGAGATTGTTGATGGCTCTATAGTGTAATAAGTTTACACAATGACACTTTATTCCCGTGAACGCTTCTCTGAACGTAAAGAAGCATTACACACCTTGTGAAGTAGACGGTATAGATCCAGCGATGCGTTGTACACATGAAAGGTTGTCGTCGACTTCTCTCATCCATGCGTTACAATAAAGTTATTTTATGCCAGACAAAAATCCCACCCTTGGCTTGAAGTGTCAATATTCTGATTTTATTTACTGGTTCATATATATGACATTTATACTGTCTGTATATTTTTGAATGGTAATTTTAATAGAGAAGTATGGAAGAAGAAGACATGCTGCGCCGACGTCAAATAAATTGGGATCTGGGCAAGAGAATGATGATGATGTTTTGTTTAAAAAGTTTTCAGCTTTTCTTTTAAAAGCATATAATTGAGGAAAGTCCCGGTGGTTCTTTTAGTCGTAATTTGACGTCATGAAGCTCTTCACAGCCAAATCTCTTAAATAAATAAACGACAGTGAAGTTGTAAGATGACATGATGTTGTTGTGTGACAGTAGAGTAAATAAATATGACAACATTTTTTGAATAAAATATTGTTATTTTATTTATTTTAAATTTAGATGAGAATTAGAGACGCGAATAAAACTTTGAAAAACAATTTGGATAGATAAACATAATTTTCTTCTTGGTATTTTTGTCGCCGTGTTGTCTGTTGTTAGAAGAAGATAGACGCTCTAGAAATGTGGTGCTGGAGAAGAATGCTTGGCATAACTTGGACACAGTTCCGAACCAACGTCTCTATCCTCCAAGAACTTCGAATCACACAGCGTCTTTCTTCCATTGTCCAATGTCGGATACTCAGGTTCTTTGGACATATCATACGTCAAGAAGACAAATCTGTGGAGCGACTTGTAGTACAGGGAAAGGTTGAAGGTACAAGAGCGCGTGGCAGGTCACCAATGCGTTGGACCGACCAAGTTAAAACTGCACTCAATGGTCCACTCCACGAATGTGCAAGAAAAGCCACAGTAAGAGAGGAATGGCGACGGATTGTAAAGCTTGCTACCACCCCTGATGTGACGACCACGACCACTCTGCCAAGAGTGTGACGACGAAGAAGAAGTTGTCTGTTGTTACTAACATTAAGCGACACCCAAATGATTACCTAAATAAAAGCGAAATTCCATCAGTTCGCCTTTATTTACGGGTACAAGTCAATCACATAAGATCAATGTACTTCTCCTGCCCTATTTATCTAAACGCCAATTCGCCTAATGAACACTGATTAGTTGCGACCGAACTATTTATGTGGACCGAAGTTACGATCCCTTGAAGCACGTGCCAAGAATACAGTGATACTATAATACTAACTTAGTGTTAACCGAAGGGACTTGAATACTTAATAAGATATTTTAGTGAGCGAATGTTACTGTAACAGTGTAACTTAAGAAGACACAAACACACACACACCACGTGGATTTTTTAATTAAAAATACTAGTTTCACATAATAATATTATTTTTATAAATTTTAAGAATTTTTTTTTTATCTATGGATGATATTATGTAATTATTCATGATTGTGCTTGTTGAAAACAATTTACCTAAAATGCTATAGGGTAATAATTGTACTTTTGATCAATCGAGGTATTTACGTTACGTAGACACCGCGCGATTGTGCTAGCTAGGGTCTTAGACAATCAGGGCTGCGGGACTGTTCGAAAGAGATACCGCGGCCCTGGAACACAAAGGGCAAAAGAAGGAACATGGATAGGTTTTAGTCAGTAAAAGTCTGACACTCCCTTCCGCTCCGGCCAGAGCGGGAGGAGTCATTAAAATTTGATGATTTCCCATCCCAAAAAAAAAGCTATCATCATTATTGTTGCGAAATATTGTCAAGAGGTCTCTGACGCGGTTTGGATGTGCTGATCGGTTTCAGTTTCAGTGTAAAAAAACCTTAGACAGTGTGCATAGCGGTGTCAAAGTAATTTTATTTGTAACATAGGATCACTTCATGTTGTAATTGTGCATGACATGTTTGTTTTTACAAAAAATAGTATGACGAAAGACTGTCTCGATCTCGACTCAAATCTGCACAGGACCTTGGCAAACTAATCTCTGAAATGGAAACTCACGTTTAAAACTAATAGAACCTGCAATTGTTGTTTGGCCTTGCCGAACATTTACTAAAATACATTAAAACTAAATCGAGCTGTTGAGCTTTGGCAACTTGTTTTTAAAGATGTTAATTGAACCGAATAGTTGTTTCCTTCGTCAAACTTATAGACGTGTGTCACACCGAGATTTAGTCAATGATCGCTCGCGACCCTATTGTGCCGACTACGGAAAAGATATTGATATGTCCCCACAAATCCTTCTCATTCTTTTGAACTTTTCCTGAATTCGTTGAAGTGAAAAACATTACCAACTAGCTGTAGCCGCGACCTTCGCCCACGTGGAATTTAATAATTAAAAGTTCTGTAGTTAAGTAACCTACTCATCATCATCATCTGCCTAGCCTCTTCCCAACTGTCTTGGGGTCGGCTCCTAGTCTAACCGGATGCAGCTGAATACCAGTATTTTACAAGGAGCGACTGCCTATCTGACCTCCACAACCCAGTTAGCGCTAGGTAATACGATATCCCTTGGTAAGACTGGTTGTCAGACTTTTGGGTCACTGACCGGGACCAGCGGCTTAACGTGCTTTCTGAGGCACGGAGGAAACTCGGTATGTAATGGGTGGTCACCCATCCACGGACCAACTTAGGTAAGCACGGCTTAACCTAAAGATCGACCCAAGCGGCTGTTCTTATTTAGCCACGAGCTCCTCTCAGCTCTCGGATACAGCTGAATACCAGTATTTTACATGGAGCGACTACCTATTTGACCTCCACAACCCAGTTAGTACTGGGTATTACGATATCCTTGGGGGCTGTCTCCACGAGCGAGAGAATCGCGGCGATATTACGTATTTGTATGGGATAATATCGCCGCGATTCTCTCGCTCGTGGTGACGGCCTCTAAGAGAATGTATAGAAATACGTGGCTCGGACGATGATATCGTTGCGATTCTCTCGCTCGTGGAGACAGCCCCTTGGTAAGACTGGTTGTCAGAAACTGACAACCAGAGGCTGTGGCTGAGACTGGTTGTTGTTGGTTGGTTGCTGTTGTTGTTGAATTAAGTAACCTACTAAGGGGATGTAATTTTACGATCAATCCCTAATAAATTGGGAGAACTCGATAAAATACTAGAAAACTATTGTAGACCTTTTAGAAGGGTTACACATGCGTTTCATCCCTCCTCATTACAAGTCCATACCTAGACAAATGCGTACACAACATTAAACAAAAAATAACAAGAAAACTACAACCAAAGCACGAAAATTGTGTGTCTCACGTCTGCGCGAAATAGGCCCACCAAAATGCCGACCTAGACTCCCCGAGTGCACACTTAAATTCGTAGCTCCTTGACAACTTTACACAAGCGTTCCTTAATTTATAGACAACGGATATCCGCGAGATAGTGGTGTCTAGCCGACTAATTTAAAGTCCCGACACTACCATGTTGTTTTCTTACTACAAATGTTTTAAAGGTTTTACAATGCTTACTATATTTACTTAAGCCTTACAATGTTATGTTTAGGGTTCCGTAGCCGATTGCTTACAGATTCGTCATGGTTGTCTGTCTGTCCGTATGTCACAGTCACTTTATTCCGAAACTATTAAGATTACACAGTTGAAACTTGGTAGGTAGATGTATTCTGTGAACCGCTTTACGATTTTTATACAAAAATAAAAAATAAAATATTTAGGGGGGCTCCCCATACATGGAACTGACACTATTTTTTTTTTCAATTATAAGTTATGCTATCATTTAAATGGAAATGTCAACTCGTGTTTATTAATCAAAGTTATTTTTATTTCATTACTGTTACTTTACAGGTGTTAATAAAGTGCACTGAAATATTGCTTACGTAATACATTTATGATTAGTTTTAAACACGCTAGAAGCAACCATTATTGTATGAGAATGTTAATTTCTTTTGCCATTCTATAAATATAGGAACGGTCAAAAAGGCAAGCGTATATTTCGCCCTCATTTAAAATTTAATGAAACGTAGTTATTAGTTTTAGATTACAAACTTCTTCATTAATATCACCATAATGAACGGAGTATAAACGAAATCCAACCCTGATTTTATTTAATTGAAAATACTGCGGTTTTAATGAAGATAGGTACTTACTTCTTTAGTGAACGTAAAACGTGGTTAAAGATTCTTTAGATTGATCATTAAAAGAGCTTCATTTATTATTAAGAAAATTAAACATTTTTGGAATAACAGTGCTGTTTTACGGTTACGGTTCGGAATGATACTGCAATTCTATTCATTCGGAAATAATTAGTCTTAATTAAGATTAACTGCGGTATTGCCTACCTTGATTATATTATCTCATTATACCTCCAGAGACACAATATTGTATATATTCCAAGGCGAAAGTACTTATCCAAAGAGATCATGTAGTGCACATGAATTTACTAGTTTCTACTCGTAGAGAGCAGGTACCTACTCACTTATTTTTCAGCTGTCAACGAATATCAAACTCATTTATAAAAAGAGGCGGAACATCGAGAAAAGTAGAAAGAATGGCGGAGGCCTTTGCCTAGGAGAGGGACAGTTCAGGCTAACAAAAAAAAAGAGAAAAACAGATATTCTCGATACGAATGACAATGTTATCTAACATCATTTTAACCCTAATCAATTCATTTTTTGTAAAAAGGAAAGGAAGAATTAATAAATATATTTTGATTTCGACGATTTCTAAAATTATTTCACTAATTAATACATGTTATATTGGTATAGTTGTACACACGCAGTGAGAAGCTAATTTAAAATTACATTCTAACCCGATTCATAATCGCAGCAGCTTTTATGGATCTTGTACACAAAATGACACTATAATAATAAATTTTAAATGTTTTTTATATTTTTTTTTTTAAATTAATATTTAAAAATATATCAAGTTTGTAAAAAGACGAAAAAAGGAAAGAATAAAGTATAAGATACCTATTCCTACTTCAAGCAATAACACTTAAATTATTGATTTGTAAGAAATTGCTGAACCAGCACCAATGACAAGTGCTACTGTCTCCGAGCTTCAAGTGTGACTCTTCACTTTTGACTTCTAAAGCCGGTTAGCAGCTTTGATGTGTCAGGCAGTTCAGCGAAATTGACTTTTCAGAAGACATTTTTCAACTTGAAGTTGTTGGCGATTTCTGGTATTACTCAGAATCACTTCTAAAAGCATTGCTTGGAGGGCACTTCGTTAAAGAAATCAGTCGATTGGCATCCACGTTTTTGAAGAATATTCTTTACATTTAATTTTAGTGGTAGTATATCATTGCTGTCAACTCAATAATCCCACAAAGGTAACTTCGAGTAATTAATAGGTAGTACTCTATTAAGGATCCATCTGCCACAGAAATATATTTAGCAGGGGTGAAGAGGAGTGAGGCCAAAAAACGTGGGGACCATAACTTTAAAACCACGCACCATTCCATGCACGCCTGCCTAAATATTTAATTGCCTTTTTATTTAACTGCCAGCTTTATCCCAACTATGTTGGGGTGAACTTCCAGTCTAACCGGATGCAGCTGAATAATGACCAGTATTTTACATGGCGCGACTGCCTTTCTGACCTACATAACCCAGTTAGTACTGGGTAATACGATACCCCTTGGTAAGATTGGTTGTCAGACTTTCGGGCCACTAACTACCTGTAACGACTGTCAACGATCTACAAATGATAGCCGGGATCATCGGCTTAACGTGCTTTCCGAGGCACGGAGAAAAGTCGGAATGTAATTGGTGGTCACCCATCCACGGATCAACCTAGGCAAGCGCACCTAAACCTTTTTTTTTTTTTTTTTTTTTGGGGGGTGAGAAATCATCAAATGACTCCTCCCGCTCTGGGCGGAGCAGAAGGGAGTGTCAGACTCTTACTGACTAAAAAACACCCATGTTCCTTCATTGGCCCTTTATGTTCCAGGGCCGCGGTATCTCTTTCGAACAGTCCCGCAGCAGCGCACCTAAACCTGAAGATCGATCCGGACGGCTGTTATTATTTAGCCAGAAGCTCCTATCTTATCAGATAACACTATATATTTATACAAAACTGCAATCAAATTACTACACGTCTTAGACTTGAACCAGATTCCTCTGGAATTGAATCGGTTCGTAGATCAAGTTGACGAACCTAATTGAAACAAATGTTTCCACATACGGACTACTGGAATTGGTTACTGGTTTCGTCAGTGATAAATAGTAGATTACATACTAGAATGCACATGAACCAAGAATGTCTTAGGAAATGTTAGTCACATTTTTAATAGTTATTCGGTACAAGGTTTTAGTATAGTTTATATTTTATTAATAATTATAATAATTACAGGTCAGGTTTAAAAGGTAAATAAAATCACACATTACCTTACATTAAAATCAATTATTTAATCAAATTACATCAATTACTTAAAACTATTCTTTAAGGTCATTTTAGTTTAAAATTTTCAGACGTCGAGTAGTATTTTAAAATATTATCAGTTAAAAGTGAGCTTAGCCATCTATACATAACAAAAAACCTCCTTGTTTCATGTTAGTTGCAAAATATAAGCCTCATCGAGTGTTCCTTTGCAAGCTTAGAAGTAACTAATATTGAATGTTTACGCTAGGAGAGCAGCGGTGGCTCAGTAGTGGCGGCCCCGACTTACGATTCTACGAACAGTAAGTCGTGGGTTCGAACCCAGGCAGGCGCATTACTTTGTGTAATTTATTTCATCACCACTGCTCTCAAAACCGGTGAAGGAAAACATCGTGAGGAAACTGGCATGTCCTAGAACCAAAAATTCGAAGACATGTGACATCTACCAACCCGCACTGGACCCGCGTGGTGGATTAAAGCCCATTCCCTCTCTAGAGAGGAGGCCGTGTGTCCCAGCAGTGGGAAAATTAAGCTGATTATACGCTAGGTTTTGTTTGTTAGCTTTATTTTTGCTACTCATGTTATTATCACACTAGAATGCACTTTCTTTCTGTCTTTCAATTTTGCTCCATCTTCGACATACGTATCGCAAAACCTGCACGTCACTGTGAGTTGACTTTTGTATTTTAAGCCTTATGCCCACTGAATAAGGTTACGTTTTGTTCTGCTTGACTTTCAGACATGTCATACGGTTAGAAAATAGTATCTTTGCAGGACGCAGCCATATCCTGCATTCAATAAGTGGAATTTCTTATTAAAAAGCCATTTGAATGAGTTCTTTTCCTGTTCTAGTTATTTAGACTTCTTTTTGAAATAAAGTGAAATTGTATTGATAGATGCTCGATAAGAAGTATCTTCTACGAATCTTTAGTAGGTAGGTATCATTCTTGCATTGCAATAAAATATACACACATAAAATTGAAGAGCAACAACTTATTGTCTGGCCTATGCTGTCCCCCTATACTTAAGTACTAATGCTGTAACATGATAATATTGTAAAATCAAATCATTTTAAAAGAGTAATCATGGAGTTTCTTGCCAGTTCTTCTACATAGGAAACGACCAAACCGAACCGTGCACCTTTTTGTTTTATAAGACGACGTTTTATAAGTGCCCATGTAAATCAAATTTTATTTCACATAGGCCTATGTGAAATAAAATTTGATTTTGATTTTCACTAACCCACTTGCTTATCACGCTGAGTTCACCTTTCAAGGGCTTATGCCCGGGTCGTCACTGTACCGATTGGTCACTAATTTTTTTTCCATACAAGTAGTCCCTGTTCGTCACCATAGAAAAACAAATGAATTTTTATTACTCATATTTTCTCACATCAAAAAGATTCATCATGTAGATTATTTCCAAGACAATTAAATTATTTACAAACTACAAAACTATAATAGTAATAAATATGTACAAGTAGAAAAAGGTTACAGAGCGTCCAAAAATTCGTCCGCATCGCTTTAATTTTTATTTAATTTTAATATTCCCGATTCGTCATCAGCACCAGATATATAAAAAATAAACGTATATAAAATAACATATAAAAAATAAACGTTTTATGTTTTTCTAGGAAAATTGGAAAAACATGGCAATGTTTATGCAACTTACTTCTATATAAAGCATCTTCAACAAACTAATAACTGCAATATCAATTTAATTACCAGCAATATTGGATAAATGTTATCTACTCCATCTTAAACTAAAAGCTTTTTAACAAATTAAATCCTTCTGAGACTTTTAACTTAGTTTTTTAAACAAACTTTTCAACGTAAACAAAAGTACGGTCTACAAAAAGATCTTAATCCAACTAGATATGAAAAAAGAAACTTGGTCCAAGGCAAGCTTTTCATGAACGAAAAGAGTATTGTATACAAAATGGAACCTGCACAAATAGACTTCACCGTAGCTGTAAGTGCGACCGCACATTAGGCGACTAGTGTCTGCCACAGATCGTTGTTTAGTGGCCAGTACTAAGTGTTATAGAAGTTTTGCTTTAATTTTCAATGACATTGTTGCAGTACTTGGTAATAATGTCCTAATTACAAGCTAGGATAGTAGACAAGTGGCCATTATCTTATCTCTGGTCACGGCATGTAATAGTGATCACAATGAAATCAGTTGGTTTCTGATAAAATATTTGAGGTTGAGAACCACTGTAAAAGTCGAAATTCAAAATTGAATTCAAATACTTAATTCAGATGCCGAATAATTATAGTCGTATCGCGATCTTAACTTTTTTATTTATTTCCCAATTGTATAAAAACATTGTTTGTGCAAGTATATTGTTGCTTAGTCTGTAACGAACCTAAAAAAAATCCCCGAATACTTTTAGCTCAAAAATTCTATTACGAACATCTGCTTATATTTGACCTTTTTGCGATTTAGATTAAATAATATTGTTACGATTTACGAGGCGAAGAAAGATGGATAAGGAATGAGCAATCCTTTCATAAAATGCGAAGAGACATTCTCAGATGTGTGTCTACGTACAGACGCCAGCAAATCAAGCTACCCGAAACTGTCAAATTTTCCCAATCAACTTTGAACCTAATGCTTCAGCGATAAAGTTGAAAATCTATTAAAGTTTGTCTGATGTGTTGGCGTCTGTACATATTATGTTTGAGAAAAGGCTTGAGTTGATAATTTTAATAATATGCGAATGCGGCGTCGGTAAACAGAATTTAAATTGACAAAACACGAGATTCCGTGAAAATACGTTGTCAAGCATTGTGTTTTCATAACATTTAGCAGAGGTTTTCTATGAAATAAAATGTTTAAGAATATTACCTTGTTCTTCTAGTTACTGTAAGCGCTTCTATTAAGCAAGAGGTCTTTCTTGGTTCGATTCTTAGATCGAGTAAAGTGTTTTTATTGTTATTAGGTTTTTCCATTAGGAATATCTTAGAAGCAGCCACAGAGACACTAATGGTACTCAGTTACTTGGGACTTTAACATTGCTAGTGTAATGTGGGTACAGCTCAGCTTAATCCTTCAGGAGTTACAGACTTGAAGTTGTGTTAATAATAATAATAATAAATTATGGATGCGGGTGGATCGGTACACTCAGAATCGCACATTCCAAAGAGATGAAAGGTGGGTTTATAGGGCTTGGGAGCGACCGGACCAAGGTGTGGCTGACGCGCACCTGCCGGATGATGATGCCCTATGTTCGTTCTGGCGCAACATCTGGTCGGTGCCTGTTAGCCATACCGAGGGTGAATGGACCCGGGAGGTTGAGCGAGCATGCGATCCGGTACCAGAAATGGGGGCAATCACTATCAGCCCCCAAGACGTAGTTCGTGCAGTCCGTCCGTTACCTAACTGGAAATCCCCAGGGCCGGATGGGCTGCACAACTTCTGGATTAAATGGTTTACTAGGTCGCATGCTCGCCTGGCGACCCTGTTCCAGTCAGCCTTAGAGTCAGGGTCGCTGCCCGAGTTCCTAACAACAGGTATAACCCACCTGCTCCATAAATCGGGTAGTACTGCGGAACCCAACAACTATAGACCTATTACCTGTCTCCCGACAGTATATAAAGTTCTTACATCCATTTTGAGAGCTAAAATTAGCGAACACATTGATGACAATTCTATCATGTCCGCTTCTCAAAATGGATGTAGGAACGGGTCCCGCGGTACTAAGGAGCTACTCCTCATTGATATGGCCATTAGTCAACAGGCTCGTCGTTCCCGAAGGGATCTGTCGACATGTTGGATAGACTATAAGAAGGCCTATGACTCTGTGCCACATACATGGCTCATGAGGGTGCTAGAGCTGTATAAAGTTGATGCAACTCTGCGCACCTTCCTGATGTCATGTATGGGGCAATGGAGGACAGTCCTTCGCTATCCAGGATGTCGGCAAATCCAGAGGAATAGCGAGCCCATAAGGATAGAGCGAGGTATATTTCAGGGTGATAGTTTGAGTCCACTTTGGTTCTGCTTAGCCTTGAATCCTCTTAGCACGCTGCTGGAGGATTCAGGTCTAGGCTATCGGTTGAGGAGAGGTGGTCAAGTTATATCTCACCTCCTTTACATGGATGACCTGAAACTCTTTGCCCCCAACGATTTGCAATTGATGGAGCTACTGAAGGTAACTGAGACTTTCAGTAGCGCCATCAGGATGGAATTCGGTGTGGACAAATGTGCGGTCATGCATGTAAAGCGAGGGGAGATTGTGGAGTCTGTGGGAACCCAGCTCTCGGATTCCATAAATCTTAGATCTCTCTCAGCAACCGAAACCTATAAGTATTTGGGTATGTCGGAAGCGCTGGGTATCAATGTTACTGACATGAAGCAATCGTTGAAGGAGCGCTTCTTTGGCCGCCTGAAAAAAGTATTTAATAGTCTTTTATCAGGCGGAAATAAGGTGCGTGCCTTCAACGGTTGGGTCATGCCGGTTTTGATGTACTCTTTCGGCATACTCAAATGGACTCAAACTGAACTAGACGCCCTGGATAGGAAGGTCCGTACATTGTTGACGGTATATCGAATGCATCACCCGCGTTCTTCGGTTATGAGACTGTATATCCCGCGGAGGTGTGGGGGTCGAGGCTTTTTAAACGCCAAGACTCTCCACAATCGCGAGATATGCAGTCTCAGGGAATATTTCCTAGAAACCGACGTGGGGATGCATCGAGATGTGGTCGCGGTGGACAAGGGCCTCACCCCGCTCTCCTTGGCTAAAGAGAACTGGCGCAAACCTGTAGTACTTGATACCAACGACCGCAGGGAGGTATGGCAGAGTAAGGAGCTTCACGGACGCTTTTTCCGGGCCCTGCATGGGCCCGATGTAGATCTATCAGCGTCCGTAGCCTGGCTACGCTCCGGAGACCTCTTCGGAGAAACTGAAGGTTTTGTCTGTGCAATTATGGATGAAGTTATGATGACGAATAACTACCGGAGATTTATTGTGAAGGACGGCACGGTTGACATATGTCGGGCATGCCACCGTCCAGGCGAATCAATCCGTCACATTATCTCCGGGTGTTCTCGTCTGGCTAACGGAGAGTACTTGCATAGACACAACCTTGTAGCCAGGATTATCCATCAGCAACTTGCTCTAAAATACAACCTTGTGGAATCGGAAGTTCCGTACTATAGGTATGTGCCCGACCCAGTTCTCGAAAATGGCAATATCACACTGTACTGGGATCAATCCATCATCACTGACAGGACTATTGTAGCCAATAAGCCTGATATAGTGGTGGTGGATCGATCAGAGCGGCGCGCAATGATTGTTGACATAACCGTCCCGCATGACGAGAACCTCGTGAAAGCTGAGAAAGATAAGCAAATCAAGTATCTTGATTTGGCTCGCGAGGTTGTCGACATGTGGGATGTGGACTCAGCGATCATTGTGCCGATAGTCGTGTCAGCCCATGGCTTAATTGCCAAGAGCCTCGACCAATATCTAAGGAGGCTCTCGTTAGGCAGCTGGATCAAGGGCTTGATTCAGAAAGCGGTACTTCTGGACACGGCTCGTATAGTTAGGAGGTTCCTCTCTCTGGAGCCCTGACCGCCGGTAGCTTGGACCCTGTTCCCGATACCGGTGGGCTACTATTTTTTATATTTTTAAATGTTTTTTTATATTGTTTCATAGTTAAATATTTAAAAATGTAATGAATGTGTAAAAAAATGAATAAAGGAAATAATAATAATAATATAAATTTATTTCAATCAACTTTGGATCATATGGTTAGGTACATCACAACTATTATAAAATTAAAACAAAAATTTCAAATCAAAATTAAATTAAATACAAAAACAAAATAACAACCACAATAAAATTAAAATCAAAGTCAAAATTCAAATTAAAATCCAAATCAAAATTTAAAATCAAAATTAAATTAAATACAAAAACAAAATAACAACCACAATAAAATTAAAATCAAAGTCAAAATTCAAATCAAAATCCAAATCAAAATTTAAAATCAAAATTAAATTAAATACAAAAACAAAATAACAACCACAATAAAATTAAAATCAAAGTCAAAATTCAAATCAAAATCCAAATCAAAATTTAAAATCAAAATTCAAATCAAAATTCAAAATTCAAATCAAAATTCAAACCAAAATCAAAATTAAAAACAAAGTCAACATTTATAATATAGTCCTTTATTTGATTGACTGCCTCGTTGGTTAGTGATCGCAAGCGTGACTGCTGAGTATGAGGTCCTGGGTTCGACTCCCAGGTCGAGCAGTGTAATTGGATTTTTTTTCAGTAATTTCTCAGTAGCATCTTCGGAGTCTGGTTTTGTGCCTGGTTCACGGCAATAGGCTCGCCCCCTATTAGCAAAATGTATGTAGGGTTATTAGGTACATCTTTACCTAGCCCTTCGGCGATAACAGGCGTGTTGTTATGATGATATTGATGATGGTAAATTATAATATTAATGTATATTTTTTTTAATGTATATTATTAATGTATCTAAATGTTTTTTGTTCATGAGAAAGTATCTTATTTGACAACAATGAATTAAAAAATAAACCATCATTATTGTTATTATTTCATGACAACGTTTATAAATAGTTTGTGTTTTCTTGCAGAGCCTTTCTATTAAAACATGAGCCGGTTCAATACTGCTAGCAATTACTTTACAAAGTGAAGGCTTTGAAGTGTCAATATTGTGCGTTGGCATCGTTCGAGCCCTCGTGCTACCAAAGGGAGGCATTAAACGACAACATATTATTTACTGGTCGAGCGAATATAGTTTTTGGATCGCCGTATTTTATTAATTAATAATACAGAATACAGCATCACAAATATTCTCTTGAAGGTTCGGTCAAACCGATATAAGAATAAAAATAATTTATTTGAAAAGTATTGCAAAAGTTTACATTTAGGCGCAGTAGTATTATTTCTCATACAATGGTATAATTGGTGCTTATATGTAAACTAGAACTAAAACACACACACAAAACAGACAATTAAAAAATAGAAAAAAAAAAACAAAACCGAAACCAAACAAAAACAGTTACAAGTAAAACAGTTGCAAGTAATGATAATGTTAAATTCAAATGTTTAGCTGCGACCTGCCCGATCTAGATTTATTTATAACTTAAATTATAAAATAAAATAAATCTATTAACAACTATAAGAATAATCAAATTGGTACAAAACACACTAAAACTTTCTTAAGTAAATATGTACAATTAGATACGAGGGGATAACATTAACATACCACAACTTTTACAAGTTTTTCTGTATCTGTGTAATTAAGTATCGCTAAATAATCCGATATTGAAAAACTCCATTTTTTATAACTTAAATTATAGAAGTTTAATATCTTGTTGAGTCTATTATACAGAAAAGGTTCTAATAATATATACAATCGATTAGCCAACGTATGTCTAGTTTGAGGCTTTGTGCAAACCAGGTCCTTTCTTCCCCTATCGGGGACAAATTGCGGATGCGGAGTCAGACACAAGTCTGACTCCGCATCCACCAGGAACTGGACTGGTCCACCAGTAATAATAATATGTGGTAGTAATATGTCTGAACCGGTTCGAACCTTAATTAAACATTAATTTTAAAAACAAAACAATACACCCCTGCCTTACCTTCTAGAACTTAAGAGTCTTTAATATACAACTTCATTATGATTTTGAACTTGTTCAGAATTAATTCCGACACAAGGTGTCCACATAACTCATCCGAAGTGATTTCAGTGCGTGTTTATAAGTGCTACGATTTATGTTTGTGAATGTTATCATGCGCTACGCGCTACGGCGTAGCGCTACGATAGTGCTACGACACGCACCACACTTTAGTAGCTTGTTTAAAATTCTTTACGTAAACGTTTATGATGTTTGACAAGATTGATGACAGCTTTTAAATCATTTAAAAACTGGTATTTTGTTTTTGTACACATGTTTTTCACAAGTTGAAATAATATGAATTTATGCTGCATCGATCCCAAATATATTGGAATGAGGTCAGGAGAATGCTAATAATGATGAACAAAAAAAAAAGCTTTTAGTAATTACTCAGTATTCTAAGTTGTAAAATAAGTCGTAAATACCAGAAAAAAGATCACTAACCATAAATAACATGATCAGAACGTCAACTACAATTTATTCTATACCAATTTGCGTAGTAAAATCTAATAAACGTACTGCAACTACCAATTTCCTCGAATAAAATACAAGACCAGTATGCAATAACGAATTGTACCCACAAGTCGACGGCATAGAATATTTGATTGTATTACACTGCAGCTCTAGTGGTTACTATTGCACTTTAAAATGCATACAAGTTCCAACATAGTGCATAGTGGAATTTAAAGCTAACATTATGGCTTGATTAATTATTGTTGAAATATTCGACAAGAATCTTTGAGAAAAGTTGAACGGTAAAATAATAAATATGGAACAATTTATTGTTATTTCTTTTGATATTTGTGAAAATTTTATAGGTAATTCGTTTGCTCTTTTAATATGAATATACGACTTTTTGAAATATATTTAATATGAAATGTGTGTTGTGAATTTTTCTTATGTAAGAGTTCGAAGAAAGTTTTTTTTTTTTTAAGTTACACTTTTGCACCAAAAACCGTGGGTTTATTTTTGCTTTCGCAGGTTTTCGGAGGTTTTGGGCTGCTGAAGGTTATTCATAATTTGGTACAAGCACCATACCGTATTGAGCCATACCGGACTATATTAAGTCCAATACATAATATTACATTATTGTTCTTTAGTAGGTAATTTTCCTAAGCGACATTTTATAATATTAATTACTGTTAATTAAAGAACCTTAGAATTGTTGATATATTTTTTTTATGTTTATCACCTTTATTTGTTACCCTCTGCAACAACAATAAATTACAATTCTAATTCTAGTATATAATTGAAAGCGATAACATTAGGAGCATGAAGACAATGATGATCAATAATTTTATTTCAGTATCTTGGCAACCCTTAACACGGCCTGTTAAGTTTATAGGGTTCAGTTAATTTCTGATGTGCCGTCTATGAAGTTATAGACAACCTAGTCATTACTAATACCGTCCCTTTTGTTTTTGGGATTGGAAATCATCAAATGACTCCTCCCGCTCTGGGCGGAGCGGAAGGTAGTGTCAGACTTTTACTGACTAAAACCCATCCATGTTCCTACTTTTGCCCTTTGTGTTCCAGGGCCACGGTATCTCTTTCGAACAGTCCCGCAGCCCTGGCAGGCATCGGCCCTTGCGGACTAATACCGTCCCAACATTAAATATTGGCCGCCTAGCTTGCCTATGGCCGCAATTCGCCGCACGCTTGCCTAGAAAAACCAGATTCACTCGAACTTTGAAGAGATCCAGATTATAATGATGAGGAAACAGAGAAGCCGGCAGTGAGTTGCATAGACTGGCGGTTCGCACAAAATGTGAAAGCATAGCGTTCTGTTCGGGCCCGTGGAGTTCACAAAGCAAAGTTGAAGCAATTACGAAGTGGACTACTTGTGAACCTACAGCTACAAGCGCTAAAAAAAATAAAAAATAAGGCGATTTTCACACAACACCGCTCTTCCGCGTGGTCGGGCGGAAGCGCCGCGCGGAGAGGCGATAAGTGTGTTAGGCATCTACGTATTTCATACAAGCTAATGCGACGTGAGATCCGATACACCGCCCGCGCGGACGAACGGTGTCGTGTGTGAATCGCCTTATTTTTTTCAAAAATGCTTGCATATTTTAGTTTGAATTGAATAATTTCTTCTTCAACGCAGTAATGTCGTAACAAAATATCCTCAAATACATAGCGTGCCTTAAGAATATGAAATTATTCAACAAATAAAATATTTGCATTTCAACGTACGGCTGACCCAATTCTTTCTGAGGTATTCGTATTTAATTTCTTTTTCTTATTGCATTAAAAAGATAAAAATAAAGGACTATGTATGTGTGTGGCTGTCGTAAGTATGCCGTTTTGTTGTTACCAATTATGTACTTTATGTGCATGTTATTTATTTTTGTTTTGCGTAATATGTTAGCTTAAGGTTAGAATAATTAACGTTTGCAATAGTGTCAAAATCCAAAGTGCATTTTTAAATGGAAACCGTTAAATTTTCTACCCTTGTCGTGTATTTTTTAATTCCATTAATTTCTTTACTGTTCTAGCAGTAGTTTTTATGCAGACAACTTTGTAAACCTACCTAAAAAAATTGTTTATTTCAATTACAATGGGCATTTCGAATGACATATTAATGGAGATCACCTTTTAAGCAAGGAGTTGCTTTGCTTTGTATTAGGAGACTACGCACTTCCACTTATCATTTTTATGCAATTAAAATGTACACAATGTAAACAAGCAAGACACTACCTGCAAACAAAGAAAACTTTAGGAATTTATTTCAAAGTAATCGTGCAATGAAATTCTGCCCATCTTTAATCAGAAACAAAACCGTGTCGATTTGCAAGGATTTTGAAGCAGAAGTAAAACAAAATCTACATAAGAAAACCGAACACATAACCAAACAAACCCTTGAACTTCGACATAAACAAACAGTAAGTTTCTGAGACAGTATCCAATAGTTACGTCTTTCACAATAAGGGTAGGTCGTGTGAAAGTTCCCCGATACATATTTTAGGGGCCCCTATGAAACAGCACATGACCTAAAAACCGACTGAAAGGAAATGTCTCCAATTAAAAATTGACGGTCGTCAGGCATCGTTGTGAGTTAACACGGATGGATGAAGATATTTATATGGGCACGGCATGTTGGAGACCCGGTTAAGTTTTGTGGAAAAAAAGTTATAAATTTTTTTTTGGAAAACGTGTGAGAGAATTTTTTGACGTAAAGAAGTGAAGGTCAGCAAGTAAGACAGATATACATTTTGTAATGTTGTAAAAACAAAATCACACCACTCTCCCAAAAACACTGATGAAAACATCAGTGTTTTTCGGAGAGTGAGAACTAGATATTATATAATAACAAATATAATATAATATAATATCCCTGGACATTTCACACAGCACCATCTAGTCCCAAGCTAAGCAACCTAATGTTTGTGTTATGGTAGCTAGATGGCTGATGAACTACATATATACATTTTTTTTTTTATTTACATTATAGATAGAAAAACACCCAGACCCGGAACAACTACTTGTAGGTCATACAAATATTTGTTCCGTACGGGAATCGAACCCGCGACATGCAGCGCAGCAGTCAATCGCTTGACCACTGCGCCAACCGTGCCGTCAATATTAACGTTGTTTAAATATGAATTGTTTCCGCATTTGTCAATGTCAATCATAATATATTATTTTGATAATATAAAACCGTAATATGTTTTTCATTTGTTGGCTAGTTGGCAAGCGTTACTGCTGAGGTCCTGGGTCCGATTCCCAGATCAAGAAGTGCTATTGCCGTCAGGAATTTCTCAGCAGCAGCCACGGAGTCAATTCTCAATTCTCAATTCTTTATTGCGTACCATAATGTATAAAGTTGGTAAGGAAATAATACTAGTCACAATTATGGACCCTGTCGGGCACAGCATAGATCAAGTAGGAGAGAAGAGGAAGAACACTGGCTGTTTATTGTCATAAATATGGTTATTAGTTAAGTATTTAGTAAGATAAATTGTTTTAATAATACAGAATTCTGGACAATTAATTAATTAATTCATTCATTCAGTCTGGACTTATACCCGGTTGAGGGCGATAGGTTTGCCTTCTATTACATGGGACTTAAACCTAACTGGTGATATGTGGGTGTACTAACGGGAATGGTGTAATATATGTTTTTCAACTGACATGGTCACTAATATTATAATTAACACTAAAACGGTATATTTACCATGTTTACTATTTGTCTTGAGTTCCCGATATGTCGGCGCTGTTGCAAGCACCTTGATCACGAATACTCACCACAGGCGTAATGATGATGAGAACCTCACGTCCCAGCCACCGCGGTAGAAGCACCGGGCGTCGGGGGCCACGCCGTGATGGCTCTCGGCCACCGTAGGCGCGGGCCTGTGGACGGTGAGTAATGGGCTAGCTCGCCGTCCGTCCGTCGTATGACGACAGGCCGTGTCGACGGCGCGTTCGTGTTCCAAGCGCGCCTCAAAGAGATGTCAACAAACAGGAGGGGCCCGCAAGGGCCGATGCCTGCCAGGGCTGCGGGACTGTTCGAAAGAAATACCGCGGCCCTGGAACATAAAGGGCAAAAGAAGGAACATGGGTGGTTTTTAGTCAGTAAAAGTCTGACACTCCCTTCCGCTCCGCCCAGAGCGGGAGGAGTCATTTGATGATTTCCCACCCGAAAAAAAAAAGGGGGAATGATGATTTTATGTTATATTTTTTTCAGTACTATTCCAGCTTAAGCGTAGTAATTAAAAACGGGGCTACATATAATATGCATGTAATTGGAAAATAAACACAATAGTCGTATTATTTAAGCTAGTTATCACAAACATAACTAAATGATTTTAAAACAACTTGACGAGCATTGCAAAATTGCTTTAATTTGTACACGAACGAGTCGAGTCAATATTTTACCAGTAATACTAGGTATATGTAAATAACTAGACATATGCTACGCTCCAAACAAATTAGCACACCTACGAATTTTCAATTAAGTTAAATGAAAAGGCTAATACACACACCACTTTTAATAATTAAGTATTCAGTACTGGAAGTAATTTAATTAATTAATTTAACGGCCTGAGTATTCAGTTGTCGTAGTGATAGATTTAATTTACACTGACGTAACACGTATGAAGTGAGATAGCTCGTGGCTAAATAATAACTGCCGCTTGGGTCGATATTTCTTTAGGTTAAGCGCTTGCCTAGGTTGGTCCGCGGATGGGTGACCACCCATTACATACCGAGTTTCTTCCGTACCTCGGAAAGCACGTTAAGCCGTTGGCCCCGGCTGTCATTTGTAGATCTTTGACAGTCGTTACAGGTAGCCAGTGGCCCGAAAGTCTGACAACCAGTCTCACCAAAGGGTATTACAGAACTAACTGGGTTGTGTAGATCAGATAGGCAGTCGCTCTTCGCAATATTGATATTCAGCTGCATCCAGTTAGACTGGAAGCCAACTAAAATAGTTGGGAAAAGGCTAGGCAGATGTTACATGTAAGAAAGTACTTTTCAATTTTAAGCAGGAGTAAGTTAGCAATTACTGTATTTGAACACTTACTTTTTTAAACATAGTCAGCTGCTTGATAAATGGGACGAGTGAGTATTGAAGTTATGCATGGTACAGCTGATTATTGCTTCTCAATAACACTGTTGGTCCCATGGAGAACCTTGTTCAGTTTAATAATAATAAACATTTATTTCAGACCAGGTCCATATCGTGTTAGTAAAAATGTACTTAAAAAACTAATGTTAGTATCGGCAAACAAAACTTAAATTACGACATGAAGCCGCACCCACCTTTGCAGTATGGGGGACTCCCACCGATCAGCGAAAACACCCAGTATAGTGTTGGTACTGCCACGAACGCGAGCGAGTAAGGAGGCGCATCTTTTCCTAATGATAGCGACAAAGCCATCCACCCGCGCCTCAGTATCATATTCAATGGTCTGTTTCACACCTTTAAATATGACCACACAGCAGCGCAGTGCAAACACGCGCAGTGTTAGTCTTCGCCTCAATATTTTCAATCATAGCGCCCAATCTTAGCGGAGACTATAGCTTTCGACGCAGGAAATATTATACAACAAAGGTGCATGCATAGACACAGGAAGACAGGAAGACTCTCTCTTCTTTCACTCGCATAGTCCGATGTGTCGGCAATCCGATTCCACTGGAGAGAGATCAAGCGCTGAATCAACGGCTTAACATGCTGTCCGAGGCAAGGAGGCAACGTTACGCCAATTTTTACACCGGGAGCGACTGAGAAATTTCTTATGAAATAACCACTTAGTTATAATTACCTCAATAACAAGCTTTGTCCAAGAGTACCTCCGCTTAAATTTCAAATTTTCTTATGGAATCACCGTGACCCTGTTTTATCACATTTCAGAGGTTGTTTTTTAGTATACTCGTAAATAAATCCTTCTTAAGAGTTGAAGGTTTCTATATGCTAGGTTTTACCACAATCAGCTCAGTGGTTTCGCTGTGAAAACAAACTAAAAAATAAGCAAACATTAGAGAAACCGTAGTCACAATGCAGCTAACGTTTTAATAAAAAAACAGCGAGCAAAAGGTGTGACAAGAAAAACTAGAACGTAGAGAAAGCATTTAAATGTAGAACACGTGTCTACTCGATATTATTTTCTATTTTTGTTACTAACAATGTGTCGTGAAATACCTACAATTTCACAGTAAGCATAATTTATTCACGTCTGTCGCTGTACGCAGAACCGATATTTCATTTGTAAGGGTCTTGGTCGCAGTAACCAGGTATATTATAGTAGGGTAATCCAAAATTAGTGGTCGAATCATCGATGTTTTTTTTACTTCCTAAGTAAACTATTTAGTTCAAAATTCATCGATACAACGTTGATGTCGACGACGACGATTTTTTGTTTCTAGTTTTGTCTTTTAGGCTGCCACTCCATCAGAGATGTGTGAAGATGCGTAGCAAGGGGTATATGTCAAAAGAATAGATAATATCGCTGGTTTTCACATCTCAAGCTAAGCTGGCTATGTGGTTGGTTAGTTTTACGCGCTTCTTCACTGTATTCTGGTATAAACGCAACCTATTTTTGATAATAACTTTTGTTGCATGAATTCTTAGTTTTAGCCTTGAATATACCTACATATTATCATGTCAGCCAAAGTAGGATTGTTACTACTTTAACGCGTAGCACACTGACACTTATCGCTATGAAACGCGATAAAGTATCGCAGTGGTAGTCGTAGTAGTAGTAGTGTGTAAGTAGTGCTGCTTAAAATATTTTCTTGCAAGGTTAGAAAGTATTTTAAGCAGCCTGAATCTCCTAAAATAAAATAAAAAATCTATAAGTCTGAATTTTATAACAGGATACAAAGCAATGAGTTCTTCCTTCAGAAGCTTTCCAACATGACATTTTATTTTCCGACTAGAATTATAATCGTGTTCAAGTAAAGAAAAGGTAAAATCATTCGACAACCCCATAGTCAACCGGCAATCACAAAATCCGCATTAACTAAAGAGAAAATTCAACTTTTCATTATTTCTTTAACTGATGAATAAAAGGAAAAAAAATGCATTTCCGTCATTCCTATTTGAATTCATTCTCACAATCTTACGAAGCAATCTCATTTTATTGACTGTTCCCTCTTAATTTATTGGCATAAGAGTTTGATGACCCCGTAAAAGCTTTACGACAAATAATTTTGTCTGTGCTTGTCTATAGTCTCTTGTCGTTTAATATTTTTAGGTTTGTGCTGTATTTTCTAGGATATACATTATAGATTGAATTTAGAGTGTTTGAATAAGGGATATTATATTACAGAGGAAGAATTAAGAAGGTAATGCAAGCTCTTTATTACAAAGGACAGGGCAGAAAATTAGAACGTTTGAAAATAGGTTTATGATGTTAATCAACATCTGTGTAAACCATAACCAGTCGATTATTATTTATTAGGCTCTGGCGAAACTGAGGCAAATCCCACGCTGTGTGTATGCCGAAAGCCGATTGTGTGCACTAACCTATATAAAGGTTTATAAACTGGTGTAAATAGCCGTGTGGCTTCCTATCTAATTCATTAAGACAATCGACGCCGCACGCAATCACGACTTGCACGCGCCAAATTTGCATCAGTGCGCCACATCTTTAAATGTTCCTACGCATTACAGACAACTATAAAATGTATTCATTAATTCGATTATGCAGACTTCACTGATGTATAAATAAGCAAACAAATCAATAATTGAACAATTAATTACATTAACAAACTCATCGATCAAAGCAAAGTGCATTTACCGCTGAAACTATTTCACAAATGTAAATATTCGTCATCAATGTTGCTCGTTCAGCGTAAAATAAATCAATCATCATTATCGGTTCAACTGACTACGTACTGTTAAGCCCTGTTCACACAGCACTGACCTGGAAACACATACGATAAAATGTTGGGATCATGCGTCAACATCACATCGTAAAAAACAAATGCAGAATGAAACGGCTGTGTGATCCCAAAATTATACACTAAAAAATTGAACTGATCAACTCCGTGTGTCGGAGCCTTAGTTTCGCTTGAAACGTCACCTCGATAATGAGCGTGCGCGTACATAATGAATCATCTTTGTTGACACAAAGCCCTCGCAAAATCAACATGCCTGGCAAACATCATAATTTGTGCGACTATCGACGATTTTGCGAGATGACGTCAGATTTCATTTGACGACGTGAAATTGGTGCCAGCTGTATGTTATATTGTCATTGTACTCCTTTGGGATACGTTTTAGAATTAGAAACAGTACGCTTATGGATGTCACCGCACTTTTCGACGCGGATCGGCTTGACCTGATCACCGCATTACCAGGCACGGTGTCAAGTTAGGTTTTTTGCTTTTGCATGGACAGAAAGCTGTTTTGGATTTCAAACCGATTATGCGTGTCGACGATGCGTAACTCCATAAGAATGGCGTTAACGTCAAGAAATAGAAAAATTTTAGCTTTGAAGAGCAACACTTTCACACAAACCTGTGTACCTCTTCCTAAAACTAGAAGAAAGTGAGGTTTCTGTCTGATCGTTAGCAGAGTTCCATCCCATATTCAATTATTTCTTCTTTTGGGATGAAAGCAATTTAAAACGGACTGAATACAAGAGAAACAAGCTTCGTAATGGATTTTACGTGTGTTAGTACACGGTTCTCAATTGTTTAAAAAACTTTGAAACGAGGGAAATTCGATTTTAATTTCAGCATGGCAAAGTGAAAAGTAGCTTGTTTCGTATCGAATAATTTCAATTGTTAAAATGTGAAGCACTTTTACCAGTGTACTTTGGATCAACTAAAATATACATTATTTGTCTAACGCGATCGTTCTTTACCGATCTCAACTTAAGGATTTTTGACATTAGATTGGATTACAAGACGTCATCTTAATGTTACCATCATTAAAATGATCAAAAAAAAAATTCAAAAATGGAAAGAATGTCTTCTCCAAATATTATTTTTCCTCTTTTATTTTTAACATCGAGTTGTGCTTCTACTCGAGGCTTGAGTGGGTCGCCTGACAACGGGGACAAGTGTTAGAGACGATCTACACAACAGAAATTCTTTTTGTTGGGCCAAGAAGTAAAATTTTCCTATTTGCATGACATACTAATATTTATCGCACGCTTGAACGATTATGGTAATGTAAGTTCCTTGTTGGACACATGTGGGCAAATTATAATAAGCCAAATAGATTCGCTGGTTGTTTGTACCTTTTTAAAGTTTAATTAGTTCAGTTCTTAAGTAATTTTGGTCTAAGTCATTATTCAAATGGCGTTGCTAATCATCACTCAGTATAGTTCATGGCCGAATTCGGTTATGCCTACTAAAGGTGGTAATTTAGGTCAAGTGAAAAATGGGTCACAGACATACGACACTACACTATTTTCGGTACGTATATCGCAGTGTTTTTGAGTCTGAAAGTGTTTGAAGCTTTATTATTAACAGGAAAGGATATTTTGAAAGATATTAAAGCAACTATAAAGAGGCTATCAAAAGAAATTACCCAAAAAATAACCGACTGAAAAAAAAAAGTGGAATATGACTTTATTCTTATACTTTATTGCACACAAAATAACAAATTTACATAGAAATTGAAATAATATAGCTTATGTACGCGCGCTCTACCCAGAATTGGGTTTTCTTACAGCAAACCTAATTTTGACTGCAAGATTTGCAGAAGAGGGTATACTTATGGTTAATCGTTGAGAGGATCCGGCAATTGGGTCTCGAGGTGGCATTGCACAAGTCCGAGGCCATGTGCTTTCATGGGCCTCGGAGCGCGCCACCGTCGGGATCCATACTCACGGTAGGAGGGGTTCCCGTCGGCGTCGAGTCGACGTTGAGGTACCTCGGACTCGTCCTCGACAGCCGATGGAACTTCGTGGAGCATTTCCGACGTTTGGCTCCCAGACTGGAATAGGCCGGGGCTGCTTTCAAGCGGCTCCTGCCCAACCTGAGGGGGCCAAACGCCTCCTGCCGGAGGCTCTATGCGGGGATCTTGCGATCCATGGCCCTTTACGGGGCCCCGGTGTGGGCGCGTTCGTTGAGGTTGCGTGCAAAGCACTACCTGAACGCGCCCCAAAAGGTGGTAGCCGTAAGGCTGATCCGGGGGTACCGCACGATCTCCCGCGAGGCGGTGAGCCTCCTTGCCGGATTGCCGCCATGGGATCTGGAGGCCATAGTCCTCGCGCGCCTGCACGAGTGGCGCGCGGAGGTACAGAGCCGGGGGGTAACTCCGCTGCCGCGGCATATTGTCGCGCGGCGGACAGACCTCCGCCGTGATCTCATGGCGACATGGAGAGAGCGACTATCGCAACCCCGTGCAGGGCACGCCACGATAGTGGCGGTAAGTCCCCTCTTTGAGGAGTGGCTAGGGAGGCGCCACGGCGCCCTCACCTTCCGCCTGACGCAGGTCCTCACCGGACACGGGTGCTTCGGGAGGTACCTGCACCGAATCGGGCGGGAGGAAACCCCCGGGTGCTACAATTGCGAGGATCGACCGGAGGACACGGTGGAGCACACCGTCGAGGTCTGCTCCGCTTGGGAGGAGCACCGCCGTGTCCTCGTAGCGGCGATTGGCGGCGGCGACCTCTCGCGCCCGGCCCTGGTTCAAGCCATGGTCCGGGGCGAGAGGGAATGGGAAGCCGTCGCCTCCTTCTGCGAAGCAGTCATGCTAGCGAAGGAGGCGGCGGAACGTGAGAGGGAGAGAACCTCCTCACGTCCCAGCCGCCGCGGGAGAAGCACCGGGCGTCGGGGGCCACGCCGTGATGACTCTCGGCCACCGTAGGCGCGGGCCTGTGGACGGTGAGTAATGGGCTAGCTCGCCGTCCGTCCGTCGTATGACGACGGGCAGGCCGTGTCGACGGCGCGTTCGTGTTCCACGCGCGCCTCAAAGGGTTGTCAGCAAACGGGAGGGGCCCGCAAGGGCCGGTGCCTGCCAGGGCTGCGGGACTGACTTATGGTGCAATAACATTTACAAATTAATTCATTTTATAAACTAAACTACATACATACAATACATACATTATATGTACATACATACCTATAAAATCCTATATATATACATACATACATATTGATTTTACTTTCGGAAGTCGGTGATTTTTTATTTTATTTCATTGACTTTTATGCCACCGACTTCTGGAAGCAAAGTTATTTCCTACTGTTTGGTGTTTTTTTTTTTTTGAAGTCGATAATTTTTTTTTCAAAAATGTTTTTGTTTTACCCTTTTTAGTTGTACACAGAAATCTTTGTCAAGTTATGAATTTTAAATTGTAACTTGAAGTTATTAGCACATCATCCACATAATTGTATATGTGGATGATGTGCTAATAACTTCTTCTTCTTCAGAAGAAAAAAAAAATGCATATTATAGAAGATAACTCATAAAATACCGAAGTAAAGTTATTAACATCTGTATGGGACCAAAGGCGCGAGCTGAAAAAAAATCACTTAAATTGAACCAGTAATCAAGGAGAAATCGGTGAAAATACATGAAATTAATTAAATAAATAAATAAAGTTTAAATAAATAAATAAACCAGTACTGCAAGTCACTGCAAGTTACTGCAAGTATATTACGTTGTTCAAGAAAAGTCAAAGTCCGTATATCGTAAGTACGTTTAAATGACTTTGTAACAACCTGATGATATTTTTCTACTTATTTGCTAAAATATTTCACCACAAATATTTATTCAAAACCTGATCCATATCTCAAATAAATTAAAAAAATAAATAAACCAGTACTGCAAGTCACTGCAAGTAGGTATATTACGTTGTTCAAGAAAAGTCAAAGTCCGTATATCGTAAGTACATTAATTAAATGACTTTGTAACAACCTGATGATATTTTTCTACTTATTTACTAAAATATTTCATCACAAATATTTATTCAAAACCTGTTCCATATCTCAAATAAATTAAACTATTATCATCTCAACGCGCTTCTCAATTACTCTGCAATTCGACGCGAACAATCTGTTAGGCCAATAATCCGATAAATCTATGGAATGGCTGCAATCTGGATGCTACTCGACCGCAGCTGCAGAGACAATCGATTTTATTAATTATAGCAGACGGTGAATGACCGCGGCCAAGCCTTCAAATAGCGGCGGTTTGCAGAGATTATTTCAGGACTGTTTCGTAAATAAACACGTCTGAATTATTGTTGCGAATTCATCTGCTGATATTACTATCTCCAAAGTTTAGGAGGATAGTCGAAAATGTACGTTATAAAAATTAATTCCTTTTACATAAAATCATTCATCATTTTTTTGTTTCTTTTTTTTTATAGGCAATGTGCAACCTAAACCGCTGGATGCATCTAATTTCGAACAAAAGTTACTCTGATACCAAAAAAGCAATAAAAATGTTTTTTGGCAATTCATCCCCTACAGATATGTAATGTTGGATGACAATTGACAGTGCGCCATTTTCACCAATAGGAAATCTAAACTAATATTTTAAAGCTGCAGAGTTTGTTTGTTTGTTTGGTTCGACGCGCTAATCTCAGGAACTACTGCTTCGAATTGAAAAATTCTTTCAGTGTTGCATAGCCCATTTATTATACGAGGAAGGCTATAGGCTTTATTATAATATCACGCTACGACTAATAGGAGCGGAGCATCAATAAAACACGTTGCAAAACCGGGGAAAATTTATTCCTTTTGAGAGCTTCCGCTACGTGCGCTGCGTAAACGGTTAAAGTTACGCAACAATCATGTGTTAAGGAATTGTTTCTCTTAAAAAGTTCTATAACAAAGTCCACTATAGCAAATGTCTATCTTTTAAGGTGGACACACTATAACCTTTTTTATGAAAATCAAATTTGTTCTAAAATAATGCATTATTTGCGAAGGTGTTTTTATAAACATAGTATTAAAATAAAATAAGTCTTTATTGCTGTTAGATTTTAACTTGTTTGACCAAACATTATTTAAAAAGAACACAGGAACACAAAAACTATACAGGGTTATTTGTAAAACACCAGAAACCTCTTAAGAGGTCATTGTACTCATCATTATGAACAACTTTTACTATGGGACCAAACCTAAAATCGCGAAGGTTTGGTCCCATAGTAAAAACAAACTAAAACCTCTCCTCTTAACAGCTTGTCTTTTGACAAAGGACTCCTCTAAGGAGCTTTGCTGTACGTAACCATTCTGGACTAACTACTTTCTTCAAATCGTCTTCCTACCACTTTGGCTGTCTTTCTCTACTTCTTGTGCTTTCTCTAGGGTTACCATTCTGTTATTATTCTGGTCCATTTCTCTTTCTCTTCCCTCAACATATGTACTGTCATGGTATTAACTCTGATCCAAATAAATACGATATTCATCAAAGGTATTTAAGTTTGAACAAAATTGCCCTTACATCATTTGGTTTCAATGAATATCTTAGGAGATATCTCAATTTTAAAATTACTCTGCAGCAAAAGATGCCTAAGACCAACTCCCTCTAACCCTCTCTCGCATATGACGCAGACGAAGTTGCGCGGGTCAGCTTTATAGCTGACCCGCGCAACTTACGCGTTCCGCGTACCATATAAGTTGATTTAGTTGCACACACCCTGAGTTTTGTATGCAACTTTTTTTAAATTCAGTCGTATAATGTAAGCTATACTTATAGCTTTGGTTAGATTAGCAGCAGAACTATGGTGTAGTTTTTTTTCGAAATTGTCCCTCTCATAGAGAGGAGGCCGTGTGTCCGAGCAGTGGGAACATTAAAGGCTGATTATGCTATGTCTAGAACACAACCAAGACAAATTACACGTACTGACATATACACTAGAATACCTACAACAAACTAAGTACTAATGTAGTTTCTTAAGATAAATTTTACTTCTTCAGAACAGAAAGACCCATCAATAGGATACTCAGAATAAAGATACTCGAGCTTCATACTAACTTAGGACCGCAAAATCCGACTGAGTCTGGATTTGTGGACCTATTTTATTATCTGAGCGTTCAGATTCTCAGACTTACGATGTAAATATAACATTAGGGAAAGTAAAAAGTTTAAAGGGAAAAATCACTGAATCAAACGCGTTTAGTTGGCATGCTACCGGCATGCCCCGGCCGGCGGATTTGGTGTATAAGCTGCATAAGATTCGCCCATCATTATTGTCATCTTATCAAAACTTATACTGTCACTTACGGGTTATCTTCCGTGTATCATCATATCAGCCTGGAATCACCCACTGCTGGGTATCGGCCTCCCCTTTTTTCTGCCACACTTCTCGGTTCTGTGCGTCTTTTAACCAGGTGTTTCCTGTAACTTTGACGATATAGTCAACCCAACGAGCTTTAGGACGACCCTGGTTTCTTTGGCCTAACCTTGGCCACCACTCGATCTAAGCCAAAGAATCGCCTTACCACCATAAAATAATTACATAGTGTCTCGCTCACTCTTTCTGAAAATTGCATCTATCGTTTCTTGTTGGATGTGCAAGATTACTTTTGACAACACATGGTACACGGGGCAAAGTAGATCGGTTTGCAGGGCACACCACAAAGATGTTGGTGTGCGTAAAATCAACGGCCGTCTGACTTCGCCTATTTATTAGTGTTTGCTACCCGTTGTCCACGCACACACAGTAAAATTTCTTGTCACTAATGTTGCAGGGAATATGACGCATAAATTTAGCTTATCATACAATCGTCTCCGTGGCGCATTAGTCGAGCGTGCGATAAATAATTACTTACTGCGCCGGCGCCGTAGGATCGAATCCGACTGCCAACAGCTTAATGTTTTTGTATGTTTTAATAAAATATTTTACATTTGTTTGTTCAATTCATTGCTTAACTATTAGCAAGTCTCTTTATATTTGGGTTAGAATGTATTAGTTGTCTACCCTCTAAAAATGACAAATCATGTTTAAGTTAGTAGTTTAAGTTCATCGTCATAATGCTATTGACTATTGGGGTTTCGTTACGTTTTTAGACATTATACCCTGCGTTTTTTGAGAAGTGCTTTTATTTGTGAATCAATATGAATCATTGAACCACACTTTTATGAGCTGAAATAATTCTTTTGCATGAGCAAAATGTTTCAATTAGTGAAATTGCGAGACGTTTAAAGATATCGGTGAGTAACAAAATGTTATTATGATGTTTAGAAGTTTAATATGTTTAAATAATCCACATGTTATTGATTGTTGTTTTTTGTAACAATATTTTATTATTGTTCACAGAGAAGGACTGTGCAATTGTGGGTCCATCGTTATGCAGATTCGGGAAGCATTGATCCTTGCCGACCGGGACCAAAGGCTGGATTTGCATTCACAGATTGGCATCTGATATAGTTGCTACGCATACCGCTGAGCCCTTCCTCACTACTCGTTCCACGGCAACTAAACATGACGTGACATTACAAACTGTACGAAACCACTTGCGAGCAGCTGGTGTGAAATGTTGTAGGCCAGCCAAGAAAATTTGAATGTCAGATATTCACAGGCAAAACCGGGTACGCTTCGCAAGAGAATATTTAGATTTTGATTGGTGCAATAATATAGTTATATTTAGAGATGAAAAATGTTTTAAATCAGACAAGGACGGTCGCAAAATATTGTGGCGAAAAGATGGTGAGCGCTATCATAAAAAAAAATATTCTTCCATGCAGGTCTAGTGGAGACATTTACTTCGTGCATGAATAAGTCATAGATAGCGAAGGCGCACCAATAGGATATTAATAAAAATATCAGGGGGTAATTCGATTTGTTTTATGTGAGTGATGTTATTGTTAGTGAGATAACAATTTAGGATTCCTGTATCTTAATATCTATCTTATTAACATGTTTATTCATTTCACTAATAAATAAATTACCCACTTGAATAAGAAAAGTAACGTTATTTCTTGTCCGACTTAGAATATTTGTCATGCACAAAACTTTTTAATTTGTATTTGATTTCTTAATACAAATTGTTTAATTTTTACTTCCATATTTTTTTTCGAATAATGTTCTTATTATCAGGTAAATTACAATAAAAATTCAACAAAATGAAAATAAAAGTTTTTTAATAATGCAAAAAGTTGACGCCAGCGGCGCAGATTCGATCCTACGACACTTGATTTACCAGCCGAATGATTACACATCTATGCCACGACACCGGTTAGTCATAGGGTTAAATTGATGCTTCATATTCTTTACCTCATATTATACATATACTATAGTGAAGCAAACACTAACAAATAGGCGAAGTAATACACCAGTTGATTTTACGCACACCAACATCTTTGTGGTGTGCCCTGCAAACCGATCTACTTTGCCCCGTGTACATCAGGGTCGTCTAACGGTTTCAATGTCTGGATGACACAACCTGAAATTTTTAGGCATGTGTATCCAAACCACAAACCTAGTCATTAATTCTAGACCGGCCTAGACGTTATTAATGGAACAGAAAAATATCGTTTAGACGTGAGGTAACAAAGATTAATAAAATTACAGGGTATTTATCATTTTATTTCCAGCATGATACGAAATCATAATTTTAGTATTGTGAAATCATTATTATTATGTTTACCGAAATAATTAGGTCTATAATCCCCTAAGGGTTTTTTTTACATTTCGAATACCCATACAATACTAAAATTATGATTTCGTATAAATCATAATTTTAGTATTGTGAAATCATTATTATTATGTTTACCGAAATAATTAGGTCTATAATCCCCTAAGGGTTTTTTTTACATTTCGAATACCCTTTTGCACATTCCGAACTTTCATAATCGTAATACGTTAGAAAACGATAAAAGTAAAATTGATGCGTCAAATCTATCCCCATTATATTATTTGATAGTAATACTAAATCGTTGAACCGTCTAGTCGTTAGACTGAAAAGCAATTTGATAAAAATTGCATTCGCAAAGTATTTCGTGCGATCATGATAGCTTGAGGCACGTTTCATATAAAATTGAACGCTTATTACATTGCTTTATGTAGGTACTGCACTCTACCTTTGTCTGCCTTAACACTCAGTCACGTGAAAATGGCTGTAGAAAATGGCACATTATTAACAGCTTTCCCTGATTTTTTTCAGTTTCAGTTAAATTCTGTTTTAAGCTTTCACTAAACTAGTATAAGTTTAGTAATCGCGTGATCATGGCGCTTGCAACAGAGTTGAAATATCGGGAGCTCACAATAGTTGAAAATCACTGAAGTTACACGTTAAAGCTTTAACGAAAAAAAGCTGTGACCGAGTGGCGTCCAACGACTAGAAATAGAAGTGTTGGTCGTCCAGCGGCCAGGTGTGCAGGCGACATTGTTGCCATCGCGGGAATAACCTAATCACTACATAGTATTAAACAAAGTCGTTTTCTCTGTCCCTATATCCCTATGTATGCTTAAATCTATAAAACTACGCAACGGATTTTGATGCGGTTTCTTTTTAATAGATAGAGTGATTCAAGAGGAAGGTTTATAAGTATAATACATGCACCCGTGCGAAGCCGGGGCGGGTTGCTAGTATATGATAATATAATAAGATATGAGGCTAGCACAAGAACGTGGAGCGTGACACAAGTAAAGAGAGGCCTATACCCAGCTGGGTGATGATGACCGTGTAATTAAATTACTTTTAGTTACATAATATTCATATTATAGTTTACTGCTTAACCGCTGGAGGGTGGGTGTTGGGGTGTGGTTTAGTGTCCCAAAATTAGTTCAGTCATCCGTCATCGCGTAACTTCGTCCGGCACCGTGTCAACTAAATGATAGGCCTGCAATGTTCGTCCTCATACCCATTATTGTGAGGAAAATGTCTTGAAGAAAGTTTGAGTTTGAGCATGAATATGGATGGCTACAGATTAGGCGAAGACCAAACGAAGAGTGGATGGACTAGAATAATGGCTAAATAATCTTGACTAAAGGGGTAACTACTGATTGACCAGTAATAGAAGAAGTATCGTAGACGGAGAAGACACATTGCGTCATGATTCCCTCAACTAAATTCAGGTTCATTGTACTAATGTTATTAAGAAGATTTTGTTAACAGATTTTGAAGAATGTAGGTACTCTAATTTAGCGAAAAAAAGTTCGTGTTTCATATACTTTGAAACAACATCATAATAATTATAATGCGTAGGAAATGTAACTGATATTATCGGTATTAAAGCGATTAATGATACCGTAAATATAGCGCGTTATATGAGAATATCTTTATGCTTTTGGCACTTAAACATCTTCCATTATTCCTAACTGCTTTATGGTATTATATTATCTTATGTAGGCGTCAGTACACTATTTAGGTAGGTATCTATTTGTAATAATAATTACATTGTTACTTTAATCATCATAATTATTCTGTAATGAACGATTATAACTATATAGACTCGCATGTGGGGCTGAATATTGCCGTTTTCAATTACTTATTTCGATGGAGACTAATATTTGATGGGAGAAATCATTACTGCTTCAGAATTATTCTTCAATTATCAACACAATCAATCTCGGGTTTGTTTCAGCAAAATGTTTCCGCTGGAACATAATTTCCTATGCATTTAGCATAATCAGGCTATTATGTTCCCACTGCTGGGACACACAGCCTCCTCTCTAGAGAGAGAATGGGCTATATAATCTACCACGCGGGCCCAGTGCGGATTAGATGGTTTTGGTTCTAGGACATGCCAGTTTCCCCACGATGTTTTCCTTCACCGTTTTGAGAGCAGTGGTGATGACATAAATTACACGAAGTAATGAACCCACGACTAATTGGCCATAAAGGCCAAATTTGAGTGTACCATAGTGAATACACACCTCTCCGAGGAGAACAGGAGTGATATAATTTCGTGTTTTATCTAACCCTACGAAGGTCCTCAGCGAAAAAGTACCAGGCAGTCATAGTGTACACCCAAAGATGACGTCACTTCATTACATGCATACCTACGTAGATCGGGGCTCATGTTGGCATTCCCTTAGCCAATGTCGACATCGTGCATCGATTGGATTAGATAGACCAATGTCATTCCAATGTTTACAAACCCCAGACTATTTGACGTTTGTGTGACGAAAATTGCGTTTTCTATTGACCCGAGGCCTTTCTGGAAAGGTATAAAGCGGATTTTTCCAACTAAGAACTTGTATTTTTCTCTTATGGTTTTATGATACCAATTACAAATTGGAGCGACGATCTTCGCAGTGTGGCTGGTAGCAACTGGATGAGAGTTGCCGAGAATCGAGTTAAGAGGCGTACGATTGAAGAAGCCTATGATGTCCAGCAGTGGACTGTTGTAGGCTGACGATGATGACGACGAATTACAAAGTAGTCTGTTGAATTTTACAGGTGAATATTTTTCCTGTAATAGGTTTTTATAGCTGATGGTTTTCCTTAGAAATAATCCGATTTATACCCACTGGGCGTGTCACCTTTCTAAGAGCGAGTGTATACGCGTTCAATGCTAACTTTACATATGAATGTCGTCAGCGAAATATGTGATACCGTATTATTTTTAAGAGTGCCGTATTTCTTGTAAATAAAGAATCTTATCTAAAAGATTGTTGTTTGTTAAGTCGATATTTTTTAATGTATTGTCGAAAGGGATACATTGAAGTTTAGTGCAGTCTACTAATAGGGATGATTAAACAAACACACACACAAAGTAACAAAAAAGCTTTAGGGTTATTTTTCAGCTAGCACAATTATCACGGTTGCTTTACCCAGAAGGGACAAGCACAAAGCAAGGAATATTCTCTCTATTTTTCAAAAACATAAAATAAACTGAGCTGATTGTAACATACAACACGGTCTACATATAAAAGATAGACTAAAAATAAAGAAAGTTACCCTATGTCCGTTTCTGTACACCTGACAACGTATATGCAAAATTTCAGAATGATCGGTTCAGTGGTTTTGGAGTGAAAAGGTAACAAACAAACTTACTTTCGCATTTATAACATTAGTTAGAATTAAGCTGGTTGTAACAAACAACAAGGCCATGAATAAAAGATAGACTAGTATGTTTCTAAAAAAGCAAAGCGACAAATATTCAATAACCTAAAAAAATCCCTGAAAATTAATTACTCCAAAGTGACTTAACGAATTGTTCGTTTCATAGCAACCGTGATTCGTGTTTTCTTTGACACTCCCAGTTTTATATTTTTGGCTTTACACAGAAACGTTATACTTCCCTTTATAATAGAGTTATATTGATGACTAGCTGTGCTCTACGACCTTCGTTCGCGTAAATTTTTCAACAAAATGTTACTTCTCTATTAGAATCGGATTTTGTTAACAATTACAAGGGTTTTAATTGTTTTGTACGGAATCCTAATTATTTTTCTAAAATAAAAGTAGCCTTAGTTACTCTTTATAAAATAATAAGGGTTCCATGCAAAAAAAAATACTTTAATTGATAACAAAATCCTATTCAAGCGCCTAATCTCCGAAACGGCTAAACCGATTTTGACGAGAAAAAGTCTCGTCAAATAAAAGTAGCTTAAGTAACTCCTTATAACATCAGCTATCTGCCAGTAAAAGTCCCGTCAAAATCGGTCCAGCCGTTTAGGATATTAGCCGGAACGAACAGACAGAGAGACAAAAATGAAAATAGGATGTTTTTTTTTTTGTTATAAGTACGGTATATTCTTTCTTATGCATTCAGTAAAAAGTTCATATTTTGAATTTACAAACAGGCACTTCAATTTTGTTTATTTGTAATAAAGGATTATGAAGCGACTGAAAATAGGTATAGTAGATTCTTTAGTCTAGGAATAGACATTTAAAGGTTTAGTTAAGAAATAATAGCTAATTGCTTTTAGAGGTAGTGTTTTAGGGTTCCCGTAGTGTTATTTAAAGTTTTGTACTTCTATGTAGATCGTTGTTTCGTAATTTTATTATAGAAATAATTATGTCTGGTAGTTTACTCAAAGAGAGCGCTTAATTAAATAAAGGGGTTTAATGTTCTAAGCTACAGTTACGATAAGGTAAGGTTATTTAAAAGAAGGTTTAAGGTAAGGTGCTAAAGTAAACCGCGTTTCCGTAGGTTGATTCGTGGATGGGAGACCACTCATTACATACCGAGTTTCCTTCGTACCTCGGGAAGCAGGTTACGCCGTTGGTCCCGGCTGCCAATTGTAGATCTTTGACAGTCGCTACAGATAGCCAGTGGCCCGAAAGTCTGATTGTATAATTATATTGCGCAATACTAACTGGGTTATGGAGGTCAGATAGGCAGTCGCTCCATGTAGAGTACTGGTATTCAGCTACATCCGGTTAGACTGGAAGCCGATCCCACCACAGTCGGGAAAAGTCTGGCAGATGATGAAGTTAAGAGTAATTTTATTGTATTTAATTTGCTTATTTCAACAGTATAACTATGAATGAAAATAATTAAATAAAAACTGAATAGTACCTAAATATGTAGTGCAGGCTATGTCAGCGTTAACTTTAGCAAAAATAAAATTAAGAATATATGCAGTTTTAATGCCAACCTAATTAAGTTGTAAACTAGCCCGATTTCTTTGAGCATGAATTTTAAAGTTTCAGAAAGTTGGAACAGGATTATGTCAGTCTCATATTTTTATATTCTAAGAGAAACGAATTTTTGCATAAAATTACTGTTATTTTTCGAGACTAAATCGGGGCGCACAATGTCGCCCATATAAATTTGTTATTATTTCGCAGAATAATACGTTGTCACCTTCCAATAAAGCTGTAAATTTTCAGTGTAGGTAACTTTTTTAATATATTAAATGGGCCTACTCTTGACCTCAATATAGTCCTAAGGACAGAGATGAGGTCGACGATGGAACGAGCTGACCCAAAAGAAGCCTATTAACTCGCGACTTAAACAGATTGGGGTCAAATGAACTTGGGAACACCGACGTAGGTAGGGAATTCCACTCCTTGGCTGCATAGCCAAGGAGTGGAATTCCCTACCTACGCATAATAAACGATGTAGCAAAGCGCTTCGTGCGAATGTGTGGAACATCGACAAGGAATATGATAACCTGTCTGGGCTCCCGATGGAAGAACTTTACTTCTTTTTTATTCTAGTCTAAATTTATGCTGTCTCCTGTACCTAATTGAAGGAACACTCTTAAAAGAACCTTTGTATAACTATAACCTATATTGTATCTATGTATCTCTTGTTGGAGATCCAAATAGATAAATATATAATCTTTACGAGTGTTAGTACTGGTTTCGTATAATTAAGAGGAAAAAATAAAGTGCAAGTGTTGATAGCATTGTGTTTAAAATTTACAGCTGAATTTATTTCAAGAGAGAGAAATCTATCAAGATTATATTGTTACAGTTGTAAGAAAGTTGACTTTTGAATTATAAAAGCGGTCAGCTTGTATGATTTAGTAATTCATCAGCTAGAAAACCAAAAAATACCATCTGTGCATAAAACGCAAACGAAAAACCTAGTCATTCCATATAATAAAAACAAACTTTCGCATAAAAATAAACCACACACACAAAGCTTAAAGCCTTATTACATTCAAACTTATTACTCGCAAAATCTACAGTACTATTAACTTTAGTATACACGCGACGATAATGGATACTCATTTTCAGCCGCGAGCCGAGTAAAGCCTAACCAGCATAACCAACGAGGCTACATCACGAGATATTTCCTGAAATACTCGTACTTCCCGCAAATCTGGACCGCATTGCCGGTCAAACACGCGATAGATTCCAGTCAATATTCCTTGTTTAATGCAGTGACTTACAGCTTTACTGATGAATGAAAGTAAATGTTTGGATTGATCATTTACTTCTCTATTAATTACTGATTCTTATCGAGAGCTGCTATGTATACATAACCCAACATTGCACGTGTAAGCGGGCACGCCCTTTATGGCTGGCTGCTTTATTTATACTTGAGTATATTTTTTATGTTTTTTTTTTTTTATTATTTTTAATATTGGAGTGTGCTAGCTGACATGTGATCAAGTTTTTTTTTGTATTTTTAATTTGATCCCCGTAATATTCATCAATCCATCCATCAGCACAATGTTTTGAGTGCGTTACATTGAGTCCTACCGTAAAACGAGATTTTTCACCCCAAAAAAGATGTCGTTTGCCAGCAATTATTTTTGCGTAAAATTACTTAGTTTGATGTTGCTGCAAACAACCCCGTACAGCAATCAACCTCCGTCGAACTCTGAAACCCGATGACGAATCTTGCACTCTCATAAATCACTTTACATTCGACCCGACAACATCGATAAGCGTCACCCGAGCTGTACATGAATAATTCATGATACCCGCGTAAGTATTGGAAACCGAAAAACCGGAATATGTATGATATGACACGGAACTCGTGTGACCTCTTTATTTATACTTGTTTTACAGGTAGGTTAGAGGTAAGTACAGTCTGTTGACCGGCTATTATCGAGTCCCATCAGTACCGTAATGTCAGAGGGCTGCGAGTAGCTAAATTTTTAACCGACTTCTAACAAAGGAGGAGGTAATGTATTCCACCGGCATCTTTTTGTTTTCATGTACATAATTATGTACACCGATTACTCCGTGATTACTGAGATAATTTACATGATTCTTGCGGAATTGCGGTAACCCACGCGGTGGTTCCCTAATATTATAGATTTTATAAACTTTGCTTGAGTAGTTTATGAATTAACTCCTTTAATACGTATATTTTCTTCTTGGGCTATTTTGATGTCATAACGGTGTCATAACAGCTTCTAGTTACAAATTAATTCATGTCAAAAATGTGTGTGTATCTACTACAACTGAAAGAGGTCAAAAATAAAAAGCATTTTTACAAAAAAAAACCGACTTTCAAAACAACAAAAAAGCCCAAAATAACTTTCTTTCTTTTCATTTTTAACTTTTTTTTTTGAAGTCGGTGGCAAAACTGTCAATGAAACAATTGCCATTGATACGCAAAGATGAAACAGTAGATCCTTCTTTGAGGATATAAGGACCAAATTTCTAAACAGTGATAAAAGTCTTTTGTGCATCTATGTACCTATAGTTTAATAAGTAGTTTTCCAACAATTTTTAAACTGACTTAATGACAGCGAAATAAAATATGCTGTCATGACGAGCTTTTTCAATAAAATCAATTTAATTTAATGTGATCATAATCCCCAGTGGCTTTGAACGCATACATTGCATTTATTATTTCCATATTTTATGGCATCGGGTATAAAACCTCGTTTTAAAAATGATTATTTTCGATAAAAACATGAAACTTATTATAAAAGCAGACAGCAATTTTTACTAAAATATATTCTGAAGCGTCTGGATAGAAATTTAATTTCATTATTTTCGTATAAAACTTTTGACATTTTATTCAATTTTAGCGTAGTCAGCTCTTATTTATTATACATGTATTATTTACGCCAGAGGCGTAAAATTAAATATTGTTGAGTAAAAACAAGTGTATAAGAGATGAAGGTTTATACGTGACGATAAAACTAACATTTTGATTTAGTGCATTAATTTAAGCTGATTTTGAAATGTGACTGTAGAAATGTTGAGTTTGTTTACAAAGCTTTAGCTCACATGCAGCAGCTTAAGTTGTAATCGCCTTTGTCCGTTTTAGTTTGGTTGTAAATGTGGCTTTTATTTAGCTTTGCTGAAATGTTTTGGCATGTAAAGAGCTTTAGCGGCACATCAGCACATAATATGTTTTTAAAATATATCGTTCATGAATTTCAGTATTATTGAATAAAGCAATTAGTTCAGTAGATTTTATAAAACTTTGACTTTGTGAGATGTGTTGTTACTATTATAAGCACTTTGATTATTTTCGTACAGCATCAAGATATTTTCAATAGTCAGAATTATTCTACGAAACAACTCCAACTTCTTTTTAACAGTATTCAACGTCTAGGAAGTTCTTAATTGGTTGCATAATTTGAATGAAAGACGTATTTTGTAAAGACTGCAGTAGTTATTCGTCATTTTGTTTAAATGTCGCATAAAAGCATTCGTTTTTTCAATCGTATTTCCATTATTTACCATTACTAGAGATCCATCCATTCATGTCAGCCGAAAACGTATTGTATATAAGTGGATAGAGGTCATATTGGTCTACAAATGACGGTATTGTTAGTGTTCCTTTTGCAATTTGTACGAATGTGAAGAATGTTGGCAGCATGATGGATTTGATTCAGTAGTATTTATTTACAACTAGCTGTGCCCGGCGACCTTCCGCGTGAAATTATTATAAAAAATATTAGGTACTTCCATATTTGAATCATATTTTGTAACAATTTCAAGAGTTTTAATTTTTTGCACGGAACCCAAATTCTTTTTCTATGTACTCCTTATAACATCAGCTATCTGCCAGTAAAAGTCGCGTTAAAAGCAGTCCAGCCGTTCCAGAGATTAAGACAAACAGACAGACAGACCGACAAAAAATAAATGTTTATATTTTAGGTACCTTATATAGTTTCGGGTCTCCCTTGTTTGACCGAAAAGAAATTGCCAAATTATCACTTCCCAAACAAATTTTCGCATAATTTCATTTGCCAAATTATTACTTACCAAAAAATCTCTTTACAAATAATTGTTACGAAAACCAATGTTTGGCAAGTGAACGTTTGAACAATAACTTGTTCACCAACTAGTACTTTTACCATTTTTTATCTAGTCAAATATTTCAGTTGGTATAACATATTTTACGCAAAATTACATAAGCCAAATATTTGGTGTCGTCAATTTTAAACTTACCATTTCAGTCAAAAGCACTATTAACTAGTTGGAATCTCCTATTTGGATTCGGTTGGGGCTCCTATTTCTGTCTGCAGGGTTTACAGGCACCTCTAACCGAACCTCGGGGTGCCCCTGACGTCGACCGTCTAGGGTTAGCGTTTCCGTCAGCAGGTCGACGGATCCCCGCTGCGCGGGGCTCCTATTTCTGTCTGCAAGGTTTACAGGAACCTAACTAACCGAACCTCGGGGTGCCCCTGACGTCGACCGTCTAGGGTTAGCGTTTCCGTCAGCAGGTCGACGGATCCCCGCTGCGCGGGGCTCCTATTTCTGTCTGCAAGGTTTACAGGAACCTAACTAACCGAACCTCGGGGTGCCCCTGACGTCGACCGTCTAGGGTTAGCGTTTCCGTCAGCAGGTCGACGGATCCCCGCTGCGCGGGGCTCCTATTTCTGTCTGCAAGGTTTACAGGAACCTAACTAACCGAACCTCGGGGTGCCCCTGACGTCGACCGTCTAGGGTTAGGGTTTCTGTCAGCATCTGTTAAATTTCAATTACTTTATATTAAATCAATTTGTGTTATGTCTTCATTCCAAAATTTTTGCCTTTATATTTTTTGTCATAACAAATCATTTGACTAAACGTTTATTGTCGAAATTTTGTTTGCTGTAATAAATCATTTGATTAAAGACCAAAAGCCGTAATGACATTTTGCTTGGTAATAATCTGCCAAGTAAACATTTGACCAAATGAAAATGTGCGTACTAAAATTATTCCAAATATTACATTGGCCTAAAAAAAGGTTGCTAAAATTTGTTTGGGTAATGAAAATTTGGCAAAATCTTTTCGGCAAAACGGCAGGATCCCTATAGTTTCATATGCATTCAGTAAAAAGCTGTTAGTTTGAAATTACAAACAGACACTTCAATTTTATAAGACTAAACCAAGTTGTAAAAACCTCTAAATAATTATTTCGTTTTGAAATATTAACATTTTTAGAGTTCCGTACCTCAAAAGGAAAAAACGGAACCCTTATAGCATCACCCGAGTGCCTGTCTGTTCGACTGTCACGGCCAATTTACTCCGAAACTACTAGATCGATTGCTTTAAAATTTGGTGATCAAAAGACGGACGTGTAACGGAAATTAATTAATTTTAAACATGGGGACCACTTCTAGACAATAAAAAAATATGTAAATTAGTACGAGAAAAAAAAAGTTTTGTAAACTATATCGTGTTACATGTAGAATGAAAGGGCTTTTTGTGAGTATCTGTATTATTTTTTTTTACAATTTTAAGATAAACAGTTTGAAGCCATTTAAGAAAATAGGTGAAAGATAACTCCGAAACTAGTACAGGGCCAAAAATCTTGAAAAAAAATCGAATCATAGTTCTTTATCTATAGATTACAGAAAAACCTATAAGAAATCTATGGTAACAAATTTGGGTCAGATTTAAAACAACTTAAGGAATTTAGATAATTAACGTACAGAACCCTCTCTTCGCGAGTCGAATTCGCACTTGTCCGGTTTTTTGGTTTTCTGAAAGTTTTCATTAATCCAATGAAAAATTGAATGTCAAGTCTGGCTAAATTGCAATTCCCATTTCCCTTTACCAATCCCACAATTATCATGGCTCACACACAAAGTTAAATAAACTCCAAATCTCGCCAATATAGAGACGGGCTACTGAAAAATTTAGTCCTTATTTTCTGTAGCGTTCTACGTTATTAGAGATCCGTAGTCTACTGGTCACACGAGGTCTCGGCGAGACAGAATTAGTAGGTCCCTGTGGTCCCATTCTTCGGTGCCAATGGTTGCTGGCAAGCCACGAGCTACGAATATTTCATATTGTGTCGCTTTGTTGCCTTCACCTCTTGTTTATGTTCTTGCAACGGTAGACTGAATTTTCCGAAATATTTTAGTAAAGTTATCAATATCTAGAGCGCAAAAACCGATATTAAACAGATTAAACACTATGTATTTATATAGATACACTATGTGTATCTACCTGTGTTTATCTCTCTCTTTATTACTGATTTTTATTTTAATAATTTGGAGTAATAATGTAGTAATGTATTTTTAATGTATTTAATATGACTTCCATTGTGTAAATGACTATTGTATGCCCTATGGGCGGGACATAGCTGATCACAATTTAATTATTTAAGACCTGTAATATGTACCTACCTATGATCCACAATAAAGATATTGATTTATTGATATTTGGTGATTGCACTTTTTTCTACAAACAGCAGGTTTCATCAATGAAACTAAATACGATAATATGTACATCTAAACGGCATTCAAAAGCTGTCAGCGTCCATATTTTATAGCATTCATGGCACTGACGGCTCTTAAACGCGGTTTAGACGTAGGTTAGTGGTCGCTTCAGTTACATTGGTGAACTCCACCTTCAGTTACTAACTGAGTTATGACAAGCTCAAACCCCAAAGTAGGTATACTAAATCGGGACAACATTTACTGGACCAATTAACTCATTTTAATGCAATATTGAATGACAAGTTTGTTGTCTTTCGGAACTCTGCACCATTCTCCTGCCCTTATGTCGATTAATTTGGGGTCGGCGCAGCATGTCTTCTTCTACCATACTTCTCCATAACTTGTCATCTCATCAGACACCTCTTTTCTTGCCATATCATCCTTCACACAGTCCATCCATCATTTCTTTGGGCTTCCTCTATTCTAACTCTGTTGTCTACCGTAGCTGACGAAGCTTATATTAACTTCACAAGAACATATACTATGAAGTTATTCAAGCACCCCACTTGGGACCATAATATCTTACTTCATATCAGATCACCCCCTAAACTAAGATAATTATCGTTAAAGTAGTTAGTTATAGGGATAGGGGACTGAGATTATAGATAAGCTAAGTTACATAGATGTTACAGGAACAGTTCTGAAATCTGTATTACTTGTATAAGATTTAATGTTTCAATAATGAAGAATTTATATTGAATTTTCAGTGGCGTTAGATAAAAAAAATCGGCCAAGTGCTTCGTACACAGAGCGTTCCGTATAAACCTATTAGTACTTTGTTATTAAACTACATTATTTACTATTTACTGTTTTTCATTTTTTTTCCTTTACGTGCGCTTTAAGGCATTGCCTCTTAGCAAATATCATGATTCTAGATCAACGGGAAGTACTTAGTAGCTTTTGATTCCCTTGTGAAATCGCAAAATATGTATAAACGGTCATATCTTTTGATCGCGTTAACTTACAAGTTTGATTTTTTCACTGCTCTGAGGGGTAGCAATCCCTGAGTATTTGATATAATAATATAATTAGAGCTTGATACCTCTTCGCGTTGCCGAGAAGAAGGGTTTGGACAGACGGACAGACAGACAGACGGACAACAAAGTAATCCTACCTTTATAGTAAAAACGGAATCCTTATGGATTTCATTTTTGCCGACTGAGGTACGGAAATCTAAAAATGCAGTTGCGTGAGTTCAAAAATAATAAAAAAAGAAATAATTAAATAATATTTCGGCCTGCATTTTGCAGGTTTTGAATTGGTTTAAGGTTGCGTTGGAATTTCAACTTGAAGCCAAATAGTTTCAGACTAACTTAGTAAATAATTGTTTTAGAGTAAGGCAGTGTGTGAGAAGTTTCTCTTAAATGAGTTTCACAAAGGCTTTGGTCGATTGTTATGTCGATAATAGTAAGTAGGTATTCTATAGTACTCATCTGAAGACACAGGAATCTGATTCCCAACTGCATACGTTTGGCTTGTTTAGGAATTCATACTATTATATTGAATACCTACTCAATGGTTTAGATGTAGACGTAAGTGACTTGAGTTGATTCACACAAAACCCAACTTTAAAAAAAAAATAACTTGTCCAGTTTTGCAGGTGTATTGACATCAGTGTTATCATTTGTTGAACTGGTTTTGTTGTGAACATAAGGGTAGAGCAGTTTCGACGAAATAATTATAAATTGGCATAAACGCTCATGCATTTTTATACTTAACTATAACCATAAACAATTAAACATACACATCATTCTCTTACCCTTGTCCCAATTCATTTGGGGTCGGCGCAGCATGTCTTCTTCTTTCATACTTCTCTATTACTCGTCATCTCATCGTGCCATATCATTCTTCACACAGTCCATTTCATTTACTTTCCTCTAGACGTTTTCCTTATTCCTCCGCATCACATGCCCATACCACGATAACGGATTACCTACCACACAACTTTTCAGTCACCACAATATATCAACCATACACACACAACACACACATAAACCGTAAACGTACACAGAAACTCGAATACTAGGAATCAAACTTGACAGACTGTATGTTTGTTGCCCGCTGTCCACTTAGGTTAAGCAAACATACCCCGTTCGTGCTTTGGCAGCAAAGTGAAACTCCAATGGCGGGAACAAGAACATTTTCGATAGGTAGTCGATATCGTCTGCCTAGGGTTATGATATAGAAACGGCCGTTTCAGTTGTAAGATAAGATAAGATAGTTTGTATTTGTCCAAAACATGAGTACACACACATGCAAGATGTTACACCAAATTATATCACAGTCATGTTTTACCTGAATGGCGTACAAATATAACAGGTAAGATGTTTTACAGCATCAAGTAATTTTAAATTCGTTCGGTACCAATCTAATATTGAGCATAACTTAAAATTTAAAGGTACAATAAAATAGTGTCATCAGGTCATCGTAGTAATTTATAATACAAATTAGTTAATTAAAGGCAAAAGTTTATTATTAATAAAATAATAAAATTTGGATGTTTTTTTATACAAGTCAAATAAATTTATCAGTTAGAAATTCGTCAGTGTTGTAATAGATTCGAGTAAAGCTGTGACCGAGTGGCGTCCAAGGAATGGAAAGAGGAGTGTTGGTCGTCCGGCGTCGAGATGGACAGACGACATTGTTGCCATTGCGGGAATGTCCTGGATGAGGCTGGCACAGGAGCGTGGAGCTTGGCAAGCAAAGAGAGGCCTAAACCCAGCAGTGGGTGAAATCGGGCTGTGGATGATGATGATGATGATGTAATAGATTCTAACAGAAGGGTCAAAAATTAAGAAATAGATTAAAAATCTATTTCTTAATTTTTCAGTAGTATATTCCCTCCAATGCTATTGTAAATCAAAGCAATATTTCTGCAAACGCAATTTAATGAACACTTAATATCTAATGGCTTCAGAAAAATCTGTGTTAACCTGCAAAAATAGACCTAATGACGAGGACTATCTAAGCAATGATTTTTTTACCCGAACTATTTTGGCACACCAAGCTATGCAGTCACAGTTTATCTGAATTATCTTGATACTTGATTGTTATTGTTTCGATAGAGTCTGTCTATACCTAGTCTATCAGTACAGTAATTTTATCTCAGAAGCTGCATCACTGTCAAAACATAGTAAGTTTTATTTTCGTTACTATAAAGTTGATGTTAGGTTAGTGCTGCTGTTAGAGGTAAAATTATTGTGATTGGATTGTACCTACACGTTTTGAAAGCATTTGTTTTACAAGTAAAATCATGCATTCATTTTTCAAACCCATTCTAATTTTGAAGTGATGTAAGTCGATTGATAAAAACATCGATATAAAAACGTATAATGAGTATTCAAATAAGTATTGCCGACAAATCGATTGCCCTTGAAAGCCTAAACAGTGTTTATCTTCGATAAAGCGAGCAATTTAGCCTCCACAGATTAAATATCAAGCCATTACGTTTAATTAACGTTCAGTGAACCAGCACTAATTGCGAGACGCAAGTCGAGTGTGATATTGTTGATCGTGTTGCCATGGTAACGGCGGTGACAAGTAATAATTGTTTTGAAAATTCATTTTGTTTTTCGAATGCAGTCAAGCGCGGTACACAGTCATAATAATAATGAATATACATGGGCTGATAAATACATGAAATATGTCCGGATTTATTTATTATCTTTCTTTTTATTTATTTAACTGCCTCGCTGGTGCAGTCAAAAATCTGGTCGCAAGCACGATTGCTTAACTCCAAGATTGTTGGCACTACATCGCCCATTCCATTCTAGGATTTACATAAAGTCATTATCTACTTAATTCTAACTTTAACTCTTGCTATTGCTTGTTTTCGTACAAGTCAAGACAAAAAAATGGTATTTTAAAGTTTGAGTAAATTATTTTAACTAAACCCAACCCAAAACTAAATAGTTAAACCTATTTAATACAAGCGCCGTTGGATCCATTTCAAAGTCACTTGCTGTCAAGCTGAAGGCGTCCTAAATCCGACAAAGTTTGAAAGTCCTCACTTTTCTCGACTTTGTAACGTGATGAATTTTTAACGCTATCACTTAACTACTGGAAAGTTCCTTTGCTATTATTTTAATGAAAGGTTTGTTTCCGTTCGAGATCGATTTTATGTAAAACTAGCTTATGCTTGCTGCTTGGCCCGCGGTAAGTTCGATAATTGTCCCACGGGATTATACTAACGGGATAAAAAGTATCCTATGTGTTAATCCAGGTTATAAACTATCTGTGTGCTAAATTTCATCCAAATTGGTTCAGTAGTTCTGTATCGCCTAGTTTTGGGTTAAAAAGATTAAGACAGTTTCGTAGTATTCATTAAATCTTAATACATAGTAATCAATTTAATGTTTGGGAAAAAGGTGTTAAATTAACAAGAAACTAAGAAATATAAAATCAAAACATTTCATACCGTTTAGAAATAAATTAATAAATAAAGTTAATGTGATAGAGAACTAAATAAACGTTTAAAAAAAAATTAAATCATAAATTGATGATTAAAATAATTTAAAAAAAAAACAGCCTTCGAATTTCAAAATTTCATGGGTTTTCTTATGTGTTATGTACCTACAATGAACATAAAGAGGTGGTTAATACAACCTTATTTTATTTCCTACTGCATTATTATTTCTTTGCTCTTTATAGTCTCACATTGTAGGCTGAAAAAGTACCAAACAAACTTGAAATTAGGTGAATTTTTCACTCCACAAATTACAAATAGTTTCGCTCAAAGAATTTGGTAAAAATGCCGTGCTAAGCCGACTGTGAATTCCCGTCTGAGCATTGCCTGTACACGTAAACCGGGAAATTGAACACTATGTACAATATTTCAAGCTATTTTCACCTGTAACTTTGTCAGGATAAAGTTTATGGTTGTGTGAATACGCTTTCCATGTCAAGGGTCTGAAACGTGACGCTAACTTGTCGCTAAGCATTTGGTAATGGACTTGCGTAGTTAGCTTTTTATTACACCGTGAAAACACACCTACAGTTTTATTATGAAAACGCTATAACATTTATTGGATTTCGAAGAATCCATTTTGTTATAACATTATGTCAGTAAATTATTTTTTTACGGTGAAGAAAATGAATTAAATTACTTTGTTTTTCTAATTGAATAATGTTCAAAAATATATGTTAATAAATTCTCTTTAGAATCAATTACATAACATAACATCACGACTGTAATCCCCGAAGGGTTAGGCACAGGTGTACCTATTAGTATGCCCATATTTCGTCAGCTATGTTTAAGTCCCATATAATGGGGTTGAGTTTATTGCCATCAACCGGCCACAAATTCAGACTCCGTGGCTGCCACTGGAAAATTCCTGATGGAAAAATCCAATGACAATTTGCCCGACCCGGTATTCGAACCCCGGATCTCATGCTCAGCAGTTGCAATAGCGACCACTACAACATCGAAGCAGTCGGTCAGTATCAGTCATAAATAAAAGGATTCAAAGATTTTCATCATTATTTTCTCTCATCTTTCCCTCAATGCTAAAGGTCGCGATACGTCGACACATACAACGCCTTTTTATGGAGCCTTCTGAACCTAGTATGGATGGCTTGGTACATCAAGAATCCTAAACAGACCAAACACGGCTCTTTACATTAATACATACAACACATGCATTGACTGATCAAATATTCATGATTCTTGTTATAACCACTACCCTTGTGCCCAGGTAGGTACCACCATCACCATAACCCCATAACCGAATCAATTTGTGGCGATAAGGAGTGAAGACTGCAACTCGTGGTCTGTCTGTAATTTCCCTTAGGACCAGTCCGGTTCGCGGTCCCATATAATTATTTAGGGTAATAGCATATACAGTATAGTCCCAATTTTGCGTGTGAATTGTATGTGTTGTAACCTTGTATTGCTGGATGCCTTGTGGTCGAATGACCGGGATGAGAATTTGAATTTTTTAGTACAGAATTTTGTCTGGAAAACAGGACTATTTTTATAAGAAAGCTTAATGTTAGTTATGATGGTTAATAATGAACTTCAAGAGATAATTATAAATGTAGCAACACCTATCAAAATCTTGACGTTTAAAATTAGTTTTCTTTTTTTTTTCATTATCTAATGAAGATAAAGTTTCGACTGTGGATAAATTGGATATTATAACATTTATTAATACTATAAGTAATGAGTTTACGAGTAATGATTTTCCCAAGGTCAGGTTGTAAATAAACGAGAGTTAATTAGAACCCTACGTCATGAATATTATACACAATATCAAATAACTACTTTGATTAGATGTATTTAGTGGTTTCCAGAAAGCTCTAAAGATAATATATGGCTTTAATCATTTGCGTCTTAATTAAGTTGTTAGTACAATCTAAGATATTATCGGCATAATAGATTCGATCGATGTCATGAAATTGCTACGCCATCCATTCAACGAAAATTGATTGAATTTGAGAAATTTAATTGATGATTCTAGACGATAAACATAGTACCTACACCTCTAGAGTTTAGTTTACTAAGCACGTTTGTAGGTAAAATTAATATAAATAGTTCTAGTTCTTTAATATATATTATACCTACACATCATCTAGCCTAGCATTTTCCCAACCATGTTGGGATGGGGTTGGCTTCCTGTCTAATCGGAAGCAGCTGAATACTAGTATTTTACATGGAGCGACTGCCTATCTGACCTCCACAACCCAGTTAGTACTGAGTAATATACCTCTTGGTAAGACTGGTTGTCAGACTTTCGGGTAACTGACCACTTAATGACTCTCAGAGATCTCAGCCCGGACCAACGGCTTAACGTGCTTTGCAGGTCAAGAAGGACACTCAGTATGTAATTCTTTAAATAGACATAATACTGTCAGAATGTTTGAATTTTTGTGAGAAGAATGCATTACTGTGTTAAATAAATTATATGTTTAAATGGCGTCATTAGCTTCGGCCGTCGTATTTAAATAAATAAATAATGACTAGGAAATTAAGTCGACTATTTGCTGAAAGGAAATTACATCTTTATGATATTGTGTATATCGTTCACTGTAGGTACTTTTTATACGAGTGTAATTAAATGAAGAGATCGGTATACTCTGTGTTATTTTATATTCAATTTTATTCCGAAACCTCCTACATACTTACATATAACCAAAACAAAATTTCTTCCAAAAAATCAACGGTTTGCCTTGCAGAAAATAGAAAATTCAAGATAATACAAAGTATTTCGCGTTATATAACAGAAAGTATATAAAGTCGGTCGCTCCCTGCCCGTGACGTGATTTCCAATTGTAAATTCATGTTGCTCAATCTTGCTCAGTTCATAACGCGAAGTCACTTCAGGCTAACTCGAATCTCCAAGATTTACTAAGAGTTTTGCTCAACTCGGGTCTGAATTCTTAATGTCCTTAGTACGATGTCGTTTTATAGTCACTGAGTGATGAAAGATCTGGTCTTGCTTATTATTTATACTCCTTTGCATAATGTTTATGCGGAGAAGTTTTGCACTTACACGTGCTGCCAAGTTTTGATTTTGAATTAGCGTACATATTTTATGGGAAAACAGTTACTGGGAATGAGAACGTTTCGGTTTTCATAGAAGTAACAATGCTGTGTCTTTCAGTACTTTTTGACTTATCACTATACACCGAGCCTCTTCACAACGATGTTAAGATCACCTTTCAGCTGGCCGGATGCAACTGGATACCAATATTTTAATCTGGGTCTCTAGGGTGAGACCGATCAGACTTCAGTACATTCAACCAACATTGTATTCATCAGCCTCACCATAACTTAGCTTTACTTTCTATTTTAACGTACGTCCTCAAGAAATTTTCGTAACACAGAAAAATCAGTTTTGACATAATTTTATTAAAATAATTATGAATTTTATAGTTTTTCGTGTGCTTACCGATTCTTTTGCAGTGTCTTGTTTTCGATGGTGTTTTTTCTTTCAATTACGAGTATAGACCAAGGATAATTGTAGTCGAGTGGGATATTATCGAAAAACCCTAATATTTTTGTCTAATGACAGTTTTTAGACGACATGCGATAAGTATAGATACATTATCCATCAAGTAGCAAGAAAGATGAAGACATACAATTTCACATTAAAGGTATCTGTGAATGTAATCTTGAGTTAGGTTAACTCGCCTACCGTGACGTATTTCTGGAGACGCTTCATCATCTTATACATTTGTTAATCTGGCCTAATCTTAAACGGTTTTCTTGATGACTTCATATTTACGTCTTTTGGGACTTCGATAATTTGGAATAGCAGAAGGAATTGTAATAAGATGCATATGGTTTTCGCAATAAAATAGGTATAATATCATCAATGGTGTTTTAACATTTCTGCTTTCCGTTACGAGATTCCAGCCCAAATTGGATGTGCTAGTCACATGAGAGCACATGCAACAGCAATAAACAGCAGCTAAGCACATAACCTAAAAACCCTAAAATTCTACCACGAGATATGCATCTCCCTAGCTTCTACAGTCATCGAATGCAGTCACTGTGTCCTAAATCAGCTGGATGGCTTCATCGTCATCAATTATCTCTGTGTTTTTATTTGTTTTTAATTATGAAGTCCAAAAAACGGTATAGTCTTGACTCAAAACCGACAAAAGTAAAGCAAGATTTCTAAAGGATTATTGGTGGTGCAATTAATAAGAACAGACTCACTTGATGAATAAAAGTGTATTTTATATAAGAAATTAGAATTACAGTTAACAAGCTTCGTTCGTAGTGACAGATAGAGAGAGAGACCCCTAGCGACCAAAGCAAGTACTAATCGAGGTTGCGTTCACAAACATTTAACACCCACCCTTGAACGCAAGCCCCATTCTTGCTAAACAATAAGTATGTTTCTCAGAGGTAGTACCTTTAGTTAGAATATCTGCTACCATTTCACTACCCTTACAGTAACAAAATTTAATATCACAATTATAAACATGTTGTTTAAGAAAATGATGCCTTATGTCAATATGCTTGGTTCTGGGTAAATAACAATCATTAGTAGAAAGTCTTATAGCACTTTGACTATCACTAAAGATGACGAGAGGTTCATTCGGCTCACAACCAAGCTCCCCGCTAAGCTGGCGCAACCATAGCGCCTCCTGCGTGGCTGAAGACATGGCCATATACTCTGCCTCTGCCGTTGATAAGGCCACGGTCTGCTGCTTGCGTGAGGACCATGAAATAGCACCTCCCTGTAACAAAAATATATAACCACTGCACGACTTGCGGTCGAGCACATCACTGGCCCAGTCGGCATCACAATATCCCATGATGTCTGCATTACCATCTTTGGTGTATATGAGTTTGAGATCCTGAGTTCCCTGTAGGTATCTTAGAACTCTTTTTACTGCAGCTACATGTTCAGTCTTTGGTTCATTATTGTATCTACTTAGTGTGTTGACTGCGAATGCAATATCTGGCCTTGTGCCTTGAGCTATGTAGAGTAGACAACCAATGATCTGTCGATAAGGATAATCAGTTCTTGTTTCAGTCTTCATATCATGGCTGAATTTTAGTGCAACTTCAATAGGTGTTTTTACAGCATTGCATTCCAACATTCCAAATCTTTCCAAAACTTCACTTATGTATTTCTTCTGCTCCAACATAATTGAGTTTCCATTTCTTGTAATATTGAACCCCAAACATTGACTTACTTTTCCCAAATCTTTCATTTCAAAGTGTTGCATTAGTTTATCCTTTAAAATCTCCTTCATGCTTTGTTGAGAAGTAAATATAAGTAGGTCATCAACCCACACAGCAATGTAAGTATTCTTTTCTGTATTGTAATATACACATGGGTCTGTCTTACATTGTTGCATTCCTATGGTTTGCAGAACATTGTTCAATTTTATGTTCCATAGTCGACTAGCTTGCTTCAGACCATATATGGATTTATGTAAATGACATACTTTAGATCCTTGCTCATATAGTTCAGGCTGTACCATGTAGATATCAGTGTCTATTTCCCCTTGCAGGAATGCAGAGACAGCATCCATCTGCTCAATCTCTAGGTTATGTTTAGCGGCTAAACCAAGTAAAAAGCGTATGGTCTGATACCTCACAACAGGAGAGTAGATTTCATCATAATCTATGCTTTTTCTCTGGGCAAATCCTTTTATGACTAACCTTGCCTTATAGCGAACAATTTTCCCTGACTGGTCAGTTTTTGTTTTAAACACCCACTTTGATGGTAGAGCCTTTTTGTTAGAAGGAAGATCTGTCAAGTTCCATGTGTTGTTCTTCATTAAGGAACTGTATTCTTCATCCATAGCTCTCTTCCAATGCATAGCATGTGGGGATGACAGGGCTTCTTCTATTGACTGTGGGTCAGACAGATTAGTGTAAAGGCAATACAGACTATTCTCATTCTTTTGTTTTGTTTTATTACGTGGCTGCCTCAGAGTAATATTACTGACAGAATCCTGAGATTTAAATGCTTGCCTAGGCGGTTGGTAAGTCTCGTCTAAATCATCTGTCCCTGATTGATATTCACTGGAATCTTCATCTTGTGAATCAATTTTAAATTTATTACCTGTGGCCGTTGAACTTCCTGATTTTGTTGAATTTTCCTGACTTGGGCTGTCTTTCACCAGGCTGTCATGACTGATCTTATCTGTAACTGATGAACTGGTGCTTTCTGAACACAGGCTCTCACCACAAGTATCAACTGAAACATTGTTGTCACACAATATGTTATTATCAAATTTTTCATGAAAAATCACATCTCTACTTTTAATTATTTTGTTACTGTTAGTGTCTAGTAGGCGGTATCCTTTAGTATTATCACAGTATCCAACCAGTATCATTTTTATTGACTTTTTGTCCCATTTTTGCCTCTTCACCTTCGGAATGTGGACCATGGCATCAGAACCAAATATTCTAATATGTGATAGATTAGGTTTATGCCCATGCCACATTTCATAAGGAGTCTTACCTCCCAGGCTCTTTGTGGGACAACGATTTGTGACGTAAGCAGCATTAGCTACAGCTTCCGCCCAGTATTTCTTTTCTAAATTGGCATAGAACAACATACACCTTGCACGCTCAACTAGAGTGCGGTTCATCCTCTCCGCTAGGCCATTGTGCTGCGGAGTATAGGGAGTTGACGTCTGATGTGTTATTCCATGATTAGACAAATAACTCTGAAAGCGATCATTGCAGTATTCCTTACCATTATCTGTTCGGAGGGTTTTTACTTTCCTTTCAAGCTTAACTTCTACTTTTGCCTTAAAATCTTTGAAAACCTCAAGTACATTAAGTTTATCCTTCATTAGATATACATGAACCATCCGAGTGTAATCGTCAACAAATGTTATAAAGTATTTCATACCTGAGCACGACTCGTTTTCCATTGGTCCACATAAATCCGAGTGAATGAGTTCCAGAGGCTGTGTGGCTCTAGATCCCACATTGTTGAATGGAAGTCTCGTCTGCTTACCCTCCGAACAATGTGTGCACTTGATAGTGTCACTTTTCCCTTCGTTCAGAGTCACTCCCTCAGCACAGGCAGACAGCTTATTTATATCTGAAACATTAAGGTGAGCCATCCGCAGATGCCATAAATAAGTGTTGTTGACTTTTTCATTATACGATAATAAGTGAGCAGTCTCAGAATTATTTACTGTGTTCAGTACATAAAGTTTATTATTAATTGTTGCTGAACAAATTATTTTATTATTTGTATCTTGTATATGGCAACCTTTGTCATTAAATGTTATTTTGTAGCCACTTTTAACTATGCTACTCACAGAGAGTAGATTGGCTGCTAAACCAGGGACATATAGAACATTTTTCACCTGAATATTCCCTTCGGGTAGTCTAATGTTGACACATCCAACACCATCTACTAATAACGGCTCTTTGTTGGCTACCGTTATACTCTTCACTGGTGGTTTGGTGACGTTGTACATCCATTCTCGTTTTCCAGACATGTGCATAGATGCACCTGAGTCTACAAACCACCTGTCACTTAGTCCATCCAATGTAGCTGAAAACGCTGCAACAAAATTTGTACTGTCTCCATCTTTATGCTGTTTGTTTGTCGCTTTCTTGGAACTCTTGCAGAACTTTGCATAGTGACCATGCTTGTTGCAATTATAACACCTTGGCCCCTTTGGTTTATCGGGATGCTGATTATTCTTCATCTTCTTAGAGTTTGTGTATAGAGCTGCACTTGCATCTGTCGACTTGACTTCTTGTAGCAGCTTCGTCTTGACCAAGTCAGCGCTAATCTGTACACCAGAACTTTCTAGCCCCATTATCATAGGCGCATAGACATCAGGAAGACCTGCAAGCATTAGCGTCCCGAGCCACTCTTCATTTACTTCGAAGTTTATATTTCGCAGTTTGTGCGCGGTGGTCATTATTTTATTCACATAATCCTCGACACTGTTGCTTGATTCGAGTGATGTGTTAACTAAATCTTTCAACAGACCTACCTTCCTTGTCAGTCCATTGTCATCGAAGGCCCTTTTTAGGTTATTCCAAACCTCTCGTGCGGTCTTGCAATCTTGAACATGAACGTAGTTTAGGGGATCAATCAGTAGAATCAATTTTGATTTCGCCTTAATATCCTTTTTATGATCAACCGCACCTTCTGAACTAGGCTCCACGCACTCCCAAAGGTCCTCGTGCTCCAGATATGTTTTTACACTAAATTTCCATGTCGCGAAGTTCTCACGACCTGTGAGTTTCTCCAAATTAAACATATATGAGCCCATCTTATTTTCTTTCTGAGTAGTTAGGTCCTGAGACTATTTTTCCAATTGCCGGTGCCGGCTTTAGCACGTGTCAGAAAAATTTTCTTAACCTCAAACTATTTTACCGGTACACTTTTATTTTTCTGATTCTTTACGATCCTATATCTGATTGCAAACCACGCTCTGCTACCATAAAGGATTATTGGTGGTGCAATTAATAAGAACAGACTCACTTGATGAATAAAAGTGTATTTTATATAAGAAATTAGAATTACAGTTAACAAGCTTCGTTCGTAGTGACAGATAGAGAGAGAGACCCCTAGCGACCAAAGCAAGTACTAATCGAGGTTGCGTTCACAAACATTTAACAATTTCGAAGAGACCTATCGGTGGCCAAACATTGAAGTAGAAGAAGAATTTGGCTGTTTTGAAGACTTTGATGCCCACAGGCAGGATCATATAGACACACGGGCGGGGTCAGACTAGTGCAAGCCAGAGAGGATTTGGGAAAAAGTAAGGACGACAAAGGTTGTTTTTTTTCTGCTACAAGTCTATTAATAATACACCATCTAACGTTTCTCATATACCGCTATACACGGTTATTAGGCAATAAATTAAAGGAGCACGCTGTAAAGCAATAAATTATAAGAAAATTGGCGCGAATTCTCCGAAGCGACTCGATGCAAAGTCGCCATTAGCAAGGAGGTTTTAAGTATGAAAATATTCAGTATGTAGAAACTTGATCGCGCACTTGTAGGATATTCTTGGAAAGACCTTACGGAAACGAAAGATTTTCTGCTCATATTTTATTTCCTTCGCTAAAAGGTTTTTCCTTTAACCTGAATATTATGCAGTGACTGTGCCTATTGGTTGAATATCCTCAATACTTTCAGTTATTTAAAAAAAGAATGCCTCCCTTTCAATACGATCGCTTATATTTCTACAACCATTCATCAGATTTACGTGTTTTAATGTTTTTTGGGTAGGCTTGAACATAAGTCTATCATATTATTTTAATGAGCTCAGCAGCTGCTAGCGTATCACATATTTTAACTGACTGTCTAAAAATTCATGCAAAAAATTTTACAATTTTCTTGATAATATATTTAGCAAACAGAAGCGGAAATGTTTAAAACAGACAATAAGGTACACAAAATAATGAATACAACCGTTTATTCTAACTTGGAACAAAATATCAATCACTGAAACTAGCCTAAACCACAGCCTAAACTGCCATAAATCATAACGAATTCAATTAACACGTAATTGATTAGAAAAATAGAGAGTAATTACACAAAATAGGAAATTACAAATCTTACAGCCCTTTGAGCGATATTCCCAACAAGAGACTCTCGCGACCAGTCACCATTGTCCGTTGTCACTCCTTGCCATAGAACTAATATGTGCTACGTAAAACCTCATTTCTTGATAATACTACGTAAAACCTCAGTTCTTCCTAACACGGCTTCTCCTGACTCCAAGTCGCCCTCGACTTGAAAGTTGTAGGTTGCATCTGCAAGGCGATGATCTTGGTACTGCACTGCTCCTATGCCAGCATCGAGATCAGGTGTTGATAGCCCTACCACCACGGGCACAGGCTCGTTACTTTCAGAACGGTCCAGGTCATCATCGGTTTTGTCATCTGAAAGACTTTACGTTGATTATTCGTGTAAACAACGCATGCAGATCACGTAGAAATTCGAAGTTCAGAGTGGCAAAAATATAAGATGGTCAGCGTCCCAACCGTCCTATATTATCGCCGACAACTGTACCACAGTGATTAATGACAAAAATATAAGATGGTCAGCGTCCCAACCGTCCTATATTATTGCCGAAAACTTTATCAACGTGACTAATGACAAAAATATAAGATGGTCAACGTCCCAACCGTCCTATATTATTGTCAAATACTTTACCATAACGACTCACGCTATCCGGGTGATAAATACCAACGTTGGGCGACATACGCCTTTGGGAGCACGTCTTGGGAACACACCCGCATGCTCAGCGACGCACCCGCACGCTTGGCGGCACACCCGCACGCCTGGCATCACACGGCTTCGGAACACGCCCACGCGCTCAGCAAAACATGCCTTGGGACACGCCCGCTCGCTTGGCATCACATGCGCCTTGGGACACACCCGTACGCTGCCGACACACGGCTTGGGAACACACCCACGCACTCAGCGAGACAAACTTTGGGACACACCCGCTCGCTTGGCGTCACACGCGCCTTGGGACACACCCGTACGCTGCCGACACACGGCTTGGGAACACACCCACGCACTCAGCGAGACAAACATTGGGACACACCCGCTCGCTTGGCGTCACACGCGCCTTGGGACACACCCGTACGCTGCCGACACACGGCTTGGGAACACACCCACGCACTCAGCGAGACAAATATTGGGACACACCCGCTCGCTTGGCGTCACACGCGCCTTGGGACACACCCGTACGCTGACGACACACGGCTTGGGAACACACCCACGCACTCAGCGAGACAAACTATGGGACACACCCGCTCGCTTGGCGTCACACGCGCCTTGGGACACACCCGTACGCTGCCGACACACGGTTTGGGAACACACCCACGCGCTTAGCGAGACAAACTTTGGGACACACCCACTCGCTTGGCGTCACACGCGTCTTGGGACACACCCGTACGCTGCCGACACACGGCTTGGGAACACACCCACGCGCTCAGCGAGACACTCCTTGGGACACACCCGCTCGCTTGGCGACACACGCTTCTGGGAACACACCCACTCGCTGGGCGGCACACGCTTCTGGGAACACACCCACTCGCTGGGCGGCACATGCTTCTGGGAACACACCCACTCGCTGGGCGGCACACGCTGCTGGGAACACACCCACTCGCTGGGCGGCACACGCTTCTGGGAACACACCCATCCGCTGGGCGGCACACGCTTCTGGGAACACACCCACCCGCTGGGCGGTATACGCTTCTGGGAACACACCCACTCGTTGTCTCTGAAACCATAAATCGTTAAGAAACAGCACTCACTTCCAAAAAATATACCACAAGTTTCTGGGCACCATTGTCTTTTCCATGGCACCATGTATTGGGAGGCTGCTTGAGTGGTTTTCCACAGTTTCCACTAAGCAGTTTAAGTTTATACCGACCGTTAAGCAGAACTTTGATTACCCTGTACGGTCCTCGCATCCCAGGGTCTAATTTGCCCGTGGACTGCGAGTACTTTATTACAAAAGTAAGGTCATCAACCTTATATTCACGTGGCAAGCGTCTGGACCGATTAGCCAAGACATCCTGCTGACCTTGATTCCTCTTCAGGACTTCACTAACGCGACTTCGAGAAACATCCCGTAAAGCTTCTCTATTGGTTTCTGGAGTGCTTGCGGCTAGGTCAAGCACCAGTGGCCATATGGCTGCTCAAAACGCCACAACGTTCCGCCAGAGCGAATACCAGCCAGCATTACTCTCGTCTGTGTAGTTTGCAATGTTAACCACAGACGACGGCGACGCCTTGCAGGGGCGCCGTCACGTCACGGCCAGACTGACAATCGACCGTCCTCGGGCGCACAATTAATGCAGACACTCTAAAATCATAAAAGGAAGACACGTTATTATTAATACTATATGCTCGTCCAGCCTGACATATAGCATCATCAACAACAACGATCAACAGTAACAACAATCAACAACCAACAACCAACAGCAGCAACAACAATCAAGAAACTCATCATGTCATGTTCGACCAACAGTCAGACAGTCTCATTATCTCAGCTTTTCCTGACAGGAGTCCGTCCTCGGACTCCTTCGTCTTCTAGCTTTGAAGACCTGTGTCAAGTGTTGGCATGCCGACTCTTCACTGCTTGCAGGTGAAATGCCGATGGGCATCTCCATAACTTTGCGTGTGTGAATCGGTTCACATACAAGCATGTTTCAAACCAATCCCATACATACCCGGACAACTACGTCCCTTCGACCATACCACTGTACGGACCGGATTGTAGCGTCTCTTCGAACACGTCACTGTCCTTTCGACCATACCAGCGTACGAACCGGACTACTGAGTCTCTTCGACCAACGTCATAACTCGTCAAAATCTCATCTCGTCATCTAACTCGTAAACACATAATGAACCTGGCTACTGCGACCCTTATACAAGTGATAAATTCCGTGGGCTCGGCCGCACCTGACCAAAGCTTAATATTCGGCCTAAATATTCGACCTCGGTAGTCAAGAATAAGCATCTCTTCAAAGGACAATGACCAAAGTTGGTACCAAAAAGTCTCGCGCCTCAAAACCAAAATATTATAGTAATTAGTTTCATATTTTTTTACGGCATTACGTGTCGGGGATTTGATTTTTGAACTGGAAATATACTTTTCGAGTTTAAAAGTATGAATATTGTTTTACTCCCTTTATATGACGTTCCGTTTCAACTGAATATAAATGACGTTCCGTTTCAATTGAACAAACCCTTGTCTGTCGAGCGGACTCTAAAATTAATTACAATTAAGTAAGATCAGTACACCAAATCGATTTAGTTTGGTTTATTGCTATTTGCAACAAAATAGATTTTCTCAGCCTAAAGATTTTGATTTATCGATTACATCCCTAAATCCCGACTAGTTTATAGCACTTACTATACTCTATGGTTTATAGTTATCTTATCTGTGGCATCTGACATTTGTACTGTACTGACTGACTATTGGCAATATAAACTAAAGGTCTAAAATAAAATCGAGTTTCAGTCAAGCATACTGTGGATGTTACTTTAACTCGTAATTCTTACTAATATTAGTGTACTACGCTGTTTTTAGAGCAATACTGTAATGTATGTGTGTTAAAATACGTCGTTGGTAGCGTCGAAAAAATAGACCTACTTTTTAGGTTAGTTTCGATTTTATAAAATAACTCTGAAACGCGGGTTTTTTTTTCAAAAATAGTTTTTGTAGGAGTTAATACGATCAGTGTAGTCTATAAAAAACAAGGTTTGATTTTGATGCAGCATGGTACGGGATTCCATACTTCCAAGAGCATTGTCCTTTATTGAAAAGCCCAATTTTGTGAGTTATTGCAGGACTCTTCAGAGTAAAGCGTTACCGTCGTCTACGGTATTGCTTAAAAGAAGGACATCATTATTATAAACGAGGGCATTTCCCTTTTTCTTGCAAAATGAGCACTGCGCTGCGGATTTGACAGCAGTACTATCATGGGCCTGTGTCTCGGATTTGACAACGGAAGTATCAATCGGTTTCCTACGATGCTTTTTAGTGAAATCACAACCTAAATGTCCGCGCTGATTGCAAACGTAGCACTTAGGTCCGCGGTCGGACAATGAGTTCGAGAGTGCGTGCTTCTTATTCAACTCACCGTGAGACCCGAGTTTAGTGCGATTTGGTTTTACATAAATCGAAAAAAAAAATTATGTCCGAAGTTGTCAAGTTCTCATTTATCGCGGCTGCCTTAATTTGTGGTTATCAATACCGCGTATAACTTAAGGAGTTCGCAGTTCGTCGGTATGACCGTTAACTTTTCTTAAAAACGTAACTAGGCGTATTCGGCACACGTTGTGAATTTGTCGGATGTCATGTTCATAGTTTTTGAAATAAAATATTGGCTCCAACTTCAGCGGTCAAAGGTGTTTGAATTCAAGCTAAAAGTTTGACCAAGTTTAGTTATTGGTGATCCATTCATTAAGTCAAACTTTAGCGTCACCCGTGAGACAGGAAGCTATTCGCAAAAATCACTCGAAGTCGCTCCAACCGTTCTTGGCTACCGCACGGTCCACTTTGTCAAACCACACGCGTGAATGTTTGGATCGAAATTAGATACGCAGTAGCTACGCGACTTCGCGGGGTATAAAAATCTTAAAGCTTCCACGAGAATGGTTAAAGAGGACCAGGCTTTGGAACTGTAAGTAATTGGATCGTTTGTATGAATGATTTTTGAAAGTCGGAGTTGTTTCTTGAACTCGTTGCAGAACATCGCTCGCGGGGCTAAGCGAAGGCGAAGTGACCTCACGAATAGGGTTCTCAGGGTTAGATCTTCACTACTAGCAGACCTGTCTCGCGAACCACCTCCAGGTCAATCTCGTGAACGACGGCGGTCACGCCTATTTAGCACAAAGTTTGATATTCAACCAAACACACATAGAATAACAACAACGATGTGGATAAAGCGAAAAAGTCAAAAATCGACATTTTGACTATCGGTTGAAGGATAATTGTTATTTTGTTCCATGAATGTTTTATACGTTAGTGGGCAATCTAAGTCCTTGATCCCACTTCTGAATTTAGCAAACAGAAGCGGAAATGTTTAAAACAGACAATAAGGTACACAAAATAATGAATACAACCGTTTATTCTAACTTGGAACAAAATATCAATCACTGAAACTAGCCTAAACCACAGCCTAAACTGCCACAAATCATAACGAATTCAATTAACACGTAATTGATTAGAAAAATAGAGAGTAATTACACAAAATAGGAAATTACAAATCTTACAGCCCTTTGAGCGATATTCCCAACAAGAGACTCTCGCGACCAGTCACCATTGTCCGTTGTCACTCCTTGCCATAGAACTAATATGTGCTACGTAAAACCTCATTTCTTCCTAATACTACGTAAAACCTCAGTTCTTCCTAACAATATTAACTCACGGTACATCCGTCTTTGTTTTATTTCTAGAAATATCAGTACCGTTGCTATACGATAACAGACTGTGTTCAATGTCATGGTATACAAACGTACACCTGATTGCCTTTCAACAGCGCCTACGCAACAACTCCCACGTTATGTTACCACAAATTGACAAGATGGCGGCGCGGCGACCTATAACTGAAATTACCATATTAACTTTAAACTTTTATTGGGTCGTTGAAAGGATGGGGTGGCATCAAATGAATGTTTTACTAATGCTTCCTACAAAGTTAAGGTGAGGAAAAGTTTGATGAACGGTGTTATTTATTTACTATCTGATTCCCGCGATCTTCGTTCGCGTGAAATTATTATGAAAATAAAATATTAATTCACTTTTTAATTGAATTTTGTTTCCAATTTCAAGAGTTTTATTTTTTTGCACGGATCCCTAATTATTTTTCTAAAATAAAAGTTGCATATGTTAGACCTTATGGCATCAGCTATCCCATCAAAATTGGTTCAGCCGTTTTGGAGATTAGCCGGAACAAACACATAGACTGACAAAATTTAAAAAAAAATGTGTTTTTGTTATAAGTGTCGTAGGTATATATATTTTCAAATGCGTTTAGTAAAAAGCAGTTATTTTGATATTACAAACAGACACTTAAATTTTATTTATTTGTATAGATTTAAATAGATTTGGTGCACTAACAATTGTATACACTGGTAATAAGCAAATGAAACAGGAGCAACAAATCAGAATAAAGTGTAACAACCACTTACAAGTAAACTCTGCATGCACACAAAACGTTGTCCTAACTTACAAGAAAAACATTGAAATTCGAAGACTATATTATCAAAGTTGCGCTGAATTAAACTTAATAAATAAATTAAACTAAATTAAAATAATTTGAATTAAATAAAACTAGGTTATACAAAAATAAATAAAATGTAGCCCTAAGTCACCCACCCAATGAGATAACGCAGGGCTAAGAAACTCAATATTCGGGGAGATACTTATAAAAACTGGCTTTCAATTTGCCTAAACTGTCAAAATGGAGGTCAATCCAATCACTGCAACCGTTCACAACCCGGTAAATTCTCGCGTAGGGAGAATTTGCCGATAACGATAACGAATACAACGATATAAATTTTTCGAAAACAAGAAGTTATTTTTTAGATATTTATTGTACCTATCACAATGTTTTCTTATTTAACCCAAAGGTTGACTGGTAGAGAATGCCTTGTGGCATTAAGTCCGCCTATGTACCACTATTGTACATGAAGTTTAAATAAATAAATAAATAAATAAATAAATTTGCATCCAGAACCTTTCTTCTCTGCGGAGGGCATAGTGGCGTTATAGGACTGCAAGGAATTCTTGATGTGTATCCATTATTTATAAGTTTTGAGTATAATTTAGGTCGGTTTTTTTTTTCATTCAATTGGACTGTCACACTTTTTGCAACAAAGCTGACTCCGAAATATCTGAATTTTTCAAGTTAACAATTGTTTCTTTTCTTACACGTTAGTATTATTACTTACGTATCAAATAAACGGCACGGTAAATTGACGGCACGGTTGGCGCAGTGGTCAAGCGATTGACTGCTGCGCTGCATGTCGTGGGTTCGATTCCCGTACGGAACAAATATTTGTATGACCTACAAGTAGTTATTCCGGGTCTGGGTGTTTTTCTATCTATAATATGTATGTATTTACAAAAAAAAAAAAAATGTATATAAGTAGTTTATCAGCCATCTAGCCACCATAACACAAGCATTAGGTTGCTTAGCTTGGGACTAGATGGTGCTGTGTGAAATGTCCAGGGATATTTATTTATTATTTATTTAAACACTAATCAGTAAAAGATACGGTAGGCTTAAAATATAATTAATGAATTTATTTCAATACGCGACATAACCATATTAATACAAGAAAATGAAGATAAATTATTAATAAGTCAAATAGGTCGAATTGAATTAGGTGGAAAAACTCCGCTTAAGTGGTGGGTATTAAGTTAGTAGTAATTAATTAGTATTAATGTCAGTAGAACCAAAGGTGTGTGCAAATTAACAGCTCAATCGGTTGGGAGGAACTGGTTTGAAATTCAGTTGCAAGATTTGACCAATACATACAAACCAACTTATTAACAAGGCAAGTTAAATAAAAGCTCTTAAAAATAATATAAATAAAGTATAGAGAGAAAAAATAAGAAAATATTTCAACCACCTGAACATCTGGCTAGCTGGCTTGTTAGGATCGACTTGATTTCATCAACTTCATTTTTGATAGTCTCTGAAATGATGATTGATGAACAGAACGAACATATAGCCTGAAAGAACGGTAAGAAACTTTGCACCAAATCCGTTAATCCTGGACTACCCTGAAAAAAAAAATGCTTATTTTATAAAAAATATCTTTATATTATATATTTATCATGTTTAAATATCCCGTTTCTAGTGTTAATGATAATGTTAGTGACCATGACAATTTAAAAACTTAAATTAAACTTAAAAGTATCTAGCTTTTCATCCACTAAACCATCATTCTCCTGCCCTTTTCCCAATTTATTTGGGGTCAACGCAGCATGTCTTCTTCTTCCATACTTCTCTATTACTCGTCATCTCAACCGCCACGTAGTCCATCCATCGTTTCTTTTGTCCGTTGTTCGGAAATAATAAGTCCACCCTGAAAGTCCATTCCAAATATGAGTGCAAGATCTTTCAAAATCGGATGAGTAGTTTCACTGATTACCCCTTAAACCAAACTTTACTTTCATTATTATCTGGCGTCCTCCCACAACTGGGCAAAGGCATTGCTCATGACTTCCAGTTCTTCCGATCAAGGGCCAATATGGAACACTGGTAGTTGGTTATGTCCAGCTCATCCCACCATCCTTTACAAGGTCTGCCGGTACGTCGTCTGATTGTGTCAGGACTCCACATAGTAGCTATTTTAACCCACAGATCATTGGGCTTACGTAGCCAATCCATTCCCACTTCATTTTAGCTTGAGGCTTTTCGAGCAACGTCAGTAATCTACATACAAACTTTATCCTTTATAATGTCAGTATAATAGTAATGTGTGTGTAATCAGTTCAATCCACATGATTATTCCTAGAAAAAGTATTTATAAAATTCTAATCGAAAATTAAAAACGCATTCACACTTACTTTTTGCATAATCGTAATAATACCTGGTGTAGAGGTTTGCAATCCATTTTGGTACATTGAAAAATAACGTCAGGAGCAGCTAAAACAAAAAAATCGATAGTGTATCATAGAAGTTTTGATTACATATCTTATATTTTAATACACAAATGCTCTTTCTCTGTTAGATTAAGCGCTTCCTAAATATATTATAATGCCGAACTATTATTAGATGCTGGATGTTCAACTCTCAGCACAGGGCTGAACGTTGACAATCTGATAGTGTGCTATTGTTTAGCCATTAGTGTTAAAAAACAGGTAACAGTCACACTTACCAAACATTGCATTTCCTTATTGAAATATCGCACAGAGTCCATCAAAATATTGTAATAACGCAAACACTTTCTGATACTCCTTACAGTTTTATCTACTTCATCTTTCCTAACAATATTCACAGGCACAAAGTTGTTCTCTAAAGACTTTCTTAGCAGCTTCAACCGTATCAATATAGAAGAATAATAATTATAGAGTAACTATATAACGATAAAAATCCTTTATCATTAATAATATCATTTTAGGATACAGAGCAATGGCAAAACCGGTAGCCTTGCAAAGAATAAGACTTGTATTGCACATCATTACAAGCAAACCAACAACAGTTTGCCAACGAATCAAAGGGACATTTTTGAAGCCCATGATAGTATCACATGTTTTGATGGCGTCATAATTAATATCCAAAGATGTACTCCTGACCCGTAACAAAAAAAAGATGGCGTTGAAAACGTATTCTAAAACCAAATGAATGATAAACCAATAAGAACCGTAGTTGTAGAAATGGAAAAGGGATAATGATAAGATTGTTACGAAGCAGTACAGTCTTAGTACGACACAAACGGGTTTAGAGGCCCTAATTCCACAGTCATTTCCACATAATACTTGGGCTATCAATAAGCTGTTCAATAAAGATGATTTCGATAATTTACTGAAACATTTTCCCAACTTTGGTGCCATTTTGTTAAAGTTTTGGTTGCGACCCTACTATGCACTGACTACTATGCAGTATGATATTTTTATGGTATAATCTGTTTCTATTTATGCAAGTGGTTGATTAAATTGATCATACGTTTGTTGAATATTGATATGACTAATTTAGGAGTACAATTAATTATTATGAAAAGTAATATTTAGAAAGTATGGCTAGAGCAACACTGTTGTAGTACTAGTGCTTTGGAATTTATATTTATTTATCTTTTAAGTCACGTAATTAAAATAGCTTGCATCAAAAAGGAATCCGCATTTTAACAGATTGAAGCCCCTATAATTTCAATGTTTTAGAGTTTTTGTGTAATGCACGCAGTATTCAAAATATATGCACTAGTTTGGATGTAGTTGTACAATATACAATACCACTTAAATGTGAAAAAGCTATGAAAATCAATCCATCGACCATTCGGGTCACAAAAAACCCGACTACTGTTTGACGCCGCGCCGTCCAATAACTATTGAATTCTCTTGTTCAACTTTTTTTTCGAACACGAGTCACTACTAACAATAGAAATGGAATTTTCCTGTTTGAATTCTATTGAGCCTTCAAAATCTATCGTTTCTGTCAGGGGATTTAACATTGAAGCCGTACCAGTTCGGCCCAGAAGCCATATCGACGTTAAGTTTATTTATTGTGCAGTAAATGCGTGCAAAGAGTATTTGTTTACACAACGATGTGTACCAACGCACATGAAGAAGAGTTTGAAGATTAGAATTCATTGGGCGAGTAGCTATTTCTAATCATTCCTGAAAGTTCAAAATTACGTTTTTGAAACTACTGGGACTTTGGTAGTAATTTAAAACTTCCTTTAGAGCGATTTCAGAGGAGCGTATGTTGTAGTGCGTATAAATAAGCTCGTATCGGTTTACGGGCGAAAACGTGCGCCACATTAGGCACTTCAATAAAAAATCAAAAATCAAACGCGCTTATTCGTATCCGTGTTCGTTTGATTAAAATGACAGCTGTCAGCAAAAGTGACGACTTATCTGGTGACTCGCGCTTGTACGAGCTTATACTGGCGTCAACGCTTGTACAAGTCCCGGGTGTGGCAAAAGGTGCGCGTATACGCGCGTCCAAAAACGAGCTTATAGTACATAATGCGCCGGTAATACATTAATGTGAACCCACCCTTACATTCAACTTAACCTGCCCAGCAACATAAATTTTACCGAAGTATGTTAATTTAAACTTATACTGTCACTTACGGGATATCTTCCGTGATTGTTCATGATTTTGAGCTTCCGATATTTCGACGCTGTTGCAAGCGCCATGATCGGGTTGACTGGAGAATATGGTTTGTTGTTTCTGGTATGTTAATTTAGGGGTAAGATCTGAAACAGAAAATTGTATTTTATCACAGAATATAATTAAGGAGGTTTGAGACTTTTCAACCTAAATAACGAAAAAACATGAGTGTTTCTTATTGTTTAGTTTATTTTTATCTTATGTCAGCTACTAAAACATAAGACACAATAAGCTAAAGTGAGTCTTCACTTAGCTTTTTGCAAAGGACATATTCCTTTCTTTGTTATTTTAAACCTTGTTTTCGTTTATAAATCATGTGTCCCATTAACTCTGTAGAAGTCTGGAAGGTTAACTTTTGTATATGTAATTGTTTTAAGTATGTTTAATGGCATGACATTATGAGAACCATTTGAACAGCTGAGTGCCTCCAAAAGTACAAAATACGCCCTCGTAGGGAGACATTTTGTTTAAGTGGCAAGTAACGGGAACAATCAGGCTTAATTCGGTCTTTGGTTTTTACACGAGTACGAACATTTGTTATGTTTCTAGATATTCATTCGGTGAAATGTTTGAAGGGCACGAGAAAGCGTCAAAAGTTTTGAACACCGAGTTTAAGATTATGCCGGATGCTATAAACTTTTCTACCCAATTTAAATCCTTTGTCGCCCACGAAGAAAATGTTGAGCTAGTACCCATCACAGACATTTATTCAGATTTTCTTCCATATTATGTGATCCAAATACATAATTAAATTCTGTTCTACCGCTGATGATTTCAGCTCATTTAAAAAAAGCTTCTATGAGTGAATATTTGTGACCTAATTGAAAGCACGGTCTACTTTCTGAATGCATCCTTCCACAGATTTACTCAACGTGCAAGTATTTGGAGTAAACAACAAGGTCCTTCAACTATAGGCAATTTATCGGAAGGCTTATAAAATATGTTCTCCTAAGGAAGGGTTAACAGCCAACTTTACATCCGCAACGGAAGATTTGTAAGGCTATCTTTGGCTTTGAGGTTTTACGGAACCCATAGCCATGGCATTATGGCTAATTTTGGTATGCGGAGGATGTTATTTAGGAAGTAAATCTTTGTGGGAAAAGGGAAGTTCAACCAGCTTGAATTTTGTAGAAAGTGCCATCGGCTGTGATCGCTTTTGGTTACTTATTTCCATATAAAGAATTAATAGTTAGAAAAGAGGACTTTTTTTCACTTGTTTTGCACATCTTTTGTTTAGTTGGCGAAACGGGAAAGTTACCAGATGGGACGTACCCTTATATTTGTGGCCAAGTTATTTGTCAATTAATTGAAGCTTCGTATTATAAACTGATATTTTAAAAAATCTGACCTAATATTGATTCTTAATTTTTTGTACAGCGCCAACCACGTCAAATCTGCCCAGCCTTCTCCCAACCATATCAGCTATCAGTCGAACTGGATGCAGATGAATACAAGTTTTTTTACATGGAGCAACTGCTTATTTGAAGTCTTAAACACTTTACTTTACCATTCATGTTGGCAAGGTATATTGTCAGACTTTCCGCTTACGGACTAGGATTAGGATAAATCAGCAAGATAGGATAGAAAGTCTGTGCTTTTATTTCTTTATAACATTTTTAAATAACCATTGTTGCACAAAAATCAAGAAATAATTCACATTTTATTCTTTTCTAACTTTTTATCTTATTTTGCTGATTTATCTTAATCTTAATAGCCAAAAACCGGAAAGTCTGACTACGCAAGTCGCCTCGCAAAATTAAAAAAAAATAACAATTCACCAGTTACTTCAAAAGTAGACCTGCCTTGAAATATCCAACTGCTGTAGAACAGGTCTGTGTACTTCTTTGAACTGCTATTGTGGCCCGAATCTGTCAATCCACGTCAATTAGAATCTCTCGACTCTCGAAATAGGATCAATATTGTTCTGCTTCCCTGAAAATCTTAGGTTGGTATTAATAGGTATAGCAGTCTCATTAAGAAAGGTACCCTAAGGTACCTAATGAAGTTTATTCTCTAAGTATAGGATAATTTAAGACAGTTATCAATTCAGCCTGTCATGAGTTGTGGACTGAGCGATATAGTGCAGCTCTCTTAGTATTATATAATCGCATAGCACATGTGTGAGTACTATGTACTGTAAAGCTACCATTTACATTTAGTTATCTTTCATTGACTTGAATGTGCCCTGGTGGCTGAGAGAATGTCATGCTCACACAAATGTCTCGCTGATGGTGGCGGGTGTGTCGGGTCATTTAGTTCCCTTCAATATGGTTGAGTTGAATGGCGCTGATCCATGCGTCATGTTCGTGAACGGGCGCTGTCAGTTGGGACTGGTCATCTCTTAGCTGTCACGGTTTATTTTAATTACTTTATTTTTAAATTGTTAGTTTAATCTTTTACTCTGGACGCTCTTAATGTGCACGTCTTTGTACATCGTTCTCACATATATGGATAATCTCAACATGAATGATGTAACCAAGATTTTGTAACAACATTTTGATTAAAAAGAGTGTCCATGGAGTTTCTTGCCCATTCTTCTCCATAGAGATCTACGATTTGGAATGTGCAACTACAGTACTTTCGCAAGTTATTATGCCTTGTGACTGTGACTGTGGCTTAGCTTTTTTATTTTTGACTTTCAAAAGTGCCTGTAATGGTCTAATTGAAATAAATGCTTTGAGTTTGAGTTTGAGTACAACGATCAATTGGCCAATTCTTTGATTGCCGCGGAACGGGAAAGGAACCACAGTTCCCTACATATACGGTGGCCGTCCTACGCTGATTACCTAATTCGCTGCCTGTGTATATTAAATTGTTGTATTAAGTTCTATTGGATTTATATCTGGATAATATTATAAAAGATTTCATTTCATTTCAGAGGCCTCTCACAAACTTCGCCGCAACACCCTGCCCCCCGCCTTCCAGTCTACCACAGCTACGGGTCCATCTGGCTGGTGGTCCAGGCTACACTTGCCTTGCTACTTTTGAAGAATTTTGAGACTTAAATTCTAAACACGTGACCGTGTGCACAACTCTGCTTTAAATTCAATATCATTTGGAACAATATTATTCATAATTAGATTTATGTTTGAAACTTGTGGAATTTCTTAATTTGTTACCTTTTTCGCGCTTTCCAAGGGAATTCAAGTCATAATACTATGAATTTTGGTTCAAAATACAATAACAACAGTCGTTGTGGTCCCAATGTCTGTATGTAAATCTAATCAACGCATCTAATTCAATTAGAACATTGTCATAGCGAGAGTTTGAACGTTACTGATGTAATTTGTTCCCTCTTTACCTATCTTCCTTGTAGTTATTATGACAATACGGATTCAAAGCTAGAACAAAAGGAAAATATCACGAAACAAAACGTGTGGAAAAATGAAAAATATGACAAAAAAAGATTATAAAAAGGCGACTTTCGTGTGTAAGCGAGCATACCGAGTTCCGCCACTGTTATTGCTTTTCCGATGCAATAGCACGTTTTTAGTCCCACAAAAAATATAATTGCTCTACAAGACAGTATGGTTTTTACTAATAATCGAGTTTGCAATTTTCAACGGAAAATTACTCTGAGACCGCTACTCTGTTACTTTATTTGGCATCTTATATTGGTAACTAATGACCTGCCAGTCACTTAGGCTTCGCTTGGAAATAAAGGGCCTTTCTCGGAAAACGTTGTAAGGGGAAACTGTAACGTACTTACTAAGGTAATAAGAAAACTAGAAATAGCTTTTAAATCAAACTTCGTAAGTGTGACTTTAGAAAAATCTGATTTTGAGAAGTTTGTGCGACAGTTGCTAGTTCTTTAGCATCACAGTTGAAATAGCCAATAACTGAATGAGGGCCAATTAGTCAATTACTATACCGTTTCCCTTAAGTTAAGTAAAAGTAAATGCTAACTGGCAAGATTTTAACTAATGATTATCTGATCTGTTAAATGTTTGAAAATTCACCCGGGAAATTAAAGTTATGGATGAATTTACAAGAAAAATATAAAATGCACTTTTCTCTTTGTAAATACTCGTTGAGGGAGTGAAAAATAATTAAAGGATCTTTTGAGCGACGATCCCGAATCATATCACTTTTCTTGCACTTCATTATTTTATATTTCCATACTAAAAATGAAAAAAGGAAATGCTAGCTTCTGTGTATAAACAAAAAAACAAATAGAATAAACTTTATTGTAGACGAATTTCGTTTTTTTTTTTAGTCTCTCATCTAAAAAGTGAAGGTCAGGGACGCAACAGCTCACTTACTCAACATAACTTGAACAAAATAAGGTATAGCAGCGTCAATGATACACAAACTCTCAACTGGCTTTTCTGATTCTCAGCACTGAAAATTAATGAAAAGCGTAGCCTTTTAATGATTATAGTAACTCTTGTTAACTACTGTCAATTAATGATAATAGACACACAGCGACCTTAGTTACAAAAAGAATACAAGCTGGCCTTTTATTCTATTAAAACTCCATATTACGGCTAGATCAGTTCAAGGTCGGTTAGGGTTGGGTTCGGGTTACCACAGACGTGACCGTGGACCCACTGTACATAGTGACAGCGGAAACTGACAGGAAACGTATCATGCAGACCCTTCGCTACTGGAAGATAATTTTCGTCGAAAATAGATCGTCTTTACTTACCTTGACGTTGTTTGTAACTCAACTGATCAGGATGTTTAGAACCTTATGCCCTAGCGCCTGATATTATTATCTAACACAATTTCCCACTACAGAACTAGTTATTTTGACGTCAAGAGGGCTTTCAACCTTGTACAATAATCATAGTTTGAAAGGTATTATTTTGATAAAATTCTGTAAAAACTTATTCTTTTACAAGTTTTTTATTTTATTTTGTAATATTTGTTGCATGTATGTACAACTACATGTATGAATGTATGTAGCAAAAGAGGAAAAAAATATATGATAAGAAATGAAGTTTTTCATGTAAATGAAATTCCTCATGGAAAACCCTAAGAACACTTGGCCCGGCCTGGGAATCAAACCCAACATCTCATACTCAGCAGTAGCGCTTGCATTCACTAGATAAACGAGGCTTCCCTGAATAAAAAAAAAACGGCTTGGCTTACTAAACTATTATAGTATTAGTATTTATACGTTCCATGTAGGTATGGTAAATAAAGACCATTATTAGAACAGCGTTCAATTTATAATTAAACGAGAAAACTTTTAACAGGAATTTCTGTTGTACCAATCAAGGTACTAAGACTTTCTACTTAAAATGCAGGCTGGGAAAGTTGTTAACATCGGCGACGAAACTCGGAAACTTCCTAACGAAAGGAGCACACGTCACAACTTCACAAGTTTTACTCACAAAGAGTGGAGTTAAAACTTGTAGTGGGAACTTACATGACCATGGAGATTTTTAAAGGAGTTTGGTAAATGTCAAAATTGTAGACATTTTATTTTGGTGGGTAAAGTAGGTTAATTAACCTAATGAATACTTACTTACAAAAATATTGTTTACCTAATTTAATGGTTTCAATTTATTTCTATTTTGGAACGCACGGTTTTACGAAATTGGTAGACGATTTCAAAATATTAATCTAAATTTCACAAGAAAACCGCATTAGAATTTTGTTAAGTGAAAACATTTCAGTGCTCTTTGTCTATAAAGCTGTTTAGATAACTTTTGTTTAGATTAGTGTCTAGGTTCTCTTCTCTCGTATCCGCATGAACAAAGTATAATAAAGAATAGTTAATGCTAAAAATTCCTCCAGTCAGTCAGAAATGTGCTAGCGGGTTAGGTTGCACATGATTCCCTGGACGTGCATTTAGGTATTGATTTTCGTTGGGTTACTAGTTCACTACCCTTTATTGTGAATTCTAATTAATTTCCTACTTACATACGGGTCAATAATATTAATGGCATGTTTACGTCTTTTTACTGCCTTATCCAAGGTTAACAGTAATTACAATAAAAACGTGGGTTATGGCGTCCTTGTTGTTAATTTTAAATGTCCTAATTATAGAAGATTATTGGTTATTTCTACGGCAATAAAATGTACCTTCAACGGGGTTTAACATAAATCTGTTGACGGTTTATGTTGTTTAGGTACAAGCCTTTTCAATATAGATTAACTCTTGAAGCTGTGTGCCTAGGGCCTTTTCAGATCAGCGTATTTGCGGCGCGTAACTCATATATTATTGCTACTGATACAATCCAGTTCGAGCTAACACATCAGAATAAGCGTGTGTACGCGCGCTCGCGTTTTTGAAATCCAAAAACGCAAACGCTTTATACAAGCCGAAAAATATGCAAGTCTGAAACCGCACTAAAGTGCTCTGAGGTGAAGGCAATGCGCTTTCGTAGATGATACCATTGCCGCCTGTTTTCGGTATACATACATATAACCGGGTGTCGTGTAGGATTGTGGTCTCTGGAATTTTCTCTTAGCTAAAAGAGTATAAGTATATTATTTATTATAAATTATAATTCGGCAAAAACAGCACTAGCGACATCTGTGACGTAAACGAAGAACTAAAATCAAATTGTGCATTGTGACATAAAAATTTTCCACGAGTTAAAAACAAAAAAATAGAATAACGCGATAACAGCTGTTGGGCAGTAGCCCACCAGACACAACACCCGTCTGGTCGGAGGATCCTCCATTTTCAAAGGAGGAACTTTACACCCTATTTATTCCTCATCGGCATCGGCATCAGCCGGTATCACCCACTGTTGGGTATAGTCCTGCCTTTTTGTTCTGCCATTCTTCTCTGTTCTGTGCCTCCTTTATGCGTTTGTTTCCCGCGATTTTGATGATATCGTTATCCCAGCGCGCTTTTGGACAACCCTGGTTTCTTAGGCCCAATTAACCTTGGTGACTATTCCTAAAGTTATATTTACCCAAGACTTGACAATTGTTAACGTGCATATTAGGAATTCAAACCAGCGAAAACAAACTGAGTGCAGAATTCAGACACCGTACCATGCCATTAGCTCCACAACTTCCTAATGTAATATTTCAAAAGTAGTCTAAGAGTCTGGCGTGAAACTTTGCTTCCATACAATTTACTGCAGCTTATATATCGATAAGTTATGACAACTTGCTTTTACTGTACTTTCTAGCTACACTTAATAAATAAAAGGAGTAGATTCGAGGCAAGATTAACTTTTATTTACAACAAAAATTTAGGTTGTAGATACATATTTTTGTCGGAAGTATTGTGGAGGCATAAATGATGATTATGCACAGGATTTAGAAAGGTTAAGTAAGATTTAAATTCAATTTTTTTGAACACACTTTGAGTATATACATGAGAACCTATACGGGGTGGAAGGGACACCGACAAAAAAACTGTTACCACGTATTCAGAATATCATTCTGAGCCCTGGGAACATAGAAATTTTTCATCGGTTATTAAAAAAAAACCAGCTGTTTCCTACAAAAGTGCAATGACCCACACGGTCAAAATGTATGGAACAGCTATTGATTTTTGAATAAACAATGAAAAATTTATTTTCTCTCTTTTCTCAATTATGTTTTTGTAAAGCAAATAGCTATTTCCTTGAAATTTTGGTCAACAATAACAGAAGTTACCTTACTAAATTTGGCAAAAATGTTACAAAAGAGAAGCACTGTTTAAAAGCAATATAACATTCCAATACGTCAAAGCACTTTTTTTTTCAGACGACAACTGACGTACTATATTTTGTTAACTGTCAGTCTCAATTTTACGGTATTTTTCGTTGTTTTTTCAGTAGTACAGAAGTACACAGTGGTTATATTGTAGCTTCGTAAACATTGCGTGACCAACACGCTCGGATGTGTCCGAAATTATTTAGTTTTAATTACGTTACGTTATGACATCATCAATTAATACTAATTGGTGTATTAATTTCACGTCAACAATAAGTATGTCAATGAAAAAGAGTCAAATAAGTACTTACATGAAATAAAATTACATCATGACATGATGTGAGGAAAGTTCTGAGTATGAATGTGGATGGGTATAAGAATAGAGGAAGACCAAAGAAACGATGGATGGATAGTATGGCAAAAAAAGAAGGTACCTATCTGATGAGATGACGAGTGATAGAGAAGTATGGAAGAGGAAGAAATTAATAATACCAAATTAATTGGGGTAAGGGCAAGAAAATGATGATGATCCTGGACATTATAATCTTAGGATATCTTTAAGTTTTAAGTCGGAAAGGCATTTTCTTGCCAAGGGGTCAGACATGTAGGTCGTTTCAATACTGAAGTATCATCAAAATGGAAAAATATTGATTATATTTCCATTTTGTAATGAGTGCAGTATTATTACAAGCGTTACCGCGTAAAATGGGGTCATATGTTCGCTTCCCAAGTTACGTAATTGTTACGGTGTACAAAACGTTATTGGGGTTTACATCTGAGTTCCTCAGTACCAGTCCTAAGTTCAAATAATGCACGGTTGTTGGCTATAGGTTCAGATGACATCTTATTTGTCTATCATAACTGACGAAATGTGGATGTATCGCGTATAGATACATCTCTGCTTGCTGAACTCCCGGGATAACAAACATATGGGTATGTGTTATTTTAACAATTTACCTTAGACTTATAGTGTAGCAGTGCAATTTTAAATAGCATCTTAAATTATACCAGTTAAAAAAATATCCTCGACGCCGCTTACGCTCGGGTTTTATTAAAACAACCTTATCTAATTACGTTTCCAACAACGCATACTGCATAAATACCTCAACTTTTACACCCCTACATCAATGACGCTCTAATTAACTAGATGTACACGTACTTTAAGTAAATTAACACTTTTCAGGTAGGTAAAGCTTTTTAAATTCCGTTTGAAGCAGAAACCTTGTGAAATAAATGTACACCTAATAATTATGCTGTTCCCAACCCTAACAGTTTACTTTCCTTTTAAATTGATCATTGACTGGATTTAGCTTATACTGTCCCACTGCTGGGCAAAAGCCTCCCCCATTGCTTGCACGAACTTTTTTCTTGCGCCACTCCGAAACTGGACTACATTTTTTTTGGTCAAACGAAAATTAGAAACTATCACCCACCTAGCTTTTGTATAACTATGTTGGCTTCCAGTCTAACCTAACAATATGGACCTTGTGCCTATCAGACTTCTACAATCCAGAGACTGAGTAATACGATATCTGACTACCCGTTATGAGTGTCAAAGAGCCGATACTAAGGACGTAACGAGCTGAATGGTGTCAAAGTTTATAGAAAAATCTCGGACATTTTTATAAAGTGGAAAAAATCTTACGAAAAGGAGAAAAAAGCCTTCGATTGTATTGAAATCAAAACAATTGTTGCTCGATCTAAAAAAAAAAACCATCCAACGCCTGGACAATAACGTCCAAAGATAACTTTTTAATATCTTCAAAATTGGAATAAAAGGTGAATTTTATTTAACGGATGGTGTCTTTATTAATTCTTAATTTCAAATTCAGAGAATTTCACCTTGATATTTTCAATTCACAGCTTTTCCAATACGAATAAATTACAGAAACAATTTTCTATTAGATTTTGCTGCCAAATTGCCTAATAATGCCTTTCTTCTGTTCCTACTTTGTAACACTTACAATAAACTTTTTTGTTTTAAGAACTCGATGCAAATAAAATAAAGTTGTCTGTTTGTAATTTCCAAAATAATATGTTTTTTACTGAATACATATGAAAGTATACAGGATGGCGCCGACAATACAACAGTAAATTAAACTGCGTAAACCTCATGCATGACGTTCCCAATCTGTATACCAGTAGTTTAGTCACCGGATAATATTTTTCATTTTCTGCATTATGTAGATTAGATTATAATAAGTTAGTACCGACAGGTTAACGACCCCCACATCGGTATAAACACTAAACACATGTTGCCAAGTCGCTGCTTTAAAAACCTTTGCCAAATTCGATCTTTAAATTTTATTTTCAGACGCAAATTATACCTTAGGTTAGTAAACCAATATTTGTAAATGGTTTTATAGTTCGTTATCAGTTTTATGCTGTCGAGTTCGTTTGAATTTTTGTTTTCAATTCTGTTAGGATTTATTTAATAGTTTAAAAATATTGCTATGAACTAGTTTTACGTTCATTGTCGTATTGTCGGCACCACCCTGTATACGGTAGGTACTTATAACACAAAAACATTTTTAAAATTTTTGTCTGTCTTTCTGTCTGTTTGATCCGGCTAATGTCTGTACTGACTGACGGAAATTTCACTGGCAGATAGCTAATGACATGAAGAGTAACTTACTTTCCTTTTTTTTTTGAAAAATAATTAGGGTTCCGTGTAAAAAAATTAAAACCATTAAAATTGTTAACAAAATCCGATTCAAATTTGAAAGTAATATTTTTATAATAATTTCATACGGACGAAAGTCGCGGGCTACAGCTAGTTTACAAGTACTTCGAAAATGCAATAAATTAAAAAAGAACACATTCTTTTGTGGTACTCTTTTAAAATTTTATGTAGCATATTTTGGAACTTTTGTTGGATATTTCTATAATTAATGCATCATTCATTATTGAAATATGCATTGCAGCATTTGCATGCATATTTGGACGATTTCATGTTGCATATTATCCGGTCTTTAGCAATAAGTAATGTACAATGACTGGCCTTATCGCTCAAAGTCGCAATTATTTGGTTTTGCTAGATTACTATCAATGAACATTCAAAAATGTATTGCACTAAGCACTCATAAGTTCATAGTTAACCTATACGAAAGCCATATTTTTGCCAACTTCATTTAAGTAGCCTTTATTGGCGCAATAAAAGTCAAGGACATTTTCAAATCAACAGTGACTCCTACCATTTACGGTGCCATACTTGTAAATCTGTTTCCAGTACCACAGGTGACACTTTAATGTTGGCAACGGAGCCAAAACGTTTCACAGCCAAGAGGATGTTACGTTCCAACAGTTTTAAATCACCTGTATTTTATTTGGTGGTGCAGTGCAACTAGTGGTGATCGTATCGCCGTGAAATGTGGCTAGGTTGTGTGTTATTAGCATTTTGTACTTCTTAAGCATGGAATTTTGGAGAGGTGTTGCAGCATTTACATGATTTTCAATTGACTATGGAAGTTACGAATGTTGTGATTGAATTAGCATCCTAAGCAGGATATTCTTGCTAAGATCAAGTATGACGAATTTTCCGTGTCCAGGGACGAGACAAGGTAATATATTATGTATTAGCTTTTGCCCGCAGCTTCATTATCAAAATTTTTCCCACGAGAACGTCGTAAATATAGACTATAATTTTCCGCCCGCGGCTTCGCCCGCGTCGGGTTCGGTTATATCGCGTTTCCAAGAGAACTCTTCAAAAGTCCGGGATAAAAACTATCCTATGTTTGTTTTTTTTTGTGTTTCTCAAGGTCAACTCTATCTCTGTACCAAATTTAATTAAAATCAGTTCAGTGGTTTAGACGTGAAAGCGTAACAGACAGACAGACAGAGTTACTTTCGCATTTATAATATTAGTAGGGATAACCTAATGCATAGTGAGGCTTACTACTAGTGAAGCAATTTTTGGAATCGGGTCTGTAGTTCCATTTTCCAGATATAAATTTACAAACATTCCCTCTATAAAATATCAGTTATGTATATATCACTCGCTTAGACGCTACTTCCACTATGCTTAATTTAGCAAACATAAACAAATTCCAGAATTCGCATGAAGTAGTTAAGTGAATCACGTAAAAGAAAACTTTTCATGTAAGTATCATCAACATCATAGACTCGTACATACCTACGGCTTGCAAATAAAACTCCACCCACATTCAAGTCAAATCATATTTCAATGTCGTCGACCTTCACCAAGTTCTTACAAAGTCCAAGAAAACTGAAACATTAAGTAAACTCCGAAGTTCACAAAATATTAAGGAAAAGTTTCTCAACAGAAAAGTGGAAAAGCCAGAAAATTTTGTCGGCATTAAAATCACTTTTTCGTGTTTTAATATTGTCGTAACACACCGTGTTTATAAAATTTCCAGCGACTACTTAATTATTTATAAAGGCTCCGAAAATGGAGCCCATTTTGTCATGTCAATCTGTTCGGTCCTCACTGGGATAAAACGTAACAAAGTTAACCCTCCACTGCCCAGAGTTATCTACAGTATAAAATGTTTGGTACAAAAGCAACTTAATCAACTGAACGAAACTTTATTCATATTCACATAAAACTCAAATTGCGTAAACTAATTTTAAGTGGCTGTTATTACATTAATGAAAAAAGTTGATCCAACGAACAGATTTCTTGCTTGTTACAGGAAGTTTTTGACTTTTATCGCTTGACTCTGTGATCTTGTAAAAGTTGGACAATTTTGACAGTTACAGGGCCTAGAGCCCTAGAGCAACGGTTCCCACATAAAATATTTATTAAGTTTGTTTGTTCAAAAAGTGTAACCAATAAAGTCTTCTGTTTTTACGATTTTTTATATAAATTTAAGGGACACGCTTCGATAAACGATAAAACTAACTGATATAAAAAACTTCGTTATTTTAAAAATAAAAGGCTTGATTGATGAGCACGAAGTACACCTGTTTTACGTTCTTACAATAAACTGTAGTTAATTGATAAACATCAATCTTAGTTTCTATCAATGCTGGTTTAGATAGACAAGAACAATATCAACATACTCTGTTTTAATCATATTACAAAAAATTACAGTTCTGTCCAAATGATACTTTCATTACATTAACGAAATTGTGCTTAAAAATAAAATTTCTTTTCGATTTGAACAAAATTATAGTTAAGTGCACATAACAACCGCTTCGGGCTACTAGACTATTATTGTATTACGGTGCGGTCCGCCCAAATCTGAGTCAGTCTTTAGAATTCATATTTTAATAAATATAAATTTAATAACCACAGTAGCTTGTTATTGTCCCACTGCTGGGCAAAGGCCCAGGAGATGTAGCAATAAGCATTGATCACCTCACACTTGCTCAAGGTGGATTGGCGTTGTCAAACTTCTGTAAATCCAAGTTTCCTTACGCGGTTTTCCTTCGCCGATGTCAATGATGTCCTAGATAAACGTACAAAGTACATCATCGTCAGCATCATTTTCCCAATATATTTGGACTATCTATAATTATATACTTCTTCCATATCACTGTTACTCGTCATCTCACCAGTTACCTCCTTTCTAGCCATGTCATCCTTCAGCAGTCCATCCACCGTTTCTTTGTTCTTCCGCTACTCTTATTTACAATTCTACATTCACACTCAAAATTTTCCTCGCTACATCATCATCTGCCTAGCCTTTTTCCAACTACGTTGGGGCCGGCTTCCAGTCTAACCGGATGCAGCTGAATACCAGTATTTTACATGGAGCGACTGCCTATCTGACCTCCACAACTCAGTTAGCGCTAGGTAATACGATACCCCTTGGTAAGACCTGGTACCAAGCTTCATAGCCTGGCCCACCGGCGCAGAGTTGCATGTCTGTCGGTCTTTTACAGGCTGTACTTCGGTGAGTGTGCCCAAGAGCTCCACGAGATCATTCCTCCATCTCCCTTCTTCCATCGGGAGTCCAGACGTACTGCGGGTTATCACCCATTCCTTGTCGATGTTCCACACATTCGCACGAAGCGCTTTGCTACATCGTTTATTATGCGCACAGCCAAGGAGTGGAATTCCCTGCCTTCGTCGGTGTTCCCAAGTTCATATGACCCCAATCTATTTAAGTCGCGAGTTAATAGGCTTCTTTTGGGTTAGCTCGTTCCATCGTCGACCTCATCTCTGTCCTCAGGACTAGATTGAGGTCAAGAGTAGGCCCATCAAACATAAAAAAAAAAAAAAAAAAAAAAAAGACTGGTTGTCAGACTTTCGGGTCACTGACTACCTGTAACGACTGTCAAAGTTCTAGAAATCACGGGGCCATCTCGACATAACGTAATTAAAACATCAATTATGAAATAAATACTGCTAAGGGTCAATAAGATCACCTTGGGGTTAGATCAAGATAGAAACATTCTAAAAGCTTTTAATCTAAGTTTACATTAGGATGATTAGTGAAGATCCCAGTGGAGCCGGCACGTGATTTAATAGCGAAGCTGGGAGTTTACCGTAAACAGGATTTTTCTTTGTTTTTTATAGTGCTGAACTTAGCTGTATATTAGATAGGGTGAATCCCTTTAGGGGACGATGGTCATAATAATATTGCTTTTATATTTACAACAAAGCAATGACAACACCATGGTTCAGCTTTTTTTGTTGAACTTTTTCTCGTTTAGTCGATTGCGTAATGAAACCTCAAAGGTTTTATTTTGTGATACCTATTTATAAATTGCAATAGATGAATTAGGCGATCTACCTTATTCGGAAATCGAAAAAAAGGAGGAGGTTCTCAGTTCAACTCGTATTTTTTTTAACAGTAAAAATACTCCACTATTTCCTAGAGTCACATAATATTCTTCCAAGCGTAATAAATTCGTAATAATTCATGCTTTACATAAGTCATAAATTAAAATTACCACTTTCCGGAAAATTAAAAGACCTTCACTTCCCGAATTTATGTTCAAAAACCATTTTAATCCATTTATAGTGTTCGTTTACATATAGGCAATGACCTACTTATAATAATTGGTTTACTCGCTTGAAATTGAGGCTAGCGTGTACTTTAATGGGATTGTGAAGATTAATGTACTAATACTATTAGTTATCTTTATACTTCCGTGCTTAGTAAGTCGTAAAAATCCTGGTATTCAGCTGCATCCGGTTAGCCTGGACACCGACCCCAACATAGTTGGAAAAAGGCTAGGCAGATTATGATGCTTAGTAAGTTGAAAAAATATTATTTTTTTCGTAGTCTTTATACTTTATTCCTGGGTTGTAGAGGTAAGATCGCTTTATGAGTAGCTCCTTGTAAAATACTGATTTCAACTTCACCTGGCTTCCAGTCCACTGGAAGCCGACCTCAACATACTTTGGGAAAAGACTAACCAGATGATTCATTATACTTTTAAACTTCACTCCCGTAAAACCCGAGGTGTTCGCCAGATGTGTACCTGCAGCCAGTTATTTTAATTTCTCCTAAAATATCAACCGAAAAATCCAATATCACCTGAAAATTAAGAAAAACAAGTTGTTGACCAACTTATTTTGTTTCATAATAATTATGAAACTCATAATTACGGCTTTGATTACGTAGCATGTGTACTTTATCGCCTGAATTGTTGTTGCTAATGAGCCTGATTGTACCGGTGATTGATTGTTTAGATTCTTTATTATAGAGAGACGTGAATCGATTTGTTTTAGTCCGCTTAAATTAAAAAAAAAGGTGAGGTAGATTGGTAGAATAGGGCCAGGGCATTAATCCCGCCTTTGGTTGCATTTAAAAATTAATGCTCTCACTTCGTATCACTTTTCTTGCAACATAGGTATTACACCATGTTACCAAATTAGCTTCATTAGCATTGTCTTCGAAACATTTCCTGCACGTCTGACCTACCAAAACCAGACAGCCGTTGCATGTTTATTTTGATACGAACACCTTCACATTTCCTTTTGATAGACGCTACTCAAGCATGGCGTTTGAAACCAGACCATGAAACATTACCTCATCTCTTTCACACATATGGGAATATTGAAAATATGGTGAGCTTTTTCAATCGTGCACCGGCTTCAGGAACGTCAGGAAAGCTTTCAGTCCGCGTTTGAGCGGCAGGGCGCGCGGACGTATGGAGACGCCGCCCAGCTACTTGCCGCGATATTTGAACCGCATTTCGTACGGACGTTTTATTTTGCTTGCTGAGTTCGAGTTTCGAGTGTATATTTGATTATTACCCCATCATTGCCGGCGACGGTACACGACTTTTGTTACTCTAATAAAATCAAACTTTAGGTCGATCGTTCGGTCGTAAGTGAATGCGTTTGTGATTTATTCGGTGTACAAAGTTTATATTCGTCGCCTGAACCGTGTATGTGTATTTATAATTCCAAACATAGCCAAATATTAGAGTAATCGCTTAGTTTCCCGCATTAGACTACACCCTTCGGTCCAAACAAGTGACTTATTAGCAACTGCTGATATCAAATCTTCATATCTTAACTTATTGTAAATATATTTTGTAAGAGTATTGTGTATCTGGTTCGAGGACCAAAGTTCTGGATGATATACTTAAAGCTTAAGTGTAGTGCTTTGTGTAAATAATACATTTGTAATGCGAACATATCTATGCAGTGAGTGCTACTCCTGTTGAAGTTAACCACAACGAAGACTAATTGATATTGATTTCACACACCAACATAAGGTAAGAATATTTATAAACTACATTTATTTTGAATTATGTACTATGGCTTCCTGTGTTTACATTATACGGATAAATGAATTAAAATTAGTTGGGCATTTTCTCTAATCCATTTCACCCACGAATATGTTCCTTGAGTTAAGTTTCATGTTACAGCTAATGAAAATTGACAGTTTGTTCTAAGTTATTACATTATTCAGAGTAGTAGTTAAAAGGTCATCGAAGTTTCCGACAGGCATTACTTACAGAGAATACTTATTATGTGTGTTTAAGAAATAAGTAAAAGTTTGGATTTTTTTTTGAATTATGTCAATTACAGCGGGTGATAAGTTTCTTTTACGAATTAACAGCTGGTATTTAGAATCGACATAAACTATGTAAGCTATCCTAATTGATGCTATTATTTCATTCCGTAACTGAAACTTCAGAAATTAACAAAAACTGTTCGGTTGAGTTTTTGTTCTAGAATAGTATTCGATATTTTTAGTTGTTTACAATATTTTATCAGTGTGATCTTCAATTTAAGTAAAGGTTATTCACGGTTATTGCTCTTGTAATAGAGCGCGAAATCGCTTATCATGGATTACAACGGATTATATATCTGGGCTGACGAATATGTAATATTATGAGTATTAGAGGTGAAAATATAATCCGTTTTTAAACGCCGCTGGAGATAAAGGTGTTAGAAAAATATTGTGTGCTTGTAAGTGAATGATAAATACTACTTCGCCTAATTTCGTAATAACTTCTTTAATTTTTCTTATTTTTTGTCTGGAAACAAAATTAACAGCAAACAGTGCTTGTGCATATTTAAAGGCAGATGAGGAAAACTAAAAGGAGTCGGAGTAGAAAAAAGAAAAAAAAATCGAAAGATTTGAAGAAGGTTGAGTTAAAAATGTTCATACTTAGTCGGAATTTGACAAATTATTGTCGAAAATTTAAAAATGTTGTATACGCAAAACAGAGGTATTTTAGTCAGATTGAAACCGAGATTAGAATACGAACTATCTCAAAAATGCGTGAATTGTCCTCAAATAATGCGATGAATTTATGATTGTCTACAGATATTCTTTATTCCGAAGCATTCCGCATTGAACTATTACCATTATTGTTTACACGAAAAAGTGATGTTCCAGATATTATCGCCACAATACACGACCTTGAATTCCCATATTCATTATACAAATATTAGGTAGGAACGCCATATTTTCGCGTCCATTCTGTGGGACCGTTTCAAAATATCGCGAAGGTTACTTGTGTGCTAAAATGCCAACTTTGCCACAGCTTGAAAAGCTTGAAAGGGAGTTAGCATTTGTGTAACCTTCTCTGCTACAGTTTTAGGTTGGTTACTCACAGTCGTTTAGGACACAAAGTTTCTGGAACCATCTGTAGGGGTACCCTGTCAGTAACACGCTTTACGTTTCTTGATCTGATGTAATTAGTGACTTTGTGTCTTCATTGAGTTTTCTAGAAATAGTTTTTCCATGAAAGAAAACGTTTTGATAGTGTTTTTTTTAATATTAATGGTATATCTATTGTAGTTTATTTCCACAATAGCACGGAAGAGACAAACATCGAGGAGTGGAGTGCGCATCTTCGACAGAGACACCATGGCTTGGATAACTATTACATACACATGCATACCTACTTACGCCGAGAGCACAAAAATTCATCTTTTTACCAAATAAGTGATCCATTGAGAAGTAGTGGACCTTTCCTGGTTTTTTATCTTAAGGTGTACCTAATAAGCATCATACTGAGTGGTTATCTGCTTGTCGCAGTCACGACGTGCAAGCTGTAAATGTTTTTTAGTTCCGTCCTGTTTCATTGTAAATGTTTCTTATGCGTTGCATTTTTAATGTTTATTTTTTTTTTGTCATTTTGTATGCACGTCATGTCCCTGCGACAGTTTTTTTTTCTATTATGCAGCATACAATTATTATATTTTTGAATAGAACATAACACCAATAATTTCCATAGGGTTAGGCAGAGGTACACCTAATCGAACCTCAGACAGCTCTTGGGTTCGATTTTCGAAGTCGCACCGTTAGGTTTTTCCAATAGGAATTTCTTAGCCGCAGCTAGGAGTTTGGATTTCAGGAGTAAGTTGCGCTTGCGACCACTAGCGTTTTGAAGCAAAAACTCAAACTCAAAGCATTTATTTCAATTAAACCGTTACGGCAGTTTTGAATGTCAAAAAGAAGCGAAGCTACAGTCCCAGTCACAGGGCATAATAACTTGAGAAAGTACTGCAGTTGCACATTCCAAAGCGTAGATCTCTATGGAGAAGAATGGGCAATAAACTCCATGGACACTTCTTTTAAATTAAAATGTTGTTACAAAATCTTGGTTACATCATTCATGTTGAGATTATGAATATATGTGAGAACGATGTAGAAAGACGTGCACATAAAGAGCGTCTAGACTAAAAGATTAAATCAACAATTTAAAAATAAAGTAATAAAAATTTAACTCGTTTCATTAAATATAAGTAAACAAGTACCGAAAAGATAATACCTTCACTTTACAAGTATGTACTTAGTAAAGGAAATTACTCTAATCATATATTTGAAACAAGTCATGATCAATAAGAAAATAAAAAGAAAATACATATGAAAATGAATGTTTTATAGACGACGTATATTCCCATAACACACAGCGAACGGTCGCGTGATAGGTGAGTTAGTTCGTGAATTATTTTTTGTTCATTACTTGGGGTGTAAAGGTTCTAGTATTAATTTGATGCATTGTTATCGCTTGTCACTAAGTATGACGTAGTTTTCCGTTAAATTACTAGTTTTAACTTTTCTTTAAGGCTGCGGTTTTGATAATACCTTTGAATTTATAACCTTAATAGAGTAGTTAAGTAGGTACTTGTTTTTCCGAAACTACCGGACTGATTGAGTTGAAATTTAGTACACATATGTAAGTTGGTGACCCAAAGAGCGTAACGTAAATTAATGAATTTTAAGCATGGAGGCCACTTTTGGCAAGCAAATTAGAAAATGAAAAAAAAGTTTTGTAATCTATATCGTGTTACAATAGTTTGATATGTAACACGGGAAAAGGCTCATTATGAGCATCTCAATTTTTTTATAATTTTAAGATAGTTTTGAAGTTACTTAATAAAAATAAAAATACAAAAAATTGTTCTTTGCCTATAGATTACAGGAAAACCTATAAGAGAGCTTTAACAACAAATAATAAAAATGAATTAAAAATTAAAGCGGGAACCCCTATTAAGATAGTACGGAACCCTTCATCCGCGAGTCCGACTTGCACTTGGCCGGTTTTCTTTTTCTCTTATATAAACTAACAGAGTCATATTTTACGAAGTAAAGGCTATTGATTTCTGAAATTATTACTTGCTTTATTGGAAAATAAGAATAGGAATGACCCACACCCGGAGCGTACCTATCGCTTTGATTAATACTTCAACAAGTATAATATTATACAATAAGGGATGTTCTTGGATTATTTTAATGTACCTATTACTTACAGGTCTGGATGAGTTCATATCGGCTTAGTAAGGCTTAAGTTTTTAAAAGTTAACATTATATTTTAGGTATGGGTCATATGGTAGGGTAGGGTAGGTATGGTCGTTGATAATGGAGCTGGCCAAAGCATAGGCATTTTTTGTTAGCGATATTTCAGGGAGCTTATAGCAGTGGCAAAAAAGATCTCAGCCTTTTGTATTCAACAAAACTTCAATGGGATGTCAGTCCCACATAATATTTTTTATTTATTTTTACGTAACATCTTCGCAATCACTGAGCTATCGAGGAGCTCGTTGCTAAATAATAGCAGCCATTCGGGTCGATCTTTAGGTTTAGCCGCGCTTGCCTTGGTTGGTCCTTGGATGGGTTAACACCCATTACATACCGAGCTACCTCCGTATCTCGAAAAGCACGTTAAACCGTTGGTCCCGGCTGTCAATTGTAGATCTTTGACAGTCGTTACAGGTAGTGGCTCGAAAGTCTAACAACCAGTCTTACCAAGCGATTATTGTATTGCCCAGTATTAACTGGTTTGTGGAGGTTAGATATGCAGTCGTTCTATGTAAAATGCTGGTATTCAGTTGCATCCGGTTAGGCTGGAAGCCGACCCCAACTTAGTTGGGAAAAGGCTAGGCAGAGGATGATGATGGCAGTTCCATACATTTACAACTTTTCCATCACCGCTGTATCTGAGAGTTTCCTTTGTCTAGGCCTAAAACAAAAGAAACATTCCAGAACAACTAATAGTCGTGTGATAGCCATACAGCCAAATCGTTTTAACAAGATGAAGATAAATTGACTGTGAAAGTAGTGGGTGCACGGTTTTGGTGAATTATTCCACATCATTTGTTACAATACTGGACGGAAATGTAGGTTAGGAGTGGAAGCATTAGGATTCAGAGATAGTGATTTACTCTAATTTTGTGTTAGGTCGAGCTGCTATTTTTCCGGATACGGGTTCTTTTGAGGGAATTGTGGAAAGTTTATTTGTAAATTATGAAATAAGGACTTGTAAAGAACTTTATTAGTGAAAATGGCAATTTCACACAACTGGAGTCAGGATCTTAGTTGTGTTTTGCTGATGAATGGAAAACGATAATGTAAGAATGTTTGTGGTTCTGTGAGAAGATAGAATATAAGGATTACTTAAGTTAATTTAGTATATAGCTTATGATGTGCTAAATTCAATAAATGGATAACTTAAATTGAAAGTCAATTTTCTTTTCAAATATTTTCTTGTGTGGTTGCATTACTTACTTTGTGTATCATTAAACCTTTATTATTATAGTATTTCAGGCTCGACATTGGAAAATTAATACCTAATACATTACCCTTCCCTTTTCTTTCCTTTAATCGGGTAATTTAACTCTATTAATTATATTTCTATTAAATCAAAGCTGTACCACGACTGCCTCGTTGGTCTAGTGTTCGCAAGCACTGAGCATGAGGTCGTGGGGTCGATTCCCGGTTCGGGTAAAGTGATATTGGGTTTTTTCGTCACGAATTTCTCAGTAGCAGCCACGTAGTTTGAATTTGTGCCCGGTTGATTGCAATAGACGCGAAATTTGGGTGTACTATTAGGTACACCTCTGCCTAACCTTTCGGGGATTACAGGCGTGATGTTATGTTATGCTAAACAGTAGATATCTCGTCGTTTTAACCCCGTCTTATCGTTACAACCTGTCTTAAAGAAATTAAATTGGCTTTAGTCTGACAGCTTTGCTCGAAATCGATGTAATCTCTGCAAAAGACAGGCACGACAAAGTTAATATAACAAAGGTAGGACGAATATATTATTATCGAAGTCATGAACGACTGGCATTTTGGGAGCTGCCTTATGTAAGCAATTTTTGCCGTTCAAAAGGTACTGATCCTTAGTCTAGTTTGACTAAACGATTTTTGATTTCATTTCATTTTCGCTCGGCAGTTTTGTAACAAGTTCACGCTTTATTATTAAGTTTGAGCCGTAGTTGTCCAGTGATAATGGCCCTCACTTATATATCCTAAGTCAGTGGTTCAAACCCAGGTACTTAGATAATTTTCTTCGTATAATTTATTCCAACATCACTGCTCTCAAAACGGTGAAGGAAAACATCGTAAGAAAAGTGTATACGTAGCAATAATTCAAAGACATGTGAGCCCACCAAACCGCACTGTGCTCGCGTGTTGGATGTCAGTCCACTCCCTCTTACAGAGAGAAGGCTTGTATCCCAGCAGTGGGAACATTACAGACTGATTAGGCAAAAAGTGGAGGTATCGCCCAATATGGTGGAACACACCTTAGATGTTGTTTAAGTTAAAGCGACCGTACGAACGTAAACCAGTATTAATCCCCCAATCGCTTCTTAAGACACGTACGCAGTGAAACGGTTATTCCTGGCAGATGACACATGCCGTAAAGTTTGTATTGGGGAAACGGAAATCATACGGTAGGTAGGTAAATATTGTTGAGTTATTCACGGCAATTTCGGGATTCGTATTGCCCGACTATTTTTGTGTCAGAATGCGGCTTTTATTTGCATACAATATGTCACGAGTATGTGACTATAACCGTAAAATGTTCACTTGAATACTAAGAATTTAACGTAACGTTGATCTCAGGGCATAAACAAGTAGCAATCGCTTTCAACGCGGTTTGTGTCTATTATGACTATCAACAGAATTGACATTAACTTTTCGATAGGTTACTCGTATGTCAACTTCATATTTTTACGAGTTTGCCGAAATTTTTATCGGTGCATGCGTTGCAATGTCTTTTTTTTAGTATTTTTTCAGAAATTTTCTGTGGCTTTTTATTTCAGAAATCTACTAGTATGGAGAACAATTACTGTGCAAAATATCAGATTAAAATATCGATCCGACATTGATTTTATACAGGTACTAGCTTTTGCCCGCGGCTTCGCCCGCGTGCTGTTCGGGAATTGCCCACGAGATCGAGATGAATACTTCTGGGATAATAAGTAATCTATATCTATCTATACCAGACTATAATCTATCTCTGTGCCAAGTTTCACCCAGATCTGTTCAGCCGTTCTGGCGTGATTGAGTTCAAACATCCATTAATTTTCTAATTCTTCATACGCAAGGGTATATAGATATAGATAAAATGACACTCTGTCTGGGCCCTCTGCTGTTACGCAAAACGTAAAGCTCCTTTATATAGGTAAAGCTTTAATATCTTTTCATTCATCATCATTATACCATTATTTTCGTTTCCCTGTAGACTATAATTAGGTAAGCCTCCTTAGATTTACTCCATTCTTCTTTTCTTTGTTCCAATCTTAGCCAGTCTTCACGAAAAGCTTAATTTTATCGTCTACCCATCTTGTCTTCGTACTTACATCGCTCCAATTTAACCATTGTACATTATAAGCTGATAATTTATATGCATAGAATTGGCCCTAAAAATAAATAATCAGAATTTTTGAAGTGAAAACTTCTTTAGCGGCGTTGAGCACTTTTTCTGTAATGGGTATAAAATCTTAAACTCGCGTCAGGACACGTGACCTGATCGAAAAAGCGTAAGACGGAGGGAGTTCTGAAGTGTTAAATTTTTAATGTAATATAAATTGTCATGTTTGTGTCCGATAGCGCAATAAATGAATATTGTATTTTACCACATAAATGATAGTACTTTTATATTGATAATTAAAGCAATTCGTGCAAAATTATTCCCTAACCATTTCAAAATATCAAAAATGCACAACGTTAATATTCAAGTTTTCACTTCTGCCGGCACTCCCGGAGTGCAATTTTTGATAATTAATTTATTCTGTCTCTACCATCTCATCATCCTCTGCCTAGCCTTTTCCAAACTACGTTGGGATCGGCTTCCACCCTAACCGGATGCAGCTGAATACCAGTATTTACATGGGGCGACTGCCTATCTGACCTCCTCAACCCAGTTAATACGATACCCCTTGGTAAGACTTTTTGGGTTACTGACTAGCTGTAACGACTGTCAAAGATCTGCAAATGACAGCCGGGACCTAAACCATCCTCCATAACCATCTATCTCCGATTTTTACCATATATTTTCCAATTTTTCTCATGGCCACCTCTATCAAGGTATAAAATACAAGGTCTTTCTCGCGAAAGCAAATGATAATAATAGCTATTACGCTAACAGCCTAATATTAGTGTTCTGCAAAAACGTATACCGACGAAATGATCACAAATGAGTTGTAATACATTTAATCACTACGAGTCCATCGTGTGAAATGAGAGAAAAAGCCTGAAAATAACACTATCTACGTTGTTAAGGTTTTTTGTTGCTTTATTACTATTAGGTACCAAGTATTTATTTTCCTACTAACATGTTTTATTTCCAGCGGTGGCCCAGTGGTGGCGGCCCCAACTTACAAAGTAGGTTCGAACCTAGGCAGGCGCATTACTTTGTGTAATTTTTTTCATCACCACTGCTCTCAAAAACGGTGAAGGAAAACATCGTGAGGAAACCGGCATGTCCTAGAACCAAAAATTCAAAGTCATGTGAAATCTACCAACCCGCACTGGGCCCGCGTGGTGGATTACCCATTCCCTCTCTAGAGAGGAGAAAGTGAACATGGTTGGCGCAGTGGCTGAGCGATTGACTGCATAGCTGCGTGCCGCAGGTCCGATTCCCGCACGGAACCAATATTTGTATGCCCTGCATATAGTTGTTCCGGGTTTGGGTATTTGTGTATGTGAGTTTAAATGTTTGTAAACGCACACTGCTTGGTATCCCTGATAAGCTCAGTATCGTTTGCTTCTGCAAGACAAAAGTCACTCACATCCACGAAACTTGGCACCTTGCCGATTGCAGTCTACCGGACCTCGGAGATGGGAGCATACGTCTGCTAATAAGCAATACGTCGCACCGTTGACATCATACTTTGATCACCAGTCAGCGTGACAACTAGGTATGGCAGACTGCCATGCATTAAACCAGGGACGTTTCCTACCAGCATATTATTTATATATATTGATAATAAAAACGTGGAAACACCGAGAGCGCCAGATAAATGACAGAGCTGTCCAAGTTAATACGTCATCATCTGCCTAACTAACTAAGACATGGACATGGAGTCGGCTTCCAGTCTTACGGCTGGTTACGGCTGGTTTGACATGGAGCGATTGCCTATCTGACCTCCACAATCCAGTTACCGAGTAATACGATTCCTCTTGAAAAGTCTGATTTTCAGACTTTTGGTTTAAAGACTCCTTCTTGTTGCTACGAACTCGGAAAAAATTTAAGTCATCGACACAAGAAGAAGGACAATTATTATACACTGACCTTATTGATGATGTTCTTCAGAAGGTCAGGTGCGTAGTACTCGCAACTGGCGTACGTGTAGGACCAGATGTATGAATTTTTATGACCGCAGAGTACGTATTGTTATGACCGCAGCAGGTGTTGTTCTAAAGTAGTTGACACTTCCCGTGACCCAAGGGCTGGCTTTTACCTTAGCCAGAGGCTTAGCGTTGCCATACAGCGTGGCAACGCCGCTAGTCTCTTGGGGACATAACCAGTTGACAGCGCCAGCGTTGAGGAAGAGTTTTTTGACGCCATTTTTTAGTTTGTTTTTGAGTTAGTTACTTTAGCTTATTTTAATTTATAAGTGTATATAATATTGTTATGATTTTGTGTAATAAAAAAGACTCAAACTATTTTAATATAATAATTATGTAAGACAATAAAAAATATAGAACGATACACATCCGCGGTTGATGTCATTGGTTTACTAATAAAGTTGAAAGCATTTTGGTATCGTAATTATTAGACAGTGGCACGTGTCAAAATACGTATTTTTCAAGGAAAAAATGTAAATGTTCGTTCAAAAATATTGCTATTGGGCCCCTGGAGATAATGTTAATTAACAGCCTTTTGCAATGTGTTTAATTAAAACACGTAAAACATATAAAACTTTACTAGTAGACGGTAAATTTGTCGGTTGGTCGGTTGCTGTAAATCGGTTCGAAGGCGCAACTGCAATAGTGGCGTCGAGATGGGCAGACGACATTGTTGCCATTGCGGGAATATCCTGGATGAGGCTGGCACAGGAGCGTAGAGCTTGGCACAAGCAAAGAGAGGCCTATACCCAGCAGTGGGTGAAGTCGGGCTGTGGATGATGATGATGATGACCTACCTACGATTCCAGTTGCGCCTTCAAACCGATTTATAGCAACCGCATATTTTACTTTTAATCTCTCCGGTCTGTATATCTAGGCTCTTATCACTCAACACTGATTTACAGTCCCTTTAGCATATTACTTTGCAGTGCGTTAGATAGTATTATTGTTAAAATACCCTTGTCTTCAAAAGTAACCTTTTCAAGCTATCTTCTTTCTGTATAAGTTAAAAGGTCAATGAAGGGGAAATAACAAAGAATGTAGGCACCTTACTGTGCTTGATAAAGTCAGAAATTATATGTTATGTTATATTACTGATTAGTAGTATTGTTATAATATCGTTAGTGAAGGAGCTTTTGCAATAAATAATATTTTCAATCGAATACAGGAATGTATAACAATAAACAACAATAATGTAGTTTCAATAGAATAAATTTAATTCAGCTTAATATACTGGTTTGGTAACAGTGACGTGAAGTGACGTGTGGCCTACTGTACGTATTTTCCTTTTACTGCCAAGAATTTGCCCCTTTGGAGGTACTAAAATAACGAAATATTACATTTACTTATAAATAATTTTACGAGCACTTTAATTCTTTAAAAACAACTTTTTTCACTTTAGCTCTTTTCTAAACCTAGAGTGAAATTCTCTTTTTTATAACACATGAATGGTTGCCGCTGAAGTATTCGATAGACGTTTGCCCTTGGGTCAAAGAAGTCGTTAACATACAACGAGTATTGAACCGCCTGAACCACTGAACTTTATAGCTGACGATAAATAAATGACAGTCAGTACAATCGGTGGTAGCATTCGTTGAAAGGTCACAGCTGGCCGATCGATTATCTACCCCTTAAAATGTGTCAAAGTAATTGTAAAATATGGTGACAAAGAAACTTATAAATTGGAATGTGTATTGAAATCTGAGCTAAAGAGATTGATGATAAATATTTTATTTCATTTGTTACTAATATAGCTTATAAGTAGTGTGTATTACCTACTAACATCATATGGATCAAGATTATTTTTCATTAACCTTCATCGATAATTTTTCCAGAATTGTCTTTCAGTTTGAGCGGGTATTTTATGTCCTTTCTTTGGTATTGTTGGATTGTGTCGATGAGCTCTTTAAGTTCCGAGATAAACTAACCGATTACCAACAAATTCGTGCACTGATTCTACAAGTTCATTCAAATTTGTGTGACTCTCTCCTCAAAAGACCATCTTATACACTAATCTGCATGGTAATTATTGCTGTTTTGTCTGTGTCTTAATTACTTCTTCTAGTTCATTAGTATCCGCCATCTTGTCTCTTTAACACACCTTAAGGCAGTACATGCCTAAAAAGAATAATTACTTTATCACAGGGTCACATCGAGAATGCTGTTGACCGACATAATTAAGGGCCTGTAACTTGAGTGCTAAAAAAGATTGACCTTGATCAAAAAGCCTCCATGTTTCAGTTATGGGAGTTAGGAAAGTACCTATGTGTGGCTATTAGTGCTTAATATTCTAATCAATAGGTTTTATAAGATGAATACCGCCAGAGAAATATGGAAGAGGAAGACGTCATGCTGTGCCGACCCACCTAATATATTCTAATTAAGACAGAAGAATGATAGTTCTAAATTGTGTTCTAAGCTTCCAGTTTCAAAATGGGTGCAAAAGTTGATATAATTATGTGAGACTTGCTCTTTTACCTTTTACAGAGATGAGGCCTGTGCCCTGGCTGCGGGACTGTTCGAAAGAGATACCGCGGCCCTGGAACATAAAGGGCCAATGAAGGAACATGGGTGGTTTTTAGTCAGTAAGAGTCTGACACTCCCTTCCGCTCCGCCCAGAGCGGGGGGGGGGAGGGGTCATTTGATGATTTCCCACCAAAAAAAAAAAAGGCCTGTGCCCTAGCTGAAGTTGCTGATATATACAGGGTGGTGACGAGAATACGACAATAAATTAAACTGCGTATACCTATCTCATGACGTTCCCAGTCTGCATACAAAAAATCAATCGAATATATCTAGTAGTTTAGTCGCAGGGGATTATTTATAAATTTCAGGAATTTCTACATGCTGTAGATTAATAGGCTAGCACCGACAGGTTAACGACCTCTGCTTCGGAATAAACACTAAACACATGTTGCCAACTCACTACTTCAAAAACCTTTGCCAAATTCGTTCCTTAAATTTTATTTCCAGATGCAAATTAGTGCAAATTATACATCAAGATTAGTGAACCAATATTTATAAATGGTGTTCCATTTCATCGACAGTTTTATACTATTTAGTTTTTTCGAAAAAACTTTTTTTTTAACTTCGATTTTAGGATTTATTCGATAGTTTAAAAATAGTCCTATGAACTAGTATATACCAGTGTTTAAATTTAAATCGATTGAAAAATATTTATATTTTTAATGCAAGATATGGTCTATTTAAAATTCATTCATACGTTTATGAACTATGGAATATGGAATTATGGAACTAATACAAACGTATGCAGGAATAACCTCAGCAAGGAACAAACAACGATCAATTCTGCTCGCAATATGATTCTCTGCGAAACTAATTTTACATCGTGGTTAACTGTGTGATAACTATCTAGTATTCTCACTCTATGAAATGTTGGAACTTCTCAACTTTATGCAAGTTTGAGTTCGGATATTGCATCTGTTGTTAGAAGTTACTGTTATCCTATCGGCTGCGTATCTACTAGTAGCGGATAATAATGTAGCATCGCTAATAATAAATTATTCAAGAATAGTCTGATAGAATCTTATTTCTGTTAATTTTAAGTTAAGCAATGTGTATACTATTAAGGTTAGACTGTTAGAGCACTAGTTCCATTCTCTATTCGAAAAGCTCTTCAATAGATCTGGATGGATCAGGATACATTTGACAGCATATCCGACTACTTGATATACATGCTTTATTTTATTTTCTTCAACTTAAGGATCATTCAATTCTGTTGGAAAATGCTAGATATGCGCATAAAGAGGAGAACATCACTAGTATTAAGCAAAGGATTTTTGCAAAACTAAGAAAATAGCATCCTGACTTGCATCGCTGTAGGTGTTAATTTTACTAAGAGAAAGTGTGAGTGAGTAAAGTGAGACAAAAAAATGTGTAACTGCGATCATGACTAGCATAGGTTAAGACTTCAATGAAGAGCTAGAAAATTACAGAATCCTGAAAGAGTTTAAGTTTTCATTGAAAAGCGAACGAAGTGAGCTCGAAAAATTGGTGTTTCCTGGACCGTGATTGCTGAAGCCTTCATCAAAGAGCAAGCGAAAAGAGCTTTCTGGACCGTGATTGCTGAAGCCTTCATCAAAGAGCAAGCGAAGCGAGCTCGAAAAATTGGAGCTTTCTGGACCGTGTTATGCTATATTTTCACTTTATCTTTTATCAAGAAAAATGTGAGAAGATTTTGATATTTTTTTCCTGATCAGGGGCGTTTGTTACTCGGGGGCCCCGTATCATTTATACATATATTGATTAGCGGTAGCTACGCCCCTGGGTGTTCCGTACAATAAGAGCTCCACACTAACTAGTTTTGTATAGCTTGAATGAACGCCGTACGTACGCAAAGTGGTTAATCTGCCACACTTACACTCTGCTAACCTGACCCAAATAGAAAGACAAGTCTTCCCAAATAATTCCAAAATTAATCCATTAGGTACCTGTTCAGCTATATTTAGCGTGTAAATGTATAAATAGTCGTAAAAAGTGTGAAGTGGTGGAACAGACAGGCTGGTTTGCATCAAATAATACCCAACGAAACGTTTACTATAAATCTTAGTCCATCTACAACACAAATAAATGTCTATGGTTATTAACTACAAGTGCTAGAATAAGACGGATTTGAATTGGAAGTAATTGCAAGAAGGCGTTGAAATTTTCAGTCTGAATGTTGAGAAAACAAGCTATTACTATTAGTACTTCTATAGTTTTCGCAGAATTTCTGGTATTTGTTGTTAGAAACATAAAACTGAGTTCACGAGGGGCCATTATTAACGGCACATGTTGTCGATCGATACAAGGTCTCGGTGGATGTTGCTAAATTCAATGTGCAGTTATGAAATGAAAACAAACAGTTCTTAAAAACAAGGATTAGAGTGCAATGTTGTTTGTCTCTCGGCCTGTGTGCTTATTATCGGCTATATTTAAATACAATCACATCAATCTAGTATAGAATAATCATTGCTGGATGAACAAAATCAGTACAACCACACGCCACAAGAGAGATTTAATATTAGGATAGTTTAATATTCAGATGTCTAGCAAAGTTTTTTCAACTAAATCATACATAGAGGTGTATAAGGAATACTCATATTTTACGCAAGCCTCTAGAGAGTAGCCCAAGGAGCGAAACTTCGAACTTCACATAAAATCTGTCAGAATAAGTAGAATATAGGTATACTTAGTAGGTACACCTCAATACTGTACGGTGTTTCATACAATCTTTGAAAGTATATTCATGTACAAAAGCATGAAATAAACAATAATAAATATTTGATATGACTGTTTCACCAAATTAGTTTTAAAAGAGACAGTAATGGAAAAAGTCAATACGTACTGTCTGTCTATTTGTTCTCAAGAAAAACCACTCTCTATTCAATCTGTTCTAAATTATCTCCATAAATAACGAAGTCATACAAACTTGTCGTGTCTTTAAACAATGAAGAAATAAAAGCTGAACATCTATTTTTAGGTTAAAAACAAAAAGGTATACCTCAATAGGAAGCTTTACAAATCGACAAAATCGTGGGATTCCGTCTACCTACTCTGGAGAAGAAAATATATACATTACATACATACAAACATACGTACACATTCCATTGTGTTTTTATCGCAGTGTTTTGAGGTCATCACTAAATAACGTTGTCGAAACAGAGTAAGATTGTGCAAAAAGAGTATCGAGTGATTCTCTGGTCAACGGCTTATTTTGTAGCTAAACATTGTGTTTTCTTAATACATAGTATGATTTTTATTAAGAGGGTTATGATAGCGGCTGCACCCGCATGGTGGTCGAAAATCATCTCATGTGGACGTACTTACGTGTGCCATTAAAGATTTGATTTTGATTGCATTCAAGGCGTGAATAGGTCACAGACAGGCCAACAGTCAGCGTTGCTTTCGCATTTTGAATAGATCTAACGTATGTAGGTATATTTTTATACGTCACACGAGTACCGTATGTTACAACTCCTGAAAAAGTTCCACTGAATCGGTATCAGAAATTTAAACAGACAGAAAATGTAAGATTCACTTACTGTTTTGTCTCAAAATGATTGAAATTAGGGCTTCCTAAGTGCCAACCTCCACAGCCATTTGTCTCCAAATTGGACAGGGAAAAGGAATATAAATGCGAGTCCTTATTTCACTTTTCCGGACACCATCGCATTACAACGAGGCACACACCCTGTGCCTTCCCAAGGGCGTCGTAAGAATCAACTAAGCGATTACACAGGGCTGTGGGCACACCTGTCGGCTAATAACATCATTTGTAATCGTATACCTGTAGGTAGGTCGGTACAACCAACATTAAAATATATGAATAGGGATAAACTGAACAGCATGGTTCAAAATGATCAGAACAGCAACGAAACTTGAAAACTTCACTATATTCACTCTAAGTCCCAAATCTAAGAAACCCTTGTCCTTTTCATCTCAAAAGTACAAACAATAAGAAAATTAAACTTAAGTATAAGATAAAGGGTACAACACAAGAGGTATGAAGAAGTTATCAGGAAATAACCGACTTCATTACTAAAAGAATTTTATTCAATTGAGATAAAGTTTAATTTCGCTTGCTGTTTTGATCATCGTGAACCATCTGTTGTCGCTGAGTGTACTATTGTTGCTAGAAATTATACTTGGGTTAACACTGATATGTTATTGGATTAGAGAAAGCGTATGTTTGAGACGTAATATGATTTTAATGGGAATTAATAGATTAGTAATTTATCCGTCATGTGAACTTGTTATTACAATGTCAGCATTTTGCTGATTGTTTTTGGGAAATAAAAACTGAACTGAGAGAAGTTGAATTACAGGAAGGACCTGCAGGCAATTACAAAATAAGAAAAAATGGTTTCTCGTATTTCGGACAATGTGTATGTATTATAATATATATTAGTTTATTTTATCTGTATCCATATATGTATTAGTATGTACCCATTTATGTGTATCAATTTCTGTTAACAAAATGGTAATTTTATAAAAAAAAAATTACTCTGCTGTGTGCTAGTGCTGTCCTATTTGACCCAAAGGTTGACTGGTAGAGAATGCTTTGTGGTATTAAGTCCGCCTATGTACCACTCTTGTACATGAAGTTTAAATAAATAAAATATGGGGAATCCGAGACCACAGATATGGATGTACCTAGATAACGCTCGTAACACTATCCGTATGAAAAGTACTAAGAACGTACCAAGCGTGCCATTTTCGACTACCTGCTATGACGTCATAAACACTATTTAGTTAATATACAAACAAGTAGCATAAGCATAGCATAATCAACCTATAATGTTCCCACTACTAGGACACATGGCCTCCTCTCTATGAGAGGGAATGGGCTATAATCCACCACGCGGGTGTCGGTTGGTGGATGTCACAGTCTTCGAATTTTTTTTTTGGTTCTGGGACATGCCGGTTTCCTCACGATGATTTCCTTCACCGTTTTGAGAGCAGTGGCGGTGAAATAAATTACACAAAGTAATGCGCCTGCATGGGTTCGAACCCACGACTTACTGTTCGTAATTCGGGGTTCGAAGTAACAAATAGACTACGTTTTTGTTATTTAAATGTCTAGAATTAAGTTGTTCAGTTGTAACGTTGGTTGTTTAAACAAATTAGCAAGTTAAGGACGCGAAATAGGTGCTCTTACGTTATCTAGGTTTATCGAGACTAGTTGTAGTAGTTGATTTATGAAATATTCTTCTTACAACTCTTTGTCTTCTGCTCCGAACATTTCAGCGGAATATAGCTAAAACAATATCCGTCGTTCATATTATATTCGGGCCAGCAACGCCATGACTACCTTGTATACTTAGAACAAGCCAAATAGTAACGGCCCTAACTATACCCACTTTACGAGGCCTTTGACGTCAGTCCACCATCTATTGTATCTACGTCTATATTTAACTAAACTCAGTTGAATATTTCATTGGACCTGAATTAGCTAATATGCCATCCTGCTATTTTATGGTGGTGCCTAAAATGTAGCCGATCTAAGGGTCAAAATATTCAAAGTATGCGCAGATGTTCTCTGTTCTATTTCTAAAATTGAATGAACTGTCTCGTTTTTCTAGTGCGCTTGAAGTCCTGGGTTCCTTTCCCAGGTCGGACGTCGTTCAAAGTGTTATTGGATTTTTCCGTCATGAATTTCCGAGAAGCAGCGTAGAGTCTGGATCTGTGCTCGTTTGATGGCAATAGGTTCGCCTCTAAAACCAACATGGGATTTACCTAAATATAACTGGTAAATGTACTGTACTACAACACCTGACCTTTAGAAGCAAAGGCGTGATTTATAAATAAAGAAAGAAAATATCTCGCTAATCTTTTGAAACTAATAAAGCAGTCATTCATTTATAATCTGCCTGGTTGGTCGAGTGGTTGCAAGCGCGACTGCTGAGCATGAGGTCCTGGGTTCGATTCCCGGGTCGGACAAAGTGCTATTGGGTTTTTCCATCAGGAATTTCTCAGCAACGGAGTCCATATTCGTGCCCGGTTAATGGCTATAGGCTCGCCCCCCATTACATGGGACTTAAACATAACTGATGAATGTGGGTGTACTATCAAATAACTACTTAACCCTACAGGGATTACAGTTGTGATGATGATGATGACGATATATGTTCAAATAATAAGAAAAAATAATAGAACAATTTCTCTTTCACTACTGCTTAGTAACACTATGCATTGTATCAATTGATCTTGTTTAGCGTTGGATGACGATAAAAATGGTACGATTTATACAGCCCGCTCTTAGCTATTATAATATATCACCGACATGAGAACGTATTACAAGGATTAATCGTGACGAGGGAGATTGATATCGTATCGTATACCTAATCAATGCTGTGATGTGTTTGTGTGTAGCGAACGGAATACCAAGTCTTACGATTAAGTGCGTTTAATCGTCGCGAATATTAAGCTTCGAGAATTTTCTTGGATTCAGATAAGCATGTAATTAGAATAAAATATTATAGCTTATATGGCTACGTGTCTTTTTACTGCGCATTGAACCGAATGTGGGGATGACAGTATTGTGTAAGTGAGAGCGAGAATGTTTGAAAGAGAAAAGAGTAAAGACTACATAAAATTGAAATAAAATAGTTGAAGGTTATTTAAAGTGTTTTCTACTTAGCGTTTACGTGACGTCTACGTACCGTATACGCAGCGACTACAAAGCATCCAAGTGGTGTCTACGTGGCGCTGTCATTGATTATAATCATAGCATAATTATGCTAGACCAAAGTTCAATGCAAAGGCAGAACAAAAATATTTAAGTTAACGAAAATTGGACCATTGAAACGTAAAATAAAACATAAGGCTGGTGTTTAAAGGTTTTCTTAAGCTTAACTTTTTCCCAAACATCTATCAACAAATTTTCATAAAACATATTTTTTGTACTAACAGTCCGCTTACAGCCAAATTGTTTGGCATTAAAAGGTAAAAAATATGTTTTATGATCATAAATTAAAAATGGCCGCACCCTTTACACATTTCATATTTTTCATAGCATTCCTCAGTTCACGTTGTATAAATCTGCACTAAAAGCGTCTACACGGCACAATTTATATTTCAGTCACACTTGTAAATACGTCAACACATACATTATGTACTGTTTATAATAAAAGTCTGCGAAACATCACAATGCAACATTTTAGCGCTCTTCTATACCTACAGCTATAAAATGCTGCATTGTAAAAGTGCTCGATTTTATTTTTTCTTTCGTGCTTTTCGCGTTCCTGTTTCTTTAAACTTTGTTCTAGTTTTTGGGGAAAAGTATGTTGTTCAGTATTCTAGATAGGTCACGTGCAGCTTATGTTGTCAAAGATGATGGAGGTTGTTGCTTTTTCTTCGATAAAGATTCTAGGACAATAATATATATACTAACGCTCGCAACGAAGTAGCGAAAGTCATGCTTTTAGTTATTGTCTTTGGGTTTAGAATTAAAATCATGTAGTGAACATCTCCGGGAGAATGAATTTTAAAACTGAATGCATCATAATATACATTTATCGATAAGGATTGTATGAAATTGGACACAAAATTAATGGAAAAATCCGGTCAAGTGCATGTCGGGCCACGCACAATGTAAAGTTCTATAGTTGCCCATCAAAATATGCGGACACTTCCTTCGGTCCGATTTGCCTCCGAACGATGAATTTTGTTGTTATAATAAAAAAACAAACTAACATTTGCAGTTGAAAAACCTGTGCTCTAATACATTATGTTTATGAAAATATGTTATCCAAGTACATTTTATAAGTTAGTCGACTATTACTCGTAATCTTGTAAAGCCTACTTGACTGTGATAGTTTTCCTTATAACTTCGTTATTTAAACTACCATCGTGAATTTGTTGACACACCCAAACTCTACCCTTTAGCTGATATAGGAGGGGGGACACTTGAGTCTAACAGAAATTTGCACTAAAAAACTTAGTATTTCACAAACGAATAACTTAATCGAAAAATTATTTGAACAAACTCGCAATATTTTTTAAAGGTCTATCATAAGGGGTATGCGAGAAAAAAAAACCCTCACTTTACCTTTACCCTTACCTTTACATTACCTTTGTTAACTACGGAACTCTAAACACTGCCATTAGTTTTCCTAACATTAAATCCCTCTAGCAACAAACTTCAAATTATATATCCACACACAACTTTTTAGTTACCTACCATATAAGTATTTTATATATCGTCTACAAGGTTTTAAAAAGTGTCCGTTTCAGCACTTAAAAACAAAGTTAAGACTAGTCGTCACTACAGACGAATGTTTGATAGCGTGACTAAAAGCTTTTAAAATGGAATCCGCTCAACTTCGCTCAACTTAACTAACAGTTCAAAGACAATGAATCAAAGAAACAATCAGAGAATCGAAAGTTTGACGTGAAAAATTGGTGAACGATTTTTTTTTTTAATTGTTGTGTTGGATTGGAAATTATTTTTTCTACAGTCAATACGTTATGTGAAGTCTACATACAGGGTGCAAGGGACAACCCTACGCAGACTGATGGAGTGAATTCAGTATATCATACTAAGATGACCGATACAAGAAATTATTTCCGGAACCGTAATCAAAGAAATTTAATTTCTTCTATTTCCTCATACGCAATGTATCGTTACTGTGGCCAAACGCACGTAGCGAACGGCAAGCGCGACGACCAGTTCGATGAACTCTGTAGCTAAGCAGGGGGTGTACAGATCGGTCGTTAGAGTATTTCAACATTCATTATTGGTTTCTTTTATTTCAACCGTATTATTTACATAAATGGAGGGCTGCATACAGAGAATGTAATTTTACGTTGAAATAAAGGAATAGAAACTGAAAAAAAATGAAAATTTTACTATGAAAAATTCCGGTGGAATGTGATTCAAATGAAGGAGCTGAATGTACCCTGTCAGTTTGCGGATGGCTGGCCCTTACACCTTTTATAGTATTTTAGTTTCGAAGTAACATTTATGTTTCAGTATCGAAAACAATACTTTCAAGAATTATCCTAAATCGTGCCTTTCTAATAGAGAAAGCTAAATATTGCTAGTAAATACGTTCTCAACACTTAGAAACCAAATAATTTTGGGTATTTACTTTCAAACTCAGACTTATGTCAAGTAGTCTAGGTTACTTACAAAGCTTTTACATCCTAATAACTTATGCATTACTAGCGACCCGCCTCTGTTTCACACGGATTTGGCTACTTGACAAAACATGAAGATTTCTGTTTTATATCTAACTTAAATATTAATAACATAACATCACGTAATCCCAGAAGGGTTAGGCAGAGATGTATCTAATAGTACACCCACATTTCTCCAGTTATGTTTAAGTCCCATGTTATAGGGGCGAGCCTATTGCCATTAACCGGGCGCAAATCCAGACTCCGTGGCTGCTACTGAGAAATTCCTGATGGAAAAACCAAATAACACTTTGCACGACCCCGGAATCGAACCCAGAACCTCATGCTTAATATACCTAAGTTAAATATTAATATCGTTTTAATTTGGGCATTTCGAGAGTTTGAGTGAAAGGCTACTAAAAAGGTATTTACGAGGCAGATGTGCGTGTTAACGCCGATAGAAGACGCCGTAGAATACACTGACCTTATTGATGAGGTTCTTCAAAAAAGGTCAGGTGCGTAGTACTCGCTACCGTACTGCGTGTAAGACCAGATGCATGAACGTGGACGAGGTGAAAGAAGTATTAAGGATCGTAGCTGGTGACGTTCTTTGGTTTCTGCCTACACCCATGGGGAAAAGATGTGAGCTTATGTAAAAACAATCCTTACTTCCTTAATAATATTATAAATGCAAAAGTTAGTTTGTTTGTTTTTTTGTTACCTTTTCACGCTTAAACCACTGAACCGATCATCCTAAAATTTTGCTAATACGTTGTCAGGTGGACATAGGGTATCTTTCATCTCGAAAAAAGTACTGTTTCCGAAGAGAACAATACTAACGTTCTTATGATAATAGATGGCGCCACGATCATGATTGAATAATATTATTACAAGCAGAATACAACCCGAATTGATTGTCAAATTCTAAATTAACGCGAGCAAAAGTTAGTTCGATATAAATTCTCTGAATAATTGTCAACACCGCATCACAACGCGGTCACATATACAGACACGTAAGACGACATCAATTTACAATATGTAAATATAGATTAAATATACTGAATATCTTTTAGGGAAACTCGAAGTATTTAGGTACGAATAGTAAAGAGGATTGCGGTTTAACGGATAGACTAGAGGTGAGCCACGTGATTAGGTAGCTGGCTGCTCAACCCTAACGACCGGATTCGGGCCGTTTATATAAACGGATCGTACAGCTGTAATTACGACTAATGGAAACAACATTGAATGGCGACGACTACGAAACCTTAGGTTTTCTCCTGGCCGATAGTAAAACCAGTTCCTAATTTGAATTGAACGACTAAAAGACATACATACATTATATTCCCCAAAAGAATATACGTGCAGTCATTGCAGTTATGTTTAAGTATCATGCGCCAATAAGGGTTGACCCTATTGTCGTCAATTGGACACGAACTTGCTAGTCTGCTACTGAAAAATCCCTAATCCAAAAAACCAAAAACACGTTTTTTTATCCAGAACCATTAAGATCTCATCGGATATATGAAGCTCAACTTTTATAACTTGGCCAACAAGGCTGCCAAAGAGGTAAATGGAGCAACTAATTAATTCTTATCACGAGTCTCTAATTTGTATTGAAGGAGGATTTACATGAATAATGATGAGAACTCTCAAAATAATATAATGTAATATAATCATCTTGGGACAACCAACACACCGCCATCTGATCCCAAACTAGGCAGAGCCTGTACTATGGAAACCAGACAACTGATAAACATACTTATATATTTCTAAATACATAAATATTATAGATAAATTACACACCCAGATACTGAACAAATAAATAACTGATACTTTCTCTTTGAGTCGGTAGAATTTTTGATTGGTAATTTCAAAATAGCTATAATAACAACACTCCTTGATCGTAACTCTTGTAAAAGCGTCGAAATTATCGGGATCTTGTTATAACACAATATCTTTGATTTGAGATCTCCCGTCTCGACAAAGTAAGTATTCCTACTTATAACATTATTAAGAGCTGTTCTCAATGATTTATATTTATTATGTTAGCAAATTATTATAACTTCAGTTTGAAAGTGGTTTTATTTGGTATCTTCTGAACTGAGTTGACATAACATCTAAGCAGGAAGTATAAAAGATAAGTGTTTATTCAGACTGATTGAGAGCAGCGGTGGCCCAGAGAGCAGCAGTGGCCCAGAGAGCACCGGTAGCCCAGCGAGCAGCGGTGGCCCAGAGAGCAGTGGTGGCCCAGTGGTGGCGGCCCCGACTTACGAACAGTAAGTCGTGGGTTCGAACCTAGGAAGGCGCATTACTTTGTGTAATTTATTTCATCACCACTGCTCTCAAAAACGGTGAAGGAAAACATCGTGAGGAAAACCGGCATGACCTAGAACTAAAAATTCGAAGACATGTGACATCTACCAACCCGCACTGGGCGCGCGTGGTGTCCCAGCAGTGGGAGAATTATAGGCTGATTATGCAGACTAATTATTGATAAAGAACAGATAAATTACAGAATCAGTCGTTACTTTGCGGAACATATTTTGCACAACATTGAATTTCATGAATGGAAATCCATGAAATTAGTAGTTTTAATTCCGCGAAAAATTGAGTATAGGTTTAGATGTATAGCATGCTAACTATTGCTTTTTGTCGGGAGGGCGGTGCTGCATCCTGCATCCAGGATCCTGGATCTTTTTGCGGGGTTAAAACTACATATTTTGATCTTTTTAGCGGAATTAAAACTAGACATTTTGCATAACAGTTAATGATATGTTGTGGATAGAACATTCTAATTACATAAATGTATTTTATATTAGTTTTCGTTCATCCAGCAAGCGATTTATGTGTATACGATGTAACCCATAGTCTTCTTTCGACGTTTATTGATCAGCTCAAGCGAAACCTCAGAACAGTAAAAGTTCTGAGTGATAGACTAAGTTTTTATTAAAGGTATTCTCAAGAGGCACGAAACCCATTTCTAAAATAAATTTATCACTGAAATAGTTTCTCTCTAGATTCCAAGAAAACTCCATTATTTTTGGCATATTGGAACATAATAACACGAAAACTGAAAATGTATATAGCAAAATATGTTCAATGCAGTATTTTAGAAGTTATGAAGTTCGGAAAGGTTATAGAATGTTATTGAAACAGTACAATGGTATTCACAGACCATTTAAGAGACCGCAAATTTCAACTTGCATGCTATTGACAGAGTCGCCATTCCAATTTATGCACGTCAAGCATACAATGTAGTAGATTTTAGAGCTCAAGATTCTCTGAACAGCTATTCCTTGGGTATCATATAGCATTTCGTTGGAAGCCACTATTGAGGTGGCATGCCACAAAGAGACGATAAAAAGACTTGGCTCTCATCCCTAGTACCGTTGTAATTCCTGTAATCCAAGAATCGCAGCTGTGCCCTCACGTTAACCTGAAAACTAAATGGAACAAGACATTAACGGCTTGGAATTAAAGACATAATTTTAAAACACATTTTGTTTGGAAACAAAGGGCGATGACCAAATTCGAGATTCAATGAGGTCTTAAATGAGAAAAGGCAGCTGAAAAAGAAGATTAATAGTAATCCTTGATTGTTTCTTAAACTAACTTAAAAAATATAGAACTTTTTTTGTTAAGTGCTTCACTCTAAACCAAAGATCCCGCAATACAATGTTTAGAAGAAGACGTAGTGACAAAAAATTGAGAAGAGTATGCTTAGATGGTTTAGTCATGTGGAGAGGATGAGTGGAAGGCGACTAACAAGCCAGATGCCAAAGGGGACGCCCTAGAAGGACATACATTGACCTCATCGATGAAGTTCTTCATAAAGGTATGTTGCGTAGATAGATAGATAAAACATTTATTCAGTGCACACAAGAGACATAGCACAACACACAGAAGCACAATTAAATAATGAAGACAAATTATAAGAACATAACATAAATAAAATAAAAAAAACACAAGGTGCCAATATACAAAAAGACAAACATATCTACTAAAGAGATATAGTGACACCATGACATAATTCAAAAATAAATAAATAAAAATAAAAAACGAGTATGCCAGGTGCGGTGTGCGTCTCAAGGTTGCACCAAATGGGAGTCCAGCTCTGCATGTGTCAGGCATGTACCTGACGCTGATATTCTGCTGAATCCCTTTGGCGACACACGGACGTCGAGCAGACGAGACAAGTTGGTGTTGCGACATAGTATGCGTGTGAGTGAGCATTTATTAGGTTACGAGTATTTTATAATATATGTATAGTGTACCAATAAACAATTTTTAAAAAATAAATAATATCATAAAAGTATAGGCGCGAATTATAATAAAAATAAATGATTTGGCTAGGCTAAATTATGTTTACAATAGATAGGTTAATAAAATGTGAAGGTAGTTATAATTATTGGCCAACAGAAGATCCGCAAACTATCCGATTTCTAAGTACCGTTGTTCACAAGTTCGTGACCACGCGTTACGCCATAATTATATAGACCGATTGATGCGTAGTACACGTAACCGGCGTGCGTGTATGACCAGATGTAAGAACGTGGACGAGGCAAAAGGAGTATAAGGATTGTAGTAGGTGGCGTTCTGTGGTCTCTGCCTACCCCCATGAGAAAAACGCGTGAGTTTATATATGTATGTACACCATCTTTCTGCCCTTGTCCCATTCTATTTGGGGTCGGCGCAACACGTTTTCTTCTTCCATTCTCCGTTGTCAGACGTAACGGCATCATTTACTCCTTTCTCTTTCATATCAATCTTCACACAATCCACACACCTTTTCTTTGGCCTTCCTCTCTCTCTCGATCAATCAACATTCATGTCCATCACTCTTTTAGTCACATGCGTTTCATCCCTCCTCATTACATGTCCATACCAAGACACACGACTTCCTTTCAATATCTGTTTAATATTTAAAGAAATGAATGAACACTAATATCCATCAGTCAGAGTTAACTTGTTCAAAATGTAAAATAATACATTTGTAACCCAACATTTTTACTATGCCTAACTATTCTTTCAAGAAGAAAAAAACTCCACAAAATGTAAAAAAAGAAAAGAAAAATTACATAAACTGTTTATATTTCCTGAAGTTCATTTAGGTACAGCTGTTACGGCCTTTTTATGATCTCGACCTTGTATGATAATAAAAACTATAATAAGGGGCTTATGGTTTTGAATTATTTCGTTTTTGTTTATTATAATTTTCTGTGTCTTGGAGTGAAGATTAGTTTTATGAAAAGCTAAATAAGAAGAGGAATTATTACTGGTAGTTGAAATGTTTTGTAAACAAAGCTGGTAAGAATGAAACACGCAGAAGACAACAGAGGATTTGATAAAAAATAGTCTGGCGGTTTTTAACGGACATGTAATTAATAAAATATATACATATTTGTGTTCTCATTAAGGAAAATAAAATTCTTCGCACCCTTTCACGACTTTTTGTCATAGAAGCCAGTTATTTGACATCTGTCTGACTTTTAATTTTATTAGACTCCCTTTAGATTATAAAATTAGAAAAAGTAATAAAAACTTAAAGTTGGTCACACATTGGAATTTTCAAACGTAGGATTAGCCTATTAGCCTATACGAAAGTTTGTGAGGATGGATGGATGTTTGTTACTTTTTCACGCAAGAACTACTGACCAGATTTGAATGAAATTTGGCAAACAGATAGTTTATAACCTGGATTAACTCATAGGATACTTTTTATTTCGGTAGTACGATCTCGTCGGACATTACCGAACTAAACGCGGGCGAAGTCTCGGGCACAAGCTAGTTGAAAATATAAGCATGAGGTTGAAAACAAATATATGTTTCTTCAATTCAAAACTTAAGCAAAAAAATACAATCCCTTTACCTTATTCATTATCTCATATAATAATAAAACTATTTATGCATGTAAAATATTTAGAAGAAAAGAAAGTAAATGAAAGATTGTAAATATACATAGTATTATTTCATGCTTGCACAGATCTTTTATTAGAATTTTCTTGCAAACTTCTTTAGCTGATCCTTTACACAATTGGTGGCCTTTTTCAAAGAATATTATAGTAAAGGTTTTTACAATATTGTGTTTGCGATGAACCTTTTTACGTTAGTACCTAAATCATATGAAAGGATCAGTGTGTACAGAATTTCAATATCGTTAAAAATATTACATTTTGAAATGTTATATTAATATCCTACTATATTCTACTTCCTACTAATATTATAAATGCGAAAGTTTGTGAGGATGGATGGATGGATGTTTGTTACTCTTTCACGCAAAAAATACTGACCGGGTTTGGATGAAATTTGGCACACATATAGTGTTTAACCTGGATTAACACATAGGATATTTTTTATCTCGGTAGTACGATCCGGTGGGACAATTATCGAACTCCACGCGGGCGAAGCCATGGGCACAACCTGATACTTTAACATAGATATTAAATGCACTGATAAAAAATACTCGAAAATAATATTTTACTTAAGGAAGGTGAACAATATGGTAGGAGTGGGTTTCTTAGCAAGTGTATTCAGCATGGATACTTGATAGCTGAGTAGGTAAGGCGTGATGAGAGGATGCCAAAACTATATTTGAAAAGTTTCAAGTAAGAACCCTGTAGGGCCATAAATGCGAAAGTAAGTTTATTTGTTTGTCTGTTACCTTTTCATGCCTAAACCACTGAACCAATCATCCTGAAATGTTGCATACACGTTGTCAGGTGTGAGTCAGAAACGGACATAGGGTACTATTCATCCCGAAAAAAGTACTGTTCCCGAGGAAAACAACAATAACGTTCTTATAATAATAGATGGCGCCACGTGTTCTACCCGAATTGATTGTCAAATTCTAAATTAACGCGTACAAAACCGCAGGCCAAAGCTAGTTTTTAATAAAAATGGATTTTTGGTAACGCCCAAAAGTTTTTGTGGAAGTTCATAATTTTTGCCCAAAAATCCCATCGGAGGCTTGGGTTGTTATTCATAACTCATTTTTTCTGCTGCCCTCGTAACGTTATCACAACGTTGGCTGTATTTTAATCAAAACAGTAACAAGCAACAGCAGAGCTGTGCAGGTGGCAATATACTAGTCGGGTATTATTTGAGTCTATCGATACGCAAAGATGAAGAAGTAACAAGCCTCATTCATGCAGTATATGGCGCAAGTTTTTTTGTGTGTTTTTATCATGTGCGTATTGTGCATGTGCATTTTTTTTCTTTTCTTACTAGAAAAATGTTATTTTCCCAGTTTGCCCATTAAGACTGTACCAAGGGATATCTTTGTACCCAGTTACTGAATTGTGGAGGTCACAGTCATGGCAGTCGCTCCAGGTAAAATATCCAGCCATATACAGTCCACTCCGCCCAGAACGGGAGGGGTCATTTGAGGATTTCTCATCCCAAAAAAAAAACCGTATCCAGTTAGACTGGAAGTCGAGCTCCACCTTGTCGGGAGAAAGCGAGGCAGATGATTATTACGAAAATAAATAAAAATAGAATCCATAATTATGTTAGCAGGAGGAGCTCGTGGCTAAATATAACAGCCGCTCGGGTCGATCTTTCAGTTAAGCCGCGCTTGCCTAGGTTGGTCCGTGGATGGGTGACCACCCATTATATACCGAGTTTCCTCCGTGCCTCGGAAAGCACGTTAAGCCGTTGGACCCGGCTGTCATTCGACATCGGATCATTCGGATCTTTGACAGTCGTTACAGGTACTCAATGACCCGAAAGTATGACAACCAGTCTTATCAAGGGGTATTGTACTACCCAGTACTAACTGGGTTGTGGAGGTCAGATAGGCTAAAACTGGTATTCAGCTGCATCCTGTTAGACTGGAAGCCGACCCCAACATAGATGGGAAAAGGCTAGCCACTATTAACGCTCTCCTGAACTCAAACACAGATCTTGATATGTTTGCGGATGAATGGAAGGTGATCCTGTCAGAATATTTGCATTATTGTGAGAAGAATGTGTTATAAACGGCAGGGTAAACTGATAAGCAACATACTATTTATCTACTTTAACTGAAATAAATGAGAATTATTGTGACCTACTGGGTGATAGTAAGGAAAACTACAAGGAACGTTTTAGTGTTTATATTACAACAGAATTAAATACATACATAAGCTTAAGCTTATAGCATACACTTATAGATTTACATTGATGTAACAGGAGGTATCGTGTACCCCTAGCAAAGAGTAAATAGCCAAAGTTATCATTTTAATATAATTTATTTATATATTATAAATACCATCTAAGCAAACACAAATCAAGTTAGTTTATTATTCTCATAATCACAATAATGAGTTACATAATTACCTATAGTTCCATAATAATTTCAGCAAAACAATAATAAAGGTACTTAACTTTGTATAGAAGTGTTCTCGTCGGCAGCCAAACAAAAAGTGTCCGAACTACCACTGTGCCTGGCTTTTATACCTTATTTCTCCCACCATAAGTCAACCGATCGACTAATAAACGTTATAGTATTGACCAATAAAATAATTTAAAGAAAAACAAAAAACCCGACTGTGTAAAAACTAATTTTAAAGAATACGTGAAAAAATTAACTTAAATAAAAACTAAAAAGAAAGAAACAAGCCCAGTAGTTTAAATCATAAATTCTAATGCAGAACAGAACGACTCACAGTCGGGGCCCCTTGGGAAGATTTGATTGGTAAAATTTGAATGGGCTCCGACTGTGAGTCGTTCTGTTCTGCATTAGAATTTATGATTTAAACTACTGGGCTTGTTTCTTTCTTTTTAGTTTTTATTTAAGTTAATTTTTTCACGTATTCTTTAAAATTAGTTTTTACACAGTCGGGTTTTTTGTTTTTCTTTAAATTATTTTATTTTATTTCATACTTTTTAGTTACGATTCATTGACTTCGATATAAGATGGTAAATTTCGCAATCTAGTCATTTCATTGAGGGAGTTAATATCGTGGGGATTATTTAGTAACTTGCGGTGGTCTAAACTACTGATGATTAGTCCCTTTAGAGACCTAACTCGGCTCAAAGCTACATAATTATGCTTGACCTTTAGCAAAAATGCGTGAACTTAAGTCAACCACAGCTCGGTCCAAAGTAGTTCCTTGGAGCTTGTGTACAGTTACACCCCAGCACAATATCAGTGGCAACATTTTTCGCTCTATTTTACCCTGTCCGCGCAGTGCATCGAATTCTGTCGTCGATGGTTCGATTCTGACTCCTACTCCAGGAACATTGTTTTTAATCGCTTTGTCGTCAAATTCTAGATAAAAAGCCTGTGGCAATTCTCCGGGTTCCAATTGGTCCCTCCGAAGAGCTGGCCACTCAATTGTTCTTATAACACCCATTGCTCCGTTAACAAGACCATGGATAACATTCAAATTTCTTCGTAACATAACTCGTGATCCTAAACCGATTGTTAAATATTTAACGATTCCTCCAGTTTTGTTAGGATCATCAGAAACATAAACATCTTTCGGTTTTTGACCATATGTTTTCGATGGGATCCTGCCGTTTTGCTGAAAAGATTTTGCCAAATTTTCATTACCCAAACAAATTTTAGCAACCTTTTTTTACACCAATGTAATATTTGGAATAATTTTAGTACGCACATTTTCATTTGGTCAAATGTTTACTTGGCAGATTATTACTAAGGATAATGTCATTACGGCTTTTGGTCTTTATTCAAATGATTTATTACAGCAAACAAAATTAAGACAATAAACGTTTAGTCAAATGATTTGTTATGACAAAAAATATAAAGGCAAAAATTTTGGAATGAAGACATAACACAAATTGATTTAATATAACGTAATTGAAATTTAACAGATGCTGACAGAAACCCTAACCCTAGATGGTCGACGTCAGGGGCACCCCGAGGTTCGGTTAGTTAGGTTCCTGTAAACCTTGCAGACAGAAATAGGAGCCCCGCGCAGCGGGGATCCGTCGACCTGCTGACGGAAACGCTAACCCTAGACGGTCGACGTCAGGGGCACCCCGAGGTTCGGTTAGTTAGATGCCTGTAAACCCTGCAGACAGAAATAGGGGCCCCAACCGAATCCAAATAGGAGATTCTAACTAGTTAATAGTGCTTTTGACTGAAATGGTAAGTTTAAAATACGACACGAATAGACGACACCAAATATTTGGCTTATTTAAAATATGTTATACCAACTGAAATATTTGACTAGATAAAAAATGGTAAAAGTACTAGTTGGTGAATAAGTTATTGTTCAAACGTTCACTTGCCAAACATAGGTTTTCGTAACAATTATTTGTAAAGAGATTTTTTGGTATGTAATAATTTGGCAAATGAAATTATGCGAAAATTTGTTTGGGAAGTGATAATTTGGCAATTTCTTTTCGGTAAAACAAGGGAGACCCGGCAATTTCTTTTCGGTAAAACAAGGGAGACCCGTTTTCGATTCTACTGATATATCAACTGCATGTAATTTATACAACCTAGTAGTTTTTGCCAATATAGTTGTCATCTTTTGATTATGTTCATCGACCTGTCTAGTAGTTGGGAAAACTCGAATGATTTCATTGAGATCGTCTACCTCCGACCGACTATCTAATATCTCCAATTGTTGCATTGTCAGTTGACCGACTCTAAGATTATTTAATATATCCACAATTAATGTTGTGCCATGTCCTTGTCTCATATTTTGTGGTAACTCACAGAAATCAAATAGATGCCAGAGGTTGACTTCACCTATTAACGTCGTAGGTTGTCGATAGCAATAAGCCCCGCCAGTTGTTTTGGACACAGGTGGCAATTGCATTAGATCACCAAATAAAATAATATTACAACCACCAAAGTGCAGTCGATTATGCTTCATTTCGTGAAGGCGTAGATTAATATTCCGTAGCGTTAGGTAAGGTACCATAGAAATCTCATCTATTATCACCCAATCTATTGATTTCCATTTCTGTCGTTCTCTTTGAAGGCGTTCGCCAGTTAAAGGCCGCAGGTTTTAAGTTTAACTCGCAGTCGCAGTTTTTAAGATATTATAGCGAAAAACTTATTAACTACTGATGTACCCTACCTACCGAACTATGAGTCGTGAATCGTAATAGTTTTGGTGACAGAAATGTAATGATGATAACAAAAAACAATAGGAATCCAAATTAAATATTTTCTTCATGCTTTTTCACTGTTTTTTTTTTTGTTTGTATATCGTTTATACTTGAAATAAAAACAAATCAATAAGTAAGAAAATTAGCGAGAATGATTGTTTTGTTAAACAACTTTAAATCGTTATATATCCTAAACTATTATTTAAAATGAAAAATGATAAAAGAAACCTAAAGATGATTTTAAAATACCTATTCAACGATACCCCACTTGACATAGTTTATCGAATTTTTTTTTTTTCATTTTGACAATATAGCGTCTGGTTATCGCTGTGGTGAATTTTGATTACTGTCATGTCTTTAGTGACACTCGCAAGGTTAAGACGAATCGATTGACGTAAGAATTATCAAAATCGGCCTACGCATTTGGTCTCTAGAACGCCACATAGAAACAAACATACATACATAGACTGATAAACACATTACCCTCCTTTGCGTCGCGCAGTCGGGTAAAAAATATTAAAAATGTTAGAAGGTAGTTAAACACTATTTTTATAGATTGACTACTGTTTATTCTGTTAATATACAGATTAGATATAATTAACAGATTAAACAGTACATTAAAAGATTTGTACGACAATTTTAATAAACAAAAATTAATATGACTTCCGTTGACAGTTGGCAACATCAACAATTTAATCATTAAATTCTACCTATTTTATCAAATGCATGACTGTGTTAAATAAATTATATGTTTAAATAGTGTAATTGGCTTCGGCCGTTCTATTTGATGATGATGATATTATGATGACGTAATTATGTCAGCAAACATTGACCCCCAACCTTCTCTTCACCTGAAATATGCAACGAATTTATTTATAAAAGTTCGTCTAGAAAATCTTCTCTAACTAATGTTTGTAACTGGTAAAGTCGGCTTGTTTGTTATTCACGTCTCAACGGAACAGCAGCGGACGTTAAAAGAAGTTTGCTTGGAAAAACTTTACGTGAAGGAAACTCTATAGACTTTTTAGTCACTACTGGACTGTGCTCTGGGGAGAGGAATGCAATTTAATCATTGTTCTTTTTGTACTTCGCTAGGTTTTATGCTAGAACTTTGTTTAAAAATTACACTTTTGATATTGTGTTGCAGACACGGCACCGAGATATCATCAATCTATTTTTAAAATAAAATTTTGTTCGAAATTGACATTGATTTAGCACTAGAATAGTGACAAACTTTAATAAATCATTGAATAGTAAATACTCAAGGAGCTCGTAGCTAAACAATAACAGCCACGAGTCATTCATCTCTAGGTTGGTCCGTGGATGGGTGACCACCGATTACATACCGAGTTTCCTTTGTACCTCGGAAAGCACGTTAAGCCTGATTTCGGCTGTCAAGTGTAGATCTTTGGCAATCGTTAAGTAGTCAGTGGCCCGTAAGTCTGACAGCCTGTCTTACGAAAGAGTATTGTATTATACAGTATTAACTGGTTGTAGAGGTCAGATACGCAGTCACTCAATGTAAAATACTGGTATTCAGTTACATCCGGTTAGTTTGGAAGCCGACCTCAACATAGTTAGGAAAAGGCTAGGCGGATGATGATGAAATAGTAAATTTAATAGCTACATATAAGCTTTATTTTTTCACTTGCATGGTTTACAATACGTACTTAGTGTATAAGTATATATTTACTCACTAAGCTTATGAATATTATTATCGTTTGATCATTTTCCGGAATCGAAGGAAAATATAAAAGAAAATCATGACGTCAACCGCTGATAACGTTTGACGTCAAGATGATGTCATAATCTGTAAACAACCATGTTGTCCCAACATGACGTCACTATATAATGTTTATTGTATAAGAACATTATAATAATGAATAGTTTCGATGACGTACTTGACTTAAGTATTATACCATGTCGCACGTCCTCAAAAAAACTGTCATAACCCAGAAACAGCAGTTTTGAGAAATAACTACGCATTTTAAAGTTTTTTGTGTGCTTACCGATGCTTTCTGTAACAAACTGTCACCTGTGTCATTCGGTGACTTATTTTTGAAGTACACTTATGGCGGTTTTCTGGTAAATTGAATTTGACTATGTGAATTATGTAAAATCCTAATTTTTTGTTATAAGACGTATTTTTAGGGGAGATCTGATGTGAGTAGTATGTAGTGAAACTTGCTTGAAAATTTACCCCGTATACCTACTTCTACAGTGACATAATAATGAATGAATTATGATGGTTTTGCAAGTTACTCTGTACGATCGTTGTTCATCTAACTAAACTATGCAAGAGACGACTGTTCGATGCCGAATTTCACTAGCATCAATATAGTCATAATCATTCATAACTATTAAACTATCTTTTATTAAAAAAATAAAAACGATAAATTGTAAAGTTCGAAAAACAATGCATTCCAGGGGTTAGTCGTTAGCTTGACATTTAAGATTCTTGACGCATGTCACACCGTCGTCGTCGTAGTCAGTTAAAATCGAACATTCTTCTTCTTATTCTTCTTCACGAATCGATGCCTCAGATTTTGACCAACCAGTACATAGCAACCTGAACAGCTCTGTCGTGCCTCAAGTCTTGGAGGGTGCAATTAGTTGTACACGACGGGTAGGAGAGATGTGGCATATCCTGTGTTGGGGCTCCACACTCGCATGGTATCCGACATAGGTCGATTATACCCTATCTTGCTAAATTGGATCAGAAGTGGCCAATTTGAGCCCGCAGTGGTTTCAAAGATTTATATTTCGTTCGTGACCAAAGGGTAGTTTTTCTGCAGGTGCGATAAAGTGTGAATTAAAATATTACAAACTACAGATAATTTTATATCTAAACAAATGTTTAGAACACCACTTTCCCTCACTATCTATTTAAGTCGCGAGTTAATGGGCTTCTTTTGGGTTAGCTTGTTCCATGCATCGTCGACCTCACCTCTGTCCTCAGGACTAGATTGAGGTCAAGAGTAGGCCCATTTAATATAAAAAAACTATCCTCAGATTTCAACGCTCATTTATCTCTAAAACTACAAGGTAATCCGACAATACGTCTAAAGATAAGAACGCCCGAGAGCATAGGTTCACTCGTAACTCCGGCCTACTCGAGATATTTCAGTGTCTGTCGGATTATAACAAGGGTCGGTCAGAAGACACTTGACCGCATTGTAGAATAAAGCTTCGTTTACATTGTAAACAACAGTTTCACAACACTGTTAATAATTAAAAACTGATGTTTATGAATATTTTATAAATTACTGTAGTTTGTAGGTTTAAACTTGCATGGTTCATAAAGTATATATTGTTTGTATGTATTTCGTGGAAAATGTTGCTGGTAACACATGTGGTCATGCTTACTGCTTTTACTGTGTTTTAGATTAATATAATCTGTCACAATTTGCTTTCCCCAATAAAATAAATAAAAATAAATATTAATTCTTAGAAGATGAAATTAATGTGCTGTTGTGTTCGGTTGTGAGATACGGGTTTACTATAAGTGCATTGCTCTGCCTAACCTTTAAGCTCTAAAATTTAGAGGATATCGGCCATTCTACGAAGTGGTCAAAATCCTGTTCGCTCCATATATCTCCTTTTTAAATATAGTTATATTTTAACGATAGTGTGTATTTTGCTTTATTTAATGTTTTCTATCATCACATATTTCAATTACCACATTATACATTTTATTTATTAAGATTTTGCGCGTTTCCTGTAGACCAAATCACGTCCTGTAGACTGTTCGCGACATAGGTTGCCGGATCCAGAGATGTTTAAAAAATACTTTCACTTATTTTGAAGTAGCTAATGTGAACTTATCATATTGCAAATATAATAAAGTAAACATTCGTGTAATTTATTAAATTTACGACGTTTACATATTGCAAGTTACAAAAGATTCTACAGTGTTCGCAAAAAACTAATCACTCCTGTAGACAAACATGAAAAATTTGGTATTTTTTTAAATATTTTGTATAACAACACTGTTTAGTTTTGTTAGCAATACTGACACACGTAGTTATCATCGTCTGTCTGTTATTGCCAGCCATAAGACATTATTTCCTAGTTTTTAATAAGATTTGAGTCATTCTACAAAGTGTAAAAGTTGGTTCGTCACTTCTAAAGTTGCTAAAAAACAGTAAGTTCTTAATTTAAAATTAGTATTTTCCTTTGGTCTTGTTAATTAGCGGTAAAATGATAGAACGTGGTGGTAGCCACGTTTTATAACCTCATATATTCCCCTCAGCATGGACTAAAGTATTTGTTCATCACTTCTGTCGGACTCACTTCTGTCGACAACCGGCAACAGCAAAGAAATATCAAATGGAAATATGATGATTGAGAGCCCAGATAGAGCCTCTGCAACCACCTTGCCTATGGAACCTAATATAGACGATCACTCGAATCGGAATGAGTCAAACCTACCGTGTCCTATTCAAGAAGGGCTTTCAGAGCCCAGAATGTTGACCAACATTTTGCAAGGTCACGACTTTTATAGAGTGTGCTACGGCATTTCATCTGAAATCGAAGCTGAATCAGAAATAGAATTTAATCTTTTGACTGCCAGAACATAAAAGCACTCGCGTACCCTCCACGCCACGCTACAATTTCACTTACTATTTTGTCACATATTTGTGTCGTTTGGCGTACAAGGCACGCGCATGTTTGTCACGTATATGACTATGGCGGTCAAAATGTTAATCAACCAAGTGATGTGATTGAGAAGAAGAGTAGAAAACGAATTCGTTTGGGCAGCACTTCTGATGATAGTTTTACTGAGGATAATTTGATACACAAAAAAGAGAAGAACTCACTGGTTCATGGAGTAAAGAAATATGGAAAAGGATTTTTTTTCGGACGGCGTTAATGATATTGATATTTTCTGTGATTTTTTATCATACGTAACTGATTTATTTCTTATATCCTTTTTTATTATTATTGAGCTCATTATAATATCTACAGAAGTGAAGTCACATCTGTAGACATAGTTTATGATTTTTTTATTTTGTAACCGTTGTTTATTTTCATGATAATTATACCTTAGCAAGAGAGAAGACACTTAATTTTTTGAGTTTATAACGGTGATTTTTTCTAATATTGAATATGTTTTCGTTATTTTGCAATATTGTCTATTCTGTCGATAATGGCGTCACATCTGTCGACAGGCAAAAATCTTAAAAGTGCCACAAATGCTAATTTTGTGATTGATGATCTCTAAAAATATTTTTAGATTAAATTAATGTTAATTTTAATTCTTCCTACTTCAATAAAAACACCTAATCATTGAATTTATTTTTATTAAAAAAAAAATATAGTTTCGTAGAATGGCCGATATGCAGGCGTGACGTTGCTTGGTCTAGTGGTTGCAATCGCGACTGCTGAGCATTAGGTTCTGGGTTCGATTTCCGGGTCGAGCAAATTTTTATTTGGTTTTTCCATCAGGAATCTTTCAGTAGCAGACACGGTGTCTGGATTTGCGCCCGGTTGATGGCAGTTGGCTCGCCCGCTATTACATGGTACTTAAACATAACTGGCCTAATGTGGATGTACTATTAGATACACCTCTGCCTAACACTTCGGGGATGACAGACATGATTTTATGTGTTCTTAGGTACTATAAGTTTCAAGAGATTAATTTGACGACGACTTATAAAAAAACGGATGATCCAGAAGAAAAAATGCCATTCAAGGTAAAAAGTTGTAGGTACAAGGTTTTTGAAACGTGGGAAATTGAACTTACTGAGATTAAAACAAAAAACCCTTTTATACCCTGACAGAAATAGATTCATAATTGTTTTCGTGCAGTTGAATCGATTTCGTTCTCTCCACGGGTTTATTTATCCACATCACTAGGTATAAGCGCATAGCTTCAATAATCCGTCTGTTTTGGCTTAAACCTAAATCGTGTCTATTTATATTCACGGAATAATAATTCTCAATTTACTATCTGAATAATAAATCTGGACGTTTTGATCGTCCGATGTACAGTATGATGGTGGATAATAATATGATGATGTACTATTTGATTGTATGCCCTTTCAGCTTGTGTGAATTATTGATTTGCAACTGTTAGTCAGAAGGAGAAGTCAAAAACTGGTTTCTAACTGCGGATGGTTAGACACACCGATATAGATGTACCTCGATTACGCAAGAGCACCTACTTCGCGTGTCTGGCTTACTGTCGCAGCAAGCTAATTTGTTTAAAACAAGAACGTTACAGCTCAGGAATCTAGTTCTAGACATTTAAAGAAAAAAAACATAGTCTATTTTGTATAGCAAGTTTAGTTTATTTATTAATAATTATTAAAAATTACATGTCAGATTTTGAAACAATTAAAAACACAAATCATTCAGTAAATTAAAAAAGAGTATCAAATACAATTTATCTTAAAAAATTAGAAACACACAATAAACAGAATAATAAACAAAATAACATAATAATCACATCGCAACTAAATAGTGCTTATGAAGCCATACTCCATAGTAGGTAGTCAAAAAATAAATACTCTTAGTTTTCATACGGATCGTGATATGTGCGGTATGAATATCATCAGATATTGAGGGGAACTTTACAAAACAAATTTCAGAAATCGTTATTACCAGTTGAGATGGCAGTAGTTCTGGGATAAAGAACCTATTTTTGTGGTCAATAATATCAGTCATAATTTATTATTGATCAATATTCCCATTTTACGTTCAATAGTCTACTATCAAAACCTCCTAATATTTAGTCTATCACTACCTCACTAAAATAGTTCAACTAAGAGAAACATGCCAGATAACGCTTTTGTAAAATTCTTTCACTCATTTTCCTCCTTGTTTATTTCTGGTTAACCTAGTTATAGGTATAAGGTACACCGAGGGGTGTGTTTTTGAGGTCAAGGGGTGTAGGTATTATGTTTTGACGCCATTTAGGCACGTCATCCTGATCGATTGTTTGAGTAATCTTGGCCTTCATTACTAAATCAAAGTTTAATTTAACATCAACAACATTTGGATTGACTGGAAGCCGACGCACGTTAACATAGTTGGGAAAAGGCAGGTGAAGGTAGTGAAATGATGGTTCGAAATTGGAAAAAACTGTGGATTTTAAGAGCTTGTGACAGATGGATATAATGAAATCATACTGGGTCTCTAGCTCATACTAATGAATCTTTAAATTCAATTGGAATCCTTGCACGCGAAAATCGGGTCCAACACATCAACAACAATGTGAAACTACTGAGTATTATGAAAATGAAGAGGATTTCTGATTGCTGTTTGTTAATAATTGTCGAATATGTTCTCAATATTGATTTTAATTTCTTTTGACATTCGTAAAAGTCATGAAGTGCTCCTGAGCTGTTCCACATCACAAAAGGCAATGAGAAACATGGCCAACTTTTAGTTGTTGGAAAGACACCAAAGAAAGAAGAAGAAATTTCCTGAAAAGCCTTGATTTGAATAAAGCAAATCTTTGGTGAAGGAACAAGGTGGTATTTTATTTCATGATATCAAAACAACACGCTACGCGCAAGATTCTATCATAAACGTAATTTTATGTATGAAATTCTCAATACTTAAATGGCATTAATAATATTTGGCCTTGAGTCCAAAAGGCCATGAGCTTGTAACAAATGCGAAGGCTATTTGCTTCCTAACTTTGATGTTATTATTTGGCCCGATTTCGAGGCAATGCAACAAGTGAGCGATCCTAGTATTAGTTAACCTGGGACGTTGTTTCAATATTCAGTTTCAACTTTTCTTAAAGAATCGTTGCGTTAAACTTTCAACTACTTCATTAAAAATATTGTTAAACGCTGTGCTTACAGGGAAATAATTCATTCTTAAGCAACAGTATCGTTATCAGCATAACATGTACCATAATCAGCCCAGAACGTTTCCATTGCCGGATGGACCACAACCCTCTGCGGGTTAGTTGATGTCAAAATAATAATATATGTCTTCGAATTTTGGTTCTAGGACATACTAGTTTCCTACATCTCGTGTCTGATTAGATAAACTGAACAAAATGAAATGCCTGCTAGAATTCGAACCCAAAATCTAAGTCCAACTCGTGAGTCGCAGTTGTTTCTTTTGCGTCACCATGGCATTATTGCAATCTGATTTTAAAAAAACCAACTTTTTTTTTTTTTTTTTTTTGGAGGGTGAGAAATCATCAAATGACTCCTCCCGCCCTGGGCAGAGCGGAAGGGAGTGTCAGACTCTTACTGACTAAAAAACACCCATGTTCCTTCATTGGCCCTTTATGTTCCAGGGCCGCGGTATCTCTTTCGAACAGTCCCGCAGCCCTGGCAGGCACCGGCCCTTGCGGGCCCCTCCCGTATGCTGACAACTCTTTGAGGCGCGCGTGGAACACGAACGCGCCGTCGACACGGCCTGCCCGTCGTCATACGACGGACGGACGGCGAGCTAGCCCATTACTCGCCGTCCACAGGCAAACCAACTTCATGCTAAATATTGACACAAGCTTGTTTTCTTTGTTATTCATTATTCACTCATTCAATCGAATGACTACATCGAATAGAACTGATTTAGAATAGATCGGATCATAAAAACATAATAATCAATTCAACACCTGACAAATCACAGAGTGATGCACTGCCAAATTCTTGCCAACTAAAATATAAGCTCCTAATAAATGTGTCGAAAATATCACGCCGCGCGGACGCCGCGAAAGGAACGGGTGAAGAAAATAAATTCCAGGAATTCATTATCACTGGACGTTTCTGTAATTAACTTTACCCCACGCAGTTAACCTTCGTATACTCGTGTACAGTCTAACAGACCAAAGGTTTGAAAATCAATTTCGGGTTTTTTTTTTTCAAATAACTTATATGCGGGTACCTATTATATTCTCTGAGTATATACAACGAAGTATCGTAAAATTGATAATTTACCGATAATATACCGATTTTTTACTGAGTAATCCTTTCATTGCAGTTTCTGAAAAATAGTTTAGATTTTTGTTAGAGGTCGTAAAACGTTAGCAAAGGTGATTTGTTTTCTTCTAACATTCTTACAAACTTATAAGATACATTATTACCTATTATTAACAAAAATAATTTGAGACTTAAGTATTGATTAATTTAAGTTTCAGTACAAAATCACGGAAGACAAATTTTGTAACACCTATACCCGCGTCGGTCTCACAGACCGATATTCGCCTAATACGGCTATAAAATATGCGCTATTCGCACCAATACACTTCTAGTCCTGAAATTATCATAGCAACTAATCATGCAGCTAACAGGAAGTACAAAATGCCATCATTGATTATAGCAGAAAAAATCACGAAATACTGTTTTATCGGTCTCACAGACCAACGCGCGAGTTTAAGAAGGTTAAGGGCGTATTAAGGACATAAAGATAGAAAAGGGTTCGTTCCGATGTCACTTCAGATGGTCTTCGTAAATTTTCGTCTTTCTGGCTTTACTTGGTTTGATATTGTACAATGTACAGGTACGAACGGCGACTATCAAGCAATAAGAAACCAATATATGCAGATCTCTCATTGTTGTACGAGAAATCTATACAAAGCGAGGCCATGCTATACTGGAAATGTATAGCTTGATGCTTCGCCGTGTTTACAATAAACTCGGTATTTTTCAAAGTTTACAAGGTTCTAAGTATCTATGGTTAAGGTTTGCATTTGAACACAATGCTTCTCATGTCTACATAACATAACATCACGCCTGTAATCCCCGAGGGGTTAGACAGAGGTGTACCTAATATGTAGTACACTCAGGTTTCACCAGTTATGTTTTAAGTCTCATGTAATAGGGAGCGAGCCTATTGCCGGGCACAAGACCAGACTCCTGAATGGGAAAACCTAATAATACTTTAGTGAAAAATTCCTGATGGAAAAACCTAATAATACTTTTCCTGATCCGGGAATTGAACCCAGGAGGACCTCAAGCTCAGCAGTTGCGCTTGCGACCACTCGAATGAGGCAGTCATATCTATCTTTCTATATATATCATACAGTGTCGAATAGGTAATGACCGAAGCAAGTGCCCTAGCGAAAAAAGATGAAAAAGAAGTTTTACTTTAAATAATAGTAGGTGAAATCTCTATAATGTTGTCTTTTCCAATTCGTTCTTACCCTGTACAAATATACCAACAGTTTTTACCATTCATTCGCCCTTTACTTCATTAACTAGAATCAAGACTCTCCCAGTACCCAAACCCAAAAAGCAGACGGTCTAATTGAAGAGAGGGAACGTTTGACGTGACTAAACGTCGCCGTCGAGCAAACGTTATTGATCAAACGACGTGTATCGATGGCTCCAGCCTTTGCAGACACTCGTGCCTAAATTATGTTGTTCCATCACCGTGAGTGACGTCACTTATAAATGGCTCAAAGAAAATACTGTAAATAGAACGCAATGATTTCGACTGAGATATGGCAAGTCCGGAATGAGGAAACATGAAAGCGAATTACTCGCAGCTTTCTTTCAAATGTTGGAAAATGAACTCTAAATACCTACAGCACAATAAAGATTAAATTCACATAATTCTCTATCCTTGCGTGGCGTTATTTAATAATAGTCGAGTATAGTGCACAATATTTAAAGAAAATTTGTTACTTATAAATAAAACATATTTTGATTCTTTCAGTATTTTATTTATTGTTTGTCTAAGTATTAATAAAGCGCTTTGACGAGTTATTGAACAAATTTACCACATTCTCAAAGATTGGACATTTTGGGAGTTGGACATTTTGGGATTTGGACATTTTGGAATTTGGACATTTTGACACCGTTGGACATTTTGAGAATTGGACATTTTGCCCCTGAAAATTCTCAAACAATCCGTGAATAGCTGAACAAATAAAATATGTGGATCTCGAATAAAGAAAACTTCGTTTTTTACAACAAACTAGAATATTTGATTAAAAGAACAACAAAAAATTATTTAAGTATGTTGTACGTTACCAAATGTTTTCATAAAATATTCAATAAGTAGGTAGTTATATTACGAGTACATTGTTATATTTTTCTTCTAGAACATTTATTTTAAGTAGGTTTTCGTAATGTTTTACTTTCTACAGTTTTTTCGTTCAGTTAGGTTTTCTTATTAAAAAAAAAAACAGTTTTTATAAGAATCCAGTACAATAAATTATTTATATGTATGCTCGATTTCATTTATCATAAATTTTTAAGTAATTTGAACGATATTTTTTGATTTACTGTATTGCCACACTATAAAAAAAACTATTTTTACACCAACTATTATATAATTACTACGATAGATTTTGATAACAACGCTTTTATTTGGGTTAATGAAGTTTCAGTATTAATAGAGTGAATGAAGAAAATAATAACACAGTACGAGTGGGAAACAATCACCTGATCGCACCATAATTAGCCACACTTTCATTTAAAAAAAACACTTAGGAACGTACATATGTATATAAACGTACAGCCACCGACCATGAAAAACGCTTAGGATGATTTAATTTGTAAATGGATGGTTGGTCTATTTACACAATAAATCATCCTAAGCGTTTTCAAGTGAAAAAATGATTGCAATTTTGATAAAATTCGAAATTTCGAGAACACTGTGTGAAATAACACCACTAATACATTAGGAGAAAATCATTACTGAATTTTTCTTAAGAGCAATGTTTTATGACAGACACGATATGACGTTATATCTAGATGCGATGGCGTTTCGTGGAAATTCTCGCGACACGAAATTGCAACACGCCACGACACGACACGTGACGTCGTATATGTATGTGTTTGGCCTTAACGTACACCTATACACGTAAATGCAAGCTTTCACAAAAGCAAGTAATTTCATGCGCATTACCGACTTATTTCTGTTTCATTGCGTTCCATATTTAGGACGCGTAAATTAAATTCGTATGAAATACAAAACGAACACGGTGTGGTATATTTAGAAGCATTTGAAGTATTTCCGAACAATCGATGAATTCATAGTTTGTTTTACAATCGAAATGCAATCATGGTGTTGTTTGTGATCGGTGAAAGAAATTAAAATATTGACGGAATATTTCGATGACATTTACAGCAGTGGTGGCGATATTGTTATGATAAATTTTGCAGTGCCTGCATGAACATACGGGCAAGTGCACCTACGGTTGAACCAATGCAGACATTCCACTTTGTATAATTTTTGGCCACAACAGCTGCTAAAACAGTGAAAACATCGCGGAGAAACCGGTATTCGATGAGATGTATCATCCATCTACGTGGTCGATTATGGACTGCTCCCTCTTGTTCTCAGACCCTAGTGGTCGGGGTATATGGGTATTTTCTCGAATCAGTTGTTATTCAGTGGATCGTCATATGGGCGGATTTTGAAATCTCTTTTAGCTCCATTTGCTTTAAACAAACCCGTTCTACAGGAAAGTTTCAAAAAGATCAATGCGAATTAAGGAAAACTGTATTATGATATTTTTTGATGATTAAAGCAATAAAAAGTTCTGAAGTACTTTAATTACTATTTTTTATCATATTGATATTAAAGGCGTTATTTGTCTAGTGGTCGTGAAGCGTGAAGCTATGCATAAAATCCTGGATTCGATTCTAAGGCCGGGCAAAGTAATATTGGGTTTTTCCATCAGGGAATCCTCAGTAGCAGCTACGGAGTCAGGATTTTTCCACGGCTGGTGACAATAGGCTCGCCCCTTATTATACGGAACTTAAACATTATTGGCAAAAGTGGATGTACAAGATATACCTCGGCCTCAACCTTCTTGGACTTCTGGTGAGATGTTAGATTATGTTTCGTTATTTTCATATTGTCATCCAAACACTTATTTCGCCATGTATGCATGTCTATATTACATATGATAATCTAAGTAACCCTCTACCACAGTCTACTAAATCTAGCTCACAGACACGTCACCACTTCACCGCCATCAACTACGTTAATTGCTTTATTGACGCAAAATCGAGCCTGCAATTGTAAACTCTATTCCTTTTTATTAAGGATTAAAATAATATGATATTGGCGACCTAAACAGAGATTAATTTCCCTCCCACTTGGCCGAAAGGCGATGCCATAATAAGTGTTATCGAGTCTGAGACCGAAGCTGTGAGTTAAAATCTGCTGAAAATGTCCACGTGCCTTTGATTTTAAAGACGATATAAGAGAAACGCATTATATAATTACCCCGATGTAAAATAATACATCAAAAACATTATAGAACGAAAAAAAAAGATTATGAGATGGTACTTAAATAAAATCTATTTTTTTTTCGCGTTCCATAAAGTTTTGCAAGTTCTTACAAAACTGGCTTCTTAAATTTTGGTAATCTTAAATCTTTTAACAAATATTAACCCACTTACATAATTTACTATTTCCCAAATAATGTATTTCACAAACGATTGCTTTACATTGAAAACCCACTTTTAATAAAATTATTCAGCAGTAATTTATGAATATTTTTTTCAATAAAACAACTACGATAATTCCCGATAAGTAATGAAAAGAAAAACGAGAACGATGACAGCTGACACCATTTTAATTTGTGACGTCACAATAAAAGAAGGCTCAACATTACTATGGTTGCAAGAATATAAATAGGACCGCGACCTCGCTTAGTGCTTATCTCATTACAACCCACATTGAAAGGAAAAATAAAACGTTAACAGTGATGTAAAAATAGAACTGCTTTTTACCGCACGTTGGCTTTACATATACGAACGTAGTAGCGCACACTCCAACTCCTGAACGGGGGACGAAAATAGAAAATTATAAAGCGTTTACTTTCTTTTTTTTACGTTTCTTTTAAGTATGGGTAATCACTTATACCTGAAAGAGAATGTGTATTCAAATTTAAAAAAGGTTTTTACCTGTTTTTAATACTCAAAAGAGTATCAAATATAATCTGGGGCAGTAATTGTGTTCGTTTAGAATTATAGTGACGATGTATCTTGTCCCTTACACGTACAGGGGGTTACTATAACGTCTTAAAGCAGGAGTAATTCCAGTTTGGGAAAGAGACAGAACTATACAGGCCATCTAGCGCCATCTCTTTTCCACACTGGAATTACTCCTGCTACTAGGCCACCAGGTTGATTAGTTTCATCCCTATCCCTACTAATATTATAAATGCGAAAGTAACTCTGTCTGTCTGTCAGTTACGCTTTGACGTCTAAACCACTGAATTAACTGAAATTTGGTACAGAGATAGAGTTGACCTTGAGAAAGAACATAGGATAGTTTTTATCCCGGACTTTTGAAGAGTTCTCTTGGAAACGCGATAAAACCGAACACGACGCGGGCGAAGCCGCGGGCGGAAAACTAGTTATTAAAATAATTCATAATTTAAAAGCCAGTAATTTGAAGTCAAAAGTACTTTTCATAATGCTAATAATATGAAGTAAGTAAGTATAAGTATTCAATTCAGTTTACAGTTATATAAACTATGAAACCAGCTGCATTTTTCCTCCACATGAATTACACAGGAGCTCGTGGTTTAATAATAACAGCGACTCGGGTCGATCTTTAGGTTAAGCCGTGCTTGCCTAGGTTTGCCTGTGAATGGGTTACCGTATTACTTACCGAGTTTCCTCCGTGCTTCGGAAAGCACGTCGTCCCGGCTGTCATTTGTAGATCTTTGACAGTCGTTACAAGTAGTCAGTGGCTCGAAAGTCTGACAACAAGTCTTACCAAAGGGTATCTTATTACCCAGAGCTAACTGGGTTGTGGAGGTCAGATAGGCAGTCGCTCAATGTAAAATACTGGTATTCAGCTGCATCCGGTTAGACTGGGAGCCGACTCCAAGATAGTTGGGAAAAGGCTAGGCAGATGATGATGATGAATTACACAGTTCGCTTTGCCTTTTAATTTGATTGAAGCAAACTAATTGCATCATATCGGTAAATATAAGAGTGAGTAAATTGATACCATTCATTTTAGTGCTTTTCAATACGAATGAATCAATTTAATTGGACTTTACATTCTCCAATAGCAGTGTTAAACAAGTATAATTTCTGCTAACTAGCCTGTATTGATCCACCACAAGACGAAAGCTTCCCGTTTCTATTCAATACAATATATTACCGACTACTATATACTTTGCACACACACACACATACACAAGCACTACTACACACTACTACTACTATTCTACTTATTCTTATTTCTTATTCTTTATTGCACACAAAATTAAAAGATATACACAACATTATATATAGCTTATGTACCACGGCGAGCTTAACCCAAAATTGGTAATTCTTTATTATTTTTTTAACAATAGATACTTTTGACGGCGCGGTTGGCGCAGTGGCTTAGTGATTGCCTGTTGCGCTGCGTGTCGCGGGTTCAATTCCCGCACGGAACAAATATTTGTATAGCAGTTGTTCTGGGTCTGGCTCTTTGCGTATGTGAGTTTAAATGTTTATAAACGCTGCCACGTTATAGGAGAAATTCCTAGTGAGGGCCAAACTTTAAAAAAGCTAATAAAAATAGTGTAATGAATAGAAACAGAAAAGAATATCAAATAAAAACTGCCCATCAACTCTTTAACCCATGCACGATAACTCCCTTAGAATAGCACACAATTAGATATATAGGTACATATTATGTTGTATATAATCTCTAACCGACCTCATTTCTCAGTGCCTAATTAGTAGAATGGAGCCACGAGTTGAATCCCATTGGGAATGTTCCAAAGATCCATGTTACATCCAAGTTTGTGTTCAGAGGGGCAAATTATCATTCTATTAAAGGAACTCAGGGAGTTATGGCTCATTTACACGAGGAAAGATTATCGCTCAGAGAAGGGGATTATTTCAAAAGATATTAAAATAGTTGACTAATGTAAACATTACTTTACTTAATTCGATAGGAGCATTTAAAAAATGGCAACCGTGTCAACAAAAATCATATTCAGAGTTGTCACTACAGTTTGAGAAAATCGGCTGCCAAGTCTGTTATCGTTATGAGTGTCATGACAAACCGTACCTATCTTATCATTGAATACGGTTCATTTTCACGTTTCTGATTTCCATGACGAACACAAGGCGATGCCATGACCCGATCACGGTGTACGTCAATCCCTATAAAAAGTAAACCATATGAAATGCCTATTTTGTTTTGTATTTTTTCACTAAAGAAAGAGTAGTATGAGATGTAACTTTGTTGTGTCATAGACTAGTCACCACAGTTGTTTGATCTTTGTTGCGATTGGTTTGTTAATACCACTGTGATGCCTTTCAGCAGCGCTATGATATTGTCACGTCTCAACCGTTGAGAAGAGTTTCTCTGTCTGTGTAAATGATCCTGAATTCGTTTGTGATAGTCCTTCGTTGCTTTTGGACACGTTAAGTAAAGATAATTATAATTAAATAATTGTGGCGGAAAGAGACTAGGTAGTTAAAACTTTACTAATTAGTTTTCTAATTTCTTCTTTTGGGATCCGTCTTGGATTTAAATTTAGTCTGCGACTTGTTAAGAATCTTAATTGACGTTAATTTCAGACCAGTTGAAAACTCCTTTGGATATGAATTTGAATGGAATAAAATTAACAACAAAGTTAGTTGAGTTTATCATAAAATACTAAACTGCTGTTTAAATAATCTATCATAAACTTATCCAAGGCTCATCCACTACTCACTCAGAACACAGAATAAGCTACAAAAGTAGTAGCTACTCAATCAAAATTAACACAACCAAAGTTATAAGAAAATCTCTGCTGAAATACGCATATTGCTATTATATATACCTCCCTAAGTATCACCAGTTTTTACCCTTTCAGTCAAGTTCAAGTAAAGCCGTACGTGATCTACGTAAAAAGTCTTCTATATTTTAATTCAACAGAATATACTTGTTTTGTTTTTAGTCTAGTTCGTCAATATTTAAATAATACCTACGTGAGGAACACTAACAGAATTTTAAAACGACCCACAATTTATTTTTTAGATGGAAAAAGTTTGTATATTCAGTGTTTATAATGAAGCTAGACGGTTGACAAACTCGGTGTCGTATACCTCGATCGACCTTTTTAACTGTGAGTGTGACCTACCCCAATTCTGACATGTAGAAAATACCTAATTACTCTTAACTCAACTGTGTTTTGTGAAATTCTAGAGTCTGTGTTATCTATTTATTTTGCGTTTGATTTTTGGTTTCATTTTATTTGACCTACGTAAATTTAAATGTTTTGGTCTACTGATTTTCAACTCGTTTATTGGCACGTTATTATTTAAAATTATGCAGAGTGGAGGGACACTGACGCTAAACGATTACACATAGAAACTTTACGGCGGTTATTTAATAAAAAACAGTCGTTTCCTACAAAACTGCTATCCTACACGGTCAAAATGCATGGAACAGCAGATTTAAAAAAAAATACCAATGATAATTTTCTATGGGGTGGGGGGATTCAGAATGATGTACCGAATCGTGGGAACCGTTTTAGCGTCGATGTTCTTTCCAACTTGTATTATCTATTTTAAAAAGTCATAAGTCGAAAATAATAAAGTATGGATTGAGTCTGTATTCGCAGAAGACTTATTCTCTATATTCTTCTTTGTTGACGCTATTCTCAATACGTATACAGAAATACGCCACACTGCATTTGTTTTTAATAACTTCCTCAATATTGGCATAGCTCTCAATAAAGGAAACTCGAGAAAAGATAAAACCGTTCAACCCTTTTGCTAATCATTTTCCTCCTAACCTCATTGAGCATAGTTCCATGAGATCCGGAAACACTAGAGGCCCCTTTTATGGGGCTCTTGGCACATCCGCTAGCTCTCCAGGATCGAGGCATATTATGTAGTATAAATATATTGTATGGAGTATGTCCTTGTTATAATAGTAATTCCGCTAGTTTTTTTTTTTAAATAAAAAAATTGTGCTTGGCACCAAGAAAAAAACTATTTCGTTGCAAGAAAACAAACATTAAAATCGCGTGTATCAAGTAAGTAGATAGTAATTCCTCGTTATTTTTATTCTTGGTCTAGACTAAAAGAGGACAGAAAAGAGTGTTCTAACGACTATATGGCAGATTTGTGAGAATAACACCAAATGATGTACAATTTATTACTGTAACTAAATGTTTTGTATGAACATACAGCGTATTTTTCTACTTACTAAAAGTAAAGTAATCCAGTCAACCATTCTCTCGATGGAAATGCCGACTCACATTTTACTAAGGTAGTACAGTAGGTAGGTCCTTGACTTTTACGTCAAGTGAATTTTTAAGGGGTTTTGTTATTTCTTTTATCGACTTTATACAAAGAGGTTTGCAAGATATTATTTTATGTTAGTTATATTATAATGACGTAATGTTTGTCTTTTTCTAAGTTTGGTTAGAGTGGGTATTCTTTGGAACTACTGATCAGATTCCAAAAAATCTTTCAGGAAGCCACATTATTCCTGAGTGTCATAGGTAAACCGCATATTTAAAAACCCGTGGATAATTTCCGACATAAGCAAGTTGATTTTAGAACAGAATCTAACACCCTCGATGACGCTCCTCCAGGAGAACAGTAGGGAAACTAGCACGCTCAAAAAGCACAGAGGCAAACAGCCGTTATTCCGTCCTCGCTGTCGAGGCTCGTCACCACATCCCGAATTCCCTATCCATGCCCTCCCTTACTCCAGCCAGCCCGCCTGGCTGAGCCTGTAGTCCAAAATCAGCCCCTAAATAATGATACCATTCAGATCCAGCCTGTCCCCTTGCTGTGCTCCCCAGCGACGCCCTAAGCCGAGGCTCGTACCCTTCAGGGGGTGCCCTTAGCGTGTAGTCGTTTAGTTTGTAAGTTTTTTGTCTTGGCTGAATGTAAGGTCTCCGCCTTACACTCAAGGCACCCACAGTATAGTCCGGTTAAGCAGACCTCCTAGGTTGAACTGCGAGATGTCATTCACAAAAAAGAAAAAAAAAACAGATCCTTAAAATGTTGCTATAGAAATTAAAAAATACAGACCATGGGTACAGACGGACGCATAAACACACAAACTTATTGACAAAAGATGTCCTTCTTTCCTCTTCTCACTTGTACCACACACAACACAGCGCAAGATGCGTCTAAATGAACAGCTGTAGTTATAATCCGAAATATTGTGTTTACAGACCTTTCACATATATATTTTATCTCTGACAGCAATGAATATTAACTGTGGAACGACTTGTAACTAACGACTTTCTTAGCTCCATCATGTTCACTCACCGATATGCACCGTTTATATTGTCAGTGTAAGCATAAAAAAATAAATAAACAAAAAAGAACCCGACTGCGTAAAAAATAACTAACTAATAACTTTAAATAGAAACTACATGTTCAGTCCAGAAGTGTAGAAAGCAATTTAATTTCTACAACATTAAAATATTTTCATTATCAATACACACATAAAATAAAACAAATAATAAATTTTTATATAAATATTTTGACCCATAGATAAAACGAGTATACCTTACAGACTAACATACATACGATAAAGTACAAATTGTGTTAGTAAATAGAACCTTTAAACTATGTTAGTAACACTTCACTTGTGCACTATGCCACTGTAACGTCACCACATTATCATCTATGAGGTGACATCTGTCATTTTGATTTTGACAGCAGCTCTGGTTGGCCGCTGTTTTTTCTCGATTACATAATTGTGTTCTGTTTGTTCTGACAAAAACCTGAAGATTTTTTATCTTTCTGTCTAAATATCCAAGAAGTGGTTAACAAACTTTGGAAAAACCTATACTTTACCTTAGAAAACTATTTTCTCTAAACTCCGCTGACATGAACCACATATAAAACAGCGCATCATGCGTCTAATGAAAAGCTGGAGTGGAACCCGGAATGTTTCCCGGAAAGAGATTCATTACTCGAGTAACTTTATATTGCATAGAAACAGCGCTGCGGCCGCTTTTCTAATTTTAATTCAGCGCTGTAGCTTCTGACAGGAAAAAATACGATTGTAAATGATTGGAAGGATGGAGGAAAATATCGTGAGGAAACAGACAATATGTGCAAAAATTAAGATATGTGGCATCTACGAAACCCCACTGAACGCGGTGGTGACAGCCCACTTTCTCTGACAGAGAGGAGGCTTGTGTCCCAGCTGTGGGACTGGGACTATAACTATGCAATAGCAGCTACCAGGGAAATGGACACAATTATGAATTATTGGCACAATGGTTTTTTATCGTATTTGCAATAAAAAGATCGCTTTCAAGCTTGGTCGAACGTATATTTAATTTTTCCTAACGAACCGCTCTTCAAAATGTCTGTACCAGATTTGAAAAAAGAAGAAAAAGAAACTTGAGCTCCGTTCGCAATCAACTCTGACTGTAGGTTTCAATATTTACCCTGTACAGTTACGAGCACTAAATATGGATAGGTGTACACGTAGCAAATTTTGAAAGCGATTTTCTTCTACTGCATTGATTGTAATTTTATGCTGTCAGAAACATAGTATTTTGACTATACACAGGTATAGCTAGGTACCTTCGTTCGCGTCATCGGTCCGCAAGTAAAACGAGGAATATTTATTTCAATTTTATCTGCTATAAAACAACCATCGTATTTTTTATATAGTGGACATGTGTTACTTTCGTGATTTTGTAGCTTATAAAATACTAAAAATAGCTTCTTTTGCAAACTTTTTTTTTCGATAAATTTAATGGCATCTGCAGTCGATGTTTTTGAGTAATATCATGAACAGTATGAGTTACTTTTACAGCTCGCAGTAATTAAAAAGCTTTTGTACGTCTTATTGTTGATTCAGGTAAAGTTTGTTTCAATCTACCAGTTTTCGTTCTCCTTTGTAACAGTTAAATAACTGGGAAGAAATTAATTAAAAAAAGAAGCATTTTTTCTAAATTTAATAAAGTTGGTGAACAATGTCGTGTTTTCTTTCTTGTTAAAAGTCTTTTAATATTGGAAAGCTACATTATTGCCGACAGCCATCGGAAATATTCTAAGTTAAATCACTCGGGTAAAAAATAATAAGTACCCCTATACTTCTGTGTTCTATAATGTTATTGAAGCTAGTAGAAAATATAGTTATACTCCTAATAAAAATATAATTAAAATATTTACACCATAAATTGTTACATAGCTCTTTTACAATAATTCATGTTTATTTGATTTCGATTTTTCATAAAATATTTTTCAATAACACTATAATGTTTTTGCTGTACACAATGTATAATTTCTAAGTTAAAACTTTTAAAGACTTTCTAAGGTAAAATTTCCATTATCTTCTTCTAAACTCGATTCCCATTTCACGTTTATTTCGTAAAAGCTTCATGCTTTTTGTTGATCGTATCTAGAGACATCTATTTCAACAGACATAATGTATTGTACTGTATACTGTTTTTTCCTTTTTTCCCAGTTGCTTGCGAGTAAATTGAGAGACGTGAGCAGTTGTGCCGGGTAAAATAAGGTAAGCTTGTTTAGTAGTACGTTTTATATTATTCTAAGAGGAGCGAGAAAGAGTTCTCTTATAAATAAAACTACAATGAAATGAACACTAGTTGCTTCATGAGGTTTTTCAACTGTTTCATGCCACATTGTCGATCAGGTAATTGAAATCATTTTCACCATAAATACTTTATATATAAATTAGACCACTTGTGCGTAGTTCTGGCCTAACGAGCCAAACCCACAATCGCTTATCAATTCGGTTAAATACGACAAACAAATCGGACAGTCTAAATGTGGTATCATTACTATTCAGTAAAATCAGTCCTATATTTACTGAAAATTATTTTCATGTTCAGTTTATTTTTGTTATTATTGTATATGGAGGGCAGTGGTAGTCCAGTGGTAACGGCCCCGACTTTCCAGTGGTAAGTCGTGGGTTTGAACCTAGGCAGGCGCATTACTTTGTGTAATTTATTTCATCATCGCTGCTCTCAAAACGGTGAAGGAAAACATCGTGAGGAAACTGGCATTTCCTACAACCAAAAATTCGAAGACATGTGACATCTAGCAACCCGCGCCATGGCCCAGCCATGGGATCATTACAGTCTGATTACGCAAATACGCAAAGTTTATTCAAAATTTGTTCAAGCATTTTGCTTAAACCATGCCAAAATTATGACAATTACTTCGAAAAATTGCTATTGATGTGCGTTTATTTTGCTCTCATAACACGTTTAATATTTTAAAACTTGATTACCTCCGATTAATTTGCAATGTCCATAGGTAATTAAGTAGATTGATAGCTATATTCTGTTTGTGAAACTATTGGCCTTCTATCGTAGAGTACCTAAGTTTTAAACCTAGTTCTGCATACGAGTGGGTTAGTTTGAGCTGTGTAAGCCAGCGGTTTTAGTGTCCTTCAACCGAGAAGCTTGTTATGTAACTTTATGTAGCTACTAGTTTTTGCTCTCAGCTTCGCTCCCTTTATGTATGGAAATTAACCCACGGGAACATTTAAATGTAGCCTATGACACTCGGGGAGATTGTAGAATTTTCGGAATCGGATCAGTAGTTCCGAATATTGACCCCTACATACAAACTTACAAATAAATTTACCTCTTTATAATATTATAGTAGGGTATAGATCAGCATCAAGGGTCTTCGTATTTTCATAAAAATAATTGCCATAATATTGTGTTTTCGCAGATATTAGAACAATGTCACTATAGTGCAGTAGACACTGAATAGTAACTTTATACCACTAAGAAAATTGTCACGAATCAAGCAACATTGCTGGCAATTTGAAAAGCCATAAAAAAACAACATCAAATAAAAACTAAAAAATCGCTGCACGGTATAAGGCAACCTTCTCTTTCATTGTTTATTAATCACTAGCTCTGGCCCGCGACTTCGTTCGCGTGGAAATTTTGATGTTTATGTGTGAGAAAAAAACCTTGCGGTCCGACCAGCCAGTCGTGAAATGGTAACAAATAAACAGAGTTACTTTCGCATTTTATAATATCATCAGTATGGATTTTGAGTTCCTGATTTCGGTTCCGGTATTAGAAATTCCCACTTCACATTTTTAATTATTTAGTTCCAACTCCAAATCTGAGGAAACAGTTTGAACAATTAGTCAGCTCATTGCAGTGTTTGCTTCAAATTTAAATTGGCAGCCATATTTAATTTAACGACTCGCTCGTATACCATTGTTCGCCATTTTAACTTTGGAATATTCGCAAAATGTAGTCAAAGTTAGTGGCGCCACCTGAGTTATAAGTGACGATTAATTTAAAATTAACTTCGTATATCGAAAGGTAGTTTACAAAGTATGGTTCGGAGTAAATAATTTCATGCTGAGAACTAATTAGCAGCGGTAAATAATAGGCACCATGTGTGTAATGTAGACGTTATGACGTATAAATTATATTTAGTACACACGGCGACTTATCAAGCTATACATTTTCAGTATAACGTGGCCTCGCTTTTTAAAGATTTCCCGTACAGTGAGAGGTCTGCTTAAGTTGGTATTCATAGCTTGATTGTTTGTCGTGCGTATTAAGTATGTCGACTTCTGACATTGAGTAATGGTGTTAGCAAGTTGTGGAACACAAATGGAATAAAGAATTTTGCAAAGGGAACTGGCAAAGAAGCCCTAACTTTATATCACTTACCTAGTATAGCCTGGTTAAACAGCTAGTATCCTCATAGATTGTCAAGCGAGATGCTATTAAATAAAACGGCCGAGTGGAAGTCGGACTCGCGCACCGAAGGTTCCGTACAAACTTGTAGGTGTTTCGTTATTAAACTAAATATTTACTGTTTTCAATTTTTCCTTTACATGTGCTGTAAGACATCGCTACTTGCCAAATTTCATGATTCTAGGTCAACAGGAAGTACCGTATAAATTTTGATTCCCTTGTGAGTGTCGTATACACGTTTTTTGCGGCATAAACGGCCTTATCTTTTTTTACGTTAACTTAGAAGTTTGATTTTTTCACAGCTTCAAGAAACTGTAGACTTGAGTATAGGTATGGTTTTAATTTTAACTCAATACCTTCACGCGTTCCCGAGATAAAGGGACAGACAGACAGACAGACGGACGGACGGACAGCGAAGGGTTCCGTTTTTACCCGACTGCGCGACGCAAAGGAGGGTAATGTGTTTATCAGTCTATGTATGTATGTATGTTTGTTTCTATGTGGCGTTCTAGAGACCAAATGCGTAGGCCGATTTTGATAATTCTTACGTCAATCGATTCGTCTTAACCTTGCGAGTGTCACTAAAGACATAACAGTAATCAAAATTCACCACAGCGACCACCAGACGCTATATTGTCAAAATGAAAAAAAAAAATTCAATGAACTATGTCAAGTGGGGTATCGTTGAATAGGTATTTTAAAATCATCTTTAGGTTCCTTTTATCATTTTTCATTTTAAATAATAGTTTAGGATATATAACGATTTAAAGTTGTTGAACAAAACAATCATTCTCGCTAATTTTCTTACTTATTGATTTGTTTTTATTTCAAGTATAAACGATATACAAACAAAAAAAAAACAGTGAAAAAGCATGAAGAAAATATTTAATTTGGATTCCTATTGTTTTTTGTTATCTCACTGACTGTGGCTCATAGTTCGGTAGGTAGGGTACATCAGGGCCGGCAGTCTCGACATAGATACCGACATTGTCGCAAACTTTCGATCGCTTAATAAGAACGAAAAAATTCGGTTGCAATAGCGATGCTTGCGAGAAACTCATCTTGGATGTTTAGAGTTGCATTTCTCGCTAGCAACGTTATTGCAACCGAATTTTTTCGTTCTTATTAAGCGATCGAAAGTTTGCGACAATGTCGGTATCTATGTCGAGACTGCCGGCCCAGTAGTTAATAAGTTTTTCGCTATAATATCTTAAAAACTGCGACTGCGAGTTAAACTTGAAAACCTGCGGCCTTTAACTGGCGAACGAAGAGAACGGCAGAAATGGAAATCTATAGATTGGGTGATAATAGATGAGATTTCTATGGTACCTTACCTAACGCTACGGAATATTAATCTACGCCTTCACGAAATGAAGCATAATCGACTGCACTTTGGTGGTTGTAATATTATTTTATTTGGTGATCTAATGCAATTGCCACCTGTGTCCAAAACAACTGGCGGGGCTTATTGCTATCGACAACCTGCGACGTTAATAGGTGAAGTCAACCTCAGCTGGCATCTATTTGATTTCTGTGAGTTACCACAAAATATGAGACGAGGACATGACACAACATTTGTGGATATATTAAATAATCTTAGAGTCGGTCAACTGACAATGCAACAATTGGAGATATTAGATAGTCGACGGGTAGAGATAGACGATCTCAATGAAATCATTCGAGTTTTCCCAACTACTAGACAGGTCGATGAACATAATCAAAAGATGACAACTATATTGGCAAAAACTACTAGGTTGTATAAATTACATGCAGTTGATATATCAATAGAATCGAAAACATATGGTCAAAAACCGAAAGATGTTTATGTTTCTGATGATCCTAACAAAACTGGAGGAATCGTTAAATATTTAAGAATCGGTTTAGGATCACGAGTTATGTTACGAAGAAATTTGAATGTTATCCATGGTCTTGTTAACGGAGCAATGGGTGTTATAAGAACAATTGAGTGGCCAGCTCTTCGGAGGGACCAATCGGAACCCGGAGAATTGCCGCAGGCTGTTTATCTAGAATTTGACAACAAAGCGATTAAAAACAATGTTCCTGGAGTAGGAGTCAGAATCGAACCATCGACGACAGAATTCGATGCACTGCGCGGACAGGGTAAAATAGAGCGAAAAATGTTGCCACTGATATTGTGCTGGGGTGTAACTGTACACAAGCTCCAAGGAACTACTTTGGACCGAGCTGTGGTTCACTTAAGTTGACGCATTTTTGCTAAAGGTCATATGTAGCTTTGAGCCGAGTTAGGTCTCTAAAGGGACTAATCATCAGTAGTTTAGACCACCGCAAGTTACTAAATAATCCCCACGATATTAACTCCCTCAATGAAATGACTAGATTGCGAAATTTACCATCTTATAACGAAGTCAATGAATCGTAACTAAAAAGTATAAAATAAAATAAAATAATTTAAAGAAAAACAAAAAACCCGACTGTGTAAAAACTAATTTTAAAGAATACGTGAAAAAATTAACTTAAATAAAAACTAAAAAGAAAGAAACAAGCCCAGTAGTTTAAATCATAAATTCTAATGCAGAACAGAACGACTCACAGTCGGGGCCCATTCAAATTTTACCAATCAAATCTTCCCAAGGGGCCCCGACTGTGAGTCGTTCTGTTCTGCATTAGAATTTATGATTTAAACTACTGGGCTTGTTTCTTTCTTTTTAGTTTTTATTTAAGTTAATTTTTTCACGTATTTTTTAAAATTAGTTTTTACACAGTCGGGTTTTTTGTTTTTCTTTAAATTATTTTATTTTATTTCCTTTTGAGGTAAGAAACCCTAAAAACACTGGCCATCAAGATTCGAATATAAACCTATCGACATTTTTTGGTAATTAAAGTAGGTGCACAATTGTGAAGACGGGAATTTCAAAGAAGCCCTAAGAATCAACTTACACAACGGCGATTCCAATTACCTACGCAGTATTTACCAGCTAATATAAAGCAATAAACTTGTATTTAGCAACATAATTTATTTCTATAGAACAAATGTCAGGATTAAACTGACTGTGACGGACACGGGCTGGATTTATAGAGGTTACGGAAAGCGTGAAAGGATCTGGACTATTCAGGACGAACGCTACGTTACGAATGCTATAGATTTGTAGGCCCGATGAATTAATGTCCCTTTCGATTGGCAGTCAATGAAATTCAAATCATCTCAGGTTGGGAAGCCATTTTGATTATAAATTTGTGATTAGGTAGAAACGTGCTTATTAATACCCAAAGGTAAGGATTTTGGAAACTAATTATACAACAGGACGTTGAAGAAAGGTGTGATATTATATTTAAAAGTGTGGTACAGACTATTCAACTGAATATAATTATTTCTCAGTGGTACCATCATCAGTCAAAATAGCTCAGTCGTCCCATATAAAATTTCAATACCTATCGACCCAAATGAATGGGACAGATGGTTTTTTTTCACGATGTTGGTTCTAAGCATGTGGTTCAGTATGCTAGTCTGTACCTACGACATCCTTAAATACGACCACACCTTCCTGATGTCCACTGCATTTTATATAATAGCATCTATGAAAACTAATACCAGGAATCCAAAGTAGAATAATCAGCCTATTAAGTTTCCATTGCAAATACAGGCCTCCTTTATGTGAGAAGAAGTGGGTAATTATCCACTACGAGGGCTAAATTCGGGATGGTACTTACTATACCTAACGTTCAAAATTATCATGATAATTTTATCAAATCCATGCTGATTTCATACTCGATTTCTTATTTTTTTACTGTAACCGCGAATTCAGTCCAGACAGGTTCTTTATTTTTCGTCATTTTTCTAACTATCACTCTGGTTCTATGTATAGTGAAATAGTAATAAACAAAAATAAACCGAAATGTGTAAAAAATATGTTCTGTTTGATGATTACAGTCACCTTTTTTAATAACGCGTTTGGATACGCTGAAAATCAGCAAATTGCGTTCAAATACACGTGAAGTGACATCGATGATTTTCGTTATTATCGAAATAATAATCACTTTGAACCCTACTTAAACCTAGTAAACACACGATATTTTTATTTGTTAGCAGCGTAAAAAATATAACTTAGAGCTAATAGCGTCAAGGGACTACACAAAGCATTTTTCGAGGTTCTTTACTTAAGTGGTTTATTTTATTTAAGATATAAAAACAAAAAATATCATCTACAAAAATAGCTTTTGCCCGCGGCTTCGCTCGCGTTAATCTAGACTTTGATAATCAATTTGCACTACTAAAGTTTCTATAATAAATTTATAATTCCATCATGATTCGAAAGACACGTGGTGCCATCTATTAAAAAAAGAACGCTATTGTTGTTTTTTTCGGGAACAGTATTTTTTTTCGGGATGAAACCTGACAACTTATATGCGAAATTTCAGGTCGGTTCAGTGGTTTAGGCGTGAAAAGTTAACAAACAAACTTACTTTCGCATTTATAATATTGGTTAGGATTAGGATTTAGACTCAACGTTTCGTCTAAAAACTGCGTGGCAACTAGAAATGTATGAAACCAACGTCAAATATGTATGAATGGCCCACTTTCAACCACTGTTTGGGTGAAATATTACATCAGGTGTTTTATTTACCGTTTCTGGAGAACGTAAGGCCTATTTTCGTGATTTATTATTATTTTTTGTCGCACACTCCGCCGCTTTTATGAGTGCCATAGAGAAAATTTGCGTCATAAACACTTTTACTTATTTGAGGCGTGATTTCATTTTTCTGTTTACGTTTTTGTTTAAGGTGTAATTGGATGTCCTTGTCTTTTCATGGTAGTTATAATAATGTCATACTTTCCAAACTTAAGTTGAAAAGTAAGTGTGTACGTATGTTACACTATAAGACATTTAATTTACTATAGGCAAAATCGTAATCTTGCAAGACTACGCTGATTTATTGTTGGTACTAGTGTAACGTATCACAATTGGCAATTATGTCATTTTATTAACCTCTAGTATCGGTGTGACTTGTAATCACATTTTTTCTTTGAATTTCTTCTAAGAGCTTCTCCATTAAAAGTATCTTAAATCTACTAAGTCATACACAATATTTAACAGTTAAGTACCTACACGACCGAGCTCTGCTCGGGTGAAAATAGAGAAAACGAAATTTTCCCACATATATGAGACATTTTTCGCCCCCCTAAACCCCCATATTGCAACTTTCATCGAAATCGTTAGAGCCGTTTTTGAGAAAGTGATTACAATAATACAAAAAAATGCTCATTTAATAGTTACTAGGCTAGAATAATTCACAGGTAACAAACACAACTCGTCTGAAAGAATTCATCAATGTCATTTAAACATTTCTTCTCAATAGACTCACTGAATTGTGTTAGCATTCAAAAGTCACTAAAAATAATTATCACCAGAACCCTTTTTAATATAAATGCAGATAGAAAATCATTTGTTCGTGAACACTTCAGTGACGTTCAAACACTTTGAATGAGCAATTAGGTAACCACAACTGATTGTAAGATGATTGGGATTGATGTTTCCGAAGTTTAATAATTAACATTGGTTTTCCTCTGAATTCTGAAGTATTTAATGATCAAAGATCAATTATAGAATGTTTTCAAAGGAAGTTAACAAGGCTGCAAGTATTGAATTACACAATTACACTTTGTATTGTTTATTTCTTTCAACAGCTAGTAAGCGAGATTTTAGCTCTAAAACTATGCGACAACTACACGATTGCCTAAATTAACATTGTTGAATTTGTAACTTTGGGCGCTCAGCTGAATGATGTTTATCCAACGTGTCATCTTGCTTGTGTTAGTAAAAATAGACATTAGTGTTATAATTATTACAAGGACCCGGTCTTTTTATATAACATAACATCACGCCTGTAATCCTCGAAGGGTTATACAGAGGTGTACCTAAATAGTACACCCACATTTCGCCAGTTATGTTTAAGTCCCATGCAAAGAGATTTAAAAGACTTATAGAGCGGACATTGGGAATATTTTCATACAAACATTTTGATCCCGAAAATTTTCGATTTTGACACAAAAATGCTACCTGACAAGCGGGCGTGTGACACTAGACAGAACGATTTGTTACTAATTAGTAACAAGTATTTTATTATGATTTCCTTCGTCTTGTCCCGTCTATCGCTCGTAAATATTTAAATTCGCTCGTAAATATTTGAATGTCTTTCGTCCGATGTAATAAGGGGCGATATTCCTGATAGAAAAACCCAATAACAATTTGCTCATCCAGGGAATCTAACCTAGAACCTCATGCTCAGCAGTCGCATTGCGACCACTAACCACCAACGACGCTGGTCTTTTTGTTGCTTACCAATAAATGTTTTAAAATTTAAAATGCCTACAGACATGTACCAATAGTACAGCAGCCAAAGCCAACGATCATCAGGGCTCCAAATAGAAGAGCCTTCTAACAATACGAGCCGTGTCCAAGAGCTTTCTGCATTAAACCCTTGACCCGACTTCCTAACGAGAGCCTCTTCAGGTGATGGTCAAGGCTCTTGGCTATTCAAACCATTGTTGTTTTTGTTTGTTTTCAGATTGTTACTGTCAAAAATGGCTATTTTAGTGGAACGAAGAACAGTGTTTTTCCATTGCAAGAGGCAAGAGAGTTTGGTTTTGTATTTGCGCACACACTTATGCACTATAATATTTCCCTACGTTGATGGCAAGACTCCGCTAAGGTTGGCTGCCATGACAGAAAACGTTCAGGAGGTCATTCTGTATAGTCATATGGAGTGTTTCGATAACGAACTGACACAATTTTCTTGAGGAATTTTTATGGGGACTTTTTGCCCGCAGAACTTATATACCTACATAACTGTATATAAGTTCTGCGAGTGTCACGTGTAATGAGCAAATGTTTTCTTTATTCCATGAAATGTCACCTCCAGATCATTTACACTTTTTGTGTTGGCACTTCTACCAATTAAACCCGACGACATAACATGAACGCTCATGAAAGCCAGTGAAATATGGAAATCATTCGACACGACGACCTAATTTTAAGTAACCCAGGTGTTATATTTCAGGAGCTTGTGGCTAAATAAAAGCAGCCGGTCAGGTCGATATTTAGGTTAAGCCGTGCTTACCTAGGTTGGTCTGTGGATGGGTCCTGGCTATGGGCATCGGAAAGCACGTTAATCCGTTGGTCCTGGCTGTAATTTGTAGATCTTTGACTGTCATTACAGCTCAGTGGACCGAGAGTCTGACAACTAGTCTTACCTTGGGTATCGTGTTACACCGTACAAACTTGATTGTAGATTTCTGATAGGCAGTCGCTCCATGTCACATACTGATCCTCCGCTGTATCCGTTTAGACTGGAAGCCTACTCCAACATAGTCGGGAAAAGGCTAGATTATGATGTTATATTTTAGTTAAGAGTGAGCAGCATAAAAAGGAAAACAAAACAAGGAAACAAAGATGTAATCTTAAGATACAACGAATGAAAGTCTGCAAAAGGGGGAGCTAGGATATTAGTTCGTCACTAATATCCTAGCACAAATAGAAAGATATTGTTCCTTATACCTATCTCATGACAAAGACATTTTGTTGTGACTTTGACTGACATCAAAATAAAATTAAAATGCGTCGGAGGCTAAGGAATATCTTTGCCTAGTGATATTCAATTTTAGCTGTATTTCTAAAACCTAGTGCTTTATCAGTTGTTTTTTTTTTCAACGATGCCCCACTCTAGGGTTTATTAAACTCTATTATATAAACAAGCAGCCGGACCAGAAACAACTATATTTTATTTTATATTTTTTCCGGAATCGACACAGCGACACGCAGCGCAGCAGTCCATCGCTCAGCCACTGCACCAACTGTCATTTATTTTAGTTAGTTTACTATAGATTCAAAGATTTTTAGGGTAAATTTCACCAATGATTTCAAAACTCCATGCTAATGATGAACACTGGTATCTCTTAAACGCTGCTCAGTTGTGCTAATACCGTTCAATTGGATCCGTGAAATTCGCTCTTAGAGCTTTTAAACAAAAGACAATGTCAAGCCCTAGGATTCTTTAGAAGATAGACAGATAGAGCACGGAATCACCGCCGCCTCTTATGACGATGCTTTATAATCTGGATCTAGTCAAAGTTTGAGTGAATCGGTTTCTTCTAGGCAAGCGTGTCCCACCCTTTTTTTTTTTTGGTGGGTGGGAAATCATCAAATGACCCCCCCCCCCGCTCTGGGCGGAGCGGAGGGGAGTGTCAGACTCTTTACTGACTAAAAACCACCCATGTTCCTTCATTGGCCCTTTATGTTCCAGGGCCGCGGTATCTCTTTCGAACAGTCCCGCAGCCCTGGCAGGCACCGGCCCTTGCGGGCCCCTCCCGTTTGCTAACAACTCTTTGAGGCGCGCGTGTAACACGAACGCGCCGTCGACACGGCCTGCCCGTCGTCATACGACGGACGGACGGCGAGCTAGCCCATTACTCACCGTCCACAGGCCCGCGCCTACGGTGGCCGAGAGCCATCACGGCGTGGCCCCCGACGCCCGGTGCTTCTCCTGGTGAAGCGTGTCCCACCCTGGGCTGCATCATCGTTTCATATAAGGCAAGTTGCGGCTAAACGCAAGCCTATTTAGTACTTTAAAAAAAATGCTTAGCACTAATAAAGTTCAAGGTTCCTTCCAATTTCTGTCTGTGTGTGGACGACCTTAAAATGCGTCAGTTTCTATATGTGTACGTTTGGTTTCTCTGAAAAAGATTACAATGTTGCCTCTAACAGCTACTGACAAGGCGTCTCCATGCTCTTTGCTCCTGAATATAGAATGAAAATCCAAGAATCTTTGCTCCTAAATACAGATTGAATATCCTGAATATCCAGAATATAGTTTAGTGTGTTTATTGTACGTATGCATTCTAGGGGTTCATAGAATAAATACTGAATTACAAAGTAAATTCGACTACTCAGTACTAATGCTCAGTAGTAATAATCTTGGAATATAATTTGATTTCTAACTTAGTACTCAATATTTTAGCTGTTATTAAATGAGTTCATAAATTCTTTGTTTTGTGTCAAAGTAACTTTCATTTAGTCGTTTCAGCAATAACAGGAATTCTATGTAAGTTTAGGTACAAAGTTCCATGAATTTTTCAAGAATAACTAATGTCCAAATTGTTTTTCAAGTTTATTGTCCTGGATGGGACTGTATTAGATTTCTGTCTATCTTCTAGAGACAATAATCTACTCGTAATTTCCTATGACCAATCTAGATACGTTTGACTAACCAATCATAGAAAAAATGAACATAAAAGACCAATACAATGAAATCCGTTCCAAATTCAAAATGGATGTTCATTGTTCAACGAATCGCGAATTCCTTAACTAATTCAGTTCGTTCACAAAGTCCACTTATAATAAAACTCAAAGTTACTCGACCGAGTCGATCAATAAGAAAGTTTTGAACAAAATTTAAAAATGAATTCAACTCGAATGTTCTAATTATGGAGGTGAGAGAGTTTTCACATCGTTATTTTATGAAACCTCGGAGTTAGGAAGTTTTGCCGGAGTGTGCTTAATACTTGAACGTGGTTGAACCATTTTATTTTTGAATAAGGTTTTCATTGTTTGTGAGGATAATCATCTTGTTTAGGTACTAAAAATCTAGACCAGGGCCATCAGTGATAAACTTTTGGTCTCAGTTTTTTCAATAATTGCTAAGTGCTCTTAATTTTTTGATGGTATAAGCAAAATAATTATAGCTTGAAAATATAGTTTAAAAATCTATAAAATCAAAATTAGTTTCATCATTCATCATTAATTTGTCTAGCCTTTTCCCAACTATCTTGGGCCTGCTCCCTGTCTAACCGGATGCAGCTGAATACAAATATTTTACATAAAGCGACTGTTTATCTGACCTCCACAACCCAGTTGGTACACTGGGTAATACGATATCCTTGGTAAGACTGGTTGTCAGACTTTCGGGCCACTGACTACCCGTAACGACTGTCACAAATTTACAAATGACAGCCGGGACCAACGGCTTAACGTGCTTTCCGAGGCACGGAGGAAGCTCGGTATGTAATACGGTCACCCATCCACAGACCAACCTAGGCAAGCAGGGCTTAACCTAAAGATCGACCCGAGCGCCTGTTAATCAAAATTAGTTTGTGTGTTATAATTATTTAAGGGGAAGCGTCACGGTAGCCCGCGAAATTCAAATTCACTTACATAAGCTTAACTTAGGCATTGAATTTCGCGGGTTACTCTGACGCTTACACCTTTAACATGTTTATGAAACATTCTTTAAGCTTAAAGTTACTCTCAGTAAGTTATTCAACACAAGTTAATAAAATGTAATTAAAAAAACTTTAACGAAACAAAATTGCAATTTTCATTAGGTTTATGATAGCGCTTTGGATGTCTGTATTAACGTCAGCTATAAGTAATTAATTCCGTTCTAACCTGAAAGTGAATTCATTAGTTAAGCAATCTGAGTAGAAGGTATTATATACAGACATTTAATTGACTCTCTGGAACTAATTAAATAGGTTCAGATAATTATAGTTAACTTTGATTATGATTTATGTAAATATTATATTAATAAATAATTATGAAATTTAGCTTGCCATTGGGGTAGGCAGAAACCACAGAACGCCTCCTGCTACGATCCTTATACACCTCAGACTATATTAATATCATAAAAGCAAAAGTATCAGTAATTATCTTTTCAATTTTCACGTCTTAAAATCTGAACGAATTTGGTACTCGAAAAAACCACGGCTGGAGTTAGGACATACGGTAGGATATAATTTTTATCCGAACTAGAATTAATTTCTGATGTTATTGGATTTATTTCATATTGAAATTCACACAATGTTGTTTTCAATCATCCAGCTAAAATACGTTCATTGCCAAACATAAGCCTCACAAGCATCAGATATACAATCAACTTTGGATCAACAAAAAATCCGAACTGAATTGAAACATTTAAATCACTGTAAGGATCCATTAACATTTAAAGAGAGTTACTTCATAGATTTAAATTATTGGATTGGCTTGCACCATACGTACTATGTCAAGCGAACAGTATACTTACATCCTTCCAAACGTCTCTATTGTTTGCCATATTTATCTGGCCACGGAACATGACCAGATCGTCATACCACCTTTGACGCGGTCGACCTCGACCGCGATTTTCTTCCTCAGGTGTCCAGATCGACGATAACTCCAACATCAGCAACTTAAATAAAATTTTGGAGCGTATGGTGGTATTTGTTAAGCGATATGTTCGCTTGGCATCTATTATGCTGCACTCCATCGCTCACATGAGTTTACTATCGCCATTTATTTCTATTTCAGTCACGTCACTGTGACATATATATCTTTTGACGCGTTAGGGCTAATCTAACGCTCTAAATCTTTACTCTCTCCTAATTTACGTTTATTGCAGACACTAAACATAACGCCAACAAGTAGTTTGTTTGCGTATTTCAAGTTTATTGCAGCCCAGATCCCGGCTCAAACAATGTTTTAAGACGTACCATTTGTTTCGTTTGATTAAAGACTTTAACCGTGATTGATTTTATTACACGAGACTTTCAATATAGGTTTTACCGCTCATTTAATGACATTTAATTACTTTGTAGATGTTTCCCTTTTCTTGTTAATTGAAGATTAGCACCTTTGAATGGAATAAGATGAAGGCTTACCTTGTAAGTTTTTAAAGTAACGACACTATCATTGGCCTTGCCTTTTTCTAACTATGTTGGGGTTGACCAGTATGTGAATATCATTATTGTATATATATACTTACTTATGAGGAGCTTGTGGCTAAATAATAACTGCTGCTTGGGTCGATATTTAAGTTAAGCTGAGCTTGCCTAGGTTGGTCTGTGGATGGTTGACCATTACATACCGAGTTTCCTCCGTGCCTCGGAAAGCACGTTAAGCCGTTGGTCCCGGCTGTCATTTGTTGATCTTTGACAGTCGTTACAGGTAGTCAGTGGCCCGAAAGTCTGAAAACCAGTCTTACCAAAGGGTATCTATTACCCAGAACTACCTGGGTTGTGGAGGTCAGATAGGCAGTTGCTCCACGTAAAATACTGGTATTCAGCAGCATCTGGTTAGACTGGAAGCCGACCCCAACATAGTTGGGAAAAGGATTGGTAGATGATGATATACGTATTAATATTCATTAAAGGACCCACTGTCCTCTCTGTCTCTTCTATAACCATTTTCTTTAGTCGCATGTCATCTATATTTAACTTAATTTGGCCTCATTTAGCTGCTTTGACTCGTCATTGGACAGCTCACATAAAGCTTCAGGGTAATGCAAATAAATCGAACTTACTTTAAAAGAAAATGGTCGATTCCATCAAGATCCACATATGAGATTTTCTTTCTTAGAGATCTACTTAACTTTAAATTACATACGGACGTAGAAAAATCTATCTAATTTGCATTCTTTCTCACAGTCAAATGTATAAAATTACGAAATAGACCTCGGTTGGCTCAAAGAAATATTGGGTCTCTTTGCTAAGCTTTATAGTAAGGCGAACTAAGAAGGGGTTGAGCGTCCCTGTTTTAAATAATAAATGTATTTCACGCCGAGAAGGCCTGCAACTCACTGTTTCATGTAGTTGGGTGAGCCGTAAATATCAATGTTTTAGAAGTTCCGTCATAGTTTTGGAAGTTATGTTTAAAATTTTCCTACGGCGTCTGTATTTTCAAGATCTATGGATTTAGTTTTGCAGCCTCGTTTGTCTAATAGTGGTCGCAAGCGCTACTGCTGAACGTAAGGTCCTAGATTCGATTCCCGGGTCGGGAAAGTGTTATTGGGTTTTTTTTACTAACTGAATTTCTCAGTAGCAGCCACGGAATCTGGGTTTTTGCGCGGTTGATGGCGCTAGCTTTGCATATAACATGGGACAAACATAACTGACGAAATGTGGGTTTACTACTACACCTTATTAATAAGCATACTCTTGCCTAAACCTTTGGGTATTACAGGCGTGGTGTTATGTTATGTGTTTAAGTTTGGCGTTTATAACCAGATGTATTAACGTAGACATAGCAAAAGGAGTATGTAAGAATTTGTAGTTGGTGGCATTCTATAATTTCTGTCTACCCCCATGTTACTTGCATGTAAACGTTTCATTCGAACACCATCAGTATTGGCTATTAATTATTATCGGTTTGTGGAATGCAAAGTAGTCGTTATTTGTTTTACAAGAATGTGACATTGATATTGAAGTAAACAATATCATTTAGCCACACTCGACTCTGTTGTGCGCAGAGTCAAGAGGCTCATTGGTGACGACAAGTTTTTTTTTGGAGGGTGGGAAATCATCAAATGACCCCTCCCGCTCTTGACGGAGCGGAAGGGAGTGCCAGACTCTTACTGACTAGAAACCACCCATGTTCCTTCCTTGGCCCTTCATGTTCCAGGGCCGCGGTATCTCTTTCGAACAGTCCCGCAGCCCTGGCAGGCATCGGCCCTTGCGGGTTACTCACCGTCAGCCATCACGGCGTGGCCCCCGACGCCCGGTGCTTCTCCTCCCGCGGCGGCTGGGACGTGAGGCTCTCTCCCTCTCACGTTCCGCCGCCTCCTTCGCTAGCATAACTGCTTCGCAGAAGGAGGCGACGGCTTCCCATTCCCTCTCGCCCTGGACCATGGCTTGAACCAGGGCCGGACGCGAGAGGTCGCCGCCGCCAATCGCCGCTACGAGGACACGGCGGTGCTCCGCCCAAGCGGAGCAGACCTCCACGGTGTGCTCCACCGTGTCCTCCGGGCGATCCTCGCAATGATAGCACCCGGGCGTTTCCTCCCCCCCGATTCGGTGTAGGTACCTCCCGAAACATCCGTATCCGGTGAGGACCTGCGTCAGGCGGAAGGTGAGGGCGCCGTGGCGCCTCTCTAGCCACTCCTCAAAGAGGGGACTTATCGCCACTATCGTGGCGTGCCCTGCATGGGGTTGCGATAGTCGCTCTTTCCATGTCGCCATGAGATCACGGCGGAGGTCTGTCCGCTGCGCGACAATTTGCCGCGGCAGCTGAGTTTCCCCCCGGCGCTGTGCCTCCGGGCGCCACTCGTGTAGGCGCGCGAGGTGGTGACGACAAGCTGGTGGGTACCAAGCTTCATAGCCTGGCCCACCGGCGCAAGGTTGCATGTCTGTCGGTCTTTTACATGCTGTACTTCGGTGAGTGTGCCCAAGAGCTCCACGAGATCATTCCACCATCTCCCTTCTTCCATCGGGAGTCCAGACGTACTGCGGGTTATCACCCATTCCTTGTCGATGTTCCACACATTCGCACGAAGCGCTTTGCTACATCGTTTATTATGCGCACAGCCAAGGAGTGGAATTTCCTGCCTTCGTCAGTGTTCCCAAGTTCATATGACCCCAATCTATTTAAGTCGCGAGTTAATAGGCTTCTTCTGGGTAAGCTCGTTCCATCGTCGACCTCATTTCTGTCCTCAGGTCTAGATTGAGGTGCCAGGGCTGCGGGACTGTTCGAAAGAGATACCGCGGCCCTGGAACATAAAGGGCCAATGAAGGAACATGGGTGGTTTTTAGTCAGTAAGAGTCTGACACTCCCTCCTTCCACTCCGCCCAGAGCGGGGGGGGGGGGGGTCATTTGAAGATTTACCACCCACCAAAAAAAAAAAAAAAGGACTAGATTGAGGTCAAGAGTAGGCCGATTTAATATAAAAAAAACAGAGTTAGCTACTATACATATTATGAAATCTTGTAAATGTTAGGTGTTATAAAAAGTTAGATCAATCAATCAACTTAGTCTAGAGGGCGGCCATTGATGGAGTGAGGCACCTTCGAAGCAGCGCCACAACACGCTGTCTTTCGCCTTTCAAATCCAGTCTGACCCAGACACCTTCCCAAAGTTGTGTGTAACATAACATCATACCTATAACCACCGAAGAATTAGGCAGAGGCGAGCCTAATAGTACCTATACTCACATTGGGTGTGGTAATGGGTTATCGTGGTATGGACATGTGTTGTGGAGGAATGAGGAAAATATTGAGCATAAATGTAGATTATAAGAGTAGAGGATGACAAAATAAACAATGAATGAACTGTGTGAAGGATGATATGGCTAGAAAGGAGGTGACTGCTGAGATGACGAGTAGTAGAGAAGTATGGAAGATGAAGACATGCTGCGCCGACCCCAAATAAATTGGGATAAGGGCAGGACAATGATAACTCACATTGGGTGTATAATATTCAAGTTCCAGTCTCTTCGTTTTGTTGCCTACAAAAGCGTGATAAAATGATATGTTAGGGCAATAACAAAAGATTTGAAATTGTACGTAACCCGCAATTCAATATCACGCGCGATTTATTTTGATTCGCTCAAATCTATTTCTGTGGCTTCTCTTTCGCTTATGATGTGGTTTGTTAAAGGAATTACTCGGGATCTAATTATTTCTGCGGTATCGTAATTATCGTTTGACGTAAAAGATGTATAAATATGTATATGAATCTAGATATACATATGTGTTGGGTTTTTCGTTGATCGCGTATTTAGATTTTTAGGGTTCCGTACCTCGAAAGGAAAAAACGGAACCCTTATAGGATCATGTTGTTGTCCGTCTGTCTGTCTATCTGTCAAGACCCTTTTTCTCAAGAACGCATGGAGGTATCAAGCTGGAATTTATTTCAAATACTCAGATCTACTGTCTTTTGGAGCTGTGAAAAAATCAAACTTCTAAGCCAACGCAATCAAAAGCAACAGCAATTTAAGCCGCATATTTTCAAACTCGCAAGAGAATCAAAACCTAAAGAGTACTTCCAGTCGACCTAGAATCTTGAAATTTGGCATAAAGCAATATTTTCTAGCACATATTAATATAAAGGAAAAATTCCGAAAACCTTAATTTTTTAGTTACATTACATATTTTTTATAGATAAGGGTACGGAACCCTTCGTGCGCGAGTCCGACTCGCACTTGGCCTGTATTTTTAGATGTGAGTCTGGACTTAATACCTACCTTCACCTATTTGTTCTGTCTACATAGTTTTGTAAATACATATGTCAAGTAGTGTCTTAGTCTATATAATTGAGTACCATTGTATAATAATGAATCTTTTTAAAGTCCCTGATTTTAAAAAAAAATGCAGTAAAATAAAAAATCTATTACCTACGTAATGTGAAAAGAAAAACATCCAATTTATCAATTGCCAACTTTCAAATACGGATAGGATTTCTTGTTGAAAAAGTCATAACCCAGAATACTAACTTTCCAAAAATTTCTACTTCTTTTTCCATAATATTATCTGAATACAAAAACTTTTCCAACTTACGCGCTTATGGTACGAATTTGCTAAGGTATATATCCGCTAATGCCAAACATCGCAGTACCGTACACTCATAAAGTTATGTGAACGGAGGAATATTCTGGAAAAGTCTAAGAATGGCTGCGACTTGCAGACTTTGCAATTCCCTACTAAATTAGTTGGCTGAAAAACATACGAAAGTTAGGTACAGACGCCAGCACATCAAGCTACTACAATGTGTCAAATTTCTTTAATAGATTTTCGACTTTATCGCTGAAGTATTAGGTTCCAGGTTGATTGGGAAAATTTTACAGTTTCGGGTAGTTTGATGTGCTGGTATCTGTACATCATTTCTCGCACAATTAGAATTTATTTCATTGAAACACAAAAATATGTGCTGTTTTGTTTTATAACTTTAGTAAGATAAAATAAACCAAGCTGTGTTTTTAATAACCCTTTTGATATTTTAGTTACTGGAAAGAAAACAAACTTATACTTAGGTGTAATATAAAAAAGATGATATCAGACACAGCAGGTAATAACTCAAAGTGAATTTCCCAAATATTATCTAGCCATAACTCAAGATCAAAACTACCAACTGCGTTCAAACTGAACAATAAATAATTGCAGTATCTTGAAAGTGATACGATTTTCGCGAGACACCACAGAGTAGAAGGCGATAAAGTAATCAGTAGAAACCGCTACGGGCGGTCGATAGTATCGCAAAATGAAAGAGTATGTGGAACCCTGTTTTCAGTCCAGCGGGACAGAAAATTGGACAGGACACGACTTATCTCGCTCAAAAGACGTGTGATCTGTGAGGAATCTGTTCTATTGCGGCTTAGATTGTTTGAGTTACAGATTTAGAGAGTATTTTATTTGTTATTGTGTCATTGCTGGGGATTTATTTTCCACATCATTCTAAGCTATTTGGTAAATAAACCGGACAAGTGCGAGTTCGACTCACGTGGAGAGGGTTCCGTACGTTAATTATCTAAATTCCGTAAGTTGTTTTAAATCTAAGATTTCTTGTAGATTTTCCTGAAATCTTTAGGCAATGAACTATTTTTTGTATTTTTTTCAAAATTTTCGACCTTGTTGTTTAGAGTTCCGTCAGGTCCGTCCCTGGAGTTAAGGGGGGGGGGGGGGCGAATGCTCAATATTCGCCTACTTTCTTAAATAACTTCAAAACTTATAAAAAATTATTTGAGATTTTCACAATGTTCATTTGGATATGTAACACGATACATAGTTTGCCAAGCTTTTTTTTTTCATTTTGTAATTTAGCCCCCAAAAGTAGCCCCCATGTTTAAACTTTCGTTACACTCCGTATTAGGGTCACCGATTTACATATGTGTACCCAATTTCAACTCAATCGGTCCAGTATTTTCGGAGTAAATTGGCTGTGACAGATGAACATACAGACACGCGAGTGATCCTATAAGGGTTCCGTTTTTTCTTTTTGAGGTACGAAACCCTAAAAAACGTTAAAGTTCCTATGTGCTCAACAGTATCTCTGGTGAAGTGACTGGTAATTAGTTTTATTAATTAGTTTTTTATTCTACCATAAAAAGATTCCAAATATTTTTCCTTCCGTACCTCATCATCATCGTCTTCATTCTCTTGCCCTTATCCCAATTTATTTATAGACAGGTTTTTTCAACTAGATTAAAATCCTAATCGTTTCCTAGAATCCATTTGACTTGCTTGCCTAAATTATATTTTGATAAGCAACGGGTGTCTTTAAATCTGTAAATGATTATTATCAATAAATCTTCGTATTCTTATAACAATACTTCAAATTAAAATTAAAATTAATTAATATCTTTTAAACTGTCATGGTCACTAATATTATCATTAACACTAGAAACGGGATAATTAATATCTTGATGATATTTGCTTTTTAACCGACTTCAAAAAAGGAGGAGGTTTCTCAATTCGACCGTATATATATATTTTTTTCTTCTTTCAGTTTATCAGTTGGAGCCACAAGTAAATCTAATTTATTTGATGTAGCCTTCTTCTTTCATATTTCTCTATTACTCGTCATCTCAATTTTCTTCCCGTAACTAATGATGAGAAACGTAAAAATCCTTGAATGTACATACTTCAACATAATTTATTTATTGGTTAAGATTGAGAACACAGGAAAGGAATTACAATAGGGATTCTAAAGAGACGTGAGTGTGATGCGTAATTACCTACTACTGAACATTATGGTTGCCGTCTGGTTAAAATTATGGACCGTTAAGAAGTTTAATGATCCAAGAGACATTATGAAGGAAATTATCTACTCTTTGATACCTCTTGTAGACGAAGAATTCGATAATTTTAGTTAAGTTTATTTATCTCAATTACTAAACCTGTATGGATTATTATATGTCATGTAATTTATCTCAATTAAATCTGATAATTGTCAATATCTCATTCACTTTTCACTATACATTTAAGAATCAATGGAACTTCGTTAATTCAAACGTTCAAATAATCCAATATATGTTGTGGTCTCTTCAGGATCTCTTCCGCAAAAACCCTTAATGCTTGAAGTTAACACTGCAGCGAGGTTGATAAGTCATTTGAAACAGAATTTTATTTTTGTCAGACTCTTAAACACCTGGATGAAGACGAAGAACCTGGATGGAATAGGCTGAGTTGAAGACTCAAAACAAAAGAAAACTCAAATCAACATGGAGTGTAAGCGCCATTTTTTTTCTGCCGTACTAACATGAGTGATTTCAATTTGTTTCATTTTACAACTAACTAAATGACAACTTCGCTTGAACGCTTTTCTCAAATCAGAATGCGCACAACTGTTTATTCAAAGAATCAAAGTAAAGCAACCAAATGAAACGCTGCTTACAATGTAATCTTCGAAGTTTCCCCAGGTGCTATTTATTGGACATTTGAATAAATTTTATTGCAACAATGTGGCTTTAGAGAGCAATATCAACACTGCATCTGAAATACGGGTTCATTTTGATTTTCAAAATATAGAGCTGGCGTTTTTGTTTTGCTGTTTATTCAGCCTATAACGATCCCACTGCTGGGATAATAATCAGGAACTCAGGGATGCTGTTTTATGTATTTTAACCATAACTACTCGTACTTTTCTAGTTGAGTAAGAAATGAAATGACATCTGATTTAACAGTATTTCCACATTTTTACGAGAACTGTATTACTGGTGATCGTCATAAATGATTCCATAGAACATTCAACACACTGAAAGGACATGTTAGGTTTTTGTATGGAAGCTGGCCTTTTATTCGAAGCTGCTGTGAACATCCAAGAGATAATATTTTTATGAAAGTACGTAAATTAAGGAGACTTTCTAAATTATTTAAAGTACTCTTCCTAAGTTATTATATTTTTAATAATTATAGTTTAAAAATAAATTGCAACCCACAGTAATTATCGATTTTGCCAACACTTTTCAGTTAGATGTCATTGTGAAAATTGTAAACGTCAATCAAGTGTCAAAATGTCAAATTCAATTCGTTGCGTCTGTGGTTTGCGTTTTACAACGGAACGGACACAAGTGGTTTGAATTTGTTTGTGTTTTTGTTGTCTTATTTTTGTTTTAAGTTATCTTTATCTGACCTGACTTTTAATTTGGATTCTTTGATACTGCGCACGATTTGGACACCCGACGACCGGCGATACTGACGACCCTGATTTCTCACTCGGACTTGGATTTTGCACGCAATTTATACATCCATTTATCGTAGCCTGGTAATCCTCACCATCATGCCTCGCTGCATTAATTGCTGGATCGCTATTCCAATCACACAACAATATCGGTACAATACAACACATGGACCACACATAGAAAACACACGGTAGCTGTTCTAAAAAAAAAATTAATTCCATTTCATAACATGTCCCAAGGAGTTCTGTTATAAGATTCGTAAGAAAGCAGAGATTGCAACCGATTCCAGGTTCTTTCAATGTAATGGGAATGTCATTTTCATTCTCTCTGCGTGAGTAGCAAACCAATACAATGTTCTCATTTGTTTATTAAGTTTCTTTTTTGTCTCAGACTGAAACTTGTGACCAAAAAATAGGAGTGAAGGTACAATAATTCACACATAGCTCAAAGTTGGTAGGATTGTTCAAAACACCATCATAAATGAAATCTTAAAAGTCCTCATCGATCCGATACCAGGAAAAAAAATTACTCGGGGTAAAAGGTCACAAAAACGTGTTTTTCGCGATTTTCAGCAAAACGGTAAGTTTTATCATAAAATTAGTTCAGACAAAAATTGTAGATCAGATAATTATATATGTATAAAAAAGTCTTGACACTTTTTTTCCTAAGAGCTAGGTTTTCAACCTATGTTTTTAATAAGGTTATATATAAATTGATGAAATTCTTGTTATTTTTTTCTCTTGAGTTCTTTATGGATGGAATAATTATATCAGTGACAGGACTATATTATTTATGTATTTAGTGAGTGAATACGTTTATTTTTGAGCAGTCCGCACGTTTTATTAATTTATATTCTTAATAGGAACCTACGTAAAACTGACGTGACCTATCATAACATAAAAACAGTCTTTGTTAAACAATACATGTAAAAAAAACCAAGCCAACAGACAGATTTCTCTAGGTATTGTCAAATTAATAAAAGTTATTTTTCCCTTAATATGTTATCCTCGCGAGTTCCACAGATTTTCGATCGCACAAGAATAGAACCACTATATCAAAGGCTAGCTTTTCTTCAGAAAATATCCTACACGAAGAAACGGATCACTGAGTCGTGAAAATATTGGGATAATCTAGTCTCAAGTAACTTGAGTACGTTGTGTAATTCAATTGGCCATGATCTTTTTCAATTGCTGTGAATTTCTTTGTTGGCTTCAGGCATTGACTTATACCTATTTTATTTGCTGTAAGATTGCCTCGAAACATTTTAGGAAGAACATTTCAGAAGTTTTAATTGTATGTTTCAGGTTTCAAATTTTTTTTATTACTTGGAGAAATTATGTTAAAAAAACTGTTTCATTATGGCCATCATCTGCATAGCCTTTTCCCAACTTTGTTAGGCTCGGCTTTCCAGTGTTTTACTTGGAGCAGAATACTAGTGTTTTACTTGGAGCGACTACCTATCTGCCTTCACAATCCAGATAGTACTAGGTAATACGACACTGACTCCTTCGTAAGAATGGTTGTCAGACTTTCGGGCCACTGACTACTACTGACGACTGGTTTATTATGTATTTATAAAGAACTGATTCAAAAGCTAGTAATCTTTTATTAAAATCACTGTTTAAGTGTGTATATGTTACGGCTAAAGATGGGTGTCAACATAAATTTAAGATTAGCCGGCTAAACTCAGTAACTAACCGAACCTCGGGGTGCCCCTGACGTCGACCGTCTAGGGTTAGCGTTTCCGTCAGCAGGTCGACGGATCCCCGCTGCGCGGGGCTCCTATTTCTGTCTGCAAGGTTTACAGGAACCTAACTAACCGAACCTCGGGGTGCCCCTGACGTCGGAGTTTAGCCGGCTAATCTTAAGTTTATGTTGACACCCATCTTTAGCCGTAACATATACATTTACTAGGTAGCTACGAGAACAAGCAGTCAATTCTTCAACAAAAACTAACGAAGTCTAGCCACAAAAATGTTCCGCCAACATCGTTATGCATTACCATTTTACATTATTCATAGGGTATTTAATTCTTTTATCAAGCTGTCCACCCGAGCTGTCTTTCAATCGAATGTCATCAAGTGATTTAAACGTCGGACACCCATTTACATACATTTACGACCACAATGGACTTTAAGGAACGATTCTGAAGGCGACGGCTGCATCAGGGAGTGGACTTAGCGTAGGTGAATTTTGGGCAAACATATTTGAACTATAATGCCATCGACTCGCTAAGAAAAACAATTGCTATAGTCGCCTAAATACAATGATAGACTGTAGTGACAAAACTGGTTTCGTTTTCAGAAGTCATTCATCAAACATAATAATACTTCGTCTTATAGCTCCATTTGTGACGGCACTACCCATTTGCGGTATGCGTATGTCGCCTCCTACGGGAACGTTTTCATATAATTAAATAGAAACCAGTCATGTCGCTGCGGTCATAGCGATTGTTCGGCATTGCCGTTGCGGTTAGCGGTGGCGGTCGTTTACAGAATGGTACCTTTATGGATCGTTCCTTAAAAATATTGGAGGGAAATGTTCTATTTACATATTCAGGGACGAGCAAAGAAGAAAGGGATAGTTGAAAGGTGGTATATTGATGAGGGAATCTATTGACGCTTATTGTGGGTGAAAATGCCTTTTCAGTTTATTTCTTTTGGTGGAGGAAGTTAGACTTGTATTTTCGGTAGCAACGCTTTGTTTTGTAAATGGATGTTAACGTTACGAACTATGCTTTATATGGCTTTTACCAAAACGAAATTTTTCTCTGGAGAAAATTTTTCACAAACTACTCTAGCCAAGAAATTTACTCTACGCTTAAAATAAACATGAGGTGACATTCCTTAATTTCACTGTATGAGCTACGAACCTTCGCGTAGGATAATAAAATCCCACTTCTACTTCACTTAGACAGATTAGTATGTCCATATTGGACTTATTTTCTTTGCTTTTACTGGGTTTTATGGAGCACTTTTATTGCTGGGTTATAAGGGCTATCTTTATAACTAATTCAATTAGATCTATCGACTACCCGCCGTGCACTGAGTGGTGCTAGCTAATTTAATAAGCGAACTTCATTTGTTGTGATTGAAGTCATTTTCTTTTATCTCTTTGTGCTTTAGTTATATCAAAATTGAATTTACCAAATAATATTTTTGTTTTTCTGTAAATTGGTTACAAAATACAATTTTAAACGACGCAGTAAATTATGTTTTAAAACTAGATGATGTCATTGTTTCTTAGCTGAGTACTCTGAGAAGAATCACTAGAAGAAACTCAAGTCATAATTATGATGACAATGAAGAAAATAAATTAAGAAAAAGATTTTTTAAATTTTTTTTAACAAGTGTCTCGTGTCACAAGTGCACACAATAGTAAAAAATAACAGCAAAAAAAACTTAATTCAAACAATGCAGATTAGTGTTTCATATGTTTAAAGTTATTTAAAAAACTGTATGAATGTTTTGGAGAATGAACGAAGCAGTACCTACCTGAAAAGCGACGAACGAAGTATCGTGTTTGTTTGTGGTTCAATTCTTACCTAGATATCCGTTGAGTCTATGTTAGCAAGGTCAAAATAGAAATCTTATTTTTTGCAAATAAATAAAATTGAATTATCGGTTTGTAATTTCAAAATAATAACAATAATAATTAAAAAAAGGATTAGATAGTTTGTCTGTTTTTTACGGCTAATCTTCGAAACGGCCTAACTTAATTTGACAGAACTTTTACTAGCATATAGCTGATGTTATATGGAGTAACTTAGGCTACTTTTAGAAAAAAAGGAATAGGGTTCCGTGCAAAAAAAAATTAAACCAATGAAATTGTTAACAAAATCCGATTCAAATAGGGAAGTAATGTTTTTTTATAATAATTTCACACCAGGTCGCGGGCAACAGCTAGTACCAATCAAAAATAATCAAAACCACACAATGCATAACAGCCGCAAAAAATATTTTATTTCTTGAAAAAATAATAATACCGCAGATGTTGCTCTATTTACTATGTAAATACGGCACCCTTTTCCTTATGCAGGTTGTGTGGAAATACAATCAAATTATGTATACGGTAACAGTTTATTTTTCTTAATAAAATTCACCGTGGTCGGCGTAATGGTGAATTTCAGCATTTAATGGTGATTTTCAGCACACGGATTTAGCCATGAATTCAGTATAACACATGTAATAAATTGCATTGTAACATGAAAGAATTTCAATCAACCTGGTGAAACTGAAATTGTCTTGTTTTTTTTCGATATATTAAAGTAAAGTTATGCAGGCAGATTTTTTTATTGCCTGCTGAGCATGAGGACCTGGGTTCAATTCCTAGGTTTAGCAAAGTGTTTATAGGTTTTTTCATCAGAAATTTCTCAGTTGCAGCCACGGAGTCCGGATTTGTGCCCAGTTGATGTCAATAGGCTCAACCTCCACTACATGGGACATAAACAAAGTATGGTTCGCCATCTCCCTTTCTCCGTCGCGAGTCTAGACATACATTGACACACATATATGCAGGTCAATCACCCACATCTCGACGATGTTCCACACATTCACACGAAGCGCTTTGCTACATCTTTTATTATGCGCACAGCCAAGGAGTGGAATTCCCTGCTTGCGACGGTGTTCCCAAGTTCATATGACCCCAATGATAGGCTTCTTTTGGGTTAGCTCGTTCCATCATTGACCTCATCTCCGTCCTCAGAACAAGATTGAGATCAAGAGTAGACCCATTTAATATATTTGAAAATAAAAAACATAACTGGCCAAATGTGGGTGTACTATAAGATACACCTCTGCCTACCTTTCGGAGATCACAGGCGTGATGTTATGTTATGGAACTTTCCATAGATCGAACACTCTGCAACATATGACACAATCATAAAAATTGTACCATAGTTACTTGTATTTGCATGTCATTGCTTATTTTAGACAGACGAGGCTTCGTCGGCGTCGGTTCGAGGCAGCGTAGCGGTGCAACAAAAATAAAATGTTCAATTTTTGAACACCCCTGTTACATGCAAATGCTTCTTGGCACGAATAAACCTTTGTTTTGACTGTTCTACTATATTAGTGTATGCTTTATTTTTATAGTAGTACGGGTGGTGCCAATATGGGTAACACATAGTTTATTATTATTTTACTGTTAACTATGCACCGCAGTTTCACCAGCGTTTATTTTTGTGCTCGGCTCCTTAGGGTCTTAGCGTGATGTTCAATACTTGTCTCAAGAATTGGGCTATCAAATACCAAGAGATTTTTACAATTATGACTAGTAGTTCAAAAGATAAGTGCGAGGAGCTCGTGGTAAAATACTAACAACCACTCGGGTCGATCTTCAGTAGAAGCCGCGCTTGCCTAGGTTGGTCCGTAAATGGGTAAAAGCACGTTCAGCCGTTGGTCCCGGCTGTCAATTGCAGATCTTTGAAAGTCGCTACAGGTAGTCAGTAGCCCGAATGTTTAACATCCAGTCTTACCAAGGGGTATCATATTACTCAGTACTAACTGGGTTGTGAAGGTCAGATAGGCAGTTGCTCCATGCAAAATACTGGTGTAATTATGACTAGTAGTTCAAGACATAAGTGCGAGGAGCTCGTGGTAAAATACTAACAACCACTCGGATCGATCTTCAGTAGAAGCCGCACTTGCCTAGGTTGGTCCGTAAATGGGTGAAAGCACGTTCAGCCGTTGGTCATGGCTGTCAATTGTAAATCTTTGAAAGTCGTTACAGGTAGTCAGTGGCCCGAATGTTTAACAGCCAGTCTTACCAAGGGGTATCATATTACTCAGTACTAGCTGGGTTGTGAAGGTCAGATAGGCAGTTGCTCCATGCAAAATACCTACTGATATACAGCTGCATCCGGTAAAATTGTAAGCCAACCCCAACATAGTTGGGAAAAGGCTAGGCAGATGATGACTTCCAGAGATAATTGCGGTCAAACAAACTTCTCAGATTTATTATATTAGTCACGTTATTCACTGTCAAAAAAGCACAACAAAACTGGTAACCAAGTCACAATAGCCAATTTAGTCAAGAAAGATGATCGTAATAAAATCTTTCAGATCACTTCATCTCGAACAAAACATGATCCTTAACGAAATCACCTTCGTTAATGGAGTATTGAGATAAATATAACCAATTTAGAGCTCCAAAATGCTCAATTACCTGCCCATCAAGTTTCCAACGAAGCGCGAATTTCCCGTGATAGCGAATTTCCGAAGATCCCTTATCTGTAGTCGGTAGGGAAATTGAAATCGAGGAAAAAATTTCAAGTACTGGACGTCATTGCTGTGTTATAGAAACAGGTTTTGGGACTGTGATGGTAAAACATTTATAGAGATAGTGACATTTTACGAGCTGGGCGTGGGATGAACGATGAATAAAAAATCTATAATATTATAGTTTAAAAAACAAGCAATTCAAGTGACATATTTTTATTTGTCGTATCTTAGTCAACTCTTGCATTTGGTAGTCATATCATGGAGATGTATAAAAAATAACTTGTCCCCCTTCTTTGGGAGTCCGCCATATTGGATTTAGAATGTCGTTACTTACCTTACCATGTATTGTCATCCAAACTAAACATGTATGCAAAATTTCAGCTCAATCGAAAACCGGGAAGTGGGTCAAATTTAACTTCTAAGATTTTTTTACATTGTTAGTAAGTTACAGGTGAAGCTAACAGAAGCGTGTTAAAGGTTATTTAAGTTACCGACAAGTTTATAACGTCGATCCTGTTGCAAGTTATTGAAGTAATTCAAAACATGAACTTTAGAACGTCGATCCTGTTGCAAGTCATTGAAATAATTCAAAACATGAACTTTAGAACGTCGATCCTGTTGCAAGTTATTGAAGTAATTCAAAACATGAACTTTATAACGTCGATCCTGTTGCAAGTTATTGAAGTAATTCAAAACATGAACTTTATAACGTCGATCCTGTTGCAAGTTATTGAAGTAATTCAAAACATGAACTTTATAACGTCAATCCTGTTGCAAGTTATTGAAGTAATTCAAAACATGAACTTTATAACGTCGATCCTGTTGCAAGTTATTGAAGTAATTTAAAACATGAACTTTATAACGTCGATCCTGTTGCAAGTTACTGAAGTAATTCAAAACATGAACTCACGTTTTTTCCAACGGGTGAAGGAAAAGCCCAATAACACAACCTAGGAATCGATCAAAAGAACCTCATGCTCAGCAGCAGCACTTGCGACCACTAGACCATCATCGCCTGCCTAGCTTTTTCTCAACTATGTTGAGGTCAGCTTCCAGTCTAACTGGATGCAGCTGATTACCATTATTTTTTTACATAGAGCGACTGCCTATCTGACCTCCACAACCTAGTAAGTAGGTACTGGTTAATACGATACCCCTTAGTAAGACTGGCTGTCAGACTTTCAGGCCCTGAATACCTGTAACTACTGTCAAAGATCTACAAATGACAGGCGGGACCAACGGCTTAAAGTGCTTTCCGAGGCACGGACGAAACTCGATAAGTAATGGGTGGCCACCCATCCACGGACCAACCTAGGCACGCGCGGCTTAACCTGAAGATCGACCCGAGTGGCTGTTATTATTTGACCACTAACGACACACAACGAGACGAGAATTAAATGTTATTGGTCCAATTCCTGTTGTAATAGGTATGTAAATGTAGGGTTAAAGTCATCATAATCTATTCAGGGAGGTATTTAATTATAACTTGGAACTAAAATAATTAAACGATACCTACGTTACGTTGGAACTATATAATTAGTATGGCAGTTCCATTAATTTGTTGTACCTAAATGAATATTACTGGGTTGGGCCCGGATGAATCGTTTATTTTCATTATTGTTTTAGTTAATGTCATTATCGCATTTGTGTTGAAATAGTGTTATGTTTACCTACATTTTAGTAATTGTTATTAAGGTTCATATTATTCCTTGGGTATAGTGCTGCATGGTTATTTTGGCTCTTGAATGACTACAAAAGGGGGAGGGAGAACTGCACAATTTGTGTTGAAAAAAAAACAAGATTGCCACGCGACTAAAAAATCCTGCAGCACTTAATTCACATGTATACTCAGTTTCAGCTGTAGTTATGACAATGACAGCAATCAAATTTAGGGATAATTAAACCCAGCCAACTTTACTGAACACTTGGAGCATTGTAAGATCGAGTTTGAACATACAAAGTTTACAACATGGTCTTTGTACTGCAAATTCAATCTAACTTACCCTTTGGTATAAACGGAACGTGGATCTTGAACTAAACTGAAGCTTTCGGAAAAAATCGCAAGGGTTCGTTTTCCGCGTTTGCCGAGGACGGGATGGCGCGTAACCACATACCACGATTTTTTTTTCATAGCCTATATTGTGTCCCACTTTTGGGCAAAGGGGGGAGGCCTTTCTCCCTCCAAACCACCCTGTTTTGTGCAACGTTCCACGATGCCAAAGGTTAAACCCCACGGTGTGTTTGTGTGTCATTTGATCCTTAAAAGCGTGCAATCTTTACAAAATGTACTGCACTTACACGTTTGTGGACTTAGCAGGAGCCCACTTTGAGGCAAAAGAGTTAAAAATGTACGGGTAATTTCAACGTATTTACTAAGTAAATATGGGGGCCAACTTGTTGCAATTAACTTGCTTTTTAGGGCTAATAAATGTGCTTTTTTGTGAAGACATCATGGTGTGGCAACTTGAATATTATTTTAATGACAATTTAAATTTATTTACGAATGCCTACCTCCTTAGAAAAAAGACGTAAATTTATGTACGTTTGAACGTATATGTTGACTGTAAAACTCAAGTGCAAAATGTGATCGCTGATCGACATTGAGGGATTTACTTATGCCTTATTTAACTCGATTGCTTACAAAAAATAATACCACATTTCCTGTTAGGCATTTCGTGCAGTTGTTTTTTTTTAAATCGCTTTTCCAGAATTCCCTCTCTATTCTGAAATCAAAATTGAAACCTGGAAACAACAGAGGAGGATCGCTTTGAGATTTCAGGCTTGAGTAGGCGTTTTGAAAACTGCCTGTTATAACTTTTGATTTTGACATTCGATAATTCTGCTTTAAGGTCAAAAGCGTGTAAATGAATTATGATTTCGAAATGTAGGGCTTTATAACAGTAACTCTTATTTTTCAACAAAGCAACTAATACTTAAATTCATTTAAATAATATTAGGTGAACAGATTTCAATTCAGCTTATCGTTATTTGTTTTTACTATCAAACTAATGCTTCACTATCTGTTTTATTGAGTAAATATACATTCCTGATATCGTTCAAATATATTGAGTAAACAATGTAAACTCGATACAGCTAATTATTGCAAATAAATTGAACCAATTTCCTTAAGTAAGCCACTGTCATTTAAATTCTTTCCCAAAACATTGCACGTAAAAGTTGTACAACAATGAAAAAAAAAACTTCACCATCAGAACAAAAACAATGAAAACAAAATATTCTGTCGAATAAAAGAATAATAATTCGTTTTGCATGGGAACTTCGTTAATTAAATTTCGAAGTTACACGGGGGAAACGTGGAAACGGTTGTCACAAAATATGTAGAAAAGCACAGAAGGCCAAGTCCATACAAGGAATGACAACAATTAAATAAAAAAAAACAAATTATTTTATTTTATTTATTATACCTGTAGGTAATCCCCGAAGGGTTAGTAGTACACCCACATTTCAGCGGTTATGCTTAAGTCTCATGTAATAGGGGGCGAGCCTATTGCCACAAATCCAGACAGTATTATATTTTCAATACCTTCATAATATGTTAAACGCTAAACGCATTTAGTAATTAATAAATGGTTCAACCAGCCGTAACTGTCTCAAACAAATGACTGTCGCATAGCTTTGTTCACTGTTGGTACGTGAAGCTTATCTATGTGCGCTACTCGTTGTAAGGAACTTACCTTCTGTACCTAATCTGTAAGGTTTTGCCCGAATTCGGGACAAATCGTGGATTTAAATGGATCCTACCACCGGTCGAAGCAGTAGGTGGAGCGAACAGTTTGCTTTGCCTTCGTGCTGTGAATATCAAGTGGACCAAACAAGAGCGATTTCGGTTTTATTACTTCTGTTCCGTTTCTGTGCATGGCAATTTAAATACCCTTGTTGAGTTGTCCGTTTAGTAAATTAAGCAAAAAAATTGAGTTCAAATAAACTTTATTATATTCAATTTAATTAACTTTAGGTTTATATAACGTTATGTGGAGTTTGTGGTTTTTAGGGTTCCGTACCCAAAGGGTAAAACGGGACCCTATTACAAAGATTTCGCTGTCTGTCTGTTTGTCTGTCTGTCTGTCTGTCTCCAGGCTGTATCTCATAAACCGTGATAGCTAGAAATCTGAAATTTTCACAAATGATGTATTACTATTGCCGCTATAACAACAAATACTAAAAATTAAAAAAAAAATATTAAGGGGGGCTCCCATACAACAGATATGATTTTTGCCGTTTTTATAGATAATGGTACGGAACCCTTCGTGCGCGAGTCCGACTCGCACTTGGCCGGTTTTATTTATTACCATGGAGTTATTCGCAAGATGTCTAGTACTAGTTAACGGGTACCTAGGTTCTTAAATATTATTAAACTTGCTTTTGAAATGAACTTCAACAGGCTGATGGAATGTGGTAGACGAAATCGATTTAAAGTTTTGAAAAAGGAACACGTAACAGTCTTAACGAAATGAAGTTTTACACGGTTGTAAACAAGCTTGATTGGTTAAATGTTTTTGCTTTTACTATCTTGTTTACCAATTTTGTTTAACGTTTCAATTAAAACAGAGCCATCAGTCTTGTTATTGTAAGCTTACACTGTCACTTACGGGTCCCAATAAAATAATAATAATTGAATCACGGAAGAGTACTTAAGTGACAGAGTAAGTTTAGGTACAAACCGTGAAAGATTTAAAGAGTGTTTGTTATTTACGGATCAACGATGAATACTGATTCCACAGTTAGAGTGTGAAATTCTAATTGCTATCAGTGCCTGTTCCAACAATACCGTTTAAATAAATAGCCATTATCACTTTACTCGACCCGGGAATCGAACCCAGGACCTCATGCGCAGAAGTGGCGTTTGCGACCACTCGACCAACGAGGCAGTTATATTAGAATATTTATATTGTCTCGACTAGGTACATCGATTCAACTAAAAATTGTTACTACTACCGTTCGCCTTCTTTTGAATTTCATGAACATTGTAATGATAATTACTTCAAATGGAGTCTTTTTATCTTTTCTTCGGCAAGATAAGGGCTCGTTTATCAATCGTCAGTTAAGTTTTATTCGAAGAATAAATATTATGACGGTTTGTAATACCTACGGACATGACGTTTTGACGATTTTCAGTATACACAGTGACGAGTCGGGCATAACTCAAAATAACTAGGTACCTAGTTATTTTCAGTAACTATATAATCAATCTCGCACATTTCTTGAAAAAATCGAAATCGTTTATTTGTGCTTAATCTTTTGAACGCCAATGTCACATATGTGTGCCAGGCGAGCGAGGCCCCGTACGCCAACGACACAAATATGTGACAAAAAATACGGTGCACTATAACACACTAATAAACAATGAAATAGTTTTAGAATCCCTATTCTTGTTTAGGTATTTGCGATGAAATTGTGGCTTGGTGTGGAAGACACGTGCGTGCGTTTATGCTCTGGCGTTCAAAGTGTTTGCAAGATGTAATTGAAAAAGTTTTCATAAACTTTCTAATACAGCCCGCAATCAGTCTATCCTCAAATGACTCGGTGAAAATAACAAACAGTGTTACAAAGTTCTTGTACCTATACAGAAGTTTTAGTTTTGACACCCCGTGGTGTGACAATCAGTCGAAAAGTTTGAGGCAGTTGTCCCACCGCCACCGCCAACGATGAGCGAGAAGCGAGTGTGTAGTTCCGATAGTTTTGTCACTGGTCTATAAGCGACTGTGCGAGTGCGACGGGCGATTACTCGCACCACTCGCTCGGGGCGGCTAGTCCAGCGCAACACTGCACGCACTACGCAGGTGTTCCCGTCCCAACAACAATGATAGTTTTAGTAATTCTTCTGAATTCATAAAAATATTTATTTCGTAAAAAAATGAGTAGGTAAAAATGAAAGAAAGTGGCTACATGTCTTGCCGTATAGGAATGGCGTACAAAAATATGTTTATTTTAAAAAATAGGGTAAGCTCAATTAACATAAAATTAAAAAAAGAAAACAATGGCTTAGAAATAAAAAATGCCTTATTAAATTATTATTAATAATGTGCATTATGACGTGTAATAATTATTCATAATATTATGTGCAATCAGATCCGTACTCTGGGTAGAAATGCGAGCCAATCGAGCATCGCTGAGCACGTATCGCTAAGCGAGTATCTTTGATAGCTTATGTCGCTCAGCGGCAAACTAGTGGAGCGAGTCCTCGCCGGCAGTGTAAACAGTCAGCGATCAACTATTAATATATGCATCTATTTTGTTTACACGGTTTTTTTTCTTGAGCGCGAAAATAGCCGATAGTTAATCGCTTCCTCGCCGGCGGTGGGACAACTGCCTGAGTGATAAGTTAGACCCTCTCGACGTAACTTAAGAGTGAGAGGTGTTAAATGCGGTTCTCGATTTTCTGGGCTTATCTTATTCTTTATTGCACACAAAATAATAAATTTGGATACAAATTGCAATAACATAGCTTATGTAAAATGGCGAGCTTAACCCAGAATTGGGTTTTCTTACCGCAAACCAAATTTTGACTGCGAGATTTGCAGAAGAGGGTACACTTATGGTGCAATAACATTAACAAATTAATTAATTTTATAAAGTAAACTACATACCTACAATATAATATACGTAATACATACAATACATACGCATATACATACCTATAAAATCCTATATATATATGTTACGGCTAAAGATGGGTGTCAACATAAACTTAAGATTAGCCGGCTAAACTCCGACGTCAGGGGCACCCCTTTTTTTTTTTTTTTTTTTTTTTTGGGGGGTGAGAAATCATCAAATGACTCCTCCCGCTCTGGGCGGAGCGGAAGGGAGTGTCAGACTCTTACTGACTAAAAAACACCCATGTTCCTTCGTTGGCCCTTTATGTTCCAGGGCCGCGGTATCTCTTTCGAACAGTCCAGCAGCCCTGGCAGGCACCGGCCCTTGCGGGCCCCTCCCGTTTGCTGACATCTCTTTGTCAGGGGCACCCCGAGGTTCGGTTAGTTAGGTTCCTGTAAACCTTGCAGACAGAAATAGGAGCCCCGCAGCGGGGATCCGTCGACCTGCTGATGGAAACGCTAACCCTAGACGGTCGACGACAGGGGCACCCCGAGGTTCGGTTAGTTCGGAGTTTAGCCGGCTAATCTTAAGTTTATGTTGACACCCATCTTTAGCCGTAACATATATATACATACATTCATGTTGACAGGAAATGTTCCTTTATTCCTTTCTTGAACGCCTCTAACGATGAACTATCCCGCAAGGAGTGTGGAAGTGAATTCCAAAGGCGCACAGCACGAACAGTGAATGATCCATCATACCGACTTGAGGAGTGTGGAGGGAAACGAAGCAGAAGAGATGATGATGAGTGGCAAGGCTTACCACGAGGAACAAGGTACTCAAAGCGTTCCCGAAGATACGAAGGAGCTTTAGAATTGTGAAGAATGGAAAAGAGAAAAGAAAGAGTGTGACAGTCTCGACGCTGCCGAATAGGTAGCCACTTCAGCCGCTTTCGAAAATCTGATACATGGTCGTATTTACGAAGCCCAAAAATGAAGCGGATACACAAATTCTGCAGACGTTCGAGGTTATTAAGAAGTTCCTCAGTTGCATCAAGAAAACAGACATCAGCATAGTCTAGAGGAGGTAGAAGGAGAGACTGAGCAAGAATAATTTTAGTTTCAAATGGCAGGAACTTCTGAAGACGCTTAAGAGACCGATACGAACAAAACACCCTCCTGCTTACTTCAGCAATGTGAACATGCCAAGATACGTTGCAGTTCAAGAATACACCCAAATCTTTCACTTTCTTCGAGTAAGTAATAGCGACACCATCGTACACGATAGGAGGGAGGGACTGATGATTCAATAGGTTTACGAAGTATCTGCCACCAATAATGAGAGCTTGTGATTTTGTTGGATTAACTAACAGTCCAAAACTTTTAGCCCACTGACTGATGTTTTGAAGATCATTATTGATTATCATTATTAAAATGACGATAAAGCTGCAGGTCGTCTGCATAGAGATGATAATGCGAGGTTAATACCTTGGTGACAGCGTTAATAAAAACGGAGAAAGGACGCCACCCTGAGGAACACCCGCAGAGAGATCGCACCAATGAGAGCAAGCCTCATTCAAGTGTACTGACTGCGAGCGACCCCGAAGATATGAATCAAACCAAGCAGTCACAGGAGGAGATATGTTTAGAGAGGAAAGGATGAAGGCTTTATTTCAGTTACTGCAATTAATGATAAGTTTAAGATTTTATTTTAGATTTTTTTTTATTACTAAGAGTTAAACTACTCGCCCAAATAAAAGGTATAATTATGGAACTTAAACTTAACTGACGAAATATTTAAGTAATAAAAATATCTGCTTAATCCTCCGGAGAAATGATGTCAGGTTATGTTGCAAGTTACTGTTTGCTTGTAATACAAGCAAACAGTAACTTGCAACTTATCTAAGGTGGGTCAAGGCCCCTCAAATTATTAGTGCGTATTATTAACTCAAATTACCTTCATCTTACAAAAAAACTAGGCTTAAGTAGCGAAGAGTACGGAAATGTAAGATTTATGGGCGAATTCAGAAAATAATTAAGTCAATATTAAGTTTTCATGAAAACGTTGCGGTTGTAGAATCCATTGCAAAACTAAACACAATTATTCATTCATAAGCAAAGCTATCGTCCAATTTGAAATTCTAATTAGTTTATTGTAGGTTTTATTGATGAGCTGGTCGGTTGTTTCCATACAATAACTAATTATTCAGTGAAAAATTAAAGTTATTCAATTAGCATTTCGTGTTTTCTTTGAATCATTTACTTACATCCCGATCCTTTTTAGCATAGTTCGTTTATACATAAAATACAAACTGTATTCAAACTGATTTAGCTATTTTTCAGTTATAACATCGTATCATGAAAGTTACCAACTCATTAAGATTCATTTCGATTGTAGATAGTGAAACACTACAATTAGTGAAAATGAGATTATCGTCCCAAGGCTCGATTATACCAGCTGGCATCTTCATCATTTCAGCCAAAAGACGTCCACTGCTGGACATAGGGCTCCTGAAAGTATCGCCGCATTGACCGTGCGTCTCGCATCCAGCGGATCCCTGCTACATTCACCAGTCATCGGTCCAACTAGCGTGAGGCCTTCCAACGTTACGTCTTCCAGTTCGCGGTTGCCACTCCAGAACTTTTTGGCCCCGTTGGCCATCCGTTCTGCGAGAAATTCTATTATATTGCTAATAAACGTTTTTGACGGCACGATTGGCTGCTGCGCTGCACGCGCTGTGTGAATCGGGTGCAACTCCCGCACGGAACAAATATTTGTATGGCCTGCAGGTAGTGGTTCTGGGTCTGGCTGTTTGTGTACGTGAGTTGTATGTTTGCTGTTCCTCCCACGATACAGGAGAAATTCCTAGTGTGGTACAACGTTTCTGTATAAAAATAACAACAGAGTAATTCTATGTAGACACTCATTTCAGTATCACTTAGTGCTGGTGAAAACGGCCTTTTAATATCGCCATAACTTCAGTTTTAATAGAAAGTCTTTCCGATTGAAATATTTCTTGGCGTTTTAAAGGCATCGTAAAATCAAAATCATTTTATGTTAGGACTGGACCCTTCCTCATCCAATCAGACCCTTGAATTCGGAAGGACATTGCCTTACGGAAAATGTTGGTAATTTCCCAAGTACAAAAGATTCTTTGAAGGTCAAGACGGATTCTTGATCGGGGAACGTCGTAAAACGAAAGTTTGATGCATAATATAGGTATGTTCTAAGTAACTTACGTCGCATTTCGACCTTTGTTAGTTTTATGACGTCATAGGTATAAAAATGTTAGTACCTACTACATTCCACTACCTAGGTAATATAGCGTAGTAGACGTGCAAGTGTAACAAAAATTTTATTCTTTACTGGGGGTTGTTTTTACGAAATAATAAATTGCCGGCGGTTAGTTAGCCGGAAAAACTAATGTGTCCTTCTACGAAAAATATTTTCATTCAAGTATATGGAATCTCACGTCGTGATGGCTCTCGGCCACCGTAGGCGCGGGCTTGTGGACGGTGAGTAATGGGTTAGCTCGCCGTCCGTCCGTCTTATGACGACAGGCCGTGTCGACGGCGCGTTCGTGTTCCACGCGCGCCTCAAAGAGATGTCAGCAAACAAGAGGGGCCTGCAAGGGCCGATGACTGCCAGGGCTGCGGGACTGTTCGAAAGAGATACCGCGCCCTGGAACATAAAGGGCAAAGGAAGGAACATGGGTGGTTTTTAGTCAGTAAAAATCTGACACACCCTACCAAAAAAAAAAAAAAAAGTATATGGAATCTGCGTCTGAATCACTCTTCATCGATGCTGTTACACGTGTTTTGTCTATTTCTTATGCCCGTTTTAATAACACCGAAATAAATGCCCAAATAAAAGCAGACTTCTGGATCTCTAAATGCTCTCTTGACACTTGAGAGTTGAAATTCAAATAATGAGGCATTCGTTTAGAACTAATGTCTTATAGTTAGTGAAATCGGGTATGAGTGAACGCCCATGTAAGAATTTATTCACTGAACTTAAGTATTAATTACTTTAAAAAACTCAGGGAGCTCATTAATCCCCTTTTGTGTTATTCAAATACAAAAAATCCTATTCACTCACTTCTATTCCGAACCTTCAGGTTTCGTAGAAATAAGTAAGTAAAAGTAATGAATGCACATACTAATTAGCAACTGTTACTTATTCCTACCTGTAACCGTATTATATTCGTCTGAATAGAAGTGGAGGTAACGCGGACGTGGCAGCTGCTCATTAAGCCTCTAATTATACTAGAACTAAGGAGAAATGTGTTCATTATTTGATATTTTGGATAGGTATTTAAGGTATGGATAAAATATTTGCTTCTTACAAAAGATGGAGGAAACAATTGCTATAAACCGCTAAGTTTGAGAACCAAAATATCGAAAACATGTGAGATCTACCAACAAGCAATGGGCTTGTGTGGTAGATAGAAGCCCACTCACAGAGAGGTGGCTTATGTCCCAGCAATGGGAATCTTATAGGATAATAATACTATCTATATAAGGGCTCAAGTACAGGCTGACACTCAGTTAATCCGGTTTTAAAAAGTGCACAAATTCATGTATTTATTTCATTAAGTATTTTAATTTGGGCATCTAACAGCGCAAAACTTACAAAAAATGACTTGAACAAATATTTTAAATGGACTGGAAGTCTTTATTGCATTATTTAAAACCTTCAATCTGTAAAGTCGTCTCACTTTTCTCGTAATTATTGCTACAAATAAAAAATTGTAAAATTTCATAAACTGCGACAGTAAACTATTACGGACTGATAACGTTCACATATTCCAGGCAGACGAATGGTTTACAATTATTAGCATGAAATTGTTAAGTTAAGAATTACAATAGATTTCTTCCCCCTTCAAATTATTAATAGTTATTACCCGACAATTTAGCTTAGCTTGCTTTAGGGGACCGTATTACCGCGGGCCTGTGGACGGTGAGTAATGGGCTAGCTCGCCCGTCCGTCTTATGACGACAGGCCGTGTCGACGGCGCGTTCGTGTTCCACGCGCGCCTCAAAGAGATGTCAGCAAACATGAGGGGTCTACAAGGGCCAATGCCTGCCAGGGCTGCGGGACTGTTCGAAAGAGACACCGCGGCCCTGAAACATAAAGGGCAAAAGAAGGAACATGGATGGTTTTTAGTTAGTAAAAGTCTCACACTCCCTTCCGCTCCGCCCAGAGCGCGAGGGGTCATTTGATGAATTCACATGTCAAAAAAAGGGGACCGTATTACCCAATGGTGGGGTTGTTAGGTTGTGGGGACAGACAGCCAGTCGCGGCATGTGAAAGATAATTCAACTGAATCCAGATGGATTCGAAACAAACCTAATATAGTTTGAAAAAGGCTAGGCAGATGATAATAAAGTTGACCCAGGTTTTTGCAATTTTGATTCCAAGTAAAATGTGATTTTATTTTGCTATCCTGTTAAGTGTTCCACTGCTGGGCAAAGGGCTTTCCTTTCTCCTTCCAAACATCTCTATCGTGTGCGGTCTCTGGCCATGTTCGCCCATAAATAATATGAGATCGTCACACCACCTTCGCCGCTGTCTACCTCGGCAGCGATTTCCTCCATCAGGTGTCCAGTGAGTGACGATCCGTGCCCACCTCTTCAGGTTCCATTCGCGCTTCGTGACCAGCCGTATCAAGTACCTACTCAGACTTTGGCTTGGCTGTTTTTTCCCCAACATCTGCAACCTGAGTAATGGAGCGCAGGGTGGTGTTTCTATACTGATTTATTATGGTAAAATTACTATAGGTATATTATTATCACAACGAAATTTGCCAAATGGAATTCATCACACATAACATTCGCAGGTAAACTACCGAACAAGTTCAGAATAACAGTTGAACTTACGACCTTTCAATCTAAGTTCACGTTCAATATTCATGACTGATTTCTTAGTGTTTGCATAGTAGTTGAGTAGGTAACATTACCTAGTCAGAAATGTTCTCAGTACTGCGTAATTACCTCATTTCATGTGGTTTGCGGTCATAATATGAATACACAATGCACTGGAGCTACCAGCATATTATGTGTCGCGGTAGACTACAAGATTTAGTTACGAGATAATGTTATCGAGATGTAATCAGTTAAAGAAGTAAGACTGTTTATTAGAAAATACTTTAAACATCAAAACCTGGGTCACATTCAATTATAAATAAAGAAAATCTGTTTATTCTGCAATAAACAAACATAAAATAAGAATATCTATCAAGCCAAAAAGACTTGGCAAATACGCACTTGGCAAATATTAGGTACAAAAAAAAAATTGTTCAGGCAGGTCACAGAAGGGCTGCGGGACTGTTCGAAAGAGATACCGCGGCCCTGGAAAACAAAAGGCAAAAGAAGGAACATGGATGGGTTTTAGTCAGTAAAAGTCTGACACTCCCTTCCGCTCCGCCCAGAGCGGGAGGAGTCATTTCATGATTTCCCATCCTACAAAAAAAAAGCGTGCAGGTTACCAGACCACTCGGCCGCCTCGCCAACCCCACGGCGGAAGACATTTAAATTTCTAGAAAGCTTGAAGTCTTGCAAAATCACGAACGTAATTTAGTAACATGACGTGAGCATATTAGTTTCTCAAAATATATGTTTGCCCACAGAGCACGGAGACGCCTCGACAGCCGCTGCTCCAGGCGTATTGTTAACACTTTGCATAGAAACCAACCGTGTCGCCGCCGTTTACTCGCAATATCACACAAATGCCTTATAGAAACTGATGGCTTTGAGCTGTGAGCTCCACGTTTTTTGGTGCCACAAAGTTTAATGTATACTGCTGTCTCTAGAACTCGAACTTAAACCAGGGTAACTTGTCTTACACCTTGGTTTACTTATCTCAGTTACATGCGGCATCAGATGTGACTGTGCCTTACGGTCAATTCAACTTCAGGGCCGGCAGTCTCGACATAGATACCGACACTTTCGCAAACTTTCAATCACTTATTAAGAACGAAAAAATTCGGTTACAATAACGCTGTTTGCGAGAAACGCATCTTGGATGTTAAGACTTGCATGTCTCGCAAGCATCGTTATTGCAACCGATTTTTTCCGTTCTTATTAAGCGATCGAAAGTTTGCGATAGTGTCGGTATCTATGTCGAGACTGCCGGCCCTGGCCCTTTTGAATATTCGAGGAGTCGATCAGAAGTAGCTAGTTGCCCGACGCTGCCGGGGCGCGTTGATTCCACGCTCTGTTGTTTAGTTTATAAACTTCTGTATTCCAGCCAAAAGTAATTTTAACATTTGTCAAAATGTTGACAGCTGTTGAAACAAAACGACTAGAGGTATTTCGTGTTTTATAGTCCATTAACCGGTATCTTTTACAATGAGTAATGGAATACTAAATAAAGCTTTGGCCACACTTACACGAATACCACGTGAGATGCGGGATCCAACTGGGGCACCAGTTTGAACACATCTATAGAAATTAGTTCACACAATCGGTTCGCCTCCGTATGGACAGATAAAGCAGTGATAGCCTAGTGGTGTGACCATCGGACGGCCAAGTCAAGATCTCAAGTTCGAACCCAAGACGCGCACTACTGATTTTTCGGATTCATGTGCGTATTGTATTAATTATCACTTGAGGAAACATCGTGAGGAAACCAGCATGCCTGAGAGATATTTCTCGACGGCGTGTAAAACCAAGTCAGAGGCCCATGCGCTGCATAAAAACTCCACACGATAAGGAAAGAAGAATGGCTAGAGCTTAAAATTATGGAAATTATTTATGTGACGTTTTCTGAAGTCTTTCGAGTGTTTGATGTATAACGTATCATTTAGGTATTTGCCCAAGTAATTGTTTCAAATCATTTGGATGTCATTTTATGTATCATATTTTAGTGTTGGTCCAATGAATTTCTTATATGTTTGCTCGGTACATAATTCAGAACGACACGCCCGTTTGGCATAGGCGTATCTGTATTAGTACACACACATGTTTCTATTTATGTTAGGTTATGTTGTGTTAGATTTCTTGGTATGCTTTAATTTTATTTTAGCTGTTTTTTAGTTGCCTGAAGTAGATATTATGTTATACTACCTTCGTTCGCGTGGACTTGTTATAAAAAAAAAACCCTTTTTGAATCGGATTTTGGTAACAATTTCAGGGTTTTAATTTTTGAACCCTATTATTTTTCTATTCTAAAAGTAGCACATGTTATACCTTAATATCAGCTACCTATCAGTAAAAGTCCCGTCTAAATCAGTCCAGCCGTTTCGGAGATTAGATGGAACAAACAAACAGAAAAACAAAAAAAAGTGTTTTTTATTATAAGTGCCGTATAATTAGTGACCAATACTTAAACACGTGATTGTACTTATGATAACAAACAACTTTATCACAGAAAGATTCTTTTTATATTCGTTCACTTTTATCACAATAACGTCAATAACACAACAGCCGTATGAAATTCGCACATTATTTGATTAAAGACACGGAATAGGAGTGGCTTTCTGATGCACATTTTACCTCCTGTCTTCACCTGCCCTAATGTCTTATATAATGTCATACAACCGAACGAAAAGTTGAAAGAACTATTTAACTTTGAATCATTCAACGAAATATACAATCCTTTCCTAACAGCTGAGGCATGCATTCCTTCACACCTAAGTATACCACTGAGTCATCTAATTCTGAAATAGAAACAACTTCCGCGGTGTCATTACAGATATATTTTTAACTTCGCCAGTCAGACGTTTCGTGCCTTTATTCAAAGTGCATCGCACTTGCATTGGAAATAGGTCTCCGTTCTGAAGTGTCGTCAGACAGAAATAAACTGAAGATTGACACTGCGATACAACAGTACAGAGAAACAGAACTGCCACTCCAAGACGGTCTGTGAAAATAATGTAAAATGAAGAGTGGTTTTGTCAAAGAACTGACTGCAGGGTCGTACTCACAGACTCTCAGCAAAACTATGTAAGTGTTTAGTGTGTTATATTTCGCAAATATAGTTTTTAAATCGGGTTTAAAAAAATTAAATGCAAGCACGTTCTCTTTTGTAACTTAAGTTCTTCTCAGCCTGTATCAATTATGTTTTTTTCAAACTAATTTATATTGTTTACTAGCTTTTCCCGCGTCTTCGCCCGCGTGGATGTCGAAAAATATCCGACGAGAACGTACTACCGGGATTAAAAAGTCACCTATAGGTTACGGTAACAAACATAGTTACATACCTTCATCCCCCTTTATAAACCCTCGGGAGTAGAATTATCAAAAATGCTGAGACACGGGTAAATTAATTTTCAATCGGCATCCTAAAACTTCAAAACTGACGGACTTTCACATAAACTTCCATCCCCTATTTTACCCCTTTAGGGGTGAAATTCCCAAAAATCCTTTCTTAGTGGATACTTACTCTTCACAAAAAACACACCCTCCAAGTTTCATGTCTCTAGGACCAGCGGTTTGGGCTGTGTGTTGATATATCACCTAGTCAGTCAGTCAGTCAGTTTACCATTTTATAAATATAGATTTGACCAGTGAAAGAACCATTTTACACACTTGCTACGGATTACTTAATGAAGTTATTATGTAAATAAAATTAAAAAAATGTGCATGTATGTAAATAAGTGTGAAAGTTGGTCTTCTGACCTTTCTTATTCCATGGTAGTACTGTAGCGTGAAAAATAAATCAGATTCGAGTTGTATGCATATTGAAACATGAAACATTTTCTGTCGACTGGCAATAGTTGATGGCTGATTTTAAATGAGGTTTCGAAAAAGAACTTTTACGTTTGTTTTAATAGATTCTAATTTAAATAATTTCATACTCTTCTTCTTGTTAATTCCGTAGTAACTACCTAATGAAGTTCTCGGAAAAATATAGAAACCCAAATGTCATAAGATTATTTGCTATTCTCAAATATAATTAGTGGTTATTACAGTAAAAAATTTGCCTTTTAATAAATGTATTATCCTAAATGGTTCAAAGAAATGCTTTGACTAAATTTCAATATATAAATTAATGAATAAACCGACCACTATTATAATTAAAATGATGGATATTATTATTATCTACCTCTCATAAAACAAAAACAATTCATCAAAGCAAAATATTAATTACCAAATTAATAACAGTAAACAAATTCTTGGTAATTTGAAGGATGAGTGATGAGGTTCTTCAGAACACTTTATTATTCTATAATTCTGTAAGTCAATTTATTTATTTGGCAACTTGCCCGTCAATTAGCCAGTATATTATAAGATTTATGATTGACATCATAATAAAATATTTGATAATATGAATGAAGTGTTGGCAGATAGTTATCGTAATGGGTGCTCGTTATTATCTTCCTGCAGAGATCGTCAAAAAACAAACTTCACCGCATTACCAGACTACAAATATTTACTGCGGAAAATTTTGATCGGTCTTCTAACAGAAATCATTAGATAATATATCTCCAAAATCATTGATCAAACTAGAGTCTAGACAAGTGGTACTTGCTATCAAAGCGTTTCATATTTTTAACCAAGTTCCAAAAAAGGAGAGGTTATGTATTCGACCGGCATTTTTTTTTTGTTTTTCATATATTATGTTCCTACACCTACAAAAATTTGTGTGGAATGCCACAACTAAAAACGGGAAAATAAAAAACTTTTTTTGCAAGAAACTTCAAACCGACTTCCGAAAAAAAACTCAATAAAAGTGGAAAATAACTTTACTTTCGGAAGTCAGAGCAAAACGGCTATGAAACAAACAAGTAACTTGAGTTTTTTTTTTCGAAAGTCGATTGTTTTTTTTTGAAAAAAAAAAAAAAAACTCCCGCCCGCCCTCTGGTCACGTGAACAGCCGACCGACCGCTTGGCGATTTACCGAAATACTAGAAGGGCACTCGGACCCCATAGCCTAGTGTTTCAACCCCAAACGGCTCAAACACATAACTACCAATTAAATTGTTGTATTTGCGCCGTTTGAGGTTGTCAACACCTGCAACAGACGCCCCAGCGCAGCCCACTGTGCTAGGAACGTGGGATGGCGCAAGGGTGTCGACGCATGTTGCGTCCCACACGAAAGGCCCACCCAACTTCCATGGCATTATGGTTATACCATCTGGTCTCTTCCCATCGACGCGTGCCAAGCCATTGAGTTCTAAGACAGCTGGCACCCCGGCGGTGTATTTTAATTTAATTTGTTATTCTTAACCTCAATTCCAGTCATTACTAATTCATCATGACATTACTATGTAATTTAATATGATTTGAATTGACTATATTCTGATATTAATAATAGCATGATTGTTTAATTGTGCGTACTCCAAATTTTAATTTATATTAAAATATGTATTTATAGCATGTGTACTCGAAAATCTGTAAGCTGTGATTGACTGTGCGTTACAAGACCATGTATTTTGTAATAGTTTTCATTTTTTAAGATAAATTTTATTGTAATGTGACTTGTTGGTAATATAAAATAAATAAATAAACCTAACCTGAATCTCGGTGGATCTCAGCGTCCGTTGAAGTAGGTTAGGCTGTTCTATAACATTCTAGCGTCCGTTCTAGTCGCCTGCCAGGGCTGCGGAACTGACTGTTCGAAAGAGATACCGCGGCCCTGGAACATAAAGGGCAAAAGAAGGAACATGGATGGGTTTTAGTCAGTAAAAGTCTGACACTCCCTTCCTCCGCCCAGAGCGGGAAGAGTCATTTGATGATTTCCCATCCAAAAAAAAAAGGTCGAGAAAAGTGCTGTTTCAAAATCAAAATCAATATTTTTATTACACATAGGCCTACATGGGCACTTATGAAACGTCGACAAAAAGGTGCACGGAGTTTAGTTTCCCATCAGGAATATTTCAGTAGCAGCCACAAAGTCAGCATTTGTGCCTAGTTGGTGGCAACTAGCTTGCTCCCTATTACATGGGACTTAAACATAACTGTGGATGTACTACTAAGTATACCTCTGCCTAACCCTGCTGGAATTACAAGCATGATGTTATTACGCTTGTAATGTGGTATGTAGGTGTAACAAGTATGTTAAGTTTAATCTCACATGATTTGAATGAAACTTTACACACAGTTAATTATGAGAAAATTACATTAGATTATAAACTGTTATAGGTCTAATAAAAGACAAAGTCTGCTAAGTTTATTTCAGTATTAAATTGGATCAACAATTTCACATTAATTGTTAAGCTATTTTAGATTGGAAAGTCTTACATTCTTAGTATTAGTTTATTCGAAATTTGTATGGGTTTTGACTAATATCTAAGCTACGAGTAAATGTAATTTATTTAAGATCTAGTTACTTAGTATTTTAGATCAAAAGAACCTTTTGTCTTTTGGAATTGAATGACCTTAAAACTTACTTGTTTACGTAAAGCAGCTTTTTGTTTAAACACTGGAGACGAATTTATTATGTACTTCAAATACATAAAATGTGATTGTCCTCACTTTTAGTTAGATCAAACTAAAACTAAAAACTTAGATAAAACTAAATTATATTATAAAATATATTTAAATTGAACTATCGCCATTGATCATATAATTCTGGAAGACTTAAAATCAATTTAAAATGAACGTAGGAGTAATTATAGAAACGTTAGACCTCATCTCTGTCCTCTGGGCTAGATTGAGGTCAAGAGTAGGCCCATCAAACATTAAAAAAAAAAAAAAAACGTTTATGAAGTTACAAAGCGTCTTTATAAAAACCCTTGTGACACCATTGTTTTATGCTTTCACGGTTTAAAACTAAACTTATACTGTCACTTACGGGATCTTGGCTTCAAATTGTCAAGTAAATGGAATTCAGTTTTGAGTATGCACAAAAGTATCAGCCAGCATCGCAATAAGGAATCCAAAAAAGCTGGTGATACTGTGAGTGTGTTTTGCCGTGACTTAGTGTCGAGTTTCTGTCTGTAGTGCGCGTAGCGAAAGACAAAGGAAGATTTGTCTGCACCAAAAAAAAAAAATATTTTCCGTCCACCCCACATTCTTCAGTCAACCCGCGATCATGGCGCTTGCAACAGCGTCGAAATATCGGGAGCTCAAAATTATGAACAATCACATAAGACACACACAAACCACAACACAACACGCACACATCACTATGCTTTGTTTTTATTTATTTTTTATGTTTCGTGGTGTATTGTAATGTTAGTTATATGGAGATATCTCTGAAATAAAGGAGCAATAATAATAATAAGATATCCCGAAGTGACAGTATAACCTTATGACACCGACTGAAAATGTAATTTCCTGTGTTTTTCTCGGGATTACACATCATCATCATCTGCCTAGCCTTTTCCTAACTATGTTGGGGATAGCTTCGAATATAACTGGTTACAGCTGAATACCACAGTAGACTCCTAGATGCCTGTTAGATTTTCTATCTGGTTTTACGTTTTTGTGAATTAAGCATGGAACCACTTATTGACCTCCCATACTTAAGTAGTACCACTGTAACGTAATAACATTGTGAAACTAACTGATTTTAAAAGAGCACCCATGGAGTTACTTGCCGATTCTTCTCCATAGGAAACGACCAACCCCTAACCGCGCACCTTTTCTCGACGTTTTGTAATTGCATGGGCACTTAAGTAGGCCTATGTGAAATAAAATATTTTGATTTTGACCAGTATTTTACTTGGAGCGACTGCCTACACAATTACTATATTATCATTAACACTAGAAACGGGATAACGAGACATGGTAAATATTCCGTTTCTAGTGTTAATGATAATATTAGTGACCATGACAGTTTAAAAACTTACACAATTACTACCAATACAGAATAGATTGTTCGTAGAAAATATACCGAGTTATGATTTTACAAAGGCCGAATTTACTATGAAAGCAGATCTTATTATAACACAGTAAACAACATATAAATGTAAAACAAAATTACACTATTCCAAGAAATCTCACAAAGAGGATTTGGAAAGTAAAAATATGTATATGAAAATCATAATAAATTGTTAGCTGAATACGTTTCCTTACATCATTTTATTTATGTTATTGTCATGTTTACAACGACTCGATCTTTCATCTACTTTATTTGCTCACTTCATACTGTAATAGAATGGTTTAATGTATTTACAATATTTGTAATGTATTGTGTTTTGATTGTATTCATTTCATGTACATACAATTTTGAAGTTTTGCTTGAAGTCTTTTCAGAGTCAAATTCGAAGTTTCTGTAGACATAACAGTCTGAAATGATTATTATAAGAAACCACTTGTGTCCCATTGAGGGTGAAGACATCTTCTGTTACTGTTTCACGCGCCCATTGCTTTTTGTGGCCAATCTAAAAGGGAATATTCTCCTGGGCCTGCCAGTCTCGCGTCCGCTACTGTTTTCTTCTATAATGTGGCAGATGAGACTAGCTCAGGTCCACTTCAGCTTTTAAGACTAAAACATTTCAATTATTAATTACATAAGTACAACATACATTTAAGTAAAGCATTTTATGCTTGAAAATCGCATAAACTAAATTTTCTCCGAGATTTCTCTACCAACTAATAGTTGTCAAAATATCGGATTTCCAAAACAACATTACAAAGCACCAATTTCCATAATATAAACTCTTTAATTACAAAATTTAATCTCCTGAAATAATCCGAACAAATGACTCAAGCGTCTAATTTCATTAGACGCGGTCCTGTGTGACTGCGTGGACATTATAGCAGCATTACCCGCTCATTGCTTTGAAGCGGCCATTTTGAATGCAAATCTGATACTGTGAGAGTAATCATGTGTGGTGCTGGATGTCTGGCTCATTTTGTTAGGTTGGGTGTACATTTTGAATGTTGTAGCTTTAGTAAATTAAACTTAATTTAATTAATGAAGAGGGGAAAAATATTACGTTACCTTCAAGTTACTCGTTGATCTTGCAGAAGTTTAAGGCAGAAGGGCTTGGCCCGTAAGTACTTTGGGTCAGCCAAAGTACTTACGGGCCAAGCCCTTCTGCCACTGTTTCAGTTCATTTTTGCCACTGTTTCAGTTCAAGTGCACGTGCAAAGTTCGTCAATTTCTGCCTCAAATCAATTAAGTCAATTTTCAACTATGAATTATTTCATTCTTTACATTCTCATTAAAAATTGGGACCTTTGTCTCGAAAAGTCGTACTTTTTTTAATTTCGATAACGGTTTTTTTTATATTATTGTCCAGATGCCAGCCTGCAGGTCAACCTACACGAAACTGTCAGATTTTGCCAACCAACCTTGAACCTAATGCTTTAGAGATAAAGTTAAAAATCTATTAAAGAAATTTGACAGATTTTAGTAGCTTGATGGCGTCTGTACAATAAGGTACATATATTGTATGTAAAAAAAAAACCCGGCCCTGAGCGAAACAAACGAAACGAATATTCGTAGTTCTCATAAACCATGGAATAAGCAAAACGCTTGAAACAAAACACAGACGGACTACTCGTTGCAAGTACGAGTACCTATAGTGTGTGGTGCACTACAGTTTCTGTACTGTCATTAATGTTGGATACGATTAGAGAGAATTCCTCGCGGAGTACACACAACGGGTCCACTTCAGTCCACAATCTAATATATCTTATGTTGGCAAGCCCGAGCACGGAACAGACGGCAAAGGTTCATTTTTCTTCTTTTTAATTTACCTTCGCGATTCTATTTTTAGGCCTATTGTGTGATGGTATGAATTAAAAAATTCTGTTTTCTGTTCGTGCTTCGGAAGATGTCTTATTCATGTGATATTTTTAGTGAAAAAAATGGAAGTTTCAATTGAAAAGTCATGTTTTGAAGTTGTGTACCTACAATGCCTTTGTTATAAAAAAGATTTTACACAAAAGTTCATTAATGATTAGTTTAAAAGTACGTACAGTCACGCTTCTTTTCAAAAACAGCACTTAGTTTTTGAGTAACACTTTTTGAATCAACAAATTGCTTAGGCGTGTCCATCTTTGACCAGTGTATGTAATAAATTGAATGCTCAACATCTATTTTTAAATTACGCTGCTTACTTAACTAACAAAATAAACAACAATAAACTGTCAACTTGACTAAACTTATACTGTCACTTACGGGATATATTCTGTGATTGTTCATGTGATTTGAGCTCCTTGCAAGCTCTCTCTCTCACTCTGTTGCACGCGCCATGATCGTGGATTGACTGGAGAATGCGGGTGGATGGAAAATAAATTGTTAGAAGCAGACAAATCTATCTACCCTCTTTCTTTCTTTTTTTTATTTTCCATCCAACCGCATTCTCCAGTCAACCATAAAAGTACTCTGTGAGTCAACCCGCGATCATGGCGCTTGCAATAGCGTAGAAATATCGGAAGCTCAAAATCATGAACAATCACGGAAGATATCCCGTAAGTAACGATAAAAGTTTAGTTTTAAACCGTGCAAGCTCAAACAGTGTTTGTCAATTTGACTGAATTCAACGAGCCAGAATTCCCAACATGACGTAGTACGATATTGCGAACAGCATGCCGAAATACTGCAGTCTGTCCGACATTGGCTTCGACCGCTTTTGTTACTATGCAAATATATTGCTGGGACTTACGTAGTATGTAGACAATTGCATGAACGAAATCATAGGCCACTCACTGTTAGATAGTGTGCACACAAGAAACAAAACATTTTGTCTATATGACTTTCATGACACGTTACTTACACATTATTTAGTGTGAGCAATGGTATATAGGGTGGAAGGGACACCGACGCATGAATGGTTACCACGTAGGTATTCCCCCACATAAAATAATTTTCATCGGTAATTTAAAAAAAAAACTGCTGTTTACTACAAAAGTGCAATCAGTCAGGAACAAGTCAAAACACCGGGAGAGTTGTAAAGGAACAGGGGAGGCCGTTCCCACCAATGGGACAGAATGGGCAAATAAAAAAAAAAAATTTTTTCAATAGCAACACATTTTTTATTGACTGTGTGCACGAAATTGCGCATTACTGTTTTCATCAAAAGCTAGTCTGTTTAAAGACAATCCTGACTCAAGTCTGCACAAACCCTTATTTGACATTTCGTCATGTTTGCTCTCTAAACAAAGTTACATCAAACAGTTCTGTACTGGTATTGTCTTCCTTTTGTTATTGGTACACTCAAAACAAACAATATGGAAAATATAACCTACATATTTTTTCAAGTTTACTGAAAGGGCTTGTTTACTTTATTCCATACACGGATACAGAACCCATTATATAGACATTAACGAGTGGATTCGAACACAATACATGGAGGGTCAATAGGAATAAAGATAAGGGATTTTGTATAGGATGGTCGATTTTCTAAGGTAAACCCGAAGGTTACATGTTATGAATTAATAAAATACAATCGTATCGTTATATTTACAGGAGTTGCATGCACCCAGGAGCATGTTCTGCTGAAACTGTTTGCTGTGAAGTTTAGGAGTATGAAGAATAGGGTTTAAAGTGCTTCATCCCCCATAGAAAAGGGAGGATCCTCCGACCAGACGGGTGTTATGTCTGTTAGGCTCGACAGTTGTTGTCGGGTTTTCCTACATAGTCTTAAATCGCAGATAACTTTAACTGCGCGATTTAAAATTTAGATGTTAGTTCTTCATTTGTGTCATAGATGGCGCTGTAGTACTTTTTGTTCTATGTTCCTATAGTACTTTTTGTAGTGCCGCACCACAGTTAAGCAGAACAGTCGGACGAAGCAACGTCCATTTTTCCAGGGATCCGGAAGTAGACGGTGTTCTTAATCGTAATTAAGACGACACATTGTTTTTAGTGATGTATATTTATAATTTTCATCGTGATAATGAATTTCTTTAGAATATAATAGCATAATCAGCCTATAATGTTCCCACTGCTGGGACACACGGCCTCCTCTCTATGAGAGGGAATGGGCTATAATGCACCACGCGGGCCAGTGCGGGTTGGTAGAAGTCACATGTCTTCGAATTTTTGCTTCCAGGACATCCCGCTTTCCTCACGATGTTTTACTTCACCGTTTTTGAAAGCAAAGGTGATGAAGTAAATTACACAAAGTAATGCGCCTGCCTGGGTTCAAACCCACGACTTATTGTTCGTAAGTCGGGGCCACCACCTCTGGGCCTCAGAATCAGGGAATAGAACACAGTATTATTATGGACGTGTTGCTGCAATTGGAGTAAAAGTAAAAATTGGTGTAAAATTATTTATATTTTATTCATTAGTCATTTATTTCAAAACAATATACATTGTGTAGCAATAGAAATTATACTATTTTATTTTTATTTTTAGAGATTTTGAGGAGTTTATCGTTTGTATAGTACACCCTAAGTGTATGTTGTAGAGATACTTTTTTTAATTTTTACTCGATTACGACTAAGCAAAACGTAGTGACTACGGCTATCCTCTGAAAATCACTATGAATATTTATTAAATACATTGAAATATATGTATAACGTGTAAGTTGTTTATTTAATAACGATTCATATTGAATGGTTTGTAGGTACATAACAATTTCACACGAAAATATTTTCTTGTTTCATAATTTTGGAGTGATTTTTCAGAACAACTATAAATTATTATTCTATTCAGAAACAGCTACTGAAACTCAACCGAACACTGTACATAATCTTGAGAAACATAACAAAACTCCGACTATTTGCTCATACCCTATTATCCAACAAACATGAAGATTAATAACATGGAAAACGATTCAGAGAAACGGCTGATCCGTACAGGCGTAGTAACATTCACGGAACAATTTTCTATCTGGACATGTTTTACGATTGATACTATTATTTTGTCGGGTTCTCGTAAACTGAGTGTAGTTTATGACTGTACAGTCGGACGAAAAAGTCGTTCACAATTATAATATTCCTGTTTTATTGCACAAAAATTGTGACTGAAGTGGTCGATTGAACCAAACTGCTACCAATCGCATTGCTAAGAGCTTATTTTTGTCAGATCCATCATTTGCGTGTATCTTATATTTTTGTAGACCAAAAACAATTGACGTATGACTTGGAATTCAATAATTTGACAGTAAACAAGTTCTTCAAAATTTACTCAATTTTAAACCAATTGTTAAATCTCATCCGAGGTGAATTTGTGTTAGTTAATTTTTGTCTTAACCAGCTTTTCAGAAACCGAATATCTAGTTATCTTTAATATATTAAATTAAATTTTATTTATTTAAACTTCATGTCTTCAGTCAACCTTAGTGATATTTTCATATACATACGAGAATATTTCAAAACTGATACACAAATTTCTTTGCCAACCGTATACTTGGGTTTTTATAGTACAATGTAACGGGTAATGTATTAAGACGCGATACTAAGTATCTGCTCTGTTTTTATTATTGCAATAACAGTTATGTGCCAGAGATTTATTCATACCGCGAGATTTGCTATAAAAAGATTGTTTGCAGAGTTTGTGATTTTTTATTTCTACATTACTGAATTTTGTTCTAAAAATAATTTACATAGTGTTAGAATGAAACTTTCCACTCAATCAGTTTATTTAATTAAAACTATAATATAATTCTGCTGGCAAATCAGTAAACGTTAGAAATAGTAGGTTGGAAAACTTTCAATGGAGCAAACAACAAAACATTAAATTAAGTACTCTAACAATTGTTACTTTGATATTCCTATTTCTAACTTAGTAAGTAACAGTGGTTTATAAATCTATTATCAGCAAATTGGTAACAGTGGGTTATAAATCTATTATCAATTTAGAAACTTGATTAAATTTGCTAATTGTTGATTTATAATTCAACAGACTGATGGACAATGTGGACAATTCTATTGATATAAGTTAATTTTGGTAATTGTAAGTTAATAGTTTTCGTTTTCGGAATTAAAAGAAACTAGCTGGTCCGGCTTCGCTCCCAGATGGTCGGAAATTATCCCACAGAAATATTTTAAGTATAGCCAAACACTCGGGGAAGATGTTGCTTGCCATTAGTGAAAGAATTTTTGGATTTGGATCATTAGTTCCGAATATTACATTACCTCCTACATTCAAACTTACCAAACCTCTATACAGTTCACACAATCTGTTGTCCTATACATTTTGATCGTGTGGGTATGAAAATCTGCTGTCCCATACATTTTGACCGTGTCGGTATGAAATTCTACGGTCCTGTACATTTTGACCGTGTGGGTATGAAAATCTGCTGTCCCATACATTTTGACCGTGTCGGTATGAAATTCTACGGTCCTGTACATTTTGACCGTGTCGGTATGAAAATCTGCTGTCCCATACATTTTGACCGTGTCGGTATGAAATTCTACTGTCCCATACATTTGGAACGTGTTGGTATAATAATCTGCTGTCGCATACATTTTGACCGTGTGGGTATGAAAAACTGCTACCCCATACATTTTGACCGTGTATGAAAATCTGCTGTCCCATACATTTTGACCGTGTCGGTATGAAATTCTACTGTCCCATACATTTGGAACGTGTTGGTATAATAATCTGCTGTCCCATACATTTTGACCGTGTGGGTATGAAAAACTGCTACCCCATACATTTTGACCGTGTATGAAAATCTGCTGTCCCATACATTTTGACCGTGTTGGTATGAAATTCTACTGTCCCATACATTTTGACCGTGTGGCTACGAAAATTTTCTATATGGGGGGTTCGTAAATGATGTCTAAATAGGTGGTGACTGTTTCAGCGTCGGTGTCCCTTCTACCCTGTATAATATTATTGGTATAGGTAGGAAAGACGCGGAAAAAATCATTGACATTGTCTAAAAATATGCACTATAAAAAAAACTAGTATACTCCATTCACCTATGTGCAATTAAAAATACTTTCCTAAACTTAATTACCACTGTCTTCTTTATTATTAGTTTCGTTTCAAAACTGTTTCTCAACACAGCAACACAATTTCTAAAACCTAAACAGCCTGCTGAGATTAGTTTTGATGAGTCTGGAGTATAGCTAATGAGTCTAATGCGGGCTTGTGGACCCGAAATATGGGTCAGTATGAAGCAATGCCAAGTAGTGTTTAGAAACTAGAAAATAATACACTTATTGACTGAAAAGAATGGAGGTGAAACAGGCCAAAGACTCATTCATGTCTACTCTAAAAATATAACACTCTTTCTTTATTTATTCTTTCTTTCTTTTTGGCAGTCGAGTCGCGCAACAATAAAGGATGTAATTATTCTTGAGTGTTCTCCTCTAGCTAACAGAGAGTACTTGCATGAACACATTGGACACAACCTCGTTGCCAAGATAATCACCAGCAACTTGCTTTGTCATTGCTTGCTTTGCTTTGTACAACCTTGTGGAATCAGAAGTGCCATACTATAGGTATGCGCCCGACCCAGTTCTCGATGATGGTAATATCACGTTATACTGGGATCGACCTATCGTCACTGACAGAACTATTGTTGCCAATAAGCCTGATATTGTGGTGAGAGATCGATTGGAGCATCGCGCAATGATTGTTGACATAACGGTCTCGCATGTCGAGAATCTCGTGAAAGCAGAGAAAGATAAATAATTCAAATATCTAGATTTTGCTCGCGAGGTCGTCGACTTGTGGGACGTGATTACAGCAGTCATTGTGCCAATAATCGTGTCGGCCAATGGCTTAATTTTAATTCCCAATAACATCGACCACCATCTGAGGAGGCTCTCGCTTGGCAGCTGGATCAAGGGTTTGATTCAGAAAGCAGTACCTACTTCTGGACACGGCGCGTATTATTAGGAAGTTCCTCTCTCAATTTCCCTGACCACCGGTAGCTCCGACCTTGTTCCCGATGCTGGTGGGTTACTATTTTTTTATATTTTTAAATGTTTTTTTTTTTTATATTAGAATATTTAAAAATGTTATGAATATGTGTGAAAACAAATAAAGGAAATAATAAGGATGTAACATAAATATAATAAGAAAAGTGGAAATAATGATTGAAAATTAAACAAATTTTCCTTATGGGTTATAAGGAAAATTTCACATTAATTAATTTATTATTATTTTCAAATCCACCCCTGTGTCATGAAATATAGAATTAAACGATAATTTATAGCATAAATTTTCGTTTGAAGTCCTTATCACATCAACCGAGTAAATAATTTCACAGAAATAAGCGAAACATGTGAACGGATTCAAGATAATATTATAAACAGTTGAATTAATGCGAAAGAATAAAGGCTGGTTCGATGAAGCCTTTAATTCATGTTCATATAAATCGGTATTTATGTATTTTATTCATAAATCGTGGTGTATTATTAATATATTATTTATGTTTGCTACGTCTTCACGTTAAATTATCTAAGCAAATATTAAAAAAAAACATTGGGAAAAAAGTAACCTAAAACCAAGAACATTCTAAGGTATATCAACATTTTTTCTCTTGCCCTTATGCCAATTTCAATACTTCTCTATTACTCGTCATCTCAGCAGTCACCTCCTTTCTACTCTTATCATCATTCACACAGTCTATCCATCGTTAGTTTCTTTACATCTACAAAATATTCAATTTGCGGAAAAAAACATTAATAACACGTGCCTCATGGAGCTGGAAGGCTAAGCAAGTTGTAACGCCTGCCTTACCTAGCCTTTCCCAACTATATTGGGTCGGCTTCCAGTCTTACCTGATGCAGCTGAATATACCAGTATTTTACATAGAGCGCCTGTTTATCTGACCTTCACAACCCAGTTAGCACTGGCTAATAAGCTAAGCAATTTGTAACGTGATACTATATTTTTTTTTCTATAATGCAAATTTTACGACTTAAGTGTTTTCAAAGAGTTGGCTGAGAAGTTTAATAGTCGCAAATACATCGAAAAGTTTAGCTATCATTATGATAGTTCATGTCAAATTAATAGTCGGCTTGCGTGACTGTCCTCGGCACAGTTTCCAACGTTCGAGCTTCTAAACCAACATTTTTGATACAATGATGAGTGGTTTATTGATTAAAGTATTAAGTGTATTCACTGTTTAACGTACTGCTACATGTTTTATTCACAGTTGAAAAATTGAGAATTTTAAAGGTTTCCTTTCCACCCGGAAATAATCTGGATGTTATTAATTGATTACAAATGGTTGGTCAACACTTCTCGTGACCAGAGGGTTGGCCTATTTCTTGGCCAAAGAATCAGCATTGCCATCCAACGCTGCCAGCCTATTGGGCACTTTCCCCGCTGCCAGCAATAGGACGAAGTTTTGGACGCCCTTTTATTCGTTTCTGCTTTTGATATGTGTACAGTTAATCAATACCTCGTCCCCATATATGGATGGACGGAACCCATATATTTCCCTAAAACAAATGTCATACTTAATGTAAAAGTCAACTTATATAACAACGTTTATTTCAATAACACAGAACTGCTTTACTCTCGAAATGGTAAAGATCTTCGCAAGACATAATATATTAAAATGTCAGCAATCTCTGATTCTGACGTTTCAATATGACTGTATATTTTTGCTACAAGGGGACATGGTTTTTTATATTTGCAACATTTATAAGTCATGTGAGAAAAATGTTTTACTTATTCCAAGACGTGTTTTGTATGTCGCTGATGTATTTGGCATCAGTTACATTGGAATACAAATAGAACACGTGATGTGTAATTTTATCAACTTTTACGAAAATGTATCTACATAAAATCATTCATTTCTACACCTGCTTTGGCTGTGTATTTTGTTCTATGATCATGTGAAATCGTTCCAAATGAACATGGCTTTATTTAGCATTAGGAATAGACAAAACATTGATGCAAGATTCCAAGTCGATTATTCTTATAAACAAGGAACTGTACAGTTAGTTCCCCTTTAGAATGAGATGTCAGAAACCATTTTGGCAATCATAAAAATTACAAACACATAACACAATTTGGTATCAGTGTTGTAAAATACGTTACAGTGGTACATTTCGGTCCGGGTCATTCCTACATACTCTTAGAAATAGAATTACGAGGATTAAAAATTATATTAGCGCTCACAATTACCATCAAGCCTATTCATTAACCTGGTATTGTATGCCTTAAATTGATACTGCTTCAGCAGACAATGTTACTGGAATGATTAGCTATTGAATTAGAGTCTGCATAAATGGATGATGGAATATAATGATGACACCGTAAGCTAAAGTCAGAGATACTTGTTTATCACTATGAATCTGACATAGACCCCAGATGTAATGCTAATTTAACTACCCCTTTTAAATGATGACTGAAATCTGAGCTTTACAAGTCTTCTTCATTTTCTCGAATTGATGGCTTAAGTTTTAATAATAATAAATAATAATAAATTTTAGTCAATCACCTTTGAATCATATAGTTACATCACAACTATTATATAATTAAAGCAAAAATTTCAAATCAAAATTAAATTAAATACAAAAAAAAAATAAAAAACTTTTTGAAAAAAATAAAACCGACTTCGAAATCACAAAAAAGTGAAAAATAATTTTAACTTCAGAAGTCGGTGACTTTAGTTTGTTTGATTCAGTTTTTTGGCACCGACTTCTGAAGTTAAAATTATTTTTCACTTTTTTGTGATTTCGAAGTCGGTTTTATTTTTTGCAAAAAGTTTTTTTTTTATTTTTTCATTTTTAGTGGCAATATCCTATACAAATATTTTCTATGCGTTCATTTTACATTGTAAACCATACATTTCATGGTAATAGGCTTATTCTTACTTCCTTACTAATATTATAAATGCGAAAGTAACTCCACAACAACAAACAAGTAACAAACTTCAGAGTCAAATGCTCATAAAATAAAAACTAATGGGCCTACCTGAATCAAATTTTTATGGGACCAATTCGAAACTATTCCGCATCAAACAAAAAAAGAATTCCGTAAATCGGTTCAGAAACTTCGGCGTAATCGGTGTACATACATAAAAAAAAAAATATAATATATACCTGCCGAATTGAGAACCTCCTCCTTTTTTTTGAAGTCGGTTAATAACAACCACATAAAATTAAAATCAAAATTAAAATTAAAACAAAGTCAACATTTAAATTAAAATCAAAATCACAACGAATATAAAAATCAATAATTAAAATCAAACCCAAAATTAAATAAGATCAAAACAAAATCAAATTAAAAACCATATCTTAACATTACCTTAACACTAGTCAGTACGTGACCCATGCTGCAGTGGTTCACGCACTGACAGTCGAAACGTTCAGCAAAAGCCAAAAACAAACACAACAACAGTAATCACAATCTCACAATCTCCTAACCGACACAGGCACAACAACATGCCTGCCACAGCAATGCCGGATATAAGAGCAGTCCAGTCTGCTTGAGATCATTGCCAGTTTTATCCGACCAAAGCGTATCTGGACAGGCAACCTGTACCCTCCCAGACTTAATGGTACAACCGATATTTTTATCTTTTCCATATTCAACTTATAATGTTCCGACTGTTGAGACACAGGCTTTCTCTCTTGGAGCTGGTTGATATCTCTTACATGAGACTCCCCTTTATTATGGGGCTTTAATATAACTGGCGCAATGTGGATGTAAGTAGCATAGCACCTTTGCCAAACCTTTCGTAGAAAACAGGTGTGATATTATGTTTTAACTACAACTTATAATACAATCATGAAGATAAACTTCAGACGAAAAAAACGATGGATGGACTGTGTGAAGGATAATATGGCACAAAAGGAGGTGTCTGATGAGATGACGAGTAATAAATAAATATGGAAGAACAAGACTTGCTGCACCAACCCCAAATTAATTGGGATAAAGGCAGAAGACATACTAAACAGATAATATTAAATGTGCATCCAGACAGTAAACGTGCTAGATATGTGTCAGGATGAATAAACTAGTTCTCCAACGATGCTAGTAACAGCAAGGCTATAATAATTACTATGCATAGTCTCATTGCGCAGTGTACGTGATTCCACAACGACTAGAAGGTTCTACTATAGTGCTGCAGCGGTTTCGTTAAACTAAGCGGATTATGTACTCCACGATGCTTCAGTGAGAACAAATTTAGAGGTTACCTATTGGTTATCTGGGAATTTAAAGATAAACACCAAGTTACAAGGAGTATCAAAATGAGTTCAATCTAAAATTGGCGTAGTAGTTTTCTCGTGAGCGGTCTTGTTTGGGTACATACTACACGACATTGCTGCACTGGTTATTTCTACCGTCATGCAGTTGTTTGTTTATTAAATAAAATCAAATGATAACCTTGTTGGGTAGGAAGTATGCAACCGTTTGTGTAATATGTAGCTGGCATTAGAGAATTTTCTTCATATTATTTTTGCTGAACTTTATTCGCATTGACTATTTTTGGATAATGTAGTGCGAAGATCTTTTGGCTCGTGGTGTTAATTAAATAAACCTGGAATCTTTTTAATACTTTCATCATTCAAGCGGCTAAAAGTGAATTTCGCCATCCTAAAGTTGGACTATTCACAAACCTATCAAGTACACAACCAAAACAAAAGAAGGGGGGAGGACTTATAAAAGCCACACCTATAAACTCAGTGTTCCAATACCATCAGTAGTTCGATGCACGTGCATTTAGAGATAATCTGTTCGTGTGTTGGTGCCCACTTTGTGACGATGGCGGTGGAGTGGTTTTGTTGCCAGCTAAGCGGATTATCCGCTCAGTGACCCTCTAGCCATTGTGGGACTTAGTATCCAGTTTATTTCCATACTTTTATCTGGGATCGCAAACTCTTCTTCCTATAGAACCTTTGTGAATCCAATGGACGTTTTGATTTAGATATTCTTTTCTCATAGGTTTAAAATATTATTATTTTTTAAGAAATAATCTTTAGGAATTCATAGAATGAAATGTTCGGATTTTGTTGCACTGGTGTTAGGTCAGAGGGCTTAGAAAAAGTGACGTCTATTAGCAATAACGGTGTTTTAAGTTAAAAATATGTTGGATTTACACCAGTTCCCAGCTTACATCATTCTTGTTGAAAATAGTTGTAGAAACACTTAACCCTTTGAAAACAATTCCCACTTGTTTAACCCTCAAGTATACTTACCTACAGTGCGGTTCATCTTTTCACAACTGGCTGTCAATACTCTAGTAGTATTATCTCAGTATTAGTATTAGTACCTGACTATTTATTATTTTTATTTACTAGCTTTTGCCCGCGGCTTCGTTCGCGTTAATTTTGAATTTTACAACCAATTCGGGTTGTACTCTGCTTGTAATAATATAATTCAATCATGATTGGAAAGACATGTGGCGCCATCTATTATCATAAGAAGGTTATTGTTGTTTTCCTCGGGAACAGTATAGTTTTTTCGGGATGAAAGGTCCTATGTTCGTTTCCGTACACCTGACAACGTATATGCATTTCAGGATGATCGGTCTAGTGGTTTAGGCGTGGAAAGTTAACAAACAAACTAACTTTCGCACTTGTAATATTAGTATGGACTACTAATTGTTGTATAATTATCACTTGCTTCGGTGAAGGAAAACATCGTGAGGAAAACAGCATACCAGACAGATATTTTTCGACGGCAAGCCAAGTCAGAGGCTCATGTACAGCATAAAAACTCTGACACCAGGTTAGGCACTAACCGCATGATAAAGAAGAAGTACCCGAGTCGAAATGATGCTACTCCAATAAAACTAAACAAGTTATTTCCAGCAGTTTAAAATATAAAGCAGAACTATTCGAATACAAACGATCTTGTTTAAAATCGCTAAATAGAGCGTCGTAGTGTTCTCTCAAGCGCTTTATATGTTAATACGACGCCATATAAAGTCATCCTAACTAAAGCTAGGTACACGAACTTCATACTAGTTGCTTATTCAATTTCTGTTTGAGTTTTGGCAAGCATTTGCATTATCACTTTACCACTGAGTTGTAGTGAGGTTCACCTAATGCATCCTCCTACTCACAGACGTTAATTTTAATTACGTACATTGGTCTCAAATTCCCACTTGCAACGTATTTGCTGAACTGAAGATCTTCAGTTAACTGTCAACGTTACGTGTTTGCAATGTACGAGTACTCCTTCGTTAACTATTCGCTTCCACGTAAGTAAATTTTTGGCAGTTTTGAAATTTTGATTCCGTTTGCTAGAGAATCGGAAGACGCCTTGTTTCAACCAATTAGAAACAAGCATCGTCTCCTCTGATTTGAAGTGAACACAATTTAAAAAATGTTTTTAAACTGTTACCTAGGCATAATTTTGCAGCGTTTTCACTCTTCTGTAAAGTTGCTATATTTTAACTGTGACTTCAAGGAAGTGTGTGAAGTGACATGTGGAAAAACGCCATTTAATAAAAAAAATAACGGAAGTTAAAAATCATTTCTTGATTTTATAAGGCAAATAAATCATTTAAATAAACATATTCTGATGTCTCATAATAAAACAATCCAAAAAACCTGCTCGATTCCAACACATTTCTGTTCTGAAGTATGTCACAATGTTCCATTAAAATGACGCGACTTAAGTCATTAACAAAAGTAGATTAACGTTAAAACGTATTTTCGAGACCTGAACAAATAAGTCTCGAAGTCTCCACCCACTAGGAACACATGTCAACGTCGTGAACGTTTACTTAGCAATAAATCACACATAACAAGAAACATTGGTGACAATATTATTTAGTACATTCTTCGAATTCCTACGGAATAGTGCTGAAATCTGACTGCCTCGTTGATCTAGTGGTTCCATGTGCGACTGCTGAGCATGAGGTCCTGGGTTCGAAGCCTAGGTAATCAAACTGTCATTGGGTTTTCCATAAGGAATTTCTCAGTAACAGTCACGGAGCCTGGGTATGTGCTCGGTTGATGGCAATAGGCTCGTCCCCTATTACATGGGACTTAAAAACATAACTGGTGGAATGTGGTTGTAATATTAGGTACACCTCTGCCTAACCCTTCGGGGATTACAGGTGTGATGTTATATACTGCTGAAATGTCAATTACCAGTACGCAAGTGCTCTTTTAAAGCGTTTCGCATTTGTATTTTGACTTTCAATAGGATTTGGGTAGAAATGTCAGTCCCACACATTTTTGACTTTTGTATCATCGTCATTGATAATAGATTCACAATTAAACTAATTCAGATTTTGTTTTGTAATTAATTAAAAAATAAAATAGTTTGAGCCTCGACGGACATCTTTCGAGGCTTTCCTTAGGCGGTTGGATAAAGGACCTGATTCAGAAGGCAGAGCTCCCCGATACGACTCGCATTGCGGGGAGGTTCCTATCTCGACGGTCTCTAACCACTTGCACTGAGAGTTTGAACCCTACTCCCGACACCAGCAGACTACTAATTTAATTTAAAAAATACTATTTTTAAGAAATATTTAAAAATGTGTATGAAAGATACATAAGAAGATAATAGTGAAGCTTTATTTTTTTTAAATTTAACTCTAATTTTAATTTTTTATGTACTATGGAGAAATATTTGTGGTAAATAATAGGCTATTTTAAATTTATTTTACACTAGCTGTGCCCGCGACTTCGTTCGCGTGGATGTCGGAACTTAACAATGTATTTTTAGTGCGAAGCGCTGTTGGAGGATTCCGATACAAATCATTTTTTTTTTATGCTAGTGCTTCTTTATAAACAACATTAGCTGTGGAACCATCTGGAGCGTACACAAAAAGGTTATTGGGGTTGTTTTGACCATGGGAAAAGCATCCAATACTTAGGTCCACCCCCGCAACGGATAATGTCTGGCCCTGAGCATTATTAATCGTCATGGCATAACAGAGACTGACTGGGAATTGCACTCGTTTGAAAGAGAAAGGAAAGTTGTTAGGAATTATAGGTATTCTTGGAATAAAATCAATATCACCAGCGCCGCAACCGGTTAATATTTCAGCTTCGATTATGTTTTGCTGCAGATTTGTGACTTTGAGCCGTACCGTTACAAAGTTTGGAGGACATACATTTCTGAGGAGAATTATTGGTACAGCGATTTTTAAAACTATTTTGTGGGCTGGAAGTCCGGGTTCTTCCATAACTGTATTTATAGAGGTGTATTCTCTACTATTCCCGGACACATAAATCAATATTTTTAAATTAATTGCCGCAGCTTGGACATTGCGAGGAGTCAAAATAGCTCGCTGACATAGCCAAGAACCGGCTTGATTTCCCATGTTTGTGGAATCACCGTACACAGAAGAAATTAGCTCCTGTTGTGATGTAACGCAAGAACAGAGATTATCAACCAAAATAACTTTGCCATCTTCTCGTACGGGGTATGTGCCATCGCCTATTTGTAACAATAAATTGGGAAACGCCTGTGCATTTTCGCACGCATATTTACACTCAGATGTGTAGGTGATATATTGCGCCTTAGAACAGAACTCTTCAGACAGGCAGCAATTTCTTCGGCTCTCGTTCCTCGGGGTACTATCGGGAGTGTCTGCCGAAAATCACCGCAGAACAGCACTGTAATGCTTCCCATCGGCCTGTCATTTTGCCTTATGTCCTGTAAAGTTCTATTCACTCTCTCTTCTACAGCTTTGCGGTTTGCCATAGTGCACTCGTCCCAAAAAATTGAAACACAATCGCATAAAACCCTTACTTTATCGCTATTTCGCAATATGTTGCAAACCGGGATTTCCGTGCGGTCTAAGTCGATAGGAATTATAAATGTTGTGTGTGCCGTTTTTCCTCCAGGCAATAATGTGGCTGCTATCCCTGAAGAGGCGACAGCAAGGGAAATTTTATTTTGGTTCTGTAGCGGCACTACAAAAAGTATTTCAGCAACACAGAACAAAAAGTACTACAGCGCCTACTAAAATCTGCATCGCGCAAGTAAAGTTATTCGCGACTTATGACTATATAGAAGAACCCGACAACAACTGTAGGGCAGTAGCCCACCAGACATAACACCCGTCTGGTCGGAGGATCCTCCCTTTTCAATGGGGGTTGAAAAGCTTTACACCCTGTTTTTCATACTCCCAAAGTTCCTTATTCGAGCCAAAATAACTTTGGTTAGGAAAGTTTTACCTGTTCCGCCCGGTGCGTCTAAAACAGGATTTCACCCGAGGAGTTTGCTACACTGCAGCATACCCTATGAAACGTCTGGCGCTGTTCCTCTGTCTTTGCGCAGCCATTTTGTAAAATTTCTGCGAGTTCCACGGGATTATAACTAAAATTTCTGATACGTACTCTCTGTTTATACGTTCCCCATCGACTGTCGGTGTGGGCAAACCGTATTGACTGATCGGGTTCCCTGGTATACTTATAACTATCTCTTTAATACTCAATAAGGACCTGTTGTGACAAATTTCACGTACCCTATAGGTCAGGAATTTCTCCATCAGTATTTAGTTGAATGTTCAACTAAATCCTCAATCAGAAAATAACGTCACACGCACAATGCCATCTATCGAATATCTATATTCAATGTTGCACGCAGTTGATGTCTAGATATAGTCCAGTCTGAGTTCGATAGATGGCGCTGTTTTAATATTTTACTTCGGAAACACTATTATAATTTTATTAATTTACCTTTTTCTTTCTTTCCATTTATAAGGTGTGAACTGATTACGATGAAACAAAAAAAATAATGTTCAATTACTTCAATTTACGCACATATTGTTGTGTATAAAAGTTACGGGAAGTTGTGAGACCAACTGCACATAACCCTAATTTTACTTCTGTAACACTTTAAATTCAAATATCATATAATATATTTGATAGACTGAACCGATTGCAATGCAACAAAAACTAAATGTTACTTCAAGTTACGCTCGATCGTTGTGTATAAAAGTTATCTACATTGCTTTTGTACATTTTACGTGATGCCCGAACAAATACACAGACAAATAGACAAACAGATAAACAGACAAACAGACAAAAATTCTAAAAATGCTGGAAATGGGTTCTATTGGTTGTCCTTTAACACCCTGGCTATTTTTTTTGGATTTTGTTTCGATGTACAAAAACGACTTTTCTACAGTTTTATTATATGTATAGATATAGATTGTTGCTGATATAATATCACTTTATGTAGATCATCATTTTGTATTTAATATCTTAACCTTCTGGAAACACCTTTTAATAATACAGTTTAACAATCTTCTTTCCTTTTCAAGCGATACATTAGCTAGTGTAAAAAAGCCAGCAAAGCGAGCTGTGTTATTTCAAAGATTTCCAGTAGTTTAATTCTTTGATTTCTGAACTAGTTTCCAAGGAATTCATAACTGGAGTTTATCTTTTCGATGGAGCTATTGATTCGTTATCTTACTCACTTTACATTTTTAACTCTTAGTTTAGAATTAATCGCTAGTTCAATAACTTTTTCGAGTTTTTTAGCTACTGAGAATTTATCTGTATGTCTAAGAAACGGGGTATTAGTAGAAAAATCTAAACTAATACAGACGATTTACCTTATACACTTCTCAAGTCTATTCCAATACAACAACAGATTACTCTTAACTAAAGATATCGTCTGAATGTGTTTATCTTTCTATGTGGAAGTGACGTATTTGTCTACCTATTGTTTCACATTCTATTGCAGACTCCTTTGAGTAGTTAGCATAATGTCCCCAAGCGATTTAATGGAGTAGCTTTCGTCTCGTTTGTTTGTAATAACGGTTGTTGAACAAGCAATTGTAGTAGTAGTGAATTCTAGATTGAATGCCGATTCAGGCGTTAATTTAATATCTGTGCCTAGTTTGTGTCCCACGGCTACTTCTACTTTTGTATTCTTTTAACTTTGATAATTTTATTTTGTTTTTCTATGTTTTTAAGTTTAGGTACCTAACTTGTGTGTGTCAAAATTATGGTATGCAGTAAAAACAAAATCTGGTTGTAGCTTAAAATTACTAAAAACATAAGGTACTCACATTAACATAGCATTACGAGTGTTTTTTCTTGAAGGCCGAGCCAGATGTGTACGTATTATGGTACACCCACATTTCGCCTGTATGTTTAAATGCCATGTAATAGGGGCGAGCCTATTGGTATGGTTAGGTACTCATTCAACAAAAAACGAGGAAGCAAGTCTTTCCTGCCTATTATTTAGCTTATTACCCGTTAATTGTACCATTTTTCTCAATCACGCAGTCCAAATTAGGTTTGCTGTAAGAAAACCCAATTCTGGGTTAAACTCGTCATTGTACATAAGCTATATTATTGCAATTTGTATGTAAATATGTTATTTTGTGCGCAATAATGAATAAGAATTTTTAACCTAAAACCAAGCATACATTTTGTGTGTTTCTTCTAGTCCATATATCTACATAAATACGTTAAGTAGGCTCTAATGTACAAAATGATATAATAACGGTTTTTTCCGAAAAAGCTGGGTATTCCTCAGATTTATTGGCGGGCCTTAAGATTTATAGCTGGGCATGACCAGTAGGCTGAAACGTAGTTATTTTTGGGCTTTTATTAAACTGTCTATTTTACTATGAAACATAAGGAAAGGTTCTAAATGATTTAGTAATGTCATACTTCGATTTATTATTTAATTTTGCAAGGAGAGTTTGTTTTTACGCCATTGTTTTTATTATTAGCTTTTATTGAACTTACCTTGTTAGTTTCTCAGTTAGTTAATATGCATAAGTCAAATATTTTTAACAGAATTTCAACCCAGTTTCTCCCAACCAATATTTGAGCTGACATTTTACACACACGCCTTTGGTTCTGGTGACAAACATGCCTTGATCCTGCAGCTTGGATCGCTTCCTCATCGTTTAATAGCACGGATACAAAAATTAGTCGCGTTCGATGTATAAAGCTAAACCAAATTTTTTTCTTACTTGTTTTTTTTTCAAGTTTAACTTATTATTAGTACTAGCTGCTACCCGCTACTTCGTTCGCGTGGCTATTTAGGTGTTTATGTGTGAGACTGCCTCGTTGGTCGAGTGGTCGCAAGTGCGACTACTAAGCATGAGGTTCTGGGATCGATTGCCAGGTCGGGCAGTGTTAAAAAATGTTTATTTAAATTATATAAAGTTCTAACGCACATGATTTGGAGATCACCTTTTAAGCAAGAAGATGGTTGTGTTAGGTGACTCCGCTCTTCCACTTAACATTAAACAATGTATGCAATTGAAAAAATACTATAAATAATAGTGTTATTGGGGTATTCCATCAGGAATTTCTCAGTAGCAGCCACGGAATCTGGATTTGTGCCCGGTTGGTGGAATAGAATTGAATAGGCTCGCCCCCTGTCACATGGGACTTCAACATAACGAACGGCGAAATGTGGGTGTACGATAAGGTACACCTCTGCCTAACCCGTAGGGGATTTCAGGCGCGATGTTATGTTTTGTGTAAGAACTGACTGGCTGATCAAAATGCGATAATGTGGGTGATGACTTCAAAATGCGTTGTTTTGGGTACCGTAATTCTGGGCGCAGAGATAAAATTAATCGAGGCGACGATATGGCTTAAAACCGTTTATTTTGGCGCTATACAACTTTCTTTTCAAAGTAAACCATCAAACGCCTTGTTGGGCACTATTTATTCTAATACCGTTCTGTATACAACATTAAATGACTAATTATTTTCCGCAAGCACGTGAAATTTTTAGGCACTGAACAAACAACATATAATTGACCGTGTGAGAAGCATGGAGTGCACAATTGAATGCCTGTCACTTTTATGGTTTGGCCCTGGAATTATTGATCGTCATTGTAATAGCCAATTTTAAAGGAAATTGTTACCTCTTAAATTGAAATGGTAAGTTATTTGCAATAATGGGTATGCGGGGACTTATTGTATAACGGGCTGGTGTCGGCAACTCCACGACCAATGCGCGTATTTTGCGTGCGGGTGGGAAATCTATTCGATCCACCTCAGCTCCCCGAGAAAAGCCAGCAGCGCCTTGATGTCGCTGACAGTCTCGCGGAGAGTACCTGGGTTACCGAAGTACTTTGCCCTGTATGATGCAACCTCTGGGCAGTGCAGAAGCACGTGGGCTGCTGTCTCATCTTCCTCCATGCAGGCTCGGCACAGAGGGCTGTCTGTGACTCATATGGCAAAGAGGTGTTTGTTAAAAGAGCCGTGTCCAGTGATGGCGGCTGTAACAGAGCGCAGCTGTAGTTTGGTCAGCCGAAGCGCTTTTTTTCGTGAAGCGGCCGTCAATGGTAGGAAGTGCATCCTTGGCCTGCCTACACTCACCATGGTTTAGCCACAGTTTGTGGTGTTATTCACTGGTTCGTTTCCGTACCAGTGTGCGTAGGTACCTGAAGGGGAGTGGCAGTATAGGTCCAGGTCCCACTGCTGCCATGCTTGATTCCCTTCTAGCGAGTTCGTCCGCTGTATCGTTGCCTCGGGACTCGCTGTGTCCTTTTATCCATTGAATGGTTATATTATTGAGATTACCAACCTGGTTCAGACGTTGATGACACTCGTGTATTAACCCAGAGTTGACTGTGTGGTTGTTTAATGCTAGTAGTATAGCCTTGCTGTCTGAAAGTATGCGAATTGAGTGGTCCACAACTTCCCTGGCTAAAATGGCCGATGCCGCCAGGGCAATGCCCATACATTCTGCCTGAAATACCGTGTTATGGATCCCCAATGGTGCGGCTATGTGTATGTTGAGATCTTCCGAGAAGACTCCAGCTCCAGTGCCGGTACCTGTCTTAGATCCATTCGTGAAGATCCGAACTTCCGCGGGGCTTAGACTCTCACAGCGGTGATCCTCGTGGAGTTGGGTTTTGTATTTTTTGTCGAATACGAATTACTTGGGTATCCGATCGTTAATAGCTTTCGCTAGGGGGAACTCGTTATAAAATCCCTCCAGTATCGCGGTGTGTTGTGTGTACTTCTAACCCCAAAGTTGAAGTGTTTCAAGACGTACTGCCGCCATCGTCGCTTCCTGCTGTATGAACAGATCGAGCGGTGGGAGCCCCAACATGGCCTCCAGAGCCGCGTCGGGGTAGTCCGCATGCAGCCTGTAGTCGCCATGCAGGAAGTCTCTGCATGCGTTGCAGTTTGATGGAGGCTGTAGCTAGTTTAGTGCGGGGCCACCAGACCACTGCCCCGTAAGTAATCATGGGTCGGATCACCGTGCAGTATAACCAGAGTATTATTTTAGGGGATAGGCCCCACTTCTTACCTATCATCCTCCTGCATTGCCAAAAGGTTATGCAGGCCCTGTTTAGTTTGTTGCCTATGCGGGGACTTAAAACGCTCTCTCCTTTAGCAGCTCAGCTCTGTGATACGAAGCCTGGTGCCGTTGCACAGTCTGGTTGCATCAAGGTTTCGCATCACCAAAACTGGTACGCCAAATTTAAGCGCCAGCTGATGGGACGGCACGCCCGATAACTCCAGGGAGTTGAGAAATTCAACGGAGTAGGTTTTTTGTTATTATTATACACACATTTATTCTATTTAAGTACCTTTTCATACACACACATACCTTATTAGTAACACATACACAATACACCTTATTGTACGCAAAACTGTTTTATGTCCGTCACATCACCATCTCAGGTCCAGTTGAAAACCAGCGTCGGGCACCAGCTGCTCGGCAGTTTGCTGAACTGGGCCTATTTGGCGCAGCCGTGAGACACACAACTTTTCCCCTTTTTTTTCGTGTTTAGATTTAAGTTTTTATTGTGTAGATTTAAGTTTTTTTATTTTATTTTATTTTATGTTGTGTGCATTTGTGGCATGTGCCAAATAAATGTGTTTTCTTTCTTTCTTTCTTTTTCTTTCTTTTACTATCATCATCAGCCATCACAATGATATGGATGTGTATACTTTTGTTTTTTTTTTACTGACCCACTCGTTCTTTGGCGCTAGCACAGCAGTTGGATGAGAAAATTCTTCAGAAAATAGAATTTTCCCATCTCCGTCGGATTCCAGACGACCCTCTCTCATTTGCAGCAGCTTATTCACAAAGACACCTGCTTCGTGGTCGTTTTACAGTTGGACGCGCATGATGCACGTAATCTGGAGCTTTTCAATTCAGGAGGTTTTCACAGTGGCGGCTCCATGAGACATGCGTTTCATCCGCCAGTGTGCCCCTTTTTTATTACAAAATGGCCCCTCTTATTAACTGGCAGTATCTGTCTAAAGTCGGCTTTTCAAATGACCCCTCCTCCCGCGCTGGGTGGAACGGAAGGCAATGTCATCCATGTTCCTTCTTAGCACTTTGTGTTCCAGAGCCACAGTACCTCTTTCGAACAGTCCCGCAGCTCCAGCAGGCATCGGCCCTTGCGGACCCCTTCCGGTTTGCTGACATCATTTTGAGGCGCGCGTGGAACACGAACGCGCTTTCGACACGGCCTGTCGTCATAAGACGGTTCAACGGCGAGCTAGCTAATTACTCACCGTTCACAGGGTCTAAAGTCGCTGCGAACAAAATGATGACGCCACCCTTCAGCACCTGGTTGCCGCGGATGTCCTGCAAGCTGCGGTTCAACGCCTCTAATGCATGCTTGTGCGACATTGTGCACTCGTCCCAAACTACTTCCCCCGTTTTTGGTGACATTGCATGTTGGGGCGTATCTTCGCATGCAAGATTCAGCGGCAATTTGAAAATGGAATGTGCAGTCCGACCACCCATAAGCAAAGTTGCAGCAATGCCTGAGGAAGCCACAACCACAGTTATATGACAACACGGTTGGTGCAGTGGCTGAGCGAATGGCTGCTGCGTTTTGAGTATGTTTTCATTTTTAAACTTTTTAGAGATTTTTTTTTGTACAGTGTAAATTGGTCAATTTTCATTCATTAATTTATGATTACCTGTCTTTTGAATGGTAAAAAAAAGGAAAAGTAGACATTAATCTATTTTGTAATGATTTGAAAAACTTAAAGCGTAAAAATAAAACAAAATACCTAAAACTTACAAAAAGTGAAAACTGGTTGGGGATCGAACTCGCGAACCATGTTTATTATTTTTGAAAATCTAATAGCATTAAAAAAAATCACAAAAAGTGAATACTGGCTGCGATTTGAACTTGCGAAGCTCGGTTTACAGGGCGGTCGCTGAACCGCTAGGCCACAAATCCTTTGAAATAGCCGTTCTATTCTAATGCATGCTATGACATTTGTCAGTTGTCAAACCGTCGCCAAGAATTGTCACACAGTAGCCAAGAATATGGTTGTAATGCTCTATAGCTGATCCCCCTAAATTAATAGCGTGATAATAAATAGCCTATGTGTTATTCCAGACTATAACCTATCTTTGTTCCAAATTTCATCTAGATCCGTTCAACCGTTCTGGCGTGATTGAGTAACAAACATCCATCGTAACTTTCGCATTTATAATATTAGTAAGATAAGATTAGCCTTGCTAATTGTCCCAGTCTAGCAGTATTTCTGTGGAGTTTGTTCCGCCAATTTTTTTCCCTAAGTAGAAAACTAGGTTGTGTTGAAAAGTTGCCGTTTTGGTTAACTATTATACGTAATTTTGACGTACAATAAATGCTTGGGAATCAGTACTTTTGGAGATTCATTATGGTTCGAACAGTATACTTTTGTACTGGAGTCTAGCCAGTCACATTTGGAAACTGGACACCCGAAAACATAAGGCAGGTAAATCTTTACACTTAGATCTTCTTCTTAGCGTATCGATGGCAAAAAAAAATCAAATATGTTTAGCCCAAAATTCAGCCACGCTAACCCCGCTCTCTGATGCAGTAATTAAATCATCAAGAGCGCAGGTGATAGGGCATGCGGTGCAAGATGGAAGGTGGGCCATTGTTTGTGGGGAGACACCGCATACGCCGAGCGACGTACTCTCCGACCTCCTGTTACGTCCGGCGCACCCTGGGCAATCGACTGTAGTCGATTGGCTAATCCTTTCACCACGATGGCAAATATAACTTAGATTATGTGTACATAATATTAATACATTCTATTCTCCTATATAGAAGAGATTGTAACTAACCAAACATAGGTGATTTTGAAATAGTTTGTTATAAGTCAGTTAGAAAAATAGGTACCAACCCATATTGCAAGTTTTATCATATTTGAAGCTGTAGAGCTAGTGGATAAAATACGGACAGGAATTTTAGTGCATGACGTCCATAAAATTTTGACAGCAGGGAAATATATTCTACGCTATCCGTATTGGAAGATTGACGATTTGCAACTTTACTACTGCCTCAGAATTTTATGATACGGTCTTATAGCTATATGAAATAGAGTGGATTATAGTCGAGCATGCACTTTCCATGATAAAATTTGTCTATCTATACATATATGGTTAGATTTGAGGCACGATGCATAAAGTATTAAGGAGATACTTACTCCTGAAGTATCTAGGGATGGTGACCAGTAATTTTGATCCTGCTCCTAGTCTTAGTTTAAAATAAATCTTTAAAATAATTGTTTTTAAATATTTTAATAAATATCTTAATACCATCGCATTTGATATGTAATTTATTTGCCAAAAACTTATTTGGTTTGCTTACAGTTTACACGTAAAACAATTATTATTGTAAAATAATATTTTACTTTGCAATCAATTATATTTTCTCAGAGCACGAGTTATGATTACTTCTCGTGTCAAAACCGTTTTTATTTCAGGAAACTTGGTTCTCACTCCAATGAACGTAATAATAAAATATAACATTTAACTTGATTTCCTTATCAAGTTAAATTTCACACGAAAGAGAAACATTACTCAATCCGTTACTGAAACATGATAATATTTCATTATTTGTTTGGTGTTAAAGGTGTTTTGTATTTATGACTTGCGATTCGCTCTTGCTTCACACGGTTTTCATGACTTGACAAATCATCGAGATTTCATTATTATCTATATATTCATAAAAATAATGTTGTTTACATAATTATAATCTTTCGGAATATTTTTTATCTAAACAAATAAATAAATTTGAAGTGTCTGTTTGTAATTTCAAAATAACAAAAAACACAAACATATTAAAATTATTATTTCCTTTATTCATTCTTTTTCTTATTTTTTGTCTGGCTGTCTGTCTGTTTGTTCCGGCTAATCTCCAAAACCGCTGGACCGCTTTTAACAGGATTTTCACTGGCGGATAGGTGATGTTACAGGGAGTAACTTAAGCTACTTTTAGGGATTAGGGTTCCCTGCAAAATCAAAACACATCAAATTGTTAACAAAGTCCGATTCAAATAGGGAAGTAATATTTTTTAAATAATTTCACGCGGAAGAAGGTCGCGAGCAACAGCTAGCTATATATACAGGGTTATTTGTAAAACACCAACAACCTCTTAAGAGGTCATTATTCTCATCATTATGAACAACTTTTACTATGGGACCAAATCTGAAATCGCGAAAAAAAAAACAGTTGTTCCCTACATTTTGACGAGTTAATCGATCATAAATGTAGGGTAGAGCTGATATTTTTTTTCCCGATTTTAGGTTTGGTCCCATAGTAAAAGTTGTTCATAATGATGAGTACAATGACCTCTTAAGAGTTTACTGGGATATCTGGAAGGTTTTGAAGGGACTGAATACGGAATACGCTCAATTACGATACATACCTACTTTAATTACTTTTAATATGTATCAAAGTAAGAATTCATATTAAGCTTCAAAAGTTTTGTGTAAGCACTTTCTTTTCCTTGAACTTTAACTAGCTTAATGGTAACCTTGACCTAAAGCTTCTTCGATAAATGTTCTTTAGCAGTCAATGTATTTCAGGTGTTTTCGAGTTGTTGAACTAGAAAATTAAAAACGTAGGTGTTGAAATGCAGGTGGTACCTTTGTATGGTGTATTCGTAGTGGATTTATTGAAAGGTAAACATAGGTGTTAAAGTAAAGTTTTACAAAGAAATTTAATAACTGAGTTAAAATATTATTATGGTTCTCATAGACAACTGACAGTTGGTACACGATCAAAATAAATAATTATTTATTACTACAAAGTTCAAGTACATTGCACTGTATACAGATTGAAGTTCCTTTACTTTACCTATTTTAGTATTTTTTTTGGAATGTGCGGTTTTGGTATTAAAAATAACATACACGAAAAAAATATATATCCGTTTTGAAAACAAACCTTTATTCTATTTGCTTTCTTCAATTACTCCTTTCCATAGTGGATGAAAAAGAAGTATTGTGCTCGGTACGTGTTGTTTGCCAACACAATTACTTTTTCCTTCATCTTTAGTCACCGCTTATTGGATCAAGCCTTATTGAGAGGTGAGCAAATAGAGGGTTCCAATCGACAACTTGATTTGTTTTCTTATATTGTTGCCCTTTTTATCTTGTGGAACTGCAGAAGAGTTTATTTATCAATTTCCATCTATACAAATAAATAAAATTTAAGTGTCTGTTTGTAACACCAAAATAACAGCTCGTTAATTAATGCATTAGGAAATATATACGGCACTTATAACAAAAACACATTTATTTCCATTTTTGTCTGTCTGTCTGTCTGTGTTTGTTCCGGTTAATCTCCAAAACGGCTGGACCGATTTTGACGGGACTTTTACTGGCAGATAGCTGATGTTATAAGGTCTTAGGCTATTATTATTTATATATTTATTTTACAAAAATAATTAGGGTTCCGTGCAAAAAAATTAAAACCCTTGAAATTGTTAACAAAATCCGATTCAAAAAGGGAAGTATTTTTTTTTATCGCGGCCAACAGCTAGATATTCTTTATAACTTATTACTATAATAAGTGCTATGGTTTGTGAAGATTGATGGATGTATAGAGACGGATGTTTGTCATTCTTTCACGCAAAAGCTACTTGGATTTGGATGAAATTTCTGCCACAGTTTATAACCTGGATTAGCACATAGAATATTTTTTATCCCGGTAGTACGATCCCATGGCACAATAAGTGAACTCCACGCTAGCAAAACCGCGGGCATAAGCTGGTGATTTATAACGAAAATGAAAATAAATTCTGATAATTATTTCAACTTGCAGTTTGGAGAACTGGTTGTTTTGAAATTTTAGCAAGTTTTGAATTAGACTCACAAGCGCGTCACGTAGTGAGGTCGTGTCTCAATCGATATCCGTGACTTAATCGAAAAAATCCCGTGATTAACCACCCCTATTCAGTCATTTAAATTCAGTAAGACAATATTAAGTTCAAAACTAAGTAGGTACATATCGACGCCCCCAAGCAATAAGTCGGTAATCGTAAAACTTAAATTTTACAGGAGAAATGTTTTTCTGTTTTTGTTGAATAGCTTTTCAACGAGTCGGAGTAGTGAGGTCATTGATACATCAAACGAAAGCTAATTTTTTGTTTAATTCAATTATTATTTTTAACATTAAATTTTGTGCGTGAAAAGCCTTGCAATTTAAGAAAATAAATGTTATAAAAATATATTAGGTAAATTGTTTAAGTAATGTACACTTGCGGCATTATTGCAGTAAATTTGTAAACAATATTGGTGCGTAACATTACAATACGGACTTTTCCAGCGTAATTTTTCATCTTGAAGACGTTACGTAATTTGTTATTACGGTGTTATTGTGGTTATTTTAAATTGACACAGTAACCAGTATCGTTACAGAACATTGTTTTCGGAGGAAAATTCTGAAAAACATTTTTGTGTAACCATTCAGTGCTAATAATTTTTTATCGAATTTTTAAAGTGTAATATGTCTAGGTTTACAAGAAAAGACTGTAGATGATGAGTATAATAACGTTTAATAATCACAAAAATAAAATCAGAGTCGAAAATTAACATCTTAACCTTTAGAAAAATTAAGATAAACATTAAACAATTAAAATAATTGTAGGGACGTCAGTCATGTCAATATTCATGATTAAACCTTAAAAACTAGAACTATATCAATGATAATTAAACACAGCAATAAAATAATGTCACAAAATTAACACCTTAGGTTTTACAAATATTTAGGTACTTAAATAACTATGAATTTTAATGAGATCAATTACTTAATTAATCAGTCTACATCCATGGCAATTATATTTTAAACAAAGCAATAAAATAACTTCACAAAATTAACACCTTAGGTTTTAGAAATATGTACCTCGGACTCGTCCTCGACAGCCGATGGAACTTCGTGGAGCACTTCCGACGTTTGGCTCCCAGACTGGAAAAGGCCGGGGCTGCCTTCAAGCGGCTCCTGCCCAACCTGAGGGGGCCAAACGCCTCCTGCCGGAGGCTCTACGCGGGGATCTTGCGGTCCATGGCCCTTTACGGGGCCCCGGTGTGGGCGCGTTCGTTGAGGCTGCGAGCCGCACACTATCTGAACGCGCCTCAAAAGGTGGTAGCCGTAAGGCTAATCCGTGGGTACCGCACGATCTCCCGCGAGGCGGCGAGCCTCCTTGCCGGATTGCCGCCATGGGATCTGGAGGCCATAGTCCTCGCGCGCCTGCACGAGTGGCGCGCGGAGGCACAGCGCCGGGGGGAAACTCCGCTGCCGCGGCAAATTGTCACGCAGTGGACAGACCTCCGCCGAGATCTCATGGTGACATGGAGAGAGCGACTATCGCAACCCCGTGCAGGGCACGCCACGATAGTGGCGATAAGTCCCCTCTTTGAGGAGTGGCTAGAGAGGCGCCACGGCGCCCTCACCTTCCGCCTGACGCAGGTCCTCACCGGACACGAATGTTTCGGGAGGTACCTGCACCGAATTGGGGGGGAGGAAATGCCCGGGTGCTATCATTGCGAGGATCGCCCGGAGGACACAGTGGAGCACACCGTGGAGGTCTGCTCCGCTTGGGCGAAGCACCGCCTTGTCCTCGTAGCGGCGATTGGCGGCGGCGACCTCTCGCGTCCGGCCCTGGTTCAAGCCATGGTCCGGGGCGAGAGGGAATGGGAAGCCGTCGCCTCCTTCTGCGAAGCAGTCATGCTAGCGAAGGAAGCAGCGGAACGTGAGAGGGAGAGAGCCTCACGTCCCAGCCGCCGCGGGAGGAGAAGCACCGGGCGTCGGGGGCCACGTCGTGATGGCTCTCGGCCACCGTAGGCGCGGGCCTGTGGACGGTGAGTAATGTGCTAGCTCGCCGTCCGTCCGTCGTATGACGACAGGCTGTGTCGACGGCGCGTTCGTGTTCCACGCGCGCCTCAAAGAGATGTCAGCAAACGGGAGGGGCCCGCAAGGGCCGATGCCTGCCAGGGCTGCGGGACTGTTCGAAAGAGATACCGCGGCCCTGGAACATAAAGGGCCAAAGCAGGAACATGGGTGGTTTTTACTCAGTAAGAGTCTGACACTCCCTTTCGCTCCGCCCAGAGCGGGAGGGGTCATTTGAAGATTTCCCACCCTCCAAAAAAAAAAAAAAGGTTTTTACATATAAAAAGTAACGAATGGACGCGATCTCATACAGACAAATGTTACTGTTCTTAATTATAATAAATATAACAATATTGTAACAGTAAACATACCTCATCTTATAACATTTTGGCAAAGTTTGATTGGAAGACGTTTCTACTGCACTATATTCTTGACAACTCTTGCAAAGTACATCTGATTCTGGATCTGAGATTTAAAAAAAGCAGCTTAGTAAACATACTTACATACAAAGATATTTATCATCTATGTAGGTATCATAAAAGCTTATACAAACCTTGCAGCAGAGATTGAATGGAAGTACTCGTAGATGTATTTGCATCTCTTTCTGCACAATTTCTATGATGTGTATCTGGCTCTGAATAAGAATAAACAATCATGTAGGTATTTAATTAAATCTACGATTCATACCTATGCAACAAAAAAGACCTTGAGACTCGGCAGGTAACATAAATCTTTATTTTGTTAACTAAGATAACCAACCTTCTTTTAAACAATAATGCCTGCACTGCATGGGTATACAGGGAATCGAACCTGTAACGCTCGTCGTTATGACAACGTGGCATGCTGAGCAGAAAATCAAAGAACAGTTAAAAAAACACCTTGCATTGTAATCTATACTTATATCGAAAATTAAAATTAACAGTTAACTAGAAGAAGTTATAAAGTAGGTAAGTACGTTAGCACTTACCTTTAACCGTGGTGTCAACCATTAGAAGCATTCGTCTCACACGAGCATTTTTTAATTTTTTATGGTTTTTTGAATCCATAATTATATTTTGTACAATAGCTCAACAAATAAATAATTATTGTACCACTAACACTTATGTAAATACACTGTTTAGATCACAATCACTTGAAGTAGTAAAATGATTTTAGAGCACACGTCACGTTTAATCAAACGAAAATATGCTACTGTTTGTGTAAACAAACATTACGCACCGGCCGGCCGACAATATCACGTGTTGGCGGTGTGGCTAATATCTATTACTTTCTTATTACCATAGAAAGAAAGAGACCAATGCGTCTTGCAAACTGTTGGGCGCACAAATATAAACAGCGAGATCGAAAACGGGGCCAGACGTTTTCAAATTAGATACGTATTGCAATTTTACACATATTTATTAATGAATTATTTACTTTATAATCCTTGTTAGTTCCCATTACGGTCTAAGCTGACTAAAAATAATTCGACAACAACAACGTGCTAGCCTTTACCAGGAACTGCACGAAATTCATTCACGCCAATAAGTCGGTAATAGCAACTTACCAAAATTAAATACGAAATACACTTTTGTATTGATACGTAAAGATGTTTTTCTCGACATAATTTCGTTTTTTAATTTCCCTACAATAAAAGTGTTTTTCACGATATCTTCGTAAATATCACTACGAAAAATGTGAAATAAATTTCTAAGATGTATCCTAACCCATAGGTTTCGAATTTGACATAACAATAAAAAGTCCATAATAGTACATTACCGACTTATTGCTTGGGGGCATCGATATATACAGCGACTGCAATAGGACACAGCCGTCAAAGTACTCCTCCGCATCGCTGTCATCCGGGAACGTGCGAAATAACAGTTTTTGTTCGGTATACATTTAATTGTTCGCGTTAATTTCGTCGACTTTTACTTTCGATAAAGGAACAATGAAATAAATCAACGAACGAAATGCGAGTCATTCAATTTCCTCACGAAAACTTTTCCCATTTGTTTTGAATGAATGCGGATCAATTTCACAATACATTTCCGACAAAATGTTTCCTGACTCACAATCGTAAACCCAACTTTTTTTCCACCGCTTTACGTTGTTTAAAAGTTTTAACCGAACATAATAGACAAGCATGGTGTAACTTTACCAATTTTAAAGCATCAGAATTACACGCGATTTTGAACCTTATTGTTTTTACACAAGGGCGAAGGGAAAAGTTTCACAATGTTGTGAAATTTTTCACTAAATTGACTGTGTGATTGAATTTTCAAAAAATAAAACTATTAAAAGTTCCAAAAAGCATCAAAAATAATTCAGGTTCAAGCACTGCGTGTCTTATTAATAATTTTGCTAGAATTTTAAGAAAACATTTTTATTTTTCACAATATTAGCAAAATGTCGTTCCGTAATGGCTTTGTTGCTGGTTGGCATATTTTTTCTCGACTACAGGAAGATAAGACGGGATTACCTTTTTGGAATTTACTTGTAACGATGGGAGGCTTCGCGAGCAAGTCTCATTGTCCAGAAAATGGAATATGTTATAAGAGAAATATTAATCGAGGAGGTCCTTTTGTAAGTTCCGATTTTATCAATTTCAATAACATAAATATCAAAATATTATAGCGATATATAGATTTTTCAACAGATTTAGAATGATATGAAGAAAAAAGCCTTCATAGCAACTTGGGGTTGTTAAAATGCGGACTTGTACCAACTTGACTATTTAAATTCATATGAAATTTAGACATCACTGAAATTGGTAAATTAAAACATCGTGAAGTAACCTGGACTTAGAATTAATATAAGTTTCAAATCGCCAGTCCTCCTTGAGTAAGATGATGATCACTACCCATGCCTTCGCTGTATGAGTCCAAGCTCAGGCCTTATTATTGGCTTCTGGTGGTATTATTACTATTCAGAACGGTAAATAATACTTATTTTGAATAAGCGAAATAAATTGAAAGTAACAAAATATGTATGGCAGAGTAACCGGAACCCAGCTGCACAATGTTTCATGAAAAATGACCGCTGGAGGCATTATTGGACACATTCGTCAGTTTGACAGGCCCAGTTAAGTGGTGAGGTGAATGTGGACCGGGTATGTTAGCACTAGCGTACAATTAATCTCCGCTTGAGTGAAATTCCTGGTGCTCGCGAAAAGCGAGTTATGAGCCTCGAGAATTTTGCTCGGAGAACACTAATAATTTATTTGGACTAAGAGAACAATTTTCGGCAGCCGGTACCACGGAAAACAGTAATGGATAAATAATAGGTACACAATTTTCTTGAACTTTTTAACAGAGTTTCAGCTAATGGAAGAAAAATAATTCAATTGAAGTAACTGAAGCTATTGAACTAAGTGGATTCATATACTTTAATTTAAAATTTATTATTTTTCTGCCGCTACTAGTACATTATCAATTTCAAACTTCCATACAAAAAAAAAATGTTTCAATGAATATCTGAAATGAATTATGGACTAATCCATATAATTTTCAGATCTTCATAAATCTTTTTTTTTTTGTATTTTGAAATAAGCCAGTATTTTAGTATTATATTTAACATTAAATAAAACCTAATTGAAATCGTTAAAGTCCTTGACTTTTTATTAATATAATAAGTGGCAATAAAGTGCTTGAGTTCGGAAAATTGGATTTCTTCAATTGAAAAGCTTTCCGGGAGCCGAACACCGCCTGAATGGCTTTCTTTATACTTCTTAACTATTAAATAGGTCCTTATATACCTGCATTTACGAGAAAGAGGGTAAATCGATTGTTTAATAATAAAACAGGAACATGAGACTCCTAAAAAAAGACAAGAGGATCGAAATTGTTACTCTTGAATTGTTTTGTTTCGATTCTTCGAGACTGTAGAATCGAAACGTTTTCTTCATATAAAATTCTTCAGGTAAATATATCCTAAAGGTGTGATACACATATACTGAAAAATAATAATCTCTTTTGGAGCTATATGTTTGTAAGAACGGTTCTTGTTTCCTCATTTGAAATTAATTAAGCTTAATTCTTAAGTTAGCCTCTTAAGAGCAGCTTAAGAACGTCTTGTACTAATTACTGCACTTTGTGTTTGCTTTCATAAAATTGCAATTTAATATATTATGTGTAGCATACGTCACGCCTGTAACAGTAATCTGTGAAGGGGTAGGCAGAGGCGTACCTGATACACCCACTTTTCTCCAGTTATATATAAGTCCCTTGATTTCCACTGGGAAATCCTGATGGAAAAACCCAATAACACTTTGCCCGACCTGAACTCAAGACCTCGTGGTCAACTGCCGCGCTTGCGACCACTAAACCATCGAGGCTGTCTGCAGTCAGAAATACAGGCAGTATGAAAATTGAGCGTAAAAGCGGTTTTTGTATTAATGTCACTTGATGCCAGAAAAAAACTTTGTCTTATTTTTCCATTGGCTTAAATAGATTTAAAGAGAAAAAACAAAACGTACCCACCTACCGGAAGTAATATAAGACATATAACATTTGCTAGGATCAACCCACTCCATAACTGCGTTTTTCGAAGTTTGATTCAAACAAGTTTTATAAAGCATCTTTACCGCACTAGTTTTATAAAAGCAACCAATAACCCCCACGTCTTCTTTAACAAGCAAAAAAAAACAACCAGAAAAAACGACAATCTATTGCAGTACTAATGAGCTTCTAGAACGTTCTTCTTACTTCCATAAGGAGCTACATTTTGAAATAGAGAAACAAAAATGACTCGTCTAAACGGGAACAAGAATTCCTATTATATGTCTTCGCTTTAACAACGTTGTAAGGTGTACAAGATAATAGCTCTGCAACACGACACCTCCCCCTTAACTCCCGTCCCTGTAGGGTCATCAAATAACCGAGTTTCATGATAACAAAATAATATCCAAAGAATTTAGAATTGTCTCGAAAATAAAAGTGGAAGAAAATTAAGAAGAAACTTGATATTTTATGTTTATTTTGTTAAAAGAAATGTCCCAGAAGTGAAATGTAATTTATATTATTGTTGTCCTTAGTTATAAAGTTACTGGCATAATTAACTGTTGTGACCTATCAGTCCGTTCCCATTACTTCTTCATCGTATTATTTTTCCTTCTGGCATAGTCAGTCACTTTCAGACCACGCTCTTATCTAGAAGCTAGGTTGCAAGCTGAAGATCCAAACAATTGAAAATCGGTTTCAAAGATATCGTTTGTTTCGTATTTTTGCAACGACTCCTCGTTGTCGCTGATAGAAAATCACTTTTTCGATGATGTCTGGCGTACTAGGACTAGTCGAGAATCACAAAAAGTATAACCACATGACATCTACTTAGGTATATTTAAGAGTGAGACCGGCACCGGTTGCGTGCACCGGTCGGTTCTTTCGATATCTATACGTGTTTGTCGATATCTACATCTATACGTTAAACTTGCGCCGGTCGTTAAAATCGCACGTAACGAAACTCCCGACCGGCGCACGCAACCGGTGCCGGTCACGCTCTCAAATAGGCTTAAAGATAATCTTTTTCTAATTCCTATGAAAATTTTGCATTCTTTAAAAACTTACATTTTTTGTAGCCTGGCAACCCTAACCAGTAGTAATCTTGGAGTGCATTAGTGCTGACAGTGCGATAAACAGGAAAGGCCAAGACTGTGTATTGTTTTGTTTGTGAAAACTACGTTGTTAGAGCAGTGGATGGTGCTTAAGTATATTGACGCTGAAACTAGGCGATTGTTTTGTTTATACAGCTTTCGGTGTCTGTTTTGCTATGATTTGAAAAACTACAGTACAACGACTGAAAGTAGTGCAACAGCGAGGGAATATAAGTAATTTTTAGGAGTGCCTCGTAAGTAAAAAGCTGGCACCTGGGTTTAATTCCATATTCGATCAAGTAACTCTGATGATGACTGATCTTTTCTTTGATGACTCTTGTGGATGGAAAGGAATCTTGCCTTCTTCAGTGAACCATGCTCCATAATTGGTATGAATTAAAAACAGGGTTCCAAATTATCAAGATAATTATGAATGACTGTGCCCATGCGCTGTTGCCCAAATGCCCACGTCCTTCGTTCGCGTAAAATTATTATAAAAATATTAGTTCCCTATTTGAATCGGTTATTGCTAACAATTACATGGGTTTTAATTTGTTTTCACGGAACTCTTTTTCTAAAACAAAACCTAAGTACTCCTAACATCAGCTCTCTGCCAGTTATAGTCCCGTCAAAATCGGTCAATCGGCTAATCTCCAAAACAGCTGTTGATATTTTAGTTGGTTTAATTTAAACTCGGCCATCTTTTATTATAACAGCCACTAAAGTTTTTAAATATTTCTATCTAGTCTATTAATTTTTCATCGTTTCATACTCAAAATAAACGTCGACCAAGGACAGTGTAAATAACCTGATTGACCCAAATACCTAGTGGAAAGTTTGTGCCACTATTCAGGTCGTCAATTAAATGTTAATTGACGTTTCCTTTTCTTTATATACTATGTCGCCTTGTTTAAACATATTTGTTTAGTGATTTAAAATATCATAATGAATAGGCCGTTCAATTAGAGTTACTAATAGTACGTTATCATGATTTATCGAACAAAATATTTTTGTTGTAATTTGATAATCTTGTGAGTATAACATAATCTTTGTTATAATGTTTTCGGATAATATGTACGTGAATACAAAGGGAACGCCCAATTAGTTTCGGAGTCAGCATTATTATTATCGGTTCAAAATATTCATCTAATATAAACAAATCTCTTGAAGTATCTAATAATAGAACAACCTACGATAATACTTTTACTGATAAAATAACTATACTATCATCACTACATATTATAAAACAAAGTCCTCCGCCGCGTCTGTTTGTCAGTTCGTGATAAACTCAAAAACTACTGCATCGATTTTCATGCTATTTTCACTATTGAATAGAGTGGTTCTCGAGGAAGGTCTTAGTACCTATATCATATTATAAAACAAAGTCCTCCGCCGCGTCTGTCTGCCTGTCTTTCTATCCGTTCGCGATAAACTACTGCACCGATTTTCATGCTGTTTTCACTACTGGATAGAGTGGTTCTCGAGAAAGGTTTTAGTATATCATATTATAAAACAAAGTCCTCCGCTGCGTCTGTCTTTCTGTCTGTTCGCGATAAACTACTGCACCGATTTTCATGCTATTTTCACTATTGAATAGAGTGGTTCTTGAGGAAGGTTTTAGTATATAATTTGTCAAGTTTTTTATACATTGGTTGGAGTTGGAGGTGTCGGAAAAAAATAAGCCGACTTGGACCTTTCAACGTAAACGCTGCTTAAACCCTTTGAGATATAACAAAATGATGTATGGTGGAATTGTGTATCTTATATAGGTCTACAGAAAAGTCTAAATGGCATATGTCTATCTCTTAAGGATAACATACTATATCTATTTTAATACTTTAAAAGCCGTAAATTGGCTGAAATTTGGTATAGGGATATACAGGGTTATTTGTAAAACACCAGTAACCTCTTAAGAGGTCATTGTACTCATCATTATGAACAACTTTTACTATGGGACCAAACCTGAAATCGCGAAAAAAAATCAGCTGTTCCCTACATTTTGACGAGTTAATCGATCATAAATGTAGGGAACAGCTGATTTTTTTTTCGCGATTTCAGGTTTGGTCCCATAGTAAAAGTTGTTCATAATGATGAGTACAATGACCTCTTAAGAGGTTACTGGTGTTTTACAAATAACCCTGTATAATATGACCTGGAATAAGACATAGGCTACTTTTTTATGGAATAGGTTCCCATGGGTTGCGGGAACGGTATCAAAATTTCATGATTACTTTTGGTTGCGATAACCGACATCCACGCAGGCGAAGCTACGGGCATCAGCTAGTGTTTTATATACGAGAAATTGATAAAAATAATAAATAGATTTAAGAAAAACTGTAAACGTTGTAACTTATTTTTTTTTATTTATTTCAAAATAAGAAACATTACGCAGTAGGATCCTGGGTAGAAGCTAGCAAATTATACAAACTAGTTCGATTTGAAAAACAAATTAGTTCCAATTTTGTTAGTCATTCAATTACGTCAAAACAAATTAATTTGTATTTACTCAAGAGGTAAGAACATGCCATAACTAAAAGACTCGTTAGACTTACCTTCGGATCATAAGCCACTCAGATATAGAGATTATTACGATGTTCGTAGGGATGGGCCACCAACCTTGCATAATGTCCCATTGTATATTAATCGAGCACTCATCCCACCCCTCGGGATTCTGCTTACTCCGAGAAAATTAAGAGACAACGGAATCTTGTAAAATAAAGTGTTTATCTGAGAAAAATAAAATGAAGACCGCAAAATGGATTATTTTGTCGGGTCTCGGATGAGGGGTGCTAAAATGATTCATTAGAAATTCGGATCTACAGAATTTTCGAGAAAATTTGTAACACAATTCAATTCCAATAAGTATTCTTATAATAATTTTAGTACAAAACCGAAAAAATCAAATTCAATCAGATTAACGTCAATTTTAACAGAAGAATGATTTTGACAGCTCGATAAAATATTACAATTATTTACCTTTCGAAAAACAAGTTATTTAGCGAACGGGAAATCATTTCAAGATTATTTTGTTTTCCATAACGATATTAAGTCATTGATAAGGAAGGAAGTCATGTCCAATTAAAATCTGTCGCCTGCAAAGCTATTCTCGCGTATTACATTAATCCTTAGTTTAATTAGAAGATTAGCTAACGTCTTTCGTCTCACTCTCGCAGTGTCTGACTAAGTAAGAGATAAAGATTAAGAGCAATCTAAGTTTAAGACTTCACTAATTAAGTATTTAATCACAAGAACTAAACACAAAGAGCGTGAGCATGAGTTTATCTGTGTACAAAATATACATTGATATAGGTACTCACGCTTTTTTTCAATGGAGATAGGCAGAATCTACGGAACGCCTCCTGCTACGACCCTTGTCATGCTGCTTTTGCCTCGTCCACGTTCAATCATCTAGTCATATACGTCCAGAAATGATATGTTATGAACACATCATGTTTTGAGTTCACGATATTTCGGCGCTGTTTCAAGCACCATAATCACGGATAAACTGAAGTTATTGCGGGTGGGTGGTAAAAATCCCGTTTCTAGCGTTAATGATAATTTTAGTGACTATGCCAGTTTAAAAAGTGATATGTTATTTTTCCAATAATTGACTATTTTTCCTCTTGAAAAGAATTCCACATAAGTTTCCGTTGTCATGATTAAAGAAGATTTTCAATACACTTTTATGAGCAAGTTTAAAAGATTTAATACCGATTGTTAACCTCGGTTTATGTGCATTCATAGGGCATAGCAGACGTTAAAGAAATTGAGAATACACAGATTATGTTTTGGTTATAAGAACAACAATATCGTTTGACACATTTTTATATACCTAGGGTTTATGGAGTGGATAAAAATACTGATTGGAAGAAGTAATGTAAGACTCTTTGCTTTTGCACACTATAATGATGTGTAAATAAGAGGTTTGGCATGTCTCTATTAGCTGAGTAACTTTAATGTGCAATAAATTATATACCATCTATTTACCTAGGTGGAGCTCGTGGCTAAATAATAACAGCCGTTCGGGTCGATCTTTAGGTTAAGCCGCGCTTGCCTAGGGTTGTCCGTGGATGGGTGACCACCCATTACATACCGAGTTTCGTCCGTGCCTCGGAAAGCACGATAAGCCGTTGGTCCAGGGTGTCATTTGTAGATCTTTGATAGTCGTTAAGGTAGTCAGTGGCTAGAAAGTCCTACAACCAGTCTTACCAAAGGGTATCGTGTAACCCAGTGCTAGCAGGGTTGTGGAGGTCTGATAGGCAGTCGCTTCATGTAAAATACTGGTATTCAGCTGCATGCGGTGCGACTGGAAGCCGACACCAACATAGTTGGGAAAAGGCTATGCAGATGATGATATTTACCTAGGTGATGGGAAGACCGACCATCTTAAAATTAGTATAGTGATTATGCTGAATGAGAGTACTACCTACTTAGTACTTGCCAAATGAAGAGAACCCATTAGTCGACCAATAAATATAAGGTTTAGGCGCTTTAAGACCCTACTTAGCCTTAGTAGGTACTTATAAAACGAACAACGAAACAGCTTTCGAAGGCCCGTAAAAGGAAAAGTGCTTAAAGGACAATAATAATCATAAAAAGGCTTATTTGGTAAACTCATGTGTTTTGATGGTATGTTAGAAAAGATTTGAACGAAAATGGCGCTTTATTGCACTGGTTTAAGGGTGAAAATATCATAAGAAAAATGAAATGTGCTTTCAATTTTGTTTTCAGTTTAACAGGTATTTTAATTTTTCATTTAATGTATGTGGTTTTATGAATTGTCACTATTTTCGCATATTTAGTATGTATTTTTATAGAAACTCGCACGAAGCGCTTTGGCTACATCGTGTATTATGCGCACAGCCAAGGAGTGGTGGACGTGGAGAGGTGGAGGTCCCTACCTGCGTCGGTGTTCCCAAGTTCATATCGATCGTTCCATCGTCGACCTCATCTCTGTCCTCAGGACTAGATTGAGGTCAAGAGTAGGCCCATTTAATACATAAAAAAGATGTAAATAATACTTTATCTACGTGGTGTAATTTCTTTTCCATCAATTATTTTAATCACAATTTTTACCACCTATAAATAAATGTATCGGCACTATTTCATTCATAAGTGGTTTACTTATAAAATATTAATGAACAACCAACCTTTGTATGTGGCATGAATCGTAAACAACATTTTATTCTCTCATATCAGGTTTTTATGAATGGTTCCTATGATATTTTTATGTCGTTCTTACTATTATTGTGGTCTATGAAATTGGACACGGATATATTTTATTAACACGTTTATAACACATGTAGTTTCTGAAACTTCGTATGTTGTAAAAGTAGGTCATCGTATGACCGCTTTATTGAAAACTTAAAATACAGAAAGCATTTGTTAATGTTTAACAAATCAATACAAAAATAAACTGAAAGTTTAACTCATGAAAGATCTGGAAAACTCTTACGTTCACGTTAGTGTCAATGTGAACGCGAGAGTTTTACAAATTAATGTAGATACCAAGTTGAGTCTTCATTCATTTTTTGTTTCATGACACGGTTGGCGCAGTGGTCAAGCGATTGACTGCTGCGCTGCATGTCGCGGGTTCAATTCCCGTACGGGACAAATATTTGTATGACCTACAAGTAGTTGTTCCGGGTCTGGGTGTTTTTCTATCTGTTATATGTATGTATTTACAAAAAAAAATATGTATATATGTAGTTTATCAGCCATCTAGCTACCATAACACAAGCATTAAGTTGCTTAGCTTGGGACTAGATGGTGCTGTGTGAAAATGTCCAGGGATATTTATTTATTTTATTTATTATTTACAACAAATGTCGTTGAAAAGCTTTCAAATTCATATTCGATCTTTGTGTATGTCACTAAAGAACGTAATATCTTCCACAAGCCACTGTTCACACCTCGTTCTTTAATTATGGGCGACTAAAAACCGCTTATCATTAAACTCTACTTAAATAAATCAATCTTCTCCAGACATCCATTGATTGGTTTTCAATTTTGATAGATGAGCAAGTAATTAAATCTCCTCTAGATCAAATCTCCCGAACATTTATTTTCACAAAAGATATAACGAAAAGAACCTTGACTCGAAAAGTCAAGAGAAAAGATAATAAATATTGGATATCAAAACATCCCAATGGACCAAAAGGATATTGTTGTAACATAAAGAAAGGCTAGATATTTTTCTTAGTTTATAACTAAACAGAAAGGAGGTCCCTTTGGTGGAGGTAGGATAACAAACCTCGGCGTGGGTAATAATCTATAATCATATTAGAAAATTCCTTTGATATTGAATGAGATACTAAATGTAGGAACAGTTGAATATTATTTTAGTACCCGCAGGTACCGTATGAGTCTGTCAAGTCAAGTTATCTATTTGCCTAACTTCTTAGCTACGTTTGGTAGGAATCCATTTACAATGTTAATAATTAATTTTCGCAAATTATTGTTGTCATTGAAACTTCTGCTACATCTTTACCAAGTTCATCAATGCATTTGTTTATTTATTTATTTATATAAACTTCATGTACAAGAGTGGTACATAGGCGGACTTAATGCCACAAGGCACTCTCTACCAGTCAACCTTTGGGTCAAATAGGACAGCATTGTGATAGAGTACAAAAAATTGGTACATACTAATACATTATATAGGTACTGTATACAGATAAAATAAACTAATATATATATTATAATACATACACATTTAGCAGCAGTTTATTGAGTAAATCCATCTGTAACAGCTGCTACGTTCGAACTTCCTCTAATACTAATTTTTTACAGTATCCATGTTTGTACAAAATCGAATAGCTCTTCCTAATTCGATTTCTCCACGCGTCTACAACATTCTTTACAAATTCCACTTTTCTCCAAATGCACTTGTTTACACGTTCCCACAGCAAGTTCTAAATCCGATCTACCCAATTCGTCTTCCACTATTCTCGTAGAATTTTGTTAACACCACGACTCCGAACTCCGCATGCCCGGAATATAAATGCACTTTAAACCCTGGGTGTGGAACTAAAAGGTTAATGTACAAAATCTCTTCCGCTGTAGAAAAAATCAATTTCATTGCTAACTGTCATAATACAAAAAAAAAATACAGCCACGTGCGTGGTCGGGCCACGCACAATGTAGGGTTTCGTAGTCTTACAACGTTAATTTAATCCACTCCCTACGGTCCGATTTGCCTCCGAAAGATGATTTTTACTGTAATAATAAAAAACAAACTTACATTTGAAGTTGCAAAACCTGTGCTCCCATACGTTATGCTTAGGAAAATATGTTATAAAAGTACATTTTATAAGTTGGTTGACTACTTGTCGAGCCTTCTTAGCTGTGATAAATTTTCTTTTAATTTCATAATATATACATAGTATGACCGTGAATTTTTTCACGCACCCATAGCTGGTAGAGGGGGGGGGGACACTTTAGTCTAACAAAAGTTTGCAATTTAAAGCTTAATATTTCACAAACATGTACATAATATACACAATATTTTTTAAAGACCTATCCAACGATATCCCACACTATGGGGTACGCGAGAAAGAAAAATCCCCACTTTACGTGTACGGTACTGGAGATACCCTAAAAAAATACTTTTCGAGATTTTATTTACCACTTTCTCGACCCTAACTAATCATTACACTCATGCCAAATTACAGCTTTCTAGTCCTAAGAGTCTTTGAGCTAAGCAGCGGACAGACAGGTACCCTTTGATAAAACTGGCTGTCAGATTGTCGGACTGTCAAATATCTGCGAATGACAGCCGGGCTGACGGCTAACTCCGGCTGGATCCACAGGCCAACCATAGCAAGTCTAGATCGCTAAACCCGTGTGGCAGTTAGTTAGCCACTAGCCCCTTAAATGAAATATGATGATAATCCCTTAAGACAGCCCGCCTGTACTCAAGAGCGTACCTTCAGGGATTATCTACAATTTTAAATATTTAACCAATTTATTTGTCTGCAGTTTACAAGTATAAAAATATTGTCTTTTTCTTGGATAACGAAAAAATTTTAAAAAGAAACGTGATAGTACTTACTTCGCGGTTTCAAATTGGAAACAACTACTATCCCGTTTCTTCATTGTTCTTTTTGCTGTGTATTGCGCTTTATTTAATGAACTTTTCTATGTGGAAAACTAAAGAAATACAAATATTTACGAGCGATAGACGGGACAAGACGAAGAAAATACACAACGTACACGTACTACTTAGCAACAAATCGGTCTGTCTAGCTAGTGTCACACGCCCGCTTGCAGGTAGCATTCGTGTGTTTAAATCGAAAATGTTCTGGATTAAAAATGTTTTATGGCTGTATTATTCCCAATGCAAATTCCGCTCTATAATTCTTTTAAATCTTTTTGCGAAAACTGTGAATTCGTTACAAAGACCTCATAAAATAATCAGATTTTATTACAATACCGGACGAAAAAAAGTGCAAAAGACTAAATAATAAATCAAAACGATGCGAGCCTCCACATTTACCACAACTCGGACTGGAATTTCCTCCCCACATAATATTCTCATACAAATAATCTTTTTAAAACCTTGTTTTACTTTTAAGAGTCATGCGAGTTCAATAAATTTACTTTTACTGGCACTTCGATCCCTGGTCCCATTTAACTTCGGAAATCCTTGTGGGTTTCCCCTAAAGCTACCATATTCTTCGTGGTGACTCCCGAAGGAGTTATCTTTTAGAAAAAATATATTCGTTCCGCGATAAACATAAATGGGGTCATGAATTAATGTTACGTATTAATGTTGAAACGCCTGAATAACTTAGATGTACATTTGAATGTGGTTTCGTAATAGAAATTATTAATGGTGTATAATTGTATGATTGCTTTACTGTGCAATTAGTTTGTAAGATTAATAATGCTTGTGTTAGAAGGAATGTGTATGGGAACGCTGTAAGGCGGCTGTGTTTTAGGAAAAGGGGGTCATTCTCTCCGGTGTGCTTAGCACAAAAGCGCAGAATTTATATATCCAATCTTTAAGTACCACTTATTGTGCTTGCCGCAAAAAATTAAAACCAACATTCTAGGGGGTTGTATTTTGGATAAAAAAATCGATCGAATTTTCTTCATGTTTGTCACACGTTCATGATAAGGCCTACGATCTTTATGAGACTACCTCCTGTAGAAATTTGTCAGAAACGTCAAGCGTGTGATTCCTGAAAGGTAGGGAAGGTATATTCTCTGATGTCGGAAATAGGTCTTGCGTGACATAATATTATTTTGCTCGTTCATTTAAAATGAATTAGGGTCTTTAATTACCGTATGTACAAACACTCTTCTTAGGCCTAGTCCCATATTATTTAGGGTTGATGAAATACATGTTTATCTCTTCCAAACACCCCTGACCGCTGTCACTCTATCATTCAGTTCCTTTTAAAATATGTAGCAAAATAATTTTGAGTAGTGTTACTACATTAACACTAGAGTCAGTGTTACTCTAGTGTTAATGTACAAAGAATCAGCATTGCCATCCAACGTGGTAATGCTGCCAGCCTTCTGGGCACTTTTCCTGTTGACAGCGATGCGTACGAATTTTTGGACGCCCTGTAACCCTTTTATACTTGTACATATTTTTTTCTATTATAGTTTTGTAGTTTGTAAATAATTAATATTTTGATTAAAGAACCACTATAAAAAAAAGTAACACTACTCGTAATTATTTTGCTACATATTTTAACGTTTCATATTTTATTTCTGTTTGAATGACAAGCAGATGTGTTAAATCAAGCGTAAATACTTGAAAAATAAACGTATTCATATCATACTCTTAGTGTAAACTGTATTTTAAACACACTTGATGTTCAGCAGAATTGAGAGTGTTTCTTTTTTATTATTTACTTAATGAAATGTCTGACTAAGATGTTTGGTGCCGTGTTAATTTGATAATTATAAAACACGTAGAAAGATTTTTTGTTTATTTTAGAACTAAAACAATTTGTTACAACTCACCCGATTGTGATGATCACATCAGATCCATGATGTTTGATTTGTTTTCTTGTTACCAATGTACCTCATCACCTTCCTGCCCTTGTTCCATTTTAGTTGGGGTAGATGACACACTTTTTTTTTCTATTTCGTTTTTGCCAACGCCATTCAAAAGAACGGTAATCCTTTTTTTCTGTATGTTCCATATCAATAATATACAATGAATTTCCTTTACCTCATTTTCTAAAATACCACGTCATCATCATCATCCACAACCCGACTTGACCCACTGCTGGGTATAGGCGCTCTTTGCTTTTGCTCCACGCTCTCGTGCCAGCTTCATCCAGGGTATGGTCCCGCGATGGCAACAATGTAAATACCTGCTTAGAAGTATTTTTTCGAAATTGTTCGTAAAGTTAATAACCATCGTGATTCAGTCTACCTCTTCTAAACTAGCGTGTGTTTAACTAAGCATGTATGTATTTTATCGTATATCTAAGTCTGACTTTAGCAAGTAAACTAAGTTTTCTAAGAAGTACATTAGCAAGGCGCCCACGTAAGTGGCAAGCAAACGAGCCGTGTCTCCGTTGTATCACGCCATGTTCCTTAAGTGCACATAGTACCTGAGTTGCATAGTACAACCTCCGCGGGAGAAAATTGGAGGCTCTTGTAAGGAACTACATGACATAACATCACGCCTGTAACGTGAAGGGTAAAGCAGAGATGTATTTAATAGTACACCCACATTTTTCCAGTTATGTTTTAACCAACCCAGGAATCGAACCCAGGACCTCATGCATAGCAGTCGCGCACTAACAAATTTAGCGATTGTGATGCAAGCAGACTTAGCGTATTATTTAATTGAGTGAGAAGTAGTTAAACACAGAACAAATCTCTCGATACAAATCCACTTCTACAAATAAAATACTACATAACTTCCGTATCCTTTTTGGAAACTTAGTTTTCTGAGTGACAACAAAGTTTGGGTTCCGAGTGTTTCTATGTACAGTCACAAGCACACAATACCTATGTAAACACTTAACAACTTGTAAAAGTGTTTTTCCTACTGCTCCTACTGTTCTGATTCAAATTTCATGTTGTTACTAACATAGTATTTTGGAACTCTTATTTTTATGAAAAAGATCCTATATTCAAGTTACAATCGTTATTTCTCGTGAAAATTGCTTTTAAATTTAGGAAGTGCATACATATTGGTGTTCGTGACTGTACAGCGCATAGTGACAATTCGCCTTCGGGGATACTTCTTTGTTACATGTTAGAAGGGTTCCGTATGAGTGACATTTGTAAATCTGGTAATATTTAGTTTGGAACTCGTGAAAAATGCGGAAATTGCATGAGATGAGGTAAAGGTGTCTTAATATGTTGTTATTGTTTTTTTTCTTATGAAAATTGTTGCGGGACCTTTAAAAAGGCGACCTTAAATCTTAAATAGAAGGTCTACCTAACCTATGCAACAGTTACCCAATCTAGGTATGGAAACAAAGATACATGACATAATATCACAACTGCTATTCCCGAAGGGTTTGGCAGAGGTGTACCTACGTAATAGTACACCCACATTGAAGCAAAGATGTTTCTTATAATATCCAATCGCCGTTACAACTGTAACCTGCTGTTATTTAATCTATAAATCTATACAAATAAATAAAATTGAAGTGTCTGTTTGTAATATCAAAATAACAGCTTTTTACTGAATGCATACGCATTATACAATTTTTTTTAAATTTTTGTGTGTCTGTCTGTCTATCTGTTTGTTCCGGCTAATCTTTGAAACGGCTGGACCAATTTTGACGGGACTGTTTACTGGCAGGTAGCTGATGTTATAAGGTCTAACTTACGCTACTTCTATTTTAGAAAAATAATTAGGGTACCGTGCAAAAAAAATTAAAACCCTTGAAATTGTTAATAAAATCCGATTCAAAAAGGGAAGTAACATTTTTTTATAATAAATAATTTCAAGCAAACGAAGGTCGTGGGCAACAGCTAGTTGTGAATAATAAATTACATGTTCATTTTCCTGCTAAATGTTAAATCAATTTTAATGTTGTAATTTCGCTAACATTGATAGTTACAATATTTTATTAAACCCATTTAGGTTAATATGAAAACGATAAATTGTTTACGACTGGCGAGTTATTGGTACCTTTGTAAGCCGTCAAGACGTAATCCTCTCGTATATTAATTCCTGTCTGATATTGTTCATAAATAATACCCAGAAACGACGCCTGTCTGGTATTATTTTGGGCGATTAATGATATTTTCCCAGTGTGATATATTAATAAGTTTAATTTCGTGATAATGCGGGCAGTTATTTATTAAGATTTTCTTTGTTACAGACAAACATGTCGGCACCAACAACGGACAGCACTGAAGCTATCACCAACTCTGGCTACGGTAGCAGCGATGAGACTGCTAGTCTACTTGTCACCGGTCCCTCAGTCACTGTCATAGTCCCCACAGAAAACAGAACAGTCAAACCAGTTCTGCAAAGACAAGACTGCACTACACACCTGCGACCACAACTGTCAGGTGGACCCGGCAGCGAGGAAAGTGCTACATCTATCAGAATGGAAGAGGGCACTGCAAGAAGCGTCCCCGACATCGAGTTGCAATGTCGGGAGACGGTAGACCGACCTCAGACACTCGTGTCTCCCGTCGCTACATGCTCTCACAGAGGGTCAGTGACCGCGTGCCAGTTAGTTCCACAAACATACTCAAGATGTCGCGTTTGCGAACGGCGGCAGTCCACAGCACCAATATCGGCGCTACAACTAGCGCGCTCTGTGTCGAGAGAGAGCGTTCGCTCGGCCGTGCACTACCCTTGCGGCTGTAGTTCGCTCCACGCCGTCAGTACGTGCCCGGTCATACAACCCCCGGCGCTACTGTTGCCTACAACTAGTGCGAGGATTATCCGCCAGAGTTCGCAGCCTGAATCTAGCGCATGCGCGGCACACTGCCCTCATCACCCCCACCATCACCCCAGCGCCTCCCTGCGGCAGTTGCGTGAACCAGGCGATGGCATCGCTGGAATCGCCGCGGACTCGCTGCGAATCAACGGGGGTATGCGCCCTTTCAAACAGGTAGGTTCCACGATCGGTAGGTGGCGCTACTACAAAATCATACATTGTAGAATTTTTCGTTCTTTAGTTATAAGGCTGTTAGGTGCGTTCAATTTACTCATAGATAGGTGCTTTTAAATTATTTCTGCCGGACGGTTAGCGTAGCGGTTAATATTCTTGTCAATCATGTAAAAATACGGTGTTAATAAATTAGGTACTAGGGAGGCGGTAAACAAGGATTTTCCTGTTGGTTTATTACTTGAAACAGCAATTTCCTGGAATGAATTGCTAAAATAATACAACAGAAAATATTGTTACAGCAAATGAGGTTCTGCAAAAAAGTAACCTTTTACAACCAACAAGCACCGAGGAAAAGGCCATCTTATTAGAGTGCTAAGTTGAATGTCGAAGCAAACAGCTGCATAATTATTGTCGAAATGGCTTTGCACAACTGACTACGAGGTTTGACCTACATTACTTCAACCCTACGTACATATTCTGGTCTGACTAACTGTAAACATAAAAACAAAAAGCATTGTAATATAACTTGTAAATAGCTAAAAAGTAGTAGAAATGCTTTTTGAAAAATTTGTTTCGCATTTTATGTCGCTCGACGCAAAAAATGAAATGTGTAAAGACGAAAGAAAAAGTAAAAAGCAGTTGTAACTAAAGCAATCAGGGGGTCTAAAATGGCCGCTTTAGCAGAATCAAAATAGGATAATAATATGAATTACGTTTAAATTCTTAAAATGGTCATAGACGACATACCGCACCGCATGCCGACTATTATGAATTGTTACCTCTTGACCATTTTACAAATTTAAACGTAAGTAATTCATATTATTATCCTATTATGATTCTGCTAAAGCGGCCATTTTAGACCCCCAGACATTGACAGAATGTTGCACCGTTGTGAAGGCGTCTTTGCCAACTGTTTCAACGAGATGAGCCTTTTCTTAATGTCTGCCTTTGCAACTCACGGCCATTTAACTCGCTGCTACGACACTTAGAAATGTTGTAACACTTTCTCAGGCTCTCAAGGCAATTTCGAGATTAGAATTAGCAAAAAGCCTCGCAAGAAGGAAGAAGGATACTTATCATTTTGGTCGTACACAGTATGTCGGTGTTGTAGTGAATATAAGTAATTGTGTGTATGTAGGCGTATCATTTAGTGTGAATATGAGTATTTTGACGGATCATCAATCACTTCCATAGATCGAAAAGTTCCTTGACAGTCTTATCCTGGCTCCTAGTAAACGCGGTGCAGTTGGCGTGTAAGTGCTGTGTAAGGGTCTTGAGACGGGTTCTCCCTTCTAACCGAATCAAATCAATGTCTTTTGATTTGATTTCTGTTTTTAACCTGCAGGCGGGGCTGCTCCTCTGTCCACAAACCCTGTCGCAGACGCGCCGAGCCCGGCTGAGACGTGCATTCACTGAAGCCACGGGGGATACTGTTAACTACGTTAAAACGGTGGGCTTCAACCTATTGGATTATGCACCGTCGAATACTGCTGTCGACTGTACAATTTCCCTAGTCTAAATTTTCTATTGACCCATATTGAAATCGAAGATAATGTCAATACTTTTATGACTAAAGTAATATCCCACACACTTAGCTGACACAGAAAGTTTTTAAAGCAAAAAAGCACACCACATTGCATTTAGATTTTTAAAATAGATTGCAACGCAAAATTAGAAGCATAGCATGTTAGTGAATAAGCCACGACACGAAAGAAGCCAAACATTTTAACTGAAAATTGAAATTAGTTTTAAACTAGTCCCACATCACTGAAAGTCACGACCCACGTCAGGTTGTACAGTCGAAAAGCAGGTATCTGTGGATTTATCACCAAAGTAATTTGTTAGTTGGCGAATGTGTCGTCCCTATAGCTTCGTCTAATGACCACCGTTAGCCATTCCCCCCACGCCCCTGACATCTTCCCTGGCACCAAAATTGCTTGTCACGAACAAATCGTTTTCTGTTCATCACCTTGTTCAAGCAAAAACGTCATCGTAACATCGAGCACATTTATTCGAAACTTGACAAATTGGCTTTGAATGTCGAGTGTATTGGAGCACATAAAAGCAGGTACTTTTGTTACATCATTATGTTTTTTCACCTCGATCATTTTGTGGATTCATTTTGGAATTCCAAAGTTTAAACGAAAACGTTTTGTCATCGCTTTGGGAACCCATTACTCAAGCAAAATACACAGCACCTACACAATCATTAGCTATCCATTCATTCGCATTGTTTTGATGGATATAGGTAGCGCTATGCACTTTAGATAGGTGATTAGATTGCACAGAAATGTCGCTTATGATGGAATTTTCTTTTATGTTGCTGTTGTGTAATAGGTTCCAGATTATGTCACTATTGTTTTGGTGTAAGGTTATAATGGTTTCATTTTATTAGGTAGGTATTATCATTTTAAATATAAAACTACGTATGAAAACTTTAAGTAGGGAAAACCAAATGTTAACTTTATAATCCCACTCAATGATTTTCTAGGTATTATTAACGTTTAAAAAATGTACTCTAAACCACCACAGAAGAGATTTCTTGGTAACGTTTCAAAGAGATTTAATTCAAGCAGATCCTGTTAATGCAATATTCACGAATGAAGGTTTACTTCGATTTTTCTTTGTAAAATAGAAGAATTTTAGGAATGAAGCAAACACGACCACATAGGTAGCAATACTACATATTTTAAAGTAATAAAAACGGTTTCTGCAAGCAAAGTAAGGCACCGTGATATTGGAGATTATTCTGCATCAAGGGTCCATCAATTTTATTGTGAGACGATAAAATATTCCCACCTGACGGCTGCGGGAACTTCGTTTTCGTACCCCCTCTAGGCCATTTCATGCATAATACTTTCAGATTTTTTATGAGATCATCAACAAAAGATCAAGGTTCATGACACTCGGTACGATTTACTAAGTGGATTAACATGAATAAACCTTAATGTGTTTAATAATGGACAACTTGGCAGTAGACCAGACATTTAGTTTAACTTGATATTATAATACTTGACTGAAGTAAATTGGACAGAAAATGTGTTGTCCGAATGTCTGAAGAGTATATTCGTTCTGACACTGATTATATAATCTCCTGAAATCTCATTGCCTTGTCTGTTACGGGTTGTACAAGGCATTGGTTTATGTCCAAATTTTTACCCAAATTATATGTATTTTTCATTTCTTATGATGATTAGGAAATAGATAGTTGGTAACTCGGGTTAACTTTTGCGTTAGGCACCCACAAGAGGGTACATGCCCGCAATATGCCTTTTAATAGTGTATTGTGGGTAAATTCAATGTTGATATTGAATATTATCGAAACGAGAACCATCAAATACCAATTAATATTATAACTAAATCCGAAGTAACTTTCAATGGATTAGCCCACTACCAAAATGCTTTCAACAAGTTTCTGCATGTTGTATTGAAATACGAAAACGGTAACATTTTCCCTAATGGGTGCTATTATCGTGGAAGTACCGAATAACAAGTGGATTGGATCCAGCTTCAATTACAATTCCTATTGTGCGTAGGCATATAACTGGCAGCGATATAAAAGATAAACAAGGTTATGACTTTTTTTATTTTTCAGCAATCATTAGGTGCCTTTTTATACGCTTTCGAGCCACGCACTTTGACAGTAAACATGCTTAGTGGTAGGGATACACACGTTTATGTTCCAAGAGACATATACTTGACGAAATGTGTTATAAAGATTGTTACGGTACTTTCAAACTTAGGGCCTACTTGCACACACAAATGACTAAAAGAGTGTTAAATGAATTTAAAACGTGATTGTATTTATGAAAATTGTTTAAAAATGACAAATATTGAATGATCTTTACATACGCAAGCTTAGCGCTAAACGAATTCAGTGATTTGTAGTGCAAGTAGCGCTTCGACGAGATAAATAAACTAAACAGACAAATGTACGCGAAATATTTATTCGAAATTTAAAGCCTGGAATCCCACTATTTCACTCCAAGAAAACACGCCTTTTGTTGGTGCTCCATTCTGCCAAGTGTCGGAGCACTGTATAATTAATTTTAATGCTTCCACTGTATGCTCCAATTTGTGGCCGGTGTAAACGCAGCCAGTTTTCAGTGCAAGTAAAGCCAAGTTACAATCTCCCGTCATTCCAGCCAAGTTCTAGTAATTGGCACCAGTCCTACGATATCTTGCCAAATAGGTATTGCGGAATGATTTATTGTTTCCACAACTTTTTTAAAGGGGTTGTTCTTTTGTCTGGTTATTGAATTGATGGAAAGGTCGAGTTCGGTCGATGACTTTACGATGTGTTGCTGAGCCTGGATTACAAGCTACGTAGGCAATGAAATAAATTACATAAGGTTATATCAGTGAACATTGGCACTTCGTATGGAAGTAATTTTACGTACTCAATTATTTCACTCAATTGAATATCACTTAGTCGAGTTCAGTTTTCAATGTGGAACGGCGGATTGGAACTTGGTTACATTATTGTCTAACTGTCGTTTAATTCAGTTTTTAAAATGTATATATCCTTCCCTATGTCATTTCCGCTTTTGACGGATTGAATTGCATCTGGGAATAATTCCAAAAATAAGTTTTATACCTAATCAGCTCTTGGAATTTTGCCCATCTCCATAACATTGGATTGGCCGTCTGGGATCCATATTCTATCTATAAGCCCCAACAGAGCAATACATTTTACACTATCCCTGTCTAGCTTTAGAGGATTTTTCGGTTGAACTTTAAAACGATTTTATCTATCATGCACCACATTTTATTTTTAGGGTTACCACCAAATATTTATATCGAAAAGTTTATACCAGACATTTCAAAATTGTCCGTTATTTAGCAAAGAACAAAAAATTGCTTAAAATATTGAATTTCAAGACCACAAATACCCAACTTCGTTATTATAATTCTCTAACAACGAGCCTTGCGAGACCCAAGAAAAATAAGCGAGGCAATCTGATTTTTCATTTACGGACACGCGAATTGAGATGGGCTGTAAAAAATAATGACCCTTAAATTCTAGAACCATCTGTGCCTAACATTACGTTTTGAATTATAAACCAATTTTTCTTCTGTCTTGCATTATCCCAGCCTTAATGCCACTTTCCGGTTCTGCACAATTCATGTACTTGTAGAGGTAACAGACCTTATAGAATTTCGAATTTGTTTGGACTTTTTTATGAGTTTGGTCTCAGGGGGACTTTGAAGGCGGATATAAATGTTTCCGCGTTGCTTTTAGAATTCAAGCGATATTTTAAAGAGATGTCTCCATTAAATGATTGCAGTGTCTTGTTAACAAACAACTGTAGCTGTTTGTGGCATTAAGTCCTAACGTTTGTTACTTGGTCTAGACATTCATAGCTAGTGAAACTATTAACTTAATTAATCTGATCTCAAGCAGGTCTCAAGACAAGTCTTTGATTTAGTTCTCTTCAATGCTAATATCAATTAATTTGATTATGGGTTACGTTTAAAATATTTTGTGGTTCACTCTGCTGCGTTGTAAAATGTTCACGTTTCTATTTTATTGACATTTAAAGGTAGTTGTCTTATTAGCACATACTGAAAATGGTATATATCGATCCATGCAGGATCTAAAAATAAAATAAAAAACAGTCTTTGTAACGTTGTTTGCACGGTTGACGCAGTGGCTAAGCGATTGGCTGCTGCACTGCGTGTTGCGGGTTCGATCCCCGCACGGAACAAATATTATATTGTATGACCTGCTTGTTCATGTGACTATACATGTATGTAAGAGCATCCACGATACTGGAGAAATTCCTAGTGTAGGGCAACGTTTGACAAAAAGAAAAAAAAAGCCTTTTTCGCGCAACCTTAGTACAGTGAGGGTGACTGACATATCCAAAGACTTATCCAGTGTCTACATATGTAGAAACAAAAACCGAAACCATGACTCAACGCTAAAACCCTGTGTTATAACAGGATTCGTTTTTTTAACGTTCAGTTTGTCTTCATCACTAAGCTTTAAACAAAGATTACGTCATTCGATCCAACTAAGAGAATCCCTACACATATTGGATTACTATCATGTAATATTAACAATATTATATACGAGGAGCATATTGTCTCTATTCCATATTTGTCTTAGTTGATCGCGTCTTTATTAACTGCCTGTCTGTCTTCAGATTAATACTAACTCCGATATTGATAACCCATCCTAATAATCCATACTACTTGGATTAAAGCTTCGTCTTTGTATAGATTACATAAATGGGCGAATTGTGTCTAAACTATTAACTAGGTACTCCTCTGCCTAACCTAGCTATATTTAGAGGTTAAAGCCTCTATATTCCTCTATTTATTCGCTCTCATTTGCAGCATTTTAGTTACACTAAATGGCGTTAATCTGGAAAATCGAATTAAGACCATTCGACCGTCAGTTATTGCTCCAAATGTGTTTTGCATGCAACCGATTGTATGCTGATTAAATTTGGCTCCATCCGCTGCGGTGTCGTGGTCAATATGAAGATAATTACATTAGGCCACAGATTAGCGATGTTCATATAAACTACACTGAACGTTAAAGTGGTTTTATTTAACACGTCATATTCCACGTTTTATGCTTATTTAGGCAGGTACGTTATCAGATAAAAGATTCAGTGCAGGATTCTCAAAATTGTGTTGCTTTAGGTTGATCACGGTATTTTTTTTTTGCTTTATTTCAAGTTATTAAGACAATTTCATTAGCAAATATTGTTATCGTGTTTCAGCTGAGACAACAATCCACCCTTCGTTTAAGATATTTACACAGTGTAGCTAGCGGAGGATTCTAAATATTTTTGTTTATCTCGAAGAAATTAATTGACTTTTTTATAATAGTACTTAACGTTGCTCCTGATAAATTAAGGAAGGAAGAATTAGAAATGAACCAAATATTTTGGTGTAAAGAATCTAATTACGCTGGAAGAAATGTAAAGAATAGCTCTCGTAAGCTGGGGCCTCGTATTTTTCTTCCCTGGAGACTCTTCGGGTTACAGCCTTATTATATGAGAAACATGTGGAAAAAAGAGAAAACAGTAATTCCAATGTTAGCGAAAATGTGTTACGATCGAATATTTTGAGCCGATGTAGTTTTATCGAAAGTAAAGGCCCCCAAGTATTTCCGGGTGCTAATAAATTCATTCCCTACCAAATCCCGGTTCACGATGGCAGAGAAAATATATACAAGAATATAGGAGAAGCCTACCAAGGAAAGATTTTATCTTTGTGATGCAATTGTTTCAGAGAGAACTTTATGAACGAACAGACATCTTTATGATAATAGCACAAACACAGCATTTGGCACAGAACTTGAATCTTATCCAAAGATCATTACTGCTGAGATCATTATGCAAGACGCTGTCTTAGACAGTGGTCTCTGTAATATCTCGTTCAGATTAATGTACCAAAATGGTAAAGAGAACTAGTCGCCGGGGTGCAATCAGACCGAATAATACCCAGACTTCTATACTATTAGACTGAATCCTTTTCTGAAGTACCTACATAAACTTTTAAATATCAAGCAGAATTTTTGCTATTTTCCGTTGATTTTAAATGCTTATTTAGCATTCTGTGCCATCTGTACCAGATGCTATTTCAGCGTTCAAATATCAGTGGTCAGCCTCGATGACTATGGCATGGTTCCAAATCGCCACAATGGGCCCCCATATAGAGGCTTGTCATATAAATTATGCTTTGGATGCGGTCACACAATACGTTCCATTACATTGAACTAATGTGCTATGATCGGGAAATGATATGATCGATTTAACGGGTGAGAAGTATTTTAACAAACAAACATATAAACAATTCAAATCTGTTAACATAACAGTCCGCTTGTGTGCTTTGTTTTGTCAAACACTGCTTTGGGGTTGTGTTTGGAATTACTGTTTTGGTATGTTAACATGGAGAATTTATTGCTTAATTGGTTCTTTGCATATACGTAATTAGGCTTAGGGAAACTGATAATTTATGTGTAATCTGATACGAGCTGTATCGGCTGATAAATTATTTCAATTCATTTGCGTTTTATCAACACAGCAGTTATCTAATCTTTAAAGTTTGTTTCCAAACAAAGTAGTTTACCGCCCATAGAGTAAAAGTGCACAGCGGTGACCTATTTAGTAACTGAAGGTTCAGGCATTGGAGCACCGTTTACAACGAACATACAATTACTAAAAACGCTCTTCAAAAATAATAACAGTGATGTATTATGAAGTGATGATGAAGCGTAACACGCGATAGCTTTGTGTTTGTTTACAGTGAAACTAAGCTATTGATTTATGATACAATAACCGGTTACGTAAGGTTTTATTGATTATTATATCAAGTTCATTCCACATGTATATTTCGTTGCTACCCAACTCTGTACTGTAACAGTCCACTTCATCGAGATGTTGTGATCAAATAAATCTTTTTAAGCATTTATTGCTGTTATCATTTCGCCCCTTAATGTCCTATTTGTGTCTCGGACTCCGTCCTGCTCTTATCTGTCATCAAATTTACGTCCTTTCTCATCTAAATTGATCCACTTTTTATGTCAACTGTTAATTTCTTTTCTTCAGACCTCAGAGTTACTTCATTTTTATTTTAATTATCTGAGTGAAGCACTCACCTTAACGCATGGCCGGCCATAACTCTAGGAAAGCCACATAATGGAGTCCATCCATTTAGATTAAACGTAATACACCGTAAAATTTTACAGCCGTAGCCTTTCTTCAGCGTTGATCTACAATCCTTTTAAAACGACTTTGCTGGAAAACTTTAAAAATATTTTTCGTCACATTACGGTTATTGTTTGTCGTAAAGTGTAGGCACAATCTCACGTGTAATATACAAAAATGTGCCCATGAAAAAGTCTTTGTACATTTGGTATGCAAAATGCTTAACCGGTTTAGTATAATAGGCGGGCGCTTTGCCGGCGGATTGTCAAAATGCTTACCTATGCTTCGGGACTGCTAGCATCGTTACTGAGAATCAGAGTCCTACGTTACACAATGTTATTTTTTTCATGTTTCTTGTTAAGCCATCTGAATTTATTTGATATGCAAACAGTTCTTGTTGCTAAAATCATAATAAACACATTTAAACTGTACCAACAATTTATCACAACTGATGGGAGAATTGAAATGGATCCACAGCGAGGCATTAACGAGTAGATTTGCTGTTCAAAACGGAACTCTACGTCACTTATTTTAAGAACCAAATGTGGTTGGCAGAGGAGTTTCACAAGGCAGCATTGTAGGGCCGTTGCGGTCACTAACGATCTAAGTGATTGGCGTTTGTTATCACATTTATAACGAGATCACTGCAAGGCTATTGCCTCAATTAGTTCAGTGGGTCTCGATATGGAACTAATTTGGTTCGGGTGTCATTTGGGGTAATTTTTTGGGGCATGTGGTCAAAGTTATACTTTCTCATTGATACGTTTTTGTCTGTGGTTTATGTTATGTTATTTTGAACTTTGTCTTTTATTTTTGGATGTCAATAACTTCGAACCGATTTTTTTTTTTTTATATAAAAGTGATAGATCACCTTAAAAATTATCAAGTTTGGGAATAATTTAGTTATAATTCAAAGATACAAAGTAGGAAATAAACATATTTGATGTTTTGACAGAACACTATTTTCGTTTTAATTTAACACAAGCCACAGACAGTTTACTCTGACAAATTCCACGAGCATGAACACTCTCACCGCACAAATTTAAACTGAAAAAGCTTAATTGAGTGTGAAAAGTCAACAAAGTCAAATAAACATTGGAGGTAAGTGAGTCAAGGGTAAAGTTGTAGGCCCAAGGCCACACAACGTAAGTTTGTGCGTAATATAAACCAAGGTTGTCAGGCCATTTTGTCAATGAGATAGGGCGGTATTTGGACGCCGACGTTCGATAGCGTCGGTGCCTGCAACTTGATGTTATTTATGAGACCCTTTGAATATATTTTACGCTGATAGTATACTTTAGGAATAGATTTCAATGGGCGATGGGTGTGGAATGTGGAAGTAGTATTTTCCGACATGTGGTGGTGTTCACATAAAATGATGTTGGATTTCCGTTATAATTTATGGTGATGTTTTTTTTTCAGTTTGTGAAAATTTAATCAAGGGCTGCTTTATATTTCCAGAAAATTTTGATGAAGACTTCCTGTCTTTATATCAAATATCTAAATTGAATAGGTAAAAGAGTTCTTGTCAAACGATCTGCTAAGATAAAATGTATCTGGAGATAAACATAGGTACAGATTTTAAATATTGGTTTATTTGATTCATGTTTTTTCGTAATGTGAAGGAAACAGACCATAGTCAAATTATCTTACATTCTTTGAAATAAATAAAAAGCTAAACTCTTTTAAGGCTGTGCTTGAAAACAAGTCAGAAAATAATAATAATGAAAAACAAAAGTTGAAGATGTTTAACAACAAATGAGTCGTACAACTAGGACTAGGCTTCTGAAATAGTTAATGACCAACTTTTAATTATACCTACCCATTGTGACATAATAATAATGATAACTTTTCGTTCTGGATTGAATTGACTGTCAAACTAAAACTTGAAGTTAAATATCTATGTTTTGATATCCATTTCAGCTATCAAACTATTGCTCTAGTGATTTGTCAATAAGTAAATTATTGTTTTCAGTTTAAGAGGATGTTGTTTAATTTTTAAATATTATAAAATTTGGCTGATTGGTAGCCTGGGCCCTTAAGAAAGACAGGCTAGTTTTGATTCTGAATGTTTGTGTTAATAATGTTGAAATACAAAAAATACGGACAAATAACCCGAAGACAGCAGATACTTTACAAAAACCTATAGCAATATAGAATAATACAAAACTATCTTCTGAAAATAAGTATTGGCAATTTGCAAGTTATTGATACCGAAAACTTCTTTGTACGTAATTTTTTTTAAACATTGTATGCAGCCAGAAATTTTTAGGCCAGTATGCATGAAACTTAGTTGCAAAGGTTTGAGTGTGACAGACGTACGTACACACCTATATATTCACCGCTAGACAGTTATTCGTGCAATCCTAGACGTGGAGTTTCAGCGCAATTCGTGAAAATTCTTGTGTTGCCATATTCAAGCTTGATTTGTTATAGGCATATCAAAGTTGCTGCAATTACCTACAAAATGTAATAGAGCATACTATGTGGTACAGATGAAAGTAAAAATATTGCTTCTGGAAAGATTACTACGTGGACTACATAATACAATAACATTACGCCTGTTAGGTATTCCTTCAAATGGTTAGACTGAGTGTACGTCCCATGTAAAGGTGAGCCTATTGCCATCAACCGATCCCGACCCGGGAACCGAACCCGACTTCTTGACCTTGACCCGCTTGCTCGCACTCGTCCAACGAGAAAGTCAAAAGTTATGTTTAAGTCCATCAACTGGGCACAAACCCAGACTCCTGAACAAAATCCTGCTGAAAAACCCAATAACACTTTGCTCGACTGGGAAGCGAACCCAAGAACTCATGATCAGCAGTAGCGCTTGCAACTATTAGACCAACGAGGTAATGCAATCAAAATCAGTCCCTAGTATAATCCAGACCAGATCACATCAGTCAAAAAGCTGTCAAATTGACCAAATGAAAATAAATATCCACATATAAATTGACACGCGCTTTGGTTCAAAATAAAATAAAACAATTTATATTTTCTCAACCACTATTCCCACATTTTTAATCAGGTAAGAGTGAGTTCACTTCAATAGTTTGAACGATGAGGTTTGATCGGCATCCAAACGCCTCATCGCCTACATAAAAGATGAAATAAAACGCAAGTTCCATGCATTACAAATGATATTCACTTCGGTGAACATATTTTTATTTTATTTTCTTTCACAAACTGTAGACTGAAGCACGTACAGTCCTAATGGCCTACATTAGTTTCAGTTAGATCCCATTAAACTTTTCGTTAGATGGGATCTTGGTTCCACTACTTGAAGATTAAAATAATTCTGTGAAGAGAAAATTTTACATTAATCTTAGCAACTAAAGCACAGAAATATTTTTTACATAATATCGATCCATACATACGTACATATCAAAGTCGCTTTTCTTGTCTATGTAACCGCGCTTATTTCCTATACTAAGCAATGGATTTTGATACAGGTTTCACCATTATTTAAAGAATTTATTCCTGCTAGTTTTAAAGTAATTAAAAAGCAAAAAAGTCAGTGGTTTATTATTTATTAAAAACGTATGATGCTAGGGCAGCCCGCTAATATTTTTAAAAGAGTAAGTAACTACACAGAAACGAACACATCTTATGAGAAGCTAACATCAATATTTAAATGTGTGATGTACGAGTAAGAAAGTCGTAAAACAACCTGTCAAAGCAAAAAATACTAGCTCAAGATTTAACGTGGCAGTTGTTACGAAATCTAGTCCAGCAACCCCGATAAAACCCACAAGATTAAAGACATAAAAGTGCTCTCAAAGTTACATCAATGTAGGTAAATCCTCTCTTCAACCTGTGCAATCTGTATGAAGGGGTTTCACTTCCCTTTGACGAAAACAAAAAAAAATAACATATGTACTGCTTGATCGCAACAATTATCTTTTAAAATTCATTAGCTTCTTAAAGTCAGGAAAAGAGTAAAAGTCTTCGTGGATAAAAGTTTAAAGTCATTTTAATTTCTTGTTTCTGCGATTTTAATGCTTCGAGGCCCATTCGTAATACTTTTTGTCAGCTCTTTTCCTTAATAGCAATTAGTTCCTTTTTGTGATCTGCAAAAGTCTTTATCAATTTTGTAATTTTCTTTTTTCCGCTATTTCCATGTTTCATTTTCGAAACAAACCATATCCACAGTGAAAATTAAAAACGTTACGACATTCTGATGTTTCTTACGACATTTCATATTTCAACTTAACCACAAAATTAATTATATCAGAAATATTTTCCCAATTATTGTTTTGAATGATTTCACTGCTCTCAATGTATTTAATTACATATTTGTTTTACAACATAATTACGCGAAAGACGTCATATCTGGAAAACTGGAAGCCATAATATTAATTAATTCATTTAAAATGTAATTTGCTCTCATTAAAATTCCAAGAATAAAGTAGAACAAGGTGGAGCATAAATTACGTATAAAGTTGCGCTCTCGACGTTCAAAACAAATATTAAACGGACGTTGGAAGCTAAAGGCTTTATTTGTACTTCCAGTATTAACTTTGAGGATTATAGTGCAGTATGAGTAGTTCCGAGGGTGCAGCTGACCTATTAAAATGCTAGATTTTTTTCAGTTGAATGTTTGGTTTGATAGCTGTTAGGTAACAACAATCAAATATTGATGGATTGTTTGATTGGTGTTTGATTAGTGTCTAGTTGGTGTTGGTTGTTATATCAGGGTTGCTACTTTGCGTTCGGATGCCGCCTGTTTCGGCACAGCCGAGCGGCAAAATCGAATATAAATGTAGGTATAAAGTTCGGATTAAAGCCACCTGTGTTACCTTGAATTGAGCAGCGTCGACCCGATCATGCTTCAGCGATGGGAGAAGATGAACGCAGTTTGCCGATCGACACGAGTTGTATAAAAGCAGTATATTTCATTACAAATACTGCCTAATTGAATGTACCGACCCGAAAATCTAAGTAGCAACTGTGCAATATGGAACGTGACAAAACGCTATCTTTAAAGCTTAGTAGTATATTAATTTTGGAACTGTTTGCTTACACTGTAACTTCAATATCGAACATTATTATTGCCTGTCACTTCGTGAAAATTGGGCACAGGAAACCTGGTTTTCCTATGGAAACTTGTGACACATCGCTGCACTCGTTTCAAGGGATGAATTTCTAAATATCCATTCTGAGTGATCCTTTCATTAAAAAGGATCAAATAAAATTAATTAAAATCCGCTGGATGAGAGATGCACGGAACCGGTCAATGTGGCGACACTTCGGGGAGACTTATGTCCAGCAGTGGACGTCTTTCGGCTAAAATAATGATGATGATGAAATAAAATTAACTGGCTAAATTCCGCAGATGTGATCAGAATCAGTTTTTTACGGTTCCTTACCTCAAAAGGAAGAACCGAACTCCTCGGAAGTGTAACGTAAACTAATGTATTTTAAACATAGGCCACTTTTGGGGCGTAAATTAGAAAATGAAAAAAAAAGTTTTGCAAATAATATTGTGTCACTTATCAAATGAAAGGGCTCATTGTGAACATCTCAAACAATATATATTATTTTTATAATTACAAGATAAATAGTTTTGAAGTTATTTAAGAAACGCCATTTCGCCCCCTCGTTAACTCCGAAACTACAGGGCTCGCACTTGTCCGGTTTTTTTTAAACCTGCTGCAAGTACAAAGTAATTAAATTATTATTTCGTTTATTAATTTTGTTACTTATTTATCACATTTTTAATATTTCTTTACACAAAACCATTAAAAAACACACAAAAATAGTGGTCCACCGGTATCGGGAGCAGGGACAGCGCTCCAGGGACTGGAACATCCTCACCGGCCTCCTGGCACCTCGCCGTATCGACAAGTGCTACCTTCTGAATCCAAGCCCTTGATCCAACCTCCAAGCGAGAACCTCGAAAGATGTTCCTCAAGGCTCTTTTTTTAATGTGTCATATTAAGTTTCGTTACCCATCAACTTAGCAATTTTCGCTCACTCATTTAACTTGACTTTGTAAATCTTTGTAAATTCTTGTTTCGACGACATACCAATCAGTCACGGATTCGCTTTAAAATACTAAAAAAATATCAAACCTTCCAAATTACTCCGTATTAGGTATATTCCTTCTCAACGTAAATTACGTTCAAACACACTCCCGATTGACATGCCAGTTCTCAGAGTTTATAATGCTTGTTTGCCATGGCATAAGCATTGCTTTCAGAATTGCTTGCCAAAATTTTCCTGGAAGTTCAGTTACGAAGTCCGCAATACGGACATGATCGGAATATATGAAGTCTCTGCGCGTACTTAAGAATATAAAGCAGATTTAAACTTGAAATGTACTGAAGTTGGGTCACGGAGGTAAAATGTTGCTGAAGTAGGTACCATTGCTTGACCTTTGACGGCCTCGTTGGTTTAGTCAAAGGTAAACTTGCCATCAATTAGATACAAATCCCGTATTGCCATGAAATAGTATTGTAATCAACTGGACACAAATCACGCTTTACTTTGTATCCAGTTGATGGCAATATGTTCTTTCTCTATTTCAAATGAAAGGTACTAGACATATTTACTGAAAACCCTTAAATATTATTAAGACAATATGAACAACGAATTTTATATAATGTCATATGTACATTTACCATCAACTCAAAAAACAAGATGGAAATGAAGTCAAAAATAAATTGGCGAAATGTGGGTGTAGCTACTCTGCACATAACCTTTCTGAGAATACGAACAAAATGTTTTGTAACAGTTAATTGGAAATGCATAAATGACGGCAAAATGTTTTCATGTGGCTTTTTAATGAAAAGGAATATGTCAGATGTGGTTTTTTGCATCCACGCGTATTGTGACGGATGACCAAAACAGTACGCGAAAACAAAAAGGTTTTTACAATGAAACCTGTTTGTATGCATATTTTCTCGTCACAATATAAAATTGATGCATGTTCGATTTGTGTTGCTAGAAATATTAATTCGTTTCGAATGTAAAAAGTATTTCATGTACATATTTGTATGAAATGCAATCAACAATGTAAGGTTTTTTTAACGTCAGTTAATTCATAATAATTTCAACGTTTTCATTGTGAATAAATTGTACATGTCGGGTGTTTTTACTAAATGATGCTTCCACCAATAATTTTATCTTCCTTTTGCCGACATACTTCCTACCAAATCACCTTTAAAAAGGTGACACGAACTCCTTATTATTGTTTCGCGACCGAAGAATACTTGAAGATTCCACAGGCTGACATAACAAATGAGACCCAATAAAACAATTGAAACCTGAGAAGGAATCAAATTCTTACGCGCGATGAAAAATAAACAGCATCAAAGAAATCGTAATTGAATCTTTTTTTACAAAATATACTGCAAAAGAAACGTAGGCACTTACGTTTTTGTAAATAGAAAGTTTCCAATCGACAGAAATTATGCCATTGGTACATTTGTGAGTGTTCCATTCCAGATATTAAAGTCTTAATTATTAATTTTGTTTTGTTCCCAATTAGGTCTAAGATTTCCGTTTATATTACGGTTAAATTGGTTCCTGTAACGATGTTTCTGCATTTTTAGTAGAGCGAAGACATAATTTCGTACACCCTTTCCGCCAGTTATGTTTAAGTCCCATGTATTCGTAATAGGGGGCGAGCCTATTGTCATCAATCGGGCACAAATCCAGACTCTGTGGCTGCTATTAAGAAATACCTGATGGAAAAACCCAATAACTATTTTCCCAACCGGGGAATCGAACCCAGGACCTCATCCGCAGCAGTTGCACTTGCGATCACTGGACCAACGAGGCAGTCTTTTGCAATTTACTAAACCTCAATCCATAAAGTTGTAGTTGTCATCGGGGTAAGTAACTAGACTTAATATAATAACTTTTTTTTTTTTTTTTTACAAACTACAAAACTATAATAGAAATAAATATGTACAAGTATGGGTTACAGGGCATCCAAAAATTCGTCCGCATCGCTGTCAACAGGAAAAGTGCCCAGAAGGCTGGCAGCATTACCACGTTGGATGGCAATGCTGATTCTTTGGCCAAAAAATAGGCCCGCCCTCTGGTCACGTGAAGAGTCGACCAACCGCTTGGCGATTTCCCGAAAAACTAGGTGGGCACTCGGACCCCATGGCCCTAGTGTTTCAACCCCGAACGGCTCAAACACATAATTACCAATTAAATTATTGTATTTGCGCCGTTTGAGGTTTTCAGCACCTGCAGCAGCCGCCCCAGCGCAGCCCACTGTGCTAGGAAGATGGGATGGCGCAAGGGTGTCGACGCAAGTTGCGTCCCACACCAAAGGCCTACCCAACTTCCATGGCATTATGGTCATACCATCTGGTCTCTTCCCATCGACGCGTGCCAAGCCATTGGGTTCTAAGACAGCTGGCACCCCGGCGGTGGCAAGAGCACGACGGATGAGATCATTAATGCTAGCGTGCCGCGCAATCCGACCTGCACTCTTACTGCATGAAAGGCCATGGTGTCCGAGGCAGTCGACTGCTTCACCACATTGACAGCGATGTGGAGCCCCACAAGGAATAACTGGTTTCCTTCCTTATACGACTTTGAATTTATATTACAAGAAAAGGGAAACCGCTTACAAAAAGAAATATGGAAAGGCACATTCCTTTTCAAATGCAAATGTTGCTGTGAAAATTCTCCTTTTAACCGTAGTTCTTCGAAATAATAATAGCTAATGAGTACATAACATCCCTTGCATAAACCAAAATTCTTAGTAGAACAAATGGCAGAGAATTTTCTTTACCAAGACTAAAATATGAATTTATATGAAGATAGAAACTGAGATGAATGCATGCATACTTCCTCGCTAAAGAGGACTGGGACTGGTGCATCCAACCTCAAAACTCAACCTTGAAAGATTTTTTTGTGGCGTAGTTAATTTTAGAAGTTAGTTTGAATGGGTAATAACCACAGAAATATTAAAAATCTATGGTAATATCTATGGTAATAACGTTGAAGTTAAACATGAGCTATCCTAACTGTCGTTAAGTCGTCGTCGGTGGGCTATATTCTAATTTCACATTTGTTCCAGCCATTTTTAATAAAAAAAATACGTACATCACGCGAGGTAGTCCCCAAAAGCTTAGGCAGAGATGTACCATGGTACACTACATAAAAATTAAAGTGTCTGTTTGTAATTAAAAAATAACAGCTTTTTCACTTAATGCATATTATGAAAGTATATACGGTACGTATAACAAAAAAATATGTTTTTTTTCACTTTTGTCTATCCGTTTGTTGGTTCCGGCTTATCTCCGAAACAGCTGGACCGATGCAGAGATGTTGACGGGAATTTTACTGGCTGATAGCTGATGTTTTGTTAACTAAAGTTTATGTAGCGACCGAAGATGACCTTCGTTAGTTGGTGGTTACCACAGGGCCACCACTGCTCCCCTCTAAAAGTTTAAGCACTTATAAGGGTACGTACTGACAGATGGCTAGCTTATCGCCTAGAGCCTGCCAAATAGCCAAGTAGCCAAGCCGCCAAGCACGCAGTGTGGCCGGTTGTGAAGATTCTTGAACGTTTGTTTCACTTCGCTACTCACAAGGTAACCTAGGCTCTGGACACTTAAGCAAGCCACCTGATAGTGCATTCGTACCCTAATAGTCAGATGAGTTGAGTACATACCTGACTGCTGATACTTAATACATAAAAATACTCCTGATAGTTACCATCACAATCTTACGGAAGACGTTTCATGTGCCTTCGGAACTTCTTATCTGAAAATACTTTATTGGCTAGGATTTTTCGCAAATAGATCACAGATTAATGTCACATCTTTGTAAAAAAAAGTGTGTTTTTTACTCTACGGGAAACATAATTGATAGATTTATGGGTTTTTCTGACGATAATATTGGTGTAAACAACTCTCTAAGAAAGCATTTCACTTCTTATTAACTAATAAAAATAAGCTCAAAGCTCGTGGAGGAACTCGTGGCTAAATACTACAGCCGCTCGGTACTTGTCTAGGTCGGCTTTCCTCCGTACCTCGGAAAGCACGTTAAGCCCTTGGTCCTGGTTGTCATTTATAGATCTTTGGCAGTCAGATAGTCAGTGGTCCAAAAGTCGGACAACCAGTCTTACCAAGAGGTATCGTACCCAGTACTAATTGGGTTGTGGAGGTCAGATAGGTAGTCGCTCAATGTAAAACACTAGTAAACTGCTGCATTCGGTTAGACTGGAAGCCGACCCCAAGATAGTTGGGAAAAGGCTTGCCAGATGATGATTACCTTAGCTTAGCCACGAGCTCCTCCTCCTCCGAGAAAAGTCGTGAGTTCAAACACTTAAATTCCTAATTCTAAATCAAATTATCTCATTTTCAACTATTATCGCCCATTCCACTAGTCTCAAATAAAGCGTTTAATATCGTAATTAATTCCATACTGGACGTACATTAGCAATGCTAATGTTACACGTGACGAGTATCATCGGAAGCGTTCGATTGATAGTCGGAATTCATTCGGTATGCCACAGTGAATATTTATGGTAATTTTACAGAGATGATGTAGATATGCCAGCTTGCACAGCTTATTGCTAACACTGCGACAGTGGAAAGGAATTTGTTCCTTAATAAAATTTAATTCCCCTCCTGAAATAAAATTTTTAGGAGGGGAAAACTGAAAACGATAGCGTTTTATACAAAAAGTATTCATTTTGACTGCCTCGTTGATCTGGTGGTCGCAAGCGACTGCTGAGCATGAGGTCCTGGATTCGATTCCCAGGTCAGGCAAAGTGTTAATGGGTTCTTCCATTAGTAATTTCTTAGTAGCAGCCACGGAGTCTAGATTTGCACCCGGTTGATGGCGATATGCTCGCCGTCTATTACATGGGCCTTAAACATAACTTGCGAAATGTGAGTGTACTATTACGTACACCTCTACCTAACCCTTCGGGGATTACAGGCGTGATGTTATGTTATGTTATGTTATATTCAATTTCGAAAAACCGTTACTTCAAGAAGCAAAGACAGATACTAGGTATCCAAATAAACTTACAATGCAAAGTAAGTTTGGTTAAACGAATGTTGGTGTGTGCTACACTTAAAGTAGCCTGCTACATGGCGAAGTTGCTGCTACGGGAGGGCGTAGTGACTGCAAAGGTTTATACACAATCTTTGTTTCAATAAAGCGGTATAATTAAGACTTATATTTGACGTTATATTTTTAGTTTTCTAATTCAAATTAACTCATATTGTGTTTTGTGTTCAATTTCTACAAATAAAACCTTCAGATACTCATTATTTCATCGATTATTCCAAGTTGTTTTCCACATCTGCTTACTGTTTAGTATGCCAAATATGTTTCTAATAAATCGACAAAACCTCCAATATTGCCCTTGGAATAAATTCCGAATCTATTTTATCATCTTACATTACGTATACAGACGTGTTACGTGTTACGGAAAAGCTGTTTACTGAGTCATAATCAAGTATATTGTTACCAGCTTAATTCAATTTTGAAATAACGTGCTTTTCGTATCAAAAAGCGCTTTTAACAGCTGCATTCTGTAGGACGGCGGGCTAACAGCTTGTGACGGATTATAGCTAAGTGGGCACTAATGTTCTGTATTATAACGATGCTTTACGTTGGGATGTAGACTTCCAAGAGAATACGATGAGAATCTTGATTAGCTCGTATTGAAGAAAATATTTCGTTTACTATTAATTTATGATTGAATTGGTTAATGGTGAAAACAAAGTCAAAGTCAAAGTATTTATTTCAATTAGACCATTACAGGCACTTTTGAAAGTCAAAAACAAAAAAGCAAAGCTACAGTCACAGTCACAAGGCATAATAACTTGCGAAAGTACTGTAGTTGCACGTTCCAAATCGTAGATCTCTACGGAGAAGAATGGGCAAGAAACTCCATGGACACTCTTTTAAATCAAAATATTGTTACAAAATCTTGGTTACATCATTCAGGTTGAGATTATACATATACGTGAGAACGATGTACAAAGACGTGCACATTAAGAGCGTCCAGAGTAAAAGATTAAACCAACAATTTAAGAATAAAGTAATTAAAATACACCGTGGCAGCTAAGAAAATGAGGGTGGAGGCACGTACTGTTAGGTACACCTCTGCCTAACCCTTCGGGAATTACAAGGCGTATTATGTTGTTACTATTTATAATAGTTGAGTGGAATGATCGGTTGTTTTCACATGAAATTGTTACCACAAAACTGGCAGTCTGTTTTCACTCGGTTTCAAAACAAAAAAAAATATGATTCAAACATGCTGCGATCTCCAATCTTCTTACCAAGCATGGTTAATAATGCGATTATTTAAAGGTGCATTAAAAGTAACCGGACTTGACTCCGGACACCGGACTCTGACAGATAATGTGCTGAAATAGCTGTCAGCAGCCATTCTGGAGTTCGGTCTGGCTGGTCGCCTCGATGGGTTAGACCGCTAATATAATTGGTTTTATTTTAACCTTTTGTACGCGCGTGCATAAACGCACGCGCGTGACCTTTCACCGCAAATACCTACAAAAAGAATTGGGATTCCAAATTCTTTATTTCGTATTAAAGAACACCGCACATTTTTTGGCACATATCGTATCGTTGGCGTACAGTACATGCGCTTGCTTGTGACGTATAAGTGTCGTTGCGTGGCGTTCAAAAGGTTAATTAATTTTCAATCAGATGTCCACTTGTTTGATAGCAGTACAGTCATAAATAGTAGGTTAGTTATCTATAAAAGGTAGGCAGCTAGTGCATATTTTTAATAGCTTTTGGCTTACTATATTGATGCCGTAACGTAAAGTAATAAAATAAAATAATTTAAAGAAAAACAAAAAACCCGACTGTGTAAAAACTAATTTTAAAAAATAGGTGAAAAAATTAACTTAAATAAAAACTAAAAAGAAAGAAACAAGCCCAGTAGTTTAAATCATAAATTCTAATGCAGAACAGAACGACTCACAGTCGGGGCCCCTTGGGAAGATTTGATTGGTAAAATTTGAATGGGCCCCGACTGTGAGTCGTTCTGTTCTGCATTAGAATTTATGATTTAAACTACTGGGCTTGTTTCTTTCTTTTTAGTTTTTATTTAAGTTAATTTTTTCACGTATTTTTTAAAATTAGTTTTTACACAGTCGGGTTTTTTGTTTTTCTTTAAATTATTTTATTTTATTTTATACTTTTTAGTTACGATTCATTGACTTCGTTATAAGATGGTAAATTTCGCAATCTAGTCATTTCATTGAGGGAGTTAATATCGTGGGGATTATTTAGTAACTTGCGGTGGTCTAAACTACTGATGATTAGTCCCTTTAGAGACCTAACTCGGCTCAAAGCTACATATGACCTTTAGCAAAAATGCGTGAACTTAAGTCAACCACAGCTCGGTCCAAAGTAGTTCCTTGGAGCTTGTGTACAGTTACACCCCAGCACAATATCAGTGGCAACATTTTTCGCTCTATTTTACCCTGTCCGCGCAGTGCATCGAATTCTGTCGTCGATGGTTCGATTCTGACTCCTACTCCAGGAACATTGTTTTTAATCGCTTTGTCGTCAAATTCTAGATAAACAGCCTGTGGCAATTTTCCGGGTTCCGATTGGTCCCTCCGAAGAGCTGGCCTCTCAATTGTTCTTATAACACCCATTGCTCCGTTAACAAGACCATGGATAACATTCAAATTTCTTCGTAACATAACTCGTGATCCTAAACCGATTGTTAAATATTTAACGATTCCTCCAGTTTTGTTAGGATCATCAGAAACATAAACATCTTTCGGTTTTTGACCATGTTTTCGATTCTATTGATATATCAACTGCATGTAATTTATACAACCTAGTAGTTTTTGCCAATATAGTTGTCATCTTTTGATGATGTTCATCGACCTGTCTAGTAGTTGGGAAAACTCGAATGATTTCATTGAGATCGTCTATCTCTACCCGTCGACTATCTAATATCTCCAATTGTTGCATTGTCAGTTGACCGACTCTAAGATTATTTAATATATCCACAAATGTTGTGTCATGTCCTCGTCTCATATTTTGTGGTAACTCACAGAAATCAAATAGATGCCAGAGGTTGACTTCACCTATTAACGTCGCAGGTTGTCGATAGCAATAAGCCCCGCCAGTTGTTTTGGACACAGGTGGCAATTGCATTAGATCACCAAATAAAATAATATTACAACTACCAAAGTGCAGTCGATTATGCTTCATTTCGTGAAGGCGTAGATTAATATTCCGTAGCGTTAGGTAAGGTACCATAAAAATCTCATCTATTATCACCCAATCTATAGATTTCCATTTCTGTCGTTCTCTTTGAAGGCGTTCGCCAGTTAAAGGCCGCAGGTTTTCAAGTTTAACTCGCAGTCGCAGTTTTTAAGATATTATAGCGAAAAACTTATTAACTACTGGGCCGGCAGTCTCGACATAGATACCGACATTGTCGCAAACTTTCGATCGCTTAATAAGAACGAAAAAATTCGGTTGCAATAACGTTGCAAGCGAGAAATGCAACTCTAAACATCCAAGATGAGTTTCTCGCAAGCATCGCTATTGCAACCGAATTTTTTCGTTCTTAATAAGCGATCGAAAGTTTGCGACAATGTCGGTATCTATGTCGAGACTGCCGGCCCTGATGTACCCTACCTACCGAACTATGAGTCGTGAATCGTAATAGTTTTGGTGACAGAAATGTAATGATGATAACAAAAAACAATAGGAATCCAAATTAAAAATTTTCTTCATGCTTTTTCACTGTTTTTTTTTTGTTTGTATATCGTTTATACTTGAAATAAAAACAAATCAATAAGTAAGAAAATTAGCGAGAATGATTGTTTTGTTAAACAACTTTAAATCGTTATATATCCTAAACTATTACTTAAAATGAAAAATGATAAAAGGAACCTAAAGATGATTTTAAAATACCTATTCAACGATACCCCACTTGACATAGTTCATTGATTTTTTTTTTTTCATTTTGATAGTATAGCGTCTGGTTGTCGCTGTGGTGAATTTTGATTACTGTCATGTCTTTAGTGACACTCGCAAGGTTAAGACGAATCGATTGACGTAAGAATTATCAAAATCGGCCTACGCATTTGGTCTCTAGAACGCCACATAGAAACAAACATACATACATACATAGACTGATAAACACATTACCCTCCTTTGCGTCGCGCAGTCGGGTAAAAAGCGATGTATTCCGCAGTAAGCTGATTTTATACGGCCAGTTAAAGCCATGCATCAAAATCGAGGTTTTATTAAACTAGATATTTTTTCATGTGGATTATTTGTTAGTATTCTGTCGGTGATGAGATTTTCATAAATTTTGTCAAGTAAGTCATTAAAAACATAATTTCCAAAACAATGTTGATTAGTTACTAGTATTATTTTGAATTAGTTATTAATATCGATTTAAAAGACACATCAGAACGATGTATTTCAAATAATTTTGTGCAGTAAGCTACATACTCACACAGATACACATACACCCATTTAGCCCATTGAAAAAAAACATTTAGAAAGAAGTTTATATGGCTATTATTTATATTTTGTTTTGTATAGCGATTTAATAAAGCAATCTTGTTAATTGAGAGCATGGAGAGATAATAGCGATAGTGGACACAATTTATGCGCGTTGCATTCATAAATCAAGCAAATTTTGCACTTACGTTATGTTATCTAATATTGTTAGGTACAGAGAATATGAAGTAAATATGATTTTAATATTTGAACTAAATAAACACAAAAATTTATGATCCAATTTCTAGCAACTAACAACAACAAAATTATGCAATTTTTTCCTTAAAAATATAACTTGCTTGAACGCTTTTTCTTTTCTATCTCATTTTTATATCCGTTTGAATATTTATGGTAGTAACATTTATAATTAATTTCAAATTAATACCAACATTAAACAATAATTATGTTTTTGTTTCTTTGTAAATAATTCTTCAATGAGATTGCTTTATTAAATGTAGTTACAATATTAATTCTTTACAAACTATAATAGAAATAAATATGTACAAGTATAAAAGGGTTACAGGGCGTCCAAAAATTCGTCCGCATCGCTGTCAACAGGAAAAGTGCCCAGAAGGCTGGCAGCATTACCACGTTGGATGGCAATGCTGATTCTTTGGCCAAAAATAGGCCCGCCCTCTGGTCACGTGAAGAGTCGACCAACCGCTTGGCGATTTCCCGAAAAACTAGATGGGCACTCGGACCCCATGGCCCTAGTGTTTCAACCCCAAACGGCTCAAACACATAACTACCAATTAAATTATTGTATTTGCGCCGTTTGAGGTTTTCAGCACCTGCAGCAGCCGCCCCAGCGCAGCCCACTGTGCTAGGAAGATGGGATGGCGCAAGGGTATCGACGCAAGTTGCGTCCCACACCAAAGGCCTACCCAACTTCCATGGCATTATGGTCATACGACGGATGAGATCATTAATGCTAGCGTGCCGCGCAATCCGACCTGCACTCTTACTGCATGAAAGGCCATGGTGTCCGAGGCAGTCGACTGCTTCACCACATTGACAGCGATGTGGAGCCCCACAAGGAGCGCCCAATCGCAAGCACGTAGCGAGCCGGAAGGTTGTGTCACCTAACATAGTGCCTATATTAGGTGACGGTAGTGCCTGAAGCCAGAGGCCCGACTCCCACTCACCCACAGCCAGTAGGCGGGCACGCTCAGCAGTATTGGTAGACGTATTAATAAGTTTATTCCGTACCAACCTGCAGAGCGGCTCATCCCACTGTCTCTGGGAAAACGGGTTCTCGGGCCGATCCGTATCCGGGCAAGTCACTTTCCAGGCGACCTCTGCGTCGGTCAAGCACGGCACTTCCGAGTCAACCAGGGAGAGAGCTAAAATTTTCCTGGTTAGCTTTTCAGTGCTGTGGACAGAGGACAGGAACGCCGGTAAGCCTATACTAGAAATTTTGCGGACGCCGAGGCCACCAAAACGAATTGGTAGGGTGGCTTGAAGCCACGCTCGGTCGTCCAGGGCCACATTAAGAATGGATGTTAATGTGTTGCGAATAATTTGGTCAATTTTGTCCAAAAGTTGTGGTTTCTTCCAAAGAGGAGAACAACGGAGGAAATACATAAAATTTGGACCAAAACAGCAATATCTGATCAGGGTGAATGCCGAATGTAAATTATTTTCTTCAATTAGGTATTATAATTTATTAACTTAAACAATTGCTCACTCATCCGCAAGCAAAATCATCAATCATAACAAAATAAGTCCATAAAACAAAAACAGCAATATTCTTTAAAAAAAAAAACACTCAATTCAAGAGCTTTTTCAGCACTGCATAAAACGCTGTATGAAGCGCTTGTCGTTAACGAGGTTGCTATTAATCGGTAACTGAGTGAAAGCACAACCTTACGTAACGAAGACTTGGGCTATTGACGTCGGCGATATTATACATGATTAATAGTTTCCAAGAAATGATGGTGTTCCAGTTTTAATGTGAGTTTATAAGGCTTGAGAAGTAGGTGACACGGAGTAGTGATTTTTTATGTGTATGTAGTGTGATTGTCTGTAATGATTAGATGTGTAAAGGGAATTGTGGAAGATTTTAATTTAATAAACTTGCAGATTTTCTTTAAAGCTCTTTACTACTACTAATATTACAATACTACTATTACTACTTACTACTATTACTAGACTATTATTACTACACTACTATTACTACATTGCTATTACTACACTACTATTACTACATTACTATTACTACACAACTATTACTACTTACTACTATTACTAGACTACTATTACTACACAACTTTTACTACATTACTATTACTACACAACTATTACTACTTACTACTACTCGTATTACTACTTACTACTATTTAGTTGGTAACTAGCTATTTGGCTGAGAATAAATTTTGATGGTTGCATAACTAACTAAATTTTAAGATATTTGTTGGCAATAAGTGTGCAGCTTACGTCGAAAGGTTCTTCTTCTTAGCTTGTTGATGGCATTCTAAATCGTGTCAGCCCAAAACTGAGCTACTAGTTTGGCGTTTTTTTTAATCAGTTCCTGTAGTGAACAAACAATAGGACACGCAGGAACGATATCAAGTGCCCCTTCGTTTGTAGAACAGCACCACATTTACACTCCAGGGTAGAGGCATTAATGAATCTTCACCTGAGCAGGTTTCCTGGGGTTTGAGTGAATTTGCGAGGTAGTATGTGGCTAATTCACCAAGAGCATCTGACAAGCGAACCTCGACCTCCTCAAAGGTGGTGGCTTAGGAGGTGAGGGCAAGGTCGTCGAAATGTTAATAAAGTGTAGTGTGTTATTTTATTTTAAAATTTGATCATTATAACAATTCTTTGTTTATGTAAAAAAAATATTTTATAAATATATAAAATTATATTTTAAATGAAATTATTTATAAAAAATTAAAAAAATTTAACAATATAAATTATATAAATTTCAATTAAATTTAATTAATTAATTATATAAATTTAAATTAAAGCTTATACCTTAAAATATATTAAATACTGGAAAATTAGATACACTCATAAAATTATATATTTTAAACCATACGAAATTGTTACGAATTTCTCTAAAACAACCTATAATTATTATATAATATTAATATATTATATACATTAATAACTATTACAAAGCAATTGTCAATAGTCAGGAGCAACGCAATAAACAGAAACTTATGGGCTTACAAAACTTTCAAGTGAATTCCAAGTTTCATTCCCATACGACATGATAATTGAATACAGAACAATTGTTGTGGTATTAATACATATTACTCGTTTATTTGTCTCTTGAAACTATATAACTAGTTTAAATTGAGAGGAATATAAGACACATCTAAGTTAATCACAAAACTTGGATTGATTTTTTTTTGGAATATTCTATCCAAGTTAAAGTTAGCATAAGATTAATTTAAAAAAAAATATCATTTAACAAATACAAAACTTATACTGTTACTTACGGAATATCTTCCGTGATTGTTCATAATTTTGAGCTCCCGATAGACAGACAGTTATGTTTTAAACCGTGAAAGCTTAAAACAGTGTATTAAATGTAAAATAAATAAATATTATAATTATGTGAATGAACTGCTGAAATACTACAAAAAAAAATTGCTGGCTCAGAGCATAGACTAAAAACATTTGCATAAAAGACGATAAAAATTGTAACTTAAAAACTTTTATTTGGAAAAATATGTAAATGTAAAATTTTATAAAAACCAGCCTGACACAGCTAGGTGATACATTGGTTTACTTAAGCCACATATAGCTTGATTAATGCGTATTTAGATACAAGTGATTTACTGAAATTCAAGCTTAACGAAATCCACACGATTTGTCTAAAACACACCCCAGATAAAATATTACAAGACGTATCGTGTGCAACTTTTTACCTGCAAAAAAAACTTTTTTCTTAAATCACTCAAGCCATTTGCATCGACACTCGTGTTGAATAATATTTGCATATTTATGTTCGACTACTGCAACTTACGTAACCCTAGCGATGAGGGTCACAATTTATAAGAGTTCCTTAACTAATTAACCATTCATGATCAAAGGCGTCTTATACTTACGCGGGTAAGTAACCGGTTCTTTTGAACTTCAGGGAGGTGTTAAAGTATTTGATTCAGTCTTAAAACTTTTCAAAAGTTGAGTCTCTTTTACGGTGTCAGGAAAAACTGAATTTCCTTGTAAATATTCTGAGCAGACAAAAATTATCCTACATAGACAAAAATTGTGCACAAAACAGTATTTACCCAAATTAGTACGTTTCAAAATAAAATGACAGAATATTCTCTTTCTAACAGAAAATATTCTAAACGAAAATAATTAAGCAGTCGTTTTTTAGTGCCCTGTGGCTGTTAGTTTGTGTTGAATAAAATAGAACTGTTTGATAAACAAAGTAAGTTCCGTTACCATTCCAACTTAGCAAGGTCCAGATCGACCAGTGTCTTATGAAGACTACATAAAGTATTTTGTGTGCTAGGAACTCAACATATTAACACCTCGGGCAGTGAGGAAGGTCGAGCTCATATTAATTTTGACTTACAAACCGAAACGGATGATTAAAAAGTCCAGTTTGTATGGGAAATACATTCTCACCATCATTCTCTTACCCTTGTCCCAATTCATTTGGGGTCAGCTCAGCATGTCTTCTTCCATACTTCTCTATTACTCGTCATTCTGTTTTTTTTTTAAAACATGTTCAGAGCGGCTTCATTGGCTGTAAAATAGTGAGTGGTGGCTGCACTGGTCTTAAAAAAAAAGGTAGAGGAAATCATAGTGTGGAACCTGGCATGATATGACAAATTTCGAAGACATGTGTCTTGAACTAACCTGTACTGGGCCCTCGTGATAAGAGAGGACACCTTTGCCCCCACAGATGTTGCGGTATTGGCTGATTTTGCTAGATTAGGCTGCTAATACGAATTTCCTTCACTGATAAGGATAATGAACCTCTTTTTTCATTTATCAAATGGAATCACAGCTAATATTCCCTGCCTTCCCTGCAATCTATTTAAGTCGCGAGCTAATAGGCATCTTTTGGGTTAGCTCGTTCCATTGTCGACCTCATCTCTGTCCTCTAGGACTAGATTGAGGTCAAGAGTAGGCCCATTAAACATTAAAAAAAAAAAATCAGTTCGTAGTGGGTCGAAATACGTACGGAAAATAGACAAGAAAAACCTCAACCATCAATATCATTTGAAAATATTGAAGGGTGATCTCAATCTAATCGATGTACAAGTACTTCTACTCGATTCGCTCCTAGATTAATCGACTGTCAGTCAGCGGGGCGATCATACTCGTTCTATCGTTATAAACTGCGAGCGGCAGGTGGCTTTCACGATTTTTAAAGGACATCGATTAGGGCCCACAGATGGCTAGTAACGAGAAAAATATTATGTTTTCTGATTCTAACAATAAATAATCTTTGCAGTTACCATCATTGTTTCGCATCGGCAACTAACTAATAACTGTTTGAAATTTATTAGTGTTCAAGACAAACTGTTGTTATATTTTTATTACTTCTCAGTCGCTTTCGCTGTGTATGAAGAAATTGAACATTATTTCAATACACCCCCTGGTTGGGTTATTTTCGTTAATTCTCTTCTGTTTCTGGGACTAAAATAATCGACAGGTCAAAATCAAAACCAAATTATATAATCTGATTGGCTGTTGCTATTTCAATCAAACAATAACAGCAGTGACCAATGACTTGGTGAAGGTTGTGGGGATCCGCTGGATGCGAGTCGCAAGGGACCGCTCAATGTGGCGGCACTTGGGGAGGCCTACCTCTACGGCCTACGGGGCACGCCAATTTTTACACTAATTTGTATGTCGATATTTGGTCTGAAAAACTGCAAACACGACTGTTGAGCATGAGATCCTAGATTCGATTAACAGGTCGGGTATTGTTATTGGGTTTTTCCATAGCGAATTTCTCAGTAACAGGCCGGAGGTTGGATCTGGGACCGGTTAATGGCAAAAGGTTCCCTCCCTATTACATGGAATTCATCAAAACTAGCAAAACGTAAGTAGGTTATGGCATACCTCTGCCTAACCCGTTTGAAATATGCAGGCGTGTTGTCAAGGTGTTTTCTATCCAAAAAATTGGCGTCAAAGTCAGTTTTATCTTTAAACTAGCGACCCGCCCCGGCTTCGCACGGGTGCATGTATTATACATATAAACCTTCCTCTTTAATCACTCTATCTACTTAAAAAACCGCATCAAAATCCGTTGCGTAGTTTTAAAGATTTAAGCATACATGGGGATATAGGGACAGAGAAAGCGACTTTGTACTATGTAGTGAAGATCTCACGTGATACACCGCCAAGGCCATATCAAACTTTGCAGGCTAAACTCGGATGTATCTGCAAAGTAACCAAAATATTCAAGGATTGCAATATGAGTAAAAGCGTGGCCATCGAGCATAAAATGTGAGCTAAAATCCATACACAAAACTTTTACACGGAACAAAATTGTTGCATATTATGCTTTAGAATTGCATAAATATTTTCCCGTTTTGAAGAGCCGGAGCAAAACAGTGCTTGTATTAAAAAGTTAAATAGTATTATCATTCTTATCACGGTTGCAAATTCTAAGAATTAAAGCAGTGTTAGAAATTTCAATAACTTAGCAGTTTTTCTGTATGGCTGTTATTATGCCGTCTATTTACGAATAATTTATCCTGTAATGAGAAGTGATATCTGAAGATTACATAAACATATACCACGTCTGATTAATTTTTAAGTTGCCTTTTAAAATTATCCTGAAGTATTAACAGTTTCTTAATTACTAACGAAAATAACACTCCTATATTAAATGTCCCAGAGATTGCCCAATAAAATACTATTTAACATTATTAATATTTCCATTTGTTCATAAATCCACACCGCATCATGTGGTTTTCGTGGTTCCACAAAATAATCCGTGAACCGGTTTTTACCTTTATTTGTAAAGGTAAAAACCGTTCGCCTTTTTTTCACGTTGAACCATTCAGCGTATAAAGCGCCACATTTTACTCTTGTTAAGCTTCACAAAGTGATGATTAATTTAATTAAGTTGTCCTGTAGGATTGTTGCGGTTGTCATTTCCACAAGACAGTGATTGCGAAACAATTAAACAATTTTCCGCAGTTATGTAACATTGTTTTTGTGATGAATTGTTTTTGTGATATGGTTATTTGTATTTTGTTTTGCGAGACGCAGGTTCACAAACATAGTATTTTAGGAACTGGTTTTGGCAAAGAAGAAGTATACATTTAACTAATAGAATTGAAAGCTACCATATTGTTACCTATTATTTGAGCGGCTTTATCAACATGGATACACGTATAGTTTGAAACTGTCAGATTATGTGTAGATCCCTACATACAAGTATAGCTGTGTGTGCTTACATGATATAAGCTTGTTAGTTCAGCGTACAGCAATTATTTTCCATGTTGCCTTTGACAAGCATTGGCGAAGCGATGAGTTATTTTACTCTTCACAAAACTATTATGTATGTATGTTGTTGTGTTCAGTATGAGTATGAGGTCCACTTTCGAGTTGTTTTTTTTTTAAAGCAAAAGTTATGGCAGGATTAAAAACAAATACAATCGAATCCTTTATTTTCACTAAACTAAAATGAAGTATATCTTGCACTGAAACATTTAACTTCGGGGTAATTATTTTGGGTTTAACACACTTGCGTTCCCAATTCTTATTAATTTTGAAAATAAATACAATATCGAGTAGAAGATCTTTTCAAGCATACTCATATGAAGCAATGTATTACGAAATTTCTTCAGAATCTATCGGAGTAAGTTACGCAATTTGGGTGCTGGTCTCATGCAAATCACTATGACAATTCGGGTATATTATATACCTTGGCCCAAGGTACCAAAACATTTTTATAACTCTCCTTTCAAGTGGTTCGTTTATAATGTATTGATCATAAAAAAGTATAGGATCAATAAATACTGAAAGAGGTCGTCACTGAGACAAAGGCCAATAAATTTATTTATTACAAACACACTGTTGAAGTTATGACGATACTAGTATTTGTTTCAAGTAAAAGGTGTTGTACCATTTATGCTCTTGGAAATGTACTGGAAAATCGGTAGTATATTTTGTCTGCACCAAGTGTTTTTTGAAAAGAAGTGAAAGGTAGCAGATTGCGGTACTTGAAGCGAAGTAAAAGCGAATTTGGAACATGAATTTGTAAGAAAAAATGGTTGTTTTAGATTTAAATATAATTTTGATAGCCAGTATAATAGAGCTCACATCGTAATGGTAAATAAATGTGCATTAAATAATGTTTCAAATTTGTAAATTTCAATAAAAAATTAGGTTATATTTTAATGAGGGGGGTACTAAAATTACAAGTCTCTATAAGAGGGTATATTTATTTTAATGACCGCGGTCATCATTGATAATATAGAAGGCAATTTCATAGGTAATGCCACTGCCATTATTAGATATCAAAGTAAAATTGTCTTCCATGTAATGGACATGCATAAAGGACGTTAATTTCCCAATGTCTTTGACTACAGAACGCACTCAGAATTTACGATAGGAACTAAAATACAGAATATGATAAACCTATTGCAACATACAAGGCTTTATAGACCATTTGTCAATCAATTCTCTCTTAACAACAATCGAATCTAGCAACAATGTGAACCAATTCATGTAGGAAACACTATTGAACACAGGTGGTGAGAATGTGATCGACGGTCACCGCCTACATCGTCCATGTACACACACAGGCTGGACCAGCCAACATACGCAATAAATCCCAGTACAAGCTACACAAGTTAGGACATAACAGAAATCTGCGCCCATTGTGTGCAGACTTGGCTATCCGCCAAAAGGTGCATTAGAGCAGAAACACTTAGCTTCAAACGTTAAAACTTCAACATTTCATATTGTTCTAGATACCGTCTGGATTGTTCGCGACTGTGAACTTTTTAAACCAATTATCCTGTACTATGTCTTGTCGCATTTAAAGCTGCAAAGGGAGTTATACCAAGTTTACTCAGTAAAAGTCTTACTTTAAAATTGTGTCTTATTTACAAACTTCATTGAAATGAGAGTATGCAACTTGCTTTTTAACGTACTGGAAATGAAGTTCATTCAAAAGTTCAAACATTTTCTAGTGAAGTTGATGACATGTATATAGCTTAACTTAGAGACTCTTTGCAGCTCGGTTTCTCTGAGTAAAATAATGTCCTTTTAATCTTTTTGATTATAAATGTGGTTTTGAATAATTATTCAATTTGTTACTGAAATAAAATGACCGAAGTGTGAATGGTAAAATACTGGTATAGTACTAATAAATCCTCTTTAAAGTTAGGCTATGGGTAGTTATTACGTCATTCGCTGTTTTTATATTTTTAGCTTTCCAAAGTAATAAAATTTTATAGCGGCAGTATCTGACTATCTGTACTGAAACTGTGGTGACTCTTTTTTCAGAACTACTATTGCGATTTCGAAAGCTTTGTATATAGAACTTATTTTACAAACTCTTTTATTTATTTTTTCTTCTTGGTTTTAGTTTATTGTTAATACTTAGTGTTTTGTTTGTCTCATATCATGTGTCTTTACTACATTTGTTCATCTTGCTTCTGGCTTTTCTTAGATTATTTCCTTTTCTGATGTTGTAACAACGATTTGAATTTACAACAACATACTATTCTTACTTATTATATTCTTGTACAAAATGTCCCTTCCAATTTTCCCTTCACGTTCAAAAACTAATTCAAAATAATAAGTACACTCCTGGAGTATGATTATTTGACATCAAAATGTCAAAATACACCAGTAAAATTTTTCGCTAGGATAACTTAATGAATATTTTAATTTCACCTTTTCACCAATGAACCCGAAATTATTATATAATATGTTGCCAAAATCCTGAAATCGATCAATGAAATATTTAAATTCCGATTTTAGTTCAACTGCAACCCACATTGGCTCTAGTTTTCCAATCAAATATTGATGACCAGGAAAATATTCATTTGTAAACCAGCATCTGTATTGGAGTGTACTTTACCTTTTTCAATATTAGGGTCCATCCTAATCCTGATACTAAAATTGTTGCTACAAGCGGAAACAAAATTAAATATCGTGCGCTATAACATTATACAAAGTATCATTAAATTCTGTTTTAGGCCTGTTCAGGACCTCGGGATCAGGTGCCACAGGTAACTAGAAGATATCTGTTTTTATTTTAGTCTTTGGAGCATAGGGAAAATTATTTAGTGCTAAATATCGCTTTTGATATCGCTTTGAATGGAATGTAAGTAGATTTTGGATTATGTGTGAAAGATTTTTGGTGTTACCTTGAATGTTTTGGATTGACTAAAGAAATTATTGGATGTATCAGATTGTTATAATCCGTGGTAACGAAGATAAATTGGTTATGCTTGTAGGACCCTTACACAACTTTGAATTTTAGACAACCCTGTTTGATTTTCGTGTGGCTTTGTTAACTCCAAGGCACTAAGTGTTAAGCCAATTCCACAAAAACAAGCATGAAAATTCCCGCATCAATAGACAAATATATTATTCCATTGGATATCTTCAAGGCTATTTTTCTAGGATAGGCAGTGGAGCGTGTATACAAATGTAGGTCGATTGAACGGAAACAAATAGAAGGCATTACGTTAACGACATCTTGTTCTTGTATTTGTTGGGCTTCGCATGTGGCAGTGCTCCTAATAACTTAGTAACCGGATTAGTGTAGCTTAAAAAATATGTGTAATCGGAAAATAATGGAGATTATTTGTAAATAGAAAGCATGTGTGTGTTTTTAATAGGTTTTTTCAGAGATGTTCATATGTGTTGTTTGGGTTTTATAATAACGTGTTTTTTTTTTATAAAATCTTCTGAATGTGTGAAAATACTAGTTTTAGAGATTAAGGATTTTAAAACCCATAAGTACCTACCTACTATAATTAAGCTTAAAATATAGAAAATAATCTCTAAAGCTGGTTATTTGTACAGTACAATAACCCCCACTTTATAGCTAAGTTCTAGTTGAAAATTTTACTGTCTTAGCAACAATTCTCATATAAGACGACCAACCCTAGCGACGTTCAAAGAGGCCCAATACACACTGCCTAGATTCAGACAACAAAATGAGTACCTAGGTAGATATATACACTTTCAGGTCAAAGCAAAGGCTATTTTAAGACAGACCAGACATTCCCAGAATAAGCTTTAAATTCGCGCTAGCTTGACGAATTCTAGTAAGCAATAGTCTATGCAAACGGTGAATTGGAGAGAAAACAAACCTATTATCTGGTCTGCAAATAAGGGTAATCAAGATGATTGCCATAATATCGTCTATGAATGATTGCCGTGTAATGGCAGTTGATGGAAACAAAGGTTTTCCAATGAAGGCTATAATAACAGTTATTATTGAGGTTTTAACGGTCGATGTTAATTAAGGTTTTAGCTTATTTGAGAGGTTATTTTGAGGTATGTAAACGCTTAACTCATTAACAAACAGAGAACTGTTTGTTAATGAGTTAAGCGTTTGTTGTAACGTTTGTTATTGATTAGATTTAAGGTAATTTTTGGTTAAGTAAGCATGTTAGTTCTTAACACATTGCTGTCTCCGAAAAAAACATGTGTTTACAAAAATAAAAATTGTAATGATTTGAACAAAAAAAGTCAAATGACTACTTATTAATTGATAAGCACGTTATTTAGCAATAAGTACGGTACCATAGTTTAAAGATATTTATTAAAAAAAAATGAAAGAATCGAGAATCTAAAAAAAAATAGAAATAAAATCACCGTTTCATGCTATTGACAAAACAAAACGTCCAACAAAGAGATTCAACATTTTATCAAGATTGACACAAAAACCTTACTCAACAGAAACAATACAAATAGAAATCTGAAACGCTAGTTCAGCAGCCCAAATTGCTGTTGGGACCAATGACTATGCACTCAATAACGAAATACTCCAGTGGATTTTTCGAACAAATAACTATTTAACGAAATTGTGGTCTTAGCATTTTGCTTGCTAACAGGACAGGTAAGTCGATACTAACGCGATGGTAAACGGGTAAGCAAAAAAAATATTTTTTTTTTTTCGGATGGAAAATGATCAAATGACCCCTCTCGCTCTGCGCGAAGCGGAAAGGAGTGTCAGACTTGTACTGACTGAAACCCATCCATGTTCCTTCTTAGCTCTTTGTGTTCCAGGGTCGCGGTATCTCTTTCGAACAGTCCCGCAGTCCCAGCAGGCATCGGCCCTTGCGGGATAGGAAGATAATTATATGATCTACATCATCAACATGGGCGAAACTATTACACCGTAATATTTGTGTAAGACTTTTAATTAAAATTCTTACCCAATTATTACTGGAATTAAGGTATTAAGGGCTTAAGACCTTTAAAATCTTCTTCTTGTAAATGTCAAGGTTTTTTAGATTAGCAGCTTCTTTTCAATATTCTACATCGAATTTTTAAATGCCACGCAATTTCGTAAAACAGCCAACTTCAAAAACGATTTACTCATAAAGTATCGATTTCAAATTTGAGATAAGGCCCTTCTTAATATTATGAAATCCAAAATACTATGTTCTTAACAGGATACAATTTAAAAAAATGTATGTAATGTAGTAGAAAATAAATTAAAAAAATTGATACGTTACATAATACCATGGTCGAAGATCCCAAGGCCGCCACTTGCCGCTGTTATTTTATCTGTGCTTTAAAGTGTCTGACAGAAATATCCGTAAATAGGAAGTACCCGGCAGTGTTAATAATTATTTTTTAACTATCTTCTTTATAACATCAAAAAAATCAGCACTCAAGCTTTAAGAAAAGTTAGTATTATTTTTTAGGCAACTTTAGCAGCTGATATTTCAAAATTGGCCGTCGCCACAAGTTAGCAGGTATGCATACGTTTACAGTATATACTAACACTAGTTGTTGCCTCACATTTTGTTAATCGGAAAATAAGTGAGGTCTGGCAACCCTGGAATCTTGCTCTATTAGGTAGTGCTAGTGCCTGTACTTTGGCAGAAAAAGTACATCGTGTAGATAGTGCAAGCTAACTTTACCAAGCTCATGTTCTTGCTTCGTCCTTCATCTTATGGAACAAAAGTTGCTTACTAGCACGTGCAAGTTTTAAGAGTCAACCGAGCAACGTGAGTTGTTGTGTGTGCAGTATTCATAGGAAACGGGCTGGCAACAGCATTTGTTTTGCTTGCGTAATACTTTTCTCGTATACTTTTGTTTGCCTGCTTCGAAATACTAACTCCACCCGTTTTACAACAACTGAAATGACCTATCATCATCTGTTTAGCCTTTGCCCAACTATGTTGATGTCAGATTCCAATCTACCCGGCTTCAGTTAAATATATACCAGTATTTTGTATGGAGTGACTGCCTATCAGATCTCCACAACCTTTTTCTAGATAATACGATATCTTTTAGTAAAACTGCTTGTCAGACATTCGAGCCACTGACTACTTGTACTTGTTCTGTCAAAGATCTACTAATGATAGCCGAGACCAACTTTGTTGACGTTTGACGTGCTTTCCGAGGCATGGAGGAATCTGGTTAAGTAATAATTCATTACATACCGAGATTCACAGTCACCCATCGACAGATCAACCTCGATAAGCGTAGCTGAACAGTGTGGCTGTTATTTTTAACTTCTAATGGTTAAGCTTACTTTTTTAAAGTACAACAAACGCGAACACGTGTGTTTCCATCAATAACGCCACCACAGTACCTACTGTTGTCGAAATTCTTAAAATATTTACTCTATTTCCAAGGAAACTGCTACCTTTGGCCAATGTATTTCTTGCTAATAATTCATCTTCGAACCAACAATGCGAAGTAAATAAAACGAAGCCCAATTTAACAGAAAATGGGGCAAGAGACGTCGGTTGACCGATTAATTATTCGTTTGCCGTCGAAGCTACGACTATCGTTGAGACTAAGGCACGCTGGCGACATCGATTGCCGATAGTGTAGGTATCTATTCGAAGAAGCATGAGGTTAAATCAACGGCTTGAAAGAAAATATGTATGTAAATTTTGTAGATCTTGAGGCAGTTTCATATCATGTTTAATTTCACGTAATGATAGTTATTACAAATTCAAAATTAGCAATTATAAAACGAATATTTTATACTAATTAACAAAACGTACGCTATTCGATGACATCCAAATTAATTTACAAAGTGATGCAATAAAAACTAATTGACGGCGAGGACTTTGAAATGGGTCTAAAGGATAATTAATGTCCTGGTACATTTGAACGAATTGCAAACATCCGATAGGGTTAGTTTACGTCCTAGTAAAGGAGTGTTGAGACGATACTGTCTTATCAAATCCCAGTCCCTTTGACGACTAAAGGTTAAAGCGCAGTGCAGTGTCTCGCTTGCATGGGGTTGTCGCCACCTTCACCCAGGCATAAGTAGGGCGATGCCCAGTCGCAAGCGTGGCGTCAACCCGTCGCAAACGTGGCTCCGACCCAGCGTCGCCGGTTAAGTGCTTATGTTGGGTGGGCACCCGGTTGACGACGACCCGGTGATGATTTGACGCGATGCTGATTCAATACTATTTTTGTAAGTGCTTTTTATTAATAGCCATTTGTGTCCCTCTGCAGAGCAAAGGCCTCGCTTCCCTCCATTCTCCTTTCACTTATCCCTATCCATGGCCATTATTGACCAATCTTTGAAAAAAGTATCAAGTTCGTCCAGCCATCTCTTTCTGGGCCTGCCGCGTTGCCGTTTACTGCTGTTTAGGACCGATTGTGTGGTTACTTTAGCCCGTAGCTCCTACTTTTTTTTTTTTTTTTTTTCGTTTGGGAAATCACCAAATGACTCCTCCCGCTCTGGGCGGAGTGGAAAAGAGTATCAGACTTTTACTGACTAAAAACATCCATGTTCCTTCTTTTGCCCTTTATGTTCCAGAGCCGCGGTATCTCTTTCAAACCCCATAGCTCCTCCTGCATGCGACAGATTTGGCAGTCCCATTTCCATATATAAGTGTGCGTTGAGCTTAATTGATAGATCCGATACTAGTTTTATTTAGTAATAGTAGGTATCTGGAAAAGCTCTTCGTTAAGGAGCATGTTCAAGTATGTAAAACCACCAAACCCGTTTCTGCCTGGCTGCGTTAAAGTTGCTTTCGGTGTTCGGGTTTGAGTCGTTGTATTGAAGACACATGTAAGTTTTGTTTTTAAGATTGCAATGGAGTTGGCAATACCAGGCCGGCTGTTGGTTCGAAAGCCAATTAAGTTCACTCGAAAAAAGTTGGACTTTGAATTGTAATCTCGCGTCAACGACACCTGGTACTATGCCAAAATTCAAATTCATACATTGCATAGATCTCAAAAAAATCTTCTGTGAGAGAAGAACCAAAAAGTTTGCGTTCAAATTAAAGTTCCGTGTTTCTTTTTAAGGTACCTTAAAAGCTAAAACATAACTAAAGTTATCAACTTCAGTGACTTGTCACTAAACAGTTCTATCTGTGGAAGTCTACCTAAAGGCCGGAAAAGGATAAAGGTCAAGCCCGGTCTAATAATATCAAACTTCGATCAACCGTTTGTAAATGTTCTTTGTGCCTTGTCTATATCAAGTGACCGAATGACATATAGAAAAATATGAATGTCTCATTTATTTCTGGGCAATCTTCTCTACAAGGTAGTGGAAGAAACAAAAATGCGATACTTATTAAAATATCTTTGCAGCACTGTAATAATAATGCCCTATGCATGCCACCGTCCAGGCGAATTAATCCGTCACATTATCTCCGGGTGTTCTCGTCTGGCTAACGGAGAGTACTTGCATAGACACAACCTTGTAGCCAGGATTATCCATCAGCAACTTGCTCTAAAATACAACCTTGTGGAATCGGAAGTTCCGTACTATAGGTATGTGCCCGACCCAGTTCTCGAAAATGGCAATATCACACTGTACTGGGATCAATCCATCATCACTGACAGGACTATTGTGGCCAATAAGCCTGATATAGTGGTGGTGGATCGATCAGAGCGGCGCGCAATGATTGTTGACATAACCGTCCCGCATGACGAGAACCTCGTGAAAGCTGAGAAAGTTACGCAAATCAAGTATCTTGATTTGGCTCGCGAGGTTGTCGACATGTGGGATGTGGACTCAGCGATCATTGTGCCGATAGTCGTGTCAGCCCATGGCTTAATTGCCAAGAGCCTTGACCAATATCTAAGGAGGCTCTCGTTAGGCAGCTGGATCAAGGGCTTGATTCAGAAAGCGGTACTTCTGGACACGGCTCGTATAGTTAGGAGGTTCCTCTCTCTGGAGCCCTGACCGCCGCCGCCGGTAGCTTGGACCTTGTTCCCGATACCGGTGGGCTACAATTTTTTATATTTTTAAATGTTTTTTATGTATTTTTTTAATCAATATTTAAAAATGTAATAAATTTGTTTACAAATGAATAAAGGAAATAATATGCCCTATCATGCATGCTGCATGCACAAAAATATGCAAATATCTTTTCATGCTGCAACAATATTTTGATGCTCGAATGACGTTATCAGAAGAGCTCTATTGGTAAGCATTAGTGAATGCATTGAAAAATAAAATGGTGGCTTTAGAGTTTTGTTAGCAGTCAGCCAAAAGATTCATGTACAGACGCCAGCACATAAAACTACTACAATCTGTCAAATTTCTTTAATAGATTTTCAACTTATCCCTGAAGCATAAGGTTCAGGGTTGATTGAGAACATTTGACAGTTTCGGGTAGCTTGATGTGCTGGCGTCTGTACATCTGTATATCGTCTACATCTCTGTTAGAAGGTACTGAAACAAAACATAATTTTTCATGAACCAACAGTTTTCATCACAATATAAAGTTAATTCTTCCATAAACAGTCGTTTATGAGATTTTTTTATATCAATTAGCCTGCAAACTGATGTTGGAAACTCAAGCGATTTTCATTTATTTTTCACTGGAGAAAAATGCTTACTACGTTAACTTCTGAGTTGAGCTGAACGAACATTGCAGAAAAGTCCAGCAAAGTTTATTTCCTTTTGTTGTAATACAATATCTCAGAGCCTTTTAAAAGAGATATATCTGTTATTTCTACGTTTTTTTTCTGTTCACTGTGGCAGATAAGATTACAATCTACTTAGGCTGGAGCATCTGGTTTCCTGTTCTGACTACCTGTGTAGAATAGCAACTAACTAGTATTTCTCTGGCGGTTTTGTTTTTGTCTTCAAAAAGTTTTTGAGGCGTTATTCCATATTGTTATCGATATAGCTATTATTTTTATAAAATTCGACGCTATTATGTCTGTCTATTGGCAGTGTGATTAACAGAAATCAGAAACTAAGTATCCGATTTGTATGTTTGATGTAGTTGTTTGCTTTCGACGGCTATCTAGGGTGGTTAACGAGACCTTTGGTGTACTGCTCTTTGATGTGCTCTCAAGAGTTTATTATAAAACTTTAGCCATAAAACTCCGAGCACAAAGCGAACATGTCCGAACATCATAGACGACATTGTCTTTTTGCATGTTTAACTATATCATAGATAATACAGTTACAAAAAAAAAAAAATCGCAAGCGGAGTCGCGAAAAAAAGCTAGTCCACATAAAAATTCAGATTTGCAGTTTTACGCTATTAAAATTTTCCATTGTTGCAATTTTCACGTTTCTTCTCATAATTGCTTAAGCTTATTTATTCATAAGTACGCTTTTACGTAGGTTTCGTACAAACACATTTTACCTTTTTGGCCAGTTTCGCGGTGCGAGAAATCCCTTCTTAGTACGTGATTATGTCACGGAAGGAGTTACTTCGCAAATTGCATGGTCGAGGGTAACTTTGGGATAATTAGCTCGTTTGTTTTTGTAGGTATGTGTTATTAATAAATTGAGAATAAAGCGGTTTTGGTTCTGTGTTTGCGTTTAAGTAATGCATATGGTTGTTTAGTTTATTGGATGTCTTTTTACCTTAAACTTGGTTAAGTTATTTGGATTTAGAATATTCTGATTAGGAATGGACCATAATTCTTAAACTAGTTTGTAGGTGTCACATGGTTTCGATTGTGTTCATTCTCGGACGTGCCGGTATCCTCAAGATGTTTAACTTCACCGTTTATTAATTACTAGGCTATTCAATATATTGGAGGTTTATTGTTTCTTAAACTTTGTTAAATTATGAAGAATTTTGGGTTAATAATATTCACAGCTTGAATAATTTACTATGAAGAGAGTTACGGCAAATTAGGCATCATTATAACTGATGAACACTTACAATTACCGAGACTATAAATTAATAATATTCGGAATACTGTATCTAATTAAAACGAACACCAAAGAACTAGGCAATAATAAATTAACTCCAGAAACAATTATTCACAACACTGAACTAGAACGAATTAGAGCAATCCAATTAAAGTACGAAAATTTAATTCCGAATTTAAAGTTATGTAACTGAATGTTTCAGACAAAGACTCAGCAAGAATCATGGAATCCTAGAATAGTCGATGAGAAAATCGCATTCAACGAAATGAATTGAATGTCTGACGGTATTCGAGGATTACACCATTGAATATATTATCCGTTTTGTAAATCTATGGAAGACTACCATTTTGTAGATTTTCAAGTCTTGTAGGATTTGTAGATGCACTAGTGGAATAGCGTGTATGTAGACAGCTGTATAATGTAGAGGTTCGTACTGTATTTACATAATATGGTTTTAATGATAATTTAAAGATAAAGATGATCGTTCTATTGATTTCTTCTACACTACCACCACCTTCTATTTTATACACTAAAAGTATTGCAAGAATAGTTTGTAGTGCTTAGATAACGAGCCAGAATGTTTTCTGAATTCCTAAAAAAACTAAAAAAGAATTATATAATTAACACAATTCAAAACTTTGTAATAACATAGTTACTAGTGGTATCAAAGAAAATGTGGCGACGAAACTAAAAATACACTAGTGGCTAATAATTGAATCATAAAACAAACGTAACGCGAAGACCATAAAGCTGGTAACGTCGGGTATAAAACTACGTATTATGAAATAACTTGTTTCATCGCACGCTTACACCTTACCCTTGAGAAAGGGTTTGCACTAGAAATGAAAGGGCAATTTACATGTATATTATACGTATAACTCCAATTTCTATGGTAATGTTAGGAAGGAAGGAAAAATAGTGGGTGTATATTTTGAGCTAGTTGAAGGAAGCAGCAAAGGGATAAAGATTATTAGGCTAGAAGCAGAAGGGCTTAAAACCAATGAAAACGTTACGTACCAAAGGGAGACATCATTTTCAGGAGATAATATTAATTAACTTTCATTTAAAATCAGTTTCCACATGAGTCTCCTATATACCTCTAGAATATCTGAATAACTTTATGAACACTGTGTTATGCAAACACAGCCACACCAATAATTATAGGAGCTCCTTAAAATCCTGACGATATAATATTATAAATGTGTGTGTTCACGCCTAAATGACTGAACCGATCATCCTGAAATTTTGCATATGCGTTGTCAGGTGTACAAACAGGCATAGGGTACCTTTCATCCCGAAAAAAATTACTGTTCGCGATGAAAACAACAATAACGTTCTTATGATATTAGATGGCGCCACGTGTCTTTATTACAAGCTGAGTATAACCCGAATTGATTGTCAAGTTCTAAATTAACGCGAGCAAATCCGCGGGCAAAAGTTAGTATAAAATAAAATGTTTCCCAACAGCATACGTGACAGAATCTCATATTCTTTGAATTTAAATTCCAGTCGGGTCACATATACTTTACTTCTAAAAATTGTGTTCCAAGCTATCCTATCTCTACGTCGGGGGTCTTAGAAACATTTTGTAGCTAGCTGTGCTTATGATGTTATCGGAATTCCTCTGTGTACCGTTATCATTATTTCCGGGTTCTTTTAAGTGAAGCAGAATATGCTCATTTTTTATATTCGTTATTTTATTCAGCTCGTGGCTTAATAAGAACAGCCGCTCGGGCCGATCTTTTGGTTAAACCGTGCTTACCTAGGTTGGTCCGTGGATGGGTCAACACCCATTACATACCGAGTTTCCTCCGTGCCTCAGAAAGCACTTTAAGCCGTTGGTCCCGGCGGTCATTTGTAGATCTTTGAAAGTTGTTACAGGTCCGAAGGTCTGACAACCAGTCTTACCAAGGGGTATCGTATTACCTAGCACTAACTGGGTTGTGGAGGTCAGATAGGCAGTCGCTTCATGTAAAATAATGGTATTCAGCTGCATCCAGTTAGACTGGAAGCCTACCCCAACATAGCAGGGAAAAGGCTAGGCAGATGATGCTGAGTCTTAAGTAGTTGTTTCTTTGGTGTAATAGGGAACGTTAAATTAATGTTTATCTTTCATTTATTTACTTTTTATTTTACATTTAAAGAAGCTTACAGACTAACAACGTTATTATAACATAATATTCAACAACATTGCTAATTACAAGCCTACGCAGATAAAATAATCAAATATTAATATTCATGGTGAATATAATTAGTTAGTATTACAATTTATTCCTACTGGTTTTCAGCAGAATTTAGTCAAACTGGGAGTCGACCCCAGTATAGTTGAGAAAATGCTAGGCAAATTATGGTGAAGTATCATTCATCCCGATATTTTTTAATGTAAATTACAAAAGTAGAACAGGCGTGATACACATTTATCTAGATTTTCAATGTTTTGATAAACATTGGCAATGGCTAGCTACATGAAATTTAATATTTAAAACGATACAATAAGATCAGCTGAGAAATCCAATAAAGACCAGTATGTTGGAAACAAAGGAACGTAGACAGCAAGTTTAAAATTTAAGTCTGGGTTATTATCCCCACAATTGAACAATACAGACGGATTCCCTATACATACCGTCTCAGTGCTTTTGTTTTAAAAAGTAAGTGAAAGAATCTAAACGTAAAAAATGAAAGGTAATCCTGTTGTTTTTCGTTTTGTCTGGAATAGAACAATTTTGGATATTGTGTAAAAAAACTGTTTGTAAACTTTGTGTATTTTTTTCAGAGTAAATGTTTTGTTTCTCAAAATCAAATCGTGATGGGCTTAATAATATTATTAACGTGATAATTTTAACTACACCAACTTAAAGTTTCACAACGAAAATACGACACGGTTGGTTGCTGCGCTGCGTATCGCGGGTTCGATTCCCGCAAGGAATAAATATTTGCATGTGAGTTTAAATGTTTGTAAACGCACCCACAATACAGGAGAAATTCCTAGTGTTGGGCAGGGCAACGTTTCTAAAAGAAAGAAAGAAGATCGAAGTCCAATCAAATAAAAAATTGACAGTGTGACTCGCGTGAAGACGAATCACCTCATTTGTTAAAATCAATCAAGCCGTTTAGGCTAAACAGCGTACAAATGAATTGACAGATGAGTATATTTTCTGTAAAAATAAGTATATTTTACTAACAGTCTTATTTATGAGTTTTTATGTGCAGTTACAGTAACTCCATATTTAATAGACTTTGAAAAGGTTTATTACTGGCAAATATTTAGACCACTTTTTTTCACTTCAATTGTCCTTCCGAATGTACTAGCTCATGCGCGCGGCTTCACCCGCGTAAGTTCGGTAATTGTCCCACTGGATCGCACTACCGGGATAAAAAGTATCCTATGTGTTAATCCAGGTTATAAACTATCTGTGTGACAAATTTTATCTAAATCCGGTCAGTAGTTTTTGCGTGAAAGTGCCACATTTGCCCACTGTCATTAGGAGACTCGTACATTTAACACTAACAATAAATAAAACACACTCGCATATTCCAATAAAACCTACTGAAACGTATCTAATTCCCCGCTGATTCCATTATAACGACGTTGGAATCATTAACAGTACAAAAAAGAAGAAATTTCTTTGCCGATAAACGAACTGTGAAAACCTAGCAATTAATGCATGCCATTTTATTTACATTTTGTTGCTGAATAGCCCTATCTAACTTACTAAATGACATAACTACACTTCTAGCTTAACCTAAAACGAACCTTAGTTCAGTGAATTAGGATGGTTATCTGGTTGTAAGTGAGTGTTGTCGTAATTTTTGTGATATGGGATGGTGGGTGAATGTTTCACTTGGGTGGGGCTGTTGTGTAATAAAACGAATGCTTTCCTGTGTCTGGACGTCGATAGCTATGCGTGCTGTGAAATTTCGGTAGTGGTCAGTACTTCAAGAAGAATTTCGCTTAGAATTTTTTGTTAGTCGAACATATTTTCGTACTACATCTATGATAATATTCTTGCTGTAAATATAGCGTAACCTACATATATTGGAGTAATATGGTTACTTAAATTGGTTTTAATTTTTGGGTTTTGTCCAGTTGGTAAAAACAATGTTTTTTATCAAAAGATAAATGTGTTTCTTTATCTTTTACTACCTTTATTAATATTCAATTACATTGTTTTTAAACGAAATCAATGAAAAAAAAATATCTTCCTAATGCCTACTTAAAAAAAAACCATTCCAAGACTTCAACGCAACGTTAAATTCTAATTTATACACTGAAGAACGAATACGATAAATCGACACTATTGCATTAAAATGCGATATTTTCATGATTCAATTTTATACTGGGTCATGAGGGAACACTCTATAAATATTCCAGACTAAAAGCTTTACCGGAATAGCAGATAAGCGAGTTTTACCTGTCTACAAGTCTTCCGGATAGACCGATGTTTGAAATTGTGTTTGTTTTATTCAGCTTTCAAATGTGATCAGAAGTGCACTATGGCACGAATTGAATTATACTTGCAATTTTAATTTAGTTGGATTTGAAAAGAGATGTAATCCAGTATAGTAATTCATAGAAATTATGTTTTATGATTGCTTTTGCAATATTAATTGAGTAAGCACTGGTGTTTGACATACCATTTTCCATTTATAAAACAAACATAAAGATTAGCAAATTTGAAACAAAAATAATTGTGAATTTAGATAGTATATTAAAAACTACATCAAAAACCGCTGCTCGTCCAAATGAAAAAATGACAAACAGTAACGAACGCGCTTCCATTTCTGCGGAGTCGAAAAAAGAGCCAATTGGATTTTTTTTATTGACTTTACGTCGCATGTCATTCATAGAAACCCAAATATGCCTGTGGTGGAACTATTCGACAATCAAAGCCAACGAGGAAACTAGAAAATATATTTTTATGGGAATTCCGGAATACAGAAGCTGTATATTTGAATATTTCCTATAATACATCCGATGGGAAAGAATGAAATAAAATTTCGTTGACAGAATTGCAGATATTATTATGAGGGGAACACACGTATAAATGCATGAGCGTGTAAGGAGAAACGTATTGAGGATTTAGTCAAAGACCTACTGAATAAAAATGGGCACGTAGAAATAAGTTTTTTATTGCTGCGACAGTTTCCGTCCAATATAATTATTTATAAGTGTTCATTACTACATAAGCAGCTTTATTCAAAAAAATCTCTTGAAGCTCATTACTTTCTTCATTCAATCCACTTCGAATCTCAACATTTGTCACTGCGTAACCAAATACCTAAGAGATGAGATAAAATGGAAATTAGTTTCTCGGATTGAAATCTAGGCCGCCCGAGTCCTGCCAGAGCCACCGCAAGCTTCGAAATCAGGATGCTCCCGACTTTAAGCGAGTTTTTTTGCGGCAAAGCCAGTTGGCACACCGCAGAGAGCCCTGACAAATTTAGTATTTTAATTTTTTCCCAGTACGCAAATACACTTTGTGAGATTAACGACCTTTTTCGTTTTATACGGCCAGTATTAGAGGAAAATATTTAATTGAGGTTAGGAGCTTTTAAAAATATTAAATGGAACAAAAAAAAAGTGTTGAGGCTGTTAAAAATTGAAACTTTTCATTCGCGTTTGATGCTCGGTTGGAATTCATTTTTGAGGGGTGGTTTCTGTTCCTAATACTTCTTAAACTGCACCACGTATACAGGGTGAAAACGGAAACGAAAAGGGTTACCACGTATTCAGTCTGAGCCACACTGAAATTTCTCGTCAATTATAAAAAAAAATTGCTGTTTCCTACAAAAGTGCAATACTTATACGGTCATAATGTATGGAACAACTGTTTTTTTTTTTAAATACCGATGATGATCAGACTCAGAATGATGTACTAGGTAACCGTTTTCGCGTCCGTGTCTCTTCTACCCAGTATTGTGAATTAGTCAAAGCAGTTCCATGGTATGAATTTGCTTACCTAGCCTATTTGACAAGATAATTTCAACCTCAATTTCGAAGTACCTGTTCACTGTTATTGCCCATTACATGACAGTTAATGGTTTTTGTATAAGGAAATCTAATTAATTGAAATGAGTATCTAATTTAATTACGCAAATTGCTACGTTAGATTCTCATGGCAGCTTGAAACAAGAACACTTAAAAAATAACAATATTGGAAAAAGTAGTTTTAAAATAAACAAACCACTTGACACAAAAGTTGTACGCAAATCAGTGACTGAAATTCAGAGAACTTTAGCCCTCACCTTTTCAAAATAATCAAATCCATCATTGAAGTTAGACATGCTTTTGTAAAGTATAATCAAATTACTGCTGAATAGAAGTAATGAGACGGACAGAACAACCACATAGCGGATGAAAATTTCCGCTTGAGTGTTTGTCATAAAATTTTATGACGCAATAAATAACTGTCCTTTATCGTTCCTGTTAGTTAAAGAATTTCAAAGAACGGCTTGTCATAAAACTGGAAATGGACCTAGGCTGATAACAAAGGCTTGGGACATAATGCATGCTGTGTTTCGCAATCAGATGTTGAGTAATGAGATGGCTTCAATAGTATCAGATGCAGTGACGTGAAATCCATTGTGTTTGCTGCATCATCTCCGAGATTAGATTGCCATTTTATTTCTTACATGTCTCTCTTGTCCCATTTGTTTTAACTTTCATTCCGCTTAAGAAGATAAAGGATAATAGAATGTAACCACTTTTTGCATTTCCACTTCGCGCAGAAGATTTTCAAATTTACATTCAGTGGAAGACAACATAAGGAAAATGGCTGCTTTTGTATTTTATTTTACTAGTTGTCGAGTGCCTATACTTTCTTTCTTTAGACCACTTCTGAAAATAACCTAATCGAAACACTTTTTAGCAGCAATAATGGTTCAGTTAACTTTATTATAAATCTTGAATTATGAGACTTCACCTTCTACATACAGGATATTCATCATCATCATCATCTGACTCGCTTTTTCCCAATTATGTTGGGGTCTCCTTCCTATCTGACCGGATGCAGCTCAGTATCAGTATTTTACAAGGAGCAACTGCCTATCTGACCTCCACAACCCAGTTAGTACTGGGTAATACGATACCCCGTGGTAAGACTGCTTGTCAGAGTTTCAGGTCACTGACTACTTGTAACGACTGTCAAAGATCTACAAATCACAGCCGGGACCAACGGCTTAACCTACTTTCCGAGGCACGGAGGAAATTCAGTATGTAATGGGTGGTCACCCATCCACGGACCAACCTCGACAAGCACGGCTTAACCTAAAGATCGATCCGAGCGGCTTTTATTATTTAACCACGTAATCCGAGTACAGGATAATCATATACCATTAAAATTAATCCAAGTCACGCCCGTCCTCAAAGAAAATTCAGTTTGCCACTCACCAAAGTTCGTATCAAGACGCGAGTGATACATAATTACACACATAATATTCATTAGCACACCCGTATAAGCCTTGGAGTAACGTTCGCTCCGACGTCTGTCCGTTGCATAGGAGGGAACCGTGTGTAACTGTGTAATTGTGTATCTCTAACAGCCACGTGCGCGGGGGAATTAAATGTGTCAGTTAAAACATACCTAATATCATATCTCAAAGCAATTTATATTCCTGTCGCATCCGCTTGGTTGTTATAATAGTGATTGCAATCTTGACTGGTGAGTGTAGGGTCTAGGGTTCGGTTTTTGGTCGGGCAAAGCGGTTCTGGGTTTCCAGAAAGACTTCCTCCTACTTCTGTACTTTGCGTCTATGCATAGAAAGCAGCGGTGGCCCAGTGGCGGCGGCCCCGACTTACAAGCAGTTAGTCATGGGTTCGAGCCCAGACTGAGGCGCATTACTTTATGTAATATATTTCATCACCACTGCTCTCAAAACGGTGAAAGAAAACATTGTGAGGAAACCGTGATATCCTAGAACCAAAAATTTGAAACATGTAACATTTACCAACCCGCACTGGGCCCGTGTGGTGGATTATAGCCCATAACCTCTCATAAAGAGGAGGCCCCTGTCCCAGCAGTGGGAACAATATAGGCTGATTTTGCTTATGCTGTACTTTTCATAGGAAAACTGTGTGTAATTGTGTATCTCTAACATCCACGTGCGCTTTGGGGAATTAAATCTGTCACTCTAAACATATCATAGTAATTTATATTCGCTTCACGTTTGAGATGATACCTGTTTTGTCTAGTGTTAGTATGTTCAATTGCTAAACGGCCCCTGGGTTCAATTGTCACACAATCAATCATTTTATAAATAATCTATGCATCACGAAATTCGTCGAGGTAGACGACTGCGACGAGTGGTGGCTTTGAGTTGTCTATTAATGGCAATAGGTTTCCACTACCAAGATAATAAAAATACAAGTAAAATGTGGGGCTTTACGTCTGTGTTTTCTTTACCTCATCAGGGAATATAGAGCGTAATGTTAAGTTATCACGTTATTTTATAACACAATTACTTCTAACGAAAATAAATGTTGTAGCTTATAATAAATTGTTCATTGAAGTTAATAAAATCATGACTGAATAGATATTGATGGATCATGTTTTGGAGAAAAAGCGTAAATAAATTGGTTTCATGGCCCCTGAGATGCCACGAAATTAATTGTTTTTTTTTTCTGATAATGGATTTGGAAAATGATGAAGTGGAGTACAATGTGCTTAGGGAATTTGATGAAATTAAAATGGCTTAAATGTACCGTTAAAAATATAAATTATGTTAGAACACGGTGGATAGGACACATTGACACAGACTTTTTATAAAACCCACAGAGTTGAAATATTTAGTTTAAACAAAAAAAAACAGTACCTTTATACATTTTAATAGTGTAGCTATCGCACTTTTGTAAGGAACTGCTAACAAATTTCGAATTTTTAATAATTAACGAAAATTGACACATTTGTTGAATTTCGAATCATATACTAAATCCATGTTTAAAATTTGTGTCACTATTTTACAATTATCCTTCCCACGTGTGTACAATAAAATGCTTGCAGATTTTTAGCAGTTGGCTGTATTTCCAAAATAGGTTTTAAATATAACACACGACCAAAAGTAACATGTCACCGAGAGAGAAAAAAATCCTAGTCTACTAAAGTTACCAGAACATAAAAACGTCTTAAACATATAAATGTTGCCATTGCAAACAAAACACTTATGTTTAATTTATTCTTAAACATCGTATATAAATAAATAAATATTCGACAAAACATAACCAACTTTATGAATCAGCAATTTTCTCACAGTCAGCATTTACCCACATCAAATGAAAAACATCGTTATTTTGTAAAATATGCAAGTTGTTAACCGAAACAAAAGGGCAACAAAATGCGTAAAGGGTGTAGCCACATTACCCCAATCATCATATTAGGCTGGGTTCGAAATAACAGTCTTCCGGAAAATTGATGCTCTGGGTAACCTTTCCCTTACTTTAACATAGTTCGAAGGTAATTTCGCTTCATTAGTTTTAGCGAAAACAAAATCCTCATTCAATTTACAATAGAGAATATTATTGTAGCTGGATTTGACTATAGTTAAGTATAATAAGTTTTGACTAATCTAATCTAGACTCTATTAGAAATTAAACTCGCTTTCGTCTTAGTCTATTTGATCACGTTGTTCTGCTAAACTACGGGACGGATATTGATGCAGTCACAGATAATTATAATACTACGTATGCAGTGTTCATTCTCACTGAGAGAATTTATTCTGAAGAGTTTCAAAAATCAAAGTTTTCATTTTCAGTCATTCATATTTTAAATTAACACGGTACCAGAAACCAATGTCAATGTTGACAAATCCAAACTCGTGCAAAGCATGCGTGAGTAACGAATCATAGAGAATCATAACATAATTTCTTTTTCAAAAATAAATGTTAATATAATTATGTTTTATTAATGTAAATATTCCGTAAAATAAAACCTTTCAGTGGGACCATTAGACTGTTTTTATATGAACTTCGCAAAAATAAAAGCTAGAAAAGAAACTACTATTGCTGTTTTATGCGTCAGTTTTATGATTATAACGAAAGTACTCTAGTGTTTTATTTTTGATTTATAAAACATAGGTACTCATGATTTGAATATTGTATAGAAAAAATGATAACGTCCTTATGTTAGTTCAAAATAATACACACGGTACTTTTAAAATTCACAAATTCGTAAAAATGATCAAAAAACCCAACTTTTACAAAACATTCACAAGTTTTATTCGAAAAACAAATAGGAACCCGAATTCATTAAATAAAAACACAATTATTCCACGCGACTGACACAAGCTTACGTAATGATTTCCTTTCTCCATCAATGTGACAGGCACATATCCTCTGCCTAAGACTTCAGATGGAGCCTTAGAAAGCCTGGCCGTATTTCACTCATACTACACACAAAAGTAATATAGCGCGCGAATAAAAATAAAAGAACTAAGTAACTTTCCCACATAGCGGGGAAATATTCATTACAGTGAAAGGTTCCTACCATTATAGTACTTATTCAGGGGGTGCTATGCATTAATATTGATCAACTGAATCACGATGTGGCCTTGTATAGTGATATTCGCAGATGTAAAACCCTTGGAATTGACCTTGTTAGGTACATATATAGGTATTATTTTTTCTTTTTATGCTTTCCTTTATTTTCGCGAGCGCGGAAGCAAAAATGTTAATTAATATTTTCCACGTTTTACGACGAGTATTTTTGTTAAATTAACGCAATTAACGTTTTCATTGAAGTTGCTGCTCGCTACGATTGTACGAAAATCATAATTGTGAAGTTCTTCTGTAATTATTAATTATTTTTCAGCCACTTACCTTGTCAATAATTGGATATCGAAGAAACTTGAAACGAAGAAAATACTGGGAATCAACAAAAAGCAAAGTGTCTAGGAATTCTTAGTAATACTGAAGAAATTGTTCAAAAGAATAATTAATTAGCTGTAACGTATTTTGTATCCTTCTTTAAAGGTCATTCACATTAATCAAGAGTTTCTTTCAACAAAAAATATAAACACAAATATTTACATTGAAAATTGAAAACGCAAATTGAAATCGCGAATTATCATATCAATATCCAATGTAATTTGATAATAGAGATTCGACGTCTAAAAACTCAAACAGATAACGCAAAGTCCTTGAACTCGAGAAAATCAAAATGTATAAGGAAACTATGCCCTCTATATGAATTTATATACATTGTCGTGGACATGCGTATTGGCCGCTTATACGAACCGAAGCACGAATCTTCTTCACCACAAACGGTGTGTCGAGCTAATTTGGGCTTTATATTGAGGTGTTGGAGGTTTAAAATTGGTGCGGCGGCGCGGCGAGCAAGCGCTCTATGTTGGGCGGAGGCATCGAATCGGGGGTGATTCAGTTGGAAACTCGCCGTATACGGGGTAGTATCGCGCTCGCGCCCCGCTCGATACATAATCACTGATAAAAACCTTCCGAGATGACACCTCTCAATCCATCCAAGGAGGCAGTTGTTTAGAATGTCAGTGTTATTTGTATTTAAAAAAACATTTAAACTAGATTTTTCATCGTTAAACGTTTCGGACGCCGGCTGTCAGAATCATTGAAATCAAATACGTGTCGTTCGTCTACACGTTGTTTTTGAAATACAAAGTAATATTAAATGAGATTGATTTGTTAGTGTTTTTTTTTCTGTTTTAATTTTGAAGTGTTTGTTCTGTTGTTGGTTTTAAGAAGTTGAAATTAAATTTCAAAAATAGGTTTTCTTGAAGTGCTCGGTTAACAACAATAACAATATATGGATATACCTAATGCCGAAGTGCATCTGTAATGGCTGTGATATAAACTTTCGCCACTGGGTATAAAACTTGTTTTCCTGAAACATATAATTTGTTATGCTTCAAAGCTTTCTGCAGACACGATTGGCAAAATCGGCTTATTTCTTTGTTTTTTATTTTGTTCCATTCAATATTATGCTTTAAAATATATTTTAATCTAAACTTTCTATGGACACAATTTTAAACCCACCTAGTTTCACCATAACCTCAAAGCAATTTATTACTTTGAATACTGAAGTTCACACCCTTATTATAGTATAACGTTTTGATTATAACACACATATACACTGTACAGTACATTATCTTCTTAATAAGGCCACTATTTTATTCAAATGTTAGTGCAAACGATTCCATTAATATAATTAAATTGTTAATTAAATTTACTTTGTGTAGAATATTGTAGGTACACCTGTGGTGAATGGAACGTTTAGTACATGGTTGTTTGTTCACGAGTATAATTATTAAATTATTAAATACACACTGAACGTGAATTTACGCGCGTTTGGATTTAAGTGACATTTTCCTTTGCCACACGTGGCACCAATTTTACCTAACGTCATCACATTTATAGGTTCATCACTCACCAATTAGTTCTACTCACTTTACTGATCATAAAACTAGATTCACACACTTATAGGCCGTGTCCTACATTTTTATGACTCTAACCTACATGGGTAAGGAATTAAGAAGTATAAATCTCTTGGTCCAATGTTATTTTCTACTGTAATAAAGGTACTCGAGGTATATCACAGTCTTCTTGCAATGTCGTTTATATAAATTAGATGAGGATCTACTTTTCCAGAATAGTGTAGGTAGACCTAAATAATTTTCTCCATTGTACGGCTCGCAACGAAATAAGGTATCGTATTCGACCAAGATCATATCTCATTTTCCAATTTCCTTCCAATATTACCAATCGTAAGATGACACAAAAGGTACGTCTCGAAAAATAGACAGCAAAATAATCTATGATTAATGTCAAAGGTCTGCAAAAAATTTACCTTTTTCATTTGTGCCTGATAAAGATATATTTTTAGCAGACCTCCTGGAATTCCTAAAGTTTATCCTGAAAATTGTTGTACAATGGCAAAGCATTAAAAAAAACATGGAAAAGGATGACCGTAATGTGAAAAAAAAACTTTTTCAAAAGCTCCAAAAGGGATGAAAAAAATGTTTCGAAACTATGAAGCAGATTTTTTTTTTGTAACAACACAAACAGATACAGGATGTTAAAATTATTTTTTCACTGTGACCTAATTTTGGAGTCGCTCCTCATAAAATTCAGCTGATAAAATATATTAAAACAACAAAAAAGAAAATGCTTAGGTGCGAAAAATGGCGTACTTTAAAGATAAGGGCACTTAATGATAATATTATCTGCAAATCTCAGGGGAGTAATGTAAACGTATTATGCAAAACATGGTAATATCTGGGGAAAGTTTTCGTGAGCCAATACCCTTTAAATAAATTAGTCGCATAGTAAAATATTCCTAAGTAGGCCAGACATAGGCTATTGAAACGTCTGGTTGGTGCAAACAAAACCTAGATTATATTTTTATTTAAATTGTTCATGTTTTATTCAAATACAAACGTTGAAACTAATGAATTTATTAGCATCGCAGAATTATCTTGAAGTAGGTGTTAGTCTGTTTCGCAATTTCTTCGTGATTTTTTGTCTAGATGACTGCCATTAGTTTGAACATCATGTACTATTGCGTACTTACTTTAACGATGTAAGTTCTGCTGACTCATAAATAAAGACAAGTTTATTAACAGAAAAAGTACGTGAGCTTTCTCTGAAAAATATCTATTGACATTGTTCTTAGGTCATAGTTAAAATAAATAACTGTACGGTTTAAAGTCATTTCAGGTCAAATAAATACTCGTAAAATGATAACTTTAGTGTCTAGGTCAAACAGAACATGTCAATATAAAAACTAAAATCGAAACTAAAATAGAGATGTTATCTAACACAGTTTTTATTAATTTTATTTAATCTTTTACGTTGTAGGTTAAAAAAATACCGACATTTAACTATAAAGGTCAGACAGAGCGATCCACCTAAATAGTTGTATCAGTAGTTAAATCTTTATGCCATACAAATGGTACAATAAGTACCATAAACGTTTGCTACTTAACTCGAAAATGATTGTGACCCTTTTTACAAAGGAAATTGCCCATTTACCATGACTAGGAATTACCATTTCCTAATTTTTTTTGATAAAAATACCTTTGCAAAAATTATTGCGTTATTGATAAAGGATTTCGGAAAGATAGGTTAAATTCTTCGAAAATATATCTTGTAGTAACAAACGCTCATATAAATTCTAAAACTTGTCCCTAAGATGGAAAACAGAAACCCATTTTTTATAATACCTACACAGTTGAATATAAAAGGAGGGAATCAATCATCTCATACAACAGAGTTATGATAAATTGTTTTTACAATTCGATAATGATGCTTTCAACTCTAACTCTTTAGTAAAATATATCGATATCCAAAATAGAAAACAATTCTAAAATTTCTAGATATTCACTGTTTCTAACCAGATTTTAATTTTAAATTAACATAAGAAAAATTAAATGAAAGACACATTATGACTGAATTAAAAGAAAAAGCAACAAAACTCTCCTATAACATAATGCATTAAAACAGGCAAGACTTAAACTTAATTACAGTGTCGAGTATAAAAAAACATCTCGAGTTCAGTAATTATTCCGAAGTATATCTCGAAGGCATTGGGGTCGAGGAAATGTGGTGAGCGTCGCTAAAGGTTTTATTGTGACGCGTGCATCGACCGCCACAGCGACGCCGTCGAGTCTCCCGCAATCTTGGATGGCTACAGTAAACACATAGATTACAGACGCTACCAGACATGCAATTCTTTTTTGTGGTCATTGCTCGGTAAGAAAAATGGTAGCCGTGGTAACTGTGGGTCTGTTTTTCTGCCCTGAATATGTCTGTTTGGCAAATGTAGTCAATCACTACATATTAAAAAACAAAGTCGCTTCCAGCTGTCTGTCCCTATGTATGCTTAGATCTTTAAAACTACGCAACTTATTTTGATGCGGTTCCTTTTTAATAGATAGAGTGATTCAAGAGGAAGGTTTATAATTATGTATAATACATGCACCCGTGCGAAACCGTGGCGGGTCGCTAGTAATTTATACAATAAAGACTTTTTTGTACACCACACAAAAATAAGGATAAACATAATATAAGTTGGTCAGGTTTTATGGTAAATACAAATATATAAATTCAATAACATTCGTTGCAAACTCATCATTGCACAGAAAAATATTTTATTCATAAGCTCAACTTGTTTAAACCTCGATGTTTTACAATGAATAAACGTAAAATCGAAAAAAAAAAGTTTATTCCAAATTGCCGTTACATTTATTTGGGTAATTTGATTCGAACAACCGTCTGCGTGTGTTTGTTCTATGAGGATAATAAAAGGTTGGCGCCATCGGAGTACGAGTAAGCAAATTGAGTGAGGGCACAGATAAATTTGTTTGGTAACGGCTACGTGCTAACACGTCCCGTACTGACGTTAAATTGGCCCGGTATGAGAGCAGTATCGCATTTTTACTTTTGTATTTTTCGTCGACCAACGTAAAAAGTTCATAGGGCCAAAGTGCGGGGGATTTATACGATTGTCGCCGCAATTTTATTTCCACTTCATATCCCACTGCAAATGCCTTCTTCAACAGTAATGACGAGGCTCCGAAATGTATTAACTTTTGCCCCCAACTTCCCTTTCATGCGATTATAAATCTTACTTTTTGTAGCGTCTACTCTTTTGGTTTCTTAATTCTTCAGCACTTTTTGTAGGGCACAAAAGTACGCATACGTAAAAGGCTACGACAAAACGTTATTTTCTCACACACGCACTTGAACGTATTTTTGTTTTCAAGAAATACGATATTTTCGGGGGTGTTGTTGAGTCACAATTTATGGTACTTGAAGCAATTTCGTTTTATTTCGTCTACAAGTAAACAAAGATCTATGTGAGTGAACTAAATGACTCCGAGACACAAAAACAAAATAAAAGCACTTGTTAGTTACTGTTATAAAACATCCCAAAATCTTCTTGAGCGCCGATTCTCAGTATATTATTCCGAAACGTGTGTTTGTTCCGTAAACCGGATTGTTAGAACCCGTGGCGTTATCTGTTTAAGTCCAAACAATCCGGAGTTCTTCTAACTTTGCGCTGAAGATGTCCAGATTGAGCGCTAAGATCCGGATTGGGTCCGAACTTAAATTAAATCACAGTTTGCTGTTAAGGGCCTGTGTACATGATGTAGCGAAGACTTGTTCTCGGATGCCATAATAACGAGACTAATGAATAAAAATCTCCCAAAGTTTTTATTTGATGTTTTCACCTCCCTCTTTGTAATAAAGTTTCTTGTGAAAGTTTTCTATTGTGTATTTTACGGGTAGACTATACTATTGATTTTCTCCTCCTTTCTTGTTAAGGCTACTGAACTCCAAATGTCTTAGCTTCCGAATTTAAATTATATTCTTAGAGGAGATTTATATAAATTGTGTTTTTGTTGCTAATAACGATAGAATGTGTCTTTCACATTTATTATTCAATTTTGTCTCAATACTATTTATAATTATTTCTTCATATCTGAGAGGAAATACCTATATTGAAATCATATTGAAAAATATCTGTCAATTCATTTCCATCTTGGAATGTCTTGTATGAATTCTTTGGTATCGAGTTCAATTTTCCGAACTCCTTATGGTATCGAGTTAAAATCTCCTTTGCAAATTTGAAATTGAATCAGTAGCTTCAATAACGTTCAAGTATAACCAACAGTGCTGGAACAGTCGCCTGCAATATATCGTTCGATACCATTGTCGAAGCCTAATGAGTAACACGCCAGGCAAACTTCGCCCAGAATCAACATTCATAATTCTAGGCCTTTTCAAGGCAAAATTAAACTTGTTCAGTTTATGAACAGAGTTTTGTAAGTAATCAAAATTAACGGGTTTATTTTGCTGTTCATTCGTTCTTAATTAAAAGGGTACGGTAAAAACCAGGGTGTTTTAAATGTACGCGCGAACATTTATCAGTACTGCGCAGATAATAAAATGTACTATAAAAAATTAAGTGCTCTTATTTAATTGGAGTATTTAAATGCCACGCATCCATTAACAATTATTATGGTTGGGCTATTAAAAGATACATAACATAAATGGTCCATCAGTTTTATAGCGATTGAGTAATTATTGTAGGCCGTGTACAATATATTTTAACATACAACGCTTATTGAAACATGTTAATTTGGAATGGATTAATATTCTAAACACAACTGCCAAATAAATCACGTTGAGTGAATTTCCGTAATCCAAAATGTCATGGTCCAAAATCTATAAATTTATAAGCTAATTTTATGAAACTATACTACACCACACTACACACACACACTCACACACTACACTACTATACAATTCCAATGAAGCTAGCCAGCTAGTCACGTTTAAGACATCTGCAAAATAGGTTATTAATATCCCAGCTTGTAAATTTCCTTTCCTCCATGTTCTATTAATATTCATTATCAGATTACACAAGTCTTGTGCAGCAATACCGAATATACCAAATTAAATCATAAAGAAACTGCTTTGTTAGGTCTCACGATACAAAAGCAGTCGTAAAAATAAACAAACCAGAACATAATTATCAAAAAAGTGTTTGATTGTTGTTATTATATTATATACTACTTTTCTAGTACTTCGCCCGAAGAACTGTGATAACTCAGTTAATATGCATTATATAAATATAATATTTATAGCCTACAGCACCCATGAATAATGTAGTTTTCTGCCAGTCAAAGAATTTTTAGAATTAGATCATTAGTTCCGGAGATTACGCCCTACAGACAAACTTACAAACAAATTTTACCTCTTTATAATATTAGTATAGATATATTTTCTGAAACTCAATTACTTACCTTCAGAAGGATCGTAATTAGAGGGCCGCGATCAAAGATCAAGATTAAAGCTTGTTAGACGACAAATTCCACCAATAGAAATTGGTTCCTCTAAACTCGAACGTAGGTTAAATTAATGGTAATGGAAATTAAGGCACCGATAGATCGATTCAAATTGAAGCTTGAAAAAAAATTGTAAATGAGAACTTGAGAATTTGACCCTGTAGCTTCTGTGTATTGTTTTAACTTAACAAAGAAATAAGCCGAACAATCAAATCATTTCGATTAATCAATCTACAACAAAATTAAGAGAAACATAATTATTCACTAACAACACTCAGATCAGCGCTGAGAGTTGAAAATCGAACCATGTGCTTTTATATTAGGCATTCATTAGGTAACATAGTATGAAAAACATGCCATCGTGACTTTTACAGTTCAAAATTTGATATAGCTTAATAGTGTGCCAGTAGTGTGTACATACGTATTTGCGGCTTAAAAGATTCATAGAGAAAAACGAAATGTCTTTTTTTATTGGAACAAGCTCACCACACTATTCCCAAACCGCTGCAACTCCTGAAAGCCAGAATGACCTGTAGCGACCATCAGAAAAGCGCCGGACAATGAAGCTCGACGAAGCCACAGAGAAACAATTTAACTGTCTTGGATCTCCCAACGAACTTAATCAGAAAAGAAAAGCGGAGGAGTAGGCAAACATAAATTTTCACTTCTCTCCATTTCAGCAGAAAACAGAACAAAACAAAGCCAATAGGCAAAAAGGGATTTTTACTACTGGAATAAGCCCTGTTGGCAAGCACCACGGATAAATATTATCAGCAACTAAATGTCTTATAAACATATAATCTCGAGAAACCGAGACCAACATAGATAAACCACGACATAAACTGCAAAGTTCTGTTAGTCCCAAATGCTGAAAGCCGAGATTGGAATCAACGTGAGAGGAACAAACAAACAATCTCTAGACGATATCACTTACGAAATCATCTTCGAACCTACCTGACTGTCAAAACACATTTGGAAATTGGCTTGTTACTAACGAACTTTAGCATAGATTATAGAAAACCTACCTACTACATATTTTTGTATTTCTTTCAATATCTTAAGTAGGAGTGCTCTTGACCCAAATAAGGGCAAACCAAGAGATCCAAAGAAAAATAAAAATGTACGTTTTCGTTACAATAATCTACTCCGAGAAATCATTGAAATTAATTCCAGTACCACTTCTCCTCAACCACTTGATTATGATTTTAAATACATTTTTCCAAACCTGAAGGCCGCACAGTTATTTGGACAAACGTTCAATAGGCTGTATAGGTTCTATTTTGTTATTTTCTTCTTATTTTGCGGACGAACTTATATGGCTGGTCAAGAGTGCTCAAGATACAATGCCAAAAAGTTGTTCAATCAAGAAAATAATGACTCATTTACTACACTTGGAGCATAGTTTCGAACTTGGACGTCGTGGTTGTAAAATACTTTCGGAAATCGGTCAGTTGCTACGGCGTAGCACTATCGTAGCCGCGTAGTATATTTGTAGCCACAAACTTGATCGATGCTCTTAGTAAAACAGCTGTCGACAGTGGCTTGCACGATGGAGCCTTGTTAACTAACTAAATGTTCTGCCAAACGACGGTACAATATGTACGAGGCTTATAATAAAAATCCGGTTTTCACTGCAAACATCTGGCCAAAAAAAACTTTTTGTGAAGTTAGGTACAGTTATGTTGTCATGAAATGTTTTGTTCTGGTACATTTTTAAAAAAGTGACGCCGTATTTAAAATAAAAAAAGAAATGACCTATACCATTTTCAAGTTATTTTAAACTATATTTGCGCGAGTGTTGATAATAATTTCTTATTGAAATCTAATTTGTTTTCCTTTGCTGAATTAATAAACAGGTCGTTTATACAGTTTAGCAAAATATTTAGGTAGATATAAAGAAAATCATGATTTAAAAAATAAATTCACAATAGCCTAAAAACAGTGACCTAAAATCCAGTGCTCAAATAGTGAAGTGCAGACTATGTACTATCGAATGCTGACGATAAGTTTATCGATAATCGAAAATGAAGGAAGCGAGGTGAAGGGGTCGAGGATCGATGCAACTGTCTCGACAGAACCGGAACATGCCCTGTCGACGTCAGCGCCGACTTATTTATACCTCTAGCTGATGCAGCGATATAACTCTGTCGATGATAGTCTGCTTTGTCGCTGAACTTTCGTCGTTTCAGGTACGTTTTAGTTTATGTAGTTTAAAGGCTATGTTTCCACTAGAAATTTGCGAGGACGTAATGTGTGTGAAACTAACCAATGACATCGTTTCTTTTCCACAGCTCGCTATGTTATTGGTTGGTTTTACGCAAATCCCTCACTGCACATCCTAGCACATCTCTAATGGTAAAGCAGCCTAATGCATGAATGATAAATGATATTTATTTCTGTAAGAAAGTTTGTACAAACACGTTAACACGTCTTTTTTACAAACTGAGATCGGTATTGATTTCAGATCAATCTAAAAGGAAACAAACTCAGTGATCGAAGTTTCATTTAAAGTCCTGACATTGTTTTGTTCAGATCATGTTATGATGAATCTGTTCTTTAAGCACAATAATTTTATGTAATGAATTAAATAAATAGTCTGGTTACTCTCATATTATCATTGGGCTACAGTAAAACTATGTTACGTGCATGCTATAGTATTCAATGAGCCATATTGTAACCATGTTCTCGAAAATGGGTCTGACGGATACAGAGGTGACAAATCGATCTAGCTGGGTCGCATATCTGGGAAAATCCGTTTTCTCTATTTTAACCCGAGCAGAACTCGGTCGCTCAGGTGCTGTACCGTTAACCATGGCAAGAAAAACGTTTTAAAAAATTGTAACGGTAAATCTATGGTGCATAGAAAGTTTTCTCTAACGAGTCAAACCATAGAGGTGTGAAACTAAACATTTCTTCAATTTACCTGTGAAATTAACGTACAAAGAGTATCAAAAAATTGTACCCTGATCAAAATAGATGGTAGGCAAAGCGGAACTCCTGATAAAACGCCTCCAAAAGTGACTTCGACTTTATCAGGAACAATTGCAACAATAGCCATAACGATGATTCAGCACAACACTAAAAAGTCTTATAAAAGAGTCGAGTCATATTCAAAGCTTTGTCGCATCATCAAAATAATAGACAGGTCGTTCCACCTCTGGCGTCTGACTTTTGTACAAAAGATAACAGTGAAAGGCGCTAAGCGTTTGTGGTGTTACTGTAAAAACGCTGATTTAGCACCGTTTATACTACCTGTAAAAATAAAGGATCTAAAGTCCGGCTCAAAAGTGGCACATCCGAAATTATTTTTTCGGTAAAGGTGTATGTACTGGTCGCGTAAACTCAAGTGAAAACTTAATTGACAAATTCAAATTAGATACGTTTACACCGACGCTGTTTTGTCACTTATGTGTTTATGACTTGGGCCGTCAAAAACTTTTTCGTTTTAGTACTTTCCGAATTGTGACGATGTTATTTTTCATTAGTAAGGGAAACCCCGAGAGGCAAAGTATTTGCGTCGTAATTTATATGCCCTTTCTTACGCAACTTCGGAAAGGGGAAAGTTTCTTGCCGTTTGAATTTATGGATATAAAAATTTTGGTTTCTGTGTGGGTATGAAATACAGTCTGGGCACCGCAAGCACACCGATACAGATTTATTCTTCTGATAGTAGAGGCATATTTAACGCAGAAGCATAAGCAAGCAAAATATAATGTTTCCACTCGCTTTGAGAGACAGTGAACCGTAATCCACAACACTTAGTGGTTGGTTGATGTTGACGTACGTGTTTCCAGTATATTCTTTGAAATTTACTTTAAGTGTCTGTATTCCTCTGTGACATAATGATAGTCAACCATCCAACCAAAAATGTTCAAAAATGTGTACCCAGAAAGTTTGTGTGCGTAACCATACTATAGGGATAGGCTATTATACTCCCAATACGTTTATAGCTGCCCAAATATTCAGGTATCAGCATCGTAAACGATCCTCCTTCCTGGTACATTCGACCCGCATTTGACCCACATTGATACGCACCTAAAAATTGAAGGTCAATTAATGACTGACTTACGATGCGAAAACCCAATGTTTTTATGACGCTTAGAATCGTTTTTCAAAGGTAAGTTATAATAAATATAATATTTGATTAATTGTAGAACTTATGCCTTTTTTGTATTATGATGCCAGGCAGAAAGCACAAAACGCTATGTTCTACGATTTTAAGAAAACACATCAACACTATGTCGTGAAAATGTGACAATTATATAATTCTTCTAAATAAGTCGCATTTTTCGTTATATTAGGGATCTGGTATAATAGGAATCTGGTTGTGCCTACCTATTAGAAGTTACTTACGTATAAGAACGACCAATCAAATCGATCTTATTAAGATAGCGGAGGTACATAAAGTGATTATCAAGAAAAAGCCTCTTCGTGCTCAATAGGATAAACAAAAGGTGAGAAAATCAGGTGAATTGGCAAAAGAAAACAGTGATAAAAGGTTAATCATTTTGAATGGATTTCTTACGGCAATAGACTTGATTCTATGGAACATTTCTCACCCAGAGAATATATCCTCACAGTGACAGCGTGATGAATGGATGTTTGCTCAAGGTGAACTATTTATTAGATCTATGATCATACCTAGAGAAAGTCTGAAACGATCGAGAAAGAAATATCTCAACGTCTGAAGAACAACATTAATATTCTTTTGTCTACAATATTAATACATCATGAGATTTATTGGAAAAAAAAATTTTTTCATTCCTCATATTTCAATTTTTCAATCTGTCAAAGTGACACTTTCATAAAATTATTCATTTGTTTTATCAACAATATTTTCCGCTCATCGCCGGATGAATTTATGTGAAAGGTTTTGAAACAAGCTGGTTCCGCCTACCATCGTTATAACATTATTTGCTAAAGCAATACAATCAGAGTTCCAAAAACCGAGCGGCATGTTCAAATAGCAAGAAAAATATTAAACAAGTATCAATGTACGGTGTAAAAACAAAACGTGTTCGCTGCGACTCCTTTAAAAAACAAAACCCGGCAGGCGTTGTATGTTCATGTTAAATATTTCACATTAAAAAATACAACAAAAGTAAACCAACATCGATGTTTTCGACCTTCAGCTGCCCACTGCAACATAGAATAAATATTTGATGGTAACAACAGCAGTTGTAAAAAATAAGGAACATTTTTATTTGGGCATCATCGCGTGTTGTTCATGTCCAACCCATTCCTAAATTACTGGTCGACATGCGTGTAGCTACCCCATCTTGAATATTTGAAGACAAACACTATGTTTAGAGTTGGGCCACGACAAGGTTTTTAACATAGTTACGGTTGAATAGTCACGTTTATTTCATAATCATTTTTATTTGCAATGCTAGAGTGCTAAGCTTGAATGCTTTCGAGGTACAGTGTAAGCAGCATTCCAAGTCCTACAAACAGAACTTGTTCTTAATTTATAAAGTATCGATAATACTGGGCTTAAAGTAGAGGAAAAAAAGGTTTATCGAACAAAGGTTGTCTTAAAACGGAAAAAGTCATTTGATCCAATCAAAATCTTTATTCATTTCCATCGGCCAGGAATAAAGCCTGCTATAGGTTCTTCCAAATTTTCCAGATATTTTGCTCCATCTTAGTTTGGGTTCTGGTTCATCGCTTTTAAAGCGCCTCAAAGGGAAAACTCGAGAAAATCATGAAAAGGGATTCACGACTCCTCGGTAGCAACCAAACGATCTGGGTTTTGCTTTAACTTGCCTTCACTTAAACGGTCCTGGACTTAATACGTATTTTTCTTGAGAAGGATTTCAGTAAATCACTGCATAAAAACTTTACGAGTGACTTTGTATAGAGCCTTGGTAAATTTGGGCATGGAATCAAGCTTTATTCTAAAAGAACTTTCCTTAGAAATATGTTCAAATATAATTCGGTTCAACAACACGTACTGTAGACTTCACGGGAGTGGCCTTGAGCTGGCCTTGCGTCGAACGGAGTTTCAAGAGAACAAGAGCCCAGCTTGTACTGGTTTTGTTAGGACTGCCGTGCGGCCTTCCGTAGTAATCAAGTCTTAAATTTTCAATAGCACGTAGTCCCCTTTAAATTCATTTCTCCAGCCAAGCAGAAACACGTGTCTCTCTCAATATCTAAGTAAACAAAACCTTGTAAAGTTAGACCAATTTTGCTTAATAAGACTAAACGTGGAAAACGTCTGTCCGCCTGAGTAAACATTTATTTAATTAAGCAGGAAGTTCCGAGGACGCCCGTTCCCCAGTTTGTTTTTGACGACGAATCCCCTGTGTTAGCCCGTGTAAAGGCGAATGACAAACAGCTGTATCGCGTGAGTGTATGTGGTGAGTTTAAAAAATTAAAACATTCATGTAATGACGTCATTAATTTCACTGGCATAACTGAAAACAGAATTCGCGGTCAATAAATGTTTTATACTGAAAGACTCTATTCAAAAGTCAAAGGTTTTTATTAAGTGTACTCTGAGATGAAATATGCGGTCTTCATTTACGGTTCGCTCGGACTCGAAATTCCAGTGGTGCCAGAGATACTTTAGTGAAAGGCATCACAAGCGATACGTCATTCATTTTGTTAAGAAATGATAAATTGCCTCCTCGTCCAAAATGAGGAGAGCTTAAAATTGCGTGCAAACACTCCGCGGTGACATCATTTTTCTAGTTCATTTCGCTGAGACTAATTTATTAAAAATGAGTGCAAGACGAGTTATTTCCCACTTGGAAGAAATTTCAACGTTAATTTGTTTCCAAGTGCTCTGAAGCAATTTTAAATTTTAACCTAGAGGAAAAAGTAAATTGCAACATTTTTAGTAATAAAGTAGATTGCGTATAATGATAGTTGTGTTGTGCTTTACTGAAATAGCTTTGATAAAAATAAATGCTATTATGTCTTTGAAGGAAAAACTTGCAATTAAGAACAAATATAATAAGAAAAGTTGACCCAACCTTCTGATACTAATTAAAATACTTCGCAAAGAGAGGAAGAGACAAAACCCCCTAAAGAAAAATCAGTAGCAAGAAAATTAGAATCTGAGCTTGTTTACCCTCCAAAGCAATCTGGCGTACACACAGCCATAATAGATGTAATGCCTTATCCGCTTACGACAACATTCTCTTATACTAAGTATACAAACGGTGCGTGATGAAAAATCTTTTGAGCTCTTTGAAAGATACCCATTAAAATATGCTCTAGGGTAACTCTCGAAGTTTGCGTTGGTCGTAGATAATTATAATATAAATAGCATAATTATAATAAGCTTATTACTACTGCTGGGGCAGAAACCTCGTCTCTGAGGCATCCACGCGTGTCCTGTACGAGTTGGGATGCATCGTGATGAAACCAAACCAGCATGATAGAGAGATATTTCTTGACGGCATGTAAAAGCCAAGTCAGAGACCCATGAGCGGCATAAAGACTCTAATACCAGGTTAAGCACTAACCACACGAAAACAAAAATCGCATTAGTTTTTGTAATTTATGACTATTTTAAGAAAACATGACCTCCGTGGGTAATCTAACTTTGAGAGTAGTATTGATGAATTAAATAATTTTATTTTTCTATAAAACAAAATTCGTTAGTATCGGTAACCTGGGTTGCAAATTCCAAAAAAATGTGAGAAAAATTGAATTTCGCGAGCTACTACGCTTACGGCATAAGTAACCCTCAACTTGTTTGCTGTTGACTCTCAGAGACTCATTACCTGCTTCATTAAAGCAAGAGTGTAGCTCTTGAAAAAGCGGTAACTGTCTTTTCCAGGGCCGCTTGAAGGGTAGATGTAAGAGCGTCGAGTAACTTTCGTGACTTTGTGTTGTTTAATAATAAACATTTGAAGTGTATTGTTTCAGTTTTCAATGTCTTCTAGGCTTCACTGTAATTAGTTTTCAGAATTATTTGAAGGGTTGGAATTAATTAAAGTTGGGTTGGTTTAATTTTTCGTTGGTAACTGGTGTGCATTTTTTTATTTGGAACCTTTTGTGATAAGGAATTCTTAGTGCAAAAATAATAAGTTCGTAAAATATTGCTTTGAATAAGCAATATTTTACGATTTCGAATTTTTTAAGTTCGTAAAATATTGCTTATTCAACGCTTATGGTACAGTCAAATTTGCTGTATGTCTTACAGTAATACCCCATGCAATTATTACGAAAGAAGCAATTCAATTCTTCATCTGCAAGTCAACTTAAAACAAAGAAAACAATTTGCAATGTTCTTTCCAAGCGGAAAGACCATCCGTCACTTTGTTTTTAATATTTCTTCAGGGTTTTATTACGCTGAATGTCCACTTGCTTGTCCAGTATAATATCTATTAAATTGAAAATATTTTTCTTGTAGCCTGTATCAGAATAAAATAAGATCATTGAGGATGTTAAGTGGTCTAGTTTGCAAATGAAACCCTACTTAGATTGGCTATAAATTGTCTTTGTATTTGCGTCTTTAAAACAGTAATTTGCATAAAATGACGCCAAGTACTAACAGGCGTTATATTATGTTTAACCTTCCAACCGATTTGTGTTAACTGACAGCCATGCTGTGAAGTTTATTACAAGTCGTTTACGACCAGGCTCAAGACTGCTATTTATTTTGATAGGGACGCTTGTTCAATACTGCTTTTAGAGGGTATAACTGTATCGCTCAATTTATTTCCCTGTTACTCTTTTATCATTTTCAATGCAAAAACTGCTGATTTGATATGAATTACTTTACGTTAAAAAAGTACCGTCTTTCTAAGTTACCGCAAGAATTTACGCTAAAAATATATGTGAAATTTGAAAAGTTACAAGATTCCCGCGACAACTTTAGATTGGTTCGACAACTCCAACATTATTAGTAAATACTATCTAACTTGAACAGAAGAAACCAATAAATAAGAGCTTCTTTTATACGGCATATTTCTAAGAGGATAGCATTATATTGGAAGTTGAAAGTGCTATCGTTACGTTGATTAAATGTTGTGTTTGCACGCAAATCTGAGTTCTCTTCATAATCCATTCAAAGGGGTGGTTATCTTTATTCCGTGACGGTCATAAATTCTTGGCAATATGCTTGTTTATCTGCATGAAGGTAACAATGACAAGGTTGTTCTCATAACATAATTATGGCTGCCATAATGAATGCACGTTTGACTCTGCATAATGTAAATGTGCGCAAACAAACTGAAATATTTCTACCTAGAACCTCGTGAAAGGGTGAAAGGGGATATCCGGTGTGTTTGCTGTGTGTTGTAGTTAAGTGGAAACGTGACAGGTGTCGCATTCATAGTTAGTTTATAAGTCAAATGTTGTTCTAAATTTTTCGCTTGCGGTTGTATCGGTAAACTTTTTTGCCAGCAGGCCCAACGGTCTAGGGTGGACGTACTTCTAAGTACAGACACATCAAGCTATTAAAATCTGTCAAATATCTTTAATAGATTTCAATTTTATCGCTAAAGCATTAAGTTCAAGGTTGATTGGGAAAATTTAACAGTTTCGGGTCTGTACGTTCTGCCACTCGCGATTTAAATAAATAAATAAAATAAAATAAATAATAAATATCCCTGGACATTTCACACAGCACCATCTAGTCCCAAGCTAAGCAACCTAATGCTTGTGTTATGGTAACTAGATGGCTGATAAACTACATATATACATTTTTTTTTTGTAAATACATACATATTATAGATAGAAAAACACCCAGACCCGGAAGAACTACTTGTAGGTCATACAAATATTTGTTCCGTACGGGAATCGAACCAGCGACATGCAGCGCAGCAGTCAATCGCTTGACCACTGCGCCAACCGTTCCGTCAAATATCTCAAGTTTTCAAAACCATATTACTGTGGTTTCTTGTACTTGAGATAATGACGAAAACAAAAAACACATTTATTCACACCTTGGTTTTGTTTCCGTCTTCGGATGTCGCAAAGCGTATATTTGCTTTGATGTTTATTTGTTCAGAAAGGCAGAAAAGTGTTATTTACTAGCAGTACTGACGCTTTTCTTAGCGAATCGCTACACTACGTCGTAACGTCTTCGCGAGCAAAAATTTTTATCCAATATTTCAGTTTAAAGCGTCCTACTTCAAGACGTTAAATTGAAGTTTCATGCGCAATAAAAATGATGAAGTACCTTATTCGCAATTAATTTCCTGCATGTTGTAAATTAAGTCTTCACTTCGCAGGAAATTAAAAGCAATAATACATTTCAGATAATGAGAAAAGTGAAATTTACAATGTTATAAAACTTGGTGCTCGTCAAACGTTTCGTCACGGTGGTCAATATTGTCAAAGTCGTAATCGAGTTTGAATTTTTAGTAGGCCATGAAAGATCTAGTCGTAAAAAGATAAATTAAACTTTTCGAACTGCGATAGACTTTGATTGTTACACATTTACTCAATCCCAGGGCTTATACGAACGCGCAACGTAAACGTTACATAGATTTGAACGATTTTTGAGTAAGCATAGCATTGTGGTTTACATTTTTGAGACACCTAAAATCAAAAATCAATCAAAATTAAAGCATTTATTCCAAGTAGGCCAATTACAGGCACTTTTGAACTGTCGAAACAAAGACGACAATGAAATGTTGCTACAGTCCCAGTCACAAGGCGTAAAAACTGTGAAAGTACTGTAGCCCATTCCAAACTCCATGGGCACTTTTATAAATCAGAATATTGTTACAAAACCTTGGTTACAACGTTCATGTTGAGATGGTACATTATAAGAGAACGATGTAACAAGTTGGGCAACCAAAAAAACATTCATATATAATTATGAATAAAACCTACAATGTAATTAAATAAATAGTATGCACAAAACTAATTACCTAATATTTTTTCAATTTTAAAATCGTTTGCATTTAGGCGACGTTTGCTTTGCGCATTCGGATAAGCCCACAGTTGATAAAAGAACTTGGCTGCAAACTATTTTGATACAAAGACAAATATATTTCCACCTGCCGAAGGGAAGGGAAAATAAACAGAGACTAATACTCTCACTGAGAGGAAATGAGATAACAACAGCGAACACAACGCGCTTATCAAAGGACATGCACACTAAGGCCGTAGTGACAATGGTAAGCTTATAGAAGCTTTTCACAATATAATGCATTTGCAGCACTTTATAGAATAAAATGATGTAGTTTTATTGTAACGCTCCTTGGGTTTTGCGAGAAAACAAACTATAGCACTCACAACTCAATACACACTCGGGGTCAATGACATATGTATCTAAAATCAGAATCTGTCTGGCCGGATTATTCAGAAAAATTTAGGTACCTAATACATTTTTTCTAGACAAAACCAACAACGATAGAGCTGTAGTGACACGTTTAAATAACATTAACCTTTATCAGAAGATCTTTGTCAAGACGGGTCCATGTAAACAATTTCTACCCTTTCTCAACTGACGGCGATATAGGCAAGATAGACCATATCTACATATCAGGGCACGAGCAAATTTCCTCTAGATGGATATCCCGAAACTTATTTTCGTCACAACCCCTATCTTTTTGGATAAATAACAGGACTTTCTCCCCGAATATGTCTTCGCTATGGAATTATTGCTTTGTTTTCGTCTGTATACCACCAGCTTTTTCCGTTGTCAAACATAACGGCCTCCTTCGTTTTGCTAAAGTGTCTATCTGGTAAGTTAGAGATATCCTCAATCCCATTTCTAAGATCTCGAGGAAGTAATTACGTATTCACTTTGGCTTTTGTGGTATTCAAAATTATGGTTTTAATTCTGACAGTATGCTTTAATATTTGATTATGTTATTGTTTCACTGGATTTTGGGCCTTTGATTTAATTTTCTGTTGAAATACAGTGTATCGACGTGAATACTATTATGATTATTTCATCACAAATGATCCTTGGCCCCTTCAGAGTTTACATGTTTTGACGGAATACCTATACTGTCAAAATATATAGTGCAGCTGATTATTTTTAGTAACTGACGACAGGTTTTAAGATTAGTGTCATTTACAGATTGTGCGTTGATGTTTTTCCTTACACCGTATAGTTTTTAACTAGCTCAAAATCTTCAAAATCTTTCCTGCGCCTTACTTAACCTAAGAGAAGGCCACATTGTAACTTGTTCTGAACGCTTGTTTTTACAGCCTACAAGGTAAATCTTTACGACACTTTTTGAGCAAACTTCAACACTTATTTGCGCATAAACACAAAACTTTTCAACTAACATTTATCTTGGTAAAGGATGGTTAATCCTCCCAATAAATAATTTTGGAGGGGAAACTTTTTGGTCATCATTCTTTTAGGTTAAGGAAACATTTTAAGTGGGTGTAGCTAATTAAGTTTTTTTTTTAAATAGATCAAATTTGCTTCCTTACTATCCTTACTAATATTATAAAAGTGAAAGTAAGTTTGTTTGTTACCTTTTCACGCCTAAACCACTGAACCAATCATCCTGAAATTTTGCATATACGTTGTCAGGTGTACAGAAAAGGGCAAAGGTACCTTTAATCCCGAAAAAAAGTACTGTTCCCAAGAAAAACAACAATAACGTTCTTATGATGGCACCACGTGCCTTTCGAATCATGATTGCATTATACAACCAAGCAGCGTACAACCCGAAATGATTGTCAAATTCTAAATTAACGCGAGCGAAGCTGCGGGCAAAAGCTATAAAAAAGTATATTTATGTATATACTCGTATATTTGTTAATCTGTCATGTTTCCCACTGCTGAGCAAAGACCTCCCCTTTCTCCTTCTAAACCTCTCTATCTTGTGCGGTCTCTGGCCATGTTCGCCCCGCAAATAAGATGAGATCGTCACACCACCTTCGCCGCGGTCTACCTCGACGGCGATGTCATCCGTCAGGTTTCCAGTGAGTGACGATCTTTGCCCACCTCTCCGGGTGCACTCGCGCTACGCGGCCAGTATACAGGCAATAAAAAAAAATAGTTTCCGTTCCATGTATGGGGAGCCCCCTTAATCTTTTTTTTTTCTTTTTTTGTTAAGCGGTTCACAGAATACATCTACGGACCAAGTTTCAACTGTGTAGACCTAATAGTTTCTGAATAAAGTGGCTGTGCCATACGGACAGACAAACATGACGAATCTATAAGGGTTCTGTTTTTTGCCATTCGGCTAAGGAACTCTAAAAACGACCGTGTCTCTGACCTCTATCATCTTTAAACGATTGACAGATCTGAACCATGTTTCAAACACTTTTAGAGCTGAACATAGGCCTAAAAACATCGTAATTAAAAGTTGGTTTAAGCAAATAGTTTCTGAAGCTACTATTGAGCCCATGTTGGGTATGTGGTTATAACCTAAGTTTTTCAATTACAAAGTTCTGGTTGTTACGTGAAATTAAATAAGTTATTATTTTGAATATTTTTTAAAAGAAAAACCATGTTTATTTATTTATTTCTCGTATTCTTTGCTTGTACTGAGCATAAATATTGTTTTTTTTTTCTTGAAAAGATTATTTATTTCGTTATAGGCACGCCCCTTATTGCATGGGACTTAAACATAATTGGCAAAATGTGGGTTTAGAGTTAGGTACACCTCTGCCTAACCCTTTGGGGATTACAAGGCGCGATGTTATGTAATTTTTTCGTTTTTCTTGTAACGAAATGATTTTATTACTAATGAATGATACATTATTTATCATACCTTCAAGTTTGATTACTGCGTTCATTGTTGTTCTCTGAATGTTTGGTTTATATAAACACGTTAATTTGGCTTATCAAACTTTATTGCGTTAGCCTTGTAAGCATTCCAATTTCATATCGAAGAAATGTAAATCAATACACGAAGCTCGTATATAAAGAGTAAATAAAGACTACAGTCCTTTCGAAGGTTGAGCTAATCAGAGTTTCGTCTCCATTTTCCTTTTAGGCCGTTGATTGATTCAACCACTAGGCTCAACCATATTGTTTGTGATCGTTAAGCCTAAATTAGGTGATTTTATTTTTGCCTTTCTTTCTTTTATCTTAACCATCCATTCTGAGATTTTACGCTGTATTTTTGTTTGGGTATTGTATTGGTTTTAAATTGCAAGATATTCTGGTTTTGTGAAGTTTATTTTTAGCTAGGTCAAAGTCAAATGGTTTATGGTTGAGATTTTATTGATTTATTTTTTGTTAATCTTCATCAAATGATGATGGATTTATATTTGATGACTAAAGGCCAATTTTAACATTACTCTATTTTTAAAATTTGCCCGTAGCCATGACCACATTCTGCACATCTTTACATTGTTCAAGAGCTGTGTGTCAATATTCCATAGCAATTATGACACTGATAGCTCTTGAACAAGGTTTGGTGGGTACGTCCCGTTTGTGTTGATCGAGTTTGTTTTATTGGAGAAATTCTAGACAAAATTCAATCTTAGTTTATCATGTACGTAGCTTAAATAATTATTTATCCTTTTTAGAGGCGTGTGTAATTTACTATTAAAAAAATACAGTAAAACCATTTCTTTAACTCAGTGAGAGAATTAAAGCTACACCCGTTCAGATTAATTGACGGCAATTCCAACGAGACTTCAGTGTCAAATTCAAATTCATTCTTCCTGTAATGGCTCCAGGACCGCTTTTGAATATTCAAATGCACACTCCGCTAACTTAGTACTGTTTATTTGCTGTCGTTATTGTCCACAAAAACTTAATTTCAGTATTTTACATTGATATGTTTTAAGAATGTAAGTCATCAAGGACGAATTGCAATAATGTTACTAAACGACACATCTAAACTGCGTTCAAAATCTATCAGTCGTCAGTGCAATGGAATACTGACAGTGCTTGAACAAGGTTTATATGCACTGCGTTTAGTTGTACAGATGAAATTCAACCTAAATCAAGAAATACGGGACACTTTAAAAATTTGATTTTATTTAGGTGATTGAGAAATAAAATAAAACATGAACGTCTGTTAATTTAAGTAGTCCTCTATTTTATAGTTGAATTGCGATGTAAATTAAAAGTTGAACGGATAATTAAACGCTTAGTTTAAGACCACTTCATACATATTTTACCGCCGTGTATCTGAGAGGTATTCAAAATTTTATAAACAAGCTTTTTCATATTACTCCAACTACAAACAAAACTTTGGCTTTGATACACTATTGGAACAAATTAACCACTATACGCGCGCAAATACTGAAGCCAATGAATCGAAAAATAACATGACGTTACTATCTTTACTCAGTGGTCCGAAAACGAACTCTGTGTGAGCTTAGTCTTTAAACGAAAATAAGGCATTTAATATCCCAATTTGGCGCAATCCTTATTTCACGCAAGATCTATTATCGGGCGAGAATGTAACTAGAAGAGGCTGTGAGCGAATTGGCCGTATTTCCCTTAGAGGGGCCAGATAGAAATCGGCCTACACCTAAAGTTTTATTTATTTTTATGGCTGCCCATTTGTTAAGGTTCAACTGATTCTTTGGACCGCTTTTGGCTGAAACCCCGTTCGTAGCGAGTAACTTTCTGAACTTCGTCGTGCGATTTGGAATTGTCACACGTGCGAGTACGAGAGGAATTGAGATGAAACGCTTTTAGGTTTGCCGATGGCTTTTTCTGGCAAGTTTTTGTCTCAACATTTCATTATCTGCCTAGCCTTTTCTTACCAGATGCAACTGAATACCATTTTACATGGAGCGACTGCCTGACATCTCCTTTTTCTTAATATTTATTTGTCGGGTTGTCAGGATTTATTCCGTTAGGCAAGTACATCATGTGGGCAGAAAATGGGTTTCGTGCAATAAAAATATACTGGGTGCGATGCACTGTTTCTATTTAAACTAACAAATTACTTGACATTACAACTTAATACAATAACACTGGGCACAATAAATTGGGGTACACTTCCAGGACGTCTCAACTCCGCTGCGATCTGACACTCCACTGTCCACTGTCGCCTCCGAGCTGTAGACATCAGGGCTCCGTAGAAATACGCAGTGGTGAGGGTAGCTTGACAGTAAGTCGTGTGATGTCACCACTACTTGCGATTCACTTTAAGTCCGTATCAATGACCGGATCCAACATATTCAATTAAAATCACAGATTTTGCAAACGCCAACAGCAAAATACAGTTTGCAATTCACTGCCCCTAGGTTATTCCATAATAAAGCACCGCCCACATACAAATTTCGTTCATAATAAGCAAGCAAAATTATTAGGGAGCTCCTAAATAAATCAGCGCCACCGAGTCTTCGCAAGCTCGCCAACGTTTTTACCGTATAACAGAATTACTAAAGTATGGCCATTAAAACGATTTAATTTGTTAACTCAGTGCTTGCGAGATACAATGAATAAATTAAATAACGAAACGTTGTGGGGTCACATTGTTATAGCCAAGGGAATAAACAACCAAACAGTAACAAACTTTGGATTATCAGCTAATAATATGTGAATAACCATTTTGGGGCAGCAACATGTAGTCTGCTTTATTGAACGTAATTGTATTGGTTTAATCTGTACATTGCAGTGCAGTGCAATTACCCACAATAAATTGTCATTATTACGTAAAGACTGCCTGTATTTTATTTACTTTCATATTTTTTTTGGCAATAATATGACATATTTCAACCAAATTGTTTCATTGTCATTGAAATATGAACTAGAAATTAAAACTATAGCTGACAATTTAATGATTGACTTGCATGTAGAAACGAGTCAATTTGAAAGGCCTGAATAATATTCTCATTTAGGCACCGAAAAGTTAGATAGCAAGTATTAAAGTAGTTCTGAATTTTAAACGTTTGTGGCTTTGTTCAGATTGTGTGAAATAGCAAAACTTTTATTTTTTACGTTACAGAAGATTTATTTTTATGTGCCCAGTACACCACATATTGCATCAGTTTTTTCCCGAAAATTTGTTTGCTTTGCTTGTTAGACGAATCCCAGGCGAGTGTCGAGCTACTCGTTTTGGGAGTGTCTATACTTTTTTTCGATTTTGTACCAGTTTTGTAATTGAAATATAAAACGAATATATATAAAACGACGTAAAAAAACAACTCGAGACTATAAGTCTCGAGTTGTTTTTTTACGTCGTTTTATAAATAATGTTTTTTTGAGTGGGAAATGTTTACCCTTGGGGACTATTTTTATTATTGACGTATAATACGAAACGTGAATAATAAATGTAGTCCTATTTACAACGACCCAACACTCATTAACGGTAAACATATTTTTTTTTGCAAAATTATACCTATTTTTTATATCAACATTTACCTACACTTGAATATGATTTGCAATTTTTTACTTAGCTAACAAATAATCTGATAAGACTCATACTTTATGGAAAAAGTAGAAAAAGAATTCATCCAACTAATGCTATTATTCTGCAGGGGGTTGGATTTCGCTCTAATAAATTACAAGGCAAGATTCCACAAGAGAGATAAAAGGGACCAAAATTTCGCGACAAATCTTTTTCTAATTGCTTGGGCAATTTACGATCGAACACTGTGTTGTTAGTTTAATTTACAATCGATTAAAATTGATATCAGGAAATTATTCTCTTCCTAATTGAACCTCAAATAAGTATTGCCTACTCCTGGCAAAATTCTTTGAAATCAATTGTCACATGTTTTAGCGCTCTGCTGTCTGTGATCGTATATTAGACAAAGATGGTCGTACATTTCAGACAATATTAACCGGTTCTGTCTTGGTAAACAGTACAACCGACGTGTCCATTCATTTCTAAGCCATTGTCTTCCAAAATGTGCTTTGGAATCCGTTTAGCCCCTTTCACAAATGCAATCTGGTTTAGCTGCTATCTTGAACTTGCACAACCTGGTTACGGCAACAATGTAATAAATTGATAATATGTTCGTGGGTTTAACTCTTGAACAAAACTGTTTCATCAGCCTTAGGTTCTTTGACAGACGTGTCCAGACTTCCAAGTGAATGTGTATTTGTCTTGTACTCATCCTCTTTTTCTCTAGTGACTTCTATGTCTATTGTCTTATGTATTCTGCCTGTTGTGCTTACCTATGTTGTTCCGTGGATAGGTGATCACCGATTACATACCGAGTTTCCTCCGTGCCTCGGAAAGCACGCTAAGCCGTTGGTCCCAGCTGTCATTTGTAGATCTTCGTCTTTCTTCGGTCGTCTGTAACAGTCGTTACAGGTAGTCAGTGACCCGAAAGTCTGACGACCAGTCTTACTAAGGGGTATCGTATTACTTAGCGCTAACTGGGTTGTGGAGGTCAGATAGGCAGTCGCTTCATGTAAAATACTGGTATTCAGCTGCATCCTGTTAGACGGGAAGCCGACTCCAACATACTTGGGAAAAGGCTAGGCAGATGATGATTCTGCCTGTTGTGATGATCCCCTAATACATTCTCGTTTAATTGCTTTCTTTAAGTTGCCAATCCATCTGGCTAGCTAATTCCATTAATGGGGATGGCAACAGTAAAACTAATGGCGCTAGCATAGCTGGTGCCAGGCATCGTCATTGGTTGAAAATCTGCTAATGTCATTTTTTATTTCCAAATAGCTTGACCTCATTGGTCAGATCGGGACCTAGCTATGGTCGCACCATCTACAATTAGCTTTTAACGGTCTTCCCCATTCCTGCCATCTTCTCACTAATTTGTAGTCTACCTGAACAGGAATCAGTTCATCGACTGTACACACATTGATTCCTTTTCCTTTCTAAATAATTTAGAGCGGCAGTTCAGAGTGATGAGTCTAGAGGATTACCTTATTTATATTGCACAGCATTAACACTTACGTAGCCGTACTGAATATTAGTAATTCATTGGGAAACAACCTGTTGTTTCGCGTGCCTCTGCTTTTGTGGACTGCGGATTCACAGGCTTCAATGTCATTTGAAATAAAGACTCGATCAGCGGTTTTTAACCGACTTCAAAAAAGGAGGAGAGGTTCTCAATTCGTCGGAATCATTTTTTTAATGTATGCTTACCGATTGCTCAAAGATGTCTGAACCGTTTTGGAAAATCATTTTTTGTTTGAAATAGTATAGTCCCAAGTTAGTTCCATAGAAATACTGTTATGATCTGATCATGGACTTCGAAGATATGGAACGGAACTCTTGAATAATAGACAGCAAACCTGTCGTGATTGCTACAATCCTTTGAATGTTTATGGTTAACACAACATCATAACATAACATCACGCCTCTATATATGTATATATATACTCACATTTCGACAGTTAGGTTTGTTAAGTTCCATTTAATTGAGGATAAGTCCTAATACCAGGAAATGTATTGTTATCAATGTAAAATAAATTCATAGCAAATATTTATTTAGAGGATATTACAACATTAAAAACGAAAAATAAAAAATAAACTGTTTTGCAAAAAATAAAACCGGCTTCAAAAATACAAAAAAGTAAAAAATAACTACATCATAACTTTGTTTTTCACTTTTTTGTGTTTTTGAAATCGGTTTTATTTTTGATAGTTTTATTGGAAACAAATGACGCTTAATAAAGCTTTACACACTGTAAAGCTTTATTAAGCGTCATTTGTGTCTTTGGTACAGTGATCGTGCTACAACTGCTTAGCATGAGGTACTGGGTTCAGTTCCCAAATTGTTATTGAGTTTTTTCCTCAGGATTTCCTCGGTTGCAGCATAGTCTGGATGTGTGCCTGGTTGAGGCAGGCTCGCCTCGTATTACATGGGAGTTTACATCACCAGCGAAATCTTTTCACTGAAAAAAATTTACAAGCAATTTTAGCTGCCATGCAAAAAAATCATAATGATTCCTAATATATAGTTACGTAGGTGTCAGAAAAAATGGCCATGACACAAACTCCGCCCTTGGTTTGAACATAATACGATTTACAGTGTCAATAAACTTTTGTCTGTCACCTTGATTTAACGTCAATAGTGTAAACTTGTTGACATTGACATTTATCGTTCTGATTCAATAACAAAAGTCTCTTTATAGTAAGAACGTTGGCTTCATTGAAACCTCTTCAATGGGTCATTATAAGATTTTTTGCAGTCTTATCCGTACTATATTCCACCCATACATTGATAAAACATCGTGGTGTTACATAGTGACACAACATGGTGACTCTAATTAGCACACCGAAGTTTTTTTTTTTAAATGCTTAATCATATACCTACCTACAATTCAATGCCCACACAGTCAAAACTTATAAGTCTTATACACCGTGTATACTACTCACAAATTAGTACTCCAATATTTTTCTACTACCGACATCTAAAGTCGTCGAGAGTCAACTACGGAAATGAGTAAGTACCGCATAAAATACAGCAATGAAGGTGGATTCTCTCGCCACGCTCATCGTAAATGTAATTACTGGAAATGCAGCGTTAAACTCGAAGACAGAGAGGTTTAAATTGCGTGTATTTAATCTTAAAATCGACAACGTCTTTACCATATGTGGCTTGAAGCGGCTTCAAGCGGCTTTACGCCCACAAAATGAGGAAACACTGCATACTTAAGTGCAGACTCCGCATTTACGCGGAGTATACAAAATTAAAATTGCATCTGTAGTTTCGTGATTTTATGAGCAGCAATCTTGAGGTTTTCCTGTGTGTGTGACGTTAATAAATTATTGTTTTTTCGTGAACTCTACTGTAAGAACCAAGTCACGTGCCAACAAAATGTGCGTAAAAAGTTAAAATTTAAGTGATACCAAACTAATGTAAATATTCGTATGCCACGTCTTTGACTTTAACAACTTTATGTCTATCGTATCCCACGAATAAACGTCTATGTCTTTGAAAAAAAAAAGGAAATTGTTTACCTATTGCATTTAAAATCCTTGCGGAGCATTTTGTTATCATTTTGCAAAAGAATTTTGTTGTGCAGATCACATTTTATAAGACGCACGCATTAATTGTTCTTCTAAAATGTATTTTGAAATAAATAATAAATATTTAAAAGCATCACCTGTTATCCTAATGATATGAAGGAATCTCCTTACGCATGTAAAATAAAACTCCAGGAGGAAAGTAAATTCAATATTATGCTCTCAGGTTAAGCATTTTATTCATTTTAGTTTTAACACTCTTATAGTCATCCTAAACATCAGAAGCAATACTTTCTGACTCTGATTTAAATTAACCCACGCTAGGTACAGTACACTATCGATTTAGTTTAACCCTAGAGCTTAATGATATCGGTGCTAGGTAGTGTAAATTGACACCAGTGTCCAAGTGCTTGAGATCTAGTAGCAAGTTCTACATCTAATTTTGAAGCTGATCCTGAAGATTTGAAAATTTATGGGATCAGGTTGTGAACCTCAAGATGCAAATAGATTAAAGGTATTTTTTTCACATTTTATTTTATTTTTAGTATTTTCCATCTTATAGCTAGACGTTGTATTAACTATAGATTTTATGTTCATGGTTTTCGTTATCAGTCGTCCTAGACAGAGATAAAGACTGTACAAAAGAATGTCGTTCAAAAACCACCTGACATATTGGTAGCACAATTATTAATATTATTATTGTCTATACATTTTGTACTATTTGGCAATCGGTGTCGCAAATAAACTGTCACTTTTGTCTCAGTTTAAGCTAAGCAAGAAAATCTTCAAAATCTATGAACGTAAGTATTAAAATAGACCTAAACTAAATTACCATACCACGTACAGTACTTTCTATCGATTGACTCTATGACAAAACATTCGTCAATATTGCCCGATCGTTATCGGTTCGGTGTCGATTCAAACCGATGTAATGCCTTCCATGATATGAAAAAAGATGAATAATGTGCGCCATTTTGGCTAAGGTCACAATATATCGTGCATCTATCAAGGCGTTATGCGTGCTTTGCCACGCCTTGCCTACTGTCGAGTAATAATGCATGACAGAAGATGGCGAAGTGCGTGTATGATTATTTTATGTTTTGAAAGGTTTTTAGGTGATGTAGAAATGAACTGGAAAATGTAAAGGCTTGCATAGTAGCGTTGCGGTTTAAAGATAAAAAAAGAACTGATCCAGAAATTGTACCAAATAGCTAATCATTTTTCCACTCAATACTAAACATACAGCTGGAAAAATTAGGTACCTACTCGTTGTGAATAAAACCAATAATCTTTACTACATAAAATAGGGGTCAAGTCCCTGACTCTTGCGCTAGGTGATTAACTTGTGTAACCAAGAGCCTGTGTCAAAGAGGATGATAATAAAAAACAATTTGAAAATGTAATTCAATAATTTTACCGCGCATTGATATGAAAAAATATCCTATACTTCGGCCGCATAGTAACGTGTTCAGGCGCAAATAACATAGTAGGCGGTGAAACCAGTAACGGGTAATTCCCCAACGTGCTATTTACCGTAATACATTCCACCTGTACGTTGCTTAGTGCATCTACGTATAAAGTATACCTGCAGACTCCTTGGAGCATTGCATAAGCTATAAACCAAAACGAAAGTGAATATAAGTCTTGCAGAATACTGATTCAACAAAACATAAAGCTAGGAAAGACGAAAAATAAAACAATAAATAAAACTGTGAAGACGCTGGTTGAATCTCGGCGTCGTATATAGTTTTATGATAATATCAGAACTCGCATGAAAATGGTATGCAAATGCTTTCAACTCGAATTTGGTTCAGTATAATCTCGCACACTGAGGTACAAGTTAGATTTTATACTTCTCATGCAAACTGACTCGTACCTGAGGATAACTATAATATTATCAGAGTGCCTTTGTAATACTTTTTTGTCCTCAGATAGTGCCAGTTCTGAAATTGGACCATTGCGATCTTAGCATACACCAAAACTACTTTCTATAAAAACAATATCACCTTTCCGTATTGGATCACAATATGGTGGGATAGGCGTGTATAGAAAATTTTCAATAAAAATCCTGGAAACTACTAAGAACATAACAGTATGAATAAACCGACTGAAATTTTACTTGACATGGCTTACTTCTCACTAGATATAAAATTTTACAACAAGAGTTGGCGTTTGGTTAATCTGAAGATTAAAACGTAAATAATATGTATGTATGTGGAGAGCTAAAGCAATGTTTTTGAGATATGTAAATTATTATAATTATGTATTAGGTCCGTCGCTCAGATCGATCTTTAGGTTAAGCCGCGCCTGCCTAGGTTGGTCCGTGGATAGGTGACCACCCATTACATACCGAGTTTCCTCCGTGCCTCGGAAAGCACGTTAATCCGTTGGACCCAGCTGTCATTTGTAGATCTTTGACAGTCGTTAAGGTAGTCAGTGGGTCGATAGTGTGACAACCAGTCTTACCAAAGGGTGTCGTGTTACCCAGTGCTAGCTGGGTTGTGGAGGTCAGATAGGCAGTCGCTCCATGTAAAATAATGGCATTTGGTTCGACTGGAAGCCGACCCCAACATAGTTGGGTAAAGGCTAGGCAGATGAATCAGAAAAATCTTCATAACCCGAAAAGTCAAAGCCTGCACTTATGGGTATACCTCTGTATAACCCAACCTAACCCTTCAGGGACTACTGGCGTAATGTTATGTTACTTTTCCGTAAACTTTTTAAAAAAGGTTAGCATACACAATTGCAACTCATTGGTTCAGTCTTTCTGCTCATTAGTGCGTTTATATGTGGGAAACCAGATCCGATTTTCTGTTATTTCATTATTCATACATTAAAACGACGTCTGGTAAGTTTTGAATACATATTGTTAGTTTAAAACAACTGTATAGTATATCTACAAACGTTTATGGTTCGTATACCAAAGTATGTTAGGCACTCAACGCTGAAGTTTGAAGCTAGCTTCACAAGTCTAGGAGATTATTTTAGGGCAACACTAATGGATATCGAATGTTTAGATCTATGTAGGTCATGTCGCTAGAGATATTAATGTCACATTAACTAGACATTTCTGGATAAACAACTCGTTTTCATCCTAATACGAGACAATCTAGGTCAACAATCTAGCTTATTATTGCAAACACATTTTCAATCAAAATTCGAAACATTTTGAAAGTTTTATCCATTGATTCATAGGTTTGAATGTTGTTAAACTGTCAAATTAAAATCCTCGTCATTGTGTGTAGGTTGTCCTTTTAATACGAAATGTGGGTAAATTGATTTAGTTGCAGTAGTACTCTTTGCGAAAGAGTTCCTATCATCACCTTCTTTCTACCACTTAAATACCAGTTTCATAACATATTGGAAATCATGTTGTTAAAACGACGCTGACTCCTATATAAAACCTAGAACATATTTACATAACTTTAATACGGGCTTCAGACACAGTTGAGAGAGTTTCAGAATAGACAGTTTTCAGGTACAAAGGTCTAAATAACCCTCATCCACCTTCGGCCCTTAAAACATGAACCAAATTCAAAGTAAAAATAAGTCAGAATCTCACAAACACATTTGGAGCTACCTAAAGGGATAAGGATAATGAATGAGGATACAATTTGACACTTTACCGTAATCCGTGCGAACGCCCTTATAATCCTACTGATTTCAGAAAAACAGACCCACCACACATACCTTCGTGGTAAAACCAGTGCGAGAGATACGTATATTTGAATCCAAGGAAACTTTTAATGCGGACTTTGCAGGTTTACATGGTGTAAGGTACAGCCCCCCGCAGACTGATGATGAATTAAGTATATCTACGATGACCGGTACAAGAAATTATTTTAGGAACGCTATGGGAATCCAATAAATTTACGCAACGACAAGTTCGATGAACTCTGAAACTAGGCAGGAAGTGAACAGCTGGTTTCACGCGTCGTTCGTTAGAGTATTTCAACATTTATTGTTAGTTTTTGATTTTAGCCGTATTTTTTACGTAAATGGAGAGCTGCGTATAGAGATAATGTAACTTTATATTGAAATAAAGGACCAAACGAGGAAGGATCGTTTTTTCACGTAACTGAAAAAATGATAAAGAAATGAAAATTTTCCTGAGAAAAATTACGGTGGAATACGATTCGAAATAAGGAGCTGAATGCACCCTGTCAGTTTACGGGAGGCTGTCCCTTACACCCTGTATTTTTGTGATTCTGTTAAGAGTAGTAACATTCAGAATATTTCATTTGTTCATGGCAACACTTCTTTTTTCATGCCTCTATAAAATAGAACTGTCACGACGTGTTTCTGTGTGCTACTTGCAATTAAATATAATTCTCGTAAAAGTTATTGAAGTTTTTAATTCAAAGATACACGGGGAAAAACCCAACAGATTCCGAGTTCAAACTAAAAAGAATTTTTAATACGGATCGAAATGTGGTTCACTCCGTCTACGGTTCGTTCGCTGAGCAAATCTTTTTTGTTTGTCGAACGAATGGGATTAATGCAGTTTTTTAGGACGGACTTTTTATAAGTCCTGAAACTAACGAAGCTGTCTATGTAACGGTTATGGAAAAAAATGTGAAAAAATTAAAAATTAGAACACGAGTATTTTTTGATACGAGGTAAAATCCTAACAAGGATACATATTTGTTCCACAGTTCAGGGGGTCTAAAATGGCCATTTTTAAAGCTTTAGCAGAATTATAATAGGATAATAATATGAATTACGTTTAAAATCGTAAAATGGTTACAAGGTGACAATTCATAATAGTAAGCACGTCTATGACCATTTTAAGAATTTAAACGTAATTCATATTATTATTCTATTACTAGCTGTGCCCGCGACTTCGTTCGCGTGGATGTCGGAACTTAACAATGTATTTTTTTGTGCGAAGCGCTGTTGGAGGATTCCGATACAAATCATTTTTTTTTATTTATGCTAGTGCTTCTTTATAAACAACATTAGCTGTGGAACCATCTGGAGCGTACACAAAAAGGTTATTGGGGTTGTTTACGCGAGAAAGAGCTACGTATAGTTGACCATGGGAAAAGCATCCAATACTTAGGTCCACCCCCGCAACGGATAATGTCTGGCCCTGAGCTTTATTAATCGTCATGGCATAACAGAGACTGACTGGGAATTGCACTCGTTTGAAAGAGAAAGGAAAGTTGTTAGGAATTATAGGTAATCTTGGAATAAAACAATATCACCAGCGCTGCAACCGGTTAATATTTCAGCTTCGATTATGTTTTGCTGCAGATTTGTGACTTTGAGCCGTGCCGTTACAAAGTTTGGAGGACATAAATTTCTGAGGAGAATTATTGGTACACCGATTTTTAAAACTATTTTGTGGGCTGGAAGTCCGGGTGTGTTGAGGGAATCCAAAAATTCTACCGGGTAGTGCGTGGCGTCATCTTCTTCCATAACTGTATTTATAGAGGTGTATTTTCTACTATTCCCGGACACATGAATCAATATTTTTAAATTAATTGCCGCAGCTTGGACATTGCGAGGAGTCAAAATAGCTCGCTGACATAGCCAAGAACCGGCTTGATTTCCCATGTTTGTGGAATCTCCGTACACAGAAGAAATTAGCTCCTGTTGTGATGTAACGCAAGAACAGAGATTATCAACCAAAATAACTTTGCCATCTTCTTGTACGAGGTATGTGCCATCGCCTATTTGTAACAAAAAATTGGGAAACTCCTGTGCATTTTCGCAGCCTCGCAACTGTGCACCCATATGTACACTCAGGTGTGTAGATGATATATTGCACCATAAAACAGAACTCTTCAGACAGGCAGCAATTTCTTCGGCTCTCGTTCCTCGGGGTACTATCGGGAATGTCTGCCGAAAATCACCGCAGAATGCCTCCCATCGTCCGGTCATTTTGCCTTATGTCCTGTAAAGTTCTATTCACTGCTTCTACAGCTTCGCGGTTTGCCATAGTGCACTTGTCCTAAAAAATTAAAACACCATCGCATAAAACCCTTGCTTTATCGCTATTTCGCGATATGTTGCAAACCGGGCTTTCCGTGCGGTCTAAGTCGATAGGAATTATAAATGTTGTGTCTGCCGTTTTTCCTCCAGGCAATAATGTGGCTGCTATCCATGAAGAGGCGACAGCAAGGGAAATTTTATTTTGGTTGTGTCAGTAGCGGCACTACAAAAAGTACTTCAGCAACATAAAACAAAAAGTACTACAGCCCCATCTATGACGCAGAGGATAAACTAAAAATCGAAATATAATATCTAAATTCTGCATCGCGCAAGTAAAGTTATTCGCGACTTAAGACTATACAGAAGAACCCAACAACAACTGTTGGGCAGTAGCCCACCAGACATAATACCCGTCTGATCGGAGGATCCTCCCTTTTCAATGGTGGTTGAAGAGCTTTACACCCTGTTCTCCGTACCCCCAACTTGGTGACCCCGAAATGGACGTCAGCGCAGCCTTCGAGCAACGTGACGTCATCAACATCACTTCCTCAAGCTTCCTCAAACTTCCTCAAGTATTCGAGCAGCGAGTCATATAGCTAGCCAGCTTCAAAATGGGTATTCCTGACCACCAGCATGCAGCGGAAGCACATTCCTGGTCAGCACCTTCAGCCTCATCAAGCTACCTTGGCACTGCACTTTCGGCCGGTTGAGAGCTGTACCTCCCGGTCGATGCGAGCAGTCAGCCACATCGTGGCGCTGTACCACGTCCGACGCAACGGAGCACATGCAGCGCCGACCCCGACTCAAGGGGTTCGCACTACCGCCGCAGACAGTTCCGACTCACCGTGAACAATGCGGCAACGACTTTCCACTGGCCTGGCAATCAACGACTCATTCTACTACCGACCCTAGTCTGGGGGGAGTGCTGTAGCGGCACTACAAAAAGTACTACAGCGCCATCTATGACGCAGAGGATAAACTAAAAATCTAAATATATCTAAATTCTGCATCGCGCAAGTAAAGTATTCGCGACTTAAGACTATATAGAAAAACCCGACAACAACTGTAGGGCAGGTAGCCCACCAGACATAACACCCGTCTGGTCGGAGGATCCTCCCTTTTCAATGGGGGTTGAAGAGCTTTACACTCTGTTCTTCATACTCCCAAAGTTCCTTATTGGAGCCAAAATAACTTTGGTTAGGAAAGTTTTACCTGTTCCGCCCGGTGCGTCTAAAAACAGGATTTCACCCGAGGCGTTTTCTACACTGCAGCATACCCTATCAAACGTCTGGCGCTGTTCCTCTGTCTTTCTAGTAATTTCTGATACGTACTCTCTGTTTATACGTCCCCCTTCGACTGTCGGTGTGGGCAAACCGTATTGACTGATCGGGTTCCCTGGTATACTTATAACTATCTCTTTAATAGCCAATAAGGACCTGTTGTGACAAATTTCACGTACCCTATAGGTCAGGAATTTCTCCATCAGTATTTAGTTAAACATGCCTCAATCAGAAAATAACGTCACACGCACAATGCCATCTATCGAATATCTATATTCAATGCTGCACGCAGTTGATGTCTAGATATAGTCCAGTCTGAGTTCGATAGATGGCGCTGTTTTAATAATTTATTTCGGAAACACTATTATAATTTTATTAATTTACATTTTTCTTTCTTTTCATTTCTACGGTGTGAACTGATTACGATGAAACAAAAAACTTAATGTTCAATTACTTCAATTTACGCACATATTGTTGTGTATAAAAGTTACGGGAAGTTGTGAGACCAACTGCACATAACCCTAATTTTACTTCTGTGACACTTTAAATTCAAATATCTTTTGATAGACTGAACCGATTGCAATGCAACAAAAACTAAATGTTACTCCAAGTTACACTCAATCGTTGTGTGTAAAAGTTATCTACATTGCTTTTGTACATTTTACGTGATGCCCGAACAAATACACAGACAAACAGACAAACAGACAAAAATTCTAAAAATGCTGGAAATGGGTTCTATTGGTTGTCCTTTAACACCCTGGCTATTTTTTTTGGATTTTTTTTCGATGTACAAAAACGACTTTTCTACAGTTTTATTATATGTATAGATGACCCTGCTAAAGCGGCCATTTTAGACCCCCTGACGCACCTGAAAATGTATGTATGCACTGTTTTTATGATTTTTTTTGTTATGTTGAGTAGCAAATTATAATATTTCTATTCTAAAAGTTAAGATTTTCCTGTGTCATGTGCAAACAAGTCTACTAATTTCACACTGCAGGGCAAAGACCTCTTCCCATACGGAGAAGGCATGAGCATTGATCACCACGCTTGCACAAGGCCGGCCGGCTAGCGATTTCAGACTTACTTTAGTAATAAGTCCAGGTTTACCCACGAAGTTTTCCTACACCAGTAGGTATTTTCCAAGTTAAACTTGGAAAGTACCTACATAAACAACGTACTACTACATTGATACCTGCGGATTTAAACACAACGACCTCCATTCAACCAAGCATTCTGTACATCAAACTAAGTAACACTGCACAAAAAATATTTCTTTTCTGGTGTGGAAAATCACGGTTTACGGAAGCGCTTAATACAACAAACTAAAACATTGTTGAGGTGGATACATTAAACAGGAACTCGTGGCTAAATAAGAACAGCCGCTCGGGTCGTTCTTTAGGTTAAGCCGTGCTTACTTAGGTTGGTCCGTGGATGGGTGACCACCCATTACATACCGAGTTTCCTCCGTGCCTCGGAAAGCACTTTAATCCGTTGGTCCCGGCTGTCATTTGTAGATCTTTGACAGTCGTTACAGGTAGTCAGTGACCCGAAAGTCTTGACAACCAGTCTTACCAAGGGGTATCGTATTACCTAGCACTAAACTGGGTTGTGGTGGTCAGATAGGCAGTCGCTCCATGTAAAATGGTATTCAGCTGCATCCGATTAGACTGGAAGCCGACCCCAACATAGTTGGGAAAAGGCTAGGCAGATGATGGTACATTAAACAGTACAGGGTTCATGGACATACGAGTACGTATTACGAAACTTATAATAACATTTCAAACTTGTTGTTTAAGAAGAAAAAGTGTGTGAAACAGTTGGTACCTTCAATTTTTTAGTAACTAGAATATTCTCAGGTAAGGTCCGGTACAAAAAAAAAACACAAAGTAGGGGAAACATTCGGGAAAGACTTCGTTATTGGTGTTTTTACACCCGTCAATAATGTTCATATTCTAAAACTGTATAATATTTTGTGTTTAAAGCACCATGTATAAATTTGTCTGGCATGTATGGTAAAGGTTAATTGTTAGTAGGCTGGTGACTGTGCGTAGGACGAGCTTTTAGAAGGCTTTTATTTCAACATTTATTGTGTCTAGAGGCATTACATGTTAGTAATGCTATTATGGACGAAAAAGTTGGAAGTTAGAGTGGTTTTAATATTTCGTATCTATTTTAGTTGGTTTTGAAGTCCTAAAATGCAAGAAACATTTTAGAGATTGAATATTAATCATAGCAGAGCAGTTTCGGTTTAATTCACGTTTGGTTGATTTTTATCTTAAACATTGTCGATGTTTTATATTAAAGGAGACACCAATAAATCGAGGCTTTACAAGTTCACATACAAGTATAATACAAATACGACGGAAGGAACACCCTGATACAAACTACTGCCACGGATTCAGTACAATTATGATCCTAGACCCTCAGCGAAGAAATACTGCGGCGATAAAAAAGCCATTCCATACATAACTACAATATCCACACGATCGAAATACTGAGGGTTAAAATTCCAATATTCCATAGCAACATAAATAATGACAGTTCTTAAACGCAGTTTAAATGTGCTGATCGCACTCAGTTTAATTTGGCAAAATCCGCTCTAAAGCACTAAACTCTGACTGAGTTCCATGATGAAAGTAGTTTCTTTGTCATCTCCCTAGATCGCAATTCCTGTTACATTAAGTCATGGGAACCTTTCACCTTTTACGCCTGTCCTTCCCAAGAGCTCACTTACGACGGGAAATGACTACCTACAATCGGAAGGGAACGTAAGTAGGTAAATATTGGCACTGCTGGCAACGTAGCGTATTTATCTTAGTCATCTGTGTGAAAGGCTTTAGTGGTACAATGTTCTTTGTTTCTTTGATGGAATGTGTGTTGTACATCAATTTTAGGTCATTCTCATCGAACCTTTTGTTGTTGAAACTTTCTTATCTGAAATGTTAAATTCTCTTCTTATTCGATTTTGATCTTTGTGGTAAACACTACAAGTGCTATATCGAAAACCTAATCTAGTTTATAGACATATAAAATCCATTAGCAAACAACGCAGAGACTAAACTCTTTGGTTCTCGAGCATATTTTTCTTGACAGTCCTTTTTAAGTTCAACCCCTGAATAGATGAAAGTTTTTAGCAAATTTTGTGACCTTTTTGAGATTTGGGTGGCACAAAATAATTTTATTAGTTGTGCTAGAAATTTTTAGGTATTTGCTATGTTGTTACTAATTGTTTTTTCAAAGTAGTTAAACGAGCAAAACATCTCTCTTTATCTTACGGCAGTGTTTTTTCCTGCTTATTCTTTCTCAAGTCGAGCCAGAAAAATAGCATGTAATACCGAAAAAGCCTCTAAAAGAGTGTGGCGTTGCAAATCACGATTATTGTTTGGCTGGAACACCGGCTTGGCACTACCAAATTGCTTACCCATATGTTACACAAGTGGGCTAAGCGTTTTGTTTCTAGGTGATTACGTAACATTATCATATTTGATATTTTTGTTACTTCAGATGGTTTATTGAAAAAGATTGCAAGCTTTGTATTAAGCACAGTGAACCTACAAAGTTGCCACAGCTCAGACCTCCCCTCAGTCCGAGTTCGAGTTCGGCAATTAACCCACGGAATCGTATTATCAGGCTAAAAAGGTATATGTTAATCCAAGTTATAAAGTATCTTTGTACCAAATTTCACCCAAATCCGTTCAACAGTTTTTGTGTGGAAGAGGAACAAACATTCTTACATCCCTACATCCTATCACCATCACCATCGCTAGTAAGAAGAATAGGTAATAGGTTAATGGTTAGGGTGTAATAGGTTTTCCATACTGGTTTTCTTATTAATTACACAATGTATTGTGCCTGTAACACACAGTAATCAGGACAATGAAGATATTACTCATTTTCATTAACACTAGAAACGAGATATTTACAATGTTTACTGTTTGTTTTGAGTTCCCGATATTTCGGCGCTGTTGCAAGCACCATGATCACGGATAAACTGAAGTTATTGCGGGTGGGTGTTTATCAGCAGATAAATCGGTCAACCCTCTTTCTTGTTCGTTCCTTAAGATATTACTCGGTCTGATTTCAGTTCTGGTCCTAAATTCGAGTGACATATTAAGATACCTATATACGTATGTAGCTTATCGATCACTATTTAGAAACAGAAATAGAATTGTTATAAAAAATACGCCTCCATCTATCACACCAACCAGAGCATGTATGATATTTGTGATGTAGTTACGTCACACTGACAAAATCCAAACTTTTAACGTAGAGCCTAAAGCCCTAACGATACCTTACCATATTATGTGGTAGCATACATTACTCTTTTTGTTCATATTCCCTTGTAACGCCTAGTGGGATTTTTGTGTCCATTTCTGACTTAAATGTGTCATTGTTGTGTAAAATTGTGTGTGCATTATTGCCACTTTTGCTGAATTATGTTCGCTTATTCAAAAAGGGGATTTTGCCAGATATGATACACATGCTTACTGTTTAGTCTGCTGTTATATTTGGTGCAGTGTTTATTATTATGTGTATGTCATTTACATGCAGTCAAAATAAACAGAATTTTCCCATTACTTATTTAGTACAGTACTGTTGGTATAAATCTCTAAATAGAATTTCACATGTCTATATTCTTTTTTGTGTATTTGCGTAGCCTATTCTGTTATTTTTTATCTCCATGACAAAAGTCTCCCTTCATTCCTGCCATCAACTGTGCCATTTGCATGTCCACATTTCTTACATCAGTTTTGGTAAAATCAGTCTAGTTCGTTCCACCATCTCCATCGTGGTTTGCCGCGAATTCGGCTTACTGTCTCAGAGCATCAACTGGAAAATTAAAAATACTAGTTTAAAATTCACACCAAAACATAAAACTTTTAACCTCACAATTCAGAGACTTATTTCCGAATGTTAACCGAAGTAACCTCCGAGAACTGCACTCGTTCATCTAAAAGGATAAGCTGCTATATTTTATAGTATCGAGCGAAACTTGGCACTAGATCTATCTTTATCACATACTGTTCACACATTTCACACCCAATAGTTATGACAGCTTGCGATAACTACCGCATATAGCGATAAAAATAAACTTAAGAGTTATCGTACACAGAGTATTAATTTAAAAACTTCGGCTAACACAGCCATGCATTTCATCAAGTACGGTCGAGTACTGCAATTTTTCTGCGTGCGCTGAATACTTTACCCTAATTTCATGTTTTCTTCTATCTTTAAGATGTGGGCATATATCGCAATTTTTTTTGTAGGTCCTTAAAGCCCGGTCAAAACTTTCCAGTCTTTTACGGTTAGAACTCAGTTGAATTTTAGTCAAACTTAATCACATTTTCCTTTTGAAGTTCGTGTTTGTTTTGCTTACCTACATGTCCTAAACTAGGTAGTACTTTATTTACAACTGTTTCTATATCTACCAATCCTTTTGAACAAGTGTCACACATATTGGTCTACACCAATCTGATCCATTATATTAGATGAACTGATGATGACGGATGGCCAAAATATGACGTCTACATTACCAGTTAATAGAATTTGATGGCATATGTGCCATTGACATGTAACAGATGCACTGAACTGATTGATGGCCTCTGTTACTAAGATCTGTCGTCAGATTATATTACGGATGTTGTTGCTGCTACGTAATTATTAGCATATAATTAAATTTATGACTAGTGAAATCAAACACGATCGATGGGTTATTTATGATGATATGCAAAGATCAAAGGCAACGTGCTGTGATGAATAATTAGGATTTACAGAATACATTTCAAACAAAAATGTTGTTTTTACTAACTACATACATAGTTGTAATCGATTGAAACATATTTGCTGGAGTCAAGAACGTTGAACCTTGTGACGCATCAAGTTTCTTTTGCTCAAAAGGAAATTCCGTCAGAAGCCCGTTTACCCGGTTAGATTTCCCAAAAGCCAAAAATGACTAATTTCTATACAAAATTTCATCCCCTAAACCCTTTACAGGACGAATTTTTCAAAAATCCCTCCTTGGTTTCGTTTTATGAGGCATTCCTGTGCAAAATGTCAAGCTTTTAGACCCAGTGGCTCTGCGTTGTTTGACAACGAATTTAAGACTTTTATTAAGTAAATAGAACAGTGGTAACATTTTCGCAAGCTGTACTACATATCAGTCGTATCTGTGCCATAATCAACAATCCGAGTGTGAAATCCCGAGAAGCCCCTAGACACCTCAATACCAACTTTAGCATTCATGACTGTAATTTCCAAAGGGATAGACGGGATTCCTTTGGTAATGCTCCTATATTTTTTTAAGGTGATCAAGTACTAGTACTATAGAAAAAATAGAAAGTAAAACTTCAAATAAAAAGTTTTGTCTGTTTCCGTGTGCACAAAGGCAGTTTGGTAGTGTGTAGTGGACGTTAACGGTGTACTAATAATTAAATATTTTCTACTACATGCTAAAAACTATTTAGACGACTGCGAGAACACGAGCAGCGTCAAATAAAGGTCAACCGCTCTTAACATTTTATTGGACGTTCTACATTTTTATGTCACTTCAAAGTATTTACACCGAGGAATTCTTGCCTTTAATAATAACCGGGGAAGGTGAGAGAGGAATGATGAAGCCTTTGTCTTCGCAGAATTTTATTCAGTTTCCGGCCTTTAGAAAGGTCGATGGCAAGATTAATTTGTAAATATAATCTCGGAAGGTTAAGCTTTCAAAATGCCAACCGCACTAATTCCATGTATTTTTTTTTCTGACAAAATATTTCGTGTCGCAAAGTCCGGTGGGATTTATCTCATTTCTGATTCACCCTTTTTGTGGGTGGACTTGTTGACATCTTTTTGTCCTTCAAATAAGTTTAACCTCTGAATATCTAATCGTGAAAGTATGGAGTAAAATATTCATGCGCCAAAAGATTTGTGGTTGATACTGATACTTTTTACACTCAGACATGGGTATAGTGATAAATGTGTTTGATTCAATTAAAATAGTTGATGTGAAAATAATGAGCATTGATTTATTATAGTTTAATGTTGAAATCCGTTATACGAAAGCATCTTCCACTTTACTTTCTATATTAGAACGTTGGTCCTTCGAGCCGGATGCATGAAAAGATTATGGAACCATGACTGGCGCACACACTAGTGTGTCAGTATAACTACTGCACAACACAAACATACTGATTGACTTTATCGAGACTAAAACGTTTATCATTTGTAAAACCTAAAAGTAGATACGACCGTCAAATCTTAGGCTCAGAAGATCAATTGGTAGATTGTCGGTAAAAACAAAAAGTCGCCCCTAATAAAAATGAAGTAACTAGTACTCTGGCTGCTAATGAGCTCACAAATCGTTTCTTTTATCAAAGCATATTCTGGCCACGAGCCAAAACATGGTTTGGAGAAGGAGTTTCGTATTGATCATGTTGTGTTTTCATCAAATATTAGAAAAGATGTTTGAGGCTGTATTTACAATCATTTGTACGATCCAATAACTTTACGAGTATCATCATCTTAAAAGTCGTTGACTATATTTCTTATTTGCTTTAACAGTTTGCAGAAAACCAATAGAAATATAGCTGCACAAGGATTTTTGGCGCCATTAAGTCTAACGCCGCCATTTTGTCTGTTCAATAAATATCTTAAAAAATACAAATTATGTTAACCAGCCGGGGCTCTTTCCTCATCATTCGAGTGCCCAAAGATCCTTGTAACACTGTAGGTATTTATTTCGTTTATCTTTTCTCAGTCTGTTTTGTTTACGAGGTTATTCAAATAAATACCTTCTAACTTGCGTCGAGGAACAGCCAAACATGTCATTAAAATCGGAAGCCGTTCGAAACGTTCAAACGTTCGATAAATAAGCGGTTCTGAGAACTGAGCACTTATAAATTTATTAACTACGATTCTATCTTCCGTTTTGCATAAATAAGTTTCTTCGAAGTGTATCGGAATCCATTAAGCGCTTAAAAATAAGGATCATTAAAGCTTATTTTCAACTTAGCGACAACTAATTGAATGACTACTATTGCATTGTTCGATTTTAAGTAAAATGTGGTGTCAATGCCAGTGAAAATAATCGTAAGTGCCTCGAGGTGCAATCACTAATAGCTTCTGGATTTGTGCCCGGTTGATGGCAATAGGCTCACCCATTTTTATATGGGACTTTAACATCAGTGGCAAATTAAAGGTGTAGATATTAAAGGAACACCTCTGTCTAATCTTTTAGGGAATACAGGTTTAATAACGTTATTCTTAAAATGTCTAATTTACTTGATGTTTCCGGTGACAATCAATTTTGCTTAAAGTTTGGAATTTCATTGTAATGTTTACAACTGCACGTATTCCCTTAGCGAGACTATAACTTCAGGCGACAACAAGAGTTATTGCGTTGACATCGTTCAAAATCACGTTAATACAAGAAACTAGTGAGTTTGCAGGCTAACTTCACGTTAGCCGACATAACGCAGGTTTCAATACTTTACTGACCTTGACTATACGTTACTCCTTTTTAACACGATGGTCAGATTGTGGGGCGTCTGACCATCTACAAAAACACTTCTTACACGTACCGATAATGTTGCAGTACCCATAATCATATTAAACACATGACTGCAGCTGCCAAACGACGATGAAATCCCTGTGATATTATAATCCCTTAATCGCCCGCTACAACTCAATGTACGCATCAATAGGGAAACTTTGAATGGAAATTCAGTATCGATTTATGACTTAAATTACTACTGAATTGAAGCATGTGTGGCGTTAGTATTATCTTGTACTCATACTAAGTATGAGTGATACACACACGATCTGCGTACAAGATTTATAACACAGTTGTCCTTGCAGAACCATAGTAACAACAAGGTAGTTGGATCGAAATTCCTATTTTTTGCAAAGTGAATGAATTCCCGTTGAAATCTGGAAAATGTTGACATAATAATTATTATATAGTTTTTCTAATAGACTTTTTTAAATAAAGAATTTTGACGTGAATGAAACAAACATCTTCACTGTTATAGCTTCGGCAAAGTGTGTTACCAACAGCAAAGTCTGACTACCGCTGAGGGAATTCGTTCGGGAAGTGACGGGCAAATAAAATAATATGTATACTCATAATAAGCCATATTATTATGACAATATACAGAGTACTTTACATTGTACTATGTTTCACATCTGTTCCGAGACTGCTCTTATGGGAATGTTTTTGTGGTTCCAAAACATGACATGTGGGATGTTCGGAAAATCGTAAAAAGGGTTTTACATGGTTGACAGTACATTTCAGCTTTGAAAGCGTTTTTGTGGTTTTATCTATTTTTGTTTGCTTACCATTCTGTTTTCAACAGACATTGTTAAAATTTTATCCTGCTGTATTCACAACACATAGTAGGTACGTACATTTTTGGTTGGCCTTGAAATAATCAATAGAGAAGTGAAACCGGCAATCTTTACATCTGTAAATCATGGGTTTTACCTACATATAAACCTCTGTATCGCACAGTTATTCAATTATGTACATTTTGTACCGTTCGTACAAAATATAAATAATTGAAAGGCAAACAACGTGTTGGCTGCGTGTCAAAAATCCCTTTCCCTAACTCGTCAATACTTGAGAGCGTGACCCAAAATGTAGCCAGAACGATGAATTATTCGCGTCACAATCGACTCCTCCCGGTATTAAGACGTCAATTTTAATTTTCGGATGCAACCTTTTAGGCTAGAGGGAGAAAATCGATAGAACCTTTTCCATCTCACTTACTCCAACCATTCATGTTTGAAATTTTAGCTTCAATAGATTTCGGGAGGCGGCCAGTACACTGGTTATATCCAATACGCATTTAGAGGTCCCCAAAATCAAGCTAATTTGCTTTTATAATTTCCTCAATTTTGGTTGGGCAAAGACATTGAGGTTTAAGTAAAATATCGGTATAACCTAGATTGATTTGGGTTACGTTTAATGACCAAGTAAAAGAAACACTCAAAAAGACCTTAAGTAAAAGACCTTAAGCCTTGGATTAGATTATTACGTAAAAGTAAGTAGACCTTAATTTATGTAGAAAAGTGAACTAGACGTCCTCGCTTACCAAGATGTAGTAGGACACTTAGATTTTAGATTACCCGATTTTTTTGCATTTTATTTTAACAGAGTCGTAACTTACAATTGACTGAAAAAATATACCTAACCTGATTCTGAAAAAGAATTCGATAATTAAATCACTGCTTCATCTAAAGGACTAGCATGCCTAGAAACACAACGGCAAATACAAAAACGTCATTTTTACTCTTATGAAGGACAAACCATAATAACCTTCACATAATTTTAATCAGCAAAGTCAAAAATAACCACAAATTATGTTTTTAGACTCCTCCTCAAAACAACTTTCCCACACTAAATCTTCAATAAACAAATAGATAAGCTCCATAAACACATTACTCTGCCACAGTTTGTTATTTTGACCCACATAGACAAATAGAAAAATGTTATGACAGCCAGTACTCTCATTTAAAGTACGACCGCTCTCCCAGCTCAAAGGTTTCCATTCAATCAGCAGAACAAAGACAATTCTGCCGTGACCACTTCTGTTTTTTTTCGTTCCACATACAGAAAGATTCATTTATTATCCCTCTATTGTTTTTTAATCGGTTAGTTCTTCCTTACAGTTTAAATTGCTAATTAAAGTTGAATCAGTTTGTCCTTTGGGTAAGGTTGTGTCAAAACTTTTGCGGACGAAGAACCTTTTTAGAATAAAACTTTTATTATACCTAGTAGATTTATTAAAGGAGTGAAAGGTTTTATATTGGATCGTAAACGTCTTATAGCTAAACATTGGTCTCTTTGTAGACCGCAACAATAAACAGTCTTGAGGGAATAATAAAGAGCTTAGAATTGTATTATTCGAGTTGATTGAAACCAATCAGTGCTAATGCAGTGAGGCTTCAAGCGCAATTTGAATTCAAATTGTAGGATGATGCAATGATGTTCATAAGCGATATGTTTGTCACTCAGCTTCCATTTTAATACCATTTAAATATTCTTATATTTAGCAAAACACTTCAAAGTTTTAATTGTTAGAAGTGCTCTTACCGTACTCAGGTCACGTCAACAACAGAACTTTACATTGACAAGAGAACTCACACAACGGACAATGCTCAAATGTCATCCTCAACCAAAGACATTCAAATAATTAAGAGCGATAGATGCGACAAAACGAAAAAAAATCGTAATCTACTATTTGCTACTACTATTATAGTACAAGTCGGTCTGTATAGTGTCATACTCCCGCTGGTAAGGTAGCATTCGTGTGTCAAAATCGAAAATATTCGAGATGAACATTTTTGTATGACAGTGTTTTAATCCCTTTGTCATCAACAATTCATTTATTTGCAAAAATATGTGTAGATAATATACATGGTATGATGTTTATTATTAGGTGTTACAAGATATTCTTTGGCTCAACATGTTGACCATGACTGGTGTACAAATTAGGTCGAAAGACCACACATTTCAAAAAAATAAATTAAAATACCACGAATGATAATTTAAATAAGTCAACAATTAACATTAATATTAAATTAAAACATTAGGTAAATAATAAGTTTATTTGTACACAAAAACCAAATAATGAAAGGAGAAGGGAACTACTCCATACATTCCTGGGCCCAAGTGTTAACTGAATCAAACTGGCCTTATTTGTAAGAGAATATAATAACAAGGCCTCACTGAAAATTTGGTGAAATTTGGCTATCCAGGAATCAAGTTATATTAAATATAGTAAAAGTGAGGTTATATTATAACATTGCAGTTTTTTATGTTTTTTACGAAATACCTTTGAATGGCTTTGGTTGTGTTATGGTTTTATGCGTGGAGCGTGTGTAAAGAGTCAAATATCTGACACGTTTGGCTCTCTCGCGCCCCGGACAGTCGCTACAGTCGAAGACAAGTTTCTTCATTCAATATCTTGCACTTAGAAGCCTACTGCTGCTAAGTGCAAGACCTACCTTTTAAAAACTAAAAAAGGGACAGGAGGATATAAAATAAAACACCAATATATGAGTAAAATATATATTATTCATCATCAATCATTAGGAGAATATCGTCTAAGAATTGTGCAGGGGGTACGATATTTTCTTGATATCTTGCCCAACTGAGATACCATATTATGCACATTACATGGGCACAGCAGCAGCAGCAGCAGCAGGCTGAGATGCACGCCACCGACGAATAACTGATAAAATCGCCTCATCTTCCAAGACTCTGCTGCCAATAGAGTTACTGCGACCAGTCGCAATCATACAGTTTACACAGCAATCCATGTCGTCACTATCCGATCGATAGGCGTAAACAGTTGTACAAAATAGAGAGCCAGGTAATTTAGAAATGCAGGATCCGTCAAAAGTCCTATTCAAAGCCGAGGTCGTGGGGTTAAACAATAAAATAAGGAAAATACGTGCGCACTCAGAACGAAAAACAACGAACGAGTGCCATCTGTCAATCGCTGACAGACTGATGTCAGACAGGAATGTTGCTAGCAGAGAAATTAAAGGAAATCGATTCGCTATGAATTAATTCCACAAAAAAATACTCGTTACTCGATGTTCATACATTTTCTGAGATTTTACCGATTTATTCGTAATCGATTACTAACATTTCAGGCATTATTTAATCGATTATTTAGAACTTAATTTAAGTTTTCTCGCTTCCTAGATAGAAACCAGGTACCATATTTTGTGATTTTCCTTAGAAAAATATGACGGTTTTTTTAATACACATTTCAACTAGTTAACTGCTGGGCCCAGAAGTCCCCTTCTCCTTTAGTGACATTATAGTAGTACAACACAAACAATTTATAAATGAACGTATGACTTCTAAACTAGGCAAGAAGCCTATGTCTTAGAAGCCATTTGTTCCCCGAAGTGCGGTCACATACATCTATACACAAAGAAACAAAACAACGAAACATAAACAAGATCACCTTTCGACGCAGAAGTTGAATCTAACAACTACAACTGGAAATAGAACTTCATACTTATGCTTTATTTCCCCTTGACGTTTCAATTATGTCTACGCTTATCCACAAATGTTTAGCCAGTCACTGTGATACGTGGATGGCAGAAATATCTCTTTTGATTGAACTTTCTGTCCTACTCATCCTATTAATCAGTGAATTGCTTCGTCTGATGAATGATAGCCGAAAAAATTGTTTAGTCACTTTTTGGTTTCAGTTATGGTGCTAGAATTTTGATAGTGTGGGTAACTTAGTGGTTAATTTGACTTGGTCTGATGAATTCTATCTTTTTCTGGTAATAATGAAGTCATTGATTTGGATTGTGTGCCTTCTCTATGTTATAAAATCTGAATAATGTGCTACTTATGGTAATTTTTGAGCATCGACAACATCTGATTATGGTTGTTAGGGTCTGTAAAAATTGACAATGTATATAAATATATATAAAATCTATGTAGGTACAGTATTAGAGATTATGAGAAGCGCGTGTGTCGCCCGGTGCTCTCGCTAGTTGTGTGAGCTCGCCCGCGGTCTCGTACCCCGCGCAGCCGCTTGCGCCGTCGCGCGTCGCCGCGTCGCGTCGCCGTCGCTAGCACAGCAGCCCGACGCCCGACGGAGATAGCCGACGGCACCCGAACAATGGTAGATAATTTAATACTATAATAATCATCATTTTCTGTCATACATTTTCATGTTGATTAATTCCAATTGAAGTTTTATTTAAAATCACTGCTATGAACAAAAACTGTGACACTAAACCTATACCTACTTAAACAAATATAACAAACTTAAAAAAAATATTTAATACACGTGTAACAGTTTCTAGATTTAAATATTATGTTTATTACGTAGCATATGCATTCATTTTACTGATTTACACAGAATTCTTTGTAACATATTCACGATTTTAAATAACAATTACTTAAAAAAAAAATTGTAGTCTGAATAGCATTCAGACTAACAAATAAAATCTTTTTTTTTCATACTATAATACCTACCGGCTTAAAATTCAATTCCTTTGACGAGAGGAAAATAGTTACAACTTATTCTGGTGAATCATATTTCACAAACCGAATACACCATTTGTATATGAATGCAACAAACAATATTTATTTTATATTCCCATTTTATTTTAAATCTGATACTCAGCTATAAATTAACTTGAGCCCGAACTGTGGAGAACTTGTTCGGAACTATAAAGTACTGAGTAGAATAATAGTGCACGTCACTTGCAATAGTACTAGACTTAGCACTAGCAACCGAAATGTCTAGTCTCGAGTTACGAGCCGAGAGTAGTAAAGTGTAAGGCTGCTTGTTCACTTTAGCGGAGCGGAGCGAGGGTGACAAGTTATTCAACGCAAAGAAATTGAGTGGAGTATGTTATGGTGGACAGTTACAGACGTAAAGACGGTACTCCGCTGTCACTTTATTTGTCAGGTCACTGCTTCACTTTACAATCTTTCTAAGCTGCCATGCTCTGTATAGATCTGGAAACCTTTTACGATATACATAATTGTCTATTACCTACTTATCTCCGCTTCACTTTAGCAATGCCCACTAAAGCATAGCGGTGCTGAGTTTTTTTTTTCTCATTATTCATAACTTATCAAACTCGCTCTCCTGGTCAGCGTCTAATTTATCTAGCATCTAAGAAAGAGATCTTTTCTGGGCCGCCCTCGATGGCTTCGCTAAGACAATTTTTTTCAAATCCGATTGGTAAATGTTGTCTTGGCTCTTTATCTGTCACCGCACCGCTCTTGTCTGCTCCAACGCACAGGCAGGTTTAATCAGCTGTATGCTTTACAGAGCGCTGTGAGTAAGTGCTTTACTTAGAAATACAAATTGAAGAAGCCGTAGTAATGTTGTACAAGTTTTATGTACTTAGGGCCGATTCACACCGGAATGGCAGAAGCCGGCAGCGGCCGGCAGCGACGCGACGAGGCTGGCCGAGCCGGCTACGGGCAGTACCGTTGACAAGACGCGCGTGACCGCTGCGGTCTTTCGAATTTTCAAGCGTCACTGGTCTTTTAGTTACGTAGATAAAGTTTAAAATTATTTCACACTGAAAGTACTAGCCACGCCGGCGGCGCCGCACCGGTCGCTGCTTTCCCGGATTGAATCGGCCCTTATCGATATGTTGGATTATGTTACATAGGTACGTGTTAGTTAAGGAAATTTTTGTTCAATCGATACTTGTTTGAGTCGTAAAAAATTGAAATGTCACGTTGAACGAAATGCACACGGTGTAACGGGAAACTCATAAACTATTACTATGAAGAACAGAATCCCGGACCCCTGCTTTAAAAAAAATAACTACGATAATTTCAGCTCTGGTAGGTCTAAGATTATGTACGTACTGACTATTGTACAGACTCTGTTTGACGAAACCAACACTTTATTTTAGAGAGTACGAAAAACGTCAATACTTGAGTATTTCGTTACTAAACAACATCGCAAAAGAAAATACGCCTACAGAAGTTTGCACGTCCAGAAACTCGATGTGACTGAGTAATCGGATTGCAGTGTTGTTGTAGTTCCTATAGCGATACAAAATGGAATATCTCTTTGTCAGTTCGTAACCAATCGACAGGGCTGTCAAAACTGGAAACACGGCTGTTGGTAACTAACACAAACATGTTTCTCGAAATAATGGATTTATACCCGATTCTAAAAAGAGAATTTGAATATGAGAACTTTAGCATTTAGTCGAATATCAGCCTAGTTTAGCTAAATTTATGACATTGATTTTAGCTGACTCATCTCAGGCTTGGCCATATTTAAAGCACAACTTGACAAATTCACAACTTCATGTTCGCAATGCAGAAACTTGCTGGTAGCTAGACCTTCACACCTTCAAACTAAGCTTAGTTAATGTGTTAATAGTCTCATAGACACTTACGATTTTATTTATGAGTAAACTTTAACGTATACCTTAGTGTTTATTGAAGCTAGACTATTTTATGAGCTGCCCTGTTTTACTATAGAATAACATCTTTTTAGAGATTTCTAGCAGCTTTTTACGAAGAATGCAGTTTTCTACAAAATGTTTTGTGAAAGTTTTTGTCGTGGAACGAAGTAAACACGAATGTCTGGAGTTTTTTCTTGGTAATTAGTTGATGTAATGGCTTCCTGTAGGTAATTTTCATTTGCACTTAGCCTTTTGTCCGTGTTCGACTTAATAGCTGCACCTAACACTTATGATGTTACTTAGAAAAGTAAAATTACACATTCGTGTATGCGTATGGCGTGTAAAGTTGCTTATGAACACTTTTGAAGATTGAGAACAGTTTTATTTTACTTTGGCATAGGATATTCTGGCTTTGTTTTTCTATTACTTGGGTTCAACATAAAAGAAGGCTCGCGACTTTTGTTATTAGAGCTTAGAGTGTAGCAATTTTATTGGGGAAAGTTACCTACATGTGTCGAAAAGAAATAAGCCCCAGACATTTTGCTATTGTGATCTTGGACTTGGAACGTGTTTATGTTTTTGAACTTGACAACCAGAATATACCGTCCTAACCAAGCGATCTGTTTTGTGAACACGCGATCGTCGCGTTTATTTTTTTTCGGCGAACCCGAACGCGAAGTCACGCGTTTTTCTGAACAATGTAGTGTGGGTACTTGAAATCAGTCTTCTTACTTTTTAAATTCAGCATCTATTTTAAGCAATCGGACACTTAACCTTTTTGTTGGCTTTCACATCAGCCAGTTTTCGAGAGCCTCTTAAGTGATTTTAATACAGCCTTCATCTCACGAACAAAATCAAGTGATTCGGAGAAAAAACATGACCAAACTCCCAAGAAACAGATACTTCAGCACTAGTAAAGCGCGCACACTTCTAAAAATATTCCGTAAGAGTCAAAATTAACTTCTAAGTTCTACAAAGTACGTCTTGACTAAGTTTTAAAAGACAGGAATGAAGGAAGTTACTATCTTCCTTGACATTTACTTGTCTAAAAACTAGTCTGGCATCTTGCCTGAATAGTGTTCAAGCACGAGCTTTATCTTTGTACAAGCTTGCCTTACTTTGGCCTGACCTAGGTAATTTAATTCAATTTGCATAGGTAGAACTCAGCCTAATCCGGCTATGACTTTATCTGATTATTAAGGAAATGAGGTGATATTTTATGCTAGCAGTTTTGCTGGGTAAAGAGTAATGTAAAGTGATATTTAGACTGTAACAATAACCTCACCTCAGTGTCCCGAAAATCTGACAACCAGTCTTACCAAGGGGTAACCCAGTACTAACTGGGTTGTGCAGGTCAGCTAGGCAGTCGCTCCATGTAAAATACTGGTATTCAGCTGCATCCGGTTAGACTAGAAGCCGACCCCAACATAGTCGGAAAAAGGTTAGGCAAATGATGAATAACCTAATGTATGTAATTCCCAAAGAGTTAGACGGCGGTGTAGGCCGGTTTAGACTGTAAACCTTTTACAATGGGCTCCTGCGACATACGATAAATAAGATGCAAGTTGCAGTGTGGCCTTGTATACATTTTATACAAGGCTATTCTGCAACATTTATCTTCCACGTCTGTATTAGCTAATTCAATTTTTAGCAGGTTGGTAGCGCAGTTGACCCACTGCCCAGTAACCAAGAAGTGCCGAGCGAAGGCTCAGTATTTACCAACATTTGTGGCGACTCTTTTATATACCCCAGTTTAAAAATTCAATGAAAATAGTAAGAAATTCATTAAGTTGTAACTTCAAACTAGGTTGCATAGCATTGAAGCCATTGTATGTACGTTTTGTTCAAAAAAATAATGGTACGAGTAAGTACAGTATTTTCCAATCCCAAAAAAAAATCGTATTAATTTCAGTTTGTACTGAAAAACAAACATAATACGAATCACAGAAAGAAAAAGAATATCAGCTTTCCACTTTAGTTTCAGGTAAGTACAATTAATTCTAGGAATCTTCAACAATGAATAATGCATAAAAATGGCTGACCGATGACCATACGATTGATCGTCATTAGACTTGCGTGTTCTACAATAATCGCTATTAAAACCACGATTGATAACTTACGTCCTTTGTGTATGGTTTCTATAGAAAATTGGCGTTCACTTACGTCCTAATCAAGAAATCTTTGTGATATTTCCACATGCAATGGTGACCTTTGATGTTATTGTGTACTATTGACGAGGCTTTCATTGTCTTTCTTGTCTAGTCTATGAGCAACGACGGGGGCGATAACTTGTTTGTTTAGTTGATAGGTTGTAGTTTTACTTTTATTATGAAAGAGTAGTGGTGTCAGTTCATGTTATAGCTGCAAGATAACTTTTATAACAGAGCTGTAAACATTTCCAGTGGATTTCATTACGAGAAAATTCATTGAAAACTTGTAACTGTGAAGATATGAAGTTTTATTTAGACTTATTTTTTTTAAATAGTGTTTACACATGTTCATTTTAGGCTGTAAGAATAGTGACAGTTCTTATTAAAGCTGCAAGATTTTTTTTATGACTACAGCGGAGCTGTAAACATTTCTGAAAAATTTTGTGACCAGAAAATTAATTGGAAATTTCTAATTATAAGAAAACGAGAATTTCCTAGACGTAACTACTATACATATTATTTTATCTAAAACAATGCTAACGAATGATCATTAATAGTTTGTTAAAACTCTTTTATACGAACGTTAATTCTAAGCTCACTTAATTGATGATCTCAAAAAGTTTCGTATACACATTTTCTGTAACAAAACCGACTAAAAATCTATCATTTAACTGACAATACATGAATCGAAATAGGTCATTAAGCTCGTTTGCCAACACAATGGAAGTTGGCCGTTTCAAAAGACAAAGTTGGACGGCGGCAGCTTTCGGGGCAAAGTAATAGAAAATCATATACTACATGCAGTTTGTTACCCGAGGCACGTTTCTCAAGGATGAAAGCCGACTTTCTTCAACATTACCCGCATCAGATGAACTGGACGTACTTGTTTACAACTTTAGATGTTTTATGATTCAATGGCCGATTGGCTAGAACGTTACTGAAGTTTTGTTGTGAATTTTGTACGCTGCTATAACACACGTGCTTCTACACGTGCAGCCTGTGGGTCAACTTCACTCAGTGGACATACAGCGACTCACGCGTTCAATATAATAATGCACTGAGAGTGCTGCTGCGGCTGCCGCATGCCGTGGCGTGGTAGTGCGTCAGGGATGTTTGCTGTATATTGATGGTTTTGCCGCCATTATTAGAAATAGATGTGCATCCCTGATGACTCTTGTTTGCGGCGGCACCAACAGTATTCTCTGTGTATTCGCAGATCGGTGGGATTCCACGTTGTGGCGGAGGTGGATGCGGCTCCACGTTGAACTTTAATTATATATATTCATCTGTGTCTGTAACCTTAGTAGGTTAGACGATAAGTAAAATTGTTACTAACCCTATGGACTCCGGTCTGAAATAAAAAACCTTTCTATTCTATTCTATAACGTGGAACTTCTCTGACCAACTCTCCGAGCAATAAAGGCGTGTGTTGGCAATGAGGTTTTGGGTTCGATTCACGGGTCGGACAGTGTTATCAGGTTTTTCCGTCAGGAATTTTCTCCGTATCAGCCACGGAGTTGGATTTGTATCCAAAATGAACTCGCAATTACATGGGACTTAAACACAACTGGCGAAATGTCTACTGAGTGCTCCCTCTCTGGTAGCATTTGCCTGTAATGTAACAGTTCAGATTCACATGTTTCTGTAAAAAATCGAATTATGAATTGGCGCACCCGCTTTGGATATACCTCTGCGTAAACTTTCGGGGATTACAGGCATATTATTATGTTATGTCTTAAAGGAACTTTCTTAACCTCGCATCACGTTTCAGGACTCTTCATTCATCAAGTCTTAAGTAAATTTATTACTTCTAGCCAAGCGTGCACCATCGTCGACCGCATTATCGCTTACTATCAAGTGACATAGTGGTCAACCGCAACCCCATCAATTTAAAAAAGACCTTCTTTATTTAACTAAGAACAAAATACGACCGAATTCATTTTTTTTCTCGCTGAGCTCAGGGCGAAACTTAAACAGATTGTGTCAGCGGTTTAGCGGGTAAAGTTAGAAGGGTACCCTTGTCCTAACTAAAGGGGAAAGCATCAAGCAACATGACATGTGACAACCTTTAACAAAGTCCAGTTTTATGAACTTTGGTTCAACTTTGCCCTCTGGTGTCAAAAATGGAAGCTATGATTGGGACATTTGACTGGAGTAATTATGTTAACATAATCGAAAGTATTAAAAGTTTTCCTTGTATAGAATTATCAAAAATCAACAGTGTTTTTTGAAAGCACGTTAAGCCGTTGGTCCCGGCTGTCATTTGTAGATCTTTAACAGTCGTTACAGGTAGTCAGTGGCCCAAAAGACTGACAACCAGTCTTACCAAAGGGTATCGTATTACCCTGAACTAACTGGGTTGTAGAGGTCAGATAGGCAGTCGCTCCACGTAAAATACTGGTATTTAGCTGCATCCGGTTAGACTGGAAGCCGACCCCAACATAGTTGGCAAAAGGCTAGGCAGATGATGATGATCAGTGTTTTTTGAATCAGCACTTTTTCAACGTCAAAATTTATTGTAGCTACAAGCTGCTGCCCCCCACATTCGTCCGCGTGAAGTTGAGTATAGTTTCCCTATTTGAATCGGATTTTGATAACATTTTCTGGGGTTTACATTTTTTGGCACGGAACCCTACTCCTGTTTCTAAAATAAAAGTAGCCTAAGTCACTCCTTGTAATATTAGATATCTGCCAGTAAAAATCCTATCAAAATCGGTCCAGCCGTTTCGGAGATTAGCCGGAACAAACAGACAGACAGAATGACAAAAAAGAAGTGTTTTTGTTAAAAGTACCGTATACAGGGTGGAAGGGACACTGACGTGAAAACGGTTATCATCACATATTCAGTACATCAGCTGGAGCTCCCCATATATAAATTTTTCATCGATTATTAATAAAATAAACAGCTGTTCCATATATTTTGATTGCGTTGGTATTTCACTTTTGCAGGAAACAGCTGTTTTTTTTTAATAACCGCTTTAAAATTTCTATTTGAGGGGCTCAGAATGATGTACTGAATACGTGGTAACCGTTTTCACGTCAGTGTCCCTTCCACCCCTTATACTTTTATATGCATTCAGTATAAAGCTGTTAGGTATTTGGAAAATACAAACAGACACTTCAATTTTATGTATTTGTCTAGTCTCTCAAAACATCTAGCCTTCTCCACTTCCTAACGTGACGCAACAACTTCCCTAGCACATGTGTGCATAACGGTGTGTATATTGGAGTTAGCAACTTAAAACGCTTCCGTATTCACAAGGTGACAAACAAGATAGTATCAAATCGTTTGCTTTCACTTGCAAATCGTAAGACTGAACTGACAGAAGTAGGTCAACACATTTGGCGGTATCTACCACATTCACACACGTGAAAAGGTCGTAAATCCGTTATTTTTGCTTTATGGACGTGTAAATTATTCCATTTTGAAGTATATTATGTATATATATTGTATAATTTCTGCACACACATAATTCTGCTCGGCTTCATGCGGCATATCCGGGTGGTGGAATCGAATATTCAGAATGTTTGGTGTGTCGTTTGCCAAATTGAACGCGCTGAAATGAGAGATCATTCGCTGTCTTAATAACTCATCCTTCACCCCACCATTACGTTGTTTTTTTTTGTAAAATAGCACACATTTCACGATGGTAGATACCGATATCAATTGGTTCGGGCCGAATGCTAGCCGAATTGCATTGGGTCGGATTTTTTGTTCAAAAAATACTAACGAATCGGATGTGCCAAGCCGAATACGTGTCGGTAACCCTGAACTTTTCAACGGTGCTTATTTGGACACTTAATTAAAACAGAACTACTATAGAAGTAAATAAAAATCGGATCATTAATTTCCGAGTATTTTTTTAACAGCTAGAAAATTAATGTCAAGTGCTGCAAGTGACATCAAATTAAATTACGCTCGTTTCACAGAAGGTTGCGCTGCATTTTTTCAGATCTGGCCAAGCTATTACGAAAACGCTAATTGTGTTTTTCAAAAGGCATTAAAATGTCTCCTCTATTAACAAACTATTCATCTTGAGTTAACAAAAAGATGCTGGTCGAAATGCATATCATATTTACATATTTTTTAAAAGTCGGTTAAAACCATTAAGCTTATTTTATTCTACTAGTTTAATTGGAACTCAAATGGAGTTGGGCAGGACACCTATCCAGGTGCGGTGATGGCAGGTAGAGTAAAGCTGTGACCGAGTGGCGTCCAAGGAATGGAAAGAGGTTAGGCGTTCGGCGTTGAGATGGGCAGACGACATTGTTGCCATTGCAGGAATGTCCTGGATGAGGCTGGCACAGGAGGGTGGAGCTTGGCACAAACAAAGAGAGGCCTATACCGAGCAGTGGGTGAAGTCGGGCTGTGGATGATGATGATGATGAGTATATTTGATTGTATTTTATTTTGGTCATCATATATTTGTTAAATAACTAATCTTTTCAACGTAATATCACAATGTATTTTCCCGAACCATTAGGCAGAGGTGTAGCTATAGTACTGTCACGAGCACCAATATGTATACACTTTCCTAAATTTAAAAGCATTTTCCGCGAGAAATAACGTTTGTAACTTGGAGATAGGATCTTTTTCATAAAAATATGAGTTCCAGAATACTATGTTCGTAACAACATAAAATTTTAATTAAAACAGTAGGAGAAAAACATTTTTAAAAGTTGTTAAGTGTTTACATCTTGGTGCTCGTGACTGTACAACTACATTTCGCTACTTATGTTTAAGCCCCATATAATGCGGGACGAGCCTATTGCCAACAATCTGGCACAATCTAAGCTCCACGCTGCTACTGAGATATTCACTACCACTTACGTATCATCAACAATATTTTTTGTAGTAAATTATCCAATAAACACACATCGGTTCATTCATACGTAGTTCGTCCCTTCCCTTCAAACGTTACTATACAATTAGAGGTATCTTTATATGCCACTCTGGCCTTTGTTCCAATCGTGGATGATTACATCGATTTCAATGATTAGTCAATCGACTATGAAAATTGTGGCGCTTACAACTGAGCTATAGAAACATAATATACGATTAATGTGACAGGTTTAATATGCACTCAGTGAATGTTGAGCCATCGTCACACTGGGAGTTGGATGCGGCATAAGTTTATTAATATTATCAAAAGTAAGACGATGTTTTGGGTTATGGGGAAACTTATCCTACTGCAAACTGGACCCACAGTTCAGTTTCCTTTTTCAAAATGAATAATGGTTTAGTGGTCCCATGTTTGAAACCCACTATCAATGGTCAACTTCTCCTGTTGGTGTCATCACCATCTGCCTAGCCTATTTCCAACTATGTTAGGGGTCTTCCTGTAAAAACAAAATGAAAAAAAAACCTTATTTATACCCATAGGTTAAAATAAGTTACTAAAATGTAGTTAAAGCTACGTAAAAACAAAACATCGAATCTGAATATCGCAAAAGCAATACGATGAATCATTAAAAAACCATAAATTCAGACAATAAATCTTAGATTGCTCCGGAATATGAACAGCTTTTGAAGTCATACGAGTTAAATGCATACCTGTCAATATCCATGCACATAGCGGTATTTAGAGGATCAAGATTTCTCCTTTGAACAACTATACAAACATTGTTACCAAACCTGCTCTCAAAGGAGAAAACGTCAGAACCTCACTAGAATAGTTTGAGTCCAATATTGAAGTTGAATTCAGGTTGATGCTCTCATTCCGCAAATCTTAACCAGTTTTGCGCGAGGCATCAGATAAAATCTAATCCTTTGTCTTCTGTCATTCCATGCCAAGAGAAATAGTGACTCAGATAGGGACTTCAATTGCACTTTTATTACGTGAAATGGACGCAGAAGCGATTTTCAATTATCTACATTTTGTTTCAGAATTACCCTGTGTCTTAACTTCTTTCTTTTTTTTTTCTGAACTATGTCTAATATACTTCTATATTAAAATTATAAAGAGCTTTGTGTTTGTAAGTTTGTATGTAGGGGGTAATCTCCGGAACCAATCTTTTACTCTGGCCACTCTCAATGTGCACGTCTTTCTACATCGTTCTTACATATACTCGTATGTATAATCTCAACAAGAATGATGTAAGTAACCAAGATTTTGTAACAATATTTTAACTTAAAAGAGTGTCCATAGAGTTTCTTGCCCAGTCTTCTCCAAACAGATCTACGCTTTGGAACGCAACTACAGTACTTTCTCAAGTTGTTATGCTAACTTCGCTTTTTTTTTGACTTTAAAAAGTGCCTGTAATGGTCTAATTGAAATAAATGCTTTGAGTTTGAGTTTGAATGATCCAATTCTAAAAATTGTTACACTGGCAGCAAGTTACATTATTCGTGGGTGCTATAGGCTACAAATTATATTTATACCATGTATATAAGCCGAGCTATCATAATTTTTGTTGACGAGGCGGGCAAAGTAGGTTAGGTTATAAAGTAACATACCAGTGCCTAATTTGTACAAAAATGGTGCAAGTAGCTTGCATATGCTATTATGCCATAACAATTTCGGTCGGACAAACATGAACGCGTCAATATGATTTGGCACAGCCGGGAAAAGCCGCTCGCCTTAATGTACAATAATAACATATGTTTTCTGGTTTTTACAAATATGTAGATAGTCTATAAGGTTATGGTGTTATGGGTCTTTGTTACCTGAAATAAATGATAATTATATTATTATTATTAATGAACATGATTCAGTGATACTAGATGCTGAACGGAGTTTGACGATAGACGAGAGCCGAAAGTAAGCCAAATAAATGATTAATTCATAAGTACTTCTAAATCTGATTTGTCTACTCGAAAAAGGGTGAAGCAACCCTCAAAATGGCATGCAAGATGCATGCATTGTTTTGTACAAGTTACCTTCTGTCATGTGTAATGTGTATTCTCTGGCTTCCACAAGCTTTATAGTCGCTTGTTATTAACCGGTGTCATCAAAGATATGTTGGCATGAATTCAAACTGTAAACTATCATTTCTTGCATTACTTTCGACATCATACGCCAAGTTTTTGGTACATTAACTTAGTTGCATAATGCTGATAAGAATGCAGTGCCAAGAAAAAAGAAAGCCTGCTGCATTCTTGTGTACAGTATCATTGTATCCTTTTCTTTTGTTAAGAATTGGATACTATGCTACTTTAATGGCAAAATTTCTTTGTAGAGCAATATTAAAACAGAACATATAACTTCTTATTAAATCTCTGGAATTAATGGGAGTAGGGTAAATAATTTTCACGAAAGTATTGGATAGCATAGCATAGCTTAATAAGCTAATATTATTCCAACTGTTGGGTTTTAGCCCTCCTCTCAATAGATTTTTCAAGCTACCCGAAACTGTAAAATTTTCCCAATCAAGCTTAAAGCTTGATTGAAAATTTTACAGTGCTAGAGAAATTTCTTTAATAGATTTTCAACTTTATTAACTGAAAATCTATTAAAGAAATTTGACAGATTGTAGTAGCTTGATGTGCTGGCGTCTATACAGTGTAAAGACTCTCATACTTTCTTGCAGAAAAATACTAAGAAACCATGTTCTTATTTGCCATCAACTTTTGAATCCTTAAGTTACGGCACACTTTAAAAGTTACTACGGAAAGCAGAGTTAACAAACTAACTTGATGTCTTTATCAGACAAAAATACAATGTTTGCTCCTCCTTTAGTATTCTTGTAGAATTAACTACCTTATACTTAAGGCAATAGTGCTTAAAACAGTATTCACATTTCTTAGTTGTCTAGGTTATAGACCCCTGCAAAATGAAGTTCGCAAAACTATTCCGTTCTTTGGCTTAGCAATGCATCGTTGATCGAAACCGTGGCATCAGACTTGAGCCGAGTTTCAAACTTCGGTGAAGTAAGACCCCTGCTTTATTAAACTGCTTCCATGTTATCTATGAGTTTACCTACTGTATAAGCTTTCCCAATGAAGCGATATGTTGGTGTCGTACCTGTTTCTTCTGATAGACGTGAACAAATGTAACTTGGGTCTTTGATCCGTTTGCGTATAAATTGTTCTTTGTAAACATAGCTTACGGACGTTAAAACCTATTTATTGTTATAGTTTTCTGTAACTACACAGAAAACACTTAATTTATTAGGCGATACTTCATTCTCTTTATTGCCGACCATGTGACGTAATATTGGCGGTGTGGTTCGATGACCTGCAAATATATTTTATTTACTGTAAGTGCTATTCTCAAACCGGGTAGATTCTACAGTAGAGAAGAACGATTTTCTATCTAGCAGTTATTTGATTTTATTTGATCCTATTGTTAAAACCGGTTCTCAAATAAATTCTCTTTTCAAATAAACAGTGGTTTTGGCCGTACTAGTGAATTTCTAGATAGCGAAATTGTTGTCTTTTATTGCAGTGTTTGCAACAACTACAAGGTGATATTCAACAAGAGTCAAATATTTTGCAATTCACCGTGTTAAGGCAAGATAAAGCTGTGCTGCTTTGTTCTAATAAAGTGAGAATATAAGCGTGAATAATGAAGTCTCAAATAACTTATACATGAAGGCAGTTAAGAACAAAGCGGGTATTCGCTGACTTTTTAGTAGCTGGCTTTAGTGAGATAAAGTTTAAACATACATATATAAAAGGTAACATCAAACTAACCTTTTACTAATATTGGACTTCAAAGTAATTCCACTTCTAACAATAAAGGCGAGTTTCAGTTTCTCTTTTACTGTTTTAGCTCCAAAAGTCCCTAATTTTCAACCTTAATGTTTCTTACCTGAGCTAGCCTAGGGTTAAAACGCCACCTGTAGACCTTTTCCTCTACTTAACCGATCAATAACCCTAAGTGAGAACAGCTGGACCCGACGATTTAATAAACTTTTCCGAACACCTACAATTTGTTCAATGTTCACCTTCGTACTCAATGACGGTTAAATTAACTGTAAGAACAACTTATCAAACTGTGTTCCTCAAACTAAACTGTTAATGATTGAATAGTTAGTCGGTTATCGTAGTTAGATTTTACTGCTCATATTGTCCATGGAGTTTCTGTTTCTTGCCCACTCTTCTCCATACAGATCTACTTACGCTTTGAAATGGGCGGTACTTTCACAAGTTATTATGCCTTGTGACTGTGACTGTAGCTTCGCCTTCTTTGTTTTTCTGACATTCAAAAGTGCCATCCAAGTATATTTCTATACTTGGATGGCACTTTTGAATGTCAGAACACGAGTGCACGATAAAGTATGGTCTAATTGAAATAAGTGCTTTTAGTTTGAGTATAGAATGAGAGGTTGCTTTAAGCTATGTTACAATGAGACGTTGTTACGGTACAACCTGGTTTAGTTATCAGCAAAATAAACATAACTTTGTTGTGTGTATCTCCTTTGGCGAGCGATTGTTCATCCAACCAAGTATATTTTTATTACAGCGTAATTATACCTGTTAAACTACTATGAGCTACATTATACCACAGTGTAATATAGCTCTGAATGTAAATTATCCTGATATGACAGCATGTGCGACAGTTCGATGACAGTAAGGGCCTTAACCTCTATCCGAAGAACCTTTTTCAATGTCACCTTTAAAATACCAAGCTTAAGTCAGGCTACCTTTTTTTTTAAATCTGACAAGAGAATTAATTCCATTATGCCATGTCAGCGGAATCTTATCTCTGAAAATGGTGTTAACAAAATTGAGATGAAAGTCAAATCTTTTTGGGGATAAGCAACATTTTTACATGGTAAAGAATAAAACAGTGTTTTACTAAGTGAACAAGAGAGTAAGGGATCAGCGAGTTCCCACTTGGCGTTCTCTGCGATGTCTACCTCTTTTCAACCTACTTTGTCTATTCAAAACTTTTCAGTGTTGAGAGCCACTGAGGCGGTTTTATTAAACGGACTGCTATCAACTGGATCTTAAGTGAAAAAGTGAAAATCTGTTTGCAGTCCCCGCTTTGGCATAAACTGAACTACGCTCCCTAGTTTCAATTAAACGAGGGATTAGTGCGGCTTCAAATTAAAATTTCCTCTTTTTTGTTTACCGATCAAACACTACTTTATTAGTTACTTCTATCACTTTAACAGATGGAAAATTGGATTCATTCATTTTGTTAGTCGTTAAATTTTGAGCTCGAAATATTGCAAAGCTGCGAAATGTAAAATGAAAATGAAAAGGTTGCTCAGTGCAGAAGACAATAGTCCAACAAGGCGTCGTATTGAAATGGGTTTATTTCGAGACGAGTACAGGCTTGCAAACCAGGTACTTTTTAATAAAAATACGGTTCAGGAATATAAGTTTTTAAACTATCATGTTCACTAACATTATTAACACTAGAAACGGGATATTTACCATGTTGACTGTTTGTTTTGAGTTCCCGATATTTTTGTTGTTGTTTTTTTTTTGTTTTGCTCCCGGTTCAGGAAAGTTTAATTGTAAATCCAGATTTTATCAGTTTTAATAAAAACAGACGTTTTAAACGTTTAGCACATAGTTTATTTTTGAAAGTATGCATGTTGTTGTCATCGAAAAGATTTACACTTCCCGATTTAAACGTAGTAAGACTCTAAAAAGCCGGTGGTAGAACAACGATGAAAATTGAAAATACTGTAATCAATTTCATGTCATAACTTCCCTCCATCGCAGTCGATATACCTATTACATTGTTAAACAACAGGAAAATAATGGGAGATAATTTCAGGGTTATAGCCTGACACTTACACCAATTGGAATAAGGACTATAACAGATACATTGATAGGGTACATGATTAAGGCATTTTTCGGAAGCCTGACACGGTAATTTAGCTCTAAACCTCGCATACATTTCGTGTCAATAGTCAGCGGTTTTGTTACTATAAATGTATGCCATTCGGATGCCAGTCGCAGCGATGTGATCTAGTTATGGCATGTATAGCTTCATGCGGAAAACGCGCAATTTTGGTACCGCGCTCCAATGCTAGGGTCACTAAAATGCGATTCTGAAGCAGAGCAATTACTGAAACGCACGAGTTAGCTTTCGCAATGTAACGCAGAGTGGCCAAAACGTGAAGCATACGCAAAATCGGAGAATCGCAGATTGCCGATGCTAAAACTTGCATGTCTGCTGGTGTCATAAACCCGTCACAGTGAATTTAAAATCAAAATAAAAGCATTTATTTCAAGTAGGCCAGTTACAGGCACTTTTGTATTGTCGAAACAAAGACAACAATGAAATGGTAGCTACTGTACAGTTCCAGTCACAAGGCATAAAAACTGTGAATATACTGTAGTTGCCCATTCCCTAACGTAGTTCTCTATGGAGAAGAACGGGCAAGAAACTCCATGGACACTCTTTTAAATTAGAATATTTTTACAAAACCTTGGTTACATCATTCATGTTGAGATGGTACATTATGTGAGAGCGATGTAGCAAGATGTGCACGTTAAAAGTGTTCATAGTAAAAACAAAGAAAATAATAATTCAAAAATAAAATAATTAATTCAAATAAGTTTAACACACCATACTTTCGTCTGGAAGAGTTATCACTGATTAATGGTGGCAATACTTTTCGCGGTATTTCACGAATCCTGTTACTAGGATTGCAGACAAATGGATATTGATTACGGATACCAATCGAGATGAAGCTGTCGGAGAATGGCTGTCCGAAAAATGGGAATAAATGTTCCGAGAATTTTCAACGTTGATAAATGCTTTTGATTTTGACAAATATTTATTTGCAGAGTTCTGAATTTTGCCAGATAAAAATTCGTTTTATTTTTTTGCTGTACGTACTTCATCCTTTTCCCCAATGAACATATTGGTTATATCCGGTGAAATAGATTTTAAAATAAATATTTGTTAACGTTTTGAACTGTAAAATATTCGGTATAGTTTTTGTCAGTTATAGTTTTGCTATTGCTGTTTATTTTAAAAGAAAATATTCCCAATTCTTTTTTTTATATTACTCGTGATTAAAATGAATTCGACAACAATTAATGTCGATGTAGTAACATTAATTTTAAATTATTGTAAGTACTAAGTTTCTCTCTGTTTCACAAACCACATTTAATGACCATCTACTCAGTGGCATAATTTGATAGTAATTAGGGTGACCAAAAGGGGCTTGTCCCATTTTAGTTCGGGAGCAAAAACAGGCAAGAAGGCTCTGTTCAGATTTATGCTCACTGCAAAATGTTTGTACATAAATTAGACCGTTTGTTTAGCAAAACGAATGCTTTGTTTTGTTTTAATTAGTTTTGTATCTTTTAAGTTTTTTTTGCTAAGAAATGTGGAAACAGTAAATTCACTGGGGTTGTCGTAGATAGTAACTTCAGAAGTTTTGACTATGTACTAAACTAGAATTTAGGGACCATAGAAATTCCAGGTTCATCATTATTATAAAATTTTCGTCCGGAGAGACAGGTTACATCACACTGTAGCGGCACTACAAAAAGTACTGCAGCAACATAAAACAAAAAGGACTACAGCGCCATCTATGACGCAGGGGATAAACTAAAACATCGAAATACATCTAAATCCTGCATCGCGCAAGTAAAGTTATCCGTGACTTAAGACTATATAGAACAACCAACAACAACCTGTCGGGCAGTAGCCCACCAGACCTAACACCCGTCTGGTCGGAGGATCCTCCCTTTTCAATGGGGGATGAAAATCTTTACACCCTGTTCTCCATACTCCAAGACTGGTGACCCTAAAATGGGTGTCAGCGTAGAATTTAGAAAGCACTTGCTAAAATTCCACGTAAAGAATTATTACGTGGAATTTTAGCAAGTGTTTTCTATTATCCACCCTGTTGATCAGTGTGTTTACCCAGCATACGGGTACGTATAGTGAATCTATACTCCCCTACAGGCTCATTCATTTCACCTATGAAATCTGATACTCTAGCTTCAAAATCAGCCAGTGTAGTAAATTGACAGGGTTAATTTCCCTCTACCCGCATCGGCTTATATAACGTTATGAAATAGCAATGTTTAATATTTAACTAAGAAAAAATAACATTTTGTTGATGAAATAATAATTAGAATATTAAAGCTGTGACCCAGAATAGTAAGGTATATACCATTGAAGTCCTTGCATAATGAGTTGAGAGTGTTTGACCCACTTCTCCTTGATAAGTTAATTCTGGACAGTTTTCAGTTTTTGAACAGTGCCCTTTGTTAAACTGTTGGTATTTTAGTTTAGAGAACACGAATATATTAAATAAAATCTAAACATATAATAATGTGTAAATCTAACATAATTAAATTATGTTAGATTACAAATTTCTTATTTTTTCTAAACTACGCAACATATTCGATGCTAAGTAAGGTAATTTAATCAACAAGTTTTATGCATCTATTATTATTTAAATTACTTAAAATAATTAAAGAAATCTAAATATTTTTGGTCCCGAATTGTACTCAAATAATAAAAAGAAAAACCAGCCAAGTGCGAGTCGGACTCGGTCAGCGTGGATTCCTTATAAACTTGTAGGTATTTTGTTATTAAACTACATTTACGGTTTTCAGATTTTTCCCTTTACATGTGCTGTAAAACATTGCTACTTGCCAAATCTTTATATATATAATTCTTCTGTGAGTGTGTATGTCACTGAACTTCTCTCAAACGACTGGACCGATTTTGATGAAATTTTTTGTGTGTGTTCAAGGGGATCTGGGAATGGTTTAGATTCACAAAAAATTAGGGTAGGTAGGGTAGTAGGTAGGAAAACATGCATTGCAACGCATGCCGGGCACAGCTAGTATCCCTATAAATTTTGATTCCCTTGGGAGTGTCGAAATATACGTTTTTTTGCGGCATAAACGGCCGTATATTTTTTTTACGTAAACTTAAAAGTTTGATTTTTTTACAGCTTCAGGGGACTATAGACTTAAGTATACGGTTTTAATTTCAACTCAATACTTCCACGCGTTCCCGAGATAAAGGGTTTTGACAAACAACTGGACGGACAGACAGACTGACAGACAGAGGCACAACAAAGTGATCCTATAAGGGTTCCGTTTTATCCTTTTGAAGTGCGGAACCCTAAAAAGAGAATCTTTCTTATCTGGTAACTTTCCGACGGATCTAATACATAATTAGAATAATTTTCATGTCTCAAAAACATTACTTTAGCTCTCCACATACATATATACGTTTTAATCTTCAGATTAACCAAACGCCAACTCCACGTCAAAGGAACATGGCAGCTTAGACCAGCTCTTTCAAACGTGTCATATTAAATACATTCTGACTTTACCTTTTATGTTGCCAGAATTCCACAAGCTTTAGGCTAACCAAATTTTTGTGGTTTTACGTCAAGCTTGAAATCTGGAAACGCAAAATTATTGTATATTTAGTAGAAAGTACTGTTGTAATTTCCTTTTTGATCTTAGTTGAACTCGTAGTATAAACTCTCTGAGACATATAATATTATTATGTTCTGAATTGTCGAAAAACTAAATGATTATCTTCAAAAAGAGTGAAAACTTAAAAGTAACACAAATAAGCTAGCTGAAAAACTAACAGAAAATGAGTTTATTAGAAGCGTTTTACCTACCAATAAAACGCATATTAATTTACTTACCTTATTCGAAGCTTATTTAATTTGAGATAGGCACTACGTTTCCCGCCATCTATATCCGTCTCTTTCTTTCTGTATCCTTCTTTTCTAACCCCACCACCTGGCAGAGTGGGGGCGCACTTAGTGAGCCGCCATCATTATACCTCATTGAGTCGAAAATCACCAGGCAGACTTTAAAGCATAAGCTTCGAATAAGGTAAGTAAATTAATATGCGTTTTATTGGTAGGTAAAACGCTTCTATTAATTTGACTTGACCGTTATTCGAAGCTTATTTAATTTGAGACCTGTTTGTTATCGCCTGGTGGTGGTGACACGGACGCCAATGTGAATGACTTGTTAGTAAAATAAATTATTACTTGTTACATTGACCGTTTGAATGAAATAAATGCATCTTGGGTTTTCTTTTTTATTAAAGAAAAATAAAAAACTTGCATAATTAAATCAAAAACATTCACTTAAATTAATTGTTTCAACTTGATTAATCACAAAGTCGGAATCAACATTTGCAACATCACTCAACAGGATTAAATAACATAGTTATTGAGGTACTAGAAGATGAGGGTAGAACTGTCCGCTTATAGAATTTACAAAAGCTATTTTGGGACTTCCAATTTCCTCTCGCGAGAATATCCTCTAACGGGAAATTGTCTAGCCAGTTTTTTGAGGCAACGGCAGAGTGGAAACTCCCAGGTGTTGCAGTTATACACGCATCTTTAAGTAGAGTTTTAATCCACCCTGATATGATTGTCTTTGAAGCGGCTTTTGCTTCACCTCTTGTAGAAATAAACAGATCATGGATCTTAGCCGAATCTCTGCGAATTTTTAACAATTCAATTGTTCTATTAATCCAATAAACTGGATCCAAATTATTGCTATCTAGATTAGTAAACAATTTCCAACCCGATTGCCTGTGATCCGAAGAATCAGTCTTTGAACCAAAAACAGGCCACAAGGTGATAAAGTTATCACTTTGAATACAATGCTCCGAATCAGTTCTTAATAAAGTTAAATCGTGAATTCTTCGACCTGAGCATAAGAGTAATAATGTTGCAGTGTGTCTTTGCACTTGGAAAATATTGTCGTGTGTAAAATTATAACTATTTAGGTATGCAGCTAGGCTATCTATGTTCCAAATCGGTGGTTTAGATTTAACTGGTTTCTCTAAGGCTATGGATTTTAAAACCTGTTTTACTAAAATATGAGAACTAATTTGGCCCGCAATGTCTGGATTGCAAAGAGTGGAAATTACAGATTTGTGCAACAGAATCGTATTATATGATAATTTATTAACCAGATGAAGGTCCGACAGGAATCTGGCTACTTCTCTACCGCTAGGATTATGAGGATTAATTTGGTGTTGCTCAGACCACATTAGCCATTTTTTCCAAGCAACATCATAAGTCATTAGTGTGGAACGCCGCCAAGACTTCTTCAATAGCTTTATTTGGCTATCATTCCAATCTTTTAGGGTCTCGGCCCACCCCCACATTTCCATACCTCGAGAATCATGTCCTGTGTTCTCGGAGGTGGGAGTCCCGTCGACACGTCTATTAAGACTTGATCGAGATTCCGAAGTGTGAAAGGGGCTGCCAACGCTCGGGCCTTCAGATCCGCCCGCCAGTATACTCGATTCCAATGCGGAACTACTAGCAAGTATATCCCGTGGGTACTGTTCAAATGGGACAGCACTTTGGGAATCAAGTACGGAGGCGGGAAAATCCACGCCAGTTGAAAATTCCACTGTCGGGAGAACGCGTCGTGAAACAATGCTTGGTGATCGTTCAGATCCAGGGACGCATAGTTCACTACGACGTGTGCTCGACTGGAGGCAAAGAGGTCTATCAGGGGGATGCCCCATTTGGCAAACACTGTCTCTGTGGCTCTTGCCAAGAGATGCCATTCCGGATGGACCCGAAGTCTCGACAAATGGTCCGCATGACCGTTGTACATCCCGGGAATATGAAAAATTTTCACGTGAATTTGGTATTCTTCCAGAATTTGAAAAATTTGGTATGTTAGATCCATCAGTGGTGTGGATCTCGTGCCCCCTTCGTGTCGGAGATATGCAATAACAGTGTTGTTGTCGCACTGAATTAGTACTGTACTCCGGAGCAGGAGCTGACAATGACCTTGTAACACCTTTAGGATGGCGAGCATTTCTTTCTGGTTGCAGTGTAACTGTTTTTCGTGATCTGCCCACAACCCTGTCAACGACAGATTGTCTAATCGAGCTCCCCATGCTATATCGGAGGCATCCGTTGTTAGGTAATGGGTTGGTGGAGGTACATGAATGGCTGAAGGGCGTTTGCAGTTCTGAATCCACCAAATTATGTTGTTCCTGGCTTCGATAGGAATTAGATGCCACCTCTGGTCTGATCTCAACATTTTGTTGAGGAGGTCTAATAAAACCCGATAATTGAGTCGGCCCCTTGGGACGGTAAAACTCGCAAAATTCAGAAGTCAACCAGACTCTGAATCTCCTTGAGCTTTGTACGTTCTTTGTCTAGCATTTGGGAGAGCTTGACAATCAGTGATGTCAGCTTCTCCTTGGGGAGTTGCTTCTGATTTGTCCAGGCATTCCACTGAACTCCCAGATACGCCAATGTTTTTGACGGAATCAAGACAGATTTCTCGTAATTTATGATCCAGCCTAGCGTCTTGAGAGTCTGGATGACAATATTTACATGTTCCCTTAGCCTTTCCTCGTGTTGATGAGCAATCAGGAAGTCGTCCAAATACACCAATATTCGTATTCCCCGTTTTCTGGGCATTTGGGCAATCCAATTCGTCACTGATGCGAAAGTTTTGGGTGCAGTACTTAGACCAAAGGGTAAACATGTCATTTCCAATAACTCCTTTCGATAGACTAGCCGTAGGAATCTTCTGTGGCTGCGAGCCACTCGAACGTGAAAGTACGCTTGTGAAAGATCTATTTTGCACAGCCAGTCTCTTTGCTGCAGGAAGTCTTGTACATGAGAAACATTCACTAATTTGAATTTCGTGGTTATTACATATTGATTGAGGGCCCTCAGGTTGAAAATGGGCCGAGCAGAGCCGTCGCTTTTGGGAACTAAAAACATTGATGACAGGAAACTTGGAGACAGATGTGCTCGTTCGAGGACCCCTTGATCCTTCATTTTGTCGATGACAGTGGTCATCTCTACCGAGCAAGGAACTATCATACCCTTTTTTTATGTTCCTTGGATGGATCATTGGAGGCCTTTGACGAAAGGGTATGCGATACCCCGATATCATCCTGAGTATGACATTTGGAGCTCCAAATTGTTCCCACCGAGTTAAAAAATTTGCTAGACGGCCTGCTTTGAACTGCATCATGTCAATATTTTCGACGTTTGACGTCTCTATTGTTGTTGGGCGGAGACTGTGCTCGTTTCTGCCCAGATTTGGATTGATTTCGGTGCTTGGGGTGATTTCTGGGGGTAAAACCTCGTCCACGAAAAAACCCGCGATGATTCGGTGCGCCCGAATTAGAGCCATGTCCATGATAGTGCGAGTTATTACCACCCTGCGGGGGTGGTACAGTTTGACAACAGCTTTGCACATAGCATGACCCATGTTGATAACCCTGCGAGGGTCTTTTTCGGGTTGCATACTCCTGCGAGGAGACGCTAGTTTTGTGTGTCTCTACCTGCGAGATAGAGTTAGACTTCTTTAGCGGCCAAAAACATTTTCGCACTCCACCCGCTTTTTCCAAAGCGGCTGTAAATTTTTCTGCGTTGAATAAGTTTGTGCATGTAGGAGGAATCTTCCTAAGCGTAGATTTCACTAATGGCTCCTTTACCTGTTTGATTATACAGTCTCGGCGCATTTGCAATACTTCTGCGCGATGGCCACAAACAAGCTGTAACAAATCTGAGGAGGTTGTTTGGAAATCACCGCAATTTATAAGTTCTGTTAACTTATTATTAATAACCTCATAATCTGGGGTTATTTCTTTAGACCACTGTGCAAAATCAAGCAGTACCTTCTGAAGAGACCCCTTCTGTTTTAAAATGCACATTGTTAAGGCAGCAAAGGTTTTATCAGCGTATATCAAATGGCGGGGGGACTGGAAGGCTGCAACTTCTTCATTTATCTCAATATCCGTAAAACCCGGTTTGTGATTATAAGCCTTTTGAGTTTCGGAATATCTGATTTCATTCCAATTACTAGTATCCCAATGTTGAAGATCACATAGCAGTTTCAAATGCAGTTCAGAACTCTTGGGCATAGAAGGTTCTTTTAATTTAGTTCGAATATTAAAAACAACTTCATTAGGCGCGTCGATAATCGACGCGTTATCACTTAATTCTTCGTAAAGATTACGACTAACGCCAGAATTTATAGACATGGAATCGTTATAGTAGTTGACACTAGTTTGAACTTGACGCTCATTATCACGAGCATACAAAGATTTACGAAGATCACGTACCTCTTTTGATAATTTTCTATACTCCTTTTTCGAATGTCTTCGTTTTCTCCCCCCCCTCTTTTTTTCATGATGACTCCGTCGACGCTTTGGAGAGCTTGATGAAGACGAAGATGAAGAACTGCTCTGGGAACTATTACTGCTTGGACTTGAGCTCCTAGACCGTAACTTACGCTGCATACCAGATGGTCCTGCTAATGGTTCGGTCACTTCATTTTGTACATAATTATCAGCCATTCTAAAAACAGGACAATCCTAACGGTAAAAACCGTTAAAAATAAAAGTTTAAATAAAAATTATGTGACTACTACTAACTCACACAATTTAAGCCAATAAATATATCTGTCCTAAAAAGCCGTTGAAAACATTTAAAATTATATACGAACGGAAAAATAAACCGTTAATAAAAAACATGCGACTGCACACAGAGTACAGACACACTATTTATCTTGTACAAAACTATACAGTATAAAATGCAGGCACTTATTTGTACACCACAGATCTTAGGAAAGTGTCACTGCGTTTTCTAATATAAAAATAAAATTACTCACGTGTAGAATTGTGGGTATTTTTACTAGTAGGTTTCTTATTACCACTTTAATAACACTACTATGCACCACACGTAAAACACAAAAACAATTTTTCGAAAATTGTAGAATTATATAAGTACACTTGAAATTTTTAAAATAAATTTAAATATTGTGGTAACGTTAATGTTAACACAACCGTACGCGGCGGGAAACAAGACGCCAATGAGGTATAATGATGGCGGCTCACTAAGTGCGCCCCCACTCTGCCAGGTGGTGGGGTTAGAAAAGAAGGATACAGAAAGAAAGAGACGGATATAGATGGCGGGAAACGTAGTGCCTATCTCAAATTAAATAAGCTTCGAATAACGGTCAAGTCAAATTAATACGTTATTCGTACAGACATGAGACAAAATGGATATAATCTATCACTTCTTTTTCCCAGATTTTATTTAGAAAAAGAAGTTCTGAGAAGTTCTGTGCACTTTTTTGTCGACATTTTAAAAGTGCCCATGTGAAATAAAATATTTAGATTTATTTTCTACTTTACCATCAGTCCTCAGCGGGGCCTCTCCAATCGCACGCCTTTTGAGGCAATTTTAGTTGGGCTACCGCCAGCCGACCTGCAAAGATTGCCGCTCTTCCTAGCCAGAAGACATCCCACCATACGTCGCGGTCGTTTCCTTAAGTGAATGAATTAACAGCGAATATTAAAACTCAAACTACACAGACTCGCAACAATTCCTTTTCATGTAACTGTCACAACTTCAAACTCGGTACCAGTCATTATCTTGGCCATTAATAAGTCAATAGTATGACGTCACATCGTATGACATGTCGTGACGTTGTATAGGCGACAATCTAAAGGAAGTATTGATTCCGTAGTTATTTCATGCACAGATACATACATATTTCAAAAGGCGCTTAGTTATAAAATATGTATTCGCTGCCAATGAGTAGTGTTTTGGATGGATTAATGTGGGTCAGGTTATGTAAGTGTTTTGTAGAAGTTTTTGTGTTATGTTTATTAAAAAAATATTGTTTTAGTGTGGCAAAAGGTGTATGTTTTTGTTTTGTAACTACATATTTTGAATCTATAACGTTTAAGTGCTTTTATTTAAAAAAAATATGTAACAAATGTTTAATACGGAGGTATTAAACATTTGTTACATATTTTTTTTTGCTAATGGAATAATAGGTGCACGAGAAAACTAGTTAGTTATTGTAATAATACCTATTTTGTTCGTTTATGCTAAGATAATATATAATTTTTATTTAACCCGGCGGGAGTATGGTAACAGAAAGCCACAAAAATGACTGTATATTATTGTTTTTAGCGAAAATGCATCAAGTTATTATTTTTTATTGGAATAAAGATCAACCTAGAGAATATCAAATAAAACAACTATCAATTTTAATATATTTAAATTATTTTTATGACCTAAGTTAAGGCACTGATATTTCGTGACAAAAATCACAGCGCTCATTGTAATGACTTAATTATCATTAATCTGTTTTACTCCAAACAAAAAAAAACTCATAAAACATAAGAACATGTGATTATCCATGAAATAAAAATATAAAACCCAAGAAGAAGACGAAAATTAAATTTATATCGAAATAAACACAAAATAGCTTTGACACAAAACGGACACACGAGCTGTGTGGCGGGGTGTCACTTACCCCGCGGACGTATACGCGCGTATATCCCGAGCGTTGACTGACGCAACACTGCGATCATGCCACTATCCCCCTTTCACTACCTCAGCTCCAGCTACGCGAAGCCGCTAAAATATCGCTTTGACAAATAAAAAAATATCTCAAAAAAACAATGGGTGGGGTATATCACACCCCCGGGTCAAGTTGGTTTTTATATCTGTCTGTATGCCACTTCTTCATATTCCATATTAGATTTTGATGTAATTATCACCATCATCATTTAAAACAATTATTCCGGAAGATTTATGTGTATTATAAATTAATAACATAACCATAACATCACGCCTTCTAATCCCCGAAAGGGTTACGCAGAAGTGTAACTAACAGAAAACCCACAGTACGCCAGTTATGTTTAACCACTTGTATGCCGAGTATATAGACACAATTAAAAAGCCATTGTGTCTCGTGTAGATCTACGTTCCGGCACACGAAAGGTTAAGTCCCATGTAATATGGGGCAAGCCTATTGCCATCAACAGGGCACAAATCTAGACTCTGTGGCTGACTGAGAAATTCTTGATAGAAAAAATCAATAACACTTTGCCCGACCCGGGAATCGGACCCAGAACCTCATGCCCAGCAGTCGCGCTTGGGACCACTAGACCAACGAAGCAGACATGGCATAGCATGTGTATTATAAATTAATGTAAAATAAATATCACTACATAGTATAAAACAAAGTCGCTTTCTCTGTCCCTATATCCCTATGTATGCTTAAATCTTTAAAACTACGCAACGGACTTTGATGCGGTTTTTTTCAATAGATAGAGTGATTGAAGAGGAAGGTTTACAAGTATAATACATGTGCCCGTGCGAAGCCGGGGCGGGTCGCTAGTATATAATAAAGAAAACTGGGTGTTCTGTCAAGTCATAAAACCTTGCAAAGCAGGAACGGGTTGCTAGTATTAATACATGTAATCGTGTTTTCTCAGTTACCGTATAGTTTTAGCAATGAATGGGTTGTTCGTCCGGGGTTCTCATCAATTTCCCTTAGGGGTAGTACGGGGCGGCTAAGGAATTGCATTCATCAGGAGTTAGATACCTCGAGGGAAATGGTATCATGTACGAACCTGAAGCTATTTTCTAGTCTTGAAAACAATTGCTGTATGTGCTTGCGGAAGCATTTGTTTCCTGTTGTGTATGTATACGATCAACGATGAAACTTCCAGTGTACGCTTTGAAGTTATGCTTATGTTGCTTGCGAGCTTTTACAGTATGGGAAAACATATTTTTGCTTTAAAAAAATGTAATCATTTTCTGCATAGTTCGATACTGTACACATAAATATTTTGTTCAATAGTTATAATTCTTTGGGAAAATGTTTCATAATATTTTTGACTGAAAACACAGTAGATTAAATTACTATTACTTTGACGTAACTGACATTTCAGTAACCAGGGCAGTATACAACACTTTGACTCTTGTCAATTAACCAAACGTATAATCATAATATCATTTACCTCTATAATAATAAAACATTTACGTCCATTTTCAGTGTTAAAATTCAAAATCTCCATTTTATTCAGGTCTCATCGCTGGAGTGGTCGCACCCATGACAAAAATGACATGGGCGTTTTCTGGTCACGCACAACCTAAAACATAAAAACAAAATTAAACCATATCTCTTACAAAATAAAAGCTATTTTTGTACAGACGTGTTTCTAAGCCAACGACCTCGCTGCAGTAATTACCAAGGAAGATAACAGGCCAAATAAATTGTGATTTAACGCAGTTGTAATTTCATTAATAGGTATCTACGTTGAACTCCCTCTACGTAAAAGTTTGGTGGATTAAAAATAATTTGATCTAAATAACGGGTAAACTTTTCCTTTAAAAGTAAATGTTATGTTTTGAAAACTCATAGAAGCACGAAATGCTTTATGCCCTCAGTTTGTACAAAATTAACAAAACTTCATAAAACATTATTTTTGTTATTAGTGAATGAAAAAGGTGACTTTCGGCTTCAGATCCAAAGCACGGAAGAGTGGCGTGACCAATATTATCTAAAAAATGTACTGAAAATTATTAAATAATTATTAAAATTGTACTGAAAAGCATGTTAGAAGAAAACATAACTTGGTTATCCAATAGGTTTTATCTTGATTATTATAAAATGTATATATTGACAAGACTACATTGACACCGTGTGGGTGCTATTCTGCTAACTTCTATTTCAAGAATAAACTTAGAAACTCGAGAGACCTATCTTTAGTTTTAATAAATAAATGTTAGCAGCTTTGCGACAAATTTATTTTTAACCGTGAGCGCGAAAATAGAACGGAGGGAACTCCACTGCTGATGCATTTGATATGTCTACTTACGGAATGAGAGCGTTATAAGTATTTAATGTCGCCCTACTTTTCCTAAATCTACTGAAACATATTTCACGGAATGATAAGCATCAGACACACTGGACATGAATATATGGACACACATAGTACACATGTCTACGTAATATATGTAGGTGTGCATTTGCCAAATAACCATGGTTCAAGTTTTTAATGTTATGTCGGAACGGTATTAGTTATAATGCGGAGGCGTAACAGAGGTGTGTAATATATACAAAAAAAAAAATGTCTGTTTTTAATTAAAAAATAACAGCTTTTTACTGAATGCATTTATAAAAGATTATACTTACGAAACTTAAAACAGAAAAATATTTTTTTTGTGTCTGTCTATCTATTTGTTCCGGCTTATCTCCAAAACGGCAGGACCGATTTTGACGGGACTTTTCTGGCTGATGTTATTAGGCTAGTTAGTTAGGAGTAAGTTAGGCTACTTTATTTTAGAAACAGGATTAGAGTTTCGTGCAAGAAAAAAACCACGCAATTGATAATCAAATTCGATTCAAATAGGGAAGTAATATTTTTATAATAATTTCACGCTAACGAATGTCGCGGATAACAGCTACTTCTCCCATTTAACAACAGTTCTGTGTTCGTTATCATCATAATTGGCAGCCCTGTATTAGCCACTGTTGAGTATGGGCTCCATTTGGACCATGTTTCACTGGTTTGTACGTCACAAACAGGTCTTCCGTCGACGGCGTCCTCGTCTTCGTAATATTTAGGTCTCCTGAAACAAGGGACAAAAATGACAATTTCACAAAACTAAAATACCTTTAATATTACTTAGCTTCCCTTCGAATCGAACCTAAAAAGCAGTGTGCAAGTTGAGACCACTAGACCAATGAAGCAAGCTGCTGGTCATGAGAATTTAATTAAAATCTGTAAAGTTCACTTTGTAGCTAGAGGATATTTTTTAATAATTGAAATGCAGACACAAACTAATATGTCTACCACAACGATGAGCTAGGATAAAATGAAATGAAATATTAAATTGAATTTTAATCTCATTCTCCTAGAATTTCAGGCGTTACTTTATTAAAAGTTGCTGTGTTTAGGGGAGAATAATTTATTAACCTAAATCAGAGATAGACGTTTTTCATTCAATAATATATGCTCCTCTTTAACTAAGTGGAATACTTTTTGTGCGGAGTTCAGTGTGCGCCATTTTTGTGTACGTAAATATTTTTAACCTAAAAAAAATAACAATTTAATTTGGAATACGGCATGATTACCTACAAATTGCCTTTATTATCATCTTACTTATCGGTAAAAGAAGAAGGTAACGTAGATGATTTGCCAATGGTAATACATTTGACTTCTGCTCCGAAAACCTAACTCACAGTTAACAGGTGGAAAATGACATCAATGTAATTAGGTCAAATCGGTCCGTTTGCAGGACCTAATTAACATATTCGCAGGCAAATGCTTGGGACAACATTAAGCTTGTCGCATTCAAATGAATATGTATTAATGAGTAACGTTGTAGCTAAATGACGTATTAATGTAGACTCTGATACTATACCAATAAGATGCATAATACGGGGTCGGTTCGATAAATAACCGAACTGTATAAATTGCTCGTCAACGAAGTTTCGTAGTGTCGTGTGGTTTTCAACACTGTGTTCATCATAACTTCTTCAGTAATTCGCTCTTTACAATTGTTGATATCTTATTTCTTTTTCGCGTCATTTTTTTTTAATGAATGGTTCGGTGTTCCAGCTTTCGTGGTGATTCAGTACCACAGGATTGAATTGAACAATCGTGATTTGTAATAAAAATAATATACTTGATAAGAACCGGAGCATCAGGATAATTTATTTGTTATTGAATGTAATTGAAATAATCCAATAGGGTATTTGCCTGAAAAAATCTATTTAGTCCGTCAGTTAGATTATCAAAAAATGTATAATAAATAAGAAAAAATACGTGTCCAACATTTTTTGGTGGTCTAACTGATGGACTATTTTTTTTTTTTTTGATGTTGTCGAATTGCCTTTTATCCTGCAATACATTTCATCATCTGCCTAGCCTTTTCCCAACTATGTAGGGGTCGGCTTCCAGTCTAACCGGATGCAGCTGAATACCAGTATTTTACATGGAGCGACTGCCTGTCGGACCTCCACAACCCAGTTAGTGCTAGGTAATACGATACCCCGGCTTGGTAAGACTGGTTGTCAGACTTTCGGGCCACTGACTACCTGTAACGACTGTCAAAGATCTACAAATGACAGCCGGGACCAACGGCTTAACGTGCTTTCCGAGGCACGGAGGAAACTCGGTATGTAATGGGTGGTCACCCATCCACGGACCAACCTAGGTAAGCACGGCTTAACCTAAAGATCGATCCGAGCGGCTGTTCTTATTTAGCCACGAGCTCCTCCCTGCAATACATTTAATATTATAATTATATCCAGCAACACGGGCGTAGTTTAAATAAGTTGGAAGAATCCACGATCCATCAACCACGCGACCCCAATGCGAGTTGGTGGTGGATGACGGACGGATGTCTTATAATCATCCTCATTTCAGTTCGGCATTAACAAATCCTAGGTTGCATTAACAAAGTCGAAATTTTTGCTATCGTGTACAGGAACTTGGCATAAGGTAACTAATAGCCTGAAATATTTTCCGTGGCACGGGAAACGGCCACTAGTAACTTGCCAAAAAGAGAAATACAGGCTTGGCACGTTACCAAAAATAGAAACCGCTCGATGACATGCAGTAGTGTCTAGTAACGTATTGGATTTGGGATGCGAGCTGCCGTTCGATTTGAGTGTTAGCTTTTCCTCAAACGCACTGTTCAAACATTTGAAGCGTTTAATAAAAGTGTGTTTCACCCGCGGCTTTGCCTGTGTAAATTCATTTTATTAGTCAATCTAACATAACATTACGCCAGTAATCCCCAAAGGGTTAGGCAGAGGTGTACTTAATAGTACACCCACATTTCACCCAGTCGAAAGTGTTGTCACATGTTATGAGGGGCGAGCCTATTGCCATTAACCGGGCATAAATCCAGACTCCGGGGCGGACTGAGAAATTTCTGATGGAAAAACCCAATAAAAGTTTACCCGACCTGGGAATCGAACCCAGGACCTTATGCTCAGTAGTAGCGCTTGCGACCACCAGATCAACCACGCATTCAGTTTATTACAAAATTTCTTCATTAATTTGTAGCAGAAGCGATATTACTGAAAAAAATCATCCATACATCTTCACAAACTTTCATATCACAAGTAGTAAGCGAACGCGACGAAGCTGCTAGCAGTCCCACAGTGTTAATAATACAGAAAGCAATTTATCAGTTATAAATTTAACTGAGTATCTGACTAGAACGATATAAGAAGGCTATTTTGGACAAAGGATGCGAAACACAACGAAATATTAATAGAACAATACCGAAACACAAAATCTTTCAAGTTGTGTTTGAGTTATACAATGCACAAACTATGCAAGTAGCAAGCTGAGTTTGGTTTGCTACCAAAGTTTGTAGGTATTGCTTGCAATTAAAACGTTCCAGCTTAATGTTCAAAATCTAATAGTTTGTAACATTGACTAACAGTTACATAAATGTTAGAGTTGTTTGGCTTGCCAGTAAAAACTTCCCCAGTCTTCGAGTAACAGAGGCAGGACGAGGCATAAAGAGCACCTGGGCTTAAACGGTCACACCATTTATGAAAGTTGAGTGCCTTAGGATATAAGTCACCAAGGAACATAATATGATAGTTATTTTGACCTGATTTATTTAGGTTAACGAACGAAATGATGAATGGTATATTGGTTAACATGAATTCAAAGGGAAGCGAGAACCTCTAAATAATAAAATAATCATCATCATTTTCTCAACTATTTCATTAGCTTCCGAATTAACCCTCAAGCAGTATTTTACATGGAACATCTGCTTATCTGATGTCTACAACTTATTAGCTGGGCATTGGTGTTGGAACTAGTGAAAACAAAATTCAACATTTGTCCATTTCTTTTTTTCAAATTGGTTTAAAATGGAATTAGTGATTTAAAAAAACATCAGTAGTTCCATCATTAAACTGTTAATTGCACTAGTGGCAATGAAAAAATACGACACCCCTTGGTAAGACTGGTTGTCAGACTGGGGTTTCTAACTACAAACAGACTAAGCTTTACTTAATATTCTTTCCGAGGCACTTTAAGTAATAAAATATTCAAAGTAATAAAGCAAAGATATATTCTAGAAGAAGTAAAACCTCACATTGATAATAATATGTTTAAAGTCACGCTTCGTTAACCCCGACAAACAGTGTTGGCAGAAAAACTTAGTGCTCAACGCTTTTATGCAGTTTGATTAAACGTTAACATTTCAAAGCTTTTGTGAAAAATTGGACCGAGAAGATTTTGTTTGTTTTGAGGAATCCCGTCTCGTCTGTAATTTTATTACAAGTTTACTTAGCTTTGAAATATGAGAGATGCCAAATGGATTGCATTGTTTAAGTTCACGATAGTAATTTAATAGATATAGTTTCCTTTATTTATTTATACACAATTTTTTATACATTTAAATTTAAATTAAAACTACTACTACTAGCTTTTTTATTTAATTTTTTATTTGCATTTTTTTTATGCATTTTATTTTGGTGCAGTTATTAATATTACTTTACAAAACTATTTAAAAATATAAAAAAATTGAACCCCACCGGTATCGGGAACAGGGTTCAAGCTACTGATATAGTTATTATTAACTTATTTAAAGCGGTGGTCCATTAAAATACCTATACAATGCAAAGGGTAAAACAGAGGATTCCAAGACAGATTAAGTGGATTTGAAAAATCAAAACGTTATGTAATTAATAATTCACTGCGTTGAAAATCTTTAAAATTATGTGGTTCAATTTCTTTTTAAAATTACGAACCTAACTTAAAATATTTCTGAGGTATAAATCATTCTTAATAACCGAGTAATTTAGGTATATTAAGTTAAAGCTGATAGTGTCACCTTTTATAATAAATGTCTATTATACCAGTTGAAAATGATTAGTTACAGTAAACTTTACCTTATTTTTTAAGTTGAATAAATTAGGAACGACAAAATTCCACAAAAAGCATTATTTTAACCGACTTCGAAACTAAGTTTACAGTTAATCACAATGATTAACTGTAAACTTGGGACCCTAGCGATAAAATGCGGACATTGGAATATTATCATAAATTGATAATTATTTATAATACCTACCTGTATTTTTTAAGCAGGGAAATAAATAATAAATAATTTTAACTTAAATAATAAGAAACGTGGTGTGTAGTCCACATTGGCCCTGGATCGAAGAATTTGGAAGCCATGGGGAGAGGCCTTTGCCCAGCAGTGGGATGACACGGGGTAACAGTAACCAGTAATAAGAAACGTTCATGTGCTGTAGTTTCTACTTATCACAATGGAAAAAATACGAGTTTTTTTCGTAAAAACTTATTAAACGTAGAGAAAGTTTGATTGCTTATCTATACTGTAAGCTGGCTGGGATAGAATAAACTTAAAATTAAACAGTAGGTACCAATCTGATAAAAAATATGTGGATGAACTTCCAAAGAACAGATAAATCAAATTTGGGGAAGATACAAATCAAATAGATGACTCGGGTTCGTGGTAGATTATGTGATAATTGTAGGTACTTTAAAACCACTGGTACTGATACTGCTGCTAATACTAGTACTGATATTTGGTATGAATATGGATGCCTATAGAGGAAAAGGGAAGTCCAGAAAATCGATGGATATCACCAGCATCATTCTCCTGCCCTTATCCCAATTTATTTGGGGTGTGTGTAGCATTTCTTCTTCTTCCATACTGCTATATGTCTCGTCATATCAGCAGTCACCTCCTTTCTAGCCATAACATCCTTCACAGAGTCCATCCAGAAAATCGATGGATAGATTGTGCAAAATGATATGGTTGAAAAGGGGATGGCTACTGAGGTGACCACTAATAAAGAAATGTAGAAGAAGAAGACAAATTGAATAAGTTGCTATAAATGCAAGAAAATATTGATGAAGATGATTTGACTTACAAACAAACGCCTCACAACAATTACATCTAATTCAATAATTAATAATATAATAATATCTTGGGACAACCAACACACCGCCATCTGATCCCAAACTAGACAGAGCCTGTACTATGGCAACCAGACAACTGATAAACATACTTAAATATTTCTAAATACATACATATTATAGAAAAATTACATACCCAGATACAGAACAAATCATCGTACTCATCGCACAAAGATTTGTCCTGTGTGGGAATCGAATTAATTTGTTGTTGAAGGCGACAAGAAAACTGATATTAAAATCTTAATGATTTTAATGTTGATCTTCATAAAGGATCATAATTAGTAAAATATGAAAGTCAAATAGATTCAAATAATCACTACAAGAGTGCCAGTCATGCCGTTTGAGCATGAATGAGAATAATGATTTGGAAACGCACAAGTACAATGTAGAATAGTAAGATAATATTGAAAATCTTGACTAGATTGATCACCCGTAATGTTCAATTTAAATAATTGATAGCATTGAAATACTTTATACTCCGTGGATATTTCTTAGTTACAATAAATCACAGCATATTCCTTTGTGAAATATCCGTTTTATTATAGAAACTGAAGTAGCAAATTGGAAATGAACAATTTTTCATTTCCTCATAAATGAAACAGTTTTATGATGTTGGCGTCGACCCAAAATATTGGAATTTGCAGAAAATAAGTAATTTTAAAGTGGTAGTACCCTTTTATGGAGTGTTTGATCCGCAACCTTCAAGTTCTCAACTGTCGTTTGTTGCTGTCCTTATATTTTGTTACAATGATCCTTCCGTTCAGCATACAAAAGCAACTTCTTCACTCATTTCTAATCCATTGCCAACATTGTCTTTACCATTTATCTTCTATCGACAATCATGGCTAACAAGAGAAAAGGTAATGTACCGGCTCACTAGCTTCTCATTTTTTGCCATGTTGCACAGATCCTTGGCGTCGTTGGCGTGATTTATAACTTTGTTTACTTCCAAAATATTCACTTTTGATACAGGAGTGACTCGATTTGTTGAACATTGCGAATGGTGCGAAAACTTTGAGTATTGATGATAAATTTTGTTTCTGACTCTTCAAAAAATATTTGCTCTTTACGCCAAACCATTTCTAGCGTTGTATGTTTATGTTTATAACCAGGATCTGGCTTATCTTCACCTTATTATTTTGTATCAATTTTCTCAACCCTTTCATCCCAAACTACCGCTCTAATACCCCATTTTTATCAATCCTTGTACTAGATATCACTACACGCCTCCCAGGTGGTGTAAAAATAAAATTTATGTCGTAATATCTTTTTTATCCTGTTTCGTTTATTTCTGCGTAGCAACTCCAAGTGAATGGTCCACCTGAACATATTTTGCGGCTATATCCCAGTTTACGAGATATCTGGGCGTTTGGATGGACGCTATCGGACATTATTTATTGGCTGATTTATGATATTTGCTCCTATGGCCCGTATTGATACACCTAAATATACAACCAACCTTTGTTGATAAATAATAGGGCTAGGACCGAGGTGTTTTATGAGCTTCGTATTTGCAGGTTCAAAATGGTTTTCGGTGTCAATTTGGTAATGGAAGGAAGGAGGATTACTGGTGCTTGTAATACAAAACCATGAACAAAGCTTTCGGTCTAATTTATTCGTGAACGTTTTTGGCTTTTGTTTTCATGTAAATAATAAATTTTAATAATATTTTTTTATTACATGCAGACCCATGTACAAGAGAAAAGAGTGGTATTGACAATCTTTAAAAATAATTTTACGCTGTGGTATAACGGTAATAAATTAAGGTACTTTGCTGTGCATATTAGTTTCATAGCTTTGAAATATAGACACTGTTGAAGACTTCCAAGAGTCTACCTAGGATCGTCGTGTTCTAAGCTACTAGAATCAAACTCCGATGTATAATCACTATCACTTTAAAACTATTCATTTCTAATTACTTAGTTTTATTAAATCACTGTACTGTGAGTTCAGTCAAGCTGGATTAGTTGTTTTATTTTTTGTGTGTGTTTTTAAAACTTCTTCCTACACACATTGATTAGTAGTACAACTTACAATCACTAAAAATCACTGGGTTTTATAATGTCACACCAAATAAGACAGGGATTTGTCATTGATATGTGATACCAGTCTAACGTACGAGTACGTGACTCATTAAGATAATTATGTTGATTAATTGAATTTACATTGTGAATTTGGATGGTTATAAGGGTAAAGGAAGACCAAAGAAACGATGGAAGGACTGATGTGAAGGATGATATATCCAGAAAGGAGGTAACTGCTGAGATGACGAGTAATAGAGAAGTATGGAAGAAGAGGACATGCGGCTCCGACGTCAAATGAATTGGGATAAGTGCAGGAGAATGATGATGAATAGCATTTACGGTCTGGTTATAATAATAATAATAATTACATGATAACTATTATTAATAATAATAATAGTTATCATGAGTGGATTCAAGAGTAACCGATTTTTGTAATAATAAAGGCTCTGAAAAAGTGTTAAGTTAAAACGTTCCCAGTAATACACAGTCCAAAGAAAAGATAGAATAGATGGTTTGTTTGAAAAATTACATAGCTACGTCGGACGTCGATCCCAAATAAACTAAGATAAGAGCAGGAGGTTGAATGGATATAGAATTCATGACGGCCCATAGAATTATTGAATACCTATTGTCAATTTGCTCTTTTTTATTATTCTACGCCGGAGGAGGAAGTCACTGGGTTTTAGGATCTCTAATAATAAGATCGAATAAATTTCTCATTTCCATTCATTAGCTTTAGGTCCGTTGGTAGGCGTGACATTGACAGATGAATGGTCCTCGAAGATGGGGACTGACTTTATAAATCATTCATTGATCATAATATTGATCTATTGTTACAATAATATCCTTAATTCAGGACGTGGTCTCTTTAATTGATTAATGGTTATGTTTTCTAATACCACCAATAAAACAAAATGCAAGGCCTGAGACATCTACAGTCACAACCATTATTAAGTATGCAGTACGCACGCTGTAAGACACATTGTGTTCCATACTTTTAGATTCAAGATCGATGTATTACGTCAGTTTAAAAAAAGTTTGTTTCATAATGTTTTTGTTTGTTTGTTTGTTTTGTTTAGGGCGTTTGTCCATCGCCGCCGTCACCTGCACGGCTATTGACTATTTTATGATTGCCAGTGACTATCAGGCTTCAGTTGTATACCTAACTTTCATGACATTGACTTTCGTGTCCATGGAGTTTTTTGCCCATTCTTCTTTGGAATGTACAACTACAGTACTTTCGCAAGTTATTATGCCTTGTGACTGTAGCTTAGATTTATTTTTGACTTTCAAAAGTGCCTGTAATAGTCTAATTGAAATAAATGCTTTGAGTTTGAGTTGTACAACTGAGAATGTCATACAATGTTTTGGGTATCACATTCGGTTTTTTTTGCAACACCTGTTTTTCTTTTTCCCTTACACCATGTTAACTAAGCAAAATTTAATGCGATTTTTTCATAAAATAAAAAATGGTACGAAATACTGTATAAACACATCTTATGCTAGTTACTGTTACATAAGTTGATCACTACAGTTTAGATAATGTATACAGGTATGTAAACACATTCACATGTGTCACAAATTACGTGTCCATTTTCAAAGCCTAAAACGTGTGCACTAAATTCCCTGTGATTTACCGGAAAATCGGAAATACTAGGAAGGACACAAAGCTTCAAAATGTGTGCCAGCATCATTAAATTCCCACATAATTATACTGTAGCCGCACTATTTTACATTCAAACTAAGTTGGATTTATGATAATAGAAGCTTTGGTATAAAACCTTGTTACATACTGTTTGACCAATGATCATCATCATCATCTGTCTAGTCTTTTCCCAACTATGTTGGGGTCGGCTTCCAGTCTAACCGGATGCAGCTGAATACCAGTATTTTACATGGAGCGACTGCCTATCTGACCTTCACAACCCAGTTAACGCTAGGTAATACGATACCCCTTGGTAAGACTGGTTGTCAGACTTTCGGGTTACTGACTACCTGTAACGACTGTCAAAGATCTAGATATGACAGCCGAGACCAACGGCTTAACGTGTTTTCCGGAGCACGGAGGATGTTTGACCAATGATGATAAATTGAATTAAGTGGTCCCATTAAATTTTTGGGTTTAAATCAACACAAACTACCAGTTTTTTGCATAAATACTACATACTTACGACGCAAGTGATACTAAAACTGTTGCTACAAAAATCTAATATAAATTAGATATTGTATTGTAATTAAATAGTGTTTTTTTTTCGTACTCATCATCTGCCTAGCCTTTTCCCAACTGTGCTGGGGTCGGCTTCCAGTCTAACCAGATGCAGCCGAAGACCAGTATTTTACATGGAGCGACTGCCTATCTGACCTTCACAACCCAGTTAACGCTAGGTAATACGATACCCCTTGGTAAGACTGGTTGTCAGACCACTGGACACTGACTACCTGTAATGACTGTCAAAGAACTACAAACGACAGCCGAGACCAACGGCTTAACTGGCTTTCCAAGGCACGGAGGAAACTCGGCATGTAATGGATGGTTGATCCATCCACGGACCAACCTAGGCAAGCGCGGCTTTACCTGAAGATCGACCCAAGTGGCTGTTATAATTTAGCCACGAGCTTCTCCATTTGCCGCATTAATTTTTGGCTTTAAATCAACATACAAATTACCAATTTTGTGCGTAAGTGTCACAAACATACGAATATTACGCAAGTGATACTAAATATAATGATCATGTAATTAAATCGAGTATTTTTTTTCGTAGTAAAAGATGTACATACGAACGCAAAACTATACTCTTGATAGTATTTAATGTAATGAGGAAAAAAACAAAATCCTCGTAAATAGAACAATAAAACTGTCCACTCGCTAATTTGTTGTTTCCCATTCATTCGTTTTGGCCATACTGATTTATAATTCAAAGACTATACTCGTATAATCTAATCTTTGGCTTACATTGATTTTGGCTCTAGTTGGCCAATTATATCCATACAAGCTTGTGCATGCGGCTTCGCCCGGGTGCAATTCGGTAATTTTCCCACGGGATCGTACTACCGGAATAAAATATATCCTGTGTTTATTCAGGCTGTCTGTCTGCCAAAGTTCATCCAAATTTGTTCAGTAGTTTTTGCGTGAAAATGTAACATACATACTTAACAAATAGATACACATAAGATATACTTATTGTCAGCATTTATAACATTTCTTCCACACGAGTAATAATCACAAATTTCCCTAACGTTATACACGTTATTCATGGCCTTTACAAATACATCTAAATCTGATATTTAAAATACTCAATATTTCGCGATTTGATATTTCTCCCGAGAGTTAATTAACCTTGAATGTTAGGTTTCATATCGATTGTAATTTTCAGACTATTTTTAAACAATCCACAAACACGGGAGGTACTGCGGCTGCCTACATTTTTAATGATATTGATTCGATCTTTAAATACACTCTTCCGTTTGAATTTTTAATGAGGTTAAAATGGTTCTTTGACATTGAATTATATTGTCACAGTCTGTAGAAGTAGCTAATTCTTTCACACACTAAAAATATTACAATATGTAAGATTATATTGTTAAACACAATAGTTTAATCATATTGATTAAATCTTTCAATACACATATAATGACTACTCGACGGACTGGCTTTTACTCGAGGCTAAAAATGGTCCTTTGGCATTGAATTATTTTGCCTTGTATAGAAGTCGCTAGTTCTTACAGCCACTCACAAAATTACAATATGAATAGATTCTTTACAAAAAAACTCTTTCTGAAGTACTGAAGTGCTCCCGACCTTTCGCGTACTAGACCCCCGAATAATGTACTACCAAACCCAATCCATCATCTTCTCGGGTCTCCAAGTGGGTACTATGATCAATGTTGGCTGAAATCAGACAAGGATGGATGGCATAAACCATAATCATGGTTCAGTAAACAACCACTTTTCCTTACAAACTTTTTGTATCAACATCGAACGGTCGAAGTTTGCGTAGTCAATTACCCCGTACCAATTATAACTGAAAGGGGTATCGGTAATATTTCTTTCAATAAGTAATTGGTCGTTAGAATTTGAAGCACTAGGCAGTTTCATAATTTATTTATGTGTGTCGTTGAAGTACTTTCTGAAGCCACGTACATTACCTAACGACTTGTAACTTATAAATATTTAACGTGTTCTCAGAATATTTTCATATTTCTTCGATGATATGATAGTTTGTTTGGCTTTGACAGACAAAATTTTCTCTACCAAAAATTTGATGACATTATAATGACAACCTCATTTGAAGTCAGCATATGCGGCTGGTACATTTGCGTGTAAGCAATAAGCATTTGCGTTCCATTTTTAAAATACAGCGAATCATGAACGTTGGTCGCACAAGCTCTTAGCAAAAAGCCATATAGCCTGCGTCCCATTCATATTCTGCGTTGCACCGAAATTTTGAAATACCAATGTCCTTCTTAATTAATGAGACCAATATGACATTCCTTTTCAGAATGAAAACACGTGTCCAATTCAGAGTGATTAAAACCAGAGTATTCTGCTGCGATTTATGGGAAAACATACAGTTAACGGTTAACTATACCTAGGTACATGTTTTTCCTCTGGAGTGGAATTCTAGTAGTCCAAGTTAGTCACAATATTTCTTCAATTAAACAAGACATTTCAATCCTACCGACTATTTATTTATTAACTCTCTAACACATCCTAATTGAGTCGAGGATTACAAATACAAATATTAATGCTTACCTATCCATGAATCGGTAATACACTTCTAATGTAAGTCCACCCACAACTGTGTCTAAATATGTTTGTATCAGAGTGTCGCATGTACCTACTCAATCCCGTATAATCTAACCACATACACCACAAACCCTACACTAATCATTACGGAGTCCACCCACACGTATCTAACTTTGTACCTATAGGCTATAGGTAGGTAGTACTTATATTCGCCAGCTTATGAACTTACCACAAACTGTCAAATTTCTCCAAATGATTTTAAACCATAAAATGTTGATGGTTAAGTTCAAAATCGAATGAGATAATTTGACAGTTTGTGGTAACTTGATGCGCTGGCGACTGTACATACATTTGTGACCATAACGTAATTAGAACCGAATTACATACATGAATGCATCCAATGATACCAACGTATATATAATATAATACATCCGCCGTACTTTGGAGGAGCTCGTGGCTAAATAATAGCAGTCACTCGGGTCGATCTTCAGGTTAAGCCGCGCTTGCCTAGGTTGGTCCATGGATGGGTGACCACCCATTATACACCGAGTTTCCTCCGTTACACTGGAAGCCGACCCCAACATAGTTGGAAAAAGGCTTGACAGATGTCATCTGATGAGAACGACGGCAAGCGTGGTGATCATCTAACCACATACACCACATACCCTGTCTACACTAATCATTTCGGAGTCCACCCACATATACCTACATACCTACAGGTAGGTATGTACATACCTACAGGTAGGTAGGTACATACCTTTGAGTTCGTAACCAAAATGGAACCGAATTACGTTCAGGAATGCATCCAAACATTTCAATCTACAGATGTGCTCTCACCGTACCTACTTAGGTCGAGCGAATGTGTGTTCAAACAGACAAAAGTAAGCTTTCACAGGTGAAAAAGAAGAGAGTGATAGAGTGACAACAGACAAGCGCAAATAATAGAAAAAAATCGTGTTGTGCCGACTCCAAGTACAATGGAACAAGGGCAAGATTATGATGGCTGACAAGAGTGAGCTCTCACATTTTACATGAAACGATAGATATGATTTTCAGTATGAGTGAGCGAGACAATACATAAAACAGAAACGTTACCATTTTTGAACGCGATATGGTCGATCACTTTTCTCTCCTGACAACCGCGACTTTATTTTTTCTAACGACTAGCTTTTGGAAACTAACCCATGGGAACGTTTAAAATGTAGCCTATGACACTTGAGGATAATGTAACTTCCCGTTATAGAAAGAATTTTCCGAATCGGATCAGTAGTTCCAAATTAGCCATAACAATTACATGTCTTACAATACAATTCATTTAACATTACATACCTTACATTTTATTTTCATTAAACATTACATGTAGCAATACACTTAACATTTCATCTCATTTAAGTATGCATTTAGCATTAGATTTCAATAAAAAAATATTCTTCATTTCATCAAACATTACACTACATTTTCCTTCCGTTAAACAAAATTTTGAACATTTTATGAACATTACATGTACATTTCATTTTTATTGTTATTTTTATTTCAATTCATTTTTTTTTTAACCTACTAATATTTTAATAGGTACTACCAAAATATTTATAAAACACAATTAAATATAATATGTACATTACATTCATTTATTGTTTTACATTTTGCAAATAGATATACATTTCATGCTATTCAAACATTTCTTATAACATAAGTATTCATGGTATTCATACATTTTACTAAACATTACATGAAGCAATACATTTCATCTCATTGCACGCATTTAACATTACATTTAGATAACATTTTTTTTTTCATTTCATCAAACATTAGTAGTAGATTACATTTATCATTTCATTAAACAACATTTTATGTAGCATTAGTACATTTCATTTTTTTATTTCATTTCATTACCCCCTACATACCAACTCACAAACAAATTTTGTCTCTTTAAAATATTAGTATAGATCTTTGAGATTTACCTTACACATTTCGAAGGGTCTGCTCATCTCACGTGCATACGTTTACCACGTGCACTAATCAACAAACGGCGAAACATGTGACATTTACAGTTCAATTTCCAGTTCTATGCTAGCCTATTTTCGTAATTTATCGATCAGCTCGAACTCGAGGCAAGCTTCATAAAAAAGTAATACGTAATTACCCGTTTCCTTTGGCATTTGTGTTATAAACGTATTTGTTCATTGTAACGTGTACCATCAATTAGGTGTTTAGTTACCTTGTGTATTGTCGTGGTACCTACTTTTGTTCTTTAGTTGACGTAACAAAATTATGAGAGCTTTCTGCCGATACCTATAGTTTTAAAGTCAAAATAGATATATAATAATAATATAACATTTATTTCAGAAACTTGTTCCATAGATTTTTGTTAGTAATACAGCTTACATAACTATGTTAGTACCTATACTTAATTACAATTACTCTAATTCATATATTTTCCTGCAGCATCAGACCCGCAGTTATGCATACGGGTCCAATACTAAAGGAAAACGCCGTATATGCTAGGAAATTAGTATAAAAAATACTACAATGACTGATTTTAACATAACTACGGTATGATTTTCCTTTTTCTGCAGCTTTTCTCGTTTATTCAATTCAAATTTTCAAATTCTAATTCATTTAATTATGTCCATTTCAGGTCATATACATTTGACATAAAAATTAACAATGTAAAATTAAAATCTTAGTTACAACCAGTACAAACATAATCAAGTAAATAATATGAATTAAAATTCTAAAATTAAAATTTTAATCACATTACACAAAAATAATTTACTAAATAATACAAATTAAATTCCAAAAATTTTTGATGGTAGTGGCTAATGATGCCTGCCTCCGAGTCATTTTTTCGTTTGTCAATACATTAATCATATAACAATGGTTATAATGTGCTGACAATCAAACCTGTTCGCAAATACGCTCAGGATGGTGTTGGAGGTGGAGGTGTTATTGACGACACAAATAAACTTAGCCTAATTCTCAGAGTCACTCCATAGCCTCGTGTTTTTATGACTGTCGGTTGGAACGTAAAGACATTACCCACTTATTTTAACATCTAGCTTATTCCTGCGGCTTCGTCCGCGAGGTGTACGGTAATTTGTCCCACGAGATCGTACTACCGAGATAAAAAGCTATCCTATGTGTTAATCCAGGTTACAAACTATCTGTGTGCCAAATTTCATTCAAATCCGTTCAGTAGTTTTGCGTGAAAGAGTAATAAACAAACATCCATCCATCCATCCTCACAAACTTTCCCATTTATAATAGTAGTAAGTTAACGTAAAGTTTCAACGTTCAGTTAATTAAAATGTTTTACTTTGTTTAATTAATTATTCTAGGATGTACAGGTGAACCCTACTGCATATCCACCCTTTATAAACCCTTAACCCTAATTCAAATGACATCAACGAGACAGGCCTATTCTTAGCCCGACCCAGTTAACATTTAAACAGTTAAATTATAATTGAATACGTAAATCATGGATCATTAATCCATTTATATACAGAACACGTATTTACATAGATAGCTTAGTCCACTACCAGTGATCCTAATCTGCAGAGTAATGTATTACTGCAGAAATAGCTTCGTATCTTGCATTGATATCACTAGGGCCCTCATCCATTACCTACGGGGTGGAATGGTTCAAAGCATTTTTTGTTTGGCATTGGACAGACCTAAGTCTTGAACTCGTGTTAATTTAACGCCCGCCAAACATGCTCACTTTCGCACTGACCACCATGAACCCCGTAATTATTAGTAGTGGCAGCGTACCAAAACCTATGGCGTTGAAGCGAACATTGGTACTTTCACGTGTACGCTTATAAATAAATATCCCTGGACATTTCACACAGCACCATCAAGTTCCAAGCTAAGCAACCAAATGCTTGTGTTATGGTAGCTAGATGGCTGATAAACTACATATATACATTTTTTTTTTGTAAATACATACATATTATAGATAGAAAAACACCCAGACCCGGAACAACTACTTGTAGGTCATACAAATATTTGTTCCGTACGGGAATCGAACCCGCGACATGCAGCGCAGCAGTCAATCGCTTGACCACTGCGCCAACCGTGCCGTCGCTTATGTTCATGCATGTGTCGAAACGTGGTTCCATACTTTGTCACACTGCCACTTGCACGATACTCGTGATGACCAGTGCGAGTGTAAGCATGTAAGGCTCACATTATTAAAAATAATTATTTTGACTACATGCTCTAGATGGAACTATTTAAAAAAATAAGGTTTTTTTAGTCTGTTAACTATAGCCTAAGGAAAGCTTACGCTAACTAAATCAAGCCAAGAACAGGACGAATATTAATAACTAGCTGACCCTTGCCCAGTTCATTGGGCCGTAAACATTTTTTAAATAGAGTTTTAATAAAAAAAAAACTACTTTTTGTGACTTAAACGTAAAATTTAGACATATGCTGTCGGTTTTCTGTAGGCATTATTAAGCTCTACAACTTTTTCTCTAGAACTCAATCACATATCTCTCATCGTTAAGGCAGAGCGTTCATAAGAAATGTTTTTGTTCGACCGTTTTCCAAATCCGACTACCATGAAAAAGTCTTTTTTTTTTCGGGTTAATATACAGTTATGACACTCACAAATAACGTGGCTTTCTATTGGTAAAAGAATTTTCAAAATCGGTTCAGTAGGTCCTGAGATTATCCCCTACAACCTTACAAACTTTACCTCTTTTTACCCGACTGCGCGACGCAAAGGAGGGTAATGTGTTTATCAGTCTATGTATGTATGTATGTTTGTTTCTATGTGGCGTTTTAGAGACCAAATGCGTAGGCCGATTTTGATAATTCTTACGTCAATCGATTCGTCTTAACCTTGCGAGTGTCACTAAAGACATGACAGTAATCAAAATTCACCACAGCGACAACCAGACACTACATTGTCAAAATGAAAAAAAAAAAATTCGATGAACTATGTCAAGTGGGGTATCGTTGAATAGGTATTTTAAAATCATCTTTAGGTTCCTTTTATCATTTTTCATTTTAAATAATAGTTTAGGATATATAACGATTTAAAATTGTTTAACAAAACAATCATTCTCGCTAATTTTCTTACTTATTGATTTGTTTTTATTTCAAGTATAAACGATATACAAACAAAAAAAAAACAGTGAAAAAGCATGAAGAAAATATTTAATTTGGATTCCTATTGTTTTTTGTTATCATCATTACATTTCTGTCACCAAAACTATTACGATTCACGACTCATAGTTCGGTAGGTAGGGTACATCAGTAGTTAATAAGTTTTTCGCTATAATATCTTAAAAACTGCGACTGCGAGTTAAACTTGAAAACCTGCGGCCTTTAACTGGCGAACGCCTTCAAAGAGAACGACAAAAATGGAAATCTATAGATTGGGTGATAATAGATGAGATTTCTATGGTACCTTACCTAACGCTACGGAATATTAATCTACGCCTTCACGAAATGAAGCATAATCAACTGCTCTTTGGTGGTTGTAATATTATTTTATTTGGTGATCTAATGCAATTGCCACCTGTGTCCAAAACAACTGGCGGGGCTTATTGCTATCGACAACCTGCGACGTTAATAGGTGAAGTCAACCTCTGGCATCTATTTGATTTCTGTGAGTTACCACAAAATATGAGACAAGGACATGACACAACATTTGTGGATATATTAAATAATCTTAGAGTCGGTCAACTGACAATGCAACAATTGGACATATTAGATAGTCGACGGGTAGAGGTAGACGATCTCAATGAAATCATTCGAGTTTTCCCCACTACTAGACAGGTCGATGAACATAATCAAAAGATGACAACTATATTGGCAAAAACTACTAGGTTGTATAAATTACATGCAGTTGATATATCAGTAGAATCGAAAACATATGGTCAAAAACCGAAAAATGTATATGTTTCTGATGATCCTAACAAAACTGGAGGAATCGTTAAATATTAAACAATCGGTTTAGGATCACGAGTTATGTTACGAAGAAATTTGTATGTTATCCATGGTCTTGTTAACGGAGCAATGGGTGTTATAAGAACAATTGAGTGGTCAGCTCTTCGGAGGGACCAATTGGAACCCGGAGAATTGCCACAGGCTGTTTTTCTAGAATTTGACGACAAAGCAATTAAAACAATGTTCCTGGAGTAGGAGTCAGAATCGAACCATCGACGACAGAATTCGACGCACTGCGCGGACAGGGTAAAATAGAGCGAAAAATGTTGCCATTGATATTGTGCTGGGGTGTAACTGTACACAAGCTCCAAGGAACTACTTTGGACCGAGCTGTGGTTGACTTAAGTTCACGCATTTTTGCTAAAGGTCAAGCATATGTAGCTTTGAACCGAGTTAGGTCTCTAGAGGGACTAATCATCAGTAGTTTAGACCACCGAAAGTTACTTAATAATCCGCACGATATTAACTCCCTCAATGAAATTACTAGATTGCGAAATTTACCATCTTATAACGAAGTCAATGAATTGTAACTAAAAAGTATAAAATAAAATAAAATAATTTAAAGAAAAACAAAAAACCCGACTGTGTAAAAACTAATTTTAAAACTAAAAAGAAAGAAACAAGCCCAGTAGTTTAAATCATAAATTCTAATGCAGAACAGAACGACTCACAGTCGGGGCCCATTCAAATTTTACCAATCAAATCTTCCCAAGGGGCCCCGACTGTGAGTCGTTCTGTTCTGCATTAGAATTTATGATTTAAACTACTGGGCTTGTTTCTTTCTTTTTAGTTTTAAAATTAGTTTTTACACAGTCGGGTTTTTTGTTTTTCTTTTTAATATTAGTATAGAATAAGCTAAGAGCTTGCCGCTAAATTAGTTACCTTCTAGTGTCCGCTTGCAGTTTTAATTATAAGACTGCTTAAGTCACGTTTCCTTTAGTGCTGAAGTGGTCAAAAGCCAGGCTGTAGAGCATGTAGCAATTCTTTATGAAAATGAATGCCACAAAATTAAACGAGTAGGACGTAAAATTTGCTAAAGCAGATTTACTGGATAACATGGAAGAACATTATTATGTATGTTCAAATTCTGTGGATTAGCCAGAATAACTTTGGAAATATTAAACCAATGTCATGAAACAAAAGCTTATAATATGACCGAACAATGCATGAATGCAGTCCTGAAATTGGCTCTGTGGTTAATTATGTAAAGTTGTAATAACAAAATAAGTAGTTCATATTTTAGAATACACGCTGGAATACACGGAAATTGTGGTAGTAGCTAACAACAAGTTTTGCAGCAAAGCCTGAACTAAATAGGCTTAAAATCTAGACATACAATTTTAGACCTTATCCTTTTGTCCATTAAAACCATTTAAAAATACTTCAGTAAGTACTGCGTATTTATCTAATATATTATTAAGGAGGTAGGAGGGCAATATCCTCACTGTTCAAGTTGCATGACTCTTGTAAATAAAAAGTCAGCCTGCCAAGGTATAACGTGCAAAGTATTTTTAGCCTGTGCCCAACTTATTAATGCAACATAAAATATTACTTACATTTGAATTATTGAAGTCAACATGCTTCTTATCCAAAGACCTAGTTTATAAAGCATGTGATAAAAATAAATACACATAAAGTATTCTATAATAAGATTATCATGTTCAATCCAGTGAGGTTTGCGTGGTGAATATGTAACCACGTAGTGTTGACTGTTTCAAGGCATTTACACTGTACCGCGATATTAATAGACTGTGGTTCATGGAATATCGGAAACGGGAAAATATATACAGGGTAGAATTATAAATATACTCGGCACGGGTCGTTGCTCATCAATCATTTGTACGCGGGTAGATGATGTATTTGGTGAGGCTGTATATCCATCAGTTGAGATGAGTTGGTTAGCTACAGTACTATAGATAAAAGATAGGGAATAAAAAGTCTAAATATGAACATTTTTCTTCATTATCTATAGTTTTAGGGTTAGGAAGAGACTTTTGTGCGTTTTCAGTAAAACGAAACACTAGAAAATACTTCATAATTCATACAACAGTGCACTTTAATTTTGGCATACATTAAAGTTTACAAAAACGGACAGTAGTTTCTAAACGAAAAGCTCAACAACACCAGTTCAGTATAGACATACTATAAGCCCATAAGTAAGATAAAATAATCTTTAGTAGCGCAAACGAGAATACTACAAAGCATGCAGGTTTAAAGCAAAAATAAATGAAAAATTTTCTTGATATAGTGCCGGTGTCTACTAACTAGTATTTAACCTCAACTGCTGTTGAAATCAGACTCAAAAGTGGTCCTGGGCGTTGAGCCAACTACCTGTCGCCTTCCGCACTTTATTGCAGTTTAAACACAATAAGTCTGAGCTGTCCTCAACAGTACCTTTGCGGTTTTTCTTCAACAAATTGCGGGGACACTCTTAAGATGGAAGCGCTAGGGTAGCTCTCGAAATTCAAATTTTCTGTGATACACTGGTGACACAATGATGACAGGCAACAACAATTCTTTTTTGTCTGTTACGCTCATTTTTATTTGAAAATTGTTTGTGAGAAACTTGAATGAAAGAAAGAAGAACGAAAGAAAGTATTTCTCGCAGGGACATGACGTGCATACAAAACAAAAAAAAGAAATAACAATAATCATAAAGCGCATCTAATAATACAAATACAACAAGACAGAAACAAAAAAAGTTAACAGCTTGCACGTCGTGACTGCGACAAGCAGGTTACCACTCAGCATAATGCTGTGCTATGGGGGCCCACAGTACAGCGCTTGTTTTTTCTGAAATAAAGAAAAATATTATTTTAAAAATTAAAACTAAGTAAAATCATATTTGTTACGGTTGCGAATCATATAAATCAATATACAACTTGACACTGGCCTGCAAATTGCAGAAACGAAAGAAAATTTGTATCACGCGGGTTGCCTTGACGCTTCCCTCATAAGGAAATCAAGAATTTTGGTGAAGGAGGCGTTGATAATCGAGTTTTGATTCTTTTGAAGACAAGTGAAGGGAAAGTCGGTTGTTTTATCCTTAGGTGTGTGTTGTTGCGGGTATTGTGTAGAAAAGTGTATTGTATGTATGTTTACGTTGACAATGACTTTCATCCTTTGTAGGTAATTATATTGTGTAGCATAATTACGTATGTTGTCAATGACAATCTTCTTTTCATTTTTGTAAGCATGTTGTCAGTTACGTCCATCGTTTGATGTACCTATAGGAAAACGGACAATGATTTTGATTCGAGACATAGATTAAACATTTTATGTAGGTAGGTCAGTAGAAACTGAAATTCATGAAATTTGGATTTATAGTCTTTTTCATTCTTTGACATTTGTGTCAGATTGTAACAGTCTTAAATAACTTGAAAATAAGGCCGATCTTCATCTCACATTCTATTGTGAAAAGTGTGACTAAACATGGGTTGAATTGTTGTGTTTTTCCGTACAATCATTATTTCTAATTTCCACAAGAATCAAACGTCATACGTAGGCTATTAGTCTTCATTTCCTTTCTAGCTCATAAGGATATTCTTTCCAATTCTCCAATAATCCCTATTAACTGCAGAAATCCATGGGTAGTTTTTCTTCATACAGTTGACTTTACAGTAAGTCTTTCATCTTTATTATTTACTGATCTATTAGATGTATTGTGTGTGATATATAGATGAGATGATCAATAATAAATTTTTCTTCATTACAAATGTCTAAGGCCAATTACATACATAAGCTCACACCTTTCTTCCATGAAGGCTGGCAAGAAATACAGAATGATGCCTTTTGCGATGCTCATTAAACTCCTTTTACTTTGTTCCCTTCCCTTTATCTCACACACGTACGCCTGTTGCCAGTACGCTCCTGAGCTTTCTATACAAGACCAATTACAAAATACTACATCACGCATGTAATCCCCGAAGGGTTAGGCAGAGGAGTACCTAATAATACACCCACATTTTGGCAGTTATGTTTAAGTCCCATGTAATAGGGAGCAAGCCTATTGTCATCAACTGGGCACAAATCTAGTCTCTATGGCTGCTACTGATAAATTCCTGACGGAAAAACCTAATAACACTTTGCCCGACCTGGGAATCGAACCCAGGACCTCATGCTCAGCAGTCGCACTTGCGACCACTAGACCAACGAGCTGAAATACTAAAAAGAAATAAACCGAAAGGCTCTCTCGGTAGTGTATTAAAACCTAATCACCACGTCGATACTTCACATTTTCAAACGCAATTAAACTTCGAGCTACATCGCATAATGAACCTACAGCGCTTGATATAACACACATTACTGTACAATAAATATGTATTTTCCATTTAGAACGTGGAAATTATGCATGCTAAAATTATTACAACGTTAATAACAACCGAAAATTATAGCAGTAATTAATCACGGCTTATTTACCATACAATTACAAGTTCAATTTGTTGTTTAAATACTGCCTCTCCCCAAAATTTGAACCGTAAAAACCATTGACAATAACGTTTTCAACGCTTGGCTTAGAATCGGCGGTGTGCGGTGAAATTGTCTTTTTATAACTGTCATAATTTTCCAGAACATTTGCTCATAACTTGGAATAGCTACTTTTTTGCTTAAAATGGAAGCAAAATAAAAAGATTTTTCAAGCGAACAATCCTCTAATAGTATTTACAAGATTTCTTTAGAAATCTTACCATACTAGATTTCGTATTTGACAAAGGTCTTTGATTTATGTTTATTTGATCTTTTAGTACTCACACAAAAAGGTAGTTTTAAAGACGGACTTAATGCCTCAGGTATTTTTCTTTTCATTAATTATGCTCAATCAATTATAAGTAAGATAGACTTAAATCTCATAAAACTTCATTCACATACAAACAGCTAAATAGTCAACAATTCACATAATGTTATCTTACTTAAGGATCAAAGCCAACAAACAGTGTTTGCCGACAGTCATAGGCTACGAGTACGTCAGCATTTCCTATATCGGCCATTTTTATTCAAGTCTTGCTTCAATCTCCAATATGTCGTCACCTTTTCGTCACGTCACCTGGCTAGACAAGCAACTCAACCATCTTTGGGCACAGTAGAAATATTTCTGGGCAAAAAATAACGAAATTTATATCCGCGTTGAGTTCTGAAACAATGTATTTCAATATACGGCCTTTTGACTTATTTTATAGCTGTCGTAAATTGAGATACGTGTTTTGAAGTGGTATCGAACTTCGTGAAATACTAAGCTGCCTAGTAAGGACTAACTTACTTTCTAAGACACCTAGTACTCGTGCAATTCAAATCATTAACGAACTTCACATTAAAATTGATGTATCACATGTAATTTGAGTATAATGTAGATTAGTTTAGTTCATTGTACAATTTGAAATTGAATTGTCAATTTTTATTTAATTTTGATATTCCTGATTCATCATCAGTTTAAATTTGCGTGTCAAAAAGTACAGTTTGTAAGAAAAATATAGTATGACTTTTAAATCAATTTATTAACAGCAACCTTAAACTAAAAAAAAAGTCTTACAAACATAATATTTTCAATATAACGTACATACTGACTCTTACCGGACCAACCAAAAGCTTTTGATTTAAGCTTTTGGTTGGTCCGGTAAGAGTCCTGGTATAGAATACGTTTCGTGCCTTTATATTACCAGGCTGTCATAAATAAGTAGGAGCTTACCTCATCGGATAATAACAAAATTAAAACTATAACTTTGTAAACTTATTTTTTCACGACTATACTTTGTACTTCACCCTCTTAGGTGTGGAATTTCAAAAAAACCTTTCTTAGTGGATACCTACTCTTCACAAAGAATATACCCTCCAAATGTCATCTCTCTAAGACCAGCGGTTTGGGCTGTGCGTTGATATATCAATCAGTCAGGACTTTGAAAAAGTTGTTTTCCAGAACTATTAAAATACTACCTTGAATTCATGCCAGCCTGGTACTTTTTACAGTGCTGAAAAAAATACTCTACAAATACCACAAGGCCTAAGTAGTTAAAAAGATCCCGAACTGTTAAAATACCACCTTGAATTCATACCAGTCTAGTACTTTTTTTACGGTGGAACTATTTATCGAACAGACAATTTTCAAAAATAAGAGTGCAATGTACGAGTATATGCATCAATTTTGGCAGTGTCGTCTTTGGGGATGAAGATAATAATATGTTGTCCAGTTTACAAAACTTTTGTAAAAGTTCCTTACCTACCTAGCTTATAATAAAAATGAATTAGTTAGTTCACTTGACGATACTTTAGCATCGATGACGGATCGGTACTATGAAAACATTTTTTTTTTAAAACAGTTGTGAATCATCTTTTGTTTTTCGATGACGAATCGGTACAGTGACGTACCATAAGCGTTATAAAACACTTTAAAACTGTTTTTTTTTTTAATCGTAGAAGTGGACCGCTTTTCAAAAAAACCAAGCACATTTTTTTTTAATTTGGAGACCAAATAAAACACGGGCCTGTGGACGGTGAGTAATGGGCTAGCTCGCCGTCCGTCCGTCGTATGACGACGGGCAGGCCGTGTCGACGGCGCGTTCGTGTTCCACGCGCGCCTCAAAGAGTTGTCAGCAACAGGAGGGGCCCGCAAGGGCCGGTGCCTGCCAGGGCTGCGGGACTGTTCGAAAGAGATACCGCGGCCCTGGAACATAAAGGGCCAATGAAGGAACATGGGTGGTTTTTAGTCAGTAAGAGTCTGACACTCCCTTCCGCTCCGCCCAGGGCGGGGGGGGGGGGGGTCATTTGATGATTTCACCAAAAAAAAAAAAAAAAGACCAAATAAAAGTAATAATTATACCTAAGTTTCTCTACATAATTTCAAATAAATACGTGGTCCTTTTACATGTCCCCAAAAATATGGGACCACGCGTATCTATGTTCATTTTTTTATATGTACCTATAGAGGTATTACCAAAAAAAAAAGTTTTCTGAAGTTTTGACGGGAAACGAAAAAGTTTTCCTACGTGTTATGAATGTTGAATGAGTGAATAAATGAAAGTGCTTACTCTAAAAATAAAGACAAAAATATTTAAATTTTGTTTATGCTCGTACGTTTCTAATTTCGTTTGGTTTATTTGCACAAGTTCATTGCTAATGTGGTTGTTTTTGTGAAAATGTTGTTGTACTAAATGAGTGTTACTAAGAATAGAACTGCTTCGTTATTACGTATATTCAAGAAGTTATTTAGCTACTCCAAAATAATCCACATAATATATAAGGTCCCATTAAAATAGATGGACAAATTTTAACACAGTGTTCAGTACGTGTAACCAAAGATATAATAAATTGCTGGCACTCTAGAATAAACTTATCCACAAAACGGTCAAAACAAAATCACTTTAATCAATGTTTTTTTTTGCTTGGAGATCTTTGGTTAGACGTACTGAACGCTGTGTTAAAATTTATCCATGTATTTATATATAAATATAACAGTATTCTTGCTGCTATCAAAAAAAAAACTCAACAGTACCTAGCACACACAGCGATGTGATAAACTTTTCCTTAATCATGGCGCTAGTAAAAATACTAAGCTACCATTCTACCTATCCCATCTTCATTCTCTCCGATATTTGATCTAGGAAAGAGTAAACGGGTAGTTCCAGCGAGGACAGTTTATACGAATGGCGCTATTACGATCGGATCACCCAAGTTTAACCGAATTGGCGACGTGATACCGCAGATCTATTCGGTATTAGTGTTGGGCTCCGACGAACGCGTTTCCGAGAATTGCTTATTACGCTAGCCCCAACAACTGCTGACTTCGACAAGTGAATAATTTTCCTTGGAAGCAATTAAGTACCGTATGTAAATAAGTCATTAAGCATGAATTTGCTTGCCCTATATTTTCTAGAGTTAATTACTTGGCTATAGATGTATTAATGTGCGCTGAACCGATAAGTGTAAAATATGAAAAAATGATTGTAAATAAAAATCTTTCTTTTTGTTTCGAAAACATCGAAATTGGAAAATGGTGGTCATATTGGCCAAAATTTAAATAAAGATATAACCAATCTGCGCTCAGTAGTTGGAAATTATAAATAAAACAAAAAATTGTTGAACTGCAAATCTCATCTCGTATTTACGCGAGTAATCAAGAAACTCCCAAGCGTATTTGATTATTAAAGTTCAAAGCAAAATAAACTATCTTAGCATCTTAGATGGGTGCATTATGATTATGCACAAAATAATATATTTCACAAAAAAACTTCAAGCTAAAAATGCTCATCATGGTTTTTGCTAACAGTGTTCACTTAGGTACAATAACCGACCGTTGTTGCATGCATTATAAGCTTCACAGTCCACGGGTCGCCATTTTAATTAAAATATTCAAAACCAGACGTTGTTAGACGTATTTTGAATACATCATACAAGTTCATAAAGTTTAATTAAGCAGTATACACGCAATGATCCAGGTTTATCGTGTTACAGCGAGATTAGTTTAAAGCTAGTGCACACAACATCACGCATGGTCGATTTGAACGTCTAGACGCATGAACGATTGGTTGTTTGGTTAATTTGAGGATGCTGTCAGCCTTACCATTAAATTCCGGGCTAACATGACGGAAACAAACGCTTTGGTGAATGCAATCTGCCAAGTTATGTCTAAGATGAAGGAATTGAATAAACTTTACACATTGTTGTTACTTTTTATTACGGATATAAATCTTACACCTAAGGAACAAAGTCAGAGCAATAACAACTTCAACAAACAAGACCAACAAAATAAAAGCTTTCAAAGACTTACATTTGCAGATAAATTACCTCAATTGGATTAAGCTAATGGACACCAGGAAAACATTATTTAACCCAAAGCAGGAACCAGCAGCGTGCATACACGTAGATAAAATAAATCTAATTACCTGCCGGCAGAAACATGCTGGTCAAAAGAGAAAAGAGCTATTTAGCAAACAGTTTCACGTCACGTTTCCGTCCTCGCTTCACCCAACGTTGCCTTGGGCGCACTCAAGAATCCTGAAAATTTTAATTACGCACAAACATGTCTTACCAACTAAGAGTTGGGTTAAGCACGCAATTTTATTTGCGTAATATCTCAAAAATGTTTTCTGCCCCACTTAATTGGACCAAGTTCAGTAAGTATTTCTCATTAGTCACGAAATAATTGCGCGGCCTTAACATAGTACGTATTTAACCTTGGTCAACCAATCGCATCTTCTAACCATAACGTATGAATGGAGTAGAGTACAACCATTTCCATTGTGGGTTTCTTCGATATTTCCATAAAGCGTCATTTTATTAATCTCGGGTCAAGGATATGATGGTATTTCCTCGAGGGCAGCCTTACGGTTCAGAGGATAACGGACATTGTTATGTTAAGAAGGGTAAATGGTTATGACTTCAAAAATATAACACAACTCGTGTTTCTTAAGTTTTACGAGGAGCTTTACCGTTGAATACAACATAGTCTTAAACGAAAAGTTTCAGAGCGGAATATTTATTTCTGAATTTGTATGAAGTCCACATTTATTAATGCGAGAGATGAGACATCGTGGATTGAAATAAACTTGTTAAATATAGAGCTGAATCAAAACATTAATATCGTGAAACTGATTTTAGAAGCCAACCGAACTCAACAGTACGGTTTTAATGTAACATGCGACAGTGTACATTTCGGATTGAGATTTCAATTTTGGTGGTTTCCAACAATTTGCTGACAGTGTATTTTGGTGTATTTCAGCTGCGGAAGCCGGTGTCGACGCTCTCGATCCCGGGCGCGATGAAGGCGTACTCGGGGGGAGGGAGGGACGCGGGAGGCGAGGAAGCCGGCGTCGCACTAGTCGGCGTGCACAGCGAATACCCGCGCTTCGGCGAAGAACGAGCGCTTGGCGGCGGCACGTACAAGGGCGGGGGGACAGCTAAGCACAAACCCAACATAGGATATAGGTTAGTGTCCAATGCTCTAGCTGTAATTGGAGTGGATGTGCGTGATGTTTTTATATTGAGTTAAATTGTACCTGAGATCAAATGTTCAGACGTGATACGGAGAGGAGTTGTCGCGAGGATATTGTATTATCCTTTCTAAGGGAAAATTGTGTTTACTCAATAGGATTTGCTACCATTTCAAGAAGTGTATTATTCGATTTAGTAGGGATGTGTGTGGAATTTTTAAATCGTTTCGAGAACCATTAAATATCATTGATTTGAACGTGGTATCTCCTTCGTAAAGATTAAATTAAACGTTAACTTATAATTGATTACACTATTTACAAACACACCTGTATTTGTTACTCAAATAAAGTATTTAACTAGACCTTCTATTACCAATGTCGTGAATTTCAAAGAAAGTCTTACATTGTAAACTTTTGAACACAGTAAGAGTTTTTCAAAAGTCGATCAATGAAATGATAATGTAGAAGGCAAAGTTGGCACTTCAGCATAATTGGAGAGCGTCTTTGTAAGATCACACAATGCTGAGCTTTCCATTCTAGCATGTGGATTCGTGTTTACCTTGGGACCTACGAACGTAGATTCTTTAAATTTTTGATAAGTTCTTCTTTGTAGAATTTCGCTCTGTTAATATTTAATTCATAGTTTTTGTTCAATTTGTTGAAACAAATGCATAATAAGCCACATGTATTCAACAAAGGAGAAGGTAAATATTAATATAATTGATAGTGATCATAATTATTACCATGAACATAAGTTCCTAGCGAGAATCCGAAGTCTACTTCTGAAAAATTATAATTGAAAACCAGGACAAAAATAATAACATAACATCATACATAACATCACGCCTGTAATATCCGAAGGGTTAGGTATAGGTGTACATAATAGTACACCCACATTTCAGCAATTAAATTTAAGTCCCATGTCATAGGGGACAAGCCTATTGCCATCAACCGGGCACAAATCCAGACTCCGTGGCTGCTACTGAGAAATTCCTGATGGAAAAACCCATTAACGATTTGCCCGACCCGGGAATCGAACCCAGAACCGAGCTCAGCAGTCGCGCTTCCGACTACTCGACCAAAAAGGCAGTCAGGACAAAAATAATGATCAGCAATATCATTCACATTCATGTTACGTGCTCGATTAAGATCTCAAAATTCACGTCCCAATTGAATTCGAAACGCAAATTAACACCATGTAGTTTCCCAATCGTTCGCTGTTCAGCAAAATAACAGTGCATGGCTTAATAAATCCAATTTACAATGTTTCGTGAGGGTTCGAATAAATAACTACGACGACACGTTTCATGTTCTTCATTTGTTTGTCTTTTATGCCGGAAACTGTGAGAATTTCATTGGTTTTGTTTGGTTTTTAGATAGTGACAAAACAGTTTTCTCTTTAAAAAAAATTGATTACGTATGAATAATGTCGAAATAGTTTTTTCAGCAGTTTGACTAAGAGAGAACTGTTTTATCACGAGTTTGGGCGCTATCTTTATTTACATAGTGCAATGGTCTGTTTAAAGACTCGTCTAAACCAATACGGATAAATTTCAGACGCCGATCAGCGATCAGTGTCCGCAACCAGTTTTCAATTTGTCCTTATCAGTTTGACTGATCTGCAGGATAAGACTGTCTCGATTCAGGACTGTACATGTACATAGCGTTCTAACCGATATAATTATGCAACTGGACTGGCAAGCACGGCTAAAAACTGCACAAAACAGAGAGGTTATGAAGGAGAAAAGGGAAGCCAGAAGTGCGACAAGATAAAGACTAGCAAAAAAATTTAACAGAAAAGCGTGTAACTATGGTGTACTACGGATTTATGGTTTCACTTGAAAAGTGTCAGTGCTCGATTTCACAATGCAAATACAGCCAACCATCACTCACGATCAGATCAACCACGATTCGGAACCGCAAACCTGGGACAGATTTATACACCCACCGATATTGGTCAGATTTCAATATGAAATTTCCATTCCACATTGGACCAACAGCGATCGCTTTAAAACGCTGCGTGAAAACGCAACTGAAGAGCAAAGTAAATACGGATGGGTATCAATATTTAAAGTAAATGATTGTTGGAAGAGTGGACTGCCCCATCCAAAGACATTGGGTAAAAACAAGTATAGGTTTATGTTAAACTGAATTAAGCACTAATAACACTAACATAGCATATTATTATAAGCACAATCTGTTATTAACCACTGACAACTTATGGACTGATATGATAAGATAGGTCTGAAATATAGATACTTTTTGTTTTTTAAAGTCGAACAACATGGGTTGCACTTATAAAGTTTAGGATTTTTGTGTATGTTTTTTATGCGTAAAAGTGTGATCAACGTGTTAGGTAAATTGGAAGGTTGATGATGCTTCACGACTTGTGCTATTGTAACGTAAATTTTCCTATTGAAATCTTTTTCAATTTCTATTGAGTACACAGTTACACATACATGTTAGGCCTTTGCCCAGCAGTGGGACAGATTACAGGTCAAAAAATAAATGAATTAAGCAAGTTACAAAAACCCGGTATGTAAGAGCACTTACTTTTTAAATCCATTTCAAATTCTCAATCCAAGAGCGAGGTTTATCCATATTAATAACACGTCATCTGCCAAAGAAAATTTTACGAGCAACATAAAAGGAATCCTTATGCCATTCGTAAAATTCGACCAATAAAAGCACAGTTAATACAACATATCATTATTATGGCGTACTTCATTGTTTTGCCGATATCGGATCCTACTATTTTCATTAAGTCTCGGGGGTTATATAAAACCAATAAGCAGTGTTATAAAGATGGGGTCAATCCGTAGTCGAAAGCTGACGAGTTTATTCTCCAGGGCCTTGAATACATAAACGATGTATCATCCAACGTGGACCGACCCTACATGTCTAAGTACATGTGTAGATGACAAATAGGTGGTTTTCTTCAAAACAATGGCTGTCTACGTGATTCTATTCAGCTGAATTGAGACATAACTGTGTTATGATGATAATTTCGTTTGCAACAGTTAAAGGGTGGCGCATAACCACTGACTATAAAGTTGATTTAGGGAGCTATTTGTGAGCTTTATTGTTTTAGGTAAAATAAAATAATCTTGCGTTGCACTTTCCTTTCTTGAAATAAAGGTATTTGTTTAAGAGTATTTAACTTTAGATGCTCTTTTTAACAATTGAAACATATATTAGGTACTAGCTGTGCCCGCAACTTCGTTCGCGTGGATGTCGGAACTTAACAATGTATTTTTTTTGTGCGAAGCGCTGTTGGAGGATTCCGATACAAATCATTTTTTTTTATTTATGCTAGTACTTCTTTATAAACAACATTAGCTGTGGAACCATCTGGAGCGTACACAAAAAGGTTATTGGGGTTGTTTACGCGAGAAAGAGCTACGTATAGTTGACCATGGCAAAAGCATCCAATACTTAGGTCCACCCCCGCAACGGATAATGTCTGGCCCTGAGCTTTATTAATCGTCATGGCATAACAGAGACTGACTGGGAATTGCACTCGTTTGAAAGAGAAAGGAAAGTTGTTAGGAATTATAGGTATTCTTGGAATAAAAACAATATCACCAGCGCCGCAACCGGTTAATATTTCAGCTTCGATTATGTTTTGCTGCAGATTTGTGACTTTGAGCCGTGCCGTTACAAAGTTTGGAGGACATAAATTTCTGAGGAGAATTATTGGTACACCGATTTTTAAAACTATTTTGTGGGCTGGAAGTCCGGGTGTGTTGAGGGAATCCAAAAATTCTACCGGGTAGTGCGTGGCGTCATCTTCTTCCATAACTGTATTTATAGAGGTGTATTCTCTACTATTCCCGGACACATGAATCAATATTTTTAAATTAATTACCGTAGCTTGGACGTTGCGAGGAGTCAAAATAGCTCGCTGACATAGCCAAGAACCGGCTTGATTTCCCATGTTTGTGGAATCTCCGTACACAGAAGAAATTAGCTCCTGTTGTGATGTAACGCAAGAACAGAGATTATCAACCAAAATAACTTTGCCATCTTCTTGTACGGGGTATGTGCCATCGCCTATTTGTAACAATAAATTGGGAAACTCCTGTGCATTTTCGCAGCCTCGCAACTGTGCACGCATATTTACACTCAGCTGTGTAGATGATATTTTGCGCCATAAAACAGAACTCTTCAGACAGGCAGCAATTTCTTCGGCTCTCATTCCTCGGGGTACTATCGGGAGTGTCTAGCAAAAATCACCGCAGAACAGCACCGTAATGCCTCCCATCGGCCGGTCATTTTGCCTTATGTCCTGTAAAGTTCTATTCACTGCTTCTACAGCTTTGCGGTTTGCCATAGTGCACTCGTCCCAAAAAATTAAAACACAATCGCATAAAACCCTTGCTTTATCGCTATTTCGCAATATGTTGCAAACCGGGCTTTCCGTGCGGTCTAAGTCGATAGGAATTATAAATGTTGTGTCTGCCGTTTTTCCTCCAGGCAATAATGTGGCTGCTATCCCTGAAGAGGCGACAGCAAGGAAAATTTTATTTTGGTTCTGTAGCGGCACTACAAAAAGTACTTCAGCAACATAGAACAAAAAGTACTACAGCGCCATCTATGACGCAGAGGATGAACTAAAACTCGAAATATTATCTAAATTCTGCATCGCGCAAGTAAAGTTATTCGTGACTTAAGACTATACAGAAGAACCCGACAACAACTGTTGGGCAGTAGCCCACCAGACATAACACCCGTCTGATCGGAGGATCCTCCCTTTTCAATGGTGGTTGAAGAGCTTTACACCCTGTTCTCCATACCCCCAAATTGGTGACCCCGAAATGGACGTCAGCGCAGCCTTCGAGCAACGTGACGTCATCAACATCACTTCCTCAAGCTTCCTCAAACTCCCTCAAGTTTTCGAGCAGCGAGTCATATAGTCAGCCAGCTTCAAAATGGATATTCCTGACCACCAGCATGCAGCGGAAGCACATTCCTGGTCAGCACCCTCAGCCTCATAAAGCTACCTTGGCACTGCACTTTCGGCCGGTTGAGAGCTGTACCTCCCGGTCGATGCGAGCAGTCAGCCACATCGCGGCGCTGTACCACGTCCGACGCAACGGAGCACATGCAGCGCCGACCCCGACTAAAGGGGTTCGCACTACCGCCGCAGACAGTTCCGACTCACCGTGAACAATGCGGCAACGACTTTCCACTGGCCTGGCAATCAACGACTCATTCTACGACCAACCCTAGTCTCCGGGGGGGAGTGATGTAGCGGCACTACAAAAAGTACTACAGCGCCATCTATGACGCAGAGGATAAACTAAAAATCTAAATATATCTAAATTCTGCATCGCGCAAGTAAACTTATTCGCGACTTAAGACTATATAGAAGAACCCGACAACAACTGTAGGGCAGTAGCCCACCAGACATAACACCCGTCTGGTCGGAGGATCCTCCCTTTTCAATGGGGGTTGAAGAGCTTTACACTCTGTTCTTCATACTCCCAAAGTTCCTTATTCGAGCCAAAATAACTTTGGTTAGGAAAGTTTTACCTGTTCCGCCCGGTGCGTCTAAAAACAGGATTTCAACCGAGGCGTTTTCTACACTGCAGCATACCCTATCAAACGTCTGGCGCTGATCCTCTGTCTTTGCGCAGCCATTTTGTAAAATTTCTGCGAGTTCCACGGGGTGATAACTAATTTCTGATACGTACTCTCTGTTAATACGTTCCCCATCGACTGTCGGTGTGGGCAAACCGTATTGACTGATCGGGTTCCCTGGTATACTTATAACTATCTCTTTAATAGCCAATAAGGACCTGTTGTGACAAATTTCACGTACCCTATAGGTCAGGAATTTCTCCATCAGTATTTAGTTAAACATGCCTCAATCAGAAAATAACGTCACACGGACAATGCCATCTATCGAATATCTATATTCAATGCTGCACGCAGTTGATGTCTAGATATAGTCCAGTCTGAGTTCGATAGATGGCGCTGTTTTAATATTTTACTTCGGAAACACTATTATAATTTTATTAATTTACATTTTTCTTTCTTTCCATTTATAAGGTGTGAACTGATTACGATGAAACAAAAAACTTAATGTTGAATTACTTCAATTTACGCACATATTGTTGTGTATAAAAGTTACGGGAAGTTGTGAGACCAACTGCACATAACCCTAATTTTACTTCTGTAACACTTTAAATTCAAATATCTTTTGATAGACTGAACCGATTGCAATGCAACAAAAACTAAATGTTACTCCAAGTTACGCTCAATCGTTGTGTATAAAAGTTATGTACATTGCTTTTGTACATTTTACGTGATGCCCGAACAAATACACAGACAAACAGACAAACAGACAAAAATTCGAAAAATGCTGGAAATGGGTTCTATTGGTTGTCCTTTAACACCCTGGCTATTTTTTTTGGAAATTTTTTCGATGTACAAAAACGACTTTTCTACAGTTTTATTATATGTATAGATAGATGATCATGGTCTTGTTTCCGGATCGGGCAAATTGTTATTGGGTTTTTCCATCAGGACTTTCTCAGTAGCAGCCACGGAGTATGTATTTGTGCCCGGTTGGCAACAGGCTCGCCCCCTATTACAAGGGAATTAAACATAACAAGCGAAATGAGAGTGTACTATTAAGTACATGTCTTACTCTGTCTCTGTCTAACTCTTCGGGGATTACAGGCGTGATGTTTATGTTATTTTATATTTGGGTTATCAAAACTTTTTTGTGCTGATTCAATTAAGTGGGATGTAAATGATAAGAGAGACAGTGATACAATCTCTGCATCTATTTAATTTGTGTTATAAGTTTTTACTAACATCTTTAGTTATCACTCACAAATTCTCAGATTTAACAAGAATCGTTGAACAGCTCCCCAACAATAAAAACTCTGTCAAATCAGTTTCAACAGTTTTTGAGTACACGATCGAGTCAAACGCGATAAAAATTCAATAAAATGGAAATTTCCAAATAACTGCTTTCACTCCAGTTTTGCTAATTTTTTCAATGTACCTATTCAGAATAATATCCTTAAATTATCATTTCAGAATTTCTTTTTAAAAATGATTTAAATCTCATTGAATTGCTAAGTTTGTTACATTATTTGTATTTACTACTCGTGCGGAACTGTTCACGTTAACTTTATTAAAATTTGATATGCTTGTAATATTTTACCATTAATTATTTCCTGAAAACCTTTTATATATTTTGGAAATTAATCGGATTCATCGGTTATTAATGCTTTTGTTTCCCTACATTATTCCTTCCTTTTATTATTTTATTTACATAGAGGTAACTGAAATATGTATTATTCGTGTTTCTACTCATTTATTCTTTTCTCTATGGTCGCCCCCATCCTCTTCCATTTTTCTTACTGTTAAACCTTCTCCAGCCCATCCAAAAGGACAAATAGGATAGATAGGCCAAGTCCATTCATCAGGCCCATTTTTTCATTATTGTCCCATTCATCTTTGGCAACATCAATATCTTATAGCAACAACTAATCATTATCGTTTCTCAAAAAAGGCCATAAAAATTCAACTACCGCAACATACATTGTGTTTTCACAAAGATACGAGTGGCATACCAGCCGTAATCCTTTCCAAGCACTTTATATGCTAGTTTATGGGTTCCAAGCGTGCCCCTATCAGCATTGTATCAACGTACCCACGCTTTTTAGGACCTTTGGTAAATACATATGGATATAATACTTATGTATAGTGAATTTTTCGAACCAACCTTAGACGCTTATTTAATGTTAGTTGGGAAATTATGAGCAATGATTAGTGAATTTCCAAAAACATTATGTTGTAGGAAATATATTCACATTATGATCTACCAAATTAGTTTTCCTACAGTTTGTATATGGACCATCTAAACAAATTCATCTATATATGCATCATCATCTTCCTGCCCTTGTCCCATTTTATTTGGGGTCGGCGCAACACGGTTTTCTTCCATTCATCTATATGCATAATAAACGTAATAATCAATAAGTTGTGATTAAAATCTTCGTATGGCATTTCAAGCTCTTAAACAAGAAACAACTAATTAAACCATAAATAATAACTTATTTGGAATACAGACTTCAATCCAATTAAAAACAAAATAGATAAATCACACAAAACTCGCTTCGTAAAGCGAACACAGGCTAGAAACATTTTAATAATGCCTGTCAGCCTTGAATGAATGGAAATAACTTGCATCAGGGTCGCATCGATTTTGTTTGTCTTCGGACTATTTAAGTGCAGTATTGATGTTATCACCATTCATCTATACTAATATTATTATGAAGCTGAAGAGTTTGTTCGAACGAGCTAATCCCTGGGACTAGCAGAAAGATTTGGATAAATATTTTTGCATTTGATGGCCCAATTCTTGAGGAAGATTATGTGTTATTTAACATTGTGCTATGAGACTCAGGAGCCAAGTAGCGGGTGAAACCGCGGGGCACAGCTAGTTTAAACATATTTTATTAAGTAGAACCTTTGACGTCAACTGTTGATGTTTCTTCGAAGAATCTACCAAGGTTTTTTAGAACTGTTATTAGTTACCATGTCAGTAGAACGTATTAAGTACAAAAAGTTAACTTTGTTAATAGAACACAAAATGTGTAGGTTTCCTTCGTGATCTTTCCTATAATGGAGTAATCAGAACGCGAAGCGGTAGCAACGTGAGATGCATCGTCTTTGTTAGAGACACGTACTCCAAACGTGCTAGGTTTAAAGGTCACTGTGTTCGCGAAGTAATAGTTGGTTAATTAAGATGAAGATGAGGTACAATTTGGCTCAATAATTGTAGATGAAGTAATGTGTCTGAGTATGATTTGAATATTGAACAACAACAAAGAAACGCAGAAGCCAAAATAACGAAAATAATTCGTCCACTGTCAACTCGTTCGAAGCTAGAAGTTAATCCTTTTAAAGACCAATTTACTGATAACTCAATAAGGAAGATTGCGAGGTACCAATCAATGGCTATGGGCCTTCATCAATAAAGGCTAATCCCGTGATACTGGCCGTCGGCACGAAAACTTTGATCTGAGCCAAACGAGACCTAGTTTTGGATACCTCGTAAATTTTGAAGTCCCTCAGAAATTTGACATTATTCCTTAGAGAAATAACTTGCCTTCGTAATAAATTGAACGTACTAAATAGACTGTGTTTTCATTTTTCAGGTTAGGTAGAAGAAAGGCGTTATTCGAAAAAAGGAAACGAATAAGTGATTACGCTTTAGTAATGGGAATGTTTGGTATAATAATTATGGTTATAGAAAATGAACTTTCAAGTGCTGGTGTATATACTAAGGTAAGACAACATTTGAGTTCTTATACAAATTCCGTCTCTAGAATTCAATTTACGTTAACGTATGACTGCTTCATTTCAGGCGTCAATATATTCGCAGGCGTTGAAGACGCTTATATCAATGTCGACTGTGATTTTACTTGGCCTAATCGTGGCGTATCACGCTTTAGAAGTACAGGTAACAAAATCAACTCTATAAACTTTGCCTCTTAAGATTTTGTGACGGAAACTTTCTTAATTAATTTCCGTCTCCTTAATGCAGCGGATCAATAAAGCAATTTCACGGCAGTCCTTATAAACAAAAGAGATTTCAATTTTTATTAAGAAAGTTAGGAAGTTTGAACATATGCGTGTACCAATATTAATTTTGGTAGTACTTCATCAACTTCTTGTTTATGTTTTTGTGTTTTGTTAACCTTTGTTTTGTTTTCAGTTATTTATGATAGACAACTGCGCTGACGACTGGCGGATAGCAATGACGTGGCAGCGAATAGCTCAGATTGGCCTTGAGCTAGCTATTTGCGCCGTGCATCCTATCCCCGGACAATATACCTTTACTTGGACCACAAAACTCGCAAACAAGGGAGGCGTCATAGGCGTAGAAGTAGTAAGTACAAGATCTTTAACGTTTTCATTGTGTTTTGAATAATCTGATTATGTAGATATCACTGTCATTGAAACATTTTGGCCTCTTTACGTTGTTTGTTAACTCACACTTGATGATGGCGGTGTTATAGTTTATTTAGTCTCGATGTTAACTGTATAATATATAGTTCAATGTTTTTTTTAACAAAATTCTATACGTTTATCTCTTAACTTAGTTTAGAAATCATAAGTGAGTTTCTACGAAACGCGTACAAACGCTATTTAGAAAACCATCTTTCTTCTTTAAACTGGTGTAGGTAAAAGATTTACGTCTATATTGTTTTCTTTCTATTATCTAGAACCATTATTGTACTTTTATTTGCTAACTGACGTACATTTTTCAATTTTCTCCTTAGGGCACGATGTATAAGCAAATTCAGGTCTGTATTCATTGAGTTGAAGTGTTACCAAGTTTTAAGTGATGTTCGAGTCCTCGTTTGGAGCATGTTTCCAAATTTATGTTCAACGAAACTCTCTTATTTTTGTGTATGTGAATTTGATGCTGTGAATGTCACTGATATTTTTGTGTCAAGCCGGACTTACACGCTTCATTGTCGGCTTTCAATTTGGATGAAGCCACCTGTGAGCAGTGGTGGCCCAATGATAATGCTCGCAAATGACCACTTTCAAGATCTTGGGTTTGAACCCAGGAAATCACTTCTGTTTGTGTTATTTATTTTATCACCAATGCTCTTAAACCGGTGAAGGAAAACATCATGCATAGCATGTCCTAAAACCAAAAATTAGAAGACATGTAACATTCACCAAACCGCTCTGGGTCTCATGGTAGATTACAGGCTTACAGTCGTTGTTACAAAGAGGAATCCTGTTTTCTAGAAATGGGAGTACAATCGACTGATTATATTAACCAACCAAATTGAGACGTCTGAATGTATCAATGTGTTGAGACTAATTTCCTGCAAGTTTCAATCACAATAAATCAAATTCGTTGAACCGTGTAGTATTACCATTAGCATTAATATTTTTGTTCGTTTTTTTACTTGTTTGCATGTAGGAAGTGGTAGACAATAATCTTATGTAATATTTTGGAGTGACGTTGTATGTAACCGAAAACTACATTATACTTGCGGTTATAATACGACTAGGTATAGATTTTTTTGTAACATGTGCGTTTAAGCTGAACTAAAAACAAAAAATAATTACTTCTCGTATTTTTCATTCATAATTAATTTAACAATATGCAATTCAGTAATAATTGCTTTATTTCGATGTACATTTTGTTGTCAACTGTTTTGTTTTGATGTGCTAAATGTTACATCACTTCAGCACACGGCACATTAGTTCCATTTTCTTCACAAACGACTGACATCACTTGAAATGTTTCATTGAAATGTTTTACTACAAATACCTACCTTAAATTCTGTGTTGAATATTATAATATCGCGTGCCTTAAGGTTCCGAATCCTCTACACCTCCTACAAAATGTATTCCTTCTAAGTGATTGCTTTTCTCATTCCAGGTTCCTTATGATGTCACACTGTCTCTGCCGATGTTCTTTCGACTCTATTTAATATGCAGGGTCATGTTGCTTCACAGTAAATTATTCACGGATGCTTCGTCCAGAAGTATAGGAGCTTTAAACAGAATTAATTTTAACACTAGGTAAATATTTAAATTCTTTTCAAATGTTGATAAAAGATTTATTGTAGGAACTTTTCTTTTAACATAAAAACTAATTTTCGAAATTCTGTCTGTTTTATTGAAACGAACTTTATTGCTTTATTTCTTTTTGTGACGGCCCCTTCCTACAGTAAATTGAAAATTCAACATATAACCTCAAACCATACGCTAGTCAAATTTCAGTAATTACTTGAGTATAATTATACAACTATTTTATGCCATAGACAAGAATTTGAAAAAAGTAAGAATCGTCAAAAAAGAATAATTCTTACTTTTGACAGTTCTAAGTTTCGGCAATTACTAGACTACTAAATAAAAATCATATCTTAAATAATAACTTTTACTCATGTAATCACTTTGACTTGTTTATAGATACGGATGTAAAACTTGACAATATTCTACTTGTGGGGTATTAAGTATTAACCTTTGCCAACAATGTGAGAGTCAATTGTTTTACCGAAAGCCTTGCCTTGCCTATTTAAAATGTTTATGTTGCCTGTTCACAGATTTGTCTTGAAGACACTTATGACAATTTGTCCAGGCACCGTGTTACTAGTTTTTATGGTATCTCTATGGATAATAGCGAGCTGGACACTTCGACAGTGCGAAAGGTTGGTATCGTTATTATTTATATGTGTTGTTGGTGACGTATCTTAATTTGCGTAATAATTATGTGTTCGAAATCTTGGGTGGGGTATTCCAATCCTCATCGGAAGTTGATTTGCTCATTCGATTTGTTCCAAAATTTTACTTTCTCATCAAAAGTCGTTCCTAATTCTCTGTCAGTATCTTCGCTTCCATCGTTTAGTTTGAAGTCCACATTTTATGTTTGACACTCAAGTTATCAAGTTTTGAGATCACCGGTGTATTGCCTATGTGGGCATGCTAATGCTTTTGTACTGTGGCGTTGTATATGTATATATGTTTGTTTTTGCTTCTTATACCCACTGTGTTTTTTGTTTTCAATGTCTACGTTAAAAGTTTTACGGAGAGTAAAAGTAGCGAAGCTAGGTTCATAATCATCACAAAGATACAAGAGTTTGACTTTGACTATTTTCGCAATATGTAGCTTTTGTAAGATGTATTGAGAACACAAGTGCTGTAATTTATATTTTGTTAGTTTATGTGTTAGATGTAGTGGATTAAACAAATCGTTGTAAAGAAAGAGGATGCTTGTTGTGATATAGTAGAATCAATGTTAATAGAAAACATGGTATCACTGATACTGCACTATAAGACTTTTGATATAGATACCGTGTATCTATATCATGTCTTTGAAAAAGCAGCATAAAATCACAGCACGGCTTACCACAATAATTGATATTGCAAAAATATCGTACACAAATACAAATTAAACAAACTATGAAAGTTTAATCACGCACAAAATGGCTCTAGGTTACAACACACTAAATGTTAGATGAAGCTTCTGACTTACCATCAACATGCACAGAACCATTGCACCTTATCATATCATGCATCAGACAAGTTACCTCTTCCCGTTCGAAGCAAGTTGCTTGTAATTCTTATCACTTTTACGTGTTTTCCTTATCTCTTCTCGCCAATCTATCTATTAAATGTTTATCTGTGTTATCATGACCTTCACCTAAGGTTTAAAATTTAATTCACGCATGGCTACAAGTATAATTATTTGGTATTCAACCCAGATATATATGTTTAGAATGCACGTTGTATTTAAGAATCTTTATATTCGGTATTAGTACGTACAATGTCTGTGTAGTAAGAAAGTTTTGTTTTTCCATAGGCATGACAAAATTTTCTTTTGTGTATAGGAGTTCTGTATCACATTAATGTTTATAAAATTTAAAATTGATTCCTTAAATTTAAATAGACGTATCTTTGCCCTTGATTTTGCCACAAAGTCTTTGCTTAGAGGTCCCTGTTTAAAATTTACATTTTTAATATATCTTTGAAGTTGAACTTATATTGACTTTAGTAGAAACAACCGGTTATCTGTGGTTCTTGTCGGGCATTTTGGCTCTCAGGTTCCACGATGAAGACCATGCCAATTTGCTAAACTCAATGTGGCTGACAGCTATAACGTTCCTCTGTGTTGGCTACGGTGATATAGTCCCCAACACTTACTGCGGCCGTGGCATTACCCTCACCTGCGGTATGGTGGTATGTATGAATACATAGTAGGATACTTTGGGTTGGTTTGACAATTTATACATCTTTCATACGTTTTGTGTGGCTAGGAGTGAACTGTACTAGGCATCGCAAGCGTTGCGACAGTTTTAATAATGGTTTAATTACAAAACCTTGCTTTGTCTAGGAGACACTATAATAGGTCGGTAAAGGTGAGCCATTTTATGTGTTGTTAATAAACGTCACAATATGTTTGAAGCAATTTCACAGTTCAATTTTAATCAAAGTCAAACTCTTCAATCTACACGGATTCCCTCTCTATTTTCTTTTGTTTCATCTCTTTCTACATTTAATCCACTGCGCGTGTAGGGATTGGCTTGCGTGCGTCAAGCCATAGGTAGGGTTTGTGAATGAACACTTCTTTATCAAACGCTTCGACTTTAGGGTAGACAGGTCAATGAGTAAAGCGTTGAAATTTATTAACCATTCAGGTTTCACGATGAAGAACACGCTAACCTACTGAATGCGATGTGGCTTATTGCGATTACCTTTCTCTCCGTCGGTTTTGGTGACATAGTGCCAAACACATATTGCGGCAGAGGTATTGCTGTTAGCACCGGCATTATGGTAAGTTCCTTACAAACAAACTTTATGACTGTATGTGTTGACTGACACAATTTTACTGAGCTGAAAATACCAATATTTTGAAGTATCATTATGATAATATGTTTGAATGTCGATGTGCGCCAAATCACGCCAACAAAACACTGTTGGAATGCTTTCGCCTTTTACAATGCTTTAAATTTTTTGGATGTGGAAGTCAGTCAACACTAATGTTTCAATGTACCAAACAATTCACACACCACACTAAAATGCTTCACTCTCTCGAGAACTTACGCTAAGTCACAACTGTTTGTCGGTGTATTCGATGTTATAAATATTTATAAAGTATATTGATGTTCACAGATATCTGTAACACGAAACGTTTATGTTGAAATATTGTGAATGCAGTATTATATCTATATACACACACCTGTATTATGTCACCTTCTGTTACTCACACTCAGTACCAATATTTTGAACATAGGGTTACTGTCGTAATATTTTATTCGTAGTTCTTGCAGGCAACAGCATTATTTGGAATACCTATATCAATAATATAAGTACGGTTTCAATATTTTTTTTTAATAAACTTACGTCCATTTCCCTGTTAAAGCCAGCTATTAGAAATTATATAATTTGTAGTATGGAATGCTTCATTTCTCCTAACTATTTCTAGCTCTCTCTTCACTTAAATATTTCACTGGATTGCACAATACGTTTGTTTTAAAATGGCTCACTTTTCCTAAAATTATTTTAATACAGAAGTGTATAATAAATCTTAATGCACCTAAAATAGTGTTTGTGTAAATGTTGATCGAGTTAAATGAGATATTAGATGTTCTTAATGTTAAAATGGAAGTAAACGTTGAATTGATTCAGTCTTGTGCACCTATTAGATGGAAATGCACTCAAATAACTGTCGTGTTTGATGACAACTTGTTAATTGTTAAAGACAACATGAAATTACAATAAAAGAAGGAAACCGCTGCTTTTATAAATTTCGCGTAAACCATTTCGATAGGTAAGATATTTCCTTCTTTTATTCTATTTGCATAGTGTTCTGCATTTTAGCACAAAAGTTTGAATAATTTTAAGCGAACATAATAAATAAAATCAACTAAGATATAAATAGTAAAATTTAAATATCCAAGCTATCTAAGAGGATAACTGAGACAATAGTAGGTGATGCGACTTTCAAATCACTTTTATATTTATAATCCTATTGTGTCTGTTAACCTCAATAAATCTTAATTTCTAATAACAATTTTAAATAATCTAAAGGATAGCACATAGCTGAAAAATTATAGTTTATTTTTGATTTTTAGCCTTCAAACTTGCGTTATTGGAATGACAAATTCTTGAATGCTTCTACACGTTCGCTTGCATTTTACATTAAGGTATTCACTTAACAGGGAGCTGGATGCACAGCGTTATTAGTCGCGGTTGTTTCAAGAAAATTAGAATTAACTAGAGCCGAGAAGCACGTTCATAACTTCATGATGGACACACAACTTACTAAAAGAGTAAGTATTGCTGTGATATAAGTTCATCACAATTATTGTTAATCTAATTAACAGGGGGCGGGATGTACAGCATTATTAGTGACCGTTGCTTCGAGAAAATTAGAGTTAACTAGAGCGGAGAAACATGTCCATAACTTCATGATGGAAACCCAGCTAACGAAAAAGGTAAGGTGACTGTTACTCTAGTAACAGTTAAAGGACACTTTCAAGGTAAGACTTACTTGCTAGGTTATGCTATTGAAAAATAAATTAATAAATTAAATGATAATGATAACAATCTGCTTAAAATTGATGCTTGACACAGTGATTAACACACATTAGTTGAAATTAACGGTATTGCAAAGTTACACAAGAGTAGCGACACTTCGCTAGAGATCAAATAAAGTAAACTAATAAATAAATAAAAGTCTAATACTGTTGGATAACCAATTAAAGCTAACAAATAGCTTGAACCACAGAAAGCTTTAAAAACATTGGACACCATGTGTTGTCATAATGTGTTTGGTAGTATTGAGAAGAAATGAATCGTCTGATTGAATTTATGGATACTTACAGCTGAAAAATGCAGCTGCCAACGTGCTTCGGGAGACGTGGTTAATATACAAACATACGAGACTTGTGAAACGAGTCCATCCTGGAAGAGTGAGAACGCATCAGAGAAAGTTTTTGTTAGCAATTTATGCGTAAGTAGTTTTGTATATAAAACTTCTGATCTAGCAATATTGATTGTTATTTATTAACTAACAAGTGCTACAGAAAGACTGACGGTATTGTCTTCCTAAAGTTTTACCTACGAAATGTGCTTCAGTGGCGATAATGCTGCCATATTTTTTTCTTCTAGTCTTGAAAGTGGTAGTTAGAACTTGTAGTTTTTGTGGAAATAGAAAATCCATATAGTATTTGTTCTTTACACATAATGCCTTGGAAAATTGATAAAAAGGGTACCGTTATATTCCAGGTTGCGGAAAGTGAAGATGGATCAAAGAAAGCTGATGGACAACGCCAATACAATAACAGATATGGCAAAGGTACGTTGAATCCCATTAATTATATTTACCGCTATTGCTACACTCATACACTCATTTAGAGGTAGAACCCTAGTTAGCACTATAGGAATGCAATAAATAGATTTAGCGCTGGAAGTCCTCTATGATGTTTTATAGATTTTTACTGCCCTTTCTTCAAACCGAGTGTCCTTTAGATGCTAGACTTTTGACTATACCAACACCCAAGTTTAAAAATATAAAACTGCATTGGAATTTAAATCATAGCATGCTACAAAATTTTATTTCAAACCCATTGGCCACTTGCTTTGCGCATGCATTTATTAGACCAAAATTATTTTGCTGATACAGACCAACCGAATCCCGCTAAAGACGAGCATGATTTAGAATTAGAAATCACAATATTTTCCAAAAAAAATGAGGACATGCACAATATTATAGACATTCGTTTGAAACTACAGAACACACATGAGACAGACAAAGATACAGTAACTCCTACACTAACACGAACTAGTGATTAGAAACTACAGTTAATAATGAACTACAAAGCGATTGATATTAGGACCCCTTTCTCTTACAGACCCAGAACACAGTCTACGAGATAGTTTCGGATATGAGTACGAGACAAGACACCATAGAAGAGAGGCTGACTAGTTTAGAAGAAAAACTTACTTCATTACAGGTAATGGAAACTTTATTGTTTACAAAAACGATGCAACCATGGCAACAGAAGTAACTATTGATTATGAGTTTGGAATTGGAGGTACTTTGCGTAAGTGTAGCCAATCATCATCATCATCTTCCTGCCTTTGTCCCATGGTACTTGAGGTCGGCGCAACACGTTGTTTTCTTCCATTCTCCTCTGTCAACCGTCACGCTACTCGTATTATTTACTTCTTTATCTTTCATATCATTCCTCACACGATCCATCCATAGTTTCTTTGGTCTTCCTTTCCCTCTCCATCCGTCAACTAAGTGTAGCCAATAAATTTTTGAAATCCAAGTTCGGAAATGTTTTCGTAAGTTTGTACAATTCTATGAGTGATGAATAGTTTTTAGAAAATAATGATCTAATTTGCTAAAGTAGTTGCCAATTAATACTCTTTTCAAGTATTTCTTTATACAGTTCTATTAGTTGATTTGTGCGTAATATTGGTTTAACATCACTAACCTTAAGTCAAAGCCATGATGCTATTTTTAGACAAAGAGGCATTGATGCTTACCCTAACGCGGTTCCTTGTGTTGATTTGTAGTTAAAATAAATTTGAAATCGTTTTAAATTTTAAATAATAATAATAATAATAATATTTTGGGACAACCAACACACCGCCATCTGATCCCAAACTAGGCAGAGCCTGTACTATGGCAACCAGACAACTGATAAACATACATATTATATATTTCTAAATACATACATAATTATTATAGATAAATCAGTTATTCTCATATTTAAATTTAAACCATATGTGTATTGCACTTTTAAATGATTGAGGTAAACACCTCCATCATTTAAAAATGCAATATTTTTAATAGCCGACGAAAAAATTCAAATTGCGGGGAGTGGGGTTGTAATCTGGAGGTTCCAGAATTCATAGTAACAGTATAACAAATTTATCCTTACACCGTGTTTATGACTTTGTACTTCATTTTATTAAAAAAAACTAAACAATGTCTTTCAGGAACAAGTAAATAATTTACCCGACGTCATGGCTCGGTGTCTACAGCAGTGTTGGGAACGGGCGGAGCAGAGAAGAAATTTCCTGCATCCTGACACTGCTGCTGCTGTACCTACTCCGCCCTCATCAACTATTACGCCTTACACCAGGTACGTCCTTGAATCAGTTATAGAAAATACTGTCCTTGTTTACACTTAAACAGTGGAGAGTTGGCTGCCTATGATCCACCACTTGAGTTCAGTAAGGGTGGTGGATGTCACGACATGGATTTTTTGGTTTTAGGTCTGAAATGTAATAAATAATTCAGTAGTAGTGTATCAGATTTAATTTCCATTTTGTTGCAATAGCACTTAAATTAGTTGTGAATTGAAAAGGTTTTGTGCAGCAGATATAGGTAAGGTACCCCTGTATTATAAACTGATTTTTAATGTATATTATTGCTCATAACTCTCTTTCTCTTTTCCAGGACGCTGGCAACAGCGTCACACCCGTGGCCACCAAGCCCAGTGCTGCAGCCGGCGGGGCGAACGCATTCAGCTCCAGAGAGCACTACAACGCATACGCCGTCGCCGGCGCAGCCGCAGCCTTCTAGCCCCGCCCCCCACGCGTCTCGGCCCCCTCTACCCAGCTGAGTACCGCCTTCCAACTCCGAACTCCTGTGCTGAACTCGACGAAACTCGGCGCCCGTCCTCTGACCCCCCCTTCACGACTACGCCCGAAAGAGGTTGCCGGGGAAGTTGTTTTACTACGGAAGACAGAGATTTGAAGATACTAGTTCAATGAACGCTTTGCACGAAAAATATTGAGTTATTTGGGATAAACAAGCCACGATATGCAGATCTGCTAATGTTTCTACAACATAGCTCAAAAACCAGCACGCGAAACATAAACAGAAAAATTCAAAACTTTTCGTATGAACATTTTATCTCATGTTTTTTTCTTCATAAAATTGCAAATCAAAACGAACAATTACCATGTGAGGATTTGTATTTTTATATCGACGCAAACTAAATTCGTTTATTGAAACTATTTTCGACATCTTTATCTTGCGTTGGGTGACGAACGGATCAAAGTGAAACGATTTTCTCGGCAAGCCGAAGGACCACGCCGCGGTGCGAGACAAGGTCAGCCGTAGTTTTCTTCGCTGTTCCCCAAAGTTTCGGATGTGCCAGACTGTTTTCTAGTGATATTGTTTAGATAGTGAAAAGAAATGACGCGGTACGGACTTGCTGTTGTGATTATACAAATGCTTTATCGATAGACGCTTTAGCTAATTACGTTAGACGATATTTTGAATACATTATCAGCATTAGTATAGGTAGTAATTACCTACACGTCTGTTCACGTTTTATCTGATGTTCGAGGAACCAATAACACTGTTTTATAAGCTGAGTGTGTTTTTACTAAGGTTTTTTGTAAACGCCACCGATATTATGACATTGAGAACTCTTTGGAAACGAATTTAAGAGTAGTCACTTTCATAGATTTCTTAATGTACAGACACATAGCATTAAAATAAAATATATAGTGACTAAAGAAATAATAGTAAACACATAGATTTGCATTTATATTATGCAGTCATTAAGTAAACTGACTGCATATGCATTTACTGTAAATTACACATAGAGGTCACTATAGATTGGTTTCGGTTCCTTGTGTAAGTATTTACCATTATATGGACAGTAACACGATTTGGAATAATTATATCACAATGCCAGATTTAGCTATGAAATAAAAACTATACATAACTCCATCTACTTTAGAATTGTAAATGTCATGTTCGATAGTTTTCGAATCACAATTGAAATAGGTGTATTTTATACAAAACTATGAATACGATGATCTGACCACTTTATTTGTAATATATTTTAAATATTTAAAGACTCTATAAAACAAAGTTTTATTGAGATTAACACTAAAGTGAACTATGTTTTAAAGAGACAACGAAACAAAAATTAAATAATAAATGTTGAGGTCAGATTATGGCTGCGTATAACGTGGTTTAGCATAAGCTTAGTATGTTTCCATTTTAATTGTTCGAAAACTATCGAAGTGAGACAGTTGCACATATTCTAAGAAGACCTGTATACACACTTTTAGATATATGATTAGGTAAATTGAATTGTTACTACCTGCCTATTGACATGTAGATTGTAAACATTTTTTTCTAAGAATTAGACCTAAGTAAGCTTTGTATAAGACATAAGATTGATGGCTGTCTAAATAGTGCCTAAAACACTACGAAATTTCGATAATTCAGTTTTATTATCTTAATAACTTATGAATGTAAATAGGTAAACTAAAATTTGAGAGCATAATATTTAGTAAATATCTGAATTTTGTAGCTGTACGAGTTGTGTGATGGGATCAATTTGTTTGTACATTTTAGTTTTAAAAGTCCCCTTCTTTATAAACGTTGTTTGGTTACATTTCTTGAAAGTCTATTGAAAAACTAAATAAACGGATTTTGCATTGAACATGAGTATCAAAATCTGTAAGGACTTTGCTCAAACAAATCTGCACTGATTTTATCACAAATCATATTCAAATAAATATAAAATAGCAGGTAATTTGGCACGCATGATAACCTACATTAGAATAGACCAGTATTATGATAGAAATACTTAGATTGAATCCATATAGACTTAACGCCCTGTTGACATTAGACGATACGAGTCGATTACTGTTGCGAAACAAGATATTGAGACCCTTATTAATGCTACAATGGTACTATTTAAAAGCACCAGAACCTGTCCTGTTACCAAAGGAGACGGTATGTTTGAAATTGCAATTTTCTGTGAAAATTCAAACATTTTTTTTTTTTCAGAACAACTACGGCCCACTTGCACCTCTAAAACATTAAAATTTAACGCTAAACGTATTTAAAACATGAGTTTGTTTCTGTCATATTAAAACAATTGACGGAAACCGACCGATGTTTTATGTTTCTTTAACGTGGTTAGTGATTTAAGGTGCAAGTGGACTTAAATGTTGTTGGATTTATACACAGGAGAGATAATAATATGTGAAATGAATTCAGAGATTGATAATCATGAAAGGTTGGTTGAAATCAATTTTTTCTTATGTAATGACTGAAATATTAACCAATGTAAAAGAGGTCTTAATAATATTTTAATAAGAAAGATTGTCACAGAAATAGCACCGTACGGAAATACCTAGTCTTTTTCACAAAAATTACATGTATTTTGTTTGGTTCTAGGTGTAATTCATTTGGATGATGTTTGCCGGTCCATACCTCTGAAAAATTTTCAAATTTAAAAAAAAAAATTGCACTTTTTCTTTCCCAGCTAGGCAAACAAAAAGTAAAATAAACGCTTTTATTTCGCTTCAAGATCTGATTAAATCAATTATTGAAGTGTAAAATAAAACAAATAATGAATTTTACATGTACTATTGTTACTTTTCTTTTCCCGAGTGAATTACATTCAGAACTATATCCTTCCGAATGTTCAGTTGTTTTACAATAGCTGTAATTAGGTAGGGTAAATAAATAATCCTATAAATTAATCGTTCGTAATATTATACAAAAAAACACCAACTAGTATATTTAGATATACGACAGATTTAGTGTAGAAATTAAAAATATTTCCTGCATTATATTTATTATTAAATAATATCTTACCCATCTTATTAAAACTTTTCCTAAAATTTTTCATAAACAGTGTTTTATAAAAATACTTTCTATATTCCCTAGTGTTTGTAACTACCTCGACATTTTACACGTCATAATTACCTACAGTTTAACTAGTTACTGCCACTTTAGGTGTTTAGCTTTGAAAAATCTTATTTTAACTTCTGTCCTATCCCACCCATTTACTCAATGTAATAAAATTTTATTACAATTATTTTAGTCACTGTTTTTTGTCTATTCCCCATCTTATTTTATCCGTAGACAATTTCAAAATCCAAAGCGCACAATATTTATGATATAAAAGTGGCATTTTAGTAAAACTAGGTATTTACATTATCGGTCTTTACCTAACAGTAGCCTAATGAATTGTCCCCATTATGAAGAATTTTAAAAAGTCTAGTCACTAAGATTAATTGCTTTATAGTCTGTTTTGTCAGTTGTTCACAAAAGTGTTTGTACTCGTACTATTTATATTTTATCAAATGAACTCTTATATTCCTACCGACTAGAATATACTTTATACCTTTCAATGATAATTATTTAAAAGTATAATTATACTTATCGAACACTTTTGCGAGTGAGTCCCAATTTTAGCTAAATTTCAAAGTATAAAACTATTTATTTATAAATAAGAATTGACCAAAATGTTATATAAGAAACGAAGAATTTGTAAATAATAAGCGAAAAAACAGTAAGACATTATGTATAAAATAATAATGTAAATACCAGTTGTATTTGCGAATTTTAATGTAAATAAAGTAAAAAGTAATAAAATATGGTTCCAGTAAAATTATTTTTAAATAATACGTTCAATTGTGTAATGAAATTTTAAGTTGTATGCCAACGGAATGTTCTATGCGGTGCGTAAACAAAAGATATGAAACTTTTGTGATCATTGTTGATGAAATGAAAGTGTAACTTCGATTATATGAGCTGTAGTATTTTTTAAATCGATTTTTATTTACACCCTATGCCTAAAGTTGAAAATAAACTTGATAAAGTATATTGGTGTACGAAATTATTTTCCCATCCCAAAAAATATGCATAGTAGCTAGTAAGTCCCTTACTATGATAGCCTCATAACGAAAGCGGTCGTTACGCGAAAACTCAACTATCGCGGTAATTTTGTTTGGTGAACCTGAACGCTTTGTCTCACCAGCAGAGAACAGAGGCTACTTTCCATAAAAAATTGTGACATAATGAGCATGACCATCCGCTTTGGTTAACACGAGGGGTTTAGCTAATCAATATCAAAAAGGAATTTAGCAATCAGTTCTTTCTTTCAACACTGTCTCCTGTACAAACTGTACAAATATCTAACTAGCTTTTACTTGCAGCTTTGCTCCTGTTATGTACAAAAATTAAATGTAGCCAATGGGTAACACTCGGGGATAATGCAGATTCTCGTTAATGAAAAAATTTTGGAATCGGATCAGTAGTTCCGAGGTTGGCCTACTACATACAAACAATTATTTTTTTTATGGCCTCTCGCAGCGCAACCACTCTCTAAGGTTGAAGCTGCTTAACCGGTCAATCCTGTGGTGGCCAAAAATTACTTAAGGCCCAGCCAGGGCTTAGGATAACTTAGGATTTACATTAAATCTGAATCTTTGTACCTACTTTTGCTGTTCCTTTCTTGTTTTCTGTATTTAGTGTGTACATAAACTGTTAAATAAATAATAAATAAATAAATAAATGAACATACACTAAGGGCACGCCCCGTGGGGTTCAGGCCTCGGCTTATTGCGTCATTGAGGGGACAGCTAGGGTCGGGCTGGGCCAAATTATTATTTGGGGGTTGGTTTAATACTACAGGCTTAGCGGCGCAGGCTGGCTCGTCGAGCAAGGGTCGGGTAGTGATATTACTCGGGGGTCGCGGTGGGACTCGGCGGTGGGGCCGGAGCCGCGGTCGGACAAACAAATTTTACCTTTTTATATTATTAATATAGATCTAAGGTATTGTGACGGAAAGGATTTTCATGGCCGAGATCGAGTAAATGAAACTCGTCAACATAAAAATATATTCACAAAGAGAAAAGGGGGTAGGTAGTTCAATGGTCACGTATACTTTCTCCAAGTGCACTTGCGAGGTCCACGGTACTCTCCTGGCTCAGCCTGGTGTGACGATGAGCGTAGCGATGTGCCGACGCCAGGGCCGGTAGACCGACACTTTCGCAAACTTTTGATCGCTTAATAAGAACGAAAAATTTCAGTTGCAATAACGATGCTTGCGAGAAATGCAAGTCTCAACATCCAAGATGCGTTTTTCGCAAGCATCATTATTGCAACCGAATTTTTTCGTTCTTAATAAGCAATCGAAAGTTTGCGACAGTGTCGGTATCTATGTCGAGACTGCCGGCCCTGGAGGGGTGACGGTCGGCAGATGTACCCGCCGACCCGCAGTTTTTCGGCTCTGCCACGCAGATAAAAATGTACCCGACGCGGAGCTCGTGGATAGCCGGGAATGCCGGAAACTTATAGAAGCCGTAAGCCGGAACTTGAAAGGGTGATGTCAGCCGGGACTATGGACGGTAATGTCAGCCAGAATTTTGGACCCTAAAAGATAACGTCCAGCGTGTCACAAGATGGCCAATAGTCATCTCCGCTGATTGTGACACCATAAGCAAAGCAAGATATCGTCGTTGTACTGCGAGAAGTCACTAAGTGACATTTTTAGCTAAAATGAGTTAATGATGTCAAAGTGTTTTTAAACCCATTATCTACCATATGAAAAGGTAAAATACCGCTTTTTTTTAGTATTTTAGATAATACGAGAATGTTAGAACTACATAACTACTTGTTAAGGCAAAAAACCAGCTTATGAAAATTAACTAACGGTAATTGAGTAATTTATGCCAATTAACTTTTTCTCAATAACTGGGGCTTCCCTGCTCACTAATGTTACTTAGTTACTTTTCGCATTCAACATATTCGTTGAGAACCATTGTAACGACACTTAGGTATTTTTGGCAGACGAAAGCTTTACATTAGATGAAGTTAAATGTCCGATAGAAGTCACCAACAACACTTAATTGCTTTTTGCACACAATATAATTCGAGCCGACCCTCTAAATGGCTCTTAGTGATTTCTTGCATACCTAAAGCTTTTAATGAAATACAATTCTGTTGTCCGGTAAAAGTCATCAACAGATCTTAAGTATTTATAAATCAATGTAATCGCGCGTATTTTTCGGTCTTTACGTTCTAAAAATCTAACTATTGGACATTAATTAAAGCAAAACCACTCGTATTGCAGTAACTTAGATTTGGGTAGGTACTCGTACAATTAGATTTGCGGACCCCTCCGGTTTGCTGACATCTCTTTGAGGCGCGCGTGGAACACGAACGCGCCACCGACATGGCCTGTCGTCATAAGACGGACGGACGGCGAGCTAGCCCATTACTCACCGTCCACAGGCCCGCCTACAGTGGCCGGGAGCCACAACGTGGCCCCCGACGCCCGGGCCGTCTCCCGCGGCGGCTGGGACGTGAGGTTCTCTCCCTCTCACATTCCGCCACTTCCTTCGCCAGCATGACTGCTTCGCAGAAGGAGGTTCCCCATTCCCTCTCGCTCCGGACCATGGCTTGAACCAGGGCTGGAAGCGAGAGGTCGCCGCCGCCAATCGCCGCAACGAGGACACGGTGGTGCTCCACCGTGTCCTCCGGGCGATCCTCGCAATGGTGACACCTGGGCGTTTCCTCCCGCCTGATTCGGCGCAGGTCTCCCGAAACAACCGTGTCCGGTGAGGACCTGCGTCAGGCGGAAGGTGAGGGCGCCGTGGCGCCTATTTAGCCACTCCTCTAGGAGGGGACTTATCGTCACTATTGTGGCGTGCCCTGGACAGTCACCATGAGATCGCGCCGGAGGTCTGTCCGCTCAGCGGTAATTTGCCGCGGCGACGGAGTTTCCCCCCGGCGTAGTGCCTCCGCGTGCAACTCGTGAAGGCGCGCGAGGACTATCGCCTCTAGATCCCATGGCGGCAATCCGGCAAGGAGACTCGCCGCCTCGCCGAAGATAGTGTGGTACCCACGGACTAGCCTTACGGCTATCACCTTTTGGGGCGCGTTCAGGTAGTAAGCGGCTCGCCGCCTCAAGGAACGCGCCCACACCGGGGCCCCGTAAAGGGCCATGGACCGCACGACCCCCTCGTAGAGCCTCCGGCAGGAGGCGTTTGGACCCCTCAGGTTGGGCCGCTTGAAGGCAGCCAAAAAGTTAGCTGCTACATTGATTTGGAACAAAACCATTACTCAAGTTGGCAAGAAGGGACAGTACGAAAAAACGAATCCTGGCGTAATAAAATTCCGATAAAAAAGACTAGACGCAAAAAAGGTCCTGGTGATCTGCGAGCTGGTGAAATGATTGTGCCTAAAGCGTATACTTACGTCAAATCTAACCAATTAAACAATAAAAAAAAAACTTTTAAACCTATGCCGAACGGACATCATACCGGTTGAATTCCATTCATGGTTTCAATCTTTGCCAGTTAACTACCAACCAGAAAGGCTGCCAGAACCAGACACTTTCGAAGATACTGATGGAAAAGATACTTACAGATTAGGAAATGAATTAAAAACCAAAGATTGTATCGCTTTATATAGCTAAGGATGATAAAATATTATTTAAACAAAGATGACGTGTTGCGTTTTTTGAGCTTCTTTATTTTGTAATAATTTTCGGTGTGTTTATTACTAAACGTAATAAAGTACTTTATTATGTTTTAACAACTTTTAAACTTACGATTTGTACTCATAGTTAATAGTTATAATTGAAACGGGCCTAAATCGCGTACTGATTAGAAGGTTTAATAATACCGTGGTCACTTGGGTTGACTGACACAAAACACAATAGTTCAAGGAATTTATTAAACCTTATAAACAGTTCGCGATTTAGACCCGGTTCAATTATTTATAATTATGAACTAGGTATTAAAAATAGTTTATTTTTGTATGCTGAGCTTATTTTTATATAGTGTGCTGTTTTTCTGTATTAAATAACAGTTTTTTTACTTTGATATTATGATTTTTCTTTCTAAACCACCTTTAACCAATAGTCACTAATTGCTTACTCTCTGAAAAAAAGCTGTACTAAAAATTAATTAAGTAACACAAAAAGTTAATCAACTAACCCAAATTACATATTTTGAGTATGCTAGAATTACCTATCTTTCTTTTTATTATATTTCTCAGTAACGGTAAAAATAATTACATAATTTATTGAATATTAGAGTTCAGGGTAAAAATATCAATATTTTGTTCATAAGAAGCATGTTTGTAACTATACATGTTAATGTGTTATACTGATTATAAGAACAAAAAAACTTTAAAACGCGGTTATCTCGAAACTAGCTTTTTTCACTTAATGATTTCTCGCTGCACAACGACGATATAGCAGTGCGTTAATGAAGGTGATGTTTGGTAGTCTAAATCAGTACGGAGTTTACAAAATGGTCTGGTTCTGAGCATTATAAAATCAAAAAGGATTTTGTTTGACGTTAGTGAAAAGCGCCATCTTTCGGGAACTTACCACACAAAAACAAACCCATGGTATCAGAGAATATAACATTCTCCAAGCCTACAGTCCACGCTTTTAGTAAATAACCAACATTGACGTCAGAGGTCGCTTCTTTAGTTCTGGAAATGGTTAATTCTATTCTTCCTGAAGGTTTAGGCAAAGGTGCTGTAAGGAGTTCCATGTACCTAATGACATTCTATATTTTAACGACACGGTTGGCACAGTGGCTAAGCGATTGGCTGCTGCGCTGCGTGTTGTGGGTTCAATATCCGCACGGAACAAATATTTGAATGGCCTACAGGTAGTTATTCCGGGTCTGGCTGTCTGTGTACGTGAGTTAAAATTTTTGTAAATGCACCCACGGTACAGGAGAAATTATTAGTGTGGGACCAAATTTAAAAAAAAAGGTTATAAAGTTTTGCCAACAGGGATTTCTTCTCGCGTTTTACCTCTTGAATGCGTTTATAAACGTACGAGATCATCATCTTCGTAGCCTTTTCCCAACTAGTCAAACCGGATTTAGCTGAATAACAGTATTTTACATGGAGAAACTGCCTATCTGACCTCCACAACCCAGTTAGTGCTAGGTAATACGATACCCCTGGGTAAGACTAGTTGTCAGACTTTTGGGCCACTACCTGTAACGACTGTCAAAGATCTACAAATGACAGCCGTGACCAACGGCTTAACGTGCTTTCCGAGGCACGAAGGAAACTCGGTATGTATTGGGTGGTCATCCATCCACAAACCAACCTAGGCAAGCGCTGTTTTACCTGAAGATCGGCCCGAGCTGCTGTTATTATTTAGCCACGAGCTCCTCATAAACATGCGAGATATGTTTTAAGCAAATATTATTATTCAATCCCTATAAGATAAGATGTGGGTGTGCAAAATATCAGTAACTGGCTATATTAGGTGACATCTAAATTTTTTGAACCTCTTACCGGGACATTTCAATTTCACACTTGATTTACTTTTTAAATATTATATTTGGGTTTACGACTGGTTTACCGTAAAATTCTTGGTAATGAAATATTCTGAGTGTAAATACAAGGTATCTTTTTAAATGTAATTTCGATTTCGCCAATATTTTCATAATGCTCAAAAGGGAAAACGATTTCAATCATGTCTCGTTTTCTTTCCCTGAAAATACAACCTACGGATTTATTTTTCAGAAAAATACTGTCAAAAGAAAAAAAAAGAAAATATGGAAATTATTTAAGAAGAATAATAAACATTCAATCTGCATTCACAGAATATTGATTCATTTATTATAATTATTAATGAGCTTGCTTCGCTCTAACAGACGGTTGATGACCGCTGAAGAGCAGTTGGTTTCCCCAACTGTATTTAATCTATACAAATAAGTAAAAAATTTGTGTGTGTTTGTAATTTCAAAATCACCGCTTTTTACTGAAAGCTTATGAAACATACACGGTACATGTAACAAAAAAAAACATTTTTTTTTCCAAATTTTTTATTTTATTTTTAATATAAAACATACACACGCTGTCAGATAACTGTTGTAGAAGTAACTTATGATTATTTTATTTTAAAAAAGAGTTGAGTTCCGTGAAAAAAAACCTTTTGAAATTTTTAAACCGATAATGGGCCTGCTCTTGAACTTATGAGGATAACACATAATTAAAAACTCTTAATCTATCTAGTCGTGAAAAAAGTCTACTGTAGTGGCGGGTCACAATAAATCGTTCTCTAAGATCTGTCTACTGAGCACACGTGGGTGTAAAACTTTCAGGTGAAATGTTCGACTGTCTTCGGGCAAAGAGGAACCTATCACGTTTCGAACATCAGTAACTTAGTAAGTACGTAGGTACGTGGATTTAAAAACGTCATCCACTCACAGTGAAAGAATGAAAAGGCAGGTGACGTTTCATGATAAAATAATACTACTACTGTAATTAGCTGGTAGCAGAGTAGCCAAGTAATCTCACTCAGTATAAACTGCGGCAAAAAGTTCGCCTTCTTTTCTTTAGGCTAAATTTTAATATTAGGGCCACATTAAAAGTTCCACTCGAATTACTCAATCTTCAAGGTTCCGAAGCCGATTTAGAAATGGTCTCCTAAGCTTCTAATGGTCAGCAGTTAAAAACATTTAAAGTACTTTGCTAAATGGTATTTTCAAAGGCCAATGTGACCAAAGTTACTTTATAAGCTCCTGAAAGGACGGTTACACGCTGTTTTAGTGCTTAGAATTTTAATTAGAATGTCAATTAGTCTTCTAAAGTTTTCATAGACTTCTGATATTACTAATTTCGTCTTTGTTCTTTATGAGTAATAAAAAAAAACTTAAATCAAAAATACGTACATTGAGGTGCATTACCGTCGAGCAATGTAACCAGGCAGAGGTTATAGACCTCAGTGGCATGCTAACCTTCTATTTCGTCTATTTTTAAAAGAAAACACAGACTTAATAACCTTATAACGTGATCATAATTAAATAGTAAAAAATTAAATAATTATGTTTTATTGTTGGTGGTTTGTCAGGCGTTTGTGCATAAATATGCATACGCTTAAACCCTAAGTTACAAGTTCAAACGACATGTGTGCATTTCGACAGCGACTATGCCGTATTCAAATGAAAAGATTGAATTGTTACGCTGTCGTTGTTGTTGTTGCCGTTATTGTTTTTGTTGTTGTATGTTATTGTTGCTGTTGTTTGTTACGTTGTTTGTTGTTTTGATTGTTGCGTTGTTTGTGTACGCCATGAGTAAATGAGGCTAAACTTCCAGAGTGATGAGTGAGGATTTCTTCGTTTAAAACGCAGGCTTCGGTCTATCCATACAGATGAGAATGATGTCTTTGCTACCGAATGATGTGTTGAACATAATTTTAAGATTGTCACTTGCACAAAAAGGAAACGAAAATGACGCTGAAGCCGCAATCGGGGCTTTCTAACTTAGACCTAACTTATTATCTAACTGATGCAATCATATCAAGAATAAACATCTGTAATATTTATAATAAAACATCAATTTAGAATTATACTATACTTGTAGATAAAAATACGAATTATTTGTTATTATGTAAGGTCATACTGCGCCGACTCCAAATAAATTGGGATAGGCAGGAGAATAATGGTAGTATCAATATTGTTACTGTGAAAAATACTTTGTATCAATGAAAATACTTACAGAAGCACATAGGCATACACTGAGGAATCAATTCGTAGAAGTTAGTGGACTTATGAGGACTTCTTGGATCATACGTGATTAACCAGCAGCCAGTGATCCATCTACCTAGCCTTTTTCCAACTATGATGGGGTCGGCTTCCAGTCTAACAAGATGCAGCTGATTTTATTGTGTTATAAAGACAAATGTTTTAATTATCGGACTTCATTTTGTAATAAGAAAAAAGTTAAGTTCACACAATATCAATATCAAAACAGATATATAGATGAGCAACATAACCGTATATAGATAGGTGACATACCATTCAGAGATGATAGATTAACAATTAAACGCCCACTTGGTTTTCTGTTGTCTATACATTTAGTCAACTTTGTGTGGGTTGAATCGACACAAAACTTATTCAACCAAGCGGCAATAGCCTGCTTATTTCTTTAAAAGATTATTCCAAAACAATTATATAATAACAGACCTATTTTGCTACGTACATAGATAAAACTTGATACTTCTTTCTCATTGTTTGAAGAAATTTGGAAAACAACATTTATTAATCTTACGTGATCGAATAAAAAGATCGTATTCAACTTTTATTTACAAAAGAAATAATAAGACCTATAAATTTGGTATTGATAGTGCTTGACAAACAAAGTTTTTGTACGCTGTTTTTTTCATTGAGCAATAGAAAAATAGTATACTATAGTATCAATATTCACCTACAAATCCGAATAAAGCTGTTTATTCAAAAGCAATTTTTCTAGAAAGCCAAGAAATCGAAGCATTGCAGTCTTCAGCTGTTTACTGTTTACTCGCAGATTTAAGATGTGTCGGAATGGGCCAAGTTGCAATCAAAATAAATACAAGAGTGTTTCTCACTTAATATCTAGGCTCAACTGAGATGTTAGCTTTCTTTTATCTAACTACAGATTTTATATTAGTTGTTTTGATACATTGTTCAGATATGATCAGATACATTTTTAAGAAGCTTACACAACGAACACAGCGCAGTCAATCTTCTTTTGTTTCCAAAACTTTCCTGGTGTGTACTTGTGTACCTACCTTTCTTTTCTCTGAACGTACAATGAGCTTTTTAGAAATGGCACTACGGAAGCATTTTCATAGACATGCAGAGAAATTGGTCATGTTGTCATTCGGGCAGCAGTTGCAGGCACCATTAGATTGCTGAAGAGTTCCGTCCTGTTTAATATCATACAGCAATCACTGATAATACCAATTCATGTCTTGGAAGTTAGGTTGGATTTATTAATCCAACCAACAACAACACCAACATACCTCAATATACCTCAAGCAAACTAAAATAATCTTAATAGATTTAAAACATCTACATTTGCAAACACTACAATTTAAAGTAGGTAAAATAATTGAAGCTGTTAAAAAATATATATTTTAGAATAGACGAACGAAAGGCTTTTCTTTCTCGTTTATTCCAATGAATACAATTTAGTATGAGCAGTGTAGTCCTTGACGTTTGTCTCAGTATCCATTCCTCATGGTCTCACAATACAGCTAGTTATGCAACGCAGCTCCGCGTGCAAATTTTGCATAAATTGCATGTCCTGTAGGTAAGGAAATGTTCTCTGCATTCAGGATCATTAATATGGAGTAGTCGTTTCAGTATTTATATAGGAGCTCGTGGCTATGACGACAAATTCAAAATCACTTATTTCTCCGATATGGTCTTAACAGATTCTGCCACTTAAAAGACAAAAATATTAGGTGAGAATTGATAGTATTGATTAAATAAGTACGAATTAAATATTACAATTTGAGGCTTGCCAGTTAAAAATATTATCTAGGTTAATGTGAAAGTATTATTCAATGTCAAGCTATCAACTCAGACGTTACAATTAGACAGTAGTCCGAAAGTCCAACAAGCAGGCTTACCAAGGGGTATCGTTATCCAGTACTAACTGGGTTGTGGAGGTCAGATAGGCAGTCACTCCGTGTAAATTATTGGTATTCAGCTGGATCTGGTTAGACTGGAAGCCGACTTCAACATAGTTGGGAAAAGCCTAGGCAGATGTTTCGGTATTTGAATAACGACGTGGATCAAAGGACTGTCACATCTATATTTCATGACTGGCGAGGCTGGATGCAAAAACTTGTTTGCTTATTCATTGACATGACCAGAACTTGTTTATCAAAACAAGCTTCTGTTTACTGGATTTAAAAGCGGATGTATATTTCAAACCTGTGTTAGCACGTCTTAAGAATATTTTATTTTATTTTAGTGGCCTGTACTATACCACTGCTGGGACTTTATTTTCTTTTTTCCATTCTTCTGTCTCTAGGGCTAATTCAGCCCAATCATCTGCCTAGCCTTTTCCCAACTATGTTGGGGTCGGCTTCCAGTCTAACCGGATGCAGCTGAATACCAGTATTTTACATGGCGCAACTGCCTGTCGGACCTCCACAACCCAGTTAATGCTAGGTAATACGATACCCCTTGGTAAGACTGGTTGTCAGACTTTCGGGCCACTGACTACCTGTAACGACTGTCAAAGATCTCCAAATGACACCTAATTCAGCCCAATAATAATAATAATTTATTGGAAAGAAAAGCTCAGTTTACAAAACTCTGTGTTCGATAACAGCTGCATAAAACTGTGTCACAGTCATTAACGCCCACCTCCAAACAGTCGAGACATAAACTAAAAATAACAATTAAAACTTAAAATTAAATATTAACTTTATTATTTTCACTCAGTAATTTTATGTGAGACTATGTGTGTTTGTATGGAAGGATTGTGTATGTTTTGTGCGTGGAGTGTATGTGTATGTGTGTGTATGTGTTGGAGAGGAGTCTATGTTTGCGCATATTTTATATAATATATAAAGCCAAATTAGAAGGGGAGTTTAAGTTTTCACATAGTTTTCTAATTCTTCATACGGGGTTGACCTCACGTGAAGCCATTCGCTCGTGATACTTTGACATTCTCGTAAAGTCAGTGGATATATATTGAGCTGTTTATTTACTCGATTATACAAAATAGAGCAGAGAAAGCGATATTGCCGCTGTACAACTTGAACTGTGGCAGATTCCACCTGGCAGACTCTGTCTGGTCTACGTTTTTGGCTAACGATAACAGGATCAAATGGAAGGTCCAAGTATTTACGAAGCACCACAGCAAGAAGTAATACGTGTCTGACTGTTGGTAAATAGCAAAGAGCGTACAGTTCAGCAGTTGGAAATCGAACCGGTTTTTGCGTCATGACTTTAAGCACTGCCCTCTGTGCCCTTTCCAGACAGAGCATTAAGCATTTTCAAGCCCCACGCCATGAATGAGCATGACGGTATTGTCCGCGTAGGTTATAATTTTAGTGTTAGTTAGGGCCAGATTACATAGGTCATTTATGTATATAAGAAACAGGGTAGGCCCAAGGACACTACCCTGCGCGACTCCGTAGGTTGGTAATTGTTGTTTGCTAAGGTGATTTCCTACCTTTACGGTTTGAGAACGCTCCTTCAGGTAATTCCTAAAAATATCTAGACACACTCCTCTAACACCAATCCGTTCCAACTTTTCAAGCAAGAGCCACCAATCCTTTAAATAGTAGTCCAGCTCATCACGCCATCTCCTTCTGGGCCTGCCGCGTCGCCGATTCCTGTTGTGTGTTGTGTTGTGTTCTGTTGTGTGTTGTTGTTGTTGTTCCTGTTCTTCATAGATATTTTTGCCCAATTCTGATGCTTTATGCGACGTATAAAGGCCTGCCCAGTTCCATTTTAATTAGGCCGCTGTGTTGTCTACGTCTGCAATTTATGTTTTGGAACGAAGTATACTGTTCCGTATGCGGTCAGTAATTTTGACTCCGAGCATACTTCGCTCCATTGCTCGGTGACAGACCCCGAGTGCGGACTTTTGACGTTTCGTTAATGACCACGTTTGCTCTCCATAGTTGAGGGTGGGCAGGATGCACATGTCCATGAGTTTCCTTTTGAGGGTGAGTGGAAGTCATCCTTACATAGGTGCTTCATCGACCAATAGCTCTTCCAGGTGTTTTTGGTGCGCTGAGCCACTTCTTTGTCTTATCTTGCCTGGAAGGAGACTATTGTGTACGTGTTAAGAATTATTTCATTTAATTATTGTCTTGTTCCCTGTTTAGAGGCTTCATTAATCATTCAATCATCATTTTGATTTAATATTTAGGTAATAATAGTTAAAGCAAATTATTTTAGTTTTTTTTTTGGCTATACGGTATCTATCCATCAATCCACAGGAAAGATTGATAGACCCAATTTATCTACGTTATTTAAGGTAAAGTCTAGGCTTTGTATATTTAAAGATATACAGAAAAAAGGTCCAACAGGTTGACGGTAGATCGACAGGCTAAAATGTGTGTACTAGGCAATAAGACTAAGTTTTGCACAAATTTTCTAGCTGGGATTTGGAATCGAACCAAATGCTGACTGAAACCGACTTGATTATGTTTCATATACATTATCATTGATTATTTTAAATTTCACAAAATAAATATTTCCTTGTGTTTCGTTTCTCTTTATCGAAATTAATCTGCTTGGGATTCATCCATTAATTTATCTATTTATTTTACGATTTCGTACCGGTCACGTCGCGTCATCGCTAGCCAATCAGCGTACAGTAAAAAGACGCGAAATTTTCTTCTGATTGGTCATCATTGTTCCCATACCCCCTATCCTCGACTGCTGTACTAATTATTATTATAAAATACACTTGCTAACGAACATTCCTTGCGGCAACACTGTTTTTTCATTTAAAAGCTCCATTCTAATCTGAGCTAAGTAGGGGCCAGCAACCTAAAATAAAAGTAGCTAGATCACGCCGCTACATAATCTTTTGTGGGTTCCAAGCCAATTTAACTTTCCCCCGGTTATTTTGTATTATATAATTTACAATAATGCTGTTGTAGATGAGAAAATTACTACATTCGCTGTTACTGTTGCTTTTGTTCGCTGTTGTTGTTGATTATTAGGTCTTCACTTTGTTCTGTAGAAGTATTTTTGAGTTTGTCTCCACCAATCACGTTATCAGATTGAATTAGTTAGGGTAATTTGTTTTGGATTATGAGTGAAGAATGATTGCTACCCGACTGCGCGACGCAAAGGAGGGTAATGTGATAAATAAAAGAGGGCAGTCTATGTATGTATGTATGTTTGTTCCTATGTGGCGTTGTAGAAACTAAACGTGTAAGCCGATTTTGATGATTCTTATGTCAATCTATTCGTTAACTTAACCTTGTGACTGTCACTAAAGATATGACAATAATCAAAATTCACCACAGTGACAACCAGACGCCATAAATTATTATTAAAATAAAAAATAAAAACTCGACGAACTACGTCACGTGGGGTATTGTTGAATAGGTATTTAAAAATGATTTTAAGGTTTCTTTCATCATTTTGCATTTTAAATAATAGTTTAGGATATATGACGATTTAAAGTTGTTAAAACAACCATTCTCGCCCATTTTAAATATACTTTAGTGTTTCGTTATTCTGCCCTTATTGCGCAGGGATTAATGTAAAATATTTATAAAATTTTAATTGATTGCAAATAAAAACTTAACTTTTTTGTCCAAATAGTCGGCTATTTACGTTAATAACTCTAAACGGACTGCGAATTAGCGAAAATAATGTTAGTGGCAAAAGTTGTCATTGACGAGTTCTCTCCAATGGTCTATAATTATTTAGTAACTCAGAAAACCCTAATTGTTTGCCAAGAAAAACAGAACTTAACTTCATCCAACTAGTTTTCTATTTAGCTTAATATCTCCGAATGGACAGCGAAATGCCAAAAGTTGAGTTAGTAGGAAAGGTTCTCCTTAAAGAGCTCTTTTCATTTATGTATATCTTATGGCTATTGGACCTTGGGGCAGATGCCCATACTTCGATGCCCATTCTCCTTTGAAGGTTAACCACGGTCTTGTTAACGGAGCAATGTGAGTTAAAAGGACAATTTAGTGGCCAGCTTCGGAGGGACCAATTGGAACCCGGGAAATTGCCATAGGCTGTTTATATAGAATTTGACGACAAAACAATCAAAAACAATGTTCCTGGAATAGGAGACAGAATCGAACCATCAACGTTAGAATTCGATGCACTTCGTGAACAGGGTAAAATAGAGCGAAAAATATTGCCATTGATATTGTGCTGGGGTGTAACTGTACACAAGACCGAAACGAACTACACGCAGGCAGAGCCGCGGGATAAGGTAGTAACACAATATTTTTAAAACTATTATAGTCGTTTTCAGCTTCCAGTGTAACAAGATGTGGTTGACTACCAGTATTGTTCATGGAGAACTCCTTATCTGATCATGATACCCGTTGGTAAGACTGGTTGTTCGTGGTACAAATCTAAGACATGATAAAAACAACTGAAAATCGTTCACAACCAATTTACATCTCCTCCAGGATAGTGGGTCACGTAAACAGAGTTTAATATACAGTAGGTATATAGCCCAGTCCTCTGTACTTACACGAGTTCACATACTAAGTATTCAGAGATGAAACAAACATCCGTACTCTGACAAGCGTCTGAATAGAAATTCCATTTCTACATATCATCATCTGCCTAGCCATTTCCCAAGTTTATTAGGGTCGGCTTCCAATCTTATTGGATGCAGCTGAATACCAGTATTTTACATGGAGCAACTGCTTATCCAAACTTTACAACTGGGTAATACGGTACGGCAGTACCCCTTAGTAAGATTGGTTCTCAGACTTTCAGGCCACTGACTACCTGTAACGACTGTCAAAGATCTACAAATGACAGCCGGGACCGATGGCTTAACGTGCTTTCCGAGGCATGGACGAAACTTGGTAAGTAATGAGTGGTCACCCATCCACGAACCAACCTAGGCAAGCGCCACTTAACCTAAATATCGAGACCTAGCGGTTGTTATTATTTAGCCACGAGCTCCTCTCCATTTCTACATCTATGCATCGTATAAAACAATGTCACTTTTTTGTCGGTCTGTGTGGCCGATTACATGCTTTAAACTTCACAGTGGTTTTTAGGGTTCCGTACCCAAAGGGTAAAACGGGACCCTATTACTAAGACTTCGCTGTCTGTCTGTCTGTCTGTCTGTCTGTTTGTCTGTCTGTCTGTCTGTCTCCAGGCTGTATCTCATAAACCGTGATTGCTAGAAAGCTGAAATTTTCACAAATGATGTATTACTATTGCCGCTATAACAACAAATACTAAAAATTAAAAAAAAAAATATTAACGGGGGCTCCCATACAACAGATATGATTTTTTTGCCGTTTTTATAGATAATGGTACGGAACCCTTCGTGCGCGAGTCCGACTCGCACTTGGCCGGTTTTTGATTTGTTATTCACCATAACAACTCCCACATTTTCCCTATTTTGTTTAAGTCCCATGTAAATCGGGGCGAGCCTATTGCCATCAACCGGGCACAAATCCGGACTCCGTGGTTGCTACTGATAAATTCCCGAAAGAACCCGACCTGAGAATAGAACCCAGGAACTCATGCTCAGCAATAATGCTTGCGGCCACCCCAAAGTTTCTAACAATTATATAGGCAATAACAAATATTATAAACAGTAAGGTTTTTCTCTATTTAAGGTCACACATTACATTTTTCAGTAGGTACCTAGCACAAAAATGACGATATTTTCTACACGTCGCTTTTGCACACGTGCGAAGTACAGGCGGATGACTAGTCTACAATAAAAGCAATGTAACTAGTATCAATAGTAAAACCCTTGAGCGATTTCCAAGAATTTACACTCCTCATTCATTGATAAAATATATTCTATGTAAACACTTTGAATGAATGTTAAGTTCGAATATGAATGAATGATATCAGAATAAAAACCAGCTCAGTTTTACATCGTCTCGCAACGTAATGGTTTCTTGTCGAAAAAATGTTAAAGATTGAAGGAGTATTTTTTAATCATGATTCAAATGTATTTTAAAATTAAAAACTTGTTAATAATAACTTGCTTATTTTTTTAAATATTCACCTGACTAAAATAATAAAATATTCATATTTGCTGTCTGTTAACAAGTTTTTTAGGTCTTTGAACTCTTAGTTGTAAAAGATTTCAGCCAATTCCAGTATTGATCCGACTTTGTTGTCATGTCTATCAATGATATTATAAATAAAAAGAGGTCTCGAGAATATGATTAATGACTATATTATTATTATAACGTTTCCGGGAGAAAACCACCGAAACGCGGATACGAACGAGACTTACAGTTATGGCAAAAGTGACAGCAAAAAGTGGAAGTGGGCGGGTCATATATGCCTTAGACTGGATGGAAGATGGAGGAAGGAAGTGCTGGAGTGAAGACCACGGACGAAACGGAGGAATGTGGGAAGACAACCGACTAGATAGCTATAGAAGATCTCATTAAAGTGACCGAAAGAAACGGGATAGCCAAAACACAAAACAGAAGTGGAGAGATTTGGAAGAGACCTATTACTCAGCATTGGGTGGCCAAAGGTTGAAAAGACAAAAGAATACCTATGACTCAGCAGTGGGGGGATCATTCTCTACGATCCCACTGCTGAAACATTAGGCATTATCTCTGCAAAAAGAAGTGGTTAACCAGAACGCACTGTGGGCCCACCCACAGTGTGATGTTACAGTCAAGTTTTCAATTTTTCGTTTCTAGGAAATGCCGGTGTCCTCACAATAATTTCACCGTATTAAGAAAAGGTGATGATGAATAAATAATACGAAGTCGTTTCGACTCACGGCTTTGTCGGAAGGGAGTGTCAGACTTTTACTGACTAAAACCCATCCATGTTCCTTCTTTTGCCCTTTGTGTTACAGTCCCGCAGCCCTCTAACAGTCCCGCAGCCCCCGAACAGTCCTGCAGCCCTAGTAGCCGTAGCCTGTTCTTTGGTTCATCACCATCATCCTCCTGCCGTGTCTCATGTTACTTGGAGTCGGCGCAACACGTTTTTTTCTTCTAATAACCGATGAAAAATTTCTATATGGGGGGGGGGGGGGCGCAGACTAATGTACTGAATACGTGGTAACCGTTTTTGCGTCGATAACCCTTCCACTCTGTATTGTCGCTTCGAATATCTTTCGTGATTATCAAAGTTCAGTTGTAGTTATGGATCCAGATATTTAGAGCGGTCTTGGTATTTATGGTGTAAACAAGTGTGATCCAAGCAGTTAATTGTACAATTCAATAAACATCAGCTCTATATTAGCCACACATGTTTCTTTCTCAGAGGAATCAAAAGATCGTTACAGATAATAGTTCATAGCACTAGCTTTGATTTCAGACATTGAGTATAATCCCTATTGTAATAAAATAAATGAATGTTCTACCTTTCGTTGATGTATTGCCTTTCAGAACAGCTACGTGGAAAATACTATGTTGTATTTCTTACACCTGTTATTTCTTATGAATATGAAAAGTAAGAAGGCGTATACCTATTTTTCTGGAAAATCGTCGCACCTAAGAAAAAACTTAGAGCTCATAACGCAGGTACAGTTTTTTTTTTGTTTTTATTCTACGTAATAGAGTTACTACGCTCTACGAACATCATTATTCATTTTTTGCATCCATCAGATTATTTAGTTATTTTTAGACTATTAGATATTTCTAGACATTAAAATGATAATTGCAAAAAAAAGCAAAACTTGATTTTGATCGAGTCACAACCGATGCATATAATTATATTTCTTGGTTGGGATATAACATTCATCTTAGATAACTTATACGATAAAGAATAGGTATAAGATTTGAAGAGACTATTTTTTTTCTCTAATTAATCCTAACTTCCTAACTTACAATATTATAAATGCGAAAGTAAGTTTGTTTACCTTTTCACGCCTAAACCACTGAACATATCATCCTGAAATTTAGCATATACGAGTACATTGTCAGGTGTGACAGACATAGGATATCTTTCATCCTGAAAAGATGTACTGTTCCCGAGGAAAACAACGTTCTTATGATAATAGATGGCGCCACGTGTCTTTCGAATCATGATTGAATTGTATTATTACAAGCAGAGTACAACTCGAATTGACTGTCAAATTCTAAATTAACGCGAGCGAAGCCACGGGCAAAAGCTAGTATATTATATTTATAACCAAAAATTCAAAGACGTGAGGCGACTGCGTACTTAGGCACTGACTGGTAGCATGTTTACAGCCCAGAGAAACGAAGTGAAACGAACGTTCTAGAATCTTCGCAACCGGCCGCACTGCGCACTACTTGGATATACGCTAGGCGCCAAACAAGAAGCTTGTGTTCTAGTGGACATTATAATAAGCTATTTACGTTTATGCTACGTCAACTTATAATGCTGTCTCTATCTCATAAATACCACAATGTTATATCATTGATATCGAAGTATTTGTTACTACATAATTAGGAATTTTATTAAGTGACTAGAAACTAACAAGAGCAATATAATCTATCAAGGTAATTTAAAGTAATTGTTTTGTGTTCAGTACAAATGCATTCTTGGTATTCGATACTTCAGTTTGTTTTAATGCAATTGTGGTCCTATTTCTCGCCCAGGATGAATTTCTGTGTAAGAAGTCGTTATTTATAAAAATCAAATTTGGTACTTTATTAATTTATCTTTTCTTCTACACTGATAATATTATATTGATTTGATAAACGGGTAAAGTCTGTGAGTTTGAATGTAGAGAGCTATCTTCGCAACTGGTCTGATTCTGGATATTCTTTTACTAATGGGAAGCTACATTGGCCCCGAGTGTCCTAGGCTATAATTTGTTACTAATACTTAAGAAATCAGGACGTAATTTCCGACGGCAAAAGTTAGTGAAGAATTTTGAAACACGTGTCCTATTACATACGTATACTCTCCAATTCAGTAAATATATTATTGCTTTAGCTCAGGGTAATAAAGCGTTGTTCCGACTGGGAAAAAAATCTTGAGCCGTTAGCGAAAAGCCAATCAGCCAGCTAGGACAAAAGTTAGTGAAGAATTTTGAAACACGTGCCCTATCACATAATTATTCATATTCCGTATACTCTCCAATTCAGTAAATATATTATTGCTTTATTAGCTAGCTCAGGGTAATAAAATGTTGTTCCGACTGGGAAAACATTGACACTGCACAATGAACAACACTGGGAAAACAATCATCGGCCGTTAGAGAAAAGCCAATCAGCCAGCTAGGACGCCAGAAACATCATTAATATCCCAAAATTATCGGTGATAACAAACAGTTCCAACAATTTATTCATAAAGTGAAAGTTGTCAAGCCGTAACGATCAATTAAAATTCAATTAACAATGTCGGATGCTTCAATCAATTTAATAATGACGTTTAGCTCAAAATACCTTTAATAAATTTACAATATCTTGGCAAAAAAATAATAATGAAGATGCCTTTACTAAATGCGATTTATATTAAGCTCAGAAATTATGACATCATCATAGTCTGCCTAGCCTTTTCCCAACTATTTTGGGGTCGGCTTCCAGTCTACCGGATGCAGGTGAATACCAGTATTTTACGTGGAGCGAATGCCTGTCTGACTTCCACAACCCAGTTAGTTCGGGGTAATACGATACCCTTTGGTAAGACTGGCTATTAAGACTGGAAATTATGACATCAATTTTAACTTTAAATAATGACCTCATAATCACGGCATACTGAGAAACCAAAATAACCCTACGAAAATAATCTTACGAACAACTGCATTAAAAAAAAAACTTTAATTGTGAAAGTTGGAGGGTGCATAATTTATAAGCTCACAATACCTACTTATTAGCTTAATTTTCTATGTAGTCGAAGGAAATGTATTTACTTTGAGAAACACATTAGTTTTTTTTCATTAGTGTTTTTTTTTTTGTATTTTTTAGGTAGATTGTACAAGGTTCACCCATCTTATCGCTACATCCTATTTCATATACCTACAATCTATGCAAATAAATTGTACTTTACTTTACTTAACTTTACTTTCCATAGTACCGATCGTCGCATAAAATAAAATCTCTTTTCGTGTCCGTCCTTTCCGTGTAGTCCGGATTTTGCTCCCATACAATACGAGTATTTACTTAAAATCGTATTTAACTTAGACATAGCTCAAATCGATCAATGTTTTGACAGGTAGCCATTGCATCCTTGCAAAGCAGGGGTGGAGCACTTTTGGAGTTTACTTATTAAGTAATGATAGCGAAAACACAAAAATGTTTGGTAGTAGAAATGTGTGGGATTACTTCTATAAATCAACCATAAATTAACAAAGAGCAATAAACAATGTTGGCAGGAAAAGGTTAGCTGTCGGCCTATTTCAGAAATTAAGCGTACAAGCTAGAAATGTTTCTTGTAAATCTTCTCAGTTTGACATATCGGTATATCGCAAAAACAAGCATTAAGAAACAAAATATTTTAGCTGTCGTTGTCTGTAGGTCGCTATGAATCGTAATACTTATTTATTCAAATAATAAATTGTATTAATTTTGCCACAGCTGATTTGAAACCCAAATGGCCACAAAACGCCTTGAGTTTTAAAACTTGAGAGTGTATTGATGACCGAAGCGTGAAATTAAGCAATGAAAGTGCATCCAACCCGTATGTCAGTAACCCTTAATTATTTACAACACCAACAGACAGACGAAATGAGTGTCATTATTTTAACTAAGAAATATTTTAAGCAAAAATGTAGAAACCCAACCTAATCGTCTGGTAAGGTTTGGTTTCTATCGTTTTGTCTTAATTGATATTTACTTATTTAGGTGTCTACCTCAACAAATTAAATAAACTTGGGAGTTTTATTTTTGTTTATTTTTAGCGATACACCAAAACTAATTACATAATTTAAAACCCAGACTAGTGAATTGTCTAGAGAAAAAACCGGCCAAGTGCGAGTCTCTACTCACTCGCACACAGGGTTCCGTAGCACCAAACAATATATAAAAATATTTTGAAGGCTTATTCATTATGTTGTATTGTATTGCATTCAACAGCAAGACTAAATTTGTTTTCATAGTATGAAAATCAAAGTTACTACTGCAGTTTGATGACGTCCCATATCTCAAAAACTAAACATCAAATCTTATCTAAACCAATTTTCGTTGGAAGTTTTTTTAGTTCTACAATCTTATATTTTTTCAGTATTTTCCTCCTCTTAATTTAATTTATAGATTGGGAGGGGGGGGCACATTTTACAACTTTGGAAGTGTCTTTCTTTCTTTTTTGACTCTGAGAAAAAACTGTTTTAGGAACCTCAATTTTTAAAGACCTTTCTAATCTTTGAACCCCCTCTTTTTTTTGTTTTTAAATTCGTGTAAGTTTAATAACAAAAAAAAAATAGTTTCAGTTTCAGGTAGGTACGTGGAGCTCTCCCTTAATCTTTTTTTATTTTTATATAAAAAATCGGAAAGCGGTTCACAGAATACACTACTAAGTTTTAATTGTTTAGTCCTAATAGTTTCGGAATAAAGTGGTTGTGACATTCGGACGGACAGACAGAGACACATAGTCATGACGAATCAATAAGGATTCTGTTTTTTGCCATTCGGTTACGGAACCCTAAAAAGGGTATTTTAAAAAACTTGTTTATCTTGCTTTTTTTACTCAATCAGAGTTGTAAAAGATACTGGCATTCAGTTTAGTATTATAGATCTGAGGTTGTAGAAGTGTGGAAAGAAACCAGTTCATAAGAACAACAATAATATTGCGTTTTTTATCCTCATAAATAAACAGTTATTACATAAACTATAATAATTGTGAGTCGTGATAAAAATAATAAATTAATGTGTGTGTACAGTTCTAGTGAAACAACTCTGATAGATCAAATGTGTTGGATTTTGTGACGGTAAATAAATAATTGTGATTATCCAGGAGTGTGCGAAATGCAGTACATAACTTAAAATAAGGTAACGATCATTCATAATAATTACTCTATATAAAAATCGTGTAAGAGACTTTATCGTTTAAGAAAAATAATTGAAACATAGACGCATCCCATCCCATGCGTCATCGTAGACATGACTTGACTGACTGATCATGTTTTTTTTACACAACATGTTATGATTTTTCTGATGAATCTAAATGATTCTATAATGAATCCATCAATCTATCAATGACAAGGTCTATTATTTTGTCTGTGTAACATTTAGATATTTTGAACCATATCGAAATTTCAGTTTACTAGGAATTGTTGTCAAAAGTAATAAAACAACAAGGTCGACTATTCTTGAGACTACACTTCTTCTTCGACCGTATGTTTTTCTCATAGACATCAGTGATTAAGGTGTAAACATAGGAAAATATTGTTAGGTAACATGGCCCTTCATGATCTAAATCTAACATGAAGTAAACAAGCGAAATTTGCAATACTCGTTCCGTTTAGAATAAGTCTTTTATTGATCTTATTGGCCCATTACATCTTTGCTCTGGAATGGGTCAATTAGTCGCTGGTATTGTTCATTATAATCATTGTTATGTCCTACGCAGTGACATTTGTGTTAAAGATGTGTTTTCTTGTAGTTTTGGGCGGTCTAAGACTTAGTTGCTTTTGAGTTTTCAACCATAACTACTATACAGGCCAAACTGCACCCATTCGATGTTTCATTTCTCACTACTTGCTTTGTAAATCTTAAGCTGAAGCCCTAGGCTCCTCAAACGAAATGTCGTGTTTCAACCGAGAAACTTCATTGCAGAAACTCAATGGAATACGACTGGTATAGAGTTTATTCATTCACACTATTTCTTTGTTGAATTCCTGGTTCAAGTGCAGAATTCAGGAACAAATACTTATTCGCCTTGATATGTTTTAATGCCTGCCTAAAGCTTTTAATGTGTATTTATGGTCTTTGGACGTTTATCTAAGTATTAGGATCAAGGTATTAGATTCATACAGTTATTCACGATTCATATGAATGATTATGACATCATATATTAGCACTTTATAACTTTCAGTTCTTAAACGTTCGCTATTGAATTCCTTTCTTTCAATGTCCATAATTAATGGACATACCGTACCCACTACAAAAAAAGACATTACCATGTATGTTAGAAATATTTGGCACATACCTTTTGTCTTTTTTTTCCATTATTTCTTAATTTTGTACAGTGTAGAAAACAAGTTTAGTAACAGCTGGTTATAACACAAAAGGCATTGAAATATAGCCTTGTAGGCATTGTATTGTAAATCTTGTGTATTTTGCCTTGCTAGTATTTTTTTTCAATATAAGTAAGAGGAAGATTTTGATACCTACTTATTTGACCTTTTTGTGGCTAAATAGAATTATAATAAAGCCTTTATTAACGGATAAATTAAAAACTAATAACTATAGAATTTAAATTCAGTATAACATAACTATTGCACTGCGGCCTCTTCGTCAATCAGCGCGTCCTTTGACGCATAGGCCATATTTAGCCACAACAAAAGGGGAATTTTTGTGGTTAAGTACGAGTATTTAAATGGACATGACCATTACAAAGTTTCGACCACTGCACACTGCGAATTTTATCGTTACTTATATCATAACTCATACAAATGTCTTCAGTTACGCTTATCACAACCAAGTTCCTAGTAGTAGTTGAGATAAACTCCAAAAGTTTTTTTTTTCTTTTTATCTTGAAACAGAGTGTGAACTAGACTGCAAGTTTACTATACTGGCCATGAGTAAATTTCGATTCAAAAGTATCAATAAAGAACATACACCGTGACTTTATAGTCGTTTTACAACGGCAGCCCACTTCATGTATCCAATGTATCTAAAATTTATAAACGAACTAGGTATTTATGAAATTTAAATAATTTAATAATAAAACTATTATTCATTATTAAGACGCATGACGTAGTTGAAACACCCTGTTGCGAGCGATGATCTACTCGACTAGTGTGCTAGCAAAGAGATTAAAAAGACTTTGCTCGTAATATTATTTGAATATCTTTGTGTGCTAGGTGGGTATGTTCTACCGTTTAACACGGAAACATTACCTATTAACAGGATGTTTCGTTATTCTAATGTATTATTTATTTTTGTTTATCTCTATTATCTTAATGAATGGTAAAAAAATAAACGCGCCTAGAGCTTCTTTATGTCGGATACACTGTGTGGACCACCTTTGTAAGACGACTAAAAGGTCACGGTGTTTATTATAATAATGAATAAAATAGGTATCTGCTACAGAAATGTTTAAATAGATGAACAAAAATTGTTTAAATTGCTCAAATTAATTCAAACCGAGGTCCTAATAGGTAAAACCCCGTGGGTTACCAAAACAGTATGTTATTAAAAATGGAGAAACCAAGCAAACTAGTCTTTATGAATATTTTGAAGTAATTATACGTAATTTATCTTTTTTTAAGAAACGTGAACTCTGTACAATAAAATTTGTAGGTATTTTTTTAAGAACTTGTCTGGTTTAGCGTAAAAATATAAAGCATTGATACAGAGTAGGTTTACATTAGCTAATTAATAATTATTTATAATTCGTTGTATACACATGGGCAATTCGCAAAAGGAACTAATTCTTAAAATGGCCAATTCGGAAAAAGCCTTTTCCTGGAAGTACTTACAGACATACATAAATAAATACACATTAAACATTCAGGGTTACTAGTAACTCGTCTTATTTCTTGCAGGACATCGAGGTTTTTAAACATGTACTAGGTCTACATAAGTTAAGGAGTATTTTTTCTGTACTTGTTTGAAAATGTCCTTGAAAGATAAATAGTTGCAGACATCTCTCGCAGAATCGTGATTGCAGAATTAGGTAAAAAACCATAAAACAATAAAGAATAATAGTACAGGAAACCGTTACGACTCTGCTTAAGTGTTATAATCTACACTCATTTATAAAATACCAAAGCAATCATTGTTTTATAATATGATTGCAATAAACCCAGACATTTTATTTTCGTATTGATAGCTGCACTGACCTCTTGAAATGTCCTAGAGGTCAAATATGAGTTATTAAACTAAATTACTACTGGTGTCGATAAATTTTAATCAAATCAAATAATTATTTTTTTCGAACAACAAAGTCCACTTGGGTTAGTAAATAAATCTTAAGAACTACACTTCTCATCAAAAAAAAACGAAACACTTTCGTTTTTATTGTTTTTGTCCTAATTTTTTACAAAAGAGAATTAATTCCATGAAAAAAAAAACATTATTGTGTAGCTGGCAGTTTGGTCATTACAGTAAGAAGAAAAAAATCAAAATTCGAAATTAGAATTTCATTTGTTTATCCTATAAATGAAATTAATCACTGTTTTGAGACAAATGTGTATTTAGGGTTGGAGTACGTTTCTCGTTTAAAAACTAAAAATTAGCGCTTGTCTTTAAACTTTTTGTTTCTTATTTCATTTATTGTGACTTTGGGACGTCTGAAAAAACTTTTTTTTCTAAAACATATGGATACTTCGCCCGCAGAAGCCGCCCAAGTGGTGGCATTGCTGGATTCTGGACTTAGTCAGCGTGTTGTGGCTGCAAGATTGCATCTAAGCTTATCATCTGTTCATAGAGTCTACAAACGCTATCGGGAGACTGGTTCGTTCACGCGCCGTTCAGGATCTGGCAGGAATCGGGTCACTTCTGAGCGAGATGATCGATTTATTGTAACAACTTCTTTACGAAATCGACGCCTTAACGCTTTTCAACTGCAGCAGCAGCTTCGCGTTGTACGAAGAGTAGCTGTAAGTGACTCTACAATAAGAAGAAGGTTGAAGGAACGCGGATTGGCACCGCATAAGCCAGCGAATGGGCCGAAATTAACTGCAGACCATCGAAGAGCGCGCCTTAACTTTGCACGCGAGCACCTAACTTGGTCATACCTTCAGTGGAGCAAAGTACTGTTTTCTGATGAGTGTAAAATTATGCTGTATGGTAACGACGGAAGGAACAAGGTCTACAGAAGAGATGGAGAACGCTTTGCACAATGCTGCATTGAAGAAAAGGTCAGCTATGGTGGCGGTTCGTGGACGGTTTGGGGAGGAATCAGCGCCGACGGTAAGACAGAACTTGCCTTTGTGTCTGGGCCACGGCTGCCTGCACTAAACTCTCATCGGTACATCGAACAGTGTCTTGAACCTCATGTGATGCCCTATGCACATTTTATTGGCAACGACTTCATATTCATGCACGACAATGCTAGAGCTCACACCGCGGACGTCGTACGAGATTATCTTACCGAAGTCGGTATCTCCATTATGGTATGGCCAGCAAGAAGCCCGGATATGAATCCCATCGAACATCTATGGGATGAATTAAAGAGACGAATTCGAGCAAGAGATCCAGCCCCAGAAACACTTAGCCAGCTGCAAAATGCAATCCAAGAGGAATGGGATAATATACCACAACATGTGATCGTGACTCTCATCCGATCGATGAAGAACCGTATGGAAGCAGTAATAAGAGCTCGCGGAGGGAATACAAGTTATTAAATAAACGTTTCTTACATTTTTTTTTCATTTACGCGTGTTGTTTTACCCATTTCCTTCATATTCCATACAGGGTAAAAATTACTCATTATACAAAATACGAAACCTATGAAGACTTAATTTGAATTTAGAACAATAACATTAGGATTTAAAAACCTTATACTACTCATTATTAAATGACATTTTACATTTATTCCTAAATATACACATTTTTCTGATAATCCTTATCAAATCATAAACTGCGAGGTGTTTCGATTTTTTTGATGAGAAGTGTATGTTAGTGACAAGAAATTTGGCTATTTAGTTACATTAAATTTAAATTATTTTTTTTCTAATAATAATTACTTTAATAAATGTTATTTTGATTTTAGTCAGCACCCTAATGTGATGACTTAGAGTAGGGCGTCAAAGTCCGCTATAACCGCCAGAATGCCATTGCTGCTAGCACGAACTCTGCTCAATATAAGGTGGCGACTTTTCTGCGCAAAATAGCAGCGAATCCGTTTGTACGAACCTCCATCAATATAGCAGATTCACTGCGGAAACGTGGGTGCCGCAATAGCATTCTAAAGGCATTGTTATATTGGATGAACACACAAGGTGATGAGGGTTTTTATGAGAATATGTTGCTCATAAGCTAGTGCCATAAAAGTTTTGATAATATCCCTTAATACTGTAATTTTAACTTGTTTTGAACAAGACGCAAATGTTCTTAACAACATTAACCTTGACCATCAACGCTCTGCGCTCCCTATCGATATCTGCGTAATCCTTAAGATCGGCACTCACCGCGTGACCTAAATATTAAAATTGACGAACTCTATTAAGAGTACTTAACACCATTCAACATCACAGGGGGTACAGAGTCAAGGCCCAAGATTGCCTTTTAAAAATAATATAAATTCACTCTTTGGTACATTGTATCGTAAGCCATGGGTCAAGGCGTCAGTAAGTTTTAACGTGTAACGCTTGATACGTCTTGTGTCATAGTAAGAATATTGAATATGTAATCCACCCACCTTTCTTTAAGGCTTTCTTCGAGATCAAAAGAACAAAACTAAAGTAAGAATAAGAATAATTTATTTTAAAAAAAAGTGTTCATTCTTATTATTCTCAGACAAGGGTATAGAGTACTTATAAGTAAACTATAACTAAAATACAACAACAATGTTGCAAGTAATGATAGTTCAATTCAGATGTTTGGTAGCGATCTGCACGATCTAGGTTTGTTTAAGCCTGTGTTTCAGGTCATCACTTTACATAGCACTATTACTATAATATTAATATAGAGACTATAATTATAATCAAATTGATACCAAAAGAAACACTAAAACTAGCATGTACAAATAGATACGAGGGGATAGCATAATAAAGTGCCTGTATAGGCATAATAACATTATCTATGATAATGAGGGTGGGCGCAGCATACCTATAATTACAAGATATAAAGTTATCTAGGCTTAGGTACTAGCTGCAACTTTACTTACCATAAGTCTTATCTTTATTGTCAACCATATTTTTGACTTGAAGAAAATATTTTTTTATACAACTTACCTTTTCTGTGGTGAGAAATTTATCTTTAAACTTTACGCTAACTAAAGATCCATTCAGGGACTAAAATCAGTTCCAATTCGTCAAAAGTATAAACTTCTAGATTTTTTTCAGACAGAATGTCCTATTCTAGGAAATTGCCTATAATTTAACCTATTATCTCGCGCCTACGCACAAACATTTAGATATAATGTCCTTTTCTTCGAAATACGTCTAAGAAGTTTTAAGGTTGGTGGACTTAATTTTTTGGTTCTCTAAAATGGGGCAACATTTAAAAACTTTCAAATAAAAGGCGTTATCTAGACGTTTGCGGTTTAAAATACAAGCGACTGTAAGTCAAAGCCAATAACAATGTTTTGCAAATTTTACGGAGCATGTTTTGTTTTGCGCGTGGCCATAGTTAGAACTAATGTTACCCTCGTTTATATTCACCAATGTTTATTAACAACGCCCAATCCTGAAAAAGATGTTCACGTGCCAGAGGAACAGACTATTAGAATTTCTTTATTCGAGTATCCATGATTCAAAAACTGTTAATAAAACTTACGAGTATGTTAGTAAACACTGATAAAAACAAACAACACAACAAATAACGGTGGATCACTGCTGCGACAACCCATGAGTAATTGCACAACAGCGACCCACGTAAACACAGTCCAGGCGACTATAGCATAATCAGTTCAATACTCAGTTACCACTGCTGGGACACACGGCCTCCACTCTAGAGAGGGAATGGGCTATAATCCACCACGCGGGCCCTGTGCGGGTTGGTAGATGTCACATCTTAAAATTTTTGGTTCTAAGACATGCCGGTTTCCTCACGATGTTTTCCTTCACCGTTTTTGAGAGCAGTGGTGATGAAATAAATTACACAAAGTAATGCGCCTGCCTGGGCTCGAACCCACGACTTAATGTTCGTAAGTCAGGGCCGCCACCACTGGGCACTGGACTATTGCTGCACTATAATTAAAAATAGAAAAACACACACATACACACAAACATACACATACATATTACACACATAGACATATTTATTTTCTAAACAAAAACAGCTATAAACCGCCATTATTTCAGCTAATTGTTCACATACCTAAATAAACCGATCCCTTGAGCGTGTCAGAACAATTATATTGTTACTCAAGTTACATGTAACTAATAGTAAGCCGGAGTATAAATTAGAGCGCGGCAGCGACGCTATAGAGAGAGAAACGAATAAACACGTGGCTTTTTGCCGCAATACATTTTCAATTTTTCTATTGTAGCATATAATTTAATGTGATTGGAACGATATTAGTGTAAAACTATAACCACAGCATCAACTGTACCAAGCCATTGACGAAATTCAAGCGATTTTATTACAAACGGACGTGCATAATAAGTGTTGCTGTTGGGTGATGTAAAAATGCCATCGTTGTGTGTAAGATTTTTAAAGGTATTTTATGAATGATTTAATAAGTTAAATGAAATGCATTTCATGTCAATCAAATATATGTTTCGACTATATAAAAAAACTTTTTTGCAAAAAATAAAACCGACTCCAAAAACACAAAAAAAGTGAAAAATAATTTTAGCTTCAGAAGTCGGTGACTTTTGTTTATTTGATTCAGTTTTTGTCACCGACTTCTGAAGCTAAAATTATTTTTCACTTTTTTTGTGTTTTTGGAGTCGGTTTTATTTTTTGCAAAAAAGTTTTTTTATTTTTTTATTTTTAGTTGCAATATTCCATAGAAATATTTTTCATCATCAGACCTGTAATGGCACTTGTAACCCAGATGGGTGCAAAGTTTTGATCAATATACATGAATTAAGTCCAAACGCAAGGTAGCTACTGTTAACAGTTGAGGAGTTCCCTTAACTGTCCTTCGTCTTCATCATCAGACCCCTTATGACAGTCACAACCCATCTAGGTGTAAATTTCTCATCAATACAAATTAATCAAACCCAAACACAAGGTGACTGCTGTAAACCGTTGAGGAGTTCCCTCGACTGTCTTTCGGTTCCATCATCAGAGCGACTCCAGACCTTCTTTAAATTGTAGTGCTTTAAAATACTTAATCATAAAATGTACAAACGCACTAGTCGCCACTACAATTTTTGAAAGCTCTCCTCAAGTTCTCTTGGATGCCATCATCAGATCCCGGTTTCCTTATCATGGGACCACCCTTGAAGTATCTCCTTTCCAACAAAAAAAAATATATCAAAATCGGTTCATAAACGACGAAGTTATCTGCGAACACACATAAAAAAAAATATATATATATATATACGGTCGAATTGAGAAACCTCCTCCTTTTTTTGAAGTCGGTTTAAAAAGAAAATGAGCCATCTGTGCCACGTTTTAAGGGTGAACTTATGGTGGCAGATTGCATAAAATGTTGCTTAAACTTCTGCTTTTGCTAATTCAGTCGCACAACGCACTCCTATCACAAAATTGCAAATCGCTGTCTAACATAGCCTCAACGTAAGTAGTAGTTAGCAACACGAACGTACAAAGAATCTTTTATTGCTTCGTGTCTTTTCGGCAAATCAACCACAAATAAAATTAGCTCGGCATTCGATTAAATACTTTATTGTCATTTGTGGTTTATTGCAATACCATATCGTAGGCGTTTGTGATTAGGACCATTTTTGTATTGAGTTCTATATCAATCAATACATCGTATCAATCTACATAATATTATGTCCTAAATGGTGTAATAACTTTTATTAATGAACTTTATATCGTGTGTAGGATTTTGATTAGTTTATGAGCGTCTGTTTGTTTAAATCTTCTATGGTTCTATTAGTGTTTCGGTACAGCGATGCGAGAAATTGGGGACATGGAAGAAAGCCAGATTGTCCAACCGAGAGGCAGCGGACAATTTCAGAGGAAACTAGCTGTCAATGTAAGAAATAGTAGTGCAAAGTGCGCACACAGATGCATTTTCTACATTTTCTTTTCGGACTATATCCGATGGCAAAGCAATCCGATACGACCGGAGGGAGATTTGGCGCAGGACTAGTGGTATCGTGCTTTCGGAACGACAGAAATAGTAGAATTATAACAACATAGGTAAGTAACATAACATCACGCCCGTCATCCCCGAAGAGTAAGGCAGAGGTGTACCTATAGTACACCCACATTTCGACAGTTATGTTTAAGTCCCATGTAATAGGAGGCCAGCTTATTCCAATCAACCGGGCACAAATCCAGACCCGCAACTGCAACTGAGAAATTCCTGATGAAAAAACCCAATAACACTTTACCCTACCCGTAAATTGAACCCAGAACCACATGCTCAGCAGTCGCATTTGCGACCCCTTTACCAATGAGGCAGTAATACATATCGTGATATACGAGTATATCAATGTTTTATAAACATAAGAATACTGTGACTACTGGCCACTTGTGTTAACCCTGCTTTGAAGAGGGTTATTTCCAGCCAATTTGTCTTGATCACGAATGAATAGTTCTCCTGAGACCTGTATTTCTATTTATCTTTGTCCAATCAGGTCCCAGTGGAGCAATAACATTGCGAAGAAAATGAAGCGCGGAAACTAAAGGCAATTCTTAGTGCAACTGTTAAGTACAGTTGACCTCGTCACTGCTTTACCACACTGTAGCTATATGACACCTGAATGTACCTAATAAAATGACAAAAGATTTACATGCGACAAAACGATAGGTTTAACTTTAGTACTTTAAATTTCCTGGGGGAGTGACGTATTTATTTATTTAGATTTTATGCACAATAGTTTGACATAGTCAGAATTAATCCCAAGAGCCATCTCTACCAGTCAACCTTATAGTTAAATAGGACAACATTGTATTATCGGATGTATCAGTGTAAAAAAAATTGCCATATTACATAATACATGTGAGACTCCACACAAAGTCTTTCTTGCGTTTATGTTACAAACGCAAGACCTCGTGTGGAGTCTCAGATCATGAAACTGAACAACTTTTGTTCGAACGACTTCATGAAATTCGCAAGAAAAAAATAACATTGTATGAGAACTGACACGATCAGCTGATCAGCATGTATGGTAAAACTAAAACAGAGCTATGAATTTCCACAAGTCATAGAACAAAAGGTGTTCAGTTTCGAGAGATTTTTCGTTTGTTATGTTACTCCCTGTATGTACTTTAATAATGTTCTACAATAAACATAACATAATAAAAATCGCTTTTGAGAAAATGCCCCTATTTTATTAACGTAATAATGTAGGTACAGGCACGAGCACCAATATGTATACACTTTTCTAAATTTAAAGGTAATTTTCGCGAGAAATAACGATTGTAACTTGGATATAGGATCTTTTTCACTCGAGTCCCAGAATACTATGTTCGTTATAAGATGAAATGGTTGGACTGTAAATAACGAAAAAAGACAGTTTGTGGCCAAAAAAGTGTTAGTTGCAAGAGCGAGCGAAGCGAGCTCGGGATTTGGGGCACCCGGACGTTAGGTTAGGTTACTTTAAACCCTGCGGACAAAAATAGGCTACGCCGAATTTTTCATAGTGCCCCGTTTCGTATCCACTGACCAAGCTGTTAAGTATTTACATATTGATGCTCGTGACTGTACCACCTACTCGTTTACATATCAAAATTAATCCACATCACGCTCAGTAATAGAACACTAAAAATAGGCTCTGAAAAGCCCAGAGAATGTATAAGGCTTCATACGTATACGATATTTTATTATTACAGTAGACATGTGGGCGAAACCATTTTATTCATGATGATGAATCGAAACTTCTAGAATCGTAGACCTTTATAACTATGTGTTGAGAGAAATGAACAGCTTACAAAAACAGGCTTCTTCCCACCGCTTTTACCCATCCTATAAATGAATTCAATAGGTATTCAGAAGCAGGTGGTATGTATCTACTATTTCACCACCTATAATTATACAGTCACAGCCAATGAAATGTATTCACTTAGCAAAATTCAATGGCGATTTTCTCGTGAATTGCTTTTTATTTTCTGCGTTGAAATAAGACCTACTTCATAATAGGATGCTTCTAAAATACTATGTTCGTGAAAACGTAAAACGATACTCAATTCATTAGGAGAAAATCGATTTTGGATGTTGATAAGTTACACCCATCTTTAGCCGTAACATATAAAACATTTCGAAGCTCGTGACTGTGTTTACGTACCTGAATAATTGCGTTACTATATGTAGTTGTTTGTGTAGCCATCACTGAATTGAAAGAATACCATTTACCCACATATCATAACATCAAGCTTGTAATCCAAAGGGTTAGGCAGGTTAGGGTTCCTAATAATAATACACTCAAATTTCGCCAGTTATGTTTAAGTCCCATGTAATAAGGGGCAAGTCATCAACTGGGCATAAATCCGGACTCCGTGGCTACTACTAAATTCTTGATCGAAAAACCTAATAACACTTTGTCCGACCTGGGAATCGAACTCAGGACCTCAGCAGTCGCGCTTGCGTCCAGCAAAACGAGGCCCTTTTTAATAAACGCGAACTAAAGCTATAACCACACTAATATTATTTATCAAACCATCAATTTTAAAATGTTTTAATTTGGCATAACTTAACACATACAAGGGACGTTACATTACTCCGTATTATAAGGGGCTGAGAGTTCAAGAATACTTGGAATATAAAGAGAAAAAGGAACCTCAAAATGATCAATCAAGCTTAAACGCTAGTTCAACTCCACACAGGCATTTTACATTCATAAATGATGAGAAAAACTTACATTTTTCAAAACGTCTCTAGCATTTAAGTTGCCAGCTGTTTTAAGCAGGCATTTGAGTACTTCTAGTGCTGGCTAAACTGCCTTCACTACTCAGTGCTTTTCACGATTGTTGGCAAAGAATTACGAGCCTCTTTTGAACCGAAATGTTACGATACTTGAGTTTTTTCAACAAAAACAGTCATTTGTGTTTTTTTTTTGTTACAAAATTCAAAGCCTTTGAAGCAAAATGTCGATAATTAGGCATGAAATGTTTTGTTTTGACGACTTTGACCTCATTAAATAGAAAAATATAATTAGTAATATTAATTACCTGCCTGTATGCTTTTATCATTTGTTTTAAGTATTATTTGTCACTGGAGATAATGACTGTCTTGCGCAAAAATATATAAAAGTGCGGTGTGTAAAAAAGTCGTTTTCGCATGTGTCATCATCATCTGCCTAGCCTTTTCTCAACTATGTTGGGTTTGCCTTCCAGTCTAACCGGATGCAGCTGAATACCAGTATTTTACATGGAGCGACTGCCTATCTGACCTCCACAACCCAGTTAGTACTAAGTATTACGATATCCCTTGGTAAGACTGGTTTTCGCATGTGTTGTATCTAAAATTGATAGGGGGCTTACAGTCTAATTGGATGAAGCTGTGTTTAGCACGTTGCGACTACCTAAGTGCCCATCCTAACTATCACAACACAACCCAGTCACTACGTAACAGTAACTAACTAACCAACCAGTAACCGATTGTATTCTTTACACTTATGAAAATAAAACCATTTATCCCACTGGCCTACTACAATGCGTCAGTAGAAGAAAATAACAGTCAGTCTGTTTTTTATATTTTCTAGTTTCACCGTTTCCTAAATTTAAGATAAGGTCAAGAGCTAGGTTTGGAATAGGATATTTTTTATCCCGGTAGTACGTTCCCGTGGGATAATATCCAACCTCTACGTACGTGATGGAATAATTTATTAATTTTACACACTGTGTTCATATCCCTATTGCAGGTCTGCTGCAAGAGATTTTTAATGAAATAAACGGTACCTTTATGCTATTTTATTTATCTGTATGTTATTTCTTTATCTATATTTATAAAATTCAAAGTCCTGACTGACTGACAGAGATATCAACGCACAGCCCAAACCGCTGGTCCTAGAGCAATGAAATTTGGAGTGTGTATTCTTTGTGAAGAGTAGGTATCCACTAAGAAAGGGTTTTTCGAAATTCTACCCCTACGAGGGTAAAATGGGGTGTTGAGTTTTCTATGAAACTTTTTATTCTCGCGGTCGATGGACTTGAAAATTTGTGTACCTACTCTGCAGTTACAATTATGAGAAACGTGTATCAAAGTTTTTCCAAAATCATCCCTCAATATGAAATTCAAAGTCCTGACTGACTGACTGATATATCAACTTACAGCCTAAGCTGTTGGTGTTAAAGACATGAAATTTAAAGGGTGTATTCTTTGTGAAGAGTAGGTATCCACTAAGAAAGGGTTTTTCGAAATTCCACCCCTAAAGGGGAGAAATGGGGTGTTGAATTTTCGGTAAAACTTTTTATTCTCGGGTCGATTGACTTAAAAGTCTACATACTCTTCAGTTAAAACTATGAGAAATGTATATCACAGTTTTTCCAAAATCATCCCCCAATATAAAATTCAAAGTCCTGGCTGACTGATATATCAACGCAGAGCCCAAACCGCTGGTCCTAGAGAAATGAAATTTGGAGGGCGTATTCTTTGTGAAGAGTAGGTATCCACTATGAAAAGGTTCTTCGAAATTCCACCCCTAAGAGGGTAAATTGGTGAGTTGAATTTTCTGTGAAACTTTTTACTGTCGGGGTCGATTGACTTGAAAGTTTGTGTACATACTCTGCAGTTAAAATTGTGAGAGATGTGTATCACAGTTTTTCCAAAATCATCCCCCAATATAAAATTCAAAGTCCTGGCTGACTGATATATCAACGCAGAGCCCAAACCGCTGGTCCTAGAGAAATGAAATTTGGAGGGCGTATTCTTTGTGAAGAGTAGGTATCCACTATGAAAAGGTTTTTCGAAATCCTACCCCTAAGAGGATAAAAATGGGTGTTGAGTTTTCTATGAAACTTTTTATTCTCGAGGTCGATTGAATTGAAAATTTGTGTACATACTCTTCAGTTAAATAATTTAAAGAAAAACAAAAAACCCGACTGTGTAAAAACTAATTTTAAAACTAAAAAGAAAGAAACAAGCCCAGTAGTTTAAATCATAAATTCTAATGCAGAACAGAACGACTCAGAGTCGGGGCCCCTTGGGAAGATTTGATTGGTAAAATTTGAATGGGCCCCGACTGTGAGTCGTTCTGTTCTGCATTAGAATTTATGATTTAAACTACTGGGCTTGTTTCTTTCTTTTTAGTTTTAAAATTAGTTTTTACACAGTCGGGTTTTTTGTTTTTCTTTAAATTATTTTATTTTATTTTATACTTTTTAGTTACGATTCATTGACTTCGTTATAAGATGGTAAATTTCGCAATCTAGTCATTTCATTGAGGGAGTTAATATCGTGGGGATTATTAAGTAACTTTCGGTGGTCTAAACTACTGATGATTAGTCCCTCTAGAGACCTAACTCGGCTCAAAGCTACATATGCTTGACCTTTAGCAAAAATGCGTGAACTTAAGTCAACCACAGCTCGGTCCAAAGTAGTTCCTTGGAGCTTGTGTACAGTTACACCCCAGCACAATATCAATGGCAACATTTTTCGCTCTATTTTACCCTGTCCGCGCAGTGCATCGAATTCTGTCGTCGATGGTTCGATTCTGACTCCTACTCCAGGAACATTGTTTTAATTGCTTTGTCGTCAAATTCTAGAAAAACAGCCTGTGGCAATTCTCCGGGTTCCAATTGGTCCCTCCGAAGAGCTGACCACTCAATTGTTCTTATAACACCCATTGCTCCGTTAACAAGACCATGGATAACATACAAATTTCTTCGTAACATAACTCGTGATCCTAAACCGATTGTTAAATATTTAACGATTCCTCCAGTTTTGTTAGGATCATCAGAAACATATACATTTTTCGGTTTTTGACCATATGTTTTCGATTCTATTGATATATCAACTGCATGTAATTTATACAACCTAGTAGTTTTTGCCAATATAGTTGTCATCTTTTGATTATGTTCATCGACCTGTCTAGTAGTTGGGAAAACTCGAATGATTTCATTGAGATCGTCTACCTCTACCCGTCGACTATCTAATATCTCCAATTGTTGCATTGTCAGTTGACCGACTCTAAGATTATTTAATATATCCACAAATGTTGTGTCATGTCCTTGTCTCATATTTTGTGGTAACTCACAGAAATCAAATAGATGCCAGAGGTTGACTTCACCTATTAACGTCGCAGGTTGTCGATAGCAAAAAGCCCCGCCAGTTGTTTTGGACACAGGTGGCAATTGCATTAGATCACCAAATAAAATAATATTACAACCACCAAAGAGCAGTTGATTATGCTTCATTTCGTGAAGGCGTAGATTAATATTCCGTAGCGTTAGGTAAGGTACCATAGAAATCTCATCTATTATCACCCAATCTATAGATTTCCATTTTTGTCGTTCTCTTTGAAGGCGTTCGCCAGTTAAAGGCCGCAGGTTTTCAAGTTTAACTCGCAGTCGCAGTTTTTAAGATATTATAGCGAAAAACTTATTAACTACTGATGTACCCTACCTACCGAACTATGAGTCGTGAATCGTAATAGTTTTGGTGACAGAAATGTAATGATGATAACAAAAAACAATAGGAATCCAAATTAAATATTTTCAAAACGTACGCACTAAAGTCAGTTAACTATTCTCTCTTAATGAGCTAAAAATGCTAAAATCAGTTGTAAAGTATGAAAACTTAAATCCATAACAAAGAATTCAATTAGTAGACGCGGAGAATCTTAACACCGCGATTCACAAACGTGCATCAAATGAACAACGCCATCTATCGAGCTTGCAAGTAAACTTTTTTCTACTCGGCGACTTGGCGATGAATAAAAGTTATTTTTTTACCAAAAATATTTGTTCTTCATGCTTTCTCAGTGTTTTTTTTTTGTTTGTATATCGTTTATACTTGAAATAAAAACAAATCAATAAGTAAGAAAATTAGCGAGAATGATTGTTTTGTTAAACAACTTTAAATCGTTATATATCCTAAACTGTTATTTTAAATGAAAAATGATAAAAGGAACCTAAAGATGATTTTAAAATACCTATTCAACGATACCCCACTTGACATAGTTCATCGTATTTTTTTTTTTTCATTTTGACAATATAGCGTCTGGTTGGCGCTGTGGTGAATTTTGATCACTGTCATGTCTTTAGTGACACTCGCAAGGTTAAGACGAATCGATTGACGTAAGAATTATCAAAATCGGCCTACGCATTTGGTCTCTAGAACGCCACATAGAAACAAACATACATACATAGACTGATAAACACATTACCCTCCTTTGCGTCGCGCAGTCGGGTAAAAAGAGATTAATTATGAGAAACGTGTATCACAGTTTTTCCAAAATCATCCCCCAGTATGAAATTCAGTCCTGTTTTTTTTCGGTTTTTTCGTCATTGGTGTCATTTTCGTGGTTTTTGGGGTCGCCAATGACGAAAATGAGGTCAAAATATAAAAATTCAAGACGACGCCCATGAAGATTTTAGGTTTTTTCGTCATGGGTGTCCTTTTCATGGCTTTTGGGGTCGCTGATAATGAAAATGTGGCCAAAATGTAAATCGATGATGGCGCCAGCAAAAAATTCAGTTATTTCGTCCTGAGTGTTATTTGAAAATTTTTGGTTTTTCTTCATGAATGTCATTATCGTAGTTTTCAGGGTCGCTGATATCGAAAATTAGGTCAAAATGAAAATTTTAAATGGCACCAACCATTTTTTTTAGATTTTTCATCAGGGTTATCATTTTCATAGTTTTTGAGGTCACTGATAACGAAAATGAGGTCCAAATAAACATAGGAAAAAAAACAATTCTCATTTTTTTCTTCGGTTTCCCCTGACTCAATTTTCACTCTTCGCCACTGGTGGCAAAGGGTCCACCTAGAAAGGGTTTTTCGAAATTCCACCCCTTTTTTTTTGTTTTTTGGAGGGTGGGAAATCATCAAATTACCCCTCCCGCTCTGGGCGGAGCGGAAGGGAGTGTCAGACTCTTACTGACTAAAAACCACCCATGTTCCTTCTTTGGCCCTTTATGTTCCAGGGCCGCGGTATCTCTTTCGAACAGTCCCGCAGCCCTGGCAGGCATCGGCCCTTGCGGGCCCCTCCCGTTTGCTGACATCTCTTTGAGGCGCGCGTGGAACACGAACGCGCCGTCGACACGGCCTGTCGTCATACGACGGACGGACGGCGAGCTAGCCCATTACTCACCGTCCACAGGCCCGCGCCTACGGTGGCCGAGACCCATCACGGCGTGGCCCCCGACGCCCGGTGCTTCTCCTCCCGCGGCGGCTGGGACGTGAGGCTCTCTCCCTCTGACGTTCCGCCGCCTCCTTCGCTAGCATGACTGCTTCGCAGGAGGAGGCGACGGCTTTACATTCCTTCTCGCCCCGGACCATGGCTTGAACCAGGGCCGGACGCGAGCCCATGAAAGAGCGGCCATGATCCCCGGTGCAAGTGTGGGAAGGGAACACCGGGGTGGTTTTTAGTCGGTTAGAGTCCGACAGACCCCTCCGCCCGCCCCAGGGCGGAGGACATCCATGTGGATTTTCCACGCCGGGAACAAAAAAAAAAAAAGGGCCGGACGCGAGAGGTCGTCGCCGCCAATCGCCGCTACGAGGACACGGCGGTGCTCCGCCCAAGCGGAGCAGACCTCCACGGTGTGCTCCACCGTGTCCTCCGGGCGATCCTCGCAATGATAGCACTGAAATTCCACCCCTAAGAGGACAAAATGGGGTGCTGAGTTTTCTGTGAAACTTTCCATTCTAGGTGTCGATAGACTTGAAAGTCTACATACTCTACTTACAGTTTTTCCAAAATCATCCCGCAATATAAAATCAAAGTCCTGACTGACTGACTGATATATCAACCACTGGTCTTAATGACATGAAATTTGAAGGATGTATTCTTTGTTTTGAAATGGGGGTTGAATTTACTGTGAAAATTAATATTCTCTGGGTCGGTTGACTCAAAACTTAATGTACACATCACTCTTCAATTAAAATTATGAGACACGTGTATTATCACAGTTTTTGATATAACACGATGTAGTTTAGAAATATTTTTATTTTCATTTTTTAATTTACGACCCAAAAGTGGCTCCCCTGTTTAAAATTAATTTATACGTCCGTCTTTGAATCAATGACTTACATATATGTACCAAATTTCAACTCCATCGGTCCGGTAGTTTCAGAGTAAATTGGCTGTGACAGACGGACAGGCAGACAGACAGACACGCGAGTGATCCTATAAGGGTTCCGTTTTTCCCTTTGAGGTGCGGAACCCTAAATACTAATATTACATAAATATGTATCTTACATAAACTCTATTTATGAATGCGAAAGTTTGGATGAATGGATGTTTGTTACTCAATCACGCCAGAACGGCTGATCAGATCTGGATGAAACTTGGCACAGAGATAGATTATAGTCTGATACAAATAGATGTAGATTACTTATTATCCCAGAAGTAGGCAGGATCCCGTGGGCAATTCCCGAACTGCACGCGGGCGAAGCCGCGGGCAAAAGCTAGTACATTATAATGTGTTTTTTGTATACATAAATAAATAAATGACGCCACGGACAAAACCTAGTCTGCCATAAGGAGACACGCAGACACCAAGTTTCCCGTTACCATTTAAAACCTGATCGCATCACGTGTCGACATCGGAAACTGTTCATCTATTTTCATCCTTCCTCTTAAACAACTCAAGTACTTCATCAATACGTATTAAAATAATCAACATTGTTATAGGTAGTAGGTAGGTATTACATTAACAATGAATGAATAGGAATTAATTATCTTGTCATAGTAATTATTGTTATAAGTGTTTTATTTATTGTGAGATTCTTCGTTCGGTGAGCTCGTAAAATGAGTAGCTGTCACATTATCATCTAGGTTTCTTGTAATGCTGTTTATTTAATAATTACCCAGTTGGTAATTAAAGAAATTGTGGTTAAATACCAACTTACAATACACCTGTTTTTCTCAAAGGTTTAGGCTCGGGCTAAAGTACACCCACATTGTCCAGATATTTTTTCCGTGCAAAAAGGGGCGAGCCGAGTATATTACCTTCTATCAGGTATTCATTTAGGTACAAATCTAGACTCCGAGTTGCCACTTTTTTGTCGTTCGTATTTCATTACACCTTTTTATTTCGTTTTCACAGCTTTTGAGGAAAAAGTATTCAGGATCGTATACCTAAATAATTTAATTGTGAATGTTTGTATCTGTTTATAATAATTTAAGATTTATATAACATATTTATTATGAGACAGTGAAATCAATAATTGCGTAAACCTACAAAATAAAACGTAGTCTGAAAGATAAATTATTTGCCAGTTCCAGTTACCAGCAAAATTCTATAAAATATTCCTGAATACGTATTTTATTCGATAGCCTACATTTAAATTGCTATCAAAGTAACATATAATAAATATAATAAACTAATCGTAGGTAGATGATGTAGGAAAAATGAAGTAAGACAATGGCTAATCGCGCACCATTTTGGTTGACTGGGTTATGGAGCTAATTATTTGGTCTTATTTTGGAGCCATCAAGGCTGTGGAGTAGTTCTAGTTTAGTTTTGTTTTTGTAAGATACTTTAAGTATAAAGAACGTCGTATTCTTTAAGTAAATAAATTATTGTTTTAAATACCAGGCATAATAATACAGGGTATAATATCTTGTTCATAGTTTTCTTTAAAAAAATGAGCTCTGGATAACTTTCAGCGCTTGTCTCCATGACCAATATCGCAAAAGGTAAAAAATATGATTATGATTTTGCGCAGGCTAGGGAAGAATGAATGGCACAAGAGGGAGAAGGCATAGGCCTTCTCTCTCTTCCGCAAAGAAGAAGAATCACAACTGTTGGTAAAATTTTCCCTGCTAAGCCAAGTTCAGCGATTTCAAAAGAAGTAGAGGATCCTCTCTACTTTTATTGAAATCGCTGAACTTGGCTCACTGAAACTCGTTTTTTCATTGTCTTTTTTCAAACAAGCATTTTAAAAGAATTTTCAACTAGTTAAGCTATTATTTAATGTGCTAAATCGGGTTTTCTCGCAAAATTATTGCTATCCCACATTGTCTCTTGTACCGAAATAAATTCCTCTAAAAGATAGAATGAAGGTAGATTACTCAATATAAAGTTGTCTATGTATGTACAAAATTTATTACCACTTGGGATTTATAGACGGAATAAATTGTAGGATTTAGTGAGCTTATATGGAATACAAAATGACAAAAGTAATTTTGGCTATGTAGTCACATGCCTCTTACATACATTCACTAGCCGTTTTTGTTGCCGAAATATACCCTACTCGTAAAAGTAGAAACACAATACAATATCTTCTTCTCTACTTTATTAAAAGTGTTCACGACAGATTTTGAGCCAAGTGCGTAAAACGGGGCGTAAGTTTTTTTATAATGAAATATGATTCGCGACAGTAACAAAAAGGTATTCATTTATAAAATAAGAATTATTAATTTATAAGAATTATTAATTTATAAGAATTATTAATTTATAAGAATTATTAATTTATAAGAATTATTAATTTATAAGAATTATTAATTTATAAGAATTAAGCAATTAGTCAATGAAAAAAGATTGAAATATTGCCTCAAAATTTCATTGCGCTTTTATGTCAAATCCGATATAGGCGTCTATTTCAAATAAACTAGTGAGGTGATTGGGTTCTAAACCTTCATTATTATAAATCACCTTACAAACATTTATCAAGCCCTGAAAAGGGTCCGGCTATTTGCACTATGTCACTGTAGTTTCTTTGATTTTATCTAAATAACCTAACAGCTGTTCTACTTTTAGGTCATGTACCGACTGTTAGTGTATACCTATAAACTAAGTAAAACCATTATTTTTGCCTAAAAAGAACAAAACAAACAGTCTTCATTGCCATGTGGGCGTAGAATAGGTACCTACTTAGGTGTGCCATTTTTAGAAGATCAGGTGCATAAAGATCTCAGTAACTGCAGTAACCGGTAATCCTGGCTGGCATAATATGTAGGTACTTATAATACTTTCATTGTTGATTGTGTTGGCAAGTGTTGCCAACACACTAAAAAACATGTTCTTGGTATCTAAGTCGTTTTATAGTTCGCTAATTATTTACATGATTACTATTTCTAAATATTAAACAGCATTTATTAGAAAGGAATGGTACAGCCAATCAAACTGTACTAATTCTATTCAATTCCCTCCATTCTCCTCCTTTTCCAACTCCCTCGGCTGTTATTTAATAATAATAAAAACTTTATTTCATTTAAACTTAGCCTATGTTTACAATTTTATAACAACATGTTTGTATGTTTATGTAAAAAAAACAATTTTGCGATTGATGATGGTAGGTATCTGAAACTTATTGGCTAGTTTTGTGCCAAACAAATTAGATAACTACCCTCCGTACTAGTTAGAAACTGTGTGACGGCAGAGTATTTGATGGTCTATAACCACATACCTAAAAATAACTGCACCTTTATGACTATGGAACTGGGAAGTCGGGGAGATCCCAAGTCCTGTCTGGATATTAAACGTTGATGTAGTGGTAGCAAGCGCTTGTGCTGACGATGTGGTCTTGGGTTTGATTCCAAAGTAGGGCAAAGAGATATTAGGGTTTCCGCTAGGAATTTCTCAGTAGTAGTCTCCAGAGTTTGGATTTGTATGTACTAGTTGGATAGCAATAGGCTCGCTCCCTATTATACACGTGACTTAAACATAACTGACGAAATGTAGGTGTACTACAGTTCGCTCACGTTTCGCATAACACAAAAGATCATTGTCTATTATTACCCTGAAGGGTTACCAAACCTTTCGGGGAATTATAGATGTGACTTTCAGTTTAAGCTTTGTTATTAATCAGATAAATTACACTATCCAAAGGTTTATAGAGTGTATTCAAAATTCATTGTTATCGTTTTGTAGAACAAGGACGACTTTCAAATACACACATGATTTATGGAGTTAAAGATAACACCTAATGTGTTACAGTAATGCTAACTCATCACTTACCATAGCGACAACAGTCGACCTAAATTCTCGTTTGACACAGTAAATATACCGAGAGAACCTCTCTTATTAAATTCAATGAGTTGCAAAACGTGTCAATTTTGCTTCCTCACAAAACATGAGAATGTGGTGTACCTCGAATCTTGTGACGAAATTAAACGACGGCGATGTCATATTTCACTAAGACTGTGTAAGATGAACTAAAATATAATTAAAACTAGAAACGGGATATTTACCATGTCCACCGTGTATATCCCGTTTCTAGTGTTAATTATATGTTAGTGAACATGACAGTTTAAAAACTTATATGAACAGAAATAAATGTACCAAGTTTGACATTTCGATGCAAATTTTCTTAACAAGGAATGCCATCTTGAACTGCACGCGTAAATTGGGCATACTATACAAGGATCTTTTGTGTGCTTGAATAATAATAATTTCTTGGGACAACCAACACACAGCCATCTGATCCCAAACTAGGCAGAGCCTGTACTATTACTGTATATATTTCTAAATACATACATATTATAGATAAATTACACACCCAGATACAGAACAAATAATCGTACTCATCGCACAAAGATTTGTCCTGTGTGGGAATCGAACCAACGACCTCCGTCCTAGCAGTCAGGGTCACTAACCACTAGACCAACAGGCCAATCAATCTCTTAGATAGGTCTAGGATAGGAATCTCTTAGATAGGTTGGCGTTATTGGGATACATTTGTGGAACTCTTTAGATTTTATTAAAAAACGAAACGACGCGGACGGAGTTAGTTCCGCTGATGGCAAGGTGCTGTAAGGGTCAATCATAAAGGGCACGCCACGATAGTGGCGGTAAGTCCCCTCTTTGAGGAGTGGCTAGGGAGGCGCCACGGCGCCCTCACCTTCCGCCTGACGCAGGTCCTCACCGGACACGGGTGCTTCGGGAGGTACCTGCACCGAATCGGGCGGGAGGAAACGTCCGGATGCTACAATTGCGAGGATCGACCGGAGGACACGGTGGAGCACACCGTGGAGGTCTGCTCTGCTTGGGCGGAGCACCGCCGTGTCCTCGTAGCGGCGATTGGCGGCGGCGACCTCTCGCGTCCGGCCCTGGTTCAAGCCATGGTCCGGGGCGAGAGGGAATGGGAAGCGGTCGCCTCCTTCTGCGAAGCAGTCATGCTAGCGAAGGAGGCGGCGGAACGTGAGAGGGAGAGAACCTCCTCACGTCCCAGCCGCCGCGGGAGAAGCACCGGGCGTCGGGGGCCACGCCGTGATGGCTCTCGGCCACCGTAGGCGCGGGCCTGTGGACGGCGAGTAATGGGCTAGCTCGCCGTCCGTCCGTCGTATGACGACGGGCAGGCCGTGTCGACGGCGCGTTCGTGTTCCACGCGCGCCTCAAAGAGATGTCAGCAAACGGGAGGGGCCCGCAAGGGCCGGTGCCTGCCAGGGCTGCGGGACTGTTCGAAAGAGATACCGCGGCCCTGGAACATAAAGGGCCAATGAAAGAACATGGGTGTTTTTTAGTCAGTAAGAGTCTGACACTCCCTTCCGCTCCGCCCAGAGCGGGAGGAGTCATTTGATGATTTCTCACCCCCCAAAAAAAAAAAAAAAAAAAAGGGTCAATCATAATTATAATTTTGATTGCTCACCTTTGATGCGCTACTACAGTATACAGACATTTTTGAAACGTTATATTATTATTGCATTTCACGACATTGCACTAAAAACAAAAGAACATGGAAATGTCAAGTGCAAATTAAGCAGCCGTATAATATGACCACTTTAAGTATGCAGTTCAAGGTGAAGTTGCTTGTCAACAAAATTTGAATCGATATGTCACACTAAGTACATATAATAACAATAATAATAAAATTTGTTTATTTCTCTTCCATTATATATTTTAGTTCTGTGTTTTCCCACCTGCACAGATAAATTGGTAGGTGATAGTTGGTTGCATACAATAATTTTGTCTTTGACTGAATCAAGTATAGGTGCAAAGCCAATTAAGAAAATTATTTTTAATTAATGCGAAAGTATGTCGGTCTGTCCATTTAATACTCACGCATGAACGGCTAAAATGTTTTGGATGAAATTTGGCAGACGGATAGACCAGGCCATTTAATACTTTTTATCCTGGTAGTACGTTTGCGTAGCGACCTCCGCGCGTGTGAAGTCGCAGCCAAAAGTTTGCAAAATTATAATATGTGTAGCCAATCAAACTGCATAATTCCAAAAAGGGATACCTACTGTCACTCGACTATAATGAAACTTACAGCATTGTATAACAAATTAGGAACGGTTATTAATTTGAGCAGAGGTCACATGCCTGCCTTACTTTAATGAAATCCTACTTGGTAACAAAAAGAACAACTTTCGTGAGACCGAAGTTCTCATACAAGGCTAAATTAATTTACTTTTTCGCTTCCTTCTCTCAAAGAAATAAAACACAAATTAGAAGAACTTTGTGAGAGAAACTTCCCATAAAGTTCTCTAATTTGTGTAGTTAAATAAATAAATAATTTGTTTATTTAACTACACAAAAAAACAAATAATTAAAAAAATTAAAAAACACGCCTGCCATATCAAAAAGTGAACTAAAAAATTAAAAACAAGTTACATGATTTTAGTGTTGAATGGCCAAAAGGTAGGTACTAAATAGATTATATTATTTACTGTGCAATTAAAACGCCATTGTGCCAAAAGTGGAAAACTGAAAACCAATCTTTTCATTGCAGTCGGGGGACCTGTAAAGAACTATTCCAAGGAACCGTCCCCCGACTGCAATGAAAAGATTGGTTTTCAGTTTTCCACTTTTGGCACAATGGCGTTTTAATTGCACAGTAAATAATATAATCTATTTAGTACCTACCTTTTGGCCATTCAACACTAAAATCATGTAACTTGTTTTTACCCGACTGCGCGACGCAAAGGAGGGTAATGTGTTTATCAGTCTATGTATGTATGTTTGTTTCTATGTGGCGTTCTAGAGACCAAATGCGTAGGCCGATTTTGATAATTCTTACGTCAATCGATTCGTCTTAACCTTGCGAGTGTCACTAAAGACATGACAGTGATCAAAATTCACCACAGCGCCAACCAGACGCTATATTGTCAAAATGAAAAAAAAAAAATACGATGAACTATGTCAAGTGGGGTATCGTTGAATAGGTATTTTAAAATCATCTTTAGGTTCCTTTTATCATTTTTCATTTAAAATAACAGTTTAGGATATATAACGATTTAAAGTTGTTTAACAAAACAATCATTCTCGCTAATTTTCTTACTTATTGATTTGTTTTTATTTCAAGTATAAACGATATACAAACAAAAAAAAAACACTGAGAAAGCATGAAGAACAAATATTTTTGGTAAAAAAATAACTTTTATTCATCGCCAAGTCGCCGAGTAGAAAAAAGTTTACTTGCAAGCTCGATAGATGGCGTTGTTCATTTGATGCACGTTTGTGAATCGCGGTGTTAAGATTCTCCGCGTCTACTAATTGAATTCTTTGTTATGGATTTAAGTTTTCATACTTTACAACTGATTTTAGCATTTTTAGCTCATTAAGAGAGAATAGTTAACTGACTTTAGTGCGTACGTTTTGAAAATATTTAATTTGGATTCCTATTGTTTTTTGTTATCATCATTACATTTCTGTCACCAAAACTATTACGATTCACGACTCATAGTTCGGTAGGTAGGGTACATCAGTAGTTAATAAGTTTTTCGCTATAATATCTTAAAAACTGCGACTGCGAGTTAAACTTGAAAACCTGCGGCCTTTAACTGGCGAACGCCTTCAAAGAGAACGACAAAAATGGAAATCTATAGATTGGGTGATAATAGATGAGATTTCTATGGTACCTTACCTAACGCTACGGAATATTAATCTACGCCTTCACGAAATGAAGCATAATCAACTGCTCTTTGGTGGTTGTAATATTATTTTATTTGGTGATCTAATGCAATTGCCACCTGTGTCCAAAACAACTGGCGGGGCTTTTTGCTATCGACAACCTGCGACGTTAATAGGTGAAGTCAACCTCTGGCATCTATTTGATTTCTGTGAGTTACCACAAAATATGAGACAAGGACATGACACAACATTTGTGGATATATTAAATAATCTTAGAGTCGGTCAACTGACAATGCAACAATTGGAGATATTAGATAGTCGACGGGTAGAGGTAGACGATCTCAATGAAATCATTCGAGTTTTCCCAACTACTAGACAGGTCGATGAACATAATCAAAAGATGACAACTATATTGGCAAAAACTACTAGGTTGTATAAATTACATGCAGTTGATATATCAATAGAATCGAAAACATATGGTCAAAAACCGAAAAATGTATATGTTTCTGATGATCCTAACAAAACTGGAGGAATCGTTAAATATTTAACAATCGGTTTAGGATCACGAGTTATGTTACGAAGAAATTTGTATGTTATCCATGGTCTTGTTAACGGAGCAATGGGTGTTATAAGAACAATTGAGTGGTCAGCTCTTCGGAGGGACCAATTGGAACCCGGAGAATTGCCACAGGCTGTTTTTCTAGAATTTGACGACAAAGCAATTAAAACAATGTTCCTGGAGTAGGAGTCAGAATCGAACCATCGACGACAGAATTCGATGCACTGCGCGGACAGGGTAAAATAGAGCGAAAAATGTTGCCATTGATATTGTGCTGGGGTGTAACTGTACACAAGCTCCAAGGAACTACTTTGGACCGAGCTGTGGTTGACTTAAGTTCACGCATTTTTGCTAAAGGTCAAGCATATGTAGCTTTGAGCCGAGTTAGGTCTCTAGAGGGACTAATCATCAGTAGTTTAGACCACCGAAAGTTACTTAATAATCCCCACGATATTAACTCCCTCAATGAAATGACTAGATTGCGAAATTTACCATCTTATAACGAAGTCAATGAATCGTAACTAAAAAGTATAAAATAAAATAAAATAATTTAAAGAAAAACAAAAAACCCGACTGTGTAAAAACTAATTTTAAAACTAAAAAGAAAGAAACAAGCCCAGTAGTTTAAATCATAAATTCTAATGCAGAACAGAACGACTCACAGTCGGGGCCCATTCAAATTTTACCAATCAAATCTTCCCAAGGGGCCCCGACTCTGAGTCGTTCTGTTCTGCATTAGAATTTATGATTTAAACTACTGGGCTTGTTTCTTTCTTTTTAGTTTTAAAATTAGTTTTTACACAGTCGGGTTTTTTGTTTTTCTTTAAATTATTTAATTTTTTAGTTCACTTTTTGATATGGCAGGCGTGTTTTTTAATTATTTGTTTTTATTTTAATCCTTTTAGTGATAAAACAATATTTTTGCAAACGCACAATGTCCCACGAAAGGTAAATTTTATTTTTTACTGGCATATGCCCGCGGTTTCGCCCGCGTGGAGTTCGGGAATTGCCCACGGGATCTTACTTCTGGGATAATAAGTAATCTATGTGCTAAACCAGACTATAATCTATCTCTGTGCCACGTTTCATCAAAATCTGTTCAGCCGTTCTGGCGCCATTGAGTAACAAACATCTATCCATCCAAACTTTCGCATTTATAATAGTTTATCTATCTATATATATAAAATTCAAAGTCCTGACTGACTGACAGAGATATCAACACACAGCCCAAACCGCTGGCCCTAGAGCAATGAAATTTGGAGTGTGTATTCTTTGTGAAGAGTAGGTATCCACTAAGAAAGGGTTTTTCGAAATTCTACCCCTAAGAGGGTAAAATGGGGTGTTGAGTTTTCTATGAAACTTTTTATTCTCGCGGTCGATGGACTTGAAAATTTGTGTACCTACTCTGCAGTTACAATTATGAGAAACTTGTATCAAAGTTTTTCCAAAATCATCCCTCAATATGAAATTCAAAGTCCTGACTGACTGACTGATATATCAACTTACAGCCTAAGCTGTTGGTGTTAAAGACATGAAATTTAAAGGGTGTATTCTTTGTGAAGAGTAGGTATCCACTAAGAAAGGGTTTTTCGAAATTCCACCCCTAAAGGGGAGAAATGGGGTGTTGAATTTTCGGTAAAACTTTTTATTCTCGGGTCGATTGACTTAAAAGTCTACATACTCTTCAGTTAAAACTATGAGAAATGTATATCACAGTTTTTCCAAAATCATCCCCCAATATAAAATTCAAAGTCCTGGCTGACTGATATATCAACGCAGAGCCCAAACCGCTGGTCCTAGAGAAATGAAATTTGGAGGGCGTATTCTTTGTGAAGAGTAGGTATCCACTATGAAAAGGTTCTTCGAAATTCCACCCCTAAGAGGGTAAATTGGTGAGTTGAATTTTCTGTGAAACTTTTTACTGTCGGGGTCGATTGACTTGAAAGTTTGTGTACATACTCTGCAGTTAAAATTGTGAGAGATGTGTATCACAGTTTTTCCAAAATCATCCCCCAATATAAAATTCAAAGTCCTGGCTGACTGATATATCAACGCAGAGCCCAAACCGCTGGTCCTAGAGAAATGAAATTTGGAGGGCGTATTCTTTGTGAAGAGTAGGTATCCACTATGAAAAGGTTTTTCGAAATTCTACCCCTAAGAGGGTAAAAATGGGTGTTATGTTTTCTATGAAACTTTTTATTCTCGAGGTCGATTGAATTGAAAATTTGTGTACATACTCTTCAGTTAAGAAGAGATTAATTATGAGAAACGTGTATCACAGTTTTTCCAAAATCATCCCCCAGTATGAAATTCAGTCCTGTTTTTTTTCGGTTTTTTCGTCATGGGTGTCATTTTCGTGGTTTTTGGGGCCGCCAATGACGAAAATGAGGTCAAAATATAAAAATTCAAGACGACGCCCATGAAGATTTTAGGTTTTTTCGTCATGGGTGTCATTTTCATGGCTTTTGGGGTCGCTGATAACGAAAATGTGGCCAAAATATAAATCGATGATGGCGCCAGAAAAAAAATTCAGTTATTTCGTCATGAGTGTCATTTTCGTGGTTTTTGGGGTCGCTTATAACGAAAATTAGGTCAAAATGAAATTCAGGATGGTGCCGATGAAAATTTTTGGTTTTTCTTCATGAATGTCATTTTCGTGGTTTTTGGGGTCGCTGATAACGAAAATGTGGTCAAAATGAAAATGCAAGATGGTGCGGACGAAAATATTTGGTTTTTTCGTCATGGATGTCATTTTCATGGTTTTCAGGGTCGCTGATATCGAAAATTAGGTCAAAATGAAAATTCTAAATGGCATCAACCATTTTTTTTAGATTTTTCATCAGGGTTATCATTTTCATAGTTTTTGAGGTCACTGATAACGAAAATGAGGTCCAAATAAACATAGGAAAAAAAACAAGTCTCATTTTTTCTTAGGTTTCCCCTGACTCAATTTTCACTCTTCGCCACTGGTACCTAACAAAGTGGCAAAGGGTCCACTTAGAAAGGGTTTTTCGAAATTCCACTCCTTTTTTTTGTTTTTTTGGAGGGTGGGAAATCATCAAATGACCCCTCCCGCTCTGGGCGGAGCGGAAGGGAGTGTCAGACTCTTACTGACTAAAAACCATCCATGTTCCTTCTTTGGCCCTTTATGTTCCAGGGCCGCGGTATCTCTTTCGAACAGTCCCGCAGCCCTGGCAGGCATCGGCCCTTGCGGGCCCCTCCCGTTTGATGACATCTCTTTGAGGCGCGCGTGGAACACGAACGCGCCGTCGACACGGCCTGTCGTCATACGACGGACGGACGGCGAGCTAGCCCATTACTCACCGTCCACAGGCCCGCACCTACGGTGGCCGAGACCCATCACGGCGTGGCCCCCGACGCCCGGTGCTTCTCCTCCCGCGGCGGCTGGGACGTGAGGCTCTCTCCCTCTCACGTTCCGCCGCCTCCTTTGCTAGCATGACTGCTTCGCAGGAGGAGGCGACGGCTTTCGATTCCCTCTCGCCCCGGACCATGGCTTGAACCAGGGCCGGACGCGAGAGGTCGTCGCCGCCAATCGCCGCTACGAGGACACGGCGGTGCTCCGCCCAAGCGGAGCAGACCTCCACGGTGTGCTCCACCGTGTCCTCCAGGCGATCCTCGCAATGATAGCACCGAAATTCCACCCCTAAGAGGACAAATTGGGGTGCTGAGTTTTCTGTGAAACTTTCTATTCTAGGTGTCGATAGACTTGAAAGTCTACATACTCTACTTACAGTTTTTCCAAAATCATCCCGCAATATAAAATCAAAGTCCTGACTGACTCACTGATATATCAACCACTGGTCTTAATGACATGAAATTTGAAGGATGTATTCTTTGTTTTGAAATGGGGGTTGAATTTTCTGTGAAACTTAATACTCTCTGGGTCGGTTGACTCAAAACTCTTGTTTTTGATATAACACGATGTAGTTTAGAAATATTTTTATTTTCATTTTTTAATTTACGACCCAAAAGTGGCTCCCCTGTTTAAAATTAATTTGTACGTCCGTCTTTGAATCAATGACTTACATATATGTACCAAATTTCAACTCCATCGGCCCGGTAGTTTCAGAGTAAATTGGCTGTGACAGACGGACAGGCAGACAGACAGACACGCGAGTGATCCTATAAGGGTTCCGTTTTTCCCTTTGAGGTGCGGAACCCTAAATACTAATATTACATATATATCTTACATAAACTATTTATTAATGCGAAAGTTTGGATGAATGGATCTTTGTTACTCAATCACGCCAGAACGGCTGATCAGATCTGGATGAAACTTGGCACAGAGATAGATTATAGTCTGATACAAATAGATGTAGATTATTTATTATCCCAGAAGTAGGCAAGATCCCGTGGGCAATTCCCGAACTGCACGCGGGCGAAGCCGCGGGCAAAAGCTAGTTTAAGATATAATGTATTGTGTAAAATTAGTTTTTACTTTTAAAGTTGATTAGGTAATAAAGAATAGTTAGTGTAAGTATTTAATTTTATTTGAATAATTCAGACACACCCGCATTATTTTACATGTACTTACTTATTACTTGCAAATATTAGTTCATAGTAATATTAAAATCAATTATATTACTTTAATATTGAAACCTTTTTTTTTGGGTTGGGAAATCATCAAATGACCCCTCCCTCTATGGGCGGAGCGGAAGGGAGTGTCAGACTTTACTGACTAAAACCCATCCATGTTCCTTCTTTTGCCCTTTGTGTTCCAGAGCCGCAGTATCATTTCGAACAGTCTCGCAACCTTGACAGGCATCGGCCCTGGCGGGCCCCTCCAGTTTGCTGACATCTTTTTGAGGCGCGCGTGGAACATCAACGCGCCGTCGACACGGCTTGTCGTCATAAGATGAACGGACGGCGAGCGAGCCCATTACTCACCGTCCACAGGCCCGCGCCTAACGGTGGCCGAGGGCCACCACGTGACCCCTGATGCCCGGGGCGTCTACCTCTCTAACCACTCCTCGAAGAGGGGACTTATCGCCACTATTGTGGCGTGCCCTGGACGGGGTTGCGACAGTCGCTCTCTCCATGTCGCCATGAGATCGCGCCGGAGGTCTGTCCGCTGAGCGACAATTTGCCGTGGCAGCGGAATTCCCCCCCTCGTGCAGGTGCGCGAGGACTATCGCCTCCAGATCTCATGGCGGCACCGCACGATCTCCGGCGAGGAGGCGATCCTCCTTGCCGGAGATCGTGCGGTACCCACGGACCAGCCTTACGGCTACCACCTTTTGGGGCGGGTTCAGGTAGTGGGCGGCTCGCCACCTCAAGGAACGCGCCCCTACCGGAGCCCCGTAAAGGGCCAAGGACCGCACGACCCCCGCATAGTGCCTCCGGCAGGAGGCGTTTGGGCCCCTCAGGTTGGGCAAGAACCGCTTAAAAGCAGCAAATATTGATACCTTGGTTTGAGATTGGGCACCGGCGACGACAATCAAATGATTTATTAAGAATCTACTTATAGACATAATACGTTTACATAATATTTAATATCAATGTCGCGTATCACGAGCCAACTCGAAAATCGGGATTTCACATATATTTACAGACACGTCTACCTCAGAAAAATCCTACCTACTTACTAATAGGTAAATACTCCCGCGCCCTGCACGCCCTGTGCAACACTGCGCGCTATGCGCCTGTCTACGTGAGTTTGTAAGCCCTATTTGACAATGTTGGGGAACGATTTTGGAAAATAAAACTCTGATACACGCGTCTCATAATTTTAATTGAAGAGTTTGTACACCAATTTTCGAGTCAACGGACATAAAGTATATAAAGGAATATAAAGTTTCATAGAAAATTTAACCCCCATTTCTTAGGGGTGGAATTTCGAAAAAACCCTTTCTTAGTGGACCTACTCTTCACAAAGAATACACCCTCAAATTTCATGTCTTTAAGACCAGTGATTTAGGCTATGCATTGATATATCAGTCAGTCAGGACTTTGAATTTTATATTGCAGGATGATTTTGAAAAAACTGTGATACACGTTTCTCATAATTTTAACTGAAAGAGTACGTACACAAAAATTTTCAAGTCAATCGACCCCGAGACTAAAAAGTTTCATAGAAAATTCAACACCCCATTTCACCCTCTTAGGGGTAGAATTTCGAAACACCCTTTCTTAGTGGATACCTACTCCTCACATAGAATACACCTTCCAAATTTCATGACTCTAGGACCAGCGGTTTGGGCTGTGCGTTGATATATCAGTCAGTAAGGACTTTGAATTGTATGTGTAAAAGATTTAATTTCTGTTTTTGTTTATTAGTGAACGAATGCATATTGAATACTACTGTTACATATTTTTGTTATGTACTAAGCAAGCTCTAGACGATGATAGTATTCGTAGTCAAATTTTCATGAAAAAACCAAAATATTTCAGTTTTTTTCAGGAACCATGGCTCCCCCTTTATATTTTTGAAAATGTTCACTAGCCTATGTTACCCGGAATAACTCAACGCTTATAATGATACCACATACATTGAAATCGGTTAAGCCGTTTAGAAGTTATGGTGGAATAAAGAAACTCACAAACATACATACATACATGAACCCTAAAAACATAACACTCCTTTTTTTGGGCAGTCGTGTAAAAACCGCACAAAATAAAAAAATTATTTATTTATTTAACTAGTTTGTCTATTTGCGGTCTAGAAATTCAAAAAAAAATTATTCGAGTGATTTCTGTTAGCTCTCGAAGCTAACAGAAATCACTCGGATAAAATTTTTTTCTTCCGTACGACTGCTGAGCATGAGGTCCTGAGTTCAATTCCCAGGTCGGGTAAAGTGTTATTGGGTGTTTCTATCAGAAATTTCTCAGTAGCAGCCACGGAGTGTGGATTTGTGCTAGTCTGATGGCAATAGGCTCGCCCTTATTGCATGGGACTTAAACATAACTTGCGAAATGTGTGTCTACTGGTGCACTTCTGTCTAACCCTTTGGAGATTACAGGCGCGGTGTTATGTGTTTATTTTATGATATTTTGCTCAGTGTTATGGCAGTAACAGTACGCTGCAAATCAGTGGTAACAAAATTAGTATAAGCTGGATATTTTCTTTTGTATTGTAACTCCTAAGATACGTCAGCTCAAGGTCAAAGCCTTACCACCGACCTTGAAATCGACTGCACGTAAATAAATATGCTAAATCTAGTAAAATGCTTATTCAAGTGTCTAGAAAAGAAATGGTATTGCTCGTTTATTTGACTAGTTTTGACAGAGGTGCCGCCGTATTTTCCGTCTCATATATTTTTGGAATTTGTTAGGCAAATAGCCCCACTTTGCTGTCTAGATCATTTTTTCAACGTCTTATAAACTACTAGCTTTTGCCCGCGGCTTCGACCGCGTGGATGTCGAAAAATATCCGACGGGAACGTACTACCAGGATTTAAAAATTACCTTTAATCCAGCTTACAGTAACAAACATAGTTACATCCCCCTTCCCTTCCCTCCCTTTTAACCCTTCGGAGGTAGAATTATCAAAAACGCTGAGACACGTATAAATTAATTTTCAATCGTCAGCCTAAACACAAAATTTGAAGATCATAACTTCAAAACTGACGGACTTTTATATCAATGGGACTTTCTTAAAAAACTTCCATCCCCTATTTTACCCCTTTAGGGGAGAATTTCTCAAAAATCCTTTCTTAGTGGATACTCACTCTTCACAAAGAACACACTCTCCAAGTTTCATATCTCTAGGACCAGGTGGTTTGGGCTGTGTCTGTATATATCACCCAGTCAGTTAGTCAGTTTGCCATTATATATTTAAACACATAATAATAAAGAAGATTTTCGATCAAATTATTACCTTATAGTTCATTCTCGTTTAGCTTTGTTGTTTATGGATGCATATGTTTTTCGGGTTTTTCGTTCCATATCGATAAACGATTTATATTCCGCTTTCCTTTTATCAATATCAAGCATATGCCACATCATCACTTTCGTGAACTTATACCTACTTAAGATAGTTTTCATCCTCGATTTTCCTCAAGCGAATTATTCTTAAACGGTGCCAATATTGAGGTAGAATTTTGTTTGCTAAGGAACAACTGAGCTTGTTCTTTAGCAAGCAAAATTCTACGCTAACGCGGAAAGACTAAAGTTGAGATTTGAGTAGCTAAGAATAGGTCAAGTAATGGACCCATTGCTTATCACAATGATCAGTCTCAAAAGGCACATATAAGAACTTCAACTTACAACATATGGAAGGGATGCAAAGGATATGAAAGAACCAAAAATAACGAATTCCGATTTTTGTCCCTACATCAATTTTCGTAGGGAGTAAAGTTCGTATCATCATAAAAAAATCGCATAAACTGCCTTATGCCATAAAAAGGAGGTCACACAGTAGCAGCAGCAGGGTAAGGTTAATAAATCTATAAGGCTATTCTCTATTAAATTATCGCGAAAAATTGGTCAGACGTTTTTTGCGATTTGTCATTGTCAATATCCCAATTTCATGAGCGAAATTGCTTCGAGCCAACATAATCGTAACATTACCGGCATTGCTGTTCAGACAAATCCACGAAAAATAAGGCTATCTATCATGAACAAATGCCTAGCCATAACCTTTAGTTACAAAAAAGGAAAGATCAATTATATTTGAGGAATATAAACCAAAAAAATCTCATTTTTCGTTATCAGAAATTGTTTGGCCTGGTATTTGTATGTTGAATCGATACCTAACTACTAATTGAATACTAAACACAAAATCGTGAATCCTGTTTAAAACTTCGATACTATTTTAACCTTATGAACAAATTACGTACATCCACACATTTTTGTTGCATTAAAGTACTATCCGGGTTCGCATCTTGGACATTAATTTAATACGAATATTATAACTATCATAATATTTACTGCTACTTGCATCCGTAAACAAACCTGTGATACCTACCTACTTGGAAATTACTAAGTATAAAAACACCAAAACGTGTGAGCTAAATAATCATTTAATGATTAACATCCTGCATTCGCATAGGTATTTTCCACATTTTTCGTGATATACGAAGAGCAAAACAAAATCATAAAATTGTAATAATAATCGTTCAGTCGTAACCAATCGCCACACACAGAAGACAGGAACCCAGATAGTATGTAATATGATTATATCTTTTATCTTGGAATATTACGAAGAATCCACATTCATAATACATGTTCTATTGCCACAAAGCATTGTTGACCTTAAGTCTACGACATGAATAATTATTTTATACATCGTCACTGACTTTGGGAACTGTAAACATATCCCATGATTAGTTTATGGAAAGCAGTTGGAAGAGGTCTATTTAAATAACACATTAAACCAATAATTTAGAGAACCTACTTCTTTTTTCAGCGAATAAAATGACACTGAAAAACACGCAACAGGTTTTCTATGAAATGCAGCAAATTTTGATGAGTCAATCATTATCCAATTGTGGAACAAGTTAGAAAAACGAGAATGAGTAATGGTATTTAACACAATGGACACCTGTGCGTGTGATACACAATAAGAAAGAATAACAAAAAGTGTATGAATGATGATAGCAGCAAGAAACTTAGAAGCAGTTAACCTCATAATGACATTAGCGCTTAAAGAATAACGATGACTAATGACCGATTTCTTTTCTAGCCTGCTTTGTCCAACTCCTGGGCAAAGGCCTCCCTCCACTCTTTCCATTTCTCGTGAAACCGCGCGTCCTCCTTCCAGTTCTGACGAACCTGATGATTTGTTTAGAGTTTTAAATACTTATGTCTGTTAAACTCATCATCTGCCTGTCCTTTTCCGAACCACGTTAGGGTTATACACAGTCTTACAGGTATTTCCAACCTTTTACCCTATGCGCCTCACAATTTTCTGCCAATCTACCACTCCCCATACGATTTTTTTTTGTATTTTCTTTGCAAGAGGAGGCGAAATGGAAATGGATACCAAATTTCAAAAAATCCAGTCATTCGGTAACACGATACTCTTGGAACCGATTCCCGTAATGGCAGCATACATAATATCTAAGCATAACTGTAAGAATATTACGTAAAGGTAATCAAGAACGAATGTTTTTTGACCCTCGGTTAAATTCGTGGTTCGTATAGTTACTACCTGCCCAAATGGAGAACAAACGGCATCTCAGCGGACACTACCCGTCAAAGCAGGAAATATCACACGAATAGTATTCTTGCCTCAAAAATATTGATACAATTTTTTTTTTTAATGTAATAGTTTTGATAAATAAAAAATAAAATTTGGAAATAAATAGATTTTTTAAATTTTTCACGTCATCTGTTTTTTTTATCTAGATTGGGCCTGTGTTTCGTACCTGACCACTCTGAGAAGAAACAGCCGAAACAAACTTAGAGGGATTATCTTTTAAGGTCCAAACATAATCTTGGTCATCTCACATGAGGACTTTGCAGATTAGTGTCTGAGATGGTATTTTGAAGAAAGAACCACACAACAACAACATTATAGTCATGCATGACACAGAATCATAGCCGATCTTGTGAAGGCCTCGGGAATCCACTGTATGCTCTTGAATACAGTACAGGACCGGTCGATGTTGTCGATGTCTTTGAATGCAATGATGATAATGATGATTATTACAGATATGGAAAATAGGTTATTTTCGAGGTCAAACGCCTCTTAAAGTCTCCAACTCTCCATATTGTTATGTTTTGTTAGTGGAGGGGTGCTTAAAGCTAGCTGACTACAAGCAATGCCTGGTGTATGTATTTTGGTATGCAACCATTTTCGTATAATGTAGTTTCGTGTAATTACATTTGTAACTTGTTGTACTGGCAAATATTTTGTTAATATAATTAGTGAAGTGACACACCTGTCGGAAATTACGTGACGGAAATTCGGCGTCCATATTTTTTCTGTGAAGATTACAGTATTTATACAGGTAATTAAATAAACGCTGTACACACAAACACTCTGCGTAATTTCACCAGCTAGCTGTTTGATAATAATATGTTTCTATACTTAAAGATAAATTCCTGTTTTTAACCGAATTAAAAAAGGAAGAGGTTAAGCAATCGGCCGTCATTTTTTTTAAATGTATGTACACCGATTTCTCGGTGATAACGGGGCCGATTTACAAGATTCCATTATCATTTGGTATAAGAAGCCCGCACGGTGGTTTCGAGTAAATTTTATTCACTTTGTTACAGCAGTTTAAGTGTTAGCTTCTCTTTTACTTATTTTTGCTTCTTTGCCTATTTTGATGACATTATGATTATCATAATAACTTCTAGTTACAATGTAAAATTTTTATTCTATGACAAGAAATATCACAACTAAAAAGAGTAAAAACAAATAATTAAAAAAATTAAAAAACACGCCTGCCATATCAAAAAGTGAACTAAAAAATTAAAAACAAGTTACATGATTTTAGTATTGAATGGCCAAAAGGTAGGTACTAAATAGATTATATTATTTACTGTGCAATTAAAATGCCATTGTGCCAAAAGTGGAAAACTGAAAACCAAACTTTTCATCGAAGTCGGGGGACCTGTTAAGAACTATTCCAAGGAACCGTCCCCCGACTGCAATGAAAAGATTGGTTTTCAGTTTTCCTTTTTTGGGCACAATGGCATTTTAATTCACTCGCGTTTTTTTACATGTACTTACTTATTACTTGCAAATATTAGTTCATAGTAATCAATTATATTACAGTGAAATATTGATATCCTTTTTTTGGGATGAGAAATTATCAAATGCCCGCTCTGGGCGGAGCGGAAGGGAGTGTCAGACTTTTACTGACTAAAAGCCATCCATGTTCCTTCTTTTGCCCTTTGTGTTCCAGGGCCGCGGTATCTCTTTCGAACAGTCCCGCAGCCTTGGTAGGCATCGGCCCTTGCGGGCCTCTCCTGTTTGCTGACATCTTTTTGAGCCGCGCGTGGAACACCAACGCGCCGTTGATACGGCCTGTCGTCATAAGACGGGCAGACGGCGAGCTAGCCTATTACTCACCGTCCACAGTTCCGCGTCTACTGTGGCCGAGAGCCATCACGTGGCCCCTGACGCCCTGGGCGTCTCCCGCGGCGGCTGGGACGTGAGGTTCTATCCCTCTCACGTTCCGCCACCTCCTTCGCTAGCATGACTGCTTCGCAGAAAGAAGTGACGGCTTCCGATTCCCTCTCGCCCCGGACCATGGCTTGAACCAAGGCCGGACGCGAGAGGTCGCCGCCGCCAATTGCCGCTACGAGGACACGGCGGCGGTGCTCCGCCCAAGCGGAGCAGACCTCCATGGTGTGCTCCACCGTGTCCTCCGGGCGATCCTCACAATGATAACACCCGTGCGTTTCCGCCCGATTCGGTGCAGGTACCTCCCGAAACAACCGTGTCCGGTGAGGACCTGCGTCAGGCGGAAGGTGAGGGCGCCGTGGCGCCTCTCTAGCCGCTCCTCAAAGAGGTGACTTATCCACTATTGTGGCGTGCCCCACACGGGGTTGCGACTGTCGCTCTCTTCATCTGGCCATGACATTGCTCCGTAGGTCTGTCCGCTGAGCGACAATTTGCCACGGCAGCGGAATTCCCCCCAGCGTAGTGCCTCCGCGCGCCACTTGTGCAGGCGCGCGAGAACTATCGCCTATAGATCCCATGGCGGCAATCCGGCAAGGAGGCTCGCCGCCTCGCCGGAGATCGTGCGGTACCCACGGACCAGCCTTACGGCTACCACCTTTTGGGGCGCGTTCAGGTAGTGGGCGGCTCGCCGCCTCAAGGAACGCGCCCATACCGGAGCCCCGTAAAGGGCCGTGAACCGCACGACCCCCGCGTAGAGCCTCCGGCAGGAGGCGTTTGAACCCCTCAGGTTGGGCAAGAGCCGCTTGAAGGCAGCAAATATTGATACCTTTGTTTGAGATTGGACACCGGTGACGACAATCAAATGATTTATAAGGAATCTACTTATAGACGATACTTTTACATAATAAAATTAATATCAATGTTACGTATCACGAGTCAACGCGAAAATCGGGATTTCACACATATTTACAGACACGTCTACCCCAGAAAAATCCTACCTACTTACTAATAGGTAAATACTCCCGCGCCCTGTACGCCCTGTGCAACGCTGCGCGCCATGCGCCTGTCTACGTGAGTTTGGTAGCCCTATTTGACAATGTTGGGGAATGATTTTGGAAAATAAAATTCCGATACACGCGTCTCATAATTTTAATTGAAGTGTGTACACAAATTTTCGAGTCAACGGACCCAGAGAATATAAAGTTTCACAGAAAATTCTACCCCCCATTTCTTAGTGGTGGAATTTCGAAAACACCCTTTCTTAGTGGACCTAGTCTTTACAAAGAATACACCCTTCAAGTTTCATGTCTTCAAGACCAGTGGTTTAGGCTGTGCGTAGATATATCAGTCAGTCAGTCAGGATTTTGAATTTTATATTGGGGATGATTTTGGAAAAACTGTCATACACGTTTCTCATCATTTTAACTGAAGGGAATGTACACAGATTTTCAAGTCAATTGACCCCGAGAATAAAAGTTTCACAGAAAGTTTAACACCCCATTTCACCCTCGTAGGGGTGGAAATTCGAAAAACCCTTTCTTAATGTATACCTACTCCTTACAAAGAATACACCCTCCAAATTTCATGTCTCTAGGACCAGCGGTTTGGGCTGTGCGTTGATATATCAGTCAGTCAGGTCTTTGAATTTAATATGTAAAAGATTTAATTTCTTTTTTTTTTTATTACTGAACGAATGCATATTGAATACTACTGTTACATATTTTTATTATGTAATAAGCAAGTTCTAGACGATGATAGTATACGTAGGCAAATTTTCATGAAAAAACCAAAAAATTTCAGATTTTATTCAGGAACTATGGCCCCCCTTTACATTTTTAAAAAATTTTACTAGCCTATGTTACCCGGAATAACTCAACGCTTCTAATGATACCACATACATTGAAATCGGTTAAGCCGTTTAGAAGTTATGGTGGAATAAAGAAACTCACAAACATACATACATACATGAACCCTGAAAACATAACACTCCTTTTTTTGGGCAGTCGTGTAAAAAATAAACGTTTTTGCAAAAAAAACCGTCTTCCAAGAAAACAGAAGTTGGTAGAAAGAAAGCCAATGAAACAAAGTCACGACTTTTTTTGTGTTTTTTAGAAGTCAGGTTTTTGTTGTTTAATGTTCTCTAGAACATAGTAGCGGCTTAAAATAACAACATGCACTAAGTCACTTTTACCTACTGAAAATCCGTGTCTCTCTCTTTTACTTATTTTTGCTTCTTTGCCTATTATGATGACATGATGATTATCATAATAACTTCTAGTTACAATGTAAAATTTTTATTCTATGACAAGAAATATCACAACTAAAAAGAGTAAAAAAAAACGTTTTTGCAAAAAAAACTGTCTTCCAAGAAAACAGAAGTTGGTAGAAAGAAAGCCAATGAAACAAAGTCACGACTTTTTTTTGTGTTTTTTTAGAAGTCAGGTTTTTGTTGTTTAATGTTCTCTAGAACATAGTAGCGGCTTAAAATAACAACATGCACTAAGTCACTTTTACCTACTGAAAATCCGTGTTCCCATGCGTCAGAGACGCCTCAAACCAAAATGACATATTATAACTGCCTAGTTTTACACTTTACTATTTTACTTTCTACTCTTGCATGGACACTACCTGTTTAATTATTGCAAAAAGATTATGGTGTTGTTAGCTTTGTCCTGTCTCATCATCATCTGCCTAGCCTTTTCCTAACTATTTTGGGGTCGGCTTCCAGTCTAACCGGATGCAGCTGAATACCAGTATTTTACGTGGAGCGACTGCCTATCTGACCTCCACAACCCAGTTAGTTCGGTTTGTTCCCGTTCAGTTACACCATGTTGTGTTACACTGTTACTCATTGGGAGAAAATATCCCGACAAGTAACACTGTGACTCAATGCCACGTTTTTATTCCCATTAATTAACACTGTAACTCAACAAAACGCTGTATTCCGTAAGTAACACCTTTTTGAGTAAAATTATTGTTAGACTTAATGCAAAGACCTAGACTTAATGCAAAGATTATCCCACCGCAATCTCTAAACACCCGTACTTGATGTATATATTAGGCTCAAAGGCCGAAAACACTCATTGAGCGAAAAAACCGATCACATCGCGATGTGGCAATTTCAAAACGATCATTAAGGGTAGCGTTGTGGCTCTTTTAAAAACGACCACATCGCGATATTAGGGTACAGTATTATTATTAGGGTACAGTGTTAATTAATGGGAATAAAAACGTGGCATTGAGTCACAGTGTTACTTGTCGGGATATTTTCTCCCAATGAGTAACAGTGTAACACAACATGGTGTAACTGAACGGGAACAAACCGTTAGTTCGGGCCACTGAGTAGCTTTGTCCTGTCTATCGCAAGGATATTTAAAGCTTTTGATGGTACATTATGGCACAAACGTCACCACTTTTCCAACCTATCATCATTAAATAGGGTAATGATGTTAGATTGGAAAAGTGGTGACGACGACGGCAGACCGTCATTTACTAAGGGAATAGCTACGTGATAAGTTTTTGTAGTCCCGTATGTTTATCTCAATTTCGCAGATGTGTTGTCATCGGATGCCGTCCCTAAACGATTTATCTTTGTTTGTGACCTTTTGATCATGTGTGGGGCTTTTATTTAAATTCGACAAATGTGACGTGGTGTATTCCCCGATGAGGTGGGAAGAAATGTATGGTGCCTCAAATACCTGTGATTCTCCCGAAATAATAAATTTATCCATGGTATGACAATTTCGGACTTTTTGTTAGTTTTGGACAACTTGGGACTATTTGTTATCTAGAGTAAAATTTTGGTGAAGAGTTAAGAATACCTCGTACCGTCCACTATAATTATATCTACCACTTTTTATTAATTTTGTTTTAACGTTTCTTTTTTATCTCCATCTTCAAAACCGTGAAATAATCACGGTATCGATTCTCAGAATAACTCGAAAATGAAAATCAGTTACCAAACTAAACAACACTGTTTGGTATCTAGATATACATTATGAGTTTTCAGTTACACCAAAACACTTTAACAGCACGTGGCATTTCCACGTGTTCAGAAAAGCCGATATTTACTACCGCTTTCAATAGTACTAACCGTTCTTCTTGTACGTGTTCTATTTCAAGCGCAAAGTTAGACGGCACAAGGGCTTTTTTTAATTTTTCGATCTTCCGATCTCTTGCCAGTCGTATGGGATTATCGTCCAATCGGCCTATAAAAGTGAGGGAAGACTGTGCAGGTGTATTTGCCCACTTATGTGCGCAGTCGATTAAGATTTTGATTACTCACTCACAGGCCTTTGTCTGGTAGAGGACCCACACGTATTCCCCTCAGAGTTTTCGACGGTAAAATAGGTTTTAGGATGTTTTTTATCTGTCGAGGTTTTTGTTTTCTAATTTATTGGCTATCTCCTTAGACAATGTATTCAGAAAGAAAAGAAAAACGTGTGAATAGGTTTGTAAAAACCTATTAACAAAATAAACATCATTTATACTACTATTCTAGAAAAGGTGAAATGGCTAGTAACATGAAACCTCTGGTTTAATAATAGTTGAACACTGATTGCCAATTAATGTACATACAGTAGTATTGATGTATAGGCCAGACAGTATTGTTCGATATATCGGTCTTTAGACATTCATATTCAGATCAATACTGCTGCCTACCAAGGGCACATTAAGCGCATAGTAGAGGCATCAAAACCAATTTAAGGTGGTCTCTTATTCCGTAATAAAGCAGTATAGTCATGGCTCAGTGGTAATGGCTAAATTATTGATCGTTGGTTCAAAACGGTGAAGTAAACCATCGTGAGAAAATGCGGCAACTCCTACAATCAAAACTTTGAAGAAATGTGGCATCTTAGTAACAACTCGTACTATACCCACTTCTTTGACAGGGAAGAGGCCTGTGTGCCACCATCATCTGCCACGCCTTTTCCCAACTATGTTGGGGTCGGATTCCAGTCTAACCGGATACAGCTGAATACCAGTATTTTACAACGACAACAACAAAATTTATTTAAGGCTACAATGGCCCATAAATATATACCATAAAAACTAACATTATATAAAGTAAATACAAAACTTCTGTTAATAAATAAAACTTAAAACTGTGTTAGTAGTACTTCACTTGTTAACATTTCACATAGAGCGTCTGCCTATCTGACCTCCAAAACCTAGTTTGTAACTGGCTAATACGATACCCCTTGGTAAGACTGATTGTCAGACTTTCGGGCCACTGATTTCCTGTAACCTAGGTACATATATATATATATATATTCCACCAGTGTCAAAAATATATTCTTATTCTATTGACCCCAGGTCGAAGTGGTACCATCGACCGTGCGATCGACTGTACCTTTCAATTTATTTTAAATTCGTAACAAGGTTCAATAAATAATCTATTGTGAGAAAATCCAAATATGTTTGTACTGTGTTGTTGTTTGTGATCGAGTAACTTCGAATACCAAAACTAAACCCTTTATATTTAATAACAGCTGTATTTAATAAATGGTTATTCTAAGTTATAACTGCGAAGTTAAAATTGAATATTGATTTTGATTCAAATTGAAAACAAGCGTTTGGCTCAGCCAATAAATTAACAGATGTTTCTTTTGGTGACTATTCCAGTTTTTATTTTTGTATAATTATGATACAAACTCGTCATTATATTACATTCATGAAATTGTGTATAGAAGTCAATTATCATTATTTATAATCGATGCATTCAGTTGAATTCAAATGTAAAAGATCAACATCTTGTTATCAAACAAGGACTGCAAATTTTAATGCTAAACCGCAACAGATTAAGTTTTGCGTAGGATGGGTGTCTACCCAAAAATGCGGGCGGGTTCATGGCCCTCAACTTCTATCCTAATTAGTCAGTAGGGTAATAATACAAAAATTCCCTAAGAAACCATCGAAAAACCAAAGAATTTAACTATTGACGCAAACTCTGTGGCGGCGCACTTAATTGTTACAGCCAACTAATTTTAAATACCTTAGAGACTAACTTCAACAACTTTCCAGTTGATTTTGTCTAGATTTTATTTATTTATTTATTTACGGCTCTCCAACAACTTATTCACTAATACACATACAATAAACACAGTAGGATTTTTAGATTACAGTGAACTTGTCAATTATAGGATTACAGACTTCCAATTATAGGATTACATTTTCTGTTGAATTTAGGGAAAACAGTACAATAATAAGGAAGTTTTAGGACGGAAGTAATGGGCCTTTCAGGCTTCTGGTGAGGATAATGTATTCATCTGAAGCTTGAAAGAGCTTTTTATAAATAACCACAAAATTTATTCCGTCCTAATACAAGAAGTACTAAGACGGAATTTGAAAATGGACGAATTTTGTGGTTCATTTCTAACTAAATGAACGAATACATACAAACTATGTATGTTGAGATCAGCTTCCAGTCTAACTGGATGCAGCTAACATCATTTAATATTCCAAAACATTCTGCATAAAATAATGGATATGTCGAACATGCCGCAAAAATTCGTAGTCAGCAGCCAGGTCCGCCATTTTTCATTCTGTATATCATCGCTCCGATCGGCTGAACTTGTATTCAGAGAAAGTAATCTTTCACATGTTCATACACTCCAAAATAGAAACACTATAAAATATGAAGCTTGCCTCGTAAAACGTGGGTAAAACTTCAATCGGAGAAATGCAACGAAGGAAAAATGCATTTGTTTTAAATGCAGACCCCTAAGGTCGTGATGGATGAAGTTTAAGGGCTGTTTTTATGTCCTCTTGTGGCAAACAAACACTTAGGAAAATAGGGTCGGTCAATAATAGTTGGGAAGAGATTCAGAAAGAATTTGGCAGATGAAACGACTCTTCGGTTATTAAGTAGGTATACTCTTATATTAAGAACAACTTAGTTGCTTACGCATTGTAATGTGCTTGTTATGAACCTAAACGACTATAATTTGTTATATGTATAACTTACTGTTCTAGGAGTTTTGATGAATACGGTTATTCAACTTTAGTAACTTTATGTTATTAGATTCTTCTTAAGTTAAGGCTCTCGAGACTTCAGTGGATAAGGCTCTTTGAAACAGTCGGTAAAACTTTGTTGTGATTTCGACAACTTGGAAAAGTCCAGCAATTTACTATTGTTGACCGGACTGTGACCAAAACTTACATTTCATTAGCAAGGTTTTTTTTCACATAAAAACATATCGGCACTAGTGAAACATCAAAAGATAGATGCACGAGTCAGATTGTACGTTCCCTATGAAGTAGAACCATCAAGAAACTCCACTCCACTCCTCCAAAATATTACTAATAACATTATTAAACCTTCATTGAACTTAAAAAAGTAAATAATCCTATTGAATAATTGTGGAACTTCGTTCATGCAAGACGTACACATAGTTCGCAAGTACTTGGCTTTACTCTGCAGAGCTAAGCCTTGGAAAAATACGTCAACAGTTTTTCTACGTCTCTTTCGATATAACGAAGTTTGTTCAGTTCAAATGAATGGAAACTTTCTATTGAAACTTGAGAATAAAGAGCTGGAAAAGAATTTCTTTGAGTTGGTGGATCTAGACACCCACTAGACATATTGGCGGCGTACTTTCTATGGTATGATCAAAGGTTATTGGAACATTAACGATGGCAGCAAAGTAGAAACGGACATCTACAAAATCGCAAGTTTACAGGAGAGCAGATTTAGTTTAAAAGAGTGGTTATTTTGAGAGTTATGGACCGATTAACCTGAAATTTTCTATAATGCTTTAAAATAACCTTCTTTATGAATTGTGTAATAGGTTTTATCGCTATATCGTTGTTTTACTTAAATAATGTAGATGTCTTTTTTTACTCTGAAAAAACTTTGACGTAGAAGAAGACATCTGCCTGTTATCCGTTTATACGTTGCAAACATGCACACAGATATCTTTATTTACTTTTCTTTAATATTTAACATTTTATTATTATCAATAAATGAGTTATTTGGGCCATTATTTTTTTCCAGGGCCCAAATTGAGTAACTATGTCGTAAAAATAATTGTAAAACCAATTAGTTTATTTTTTAATTTTTTAGGTTAATTTAGTTTTATCAATATTTAAAGTAAACAGTACAGGCATTAGCAGCGATGTTTTTTTACTATTTATTGTTTTGTTTGATATTAATACAAGGAAAAGAGTAGAAAAACAACAACTGTGTTACTTACTTAGAATAATCAGTTTTATTGTAGGAACTTTTACCTCAATTTTAAAAACCTATCAAACATAAACTTAGACAAGAATTACAATAATCTTATAATGTAAAATCACAATCATCTCAGTCTAATATCTTATTTTCTAATTAAGTTTACCAATGCGTTACGTTATTTTAATTTAAGCTACTGTAATTTCTCAAAATATGCCTTAATAATAGCAATTTAAACTCAATCTTTATAGCACAGGTTGAAAAATGGTAGATAAACAAAAAAATATAAAATTTGTGGTGGTTCAAAATTATATTAAAATCTTTATAGCTCTTAACGTATTCAGAAAAAGAGGGACAAAAAAGTAACGCAGTAGTTGGATAAGTAACACAGTGGTAATCTTATCACAGCACTAGGTGTTTTTTTTTCGCTTTAACTAATAGAAACGCTCTAAAAACAATAACAATAATAATAGGTATTTGAAATAAAATAATACTTCTCCTTAAAACAAAAACAAAGCGAAATATCCTCACAAATTAACATTTTTAAACATAAAATCTTTGTCTCATCAGTCTTATTTCTCAAATATATTTAATGGAACATCAAAAGAGAATGCTCATGGAAGTATGGAATCCCGTACCATGCTGCATCAAAATCAAACCTTGTTTTTTATAGACTACACTGATCGTATTAACTCGTACAAAAATTATTTTTGAAAAAAAAACCCGCGTTTCAGAGTTATTTTATAAAATCGAAACTAACCTAAAAAGTAGGTCTATTTTTTCGACGCTACCAACGACGTATTTTAACACACATACATTACATTATTGCTCTAAAAACAGCGTAATACACTAATATTAGTAAGAATTACGAGTTAAAGTAACATCCACAGTATGCTTGACTGAAACTCGATTTTATTTTAGACCTTTACATTGCCAATAGTCAGTCAGTACAGTACAAATGTCAGATGCCACAGATAAGATAACTATAAACCATAGAGTATAGTAAGTGCTATAAACTAGTCGGGATTTAGGGATGTAATCGATAAATCAAAATCTTTAGGCTGAGAAAATCTATTTTGTTGCAAATAGCAATAAACCAAACTAAATCGATTTGGTGTACTGATCTTACTTAATTGTAATTAATTTTAGAGTCCTCTCGACAGACAAGGGTTTGTTCAATTGAAACGGAACGTCATTTATATTCAGTTGAAACGGAACGTCATATAAAGGGAGTAAAACAATATTCGTACTTTTAAACTCGAAAAGTATATTTCCAGTTCAAAAATCAAATCCCCGACGCGTAATGCCGTAAAAAAATATGAAACTAATTACTATAATATTTTGGTTTTGAGGCGCGAGACTTTTTGGTACCAACTTTGGTCATTGTCCTTTGTAATTTTTTTTTAATTTTTTTTAATTACAAAATGGGCCTGCTCTTGACCTCGATCACGCCTGGTGGAAAGCGATGGATGAGGTCTATGATGAAACGAGCGTGCCCAGAAGATGCCTGTTCACTCTTGCTTTGAAGGCAGACGGGTTATATGTGGGAGGGAACACAGATGCCGGCAGAGAGTTCCACACCTTGGCTGTGCGTATGATAAACGTGGAGGAGAAGCGCTGAGTACGACTTGTCGGGATATCAACCAAGTGTGGATGGTACGCGCAGTACGTCTGCTAGTCCGGTGGTAAAAGGGTGATGGTAGAATCAGATCGTGGAGCTCCTGTGCACACTCTCCGAAGTACAGTCTGTAGAAGACCGACAAGCAGGCGACATTACGCCGATGAGCTAGGCTGTGAAGCGAAGCTATGAAAGTCTCGTCGCCTACGAGTCTTTTAGCTCTGCGTTCCACCGAATCAAGTGCAGCGAGCTGGTATTTTGCTGAACCATCCCACAAGTGACTGCAATACTCCATACAGGAACGGACCTGTGCTTTATATAAACTTAAAAGCTGTCCAGATGTAAAGTATCGCCTCACCTTATTCAGGATGCCCAGCTTCTTAGCTGCGGTCTGAGCTTTCGACTCGATGGTTGAGCCGAAGTTGAGATCCGATGTCAACTCCATGCCCAAAAGCTGTAGGCGGTCGGTGACTGGTACAACTGTACCTCGGAAAGCTGGAGACAACTGGAACTGGCTCTTTTTAGCAGTGAAAAGACATGCCTAGGTTTTCAGAGCATTGAATCTGACCAGATTGTCGTCGCCCCACTTGGAAACGAGATTTAGGGTCAGCTTCATTCGCTCCACCATGGCCTCTCTATGAGTAGCAGTTTCCTCTCTGCTGGCTCTTGCACTGGACAGGTATCTTTCTGCGACTGTGCTGTCATCAGCGTACCCGATTGCACCAAGCTGTAGCAGGTCGTTGATGTGTAGCAGAAATAAAGTCGCAGAAAGAACAGACCCCTGAGGAACACCGGCATCAATGGCCTTATGATCCGATGAGCAGCCATCTATGACTACTCTGATCGAACGGCCACTCAGGAAGTCGGAAATCCAGTTGCAAAAGTCAGCAGAGATGCCGAATGCAGGAAGCTTAGCCAACAGACTAGCGTGTAGACATAGAGTATAGTAAGTGCTATAAACTAGTCGGGATTTAGGGATGTAATCGATAAATCAAAATCTTTAGGCTGAGAAAATCTATTTTGTTGCAAATAGCAATAAACCAAACTAAATCGATTTGGTGTACTGATCTTACTTAATTGTAATTAATTTTAGAGTCCTCTCGACAGACAAGGGTTTGTTCAATTGAAACGGAACGTCATTTATATTCAGTTGAAACGGAACGTCATATAAAGGGAGTAAAACAATATTCGTACTTTTAAACTCGAAAAGTATATTTCCAGTTCAAAAATCAAATCCCCGACGCGTAATGCCGTAAAAAAATATGAAACTAATTACTATAATATTTTGGTTTTGAGGCGCGAGACTTTTTGGTACCAACTTTGGTCATTGTCCTTTGTAATTTTTTTTTAATTTTTTTTAATTACAAAATGGGCCTGCTCTTGACCTCGATCACGCCTGGTGGAAAGCGATGGATGAGGTCTATGATGAAACGAGCGTGCCCAGAAGATGCCTGTTCACTCTTGCTTTGAAGGCAGACGGGTTATATGTGGGAGGGAACACAGATGCCGGCAGAGAGTTCCACACCTTGGCTGTGCGTATGATAAACGTGGAGGAGAAGCGCTGAGTACGACTTGTCGGGATATCAACCAAGTGTGGATGGTACGCGCAGTACGTCTGCTAGTCCGGTGGTAAAAGGGTGATGGTAGAATCAGATCGTGGAGCTCCTGTGCACACTCTCCGAAGTACAGTCTGTAGAAGACCGACAAGCAGGCGACATTACGCCGATGAGCTAGGCTGTGAAGCGAAGCTATGAAAGTCTCGTCGCCTACGAGTCTTTTAGCTCTGCGTTCCACCGAATCAAGTGCAGCGAGCTGGTATTTTGCTGAACCATCCCACAAGTGACTGCAATACTCCATACAGGAACGGACCTGTGCTTTATATAAACTTAAAAGCTGTCCAGATGTAAAGTATCGCCTCACCTTATTCAGGATGCCCAGCTTCTTAGCTGCGGTCTGAGCTTTCGACTCGATGGTTGAGCCGAAGTTGAGATCCGATGTCAACTCCATGCCCAAAAGCTGTAGGCGGTCGGTGACTGGTACAACTGTACCTCGGAAAGCTGGAGACAACTGGAACTGGCTCTTTTTAGCAGTGAAAAGACATGCCTAGGTTTTCAGAGCATTGAATCTGACCAGATTGTCGTCGCCCCACTTGGAAACGAGATTTAGGGTCAGCTTCATTCGCTCCACCATGGCCTCTCTATGAGTAGCAGTTTCCTCTCTGCTGGCTCTTGCACTGGACAGGTATCTTTCTGCGACTGTGCTGTCATCAGCGTACCCGATTGCACCAAGCTGTAGCAGGTCGTTGATGTGTAGCAGAAATAAAGTCGCAGAAAGAACAGACCCCTGAGGAACACCGGCATCAATGGCCTTATGATCCGATGAGCAGCCATCTATGACTACTCTGATCGAACGGCCACTCAGGAAGTCGGAAATCCAGTTGCAAAAGTCAGCAGAGATGCCGAATGCAGGAAGCTTAGCCAACAGACTAGCGTGTAGACATAGAGTATAGTAAGTGCTATAAACTAGTCGGGATTTAGGGATGTAATCGATAAATCAAAATCTTTAGGCTGAGAAAATCTATTTTGTTGCAAATAGCAATAAACCAAACTAAATCGATTTGGTGTACTGATCTTACTTAATTGTAATTAATTTTAGAGTCCTCTCGACAGACAAGGGTTTGTTCAATTGAAACGGAACGTCATTTATATTCAGTTGAAACGGAACGTCATATAAAGGGAGTAAAACAATATTCGTACTTTTAAACTCGAAAAGTATATTTCCAGTTCAAAAATCAAATCCCCGACGCGTAATGCCGTAAAAAAATATGAAACTAATTACTATAATATTTTGGTTTTGAGGCGCGAGACTTTTTGGTACCAACTTTGGTCATTGTCCTTTGTAATTTTTTTTTAATTTTTTTTAATTACAAAATGGGCCTGCTCTTGACCTCGATCACGCCTGGTGGAAAGCGATGGATGAGGTCTATGATGAAACGAGCGTGCCCAGAAGATGCCTGTTCACTCTTGCTTTGAAGGCAGACGGGTTATATGTGGGAGGGAACACAGATGCCGGCAGAGAGTTCCACACCTTGGCTGTGCGTATGATAAACGTGGAGGAGAAGCGCTGAGTACGACTTGTCGGGATATCAACCAAGTGTGGATGGTACGCGCAGTACGTCTGCTAGTCCGGTGGTAAAAGGGTGATGGTAGAATCAGATCGTGGAGCTCCTGTGCACACTCTCCGAAGTACAGTCTGTAGAAGACCGACAAGCAGGCGACATTACGCCGATGAGCTAGGCTGTGAAGCGAAGCTATGAAAGTCTCGTCGCCTACGAGTCTTTTAGCTCTGCGTTCCACCGAATCAAGTGCAGCGAGCTGGTATTTTGCTGAACCATCCCACAAGTGACTGCAATACTCCATACAGGAACGGACCTGTGCTTTATATAAACTTAAAAGCTGTCCAGATGTAAAGTATCGCCTCACCTTATTCAGGATGCCCAGCTTCTTAGCTGCGGTCTGAGCTTTCGACTCGATGGTTGAGCCGAAGTTGAGATCCGATGTCAACTCCATGCCCAAAAGCTGTAGGCGGTCGGTGACTGGTACAACTGTACCTCGGAAAGCTGGAGACAACTGGAACTGGCTCTTTTTAGCAGTGAAAAGACATGCCTAGGTTTTCAGAGCATTGAATCTGACCAGATTGTCGTCGCCCCACTTGGAAACGAGATTTAGGGTCAGCTTCATTCGCTCCACCATGGCCTCTCTATGAGTAGCAGTTTCCTCTCTGCTGGCTCTTGCACTGGACAGGTATCTTTCTGCGACTGTGCTGTCATCAGCGTACCCGATTGCACCAAGCTGTAGCAGGTCGTTGATGTGTAGCAGAAATAAAGTCGCAGAAAGAACAGACCCCTGAGGAACACCGGCATCAATGGCCTTATGATCCGATGAGCAGCCATCTATGACTACTCTGATCGAACGGCCACTCAGGAAGTCGGAAATCCAGTTGCAAAAGTCAGCAGAGATGCCGAATGCAGGAAGCTTAGCCAACAGACTAGCGTGCCAGACCCTGTCAAAGGCCTTTGAGATATCAAGCGATACAGCAAGGGCTTCGCCGTGTTTCTCAATGGCCTCGCCCCAGTAATGCGTAACATACACAATAAGATCCCCAGTTGAACGACCACGACGGAAGCCATACTGGTGGTCACTATGGAGCTCATTGTCTTCGAGGTATGTTAGCAGCTTATTGTTAAGTACCCTTTCCATCACTTTGCACAGTATGGAGGTTATGGCGATTGGTCTATAGTCAGCAGGATCGGCACGGTTACCCTTTTTGGGCACTGGCTGCACATTAGCAAGCTTCCAGGACTCCGGCACCACTCCGGTTTTTAGAGATAGGCGAAACAAGCGCATCAAGACAGGAGATAACTCAGAAGATGTTTTCTTTTAACCTCAGCATTTTTCACAGGGTCCTGTTTCAATTTTCCCTATAACGCCGTTATTTTTCTGCCGGTGTTAACGCCATTATATTGAAAATAATATACTGTAACAAAATAACCCAATAATTAATTAAGTGAACTGTAAAATAGATAAATACACTTCGAAAACTGTTTACTTTGCAACTGCGTTACTGCACCTACAACTGCGTTACTTCTCGTGGTAACGCAGTGTAGTGGTAACGCAGTTGTAAAAATAACGTGTATTCTAACATTTGGGTCATATGATAATAAATACCTAATTATTTTTGAGTGCATGCAAATATTTACTTATTCTATTACAAAACGCAATAAAAAAACAATCAAATATTTAAAAAACTCACCGTTTGCCGTCGGTAACTCAGCGGCCGCACAATAAACACACGCGCCTCTCCGGATGACTCGAGCTCGACTGACGCGGCCAGCGTCTAGGCCACGAACACCCGCCTCACCCCGCCAGCAATTAACATTAAATCAAACGAACTTAGTCGAAAATGCACGAAAAAAGTCGAATTTAAGACTCACTTTTGGTTGGTAACACAGAGTACTTACGTTTTCTTACTTCAACAGAGACAATACAAGAAATATTTCGTAAATAATACACGGTTAAAGAAAAGATAAACTTATTAGCCTGTTAATAAAATTCATATTTACCTTAATTTCCGTAGATATTTTAATTTAATAGTGCCGTGAAGAGTTTTAATGTAATGTCAATGTATTTGAAGCGAGTTGCTTGCTGGGACAGCCTGATTTTGTATGAGATACGACTGCGTTACCGAGAAAAGCGACTGAGTTACCGTCATTTACGTCAAATTATAACATTTTTCACTAATGTTTATGTCTTCTTAGAGGGATATTATTATTACGTTTCTACCAATAGCGATTTTATTTTAGTAATCATAGTTTTTTTTAATGTAATAGGCTCTGTTCTTGAGAGACCGATTATGGGCCCTGGAAAAAAATAATGGCCCATTTACCACTAAACTCCATCGGTATCTATCAGTTAAATTCATTTATTTAGTTACCAAACCACGTAAAATATATATTTTTAAATAAAAATGCTATTTATTATTATGTTTTATTATTATCAAAAGCACCATTACCAAATAGGTAAATAACAGACTGATATAAAATTAAAATAAGACTGATGTAAGAACACGCCAGAATGTGACAAGTGACTGATGTCTTTGTTGACGTTTCATTCATCTGTCAAAGCTCCGAAGTAAAGGCGGACAAATTCAAATGTCCGTTTCTACTGCGATGTTTTTTAAAAATCTAGTGTAGATGTCTTCATTTACGTGTCAAATTTTCTTTATTATTTTGAATTTTGAAAAAAAATTAATACAGACTTGTAGATAGGATTAATGTAAGCTCATTTTTGTAACAAAAGCATTTTCGAAAAAATGTAGATGTCCGTTTCTACTTTGCTGCCATCGATTAAGGTTATTGGTTCTGGTTTAAAACAGAATTGAATGATTTCAAAGGGACACCTGGGAGTGTCAAAGGAGGTCGCATACTAGTAAAAAGTTATCATCTGTTTCCAAATTTGTTGGGGACGGCTTCTTGTCTAACCCGGTGCAACTGAATTAGAATATATTTACCTGTAGTTTCATGAACCACAGTTCCATAGATAGTGCACTAGACATACACCATGGATATATTTTTAAAAGACTTAAAAAAGGAGGTGGTTATGTATTCGAACCGCTTTTTTTTTCTTTTTTTTTTTATGTACTCCCGATTTCTCCGTGGTTAACTGGTACGATTTAAGTGATTTTTTTTATCCTCTATAATAATATGCATTTTTTCTTACTCGTCTATGTGGATGATGTGCTAATAACTTCTAGTTACAATGTAAAATATTATACTTGACAAGGATTTGTGTGAGGTACCACAACTAAAAAGGGTAAAATTAAAACATTTTTGCAAAAAAAAATGTCGGTAACTTACATTGACTTCATTGCCACCGACTTCCAAAAGTAGAGTTATTTTCTACTTTTTAGTGTTTTGTTTAGGAAGTCAGTTTTTGGTTTTTATTTATTTCAGGTATTTTTTTAGTTTTTTAAATATTTTTTTTAGTTTGGTAGAGGTAGCTTGTGCGGTGGTCCCACATTTATTTTATTAACTTTGCTTAGGTACTTTAAGCGTTATCATCTATAATAATAATTATGTATTTTTTCTTATTCGTCTATGTGCTTTTGTGTTATTAACTTCTAGTTACAATGTAAAATTGATGCTTGACAAGGATTTGTGTGAGATACCACAACTAAGAACGACAAAATTAAAACTTTTTTGCAAAAAAAAAAAAATATTATCGTTGACTTACATTGGGGTCTCCCTTGTTTGACCGAAAAGAAATTGCCAAATTATCACTTCCCAAACAAATTTTCGCATAATTTCATTTTCCAAATTATTACTTACCAAAAAATCTCTTTACAAATAATTGTTACGAAAACCTATGTTTGGCAAGTGAACGTTTGAACAATAACTTGTTCACCAACTAGTACTTTTACCATTTTTTATCTAGTCAAATATTTCAGTTGGTATAACATATTTTACGCAAAATTACATAAGCCAAATATTTGGTGTCGTCAATTTTAAACTTACCATTTCAGTCAAAAGCACTATTAACTAGTTGGAATCTCCTATTTGGATTCGGTTGGGGCTCCTATTTCTGTCTGCAGGGTTTACAGGCACCTAACTAACCGAACCTCGGGGTGCCCCTGACGTCGACCGTCTAGGGTTAGCGTTTCCGTCAGCAGGTCGACGGATCCCCGCTGCGCGGGGCTCCTATTTCTGTCTGCAAGGTTTACAGGAACCTAACTAACCGAACCTCGGGGTGCCCCTGACGTCGACCGTCTAGGGTTAGCGTTTCCGTCAGCAGGTCGACGGATCCCCGCTGCGCGGGGCTCCTATTTCTGTCTGCAAGGTTTACAGGAACCTAACTAACCGAACCTCGGGGTGCCCCTGACGTCGACCGTCTAGGGTTAGGGTTTCTGTTAAATTTCAATTACGTTATATTAAATCAATTTGTGTTATGTCTTCATTCCAAAATTTTTGCCTTTATATTTTTTGTCATAACAAATCATTTGACTAAACGTTTATTGTCTTAATTTTGTTTGCTGTAATAAATCATTTGGTTAAAGACCAAAAGCCTTAATGACATTATCCTTAGTAATAATCTGCCAAGTAAACATTTGACCAAATGAAAATGTGCGTACTAAAATTATTCCAAATATTACATTGGCATAAAAAAAGGTTGCTAAAATTTGTTTGGGTAATGAAAATTTGGCAAAATCTTTTCGGCAAAACGGCAGGATCCCCTTACATTGACTTCATTGCCACAGACTTCCGAAAGTAAAGTTATTTTCTACTTTTTAGTGTTTTGTTTGGGAAGTCGGCTATTTTTTGTTTGTCAGTATTTTACGGAGCGTAGTTCTAAGTTTATGTTGTGGAATGAAATGAATTTTACTGGCCTCTTCAACTATGAGGGCACCAGTTCTACATTTATTGCATTATTATCGTAAAAAATATAGTGCTGATTACACCCAAGTTCTTATAACTTACGGCTCCCTTGGGAACGCGGCAGTCCTATTTTTTATCTGTTTATTCTATCCTGACATACAAGGTTATGACTAGGGCGTCAGATTTGCGAGAATTTGTGTGTAATTGTAATAAAAGTAATGTTCATGGAAAGCTATATTTTTGCTAAGCAGAACAGTAAAAAAAAAATATTGGCTTGGAACTTATAAACCTGGAAATTTCCATTTGTTTAAACACAAATTTGGGCGTAACTAAATTGCATTATACACACACATACTACATACATACTAACACTACTTATAAAAACTCTAAAATAATTTACCAATAGACATAGGTTGTTTATTTTATCAATAAGTTCAAATATATTTATTTTGCTAAGATATATTTACAATTTTTTTGTAATAACCTTTTTACCCGACTGCGCGACGCAAAGGAGGGTAATGTGTTTATCAGTCTATGTATGTATGTTTGTTTCTATGTGGCGTTCTAGAGACCAAATGCGTAGGCCGATTTTGATAATTCTTACGTCAATCGATTCGTCTTAACCTTGCGAGTGTCACTAAAGACATGACAGTAATCAAAATTCACCACAGCGACAACCAGACGCTATATTGTCAACATGAAAAAAAAAAAATCAATGAACTATGTCAAGTGGGGTATCGTTGAATAGGTATTTTAAAATCATCTTTAGGTTCCTTTTATCATTTTTCATTTTAAATAATAGTTTAGGATATATAACGATTTAAAGTTGTTTAACAAAACAATCATTCTCGCTAATTTTCTTACTTATTGATTTGTTTTTATTTCAAGTATAAACGATATACAAACAAAAAAAAAACAGTGAAAAAGCATGAAGAAAATTTTTAATTTGGATTCCTATTGTTTTTTGTTATCATCATTACATTTCTGTCACCAAAACTATTACGATTCACGACTCATAGTTTGGTAGGTAGGGTACATCAGGGCCGGCAGTCTCGACATAGATACCGACATTGTCGCAAACTTTCGATCGCTTATTAAGAACGAAAAAATTCGGTTGCAATAGCGATGCTTGCGAGAAACTCATCTTGGATGTTTAGAGTTGCATTTCTCGCTAGCAACGTTATTGCAACCGATTTTTTTCGTTCTTATTAAGCGATCGAAAGTTTGCGACAATGTCGGTATCTATGTCGAGACTGCCGGCCCAGTAGTTAATAAGTTTTTCGCTATAATATCTTAAAAACTGCGACTGCGAGTTAAACTTGAAAACCTGCGGCCTTTAACTGGCGAACGCCTTCAAAGAGAACGACAGAAATGGAAATCTATAGATTGGGTGATAATAGATGAGATTTCTATGGTACCTTACCTAACGCTACGAAAATATTAATCTACGCCTTCACGAAATGAAGCATAATCGACTGCACTTTGGTGGTTGTAATATTATTTTATTTGGTGATCTAATGCAATTGCCACCTGTGTCCAAAACAACTGGCGGGGCTTATTGCTATCGACAACCTGCGACGTTAATAGGTGAAGTCAACCTCTGGCATCTATTTGATTTCTGTGAGTTACCACAAAATGTGAGACAAGGACATGACACAACATTTGTGGATATGTTACGGCTAAAGATGGGTGTGTACATAAACTTAAGATTAGCCGGCTAAACTTAAGATGGTGTGAACATAAACTTAAGATTAGCCGGTTAAACTTAGGTCCTGACGTCGACCGTCTAGGGTTAGCGTTTCCGTCAGCAGGTCGACGGATCCCCGCTGCGCGGGGCTCCTATTTCTGTCTGCAAGGTTTACAGGAACCTAACTAACCGAACCTCGGGGTGCCCCTGACGTCGACCGTCTAGGGTTAGCGTTTCCGTCAGCAGGTCGACGGATCCCCGCGCAAAGTTTAGCCGGCTAATCTTAAGTTTATGTGCACACCCATCTTTAGCCGTAACAGATATATTAAATAATCTTAGAGTCGGTCAACTGACAATGCAACAATTGGAGATATTAGATAGTCGACGGGTAGAGATAGACGATCTCAATGAAATCATTCGAGTTTTCCCAACTACTAGACAGGTCGATGAACATAATCAAAAGATGACAACTATATTGGCAAAAACTACTAGGTTGTATAAATTACATGCAGTTGATATATCAATAGAATCGAAAACATATGGTCAAAAACCGAAAGATGTTTATGTTTCTGATGATCCTAACAAAACTGGAGGAATCGTTAAATATTTAACAATCGGTTTAGGATCACGAGTTATGTTACGAAGAAATTTGAATGTTATCCATGGTCTTGTTAACGGAGCAATGGGTGTTATAAGAACAATTGAGTGGCCAGCTCTTCATAGGGACCAATCGGAACCCGGAGAATTGCCACAGGCTGTTTATCTAGAATTTGACGACAAAGCGATTAAAAACAATGTTCCTGGAGTAGGAGTCAGAATCGAACCATCGACGACAGAATTCGATGCACTGCGCGGACAGGGTAAAATAGAGCGAAAAATGTTGCCACTGATATTGTGCTGGGGTGTAACTGTACACAAGCTCCAAGGAACTACTTTGGACCGAGCTGTGGTTGACTTATGTTGACGCATTTTTGCTAAAGGTCATATGTAGCTTTGAGCCGAGTTAGGTCTCTAAAGGGACTAATCATCAGTAGTTTAGACCACCGCAAGTTACGAAATAATCCCCACGATATTAACTCCCTCAATGAAATGACTAGATTGCGAAATTTACCATCTTATAACGAAGTCAATGAATCGTAACTAAAAAGTATAAAATAAAATAAAATAATTTAAAGAAAAACAAAAAACCCGACTGTGTAAAAACTAATTTTAAAAAATACGTGAAAAAATTAACTTAAATAAAAATTCCATTTCATTCAAATTTTACCAATCAAATCTTCCCAAGGGGCCCCGACTGTGAGTCGTTCTGTTCTGCATTAGAATTTATGATTTAAACTACTGGGCTTGTTTCTTTCTTTTTAGTTTTTATTTAAGTTAATTTTTTCACGTATTTTTTAAAATTAGTTTTTACACAGTCGGGTTTTTTGTTTTTCTTTAAATTATTTTATTTTATTTTCCGAAGGACTGCTAAAAATGTTTTCGGCTGGAATATGTGTATCTCACTTTCTCATACTGATTGAGCGGGATTTTATCACCAAAGTTAGCACCCTGGTTCTCGACGTCAAAAACTTAGGATCGTCCTTCCTAGAGTACCCTCAACCAACCTTTTAAGGCTCCATTAACTTCGGAATACTTTCTAGGTAAAAATACCTACATAAGTGTTGGGCTAATAGTACAATTGCCTATAGAACAAAGTGGTTTCTTGTGTTTATTGCACAAATCCCCATGACAATCAACGAACGAAAGGTCGTAAGCGAAATCTCTATAATCGGGACACTGTACCTTTTTCCGGATCATTCATTTAATTGTTTCAATGTTTGCATTGAAAAAGCGAGGTTATATTGATTCAGCTCGCAAAAAAGTCATTCACCTGTTACTACTAAGTACGCTGCCAGTCGTTGCTAAGTGAGGAGCATAAATACGCTTTGGAATGTTGATAACTGTATACTTAATAGTGTTGAAGACTGTACCTTCATTGACAATGATGTATTAAATGGACTAAATATAAAAGCGGCTGTTGGTAATGGTGAGTTATTATAGATTTACTGATTGATTAAGACATAAATCTATACTTAATATTATAAAGCTGAAGAGTTTGTTTGTTTGGTAGAACGTGCTAATCTCAGGAACTACTGCTTCCAATTGAAAAAATCTTTTAGTGTTGGATAGCCTATATATCGAGGAGAGGAAGGCTATAAGCTATATAATATATATACAATCCTATTGGTTGGCGTGATAATAATATCATCATGCTACAACCAATAGGAGTGGAGCATCAATGAAAAATGTTGCAAAAACGGGGAAAATTTATTCTTTTTCAGAGCTTCCGTGGACCAGGAAATTATTTCTCTTTTAAGGTTTTTGGTCAAAAATAATGCTTTATTTGCGAAGGTGTTTTTACCAACATAGTATTAATCCTTATCAAAATAAATATGTTAGTCATCTTTAATGTTCAATTTTGACCAAAATTGCCCTTCACACGATTTAATTCAGATGAATATCTCAGGAAATATCATAGAATGAAAATAAGTCGCGCTACAAAATAATATAATAACCGACGACGAGGTTCCATTAGAAGATGCCTCTCAATGGGAAAGTACGCTTTAATGAAGCTTCAATATGATGTACAGCACAATAATAAACAACATAATATTATGTTACTGTATAACATAATATTTCGCCTGTATTTCCTAGAAGGGTTAGGCAGAGGAGTACCATTAATAGTACACCCACATTTTGCCACTAATGTTTCAGTCCCATGTAATAAGGGACGAGCCTATTACGAGCAATTGGCATCCAAAAGGCTTGGTAATTTCATCAAGTCACAATAACCAAACCGTACTATTAGATATTACTTAGCCACGAACGAAGTGGTTTCTATCCTGAAGAAGTCATGTAGTATGACAATGTAGTATATCAAGATTAATATCATAACACATAACTTTTATAGACTGTTTTTCTGCATCACTATCATCACTACATATTACAAAACAAAGTCCTCCACCGCGTCTGTCTGTTTATCTGTCTGTCTGTTCACGTAAAACTGAATAACTACCGAATGGATTTTGATACGGGTTTCACCAATATATAGAGTGATTCATGAGAAAGGTAGAAGCATAATTTGTCAGGGTTTTGTGTAAATTGGTTGAAATATATGACGATAATTGTTGGAAGTTTTGGAAAAGTCAAGCCGCCTGAAAGCTTTCATCGAAAACGCTGCCCTTTGAGATATAACAAAACAATGCACGGTGGGATATTCCTCTTTTATAGATCTACAAAAAAGTTTGGGATGGCATATTCGAATCTATATTTTAAGTATAGCTTACTATACCCATTCTACTTCTAAAAAAGTGGTCACGTACAATGCGTAATATGCTCTACTACCCGTGCGAAGCCAAGGTGGGTCACTATAAGCTATATAACATCACGCTACGACTAATGGGAGCAGAGCATCAATGAAAAATGATGCAAAATCGGGGAAAATTCCATACGCAGACGAAGTTGCGCGAGTCAGCTAGTATTATTATAAAATTCCTATCCTACTATAATATTATAAATGTGAAAGTTTGTGAAGATGGACGGCTGGATGGATGTTTGTAATTCTTTCACGCAAAAACTACGGAACGGACTTGGATTAAAGTTAGCACACAGATAGTTTATAACCTGGATTTAATACATATGAGTCTTTTTACCCGACTGCGCGACGCAAAGGAGGGTAATGTGTTTATCAGTCTATGTATGTATGTTTGTTTCTATGTGGCGTTCTAGAGACCAAATGCGTAGGCCGATTTTGATAATTCTTACGTCAATCGATTCGTCTTAACCTTGCGAGTGTCACTAAAGACATGACAGTAATCAAAATTCACCACAGCGACAACCAGACGCTATATTGTCAAAATGAAAATAAAAAAATTCAATGAACTATGTCAAGTGGGGTATCGTTGAATAGGTATTTTAAAATCATCTTTAGGTTCCTTTTATCATTTTTCATTTTAAATAATAGTTAAGGATATATAACGATTTAAAGTTGTTTAACAAAACAATCATTCTCGCTAATTTTCTTACTTATTGATTTGTTTTTATTTCAAGTATAAACGATATACAAACAAAAAAAAAAAACAGTGAAAAAGCATGAAGAAAATATTTAATTTGGATTCCTATTGGTTTTGTTATCATCATTACATTTCTGTCACCAAAACTATTACGATTCACGACTCATAGTTCGGTAGGTAGGGTACATCAGTAGTTAATAAGTTTTTCGCTATAATATCTTAAAAACTGCGACTGCGAGTTAAACTTAAAACCTTTAACTGGCGAACGCCTTCAAAGAGAACGACAGAAATGGAAATCAATAGATTGGGTGATAATAGATGAGATTTCTATGGTACCTTACCTAACGCTACGGAATATTAATCTACGCCTTCACGAAATGAAGCATAATCGACTGCACTTTGGTGGTTGTAATATTATTTTATTTGGTGATCTAATGCAATTGCCACCTGTGTCCAAAACAACTGGCGGGGCTTATTGCCATCGACAACCTGCGACGTTAATAGGTGAAGTCAACCTCTGGCATCTATTTGATTTCTGTGAGTTACCACAAAATATGAGACAAGGACATGGCACAACATTAATTGTGGATATATTAAATAATCTTAGAGTCGGTCAACTGACAATGCAACAATTGGAGATATTAGATAGTCGGTCGGAGGTAGACGATCTCAATGAAATCATTCGAGTTTTCCCAACTACTAGACAGGTCGATGAACATAATCAAAAGATGACAACTATATTGGCAAAAACTACTAGGTTGTATAAATTACATGCAGTTGATATATCAGTAGAATCGAAAACGGGTCTCCCTTGTTTTACCGAAAAGAAATTGCCAAATCATCACTTCCCAAACAAATTGTCGCATAATTTCATTTGCCAAATTATTACTTACCAAAAAATCTCTTTACAAATAATTGTTACGAAAACCTATGTTTGGCAAGTGAACGTTTGAACAATAACTTGTTCACCAACTAGTACTTTTACCATTTTTTATCTAGTCAAATATTTCAGTTGGTATAACATATTTTACGCAAAATTAAATAAGCCAAATATTTGGTGTCGTCAATTTTAAACTTACCATTTCAGTCAAAAGCACTATTAACTAGTTGGAATCTCCTATTTGGATTCGGTTGGGGCTCCTATTTCTATCTGCAGGGTTTACAGGCACCTAACTAACCGAACCTCGGGGTGCCCCTGACGTCGACCGTCTAGGGTTAGCGTTTCCGTCAGCAGGTCGACGGATCCCCGCTGCGCGGGGCTCCTATTTCTGTCTGCAAGGTTTACAGGAACCTAACTAACCGAACCTCGGGGTGCCCCTGACGTCGACCGTCTAGGGTTAGCGTTTCCGTCAGCAGGTCGACAGATCCCCGCTGCGCGGGGCTCCTATTTCTGTCTGCAAGGTTTACAGGAACCTAACTAACCGAACCTCGGGGTGCCCCTGACGTCGACCGTCTAGGGTTAGCGTTTCCGTCAGCAGGTCGACGGATCCCCGCTGCGCGGGGCTCCTATTTCTGTCTGCAAGGTTTACAGGAACCTAACTAACCGAACCTCGGGGTGCCCCTGACGTCGACCGTCTAGGGTTAGCGTTTCCGTCAGCAGGTCGACGGATCCCCGCTGCGCGGGGCTCCTATTTCTGTCTGCAAGGTTTACAGGAACCTAACTAACCGAACCTCGGGGTGCCCCTGACGTCGACCATCTAGGGTTAGGGTTTCTGTCAGCATCTGTTAAATTTCAATTACGTTATATTAAATCAATTTGTGTTATGTCTTCATTCCAAAATTTTTGCCTTTATATTTTTTGTCATAACAAATCATTTGACTAAACGTTTATTGTCTTAATTTTGTTTGCTGTAATAAATCATTTGATTAAAGACCAAAAGCCGTAATGACATTATCCTTAGTAATAATCTGCCAAGTAAACATTTGACCAAATGAAAATGTGCGTACTAAAATTATTCCAAATATTACATTGGTGTAAAAAAAGGTTGCTAAAATTTGTTTGGGTAATGAAAATTTGGCAAAATCTTTTCAGCAAAACGGCAGGATCCCATCGAAAACATATGGTCAAAAACCGAAAGATGTTTATGTTTCTGATGATCCTAACAAAACTGGAGGAATCGTTAAATATTTAACAATCGGTTTAGGATCACGAGTTATGTTACGAAGAAATTTGAATGTTATCCATGGTCTTGTTAACGGAGCAATGGGTGTTATAAGAACAATTGAGTGGCCAGCTCTTCGGAGGGACCAATTGGAACCCGGAGAATTGCCACAGGCTTTTTATCTAGAATTTGACGACAAAGCGATTAAAAACAATGTTCCTGGAGTAGGAGTCAGAATCGAACCATCGACGACAGAATTCGATGCACTGCGCGGACAGGGTAAAATAGAGCGAAAAATGTTGCCACTGATATTGTGCTGGGGTGTAACTGTACACAAGCTCCAAGGAACTACTTTGGACCGAGCTGTGGTTGACTTAAGTTCACGCATTTTTGCTAAAGGTCAAGCATAATTATGTAGCTTTGAGCCAAGTTAGGTCTCTAAAGGGACTAATCATCAGTAGTTTAGACCACCGCAAGTTACTAAATAATCCCCACGATATTAACTCCCTCAATGAAATGACTAGATTGCGAAATTTACCATCTTATAACGAAGTCAATGAATCGTAACTAAAAAGTATGAAATAAAATAAAATAATTTAAAGAAAAACAAAAAACCCGACTGTGTAAAAACTAATTTAAAAAAATACGTGAAAAAAATAACTTAAATAAAAACTAAATAAAAAGAAAGAAACAAGCCCAGTAGTTTAAATCATAAATTCTAATGCAGAACAGAACGACTCACAGTCGGGGCCCATTCAAATTTTACCAATCAAATCTTCCCAAGGGGCCCCGACTGTGAGTCGTTCTGTTCTGCATTAGAATTTATGATTTAAACTACTGGGCTTGTTTCTTTCTTTTTATTTAGTTTTTATTTAAGTTATTTTTTTCACGTATTTTTTTAAATTAGTTTTTACACAGTCGGGTTTTTTGTTTTTCTTTAAATTATTTTATTTTTTTATCCCGGTAGTAGTATGATCTCGAGAGACAATTATCGAACTCCACGCGGGCGAAGCCGCGGGCATAAGCGAGTATGTCATAATAATGCAGCTATTCCAGTCAGAGAAGTTAAATTTTTTTAGTTAAAGTAATCACTAGGTGTGTGGGTACATAAATTAGTTTTTTTGCTCGTCACTCCTTTCTCATTATAATTTTTAAATAGTTGTGTGTCAATTCCTATATGTTTTTATATCTCACGAATACTATTTGTTTTTACTGAAGTTATTTTACTCTATATTATAATTAAAATCAAGGCCATTGCTAGCTGCGTTAACTAAAAGTTTTTTATTGGTGCTTTTTATCTGCAGTTACTGCAATTTTTGCGTCAGTATGTCATTGGTCTAGAAAAATTAAATCTTTGTTTTATTAGATCGTAAACAAGACACTCATCGAATTTAATACTATAAATTCGATCGAAAATAATCTAAGGATTTCTCTATTTGTCTATTACTAGTTATAAACATCGTGCTGGTACAGACACCTGCGTTACATTATGTTCCGACAAAAAATTTTTTTCGCAAAAACTAAAACCGACTTCAAAAACACAAAAAAGTGAAAAATATTTTTAGCTTCCAAAGTCGGTGGCAAAAAATTTAATCAAACAAACAAAAGTCACACACTTCAGAAGCTTTTTTTTATTTTTCCATGTTTAGTTGTAATATCCTATACAAATATTTGAGCATTTAATTTACATTGTTAACAATATATTTCATGATAATAGGCTTATCCCCAATAAAATGGAACTTAACATACCTAACTATCGAAATCTGAGTGTACTATACACATGTGCGTACACCCTCAGAGCATACAGACGTGATGTTATGGTATGATGTTGATTAAACAATAAACATTCAAGCAATTGCAACAATCAAGACTGATTTGCTGTCTATTATTGAAAGGTTCCATTGTATATCTCCGAAGCTCAGCATCAGTTCTTCACCAAATTTAATCAGGACTACCGTGAAAACAAAACAAAAAATTCGGTTTCCAATTTGCGAAGATATCGCTGAACATACACACAAAAAAAAACAGACGAATTTATAACCTCCTTCTTTTGGAAGTTGGTTAAAAATCAACTCAAACAAAAATGTATTTCAAATTAAAACTTTTTGCTTACCAGGTGTTATAATAATCGATATTAATGGTAAGTTAAGATTATTTAACCAAGACAACAATTGGTTATCCATTCAAAAAGATTTCAAACGGAATGCTTATGATGACCTTTCAGAAACATTTCCTGAAGCGTCTGTCTTAATCTATTTCTAAACAACGTTTAGTATTCAACCTCATTGCAAAGTCAATGCCAACATCGGTAAGACAGTAACCGATTCCTGGAGAAACTCAATTGAAAATGATGAAGTTTCAATAAATTGTCTATTAATTTTGCTTTAGTGAGTTGAAAACAATTTATCGGTCCATCTTGATGAACTTCCGAATTACTTTCAAGGACTTGAATTAATTTAACTTCGCTAGAGTTTTTTCTTGTCTTAATTTGGTTAATGCAGTTTTTAATCAGAATTAAATTATATTATTTCTTCCAATTTTTTTGTTCCTAATCAGAAAATTAAAGACTACCTAAATCTTTTCATGACAGCCGTACTTTGGTTCTCTCGGTGAGGAGTTTTTTTCACCTTGAATGCAAAATCTATAATATAATAATTATTATGTCGTATATGTCGTAGATTGTGAAAATAATTAATACAGTTATGAAAGATACCAACCACCAAAGCTATAATTTTGTAGTAGGTACTTCAATTATTGTTTACGGGCCCATGTAGTAGTAGTTACTTCCAAAAGATTATTTTTTAAAGGTTTTTGCTCAATTGATTCGGACACGATCCAAAAACGATGTTTTGAAACTTTGGAATATGTTCTGAATATTACTTCGAAGCTTTTGTGAAATTATTTTAGTAATATTATTACGAGTATTTCATTTTATAACGTTGACCATTTCGTGTTCCTAATACTGAAAACAGGACATATTCGTACCCGACCCAAATCTGTAACAAACTTTCTAATTTACGCTATTTTCACAATAATTTTCTCGTTAGTTTCCGGAACGCCATATGGACGTAAGTTTATAAGTGGAAATATTTACGAGTCACTTTGATAAATCGTTTTGGAAAGGAGCGGGCGTTGTGTTTAATATATGCTGTGTCATTGTTAATTGCTTTCAGAATGCCACTGGAATAATTACTCTGAACATAAATATGTTACTATAAGTGAGTAAAATTGAATGAGTGTGCGTCGATACAGTAAAACAATTACTTTTAACCATTTCAGTGGCTGAATGTTAAGCTCGTGTATTAAATGGCAATTAATCAAAAAACTATAAATCTTTTTTAATTTAAAACACACATTGACAGCGATGTGGGGCTCCACATCGCTGTCAATGTGGTGAAGCAGTCGACTGCCTCGGACACCATGGCCTTTCATGCAGTAAGAGTGCAGGTCGGATTGCGCGGCACGCTAGCATTAATGATCTCATCCGTCGTGCTCTTGCCACCGCCGGGGTGCCAGCTGTCTTAGAACCCAATGGCTTGGCACGCGTCGATGGGAAGAGACCAGATGGTATGACCATAATGCCGTGGAAGTTGGGTAGGCCTTTGGTGTGGGACGCAACTTGCGTCGACACCCTTGCGCCATCCCATCTTCCTAGCACAGTGGGCTGCGCTGGGGCGGCTGCTGCAGGTGCTGAAAACCTCAAACGGCGCAAATACAATAATTTAATTGGTAGTTATGTGTTTGAGCCGTTTGGGGTTGAAACACTAGGGCCATGGGGTCCGAGTGCCCACCTAGTTTTTCGGGAAATCGCCAAGCGGTTAGTCGACTCTTCACGTGACCAGAGGGCGGGCCTATTTTTTGGCCAAAGAATCAGCATTGCCATCCAACGTGGTAATGCTGCCAGCCTTCTGGGCACTTTTCCTGTTGACAGCGATGCGGACGAATTTTTGGATGCCCTGTAACCCTTTTATACTTGTACATATTTATTTCTATTATAGTTTTGTAGTTTGTAAATATTTAACTTCTCTTAATAAATATAGAGCTTAAAAAAAAAAAAAAAAAAAAAAAAAAAAAAAATTTAAAACTGAATTAATCAATCTTTGATATACTGAGTAGGGTTTACAAACTTTGATTAATTTTCGCTTTTATTTGCATGCAGTTAAGAAACTTATTCGTAGGCATGCAGTTAAGAAACTTATTCGTCCGGGGTGAGAGGGAATGGGAAGCCGTCACTTCCTTCTGCGAAGCAGTCATGCTAGCGAAGGAGGTGGCAGAACGTGAGACGGAGAGAACCTCACGTCCCAGCCACCACGGGAGAAGCCCCGGGCGTCGGGGGCCAAGTGGTTGCTCATGGCCACCGTAGGCGCGGGCCTGTGGACGGTGAGTAATGGGCTAGCTCGCCGTCCGTCCGTCTTATAACGATAGGCCGTGTCGACGGAGCGTTCGTGTTCCAGGCGCGCCTCAAAGAGATGTCAGCAAACATGAGGGGCCCGCAAGGGCCGATGCCTGCCAGGGCTGCTGGACTGTTCGAAAGAGATACCGCGGCCCTGGAACATAAAGGGCAAAAGAAGGAACATGGACGGTTTTTAATCAGTAAAAGTCTAACACTCCATTCCGCTCCGCCCAGAGCGGGAGGAGTCATTTGATGATTTCCCATCCGAAAAAAAAGGAGGCACAAATTCAAGTGATTTTATATTATAGTGCGGTCAATATAAAAAATAACGATGAAAATCAATTTAAAATACGATTAAATTTCTTCACTTTGTAGTAATTTCATATCTTGATCTAACACAACATTATATTAAACATTACTGTAAACTCCAAAGAGTTAAGCAGGGGTGTACCTAAAAGTACACCCACATTTTGCCAGCAATTTTATTGTCATCAACTTGGCACAAATCCAGACTCCGTGGTTGCTACTGAGATATTTCTGTTGAGTGTCGATTTCAGATCTAACTGCTACATAAAACAAATAAATTCAACGTAGGATGTTACTGTTCTTTCTTTTGTTTTTCTTTGACTTAGAGATCAAAAACAAAAATATTATGACTGATTTTTTATGAACTTACCGAGGTAAACATCACGTGTGTTCTATCGTTAATGATTACAAAAATAGTCGTTTTTAATTAACATTGGCAGTAGGTACACACGAATTTGGCTCTCCACATGCTTTTGTTAATTCTATACCTATAGTTTAGATGTTATTAATGAAAGTCTCTTTTTGTGTCTCTGTGTACAGAAGCGCGTCACAACGACTACACCACGCCAAGGTTATTCACCAACATTAGAGAATTTATGAATGAGAACTTACTTTCATTTTTTAATTTCACATCTTGAAATTTTCTTTAGTGTTAAAAAAACCGGCCAAGTGCGAGTCGGACTCGCGCACGAAGGGTTCCGTACCATAAAATACCGTTGCGAGTTTGAAAATATGCGGCTTAAATTGCTGTTTTTTTTTTATTGCGTTGACATAGAAGTTTGATTTTGTTACAGCTTAACATTAGATATGAATTTCAATTTAATACTTCTACGCGTTCATGAGGAAAGGGGTAGTAAGTTTAAAATTATTTAAAATATTTTTATTATATGATGTAACCAAAGTTTACGGTTTTCACAATTTTTCCTTTATTTGTGCTCTAAGACGTTGCTTCGTACCAAATTTCAAGATTCTGAGTTCACGGGAGTATCCTGTAGGTTTTGATTCCCTTGTGAGTGTCGAAATTTGTGGCATAAACGGCTGTATCTTTTGATAGCGTTGGCGTTAGAAGTTTGATTTTTAAACAGGTCCAAGGGACAGTAACTGTAGACCTGAGTATTTAAATAAATTCCAGCTTGATACCTCCACGCGTTCTTGAAAAAAAGGGTCTTGACAGACAGATAGACGGATTGACAACAAAGTGACCCTATAAGGGTTCCATTTTTTCCTTTCGAGGTACGGAACCCTAAAAATATGTGAAGTAGGGGAAGGTCACTAGTAATTAAGATAAATGTGTAATTCCGTAACGTCCATACTTGGACGTAAGTAAATACATTTATTGTTAGTTGGCTTGAGTAATAGGTGGAAACGTTAGGAAGAGGAAACATAACACGAGATGTATCCAGTTACATACTTGAGTGGTGTACTACTCTGTCAAGAAAGTACAGGGAAACGATCAATAATACACAAAATATTTGTTATTCATCCAAAGTTATTTTATCGCCTTCAAAGTTTGCTTCTTCAGAAACGATACACTTATACCAACAAATAATCCAATCATCAAAACATTTTTTTGAAATCGGAATTGAGTTCAATTCTCGCCGCGAATTCTCCTTTATGTTTTCTACCGAATGAAAACGGGTGCCACGAAGTGGTAATTTGAGTTTAGGAAAAAGAAAGAAGTCGACTAAATCTGGCGAATAAGTTGTTTGCTCGATGGTATTTGTTGAGGTTTTGGTCAAAAATTTGTTCACTATGATGGCATTGTGCGAAGGCGCATTATTGTGGTGCAAAATCCAAGAATTTTCTTTCCACGAATTTGCTCTTAAACGGCGCATAATGCTCAAATAATATTCTTTATTTACTGTTTGACCTTCCGGCAAGAATTTCGAGTGCACAACACCACGATAGTCAAAGAAAACGGACGGTTTTTTTTGGTTTCGGTTCAGTTGAAAGGCGCTACACCGAAGCTTGTTGACTTGTTTGAATGTCAAACTCCTAAACCCACGTCTCGTCACCAGTAACAATGCGTTTCATGAATGTTGGATCGGAATTGACTCGTTCTAGCATGTCCTCAGTTACTCTTATGCGATTGAGTTTTTGGAGAAAATTCAGGTCTTTTGGGACTAGCCGAGCGGCAACATGTTTCATACCCAAGTGATTTGGTACGGATTGACTCGTGAGACACAGAAAGTTCAACGGCTATCTCTCTCGAACGTGTATGAGGATTTTCAGCCAATGTTTCCTTCACTTTTGCTATGTTAACTTTTGTTGAAGACGTTCATGGCCTGCCAAAGCAAGGCAAATCTTCCATCAGTTTTGTATGCTTTGTTCTATTCATAAGCATTTGTTTTTGATATCGTCGATTCACCGTAAGCCTTCTGTAACATTTTCAGGGACTCCGAACACGAAATTAAATTGCCGATGCAAAATTTAAGATAAACTCTTTGTTCGATGTTTTTGTCCATTATGAAATTCGCAATACACACTAGATATAATCTAACTATAAATATCATAGTATTTAATTTAATAAACAGATGCAACTCAAACTCTGCGTCAGAATGGAAAACAGTTGTGCCAATATCAACAAAAAAAAAACAACAAAAAGTTGAATTTGGAACCATAAACAAACCACCCATTTCCGATACTTTTTTGACTGAATGTTTGTACACGAGAAATTTACTTTCTATTTGTATAACAGCAGTAGTAAATAAAACGATAAAATCCAGAATGACTACCAACGTTACGCTAAAGCATCGCGTCGAGAACTGCCACTGATAGCCTACTTCACTAACTATAAGCTAGCTAGCTAAGCACAGTTGATTACATGGGCACCGGTTTACTATTTGTTTTGAAAACTTACATTGTTTCAACTAGTTGAAAGCTGGGCCCAGAAATGCCATCCTTCTGTCAAATTTGTTATTTGAAATTCTTGGTGATGTCAGACGGTTACTTGATCTTCGAGTCCTTGATCTTCGAGTCTGCTACCACTAGTGGAGGATTCCACTCATTTAACCCTAGATTACTACTCTACGTCGCAGAGGCGCCCGCGTTTTTGATATATTGCTCTCTTTTTTTATCCTTCGCGCGTATGGCATTCACGTTCAAGGACATCTCAGTTATCGCCAGCACGTGTCGCAGGACGGTGGTTGCGTTACGGTAAGTCTTCTAGTTTTTTTGATATTGCTACCCTTGGCGCTCCAAAGACGTATGAGTAGCTTGTATGTAAGTTTTGCGCTATTAATCAAATTATTTTATTAGTGTTTTGATTTTGCATTATTAGTTACTACCGGTGTGTTTTATCTTTTTTTTAGGTACGTTTTGAAACTTCAACATCATGACTAGTAATAGAAGAGTTTCGGATGATATAATAGCTAATTGGCTAGAAGAAAGTGACCATAACAGTGATGATAAGTTTTCGGGAGATGACTCTGAAATTGAAGATCACGTAAGCGATGAAGATGCTCAGGACGATGTAGAAAAAGGATGCATAGAAGATGAAACTATAGAGAGGTCCAGTGACAAAAGAGCTGAAAAATCTGTGCCATCTTTTGTCCCAGGAAATAGTGAGACTTTGGAGCCATCCAGTTTCGATCACCGTATCTTTGTCCCGACGCGTCGAACATTGCAGGGCAAAAACCAGCACTGTTGGTCTACTTCTAAAGGTGAGAGTCGAGGTAGAACCACTGCTAGAAACATTGTGTACACTTCTAGAGGCCCTACTAGAATGTGTAGAAATCAAAATCTTTGAGCCTAGTTTGTGTTTTGGTTTATTCATCACGGAAGCACCTACGTTGAAACGCAATATCCGGGATATTATCGAAGTCATCCTGAAAAAACCTTCCGATGATTCTTCTGTAGAAAATGAGGGTCCACCACCGCCAAAAAAAAGAAGATATTGCTGTTATTGTACATCTAAAAAGAAGAGGATGTCCAAAATGACGTGCGCCAAGTGTCAAAAATCTATCTGCGGCGAACATCAAGTTCATGTTTGTATCGAATGCATCTAAAATATTTTTTTTGTTACTTTGTTAGTTTTTTTTAGTTAATTACTTCATAATTTACTATTTTTTAAGAGAATTTATATACTTTAAGTTGTTTTTCTTTAATTTTTGATGAGAAGACTGTTTAACTGCCTAAGATCCTACAATTTGTTCATAAGATTTATTTGATTAAAGATTTTATAATAATATTATATAAATATTATTTAAAATTGTGTTTTTCTCTTTTTAGTAATATACACAATTATATAAACAGTCAAAACATATCAATCATACTAGGTTTTGATTAAAATCATTAGTCAATATGATGCGCCTCGCGGGCGTATGAGTAGTTTCTTTGTACTTCGCAACATGAGTAGTAATGTAGGGTTAAGTGTCATCTGCCACCAGTGGGGACAGAGATAGGAGCCAACCACCACCAGTGGTGGTAGATGCAACAAATAGTTGCAACTATTGTGACAACCTGCATGCTTAATTTGCATGTATACGCGTGTTTTGACAAATAAAATTATCTTTATCTTTACTACCACCATTGGGAACAAACCGGTGGGGGCAGACGGGAATAAGCCGTCTCTTACAGGGTGGCCCAAAAATAGACGTCCAAAAGAAAATTTCAGATGACTCTTCCGAAGGGCTTCTTGAAACGACCAAATGTATGTCTAGTGATATTTTTTTACAGTTTAGGAGTTAAACGCTTTTTGTTGAAGAGGTTTCCTAAATTTTCATTTGGACGTGTATTCTTTGGACATGTACAATGAAGGAAATAGTGATGATCACCACGCATACTAACTGCGTAATAGTGGACTACATTTCCTCGAAATTTTGTGACCCACGTCCCACGCATAGAAACGACTCATAACCACAATCATAATGCAATTACGATGATAATGGTTTGTGTCATAAAACATAATAATGAAGTAATTCCTTTTGATAACGCGTTGTCTTCAAATAACGCACGCATAACTGTCGCATTAGATTCAACGATAATGCCAAAGTGCGATGTTAAGTGTTATTTATTCCAGTATTTGGCCTCAATATTGGTTTCATTAAGCGGCCGTTCACACAGCACATAAATTTTGCGCTTAAATGTCTGAATCACATGTCAATATCAGTCTTTACGGGCAGTCAGAAGCCTGAAATTCTAACAACCAGTCTTTCCAAGATGTCTTACCCAGTAACAGGTTTATGGAAGTCAGATAGGAAGTCACTTCATGTAAAATACTGGTATTCAGCTGAATCCGGTTAGACTGGAAGCCACCCCAACATATTGGAAAAAGGCTAGGATGATAATATGTTTTTAATCCCCAATTAAGGCTAAAAACAAATACAGTATGGAACTGGAAAATTTATATGGCAAAATATCGTACAGACCAACGCCATGTGAACGGAGCCTAAATTTTATAGTATTGTAGTAAATACGATAACAACGGGAGGTCCTAAATAGAGATGGAGAATAATAGCTAATTGAAGACTGAAGTTTTATTGATATTTGAATTTTTAGCAATATGACATTCAAGATATTTGTACAATCATCTTAAATATATTTTATTTTATTATAATGTTGTTACGTACGAATGATGCGTTGACCCTTAATAAAGGACAATGACCAAAGTTGGTACCAAAAAGTCTCGCGCCTCAAAACCAAAATATTATAGTAATTAGTTTCATATTTTTTTACGGCATTACGCGTCGGGGATTTGATTTTTGAACTGGAATTATACTTTTCGAGTTTAAAAGTACGAATATTGTTTTACTCCCTTTATATGACGTTCCGTTTCAACTGAATATAAATGACGTTCCGTTTCAATTGAACAAACCCTTGTCTGTCGAGCGGACTCTAAAATTAATTACAATTAAGTAAGATCAGTACACCAAATCGATTTAGTTTGGTTTATTGCTATTTGCAACAAAATAGATTTTCTCAGCCTAAAGATTTTGATTTATCGATTACATCCCTAAATCCCGACTAGTTTATAGCACTTACTATACTCTATGGTTTATACTTATCTTATCTGTGGCATCTGACATTTGTACTGTACTGACTGACTATTGGCAATGTAAAGGTCTAAAATAAAATCGAGTTTCAGTCAAGCATACTGTGGATGTTACTTTAACTCGTAATTCTTACTAATATTAGTGTATTACGCTGTTTTTAGAGCAATAATGTAATGTATGTGTGTTAAAATACGTCGTTGGTAGCGTCGAAAAAATAGACCTACTTTTTAGGTTAGTTTCGATTTTATAAAATAACTCTGAAACGCGGGTTTTTTTTTCAAAAATAATTTTTGTAGGAGTTAATACGATCAGTGTAGTCTATAAAAAACAAGGTTTAATTTTGATGCAGCATGGTACGGGATTCCATACTTCCATGAGCATTCTCTTTTAAATCTATTAAGGGTCGACGCAGCATGCCTTCTTCTTTTTTTTTTCAATTGACATTAATAATAAAATTACATTTCTAATTATGACTGATAAATCTATTCATGTTTCTCATTTGAAATAAATATATGGCTTCAAGATAATCAAAACCATCGATGTACAGTTCCATTTCAGGCCATTTTTCTTTTGTTCTCTTGTATGATTGTTGCACTTGGATTTGGAACCAATCCTCATTGTAGTCTTCATCCACGATTCTTGGATTCACATTTAACAGTTTTTTTTCCAAATTTAAACAGAAAAGATTTATTCAAAACTTTCGTTTCGGCGTTTATTATAGATAGATAAACATTCACAATTTATTGCAAAGAAACCAATTTTACCTAACTAATCAAGTTTACACTGGTAATCATCACTGTATAAAATTAGAATTCAAATTGGCACACAGTTTTCGCATATAACCTGGGGGTTACTATGACGTCTTAAAGCAGGAGTAATTCCAGTGTGGGAAAGTTACAGAACTATACATGGCGGGTCTAGCGCCATCTTTTTCCCACACTGGAATTATGGTAGGCCACCTGCGCAAAATAAGCTGGATTATTTTTTCTTGCTTTTATGGTATCTACAAAAGGAGGTTTTTTTTTTTATGGGGACGGAAACGATAACGAACGTTTTCAACTTCAAAAACATTTTTTTATGCGAGCTTTATTTAAATAACAATTTTTTTTCTTCCTCTGAAAGTACTTGTAAGCTAAAACAAGTGAGTAATTTACATGAATAAGAAAATGAAAAAAACTTTATGGCTGCATACAGTAAAAATTGTAGTCACAATGCAGTCTTATAAATCAGAATTATCGTAGGAAAAGTTCTTAAGATTGTATTTTAAAATAATTTACATGATTAGGAGCAATTTTACAAGCCATTGGAGAGCTGACTTTTCCTGTGTATTTAGAGGCTGCAGACATAAATTACTAAAGGGGAGCAACTTCGTATAGAAAGTTTCATTATTTGAACTAAATAATTCTTGTGATTTTCTACTCTTTTATAAAAGGGTTTAGAAAAATCAGCCAGTCTTTCGGGCACATTCCCAGATGACAGCGATGTGAAGGAGCACTTTGACGCATAATTGAGCCATTGTCGTCGATGTACGTACTTACATTATGCTCAACCAGCCTTTAATGTTCCTACTGCTGGGATACAGTCACTTGGGCCTAGTGCGGTTTGGTGGATGCCTTAAGTGACATCTACCAAACCGCACTGGGCCCTACAATCAAAAATTTGAAGCCGACTTCGAATTTTTGGTTCTAGGACATACCGGTTTCCTCGCAATGTTTTCTTTCACCATTTTTAGAGCAGTGGTGATGAAATAAATTGCACAAACTAATGAGTCTATCTAGGTTCGAATCCACGACTTACTGCTCGTAAGTCGGGGTCGCCACCTCTGGGCCACCGCTGCTCATATTGGGCCACCATTGCCCATACTGGGCCACCGCTGCGCATGGAACATATTATTATGCTCTTAGTTTTATTTGTAATTAAGTTTTTTTTTTTGTTATTGTATATATTCTGTTTGTATATTTATTTAATGTTGTTTATAGTTAGTAAATTATCAAATCAAATCAAAATTATGTATACAGAAATGATATTAAGTATAATGTTAGTCAATAAATTGCTCAGAACTACTAAGGTGTACCCTCTTAGAAAGGACAAACAACAATGAAACTGAATGCGATTAACACATTATAACATGATGAACACAATAATGTCGTTTTTAGTTTCATTGGTAAAAGGAGAAGGGGACTTCTGGGCCCAGCAGTTAACTAGTTGAAATGTGTATTAAAAAAACCGTCATATTTTTCTAAGGAAAATCACAAAATATGGTACCTGGTTTCTATCTAGGAAGCGAGAAAACTTAAATTAAGTTCTAAATAATCGATTAAATAATGCCTGAAATGTTAGTAATCGATTACGAATAAATCGGTTAAATCTCAGAAAATGTATGAAAATCGAGTAACGAGTATTTCTTTGTGGAATTAATTCATAGCGAATCGATTTCCTTTAATTTCTCTGCTAGCAACATTCCTGTCTGACATCAGTCTGTCAGCGATTGACAGATGGCACTCGTTCGTTGTTTTTCGTTCTGAGTGCGCACGTATTTTCCTTGTTTTATTGTGAATAGGACTTTTGACGGATCCTGCATTTCTAAATTACCTGGCTCTCTATTTTGTGCAACTGTTTACGCCTATCGATCGGACATTGACGACATGGATTGCTGTGTAAACTGTATGATTGCGACTGGTCGCAGTAAGTCTATTGGCAGCAGAGTCATGGAAGATGAGGCGATTTTATCAGTTATTCGTCGGTGGCGTGCATCTCAGCCTGCTGCTGCTGCTGCTGTGCCCATGTAATGTGCATAATATGGTATCTCAGTTGGGCAAGATATCAAGAAAATATCGTACCCCCTGCACAATTCTTAGACGATATTCTCCTAATTATTGAAGATGAATAGAACATATTTTACTCATATATTGGTGTTTTATTTTATATCCTCCTGTCCCTTTTTTAGTTTTTTAAAGGTAGGTCTTGCACTTAGAAGCAGTAGGCTTCTAAGTGCAAGATATTGAATGAAGAAACTTGTCTTCGACTGTAGCGGCTGTCCGGGGCGCGAGAGAGCCAAACGTGTCAGATCTTTGACTCTTTACACACGCTCCATGCATAAAACCATAACACAACCAAAGCCATTCAAAGGTATTTCGTAAAAAACATAAAAAACTGCAATGTTATAATATAACCTCACTTTTACTATATTTAATATAACTTGATTCCTGGATAGCCAAATTTCACCAAATTTTCAGTGAGGCCTTGTTATTATATTCTCTTACAAATAAGGCCAGTTTGATTCAGTTAACACTTGCGCCCAGGAATGTATGGAGTAGTTCCCTTCTCCTTTGCCCCGAGTGTCATTGTCTCATTGTCCCACATTTATAAACCACCTGAACATTTACTATTCCTATCTACATACAAATACTTCAGATGAAAGCCAATCCTTCTGCCCGCATTTACCACAGCCAAGTATTTATAGTCGTTGACCTGTTAAGGTCGTTACAGTAATGCAACCTTCGAAAAATTCTCACGTATGCTTTCTGTATAACCGTCTACATGCAATCTTTCAAGGTACAGGAAAAACGTTCCTGATAAAAAATCCCGAGTTGGTTAAAACTATTGCATGAACAAATTGGTGGCTCGGGTGTGAACAGAAAAAGGAAAAATTCGAAGTGTTTTTGTCAAAATTGTCTCTTTTTGCGGAAATAGTGAAAAAGTTGTGGGTACTCCTTTAACCAACTTTACATAATTAATATAAGTAGAAAAATGTAGTTTTCTGCGAGTAAACAAACAAGTAATATTTTTACAACTATGTTAAAAGTTAGTTAATTAATTATTACTAACAATAGTTTGTAAGTTCGCAATTCTACTAAAAAATATGGATGTAATGAATCTGAAATGATTATTTATAACAGGAGCCAGTTGACCCGAAATCTGTTTAATTGAATATTTTAAGGACGCTATCAAAGTCGAACAGCAGTTACTTGGGTTCAATTCTTAGTCAAAATTGAGGCTTGTGTAAATGACCAAAGAGCATTACCTCGATTTAATATTTAACCCTTCATCAACTGCTATCACTTCAAGACTATTTGACATTTAATCAATTAATTACAAGCCGTGCGCTTGATGAGATTTCTCGTCAACAATAATATTTTTTTCTTATTAATACTATCTTATTTAAAATAAAAAAAACCGGCCAAGTGGGAGTTGGACTCGCGCACCGAGGGTTTCGTATAAACTTGTAGGTATTTTGTTATTAAACTACATATTTACGGTTTTCAGATTTATGTATGTATTTGTGCTATCAAAGACAATACTTCTTGCTAAATTTCTTGATTCTAGGTCAACGGGAAGTGGCTGCGGGACTGTTCGAAAGAGATACCGCGGCCCTGGAACATAAAGGGCAAAAGAAAGAACATGGATGGTTTTTAGTCAGTAAAAGTCAAGTCTGACACTCCCTTCCGCTCCGTCCAGAGCGGGAGGAGTCATTTGATGATTTCCCATCCGAAAAAAAAAAGGTCAACGGGAAGTACCTACTCTATAAATTTTGATTCTTTTGAGACTGACGAAATATACGTTTTTGCGGCATAAACAGCCGTATCTTTTTTAACGTTAACTTAGAAGTTTTATTTTTCACAGCTTCAAGGAACTGTAGACTTGAGTATATGGTTTTAATTTCAACTCGATACCTCCACGCGTTCCCGAGATAAAGGGTCTTGACAGACAGACAGACGAACGGACGGACGGACAACAAAGTGATCCTATAAGGATTGCGTTTTTCCTTTTGAGGTACGGAACCCTGAAAATAAGTTTTTCGCACCATTTACCAGAAAAAGGCTGTGTCTTATCTGTTCATGACTTACAAAAATAAGATTAAAATGTAAATGGTAATGATGATTATTATGTGTTATGTGTTGTGTGTTGTGATGTATGTGTGTATGTTATAATGTTATTTTCCTGTGTTGTCTACTGTGTGTACATAAATAGTAAAATAAATAAATAAGATTTGTTTAAACAAAGTGTACAAAATTCTCCAGCTCCAAGCTCTTATTTATAAGCTTTTTGAGAAACTTAGAGGTACCTAAAGTAGCTTATTCTATTCACAAACTTTCTGGTTTAACCTAGTATTCCATTGTTCATCTCCAAGCAAAGAAAAGTCGGTGAAAAATGAAACTTAAATCAACATTTATAATAATTATAAACGTCCTCGACGAACAGATGCCCTTGAATGCAAAATATGAGACGTAAAATCATCTTTTTAATATCGTGACCTCGTCTGGGCAGATCTCTAGTTTTCAATTGAAAGGAATTTAAACTAGCTTTTAAACTAAACAAATTCAATTTATTGATACACTAGTGACCTGCCCTTGCTTCGCACGGCATTATAATTTGACAAAACATCTAGATTCTTTATTGCATTTGTAGGTACACTGGATTTCTGTTCACCTAAGCGTGAACAAAAAATGACGCAAGACTTTGTTTTGTGAAGACCTTTACATACCTAAATGTTTCAATTTTTGGGATTCCGTACCCGAAGGGTTACCAACGGGACTCTATTATTAAGCCGCTGTCCGTCTGATATGTCAACGGGCTGTATCTCATGATACGTAGTAGGTACAGATGTTGAAATTTTCACAGAATGTGTTTCTGTTGCCGCTATCATTATCTTGAACATTTTGGACCCTGGTTCAAATCCTAGATCGGGCAAAGTGTTCTTTAATAGATGTTCAGCATATGGAAATAGGCTTACTCCAATTATTTTGTGTTTAAAATGACAAAGCATAAGTCTTACGATGGATGAAACGAATAATTGTACTATTTCAAGTTTCCCGATCTGTAATATCATAATAATGGCACGAGCAATACGAAAATTATATAGGTCCTACTACGATGGTACGGAACCCCTTCATGCGCAAGTCCGACTCTCACTTGGCCGGTTTTGTCTATTTATGGCATTTTTTGTATATGGGTATTTTTCTTGCAATGAAACACTATTTATTTTATTTTAGTTTCGTATGGATGTAAATAAAAATAATTATGATGAAAAGGGCATCAAAATATGTTAAAAGAACAACGTGGTCACACAGAAACAAAAAACCGGCCAAGTGCGAGTCGGACTCGGGCACGAAGGGTTCCGTACCATTTATAAAAACGGCAAAATGTCATGTCTGTTGTATGGGAGCCCCACTTAAATATTTTTTTTATTCTTATTTAGTATTTGTTGTTATAGCGGCAACAGAAATACACCATCTGTGAAAATTTCAACTGTCTAACTATGACGGTTCATGAGATACAGCCTGGTGACAGACAGACAGACAGACAGCGGAGTCTTAGTAATAGGGTCCCGTTTTACCCTTTGGGTACGTAACCCTAAAAAAGACTTAAATGTATAGGAAAGGCAGTTTGTCAAACTAAATCAATTTAACTGTATAGCTGCTTTTCATTTTCCCTCCCCATACAAAGTGTGTCTCCCTATAACTCCTACGTAGAGTCACAAAGGCTTAAATTCATAATCTCCGTACTACGCAAATGGGTTTATAATCTCAGCCTGCCGTTGTAACTTCTACGACAAAGCTGCTGCCTACCCTCTTAATATAATCCCTTATGCGTGATTCTTGACGTCTTACCCACCATTTTTGTTTATAACTAATACGTTTATCTTTGTTTACAGGTAATATTGGGATTGTTATCAAGGGACCGGTAAATAAAATATATAAGCGGTAAGAAAAACAATCCGCATTTTAGATTTAGGAACTTGCATCCCAAATGAGTAACACTCTTTCAATCATACTCCGATGGATTTTGGAGAAAATTACTTTATCATCGACTCATTGACGGCCTTTTTGGTCTAGTGGTCGCAAGGGCGACTGCTAAGCATCAGGTTCCTGGGTCGGGCAAAGTGATATTGGGTTTTTCCATCAGGAATTTCTCAGTAGCAACAACGGAGTCTGGATTCGTGCCCGGTTGATGGCAATAGTCTCGCCCCCTATTACATGGGACTTAAACATAATTGGCGAAATGTGGGTGTAGTACAAGGTACACCTCTGCCTAACCTTTCGGGGCTTGTTGGGCTTAATGTTTGTAAAATTCATCTTCTCGACAGTATAAATATGGCAATGAATATCGTTGAACTGTCAAAATAATTTCTATTACCATTGTAAGTTGTTTACGTAATAAAAGCGCGGGATTTATCAGCACAACGAGCCACGAAACTAGGATAAAGTCTCAATCAGGAACGACATAGACAAATCGTAAATGTGAAAGCTAGCCAGGACAAAGCTTCCTAGTTGATGAATTGACAGCTCGGTCATCAATTTGATTGATACTTGCTTTGACACTTTGAAAGACGACTGACCTCTTTCAGTCAAAGATTCCCGGTCAGATGGGAAAGGTCGAGAAAAAAATAGGAAACTTTTTGAAGGTGGGTCTAACCTTTCGTTTAGACTAAATAAATGTTTAAACAGTTTGGTAGCTTGTTTTTAGGGTTCCGTAGCCAAATCGCAAAAAACGAAACCCTTATTTGAGGCGTTATTCTAGTGGCTGCAAACTTTATGATGATTTCGGTCCACTGAGCTGGAAAATATTATTGAAGGTTCAGCTTTTCAATTTCATGATAAACTAATGCTTTGAATAATATTATGAAATAGGTATTATTTTATGGCTATGGTAATCATTTATTTAGGTTTCAGTAATTTACAATGTCCTTTCAACTTTATATTATAACCTAGTTTATAATACCTAAGGCAAATTGAGACTACTTTTATAATAGTTCCGTAAATGAGTTACAAATTTTTGTTATTAAAAATAACTTCTGTTTTGGTAATAGTTGACAAATTTACTGAAATAGTTTTATTATAATTCTAACCATAGCAACCTAAACGTGTTTTCATCCAAAACCAGAAGTCCTTTTAGTTTTGTGATGTGTGCTTACTCGTTAGTTAACTTCAATTGGCTTGTAAAATCCAATTAACTACTAAAAGGCGCAGTCACACTATATGCAAATGTTTAAACACCAAGTGCGTTGTGGTGTGAAAAATCGAGTAAAATAAATGAAAAGCAACACAGCCACCGATGGTTGTGGCAAAAATCGTGTGTTAGCCGCCGACTCCACTAAAGCGGAGACAAGCGTAGATGTGCAAAGGGGCAGGCCGCTCTCAGCACGCCGCTCACAGCACACCGAGACATATCTCCTCTCTCCTCAACCGTTTCCACTAAAGCTAAGCGGAGACGAGAAGTCTAAATAACGAAATTAAATGGGTGGTTTACAATACATCTCTCCTCTCGTCTAGTCGGCGCGGCGCTTCGGTGGAGTCCGGCCCTAAGGCCTCGGCCTCGAATTTTGCGGGCAGCGGGGCGGCGGCTGCGGCGGCGCTCGTTGACTGGAGTGCACCGCTCGTTGCCCGCCCCGCGCCGCTGTTTTCGAGAACCGGTCCTTTTGATTTTACGCATAAGATCCTGCTGCTCCCGCGCCGCCGCCGAGTTCGCCGAATTCGAGGCCGAGGCCTTAAGCTCCTTAGGTACTAGAATGAGTGCGTCGTGCGAACGTCAATACGAGCGATTTTAAAATCGCTCGTATTATTGAAATACTCGTTTCACGAATAAAATTTATTACATATCTATGGGCGGTTTAAATGCTATAGGATAAACAAAACTCGACGTGTGAATACGTCGAGTTTTGTTTTATATTACTTCTACACCAAGCGCTTGAGCTAGGGCCTCAAAATTTTAACCGACGATTTTTTTCAATTTTCTCTACACAACAAGGTATCTTTTTAAGTAACTTTGTAAAAGTCATATGATACTGTTTTCAGTATAATATTACCCTATCTGATATCAATAACAGAGTTCCAAATTTCTCGAAACTTTACCTTACTGTTTGAAACTTTCAATGCCTCAGGTGCTTTACTGAGTTAATGAGAGAGATAACTATTGAGTAAAAATTTACTTGTAGAAACGTTTATTATTATCAAAGTAGGTAGGTGTCACATCTTTTTTTTATTTCATATTTCTCTATGAGCTGCCATCTTTTTTTTTTTTCTCGGATGGGAAATCATCAAATGACTCCTCCCGCTCTGGGCGGAGCGGAAGGGAGTGTCAGACTTTTACTGACTAAAAACCACCCATGTTCCTTCATTTGCCCTTTAAGTTCCAGGGCCGCGGTATCTCTTTCGAACAGTCCCGCAGCCCCGGCAGGTATCGGCCCTTGCGGGCCCCTCCCGTTTGCTGACATCTCTTTGAGGCGCGCGTGGAAAACGAACGCGCCGTCGACACGGCATGAGCTGCCATCTCAGTGTTAGAAAACACTTCATGACACAGTTCGCCGTGTCATAAACCATCTTTAACATAGTCAATCCAGTGTAAGAGAATTCCATTTTGGACAAAAATATAATTATGTTTGATATCATCTACCTAGCCTTTTCCCACCTATGTTGGGGTCGGCTTCCAGTCTAACTGCATGCAGTTGAATACCAGTATTTTACATGGAGGGACTGCCTATCTGACCTTTACAACCCAGTTAGTATTGGGTAATACTATACCCCTTAGCAAGACTAGTTGTCAGGGTATCGAACCACTAACTGCATAACGACAGTCAAAGATCTACAATTGACAGCCACGACCAACGACTTTCTTTTCGAAAACTTGGTATGTAATGGGTGGTTAACCATCCACAGACCAACCTAGGTAAGCGCGTCGTAACCTGAAGATCGACCCGAACCGCTGTTATTATTTAGCCACGAGCTGTGTAGCGAGTATACTCGTTTGCTTAGCCCTAGTCTTTTTTAATTGGCCCTTAGACATTTAACAAGACAAAACAGTCTATCTTTCACCCAGACATTCAATCAAATCAACGGCAATCGAAATTAGGTTTGCTGTAAGAACACCCAATTCTGAGTTAAGCTTGCCATTGTAGATAAGTTACATTATTGCAATTTGTAGGTATATTTTTAATTTTGTGGGCAGTAAAGAATAAGAGTGGCTTGAAACCTGATTGATATCTTGCTTCTAATACCTTACACACAATTCGCATATTTATCAATGTTAGTACTACTAGTTAATAATGTAATGTCAGGCATTACAACGCGTGCCTGAAAGTATAACGTTCGCTCGTGCAATTTCTATCCATAATTATTCTGCGTTAAAAACACATTCTCAAAATCCCACCTAAACAAATTACTCTCACACACTTACAACTAATGAATTACTTGTTTTCACAGACAGGCTATTTATGGGAATTTCGAGAACCTCACATAGTCTGAATTCAATCACTGGAATTTGTGGTGGCAAATGGTGGAACGTGTCTACTTAGTTATTTAGGCATATTGAATATAAGGTGTATAGCGGACCCACCCCTGCTTCGCACCGGTACAATGTCGATTTATACTAAGTATATATAAAGATAATGTTACAGACGGCAACTACTGTATCAGTATGCGGGTGACCTAGAAACTGAACTGGTGTTACCTCCCCACTCTAGTAAACGTATCTGTGTTTGAATCTAGTCTGAAACAGAATGGATTAAATAAGTGAACTTGACAGCCGTATCTTAATTGAAACGCCCTTGGCATGGATTGTAACTGTGCAAAATGGCGTCAGGTAAAAAACCTTAATCGAAACAACTATCAACATTATATGTAAATGAAGCGAATCATAACATAACATCACACTTGTTTTTTTTTTTAACAAAACGTAGAGTAGAAAACACATTATTTTTTTATTATTATTTAACCTACAATTGTTTTCTGAAAGAAAAACAACAATTGTAGTGCAATATATTTTTGTAAAAAGTGAAGATTCTCGAATGAAAAATCTATAAAAAGTATGCATTATACACCATTATTTTTAGGTCGTTCTGGAACCGAATACCATTAACTCGATCATCGAACTCGAAACGATTGGGACTATTTTTTTCAAAAAGTAACAATAAAAAAAAGCACGAAAGAATAAATTTAATGTTTTTTTGTGAAATAATGAGAACTCAAATGCATATGTGTGTGTACAACGTATCCACGATCGGCAACACATGCGAATGATACACATGCATTAAAAATTCATTCATCGATCGATTCTCATTATTTCACAAAAAAAAAACATTAAATTTATTCTTTCGTGATTTTTTTATTGTTACTTTTTGAAAAAAAATAGGCCCAATCGTTTCGAGTTCGATGATCGAGTTAATGGTATTCGGTTCAAGAACGACCTAAAAATAATGGTGTATAAATAATAGAATATCTCATAAACAGGGTGTAAGGGACAGCCCGCCGCAGACTGATGGGGTGAATTCAGTATATTATACTAAGATGACCGGTACAAGAAATTATTTCAGGAACGTTAAGGGAATCCAACAAAATTGATTTGTGTAAGCGCGACGAGTTCGATGAACTCTGTAGCTAGAGGAAGTGAACAGCTGATTTCGCGCATCATTCGTTTAGAGTCCACACACATACAGCATCCATTGTTGGTTTTTATTTTTATTTCAGCCGTATTATTTACATAATTGGAGTGAAAACCTTTAGAAATAATTTTACACTTTATTTTTTGAAATTAAGGAATAGTAACTGAAAAAACTATAAACAAAATGAAAATTTTCATGAGAAATATTCCGATAGAATGTGATAAAAAAAAGAACTAAATGCACCTGTCAGTTTACGGAGGGCTGTCCCTTACAACCTGTATTATAAGGTACTTTATAAACTATGACTGCCTCAGTGATCCAATGGTTGCAATCACGACTGAATGAGCACATAAGGTGACCTCAATGTTATTGGGTTTTTCCATCAGGAATTTCTCAGTAACTGTCTGGATTTGTGCCCGGTTGATGGCAATAGGCTCGCCCCCTATTACATGGGACTTAAAACATAACTTGCGAAATGTGGGTGCACTATTTAGGGACTAACACTTCACGGATTACAGGCGTGGTGTTATGTTATGTTACTATATAAATAGGTACATAACTTCATTGTGAGTCCTATTAAAAGATTGATTTCTATCCTCCCATGGCTGACTGATAAAGTATTTTTAAATATAATTACACAGTAGGTAGATATCTCCGTAATATATTGCTACACAGTGTAATTGACTCTTTCGTAGGCTGCAATCGTTAAGGTTGGACATTAAATTCGATTAGTCGTAGGTCATTGTCCTGTGTTGGTGTTCATTACACGTGAACTTTAAAGTGTTAATTTGTGAGGGCTTACACTTACATTCATTTTGTATTGTGTATTATGGTTTAATGGAGGATATATCAATCTAATAGGTACTACATTGTTTAAATTACCCTCAAGGGCAATTTTGGCACGCTTCTTTTACTCATCTGAGCATTTAAAATTAGGTACTTAATTAAGGCAATAAAATACACTTTTATATACCTCCTCGTTTTTAACGACGTATTAAAGGGGATCCTGCCGTTTTGCCGAAAAGATTTTGCCAAATTTTCATTACCCAAACAAATTTTAGCAACCTTTTTTTATGCCAATGTAATATTTGGAATAATTTTAGTACGCACATTTTCATTTGGTCAAATGTTTACTTGGCAGATTATTACTAAGGATAATGTCATTAAGGCTTTTGGTCTTTAACCAAATGATTTATTACAGCAAACAAAATTAAGACAATAAACGTTTAGTCAAATGATTTGTTATGACAAAAAATATAAAGGCAAAAATTTTGGAATGAAGACATAACACAAATGGGGGTTCCGTCGACCTGCTGACGGAAACGCTAACCCTAGACGGTCGACGTCAGGGGCACCCCGAGGTTCGGTTAGTTAGGTTCCTGTAAACCTTGCAGACAAAAATAGGAGCCCCAACCGAATCCAAATAGGAGATTCCAACTAGTTAATAGTGCTTTTGACTGAAATGGTAAGTTTAAAATTGACGACACCAAATATTTGGCTTATGTAATTTTGCGTAAAATATGTTATACCAACTGAAATATTTGACTAGATAAAAAATGGTAAAAGTACTAGTTGGTGAACAAGTTATTGTTCAAACGTTCACTTGCCAAACATAGGTTTTCGTAACAATTATTTGTAAAGAGATTTTTTGGTAAGTAATAATTTGGCAAATGAAATTATGCGAAAATTTGTTTGGGAAGTGATAATTTGGCAATTTCTTTTCGGTCAAACAAGGGAGACCCGTATTAAAGGGTCATTAGGAATTGCATACGGAAACCCGTAACAAGAAATTAGGCAGGTTGCTCTCATCCATTCAGAGAAAAAAAATACCCTGCTTATGTTTATACTGGCTTTTGGCCCCGGTTTCATCCACAAGGAGGTCGTAAATTATCCCACAGGAACTTACCGCCATGATAAAAAGTATCTACTCTAAGTCCAAATTCAGGTCTCGTCATGGTCTATTCGTGAGCCATGGAAACTTTTGCAGTTATAATGGGTCTTAGTATGGATAGATAGCTCGTGACTAAATAAATAGCAGCCGTTCAGGTCCATCTGCAGGTTAAGCCGCGCTTGTCTTGGTTGTCCGTGGATGGGTGACCTACAATTACATACCGAGTTTCCTCCGTGCACAAAAGCACGTTAAGTCGTTGGTCCCGGCTGTCTATTGTGGATCTTTGACAGTTGGTAAGTAGTCAGTGGCCCGAAAGTCTACAACCAGTCTTACCAAGGGGTACCGTATTACCCAGTACTAACTGGGTTGTGAAGGTCAGATAGGCTGTCGCTCCATGTAAAATACAGGTATTACATATTGCTGCGTTCCCTCTGCATTAAAGCCTCTTTAAACCTTTCCGCATCAAACCTCAAAGCCATTTTCTTCTTTGTGGTTTATACTTTTAAATTCGAAAAACATGAAAATTACAAGACAGGTGTCCAGTTTGAAGGATTCAATCGTGCACAAAAAAAGGCAAGAGATGGTTTGATCGAAGATATTACACCAAAATTTTATGGTCTGAACCAATTTTAATTCAACGAATAGATTTTATTGATGAATCGGTTTTTAAGCGTAAATATGTTATTTTAATTTACTGGTTGAATAATCAGTTAAAAAGGGTCGAATGTAGGCCCTTTACCTTCTCTTTACCTTATAACTTATTACCCTTCCCGGCCGTCTGAGTTACGTTGGATAACTGCAGCGTGGCCTCTTGCGAGTGAGGTTTCTGCCAGGGTCGACGACAGCGGAGTTTTGTTGCATGTTCTGCTTTTGTTTTGTTGCATGTTCTGCTTGTTTGAGCCAGCAGAGGCGGGGCTGAGAGGTCGCGACACACGATTAAATTACCCATGACGTGCTTTTCGTCGAATGTCAAGGTATTATCCAATTGATTTACGTTGAAACTCCAGAGGACGGAGTCGTATTATTATCCGTAAGAAGATGGTAACTTTAAATCGATAAACTTTTTTTTTATGTTCCATCAAATTCTTATTTTACTAAAGAACACCGGCGAACTCTCGAACAAATTTTTGTTGACATTTTTTTTTTGCGTCTACCTATGAAAAATATCTAAAAATATAGAGTTTGAATTTCTGAACAGTTTTTTCTTCAGTTATACTTTTATAGGAAGTCAGGAATTAAAGATATTTCAGTTTGAAGTTTTAGAGGTTATGTCTTGTCAACAACAGACTAATCGAAAAATAAATATAGAAATACCTACATAACACTTACAATATCATTGATAGAAATGCATTTTCAATACAAAATAATCTACGGACTACGTATTTAGGATATTAAGTCCAACCGAATGTCCGTAGGTGTAGGTCTGCCAACAACTACAACCTACTTAAATAAATATTTATTTAATAATCTTAGACAACTATCTTTAGGGCTGTTAAATATAGATATATTATATGATTAATTACATGGTAAGAGTAGGTCATTGGTAGGTATTGGTACTTATAAAAAAAAAACGTTTTTTTTTTTAATATTTTTATTCCTCATCTTCTCTAACCACAATGTCATCAAGAAAACCTGCGGGTGCTGTGATATTTGGTTGATGTCTGGCCCATCCTAAATACCATACTACAGTCATTGTATGAGCGCAACATCCAACAGTTCGTCTTCCTACTAAACAACTACAACAGTACTCCACTATTCCTGCTCGACCGGGCACATTATTTTCTATTAGTAAATAAACATAATATTGTCTTCTTGAGACATGGCGTGACTTTATTTTACCTCTTATTAAGGTAGTGTCACCACTGCCTCTAAGGTTGTACTCATCCGAATTAAGTCGCTCACTACATGCTTCAATCCGGTACCCGCCGTGGAAACGTACATGCTCGCCGTAATACGAACGGGCCTGTCTTATTTGGTACGTTCCCAAGGCGAATAAAATGAGGTCCCTGTATTCCAGGACAGGAAAGTAAATATTATTTCTGTCTGCAGTTATACTTTGGAAGTTGGCTGTTCTCCTATTTAAATTAATAGCCTCAACCATTCTAGCCAAATTATTTCCTAAATTCATATTTTGTCTGATGATTCTTAATATTTCATTTGCATTCACATTGTCCTGCAGGCGAGCACCAAACTTGTTTATTAAAGCCGCTGCAATTTTGAAGTTTTGCATCATGTGGGGAAGTGATGTATGGAAATATTGCTGCCTAAGTAATTTAAAATCTCTTTTAAAGTAGCCGTTGATCACTTCCACCACCCATCTGCAAATGGTAACACAGCGGCTTCTATTTGCTTGAGCTGTAGTTAACTGGTGCTCACCTTCTGACAATGATTCCGGCATGAATGGTTTGTAGCCACATCCTTCCAACAAAGCAATGCTATCTCTAAAGCCTCTATCTAAAATAAAAGCGTCGTTATTTCTGAAATACAACCTTAGAGCAGAATTCTCATTACTGAATAAATTATTCATGATTTCAGAGTCTGATGTAGTTGCTTTGTATGGGCCAAAACAATCAATAATGTATCCATCACTGGCAACTATTAAAAATGGTTTGAGGAGATTCCTATATTTGTGCAAAGAATATGTATCTTTTTGAAACATATAATTCGAGCTTTTGTTTATATAAATATATGTGCCGTCACAAATGACTATGGCATTGTTATCGTTTCCGAACAAACCATTGGGTATGGTTAAATTATGTGCAATTAATTCATCACGAGTAATATGACTAATGCCGAGATATCTTGGTACAAAATCTTGGCATAAAATCTCCCGTACTTTATCCATTAAACCCTCTAACGATCGACGAGGCACTTGTACCAATGTGGCAATTCTCTCATCTGAGTCCCCTGTTCTCATCTTCAGCAGAAGTGCTGCCAAACCCAAACTACCTCTATGCAGTTCAGAGATACGTGGTATTTCTCCAATTAAAACATTGAATTTTTCTTTTGAGAATCCGATCCAGTATTCAAATACTCTCTCATCCATGTCTTGAATATTCTCGAAGTCAAGCGTGGGGCTAAATGCATTCACAAAAGAAAATACATGCTGTATTTGATCTACGTTAAATGTAGATATGCTGTTTTCGGAATCATATAATGTATCCCATGAATTATTTGTCAAATGTTGACTGCATACACGAGCTAATTTAGGCAAATAATAATTATGGTTATGCAGAACAGTGGCTCGTAACTTGTCAGAGATATTATGAAATGTGGTGCTGCTGCAATTTGGAAAGACACAAGTGTGTGTAGAATTGGCTGCTCGTCTATAATTGGGTAATTCCACTGCTTGTGTTGGCTCAGGTTGGGTTGATGCTGATGGCTGGATAACATTTTCTTCTGGTTGCACATTATCAGTTGTGTCCAGTTGAGGTCTGCTTTCATCTTGACGATTCATACGTAAAACCTCTCGTTTTGTGCGTAACCAGCACGCATGGCAAACACGATCTGAAGATGATATCTAAAAATAAAAATAATAGATTAATTGGGATAAAAATTGCTGCCTTTTATACGGTGAAATGTAATTGATATTTTACAACTTAAATTGCAAAACTAAACAAACCTCTCGCGGTGCCACTTTACTCTCTATAATATTAATTATAGATTGCTGCATCTCAGTAGGGTTTTGTCTTAATATTAAGTCACTCTGTCTTTGAAGGGTTGAACAGCCACATAAAAGGCACACATTTGTATGCCCCCTCGTACTTGGTCCAGCTTCTTCACTGCCAGAAAGTTCTCTGTGCAAGGTATCATTAACTGCAGCCATTGCAAGATCTCTGCATGCCTCGCAGATATAGTCATCTTCCAAAATCTAACAACAAAAGGATACTACTCTTAATACATTAGAATGATTTATTATTTTGTGATCAATGAAATAGATATACTACATAAATGTAATTGAAACTTGTCAACTTAATGTCATATAAAAACAAGATTTGAAACGACATAGTAAGCTACAAACAGAAATCAAACAATTCTAGGCAATGAAGATAATCTGTATCTTGTAACGGGACTAGTCGTCAGTAATACTTACAATTTGAGGATATACCCAGCTGCAGATTAAAGCAGTGACTCTCGAGTCAAGTGCCAATGCCGGGTATCGTCGCATTTTATTGACACATATGTTGCAGTTGACGCACATGATGCGTGTAGGCGCTACACGGCTACCCATTGTGATCAACAAATCGATGCACACACAACAAAATCCAAGGTATAAGGCAGAATCAGAATCCAGAGTCACAGAAAAATGTCGTCGTATAGGCAAACAATCAGAATCCTTAGGCAAGCACTAGTCACACAGGGAACAGTAAATCTCAGAGTCCATAAACAGAAGCAGTCGATAAAGTAGAAAATCACGGAAAATCAATGGTAAACAAAATAACGAGACGCACGCACAGACGACAACGGCAAGGTATCTGTGCAGTACATGTCAATATTGTCAATATCAAGCCGGGTGACAATTGAAATGTCATGTTTTTTTTTGGGATGTTGCCATACTCGAATTTCACTACGATGTCATTTGTATGTATTAAAAAACTATGACCACTTTAATCGGAGCACAAACCATCGTGTTTATTTTAACATTTGTATTCTGATGCAGACATGTATTTCCTAAGTATATTAATGCATTATGTAAAGCCAAGCATTTTATGCAACTTGACTAAGATTTATATTACATGGCAACATTAAAGCCATGATTATTTATTATCATCAATATCTAGTCAATTAAGCTCTCAATATTGAAGATTTTTTTTCCAGACTTTGAGAGGCCTTATGATTGATTTGATAAAACTTAGTAAATTATTTCGTCGGTATCTATTACGGTGACAAACGTAGACGCTTAATAATTCCATCAACAATTTCCTCGCCGGTGTTCTTTAACCTGTGAGTATTTAAAAAAAAAAAAGTAAGACATTGTGCAAAGAAGCCTTCTTAGCAAATTTAATCGAGTTACTAATTTAATCAAATATATATTTTATCTTAGTTGTGCATAAAATAATTATGTAGCCATTTTTTGTAATTTTTTATTTTATCTAATTGTTTATTTTTTCATTATACTTTACTTAAAGTGGTGTGCTGTTTTTTTTTTAACGCCACAATATATACAACATAGGTGGGAAAAGGCTAAGTAGATGATGAGTATGCGTTGTCATAGCAACGTTTAACTTAGAAGCAACCTATACTCCGTGCGTTATAGCATGGTGCGTATGACAGGTGCCTGTATGACGTTGACGTCTGTCAGTACCACATGACTAGGGATGTGACATTATGCAATTCATTTTTTCGATAACGATACTCGCAGCTTAGATCTAGTTCTCTTTAATATTGTTACGAAAATTAGTGTGTTATTCAGTTGTGCAGTGTAACTACGTGTATAAACTTGTCAAGATAAATGTATTATGGCTACATAAGTATCTTTGTGCCTTTATAAAATAATCAAAATCGGGTTTATGTTTTTTTTGTGACAACATTTTTGCTCTATGGCGCATTCATCTAAACTCATATCTGGAAGGTCTATAGCTTTTAACAATAAAAAATTGACCTACACACAATATACGTTTTTTATTATATAAAATATCGACTTTCCATCGTAGCAGTACATCCCATCACTAAATACGTCTATGGCGTTACGTTATACGAATAACACTTTGCTTAATTTTTCATTCAATTTGATTTTATTTGTGGACTAGAACATTCTGGTTGGGTTTAAATTAATTTACTACAGTTATTAATGATTTAATATATTACGAATGTGGTACAGCTGAAATACTAAGTCATAATTTGTAAATCGCGGCAACTTTCAAGAGTGAAATGAAATGTTACTGAAACTGTCATACGCACCATGTTACAGCGTACGGAGTATAAAGTTCATATTTTATGTGGGATTGTATGGTGAACTAAAAGAGTTACTTTCGTAGAAACTTGCATATTTTTCAAAATAATTAAAAATTTGAAAGAAAACAAAAAAAAAAAAACACGTCGTACATCGGTTTTTACCCGTTTCGCCATATTTTTATTTTTCTCTCTCTTTCACCCTTCTACACCTTTCTTCACTCGCACCTTTGCATACGTTCCCTTTTACTCAATATTCATTCCACAGTTACTTGTTTCTCTAATATTCTGTATCCGTACTTCTTATTTGAGTGATTCAAGATTGTCAGGTAAAGGATAATCTAACATCACCCGCGGTTTATGGTGCATAAACACGTGTCCTCTTAGCTTTGACCTAAGAATAAACGTGTCTGTAGGTCATAAACCGGACATAAACTGGACACTCTTCCGTGAAGTTTATTGCCCGTTCTTCTCCATATAAATATACGCTTTAGAATGGAATATTTTCACAGTTATTATCCATTTGATTTTGCATGTTTGATATGTTCACAGTGGTTTTTAATTTAGATTGAGTTTCTGCTGTATAGAGTGGAGTGTTTGGGGAGAGACTGTAGCTTTATATTTTTGTTTTAAGTGCAAAGCGCCCGGTTAGGTTTGTCAGTAGGTCTGCAATTTGCATGTCAGTTTAAGTTGTATGTCAAAGAAACTATGATTCGCGACCATAACACGTATGTAGTTACAGATTATAATCATTAAAATCATTAATACAACTCTCTAAGTTCATTTAATACCATTTAATGAAAAAGTCACAAAATATGGTTCAACTTAGAGGGTTGTATTGACGATTTTCATAATCATAATTCTGTAAGGCCATATGACCTGTAAATTGCAAAAAACGTAAGAACGGGCTACCACCTCAAAACTCTTGGACGATTCAAAAGTGCTTGTAACTGGTTTATTTGAACTGAATGCTTTGAATTTCCGTCATTCTGGAAATTTTAAGTAGATTGTTTACTAGTCGTATACAACAAAATCGTGAATTAGTTCAGCAGGCACGTGTCACGAGATAAAATATAGTCTCCACAAAGTAAAACCGTTAGAAAATGTTTTAATGAATGCTCTACACCAGAAGAACTGATCTTAGATTTATATTATAGTCTAGACAATTGTTGTAAAATAACGAAACAGTTTATGCCATTAACGCTGTAGATAATATTTCTAATTCAAGTAAAATTGTCCCTGATATCCACATCGCGTGACACTGCTGAACAATCATTGTAGGTTGAGTAATCATTTCACAGTATTGCTAAAGAGTTATTGTCGTAAAAGTTTTTCAATTCTTAGTCACTCATTTGCAAAACGAACGTGATGATCGCTTATGATGGGACGTGCGGGAATAAACCAATCACATTGGTAGAAATCCACACCGAGCGTCTCGTTTTTTTCGTGAATCGAATCTTACTCGTCTCCTCCCCTCTCCGCTTCTCTAGCCTTATGGAAACTGGGCTTAACGCTTAAGGATTTTATAGATAAAGAATGACACACAGGTATGAAAGACAAAGACGTCGATTTACAACACCGAACTTCATCAAACTAAATTTGCCATTACCTATTCTAAATATTGGGTATCAGCTGTAAAAGATAAATCGATCCAATCTACAGGCACATTTTTATAAATATTTTCCAGACTTTTCTTCGGTGTTTTTCCAACAATTTACAGCTATTAAATAAAAAAACTTGGTGAGAAGTTCCTAACTTGAGTTTAGAAAAACCGGACTAGCAAACGAGTTCGGTTGATTAGGTGGAGAAGTATACCTCAGATTTTCTACATAATAAAAATGTATAATGAGTATGCTGGGAAGTTTTCTGCACTACCATTTCTCTGTTTGCGTGAGTTGTTTGATTCAAGTTTCCAATTAGATTGTAGGTTGGATTGTAGGATTATTATGTCGTCTTAAGTAGGCACGCATACGTACAGAAATATCTGAGCTTAGGTGGGTGTTAGTCGGCTTCAGCTCAGAGTTTATTAAAAGTCACAAGCACTTTAAGATACTTTTAACATGTTGAAATACAGCGTATAAAACGTGAGCCAACAGTTTTTCGTAACTAAAGGTGAAACATAATAAACTTAAATAAAACCGATATCATATCGACCCACAGGGAGCGTATCCAGAGTGTACGAACGGAACTACTATCTGTATAGAGAGCAGGTTAAGTGAAACGTTTCATGCAAAGCGCTTTCCTGCACTCGTATGAAAGCAGAATTGAAAGGTTTATTCAGCAGAAAAATATTTTTAGGGTTCCGTATTCACCGTTTATCTGGCTATGACGACATTCGATTATTAATTTGCGTAGTTAAACTAAATGACATGCAGATTTAAAGCAGTGACGGTCCATTTATCATTCTTGTTTGTTTTACTGAAACAAGACGGTGATGCCATAAAATATTCTGAAGTAATTTCGCGTTTTTTTTTGTTACTTAGCGTAGAATAACAGTCTGGGTGATAGTTACAATTTTATATCTAATGCTATTAGCCCTAATTATTAGTTTATGATGCAGAACAGTGGCGGCCTAATCGTCATGGTGACTGCGAACTAGCAGACTGTATTTTGTGTAAATTATTCTAACACCACTTCTCTTAAAGCGGGTAAGGAATTAACATCGTGAGAAAAACAGAATGTCCGTAGAACCAAATAATCGAAGACACGTGACACCTACCAATTTACAACTGACCCCGCGTGGCTGATTATGGCCTACTTTCTCTCACATAGAGGAGGCCTGTAATCATTATGTTAGTTTCTGGTTTACGTAAAGGGTCGTAAACGATAAGTTAGTTCGTGAATGTATGTATTTGTTCCGACCCAGTCGATTTTAAAATTATTATGTTTGTTGTGGAATTTCTATTAGATGATTTTCGTTGAGTCTCTTAGCCATCTACTTGGCCATTTTGTTTAAACATAAATTAGCTTTCAAGTCTCGAGTGTCTCTCTAATCATGACATTATTTTTCCTCATCATTAACGCTTAATTAAAAGAAAAAATCTTACAACGACGACTATAAATAATCGTGCACGATGTTGTTAATTGTGTTCAAAATTATTAATGTTTACGTCGTATAGGACCTGTTTTTAGTTACTGATTTTTTTATTGAGAATATTTTTAACACGAAGTTTAATACAAAATAATACCGACTTATGTTTGCGAAAGATCTCACTTGCTTTGGTTTGTCTTCGACAATTAAAACAACATATTTGAACAGTCAAGGAGTTGTTCGGTTTGCCAGAAAGTTGAAGGTAGTTGCCCATCCAAAAACGTAGATCTCGATGAAGAAAAACTGGCCAATAAAAACTGTATGGCCACTCTTTTAAATATTTTTTTTTTAATATACATAAGTACTGCTAAGCATGACGTCCTGGGTTCATGCTCAAGTCGGACAAAGAGTTATTATGTTTTCCGATTTAGGCCCCGTTGATAACAATAGGCCAGCTAATAGGGCGCTATTACATCGGACTTAAACATAACTGGCGGAATGTGGGTGTACCTACTACGGCACAGCTCTACCTACCTCTTTGGGGAAATATGGGCGTGCTGTTATGTTACACAGGTACTGAATCTGAATGAGGCTGCACCGATACTTAAAAAGCAGACGGTTTACAAGACAATCTTTGTCCCAACATAAAATTACCATAAACTAAATGGCTTGAATAAACACTGTTCCATGCATTATAATTGTAATATTGTACATCAAAATAAATGATAAAGTATTCAAAACATACGACAACCGCATAAATTACGTTATAATGACATTAATGACTGAATGTAAATAAAAACAAATAATTAAAAAAATTAAAAAACACGCCTGCCATATCAAAAAGTGAACTAAAAAATTCAAAACAAGTTACATGATTTAAGTGTTGAATGGCCAAAAGGTAGGTACTAAATAGATTATATTATTTACTGTGCAGTTAAAACGCCATTGTGCCAAAAGTGGAAAACTGAAAACCAATCTTTTCATCGAAGTCGGGGGACCTGTAAAGAACTATTCCAAGGAACCGTCCCCCGACTGCAATGAAAAGATTGGTTTTCAGTTTTCCACTTTTGGCACAATGGCGTTTTAACTGCACAGTAAATAATATAATCTATTTAGTACCTACCTTTTGGCCATTCAACACTTAAATCATGTAACTTGTTTTGAATTTTTTAGTTCACTTTTTGATATGGCAGGCGTGTTTTTTAATTTTTTTAATTATTTGTTTTTATTTTAATCCCTTTAGTGATAAAACACGAAAGGTAAATTTCATATTTTACTGGCATATGGGCTTCGCCCGCGTGGAGTTCGGGAATTGCCCACGGGATCTTACTTCTGGGATAATAAGTAATGTATGTGCTAAACCAGACTATAATCTATCTCTGTGACAAGTTTCATCAAAATCTGTTCAGCCGTCCTGGCGCCATTGAGTAACAAACATCTATCCATCCAAACTTTCGCATTTATAATAGTTTATTTAAGATATAATGTATTGTGTAAAATTAGTTTTTACTTTTAAAGTTGATTAGGTAATAAAGAATAGTTACTGTAAGTATTTAATTTTATTTGAATAATTCAGACACACCCGCATTTTTTTACATGTACTTACTAATTACTTGCAAATATTAGTTCATAGTAATATTAAAATCAATTATATTACTTAAGTGAAATATTGAAACCTTTTTTTTTTGGGTTGGGAAATCATCAAATGACCCCTCCCGCTATGGGCGGAGCGGAAGGGAGTGTCAGACTTTACTGACTAAAACCCATCCATGTTCCTTCTTTTGCCCTTAGTGTTCCAGAGCCGCGGTATCATTTCGAACAGTCTCGCAACCTTAGCCCATTACTCGCCGTCCACAGGCCCGCGCCTACGGTGGCCGAGAGCCATCACGGCGTGGCCCCCGACGCCCGGTGCTTCTCCCGCGGCGGCTGGGACGTGAGGAGGTTCTCTCCCTCTCACGCTCCGCCGCCTCCTTCGCTAGCATGACTGCTTCGCAGAAGGAGGCGACGGCTTCCCATTCCCTCTCGCCCCGGACCATGGCTTGAACCAGGGCCGGGCGCGAGAGGTCACCGCCGCCAATCGCCGCTACGAGGACACGGCGGTGCTCCTCCCAAGCGGAGCAGACCTCGACGGTGTGCTCCACCGTGTCCTCCGGAAATATTGATACCTTGGTTTGAGATTGGGCACCGGCGACGACAATCAAATGATTTATTAAGAATCTACTTATAGACATAATACGTTTACATAATATTTAATATTAATGTCGCGTATCACGAGCCAACTCGAAAATCGGGATTTCACATATATTTACAGACACGTCTACCTCAGAAAAATCCTACCTACTTACTAATAGGTAAATACTCCCGCGCCCTGCACGCCCTGTGCAACACTGCTTGCCATGCGCCTGTCTACGTGAGTTTGTAAGCCCTATTTGACAATGTTGGGGAACGATTTTGGAAAATAAAACTCTGATACACGCGTCTCATAATTTTAATTGAAGAGTTTGTACACCAATTTTCGAGTCAACGGACCCAGAGAATATAAAGTTTCATAGAAAATTTAACCCCTATTTCTTAGGGGTGGAATTTCGAAAAAACCCTTTCTTAGTGGACCTACTCTTCACAAAGAATACACCCCTCAAATTTCATGTCTTTAAGACCAGTGATTTAGGCTATGCATTGATATATCAGTCAGTCAGGACTTTGAATTTTATATTGCAGGATGATTTTGAAAAAACTGTGATACACGTTTCTCATAATTTTAACTGAAGAGTACGTACACAAAAATTTTCAAGTCAATCGACCCCGAGACTAAAAAGTTTCATAGAAAATTCAACACCCCATTTCACCCTCTTAGGGGTAGAATTTCGAAACATCCTTTCTTAGTGGATACCTACTGCTCACATAGAATACACCTTCCAAATTTCATGACTCTAGGACCAGCGGTTTGGGCTGTGCGTTGATATATCAGTCAGTAAGGACTTTGAATTTATGTGTAAAAGATTTAATTTCTCTTTTTGTTTATTAGTGAACGAATGCATATTGAATACTACTGTTACATATTTTTGTTATGTACTAAGCAAGCTCTAGACGATGATAGTATTGGTAGTCAAATTTTCATGAAAAAACCAAAATATTTCAGTTTTTTTCAGGAACCATGGCTCCCCCTTTATATTTTTGAAAATGTTCACTAGCCTATGTTACCCGGAATAACTCAACGCTTCTAATGATACCACATACATTGAAATCGGTTAAGCCGTTTAGAAGTTATGGTGGAATAAAGAAACTCACAAACATACATACATACATGAACCCTAAAAACATAACACTCCTTTTTTTGGGCAGTCGTGTAAAAAAACCAATAGCAAATGCATGTAGGTACCAATATTATTCCTACTATTAAATTCCACTACTCTGTAATTTTCATCTGAATGCTACATAAAATTAACATAATTTGGAACGAATAATTAGTGGATTGTGAGTATAAAAACAAGCGAAGGCCGCCACTTGGCACTTAGTGTCTGTGCGTTCAAAAGATTATTTAAATAGAAAATGAAACACAAACTAAAAAAATACTAAGTGCGACTACATACAAAAAAAGTTAAGAGATTTTGTAATATTGACGATAGATGGTGATGGTTTATTAAGTATTTTATTACTTTGTTTTATTTTTAAATATTAAAAGTTGCTTGAAAACCACCTGTACCTACCTCAATCAGGAAATAAGTAAACACTTATTCGTTATTTTTTGTAACACTAAATCTTGACATGCTGAGAGTTACCAATAAGTACTATTATTAAGTACTATAGAAGTAGCATTTTTTTTTTTAAATATGAAAATCGAATACATTATACGCACAACGACTCAAACACCTTGGACATTTCATTGCTGGCGATCTTAAAGATGATGACGATGTTGAACGGGAACGCAAAGCATGGGCGGTGCGGGCGCATATGTTGGCCCGTAGGTTTGCTCGATGTACAGATGTCAAAATCACACTTTTTAAAGCATACTGGTCATCTCTGTACTAAAGCGCCCTATGGATCAATAAAATTGTACTAAACGTGCCGCTGATGCGTTGCGTGTTCAATTTAATAACACTTTCAGGGCACTGTTGCAACTGCCACGATATTGCAGTGCATCTGCAATGTTGTCTCAGCTGTAGTGCGCAAAAAAAATGCGTCTCTTCTCGCCAGATTGCATGGCAGTCGCAACAGCCTCTTGAGTATTATTGCCAATAGGCATGATGAAAGTCCCAGAGTGAGGCATCTTATAAAAACCACCCTGTCTGTAGTAGAATAAAAGTACTAACATAGTTTATAAGTTAAATTGTTTACTAAAATTCTAGAATCGCTGTCATCCAAAAACGTGCCCAGAAGACTGGCATCTATCTATGTGCGATATTAATTGTGCTTGTTGTAATAAGTAAAGATAAAACATTTAAGATCATTAAACTTATACTGTCACTTACGGGATATCTTCCGTGATTGTTCATGATTTAAAACGAAACGGCGACGAACGAAATGATTTAAATCATGAAGAATCACGGAAGATATCCCGTAAGTGACAGTATAAGTTTAGTTTTAAACCGTGGAAGCTTAAAACAGTGTTTGATTAAAGATCATTTATTGATATTTAAAAGTTGGAAATTCTGATTCTCTGTTTACTTACGGAACGATAAAATATCTTAAATTTAGAACGAGTGAACGATCTTCAGCCTAAAATTGATTGAAAATGAACGAGTTACTTCCACTTGAACATCTTGATGAAAGAACGAAACTCATTTTGTAAAGATTTACATATGAATGGATTCATAGAAGTGGCATTGATGCCAGTCAAAATAAATAGATTTTTTTAAAAGTTTTAATCAATAATCTAAGTTTGTCTAAAGTGAAATATATTACACGAAATGACGATATTTTTTCTATGTTGAAAGATTTTTTGAAACTGATACGACTTAAGTTTCTAAATCAGATTACATAGAAAAGTTTTGTTAAAACATTTTAATATGTTTAAGAATTAAGTACTCAAGCAGCTAGATCAGATTTAAGTCGACCTGGAACTAACGTAGATAAAATTAATTTTTGTTTTTAAACATACCATGGACTGAATCCTACTACCATATTTCCTACTAATATTGTAAATGCGAACGTTTGTGAGGATAGATCGATGGATGGATGTTTGTTTGTTACTCTTTCACGCAAAAACTACATGCCGATTTGGATGCAATTTGACACACAGATAGCTAAAACCTGAATTAACGTATAAATACTGTTTGTACCGTTGTGAGGATGGATCGATGGATGGATGGACGTATGTTTGTTTGTTAATCTTTTAAGCAAGTACTACAGGCCGGATTTGGATGTAATTTGACACACAGATAGCTAAAACCTGAATTAACACATAGGATACTGTTTATCCCGGTACTACAATCCCGTGGGACATTATCGAACTCCACGCGGGCGAAGCCGCGGGCATAAGCTAGTCGTAAATACTAAATATTCTCTTAATTACCACGCTTGTCTAAAGGTGTACCCTCGACGGAGTTACTTTTTGCAGACCTACAAAAGTAAAACAGTGTGCAACATGATTGACAACATGATGACGACAGAGACGTTTACTATCTTTTGTGGATTTTGTGATCTATTGTTGCCCACTAATTGCAAATGTTGCTCCTCAAAAAGTAACTTTGGTGTGGTTAATGAAATGACGAACAACGTATTTTGTTTGCCAACATATTTAGATGCATATTGCAACACGTGCGAAATGAGCTCTATTTTTAGGGTCACAAAACTACATATTTTATATAAAACTGTCATCTGGATTATTTAATAAAAATATTCCTAAACCATGTTATCAATACTCTGTACAACTTTATCACCAAATCATTTTAGCATCCTGTTTACACTGATATGTATTGGAGGACCTGTCAAAGTGTATCAGTTACGCATGGATTATTGTTTTTTCATTCTTCGCATAAAAGGCTGTCCTTGGAAATTATTTCATGAAGGCAAAATGATAACGACAATCTGATTTAAAAGTTCCCTCCTTTCTCCGTCAAAGACTAACGTTTGTACACATGGCGACACATCAAGCTATACATTTCCAGTATGACATAGCCGCGCTTTGTGTAGATTTCCCGTACAATGAGAGATCCGCATAAACTGGTTTTGGATAATATCTTGATTGGTCTTCGTACTAAGTCTACACTACTACCATCTATTCAACTATTGATTGGTCCACACTAGCGCCTAATAAATCCCTTTTTATCTTAGTCAATCTTGTGTCTTCTTTAAATAAATTAAATTCATCAAATAGGAGGTCTTTGCACTACAGTTAGACAAAAAGCAAAATAATAAAATGTAACAACTAGTTTTTGCGGCTCAATGTAGAGGGATTTATTGGAACTGTTTGATATGTTACGTTTTTTTTTTTTTGTTTTTTTTGAAATTCTATTATTGCATCTAGGATTCTACGTCCTTACACAGTTATCTTACCTACGACAGATACAATCGAACTGCTTTCTTTTGGATAAGAATAAAATAAAGATTACTGTGATTTTGATAGTGATGCGCAGTCAGAGATAAAAGATTTTTTTTTTTGGAAAATAACTTTACTTCCAGAAGTCGGTGACTTTTGTTGGTTTCATTGACTTTCTTGCCACCACAAAATAAATTAGAAAAAACCGGCCAAGTGCGAGTCGGACTCGCGCACGAAGGGTTCCGTACCATTATCTATAAACACGGCAAAAAAATCATATCTGTTGTATGGGAGCCCCCCTTAATATGTTTTTTTTTTAATTTTTAGTATTTTTTGTTATAGCGGCAATAGTAATACATCATTTGTGAAAATTTCAGCTTTCTAGCTATCACGGTTTATGAGATACAGCTTGGAGACAGACAGACAGCGAAGTCTTAGTAATAGGGTCCCGTTTTACCCTTTGGGTACGGAACCCTAAAAAATACAGCTGAATTAATAACCTTCTCCTTTTAGAAGCCGGTTAATAACTCTGAAGGGACTGCAGAATTAGCCTTTATTTCAAAATCAAACTTCGCCGTAAACAAATTAAATAATAATCTTCATAAATTAATTAATTTCATAGACCAAACCAACTAACAAGTTAGGTAAGTATCAATCTATCTACATAACACGTATGATTTCCTGGTAGCGTGACCGGAGTTCAAAGGGTTTACGTACCAGTAAGTAAACCAGCGTAATAATTGGGTACAAGTTACCCCGAGCCTATTATTTAACCAGCCACAAACTCTTGATCTATATGTCGTAAGACCCTAAGAGGTGACTAAAGGATTAAATCAAGTACCTAAGTAAATAGAATTATAGAGTGGGACCTTTTGTATGTGACGTCTTCTATACAAGTAAATAAAATTTAAGTGTCTGTTTGTAATTTCAAAATAACAGCTTTTTTCTGAATGCTTAAGAAAGTCTAAACGGTACTTATAACAAAAAAACGTTTTATTTTTTATTTTTGTCTGTCTGTTTGTTCCGGCTAATCTCCGAAACGGCTGAACCGATTTTGACGGGACTTTTACTGAGATATGAGGAGCACTTTGGGCTACTTTTATTTTAGAAAAAGAAATAGGGTTCCGTGCAAAATAATTAAAACCCATGAAATTGTTAACAAAATCCGATTTATATAGGGAAGTCATATTTTTATAATAATAATTTCATGCAAACGAAGGTCGCGGGAATAACTAGTTACTTAATCAAGTTTAATAAACAATAAGCCACAAGTTTCTTGAACCAATAAATGGTTCAAGAAACTTGTGGCTTTCTTGGAAGATTCTTGTGCTATACACACCAGTTATTTTCGTTACCACCACATTTGAGCAGCCATATTACAAATAGGTATGGTGCGCAAAGGTAAATATAAAAATATCCATTTATTTGTCTCTCTGTGTGCATGCATGCGTGCGAGAGTGTGCGTGTGTATATGTGGCATGAAAATCTTACGTCTTTTCGTCTTTGTATTGTTTTAGTTCAAATGGTACCCCTGGTAATGTGCTTAATCATTTACCATCACTGAAAACTCCCGCCTCCAAGACTTATGTCATGCCTTATAAAGTTTTTACCTGCTTTTGCCATTGGCATACATTTCAACTGGCATAACTTCGGATAACTGATTTTTACTAAAAAACCAAAACTTCCAACTTATCTCTTATGTTTGTGGTGCGTCATATAGTACCAGTTTTAGCAGTGGACACAATCTAGCCTTACATAAACACATAACATTACATCATAACATCACGCCTGTAATCCCTGAAGGGTTAGGCAGAGGCCGCGGGCCTGTGGACGGCTAGCTCGCCGTCTGTCCGTCTTATGACGACAGGCCGTGTCGACGGCGCGTTCGTGTTCCAGGCGCGCCTCAAAGAGATGTCAGCAACAGGAAGGGCCCGCAAGGGCCGATGCCTGCCAGGGCTGCGGGACTGTTCGAAAGAGATACCGCGGCCCTGGAACACAAAGGGCAAAAGAAGGAACATGGATGGGTCAGTAAAAGTCTGACACTCCCTTCCGCTACGCCCAGAGCGGGAGGGGTCATTTGATGATTTCCCACACCAAAAAAAAAGGGTTAGGCAGAAGCGGATCTAATAGTACACCCACATTTCGCCAGCTATGTTTAAATTCCATGTAATAGGGAGCTAGCCTAATATCATCAACCGCGCACAGATCCAGACTCCGTGGCTGCTACTGGAAAAATCCTGATGGAAAAACCAGATAATACTTCGCCCGTCCCGGGAATCGAACACAGGACCCCTATTCAGCAAGCGTGCTTGCGACCATTCGACCAACGATAATAAGACTAAAACAAATATTTCATCAACACAAAAAAAGCTTATCTCTAACAACTACTAATTGTATCGTATATCAAAAAAAAAGATTATTATTATGACACATAAAGGAATGTAGCCGACGACCCGTGATATTGACCGCACGAGTACTATGAAAATCTGACCCAAATCACGGATACACAGACTATCCATATAACCCAATAGAGAAAGTACATATTTACCTATTTTATAGAAGTACCTATTTTATTTTATACCGAGTTTCCTCCGTCCCTTGGAAAGCACGTTAAGTTGGTTGGTCCTGGCTGTCATTTGAAGACCTTTGACATTCGTCACAGGTAGTCAGTGGCCCGAAAGTCTGACAACCAGTCTTACCAAGACGTATCATAATGTATTGACCCTGCCCCCACAACCCAATACTAATTGGGTTGTGGGGGTCAGATAGGCAGTCGCTCCATGTAAAATACTGGTTAGACTGGGAGCCAACCCCAACATAGTTGAGAAAAGGCTAGGCAGATGATGATGATGATCTATTTTATTTGGTTGTGCTCGTGTTGTCCAGAAATTATGCCCACGGGAATATACTACCGCGATAATAAGTATACCATGTTCTAACCCAGCTCTTGGTGCCTGCCTACCATATTTTATGGAAACTCGTTCATTTGGTAAAACATCATCATCTACCTAAGCTTTTTCTCAAAGTATGTTGAGGTTGCCTTTCAGTCTAACCAGATGCAGCTGAATATCACTGTTTTACATGGAGCGACTACCTATCTGACCTCCACAACCCAGCTAGCACTGGGTAACACGATACCCTTTGGTAAGACTGGTTGGCAGACTTTCGAGCCACTGACTACCTTAACGACTGTCAAAGATCTGCAAATGACAGCCGGCACCAATGGCTTAACGTGCTTTCCGAAGCACGGAGGAAACTCGGAATGTAATGGGTGGTCACCGATCCACGGACCGACCTAGGCAAGCACTGCTTAACCTTGTATATCGACCTTGTGGCTGTTTTTGTTAGTAAGCTCCTCAGTCGTTAAAGCATGAAAAGGTTATAAAAAACCGACAGAATTTCTTTCGTTTTTATTATAACATACATAAACATACAACGACAACTATAATTACGCATAGTTATAAGAATAGTTTCGACACATTTAGATTCATATTTTATTCACCCTGTGCGTATGACCTGATTTTTTATTTCCCTGAAGAATTATAAAAATATGAGTTTTGCATATTTTATAAGTCGAAACGTGACATCACGTTTTCTATCATACAAAATGATAAGGATTTTCTTTATTTTGTTCTGACATCTATTTGTTGTCAGAAAAGATGTGACTGAAAGATAAAATGTACAAAGCCCAACGCCTAGCGCCTGGTCGTTTGAAAGCGTTATCAAAATTATGTTCGTAATTTTTCAAGTGAAAGTAGAAATACAAAAGAAACATCGTAATATTTTTCTGTGCCAATATTTATGACACTATCTTCTGGCAGTTAGTTACAAAAATACTCGTTTTTTTTATAATTTTATATAAAATACTTTGTTTAATTGTACTGATTTTCAACTTGTAAAAGGTAAATATTTATGTTCCTCCTCTTCAAGGCAGTAACTTTTATTTAATTATTAGATTTAATATTAATAGACTGTATGCAACATTCCGAGGAATTTCCCGATAAAATATTAATAGACATCATTTAGAAGAGAGACTGTATAAATCTATCAGTAAACCTATTTTGGTTCGCGTTAATTTTCAAGGTATCAGATCTTCTGCACGAAAACACTGGTATGCTACCAGCAAATTATTTTTAGAATGCCTTGTCTCATTTTTTATCTTACGTTGATATCATTTATGCCCGTTTCATGCGATGTTTGTCAAAAATTATTCCAATCAACATTTATTGAACCAGGAGTTGTCAATACTAAGTTACTTTTAGCAGGTAATGTGGGTCACAACCTGACATCCGTTGTCAGTGTTTGGTAGTATAATCAAACACTGACAACGGATGTCAGGTTGTGATTTCGTAATCGGACGAAAAATCTGTTGTCAATAGACCAATTTTACGTTTTGTATTCCACGAAAAAACACCTTTTGTTGAAGTTCGAAACACATGAATAATAATTTAATTAGGTTTGTTTACGTTCGTTCATCTATGATGAATTGAAGTGACAGACAGCCTATCGCAAATATTTTCACGATTTTCATATAAAAAGAATGAGATAAAAGACGAACAATCATTTGCTTTAATTCACTATAGAGTCCAGGTGTATAAAAATAATAATTCAATAACTAAAACAAACCAAAAAGATAAAATCGCGCAAATTCCAATAATAATATGATAGTCGAAACATTTTTGAAAAGATATTCCTAACACTTGTTTAATGAGAGTTTACTCAACAACCAAGTCTATACCAGCTGAAATAACAATACGTTGCTATAGCAAGTGTGAATGACGACTAAAAATTTCAGTGTACACGTAAAGGGTCGTGCTTCAGGCAGTCTAATGCGAATAGCCGGCGTGAAGCGTCGTCCGGGCGACAAACGCGTGATCGCGCGGCGGGCAAAAGTTTTCGTCATTATATTTGGAATTAAATAATTATAACTGAAAGTTAATAAGTAGACAATAATATTGAACGCTAATTTTGGTGTAGTTTTTTTTGTTGGATAATTTTCCCGAAGTTTGGAAACTGTTGCGTAAGTTTATTTGCTATTTTTTAAAGTTTATTTTTGATTCCTTATTTCTAAGTTGTTGAGGATTTAGAATATATTTGAAAACTGCTGCTATTTTCGACAAAAAAACTGTGTGTTCCAAAAACGGTTTTTAATACGGAGAACTGTTTTGCCAATTTTAATTCCCAATTTGACCAATCAGTCCAAAGTGAATAAAATTTATTTAAGCAAGGTTAACTTTTAATTAAAACTTGTTATTAGACCTTACGAAGTCTAAAGGATGTTAGCAGTCTATAATTAATTAAGTGCATGTAAACAACTTTTCCTATTTTTATTAAAGATGAGGAAAGAGCGAACTCATCAACTTACTGAAATGTTTATCTTTTACTGTGACAAACTTTGTGAATCGTGGTCCTTCATTAAACTGTTAGATATTTTTTTCTTAGTTCTTTCACTATTAATAGGGTAATGTGTGTGACCACTATCTGATGGTTACAGATAATCTGATTGACGGACATAATAAGTATTTTATTAATGAACAACATAGTAACACTTATTGCCGAAAAAAATGATTTATTTAAACTCTATACAACAAACAAAAATATTCTATCAACATTCACAAGGCAAAATGGCAAACTTAGTGAAAAAAATATTTTAATTCAAATAGTACCGTATATTTCAAATAGTGTAATTTTATAGGAAGCAACTCATAAATCTTTTATTAACCAACAATAGTTGTTAAGAAATGATGACTATTCGTTATCTGGACCACCATTTCGAGAACTCATATACAATCGTTGTTACGAAATTGCTACAGGATGATTTCTGTGACACTATTTGTTGGGGCCCAATTTCGGGGTCCTTTCGTTACGACCCGCATCCGGCCATCGAATCCTTTCGAGACAATAAAACGACGACGAAACATTTCTAGAGGGACGTGATTTGCTTACAGCTTACATTGATTTGCATGGCCAATGTTGAAACATAAAGTTCAGTGAAACCAGTGCGGACAGGTTGGGGCCTTCAACAAATATTTCAGTACATTATCTGTGTGAACCTTGAGGGCTACTGACTCCTCATGACTGCTATCAAAGATCAACAAATGAAGGTCGAAACATACTAGTGTCGTGTCGCGTCTGAAGCATATCGGTTTCATACATTTAGTATGGTTCGAAACACATTATTACAGATTATACTGTCACTTACGAGATATCTTACGTGATTTTCCCGTAAGTGACAGTATAAGTTTAGTTTTAAACCGTGAACGCTTAAACCAGTGTTTGACATGATTACAGGTTTAAAAACTGCAGATGCTTTATTTTAAATTTAATTATTCGATACGTGCATTTAAACAGTCAGATATGCAGTTGCTCCATGTAAAATACTGGTATTCAGCGCATCCGGTTAGACTGAAAGACTAGTCAACATAGTTGGGAAAACGCAAGGCAGATGATGATGATGAGCAGTACTTATTTTATGTGTAAGTGACTAAAATAATAAAAATAAATAAATAATCATAATTATTATAATGATATTAGTTTTGAGTTATTTGACCCAATAATTTTACCTAGATATTTATTTATTTGATATTTAGTTCAACTAACTAACTGAATAAGTGACTGGATAAATTAGTCTAAGAGTAAATGGATTAAATATTAACTACTTAGTTGAATTTAATTTCATAAGTCGTTATTCAGCTGTCCCTAAGCTTTATCGAAGAAATACTTTGCCGTTTTGACAGGCGCTTTTTTTCAACGGTCTTTACGATTGGAAAATCACTCCTAATGGGCTTAGCATAGCATAATAATTTAATTTGTAATGTTAACGTAATACACCGCGACCTTAAATTTATGGACCAGCCGTACCGTCAGTGTCCACGTTTCGGCTCCGTATATCATAACAGGCAGGACTTTAGGTATCTAGGACATTGAAAAGTGTTGATTTTCAGCAAGATTTTAAAGATAGAAAGAAAAAAGAAAAAATATTAATTTTTGCAGGATTATGACGAATTTTTTATTTTTTTCTTACTTTGTACATACAAAGTAAGAAAAAGAAAAAAAAAATACTTTTAATTTTGACAAGTATTTATATCAGCCTGTCATGTTGCCACTTTGAAATCACAGGGCAATTATCTCCAGGCAGGCCGAGGAGGATTGATTAATGCCAAAAGTCTTCAAATTATTGACTTTTCACTGTCTTGAGAGCAAATGTGATAAAAAAATCATTTACACAGACTATAGTGCGTGTCTGGGTTCAAACTTCAAACCATAGGATCACACCACGAACCTAAGTCGCGGCTTATACAACTGGTTAATAATTAATATAAAAAAATGTTATTTTATCTACCTACGTCCCACAACATACATGCATAATATACTTGAACCTTTTAACGCAAGAACATAAGCCAAAACTAGAACATCACGTGTTCAAACTCACACTTTAAAAAGAGAATAAAATAATAAAACTTCACAAGGAAACTTTATTTAAAAAAAAACATCTACTTCGGAAATTAATTTTTTATTTGTTCTGTGAGTAACTGAAACTCAAACTTTGGTAACAAAGAAGGATATTGAAATCCAACTTTATATTATTTTTTATGACTTTCCAACACATTCTTTCCGAAGATTTATTAAAAAAAAATTTGACTACATTTCCATATTAGGTACGTGTTGAGAGCAACGGTGGCCTAGTAGTCCCGACGAGCCGTAAGTCGTGGGTTCGAAGCCAGGCAGGCGCATTATTTTGTGTAATTTATTTCATCACTACTGCTCTAAAAACGGTGGAGGGAACCGGCATGTCCTAGAACCAAAATTCGAAGACGTGACATCTACCAAACCGCACTGGGCCCGCGTGGTGTATAATAGCCCATTCCCTCTCATAGGGAGGAGGCCTATGTTTCAGCAGAGGCTGATTATGCTACCAACGTGTCAACACCGTTACCTAAGTAGGTTAAGCCCAGGAAAAAATTACTACCATAATCATTACCATAGTCCGTAGGCATAATTATTCTAGTCACACGCTCTTTGGCAGTCCATAGAATTTTAGATTAGTGATTTTATGATGCGTGAAAGGCTCTCAATAGATTTCACAAAAGGCTTTTAGCCATTCGAACATCAACACAAAACGATATGGGGTGATTCAATTAATTGAGGGTCACCTAGCTTAGGGAATAATGTTGCAATCGGCTGTAAGACTGTATGAAATCTTTTATTTACAATATTATGTACTTAGGATTTAAGTACAATCATCACGCAATAGTTGAGAGTTATTAATCTAAATTAGTTTTATACCTGTAAGCCTTGGGGGGCCTGGTGTATGCCTGTTTCGGGCACCAGTCTCTCAAAAATTTTACCCTGTGCATTAGATTTGATAATTCCTGTTCACTGTAACGTTTGTGATGAAAAAAGAAACATATTATTTATTTATTATTTGACGTATATTTCGGTTGCTATTTCGTAGAACGGTTAGGTGAACAATGTAAAACGATTCCTTCGCAATCCAGTTCCCGGATACCTACCCACAAAAGAGTTAACTTACATCAATTATTGCGTGCTATTTCATTTTTAACTCCCGGCTCAGTGCTAAAAGTTGATAATAGCAGCACCTTGTATTTAGTAATCACCTTGTGTTATTGCCAGAGATTGAAGTATGTAGAGTATATTTGCCTAAAATTCAAGGAAGGGACATGTAGATATTACCTGCCTCGTATTTTTGCTTTATTTCGGAACTCAACAATTATTCCGGCATTTCATACGGCGGTGGTAAATAAGAGGAAGTCTGAAAGTGGCGCCGGTGACGGAAAAGTTTTGCGGTAATTTGCTGTCGTGGTATGGGGCATGTGATGCGGAGGAGTGAGGAAAATGTCGTGAGGAAAGTTTTGAGTATGACTGTGGATGTGTATAAGAGTAGAGAAATACCAAAGAAACGATGGATGGATTGTGTGAAGAATGATATGGCATGAAAAGAGGTGTCTGATGAGATGACGAGTAATAGCGAAGTATGGAAGAAGAAGACATGCTGCGCCGACCCCAAATGGGACTAAAGGCAAGAGAATAATGATTTTATACGGCCGCGGTCAAAGTCATAGTTTTTTATTTGCTAAACATGATGTAAAAGATGTAAATATAAAGTATGTTTTGCTGTCAACGGCGTAAAAATATTAAAACAGAATTCAATTTTGGTAAAGTTGATAGCAGCTATCTACCATACATTATTTCTTAATAATATTTCTTTATCCATATGTTACATACTTCCTCGAAATGTTGGCAAACGAACTCTACCTATTCTCATCTCTATTTTTTGCAATTGGACATTAAAATTATAAATAACATTGTAGGTATTCAAATTATGACGGTATGGTGAAACTGATCGATCCGTTCGTATAGAACAACTAAATATGTATAAAATCACAAAAGCTTGTGACTTGCCTATATAAACATGGACACAAAAGAAGTCCTCACTTTACTTCACTCGTTTAGTTTGCTTGTGTAGCAGGCCGGAATTTCTTTAACAATGAAATTAATGTAGCAAAGTGAACGCCCACCATGGTTACCACCTACCTATTGGTACTTACTTGTTGGAACTGTGTATATGTACCTAGTATAGTACATCCTCATCATTATCGGCGTAGCTTAGGGTTCCAGTCTTACGAGATGCGGCTGAATATCATATAACTGGGCCCATACTAACTGGGTTTACCTTACCATCGTTGACTTACAAAAAATACTCATATTTTTATTTTAAACTTTACACAGATGTATGTACGTCGACCAATCAGAAAGGGTATGTAAGGACTGTAGCAGGTGGCGCTCTTTAGTTTCTGACACCTCCATGGAAAAAAACTGTTATTCAAATAACCTATTACAGTCATTTAAAACACATAGCATAACATAACATCACGCCTGTATTCTCCGAAGGGTTAGGCAGAGGTCTATCTAATAGTTTACCCACAAAAACCCAATAACACTTTGCCCAGGTAGATTAAAAAAAAAATACTAAACTGTAATTAACTAAGCCTGGTAAACACATTTCATAATTATTCAGAACACCCTAGATTAGGACTGGAATATGTCCCGGTTTAAAACGTTGTGACTCGTTCATTAAGTTTTTCCGTCAAAATCGGTCCAGCTGTTTCGGCGGGAACAAACAGACAGACAAAAAAAAACAAACTTTTTTTGTGTATAAGTACCGTATTTACTTTCATTTATGCATTCAGTAAGAAGTTGTTATTTTGAATTACAAACAGACACTTAAATTTTATTTTTTTGTGAAGATTTTTGTGCTGCAGTGCCATTCACTTCTCAATAATTAAACAGGTTTTGATAAGCAGACACTAGATGGTTGAGGAATCGACAACCTTATTAGATCGCGATCTCCAATCCCGACATGACTTAGTAACCCCATATTTTTAAGTACAGGGTATTGAATATCGGGCGTCAATTTTCATTCGCCGGGGGATCGTCAATTTGTAGTACTGTACTGTGTGTAGTTTGTAAAAGATACTCCAATATATCATTGATTTTCCGTGCCATGTTATTTTTCTTTGGTTAGTGATTAAAAAAAAAATTGAGAAAATGAATGTGGATGGGTATAAGAGTAGACGAAGATCAAAGAAACGATGGATGTACTGTGTAAAGGATGAGGAGGTATCTGATAAGATGTCGAGTAATAGAGAAGTATGGAAGAGGAGTACATGCTGCACCGACTCCAAATTAATTAGGATAAGGGCAAGAGAATGATGACGATGTTAACAGTGCCTAACCTGGTGTCAAAGTTTTTATGATGCCGATGGGCCTCTAACTTGGCTTTAAATAACGTCAAGAAATATCTCTCAGGCATGCTGGTTTCCTGCCAGGGCTGCGGAACTGTTCGAAAGAGATACCGCGGCTCTGGAACATAACGGCAAAAGAAGGAACATGGATGGGTTTTAGTCAGTAAAAGTCTGACACTCCCTTCTGCTCCGCCCAGAGCGGGAGGACTCATTTGATGATTTCCCATCCCAAAAAAGGCATGCTGATTTGGTTTCCTCACGATGTTTTCCTTCACCGAAGCAAGTGATAATTATACAATACGCATACGCACATGAATCCGAAAAATCAGAGGTGCGTGTCTTGGGTTCGAACTCGAGACCTATGGCTTAGCAGTTCGACGGTCACACCACTAGGATAAAAACCTGCTTCCAACAAAAAACCTACCTCTTTAGAAAAATTGTTACGTCTGTATATTTTACCTGTTAATATGACATAAATCAAGTAATTTTCATTACCTATTTTATCGCACACTTCCTAAGTAAGTCGTTTCGTTAGAAATATGCTCTTAATAAGAAAACCTTTGATAAGACAGTGGGAACATTCATAGAGAGTTATGGTATTGCTCTTGCGTTTTGGATACGATCAAATACCCATTCTCATAAAAGTGTACCAGTAAATTCACTCTAATATGCAGTTTGTTCTACCGCTAGATTTAACCAATTAATTAGTTTTATCCAACTCATTTTAAAATGCTACTTCATAGGATATTATTAAAGTCAAATAATTTTTCAGTGACAAATATTACCCTTCGTTTAGTCATTATTCTAGATATTCGCGTCTTAAACGAATTTCTAGAACTTTAAAAATGTTGTTTGGTGTAGAAATTCTTTGCTATTTTCCAGGTCACTAAATGTCAGTATTATTGGTTCTTAATTTTATTCCCGCACTAGCATTTCTACGGTTTCATTTCGTCAGAAATGTTTTGCGCAGTCTCGAACAGTTTTCTTTTCTTAATAACTCCTACTTAACTGTTTATTATAAGTTATTAGTTTCAGTATATTGCAGTTCTCTAGCAATAAGGTCAATTTTAATATCAAAAAAATATTTCTAGAAACTGTGAAAGTTCGTTTGTTTATTTTGATATTTTTACGCTACACCTCCTGGGTTTCAGAGTAAATAGTAGCGTAGGAATTGTTTTGCTAATTTAATTTCCTTCATAATAGTATTTCTAATGGCCTTAATATTTAGTTTTCTCTGTGTTTTAACAGTGGGTAATGTTAAAGATTTTTGGAAGTTTCCTGCACAATATCACGTATTTGAAGACTAATATTTGTTCATCTATTTGAAAACTGTTTAACCTCAGTAAAATTTAATTGGGCCCCAAAGGTCTGATATAAGGTGTAGGCATCTATCATGGGACCAGAAGACCACCTTTACATTTACTGTATCGAAGAAGAAAAAAAGGAAGAACTTTAATGTCAGCGACGAACGTTATAGCAGTGATAGCCTAGTGGTGTGACCGTCGGACTGCCAAGTCATAGGTCTCGAGTTCGAACCCAAGACATGCACCTCTGATTTTTCAGATTCTTATGCGTATTGTATAATTATCACTTGCTTCGATGAAGGAAAACCTCGTGAGAATGCCTGAGAAATATTTGTTGACGGCATGTAAAGCCAAGTCAGAGGCCCAAGGGCATAAAAACTCTGACACCAGGTTACGCACTAACCACACGATTAAGGAAGAAAGTGATGAATATTTTGGACACTCTGAAACTAAACTGTGAGAAACCGAGCGTAATTGCGCCCAGTTTCTCGAACAAAGATCAAAAAGAAATGATCAAATGGGTGTCAAGTGCAGTGATTGGTTGCTTGAATTATCAACAGTTAATTGTATCACATGACTTGTGTTAGTGAGGAGGTCGTGGCTAAATAACATCAACCGCTCGGATCGATCTTTAGGTTAAGACGCGCTTACCCATTCCATACTGAGTTTCCTCCGTGCCTTGGAAAGCACGTTAAGCTGTTGGTCCCGGCGGTAGTCAGTGGCCCGAAAGTTTGACAACCAGTCTTACCAAGGGGTATCGTATTGCCCAAGACTTACTGGGTTCACAATCACAATCAATAAAATTTTTGTATTTATTTGTTAATAACCTTCAGTGTTTAATAGTCCTTGAAAACATTTGCGTCAAAGCATTGTTTCGTTATTTACCTACATTCTTAAACAGCAAATAGAAGCCCATGTGTTCTTATTGTACAACGAATCAAAAGTACACCGATACATCTATTTAAACGAGGACAATGTTATTGTAATTGAATTTTGTTAGTGGTGTGATGTTACGAGAATGGATAAAATAAAAAAAGTCTGAAAGTGGAACCCGTGATTGAAAAGTTGTGTGGTAACTGGTTGTCGTGGTATGCCATGTGTTGTGGAGGAATGAGGAAAATGTCGTGGGGAAAGTTATGTGTGTGAATATGGATGGGTGTTAGAGTAGAGGAAGACCAGAGAAACGATGGATGGACTGTTTAAAGGATGATATCTGATGAGTTGACCAGTAATAGAGAAGTATGGAAGAAGACATGCTGCGCCGACCCCAAATGAATTGGGATAAGGGCAAGAGACTGATGATACTGCTGAAAATACGTTACTTTCCTTAAAAAGTAACGGACACAATCTTTTACTACAAATTGAGTAATAATTCTAGAAATAACTCATAATTTAGTTGAAATTAATCTTCTTTCTTTATCTTTTGATTGCTAAAAAATATCAGGAGACAAGATAAGTCTACATTACTATTCAACCTATTTTTTGAAGCTTATCGCAAAGTTTAAAGTTTTCAGGAATCTCTTTATTGGTCAGTTAAGAGATTTATCTGTTCCCAACCCTTGAATAATGGATGTGATGCGTGGATTTACCCCATGACGGTCATAGAAGAAAAGGGGTTAATAGTGAAAATGTATTACATAAAGCCAACTTTTTTACATTGTTTTGTTAGTAGTAAAACGTTCCAAGTAAAAATACATTATTGCAGTGTAATTACAACTAAGCTAGCCTGCATTAACGCTTCCTTTCATGTAAAGAAGTAAAGTTAGTAGTTTAAGTTCATTCATAAAAATTTGAAAAGACTTTTCGTTTCACTAAAGCAATAATTTTAAAAGAATTCCGATTAAAACTTTTGAGTGTACTGAAAATATAACTATAGAGAGCCCCCAACTTTGAAAACAAAGTTTTGTTCATATTATCCGCAGTTGAAAATGGTTTCTGACGATGACATTTCAAGCAAAATTTAACTATAGGTACTATTACCTAAAGTTTAAGATGATACCAATGTATTATTTTAATTTTTCTCAACTTTTCCATAGTACCTCTCTCCATTACAATAAGAACTGCATTTTTCCGTTTTCTGTTAAGCAAATTGACGGCCTTTATACATCAATATTTCATAGACTTTACAAAGAGTAACAGTTGTGTTTGTCATGATTTTAAATACACGAACAATATCGTTCACTCTTATTATTTTAAGTAGCATAAATAAGTATATTATACATTTATTTCTCAAAAAAACTTCGTAATGTTTTACAGAATAATAGTTTGGCAGTATTAATTACTTATAAGTGGATGTAGCCACTGCAACCGAACTAGGCAATGCCTGTATTTCGGTTTTCAATAAAAGGATTTTAGCAATAAAATGCCAACAAAGGAAATATGGTTGGTTGTACTACTAATTAAAATGACTTAAAACTAACTTAAAATTGCTACATTGTATATCATTTTAATTACAAAATAACACACTCTAAGTAAATAAAGTGAAGCTTATAATTATTTTTCTACTCATCTGCCTAGCCTTTTCCCAACTATTTTGGTGTCGACTTCCAGTCTAACCGGATGCAGCTGAATACCAGTATTTTACGTGGAGCGACTGCCTATCTGACCTCCACAAGTCACAACCCAGTTAGTTCTGGGTAATACGATACGCTTTGGTAAGACTGGTTGTCAGACTTTCGGGCCACTGACTAACTGTCACGACTGTCAAAGATTTACAAATGACAGCCGGGACCAACGGCTTAACATGCTTGCCGAGGCACTGAGGAAACTCGGTATGTAATGGGTGGTCACCCATCCACGGACCAACCTAGGCAAGCGCAGCTTAAACTAAAGATCGACCCGAGCGGCAGTTATTATTTAGCCACGAGCTCCTCTTATTATTTTTCTACTAAGAAACAATATCACCATGTAAATAAAGCTGGTAAAAACATGTTGACTACAGTCGGTTATTAACATTTAACAATGATTTCTTATGTTCAATTGTGCGGTGAAAAATATCCCACTATGTAGGTACTTTTGTAGTAATGAATGGTATGATTCATGCCGTGGAATACCGTAATTTTCTTTTGATAGTAAGAAATACGCAATTCGTTTCGGTTTTGAGTTACATGTCTTTTATTATTACTAGGTAACTTTTATAATTATTTGGTCAATCATCTCTCATCGTCATTTACCTGATATTGAATAAATTAGTCAGCTAGTCTTATCCAAGGCCATTCAATTTTATATCAGGTTGGTACCTATTATATTTCCAGGCTTAATAGGTATGTGTACTTATCTCTTTCAAACAAATCCTTTTGCAAAAAAAACGACTTCCAAAAAAACAACAAAAAAGCTTAAAATAACTTTACTTTCGGAAGTCGGTGACTGTTTTATTGAATTTTTTGCCACCAACTTTTGAAAGTAAAGTTATTTTAGACGTTTTTAGTATTTTTTTGGTAGTGGTTTTTTTTTTCAAAAAGTTTTTTTAATTTTGTCATGAGATTTTACATTGAACTAGAAGTTATTAAGAACCATCATGGCAACATAGACCAAGAAGAATAAAAACCAATCAACTCTGATCCGATTTTGATGAAATTTCTATGCAACCAATCGAAAAGTATATCCTTTCACATAAAAAACAACAAATCGGTTCATAATTGACGGAGTTATCAGGTAACAAACATAAAAACATCTAAATTTAGAAAGTCCTCGATTTTTTTTAAGTTGTTTAAAAATTGCTCTTGGTTGCCCTAAAAGCAAAAAAAAGAACAAATAATCTCCATTCCTTAGTCACGCTTCACCCTGCTTATAAAGCCCACTACAGACAATCCTTAAGATTAGATATCAGCACCATAACAGAGCTTATCCTTTCACACCTTCTCACAAAAAATTCCAACATTTTCCCGAAATCTTCAGTTTCCTGTCGATATCACTTATTTTTATTTCACTGAACTCTGATGAAAAAGGGTAAATCTTTTATTTATTTTTCTAAGTACATAGCGCTCGTTAGTCGATACCTTTGAGAAACTTTGATATCAGAAGTTGGCTTTTTTGGGTCTCGAGGTCGAAATTCTTTTATGTTAAAGTGAAGCCTATAATGCAAATCGGATGGAAAACATAATATAACAAGAAATGAAAGGTTTCTTATGGCCTCGTTGGTCTAGTTGTAGCAACCACTACAGCTGAGCCTGGAGAGATGAGGTCCTGGGTTCGATTCCCAGATCAGGCTAATTGGGCATAGGGTTTTCATAAATAATCTCTCAATAGCATAATCAGCCTTTAATGTTCCTACTGCTGGGACACATGGCCTCCTCTCTAGAGAGGGGGATTGGGCTATATGGTCCCAGTGCGCGTTGGTAGATGACACATATCTTCGAATTTTTGGTTCTAGGACATGCCAGTTTCCTCACGATGTTTTCCTTCACCGTTTTTGAGAGCAGTGGTGATGAAATAAATTACATAAAGTAATGCGCCTGCCTGGGTTTGAACCCACGACTTATTGTTCGTAGGTAGGGGCCACCACCACTGGGCTACCGCTACTCACTTAACAACAAAACAAACAATAACAGTCACGAAGTCTGAATTTGAAAGAATGAAAAAGTATTTTTTAATAGTAAAACAAAATTATATATAAAAATAAAAATAAGAAAAAAAAATGTACCTGGTCTATGGCAATGGGCTAGCCCTCTAATACCTACCATGTATAAACTTAAACATAAGTCTTGAAATCTGGGCGGGGCATGTTATGCCGAAAATTTTTATTTAAACCAATATACACATTATTATTAAGTATAAACTTCGTACTAACACTAGGAACAACTCTACCTAGCCCTTTCGCTGATAACAGGCGTGATGTAATGCTTTGTATAGAGAATTTATTTATATCCCGACTTTCGGTACTCTATTATCTCTTGAGTGGGGGAAAAAAGATTTATTACACTTATCGACAAACTACATACTACTAAATTGAACTGTCACTTTGCTCTTCGATTTTGTGTTGGTGTCCTTCCACGGGTTTCATTAAGTTGGCACAGTACCTACGTACACTTCAGCCAACTTATCTGTGCAGGCGGGAAAACACAGAACTAAAATAAATGTACCAAGTTTGACATATCGATGCATATTTTCTTGACAAGTAGCGCCACCTTGAACTGCACATTTCAAGTGGTCATACTGTATGTAGGTTTATTCTACCTTCACGTTTCAACGATAATTTTGACAAAGAGGGACGAATCTATTGCCAAAATGTAATAGGCTTAGAGTTTTGTTAAGTACAGTTTCGAAGACCGGAATGTTTTAGGTAAAACATAATTTGCTCTACGAAAATGGCAGTAAAATTTGCTTCGTATGAAAACTGAGTCAAGACGCCTGGCAATACGAGTATATCCTGTAATTTATAAGAGTCAGTTTAAAATGTACCTACATAACATGACATCATGCCTGTAATTCCTTAAAGGTTAGGCAGAGGTGTATCTAATAGTACATCCATATTTGTCCCACGTAATAAGGGGCGAGCTTATTGCCATCAACCGGGCATAAATCCAGACTCCGTGGCTGCTACTTAGAAATTTCTGATGGACAAATCAAATTACAAGAAATAAAATATACCAATAAAACCATAAAACTACTAAGTCCCTATCTAGTAAGAGATTGGTACACTCACAAACAAGAAACAAGAGCTTTCATTCCTATGAAAACCAAATTCCAATTTCCTATGATTGGTCAGTAATGTTCCAAATCCTGGAACATACGCTGACTCGGCACGATATGGAAGTTGTGCGTATATATTTACTTACTTATATGACATACAGTTGGGTTAATCAAAGATTTGACTTCTGCGAACACAAAACTATATCATATACCTACTTATTTATTTATTTTGTCAACTATTTGTTCTGTAGTCTGGGAACGTGAATCATCCCCCATAACCAATATTTACATAAGATCTCTGATTCCAAGTAGGCGTTAAGAAATAAATAACTTGAGTAATTTTGGTTGAATACACATATATATTGTTATTCTTGTAGTCAATTCATAATGCTTCTATAATATATGGCCATAACTATGTCTCAAACAAAATAACGTTTCGTATTATAATGCTTTCTTACCAATTTCGGTTATGTGCGCCTTGTTACTTGCGCGTTGTTGATCTATTTTGGTGCTGAAAACACTAGTCGTGATTCAACTGAAGTGTTAGATGAGACGTTTTAATTTATAAAAGAAATATCTACCTACTCAGTCAATATATTATATACCATTATACAGTCCGGCTTATATTGCAAATAATAAAATATTGCACCAAAAAATAAGGTAATAATAAGTCTTTCTTTTTATCTTTGTTTTTTGCTTTCGATTTTAACCACACTGTGAATAATTTATTTCGAAAATATTAAGTTGAATTTCGTCTTTAAGATCACTCTGATATTTGAGCATTGTAATATTTATAACAATAAGGTGAGTTATACGTGTTTAAAGTAAGTTGTAAGTTATACGTGTTTAGAGTAAGTTGTAAGTTTACTTACTTACAGCTTACCTATACATTAACAGCTTATCTGACACACTTTTAGAAAAAAAAAGCAAAACCTTTGAAATTGGTAACAGAATCCGTTGCAAAAAGGGAAGTTATATTTTTTTATAATAATTAATATTAATAACTTTTTTTAATTTCACGCGAACGAAGGTCACAGGCAAAAGCTAGTCATATACATACATAAAAGAAAACGTAAATTCTTCACCACTGAGAGCACTTACTCTTTTTTTATTACTGTTAGTGGCTGTTGAGGAGTAATCTACATGATAACATCACAAAGTATGACAAAATAAAAGGACCACTTCAGGATGTACTTAAATAAGGTCAAACTTCTTGAGTTGATTGTTCCAAAGGGGACCCTATGTTGAGTGACCACTTTGTAATTTTGTTTGGTAATCTATGACAACTGTCATTCTGGATCTTACTCGTCGTATACTAGCCTGTAATTTGTCTATGATCTCCTTTTAACACAAAAGGATCGCGAATTCTCATCACAATTCTACGGTTAGGATTCATATAAGTACCTCCTCGCTTATTTTTTATCAGCAATCAATATTAAAATTATAATAGGTATATAGTAACTGCATAAAATCTCGAAAAAAAAACTGCCTTATTTGATTTACCCAATTACTACTCAAGAAGCGAAACTGTGTGTGGCACACTGGAGGATGTCATACATTTATTGACGGAGTGTGTCAGATTTCAGTCTGCAAGAGAGGATCTACTTAGAGAGCTTGAGATAAATATGTACTATGTTTGCATGTTCCATCATATTTCGTCGTCACCTAACTCCGGAGCTGCTTATAGTTTAATTAAGTTTGTGTTGTTACGTTTTACATAAAAGGTACGATGGGACTGGCATGTACATCTGTATAAAAGTCCCTAATAATAAATGAGAAAAAAAAGAAGCGAAACCCTTCACTTCCGAGCCATAACATTGACTTGCTTCCTTATTTATAGAGAGAAACACCAATACAGGAAGTAGGAGCACGCACGTGCCCTTTCCTAGTACAATTCCAAAGCCTAAAGGGAAACATAAATAGTGTTGGTGCCAACATCGGGGAAAAAACTTTTGCACACCGTGTAGTTCAAAATGCAATTAGTTTGCGCTAGATTGTTGTTTTATTTTTAGTTTTTATGCGCCTCCATAGTTGATAGACGTTTTTTTTTCTAATTCCAGAAGTACGAGAAATCCTATAAAATGTTTATTTTAAAGAGTCCTCAAACTGGACTCGAGTACGTTCATCGATAGAGTGAACCATTGCATCACCTAGCTGGTTGTTCATACTTTCCGAGCACGGTAACGTAAAATACAGTTACAGTATATAATTCACCCTGAATTAAGATTAAATGAAAGCCAAGTTTATCGGAAAGCGATATCTTTACTCGATTTAGGATCATGTAGAAATCAAAATCAAAATCAAAGCATTTATTTCAAGTAGGCCCGTTACAGGCACTTTTGAACTGTCGAAACAAAGACAACAATGAAATTTAGCTACAGTCCCAGTCACAAGGCATAAAAACTGTGAAAGTACTGTAGTTGCCCATTCCCTAACGTAGATCTCTATGGAGAAGAACGGGCAAGAAACTCCATGGACACTCTTTTAAATCAGGATATTTTTACAAAACCTTGGTTACATCATTCATGTTTAGATGGTACATTATGTGAGAGCGATGTAGCAAGATGTGCACGTTAAAAGTGTCCATAGTAAAAACAAGGAAAAGAACAATTCAAAAAATAAAATAATTAATTCAAATAAGCCGTGGCAACCAAGAGATGACCAGTCACAACTGACAGCGCCCGTTCACGAACATGACGCATGTATCAGCACCATTCAACTCAACCATTTTGAAGGGAACTAACTGATCCGACACACGCGCCACCATCAGCGAGACATTTGAGTGAGCATGACATACACTTAACCGCCAGGGCAAATTCAAGTCAAAAAAAAAAAAAAATGACGTAGGTTTCCAACGAAGGATAGCTTTCTATTACATAGTACTCACATAATATGGGCTATGCGGCTATATAATACCAAAAGAAATTGAATCTATACAATGCAAAGATAGTTGTACAATCTTCAGCAGCTCCAACAATACCATTTAATGCTATCCATTAATCAGTTTATGCGCCCCTGTCCATGTGGAGCAGGACCGGCATTGAGCCAAGCATTTTTATCAGAGATATAATCGTCCAACTTGTAATATGCTTGCTTACATAGTGTGCGTTTAATGCATGATTTAAATTTCGTCTCATTCAGTTCAAGAATACTTTGTGGAATTTTATTATAGCATCTTAAACAGTACCCCATGAAAGATGAGTCTACTTTAGCGAGTCTGAAGCCCGGCTGAACTAATTGGTCTCTAGTTCTCGTACTGTAATTGTGTCTGTCACCTCTTTTATTAAAAAGATGTAGATTTTTTCGAACGTACATTATGTTTTCGTAGATGTATTGACAATGTACCGTCATGATTTTGATTTCCTTAAACAGTTCCCTTAGAGAATCGCGCCTACGAAGATTATATATGGCTCTGATGGCTCTTTTTTGCAGAATAAATATAGACTCAATGTCTGCAGCCCGTCCCCATAACAGAATGCCATAAGACATTATACTATGAAAGTAACTAAAATAGACCAGTCTAGCGGTATCTACATCAGAAAATTGACGGATTTTTCTAACAGCATATGCTGCTGAACTTAGGCGCCCTGCAAGAGATTTCAAATGAGAACCCCATTGTAGCCTTGAATCAAGCGTAAGCCCCAGGAAAACGGTTTTATCTACGAATTCAAGTTTCTCTTTATTCAATACTATATCACACTCGTTACTTTTAACATTTGGTAAAGCAAATCTTATGCATTTCGTTTTTTTTTCATTTAATACTAAATTGTTTGCTGTGAACCAATTATGGACCTGAAGTAGGGCATTATTTACGTCATCTAGATTTTGGGCCCGTCTATTTATCTTAAAAATTAGAGAAGTGTCATCAGCAAATAACACCATATTTTGAGGTTGGTTTTTCAATAAATAGGGTAGATCGTTTATATATACTAGAAAGAGGAAAGGACCCAATATTGAGCCTTGCGGAACCCCCATTTTTACTTTTAAACCCTGTGAATTAACACCATTTATTTGAACATATTGTTGTCTATCACTTAAATAAGATTTTACCAAACTAAGTGCAAGTTTACCTAGTCCGTAATGCTCAAGTTTCAAAAGCAATGTGTCGTGATTTACGCAATCAAATGCTTTGGAGAGGTCACAAAATATTCCTATTGCGTCTTGGGATGCTTCCCACGCAGAAAATATGTGCTTTAATAAGGTTACACCGGCGTCAGTTGTACAACGTCCCTTAGTGAAACCAAACTGTTGGTCGTGTAAGATTCTGTTGGTGTTAAAATGATTGAGCATTTGATTAAGCATTACTTTTTCAAACACCTTGCTAAAAACTGGCAACACGGATACAGGTCTATAATTATTAGTATCTTTACTATCCCCGGATTTGAAAAGAGGTATGACTTTACTGTATTTCATTAAATCAGGGAAAACTCCTTGGTCTACACACAAATTAAAAATTAAAGCTAAGTATGGTGCTACAGTCTCAACTATGGATGTACAAACTTTGATAGACATTCCCCAAAGATCTTCGGTCAGTTTGACTTTTATTTGCCGGAAAGCTTTAATAACTATCATAGGGTTTATGTGTTTAAATTTAAATTCAGCCGGGCAGCCAGACACATTCGCCTTTAATAAACCAATTGCTTCTTCAGGAGAGGAATTAAGAGACTCCGTAGTTTTTAACGGTATATCGGTAAAAAAATTCACAAATTCTTGAGCTACTTCCTGATTAGAGCTTTTAGGACCACATGCTGTATCTAAGGTGTAGCTAGTGTTACGTATTTTCTTCCTGTTAGTCTCGTTATTTATGACTTTCCAAACTGTCTTTATTTTATTTTCTGCTGTTTTGATCTTGTTGCTAATGTGCAGGGCTTTGGCAACCTTGCATGTATTTCTAAAAATGTTTGAATACTTAGCAACATACTTATTAAAAGTTTCAGTGTTTATATAAGATTTAAGGTCATAAAGCTCAAATAGTCTTTCCCTACTTTTTCTGATACCTCTAGTTGCCCAATCACTAAATATAAATTTAGGGCAAATACTTTTTGTCTTCTTTTCAAAAGTTTTGTTGTATTCAGTGTGAACTATTGAAAAGAAATGATCATACAATTGATTTATATTAATATCGTCCATATGATGGCTCATAACACTTAACTTGTTCTGCAGGGAAATATTATACCTATTTAATTTGCTAGTAGTTATAGGTCTAAATTTAATCTGAACATTTTGCAATGGTGTGTTACACCTAAAAGTTACAGTTTGTCCGCTGTGGTCAGACGGCAGGCAATTTACTATGGCTTTATCTAAGTAATCGCAATCGCAGAAAACATTATCTATACAAGTAGCAGAAGATGGAGTGACTCTAGTAGGTTCTATAAAAATGTTGGTCAAGTCAAATGACTTAAAAAGATTTAATAACCGACTGCTATTTGAATTGTCTTCTAAAATATTGATATTGAAATCACCACAAATAATTGTAGATTTATTACTGGCTGCAAGTTTTGCCAGGACATCTTCCATTATTGATTCAAATAAGGAAAAGTTTTGATAGTTTGGGGGTCTGTACACACACACAATTACATGCTTATCTAGCTCAACACACGACAGTTCGACGCAATGTTCAACCGAGAGACCTACTATGTCAATACGTTGTTTATATTTAACACAATTTTTCAAAAGTATTAGGGAACCTCCACGCAGCATAGATTTACGGTTAAAGCAGCTACCAACCGTATAGTTCTCATAATTAATCAGCATTTGGTAATCTTTTAGCCAATGTTCGGTAAAACAAATAATGTCAAACATATTTTTTTCTAAAAACAATTCAATTTCTAATAATTTGGAAGAAATGCCTTGGATATTTTGGTGGAATAATTTTAAGGTGTTCTGCTGAGGCCCTTTTTTACTAACTAATTGAGTGCAAGAAGATACCTTGTTGTTGATAGGTTTAACAATATTGTTAAAGGTACCTTCTTTTGTCTCACTACCTAGTTTAAATTAATATTACTAATATCTGGAGTGAGCCCCGAGACTCCACTACCAGTGGATTCTACTTGAGAATCATCTATAATTACGCATGGATCCTCCGATTTACAGTTATTATAAAAATGTTTATTAGTATGATTACTAATAGTCGCGGTGTTAATAATATAACTAAACTTAGACATACTATTTATGTCTGTGTGAATATTATAAGCTAATAGCCTAGCTATTTTGTGTCTACATCTAATAGGTAGATACACCTTACCCCGTGTCGACTTAAGTTTATCAACAATAGTGTTGATATCCAGATATATAAGTCTGTCACTATAGTGACCTACTAAGAAATGCACATGCTTATTTAACATATGTATATAATTGTTTTTTCTACTACTTAAATTTTTAAAATATGGAAAAGCACACAATATGATCTTACTACAGCTTAACTTTAACAACTCTGATACATAGTCGGTGATGTCTTCCTTTTTAATATTTGAACTATTTCCAACACATATAGTAATGGTGGTATTAGGATTACAAACATTATTTATTACCGAAGCCATGACCTGTTTGTAGGTTGACCCGGGTGTGCAATAATTTTGGGTACAATAACTAAGGTTATTACTGATTAATTTACCTAGCCCTCTACCTATACCATCAGAGAACATAACTGAATGATAACAATTTTTACTATCAGGTGATACAAAATGACTAATCTCAGGCTGTACTACTTGTGACTCATGAAATGTAATGACAGGGATTGCATCTGGGTTGATGGTGCAGTCCTGAGCGCTCATAGCTTGGGACGGGTCCTCCGTTGCCTCAGGCTGGAGGGCATCAAGACTGGGTTCACTCCTACAAGTACAATGAGTGTTGCTGAGAGTCAGCAAGTCCACTTTGTCTACTAACTCATTAGTGGCTAGAATATGCTCCTTAATTTGGTTGCTAGACATATCATATTTATTATATAATGATTTTAGTGACTTATTCAGTGCCTCAATTTCAGATTGTAAGCGCTGAGTGTCTATTTCATAAATATTTATACTATCTTCCAATTTAATCTGATAGTTATTTAATCTATTCACAAGATAAACACGTTCTTTCCTTAATTGAATATTTTTGGAATAGTGCTTTTGTTGTTTCTTGTATTTATTAATTTTTTTAATGATTTTATTCAATCTTGCATATTTCTTAATTTTATTTTTACTAGTTTTATGGTACGAATTAAGTTTCAGTAAGGAGTCCTCTGTGAGGTCTATTGTTATTATGGAATTAGGGTTGCAATTTGTATTTACTAATTCATTGTACAAGTGTTCAGTTTCTATAGCCTGAGTATGATCCTGTTCCTGTTTCAAATTTAAAAGTTTTACATTAGCATAATTTAATTCATCCTCTAGGTCCCTAACTTTACACAAAGCCTCCTCATACAAGTTGCTACAGTTGTTAAACCCATCCGTAATCACCCTTAGCTGATCCCGTTCATTGACAACATTCAAGTAATCCTGATGAAGGTCTACTAGCTCCCGTTTTAAGCTGGAGTTTTTGCTATTGACGTTATTGACCTCCTCCTCACTGTCCTCTATCTCCTGTAACAGTTGTTGACATTGGAGTTTTGAGTCCTTCAGTTCTTGGAGGGCCGTTCTCAATTTTAACTCCATATCCTGAGCAGTAGCCTTACGTGTCATCACAGGCATGATTTCTGGATTGGGTACTGAAAATTGGAAATAAGGAAACGGTGAGAACTAATAGAATAGATCAATGTTAGAAAATTTAGAAATTAAAGGGGGAAATAAACAGGGAAAAAGTTTGTGTTACTCAAAGAAATGAGGTAGGCTGCTATATTAGCTTGACAAAATTGATAATATCTAACTGAATGTTCAATTTATTACTATAATAAGATTTTCTTATCTAAGAATTTAACTTTTTTTTATAAGTGGGTAGATTGCCTAGAATGAAAACTTAGAATTCTAAAGTACTTTTACTTCAAGACGTTAATAAAATAACTATCACGAACGTTGTATTTAATTAATATTGAAAAGACTGATGTAAACAAAGTTTAAATAGTTAAAGTTTTACTTTTTACGAACTGACATTTGACAACAAAGCGATTTTGAAACAATACTGGGTACCTACTAAATTCACAAAAAAGAATTATTATTATTTAAATACGATTGTGTGCTATTATAACATAAAAGTAAACAAATACTCCCCGTATATATCCGTATAATTCCGTAGTTAGACCGTCAGCTGTTGTTGTTTATAGGTTACCGGTAATGTCGTATAACCGAATACTTTATGAACTATCAGGAAAACAATTTTCCTAGGTATTTACACATTTAAAATACGTTATCACATTTAATTACACCATAATACAACCTAATTTCTAATTAAAATTAATTTTTAAACACGGAACAAAAACTTGACATGTCAATCGGGCTCGACATGTCAATAGAGAAGATTATTTTGAGGAATCCTTATAAGGATAGGTCACTCAATCTCTAGATCTGTTCCCAAGACTTGCTGTGTTTAAATTAAAAAAGATATTACACATTCTTATCATTTTAATGTCCTGTACACTGTGACAAATGCATGAAAGCCAAAAATCACAAATCAATTTTAATGAAATTCTTTCAATATTGTGAAACCTTTTAGCGTATTGCTATAGATCAATTGAATAAAAATATTAGGACCCTTTTTGTAGTAAATGGATTAATATTTTTCATACCACATCTCATGGCGTTATGTATGTCGTCTCATAAAAAGGGAACTCAATTCAATAGAGTCACGGGTACCCATTAACATCAAAGAGTAAAACGGAAACCCACAAAAATATCGCCGGAAAAATCGGATTATTTGTTGTAGGACCATATATTACCACATATACATTAATGTACTTTTACAGTTCTCTAAATCCACGTTAGCAACCATCTTTTCCTCAAAGTTAATTTAATATGAAATAACCCATTTGTTACTGAAAATTATAGGTAGGAAATATCTTACCTATTTTAATCGTTTTCTAAGAGATATTTTTGTTCATAAAATCGTACGAGAATTCGTAGTAGGAAGACATTTATTTTCGAAAATAAATGGTCCTCTATTAAATTATTATTTTAATCTAGATCCAACACAGCAACTAGTATTTAATTGGTGTTCATTTTACGGTGCATTACTCAATTCTCATTTACGGTTATTTTAAATTCTAAAACAAGAGAAGTGTTGTTTCTGCAATAATCTACCGTATTTATTTATTTATTTTAGTGCAAGGAGGACTTACAGCTAATTAAAACAAACAAAAACTGTAACCAAAGACATTTAAATATTTACGAGCGATAGACGGGACAAGACGAAGAAAATCGTAATCCATTAGTTGTCTGTCCAGTGTCATACCATACACCACTTCTCAGGTAATGCATTCGTGTGTCGAAATCGTAAGTGTTCGGGTTGAATTTTTTTGTGTGACAATATTCTCAATTTCCGCTCTATTACTCTTTTAAATCTATTTGAGCAGCTAAGCAATTTTCTTAATTGGTTAATACATTTTTAAGGTTCATTTTTATGTAGTCGCTTGAGTTTTACGATTCCTCTTTAGTTTCATGACTGTCTTAATGGATCTCTAACGATATTTATACAGTAGGTACCTAATTACTGTCTCTTACGTCATTTAATTATGATTGAGCTGTTACTTCTTCTTATTACGAATTGAGGTTTTCATTATGTGTCTTGTTTTGGCCAATAACAAGTTGTTTTCGGTCTATGAACATTTATAACAAATAAAAAAAGGATTTTAAAGGTGCATTTCCGAAGGCAACGCGCGTTAAGCCGTTGGTCCCGGCTGTCATTTATAGATCTTTGACAGTCGCTACAGGGTAGTCAGTGGCCCGAAAGTCTGACAACCAGTCTTACCTTAGGATATCGTGTTACCCAGTGTGTTGTGGAGGTCAGATAGGCAGTCGCTCCATGTAAAATATTAGTATTCAGCTGCATCCGGTTAGACTGGGAGCCGACCCCAAGATAGTTGGGAAAAGTCTAGGCAAATGATGATGATTTCCGATGTCAACAACAAATCATAGCGGAAAAGCTGTCCAATCGCCATCAAGAGATTTTCATCTCGCTGCATCACGTAAGTCTATGAAAAATAAATACGCTTTCGTGGATGCAGTTTCCTCAGAGGTATATGGAAACTAGTCTCTTTCGGCATTCTATTTATTAGCTTCCATTCATGTAGTTCACACTGGTTTAAAGGTTCAAGGTTAAAAATCCAGGTGGATTTCATATCAACATAACTATCATTAACATCACGCCTGTAATCCCTGAAGGGTGAGGCAGGGGTGTACCTAATCAAGGGTCTATGGATGGTGAGTAATGGGCTAGCTCGCCGTTCGCCTTATGACGACAGGCTGAGTCGACGGCGCGTTCGTGTTCCACGCTCGCCTCAAAGAGATGTCAGCAAACAGGAGGGACCCGCAAGGGCCGATGCCTGCCAGGGCTGCGGGACTGTTCGAAAGAGATACCGCGGCCCTGAAACACAAAGGGCAAAAGAAGGAACATGGATGGGTTTTAGACAGTAAAAATCTGACACTCCCTTCCGCTCCGCCCAGAGCGGGAGGAGTCATTTGATGATTTACCATCCCCAAAAAAAAAGGGGTGTACCTAATAAATAGTACACTCACATTTTGCCGGTTATATTGTCCCATGTTATAGGCGGCGAGTCTACTACTATATAAAATACAGACAGTACATGCTATTGAAAAATGTTTGCTATAATTGTGGTTGGTAGCTAGATGGTAATGGTGGTTGGAGTTTAACGATAGATGAACTCTCGGGAACCAAACCGCTACACTCAACGCTAATAGTTACTTTGGCAACATTCCTACCCAATCAGCCAAAAATTTTATTTCGATATTGGTCTATTTTTTGAATCCATTGAACTTTTTTTTGGTGGCGCTTACGTTTGTTTTAACAGTATGTTGTGTGAATCCACAATAGGATACGTTTTATAGGTTCATATTATTAGGGTAATATTTGACTAGTTATAATGAATCTAAAAGAAATACTAATAATATAACAAAGCTGTAGAGTTTTTTTTTTGTGTTGTTTTTTTTTTGTTTGAAGGCCTTATCTCTGGAACTACTTAGTCGAATCTGAAAAAAAAATTAAAATTTTGATTGCTCGTGTCTTGAGCAAGGGATATTATACCTATAATTATTTAACATCACTCTATGGCCTTAAGAACTGAGCAAGCGGGTGAAACCGCGAAGCACAGCTAATTAAGCATAGGTATCTTTGCACATAATTCGTTTTTGTGATGTCCCGCATTTTCAACCGATACTGATTGATATACCTGGTGTAATAAACACAATAAAATGAAAAAACTGTGTATGAGTAAAACAAAATCGAATTTGCACACAGACAGAGATGGCTGATAGATATCAATGAATGTGCAGGCGTAATTCCAAACAACGTAGTTATTTTAGTAGACAATCCCAGAAAGTGAAAAGTGTACAATCTAGGAAGTGTCTTTTTTTCTTTCTTTCTTTCTTTTTGGTACGTATGCGTTTTTCCTATACTTTTTATATGTACCTATATTATTTCGTATACCTGTTATTAATATTGTTGTGTCTGGCATGCCACTATTAAACCCACGATGGTTTGTTTGAGTGTTGCAATAGTGTAACAGTGTGTTTTGATTAATAAAAAAAAATGTATTGAAAACTACAAATATAATAATTGATATTATTACTGACTAAGATATTTATTTATTTAAACTTCATGTACAATAGTGGTACATAGGCGGACTTAATGCCACAAGGTATTCTCTACCAGTCAACCTTACATACACAATCGCAGACATTCGATATTATTATGTGACAACATACAAATTCTATAAGATATTATCCTTATTATCTGAGCAGGAAAATATACCTTGTTAAGTATTCTATGTTGTACAGGCTAAGCCAGATATTATGAACTATCCAGTAGTTAGTAATTTATTAATGTTCCAGGAAAACTAATCAACTTATTATGTGGTGGTTATTACGAGGTCACAATGCTTCTCTCGCTTTCAGTACAAAAAAAAGAACGACTGTTTTCAAAATTAGAATATGCATTTTCCGCAAAATGAAAAACAAAACACGAATTATGACGTCAATGGTTGTATGTATCTGTATGTACGGACATTTCAGATGTTTTATGTGTATTTTTTGACATGAACAATATTAGTAACGTCCCAATTAACTTTCTCTCTATCTACTAAAGTTGTCACATAAAGGCCGACCTTTGGAGGATCTCTGTCTATTACTTTACTATTTGGAGATGAAGGAACAAGATGCGAAGTTCCTCTATAGAAAAGGGAGGATCCTCTGACAAGATACGTTTACGTGTCTTTAGCATAGAAAGTAGATAATCTTCTTCAATTTCTTCTCATGTAAGTTCTCAGACAAATTATACAAACGCAGTACAAACGTAGTAAAGTAAAACTGGAGTTTGTAGAAGTAGAATGTAAAGCAACGACAAATACTCATGCATGTTCAATTCAAGCAAAACGTGTTCCTGTAAAGTGTACAACGGCATTAAAAACAACATGTGGTGTGCATTAAAAAAAGTCTCGTTTAGTAATTAAAAAACTTAACAACATTTGCTGTCAACCAAAGTAATTTTTTTTTACTTCTGAAATAAAAAAATGCATGTCAAAACTTTTAAAACTCACGCGTCTTTGAAATGTTTAATTCAAGAATTCGTATTTAGCCTTTATACTCTTCCTTGTTGGTATGCAAGAAGGGAACTAATCCTGTGCAGCGAAAGTAAATTAACTTCCAAGGAACGCAATGATGTCGTGTACATGTCAACAGGCTATTTTCTAGCTCAGCCTCTAATTAAGGATCGTTTCTATGTAAAAGATAATAGCTTTAATCAAGGCAGGATTAAATGTACCGTGTTCGTCGTTGCTTAAGCTTTCTTTTTAGTTTTTAACACGCTTATAATAGCCAGTAATTAAAAAATCTTAGAAGTTATTTTTGACTCGCTTCCCGGTTCTCGATTGAGCTGAAATGTTGCATACATGTTTAGTTTGGATGACAATGCATGGTTAGTTGTTAGCTAAGTGACGACCAACATGGTGGACTCCAAAAGATGGCGGACAAGTTATTTCTTATGCGTTCCCATGACATGGATATGAAATGAAAGGGTTTGCTGAGAATAGTACGAGAAATAAGATGACGTCACTAAAGCGTGTTTATAGTTTTTTTAAACTATAATATTATTATTGTTCTAGAAATTGCTAGAATTCTAGAGTTTCTTAAGTTTTAAACTTGAGAATTACTTGTATAGATGAATTATGACTTTGGTTTAAACGGCGCTCCTTGGCGTTTCCACTTATATCGACTATGAAAATATCTACCTTTTAATAGCTGCCTTTCATTCATTATCATCTTAATATGACCAAACCAGCATTAGAGCATACCTATTCCTTCTCCTTCTTAATTATAAATTGACGTATCTTTCTGTGACTATGTGTTACAGTGGTTGAGCGAACTGAGCGTAAAGCCACGCTTATCATATGTCATGATAAAATAAGTACCTACATACGTCAACCATGACAGGTATTGAAGAATGTCTAGGTTCAAAACCTACGCCAAAGACAATATCAATTAGGTAAACAATTGAACATTTTACTTGATAATTATTTCAGCGACTTCTGAAGTTATAAACACTGATCTCAACTAAATTGAAAAGTCAGACAAATAGGTATTATATTTGTTCCACGAGAATCTTCTGCACTAAATGTGCCACGACAATTGTTATTTATTCAAGCAAACGTTTTCCATTTTCATAATTCAGCCAAAGATAGATTGAACCCGCAGCTCTAAATCATTTAAATAAGGTTTATTTTACGTATAATACCAAAGTTGAAAAACAAACATCAGTTGTTCTGATTATAGAAATGACCAAATCTAATGGCTTCGCAAAATGTCTTTTTCTCATAAATTCGCTTTCGCAGAATGTCGCTTTCGCAGAATGTCGCTTTCGCAGAATAACTCTTTCTCAAAAGGTCGCTTTCTCACGATGCCTCTTTCGCAGAATGGCTCATTCGCAAAATGTCGCGTTAGTAACTTGGAATAAAATTTAGCCAGGTTTAAAAAAAGGTCGTTTTTCCAATTTCTTATTAAATGTTTACAAGTTTTACAATTTATTCAATAATAAATTGAACCAGCATACAACAAATATATGAATCTATTGTTATAGAATATAATTATATTTTAATGATTAAATATTGTCATGAGACAAAACAAATAAAATAATTATGTTGATGATGACGTAATTCATTGTGTATTCAATAACAACAGATTCATATATTTGTTGTAAAATGTCTCTTTCTCATAATGTCGCTTTCGCAGAATATCGCTTTAATACAAAATAAAATTTATATCGCTCGCAAAACTTCACCTTGGTATCAGTATCACGATTAAGAAAAACGAATTAATGATATTTTTAGAGGGTCAGTGAGCACCGAAAGTGAATTTACTTGAAATTTCAGATTAAAAAGCTGTTCTTTTTTGTAAGCTTTGCTGACGAGATAGGTTTCTAAACAAGATTAAACAAAAAACAAAGGACCGGTTTTTTTAAATCGCACTTCAAACAAAATACCTATCATGTCTGCCTATACAAATTAAATAAGCTAGCGCAACTACTATAGCATTAACCATTCGTGATGGATGATGTGTATGAAGAGCATGGTTTTTTTCCCAAACTGAAAGAGTTTAAAAGGGGTTATCATAACGCACGGTTAGAAACATAAGCTACCTACCAAACATATAACGCAGTTTCTTCGATAAATCATGATTCACATAACTGGCAAAGAGAAATGACAAACAAAATTTTAACAAACTTCCCAATTTACTTATTGGGTTAACCATTAGCTAATTTGACTGTCATTTGTTTAACTAAACCGACCCTATTTCAATGTGTATTTATAGCTAACCGACCCGCACTTAATAATTTTCCTGACACTGGTTTTACACAAATCTCTTTAATGTTCGGGCATTTTCTTAGCTTTCTTATTACATATAAATCTTTGACATTTTCTTCTTTATTGCATTGAAGGAATAATATCAAGATGGGTACTTTTTCTTCCAAATATAAAACGAATAAAGGAAAAGGGTTAGGAATGGAATTCTAAAGCTGGTGACATACCAGAGCCGGAGGAATAATAGTGATTTCGTGTTGTTACTTACTAATCCATGTTAGAAACTTTTTTTGAGACAAAATGTACTGATTTTGTCTGTATATACCGTCTATAATTGACCGTATTCCCGGGTCGGGCAAGATTTTCTCACGAAGAATTTCTTAGTTGCACCGCGTATTCTCGATTTATACCCAGTTGATGGCAATAGGGTTGTCCCGGTAACTTTTAGGGATTACAGGGGTGATGTTATTTAAATACTATGTGTGAATATTTGAACGTCTAAATATCACATTACTACTGAGTGAAGTGAACGCCTATTGAACCATTTCGTGTATTTCGGATGAATTGAATCAGAAAACTGACAACTTCCAACTTTATTAAAGTTGTACCACTTTTATTTCATGTCACCAACTGCTAAACTAGCTAGGTGTTACCGATACCGGCCCTGTGTACTACCAGCTTTATAGCACACATTGTCATTTTATTCGAAATTCTGTTTTGTCTGCTGTTGCAATATGGATTTTTATTGAGTTGCGTTGCAAAAGGATGTGTACTTTTGTGAATGTTTTATAGGACTGTTTGTTTATCTACAAATTGATATACGAAGCTAAACTTTGCCGGTTTGTCTTTAACTACGGCAAAACTCATTTCGAACTTTAGAACACGGTAGCCGTAAGACATATGGACGCTTATTTTCCGGTAGTACGTTTCCATGGGGTAATTCGCGACGACGCGCGACATGGGATAGTTAGAAGTTATGTAATTTTCAAGCAGAAAATATCGCGGTAACAAGACGGTCAGACAGAAAAATTAACGGTGGTAAGTAGATTAACTAGTACTAAATAATGGGTGCAAAAGTATCCTTAACGAAGCTGAAATGCACTTGTTCTCCCCGTCATTGCAATCATTTTTAGGGTTCCGTACCCAAAGGGTAAAACGGGACCCTATTACTAAGACTTCGCTGTCTGTCTGTCTGTCTCCAGGCTGTATCTCATAAACCGTGATAGCTAGAAAGCTGAAATTTTCACAAATGATGTATTACTATTGCCGCTATAACAAGAAATACTAAAAATAATTAAATATTAAGGGGGGCTCCCATACAACAGATATGATTTTTTTGCCGTTTTTATAGATAATGGTACGGAACCCTTCGTGCGCGAGTCCGACTCGCACTTGGCCGGTTTTGTTTTTTTGTTCTAGACCTTACCTTATCCTTCTAGTTACGGAGATATTGGGGGTCAAAGTTTCAACTTTTTCACAAGGTTATTTTTTAAATACAAGTTTTTAATGTTATAACTTTACTTTAAATACCTCCAATGCATCTATCAGCACAATGTTTTGAGTTGACATTCAGTCTTATGATTTTACACCCCACGTGATTTTGACAGCTTCGTGAAGGCTTCGTTTACACCTTGTTTATAGTACGGTTAAAACAAAGCTGCCATCTTTAGTTTTTTTTTATCAAAAGTAACTGTGTAATACGTTACAAGTGCCCTCTACTTGGAAAGTGAATTTGTTTGAAACTTGAGAAACTATTTCACTTCGAGGGTTAAAGGTTAAAGTTCTGGTCAATCCACTTAGCTTAGTCAGCCATATTGTATGATGTGGGAGAATGTTAAGTCATAAAAGCAATGACATTTATCAGTCCATGCTTACTCACCGTTTCAATCCTTTCTCTCTGATTAACCTTTTACGTTTATTTTTAGGTGACTTTGATATTACTCATATTTTTCGTAAAACATCGATTCACTTTTATGACTTACTGCTGGTACTTTTAAAAATAAAATATTTGCAAGAAATATGTGTCTTACTGTATTCAAGAAGCTCGTAGCTAAATAATACAGCTGCCCAGGTCACACTTTAAGGTTAGGCTGCGCATGCCTAGATCGGTCCGTGTATGGGTGACCACCCATTACATACCGAGTTTCCTTCGTGCGTAGGAAAGCTCGCTAAACTTTAGTACCGGCTGTCATTTGTAGATCTTGGACGGTCGTTACAGGTAGTCAGTCAGTAAGAGGCCCGAAAATCTGACAACAAGTCTTACCAAGGTATCGTATTCCCAGTACTAACTGGGTTGTAGAGGTCAGATAGTCTTCATGGCATGTAAAACTGGTATTCAGCTGCATCCGGTTAGACTGGAAGCCGACCCTAACATAGTTGGGAAAAGTATTCAGAAACGAGAATTATGGCAGAAGAAAGGGGAGGCAGATAGCCTGCAGTGCAGAGCAGTGGTGTTGATGATGATTATTTTGTCACACTGCACACAGCTTCAAAACATACTCAATTTTCTATTTGAGTTTGCATTGTTGCTTGAAAAATAAAGTACCTTGGCCTCAACTCATACTTCAACTCATACTTTTGCCTGAACTGCCTTCAGGCAAAAGTATGAGTTGACAATAAAGAATATCGCGAACATTGATACCACTTTTTTCCCAAGGTTCTCATTCATTCTTCACAGAGAAAAAACAAAGAACAGTATTTAAACCACTTATCAAGTACTCTTATCTCCTAAGTAAATACGTCTAAACTCAAATTATCATATTTTTACAAAAGCACGTACATACCATTACCCTATTCCCAGGACATTTTACTAAAATAAATCCAACTCCTTCAATTTAGATTTTCAACGTATTTTCTTCAATGTCTATTCAATGTTTATTTTCTTGTATATCTTTTCTTTGACAAATTATTCAGTTCAAGTGCTCACTAATAAGGAGTAAGAACTGTGAAAAGCTTATATTCCTGTTTAGATTTTGCTGAATTATGATCCATCAAGATTAACTTTCAACCGAACAGTTATTTATGTTTTCATTAAAAAATTCAACAATCAAACGTCACTTGACTAAATTCTCCTAGAGATAGAGCATTATTTCGTTGGTCTATCCATGCCAGGCATTACTTTGGAAAGCCTCCCACTAGGTGGACCGATGACCTGGTGAAGGTTGGGGGGACCCGTGGATGCGAGTCGCACGGGACCGGCCAATGTGGCGACACTTGGGGGAGGCCTATGTCTAGCAGTGAACGTATTTCGGCTGCAAGGATGATTATGATCATGATCCATGCCAAAATAACAGGAATTGAACACTCTTCCTCTTGTCTATCTATGCCGCTAGGCATTACAAAAAGTACTACAGCAACATAATAGAAAAAGTACTACAGTGCCATCTATGATACCAATGAAGAACTTTTTTTTTTTTTTGGGATGGGAAATCATCAAATGACTCCTCCCGCTCGGGGCGGAACAGAAGGGAATGTCAGACTTTTACTGACTAAAAACCATCCATGTTCCTTCTTTTGCCCTTTATGTTCCAGGGTCGCGGTATATCTTTCGAACAGTCCCGCAGCCCTTTGAGGCGCGCGTGGCGCCGTCGACACGGCCTGTCGTCATAAGACGGACGGACGGCGATCTAGCCCATTACTCACCGTCCACAGGCCCGCGCCTACGGTGGCCGAGAGCCCTCACGTGGCCCCCGACGCCCGGTGCTTCTCCCGCGGCGGCTAGGACGTGAGGTCCTCTCCCTCTCACGTTCTGCCACCTCCTTCGCTAGCATGACTGCTTCGCAGAAGGAGGTGACGGCTTCCCATTCCCTCTTGCCCCGAACCATGGCTTGAACCAGGGCCGGACGCGAGAGGTCGCCGCCACCAATCGCCGCTACGAGGACACGGCGGTGCTCCGCCCAAGCGGAGCAGACCTCCACAGTGTGCTGTGTCCTCCGGGCGATCCGCCAATGAAGAACTAACATTAAAATTCTGATTCGCGTTATTAAAGTTATCCGCGGGCTATGACAATATAGAAAAACCCGACAACAACTGTTGGGTAGTAGCCCACCAGATACAACACCCGTCTGGTCAAAGGATCCTCCTATTTCTAGGGTTATAGAGAATATAACCTACTCTGGTCTTCATAACCCATTGCTCTAAGTTCGTTTGATTTGAAAATTCCATCCATATTTCATTGATACCTAAGTTAATACAAATTTTGCCGGTCGATATCTACTTCACGCACGGTTAGTTCTTGAACAGAACTTACCACGTTTCTAGCTTTTCAATAGTTTTCTTGACATATGACTTCATCGTATGACTACTTAACTCAAAGTTTAATAAGTCTTAGAAAACTTGGAGAATTACCAACAGGAGATGTCTCATTAGTGTGTTAATTACTTTTGTTGAGTAAAGCCTAAGTCTATAGCATATACTCGTATATTAATATACGTTTTAATGTTAGTAATATTTATAGTTAATTTATTACAATGGATAATTTGTAAACATGGCGAACGTATCAGAAAACCTAACATTACAGACGTGTTAATTTAGTTTTGATACATTTTCCACGCTTTGTAAGATTATTCAAACTACAAGGATAATTCCCTTCCCCCCGGACCTCGAACACGAGCAGACGTGCCTTAGATCTACGCAGTTTTATTTTAATTATCATTTAAATTCAAAATTCAAAATTAAATATCAATCAAGAAAATAGGAGTGCATATCTCCAAGGAGTTAGCGAATTCAACTACATCGAACCGGCGCGGCCGCGTGAACACAGAAGCCACAACAACCATCTGAAGCGCAACTCAGAGGTATAGTACTATCTCTGTCGTACGCATGTGACGCTCCGAGTCGCCAGCAACGTTCGTCCACTCCGCTTATTGTCTGCGCGCCTAGTACTTGCTATCTTGGGACGTCGTATCAGCGCGAGCGCACTGTTCACTACTACTCTGTGTATCAGCGGGGTGCGTTCTACGTGCTGCGCCGGCAAGAAACATTATCATCTGCATTGTTTTGGGCGCCTAGTACTTAAAGACAAATTGCAGTGCATACCCTAAACATCACCGCCGCCTAAGTTATTTTTAAACAATAATTTAGAAGTGTCGTGAGAGTATTTGGATACGCAACTAAGGGTAGACTGCACACTACTCACAGTAACTTTTATACTCCTGCCTCAACTTGTTGTCCTAGTACTATACAAGAGGAAGCATGCCGCTAAATCGCAGTCCACCAGTTACTCCGGTTCCGTTAACGCCCACGGAAAGCACTCGTAGCGCAATAATGTTTGCGTCAACAAAGGAAAATTGTGCGTCATCCCTACTACACTGTGAGTCAGAACCCGATCTTCATACCCTAGCGGCAAACATAACGGAAAGAAAAAAGCGGAAACTTGACGGGGAAAAATCTGATCTTTTAGAAATAATTAAAAAAATGTTCTCTTCATTCTCTAATGAACAAGAAAAACGTTTTCAAGACTTGCAAGCAAGTATAGACCTAATGTCAAACAAATATGACGAGTTTTTATCAAAAATAGCTTGTCTAGAGAAAGAAAGACAGTCAGACAAAATAATTATTAGAGAACTAGAGGACAAACTGGAAACTTTGGAGAGGAAAACTCGTGGGGTTGGGATAGAGATTCGAAATATACCTAAACAAAATGGAGAAACTAAGGATACCCTTGTAAGTGATATTTCTAAATTAGGAGAAATATTAAATGTAGATATTAACACAAGCAATATAAAAGATATATACAGGTTAAAATCAAAAGATTCTTCAGACCCCATTGTAGTCGATTTCACCACTGTGCTTTTGAAAGAAAAGGTCCTCAACTCTGTAAAAACTTTCAACAAAATTAAACAAAAAGGCAACAAATTAAACACGACCCATCTAAACCCAAGTTATTGTCAAAAACCGATATACATATCAGAGGCCCTCATTCATAAAACCCAGCGACTGTATTATTTAGCCCGTCAATTCCGGAAAAGTCATGGGTACAGCTTTTGCTGGACAGCAAATGGTATTGTTTACCTAAAAAACAATGAAGACTCTTCTCATATTCGGATTAACAACGACGCTGATTTGGAGAAACTACGCAATAATGTTAAACTGCTGTGACTAATTGTTGCTCTAGGATACATATCTTGTCTCATTATTACATTAACTTTAAGACTGCATGCTAATTTTAAGTTTAAATCTATAGATTATTTTTACACTTACATAGTACAACGCAACAGTAACACAAACCTTTCACATGTATTCAGGGAAAGCCAAAATCAATTAAAATACTACATAATCATAACATTAGCCCAACTTAACACTATCTCAGAAATACACACAACTTATTACCCAAACAAACTTCGATCACACTACTCACTTACTCATAAAATTACAATCTCAAACACTGTACACCTAAAACATAAAAAACACTGTTTTACTATTCACATACAAACTCTTTCCATAATCGGTATACCTACCTTGACCACAACTCTTGTCTATACCTACTCTCTTGTTAATCATTCGATGACGTAACTAATTTATCTGAAAACATTGACCAGTTATCCGTATCTCACTCACAAACCGCGGACCTAGAGGATTGTCAAAATATTATTACTTCTACTAGGGACAACTTAATTATATTGACACAAAATATACGAAGCATAAACCGAAATCTGCCCGGCTTGGAGGTTTTACTACAGAGACTTAAACTTAAATGCGATATACTAATTTTAACAGAGTGTTGGCTAAAAAGTGCAACAGTAATCCCTCACCTATCTGGCTACTCCTATGTAGCAACAAATATAAATCCAATACAAAATGATGGAGTAGTTATATACTACAAAGAGGACATTAACCTAACAATAATAGAACCTGAATTCCATGAAAGTAATTGCCTACTAGCCACCGTTGGAAAACAAGTTGCCATTATGGCCCTATACAGATCGCCTTCCTACACTAAATTGGAGCCGTTCCTCTTGTCGTTGGATAATATGTCACAATCAATGTCTTCTTTCAAGCACATCGTTGTTATAGGAGACATGAATCTAGCAATTAACTCTAATAAAATTAAATCTGAAGGGGAACGCTATCTAACCTTAGCTGTTTCGCATGGCCTACTGCCAGCGCACACTTTAGTTACACGCAGCGCTCGCCAAACATGCATAGACCATGTCCTTATAAAAACTAAAGTCTCTTCCATCACCATAGTCCCTAATGCAACATTAACAGATCACCATCCCGTTTTATTTTGTCTAAATCTAAAAAAACCACGGCATCATGCAACTACAACAAAGACCATAATTAACGATAAAACACTAGCACAAGACATTTTAAATATTAATTTTGATCCCATTTATGAAATGAAAACCCAAACACTAGTCTTAATTACCTAACACAATGCTTACAAAAAGTAATAGAAAAGAATACAAAAATCGTTACACTATCTAGACGCCAAAAGATTATTAAGCCCTGGATAACTCCAGGACTACTACGTTGCATGCGAAACCGAGACCAACTACACAAAAAGGCAAGCATTGATCCGGATAACGAAGTCTTGAAAATTACCTATAAACGATACAGAAATTTCTGTAATAATTTATTACGAAGGTTAAAAAGAGCATACGAAAAAAATCAAATCCAAGAAGCACAGAACGACAATAAAAAATTATGGAAAGTCATCAAAAACATCACACACACAACAAAAACAACACAACACAATAAAGACCTGCTAACTCTCTCATCTTCTCCTGAACAATCACTTCACGAAGCAAACAGCTATTTTATAAATGTGGGTGGCTCACTAGCAGATAAAATTTGTCAAAAGAATATTAATTTTAGGAATCTACCAATACTTAGTAATACCCAAGATAAAGTACCAAACGTACCCAATTCATTCGTCTTAATTGAGACAGACATATACGAGATTGGACATCTTATCATGGGTCTAAAAATAGATAGTGCACCAGGATGCGATAATATCAGCAGTAGATTCCTAAAACAACATAAGAATATTCTCGTACATCCCCTGGAAAAAATTTTCAACGATTGTTTAAAAACTGGAGTGTTTCCCGATTCCCTAAAACGATCAGAAGTGTGCCCGATATATAAGAACGGAGACAGAAATCGTATAAACAACTACAGACCGATATCCATACTACCCGCTATATCCAAAATTCTAGAAAAAATTATAAACATCCGTCTAGTAAAATATCTCGAAAAAAATAAACTGCTTTCAGTAAACCAATTCGGGTTTAGGCACGGTAAATCTACAGAACAGGCAGTGAATAAATTAATAGAATTTATAAGTACAAATCTGGATAAAGGGAAAAAATGTCTTTCGATTTTTCTTGACCTGGCAAAGGCATTTGATACGATTTCTGTCCCCCTTTTACTTAACAAATTGGAGGCACTGGGTATCAGGGGCACCCAGCTTGAAATTTTCAAGAGCTACCTATCTGGGAGAACTCAGTGTGTCCGAGTGGATAGACACAAAAGTTCACACCTCCCAGTTACACACGGCGTGCCGCAGGGAAGCATACTGGGGCCCACCCTGTTCCTCGTGTACATCAATGAGCTTACTTGTCTTAAACTCACCAAAGGCGAAATTATCTCTTTCGCGGATGACACGGCGTTGGTGTTTGCGGGTGATAGTTGGGAGGAAGTCTTTACTATCGCACAAAATGGCTTTAATGCGACTAAGGGATGGCTGCAGAAAAACATACTCACTTTAAATGTAGATAAAACCAAGTATATTTGCTTCAGCATAAGGCAGGCGGTGAGCATTCGTGGCGACCTACGAATTGTTTCACATGAGTGCATGCCTGCGGATGCTTGCGCATGTTCACCTCTGGAGCGCGTTAACACTCTAAAGTACCTTGGTATTACTTTGGACAATAACCTCAACTTTAAAGAACATGTCAAAATTCTTTGTAGTAGAGTACGAAAATTAATTTATGTATTTAAAAACATTCGTCATGTCGCGGACCCTGCACTGCTGAAGCAAATATATCAGGCCCTGTGCCAGTCGCTTCTTACCTACTGTATTTCGTCCTGGGGAGGTATCTGTAAAACCACGCTAAAGGCAGTTGAGGTCGCTCAGAGAGCTATACTCAAGGTTAGCAATTTTAAAGCGATGCGTTTTCCTACTTTTACTCTGTTCCAGTTGTGCGAGGTTTTGACAGTTAGACAATTATTTATATTTAAAATTATCCTGCAAGAACATAAAAACCAGCCCTACAACCCAATGCTAATGCAGAGACGTCGTAAGCATCATGTATGTGACAATTTAAACACATTCAAAACAATATTCGCTAAAAGGTTTAAAGGTTTTCTGGGCCCTTACCTTTATAATAAGCTTAACAAAACAATACATATATACCCCTTAACTATAAAACAATGCAAATTAAAAATATGCCAATATTTGCAGAAATTAAGCTACGAGGAGACGGAACAACTACTAGTCTTACCACTATAAGAATAAGGTTAAGAGCACAGAAAACAAAGATACACTCTCTACATAGCTAATCTACACACACATAAACTCACGCATACTCACACCCTTACACTCACCTCACATTTATTCTCAGACACGCACCTACATATACTCATATACATACATCACACACACACGAACATACACCACACATTTAATAATAAGATTAAAATAATGTACTTACCTTTTTGCTAATTTCTTATCTAAAGAGTACTTATTAACTATTATTCTGTAGTACTGATTTAATGTATAAACCTCTATTGCTTGGCACTTTCTTGTATTATTAATTCTCGAGGGGAATGGTGCTGATAGCCGAAATACAGGCTATGCCTAGTTCGGCTACAGACGCTAATTTCTTTGCCTAAACTGAAACTGTTGCCACATTGCCATTGTAAAGTAGTACTAAGTTTTTGGAAATAAACTATTATTATTATTAATTTGGAATTGGATTGAGGTTGACGGACGGGCGCTGTTTGTAAACATAAAGTCCAACAATTTCGTGAAATATACTGAATAAACAAAAAGGCCATGGCCTTGTACAACTATAGTAACATTAATGCTGATATCTACGTATCTATTCAGCTGTGTAGTTTTTCAGTTTCATATAATCTAGCTTATGTCCGTGTGTTTACCTGCGTGGAGTTTGGCAATTGTCCCACGGGATCGTACTACCGTGGTAAAAAGTACGCGATGTGTGTATAAACTACTCAAGCTATAAACTATCAGTGTGCTAAATTCCGTCCAAACCCGTTCAGTTGTTTTTGCTTGAAAGAGTAACAAACATCCATCCTCACAAACTTTAGCCTTTACAATACTAGTAAGACTAGTAAGAAGACTTCTCTTTGTTGCCTCAGTTCTGAAAGACATCAATCACCCTTTTGTAGAATTTACAGATCAAGTACATTTGCATAAATGATGAAGGATGATTAATTGACAAATAACTTATTCATACAAGGGAATTATGCTCATAAATTAACCGCTAACTTTTGTTATGTTAAGTTATTTCTTTTCTTATTGCTACTGGCGGAGCATGAGGTCATGGGTTCGATTACCAGTTCGATCAAAGTGTTGGTGGCTTTTTGCATCAGGAGCTTCTCAATAGCATCCCGGAGTCAGTATTTCTGCCCAGTTAGTGGCGAAATGATGGTGTGGTATTAGGCACATCTCTCCCTAACCCTTTGGGGATATCAGACTTGATCTTATGTTAAGTCATTACTCTAGTAATTATACAGAGTGGCACCGACAGTAAGTGAAAATACTGGTAATACTAGTTTAACGGAATATTTTAAACTATTAAAGAAATCTAGCATCGATCTAAAAAAATAAAAATTCAAACAAACTAGATAGCTTAAAAAAAGTTGGTTTACTAACCTTAGGTATAATTTGCACTAATTCGCGTCTGGAAATAAGACTTAAGGAACGAATTTGGCAAAGGTTTTTAAAGTAGCGAATAAACACATGTAGCCATACATGTGTTTATTGAGGGAGTCGATGCGAATGTCGATGGGAATCGTTAATCTGTAGGTCCTAGCCTATTAATCTACATCACGTAGAAAATGCTGAAAATGAAAAATAATGTCCTGTGACTAAACTACTGGATATATTCAAATTAATTTTTATACGTAGATTAGGAAGGATACGCAGTTTAATTTAATGTCGTATTGTCGGCGCCATCCTGTATACTTACTTCATAAAGGTCCCAAGTATTAAAACTATGGGTGTTGGGTAACGAGTGGTGTTATTATGTCATCATTAATACATTTATGGTGAAATTTTAACTAAATAATAAAAGTTTATGAGGTTCATCAAACTCTAGTGTTTCCAACTAGTGTCACATAATAAACTTTAACTAGCATCGTAACTAAACTAAACCAATATTATTTTCAAAGTTATTTTTTGTACCTTAAAAGTACAAAAAGAGGTTCGTTAAAAAAAGCCTTGACATTTAATATTGTTTGTTTTAAAGAATTTGTACTGTTCATTAATATTTTTGCGTTATATAATAATTATCTTTTTGGCTCAAATATTTGTATGGTAACTAGATATTAGGTAATCTATACATATAATAAAATTGTAGAAAAGTGGTGTCTGTACAATGGAAATATATAAAAAAAAAGTAGCAGGGGTTGTTATTATATCGATGCCGAACCCAAAATTGTAATTAATTTTTTTTTTGTCTGTTTGTCTGTTTGTCTGTGTGTTTGTGCACGCTAATATCAGAAACGGCTTATTCGATTTCGATGCGGTTTTCACTAATATATTGTAGTAAGCTTCACTTAACATTTAGTGTTTATTTCATGTCAATCGGTTCATAAATAAAAAAGTTATGTCAATTTAAAGAATCACGGCGTTTCAGTCGGGCCGGTATATAAGCTCCTCTGAGGCAGTTTGGCGTATTTTAAGTTTTTCGATCCACGAGAGATATCCACCCGTCATCCACCTTGACGTTCATCTTGCAGGTGGACAAAGAATATACTTCAACCCTGATAATGTAACGGAGCGTTTGGACAACCCAAGACGAACCTCTCTGCTCTTTCTTTAATCTTTGCGAATCAGACGCATTTGCTTAATAATTCCTATAATAAACAACAGGGTATTTTAACCGCAGAAGACGTGGAACAGCTGTAGTAGATGAACCAGGTATTTTTAATGATCATGTCATTGGTAGGGTTTATACGGTTCATCCAATTAACTCCGAATGCTTTTATCTGCGCCTACTGATGCACGTTGTCCGAGGGCCTATTTCTTTTGCCGATCTCCGAAAGGTTGACAATATCGTACACCCTACATACCAAGCCGCTTGCCGGGCACGTCACTTGCTGGATGCGGATCAACATTGGGATGATGCTTTGTCAGAAGCAAGTATTAGCGAAAGTCCTCATCGGTTGAGACATTTGTTTGCAGTCATGCTGGTGTTTTGTGCACTTTCTGACGCTGCACAGTTGTGGTATCAGTATCAGAACAAATTGGCTGAGAATTTTTTTAGGCACGTACAACTTAATGATAGCAACCCCATTGAGGAGAGATTACGTGAAAGTCAATTGAATCGTTGTTTGTTGGCTATTCAAGATATAGTTACATCTATTGGGGGTTATCCTATTTGGCAATATGGCATGCCGGAGGCATCATTTGACGGTGAACGTATTAATAGAGATTACGCGATGGAAACCAACTATGATTCAATTGACCTGGCCGAAATTTTACAAACTGATGTCTCGAGGCTAGCTGATGAACAGCGTTTGATATTTGATTGGGTGTGCCGCAGCGTTGATAGTACTTTAGGAGAAATGCTATTTGTAGATGCACCCGGTGGAACGGCTTACGAAAGTTATATTGGCGAAGGTACGAAGCCAAGGTAAAATCGCGCTTGCTGTCGCTTCATCAGGCATAGCAGCCACATTGTTATCAGGTGGGAAAACTGCTCATACAATGTTCAACATTCCGATCGATTTAGACCGCACAGAAAGCCCTGTTTGTAATATTTCAAGAAACAGCTATAAAGCTAAGGTTCTTCGTGATTGTAGCCTTATTATATGGGATGAGTCCACAATGGCCAATCGAAAAGCAGTAGAAGCAGTAGACAGAACGTTGCGTGATTTCAATCAAAATGATCAACCCATGGGTGGCATTACTATGCTTTTTTGTAGAGATTTTCGTCAGACTCTCAATATAATACCACATGGAACAAGGGCTGATGAAGTTAGAGCCTGCCTAAAGAGTTCTCGACTATGGCATTACAATATCCCTTTGCATTTGACATTAAATATGCGTGCGCAAATTGGAGGCAACGAAAATGTTCAAGAATTTTCAGATTTGCTACTTGAGATTGGTAACGGTGTGTATCCGCAGGAACAAGGAAAAGTTGTTCTTAATGAAAACCTATGCAACATAGTTTCATCAATGCGAGACCTCACATCATCTGTGTATGGAAACGCAACGCAAATACTAACTTGCGAAAATTCCTGGCTTTGCGAAAGAGCTATTTTGACGCCACGAAAAGACCAAGCAGCAACAATAAACGCTGAAATTTTGAGCTATGTTCCGGGGGATTATTTTGAGTATATCTCCATTAACAGAGTCATAGAAGAAGGAGAATCTACAAGCTACCCAGTAGAATTTTTAGAATCCCTCAATGCTCCTGGACTACCAGCACATGAAATAAAATTAAAAGTAGGCGTACCCATAATGAAATACTTCTTAGTTTAAGCCCCCAAAACTTTGCAATGGCACCAGGTTAAAAGTGACCAATTTACAACGACATCTGAAAGAACCAGAGATTTTAACAGGGTGTGGAGAAGGTGAAAGTGTTTTCATTCCTCGGATTCCTCTCATTCAAAACAATTTTTCATTTTGTTTTAAAAGAGTCCAGTTTCCAGTCAGCCTATGTTTTGCGATTAATAAAGCCCAAGGTCAGACGCTGAAAGTTGTGGGTGTAGATCTAAGTATCAGTTGTTTCTCGCACGGTCAGTTGTATGTGGCTCTGTCACGGGTTAGCAATCCTAGGAGTCTGTATGCTTTCATCCCCGATGGCCATACGTCAAATATCGTATACAGAGAAGCATTACTGTAAAGTAAATTTTTAGCTGCCCAAACGACGGTATATGTAATTCAAAATATGCTGCCCGAAAAGTCACTATTCCACGCGGACGAAGTCGCGGGCACAGCTAGTTGTATACTATGTACCTATTTGTAAGGGTAGTTGACACGACCAATCAATTGACTTTATAGATACTTTATAAGAGCTGTCAAAACGCGATCCTCCTAATTATATTTTGTAGCAAAATATGACGTCACAGGGGCCTTCCACTGGCGTACAATATATTGAGAATTATCACTGATTTTGTTGCCAAATGTAAAAGAATTGTTTTGCAGTGGATTCCATCTCACGTTGAACTGGTGGGATATGAGATGGCTGATCGTTTAGCAAATGAAGCGGGGATGGAGAAATGTACCTCTATGTAATGTTCTCCTTGGAATACTGAACTTTTACCCTTGGTTAGAGACAGATGTATTCAGTCATGGTCAGAATACTTTGATGAAAGTAGGTCTTTGACTAAGGGTATGTGGTACAGAACGATTTAGTCATCTCTTCCACGAGTGCTTTGGTTCAGCGAGGGCAGAGTGAGCAGGCAAGAAGTTGTGACGGCTTTGAGACTCCGATCCGGTCACGTACCGATCACGGTCCGGTTACGTTTCGGATTTATGATGCGCAAAGTAGATTCACCAAATAGTGCTATCTGTGGAATCATTGAAGATTTGCATCATGTCCTAGCGGAGTGTGTGCGTGTGGGGGTCCAAAGGCGTCAAGCTTTTGTGAATACTTTCAATGTAGGCTTCTATAATAGCGATCTCGCCTCACCACTGTCCGATGAGGCTAGAACATTTTGTTTTATTATTATTATGGTTATAAGGTTGCGGGTAGGCTAGTTTAGTATAGGTATATATTAAATTATAATTTAATTGTATACAAACATCGGGGTGATATATTCTACCTAGACAAAACCTTATAAATAAATAAAGATTTAAAAAAAATAACCGTCACTAAGACTAACTATTTATTGATTTCGAAGCACCTAAAAATTTAATTTTCCAATTAATTCAAAATAAATCCCGTGTTGTCCCCCAAAATTAAGTGTGAAGAGAGAAAAGCTGCAACTTTGCTGCAACTGCTGGCAACTTTTATCAAACAACTCTGCCAGTATTGTCAGTAGTAGGTACTCTCTCTGTTCGATAACTATTATTTATTTATTTATTTATTTATTTATTTATTTATTTAAGGACAACCAACAAAGCATACACCAAAAATACATATTATAGTACTCATGTTATTTTTACATTGTATAGTGTAGCCTTAATTAAAGGCTGCCACGGCATGCATTGATCATAGGAGTAGGAAATGTAGTAACAAAACAGATTTTACTTATTTGGGTACATAAATACAATTAAATTGTTAAGTGTAACATAAATCCGATGTACAAAATACAAATGAAAAACTTATTAATTAATTAATACTATTAGTTTTTGTTTAAGTTTTTATAATAATAATAATATGCCTTTGAGAGCTTGTGCAAAGTTTATAAAAGTGAATTATGAATGAAAACTTGCTGGATATTAATGTACTGTACAAACAGTTGTAGATCAGACCGTACTTTAAAGACTATAATTTTAAAACAATATTTGGGTTTATTGTTTCGGCATTTTAATATTTATTAACCATTTATGAGTTCACTTGACTTTTCAAGCAGTTAATAAATATAATATTCTCATTGATATTCAACAAGTTGAAAAGAATATAAAATCAAATATAACTTCTTCAAAGCAATAAAATATGGAATGTTTTGTTTATCTAGAATTCGTAATAGCTGCACCTGGTCGAGACTAAATATATACTACCAATAACCAGCTGAATAGTGTTTAAATAAACCAAGTATCTATCTATTTAAAGTATACCTTTGTTAGTATTGCAGTAAATAATTCGAAAACAAACACGATATGACGTGCTTTTCCAAGATTCAATATTATTCACATTTCTGCCAATATGTCGGTGTATTAAGAGTGCACCTGTGCCTAGCCGTTTGGAAAATACGGGCATGATGCTGTTATGTCTTAATTTACTTTTTAGCGGATAACAAGTTCCCGTACGATAAGAATAAAGTACATTTTGAAATTCCCTAAAATAAAATTTGTTATATTGTGGGTTGCTCATTAACAAGTCCCGTTGTTCAATCCAATTTAGCATAAATGGGTTAACGCTGGAAGAGCAACAGGTTAAGTGCAAGTTAAGTGCTAATGCACGTCCTTGGTGGTTACAGAATGAAACTCAGTATATGCCGTAAACTTAGACATTGACTACTTGGCTACTGGCAACGGCGTATTTGACGAGTTAACCGTAAAAAGTTAAAAGTAACCTTTTAAGTTGACACTTAACGCGTTTGAATACGCGCGGAAGCTATAAATCACGTTCGGATTCACGTAAGATGACAAATTGACAATGATTTTTGTTATTATCAAGACAATTATCATAATAATCATGATAATTATAATTTTGAACCCTGCTTTTCTATAATAGTTATCGCTGATAGAATGTCATTGCTGTTGGCTTGGCCAGAATACATTTTATTTTAAATTAATAATAAAAAAACCGTAATATAGAGAAACGTCATTATTACGTACCTAACCTTGAAAAATATAAAGTATTCAGAGCTTATGATGACAATTGCATTGAAAATATACATAACTTATAGCTTATCCTTTGTTTTATTATTATTTTAATCCTCCGGCCCCATGTTTCATGTTGATTGTATTTTTATTAGTCATAACTAACAGCTTTATGGTGGTTTTAACGACTTAAGTATGCACTTGGTGTACCCTAGAATACTGCTTATTTTCGCTAAGACTAGGCAACACTTAAAGGCTAAATAAAAGTGTACTGTCGCATTTTTATCCTCGACTCAAGGCTGATAGTTGAAATTACATAAATATTAGGGTTTTTAAAGGTGTTGCTTATTGACAGTGAAAACGGGCATTAGCGCCATAGTTAATCCGGGTCTTCAGTAATAAAAAATCTTTGCTACTATTTATTCGCAAGGCGACTGCGACGAAAGCCTCCCGGGAGTATAATAAGATGATATTTTTTGTGTCTCATGAGTCAACAAAGTCAACGCCTTTTTTTTTCGGATGGGAAGTCATCAAATGACTCCTCCCATTCTGGGCGGAGCGGAAGGGAGTGTCAGACTTTTACTGACTAAAAACCATCCATGTTCCTTCTTTTGCCCTTTATGTTCCAGGGCCGCGGTATCTCTTTCGAACAGTCCCGCAGCCCTGGCAGGCATCGGCCCTTGCGGGCCCCTCATGATTGATGACATCTCTTTGAGGCGCGTGTGGAACACGAACGCGCCGTCGACACGGCCTGTCGTCATACGACGGACGGACGGCAAGCTAGCCCATTACTCATCGTCCACAGGCCCGCGCCTACGGTGGCCGAAGCCATCACGACGTGGCCCCCGACGCCCGGTGTTTCTCCCGCGGCGGCTGGGACGTGAGGTTCTCTCCCTCTCACGCTCCGCCACCTCCTTCGCTAGCATGACTGCTTCGCAGAAGGAGGTGACGGCTTCCCATTCCCTCTCGCCCCGGACCATGGCTTAAACCAGGGCCAGACGCGAGGGGTCGCCGCCGCCAATCGCCGCTACGAGGACACGGCGGTGCTCCGCCCAAGCGGAGCAGACCTCCACGGTGTGCTCCACCGTGTCCTCCGGGCGATCCTCACAATAATAGCACCCGGGCCGTTTTCTCCCGCCCGATTCGGTGCAGGTACCTCCCGAAACATCCGTGTCCGGTGAGGACCTGCGTCAGGCGGAAGGTGAGGGCGCCGTGGCGCCTCTCTAGCCACTCCTCAAAGAGGGGACTTATTGCCACTATCGTGGCGTGCCCTGCACGGGGTTGCGACAGTCGCTCTCTCCATGTTGCCATGAGATCGCGCCGGAGGTCCGATCGCGCCGGAGGTCAGTAAGTCAACACCTGAAAAAATAATTTAAAATGAAAACATGTATCATTATTGCTAGCTTGTCCCACAGCTGGAGAAGCTCCCTTCATACCTTCCGATTTTGTTCTACTTCTTTCAAATTCTCAAAGAAGACATCCAGGTCGTCCTGCCACCTCCTTTGTGGTCTACTACGACCCTGTGTCGCTGTTTCAAGGCACCAATCCTGTATTTTACAGGCTCACAGCTCGTTCCGCATGCAACAGATATTTATTGCCCGGAACAGTACCATTTAAGTTGGACAGTCCTTTGAGAAACGTAAAGGATTTGTATTTTGGAGCGCAGTGTAGTGTTTCAAACGTGAACTGTTAATTTTAATACTTCGCTCCATAGCACGTTTATTAATTATAATACGTACTCAAATTCTACGAGGTACGTCACACAGTGATCATAGCAGGCTATAAAAGGAACTTGTAAACGTTAGGCGGTAGCAGGATAATAATAAAAGACGATCGTGTTTCACCTCGGGTATGGCGGTGGTAAGTGTTTGTTTTCCCACCGCATACCTACTTATCGATTTCTCATAGTTCTGTTAATTCTATCTCAATTTTCGAGTAGGTACTAACTTTATCATAATGTTTGACCATTGAAATCAAATAGGCGCTAGAATAAATTCATACATGAATTCAGAACTCGACTCAAATGTAAACATCAGAAGGTCTGGTGTGCTACTGTGCTATAGAGGCGTACTGTCGACCGCAAGTCGATTTTAAAACATAGGTAGGGATAGGCAAGATAATACTGGTTTTGAAATGCTGCCTTAGGCCCTTGTTAACAGGCACGAGCATAAATACCTTATAATTACGCAATCCAAAGCAAAAATTTTCTCCTAAATAAACTACAGATAGAAATAAATGATTTTAAGGTGTTACCAACGTAATCTTGTGATACCATACTTTTGGGAAATATGTAGGTCTTTTTCAAAGTCGCATTTTATTTTACCAGAAAATTTCTTACTGAATATTGCGTAAGTTTACATGCTCGTGACTGTGCCAAAGCCAAATAAATGCGGTTTCTGAGTAACTCTGAGTTTCATATACATATTATGAAGGCGTGTAACCAGTCAATTTACATATCTAAATCGACCGTATGTCTAAAATATTGGCTCGAAGAGATTGAAATACTGGATGAGTAAATTGATATTGGTGCATAAAGCTATCTAAATGATTGAAACTTTGTTGTTGGGAGTTTAAAGGATAGTTCAATGTGTAGGTATATTATGCACCTAGTCTCAGTATTTCGAAGTAATTTTGATCACCCATCACATCATGTTACCAGCGAATCATGTTACCACAAACTGACATATTTTCTTATTCAATTTTGAACTAAACCGTCAACAATTTATGGTTTAAAATAATTTGGAGAAATCTGACAGCTTATGATAACTTGATGCGCTGGCGACTATTCCTAATATAAGTGATTTTTTTTTTTAAATTTTATTCCAGAATAATGATGGGAACATCAAAGACAGCTTTAGGCTGATTTTATAGTCACGCGTTTCAGCAGCGCCGTCGGAGCACGCGCGCTCGGATATGTATTGGGGTAGTAGTAGCGTTTCAAATTCGCGCGCTTGAGCAGCGCCGTTCGGTGTTCCTGTTCAACAGCGCGCTGCCCAACGGCGCGTCTAGCGGCGTGACTATAAAACCAGCCTTATAGCGGATGGTCGAATACTCCCTGGTCGTAGAGGCAAAGGCGTTCCAGCCCGGCGGTACTCGCCAGCCTAAGTAGCGTATTTCCGAACGCGTCCATAGACGTAGAGTTTGTCTATGGTCGCTCTGACCAATGGTGGCCACGGTCACTTCAAGGTTACGGTTTACTGATCACTGATTGGTCAGTTTGAATATTGTATGAACTAATGATATTAAAGATGTCTTTTGACATTAGTCTTAAGTTACTGGTCTAAGAGGTAGTTTTAGAAAGCAAATGGCACGACTTGTTCAATCCGATTATTAAAGTTTTACCGTGTAACAAAGCTCTTTAACTGAACCTGACCCACCCCGACTACAGCTTCTATATTATATAGTGGTATAATAATTTAGTTTATTGTTAGTTTGTAACTTATGTTATCGGTTAAATGAATCATTTCCATTCCCAGAAAAGCAAAATTGGTTGAGTGCCTATTGGTTTATTTACCTTTAATTTGTTTCCACCTTATCGCATAATCTCTTATCTGGACATCATTCTAATGTAAAAATTCCATTGGTGGTGGTGTTGGTTTAGCAGATATCAGCCTTTTATGAAGTAGAATAAAGCTTATTCATGCTTTGTTACTATTTTGTAAACAATACCCCCAAAATGCAAAGTCTTTGCCATTGAAAGTATGCAAAGTCACGTGCAGAGTTTTTGTTTACGGCTTATTACTTCACACTACTTCCAACTTTTTTATTTAGTCAAGTGTTATCGAAAGTGTAATATTTGCGGTCACTGCTCTTTGGCTAATCTCTTTGTAGAAATCCTGAAATAACAAAAATGATGTATCATTTGTCAAAAATATTGCTGACAATTGTGGGTATCAATCAATTCAGGATTTATTTTGGTTTTCATGCTAGAATCAAGAAAGAAATTGTAGGTAAATGACCGCTATTTCCTTGATGAATGCAAACGCTATAGAGCATGTTCAGATAAGGGATTCTGCACACGTTTTCTGGATGCACCGTGCATGACGTTCCAAATGGTCAGGACAAGCGAGTAGTTACGCAAACGATATGCGTTCGTTGAATGCATTGGCTTCAGACATCTCAGATACACATGTCGTATATTTGATGAGCATGATCTTACTAAACACAGGCGCCTTTGGTTGCGGACCTTAGAGGTATGGTGCACGATTTGGACCATGTGAGTCTCGTTGAACTAGAGTGATTGATCGGACTTGTTTGCGACACATACTGGCCTAGGAACTGTTCTATGTTTCCTTTTATTTTCAGAGTATTAGTTAGTACAATAATGTTAGTATTTTTTTTTTCTTAAAAAAATATTATATGTATTTCTTCTGTATCGTGGGTGCGTGTACAAACATTTAAACTCAAGTACACAAACTGCCAGATCTGGATCAACTACCTGTCGGCCCATATTTGTTCGGGACACGGAGCGCAGCAGTCGCTCAACCGCTGCGCCAACAGTGATGTGTATTGACTCTGTAACAATTAACTCGTGTACAAGTTAAAGGAGCTAGTTTTCTTACTTACTCGTGCACCCACAACTGTTTGCTTGACACTATGTATGTCTTTTAATACACCCCGACCACGGTCTTATGTACCAGGATGCAACAAACATATTGATAATGACGAACAAAATCGTAATCTATCTACTAATAATAGCCAATTGGTTTCGGTTAGGGTCGTGAAAGGTGTCAAACTCGACAATTATTTATATCACCTCAATAAGACAGAGAATCACATCGTTTGTTACGTCATTTACTGTGATAGCCTTGGTCTAGTGTTCACAACCTCGACTGCTTAACATCAGGTTCTGAGGTCGATTCCCGGGTCGGGAATAGTGCTATTGGGTTTTTCCATCAGGAATTTCTCTGTAGCAGTCACGGAGACTGGATTTGTGCCCGGTTGCTGGCAATAGGCTCGCGCCTATTACATGGAATTTAAACATAACTGGCAAAATGTGGGTTTACTATTAGGTACACCTCTGCCTAACCCTTCGGGGATTAAAGGCGTGATGTTTTGTTATGTATGGTCTTCTGATAGCTTCTTTATACTAAGTATCTCAGATCTCTTTCACACACATGCGTGGATATGTGCGTCAAACCACCTTATCTCAACAAACCCGTGAGTAAATCGGTTTCCGAACAAAACCGATCAAGATACATGACATCACTGGCCCGTTGTAGTAAATCACCTGAGAAGTAAATCTGTACCCGGAGGCAAAAAGCTGATAGCGAAGAAACGGGAAAAGCCGCTTAAATTAATGACGCCTCTGAAAATAAATGTTGACTTGGATTTCTGCGAACTTCATTGATTCATTCGATCAAGTCTGATAGTCCCACATCCCACTATTTGACTCCCAACCGTCATTTGTTTTATCTGACGTGTACATTGATCACGAAAACCTGAATATTTGTACACTGACTTTCTAGCTATGATTCTCTTTCGAACAACAAACAGTAAAATGGGCTATTTGCCAGATATTTTCACTGTAATGCAGTGTGTTTTATTCGGAAATAGAATGGAGATACCTCAGGTAAGAGTGACGTCGAAATGATGTATGTTTGTTGTTACTTTGTAGATATTATCCTGTTATTTTCAAATACCCGTAAAGCGCAGTTTACACGAACGAAACTTCTTCTTCTGATGGCAAAAAGTTCAAATGTGTTTAGCTCAAAACTCAGCCACGCGAACCCCGCTTACCGATGCAGTAATCGCAACTATAGAATCTGGACGCGTATTCATTGTTTTGCATTTGTAGGATATTTCAAAGTTACTATTGCGTTCCATGCAGTTATTATCTCCTATGTGTGAACTACGCCTCAGGGCGTTAGATTGTTAGTTACAACTATTCTGATGTCAGTTCGCGACGTCTTGTTTAAGGCACCGTAAGAGCTAACCAACATGTACAGTTGATGAATGTTCCATTCCAACTCATTGTAATGAAATGAATAGTTCCGTTTAGAATTTGAGGAAGTTTGTATGAGAGGAATGTTGTTGTTGCCAGAAGTCCCGTTCCGCAAAGCCTTTTCTTAATTAAGAGTATGTCCGGTCTGCCTTCTGTCGAACCTTATTGCATAAAAAGGTTATACGTAAAAATTTTAAACTATCCAACATATAAACGTTTGATAATTTAACATTTTTACGCAGACTACGCGCTTGTAGTTTGCTTCGTAAATATTTTATATCATAAGCAATATTTGAACTGACCTTCACAGTATATCTTCATATTCACATTGATTTTGATAGATTCATAATATGACAACCGGTGATGGCTTAACTTGATCTTCGAAGCTCAGGCTCGCTCAGCTGGGCAACTACAGTACTTTCACAAGTTATAATGCCTTGTGTCTGTGACTGTAGCTTCGCCTTCTATGTTTTTCTAACATTCAAAAGTGCCTGCTATGGTCTAATTAAAATAAATGCTTTGAGATCGAGTTTGAGCAAGATTGTTTTTAATGTGTAAAGTATGGTGTCTTGTATATAGAGTGACTGGTAAGTAACCGATAATTATACACTCGTGATTGGACTCATGGTAACAAACCACTTTTTTTTTAATATACAATCACGTGTATAAGTATCGGTCACTAATTACCAGTCACCCTATATGAACTGACCATAATTTCATGATAGAGCTAATGCTTATTGCCTTATAAATTTGCTATAATGAATTACAAAATTAATATTCTGAGGGGAAAAATGCTACCATAACTGCATAGTTAACCAGCTCCACTTTGCACTTGAAAACGATATGGGTAATTTAAAAATACCCAAGCCCGCATATCTGTTAGCACGAATAGTTTTGTGCAGAGAGTATAATCTAGAAGCGTTCTTTGCATTTAAATTGGAAGATTTTGATAAAAAGAGCAGTTTGTTAGACCAGCATTTAACAAGAGGTTAGTTTTAGTAACGCGCTCGTGTAAAAATATTACGATCATAAAATCAGCTTCTACATTTTTAAAGAATAGTTTGCTTTAGAATTTCACTGAAGAAATTTGAATAAATTAAGCAGAAGCTAAACTAAGTTTGACAAGATTTAGTTCAATATTTTTACAAATAAAATAATTCATCACAAAATAAAGAAAAGAAAAGATTCTATTAGTAAGTAACCTGCAGTTTTTTTTAATGTAGGTATTATATATTTAAGTTAAGACTAAAAGAGTGATGGTTATGAATGTTGATGGATGGAGAGGGAGAGGAAGGTCAAAGAAAAGATGGACCGATTGTGTGAGGAATGATATGAAAGAGAAAGGAGTAAATGATGCCGTGACGTCTGACAGGGGAGAATGGAAGAAAAAAACCAGTTGGGCCGACCCCAAGGAAGATGATGATTATGAGTATCTTTAAGATCCTACGGTAGGCAGAACGTCGGTGGTAACCTAACCATAGTTGTTATTTCATTTAGACTTTGTATTACGGTAAGCCGTGATGAAAATGTAGTGAGGATATGTTTTGAAAAGATAGAAGGATTGTGTGAAGGATGATATGGCAAGAAAGGAGGTGTCTGATGAGATGGCTGGATAGATCTGGATAGATAAGTACGGAAGAAGAAGACGTGCTGCGCCGACCCCCAATCAATTGGGATAAGGGCAGGAGAATAATGATTACGCTAGGCCATATCAAAGTTTATTAGAAACGTTACAAAAAAGAAATAGGACAGTGTGTAAATCATTTTTATTGACCTCCTTAAAAGTCAAAGCTGTTCATTATTTCCCCTGCTTCATTATAATGTTGACATTAAGCATCGCCATCATAAGGGGGCCCTATAAATTATACGGATCATTAAACAACATCAGAGCAAAATGGAATACTAGTACAAAATTATGTATATGGCTTGATTATGTGTTGGGAGGTAATGCCTCAAATTCAAATTCTTTATTGCAATCTAAATGTAGGTATAGTATTTTGTAGATGGTGACAATAGGTAGGTTCTTAGAGCTAAGTTGCCTGTTAAGGCATTGCAATTAAAATGGTTTTAAATGTAAAATATAAAAAATATACGTACTGAATATTACAGTTATATAGTTTACATTATATTATATTAATATATTATTCTTATAATTTATATCTCATTATATTATGTATCACAATCATATTTTTTCAAGGAATTATTTTATAGAAAATATGCCTTTTTATCACGAAGTATTTTAGCTTCCTCTTAAAAATACCAATTAAATTAACGTTTTTAATGTCTATGGGTAACTTATTATATATTTTTATGCCCATACGTGCCCACACCTGCCCACGGACACGTGGTGGAATCGTAAATGTATTAATTTATACAGGTACTCATTTAATTATCGCTTACTGTTCATGAGAACAAGCATAAGTAACAAACTTCATCATCTTCTTCATCGTTTATTATGCGCACAGCCAAGGAGTGGAATTCCCTGCCTTCGTCAGTGTTCCCAAGTTCATATGACCCCAATCTATTAAAGTCGCGAGTTGATAGGCTTCTTCTGGGTAAGCTCGTTCCATCGTCGACCTCATCTCTGTCCTCAGGACAATTTAATAAAAAAAAACTCAAGGCAATTTCAAACACTCTTTTCACAGGAAAAGCCATCAATATCGTGTTCAAGAAAAAATTACAAGCAACGTAAAAAAAAACAATGTAAAGAAAGATGGAACGTTCGAGACAGACAGAAAGTGGGGATTGCCTATCTTAATGGTGGAAAAAAGCGCCTAAGTCACTTGTTTTTCCAGTCATTGTAGTATTTTTTTCTGGACCATTATCTTTCACACCATAAATAAAAGTCATTTCCAAGCAATTAGTTTCGCCCAATATTACTTACTTTGATGTTCAAAATGCGTAAATTAGGTATTTATGATAGGTCTTGTTAAGTGCCAAGCAAATTCTTTGGTTTGTTTTCTTTTTTAAAGGCTTCAATAATCCCTACTTCCCTACTAATCCCTACTATCCCTACTATTATAATTATAATTTATAATATTCATAATAATATTATAAATGCGAAAGTCTGTCTGTCTGTTACGCTTTCACGTCTAAACCACTGAACTGATTTTAATGAAATTTGGTACAGAGATAGAGTAGACCTTGAGAAAGAACATAGGATAGTTTTTATCCCAGACTTTTGAAGAGTTCTCTTGGAAACGCGATATAACCGAACTCGACGCGGGCGAAGGCGCGGGCGGAAAACTAGTAATTGATAAAATATTTTATACATATAAAAATCATTTTTCATAAATTATTGAACTGCATAGTAAATAAACAATGTGTTACTTGAATGACCGAGAAGTTTTTAAGGCTACTCAATCTGCAATTAAGATTCCGCTGTTTTTTCAAAAAAATGTGTTGTATCAAATACAATAATCTCATTACTAAGCATATTCTGTACAGCCCCGCTAGTTTTTCCCAAACCAAATCAAATAGTTAAATTGAAATGGGTTTTAAAAGGAACTTTAAGAGTTGCTATGTAAAAATGCTACGTATTATAATTAAAACGACTTTTTGAATGATACTTTGACATCATAATTTAATTGTATTTAATTGTAATGTACTTTGAAATCTCTCTTGGACAGTTGATAGTTTGTTTGACATTGAATAATACTTTGACATTAACCTAGATAATATTTTAACTGACATACCTCATATTGTAAGACTAATTCGTACTTACTTATTCAATATAAAATAGTACTAACCTAATATTTTAATTTTTGTATTGTAATAATTTTATTTGTGTACCTACCTAATATGTGCCCGCCCCACGTGGCAGAATGTGATGACACCATTTATTAATTTAAGACCATAATGTACCATATTGAGACAATAAATGATTTTGAAATTTGAAATACCTAAATAAAAATCTTTAAAAATCTCATTTTATCGCGTTTTTAGGGTTCCGTAGTCTACAAACAAGGAACCCTTATAGTTTCGCCATGTCTGTCTGTCTGTCTGTCCGCAGCTAAGCTCAAAGACTCTTAGTACTAGAAAGCTGTCATTTGGATATGTTTGAATGATTCGTTACGCCTACAAAGTGGTAAAATAAAATCTCGAAAAGTATTTTTTTAGGGTATCGCCAGTACCTACACGTTAAGTGGGTTTTTCTTTTCTCGCTTACTCCATAGTGTGGAATGTCGTTGGATAGGTCTTTAAAAATATTGAGTAGTAGTTAAGGGTTCGTTGACCGACACAGTAGATCAGACCGCCCCTAGTCTTTGAAGTCTTTTACGGAATCCTGAAAAATAGCCCAAGACTGACATATCTGGCGTCAAACCAAGACAAGACAACGACAAGATGAGCAATACGCGGTTACGACCAAACAAGTCGCATGACCAGCCACTATCTTGAACAATCGACTGTTATTCTTCTATTCTGCATAAGAATTTATGATTTGTTAATGTGTGTATCGATTATAAAACTATTTCAATGTTGCAGTTGTTCAGTATGAGTTTTTTTTTCGCACTAATAATAAAAATGCTTCGTAACGAGGAGTACTGCCTTCTGGATCAGGCCCTTGAATCAATCCGTCACATTATCTCCGGGTGTTCTCGTCTGGCTAACGGAGAGTACTTGCATAGACACAACCTTGTAGCCAGGATTATTCATCAGCAACTTGCTCTAAAATACAATCTTGTTGAATCGGAAGTTCCGTACTATAGGTATGTGCCCGACCCAGTTCTCGAAAATGGCAATATCACACTGTACTGGGATCAATCCATCATCACTGACAGGACTATTGTAGCCAATAAGCCTGATATAGTGGTGATGGATCGATCAGAGCGGCGCGCAATGATTGTTGACATTACGGTCCCGCATGACGAGAACCTCGTGAAAGCCGAGAAAGATAAGCAAATCAAGTATCTTGACTTGGCTCGCGAGGTTGTCGACATGTGGGATGTGGACTCAGCGATCATTGTGCCGATAGTCGTGTCAGCCCATGGCTTAATTGCCAAGAGCCTCGACCAACATCTCAGGAGGCTCTCGTTAGGCAGCTGGATCAAGGGCTTGATTCAGAAAGCGGTAGGTACTTCTGGACACGGCTCGTATTGTTAGGAGGTTCCTCTCTCTGGAGCCCTGACTGCCGGTAGCTTGGACCCTGTTCCCGATACCGGTGGGCTACTATTTTTTATATTTTTAAATGTTTTTTTTTTATATTGTTTTATATTAAAATATATAAAAATGTAATTGATATGTAAGAAAATAAATAAAGGAAAAATGCCAAAATAACTTTGTCTATCTTCAATACATATTTTCACGTTTCAAGGCCTATTATGTGATGAAAGGCACACAGATAGACCATTGAGTTCTCGTGGGATAATTCCCATCCTCCACATGGACGAAGCCACGAAAAAATGTTAGTAGGTACCTCAAAAAGATTCAGTTTATTTTTATGGCCTATTTTTTGGCTAAATATTTAGAATTGCCATCCAACGTGGCAATGTTGCCAGCATTCTGGGCACTTTTTCTGTCGACAGCGATGTGGACGAATTTTTGGACGATCTGTAACCCTTTTGGTACTTGTACATATTTTTATTACTATTATAGTTTTGTAGTTTGTAAATAATTAGATTATCTTAAAATAAAACTTTAGTTTATTTTTACCCAACTGCGCGACGCAGAGGAGGGTCAATTTTTTTTTTTTGTGTATTAGAATTATCAGTCGGGACCCATTTAAATTTCATGTGCGTTATGTGGTAAATAAGAGAATGAGTCCCGACTGTTAATTCTTTTACTCTGCATAAGAATTTATGATTTAATTTGTTAATTTGTGTATCGATAAAACTATTTCAATGTTGCAGTTGTTCAGTATGACTATTAACAAAATTCTAAACTACTGGGCTTGATTTTATTTTTATTTTTAGTTTTTATTTATTTCTGGTATTTTTTTACGCAGTCAGGTTTTTTGTTTTTTTTTTAACATTTTTTTTAATACATATAATTTCACGGATAATGCACTAAGAAGAAGATAACTTAGGTTTACCCGGGTTAACTTAACATTATCAGAGTTTCTTAGTTAATAGGTACTAAGATTACCAGGATAAACGTAAGTTTAATTTTTTTTCTGGCATCACCCGTAAATATACACTGAAAGTAATTTTAAGTCATCAAGATAAAAAGTGTCGTTATCATTATGAAAATGGCTACGATAATTATTTTAACGTGTGTTATTATTTAAAACGTTTCAGGTAATCAACGCACACATTTGCCAAATTAAGTAATGTCAGCACCGATGTTTTATTACTCGTAATAAATTAACTTTTACCGTTCCGTTAATGGTTATTAGATTAGTTATTCGAATGGCACGTCAATTGAGGTAAATGGTCACAATAAAACCCGCACTAAACAATAGTGAAAACTCGAAATAAGTTGATAGTGTAAAACCACCTGGATTCTATAATTTTACCATTGAACATAGCCTATTCAAGACTATTCTGCTCAGTTATCTAATAGTCCGTTATTTATTTATTCCTACTTCATTAAACAGGGTGTAAGCGTCAACTACACACTAACGGTTACCACGTATTAAGTACATCAATCTGAACTCCCCACGTATTTTTTTTTTATCGTTAATTAAAAAAAAAGCTGTTTTCTACAAAAGTGAAAAACTCACACGGTCAAAGCATTTGGAACAGCAGTTTTTTTTTTAATTTCCAATGCAAAATCGCTTTGTGGCCGGGTTCAGAATGGTGTTCTGAACACGTGGGAACCTCAACAAGGACTCGTTACATATTATCTACTTTGCACAAAATTTTCTTTAAGAATATTTTAAATACTTGGAAAGAAAAATAATTTTTTAAAAGGTCTTCCTTTTAAAATTTTTCTTTTCATTATTTTCCTATCAAACTTATGTAAAATACTTAATCTACTTAGTTTCTACTGTTATAAATTCAAGTTAACTAACAAAGTATGTGGTTGTCTCGTTCTTGTAATTACCTACCACTTTTGAAGAAACGTTCGTTATGATCTTCGATCAACAATACCAACTATTGGTTAAGGTTATGATTTAGGTATTAACGAACGTTTTACATTTAAACCCCAATACGTTCGTTATGATTTAGGTACTTTCATCACAAGATCATCAGTTGCTCGGAATATTTCATTCGGAGCGGATTAAAAGCATTTTACGGTTAATTGGATCAAAGTCCTTTTGGAAAATTGTCTTCATGAATGTTCACATTTTGAAACATTGTTTCATATTGAACTGAATTATATTGCGGGTATCTGCCCTGACAATAAGATACAAATTGGCTCATCATCTTACTGCCCTTATCCCATGTTATTTGGGGTCGGCGCAACACGTTTCTTTCTTCCATTTTAGCGTGACGATTGAGGCACGCTATCATTTATTCCTTTTTAACCGATTACCAAAAAAGGAGGAGGTTCCATGTTCGACTGTAAGCGTTTTATTTTTTTCCTTTATATCATTCCCTCTCGATCCATTAAGATAAATAAGATACAACTTAGGTGTTCGGCAAAAAATAATTATGTACTCAATGAAAAGGGGAAGACATTTTTTTCACTTCAAATTACTTTTAGTAGTCCGAAGACCATAATCATGATCATTATGATAACTTAACCAAGGGCCGATTTCTCAGGTATAAAAGATATCAGGAAAATCAGTACCAGCCTAAGTGACTAAAATTAAAATAGGATTGATTTTGTCCGGAAAATTTGTCAAGAAATCAAATTAACTACGGTTAAAAGCATTAACGACTTACGGCATTTCATACAAACTTTCAAGTGTTTTTTTTTTCGAATTGACTGAGCGGATTTTAATGAAACTTCATAAATTCATCAATTTTCAATTATCTTTTTTTTTTTAAAGACATTTCGTAAAGTTCTCACTCAACTTTTTAGACCTATGTAACCTGCTTATGCGTATTTAGTTTCATTAAAATCGGTTCAGTCATTTCGAAAAAAAAATTGTCTTAAACGTCGTTAACGCTCTTAATTAAAGATATCTGGAAAATAATAAGGTTAAAAGAAGTATTACAAGCCATTTAAACATCTTATTCAGTATCAGAAGACAAGGTAGATTTAGATACCTATATTTTGTAAAGGCAAAGTTTGCAGTAGCTGATCCTGAATGGTTAATCTCCAGACCGATCAACTGACCTTATTCAAGCTAAAATTAATTAAGATCAAGCCCAAACTAAAGTACTTAGTTTGTAAACTACGTTGTATCCTAATACACTAATTGGTTAACGATGGGCGTGTGAAACATTTCTATCTTTAGGGAATCGCTAAAAGATTTATAGTTTTTCGGATAATTTATATGCGTCCGTAACATTGAGAATGTTTTAAATGTGTTTACACTGTCGTGATGGCCCAAAGGTTAAGGCCTCGTCTCTCATGCATGAGGTTGTGGGTTAAAATCCGGTGAATTTTCAATTCATAAATATATTTTCTTAATTTTATCTTGGACATCACAGACATCGGTGAAGGAAAATATTGTGAGGAAACTTGGACTTATAAATTAATGCTTATGCCCGCGGCTTCGCCCGCGTGGAGTACGGAAATTGCCCACGGGATCGTATTTCCAGGATAAAAACCTATGTGCTATTCCAGATTGTAATCTATCTTGGGGCCAAATTTCATTCAAATCCGTTCAGTCGTTCTGGCGTGATTGAGTAACAAACATCCATCCATCCCCCTATTAGTAGTGTACATAAGTGATATAAGTCTGAAATCGCCAACCCGTCTTGAGCAAGCGTGGTGATCAATGCTCGTGTCGTTTCTGCTGGAGAAGAGGCGTTTGCCCAGCAGTGGGACAGAAAAAGGCTGGTATTATTAATATATATTTGTGTTAGTTTTCTGATACCTTAAAGGACTTAATTGTTAGATATGCAACCAATATATTGTATTATAATGCTTTGTATGCGAGGGCCATACATTAAACAAGAAGCGGCAATAGCTTTCAAAGTGTTTCATATAACAGTTTCATTTATGTCAATCCAATATATTTTTTCTTATCCATCATCTTTAACGCTGTCACTATGTCCCAAGTTCTCAGTAAAGTGTGATCATTTCAAGTGTGCAGTTTAAAGTGGCGCCGCTTGTCAAGAAAAAACGCATCGATATTTCAAACTTTGTACCTTCTTGGTACATTTCATTCATTTTAGTTCTGTGTTTGCACAGATAAGTTGGCTAAAGTGTAATGTACATGGCTTTATTGGCACATTCGCATTATTTTATCCCTGAACTGTCAGCTGTTACTGTTTACTTCACAAATGGCAGCAAATTCAAATCTTGCTTAAATGAGACACCCGAAATAACTTGTCCAACTTGTTTTCAACAAAGACAAATGTAAAGTTTTAAGTATAAAAATAAAAGCTTGTAAGCCTTTTTGCCCAAAATTATATAGAAACTAGATAACTTTGGGCAAAAAATGTACTAGCACTAGTATCTTTTAGAATACAAAATTATCATAGGAATGATGGGTAATCTTTTTATTTAAATAAAAAAAGGAAACCTTATTAAAAACCTTTTTAATAAGGTTTCCTTTAAACCTTATATGAATACCTAGTGCCTCTTTGATGTCTTAATTGCGAGTTTCTAGCAAAATAATCTGCCAAGAGCGCGTCTATCCCGCCAAACCGACGATTCTTGGAAACGTTTAAGCCGAAGCTCAAGGGTAGCCTGAAAAATTACAATTTTCTTACATTTAGTTCCAGTCTGCTGGTTATAATCTGGTACTTAAGCTCATACTCCTTAACTTTGCAAGTTTGTACTGTAACCAGTTCATAATAATTATGTTTGAAAGTAATATGTTATGTTTGAAATCCCGATTAACGGATTTTACCCACGTGAGGCAAAACTTTTATGAAATAAAACTTTGTAAATTATTATGTAGAGTTCTTTTGGAGAGCTAGCATACTAAAGATCACGCACGATAGGCACATCTATTTGTGAGCTATATGACGTTATTATAAGATATAATTAATGATAATAATTATGAACTGACTGTGGTTTATCAAAATCAAATTGCAAACCAAATTGTTTAGGTTTACTAAAAACCTTACCAGATGATCTCAAGTTTAGTCTAGCCGAAATCTATCCATAGAAAAGGGGTTGTCTGTGGCTTAAAAGTTTTGTTAATTAAATTTGTTTTAGATTAACTAACGAAATTCAGAGACTGTAAACAACAAATAAAAATATGCAATCAAAACTATTTAGTACTAATTAAACTGATTTTAATAGAGTCTAAAACCGAGAAAACTTTGAATGGAAGTTTAATTTTATGTGCCTTCAGACAGTTATTGGTTGTAACACATTAATCTGACCGAATTAAAATATTTGTAATTTGTGCTATTTTAATTTTGTGTTTTAAGTGGTGAACAGTTTTTTTTAACCCTTAATTGGGTGCGCCTAAAAAGTTACGTAAACGGTCACGTGGGGTACGTGACACCTACCGATCATATAAATCAAATACGAAATACATACAAAATCACGATTTTTCTCGATACTAGATCATAAGGACACGTGTTTTTATGAAGCTAATGAGAACTTCAGCACTCAAAATTCAGATTTTAAAAAGTTCTAAGTCTTTAAGGATGCGCTGCCAATTAAGGGTTAAAGTTGTAATTGAAACTTAATCTGAGGAGTCAATTTCATAAAACTAAAATCGCATATTATATAGAAATATATTATTACTAAATTGTCATTCTTTCAAATACACAAATCTATGAAAAACTGTGTCTATGTATCTCATAAATCTTACAAATATTATAAATCCAAAAGTTTGTGAGGATGGAAGGATGTTTATTACTCTTTCACGCAAAAACTATATAGCAAATTTGGATGAAATTTGATACACAGATAGGTTGTAACATAGATTAACAAATAGGATACTTTTTATCCCAGTATACGATCTCGTGGGACAATTACAGAAATCCACGCCGGCGAAACCGCGGGCAGAAGCTGGTAAATTCATAAAACTTACGGCGACTGGGATAGACAGCCACTAAGAATTAATCGTTATTTGTTCCTATAAAAAACCATCATGTGTGTGAGTGTATTGCATTAAGATGGAAGTGCTAGGGTAGCTCGTGAAATTCAAATTTTCTTACGTTTTTTGCAATTTGCAAGTCAGTGTCATGTTGTATGTTGCTGAAAAATTAGTCGCGCAAATAAAACGTAAGTAGTTACAGAATTATAGTGATTAAAATCATCAATACAACCCTCTAAGTTCATTTAACCCCACTGACTGACTTTTTCATGAAATAGTTATTGAATGAAGTTAAATGAGCTTAGGGGGCTGAGTTCATGATTTTAATGATTATAATTCTGTAACTACATACTTGTTACTTACGCGACTCAATTTTTATCGAGATACAAAATGACCTACAAATTGCAAAAAACCAAAGAAAATTTGAATTTCGTGGGCTCAATACCCTGGCGCTTCTACCTTAAAGGTTTTCGTATTCGGAAGTTCTATTAATGGGACCATCGGGAACTTAACTTGAGCTTACTTCGTTTATTTACTTGAACGTTGTAAAATGGTTTCCGTATAAAGTGGTAAAGTGAAGGACATTCAGAGAAAAGTGTTCATTTTACAAAGACATACGAACATCAAACATTTTTTAACCAAAACACGACAGGATATTTTACGAAGGATTATTCAATCAGGATTTTTGTACACCACTTGTGTACTTAAATGATAATAACGTATAATAATTGGGTAATGTTTTTTCTTTCAGGGATTGCTGAACTTGCAAGTGAACTGGAATCCCATATTATTGGTTCATCATGGTTAAAGGCCTCATACTGCAATAACGTAAGTACTATAAAATATTTAACTATATTATATTTAAAAATAAAAATGACTTTAAAGGGTGTAAAAACACCATCAACTAAGCCAAAAGAAACCTTCCGTTACTATATTATATTTAAAAATAAAAATGACTTTAATGGGTGTAAAAATACCATCAACGAAGTCAAAAGAAACCTTCCTTTACTTTAAATACCGCCATGACTTCCGTACTATTAAATGCATCCAGCAGCAATATATATATTTGGGCGCGTTCGCTGAGGTTGCGTGCAAAGCACTACCTGAACGCGCCCCAAAAGGTGGTAGCCGTAAGACTGATCCGTGGGTACCGCACGATCTCCCGCGAGGCGGCGAGCCTCCTTGCCGGATTGCCGCCATGGGATCTGGAGGCCATAGTCCTCGCGCGCCTGCACGAGTGGCGCGCGGAGGTACAGAGCCGGGGGGTAACTCCGCTGCCGCGGCATATTGTCGCGCGGCGGACAGACCTCCGCCGTGATCTCATGGCGACATGGAGGGAGCGACTATCGCAACCCCGTTCAGGGCACGCCACGATAGTGGCGGTAAGTCCCCTCTTTGAGGAGTGGCTAGGGAGGCGCCACGGCGCCCTCACCTTCCGCCTGACGCAGGTCCTCACCGGACACGGGTGCTTCGGGAGGTACCTGCACCGAATCGGGCGGGAGGAAACGTCCGGGTGCTACAACTGCGAGGATCGACCGGAGGACACGGTGGAGCACACCGTGGAGGTCTGCTCTGCTTGGGCGGAGCACCGCCGTGTCCTCGTAGCGGCGATTGGCGGCGGCGACCTCTCGCGTCCGGCCCTGGTTCAAGCCATGGTCCGGGGCGAGAGGGAATGGGAAGCCGTCGCCTCCTTCTGCGAAGCAGTCATGCTAGCGAAGGAGGCGGCGGAACGTGAGAGGGAGAGAACCTCCTCACGTCCCAGCCGCCGCGGGAGAAGCACCGGGCGTCGGGGGCCACGCCGTGATGGCTCTCGGCCACCGTAGGCGCGGGCCTGTGGACGGCGAGTAATGGGCTAGCTCGCCGTCCGTCCGTCGTATGACGACGGGCAGGCCGTGTCGACGGCGCGTTCGTGTTCCACGCGCGCCTCAAAGAGTTGTCAGCAAACGGGAGGGGCCCGCAAGGGCCGGCGCCTGCCAGGGCTGCGGGACTGTTCGAAAGAGATACCGCGGCCCTGGAACATAAAGGGCCAATGAAGGAACATGGGTGTTTTTTAGTCAGTAAGAGTCTGACACTCCCTTCCGCTCTGCCCAGAGCGGGAGGAGTCATTTGATGATTTCTCACCCTCCAAAAAAAAAAAAAAAAAAAAAGCAATATATATTTAGTGCGTTACATTAAGCTCTACCGTAAATCGGTATTTTTACACCAACAATGTCGTTTCCTTTATTTGCGCAGTATTACTTGGTCTGATGTACAGAATGCTTGGTTGACGGCCTCGTGACGGCCCTTTTACACCCTCTATAATGACACCAATATTTTAGTCCATGTTTGCCTGGCAATATTTTAGTGTATTTCCGTTGCCTAAGTCAGCCATAATTTATAGACATATTTTAGAATATTTCGGAGACCAATAACGATTCATCATATGTCGTTGATAAATTAAACCGTTCACAAGTTTGGCATCAATCAATCAACAGGCATACTGAGTAACGATGCTGATTTGACAGCAGAGTCAAATACATAAGTCTATAAAGTTATGTAACCCGTGGTATGTACAGACGCCAGTACGTCAAGCTAACCAAAACTGTCAAATTTTCCTAATCAACCTTGAACCTAGCGATTTAGCGAGCCCACAGCTCGTCGGGCATATAGCAGACATGGACAGTCCAGGCCCACTTTAGCTTTAGGGCAAACACTGGAGCAAAACGGATGACGTATGCTTTACCAGCAATCTGACGTGGCTACTTCGGAAAATGCAACGATTGAATCTGGGAAGGGATTTTTATGAATCTCATACCGAACAAAACCTCGACTGGACTCAACTGCCTCATTGCTCTAGTGGTCGCAATCGCGGCTGCTGAGCGTGAGGTCCCGGGTTCGTTCGGTCGATCAAAGTGTTATTGATGTTTTCCAACAGGAATTTCTCAGCAGCAGCCATAGAGTCTAGATTTGTGACCCCTATTACATGGGGCTTAAACATAACATGCGAAATGTGGGTATATTATTAGGTACACCTCTGCCTAACCCTTCAGGGATCACAGGCGTGATGTTATGTTATGTTATACCGAACAATGGTTTAGTAGTACATTTTTATTATGAGCAATACGGAACCCTAAATCTATAAAAAATCAATAAAAATGAATAAGTGAAATACGTATAAAACTGTTACGGACTCGGAAATGAAATATGTCACCTGCATTAAACAAGTATTTTTATTCGCAATAACTCTGCAAAAACCATATTTCAATGTCAGCTTTCCAGTGGCCTTGATAGCTTTTATTATAAAAATCTTACACAATATTACAGCATTCTTCAGTTATTAGGAGTGCAACCCGAGCAACAGTGACATTGTAAAATAGAGTTTATGAATGTACTGCGAGTCTGCGAAGTACATTCTTATTATTTTGAGTTACTATGAGCGCAGAATAGGGGACAGTGACATTAGAAAAGAGACTTTAGGAATGCAGTATAGAATCTATTCTTACCTATTATTTTAATTTACTATGAGCGCCACCCAAGCATAGGGAGGGCAGTGACATTGCAAAAAGACTTTTGGAATGCATTGTAACATAATAAGAATTATTATTTTATTTCAGTTGCAACCGCTTCAATAAAAACTTTTATTTCGTGAACAGATGCTGATGTTGTTTTTATTTTGTTATATCCTACTATCTTTTATTCATTTCTTTTTAATTTAATTTAATTTATTGCTTTTTAATGCATTTATTAATTACTTACTTATAGGAGCTGTACTTAACTATTTTAATGTTTAATTCTGCCTTCTTTTATTATAGAATGTATAGTTATTCACTATATCTCATCTAATGTATTAATCGAAAAACTAACAAATCCTACATTTTTTCTCGATTTTATATTTGTTTTAGAGAAAAGGATCGCTAAAGAAAACAATTAAAAACACATTTCTAATATTTATTTTATTTTGGCAATTAGAGGCAGACATTAACAACAGTCTTCATTTATATTTTTCTAAGTCTTTATCAATGAAGTGTTTCCCTAACTCGGAATTTACAGATGTCTGAAAATACCCCAAGCCGTCAAAACAACAAAATAAATGTCCATTATTCATTTTATTCGCCCATCTGTTAAAGCATTTCCTATTGGCGAGGATTTTGGGATAAGGGAAAGTATTTAAATCTTGGATTACGCCTGTGGACATTTTCGAATCATTGATTTTAACAAAACATTTTAATTTGGTTTTTTATTGATAAAAAACTAAATCATCATCGCTTTCCACCAGGCGTGATCGAGGTCAAGAGCAGGCCCATTTAGTAATAAAAAAAAAAAAAAAAAAAGAGCCAATCTTTTCAAACGGTTTTTACCAAAAAAATTAATAATAACTTAAATTAGGACGGAATCACAAAATGCGAAATATTTTATTCCAAATTAAAAGATTTTTCAGCACCCTAGAAAGTGAAATGATAAAGATCTATTAGGTATTTTGTCTTTGAAGATTCTCTCAAACCGATACGGATAATTGCGGAAGCGGCTCTGGACACCACACAAAAATATGGCATCACTGCCATCTTTTTCATTGACAGATTTTTTTTTACCCGGTCAACATTCGCGGGTAGCAGTTTGATCCAGTCTTCACTGGTCTATTTTGACGCAGAGGTTATTTACATGATAACGTCATTATTTTGTTCCGCCCGAGGATTAATGAAATAAAACGGGATTGTGTCTTGAATAAATGTGAAAAATGCAATTTATTGTTTGTTGAACGTGTGATTATGTGATTTATAAAGAAACTAATGGGTTTAGCATTGTTAGTTTGAAGCATATAGATAAAGTATTATAGCTCGCTTATCTACTGTAAGAGCGAAGACAGAATTTTATCAAATAGTAAATTCATACTTTTTATCTCGAGACGACATTTTATATGTCGGGCAAAAGAATAGCCGTAATAAAAATGTTTAGTTTGTAAGTGAGTCACAGCTTTTAATGCCAGAACAACTCAAAAAACGGAACAAAAATATGCTTTAACTATTTGTTTTAGTATTTTTAAATTACTGATAAGTCCTCATTCTAAACCAATCTACAAGGCAATTTGACATAATGCCAGAGAATACACGAGTTAATAGTAGGTAACAGTATTTTATTGCAAGACGTACATAATTGTAACTATTACAAACAAAAAAAATGAGTTTCGCGAAAAAAAAGTGGAATATATCAGTGACAAATGATTTAAAGTGCTTTTTTGTTTGGCAACTGAGTTTCTCAAGGCCTATGTACACATTTCCAAAGGAACAGATGATAGACTCTTGAAGCGAAATTAATACTTGATGTCTACACGTTTTATATTCCCAAGTTGTTAATGTAAACTTACACTTATAATTAACACTAGAAACGGGATATTTACCATGTCCACTGTTTGTTTTGAGTTCCCGATATTTCGGCGCTGTTGCAAGCACCATGAAAGCACCATGCAATAACTTCAGTTTATCCGTGATCATGGTGCTTGCAACAGCGCCGAAATATCGGGAACTCAAAACAAACAGTGGACATTCCCGTTTCTAGTGTTAATTATAATGTTAGTGACCATGACAGTTTAAAAACTTAAAACTTACACTTGTTCAAAAAAGGTGTACCTAAGTTGTTTCGAAATAGTAAAATATGCACAAAATTCCCCATAAAATAAATACATGTTTGTGTCGACTCTAATACAAAGAACACCTACTTTATACAGTCATCATCATTATCATATAAAATATCATCTAAAAGACATCTACTGCTCTAGCAGTAGACGTCTTTACAGTAGCAGTGGAGCTGTCTTCGAAGATGTATTAGTGATCTTAAAAGACAAAGACATCTCCCAAGCAACGCTACATCGCGGCAACGCCAGGTCCTTCTTTTTCGTTTATGAATAAATTGAAATTCGACGAATTTATATTATGGCGTAAGTGTGATCTGCGTGCATCCATTAAACGCCAATTTGATGTTTCTTTGTTCATTGTTGTCGATGTAATGCATATTTAAAGTATTTTTTTGAAAATTTCCTATTTTCTTCAAATACCTTTTTGTAAAATATCGAAATTGGTGATTGATGCTTTTTCACAAATAACTTTATCAGAAAATAGTCATGAAGATCACTTTCATGAGTGTAGTGAGGCTCGCTTAGGACTTGGAGGCAGATTTGTAACTATGACAAAGTATAGCAATTAACAAGTCAAGGTTATTTATTTTATTTATTTATTTATTTATTTATTTATTTATTATATCTTCATCAGCCGACCAAAATACATACCATTTAACTGTGTGGTACAAATTGATTTAATAATAACAATTTTAATGGGCCTGTCTGGTAGAACGATGGCGGAGGCTGGAATTCTCTAGACATTAGCCCACACAAATTGAGAGGGCGTAAAACTTTGGTTTAACGACTTATACGGACGTTACATGGGTCAATTTACTAGACGATTCGCACAATAAAAATCAAAATAGGTACGAATCCAATCTAGCTACATGCGATTCATGCCAGTTCTAAAGTAGATACATTTTGTCGACCGTATAAGTGAATCGAGGGCGATCACTTGTCGCACAAAGGAGTTGTAAATCGAAGTTTAAAAAGGTTAAACAGGATGCAGTTTTTATAGACTATAGCAAAACAGGCTTGATACCTGTGTTCCCCGACCGTGTTTCAGAGATGACCCTATGATCTAAATATAACTGGCAAAATGTAAGTCTACCATACCAACCAAATACATTTTGGCCCGGGAATCAAACCCAGGCCCTCATGTTCAGCAGCAGCGCTTAGTAGTAATCTGTACAAATGTAGTTTATGTAGCTCAAATAGGCCTCTGTAAGTTATCAAATACGACAGAAAAAAACGACAAGCACACCTAACACGTAATTAAAAAACTTAGTTCGAACCCGGGGTTAATCAAAGAGAAAGACGTCATATTCCTTGCTTCCTTAGATTTCGTGTACAAATCATAGGATGGCCCTCTCAGCTAACATACGTTGTGTACAAAACCACAAGACCACTCAGTCTAGATACACATGAAAGGGTAAGTCTACTCCTTGTATTTTGTGGGTGGACATTGTGGACAAGGCACTTTAAACATTGTTGACGTACTGTGTAGGGACAGAAACAATCGATTTATACACGGTGTAAGGCTACGAACTCATTGACAGATGGCTTGCTTGGCGACTAGAGCCTTACGAATCGCCTAGCGAGTGGCGAAGTGAATCGAACGTCTTTAAATATTCGCATCGCGCGCTTAGCGCTTATGCTAACAATTAACCAGATATAAATTCACTAGGTAGGTTACTAGGTAGACAAAGATTATGGCAAATTTCTCCAGCAATTCAAATCCTTCTGTCAAGGTCGGAAATGAAAGGTTGGAGAAGGTTGTGTTCTGCCCACCATGACGTACGGTGCTGAGACGTGGACGCTCACACAGGAGGCTGTGTAAAGACTCAGAGTAGCACAAAGAGCCATGGAGCGCTCCACGCTCGGCATAAAACTAATAGATCGAGTTCCAAACGTTGACATCCGGACACGTACGAAGGTTTTCGATATTGAAAATCGCGTTATGGAACTCAAATGGAGTTGGGCAGGACCCCTGGCAAGGCGTGGTGATGGCAGGTAGAGTAAAGCTGTGACCGAGTGGCGTCCAAGGAATGGAAAGAGGAGTGTTGGTCGTTCGGCGGTGAGATGGGCAGACGAAATTGTTGCCATTGCGGGCATATCTTGGATGAGGCTGGCGCGGGAGCGTGGAGCTTGGCACAATCAAAGAGAGGCCTATACCCAGCAGTGGATGAAATCGGCCTGTGGATGATGATGATGATGAGGTTCTAGGCGTTAAGCAAGCCACTTGTTAGTGCTTACGTAGCGTAGTAGACATCATCGTGCAAAGTTATCACTCCCTGCCTATGTCCCATTAGTTGGGGTCGGGACAACAGGTTTTTTATTTATTTTATTTAACTGTACACACAAAATACAGAAAAGGAGAAAGGAACAGAAAAATTGGTACAAAGCTTATCTTCATTCATTCATTCTTCATCAACCGTCACACTATCATTTACTCCTTTTACTTTTATGTCATTCCTCACACAAACCATCCGTTTTTTCTTCGGTCTTCCTCTCCTTCTCCATCCAACAACATGTAGACCAGGTATATTTCATCCTTCGACACGCAACTTGTTACCGTTAATTTTTCAGCTCAAAATTCTAGACTCAGAGTTTTATTCAAAACTTTCATGGTCAAAACGTATAGAATATCTGACTATTGTTTAATAACTGATAAAAAAAAAACACCTCTAATGGGCAAATGATTCAGGTACTGAGTTCATGGTAAAGATTTGTCCGTTCATGTCGCATACAAAGGGTGTACAAGACACATAACGAAGCCGAAAGGCACTTGCGTTTTTGCGATCATGTTTTTGTTCTAGACCATACCTGAGAACCTTCTAGTTACTGAGATGTTGGGGGTCAAAGTTCCAACTTTTTTACAAGTTTTATTTTCAGTACATTAACAGTCGTTTACCATACAATAAACAGTTGTAGGATTCTATCAAAACAACGGGTTTAGTCAGCAATAGTTTTTATTGGGGGTATGAACTAACAGCGGTGGCTAAAACACGTGTAAGCCTTTAAATCAAATCCGTTGTAAATTCCTGGAAAAAATACATGGTTTTTTTAGGACCAGTCATAGTATTGAAACTGAAATCGACGTTCTTTATTTGATCAAATGTGTTGTTTTTACATTTTGAGCTCTATGCAAACTTAACAAAATTAAACTTGTACTAACTTTCGTCATTTGTGTCTACACGATTTCTTTTATTTATCTTTTTACAAGTTTTTTTTTTTACAAAAATTGTACCTACATCCCTTTGGTTGGCTGTGACGTAAATATCTGACATCTGTCATAGTTGTGGGGCACTTCACGCGCGATTACGGCGCGTATATTTAAAACGTTTTTTCTGTTAAGTTACGATAGGTGGCTCTCTACAAGTTTGTCCAATAAAAAAATTGTAGCCCACCGGTATCGGGAACGGGGTCCAAGCTACCGGCCGGTCAGGGTTCCAGAGAGAGGAACCTCCTAACAATACGAGCCGTGTCCAGGAGTACCACTTTCTAACTACATTATCATTATGTCCTTTTATACATCTTTTTAAACGATAGTTTTTACATATCAATTAAGTTTTGTAATAAAACAACAGGAACTGTAATAAACAAAACAATAGGAGTTCTACAAACTCCTTCTGTAGACAATCCCAAAAACTAGGTATAGCTTTGAATTTACCACTGGTTGTAATTTTGTAGAGCTATTGAAATAATTTGAGAGATACTCCACCAAACTTGTTAGAAGGTGCTTATTCTGTTAAGCACCAATTTCACACCTCAATATCAGCAAATTCCTCGCAAATTAATAAACTAGGAATTACTTTCTAACGTTTAATTTAATTTATTAGACTATCTATCAATAACAATTTATAAATCAATAATGTTATTATTTGATATAAGCTGTGATAGAAAATCAAAGTCATCATTTATTATTACTTGAAGGGAATTTAATTTTACTCCAAGACGGTTTTTAATTTATCAGTGTCGAATAGACAATATTATTTTACTTTAATTATTTTAAGTAAGCACTTCAAGTAAATTGAGGACTTGAAAATTTTAGGATCCTTTGAGATTACAATAACCGGTTTTAAAAGGATTGCTTTTTAACAAAAACATGGAATTTTTTTGGTGTAAAATAGTTTTTTATGAATAATTAAAAACTTAGATGGGTAGACTTTGCTTAATCCCAACTGTTTTTTTGTTATAACTTGTTGGAATCCCTCTGATATGAAAAAGATTTGTAGATAGCTGTAAATAAAACATTTAGTTATAAAAATATTCTGCGTTTTTTTTGTAAAATATAAAAGTTTTACAAACTATAACAATGAGAACAATGTTTTAAAATTTTTGTTTATTAGTTATGAGAAAAATAGCAAATATTGTAGTTCTATGAAATATTTTGGCTGCGGAGCATGATGTCCTGGGTTCGATTCCCAGGTCATAGTGTTATTGGGTTTATCCATCAGAAATTTCTCAGTAGCAGCCGCGGAGTCTGGATTTGTACCCGGTTGATGGCAATAGGATCGCCCCCTAATACATGGGACTTAAACATAACTTGCGAAATGTGTGTGTACCATGAAGTACGGCTCTGCCTAACTCTCCGGGGATTACATGCGTAATGTTTATGTTGTTACTTACAAAATATTGATTTGATTTTGATTACTTTTTATCCTTGCAATTAATGTAAATGACTTCCTTAAACGAGAATTTTCAAATTACATACAGGGGAAGTTGTAATAAACAAAATTATTATCGCACCACTTTCAAGCACTTTCCCTCAACCTTCCATTTCCGACAAAATTGTAATTAACGTGACTTGTTAAAGATATTTTCGGAGCTCGTGACGTGACTAAATAATAACAACCGCACGTGTCGGTCTTCAAGGTTAAACAGTGCTTTCTAAGGTCGGTCCGTGGATGTTTGACCATCCATAACATACCGAGTTTTCTCAAAGCCACCGAAAGCAAGTTAAGCCGTGGCAAATGGCTGTCGTTCGTAGATTTTTGACAGTTATTACGGCTGATCAGAAACCCGAGACACTGGCAATCAGTCTTACCACCGTATTACCCAGCAACTGTGTTGTGGAGGTCAGATTGGCAGTCGCTTCATGAAAAACCTGCATCCAGTTGAACTGGAAGCTGATGGTGGGGACCATAGGAAATGGCTAGGCAGATAATGACAAAAGAAATGTTTTCGTTTAAAACGGAGTATCAAAAATATACTTTACGAGTTTTTAATCAAAAATAAATTACCTTACAACATTTTGGTTCAATTGTTTGCAACGAGCACTATTCCACACAATTCAATGTCATCCATAGAATGATATGAATGAATTCTTGAAATTAAGTAATGTGTGAATTTCAACAAATGCCATTTTATTTATCATATCGGTGAACTTTTTCATTTATACTTTTTTTGAATATTTTTCAGGTTTTATGTAATCTTTAGGATATCAAATATCCCCAAATTTAATATCATCAACGTATCATTTAAGACTAAGGAGAAAATTCAGTTTGAATTCTGGTTTCCACCGTTATGACAAACCGGCACCGATTATTTTTTCTGTACACCGATATGATAAGTTATGATTATATGAAAATCTATCCACCTTTGAACATCAAAAATGAAATAGTTAGTAGGTACCTATATATTTTTACAAGAGTGACTTAGAACTGAAGACCTGATCTGAGGGTCTTATGTAAGTAGGTATATCACATCCAAAGAGAACTCAGTTCTTAGAAATCCAATTAAAATATATTTTTTTAAATGATGTACCTATTTTATTATATTTACTATAGGTATGTACTTAGAATTAAAAAAAAGAATGTTTATTTTTAGTATCATTGTCTTTATTAATGCGTTCAATTGCTCCACCTCACCATCATCATCTCAGCCTATAGACGTACATTACCGAATACAGACCCCCCCTAATGATACATTCATACATCTTCTACTACCCACTGGTATCGTGGTAATGATTTTGGCAGTCCATGTAGGTAAGTATGTACGTATGAATGTTTTTATGCATGTATGTAATGTATGTGTTGTATGTATGTTCCATTGTTTCTTTGTATACTTAACGAAATGACACGGGATCTACCGATATGATAAAACGACTCACCGAGATGATAAAATGATCTACCGATATGATAAAGCAATCCACCGATGTGACAAAACTGTGCGTTGATCATGAATCAAAACACCGATATTAGATATAAGACACCGATTGATTTTTTCTTATCATTTCGGTGTAAATTATCACATCCGTGGTAATAAGTGGTAATAAAGACCACCGATTACAGCGATATGAGAACAGCGACGTGAGGAATAACACACTTTTTAGAAAATTAGAAAAAATGCATAATATCTAGGATAAATTCAATAACAGTCAATGAAACTAATTCACTTACTACCTCTTTAGAACCAAACAACAATAATAAAACTACTCATTACACTAGAAAAATGCAACCACCGATGATATAAAATAATTGTCCGGGAGCAACTGACATGGCGTATTTACGTTATTGGCGGGAATATGCAGCGATTTGACACATGCCCGTCCGGACTGCCCACTAGCACACACTAACGAGGGAAATAAAATTGGGGTGGGGACGCTGTCGGACTCGTCGATGTAAAGTTAGGTTTAAATTACTTTTGTCCAGCGATATGAGAACATTTTGCAGGACAAGTACGTTTGTGCCTCTCAGTAATAATAATCGTTAATTATGTAATAAAATATGCTATATAATAATAACAAAACTAATATTCTATTAAATAGAATAAGTTATATACTTAACTTACTTATTTTTATTAGTGTATGAGCTTTTTTGTTTGTAAAAAAAGTAGAGGGAAAGCACCGATTTGAAAAAAATAGAGGTTTATGAATTTATTTCTTAACTTTGTAATAGTCCTGGGCAAATTATATTTTTGCCACAACCCAATAACTACCTATTGAATACTAAAAAAAATAATTCAGAACAATATTCCTTTTTTCGAATACTAATTTCAGCGAAAACAAAAAAATAAGTCATTTGGGAAATTCACCCAAATATTTGATGAAGAACGAGTTGTTTCAATTTTAAAATCATTCATATTCACGTTACGTTTTCACCGCGCACCCGTGCAAGTAACTCTGTTTTCTATTCTATGCATGAACTTTACGTAGCTGTCGTTTCACGCAAGAACGAAGAGCAGCTGTATCCTAGACTGATCAAACATCGGTCCTCCATTTCAAACGCTGACATCACAAAGTAAGTAGCTATTTAGGTACCTACATACTCGTACGTTCGTCGGATCTCGAAACTACAGTTGAGCATTGTTGGATTCCAATGTTTCAATGCAACGAAATTCGATCTCAGTTTACACACGCATCGGTTGGATTTCGAAAATGTTTCTTTACTTCAACTACTTCTATTTTATTTTCTTTTTACCCGAGTAGAATTACTGGTGCTTCCAAGAATGTAACAAGGTGAAAATTCATGGTGAAACCGCAAGCTACCTTGTGTTGTTAAAACAAGTACCCATGTTCAACAGAAAAGTTTGGCCATTGTGTTATTTTGTCGTAGTGTGCCCGTTTATGATATATAGAATTTCATGTAAAACGAGGCGAAAGAACCTCGTTTTACATGAAATTCTTTTCACATCATAATTATTCGCTTATTGCACGGCTGCACCTAACGAATAATCAATGGTTAATCAACTGTTGCCTTAGTAAGTGTCTGGGTGGCAGTGACCATCTATTTCGTACCGAGACATGCCTCAGGAAGAACGCTAAGCCGTTTTTCCCGGCTGTCTTGAATATACTTTTTTAACAATTTTTACGGGTAGTTACATGCCCGGAAAACATAATGAACAAGACATCATATAAGACATAATTAATTTAACTTTAAAAGTGCCAATTGACAGCCAATCTACCTACATTGTATGTGAGATTCATTTGAATAATTAGATGCTTACTGGTTGTAACTTTGTTACCAAAACGACGTAGACGAAGAAAAGTTTTAAGGACTTTTCGTATATGAAGTACCTACGTGCTTCATTTCTTCACTTCATACGAGAAGTCCTAATGAGCACACGTTGCTCAACCTCATTCCAAAAATTTTCCTACCAAAACTTTTTTTTACATTACATTTTACTGTACATTAATTACACTTGTACGTTCTGAAAATATTTACCGTATCTTTGACCAGTTTTTAAAAGTCTGAACAACTTAAGGTACAATGAAAGTGACCACAATCGAGGAGCGAGCCGTCGACGGCGCGTTCGTGTTCCACGCGCGCCTCAAAGAGATGTCAGCAAACAGGAGGTGCCCGCAAGGGCCGATGGGGCTGCGGGACTGTTCGAAAGAGATACCGCGGCCCTGGAACACAAAGGGCAAAAGAAGGAACACGGATGGGTTTTAGTCAGTAAAAGTCTGACACTCCCTTCCGCTCCGCCCAGAGCGGGAGGAGTCATTTGATGATTTCCCATCCCATAAAAAAAGGTTGTCATTTATATATATTTTTCAGTCGGTACAGGTAGTCAGTGAGCCAAAAGTCCGACAACCAGTCTTAACAAGGGGTGTCGTATTTCCCAGTAAAAACTGGATTGTGGAGGTCCGATAGTCAGTCGCTCCGTGTAAAATACTACTATTCAGCTGCATCCGGTTAGTCTGGAAGTCGGACACAACATAGTTGGGAAAAGGCTAGGCAGATCACACGAGATTAAACAGCACGTTTACTGATCGGAAACTCAATCAGGCATTGAGGAACCCAATAATATGTGTGGTGTCTCACTTCATTTTAAACAGCGACCTCTGTGAAAGACACATGCAATACCCCGTTTGTTGCTTTTGCACGTAGATATATATGTCACGAACATGTTCTACGTGCTCTTGCATTTCACAACCGCCCACTAGAGCTAAAGTTGAAAAGTTTCTTGTTCGTGTAATTGTACAGGCATTCAGTAACTCTAGGAAGTGGCTCTTTATTGTGTGCAATCAAAATGTAATCAAATCAAAACAACTTAGGTATTCACTAAGGAACCATTTAGGGGAAAATTTGTACTATTCTTGTTTTGTTGGCGTTTTTCCTGACATCGTAAATTGAAGCACTTTTTGTAAAAAATAACTTTGTTTTAAAAGTAGACGTAATCGAGGTGGCCAGTCTAAATTGAGATGGTCAATTTCGAACCCGGCTAAGTACGCGAGATCACGAGATGTTAATTTCAACTCAAGAATGCATTCCCTAGTGCTTGATTACCAAAATGTTACCTATTTTCCCATGACTTGACATCCCGGATAAAATGCGGTATCACTCTCCGACAAAAAGTTTCACTCCTGCGGGACATGAACTAAAAGTTTTGTTTACCATACAGGTAGAACATCCATCATCGTTATTAGCCATTCGTATATTTGTCAGGTGATTTAAAGGGCCTGAGAGAATTAAGTTGTGTTACGTCAACACTCACTTGCTTGAAATGTACTACCGATTTCACTGGCGGTTTGCCAGTTTTCACCCTTATGCCCTAAGTATTTAAGTAATAAGGTTGAAAAGTGGTCGACCACCAGTGAACTCGGTAGCACCTATCCGATTTTAAACGAACAAATTTATAACACTTAGGTTACGTACGCACTGACAGGTGGCTTGCTTGGCTCCTAGAGACTAGCGAGTAGCGAAGTGAAACGGACGTTCTAGAATCTTCCCAACCGGCAGCACTGCGAGCTTGACGCCTAGGTGCCTATTGTGTATTGAAATAGCGTGTAATGCAGCAGTGTGTATTGAAACAATGTGTATTGAAGTAGCTGTATTGAAGTAGCGTGTATCTTGGCGCTAGCAAGCGACCTGTGAGTCTTGCAAAAAAATACCGTGCTTTTTGGTTTATTTCATTTGACACTCTTTTGAAAAATGAGCAAAGATGAATAAGCTTGTTTTAAGTTAGATGAGTGGTAACTCCAAACACGATTGAACTTGAGTGTGATAAATGAGTACCCGATATCTGAGTACCAGCTGTAGTCTTTTTTTTTTTTTTGGGGGGGGTGGGAAGTCATCAAATGACTCCTCCCGCTCTGGGCGGAGCGGAAGGGAGTGTCAGACTCTTACTGACTAAAAACCACCCATGTTCCTTCATTGGCCCTTTATGTTCCAGGGCCGCGGTATCTTTTTCGAACAGTCCCGCAGCCCTGGCAGGCACCGGCCCTTGCGAGACCCTCCCGTTTGCTGACAACTCTTTGAGGCGCGCGTGGAACACGAACGCGCCGTCGACACGGCCTGCCCGTCGTCATACGACGGACGGACGGCGAGCTAGCCCATTACTCACCGTCCACAGGCCCGCGCCTACGGTGGCCGAGAGCCATCACGGCGTGGCCCCCGACGCCCGGTGCTTCTCCCGCGGCGGCTGGGACGTGAGGAACCTCCTCTCCCTCTCACGTTCCGCCGCCTCCTTCGCTAGCATGACTGCTTCGCAGAAGGAGGCGACGGCTTCCCATTCCCTCTCGCCCCGGACCATGGCTTGAACCAGGGCCGGGACCAGCTGTAGTCTTAAGTAGGTACTGTCTCACTCTCGATTCCTAAGTTGGCTAGATTTTTTACAGACTTTTATGATTTTGACTCGACAAAACCATAGGTTGCCTCGACTTTATTTTTATGTAGGTATTAAAGTTTATGTTATAAACAAATGAGCAAGATCAATAAAATAAAAATAAACCAATCGTATGAAAATCGGGGTGTAAACGGACCCTTCACGAAGCATTATGTACATCAATCTAAGTAACTTAACGCAAAAAATATTGCTAGGAAACGACTTTTTTTTTGGGTGAAAAATCACGTTTTCACGACTCAATGTACCTAACGCTCTTAAAACATTGTGCTGATGGATGGATTGAATAGTACGGGTGTCATGGAGGTGTTTTAAGTAAAAATCTTACATTAAAAAAAATTGTTTTTAAACTTAGGTATGGTCTAGAAAAAAAATGATATATTACAAAAAGTACCACCCACGCGTTCGAACCCACGACTTACTGTGTGTAAGTCGGGGCCGCCACCACTGGGCCACCGCTGCTCTAGTTGCTCTGTAGGTATAATAATCCAGAAACAAAATTAAAACTGGCCTACGCAATCAGACCAAATACCACAATAAATAAATCAAGAAAATACCTCCATTTCCAATCTAATAAGTTTACAAGACAAGCGTAAATAGAAACTCATTGTAAACATCAATACCACGACCTAAAACAAATTTTAGATTGTTTACACTCAAAAGAACATAATTTATAAAAACTTTTGACAGTAAAGTAGGTTTATGTAGTAAAGTTTTTAATGCTACAATAAAACAGTTTTTAGGGAAAAAAGCTGGAAAACAATATTTTCGTATGACATAAAAACGAGTCTTCTGAAATGTGGAAACTTTTGCTCAAAGTTTTGCACCTTTCAAAATCTGAGATTAAATTACTGCTGTAGTTGAGATTTCTGAACACTAACATTATCAATGACACTAGAAACGGGATATTTACCATGTCCACTCTTTGTTTACTCAAAACAAACAATGGACATGGTAAATATCTCGTTTCTAGTGTCATTTTGAGTCATGTCCACTGTTTATTTTTGTTTTGACTTCTGAAATGTGGAAACTTTTACTCAAAGTTTTGCACCTTTCAAAATCTGAGATTAAATTACTTCTGTAGTTGAGATTTCTGAACTTTTACATTATCAATGACACTAGAAACGGGATATTTACCATGTCCACTGTTTGTTTTGAGTTCCGTGATCATGGTGCTTGCAACAGCGCCGAAATATCGGGAATTCCAAACAAACAGTGGACGTGGTAAATATCCCGTTTCTAGTGTTAATGATAATGTTAGTGACCATGACAGTTTAAAACCTTATAAATAACTAACCACTTACTGAAATTAAAAAAAATGTTTTATTAACGATCATTATCTTACTGCAGTTGTCACATTCTACTTGGAGTCGGCGGAACACATTCCATCAACATTAAATATGTGGTGTAGGTGATAGGTGTGTTGTAATGTGCCAACTTTATCAAGGTTCGAAACAATAATTATCATTGATAGTACACAAATTATAGAATAATAATTTATAAACTTCAAGTGTCCGAATGCGATTTGCCACTTCTGCGTGTATCAAAACGACTTAAGTGGCATCTTAAAAAAACCACCCATGTTTGTGACCGATTTTTTTTTGTGTTTAATTAATCAACTAACATATTTTTTTAGGTCACTCTTGTGTTATAACTAAAGAATACAACAATTAACAAAAAAATAATAATAATGTATTTCTTTAAATAATATTTTAGTTACGAAATTATCATTTGTACGTCGAAAAACAATTACAGAGATCAAGGTATAAATGAGCATTCATAATTATCCGATAATTATCACACAAAATAATTATCTTGATAATTTTGTACTCTGAATTTTATCAAAAATGTGCTGAACAAAAAATTTTGGCCCACAATTAGAAAGATTTTTGGAAGCTTCAGACTGAGATTAAGAACACGACCGTTCTCAATAACACGAGAATTGGCCCTCTTACGTCCGTTCCACGCAAGCTGCTCCGTTCACTGCCAAGGGAATAAAATATCAAAGGCAAACTATTCGCTAACGAAGCGCGACGAAGTCAATGCAACGGTTGTTTACTTGCTTGAACATTTTTCTTTTTATTCGTAAAATATTATTTCTATTTCCCTTGAGTATTATTGATTGCAAACATTGAACTATAATTTGTTTTAAACTTCAAATTTGATACCCTTTATAAATCTTTTGAAGAAACAACCTGATGAGGAGTGAAATGAAGAATTAAAGTATTATTTGAAATCCTTAGGGACAAAGTTAGTTAAAAATAAAATCGATCAAACTGTCGAACGAAGTAGTTTAGCGTAATTTCTGATACATAAATTATATCAAAGCAATAGGTTTATATTGGAATACGTTTTTATCAATGAAACTTGCAAGACATTGTTAAGCATTGTCAGAAAATTTACTACCCAACAATCATCTTCCTGCCCTTGTCCCATTCTACTTGGGGTCGGCCCAACACTTTTTCTTCTTCCATTCTCACCTGCCAGACGTCACGGCATCATTTACTCCTTCCTGTTTCATATCATTCCTCACACCATCCATACAGCTTTTCTTTGGCCTTCCTCTCGCTCTCCATCCAACAACATTAATATCCATTAATTTTTTAGTAACATGCGTTTCGTCCCTCACCATTACACGTCCATGCCAAGTTAGACGACTTCCTTTCAATTTTTTTCAAACTTCCTTTAATATACTCATTCCTTCCTTTATCCATTCTGGTCACTCCGTTAACTAACCAACACTGATATTGATTATTGACATACATAGAGAGGCTGTGCAATGTTCATTCGTCACTATGTCGTTCTCCAAGATCATTTGGTCGAATTTGCCAAAAGTTCCAGTCATACCAAGGATTGTTGATGCCGCACTTAATACGGAAACTTGTAACAGTTCGCGAGTTTGACTTTACAACTTTAGTGACTGTTTGACATCCGATCAGACCTGTGTTCCTGCCTATTAGTTTATATCTGTTAGTTACACTAGAATGGAGTACATAACTCTATTCTGTATGCTATTGGTTGGAAAATAGGTATATTGTCTGGAGCGATTGGTTAATCAAACAGGTCAGGTGTGAGCTTAGTGGTTCGTGTCTTGTTATATAAACAATTCATAATACCCACCCACACCTTGGTTTGTGTTAGGTTAACAAACTGACCAGACAATTTTTTTAACAGTATTATGTAAATGGTGATTTGTTTATGTTTTTATTACACACAGTCTTTGTATATACACTTTTGACAAAATAACAAAAATGTCACGACTTCAATAAAGTCAAAACGTTTATTGCGAACGAAGTCTGACAACCAGTCTTACCAAGTGGTATCGTATTACCTAGCACTAACTGGGTTGTGGAGGTCAGATAGGCAGTCGCTCCATGTAAAATACTGGTATTCAGCTGCATCTGGTTGACTGGAAGCCGACCCCAACGTAGTTGGGAAAAGGCTAAGCAGATGATGATGTTTATTGCGAACTAAGTGTACAATGTTGGAGTGGTGTCAATCCCGTAAGGGTTAGGCAGAAGTGTATCTACCTATGGTATATTCATGTTATGGCAGGTTTATGTAAGTGCCATGTAACAGGGGCAATATAATTTCTATCAACTGGACACAAATCCAGGCATCGGGCTGCTACTGTGACATACCTGATAGGGAAACCCAATATTAATTCGCCCGATCAGGGAATCGAATCCTAAGCAGTTACTTTTATCGACGGAGAATATACAATAAGACAGATATTATTGTATTTATTCTATAGTATGCTAGATATGAATGTTTCTTTCATATAATAAAGTGAACATGAATAAACTACTCGTACATTGCTGCATTGAATTTATCTTTAGAATGACTTCTTGCGCGACGACGTTGCATTTTTATATCAAGTCTAGTACATATAAGATTTTGAGTATGTCGTTATATGGTAGCTTGTCACTAGAAAAGTAGATTGAAAGTAGCAGTTTTTCTAATCTATTATTTAATATAACTACATATTTAAGAGCTGGACTCATTCTTAATGGATTAGTCGAAGAAGGCAAATGTGAAACAAAATTGGTAAGCCTAAGTAAGTATGGAGGGGGTGGCTTTACTTAGCAGAGGGACTGAGTACGCTAATATAAAAAAACCCTTACCTATATCCATCCGAAGGTTGCCTTGGAAAGATCACTTTTAGGGATAAGACCGCCCAATGTGTCACCCTATTTATAAGTTCTAAATTGTAATACCTGTAATTTTTATGGTGTACGTAATAAAGAGTATTCTATCTACCTAACAACATTTCTAAAAATATAAGTAAAAAGAGCATTCGATAAACCCACCTAAGCTTACACATAAGTACTTAAATGAAATGAAACTTTAAAAACTCGTTCCAAATGGTCGTTTTCCACAGTGAAGAACTGGCAAAAACCATTGTTACTACACTGGATACTCTTTTATATTTAGAAACTGTAGCACTTAGTAGGTACTAAAATTAAATTATTTATTCCAAAATGAGGATATCTAAATCACTTTTGCTTCAACTTGAATTGAGATTTGCGACTTTTGTGTTTTCAATTTAAACTTCTGTTCAAAGTTCTATTTTCCTAAACGTCAGATAGTGTCACTGCTGAAGTCTGCGACCGCCTTCGGCTATAAATTCTGTGCATTGAACTTTAAACCGAGTTCAAACTGTGATCGTGAATTTATTTTCAGTCTTGCTTTTAAAGTGGATAAACAGTGTGCTACAAAGGAAATAATATACACTTTCTACTGCGTTATCTTGCGTCCGAAGAAACTGTTGAAAATAATTAAATTATTAATCTGTACAGCATAGCGCGTTTCCTATTGACCGTTAAAAATATCACGTTTAATAAGCGTTTGTAAAAGCGCTCCTCACGCTTATGCGGTGGTCGCGTTATTCGAATCAACGAAACCTAACGCGCCGTCGTCGCACTCACAGAAAGTGCTTTCCAGTTTTCCGAACAAATGGCTTGGCGTCTTAACTAAAGCAATCGTTTACTAAATATTCGATCTTCGCTTTCATTTGCTTTTGTTTGAATTTGAATTTGAATTTTTGCAACATTTTGTACAAAAATCAACCCCTGTTGGCATGACCACGCACACGTCCGGGCACTTAGCCTCGCTAAGTAACAAAACGCGTATTCGGGCTACGATCGCTTACATTAGGACAAGGCCTTACCCGTGTAGCTACTATCGCCACTTCTGTAAAACACACTACATGCACTGAGGTGCAGAATTAATAGAGTCTATAATAAAGTAATCCTAATCATTTAAAGCAGTCTACATTTTTGTACAAATGTAAATGTAAAAAGCTGTCAGGAAATGGATTTTCAGAAATTCCCTTACTAAACCTGACACTGTCTGTGATAAATGAGCTGTATTCAGCGGCGGCCTATTTAAACCAGGTTCCTGCAAAAAGTGTAACACATTTTGTTATAAACGAACATTAATTTTGACATTTTCACGAATTGTTTTTTTTTTGTAGGTATTGAATGAAAAATGAAAAATAGGAAACAATACTTGGCAGAGTTTTTTTTTTCAGCCGTTTTAACAGTAGATATTTACTGCGCATAACGGTATTATGAGATTTTCACTTACAGGTAGTGCACATGCTTTAGTCAGTCATTGTCAATTTGCTCGTAATAATGCATTATTGTGGGATTTTTCAATTTAAGTATTTGGTTTACTTGATTTTGGGTTTTACTTGTCAACATTATGTTATTTTGATTATTGTACTCGTGCTGACAACCAGTCTTACAAGGGATACCGTATTACCCAGTACTAACTGGGTTGTGAAGGTCAGATAGGCAGTCGCTCCATGTAAAATTCTGGTATTCAGCTGCATTTAGTTAGACTGGAAGCCGACCGCAATAAAGTTGGGAAAAGGCTAGACAGATGATGACGGTACTCGTGGTAACAAACAAATAGTTTTATCAGACGGCTCTGGGTCTAGGTTTATTTCTTTCTGATCTGTTTTTCCTACCTACTGGTTAAGTTTTCATATAAATCATCAAAGGTAGAGAAATGCCTAGCAAGTCCAGAACGGCAATACACAAATCATTTTTCTGACTAGTTAGATTATTTGTTATGTCATCCTAACCTATCTATTGTGGTGGAAGAGACACCGACGCGAAAACCGTTACCACGTGTTCAGTACATCATTCTGATCCCCTGGCGCCACATAGAAATTTTACCAAAATAGCTGTTTGGGTCTGCCAACGAGCTATGGAGCGAAGAATACTGGGTGTCAAACTTACGGAGCGCATCAGAAACTCCATACTTTGCTCCAAAACCCAAGTAGCTGATGCTGGCCTTACAGCTGCTAAGTTGAAATGGAACTATGTTGGGCACATCTTCCGCATGTCGGAGGAGCAATAGGCCAAAATAACCACTCAGTGGATACCAAATAGCAGGAAACGACAACGCGGCAAGCCCAGAAGGACATGGCGGGATGAGCTGGAATCTTTCGCAAAGGATTGGCCTATAATCGCACTAGATCGTGAAAAGTGGAAGGAGGGAAGGGGGCTTTTGCCCTGCAATATAAGCTTATAATAATAATAATAGCTGTTTCGTACAAAACTGCAATACCTACACGGTCAAAATGTATGGAACAGTTTTTTTAAATCGTCGTTTTCGCTTCAGTGTCCCTACCAACCTGTATAATAAATGTGGCAAAAGAAACTTATAAGCGCTGACCTTTTCTTGATTAATAAATGTTTTCAGAAAAAAGGCCTCAAAAGGGTCAAAAAGTATTGAAATGACTCGTTTACGATTGAAACCGGCCCTACCTACAGGCTATAACTGTTGTCGATAGCGGGAAAATCCGATATTGGATATTACACACAACTTCGATCTTTTCATTTCACTGTTTTGTCCAAAAGGCTTTACATAGGTGGCTTTTGCGATAACGTAATTAAGAAATTTTCCTTAAAAGGAGTTTGACAACTTCTGATTAATAAGTATAGTTAAGAAAAGCTGCAAAATCCCTCGGTAATTGATTGTTTTATCCATCCATTCATCCAAACAAAGTGGCAACGATGTTTTGTAAAAGTGATAACAATGTTTGCGGGCTCGTTTGTTAAATGTTTTATGTTTAACAAGGACCATAATATTTTATTTTTATTTCAGTAAAACTTTCAGACAAGAGGTTTCCTTAGATGTTTGCCCGGTGGCTACACACTTCTTCTACCTTACCTTGATTACTGGCCCAACTTAAAAATCCACTCTGTGTATATAGAAAGTAAAAACAGGGAAACCAGGAGGAACACCCACTTCCAGTTCACAAACAAGCCAATAGATGGCGCTAGTCTCAATCGATACTAGTAGTCTGTAATGATTGTACTGCCATCCCATAGATGGCAGGTTCATCAAAATTATCATGGATGAGAATTTTTAGTTGGTGATAAACTATATTGAATTATAATCTTAATTTATAGACACTCTTACGGTGACATAATGGGTGTAAATGTAGGATACATTTACACCCATTACGTTATTTTATTTGTTCATTGCGATATTTTTTTTGTTCTAGACTATACCTGGGAACCTTCTAGTTTCGGAGATGTTGGTGGTCAAAGTTCCAACTTTTTCATAAGTTTTTTTTAAATACAAGTTTTGAATGTTGTAACTTTAAATGCCTCCACGACCCCCGTACTATTCAATGCATCCATCAGCACAATGTTTTGAGTGCGTTACATTGAGTCCTACCATAAAACGTGACTTTTCACATTTTTTGCGTAGAGTTATTTAGTTTGATGTACAGAATGCTTGGTTGACGGCTTCGTGAAGGGTGCGTTTACACCTAATACATAACATTTTTGAAAACTTGGCGGTTATGAAAACACTTTGCACGTTATTATTATGTAGGATTAGGCCATAATTGTAAAGCACCAAATCGGTCTTCATTTTAGTAAACTGTAAATAAAATCATTTACCAAAAAAACTTTCCTTAACTGTACCTACCTACCAAAAAAATCAGAGCATTTTAATGATGGGCAAAATAATTATTGTAACCTAAAAAATATCAAAGGGTCTACCTTTGAATGTTTGGAAAGTTTTCGGATCCCTCAATTGACCCTTATTTTTAAATATTTTCCAATAGCTTTTATGTTTTTATTACGTAAAAGGTATCGCCCGTTATGTTCACTTCAGAAAAGAGAGCGTCATTAAAATACTTCAAGAGGCACTAACATGAGAGTGCTGCAACGGCACTAAACGGTTTTTTTTTTATCGAAAATGGAACTATCCTACATGTTATTTTTTTTCAGCAACCATAATAAGTATCACCCATGGATATGAATAAATTCTAAAATTAAGTAAATATGAAATGTGAAAAAAATATTTTCAATTAATAAAAACACTCATAGTTACGTTAATTTTACACCGCACTGTCGTACTAGTGCCTCAACACCTATATACTTCTGGTATATCTTCTTCCCTGCCCTAACTTAAATTTAATGTTTTCACAATGGCGCGGTATGGTGCGGTGAATTGAGGCAAAACCTACAAATTATCAACTGCCCCCGCATTTCTTCATACAATACAGCCAAAAAGATGAAAAAGAAAATTATTCATTAATTTCACAAAATTACTATGTTTATTACTAGACGGCTCAGTCTTCGTGTTTATTCAGAACACGTATAAAAGAAACTTTTGTTCGAAGAAAGTATTGTATAATAAAGTTCCTATAGAAGAAAGTCATCATCTGCCTAGCCTTTTCCCAACTATGTTGGGGTCGGCTTCCAGTCTAACCGGATGCAGCTGAATACCAGTATTTTACATGGAGCGACTGCCTGTCGGACCTCCACAACACAGTTAGTGCTAGGTAATACGATACCCCTTGGTAAGACTGGTTGTCAGACTTTCGGGCCACTGACTACCTGTAACGACTGTCAAAGATCTACAAATGACAGCCGGGACCAACGGCTTAACGTGCTTTCCGAGGCACGGAGGAAACTCGGTATGTTAAGGGTTGGTCACCCATCCACGGACCAACCTAGGTAAGTACGGCTTAACCTAAAGATCGATCCGAGCGGCTGTTCTTATTTAGCCACGAGCTCCTCCTACCTATAGAAGAAAGTACTTTCTCTAATAATCGGGACTATAGTTATATGCATCTATATAAAGGATTGTAGTCTCAGGGGTAACCACCGCAATTATATTCCTTACGTCAGCATTCTATATGAAGAGAATATCGATTTTCTTGCCATATAATGTGTAAGACTGAAACTATTCCAGTTTCTATTACAATTTATTTAAATTCTTCAGTATAATATAGTAAAATTCAATACCATACACCACACACACACACACCCCACACCAAACACACACCACCACACACACACAGTACATACACCACACACCACACCACCACACACACAGTATGTCAGGTCCACAGTATGATGTATACAAGGAGTATCGTGTTATTTGCATACGTAGAAGAAACTAGTCTACTGATGTCCAAAATGTTTTAAAAGGAGTAACCTCTAGTTCCGCGACTACTATAGATAAAGTTCATATTTTGTAACAATTTGCCCTTCTTCTTGAATGTCGTCATACATCAGTTTATATAAAATGTTTTCTAATGCAGTTAATGCATAAAATAGGAAATAAAATATAGTTCATCATTCTTTGTTCCAAATTAATGATCCATCTAATTAATTGGTTTATCAAATTGAGTAGTTGTATATACAATCCATTTCTGAATTAGTCAAATTTGTTTTCTCTGACTTACACAATTTTGACGTAACTATATTCAAACATAGGATTAAAACGGCAAAACTTTGAATCGTTTCTGTCATAATATTTGAGATCACAGTCTTATCTTGCATCCATTTTCTGATAAAAAATCAGGTAAAAATGTTTAGTTAAAATATTTATTTTATTTGTTTATTTCAGATTATTAGTAGATAGGGAACAAATAAAAACAACTGTGTGTGTTTTTTTTACAACATGTTTGTGTGACACAGCCATTTTTCCCCAGAATTTTCACACAAGTTAATTATAATATTGTATATTGAATTTAAGAGTATCATGTGGGTGTGACACATGTATAAGTTGATCCTACATTTTTTAACCCAGCGGCATTAATTTACTTTAGGCCTCATGTATTATGTACAAGCACTAGCAAAACATTAGTTAAAGTAGAGACAATTTTATGATAAAAAAGGTTTCTTACTAAACTTTATGGTATTTAAATAAGCCTTTCCATAAAAAAAAAAACTAAACACGTAACTGACTATTCCATCAAAAGAAAAATCCTTTCGAACCTTTAAGCACATAGCACTTTTAACCTAATATATACACAAAACAAGAAAGAAAGTGCCGTGTAAGGTTTATTTATTCAACCGAAAGCCGATTTATGAATGAGAAATGAACGTTGTAAATCCGATGATCCTCCCACGTAAAATGTTAAAGTAATTTTGGAACAACAAAAAGTCTTCAAAGGTCAATTTTTAGATGAATATTTTTAATTTAAATATTTTTTCTCATTTCGCTAACACAACGCAACAAATATATGATGCTGTTGTCTTTTCAACGCTTGAAGAATTTCAACAGCGCGCTTTTATTAAAACACAAGCCTATGCCCGCGTATTCGCCCACGTCGATTTCGTAATTATTGTCCCTCGGAATCGGAATACCAGGATAAAGAGTATCCTCTGTGTTAATCCAGGTTATAAACTATCACATTGCCAAATTTCATCCAAATTCGGTCAGTATCCGATAGTTTTTGTATGAAAGAATAACAACCATCCAGACATCCATACCTCACAAACTTTTGCATTTATAATATCTGTAGGATTAGTGAAAAACCAGTGAAGTGCGAGTCGTACTCACATGCACACAGGGTTCGGTAGCACCAAATAATACAATACAAATATTTTGAAGGCTCATTCAAATGTTGTATTGTATTACATTCAACAGCAAAAATAAATTTGTTTTTCATAGTATGTTAATGAAAAACAGAGTTACTGCTGCAGTTTAATGAAAAAGTCCAATATCTCAAAAACTAAACATCAAATGTTATTCAAACTAGTTTTCGTTGACAGTTTGTTTTACGTTCTACAATCCTACATTTTTGCAGAATTTTTCTCCTCTTACTTTAGAAATTACACACACACACATTTTACCACTTTGGAAGTATCTTTCAAACGATTGACATTGAGTAAAAAAACCGGCCAAGTGCGAGTCGGACTCGCGCACGTAGGGTTCCGTACCATTATCTATAAAAACGGCAAAAAAATCATATCTGTTGTATGGGAGCCCCCCTTAATATTTTTTTTTTTAATTTTTAGTGTTTGTTGTTATAGCGGCAATAGTAATACATCATTTGTGAAAATTTCAGCTTTCTAGCTATCATGGTTTGTGAGATACAGCCTGGAGACAGACAGACAGCGAAGTCTTAGTAATAGGGTCCCGTTTTACCCTTTGGGTACGGAACCCTAAAAAGGAAAAAAGGTTTTAGGAACCTCAATGTCATTTTTATAGACCTATCTATAGACCCGCACGTATAGGTTTGATGATTTTTTTTTAGTTTCAGTTACATGTATATCCCCACTTAATCTTTTAATTTTGTATAAAATCGTAAAACAGTTTACAGAATACATCTACCTCACAAGTTTCAACTGTGATGTCCTAATAGTTTCGGAATAAAGTGGCTGTGACATACGGACGGACAGACAGACAGACATGACGAATCTATAAGGGCTCCGTTTTTTGCCATTCGGCAACGGTAGGCTAAAAAGCGCATTAGAATGTTAACTTGGTAGACATTGAAATAAAGTTTGTTTTCGAACAACTCGCAGTAACTTGTACTAGTTACTTGAATTACAATAGCGAGGAGGAGCTCGTGGCTAAATAATAATAATAAGAATAGCCGCTCGGGTCGATCTTTAGGTTAAGCCGTGCTTACCTAGGTTGGTCCGTGGATGGGTGACCACCCGTTACATACCGAGTTTCCTCCGTGCCTCGGAAAGCCCGCTAAGCCGTTGGTCCCGGCTGTCATTTGTAGATCTTTGACAGTCATTACAGGAGTCAGTGACCCGAAAGTCTGACAACCAGTCTTACCAAGGGGTATTACGTAGCGCTAACTGGGTTGTGGAGGTCAGATAGGCAGTCGCTCCATGTAAAATACTGGTATTCAGCTGCATCCGGTTAGACTGGAAGCCGACCCCAACATAGTTGGGAAAAGGCTAGGCAGATCATGATGACTTGAATTATAATAGCTTCCATTCAAGTTTCTAAATGCAATTAATTCGTCGCACAATCAAATTTCTCATTTTCATTTAGGCTCGTGGCTAAACAGAAACAGCCACTCAGAGCGGTCAATCATTAAGTAACGCTTTCCGAGGTCGTTTCGCGCATGGGTGACTAGTGAAAAGCACGTTAAACCGTTGGTCCAGACTGCCATTAATTGTAGAACTCTGCCTACTTACAAGTACTTAGAAATCCGTCTAACTACCAATAGTTATCATGGGAATCGTATTATCTAGGTTTTGAAAGTCATATAAGGAGTCGCTCTATGAAAAATACTGGTTTTGATCTGCATTTGATTAGGCTGGCAGCCAGCCCAAATGGCTGGGAAAAGGATAAACAGATGAATAAAGGTTATTCATTCGAAATACACGAGTTTGTGACGTACTTTTAGTGGCTTGATTGAGCCCTAGCCGTAGTCTGTCGTTAACAACCATGGCATGGCATTAGCTTTTTTCTTAAAATTTTAGCAAGACGAAGGTGATTTATGTTTGCTGACAAAAACTAATCTTTTTTTAGATTATCTTTGCTATCTTATATCTTATCTTAGCTATCATTATTTTTACGTGTCGTGGTTCTTTTGTACTCTAGATTCAAACCTGCTATAGGGATATGTATATGTTACTTACTGCCGGACTTGCTTGCTGAACTGGGCTTATTTGTCGGAGGCGTGAGGCACACAGTGTTACATTTCTTGTTTAAATTTTTTTTCCTAATGTTTGCACTTGTGGCATGTGCCAATAAATGTATTTTCTTTCTTCTTTCTTTCTTACTTAAAGGAACTATGAGATAAAGACTCTGCTCTGCTAAAAACTTTACTTGTAATCAAGACACATCAAAGGAACCATGACATAAAGACTTGACAGAAGTCAAAAATAATGTTTGATCAATGTTAACGATTTGCATACTCACTAAATAAAAAGTACCTATTATCTAGTTGTTTGTCAATTGTCTCTACACAGGCATTGTTTGTCGACCGTGGGCAAATTAAAGGTGGTTTGGTGCTACAAAACAAAAGTTGTGTTGTACAAATTGAAGTATTACATCTTAATCATAATAATTGTGACATAATATGAAGCCTGTTTTCACAAAGAGTTGGTACAGAGATGTAACTTTTTAGGTTTTTGCACCATATAATAAGGAGCGAGTCTAATGCCATCAGATTTCAGGCAGGATTGTTACTGAGAAATGCCTAATATTAACACCCGACGAGTATGCCTGAGCTGGAAATCGAACGAAAGTTTATAATCATATTTTACATCCAAATTTTGAATTCATATTTATTGATGCTTTCGTAACATTTAAATATCAATAGCCGAGTACCAAAGTGATTGATTATATGCCTTAGGGATGAATAAACGCTCTCAAGTATGCAATCGGGACCCCGGTTTTTAGAAGTATTTCCTTTTTCACAAGTATCCAGTGGTATTATCCAAGACGGTTGGTGTTTTACATTTGTCACAGTGCAAAATGATAAATGAAAGTATTCAGTGATAAATGAATGGTTTTCTTCTGTGTAGTAACTAAGAATTCGTGTGGTTATTTATTTGTGCAAAAATTAAGGTAAAGATAATTAAGCGTCAGTTATGTCTGCACACGCGTGCAAAACATTTTCTTTGCTGCGTGCTAGTATGTTATTTTCCTGGTATTACGAGAAAACGAAACTCTCTAATCACTTGAAATACTTGGAGCAAACATAATTTCGTACGTAGATACTCCATTGTACTTACTAGATCTTATTTTGAAAAACCATTTTCAAAATAAGAAAACTGTAAAATTTTCCGTGGTGTTTATTTATTTTTCATCCTGTATAACAAGCAGCATTCATTAAGTTTATTCGAAAAACCAGGTTTTATATCCTTGATTTTCCGAATCCGTGCACCAATCTGCCAAACAGAGTAATTGTTGTTTCTATTTCCTGGTTATCAATCAGCATTCATCAAGTTTATTCGAAAAGCCAGGTTTTATGTCTTTGATTTTCCGAATCCGTGCACCAATTTGCCAAACAGAGTTATTGTTGTTTCTATTTCACCGTCAATAAAGTTCTACGGAACCCAACTTATATTGACGGAGCAACTGTCACAAGTTTCGGGACGTTAAGTAAATGGGATCTCGCAAGTGTTACTTGTAATTCGGTTTTAGTATTGTGTTTGTTGGGCAACGAACCCCACTAGAACTGTTTATTCGGTTGTTGATATTGTATTCCTAGAGCGTAACAAATGTTGTACATTTATTTATTTTCGATTTTCCTTCAGGAAAGGGTGTTACCCCATATTTTATTATGGGTAGTTACAATAAAAATAGATTGTGTTCTTAGTACCTTGATAAATATTGGCTAGTATATTTTTTACGTCGCGTCGGTTAATATTACGTTTTTCAAGGAAATCAAGCCGAGTTTTATAATTTACAAGAGTTGGATAATAGCTTCACGGGATCGTACTACCAGTATAAAAAGTATCCATGTATTAATCCAGGTTATAAATTATTTGTGTGTCATTTTTCATGCAAATCTCTTCAGGAGTTTTACAGAAAGAGTAACAAACGTCCATCACACACTTTCGTATTTATTAATAGTAGTAAGAGAAATAATAACCCTGATAAACTGTTACCACGTTGATTTTATTTAGTAAATCTAAAATCTTTTCTAAAAATCCATTCTTACAATAGCCAAAGAATAAAAATCCTACTCACATAAGTTTTCTTCATTTTCATTCATGCGTGCAGACTTGGATGAAAGGTAATCATCTAGTCTTAGACTCATTAATCTTTATTGCGAAAAAATGCTTTGCCATTACTTACTGAGTGAAATCCGAGTTGATAGGTAATACTTAGGCCACGTCATAATTATATCATACCGTTTTGTTTCAGTCAATTGTTTGAAGATCACAGAAATATAATACCTAATGTTTTAAATAAGGTTTGGCTTAAATGTTCAAAAAGTGAAAACTAATTACCAAACTTGTCTACTCTGATACAGTACAATCTAATATTAGCCAAATAGCCTAAATAAGCCAGGCTTCGGGAAATAATTATGTTTCAACTTTTCTAAATTGTTAACTCATCTATTGTACTGACACGGAAACGACAGCTTTATAAATACCTAAAAATATTTGGCAAAATCAGGCATTCGACCCTTAAAATATTTTTGGGTAAACATTCAATTATTCTCAAAACTTCTTTAGATTCGTTTGAACCTCAACGAAATTTAATTTGGCAGTAAAAATAATTTTTATTAGCTGTGCCTCACGGTTTACCAACCATTTCTCTTCTTGTTCGGCTTTAAGGTCGTAGCATGATGTTAAAAATAGCTTTCCTCAAGAATTTGACTATCATAATGCAAAACGATTTTTTTCTAAATTCGACTGATCTGAGATGGTGGTTCCAGAAGTTAGCGCGTTCAAACAAACAAACTCTTCTGTTATATTACATTAGTATAAATATTGAACGTCCGAACCTTTGAGAATTTATCTGGAAGTGTCATCCCAGGGTACGATTTGAAATTATATAGTTGTCTAGCAACAGCCTGGAGTTAGTCGGTTGGTATTTATATTAATAAGGAGGCATATTCCCTTGTCGTTGGAGAATAATTTGTAGAAGCTGAATAAAATTGCTGACAGTAGGTACCACAAAATGTTTCATTATGTTAGCGTTGTGTCTGGGTATGGTCATATTGAGTCAAGGCGGTCCCTCTCATATGATAATTAGGTTTTACACAACTTTACAAACTAAAAAGTAATAATAAAAATCTTCTATACATATAAAATTCACAGTCCTGACTGACTAACTGACTGATATATCAACGCACAACCCGTACCGTTGGTCCTTGAGACATGAAATTTGGAGTGGGTTTTCTTTCTGTAGAGTAGGTGTCCACTAAGAAAGGGTTTTTCGAAATACTACCCTTTTTTGTCTTTTTTTTTGGGTTGGAAAATCATCAAATGACTCCTCCCGCTCTGGGCGGAGCGGAAGGGAGTGTCAAACTTTTACTGACTAAAACCTATCCATGTTCGTTCTTGCCCTTTATGTTCCAGGGCCGCGGTATCTCTTTCGAACGGTCCCGCAGCCCTGGTAAGCATCGGCCCTTGCGGGCCCCTCTTTTTTGCTGACATCTCTTTGAGGCGTGCGTGGAATACGAACGCGCCGACGACACGGCCTGTCGTCATAAGACGAACGGACGGCGAGCTAGCCCATTATTCACCGTCCACAGGCCCACGCCTACGGTGGCTGAGAGCCACCACGTGGCCCCCGACGCCCGGTGCTTCTCCCGCGGCGGCTGGAACGTGAGGTTCTCTCCCTCTCACGTTCCGCCGCCTCCTTCGCTAGCATGACTGCTTTGCAGAAGGAGGTGACGGATTCCCATTCCCTCTCGCCCCGGACCATGGATTGAACCAGGGCCGGACGCGAGAGGTCGCCGCCGCCAATCGCCGCTACGAGGACACGGCGGTGCTCCGTCCAAGCGGAGCAGACCTCCAGAAATTCTACCCCTAAGAGGGTGAAATGGGGTGTTGAATTTTCTGTGAAACTTTTTATTCTCGGGGTCGATTGACTTATAAATTTGAATGAATGAACAGATCTGGATGAAACTTGGCACAGAGATAAGTTATAGTATGATGTAGCACATAGATTACTTATTATCCCAGAAGTATGATCCCGTGGGCAAGTCCCAAACTCCACGGAAGTCACGGGCATAAACTAGTGCTTATACCCATGACTTCGCCAGCGTGGAGTTTAAATACTAATTTACATACGAGAATATCAGAAGCTGACAACGAGAAAACTGCCCAGAAGGCTGGCATCGCTACGTTGTATGATAATGCCGCCAATAAATATGTATTTTATGATTTAAACAAAGAAGAATAGGTATTCAGTTTTCGTTGCAAAATCTTTTGTCACGACTAACACACCATCTACTTTAATGCAGATGACAGTCAATTACTATTAACGTAAGACCTTACCTAATAGTTTTCTATTCAAATAGAAATTTGTTTTCATTGTTGAAAACTAAGTAAATTACCAAAATTTCCCTTTATCACGTCATCAAGTCTGTTATAGAGGTACGATAGAATCTAAACGGCCATTATTGTCAGTAAAGATTTATTTTATACGCCTTTCACAAAATTTACTTCGTGTTACACTGTCTGATTTCTCTTGGGAGTGCTGTAAAACTAAGTTTTATAAGTCTGTTTTATTGATAGAAATTAGTCGCGTTATTTAGACGAATGTTTTTTTATAACCCTAAATTATCATGTTTTTATTTACTTTTTGTTTCGGATACTCTTAGGCAATAAACCAAGGAAAGAAAAACAAAAGCAAACACGACTGCTGATCATGAGGTCCTGGGTTCGATTCCCGGGTTGGGCAAAGTGTGACTGGGATTCTCCATGAGGAATTTCTCAGCAGCAGCTACGGAGTTTGAATTTGTGCCCAGTTGATGGCAATAGGCTCGCCCTATTACTTAGGACTTAAAACAAAACTGGCGAAATGTGGGTGTACTGTTAGGTACACCTCTACGTAATCCTTCGGGGTTTACAAGCGTGATGTTATCTATGTACATTGTTACATTTTTTATCAAAGATTTCCACAAATGAAATACTTAGGTACGGATAAAAAAATTAGGTGACAAGATAAGTGAGACAGAACATTAGTTCGTTACTAGATCTGGTTCAGTCTTCAGAGACGTGATGTACACATGATTCTATTTGTCACTAGTCTTTTGAACTGCGGTAACTAACAGACTTCTCTTCCGACAAACTTTGCGTTCAAAGTCCACTGATGTACCCAATAACGGGTAGAGCTTGTGTTGTATGTGTGAGTTTGGTTTTTATGGATAAAATCTGGTCTTGGTTCTTATCTGACAGGTCGGGTCTATCTGGCGTTCACCACCCGTGCATAGGATTTTATTGAAAACAGCCCACAACCTTCGTTCGCATGAAATTATTATAAAAAATAGTACTTCCTTTTTGGATCGTATTTTGTTATCAATTTCAAGGGTTTTATTTTTTTGCACTGAACAACAAATTTATTTTTCTATAGTAAAAGTAGAGTAGAGTATAGCTAGACCTTATAACATGAGCTACCTGCCAGTAAAAGTCACGTCAAAATCGGTTCAGCCGTTTCAAAGATTAGCCGGAGCCAACAGACAGACAGACAGACAAAAACTGAAAAAAATGTGTTTTTGTTACAAGTGCCGTATATATTTTATATGCATTCAGTAAAAAGCTGTTATTTTGATATTAAAATAGACACTTGAATATTATTTCTTTGTACAGTTATAGAAGGTTATTTTCTATACAAATAAATAAAATTGAAGTGTCTGTAACGTATATACGGTACCTAAAAAACGCTAAATACGCACTTTGGATGTGGAGTTGCGGACACCAGCCCGTAAAACAATACAATATACGGTACCTAACTACTTAAAAAAAAATTACACATTACTTTACTTATTAGAACATTTTTTCTGTCTGTTGTTTGTTCCGGGTAATCTCCGAAACGGCTGGACCGATTTCGATGAAACTGGCAGATTGCAGATTTTATAAAAGGAATTAGGTTACTTTTATTTTAGATCAAAGATTAGGGTTCCGTGTAAAAAATTAAAACCCTTGAAATTGTTCCGATCCTAATACGAAAGTATTATTTTATAATAAATTTACGAGGTCAAAGGTCGCCAGCAATAGCTAGTACTTAAATAAAAAATGCCGCATGTATGAAGCATTATCACTTGAGAACGGTTCGTAATTTTTTTTTTTTGGTGTTCGTAATTATGAGAACAAGGTCTGTGAAATAATTTTTGCTAAGCTGAAAAACAAAATAGTATTTCTGACAAGTGACAGCCAAGACAAAAACCAATAAGTGTAATGTTGTGGAAAATAGATTACAGCTACAAGAATGAAAAAACATTACAGTACGTGACGTGACCGTACAAGGAAAGTTGCCAAATGGGAAATGTAATGGTAGAAGTGATTCGCGTGGGTTTCATGCGGAAATTACGGAATAAGACGCAATTACGTGTGAAATTTTATTAATGTTTTGACGCCCACTACTTACTTACTGCCTTGTTGGTTTAGTGGTCACAAGCACCACTGCTGAGCATGAGGTCTTTGGTTCTATTCTCTAGGTTTAAGAAATTTTCCGTCAAGAATTTCTCATAATCTGCTCCCGGTTAATGGACTTCTTACATACGACTTCAACTTAATCGGCAAAGTTGAATTATTACAAACGTTAAGTTATGTTAGTTAAGTTACGTACTAGGAAGAAAATAAATTTAGCGCCAAAATACACGTAGCAGAGTTATTAAAATCAATCAATGCTCCACAACCATAGGGGCAAACTAATTGATTACCATGTGAAGTTATTGTGGAAGCTGCAGAAGATTGTAAAAATATCTTTGCATTGTATAGATTCAATCTCTTAGTATTATATAATCGCATAGCACATGTGTGAGTACTATGTACTGTAAAGCCACCATTTACATTTAGTTATCTTTCATTGACTTGAATGTGCCCTGGTGGCGGAGAGAATGTCATGCTCACACAAATGTCTCGCTGATGGTGGCGGGTGTGTCGGGTCATTTAGTTCCCTTCAATATGGTTGAGTTGAATGGCGCTCATCCATGCGTCATGTTCGTGAACGGGCGCTGTCAGTTGGGACTGGTCATCTCTTAGCTGTCACGGTTTATTTTAATTACTTTATTTTTAAATTGTTAGTTTAATCTTTTACTCTGGACGCTCTTAATGTGCACGTCTTTGTACATCGTTCTCACATATATGTATAATCTCAACATGAATGATGTAACCAAGATTTTGTAACAATATTTTGATTAAAAAGAGTGTCCATGGAGTTTCTTGCCCATTCTTCTCCATAGAGATCTACGATTTGGAATGCAACTACAGTACTTTCGCAAGTTATTATGCCTTGTGACTGTGACTGTAGCTTAGCTTTTTTGTTTTTGACTTTCAAAAGTGCCTGTAATGGTCTAATTGAAATAAATGCTTTGAGTTGAGTTGAGTCAAATCAAAAATCGTTTATTCAAATTAGGCTGAAAATCAGCAGTAACGCACAAAATTACACAACACTGTCTTCAACACCACCCGCTCTTAAGCACTTACCTAAGTTTATTAGTGCTTCAGATGGAAAACTTTCTAGTGTATAATGAATAAAAATGTTTAGTGTTGATAAAAACTTCCTTAAGTGACAGTTGAACTCGCGCACCAAGAGTTCTGTATAAACTCGTAGGTATTTTGTTATTCATATTTACAGTTTTCAGATTTTTTCCTTTACATGTGCTGTAAGATATTGTATCTTGTCAAATTTTATGATTCTAGGTCATCGGAAAATATACCTACAGATTTTGATTCTCTTGTGAAATCGCAAAATATGCGACATAAACGATCACAATTATCTTTTGATCGCTTTGACCTAAAAGTTTCATTTTTTCACTGCTCCAAGGACTTCAGTATTTGATATTAATTTCAGCTTGATACCTCCAAACGTTCCTGATAAAAAGGGTCTTGACAGATGGACAGACAGACGGACAACAAAGTGATCCTATAAGGGTTCTGTTTTTGTCGACCAGTCCGGAACCCTAAAAACAGCATGCATCAACGAGTCTACAATTATATCCACCTGCCACCTGACCGAATGTTGGGTCACAGTAGCCAATCTTTTATAATATAGTACAGGTGTTAGGGAAAAACAGGAGCCTTAATAGAGGAGGGAGAGGCTTTTCCCTTAATTTCATAATCCTTCTCAGTCTACAATGGTCTCAAGGCGAATTTCACTATTGAAACTGAACTCGATTAACAGAACTAAACCGCGTTACAGAAACGTCAGTGCAGAGTCAATATTCCCTGAAAGGGATGACACTTACAGTTAAACCGAGTTTAGATCTGCTGATCGCGTTCCGTTTCAATGGTGAAATCGGCCGTCATCATCATTATATCAGCCCGGAATCACCCACTGCTGGCCATGGCATGGCCCGTTAAATCGGCCCTAGTAAATAAAATAATGTTGCCTAATGAATTACTAAATAAGACAAACCGTATCATTTGTCATCATAATATTTCGAAACAGACAGATCCAATTTTAAACAAATCAATATTACGATGAAATATTTTATTAGACTATTATATAGACGTAGCTAACAAATTATTCACCTCATCCATCACTGGTTCCATTTAATTGGTACCAACATAAGACCCATTTGTATAGACTGTTTGAATTCTTTTGACTTATCTTTCCTTTGATAAAGTAAGCGAAGCTTATTTTCCTTTATTTTTGATTGTTTAGATTTCAGTAGAGAAGCAAAAGTTGTTCTTTGTTTTTCTTGGGTCTACGAGTAATTGGTCCTTTGGTGTTATCTAGAGTATTTTATTGTCATAATCAATACGACACCGTCGAAACGGGACAGTAAAGGCTGGTAACCGTTCTATTTACACTACTATTTTGAAGTCACAACTTAAGCTACAAAGATTACTCATGCAATCCAGGTCAGCAAAGAAACTAGCGGCGATGCACAGTCATGAGATCGCGTCGCTGCAGACCATGCTAGCGGAGGCCGTACTTGCCTTTACTGCCCCATCTTAAAAATCTAAACTGTTATGAAGAAATAAACTGTAAACTTAAGAAGCTGGGGAAGTTCTATGGAACATTAGATAAGCTGTGTTACAAAGGGTTTGATTGACCACTGAGATACCGATTTATAGAGAAGTATGGAATAAGAAAATATGCTGCGCCAACAAAGGCAAGGACAAGAGAATGATGCATCGTAGATATAAAGTGAGTGAGTGTGTGGTGTTAGTTTATCATTGTGTAATATCATTTTGTGTATTTTATCTATGGGCCTTGTTGCCTGATAATAAAGTGATTATTATTATCTTTTATTAATTTTTCTAACATAGTATTTACATTTTTAAATATTTTTAGTAACAAAAATTATAAAAAAAAACATTAAAAAATATAAAAAATAGTAGCCCACCGGCATCGGGAACAGGGTCCGAGCTACCGGTGGTCAAGGCTCTTGAGAACCTCCTAACAATACGCGCCGTGTCCAGAAGAACTGCCTTCTGAATCAAGCTGCCCAGCGAAACCCTCCTCAGATGTTTATCGAGGCTATTGGCTATTAAGCCGCCAATGGATTGACACGACTATCGGCACAATGACTGCTGTAGTCACGTCCCACATGTCGACAACCTCGCGAGCCAGATCTAGATATTTGAATTGTTTATCTTTCTCTGCTTTCGAGGTTCTCGTCATGCGGAACTGTAATATCAACAATCATTGCGCAATGCTCCAATCGATCTATCACCACAATGTCAGGCTTATTGGCAACAATAGTCTTTATTATCATTATTATAAAATGTTCAATAGTTGCTAGGTAAAATTCCACAAGAGCTAAGCCACGTGTAACTCTTAGAGGATATATAATATACGTACGCTTCAATTTAATAAGGTTGGGTACTAATCTAGGAGCCAGCAAGTTGCCTGCCACACATAGGGAAGACATATATCAGCTGGTATCAAATGACTTTGCCTAGTGCAGCGCTACCTCTCGCACTATAAATAGTATCCAAACTAATATTATAAATGCGAAAGTAACTCTGTCTGTCTGTCTGTCTGTCTTTGCTTCACGCCTAAACTACTGAACCGATTTATGCGAAATTTGGTACAGACATAGTTTGGAACTTGAGAAAGGACATAGGATAGTTTTTATTACAAAAATAAAATAAAAAATAAAATTTATTCCGGACATACAGCGCCATCTATTGGTCAAGAGTCGGCATCAATTCAGTACTGAAAATTACGCGATATAACCGAACTCGACGCGGGCGAAGCCGCGGGCGGAAAACTAGTCTGATATATATTTGAACGAACACGGTTCGTTCAAATATATATCAGACTGTGTGACAAAAAAGTAATGAATATAAAATATGTTGATGGATGGATAGGTAGAGGAAGACCAAGGATACGATGGATGTATAGTGTGAGGAATGAAATGAAAGAAAACCGGCCAAGTGCTAGTCGGACTCGCACATAAAGGATTCCGTACCATCGTAGTAGGGGAGCCGCCTTTAATTTCTATTTGTTATTTTTTAATATAGCGACCACAGAAATACACATTCTGTGAAAATTTCAACTGTCTAACTATCTCGGTTCATGAGATACATCCCGGTGACAGTCGGACACACGAACGGACAGCGGAGTCTTGGTAATAGGGTCCCGTTTTAAACTTTGGTTACGGAACCCTAAAAAAGGTGTAAATGATAGCGTGACGGTTGACAGAGGAGAATGGAAGAAAAAAATGTGTTGCGCCGACCCCAAGTAACAATGGACATGGGCAAGAAGACGATGATATTATACTGGTACTGTATACTTGCACGATGCTGTTGTTTTTTTTTTAATTTGGCTTTAAACACATTACAAGCTTTTCAATTTACAAGGCTTAATTTTTAAAACACCATAAGGAGAAAAATACGAGTCTCATTCAATATTCCAGTAGGTATTTGAGCCAGTATTTTTATGTACGAGTAAATTTTCGCTTTTCAGTTACCTAATCCGCCGGTGAAGCGTGACATAAATTGCTCTTCAGGCAATCTTTTCGACGCAAATTTGTGAATAAGAATATTATGATACAAAACGCTCTTTCGATTAAGAGTTATTAAAAAGACGTTAAAAGAAAATGTAACGTGTTTTTCGAGTCTCATATTTTTATTTTACATGTCATCTAATACATTTAAATATCGATATAGAAATACATAAAGCCAGTTTAGAACCAGTCTTACCAAGGGGTATCGTATTACCCAGTACTAACTGGGTTGTGGAGGTTAGGTAGGCAGTCGCTCCATGTAAAATACCGGTGTTCAGCTTCATCCGGTTAGACTGGAACCCGACCTCAACATAGCTGGGAAAAGGCTAGGCAGATGATGACTTAAAGCCAGTTTGTTAGTGCTGTGTCAGTAATGACATGTCAAGTATTTTGATGAAGGTATCTACTGCTCTACTATAAACAGTTCTATACATTCTGAAAGTTGACAACGTTGTAGATACCTGTCAAATATTTCACTGTTTTTATTTATTGATTGTCATAATAATATAACTATATGAAGTTATGAAGCTGAAGTTCTATGTTGATCTCATCATCTTCTTGCCCTTGTCCCATGTTACTTGGGGTCGGCGCAACACATTTTTTCCTTCCATTTTCCTCTGGCAACCGTCACGCTATCATTTACTTCTTTATCTTTCATATCATTCCTCACACGACCCATCCATCGTTTCTTTGGTCTTCCTCTCCCTCTCCATCCATAAACGTTTATATTCATCAGATCTCTCTTTTAGACACATGCGATTCGTCCCTCCTCATCATATGTGCATACCAAGACAGTCGATTCCCTTTCAACTTTTCTGTAACTGGCGCAACTTTTAAACTTTCTCTAAAATACTCGTTACTTACCTTATCCATTCTTGTCACACTATACATCCACCTCAACGTTCTCATCTCCGCTACATGCAATCTTTTTTCATCCATCTTCTTTACAGCCCAGCATTCCGATCCATACAGTACGGCAGGTCTAATCACCGACTTGTATATTTTCCCCTTTAACTTGAGGTGCGTTCTATGTGGATCTATAATCAAATATTAACGATGGATTTCTCCCACAGCTCTATTTATTATACTCGTTCGATTACTTATATTAATGAAATTTCACGTCAATATTCAACAAGAGCTATCCAAAACTAAATTCAAAGAAATCTTGATACGCTTCGGAAAATTGATTATTTATGACGTTCTATCACGTTGACGATGAAAAGGTTAATTGATTCAAGTTTTGAGTGTATTTTCAAAAAGATTATTTTGGTTAATGAACGAAGTCGATTTTAATTAAAGGATAATTATGTTGGAACGTGTAACGAGGTGATTAACTCTTCAAAACATTTTCAAACTTTCTTAACATGATTGTTATAAATTCTGGACCGTATGGAAAGCTCTTAATTACTTCGAGAAATTCAAAATACATGGCATTACTTGCATTAATTAATTTCATGTTTAGGTTTATTTGCATTAGACTGCTACCCGTTCATAAACAGCCTTCCATCTGAACAAAATACTACTACCTTGCTGCTGGCCGTTTACTGAGACGGTTCCTGGAGAAGATGCGGGAGCGTGTGTGTCATATTATCTTGCACACAATCTATGCATGTTATTATTTATGTGTGGTATTGTTTCCTATTTAAACCAACCACATTCAGACTCAAAACTTTACACACGATATCATGTCCCTTGTGAGCATCACAAAAGACGATCTGTTTGCTGATGGATGTACGAAATTTTATTGGTATCTCAGAAGTACTATGAGAGGAATTTATGAAAGTGTTGTAAACATTATTTTATTTATGTTTTCACTTCAACTGTTTTGCTTTACTTTTAATATGTGTTATAATGGTCACTTTTATGTTCATAATTTTAGTTAGGTACTGTAATTGGATTGTAACACAACCGTTGTAAAAAAATAAATATTATAAATCACAGTAGGTGTTTCTTATTTTGTGATAATTACCTATTGAACAACTGTAGTGGAAAATTTGATAGGCCCATTATTTTTAACCTGTTAGGTAAAGTTTTCTTATCTGTGTAGGCGCGGCGTAAAAGCAGTCACTTTGTCTAAAGCGGGTTGTCGTTGCTAAAAACGATATAAGGTTACATTCTTGGAAACCAATTGCCTGAAATGGCAGACTTTCGTCACGTTGGAAAAAAGGTGTTTTGATAATTCTCAGAATTTTTGTGTCAAGTCAAAACAATCAGCATGAAAAAGTTAGAGAGTAGTGTAAGAATTAAAGCAAACTGTAATAAAAAAGGATTTAATCTATGTACACACATAAGCAAAAAGGATTTAGCAACAGATTTAATCCACTAAATTACAATTCATATAAATTTTCATAATTTTGATTCACGTGAAAACACGTGAGAAGTACGTTTTCATGTTACCTCCATCACACGTAAGTCTTAAGTCGTTTTATTTTTATTTATTACTACCAAACCTAAGTGGTCGGCAATAAAAATGTCTACTTAAGTTCGTAAACCCTAGATTTGGGAAAAAGAATGAGTAGTTCATATTGTTTGGAAAATAAAATAATTGAGATGACAGTGAAGAAATTTTAGGAAAGCAACTTATGTATTCGCCGTGGTCGCAGCTTGTCTTCTTCTTCTATGCTTCTCTATTAGTCGTTACTTAATGATACCACCTTTTTAGCCATATTATCACACAACACAGTCCGATCAGATTATTTTTAGGGTTCCGTAATGGCAAAAATTGGAACCTTTATAGGTTCGTCCTGTTCCTGACAGTCTCTGAGTAAAATTGCTGTGACATACGGACGTATGTCACAGAGACTGTTGACATCACACAGCTAAAATTTGGAGAGCAGGTGTTTTCTATGAACCGCTACACAAGAATAATGTGAAATTACGAATAAAAATAAAATTAGGGGTGGTAAATCTACGTATAAACCTGGGCTTTCTATCGATACCTCTTAAAAATGGTATCAAGCTTTCCCAAATACGTTTTTTCTTAAGTCAATGGTTGATAAGATATTCGCTTCTAAAGTCGTAAAAATTGTGTCCCCTCTCTAATTTCTAAAGTGAAAAATGTAGGTTTATAGAACGTAAAAATAACTTTCAATGAAAATTGGTATGAATAAGATTTGATGTTCAGCTTTTGAGATACGGCACTTTTTCGTGAAACTGCAGCAGTCACTTTGTATTTTCATAAATAAACTACGAAAAGCAATTTAACTTTGCTGTTTAGTGTAAATTGACTTTTGAGTGAGCGTTTAAAATATCGTTATTGTTTGGTGCTACGGAACCCTTTGTATGCAAGTACGACTCGCACATAGCCGGTTTAAAAAGCCGAGCAAAGTCATAAGTACTTTTCGTAATTGCTTTGCTATAAATCATTTATGTATTTGTTTTTGAAAACTCAATCTACGTAACTGTCCATTTAAATAGTTTTAAATTGTTAAAATACATAAATAATGAAAACAAATAAAGCCATATACAAACAAACATACAGGAGCCAGTACGAATTCGGCAAACAGATTCCCACGTGTATAATCCTTTTTGAATCAAACGCCATTTTGTCCGTTTGATAAGGCATATACAAACCTAGGCAATTAAATTAATCAAGTTGAACTGTAGCGTGATACGTCTGGTGCTAACGTTTTTAAGATTGTCTGGTTATTTAACTATTCAGTTTAACCGTCACGCGAGGTCTAGATAAACTTTTTAAGTAAACTCAGTCTAAAATAATTACTAAACGGGGTCATACATTAATTAAATCACTATCGTAATGGTCCTTTGAAAATCTCGAACGAAATATTTAAATATCTACGGAATTCGGGTATATAGTCTAATTTATTGGGAGTTTAAAAAAAATCAAGGTCAACAATAACTATGTGATGACTGCCTCTTTGGTCCAGTAGTTGCAAGGGCTGCTGCTGAGTATGATGAGCTGAGATCTATTCCCAGATTGGTCAGTGTTATTGGGGTTTTTCTTTAGGAAATTCTCATTACCTTATACAAAAGGTGGACCTCTGCCTAACCTTTCGGGGTTTACAGGCTTGATGTTATGTTATAAATAAACAGTCTTGTATGTTGCCAAAACGGCATAGTTTAGCGAATTTAAAACCAAAGCAATATAGAGGCAAAAACCGGACAAGTGCGAGTTTGACTCTCGTGGAGAGGGTTCCGTACGTTAATTATCTAAATTCCGTAATTTACGTTTCAGGGTTACCGACTTACTTAAGTGTACCAAATTTCAACTCAATTGGTCCAGTAGTTTCGCAGTAAATTGGCTGTGACAGGCGGACAGACAGACAGACACGCGAGTGATCCTACAAGGGGTTCCATTTTTTCCTTTTGAGGTACGGTACCCTAAAAATACCACTTTCTTATTTAAATTAACCACTCGTTAACTCGTAAACCATATCTCTTTACCCACATATAACTGACATAGATTTGAATTTTATCAGCCCGCACATCTACCGCGGTAAACACAAGTTTTCAGTTCATGTTTAAAAATAAATCCGACGATTTTCAATCAATTTGGAGCGTGAGTCTTGATTGGTCGAATACTGGCCGAGAAAGGTATTGGTATGGACAAAAAAGCGATTAATGAAAACCGATTTTAAGTGAAAATCGGAACCTTTCAATAGAATTCATCAGAAACCACTTTTAGTGTTTCGCTTTAGGTTCTGAAGGCGCAAACGTTTGACTCTAATTTAAAATGAAATTCCGTTTGTCCATAAAAAGGCATAAATAACTGTTCTATAGCGTTTTCCGTTTGGCCTTTGTGGCCACTTCCTCTTTATTTGTGCTTTAAAATATTGTACTAACAAAGCAAAAAGATTATCGAAATATATACAATGTACAAGGAAATTGAACGTTATGTTGTTTTTATAGAGATATTGCTCAAAGTATTTGCATTATTGCATAAAGTTTATCTTGTGTCATCCCATCCCAACCCAAGATTAATATAGCCTTAGGCCAATATTATTGGAGACGAAAAACAAAACGATACGCGAGTATATGGTTGTAGTCATGGTTTATTGGCCGATTTAGAAATATAGGTTCTATAATATTCTTTTGGTAACTGGCCAAAATCGAATTAAGCACTGCCATATTAATTTATTCGATACATTTCACAAATAACACATACATATTCACTAACAACAACCCTCTGACTAAGTTATTCGTGTTCCGAAAGATCCTTGTATTTCCCTATATTTCTTATTTTCATAATTCTCCTGCCCTTATTTCCCAATTTTTGGGGTTGGAGCAGCATGTCTTTTTATTTCGTACTTAGTCATCTCATAAGGCACTCTTAAAAAAATACAGTTATAGTAGATTATATGGCTAAAAAGCCAAATAACCGGAATACAAAATGTTAACGAGCCCGAGATTAAGATTAAAAAAGGATGTATCTCGGGCTGACATTTTTTTTAAATTCTTTTACCATGTCAAAATTTCTATGCTAGCCTCGTCCAGGATATACCTACTTGCGATGGAAACAAATCGTCCATTTGCCTAGACACAGATAATCAAAACGGATAACGTTGTTCTCTTTTTCGTACTGATACTAATTAGTTGCAGACTTACGCATGGAAAATAATGATAACCTGCACATGATCCTTTAACATTTTTGTACAAACCTAGTATCGAAAACAAGAGTTATTCGTTTTTAATTTTCATAATTAATTCTCAAAACAATGGAAAAGAAAAGATAATAACAGCCGCTCGGATCGATCATTAGGTTAAGCCGTGCTTGCATAGCTTGGTCTGTGGATGTGTGACCACCCATTACATACCGAGTTTCCTCGCACGCCTCGTAAAGCACGTAAAGCCGTTGGTCCCGGCTGTCATTTGTAGATCTTTGACAGTCGTTACAGGAATTCAGTGACCCAAAAAGTCTGACAACCAGTCTTACCAAGGGTTATCGTTTTACCCAGTACTAACTGGTTTGTGGAGGTCAGATAAGCAGTCACTCCATGTAAAATATTGGTATTTAGCTGCATCCGGTAGGCTGGAAGCCGACCCCAACAGATTTTGGAAAAGGCTAGCCTAGCCTCAATCTGTTAAATGGCTAAGAAAAACAAAACGTTTGCGAAAATACTCGTAAACACAAAATCAACTTAAACTTTATAACATTTTTGAAAATTCCAGTATTCTTAAAACAAAGATTCTCTGATACTAAATGGTGGAAGAACAAATCCAACTGTCAATTAGCTTTAAGCACTGCTAATCATCATCATCAGCCTACAACAGTCCACTGCTGGACATAACCTACCTCAATCGCACGCCACTCAACTCGATTCTCAGCAACTCTCATCCAGTTGAAATTGACACGTGTAAAAAACAAAGCAAATCTGTTCAGAATAAAGTCTTAACATCATTTGTCCTCGTTAAAGCACAACTACGTCTGACAAAACTCAAAGCGTATGATCCTTTGTCATTCTGAATTCTTAAAAATAGTCGTTTGAATTTGAATATGAAAACAAATTGAACGTTTCATATCTCTTTTCTACGAGCATTGTTTTAAAATAATTTAAAGAAAAACAAAAAACCCGACTGTGTAAAAACTAATTTTAAAAAATACGTGAAAAAATTAACTTAAATAAAAACTAAAAAGAAAGAAACAAGCCCAGTAGTTTAAATCATAAATTCTAATGCAGAACAGAACGACTCACAGTCGGGGCCCCTTGGGAAGATTTGATTGGTAAAATTTGAATGGGCCCCGACTGTGAGTCGTTCTGTTCTGCATTAGAATTTATGATTTAAACTACTGGGCTTGTTTCTTTCTTTTTAGTTTTTATTTAAGTTAATTTTTTCACGTATTTTTTAAAATTAGTTTTTACACAGTCGGGTTTTTTGTTTTTCTTTAAATTATTTTATTTTATTTTATACTTTTTAGTTACGATTCATTGACTTCGTTATAAGATGGTAAATTTCGCAATCTAGTCATTTAATTGAGGGAGTTAATATCGTGGGGATTATTTAGTAACTTGCGGTGGTCTAAACTACTGATGATTAGTCCCTTTAGAGACCTAACTCGGCTCAAAGCTACATATGCTTGACCTTTAGCAAAAATGCGTGAACTTAAGTCAACCACAGCTCGATCCAAAGTAGTTCCTTGGAGCTTGTGTACAGACTACAGTTACACCCCAGCACAATATCAGTGGCAACATTTTTCGCTCTATTTTACCCTGTCCGCGCAGTGCATCGAATTCTGTCGTCGATGGTTCGATTCTGACTCCTACTCCAGGAACATTGTTTTTAATCGCTTTGTCGTCAAATTCTAGATAAACAGCCTGTGGCAATTCTCCGGGTTCCGATTGGTCCCTCCGAAGAGCTGGCCACTCAAACACCCATTGCTCCGTTATCAAGACCATGGATAACATTCAAATTTCTTCGTAACATAACTCGTGATCCTAAACCGATTGTTAAATATTTAACGATTCCTCCAGTTTTGTTAGGATCATCAGAAACATAAACAGCTTTCGGTTTTTGACCACATGTTTTCGTTTCTACTGATATATCAACTGCATGTAATTTATACAACCTAGTAGTTTTTGCCAATATAGTTGTCATCTTTTGATTATGTTCATCGAGCTGTCTAGTAGTTGGTAAAACTCGAATGATTTCATTGAGATCGTCTACCTCTACCCGTCGACTATCTAATATCTCCAATTGTTGCATTGTCAGTTGACCGACTCTAAGATTATTTAATATATCCACAAATGTTGTGTCATGTCCTTGTCTCATATTCTGTGGTAACTCACAGAAATCAAATAGATGCCAGAGGTTGACTTCACCTATTAACGTCGCAGGTTGTCGATAGCAATAAGCCCCGCCAGTTGTTTTGGACACAGGTGGCAATTGCATTAGATCACCAAATAAAATAATATTACAACCACCAAAGTGCAGTCGATTATGCTTCATTTCGTGAAGGCGTAGATTAATATTCCGTAGCGTTAGGTAAGGTACCATAGAAATCTCATCTATTAAGTATCACCCAATCTATTTCTGTCGTTCTCTTTGAAGGCGTTCGCCAGTTAAAGGCCGCAGGTTTTGAAGTTTAACTCGCAGTCGCTGTTTTTAAGATATTAGCGAAAAACTTATTAACTACTGATGTACCTACCCTACCTACCGAACTATGAGTCGTGAATCGTAATAGTTTTGGTGACAGAAATGTAATGATGATAACAAAAAACAATAGGAATCCAAATTAAATATTTTCAAATTTACGTTCGCACTAAAGTCAGTTAACTATTCTCTCTCAGTGAGCTAAAATCAGTTGTAAAGTATGAAAACTTAAATCCATAACAAAGAATTCAATTAGTAGACGCGGAGAATCTTAACACCGCAATTCACAAACGTGCATCAAATGAACAACGTCATCTATCGAGCTTGCAAGTAAATTTTTTTTTACTCGGCGACTTGGCGATGAATAAAAGTTATTTTTTTACCAAAAATATTTGTTCTTCATGCTTTTTCACTGTTTTTTTTTTGTTTGTATATCGTTTATACTTGAAATAAAAACAAATCAATCAAGTAAGAAAACTATCGAGAATGATTGTGTTGTTAAACAACTTTAAATCGTTATATATCCTAAACTATTATTTAAAATGAAAAATGATAAAAGAAACCTAAAGATGATTTTAAAATACCTATTCAACGATACCCCACTTGACATAGTTCATCGATTTTTATTTTTTTCATTTTGACAATTTAGCGTCTGGTTGTCGCTGTGGTGAATTTTGATTACTGTCATGTCTTTAGTGACACTCGCAAGGTTAAGACGAATCGATTGACGTAAGAATTATCAAAATCGGCCTACGCATTTGGTCTCTAGAGCGCCACATAGAAACAAACATACATACATACATAGACTGATAAACACATTACCCTCCTTTGCGTCGCGCAGTCGGGTAATTATCCTTATTATTCATTAATTCACGCTACTTTCCTACGTGTAAGCAGACGCTGCAGAACGGCACCTGCCATGATCCTTACATGCTCATTTCGCATTGTCCACGCTCAAACATTCGGTACTACACGCACGCAGGTTTCGAGTACTATACGCACCTTTCATTTCTGAAGAACATCACTAATAAGGTGTAACTTAGCTTAATCTATTTTATAATTTTGTTCTAATCCACAAATAACTTAGTAGCAAAGTTAATTCTTTCTACATATTATATCTAATACTCTCTGAGATCTACTTAGACTTATTTTGTCTGAACGCGTTCTTAATAGTACGGAGTTTCAAACAAACTTGGTACAAGATGGAATTAATGGGTATATCATCATTCTCGTGCTCTCGTTCCCATTTTTTTTAGGGTCAGCGCAGCTTTGTCTTCTTTCTTCCATACTTCTCTATCATCATCAGTCACCTCCTTTCTAGCCACATTATCCTTCAAACGGTACTTCCAACGTTTATTTTTCTGAAATTTATAGGTTCATCAGGTAAATAGAGGCTCTTTTGCTTTCGAAACGCAAAAGAAATGTATCCATTTTGTTTTTATTTTCTCGTATTCTTAGTTGCTTATAGACTAAGACAAAAGCGTCTCGGGAATAAAACAGTTTTTTGTCAGTGAAAGACAAAACTGATTTGTCTAAGGTCTGTGCACAGCTTTTATTAGCGACATTTGAAAAGAGAAAAACCTTAAAAAACTTTTTTTCTTTTACGCAAGATGTTTCTTATTTTCTTTTATTAAACCAAATAAGTAACATAAAATCTGTGTTTATGCGGTTAATAAAATAGATCTTATCAAAATTTAATTATGGAAACGTAATTACGGAGATGCATCTCGTTTCGTACAACCGAAGATTAATGTATAATTATAACGAAATGACAGTGAAATATGGTAACGATTTTATAATTATTCTAGCTATTAATATACTGCAGGTACTCATTTGTTGTTTTTAGGGTTCCGTACCCAAAGGGTAAAACGGGACTCTATTACTAAGACTCCTCTGTCTGTCTGTCTGTCCGTCTGTCACCAGCCTGTATCTCATAATCCGTGATAGTTAGACAGTTGGAATTTTCATAGGTGATGTATTTCTGTTGCCGCTATAACAACAAATAATAAAAATAACTAAAAAGTTAAAGGGGGCTACTGCAATGGTACGGAGCCCTTCATGCGCGAGTCCGACTGGCACTTGGCCGGTTTTTGTTAATAACTTTAAAACATTGCTGTCGTATTAGACCTGTGCCGCGATTTGATAATAATTATGTTTGTGTTTAAAAAAACATGTGCCACATCCAAACTGTTCTTTTGTGTGCATGTTTTCATTCAATTTAATTTGAATAACCATAGCAATAATACGGTTTAAAGGTACTTAACCAAATTATTGTCCGCAATGATTTGCGGTGAAATACAATTTCGGCTACTGGTTAATGTTACGCGTGTTAATCATACCCAAGTATTTACATTAGATATTCACAATTGGATGTGCCCTTTACTAGATATTCTACCTGGTGAGAAAATATTATTAGAGTTCAATTATAATTAATTCGCACCAGCGCATTAGTGATTACTTACCATATCACCAATTCGATTTCGATTAAAACCTTCAATTCAACTTCAGCTAGATAAGTAGGTATTTATCGAACGTTGACAAAATAATTATGTAAGTACAATTTTTATGCAATAATGTTATTGATAACAGATTCCTTCATAGGTACTTTAAAAAAATTGTTGACTCTAAAGAATCTACATTTACTCTAAAGGATGATTTCCACCAAACGGGTCGCATCGAATCGGATCGGATTTTACAATCTTTAAACGATAAAGTGTTATTATTCAGTATTTAAAGTCTAAGTCTGTTTAAGTACTTAGTAGTAAGTAGTCTTCCGCGACACGCGATCGTAGCCGAAAGTATGCTGCGACGCGCGATCGGCTCCGTTCACCGTGTCGTCGTATCCGACACGGTAGGAATGAATCTATTTGACTAGGCGCAGAAACGGAAATGTTCGCAAGCGACGGTACGGAGCCGATCGTATGCGTCGACATCTTGGCGGAAGTGATCGGCTGTTGCCGCATCCGTTCGTATCCTTTCCGATCGATGCGCTGCGAGCCATTTAGTGAAAATCGTCCTTTACGGGTTTTATTGTAAGTATAGGTACGTCACAAACAGAAACCGATATTTAAGGTTTTTTTCTATGAGTTACTTGCTGTGCTCGGCAATGCGTTGCAATGCACCTTTCCAATGCACTTTTCTTACCTACCCTATCCTACCTGCCTAACTTCCTACGGCACTCTACCTTCCTACCTACCTACCCTACCCACCTAGCTTTCCTACCCTACCTACCTAACCTACCTACCCTACCTATCTACCTATCTATATACCGTACCTACCCTTCCTACCTGCCTCGTTTGAATAAACGTAAAATACTTCAATATTCGGGAAAACATTTGTATGGGGAAAGTCGAAAATTGACTTCAACGAAAAACGAAATCAATGGACTGAATGTGCCTAATGTATTTTTTTAGTGAACTAAAACCATCTTCGCATTAATACCTTTTTAATGAAACCAATTTGGGGCATTTGGGGCCGATGCATCGGTTGGATGGTTTCAAAGTCTATAACTGACATAATGTAGGTAGAAACAATTTTTGTGTTTACATAATATTATGTATATAGATTTATATCCTAACTTCCTTATACTATACTTATTTTAACATTATAAATGAGTTAGAAAGTAAGTTTGTTTGTTACCTTTTCACGCCTAAGCCACTGAACCGATCATCCTGAAATTTTGCGTATGCATTGTTAGGTATACAGAAACGGACATAAGGTACCTTTCATCCCGGAAAAAAATACTGTCCCCGAGGAAAACAACAATAACGTTCTTATAATAATACATAGATGGCACCACGTGTCTTTCGAATCATGATTGAATTCTAATGTTACAAACTGAGTACAACCCAAATTGATTGTCAAATTCTAAATTAACGCGAGCAAAGCCGCGGGCAAAACTTAGTACTATATAGATGGGAAATTGACGTAGTCCACGAACAGCACCCGTCCGAATAGCACCGACGCGAATAGCACCGAGCCTAGTCCACGAACAGCACCTATCAATATTTTTGGCAGGTGCTATTCGTGGATACAAATCTATTTTATTATTTGTGTCCACGAACAGCACCTACGGCTCGGCAGCCTAGTGCTGGGATGCATTTGTTTAACAGGACATTATTAAATGAAACATATCGATAAAAATCACTAGAACGTTTATTAAGAAATATGTCTAGGCGACATTTAAATATAAGAAAAAACAATAAAAAGCCTTATGATAATAATTATTAATCTTACAAAATAATAAATCTGTAACACTTTCTTAATTTTTAATGTATCACAATCAGTCTTTTCAGATCACCTCACCTTTATTGCAAAATTAGACTTAGTTTAATCTTACTAAATAATATCACTTTCTTATTTTATAATATCACAATCAGTCTCCACATATCACATTTATTGAAAAATCAGCAAATACAAATATTTCGGTCTAGGCGACATTTAAATATAAGAAAAAACAATAAAAAGTCTTATGATAATAATTACTAATCTTACAAAATTATAAATCTGTAACACTTTCTTAATTTTTAATGTATCACAATCAGTCTATTCACATCAAAGGTGATGAGAGTAGCGATACTGTGTAACGTGCAAAGACACGTGACACAGTATCGCTACTCTACAATTCTTATAGGGTGCAGCTTGTCGTACCCTTGCGCATTGCGAGCAAGCAATTTTCGACCGATTCCACCCATCGGACGCCATACATTGGACCTTTGGCTGATAGTGCGTTAAGACTGTTTATCGTGTAGCCGTGATTTCTTGTCACTGTTCTAGCGACGCGACAATGCGCCGGAGCACACGAAAGTATGACGAATTTAACCGAACGCTTCCGGAGCTTGTTTACGTAAAATTGCAAATAATATTATTAGTTCGGATAGCTCGGCAGGGCACAAAGGGACGTCACAAGAATAGTTTATAATAGTTTGTATCTGTATGTTCCGTGCTAACAAAAGGTGTAGTAGATTTATTAGTGAGTATCTATAAAACACAATAATGGAGCCTGTTGCCGGTAGAAGTGATAAAAATAGTAACATTAGCTACATTTCCAGTAGAAAAGGAGCGCCATTACTAATACATAGTGATAGACAGTACAGAAAATTCAAAACATATAAAAATAATGCTAATGTGTTATGGCGGTGCATAAAAATATCGTGTAGAGGGTTCCTGACGCTTGATGGCAATGAAGATGTAATAAAAATTACAGAACACACCTGTGAACCCATGAGCAGTGCCCAGACAGAAATAAAGAAAAGTATGGATGAACTTCGACAAGAAGCTGCAGCCACCGATGGTCCTATTCCTACGTTATACAAGAGAAAAATAAATAAACTACTCGATGAAGGTCTCAACTTAGTAGCCGATTGCCCAAATTATAAAAACATTAAGTCTAGTCTTTATAACATAAGAAATAGGGCTTGTGGAGTTAGCCGACTAAATGCAAAAACCGCGGGCGAGGTACAAGTAAGTAATCTTCTAGCCGCCATCCTATTAATATTATTATATTATATTATTATTCTTTTATTTTTTTATTCACAATATAAAAAATTGCAATTTGAAATATATAAATTTAATCAGTAGGTAGTAGTTCACATAGACTATGAAGTAAAAAAATTAAAACAACTATTTTTTTATTTTGCTAAAACTGTACGTTGAAAGTTAGTGTTTTAATTTTGTTCGCGACAAGTGTCTAGAACAGTATTTTAATCAGTGCAAAGAAAGAACGTTCGGGAAAGCACGTTATTACAGTGTGTTTGTGTTTCAATTTCGAGTGCTTTCTGTTGTTATTAGTTTTGAAGGTATGTAGGTACCTATTTTATGCCGCTCGAGAACAGTCTCGTCACAGGTGCGCGTACGCATTGTTATTGTAATTCCGACCGTACGCCGAGGACGTAAAGTACCTACTTCCTTAAATCGTTAAGTTGTTTGTGATCCTTTTGCCTATAGTTTCTTTTGTATTTTTTTGTTGTTAATATTTTTAAGTAATATTTTTTCGAATAAAGGATTGTTTAGCGAACAATACCACACAGCTAGAATATACTCGAATATTTTTTGTGTGTCTGTTGATAGTATAAAAACACAGCACAGACACTGAACAGTGCAGTTTCGTTTCGAAATTCAGACAGTATAGATCCAGCATTCGAACAGTACAGTATTGAGCAAGCATTCTGAGAGTCAGTTTCGTTTCGATATTCGTGTAGTATTGTACGCTAGTTTTACCATAGTTTAAATAGTGTTTTATTTCTTCTCCACCCATAGTAATAGTGCAGTGCTTTTCAAACCTACCGCTCCGTTCCACAAAGCTAACGTCACAGCCGGAACCTATAGGTACAGGGCGGTTAGTGGCTCATTTTGGATCCGTTATATAGACAGTATAGATTCCCAAATACGAGTCCACCCGTCTGGTACAAATTTTTTTCTAGATCCGTGATTTTGTTACACACAATGATATATCTACCTAATTTGTCTATTTATGAACACCTTTTCTAGGTACTTTCCCCATATTATTAAATATTTTTTTTAAATATTATTTGTTTTTTATAATTATATTTATTAAAAATGTAATTTTATGATATTGCTTATGGATTATAGGAGTATAATAGTAATAATGTTTGGACATCTATATACAGCACCATTTAATCCTAAACTAAGCTAATCTATTTATTTTAAGGTACCCAAACAATATTTGGACTTCTTGCTAGCTGATTACTACGATGGGAAAAATCGAATTCTACTATTCGCCACGTCAAGAAGCAAAGAAGAACTTGCCAAAACACGTCATCTGTATTGTGATGGAACTTTTAAATCTGCGCCGAAACCTTTTCTGCAGATTTATAGTATCCATGGTGATATCGATGGTGTCGTTAAGCCGTTAGCATATGCTATGCTTCTAAATAAAAAAATGTCTACATATAAAACATTATTTCAATTATTAAAATCTTCGATACCAGCAATGACTGTAGATTTTTTCACGAGTGACTTTGAAGAAGCCGCAGTGAGAGGAATTCTGTCTGTATTTCCCAACGTAGCAGTAAAGGGATGTTACTTTCACTTTAAGAAGGCGTTAAAAAAAAAACAGAAGGAGCTAGGTCTTAACGACAATAGTATATATAGAAAGCACGTTGCTCTATGTACAGTGCTCCCTTATTTGCCACCGAATGATTTAGATGACGCTTGGCTTTACATTATGAGTGAGAGTCCTCAAGATAGTAATATAACAAAATTTAACGACTACATGATCACACAATGGATTGACCACAAATTTTGGTCAAACAAATGGTGTTGTTATGGCCAGACTCACAAAACGAACAATTATACTGAGACTCATTATTCGGTCATTAACAAATCAATTAATAAAAATAATAAGAACTTACTTAATGTTTTAAGAGTCTTACAGGAAAATTGTAAGAATTTCACTGACATACGAAAAAAATTTGCTACTTCTAATTCACAAAAAAATGCCGCAAAAAGAAACCAACTAATAGACAATATTATAAAAGAATATAAAAGTGGATTTATTTCTCTTGGCCACTGCATGGAAAAGCTGCGATTTTAAGGCTTTCTATTTTTAAATTTAAATTAGAATAATGTAACACCTGCGCAATCGACGGATAGTGAAGGACAATATACAAAATGTTCACGGAGCGCTGTTATTAGTACATCAATAAGGATCTAAGGCTGATTTTGCTGATTTTTCAATAAATGTGATATGTGGAGACTGATTGTGATACATTAAAAATTAAGAAAGTGTTACAGATTTATAATTTTGTAAGATTAGTAATTATTATCATAAGACTTTTTATTGTTTTTTCTTATATTTAAATGTCGCCTAGACCGAAATATTTGTATTTGCTGATTTTTCAATAAATGTGATATGTGGAGACTGATTGTGATATTATAAAATAAGAAAGTGATATTATTTAGTAAGATTAAACTAAGTCTAATTTTGCAATAAAGGTGAGGTGATCTGAAAAGACTGATTGTGATACATTAAAAATTAAGAAAGTGTTACAGATTTATTATTTTGTAAGATTAATAATTATTATCATAAGGCTTTTTATTGTTTTTTCTTATATTTAAATGTCGCCTAGACATATTTCTTAATAAACGTTCTAGTGATTTTTATCGATATGTTTCATTTAATAATGTCCTGTTAAACAAATGCATCCCAGCACTAGGCTGCCGAGCCGTAGGTGCTGTTCGTGGACACAAATAATAAAATAGATTTGTATCCACGAATAGCACCTGCCAAAAATATTGATAGGTGCTGTTCGTGGACTAGGCTCGGTGCTATTCGCGTCGGTGCTATTCGGACGGGTGCTGTTCGTGGACTACGTCGGGAAATTGCCTTCCAAACCTTTGTTTCTGTCGTTCACATACCACCTCTCAGGGAGATTCGATGGATAAACAATGGCGTTAACAGAGCTCTGGTCCGACGCGTAGTGCCAAGGGATTTAATCTCACCACCTTTTCCCATCCCACCTTTGTTGAGACGGAAAAATCCACGCAAATCCTTTTCCGGTTTCCCGGTTTAGTGCAGTGAAAACCGTTTATTATGAAGGCCCCAACTTTTATTTAGGTTAACATTTTTACGGTTAAGTTTTTTTGCGATTATAGCTCAAGAATCACCAATGCTTTTTTAGTTGTTAAGCTATTGTTAACGTGAGATAATCTTATATATAAAAATCTCTAAAAGTGTCACGGTGTTTGTGGTCGCATTCCCCCGAAACGGCTCAACCGATTTTATTAAATTTTTATGTATATTTGGTAGGTATGAGAATAGGTCGTAAAGTATATTTCACACCGCTAATTTCAAGCAGACGAAGGTCGCGTGGCATAGCTAGTATACTATATTTTTCTTAGTCCAGGTTTAAAATAAACTCATACATCTCTTAGTCATTCTCTAGTTTTAATTTCATTTGCAAATCACATTTTTGTTGCGCCTATTCCCTTGGGAAATACGTGTGAGCTTTAGTGTAGGTATTTATGTTTTTTTTATTAAATATATTAATTTAATGAATAATTTTGTACCTTAGGAACTCGCCTCATTTAAATAAATTACTTACCTTAACTTTTTCAACAACAAAAAGTTCAATTTAAAGTTCAAAATGTGTCAGCCAATTTATGTACCTAGACTAAAGGGATAAAAAATTCATGGTATTCAGCTCTGTAACAAAAACTTTTTGGACCATTATGTCGCATTTTATCGCAAGAGTCGCGCATATTTTACTCCATTTTATTTCGTTTGTGGTAACACAGGATACTTTGAGTTGTCAGTACGACTGAAGGACATGTATCCATGGTCATGAATAAATTAATAAAAAAAAAAAAATGAGTTGTCAGTGAAATACTGCCTCCCAGTGTCAAGTGAATGTGAAATAATTCACTTTAATGAGAAGCACTGTGTACTTTTTGGTAAAACTAATTTCAATTAACTGTATTTTATGTACCTTGTTTTCACAAATTGTGTAAAACAAGGCAGTCGGTATTTGAATATACGGCAGTTTAGTACAAGTTAGTGCTATCCCTTTTACCCACTTAACGAAGGTCTCGCTTCAACTTGTGTGTTGCTTTTACACTAGGTTTCTAGAACGAAAATTATATTGGTGTGTCAAAATTAAACGCAAGTCAAGTGATCCAATTAGCCGTTTATAATTTTGCCGACTAAACGCCGCAGTTGACGAGCGCCTGATAATTTTGTCTTGATTTTCATTTCATACACAGGATGTTAGTTAGTAGTATAAATTAATATTCCAAGGACAGATGTTATTGCGATTACACTGGTTTTGGGAATGTAAATCAAACTCGAATTGGCCGTGTTTTATCAAAATATTCAGAAGGAGTTTTATGGGATATTATCATCAATTAAATTCGCATATCACAACTTACTGCAAAAAAGGTCTGATTGATATTTTTGTTAGTTTATTGCATTTTAAGTTATTTAAACAATCTGTCTTCAAGTTCGTGATACGTGCCGTCCCATTACAATATCTAAAATACCAAGAACAATAAAGCTTATTACGATATCACAATAATTTAAAGACTCTGGACTCCTAAACTAGGTGTATGTGCCTGTGACTTAGGAGTCAGTGATTCTCCGTAACAAACAAAGCCATTTTCGAATTATTTCAATCTTGAAAGACAACCTATTCATAGTTTTCAATGAATGCGAGCTAGTTGATGATAGCCGTTAGCCAATCATCGACGATGACGACGACGAAGGAACGGTTTCAGACTAGAGTTTTTTTTGCACGTATAGCTCTTCAGCCAATACGAGCTTTACACGCGCGCCGTATTTGAACTTCATAAAACCGAACGCGCGTACACGCGAACTTCCGACGTATACGCTCGAACCGGTGGTGGTGGCACTAGCCTGTAGAAGACTCTCGCGGCTCGCACTTATACGAGCTTATAAGCGCATCAACGCTCGTACGAGTATTTGTGGCAAGAGGCGCTCCTACGCACGCCTTCATACGCTTACAAAAACAAGCTCATACGCGCCGAAAAAACGCTAATCTGTATCTGTCCTAAAATAAAGAACAAGATGGAAAGGAAACGTAAGTTTATATTCTCGAACTATTTGATTGAACGTCTCGTTAGCTAATTGTGTTTTGTAACATCTCGTATGTCATGGCTTTGATTTCTAGTTTGATTGGAACGGATACTACATTGATTATGCAGCAGGAACGTTCGTCGTTTCAATTCAAATATTTGAATAGCGTAGTGGCGTTTCAATTCACTACTGGTCAGCCTTTGTTCTACAGTAAAATATTTGTGTTTAGCTATAGTTAATGGTTATAAAAATATAGGTAATATTGTATATGGGAGCGGCATCTGCCAAAAAACTGCTTTACAGTTTGGCAGAAGTAGCATTTTTTAGTAATACTTAGGATGTCACCACGAATAAACGCTTTTTAATTTTTTATTTTTTTCACATGAGCAAAATGAACATCACCCTCTTCAATGTGTACCATTCAGGTAAATGAACACCCACTCGTTCATTCCGTTCAAAGGACGGTCGTTTCATTCAGATTTTTGGGAATATAATTCCTTTAGCACCCTAGAGTTGAAGTTCACGTGCAAGCCATAAAACGTTAAGGTACCTATATTTGTGCTTTAGAACCAATATGAAAGTTACATAGTTTTTGACAAAATTAGTTAAGTAGTAACAAAGTAGAATACTTAAATATTTTTTTCATCAGCTCTTGCTAAACATAGCGCAAATACTCGTTTATCGTGTTTTTATCTGTCCGCTGTGTTGTCATTATTAAACACTGGATTTTTTAGTCTAATCATCCATCATTTTTTCTTTACAATTTAATGAGGAGCTTAAACAAAATTTTGTTGATTAAAATTGCTCCTAAAGACCCTTTTTGTGTGTGTAATATGTCACAAGCTTTTTACACACTAAACTAACAAACTTTTTGTAATGATTGTTTGTTATGATGATAATGAAGATTTTCCTCTAAGTATTTGATATATCTGCCATATTAAATGATACATTGTCTACCATTAATCACCAGTTTCCGTATTACAGCAATATTTTTCCAAGCTGGAATAACAGCGTTAGTAAGAACATAATAATGGCAAATATCTATGTCTTTGCGAGCACCCAAATATTATGGATTCCTGACAAACTAGTTCAACGTATAGATGAGTTTCTTTTGATTGTATTTTTTTACCAACCTTGTCAGTTTTATGACTGCCTAGTGACCGTAAGTTCGAAAGCTGAGCTTGGAGTTCTGAGTTCAAATCAGGGTTCGAACTGAATAATTATCTTTTACTTATTAAGATTTGCAAGTTAAAAAAAATAAGATATCAAGTTATGAATTAGCATTGATAATTATCAAATAAAATCATTATTTTGAAAATTTCGGACCCTGGTTCTAGGGTCCTAGATCGGAAAAAGTATTCTTTAATGGATGTTTAGCAAACGGAAATAGACTTACTCCTATTATTTTGTGTTTAAAATGACAAAGCATAAATCTTACGATGGATGAAACGAATAATTATTCTATTTCGAGTTTCCCGATCTGTGATATCATAACAACGGCACGAGCAATACGAAAATAGCTCATTGGTAGTAGATACAGATGGCTTAAGGTTCAAGGGAGGTTAATCTTGCTGATTTTTTAACACGTGGATGCAAGTTTACTGCATGTATTTTTATTTTAAGAGTGGCATATTTTTTAATATTACTGTTATAAAGCTTGACTTTGAAAACGAATACTTCACTCCGTCTATGCCTCAATATATTAGGTTATTAATTTTTTGTTCTTATGTATGTAAAATTGTACATTCTATGTATCTGGCTACCAGTAGCAGCAGCTGTTTATTCCCTTTTGTATAGACCCACGTAGACATCTTCTACACATCTATACATATAAATAAAATTTAAGTGTCTGTTTGTAATTTCAAAATAACAGCTTTTTACAGAATGCTTATGAAAATATATAATATAACATACATACGGCACTAACAAAAACAGATTTTTTTTAATTGTTGTCTGTCTGTCTGTTTGTTCCGGCTAATCTACGAAACGGCTGGACTGACTTTGACGGCACTTTAATTAGCAGATAGCTGATGTAATAAGGTTTAACTAAGGCTACTGTTATTTTGGAAAAATAATTAGGGTTCCGTGCAACAATTAAAACCCTTGAAATTGTTAACAAAATCCGATTCAAAAAGGGAAGTAATATTTTTTTTATAATAATTTCGAACGAAGGTCGCGGGCAAACAGCTAGTAATAAATAAATTTGTATGACAGCGGAATTACTTAGGTGCCCTAGTTAGCCTTAAATGTCACGATACGATAAATAAATGTCATATTATGCGTGTCCGTTTCTTGTTTCTATGTGGTGTACCTACTATAATGTGTTTTAATTAATAAATGTATTTTTTTTAATTAGCTGTTTTTTCAAAAAACATTGTCTTGTTACTTTGAACAAATTCTAACAATTTAAGAATGCAACTTTTTCTGCGACATATTCTCTTTAAAAATCACTTCCATAGTAGTTTATTTTTCATTCCGAATTGGGACCAATAGTATATTCAGACAATCAAATTTCTATAATATATTTTCATCTTTACCGCTAAAGGATTTAGGTTCAAGGTTAATTGACAGTTTCGGGTAGCTTGATATTATGAAATATACTTTTTTTTTTTGATGTGCTCGCTCTTGTACACTCAAGTTGATTTCCGGAAGCGGTGGTGACATTCCGTCGCAGGTTTCAATATCCTTTGTGCATTGAGGTCACGGAAATTGTACTAAATTCGATTTCCTGATTTTTCATCAGTTTTAGCATTCCATTATTTTTGTATAACAAAGCAATAATTTTTTTTCCAAGTGGATTGCTAAGATGAACATTTTTCCTGCCTTTTTTCCAAATCATAATATTTTTGAATCATAACATTCATAATAATACCGCTCATAATAATCATGCTTAGTACGCAATTTAATAAAAGTGTAACCTTGCATGCATAGCCAGTTCGGATTCAGAGCTGGGTTGTGAACTAAGAGTGCAGTTTTGTGTCTTAAGCATACAGTCACATACTATGCGAAGCGCGAGACGCCGATTTACGCCTGCTTCCTGGATCTTTCTAGGGCTTTTGATCTGGTTTCCTATGATTTGTTATGGAGGAAATTACAACGGGCTGATTTGCCAATAGAACTCGTTAACATTTTAAAGTTTTGGTATGGAAACCAGATCAACACTGTGCGATGGGCTGGGGCTTTTTCTCGTCCATACGGGTTAGAATGTGGGGTGAGGCAGGGGGGGTTGAGCTCATCAACGCTTTTCAACCTTTATGTGAACGGCCTTATTGCCGAGCTCAGCGGTACCAGGGTTGGATGCTACGTGGACGGTATCTGTATCAATAATATCAGTTATGCTGATGATATGGTGCTGCTGAGTGCGTCAGTCTGTGGCTTGAGAAAATTGCTTGCCCAGTGTGAGGCGTACACCAAAGCACATGGCTTGGCTTATAATTGTAAAAGCCTGTTGTCATGGTCTTTAAGGCTAGGGGTAAAAGCCCTGATAAAGTGCCTCCTGTACTACTGTATGGCACACCTTTGCAGAGAGTGCAGAAGTTCAAATACTTTGGTCATATATTGACCCCTGACCTTAAAGACGATGATGACATTGAACGAGAGCGGAGGGCATTGTCGGTTAGAGCGAACATGTTGGCTCGCAGGTTTGCACGATGCTCACTCCCAGTCAAAGTCACGCTCTTTCGAGCGTACTGTATTTCATTATACACGTGCAGCCTGTGGGCTAGATGTACGCAAAGATTGTACAGTGCTCTCCGCGTTCAGTATAATAACGCGTTTAGGATGATGGTGGGGCTGCCCCGCTTCTGTAGTGCGTCGGGGATGTTCGCAGATGCGCTTGTGGATTGTTTTAACGCAAAAATGCGTAAAAGGTGCGCTTCCCTGGTGCGCAGGGTTTTAGGGCAGCACCAACAGTATCCTAAGCATGATTGCCAATCGCCTGGACTGTGTTTATGTGGGTCGCTGTTGTGCAATTACTCATGGGTTGTTGCAGCAGTGATCCACCGTTATGTGTTGTGTTGTTTGTTTTTATGTGCTTACTAACATAGTCGTAAGTTTTACTAACAGTTTTTGGGTCATGGATACTCGAATATAGATAAATTCTATTCTATTCTATAATTTAAAAAAAAAAACAAAACTGTTCTCATCACTAATTTGCATAATGCCTATTACATTTTTAGTTTCCCATTTGTTGAACATGTGTTATTAAACCTACATATTATAGTTTACGATGAAGTTTACATAGCCAGCAAGAAAAACAATTTCCTAACTTCGTTGATTTATTGCTGTTTAGAAAGTGAATAATTTTATCTTTTTATTTGCAGCTCGGAAAAACTTAATTTTACCCTCACTTTAAAACTACCGCGGGAAACAGCTGCATCGATATGCAAATGTAAAACATTTTTTTCTTTCCACAAAATCATTATTATTCCGTTATTATTTTGTTTCTATCTACGGGATGTCTGAATTTTAAAGTGGAGCAGTTCCAATAACCCGGTTTATTGTTACGAATGGCATACATTTCAATAAACTATATTTGAACTACTTTTATGAAATCCTAGGGATTCCGTCTACTTTTTCATGGAATCTTGATAGAAAATACGTTAAGGCCGCAAAATTCGAACATTAATTATAAAAACACTTTCGTGTAAGTTAATGGCGAACTAAAATAGCAGGGATTTAATTTGTTTCGATTCGATAGCAACAGGTACCTATTCCTAAATTGACCGTTTTATTCAAGTAGTGTAAGAGCTAACATGAATGGTTTTGTATAAAACCCGAAATCAAACTCATCAAGTGCTTAGTTTTTATACAAATAATAATATAAATTACTAGCTGTGTTCCGCGGTTTTACTCGCCGTTTTACTTTTTGCTTTGCCCCTAAGGGTCGTAGCGTGATGTTAAATAGCCAACCATATCTTCCTCAAGAACATGGACTATAAAATGCAAAAAGATTTTTGCAAATCCAACTGGTAACTTAAGAGATTAGCACTTTTAAACAAACTAACTCGTCAGCCTTATTATATTAGTAAAAGTATATACTCGTAGATCGAAAGCTACTACCAAAAATTTGAAAGTTATAACTATTGACGGTCGCTTGACCCCTGAAATCTCATAGCGAATAAGGGCACTGCCTCATTCTACATTCATACGTCCCTTATCGGATTAAGAAATCGATAATCCCGTGAACCTATTTACATAAATTATAGGTAAGCTAGGAAAAGCTGAGTTATGGTTGGGTTAGGATAAGGCAGTGTTCTCATATTCCCCACTGCAAGTGTGAGAAGGGAGTACCGGGGTGGTTTTTAGTCGATTAGAGTCCAACAGACCCCTCCAACCGCCCCAGGGTGGAGGACAGCCGTGTGGATTTTCCACCCCGGGAAAAAAAAGGATAAGGCAGTATGGTATTATTCCCTTAGGGTTTATTTTAGCGGTTTTGGAGATAACTTAATATCGGATGTTATTGCATCTTAGGGCACTTACCAAGCAATATTTTACACTGAGAGGATTACGTAATGTATCTTGTAGGATAATACATTTTCTTATTTTTGTGCTGTTGTACATTATCATCTTCCTGGCCTTGCCCCATTCTACTTGGGGTCGGCGCAACACGTTTTCTTCCTCCATTCTCCCCAGTCAGACGACACGGCATTATTTACTCCTTTATCAGCCGCCCGGGTCCATCTTTAGGTTAAGCCGCACTTGCCTAGGTTGGTCCGTGGATGGGTGACCACCCATTACATACTGAGTTTCCTCCGTGCCTCGGAAAGCACGTTAAGCCGTTGGTCCCGGCTGTCATTTGTAGATCTTTGACAGTCGTTAAGGTAGTCAGTGACTCGAAAGTATGACAACCAGTCTTACCAAACGGTATCGTGTTACCCAGTGCTAGCTGGGTTGTGGAGGTCAGATAGGCAGTCGTTCCATGTAAAATACTGGTATTCAGCTGCATCCGGTTAGACTGGAAGCCGACGCCAACGTGGTTGGGAAAAGGCTAGGTAGATGATCATCAGACTTCACACAATCCATCCATCTTTTCTTTGGCCTTCCTCTCCCTGTCCATCCATGCTGTCGTACAATAAAGACGTAATTTTTATCTAGTATGTAGGTATAGATTTTAGAGCGTAATCTCATATTATCTAATATCGTGTCGTATATTAAGGAGCTCGTGTCTACATAATACCAGCCGCTCGGGTCGATCTTCAAGTTAAGGCTTGCTTACCTTGGTTAGTCCGTGGATGGGTGACAACCAGTCTTGCCAAGAGGTATCTTATTACCTCGTACTAACTGGGTTGTGGAGGTTAGAAAGGCAGTCGCTCCATGTAAAATATTGATATTCAGCTGCATCCTGTTAGACTGGATGCCGACCCCAGCATATATTTGTAGTTGGGAAGAGGCTAGGCAGAGGATGGTCTCATAATTATCGTATAACTAGCTCATGCCCGCGGCTTCACCCGCGTAAGTTCGGTAACTGTCCCACGGAATCGCACTACCGGGATAAAAAATATCCTATGTGTTAATCCCGGTTATAAACTATCTGTGTGCCAAATTTCATCCAAATCCGGTCAGTAGTTTTTGCATGAAAGAGTAACAGACATCCATCCATCCATACTCACAAACTTAAAATATTTGTAGGATATGTAAGCAAAAGATTGTATATCGTGAGTAGATTATGTAGATAATTTCTTTCTAAGTTGATAAGTTATGGAAATATTAGAGATACGCAAATGGATCCCAACCTAATTCTATAATAATGGAAAATAATTTGTAATAATTTAATGAAAAGGGCGTTCTGGAAAATGACGACTCAATAGACATCCATTTTGATTGTGAATTTTCAATGTAAAAACCCATAAAATTTATGCTTAATTGAGGAACAATACAATTAAGAAACTGGTCCTAATTGATGTGTTTAACGAGCCAGAACGGGTAAAACAACAGCTGACCGAGTAATTCTTACATTTTTATTACCCTCACAGAAAATGTAGGAGCAGGTACTTAGTAGGAAAAACAAAACACAACAACTACGCATATAAACAACAAACGTACAAATATGACTGTCAAAAGCCAATAAACGTACGTCTTTGACTAATAATAGTGAATAAACACAGTTTCTGCCAATACTAGAGAAGTTATGAGACGTAGGTACGTAGCAAACAAGTAGAATAAATATAGCTCGTCTTAGAAAGATTGAATCAACAAGTAAACCGACCCGAACAAACATCATTAAACGAACTTATCGATTACGAAACGAATCAAGGTGGAGGTGTTTTGATTATTTGTGTTTGGTAAGTATGACGTCAACTTTGATTCTTGAACGGACAACTCATTACATGCATGAGATCCTGGGTTCGATTGCCAGGTTGAGCAAAGTGTTATAGGGTTTTTTCATCAGGAATTTCTCAGAAGCAGCCACGGAGTCTAGATTTGCCCGGTTAATGGCAATAGCATAACATAATCAGCCTTTAAAGTTCCCACTGCTTGGACACACGGCCTCCTCCCTGGGAATGGGCTATAATTAATCCTCCACGCGGGCCCAGTGCGAGTTGGTAGATGTCACATGTCTTGTCGAATTTTTGGTTCTAGGACTTGCTGGTTTCCTCACGATGTTTTCCTTCACCGTTTTTAAGACCACTCGTAATTCGCGGCCGCCACCACTGGGCCACCGTTGCTCTTCATTGGGCCACCGCTGCTCTGATTACATGGGACTTAGAACATAAGTTCTGGTGAAATGTGGGAGTACTATTTGGCACACCTCTGCCTAACCCTTCGGGGATTACAGGCATGATGTTATATAACTAAGTACATTTTCGTAAATTAAATTAATTTAGTACAACATTTATTTTGTTTACTTGCTAGAAACGTAATACTTTACCTTCTTAATAAACGATGTATGAATTGGATACAATCGTAATTTTAGAATATTTTATCTATATATATAAAAATGAAACCCGTTTTCCTTGGTCACGGCATCACGCGCGAATGGCTGGACCGATTTCACTAATTCTTTTTTTGTTGTATTTGTTATTATTAGGAGAAGGTTCTTACGGAAAAAAATATTAAGAAAATCTGTCAGAAATATTGAAAAATATACATTTAATTTTGCATATTTAAAAAAACGCGCGTAACGAATGTCAATGTCATTCACAGCTATAGACTATATTGAAAGAGCATTGTTTGTTCGGAAACGTGGTTACTTAATTAAATTCTAATTAATTTTTGAAAATAACTCGCCACGGAATATTTATGTATAGATAAATATTATTAAATGTTCTGATTTTATGAAGTTACTAAGGTAAAATATAGGCAGGCGTACCTAAGTGTGGTCTGAGTATATGAGTTTGATTTCAGAACGCATTATACAAACTTCGCATAACCTATTTAGTAATCTGTGGTAGTACATTGGCTTTATAAAAAAAATCTGTGGTAATCTGTGATAGTGATGTGCCAACTCGGAAAAAATATTACTCGATTTAACCCAATGATAGGTAGGTAGGTAAGGTAGGTAGGTAGGTAGGGTAGGTAGGTAGGTAGGTAGGTAGGGTAGGTTAGGTAGGTAGGTAGGTAGGGTAGGTAGGTAGGTAGGTAGAGTAGGTAGGTAGGTAGGTAGGTAGGTAGGTAGGTAGGGTAGGTAGGTAGGTAGGTAGGTAGGTAGGGTAGGTAGGTAGGTAGGGTACCTAGGTACGGTAGGTAGGGTAGGTAGGGTAGGTAGGGTAGGTAGGGTAGGTAGGGTAGGTAGGGTAGGTAGGGTAGGTAGGGTAGGTAGGTAGGGAGGTAGGGTAGGTAGGTAGGTATCTAGGGTAGGTAGGTAGGGTAGGTAGGTAGGTAGGTAGGGTAGGTAGGGTAGGTAGGGTAGGTAGGGTAGGTAGGTAGGTAGGGTAGGTAGGTAGGTAGGGTAGGTAGGTAGGTAGGGTAGGTAGGTAGGTAGGGTAGGTAGATAGGGTAGATAGGTAGGGTAGTGAAAGTAGTAGGCAGGAAAACATGCATTGCAACGCATGCCGGGCACAGCTAGTCACTTTATAAATCCTACTTCACCTGAACCTGCTGAGGTAACGTTAGAATATTCAGGACTATATGATCTCCAATTTCACCGACAGCTGCTGTGTATTAGGTACTTACATAGTCCCGTCACTATGTTAGCAAAAATGCAAAATTTTGAACTGGGAATAATCACTTTTTATTAAAAACATGCACGAGACTTTCATAAACACAGGATTAAAACAAACTATATCTTGGATTCTAAAAGCCCTAATCAAATCAGCACATCTTCAATTCCATCGTATTTATTATTATACTGTTTCACAGGAAAAACAAAAGCCAATCAAATCGGGCGACATGCGATTTTCCTCAAGCTTAAATTGGAAGCTCAGACGCAATCAATGACCTTATGTGATAAAATGGCAAAATCCATTATCGCGTTAGGCGGAAGGGGAGGGCACCGTGGCCCCACTCTAGCCTCTCCTCAAAGAAGGAACTTATCGCCACTATTGTGGGGTGCCCTTCAGTAATTAGCCTCAAGGAACAAAATTTTGCATAATAAGTTAATTAAACAATGTTGTATGTTTACAGCTGAAGAGATTTGTTATTCTGATATGGGTTTCTTCCTTGAAAGCAACTTTGAAACAAAGTTTGTGAAACGTCTCTAGCATTCCAAGTAGTTCCTAAACCCTTTTGAGTCCGAGTTTCAAGTTATTCTTTGTGTATCTTTCTATGAAACGTATCTGAATCATGTTTCACCAACCATAATTTGAAGAAAAAAAATCCTTTGTCCATATTAACAATTTTTTATTATATTTATACAAATTTCTTTAAAAAATATATATAAAACATTAAAATATAAAAAATAGGTGTCGAGAGCAGGGTCCAAGCTACACAATGCGAGCCATATCGAGGAGTACTGCCTTCTGAATCGGGCCCTTGATCCAACCGCCTAACTCTCATATTAATAATTGTAATATCCGCATACCTACCTATAATCTGAAACCTGATCACCTAAGAGCCACATTATCATTTCTGCAACTCAGTTGACGTTATAGAGTACAGTTACTCAAGCTCAAATTACTAATTGCTTTACCATCACTCAAAATCACACATTGCAGTCTCGAATTCAAGTTCATACTTACAAGAAATCGTTACAGAGAATGTACTGTGTGAACCATGGCTGCTAACATTGGATTCGAGGAATTTCGTTTATTATATAAAATGGGCTGAGGACTAGATTAAGGTCAAGAGTAGGCTCATTTTACTGACTGAGAGATGAGGTCGACGATGGAACGACCTAACCCAAAAGAAGCCTATTAGCTCGCGACTTAAATAGATTAGGGTTGGCTTGGGGTTTTGCGATGTTCAAGCGGAATAATTGCAGATGAAAGGTTAAAATTTGTTTTAGAGCCTCATTTTTGACAAGCCGTGTCCCCGATTTTCCGTCGGCAATATGACGAACTTCTGTACAAACTTTCATGCCTTATTTTACTCGTAATCTCCTCCTTGGTTTAGTTTCCTTTGTGGGTTGCTGTGAATTTTTTATTCTTCTAGTCTCAGCTGAGTAGAATGTGCGTTGTCTGTGAGTGAGTTGTGGAGTACTTATCTTTCTAAAACTTTAAGTTATGATGCTTATGCTTCCTACGAAGGACTAATCTCGGCGGTGGACAAATTTAACAGCTTTGAAATGTTGTCACTTTCAGAAGATTAATAAAAATTTAAGTATTGTTGTAAGAAGTAACTACTGTGTACATGATATTCTACCAAAGTTAGATGCAAACTTTCAGTCAAAGAAAAACCGTTGAATTTACCGTCCAAAGAAAAAGCTATAAAGACAATTTTATCAATAACATTTATTTCCCAAATCAAATTGAACCCTTTAAAAGCTTTTACTAGTAGACATTGAGATTACGGAATTGCGTCTGAACGTAATCCGTTTATCTATCAGCCACAGTAACGGCCGAATGTGGAGAGAAAAAGTTGCAATGTCGAATGAATGAAACTTGTTTTTTTAACCAACGAAAAAAATATAGGAGGTTCTCAATTCGACGCGTATATTTTTTCATTTGTTGCCAAAGATTTTTATAAATCAAATCGTAATCGTGGTGTTAAATTTCTTCCTAAAAGTGCGGACTTCATGTTTCCGAGTCCTACTGATTGACATTTTGCTCTCGTGCATTAGTCATATCAACCGCAATATTTGATCACATCTGGGCATAGACTTTCCCCAACCTACGTCACGTTGCCGATCGATTTTGTATTTCTCGCATCACATGAAAACATAGATAAAAAAAAAACAAAAAAAAAATACTCAGCTAAGCTCAAATAACTTCATGCATTTCCAAATATTATCTAAACAAATAGCGTGCACAAACATCCGAAGTGAATCATCAACATTCTGTATTTGAACTGTGCTCTATTTTTGGTCTAAATCGGAAATGTTCTTGAAAGGGTCACGCTGACCGTTAACCGTTGAGCGAGACCTAAAAAATACCGTCTGTTTTGTTCTGTCCCGTCACACACAGAGGTGACTAACGTCGACATAACATTACGCCTGTAATCTATAAAGGGGTTAGGCTGAGGTTTATTGAGGCTGACAGATATTTAAATTTATGTATAAGCTAAATGCCAGGTTGCTACTGCGAAATTTTGGACGTAACAACTAAATAACGCAGCTCATCCTGAGAATAGACCCCAAGACCTCATGATCTGCAACATTGCTGGCGACCACTAAACCAACGAGGTAGACATGAGACATTGACGTCGACGTTCGCATACATGCTCAAATTAACGCCTTGGTTGAGAGGTTGCGTTGTCAAAGCTAAGACAGTGGCTGAGATGTGACCCTTCTCGCTCGCCGTAAGATTCGGCGACCGGAAGTTTTATAATTTGCTCGGTCCGATAACTTCAGTAACGAACAGACGTAGCCAATTCTGCACTGGCGTACTGATGCGTAGTAATGACTCTATTGGCTATTTTGTTAGTGGCGTTACTGAAGATAGATGTATCTAAAGATATAATACGTACGGTTAATTTATAAATTTAACTGAGACATAAACAAATACGAATGGTAAGTGAATATGTCTAATAGAAGACAAAAACATTGTAATTAGTATATTCAATGTGCTTAATATAACATTGGCATTCGTGAACCATATATTTTATAACAGTAAAATATTCGCAAACTCCATTAAAAAATACAGCTAATTTCCAATCGAAATTAAATGCATCCACCACGAACAATTCGTGAAAAAACTCGATACGAAACATTGAATTATTCAAAAATATTCTTCCATTATGAATATGTATGATATTTATATTGTCAAGTTGGACTGCGAGACTATGAACATGGAGTTCCTCTACGTTCATGAATATTTAACAAAGAGGTTGTTGTCTGAGGTTGTGTACTCAATTATAATATTCCACATATTTGCAATGAGTACCGCAGAGCTGAAGGGACGAAAAACAAACACGCAAACTATGTGTTTAATAGTCGTCTTGTAAAACTTGGTTCATTGTAATATACAATAGAACGGTAATTATGAATGCTTAGGTTTCCTCTTTGATATTTTAATTATGATTAGGGATATTCAGATTAACTTAAATAAAGCTACGAATAAATGCTACAATTTTATGCTTATGTATTACATCGCAGTTTCAAATCCAATTCAAGGCAGCTGTAAAACCCTAAACCCATCTTTCTAGGAAATCCCGTTCAACTCACAATTACAATGGATCTAATCTATAAGCTGAGACCCAATTTAAGCTGCCTCGAGGCAAGTACACTCTCCCTGCGGCTGTCGTTAACTGAGGCATTAAATGGCCACTTCAGCAGCTTTAAAATAAATCGAGGCAGACGTCCGTTTATCATTTACCACGGTCCTAAGCACACGGAAAATGGACGCTATTTAAGTGTTGTTAAGGATAATCTTTAGGCGTCGACGACGATGATGAATTAAGAAATAGGGGCGTTTTTGTGGCACTAACTACGCTTTGTCGCAATCATATTATAATTGAAGGGGCCTCGCGTATATTTGCCGTACAGATTCGGAATATAGCTGATTATTTTCGAGGCTGTTGTGGCATTGCTAGGCTGATGTTAAATAATAATACGCTCTATTTCTTTGTTTCAGATTAGCGAAGAAGTTGAAGCCGCATGACGAAACATGGACAGCGCAGGCAACAATACCACATTATATGACGATGACGCGTTATACCCGAGCGAATTGGCTCTTCACAGAGAATTCAGCTCGGCTGATACCATCCTTACAAGTTACATAATATGGCCAGCAGAAAAATGTTTGGAAACATTTCTGTTCAACGGCACACAGGCCGATGAGTTCACGAATAACATTTTCGTATACAATGGCACTCGAGTAATGTGTTTGGATCACGCCCCAGTTTTGACTAAAAGCACTCTTATCAGAGCAAGCGTGCTTTCCGCTATGGCTGTGTTATCATTCTTTGGTAATTTGGCAACGATTATAAGTATACAGAGAGGTAAAAGGGGTCGAGGAAGAGCGAGACCATCTTGGACAGCTATATATAGTTTGATATTCCAACTGAGTATAGCTGATTTGTTGGTGACTGTTTTTTGCATAGCTGGCGAAGCGGCTTGGTCTTTTACTGTGCAATGGTACGCTGGGAATATAGCATGCAAATTGTTCAAGTTCCTGCAGATGTTCGCTTTGTACCTCAGTACTTTTGTGCTTGTGCTTATTGGAGTGGACAGATGGCTCGCTGTAAAGTACCCGATGCGAAGTATGGCGACAGCTACGAGGAGCGGAAGACTTGTAATTATCGCGTGGGTGCTGAGTCTCGTCCTAAGTGTGCCACAGGTCAGTGCTCATTAATAGCTTTCACGAAGTTTCTAGCAACATTTTTTTTGTTTTCCAGCAATAAATTACAAAGATAAAGTACACGAAAGTAAAGATACTGACTTAAATGTCAAGTAAGAGGCTGCTTAACTTTGCCCACACTTTGATATCCGGAGCAATTAAAACTTCTGACACATAATTATTGCAGAGGAGACAAGATTAAAGCGACACGTACCAGAAAACGTTTTATTATCAACACACATACATACAAATTGTAGACGTGTGTAGAATACAAAAGCTGTCAATTGGAATTGGTATTTTTGGAACAATATCAACACTGTTCCAAAAATATATTTTGTATCGAATAGACATTCGAGGTAACGTGATTTATTGCCTAGAGCCTGAAGTTTCATAACTAAGTGAAGAGCACATCGGTGGTAACAATTTGACATTGAAAACACCTTTATATCTCAGTAGTAAGGGTGATTTTCATTGTAGGTGATCGTGTAGTGTTCTGAACTCTGATGTGTGATTTAATACTAGGTATAGCTGTTGCCCGCGATCTTCATTCACGTGAAATTATTATAAAAACACATGATTTCATTTGATTTTATGATTAGCTGGAACAAACAGACAGACACACAGACCGACAGACAGACGAAAATTGAAATAAATTTGTTTTTGTTATAAGTGCTGTATATATTTACATAGGCATTCAGTAAAAAGCTGTTATTTTGATATTACAAACAGACACTTCTATTTTATTTATTTGTATAGTATAGCTGTATAATTGGGTTGTACGTAGTAACTATTACTTCCATGCAAAGAGTAAACACAAAAGGAAAAAATAAAACCAAAATCATTTTCAGCCATTCCGACTACACTTCGACTAAAACCTATATAAGTAAATAATTAAATTTATCATAGAAATCGCGTATGAGGTTACTAACAAAATTTTAAACATTATTATCTTTTGAGTCTGTTGGTCGAATTTGATGAAATAAACGCTAAATGTTATTCAGAACAATGCTCCTTATGTTTCAATTTTGCATACAATGAGGGGTTTTTACATGATGCGCGCACAAACGAACAGACAAACCGACAAACAGACAAAAATTCCAAAAATGGTAGAAATGGGTTCTGTGTGTGATCCTTTAACACCCCTACTATGTTTTTTCTAAATATTTTCAATGTACAGATTTATTATATGTAGGTATAGATAGATGATTGATCTCCCGAAAAAAAAATAGTGTGTTCATTATTGCTAAGCTGAATTTGATTGAGTGTCTTAGCTTTAGTGGTTGGCAGTGGTTCAGGTTACATCTGCATATATCTATGAATAAGAGATGTACTGAAAGGCTCCGACTAAGTCGGCAAATAGCACCGAATATCCGGCTAGAGTAGCTAATTTAAATTAAATTATAACCTGAGCGAACAGTTAATCGTTTTATTTTATAAACGGGCAGGCGCATTACTTTGTGTAATTTATTTCATCAACTGTTCTCAAAAACGGTGAATGAAAACATCGCGAGGAAATCGGCATGTCCTAGAACCAAAAATTCGAAGATATGTGACATCTACCAACCCGCACTGGGCCTGGTGGATTATAACCCATTCCCTTTCATAGAGAGGAGGCCGTGTGCCCCAGTAGTGGGAACATTATAGGCTGATTATGCTATATGCATAGCATAATCAGCCTATAATGTTCCCACTGCTTACATTTCTTATATTATTATGTATAATCTAGTAATCGTTACTTTTCCTGTGGTAGTCGATAATTGAACGTAAATTAGGAAAAATAATTATAATTTCAACTGTATATAATTATGTACTGTAAAACGCCATGGAAATTGCTGATGCCCCCGGAACTCTTCTGAAAGCAATTGTTGCATAAATATAAATTTATAAGATAGATCATAGATGTCTTTGTAAACATTTTGTTGAAGAGTGTTTTCATAAACGATTGCATTGTTTTTGGTTTTCTGCATTGGCAGCGCGGTTGCATTCTCTTTGGTATAGAAAAATGTCATGTCGTTTGTGTTCGATAGTAAATATCGTCTTTATAGAAATCTAACGTGAGTTTTATTGAAATATTGCCAAAATCCAATAGCAATAATAGGCTTTGCCGACTAGCCGGCCTTTATGCAACCGACTCGTCAGCCAAAGTCATAGTCACAGCCGGCCCATATCTATAATGAATAGGATAAAACAAAGTCACTTTTCATATCTGACTGTACAACAGTGTTGTTCATTTTAACTGCGCCACGACGGATTTTACGCGATAATTATTCGTCATTAGGTATTTAGACTTAGAATTCAGAATGGTTTAATTGGTTTATGTGTATAATCCATAACGAGGCATTTTAATGTGTGTAATTCGCATTACAACGAAATTTTAATCTTAAGTCGTAAAATCCCTTTAAATATTTATTGTTCTCATTTGTGCTCGGCTGATGGCAATAGGCTCGGCGTCTATTACATGAGATTTGCGAAATGTGGGTGTACTATTAGGTACACCTCTGCTTAACCCTTCGGGGATTACAGGCGTGATGTTATGTTATCATTTTTTTGTAATCCAGAAATCGTCTATACTGTTTGTAACAAGCAATCCCCTGTGTGTGTTTTATTCATGAATGAAAACGTAATTAAAACTAAACTAAGAGGCATACGGTACACTTCTGAGTTGTGAAGGGCATATTTGTAACATTAAAAACAGCTGTTCCAACTATGAAATGGTATTATCTATCTATCTATCTATATATATAAAATTCAAAGTCCTGACTGACTGACAGAGATATCAACGCACAGCCCAAACCGCTGGTCCTAGAGCAATGAAATTTGGAGTGTGTATTCTTTGTGAAGAGTAGGTATCCACTAAGAAAGGGTTTTTCGAAATTCTACCCCTAAGAGGGTAAAATGGGGTGTTGAGTTTTCTATGAAAGTTTTTATTCTCGCGGTCGATGGACTTGAAAATTTGTGTACCTACTCTGCAGTTACAATTATGAGAAACGTGTATCAAATTTTTTCCAAAATCATCCCCCAATATGAAATTCAAAGTCCTGACTGACTGACTGATATATCAACTTGCAGCCTAAGCTGCTGGTGTTAAAGACATGAAATTTAAAGGGTGTATTCTTTGTGAAGAGTAGGTATCCACTAAGAAAGGGTTTTTCGAAATTCCACGCCTAAAGGGGCGAAATGGGCTTGTGAATTTTCGGTAAAACTTTTTATTCTCGGGTCGATTGACTTGAAAGTCTACATACTCTTCAGTTAAAATTATGAGAAATGTGTATCACAGTTTTTCCAAAATCATCCCCCAATATAAAATTCAAAGTCCTGACTGACTGATATATCAACGCACAGCCCAAACCACTGGCTCTAGAGAAATGAAATTTGGAGGGTGTATTCTTTGTGAAGAGTAGATATCTAATAAGAAAAGGTTTTTCGAAATTCCACCCCTAAGAGGGTAAACTGGGGTGTTGAATTTTCTGTGAAACTTTTTACTCTCGGGGTCGATTGACTTCAAAGTTTGTGTACATACTCTGCAGTTAAAATTGTGAGAGATGTGTATCACATTTTTTCCAAAATCATCCCCCAATATAAAATTCAAAGTCCTGGCTGACTGATATATCAACGCAGAGCCCAAACCGCTGGTCCTAGAGAAATGAAATTAGGAGGGCGTATTCTTTGTGAAGAATAGGTATCCACTATGAAAAGGTTTTTCGAAATTTTACCCCTAAGAGGGTAAAAATGGGTGTTGAGTTTTCTATGAAACTTTTTATTCTCGAGGTCGATTGAATTGAAAATTTGTGTACATACTCTTCAGTTAAGAAGAGATTAATTATGAGAAACGTGTATTACAGTTTTTCCAAAATCATCCCCCAGTATGAAATTCAGTCCTGTTTTTTTTCGGTTTTTTCGTCATGGGTGTCATTTTCGTGGTTTTTGGGGTCGCCAATGACGAAAATGAGGTCAAAATATAAAAATTCAAGACGACGCCCATGAAGATTTTAGGTTTTTTCGTCATGGGTGTCATTTTCATGGATTTTGGGGTCGCTGATAACGAAAATGTGGCCAAAATGTAAATCGATGATGGCGCCAGCAAAAAAATTCAGTTATTTCATCATGAGTGTCATTTTCGTGGTTTTTGGGATCGCTGATAACGAAAATTAGGTCAAAATGAAAATTCAGGGTGGCGCCGATGAAAATTTTCGGTTTTTCTTCATGAATGTCATTTTCGTGGTTTTTGGGGTCGCTGATAACGAAAATGTGGTCAAAATGAAAATCCAAGATGGTGCGGACAAAAATATTTGGTTTTTTCGTCATGGATGTCATTTTCATGGTTTTCAGGGTCGCTGATATTGAGAATTAGGTCAAAATGAAAATTCTAAATGGCACCAACCATTTTTTTTTTTTTTTCATCAGGGTTATCATTTTCATAGTTTTTGAGGTCACTGATAACGAAAATGAGGTCCAAATAAACATAGGAAAAAAAAACAATTCTCATTTTTTGCTTCGGTTTCCCCTGACTCAATTTTCACCCTTCGCCACTGGTACCTACCAGTGGCAAAGGGTCCACTTAGAAAGGGTTTTTCGAAATTCCACCCCTAAGAGGACAAAATGGGGTGCTGAGTTTTCTGTGAAACTTTCTATTCTAGGTGTCGATAGACTTGAAAGTCTACATACTCTACTTACAGTTTTTCCAAAATCATCCCGCAATATAAAATCAAAGTCCTAACTGACTGACTGATATATCAACCACTGGTCTTAATGACATGAAATTTGAAGGATGTATTCTTTGTTTTGAAATGGGGGTTGAATTTTCTATGAAACTTAATATTCTCTGGGTCGGTTGACTCAAAACTTAATGTACACATCACTCTTCAATTAAAATTATGAGACACGTGTATCACAGTTTTTGATATAACACGATATAGTTTAGAAATATTTTTATTTTCATTTTTTAATTTACGACCCAAAAGTGGCTCCCATGTTTAAAATTAATTTATACGTCCGTCTTTGAATCAATGACTTACATAATGTGTACCAAATTTCAACTCCATCGGTCCGGTAGTTTCAGAGTAAATTGGCTGTGACAGACGGACAGGCAGACAGACAGACACGCGAGTGATCCTATAAGGGTTCCGTTTTTCCCTTTGCGGTGCGGAACCCTAAATACTAATATTACATAAATATATCTTACATAAACTATTTTTTAATGCGAAAGTTTGGATGAATGGATGTTTGTTACTCAATCACGCCAGAACGGCTGATCAGATCTGGATGAAACTTGGCACAGAAGTAGATTATAGTCTGATACAAATAGATATAGATTACTTATTATCCCAGAAGTAGGCAAGATCCCGTGGGCAATTCCCGAACTGCACGCGGGCGAAGCCGCGGGCAAAAGCTAGTTTACTATAGAAATACAAGCGCATTGTTTTCAACGTTACATAGAATTTGGTACGATTTCACACACTGGCCGGTAAAAATTTGACACGCGTTGTAAGAATGAATATTTTTAGCCTTGACGTGAACAGTTCTTTTGATTATACAACATGTTCGGTTTCTGTAATAGTACATATTCATTTTTAGGGGTTCCGTAGTTAATAAGTGAAAGCAAAGAAGATCAGATCGTTACACCTCCTCCGGCATATTCACTTATAATAAAAAAACTACAAAGTAGGTGAATATTGTTATCTCTTCCCAAGCCAAGCTATTGCTAACAAATCACTAACTTACAAATTATTGATAACTTTTATTTTCATGTATTGCTATTCAGATTCACGTGTAAAGCTCAACATATAAAAAACCTGCACTTATCTCAAGTGCGTGTTTTTTTAAGTAGAAAGGGCAAAATAAAAAAAACCGGCGTAGTGCGATTCCGACTTACGCACGAAAATCATTTTTTTTTGTACACACAGATACATAACAGGTCAATATATTTACATAGAAGAGCAAAAAGAACATAAAATAAGAACATGTCTGTTAAATTGTATGGGAGCCCCACTTAAAATTATTTTTTTATTCTGTTTTTCAGTATACGTTGTTATAGTGGCAACAGAAATACTTCATCTGTGAAAATTTCAACTGTCTAACTATCACGGTTCATGAAATATAGCCTAGTGACAGACGGACAGACAGACAGACTCTTAATAATAGGGTCCCGTTTTACCCTTTGGTTACGGAACCCTGAAAAATAAAAAATAAACTTGAAAATATTATTCCATATTATTCCTTAACACAGGAAGAGATCGAGAGGACACTTTCCAATATTTTCTCTAGGGTACATCTAATTAAATCTTGTGACTGTACATTTTCTTTTATTTTCTTGCTTTCGTAGCAGTATCAACGATACGAGTTCCTTATGCATTTGACACAATCTACAACTCTACACAACTCGACATTATAATGTCAATGGTCTCACTGTATTGAATATCAGTCTATTATTCGCTTGAAACTGATCTGATAGTTAGAAACATCGGATGACAATATTTACAGAATTTGTGGGAAAAATATTTTATAGAAGTAAGTTTACTTTCGCAAAACGTTAACTTCAATATCTACCACCTCATGACCACGACATCATCTTGTCTCAGAGCAGTATAATAAAATTGGAAAAGTAAGATGAAAGTTGGTGAGAACTAAGAAACAGCTTAATGCCAATCAACAAAAAAATAAGGGATTGTCTTCAAGGTCTTAAGCGAAGCCATCCATTGGTCTGTAAGCAATTGCTTTTAGGGATAACACCGCCGTAAGTACAGTGCAATTTTTGTTTATGGTTTCTTTCTTTTATCTTTTTCCTGTTAGTGTACAGTAAAAAAATCCCAGTTTATTTATTGTTCTCACAAAACCGTTGTAAGGCTGCTTTCACACCAAACGTCACCAATTATGAACGTCAATTTCAAATTTTATTGTATGAAACAGAGAAGCGGAAACAGAAGATTATGACGTAGAAAAACTGAGATTCCGTGTCTCACTGTTGGAGTGATAAACAAATATCAAAAATGTATCATTCACTTCGAAAACCACAAATCAAATTCCTCAAGATAAGATTCGCAGCCAATATCTGAGTAATAAGGTAGACTATGTTGTTCATACGTAATCCCTCAGCCCATTAGTTACATGTAATATATTGCTGCTCCATCTAGAATATTGGATCGAAAACCACAATAGTCTACGTAGAGATATCTAAGATTTATTTAGGTCATCAGATTTAATGCAATCGCAACATAAGCTGGTAGAATATTTTAAAATGAGAAAAAACGAAGTATTCTGTTCAACGAAACTTAACATAAATCATGCCTGTTTTTCCCGAAGATTTTAGGTAGGCCCACATTTCACCACTTATGTTTAAGTCCCATGTAGGTAATAGGGGCGTTCCTCTGCCAGCTTAATCCAGGATTTTTCTCGATGCACGACGGCAACCATCATCATCATCATTTCAACCGAAAGACGTCCACTGCTGGACATAAGCCTCCCCCAAGTGTCGCCACATTGACCGGTCCCGTGCGACTCGCATTTAGCAGATCCCATGGCAACATGGTGACCAACATTTTTTTCCCCAAAACCCACTCGGTCACAGCTTTACTCCACTGTTATCACCGCGCCTTGCTATTTAGGTCGTTTGTGTTCCAGAACCAGTCCCAGCAGTGGGTGAATTCAGGTACTGGATGATGATTATGATGATGATAAACCGGGCATACATTTAGACCTTGGGCAGCTACTGAGAAAGAATAAGTTATCATTATAATAATATTCTAAAACCATCTGCCAGAGAAAGAACAATTTCAAACTTTCCGAAAGCCAAATAAAGTTCTATAGAAATCAAATTCTTTACAGGAGGAAATACATAAAATCTCCCTTATGCCCCGCCTTTTATTGGTGACACAATAAACCGAGCATCACTGATGGTACTAAACCAAGCTCGGTTCAAGTCAATAAAAACAAATCATGAATTCTTTTTTCGCTTGTTCTTTGTCCCAATCAATATTGTTCTCAAGTATATGCAATAAATCCTGAGTAAATGGCTTTGTATAAATCGAAAAGAGAAGCAATATTGGTGCTGTGACTGTTATTGTTTTTTTTTTTTTAAGTTAGTGTTTTTGCTGTGTGGGCGTGAAAGTCCTGCGTTAATAAATCACCTTCCAAATATATTTTGCTACCCCGATCTTACATCACGTTTTCAGAACTCAATGAAATTAGGTTGCTGGAATTGAATTGTGTTCGTAGCAAAAAGTAAAATATACAACGTTTTAGTTGCTTTATGAAGTGAATTATCATTACCCCCTGCGCTTTTCGCAATTTATTTTTTGTCGTGACATTTTTATGGTCTTCCAGTGTTTTCTTTTTCCAGACTTATCTATCAGTCGTCCTTTTTTCTAGTTATATCATTATCCACACAGCGCATTCATAGTTTCTTTAGTTTTCCATTACTTTTATAGCCGTCTACAAAATATACAACATAACTTTATAAAGAGAGGTGGGCAAAGATCGTCACTCCGGACGCCTGATGGAGGAAATGTACGTCGAGGTAGACCGCGGCGGGATGGTCTGACGATCTGATCTTGCTTACGGGCAAACGTGGCCAGATATCGCACAAGATAGAGATGTTTGGAAGGTGAAAGACGAGGCCTTTGCCCAACAGTGGGACACATGACAGGCTAAGAAAAAAAATCTGTGAAGTGAATGAAATCGTTAAAATTGACATGGGGTTACAGTTTAATACGACATTTTGAAATCTCTTCAACTTTTCTATGGATTATCTTTTCTTAGGGATCATATTACACAGGAAAATTCTACTGGGAAGCTATTAGAATTTCTAGTGCTTTAGTTTTAAGTAGTTGGCAACACATTTAGTTCCGTCTTAGAAGACGGAACTGAGAACGCAGAAAATTTTGTAATATGAAACCTACTCTCGGATTTGTTTTTATGTTTTGTTTTGTATTTATTTCCCTTTAGTCGTTGAGTACCTAAAACGCAGTCTGCCAATTTCGCGTTATGCCTAGACCTAACAAGTGATCAGCATATTGATATTTAGACCAATTGCGTATTATTTCGTAACTTGTTGTAATATGGGAGAACCTGAAATAGATAGATTTTATTTAATTTATTTTTAGAACGTTAAAGGGAAAAGTATGCTTGTGAAGACTATAAACTTGGCAAAGTAATTGTTTTTTGTTAGGAGCTCGTTGCTAAATTAACAGCGCACGGGTAATCGCTAAGGTCGGTCCATATATGGGGACCATCCATTACAAACCGAGTTTCTCCGTGCCTCGGAAAGTACGTTAAGCCGTTGGTCCCGGCTGTCATTTACAGATCTTTGACAATGTTTCGTTACAGGTAGTCAATGGGACGAAAGTCTGACAACGCATTTTATTACGGGGTATCTTATTAACCTGTACCAACTGTGTTGTGGAGGTCAGATAGGCAGTCACTCCATGTGAAATACTGGTGTTCAGCTTCATCTAGTTAGACTGGAAGCTAACCCCAATATAACTGGGAAAAGACTACGCAGGTTTTAGGGTTCCGTACCTCAAAAAGAAAAAACGGAACCATTACAGAATCACTCGCTTGTCTGGGGGTATAACGTGTTACATATCAAATGAAAAAAGTCATTGTGAGAATATCAATTTTTTTTTAATAATTTTTAGATAAATAGTTTTGACAAACAGACAGAGTTACTTTCGCATTTATAATATTAGTAAGCTGACCACCATAGCTGCCGATAAGAAATTGGAAAATACGTAGGCACAATTTAGTCATAAATATATTTTTGAAGAAAAAAGAACTAGAGTGAAAAAATAACTTTTTTCACTGAATTTCCCGTCAGTAGCCCACCCTTTCATAATATTTTCACGACGAAAACGATTTAGTTAGTGTTGTTTTAGTATTACTGAACAAACACTGACAGTTTGTTATCTTACACTCAAACAAATGTTATGACACAGCTAAAGTATTTGAGAGGACATAAAAATCCATTTGAAACCGCACACAAAAAAACTCTCTCTAACGTAACTGCAACTCATTTCAGGGAAAAACAATTTTGTTTTTCACAAAAATAACAAACATGTTACAAAAAGGTATTTATAGCATACATTTACGAGCAAACTATGTTAATACGTGCCTAAATCATGGTCTTTAGACGATACACTGTGATAAAACCATGGTGATTCGGCTGGTTGGGTCTGGATGGTCCTTTGAAAGTCGGTATGCCTGGCACGTTAATTTGCGGAAGCCAGCAATATTTGTTTTTTGGTGACTCGAAGCATTTTCGAAACTATTACCTGTACGCTATTTTGTTGTAAATATTCTCAGTTTATTTCTAATAGATGTTTATTTCGATTTTCAACGTAAATAGGTGACTCAGATCACAATGTCATGATATCATTGTGAATCAAACGACTTGGCGTCCTTGATGATTTTCATGGAAATTCCTACGTATCCGGCAATAATTTCTAACAATGGACGCAATGAAGAAACAGATGTGTAAATGTATAGTGTTCTTGATTCAGGAATGGTATGTGTAATCAGATGATGAATCTTTAAAGGTTTATTAAAAATATTTGTAAAGCGTATTTTGGTCGACGCAATAAGTCTCATCTGTATTGATTTTGTTAGCAGTTACTTATATTGGTATCGTTAGCAATTGTTCACGTACAACACGCCCAAGCGTTCACAAAATATCATTTCTATTGTGTTGTAAAAGAGTGTTCACGTTAAGTCGATCACAACAGTGGTACCATTTTAACCATGAGCTAGCTTGTCGTATTCCGGAGTTTACATGGAATAAAAGTCTAGCTGTCGTTTGTTTTGGACTTGACTACACAGATGCGAATAACATGGGTGTGGAAATACTAACAAGTTTCGCAATTTTAGAGAAAGATCAAGCAGATGGTCGCAAGGGCTACAGATCTAGCAAAGTTTTATTGCGTTTACCATTAGAAATTTTTTATTTAGCAGAAGGAAGTTTGGTTACGTGCCCAGTTAATGACAATACCTTGACCACAATTAGATAAGACTTAAAACATTACTATTTAGATATGAGTATACCTTGCATAGAAGGACAGGTGCCTAGGGGGCCGTCTCCACGAGCGAGAGAATCGCGGCGATATTACGTATTTGTATGGGATAATATCGCCGCGATTCTCTCGCTCGTGGAGACAGCCCCTAAATTAGGTACTATAAGGAATACTCTGCCTATCCTTTAGATAACTTAGAAAAGATGTTTTCAATACACTTTCTTGAAAACTGGTTCTTATCGCACTACGACTAGGTTCAACATCCAATGTATTTCACACGCGTGGATTTTTAATATTTTCCGCAGACATTCGAAAATAAAAATTTCCACTAAACTATACTTAAACTGAGTCCAAATGGGTTCAATAACTATAGTCGACGGTGATTGTTTTTTTTTAAATCGCAGCAAAGATATTTAAATGTGTATGTAAAAATATTTACGCGTCAGTATTTTTTGAGTATTATTAAATTGTGTTTATAAATAGAATATCGTAGATAAATATGATTATTTAAAACAAATATTTACTTTTATGAACAAATTAACGTTTACGTTTTTGTGTTCTAAATTCAAAAATATTTGAACTTTCTATTTTTCATATTAGGCTGTTTAACGGCATCATACCTTTGCTTCTTTTTCAACCTGACGAAAGCAAAGCGCGGAAAAAAAGAAAATTAAATCATAGTTTCCTAATCATTCCTGACAAAAATACTTTCCGTTCTAATATTTTATTTCTTCGAAAGTATATCAAAATGTACTATTTTTAGAATAATATATATTTTTAGACCAATAAGCTTTTCTCAGAAAAAAAGCAACGAATTATGGTAAGAAAACTAGACCTGAAACAGATAATTATAGGTATTAAACCCTTGTTTTATATGTCTTTTTTATGTAAAATGGGCCTTCTCTTGACCTCAATCACGCAGTCATGATTGCAGTTGAAAATTAGTTCTGAAATCGTGTAAACGCAATATGGTTCGAGACAAACGGTAGGTCAACCGGATTGTGTTTCATGGAAACTAATTTTATTGCAAAGAAAAAGTAGTACTGCAAAAAAAGAAAAGTAAAAGGAAGGAAGGAAAAGTAGTATAATTGCATTACGTCATCGTCAGTGGATATTTGAATCACAGTGTCAAGAAAAAAAATAGGTTCTAGGTACTTCTGGTTATATATTAAGTGATCTTGAATGAAAGGAATTTAGGAAGACTGTAGTGGCATTACTTAAAGTACTTCAGCAACATCTTACAAAAAATTACTACAGCGCCATCTATGACACAAATAAAAAACTAACACCAGAATTATAAATCGCGCAGAACAAGTTATTATGGACCTATGACTATATAGAAAAAGCCTACGACAACTTTACTGTCGGGCAGTAGCCCAACAGACACAACACCCTTTTGGTCGGAGGCAGCAAACTATTCCTGTTGTAATAAAAGTTAGACCGTTAGAAAGAACACTAAAATTGTATTTAGGGTGTACCCATCAAAAAGTACCAAGATTGTTTTAAATTAAGTTCAAGGTACATTTTTCTTCGGTTATAAAAAAACAACTGTTTCCTACAAAAATGCAGTACGTACACTATGGAACAGCAGATTTTTTTTTAATAACCGATGAAAAATTTCTATGTGGGGAGGCTGAGAATCATGTACTGAATACGTGGTAACCGTTTTCGCGTCGGTGTCCCTTCCACCCCGTATATAACTACATAATATTGTTAAGAAACTTATCAAATAACTAAACGGCAATTCAGAAAATAAACAGTCCACGTTAGTTGTGACTGTATCTTGATTCTCAATATTAACTTAGGAGTTAATTTCCGGTGGTGGGTGTGGAATCGATCCTCGGTTAAGCAAACTTTATAAAATAGAACTTTAACTAATAGAACTATTGGAACTGTCTTCAACTTTAAATAATCGGTTTTATAACATTTATCGACACTGGTTCGATGCCAAACTAAAACGAAGTTAGGTGACAATGCGGATTAACAAATCAAATTAAATTAACACTTAGGCTCGTTTTAAAAAATAAACAAATCCTAGACATTTTAAAACGTCATTCAGTATCTGTCATTTTCGAGTTATTGACAGAAATGGAACGATACCGATGCTTAAATTGTATTTAGTAATTTGCATTTTACAAGCGACGCAAAACATTTTTCATTCACACTACAAAATATGAATTTGCTTTGAGATACCAACTACAATAGTCAATAGGCTCGCCCTCTATTACATTGGACCTAAACATAACTGGTGAAATGTGGTTTTACTAATAGGTACACCTCTGCCTAATCCTTCGGGGATTACAGGCGTGATGTTATGTTATACCAACAACAACGTAGAGTAATTTTTTAAACTGTCATTGTCACAGAACATATAAATATGTTCTGTGGTCATTGTCACTAACATAAACACTAGAAAGGGGATATTGGCACATACAACAACACACAACAATCGGAACTAATAACAACAACTATTACAACAACAACAATACAACAACACAACACAATACAGTAACTCACAACACAATGAGACACAATGTAGTATGTTCTTTGTTTTACTATTAGTTGTAAAACTCATGAAGTTGAAAACAATTTAACTAATTTAGAGAGAAATTCGCTATTCAGGAACTCTTTGACCAGATTAACCAAAGTTTCGGTTTTTCTTCGTTCCTAGTGAGTCCTTTCTCCCCCCGAGAGAGAAGTTTAAGTCAACTCGCCAGTTTTTAAGACAGTCTTTGTTCCGATTATGTCCTGATGATAGATAGTGACCTGTTATAAGACATGATTTGTTACGTATGGGGACATTGTGACATGATATCTTAACATGGATTCAGTCAAAGAGATTTAAAACAGTTATAGAGCGGACATTGGAATATTGTCATACAATAATTTTCATCCCGAACTTTTTCGATTTTGACACACGAATGCTACCTGACAAGTGATCGTATGACACTAGTCAGAGCGACTTGTTACTAAGTGGTAACAAGTTTTAGATTACGATTTTCTTCGTATTACCCCGTCCATCGCTCATTTATATTTGAATATCTTTGGATTCAGTAACACACACCAACACTAAACAAAAAAATCAAACAGCCAATTCGATAGCGCGATTTTTATCTTACACGTTATCTCAAAGATGTTTTACAAGAATTGAAATGTGTAACGGCTGTAAAACCCGCCACTCTCTGAGGTTTTTTTTATACTGGCCTATACCTGGTAACTTTCTGGTTATAATGATAGTAATTTTTTTCCCGGTTTTATTATTTTATTTAAATACCATCAGGACCCCTATGCACAGCGTCTTGCGTGTTATAGTGCCCATTACCGTAAACAGCGGTTTTCACTTCAAAAACAAAAGTCATTTCCCAGCAATTATGTTTGCTCTAAGAAAGTTGTTTGAAGTCTGATGTACAGAATGCATAGTTGACGGTTATTTGATGGTGTTCTGCCTCGTTGGTATAGTTTTCACAAGCAAGTTCGATTCCCAGGTCGGGCATTGTCATTGCGTTTTTACATAACAAATTTCTCAGTAACAGCCGCGTAGTCTAGATTTATGCCCGTTTAGCAATAGGCTCATAGGGGGCGACCCGTTATCGAACCTAGACATAACTGGCGAAATGTGGGTGTACCTACTTTTAGATTTAGCTAGGGTTTGGGAATTCCTGACAATTTCAAAGTCCCGGGACACGAGCCAGCCTACAATCAAATTCCCGGGAATTCCCGGGACTTAGAGACTTTTAAGTCTTTTTTTAAAACGTACAGAAAGTTTGGAACAACTGTATAAATACAGTAGTTCCAAACTTTCTGTACGTTTTCCGGTTGCTTCAAACAACTGAAACTCCTTTTTAGGGTTCCGTACCCAAGGGGTAAAACGGGACCCTATTACTAAGACTTCGCTGTCTGTCTGTCTGTCTGTCTCCAGGCTGTATCTCATAAACTGATAGCTAGAAAGCTCAAATTTTCACAAATGATGTATTACTATTGCCGCTATAACAACAAATACTAAAAATTAAAAAAAATATATTAAGGGGGGCTCCCATACAACAGATATGATTTTTTTGCCGTTTTTATAGATAATGGTACGGAACACTTCGTGCGCGAGTCCGACTTGCACTTGGCCGGTTTTTTTAATGTTACTCTTATTTTTTTGGCAGAATAGAATCTCGGGTACATTTTCTTGGATATTTTTTATTGCTTGTTCCATTTGATTTACAAAAGACTCGTAAGGCTCGTTGTGTACTTCAGAGCTACTGGTACTAGGTTCAGCGCCCATTATTTCAACATCTGGTGTCAGGATACTAGGGTTATTTTCGAAAAGCCTACAATACAGTTCTTCCGCAAAGCGCATTAGTGTAGCTTTACTAATATTCGAGGTAAAAAGTCCGTGTTTTGTAACAATTTCGACAATCTTGTCTCATCTCGAGTCTCGACCCGAAAGTCCCGGGACTCGAAACAACTAAAATTACGAAAAGTCCCGGGACTTCGAGACACGAGACGTCCCGGGACCCAAACCCTTGTACACGCCTTACCCTTCGGAGATTAAAGGCGTGCTATAATGTATGTTTTTAAAACCATGTATTTTATTGTTTCAGGCAGTGGTATTCAGAGTGGCCCAAGGGCCGTTCATTGAAGAGTTCCATCAGTGTGTGACCCACGGGTTCTACACGCAGCGGTGGCAAGAGCAAGCGTACACTACGCTTTCATTGATCTTCATGTTTATACTACCTCTAGTCATATTAGTCTCCACTTATGTTTCTACAGTCAGAACTATTGCAAGTAAGTATTGGTTTATTTTTTTTAACGACTCTTTTTTAATTTTATGTCCATGGAAGGTGTGATAAACACGTTCGGGTCGGCCATAATTCGGCTCGGTAAACTCGAAAAAATGTAGCTATATGTTTTGGAAAGAGCTGCTCGCGTTAGCTCGCATTGTATCGAGCCCACCTGATCATGATTCAACGATGGTAGATGCCGACCGGAGCGTTCCGAACGGTACGAGCCGGACGATAGCAGAATATTTGTGCAGTGATTATTTTTAGTCGGATTTTTTATTCTACAAATAATGTCGAAAAGAATGTACCGTGTCAAACAAACATTAGCATCCCTAACAGTAATCGATTTTTGACCCATTTCCTACGGGAAATCGAGAATCCCATTGGATCAATGCACACCGGTACAGATAATACTATTTTCGGCCATTATTTTCTTGACATTAGGGTGACATTAAGTGACATTAAGTGTTATCTGAAGTTGTTCAAATGGTGTAGTAATGGCGAGGTAAAATAGATTCAGAAAGAAATAAAAAAAAAATGGACACAGGGAAATAAAACTAGAAAAGTAGAGTTACGTAACTGTTTGTGTGTCCAACCGCGCGTCATGGCTCTTGTTTTTTTTTTTGACAAATGTGTAACTCCGTTTTTATCACTGAGTAACCCCCACTCAGTGAATATTAAGTATTTCTGAGAGGGCTCTATTGATGTTTGCTCGATTTTTGACGATTGTCATTGTTGCTTGACATCACAGAACATAAAAAACAGTAGAAGTCGCATGTGGGCGGGGCGCGCGTACCCCGAGGTTTGCGCTGTTCCGCAAAGTGTTTCCCCCACGCACACGCCACGCACATCAGTCTAGACAGAAGCGTCACAGTGACAACAACTAAAAAAAAAAACTAAAATGCCTTATTGTGCAGTTCTAGTGTGTAAAAACGATAGCAGAACCAAAAATGTATCAAATGGTGGTATATCATACCATCGGTAAGTCTTAATTTACTTTATTTCGATTAAAATTTGAAAAACATTATTTTATTAAACAAGACAAGTACAAATAGACTTTATTGGTTACACGATAGGGTCTACTTTCTTTTAAACTCCATCATATTATTCTCGAAGATTCCAACTACGCACATGTCACAGTCCGCTACTCAATTAGAGATTGACGTTATCGAAAATGAGTTATCGATATTTTAAACTTTAATGTTCTATGATGCATCGGCGAAAAATTAACCCTGTGTGCGTGTTGTGTGTTTTCATGAATTGTTCAAACCTTTTTTTAAATTTTCCTTATCCAGGTTTGAAATAAGTTTAAAATATGTTTTAAATATAAAAAGTGGGTTTCGTGTATTATTTTATTTTATGTCTTCAGATTTCCTATGGATCCAGACAGAAAAGAAAAGTGGATTGAAGCGACTGGAAGGCAAAACTGGTTTCCTGCAAAAACTAGTACAATTTGCTCAGATCACTTTGTAGAACAGGACTTTTTAATTAAAAGCGGAAAAAAATACTTAGCCGATACAGCAGTGCCAAAACAAAAAATTTTACATTTTCTGGTAAGTCGATATTTATTTTATTTTAGGATTACAAAAAAAAAAGTCTTGAAATGTATGCAATTTGGTCATTTTTACGCTTTCGAAACATTGTTATTGTATCGTGATTCTTCTGAGATTCTGCTCCCGAAATGACTGAAATGAGTACGACTTGAATTTTACCTAGTATTAATATAAAAGACTCTTTTTCAAAAAGCCAATTAACTTGATAATAAATATAATATTTTTACCCTTAGAATAAAGAATAGGTTACTCTTTAATTTGAGATTTTACTCAAGCATCCTAGGAGAATGAATAAGGCAGATTTGCATAAACTTGACCACTTATTTTCTTATTTTGCTCACCTTAATAGTTAACGTTTTATATTTTTTCAAACATATTGAACCTTTATTTGACATATTTACTTTTATTTTTATTTACAGTCAGCTGCACCGCAAAATGTCGAAAGAGATATATCAATTGATGTACGAGCAGGACCAAGTTTGGAAGTAAGCTCGCCATCTATGCAACACAAACGAAAACATGATGATCTAACAAAATCTCCCCCTAAAAAAAAACAAACATTAGATACTATTTCAACGGCTTCTACTCCTCGAAAAAGAAGGCTACAAGGAATGTTACGGTGGAAGGAAAGTCAAATTAAGAGAAAGAACTTGATAATCGGTAGATTAAAAGCGAAAAATCGCAGACTAAAAAAAAAAATAAACAAAATTGAAGATATTTTAAAGGTTTTAGAAGAAAAGTTCTCTATAGTTAATGAAAATATAATGAATCTAAAAAACACTAATGTAAAGGTAAGTATTCATTTATTTTAGATTGGGTCTCTTTCGCTGCTGTTAACTAGACAATTCAGTCAACTCAACAATATAATTGATCAAAATTACATTTTTAGAGTTGAAGCCATTTCGTAAGCCTACGGAGTGGCTTGACATGATTATGAAATGCGTAATCCATCTTGCACTTAACAATTAGTTTTTAACTATTTTTTTTTTCATTTTATAGGTCACAGATTTGGTTTCTCGACAAATTAGAAATTCAGAATCAGGAGCTATTTCAAAACAAATGTACTCACCAGAACTACGCAGTTTTGCTCTCACTCTTCATTATTATTCACCAAAAGCATATAAATACGTGCGTAGTACATTTAACAGTTCTTTGCCTCATCCACAAACATTAAAAAAATGGTATGCAAAAATAGGCGGCGAGCCAGGTTTTACAAGAGAGTCGTTTGTAGCTTTAAAACATAAAGCAGATTCATCAAGCCATCCGTTATTAGCTACATTGGTAATTGATGAAATGGCTATACGTCGAAGGATTGAATGGGATGGACAGAAATTCCATGGATATATTGACATGGGGACAGGCTTAAATGGTGACCACCTAGCAGAAGCCAAAGAAGTTTTGGTTTTTTTAATAACGGCTATAAACAATAATTTTAAGGTTCCAGTGGCCTTTTTCCTGGTAGATGGAGTCACAGGAGCACAACGTGGAGAGCTGGTTAAACAATGCATTGAACGGATCCACGATATAGGGATTAAAATCGTCGCATTGACATTTGATGGATGCGCAGCGAATTTATCAATGGCACATCACCTAGGTTGCTCTTTCCAGAACGGACAAGTTAAATTTGAACATCCGACGACAAAAGATCTCATTGTCGTTGTATTAGATCCATGCCATATGGTAAAGCTCATACGAAATACATTTCAGGCGTATGAAATATTGGTAGATAAAGATGGAAACAAACTGCAGTGGCAATATTTAATTGAACTTAATAAAATACAAGAGAATGAAAAGTTCCATCTGTCTAATAAACTTAGACACCGCCATATCAACTTCCAAAATCAACGAATGAAGGTGAAATTGGCAACACAGCTTTTTAGCTTAAGCGTGGCGGAGGCTATGCAATTTTGCCGTAAAGACTTGCAAATTATGGCATTTAAAGAAAGTGAGGCCACAGAAAAGTTTATATTGTTGATCAATAATATGTTCGATATCTTTAATTCTCGAAACCTCCATCAGTATGGTTTTAAGAAGGCTTTAAATGAGCGCAACGCATCTCAGATTTTCGACTATTTGGATATGGCTTGTGATTATATTTCTAATTTGAAACTGGAAAATGGCGTTCTAATTACAAATAGTCTCCGAAAAACCGGATTTCTTGGGTTCCTAGGATGCGCTAAAGCGTTAAAATACCTTTACTCAAGCCTCATTCAAGGAAAAATGATCATTTATCTGCCATTTTACAAATTAAGCCAAGATCACTTGGAACTTCTATTCGGTAATATTAGGGCACACGGTGGATCTAATAATAACCCGACAGCAAGACAGTTTGTGGCAGCATACAAAAAACTTTTGGTTCATGTGGAACTAAAAGATTTCGGATCAGGAAATTGTACTGCGTTGGAACAATTGTCTATCCTAAACTGCTCGTCCGCAGTAGAGCGTATAAATAAAACCTCTTCTGATTCGGGTTTAACACAGGACGATTGGACAGAAGACAACACAGAAGAGCAAGAAATCGGTGAACTTCTAAAAAACATTTCTGAATTTAGTTCTCAAGCAATAGCACATATTGCCGGATATATTGCCCGAATTTTAATAAAGAAAATTAATTGTGACATCTGCGTTGGCGGTCTCATCTCAAATCAATGCAATTCTTTACATAAAGGAGATGTCCACTTTTTGTATGGATGTTGGTTTTTTATTCCGAGATAAATTTAACCAGCATCAAACTGCACTACTATAAAAGCGACAAAAATACGGAACTTGAAGCCACTGAAATAATATTTTTAGACACCTCCATTTAAGAGAAAAATAATGAACCATTTAATGTTAGTAGATATATTTAATTTGAACATGGCAACCCAGAAAAGAACGCTACCATAGAAACTTCTGTCAGAAATGACAATGTCAAAGTGTTCACACACACTGCACTCGCCCCCGCGCGCCTTGTGTTTGTTTGTGTTTTCGTATGTTATTTTGATTGATTTTCCTGAATTTAACGACTTGGCTTTAACACAACGGATTCTTCGATTTTGCACACGATTAAAACCCTGACGACTTAGCTTTTTCATAACGGTTATTTGATATTGCACGCAATAAGGACTTTCGGATTTGAAACCACAAAATGTAAGTACTTATTTAGCTCAAAAGTGTTTTTTTTGTTCTTTGCTTCTTTTATGTCATCTGATAGTCTGCAATCATAAACTTCCATTTCATTTTCAGATTATTACAACAATTATGGCTGTCTGCATGAATTGCAACATAGCAATACATGCTAATCAGCAGTATGAATACAATGCTTTAAGCATGGGCCCTGAGATAGTCTCAATAGTTGAAGAATGGACTGCTCAGCAAGTAATGTATTACTTAACTTATAAGATTTCTAGAATAATTAATTAGCATAATTATGTTCAAAAAAATTAAATAGCACTACTTTGCTCATAGGACATGCAGATAAACAATACTGTGTTCTTAACATTTTATTTTGTTTTTAGGTGGCAGATGGAGATAGCATTTGCCAAGAATGCATCAACCTCCTATTAATAGAATTAGATAATAGAAACGAGCACAACATTGGCGACCGACAACTGGGTCATCAATCAGTTTGTGTCTGTTGTGGCATCTCTATCTCAATAAGAACAGGCAGGCGTGCTCGGCCTTTACCTGATAATCATCCTGAGCGGGCTTATATAGCTAACATCATCTTTCCCCGTCAGGTAAATATGTAAATTAATATTTACACTTCATAATTGTACATCTGATTACTGGAACACACAATAAATGAAAACTTAATTTCAGATGCCTGTCAATGCTCGAGCATGTAATGCCTGCTGGCAAAGGGCTCATTACAATATTCAAGAAGTAATAGATCCACCAAGAGATGCCCAAGTTACTCCATCAGTTGAAAGTAGGTCGAGCTCTGTGGCTGAACCTGTAAGTGCACTCAGTTCAGAAATAGATATTAATAATGTAATTCAAAATGAAAACAGGTATGTTGAATTAGATGGTTACACCCGAACGCCAGATTCATCAAACCATTGTTTTGTTCCTGAGTGTACAAATCCAGAACGTTTAAGAGTACCTATGTATCTTAAAAAACAAATATTGATGGACTATAAATTATATGTCACTCCTAATGCCCGAGTATGTGAAGAACATGCTAGTGTATATAATTGGGAACTGTTGAATGAATTTCAGTTCACAACGCAATTTACTCTAACACATATTTTAGAAATGTTAGATTTATTAAGAAAAAAAACCATCAACATTATTGATTTTGAAAATGTGGAAAATATGAGTAACCACATTTGTCGTTACTGGACAGGCTTGACAGTATTGAATTTTTTAACAATACTGACCTGTATTAATAATCAATTATTAGTTGTTTGTCGAAAACCAAAAACAGCTTTAGGTTTATACCTTATGAAAATAAGAACTGGGGAACCAATTAGACGAATTGCTTCATTAATGTGTATGAATAAATCAATAGCATGCATTTATATGAAAAAGGCACGCAACTGCTTGAAAGAATTTTATGTACCAATGCATTTAGGTGTTAATCGCATACCAAGGGCAAACCTGTCGAGTAGAAATCTTTTAATTCCACAGGGACTTTTTGGAACAGCAGAAAATAACCTCATAGCAATTTGCGATGGTACCTATATTTACCTACAGAAATCATCAAATTATCTGTTTCAAAAAAAATCATACAGCTTACACAAGTTTGCAAATCTAGTGAAACCTTTTTTGCTGGTGGCCACCGATGGCCACATTATAGATGTATTTGGTCCATATGCAGCCACAACATCTGATGCTACAATAATGCAACTGCTGTTCCAAAATGAAAATTCTGATTTAAGGCAGTATTTCAGGCAGAATGATGTATTTATTCTTGACCGCGGATTTAGAGATGCTATCCCATTGCTCATATCTTTGGGCTATACTGTGTATAAGCCAGAAACACTTAGTGAAGGGGAAACTCAATTATCTACTGATAAAGCCAACAAGTCACGACTGGTGACACTGTGCAGGTGGGTTGTGGAAGTTGTAAACGGTCGGTTTAAACGGGATTTTAAAATCTTTAGAAATAAATATTTCAATGTAGGTTCTAGAAATCTTATGGATGATTTTAAAATTGCAGGAGCCATTTTAAACCATTTTCATCCCGTTTTGACTGACCGTCCTGATGCCCAATCTATACTGGAAAGAGCTAACCAGAGAATGAACATGCCAAATTATTTAGCTGACCATGTGATTGGGCATCAGCTTAATAGACGCCGAGCCACTTTCCTGCAAATAAATGCTCAATTACCACAGCTGAATATGTTCCCCATCATGGAAATGTCAGATTTAATTTTGTTTAGCTTAGGTGTTTATCAAATAAAACAGGCTCGCTCTTATTATGGGGAACATATTCGGGCGAACGGTACTTTTACTGTAGAAGTAAGTGAAGATGTACCATTGATAAACATTCCAGACATTTCATCATCACATGAGACAGCTTTGATCAGAGGACGAATAAAGTCACGCCACTACAGCAATAGAGTGTATTACACATATATTTTACTTAAAGTGGCAGAGACTACTTGGCAAGATTGTATTTGTGGATACTATTGCAGTTGCATAATTGGGAAAAGGACTGTTGGAAGCTGTGCTCATGTGATGACAATTGTCTGGTATCTGGGATGGGCTCGGCATCAAAATGATATATCTCCACCTGCTCAGTTTCTTGATAATATTTTAATTAGAGAAGACATTGAAAATGAAGAAAATGAATAAATTAACATTAAACCTAAAATGAAGTTTTATTTCAATAACAAAACTGTAACACTAACGTCCGATTAAAGCATGAAGCAATGAAGTAATTCATTCAGCTTTTAAACAGCATTTGTCAAAAGGATTTTATCCACTATTGACCAAGTTAAAAAAAGTAATTCTATTAGGTAATTGCAATAGGAACATAGACTTAATCGATTCCAAAAAAATAATGTGAACCGATTGTATGGTTCGACAGCTGTTTGTTGCTGACTTGAAAGTCATAAATGTTTTTCTGTGTGTGTGTTATATGTATCGTTTAGTAGACTACCTACGTTACTTATATGTACTTTTCTCTGAAAATATCGCATTTCATGGTTGGAGTGTACGTAACGGGGTACTGAGAAAAAAAGACAGAAATAGCCAAAAAAATGTTAGATGCAAGAGCGAGGGAAGCGAGTTCGGAACTTGGGACACCCCGACGTTAGAATAGGTTACTTTAAACCCTGCAGACAGAAATGAGAGCCCCGTGTAGCGGGGCTACGTCGACTTTTTCATAGTAAGTACCCCGTTTCGTAATTCGTATCCACTGACCCAAAACTCAAATATCGACTGACAGTGACAGTGACAGAAGTCAAGTATACTTTTTTTGTGGTGTGTTCGCTTTATTACTCTTGATGTTTGGAAAGGTTTGTTCGCTTCAAGTGTAAATTCACACTTAAATAAAAAACGATTTTTCTCAAAATTGGAGGTCTTTAAAAATGTATGTTGTAGTTAGAACAGTTCGGTTTTGGGATGTCTATCCATATATATTTAAATTGTTCTGGTTAAAATTTTTGATGATTAAAAAACCATTTTTGGACATGTCCTTTATAATAGCCAAAGATAAAGGTGGGCTTATATATCCATCACGCGATATGATAAAAATTTGTAAAGTAGCTGAAGTTGTCATTCGAACAATGGATGGAAAATTATTTAAAAAAGAAGAAGTAATGGCCAAAATATTAAGAAAGTTTGTAGGAGAAAAGTTGTTCGAAAATATAAATTTTCATCAAATTGGAGAATTCCCCACATCAAACCATGTAACTGACTTGATAAAAGCCATTACAGAACGCTACATTAATGTGCGGATACATCATTTACTTAAAATTAATATAAAACAAACAAAAAGGCAACTTCTTAACAAGTATGTTATATTTCAAGGCCAATAATATATGTATTTTTTTAGTCTTTAGCTGTTTTATTAATGTAATAAAAAAACCATTGCTTTAATTTTATTTGTATTTCTTTATTTCCACTGATACAAGCTTTGATCGTTTTTCAACATCATTATCTCAAACCTCAAAAGGAGGTCCCAGGCGCGCGCCGTGCAGGCCTCGTAACAGAAGGAGACGCCCCGAGCGTCGAGAGTAGCAAGGCGATTTCCGGCTACCGTAGGCGCGTGCCTGCAGACGGCGAGCGATGATGGGTGGCTCGCCGTCCGATAGGGACCAGGCCCGTGTTAGTTTGGTAAGTGGCCAAATTTCATCAAACTTCGCTAAGGAGTTGGTGGAGCTAAAACATACTTAAAGCGAGTGTAGCTGCCGGCGAAATCGCAGGGCTCCCATGTCAATAGAAAGTAGGTACTAGGTACCCGTAGTAACAAATCGTGTAGTTTAATCTGTGATAATTATGTGCCTTTCTACCAAATAGTATAATTTTCGAAATCAATCGGTAGTTTAGCATGACAATACTAACATAACAATAAATTCTTAATTATTCTTTCTATAAATAGCATTATTATAAATAACACTTGATTTCAAACAAAAGTAAGTAGGTACTTAATTCAATTTGAAATTTAAAAATATTTATCGACTTGTAGTTTATTTGAAAATAAAACGCAATGTCGATAAATAAGGCAACGGCAGTGGTACAACCCTAGAGAGAAGGATGAATAGCACACAAGTAATAATGAGCTCGTTACGGAAATATCAATCTTATTTCAAAAGCTGTAAAGGTTTATTAAATGCATTTACTGTAGTGACATCTAGCGGTGAGTAGCTGAACTTGCTCGTGAAACTAATCCGTATGAGCTAATACGTAAACAGAGTAGATAATAAACCACTCTATCGTCATATGATTATGGTTTATTTTCAAATAAACGAAGACTAATAAATTACTTACTTTCATTCAATGTTAAATTACCAATCACACCACGCTTTTCTTAGTGTTTGGAAATACAATTATCCTGTTTATGTGTTAGTTTGGGTACGCTGGTTCCGATACTAATAAAGCGCTATGCGATTTCTACTGTTTTTTATGTTCTGTGCTTGACATACTGTTTTGGGACGATCAATGAGATCACGTCTGATCTTATAAGTAGGTTATACATACTTAAGGTTGGATTTAGTATGACCCTGCAGACCGAAATAGGAGCCCCACGTCGACAACGCTTTATAGGCAATATAAAATAATGTTTTGAGCTTACAATAATTGGTTTTTCTCAAAAATGGTGTGTCGCCTTTACATGGGAGTGGTGCCGGGGCACAGAGGGCACCTCTCCTCTCCCTCCTCTTGCCAAGCGATGTTACATTTTTACCCGACTACGCCTTTTAAGAGCCTATAAAGTGTTTTGAGGTTAGGTTACAATAATTGGTTTTCCTCAAGAACAGTGCATTGCCTTTTCATGGAAGTGGTACCAGGGGAGAAGGGGTATCCCGCCCTCCCTCCCCTCTCCCTCCCACCCCCCTCCGCCTGCTAAACGATACAATTTTTTTACCCTAGTAGTTCCCTTTCAACTTTAGTAATTACTTCTGAGGTCATCATGGTACGTAGAGACACTTTCTAACGCGATCAAAAAAAAAACACAATAAGTAAATGTTTATGTAAATTACACACATTATTAAGCTTGTGATTGAGTAAGCAGACACAATTTGTTCGGTGTTCACTGTAAATGACTACCAGACAGATAACTTTGGAATTGAAGTATGTTTTTGTGACCAAAAAAAATTTTGTATTAATCTATTTGATTTTATAGAATATAAATTCGTCCTAATCATAAAATACAAACAGTATCTTTTTGGTCAATGGGTGTAAAAGTACCCGTAACGAAGCCGAAAGTCACTTGTTCTGCCCAAAATTGCGATCGTTTTTTTGTTCTAGACCATACCTGGGAACCTTCTAGTTACGGCGATATTTCCTTCTAGTTACGGAAATATTAAATTCCAAATTAATCACAAGATTTTTTTTAATATAAGTTTTTATTGTTTTAAGTTTACTCCACGATCCCCGTACTATTCAATGCATCCATCAGTGCAATGTTTTGAGTGCATTACATCGAGTCCTACTGTAAAGCGTGACTTTTCACTCCAAAAATTGAAGTCGCTTCCCAGCAATAGTTTTTGCCTAGAGTTACTTAGTTTGATGTACAGAATGCTTGGTTGACGGCTTCGTAAGGAGTTCGTTTACACCTTGTTTATAACTACTAAACTTTAAATAATACAATTTTCATAACGACTTATTCTATTACTCCACAGTTCAAATAAATTATTATAAACAAAAATAAATAATTCCCAAACACTCTTGATTGACTGACAAAGAATGACTAAGACCTAACTCTGCCCTACCTTTTATTTTGCGTAAAGTTAAAATATAACAAACGTATAATAAAGATACGTACAACCGTACAAGTTTAAAAAGGGAAAAATAATTACAGGACGTCAAAGAATGAAATGTCCAGAAGGCGCCATCCCACGTAGCAATGCAGCCAAGCTAATTTTATACAAAAGTATTGTTTAATGAGTATACGAAAACATTAATCACAATCCAGTGAAAAACAAAAAGTAAATAAGCAACTTTTGCACTGTTCAAACAGCTGTGTACGACTTCACTATCTAATAGTTTGAAAGACGATATGCCCCGAGAACGCTAGCAGATGGCACTTGTCAAGATATAAATAAATTGTCAACTAACTATACGTAGTGTAAATACCAGACAAATCCAAGGAGACAGTTCATTATGAAAACTAATATTTGTAATGCATGTGTACTCCATCAAAATAGTCGTTTAATTGTTGTTTCCATTACAAATAATTATGATCTCTGATTTGTATTCGACAATAATAACACTAGTTTTCTAATTTGTATTTTTTCTTTGCTCCATAGATAAAACCGATTGGAATTGTTTTGTGAGGGCCTTCTTATCACTAAAAATATATTAATACTAGCTTTCGCTCGCGTTAATTTACAATTTGACAAACAATCAATTTGGGTTGTACTCTGCGTGTAACAATATAATTCAATCATGGTTCAAAATTTGAAGGGTTTTGAGGAACAGTACCAAGGTTCCTGGGATAAAAATATATAAACAGATTACTGTTGTTCTAATTTAAGGGACACTGATACAAATCAGAATTAAAAACAGCGTAAACTTTGCAATTTGTAATACTTTCAACAATATTTTGAAAACCTGACTTCCTAATTTTTTTCGGGTATAGTATTTAAACGCAAATCAAAAAATATCCTTTTTCTATGCAATAAGATTCCAAATTCCCATCAAAATTACTCAATCAGTAATTTTGATGGGACAGCAAAATATTCAATTCAAAATAGCAAAAGCTTTTTCATCAATGCACAGCCAATAATCTTAATGCACATTATACTGGGGGTGCCCCTGACGTCGACCGTCTAGGGTTAGCGGTTCCGTCAGCAGGTCGACGGATCCCCGCTGCGCGGGGCTCCTATTTCTGTCTGCAGGGTTTACAGGAACCTAACTAACCGAACCTCGGGGTGCCCCTGAAGTTGACCGTCTAGGGTTAGGGTTTCTGTCAGCAAAAATTTGCTGTGCAGTCAGTATTTATGCTATGTATGTAGTATTTTTGTATAAAAATAAATTCAACTGATGTAAAAAAGAATATAAATGATGAGTATGTATTGATAGGCGATTATTTATTTGATATGCAATTTATAATATCCCATTTTTTTCTGACTTCAGAATATCGGTAAGCATTAAATGTGATACCGTGTACTTAATCTAGGTTAAGTCTAACGGTTACAGAGTCAGACATAATTTAGATTAATCAGAGCAATCTCTTCTGGGAACATAGAAATTAGGGAAACTAACATTGGAAAGGTTACCCGAAGGCAAAACTCACAACTATTTTGTAACATTATAATTAAAACATTCGATTAAAATTCTGTGTGGGTAGATGACCAATTTTCCTGTACTACATTATTCACAGGATCTATTTCAGAGAACCTGTGCAAAAACTTATAATAAAATTATGTTTTGATAAAGATTAGGAAAATTAGGTGGGCGTAAAACTTAGTCTTCTTGTTAAAAAACTTTGTGTGTAACTAAGTACTTATAAAAACTAATTAAAGTCATACAACTACAACGCTGGATGTTGCGATCATTTACTGGTTTTATGCAAGGGACGTAAGTAAGCCTTTAATAACATAAAAAAGTAAATGCCTGAAATGCGACTGTGGGGCATAATGGCCTAAAAAGGCACGCAATATGCGATTTAGGGCGACCTATATTCCTTGGGCGAGAATATTACACTTTAGTAATCCGAAGTGTAATATTCTTGGTTAAGGAATATGTGGAATAGAATAAAAAAATAAATATACTCCTATACTCGAAAATGTTAACGAAGTACATACGAGTACATACTCGTATTACGTACTTATCAAAACTTATGACACGCATTTCGGTACGCGCCCGCGGACTCTTTCCAACCCTTCAATAGCTCCGTTGATAAACTCAATAAATGTTATATACCTACATCACGAACTTCATCAAAACTTTTACCGAATTTCATATTTCACATCCTTCTAAGTCCTGTAATTCATTGATATAGTTAAAAATTTTACCAAATCATAATTCGACTTTAAAACAATTACAAATTGCTGTAAACGAATTTCAAAACGAACTTCTGCGGAAGCTCGAAAAGTATATATATCGACTAAGGTCCTAATATTGTTACGAAGTTTTGGTAGCCATAAATAATAACACTGCTGGTTGATAAATTATTGAAATGCCAACAGAATATTGGTTGATTTAGGTTGAAAAGTTCCAAAAAGATTGGCGGTATAGAAATTGATGAGCATCGACAATAAAAAGACAGAGTTATTTCACATGATTACTTTCTGGCTTTCAATTTCGTTATTCTTCATTTATATCTATAAATATGATCGCATTTTTTTTTATAAGGCTGTTTCAATACAAAGGGCATAAAAATAATGGGCTACTTTAATGACACAGTAAATTGGATAACGAGAAAGTTGTTGTTACAAAAGATGTATCGAACAAAACAATATCTAATCGTAAAATATACTTATAGTTTGGGATGAAAACTTAAATTTCGAATGGTTTTATCTCGAATAGCATCAGTATTACGATGGGTATTGATAATTATGATCTATCTTTGACTTTTTGGGCATTCGCTTCGGCGAGACAGTTTTTATTTTTTAGCTCATATTTCCTTATCGTGAAGCTTTCACCGAAATTCTACAACAGTTACCACGTATTCAGTACATCATTCTGAGACCCATCATGAGTTTTTCATCGGTTATTAAAAAACCGGCCAAGTGCGAGTCGGACTCGCGCACGAAGGGTTCCGTACCATTATCTATAAAAACGGCAAAAAAATCATATCTGTTGTATGGGAGCCCCCCTTAATATTTTTTTTGATTTTTAGTATTTGTTGTTATTGCGGCAATAGTAATACATCATTTGTGAAAATTTCAGCTTTCTAGCTATCACGGTTTATGAGATACAGCCTGGAGACAGACAGACAGACAGCGGAGTCTTAGTAATAGGGTCCCGTTTTACCCTTTGGGTACCCTAATAAAAATCTGCTGTTTCCTACAAAAGTGCAATACGTATACGGTCAAAATATACAAGACAGCTGATTTTTTTTATAACCAATAATATCCACCCCGTATAATGTAAATGAAAAGTTGTGTGGTAATCGGTTATCGTGGTATGGGCATGTGATGCGGAGGAATATGGAAAATGTCGTGAGGAAAGTTTCGAGTATGATTGTGGATGGGTAGAAGAAGACCAAAGAAAAGATGGATGGACTGTGTGAAGAATGATATGGCACGAAAAGAGGTGTCAGATGAAATGACGAGTAATAGAGAGTATGGAAGAAGAAGACATGCTGCGCCGACCCCAAATGAATTGGGACAAGGGCAAGAGAATGATGATGATAATGTAGATGAATAAAAACCAAGCTTGAATATAAATATTTATCACGTTTTCAAATATCATAATATTCGCTTACAAATTCCGATCATACCTTCTGTATCACGACATCTCGCGATAAGAATTGCTTCATAAAATTGGAATGTATTTTAAAACGACAGGCAAAAAACATTTCCTCCCCTCCTCGAAATTCTAAAGTTATTGTGCCTACCTTTGATTAAAAAGTTTCGTCATAAATATTTCTAATTTGTTTCAGAGAGCGAAAAAGTATTCAAACCTGAAGTACGGAGCCAGGAGAAGTACTTCACTCCTGACATGAATCGAAGAAGACTTATTGTTAGAGCAAAAATGAAGTCCTTGAGGATGTCTGTCGTCATAGTGGCCGCTTTCCTGATCTGGTGGACACCATATTATGTTATGATGATTATCTTCACATTCCTTAATCCTGACAAAGACGTAAGTACCTTTCAATTACAGCTGTACGAAAAGTTTCGATGCTAACGTAGCCACCTTGATTTTTGCATTTAGCAAAAAAATACACTAATAAAAACAGCCAGCGCCTGCCTACTTCATTCGAATGATTAAAGATTCTTGTAGCTTCAGTAATTTACATTTTTTTTCTACAAGAATAAATACATACGTACTTCTAACTTTCCGCCGTTGCGTTATCTTTTGGGCGTATGGAGGTTCGGCATAACATGTAAAGTGTACTCCGACAAATAAACCGATTTGGACAAATTATGAGTGGTTACGTTCAAAATGTTCCTCCTATTCGCATGAAACACAGACAGAGTATTATATTGCAGGGGATTCTTTTGTTTGATAAAAATATAAAACCCAATTTACTGGAACCGTTTCATGATACTTTGACCTTTTAAAAAACGTTTATATTTTCTGAAATTACCAATAAAAGACCTTCATTTTCCTTTATAAAAAGGAACGTAGGAAAAAAAAATATTTTTTCCAATATTTTTCGAAAACGACAATTTGTTCGAGACTTCATATACCTAGTATCTATGTTATGTATATTGTGCGAAAACTCGAACCAATGGCCAATTGTGTGCAAAACGAATTTCTAACTTTGAATTTATTCAACCTAAACTTTTTGGGTTACCGGGTAAAATTTCCTGTTTCGTCATCAAAATAACGATTTAGGTTATTTGTCGACTTTAACTTTTATACAGGGTGGAAGGGACACCGACGCGAAACGGTTACCACGTATTCAGTACATCATTCTGAAACATAGAAATTCTTCATCGGTTATTAAAAAAAACAGTTTCGGAAAAAGGTGTACTGAATAAGTGGTAACCGTTTTTGCGTCCAGCTTATGCGGATCATTCATTGTATTGGAAATTTACACAAAGCGAGGCCATGTTAAACTGGAAATGTGAAGCTTGATGTGTCGCCGTATACGCAGGGGCTCCGTCGCAGAATGTGCAGTTCAAAAAACTGCGAAGCTTGAAACATTTTTTCTGTTTGATATTCATCATCTGACTAGCCTTTTCCCAACTATGTTGTGGTCGGCTTCCAGTCTAACCGGATGCAGCTGAATACCAGTATTTTACATGGAGCGACTGCCTATCTGACGTCCACAACCCAGCTAGCACTGGGTAACACCCTTTGGTAAGACTGTTTGTCACAGTTTCGAGCCACTGACTACCTTAACGACTATCAAAGATCTACAAATGCCAGCCGGAACCAACGACTTAACGTGATTTCCGAGGCACGGAGGAAACTCGGTATGTAATGGGTGGTCATGGTCACCCATCACGGACCAACATAGGCAAGCCCTGCTTAACCTAAAGATCGACCCGAGTGGCTATTATTGTTTAGCTAAGAGCTCCTCATATTATTATGGCAATATTCAAACCCCACTTGATTTTTAATTGACATTCAAAATTAAAAGGCCTGAAAATATATTTTACACTTAAAGCTCTGAAGCTTTGCTTTTGTAACGTTGACTACGAAACTTGACATATAATTTTCGTATTCTATTTGTGTTCAACAAAATTATTTTACCATGGTGACAGGAACCCGAGTTTCAAATTACGTGGTACCAGTTTTGTGTAGCGATTATAATTAGGAGATATAAAAATACATTGTGTAGGTATTCATTGGTTCTACACGAGCTGCTCCTGACAAAAAATATTTTACACTACAAATTGAATATGACAATTTTATCTAGCATGAGAGAATTAGAATTAAATAAGCAGTTCTTCACAGTGTTTTCGAGGACGTACATAAATCAGACAAATAACTTATATTACATAAAATATAACTTAATTCAAATGACAGCTGCCAAACTAAATGATTGGTAGCTTTGGTCATTTCGATGTACACAATTACCAATGCATATTTTATGAGTATCCGAGGCTAAAAAAAAGGCCAGCCCTCTGAAGAGTCTGCCAAGTTTTTGGCGATATCTCGAAATACTAGACGATATCTCGAAATACTAGACTCGGACCGCATGGTCCTAGTGTTTCAACCCCAAACGGCTCAAACACATAACTACCAACTCAGTTATTCTTTTTGTGCCGTTTGCGCTTTTCATCACCTGCACTTTTTTCCTTAAGTTAGGTATCTCAGCGCGACACCACGACAAAATTTTATCGTCTGTTAATAATAAAAGGTAACAGAGCAGAAATACAGGTTTCCTCTAACATTTATTGCAAAACCGACATCTAAGTAGACATTTCAATTACAGAAGGTACCGCAAGGTATACAATATAGGTATAACTACAAAACATTATTTATACCTCCCTACCAGTTCCTTAGTACCTCGCTCCCAATTACGATACGTTCACATATTAGGTATATACTTTTGACTTATTTTTAAATGCACATCAAAAAACTAATCACCCGTTTACCCGTCAATTTATTTACATCAATTAAATATTTTTTACATCAAAAATACTGATTGCACATCAAATTAACCAGAGCGTACAAATGTAATACTTGTGAGTATTATAACTACATCAAAATATTTTTGGAACATGTTTTCATCATAAAAAAGGCATCGCAGCAAAGACTACATAAGATGCAAGAGCGAGCGTAGCGAGCTCGGGATTTGTGGCACCCCGACTTGGACAGGTTAGGTTCGAAGAGGATGGCGGGGTCTAGTGAACGAGCGAAGTGAGTGAACTAAGACCCTGCAGACAGAAATAGGAACCCCGCGTAACGGGGCTACGTCGATTTGGTTTCACTTAAATTGCCATGCAACGTGGCAATGCTACTAGTTTTTTATTGACAGCGATGTGGACGAAATTTTTTAGGCCCTGTAAATCTTTTCCCATTTGATACTTGTACATATTTTTATTATTATTTTCGGAAAAAAAAAGTGTTAGTGATCAATGATTCCAATTATTTTAGTACCAGAACTTTTTGGGATTACATTATGACTGTCCCTAAAATGCATGCCCATCACGATTTAGGCTGAGGATAAGTAATAATAATGATAATTAGAAAGAAAGTTTATGCATGGGCGAACCGTATTCGGCGGTATAAACGGCGGGTTGATCGATACTCACAGAATCGCATGTTCCAGAGCGATGAGAGGTGGGTATACAGAGCTTGGGAGCGACCCAAGCAAAATATGACAGACGTTTGCCACCCAGATGATGCCGCTACGAGTTCTTTCTGGCGCAGCATCTGGTCAGTGCTCGTCTGCCATACTGAGGCTGACTGGATGCGTGATGTCGAGCGAGTGTGTGAACCTATCCCAGAAATGGAGCCAGTTTCAATAACACCAATAGATGTAGCCAGAGCAGTTCGTCCGTTACCAAATTGGAAGTCACCAGGACCGGACGGACTGCACAACTTCTGGCTCAAATGGCTTAGTAGTTCACACACTTGCCTGGCATCCCAATTCCAGTCATCCTTAGAGTCTGGGTCGCTACCGCAGTTTTTAACTACAGGCGTAACCCACCTGCTCCATAAGTCAGGTAGTCCCGCGGAACCCAAGAATTATAGACCGATCACGTGTTTATCGACGGTGTATAAGCTTCTTACATCCATTTTGAGAGTGAAAATTAATACACACATTGACAAAAACTCCATTATGTCTGCCTCTCAAAATGGATGTAGGAACGGGTCCCGCGGTACTAAGGAGCTACTCCTCATCGACATGGCCATTAGCCAACAGGTTCGTCGATCCCGCAAGGATCTTTCGACATGTTGGATAGATTATAAGAAGGCCTACGACTCGGTGCCACATACATGGCTCATGAGGGTACTGGAGTTGTACAAGATAGATGCAACTCTACGCGCCTTTCTTGAGTCGTGTATGGGGCAATGGAGGACGGTCCTTCGATATCCAGGATGTCGACAGATTCAGGGGAACGATGAGCCTGTATGGATTAAACGGGGAATATTCCAGGGCGACAGTCTGAGTCCACTTTGGTTCTGTCTAGCCCTGAATCCTCTAAGCACATTGTTAGAGGATTCAGGTCTAGGTTACCGGTTGAGGAGAGGTGGTCAGGTCATATCTCACCTTCTTTACATGGATGATCTGAAACTCTTTGCCCCCAACAAATTGCAACTGATGGAGCTACTGAAAGTAACTGAAACTTTTAGTAGCGCCATCAGGATGGAATTTGGTGTGGACAAATGTGCAGTCATGCATGTAAAGCGAGGGGAGATTATGGAATCCGAGGGAATTCAGCTCTCGGATTCCATACACCTCAGATCCCTCTCCTCATCCGAAAGTTATAAGTATTTGGGTATGTCGGAAGCGTTAGGCATTAATGTAACTGACATGAAGCAATCGTTGAGGGAGCGCTTCTTTGGACACCTGAAGAAGGTATTAAATAGCCTTCTTTCAGGCGGAAACAAGGTGCGTGCCTTCAACGGTTGGGTCATGCCGGTTTTAATGTACTCTTTCGGCATACTCAAATGGACTCAGACTGAACTCGATGCCCTGGATAGGAGAGTTCGTACACTGCTGACCGCAAACCGGATGCATCACCCACGATCATCGGTGATGAGGCTGTACATCTCGCGGAAGTGTGGGGGTCGTGGCTTTTTAAACGCGAAGACCCTCCACAACCGCGAGGTGTGCAGTCTCAGAGAATATTTTTTAAAAGCCGAAGTGGGTATGCACCGAGATGTGGTCGCAGTGGACAAGGGACTCACCCCGCTGTCCATGGCTAAAGAGAACTGGCGCAAACCTGTGGTACTTACTAATGATGACCGCAAGGAAGTATGGCAAGACAAGGAGCTTCACGGGCGCTTCTACCGGGCTCTTCATGGGTCGGATGTAGATTTCCTAGCGTCCGTGTCCTGGCTACGTTTCGGCGACTTCTTTGGGGAAACTGAGGGTTTTGTCTGTGCGATTATGGATGAAGTTATGTTAACGAACAACTACCGGAAACATATTATGAAGGACGGGACGGTTGACGTGTGTCGGGCATGCCTCCGTCCGGGTGAGTCCATCAGACATATTATTTCTGGTTGTTCTCGTCTAGCTAACGGCGAGTACTTGCACAGGCACAACCAAGTAGCCAGGATTATTCACCAGCAACTTGCCTTGAAATATAAACTTGTGGAATCTGAGGTACCGTACTACAAGTATGTGCCCGACCCAGTTCTCGAGAAAGACCATGTCACGCTGTACTGGGATCAGTCTATCATTACTGACAGGACTATTGTGGCCAATAAGCCTGACATAGTGGTGATAGACCGATCAGCGCGCCGCGTAATGATAGTCGATGTTACCATCCCGCATGACGAGAACCTCGTGAAAGCTGAGAAAGAGAAACAAATAAAATATCTCGACTTGGCACACGAGGTTGTCGACATGTGGAATGTGAACTCGGCTATCATTGTGCCGATTGTCGTGACGGCCAATGGCCTTATGGCCAAGAGCCTCGATGACCATCTATCGAGGCTCTCCTTAGGCGGTTGGATCAAGGGCCTGATTCAGAAGGCAGTACTCCTCGATACGGCTCGCATTGTGAGGAGGTTCCTGTCTCTGGAGCCCTAACTACCGGTAGCTTGGACCCTGCTCCCGACACCGGCGGACCACTATTTTTTATATTTTTAAATGTTTTTTTATGTTGTTTTGAGAAATATTTAAAAATGTGTAAATAGATAAATAAAGGAAATAATAATAACTTGGCACACGAGGTTGTCGACATGTGGAATGTGAACTCGGCTATCATTGTGCCGATTGTCGTGACGGCCAATGGCCTTATGGCCAAGAGCCTCGATGACCATCTATCGAGGCTCTCCTTAGGCGGTTGGATCAAGGGCCTGATTCAGAAGGCAGTACTCCTCGATACGGCTCGCATTGTGAGGAGGTTCCTGTCTCTGGAGCCCTAACCACCGGTAGCTTGGACCCTGCTCCCGACACCGGCGGACTCCTATTTTTTGTATTTTTAAATGTTTTTTTATATTGTTTTATATTTAAATATTTAAAAATGTAAAGAATATGTTTAAAAATGAATAAACGGAATAATAATAATATAATAATAAGTGGCTGAGGATAAGTGGCAGAACAAACAACCCAGCAACACGTCCTGTCAATTAAGTCAGAAGAACTACGATTCTATACAACACCATGAATATTAATTTACTATTTATAGCTTAAAAGAGAGGTTTATAATGTGGTACGAAATCAAAACAAAGTTCACAAAATTCCCAATGTATTTGGGGCTTGCTAAAATATGAGAACTTAAAAATGTTGGTAACAGGTAAAACAAAGTGTGTTATTCATACCTTAAAGGTTTTGTTTATTATTTCGTGTATACAGCTGTTGTTTACTTTACTGGTGGAACTTAATTCATGCGGTAAACACGTTATTTGTTATTTAATACAGTAAAACAGTTTATATCTGTTTGTGATATAAACGGTAATATGAAACGTGTACCTAAGATTAGCAGCGGTAATCGAATTTCCTTTGCAACGACTACATAGAAAATGGAAAAAGGATGTCTGTTACAAAATGGTTGATCTAAACAGCAGATACAATGATTTTCGAGTTGCAAACGCGTTACTTTGTAGAAAGAAACCGGCATGAACTACGTAGAACCAAAAAATTAAAGACTTGTGACATTACCAGCCCGCACTGGGTGCATGTGGGTTTGTTGGATTTCTCCAGGGGGTCTAAAATGGCCGCTTTAGCAGAATCAAAAATTCTTAAAATGGTCATAGACGTACCTACTATTATGAATTATTGTCACCTTATGACCATTTTACGAATTTAAATGTAATTCATATTAATATCCCATTATGATTCTGCTAAAGCGGCCATTTAAGACCCCCTGGTGTCTCTTAGAAATAGTAGACACTTCGAAGGCCAAATGTATAATTCATTTTCCAGCCATTTAATTTTTAATATCTATTAAGAACCAAGTGACGTTTGAATATCGTCATAATAAAATCATTTACTTCATTGTAGCACCATTATACTGACATAATTTAAAACTTTTATTCGAGAAATGGAAAATTTTAATGAAAAAGTTTTCGAAATTCATTACAACCATCAAATGGAATGATTCTATTTGAAAAGCTGAGCCTGTTTAATGTATCACTTAATTAGCGTTTGAAATTAAAACGGTCACGGCTTCAAAGACGTATTTATCTAGCTAGTTATTTCGCTTAGGTAATAAAAGTTTATTTATAAATTAGTACCTAGTAGAGTAAATTAGTTTGGTTGTCACCCCGAAGCACTAGTTACGCTTGTATCAAAACAAAAATGTAATCAAAATAATAGCCAACTAAAAATTTACATCGATAAAGTTTTCAGTTTCATAATAATTAGTACCTTGAGAGTTCTCACTGGATTAATTGGACACTGTTAAGATTGTTACGAGTACAATTAACAAATATTTGTTTCAAAATTGTTCACTGAACTATGGAATAGGTATCGTTTTATTGCTTTTTTTCATTACTAACAAGACTATGAATTAATTATTATATTTTTATTAATTACAAGCCTTGTTCCCAATGGAATTGTCTGTCAGTTCATTTAAGAGATTTTATTAATTTGACACTAACATGTTCAGTATCAATGAATGTTACAACATTTTATTTCTAAGTAATTTTTCCTTCGAATAGAAATTTGAGGTGTAATTTATTATTAATACTGAATGCTGGTTTCCGTTCCATTGGCTTATGTCCGTCTGTAAACAGACACCGGAAATTGATTCCTTCAGTGGAAGTTTAATCAGCAATATGCTATTATTACACTTGCCTACTTTGTACGAACAAAATAATTAAATGACTCAGCGAATTGTACTGATCAAATCCAATAATTCGGGTATTTTGTGCGTATTAATGTGTTCACCTAATCACATTAATGTTCACATTAGTTAGTTGGGAACTACGTATTCGTACTAAAATGACACAACACTTTTTCACAAAATTATTTTGCAGCAACAAAATTATATTTAATATAATTTTGTTGCTGCAAAATAATTTTCCACAATAAGTAATACAATGGTGCCAACAACATGTTTCCTGGACAAAACATGTTGCTGAATTTTATGAACAGTTTCCCTTGTATCGTAGTCTCGAAGATGCTAAAAAGGCTTTTACTTGAAACATTAGATACGCATTATTGGCATATTATCTTAAAAGTAAACATCTGAACATAGGATCCCACTTACTTTCGAAGATGGACTGTATTTTCTCTAGTACTTATATGGTTTACAAAACAACGGCTTCGTCCTAAACAAATATTTTGCGATACTCGCTACAGCAGTGGTAGGTAGGTAGGCTTATTTTCGTATAAATCTAATCTGATCCTCGGATAACGGATACATCCTTGTTTAGGATTTACGAGCTAAGCATGAGTTGACACACATATTATGAATGTTTTCTTAAATTACATTATTTTCTCTTCCAATTATTGACAAGTCCTTCGTCACGGCTTTAATTAATCATTTGAGAAAAATTCGTAGTCCAATAACGTCAAGGTATACGAGTCAGCCACAAATTTATTTATTTATTTATTGCACAATGTACACACCCGTTACAAGCTTGGCTTAAAAACAAATGGACACATTACCCAGGTATGGCGCGGCAAAATATAAAATTAGTTTCAATTAGTCGTTTTTAGGGTTCCGTACTCGAAGGGTAACCAACGGGACCCTATTACTAAGTCTCCGCTATCCGTCCGTCCGTCCGCCTGTCTGTCAGCGGGCTGTGTCTCATGATCATTAATAGGTAAACAGTTGAAAATTTCACAGAATGTGTATTTCTGTTGCCGCTATAACAAAACAATATCAAAACTAAATTAAAGGGGGCTCCCCTACTACGATAGTTCGGAAACCCACGTGTGAGTCCGAATCGCACTTGGCCGGTTTTTTTTTAATTATTTGATTAACACGTCAGTTCTCTCAATGAAGAGGCGGATCAATTGAGTGAGCAATGATATCAAAACAGGAGTTATACAATGTGACGGCTGACAGGGGAGATTGGAAGAAAAATCCGTGTTGCTGAGACCCCAAGTATGATGGGACAAGGGCAGGAAGGTTAGCATGGTATCAGTTTTATCAAACTTAATTATATAACGAAACAGAACCGAAGAAAAAAATAGCGTAAAAACGTAGCTAATTAATATACCTCGTTGGCCGAGTGGTCGCAAGCGAGACTGTTGAACATCGTCGGTTGGTCGAGCAAAAGGTTATTGGGATTTTCCATCAGGAATTTTTCAGTATTAGCCACGGGATCTAGATGTGTTACCGGTTGATGGTAATAGGCTCGACCCTTATTCCATGGGACTTAAAATACTCGCGAAATGTGGGTGTACTATTAGTTAAACCTCTGCCTAACCGTTCGGGGATTACAGGCGTAATGTTATTTTAAAATATCGTTCTATCCTTGTCATTTTCAAATGATTTACAGAAATAGAACCTTTTAAATAGGTTTAGCGTTCAAAGTATTTAGTGATTTCAAGCAAGCCTTAGTCAAAAATCTCATTTAATTTTAGGTGGTGTATAACTAATAGTTCACCCACATTTCGCCAGTTATATTTGAAATCCCATGTAATAGGGGGCGAGTGTTTTGCCATCAACCTGGAACAAATCCAGATTCCGTGGCAGCTACTGAAAAAAATCCTGATAGAAAAACCCAATAACACTTTGCCCGACCCGGAAATAGAACCCTGGACCTCGTGCTTAGCAGTTGCGCTTGTGACCACTGGACCAACGAGGCATTCAAGTGCAACCCTTTAGTGAACAGAAATCCTTTACCTAGAATTCTGTTTAAATATCGCGATTTGTAAGCTTAGTTCGTACTTGGGTTGAATACACGGCTTGGGCAGTGTTCTTGGAGTTTTAATTAAGAAAATCTCAGAAGTAGCCCGGAATCCCGGAGCAAGCTCACCCTCTAATAAATAACTAATGAAATGTGGGTGTACTAAACACGTCATCCCACTATTTCTCAGAACACTCAAATATTCAATTTTGTTAAATAATAGTCATACCCTGCCTCGTTGGTCGAGTATTCGCAAGCGCAACTGCTGAGCATGAGGTCTTGGGTTCGATTCTCAGTTCGGGCAAAGTTTTATTGGGTTTTTCTAATAGGATTTTCTCAGTAGCAGTCACGGAGTTTGGATTTATTGTTGATGGCAATAGGCTCGCCCCCTATTACAAGGGACTTAAAAATAACCGGTGAAATGTAGGTGTATTAGGTACACCTCTAGTTTACCCTTCGGGGATTTGTAGGCGCCATGTGTGTGGATTGCATTGGCCTCATTGTTATGCTTAATCATACCCTTAGTATAAGTTAAGTAAATGAAAAGAGAGCTAGATTTTACCGATGCCACTAAAATTGTGGCTGGGTCACCCTCGATGCGGAATGCGGTGGACAAAATGTTGTGGCATAGCTAAGGAGAGGCTTATGCTCAGCAGTGGACTAAACAAGGCTGAGTTAAAGACATTTTTTTTAAATGGTATCTCGCAGATCAACATAGGAGGCTGTCGTCTGCTTAACCAGACTATCCTGTGAGTGCCTTGAGTGTAAGACCTCCAGGCAGGGCAAAAAAAACTTACAAACTAAGCGACTACATCCTAAGTGAATGAACCAGTTATACAATTTATAATTAATTCTCAAGCGTGTGTGAATGACGATTTGGTTGAACGTGGATGTGCAGATGGCGCTCTGTTGCCTACTTTTATTGGTAAAAACATCAGTTTGTGTTATGTATGAAATTAATTCTCATTTCTTTTCCACAGCAAAGTGAAGAACTCCTAAACGGGATCTTCTTCTTCGGAATGTCGAACAGTCTAGTCAATCCCGTCATTTATGGAGCCTTCCATTTATGGCCTAGGAAGAATCGATCTCATCGCCACAGTGACAGGTATGGAAAACTTTTTACATTACTCTTAACTCTGGCAAACTCGAGGTAAACAGAATATCGATTATAAGGGTTCTGCGTCTTGAAAGGACCCATCGAAATGCTGCGCACCTACCTTAAGTCTCTACACAGTTTGTTTATCACAAGCAATTGTTTTAGCTAAATTGAGGTTTGAATGATTCATCTGTATAATTTTTTCCCACAAACTTCTGTTTTGCCAACTTATTAACTAGCTGTAAATAAACTGTGAAAGGACATTAGTGTGAGTTTTTATCACTATCAAAACCAACGCGATAGCATTTGTTTTATTTTATTAATTTATTAAGGCATCCTAATATAAACATTTCGTAATTGATTATATTTTTTATTAAACATTACAATTATATTAAAATTAAAACTACATTAATAATACTATTTCCAATAAGTCTATAATATAAATTTATTGTGACACAGTAGATAAACATTAAAAAAACGACATCAAAAATCATAAAAAATATAAAATTATAAAAACTCCAAAAATTCACAAAAAAAATAAAATAATTTAAAGAAAAACAAAAAACCCGACTGTGTAAAACTAATTTTAAAAAATACGTGAAAAAATTAACTTAAATAAAAACTAAAAAGAAAGAAACAAGCCCAGTAGTTTAAATCATAAATTCTAATGCAGAACAGAACGACTCACAGTCGGGGCCCCTTGGGAAGATTTGATTGGTAAAATTTGAATGGGCCCCGACTGTGAGTCGTTCTGTTCTGCATTAGAATTTATGATTTAAACTACTGGGCTTGTTTCTTTCTTTTTAGTTTTTATTTAAGTTAATTTTTTCACGTATTTTTTAAAATTAGTTTTACACAGTCGGGTTTTTTGTTTTTCTTTAAATTATTTTATTTTATTTTATACTTTTTAGTTACGATTCATTGACTTCGTTATAAGATGGTAAATTTCGCAATCTAGTCATTTCATTGAGGGAGTTAATATCGTGGGGATTATTTAGTAACTTGCGGTGGTCTAAACTACTGATGATTAGTCCCTTTAGAGACCTAACTCGGCTCAAACCTACATATGCTTGACCTTTAGCAAAAATGCGTCAACTTAAGTCAACCACAGCTCGGTCCAAAGTAGTTCCTTGGAGCTTGTGTACAGTTACACCCCAGCACAATATCAGTGGCAACATTTTTCGCTCTATTTTACCCTGTCCGCGCAGTGCATCGAATTCTGTCGTCGATGGTTCGATTCTGACTCCTACTCCAGGAACATTGTTTTTAATCGCTTTGTCGTCAAATTCTAGATAAACAGCCTGTGGCAATTCTCCGGGTTCCGATTGGTCCCTCCGAAGAGCTGGCCACTCAATTGTTCTTATAACACCCATTGCTCCGTTAACAAGACCATGGATAACATTCAAATTTCTTCGTAACATAACTCGTGATCCTAAACCGATTGTTAAATATTTAACGATTCCTCCAGTTTTGTTAGGATCATCAGAAACATAAACATCTATCGGTTTTTGACCATATGTTTACGATTCTATTGATATATCAACTGCATGTAATTTATACAACCTAGTAGTTTTTGCCAATATAGTTGTCATCTTTTGATTATGTTCATCGACCTGTCTAGTAGTTGGGAAAACTCGAATGATTTCATTGAGATCGTCTATCTCTACCCGTCGACTATCTAATACCTATCTCCAATTGTTGCATTGTCAGTTGACCGACTCTAAGATTATTTAATATATCCACAAATATTGTGTCATGTCCTTGTCTCATATTTTGTGGTAACTCACAGAAATCAAATAGATGCCAGAGGTTGACTTCACCTATTAACGTCGCAGGTTGTCGATAGCAATAAGCCCCGCCAGTTGTTTTGGACACAGGTGGCAATTGCATTAGATCACCAAATAAAAATTAAATAATATTACAACCACCAAAGTGCAGTCGATTATGCTTCATTTCGTGAAGGCGTAGATTAATATTCCGTAGCGTTAGGTAAGGTACCATAGAAATCTCATCTATTATCACCCAATCTATAGATTTCCATTTCTGTCGTTCTCTTTGAAGGCGTTCGCCAGTTAAAGGCCGCAGGTTTTCAAGTTTAACTCGCAGTCGCAGTTTTTAAGATATTATAGCGAAAAACTTATTAACTACTGGGCCGGCAGTCTCGACATAGATACCGACATTGTCGCAAACTTTCGATCGCTTAATAAGAATGAAAAAATTCGGTTGCAATAACGTTGCTAGCGAGAAATGCAACTCTAAACATCCAAGATGAGTTTCTCGCAAGCATCGCTATTGCAACCGAATTTTTTCGTTCTTAATAAGCGATCGAAAGTTTACGACAATGTCGGTATCTATGTCGAGACTGCCGGCCCTGATGTACCCTACCTACCGAACTATGAGTCGTGAATCGTAATAGTTTTGGTGACAGAAATGTAATGATGATAACAAAAAACAATAGGAATCCAAATTAAATATTTTCTTCATGCTTTTTCACTGTTTTTTTTTTGTTTGTATATCGTTTATACTTGAAATAAAAACAAATCAATAAGTAAGAAAATTAGCGAGAATGATTGTTTTGTTAAACAACTTTAAATCGTTATATATCCTAAACTATTATTTAAAATGAAAAATGATAAAAGGAACCTAAAGATGATTTTAAAATACCTATTCAACGATACCCCACTTGACATAGTTCATCGATTTTTTTTTTTTCATTTTGACAATATAGCGTCTGGTTGTCGCTGTGGTGAATTTTGATTACTGTCATGTCTTTAGTGACACTCGCAAGGTTAAGACGAATCGATTGACGTAAGAATTATCAAAATCGGCCTACGCATTTGGTCTCTAGAACGCCACATAGAAACAAACATACATACATACATAGACTGATAAACACATTACCCTACTTTGCGTCGCGCAGTCGGGTAACTACTTTGCGTCGCGCAGTCGGGTAAAAAACCTTGACCTTCGGTTGTTTAGCGTCAACTTCATGGTCGAATAGTTACGAACACTAGAACTAAACCCTCTGATAGCACTAGTCCGAATAGCAATTGAACGAATATTTTGTACCAGATGCGAACTGATAATAGTCGTACATTTGAAACTATCAAACCGACTGTTATCATGGTGCTTACTGAAACTACAAACAACGTCATATGACGCTTTCACAGGAATAAAAGCACAGATATGTGTGCACGGATGTGTTTTCATTTCCTATCGAGTTAAGCTGGAGTGTAATCGATAATTTCTGAATGGTTAAAGCTATGATTTATCTGTTCTAGAATGTAATTTTTATAGGCGCGTTATTCCAGCTTGAACTGGAGAAACGTTTTCATCAAACGTGTTGAAATCATTATTTATTTGTCTCACTAAATTGTCTGAGTTGAAATCTTTGTCTCTATTGTATATTGTGTATTTTGTTTAAACATGATTATATTATTATGTGAATGTTTCACCAGTGAGAAGGCACAGTTACTAACTATAATGTAGTCATACACAATTAGTTCTATAATAACATGAAACACTAAAAAACGAACTCTATTTTTAGCGTTCCGTACCCAAAGGGTTCGTATTACTGACCAACAACGGGGCCCTATTACTAAGCCTTCGCTGTCCGTTCGTCCGTCTGTCTGTCAGTGGGGTGTATCTCATAATCCGACAGAATGTGTATTTCCCTGCCAGGGCTGCGGGACTGTTCGAAAGAGATACCGCGGCCCTGGAACATAAAGGGCAAAAGAAGGAACATGGGTGGTTTTTAGTCAGTAAAAGTCTGACACTCCCTTCCACTCCGCCCAGAGCCGGAGGAGTCATTTGATAATTTCCCACCCGAGAAAAAAGAAAAATGTGTATTTCTGTTGCCGCTATGGCAACAAATAATAAATTAAAGGGGGCTCCGCTACTTCATGCGAGAGTCCGACTCGCACTTGGCCCGTTTTTTTCTCTTTAATATAGAATTTTGGGTAGGAAGAATATATTCAAATAATATCCATGTTTCTAGCGGAATAGGTTTTAATATCTACATATTAGTTTGTGGAAGGCTTCCCATACCCCTTTCATAACATAAGTACCTAGCCGTCTTTTTTGGGTCACAAAAAGCGTAGGATGGGTGAATATTTTCGTACATCAGACCATATTATGTAGTAGACAACTTAAGTAGAAAATTTCTTTTCTTGATTTTGTTCAAGATGGCAAAACTATTTTTAGGTCAGAACAATACTTGGAAAGTTTTTCTTTCGTTCAGAATGTTTACTGGTTTTAGTTTATCCACTAATGAAGGAATTGAATATTTTTCTACTTTTGTGAAAGAGCTTCTTGAAAGTTTTTCGTGATCATTATAATATTTCTTCGATAACCCTATTATTACCCGACTGCGCGACGCAAAGGAGGGTAATTGCACATGTATGTTTTATTGCCGACTTGTATACTATATATGTAATACCAGCTTGCTGCACTTGATTCGGTGGAACGCAGAGCTAAAAGGCTCATAGGCGACGAGTCTTTGGTAGCAACGCTTCACAGCCTAGCTCATCGGCGTAATGTCGCCTGCTTGTCGGTCTTCTACAGACTGTACTTCGGAGAGTGTGCGCAGGAGCTCCACGATCTAATCCCACCATCACCTTTTTACCACCGGACTAGCAGACGCACTGCGGCGTACCATCCACACTTGGTTGATATCCCGACAAGTCGTACTCGGCGCTTCTCCTCCACGTTTATTATGCGCACAGCCAAAGTGTGGAACTCTCTGCCGGCATCTGTGTTCCCTCCTTCATATAACCCGTCTGCCTTCAAAGCAAGAGTGAACAGGCATCTTCTGGGCACGCTCGTTTCATCATAGACCTCATCCATCGCTTTCCACCAGGCGTGATCGAGGTCAAGAGCAGGCCCATTTTGTAATAAAAAAAAAAAAAAAAAATATGTACTTTGTGTATGTTTGTAGACACCTTCGTATATCTACAAAATCATGTTCATAATCTACTCAAATAAACATTACCTACCCGTTTATCGGATAATGGAATTAACCTTTAGCCTATGATTGATTCAAATTCCGTTTCCAAGTTTTCAAGAGTAGACAGGCATGCTCACTGTTCTTTACTTAATAATACAATAAGTCACAGACATACTGAAAGATGACGGGGTAATTCACGAACGTAATTATAATAAAAAAATATTACTCCACCCACATACCTAGGTACGTTTATTAAATTAGGAATATCAACAACAGAGGTTTTATTAAATTACCCTACGCAAAGTTCTCTGTGGTAATGTCAAAACAAATTTAATAATGTTATAATGTTAATTTAATGAAAACAGGATCATTTTTTGGTAGTTAGCAACGTTATTTTGTGACCCTAATCATTTCGACCGTAATTGAAATCAGTTAGTATTGAACGTTTTCACTTAGGTCTATCTTACAAAGAAACGAGACCAGTAGAAAAGAATGAACATTTTCACTTAATGCTAATTTGCATGATGACCAGACAAAACAGAATTATTCAATTTGCCTCTTCTAAAGAAAAGAAAAACCTATTTTGAGCAGAAAACTCTATTCCTTAAGTTTGCTATTGTTATGTAAAGGTAAGAAAATAGAAAGATTTTTTAAAAACTGTTCAGTTTTTTACATACCTAACTTAAGTTGTTCGTATTATTTATCGACATAATGGCATCTCCGTATTTTTTCAAACCTTTCCAACTTTCATGTCAGTTAGCCTTATAACTTGGAGTAAATCTCGTGAATACAAATTATAAAGATAAAATCAATGAGCACTAAGGGTGTCACCACACCGATCCACCAACAATGACGATGATCGATCAATGGGTGTGGTAGAAACTGTCGTTCGACGTCGACTTATCCGTTCTACCATCGATCGATGGCCTCCAGCGACGATCCATCGATTGGTGTGGTAACACCGTAATGCTAAGGTCTAAAATCAAGAAAGTTTTGTGTCAAAAACATTTTGTGGGTAAAATTGTAGAGATTGAATAAAGAATTCTGAAAACTTTAAAGCCAAAACGTTTACTGTAAAACATTTAAATTCCACTACTCATGACAAGTAATAAACCAGTGTTGTCAGAGGCGAGCGAGCGGTGTAAACGGAACTTAATTACCTCGATTTTAAAATTAAAACCACTCGTTTCACATTTATTATTTTCATAATTTTACGAATTGATTTATGTCAAGGAACGATACTGATTGTGCTTGTTGCAAATAATTTAACTTAAATGCTATTGGATTATTGTATTTTCGATTCAAAAATCGTCGTTTTTACGTAACGTTTTGGCAAAATGATTTTCTGATAGTGCAAATGACGTCATAAACGCAGCATAAAATTAATTCAACCACAAATTTTGGATGAAGTGGCTTTTATCTTCAATTCATTTGCGAGGCTACGATTAAACGATCAACTATCGTCATTTTGTGCGCATTTGTAATTAAAAAGCGTTTTAACAACTTTATCCGAAATTTATTAATTTATTTTTGGCAATCACCCATTTATTTTTGTACAGTACGTAAGTGGGTGAGAATATTTTCAAAAGAGATTTTTTTTAAATAATCATTATTTTCAGTTATTGATACTATTTAATTATTTGTTTTACATCAAATATACGTAAGTAATTATAGGGATAATTATCATATTTTATGTATTTTGCATCGGTAATATCGATCCCAAAGAATTATCGATGATGCAAAACGACTTCAGTGTCTAATTTCAAAGGCGCCATAAAGAGTTATAATTACCGTCCAAACTACACAGAACTTATGATTATTCGCCGATAGGTACCTATTAAAAATGGCCTCTTTCACTAACGCTAGATGACATCTAAAGATTATTATATAGATGGCATAGTAAAAACGCCTTGTTATATTTGCAACACTTGTCTCAGCGATGAGAGTTGAATATCCGACTACTCCCTACAGTAAGAGTAAACAAGCATAAGTATGACATTTGGATAGATTTTACTATCCATTTAACAATTTTGTCAACACTGTCCTCATTTGTAGTCAGCACAAAATACTAAGCTGAAGGGAAAATATGGCGCCTCTCAGCTTTTACATCCGTCACGTTTCACGCCTGTAGGCGGAAAGGAATGAAATAGAAACTCTAGTGTTACTAAAGAATTTTTAGCGGAATGTCGTAAAGGATATTGAATTTTAAGACAGCTTGAATGTGGGCCATTTTAATGAAACATTTTCGCCATTCTGTTCACTTGTTTTGGTGGCCTTCTTTACGTGTAGTTATTTTTAATAAACTTTTCTATTCTCTGTAGTTTTTATATTTACTTAATTAATTTTAAATCCATCCATTTAAGCTCATTTTGCAAATTCACAAAACAATGGTTAAAAACTGTAACTTCTTTCAAACTTCTGATTAAAACTGTCGTAAAACTAAAATGTTTCATGTCTTTAACTGGAGAGCTGGACTTGAAATGAAGAGCTTATAAACAGATTTTCTCTTTAAAAGTCGCCTTTTTATTTTTTAGTTTTGTCCAGTAAAAGATAATAGTTAAAGAACTTATTTAATTGTTGACTTTGTCACTTGTAGTAGCAACAATGTAAGTTGTTACATTATCTTACGGTACCGGGACAAATGGTTACAGACTTCACTAAAAATGTTCTGCTGAAGTTTGTATATTTATTTTCAAGGAGTCATTTTATCACTTCGGCGGAAGAGCTCTTTGCAAAATAATAACAGCAGCTCGGATCAAACTTCAGTTTGAGCTTGGCTTGTTCTGTGGATAGGTGACCACCCATTACATACAGAGCTTTTCCGTACCTCAGAAAGCACGTTAAGCCGTTGGTCCCGGCTGTAATTTTTTCAAATCTTTGACAGTCGCTCCATGTAAAATGTTGTTAGTCAGCTGCATTCGGTTAGACTGGAAGTTGACCCCAACATAGTTGAGAAAAGGCTAAGCAGATGATGATTTTATCACTTTGACGCAACCAAAACGTAACACAGTAATCAAATTTATCGAACTACACGTTCTTTAATTTATATAATGATTCCAACTAGAATAATTTTCTACCAGCCTGCAAGATAGAAGGTTGCCTATGGCCGGCAACCTTTACCGTTTTATGAGGCCTATATTTGCCTTTGTAAAAATTTCCATACTGTTATAAATAAAGTCCTTTTTGTTAATTAAGTACCAAGAATCCTAAAGTAAATGAAGCTTAAAATAAACACATTGTTGTACTCAATTAACAGGCACTTTGCTTAATAACTTGCTGATTAATCACTACGTGGAAGCAATAAAGTGTTATGTTAATTATTGTTTTAATATTATGTACAACGATTCTGTGGCTTTGTTAACGAGGTGTAATTTGGTATGCGCGGTTTATGTTACATAGGGGAACAAATAGTATTGCCTAGTAAAGTCAAGGATATTGGAAATCCAAAAAGTGGCGTAGGTACAATGTAAAAAAGTATATTTATTTCATTTTATGAGTTGGATACAATGTTAAGTAAAAATAAGTTAGAATTGGGTAAATTTTTCGACATACATAGATAGCTAAAACAAAAATATTACTTCATAAAAACACAAGTATTTGTGAAATATTCCATTTCATATTCATATTTTGTGAAAATAATGTAAACAGTAGGTGGTATAAATATGTATATAAATTCAGAAAGTATTTCTGTCCCGTCGTTAGGCATACAAAATATTTCTTCAATTAGGTACATAAAATTAAATTGCTTCAAAAAAAAACTAATAAAAAATCTATAAATAATCATTTACCTATTCAGAAATCATAGAATGCCAAATTATTTTTTTTCGACAAAAGTTTGTGGTAAAACGTAAGTACAGTACTTTAAATTTGAGCATGACGGTTTCAATGACCTAGCCTATTCACTTAGTCTGATCTCACTACCTACTTTTTTAGTATTTCCACTAGATAAACCTTTTAAAAATTTATAATATAAACGCGACGCTTTAATGACTTAGAAGCGCATCATTACCCAGAGTAATGGCTTGTGATAGAGAAGACATTCCTGTACCCTAGGCTTGTAAAGTACCACCAACTTTACAGATATAAAGAGCAGGAATCACTTACGCCATAAATTAGAGAATCCTATTATCGCATGACCTCACAGATTTAGATAAACTCGTTTTAATTAGGTTTTGTAAACACACAAATGTTTATCTCAAGAAATAATCGCGACGTTTTTTCGATCAATGAACCGCAAAATTAGTAACACTATATAAAATAACTATTGCACAAATATGCGTATTACAAGGGTTGGAGAATAAATCTTTGAAATATTATACTATATCAATCGTTTGGGTTTCTCTAACGATCCTCAAAAGAAAAGAGGTAATTATAATAAATTTCACAAGTCGAATAAAGTTAAAACCATCTAAATAATTTCAGAAACCTACTTATTTCTAAATTGGGAATAACCAATACATTTTACATCTTTCAGTTACTTTTGAGAGTGAAGTTGTAACGTAGGTATGAGTTCCGAAACACTAGAGGGACTTCGAGTACCTAATTGATCAAAAGGCGCGTTCGCATTTATAATGTTTAAAGTTATTACTAACTTTACCGAATGTAAGAAGGTAAAAATAAAATAATTTAAAGAAAAACAAAAAACCCGACTGTGTAAAAACTAATTTTAAAAAATACGTGAAAAAATTAACTTAAATAAAAACTAAAAAGAAAGAAACAAGCCCAGTAGTTTAAATCATAAATTCTAATGCAGAACAGAACGACTCACAGTCGGGGCCCCTTGATTTGATTGGTAAAATTTGAATGGGCCCCGACTGTGAGTCGTTCTGTTCTGCATTAGAATTTATGATTTAAACTACTGGGCTTGTTTCTTTCTTTTTAGTTTTTATTTAAGTTAATTTTTTCACGTATTTTTTAAAATTAGTTTTTACACAGTCGGGTTTTTTGTTTTTCTTTAAATTATTTTATTTTATTTTATACTTTTTAGTTACGATTCAATGACTTCGTTATAAGATGGTAAATTTCGCAATCTAGTCATTTCATTGAGGGAGTTAATATCGTGGGGATTATTTAGTAACGTGCGGTGGTCTAAACTACTGATGATTAGTCCCTTTAGAGACCTAACTCGGCTCAAAGCTACATATGACCTTTAGCAAAAATGCGTCAACTTAAGTCAACCACAGCTCGGTCCAAAGTAGTTCCTTGGAGCTTGTGTACAGTTACACCCCAGCACAATATCAGTGGCAACATTTTTCGCTCTATTTTACCCTGTCCGCGCAGTGCATCGAATTCTGTCGTCGATGGTTCGATTCTGACTCCTACTCCAGGAACATTGTTTTTAATCGCTTTGTCGTCAAATTCTAGATAAACAGCCTGTGGCAATTCTCCGGGTTCCGATTGGTCCCTACGAAGAGCTGGCCACTCAATTGTTCTTATAACACACATTGCTCCGTTAACAAGACCATGGATAACATTCAAATTTCTTCGTAACATAACTCGTGATCCTAAACCGATTGTTAAATATTTAACGATTCCTCCAGTTTGTTAGGATCATCAGAAACATAAACATCTTTCGGTTTTTGACCATATGTTTTCGATTCTACTGATATATCATCTGCATGTAATTTATACAACCTAGTAGTTTTTGCCAATATAGTTGTCATCTTTTGATTATGTTCATCGACCTGTCTAGTTGGGAAAACTCGAATGATTTCATTGAGATCGTCTACCTCTACCCGTCGACTATCTAATATCTCCAATTGTTGCATTGTCAGTTGACCGACTCTAAGATTATTTAATATATCCACAAATGTTGTGTCATGTCCTTGTCTCATATTTTGTGGTAACTCACAGAAATCAAATAGATGCCAGAGGTTGACTTCACCTATTAACGTCGCAGGTTGTCGATAGCAATAAGCCCCGCCAGTTGTTTTGGACACAGGTGGCAATTGCATTAGATCACCAAATAAAATAATATTACAACCACCAAAGTGCAGTCGATTATGCTTCATTTCGTGAAGGCGTAGATTAATATTCCGTAGCGTTAGGTAAGGTACCATAGAAATCTCATCTATTATCATCCAATCTATAGATTTTCATTTCTGTCGTTCTCTTTGAAGGCGTTCGCCAGTTAAAGGCCGCAGGTTTTCAAGTTTAACTCGCAGTCGCAGTTTTTAAGATATTATAGCGAAAAACTTATTAACTACTGGGCCGGCAGTCTCGACATAGATACCGACATTGTTGCAAACTTTCGATCGCTTAATAAGAACGAAAAAATTCGGTTGCAATAACGTTGCTAGCGAGAAATGCAACTCTAAACATTCAAGATGAGTTTCTCGCAAGCATCGCTATTGCAACCGAATTTTTTCGTTCTTAATAAGCGATCGAAAGTTTGCGACAATGTCGGTATCTATGTCGAGACTGCCGGCCCTGATGTACCCTACCTACCGAACTATGAGTCGTGAATCGTAATAGTTTTGGTGACAGAAATGTAATGATGATAACAAAAAACAATAGGAATCCAAATAAAATATTTTCTTCATGCTTTTTCACTGTTTTTTTTTGTTTGTATATCGTTTATACTTGAAATAAAAACAAATCAATAAGTAAGAAAATTAGCGAGAATGATTGTTTTGTTAAACAACTTTAAATCGTTATATATCCTAAACTTTTATTTAAAATGAAAAATGATAAAAGGAACCTAAAGATGATTTTAAAATACCTATTCAACGATACCCCACTTGACATAGTTCATTGAATTTTTTTTTTTTCATTTTGACAATATAGCGTCTGGTTGTCGCTGTGGTGAATTTTGATTACTGTCATGTCTTTAGTGACACTCGCAAGGTTAAGACAAATCGATTGACGTAAGAATTATCAAAATCGGCTTATGCATTTGGTCTCTAGAACGCCACATAGAAACAAACATACATACATAGACTGATAAACACATTACCCTCCTTTGCGTCGCGCAGTCGGGTAAAAATAAGACATATTGGAATGTTGAAAGATGAAAGGACTCTTTACCATAAAAGTAACATAATGATAATTTGGTACCGAATTTACGTAAATATTTAATTTTTAATTTTAGAAGGAGCTCAAGTGTTAATAACAAAAGCCGCATGGGTCGATTTTCAAAGTTAAGCAGCGCTTGTCTTGGTCGCTCCGTGGATAGATGACCATCCATTACGTACCGAGTTTCTCGGAAAGCACGTTAGGCCGTTGGTCCCGGTTGTCATTTGTAGAAAAGAAAGGAAGTCCGAAAACTAGACTTACCAAGGAGTATTGTATTGCCCAGTAACTAAGTTGTAAAGGACAGATAGGCAGTACTAATTAACATTAATAAACAAGTAATATCAGCTTATATCTCATCATTTGGGCTTTTTCTAACTACGTTCAGGTCAGCATCCAATCTACGTATCTGAACAATTACTGTGTTGAACCCATTTGCTAAGATGGGCGGTCAAAGTTTTCTGACTCTTAGAGACATATGACAGACTACAAGTGACAGGCGGGTTCAAAACAGGCTTTTCGAGGCAAAAAGTCGAGGGATGTAAAATATGGTGACCCATCTGCGCACCGACAAATACGAGCAGCAATCCACCCATCGGCTGTTACTATTTACTTACCCCTAAGTATCTCTTACTTAAACTAGAGTATTTGATTTTGCTATCGCGAAATTCCTATAGTGAGTTCTTGGAATACTCTTGTTGCTTGACAGTTAGGTAAGTTTAATCATTTCAGTTGAATGGAATTACTTGAATTGATAAACTATGCCGTAACACTCCATGAATTTGGCGTCTTCCCTTGACTTACAAATATTTGATGGCTATAATCAATCAAAGCGAATAAAGTGATTTAACATTTAAACCAAGCAAGCTACTTGAGCTTAAGCCCGATGTAAACATAATTTGACGAAGTGGGGGATTATCTACTCATCCAACAGCCAGTACGACGCTATTGATCAAACCATGTCCCACCCGCTGGAGTGTCCTAGACCCGTTCACTTGCATTTTTGACAATGTAAATAATGCCTCAGGCGCTGCCATCGAAAGGAGCTCAGTATAGATAAATCAAAGTACTATCGATACAAAAAAAAAATATAAATACTATACAGGGTGGCGCCAAAAATACGAAAATAAATTAAAACACGTACACTTCTTAATGTTCCGAGTCTGCATACAAAAAATCATTCGAATATTTCCAGTAGTTTAGTCACAGGACATTATTTTTATTTTCATTATTTTCTACATGATGTAGTTTAATAGAATAATACCGATAGGTTAACGACCTCCGCATCGGTTAAAACACTAAACACATGTTACCAATTCGCAACTTCAAAAAATTTTGCCAAATTCGTTCCATAAATTTTATTTCCGGACGCTAATTTACTGCAAATTTTACCTAAGGTTGGTAAACCGATATTTATAAATGTGTTGTATTTCGTTAACAGTTTTATGCAATTTTGTTGGTTTGAAAATATTTATTTTTTAAATTTCTATGATACGATGATATTTATGATACAGAATTGATAGTTAAATAATATTCCTTGAACTAGTAGTACTAGTATTTTCATTTATTGTCCTATTGTCGGTGCTACCCTGTATATACGCCATGCTATGTCTGCCAGCTGTGGGCCCGAATATTGCAGGACTGGAGCCCTGAGACAGCTAGACAGGATCGCGGCAGACCGAAGAGAAGATGGCGGGCCGTCTATAATGGCTTCCTCGCGTTTTGGTGAGAAGAAGCACACCATCGTGAAAAGTGGAATGAATAGGGAGAGGCCTTTGCTCAGGAGTGGGACAATAAACGTCGAATTGAGCAACTTCTGCTGTAGTTTTTTCGTGGGTTAAAAATGAAGAAGCTTGTGTAAAAAGATTCTTCGAAAAAAAAAATCTCTTAAATATTAATATTATTAAAGCAATGACGGTAGTATTGTTCATGAAAAGATTTATCAATAATGTTATATTGACAAATCTTTTCATGAACAATTTGGTATTGGTAGGCTTTATAAACGAGCCAAGGTCCCCCGGGTGGGAAGCTCCTAAATAACGATATAAAAAATTGTATACCGCTTTGGCCTTTGAAAATTTTCGTATGAGAAATTCCTTTTGATTTATTTTGTGATATATTTTCATCACGTACTACTTAATTAAAGACAAACAAGATGGCTTCCGCAGGATAAACTGCGTTTGTGTCATAACAGCTTACTTTCAAATTGACATAATATATGTATGACGACGTCAGCGACGGCGGAGCGATAGGAACGTCATCATCTAGGTTCGGTGGTAAAGGGTCCATTTCGTAGGTGTCGTTGAAGTACACGAATAACACGAAATGTTAATATAACCTCACTTTTAATCACAATATAACTATCGACAATATTAGGTGATAATAATTTAATTAGGCAAACCGACAGTTTCGTTTTGGAGAAGTGACTTGGTCCGCGTCTCGATGCGAAGTGTTCGTTTTACAATCTTCACTTCCCAAAACGACTCTGTCCACGTGCCGCCATTACAAAATAACGTCACAGCGTTTGCCCCACTACTACAATAATCAAAAGAGCAACTTTTATTAAAAACGATATTGCTATTCACGACATGTAGATTAGTTCCATCTTCTAAGGAAAAGGGTAAAAACATTTTTGCTTTTAATATTGGAAATCGCTGCCTCGTTGGTCTAGTGGTCGCATGCACGGCTGCTAAACAAGGTCCTGGTTTCGATTCCTGAGTAGGGCAGTGTTATTAGATTTTTTCAATCAAGAATTCTGAATCTGGATGTGTGCCCGGTTGATATAGGCTCGCCCCCTATTACATCGGACTTAAATATAACTGGCGAAATGTGGGTGTACTATTAGGTACACTTCTGCCTAGCGCTTCAGGAATTACAGGCGTGATTGTATGTGTTTTGTTATGAGAAAAATAATATCGTTACTTATCGCCTTCTGTCTGGCAGGATTACATAACATAATTTCTTTGCTAAAAATATATCTAGGACCATAAATCTATTAGTAACCTAAAAATCGATTAGTTAGGTACCTATTATGAAATACCGAGAACCGGTTCTCAATCTCGTCTCTTACTACATCGAATCTGGCCTTCACAAACCCATCCAATTATTCCTAGATATTCGGAACGGATTGCTTTTTTATAATGCTTGATTTACTTTTAATAGAAAATTTCGAAGGCTTATTAACCCTCTTCACGCATTTTTTTGTTAGACGTCGAGTATTTGTTTGTTTTTGTTTTTTTGTAAAATCGGATTTATTGTGAAAATATTGAATCCTATACAGAGACAGAAAAAGATTCAAAATCGTAAATCAACAAAAAAATACCTAAGAGTATACCTAACCCCTAATTTACAGCTTTAATTCCAGTACATTTACGTTCAAAATTGTACAACCAATTTAACGTTCCATTTCTTTACAGGGAATCCGGAGGTCACCACGCCTCGCTGCTACGACGCGGTGACAACAACACCTCCTCAATTCGACTGACAATGAACAATCGGTCGATGAGGTCTTCTGCCAAATACTCCAACGGACATAACGTTAGTTTGTTATAACCATTGCGTAAAACTATGAACAATCGGGTACTAACAATACCCGAAGAGACAATGCATATGAACTCAAGTAGACAAATAACATGTGTTGTGTGTACCGAAAGACAAAGATTGAGAAATCGGTACAACTATACCGATTTCTAAGTGTAAATAGACTTGTTATGTATAAGTGCTTGTAAATTTGTAAATATTTTTAACATAAGTTACCAGTTCAAAGTAGTGTTTTTATAATGTAAGGGTGGATACACATTTAGCTTCGAGAAAGATTAGATTGATCGAATTCAAGTACAATTTTGAAGGCGACCGCGACCGCAAAAATAGCAGCAAAGTAAGCAATCGCAAAAATAGGTCGCAGCGACACAACTGGTTTCCATGTAATTATATAAAAACGCTTTTGCACATGACCACAAATTGTCGTTGCGGTCTGTCACTGCAACTAAGTGTCTTTAGAGCCTATTTAAACGGCGTATTTTTTCGGCGCAGATGACGTGATTTGAACGCGCCTTAAGTGAGATGTGTCAGTTAGTCGCAGCCAGTAAACCTTAGCACACGTTCAGAGCGCGTTTAAAAAATACACCACGTACGCTCAGATGCGGCCATGCAGACGCGATGCGAACGCGCTTCTGGCGCACGTTTTTGTCGCTTCGTAGTTCGTACGCATATTTGAATCGATGCAAACACATAAATGAACGCGCGTTCGAGAAACGCGCGTTGAAGACCCGTATAAAATACACTGTTTAAATGCACTTTTCCGCTGCGGTTGCAGTCGTATTCGGAATTGTAGATACCCCGTAAGGCAGTCGTTTTAAGATGTGTAAACACCCAAAATGCCATTCGATGTTGTGATCTGAGATTAGTAGAATTATTAAAGTTTATTATGAAGCTTTTGTCTTGAGTTTTAATTTAATCATTCTTACTTAAAACCTAGTTACAAAATCTGTCTGGAGGTATTGTATTATTCAAGAAATTCAAGTCTCATTCGCAGTGACAGTAATTTGCGGTCTTAGTAACGCGAAGTCGTCTGACATTTTACAGTGAGGGAGTTAAATCTAAATGAAGAAACTTTAACAATAATCTCTTCTTAATAATATTCATTTGATGAGAGATAGTACAAATTAGGATTCTAAAGACAAATATTTAAGTACTAAAGTAATTATAGTCCAGCGGCAGTCCCCCAACACATACATACTTGTAGATTTTACTAGATGAATGAGCTTAACTATCTTCTGAATCTACTTATCATCACGTGTTTGGACGAGAATTATCTGCCTGGCCTCGTCACAACTATTTTGGGGACGCATCTCAGTCTAACCGAATGTAGCTGAACACCTTTATTTTAAATGAAGCGAGTCCCTATCTGACCTCCACAACCATTTCATACTGGGAAATACGATACCCCTTGGTAAGACTGTTGTCAGATTTTTGGGCCACTGACTACCTGTAACGACTGTCAGATCTACAAATGACAGCCGATGCCGACGGCTTAACGTGGTTTTCGAGGCACGGAGGAAACTCTGTATGTGAAATATGGTCACCTATCCACGGACCGGTCTAGGCAAGCGCGGCTTAACCTTAAAGATCCATCCGTGCGGCTGTTATTATATATCCACGAGCTCTTCAGTGTTGGAACAGGAATGGTGGTGCATAATTATACAAAAAGCAACACAAAACAGTCTTTATCACTTCTAAATACGAAACATGAAGGCTGAATACCATATCAGTTAGGTTCTGAATGCGAACTTTGGCTAAGCATCATTCCTGTGCAAAAAAGGAGAAGGAAACATAACTAAGTCAATTATATTTCAAAGTAACGATGATTAAGTTACCTTACAATTTCACTGTGAAAGAGAATAAATGGGCTTTGCCCAGAAGGGGGACACTAGACAAGCTAAAAAAAACAAAATCACTAAAGTACGGCGCTGAGGCAATTTTCAGCCTAGAGTTCGGTCGAGAAAGATACGAGAAAATTTGCAAGTCTATAGTCCATTCACTTTTATTTTACCTCAGATAGCAACTGAAGCAGCAACTCCTTACCAACTTTTTGGCAACGAATAATACGATACGATATTTTGATAAAGTTGCGTAATACTCGTTGGTCTAGTGGTTTTTTCCATTCACTACAGGCTTGCACTTAACTGCCTCTTTGTTCAAGCGCGACTGCTGAACATGAGGCCGTGGGTTCGATTCCCAGGTCGGCAAAAAGTGTTATTGGTTTTATTTATCAGGAGTTTCTCAGAAGCAGCCACAGAGTCCGAATTAGTGACCGGTTAATGGCAAAAGGCTCGCCCCTTATCATATTGGACTTTGACATAAGTTTAACTAAGCGAAATTGTGGGTGTACTAAATATTAGGTACACCTCTGCCTAACCTTATGGGGATTACAGGCGTAATTTTAAGATGAATGATAATGATGCTTAATCTGAAGTTAAATAACTGTAAAAGGATTGTACACGTATAGTTCGCTTAATAACGCCCTCTTTTGATTGGCCTGTTGGTCTGGTGGTTAGTGACCCTGACTGCTAGGACGGAGGTCGTGGGATCGATTCCCACACAGGACAAATCTTTGAGCGATTATTTGTTCTGTATCTGGGTGTGTAAATTATCTATAATATGTATGTATGTATTTAGAAATATAATATAAGTATGTTTATCAGTTGTCTGGTTGCCATAGTTCAGGCTCTGGCTAGTTTGGGATCAGATGGCGGTGTGTTGGTTGTCCCAAGATATTATTAGATATTATTATTATAATAACTATCGAAAAGTGAGCGTTAAGGTGTGTCCCTACGTTTCAAGGGTTTTGAGATTCAGGATATGACAACCAAAGTGACTGTTTTATTCTCCTCGTGAAAATAATTTTATTGAAGTTTTACAATTTTAGTTTAGGTACACAGGAGGGATTCAGTTTGTATTAAGAGTTCGTGTCAGAAGGAATAAGGGCTGAGCCGTGCTCGACATTGGTTTTTATAGTGCCATTTCGGCGCCCTCTCGTGGTTGGTGGATGAACTACGCAGCTCGCAGTGTTGCAGGCGCAAGTGAGTTCTGTGATGCGGTTGCGTCGCTCTCGTCGCTCCTCCCGTTGGTGTACAAATGGCGCTGTCCTCAACAGTGAGCTTTAAACTATCAAACCCTAAAGATTGCACCATGCTCGCACGGATCTGAAGTAGAAGAATATATAGACCTTTACACAGCTTTTTATCTATTCACACATGAGTTATTTATCATTTCCCGGAAATCCACACTCGATAGCACAAATCCTCCATAATGTGGACAATGATAATACAGGTTATACAGTATATATCTTGAAGTAATCAGCAAAAACGTTCAGATGGAAGAAAACGGTTCAGCATCACTTACAAAAGCCGGATTATTGAGAAGCGTGTTCTACATAAATATGTTTTTGGGAAGAAAATCCTCTCACCAATCATGAGATATATTGGAGATAATCCAAAGGGTCGCTACTGGTTACTAGAAGAAAGACCTCCGCTTTTCTTATTAACTATGTGGTAGGGAAAGAATATAGATGAGGCTATTAGGGACAACCAATTAGCCTAAATTGGATCGCAAGTTTTAGGATGTTTGCTTAAGGCTCGCCTCGGTTGATAACTTCTTGGCAAAATCAATAGGGAACTAGATCAAAGTATAAGTTATCGTTGGTAGGTACATCACCCTATTAAGTACATAGGTATTAGAAAAGGAGAAGAAAGTGGGTTAGTAATTTCTCATATTTCTTTAACCAGCTATAATAAATTGATAACTATACAAAAAAAAACATCCTTTACAATTTGCTTGCTCTCAAACAATTATTTGTTACTGTACTAATTTTATTTGGTAAATCGGTAAATTGGTAATCAAATTTGTAAAACCATTTTAGTAAAATAACAGCGCGTTTCAATTAATAAATTAGAACTGGTGGAATTCAATTAAATTACAAAACGGACAAAATCAATTAGAAATTTAAAAAAAAAATCGAATGACGAGAGTCGAAATTGGATGATTCCATTTAAACTTTACAAAACAGGGCTCAATTTTACAACCAGTCACGGAAATGAATTTGGAATTCAAAATAATGTCCTACAAGATGGTGACAGGAAAATATTATAACAAGGAAATTTAGATTTAATGCATGAAATTAGTATCTTCTCTACAATTGTCAGGTAACCTCACAGCTTTCTTCTTCTTCTTAATTTTTCGTGAGGTTGTGCCTAACCTGTTGTCAGAGTTTGTATGCCACCCATGGGCCTATGACTTGGCTTTAAATGCCGCCCAGTAATTCAAATTCAAATATTTTATTTCAAAATTACATCCATATATTGTTAGTAGTAGTATAACTTAGCCTAATGTTAGTATTAAAATAAATTCTATTTATAAACAAGCAGTGTACCATTGAACTGTTCGTTCAATGGTACACCGCTTATTTGGATAAGTGTGTATGAACACTTACCCACCTTCGTAAGAGGGGAGAGTCCCACCGGTCCGTAAACACATTCAGGATGCCATTGGAGGAGGAGCGCAAGCGCGCCATCATGGACGCGCATCGCTTCCGCATGATCGCAGCGAACCCGTCGACGCACGCTTCCGCGAACATCCCTGACGCACTACAACGCCACGGCAACCCCAAAAGTACCCTGAATGCGTTATTGTACTGTACGCGCAGGTCACTGTAAGCCCGCTGGGTATACTTGGTCCACAGGCTGCACGTGTAAAACGACTGGCAGAAGGCCTGAAAAAGCGTTATCTTTATTGATTCTGTACAGCGTGCAAACCTGCTGGCCAGCATGTTGCAACGGACAGCCAGCGACCTGCACTCCCTGTCTGTGTCAAGATTATCTTTTAAGTCCTCAGTGACCCAGTGGCCCAAATACTTAAACTTCGAAACCCGACCTAGAGGAGACCCAAAGAGTGAGAGTTCAGGCAGAAGTTTGTAGGTTAAAGTACCTGATTTAAAAACCAACCATTCACTCTTATCGGTATTGTATTTGAGCCCGTGAGCCACTGCATAACTTTCACAAATTTTAAGGAGCTTTCTCATTGCACCGATAGATGGGCTCAGCAGCACCATATCATCAGCATAGCTAATGTTATTCACGCAAACACCGTCCACGTGACAACCGATTTTAGTGCTACTGAGCCTACCTATCAGTTTGTTTATGTATAGGTTAAAAAGACGGGGGGAGCTCAAACCCCCCTGCCTCACCCCACAATCCAACCCATACACATCAGAATATGAGCCAGTATGTGGTGTATGTGGTGACAGTAATACCTCTCAGGCATGCTGCTTTGGTTTCCTCTCTATGTTTTCCTTCACCGAAGCAAACGATAATTATACAATACGCACACGAATTTGAAAAATCAGAGGTGCGTGCCTTGGGTTCGAACGCGAGACCTATGATTTGGCAGTCTGGTCACACTACTCTAAGTCCGCAGCTGATAGTTCTTTATGGAAGGAGTAGACATGCTGCCACGTAATTATGACGGTTGCAAAAGGGTGAGCAGAGAGAATTGGTGGCCCAGCGGTAAAGGCCCCAACCTATGAGTTACAGGCTATCGAATCCAGGCAGGCGTAATGTGTGAATTTTATTTCATGACCAAAAGCGGTCGTGGAAAGCACCATAAAAAAACCGGTATGTCCTAAAACCAACCCGCGCTGAGCTTCCGTGGTGAATTACAGCACTTTTCCTCTCTTAGAGAGAAGCCCTGTGTCGTAGAAGTGGGAACATTATTGTCATGTTTAAATGAATAGTACAGTGTACCTACCTACACATAGAATATTACAGTATTACTTTGACCAGTTGTAGAAATTAAGTATTTATCATGGCATGTAAGCATACGCCTAAGCTCGAAAGTCTCGCCTCTATTAAAAATGGAGGAAAATATACGCATAATGGTAAGAAGGTATTACATAAATGAAGATAAAAGTGTCACTGAATTACGTGACTCGAATCATAATCTACATACAATTTTGTATGTAAGTCATGTTGAGTAAAGATATTACAATCTCTGATGTTAAGAAATGTGTATCTTTTCATTGCACGTGACTGTACACGCTTTTTAACATTATTTCTACGTGAATAAATGCGAACGCCTCCAAAGCAATGAAATGGAAACCATTTGACAGAAAGTAACTGATTCTGATGACTTTTCATGTGCTATCAAAATGCTTTGAAACCTCCCTCGCAGATAAATTAAAGCAATAAACTCAACGTTATTCCAAAAGTTTCATTCAAAAAACTTTTTTACCTGTCTAAGACCCTGCCTCAAAGTCAAAACCCAAGGTAATAAACCCCTTCGGTTGCAGAATTGAAGTCGAAGCCGATGTTACTTGGTATTCTAAAGTAATTTAAGTCACGGAATTTCTACTTCCCCGCAAAAAGTTTTCATTAATCAAACAATCCGAAAAGTCCTTTCGATTCAAATTAATTCGCTTTTCCTACTTTTTGTGTGCTGAAGTTCGATAAAGGTCTGTGTGGTGACAATAATTGCGTAGCTCGAACCTTCTAAAAAGGTAATAGCGGATTTTTGGAATACTACAATAGACAAGTGAACCCACACGTCCGTCCGTCGTATGACGACGGGCAGGCCGTGTCGACGGCGTGTTCGTGTTCCACGCGCGCCTCAAAGAGTTGTCAGTAAACGAGAGGGGCCCGCAAGGGCCGATGCCTGCCAGGGCTGCGGGACTGTTCGAAAGAGATACCGCGGCCCTGGAACATACAGGGCCAAAGAAGGAACATGGGTGGTTTTTAGTCAGTAAGAGTCTGACACTCCCTTCCGCTCCGCCCAGAGCGGGGGGGGGGGGGTCATTTGATGATTTCCCACCCACCAAAAAAAAAAAACCCACACGGTAATTTGAAAATAAACTCGTTTGTTTTTATTACCCGACTGGCAAGGAAGGGAAGCCGTAACATTCTTTATTACCTCATATCTTCCAAACCGCTGCAGGGATTTATTTAATTAACATATCGTTAGGTTCGTTTTGGTAACCCAAGTGTTCTTAGTTATGTGACGCGAAAAAAAAACAACATGAAGATTTATCAATGAGACGCTACGGTTTAAAGTAAAAAAAAAAAATGGAAACTGCAATATGAGTATCAAATTTAAGGGCTCATCATGAGGATTTTAAAATGGTATATCATGACCAAATTAGACCCATATTCTTGACTAAGACTAAGTGTTTAATAAAAAAAAATGTTTAAAAAATAAAAAACCCGACTGCGTAAAACATTTCGGATAATAACTAATCAAAGGAACGTAAATTGACTAGAACAGTCGGGACCCATTAAATAATCTAGACTAAAATTATTCTATTCAATATGGGTCCCGACTATTGCAGTCAATATGTTCCTTATTAGAATTTATTTTATGTGTGTATTGATAATGAAATTATTTTAATGTTGTAGTAATTAAATTGCTTTCTACACTTCTGGACTGAACTTGTTTTTCTTTTCAGTTTTTATTTAAAGCTATTAGTTAGTTATTGTACTAATTTCTGAGTATTGTTTAATTTACAAGTACACACGGCGACCCGTCAATCTAAATATTCCAGTATAAAATGGCTTAGTTTTGTATAGATTTCCATACAATGAGAGACCCAGTTATACGGTTTTGTAAAGCTTGATTGGTCGTTGTGCGTACCATATTTTTCATTTTAATTCAACCTTTGTACACATAAAATATGTATTTTGGTTGTTTGTTTTTAAATGTAAAAGCTTCAAAGCTTAAACTGACTAAAAGTCGCTTTTGTTTTAATTAATATCTAGGTTAATGGTTTAATGGCTGCTCGTTTTTATCCAGCCATATGGAAATACTGCCGTCAGTGCTCATTAGTTAATTAAATTTACGTTTATTCTGCTCGTACAGAGTTTACATTAGCTTTAATCCGGCAGTGACTGATTACTGCAAAAACGAAAAGGGATTTAAAGTAATATAAAATAAAACCTTAACGGTAAATGGTACTGAAACGTAAAAAATTAATTCAATTCAATACATTTATTTATTCTCTCTTCACAATATTGGTTTCCTTAATGATTAACAATGTTTTTGACTAATGTTATATTCCACATTGGAAGAGACTGGTGCCTGAAGTTGGTTTCTGAAGAAGCCTGTGTTACATGTCACCAGGGCAACCCCCCACAGCAAAACAATACAGTAAGAAAAAGTGCCTTTTAAGTGCTCTTCTAAAGGTGACGCTATCGTATATGGACGCGGCAACGTCACCCAATCGCTGTGAGAGAACGCAGCGACACAACTGGTTCTAAGCAACTTTATGACAGTGCTGCTGTAGTTGGGAATATTACCCGTCCGATATAAGCCCTCCCGCATCAGCAAGAATCGCCGTCTAGGGCAAACCCTCGTCACTCCCGATGACGCTATCACCCTCCTCCAGGAGGTAGTAACCGCCCTCATTCCGTCCTCGCCGCCGAGGCCCATCGCGACATCCCGGGCCATGCTCCCGACCCTTGCTCGAGCCAGCCGGAGATTTTACGGCCCATTCACGACCTTGCCGCGGTGAGCGGCGGCTAAGCGCGGGGCGGCGAGCGGTAAGAACAAAAGTATGAAAATGTTTGAAACACGCTACGAGTCGCCGCTCATAGCGAAAACGCGCGCGGTTTTGTCGGAGCGAACCGCTGCAGCGGCGCGCGGTGCGGTGAGTGGCGAGATCAAAAGTACAAGCGAATGAGTGCGACGCCACGAAACAGAGCGGCGCGGATAGCGGTGTAGGTGTGACGGACTCGGCGGCGAACTTATAAACGAAAAAATTTAGACGATTTTGTGGCGGTAATGGATACCGAGGCGTTTATAACCGAAATAATCAAATGTTTCCACACTCATTCTTGTGTACTCAAAAAACTTATCCGGATATTTTCTGTAATCTTCGTATAGGTCACGAAATTCGCCATTTAAATATCGATATTTTAAAAATATCTTGTTTTAAAAATATACTGCTTTCTAAACACAGAAGGGATAATTTTGATAACGCCATAATTTTGAGCACGTTCTGACTACCTAAATACGTCCACCTCGGCCGCTGCCGCTAGCCGCTACAGAGGGTACGTGGCATGTAAAACGCACCGCTTGCCGCCGCCGCCCCGCCTGCCGCGCCGCTCGCCGCTAAGACCGAAGTCGTGAATGGGCCGTTAAGCCTGTCGTTTTATATTCGTCCTTAAATAATGATATTGTTCCGATCCAGCCTGTTCTTAGCTGTCCTCCCCCAGCGACGCCCTAAGCCGGGGCTCATAAGTATCCCGCACAGGGGATCCTCCATGTTCCTTCTTTTACCCTTTGTGTTCCAGATGGAGGCTTTAAACTCAAGGCACCCACGGAATAGTCCAGTTAAATAGACAACCACCACCTAGATTGACCTGAGACTCCTGTGAGATACAACACACAAAAAAAAATAGGAACCAGTCGTGTGGCTGTGGTGTGTCATTGCAAATGGGAGACATTGCCCAGCAGTTTTCACCTTTAGGTACTTACATAGAATTCAAAATTAATTATGGTTTGATTGATAAGTAAATAAAGAATAATATAAAGAACTATCAACTTGAATTAACATCAGAATGGTCGATATTAATCCATAGTTTGAAATGGGAACACAAAAAAAGGCCAAATTTATTTATGTAGGCCATAATTCCATTCTATTAAACACCCTGACTTTAAATAGTCTCTCACTTCTACCAGAAATCGATAGATGCGGAAGCAACTCAGCAATCTTTCCGTATCCTCACTTCCTCGAAATATATTCTTACCAGTAATCGCTTCGGTTTTAATTACGGAAGTGAAGGTGTCAAGTAGATTTACGTCAAAAGCAGAATCACAACGGTATTGTTTAACTCGGTTAATGTAATTGTGTCTATGAAACATGAGTGCCTTTAACTTATGCTGATTCGATTTCCGTGTTTGTTGTTGTTATTTGTGTTTACATACTAAGACTTCATAAGAAGGTACAAGCTATTTGTATAAACAAGGTAATAAGACAGCTTCATGTTTCATACATAACAAAGGACCGTAGGGGATTTTATATGCCGACAAACTGTACTGCAGTTTGGCAGAATATTGTAAAATACTTACTATGTAACCTTTGTTGAAAATAAAATTAAAAAAATAAAAATAAGGACCCCGCCTCCACCCTCCAAAAGTCATAAGATATATGCCATGATATGCTTAAAATAATCCAGAAAAAAACATAACACTCCTTTTTTTGGGCAGTCGTGTAACTTTAGGTTAGGAAAATTCCAGACATTCTCCACATAAAAAGAAGAATGTCGCCATAGTAAAAAAATATCTTACCTACCAGACGCTTCAAATGACACTTGATTCAAATCTGTTGAAGGGTGGGGATGCTTCTTAAGATCCCTTCACAGCCTCGGGTGATGCAACTTGCGCCACGACTAGCGTCTCGTGACAATCCCACTTTGCATGAGTACCGTTGCATTGTAAAGCGTGTCATGGTGACTAGTAGCGTGCGTGTATTCCCGTTGACCCCACTGCCATATCCCCACTGGGTAGGGTCAACGGGAAAAATCAAAACTGTCGTTTCGTTGTTCCCACTACCCTGCCCACTGGTGGGGTCAAATGGAAGTCTGCAATTTTGTTCCCGCTGTCCCCAGTGTCCCGCCCCACTGGTGGGGACAACGAGAAGTCTGTAATTTTATTCCCGCTGTCCCCACTGCCATACGCCTATTAATGCAAGAAGAAGATTAGATCTATTTAATGGATCGATAGAATAGATCGATTTGGTTATATTTAGTTTTTTTTTCTTTTTTTATTTGTCAGTAGGTATATTTGTTATTTAGTGTGCAATAAAGAATAAGAATAAGATTACTGGGAAAAAAATGGCAAGGACAATAAATTGGAAGATGAGAAACAAGGATAATAATTCTCACAGACTACTAGGAGGCCAAAATCATGAAGAAGTATCTTTATTGCCCTCTTTCATTTGTATTTTTCATAGCCGCTGTCACAACGCACAAAGCTTACGGGCAAGAGGTAAGCTGATCGTAATGTTAACAGAAATCCATGTAGTATCCTTTTTTTTTCATATAACAAAAACATTCGATCAAAAAAAAACAACCTGGAATACAGTTCGATCTTCACACCAACTAATAAAAACTCTACAACAACGCTTGTGAAGTAAATTAAATAGTTTCAAAGCAATTTCTTAAAAGGACAGCGAAGTTGTCTGTGTTCCTCAGAGTGTCATGGCTGCCAACAGAAACGCGGGAAATGCGAACGTAGTGATTAACAAACTGCACTAAAGGTTCCAAGGAGGAGCTTTTTAGTGTCTGTAATTTCTGCAAACATTGTTTTATACAAATATATTTTTTGGTTAGAAGTGTATCTCATGGAGCGATATTGTTAGAATTTGTTTCGCAATATTTAAACTCAACATCATTTTAAGAAGGAAGCGCTAGAGTAGCCCGCGAAATTCAAATTTTCTTAGGTTTTGCAATTGCAGGTCAGTTTAAGGTTTAAACAAAATATAATAAAAATATTATTCGCGTCCGTAAGGGCTCACACACATAAACACGATACGACGCGACGTCGCGTCGTGGAAGTCTACGATGAGCATCGTAAAAAAACACGACATCGTAACGTAATGTGCCACGCACGATACACGGCACGATGCCGTCGATACAGTGGGATGGTGTTTTAGTTAATTCCGAAAAATGGACCGCTCTAGACGCATTCTGCTTCTGCTGTTAATAAGAAGACGAAGAAAGAAAAGAAAGATACTCAGAAGATATTGGATCCACCCATTTCTTTCAAACATGAATAACGGGAGTCACTTTATAAAGAAGTACAATGCCTTAAAATAGACCACAACAAGTTTTTTGATTACTTTAGAATGAGTGCATCAAGTTTCGAAGAGTTACTTCATCGGATGACGCCACATATAGCAGGAAAATATGGCAGAGGCAGACCACTCATCGAACCTCTCGAGATGCTGGGATTAACTGTAAGGTAAATGAAACAACAACAACAAACATAGTACGGGACGCTGCTCGACTAGGGTAATTAAATGATCGACTTCAATACCATCCGTCATCTTTGAATTTCGAATAACAACTGCGCAGGATTGCTTCGTGAGTTTCTAACGTCACGACGTCGTATCGTGCATCGACTCGTTACGACGTCTTGTCGTAGATTTCCACGACGCGACGTCGTATCGTGTTTATGTGTGGGAGCCCTAACACCTGATATAGTTACAGAATTAAAATCACAATCCTCTTAGCATGATCAGCCTATAATGTTCTCACTGCTGGGACCTCCGGCTGGCCTCCTCTGTATGAGAGGGAATGGGCTATAATCCACCACGCGGGCCCAGTGTGAGTTGGCAGATGTCACATGTCTTCGAATTTTTGTTTCTAGTACATGCCGGTTTCTTCAGGGTGTTTTCCTTTACCGTTTTTGAGACCAGTGGTGATGAAATAAATTATACAAAGTAATGCGCCCGCCTGGTTTCGAACCCACGACTTACTGTCTGTAAGTCGGGGCCGCCATCTCTGGGCCACCGCTGCACCTACAATCCTCATAGGTTCATCTAATCCCATTTAATGACAATATCATGAAAAAGTCATTCAATGGAATAATTGAACTCGAGCATTTAATGAATGAATCAGCCTGTTCGGTACAGGCAGACGGCCAGATCGAATATATATTTTGCCGCTCGTCTTTCAGGATTCAGGTCTACACGAACTTGAGTGTAGTATACAGTACACTCAAAACCTAGGCATTAAGACTCAAGCTGTCTCAGTCATTTTAAATTACATTGTAGCGACAGAATAACTTTTAAGAAAGTCTTTAAGATAAGTGCGGTTTGAGTGTTCGGGGTGAGCTCACGATTTGGACAAGCCTCTTAAACGCAATCATTTGTAATTCCTGAAATGGGAGTGGGATGTCTACAGATACGACGGGTCACTGACATTTTGATAAGTGTACGATACATGAATAGTTGAATACAACTCAGGCCAGTATACAATAAAGTGCATGCATTTTTGTATTTCTTTTAAGCTAAAACTACTGAACGGATTTGGATGAAATTGGAACATAGATAGTTTATAACCTTTTTTATTTTTTTTGGAGGGTGGGAAATCATCAAATGACTCCTCCCGCTCTGGGCGGAGCGGAAGGGAGTGTCAGACTTTTACTGACTAAAAACCACCCATGGTCCTTCTTTCGCCCTTTATGTTCCAGGGCCGCGGTATCTCTTTCGAACAGTCCCGCAGCCCTGGCAGGCATCGGCCCTTGTAGGCCCCTCCCGTTTGCTGACATCTCTTTGAGGCGCGCGTGGAACACGAACGCGCCGTCGACACGGCCTGTCGTCATACGACGGACGGACGGCGAGCTAGCCCATTACTCACCGTCCACAGGCCCGCGCCTACGGTGGCCGAGAGCCATCACGGCGTGGCCCCGACGCCCGGTGCTTCTCCCGCGGCGGCAGACAGTTTATAACCTGGATTAACACTTGAACACTAAACTACAATGTACTTGAACACTGGACTTTTTATCATGGTAATACCAGTAATTGGGACAATAACCGAACTCCACGCGGGCGCGGGCGCGGGCGCGGACGCCGCGGGCATAAGCTAGTATTTTTAATGCAAAACTGATTGTATTTGTATCCGTCAATCTTTTATTTTTATACACCTTATCCACTGAACCAATCATTACGAAATGCCACTTTAAATGTAACCTAAGACCTGGAAGAGCATCGGCAAATTTTTACGTAAACGTCTTTAATTTCAAAATAACTTTTTAATCTCCGAAACTGCGGTACCGATTTTGACGGGACTTGTACTGGCGGATAGCTGATGTTATAGTTTTATTTTAGAAAAAAGATTAGGGTTCCATGCAAAAACAAAATTAAACCCATGAAATTGTTAACAAAACCCGATTCAAATAGGGATACGGGAGGTAATATTTGTTGAACTGCTACAAATAACCTCACTTTTAAACCACACTTAATACTTAATTTTAAACTGCTACAATAAAACTCACTTTTAAATCACTCTTAATACTTTATTTCCACTGAATGTTGAACTGCTACAAATAACCTCACTTTTAAACCACTGTTAAACTGCTACAATAAAACTCACTTTTAAATCACTCTTAATACTTTATTTCCACTGACTTTCTTGCTACACGGTTAACAACAGACTGACTGCCTCTAGAGCTAACACGCCACCCCCGACAACCGACAAGAGTGGGGACTCGATGTAGCGCGCCAACTCGGTCGGCAAAACAGTATAACTCAGTTTTAAATACAATATCAAACAATTCTACATTAACTTTAAATATTCGATTTAACGTTACATAAAATTACAGGAATTATTTAAAGCACTAATTAAACTTTTTAATGCACACTATTTTAAATAATTAATAAACCGTAGACATGTCACAAGTAACGCCATCTCGTGGTATAAAATGACAATCATTAACTTCTAACAAAAATACATAATAAAATTAATCATATTTTGACTTATTTTCAACAAAATTCTAACATTCGGCCATCCGCATAACTTACGCGTCCTCGCGTATGTATGTATACGAGTAGCCTTATGTACAACAATCATAATTGCGTATCTAACTCAACTATTACAATTACAACTGCAATTATCGAAGCCTTAATGGATATCTTAAATTAATCATGACAATTACAACTGTAAGTATGCATAATAATTTATTTAGTAGTGGTACAAATCGCTATTATCTTGCACCCAACTCCAACATTTTCGGCCATCCACATAACTTACGCGTCCTCGCGCATGTATGCGAATGGTTTTTATATACAATTGTATACAGGTAATATTCAAATCAGCTACGAATAGTAATTACAACTGTAATTACCGAAGCATAACGGAATATTTTAATCAACTATAAATATTACAACTGTAAAGATACAATATAATTATACTAGTGGTACAAGTCGCTACTACCTTGAAACCACTAGGGTGGTACAAGTCGCTACTACCTTGAAACCACCAACAAAAAATATATATATATCTACTAGTGGTACAAGTCGCTACTATCTTGAAACCACTAGGGCGGTACAAGTCGCTACTACCTTGAAACCACCATGACACATTTATTCAAAGGTCGAGGTTGGCATCGCCTACCTCTACCGCAAACGCCATATTAATTTCAGTCTCACAGCCCTTAAATATGACATTCCAATTTTATTCAATCAATTCAATCACCCTCTTCATTGGCCGAGGATGAGCTTGAATCAGTTCTGTTATAGTGAGCCCACGCTTTCATTTTGTCTACGGCAATAACCGCGGAATATTTCCGATTGCCCTTTCGAGTGATCGGAGTGTCCTCAATACGATACCTGTCATTACCTAACACCTCAACTACTTTGTATGGGCCCCGATATTTTGGAATTAGCTTTTTACTCTGTCCTGTAGCCCCAATTTCACGCTCAACACTGACCAAATCACCTATGTGAAAATCAACGGGTTTAGTAGACTTTTTGTCATAATATGTTTTCTGCTTCTCTTGATAAGCGGTGATATATTCATTAGCTTCTTCTCGTATTTCTTTAATTTTATTTTCTGAATACGGTTCACTATTATCAATAGAAGCTTTAACCCTACCTTCCGTCATTCCGGTTAGGCTGGTACCAAAAAGAACTTGGGCTGGTGTTTTACCTATGCCTTTATTAAATGTGTTATTCAGGCCTAACTGAATCTCGGGCACCTTTACATCCCATTTTCTTTCGTCCAAACCGACGCACTTAGCGGTCAGCGCTTCTAGTAAGGTACGGTTGTACCGCTCGACTTGACCGTTGGCGCGTGGGGTTGCTACCGCGTTTAAAATGTGTTTGATGCCTAGCTTTTCCAAAAAACTGGTAAATTTACTACTTGTGAAGCAAGAGCCACGGTCAGATATAATTCTTTTTGGAAGCCCAAATATACTAAAATAATCTTGCATTTTCTCGACAACTATTGAAGACTTAGTACTTCGAACCGGTTTTAGGACGATAAACTTCGTGTAGGCGTCTATAATGACTAACAAGTGTGTGTTTCCTTTTGAACTTTTGATAAAAGGGCCAACATGGTCAATGTGAACTGTGACAAATGGTTTTTCGTCTTTTGGTATAGGATGTAATGGTGGCCTTTTCTTTGCCGAACACTTAGAGTAAGAACATTCAAGGCATGATTCTACATACTTTTTTACAAAGCGTCTCATTTTAGCGAACCAATAAGTTTCTTTAATTTTACTCAAAGTCTTATCAAATCCAAAGTGGCCCAAATCATCATGGCACTGTTTGAGTATTTGCCAGCGTACACCTTTAGGAACTACCCATCTATCACCGTCAGAAGTTTTCCTATATAACTTACTATTGCGCACAACATAATTATTTTTAATCTCAACGACATCATCTGCTTGGGGGTCATTTAGAACCGAAATTTTTCTTTGGATCTCTGAATCTGCCAATTGAACGGTACCCAACCAATCTGATTCACCGACTGCCATCACAAAACAGTTAGCACCCTCACCATCAGCTTGAATGTTGGTAGGTGGTGGATTCCGACTCAACGCGTCTACGTGGGCCATTGAGGCCCCCGGCTTATAATCGACCGTAAAATTAAACTCTTGCATAGCAATCCACCACCTAGCGACACGCGGTATTAAATCGCGCTTAAGGAAGGTTGCTCTTAACGAATTGCAGTCGGTTATTACTTTAAACTCTACGCCAATCAGATAAACGCGAAACCGTTGAAGCGATGCAACGACAGCGAGAGTTTCGAGTTCATATGCCGTCATATGCTGTTCCTCGGACGTCGTTTGGCGGCTGAAGTATGCTACCGGTTTCAATAATTTATTGTCATCACGCTGCATAAGCATTCCGGCTATACCTATTTTACACGCGTCTGTATGCAGTTCAGTTGACGCATTGGGGTCATATAACGCTAAAATCGGTTTTTTCATTAATTCGGATTTTAGTTCATGAAAAGCTTTGCTTTGTTCTTGACCCCAAGCCCACACGGCAGTTTTCTTTAAAAGACTGGTAAGCGGCTTAGCTATCATGGCAAAATTTTTGACGAACCGACGGAAGAAACTACACAGTCCTATAAATTGCCTAACCGTGTGTTGGTTAACAGGTTGGGGAAAATCTCTAAGTGATTCAATTTTCCGCGTTCCCGGTCTAATACCCTCTGCACTCAATTCAAAGCCTAGATAATCTACTGTCGTCTTAAAGAAACAACACTTCGACAGTTTAAGGGTTAAGTTAGCTTGTTTTATCAAACCCAATACTCTTTCTAACCGGTCAAAACCCTCGTCAAGCGTTACTGAAGGCACGATTATATCATCCATATACGCAGATGCGATTCTCTTAGCATTCACATTTTGTTCTTCTCGCGATGGGAAGCCTCGGTTATTATTTAGGACTAAATGCATCGTACGCATAAAAGTCGATGGTGCATTAACCAGCCCAAAGGGCATTCTATTAAATTCGTATTGCCCTTCGGGCGTTACAAATGAGGTTTTATGACGATCAGTTTCAGAAATTGAAATTTGGTAATATCCGGACGCGAGGTCCAGAGTAGTATAAAAGTTATATCCAGCAAGGTCATCGAGTTGGTCATCTATTCTAGGCAGCGGGTAATTTTCTCTAATGGTCTTACGGTTCAACGCTCTGAAGTCAATGCACAATCGAGTTTCACCGGACTTCTTTTTAACAAGTACTATAGGGCTCGCATAGCAGGAGGTAGATGGACGGACAATGCCGCACTCCAGTAACTCCTGTATCATCTCTCGCACTTTGGTTCGTTCAGCTATTGGTAGTCTATAGGGTCTGTACACTACAGGTTCGTCGTCTTTCAAATTTATAGACATTTCTGTAAGTTCAGTTTTACCCAACTCTTTTAAACTAAACGCGAAGCATTCTCTATATTTATTTAATAACTGTACAAGTTGTTCACGTTTATCTTTGGCAAGGTTGGTATCGCTAACTATATCGTTTTCGTTTATCGACCGTAAAGGCTCACTAAGCTCTATATTAGAAACATGGACTATATTATTTGTTAATCCTTCCTCTTTTGCCTTTAGTCCTCTAGCTATCACAATATCCTTTCTTAGAAGAAAAGGTTGGCCGGACTTCCCTTTAATGAAGACAATTCCCTTTCCATCTACACATGTGAATAGCCCTTGCACTAGATAGTGTTCGCGGCCTAGTTGATAGCGATTATTTCCGGGAATGTACAAATCCCCATTATAAATCGGATCAGTGTGAATGGATACAGGAGTCAACCCATCTATCATGGTATCTATTATACCGAAAACTTTGATCTTATTGAACACCGATTCACTTTCGTTATTAGAAAAACGTAAATTTGTACTATCTTTCTCTACAATTATATGAGGTTGTTCTGTATACGTTTGTCCTATAATAAGGGGTACTCGCATTACCTCGTTAGGGACAATAAGAATTTCGACAGCTGCGACTACCCCATCAACGGCAACAGATGCGATACATTTTCCTAAGGGTCGAACTATAGCCTCACCAAAACCTTTTAGCACGGGCAAATTTTGACTAGAAACCCAATCAACAGACATATTTTTAGCGCAAGCTAAGCTCATCATAGTAGCAGAACTACCGAAATCGATAAAACAATTAACTGGATGGTTGTTAACGAAACCTTGTTTGTAATATTTAGTGGAGTCACTGTCGGAACTGACTACACACATTACCGTCTTTGCTGGTTTGCCATTGGTTGGAGCAGACACAACAGGTAGATTACATCCCTCTACGGTATGACCAAACTTAAGACAACGTGTGCACTTTACCTGTGGTTTAGTGCATTGTGACTTATAGTGTCCTTCTTGTAAACAATTATAACATTTAATTATACGGTTTTTATTGTCCCCTTTTTCTGTACTATCCGTATTATTGTTAAAAACTCTTGTTTTCTTTTTATCATTCTGGTGAATGTTAGTTTTTACAGCTTTTAAATATGGTAAAAGCTGATCCGGAGTGTCAAAACGAGCGGCTTCAGCTCCTAGTCTGACACTACGGTCGTCAATCCCGTGAACAATGCAATCGACCGCGCGTTTGCCTTCGATATTACAACGGTTGAGTAACACAACTTTCTCATAAAAATACTCTTCTAAAGGATCGTTAAACTTAGCGCGTTTGGATAACATCGTTTGAAGTAAGCAACCATAATTTTCATTACTAGGGAACGCTAACTTTAGTTTCTCTTGCCATTTGTTCCAACTATATAAAACGGTTGGCAAGCCCTCGTACCATTTTTGAGCAAGCCCCTGTAGCTTTTGAAGGGCAAAATGAGCTGTTTGTTGATCTGACCAATTATATATTAAAGCACATTCGTTTACTTTATGCAACCATATATCAATCGTCTGTTGTTTGCGTTCCGGATTAAATTCAGGAATGGTGTTATGATTGGATAATTTTTCCAAGCTATTATTTTTGTTTTTCACGGCTTGCAATGCTTGAACAAGCTGTGAGACTGAAACCGCGTCTTTCGTAGGAGGCACAAAATAAGTTAGTTTGGACTCACCGCGCTCTTCAGGTTTCCCGTTAAGGGATCTGCGACTGCGCCGTCGGCAGCTAGGACTGCGACTGCGCCGTCGGCAACTACGACTGCGACTGCTTCGGCTGCACCTGCGACTGCGTTGGTTGCAGCTGCGCCGGCTGTGTCTGCGACTGCGATTGCGACTGCGACTGCGACTGCGACTGCAATCGCGACTGCGAGCGCGACTACGAGCACGACTGCGAACGCGACTACGGTCGCGACTGCGACTGCGAGCGCGACCGCGACTACGGTCGCGACTGCGACTGCGAGCGCGACCGCGATCGCGACTACAACTGCGACTGCGACTGCGATCGTGACTGCGACTACGTCTGCATAGTCTGGCACGCCCACTAGTGCGCCGGCTGCGTCTGCTGCTGCGACTGCGACCGCGACTATGTCCGCATGGGCCGGCACGAACACTAGTGCGCTGACTACATCTGCGGCTGCGACTGCGTCTACGTCGGCTGGCACGCCCACTTGGCAGCACTGGTGATCCTGGCCCACTGCTGCAATTTTCTTCATCATTGGGTTGTGTGTTGTGGATCAGCGTTTGCCTTTCCACCACTTCAAAATGTCTTTCTTGTGCAATAGACGGCGTCCGCAAGCGGCGTTCATTGTACGGATTCATATTATAACGGTTTTATTTAAATTCAGAACGACTAAACTTATTTACGTAGGCCTGGATGTAATCGGCTGGTATAACCAACTAACTACATCCCACTTCTGAAATGTTGAACTGCTACAAATAACCTCACTTTTAAACCACACTTAATACTTAATTTTAAACTGCTACAATAAAACTCACTTTTAAATCACTCTTAATACTTTATTTCCACTGAATGTTGAACTGCTACAAATAACCTCACTTTTAAACCACTGTTAAACTGCTACAATAAAACTCACTTTTAAATCACTCTTAATACTTTATTTCCACTGACTTTCTTGCTACACGGTTAACAACAGACTGACTGCCTCTAGAGCTAACACGCCACCCCCGACAACCGACAAGAGTGGGGACTCGATGTAGCGCGCCAACTCGGTCGGCAAAACAGTATAACTCAGTTTTAAATACAATATCAAACAATTCTACATTAACTTTAAATATTCGATTTAACGTTACATAAAATTACAGGAATTATTTAAAGCACTAATTAAACTTTTTAATGCACACTATTTTAAATAATTAATAAACCGTAGACATGTCACAAGTAACGCCATCTCGTGGTATAAAATGACAATCATTAACTTCTAACAAAAATACATAATAAAATTAATCATATTTTGACTTATTTTCAACAAAATTCTAACATATTTTTGTAATCATTTCAAGCAGACGAAGGTCGCGGGCAACAGCTAGTTATGAAACAAAAAAATACATGCAGACAAAGTTGCAAGTAACAGGTATGCATAAATTCCTTAGATAGGGTTGTGGATATTGACAGTTGTATTTAAGCCAAAAACACAATCATTGTTTCGTAACTAATACAATATTCGGTATTGTTTCATTATAACCTCCTTTTCGAATGCAACGATCTGAAGGCCGCTTTCAGAATTTAAATTTGGAACTTCGGGACGAATGTCAAACAAACATTCATGCGGCCTGAAGGAAGAAAAAAAAACTACAACTAGTACAATATCAACTCGTAACCGAACGCTACGTACGTCTCATAAAATTAGGGAACTATTTAGTTATATTATTTGTATGTATGTTGCGACAATTTATGCCCATTGGACAAGCTAACAGAACTAGCGGACAGGACGCAAACGTAACTTGGAGGTAAGAATTTCCTTTCTCTGGGCGAGCGTTCTGATCGTTGCAGCCTCTTCGAGCCTTTCTCTCTCAACTTAGGCTACACAGTTTGATATATTTGAGATTCAACAGACGACAAATAAATATTACCAAACAGTTTCTATTATTTTACCAATTTATGTACAGAAGCCTGCACATTAAGCTACTACAATCTGTCATATTTCTTTATTAGATTCTCAACTTTATCTCTAAAGCATTGGTGTCAGCTGTCAATTGTAGATTTTTGACAGTCGTTACAGGTTTCAGTTTCCCGAAAGCCCAACATAGTTGGGAAAAGACTAGACAGATGATGAGTCATGGTACACCACTGCCTAACACATTGGGAAAATACAGAACGAAATAAACTGAACGCGATCAGTATTATACGGTGTTTAAGACTCAATGTAAACATATAAGCCAAAACAATTATGACAAATATAACTTTGGCTTTGGATAACATACTGATTGCGTTCAATTTCATTGGTGAATTTCGCCCTGAGCCAAACAGTCTTCAGTTTCAGCCTCAGTAACTTCAGTGTACAGCTTCAAAGTTAATTAACTGCTCCCCTTATTAAGGGGTGCACAGGAAATGAAAGGTTAACGCCTTTTACCATTATACGGGGTAATTGATCGAGTCCGAATCGTTTCAGTTCATTTAGTAACATTAAAATATCTGAATCATTCGTTCTGATAACTATTGTAAATTAAAAAATTAAAACATAACATCACGCCTGTAATACCAGAAGGCTTAGGCAGAGGTGTACCTAGTAGTACACCCACATTTCGCCAGTTTTGTTTTCAAGTCCCATGTAATAGGGGCGAGCTATTGCCATCAATCGGGTACAAATCCAGACTCCGTGGCTGCTACTGAGAAATTCCTGATGGAAAAATCCAATAACGCTTTGCCCAACCCGGGAATCGAATCCAGGACCTATTTTTCAGCAGTCGCGCTTGCGACCATTAGATCAACGAGGCAGTCGTTCTGATAACTATTGTAAATTACATTGAACTAATTAAAGCAAGTGAACAGGCATCTTCTGGGCACGCTCGATTCATCATAGACCTCATCCATCGCTTTCCACCAGGCGTGATCAAGGTCAAGAGGAGGCTCATTTTGTAATAAAAAAAAAAACAGAAACTATACAGTGAACTGAGTGCTTTAAATAGAATTATTTTTTTAAAGTCAGAATCAAGTTACTGAAGTCTCAACTTTGAACTTTCCTTACCGTAAAAAGATTCAATAGAGAAACTTATAAAAATATGACGTGGAGTTTTTCGAATAATTAGCTACCAAGTTTATTACACGATAATGTATTGTGTTGTGTGTTAAAGATGAATAGCCAAGGATGGAGGTGTCTGATGAGATGACAATTAATAGAGAAGTATGGAAGAAGAAAACATGCTGCGCCGAGCCGACCCCAAATGAATTGGGACAACGGAAAGAGAATGATGATGAATGTTTTGTTTAGAAGTTTCTGGAATAACCTAATATATTATTCCAGAAACTTCTAAAAAAACATTAATCCATTCTAATATAACATCACACCGGTAATCCTCGAAGGGTCAGACAGAAATGTAGCTAAAGTACAAACATTTCGTCATATATCTTGTAAGTCCCAAGTAATATAGAGAGCGAGGCTATTGCTTTCAACTTGAAGCACAAATCTAGGATCCCGGTCTCCAAAACAAAAAAAAAATTCAGCAGCTACCTAGCTGCTGAATTTTTTTTTGGTTTTGGAGACCTACTTACAAGACAGGGCTTTGTGAAGAAAACACCGACGAGAATGCTATCAGATGGAGCTCAATTCGACCCCTTTCAGTTAAAACAATAGGAAAGCTCGTTGACGACGTAACTAGGCCGGCCCTTGAAGCCCTTGTGCCAAATTGAGCAGGACAATACAATAGCATTCAATCAATATTAATGTAGGCAAATGATGCGATGAAGGCGACTATAACATGAGTGATATTCTGATGCCTTGTTGGTGTAGTGCTCGCAAACGCTACTGCTAAGCATGAGGTCCTGGGTTCGATTTCCAGGTTGGGCCAAGTGTTATTGGGTTTTTTTATCAGTAACGTCTCAGTAGCAGCCAGTCTGGCTTTGTACCCGGTTGTTGGCAACAGGCTTGCCTCCCATTACATGGGACTAAATTATACTCTTAGGTGCAACCCTTCTATGTGTAACCCTTCAGGGATCACAGGTGTGATAATATTATGTAGGGATGCTGAACTGACTGTCTTATGTACACCTATACATTAATGTAGGTATATCGAGAAAGAATTAAGTAGAGGTTTAGCTAGCAAAAACTAAAAGAGTCAAGAAGGCTTGGGACATTCTATAAGCGATAACGATGATGGATCTTCTCTTTCATTGTTATAGTTTACTAGCACTTCGCCCGCGATTTCGTTCGCAAAAAGTGTGATAGCTCGGCTAATATGCATGATATATACATTTTTTATAGTCCACCCACCCACCCACGCACCCACGCACCCACGAATAATGTAGCTTAGATAGCTATATTGATAAATAGACATTTTACAATCTGATCAGTAGTTCCGAAAATTATCTCCTACATACAAACTTACAAACAATGTTTACCTCTTCATAATATCAGTATAGATAGAATATCTAATGTCTCAAAACTGTGATAGGTTAGTATGAGCTACCAAAATACTTTTGCAAATCCGGTTATGAGACGATACACAAATAAGAAATCAAAATCAAAATAAAATTTTAAAAACTTTGGAAGCGATTGATACTCGTATAGGTCGTATAAGGTCTCAAAAATAGAGTTATGTGTAAATATGTTATCCCCGTCATTGCATTTTCTTATTGTTCTACTAGACCATACCTGGGAAACTTTTTTTCAGTTACGGAGATATTGGAGGTTAATGTTTCGCCTTTTTGAGATTTTTTTTTTAACTAGGTAGTTTTTAATGTTATAATTTTACTTTAAATATTTTCACGATCCCGTACTATTCAATGCATCCATCAGCACAATTTTTTATTAGTGCGTCACGTGTCACAAAAAATCACGCTTTTCGATAGGACTCAATGTATTGAGTCCTACCGTAAACGTGATTTTTTACAGCCGCAAAAAGTAGTTTCCCAGCAATATTTTTTACGTAGAGTTACTTCGTTTGATATACATAGTGCTTGTTTGACGGCTTTGTGAAGGGTCCGTGTACACTTAAAGGCAAAAATACAAGGCGTAAACTTTACGCCTCGTACATTGGACCTACATTTTGACAGTTATGTTTAAGTCCCATGTAATAGGAAGCAAGCCCATTGTTATCAACTAACATAGGTACAGAATTATTTAAATAAATTGATTTTGAATTAATAAATAAACTGTTTACGAAGACAGTCTCGACTTAGTAATCAGTGAGGAAACTCTCCTTCTAACTTAGCTTCGAATTTAGACAGAATGGATAAGTAGCTAACAATTTTCTTCTAAATCCGCAAACGTCGATAATGATCGAACATGGTTTGGCTTTTACCGATACTATCCGCACGTTCTTTATTTAGTACCTATTTAAGACTTTTTTTTGAAGTACATGAAACATCACTCTTGTTATTTTTGTCGATAAGATACATTACTTAAAACATAAGGCCTTTTTCTAAAAGGAGATTTGAAGTTGGTTGGTCTACTTTGTTATGCGGTTTTAAACGCAGCCGAACTTTTAATTACGTTACCTCTTGAAAATAAAATTCTAGAAGATTGAAACCTCATTCTAAGTTTCAGAAACTATTTCACTGCGAAATATGTGAATAAACCTTGATCAAATCAAAACCATTTATTTGCGAAAATCAGGTACAGACGGATCTTAAACATGAAGTGTATTAATCTCTTATTCTGCCATTCATTTCGGCGTTCAAATTTTAATCAAAAGAAAGTTAATTAATTCCAATTATGCATGCAGTTAGTAAATATGTTCTAATTTTTGTTAAAAATTAATTATTCATAATGTGACATAATACTACAATTTAGGGCTTACAAATTATAATCTAGGAACTCAAGCACACTATAACAGCATGTATCAATTAATATTTTTGTAAAAAATGGGAGTTTCGTTTTGGTACTTGGTATTATATTCAACAATTTTGTACACATGATGTAACTGATGTTCGATCGATGTGAGTTGTATGTGTGATGTTATATGAACAGTAAGATTACAGTGATTACGAAGCCGATTATTTATTAAAGTATGCAAAAAAATATCTATTAATTATTCGTCAGGTTCAATTCACGAGCTGGTGAGGATACTTTATTGTTCTATACCTGATTCTCCATCAACCGGTTTGTTTCAAGTTCTATTTCTGTTAGAATCGTTTTGGGAAAACTACATTCAAAACATATAAAGGTAAGTACTAAATTTTATGTATCCCGTAACTTATTCCTACCGAATTAAGAGGGTCAGTCAAGGTCTTCGAATCTACAGTTAATACTGCAATCTACTGATAAACAAGACATAAAGAATTTTATGAGCGACAGCATCAAAGTTTACTATCCGTTACATCACAAAAGTTAATATCAGGCCAAGCACACATGGATGCTCAGAGAACGGGATGACAGCTACTTCCTGTCCAAAGTGGACTGTCTAACATAGGTCTGCTTGTTCTAACATACCGTCTAGACACATTAATGGAACGTCGTTTAAAAAGAGTCTGTACACAGATACGTATAGATGCGCTCGTAACTATCTCTGCTTGTCTATTACCTCTTCATGTTTTCTTACCATTAGGTGATTCCCCGTATGGAGACCACACACACAAGTAGTCGATCTTTAGGTTAAGCCACGCTTGCCTAGGATGATCCATAGATGGGTATTATGGGTTTTATATCGTAGATTGTTGATTGGTTGGGTGGGTACCCATTACTTACTGAGTTTCCTCCGTGCCTCGGAAAGTGCGTTAAGTGTTTAGTCCCGGCTGTCATTTGTAGATCTTTGACAGTCGTTATAGGTAGTCAGTTTCCCGAAAGCCTGGCCTTTAGTCTTACCAAGGAGTATTGTATTACCCAGTACTTACTGGGTTGTGGAATTCAGATAGGAGTTGTTCCATGTAAAATACTGGTATTCAGCTGCATCCGGTTAGACTGGAACCCGATCCGAACATGATTGGGAAAAGGCTAGGCAGATGATGATGACAAATAGACCAGACCGTGACGAGCTATCTCATCTTTTGTCCCGTGTTATAACTTGCGAGGGCGAAGCCGCGTGCAAAAGCTAGTCTAAGATAAAAGTAAATAGTAAAATAATACCTTCTAAAACGCAGATATTATTATTACAGTCGGAAATAGAACAGTCATCACCAATGCATGTCATAATTTTTTATGACTTTGATTTCATTGATTTCCACGCGATGAACTTATACGTTCATGGATATTTTTGGCCCGTCTTCCCCTTTCCATGATTGCTATTGCTATAAAAACGGCCCAATGGTTATATAGGCTATCTAATAATATCGTCCCCGTAGCGCAAAAACTCACTAAGTCGAAAAACCTTATTTTGAGATATTGAGAGTTCAAGTTTTTGAAAATATAAATTTTCATAACTTCTGCTTGTCATTACAATATATCTTTATGTTCCCAGCTTTATTTTAAAGATAATAAAATAATGTTTATAATATAAATGTTTTAACACGTATAAAACTTCTAATATTTGAGAAAAATTAAAAAAAAAACGATCAAAAAAATTCTCTGACTTAATTGTAAATTAGTGAATTTTCAACCGTAGTTAGTGAGTTTTCTCTCAGTTCGAAGAAAAAAAAAAACTAGAGTTAGGTAAAGTGGAACTAACTGTTAGATTGTACCAAATGTGGAAAGTAAATACCTACTACCTAAATATTCGAAGCTTGTAAGGTTACTTATGTTTTAAATATGACGTTAATAAGTTTTGAAACTATTTTAGTAACATCAATCAAAGTTTTATTAAAGTTGTATGCGACAAAAATTGATATAAAACGTCAATTATAAAATAAAAATGCTGTTTTGCGTTAAAATAAAACACTGCTGTGACGGTACACTGACTTTCAGTATCATTTCATCTAGTAGTCTATTCTCCAGTCCGCCTCACGAAGGTCACCACAGACCCTATGCTTCCTGTAAACAGGCAAGCTCCTTAATCTAAGTCTGTCTAAAGATAGATTTAGTCCCATCTACAAGAGAGACAACAATTCATTATTATTGTCTCTCTTGGACTTACTGTAAACCCAATCCATAATGATTTGGGAATATTTTAAGTAGGCCACTATGATGGCTGACAAGATCTATGAGCCATACATTGAATTGTTACATTATTCAACTTCAACAGTTTTTGGTTATTGTGAAGCTGAAATGGCGGAGTTACTGCATTGGTTGGAAGCTGTTAGTCTTAAAATGAGTCTCGCGATAAACAAGAGTAAGACCCTCGTCATTGATCGCTTCAAAACCACCCAGCGTACCGACCTCTTAGCAAAGTACGAAATAGTCAACCCGTTTCAGTATCTATGCTCTACGAACTAAAAATTCGAACTATTGTTGTGTTTAGCAAACTATTGATTTTAAAAACTCACTAAATCATTTTAGTGATGTTTACGATACCAAAAAGATTTGTATGCATAAATAATTCAAAAAGAAAAAGTAATTAAGTCGTCATGCTTGTTCGTGCGTGTAGCCGGCATTCATCGATTTATAAGACGTTATCACGTCAAAAAAATGCGATTCCAATGACATTGAAAACTCATTTTGGCCATTTTCGGACTTACTGACTTTTTGCGCTACGGGGACGATTTAATTAATAATAATAATATGATTATGCCCCAATAATTATATTATTATACTTTAGAGACCTATGAAAACACTACGGATACTACTTTGCCTACATCACAACTTGCACGAGTCACCTTTTCGCACTCGCTTAGCCGTAAATAAGTTAACTTGAAATTCAGTCCACGTACTCGCCTTCCACCGATATTTACCTGAAATTCGGGTGTTTGTAAGAAAAACATATTGCTTTATTCACATAATTTGTTATTGCGTGGGTGAATCAGCCTCGTTTAGTTTGCCCGCGGCTTCGCTTGCGTTAATTTAGAATTTGACAATCAATTCGGGTTGTACTCTGGTTGTAATAATATAATTCAATCATGATTCGAAAGACACGTGGTGCCATCTATTATCATAAGAACGTTATTGTTATTTTCCTCGGGAACAATACTTTTTTTCGGGATGAAAGGTACCCTATGTCCGTTTCGGTAAACCTGACAACGTACATGCAAAATTTCAGGATGATCGGTTCAGTGGTTTAGGCGTGAAAAGATAACAAATATTATAATTATAAAGTTAGGATTAAGATGTAAATTTGTTTATTTAAATTCTTCGAAATTATATTAGAAGGTGTCAATAGCTATCTATTATTTCTGAATATCAAAAGAAACTTCATCTGAAGGTAAGTTGTCAGGAAAGTTCGGAGCAACTATAACCATTAGAAAACAATTATTTACTTGGCTTGAGTAACATCTAGAAGGATTAACATTCCTTTGGACCTAAAAATGACTAAGACTATGTCGGTATACTAAGGGACATCTGAGAATAGTAAGCCACTCTATGTTACCACAACAATAGACAATTTAATTTGAATCTAACAAAATCCATAATATTTAACCAAACACGAAGCATATATAAATAAATCGTTGCTTCTTCAAAGCTGAAATAACTCGTTTATCGATGTTAATAAAAAGCTTTTTGATTTGGCTACAGAAACATCTCATACTTTGAATGGAAGATCTTATCCACAATCGGGAGGTTGATGATTTTGGATAATCTCTTTCGGAAAATTCGATGAGCAGAATTTAATAATAAATTTGGAATATTAATAACCCTTAAATTGATATCATTCATAAACCAGAAATGAAGATAAGTGTAAGTAGGCTTACGGCTATATATTTCGGGACAAAGACGCCTTTTGCTTATTAATAGAACGGTAAATATTTAAGCAAGAATGTATGTACGTGTACAAAATATAAGGCTGTGTGCTGTGTCTTGTGGCCGCTTAATTGTGTGCCCCAAGAGCTTAGCAAAAATAAATGAAGTAAACGTGTTCTTAGCTATAATTTAATGAAATGTTGCGACTGGAATAATAGAATCTAATTAGTCTTTTGTATCAGCATAATAATGTTTTAGGTAGATACTATAGGACACGAGAAAATACGGTGGGGCCAACGGGAATAATTTTTAATTATTTTATTAATTCTCGCTGGGCTCACCAGTAGGGATGGCGCGGTGGAGCCAACGGGAATACACCGACGCTTGCTATCTAAATATGAAAAAAAAAGGTCAGGCTAATCGTAGATTTGGATAGGAAAACATGCAGCTATCGATGTTCGAGTATGATAGCCCTAGCCAATCGAGTTACGGAAATGGCTTGCGATCGTTATGAGTTCTACCGCCGGCTTATTGTAAAACATAAATTCTTGGATCATAAAATATTTAAAATAGCTCTTTTGCCAGGACATAACACTGAAATCCCTGGGGTAAACAACAGTGTGGTATAGAAACTTACACCCACATTTCTTTCTAATGAAAAAGTGCTACTAAACGTGGTAGGTAGACATTTTAAAAATATTACTTTGCTTCATAAGAACAATATTAAAGAACATTGTGGCCGGTATCGCTAAAGGGTTAAATATAGAGGACCTTTAGTATACCTATATTTCATCAGTAATGTTTTAAGACCCACAAAACTGAGGGGCAAGCCTATAGCCATCAACCGGACATCTATCCAGGCTCCAAGCTGCTACCAAAAAAATCCAATGATGGAAATGCCAATAACACTTTGCATGACCTGGTAATTCGGACTCAGGTACTCATGTTCATCAGTGATGCTTGCGACCGTTAGACTAGCGAGGCAATAGAGAGAGGCATTCGTAAAACTTTAGACTAGCTTATACCCGCGGCTTCACCCACATGGTGTTCGGTAATTGTCCCACGTATCCCCCATCCCATCGTACTACCGGGACAAAAAGTATCCTATTTGTTAATCTAGATTATAAACTATATGTGTGCCAAATTTCATCCAAGTCCGGTCACTAGCTTTTGCGTGAAAGAGTAACAAACATCCAGACATCGTCACAAACTTTCGCATTTATAATATTAGTAGGATATAACGCTGCATCGTCACACAATAACTGTTACGAGCAACTACACTATAGGACTATTACTGGCACTGTTGTCTACGATTTAGCTCAGTATATACCAATACCATTGATGCGGCCTAAGCAAATTGGACCAGTGTCTACAAAGCACTTTCTAGCTAATACGCCATCAGCTGTTCGACTAAAGTTAAAGGTCAGCGTTAATAAGAGCTAGCCTGTTTACAAAGACCTTCACTTGCATCACTTAGTAATAAACACTCGTTGAGACAATACCTTCACAATCTATTATCTTAAAAAAGAAAAGATATTCATTTCATAACAGTTAAAACAAACCTGACACAAAATGAAATCGACGTGTTCTATAAAACTATTTGAAAATTGAAATAGTCACATTCAGTCGCTCAAACTACTCGTATTTAAAATTGTAAATAGTTTAAGCGCCCGAATATGACCAAGGTTATAATTTAACCAGCCTATATGATTTCAGTTTGCTTGGAAGATAGACAACTTTAGAATACCGTTTTAGGGATCTGTTGCCCCGGGAGGGGCCCTCAAGGGCCGATGCCTGCCAGGGCTGCGGGACTGTTCGAAAGAGATACCGCGGCCCTGGAACATAAAGGGCCAAGGAAGGAACATGGGTGGTTTTTAGTCAGTAAGAGTCTGACACTCCCTTCCGCTCCGCCCAGAGCGGGAGGAGTCATTTGATGATTTCCCACCCTCCAAAAAAAAAAAAAAAACGGGATCTGTTGCCCCTCACGTCACGATAGTGGTGATAAGTCCCCTCTTTGAGGAGTGGCTAGAGAGGCGCCACGGCGCCCTCACCTTCCGCCTGACGCAGGTCCTCACCGGACACGGTTGTTTCGGGAGGTACCTGCACCGAATCGGGCGGAAGGAAACACCCGGGTGACACGGTAGATCACACCGTGGAGGTCTGCTCCGCTTGGGCGGAGCATCACCGTGACCTCGTAGCGGCGATTGGCGGCGGCGACCTCTCGCGTCCGGCCCTGGTTCAAGCCATGGTCCGGGGCGAGAGGGAATGGAAAGCCGTCACCTTCTTCTGCGAAGCAGTCATGCTAGCAAAGGAGGTGGCGGAACGGGAATCTCTTGCCCCTGACTATGTTTAGGGAGTATAATACATTAGGTCGACAAACAAAATGTGCGATTATGACATTAACTCGACTGGTCGTTTGTGCGATAAGTCATAATTATGTTCGATTTTTATATCTCAGATCACTACCTACTCGTACCTGTTTCTGGAGTAATTCAGAGAAAACAAATAAAAAGTTATATACTCAAACATTTCTGTTTCATTTCTATAGTATACATCCGGGTAAATATAAATAAACATTATTCTTATGGTCTGTTATTGCTGTCTCAAACGTTTAACATTTTGTAAATGATGTTTTAGGATCAGCGTTTTTACAGATTTTTTTACAAATGTTTTCCTCGTATTTTTTTCTGGCACTAACAAAATTACCAAACCTAGGTACTGACTTTTTCACGATTTGGACATAGGAGGAGGGAGCCGATGAGAGGTTAGTTATCATTGAATCCTACAGACATTTGCAATACCAGGAGCTCCAACCCTTCAGGCCCAAACTCCACCAAAGCGGAGCCGTGCGGAGATGTGCGAAGCGTAGAGGAAAGGACATGCGTAAAAGCTAGGGTATGTTTACCGAAGCGCTGCGGAGATGTGCAAATTGGCACGCCTCTCACAGCACACCGCTCACCGCTCACCGAATTCCGCACACACTATGCCGCTCATCGCACTCCGCACATAGCATACATCACACCGCACGCCACTCACGTCTCTTCTAGTCTCTGCTGGCCTAAACAATTGCAAGACATCTCATCTCCTTTGTGAAAAAGTCAGTACCTAGGTTTGGTAATTTTGTTAGTGCCAGAAAAAAATACGAGGAAAACATTTGTAAAAAAATCTGTAAAAACGCTGATCCTAAAACATCATTTACAAAATGTTAAACGTTTAAGAGACAGCAATAACAGACCATAAGAATAATGTTTATTTATATTTACCCGGATGTATACTATAGAAATGAAATAGAAATGTTTGAGTATATAACTTTTTATTTGTTTTCTCTAATGCAGCTCCAGGGCATGGAGTTGAACGCGTTGGCGATGTCGAGAGACACCGCCAAGACGACCCCACCCCTGGACACCGCATCCCCCGTCGTGAGGGCTCTCACGCGCATGATGGCGTCCACCGTCGAGCGCCCCTTGCGGAAACCAAACTGGTTGTCCGCAAGATCCGGCCCAATCCCCGCAAGGAACATTTTGATACCTTGGGTTACATTGTTCCATTTTAGGTAAGGATTTCTAATTTTTTTGAAAATATAATATAGCCTATGTTACTTGGTAAAAATGTTGCTTTCTAATGATGAAAGAATTTTTGAAATCGTTTGAGTAGATTTTGAGTTAAATCATAACAAACAAACAAAAAAACAAATCTTTCCTCTTTATAATAATTAGTTTAGATAGATTCGGACAACACAAGCGGCAGCCAGCCATACATTAATGTAGCTGGGATAAAATATTGGCGTCTTTAAATGAAAAATATCTTGTTTAACTCGCCGTCAACTTCTGAATTAGTTTGTGAAAGAATTTTCGTTCGTAGGTTATGTCTATGGTAGGAAGGTTCGAGGAAGTAAAAGGGCAACATTGCATTAGTATTTCTATTTTCCTTACCAAGTTATTACAGCATACAATGACATGTATTTTAAAAGGTAGGTAATCCCAGTGGTTATAAATACTCTTTGGCACGCCTTACTATAGGTATAAAATCATGTACACACGGCGGCACATCAAGCTTTAAGTTTCCAGTATAACGTGGCCTCGCTTTGTATATATTTTCTGTACAATGAGAGATCCATAAACTGGTTTTGTATAGCTTGATCAGCCGTCGTGGGTACAACAGGTCCGAGGCTGCCAGTCACCGTCAGCATAGTTTTAGGTATTGAAGCAATAGGATTTAACCCCTAAGGCCGCGGCCCCATGTCCACGGCGCGGCGCCGGCCGCCGTGTGACGTTGCGGCGCCGCCGCCGTAACACGGCACGACGTCGTGCCGCACCACGGTACCGCGAACGGTGCGCCATCCATTGCCCCTTTCAGTCGATATTTCGCAGTTGATTCGATCGACTGAGGGGCAATGGATGGCGCACCGTCCGCGGCACCGTGCTGCGGCACGACGTCGTGCCGTGTTACGGCGGCGGCGCCGCAACGTCACACGGCGGCCGGCGCCGCGCCGTGGACATGGGGCCGCGGCCTAAGCCGTTACTACGTCTCTAGGAGATTTACGTCAAAAATCGCGCATCGGTTACAAATCTCCAGATTTCTTGGCTCTGGTCGGATTTAATGCCAATTATTGCCAGTCTAGTGTATACCTTTCCTACTCTAACCTACACAGAACATCACAAGCTAAACATCCAACAACAATTTGTTACGGAATGTTGTTGCAAGTTATATTTTTTTTAGATTTGGGATATTAGTCTTTTTGCCAGTCATTAATTGAAAGTAATTCATTTATTTTTACAGTACAAGATTTTTACCTCCCTGCAAGGAACACTTCCACTTAAAAATAAACGGTATTGTTACTTAATTTACTCAGTTTAGTTACACTAACAAATTAAAACTGAATAAAACACAAGAATGCTGAGTTTACTGTCACTAGTCAGAATAAATATAAAATGGCAACACTCGACGTCAATGAAAAAATCAATTAACTTTTTATTTATAAGTTTTTTTATCCGGCCCTAACTAGATAATGTGATACTCTGAATAAACGTAGAAAAATAATGGAACTGCCTTCGTATATAAGTCACTTTTAGACGGTCAAAATAAATTCAGCTAAGATTTCGCCTTGCCCTTTATGGCGTATCCATAGTCTATGCCGTCAGCACCGTATAAATTTTCCTCATGCGACATGTCAAAGTCATGCAGAGGCTCTGAAATAGAATATTAATAGCCGATCTTATAATTATAATAATATGTATCGTGTTCTAGGCTATAAATTAGTCCGATGTTAATGACATGTTTCAGTCTCATGTGTTGGCCAATTGTGAAGTAACTTTGTTTTGACATGGTGCCACGAAGCCTGTTATTCTAGAAGGGTTTAGTAGGGGTATATTTATAGCACAACTAAGTAAAATATTAATCAATCAATTGTTATTTAATTAGGATACCTACTAGTTTTCCGCCCGCGGCTTCGCCCGCGTCAAGTTCGATTATATCGCGTTTCCAAGAGAACTCTACAAAATTCCGGGATAAAAACTATCCTATGTTCTTTCTCAAGGTCAACTCTATCTCTGTACCAAATTTCATTAAAATCAGTTCAGTGGTTTAGACGTGAAAGCGTAACAGACAGACAGACAGAGTTACTTTCGCATTTATAATATTTGTAGGGATATGGGCAGGAGAATGATGATAAAGTCAAAGCATTTCCTTAATAAAATCCCTACTTCATATCAAATCGAGAAATCTAACAAGTTATACTCATCATTAAATGAAGACCTATTTCTTTGCATAATGTACAGGAACAAAAAAAAAAGATTTTCAATTCCCTGAAAATCTTGTAACAACAAATTACTCCCGGTGGACCAATATTTCTTAGATCATTTTGGTAAAAAAATTAAAAACGTTTATTTACTAACCAATTTTTCAACCTTGTTAAAAAACAAGATTTATGACTGAAAGCTCGTAACTTTCTAATAGATTACAATATTATCCAACAAGTCGTAACATGGTTTAGATAAAATTGTATAGTCACTAATGCTCAGTTTAGAACTTTTGAAATTTACTAGAGCGTGGGTATATTTCAATAAAACCCGCGTTAGCAATTTTCTACGGGTTCTTTCATGATTTGATTGATGGAATCACGTTTTTAGGGTACCGTACCCGAAGGGTAACCAACGGGACCCTATTAATAAGCCTCCACTGACCGTCCGTCCCATCTCAAGATCCGTAATAGGTAGACAGTTGAAATTTTCTCAGAATGTGTATTTCTGTTGCCGCTATGAAAACAAATAATAAAAATAATTAAAAATTCAAGGCGGCTCCCGTACTACGATGGTACAGAACCCTTCATGCGCAATTCCGACTCGCACTTGGCTGGTTTTTATTATAGTATCGCTTTTCCGTTAGGTATGAGCAACCACAATTAATATACTTGTTAACGGGCGGTCAGCAAAATAGCGATATTTATCCGATTTTAGGTCACCTTCACAAACCATATTTTTTTTGGAATCTTCATTAGAGGTATATTGAACCGTTTGTAAACATAGTGATTAGCTGATCACTCAATCTATGACTTAATTGTTTACCTTCATAATTATTTTCTTTTTACTATAGACCATAATGAACCTTACAGTCCAGTTACGGCTATCTGTGTTAATAACCACAATTACATGACACCGTTCCTTTAATAAATCTGCAAAAAGAGGTCAAACCAAACATCGGGTGAGAAAGAGACGAATGGTTCCATTAGACTTAGACAAAAGAGAGAGATTAATCTCATTCTTAGGGCCTCAAACACATAAAATTACTTGGTATAAGACAAAGAACATCAATATGAAATATGAACTGTACTTACCTGTTCGTGTTGCTTCTAAACGAGCGATAAGTTGGCTAAAATTTAGGCAACTCTCGGCAACAAAGGCCAACTCTCAGTGGTGTGGGTCCTAACTGTATCGAATTATTTTAAATACCTTAGCCATTTTACAAAAACATCTTTAAAATTAAACATACTTACATTATTTACTAGATCGTTCTGATATCGATACTGGTCTGAATAAAATAAAATGGCTGAGGGTTTCATATTAACGGTGTATAAAAGAAAACAGACTGTCAGTCTTTTGGCTGACTCAATACTCTATTCTTATTCTAAAATGACAGTTTAAGACGTCATATCCTTTATTCATCATTCATACTATAATCCGGGGATAGTAAAGATACTAATAATTATAGACCTGTATCCGTGTTGCCGGTTTTTAGCAAGGTGTTTGAAAAAGTAATGCTTAATCAAATGCTCAATCATTTTAACACCAACAGAATCTTACACGACCAACAGTTTGGTTTCACTAAGGGACGTTGTACAACTGACGCCGGTGTAACCTTATTAAAGCACATATTTTCTGCGTGGGAAGCATCCCAAGACGCAATAGGAATATTTTGTGACCTCTCCAAAGCATTTGATTGCGTAAATCACGACACATTGCTTTTGAAACTTGAGCATTACGGACTAGGTAAACTTGCACTTAGTTTGGTAAAATCTTATTTAAGTGATAGACAACAATATGTTCAAATAAATGGTGTTAATTCACAGGGTTTAAAAGTAAAAATGGGGGTTCCGCAAGGCTCAATATTGGGTCCTTTCCTCTTTCTAGTATATATAAACGATCTACCCTATTTATTGAAAAACCAACCTCAAAATATGGTGTTATTTGCTGATGACACTTCTCTAATTTTTAAGATAAATAGACGGGCCCAAAATCTAGATGACGTAAATAATGCCCTACTTCAGGTCCATAATTGGTTCACAGCAAACAATTTAGTATTAAATGAAAAAAAAACGAAATGCATAAGATTTGCTTTACCAAATGTTAAAAGTAACGAGTGTGATATAGTATTGAATAAAGAGAAACTTGAATTCGTAGATAAAACCGTTTTCCTGGGGCTTACGCTTGATTCAAGGCTACAATGGGGTTCTCATTTGAAATCTCTTGCGGGGCGCCTAAGTTCAGCAGCATATGCTGTTAGAAAAATCCGTCAATTTTCTGATGTAGATACCGCTAGACTGGTCTATTTTAGTTACTTTCATAGTATAATGTCTTATGGCATTCTGTTATGGGGACGGGCTGCAGACATTGAGTCTATATTTATTCTGCAAAAAAGAGCCATCAGAGCCATATATAATCTTCGTAGGCGCGATTCTCTAAGGGAACTGTTTAAGGAAATCAAAATCATGACGGTACATTGTCAATACATCTACGAAAACATAATGTACGTTAGAAAAAATCTACATCTTTTTAATAAAAGAGGTGACAGACACAATTACAGTACGAGAACTAGAGACCAATTAGTTCAGCCGGGCTTCAGACTCGCTAAAGTAGACTCATCTTTCATGGGGTACTGTTTAAGATGCTATAATAAAATTCCACAAAGTATTCTTGAACTGAATGAGACGAAATTTAAATCATGCATTAAACGCACACTATGTAAGCAAGCATATTACAAGTTGGACGATTATATCTCTGATAAAAATGCTTGGCTCAATGCCGGTCCTGCTCCACATGGACAGGGGCGCATAAACTGATTAATGGATAGCATTAAATAGTATTGTTGGAGCTGCTGAAGATTGTACAACTATCTTTGCATTGTATAGATTCAATTTCTTTTGGTATTATATAACCGCATAGCCCATATTATGTGAGTACTATGTAATAGAAAGCTATCCTTCGTTGGAAACCTACGTCATTTTTTTTTTTTTTTGACTTGAATTTGCCCTGGCGGTTAAGTGTATGTTATGCTCACTCAAATGTCTCGCTGATGGTGGCGCGTGTGTCGGATCAGTTAGTTCCCTTCAAAATGGTTGAGTTGAATGGTGCTGATACATGCGTCATGTCCGTGAACGGGCGCTGTCAGTTGTGACTGGTCATCTCTTGGTTGCCACGGCTTATTTGAATTAATTATTTTATTTTTTGAATTGTTCTTTTCCTTGTTTTTACTATGGACACTTTTAACGTGCACATCTTGCTACATCGCTCTCATAATAATGTACCATCTAAACATGAATGATGTAACCAAGGTTTTGTAAAAATATTCTGATTTAAAAGAGTGTCCATGGAGTTTCTTGCCCGTTCTTCTCCATAGAGATCTACGTTAGGGAATGGGCAACTACAGTACTTTCACAGTTTTTATGCCTTGTGACTGGGACTGTAGCTAAATTTCATTGTTGTCTTTGTTTCGACAGTTCAAAAGTGCCTGTAACGGGCCTACTTGAAATAAATGCTTTGATTTTGATACTCATTTATAAATATTTAATTTAAAAAAAAAAACATTTAAAAAATATAAAAAAATTCGTGGTCCGCTGGTGTCGGGACGGGGTTCAAGCTACCGGTGGTTAGGGCTCACGTCATATTATTATTTATCTTCTAAACAGTCGTTGAGGTCGGTTAGCAAAGCCAAACTGAAAAGACAAAACATTGATTTTTGGGTGGACGTGAAATCGAATAATCAATTCCTGTCACGACCCAGAACACACTGTATGATTTGTTTTCCAGTTGTTCCTGATCCATTCCAGCTGTCGATGTATAGATGATAGGCGCCAAAAATTACCGAATACTTGTCAACATCCAGCTATGTTGACGTCTAGACCAAATAAAAACATTATGCACCACATTAAGTTTTATAAATATTACTCAGCAATAATAAAATTTACTGTTGCCGTTAAAATCGCTCGTGTGAAAACACACGGAGAGCACTTTTCTTGAAGCAGACTTTCGTGGGACGTTAGGTAATTTGAATTTCCTACAGATAAAAATATTTCCATCTGAGAATTTTGTATGAAATCCGTATAAAGTAGTAAAAGTTTTAATCTTGACATAATTCGTTCGAGTTGCTTATTTAATTTTGAAACTGTAAAATAGGACTGACTTTATGTTATGAATATAAAATATGGGTTCCAATTCCAGGTCTCGAAAAGAATTATTGGGTTTTTCCGTCAGGAATTTCCCAGCAGCAGCCAGGGAGTCTGTATTTGTGCTCGGTCGATGGCAATTGGCAATAGGCTCGCCCCCTTTTACATGGGACTTACACATAACTTTTTTTTTTTAATGTTTGATGGGCCTACTCTTGACCTCAATCTAGTCCTGAGGACAGAGATGAGGCCGTCGATGGAACGAGCTAACCCAAAAGAAGCCTATTAACTCGCGACTTAAATAGATTGGGGTCATATGAACTTGGGAACACCGACGAAGGCAGGGAATTCCACTCCTTGGCTGTGCGCATAATAAACGATGTAGCAAAGCGCTTCGTGCGAATGTGTGGGACATCGACAAGGAATGGGTGATAACCCGCAGTACGTCATGACTCCCGATGGAAGAAGGGAGATGGTGGAATGATCTCGTGGAGCTCTTGCAAAATGGCAAAATGTGGGTGTTCTATTAGGTACACCTCTGCCTAACCCTTCGGGGATTACAGGCGAGATGTTATGTTTATGTTATCAGTAGTTTTGTATTTGAATTTGCGTCAGCAATACCTTCCAATATATTCTAAAGCCATTAGTTTAACTAAACCAGAACGCAACGAGTTCCTTCAGGTAAATTAAAAAGATGCGACGGAAAATAGAACATTGGAATTAATTTAAACAAAAACATCCAAACTGTTTTACAACTCACCTCAGCATATACCGTTTAAAGCGGGTCAAAGTTCCACAAGTACGCTAATTACTTTAACTACCTTTCCAGTGTTGTAACTTTTATATTTATTTTGCTTAAAGAGGCTAAAAATAGACGGCCACAAACATGAATACTGACTAGAATGCACTCGTTCAATATACGCTTGCATTTTTGACATCAGTAAATAAATATAAAATCTCTTGCAATAAATTAGTTAAGTATCAAAGAAACCACTACAAAAATATGACTTGCATAATATTATTATGCTTGACAAGCGGTGACAGGCAATTAACCTACAAACTCCAATTTGAATTAATTAACTCGACAAAGCTTCATGAAACATGCAACTAACTTAATAATAGAAAGAAAGAAACAAAAGCAAATAGTTTTCGCATTCTTTGGCTCGTGATACATAGTTCGTAATTTCTTTCCGTCGCGCTGCAATTTTTCCAGTTACATTTTTGTTTTCCCATTACTCTTTGCTGCGCAGCTGCCAGTCTTATTAGGTTAGTTTCGCACTCGTTCATTTCCTTAGAGCGAATATTTCAGTATTTTTTCTCAGTCTCTTATAAACGTAGAACGTGCATGCGACGATTCCATTGGAATTTACTATAATTAATATCTGTTTGTGGACGAAAAGGGGTTCCGTTGTTGCGTTTCCGTGTTCGTAAAATAAATAACTGAATGTGAATTGATCACGCCGTGATGGCTCTCGGCCACAGTAGGCGCGGGCCTGTGGACGGTGAGTAATGGGTTAGCTCGCCGTCCGTCCGTCTTATGACGACAGGCCGTGTCGACGGCGCGTTCGTGTTCCACGCGCGCCTCAAAGAGATGTCAGCAAACAGGAGGGGCCCGCAAGGGCCGATGCCTGCCAGGGCTGCGGGACTGTTCGAAAGAGATACTGCGGCCCTGGAACATAAAGAGCAAAAGAAGGAACATGGGTGGTTTTTAGTCAGTAAAAGTCTGACACTCCCTTCCGCTCCGCCCAGAGCGGGAGGAGTCATTTGATGATTTCCCACCCGAAAAAAAAAAATGTGAATTGATATTCTGCTTCCGGAGTCTATAATTTACAGATTAGCTGATTTTTAACCTTTGATGAAGTAGGCACTGTACTCCACTGCCTTACCCTTCAAGGCATACAGGCGTGATGTTATGATGCTGGTAGTTTAACGTACATTAAAAATATCAATACAACTAAAACATTAAAAATTAATTTATGTTATAAGAGCAATATAAAATCTCTAGCAAATATTTACCAAATGTGAAGTGAAATAACGGCCTTTACTTCATATTTGGTAAAAATTTGCTAGAGATTTTATATTGCTCTTAAAGTATTAATACTGACAATGTTAATAAAAAAATAAGCTAAATTAATGACCAGATTTTATTTTAGCGTAGTGATATTAAATTATCTTAACGATCTGGAACATCGTAATCTTTGGGAATCGCATTTTACAAACAGTAAAATGTTCCTAGACGATCGTCTGTCGTAAAGGAGAAACTTGATGGAATTGCTAGATAAAAATATTCACTAGACTAGTATAAAAATGTCGTCTCAATGTGATTACTTTTTTAAAGGTTACAATTTTCATATTATTTGTATTTGTTCAGCAATTCTGTTAGATAATTAAACTATTTTTATATCGATAAAATATTTTGTTGCTTGACATTCGACACAAATAAAATTCTTAGTTTTGCAAAATCGCTGTCTCGTCTCCCGCGATTTCGTACACGTGGATTTCGTTTGTCGAAAACAGCGCCATCTGCAGGGCCCAACTATAGCTAAACGCAAATAACCGGGTGACAGGTGACCCTATAAGAAAGTACCCAAGAAGTAAAATCATCAAAATCTGTCAAGCCAGCAAGCAAGAGGAGAAGAATTACGAACACTCGCACAACGGAATTTCAAATACGAAGACACGACCGTATTGATGATATTAAAACAGTAACTCTTGGAAGTTTTGCAAACTACAGCTGCAGAATATTCGCAGAATATTCTATTCAGAAAATGAAACTCTAGCAATATTAATGTCATTCGTTTACTACACTCTAGTTAATCTTCGGAATGAAAGCGAGTTAGCACGAATCCGCTTCGCTATCAACAGAGTGGATTATGGTAAGCTTCCAAACGATGGAGGTACTTTATCAAAATTACTAACTCTTCACCACATTTTTGGAGAATCTTTTTGTTACATTATTTTGAATTATTTTGGTTGTTTAACTAAAGATATTATGTGTGAGTTTTGTGTGGACATCTATTCTAATATTATAAAGCCGAAAAGTTTGTTTGGTTGAACGCAGTAATGTCAGGAACTGCTGATTTGAATTGAAAAATTATTTTAGTCTTGGATAGCCCATTTATCAATGAAGGCATGCATAACATCACGCCTCAATCAATAGGAGCGGAACATCAATGAAAAATGTTGCAAAAACGGGGAAAATATTATTTTATAATAATTGCAGCCATTGAACAAATAGAATGAAAACCTATTTACTGAATGGAAGTAAAGATTATAAGAAGTGTTTGCAGACCAACAGCCAGATGGTTTCATGAAGATGAGAAAAACACGGGTAAAGCCGGCAATAGAGGATAGGCTATGCATGTGCTGTTTGGCCTGTACAGTCATACTGCTAAAGCAACCATATTGTCGTTTGTTGCTGGTATTCAGTTGCATCCGGTTAGACTGGAAGCCGACCCCAACATAGTTGAGAAAAGGCTAGGCAGATGATGATGATTTTCGTTTCTTGCTGGTGAAGGCTTGCAAATGAGCCAACCGACAGGCTTGCAGTTACGTATATGCCCTCTATGGAACTCGGTTTAGCATGAAAATTTAAAACTGTTATGTATTCGTCTGTGGCCGGGTTAAGATCTGGTTAGGGCTCGCGCAGATCAGAAAAGCATAGCACAAAAGTGAGGAGGCCTATATTCATCAGGAGGAGTCATTTGATGATTTCTCACCCCCCAAAAAAAAAAAAAAAAAAAATGATGGTACAAGGCTGCCAATGATGATAATTATATTTAGGTATAGGTAAGTAGGTACTACTTGCCACTTGTTTTTTTTTTTTTTTTGTCGGGTGGGAAATCATCAAATGCCTCCTCCCGCTCTGGGCGGAGCGGAAGGGAGTGTCAGACTCTTACTGACTAAAAACCACCCATGTTCCTTCTTTTGCCCTTTATGTTCCAGGGCCACGGTATCTCTTTCGAACAGTCCCGCAGCCCTGGCAGGCATCGGCCCTAGCGGGCCCCTCCTGTTTGCTGACATCTCTTTGAGGCGCCGTCGACACGGCCTGTCGTCATACGACGGACGGACGGCGAGCTAGCCCATTACTCACCGTCCACAGGCCCGCGTCTACGGTGGCCGAGAGCCATCACGGCGTGGCCCCCGACGCCCGGTGCTTCTCCCGCGGCGGCTGGGACGTGAGGTCCTGACCCTCTCACGTTCCGCCACCTCCTTCGCTAGCATGACTGCTTCGCTAGCATGACACTTATTTGCCACTGAAGTACCATTCTGAAGGCTACCGAAACCAGTAACCGCAGCAGCAAAGCCAATGTCTCTGGCAGACTATAGTGGCAAAGCTGATGGTTTCTATTTATTATACGCTACATGGCCGCCTGATTACACGATTTCATAGAGTTACGTAGTCACTCGTGTCGCTGGGGCCTGTCTTTGTGATTAATGGTCGTGGTTGTCTTCGGCATTGTACCTTTATATATATTATCACTGAAGTCGTTTTTACGTGTTCTTCGTATTGATTTCTCGGTGGTCGCACATTGAAATCGATGACGAATGCGAACACATCTGAACAATGAAGGGTTCCCGGCTAAAAATAGAATTCTTATTTTTATTCACAACCCCATTTTCTCCTCTGAAGCATAGCGAGGAGAAATCTACTGTAAAAATCGACCTCTTTTTGAACTGAGAATTTCAAACATGCTGTAAAATGGTGTTACCACAGAGCAGGAAAATCTCTGGAATTGCATTATGAATCTATTATGGTAAGAAAATAATTTAGACAGTATGTTTAAACCAACATAACATATCTTAGTGGGTAACTACAGTATGGATATTAGTTGTATCTTTTTTACGAGTCAGGCATCCTGCATTCGCACTTAAGTTTCCAAAAATGACAACAAGTTTGTGTTACAACTTCAAACAAAACTACTTAGGGCAATCAACGTTTACGTAGAAATAACGTAAAATGGAAAAGAGGATTTAAATGTGGAAAAGTTTAGTTTTTGTTGTTAGAAAAATGATCTGTTAGGTAATAAAATACTATTTTTGTGGCAACATGAAATATTACAATTAATACTGTGTTAGGGATCTATTTTAAAAGATGTCAAATGCGTATATAGTACACACTGTAAACAGACTTAAAATAATAACAAGAACCGATTACTTGATATATATATCAAGTAATCGGTTCTTGTTATTATTTTAAGTCTGTTTTATATCCAATGATGTAATACTGATTCATTTCTTTGAAGAGTTATGATTCATTATTCTGAAAGTAAATTGAAAAGAGCTGTCGGACGTTTGGTCAAGATTTGTAGCCTGAATAAGAAAGTTTTATTTGAGTTACCTTTTATTCTTTTATTTCTTTCTACTATTGTCCAAAAGTGATTGATTGTCAGGGTGAAAACGTCACTGAAATCAGCTGTGGTTATCTACAGGCTAAATAAAACTATTTGCGGTTAAAGGAAATTGTTCATTTTAGTAATGTTAGAAAATGGCCTTATGCGCAGTCTGCACTAAAAGTATCGGGAATGGAATATTTCCACGGTTCCTGTCATATTAAAATCTTTTTAATTGAAAACTCCTTGGTTTTAAAAATCGAATACCATTTATTTATTTAAAAAAAGATTCTCGGTCTTATCACAAGGTTTTGTCAAACTTGTTTATACAATAAAATCCGTCCTGATTTTGTCCTGCACTCGAATTGCGTAACAAAATTTTCTATGAATCATCATTCGATAAGATAAGGACATTTATTTGGGGTCGGCTCACACTCACTTTGCTCTATCAATTTGAAAAAAAATAAGGACTTCCGTAATCGATCATAAATACCATTGCTTCATAATAATATAATTTTGAAAAAAGACTAAAGAGATCTGCTCGGCAGCGTAAATAACGCAATAAATTAATATTCTTGAATTCTCAAAATAGCAACAGAATAATGGTTTGTGAGTGAGTTACGCCATTACACTGCTGTTTTTGTTTTACACGATAATAATAATGAAAGTCTTCCTCGATAGCAACATTGCTCGAGGCAGAACATGCCTTTCCTTTTCCTTATCCTCTAATCCTTTAGGCCAACTTATACTTAGATAAGTACGTATAATGTTTGCGCAACATATTTTTGTTCATGTATAGAAAAATCACTTCAAATCATTTTCATGAATACATCATTGATTGCTGACTGCCTCGTTGGTCGTAGTTGTCGCAAAAGCTACTGCTGAGCATGAGGTCCTAAGCCCTTTTCCAAGGTTTTGTAGTTAGCAGTAGCAGCCACGGAGTCTCGATTTTTGCCCAGTTGATGCGAATAGGCTCGCCCCCTATTACATGGGACTTAAACATAGAAAGCTAAATGTAGGTGTACTATTAGATACAAATCTCTACCTAACCCTCCGGTGATTTTATGTTATGGTTGCTTAACATTAGCAACCATACAATATTTCCTTATTCCAAAAAGGCATTATTTCTTATGGAGTAATAATGATCAGTTCATACATCAGAATCACGTCAGAACCGATATGAGTACTGACAAATGACATATTATTATCTTTTACTATTTCTCGTAAGGTATTTTCGTTTTCTGAGAAAGCAGCACCAGTATAGAGCTCTTCCGCAGAAATTGTTGCGTTAGATTTAGTTCAGAAAATAATAGTAGACGTACGTAAATGTAGATATTGTAAAGGCGCTAGTGGTAGCCTGGCGAAATTTGGAGTACCATTCCCCTTCAAAGCAATATATTATGGAAATATGTTATGGAATTTTGTAAACATACAATATATATACAAGCGATTGCAGCAATCACGACAGATTTACTGCTTATTATTGAAGAGTTCGAATGGCTATCTCCAAAGATCAGCACCAGATCTTCACCAAACTTCAGAATCACCGCGGAATAATACTCTTCCAAAAAAAATAATCATCGCAATTAGTTCACAATTGGTGAAGATATCGCTGAACATACATAAAAAACATTCGACAAATTGATAACTTCCTCTTCTGTAAGTCGGTTTAAAACGAGTATACTCGTTTTATTATCTTGTATTGAGCAACGACATCTTGTAAACCATATCTGTTACTATCGAACTGAGCTTTCATCCTGTTAGTAGGTATTAGATTTTCATTTTCACCAAATCACTTTCCATTCTCCTTAATGATTACAGTGATTTAAGCTAGATGGCGCTAAGGGTGCCTTATTCGTATCGCCGTGTGGTGCCATCTATTCGAGAGTGGTAGAAGCGTTCAACAAACGTATTGTGAAAGTTTTCAAACAGTTGTTTCCTTTGACGGTAACCTTATCTTTTACTTAACTACGTGTGTCACTAGGTGGTTGTAAAATCCGGTAGAGGTCGTTTTAATAGACTAAGTAGACATTAAAATAAATAAAGTAAAATAAAGAAATATTTTTACGATTTTGTGTAAAGACCACCTCACCTTTACCTCAAAAACCAGAAAATGTATTGAACTGTGACTTTGATCAGCAGCCCAAGATGACCACTGTATAAATAATTTTGTAACAAGTTTAATTGATTGTAAATCTCGGTTTGACCCCTTTTAAGGTACTGTTATTATCATTTATAAGAATAAAATAAAGCCGGCAATAAGGTGATAAATTCATTATATTGCGACTCAGCTCGCTTCAAATTCATTTTGAGTTGTATCAAAATAATCTGTTTAGGGAAAGATAATTGAGAAGCAAGTGTGAATATTCCCAAGGCTTTTACATGTAAATCAATAAAGCAATTAGTAACTACTCTTGATTAAAATTTTCGGTTGTTTTCGTTGGTAAACTAGTTTTCCCCGCGGCTTTAGTTAAGGGAAAAGTTTTATAATAACAAGATTGTCAAGAGATATTGTTTTAAATGAAAGGTATATATTTCAATATAGGATGAGTTCAATCCAGAACCACCAATGAGTAGCTTAATTCTGTTCCTAGACTATACTGCGAGGTTCGAAGTGATTATTATCGTTGATAATTAATTATCTTCATAATTATCTTGATAATTGAGGAGCTCGTGGCTAATTGAGAACAGCCGCTCGGGTCGATCTTTAGGTTAAGCCGTGCTTACCTAGGTTGGTCCGTGGATGGGTGACCACCCATTACATACCGAGTTTCCTTCGTGCCTCGGAAAGCACGTTAAGCCGTTGGTCCCGGCTGTCATTTGTAGATCTTTGACAGTCGTTACAGGTAGTCAGTGGCTCGAAAGTATAACAACCAGTCTTACCAAGGGGTATCGTATTACCTAGCACTAACTGGGTTGTGTAGGTCAGATAGGCAGCTGCATCCGATTAGACTGGAAGCCGACCCCAACATAGTTGGGAAAAGGGTAGGCAGATGATGAATTATTTTGATAATGATTTTGATAATTAAGAGGATAATAATACCTTGATAATAATAAAATAAAACATTCACTACCGTTTTCAATGTATCCGGACATTTCACGTGTATCCAAACGCGTTAAGTGTTTACATATACAAAATACTGTCTCTGTAATTGTGCTTAATGTACAGAACAGATTTTTTTAATCACGATAGAATATTAATATATGTTTTGTTTAATGCTACTTCTAAAAAGAAAAAATAGTTATTATAAATTGTAAGTTTTAAATTTCTGAGATAAGTTATGAATCAGCATTTATAATTATTAATGAAATCAAAGAAAAAAATATCATGATAATTTTGAACCCATTTAATACTTGTATTGCTATCCAAAGTATATGGCTGGAAATCCGTAAACAAATCATCTGCTCTGAAAAGTAAATAACAAAATGAAACATCATGTCTTCCTGGCCGTGTCCTATAATATTGCTTTTTAAATAAAAAAACAAATAGAATAAACTCAAAAACTCAAAGCATTTATTTCAATTAGACCATAACGGCACTTTTGAATGTCAAAAAAAAACTAAAAGAAGCGAAGCTACAGTCCCAGTCACAAGGCATAATAACTGGAGAAAGTACTGTAGTTGCACATTCCAAATTCAATATTGTTGACGTACCGATATGCATACATAAACTCACATCTTTTCCCACGAGGGCCGGCAGTAACTACAAAAGGACACTTGTTAAGATCCTTACATACTCGCCTAGTCTTCGTTCATGTTGTTGAATATTCAAAATGAATATAGTATTGAGATTCCGAGTGTGTGTTCGCATTTACTTGCTGGTCTATATAAGTAAATTACTTTTCTTTCAAGTCATTTTTAAAATATCAATGGGGATTCTAACATAAATATCAAAAGCTTAATATTTCTCTTCAGTAGACTTTTCCCATGTTCATACTCTCACGCGAACAGATGAAATATATCGGCTCCCTAAAGAGTCATTCCGTTGATAGATTTTACACGGAACACATTGGAAGTCCGGTCACGCTTTAGGATTGGTTCAAACGTACGTGAAAACAGGATGTGGACCTGTATTTACTGTTATAAACTTGTTTTGGTCTGAAGGTGGTATTCAAAGATTGGTACTGAATTACTGATACAGTGTTTGTTACCAGTGTTGGTTCAAACGTCTTTCAAAGTTCCCTTGCTGCCAAAAACCACGCCATGCGATCGAATAATGGCAGTAATAATGAATAGAGTGCCCAACTTGAGGTCCTGGTTTTCATCCGCAAGTCGAGCAAAGAATTATTGAGTTTTTCCATCAGGAATTCAGTACCAGACACGGAGTCTTTAGACTTTGTGCCCGGTTAATGTCAATAGGCTTGTCCCCTACAATACATGGGACTAAACATAAGTGATGAAATGTGGGTTTACTATTCGGTACCCCTTTGCCTTAACCCTTCGGGACTTACAGAAGAGCAAGAAGTGATTTTTCTTATCTAGTGAAGCCATTTTAATACAAACTCGCACACTTCAGGTTCTTGCTGTGTGTTCTTTTGTAAGATTATACAGGGTGGAACACCAGTTACATGGTTACCACGTATTCAGTACATCATTCTAAGCTGAAAAATTTGTATGTTGCCCCCGGGCCACATAGAGATTTTTCATCGGTAATTAAAAAAAACAGTGCTTTTTCATACATTTTGACCGTGTAGCTGTAGATAAAGCACTTTTGTAGGAAACAGCTGTTTTTTTAAAGTAGCGTAGCATAGCATAATCAGCCTTAAATGTTCCCACTGCTGGGACAAACGGCCTCCTCTCTACGAGAGGGAATGGGCTATAATCCACCAGTGCAGGTTGGTAGATGTCACATGTCTTCGAATTTTTGGTTCTAGGACATGCCGGTTTCCTCACGATGTTTTCCTTCACCGTTTTTGAGAGCAGTGGTGATGAGATAAATTACACAAAGTAATGCCGCCTGTCTTTTTTTTAATTACCGATGAAATATTTCTATGTGGGGCTCAGAATGATGTACTGAATACGTGGTTACCATTTTCGCGTCGGTGTCCCTTCCACCCCGTATTTACGAATCCAAGCTGTAGTACTATTTAAAAGCCTATACAAAGGCTTAACTAAATTACAATTATTAACTAACGTCCCAAACCCAGTACATAAGTACTGCACATCAATTTGGCAATACGCCCAGCTTACTAAAACTTAACAGGCCTTTAAATTTTCTGTATGCATTCTCTTGAAACTATGATTTTCTCGTTCGTTGCAGCAGTAATAATTGAATAAATCTACTGAGACTTAGATACGGCATCGATAATAGGAGCCGAGTTGAATAGAGCTCCCATGCGGTGTTCGGTCATAGTCATGGTATCTATTCGGGTCCTGCAGTAGTGTACGGATCTCTTATTGTTCGTCGATTCATCTTTGTATAGAGATCGGGTGCTTTGTCCTTTTTGTATGGATCAAGTACACAATTACTGCATGTTCCTGCCTTTTAGTATCATGTAGGTAGTCTCTCAGATTGACCCTAAAAAGTATTTCCAATTATAAAATTGTATCGTACATCTTCGCGAAAAAGGATTGCTTCTTCTAATAAATTTATGTTAGAAGCATGTGTTAAGCTTTTATGTACTTCATACTATTATCTCATTACGAGTATTAAACGCTTAGCTGTATTAACTGAACGAGGGATCATGTTAACAACTTAAACCAAAAAATATAGTTGCTTACTTGATATTTCTGTCTTCGCATTTTGTTTTCTTTGACGGGTTAACAGATTTTATGGCAGTAATTCTAATTCGAAGGATCGTAACAATCTGTGCTACGATTAGTAAGTATCTAAGACGTAAAGATATTGTTTGTCTAATATTCATTCACCAAACGATTTCTTTGTTTCCAAGGACCACAATTATATAATAAACTAAATAGGAGACTGAGACTTTACTCTCTTTCGACCTCGTCCGTCATGAAATCTGTGATAAACTTTCTTCTTACAAATAACTACCAGGACACAGAACGCCTGCGTTTCTCTGATAATAACCCACCCTAAACCGTTCCATCGAGAAAATAACACACATTCTTAACCGACACAACACACACCATCACCAGTACACACACACTTACACAAACACGAATAATCCAAATGTCAAATAAATAAAATAATAAATGAATTGTATGTTCAGAATTCTGCAATTATGGCTATATGTTAACTTTAGTTTTACAACACTTGCTCTCCCTGCAATTATTTTGTGAAATAGAAGTATATATGGGCTTGTACCACTGCCCTTAATACAAATTATTTCATAAATTAGTGAGGGTGCTGGTTGCAACACCTACCTGTTTTTGTTAACTAGCATTAAGTTAAGTGCACTTATAGATATTACTATTTAATGTTAACATTGTTTTTTGAATAAAAATAAACAATAACTTTTATCTAACAACGTCATTACCTACTAGTTAAGGCAGCATAAATAATTCTACTTTCTTTGGGTATTCGAAGTAAAATCATTTCTCCATCTTTCGTTGTCGTGTGGTTAGTGCCTAACCTGGTGTCAAAGTTTTGATGCCACCAATGGGCCTCTGACTTCGCTTTACATAAATATCTCTCAGGCATGCTGGTTTCCTCACGATGTTTCCTTCCTACACCGAAGCAAGTGATAATTATACAATACAACATACAATAATTGTACAATTTACAAAGCCTTCCTCTCTACTAACTCACTTATTTGCTTGTCCATGATTATGATCTAATTATAAGTTTACCACCTTAGAATACCTTTTTTTTAGGATGGGAAATCATCAAATGACTCCTCCCGCTCTGGGCGGAGCGGAAGGGAGTGTCAGACTTTTACTGACTAAAACCCATCCATGTTCCTTCTTTTGCCCTTTGTGTTCCAGGGCCACGGTATGTCTTTCGAACAGTCCCGCAGCCCTGGCAGACCTAAAAATACCTACATTTGGAATGCAATAAAAGTATTGAGTGTTGAATAAGCACATGAATCCGAAAAATCAGAGGTGCGTGTCTTGGTTTCGAACTTGAGACCTATGACTTGACAGTCGCACCACTTTAATTTGTCTATAAAGTTCCGTGTCTCCTTTTATATCACTGCCATGTGCCACGACAAAATATCCTCAAGTTTGACACAGATAAGGGTTAGCGTTTTTATTTTAAAATTTGGGTCATTGTAACAAACACAAAGTTGTCTGTGAATCACAATCGGTTCGAAGCTGGTAGCTGGAACCAATCAAAGATAATTACAATTTAAATCACGAAGGAACTTTTAACACAGAATCGTATCTTTGTGAGAGCGAGCAATTAATCAAAGCCTCCCAACTTTAGTAGTTAGAGCAGCCAACGGACTGTTAAAGAACTTAAAAAAAAGTATATATATTCGTGCCTATTCGATTGTAGCACTCAATCGGTGTTTAACCAATTGTAAACATTGGTTCGTGTTCAACAACTCGGCCTTTGAATAAAAAATATTCTAAATTGGAATAAAAATCCGGATACAGAAAAATGTTGACTAAGTTTTTTTGCTTGAAATATTAAATCCATTCACTGTGTTATGATTTTGCGTTGATTTCAATTTACATAAAAAAACTTTTTAGGTAAATCAGAAATTGTTCGATCCAATGGTCTGAAGAAACGATATAATGATCGTTGTTGTCCAATCACTTAATTGACTCCCTAAGTGATAACTTACGACACCCACGGGACGGACTATACTTAGCCTGTTCATAGTCGGGAAATAGACTAACGCCCGAAGCAAATGTCAATTAAAATTAATCGAGCATTATATTAAGGGTGCCCAGAATATCTATGCAGTTAATGGCCACTTACAAACTTAGATAACCCATATCTAAGTTGAATGTTTCATCTATGGCGCACATTCCAATTTCAATTTACAATTAGTGGTTTAGTTGCTCAGCGCACGTCTGAAGTAACCAATGGTCTTTGACAGGTTATATTAAAAAGCTGTCACCAGAGCTGAATCTCCTGTGAGTCGTATTCTCAAGTATGTGTTTGCGGATGAATGGAGTAAAGTAATCGGGTGATCTGTGAGAGAAAGTATGCACGACGAGTGTCCACTGTTGCGTGTTAGTTGTAATTTAATTTAAACCATTGAATGTTGTCAACTGGATGTTTTACTTTTGTTTTGTTTGGCTTTCTGTTTCTATGTTCATTATTGTAATTAGTGTTTTACGGTTTTAATTAAGTATAAATAATAATTATAATCTGTGCATAATTCTTTGATGAAAGTGGCAACAAACTTGTTTAAAATACACATTTAAGCAATCTGACTAAAATATATAACAACACATTCACCACACCATGTGTATTTCGGAGATTTTCACTTTATGTTTCACCACTTTTTCAAACACTTAGAGCTTTAATTACATTCTTTATTGTCGTGACCATTTTTGTTATAGTATTTTCATCAAAATAATTTGAATATACAGAAAACCTCTGTGTAATTTATTGACCTTGCAAGCCTACTGGGTGCAAGGTGACTACGATACATTGATACATTGCAGATAACCTCATCGCGCTGCTGAAAGCGGTCGAAGCAAAAATGGAGCATCAAGGCACAAAAAGCATTTTGCCAACGAAAATTAATTGCAGCATTTTTCATCTAACTTTCAAACATCAATCTGTATTTACTATTAAAATAATCCATCGTCTGTAATCCAATTAAATGATAAACTATGTCTCAGTTTATAATTTAATTGGATTTGTGGATTGAGTTCGCATTAACATTATCTATCTCTATTAATTTTATTTTTGTCTCTTTCTGGCAGCTTTATTTTTTCGTGCATTATTGTTTACGCTTGGCCACGACATACACGCTTTAGTATCACGCGTGTTGTAATGGCAACTATGGAGAAAAAAAAAAAACTAAAAAAACAATATTTTATTAAAAATGTGTCAGTGCTATAAACCGTTGAGGATTTCTCTCGTAAGGAGCCGATCCTGGCTGCAGGCGCAAGTCACATTTGTCATAAAAATATATTGTCACCAGAACCAAAGGTTGGCATTGGCATTTCAGCTCAATCGGTTGGGGAGAATTGGTTTGAAATTCGGTTGCAAGATTTGACCAATACAAACTAACTCACAGGGCAAGTTAAACAAAAGCTTATAATAAATTTAAAAAAAATGCTAAGAGCATGCCATGAATGAGCGTGATGCGACCTGCAACGTACGTGAGTACTCACGCGAAGGATCACTTGATGTAGTCGCGTCGCAAGTCGCAACTTCTGAGGTCTTGAAAGAGGCGTTAAGATTCATCTATGAAGGCTATATATTTACGACGCCCGCACCGGGCAACGACACAAATTGCCGGCTTTTCTTCAACATCAAGTAAGATAAAAATGGGGGCAAAAAACCTCGATTGCAGTGCCGTAATTCCGTCTAGATTTTCTTTTAGAGCCTCGCTTCGTATTAGAAATTTAACAAACCCTAGTACTTACAGTCAACCGTTTATAGGTCTCTTAAATTTTCTTGATTCTCGTTTTATCTTGTTTTTATTTTTAAGTTGAACTCGTGTACTCTGAAAGTTGATAAAGGAGATTACAAAGCAAAATAACGTTATCTTTTTGTAGGTAGGAAATAAACAATTATATCGTGTGTTCAAATAGTAAAATTGTAGACAACTTTCCAATGTCCAGGAATGTTCAATGAATATAGTCCTATTTCTAATTAGTCACAATTGTAAGACATAGTTGCCTACTTCATTACATTTTGGTAAGCTACATTTAAAGTTCCAAATGAAATACCAGGATTGCTTTGCCTAATACTGCTTAACACAAATACCTTTTAATGATTATTTCCAAATAAGTTTAGTTACAAAAGGAATACAAACATGACTATTAATAGCCCTAACCAATGTTCACCAGGTTAGGCTTCTATCCAATGTTTAATTTATTTCAATATTAAATTCAATAATACTATAAAAATTGTGACTAAATAACAATTACCAATCATAATATATAATTATAATTATTAATTAGTAACAATTTACCTAGTTCATAGATATTTCCGAGTGAAAGACAATAGTGAAAATTAACGCCAGAGCAGATATTAAAAAACTAAAAAGCAGTTTTTCAAAAAGAAATTGCAAAATGAAATACCAGGACTGCTTTGTTTAATAATCATCATCTTCCTGCCCTTGTCTCATTCTTTTTGTGGTCGGCGCATCACGTTTTCTTCTTCCATTCTCTCCTGTCAGACGTCACGGCATCATTTACTCCTTTCTCTTTCATATCATTCCTCACACAATCCATCCATCTTTTCTTTGGCCGTGTGCTTTATTACCAACTTACGCTAAGGCTAAACTTCGCAAGCTTGACAGATATGACGCTCTAAAACTTGAAGTGTAAGACCATTTGTAAATTAAGAAGTTGATAATAAAACTTAGCTTCAATGTGTCTTGTATTAGGCCCAGTGAATAAGACAAAAACCTGCCATGTTTTCTGAATGAAATCTCATAGTAAGTAAGTACTTTACTTGTTTGGAAGTGTTTACTAATTTTATGATTTTTCAGAAACCTAACGTAAATATGGGACTGGTTAGCTTGCATTTGACTCGGAACTAGCTCGATAGAAGGGGTTTAGATATCATGTTGTCGATGGATTCTATCTTGACTATAAAACAGGCTGTTTATTGCTCGCTAAAAAGTAAACTGCCTGCGTTGGTATAACCACTACTTCAACGCAGGCAGTTTAGTTTTTGGCGCGCAATAAACAGCCTGTTTTATAACTTAAAACACAAGCGAGTTTGAGTTCTTGTGTTCGCATCCCAGGTGTGTCATGGAGTCTGGATGTGTGCCCGGTTAATGACGATAGCTTCGAATCCTACTGCATAGGAATATGTATGCTTATATGGAAGTGGCGAAATGTGGGAGTACTGTACGTTCACCTCTGCCTAACCCTTCGGCGGGATTACAGGCATATGTAAAACTAAAATTATGATTGTGTTTAGTCTAGTCATATTTAAAGAACAGTAAACAGCTTGAGACTATGTCTTAATATATTACATTTAATGTTTTATTAGGAGCTTTTTTATGACAGAGGTCGTAGATATAATACATTTGTTCAAAGATAAAGGGTTGGTCTATTTTTAGCCCAAAACCCGCTGTATTGACGTGTCGGTAAAATATTCATTCAAAACGGTAAAAGCTTGAATCCTCTTACAAGATTTTCTCGTTTTGTCCTAAACAAATGTTTGAAAAAAGACGCTACAGTCAGCAAAGAAATTCTGGCTTTTATAGTATACATTTTTATGAAGTGTATGATTGACTTGAATTTCTTCGTAGAGATAAATTCAAGTTGAATGAATCTGATATTCAAAATTTGCGCAAAAAGTGTGTAACAAAAATATGTTGTCGATTCTCAAACGCATCGCCTACGCCTAACTAGAATAATAATAATAGTCTGAATTTTACGCACAAGTTGTTCTATAAGCCCACTTTCCAATTTGGGAAGCGATTTCTATACTTTCAACAATTGTATTCACAAGTTTGACACAAATAGCTTTTAATGATTATTTCCAAAGATATATTTAGTTTCACAAACTAATACAAACATGGCAATTAATAACCCTAACAATTTCCACCAGGTTGGGTTTCTTTCCAATGTTTGAATCCACTATAAAAAGTGAAATAACAAGGTGCATACAATTCACCTAGTTCAAAGGTATTTCAGAGTGAAACACAAGAGTGAAAATTAACGCCACAGCAGATGTTTAAAAACTGAAAAGCAGTTTTTCAAAGAGAACTCGGAATGCGAAACAAAGAGGTCAAGGGTCCGCTTCATACGTTTCAAATAAAACACCAGGAATTTGTAAAGAAGATACAAAACGTATACGAAAAGTGTTACTTTACGTTAATATTTTTTTGGTTTATAAAAATAGATTTAACAAAACACAAGTTCATGTCTGTAATCCCCGAAGGGTGAAGCAGAGGTGTACCTAATAGTACATCATAATATATGTATACCCACATTTTGACAGTTTTGTTTAAGTCCCGTGTAATCCCTTATATTGAACTCATTGCCATCAACCGGACACAAATTCAGACTCAGGTGCAATTGGAATTTCCCAGTACCAACCGGCAACCTAATGGAAAATTTCAATTTGCTCACCCTGGGAATCGAATTCAGGACCTCATGCTCGGCAGTCGCGCTACGACCACTAGATCAACGAGACTGTAAAGTAGGTATTGTGGTTGCATATTAAGGCACGTTTTCGGGATTCGCTCCCATGAATTTATGTCAAGGCGTTTTGAATACCTTAACTTCGTTTTAATACCTTAGAGATTACTTGGGGTTAGCAGGTAAATTTCCGGTTGGAAGGAGGAAGTATGTAAAGGATCGGTAAAATACGTAATGTTAGCAGATAGGTACTACGTAAACTTTGCTTAAAGAAGAAATATATAATATTATATTATATACATCTAACGGTTTACATGATTGTGTTCCATTAGCATTGTATAAATTGTTGTTTAGCATTGAAAGAGTAGGTTAGTCTTGGTTTTTTAGCAGTTTATACTTTAATAATAACCACTTTATTCTCTTCAACTTTCCTCTCGCCACAGAGGGGGCTCCGGACAGGTCTTTTAAGAGGAAACGGTGCCTTCTCCCATGTGCGGATGGTGACTAACGGGGTGGGTTTAGAACGGTAGAAATCCCACACTCTCCGGTCTTATCCCCAAAGACCGGTCGCTTTATAAAGGTTTCACCCAGTGAACAAAAAAAAAAAAAGGAAACTGGAAAAAAAATCCTATGAAATAGGCAGTACTTTGGTACCCTTCTATTATAATGTAACGTCCTATTAAGTATTTTGTGTGTACATAAATAAATAAATAAATAATAACGATTTATTTGCTCACAAAAAGTACAATTAAAACATACCGATGTTACAAATATTGGGTGAGGAGTTCGTGGCTAAATAATAGCAGCCATTTGGGTCGATCTTTAGGTTCAGCGCGCTTGCCTAGGTTGGTCCGTGGATGAGTGACCACCCATTACATACCGAGTTTCCTCCATGCTTCGAAAAGCAAGTTAAGCCGTTGGTCCCGGCTGTCATTTGTAGATCTTTGACAGTCATTAAGGTAGTCTAGAAAGGAAGTGGCTTGAAAGTCGAAGTTCACCAGTCTTACTAAAGGGTATAGTGTTACCCAGTGCTAGCTGGGTTATGGAGGTCAGATAGGCAGTCGCTCCATGTAAAATATTGGTATTCAGCTGCATCCGGTTAGATTGGAAGCCGATCACAACAGGCTACGCAGATGATGATGACAAATATTGGAGGTACAAAGGTTTGTGGGAAGGAATCCATACAAGGAGACCCTGTGTAATGGACTCCTGGCCCTCCTCGCCAAGATTGAAATACTCACAATAAAATGTAGATACTTGTAGGTCTATTGTAAGAAAAGAATAACAAGAAAAAGTACTAATAAAATAAAAATGTGTGTGCGTGAATGAGAGTTGCTGAGAATCGAGTTGAGTGGCGTGCGATTGAGGAGGCCTATGTCCAGTAGTGGGCTGCTTTAGGCTGATATTGATCTATAGTCTGAATAATTCGCCTCTAAATCATACACGTGTGGTAATCGGTAATCGTGGTATGGGCATGAGGTGCGGAGGAATGTGGAAAACGTCGTGAGGAAAATTTTGAGTATGACCGTAGAGGAAGACCAAAGAAAAGATGGATGGACTGTGTGAAGAATGATATGGCACGAAAAGAGGTGTCTGATGAGATGACGAGTAATAGAGAAGTATGGAAGAACAAGACATGCTGCGCCGACCCCAAATGAATTGGGACAAGGGCAAGAGAGAATGATAATGATCATATTTTTTATACACGAACGACATGTTAGCCAAATTAATACGTGAAAGGACACCCTTCCACCGTTTCAGTTAAACGGCAGGCCTCTAGTGTTCACCGCATCCTGAATTTTGTTTAAGTATACACTTCAACCAATTTATCTGTGCAGACGGGAAAATGTAGAACTAAAATAAATGTACCGAGTTTGACATATCAACGCATTTTTTCTTGACAAGCAACGCCACCTTGACCCGCAAACTTTAAGTGGTCATACTGTTGATGGATAAAGAGGGAGAGGAAGACCAAGAAAACGATGAATTGATTGTTAGAGGAATGATATGAAAGTAAAAGGAGTATGATAGCGTGGCGGTTGACAGAAGAGAATGGAAGAAAAAACGTGTTTCCCAACCCCAAGAACTATGGGAGAAGCGCAGGATGTTGATGACTGTACAATATCATTGGCACCGTCAGATTAGTCTGTTCCCATGCTTCTGGATTCAATAGACTCCACGCTAGACTAAAGTTCCCTTCATTTATATCTATCGTCTGAATTAAGCACATTCGTGGTGACGTTTTATTTCCTGTCTTCTCAAGTTATCCTGTCTAGTACTAGACCCCACTTTCGAACTAAGTCCTCCCTCCGTAATGTAATTAATAAAGTTCAATCTTCACGGTTCAAGTTTCAATTCCAATGAATGTTACGCCTATCAACAAATTGAATTTCACCCCAGAAAATATATTAGTAGCAGTTGTTCTTATTTGAAAGTTTGTGAAACTTAAGGGGTAAATTAGGCGTTGGAAATTTTTGTGACGTTCATTTTTCAAATGAAAAATAATTTCTCTGCTGCCTCGTTGGGCTAGTGGTCGCCAGCGTGGCTGCTGACCATAAGGTTCTGGGATTCGATTCCCTGGTCGGGCGAGGTGTTATTGAGCTGAGGTGTTGTTGAGCCATCAGGAATTTCTCATTAGCCACGGGGTCTGGATTTGTGCTCGGTTGATGGCAATAGGATAAAATCATTTAAACAGTTTCTAAAAAAAAGTATCAATAGCTACTTACTACATATAAACCTTTATTTACATAAAGTTAAACTTGAATGATAAAAACTGGTTAAGATTTGATGTAAGTACGAAAGTATTTCCAGAAAAAAAAACTCCTTTCTGGTTAGATTAATTGTATAGAGAAGTGTCTCATTCAGCCATTTTGGTCAAGGTCAAGATAAGCAGGATTTCGTTACAAGATGTTACTGTTCTGTTACAGCTAGATTACTTATGCTTTGGCATTAATGTCCAAATTACAATAATCTTTATCTAAGTTACAATAAGGTTGTTAGTCCGTTGCTGCCATAAGTCTGTCAAACAACAGTGATCTTTACTGTCATTCTTATAAGGTTGCCGATGAGTTACTGATGTCAGATGTAAGCTATCTATGAAAGGACTGTAGAAAAAGTTCTCTGAAGGATTATCAGATGGTTATTTTGAGAGAGGGATCCATTTGTAGGTAAATATCATATCTAGGAACAAAGTTATGATGGTTGAGCCTTTCATACTAGTAATAAGGTATTTAGCCACACGCATGTATGGTTAGACCTTAATCTTTGTGGTAATTTAGGAATGAACTCTGGCACGTTGTAAAGAAAAAGGAAATAAACAATAAGTTTGAAATTAGAAAAAGAGAAGTAAAGACAGCTTAGGCATGCGTAAAAAGTGGATGATGTAAAAAATATGATTCTTTTCAATAATTGTTCAAGTATAATCGTTTACACGCCTCTTATTTATTAAACTTAAATACATCCCAACCTTACAGTATAACTAGTAGTACTTATCTTAGTAGACTAGGATCCTCTACATCATCTGCCTAGCCTTTTCCTAACAATAGGGTCAGCTTCCAGTCTAGCCGGATGCAGCTGAATACCAGTATTTTACATGGAGCAACTGCCTATCTGACCTCTACAATCCATTAAAAAAAAAAAAAAAAAAACAAAAAAAAAAACTAAAGTAGTAGTAGTAGTGTAGTATTAAGTACTGGGTTATACGATACCCCTTAGTAAGGATGGTAGTCAGACTTTCGGGCACTAAGATCCTACATGTATGTCGTTAAAATTTTACTACGTCTACAGTTAACTAGCTTTTGCCAGCGGCTTAACCCGTGTTTCGGTCAGAAATAACATTTTTAATTAAACGTACTATCAGTTCACCCATACCAATGTCCTAACCCATAGGGTCATGATGGTCTGTACCAGGTTTCATCGAAACTTTTTCTGCTGTTACGGTGTGACTCTGTTACTTTCACAATTAAGTATAGACAGAGTTTGTTTCACAATCATACAATTTCTCGTTCTCTTCATTTTAATGTTTTTGGCTTTTTTTACTTAGTATGACCTCACACCCGTATCTATAAACTAGTCAAAGTATAAAATTATAACTTAAGATACGATTTTTATTCTGTAGTTTTTAATTGCGTAATTGCTTAAAGTTAGAACTGTCGAAGTTACAATTTTCAGCTTTGCTTTCTTTGACGGTTCTTACTTCGTTCAAATTTTTGTGTACCTATTGCCTGAAAAGGTTTTCATGTAATTACTTAAAATCAAGTAATTACTTTAGCTTGATTATAGATACCAAGGTGT